>CM060353.1:61520931-71520931 GCA_030545235.1 Helianthus tuberosus | reverse complement strand
ATCTATGGAGTCTAAATCACTATATAAAGCTCCTAAGTTGCAAACATTCTTCACACCTTCATTCTTGCTTTCCTGATCATTTCTGGAGCTCAAGACTTCTCTCAAGTGATCACTAATCAAGCTTAGGACTTCAGTAAGTATTCTTAACCTTTCTTAGTTAAGTTTTTGCTTAGTTTTAGCTTAAAAGTCAAACCGTCGTAATTAACGGTTGACTTAACGATTAATCACTAATGGTCCAGTGATTAGTCGAATTGAAAGTAGTTATAAGTTGGTAATTATGTGGGTAATAAACCCTTTAAAGGGTTCCCCCTGATTCCCACTCTAACTAGGTCAAATGTCGGGTCAAACTTGTCATTAAAAAGTCAACAGGATACTTAGTTTCTAATTTATGCATGATTAGCAATATAGAACACATACAACCTGTTTGATCATTAATATAATTTGGTAATGAGTGTAAGAACATGTCTAAACATGTTCAACCCGACAATTTACTGTTTAGACCCGGTTCGGAACCGAAAGTCGCAAAACTTTGACTTTTGCTTTGACTTCAGTTCTGACCCGTTTTGGTATGATTTAGAAATACCTTAGAGCTCTATTTGGACCAGGTTACATGCTAGTATAACCCTCTGTGATTATACACCATGGTTCACTAGTTAACCAATTAATACGCATGATTCCGTTAATTGCCTATATGTTGACCATTATGCCCTTTTCACCCTAAAATGTGATTTTTGGAAATGTAAAAGAGTAGAAATCTTAATCACTGATATATAAACTTGTACACAAAGTTTGACATCAGTTTGAGGTGTAGTTTGAGAGTTATGCTCATTAGCGTAAATTGAAAGCTTTATGTTAATTAAACGGCGTAATTAGCGTATAGCCTATTTAAACCTACTTTTTGATATCAAACTTATTACCCACTGATGTAATATATTATTTTGGGATTTTTGAAGATTTTAATTAATTTTAGACTGAGCATAACTCATAGTCGTAGGCTTAATCCGGTATTTGTCGGTTTTGCCCTTACGGGCTATAAAATGAGTTTTTCATATCTAATCGACTCCAAACCTTTTGCTACTGATTAGATATGATAAATAAATTATTTTAAGCCTTCTAGAATGATAAAAATATCAGCTTTATATATAGAACCCTGAAACGGCTTCTAATCGCCTTTTTAAGCGTTTTTAACGCATAGTATGTACTATAACTATTTTAAACATACAAGGGTTGATACCTACTGATATTTTGGGTAAATTATAATATTTTAAACGTAAGCAAAATTTGTTAAACTCAGACTTCTGTTTTGAGCTTTTCGGCTTATGTGAAATTACCAAAATACCCCTACGGTGCATAGTTTGGTTATAATTGATAAATTTCACATATATACTTTACCCTACTGTTATAACTTATTAAATTAAGTATTTTTGCTGATTATATCAGACCTGTAACTCAGGATAATACTTAAACTCTTTTATAACCTTGTAAATGACCAAACAACCCCTACGGGGCATAATAAAAGACATCTTACTGATGTCACAACATATTTGAAGCATATTAACTTAGGAAACCTGTAGATGGCTCTCATGAATACCCGTTACGCTTATTACGCGTTCGGTTCGGTTTATGTAACTAGTTTACATAAATTAGCCGAAGCGGGTCAAACCTTATCGGTTTTATCTCAAAATCCAGAATGTGTATGAAATACCCATATTAAGCAAGTCTCCGAACTTGTCGGGTCTAAATCACATTCTATCCGGTCTTCGCTTAATCGTGCGTACGAACCGTATCTTTGAAACTAACCAGTCTAAGCTTAAGCTTAACTAAAGACCCGTTAGGATTCTAATAGGTTATTATAAACCTTCGTTTCAGATTAGGAGGACCAGTAAAAGCTACTTGCATTTGCTTATTGTGATTATTACTTTGCTCAAGTAAATACTTTTAACTTATTTTCCCTATACGGGCTTGGGTTACGGTATATAAAATACCGCTTGGTCGGGCATCAAATCTTCCATCGTTTGGTGGTTAATTGAATAATTTGATCGGCCCATTTAAACAGTTTTGTTTACTTAAAAGCCTTTGGGGGGTTAATGACCATGTCCCGGATATCCTTGGCATCATTTTACGAAATGGCCACGACCTAAGCGCAGAGTGTAGGCGTACACTCGTCAGTGCATAAATAGTTGATGTGGTGTGTCTATTGATCTTTAACCCGGACACGATCCGGGCTACTGAACGCATAAGGAACATGTAATTCTTTTACAAGATTATATATTTAAATAATTCTCCCAAGTTATAAAATGTTTATGCCACGTGCATCCAAATCAATTTTTAATCATTTTTAAAATGAGCCAGTTGATTGTATTTACCAGTGTAAACTGACGTATTTTCCCAAAAAGATTAAATGCAGGTACTAAGCGTAATAGGCTGGATTCTCTCCTTAGCATCAATAAAGAGTCTCGCAAGCTTAAGATGCCTAAAGTCTGTTGAACTATTATTTCCTATTTATTTCGATCCGTCTGTGGATAAAATTTCAACTGTTTGTGATACACGATATTACAATATTTTATTCAGTTGAAATATATATTTCATTTTGCTTCCGCTGTGCATATTAAATATTGTGTTGTTTGACTATTATGTTGCCATCCACGTCACGATACTCCCCACCGGGCCCACCGGTGACACGTGGAAATCGGGGTGTGACAGGTTGGTATCAGAGCCAACGCTGAGTGAATTAAACAATAGCCTTCTGTGTTTAATCTCAGTTACACAATTGCACATTTCAAAAACTTTCGAGTCTAGACATATAACATAGGACAAATTCTATTTTGTTTTGATATGTTTTGTCCTTTATTTTATATATATTCTTGTCGTTATCTTATGTTGTATTGACAGGATTAAAAATGCCGCCAAGATTCTTCCGAAGAAGAGGACGAGGAAAGGGGCCAATCACCGCCCCCAATGACGACGAGGTAGGACCTTCGCATATGCGAGCTCCTTCTACCACCGAGAGTGACGATCCTCGACAGAACCGGAGGAACCTTTTCGAGCCGGCTAGACGGTCGGTTTCGCACAGTTCAACACCTCCCGTACATAACTCTTATGGGCCACATTTGGAAAATGAGCCCAACAACCCACAACCTTCCTACATACCTTTACAGCGATCTTTATCGCACCACTCCTTTGGTGACCCTACACCTGTTTTTAGGGGCCGGTTCAACCCGACGAATTATATACAAGAACCAGTGGGTTTTAACCCATTGGGACCGGATGACCACTTCTCGGGAGACAACGCTATGGATATGGACGAGGACACGGATCCCGTCGAGCCAGCAACCGGAACTCCGAACCATCCTATTGAGATCTCGGATGGTTCATCTTTTCACGGATCACCCTACCATGGTCCAGACAGTTACCTGGCGCGATTTAACCAGCACGAGTGGTACTTTACACCCTCGCATCATTCGTCGCCTCACCAGCAGCAGCAGCAGCAACAGCATCAGGATCCCTCTGTGGATTCTCAATTCGTGGCAGTCACGCCACCGCCTCCACCACCACCAGTTCAGCCGGCACCTCCACAACCGCCGAGGTGTAGGAGAACCGGAGCGCGGATGTCCGCGCGAGGAGGTGACTTTCATTTTAGCTCTCCTCGACAATCAAGTGGCAGTCATTATCCGCCACATCAAGAAGATCCACAAATGGGTGGACCTTCGAACCCAGTTGCACAGCAACCACCACCGATGGGTTTTGATAACCCGATACCAGCATACACGGGTTCTATGATGTACAACCCGTTTGGGCCGCCGACTCACACCAACTACGGTTACGCTAAAGCCGACCTATACATGGTAGCGTCCAATTAGAACGCCATTAACCCTGAAGGACCGTATGGAGCTCCTTGGGGAGCAGGGTACCCAACTCATGGGTACCAGATACCTGCCAGACCTATCATACGGACGCAATCGTAGCCGCCACGGTTTTCTCCCCCAAAACGGGAGGAAATTCTTCAGAGACTGGATCAGGTCGAGCGAGACTTTCATCGAGATCGCAGGGAGCGACAGACTTTCTTCCAAGGATTGACAAGCCTAATAAAAGGGAAGAGCAAGAAGGACCATTGAATCCTTCCACTATTGTTGTAATTTCCTTGTATCATATGAGCCCCTGCGTGGGCCTGTCTTGTTGTATTAGCCCCTGTGTGGGTATGTATGTTTGTTTGTTTTGACCCCTGCGTGGGTCTATCTTTCTATTAACCCCTACAAGGGTATGATGTTTGTTTAAGTCCCTGCGTGGACTAGTATGTTGTTTGACCCCTGCGTGGGTATGTTGCTTTGTTAAAAAGTCCCGTTTAGGGCGACGTGTAACCTATTTAATAATTAATGGAATGGAATGTTATGTTTATAAATTTCATTTTTGCTATTATCTGCATGAATATATTACATGAAATAAATAAATCAAAATCATTCCTTTTAATAAAAATCTGCCTAATAATTATTTAATAAGAATCTTAAGAGTGAAACCTAGCCTGAGTGTCATTGTGAAGACCTGGCCATGATGGTAAGACCTGTTTAAAAGATTCGTATCCCTGTTAACATCTGAAAATATGTTAACACTCCTGGCAGACGTGATTCATTAAAATCACACACGTCATTCTTATTATTGGATTCTTCAAAAGATTCCTAACCCAATTTAATGATCTCTGAATCATGGGTTTAGATCATCAATTGAGATGATCATATTTTGACCATACGTGGTAATATAGCGCCTACGGGCCCTGCTCATTTCCATATGAGCCAAAAGACAGTGGTAGCGATGACTCCCTGTCAGATAAAGGTAATGAACTAGGTTCAAACCTTCATGCTTTGATTCTCTGAAATCATAGCTTATAATTTATAAATGTCCTTGTGACTAGGCCTGTTGTGCCAGTATACCTTCATGCTTTGATTCTCCGAAATCATAGCTTATAATTTAAAAATGACCTTGTGACTAGGCTTTTTGTGCTATTAATAAAACTGTATTGTTTTATAATTAGGATAAATTATGATAAAATACTAAATAAATGTGATTAATAAATTAACCAAATATGGTCTCTGTTACCATGGTTAATGAATTGCCATAAAAGACAATTCCATAATAAACTCCCAAATAAACTATTGTCCTTGTTTTATGTAACTGTTCAATTAAAATGGCTGACTCAGATGAAATAAATAGTCACCCAGTGGAGAATAATGATAACGCCCGAATTAATTTGACGGGTGCGGAATTGAAAGCGTTAGTAGACGACGCTGTTACAAAGGCCTTGGAGCGGCAGTACGAAGAGTATAGTGGGACTCGAAGTAGGACCCTATCTACACCGCATTCGAAGCCACCTTCCAAAAAGGAAGAAACCAAGAAAGATGATGATAGACTTTCCTCAAACCACCACAGTGCTCCATCTCAGCAGGTTGTACTAAATCAAGAACCCCGTAGTAAGGGTTGCTCCTATAAATACTTTGTTTCGTGCAAGCCCATAGATTTCACTGGGGAAAAGGGAGCCATTGACTGCATGACGTGGTTAGACGAGATGGACACAGTTGTGGATATCAGCGGATGCACTGAGAGGGATGTGGTCAAGTTTGTATCGCAATCATTTAAGGGTGAAGCTTTAGCCTGGTGGAGATCACCGATTCAAGCCACCGGGAAAATCCCATTGTACAACATGTCATGGGAACAATTCGTTGCCCTCATCAGGGAAAATTACTGCCCACAGCATGAGGTTGAGAAGATAGAGTCTGATTTTCTATCATTGGTAATGACAAACCTTGACTGTCAAGCTTACCTCACGAGCTTCAACACAATGTCCCGGTTGGTTCCATATCTGGTGACCCCGGAACCAAAAAGAATAGCTCGTTTTATCGGTGGTTTAGCCCCGGAAATTAAGGCAAGCGTGAAGGCCTCTCGGCCAGCTACTTTCAGATCTGTGGCTGACATATCTTTATCCCTCACCCTGAATGCGGTCAGACAAAGATCGCTGAGGAACAAAGATGCTGAGAAGAGAAAACGTGAAGATGATAATTCACGGAGGTCGAACAAGAAGCACCGTGGAAACGGTGATAACAAGAAGGGGTCTGAGTCAAGGAAGGATGGGCATCAGCCTAGTGAGAAGCCCAAATGCAAGATTTGCAAGAAACAACACTTTGGAAAGTGCAGACTCGAATCGAACTCGCAAAGAACTCTTGCTTGCGGGATATGCAAGTCCAAGGAACACAAGAGCTTGGATTGCAAAAAGCTGAAAGATGCAACTTGCTACAGCTGTAATGAGAAAGGGCACATTAAAACCAACTGCCCTAAATATGCCAAGAAGCCTGAAGAGGCCAAGAAGACCAATGCTAGGGTCTTTAGAATGGATGCAAGGGAAGCGGTTCTAGACGACAAGGTGATTACAGGTACTTTCCTTGTAAATGATGTCTATGCAAGAGTACTTTTTGATTCAGGCGCTGATAAGTCTTTCGTTGATAATAAGTTTTGTGAATTGCTGAAATTACCTGTCAAAACCTTAAGTGTGAATTATGAGGTGGAGTTAGCAGATGGCACCCTAGAAACCGTCTCAACTATGTTAGATGGATGTGTTATATCCATTAAGAACCACTCTTTTCCTCTGTCCCTACTCCCCTTTAAGTTGGCCGGTTTTGACATAGTTTTGGGTATGGACTGGTTATCTCATAACCAGGCCCAAATTGTCTGCAACAAAAAGCAGGTGGTGATAAAGACTCTGTCTGGTGAATCACTTACCATTCGGGGAGATACCCGGTATGGACTGCCTGAGCAAGTGACTATGCTCAAGGCTTCCAAGTGTTTAAAGAAGGGTTGTGTCATCTACATGGCACAAGTGATTATTGATGAGCCTAAACCGAAGATTGAAGACATCCCCGTTATTTCTGAATACCCTGAACTTTTTCCGGAAGAACTACCTGGTTTACCACCAGATAGGCAAGTGGAATTCAGAATTGACATCATCCCTGGAGCAGCACCTGTTGCTAGAGCACCTTACAGGGTAGCACCCACGGAAATGAAGGAATTGAGAACACAACTGGATGAATTGCTAGCTAAAGGTTTCATTAAACCTAGTTCGTCTCCTTGGGGAGCACCAATCCTGTTTGTCAAGAAGAAGGATGGATCGATGCGTCTGTGCATCGATTACCGTGAACTTAATAAGGTCACAATAAAGAATAGATATCCTTTTCCTAGGATCGACGATTTGTTCGATCAGTTACAAGGGGCAAGTTATTTCTCGAAGATTGACTTGATGTCAGGCTATCATCAACTGAAGGTTAGAGATGAAGATGAACACAAAACTGCATTTAGGACTCGTTATGGTCATTACGAGTTCCTAGTGATGCCTTTTGGGCTCACTAATGCACCTGCCACGTTCATGGATCTCATGAATCGCGTTTGCAAGCCTTACTTAGATAAATTCGTCATCGTTTTCATCGACGACATTCTTATCTACTCGAAGAACCAAGCTGACCACGAGAAACACCTTCGCTGTATTCTTAAACTTCTACATCATGAGAAGCTCTATGCCAAATTCTCCAAGTGTGAATTATGGCTTCGAGAAGTCCAATTTCTTGGACATGTGGTTAGCGAACATGGAATCCAAGTGGATCCCACTAAGGTGGAACTAGTTATGAACTGGCAAGAGCCAAAGACGCCTACAGAGATTCGTAGCTTCCTGGGATTGGCAGGATATTACAGGCGTTTCATTGAAAATTTTTCAAGGATTGCTGCACCCTTAACGTCCTTGACTAAGAAGAAAGTAAAGTTCGTTTGGGGCCCTAAGCAGCAAGAATCCTTTGATATCCTTAAGAAGAAGTTGAGCAATGCTCCTGTACTGACGTTGCCTGAAGGTACCGAAGAATTCGTAGTTTATTGCGATGCATCTCACACTGGCATGGGGTGCGTGCTTATGCAGAGAGACAAGGTTATTGCCTATGCTTCAAGACAGTTAAAGGTGCATGAAAAGAATTACACCACCCATGACTTGGAGTTGGGTGCCGTTGTATTTGCACTAAAACTGTGGAGGCATTATTTGTATGGTATCAAGTGTGTGATCTAATCTGATCACAAGAGCCTTCAACATTTGTTTAACCAGAAGGATTTAAAAATGAGGCAGCGCCGATGGATGGAGACTTTAAATGATTATGATTGTGAAATCAGATACCATCCCGGCAAGGCGAATGTAGTTGTTGATGCCTTAAGCAGGAAGGAAAGGGTGAAACCCATCCGAATCAATGCCAAGAGCATTGAGATAAAGAATAGTTTGAATGAAAGGTTGTTAGCTGCACAGAAGGAAGCTGTGTTGGAAGCTAACTATCCTAACGAAAAGCTAGGAGTAACTGAGGAGCAGTTATCTCTTGGCAAGGATGGAATTCTGAGATTAAATGGACGGATATGGGTTCCAGTTTATGGAGGACTTCGAGATGTCATCCTCCAGGAAGCCCATAGTTCCAAATATTCCGTTCATCATGGAGCTGATAAGATGTACCAGGATCTAAGGGCAAACTATTGGTGGATAGGCTTGAAAAAGTCTGTAGCTGCCTATGTAGCTAAGTGCCTGACTTGTGCGCAAGTCAAAGCAGAACATCAAAAGTCGTCAGGCTTGCTACAACAGCCTGAACTTCCTACGTGGAAGTGGGAAATGGTAACTATGGATTTTATCACCAAGTTACCCAAGACAAGGAAAGGAAGTGATACGATATGGGTTATAGTTGATAGACTGACTAAGTCAGCACATTTCTTACCCATCAAGGAGACTTATAGCTCCGACATGTTAGCCCAGTTGTACGTGGATAAGATTGTAGCCTTACATGGCATACCTGTGTCTATTATCTCCGACAGGGATACTAGATACACGTCACATTTTTGGAAAAGCTTCCAACAATCTTTGGGCACGCGCTTAAATTTCAGTACGGCTTACCACCCTTAGACTGATGGACAGAGTGAGCGTACCATCCAGACATTGGAGGACATGCTACGTGCATGTGTAATTGATTTAGGTGGTAGTTGGGATAACCACCTACCCTTGATATAATTCTCCTACAACAATAGCTACCATACCAGCATTAAGGCTGCGCCTTTCGAGGCCTTATACGGTAGAAAGTGTAGAACGCCTGTTTGTTGGGCGGAAGTTGGAGATGTCCAATTATCAGGACCAGAGATAGTCTTTGAAACGACAGACAAGATTGTCCAGATTCGTGACCGTCCCAAAGCTGCCCGAGATAGGCAGAAGAGCTACGCAGATCCAAAGCGTAAATCTTTTCACTTCGAAGTAGGTGACAAGGTGTTGCTTAAAGTATCACCCTGGAAGGGAGTGATGCGATTTGGTAAGAAAGGCAAGCTAAGCCCGAGATACATAGGACCTTTCGAGGTCATCGAACGTGTCGGGTCAGTTGCCTATAAGTTAAACTTACCTGAAGAGCTCAGTGGAATTCACAATGTATTCCACATCTGCAATCTGAAGAAGTGCTTCGCTGATGAATCACTGGTTATACCACATACAGATGTGCATATAGATGAGAGCTTAAAATTTGTGGAAAAACCATTGTCGATTGAAGATCGACAAGTTAAGAAGCTTCGAAGGAAGCATGTGCCTATTGTAAAGGTCAAATGGGATGCCCGTAGAGGTCCCGAGTATACGTGGGAGGTTGAGTCCACGATGAAAGAAAAGTACCCTTATTTATTTCAGTAAATCTCGAGGTCGAGATTTCTTTTAAGGGGGTGAGGATGTAACACCTCGAAAATTCACGTTCTATAATGTGTTGACACGTGTCATATGATTAAACGTGTGAAAGAATATTATAGAAGGACTAAAGTTGACAAACATGGAAAGTATGTGAATATACGTGTTTAAAATGTTAACAGTGAATAAATATATTGTACATTAACCCTAAATGATGCTCAAACCTTCAAACGAATAAATCACGGATCATACGAAGCTAAATATGAAAGAAAGTGAGAGATTACAAACTACAAGGGTTAAATGTGTCAACATGTTTAAGTTATACCTCTGAGTGACCTTTTGACAAACCCGAAGCTTTGTAACGGTTAATTATGCTCACTAGAATGTACGATATAAATTTCATAAAGTTTCGTTATCATATGAGCAAGTTGTGATCAAATTCGTATGAGAGGGGTTAAAAGCGTCAACGTTGGAATTTAGGACTTTTCGGGTGACAATAACGTTAACCGAGGACTAAAAAAAATGGGTATATGTCTTGGAGCCCTTATATGTCAAATAGGAGGGTCCATAATGCAAGAAATGAAGTCCAAGCAAAGTTTGAAGAGCCAAGGATCAAAACATAAAAATCTAAAAAGGTTGATTTGGTGCAGGAGGGCTTCGCGCGACGCGAGACCCAAGGGGGGGTCCTTCGCGTGACGCCTAGGCCTATCTGATCCGAGAATTTTGGTTTCTTATCTGCCTTTGCCATTCTAGTCGACTTTTATCCGATTTTCCTCATCTTGCTTGACCCCTAAACAACCCCTAGACATCTAGGGACACTTGTGGATGAGTTGTGGTCAGTTGTAGACTTTTTTGTCAAAAATCTATGGAGTCTAAATCACTATATAAAGCTCCTAAGTTGCAAACATTCTTCACACCTTCATTCTTGCTTTCCTGATCATTTCTGGAGCTCAAGACTTCTCTCAAGTGATCACTAATTAAGCTTAGGACTTCAGTAAGTATTCTTAACCTTTCTTAGTTAAGTTTTTGCTTAGTTTTAGCTTAAAAGTCAAACTGTCGTAATTAACGGTTGACTTAACGATTAATCACTAATGGTCCAGTGATTAGTCGAATTGAAAGTAGTTATAAGTTGGTAATTATGTGGGTAATAAACCCTTAAAAGGGTTCCCCCTGATTCCCACTCTAACTAGGTCAAATGTCGGGTCAAACTTGTCATTAAAAAGTCAACAGGATACTTAGTTTCTAATTTATGCATAATTAGCAATATAGAACACATTCAAACTATTTGATCATTAATATAATTTGGTAATGAGTGTAAGAACATGTCTAAACATGTTCAACCCGACAATTTACTGTTTAGACCCGGTTCGAAACCGATAGTCGCAAAACTTTGACTTTTGCTTTGACTTCAGTTCTGACCCGTTTTGGTATGATTTAGAAATACCTTAGAGTTCTATTTGGACCAGGTTACATGCTAGTATAACCCTCTGTGATTATACACCATGGTTCACTAGTTAACGAATTAATACGCATGATTCCGTTAATTGCCTATATGTTGACCATTATGCCCTTTTCACCCTAAAACGTGATTTTTGGAAATGTAAAAGAGTAGAAATCTTAATCACTAATATATAAACTTGTACACAAAGTTTGACATCAGTTTGAGGTGTAGTTTGAGAGTTATGCTCATTAGCGTAAATTGAAAGCTTTATGTTAATTAAACAGCGCAATTAGCGTATAGCCTATTTAAACCTACTTTTTGATATCAAACTTATTACCCACTGATGTAATATATTATTTTGGGATTTTTGAAGATTTTTAATTAATTTTAGACTGAGCATAACTCATAGTCGTAGGCTTAATCCGGTATTTGTCGGTTTTGCCCCTACGGGCTATAAAATGAGTTTTTCATATCTAATCGACTCCAAACCTTTTGCTACTGATTAGATATGATAAATAAATTATTTTAAGCCTTCTGGAGTGATAAAAATATCAGCTTTATATATAGAACCCGGAAACGGCTTCTAATCGCCTTTTTAAGCGTTTTTAACGCATAGTATGTACTAGAACTATTTTAAACATACAAGGGTTGATACCTACTGATATTTTGGGTAAATTATAATATTTTAAAAGTAAGCAAAAGTTGTTAAACTCAGACTTCTGTTTTGAGCTTTTCGGCTTATGTGAAATTACCAAAATGCCCCTACGGTGCATAGTTTGGTTATAATTGATAAATTTCACATATATACTTTACCCTACTGTTATAACTTATTAAATTAAGTATTTTTTCTGATTATATCAGACCTGTAACTCAGGATAATACTTAAACTCTTTTATAACCTTGTAAATGACCAAACTACCCCTACGGGGCATAGTTTGTGTTTAAATTCGTTTCGGGCATAATAAAAGATATCTTACTAATGTCACAACATATTTGAAGCATATTAACTTAGGAAACCTGTAGATGGCTCTCATGAATACCCGTTACGCTTATTACGCGTTCGGTTCGGTTTATGTAACTAGTTTACATAAATTAGCCGAAGCGGGTCAAACCTTATCGGTTTTATCTCAAAATCCAGAATGTGTATGAAATACCCATATTAAGCAAGTCTCCGAACTTGTCGGGTCTAAATCACATTCTATCCGGTCTTTGCTTAATCGTGCGTACGAACCGTATCTTTGAAACTAACCGGTCTAAGCTTAAGCTTAACTAAAGACCCGTTAGGATTCTAATAGGTTATTATAAACCTTCGTTTCAGATTAGGAGGACCAGTAAAAGCTACTTGCATTTGCTTATTGTGATTATTACTTTGCTCAGGTAAATACTTTTAACTTATTTTCCCTATACGGGCTTGGGTTACGGTATATAAAATACCGCTTGGTCGGACATCAAATCTTCCATCGTTTGGTGGTTAATTGAATAATTTAATCGGCCCGTTTAAACAGTTTTGTTTACTTAAAAGTCTTTGGGGGGTTAATGACCATGTCCCGGATATCCTTGGCATCATTTTACGAAATGGCCACGACCTAAGCGCGGAGTGTAGGCGTACACTCGTGAGTGCATAAATAGTTGATGTGGTGTGTCTATTGATCTTTAACCCAGACACGATCCGGGCTACTGAACGCATAAGGAACATGTAATTCTTTTACAAGATTATATATTTAAATAATTCTCCCAAGTTATAAAATGTTTATGCCACGTGCATCCAAATCAATTTTTAATCATTTTTAAAATGAGTCAGTTGATTGTATTTACCAGTGTAAACTGACGTATTTTCCCAAAAAGATTAAATGCAGGTACTAAGCGTAATAGGCTGGATTCTCTCCTTAGCATCAATAAAGAGTCTCGCAAGCTTAAGATGCCTAAAGTCTGTTGAACTATTGTTTCCTATTTATTTCGATCCGTCTGTGGATAAAATTTCAACTGTTTGTGATACACGATATTACAATATTTTATTCGGTTGAAATATATATTTCATTTTGCTTCCGCTGTGCATATTAAATATTGTGTTGTTTGACTATTATGTTGCCAACCACGTCACGATACTCCCCACCGGGCCCACCGGTGACACGTGGAAATCGGGGTGTGACACTAGTTTTGTATCCCGTGTGTGTTGCGGCGCGCTAAACAGAATCGTTCTTGGTTTAATTAAATCTATGTTTGTGTTTCGATCACTTGTACATTACTACACAAAACACGATCTCTAAAAAAAGTTTATATCGAGACATAAATAAAAATATGCACATCATATAGTAACTTTATTAAAGTTAAGAGGCAACAACTTATTACGTTGAAACGTTAAGTAATCCGAATTCATACAATTGAATAAAAATGTATTATAATTGACCTGACTTGTTTTCAAACAATATTTATGTCGAAACTCTAGCGACGTACGCAGCGTGATAAAGTATAGACTACAATTGACCCAACTTGTACCAGTACTCGATATAGTTTACCATACCAAAATTTGAATACATCTCACAACTCCATTTTTAACGAAATATATCGGAAACCATAGGAAATGAATGTCGGTACCGAGACAAAAGCTTTTCGGACGATATCGATTCGGTTCGTCACAGTAAAAAAAATCAAGTATATTCCACCTGTTCGATTTTGAATAAAACTTGTATTGAAACGTACCTTTCGATGTCTCTCAGGATTGTCGTCTCACTACAATAACATGGTTAGAACTATATTTTATATTGTAAATTACGTTTCTGGCCCCTGTGGTTATATCACTTTTACTATATTAGCTCAAAATAAGAATTTTTAACATATCTGCCCCCATGGTCTCTATAACTAACCATTTTGGCCCCTAAGTCTAGAGATCATGGGGGCCGAAATGGTTAGTTATAGAGACCATGGGGGCCAAAATGGTTAGACTTAGGGGCCAAATGGTTATTTATAGAGACAATAGGGACATATATGTTAAAAATTCTTATTTTGGGCTAATTTAGTAAAAGTGATATAACCACGGGGGCCAAAACCGTAATTTACTCTATATTTGTATCTTAAAAGTTATAAGTGGGAAACAGGATCAAAACAATTAAATATTATATTTATATATGGAAAAAAAGTAACTTTGCTTCGTAAGCATAAATGGGTTTATAGTAAGCTTATTACACATAGAGATTGTTAAGTATTTTTTCAGTTTTCTGTTCCTAATATGGTCTTTTTAAGAGAATGAAAACATGAAATTGATAGTATGAAAAGTAAATGTAAACATAGATGCATAACACATTAATAATAGAATTGTTAGTAACGAATGATATGTAAAATAAAAACAAACTAGTATTAAGTATCCCCGCATTGCGGCGGGGCGAACACCAATGTCACACTACTACCAGTAACCACCAACATTAAAGTTGCGGCGTGTTAATGGGAAGTAATTAAACCGAAACGTAAAACATATAAAAAATAACTAAGTTGATCTAGGACCCAAGGGTTATGATGAACCTGTCAAATGGAAAAAATACACGACGTAAAAACGTTTAACCACACACGCACGTTGCGCCGTGTTAACTCATAAAATTATTTATAGTATTTAAATGAAATACAAAATTTGTCTTTATTGGATACAACCCACTAAACATTATATTATAGATCATAATGCATAGATATGTTGCAAATTATATGTATATATAATATATAATGAACACAAAGTACAACAAAGACATGCACATAAAACAACTAAAGCCAAAGTTACAACACACTTTGCACAATCTTGTTGCAAAATTATAGTATATAATTATATCTTTTGTTAGTATGATTGGTCGTAAAGGTTAAACATAACATAAGATGTCGAACATTTTAATCTCAGTTTAAGTTTAATTTTGAACGTACCAAATAGTTTTTTTACTGATGAGAAATAAGAAAATACCTAATATTTTGTTATTTAATTAAAAATAAAAATAAGAAATAGATATCCTGTTTTTTTAACGTCCAACTAAACTTTTATTAAAATAAACATCCGGTCAACAACAGTTAACCCACAACATAACAACGACCACCAAAAATCAATATTATATCAAATTACCATACAAGATAACTCGAAATTACACCAAGCTTCCCACGTCAAGGTCTGACATTTCGCTCTATTCTTAACCCATAGAAAAGCATGTGTCTTTATCTCCACTTTTATTCTCGCCACATTTGATTGCTTGTTATTAAAAATAACGTCATTTCTATTCTTCCATAAGACCCACATCGCAACCTGTATTAAGGACAACACAACCTTCTTCCACTTCAAGGAGCCGCGATATCAATTTTGTATACCAATCAAATCCTTTAGCTCAAGCGCATAAACAGAGCCAATCCTGCACCAGCTTGCAATAAAGTCCCATACCTGCTGTGAAAGGCCGCATGATATGGAAAGATGGTGTGCCGTTTCGTCCCCTTCACTGCATATCCTACACGCGACTGATGGAATTTGGACATTTCGCCGCCGCAAGTCAATTGTCGTAGGCAATCTGTCCAAAACGACCCGCCATGTGAGGAAATTTACCTTCAAGGGGACCCACCCATTCCATACGAAATCGATCCCCGTATCTGAAAACGCCGCCTTTTCAATCAGCCTTTTGACGCTACGGATAGTAAAAATGTCGGATGAATCTGGCTTCCATTTCCACCCGTTGTCACCCACTCCAAAAGAAAATGACTGCACAACTGATACTAGGCTGCCCAACTCCGTTATTTCAGCCTGTTCCATCGGATTTCGGGACCATTCAAAGTTTAACACAACCTCCCCACTCTCAACCGTGACCCGGTCAGCAATGCAAACGCTTTTGTTTCTTTCCAGCAAATAAATGTTGGGGAATTTAATACATAAAGGAGTTTCACCAAGCCATACCTCCTTCCATAATGCTATTTTTCTATCGCGACGAACCCCATGAAAAAGTTCCAATAAATTCACTCCTACTTGTGCGAGATCTAAAGAGATATTCACAATTTGCTTCCATGGTCCCGGTGCGGCCAACTTAACCGGAATGAAATTCTAGGTCCTTGAATTATGATGTAGGCTCCATATTACTTTTCTCCATAAACTCTCGCGATCCACTTTAAACCGCCACCACCACTTGGATAACATTGCGACATTCGCGTCATGTAGCGACCCAAACCCCAATCCCCCGTAATTCTTTGGCGCCATAACGGTTTTCCAAGCCACCCAATTCATCTTTGCTTGCTTCGGAGGGGCTCCCCACAAGAACTCTCTCCGAAGCCTTTCCAAACTTTTTATCACTTGGAGCAGGGCATTGTAGAGAGAGAAATAATAAGTGGGAAGAGCATTTAAAACCGATCTAACCAATGTAATTCTGCCTCCAAACGAAAGAGTGGAAGCCTTCCAAAGCGCAAGCCTCTTCTTGAAAATATCGACCACCGATTCCCAATGCTTTACTAAGTTCATATTGGCCCAAACTTGCAACCCCAAATGTTTAAATGGAAACGACCCGGATTTGCATCGTAAGACTTCCGCCATTTCATTAATCTGATCTTGATCCACCCCGACCCCATAAATGCTACTCTTAGCAAGATTCACCCTCAACCCCGATGCTAAGTAGAAGCATCTCAAGATTCGATTCAAGTTTAAAGCATTTTGTGTAGACCATTCACCAATAAATATTACATCATCCGCATATAGAAAATGTGATAGGGCCGGACCATTGAAGGGGACCGATATTCCCCGGTATAAACCTAAGGAGCATGCTTTTTTCATCAATCCCGTTAGCGCTTCCATTGCCAAGATGAACAAGAAAGGCGACAAAGGATCCCCTTGCCTCAAACCCCTATAGCATTGAAATTCTTGGGTAGGGGACCCATTGACTAGAACCGAAGCCCTAGCGGTCGATACTATGGCCATAATCTAACTCCTCCATTTCAAAGGAAAATTCATTTATACAAGAATAGAGTTTAGAAAACCCCAATTCAACGAGTCATATCCTTTTTCAATATCTACCTTAAAAATTAACCCGTTCTTTTTGCACCACTTCATCCATGGAATTATCTCATTTAAAAACAAAGGGCCATCAACAATGCTTCTATTGGCTAGGAAACCCGATTGTTCCTCTGATATAAGGCCGTGAATAACCATCTTTAATCTATTCACCAACACTTTCGACATCACTTTACTTATACATCCTATCAAGCTAATCGGCCTATACTCCTCAAGATCCCCAGGGTCATTCTTCTTAGGAATCAAGGCTATAAAGAAGAGGTGCACCCATTACTAAACGAACCTTTCCAATAAAATTCTTTAAATAACTTCACGAAGTTGTTTTGCAAAAGATTCCAACACTTTTTAATAAAATGAAAGTTGATACCATCTGGGCTCGGCGCCCTATCGCCTTCACACTCCCACACCGCTTGTTTGATTTCCACGACTGAAAATGGAGTAACTAATGATTCTGCCCCCAAAGGCGTCAATGTGCTAAGATTTGGGCAATCAAGTAACGGTCTAACTCCCATAGGCTCTTGGAACTTATTATGGAAGAAGTTAAATACCCGGTCCTTGATCAAGGTAGGCGAAGTCACCCAAACCCCATCAATAACCAACCCATTTAACCGATTATTACTTGAGTTTATGTTAACCACATTATGAAAAAATGCCGAATTTTCATCCCCCTCTGTTGCCCATCTAATCCAAGACTTTTGTTTGATGTCCATGAGCTTTAGCCTGTCCGCCTCCATAATAAAACTCTTAGATTCAGCCCTTTCTTCCAATTCATGTGGTAATAAATCCCTAGATTCCGCCTCTACCTCCAAAACATCAAGTCTTTCGATTTTAGCCACATACAACCCAAGCCTTGACGACTTATAGTTCGCCACCCATTCTTTAACTCTAAATTTAATCCACTTTAGTTTAATGGCCAACGCCAAATCAATCAGACCAGTAAAGCGGAACCACGAACATAAGCTACCCACGTACTCCAACAAACCCGGTAACTCCAACCAAGAGTTAAAAATCCTAGTTGGGGTCGGTCCAAAATCCGTAGGGACCGTGGATAAGAGTATAGGACAATTATCCGAGACCAAATTGGACAGTGCAACAACGGACACCATCGACCATGCATTCATGAAACCCCTACATACCAAGAATCTATCAAGTTTACTTAACTTTTGCTCATTATCAGAGTGATACGTGAACCGCATCCCTCCCATATTATACTCAACCAAGTCGGCATTAGCTATGAATTGGTTAAAGTACCCCGCGTTTAGAGCCACAAACTCGGAATTCATCATTTCCGAAGGATCCCTCACATCGTTAAAATCCCTAATGAAAACCCAGACTCCCGACAACGTGTTTTTAACTGCCAATAAGGCTGCCCATAACGATCTCCTAGCCACCGGATCATTTTGTGCTTACACATTTACCGTATTAACAATCTCCCCTGTCCTAACAATTGACCCCGAGACAACCAAAAAATGTATATGCTTCAACACCCCAATTTTATTAAACACTTCCGGGTTCCAAATGGACAGTAATCCCCCTGACCTCCCGACCGCCTCCACAAATTCAAACTCCAAACAAGACCTGCCCCAAAACTGTTTAACAAAAAAATTAAAGCTACCTGACAACTTCGACTCTTGTAATGCAAGAAAATGAGCTCCTTGAGATGTCTTCAGACCGCGAATCCACTCGGTCTTTCTTTCTGGAGTCCTTGACTCCCCTTAAATTCACCGAAAGACAATTCATGATGGAACCCTTTGGTCGCGTTCCTCGTCAATCAGATTCTCGACCTGGTTTTGAAAACTATGGACTTGAAAACCCACAACTGAACCCACATTCACATTCACTGTTTCCATAGCCTCGACCCTAACTGTTATAGTATCAGAATTTGGGCAAACTGCCACAGGTGTAATTCTTTCGGTTCCGCCAGGGCTGTTCTGTTGTAGGGTTTCGTCTTCTCCATTTACCACTTCATTCTGTGAAGCCGAATTATTGACATATGTTTGTGCCTTACTCGTATCACCCTGTTTTTCCATGCCCTCCTGTTGACGCTCAACTAAAACAGAGTCATTATTTACCCTTGAATCCCTAGAACCAGATGCTGCTATATTCAGATTTATAGATTTTTCAGCGATGTGGGCCATGTTAATAAATATTCCATTGTGAGACAAAACGATTACCACAAAACCTCTATATCTCCACCTTCCTTTCTTTCTCTCTCTAACTTTAGTGAGACAAAAGGAAAAACCATTGTGTTTACTCTGCTCAACATCCTTTTCTCCATCTTCATCGCCGGAAATACCTACCATTACCACAAAACCTTGCCGCCTCCGCCACAACACCACCACGAAACCACCTAACCGTGCCGTCTTCATTCACCGTCCACCGCCATCCTCAACCGAAAAGAAAAATATGTTAATGTTATCTTACTATTCTTTCTAACACTCCACACTATTGAAAACTTAAAGAGAGAGACAAACACACTTGAGGAGGGCCCCATCTAACTGATCCATGACGATGAGTTTATCCGAAGACTCTAAGGTAGATTGGGGTTCTTATTCATAACACAGTCAAAAGACAGAAAACACACCATCTCTCTGATGGCAATATCGTAAATTTATTGGAGGATTGAAGGAAGGGCAAAATAGTAATTTCGTCGGTGCACTGTTGCACCGACCAATAATTTTAAGGTTATATAAATTATCAACCGGTCATAATTAGAAAAAAAAAGTAGCTAGACTTTCCTTTTTTTTCTCTCATGCTCGAGTGGGGCATGCTAATTATAAGTGGCAGGGCCGGCCCTGGGGTGGGCGGGGAGGACTACCGGCCAGAGCTCGATATTTCGGAGGGCACGCTATTTTTAGAAAAAAACCTGATATGTATACATAAAAATTTCTTTTTTAATAAGGTATATCTATACAAACACCAACATAGCCCTACTTACAAAACTATTATTATGCTTTATATTAGTTATTAGCCCATTGGCATTAGGTTTAGACCTTTATTGAGCCCAATGCCCAATTTCGTTAAGGCCTAAGGACACGTTTTTTGAAGGTCGAACATGGTACACGAATTCTGAGAACCGGCCCTGATAAGTGGAGTGGGTTACATGAAATCACATAGATCTACACACAACAAACTTATTTGTTTGCACGAAATCACATAAGTTGTTTGATTCTCATAATTTAATTTCATGTGTTGTTAGTATAATAGAATTGATAAATGTCATTCTTTTACTCTTTTTTAATAAGAGTAAACTGCAATTTTACCCCCTGAGGTTTGGGGTGATTGGCACTCTTACCCCCCTAACGAAATAATTGCAATTTTACCCCCCAACGTTTGGTGTTATGTCGCAAGTTTACCCCTGCCGTCAGTCAACAGTTATTTGACTGTTATAGGCAGGGGTATTTTGGTAATCTTACCCTATGTTTATTATTATTATTATTATTTATAAAATCAAATTATCATCTTCTTCAAATAACCAGATCCATCATCATCATCTTCTAATTACCCAGATCCATCATCATCTTCTTCAAATAACTCCTCCTCCTCACCACCTCCCACAACTCTTCCACCCTCACTCCTCCCTCTCCGGTGTAAGTTTTCCGGCGAAACGCAGCACCGGCGGGCAGCAGCTGACACTGTGGGTGATGGTTCGATGTCGGAGGTGATGGTTCTGACGCAACGTGTTCTCCCCCAAAACCTAGTGAGAGGCTTTGTTCTCTGTCACACAAAAAGCTTCGATTCTTCATCTCAGGTATCCATTTTCACCACTAACCGAAGCTTATTATGCTTCTGTTTTGACTTATTTCTTTTGATTTTAACTTTGAATTTGCACATGGTTTGGAATATTGTTGACTAAACCACACATTTCACTTTGAAAATGACATCACGCGTTGCTGATTTGACCTAATTTCAGTTGACTGAAGTTTAGTTTCAGTGATGTTGATTGTAGATCATTCATGATTGTTGTTTGTGCATTTTGAGTTCTCATTGTTAAAAATGATACAGTTTTCACTGATTTTGATTGGAGATTTAGTTGTTATTGATCTAGGGTTGAAGATTGAGTAATTTTGGAGATATTTATTGAATTGATTTGTGTTTTGGATGCTCAAATTGTTTATTATGTCATAGTTATAGTATTCATAGGGTTTTTGATCTTTTTTCTTTAAATTTCAAACCACCTAGTACATGTAAATCTCCTAGTTTAGTGGTTTCTGCTTCTGCCGGAAAAATCTCAACCACCACTTCCGCTGGCAGCACACTTTATTTCAATTTCACTGGCTTCCCTTTTCCTCTTGGCCCTTTTCTCAATAGGCCCACTATCAGGACTGAGGTAAAGTCTTCATTTTTTTCATAAAATAATGTAATATTGCATCTGGGTTCTTGAAAAGTGAATTGTTTCTCATGATTTGAGGCTGTGAAAGACTGCATATGGTTGTTTGAGCAAGAACAGGCTTTGGGATTCAGCAGTGTGTCTACAAACATCAGAATGACTGTCATCAAGCTCAAATCAGGAGGATTGTGGGTCCATGCACCAATTGCACCAACCAAAGAATGCATTCAGGTCCTATTAAATTATCAAACAAAGCCCAAATGTTTGTGACAGTTGTGTAAATTTTCAAGATGCTTTCTTGATTCTTAATTTTCTCATGTCATCTTGTGTTTACTTGTAATCATTTTTTGGAATTTATAGCTTGTGAAGGAATTAGGAGCCCCAGCAGAGTACATTGTCCTGCCTACATTTGCTTATGAGTATAAAATATTTGTTGGTCCATTTTCAAGAAAGTTCCCACAAGCTCAAATATATGTGGCACCAAGACAATGGAGCTGGCCTTTGAATTTACCACTAGAATTTTTCGGTATTTTTTGTGGAACTTGAAATTTCTTTTCTTTTGAAAGCTTGATACCGGTTTCCATGGTGATTTGAAAGTTGCAGGGGGTAATATTGCTTCTAAACTTAAAGTATAGGGGGTAATAAGAAAGGGCATTTTAGTAATTTACCTGTAGGGGGTAATTATGCAACATAACAGGAATGTTGGGGGGTAAAATAAAATGGTAAAATAGTCATTTCATATTAAATCTAACAGATCAGTTAGCCAAATTGAAGCCGGGGGGTAAAATTGAGACATAAGAGCAAACAATGGGGGGTAAAATTGCAATTATTTCCTTAGGGGGGTAAGGGTGCTAATGACCCCTAACCTCAGGGGGTAAAATTGCAGTTTACTCTTTTAATAATTTCCTGGCTTTAATAATAAACATGTCTAAACCGTGAAGCCTAGTCGAAGCTAGATTGTTAATAATTGGTTGGTTTGGTTTTAATTTTCAATGGTTTGATTTTGGTTATAATGATGAAACACCATTACTAACTGCATGACTCATGATTTAACCTAAAAACCGTCAAAACCTAACTATAACCCCCTAATATGGACATACCACAAACCATTCATGATTCATGTAACTATTTCTACTAATCATATTATATTATTGATGTAGTGTTAACTTTCCCAGTTACAACCCTAGGTAGTGGCAAAGCTTGAGATTCCGACCGGGGGGTCGAAAACGTACATGCCCAAAAATTTCTATAAAACGGGGGGGTCGAAAACGTATATACCCAAAAATTTCTATACGAAAACTACATACTCTCCACTACTAAGCGAAAAGTTCGGGGGGTCAGCCGCCCCCTCCCGCCTCCACTATCCTACGCCCTTGACCCTAGGGACAGGGATTTGAACCCCGCTCGTCGTCACCTCGATCCGTTGTTTCTTTTTACCAAATTCCCATGATTAGTTGTGGCCTGTGGTCCAGACTTCATGACCAACTTGACCCATCGGGCCTCTTGTGGCCATGTACATCTATCCTAGATAACTTAATTGTAGCATGTCAGATACCCCACTTGTATCATTTTGTTTGATGTGTTGCTTCCAAAATCTACACCATTGTAGGAGTAGACTCAGGTTGCATCAAAAGCGTGTAAGTTTTCTGGTCCAGATTCATCTTCCTCGACTTCTTTATCGGGCCACAAAACAAGCTGCAACCACATGAAAATTTCATTAGAGGTCCAATGGGCTTTAACCGCAACCACTCCGATACCCAAGTCAATCGAGTCCACATCGTGAAATCATATATGTACATACTATATTAGCAAGAGCATATGTATGTGGTATAAATAGAGAGTTTAGAGGGAGGAAACAATGGTTGTACTTTTTGCCCAATTAATAGTAAAACCAAGATGATTGTGTTGTGTTGTTTTGCATGATGATTGCTATAATTTATACTTTTGACATTCAAAATCTAACATACGATTATTAGACACCCGGCCTCTTATATATCTTAAACTAGAGTAAATTACTTTTTGAGTCCCAACGTTTTAATGGTTTTAACCATTCGAGTCCAAAATCAAAAAAATTAATGACCTGAGCCCCGAACCACTCAATTTATAACATTTTGAGTCCAGCTTTTTAAGATTTGTACCTTTGATTTTAGACTCAAGTGTTTAAAACCACTAAAACATAGGGACTCAAAACGTTATAAATGAACAGTTAGGGACTCGGGACGTTAATTTTTTTTTTTTATTTTGGACTAAAGTGGTTAAAAAACACTAAAACATCAAAGGGACTCAAAAAATAATTTACTACTATAATCAGGATTCACTAGCCGGCCTCTTATATCTTAAACTAGTATAATTAGGATTGACTAGATTTTATGTAAAGTTGTGCGTTTGTAAGATTGAGTTGTTTGTTTATTTAAGCTATAAAATTTCTTTTTGTAAGCAGGGATAAGAACATAGAGTTTCCCTAATTTATTATTAATTTTATCGAACACAAATCTCACTTGTTTATTATTTTCTAACTTATTGAATAACATGTCGCATAACAAAAAGTGTCACCAAATACCTATTGTTTAAAGTATAAGAAGTTATAGTGTTTTATTATTTGGTAGTGATGAAGATTGAAGGATGTCTGGCCTGGTCTTAACATTTGAGCTTAGGCCCGGATGAGATCTGGTCGGCGCCATTGTTTAGACCAGTTCCAAATAAGATCCGACTCATTAGCCCAACATAACATACACCGGAGGGCTAACACTCCCTTCAAAGGGATCATCTCCGCTACTCCCCCCTCACTTAACAACTATATTTCTATAGATGCAATTTACTTGTATACATATTGGTGGTTCAGAGACCCCGATTTTTGACCTGTTCTAAATTCTAACGTGTTTCTTTTTTTTGTTTCGAGTCCAGGTAAGAATTAGGATGAGTTAGATCTAACAACTCACACGGCTCCAAAGCCTGATCCCGACAACCAAGAAGGGTTAGACCAGCCATATAAAACAGGTCCGGGTTGCTTAAAGGTGTCCCTCCTACCAATTTGGACAGTCGAAAAATACCTCTACATGTTACAATGTTTTGAATTATAAATTTGTTTTTTAAAATATTGTTTGATAATAATCGAACAGACGGTTATTTTTTTTAGAGAACGAGAAAGAAAAAAATGGTAATATTACCCGATAATAAACTAGACATGAGTATACATGTGTATAATTGTTTAGGAGTAAACTGTCAAAATGGTACCTGAGGTTTGGTCACTTTTACCATTTTAGTTCAAAACTCAAACCTTTTGAATCTGGGTCCCTCTGGTTTCAATTTTGTTGTCATTTTCATCTAAAATCAAAATCTAGTCAGATTTTTTAGTTAACATCCATTTTTTTTGTATTTTTCTTTCCTTTTAATGAAGGGCAAAATGATCTTTTACTGTTTTATTATAACAAATTAAAAAAAATAATCTGACCATTTTGCTTTTCATTAAAAGACAAAAAAAAAAAAAACTAGATTTTAACTGAAAAATTTGATCAGATTTTTCTTTTGGATGAATATGGTAACAAAATTGAAACCACATAGACCTAGATTTAAAATGTTTGAGTTTTGAACTAAAGTGGCAAAAATGACCAAACCTTAGGTACCATTTTGGCTGTTTGCTCATTGTTTTGCTGTGATTTTTAAAATGTTTGATCGTATGGGTGGATTTGATCGATCACGTTTGTTTTGGAACTAAAACAATGGAATTAGAGACTCAAAATTGGAATATCAGTCTACATTTTTTTTTTGGACAACCCGATCAAAATCGGTTAGTATTTTAAATTTTAAGATGGGTTAAGTCATTAAGATGGGCCAAACAAAATTAGTTATTAGGTTAGGATGGGTTATGAAGTGGTGAATAAAAAAAAGTAGGTCAGGATTGGTATGAGATAAAACCTAAACAGGTCAGGATAGGTACGAGATAAAATCATTAAACTAATTACTACTCGTAGATCTCTCTTCACAACTGTGACTTCACCAATCGCCGTCGTAGTACTCTCCCGTCGTTCTTCGTTTAAAAATAATGAAAAATTTTAAAATAATAAAAAAATAAAAATAATCAAAAAAATTCTAAAGAATGAAAAAAATTGTAAAAAACCTAAAAAAATAAATAAAAATCCTAAAAATTCAAAAAAATCTAAAAAAATATAAAAATTCTCAAATATAAAAATTCTAAAAAAATAAAAAATACGAAAAATTCTAAAAAAACTAAACATAATTAAAAAATAAAAAAATCTAAAAATCTAAAAAATCAAAACAAAATTCAAAAAAAATCCAAAAAAAAAAAATCCATACCACTAATTATAAAAAATCATATTTGGTTTATTTTTTTATTTTTTAGTTGTTTTTACTTTTTATAGATTTTTTATTTATTTTTATTTTTTTTAAATTTTACAATTTTTTTGATTTTTTGTTGTTTTCTTTGTTTTTTTATTTTTTGAAATTTTAACAATTTTTAAATTTTTTAAATTTTTTGAAATTTTAACAATTTTTTATTTTTTTAGAATTTTTTTAACTTTGTAGATTTTTTTTAGTTTTTTACAGTTTTTCGATTTTTTTTATTTTTTAGAACTTTTTTTATTTTTTAGATTTTTTTAGAACTTTTTTCATTTTTTAGAATTTTTATAGATTTTATTTATTTTTTATTGAGTTAAATGCCATTTTAGTCCCTGTGCTTTGGGCCATTTTGCCAGTTTAGTCCAAAGGTTTCATTTTTAACCTGTGGGTCCAAAAATGTTTCACAGTTGCCATTTTAGTCCACTGAGTTAACTTCATCCATTTTTTCTGTTAACGAGAAGGCCAATTCGGTCATTTTATATGGCTGAATTGCCCTTTTAGTTAACAGAATTACATACAAAATGACCGAATTGGCTTTCTCGTTAACAGAAAAAATGGATGAAGTTAACCAAGTGGACTAAAATGGCAACTGTGAAATCTTTTTGGACCCACAGGTTAAAAATGAAACCTTTGGACTAAACTGGCAAAATGACTCAAACCACAAGGACTAAAATGGCATTTAACTCTTTTTTATTTTATAATCTCATCTTTACCCAATCCTATATTAACCTAAGCTTAACCTAACCCAAACTCATCTTAATCCCATTACCGATTCGACCATGTTTTTAAAATACACATCCTAACCCAAACTCCTCTTGACCCATTACCCAAACTCATCCAACTTACCTACTTTGCCATCACTAGTTTTATGCCCACCTGCTTTGTGGAGCGCTAAGTCGAATGTTATTTGTACATACTACTCATAATACGATTTAAAAAAAAATACATCGAGTCGACAAATTTACTACTCGTAATATGATTTCAAAAAAATTACATCAAGTCTACCAATTAAAACAAAACACTACCATAGTTTTGCTAAAAAAAAACTAAAACGATAGCAAACCGTAATTTTAAACTGGGGGCAAAATTTTAATTTTTCAGGACCAGCTAACGAGTGTCAGCCACGAATAAAAATTAAATTGACTCAACCAATTAAAAAAACTAAAGCGATGACAAGAATGCAATTTTAAATTTGGGCAAAATTATAATTTGACATATTCAGTGAGGGAATGTCAGGCTAGCACTAAGGATGGCAAGTCTGAAAATATTTAACGAGGGGTAAAATCATATTTTTCCGTGCTAATGGAGAAGTGCCTACTTGTCACACCCCAACCGATGGCGGAGTCATCGGGGCGTGACACTGAGCGAAACAGATTGTCCAGAAGTTTCCATAACAACTATCATTACCATTCAATTTAAGTTAACATGTCCCATACCATGTCTCAAATAGCAAAACAAGTTATTACAGACAAAAACTAAACAAATATTCTGTTCCGACAACTCAGATTTAAACATAACAAGTTATTCGTGGTTTTCTAGGACTCCAGTTCCTAGCTTCAATTTCATCACAGCCCGAGAAGCATATAAACAACCTAGGCACCTGTCACATACGTTAAAATAATGTCAATACATAAAATGTAAAGGTGAGCATACAAGTTTGATAATAGCATATAGAGTTCGAATTCGTTTACGCATAACCGGCACGTACACATAGTGAAATGAAGCACGTTAGTTATCGACACAGATCCATCGATACCAATGACTGCGGGTTGACTGCCCGAGGCAGTTCGCAATACAGGATTACCACTGTAATCCATGCAAGTAAAAGATCCTTAACAACCCCCGTGTGAACGGGTGCTGAGTCCAAACTATAGTACTATCGTTGCTAAGGCAGGTAGACAGCATTCCATGTGTAAACATAACAAACAAGCATTCATAAGCCACGTATAACATGCATTAGTGGTTAAGCGTTAAAATAGCTTGAGTGGTGTGATCGTTGTAGTTCGAATAGTTGTAACGTATGTAACACCCAAAAGTGCTAAAGCAAAAAGGGTTCGAGTATACTCACAGTGATATGGATTGAAGGGAGCGCTTTACAGCGAGTACGATTAGCCTGGATAGATTCGATAACGTAACGATAAGTGACGCGTAAAACAGTACAAGTGAGAGTGGGTAGGATGACGGATCGTGCGGATCAGTTATCCGTGAATAGAAGTCATCCGTGCGCATGACCTATCCGTACGGATGGTGATGCGTGCGGATGGTGATGCGTGCGGACGGTGTTCCATCCGGATAGGTCATCCGTGCGTGCGACTGTCCGTGCGGGTGGCAACCCGTGCGGACTAGTTATACGTGCGGACGACTTACCCGTACGGTTAGATTGCTTGTGTGGATAATTGTTCAAGTGGATTGTTTCTTCCTAAGATGTGTTTGTGTATGATGGCTTGTGCTTTGAAGTTTTCGTTGTAGCATTTAGAAAACACCAAAGTGTTTCTACCTTTCAAGCCGGCCGCGCGGACGGCGGTCCGTGCGTATGGTAGTCCGTGCGGGCAGCCTGTGCGCGCGGGCAGAGACAATCCGTCCGGATAGCCTGTCCGTGTGTACGGCTTGGCCGTGCGGATGAAGTTTGTTTGTTTTTCATTTTAAGGCCTTAGTATCTCATGATCCGAAGAGTAATCCATTCAGAGGTCGTCCGTTCGGATTGCTCGTTCGTCGATACTCAAACCTTTGTTTGGAAAGCGGGTCCCAAGGGTAGTCCGTGCGGATGACAACCCGTGCGTATGACCCGTACGTGCGTATGGGCTGTACGTGCGTATGGCTCGTCCGTGCGGACAGCTAGTCCGTGCGGACAACTGGTCTGGTTGTCCCGTTCGTCTACACTTGGTTTCTGTTGTCGTTTATCGAGACGTTCTGATCACGTGGCAACCACTTGGAGTTGTGTTCCTACCCGCGTGACTAGGCCGGTCAGGAACCACCCTAACTCGGCCTGTCGGCGACTTGGAACGGTCGTCCCGGTTAACCCCGAAATCAGTTGTCTATGGGTAGAATTCCAGATCTGGAACTAGGGCACCACTATTGACGAGTAGAACACTAGGACTGATCGGGTTCGTACCGGTTTTAAGAGTAAAAGAAGAAGAGAACTTAGGTTCATTTCTTTCAGCTCTTTTATCCTTAGGAAAGTTTAGATCTAGGTGAAATTATTGTAAAAACTTGTAGAAATCGTTTAGATCTGGGATATTCTTGGTGGAATGAGGCCAAGCATGAAGTTCTTATGAACTTCATGATGACGTCACCCGTGAATACCTCAAATCCGGATGATTTCATGGTTAAAATCGAAGATTCGAAAGATAGAAGTGTGTAGAATCGTGTAGTGATTAAAGATGTACAAGGATTGGTGCAAGATCTTACCTGGATCGAGAGAAATCTGAGAAAAGGTGAAGAATGCGTGTGGTTCGGACGTCACTTGCCAAAAGTGGAAAAAGTGGAGAGTGACCCGTGTATTTATAGGATGCCAAAAAGGGAAAGGGGGTGAGCCGTGCGCATGACACGGTCACCCGGGTAAGTTATCCGCGCGGACTGGCCATCCGTGCGTGTCACACCCCCAAAATCCACATGCGGAGTATCACCGCTTGGAGGCGTGACTGACCAGGATCAAACCACTAATCATATTGAACAAGTATATAATTAATTGTAAAAGTCCAACCAACGTGATTAGTGTCCAAAAACAAACATAGTTACGTTATGAGCGGAAGCATAATGTTTAAAACCAAGTCAAGAGTTCAATTATCCAAATGTTTAACATGGCACACAGCTGTCCATGTCCCACAACGACTCTCCCTTGTGCAAGCTCCAGCTAAGTACCTATAGACCTGCAAAGCATGTAGTAACGAGTCAACAACTAGTTGAGTGAGTTCACGGTTGGGTGTTCGTTTTAAGTTGTTCCAAAAACAGTTTCCTTTAACTGGCGTTCCTGCCGTGGGGGTTACCCCATAGTTGAAAACGTGATTTGTTTAACCATTTGTTTAACCCATTTACTCTGGCAATCCTGCCGTGGGGGCTACCCCATGATAGTTATCTGGCATTTCGGCCGTGGGGGCTACCCCATGATAGTTATCTGGCATTTCGGCCGTGGGGGCTACCCCATGTATCCACTAGACTCGTTACCATATCGACTACTGACTGAAGTCATGTTTAAGTGCCCTGAAACTGTCAATGTCTATCAGCATTGACGTGCCCCAGATCCATTAGTTCACGCCCGTCCTCTGCGGCACGGTGTGAGGCTTGTCAGACCTAAATAGCGCTATCTAACTAATGACCCGCTCGCCATTGGCCCGGCGATTAAGTCGATATAAAAAGGAGGGACTTCGTGATAGAGTTTTGGTCTAGTACGAGTTATCTGTCCGTGAGGACGAGGAATTACATTCCTGAACCATTACTGTCCTACCCAAGAAAGGACGAGGAATCCATATTCCTTAACCCCATTCCCAACCCCTGGGAATCCCATGCTTTGTAGAGTGTGAACTCACCTTGGTTTGCTCGGCAGATTACACAGAAGGGTCAAGCCTAGCGGCTAGTGGTCAACCACGTCCTAATATGGTTACCAATACAAGTCAAGTTGTGGTTTCAAGTAAAGCACGTATGATTACACATAGTTTAACAGATTGCTAACACGTATTGATCATGGCAACATAGTATACACATAGAACGTTTTATATGATATCAGTTTAGCGTACAAGTGAAGCCCACACAAGTCTCGGCCCAACCATTAAACAATAACGGCTTGTGCGATCCAATACATCTTGTGCGATCAGATCTGATCATGCAAGATCTGATCTTGTGCGACCAAGGCTGACTTGTGCGATCAGCTTAGTTACCCAGCCCAAAATGTATACCCGGCCCAACATAACAACTTGTGCGACCCCACAGTCTTGTGCGACTGTGGGTGTCTTGTGCGACTTGCCTTTGGGCTTTTGAGGCCCATGAGTTATCCATTAATCATAACTTGTGCGATCAGTTTAAATGTCCGGATATCATGCAATCAGTTATATTATTTCCAATTATGTAAATAATCAATTAATCACTAACAGTTTCCATATCACGCTATCATCGATCAAATCAAGCAATCATCACGTAATTCATAGGAAACCCTAATTAAACATCTAAATCATACAAACAGCCTATCATATACGAGTTCAAACACATCGCACCCAACTAATTCATATTCGGTTCTTAGTTATTATCTATATGGAAGCCGGATACATGAGCATCAACATAATCAGTTACATCACCATCAATCTTATGTCATCCCCCAAATCACCATGTAAAACATACATATGTCACCACCTCATACAACCTAATTATACACATATGAAACAATGCATGGCACAGACAACCCACATACCTAATAGCCGCCCATCATTCTTAATTATCTGACTTTATATGGCTGCACGTGCATAGCATTAAATAGTCACAAAGGGTTTACAAGTTGTGGCCGACAACCATCCTCCTAATCCTGATACTATTGGACCGAATCAAAGTAAGATCACATGTAATTATGAGAACAATGACCGACCAAAATAAAGAGTTCTTATCCGATTGACTGCAACTATCACGTATTCACTCAGATCTATACACGCATTCATCATGCAAATCCAAATCATTATTTTATTCACCACAATATCACATATCAGCCAATAAATCTTGCATGCACATGCCTCAAGTACGATTAATATTTAGTAGACTAAGATGAAACACTGACCAAGTTAGCCGGTGGAAATCATGGACACTCGTAACAAGGGACTTCGGGTTAAGGGTAGAAGGCTGCCGTCGACTTTGAAGGAGGTTGAGAGAGGTTAGGGTTTTGTGTATTTTGTGTAATGAAGTAATATAAGGGTACACACAAGGTTCTGAGTGTATATACATCTGATAAGTGAGCCGAGCCCAGCTGGTGGTTTCGTTTGGGCCGAGTGCTAGCCCAAGGTGATTGAAGGAATGTTGTGCGACTCGGAGGTGTATTGTGAAATCGGTTATTCATTGTGCGATTCACATATGTTATACGTATATACATAACACACTATAATCTCATAACACTTATCACATAATAAAACATAACATTTTTATCGCAAACAATCACAATAGTTAATCGCATAGCGCTCACACAGGTTACTTCAAAATACATGAAAGGTTCGGAAATACGAGTTGTCACAGTGCGAATTGCCCATCCGTGCGGGTTGGCCATCCGTGCGAATGCCACCTCCTTGGGTGAGCTCGATGCGATGTTGATTCGGCTCTGATTGCGAGCGGTTCGATAGGGTTTCCTAATCTAAATTACTTTCAGTCCCATCTACTTCTTATAGGGTTCGACTCGGAATTCGGGTTCGGGTTCGCTTTATATTCGAGTTAGATTTCGAGTTCGATTGAGTTCGCTTGATTTATACAACATAAAATAACATAAAAATAACATGCACAGGTAACACGTAAAGCACACACACACGTGTAACGGCAAGTAAAATACACAGCTCGAGTTACGATTTGATGTCGATTTGATTAGTATAGCGTGATTAACTTTATCGCCTTGTTACTTCCTATCGTTCACAGTCGTAGGTCGATTGAAATACGGTTAGCATGATTCGATTATTGCAATGTACGACATTTACTCCACATAATCTAAATATCATACAAACAATTCTACTAGTCACGTTGCGCGAAATCGGTCGTTGACTTTGACCTTGACTTTGACTTTCACTCGTGAAAACACGGGGTGTTACAGCCTCCCCTTGTTTAGGAAATTTCGTCCCGAAATTAAGCCGAAAGCTGTAACTAATTCGTGAATCACGTGTGAGAGTCCTTCGTTTGATTTATTGAAAATCGTCAAATTAACCAGGATTTTACGGTTAAAGTTGTTTGAGAGAAATCTTTTTCATCATTTTTTTTTTAATTTAAATTAACCAGGATTTTTCATTTTCAAAACTTTTCTTTCAAAACCTTGATCATTGTAGGTTCTGGTTCGAATTCGTTTTGATTGCGATCCGACTCGTACGACATGCGGAATCCGTGAACGATCGTGACCAAACACACAAGAACGTACAATTGCCGTGATTCTATTGATTGGGTTCCGGTTTGATCCGTTTCGATCGCGATCCGATTCGTACGTCGTGCGGAATCCGTGCTCGAGTGAGATCGAACAGATGAAAACGTACAATTTTAGCGTGGTACGCTAGATTCATATGACGCGTACAAGCTTTCTCTCTCTAGTTTCTCTCTCTAACCTTAACACTTTCATTTATAGGCAAGGATTATAAGGGATTTCTTCTTATTTACATATATGCCACCTTGCCTTTCTTAGCTGGACGTTACTCCTTCGTTAAACAGCTGTGGATACTTTGCCTTCATGTCGCTTTCGAGTTCCCAAGTGAATTCCGCGCCTTGTTTGCCTTCCCACCGGACTTTCACGATAGGAATGCGTGAGCGCCTGAGTTCTTTGGTTTGGCGATCCATGATTTCGACAGGCTTTTCCACGAAGTGTAATGTTTCGTTCACTTGTAAATCATCTAGGGGAACATGTAAGTCTGGTTCGTAGATGCTCTTTCGGAGGTTTAACACGTGGAAGATCGGATGGACATTGTTAAGTTCTTCCGGTAATTCGAGTCTGTAGGCGACTTTTCCGATTCTTTCCAGAATCTTAAAAGGTCCCACATATCGAGGCGCAAGTTTCCCCTTCTTGCCGAATCGGACTACACCCTTCCAAGGTGATACCTTTAGGAGTACGTAGTCACCAACGCCATACTCACGGTGTTTGCGCTTTTTATCGGCGAGAAGCTTCTGTCTATCTCGAGCCTTCGCTAGATTGTCCCGAATTTGGAAAATTTTGTCTGTCGTTTCTTGTAGCAGCTCCGGACCGGTTAGTTGCGAGTGACCGATCTCGTGCCACACAATAGGCGATCGATATCTTCTTCCGTATAAGGCCTCGAAAGGTGCCATCTGGATGCTAGCCTGGTAGCTGTTGTTGTACGAGAATTCGACTAACGGAAGGTGTCTATCCCAATTACCACCGAAGTCTAGAACACACGAACGGAGCATGTCTTCAAGCGTACGAATCGTTCTTTCAGTCTGACCGTCGGTTTGTGGGTGGAACGCAGTACTTAGATTAAGCGTTGTACCGAGTGCCGTTTGAAACGTTCCCCACAATCGCGAAGTGAATCGAGCATCACGATCAGAGATGATGTCACGAGGCGTCCCATGTCGACAAATGATCTCGTCGGTGTAGATTCGGGCTAATCGTTCCACCTTGTAGTCTTCTCGTATCGGCAGAAAGTGGGCTGATTTGGTCAAACGGTCAATAACAACCCAAATGCTGTCGTGGCCTGATGACGTGGTTGGAAGCTTGGTTACGAAATCCATAGCTATGCTCTCCCACTTCCACATGGGGATTGGAGGTTGTTCGAGCAAGCCAGAGGGTCGTTGATGTTCAGCCTTGACTCTAGCACAGGTTAGGCATTTTCCGACGTAGAGAGCGATATCTCGTTTCATGCCCGGCCACCAGTACCTATATCGAAGGTCATGGTACATTTTGTCAGCACCATGATGAATGGAGTATCGGGATTTGTGGGCTTCGTCCATGATGATCTGTCGTAGGTTGGTTCGTTTGGGAATCCAGATTTTGTCTAAAAAGTGGAATATCCCATTTGATTTGCTCACAAGTTGGGCTCCATCGTGGTAGATTCTTTCTTTCTTCAAGGTGCGCTCGTTGAAACATGCATGCTGGGCGTCGCGAATGAGAGCTTCGAGATTGTGCTAGGCTTGAACATTACGAGTGCTAAGCAGATAGCTCCGTCTGCTAAGCGCGTCGGCAACGACATTTGCCTTGCCTGGGTGATAACGAATCTCGCAGTCGTAGTCGTTGAGAAGCTCTACCCATCGGCGTTGGCGCATATTTAGTTCCCTCTGATTAAAGATATGTTGTAGGCTCTTATGATCGGTGAAGATCGTACACTTGGTACCGTATAGGTTGTGTCGCCAAATCTTTAATGCGAAAACAACTGCGCCTAGCTCGAGATCGTGGGTTGTATAGTTCTTCTCGTGGATTTTGAGCTGACGAGATGCGTAAGCTATAACCTTGTCTCGTTGCATTAAGACACAACCGAGACCAAGGTTAGAAGCATCACAGTAGACAATGAAATTATCGTTTCCGTCGGGCAGCGCGAGAACAGGAGCATTGCAAAGCATGTACTTGAGGGTTCGAAAGGCAGACTCTTGTCTGGTTCCCCAGAAAAAAGGTTGGTCCTTATGAGTGAGAGAAGTGAGTGGTACAGCAATCTTTGAGAATCCTTCGATGAATCGTCGATAGTAGCCCGCTAGTCCGAGAAAGGAGCGGACTTCAGTCGGGTTCTTAGGCGTAACTCAGCTCTTAACAGCTTCTATCTTCGCCGGATCGACGTGAATACCCTGACTATTTACGATGTGACCCAGAAACTGAACCTCCTCCAGCCAAAACTCGCACTTAGAGAATTTGGCGTAGAGTTGGTTCCCCTGGAGTAACTCGAGAACCAAACGTAGATGTTGCGCGTGTTCGGCTCTCGTTTTGGAATAGATCAAGACATCGTCGATGAACACGATGACGAATCGGTCAAGATACGGTTTACACACTCGATTCATCAGATCCATGAAAACTGCTGGTGCATTGGTTAGGCCAAAAGGCATGACAACGAATTCGTAATGGCCGTAACGAGTGCGAAACGCGGTTTTGGGTATATCCTCCTCTTGTATACGCAGCTGATGGTATCCGGAACGTAGATCGATCTTCGAGAAGCATGTAGCGCCTTGTAGCTGATCAAACAAATCGTCGATTCGAGGCAGAGGGTAGCGGTTCTTGATAGTCAACTTATTCAATTCCCGGTAGTCGATGCACATCCGGAACGTCCCATCCTTCTTTTTGACGAAAAGGACTGGTGCGCCCCACGGAGAGGTGCTCGGGCGAATAAAGCCTTTTTCAAGCAATTCCTGGAGTTGGGTTGAGAGTTCACGCATTTCGGATGGCGCAAGTCGGTAGGGAGCTCTGGCGATAGGATTTGCTCCAGGAATAAGGTCAATGCGGAAATCGATATCACGCTTTGGAGGTAGTCCGGGAAGATCCTCTGGAAAGACTCGAGGAAATTCTCGAACCACTGGAACGTCCTTCACTTTCTTCTTCTCTTTCTTTTCCTTCTCCGCTGCTACGACATGAGCCAAGAAAGCCCTGTATTCCTTACGGAGATACTTGCTGGCTTGTAGGCATGATATAAGCTTGAGCCTCTTTGAAGTAGTATCACCATATACGCACAATGAATCTCCGTTGGCGAGCGAAAAACGAATCATTTTATCGAAGCACACGACTTCGGCATGGTTTTCGCGAAGAAAGTCCATGCCTATTATGACATCGAAGCTTCCCAGTTGCATTGGAATGAGATCGACTGAGAAGATGTGATTGTTGAGTTCGAGAGTGCAATCACGAATAACAGAGTTTACAGTGATGGTCCTTCCGGTAGCGACTTCGACTTCGAACGCAGAGGAGAGTCGAGAACGTTTACGACTAAGTAGTTTCTCAAATTCGAGTGACACAAAGCAATTATCGGCTCCAGTATCGAACAAACATGAAGCATAAATACCATTCACAAGGAACGTACCATTGACCACGTTGTTGTCGGCTTGGGCTTGACGCACGTTGAGATTGAAAGTTCTGGCTCGTGCGACCTGTTGCTGCTGCTGTTGTTGCTGCTGTGGTTGCTGCTGTGGCTGCTGGGGTTCTTGTTTCACCACCCTGTTTGGGCACATGTTGGCGAAATGGTTCGGGTCGCCGCATGTGAAGCAGGCTCTGGCTTTGACTGCGGGTGCCGGAGGAGCTTGTTGACCCTGTGGGGCAGCGAGTAGAGCTTGATTGGCAGGAGTTTGACGAATACGACAGCTGGCAGTAAAGTGACCGTAGACGTTGCAATGAGCACAGAAGCGGCATTGAATAGCAGTCGGGTGATGATAGGTGCAAGTAGGGCAGAGTGGGTGTGGTCCCGTATATGCACGCTTTGCAGGTGGTGCATTGGCCACAGGCGCCACTACTTGACGCTGTTGAGCAGGTACGGCTTGGATCGGTGCAGCAGTAATCGCACAGTTTTTGTTGGTGGAGTTGTTCTTTCTCTTGTTGCTTGATGACGTGGGTTCAGCAGTTGGTGTAGCAGTAGTGGCTTGATGCAGATGCTTGGAGGTCTTATCCCACATCCCAGCCTTGACCCTTTTGTCATTGATCTCAGCGGCCAGCAGATAGGTTTCTTCGATCGTGGTAGTCTTAGCCGCTTGCACGAAATCAGCAACGCAGTCGGGTAGGGCTCGGATGTACTTTTTGATGGTCATCTCAGGGGTCTTGACCTGGTCAGGACAGATAATGCTGAGCTGTTTGAAGCGTGCTGTGAGACCAGCGTTGTCTCCCTCCTTCTGATGTATGTGCCAGAATTCATCCTCAAGCTTTTGACGCTCGTGAGGAGGGCAGAATTCCTCTAGCATGACTTCCTTGAGTTCATCCCACGACAAACCGTAAGCTGCATCATTCCCTCTCTTGTTCCTCTCGGCCGTCCACCAGTCCAAGGCACGAGACTGAAAGACGCCGGTAGCGTTCAGAGTTCGAAGGTCGTCAGGGCAACCACTTTGTCGCAGAGTAACCTCGATAGAGTCAAACCAGTGGAACAGAGCAGTAGGACCTCCTTCGCCTGTGAATTCTTTCGGCCCACATGACTTGAACTGTTTGAAACTGAAAGGTCTCGCGGTAGCTTTAGGACCTTCAGTTCTTGATTCCTCGGATGATTTGCTGGCATTCTCGCAGACATCGCTCACAGCCTTTGCTACTGCTTTCGCAACGATGGAAGCAAGGCGTCTGTCCCTCTTTTCCTGACGAGAGAGTTGATGACGGGGTCCAGACGACATTGTCTGCAATGGACATCGCCATGGAACTCAACATATGTATTCGAATCTCACCTCACACGTCTAGGACTACTAAAGCGCAGTAACACGTACCATGTAAAAGCATATAGTCATAAATTCACAGATTTGCACCAAAAATCACATAGACATATAGGGCACATAATCACAGTATTACTAATCACATAAGCACAATCAGCAGGAAACACATAAGCTTGGTTGCTAAAAGCACCTACGAGCGTACAAAGTATTCTAACTGCCCTATTGTTGATTTGCTAGCGATGATTTGTGTGGGTTTTATGTTTTAGCAGAAGCAATAGTGTTGAGTCGAAACCAATAGTACCTCAAAACGTTAACAAATAACAGGAAAAGCATAAAAATGTCATAAAGATCGATAAATCGATAGTAGATTGTCTGCGGCTAATAGACTTCGACTAACCAAAGTAGCTCGACTATTCGCAAGGATCCTGCACAATGACCTCCAGGACTATGCCTTTGCCTCGATTCTTGGACATCGACGCAATTCCCTTTGGTTAGGTTGTGTTTTTAGACCGTTGGAGTTCATCGAGCCTTGGTGGAGTTTCGTACAAAAGCGGGGCGAGTCGTCAAGGTTAGGGTTTCACCCCTATCTTGCAACTCCCGTCCTCGTTTTTGATAAAAATTGAGGAGATTATTCATCAAAATATGGATTTCACTCCTGATTTGGTATAATTCTCCTCGTCTGTAGCTAAAACGCAAGCTGATCAGACAACTTTAGTCGAGAGTTTGCGGTTTTCACACCTATTCTCGGCCTTATTGCCTGTTCCCAATTTGAAAATTTTGAGTGCAAATGATAGAAAAGAGTGAGCGATAGCGGCGAAATTACGCATACGCGTGAGTTGGTCTGTTGGTTCTTAACTATAGACTAGGTCTCTAAGACTTCGACCCGGACTAGGTCGAGTCTTGCCTAATTCCCTATAGTTATGGCTCTGATACCAATCTGTCACACCCCAACCGATGGCGGAGTCATCGGGGCGTGGCACTGAGCGAAACAGATTGTCCAGAAGTTTCCATAACAGCTATCATTACCATTCAATTTAAGTTAACATGTCCCATACCATGTCTCAAATAGCAAAACAAGTTATTACAGACAAAAACTAAACAAATATTCTGTTCCGACAACTCAGATTTAAACATAACAAGTTATTCGTGGTTTTCTAGGACTCCAGTTCCTAGCTTCAATTTCATCACAGCCCGAGAAGCATATAAACAACCTAGGCACCTGTCACATATGTTAAAATAATGTCAATACATAAAATGTAAAGGTGAGCATACAAGTTTGATAATAGCATATAGAGTTCGAATTCGTTTACGCATTACCGGCACGTACACATAGTGAAATGAAGCACGTTAGTTATCGACACAGATCCATCGATACCAACGACTGCGGGTTGACTGCCCGAGGCAGTTCGCAATACAGGATTACCACTGTAATCCATGCAAGTAAAAGATCCTTAACAACCCCCGTGTGAACGGGTGCTGAGTCCAAACTATAGTACTATCGTTGCTAAGGCAGGTAGACAGCATTCCATGTGTAAACATAACAAACAAGCATTCATAAGCCACGTATAACATGCATTAGTGGTTAAGCGTTAAAATAGCTTGAGTGGTGTGATCGTTGTAGTTCGAATAGTTGTAACGTATGTAACACCCAAAAGTGCTAAAGCAAAAAGGGTTCGAGTATACTCACAGTGATATGGATTGAAGGGAGCGCTTTACAGCGAGTACGATTAGCCTGGATAGATTCGATAACGTAACGATAAGTGACGCGTAAAACAGTACAAGTGAGAGTGGGTAGGATGACGGATCGTGCGGATCAGTTATCCGTGAATAGAAGTCATCCGTGCGCATGACCTATCCGTACGGATGGTGATGCGTGCGGATGGTGATGCGTGCGGACGGTGTTCCATCCGGATAGGTCATCCGTGCGTGCGACTGTCCGTGCGGGTGGCAACCCGTGCGGACTAGTTATACGTGCGGACGACTTACCCGTACGGTTAGATTGCTTGTGTGGATAATTGTTCAAGTGGATTGTTTCTTCCTAAGATGTGTTTGTGTATGATGGCTTGTGCTTTGAAGTTTTCGTTGTAGCATTTAGAAAACACCAAAGTGTTTCTACCTTTCAAGCCGGCCGCGCGGACGGCGGTCCGTGCGTATGGTAGTCCGTGCGGGCAGCCTGTGCGCGCGGGCAGAGACAATCCGTCCGGATAGCCTGTCCGTGTGTACGGCTTGGCCGTGCGGATGAAGTTTGTTTGTTTTTCATTTTAAGGCCTTAGTATCTCATGATCCGAAGAGTAATCCATTCAGAGGTCGTCCGTTCGGATTGCTCGTTCGTCGATACTCAAACCTTTGTTTGGAAAACGGGTCCCAAGGGTAGTCCGTGCGGATGACAACCCGTGCGTATGACCCGTACGTGCGTATGGGCTGTACGTGCGTATGGCTCGTCCGTGCGGACAGCTAGTCCGTGCGGACAACTGGTCTGGTTGTCCCGTTCGTCTACACTTGGTTTCTGTTGTCGTTTATCGAGACGTTCTGATCACGTGGCAACCACTTGGAGTTGTGTTCCTACCCGCGTGACTAGGCCGGTCAGGAACCACCCTAACTCGGCCTGTCGGCGACTTGGAACGGTCGTCCCGGTTAACCCCGAAATCAGTTGTCTATGGGTAGAATTCCAGATCTGGAACTAGGGCACCACTATTGACGAGTAGAACACTAGGACTGATCGGGTTCGTACCGGTTTTAAGAGTAAAAGAAGAAGAGAACTTAGGTTCATTTCTTTCAGCTCTTTTATCCTTAGGAAAGTTTAGATCTAGGTGAAATTATTGTAAAAACTTGTAGAAATCGTTTAGATCTGGGATATTCTTGGTGGAATGAGGCCAAGCATGAAGTTCTTATGAACTTCATGATGACGTCACCCGTGAATACCTCAAATCCGGATGATTTCATGGTTAAAATCGAAGATTCGAAAGATAGAAGTGTGTAGAATCGTGTAGTGATTAAAGATGTACAAGGATTGGTGCAAGATCTTACCTGGATCGAGAGAAATCTGAGAAAAGGTGAAGAATGCGTGTGGTTTGGACGTCACTTGCCAAAAGTGGAAAAAGTGGAGAGTGACCCGTGTATTTATAGGATGCCAAAAAGGGAAAGGGGGTGAGCCGTGCGCATGACACGCACCCGGGTAGGTTATCCGCGCGGACTGGCCATCCGTGCGGACTGGCAATCCGTCATCCGTGCGGGTTGGCCATCCGTGCGAATGCCACCTCCTTGGGTGAGCTCGATGCGATGTTGATTCGGCTCTGATTGCGAGCGGTTCGATAGGATTTCCTAATCTAAATTACTTTCAGTCCCATCTACTTCTTATAGGGTTCGACTCGGAATTCGGGTTCGGGTTCGCTTTATATTCGAGTTAGATTTCGAGTTCGATTGAGTTCGCTTGATTTATACAACATAAAATAACATAAAAATAACATGCACAGGTAACACGTAAAGCACACACACACGTATAACGGCAAGTAAAATACACAGCTCGAGTTACGATTTGATGTCGATTTGATTAGTATAGCGTGATTAACTTTATCGCCTTGTTACTTCCTATCGTTCACAGTCGTAGGTCGATTGAAATACGGTTAGCATGATTCGATTATTGCAATGTACGACATTTACTCCACATAATCTAAATATCATACAAACAATTCTACTAGTCACGTTGCGCGAAATCGGTCGTTGACTTTGACCTTGACTTTCACTCGTGAAAACACGGGGTGTTACACTACTATTCTCCTCTATGCCTGCGAGGAACTATTCCCCTTGTGCCTTTTGTATATGTACTAGTTGATGCTCCGTTCGTGTTGCGGGGCGATAGCCGAATAATTCTCAATCAATTAAAAAAAACATTACTACAATTTTGTTAGGAAAAAAACTAAAACGATGATAAGACCGTATTTTTCGGCTCAAGGCAAAACTGTAATTTTTCAGGACTAGTGAGCGAGTGTTAGGCAGCTCCTTGACACGGAAAAAATTAAATCGAGTCAACCAATTAAAAAGAACTTGTATACTTTTGCAAAAAAAAAAAAAAAAAAAAACTAAAACGATGGGAAAAACGTAATTTTGAACTGAGGGCGAAATCATAATTTTTTTTTCAGAGATAAAATCGTAAATTAAATGGACCAATGGGGGAGTGCCAGACAGCCTCCAGCATGACTGTAATTTTACACTGGGCAAAATTGTAATTTAAATAGGAAAACAAACAAAAACGATGGAGAAAATGTAAATTTAATTTGAGGGCAAAATCGTAACTTGGTTGTGAGAAAAAAAAATACTAATGGCAAAACTGTAAATTTAAATGGGGCAAAATCGTAATTTTGCACCAAGGGCAAAATTGAAATTTTTAGCTGGGAGCAAAAGCGTAATTTTATTTTTAAGTCGGGGTAAAAGCATAACTTTGAAGTGATGGCAAAATCCTAATTATCATGGGAAAAAAAGATAATGGTAAAACTGTAAATTTAAACGGGGCAAAGACGGAATTTTGAACCCACGGCAAAATTGAAATTTTTAGTTGCGAGCTAAAGCGTAAATATGTTTTTAAGTGGGGTAAAAACATAATTTTGAACTGATGGCAAAATCGCAGTTTTAAAGCGGGTAAAAACGTAAATTTGTTGGGCCAATGGGGGAGTGTCAGGCAGCTGCCTGACACTGTTTCCTTGCCGCCCATGTCACCCAATAAAGGCCATGAACTATTCCCGCCGACATTCTTCTTTGTAGTTGTTGAAAATAAAGGCTAGCACCAAGGATGGCAAGTCTGAAAATATTTAACGAGGGGCAAAAACATATTTTTTCCATGCTAATGGAGAAGTGCCTACTATTCTCCTCTATGCCTGCGAGGAACTATTCTCCTTCTGCCTTTTGTATATGTATTGAAGAAACACTGACATTAACGGTAAGCTCCGGCTAGGACTTCACTCTTTAGCGATCCGAACAGCTGACTGCAAAACAGAACACCATTAGGACTCGTTACAAGAATGGGGTTATTCCTGTAACCACCATCCGGCGTGAGAATAAGTCTCGGTTTTGGGAGTAAAAGAATATGTGTATAGAGAGAGAGAGAGTAAACGAGAGCAGAATGAATCGTACCTTTGATGTTTACCTCTATTTATAGTTTACCATTAGGTTTTCCCCTAACTTAGGATGAGCTCTGATAAGTTAGGGATTTGCATGATCTTCCCAAAAGATTGGGGATTTGGTTACGTGGTTTATCCATACAGAATAGAACAATCTAGAATAAACATGTGTAATTAAGTATTTATAATAAAATAATAGGTAATAACCGGGTCGGGTTGACCGATCCGGGTCATACCTCGTCATGTATAAAAATGATAATGCATATTACAACTACAATGATAATAATAGGATGGTATTTTTTTTAATTTACCTATATATTAAAAATTGAACGTAACTAGCATACATAATTGGAACAGGCAGAGGAATAAGCGCGATAATTGGTATTTCCGCCACATTTTTGTACCCTTTAATGGAGACTCGAATCTCAACCCTTCGAACTGGACTTTGGTCAATCTGGTCACAGGTATGACAATTTCAGTAGATGAACAGTTACCCTAGATATTATCAAACGTCCAAAACCTCCTAAATTAAGTTATTAGATCAAAGTTATATATATGGATCGCTATATCGATTGTTTATAAAAATGGGACAAAATGTTGTCTGGTCAACATGACCCTGCCATTTTGACCCTAAACAGTTTGTGCATGTAGTCTGGCTTATTGAAGATTTGTGTTGCCATATGCAGTGGACCTGCCTCTTGGTCTGTGTTGGCTCAATATGGGTGCAAAACAGCATAACATCGGCTTACTTGTTGATGGTGGGAGTAGTAGCGTCACGTTTGGGGCTATGGATGTTCGATCTATCAGTCATTCAACAAATGCAGGTCATAAGAAAGCCCACAATATGTAGAAATGACTCTAGATTCTTGTTTTCTAATGTCTGATTTAGTTATGAAATATATAGGATCAAGTTTCTGAATCTGATAGAGCTGTTGTTGGTGGCGTTCAAAACTCGATTCAGTCTTTCTGGGACTTGATGACATACATCATGGGGCTGATTATCTCCAACCCTCAGGTGATCTTTGTTTATAGTGGCTATAACAAGTCAAAAAGCATTTGGGTAGAAACAGTTATTTTATGGTGGGTCTACAAACACTTTTTTCCCTTCCCTTTTAATATAAAACTAGTATTAAGCACCCTCCGTGTTGCGGCGGGGCCATCAACACTAAACTTGCGGCGTGTTAATGCGAATAACTTAGACCAAAACGTAAAACACAGAAAAGAATAACTACGTTGACCTAGGACTCATGCGTTGCAACGAACCTATCAAACTGGAAAAAATAGACAACGTAAAAATGTTGAACCGCACACACGTTGCGCCGTGTTAACTCGCAGAATTTAAAATGGAACGTAAAACGAAAAATTTGCGTAAGATGGAAAATATAAGGGACCAAAGTTGAAAGTAAAAAAATTATGAGGTTAAATTGCGAAAGACGAAAACTTTTGGGTTAAAAATAAAAAAAATCAAATAAGTTTGGGTTAAAAGTGAAAAATCAAGGTTTTTTTTTTTTGAAAATCCTCCTAAGCATTGAGTACACCCACTCAATGCATACAATTGTTGAAAATTGATAGTATTGAAATGAACAGTAATAATATTGTATTTATCTATAAGTTTAAATTTAAATTTATCTATGTATTAAAAATTGAACGTAACGAAGAGTAATAAAAATTTACCTATATATTAAAATTTATTTTTATATATTAATAATACAACCTTATGAATAGTACTTTGAACGTAATGAACAGTAATAATATTGTATTTATCTATAAGTTTAAATTTAAATTTACCTATGTATTAAAAATTGAACGTAACGAAGAGTAATAAAAATTTACCTATATATTAAAATTTATTTTTATATATTAATAATACAACCTTATGAATAGTACTTTTTATATTAAGTTGGATAAGTCAGGTGTCAAACGGTACTGGTATCGAAAACACCGTTACGCTCCGGTTTGATATCAGTACATGAAGGTAAAAACCGTCACCAGCCTGGTATAGAAAACGTCGAAAGTCAGTACCGAATTGATATTGAAAATCTTTTAGTTTGGAAAATTCGGTACTGCTACCCAGTAACATTTGCTCATCCCTGATCACGGGCACCGTACGAACAACAACGGTATCGTGCAATTTTTTTTTCTTCAATTTTTAATGATTTTTTTTAGTTTCAAAGGTAGGGATGAGCTCGGTGCCAACCGATACTGAATTGGCACTGGTACCGAAATACCGGTTATGGTACATGTATATGAAGGTAAAAACCGGTAGCGAACCGGTATCAGGAACGCCAAAAGTCAGTACTGAGTTGGTACTTAAGATATTTGGGTTCAGGAAATTTGGTACTGGTACCCAATACCATTTGCTCATCTCTGACTAAAAGTTTCATACAAAAAACATCATTACCATACAAATTTTTTGGTTGATTTTATTTCGGTTATCTTTTGGTGTTTTTTTCTACGTTTTATTTTTATTCTTGTCAACAGTTGGGTTCGGGGAATTCGGTACTGGTACCCAATACCATTTGCTCATCTCTGACTACAAGTTTTATACGAACAACATCATTACCATACATATTTTTTGGTTGATTTTCTTTCGGTTATCTTTTGTTGTTATTTTCTACAATTTATTTTTATTCTTGTCAACGGTTCCGTGCGCAATGCGCTCGTAGTGATTTCAAAACACAAGTAAACACAGACTAAATAATAAAAGAAGTTAGCCGCAACGCGGCGGGACGAAAAAACTAGTTACATCGATAATAATAATAGGATGGTCTTTTTTTTTGTTTAATAAATTAGCTTAGAACGTTATTGATCCATTTACCATTAAAGCCATTTTACACATCTGATTTTTTAGCTAATTTTATATAGAGTAAATTGCAATTTTATCCCTTGGGGTTAGAGTCAATTGGCACTCTGACCCCCCCCCCCCCACCCCCACCCCCACCCCCACCCCACCATTTTGATCATCTAACATGCTGCACATCACTGGTGGTCCATTTTGATCATCTAACATGCTGCACATAAACAACTAAGGGGCAGTTTGGTAGCCTCTTAATGACCATTCAGATGCTACATCTTAATGGTTTAAAACATCTGAATGAATAAGAGGTAACCTTAAGTCTGAATGACTCTGAATGGTAAATCATCACATGTCACGTTCTTCTACCTTCCCATTGGTAAAATTCTTAATGGTTCCATTAAGATGTAGCCTCTTAATGACCATTCAGAGGCTACCAAACAGCCCCTAAGCCTAACTGTTGCAAATGGTCATTTAATCTTAACACTCATCATCATCAATCATCATCATTAACACTCATAATGACATTATAACTAAGCCTAACTGCAGTGTAATTGACTGTAAATTTTGACCATCATCATTAACACTCTTACACTCATAATGACATTATAATAAGCCTAACTGCAGTGTAATTGACTGTAAATTTTGACCATAAAACCTGTTGCTGATCATCAATCATCATCATTAGCACTCATAATCTTAAAACTTATCATCATCCACACAAAACCTGCTGCAAATGATAAAAATGACCATATAAACAAGTAGATTGTAATGCATGTAAATTTTGACCATAAAACCTGCTGCTGATCATCAAACATCATCATTAACACTCAAAATCTACACAGTCATCATCACCCACACAAAACCTGCTGAAATGCTATAAATTTTGACCATCAAAATACAAAATTAACATCTACTTTAAGTTAAGTTAAGTTAACTTACAAAATACACATTACTAATCCTACATAACTACTAACTTAACATCAGCTCAACTCTTCGGTGGATAATGGAAGTTGATGACAGGCCGACCAAACATGGAGACCACCAAGTGGACCACCAGTGATGAACTTGATAGGCTCATCGTCAGGTCAACTGTAAAAAACACCAAACAACACAAAATTAACATAGAAATCCGACTAATTTTAATACCCTGTTTATAACATCAAACAAATCCGACCCTAATCGAACCCTCCATTTACATCAAACAAATCCGACCCTAATGGGGTTCCTACATGAGATTAACTAACACTGACATACATATCAAACTATAATATACCCAATCTGTGATCTCTAATGTCGAACCCTGATTAACTAACAATGGAACTACGATTGTACCTGACGTGTGGCGGATCAGGTATCGGATCACCCAACACAGTAGAGGCATTTGGTCGGAGATGTGAAGGGTGCAGTTGATCGGAGATGAGGGCAGTTAATCGGAGATGAGAAGGATCGCCGGAGAAGAAACATGATGAGAGCTTATAAGGTGGGGGAAGGTGGAGGGTAAGAGTGCCAAGAGTGTGATATATGTAGGGTGGTGTCTTGAGTAAGATATAAAACTAGAGTGGAAAAGACCATTATACCCTTTGACCGTTAATAAATTATGTTGACTTTAAACAGAAGTTGACAACAGGGGGTCATATTGCAGGCCTTTTCATAAGTTGGGGGGTCAGAGTGCGAAATTTCCCTGGTGGGCATGGGCGAAGCATACCGGAGGCGGGAGGGGGCGGCCGTCCCCCCGAACTTTTCGCTCAGTAGTGGAGAGTATGTAGTTTTCGTATATAAATTTTTTGGGTCTATACGTTTTCGACCCTTCGGTTTTATAGAAATTTTTTGGTATATACGTTTTCGACCCCTCGGTCAGAAATCTCAAGCTTCGCCACTGGGTAGGGGTCAAGGTGCCAATTGGCTCTAACCCCAAGGGGTAAAATTGCAGTTTACCTTTTATATATTTGGCCCGCGTTAAAAAAGATCCATCCTTTGTTGATCTTTTAAAAAGCACCTTTTTATCAATAAAGTCTATATTATTGTGTTACTTTCAATATAATTTTTAATTTTAGCTGTTTGATGTAAAGTGTAAAATCAGTCTATTAAAAAATAATCAAGACCAGATGTTTGGAACTCACAACCACCAGAATCAGGCCTCGCACAATTCAAAATAAAATGGTTGATCAATCAATCACACAAGCAATATAAACACGAAGCCGGCTACGTAACAAAAACAATAGTCAAATACAGAAACTCGCCAGAGTTCTAACACCTCTGCTTTTTCATACGACCACCGCGTATCTACAAGCAAATTTTATTTAGATTTTTTTTCAAAAAAAAATGAAAATTAAGATCTTTTTTGGTTTATAGAGTTATGCAGACTTCTTGCAGTGGTTTTCAAGCCATTCCATTGTAACACTTTTCGGCCTCTCCAATGGCAACCCAAGAGCTCGATCCCATATGAGCTGAAACCAACATAAGACGATACATAAAGACATGCCCAGAACAAGGAAAATTAAAAAACATTATTTGTAATTTGCATACCTGAGAACAGATTCCAATTGCCCTCGATACGCCAAAGAGAACAGTGAAATATCTGAAACAAGTTAAAAAAAATTAATAACCATAAAGAACAAGCATTATAAAACACGATTCTTATATATAAGAAAACCACAAAAAAGGCATACCTTGCTTCAGTTAAACCATAGTAGTTTAGCAATACACCACTATGAGCGTCAACATTTGGCCAAGGGTTTTTCACCTACACGCATAATTCCCCGATCAAGATTGATGGAACTCCAGTTTTGAATATTGACATTCACAATAAATTATTATTCGTAAAAAGAAGTCATAATATGCATTTCACTGAGTATAAATGTTGCATGACTGAAACTTCGACGTTTGCTATTTTTTTGCATATTTTTATGCTCTGTATTCTTTTATTTCTCAGAAAAGTAACAATCCAAAAACGTTTTTTTTTTATTATTTTTCCTTTGTAATATAAAATCGTTAAAAAGCAACTTACCTTTCCAAGCTCTGTTAGGATTGGAGGCACCACATCATAAAGTTTTGAAACCTAAAAGAAAACAAAAAAGAAAAAGATTAAATAGACTCGTGTACATAAATGTTTACACTGTTCTTGTTTGGGGTTGTACGATTTTAATTGTGTTTGGGTTAGGGTTTGATGTCGTTGAAACATGCAAATATATGGGTCATGTTTGTGTTCATCAATTCAACCCGCCAACCCTACACAACTGACACTGGGCTGTCGCTATATGACATGAAAACAACTGATTGCATCATCAATTATTATGTGCTAACCAGCTGGAACAGAGGATCGTTAGGCAAATGTTTCAATGCAAATTCTCGTTGGCACATATATCTGGGGTCTGTTTTTCGCAAAACACCATGCCCAAATCCAGGAACAACCTGCATATCAAAATTAATGTTAATTTAGATACACTTGTCAATAAAAAAATAAAAATAAAAACTTCTAATTACATACTTTGCCACTGTTTAAGGTTTTCCAGACATAATCCTTCAGTTGGTCCTTGGTTATGTTCTCTCCACATTCATCTACCACCGACTTTATCCATAGCAGAACTTCCTGCACGATAAAATTATATACTTATGAGCCAGTGAATCCGAAACATTATACATTTATTTCCAAACTTTCTGGTGATAATGGAAGAATCAAGGTGAAGAGATATATATAACTTAAATAAAGAAAAGAAGTTAAAAGGGCCAGCAAAAAATATACCTGGTTAGCAAGACCATGAAGGGGTCCGGCTAAACCGTTTAATGCTGCAGCAAACGAGAGATACGGGTCCGAGAGGGCACTGGCAACCTAAGCGAACCATCAGAAAAATAGTTAGACAATGAACACGCGTAACCTATTACAAAGTTGGCAGTCGGGTAATACATTTTTTTATTTCCATATAAACTATAACAAACTTCGAAAACTATAAGGGTGCGAAAAGAGTTTAAATGCTTACAAGATGACCGGTATGAGCGCTAACGTTTCCACCTTCATGGTCACTGCAATAATTCTTATGCCAATTAAAAACATATTTTATATCTCCTTTAAGCTTCGGCTCGGATATTATAATATATAAATACATAATCTCACCTATGGATGGTGACATAGAGCCTCATAAGTTCTTGCATTTCAGGACCATCGAATCCAAGCATGTGTGCAAAATTTCCACCGTAATCTAGTGAGTCATCCATGGGTATCCTTTCTCCATTTTTGTACATCCTTGAGAAATAATGAGTGTGGATTGAAACTTAGTAGCTAGAAAATGTAATTTCACCACATAAAATCCCCACATACATGACAGCCCGGTTATTTACTTATTTTAACTAAAAACAATGATATATACAGATACTTGTATTCATACCTGCGGTAGACATATGCAGCTACAGCTGGCACTTGAGCAATCAATGAAAGTGAGTCCTCATATGTCGGCTCCCAGTATCTATTATAAGAAGGATAAACTTTACATATTTAATTCCGCAAGCGTAACTAGAGTTATTTCAGCATACAGATTGATATTCCACATATACCCACTTGGATTTATGGATTCCATTCTCATAGGCTTTTGAAAACTCACTTTGTACCTGAAACAAGAATGAGTAGTTAAAATTTGAGATAAAAAAAACCTGAAACAAATTTAACAATAGCATGATCATATGATTTGATTGAGTATATTGAAAGAGTAAGTGAAGTCAACGGAACTTGATATTGGCTACAGGATGACTGTTCATAAGTAGGTTCCATAGATAACAGTATATTTTAAATGATTTGATCATAACTCTCCACACAACATAGAATGTAACAGGTAAGTTTCAAATAAACCTGAAGAGCCATAACACCAGTTGTAAACTGTGTCATTGGATGAGCTGTAACAGGTAGAGCATCGATGGCTTTGTACACATGATCTGCAACAACAAATAAAAAAACCAAGTTTAATAAAAAAACACTTGGTTTCATAGTATGAAAAAGTTGTCGATTAGCTTTATGTATGACTGAAATTGACCTGGGATAGCGGCACGGCTGCGCAGTTCCTTGGATAAAGCATCCACTTGTTCTTTAGTTGGTACCTTATTTTAGAGAAACAGTAATAGAAGTATTAGGTCAAAAACTAGATAAGAAATGGTGTGCGTGTGTGTATAGAAAGTTTAAAATACAGAAGTCCCTTAACATGCGAATCGCGTACACAACCACCAAAAATTATGCATATAACATGCGTAACTAGGTTTTACTCATGCGTGAATTGTGTTTTTGTCCATGTATGATTTTGTGTTTCAACCTATGTGTGATTTTTTTACCACATGCGTAATTAGGGGTTACTCATGCGTGACTTCTGTGTTTTGTGTTTTGTTCATGTGTGATTTTGTGCTTAACCTATGCGTGATTAGGGCTTGAATTTTATAACGTGCGTAAATTACAAATGAACATGTGTAATTAAGTCGTGTACGCTTCGCACGTTAAGGGGCTATTGTACATTAACCTTCCCCTATATATATATATATAGGGGAAGGTTTAAATGAGAACGCTAATTATTGTGAGAATCGTGAGAACGAATGAAAAAACCGTGAGAACTTGGTTAAAAGCAATTCAAATTCAAATTTTTTTACCCTTATCATTATTATTCGAATACAATGTTAGAAATTTACTTTACACATTTAAATTTACGTGAGTTCATAAATAAAGGAAATTTACACATGTGTAAGTTTGCCATTTACACGTGTAAAAAATCTAATAAGAGTGATTTTTAGAAGAGAAATGAATTAGTTTATGTTGTGCTTTCTTTTTTTGATGTTGTATCTTAATTAAAATGAGTTTTGTATTAAAAAATTGATTTTGATTGGTTTTTTATGCGTTCTCACGGTTCTCGCAATATTTAGCGTTCTCAAGATAACTCTCCCCTATATATAGAGGAGAAGGATCCGTTAGAAACCACCCTTTATTGCGAGAAGCAATGTGAACACAACCAAAAATACCTACAAAAAATCTAAAAAACACACAAAATTTTTTTTTAATATTTTTTATAAAAAAAGCTACTTTTCGTCATTAAAAAAAATTGATGCTTTTTTTATGACGAAAAGTAGCGATTTTTTTATTAAAAATATAAAAAAAATGTGTGTTTTTTAGATTTTTTTAGGTTTTGGGTGGTGGTGTAGTGGGTTTATTTAGTTTTGTTCACATTGGTTCTCGCGGTTCTCGCAATAAAGGTGGTTCTCGCATGAACCCTACCCTATATATATATATATATATATATAACAGAACCCAGCAGTGAGCAAATACAAAACGCTAATTACAGAAACTAGATCACCACAAATATAGTAACAATAATAACAAAACAACAATAATATATGTATTGTTGTCTACCTTTCCGGTCAAAAGAAGCCAAAGAAGACCCTCAGGCAATGGCTCACCACCAGGCTTTGCTGCTGGTAATAACTTCTGACATTCGGGGATAGATAGACCCCGGAAGCGAATTCCCTAATTAATAAGAAATAAAAATTAGTTATATATATTTTGCATTTCAAAAGTTGCAGATAATTCCCGCAGTGGACCTGAGTTTATACCTCATCTGGGTCAAGCAAGGATGTTTCCCAAAGTAGACCTGTCATTCCTCTCATACCACCAAGTACCTATAGATTTTAACACATGAATAATAAATATCAAATAAAATGCTGTACTACTGCAAGAAAATGAATGTAAATAGATCCAAACAGATTGCCTTTAAACTAAATACGACAAGCAACCAAAAAATTTGAAAAGAAAAAATAATAAACAAAAGGAGTAGGTTATTTACCATATCAACAGTAATGTTACCCAGCTGAACTTTTCCATATTCTGATTTGATCTTTTTTAGGCGCTCCTGCACAAGATTGAATTCGTTAATAACAAATATGATCATGAAGAGAGATAAAATTGATCGTAGTAGAAAGAAGAAAATGATCGTATTAGAAAGGAAGTCTTGAATATGCATAACAAATGAGCAGTATGTGATTTTTGATACATTAAGCAAGCAAGTTAATGAAGAGTTGTCACTGACAACCTTTACTTAAAGAGCTATGAATTTGATCTAAAGACAAGTTAAAAGAATTCAACTTTAACTGCTCCCTGGCATAGTTGTCAATAGAGCCAGCAGCGCACGCTGTAGCAAATAGCGTATAGGTTAAGTGTCGCTACAAACCCTGTAGCAATAAATAGCGGACTTTTTATTTTTGTTATTATTTAGATGATTAGTGACAGCATATTTGAGCTGTTTTAGTGTACTTTTAGCACTTTTATACATAATTGGTGTGTTAAATATAGTTTTTATTTTCTACCCCTTATCGCTAAACATGAAATAGCCGGCACTATTTCGTCACTATGGCATATAGGTAGCCTGTCTCTATGGTCCGCTATTCGCTTTTGACAACTAGGCTCCCTGCATGCCATCACTTACGCCAATCATACATGTTTATGCATATGAGGTAACTTGTACTGACATACAAGCAAAATTTTACAGATTAGATTTGACATTTAGATACTAAAAAGTGCATAACCAAATAAATTGAAGACAATAGAGAAAGAATGGCACAGTGTAGTGACAGACAAGAAAACTCCAAAAGGATCATGACACCCGCAACCATAAATGTCGGAAATGTACCTGCTGTTCTGGAATCAATTCCTTAAGCTGAGAATGAAGGTCCTGCATGGAATTAAACATATTAAAGCTTCTGAACCAAATTTTTTATTTTAAGAATATATGGTACCAATCAATGTGATTGATTAATTTCTATCGATCAAGTTGGAGCATATACTAGCAAGGCAATGAAGCTCCAAGAATAAGTGAATAAAGAAAAAGGAAACTAGAAAGGAAATAGTATTTTGCACATATATTAATCCTTTGGCAATTTTACCATAGTTATTTGTTTGTTTCTTTCTTTATTTCACAATATTCAATGTTGCAGTCATATCTTATACTCTAGAAAATAACTTTTTACGAAACAATAACTTGCATAAACGTAAAATTATAGCCTCTGAGGCTCTGATACAATTACTTTTTCAAAAACAATATTGCAAAAATCCTTTTCAATGTCCCATGTTTTATTGTATTTTGTAATGGACCAGAATACATAAATGCTTTAGTTTGAATGTGCTACATAAATGCTTGACAATAATTGAATGCAATATGCTTTCCCTGATCACATCCAACATTTATGGAGCATAGGAGATTACATATTTGTGGTCATCAATTGACTCATGTATGTACTAACTTAATTTGTAGACTTCCTTTATTGCTTGTTGAAAACATACCCTAGAACATGTGTAACATAAGAGCATACACTCATACACATAGTTGTTAATAGCGAATAGCAACAAATAGCGACAAGGGACCTATATGCTACATAGCGAATAGCGACAAATAGCGACCACTATTTTATAAATAGCGATACACTAGAAAAAGAATTTTGAAAATTTTTATCTGTATATTTAGGGGTGTTCATCGAATCGAATATTCGAATAGTTTTTATTTTTCCTTGAATTCGAATTCGATTCGTATTCGATTAAAACCTACCCAATTCGATTCGAATTCGTATTCGAATAAAAAACCCAATTCTTATTCGATTCGTATTCAATTAAAAATTCGAATTCGAATCGAATTCGAATAAATTTGATTTGATTCAGTTTCTTTTAAAACATGTAAATAACTATTAAAATGAAACATAAGTTTTAAAGCAGCCATAAAACGTTCCAAATAAAGTACCATAAGTCTAACATTCAAAACGAGAATTCGTGAATAACCACTACAAGTTAATATTTTTAGGGTTAGAAATCTCCTGATAGATTTGCTACTTAGGTTTTAGTTATGGGCCATGTAGTGGGTTTGATAATGGATAATTTTAATACTTGAAATAAATTTTGAAAATAATTTATAGTATAGCCCAATAAAAGTTATATATGTATTATATATAAAAATAATAAATAAAATGTATAATTTTTATTCGAATTTCGAATCGAATCGAATTTGAAATTATAAATTCGTATTCGATTCGTATTCGATTTACTTGACTCGAATTGAATCGAATTCGAATTCTTATAATCGAAACGAATTCCTGATAATCGAATCGAATTTCGAATTTTTCGAATTCGAAACGAATTCTGAACACCCCTATGTATATTATATCAAAATACCTTGGTATATATGCTATTTTACATGTATATTTAACAAAAACCTAAAAATCCAGCTATTTTATAGCTATATCTAATTGCTATTTACATAAAAAAAAAAGAGCCCCGCTTGCGATCTGCTCATATAATGTAATATATGTGTGGGCGCTCGGGGGGGCAAAAGCAAAAGTGCACTAATTTTTAACGTTATTTTACTAATTTCGTGAAAATAACGTTAAAAAGAGGGGATCGTTAATCAGGCATCATGTGGTGGCGTTGATAGCCGAAAGACAAGGGGGTACATGCACCAATTGGCGTTTGTCTCAATTGCTGAGTGTTATGTGCCTTATGTCCAAGGCTTGATGCAAAACCACAATCGAGCCGGGGGTCTCATTGGAAGCAGCCTCTCTATTCCTACGGGGTAGAGGTAAGGCTGTCTACATCCCACCCTCCTCAGACCCTACCTTAGCTTTGCTATAGGTGGGATATACTGAGTACGATGATGATGATGATGATGATCAAAAAAAAAAAAAACCCTAACTGTCGCTATTCACGCTATTGGTCGCTATGACCCGGATAGCAACACTTGGTCGCCTCGCTACATAGCGCGCTATTGACAACTATGCTCATACATGTCTTTCTGAAAACTAACTTGACCTATTACAAGTAACATCTTATAAAAAAAGTCAACAGACATTATATATACTCCAACTTTAAGAAAGCTTAGTCTACTTATTTATTTAGCAAACAGACAGAATTTGACTTTTGTGGTCCATAACTTATGCTAAGACGCTCAAAATTCTACCAATTAAAAACTCTGTGACCATTCATATATGCATAAGATTCATATCATCAGTTTATAATTTAATAAATTAGTATAATTAAAACAACTTACAAGGTCAGAAGAAGTCTGGATTTGCAGCCACCTAACCGAATTACTCAAACTAGGCTGTTGAACCTGTTAAACAAACACAAATCACCAAACCATAAGACATAATTTGGCCACAAATTGATACTTACTAAGTGCATAGTAACAAACTAACAATGATTCACTAGAAAACCTCTTGCTGCTCTCAATCACATACTGTACATCTAACAAATAATACATATAAAACTGATGACATATCCGCTTTCCGAACGTAACTCGTTTCAATCGATTAACTTGAAAAATCAGATTAGATCATTCAACTATTGAAATTGTAGTAAATCCTAAATTGTTCAAAAAATTAAAACTACATTGTGCATCATAACAATTACTTTGTAAACAATTAAAACACGTTGATCAGACTAATACTATCAATTTGTTACAAACTACAGTCAAATAACACAAATTAACCATCAATCAATAACAGATACAAATGCAAAGAACAATAAACAAATTATAAAACAACTTACAACACGATTTCTTAGCTTCGAAAGAAGCGAAACGCTCCGATAAAACACCATCGCTGATAAACAAAACAAACTGCAATGTAGAATCAACAAAACAGTCGTCAAATAGGCGCAAAAACGCAGATCTGGAGACTGAAAATTATAGAAAATGAATCGATCATCGATCGATTATATATAAAACTGAAATTGAAATTGATGTTTTGATGATGATTGATTGATTAGAGCTGTTGTACCTTGATTCGGAAAGGAAATGAGAGGAGAATACTGGAAAGAAGGAGAGATGGAATGGTGATGCGTTGTTGAACTTGAATATGTGAACGAATAAAAACAAGCGTGAAATGGAAAGCTTAAGCCGTCAGGGTAGAATTGTCAATCCCTATCTTTGACATTTTTTTGTGGAGATGTTGTTCTAGATCGGGATTCTATCAATACTGGTATCGAAAATACTGCTACCTAATTTATGGAAAAGTGGATATCGAATACCGTATCGAATTTATCGGTAAGGTACCGATATGATACCTGTACTCGTTACAAAATTCTCGTTTATATATGATATTGATATCGAAGATACTGATACTGATTTTCTTGAAAAGTAGGTACCGAATACCGTACATAGTCTATCAGTATTGTAGAGGTACTCGATACCAAATGTTTGTCCCTATACTAAAATATATGGAGGATTATCTTTTAGGGGAAAGTTATTGTACAAATAAAGTTAACGTACTAAACGTACGAATAGCATGAAAAAGGAAAAAACACACGGTGACATTTTTTTAATTATCTACTTGTAAGTTAATTATCAAAATTACTCTACAAATGATACTGTAGAGTAATTTTGATCTTGTAGAGTAATTTTGTAAACTGTTCTTGTAGAGTAATTTTGATATTGTAGGGTAATTATCAAAATCATGGTTGCAAAAGTCGCTAGGCGCTCCCTAGTTAGTCGACCGGGGAGTTGAGAGTACTCGGTTTAGGCGGAGAGTATACGGGGAGTACTCGGACATGTCAAATTATAAAGAAATTAGTTTTCAGAAATTAAATATGTGTCAAATAATATAAATTTACTAATATTTATAACAAAATACGTGAAACTGTTATTCATTCTTTAATATGATATGCATAGAAATTATGTTTTATTTTATTTTAAGTCAGACTCGGCCCGAGTTGACTTACAAGATCCGATTTTGGCCGATGTTGACCGCGTTTCATCGATTCCGAGTAATTAGGCGGAATTGAAGAAAGTCGCCTCGGAAACCAACCTTGTAGTGACTACTCGGGGAGTACTCGGCCTTAGAGACCTTGTTTTACAACCATGATCAAAATTACACTAACCCCCACCCCCAAAAACCTAAAAAAACCTAACCCCCCCCCCCCCCAAAAAAAAAAAAAAACCTAAAAAACTAACCCCCCCCCCCTCCCCCACCCAAACTAAAAGTAAAAACTAAACCATAAAGCTAAACTCCATAACTAAATGCTAACAAAATTACTCTACATTATCATTTTACAAAATTACTCTACAAAAGATCAAAATCACTCTACAGGATCATTTTACAAAATTACTCTACAAAATCAAAATTACTTTACAGGATCATTTGTAAAGTAATTTTGAATTGTATGTTGTTTGATAAACTAGCAGGATAATTTTGATTCACTTGTAGTTGTAAAGTAATTTTGATGCAGAGTAATTTTGTAATTTTGATAATTACCCTACAAGAACAAAATTACTCTACAAAAGATCAAAATTACTTTGCAGGATCATTTGTAGAGTAATTTTGATGGTTACTGATAATTACAAAAATGTCACTACTGTTGTGAAACTAGCCTAATAGCAAAGAAAGAAGAAGAATATAATGAGAAGAGATCTAATATTTTATTGATTGAGATATCTATTACAAGAGATACAAAAGACTATATATAATTAAGGAAAACTTGTGGAACAAGCCTAATCTATTTTAGGTGTTGATAACCACATTAATAATAAATATATTCATAACACTCCCCCTTGGTTATCAACATAATACGTTTGATGTTGTCTCGTTAAAAAGCTTGCTAGGAAAACCCGGTGGGACAAAATCGTAGCTAAGGGAAAAAGAGTGCAGCGTGTAATGCGCATTATCTCCCCCTAATACTTCTGGATCATGTATGTTGCCTCATTAAAAACCTTACTAAGAAAACCCATTGGGATAAAACTTAGTTAAGGGAAAAAAAGTGCAACTTGAGTAAATCTCCCCCTCATTATAATATGTATCCTTTAAGTAAAGTGTGTCCATCATCCTTGAAAGTTGCTCAAAACTTTTGTAGAATGATTTGTCATTTGATACCTTGAAGTGCAATCCTTTATATTGAGTAATGTTGTAAAATCTTCTTGTGAGACTTCTAGTGCTTCCTCTTGCGAACAAATACTATAAGATCCAAGACTATTTGTATTACATTTTTTATATCTACAATACTAACAGAACTAGCTTTCATGGGTTAGTAAAATATAGACACATATCATTCTTACCTTTAGGGTATCGACATATCTGCTTTACCATTCAAATGTCTCCTCATTGGACATGTGCTATATCATGTTGATAAATTCAAATAAAAAAATATATATTATCATGCATTGCTAGAAAGTTAAGTTAATGCACAATTGCACTTTAGCCATGGTACTTTTGAAATAAGAATCTCTATTTTGGTAGGAGATGATAATAATCATTTCTTATCAAAAGTGTCTGAACAACCTTTAACATACTATAAGGTTGAGCTCTCTACATACTAAACTATCCCACCAACATCTTCTAGATGTAGTTTGATAGATGAATAAAAGTATGATTACAAATATTCTCGAACTTCAAGTCGAGTAATAATTAGACTGTGCTAGGGTCAATAAAAAAATTCCCCTTCTAAAAGCTCGCCAGTTTCTCTTGATGATGCTCAGACATCATCACTTTAAATTGCGATTATAGTGAACTTTTAAGAAAGGACATTTGATAAAGATGGATAATATTATCAAACTTATATTGCTCTTTATCAGAATATATCATGAGTTGTACAACACTCAACTTGGCTATTTTAGTTCATACTATCTTTAACTTCATAAAGATACATTCTTGATGACTTGAAATCAATGCTTCAGGCATTTGCAATCATATACATACTTCTTTCAACTTTGAAAAACAATGTATGTGCATTCACCCTTTAAGAGTTCTATTACATATACCTCCTCATTGATTTCTATATCATATGCAAGGATGTCTTGAATATTTAATCCATATTGTACCATGCTTATACATTGTACATTAAGATGCCATAATAACCAGGCACAAGTTTTCTATGTATAGTTATTGGTGCACAAGAATTACATCCTTAAGATGTTTCAACTAACCTTATAAGCACTTAAATGCTTTACGATACTCATCAGGAGTTCCAATTATATTCAACGTATTCAAATATGAATTTGTATACAACGATCATATCGTTCTCGATAACTCATTTTACATGATTTTTGATAATTCAAATCCTTGAGGGACTTTCATGTAAACTTTTAGTATCAAGTGATACATAACATTCATAAGACGCATATCAATTATCTCTTTATATTACCAGACTAATAAAATATTGGAAAGTCATTACATCCACCACTAGAAAATGTGTCTCATTATAATCAATCATGGGTTTTTGCGAAAATCCTTGTGCACCATATTTGCCTTATCTCATTTAATTTGATTTTCACATGATTCGCATAAAAGCCCCATTAATATCCAACATACTTTACAAATTCAGTTGTATGGACTGTTGGTCCGAAAACTTTCCATTTCATTAGAGAATTTAAATCTGCCATGCTTTGCGTCTTTCTATTTTGGCCAATCATTTATGTATTTTCATTCATAGGTAGATTTTAAATCTTGATCCTCGTCATTTCATCATTTCAAGCGCTATATTATATACAAAAGTATAACGACATCGATTTTTTTCCGATTCCATACATATCTTAGACATGATACAACTTATCAAGATCTCTTTATTTTCAGGTACCTGATGTTTTTCTTGAACCATCATGTCTACTGTCTCTTCAGGAGATCTTATTACTATAACCTCGACTTGACCATCTTAATTACTTGCTACAATTTTCGAGGAATTTTATTATTGGAATCAACTAGTCTACCACGCTTTAGGCGTGCAATAGACTTATTACAAACTATGTGGTTGTCCTCTTGGGACACAAATATAACTGGAGCATAAGCAGTTGATTATGTGACTTACTTAGTCACTATATTTAGGTCAGTGAACTTGTCTGGTAATTTGTTCTTTAATATTGGTAAATGAATTACTCTGTAACACCCCGTGTTTCGAAAGTCAAAGTCAAGATTGAAGTCAAAGGAAGACAAGATTGCTAATTGCGATCTGTCACTCCTTGCTCAACTCCTGTTTTGACTTCTTTGACTTGTACATATTCTATTTATGTTATTGCATTAGTTGTATTATGTGGAGTACTTGTTAATATCGAGGTTTAATCGCATATTAATCGCATGTTTAATCAATTTATCGCTTATCGTTATCGCATTCGCAACTCGAATTATGTGTTCTGGATATTGTTTTATGTGTGTGTGCTATTTACGTGTTACTTGTGCATGTTATGTATATGTTGAAGTGTTAATCGCAATCGCAAGTCTATCGCATCGTAAAATGAATCGAAAACGCTAAACGCAAGTTATTTAGAGTGATTGTATGTTAGATATAGTAGTTGGGATTAAAAGTAATTTGATTAGTAAATCTATCGCATCGCTATCTCGAATCGCATCGCAACGCTTAGCCCTCGAATCGAAACGTCAAAACTCATCGCACTGGACAAGTGGATCGAGTGGCCAACCGACCGAGTGGCCATCCGATCGGATTGCCATCCGATCGGGTTGTCACCCGACCGAGTTGCCACCCGATCGGGTTGCCACCCGATCGGACTGTCACTCGATCGGCCAACCTTGTCCTCCCCTTTCTATTTTAGGAAACCCTATAAATACCCCTCATATGTCATATCACTTGATGTGACAGCTCTCACTCGACCCAACTCGCTTCAGCCTTCATTTCTTATGATTTCTTCCGATTCTTGTAAGTTTCCAACCTAAATCTTGTACTTTCTTGATCTACACGCACTCCTACACCTTTCTATCTTTTGAATCTTAACTTTTAACCGTGAAATCACTAGATTTGAGGTGTTCTAGGATGATGTCATCATGGGGTTCTTATGAACTTCATGTTTTGGCTTCAATCCACCAAGAACAACTTAGATCTGAATGATTTCCACATGAATAAACAAAGATCTTTCATAGATCTGAACATGTTCATGGTGAAAAGGATTGAAAGATGGTTTTCTAACTTTCTTTCAACTCTTTTACACTCAATGCACTCAAAACCGATAGATTCGGACCTTGCTCTGACCTCCTACTCATTCATAATGGTGTGTTAGTTCCAGATCTGAATTCTATCCAAGAGATTACTGATTTCGGGTTACACATGAAACGCCGTCTCGAACAGTTAACTAGTCGGACTAGGGTGGTTCCTATCCGATCGGGTCACTAAGTCTTGACGAGGTTTCTGTTGTTTGACACGTTATTGTAAAGTCTCGAGAAAACGCAAACTAACGAAACAACCAAGTGTAAAGACGATTAGGTCGACTGGGACGGATTTCCATCCGATCGGACAGCCATCCGATCGGATTGCCACCCGATCGGATAGCCACCCGATCAGCTTGCACCTGGGTCCCACACTTAAACTATTAACTCACTTTTTCAAAATTTGGAACGTCGAATGGATTGCCACCCGATCGGGTTACCACCCGATCGAACGACCATCCGACCATGTGATGCTTTGAACTTCAACACTTAACAATTTTCAACATGTTCAATACAACGGATTGCCACCCGATCGGATAGCCAACCGATCAAGTTACCGTCCTGCTGTGAACTTGTTCTCAAACTGAGTAGTCTCACCAATCGGATTGTTGTCCGATCGAACGACCGACCTGAAAGGTAGAGATACTTCTCTATTTTTAAAATGCTACAATGAAAACTTCAAAGTACAAGCCATCATACACAAACACATCCTCACCAAACGAGGTGACAATCCAATCGAATGGCCACCCGATCGGGTGACCATCCGAACGGATTGCCACCCGATCGACTGGCCATCCGATCGGATTGCCACCCGATCGGATTACCATCCGATCCTTGGTTCACCTTTCACCATTTTACACACCGACTTTTGCTTATGGTATGATTAACTGTTCAGGCTAATTTCCGCTCTAGCGCTCCCTTCAATCAATTAACTCAATCGCTGTGAGTATACCCGAACCCTTTTTGCTTTATGCACTTTTGGGTGTTACATACGTTACTTATGCTAAATCACATCAATCACACTACGCAATACTTTTAACGCTAACCACTACTGCATCTATACGTGACTTAATGATTGCTTGTTTGTTATGTTTACACATGGATTGCTATCTACCTGCCTTAGCAACGATAGTACTATAGTTTGGACTCAGCACCTGTTCACTCAGGGTTTGTTAAGGACAATTAATTACATGGCTCACAGTGGTGAGTGTGTATTACGAACTGCCTCGCGTAGTCAACCCGCAGTCACTGGTATTGATAGGATCATGTCGATAACTTACGTGCTTCATTTCACACTGTGTACGTGCTGGTTATGCGTAAACGATTTCGAAATCTATATGCTATTATCAAACTTGTATCCTCACCTTTACACTATGTGTATTGACTTTTACTTTAACGTATGTGGCAGGTGCTTAAGATGTTAGAATGCTTGGCTTGCTGTGAAATCGAGGCTAGGAAAGAGTCTAGAAACAAAGACAATTTATTTTATTTGAAAATCTGAGTTGTCGGAACATGTTTTATTTGTTTGAAGAATATCTCTGTCTGTAATAACTAGATTAGCTTATGGGTATGGGACATAATATTTAAACTATTTGGTAATTTAGTCGTTATGGAATTTCTTTGAACAATCTGTTTCACTCAGTGCCGCGCCCCGATGATTCTGCCATCGGTTGGGGTGTGACAGATTGGTATCAGAGCCATAACTATAGGGAATTAGGCAAGACTCAACCTAGTCCCGGTTGATGTCTTAGAATGACCTAGTCTATAGTCTAAGTACCAACAGAGCGACTTGTGCATACCCGGTAGGGGTTTTGCACGAGCTTGCTCGCTATCTCTCGCTGTACACTACACACTTGCGCGGACATTGCATACTACCGTTCCGCGCAAGATCTGCCTTTCCTAAGGCTGATTACTCGCACAAACAGATGATCTGGTTAAGATTAGGTGTGAAAACCGCAAACTCTCGACCAGATTACTCGTTTGAATTGCTATTTTTACTATGAAGCAGGAGAATTTGCGTTGAATTAGGAGTGAAATCCACACTTCGACGTAAATCTCCTTATTAATCTCGTGATTCTATCACACCAGCAGGGACGTAGACACTAAGTTAGGGGTGAAACCCGAACCTTAATGACTCGTTCTACTCTCTAATGTGGTTTTACAATACTCTCACCAAAGTCTCGACGGACTCCAACGACTTGCAGTCACACTAAACTGGAAGGATGCGTGCCATTCGCCCAAATTCGAGGCGAGAGCATAGTCCCGAAGGCCAAAGTGTGCACATAAAGTCCTTGTGAATAGTCGAATCACTTTGGGTAGTTGACGTCTATCTAGCCGAAGACAATCTATTCTCGATTCCTATGTGTTCGATTCTGAGCCCGCAAATTGCTGACTCTGATATTTTTTTATTTTATGTGGATTTTATATGTTTTATGTGGTTATATGTTTCGATTTTGGTGATTTTTTCGCTTTTCGCTTTTTCGATCGACACACACAACCCACACTACACAATCATTAACAAATCGCTGGTCATTATTCGCAATCGTTGTTCGATGCTCGCATTCGCTAAAAATAATCGCTATACGCGCTGTGAAGAATTGGGAATACGTGCAACATATAGTTAGGTTTCTGTATTCCGACTGCCTCATGTGCTTCTGTTCCTTACGTGCTTATGTGTTTATGTGCCCTACGTGATTATGTGCTTATGTGTTTATGTGCCTATGTGATTCTATGTTTATACGTGTTCCTGAGCTTTATGGTGCTAGACTATACTAAGAATAATCGAAATTTGTGTTGAGCTCCAGGAATTGCTTGACAAAGGCTTTATTCGCCCTAGCACCTCTCCATGGGGCGCGCCAGTCATTTTCGTCAAAAAGAAGGATGGGTCGTTCCGGATGTGCATCGACTACCGGGAATTGAATAAGCTGACAATCAAGAACCGTTACCCTCTGCCTCGCATTGATGATTTATTTGACCAGTTATAAGGCGATACGTGTTTCTCCAAGATCGATCTACGTTCAGGCTACCACCAGTTACGCATTCAAGAGGAGGATATTCCCAAAACCTCTTTTTGTTGATGCACAGAATGTCTGTTGACTTCATCTACATCAAGTCTTAAGTCAAGAAAGTCAAGATAGGAGCTTGAAAGTCAAGATTAGGGTTTATAATGTTAATTTCGCTTTTATGTACATTGTTTAGAGGTGATTCCGCTTATTAGTCATTGGTGATTCCGCTTTTATGTCACATGGGGATTCCGCTTATACGGACATGCCATATAAGCGAAATCAGTTACAAGTGATTTCGCTTATACGGACATGCCATATAAGCGAAATCAGATCTAGTATAAATACCTCACTTGTGTGACTTCATATGTAACGAGGAGCGGAATCAGGTCATGTAATTTGTAGCCGAACTCTGTCAAATCGATTTCAGAAAAGCAATAAAGTGAAAGAATTGAATAGGAAAGCTGTTGTTACGTTGCGTATACTGATTCCGCCTTTATACGTGATGATGAACTGCCTTGACTGATCGTTTAGGGTCACGACACGGTCCAACACTTTTCGCACTCGATACGGCCACTACGAGTTCGTTGTTATGTGATGTGCACAAAATGCAACATATAAATTACATTAATTGTGGCATAAAACTAATCCTTTTTTAGTACTAATGTTGGAAAAAGTGTGTTTTTGTCTTCCTTTTGTATTTTCAGGATTAAATGAGCTCAAATTAACAAAAGAAGCAAAAAGGCAGCTAAATCTAACATAAATACAAGAAAAGGAACAAACGTGGCATGCCCGACCTCCTCGACAACATCTTCCCAAGCAAAACAAGAGAACAGAAGGCTGAACACGCCCCGTGCTCAGTGAACACGGGGGCGTGCCCAAGTGTCAGCATAAAAGACAAAGCTGTAGAAGCTTCTATCGCCCACCACGGGGCCATGCTCAGTGGACACGGGGCCATGGTCAACTATAAGATTCGCAGAATCCAGGCAAATCTTGATAGTACAGATACGCTTCTGCACACGGGGCGTGCCCAGCGGACACGGGGGCGTGGTCAACTAATGCAGACAAACTGCAATTAATGAAGACAGAGAAGAGGATGGACATGGGGCCGTGCCCGAGCTACTGTTCAGGCTATAAATAGGGGTGCTTGGCTCATTCGTAAACCATCCCTTGGCACACCACCTCTCTCACACTTCACCCACCACCATCACAACACCATCATCCACCACCATCATCCATTGTCCATTATAGAGTGTGTGAGTCATCTCGGGATCCAAGATTGATCGTAAGAGTTCTTGACAATCAAAGGCCATGTTTGCCTAAGTCTCTTACATCACTTGGTGAAGACAAGTGTCTAGTGTAATACTTTTTATTTTTAATCTTTTCGCACTTTTTACTTGGTTATGTATTAATGACTTTAATAACTAGTTTCTTATGTTGAAGGTGATTCTTCCTAATCGTTTGTCCGTGGTGTCTTGGCATTATTTTACTGTCTATATAAAATAAAAGATTTTCACCATTCATATCTCCATGGTCTATATGGAGGTATGTTGGCTACCTGGTCGGGGGTTAAGGGAACGGTTTGGTAAGAATCTTTCCTTGTTCAGTGTATAGATCCTGCAAGGACCTGGGTCAAATTTAGTAGGACCTCCTTCAATACCCACCGGTATTGGATGGCGGGGGTCCAAACTCTTTGATCCCCTCATATGTAAGCTACTATTAATACTTTAACCCGGCTACTTAGGACTGTATCCCTGCTGAAGGGGTAAGGTCCCAAAAACCTCATAATAAGTATTTGGGACCATACCACAACCTTGCCTTTTAACCTTTTAACCTTGCGCGGCCGTGCACTAGTCTTACAAAAGGAAGAAACAGTCAGCAGTCTATAATCGCGCGCCCAAAGGAAATCATAAATCCTTGCGCCTCCTCCCGTTAGCAAAGGATGAAAATCCTATAAATACTTCCGCTTAAGTATCCAGACTTGGATATTGTTTACCCAGACTTGGGATTTATTCTTTCAGCTGTTTCCACACAATAAAAGTGCCACACAAGATTACAGCAGTAAACTTCTAGAAGAAATACAATCGTGCACCACCAAAACGGTTATAACCGTCTGGACACGTGTCGTCATCTCAGACGTCCCTGAAATCACAATGAAGGCATGCAATTGGAGAGTAATCTCCACTTGATCACTTTACACGTGGTAAATCCCCAGCCTTCGATCTAAACCACAATCCGTGTGCTCTCACGTCGGATCAAGGAGCTTGACGGAAGGAAATGTAACCGCTTACGGGGTTAGCATATTCCGTCAACTTTTCACTAACGGGTTTTCCCGCCTAAACGACTCCCGGCTATAAATATGAGAAAGAACCCAGGTATGAAGGCAAGTTACACACACTTCTCAAATAGATCTTCTTCTTCATTACCCATACTTATTCTCACACCGGAGTCGGGTCAAGGAGAGAACCCTCTTCTCCCCTTGGCGAGGCTAACGGTGCTCTTTTTTGCAGAATTATCGGAGAAGAAGATCAGTCAGACCTGAATCACTCGAGAGGAAACTAACCTTTTTATGCGGATTCAAACCCCCTAGATATTTCGGTTCCGACCATTTATCTAGTGTTTCTTCATTGGCGCCCACCGACTCCTCTGTCTCATCAGTTTTCATCTCGTTTCGATTCAGTTCTTTTCGTTTTCTGTTTTACACATGGCAGAAAATTCATCATCTCATCGACAAACCGGTCTTCGACCGAACGTCGGAAACAACGTTCAAATAGAAGGAATCCCAGAAGATGTCTCCGATGACAACGAAGTTCAATCCAACCGAACAAACGACCCTGTCATTCCAGGAATGTTACCAGCAAACCCTGCTCAATCAATTCTGCCACCAGGAGAAACTCCAATTTCCTGGTATGTCAGGTCCCAAGGAGCATTAAACGCAGTGTACACACAGTTGTGTGCTCAAACTGCTCCCCTGACTCAATCACGGAGACCAGGATCTCGTGCTCATGCCTCCCAACGGGAGGATTCAACTTACGAGAATACAGAAGTGTATGCCAGATCCACATCACAACGGGAACACACTCAGACAGGAAGTCATCAGAGAGAAAGTCATGGTAGAACACATCGAAGACAATCGGTTCATGATAGGTTGGGTTCCCAGCGGGACACCCACACCGATGAATCCGATCCAACATACCGTTTAAGTGCAAACACCAGTGTGTTCAATCGGTTACAGCCAAACTATAACAAGTGCAGGCCTCGAGCGGTTTATAACCCTGAGGCAGAACACAATTATGACTTGGTTTACCGCCCTGCAGAAGCAGCGGAAAACTCAAAGTTCATACTGGAAATAGCTTTTGCTCCATTGGAGAAGGCTAAATTACCATCCAACATAGGGAAGTTTAATGGGTTAACAGACCCCGATGATCACCTGAGAATATTTACCAGCGCGGGTTTGGTTGGAGGTTGGACCCTCCCGCTATGGTGTCATCTGTTTGTACAAACATTAACTGGCCCAGCGCGAATCTGGTTTGATAACCTACCAACCGGACAGATCGAATCATGGAAAGATCTGCGTGAAAAGTTTTTGACACACTTCAGCCAGCAACGGTGTTCCATTCGGGACACATCCGATGTCATGAACATCTGGCGCCGTGATGACGAAAATCTGGAGGATTTTATTACCAGATACAATAAAGAAGTGTTGGAGATTGGCGGTGTTCACGAACAACTAATCCGTGCTCAATTCAAGTACGCGGTTAGATGTGATGACATGGTTAAGGTCTTATCTGGAACAGAGGGCCTTCCAAAAAGTTGGGAGAAAATAATGGCGGCGGCCAAAGTTTACGCGCAAACTGAGAAAAACCTTACTACAAACAGGCCACCACCACCACACAATAGGCCCGCGGACTTATGCTCAACCGGCGAAAGAAGGTTTAAAAAGTCATGGCGTGAGTCTGGATCAGGAAGTCGTTCGTCTGAAGACGCTCGCACAACAATCAACAAACTCTCCGCGCAGAGGGAGAACAAATAAGAGAATAGGGAGAGGCAGTGGACTCCCCTAACAAAGACCCCGGTGGAGGTTCTAAGTACTAAAGACTATCAATTCAAACCTCCAATCCCAATGAAAAATAAACGTGGACAAGACCCGGCACAATACTGCGAATACCACAAAGACAACAGGCATACCACTAACAACTGCATCTCTCTACGCACAGAAATAGAGAAAGCCCTCAAGAGCGGCGAACTCACGCATTTACTCCAAAATGTGCGCAAAGAGATTAAGCAGATAACCCGGGGCGAGGAAGGCCCAAGCAAGCGGGCGAAAACTTGAAGGACAAACTCTATGAATTTCCCGCGGAAAAACATGATCCATCAAGCAAAGCGGAAATGATAGAGAGTAAGTTAAGTTTCACATAATTATATTAGCAAAACTTTGTAAAAAGCCTCTGTGCTCTATCCTTAAATAAAAGTACAAAGTTTCTATTATTTCTATGTTTACAAAGTGCATGCAATTTCTTTTAGTAAGCGCAAAAACATTATGGTAGTTAAAGAACAAGCTTCATGAACGGTCAGTGATCACGTCACAAACGGCCATAAGCTTTATACCAACTTTATTCGCCTTACTCAACACAAAAGTAATCGTACTCATGCAAAATATTGTAAACAAACAGATAGAAACATCATACTATTCTCAGCGTACAGATACGCCCTAAAAACTTTCAAACACGGCAGTGTTTAAGTTACTTGCGCAACAGCGCACCAACAAAAATAGGGATTTACATCCCAAATATTACAAGAACATTGTTCAATACATTTTTAATCTACGATAAATCTTCACCCTCATCCGGAAAGATTTCTCTTAGTTGCGCCACGTGATCATCAGATTGCAGCGCAACGTTTATCAGATCCATAACCGGAAGTTGCAAGTTGTTAAACTCTGTCTTCAAGGCAGCAAGCGCGGCACCAGTATTCACGCCGAAAGTTGCAGATTTACTGTTATCCCAGTCAACCTTTAAAGCACTGTTCACATGATGGGAACATTCAGCATATCCTTGCGCATACCCATCTCTTCGCGCAGCAACCACCAAACGAGCAACGGTTTTATCCAATTCTTCAGAATTCAACACAGACTCAGCAACCTATGAAAGCAAGAAAAGATGAATACAAGTGCGCATTAACTGTTCCACAACAAAAAGGAAGAAAGAAACTTACACAGGAAATACCATGATCTTTCAACCAGGCCATATCATTCTTCAAAGGTTCAAGCTCGCTTTCCGCTGTAACCCGCGCCGTTTCTGAACTTTCCAACTTCTCTTCGATTTCAATCAAACGGCGGGAAGTTTCAGTATTCTCGGAATGCGCGAGCTCCAAATCCTTCTTAAGTTTTTCCTGATCAGAAAGCAAAGTAGTAAGTTCTTCCAATTCTCTATCTCTAAGAGCAAGAGTGGCGCAAGCTTGTACCTCCCGCTGCTCACTGCGCTCCCTATGAGAACGCGCTTCTTCCAAAGCAACTTCTACATCCGCTTTCTCCTTCTTCAACCTTTCTACCTCCGCATCCTGATTCTTCAGTTTTTCAACCTCAGCTTTGAGGTTATTAATGATATTACGGAGATTTGCCTTTTCAGCATTATCTTTTTCGCAAATTCTCCTCCAGTTTTTGCGTTCATCGGAAAGGAGAGCAGCTTCAGCTTTCGCTTTTCTTTTCCAACCAGCAACAGACCATTCCTCAGTTTTGCGCTCAGCTTCAAACTTGGCCTGATCAGATTCCAATTTAGCCTTCAGCTGAGCCATGCGTTTCTCATCTTTGGCTAATCTTTTTTGAGACACCATAAAGGTTTCCCGGTCCTTGTGCATACTGTACCACTCACGCACTATGCGGTGAGTGGTAGAGACGTGAGAAGCAGTTTCTTCAAAATAAGATTGATAAGTCTGTTCATAAGACCGGCCTTCTTGAAACTTGATCTCCCCAGGCGGAAGAATCCCCTGCAACCAATCTTGGCATACGCGCCAATCTGAGAAAGTGTCACATTTCTTTAAATTCCAAACAGGGGCGTGAGGTTCAGAGGCATCCTTCTCCACATAAGTCCAGTAGTAATAATCTCCCAAGGTTTCTTCTGGGCGGATTGGAGAATGTTTACCAACACCAGCAGATGAGCCTTGCCCTTCAACTGTCACCTTCTCAACATGCTCAGGCATAGCATCAGAAGGTTTAGGGGAAGAAGTTGAAGTTTTTTCAGCAGTTTGTTCTTTCCCCAGATCTTGAGCAACAATTTCAGGGGTTTGTGGCTTACCAGCACCATCCACCACACCTGGATCAACAACTTTCTCAGCCTCAACAATATTCTCCACACCACCATCAGCAACCTCTGTAGACTCTAACTGATCAACAACAGAAGTACGCGGAGGAGTGGATGGAAGCTCTTCATTCACCACAGATCGCTGTTCCGTGGGAACAGGGGAAACAGGAACCTCTGGAAAAACAACAAAAACCTGTAAAGATTTAACGCGCATAAAGAAAACAAGAAAAGGCAACACTTACCAGGAACAGATTCTTAAATGAAAGAGTCAAGATTCCCTTTCCTGGTAATTTTCTTCCGTTGAACTTTCTTAGAAGGCTGACCCTCCACACCAGTATCATCTTGTTTCCTTTTACCAGCCTTCCTGTGCACCAAACGTTCAGGACTAGAATCCAAGTTGATAGGATCACTTGGGTTGGATGGGGGAATATCAGCAGAATCCCTCGGTTCAGGTTTTGGTTCTCGTACAGTTACTACAGGGGTAAGACCCTCCAAAGAATCGGAAACCACCACATAATCACACCTGGAGTCAGAGGAACGGCGCATACCTTTCTTCTCTCCCACATTCTTTGCCTTCAAAGATTGAATTCTAACAGCTTCACCCTTCTTCGGCGCAGAGGTAAAAGTTGTCGTTCGTTTCTTCCTTTCAGGGCCTATGCCCAAATTCAACAACTCACCTACAAAGGCGCAAGACAACAATTTACTCACAAGCGCAAAAAGAAAAAAACAGAAACAAATATAGCTTACCAGCACCAGCAGCTGGTTGGACAGAAAGATCCGCATCCCGCGGAAGAACAAAGTTTCTTACAATACGGTGGTACCAGAGTTCCTCTTCAGGTTTTTTCTTGATAGTACCCATTCTTCCGCCTTCCCTCTTGAAGGCAACAACGTATAGTGAAACAACTATAAACAAAAGATAGCAAGTCAAAAAAAAAATGGAAATGGAAAAAACCCCAATCTTACCATGACCACCCTCGGTATACACCGGTTTGTCATCACGCTCCATCTTCCAATTCAAACTCATGCCGGCTCCGATGAGAGCTTTCTCCGGCAAAGCAATGTTGGGCACATCCTTCAAATCTTGATACCAGTTCTCATCAACAGGGGTCTGAAGCGTTTCAATCGGAACATCTTCTTTCCCCCTTAAAAGCATCCTCACCGGAATCACTCCGGCCTTGATAAAAAAGAATTTTTGCTTCCAATCATGAAAGGATTTTGGGGGCTGCTGTAGAATCTTCTTTGCAGACGCCCTCTGAGTAAACGAATAAAATCCTTGGGTACAATGCATCTGATAGAAAACCCTAAATCGGGGAACAGTCGGCTCAAAATGCATTGTCCGACACACGAATTCGAAATGTCGAACCCTAACCATGCCAATTGGATGAAGTTGGGAGATATGCACGTTATAAAACCCAAGGATTTCAAGAAAAATTTAGTGACAGGCAAACGAAAGTTACCTTCACTGAAAAAATCCCAAAAAAGGGTAATATACCCAGCCGGAGCATCTGCTGCAGTTTGCCCCTCTTCAGGATACATAGCACCCCAGTTCTCCGGAAATTTAAAATTCTTAACCAAACCATCAAAGGTCGATCTAGGCCACTTTAACGGTGGAAGTTCAGTTGACATCTCTTCAGAAAGATCCTCTTGGTGTTCTCCGGTTGACATAAGAGGAAGAATGATGAAATTTTTTCTTAGAAGAAAGGAACGGGGAAAATTTTTCAACAAAACAATGATTACACAAAGGAGGTTACCCAAACGTTATATATACTCATCGCAATAAATAGCATCGGTAACCGTCACAGCAACTTTTCCGGATATCACAGTTCTCCAAGCGGCAGAAAGAGTGAATATCAAACACACACGCGTTTACACGCGCGCGTGTAAGACACGGACAGTAAAAACAACTGACAATGACTCTTCGTCCAGAATGAATCTTTACAAAAAGTCAAAGATTTTCAAAAATCTTTACAAAAATCAAAATGAATCTTCGTCCAGAAGTTTTCTTATTTTTCGTCATTCTTATCTCCACGGTCTATATGGAGGTATGTTGCCTACCTGGTCGGGGGTTAAGGGAACGGTTTGGTAAGAATCTTGCCTTGTTCAGTGTATAGATCCTGCAAGGACCTGGGTCAAATTTAGTAGGACCTCCTTCAATACCCACCGGTATTGGATGGCGGGGGTCCAAACTCTTTAATCCCCTCATATGTAAGCTACTATTAATACTTTAACCCGGCTACTTAGGACTGTATCCCTGCTGACTCAGACTACTTAGCCGAGGGTAACGTCACCTTCAAAAGAGGGGCCTACCATAATATGTATTAATAACTTAATTAATTATCTTTCAATAATCCGACCCTTTAGGATTGTATCCTTGCTGACTCAAACTACTGGGTTGAGGGTAACGTCACCTTCAAAAGAGGGGCCTACTACAATAACTAAGATAATCTCTAAAAAAGTGCAAAGGTGCGGAAATAATCAAAGGTTACACTAAACACGAGTCGGAGCCAAGTGATTCATCTTGGCTATCTGTTTTTATTTTAATTTTATTTTTCAGCATTTTAGTTAGTTTTTATTTTTCTAGTTTAAAACCTTTTTCTAACTTTTGATTTGATTAGACGTTGAGGATAAACCGGTACTAAAAGCTCTTGTGTCCTTGGACGACCTCGGTATCTTGCCAACACTATACTACGCTCACGATGGGTACACTTGCCCATATGTGTGTTTGGTGTTAGTAAAATATCGTATTTTATAAATTTAAAACTTGACTAACGTGTAAAAAGGGCTTAAAATATACTTAAAACTTATATAACACACCACACGCATCAAGTCGGGATCCAAGATTGATCGTAAGAGTTCTTGACAATCAAAGGCCATGTTTGCGTAAGTCTCTTACATCACTTGGTGAAGACAAGTGTCTAGTGTAATACTTTTTATTTTTTAATCTTTTTGCACTTTTTACTTGGTTATGTATTAATGACTTTAATAACTAGTTTCTTATGTTGAAGGTGATTCTTCCTTATCGTTTGTCCGTGGTGTCTTGGCATTATTTTACTGTCTATATAAAATAAAAGATTTTCACGATTCATATCTCCACGGTCTATATGGAGGTATGTTGGCTACCTGGTCGGGGGTTAAGGGAACGGTTTGGTACGAGTCTTGCCTTGTTCAGTGTATAGATCCTGCAAGGACCTGGGTCAAATTTAGTAGGACCTCCTTCAATACCCACCGGTATTGGATGGCGGGGGTCCAAACTCTTTGATCCTCTCATATGTAAGCTACTATTAATACTATAACCCGGCTACTTAGGACTGTATCCCTGCTGACTCAGACTACTTAGCCGAGGGTAACGTCACATTCAAAAGAGGGGCCTACCATAATATGCATTAATAACTTAATTAATTATATTTCAATAATCCGACCCTTTAGGATTGTATCCTTGCTGACTCAAACTACTGGGTTGAGGGTAACGTCACCTTCAAAAGAGGGGCCTACTACAATAACTAAGATAATCTCTTAAAAAGTGCGGAAATAATCAAAGTTTAAACTAAACATGAGTCGGAGCTAAGTGATTCATCTTGTCTATCTGTTTTTATTTTTATTTTATTTTTCAACATTTTAGTTAGTTTTTATTTTTCTAGTATAAAACCTTTTTCTAAACTTTTGATTTGATTAGACGTTGAGCATAAACCGGTACTAAAAGCTCTTGTGTCCTTTGACGACCTCGGTATCTTGCCAACACTATACTACGCTCACGATGGGTGCACTTGCCCATATGTGTGTTTGGTGTTAGTAAAATATCGTGTTTTATAAATTAAAACTTGACTAACGTGTAAAAAGGGGTTAAAATATACTTAAAACTTATATAACACACCACACACATCGTATTTGATGTGCACAAAATGCAACATATAAATTACATCAATTGTGGCATAAAACTAACCCTTTTTAGTACTAATGTTGGAAAAAGTGTGTTTTTGTCTTCCTTTTGTATTTTCAGGATTAAATGAGCTCAAATTAACAAAAGAAGCAAAAAAGGCAGCTAAATCTAACATAAATACAAGAAAAGGAACAAATGTGGCATGCCCGACCTCCTCGACAGCATCTTCCCAAGCAAACACAAGATAACAGAAGGCTGAACACGCCCCGTGCTCAGTTAACACGGGGGCGTGCCCAAGTGTCAGCATAAAAGACAAAGCTGTAGAAGCTTCTATCGCCCACCACGGGGTCGTGCTCAGCGGACACGGGGCCGTGGTCAACTATATGATTCGCAGAATCCAGGCAAATCTTGATAGTACAGATACGCTTCTGCACACGGGGGCGTGCCCAGCGGACTCGGGGGCGTGGTCAACTAATGCAAACAAACTGCAATTAATGAAGACAGAGAATCAGGCTATAAATAGGGGTGCTTGGCTCATTTGTAAACCATCCCTTGGCACACCACCTCTCTCACACTTCACCCACCACCCACCACCATCACAACACCATCATCCACCACCATCATCCATTGTCCATCATAGAGTGTATGCGTCGTCTCGGGATCCAAGATTGATCGTAAGAGTTCTTGACAATCAAAGGCCATGTTTGCCTAAATGTCTTACATCACTTGGTGAAGACAAGTGTCTAGTGTAATACTTTTTATTTTTAATCTTTTCGCACTTTTTACTTGGTTATGTATTAATGACTTTAATAACTAGTTTCTTATGTTGAAGGCGATTCTTCCTTATCGTTTGTCCGTGGTGTCTTGGCATTATTTTACTGTCTATATAAAATAAAATATTTTCACCATTCATATCTCCACGGTCTATATGGAGGTATGTTGGCTACCTGGTCAGGGGTTAAGGGAACGGTTTGGTAAGAATCTTTCCTTGTTCAGTGTATAGATCCTGCAAGGACCTGGGTCAAATTTAGTAGGACCTCCTTCAATACCCACCGGTATTGGATGGCAGGGGTCCAAACTCTTTGATCCCCTCATATGTAAGCTACTATTAATAATTTAGCCCGGCTACTTAGGACTGTATCCCTGCTGACTTAGACTACTTAGCCGAGGGTAACGTCACCTTCAAAAGAGGGGCCTACCATAATATGCATTAATAACTTAATTAATTATCTTTCAATAATCCGACCCTTTAAGATTGTATCCTTGCTGACTCAAACTACTGGGTTGAGGGTAATGTTACCTTCAAAAGAGGGGCCTACTACAATAACTAAGATAATCTCTTAGAAAGTGCAAAAGTGCGAAAATAATTATAGGTTACACTAAACACGAGTCGGAGCCAAGTGATTGATCTTGTCTATCTATTTTTATTTTTATTTTATTTTTCAGCATTTTAGTTAGTTTTTATTTTTCTAGTTTAAAACATTTTTCTAACTTTTGATTTGATTAGACGTTGAGGATAAACCGGTACCAAAAGCTCTTGTGTCCTTGGACGACCTCAGTATCTTGCCAACACTATACTACGCTCACGATGGGTGCAGTTACCCATATGTGTGTTTGGTGTTAGTAAAATATCGTGTTTTATAAATTTAAAGCTTGACTAACGTGTAAAAAGGGCTTAAAATATACTTAAAATCTATATACCACCACACACACATCAAGTTTTTGGCGCCGTTGTCGGGGACACAAGGATTTTAAGAAAGTTAGGAATCAACGGCCTAATCGTTTTTTCTTATTTTTCTGTTTTTTTAGGATTTTTCTTAATTTTTCAACTTCTGCAGAACTCAGCACGTGCCGTGCCCGCTGAACACGCCCCGTGCCTAATCGTTTTTTCTCTTTTTTCTCTTTTTTTTAGGATTTTTCTTAATTTTTCAGCTTCTGCAGAACTCAGCACGGGTCGTGCCCGCTGAACACACCCCGTGCCCAATCATTGGAACTGGCAATCCTGTTTTGAGTCAGACAGTAAGCTGAACACGGGGCCGTGCCCACTCAACACGCCCCGTGCCCAAGTTTCAGTTACTGAAAATAGAACCGTAAGATCCCGACGGTTGGTAATTTCTGACACAAAAATGAGTGATACTGATATTTTTTACTTTCGGCACTCTTATGGTACGTGGTGTCAAATATGTGGTGGTTCCCATAAAGAATTAGAATGTTATTTTCTAAATTATAAACCCCACTATATAGACCCATCGTTTTCCCGTATCCTTAAGAGGGGCGAAAGTAAAAATAATCCCTATCTCTCCCTCGAATGCTCTCAACCGGATCTTCTAGGAGAAATGCTTCTTGATGAACTATTTCAAATGGAAGATCTAATTCTTAATTGGTTAAAAGAACTTAGGATAGATTTCAATAATTTATCTCAAGATGATAACCAAGAAGAAGTGTTGGGATCGCATTCAAACAACTTCGTTGTTCCCGACGATACTTCTAACTCTAGCAAGGACTTGAGCGATAGTCGTCCCTGTGTCGATTGTGCTGTGAAAGACTCCCATCGACTTCGTTCGATGAATACATAGACCTGAGTGATTCGGCATACACCTTTTTAACGAGAGCCCAGGAAAGGGTTGGACTTGTCCACCTACATATAGCATAGGAATCACCCTCACCGACAACCTCTTGCGTTATCGTCTTAATCTAGAGCAATTAAGGTATCTTAGGCACTTTGGGGTTGTTCCATCCAGTAAGGAACCGCCCGATCCGAAAAAGTTCCTTAAAAATAGACAAACTTCATAAACAGCCTTTCGACACGGGGCCGTGCCCAGGTCAACACGCCCCCGTGTCCACCAAAAGATTCCTTTCTGACTTATTGTCAGAATACGGACAAAACGTGTCAGGATCTTGCCTGCACACGGGGCCGTGTCCAGCATGCTGTCATTTTCTATAAATGCAGCCAAGAATCCTGCACATTTGGACCATCCAGGGACAGATATTTGAAAGGATCTTCTCACCTACCATCCTAGGTATTTTCTAAAAGAAGGTTCTAACAAACATCTTGTCCTTTCCTCTTTTATCCATTGCCTTCTTCTTCATCTTTCTTGCATCAACACCTCCATTGAAGCTTGAGATCATCATGATTCCAAGCTTTATTATGGTGTTTGTTAGGTTTTTGTTCAAGGAATCTTGCTAAAAATAAGTTGTACAACATTGTTTTAAGTTATTTCTGCTAAAAAATGCTTCATAAGTTGGAAAAATAATTTGAAACTCCAAGATTCCTTGTTCATAAGATCTGCAGAAAGTTGAACACGGGGCCGTGCTCATTGAGCACGGGGCCGTGTCCGATGTACTGTTTCATTAAAATAAACTATTTTTGGTTTGTTTTCGTAGAATGTCTAGTCAAAACAGTGGAACCTCTTCTGCGCACTCCAGAAACAGTCGAAGGGAAAGAAGGTCATCAATTGAAGCAACTCTCATACGATACGTAATGGCATTACGTGAAGCTCTTGACGAGATGACTTCGGTGGAGGAGATCCTAATAGACCGTATAAATTATCTTACGGTGGGGTTGGAAAACAGTTTTCAAGAGATTAACATCTTGCACCAGAGGTTAAACATTCTTGTAACACCTCCCATGGAACCAATCCTCCCTCAAGAGGATTGGAACCTAGCACTTGGAATCCATAATCCTACTGGGTGGGATGACCTTCCAGCGGAGCCTCCTCTTGAAGATCTACAAGAAGTCCCGGTGGAGGTTGCACCCCCTCAAACAAATGCAAATGAGCCCGCCTTTCTTCTCCCAAGGGAGATAGAGGAATGGCTCGCCGACGTGTTAGGGACCCATTCCCGGAGAAAGAAGTTCTTCATGCCACATCTAACCAAGGGAATTATTTCCTTGGAAATTTTGCTAGTAGAATAAATTTTAGGCTAGAACTTCTTGATTTAGATTTCTTGTGCTTCTTTGACCTACTTATCTAGTTTATTAACTTTTTAGGAATATTATGTAATTCTCTCTATGACTTAATGAATGATGGTTTTAGTTAATTCGGTGTATGGATGATGTTGTAATGAGTAAAACACACTCGGGATGGTAAAGGATAACAAGGGAAACTTGAACCAGCACCCCATGCACGAAACCTGGGCCATCCGACGAAAGTTTCTTCATTACAGCAAGTTCAACACGGGCCGTGTCTGCCCAACACGGCCCCGTGATGCACAGTCTGCAGAAAATGCCCAGTTCAGGTAAACTGGACACGGGTCGTGTTCACCCAACACACCCCCGTGTCCAGGCTTCTGTTTCTTTTTACAACTTTTTGTTACTGGCAACTGAACACGGGCGTGCCCGGACACCACGGGGCCGTGTCCAGACGTCCAGTAACATAAAATTTTGCTTTTTAACACATTTTTACACATCCAATCAACCTAAAAACTTATTTTTAGGACACATTGAGGACAATGTGTAATTTAAGTGTGGGGGGGGGGGATGCTAAAACCTTGAATCTTGCAAGTCCTAATAACAAGCCTTACACAAAACTCTATTGGAACCGCTAGTGACCCCAAATTTTTTCAAAATTTTTTTCAATTTTTTTTACTTCTCTATGTTTAACTTGGGAGTTTCAAGTTCTAAAAAGGTTATATTTTTACAAATTTACAACCGATAGCGTCGTGATAAAAAGAACCAACATAAGAAAATTATGAAACGGCATGACAAGCTTAGTTAACATTTGATTATATATACTTGATCACATAAAAACTCATTCCCACAAAAGTGAGTTTTGAGCCTTTATTGAGCATACAAATATATATCTTTAAACTAAATGCTCATTTTTCGTTTCTTGTGTGAATAGCCGCTTGGTTCTTACGACTCTAGAACTTGCCACGACAATACAGTCCCGGTCCTTACCAACTTAAACCCGAGTAAGTAAATAATGGAGGCATTAGTACTAACCATTTTTATTTCTACACCATTATTTTTCTTTTTTTTACCACCTACCCAAAATCCCCCTAGTTAACCCCTTTGAGCCTAAACCTTTTCATTTCATAACCCAAACCAAACACCCTTTCACCCACCAAACCCTTTTTATTTTTAACCCTTTGTTTTAGTAACAAGCTCGGATTTTCGTATGACTTTGCAAAAATATATATATATATATATATAATATGATGATGAAGCAAAAGAAAAACAAACAAGTTTATCAAAAATAACTTTGTTTGAATAATAGCTACATCAAAATAAAAATATGCAAAAAATTAAAAAGTCTTACGAAAACTGACGCTTTTTACACCTTTCGCCCTTTTACTAACCACTAACCCAACCACCTACCTTTAACCCAAGCCTAACCCTTCACCCAAAAAGTTCTCTTGATATTTGCAAAGGTATATAGTTAAAAATGAGGAGGATTGATTGCTTGGCAAGCCTATGGTAGGAGTAAGTTCCATGCCGCTCTCAAGTGATTCACTAAAATACATCTTCGGCCGAGTGTTGAGTGATCCCCCGTGAGGTATGTGAACTTGTATATAAATAGAATTTTAAAAGAGGTATGTTATGCCCTAATAAGTAATTTATCTTATGAAAAGTTTTAAATAAATCATGACGAATAGGATTGTAAATAAATAAAAATAAAACTTAATAAAGAATCTTAGAAATCCCGACACTCTATGACAAGCTGACGTGTGCGTATATATACATAATTTTGCAATGAAATTACATACGAATCGGTTTTAAATTTATAAAAGTGATTATTACTTTAACATCAAAACACACACGAGAGAGGCAAGTGTACCCCGTCATATATGTAGTAAAGTATCGGTAAGAACCAAGTATCGATCCAAAGAAATGGGCGGAGAAATAATACTAGACCTTTGTCACTAAACTACCGGTAAAAACATAAGTTTTGTGATTTTTAATAAACTAAAGTAAGCATAAACAAATACTTATAAAACATAATAGAAAATAGATAAATAGCCTTGCTTAATACACAACCAAAGCATGTCACCTAAGTCGGATTTGGCACTAGAAGCATTCGGTCAATTTTCCATTTTAAGACAATTAGTATCCCTTTCGGGAATCCTAACATGACAATCATTCGGAAAGCTAAAACGATAAACACACTTTAACCACCTAAAATTGTTCTTTAACGTGCAATTGATAAATGTCTATGAAAATCTCTTAAAAATAAGCTAGTCATCCGTTAGGAGTTTTCTAACCGCACTTAATCAAGGAAAGCGACACCGATAAACACAATGCAACCACCGAGACAAGCATAAACTAGATTAAATCACAATCGAGTTCATTTTACAAATCTTACACATAAATTCACCAAGATAGCAATTTTGGCCTAAACTACTAACTAAGTTAACAAATCATGGCAAGAATTCATAACGACACCATTTAACCCGTTTAGGTCCTTACGTGACGGCAAGCTTTCTTGATTAACAATAATTACATTTTATTAAATCACTAACCATTTCTAGTATCATGATGCACACATTTTAACTAAGCTAAACTAGTTAACCGAGTTTAAAGTTTACTAATACAAGATTAATTAAGCTTCATTTTTCAACTATCTTAACTAACCAAGCACCAATCATCCAACACAATTACTTATAATCAAGAAATCAATATCAATAACAAGGTTGCAAACTAATCATCAAAGATAATCATAGAAAATACTTCCAAATGTCATTACAAACAAAGATTAACATACTAATGGTTATAATCAAGCAAGGGATTGTTGTGTTTTTGCCCAAAGGCTACAATAATACATAAACATTAATCTAAATGCTTGAAAGATTAACAAAATCATGGAAAGATTAGAAAGCCAAACCATAAACAAGCATAAGATTAAGAATCTGGAAGATAACGAAGCTAATCGGCACAATGTGGCTTGAATCCGGGTGAAAGCAGAAGCCTCCGGAGCCTGAAAATCGCCAGAATCGCTTCCAAAATGTCCAGAGTTACGAGTAGAATGTTTCTGCAGGTTTTTATATTTTTTCGATGTCGCACGGTCGTGCGTCCTGTTGCACGACCGTTCACTTTAAGCAATTATTGTAGGTATGGTGCACCATACTGCATGACGTCACAGATCTTGACTGGTCTTCGGCCTCGCACGACCGTTCTTCAGATGGCACGGTCGTTCAGTTCCGAGTTCTTGTTGCACGCCTAGTCGCACTGGTCGTTCAGTTCCGGGGTTTGGCTGGATCATCGGATCCGCACGGGGTGCAAGATATGGAACGACCGTGCATCACCGGGATGGTCTTGATTGCCTTGCACGCCGAGTTGCACGTTCGTTCAATGCCGGACTGACTTGCATTTGTCGGAGATGCACGGTCGTGCAATAGGTCGCACGACCGTTCCACATGCCCAGGTCAGTTTGCTTAACAGAATGTTCGCAGCTTCGTTGTTTTGTCCGGAAAGTCCTCGTTTTCGCTATCATCTTGTCTGGTATGCTGTTTTAGGCCTGTAAACAAAAGTGTAGATGATTAAGCATCCGAATGACGGTTTTACGGCCGAAAACGCATAAAATAGGGGTAAAACGGGGGACTAAAATATGTGTAAATTAGCGAATATCACAAGCCCAAAAACCTTCTCTTCTACCCATTCCATTTGGGAGTGTAAAGCCACATTATAAAGAGTTTTGCTTGAGGACAAGCAAAGATTCAAGTGTGGGGGTATTTGATGTGCACAAAATGCAACATATAAATTACATCAATTGTGGCATAAAACTAACCTTTTTTTAGTACTAATGTTGGAAAAAGTGTGTTTTTGTCTTCCTTTTGTATTTTCAGGATTAAATGAGCTCAAATTAACAAATGAAGCAAAAAGGCAGCTAAATCTAACATAAATACAAGAAAAGGAACAAACGTGGCATGCCTGACCTCCTCGACATCATCTTCCCAAGCAAAACAAGATAACAGAAGGCTGAACACGCCTCGTGCTCAGTGAACACGGGGGCGTGCCCAAGTGTCAGCATAAAAGACAAAGCTGTTGAAGCTTCTATCACCCACCACGGGGCCGTGCTCAGCGGACACGGGGCGGTGGTCAACTATAAGATTCACAGAAACCAGGCAAATCTTGATAGTACAGATACGCTTCTGCACACGGGGGCATGCCAAGCGGACATGAGGGCGTGGTCAACTAATGCAGACAAACTGCATTAATGAAGACAGAGAAGAGGATGGACACGGGGCCATGCCCACTGGACACGGGGCCGTGCCCGAGCTACTGTTCAGGCTATAAATAGGGGTGCTTGGCTCATTTGCAAACAATCCCTTAGCACACCACCTCTCTCACACTTCACCCGCCACCCACCACCATCACAACACCATCATCCACCACCATCATCCATTGTCCATCATAGAGTGTATGAGTTGTCTCGGGATCCAAGATTGATCGTAAGAGTTCTTGACAATCAAAGGCCATGTTTGCCTAAGTCTCTTACATCACTTGGTGAAGACAAGTGTCTAGTGTAATACTTTTTATTTTTAATCTTTTCGCACTTTTTACTTAGTTATGTATTAATGACTTTAATAACTAGTTTCTTATGTTGAAGGTGATTCTTCCTTATCGTTTGTCCGTGGTGTCTTGGCATTATTTTACTGTCTATATAAAATAAAAGATTTTCACCATTCTTATCTCCACGGTCTATATGGAGGTATGTTGGCTACCTGGTCGGGGGTTAAGGGAACGGTTTGGTAAGAATCTTGCCTTGTTCAGTGTATAGATCCTGCAAGGACCTGGGTCAAATTTAGTAGGACCTCCTTCAATACCCACCGGTATTGGATGGCGGGGGTCCAAACTCTTTAATCCCCTCATATGTAAGCTACTATTAATACTTTAACCCGGCTACTTAGGACTGTATCCCTGCTGACTCAGACTACTTAGCCAAGGGTAACGTCACCTTCAAAAGAGGGGCCTACCATAATATGCATTAATAACTTAATTAATTATCTTTCAATAATCTGACCCTTTAGGATTGTATACTTGCTGACTCAAACTACTGGGTTGAGGGTAACGTCACCTTCAAAAGAGGGGCCTACTACAATAACTAAGATAATCTCTTAAAAAGTGCAAAAGTGCGGAAATAATCAAAGGTTATACTAAACACGAGTCGGAGCCAAGTGATTCATCTTGTCTATCTGTTTTTATTTTTATTTTATTTTTCAGCATTTTAGTTAGTTTTTATTTTTCTAGTTTAAAACCTTTTTCTAACTTTTGATTTCATTAGACGTTGAGGATAAACCGGTACTAAAAGCTCTTGTGTCCTTGGACGACCTCGGTATCTTGCCAACACTATACTAAGCTCACGATGGGTGCACTTGCCCATATGTGTGTTTGGTGTTAGTAAAATATCGTGTTTTATAAATTTAAAACTTGACTAACGTGTAAAAAGGGCTTAAAATATACTTAAAACTTATATAACACACAACACGCATCATTATGCCTTTTGGTTTAACCAATGCACCCGCGGTTTTTATGGATCTGATGAATCGCGTGTGTAAACCTTTTCTCGACCGCTTCTTCATCGTGTTCATCGATGATATCCTGATCTATTCCAAGTCGAAAGCCAAACAAAAAGCAACATCTACGCTTGGTTCTCGAGCTACTTCGGCGGAATCGACTCTATGCCAAATTCTCCAAGTGTGAATTCTGGTTGGAGGAGGTTCAATTCCTCGGGCACATTGTCAATAGTCAAGGTATTCACGTCGATCCCGCGAAGATTGAAGCTGTCAAGAGTTGGGTTATACCTAAGAACCCGTCTGAAGTCCGTTCTTTTCCCAGACTAGCGGGATATTATCGCCGATTTATCGAAGGATTCTCTAAAATCGATGTGCCGCTTACCTCTCTCACGCAAAAAGACAAGCCTTTTGTTTGGGGAACTGAACAAGAGACTGCCTTTCAAACCCTCAAGTACATGCTTTGCAATGCTCCTGTTCTCACTCTACCTGACGGAAATGATGACTTTATTGTCTATTGTGATGCCTCAAACCTTGGTCTTGGTTGTGTTCTCATGCAACGAGACAAGGTTATTGCTTACGCATCTCGTCAGCTCAAGATCCACGAGAAGAACTATACAACCCACGACCTCGAGCTAGGCGCAGTTGTTTTTGCATTAAAGATCTGGCGACACTACCTTTATGGTACCAAGTGTACGATCTTCACCGATCACAGGAGCCTACAAAATATCTTTGACCAGAAGGAACTAAATATGCGTCAACGCCGGTGGGTAGAACTTCTCAACGATTATGACTGTGAGATTCGTTATCATCGTGGCAAAGCAAATGTCGTTGCCGACGCTCTCAGCAGACGGAGTTATTTGCATAGCGCTCGTAATGTCCAAGCCCAATATGATCTCGAAACCCTCATCCGCGAGGCCCAACATGCCTGTTTTAATGAACGCACCTTGAAGAAGGAAAGGATTCTCAACGATGGAGCCCAGCTAGAGAATAAGTCGAATGGGATATTCCATTATCTTGACCAAATCTGGATCCCTAAACGGACCAATTTATGACAGATTTTGACGGATGAAGCCCACAAATCCCGATATTCTATTCATCCCGGTGCCAACAAGATGTACCAGGACCTGCGCTACTAGTACTGGTGGCCGGGCATGAAGAGAGATATCGCCCTCTATGTTTCGAAATGCCTGACTTGTTCGAAGGTCAAGGCTGAGCATCAAAGACCCTCTGGCTTACACGTTCAATCCAAGATCCCGGTGTGGAAGTGGGAGAGTATAGCTATGGATTTCGTAACGAAACTTCCGCGCACGCCCTCAGGTCACGATAACATCTGGGTTGTTATTGACCGATTGACTAAATCTGATCATTTTCTGCCAATACGGGAAGACTACAAGGTAGAAAAATTAGCCCGAATCTACACCAAGGAGATCATTTGTCGACATGGGACGCCTCGCGGCGTCATTTCTGACCGTGATGCTCGGTTTACCTCGCGTATTTGGGTTCAAGCTGCTCTCGGTACTGCGCTTAATGTAAGTACCGCATTCCATCCCCAAACTGATGGTCAAACTGAAAGGATGATTCGTACCCTTGAAGACATGCTCCGTTCGTGTGTCATAGATTTCGGTGGTAATTGGGACGCAAACTTGCCTTTGGTCGAATTCTCGTATAATAATAGCTATTATTCCAACATTCAAATGGCACCATTTGAGGCATTGTATGGAAGAAGATGTCGAACGCCTATTGTATGGCACGAGATCGGGCACTCGCAGTTAACCGGTCCTGAGCTATTGCAAGAAACGACTGACAAAATCCTCTAAATTCGAGACAATCTGCTGAAAGCTCAGAGTCGTCAAAAAAGTTACGCCGATAGACGACGCAAGCCCCTCGAATTCGACGTTGGCGACCATGTACTCCTAAAGGTATCACCTTGGAAGGGTGTGGTCAGATTCAGCAAGTGAGGAAAGCTCGCGCCTCGATATGTTGGACCCTTTAAGATTCTGGAAAGGATCAGAAAGGTGGCTTACAGACTCGAACTACCGGAGGAACTTAATAACGTCCACCCGACTTTCCACGTGTCGAACCTCAGGAAGTGCCTGGCTGAGGATGATTTGCATGTACCCCTCGAGGATCTTCAAGTAAACGAAACACTACACTTCGTGGAAAAGCCTGTCGAAATCATGGACCGCCAAACCAAGCAACTTCGACGCTCACGCATTCCCATTGTGAAAGTCCAATGGGAAGGCAAACGAGGCGCCGAGTTCACTTAGGAACTCGAAAGCAACATGAAGGCGAAGTACCCGCAGTTGTTTGTTACGGCTTCAGCCTAATTTCGGGTCGAAATTCCCTTAAGAAGGGGAGGCTGTAACACCTCGTGTTTCGAAAGTCAAAGTCAAAGTCAAGATTGAAGTCAAAGGAAGACAAGATTGCTAATTGCGATCTGTCACTCCTTCCACAACTCCTGTTTTGACTTCTTTGACTTGTAAAAATTCTATTTATGTTATCGCATTAGTTTATGTGGAGTACTTGTTAATAATCGAGGTTTAATCGTATATTAATCGCATGTTTAATCAATTTATCGCTTATCGCTATCGCATTCACAACTCAAATTATGTGTTCTGGATATTGTTTTACGTGTGTGTGCTATTTACGTGTTACTTGTGCATGTTATGTTTATGTTGAAGTGTTAATCGCAATCGCAAGTCTATCGCATCGCAAAACGAATTGAAAACGCTAAACGCAAGTTATATAGAGTGAATGTATGTTAGATATAGTAGTTGGGATTAAAAGTAATTTGATTAGCAAATCTATCGCATCGCTCTCTCGAATCGCATCGCAACGCTTAGCACTCGAATCGAAAAGTCAAAACTCATCGCACTAGACAAGTGGATCGAGTGGCCATCCGATCGGGGTGTCACCCGATCGGCCAGCCTTGTCCTCCCCTTTCCATTTTAGGAAACCCTATAAATACCCCTCATATGTCATATCACTTGATGTGACAGCTCTCACTCGACCCAACTCGCTCCAACCTTCATTTCTTGTGATTTCTTCCGATTCTTGTAAGTTTCCAACCTAAATCTTGTACTTTCTTGATCTACACGCACTCCTACACCTTTCTATCTTTTGAATCTTAACTTTTAACCGTGAAATTACTAGATTTGTGGTGTTCTAGGATGATGTCATCATGGAGTTCTTATGAACTTCATGTTTTGGCTTCAATCCACCATGAACAACTTAGATCTGAATGATTTCCACATGAATAAACAAAGATATTTCATAGACCTGAACATGTTCAAGGTGAAAAGGATTGAAAGATGGTTTCTAACTTTCTTTCACCTCTTTTACACTCAATGCACTCAAAACCGATAGATTCGGACCTTGCTCTGACCTCCTACTCATTCATAGTGGTGTGTTAGTTCCAGATCTGAATTCTATCCAAGAGATTACTGATTTTGGGTTACACATGAAACACCGTCTCGAATAGTTAACTGGTCGGACTAGGGTGGTTCCTATCCGATCGGGTCACTAAGTCTTGACGAGGTTTCTGTTGTTTGACACGTTATTGTAAAGTCTCGAGAAAACGCAAACTAACGAAACAACCAAGTGTAAAGACGATCAGGTCGACTGGGACGGATTGTCATCCGATCGGACAGCCATCCGATCGGATTGCCACCCGATCGGACAGCCACCCGATCGGCTTGCACCTAGGTCCCACACTTAAACTATTAACTCACTTTTTCAAAGTTTGGAACGTTGAACGGATTGCCACCCAATCGAACGACCATCCGACCATGTGATGCTTTGAACTTCAACACTTAACAATTTTCAACATGTTCAATACAACGGATTGCCACCCGATTGGATAACCAACTGATCGAGTGACCGTCCTACTGTGAACTTGTTCTCAAACTGAGGAGTCTCGCCAATCGGATTGCTGTCCGATCGAACGGCCGTTCGATCGACCGACCTGCAAGGTAGAGATACTTCTCTATTTTTAAAAAGCTACAACAAAACTCCAAAGTACAAGCCATCATACACTAACACATCATCACCAAACGAGGTGACAATCCAATCGAATGGCCACCCAATCGGGTGACCATCCGAACGGATTGCCACCCGATCGACTGGCCATCTGATCGGATTGCCACCCGATCGGATTACCATCCGATCCTTGGTTCACCTTTCACCGTTTTACGCACCGACTTTTGCTTATGCTATCGTTAACTGTTCAGGCTAATTTCCGCTCTAACGCTCCCTTAAATCCATTAACTCAATCGCTGTGAGTATACCCGAACCCTTTTTGCTTTATGCACTTTTGGGTGTTACATACGATACTTATGCTAAATCACATCAATCACACTATGCAATACTTTTAACGCTAACCGCTACTGCATGTATACGTGACTCAATGATTGCTTGTTTGTTATGTTTACACATGGATTACTGTCTACCTGCCTTAGCAACGATAGTACTATAGTTTGGACTCAGCACCTGTTCACTCAGGGGTTGTTAAGGACAATTAATTACATGGCTCACAGTGGTGAGTGTGTATTATGAACTGCCTCGCGCAGTCAACCCACAGTCATTGGTATTGATAGGATCATGTCGATAACTTACGTGCTTCATTTCACACTGTTGGGATCGAACCCTATCAGAGGAACAGATAATTAAAGCCAAAACTGGATCAGGGCAGTGGATCCAGAATAAGCAGATAATTACATACAAGCTTCTCCCCTTGAAAGTGATTTCAACATCTGCTGACCTCCTATCTGCTGATCTTGCAAAGTGCTGACCTACAACTGCTGCTCAAGTAAAGACCTGATGAAAGACTAAAGCCCTGCTGATTCTATCTACTGCCTTGAGTCAAGCACTGCTGATCTGGACAAGTACTGCTGGGTTCACAGAAGTGGAAAGTTGTAGCAGCTGATCTATAGTCTGTTTTGTAATGTAATGTAATAGCAGTAGTTAACATAGCAGTGCTTGTATAGATCAGAGGTTAGAGTTTGTTAGGAGGTTAGATGTCACTTTCATGGTGACGTCAGCTAAGATGCTCAGTGGTTTGCAAGTGCCTATAAATAGTTCAGTACTTTGTACTGTTCTATTAGCTCTTTTGTACCATCGTCTTCTTTGCACGAACAAACAACTGAGCTCTGGCTGAGGGGGAGTTTGCATTCATTCATCAATCATTGTAATCGTTATTGAAATAAATTCAATCTTCCGATTCATTGTGAAAAGATGTTTGATCAAAGTATTACTCTCGTTTGATTGTATGCAAAGTTTGTTTACATCATAATTCCGCTGCACACTCATCCATTTTCATTTTAATTACAAACACAAAATACAATCAGAATCAAACTCAGATCCAACAATTGGTATCAGAGCTTGGACAGTCAAATTTGATTTAACAATCATTTTGACGTAAATAGTTCAGCTCATAACAGTTGATACTGATAGTTTGTTCGTTTGTTGAAAAACAGAGCAAGGATTAATCACCATTAAAGTTGATTTCTCAGTGTCTGTAAAACAACAAGAATGACGTCACAATCTCAGGATGATAAAAACAACATCGGTTCGCTTTTTAAACCACCTATGCTAAAAAGAAATGAGTACAACATCTGGCAGAGGAGGATGGGTCACATCCTCGCTCAACAAAGCACAGGTTGTTGGAGGTCTGTCATCTATGGTCCCCACGTTCCCACAGTGCCAAGCGCTGAAGATGCTAAAAAGTTCGTTCCAAAACCAGTTGAAAATTATACCGAAACCGACTATCAAAAGTTCGAACTAGATGCTAAAGCGTTTAGCATCATAGCATCAGCGCTGCCCAATGAGATATATGCTGGACTGTTACACTGTAACAGTGCCAAAGAGTTATGGGACGCGCTTAAGGAACAGTTTGGGGGGACCAAAGAAGTCATAGAAAACAATAGGGAAATCCTGAACCAACAGTATGAAACATTTTGTTACGTTAAAGGTGAATCACTAACGCAACAATTTGAGCGTTTCAGTTATCTCATCAGTGAACTGAGGCTTGTCAACACCACTTTTACAAACTCAACTCAAAATAGCAGGTTCCTCAGGTCACTGCCAGAAAAATGGGACACCATAGCTTTTGTCACCCGAAACTCACCTGAGTTCAAGGATCTGACCTTGACCCAACTCCACGGTCGACTCTTGACCTACGAAAGGGAGTTGAACCAGAAAAGGAGGTTGCAAGAGTCAGGAAAAGTTACTGATGATTACACTTTCGGTAACACTGCTCTTCTGGGTCAAGAAGAATCTGGGAGCAGTGGTAAGGATCAGGGTTATGATCACTTCATTGACATAACTGCTGGTGCAAATTTTAACAACCCTGATCCTCACTCTGCTAGTTATGCATTCACTGCAAATGAAAACCAGATGTCAGATAATTTAAGCTTTGAACTCAATGATTTGCAACATTTTGATCCCACTGACTTAGAAGAGATGGATATTCTGCACCAGTTGGCTTTGCTAAGTGTTAGAACTAGCAAATTCTATAAAAGAACAGGGAGAAAATTCCCAGGACTTCATGGGAATTTGAGGGTTGGGTTGGATAAATCGAAAATCAAGTGCTACAAGTGCAATAGGTTAGGGCACTTTGCTAGGGAATGCAGAAGTCAAAACACTGGACCAATAGTTACTCACCCTAGCACTAACCCTAGACCACAAAGTCAAAACACTGTGCACTATTCCCAATACACCCCTGCAGCTCAAGTGAATACTGCTCACTATGCTGCTGCCCCTGTGCCAGTGCACTATGTCCAAACTACTGTTCCACATATCCAATATGTTCAAACCCCTGTTCCCCAGGCACAAGTGCAGCCTGCACCTCAAACCACTGCTCCAGCAGCAGTACAACCAGATCAACAAAGTTTTTTCACTCAAGGGTTTGTTGACTGGAGCAGTATGCCTGAAGACCTTAGTGATGAAAATTTTGCACTCTATGCTTCTAATGATTCTTCTCATAATGAATTTTGTTTGATGGCATTGGAGTCAATACAGGAGGGGGTTGAAACTGAAGAGGAACAACTGATTATTGAAACAGTGGATGAGGTGACTGAAGCAGTGGTTACTGCTGTGGCTGGTGAACTACTGTTGGGAGAAAGTTCAGGTACCCTGATTGAACCAATGACAGATCCATGGTCTGAGGAAGACATTGAAGAAAAGGCTGGTGAAAAGAAGGTGAGAGCTGATGATGAAGAGAATCATAAATGTGATTGTGCAATGATGGCTGCTGCCAAGGTATCACCTCAAGTTCTTGAAAAACTGTGTTCTGACAATTGCATTATTGCTTTTGCTAACATCAAAGAGGTGAACGAAAACCTTCGGGATAAAATCTTAACTGATGAAGTCAAATTTGAAAGATCTCTAAAAGAACTTAAAAATAAATTGGCTGAAAAAGAGAAAGAGATTAGCAGCATGAAAGAAGAGCAGAGCATAACCAAAACCCAACTCCAAACTATGGTAGAAAAATACCAAGTTTGAAAAAAGGAGTTAGAGTCCACCCAAATCACATGTGAGAGATGGGTGGAATCATGCAAAGGGTATGAGGTTATGCTTGAAAAACAGATAAAAAGCAATGTGAAATTTGGGGTTGGTTATAGAAAACATGATGATGAAACCACTGCTTTTGGAAAATCTGTTCAAACCACTGATGTAACCACTGAGTTCATCCCCACAAACAAGAATGGCCAAGAAGTGAAAATCACTGACAAACTTGGTAACAAAATCACACTTGACAGACCAATGGGATCCTCTACTTTTGAGGAGCTTGAAGATTATCAGTTTAAACCAAAATGGTCTGATGAGTGTGATATTCTTGGAAATTTCAAGCCAATGGACTTTACATCAACTGATGGTGTTAAAGCTCCAAAAGCTAAAGTCATACCTCTCAAGGACATCCCAGCAGTGGTTAAAACCTCTGCTGCAAAGGAGTCTGAAAAGAGAAAGAAAAAAAGAAAAAATTGATAACTTGTTTTGTGAATTCTGTGAGAAAAGGAATCATCTAACAAAACACTGTTTCCACTTAAAAGCTTATGATTTAAACAGAACAAGTGTCATTGTTTCAGCTAAAAGTTGCATTGTTTGTGGTAAAACAAACCACAAAACTCAAGCATGTGTGTATCTCAAAAACTTTGATGTGAAAAAGAATGAGTACATTGCTAAAACATCCTTGTGTCCATCATCATCATCATCATCATCATCATCTGTCAAATTCACCAAGAAACAACCACTGTTTGTGCCAGTTCAAACAGCTGTCACAAAACAGCTGAACCAAACATCTGTCAAAAGAGATGTTCAGGTTACTGATGCACCTCCTGCCAATCAGTTCAGAAAAGGGAAAGAAAAACAGTCTTACCAAAGGATTCCACACGTTTATGAGGCCTACAAAAGGCCCTCTAAACCCAGAGTGAACAGGCATCCTTTTGGTTACCAGCAGGTGATTGGTCAGGACCCACAACAGTGGTTAGAGAAGAACTGTACTAAAACAGTTCAAACCCCTGACCTAACCACTGTCCATCATTCTGCATCCATCCCAGACACTGTTGAGACCCCATCCAAAGCCCTGCTGGCTTTGGAGACCCTAATGAACTAATCCTTTTACTTCATGTGCAGGGAGCTTCTGCATGCTTTGATAGTCTTTGGTATGTAGATAGTGGAGGCTCCAGGCACATGACAGGATGTAAAGCCCTCCTCAAAGACTTTAAAATCCATGGAGGGGGTGATATATCCTTTGGGAATAATAGTAAAGGGAAAGTTCTGGGGTCTGGTACAGTGCAGTCAGGAAATATAAAATTTGAAAATGTCAATCTGATAGACAATCTAAAATTCAACCTTCTGAGTGTATCACAAATGAGTGACAAAGGGTTTGGGTCATTCTTCACAAAAGATTGTTGTAGGATTGTTGGACCAGATATGGTCAAAAAGATTGAAGCAATAATCAACACTGGTCAAACTAAACTTGTTGCTCAAAGAAGTGGCAATGTTTATGTTGTTGACATGTCAAAAGAGTGTCCCAGAGCTGATGCCTGTTTGTTCTCAGCTGCCTCTAACAAAGAGACAGAACTTTGGCACAGAAGGCTGGGGCACACAAATCTTAAGACAATCACTGAAATTTCAAAAAATGGTTTGGTGAGAGGCCTACCACAAAAATTGTTTTCATGTCCTGAACATTGCATTTCCTGTTTAAAAGGAAAACAGCATAAAAGTTCTTACAAGTCCATTGAAGAGTCCAAAACAACCCAGTGTTTGCAAATGCTACACATGGATTTGTTTGGCCCAGTTCAAGTCATGAGCCTCAAGAAGAAAAGATATTGTCTGGTTATTGTTGATGACTTTTCTAGGTTTACATGGACTTTCTTCTTACACTCAAAAGATGAGACTGCAGGCATTTTGCAAGACTTTGTGACACAGGTTGAAAAGCAATTTGACCTTCCAGTGAAAAGCTTCAGGAGTGACAATGGCACAGAATTTAAAAATAAGGAGTTGGATGCCTTCTGTGTGAAGAAAGGGATTGTAAGGCAGTACAGCATCCCTAGAACACCAGAGCAAAATGGGGTTGTTGAAAGAAAGAACAGAACTTTGATTGAGGCTGCCAGAACTATGCTTGCAGATTCAGGTTTGCCATTAACTTTCTGGGCAGAGGTAGTAAACACTGCTTGCTATGTCCAGAACAGAGTTTTAATAAACCCCAGGCACAAAAAGACTGCTTATGAAATTCTGTATAAAATCAAACCACTGATCTCATATTTCAAGGTGTTTGGCTGCCCATGCTTTATTTTGAACTTAAAAGATTCCATTTCAAAATTTGCAGCCAAAATTGATTGTGGTTATCATCTGGGATACTCAACCACTGCCAAGGCCTACAAAGTGTTCAATACACGGACCAAGGCAGTGGAGGAGACTTTGAATGTTAAGTTTAATGAACTTTCATCAATGCAAATCCCAGCAAACCCTGCAGATCTATTTGATCTTGAAAAATTTACTTTTGAAAATACTGTTGTCAAGACTAACAGTGTAGGTCCATCAGAAGATACAACACCAGACTATGGGTATGAAATCATCATCCCTCAAAGGTCTGCCACAAAGGGAAAAGCACCAGCTGTTCAAAACAGTTGTCAAAGTTCAACCACTGCTACCTCAATAGTTGTTGACCAAAGTAGCCCATCCACCACTGCTTCCACATCCTCAAACATTGCTGACAAAAGTCCTCAAACAGTGGATAAAAGTCAGCAGTTGTCCACTTCATTACCTCCTATTCCACCACCTTTTGAAGCCACTGCTGGGTCATCAAAGTCACCAGCGGTGGTTAGCTCAGATGATACACATTTGCAGCCTTCACCAACAAATGCCATCATACCATACCAAGGAGATTTAATCTTCTTGAGATCTCATCCACCTGATCAAATCATTGGCAACATAAATGAAGGGGTGCTCACAAGAAGCCAAACCCAAAACATTTGTCTTTTTGCTGGTTTTCTATCACTCCATCAGCCAGTCAAGTACCAAGAGGCACTGAAAGACAACAGCTGGGTAGAAGCCATGCAAGAGGAGCTCCAACAGTTTAAAAGACAACAAGTATGGGAGCTTGTACCACTGCCAGAAGAGGTTAGTCCCATTGGCACAAAGTGGGTCTTTAAGAACAAAACTGATGAAAGGGGTATTGTTGTCAAGAATAAAGCCAGGCTTGTGGTTCAAGGTTACAGACAGGAAGAGGGGATTGATTATGATGAAACATTCGCCCCTGTTGCAAGATTGGAAGCAATTAGATCGTTCCTGGCCTTTGTTGTCAACCACAATATGAAGGTGTTTCAAATGGATATCAAAAGTACTTTCCTCTATGGTACAATTCAAGAAGAGGTGTATGTTTGTCAACCTCCAGGTTTTGAGGATCCATTTTATCCAGATCATGTCTACAGGCTGAATAAAGCCCTGTATGGCCTGAAACAAGCACCAAGGGCCTGGTATGAAACTCTTTCCAACTTCCTACTCTCAAATGGTTTCAAAAGAGGTACCATTGATAAAACACTGTTTTTAAAATGGAGAGGGAAGGATTTAATGATTGTCCAAATTTATGTAGATGACATTATTTTTTGGAGCACATGTAACACAATGTGTGAAGAGTTTAGAGAACTCATGACAGCTGAGTTTGAAATGAGTGCAATGGGTGAGCTGCAATGCTTTCTTGGTCTCCAAGTACAGCAGATGCAAAATGGAACTTTCATTCATCAAAGTAAATATGCTAAGGAACTTTTGACCAAATTTGATATGAATGATTGTAAGCCATGCAGCACACCCATGGCAACAAATAAGCTGGTCATGTCTGATGAAAAAGATGAGCTGATTGACCAAACACTTTATAGAAGCATGATTGGGTCTTTATTGTACCAAACTGCATCTAGACCAGGCATCATGTTTGCAACATGTGTCTGTGCAAGAAGTCAACCAGCTCCCAGAAAATCAAATCTCATTGCTGTAAAAAGGATCTTCAGATACATAAAAGGTGCTCCCACACTTGGTATCTGGTATCCAGCTAATGGGAACATCAAGCTTTCAGGTTTTTCAGACAGTGACTTTGCTGGATGTCACACCACAAGGAAGTCCACATCAGGAGGGTGCCAGTTTCTAGGTGATTGCTTGGTTTCTTGGCAAAGCAAAAAGCAAGCAGCAGTTTCAACATCCACTGCTGAAGCTGAATACATTGCTGCTGCAAGCTGTACCGCCCAACTCCTGTGGCTTCAAAATCAGTTGCTGGATTTTGGTATCACTGCCTTAAAACACCACTCATGTTGGACAGCCAGGCAGCAGAAAATATCATCAAAAATCCAGTTTCCCATTCTACCACCAAACACATCGACATCAGACATCACTTTGTGAGGGATTGCTATGAAAAAGATTTGATTTCTCTTTATCATGTCCCAACTAAAGACCAGCTGGCAGATGTGCTCACAAAAGCACTTGATACAGCCACTTTTGAAAGCTTAGTCTCTAGGATTTGGATGCTGAACATGGAATAACAAGCAACATCTTGTTTTTCTGTGAATAAAAGCATCAAAATGTTTTCAGAAAATCAAAAATCCACCCTTAAAAATAGCTAACAATGAAATTTTCATTAAAATCCTTAAAAGTCTGCCATAACCACTGATTGTTCAAAAGTCTGCTCTACTCTCAAAAGTCTGTCCACTGCTGAAAGTCAACCCCTGTTCTCTCATTTCTTTGATAAACTCTGTTGTTCAAAAGCAGTGTCTTATCCACTGATATGCTATCCACTGATAGTGAAAATCATCCACTGCTTTCTTACCACTGCCTTCATCAGTCACTTTCTTCAAAGTACTGTCCTTCACTGTCCCCAGGGGTTGTCACGTGGGCAGTACATAGTGGTCAGACCTTTTGTAATGGCTGCCATGTCAGCATTCACTTTCTTCCCTATAAAATCCCCCACTCACCTCCAAAACAGGGTTTTACTGTCGAATTGAATTCTTAAAAATTCTCTTCTCACAGCAGTTTTTCATCTCATCTTTCACAAATTTCTTCGATCATTCTCTTCAAAAATGACAAAATCGAAGTCATCTGCAAAACCCACATCCAAACCATCATCGAAAACAGCCTCTCAAAAGGCAATCTCCACAGAAATCCCATATAAATCATCTCACAATCTCCTGGGTCTTCTCACAAAACCAGGAACCACCAATGTTTTCGATTCCATCATTGACACCATGGCAAAATCAAAGTATAAAACTTTGTTCACCGTCAATGCACCAATCTATTTGGAGACCCAAAGGGAGTTCTGGAAGAATGCAACCCTTGAAAAACAAGGAGACATTGCAACCACCATACACTCTTCTATAAAGGGTAAAACTGTCCAAATCACGTCACTATCCATTTCAGAGGTCTTTCAACTCGATGATCAGGAAGGTAAAATTTCTTTCACTAAAAACGAGTTACAAACTGACTTCATTGAAAGAGGGTATGAAGCCACAATGATGAAGAAACTTACCTTACAAAAATGTTATTTTCCTTCTGCAACCAGATTTTTATTTCATACCCTCCTACTATGTGTTTCAAATAAAACCACTTCTTTCAATGAAATTCCTTTTAAAGATTCAAAATCTGGGATATGCAATTCTTCAAGAAGAAAATTTTAACTATTCTCGGGAAATTTTTAAAGATTTGGTTAATAATGTTGAAACAAAATCATTCTTACTGTTTCCAAGGTTTTTAAGTTACTATTTTGAAAAGAAATTCAGTAAGAATGATTTAGCAGCAATAAATCAAGGTGATTCTACTCAAATAAACAGTTTAACAACTAAAACATTTTCAAGAATGTTAGCACCTTGCAAAACACAAGCAGAGGTGCCTGAGCAGAATTTAGCAGCTACCACTGCTCCTCAGGTATCTGCTGCTGAGCCCACTGCTCAAGGTGATCAAAGCAGCAGACCAACTGTTTTGAAACCCACACCTAAAAATCCCAAAAAGCCAAACAAAAAGAAAAATCAAAAATCCCCCAAACCATTCAAGAAGGCAACTCTGGAGGATGAGATACCAGAGCTATTGCCTATGACAGCACAAATGTCACAAGAAACCACTGCTGCTACTTCCTCACAGCAGTTGGTACAAATATCTCAACCCATAACCAAAACTCCTCATGCTTCTTCACAAAAAGAACAGGTTGTACACATAGGGCCACCACATTATCATGCTCTGGAAACACTCGTTTCCATCATCCACAACCCAATGCCCGGGGCAAATTCACTTTCTACACCCCACCTCACATCCACAATTCCACCAAAAACACAACTTTTGTTGGATGCAATAGATTTGAACCAGGCATTACTCAGTCCTTCTCAATCACCTGTTAATGAGAATATACCTCAATAACTGACTGAGCCTGATGTATCATTCCTTGCTAACCCACCAACACAACCTGAGGAGGTTACACCCCTTGAGTTACAAGTAACTCTTGGTGGTAATCCAAGTGAAGCAGCCACTACAACTGTTGAACCCACTGGTTTACAGTTGGACAGTGGTTACATCAATAAGACTTCCTTGGAGGCAATTCCTTTTATAGCACCTCTTCCAACCACCAGTGGATTTATTTATCCTACTGGCAACATCAAAAGGTTGTCAAGTGTTGAAGGGAGAAGACCCCAGTACCAAGAAAAAGGGGCATCAGTGGTTAATGTTTGGAGTATACTCCCTACCTCTACCACTGATAAAACCACTGCTAGTGGGAAATCAGATGATCCCATTAAATTGGGTGATGGTTTAAAGTACCAGAATTTGACGGATCGTATTGAAAAGCTTGATAACTCTGTTGCAGAACTCAAAGATATGCTCCAACAGTTGTTACAAGTACAAAAGGTACAATCAACTGCTGTTCCATCTCAAGCACCTGCTCCACCAAAAGCACCTGCTACAAATGAGCTCTGGAATTTGTTTCAACCTTTTCTCCATCAACAAGCAAAATTAGCAGATCAGCAACATGAAAAACATGTCCAACAGCTGAGAAATGCAATGGAGTCAAGGTTCAAGAACACTCAGGCTGATCTAAAGGCTCTCAAAACTCAGATCCTGCACACCACTGGCACTGCTCCTCCAAAAGTTCGGTTCATTGATCAACTTCCCCCAGATAATGCCAAAAAGGGGGAGAAAATCCAGGAGTGGAAAAAGAAGGGAATAGAGGATGGTCTCTACATTGAACCAGAAAATGCAAACATGACCAAACAGATCCCTTTGCCAGATGGAAGCAAGAAAATTGATGTGACCACAAATGCACTGGCAGAAGCAGTTGCAAGTGTAAAAAGGGATAGAGAGGCCAAAAGGAAAGCCAGGGTGGATTATCCGGATCAGGGTACTTCAGGGTCAAAAGATGATGAAAATCTTGTTGATGAAAAGAAGAAGCCTACAAGAAGAGTAAGGCTACCCAAATCCATTCCAACCAGACGTTCAAAGTCTGTTCCAAAACCACCACCTAAAACAGCTGTTGTAACTCCTGTTGTACCCACTACTGTTGGTACTTCAGTGGTTTCAACATCTGCTCCCAATTCAACACACACCACTTCAACATACACTACATCCACTGCCTTACCACCATCACCACCAAAAACAAAATCACCTCCTGCCAAAAGGCAGAAGACAGCAGTTGTTACAACATCTGCTGTAAAGACAACAGTGGTTGGAACACCAGTTGTTTCAACAACTGTTAGTCTATCACAAACCACTACCACTACATCCACCACCACTGTTCCATCCAAAACATCATCAGCCCCTCCTCAAACAAAGAGGAGAAGGCTAATTCTCAAAGATGATGACAATTCACCACCAAAAACATCTTCAAAATCTTTGGCTCTTGTCACAATACCAAAACCAGTTCCTCTCTCTTCAGTTCGAATGCATAAGCCCTTACCTCCTGAAGGTGTTCAATTTCCTCTTGAACTAGCAGTTGTTAGAGAAGAAGTAAAATCTTTTTACTTTGAGGATGACCCTGCCAAAAGGAGTTTGCCTTCAATAAAAGGATATCCCTGGCCTAAAAATGTTGATGAATATTTGAAGATAAAGGCCAAGCAAGCAGAGGATATCTAAAAAAGAAACACACAAGGGAAATCTGACAAAGAAATTTCTAGAAACTATCAATATCTGCTCACACAAGTCAGATCCCTAGAACAATTTGCAAAAAATGTCAGTCAACAAATTTCAGAAAGAGCAGCTGAAACTTTGAAGAAAGACTACATTGAAAGCATCATGGCTCACAAGAAGTACAAAGGAGAGAGATACATGTACAAAGAGTGGACTGTTCATGAGCTTGAAAATGAAGCAGCAAGAATTCAAGACATGATAAAAAGGAAAGTCACTCACACTCCTCCTGACTGGGCAAAGTTTAGAAAGAATGTACCTGACAAACAGGTAGAACTGAAAAGAATGAAAGAAGAACTGGTTGCTGCTGAATATGGAAACAAAAGACAAATTGCTAGATGGAAAGAAGATGTGGTCAGGATCACCTACAAAAGGTTGGAGGAATTAAGAAAGAAAGATCCAAAAGTTCCTCAAAAACCTGACTATCCTGAAGCAGAGGTTTCAAAAAGACCATCAAAACTGCAAATCAGGAGAGCCACTGCTCCAACTGGTGCTGCCATCTATAAAAGAAGGTCACACAAACAGTTGGGAGGTGAAACCATCCAAGAGATGATAAAAGGAGATGACCTTGTAAAAGAAGGCATAAAGAAAATGATCATAGAAACTCTTGGTTTGGATCAAACTGCAAATACTGCTCAGCCAGTTATGAATAGGCCAGCCTCACCAAATACCTCTGCAAATAAACATCTCCCAAGAAACCCACCAGGCTCAAAAATACTAAAGTGGGAAACTGACAAACAGACCTGCGTATTGACTTTGCTCAGGTCTGGTGGAGAAGTGGAGAAAGTATCAAGGGAACAAGCTCTTGGCCTGAGTCTTGAAGATTTGCAGGATCTCCTTGATCTTCCACTTAGCAGGGATGATGAAGACACAGATGCCCTTGACTTTGAACTACAATTTAAAGGTCAGATAAGGGAACTGTTGATGAGGCAATAAATTTCCACAATAATGAAGAGTTTTGGCATTATCTGTTCCGGGGGGAGATTGTTGGGATCGAACCCTATCAGAGGAACAGATAATTAAAGCCAAAACTGGATCAGAGCAGTGGATCTAGAATAAGCAGATGATTACATACAAGTTTCTCCCCTTGAAAATGATTTCAACATCTGCTGACCTCCTATCTGCTGATCTTGCAAAGTGCTGACCTACAACTGCTGCTCAAGTAAAGACCTGATGAAAGACTAAAGCCCTGCTGATTCTATCTACTGCCTTGAGTCAAGCACTGCTGATCCGGACAAGTACTGCTGGGTTCACAGCAGTGGAAAGTTGCAGCAGCTGATCTATAGTCTGTTTTGTAATGTAATGTAATAGCAGTAGTTAACATAGCGGTGCTTGTATAGATCAGAGGTTAGAGTTTGTTAGGAGGTTAGATGTCACTTTCATGGTGACGTCAGCTAAGATGCTCAGTGGTTTGCAAGTGCCTATAAATAGTTCAGTACTTTGTACTGTTCTATTAGCTCTTTTGTATCATCGTCTTCTTTGCACGAACAAACAACTGAGCTCTGGCTGAGGGGGAGTTTGCATTCATTCATCAATCATTATAATCGTTATTGAAATAAATTCAATCTTCCGATTCATTGTGAAAAGATGTTTGATCAAAGTATTACTCTCGTTTGATTGTATGCAAAGTTTGTTTACATCATAATTCCGCTGCACACTCATCCATTTTCATTTTAATTACAAACACAAAATACAATCAGAATCAAACTCAGATCCAACACACACTGTGTACGTGCTGGTTATGCGTAAACGATTTCGAACTCTATATGCTATTATCAAACTTGTATGCTCACCTTTACACTATGTGTATTGACTTTTACTTTAACCTATGTGGCAAGTGCTTAAGATGTTAGAATGCTTGGCTTGCTATGAAATCGAGGCTAGGAAAGAGTCTAGAAACAAAGACAATTTATTGTATTTGAAAATCTGAGTTGTCGGAACATGTTTTATTTGTTTGAAGAATATCTCTGTCTGTAATAACTAGATTATCTTATGGGTTATGGTATGGGACATAATATTTAAACTATTTGGTAATTTATTCGTTATGGAATTTCTTTAAACAATCTGTTTCGCTCAGTGCCGCGCCCCGATGATTCCGCCATCTGTTGGGGTGTGACATACTCCCTTAATTTGCCACTTCTAGGGGTCAATATCATTATTAACATTATTACGATTCTCATGGTCGATCTCATCGTCATAATTCTATGATCGTTACCTTTACACCAGACAATATAAAATCACATTCGCTTCAGAGAGTGTAGTTGAGCCGAAACAAGCTTTATGGCTTTTATTCATTGGTCACACAAATGTAAAATCATTTTAAACTTTTCATATACTCTCTAATGATACTGCTACTTCATGAGTATATCATGATGTGACAAATGACAAATTTTTATCAACATTTTCCTCATAAATAATCTTCTCTTTACAATACACCAATTGAGAAGTAAATAAATGTTCGAATCTAATAACATTTATTGGTCTAACATCTTACGATCATTTATAACTTGATAATGAGATTCGGAGAGTGTGGTACTTTAGGTGTCATATATAAACATATCTATACTCTTTCATGAGAGATACCACAACTTTGGTTTTGTAGCTTTATTCAATGCTAACAATATAAACAAATAATAGCATGCGGAAATACATTATAGTATACACAAATTCAAAATATACAATACATAATATACAATACATGATATTATAATACGTTACCATAAATAAGATATAATAAAACTTTATGAAAACTTTTTCGTTTGACTTCCCTTTAGAATGACGATATCCAATAACAGATGCAAGTGGTAACTAAAAGAGAAAACTTGAAAACAAATATCCAAACCCATAGCCTTAAAACAAACCCATTCTTTATTGGTTTTCATGAACTTTTTATTATGTTTAACACATAATTTGAAGCATTAAATTTTGCTCGGAATACAAGGTTCTAGTTCTTAAAACAAAACCAACATTCCCAATAATTTATGCAAGTCGTAACATCCCTAGTTTAATATTGGATTTTAAAAATATAATTGACTTGTAAGATTCCTTGGTAACAATATCTACATAATTTAGATACTCAATCAAATACATATTTGAAATATTAAAGTTTCAAAATTTTCGTTAACACATAGAAGTTGCGACATATAGAACCCTCTAAATTTTAAGCATGGTGATAATTATAATATAAACCATTTAATATTTGAAAAGTATATATTACTGTTATCACACAATAAATTTAACTTTTTAAAAGATTTATAAAATATATAATTGTTAATTCTTCATCCCACATATTATTACAATTAAAAATACAAACAAATTTTTTATATATTAATATGAATATGAAATCAATTATATAATAGATGCATGGTTTTTTTCTTTTAAACTAGGGTATAAGAAATAATTTACGAAAATAATCACTTTTGAATCCATTTATATGAATACTGATATGTTTATGAATGAACTTTACTATGTAAAATTCTATTCATGTTTTACAGTAAGCTAATTGATAAATAACATTAGCAATGAATTTAAATCACCAATTTAAATTCTAAATATATTTTGGGAACATATATAAAAGTTTATTTAAATGAAAAATGATAAATCTTATTTGAATGGATGTGTATAAAATTTTCTTATTATTATTTCTTATAAAGACATTTATAAGAAAAGTTGAAAACTCTAATAAAATATACATACATCTTATCTTTGACTAATTCAAACTAGTTAGTTATCCTCCAACACCGACCTCCATGTATATTTTAGTAATTTGTTAATAGAATAAACCATATTAATCATACATGTCAAGGTTAAAACTTAAAACATGTCAGAAAACTCAGTTGGTGTTAATAAAAAGATGGTTTGAAGATAGATTTTATGTCGTAACCATCCCAATCCAAATCAAGGCCGTCCGAGTTTAACACCTAAAACCCAACAAAATTCAAGTAAAATATATATTATGATTAAAGTTCAAAACAAATTAGGATTACCTTGGTGTGACGGTGGTATACTGGTATCGGCTGTCTCAGCTTTCGGTTTGCACAGCGGCTCAGTGTCAACTGTAATGTTAAAATTTCTTGATAATCGATGCCTATCACAACTTTACAACGCATGTAACAATAATACGTTTTAGGGTGTGGGATAACATGGAAGCGAATATAGGGTTTTTGGAGAGAGCACTTCGTGCTGATAACGTGTTGTGAAACTAGCCTAATAGCAAAGAAAAAAGAAGAATATAATAGGGAGAAGAGATCTAATATTTTGTTGATTGAGATATCTATTACAAGATATACAAAAAACTATATATAATTGAGGAAAACTTGTGGAACAAGCCTAATCTATTTTAAGTGTTGATAACCACATTAATAATAAATATATTCATAACAACTGCGTTTTTTTTTTGTTTTTTCCTTCAGTTCGTACGTTTTGTATGTTAACTTTATTTGTATTTGATCTTTTACCTTATATTTTATTATACATTTTAATTAATACCGCTAGGCTGTAAAGCCTTTAGTAATTAGGGCACTCACGAGAAGATATATTTATATACGTGGTTTTGAAATTTACACACTTTATTTAATGTGATTTAATTTGATTGTTTTATAGTAGTGTGAAGCGAAGTAGCCACTTGGCCTTTTTATTTTTAAAGTAAGCAGTTATGTGTCTGTAATCGTATTATGTATTCTTTTATCAATCATATTTATCATTTGAACAAATATAATGCAACTTAATTATTTTTTTATTTGTTGATGTACTAGGTAAGTACGGGTTGAACAATAAAAAAACATAAAATTCATAAAATTGTAACACGGGTTGAAAGTTTAAAACTTGGTATTGTTTTTTAATTTTTTCGAATACGTGGCAAATTTAAAACAATCACTCAAAGAAACAAATCACCATCCATCTACAAATTATTTTGAAGAACCACTCTCACCAACACAATCAGATGAAGGTTAGGTTCATGCTAGAACCATAATAATAGTAGTCAAAATAAAAGAGTGCATTTCACAAAGAAATAGATAACACAACATTTTAAAAGAAACAAATCAAAACATGACATAAATACTTCTTAAAACTAAATACTTGTGTTGATCAGTTCTGTTTAAACATAATGGAAAACATGAATAACATACCTGTTACAGCAGACAGGCCAGCAGGGAATCCAGTCAGAGATGCAGCCATTGAGTTTTGACATACTTGTCAGGATGATTTGGTTCCTCCTTAGGGTGTAAAGTTATGATGGTGATGAACCGAAACAAGGGAGGTTTCGATTAGGGAGAGAGAGCCGATTGTGATGTTGTGAGGGTTATGTAATTGTCTAACTTGTGTAACCCTTTAACTCTCTAATAATCTCCTTATATATACACCCAAGAGGAAACCTAATTAGTTAATAAGGGTAATATGGTCCATCAACAATTACCAACTAATTAATAATAGGTTATTAATATATTTTGATCTATATAATATAAATGATTATAATGGCTACAAGATTAAATAATATAATATTAATATATTTAATCTCACATTCTCCCACTTAGCCGAGTAATCATTTATTATGAGTATTAGATGAGCCTGGCCAGGAGTTAACACTCATTTTAGCCTTAAACCAAGAACTATAGCAGAGAAATACAGCCGTTGAATCATCATTCGACTCAGGACCCCCATTAGTCATACTATAGCCTCAATTTAAAACCTAATAGTTATGATCAAAATATGCATAAGCCCTTTAGCGTCTGATTTGTATTTATATTTGTCTATATGTCATTACACCGGCAGAACATATGTTAGAGACATACAAAATCAAACTGAGGAAATTTTATTAATTAAAACATAAGCTAGTACAATATGCCGTTAAATAAGGTCTTTAGTAAGTCCCATATTCGATACATGTTCTTCGAAAACTTTAGGTGGGAGACCTTTTGTCATCGGATCCGCAAGCATATCTTTAGTACTAATATACTCAATACAAAGATTATTTTCCTCAACTCGTTCACGTACGAACAGATATTTTGTATCAAGATATAAACCAGCTCCAGTCGAACTGTTTCTGTTCGAGAAACTAACGGCAGCTGAGTTATCACAGTAAAGCTTCAATGGTCTAGAAATGGAATTAACGATTTTGAGTCCAGTGATCAAATTTCTAAGCAACATTCCATGACAGGTTGCGTTGTAAACAACAATATATTCTGCCATCATTGTGGAAGTTGTAGTTAACTGTTGTTTATGACTCTTCCATGAGATAGGTCCGCCTGCTAACATAAAGATGTAGCCCGAAGTGGATTTCTTGTCATCTTTGCATTTGGCAAAGTCAGAATCAGAATAACCTACCACTTCTAAATGATCACTTCTTCTATAAGTCAGTTTATAGTCTTTCGTCCCTTGCAGATATCTAAGAACCTTCTTTGCTGCTTTTCCAGTGATCTAGACCAGGATTAGTCTGATAACGGCCTAGCATTCCAGCAATATAAGCGATATCTGGGCGAGTACAGACTTGAGCATACATCAGGCTCCCAACTACTGACGCGTAAGGTATCTGGCTCATTTGCTCCTTTTCAACCTCTGTTGTGGGACACTGGAATGAACCGAAACATCTCCCTTAACTACTGGAGCGACTGAGGGTTTGCACTGTTGCATGTTGTAACGTGTAAGGACACGATCTATGTAAGTCTTTTGAGACAATCCTAAGATCCCTTTGTGTCTATCTCAGTGAATTTCGATGCCAATGACGTAAGAAGCATCTCTGAGATCCTTCATGTCGAAGTTATGCGAGAGTAACCGCTTCGACTCATGCAACATGTCTAAACTATTACTTGCCAGTAGAATATCGTCTACATAAAGGACAAGTATAGTAAAATTACTCCCACTCATTTTGAGGTAGGTGCATTGATCCACTTGATTCTTCATAAAACCTTGTCTCTTCATGACTTCATCAAACTTAAGGTACCGTTGACGTGATGCTTGTTTTAACCCATAAATGGATTTCTTCAACTTACAGACTAGATGCTCCTGACCTTCAGGTTTAAAGCCTTCAGGTTGTTTCATGTAAACATCTTCGTCTAAATCTCCGTTAAGGAAAGCAGTTTTGACGTCCATCTGATGCAGCTCTAAATCAAAATGAGCTACTAGGGCCATGACGATCCTTAATGAATCTTTACGAGAGATAGGTGAAAACGTCTCTTGATAATCAATTCCCTCTTTTTGAGTGTTGCCCTTTGCAACCAATCTCGCTTTATAGCGTTCAACGTTCCCATTCGGATCCAGTTTTGTTTTGAACACCCATTTACAACCTACAGGTTTGACTCCGTTGAGTAATTCTACCAAATCCCAAACGTCATTTTTCTTCATGGATTCAAGCTCATCAATCATTGCTTTGTTCCATTCAGAAGACTGATCATTGCTAATGGCTTCATTATAAGAGATAGGATCATTGAGCTTTCCAGCATCCATTTCAGTCAGGTAGGTAACATAATCATCCCAATTAGTAGGCCTTCTTTGCTTAGATGACCTCCTGAGTTGATTATCGGGTTCAGCGGTGTCTTGGTTTTGAGCGTTTGATGTGCCTTCTGATTGTGGAGATGGAGTTTGTGCAGTAGCTTCAGGTGCAGTTGCATGGGGTACAAGAGGAGTAAACGGAGTAATGGTAAGCGACGAGTCTCTCCCCCCTGCGTCTTGTACTTCTTGCAATTCTTTGTAAGGGTTGGTACTGCTCCCACTGACCTTGAAATCCTCCAGGAACGCAGCACGCTTGGTTTCAACAATACGGGTGACATGGGAAGGACAATAGAAACGATAACCCTTCGAATGATCAGGATACCCGATAAAGAAACAGGTAACTGTTTTAGGGTCAAGTTTTCTTAGGAAAGGATTATAGAGTTTTGCTTCAGCAATGCAGCCCCATACTTTCATATATTTAAGACTCGGTTTCCTTCCTGTCCAAAGTTCATAAGGAGTTTTAGGGACAGACTTAGAAGGAACTCTATTGAGTATATGAACAGCTGCTTTTGACGCTTCAGTCCAGAGGAATAATGGTAAATTAGTGTTGTCTAACATACTACGCACCATGTTCATAAGGGTACGATTTCTTCGTTCAGTGACACCATTCTGCTGAGGTGTACCAGGCATGGTGTATTGGTTCACAATCCCCTGGCCCTTACAAAACTCATAAAATGGACCAGGAGCTTGACCCACATCAGTATGTCTTCCATAATATTCACCGCCTCTATCTGATCTCACAACTTTAATCTGACGATCTAATTGCTTTTCAACTTCAGCTTTATAATCTTTAAAAGTTGTAAGAGATTCACACTTTTCCTTAATGAGATACAAGTACATATAACGAGAATAATCATCAATGAAAGTGATAAATGAAGTATGTCCTGTTATGCCAGCGATTTGGTAAGGACCACTAATGTCAGTGTGAACGAGTTCTAATAAATTAGAACTCCTAGTGGCACCTTTCTTATTCGTTTATGTCATTTTTCCTTTAAGACATTTGACACATGTTCCAAAATCGGTGAAATCGAGAGGAGGTACGACTTCATCCTTTACGAGACGATTTAATCGTTCTCTTGAGATGTGGCCTAAACGTTGATGCCACAACATAGATGAAGTCTCTAAGTCTCGTTTCTTTTCCATCTTTATGAGTGATTCATTAATATTATATGACAATAAAGATTTGGAAAAATTATCATCTAGTTCTAATCTATAGAGACCACCATCCAGAATGCCAGTACCATAAACAACGGAATCATAGAGAATAGAGAGTTTGCGATGACCATGAGAAACGACAAAACCGTCCATGTCTAACTTTGGTCCTGATACAAGGTTCCGAGTTACCTCAGGAACATATAAGGTATCATAAAGTTTAATACATAAACCAGTTTTCAAAAATAATTGTAATGTACCTATGGCCTTCACTTCTAATTCCCGATCATCCCCAACTTTAAGTGTTCTTTGGTTTCTTCCCAGCTTCCGGATTGAAAGGAATCCCTGAGTAGAGTTAGTTACATGAACCATAGAACCAGAATTAAACCACCAAGAATTAGCAGGAACATTTAAATTAAAGGAATCAAGTATCATGAAAAAATCGTTACCTTTCTTAGCCAGCCACTCCTTGAAGTCAGGGCATTCCTTTTGCTTATGTCCTGTTTTCTTACAGAACTTGCAATAGGGTTTGCCTAAGGAGCTCTTAGAGCTGGAAGGTGCACTTGTATTAGGATTTGGATTTTGGACCTTGGAAGCATCCTTTCTTTGATAATTGTTCTTCCTCTTCTTAGAGCTGGAGGTGGTGAAGTTAGCAACATCAGTAGTGCGATCCATCTTCATACGCTCTTCCTCCTGTACGTACATAGTGACCAGCTCACTCATCGTCCATTTGTCCTTCTGAGTGTTGTAATTGATCTTGAATGTTTCATAGGACGAAGGAAGCGAAGTGATGATGAAGTGAACAAGAAAACCATAACTGATTTCCATCTCTAGCCCTTTCAGCTTATTGGCCATGTCATGCATCATCATGATGTGTTCGCGAATGCCGCTCCTCCCATCATACTTAGTCGTCACCAGCTTGAGGATAAGAGTGCTAGCGTGTGCTTTTGATGTTCCTTTGAATTGAGCCTCCACAGAAGCCAGGTAGGTTTTAGCATCTTCAGAATCAGGAATAGCTCCTCTAATAGCATTGTGAATGGATTGCTTCATGAACATGAGAGACATGCGGTTACACCTAGTCCATTTTTCATGAACTATCTGCTCAGCAGCAATACTTTGAGTAGTAAGGTCCGCTGGCTTATTCTCTCTTAAAGCATAATCGAAGTCTAGCAATCCTAGTGTAAGCATGAGGGCATCTTTCCATTCAGCAAAGTTATCACCAGTCAAAGGTGGAATCCCGCAATTGGGTGCTGATAGTGGAAATAAGATGAGCAAGTTATGATACTAAGAAAGAAGTCCTAATGTGATCTAAGGGCATGTTATACTAAGGCAGGCATAAATAATGACCATTTTAATTATGAAGCTGTGATATTGTCTATTACTAACATCAAAATAATAGACTTAGTTAAAAAAATTCTACTTAAAAGGGGGTGGCGGCGCAGCTTGTTGCCCGTCTACCAACCCATGATTTGTAATTTGCTCTAACAATATATATAAAAATATAAAAAAAAAAAAAAAAAAAAAAACTTAAACGAACACAAATCAGCTTTGGCCAGAAGTGTAATCATTTAAGTATGCGTGCAAAGTAATTGTGACAAATCAGCTTTGGCCAGAAATGAGACAATCACTTTAGTTATGCACTTGTCAAGCATGCTAAACATAAATGAATTAAATCAACTTTGGCCAGAATTAAGACTTTTCACGTTTGTAATGCATACTCAACATAGCTTTTATAATACTTGAACAATAAATAGATGTATTAAATCAGCTTTGGCCAGAAATGATACATCAGAAGCTCATTCAAGTTAAGCTATTTTGGTTTTGTAAAAGTTATCTGATTCTGATTAGTTAATTAAGTGTTAACAAAACCAAGTATTTAATAGCAAACCACCTGTTAGCGCGGATCGAACAGGGGGTGCAGGGGGTCAGCGTGCCCCCGCACGGGGTTCAGGGCGGAGCCCCGAGCTGAAATTTAGTTCACATCAAACAGCCTAAGGTAATGAGGTTTCGAGTGAGGTCTCGAGTCAGGTCTCGAGTTAGGTCTCGACTGAGTTGTGAGATCTCGAGTCAGTAATGAGGTCTCGAGTCGCAACCTTTGTCTCGAGTCGGAACCATGGTCTCGACTACTGTATTTTATGAGATCTCGAGTCATAATGAGGTCTCGAGTCGCAACCACGGTCTCGAGTTGTGAAGATTGAAGCCCTTTGTCGAAATCTCAATGGTCTCGAGTCGAGACTGTTGTCTCGTGTTGTAAAGTTTTGAGAACCTGATGATTTCGAGTCGAGACTGATGGTCTCGAGTCGTAATCTGATGGTCTCGAGCCCACTATTAATAGCTGTTTATTGTGATAATAACTAAAAACTCGAACTTTTAGGGATTGTGGGATAATGTTTCCTGTTTTGTTGCTGATCTAAACTTATCAAAGATTTCGAAAATTATACCTGATTATCTATTAACAGTTTTTCGAAGATTTTAATAGATAAAATTCAGATCAAAATCACTAAAAACACCCACTAATCCAAATTATATTCCAAAACTTAAGGAATTCTTGAGTTTTTCTTAGAACAAAAGATGAACCCTAGAAAATTAAAAACATAATTCTGGGATCCGAAACCTGAATTTTATGACTTTATTAACAGATTTCGGATATTAATTTACCCATTATGGTTTCGGGTGACATGATTAAGCACCCCTTTCTTAAAAAACATTGATTTCGGCACAAGTAAAACCGAAAACAGCCGTGATGTATATGGCTTTAAAACTTTTCTGTTTTCCAGATTATGATCCCAGAATGATGGATACGAAAACAGAACTGATTTATCAACATATGCTCTGATACCACATGTTGATCAGTTCTGTTTAAACATAATGGAAAACATGAATAACATACCTGTTACAGCAGACAGGCCAGCAGAGAATCCAGTCAGAGATGCAGCCATTGAGTTCGACATACTTGTCAGGATGATCTGGTTCCTCCTTAGGGTGTAAAGCTATGATGGTGATGAACCGAAACAAGGGAGGTTTTGATTAGGGAGAGAGAGCCGATTGTGATGTTGTGAGGGTTATGTAATTGTCTAACTTGTATAACCCTTTAACTCTCTAATAATCTCCTTATATATACACACAAGAGGAAACCTAATTAGTTAATAAGGGTAATATGGTCTATCAACAATTACCAACTAATTAATAATAGGTTATTAATATATTTTGATCTATATAATATAAATGATTATAATGGCTACAAGATTAAATAATATAATATTAATATATTTAATCTCACAACTTGGAGCTGTAATAGTCTTTGTGTAAACTCCTCCCCTGAAGTAACGGAAAAACTCCCTAGGATAAAATTGATGGAACTCCTTTGGGTCAAATAAATGTATCTTCTCATTGAGAAAGTCTTCCCATTGGATGGTTGCCTGTTGTTGCTATAGTTATTTCTCCAATAATTTAAGTAATAATCTACTTCAAATGGTAGTGTTCTTAACTAAAATCATATGTGATTCAACTTATAGTGAAAAGTGTCTAGTTAAGCTAAAAGCTAAAATTAACAATTGTTTTGATAGCTATCAATTTGTTTGTTTATTTGTGACCGGTGCTAATTCAAATCAATAAGAAAAAAATAAACTATAAAAAAATACTTGATTTTGCAATTGTATTGATAGATTTCAATCAAGTATAACCCCTAAATAGCAATTCACACACACAAAAAAAAAAAAAAAAAAAAAAAAAAAAACTAAGAAATCTATCGTGAAGTGTATTAGTGAAAACAATCAGGAAATGCAAATCACAACCAAATTGATTTTAATTTCTAATTTCAATTTCGACACTAATAATCAATAGCAATTAATCCAAAATATAACAACAGGAAAAAAGTAATAAAACTTAAACACTCAGCAATCCAAATACAAACAACGTTATCTAAAAGCAATTAACTATAAGTGAGAAAAAAATAATAAAAATTAATATTGAGATCAAACAAAACATACCAAAAGCTCTGAAGTACTAATAACAAAAGTATTAACCAATTCCACTGTCATTTTTTTTAAATAAGATTCAAAAGAAATATATACTTTCACTTTATTTTGACAAAAATCAATTTCTGTATGGCCTATGAAAACATACAACAATTTGTGCATGATCTTCCATGAATGCAGTAGCTAAAATTGTTATTATTGTCAGTCACAAATTACCAAAACAATAGAATTGGAGTTTTTATATTTCATATCGACTTCAATAAACGACTGTATCTCAAAAATATGCAAACCCCACAAACAAATTCAAATAACAGCATTAGGTTATTATCAAATTAACTATATCAGCAAGTTTTCAAACCCAACCTCTAACAATGAAAAAAGGCACATATGTGGTTCGTGATAAAGTGATAACCACATAACTCAAACAATCATACATCACATATTTAAACTGTTTGTTTACGTAATGAACATCATTCATTAAAACACATAACATTCTCTGATTAAAACATGGTCATTAACTAAAACAGAAGAACTGGAAGCTGATACTCGCAAACGATACAAAATCGGGATGAATCAAAGTGTTTCGCAAATGGGTTTTGATCGATATGCAATTGAGAAGGAATTAACGTTATATGTGGAAGGTTCGATCGATGGGAATTGAAAAAGAACTGAAAAGTAGTGATTTCAGGAATTCAGTTTGACCATTTAGGTTTATGATTGAATAGTGGAAAAAGGAACGGCAATTGCGGAAGCTGCAACTTAAATTCTGCTTAGTTAATACATTTTATTTTTTAAGAAATCTCAAAACTACAGAAACTTTTCCCTCCAAAATGCTAGATTGGCAACCCAAAATCTTTATTTATTAGATAGCATAGATATAGATATATATGGTTGGCAACTTTAAATGGATGAAAGGTTTGTGCCCACAAGGCAGAAATTTCAATTTGAGATTAAAATAGATACGTTTACATTTGATTTAACTACTTTAACGGTGATCACTATAGTCAAACTACATCGGATTCCCATGTAATAGTTATTTTATATGTATTTTTTTAATTATCAATAAAACACCTAATATTATTCACTCAATAAGTGAAAGTTACGATCACCGTTCTTCAATCATGTTAGGTTGATAAGAGAATATGAGTTAAGCGACAACAAATTTCATGGTTGCTTAATGTATCTGTCAGGAATTATAGTCGTCCCGCTTGATATTTGGACTAACGAATAGTCAACAACCAGTGGCGGACCCAGTAATTTTTTCCTGGGGTGCGGAATATTTTCAAAGATTTTAGGCCCCTAGCTGTATAAAAATATCGGTTCATAGCGGGTCGGGTCGGATCATGTAAGACAAAAGAACATCAAACTAAAATTTATAAATCATCAAAAACACGTCAAACGTCATTACAAATTATAAACGTATTTAAAATTGTGCCCTACAGATTTATTTTTTTGAAATATATCCAAAATATCATCTAAAGATACTAAACACGCTATAAGTTCATTACATTCTTACTCATTGTTCCTAACACATATAATTTGCTCCATAAGTTCATAAAACAACACTAAACACTTAAACAAAATAAACAATCATGTTCAACCATAGCCCATAACTTTCAATTATATTTTTAAACATTCAAACCCTATATTAAATGTTGATTACTTGTAACTAATCATTTAAACAAATAAAGCTATAAATAAAACAACAAAATCATTTAACTACAAGTCTAGAACAACAAAAAAAATCAAAAAAAATATAAAAAGATTAAACTCTTACACATCTATATTTTCTCCTAATCATCTCATAAAACAAAATAAATAAATAAACCATACTAGTTCTATATTGGAATTCTGACGTAAAATGGGCCGGTCCAACCGGAATTTTGTTTTTCCGGTAAAAAAGCCATCAGGTCGTGAGCTGTTGCGTCAAGTCGCTGGGAGTTTTTTTGGGGACGGGATTTGGAAATGGAATGGGTGGATGGGTTTGGGTTATTTTATTTAGTTCAAATTTCTTTAGGTTGGGTTTCGGCTTGTGTTAATAAAATTTGATTGTAAATTGTGCTTTGATTGGATTAAATAATTAAGTGAATAAGTGGTTAATAATTATTTTTTTTCTAAGTGGGGCGGTTGAAAATTTTCAAGGGGTGCGGGTGAAAAATTCCAAAGGGTGCGGTAGGGATTTCCGACGAAAAATAACACTAAATTTTTTTTTTCATGGGGTGTGCCCGCCCACCCTTGGCTTAGGGAGGGTACGCCCCTGTCAACAACTACAGTTTCCTTTCCACTTGAGTCCATGATGAGAATTGACAATGTTGCGCATATGGTGATGATAAGGTGCATCTAGATGGTAAAAAAAAATCAAACCAAACCCATATCATATTACTAAGAGTAAACTGCCGTTTTGGTCCCTGTGGTTTGGGCAATTTTGTCATTTTAGTCCAAATCTCAAACTTTTTAAATCTGGGTCCTTGTGGTTTGCATTTTCTTGTCATTTTAGTCCAAATCTCAAAAACTCCCATTTTTGGCTGTTTCAACATCTATTTTTTGTCTTTATCTGCAGGGGTAGTTTTGTCCTTTTAATTTTCATTAAAAAAATTCTTCATTAAAAAACCCTAAAAATATAAATACCCCTTCCCGATAATCTCTTTCTGACCATATAAAAGCTCAACATCATCTTCCCCCAAACCCTAATCATCAAATTCTCTAAACCATTGTCGATCTTCAGGGAGACCTCCAATCACCCTTTTATATCTATACCTTCACCTACATTGAAACAAATGGAAGCAGTTATGGGTTCCTCTTCATACCTCAAACTGGCTTCCAACAATAATTTGTTCTCCTCCGCCGCCGTCATCTCCGTCACCATCATCGTTATCACTATCATAAAAATCCGAATTGGCATCTAAAAATAAGTTGAAATCTGTTGGTGGTGGTCAAGGATAGAAGGATTCGGATCTGCCGATTGCGAGAAGAGCATCGCTGCACAAGTTTTTGGCCAAGAGAAAATACCGGGCCACCGTCGAGCACCTTATCAACTGCACAACCACTCTCTCGGTTGTTCGTCTTCCGAGAACGACCATAGTTTTGACCTTAATATGTAACCTAAGCTATCGGTTACTTTTTAGTGTTTAAACCAGAATTTGACTTATATTTGGACTATAATGTAACTCAAGCGATTGCAGGGGGAGAAGAGATGGATTAGGGACTAGGGTTTGGGTGTGGGAGAAGATGAATATATCTGCTTTTAATTAAAGGTAAATGGATATTTAATTTAATTAATAATATGTTATAATAAATTAAGATGGACCATTTTGCCCCTGGGAAAAAGACAAAATGATCAGACTTTATAACCCAAATATCACGTAATTTTATTTTTGGACTAAAATGGCAATAAAAGTGAAACCACAGGGACCCAGATTTAAAAAGTTTGAGATTTGGACTAAAATGGCAAAAGTGACCAAACCTCAGGGACCAAAATGGCAGTTTACTCTATTACTAAACTAGTAAGTTAACATGTTATGTGTTGCGGCGGCGTTGAAACGTAAAGTAATTTGAATTTATACCGTATAATGAAAATGTCGTTTTTAACAAAATTTACGTCAGAACGTAAACCAGCTGAAAACGTATATAAAGTAAGCACGTAAGAAAATAGTTTTTTTTTTAAGTTAAAGCATTGTAAACTTGAAACTTTAGAAACTCTAGGAGGTTAAAATGGTATTTTACGAAGTATTTAGAAAGTTAAAAGGTGTTAATGTCAATTCTAAAAGTTGAAGGGGTTAGATGCAAAAAAAAAAAAAAAAAACTAAAAAATAAACTGTTGTTTTTGTTTCAATAATATAATATATAATATATATAATATAATATAATGGATTAAGATAAAATACAAAGGACAATATAAATAAGAAAGGTAAGAAGGATTGTAGTCCATTGATCTTATATTTAGAGGGTTGAGATTAATTTAGGGAAAATAAAATAGTGAAATGGTGTAGAAATCTATGGTATCACCAGCTTACAAAACAAACATAAATCGAACACAAAAGTGATGACAAAACGGTGACAAATCTTTATTATTAACCCAAACCAAAAAACCCTAACCGAAACCCTAGATTTTACATACAACAAGATCTTATGAACAATACAGACCTAGATCGACTGATTGTTCAATCAGTTGATCTTGATACAACAAATAAAATAAAGAAACAAGAAAGAATCCAACCGAATACAAATGATCTCACAGACAAGATGAAGAAACAAGACGTGAACAAGCTATCACCACAGATTCAAGACGTGAACAAGTCGATCGCTGTGAACAACCTGATCGCTGCAAATGCAAAACTCAGAGAGAACATATGCAAGTATGAGCAGCAGAGAAGGAAAAATGAGCCAAGCCATCTTCGAAACCCTAATGCTACCTTAAATACCCAGACACTTTCAAAGTTACAGCTAGCACCCTGAAGTTCTCAATAATTGCACCGCCTTAATGCAAGTTTCACTTTAACCCCTGCAAATGTTCCATCCTAGTCCTCCATGTATTATATCTGCTCAAACAACACCCTAATTAATAACACTGAATGTAAACAACATATGAATGAAAAAATATTACTTATCTTTTTAACACGCCCCCTTCATTCATATGTGAAAACCAGTTTACCAAACCCAATATTTTACAAAACATTTCATGTTGCATAATACTTAAACCTTTTGTAAACCCATCTGTCGGTTGACTCTCAGAGTCAAGCTTAACTGTTTCAATAACACCAGCAGCTACCTTTTCCCTCAAAAAATGAAGGTCTACTTCAAAATGCTTGGTTCGCTCATGAAAGACAGGATTAGCTGCTATAGATATAGCAGCTTTACTGTCTCAATGTAATTTCACAGGTATCTCACAATGTACCTGAGCTTTTCTTAATAGGTTTAACAACCACATGATCTCACAGGCTGCTGAGCACATAGCTCTATACTCAGCCTCGCCTGTTGATCTAGAAACTATACTTTGTTTCTTGCTTTTCCAAGAAACAAAAGAACTACCAAGATAAATAAAAAAACCAGTAACTGATTTCCTTGTTGTAACACCACGTAAAATCGGGTCCAATGATTTATTGACATGTGTCCCTAATCCTAATTATGTCAAATGTTGTCTAGGAGGGACTATTTTTGTTAAACAATGAAAGAATGAATGTGGAGGGACTAAAAGTGTCAACATGCTTAAACTATGCCTCTGAGTGACCTTACACGGTGTTTGTATTCCTTAACGAGACACTTGTTGGACGAACGATACCGTTTATGAAAGTAATTGAAAGTTTGTGAGTTGAAGGGTTAAAGGCGTTAACATGTTAATTTATACCTCTGAGTGACCTTTAACGAACCAGGAACTTTCGATATTCGTTTATACTCTCGGATATACCTAACATTGACCTTGAGGGGTTAAAAGTGCCATATATGAAAAATAAAATAAGTTTAGAGGTGGAAGGACTGAAATTGCCAACTTTCAAAACATGTTGTGCTGAGTTTGAAGCCCTCGCGTGTCACAACCCCCGATCCCTATCTGTCCCGGGAACGGGCGGACGTGATCACAGAGTTTTGGTGGTATCAGTTTTATTTAGTCTTGCAGCGGAATTTACATCAGGACCGTAGTTAGGAAATATTTATCAGAGTAAAACCACCATATTTTATAATATTAAACAAATGGGATGAAACCCAAGTTCATAGTACACACGTTTTCATAGGAATAAATCCTATTTTATTTAATAAAACATCTATTTTATTTTAGGTAACTTTATTGCCACTTTTTCAAGCCTTCAGTGCTGTCCAGCTGGCTTTTATTGGCTTCACACTAAGTTACCTGAAACACGTGTTTAAAACATTTTATCAGCAAGAAATACTGGTGAGTGAATCCCAGTTTAATCACGTTTAAATAAAAAGTCACAGTGAACAGTATTGAGAGCACATCCGCAATTACATTTGTTTCCAAGATATACCAATTAACATCAGTGGTACTGTCATACTCAACTTGTGGAAATGTTACTCCTTGACCAGGTGGTAACAAATTTTGTATACAAAACCCCAACATACCCACTATAATTGTATTCTTACAAATACTCAATACGGTTATTCGCAGGGAAAGATATGTAAGGTTTTGTAAAACAGTTCATAAAAAGGTTTACAAAAAGTGGATCAACTCACAAAAAGGTTTACACAAAAAGAAGGATTACTCACTTTGCTGTCTTAGGCTTTTCGTAAGGGTTTCCTAGATATAATCTATAATTTATACAAATGTACATTGGTTAGTACCATAACCCTTTGAAATTATTAATGATACCCTCCCCGAGACGGCATTCCAACAACTACGTCGGGCAGAACCACGACAGTTGTTACGGAACCCTAAATCAATCGGGCAGCGTAACGATTATGAAACCGGGGTTATAATACTTACAACGGAGCAGAACCTCGCTAATTAGGGGTATAATACCCGAGTATAATAACTTTCCTACAGAAATTGTGATTGAGAATTGAAAAGTGAGCGAATTGAAATGAGATCCGAAGCCTGCTATTTATAGTTGTGATACTGAGTCCTGTCGCGGCCCGCGTAAAAGACAGGGGACCCTTACGCGGCCCGTGTAAACACCAGTCAACGCAGTAGCTTAGCTGAGTCGTTCACTAGACCGCCACGATCATGACACGTGTCGTCCTCTGGGTGTATCCGCGTTTCACGAGTCCGCGCGGCCCGCGTTAACTAAGCATAACCCTTACGCGGCCCGCTTCAACTAAAGGTTTCAGCGGAGTCCGTCAACACTCCCATACGGCCCGCGTAAATGTGTGGGGTGGGTTTATGCGGCCCGCCTCAACTCATATTTTCAGAATTTTATTTTCTTTTATATGTTATAATCTATTTTGGGCTCGGTTTTCACATACGGGGCATAATATAAGACATATGGGGACATTTTACTATATAATGGAGTGTCGAAATATTATGAGGGTGTTGGTTTTACCGAGGGTTGTTACATTCTCCCCACCTTAATTTAGAGCTCGTCATCGAGATCTACTGAAATAAGTGAGGATATTTTCTTTTCATTTGTAGAAAATGAGCTGACTTGGTTAGCCTATCTACAATCGCCCAGATTGTATTATTTTCTTTCTTAAAAGTGCGTGCAAATGTCTTGCATGATCCTCTTTACTTTAAAGTAAATTAGAATATCATCTATGAATACAATTATGAATTTATCCAAATATGGCTTACATATTCAGTTCATCATGTCCATAAATGCAGCTGGGGCATTGGTTAAACCAAATGGCATGGCAGTAAATTCATAATGACCATACCTTGTTCTAAATGCGGTTTTAGGAATGTCCTCTTCCTGTACCTTTAATTGATGATATCCTGACCTTAAATCGATCTTAGAGAAAAATCGAGCTTCTTGTAGTTGATCAAACAAATCATCGATTCTCGGTAATGGGTACCGATTCTTAATCATGACTTTGTTTAATTCACGGTAATCAATGTACATACGCATTGATCCGTCCTTCTTTTTAACGAATAATATCGACGCTCCCCATGGCGACAAACTCGATTGTATGAATCTTTTCTCCAACAATTCATCTAATTGTTTCTTTAATTCCTACATTTCGGCGGGTGCCAAACGGTAGAGTGCTTTGGCAATTGGCGATGTTCCTGGTAGCAGGTGAATTCTGAATTTAACTTCTCTGTCTGGAGGTAGTCCTGGTAATTCTTCTGGAAAGACATCTGAAAACTGAGATACTACTGGAATGTCTTTTAGTTCTTTTCCTTTAGTGTTAGTGATTATAGAAATCAAATACACTATATAGAACCTTTTCTTATAGAACTTGCAGTTTTCATCACAGAGATGAATTTTGTGGATCTAGATGGCTTATTTCCTTTAATTGTGATCGTTTTACCTTTAGATGAATTTACTTGAATTGACTTTTGATCACATAAAATACTGGCTTTATTGGCTATTAATCAATCCATTCCTAAAATAATATCAAATCCGGCTAGATTCATTGGATGAAGGTATGCCCTAAACATTTGGTTTAAAATTTATATTCTTGCTCCCTGCAAGATTTCAGAAATCCTAATGGTTTCTCCATTAGCTGTCTCTACTAAGCATTCGTGTGGTAGTTTAGTTAATGACTGATTTAGAAATTTGCAAAACGATGTATTAATAAAACTTTGGTTTGCACCAGAGTCAAATAATACTTTTAGCAAAGACATCATTAACTAGAAACGTACCAGCGATGACATCTGGAATCATCTTGGCTTCATCTGCAGTCAGAACAAATGCTCTAGCATTTTTAGTATTCTTGTTGTTCGTAGCTGGAGCCAGTTTTGGACAGTTTGGCTTGATATGACCTTTTCTCCACAGTTAAAACACAATCCATTACTGGATTTCCTCCTGCAGTTCTCTTCATTGTGTCCTGGTGCTTTGCATAAATTGCAGTGGGTGGAGCATTTTCCAGAATGCTTCTTTTTGCAGATCCCGCAATACGGTGCAAAGGTAGAATCTACGTTCCTATGATTGAAATTCCCAGAACGAAATTCTTGGGTAAGCCTTTGGGTTAAGTTTCTCCTCTGATCTTCTTCTCTAGTACGAACTAGTTCATCAGTCAAGGTATTGGCTAGTTCTACGGCTTCTTCTATGGTTTGGGCTACATGTCTAATTTCTCCAATTAATCCCCAGATGTAACGGGAGATTAATACCGGTTCTGGTGATGCAAGGGTTGGCACTATCCTAGCATATTCAAAGAATGTAGTAGTGTACCCTTTACTATCTACACCAGTCATCCTAAGGTTGAGGAACTTGTTTGCTATCTGTTCCTTTTCATTGGGTGGGCAGAATTTCCTTTCTACCTTTTCTTTAAATTCTTCCCATTCCATATTATAGGTTTTATCACTTCCTCTTGTCTGAAGGATAGTGTTCCACCATTCTAATGCTGCATTCTTAAACAGATTAGAAGCAAACAATATCTTGTCTTCTTCAGCACACTTACTTATCCTTAAGACTGCCTCAGTCTTCTCTATCCAGCGTAAGGTTGCAATGGCCCCTTCATTGCCCGAGAATTCCATTGGTTTACAGGACCAGAATTCTTTATAAGAACAACCATAAGGCATGGTTCTTCTTCTTTTGGGAATAGGCAATTGAAATACTGGTCCATTGTTTACACTGTTTTCTGGTTCAACAGGTTGCTTACTGCTATGTTTACTTTTATTATCAGCATCCTTAATAGTTTGAAGAATAAATGGCATAGCATCTATAATTCCCTATGCCACTATGTGTTGAATAGCACTATTATCCACTTGGTTTCCATTGTTATTGATACTCGGATTATCATTAACCACGTTAATGTCACTCTGGTTATTGTTATTCAGATTTCCCTGATTTTCTTCGCCGGCCATCTGAATATTTATCCCATATTAATATCACAATTAATATTTTACTATAGTTAATCACATGATACGCATTTTTGCCAAAAGCGTCGATCATTGCTACTATACTCTTTTCATATACTATGCATCTATTACACACTAGTACTGAAATAAAAATTACAATACCAACAGAAATAAAAACACACTAATAATAATATGCATCCGTACACATATTTTATTTTATTTTTATTATTAAATATTATTATTACTACCGTTCATTTTATCGCATAGATTGATAATCAAATAACGTTTATCCTCAAAATTTATATATATATACACTAGAGATTTCTGACAAATCTAAATTCATAATTTACACATCTGTCCGTAATTTATTCCTCATTATTAATTATTAGGATCTTTTGGATTTCCTCGTATATGTAATTCACATATTGTAATATACAGACCATTCATAAGGTCAAAGTATTTAACAAATTCCTGAGTCAGATATCAGGTCATAGCATTATTTAGGGAATTCCATTATCATAACATATACCTCATCTCACCCGGTCTTGTCGGAGAGGTAACCCCATCTCACCCGGTCTCGCCGGAGAGGTAACCTCATCTCACTCGGACAAGCTGGAGAGTCTACCGCACCATGCCCAGTTTTACCGGAGAGGTAATTATCATAGTATTTTTCACCCATAAACTTATTTCAAATCATGATCTTAAAAAGGCATCATTTATTATGGTTTACATCAAGAAACAAGGAAATTAGTATTCTCATGAGGAATCATATTCTAGAACCGAGTAGTATCAATAAACAAGAAATAACAGTGGCCAAGTGTTATTGCTTATTTATCATACAGGCACTGTTCTAGTCATTATCCTCACAGAATACCAATAACCATCACACTTTATTTATGCAAGCAATTGGTTTATCTCAAAGCTTCATATTAAGGCATGGCATTAAAAATTCTCTTGTACTTCTAGATCTTATTCTAGTTTTCTTGGTTCACTTTTGTTGTTCATTCGAATGTTTATTTATCATAAACGAATATCTAGTACAATTATACGAACAGATGGATTAAAATGAAATATTGTGATTTATATATTTATTATCAACTAGAAATGAATTTCGAAATATATTATTGGTTATACATCCGTAACTTATTTTAGTCTAACTAGGTTATAGGAATATTATGCTCAACATGCATTTTATGTAAGGTTTATTCTATCTCTTTCTTCTTACTAGGTTGTTGTCAAATGAACGAAGTTCTTTTAAAGTTTCTAGCTCGTAGGTGGCATGAGTGCTGGCACTGGTTTGGCAATTTAACTATAAGTTAATCATTTATTGCTGTAGTGGCTAACATGTAAAGATTTGCCCATTTTTCGTCTAATTTATCTTCCCAAGGTGGGTTACTGCCTATTTTCTGGTTTTCCTGAGACTTTTTCATATTCTCTTGACTTTTTCTAAGAATCCGACTTCTTTTACTAGGGGTAAGTGGATTTTCATACTGAGCTTTACGGACAAATATTCCTTCCTCAGTATCTACTGAGTATCTTGAGGAATTTGTTTGAGATGAACTTCCCTTTTCTTTGGGTGAACTATCTAATTTATGATAGATGTCCAAAATTCTTCTATTACTCATACTGTAAACTAACAAATAGTCAAATAACATATCATAATAATTACAATTATGCATGTATTTTCATAATTTATTTCCTAACACAAAATATAACTTTAAGTGTCAGCAGAACACTTCTTTGGCTTGAGCCAGTGGCTAGGCTCTGATACCACCTTCTGTCACAACCCCCGATCCCTATATGTCCCGGGAATGGGCGGATGTGATCACAGAGTTTTGGTGGTATCAGTTTTATTTAGTCTTGCAGCGGAATTTACATCAGGACCGTAGTTAGGAAATATTTATCAGAGTAAAACCACCATATTTTATAATATTAAACAAATGGGATGAAACCCAAGTTCATAGTACACACGTTTTCATAGGAATAAATCCTATTTTATTTAATAAAACATCTATTTTATTTTAGGTAACTTTATTGCCACTTTTTCGAGCCTTCAGAGCTGTCCAGCTGGCTTTTATTGGCTTCACACTAAGTTACCTGAAACACGTGTTTAAAACATTTTATCAGCAAGAAATACTGGTGAGTGAATCCCAGTTTAATCACGTTTAAATAAAAAGTCACAGTGAACAGTATTGAGAGCACATCCGCAATTACATTTGTTTCCAAGATATACCAATTAACATCAGTGGTACTGTCATACTCAACTTGTGGAAATGTTACTCCTTGACCAGGTGGTAACAAATTTTGTATACAAAACCCCAACATACCCACTATAATTCTATTCTTACAAATACTCAATACGGTTATTCGCAGGGAAAGATATGTAAGGTTTTGTAAAACAGTTCATAAAAAGGTTTACAAAAAGTGGATCAACTCACAAAAAGGTTTACACAAAAAGAAGGATTACTCACTTTGCTGTCTTAGGCTTTTCGTAAGGGTTTCCTGGATATAATATATAATTTATACAAATGTACATTGGTTAGTACCATAACCCTTTGAAATTATTAATGATACCCTCCCCGAGACGGCATTCCAACAACTACGTCGGGCAGAACCACGACAGTTGTTACGGAACCCTAAATCAACCGGGCAGCGTAACGATTATGAAACCAGGGTTATAATACTTACAACGGAGCAGAACCTCGCTAATTAAGGGTATAATACCCGAGTATAATAACTTTCCTACAGAAATTGTGATTGAGAATTGAAAAGTGAGCGAATTGAAATGAGATCCGAAGCCTGCTATTTATAGTTGTGATACTGAGTCCTGTCGCGGCCCGCGTAAAAGACAGGGGACCCTTACGCGGCCCGCGTCAACACCAGTCAACGCAGTAGCTTAGCTGAGTCGTTCACTAGACCGCCACGATCATGACACGTGTCGTCCTCTGGGTGTATCCGCGTTTCACGAGTCCGCGCGGCCCGCGTTAACTAAGCATAACCCTTACGCGGCCCGCTTCAACTAAAGGTTTCAGCGGAGTCCGTCAACACTCCCATACGGCCCGCGTAAATGTGTGGGGTGGGTTTATGCGGCCCGCCTCAACTCATATTTTCAGAATTTTATTTTCTTTTATATGTTATAATCTATTTTGGGCTCGGTTTTCACATACGGGGCATAATATAAGACATATGGGGACATTTTACTATATAATGGAGTGTCGAAATATTATGAGGGTGTTGGTTTTACCGAGGGTTGTTACATCGCGGGCCGCGACCCCCTTGGGGTGATCCTCTCATGGGGTGCGAGAGAGTGCCCAGCTCGAAACTTTTGCTTGGCTGCCACACAAACAGCCAAAACCCATGCAAATCGATACCAGGGGCTCATAGCTGGTTTAGGATACGTACTAGGACACCTGGAGTGATCTCCTAACCCCTCCTTACACCTGGTAACCTCCTCAAGATCTTTCCTCAACTATAAATAGGTGCCTCATGCTTCATTACAAACTTGCACCTTCTTTAAATCATTCTTCTTGCTCTCTCTGGAGATTCCCAGCTAAAGGGAGAATCCTCTTTAGTGCAAGTTCGAGCTAGGACCTTTTGTAAGTGTTCCTACCTCCTGCATTTTCGTTTATAGGCTTTTAAAAGTCGAAAGTCAAGCTTTTACGATAAATGCTTTGACTTTCAGTTTAGACCTTAATGGTACAACCATTGTTCGAGGAGAACATGGCTATGTGATCGTAATTAGGTAGGTGTTAATCCCTCAAAAGGGCACCTCCTAAGAATCATGTTTGCTTGGTCAATTGACGGGTCAACATATTAATGTTTTAAAAAGTCAAATGGGTCAGTTTTGAAAATAATCATAATCTGATAATGTAGGTGTTATAAAATATGTTTTAACACTTTAATAACTTGGTAATAATTATTAGAACATGTGTAAATATGCTCGGCTCGTCAATTCCAGTTCTAGGGTCGGTTCGCAATCGAAAGTCGCGAAGTTTGACTTCTGCTTCGACTTTCGATTCTGACCCGAATTAGATTAGCCTCCTACTTTTTTAAGGTTCCATTATGATCATATTATTATGTAGCATAACCCTCTGAGGTTATATTACATGATCATAATAGTAATCTGAGTTTTATGCAAGTTTCCGTTAATATGCTATACTTTGACCATATTGCCCTTTTTTATATAAGGTTTTAAACATTAATGAACTTGAAAATGGATTACATACTGATATGTTAACATGTTTAACATATTTTGATGTTATTATTCTGATCATGAACTGCGTTTTTGTATATTGTCGTAAATTATGTACTTAATTGACCATAATGCCCTTTTGGCACCTAAAATGGTTTTAAACATAATTTCTTATACCAAACTCATTACCTACTAATGTAATATCATAAGTAGGATTATTTGGGATGTCAAGTCAGTTTATATGCTGAGTATAAGTACAAGTTCTTGTATTATATTGATAAATGATGATAATGCCCTTATGGCACTAAAAAAGGTTTTAATCATGCTTTTCATACAAAACCTTTTTACCTACTAGGATGTTATATTAAATAACATATTTTGATCGTATAAACCAGGTCTTAACATCATTTTTCATTAAACATCGCAAATATCGTCATTTAACGACTTTAACGCCTTTTCGGCGCGTAGTATGGTTTTAAGCCATATTTAGCAACCAAGACTTGCTACCTACTGATTTTATAACTTATTTAAAATATTTTTACAATAGGTATATGTTATAAACTCAGATTCCCAAATAAGTTCTCAAACTATGTGTGAAATGACCAAAATCAGTTTATCCTTACTTGACTGTTTGGCTATTTTACTTTCTGTTTCCATTTGGGATAGCAATTACTGTTACCATGTTATGTTAAATAAGTTTACAATTAAACTTTATGCACATTCAAACAAGGCCAGTCGCATGAGGGGACTGCCTTTCGCACGAAAGGACTCCCTCTTACACGAAGGGTCTGTTACTTGTTTTATGTTGTATTTTTTTGTATTTTAAAGTCTGATCCAAACCTTTCCACAACAGAATACTCACACCCCCATTTACCGATTTCAAGGTGACTTCGGTTTACAAGCTCTCATCTAATCAGCTCTCGGTTTTTGTGGAAATCTACACAAAACTGTGAATATACTCGGCCCCTTTTTCATTTTATACACTTTGGGTGCGATGTAACAACCCGACTTTTCGAGTGAAGTCAAAGTACAAGTCAAAGTCAGGTCATTATTCAGATCTGTCTTTTCTTGCTTAATTATTGCTTTGTACTCTCGAGATTCGATAAACGATATATTGGTTAACGCTATTTTAAACTACGATTTACTACTAAGTGAAGTAACAATGCGATAAACGTAGAAATCACAACTAAACCTTATTTTACTAAACGCTATTGCATCGCAAACTCGAAACGCAACTACTGGTATTGTTCTATGTGTGTGTTATTATGTGCTTACTTGTGTGTGCTTTGTATATATTTTGGGATGTTATTTGCAAACGCAATCGCAACTCTATCGCAAAGCAATCTTATCGCAAACTCAAAACGTAGGTTTACTTTTATGCTTTTTATATGTTATGTTATTTGTGTAACTAATTGATTAATGCTATCGCATCGCTTACTCGCAACTCGTCTAAACGCAAAGCAACGCTCAACGCAAGAAACGAAAGTCGGAAAACCAACTCGCACGCGCCGTCTGATCGAATGACCACTCGGTCGAATGATCATCCGACCGGATGGCCATCTGATCGACTGGCCATCCGACCCATTTAACTCCCCACCGCCTTTCTTTTCTGAAAACAAAAGAAATTATCACTAAAAGTGAAATATTTCACTAAAGACCTTTAAACGGGTCAAGGTGACGGATTCATAAAGAATTTGATATTATATGAAAGCAATGGATATCGCTAAGTTAACTAAACTAGTGGAAATAACGAGATTACGTTATTTCAAGTTGCACTACGTCATATGAGTTAAGTAGACAATTAGTAACCAGAAAGATGTTACCATACTTTTATGGTAATACTAACTAGTGGATAAAAGTATAAGTAATGTGTAAAAGATTTCGCGGATCGAATACATTGAGTTAAACTCAATAAATCATATAAGAAAAGGTTTCGAGGACGAAACCTCTTTAAGGGGGGTAGACTTGTAACACCCCGAAAACGGGTTTGGTAATCAAACCACGTTTATACTAAAAGACGGGTAATTTACCTTTAGTGGTAAAAGTAACCCGGTGAATATTAGGATTCTTAAATAAACAAGAATTTACTAACTAGGAATTTTAACCTAGTTAGCTAATAGTTTAGAAATAACCTATAGTAGGGTTAAAAGCAACTAAATTAAATGTTGATCAAAATGGAGGGACCTAAGTTGTAAAAATTGAAACTTAATTTTAATTAATTAAATAAAACACACCAAACACCCCACAAGGAGGTGTCTGGTCGTACAAGAAGAACAGGGGGGCGATCCCCACACATCAAAACCCTAAATCTTCACCAAACTTGCAAATTGAAGGCTCAATCCAAGTTTAAATCGAAATTAAAGCATAGATTACTGATCCTCATCACAAGAGGATCACAAGGTATGTAAAATTTCATAAAAACTCTCAACTTGAATTTCTCATGTAATTGGGAAAATCTGAAATTATAGTTGCATGTATGTCTTATGATGATCTAGGAACAACTATAGTGTCTAGGGACAAACCCTAGACAAATACAAGTTGAAATCATGTGAAATTGTAATGAAACCTATGAACACCATTGTAGGTGATTAGTGGTTTATGTGAAATTTGATGAACACTAGGAAATAGAGTGTTGATCTAGTATAATTTGACAATTTTGAAGTGATTTCAGAAATAATAGAAGTTAACAATTTTGTAAGAAGGTTGATTTATGTGAAATTAGGGCTAAGAGATAAGCTAGAGACTTGATAAATAAACATGTAAAATTCTGCCCTTAAAGTGTTTGTTGAAATGCCTCAAAGAAGGCTTGAAACTAGAAATTTTGTACTTAAAACACCTAATTGTGATGTTTGGCTATTATGCAAAATGTGATTGAAAAGAGTTCTAAATGTGATAAACGTGGTTAGAACTTTGGTTAAAACGGGGGTCTAAAGATAACGCCTACCGGGTAATTAAAGAATGCTAAAACTAGTTGATGAACTCGAATATGCAATTAGTATACTAATGGGCATTTGACTTTTATAAAGTCAAACTGGCCTATAATACGATAAATGGTAATTTTTTATATGAAATGCGTAAGGTGGAATAATCGTATTAAATTATGATTAAACTAACCACCTTGAAAACGATGATGATAGTTTGACGCGTAACAAGCTAGGTGGAAGCTTGATGAGGGAGCGGGTCAAACGAATCAAGAAGGAAAGGAAAAGCGTAGTTCGGATGCGAGGTAAGTAAAACTTACACCCACTTGTAGTATATGTGTTTATTTTATAATCGATGAATACAAATAAGGATTAGGTTCGAATCATGGGTTCCGACACGAAACGAAATGAGTGGGAACCAATAAAAAAAATGTTTTAAACCATAAATTAATGGTGAAAGAGGCAAATGGTAAATTAGACATGAATTGGTTAAGAATTAGTAAGTTTTTCTTAAAGTTACCTTATAGCGTAACTAGTAATGGAAAATGGGTAAAAATGGAAATTTAGTCAAGTATCGACTAAAGTAAAATAAGTTTCAAATGACACCCGTAGCGTAAGCGAATGGGTTAAAAATATAAGAAATTGACTTTAGAAAGAAAGGGATCTAGTGAGAAAATCCGAAATGGGTTGGACGTGTGATTGGTAATTAAAAATCATGTTTCGTTACATATGAAAATGTTGGGTCATATAGACCGAACGGGTCAAATGGTGGGAATAACGCCATTTGACCAAAATCAACTAATGGGGTTGTCAAGTCATGTGTTTACAGGGGCGAATAGTAATTTGGGTAATTGCGTCGCCATAAGAATATCGGTAATAAAAAGAAGCAAGGTGTTGAAAAGGGTCACTAGGTTGACTCGAGCCAGGTACGTATAAATAAGATTGTGGTTGAACATACATTTTTGGTCAAATTAGTAGCAAATGCCCTTCGTCGTAAATGAGGGGCTAAAGTTGACTAAAATGCCCTTGTCGGGTAATTCGGGCAAACGACCTTTAAAGGTTGTTGGAAGTAAGTGTTTTGATAGATTAAATCCTTAAGATAAGTATAAAAGGGATGTTATGGGACCTTAGTGCATAAATACCCTTAACGGGTCAAAATAGAAGTGATAGTGAAATGGGTTAAAAATGTGTAATAACTCGATATTGGAACCTTGTACAATAGGAAATAATAATAATAATGTGTTTACAAAAGAAACAAAGGTCACAAACAAGTTTGTTAGATGAAACTGCGAATGGGTCAAAAAGTGTCGTAATTGAACTTCAAGCCGAGAGCTTGAAGTCTGAAATTTTGTGAAGTTAAATGTTGTATTTTAACTCCATATTATGGAGAATTAAATTATGGTCACGTAGGAAAAAGAATCAGGTGAAACAGACCAATAACGAAGAAGTTATGGCCGTTTCCGTAAAGTATTGCGTTGCTGGGAAAATGCAGGTCACAGATCCAGACCTGCTGGAAAACATGTACTCTCGCGACACGCGAAGGAATCACCCGTTGTCGTCGCGACACGCGACAGGTTGACGCAGCCCGCGTCATATATCTATTAAGTTCACGCGGCCCGCGAGAACTATCAATTCCGGAATTTTTCTTTTATTTTGTTGTATAAAGCAAGAAACTTGTTTAAGCCAGTGTTTAAGGTATCAAGACTAACTTTTAAGTTGGTTTTGATCACAGGTTGATATCAAGAGTTCCCGGATGAAGATCAAGCAGTGTACAAGAACCGAACACACTAGAATAAAGCTTCCGCGCGTTGTTTCGTCGTAAATTTTAAACGACAATTCGTTAGATATTAAATTGTAATATTTTCAAATTGTAAAAGTTTTAATTCACCCGTATTTTCGACAGTATTTACACATAATCTCATGTTTATTTTCGTAATTTAAACGAAAACCGTTAAATAATTAGACGGGTGTTACAAACTCCGACACTCACACATTCCAATAGTGAAGGTTCGCGGGGAAGGCAAACGCGGCGCCGAGTTCACTTGGGAACTCGAGAGTGATATGAAATCTAAATATCCACATCTATTCGTTACGCCTGCACCTTAATTTCGGGATGAAATTCCCTAAAGTAGGGTAGGCTGTAACAATTTAACTTTCCGAGTGAAGTCAAAGTCAGGTCGTTATTCAGATCTGTCTTTTCTTGCTTAATTATTGCTTTGTACTCTCAAGATTCGATAAACGATATATTGGTTAACGCTATTTTAAACTACGATTTACTACTAAGTGAAGTAACAATGCAATAAACGCAGAAATCACAACTAAACGTCATTTTACTAAACGCTATCGCATCGCAAACTTGAAACGCAACTACTGGTATTGTTCTATGTGTGTGTTATTATGTGCTTACTTGTGTGTGCTTTGTATATGTTTTGGGATGTTATTCGTAAACGCTATCGCAACGCAGTCTTATCGCAAACTCAAGACGCAGATTTACATTTATGCTTTTTATGTGTTATGTTATTTGTGTAACTAATTGATTAATGCTATCGCATCGCTTACTCGAAACTCGTCTAAACGCAACGCAACGCAACGCTCAACGCACGAAACGAAAGTCGGAAAACCAACTCGCACGCGCCGTCTGATCGAATGGCCACTCGGTCGAATGATCATCCAACTCGCACGCGCCGTCTGATCGACTGGCCATCCGACCTACTTAACTCTCCACCGCCTTTCTCCCTTTCACATATAAATACTCGCCTGTCACATCAACTGTTCATTGATCATGTGACAGCTCTATCCGACCCAGACACTCCCAACTCGTTCCAAGCACTTTTCTCTCGATTCCACGCGATTTCGTAAGTATTTCACCCTAAATCTTGTACTTCCATCATCAGCACACACTTTCTCATCATTTTCTACATCAAATCTTACTTTTCACCACGAAATCACCTGATTTGGACTGTTTTAGGGTGACGTCACCTCGGTTTCACATGAACACTGAAGTGTGACCTCATCTCATCAAGAACGGTTTAGATCTAAAGGATTTCTACACAATTTTACACTGATTTCGACAAGATCTAAATGTTTTCAACTGGATTCAAACTTTTCTTCAACATTCTTCACTTTTTACTAAAATACCGTTAGAATCTGGACTCGCTCAGGCTCTCTACTCATTCTCTAGTGCAGGACCGGTCTGAGAACGGATTTCTACCGAAGAGACGACCGATTCACGTGTTGAACATGAAACTCCATCAAGAACAGTTAAGCCTGATCAAATGGAGTGATTCCCATCCGATCGACTGAGCTGAACTTGGAGTGGTTTCCGTTGTTTGACACGTCATCATACCGTCTCCGTCAAACTCAAAACTTTTAACTTATAAAATTTTACAAAGTTTTCAAACAAAATGGTTACTCGATAGAATAGCCATCCGATCGGATGACCATTCAATCGAATGACTATTCGACCAGGTGACTTGCCTTATAAATTCAACACTTAAACAATTTTACAAAACTTCAAAGAATATTAGCTTTTCAATCGAATAGCCATCCAATCGAATGGCCATCCATCTGAATGACCATCCAATCGAATGACTTGAAATATACTACAACGAAAACTTCAAAAGTTCAAACATTTTACAAACACACTCCTCAAATCGAATGACTAGCCGACCGAATGGTCATCCGACCGACTCATCATTCGACCCTCGTCTCACTCGACACGTTGTTTTACGCACTGTTCAACACTTACACTGTCGTTCCATGCTCAGGCTAACTCTCACGCGCTTCCTTCAATCCAAGTACTGTGTTTACTAGCTAAACACAAATTGTGAGTATACTCGAACCCTTTTTCGTTTAACGCACTTTTGGGTGTTACATACGTTACCTATATTAAATCACATCAACAGACAACGCAAACACTTTTAAACGCTAACCGCTCTCGCATGTTATACGTGTTTCGATGAATGCTTGTATGTTATTGTCGCAACCCCCGCCCCCTATCTGTCCCGGGAACTGGCGGCCGCGAGACCAGTTTTGGTGGTATCATTTTGTTTATCATTTTGGCAGCGGAATTTCATTAAGACCGTAGTTAAGAAATGTTTATCAGAGTAAATACCACACTTTTATAATATTAAACATATTGGGATAAAACCCAAGTTTTCATTACAAACATTTTCATAGGGAAAATCCCCATTTTATTGAATAAAACATCTTCTTTTATTTAGGTAACTTTTATAGCCACTTTTCCAAGCCTTCAGTGCTGTCCAGCTGGCTTCTAGTTGGCTCTCACATTTTGTTACCTGAAACGCGTTTAAAAACATTTGTCATTGGGAAATACTGGTGAGTGAATCCCAGTTTAATCAAGAAGAGTTTTATTCTTTAACAGTATTGAGAGCTATCACATTGTTTATTTCTACACAATTACTCATTCAGTATTGTCAATCCTGACTGGTGGGTCATATTACACATTGGCTAACTCTTTGTCCAATAGTAACGTGTTCCACATTTTGTATACAAAACCCCAACATACCGGCAGAAATTGAAGAACTACAAAGACTCAATCACTGCTTAATTGCATTGTAAAACATTTAAGGTTTTGTAAAAACAATTTACAAAAAGGAGATTACTCACATTGCTGATTTAGGTTTTCTGTAAGGGTTTCCTGGTGATTATCTATAATTTATAAAAATGCACACATGTTAGTAAAATAACTCATTATTTACATTAGTAATACCCTCCCCGAGACGGCATTCCAACGACTACGTCGGGCAGAACCTTGACAGCCGTTGCGGAACCCTGGATCAATCGGGCAGCGTATCTAAACGTAACCGGGGTTATAATACTTACATCAGGGCAGAACTTCGTTAATTAGGGGGTATTATGCCCAGAAATTACTTATACTATGTAGAAATTCGTGAGAGAGAAAGTGACTGAACGATTTACAACTGAAGCCTCTCGATCCAATTTATAGGGCTGATCATAGAGGGCGTCGCGCCCCGCGACGGAAACAGGAGGGGCCGTCGCGCCCCGCGACGTAAGGGGTGTAGGCCCTAGCCTTGCCCGGTCATGGGGTAGTTTCAACAGAGAGAGAGACACGTGGCGGCCTAGGGCTGCGCCTGCTGTTCTACCTGGTCGCGGCCCGCGAAGAATAAAGACAAGGGGGTCGCGCCCTGCCACGGCCCAATTATTTTTGTTTTTATTTTATTTTTAATGATATAATGTATTTTGGGCTCGGTTTTCGCATACGGGGTATATTTAGAGACATATAAGGGTATTTTAATATATATCAGGGTGTCAAAAAATATATAGGAGGGTTGTTATATCCTCCCCACCTTGTTTTAGAGCTCGTCCTCGAGGTCTACTGGAACAGGTGTGGATATTTCCTTTGCATTTCTGATTCAAGCTCTCATGTGTATTCTGGTCCTCTTTTGGAGTCCCACTTCACTTTGACTAGAACTAGTCTCTTGTGCTTGAGGTTCTTAACTTTCCTATCTTCAATCTGTAGAGGCTTCTCTACAAACTTTAACTGTTCATTTACCTCTATATCCTTAAGAGGCACTACTAGTGATTCATTAGCTAAGCACTTTTTGAGATTAGATACATGAAATACATCATGTATTCCTGCCATTTCCTCTGGCAGTTGTAGCTGATAGACTACTGGTCCTATTCTTCTAATAATCTCAAAAGGTCCAACATACCTGGGGCTTAGCTTTCCCCTTTTGATGAATCTTACCACTCCTTTCCAAGGAGAGACTTTCAATAACACTTTATCTCCTACTTGAAATTCCAATGGCTTACGTCGGTTATCAGCATAACTCTTTTGTCTATCACGTGCTGCTTTTAGTCATTCCTTGACTTGAATAATTTTGTCTATTGTTTCTTGTACTATCACAGGTCCAGATAGTTGCTTTTCTCCAATTTCTGCCCAACAGACTGGCGTTCGGCACTTTCGTCCATAAAGTGCTTCGAAGGGTGCAACATTGATACTTGTGTGATAACTGTTATTATATGAAAATTCTATCAATGGTAAATGATCGTCCCAATTACCTTTGAAATCAATTACACAAGCTCTAAGCATGTCCTCCATTGTATGAATTGTCCTTTCGCTTTGTCCGTCCGTTTGTGGATGATAAGCGGTAATTAGATTCAACTTGGTTCCCATTGCTTTTTGGAAACTTGTCCAAAAATGAGAGGTAAAACGACTATCTCTGTCAGAAACAATTGATAGAGGAATTCCATGTAATGAAACTATTTCATTTACATATAAGTTAGCTAATTGTTCCATACTGAAAGTTTCTTTCATTGGTAGGAAATGAGCTGACTTGGTTAGCCTGTCTACAATCACCCATATTGTATCATTACCTTTTCTTGTTTTGGGTAATTTGGTAACAAAATCCATTGTTATTAATTCCCATTTCCAAACCGGCATTTCTAATTGTTGCAATAAACCTGAGGGTTTCTGATGTTCAGCTTCAACTTGTGAACAAGTTAAACACCTTGCAACATATGCTGCTATATCCTTTTTCATTCCTATCCACCAATTTTTTTTCCTTAAGTCCTGATACATCTTATCACTTCCAGGATGCATCATATACTTAGACTTATGGGCTTCTTCTAATATACGGTGGCGTAGGTTTCCTAATTTAGGTATCCACATCCTTTTCTTATGGAATCTCCAAATTCCATATTTTCCTTGTTCTAATTCCTTAATCATTCCTTTTAACTTTTCAGTATCATCCTTGATTACTGATTCTTGTGCTTTTCTAATCTGGCCATTTAAATCTACTTGCAGATTTAACTTAAGAGAACGTACTCTTTTTGGCTTTTCATGATACTTTCGACTTAAAGCATCAACTACTACATTTGCCTTTTCCTGCAGGGTACTGGATATCACAATCAAAATCACTAAGTATCTCCATCCAGCGTCTTTGTCTCATATTCAATTCTTTTTGCCCAAAAACATACCTTAAGCTCTTATGGTCGGTGTATATGGTAAACTTACTACCGTATAGGTAATGTCTCCAAATTTTAAGGACAAATATTATAGCTCCTAATTCTAGATCATGGGTTGAATAATTCTCTTCATGATTCTTAAGTTGTCTAGAGGCGTAAGCTATAACCTTTTGACGTTGCATTAACACACATCCATAACCTAATTTAGAAGATTCACAATAGATTACAAAATCTTCAGTTCCTTTTGGTAACGCTAGTATGGGTGTATGGGTTAATCTTTGCTTAAGAATTCTAAAGGCTTCTTCTTGTTTTGGTCCCCATTCAAACTTAACAGATTTACAGGTTAACTTAGTTAAGGGAATGGCTATTCTAGAAAAATCTCGAATAAATCTTCTATAATAACCGGCCAATCCTAAGAAACTTCTAACCTCAGTTGGTGACTCGAGGGGTTTTCCATTTGGTAATTGCCTCGATCTTGGTGGGATCTACATGAATTCCTTCATGATTAACTAGATGTCCAAGAAATTATGCCTGTTCTAACCAAAACTCACACTTCGAAAACTTAGCATAAAGCTTTTCTTTTCTCAATAAACTTAGAAGTGCGTGCAGATGGGCTGCATGTTCCTCTTGGCTCTTGGAATAAATAAGAATATCATCTATAAAGACAATTATGAATTTATCCAAATATGGCTTACATATTCGGTTCATCATGTCCATGAATGCAGCTGGGGCATTGGTTAAACCAAATGGCATGACAGTAAATTCATAATGGCCATACCTTGTTCTGAAAGCGGTCTTAGGATTGTCCTCTTCCTGTACCTTTAATTGATGATATCCTGACCTTAAATCAATTTTATAGAAAAATCGTGCTCCTTGCAATTGATCAAACAGATCATCGATTCTTGGTAATGGATACCGATTCTTAATCGTGACCTTGTTTAATTCACGGTAATCAATGCACATACGCATTGATCCGTCTTTCTTTTTAACGAATAAAATCGGTGCCCCCCATGGTGATGAGCTTGGCTGTATGAATCCTTTCTCCAACAATTCGTCTAACTATTTCTTCAGTTCCTGCATTTCTGCGGGTGCCAATTGGTAAGGTGCTTTGGCAATTGGTGTTGTTCCCGGTATCAAATGGATTCTGAATTCAACTTCCCTGTCTGGAGGTTGCCCTGGTAGCTCTTCTGGAAATATATCTGAAAACTGGGATACTACTGGAATATCCTTTAATTTTTTTCCTTTAGTGTTAGTGATTATGGAAATCAAATACACTAATGATCCTTTTCTTATATAACTTGTTGTTTTCATCACAGAGATGAACTTTGTGGATTTAGAGGTTTTATTTCCTTTAATTGTGATCTTTTCACCCCTTGGTAAATTTACTTGAATTGACTTTTGATCACATAAAATACTAGCTTTATTGGCTATTAACCAATCCAATCCTAACACAACATCAAATCCTACCAGATTCATGGGGTAAAGGTTTGCAATAAATTTCTGATTTAAAATTTCTATTCTTGCTCCCTGCAACATTTCAGAAATCTTAATGGTTTCCCCGTTTGCTGTCTCTACTATACATTCTTGTGGAAGTTTAGTTAATGATTGGTTAAGAAGTTTGCAAAATGATGTATTAATAAAACTTTGGTTTGCACCAGAGTCAAATAATACTTTAGCAAAAACATCATTAACTAAAAACGTACCGGTGATCACATCCGGGATCATCTTTGCTTCTTCTGCAGTCTAAACAAATGCTCTAGCATTTTTAGTATTCTTGGTATTTGCAGCTGGAGCTAACTTTGTACAGTTAGGCTTGATATGACCTTGTTCTCCGCAGTTGTAGCATATCCTGTTGTTAGGCTTTTTCCTGCAGTCTTCCTCCTTGTGTCCAGATATTTTACAAAAGTTATAATATATGGAGCATCTTCCTGAATGCTTCCTTTTGCAATACTTACAGTAGGGTACAGAGGTAGATCCTACATTTCTCCCACGGTTAGAATTTCCATAACGAAATTCTTGAGTAAGCCTCTGGGTTAGGTTCCTCCTTTAATCTTCTTCTCATGTATGGACTAATTCATCTGTCAAGGTGTTGGCTAGTTCTACAGCGTCTTCTATGGTTTGAGGTCTAGCTGCCTTGACTACATGTCTAATCTCTCCAATTAATCCCCAGATGTAACGGGAGATTAAAACTGGTTCAGGTGAAGCAAGGGTTGGTACTATTCTAGCATATTCAAAGAATAATGTAGTATAACCCTTACTATCTACTCCAATCATCCTAAGGTTTAGGAATTTGTTTGCTATCTGTTCTTTTTCATTAGGAGGACATAATTTCCTTTCTACCATGTTTTTAAACTCCTCTCATTCCATATTGTAAGTTCTATCACTTCCTCTAGACTGGAGGATAGTGTTCCACCATTCTAGTGCTGAATTTTTAAACAAATTGGAAGCAAACATTATCTTATCCTCTTCCGCACATTTACTTATTCTTAAGACTGCCTCAGTCTTTTCTATCCAGCGTAGAGATGCAACGGCCCGTTCATTGCCCGAGAATTCCATTGGTTTACAAGACCATAATTCTTTATAAGAACAACCGTAAGACATGGTTCTTCTTCTTTTGGGAATGGGCACTTGAAGTACGGGTCCATTGTTTACGCTGTTTTCAGGTTCAGAAGGTCGTTTACTATCATGTTTACTTTTATTTTCGGCTTCCCTAACCGTTTTGATAATATATGGCATCACATCTATTATCCCTTGTGCCACTAAATGTTGCATGGCACTGTTATCCACTTGGTTTCCATTATTTTTGTTGTTCGGGTTCTCATTATCCAAGTTATTGTTACTCTGGTTATCGTTATTCTGGTTTTCCTGGTTTACTTCGTCGTCCATCTGGATTTTAAACATTTACCAATTATTAATATAACAAAATAATTAATAATTTAGGCAACAATCACATAATACACATATTGGCCAAAAGCGTCGAGCATTGCGACTTTACTCTTTTCTATTATAGTATGCTTCTAATACAAACCAATACTAGAAATTAAAAATTACAATACAATACTACTATGCATCACTAACCACGAAGTGGTCTATACTACAACATATATTATTATTATTATTATATTATTATTTTTTTCATACAAACATATTATATATTATATTATTATTATTACCAACTCCCCCATCACCTTCACTGATCTGGATTCATCCAGTAATCCATATTGCGCTCGTCGTACTTCCAGACGAGTCGCTCTCCTACCTGCCCCATCCTCTCACTACTCTCTAAAATCTCTTCTCTGAAAGTTCGGAGCTCGTGCACATTTTCTGCACTCATTGGGGATGCAGGTGCTGGTACTGAGTCCGAGTACTGGGGCATGGGATTCTCCTGAGGGTACAGATTTTCTAAGATCTCCCTAATGTATTCATCGTTATCATAGTAAGGATCTAGAGGGTCCAGGCCTGGATAGGCTGCTAGATTCGGTATGGGTTCGTCGTTTAGATGGTAGCGTGGCACATAATCCCTATGATCATTGAACCATGGATCATAATCCGGGTCTAAGAGATTAGGGGCTGGAATCCTAGGTATCTCCTCAGGGTTGAAGTCATGCATTTAGACTTGGTTTTCAGGGTTGTCTTCTATCTCCATCGGCTGAGTGGGAAACAAAGGTAAGGGTTGTGGGGCTACTAGTTGTTCCAGGTTTGGGTCGGCAGCTGTGGTTGCTAGGATATGAAAATTGACTAGGCTTCTATTAAGCATATCCTGTGTATGGGCATCTGACTCTCTCTTAGCAGCTGCTAGGACTCTCTGCTGTTGCAACTTTCGCATTCTTTTCCTACGCTCGAATGCTCCCTTACTGAACCATCCTCTCTTTTTTCTGAGGGAATGGCTCTTCAGACTGAGCCTTAAAGACAAACATCCCTTCTTCATTATCAGCGGCATACCCAGAGAGGGCAGGCTGCGAAGAGGTACCTTCACTCCTAGGTGAATCGGACAATTGACGATACACGTCTGAGGGTCCTTGATCACTCATACTGAAAACTAACAAATAGTCAAATAACACACAACAGTAAAATACAGATATGCACGTATTTTCATAATCAATTTCCTAACAATTTAAATAATATATTGGTGTCAGCAGAACACTTCTGTGGCTAAATCAGTGGCTTAGCTCTGATACCACCTTCTGTCATAACCCCCGCCCCCTATCTGTCCCGAGAACGGGCGGCCGCAAGACCAGTTTTGGTGGTATCATTTTGGCAGCGGAATTTCAACAGGACCATAGTTAGGAAATGTTTATCAGAGTAAATAACACACTTTTATAATATTAAACATATTGGGATAAAACCCAAGTTTTCATTACAAACATTTTCATAGGGAAAATCCCCATTTTATTGAATAAAACATCTTCTTTTATTTAGGCAACTTTTATAGCCACTTTTCCAAGCCTTTAGTGCTGTCCAGCTGGCTTCTAGTTGGCTTTCACATTTTGTTACCTGAAACGCGTTTAAAAACATTTTGTCAGTGGGAAATACTGGTGAGTGAATCCCAGTTTAATCAAGAAGAGTTTTATTCTTTAACAGTATTGAGAGCTATCACATTGTTTATTTCTACACAATTACTCATTCAGTATTGTCAATCCTGACTGGTGGGTCATATTACACATTGGCTAACTCTTTGTCCAATTAACGTGTTCCACATTTTGTATACAAAACCCCAACATACCGGCAGTAATTGAAGAACTACAAAGACTCGATCACTGCTTAATTGCATTGTAAAACATTTAAGGTTTTGTAAAAACAATTTACAAAAAGGAGATTACTCACATTGCTGATTAAGGTTTTCTGTAAGGGTTTCCTGGTGATTATCTATAATTTACACAAATGCACACATGTTAGTAAAATAACCCATTATTTACATTAGTAATACCCTCCCCGAGACGACATTCCAACGACTACGTCGGGCAGAACCTCGACAGCCGTTACGGAACCCTGGATCAATCGGGTAGCGTATCTAATACGTAACCGGGGTTATAATACTTACATCGGGGCAGAACTTCATTAATTAGGGGGGTATTATACCCGGAAATTAATTATACTATGTAGAAATTCGTGAGAGAGAAAGAGACTGAACGATTTGCAACTGAAGCCTCTCGATCCAATTTATAGGGCTGATCATAGAGGGCGTCGCGCCCCGCGAGGGAAACAGGAGGGGTCGTCGCGCCCGCGACGTAGGGGGTGTAGGCCCTAGCCTTGCCAGGTCATGGGGTAGCTTCGACACGAAGAGAGACACGTGGCAACCTAGGGTTGCGCCTGCTGTTCTACCTGGTCGCGGCCCGCGACAAATAAAGACAAGGGGGTCGCGCCCCGCCACGGCCCAATTATTTTTGTTTTTATTTTATTTTTAATGATATAATGTATTTTGGGCTCGGTTTTCGCATACGGGGTATATTTAGAGACATATAAGGGTATTTTATTATATATTAGGGTGTCGAAAAATATTTAGGAGGGTTGTTATAGTTATGTTTACACAGTGATTGTTTCCTGACACCTTAGCAACGATAGTACTATTGTTTGGACTCAGCACCTGTCGTGGACAGGGGTTGTTAAGAGTTTTACTTCACATGGTCACAGTGGTGATAATGTTTTGCGCATTCTACACTCCCAGTCATGTCGGTTGCATATGTCGTTGTCGATAGCTTACCTGCTTCACATTTCTATGTGTTACATGCTGGTTATGCGTAAACGCTTTCGCTGTACTATACACTATTAAACTTGTGTACTCACCTTTACACTCTGTGTATTGACTTTATTTTAACGTATGTGACAGGTGTTTAGGATGCTATGCTTTGCTGTGATGAATCAAGTTAGGTGGTCTAGAAACCCATGAATAAAATCTGAGTTGTCGGAACAATTTATTTGTCTTTGAGAACAATGTCTGTAATAATTATTTTTGCTTTATATGTTGATGGTATGGGACGTTAATGATTAATATATTGTCATTAATAGTGTTATGGATTCTCTTGGACAACCTGTTACGCTCAGTGTCGCGCCCCGATGATTCCGCCATCGGTTGGGGTGTGACATGCGACATGTACATGTATACAAAAACACGCAAAGCTATTAAACATATTTATCAATCACACTCTATCCACAATTAAACATGAGACTTGTCATACTTGTTAATCTCGTATGCTATGTTTACACATGCCTATATGCTCATTAATTTTGCAACCTTGCCTTAAAAATTGTAGCGCTATAGGATTAACGTCCTGCTCGTATTCTTGTGGTATTGTAAAGTAAACATCATTACACCCTCTTCGTTTCGACGATGTTGGGTAATCACAATTGCGTTAAACTCTGGTTTGACATATAGCTTACACTAGTACAACATGTTAGTAACCTTTTATACATTTATCATGTTGGATATGAGCACAGTTAAACATTTTTCATTATTATGCTATATATCAAACATGTATACTCGCAAACATATTTGTTGATCATATTTTAATACATGTTGCAGGTTGATAGATGATGATCGAAGAAACACAGTTAGGGTGGACTTAGATACTCACCTTAATGAAATAAACAATTATTTATGTTTTGTGATGTTGCTACAATTTGATGTATTGGCTTTGTTGAACAATGTATGCATTTTTAGTATTTATGAAATTTTGATTAATTATATTTCCACAATTAGTGTTATGATGTAATGAGCAATCTCGTTTTCGTCTCACTCCGATGTTTCCGCCATCGGTTGAGGTGTGACAGATTTGTGGGAATGGGGCTAAATTTAGGTTCTTGTAAGATGGTTACATCTGTGTCGCCCCCGCCGCATCGCGCGGGCGCCATGCTAGTATTTTTATATACACACACGTTAGAATTAGTTTTATGTGTATGTGTGTCTTAGGGGATCTAATTAAGCATACAAACATACACCATTTTTCACTCACATAGGATTTGTATTTACCGTAGGATTAGGTTATTAATTTGCGATCGTATGAGGGGATCTAAGGAATACAAGTAGCTTAGATGGCTTTATCTCGGGTCGTTAGTTTCTTGGATTATCCATTCTTTCGTGCAGTATTGCTTGTTGGATATTTTCGCAAACAGTGAGTAGATTCATTATCTGAATTCCCCCTTTTGTCATTAACTCTTTTTGGGGTGTATCTCGCGTTTAAAATAAAAACTGAATCTATTCACCAACATGTTTGTTGACCCCAAACTCCTTTACGTGTGATACAGGTATACAGGGGTGGACGGATTTTGAGTTTAAGACATGTAGAACTGTCTTAGTAATAAACCGGCTATGTTATGTTTCTTTTATTTATTTGAATTTGGAACTTTGAAATAATATTTGATTTCTATGTTATGTGTGACATGTTAATAATGATGCTTTAAATACTACAACCTTTAATTAGTTGTTATAAGCTTTGAGCAATCAATCATGCCCCGTACCATGTCGCTGCGTATCGGGCCAGCGTGGGGAAACATTTTTAGGGATAAAATAATCTCTAAAAAATCTACTTCTGAAGAAGGACACTATGCCAACGAATGTCCCAACAGACAAAAGTTTCCGGAAAAATTAAAAATTATTTCAAAAGCGGAAACTGAAGGATATTTTCCTTCTGAAAATATTTTTGATGGCTATACGAAAGTATATACATTAAAGATATTAGACAACTTATTATCAGATTCTTCAACAGAAGACTCAGAATGAAGTCCAACCACTCTTTTAAGTTGGGGGATAAAAATAAACAAATGATTTTGTTTATTCAAAAATTATTTCTCTCTCCCACATCAGTCTTAAGGGTTCATGCGGAGGGAGCATTGACTTTGATCTTGTATAGCAAGTTCATCGGAAACAACAAAGAATTAGACCAAAGGAAACCAATTTTAGACCGATGGATATGGTTACGACTTACGATATCATACGTCTCTTAGTCTGTTACACCCGTTAATCACGTCCACCCTCATTCAATCCATGATCAAGTAATCAGATGACGATTATTGTTGTTCTCTAGTTATTTGTAGCTATATATTTATTTATTTACTCTTAAAAATTTTAAAATCACATATATATAAAACTGAAGTAGTTTTTAATGGACTCATGTCTCCTTTGACATTATATATATATATAGGGAGTAGTTCATGCAAGAACCACCCTTATTGCGAGAACCGCGAGAACTAATGTGAACACAACCTAAAATAGCTAAAAAAAACCTAACCCCCACCCCCCCCCCCCCCCCCAAGCTAAAAACTAAAACCCCCAAAAAACCTAAAAAAACCTAAACCCCCCCCCCCCCCAAAAAAAAAAAAAAAAAAAAACCTAAACCCCCCTCCCCCACCCCCCAAAAACCTAAACCCCCCCCCCCCCCCCACCCCCAAGCTAAAATGCTAAAAACTAAACCCCCCAAAAAACCTAAAAAAATCAAAAAAAAAAAAAATCTAAAATTCTTTTTTTTTAATATTTTTTATGCTCAAATCGCTACTTTTAGTGGCAAAAAAAATTTTAGTTTTTTTTTTGCTTCGAAAAGTAGCGATTTTTATATAAAAAATATTAAAAAAAAATTTGTGTGATTTTTAGCTATTTTTAGGCATTTTTGGTTGTGTTCACATTGGTTCTCGCGGTTCTCGCAATAAGAGGTGGTTCTCGCATGATCTTCTCCCTATATATACATATATATATTGATTTCGAGAGACGATTAATAGTAAGTTTACTTTTATAATAATATATAGTTTTTTATTATTTTATTATTTAATATATTATAATAGTTTATTATTATATTTACTTTTAAGGGAAATGATCAAATAGAAAGTTTATTTTGGCTAGGAAGTATAGGAAGCAATAGGATTAGAACATGTGGCAAAATTTAAAATAAAGAGAAAGGGTATTTTAGTTAATCTTATCATTTTCTTCTTCCTTCTTCTTCCCAGTAACATCAAAACCCACCATCTTCAACCATTTCTTCACTTTCTATCTTAATAATCACTACATTATAGTGCGATTTTCGTCACCAATCAATGATTCAAACACCCGATCAACGTGTTCTTCAGCTTTTTTGAAGAAAACCCAGTTTAATTTCATACAAAATCTCGTTTTTTCCGGTGATTTTGAAGATAATCACTCGATTCGTTCGATTCGATCGCTGATAAGTGTTTCAATCATTCAAATTTCGTCAATCGTTGAAGAAACCGACTTCGATCCATGTAAGAAATTCTTTAATTTCATTTTTATTATCTAGGTTTTTGATTTAGTCATTGCGTTTTACGATCTTGGCGGGGGTCCGGGGACAGGGCCCCTGGTAGCAGGGTCCCAGGGGCGGCAGCCTCTGGCGGGATCCAAGGGACAGAGCCCCTGGCTGGGGTTGAGCTGACGTAATTCGTAGACAATTCAGACAGTTCACAGACAGTTTTATGTGTCCATTGCGTTTTAGAAATAAGAGAGTTTTATGTGTTTTCTGGCTATTGCGTTTTAGAAAAAAACACATTTTTAAGTGTTTTTAGTCATTGCGTTTTAGGTAAAACACATTTTTGAAGTGTTTTTAGTCATTGCGTTTTAGGTAAAACACATTTTTAGATGTTTTCAGTCCATTGCGTTTTAGAGAGAACACTTTCTTTTGTTTTTTTATGCCATTGCGTTTTAGAAATGAGACATTTTTAAGTGTTTTCTGGCCATTGCGTTTTATAAATAAGACATTTCTTTGTGTTTTTGGTGCATTGCGTTTTAGGTAAAGCACATTTTTATGTGTTTTCAGTCCACCACGTTTTAGAAAAACAGACATTTTAAGTGTTTTCTGGCCATTGCGTTTTAAAAATAAGACATTTGTTTGTGTTTTTGGTGCATTGCGTTTTAGGTAAAACACATTTTTATGTGTTTTCAGTCCATTGCGTTTTAGAAACTACACTTTCTTTTGAGGTTTTTGGCTATTGCGTTTTAGAAATAACACATTTCTTTGTGTTTTCTGGCCATTACGTTTTAAAAATGAGACATTTCTTTGTGTTTTTGGTGCATTGCGTTTTAGAAAAATGTCATTTTTTAGGGGTTTTTTTTTCCATTGCGTTTTACGCAACTGCGGTTTTTCCATTGCGTTTTACGCAACTGGGTTTTCAAAAAAAAAACCGAAAATATAGCAATAGTATACTCGTTTTAAAGATAAAAAAAACGCTCGTTTTTTTGGTGCAATTTTTATAAAAAAATAATTTCGTATGAAAGAGTTATTAACGTTTAAAAAATGGGGGGAATTGGAGGAGAGAGAAACTATTGCCTTGGATTGACTATAATGCACCTAAACAAACTCACACGTCTCTTTTCTTCTCTTCAATTTCCATCATTTAATCTTAGCCCTTGATTAACTAAATGGATGGTCAAGATCACTTCCTAGCCTTCTTAGCCAAATAAACTTCCTATTATATCTCCACCCTTACTTTTAATAACATATTTTTCTTTTTTTAAACATCTATTTCCTTTACTTTTTTTTAATAATTGTTTTTTTTTTCTTTTTTTAACATATATTAATTTATCAATTAATTTGATAAGTTACGTTTATAACTTTTTTTTTAAACTTAAGTACATAGTTGTGCTTGATTTCTTTCCCTGACATTCCATTATAAGTTTTGTTATAACAATGTTATGCTCAAAATAAAGTATTTATTTGGTATTATAAAAGGATACGATGATAAACTAAATCGTTCTAATGGTTTGACTTTCTAAACAACATGCTTTATTTTCAAATCACGTTTGTTTTACATTATCATTTGTTCGGTTTCGCCGCAACGTGCGATATAAGAAAACTAGTTTAGTTTGAAATCTATGCAAGTCGAAGGTAAACTTATAAACTTGGGCCGATGCTGAATATTTTTTTAATATACATTTTTGAAGGGGTATGGTCCCAAAAAGGCCGCGCAAACCTCCGTCAAGGTTGCGCGCGACCATACTCCTTATTCAACAAACTTCCTATCATTAGCCTCGCGCGAACTACACCATATTCTATTTTACGTCGCGCGAGACCTGGACAATAAGAAGCTCCAGTAACAACACTTAGCATACCGAAAGAGCACTCAGTCACCTAAACCCCGCGCGAGTTAGTTACGTGCCCAGCAAGACTCGCGCAGGGAAGCAGCGCAAGGCTGTCCCAAATAGTACACAAGGCACAAGTGGCAGAAGAAAAGAGCTAATCAACGTTCTTCTGGCTCTGCTCAATCGTGCTCACGATCATCTGACATGCAGGAGACAAAAAGTACTTAAGGACGCCTACATGGCACCAATCATAAGGCAGAGACAACTGCCCCACGATCTCCACTTACCTGCTGATGGCAGAAGGGCGGCCAGGCCGACAACAGTGACACGTGGCTCCAATCACATTGCGCCAGCTCCGGAAAGCTCCTAGAAGCCACTAACGGTCGACACCAGTGAGACAAGGAGCATATCCTCCATGTTGTCGCCTTCCGGCCCAAGGCCCATCAGCCCACATCCTCTTACACCTCTCCGGCTATAAATAGAGACCTCACTTCACAGGTTAAACATTCAATTCCCTCTACTCTCACACTTAATACTTAATTATCTCCCCAAAGCAGTCGCTTATTCTCACGCCGGAGCCCGGTTAAGAGGGAAACCCCAACATTCCCCTCTTAACGAGTAACGGTGTTCTGTTTTGCAGATAACCCAGTCATTAAGGAGCTCAGGAAACCGTAAAAGAAGATTAACCATTATGGTAGGAACATAAACCAAAATGATTAGTCTCATAATTAGTTCCGTGTTTCTTCAATTTTTCTTTAAGTTTATAACTCATAAATAAATATTACCAAAATCAGCGTGGTTTGCTTCACAATATTTGTGAATTGAAATCTGAATAATTAATATCATGTTTAGTTAAAGAAATAGAAATCATGTTTAGTTAAAAAAATAGAATGACGAGATCTGAATAATTAATATCATGTTTAGTTAAAGAAATAGATGTTTAGTTAAAAAAAATAGAATGACTCTAATGTAGGTATCGTTGTCGGTATTATTAGGACCGATAGCGGTATTCAATTTTATTATATCATATATTACTCATTCTACCCTCAAACCTTGCTATAATGTCAAAAGGAACCCTCTAACTTTGTAAATGTCATTTTGACTGCCTCAAGTTTTCTATAGTTTTGAGTTCACCCTAAAATTAATTTCTTACGTTTTTATTTTTATGTACATGTCGTATAAATTCGAGTTCGTCTACGCTTCAACGTAATTTTTGTTTGAAAACGAGTTAGGTCAAATCGGGGCAAATGTAATACATTCTCATTCAATAGTGTAAATTTGAGTTACTATACGTTTCAACATAAATTTAGTTCGGAAACGAGTCGGGTAGGGTTGATTGTAGTCTACAACTTCCACGCCGCGTATGACGCCACTGCATGTGTTTATTTTATGTACGTTTTGACTTGGTCGACGTAAATTTTATTTGAAAACAAGTAGGGGTCAATATAATATAATTTCATTCAACACTATGAATTCGGATTACTCTACATTTCAATGTAGATTTTGTTCGGAAACGAGTAGGGTTGATTGTATAGTCTTTAAATTATCACAACGCGTAAGGCGCCGCCGCAACGCGCGGCTGGTAAAAGAACTAGCATATACTATAAAGTACCAACATTGGGTATGTAGTTGCATCAAGATTCCAGAAACCCCCACAATTCACAATGATCACAATAACACAAACAAAACCTACTAATGGAGTAGCTACCACTGCATTACATGTTATTTGCAAGCTCTAAGAGAACACAATGACAGGAAAACAAAAGGCCCATTATTAAAACAGAAATCCAAAAAGGTTGAAAAAAGAAAAAAAAAAAAAAAACTGGCGTAATAATATCGCGGGCCATTTAATCTTTATTAGGGTTTAGGATCTAGGATATAGGAGCCGATATAACATAAAGTCTGCAACCAATGTACACTTGGTTAAATTTGCAGTCTGGTGAGGTACCTTGGAACCATAAGAACCACTATACATCATCTGCAGACAAGTAAAAAAATCATTAGGCATTATAGACACAAAACACTAGTTGACCACATACACTACAGCTACATATCAGCCTTTTAATCAAGTAAACTATATAAACCATTCATAATCTCTTCCTCCTTTTGGTTATGTTTTACATATTGGCATCATCAGTCCCCCAAACCCTATATTTGACCATTTTGACCCACATGAGGCGTTTTTTTTTTTTTCTGATCAGGCGCACTTTTAAAACAAAGCTACAAATCAGAAGGTCTTAACAGATTAAAAAGTCTTGATGGATGGTAATTTTGACTTTTGTATTCAATTATTTGCACCAGAAAATCTCTTCTTTGAGCAAGTGTTCTTTTTTCTGCTACATTGGTTGACTCTATTCCTCATCAGACCATTCTAATCTTAATAACCACATATACCAAATAAAAAGAGACAAATAGACCTCTATGGTTTCTTGAGGAATGTGTTCATCATTCATCAAATTCAAAACACCAAATGAAACCAGCATAAATGGTTAAAGGAATTGCAAGAAACCGTTTTGTGACCAGATAAATGAACATCAGACCATGTCACTCAAAGACGATCCAAAATCACCTCCTATGTAACCTAGAATAATGTTCTTCCCTGTAATCTACGTTACACTCTAACGTTCATATTCATCCATAGCAAATAAACCATCTTTTCTTTTCATTTTTCAGTCAAGTTAAAAATGACGATCACTAGATGCAAGATATGAGGAAGCAAGATATGGATATTGAATGTCTGCTAAAACATAAAACCAATATGCATTCCATATGTTATACAATCAAATGCAGTGATTACAAATTCAGCAACAAGGACTATTGCCATCATCAAGTACCTTTATTATGAACATCAATCTAATCTACACTCCTACTTTTTTTATGACCATCAATCTAATCTACACTCCTAATTCTCGATGAGGGGCACCATTTTAGACACATGGATACCGCCAAGCCAAAGGCCCATTAGCATTATCAAATACTAGTAAGCAAACTATACTATCAATCATACAAGTGCAATAAAAATATATACCTACAAATTTACCTGTAAAAGAGCCCTTGTATGCAATGTTTCAAGACATTACCACATCATCATCATCATCATTAACTCTAGCAGCAATCTCACCTCCATCAACCGGCCAGCTCGGCCAACTCGACACCGTCTCCACACTATTCGTCCGCCCCGAATCAGGCATCACATCCACCTGAACCTCCTCCCCAATCTGCGTTGGCGAAAACAAAGCTTCCACCTCCCCCTCCCCCACCCGCCGCTCCCGCTGATGCCTAATCGGAAACACCAACCGATGCCTCCGAGCCAAATGCCTCAATCCAAACCCTAACAACTCCTCATCATCCTCATCATCTACCAAATCCCCCAATCTCAAAACCCTAGACCTAGACCTCCTCCTCACTTTCGAATCCCCGTCCACCGGATCAATCGGCAGCTGAAACCGACATACCGGACACGAATTACGCTGCGAAAGCCACGGAATTATACAATCAGGATGATACATATGCTTACACGGAAGCTCCTTCGTCTCATCATCAATCACAAACTGATCCTTACAAACCGCACAAATAACAATCGGATCAATCTCAAGCAAGGCCGCCGTGATCTTCACCGACGGTATAGCTTCAACCGCGGATTTCGCCGCCGGAGAATGGAGGCGAGAGGTGGTAGCCACGGCGGACGGACTGTGAACGTAATCGGAGTTAAAAAGGTGGTTAATTACACGGTGAAAGTACGGATTATCGAGCGTATCGGCCGGTGTCTCCGCCGCCGGAAACTGAAACGCGTCCGCCGGTAACGACGGGTCGAGAAACGACGGGAATAATAATTGATCTGAATCGCCGTGACTGTTAGGGTTAGGGTTGGTGAAGGTGATTGGGGAATCTAATTCTTCGAGGAAATCGGAGTTGCAGTGGGGGCAGAGGGAGGAGGTAGGGAGGAGGGAGATGCTCATGTCACACTCGTGGCACCAGTAGGTGCGGCGGTCCATGACGGTGGTGGTGGTGGTGGTGGTGACGGTGGTTGAGGACATTGTGTTTGGTTTGGTGATGGGTCAGGTGGGATATTATTGTATGGATGAGAGTGTGTGTGAGGGTGGGACAAGATTGGTTGGTTTGGTTAGTGTCGTTAGTTAACTCTTGTTGTTTTGTTGGAAGTTTAGTGGTAATAATGTAAATTGGTTGATTGATTTTTTTGGACTTGTGGTTAAAGGTTGTGGACTAGTACTTGTGTTTTTAATGCAAGTGTTTGTACCACTCAATCATAGGGAAGGTTTTCCTAGGAACAACATTTTAGGAAGAGAACTAGTAGAAAAGGTGACTAGGAAGCATGAGAGGAGTAAATCGTTCTTTCCAAGTTAAACATGATATTTTGTCTACGTTAGTTGTTGGTGAAACCCTTTGTATGAGATAGTGTGGTTTCATATGTCCGAGACAAACCAGCCTTGAAAGTGTGTATGCAGGCATTCCGAATAGCGCTTGGATATCCTATAGATCATTCCATACTCAGTCGCCTAATACTTTTTGTTAGCTACACTTAAATCCTTGCGAGGCTTGTACTTGTGCTCCACGTCGGAGGCTGGTCAAAGAAGACCCCCTCCCCCCTCTTATGAGGATACCAGTGGTGCCCTTATCTTAGCATAATGTCAAGGGGTTAGTTTTCGACTCCCATGTGGTGTCCTTATCTTAGCATAGTATCACGGGGTTAGTGCGTACACTTTTTCATTGACACTGACTTCGTCCTTCAATAAAATCCTGGACTAGCTAGTAACCCAAGCGTTCAAGCACAACCCATAGCATACCGATCTTCACATATTTGGCCTGTGACACTCTACCACCACCATCTCATACACGTCCTCGTGCATGCTCGTCGTCCCATATCAGCTCGCATACTTGACAATGCATGATTCCCTTATGTTGAGCATGATTCACTTTGGGAGGGTAGGACACCCTGTAGCACAACAACAACGATCTTATGTTGTGTCGGTTCAAGTAGTACGTCAGTTCTTATTTATGTTGGTGCTGACGTCCGCTGCATCGGGTTGCTCATGTTGGCGCTAATGATTCGCCAATAGTTTCAGGAATACGGGGAACCTAAATAATTGTAGCAGTTTTCACAAAACTTTCCTTTTACGACGCTACTTACCGTAGGTTTTTGAACACATCACAGAGGGCTTCATTGACACTATACTAGAACGGTTCTCACGATCCCGTACTCATGGAATACAAAGACCTTTGCCGAAGCAAACCCATATTTGGTCTTCTCCTGAGATCATCGCGTAACCGTACTCTAAATGTTAATCTCATTTTGGTTAAGAGTCACGTTCCAACGTGTCCGAGAATCGACGTGCTCTGATACCAAATTGTCACATGGTTAGTTTTTGACTGTATGTGTGGCGTTCTCATCTCCTCGGGGATAAGCCAATCCATCCCGCTTCTTTATGTGGGTCACTGGTTTCGTCATGCCTTGTACTCATCAGGAGAGCAACGTCATGTCACACCCCAACCAATGGCGGAAACATCAGAGTGAGACGAAAACGAGATTTCACGAGACTTCATAACGACTAATTATGACAGGTATTTAAAGTAACGATTTTCATTTCTTGTTAAAGGGAATATGAAGGGGTATGGTCCCAAAAACCTTGCGCAGGCATATTGGACCATACCACAACTTCATCACAATAAACCTCTTGAAAGGAACCCTGCGCAGCTGCGCACCGGTTCTAAAGTAAAAAACATAGAAGAAAGCAGTCTTCAACATTCGCGCACCAGGATAGAACTAATCTAACATCTTTGCGTGGGCTCGTGCAAAGGAACAGTTAGATTTGAGAACCAAATCCTAAAGCATCTATGCGCAATAAAAGCCAGGACTTAAGCAAGAGAATTCCTTTCTGTTGTAACAGAATTGACACATGGCAGGAGGATTAAGGGTTACAGCTGTAAACCTTCTAGAAAACTTTATCGTGCATAAACCATTCAGTTACAACCGAATGGTGACGTGGCATCATTCTGAACGCTCATCTGGGTCACGATGATGGTACTAACTTGGAGAAGGATCCACACACATTCACTTTCCACGTGGCATCTCCCCAGCTGTTGATCTCGCCCACGATCCGTGTGCATAAACGTAATGTTAGTGATCAACGGCAAAAAGGATAACCGCTTACGGAAAATGCTTTCCGTTACTACCTCCTTCAACAAACTTTCCCGCCCAAATCCAGATATAAATAAGACAACTCAGGTATGATCTCACAAGTTACATTCACTTCACTTTCACTACTTTTTCTTCTTCATTGAGATCTGTACTTATTCTCACGTAGGAGGGTGGTCACGGAGAGAACCCCCATTCTCCCCGTGGTGAGTCTAACGGCTGTCTGTTTTGCAGATATCATCGGAGAAAAAGCTCAGCTAAACCCCGAATTGAACGAGAGGACTTACCTTTTTATGCAGAACTAAACCCCTGGTCTGGTTGATTCCGGTCATTCGAACTACTGTTTCTTCATTGGCGCCCACCGATTCTTCAATTTTCATTCTCATCCTTTCGTTTTGATTCATTTCTTTTCAATCTCTGTTTTCCACGGCAGAGACTCCGTCAAATCGTCCATCAAGTCCTCGATCTGAAAACAGAGGTAATCCAACTCATGTTACGTAGATCGACGGAATCATGGGAAAAACAGTTAACAGCAAAATTCGTTATGAGGTACACAGCTCTGTTGCCTCAGAAACGCAATCTGGAACTCAGATTCATTCAGATCCACTTTCGGAAGAAACTCCAGTTTATTGGTTCACCAAATTCCAAAATACCATACACGAAAATTTTTCACCAACATCGGGCACACTGATGCAAATGGTGAGCACATCTAATGGATCTCATAATTATTCTTCAAACCTGCCGACTAAAGTAACAGAAGTATACCATAAAACGAACACCAGATCTGGATCTCTTCATATCATATCTGGTTATCAGGAGTCTCAGGCAAAGTACACGCTTAAGAAGAAATCTGATAGCACAGTGTCGGACCCACGATCAACACATCAGTGGGACATCCAACCCAGTAACAAAGGATATCTAGAAACATTCAGATATATGAAACAAGATATGGAAGACAACAACCACCAAAAAACCAGTACGGAACAAACATACATGGTACAAGGGGGACCCTCACGAAAACCACACAAACGGAGCCATAGTCAGCACTGGCGAGAACAACAAGTAGTCTTCCCCGTCGTTCCAGGAGGTCCTCAAGAAGAACGTCCGGTAATCCTAATTGGTGTCTTCGGTCATTATCGTACTGATTACATGTTCATTGATCCGGGTAGTTCCATGGATATAATTTACGAGTAATGCTTTAAAAATTAGACCTAGAAGACAAGGCGTGCTTGAAACCAGTCGATTTTCCTCTAACTGGTTTCTGCAATGAAGCCATCTTTTCGTTGGGTCAAATCGCCTTTCCTGTAACACTCTCAGACGGAGAGCATTCGCCCACTGTCACAGTCAATTTTATTGTTATGCTAGCTAGATCACGCCATGATGTACTGTTGGGAAGACGATCACAGAGGGAGTTTAGAATGATTACTTCCATACCACACGCCGCTTGTGGTTTTCCAACGGAAACCGGAGTAGCAATTCTATATTCCAGCAAAGAAGTGATGTATGTAGACGACGAACCACCAGTAAAAGTTGCCAAGCCATCACCATCAAATGAACCAGAAAAGTGGGTTCTCAACGAGGAATACCCTGAGCAAACCATTCTCTTAGGGTACGCCATCTCACCAGCAATCTGCGCAAAATTGAAAGAACTCCTCTCTGAGAATATGGATATCTTCGCATGGTCCCCAGCGGACATGACCGAAGTACCAAGAGAGATAACAGAGCACTGCTTAAATATCCGACCTTCCACAGAACCAGTCGCGCAAGGGAAGCGCAGTCTTGGTACAGAAAAGGCTCGCGCAATGAATGAACAAGTAGCCAAATTACTTCAAGGTGGGATTCTGCGAGAAGTACAATACCAAACCTGGGTAGCTAACCCGTAATGGTGCAGAAGCACAACGACGGGTGGTGCATGTGCGTCGATTTCAAAGATCTTAATAAAGCCTGCCCAAAAGACTGTTACGCCCTTCCAGAGATAGACAAGAAGGTGGATTCCTTAGCATCCTTCCGCTGGAAATGTTTCTTAGATTGCTATAAAGGATATCATCAAGTACAAATGAAGGAAGATGACGAAGACAAAACGGCCTTCCGTACAGACAAAGGTATTTTTTGTTACACAAAAATGCCTTTCGACCTCCGCAACGCGGGAGCCACTTATCAACGTCTAATGGATAGAGTCTTCGGAGATGATATTGGCGTAACAGTAGAGGTTTACATGGACGACCTCGTTATCATGAGTCGGGAAGAAGAATCTATGCTCGCAAACATTTAGCGTACTTTCGACTCCCTACGCAGAGTTAACCTAAAACTGAATCCGGTAAAATGTTCATTCGGAATGGAAGAAGGCAAATTCCTAGGGTTTATTGTAACCAAAGATGGTTTCAAGGTTAACCTAGAGAAAGTAGAAGCCATTCAACTTATGCCATCACCAGAATCCATCAAAGAGATGCAACGTCTGGCCGGTCGGTTAGCCGTGCTCAACAGGTTTCTGGCAAATCATGCTGCCAAATCATATCCATTCATCAGCACATTACGCAACTATGTCAAAAAGATCCAGTTCCAATGGACCCTAGAAGCGGAAAAAGCTTTCCAACAAATGAAAGAGTGTTTGATTCAGCTACCAACCTTAACAGCTCCGCGTAAAGATGAACCATTAATCCTATACCTCTCCGCAGCAGAGGTAGCAGTCGGCGCAGTACTAATGGTCGAAAGGGACGGGGTTCAAACTCCGATATACTACATCAGCAAAATGCTAACTGGTCCAAAAACGCGTTATTCTATCATGGAGAAACTTGTCCTCGCACTAGTTCACGCATCACGCAGGCTGCGACGATATTTTTCTAGCCACGTTATCACCGTCCTTACCAACTATAATCTAGGACAAGTCTTGTCCAAACCATATGTCACGGAAAGTTAGTCAAATGGGCTATCGAGCTAGGTGGATACAACATCTTTTACAAACCACGCCCAACTATCAAGGGACAAGTCCTAGCAGACTTTGTTACCGAAGTTCCTGTCGACAAAATCCAGGAATGTGAAGCCATACAAAATCCTACCCCAGTCTTCGACGACAGGGTTTGGACCTTACATATAGATGGCGCTTCAAATGATGACGACGCAGGAGCAGGCCTCCGCCTGGTTAGTCCCGATGACCACGAACTCACGTACGCCATTCGTTAAGATTTCAAGAGTACTAACAATGAAGCGGAGTATGAAGCGTTCCTCGCAGGTCTACGCCTGGCACTCAAAATGGGAACGAAAAATCTTGAAGCACATGTCGATTCCAAGTTAGTCGCAGAGCAAGTCAACGGTCATTACGACGCAAAAGGCGAAGCGATGGCCTTATATCTTGAACAGGCAAGAATTCTGATCAACCAGTTTCAGACTTTCAAGATAATCCACATCAACAGAAGCGAGAACAAACATCCGGATGCGCTAAGCAAATTAGCAGCTACAAGCTTCAAGCACCTCGCAAAAGAACTCCGCATCGAGGTTCTCTCAAATCCATCCGTTCCTCTAAGGCAAGTAAACATAATAGAAGTCGGGAACCCATCATGGATGTCCCCAATCATTATGTATTTGCAACATGGAAACCTCCCAGAGGGGAAAGCGAAAGCTAGAAAAATTCAACACATGGCGTTAAATTATGAAATGGTAGATAGTATTTTGTATCGCAAATCATACATGGGTCCTCTCTTAAGATGTGTAGACAAGCATGAAGCGCAATATCTGGTCCGAGAAATTCATGAAGGACTATGTGGAATCCACGCGGACCCGCGCATGGTGGTCGCAAAAATCATGAGTGCGGGCTATTACTGGCCAGACATGCATGTAGATGCTGTAGAACTCTTGCGCAAGTGCACGTCATGTCAACGTCATGCTCCAAAGACACTCTGCCCAAAGAACCCTCTGGTCGCAGTAACTACAGCATGGCCTTTTCAGCAATGGGGCATCGACCTAGTAGGCCCTTTCCCCGACGCGCCCGACGTAGTAAAATTTATAGTGGTAGAAGTAGACTACTTTACTAAATGGGTAGAAGCCAAGGCCCTAGCATCAACTACCGCAATGGTAATCCGAAAATTCATCTGGGAACACATCATATGCCCCTTCGGATTACCATTGCGCATCATTACAGACAATGGTACCAATTTCGCATCAGAAGATCTACAAAAATGGCTGAAGGAGATGAATATTGAACATAGTTTCGCCTCCGTGGCGCACCCACAGGCGAACGGGCTAGTCGAAAGTGTCAACAAGCAAATCGTGGATGGCATAAAAAGCAAGACTGGGAACCGCAAGAAAGGGGTGGGTAGACGAACTCCCAAGCATTTTATGGGCTCACCGCACTATGCCAAAAACCAGCACAGGGGAAACGCCATTCAGCCTCGTTTACGGTTCAGAAGTGGTAATTCCAGCAGAGATTGGCCTCCCATCACCACGAATGCTAGCCATGGAAAAGCAAAACAACAAGCTTGAGCGCAGAATCGACCTAGACCTCCCTGAAGAGAGGCGCGAAAACGCAGCCATCAACGAAGCCAGGTACAAATCAAAGCTAGAGAAATATTATAATGCTCGAGTGCGTGTATGCACTTTTGTACCAGGAGATTTCGTTCTACGAGACAATGAGGCCTCCAATGCTGAGAAGCCAGGGAAACTCGCGCCCAAATGGGAAAGACCATACGTCATTCATGAAGTCCTAGGAAAAGGCGCGTATACCCTAAAACAGCTTGATGGAACAGACGTTCCACGCACTTGGAACGCACAACAATTGCGCAAATGCTATATGTAGCTGACCCATCCGCACTTAAACAGCATAGAACGCTAACACAGTGCAAAAGTCAGCGCTCGCGTATGCATCATAATTATCATATTTATTTACTTTGTACCTACTGGCCCTGCGCCTTATCCAAATCAATAGAAAGTTTTACCTCTGTTTTGTTCTTATGTTTATTACAAAATGCATGTAATTTCTTTTGGTAAGCGCAAAACACTATGGTAGCACATTACAAGTCTCATGAACGGTCTGCGGGTACATATTCCGCGCAAGGTCCAGGCCTACGTTCACACATGAGCTTTATACCATCTTTATTCTCCTTACTTAAACAAAGTAATTATACACATGCAAGACATTGTAATTCAAACATGTCTTATATTCGAAATAGTTACTTGCGCACCATACGCATTAACAAAAAATTTACATGCACAACAATGCATCAAAAAGTTACTTGTGCAGTAACCATATTAACAAAATATACGAGCACAACAGTGCATCAACAATATTTACAAAACGAGACATACATCCCAAAATAAGTTATAATAAACTACACATCTGGGAACATGGCTAACACCTCTGCAGGAGTGTGTAACGCTTCACCATACCACTCCAGAGGGTGAGGGTCAACGATCCAGTCTTTATCATTCTCCTCACCACCCACAGCAGACGTCATCATCTGGGCTCTGGCCGGGTTTGCACAACGACGATCACTCTGACGCTGTTTGTACACCATCGTACATCGACTTCTCGATCGGACGGAAAAACCTGCATCAAGGCATCTGCCGACAATAGCATAACACCTGCATCGCCACCAATCCCAGTAAGGAATGGGACATCATCTTTACCTTTACCCAGGCGAGGTACGGTGTAGATAAACCCTTCACTTCCGGCAGCTTTGTCCGGTACTTGATCTCCAAGACGGACCATAGCATCAGCAGCGTCAAGGGTCTTCAAGATTTCGGAAACCCTCCATAGACGGTGTTTGTGACTCATGTTATTTTTTACCAAATCCGGTAAAAAGAAGTGATAAATATATATAAAGGCTGAAACGAGTTGACGTAAGCATAATTAAGGGGGTGTAAGAAATCATAATGATTAATGTCAAATTGCCACCTTCTGAACGGCGGCGTTATAGTAATCATTGATTTCATTAATGACTTCTGGCAGTACCCAACGCCTGCACACATTCCTACAAGCTACAGTTTTTTTAAGAAGGCGATCAGTCAAACACCTATTCGTCTTCTAGCATATGACCCACAAGGTCCACGTCACGTCGACGACCAAATCAACACACACTAACAGACGTCCATTGTAGCATAATGAGCAATTCAACTTGAAGGAAAAGTATCTTCTACAAGAAGATTCTCCATATTTCGCACCAAAACTTCACAAAGCAAAAAGCGCACACTTCATTTTATATAGTCCAGTACTCCACTTACTTGCATAAGAACAACACTGGACTGGGGGGACTTGAATGGGTATGGTCCCAAAAACCTTGCGCAGGCATATTGGACCATACCACAACTTCATCATAATAAACCTCTTGAAAGGAACCCTGCACGGCTACACACCGGTTCTAAAGTAACAAACATAGAAGAAAGCAGTCTTCAACATTCGTGCGTCGGAATAGAACTAATCTAACATCTTTGCGCGGGCTCGTGCAAAGGAACGGTTAGACTTGAGAACAAAATCCTAAAGCATCTCTGCGCAATAAAAGCTAGGACTTAAGCAAGAGAATTCCTTTATGTTGTAACAGAACTGACACATGGCAGGAGGATGAAGGGTTACAGCTGTAAACCTTCTAGAAAACTTTATCGTGCATAAACCATTCAGTTACAACTGAATGGTGATGTGGCATCATCCTGAACGCTCATCTGGGTAACGATGATGGTACTAACTTGGAGAAGGATCCACACACATTCACTTTCCACGTGGCATCTCCCCAGCCGTTGATCTCGTCCACGATCCGTGTGGATAAATGTCACATTAGTGATCAACGGCAAAAAGGATAACCGCTTACGGAAAATGCTTTCCGTTACTACCTCCATCAACAAACTTTCCCGCCCAAATCCGGATATAAATAAGACAACTCAGGTATGATCTCACAAGTTATATTAACTTCACTTTCACTGCTTCTTCTTCTTCATTGAGATCTGTACTTATTCTCACGCCGGAGGGTGGTTATGGAGAGAACCCCCATTCTCCCCGTGGCAAGTCTAACGGTTGTCTGTTTTGCAGATATCATCGGAGAAGAAGCTCAGCTAAACCCCGAATTGAACGAGAGGACTCACCTTTATATGCAGAACTAAACCCCTGGTCCGATTGATTCCTGTCATTCGAACTACTGTTTCTTCATAATACATTGTTCAAAAGGGAAATAGGAAAAGTAAAACATACAAATTAAACAACAAAACATAAATTTAAACTAAGTGCGTTTCTAGTCCTTCCTACTTCTTTTCAACGCATCAACCAAGCTCCTGCAATATATTAAAGTAACATTGTCAGCACAAAAGCATTGGTGAGCATACAAGTTTAGTGTACTAGCATAAGTATAAATAATTTTTACGAGATCCACATGCCAAAAACGTATACTAAGGCATAACATATCATGAACTAGCATGCATCACATACGTGTCAACCTAAGATTCCACTAGCGTAATCTTATCGTTGCAACAACAAGACCGTTTGTATAATTACTTAACATATACCCAACACGGGTGGTGTGCTACTCCTATAGCGTTATACATGTTAAGGTAGGCTTGTACGAAGTTAATGACAAAGTATAGTGCAAGAATGACTTCTAGCATGCATGTATTCCTAAAGTACAAACGTATAAAGCATGTATAACGGATTCGTTTGTACGTTTAGTGTATTTGCATAAGCATAAGCGTGTTCGTGTGAGTTTTAATACGTATATGTTAGGCCATTTGATCAGGATCTGTTAGTGTGGAACGTGGCTGGATCGAATCAGAATCAATGTGCGGAATCCATTGATTATGTCACAAGATCAACAACAGATTCAACGTTTAAACTCGTCTGATTTTCTATTAGAATGATTGTGAAAGTACAGTAGCTCTGGTAGAATCACAGACCAGCAGAGGTTCCTTACAAGTTCAGCCAAAAGTTCTAAATGACTAACACATGCTAGCTATTTATAGGCAAACATCAGGGAGAGTAATAAGTGTCACCCGATCGGATGGTCATCCGATCGGATGGCCATCCGATCGGATGACATCTGACATCCGTTGGATTTCACTTTTACCTAACATCACCGTTCCCTATGTTGTCCCGACACAAATAAACATTCAATAACATACATATACACAAAAGACATATACAATACAAAACAAGATCTTCTCGTGGAATGGTTCTTGGTACACCTTCAATTGTTATCTTCTCCATAATCTTTCTTCTAACTTCGTCTTCATTCTGGTCTTTAAACATGTCAGAAAGTGAAGGAAACGTTTCATCAACACCAGCATAATGAAAATCCGTTTCTTCATCAGACGAAACAGATTCATCTTCTACTAATACCTCATTGTACTTATCTGCTTCCTGAGCATACTTAAACACATATTCCCTTTCAGGCGACGCGGGTATCTCATCTTCTATATCAAACCATCGTCTAAACCCAACTCTTCTAACATCTCTGCCCTTGACTTTGGTACCTCTAGCTCCCCCTCAAACCGAGCATGTAAGTAAATAACAGTTGGTTGTGTAAGGAGTACCTGGTCGGCATGTTGTTTCCCTGAAGAAGAAGAAGAAGACTCCTGTTGATGATCCTCCTGTTCGTTGATTTCATCGTTCATAAAGTCTTCAATCCTTTGTTGAACTGAAGGATTCACGATCAATAAACCAGACGAGCCTTGATCATTATCATCATCTTCATTACCTTCTGGAAAATTGTCTATGTATTCAAATAGATCATCATCAATCTTCTCTACATCCTCTTCTTCTTCCTCTACTACTTCCTCTACTTCATCTTTCCATTTTAACAATAACTTTTCAGGTTCTTTTGCCTTTCGTCTTCTTTGCTCTACTTGCACTCGGCGTATAATATCATCAAAGTTATAAGAAAGAGAAGTAGCTTTACCAATAAGTATGAAGCCTTGAGCCTGATCAACTTCAGCATCTATCATTTCAACATCTTCTTGACTCGAAGATCCTCCAGCCTCTTGAGTCTCAACTATAACACTTTTCTTTCTTTGTGTTGCTTCTTCAGCCAACCTTCTTTCTCTTTCAACTCTTCGCTCTTCGGCCCTTTTGATTTCAATGTTGTTGTAGATAGAATGAACATCGATTCACAAGTGGCTTTCCATCACTGTGTATAACATAGTGAGTTGTTCATCCTTCATAGCTTTGTCGGACTTCATTGCTTCCATCTCCAACTTTATTGCCTTGAAATCATTAGCCGATGCTTCATGTAGTTCACTTATCAACTGATTGTGTGACTTGTTTATATCATTCAGCTTCACATTCTTCACATTCAGATCATAAATTTCTGATTGTAGAACCTCAAAGAGCTTTGCATTATCTTAAACATCACCTTCCATTGTCTTTATCTTCTTCGCTTGCTTTATCATGACGGTCTTTATTTCTTCATTTACTTTGGTCAACTCTTCAACCTGCTTCTTTAACACGTCACGCTCAGCTTCAGCCTTGGCTTTTTCTTGTTCAAGAACACTAACTTTCTTCTTCAATTCTTTGAAACCCGTATCATGAAACATATCGAATTCATCACCAAGAATAAAGTCATCTTTGAGTTCACCTCGAATGTTAGGAAAACCTTCAAACATTCCTGGAAGAACTGTATTCTTGGGCTGCGAAGATCCTGGAATATCAATATTTTCTGGTGGTGGTGGTGGAGGAGGTGTAGAAGCCCTTACTCCAGTAATCTCCACTTCATCATCACCATCTCCTGCTTTCTTTTGAGCTTCAACTACAGGAATTTCAACACTTTGTACTTCAGGCTCTTTAGGAACTTCAACATTTTGTTCTTTTTCTGCTTTAAGCCCCTTAGAAGTTGTAACATGTTTTTCACTCTTTCCACTCTGACTTTCAGGCAATGTAGCACCACCTTTTCTTGCACGTACATTCCTTGGAATAACCCCAGACTGAACTGCTTTACACTTTGTTCTCAACTTCTCTTTCTCTTCTTCTGTTGGCGTATAAGTAGTGTCTTCATCATCAGATCCTTTCTTTTTCTTTTTCTGTGGTTTCTTCTTCAACTGAACTTTTCCTCGACCAAGTGTTGCCATATCAATCTTTGTATCAGTCTCAATAGACTCATCATCAGCCTCACTTGAATCATCACGAGCAACACCTTCAGGCTCTTTCTCCTTGACACTTTCACCTTGAACACTTGCACTTTGATCTTTCTGAGTTGATTCTTCAGTAATCTTTATGTACTGCTGAAATGTTGCCTTTGTCAAATCAATACCTTCTTGAGGTATGCTTGATGGATCTATCACTGTCTCGTCCACCAACCTTTGTTGTGGTTCTTCAGAAGGCCCTGCAAAACAATCATTGAAGTATTCATTAGAATAATATAACAATTTAAATTCTAACTTTTTCTTATGACTCCCCCTTTCACTATACCCTTAACAACAATCTTCGGTGTTGGCTCCTTAGGAATAGTTACTACTGGAGATGTCTTCGGAGTTCTCTTTCTCTTCCTGTCCTTCACAAACCAATAACACAGTTTCTTCTCAACCATTTCATTCATCTTGTCATCTTCATTCTCAGAATTACTATTGTCATGTCTCCACGCGTCATTCTCAGGAGCAACATACGCTGGATTATCAATCCTGCAAATCATTCTCCTTACTCTTGGTTCAGGTCCTTTAGATAATCTGCTTATAGTATCTACTGTCATGTTCCGTAGACCTAATACATCATCATCCTCCTTTGGAATGTCTTTGACTAAATCGTCTATCATCATCATGATTAATCTAGGATACATGATGTGCTTTCCATTTCCAGCTCCCACATTTTCTACCAAATAGTTAAATATTACTTGCGATACATTGTAAGGCCTGTTCAACACCAGACAAGTAATAATGTTCATGATATAATCAGAAGTTTTGTCATAAGCACCCTTCCTATGAGATAAAGCATGCAACACGCAGTGGATCATGAACTTGTAGGGTTTACTGAACATTGTTTTAATCATTTTCCCGTTCAAGTGTCCTGTAAAACCCATCCTGCACCATAAACCCTTGCATGGACGCTCAGGAATAATGGTAGGATCTTTATCAGAATCACCTAACTCCAACACCCTTCTTAAATCACCAACGTTAAACTTGATTTCTAAATCTACGTCCTGACCATTCTCGTCCTTCTTTCTCACTGCTGAATAGATCATCTTTTCCTTTTCCTCATACCTTACTGAACTCCAAAATCGTCTAACATGTGATTCATATACTATTGTCTTATCTGTTAAAGCCTTATGAATCTTACTCTCTCTCTCAAAAACTTTGCTATAACTTTGAACGGAGTATTGTCTGTATAATGTGCATCCAGCTGACAATAGATGTTGTGTGATTTATCCCAATCTGATGCTTTTCCCTGCACAAATATACAATGTTAACATCAGCACAAAGTTTGAGGCATAAAATAACAAGCATCAAAAATTTTGAAAGTTTCAAAAAAATTTCTAACACTGGAGCTCTTACTATGTGTAGTACTGAGGATCGGATGGTTGTCCTATCGGATTGCCACCCGATCGGATTGCCATCTTGTGCAATGAAAAGTCAACTTAAGTCAAATGCATATGGATCGAGTGGCCATCCGATCGGATTGTCACTCGTTCCATGTGACAAGACATGATGGATCCTATGACCAGTCAACTCTTGAGAGTGAATGCCATGGATCGGATGGCCACCCGATCAGATTGCCACTCGATCCTTGGCATGTGATGAACAGTGTTTGAACAATCTTGTCATTATGTGCTGGGATCGGATGGTCATCCGATCGGATTGTCACCCGATCGGATTGCCACTCGATCAATGACAAACTTTATGAACAATGAATGTGAGTGCTTTCAATCGGATGGCCACCCGATCAAGTTGCCACTTGATTCAAACCAACTAGTGAACAGTGAAAGGCACAGAAAAACAAGGCAAACACTTAGAATATTATACAAAAATGAAGTGCTATGGATCGGATGGCTGTCCGATCGGATTGCCACCCGATCGAGTTGCCAAACTATCCAAATCACTTTTAACAGATAAAGGCACAAGATTCCATGCAACACTTAGAAAAATTTTAGACATGAAAACCACTTAACAGTTAAGGCACAAATTTCAATGCACAAATACTTAGAAAATATTCATCATATAACATGCATTGGATCGGATGGTCACCCGATCGGATTGCCACCCGATCGAGTTGCCACTCGTTCCATGAACAATGAAGAACAGTTTGAATGTTCTAAGCATCATCAAAAAATTTCTAAGTTATCATCAAATTGAACATAGATCTACGTAGAGAATTAAAAGGCGATCAAAACCCTATGTTCATCTTGTTCTAATTCGGCCTAATCTGAGATTAATTTGACAAAAAGCACATCGACAGCCGACTCGTCCTAATCATCAAATCTCTTAGATCTAACATGTTATTGCATAAATTGAGATGGTAAACTTGTAGATCAAAGGCTCGTGATCAAAACCCTATGCTTGATTTCTATCAAAACATCCTAAAATTGCCTAGATCTAAGTCCAAAGGTCCGAACAGTCACCGTCTTTCAAAAACACATCAAAAACATCAATTTAACAGTTAAGATCAAGAAAACTTACCTTTCCCATTGTGAAGTGTCACACCCCGACCACGTGGAACATACAAAACGTGGCGGAAACGTCGGGGAGTGTTGTAACAGAATTAATCGTTTCAAATCCATGGCAATTAAAGTTTCGTTTTATTAATCAAACATGAGAGTTTACATTGTTTTAAACAAGAAACAAAGAGTACATAACAAAAATTAACTAGTTCTTGTTGCGTTTTAAGTCACTAAGGCACAAGTCCGCCTAAGTATGTCTTGATAAGTCCTATGCATCATCTCCTGAAAACACATGTGAAAATAGGTACGTCAGCATAAAAATGCCTGTGAGATACATAGGTTTGTGAAAATAGGATTCATGACTTATATTTGATAAAATGTTTAGTCATGAACCTTGTAATTTGCTTTGTCTTGTAAATCATTTGAAAAACGATAAGATCAGATGATATGTATAAATAAATGTAAGGTTAAATAAATAACCATGTAAAATGAGTTTGTATAAGATAAGTTGTTTGTAAAAGAATGTCTTGTGAAAAGTATGTTATTTGTATAAAATGTTATATATCTTAAATTGAAATGATTTAAATAACGCTACGATATGTAATACCATACAAACACTTATATATAGGAAGTACCAGCGGCGTATCCACCATGCTTGTATCATATTACACACGCACCGTTACTCAAATCACTTACCCAAACAAACCACCAATGTAAGATGTCTATGTTTAAACCAATTGCCAAACGTATTGAATAATATGTCAAAAATGTTTATGTCAATATGTAAATCATGTAATGTGTAACCAATGTCAATAATGTTCATGTGTCAAAATGTAAATCATGTAATGTGTAACCAAAATGATCTGTATGGCTAGTGAAATGTATCAACTAAACCATATGCACAAAAACAAAGTATTGAAGTAAAACATGGTTTAAATCAAAGCTATGTTTTGTGGAAATGCATGTTATACTGATACGAATATCTATGTGGTGTTGTGAAAATGCATACATCCAAGCCTTGAGACTGTGGCGATAAACCCTTAAACAATTTAAAGGTTTATCTAAATTATGTATATCGAATTCGGTCATTCCTTCCAATCCACACCAACCCAGGATTTCAGGAACGGGAGTTGTCAATTCCGATGGTACCACTACCTACTAACGAACGGCGTAGCTAATGTTAATGAATGTATTGTTCCATTGTAAACAACCCAAATGTCATAACAAAATGTAAGCATGTGATGAAAACACTGTACTAAGTATGTAACCAACGGACATACATAGCATAAAATGTAAATGTAAAACCATGTACTAAGTATGCACACAATGGGCACACATAGTATAAAATGTAATGTAAAACAATGAAATCATGTACTATAAATGTACTAATGAATATAGCAAGTATATGATGTGAAAGCAGGAAAGCATGAAAGTAACAAGTAGGCACATGTGTTCCACCCCAAAACGTTTGGAAACAGTAAAAGAGGGGTCTATGTACTCACTTGAGAATGCTCAGTAGTCCTTGAGTGACAACCAAACAATGCTAGAGATCACGGATATCAAACGGCACCTAATATAGGTAACTATGTTAATAAACCGGACCTAAATCGGAGGATCGGATAGAATGTGGGTTCGTAAACCAAACGAGTATGGAGACTCGGGTAATATGGTTTAACAAAGCCTACATACTAAATGAAACCTAACATAAGTGCTTACGACCCATCATGACCCGTTTAGGTAGCTTATGCTACTTTAACGCGTCGTTCGTGTGAAATGCGTTCGGACCGCCTAACTAGCCCTATGACAAGTGTTATATGCCTAAACATGTTACATAATCAGTTATGTGACAAAAGTTTAGGTTACATATGCTTAATTACCAATTATACATGAAAAGGGTATTCTGGTAATTTACCTAAGGCATATAAACTACCTATCATACAACTACTTAAACGTAGCGACCATAAGGTATAACCTCAGAAGGTTATTCCCTATATACTATGGTCACCTAATGTTTTTGGTCGGATCCTAATGATCGACCAAATGGGTCGGGTTCGAAGGTATAAGCGATTTATTAGATCGCTTACCCTACGACCCTAGACAACGTGGTAATCAGTAGGCATAGTCCCAAGGGACTATAACCAACGTGATTACACTCACGTTGCGAAGTTCAAACGAACTTCGCATTGACCATAAACTGGTCAACGCAGAAAGTCAAACAAAGTTGACTTTCAGACTCTAAAAGACTCGAAAAGCAATAAAAGAACGAAAGAATACTTACGAAGGGTCCCCGAATGCTAATCTCGATTCAAGAATCTCAGGTATGAAATAATGGTTTCAACTTAGAGTTTCTCAAATCAAAATTCTAGTGAGTTTAGAAATGGATGGCATGGGGTATTTATAGTGTTTCCCGAACCGCTAGGATCGTTTCTTGGAAAACGTGATTCGATCTTGGCCATACACTTGCACCCATGGTATTGTAATACCATGTGCATCAAAAACCAGCCCATAGTATTGAGAAAAACCATGTGCAAGGTTGGAACGGACCAGATTCGATGTTTCTGCATGTTTTCTGCTGTCAGAGGGCTCATGCGGCCCGCTTCAGGATCAGACAAAGCTCAGGCGGGCCGCCTGGAGCTTCTGATCAGAAAACAACTTTAAAAAATGACAGTTTTGGTCCCTGTTGGTGTTTAAGCCCATTTCCGGCACTTCTAAGGCCCGTAAAGCCAACTTTAAGGCCCTAAAATGATGCCTAAACATTGTGGACATGAAACATGCTCAAAAATATGTCGGATGTTGGTTCGTTTGGCCGTACGATCGCGATGTTCGCTTAATTACGACGGAATGCGCATAAGCGCGAAAAACGATCCAAATTGCGCGATGAATGGATTTTTCTTATGCCAAACACTAAAATAAAATATTATAGTGCTTACATAAATTTTTGGATGTCCGGATGTATTCAGAACGTAAGATATGCGCGAAAATGCAAACTTGTGCACTTTTTGACACTTTTAGTCCCTGAATGACTCAAAAGTTTATTTTAGCATACTGAACCCCTCAAAGCCTATTTCTAAGATATGTAAGGGATATTTATGGTATGTTTAACTTATGGCCATGTTCCGGAATGTCTGTTACAGTTCAAATTGGCATACTTTCACAGTTTGTCAACTTTAGTCCCTGTAAGCGATATAACTTGATTTCGGCATACCAAACCTTCCAAAACTTATTTCTAAGTTATGTAGAGGTTATTTAAGGTATGTTAAGCCTATTTCACTATTCCGGAGTGTTTGTTGCATTAAACTGGTTATATTTACGCATTAGTGCGCGTATAACCTTCCAGAAAGCGATTTAGAGCTTGAAATCGAACAAGAGTTGATATGTGCAAAAGATACACATATTTATACAAGTCCAAAGTATGAAATACAATATTTCATTGGTTTGGTATTTGTTTGATGGTCGCAGTGACACAGGTGTCACATGAAGGTTGAGCGTGCCAACAATCCAATGTCTTGTGGAAAGAAAAAGTGAAGAATCAAGATCAAGAGTGTGAGAGTGTTTGAGAGTATCGGATGGTCGCCCGATCGAGTAAAGGTTTGACTGTTTCCATTAACCATCTATTTATAGGTTGACCATGCATCGGATGGCCATCCAATCGGATTGCCATCTGATCGAATTGTTGTCCAATCCAAACACTTCTCTTTGACTTTCATGTGTTTTGACCTTTGACTTTTTGCTGTTTTTATCAATTTTTGATCAGTTTTAGAAATCCACTTAAGTATCTAGGTCCAAATTAATGACCCTAGGCACTTAATTTGTCTACCAAGTCCAAGTTAATGACCTTGGTTGACCCAAAACGATACAAACTGACATTTTGTTCAAAATTTCAAACATTTTTTATGAAAAATTACAAGTGTCAACTTAATGAACTTGCTTTTGACTTTGAATTTTACCAAGTTTTCATGATTAGCTCCCAACCCTGTCGACCAACTCAGAAACTTCCTGCATCTGCTTCAAGACTGCGAGTCTGAAGATCAGCTTTCTACCTTGGTTTGTCGACAAAACTAAAGTAGAAATGTAAAATCTTTTTGGGATTTAAAGAAGTTTAAACTAGAAAACTATGAAATCTTTTTGGGTTTAAGATGCTAAACTAAAATGAAATGAAAAGCAATGAAAGTAAACTTATTTACAAACATATTTTTGGTGAGCGTGTTAGGGGATCATATCAGCTACCAACAAGCTACAAGTGCCGTTAAGTTTGATTGCACACTCAGTGTTAAACAATTCACTCAGATTGCCGATATACTAATCCGTTTAAATTTTCATACAAATTTCAATCTGTTCAGGATACGAATTAGTGTTTTAATGGCTTAACTTATACGCATGTCCCACCTCAGAATATACTCCCGTATCCAGACTTTCTATATTCAGTCTTACAGGTGAACGTATAATAATGATATCTGTAAACGGGTAATGCGAGGCCATGAGAGCTCAGGTTAGAACTTCCGTTCAGACAGAGAGATGATGGCTCTGTCACACCCTGGCTTTGCGGAAGCGTGGTTAATTTTGGTGTGACTTCTTAATACCATAGCTTAACCATAACAAAGCTATATGAAATAAAATCATGCAAGATCATCCGTTTGTTTAAGTTTTAAAACCAGAGTAACATAACATTGTCTTAGGGACTTACAACCTTATAACATAAAACATTGTCTTTAAGAACATAACCATCAACATGAAATAAACGCAGTTTAAGATTTGTGACTTGTCCAGGAAAGAGTCACATTCCCTAAACTGGGATGACCTTGGAACCCTTATGCAGCGGGAAAACATAACATACCGCGCCAGATCTTTAGTTTCCTGAAATACATGTAAGTTGAAAAATCAACAATAATGTTGAGCGAGTTCATGTGTAAGTGAGTAAGTAAACCTTTGTGAGTATAAAAATAGTCTTGGTATGTAGCAAATAAGAGAATTGAGATCACCAATGGTTTGCAAGGCCACTGATATATGTGAAGTGCAAATAGGGAGACTCAAACCTAGCAGATTTCGCCACGGCATTAGTATGTGGACAAAGTCACCCCAAGGTCCGTTTCTAGTTTGGCCTGGGGCTGGGCTCGCTACACCCAGATAGATCTACCGCTCCTGTCCCTCGGTCCTGTTATGAGGACTAATGGCCTCATATTGCTCCTACCCACTCACATGATCTAAGTAGTAAACCTCCTTACGCTAACCATACCATGTATAAAGTACTTGTAATCAAAGTAACATGTATTTCACCCCCGCAGTTAAGAAAACTGAAAACAGTTAGAGAAAAGGGGGACATGAACTCACAGTGAAGCGTCTCTACCAAGTATCTCCTGCTCACGCAGCTGTGTGACGACCTACACGTACTAATTCTATTAGACGGACGGCCGTGCCTTAGCTTCATGGTTTATGTTTTTGGGAAATAGTTAGACAACTATTTCGTGTTTACATTTTGTAAATACTTGGTAGTTAATCTCCTTCCCAAGGATGGGGGAGTCAATACATGTGCGTTCAAATCATATTTCCGTAAGTGCGTAAGTTACGTTTTTAACAATCGAGTGGTAATATAATTACCGGTGTAACTTATATATTTATGGTGAAAGCGTTCGTATTATTTTGGATTCGTTAACGTTCGTAAATATTATTTTTACTCTAAAAATAATATTTATGTATTTTCACAAAATAATCATAAACAGTGTGTGAAAATATATATTTATCATGTTAAATTTTGGGAAAATCGCACCTCCGAATATTTAATAAATAAAGTCATGGCGAAATTTATATTTCGAAAACATGTCAAAAATAATTCTAACACTTGTAGTGTGAATAGTTCTAAGTGTTAGGTTTTTAGAAAAATTTCGCCAGAGTTTCCTCTGTAACTGGAGGTGGCCACGCTTTCAAGCGTATCATTTTCTTTAACAAATCAACTCAACAATTTTCTTTATTTGATCAGAACAACTTTTCTCACAACAACTAATCAACATATGTGTAAATTGCCAAAAATTACATGAACTTGCAGTTTTTCCCAAAACTGTGGTGTAAATCCCCTTAAATTTAGTAGATCTTCATATAAGGTAATTTGATCTTGTAAAAACCTTGTTTTTAGAGAAAATCCATTTTTACAACTTTCCGTCATCTTTTACAAAAACTGTTCTTTTGTCGGATCTTTTCATTTCACAAGTGTTTACACACTTGTGGTTTATAAAAATCATGCTTGTTAGTGTAAGATCTATCTTTTAAAATACATGATTTCTTTGATACGTGGTTCTTTGAAAATACCACTTGCAGATACGTAGATCTGCTAGTTTTTAAACACAATGTCACAAGTAAAACTCTTTTACACAAGTTCATGATTCGCGTGTGGTAGAGTTTCACCTTTTAACCCTTGTATTATTCAAAACAAGCTTATGTTAAGATCCATGATCTTACCAAACTGGGTTAAACGATGATCCGAGCTACCACATCATAGACCGGGCCTAAATAATCATACATTTCGAATACTACATCATTTACACAACATATGAGTTATTAACCACCATTTTTAGTGTTTTTAGTAAACTTTAATGCTTCAAAATGCAAGATTCCGAGTTTTAATCATCATACATCTTATTAACCACCTTAGATTAGTTCAAGAACGAGTTTTAAGCATTATACCTCTAGCTCGAGGCTAGGGAAGAATCTACGCGCAAAAGAGGTGGATAAAAGCAAGATAAAGAGGTCCTTCGCGTTCCGTCTGCTCCAAGCTTCCTAATACGAGACCCTTAACACTTGTATGATGTTGGAATGTGATGATGGAAATCGAAAGGTGGTTGTATGGGGAGGGGGTGTTCGGCCGTGACTTATTTAGAGAGAATGAGAGAGAGCTTTGGTAAGTTGAGTGGTGAAATGTGAGTGATCAAATGGGTTTAAGCTTGTACTTATAGATAATTAGAAAGATTATTATCCAAAGGATCTTATGCTTTCTAGATATGAGACAAGGAAGATTAAAATAATCAAATGATGTACCATGGGGTCACAATGTGACCGAGTTCGGTTGGGGGGGGTACCTAGTTCGAATCCAACTAGATAATTAGGGACTAGTTAGTTAAGTTAAGTGTCTTACCCGGTTACTAATGTGCAGTGTGCTATGACGGGTGTTAGGGTATACGGGGACCCTAACTGGCTCAGAAAAAGACAAATAATGAAAATAACAATATTTTCATGTTTCGGGTAAAGTCCGGTTGTTTGGTTGGATAGTAATCCGTTAAAGTGTTAACAAAGCTTTAAAGTGTCGTTATTACTCTCTTTTGTGACACAACTTATTCCTGACACTTTGGAAAGTGTCTAGTGTTATTTTTCTCATGTTTTGGCACTTTATTAGTTAGCTAAAAGCTGAATTATTTTGTAAAGTGCTGAGTTTTGTACTTAGAGTACGTTTTAGGCACATCCAGTCATAGTGACTTATCCCTAGAGACGCAGTTCCACAACCCTTATATCCCTACACTCACTACTAGTGTAGCAAAACATTTCAGGCTCTTACAGGCCTTAGAGGCAGTGTTTGCCTGATGCTGGCTTTATCAGCATGTTCAATAGGTTATCCGTTATAGTGCTACTGTGCTTTTTGTGCATCACGGTTGTCACTAGGGTTCAGCATGTAAATAATGTAGTGACGATAAGTAAAGTATGATGCAAGTAAGTACATGTATCAGATATCAAGTAGCAGTTCATCAGCTAGTTCAAACAAGCACAGTAATTAAGCAGTAATTAATCATTAGTTAAGTAGTACGGATACCTGGTTTAGTGCGGGTTGTCACATTCTCCCCCCGTTAAATAAATTTCGTCCCGAAATTTAAGTTCTGCTTGTAGATGAAGGGTTCTTAGGAAAAAGGTGGGGGTATTTCTCTTTCATCCGGTCCTCACGTTCCCAGGTGTATTCAGGACCATGTCTGGCATTCCAACGAACTTTGACGAGCTTGACACTGCTCCGGCGGGTCTTGTTAACTTTCCAATCCGTGACCTCAACAGGTTCTTCAACGAAGTGGAGCGTGTCATCAATATGAATCTCGTCGGTGGGAATGGCAACGGTGACTTGAGTTGAACTTTTCTTTAGATTGGATACATGAAAGGTGTCGTGAACACCATTCAGTTCAGCAGGTAGGTCCAACTTGTATGCTACTAGCCCTATTCTTTCCAGAATTCTGAAAGGACCAATGTGGCGTGGATTTAACTTCCCACGCTTTCCAAAGCGTGCCACACCCTTCCAGGGTGAAACTTTCAATAACACCATTTCTCCAACATGGAATTCCACATGTTTCCGGTTTGGATCCGCATAGGCCTTCTGTCTGTGGCGAGCTGCTTCGATGCGTTTAAGAATCTGCGCGATCTTGTCTGTCGTCTCTTGGACGATTTCGGGACCAGCAAGCTGCCTATCACCTGCGTCAGCCCAACATAAGGGTGATCGGCACTTGCGTCCGTAAAGGGCTTCAAATGGCGCGACACCAATACTGGTGTGGTAGCTGTTGTTGTATGAAAATTCGACCAAAGGTAAATGTTTATCCCAGCTACCGCCCAAATCCATAACACACGCTCTCAGCTTGTCTTCCAAAGTCTGTATCGTTCGCTCGCTCTGGCCGTCAGTTTGCGGATGAAACGCAGTGCTCAGATTCAATTGTGAGCCAAAGGCTTCTTGGAAGGATTGCCATATCCTTGACACAAACCTTCCGTCTCTATCAGAAATGATTGAGAGAGGCACTCCATGGCGCGCGACGATCTCTCTCATGTAAATTTCAGCCAATTTGCTCGTATTATCCTTCTCTCTGATAGGTAAGAAGTGTGCTGACTTCGTTAATCGATCCACTATCACCCAGATAGTGTCATGGCCTCTTGGCGTTCTTGGCAATTTCGTAATAAAATCCATGGAGATTTGTTCCCATTTCCACTTGGGAATCTCAGGTTGTTGTAGAAGTCCTGAAGGCTTCTGGTATTCGGCTTTAACCTTAGCGCACGTTAAACATTTGCTCACGTACACAGCAACATCGCCTTTCATCCTAGGCCACCAATAATAATCTTTGAGATCCTGGTACATCTTATCCGCTCCAGGATGGATAGAGTACCGTGATTTGTGAGCTTCATCAAAAATATCTTTCCTTAAACCACCAAACAGAGGAACCCAAATCCTTTTCTCGAAGCATAACGTTCCTTCCTCGTTTGGTACCAGTGGCTTCTCCATCCCATGGAGATATTCTTCTTCAAGGTTTCCTTCTTTGAGAGCTTCCTTTTGCGCGGCACGAATGCGCAAGGAAAGATCGGTTTGGATAATCATTTCTAAAGCTCTAACCCTTATGGGTTTGATTCTCTCTTTACGACTTAGGGCATCGGCGACTACATTCGCCTTCCCTGGATGATACTTTATCTCGCAGTCGTAGTCGGTCAACAATTCAACCCATCGTCTTTGCCTCATATTCAACTCCTTCTGGTTGAATATGTGCTGTAGGCTCTTGTGATCTGTAAAGATTGTACACTTCGTACCATAAAGGTAGTGTCTCCAGATCTTTAAAGCAAATACCACTGCGCCAAGTTCCAAATCATGTGTGGTATAGTTCTTTTCGTGCACTTTCAGTTGACACGATGCGTAAGCAATAACCTTTTGGCGTTGCATCAACACACAACCTAATCCCTGACGCGAAGCGTCACAGTATACCACAAAATCATCTGTACCTTCCGGTAGTGCTAAGATTGGCGCATTGCAGAGCTTATCCTTCAGTATCTGGAATGCTTCTTCCTGTTTGATTCCCCAATCAAACTTCTTATCTTTCTGGGTGAGGAGCGTCAATGGTTGAGCGATTTTTGAGAAATCCTCAATGAACCTTCGATAGTAGCCAGCCAAACCCAAGAATTGTCGAATCTCGGTTGGCGTCTTTGGCGTTTCCCAATCCTTAATCGCCTCGATCTTGGTTGGATCCACGTGGATTCCATCTCCATTTACCACGTGCCCAAGGAATTGGACTTCACGTAGCCAAAATTCGCACTTGGAGAATTTGGCATACAGCTGTTCCTTCTTTAGCAGCTCCAAAATAGCTCTTAGATGCTGCTCGTGTTCAGCCTCCGTCCTTGAATAAATCAAGATGTCGTCGATAAACACAATCACGAACTTGTCCAAGTACGGCTTGCAAACTCTATTCATCAAATCCATAAAGACTGCAGGTGCGTTTGTCAAACCAAACGGCATAACAAGGAACTCGTAGTGTCCATAACGAGTTCTGAAGGCTGTCTTTGGGATACTTTCCTCTTGTATCCTTAACTGATGGTATCCAGATCGAAGATCGATCTTTGAATAAAAGCTTGAGCCTTGCAGTTGATCAAACAGATCATCGATTCTTGGCAGAGGATATCTATTCTTGATCGTCAGCTTGTTCAGCTCCCGGTAGTCGATGCACATTCGAAAACTACCGTCCTTCTTTTTGACAAACAGGACCGGAGCTCCCCAAGGCGAGAAGCTTGGTCGGATAAAACCCTTGTCTAACAACTCTTGAAGTTGTGTCGACAGTTCCTGCATCTCAGACGGAGCAAGTCTGTACGATGCCTTAGCCACAGGCGCGGCGCCTGGAACTAAATCGATGTGAAACTCTACTTGCCTCTGAGGTGGCAGTCCAGGTAAGTCCTCTGGGAAGACTTCTGGATATTCCCTCACGACAGGGATGTCTTCGATTCTTGGCTCAGCAGCCTTCTTATCCACAATGTGTGCCAGGAAGGCAACACATCCTTTCTGCAAACACTTTCGTGCTTTCAGGCAGCTGATAATTCTTAACGGCGTATCACGCTTCTCTCCGTGAACCACAATTGTCTCGCCATCTTCGGTTGGGATACGAACAATCTTTTCATGACAAACTATCTCTGCCTTGTTGCCCGATAACCAATCCATTCCTACCACCACGTCGAAGCTTCCCAACTGGACTGGTAGTAGATCTAAAGCAAACTCACGCTCTCCTAATTCGATCACACAACCTCTGATAACTTCATTGGCTTCTACTAACTTCCCATTGGCCAATTCGATTGAGTACGGAATATCTAACTTATTAGCGGCTAACCCAAGCATATTCTTAAATTCTAACGACACGAAGCTATAATCGGCACCAGTATCAAATAAAACGGATGCATAGCGTTGATTTACAGGGAACGTACCAGTAACAACATTGGGGTCCTGGCGCGCTTCCCTAGCTTCGATTTGGAACACTCTTCCACGGGCTTGGTTTAACTCTGGGCAGTTCTTCTTAAAATGCCCGATATCACCGCAGTTATAGCATCCAAGTCTTTGCCCGTTTCCACCTCCATTTCCAGCTTGGTTGTTGTTTTGGTTTGCATTGCCAGCTTGGTTCGCAAAGTTGCCTCGATTCCCGTTTCCTCCATAGTTTCCTTGTGAGCGATTACCACCACGATTATTATTCCTATTCCCAAATCCTCCTTGGCCTCCCCGGCCGGCATTAGCCCAACAAGAATCCTTCAAGTGGCCCGGCTTTCCACATGCTTCGCATACTTTCACACTACAATGGCCAGTATGATGGCGTTGACAGGTATTACACTTGGGCTGGGTGCCCTGATATCCTTTTCCTTTCTTTCCACTACCAGCTGATCCTCCTTTCTTAACCGCCACACTGGCGCCCTGCTTGAAGTTTGAGAGCTTCCGTTTGTTACCTCCTGATGACTCGACGTGAGTCTCTTTCTTCTTCGGCTCTGCTTCATCAAACTTGTTCAGGCGAATGGCCTCCTCTGTGAGAGCCACGCTCAAATCAATCGCCTCAGTAATGGTCGCAGGCTTGGATGAGGTTACCATGCTTATGATTTGAGGAGCTAGTCCCCAAATGAAGCGTTCAATTCTCTTGAACTCAGGAGTGACCATGTAGGGTACCACATGCGATAAGTCATGGAATCTCTGAACGTATTCTGCGATCTTTGGACCGTCCATTTTCAAATGCCAAAACTCGGTCTCCAATCTCTGGATTTCTGTGCGGGAACAGTACTTTTTGCGCATAAGTTCCTTTAGTTCGGTCCAGGTCAGCGCGTAGGCAGCAGCTTCGCCTAGTGTCTGTACTTGTAGATTCCACCAGGATAGGGCTCCATCTAGAAACAGCCCTGAGATATAGGTGACTTGCTGATCCAGCGCGCACTTGCTCATGCGAAGAACAGATTCGGTTTTCTCAGCCCAACGAACAAAGGCGACAGCACCTCCTGTGCCATCAAAGTTTACGGGCTTGCAGTCTAAGAACTGCTTGTAGGTGCATCCTGCACATACGTTATAACATACGTTTGGCATTAGCATCATTGCTAAAGATATCCAATTAGGTCATGGTATGTCTAAATGACTTAGTATTACGATGAGGTGGATTATTGTTGCCAGTGTTGCCAGAGTTGCTTCCACTAGTCCCTCCTTGAGAGGTGGCGTATTGTGCAATGGCAGCAGCGATAATTCGCTGGAGTTCTGCCTCATTAGTAGGCATGTGTGTCTCGTGTCTCGGCGGCATCTTCTAAAAGATGGTTTACGTTGGTCAGGCCATAGTACAACGTATGTATATAGTAATAGTAATAGCACATAACATCTCATGTTATCAACACATCACAAATACCAATCACACAATATCCCATATCATAAAAATATAAATAAGCAATCAAGCGAATCAAATATGGTGAGAATACTGCGATTGCCATATATCGAGACCACATAGTAAGTGTATCAGTACATCCCTGTGTCATACAATCATCAATCAACTAGGGGCTACATCACCCCTGTCCAAAAACTATATCATGTCAGTGTCAAATACGTCAAATACATGTCAATAAAAGTCAGGATCATAAAGTAGTCTCCAAAAATGCTGTGCAGTCCAACAATCGTCGTCTTCTCACCCTCGTCTACCCAAACAGCACTGATGAGCTCTATACAGATGGTGGTGGAGGAGGGGGAAAGTGGGTGTAAAGCAAACGACGTAACTGGAGCCAGTCCTCCTCCAAGGCTCGCTGGGTACGAATGATAGAAGCAACCTGCTGCTCTAGTGTAAAGAAACGGGCAGCATAATCTGGAGGTAAGGGTCGAAATGGCTGCAGAGGAGAGTGTGTCTGACCATGGCACTGGCATGGTGGCAGCTGAGCTCTCTCAAGCTCCTGGATGCGCTGCGTGTGCGACTCGTGCTGGGCGACAAAAGACATCAAAACGTCCTCGATGGTATACCCCATGTGGAAAGAATGGTAGGGGTCAGTAGGTGGCATAGCAGAGTCTGGTGCCCAAAGGAACGGCTCACTGGTGGGGTCAAAAGGTGCCACATGAAATGGAGCAACAGAGGGTGGAACAGATGACATCTGGGGCATGAAAGGGATAGACATCGGTACATGCCCAAAAGGGTGGGCTGAAGAACCCTCTCCAGTCCTCGCTGGAGGTACAAACTGAGGAACCTGAAAAGAAAAATCAACATGTCGTGTATCAGGGATCTGAGGGGGATAAGGTGGAACATCCTCATCAGCAGGTATCTAACCGTGCTATGCATGCTCATCTGGTGGATCCATGCGTGCTGCGAACAGTGCATGCTCGGGCTCTAGTGGGATGGGATCAGGTGCAACAAAAGGGTGAACAGGTGCAATGTGCTCAACAGGATGGTCAACAGGTATATCAACAACAGGTAGAGGAACAACAGGATCAACAACAACATGGTCGCCCTCTAACAAAGGAACATCCACGGGGAGATCATCAACAGGTGGGTCTGCTATAACAGGCTCAATAGGGATGCCAGCATGTACGGGGTCATGCTCAAGTATGGGGTCTAGAGCGGCTGCCTGCTCAGGGGCGACGGCAGGCTCGGGATTATCAAAAGCCATCTCGAAGTCAAACTCGGGGTCGATAGGATCTACTGGGTCAGCTGGATCCTCCATGGGCTGATCCATAGGTATAAACTCGATATCACGATCAGGGTCGTATCCCGGGGGAAAGATAGGATCAGAATCCTCTATGTCATCATGGTCAAACGCAAAACTGGGAATGGGTGCAACAGAGGATGCCTGGTCAGGATCAGAATCATGCGCAAAGTGCTGTGCGCTCAATGTGTGAGAAGGTGCGGATGCCACAGACTCGAAGGAGTCTGGGACAGGAGAATGTGCAGGCGAATCCTCAGCGGGAACGTCAGCGATCATCAGAAGATCGTCTGCAGGAAGAAGGGCCTCGCCCTGGATCTCATCCTCAAAGGGCTCATCCTCAAACAGGTCAATATCGCCATCAGCCTCGGCGTCAAGAAGAAGATCATATGCTGGATAAACGGCTAAGGGTATAGGAGCCGGAATCTCTACTAGAGGTAGGTACTCAGCGGGAGGGTCATCTGCAGGCTCCTCAGCACCATCGGGTAGTGCGAAAGGCTGGAAATCATCCTCGTCAGTACTGGTATAGTCAGATGTGTACACCTCATGCTCGGAGGATGTGGGGTCATCAGATACGATAGGTATGGGTCCAGTGGTGTCCGAATCGCCAGTACCGGCTGAATCCATGAGTCTGTAACATAAACACAAATATGCTCAAATAATCAGTCACACAATCAGATAATCACATAAGTCACCAAGTAAGGTATCACATAATTCTCCTAGTCTCACTAGCCAATTTCTCCCAGTCTCTAAAACTGCTCTATCCTCCACCTCGACCTCTTAGATCGAGCCTCGGTCCCCTTGACCGAGCCTCAGCCTTCATGACTGAGCCTACTCTTCCTAGCCTCACTAGCCAACTACCTCGGTCACCTAGACCGAGCCTCGATCCTCCAGACCGAGCCTCAGCCCTCCAGGCTGAGCCTATAATAAATCAACGTGCTCAACTACCTCGGTCACCTAGACCGAGCCTCGATCCTCCAGACCGAGCCTCAGCCCTCCAGGCTGAGCCTATAAATAATAAAATGTGCTCAACATTTGTTTGGAAAAAGTTTTGGATCTGGACTTAAGTGGTATGCAGTAAAATGTTTTCGTGAGAGCCCTAGTGATCATAGTCTAGACTCGAGAAAGAATCCTAGTTCGCTATGATCAGAGCTCTGATACCAAGCTGTCACACCCTGGCTTTGCGGAAGCGTGGTTAATTTTGGTGTGACTTCTTAATACCATAGCTTAACCATAACAAAGCTATATGAAATAAAATCATGCAAGATCATCCGTTTGTTTAAGTTTTAAAACCAGAGTAACATAACATTATCTTAGGGACTTACAACCTTATAACATAAAACATTGTCTTTAAGAACATAACCATCAACATGAAATAAACGCAGTTTAAGATTTGTGACTTGTCCAGGAAAGAGTCACATTCCCTAAACTGGGATGACCTTGGAACCCTTATGCAGCGGGAAAACATAACATACCGCGCCAGATCTTTAGTTTCCTGAAATACATGTAAGTTGAAAAATCAACAATAATGTTGAGCGAGTTCATGTGTAAGTAAACCTTTGTGAGTATAAAAATAGTCTTGGTATGTAGCAAATAAGGGAATTGAGATCACCAATGGTTTGCAAGGCCACTGATATATGTGAAGTGCAAATAGGGAGACTCAAACCTAGCAGATTTCGCCACGGCATTAGTATGTGGACAAAGTCACCCCAAGGTCCGTTTCTAGTTTGGCCTGGGGCTGGGCTCGCTACACCCAGATAGATCTACCGCTCCTGTCCCTCGGTCCTGTTATGAGGACTAATGGCCTCATATTGCTCCTACCCACTCACATGATCTAAGTAGTAAACCTCCTTACGCTAACCATACCATGTATAAAGTACTTGTAATCAAAGTAACATGTATTTCACCCCCGCAGTTAAGAAAACTGAAAACAGTTAGAGAAAAGGGGGACATGAACTCACAGTGAAGCGTCTCTACCAAGTATCTCCTGCTCACGCAGCTGTGTGACGACCTACACGTACTAATTCTATTAGACGGACGGCCGTGCCTTAGCTTCATGGTTTATGTTTTTGGGAAATAGTTAGACAACTATTTCGTGTTTACATTTTGTAAATACTTGGTAGTTAATCTCCTTCCCAAGGATGGGGGAGTCAATACATGTGCGTTCAAATCATATTTCCGTAAGTGCGTAAGTTACGTTTTTAACAATCGAGTGGTAATATAATTACCGGTGTAACTTATATATTTATGGTGAAAGCGTTCGTATTATTTTGGATTCGTTAACGTTCGTAAATATTATTTTTACTCTAAAAATAATATTTATGTATTTTCACAAAATAATCATAAACAGTGTGTGAAAATATATATTTATCACGTTAAATTTTGTGAAAATCCCACTTCCGAATATTTAATAAATAAAGTAATGGCGAAATTTATATTTCGAAAACATGTCAAAAATAATTCTAACACTTGTAGTGTGAATAGTTCTAAGTGTTAGGTTTTTAGAAAAATTTCGCCAGAGTTTCCTCTGTAACTGGAGGTGGCCACGCTTTCAAGCGTATCATTTTCTTTAACAAATCAACTCAACAATTTTCTTTATTTGATCAGAACAACTTTTCTCACAACAACTAATCAACATATGTGTAAATTGCCAAAAATTACATGAACTTGCAGTTTTTCCCAAAACTGTGGTGTAAATCCCCTTAAATTTAGTAGATCTTCATATAAGGTAATTTGATCTTGTAAAAAACCTTGTTTTTAGAGAAAATCCATTTTTACAACTTTCCGTCATCTTTTACAAAAACTGTTCTTTTGTCGGATCTTTTCATTTCACAAGTGTTTACACACTTGTGGTTTATAAAAATCATGCTTGTTAGTGTAAGATCTATCTTTTAAAATACATGATTTCTTTGATACGTGGTTCTTTGAAAATACCACTTGCAGATACGTAGATCTGCTAGTTTTTAAACACAATGTCACAAGTAAAACTCTTTTACACAAGTTCATGATTCGCGTGTGGTAGAGTTTTACCTTTTAACCCTTGTATTATTCAAAACAAGCTTATGTTAAGATCCATGATCTTACTAAACCGGGTTAAACGATGATCCGAGCTACCACATCATAGATCGGGCCTAAATAATCATACATTTCGAATACTACATCATTTACACAACATATGAGTTATTAACCACCATTTTTAGTGTTTTTAGTAAACTTTAATGCTTCAAAATGCAAGATTCCGAGTTTTAATCATCATACATCTTATTAACCACCTTAGATTAGTTCAAGAACGAGTTTTAAGCATTATACCTCTAGCTCGAGGCTAGGGAAGAATCTACGCGCAAAAGAGGTGGATAAAAGCAAGATAAAGAGGTCCTTCGCGTTCCGTCTGCTCCAAGCTTCCTAATACGAGACCCTTAACACTTGTATGATGTTGGAATGTGATGATGGAAATCGAAAGGTGGTTGTATGGGGAGGGGGGTGTTCGGCCGTGACTTATTTAGAGAGAAAGAGAGAGAGCTTTGGTAAGTTGAGTGGTGAAATGTGAGTGATCAAATGGGTTTAAGCTTGTACTTATAGATAATTAGAAAGATTATTATCCAAAGGATCTTATGCTTTCTAGATATGAGACAAGGAAGATTAAAATAATCAAATGATGTACCATGGGGTCACAATGTGACCGAGTTCGGTTGGGGGGGGGGGTACCTAGTTCGAATCCAACTAGATAATTAGGGACTAGTTAGTTAAGTTAAGTGTCTTACCCGGTTACTAATGTGCAGTGTGCTATGACGGGTGTTAGGGTATACGGGGACCCTAACTGGCTCAGAAAAAGACAAATAATGAAAATAACAATATTTTCATGTTTCGGGTAAAGTCCGGTTGTTTGGTTGGATAGTAATCCGTTAAAGTGTTAACAAAGCTTTAAAGTGTCGTTATTACTCTCTTTTGTGACACAGCTTATTCCTGACACTTTGGAAAGTGTCTAGTGTTATTTTTCTCATGTTTTGGCACTTTATTAGTTAGCTAAAAGCTGAATTATTTTGTAAAGTGCTGAGTTTTGTACTTAGAGTACGTTTTAGGCACATCCAGTCATAGTGACTTATCCCTAGAGACGCAGTTCCACAACCCTTATATCCCTACACTCACTACTAGTGTAGCAAAACATTTCAGGCTCTTACAGGCCTTAGAGGCAGTGTTTGCCTGATGCTGGCTTTATCAGCATGTTCAATAGGTTATCCGTTATAGTGCTACTGTGCTTTTTGTGCATCACGGTTGTCACTAGGGTTCAGCATGTAAATAATGTAGTGACGATAAGTAAAGTATGATGCAAGTAAGTACATGTATCAGATATCAAGTAGCAGTTCATCAGCTAGTTCAAACAAGCACAGTAATTAAGCAGTAATTAATCATTAGTTAAGTAGTACGGATATCTGGTTTAGTGCGGGTTGTCACAGGCTCGACTTTCGGTGTGTCCCGTTTAGGGATCTTTTCTTCAACAGCACATGATTAACATTTTGCAATGTTTCATCATTTTTTATGCTGAGGGTAGGCTTTAAGATTAAAGCAGTACAGAGTATTATACGAGGACTAGGCTATTGCTTCCGCAAAATCAGAAGTCCTGGTATAATACCCCGGATATCATTACGCACATAGACCTAGTATGTCAGAAATAGAAAATCTTTCAAACAAGATTTCAGGGGTTACTTATATTTCCGAGAGATGTTCCCCACGTAATAAGCAAGAAATGATTTTAGGTTTATATCCCGAAAAAAATCTACTAAATGTATAAAAACCTACCGGCATATCATCAGCGAGACTGCTTAACACATTTTAAACATTACAAATCTTTAGCATACTGTAACTGTCTAGCTGATGTACTATCATTTCCCCTTTTTACACAAATTCTTTTTCGGTTTTCTATTGTTTTTGGATTTTAAAAATATCTCATGGTTTTCGATTTTTTTCATTTTTTATTGTTTTTGTATTTTCTGAAAATATTATCTCCCCCTGAATACCAAAACAACTAAAAATACGACAAACCAGTGCAGATTGCTTCTCAACATCATCTACAGTGGTACCTTCATCAACGCCAAGAATCCCCTCCGCAACCGACAACAACTTCATACCATTTAGATTTAAAAGATATTGAAAACGTGTTCTATCAAAAGCTTTGGTATGTAAGTCAGCTTTTTGTTCGTCGGTGTGGATTTTGTCAATTCGTATCAACTTCTTCTCGAAGCAATCTCAGATGAAGTGATGACGAATTTCAATATGTTTGGTTTTAGCGTGATGAACATGATTTTTTGTTATGTTAATGGTTGCCTCATTATCAACAAAAATAGGTGAAGTAAGAGATTGCAAACCGTATTCGCGCATCTGTTGCTGAATCCACAGGATTTGAGAGCAGCAACTGCTAGCAGATACATACTCTGATTCACATGTAGACAAAGCAACAGAAGTTTGCTTCTTACATTGCCACGTGACCAGTCGGGGTCCAAAAAATTGGCATCCTGCAGTTGTTGATTTAGCATTGACTTTGCAGCAACCGAAGTCAGAATCAGAGTACCCTTCAAGCGTAAAGTCACCATCCTTTGGATACCACAACCCCAAGCTTGGAGTTCCTTTCAGGTAGCGTAATATCCTTTTGACGATCGACATATGCGAAGATCTGGGACTTGATTGAAATCTGGCCGCGAGGCAGGTTGGATACATTATATCAGGCCTTGATGCCGTCAAATACATCAGCGATCCGATCATGGAGCGATATAACCTTTCATCGACCTTCTCTCCGGTGAGATCAGGGTTTATCCCATGATTCATTGCTAACGGGGTGGACATTGGAGCAGTCCCGGACATCCCGAATTTCTCCAGAACATCGTGAACATACTTTGTCTGATGTATGAAGGTTCCTTCGGGTATGTGATCAACCTGGAGCCCTAAGAAGAACTTCATCTCACCCATTGAAGACATTTCGAACTTCTGCTTCATTACTTTCTCAAAATCTTTGCAGAGTTCTTCATTTGTCGACCCGAAAATAATGTCATCCACGTAAATATGTACTATCAGAAGATGGCCGTCGACTTCTTTTGTGACGAGAGTGGCGTCTACCTTGCCTCAGATGAAGTTATTGGCTAGCAGATGTTGAGAGAGCATCTCGTACCAGGCTCTCGGGGCCTAATGCAAGCCGTACAATGCCTTGTCCATGAGGTAAACCTTATCTTTGTGGATTAGGTCGGTAAAGCCCGGTGGTTGTCCGACATATACCTCCTCTTTCACTTTACCATAGAGAAATGCCGACTTCACATCTAGCTGATATACCTTGAATCCTTTCCATGAAGCAAACGCTAGGAAGATTCTGATAGCTTCAAGATGAGCAACAGGAGCATAAATCTCGGTGAAGTATATCCCCTCTTGTTGACTGAAACCCTGGACCACGAGTCGAGCTTTGTTGCGAACAATAACCCCTCGACCGTCTCTTTTACACTTAAACACCCACTTCGTGTTTATCTTCCTATGACCATCAGGCAAGTCCACCAGCTTCCATACACCTAGCTTCTCAAACTGACTCAGCTCCTCCTGCATTGCGTTAACCCATGAATCTTCAGTTAGTGCTTCCTTGTAGGTACGCGGCTCAATCTGCGAAATGAAACAACTAAGTGAAAACTCTGTTTGTAAAGGAGCAACTTTAGTATAAAAGCAAGTAAGGCCATGGTCAATCTGGCTTCTGGTGCGAATGCCTGACTGCAACTCTCCTATAATTAACTCTTCTGGATGTTACGAAAGAGTCCTCAGCATCACTTCGCCAGGAACATCCACCTCGCCTTCCAAATTCGTAACATTCTAATCCGCAACTTGTTCACTGTTGAGAATTTTTGATCTGAAGATTGGATTTGCTCCCCCTCAGACTCTGAATCACCACAGTCAAAAGTAGGAATATCATCAGATTCTGAATTATCATTATTGATCACCATCTGATTTTCAGGAGCAGACTCTCGTTCCGAAGTTGTCGGATTTTGCTGAGCTTCATCATTCTCTTCAGTGTGACTTGGACCAGCTTCATCATCATTGGAAGTTTATCGTTGACGTCTAGAAGATCCTGCTGGAAATCTTCCCTGTGATGCTTCATATTCTCGTAAAATATCCAAATCATCAAAGAACTCTGGCTCTTCTTCTAACTCGAATGAATCCCATAAGGTATCGTAGTTGAATCACCATGAGTCTGCAGGCTTCTGTGGAGGCATAGTATAGCCTTGACATTCAACATGCTGTGCTTCGATGATCTGCTTCAGACTTGGAACAAAGACTCTTCTTAGTGGACTGGCATGTCCCATAAAGATACCTTCAATGCTCTTTGGACCAAATTTGCCATCGGGATCTAGAATAGTGCAGGTAGACCCGAACGGCTCTAAATACTCAAGATTAGGCTTGCGGTTGTTGATCAACTCGAAACATGTCTTGTTATGCTTCTTCACAGTAAGTACCCTGTTGAGTGTATAGCAAGCGGCTAAAACTGCTTCTGCCCAGAAATTTACAGGTAACTTGGAATCAGCAAGCATCATCCTGGCCATTTCAATCAGCGTTCTGTTCTTTCTCTCTACGACTCCATTTTGTTGCGGAGTATAAGGTGCGCTGAATTCTTGCAGAATACCTCGTCTATCACAGAATTCCTCCATTATGTTATTCTTAAATGTTGTACCGTTGTCACTTCTCATTCTTCTAATTCAGGTTCGGTACAAATTTTCAATCTTCCTGAATAACCTCAGCAAACTCTCAATTGTCTCGTCTTTTGACATCAGGAACGACACCCACGAGAATCTAGAATAGTCATCAGTGACTACAAGGCAGTATAGATCACCTGTTATGCTCTTGACATTCACAGGACCAAAGAGATCCATGTGAAGTCTCTCCAATGGCTTCGAGACTGAGTTCATCTTTTTGCACGGGTGAGATTTCTTTCGTTGTTTTCCTTTTATGCAACTGATACATTCCCCCTCAAGACGGAAACTCTTCAAGTGAACACCTTTTACCAAGTCGTTATGCACCAGGTAGTTCATCTTGCGCAGGTGAATGTGGCCCATCTTCCGATGCCACAATTGCGACTCCTTTTCAATGGCTCTTGACATGAAGCAATGAGTTTGACCACTATCCATAATCCGACGTGAGATAGATCTTGGGAGCTCCTGCACATCTCACAGATACTTAGTTAGTTTGTGAAGCAACCCAAGCCTCTTTTGACTCAGGTAGCTTGACGTTAATGCGTGTGGTTTTGGTGTACAAAGGTGGGAAATTCTTGTCATTCATTTTGAGACTTTCTTCAGACCCAATCTCAACCTCTTTATATAAAAAGAATTCCTTCTCTGGAGGTTGACCAGATGATTGGTCTTTCTTTGCAACATACTTCTTCCCAGATGGGGTCGAAGTCTGTTTCTCAAGTTTCTCATAGTAATCCAAAGGTACATTCATCTTCTTAATTGAAGATGATTGTTTTGCTGGTTCAGAAACCTTTGGTTTTGAAGAACTTGATGTCGTAGGCTCATATTTTGGCTTCCAAGTTTGTTGATATGAAGCAATCCTTTTGTAAAACTTATCATTTTTAGTTACCGACTGTTTTACGGGTTCATTTTTGACTTTGATGTTTTCATTTTTTCAAAACTTTCTTCTCGGCAAACATTGGTGCTTTACCTTTGACATCGTCTTTCTTCTTCGAACTCTCGACAACCACAGACTTAGGCTTCGAGTTGGTGCACTTTCGTGCAATGTGTCAAACTTCATTGCATTTAAAGCATGTGCGGGTGTCAACTTCCCGACTTTTGCCTTCGGTCAGAGGCTGTGAGGCCTTCTTTTTAAAGAATTCTTCATTTGATTTTGAAAAAAATTCAGATTCTTGCTCAGAATGTGAACTTGAGCTTTTCACAAACACTTTCTTTTCGATAAACCTTTTGTTTTGAAAGTTCCTTCTTTGATTGTTCTTACCACCCTGATAACCACCCGACCATCTGTTTTGGTTATTGTTGTAAAAACGTGGCGGTACAGCAGGTTTTTTATAGTAAGATTTATCCTTTTCAAAGTTCAATTGCCTTTTGGAACTTTTCAAACCCTCAATTTCAGAAACATCAATTTCAACCAATTTGAACACATTTTTCAATTTGTCGACATTCACATTCTCAAGTGGAAATTCAAGATCCGAATACAACTTATCTGAACCAGAAATCTTGTACATCACAAGAGTAGGTTCTTCACTTAAGTTGTTTTGGGATTTTGATTTAGGAATGTAATTATTCAAAAAGCATTCTTCGTCCTCAGTCGAATCACTGTCAGATTTCAAAACGTTTTCAACCACATTTTTTACAACTTCAGACTGAACACTATCTTCATCAGATGATGAAGTGAATGTGACATAGATTGTTTCTGGAAGTTTTACATCATTTGTTTCATCTTCATTATCCAACCCAGACTTTTTCTTTGAAAAAATATTTAACACAGGCGTTGGAACTTGATGATAACCCACCCCGGTTCCATCTGAGTATACATCTTCACCAGCTTTGTTCTTCCCAATGAGTTTGGGAACTATGTGTTGAAGAACAAAGCTCGCGAAGCTATAACTGTTCAGTTTCAGATTGATTCTTTCATTCTCAATCTTAGCTTCCTGAAACTGAAGCTTAAGATTTGCAATCTCATCTAACTGCTGGTTGATTTGTTTTTCTTTCGACTGAAGTACTCCAGACAGTTGAAGATTTTCTTTCAATGTTTTACCATTTCTCTCATCCGAATCTTTTATTGTTCTTTTTAGCTTCTCATGATTTTCAGAAAGTTGTTGGGTTTCATGAATTAACCTCTCATTTTCTTTCCTAAATCGTTCTACATCAGTTTTATATTTTTTCAATTCTTTCTGTTAACTCTTTTATTCTCATTTGAGGCTTTCATTAGTTTATCTCTACTTAAGATTTGATCTTCAACTGTTTTGACTTTTGCAACCAGTTCTTCAGTCTTTTTAGCATTGAGATATGCATTTGTGCTGCAAACTTTGCAATCTTTCATGCAATTTTTGCAATCACTTTCAATTTTAGCCTTATCAGTCTTACCTGATTCATTTGTTGAACCACTAGAACTGATCTTGCTCTTTGACTCAGATGCAGACTTAGAATCTACCTCTAATTCCTTTGCCATGAGCACTTTATCTGCCATCTTTGTCAGGTTCTCTGTGGTCATTTCTTTTGTTGTGTCGATTATCCCAACATCGACTTTTCTTGACTTTAACTCTTCCTCTTCAGCTTTCCTTGCCCATTCTCTCTCTCTCTCTCTATCTGTTCATCCTCTTGCTTTATTGATTCAATGAGAGTTTCAATAATGAGTGCTGATGGTTCAGCAATTATGTTGCCTTTTGGGTCCAAATAGCACTCACGATGAGCATCCCATCTGTTTGCTTTTTTGGCCTCTTTCTAGGCTCTATAGTTTCTATCTTTCATGGTTTGAGCTAACATCTTTCTACAAATGTATTTCTGCTATTCAGTTCGTGTGTCTTTGAATGGTTCGACTTTTTCCATGAAAGCATAACCTACAACATCATCTTCTTGTAAAAACTCACTCCAGTCGAAGCCCCCGTCATCATCATTCATGAATTACAACTAAGGCTCTAGACTTCTCCTTAGGAGTTTCTTCAATTTGCTTCATTCGGGGTGGCTCCTCGCGATTTCGATGCTATATAGCCTTTTTGTAATAATCATCATGGAACGGATTAGTTGTTTCATCTGAAGCTGCATTCCTGCATTCCCTCTTGAAGTGCCCCTTCTGCTTGCACTTAAAACACGTTACTTTCGACTTATTGAAGCCCAACTTTCTAGAAGGTCCACCGATGGAGTGTCTTCCTGTTATCTCCATAAACCTTTGCGCTCTTCGAACTACGCTTGCCATGCACCAGCGTATGTCGATCAACTCCATTTCTTCGGGATCGATTTGATCATAATCTTCTTTGGTCAGATTCGTGTTCCCGATTTTCCCAGCTGCCAAGCTTTCATAAGATTCCAGGATTGAAGCAAGAAATACCATTTGTTGTTTGGTAGTTTCTTCATTAAAATTATGAGCATTGTTCAGGTTCACTGCAATGTTACACTGAAACACGTTTTTAGGAACAGTTTATTGTTGCTGGCTTGGAGCAGATGAAGAAGTACCCCCGTGATAACCACTGCTAGGTGCTGAACTGCTGCTTTGTCATTCTTGAGTATCTGTGTTCGAGCTCTCAGCTGAAAAAGCAGTTTTTGGTGAAACACTCTTAGGTATCATGTTTTCCCGATAGTACAGATCGACGTTTTGTTGGTACGGGGTGTTGTTGACTTTATTCATCTTCTTGATTTCAAGTTCATGACTTTCAAACCTTTCTATCATCCAATCAACAATCATGTCAGACATTTTCATGGTGTTTCTCAAAACCAGTGCATAATACTGCCAATCCTTTTCGTCTGGCAACGATTCCAACAGCTTCTCGACCAATTCTTCTTCGGTGAAAGTTATTCCATATCTCACAAGCTCTATCTTTAGGTGACAGAAACGCTCTATCATCTTCAACACCGACTCATTCTTCATGCATCCAAACAAATCAAATTCTTTCTTCAGTAGACGTTTCTTGTTTTTTACTATCTCTGCTCCTCCTACACACTTCTTTTCTAACTTGCCCCACAAATCTTTTGCATTTTCGTAACTGATCAAAGAAATGATATCATCCCTAACAGATTGATGTAATAATGCTATACATTTCTGTTCAGCAATAAACGTTTCTTGTTCAGTCTCGTTTAGATTTTCATAATTTTTCCTTCCAATATTGAAACCATTTTTCAAACACTTCCAGCTTTGATAAGCAAATGCCTTTAACCAATTTCGAATCTGCTCGCCCATCGGTTATAGTCCTCAATCGCCATGAGCTTAGGCGGCTTGTTATATATACTGTATGCGTTATCCACACTAAGCGAATCAGCAATCGCCTTCTTCGGATTTGGAGTTGTGTTGGTAGTTGTATTCGTCGATGTTTCTTCGGTGGTGTTGTAAGCAAATACATCGCTGAATGGGTTTAGGAAATCGTCTCCCATTGTTGAGTACCTGTAAAAGTTTCAAACACTTAGACAAATTTTCACACTTTTCAAGAATTTTAAACAAATGCCCTTGGATCGGATGGTGATCCGATCGAGTGGTGATCCGATCGAACAGCCTAACGAAGTGACAATGCTCAAGTGTCGGATGGCGACTCGATCGAGTGGTGATCCGATCGAGTGGTCGTCCGATCGAGTGACACAAGCTCTTTTGAAAACTTAAACCACAACTCTTCACCGATCGGATGGTGATCCGATCGAGTGAGAATATGACGTCAGCTGATGAAACTTAACAACAATGCTACACCGATCGGATAGTGATCCAATCGAGTGAGAATGATGACGTCAGCAACTAATATGAAGAACAGTTTATGCCAATCCGTTTGGACAGCTGTCCGATCGAGTGGATGACGTCAACAAGAACGAACAGTTTGACATGGTCTTTACTTGATTTGATTCAGTTTTAGTTGGAATGTTTCTATGAAAATTTGAAGGAATGATCTTTGTTCAATTGGGAATCGTTTGATATGATTTTTACTCAATCTTATCCGTAAATTCCTGTTCAATTTTGAGTTTTTCTCGTTTTAAGATGTGAAAAAGCAAAAACAGCAAGAAATGAGGTAGAAGATGAGAAATTGATCAAATTTTCAGTGAAATTTGACAAGAATCGGCAAAGAATCGCTAAAATTCCGGTGAATTTGCAGTTTTCGTCTTCGATTCAACCTCCTGTGGCTCTGATACCACTTGTTAGGCCGTTTGATCAGGATCTGTTCGTGTGGAACGTGGCTGGATCGAATCAGAATCAATGTGCGGAATCCATTGATTATGTCACAAGATCAACAACAACAGATTCAACGTTTAAACTCGTCTGATTTTCTATTAGAATGATTGTGAAAGTACAATAGCTCCGGTAGAATCACAGACCAGCAGAGGTTCCTTACAAGTTCAGCCAAAAGTTCTAAATGACTAACATATGCTAGCTATTTATAGGCAAACATCAGGGAGAGTAATAAATGTCACCCGATCGGATGGTGATCCGATCGGATGGCCATCCGATCGGATGGCCATCCGATCGGATGACATCTGACATCCATCGGATTTCACTTTTACATAACATCACCGTTCCCTGTGTTGTCCCGACACAAACAAACATTCAATAACATACATATACACAAAAGACATATACAGTACAAAATAAGACTCAATGCTGACGGAAGCTACAGACATATGAACTAATAGTATATATATCGCACCCAAAAGTGTGAAAACGAAAAGAGGGTCATGTATACTCACGGTTTGCGAAGTAATTCCACTGAGTGAGTTTGACGACTCTTGAGTTTTGGAACACCGAAGTTACCCTAAGAGGGAAACGAAGGTGTGTGAGTTGCGGTTTTTGTTTAAGGAGTTGGATTCGAAAATTAAAAATTACGTATACGAATGTAAATTAAGGTACCATGGGAATGGTCATGCTAGGAGGTAGGATGAATTCCATCCATTTAACCTCATTATATGATTCACCAAATCACAAAATTATCAACATAGTTATGGTTTCTGTTGGTCATGAATATAGACTAAAAATGAAAAATCCATAAACTACTAAATCTTAAAACAACCAAGTGAGCAAGCTAGATGTGTGTATCCCAAAAATGGAGAGTGTTTGGGGACGTGATGTAGCCTTGTCCCTTTGTTTGGAAATTGTTTTGAGATTGTGTATGAAGTTTAAACTAAAGTTTAAACAAGTGTGGTAGTGGAACAAGGTTGAAGAGCCAAAGCTTCTATGGTTCACACATTCACCAAAACACAAGTCCTTCAACATTGAAAGTTGAAAGCTTGGATGGTTCCAACAGTTTTGAAGTCACTTGGGACTTTTTAGGCATAATTTTATGGAGGTTTTTAAGCCTAATTTCTTGTGAAAATCAACCACAACACAAACACACAACTATGAGTTTAGTTGGGAGCAAGGTGGGTGTAAGATTTCATCAAGTTTTAGGCATCATATACAAGAAACTAAAAGATAAGTTAAAACAAAAATTTTATGCTACTTTGGACCTCAAATGTGGTGAGGTTCCACTTTAGTTTACCATGGTAAGATTGTGGAAACCTTCCTAGAGGTTATCAAAGTAGTTTAAGAGAGGAAATGAAGAAGAAAGGTGAATAAAAGTGAGTGAAAACACACTTAGAACACTTGAACCTTCTGCCCAAAATGGAGAAGTTCTTGATGATTTTAGGTGTGTTTGAGACTCATTTGGAGTCATGGAAAGTAAAAATGTGATGGAGAAAGCTTGGTTTTATAGGGGAAATTAGGGTTTAAGTTTTAAGGAGGTTGGAAGGTGATTGGAGGTAAAAAGAAGTGGAAAGGGTGAAGCCCGATTGGGCAAAAACTAATTATGCGGATCAGCACGGTCGCGTCACGCAACCATGCGTCTTTCCCCACCACACGGCGCGACGGGTCCGTTTCCTTGACTTTCATTTATTGCATTTTAGTCCCTGAAGTTCGATATGTTTGACATTTTGAGGTATAACTTGTATAAAGGGCATGAAATTAAGCATAAAACATGTATGGAGGCTTAGATTGAGTATCGTGAATGTATAACCAAGTATTTATATATATAATGAGTATAAAAACATGTATTTATGATAGGTTGCAGGAGAAATATGTATGTGTTTACGAGAATGATGAACATGCATCAAGTATGTGAATAAATCGAATGACAAACAAGTATGAATAATCAATGTATAATTCTTATAAAACGATCACATTTTATTACGATCCATATGTCGATTTATAATGATTGGCAATGAATATGATTACAAAAGGGATACGAGTTTCCATTAATAAAATACAAGGCGAGCTTTCTGAATAAAGGAAGTTCTAAAAAGCAAGGTGTTAACACTGATAAAAACCTTAACGCTATGTTCCCGATTTTGACAAATGAAAGAAAAGAAGAGAAAATTAATTAAGGATAGAAAAGAATAGGAGTAATATGGAAATTTTAAGAGAAAAGTGCCCGGATAGTCCATGTGGTTTGTTTTGTTTTCACCTATAGTCCCTACACTTCTAAAATTACAACTATAGTCTCCAACTTTTGCACCATATTGATACACAGATCAACCATTCAAGTCTGAAATACACACAAGTGATACTTTGATCAACCATTCAAACAACAACTGATTAGAACAAAAATGATCCAACTGATACACACAACAAACCCATTCAAACCCAACTGATTAGAACAAAATCTGATCCAATTTTTGGAAAAAAAAAACTAAACTTAAAACATACCTTGTGTTAGTGGAGGGGAAAACGCGACGGAGGTGGAGATGGGTGAACGGCGGAGGTGGAGGGGGTGGCGGAGGTGGAGGGGGTAGCGGAGGGGCGACGAAGGTGTGGCGGAGGTGGAGGGGATAGCGGAGGAGGTGAGGTCTCAGCTGGAGAAGTGGAGATGGGTGCTAGGGTTCTGAGGTTTGAAGATGTGCAAGTGTTTTGAGAGAGGAGCTTGAAAAGTTTTGAAGAGGCAAGACCACATCTGCGTGAGGAAGACCTCTAGAAGAGGTTTTTTAGTGAAAGCTCTTCCAAAAAACAAACACGCTGCAAACTCAAATGTCTGCGTGTGGTCTGCGTGGTGCAGAGATAAGAGGTTGTGAAGTACTTCTGACAAAAAACAAACACCACCTAAGAGTTAAAACCTAGCTACTTAAAATATTCACCTATAAAAATGTGTATATGTACACATAAAACTAAAAATTAATATAACAAACCTGATCCGATTAATCTAAAGTAATCCCGAGTAGTCGCTAGTCCCCACCTTACCGGCCGACTAGCGACTAACGAGTTCTCCAACCTTGGTTTTTATGGTTCAAGAGTCGGTCGAAATTCAAGAATGTTACTTGGAGGGACTGGTGTAAATTTGTAATTATGTCGATGTCTTTATTGTTTTGGGTCGCCGGTGCGTTTCTAATAAAGTTTGTCTTTAGAAAAAAAAGAAAAAAAAAGAAAAAAAAAACAAAAACGAGCTAATTTACCATGGACGGTTAAACCGATTACATTTAGTTTTTAACATCCCATAATCCTCCTCACCACCTGATTTCCGGCCCAACAGTGGATGGGCTTTTGTAAACCGTGAACTAGGGTTTCATCGATCGCTATATAAACAACTCACAACACCTTTCATTCATCATCTTCATCTACCTTCTTTCTTCCTATTTTCAGGTTCGATCTCTTCACTCTGTTCTCGTCAACCAGATTTCAATATCTCATATTGTTAGATCTGCGCATGATAGCTGAATCAAGAGTATCTTATTCTTGTTCTAATTTGATCGAATTGAAGCTTTTTGTGTAGGCCATGATGATTTAAACTTATATACCATCAAACTCTGAAAGCTTCAAGCTATTTTGATGAATTTCAACATTACACTGAGCCTATTTTGAAACAATTCTTTTTTAATTGAATTAACTTGATTTGATTTTGTTAGTGAATTTTTGTTGATTTTGAGTCGTTGTAAGGCAACAAATTAGAGTCTCTGATGTGCTTTTTGGTAGTATATTCAGTGCTGTACGTTGCCGATAGTAATTTGGAACTGAGATTCTGGCATTTGTCTGTTTAATCTGACTTTTGCATTCAGATGTTTCTACATTTGTTTTGTATTTGAAATTTAGTTTATTAAAGGATCTGTTAGTTGTTAGATTGATTGATTTATTGGCAACATTTTAGAGTCGCTAAAGCGTTTACACTATAGCGTTTTAAGTGCTGTTCGTTGCCTATATAGATGTAGTTGACTGGTATTTGGATCAAGTTGATAATCTGCTTGTCCTACCATATGCTCCAACATTTGTGTACTTTTATCTATCAAATTCACATTCTAGATTATTAAAGGTTTATTTAGGGACAATGACGACCTTAGAACTAACTTATACGAATTTTTTACCTTTATTTATTTAATAGTTAAAATTAACCATCTTTACAATAAAAATTATAATGAGTTGACATACTTCAAATCGTATATTGCCTGTAGAACTTTTAAAAACCAAATGACTCTTGATTATTTTACCCTCAATGTCATATTAAATATATGATTATTAAATTTTGATGATTATGGACCCTAATAAAACGAATGAATTAAGGTGGAGGGGTGCTCTCAAATAGGGGTGGTAAAATTTTCTCTTAACCAAAAATATCATGCCATGTCAGTGTCACGTCACCTTTTGCACCGAAACACTAAGGATGGAGGGTGTGGGATAAAGCCTGTAGGGGCTTTATTGTGCCATGTCAGTGTCAAGTCACGTTGACATCAGACAAGGGCTTTAAGGCCTCTTTCCTTAATTTGTAGGGTGTGTGATGAAACCCTCTTTAAGCTATAGCGCCCTTCCATTCCCTTGATTCTTTGACCACCTACAAATCTTCGTTAACATGCTGGTGGGAGCCCTATGGCGCTCCCTGTTAACTTGATTGGTATGGGTGGTGGCGTCGGGGGGAGCGCTATCGTCGCTGAGGTGGGCACGGTGACGCCCTCCATACCCTCGAGCCTAAACACTAGGGTGCTCAACATAGTCACCGAAGGAGTCAACAATGGTGTCCTTCCAGTACCTTTATTCATCTATTAGTTAACATTAACCATCGTTGCAACAAAATTTCCCTATTTCATTCATGCGAGTGCCACTATCTGTCAAATGCTATGTGGCTGCCATGTGGCGTAGAAGTTATTGTATGTCAGTTTATTTGGAAGAGGACACCCTCATGCTCGCTCTGCACCTTGTTGATATCTTTTGAAATTGATTTTAAGCGGAAGGTATTGAAAATGTACATAGCGTTGCCTTCTTATTTACAAAAACTTTATTATTAAAATTATACCTTTAAAATTTTAAATATAGCATACTAGGCTAATGCTCGTGATAAATGCGGCTTAAAAAAACAAATTATTTACATTCGAAGAAACAAAAACAAAATTATTGAAATCCTGGAAAAATCTTCAATACCTGTGTTTTGTTTGGCAATTGCACATTAGTTGTCTGGCAATTGCATAGGTATTGTCCGTTCACCGACAAGAAATAAATACAAGGAACTGAGAGAATTTTATATATTTATTTGTTCACCTGTGTTTTGTTTCGCAACCCTAAATGACCCGTGGATTAGTTTTTGCATCTTTTGAGTGACCAGGTGTAACCTTTTAACTATAAAAACATTATCCAAAACCACTCATAGCTAGGGCTGTTCAAAACCGGATATCCGAAAATTCAGATATCCGAATTTCGGATATCCGAAATTTTCGGATACCTGAATTCACTATCCGAATCCGTATCCGAAATTTCGGATATCCGAAATTCGGATATCCGAATTTTCGGATATCCGTTCGGATAGTGAATCGGATATCCAAATTTCTAAAAGAAAACAGTTTTTTTAATTAAAAGTCTAATACAACCAGCTTTCCAACATACCAAACACAATACAAGATGTTCAAAAAAAGGCAAATAAACACACTTCATCGTAACATAATAACTAATAACGACATAATAATAAACGCAATTCATTGTTTCAAAATAAAGACATAATCTTCCGCGTTCGATAATCCATCTTCTAAACTTCCAAGCTAGCAATTGAAATCTACGGACATAAACCTGTATAATGAAGACAAATAAGATGAAAATAATAAGCAAAAGTGCACAACTTCACATCACTACATGACTACATCAGCCATATGCCCATATCTTAAAATAATAAGGCCCATTACACAGCAGCCATGTATATGTTTGTTAACATTGAAATATTCATAAAAAAGAAAGAATTACTTTACCAACTTTCCAAGTAGTAGAATATCATCACAAAAATCCCCATAAGACCATAACCTGTTCATAAAAAACAAAAAGAAGGAATTACTTTACCCACTTTCCAAGTACTAGAATATCATCACTTCATCATTTCATACATTTGCTTATGACAAATTGTTTAGAAAAAGCAATGACAATCTATTTAAAAAACAAACTACAAACCAACTTTATTAAAACTAACCCATAAATAAATATTTTTGATACCTTACGCCGTTTCGGATGCCTCATAACCTTCATCAACCGTTTCATCAATGATAATGGTGGGTTGTTCCAAGGCTAACTCCTTCATACCTATGATATAATAGAGAAAAAAAAACATATTAAAATGCTCTCCATGTAAAAAAATACACTAAAATGATATATAATAAATATAAAACTGAAATGTAAGTAATAATTTATATAACCTTCTTCCAAGCTCTCGATGTCAAGAATGGTGTCTTCGATAAAAATCTTGTTATTAGAAGCACGCAACCAATCTTGTGCACATACCAACGCTTCAACCATTCTTGGGGTTAACGAAGTTCGGAACGAATCAAGCACCCGTCCACCGGTGCTAAAAGCCGACTCGGAGGCAACCGTAGAAACTGGAATGGCGAGAATATCTCGAGCCATTTTAGCAAGAATGGGATACCGACATTGTTGAACTTTCCACCATTTTAATATGTCAAACCGTGGGTCCATAGGCTCTCGATCCTCATCAAGATACTTATCTAACTCACTTTTTGTCAAAGATGTTTGTGAGCTTCCCATGGCCATTTCAAACCGCTTAGTCATTATTTCATCAATGTCCGTTACTTGGCTAGAATTAGAACTCTCTTTCTCCATTGATATAACAACCACAACAATAACTTCCATTATCATTCTCAAAAGTCAAAACCCTAAAAGTTGTTGTATAACCAGACGACCAACAAACTTATATGAATAAATTAACCCTAATTTTTAGTAATATACTAATATGTACCGTATTAAAGTGTGTGGGCCTGTAATGAACAAGAACCAAGATTATAACAAACTAATATTAAAGAAATCGTGAAGAGCATTACAGAAAATAGGTTCAAATCGTTAACAAACCAAGATTAAAGTGAGGATTAAAGACTAGATCGTGAAGAGCATTACAAAAAAATAGGTTCATACCTGATTATGTGCAGATTCGTGGAGATTAGAGACTAGATCGACGATTCGTGGAGATTAGAGACTAGATCGACGAAGTTTATAAGGAAAAAACATCGATGCAGTGTGGAATCAGGTCGATAAAGTGAGGATTGAGTTCGATTCGGTCATGGAGTGGGGTGGCGTCGTCTTACTCTGTAGAGAAGAATGAGATCTAGGGTTTGGTTTACAAGGAAATAAGGAAAATGGGTATTTATATATAATAATTAAAAAAATAGTATATTTAGCATTTCGGATATCGGATATCCGAAATATCCGAAACTTTTCAGAATTGGTATCCGAATCCGAATCCGAATTTTCGGATATCCGAAATTCGGATATCCGAATTTTCGGATATCCGAAAATTCGGATAATTCGGATTCGGAAATTCGGATATTTCGGATTCGGTTTCGGATTCGGATTTTTTTGCACACCCCTACTCATAGCTGCTTATAAAAGACCCAGGTTGATCCATATAAATGCATTTGGGTTAGGAACCCCCCCCCCCCCCCTTCATTTCTTTTCTTGTCGATTTATCATACGCCAATAAAAAAAGTCATCCATAACATGTCTTAAATGTATAGAACCTTCTTAATGTTTTTAAATAAAAGATTTACATTTACAACACATCCATCATATATGAGATTCGGAAAAGAAAAAATACAATGAAAAGTTAGGTAGATAATGTTAGTTACAAACATGATTTGTAGTTGAAGTAGAATTCAAAATATTTACATTTGCATGTTTATGTGGAGAGTACTTAGTACTCCTTGTAACCTACAAATCTAAAATGTAACAAAGGTAACTACACACAAAACATGTTTATAATAATCATATCTAAAATAAAAATTTAAACCCGTAAACAAATCGGCCAATTCACATTGTACGCAACCTATTAACTAAGATATGAGCAATGTAATACATAAGTATCTTAAATTTATACATCTGCAACTATGCACATACATATTTTAATTCAAAATTTCATCTATATACATCAGTAAACGTATTCAAAGTATTCAACTGCCAAATCCCTAAAGTAAAACAATCAATTAGAATACTAAAGTAAAACTACAACCTGTATTGTAGGGAGTGATGCACCATTAGAAAGCACTTTTAATGACTGCGACTAAAACGACTTAAGTGTCGGTTTAGTCCACTCACCGAGCGCAAGCCAAGCCGCAACCATAACGTGTTTTACCACATCCATGACTCCATTAGAAAACCTATTCCACACAGGCTTCTTACACGCATCAGGTTGGCCCTGTCCCTAAATCTTCAACAGAAGTCGCTTCATCACCACGTTAGACGATGACCAATTCGAACAACTGTCACCACCATGCTCCATCACTTACGGCCACACCGACAACTCCTGTAATACCCCGTGTTTCGAAAGTCAAAGTCAAGATTGAAGTCAAAGGAAGACAAGATTGCTAATTGCGATATGTCACTCCTTGCTCAACTCCTGTTTTGACTTCTTTGACTTGTAGATAGTATATTCATGTTATCGCATTAGTTGTATTATGTGGTGTACTTGTTAATAATCGAGGTTTAATCGCTATTAATCGCATGATTAATCGACTTATCGCTTATCGCTATCGCATTCGCAACTCGAATTATGTGTTCTGGTTATTGTTTTACGTGTGTGTGCTATTTATGTGTTACTTGTGCATGTTATGTTTATGTTGAGGTGTTAAGCGCAATTCTATCGCATCGCAATCGAATCGAAAACGCTAAACACAAGTGAATGCTAGTGATTGTATGTTAGATATAGTAGTTGGGATTAAAAGTAATTTAATGGGTAAATCTATCGTATCGCTCGCTCGAATCGCATCGCAAAGCTTTACACTCGAATCGAAACGATAAAACTCATCGCGCCGGACTCGTGGATCGAGTGGCCAACCGATCGGATTGCCATCCGATCGGGTTGCCACCCGATCGGGTTGCCACCCGATCGGGTTGCCACCCGATCGGGTTGCCACCCGATCGGACTGCCACCCGATCGACCAGCCTCTTCCTCACTTTCCTTTTTAGGAAACCCTATAAATACCCCTCATATTTCTCGCGATTTCTCTCAATTCTTGTAAGTTTTCAACATAAATCTTGTACTTTCTTGATCTACACGCACTCCTACACCTTTCTATCTTTTGAGTCTTAACTTTTAACCGTGAAATCACCGGATTTGAGGTGTTCTAGGGTGATGTCATCATGGAGTTCTTATGAACTTCAATGTTTGGCTTCATTCCACCAAGAACAACTTAGATCTTAAGGATTTCCACAACATTTATCAGTGATTTCACTTAGATCTACATGAATTCATGAGTGAAAGGATTGAGAGAAGGTTTTCCAACTTTCTTTTAACTCTTTTACACTCAATGCACTCAAACCCGATGGAATCGGAGCTCGTTCTGATCTTCTACCCATTCTTGGTGATGTATTAGTTCCAGATCCGAATTCTATCCAAGAGATATTGACTTCAGGTTTGAACATGAACTACCGACTCGAACCGTGAACCGGTCGTAATAGGGTGATTCCTGTGCGGTCGGGTCACTTGGGCCGAGATAGGTTTCTGTTGTTCAAGCATGTTATCAAAATGTCTCGTTCAAACACTACAAAACTTCAAACGAATCAAGTGACAAGACGAACGGATCGTCGGGACGGATTGCCGTCCAATTAGATTGTCACTCGATCGGATTGCCACCCGATCGACCGGCCATCCGATCGGGTTGCACTTGGTTCCATACTTAAACTATTTTTCAAACTATTCAAAGGTTCTGAACGTTGAAACGGATTACCACCCGATCGGATTGCCATCCGATCGTGTGACGTTTGGGACTTGGATACTTAAACAATTTTCAACATGTTCAGTATGTACGGATTGCCACCCGATCGGATAGCAATCCGATCGAGTGATCGTCCTGCTGTGAACTTGTTCTCAATCTGAGAAGTCTCGCCAATTGGATTGCTGCCCGATCGAACGGCCGTTCGATCGATCGACCTGAAAGGTAGAGATGCTTCTCTATTTTGGTATTACAAAACTCTCACCAAAGCCTCGACGGACTCCAACGACTTGAAATCGCACTATAACTGGAAGGATGCGTGCCATTCGCCCAGATTCGAGGCGAGAGTACACTTTTGAAAGACAAAGTGTGTACCAAAAGTCCTTGTGAATAGTCGAATCACTTTGGGTAGTCGATGTCTATCAAGCCTTAGACAACCTGTCTTCGATTTCAAGCTCGCAATCGCTGGTTTTTATATGTTTCGATTCTGAGCTCGCAAATGTCGACTCTGATATTGTCGATTTTATGTAATTTACGTGGTTTTGTTTATTTGTTTATATTAAGATACTGAAGGTTTCGATTTAACGCTTCTTGCTCCGCTTACCACACAACACACTACACCATCGCCAACAAATCGCTGATCATCATTCGTAATCGCTGCTCGATACTCGCAATCGCTATGCAGCGATACTCGCAATCGCTATAATTAGTCGCTATACGCGCTGTGAAGGATAGGGAATACGTGCAACATATAGTTAGGTTTCTGTATTCTGACTGCCTCTTGTGCTTATATGCTTCTATGCTTATGTGCTTCTGTGCTTATGTGCTTATGTGAATCTGTGATTACGTGTCTATGTGTTTACGTGTTACGTGATCGTGTTCCTGAGCTTTAGTAGTATTAGGCGTGTGAGGTGAGATTCATTTATATTGTGTTTGAGTCCTATGGCGATGAATGTTACAGACATAGTCGTCATCTGGATCTCGCGCTACTCAAGCTGCTCGCCGAAAGCAAGCAGATAAACGCCTCGCCGCTATGGTTGCTAAGCAAACGGCGAAAGTTGTTCCTCAAATCGTCAGTGAACTGTACTAGAATGTGAGAAAATCTTCTGAAGAGTCAAGGACCGATGCTCCCAAAGCTACTTTTAGCTTCAAGCAGTTTAAAGCTTGCGAACCGAAAGAATTTACTGGCGAAGATGGTCCTACGGCCTTATTCCAATGGTTTGATTCGATCGAGGTCACCCTGCGCCAGAGTGGCTGTCCTGACGAACTCCGCACTCTGAATGCTACCAGCGTCTTCCAGTCCCGCGCTTTAGACTGGTGGATGGCCGAGAGAAACAAACGCGGAAACAACGCAGCTTATGGTCTGACATGGGATGAGTTGAAGAACGTCATGTTGGAAGAGTTCTGCCCTCCCCATGAGCGCCAAAAGTTGGAGGACGAATTCTGGCATATAAAGCAGAAGGATGGTGACAATGCTGCTTTAACTGCTTGCTTCAAGCAGCTCAGTATTATCTGTCCTGATCAAGTCAAGACTACTGATGTGACAATCAAGAAGTATATCCGAGCTCTGCCAGACTGTGTCGCAGATTTTGTGCAAGCTACAAAACCAGCAACAATCGAAGAAGCTTATCTGCTCGCCGCTGAAATCAACGACAAACGAGTCAAGGCTGGTGTCTGGGACAAAGCCTCAAAGAACTTACATCAAGCTACCACCGTACCAACCGCTGAAACCGCCGCCACTCCTCAGTCTTCAAAAGCCTCTCGTCGTAAGAGGAAGAACAACAACAACTCCAGCAACAAGAATTGTGCTGTAACCACTGCTGACCCGCTTCAAGTTATGCCAACTCAGCATCAACCTCAACACAGATCAGCTGCAGCACCAGTTACCCAAGCACCGCCTGCAAAGCGTGCTTACACCGGTCCTCACCCTACTTGCCCAATATGTACCTACCATCATCCAGTGGAATCGCCTGCAGATTTTGCGTGCACTGCAACATGTACGACCATTTCACCGCCAATTGCCGTACAGGTCCTCGACAAGCACCAGCTACTGCTCATCAAGCTCTACTTCCTGCTCCTCAAGGGCAACAAGCAGCTCCTGCACCCTCGGTCAATGCTAGAGTCTGTTTTGCGTGTGGTGATCCCAACCACTTCGCAAACATGTGCCCCAATCGGGTTGTGAAGCAAGAGCAACAACAGCAGCAGCCCCAGCAACAGCAGCCTCAGCAACAACAGCAACAAGCCGCTCGTGCTTGAACTTTCAACATTAATGTGCGCCAGGCTCAGGCTGACAACAACGTGGTCAATGGTACATTCCTTGTGAATGGTATTTATGCTTCGTGTTTGTTTGATACTGGAGCCGATAACTCTTTTGTATCATTTGAGTTCGAAAAACTATCATAAGCGCGCCTATCTCCCCTCGACGTTTGATGTTGAAGTTGCCACCGGAAGAACCGTCACTGTCAACTCAGTTCTTCGTGATTGTACTCAACAATCACATCTTCCCCATCGATCTTATTCCGATGCAGCTCGGTAGTTTCGATGTCATAATAGACATGGACTTTCTTCGCGAAAACTATGCCGAAGTTGTTTGCTTTGATAAAATGATTCGATTCTCGCTCGCTAATGGTGATCAATTATGTGTTTATGGTGAAACTCTCTCGAAGGACCTCAAGCTCATGTTATGTATCCAAGCTAGCAAGTATCTCCGCAAGGAATACAGAGATTTTTTTTTCTAACATTGTAGTAGCGGAGAAGGAAAAGAAAGGAAAGACTGAAATGAAAGACGTTCCTGTTGTTTGTGAATTCCTTAACGTTTTTCCTGAAGATCTCCCAGGCTTACCTCCAAGTTGTGATATCGACTTTCGCATTGTCACACCCCGATATTTCCACATATAACCAGTGGGCCCGGCGGGGAGTATCGTGACGTAGTTGATATCATCATAGTCAATATACACAATATAATAGCACAGCGGAAGGCTTGGTGAATAAACTATTACAAACCATAATGTCTGAGTGTCTGAGTGAAAGAATATACAGACTGGAATGTAATAAGATCCACAGGCGGATTATAAATAAATACAAAGAAACAAAATAACAGACTTCAGGTATCTATGGATTTGCAAGATCCTCTTATGACACCTAATAGCTCCAGCCTATTACGAGAAGTACCTGTCAAATCAGCCTTAAGAAAATACGTCAGTTTACACCGGTAAATACAATTAACCGACTCTTTTGAAAAGTGTCTTATAACTTGGGACAATTATTTAAATATATTGGTTTAATGCACATGGCACAAATCTTATAACTTGGGACAATTATTTAAATATAATCTTGTATACAGATTTACATGTTTGTCTTACAATTGGGGCCGGTTGGAAGCCGGTCGTGATTAACCGACTCACCACTTATAGAACCCACAAAGGAGTTATTCCCAACATGTGGGTTTATATTTTAGCATTTGCATCTGTCAGGTGTATGCCTACACCCCGTGCATATGTCGTGGCCATTTTCAAATGAAATGAGCCGAGGATATCCAGGACACGGTCGTATTAACCCCCAATGCTTATGTTATCAAACAAGACAGATTAAAACGGGTTATGTAAATTTATTAATTACAATCCGATTAAATGATTTCATACCCGACCAAATGGTATTATTATAATACCATATCCCAAGCCCGTATAAGGGAAACTAAGTTAAAAGTATTTACCTGATGCTAGCAGTATAATCCTAAAGCTTTTTGATGGCACCTTCTACCGGAAGCTATTTAATCTGTATAGAAGGTTTATTGCCTATTAGGATGCTAACGGGTCTTTAATTTAGTCAAGGACTTAGACCGGCTAGCTAGAAGGAAACCTTACGGTTCTAAACGCTCGATTAAGCGGAGACCGGAATAGAATGTGATTTAGACCCGACAAGCTTGGATACTTGTATAATATGGGTAAACTAATCACATTCTGGAAATTGAGAATTTATTGATAAGGTTAAGCCCGTTTCGACTATTTTATGTAAACTAGGCACATAAGCCGATCCGAATGCGTAAACGCGTAATGGGTAACCAAATAAATTATATACAAGTCCTAATCGTTATTATGCTCAAAATATGTTAATACATCAGTAAGATGTTAACATATATGCCCAAAAAGTAATTTAAACCAAAATAAGTCCCATAAGGGCATTTTGGTAATTTTAATGCTCATAAAAGAGTTTAAATATTAAACTGAGTTTCAGGTCTGATCTTATCAGTAAAAATATGTATTTTTATAAGTTATAACAGTAGGGTATTTTATATATGTGAAATTTATCTTATATAACCAAACTATGCACCGTATGGGCGTTTTGGTAATTTCACATAAGTTTTTAAAGGTCAAATGTCACACCCCCAAAATCCACCTGCGGAGTATCACCGCTTGGAGGCGTAACTGACCAGGATCAAGCCACCAATCATATTGAACAAGCAAGTAAGTAATTATAAAAGTTCAACCAATACAATTGGTGTCCACACAAACATAGTTTAAGTTGTAAGCGGAAGCATAATGTTTAAAACCAAAACATAAGTTTAAATGTTTCAAAGTTTAACATGGCACACAGCTGTCCATGTCCCACAACGACTCTTCCCCATGCAAGCTCCAGCTAAGTACCTATTGACCTGCAAAGCATGTAGTAACGAGTCAACAATAATGTTGAGCGAGTTCACAGTTGGGTGTTTGTTTTAAGTTGTTTCGAAAACAGTTTCCTTTAACTGGCATCCCTTCCGTGGGGGTTACCCCATAGTTGAAAACGTGATTTGTTTAACCCATTTACTCTGGCTATCCAGCCGTGGGGGCTACCCCATGTTTAGTTATCTGGCTTTTCGGCCGTGGGGGCTACCCCATGTATATACTACTAGACTCGTTACCATATCGACTGCTGACTGTAGTCATGTTTATGTGCCCTGAACTGTCAATGTCTATCATCATTGGCGTGCCCAGATCCATTAGTTCACGCCCGTCCTCTGCGGCACGGTGTGAGGCTTGTCAGACCTAAATAGCGCTATCTAACTAATGACCCGCTCGCCATTGGCCCGGCGATTAAGTCGATATAAAAAGGAGGGACTTCGTGATAGAGTTTTGGTCTAGTGAAAGTTAACTGTCCATGAGGACGAGGAATTACATTCCTGAACCCGTACTGTCCTACCCAAGAAAGGACGAGGAATCCATATTCCTTAACCCATTCCCAACCCCTGGGAATCCCATGCTTTGTAGAAAGTGTGAACTCACCTTGGTTTGCTCGGTATGTTATGTTATGTTACCCGTTCCAAGTTGATCAACCAACCCTTCCGTGGTTACCAAGATCAGTCAGTTTACATGCACGTAAATCCCACATTCCACATTCACATTACACAAGTAGAGTTCACACATCATCATATGAATTACAACAGTCATTCATGAGATTTAGCAGTAACATATGCTATACTATCATATAATTATCACACATACGCTAACAATTTTATAAACCGTAGTCATGCTTCATATTCTACTATCCACATACTCTTCACATACAATTCACATTCAATAATACATAATCAAGTCCTCAATACACCAACATGTAACAGTTCAATCCGTGTTCACTTAGGTGTGCGATTAAAGTCAAAGTGTGCGGTTTGTTTTGTGTTCATGGGTTAGTAACCCATGTGCGACCCAACACCACCGGCCCACTAACATGAAGCCCATTTAAACGTGCAACAGACCTAGAGGGTGTGCGTGCCCAATCCTGTGCGGCCCAATTAAATAACATGGTTTAATGGAGTACGTGGCCCGATCATATCTATGTACGTCTAATGAATCACGCAGCCAGTTAACATGTAAGGTCCAATTATGTGTGCAACAAAAATCAGTCTAAAGGCCCGTTACGGGAGTGTGCAACCTAAACAATAGTGTGCAGCCCATTACTCCGGTACGACCCAACCACATAATAAGCCCAACTAAAATGTGAAACCCAAGATAGTGTGTGACTCATAGGTGGGTGATGTCAATTGTACGTGACCCTAATCACGGCAACTGAGTTATATTTTGCCATCACATGTGCACCCACTATCCTAAATTATGTTACTCATTATTGACAATTCAAATTTAATATACAATCCCTGATCACCAGAATTAATGCCACTCAAATCAAATAACATAATTCTTTGACATTACATAACATCTACCACCTAATCATTACATCTAGATCGAAGTGGGGTGTATGACTTTTTTTTTTTTTTTTACAAATCATCGACCCACTCTAATTATTGGCCAATCATCATTAAAGCTTGTGATCAGAATCATGAATCTAGCAACCCTAGGTCTCCCATGCAATGACACACTAGTTCTAACAATTTAATATGCCAGGAATCTTATTATCACATGCATCCTAATATCGATTTCCAAGCAAGAACATGATCCAAACAACACATCACGAAATCATGCTACCATGTATGACAAGAAAACACAACACAAAAAGTGGCAAGAGTATACTAACCGAATAGGATATTAAGAACAGATCAGGAAGGTCTTCGAAGGAAGGAGAGGAGGCTGCCATCGATTCCAGCGAAGGAGGAGGAGGATTAGGGTTTTGGAGTTCTTGTGTATGCAATATGTGATAAGTCACATACAAAAGCGTGTACGTATAAGCATAAGGGGACAGGCCGAGCCCAGCATGGGTTCGAGGAGGTCTTGGGCTGAGACCAGCTTAGCGTTGAGTAGGGATTGGGCCGAGAGCCCAAACTATTTAAATAGTTGTGTATGGTTACAAACGAAGTGTGCGGTCAGAAAGTTTTTGTGTGATCCGAGATGAAGTGTGCGACTAAGGGTTTCGCGGACCTACAAGATATTAAACACGTACTCTTTACCAACCACTTTCACATATAATATTCCACATAAAACAATGTATAAACGTTCAAACAAGTTACAGCAAACACAAAAATAGGTTCTGAAATACGAGTTGTCACATCATCCCCAACTTGAAAGAAATTTCGTCCCGAAATTTAGCACGTAGTTACTGAGGAAGCTAGTTAGGTTGCGTAGTTTTCCTGGTTTTTCCCTGGGGTGTCACATCATCCCCCCCTTGGTTTGGAATTTCGTCCCGAAATTCTGCAGTAGCTTCAGCCTCAGTAGTGGTTTCATTGTTCTCGAACAACTGGGGATATTTGTGTTTCGTTTGGTCTTCTCGTTCCCAGGTAAACTCTGGGCCACGACGGGAGTTCCAACGAACTCGAACAATAGGTATCCTGGTGCGTTTGAGAATCTTGACCTCCTGGTCCAAGATTTCCACTGGTTCTTTGACAAATCGCAACTGATCATCGATGGTGAGCTCCTTAAAAGGAACTGTGGGGGTTTCATTTGACAGATACTTCTTCAGATTCGACACATGGAATACGCTGTGAACTCCACTGAGTTCTTTAGGTAGATTCAACCTGTAGGCCACCTTGCCAATTCTCTCAGTGATTTCGAAAGGTCCAACACACCGCGGGTTGAGTTTGCCCCGTTTACCAAAACGAACTTCACCCCTCCAAGGTGAGACTTTAAGTAGTACTCGATCCCCAACCTGGGACTCGAGTGGTTTCCTGCGCTTATCAGCGTAGCTTTTCTGACGGTCACAAGCTGCCGCCATTCGTTGTCGCATCTGAGCAATCTTCTCCACTGTGTCTACGACGAGTTCTGGGCCAGTGATTTGGCTGTTTCCAACTTCTGCCCAACAAAGAGGTGATTGGCACTTCCGTCCGTGGTAACTGTTGTTATACGAAAACTCCACTAAAGGTAGATGCCACTCCCAGCTGTGACAACCCGAACTTTCAGGTTAGTGTCATTTTGTTTCGTGACCTTAACTTCTTGTGTTAAACTTGTTAAACGTTTATTCTATGCTAAACGTAAACGGAATTTGATTATGTGCTTGTATCTTTGGGCCGCGTAAGATGGGTCATCTACATATCCCTTTTGGCTACACACTAACTTCGGCCCACACACACAATTGGGTATCGCAGGCCTTAGCTATAACATAAACAATCAAGACTTTGTGGTGGGCTGGTTGATGTGGTTAATGGGCCGACCTTGTTGCCACCATTTAAAAACACACGCACAATACAATACATCTATGTGGCATGTGTGAGATAGATGCAGCCCAAGGGATTTAAAAGTGTTTTTTTGGGCCGGTCACTTTAGAAGGGTACACGCATGCACCCTAAGCCCAAATTATGGAACTTATATGCATTGTACGCATGCATTGGTTTGGTTATTGGTAAATTTTTAAAATATTATAACAAACCCTATCTCTCTCACAATTGCATACGGCAACAGGAGCTTTCCTCACCCCTCTCGATCAACCTGACAACAGCCCCTCTATTCGAAGTCCTTCCTTTCTTTTGTATTCAGGTAATCATGACTTCATCCGTACCGTTTATTGTTAGACGATCACGCTTGTGTGTATATGTTCTTTGTGTACGTAACTCGGTACGCCATTGTGAATGAAGCGGTTATGTGATCATGTGAATATGTTGCACGATTAATGAAAACCATGATGAGTTAATGCGAAGATTAATACAACTCAGTAAATGCTAAGTGTTATTGCGTGACTTGTTAGGGTTAGTGTTGATAGATGAAACTTGAATACGGTTTCTTGATGAATCGGCTTGGTGAAGGTTTTCTTTGTTAATTGTATTATAACCTGAATTAACTTGAGGTAATGTAGAAATCGGTGTGACTTGATATTAATGGCTAGATGTCGACTAATCCGCATCGATGTTGGGTATCGAAACTGTTGTGATGGTTACATATAGATTGGTTTAAGTATTGCCATAAAGAGCGTTTCCTGGTTAACTAATTGGATGTATTTGGGTGGCAGAATATTTATTGGGTGGTTCGATGCTAGGGGGTGATTAGGTTAATAAACTATTTTCTTGATCTTATTTGATATGCATAAATCTGTTGACTACATAATGAAAGTGGAGGCCATGTGTGATCTAATCAAATAATAAGATTTGGTGTGCATGTGAAACAATGGCCAATGTTGTCTGCCATTTACTTGAAGTGGTCCAATCAACTAGAGGGATCATTAGGCATCTATTTAATGTTGTCAGAATGTGTGATGATTGTTATGGATTATGAGTTTGATTAATTGTTTAGGGTATAGAATTGTAGGTTGATGAGCTGTTGATCTGTGATATATGTTTGATGGGTGAACGTTAAAGGCTGATTAAGGTTGTGGATTAATCTTTGTTATTATTGGGCCGCACACATGTTACTCGATATAGGGCCGCATGGGGTTTCGAATATGTGATGTGATTTAATTGCTGATGATAGTATGTTATGGTCATATATGTAATATGTTAAGTGTTGATAGTTGGTATTGTTATATAATGAATATTAGTGTAGGGCTGCGTTTGTTATGTTCCTAAACTAAGGGAATGCGTATACATGATCCAAGTGTCTAGTACACATAATGATTATGATGTATGCTATGGTTAAGTGTGCTACATGAACAGCTATTACTTGTTACATGATATTATGTGTATACATTTCATGAGTGCAACTTGTGACGAAATACGTGGTTAGACGTGAATACTAAACTGATTGTTACTGGTAAACCATGATAGGACGTATTTAATCAGCTGTTAAACAAGTAACATAATCTACCGAGCACTCTAAGGTGAGTTCACACTTTCTACAAGGCATGGGATTCCCAGGGGTTGGGAATGGGTAAAGGATTTGAACTGAAACTGCGTGATCTCCTGGTTTGGAACACGTACACACCCTCTTTATTGAAGGGTGACAACACGTACTAAGAACTTAATCGGAACCTGCGTAATCTCCTAGTTTGGGGATTTCGTACACACCCTCTTTATTGAAGGGTGACAACACGGATACTAGACCAAAACTCTCTATCATGAAGTCCCTCCTTTTTATATCGACTTAATCGCCGGGCCAATGGCGAGCGGGTCATTAGTTAGATAGCGCTATTTAGGTTTGACAAGCCTCACACCGTGCCGCAGAGGACGGACGTGAACTAATGGATCTGGGCACGTCAATGATGATAGACATTGACGCTAGGGCACCAACTTACTTCAGTCAGTGGTCGATATGGTAAACAGGTCTAGTGGTTAACATGGGGAAGCCCCCACCAACTATGGATATGTTTGGGAAACAGGGTAAACTGATTAACTTACAACTTACAAATGAATTCCTGGTTTTTGAAACAACTTATCAATGAACACCAACTGTGAACTCGCTCAACTTTGTTGTTGACTCGTTGTTACATGCCTTGCAGGTCGTTAGGTACTTATGGAGCTTGCACGAGGAGGCGTGGTCGTTGTGGGACATGGATAGTCTTATGGCATGATAAACATTTGATATATTTGAACATATATTTGGTTTTTTTTCGTTTTATGCTTCCGCTAATTAACTTGAACTTGGTTAACTGGTTTTTGAACACCAATTATATTGTGTGGTTGGATTTTATTTATTCTAAATACATTGTTCAATATGATTGGTGGCTGGATCCTGGTCAGTCACGCCTCCATGCGGTGATATTCCGCTTGTGGATTTTGGGGGTGTGACACCAGCCGTTATCAAAGTCGATTACACATGCTTGAAACATGTCTTCTAGAGTTTGAATAGTGCGCTCAGACTGCCCATCCGTCTGAGGGTGATAAGCTGTGCTCATGTCTAATCGTGAGCCGAAGGATTTGTGCATCGCTTGCCAAAGTTCTGAAGTGAAACGTGCATCGCGATCAGAGATAATAGAGGTGGGCACCCCGTGCCTCGAGACAACTTCCTTAAGATATACGTCTGCTAGAGTGGAGAACTTATCCGTTTCCTTGATAGCCAAGAAGTGTGCAGACTTTGTGAGTTGATCCACGATCACCCAAATAGTATCATTTCCACGTTGAGATCTAGGCAGGACAGTAACGAAATCCATGGAAATTTGCTCCCATTTCCATTGTGGTATCTCTGGTTGTTGGAGTAGGCCTGAAGGTTTCTGATACTCGACTTTGACTCTCGCACAAGTCAAACATTTACTAACGTAGGTTGCTATGTGAGCTTTCATGCTTGGCCACCAATACGTAGTTTTCAAGTCATGGTACATCTTATCTGAACCAGGATGTACTGAGTAATGAGACTTGTGTGCCTCATCCATCACAAGCTCTCGTAGGTTGCCATAGAGTGGGACCCAGATGCGTCCTGTTACGTAGTAAGCACCGTCTTCCTTTTGTTCTAACCGTTGCCTTGAGCCACGTAGGGCTTCAGCCCTGACGTTTTCTGGTTTCAATGCTTCTACCTGAGCATCTCGTATATGGGAAGGAAGACTAGACTGGATAGTGAGTTGTAATGCTCGCACACACCTAGGTGTGGTATCTTTTCGACTGAGGGCGTCGGCCACAACATTAGCTTTGCCCGGATGGTATCTGATCGAACATTCGTAATCATTCAGTAGCTCGACCCATCGACGTTGTCGCATGTTTAACTCCTTTTACTTGAAGATATGCTCGAGACTCCTGTGATCGGTGTAGATGGTGCACTTGGTACCGTACAGGTAATGTCTCCATATCTTGAGTGCGAAAACAACAGCTCCCAGCTCCAGATCGTGTGTAGTGTAATTCCTTTCGTGAATCTTAAGTTGGCGCGAGGCATAAGCAATGACTTTATCCCGTTGCATCAATACACAACCCAGACCCTGAATTGATGCGTCGCAATAAACCACAAAATCGTCCTTGCCCTCTGGCAATGAAAGCATAGGTGCGCTACAAAGTCTACTCTTCAAATGTTGGAACGCTGATTCTTGAGCATCACCCCAACGATAGGTGACTCCCTTCTGAGTTAGTAAAGTAAGCGGCTGTGCAATCTTTGAAAAGTCTTTGATGAACCTTCTGTAGTAGCCCGCCAAACCCAAGAATTGGCGGATTTCTGTTGGTGTACGGGGTGCAGGCCAGTTCTTGATCGAGTCGACTTTGGATGGATCAACGTGAATCCCATCCTTGTTTACCACGTGGCCTAGAAAGTGGACTTCATGAAGCCAAAAGTCGCATTTGGAAAACTTGGCATACAACTGTTCTGTTCGAAGGAGTTCTAAAATAAGTCGTAGATGCTACTCGTGTTCCTCCTGACTCTTAGAATAGATCATGATGTCGTCGATGAAAACAAATGACATATTCGTCAGGTTAGACTAGATTCGAATGTAGCGTCTGAGAATCCATATCGGTCGTATCAAGTTCAAAGAACAGTATATGTGGTATCATCATATTCATGGCCCAATGCTCATCGAGTAATGTTCGTAGAGTGTAACTTGTCCAAGCGAGTGTCCGCGGGGGATGTCGTTAGGATCATAGGGTTCAAAAACATATCGTGTATGGCTGTCGAAACATGAGAAAAAGAGTAGTCGCAATCGATGAGTAAGCGTTTAAGAATCCACAACAAGGGTTTACATAAGGTCGAAGGTATAGCTGGTCATACGCAAGTTTGGTATAGTTAGGTATGTCGTTGATCAAATATAGCTGTCACGGGGTTAAATCAATCAGAACAAGTATTCAACATAATAGCATGATTGTTGTACAAGTGTGTAGCGTTAAGATTCACTGAGACCTTCGCCAAAGGTTGTTGAACTCGTCCACATCCGGAGGAGGAACAATCCACCTGAATCCATGAACTTAGGTGTGCTTGTGATTCATCAAGTAAGCAATCAAGTTAGGGGGAGTTCCTTGGGTCGTACGAATGATTCCAAAATACATCTGCGTAGTCGTGAGGTTCCAAAGGAAAGACGTGAAAACGTGCTCAAGTGAGTATGATTGTATCAACGATACATCACCACCCTCAAGGTTTCAAGGAGTGATCACCAATGATCGAAAGTCGAGCCCTCCAAATTCTCTAAGCTAAAGCGTGTTCGTTCCAGTGTCTCATCATGGAGAAGCGAGAACGTACTGTCACTGTGGTAAGGGAGTGATGGTTTGATCTAAGCCAATGATAGAAATTAAACAAAGCATTAATCGACGATCAGGTGTTGGTACAAAGGCTAGTAAGAAGATTCCGCATATATATATGGAAAACTATCATGGAGTTAAAATACGACTCTTGTAGTGTAAGGTGGGTCAGGTAAACGTATAAATTATCGTGTTCGCCGGTGGGTTGAGTGATCCATACTTATGTCCCCAAATGTTCTGAAGGCTATTTCACCCGTAATGACATTCATTCGCTAAGTTGGGTATACGAGGGAGCTAATCAAGTAGGATAAGAATAAACCATCCAACAGGGTAATAAGGTAGTCTTGTGATTGGTGAAAATCGTGGTATGGTTGTTGGTGTTTCATTAAATCGGTTGTCAATCGAAGCGATAGGGAATTAATGAGGTTCATGCGAAGAATCGAGTGAAAACAGGGGTCCAACAATAACCGAAGGATTTGACCAGCTAATCTGTTGTCTAGAAGCAATTTCCAGTAGTGGTGCATGGCGGCATGGCACAAAGGGAAGTTCGTTGCATCGTGGTCGCGCGAGTGTATCACTTATCCAAAACAGAGTTTGGTGGGTAAGGTTTCGTGTTGCATAATGACAAACGCGTGTAACTGTGACTGCTTCGCTTCTGGCGACGATGACAGGTGAAGGTGATAAAGTTCGTCAACAGGGATGCGTGGGTTTAGTTCTCCTAAGCCCGAGTTCGTGTAAGCCAGGTCTGGTCTTCGTGAATGTTGACGTATAAACCGACTGTACGGAGGGTCAGATGGCGACGTCATGTCGAGGTAAACGTACGAGTAGATAGAATGCATAAACAGTCGTTGTAGCGGGGTGACAAGAAATCAGGGAAGAATTTGACCACCACTTGTTAAATTTCAAGTAAACAATTGTGTGTCATAAAGAACACAGTAGGGCTAATAGACAGCATGCTGCTTTCCTAATTAAGCATACCATAACATCACACCATGCAAAAGTAATCTAGCAAGTAGGTAATATAAACTTAAATCATACCACCTAGTGTGTTGAGCCTTGCACGTGGAGCGAAGCGTCGTTGTGGATCGTTGAGCACTGTACAGGTTATAGTCTGGTTTTAACAAAAACTTTTCCCCTTATTAAAACCAATTTCACTATAACCAATGGCTCTGATACCAATCTGTCACACCCCCAAAATCCACCTGCGGAGTATCACCGCTTGGAGGCGTGACTGACCAGGATCAAGCCACCAATCATATTGAACAAGCAAGTAAGTAATTATAAAAGTCCAACCAATACAATTGGTGTCCACACAAACATAGTTTAAGTTGTAAGCGGAAGCATAATGTTTAAAACCAAAACATAAGTTTAAATGTTTCAAAGTTTAACATGGCACACAGCTGTTCATGTCCCACAACGACTCTTCCCCATGCAAGCTCCAGCTAAGTACCTATTGACCTGCAAAGCATGTAGTAACGAGTCAACAATAATGTTGAGCGAGTTCACAGTTGGGTGTTTGTTTTAAGTTGTTTCGAAAACAGTTTCCTTTAACTGGCATCCCTGCCGTGGGGGTTACCCCATAGTTGAAAACGTGATTTGTTTAACCCATTTACTCTGGCTATCCAGCCGTGGGGGCTACCCCATGTTTAGTTATCTGGCTTTTCGGCCGTGGGGGCTACCCCATGTATATACTACTAGACTCGTTACCATATCGACTGCTGACTGTAGTCATGTTTATGTGCCCTGAACTGTCAATGTCTATCATCATTGACGTGCCCAGATCCATTAGTTCACGCCCGTCCTCTGCGGCACGGTGTGAGGCTTGTCAGACCTAAATAGCGCTATCTAACTAATGACCCGCTCGCCATTGGCCCGGCGATTAAGTCGATATAAAAAGGAGGGACTTCGTGATAGAGTTTTGGTCTAGTGAAAGTTAACTGTCCATGAGGACGAGGAATTACATTCCTGAACCCGTACTGTCCTACCCAAGAAAGGACGAGGAATCCATATTCCTTAACCCATTCCCAACCCCTGGGAATCCCATGCTTTGTAGAAAGTGTGAACTCACCTTGGTTTGCTCGGTATGTTATGTTATGTTATGTTATGTTACCCGTTCCAAGTTGATCAACCAACCCTACCGTGGTTACCAAGATCAGTCAGTTTACATGCACGTAAATCCCACATTCCACATTCACATTACACAAGTAGAGTTCACACATCATCATATGAATTACAACAGTCATTCATGAGATTCAGCAGTAACATATGCCATACTATCATATAATTATCACACATACGCTAACAATTTTATAAACCGTAGTCATGCTTCATATTCTACTATCCACATACTCTTCACATACAATTCACATTCAATAATACATAATCAAGTCCTCAATACACCAACATGTAACAGTTCAATCCGTGTTCACTTAGGTGTGAGATTAAAGTCAAAGTGTGCGGTTTGTTTTGTGTTCATGGGTTAGTAACCCATGTGCGACCCAACACCACCGGCCCACTAACATGAAGCCCATTTAAACGTGCAACAGACCTAGAGGGTGTGCGTGCCCATTCCTGTGCGGCCCAATTAAATAACATGGTTTAATGGAGTACGTGGCCCGATCATATCTATGTACGTCTAATGAATCACGCAGCCAGTTAACATGTAAGGTCCAATTAGGTGTGCAACAAAAATCAGTCTAAAGGCCCGTTACGGGAGTGTGCAACCTAAACAATAGTGTGCAGCCCATTACTCCGGTACGACCCAACCACATAATAAGCCCAACTAAAATGTGAAACCCAAGATAGTGTGTGACTCATAGGTGGGTGATGTCAATTGTACGTGACCCTAATCATGGCAACTGAGTTATATTTTGCAATCACATGTGCACCCACTATCCCTAAATTATGTTACTCATTATTGACAATTCAAATTTAATATACAATCCCTGATCACCAGAATTAATGCCACTCAAATCAAATAACATAATTCTTTGACATTACATAACATCTACCACCTAATCATTACATCTAGATCGAAGTGGGGTGTATGACTTTTTTTTTTTTTACAAATCATCGACCCACTCTAATTATTGGCCAATCATCATTAAAGCTTGTGATCAGAATCATGAATCTAGCAACCCTAGGTCTCCCATGCAATGACACACTAGTTCTAACAATTTAATATGTCAGGAATCTTATTATCACATGCATCCTAATATCGATTTCCAAGCAAGAACATGATCCAAACAACACATCACGAAATCATGCTACCATGTATGACAAGAAAACACAACACAAAAAGTGGCAAGAGTATACTAACCGAATAGGATTAAGAACAGATCAGGAAGGTCTTCGAAGGAAGGAGAGGAGGCTGCCATCGATTCCAGCAAAGGAGGAGGAGGATTAGGGTTTTGGAGTTCTTGTGTATGCAATATGTGATAAGTCACACACAAAAGCGTGTACGTATAAGCATAAGGGGACAGGCCGAGCCCAGCATGGGTTCGAGGAGGTCTTGGGCTGAGACCAGCTTAGCGTTGAGTAGGGATTGGGCCGAGAGCCCAAACTATCTAAATAGTTGTGTATGGTTACAAACGAAGTGTGCGGTCAGAAAGTTTTTGTGTGATCCGAGATGAAGTGTGCGACTAAGGGTTTCGCGGACCTACAAGATATTAAACACGTACTCTTTACCAACCACTTTCACATATAATATTCCACATAAAACAATGTATAAACGTTCAAACAAGTTACAGCAAACACAAAAATAGGTTCTGAAATACGAGTTGTCACATCAAAATAGACTTCTGTGTTTAAAAACTTTGGCTTACTATTTAATTATATAAATTAACTTAAAACATCAGTAAGTAATAAGTTTTATATGCCAAAAATAGTTTTAACTCATACTATGTGCTAAAAACGCTTAAAAGTCAGTTTTAAGGGATATTCGGGTAAAATAGGAATTCTGAGTTTTTGATTAGTTTATAAAGTTCAAAATATTTTATTTACCATATAAAATCAGTAGCAAAAATATTGACTTTAAAATGTTATGTAAAACTCATTTTATGCATGAAAAGGGTAAAACCGACAATTACCGAAATCAAGCTATAATCCTATGTTATGCTCAGCCTAAAAAGAAATAAAAATCTTCAAAAATCCCAAAATATTATTTTACATCAGTAGGTAAATAGTTTGGTATCAAAAATTGGGTTTAGATAGACTTTATGTTAATTACGCCATTTAATTAATAAAAAGCTTTCTAATTACGCTATTGAGCATAACTCCTAATCTAGACCTCAAACTGATGTCAAATTTTTGGGACAAGTCTAAATATCAGCAGCAAAGGTGTTTGTCCATTCATATTGCTAAAAATCTCAGTTGTGTGTCAAAAGGGCGTTTATGGCATTTTTAAGCATATTAACGATCATGTGCATATAATTCAAACCACTAGGCACCATGCAATATAACTCCAGAGGGTTATACTACTAAGTAATGTGGTCCTAATGGAAGCTTAAAACATGGGAGAATTAAGCTTAAACGGGTCAGAACTGAAAGTCAAAGCAAAAGTCAAGCTTTTGCGACTTTCGGTTATAAACTGACCTTAGACTATTAATTGCCGGGTTAGGACTGATAAAACATGTTTTAATATTAATTACCAAGTCATTAGAATGTTAAAATATAATTTAGAACTTCTGTTTTATTAATTTAAGTCATTTTCAAACATTCTGTCCAGTTTGACTTTTTGTCAAACTACTTTGACCCGACAATTAATTAGTCAAACGAGATAATTAGGAGGTGCCCTTTTAAGGGTTAATCACCTACCTTAATATGATTCTATAACCACTTTCGTTTTGATCAGTGGTTAGACCATATGTGATTAAACTGAAAGTCAAACCTAATTTACGATAAGTTTGACTTTTAGGTAATTAAGCATAATTAAAACGACTAAGCAAGTAATTAGAAACTTACTAATGGTCCTAGCTGTCTTTTCTACACTTGGAATCTTCTCCTAATTGTTTGCAAGCTCCAGAAGTTGTCCCTTTGAAGTTGTTTGCAAAATGTGCATATGAATATAAGAACTAGAGTTCTTTATATAGCAATTTGCAAGATCATAGATCACTTCCAGGTGTTAAGGGACATCCTAGGATCACCCCAGGTGTCCTAGTTGATGAAATAAACCGACATATAACACCTAGAGTCGATACAATTGAGGTTAAGGCGGTGCAACAGCTGAAAACACACATCTGTCCATTTTTTCTGCGCTGGTGACTCTCAGGCGGGTCGCGTAAGCCGAAGAGAGGTCTTACGCGGGTCGCGTGGACCTGCTGTCCAGTTTAAACTATTTTCTGAATTGGCAGAAATAGTCCCTGGCCATTTAAAAGCCTTTTTAACTTCATTTTTGGCAAACAAGGCCCTTGTAGTTAGATTGTTGAGGCTCAAGGATGTATAAACAAACTTCGTTAGGCTCGGGTTCGTTAAATATCACAATGAAAGCAAGTTTTATCATGTTGACACTTATAGCCCAAAGTCTTGAAAACATGCTTAACGATCTCGAAACCACGTGAAATTTATACCACTTATTCTTGAGAGTATATTTGAATATTTCGAAGCCTCGGTTTCGTTAAAAGGTCACTCAGAGGTCAAAATCAACATGTTGACACGTTTAACCCTTGTAATTTAATAATCTTCCGATTATTTTCATAAACGGCTTCTTATATCCAGTCAATCACTCGTTTAAGAATATATTCATCATGTATGGTCATTCAGAGGCTCAAGTTTGGCATGTTGACACTTTTAGTCCCTGTGGTTTCATAGTTTCACTGTTTGACAACTTTAGTCCTTTGAACTCAATCTTTCACATATCTTGAGTTTAGGACACGTGTCTATACATAATTGGACACGTTTTTACGTGGTGTTACATCCTCACCCCCTTAAAAGAAATATCAACCCCAAGATTTACTGAAATAAGTGAGGGTACTTCTGTCGCATAGTGGACTCGACTTCCCACGTATATTCGGGACCTCTACGAGCATCCCATTTGACCTTCACTATAGGTACATGCTTCCTTTGGAGCTTTTTAACCTGACGATCCTCGATCGATATAGGTCTTTCAACAAATCTTAGGCTTTCATCAATCTGTACGTCTTTATGAGACATGGCTAGCGATTCATCAGCTAGACATTTCTTGAGATTACAGATGTGGAACACATTATGAATTCCACTGAGCTCCTCTGGCAAGTTTAGCTTATAAGCTACACTGCCGACACATTCGATAATCTCGAATGGTCCTATATACCTAGGCCTTAGCTTGCCCTTCTTACCGAAACGCATCACACCTTTCCAGGGTGATACTTTCAGTAAGACCTTGTCACCAACCTCAAACTTTAGAGGTTTTCGCCTCTTGTCAGCATAACTTTTCTCCCTATCCCTGGCAGCTTTAAGGCGATCACGAATCTGGACAATCTTGTCCGTCGTTTCAAGGACTATTTCAGGTCCTGATAACTGAGCTTCTCCTACTTCTGCCCAACAAACAGGTGTTCTGCATTTCCTACCATATAATGCCTCGAAAGGCGCATCCTGAATGCTTGTATGGTAGCTATTATTATAGGAGAACTCAATCAACGGCAGGTGGTCATCCCAACTACCACCTAAATCAATAACACATGCACGAAGCATGTATTCCAAAGTTTGAATTGTACGCTCACTCTGTCCATCTGTCTGAGGATGGTAAGCAGTACTAAAATTTAAACGTGTGCCCAAAGATTGTTGGAAACTTTTCCAAAAGTGTGAGGTGTATCTAGTATCTCTATCAGAGATAATAGATACCGGTACGCCATGAAGAACTACAATCTTATCTACATATAACTGGGCTAATTTGTCGGAGCTATGAGTCTCCTTGATGGGTAGGAAATGTGCTGAATTGGTCAGTCTATCAACTATAACCCATATGGTATCATTTCCATGCTTTGTTTTAGGTAACTTGGTTATAAAATCCATAGTTACCATTTCCCACTTCCATGTGGGAAGTTCCGGCTATTGTAGAAGACCTGATGGCTTTTGATGTTCAGCTTTAATCTGAGCACAAGTCAGGCTCTTAGCTACATGTGTGACAATAGATTTCTTCAAACCTGTCCACCAATAATTAGCCTTCAAATCCTGATACATTTTGTCACCTCCAGGGTGAACTGAGTACTTGGAGTTGTGGGCTTCCTGGAGGATTACATCTCGAAGTCCTCCATGAATAGGAACCCAAATTCTTCCATTCATTCTGAAGATTCCATCCTTACCTGGTGTTAACTGTTCAGTGGTAACACCCAACTTCTCATTTGGAAGGTTAGTTTCCAAAACAACATCCTTCTGTGTCGCCAACAGCCTCTCGTTCAGGCTATTCTTCAGCTTGATGCTCTTAGCATTAATCCTGATTGGTTTGACTCTTTCCTTTCGGCTTAGAGCATCTATGAATACATTCGCTTTTCCAGGGTGGTAACGAATTTCGCAATCATAGTCATTTAAGGTTTCCATCCAACGGCGCTGTCTCATATTGAGCTCTTTTTGATTGAACAAGTGTTGGAGACTTTTGTGATCAGAAAAGATCACACATTTAGTTCCATACAAATAATGTCTCCATAACTTTAGTGCGAATACAACGGCACCCAATTCCAAATCGTGGGTGGTGTAATTCTTCTCATGCACTTTTAATTGTCGTGATGCATAGGCAATCACCTTGCCTCGCTGCATAAGCAGACAACCCATACCGGTATGTGAAGCATCACAGTATACGACAAACTCTTCAATTCCATCAGGTAATGTTAGCACTAGAGCATTGCTTAATTTATGCTTAAGAATCTCAAAGGATTCTTGTTGTTTCGGACCCCAATCAAACTTAACATTCTTACGAGTCAAAGAAGTTAATGGTGCAGCTATCCTTGAGAAGTTTTCAATGAATCTCCTATAGTAACCTGCTAAACCCAGGAAGCTACGAATTTCGGTTGGAGTCTTGGGTGCTTCCCAATTCATTACGGCTTCTACCTTAGCGGGATCCATTTGGATACCTCGCTCACTGACAACATGTCCAAGGAATTGGACTTCACGAAGCCAGAATTCACATTTAGAAAACTTAGCGTACAGTTTCTCTTGTTGAAGTAATCCTAAGATACATCGAAGGTGCTTCTCATGATCATCTTGATTATGAGAGTAGATAAGTATGTCGTCTATGAAGACGATGATAAACTTATCTAAGTATGGTTTGCAGACTCTATTCATGAGGTCCATGAATGCTGCTGGTGCATTAGTGAGCCCAAAAGGCATCACTAAAAACTCATAATGTCCATATCTTGTTCTGAATGCCGTCTTAGGCACATCTTCAGTCCTAACTTTGAGTTGATGATACCCAGATCTCAAATCAATCTTTGAGAAGAAGCTCGCTCCTTGGAGTTGATCAAATAAGTCGTCGATCCTGGGTAAGGGATAACGATTCTTGATCGTTACTTTGTTTAGCTCACGATAATCAATGCATAGACGCATTGATCCGTCCTTCTTTTTCACAAATAATATTGGAGCTCCCCAAGGCGAAGAGCTAGGTTGTATAAAACCCTTTTCCAGTAAGTCATCTAATTGAGTCCTAAGCTCTTTCATTTCATTAGGTGCTTGGCAATAAGGAGCTCGTGCAATAGGTGCAGCTCCTGGTAGAATGTCTATCCTGAACTCTACTTGCCTCTCAGGAGGTAATCCAGGTAACTCGTCAGGAAAGACATTAGGATACTCAGAGATGATTGGGATGTCTTCAATCTTAGGCTTCAGATCATTCACAGTCACTTGTGCCATGTAGATGACACATCCGCTCTTTAAACACTGCGATACCTTGAGAATAGACACATTATTGGGTACCCCGTATTGTGTATCTCCTTGAATAGTGACGGATTCACCAGAAGGGGTTTTGCTAATAACTAGCTTTTTATCACATGCAATTTGGGCTTGGTTATGTGACAACCAATCCATGCCTAAAACTATATCAAACCCGGCCAATTTCATTGGCAAGAGGGATAGCGGGATAGAATGATTCTTGATGGATATAAAGCATCCATCAAAAAGAGTTGAAGCTGTTTCTAAGGTACCATCGGCAAGTTCTACCTCATATTTTATGTCTAGAGTCTTAATAGGCAGGTTCAGTGACTTACAAAACTTATGGTCTACAAAAGACTTATCAGCACCTGAATCAAATAAGACTCTAGCATAATTATTATTAATGAGGAAGGTACCTGTTATGACGTTCTCGTCGTTCACCGCTTCCCTAGCATTCATTTGGAAAACCCTTGCATTGGTTTTCTTCGCCTCTTCGGGCTTCTTAGCATTCTTGGGGCAATTGGTTTTGATGTGCCCCTTTTCATTGCAACCGTAACAGGTTGCATCCTTAATGTTCCGGAACTCTACAGATTTGTGCCCTTTCTTTTTGCAGATCCCACATGGTTTGGCTTGTGGGTCCTAGTTGCACTTTCCAAAGTGCCTTTTGTTGCAGATCTTGCACCTGGGTTTATCATTGAATTGTCCCTTCTTTGAACCAAAGTTCCCCTTGCTCTTCTTGTTTGACTGAGGAGACTTGTCTTCCTCTCTCTTCCTCTTCCCATCATCAATGGTTTTCTTTGCCCTACTCCTCACAACATCAAGAGTGAGGGACAAAGATAGATCCACAACAGACCTATAAGTGGCTGGCTTAGAAGCCTTAACATTCCCTTTTACTTCGGGGGCCAAACCACCGATGAAACGCGCAATGCGTTTGGGTTCAGGAGTGGCTAGGTATAGCACAAGCCTTAACATTGAATTGAAACTAGTCACGTAGGATCTACAATCCAGATCTTTCATTACTAAGGTGAGGAAATCAGTCTCTATTCGCTCGACTTCGTGCTGAGGATAATAGATGTCCTTAACCAAATCAACAAACTTGTTCCATGAAAGATTGTACAAAGGAACCTTCCCAGTGGCTTGCACTAATGCTTTCCACCAAGTGAGGGCATCGCCCTTGAAGGATTGTGATACAAACTTCACTATATCCTCTTTAGCACATCCGCTGATGTCTATCACAGTCTCCATTTCGTCCAACCATTTCATGCAATCGATTGCTCCCTTTTCTCCTGTAAAATCCCTCGGTTTACAGGAGACAAAGTACTTATAGGTACAACCCTTGGTGTACCTGGGATTCGACTCGAGGACAACCTGCCTCTTTGGCTCACTACCCTGATTAGATGAGTGCCGAGACTCACTTTTCTTATGAGTATGAGGTTGAGAATGGGATCTTGAATAAGTTTGAGATCGAACAATACTTGGCTCTTTAAATTTAACATCCACAGCCTGAGCGACTGCTGCGGTTATCATTGCTTGCAGTTCGGCACCAGTGATATTAATCCTAGTGTTGTTTTCTTCTGCGGGATGACTGTTTGCTTCATCCGAGCCAGCCATTTTCGAATACTATATCAAACAATAATGATATATTTAAATTATGCAATAAATCATCATATTGATGATTAGATGGTCATGGTATTATTAAACCATATAGACCATTTTAAGAAAATAATAATAATCAAAGAGATATAATTCTTTATATTTTTATTAGACAGGGGAATATAAATCACACTGTCAATGTCATGAAGACGTATTCATATTACACAAAGCTCGTCTCGAAGGACATTTAGATGGCACAAAGCCTTGTCACAAGGACGATTATAATTATTGATTTCTTTAAGGGTCGAACAAAGTTCATCACCTTTTTGACAAGAAGTTTATAAATTAAAACTTTCATTGTCATTATTACACCTTGCTTATATGTACACATCTCTAATGGATGTTGTGGTGTATACATCATATTGATGTTTATTAGCCATGATTCATGTTGATCATATAGGCTATAATAGTGGCTTGGAAAAGTCCAAGTACATTAGGAGGATTGTGTGGTTTCTCGTACGACACAATTCAGGATTATTAACATGTTTGCAGATGTTAACAGGGAGTTATCTTCTTAAAAAGGTTGTACCATCATAGCCATTTAGTATTTTGGCTAGGTTATACCTCTAAGAATTTCTTTGGCAGATCAATAAAATTGAAATAATATAATTTGATGATGTAATAAAATACATATTTAAAAATCGAAAATAACTTTATTAAACCATGAAACGAGTACAACATTTCCCTAAACGGGACTTAAAACAACACGAACTGCCCACGCAGGGGCTACGGAAACAGAAAGTAAGTCCACGCAGGGACTTGGTACAAGAAAACAAAATAATGTCCTCGCAGGGACTTTATTACATGACAAAACAAAACAAAACAAAACAAAACAAAACAAAACAAAACAAAACAACCCAACAACATCCTACTTCTTCTTGCCTTTGATTAGGTTTGCGAGACCTTTGAGAAAGCCATTATGTTTCTTCTTATTTTCACTGGCTTCATGTTCAACCCGGTCTAACCTCTGTAAAATCTCCTGAGTTTGTTCCCGTTGTTGAGGAGGAGGTTGATGGTAAAGTGGGTATTGGTACCCCTGCTCCGGATATCCAGTTGGGTAAACTGGAGGGTAAGAAGAGGGATAAAGGGCATTGTACTGAGCAGCTGTAAGGTATGGGTCATGGTTTCCATAATCAGATGGGTATCCAGACGGATTATACCCAGATGATCTTGGGTATGTCGGGATCGGGTTGTCAAAACCCAACGGCGGCTGCAGTGGTGCATGCGAAACTGGCAGAGGGTTGACTTCCGGCACCGTGTGTGAGGGTCCACCCAACTGAGGGTCCTCTGGAATAGGAGGGTAAGAACTTGAGCCATGAGGAGATGCAAACCGTGGTCCCCCATGACAGACATTCTAGGATTTCTCCTTCGCCTTGGCGGCTCGGGAGGCTGTTGAGGTGGTTCCTCAACTGGTAAGGGTGGTGGGGTAACAGCTTGAAGATGTGGTTCAACCAAGGGAGGTTGGACTGGAGAATTATGGTATGAAGGGGTAAAGAACCAATCATACTGAGCCATTTTCTCAGCATATGAATCAGGACCTCAGTACGGTGATCCTTCATAAGGTGAACCACTCGATATGCTAATAGGGTGGCCCGGTGTTCCAGTTTGCATTTCAGGATCCGGGTTATCGTTCATTTCCATCTCTTGAGAGAAATGATCCTCAGGTCCAAGAGGATTAAAGCCCAAAAAGTCGTTGACATAAGCATTGGGATTAAACTGAGTTGGAGAGTAGGTAGAATCTGAGTGATGAAAAGGATGAGATTGAAAGGAGTGGTGTGATTGGTTCGAGTGATGTGATCCCTGCGAATGATGGGAATGTTGGGGTTCAATAGGAATGGGTAACCCAAAGTATGGAGGGTTGGATGGTGAGGATCCAAGTGAGACAGAATGTCTTGCTGGTTCGTAGCTATGACTCCAATTGTCCCGTGAGTCGGAGCCAGAGAGTGAATCGGAAGGGGTATGTCGGTGGGAGGGTCCCGCGTGGCCAGACGGTCCTCCACGCATTGGTCCTTTGCCTTTGCCCCTCACTCGTGGTGGCATTTTCCAAGTAGTAACCTGTCAAAACAAGTAAATATAATATAAACAATAAAAAGGAAAGTTAAGAGTAAAATCCTAGGTCATTTGCCTAGACTCAAGAGTATAAGGAATGTGCTTATTGTGTCGTTGAGATTAAACACAAAAAGGTTAGTGTTTAATTCACTTAATGTTGGCTCTGATACCAACCTGTCACACCCCGATATTTCCACGTATAACCGGTGGGCCCGGTGGGGAGTATCGTGACGTAGTTGATATCATCATAGTCAATATACACAATATAATAGCACAGCGGAAGCCTTGGTGAATAAACTATTACAAACCATAATGTCTGAGTGTCTGAGTGAAAGAATATACAGACTGGAATGTAATAAGATCCACAGGCGGATCATAAATAAATACAAAGAAACAAAATAACAGACTTCAGGTATCTATGGATTTGCAAGATCCTCTTATGACACCTAATAGCTCCAGCCTATTACAAGAAGTACCTATCAAATTAGCCTTTAAGAAAATACGTCAGTTTACACTGGTAAATACAATTAACTGACTCTTTTGAAAAGTGTTTATAAATGTAAGACCCAACTTGAATTAACAGAATTAATAATATATAACTTGCATTTAGTACAAAATTTACGAGTTTACAAAAAGTTTTCATGATTTTAAGACCCTACAAGGTCATAATATTGTAGTCATCATGCTACTAGTTAACTAAAAAAACATAGTTTCAAGTGTTCACATATTTCTAAAACAAAATAAACAAAATGCGGAAGCTTCATTTGGTGCGTTCGGTTCTTGTTAATTGCTTGATCACCATCCGGATTAGGTCCATCTTCACCTACGGTCAAAACCATTTAAAATTATTAGTTTGACACTTTAAACACCAAGTATAAGCAAGTTCCATACTCAAAGTATCAAAAAAACAAGAAAATCTCAGTTCTGGATGCTGGCGTCGCGCGAGGTAGGCCGTGGCATCGCGCCACCGCCGTCGCGTCATGCAAGGGAGGTCGTGGCATCGCGCCACGGCGTGATTTCGACAGATTGTGGCTTGTTGGAGCTGTGTATCAGTTCAACACCAAATTTTCACGTTTTAAACTTTAAATCAACATAAATTTTGACTCGTAAGTCCGTTTTAAGCGATTCTTTTTCCTACACGTCCAAAATTTAATTACGGACCTGTTTACCATCATTATTCACCTTAAAACCCGGTTTATAAGAAATTTTCTATTAAATCCATTTTTCAATTATTCGACCCGTTTGTTTGTAAATCATAAAACTTGTTTTATTGTCATCTCTTGTTTTTCAAAGATTTTGCCCATTCCCGGGCTTACCAGCAATAGCATTTCACTCTCTTATCGAGAGTTGCTTACGCCTTAATGACATGCTTGATTTTCGAGGATTTAAACATGCTCCTCTTAACAATTTGACAAGCATAATTTCTAAACTTTAATCCCCATACCAAGGGTTCATTTGCAACAAGTTTAGCGTGTCCGCTTCATGGCTTACGCTTTAATTATAATCAATCATCGAGTGATGCTTCAGTCACTTCAACAATTACAACTCGACATTTCAAAGTGAACTTTGTCACTTTCGCGACATTACAGGTTTCCTCTTTTGCTAATTTTCACTACAACAAGCTAGGATAAATAAATAAACATAATGTAACGAAACCATAGTTCGCGTACCTTTAGAGCACACCCTTCAACCGCGTATCACCTCCGGCTTGTCCACTTGACGATCCGGATTCCTTGCCTAAAGAGTTCAATTCAAAATAAATTTAGAACTCTTTCATACGCCCTAACGCACAATTCTTTATAATAATCGAATCTGCGTTTTCACCCAATTTTTACATTTTAATCCTCACTTAGGCGTTTTATCAAACACCTAGCGGGTCAGATTTTTACATAATCATAACCAAGTTCATGACTTGTAATTTTCATCTAAACCAACTTCAATTAGGCATATTTACACATGTTTTAACTTCTATATTTCAGAATTTACCTCTTGGAATTCAGATTATACTAAAACAAGAATCACAATCCTAGTGTTCTTCAAGTTTCTACAAACTTATTAATCACCTACATTGGTGATTATAAACCTTACAAGCCTCATGCAAGATTTTGATACGAAATCATCTAGGGTTTATCCCTAGACACCATATTACTTCTAATTTCACCCATGTAAGACATAATCAAGCTCAATTTCAGTTCTTCACAATTAACCAAAAATTTGAGATGAATCAAAACATCAAGATTTTACATACCTTATGATCCCTTCGACGAGGTGATCGCTAATCTATATTCAGATTTCGATTTGGACTTGATTTGAGCCTTCAATTTGAGGAAAATAACATGAACTAGGGTTTGAGGGGATCTCCTGGTCGCCCCTGGGTTTCACTCGAACCAGACACACACTTTTTGTGTGTGTTTGGGGTTTTAATTTTTGTTTCATTATTTCAAGTTTTCCTATTTAACACCTTTGGCCCTCCCACTAATGCCAAGTTAAACTTTAGATGTTTCAATCAAGTTTCTTGTTATAACTAGACTTATGACTAACTAGGTTGTTTATTCCTAGTTAATTTATTTTCGTTTATTGTATACTTTATAATTTTAATATAAAGTTTTATATTTTCGGGGTGTTACAAGTCCACCCCCCTTAAAAAGGGTTTCGTCCCCAAAACCTTCCTTAAGTAGTTCCCTGGTTTAGGCCTAACCATCTTAATTTTGTTTTTCAGACCTTATTTCTTTTAGTCGAAAGTTATCTTTTGCCTAGACGCATGCGCCTTTCATGCATAAGTCCTCATGGACTTTAACTTGTGTCCTGTATTTCTTAACTTGCAGCCTAGTCGGCCCAATTGCCACTTGACCATTCAATAGTACGAGTTTGTCAACATGTTTATTCTATATCACCCTATATTGCCAAGTGTTTTATGTAAATTACAACACTATTTTGACCTTGGGTGATCTTATCGGTTAGATTGATTAGTCACCGTCACCTCATGCCTCGTAAATTTGGATTTATCCCTTCATCATATTCGGACTTATGTGAGTTTTATGATCTCCTATCCCGTAACTTGTGCTACAACTTGATTATATTCTATGTCACTTTTATGATTATGATCGCACCACATCACGTCATGTTTAAGTTTTTACAAATTTTCATTATCAAAATCTTCTTTCTAACGAATCGTCTTACACCTATGGGTGTTAAGACCTATATTCTTTGTTATCAACTATTTTTCTAATTTATCCCATAATATTCATATTTGTTAAGCGTTGTTTCTTACTAAAACTAAATCTTAGTTTAACGTCTATCTCTTTAACTCATGTCAATTACTCCTATTCGGGAATTGATGACAAGAATTTATTCTTTTCCGCTATTATAGTACACAGGGAATTGTAACCATTTTTCGCGTTTTTACCCCAAGTGACGTTAGGTTCTTTTGCTTAACCCCGTAGGTTATTTCTTTCGGCTTCCTCCCCTTTTTAGTTTATTCCTTTCTATTGTAGGTACGTGGTTCATTTAATCCTTTAAACTCTTACATGGTTTATAATCCCGAGGGTCATGATGATTCCGTAGATCATCTTTTACTCGTGTCATTTCGTTTCAACACTTTTTAATTCATTTTACTAAACCTTTATACAATCACACTTATATCGAATAAAATTTGTGTTAAAATTTGAATTCACAAGAGACATACCCGAAACGCATCAGGTTCTATCTTGACTTCGGTTGCGGTTAATTGAAAAGATCTGGCCCTTGCCTTTTGTGCTTCCATCTGCACATCCTTCTCATTCTTTTTCTTATTCAACTCCGGGCACTCAAATTTCCTGTGACCCGGTTGGTAGCAATTGTAACAAACCGAAACCTTCCCTGGGCATAGCGAAGCCGTATGCCCTATCTTTCCGCATATGGGACACGGTTTATCCTTAAAGCGACACTCGCCTTTATGTCCCTTTCCACATACCTTACAGCTCGGCGATCCGCCCTTCACATCCGACTCATTTGTCGATTCAGTTGTTCGTGCCTGCTTTGTAGGGCTTGGGTTCACATCCCGAGCCCTTCGTTCGCCCCTCTCTACTTGTTTCTTCAATTCAATCTCCCGCTCCCGAGCAACATTTATGATCTCGGTAAGGGTTTCATATTTTGAAGGAGTCATAAACTCCCTATACTCGGCGCTCAACATGTTATAGTAGTAGTATATCTTCTGTTCTTCATTCGTCACCAATTCATTGCAAAACTTCATCTTATCCATAAACGTTGTCGTAATCTTGTCTATGGTCTCGCCCTTATGCCTAAGTTGCATGAACTCTTCCTTGATTCTATTAATGACCGCCTTGGGACTATGATGTTTAAGAAACGGCGTCTTAAACTCCTTCCATGTCATGGCCTTAGCCGCTTCGCTTCCAATCTCTTTCTTTTTGTTATCCCACCAGTCTTTCGCTTGACCCCTTAATTGACCCGTACCATAGGCTACGTAGTCATCTTCATCACAATGGGTCCTCTCGAAAACCCCTTCAATATCACTTAGCCATCGTTCGCATACTATTGGGTCAACCTCCCCATTATATATTGGCGGTTTACACGCCATGAATTCCTTGTATGAACAAGGCTTTCGTCCTCCGGACTTTTCCTTTGCTAAACTAGAGCTATTTTCCAATTTCTTGATTCTCTCGTCTACTATCGATAGAACCGTGTTTTGAATTTTATCAATAAAACCAAACAAACTATTTTCGATCGCCTTTCCAACCTCTTCGGAAATCACTTCTCTCATTTGTTCGGTGACTCTTGGCACCGCATCATCATTACCTCCATCCGCCATCTCTAATACTGAAATGTTTACATTAACTGTTAAACATTTCATCTATAACATATGATTTACTTGTTTTGATTTAATCAAGTTCATAACTTGATTCATCCGTTCTTGTTTCATGCATTTCCCGTGTTTGAGTGAGCTTACACACTCTTTTCGTGCATATTAATTCATGTTTCATTTCTATATTCTCTAAATCTACTTAAAACAATTAACTCTTACCGGATGCTTGATCAAGCTTGAACCGAACACATTTTGTTAACAACCTTGAGCTCTGATTACAAACTTGTAAGACCCAACTTGAATTAACAGAATTAATAATATATAACTTGCATTTAGTACAAAATTTACGAGTTTACAAAAAGTTTTCATGATTTTAAGACCCTACAAGGTCATAATATTGTAGTCATCATGCTACTAGTTAACTAAAAAAAACATAGTTTCAAGTGTTCACATATTTCTAAAACAAAATAAACAAAATGCGGAAGCTTCATTTGGTGTGTTCGGTTCTTGTTAATTGCTTGATCACCATCCGGATTAGGTCCATCTTCACCTACGGTCAAAACCATTTAAAATTATTAGTTTGACACTTTAAACACCAAGTATAATCAAGTTCCATACTCAAGTATCAAAAAAACAAGAAAATCTCAGTTCTGGATAGCGTCGCACAAGGGAGGCCGTGGCGTCGCGCCACCGCCGTTGCGTCACGCAAGGGAGGTCGTGGCATCGCACCACGACGTGATTTCGACAGATTGTTGCTTGTTGGAGCTGTGTATCAGTTCAGCACCAAATTTTAACGTTTTAAACTTTAAATCAACATAACTTTTGACTCGTAAGTCCGATTTAAACGATTCTTTTTCCTACACATCCGAAATTTAATTACGGACCTGTTTACCATCATTATTCGCGTTAAAACCCAGTTTATAAGCAATTTGCTATTAAATCCATTTTTCAATTATTCGACCCGTTTGTTTGTAAATCATACAACTTGTTTTATTGTCATCTCTTGTTTTTCAAAGATTTTGCCCATTCCCGGGCTTACCAGCAATAGCGTTTCACTCTCTTACCGAGAGTTGCTTATGCCTTAATGACATGCTTGATTTTCGAGGATTTAAACATGCTCCTCTTAACAATTTGACAAGCATAATTTCTAAACTTTAATCCCCATACCAAGGGTTCATTTGCAACAAGTTTAGCGTGTCCGCTTCACGGCTTACGCTTTAATTATAATCAATCATTGAGTGATGCTTCAGTCACTTCAACAATTACAACTCAACATTGTTTTTAACCTGTTTAGATGTCGAATGGAGACCACCATTTCAAAGACATACTAACTCTATTTTTACCCAATGTTTTAACCCGTTTTATTTGTCAAGTGAACTTTGTCACTTTCGCGACATTACGGGTTTCCTCTTTTGCTAATTTTCACTACAACAAGCTAGGATAAATAAATAAACATAATGTAACAAAACCATAGTTCGCGTACCTTTAGAGCACACCCTTCAACCGCGTATCACCTCCGGCTTGTCCACTTGACGATCCGGATTCCTTGCCTAAAGAGTTCAATTCAAAATAAATTTAGAACTCTTTCATACGCCCTAACGCACAATTCTCTATAATAACCGAATCTGCGTTTTCACCCAAATTTTTACATTTTAATTCTCACTTAGGCATTTTATCAAACACCTAGCGGGTCAGATTTTTACATAATCATAACCAAGTTCATGACTTGTAATTTTCATCTAAACCAACTTCAATTAGGCATATTTACACATGTTTTAACTTCTATATTTCAGAATTTACCTCTTGGAATTCAGATTATACTAAAACAAGAATCACAATCCTAGTGTTCATCAAGTTTCTACAAACTTATTAATCACCTACATTGGTGATTATAAACCTTACAAGCCTCATGCAAGATTTTTGTAACACCTGTGCCTCCACGGCCATCAAACAAATACCAAACCAATGAAATATTGTATTTCATACTTGGGATTTGTATAAATATGTGTATCAATTGCACATATCAAATTTTATTCAATTCCAAACTCTAAATCACTTTCTGGAAGGTTATACGCGCACCGATGCGTAAATATAACCAGTTTAATGCAACAAACACTCCGGAATAGTGACATAGGCATAACATACCTTAAATAACCTTTACATAACTTAGAAATAAGTTTTGAAGGCTTTGGTATGGCAAAAATTAAGTTAAATCGCTTACAGGGACTAAAGTTGACAAACTGCGAAAGTATGCCAATTTGAACTGTAACAGACATTCCGGAACATGACCATAAGTTAAACATACCATAAATATCCTTTACATAGCTTAGAAATAGGCTTTGAGGGGTTAGGTGTGCTAAAATAAACTTTTGGGTCATTCAGGGACTAAAAGTGTCAAAAAGTGCACAAGTTTGCATTTTCGCGCATAACTTACGTTCTGAATACATCCGGACATCCAAAAATTTATGTAAGCATGACTATATTATATTTTAGTGTTCGCCATAAGAAAAATCCATTCGTCGCGTCATTTGGATCGTTTTTCGCGCTTGTGCGCATTCCGTCGTAATTAAGCGAACATCGCGTTCGTACGGCTAAACGAACCGACATCCGAGATATTTTTGAGCACATTTTAAGTACCCTATACTTTAACTTCATTTTAGAGCTTTGAAATGGGGTTAACGGGCCTTAAACGTGTCAGAAATGGGCTTATTGCACTGCAGGGACCAAAAGTGTAAATCTGCCAAACTATGGCCTAGCGGTGCGCTACGCTTTTAACGTAGCGGTGCGCTAGCCTTGCACAGACCAGATGCAGTGTTTTTAAACAGCCTGTTTGCACATGTTTAATCCACAACCACATGTTCTCCTTTGCCTAGTCAGATGATAAGAACCATTTTGAGCCACCACAACTTCCCGACACTTGTACGGGTGGGATTAAGGCACGTTTTCCATGAAACGATCTTAACGGTGGACCGAAAACTATAAATACCCCATACCCCCCATTGCTAAACTCACTAGAATCTTGATCTTAGGAACTCTAAGTTGAAACCATTGTTTCATACCTGAGATTCTTGGATCGAGATTAGCATTCGGGGACCCTTCGTAAGTATTCTTTCGTTCTTTTCCTTATTTTATTGCTTTTCGAGTCAGAAAGTCAAACTTTGTTTGACTTTCAGCGTTGACCAGCTTATGGTCAATGCGAAGTTCGTTTGAACTTCGCAACGTGATTGTAATCACGATGGTTATAGTCCTTGTGACTATGCCTACTGATTACCACGTTGTCTAGGGTCGTAAGGGTAAGCGATCTAATAAATCGCTTATACCTTCGAACCCGACCCAGTTTGGTCGATCATTAGGATCCGACCAAATACATTAGGTGACCATAGCATGTAGGGAATAACCTTCCGAGGTTATACCTTATGGTCACATCGTTTAAGTAGTTGTATGATAGGTAGTTTATATGCCTTAGGTAAATTACCAGAATACCCTTTTCGTGTATAATTGGTAATTAAGCATATGTAACCTAAACTTTTGCCACATAACTGATTATGTAACATGTTTAGGCATATAACACTTGTCATAGGACTAGTTAGGCGGTCCGAACGCGTTTCACGCGAACGACGCGTTAAAGTAGCATAAGCTACCTTAATGGGTCGCGATGGGTCGATAATACTTAGGTTAAGTTTCATTTAGTATGTAGGCTTTGTTAAACCATATCATATGAGTTCCTACACTCATTTGGTTTACAAACCCTCCTGCTACCCAGTCTTCCGATTTAGGTCCGGGTTATTTATGTAGTTACCTATATTAGGTACCGTTTGTTTTCCGGGACTCCTCTAGCTTACTTGGTAGTTGTTCAAGACTCCTAAGCACTCTCAGGCGAGTACATTATTCCCCTCTTTTACTGTTTTCAACTGTTTTGGGGTGACTCATATGTGCTAAATGTTTTATCAATGGTTTCAAGAACAATTACAATGTGGTTTCAAGAACAATAACAATTATTTCAAGAACGCTAACAATGATTTCAAGAACGAATACAATGATTTCAAAAACTAATAACAAATTCAAAAAGTGAACAAACTTGTTGGTTGTAGTTTACATGACCGATGACATTCATTAGCAATGATCAAGCCGACCAGTATTAGGTTATGGTACCATAGGATCTGACAAATCCCGTTATTTACTGCACCCATTGTTATGTGTGGGGGTTGTGGGTAGCGACTGAATCTGTAATTATTAACTTATCCTTTGGTAAGGGTTTGTTAAGAACGAGAGCGAGAGCGAGATGGAGCGAGGAACGCGTCGAGAAGGTTTGAATGTTATTAGAGAATCGACCATAAAGTAGTTTCACAATTAAAACAAGAACGATTTGAACAATTAAAACAAGAACGACTAGAACGATTTTACAAAATGGGTTAACGATTGGGTAAACATTGGGACATGATTTACATTTGATCATGCATTTACACGAAACATAGTATTGGTTTAAACCAAGATTTACTTCAATACTTTGTTTTGTGCGTTTCACCTATGGTTTAGTTGATGCATTTCACTAGCCATACATATCATTTTGGTTATACATTACATGGTTTACATTGGTTGGTTTGGTTTGAGTAAGTGATTAAGTAACGATGCGTGTGTAATATGATACAAGCATGGTGGATACGCCGCTGGTACTTCCTATATATAAGTGTTTGTATGGTATTACATGTCGTAGCGTTATTTGAATCATTTCAGTTTGATACATAGAACATTTTATACAAATAACATATTTTTCACAAGACATTGATTTACAAACAACTTAACTTGTACAAACTCATTTTTACATGGTTATTCATTTAATCATGCATCATTCTTTTATTTATATATATATATCATCTGAACTAATTATTTTTCAAATGATTTACAAGACGAAGCAAATTACAAGGTTCATGACTAAACATTTTTTCAAAAAACATAAGTCATGAATCTTATTTTCACAAAACCTATGTATCTCGCCAGCATTTCTTTGCTGACCTCGTTTTCACATATGTTTCAGGTATTGTTGGATGATATCGTTTGATAGGATACATGCTCACATAGGACTGGACAAGGCCTTAGTGACTCAATAACAATGATAGAAAATGTTTAAATTGTGTATTTAGATTTCCAGACGATGAAATTATTCAATGTTTAATAAAACAAAACACTTTTTGGTATCCATGGTTATGAAACATTAATTCTGTTACAACACTCCCCGATGTTTCCGCCACGTCTTGTATGTTATACGTGGTCGGGGTGTGACAGAAAAGATGGTATCAGAGCCAATGGTTATAGGGAATTAGGTTATTAGTAATGCTTTGACCTAGTCTATAACCTTCTTAGGACCCTAACGCGAGTTTACTTGCGTTTAGTCATAAAACAATACCGTCACCTATCCTTAGGCGACGACCACAACAAGAACATAAATTTCAAAACCGCTTAGAAAACTAATCATCTGTTCTAGGATGATTGATTACAAGGTTTTGAACCCTCTATTGTAAGGTTTTGAACCCTCTGTTATATGGTTTTGAACCCCTCTGAATTTTCAAAATCTCGACAAGGTTTTGAGTCTTAAATAATGTGAACACGTGCAAACTGGAAGGGTGAATGCCTGTATTCTGGGTTTTCTGTCTAGGCAAGCACTTCGTATATATCTCATCAGACGCGAGACCAGTTGTGCTTACCTGGGAATTCTTGGGATGAGTGTTCACTTATAGGCGAGCATGTCTTCGCGATACATTATTTTTGACCCATTTACTTTGATCAGTCACTGTGTGTCGTTTGTTGCTTTGTAGTAACAAACAAATGACCACTATCCTTGCTTTCATCAGATTTGTTTCATCTCATTCTTTTCGTCTAATTCTCTCACTCGTTTCCTTTCATGTTTCCTCTTTCAGAATGCCTCCTCGACGTGAAAACCAGATAGCGACTGCCGAGCTGGCAGAAATCATTGCACAACAGATGGCTGCTCAGTTTCCAAATCTCTTTGCTCAATGGAACCAAGCCAACAACAACAATCATGTTCCATGCAAATACAAGGATTTTAACCAGGCTAAACCACTCAAGTTTAGTGGTTCTGAAGGAGCGACTGGGCTTCTTCAATGGTTCGAGAGCATTGAGAATACTTTCCGCCACGTGCAGTGTCCTGACAATCGCAAGGTCGAATTTTCTTCAAGTGTGTTTCAGAAGAGGGCTCTCACATGGTGGAACGGGGTTATGAGGGATCGTGGTGCAGAAGTTGCTCTGGCACAGACATGGGCTGAACTTAGGGCCCTGATGATGAGGGAATTCTGTCCTCGTCATGAGCAGCGAGCTTTGGAGAAGGAATTTGATGAATTGAAGCAAGATAGTGGTGAGCACAGGGCGTATACTGATAGGTTTGAAGAGTTGAGTCTGCTTTGCCCAACTATGGTTACCCCGCTCGACAAGGCTATCGAAAGGTACATCGACGGCCTACCTGACTCGGTACAAGACATCCTTACTGGTAGTAACCCTGCCACCCTCCGTCAGGCGATCGAGTTATCAGCGACATTGACCGAGTCACAGATTCGGAAGAACAAGTTACACAGGAAGGGTGACAAGGGCAAGAAACAGTCAGCTGACAAGGAGGATAGCAAGAAAGGTCAAAATAAGAAGGGTAAGGAAGGTGAGACGTCGAAGAAATCAAAGAAGCGGAAGGGTGCCCAAAATTTTGCTGTTACAGCACAGACTACTCAGAATCCGCGGAACCCACCAGCTCAGCCACCTGCAAAGAAAGCATATGCCGGTACTGCACCTTATTGTGCACGCTGCAACGGTCATCACGCAGTACAACAAGCTTGCTGGCAATGCACGACGTGTGGTAAACTTGGGCATTTGGCCAAGGTTTGTCGTTTGGGACAAAATCAGGCTGCTCAGGTTCAAGCTCCGGTTCAAGAGAATGCTGCGAGATTCCCACTGGGTTCATGTTTCAACTGCGGAGAGATTGGTCACTTCCGCCACAACTGTCCTAGACTGGTGAATGCAAATGCTAACGCAAACCCGAACGTCAACGTCAATGTGAATCCAGCACATGGACGAGTGTATAACATCAATGAGGCACTCAATGATGATGGAGTGAACAATTAGCATTTTGTATTTTCCTATGGTTGTTATCTTGTAACATTAAAGACAATGCGGTTGTTATATAAATAAAAATTTATGGTTTTATTTTGTAACTAATACAATTGTATGAATGTTTGATCCAACCTTATGGTATCAACACAAAGACAAATTACTCGTGGGGTTCTGTCATTTTCATGGTCACTTGTGACTCCCTGAGAACCTCAAACACTTGTTTCTTTTAAATCTGAAGTATCTTATCGTCTTGCACCGTTCGAGATGCAAGAATTATCAAAACAGCCTCAAGAGTTGTCTGATAAAAGATTCATCCGTCCGAACCTTTCACCTTGGAGAAACTCCTGTTCTCTTTGTGAAAAGAAAAATGGATCTTTTCAAATGAATATCGATTAACGTAAGCCTATTAAGCTTACCATCAAGAATCGATATCCCCTACCTTAAATCAACGATTTCTCCGATCAACTGCATAGCGTTTCATGCTTTTCCAAGATCGATTTGCGTTCTGGGTATCATCAACTTCGTATGCTCGAAGAAGATATTCCCAAAACGGCTTTCTGCACGAAGTATGGCCATTACGAGTTTACAGTCAGGCCTTTTGGATTGACAAATGCTCCAGCCATCTGAATGGACTTAATAAATAGAGTCTGCAAGTCTTATTTGGATCAGTTCGTCATTGTTGTTATTGATGACATCTTGATCTATTCATGTCCTGAGCCGATCACGATCAACACCTTCGTTGACATCGGAGCCCTGATTGAATTCCTTGTACACTTTAAAATGTACAATACAACTCAATTAGGACAAACCGAATTCCTTTTAAGATCTTCCTATCTACATAGTTAGATTCTTGAAAATATTTAAAGTGCCAAAGGAAATCCTCGGATTGGGTTCCTGGTATGCTTTAAATACCCGTGTCCAAAGATAACAAATTAAAGGTCAAATTGAACGATTATGCGATTGAACGAGTATGCAATTATGCGATTATGTGTTTATGTGTTATGTGCCCTCCTCTATGTTTTTTTGTGTTTTTATACTCTGGATAATTCGTTATCCAAATCCTCGCAGGATCTTTCATATCTTCATATGAGGGATTCGTAGCAGGATAGTCAAAAGGTACTACCTTAAATCCTTAATGGGCTTCTATGTAATAGATAAGACCCTTGGATTTTATAGTATCACTCCATGATTCATAAGAGACCCTTTTGGTGGTCTAGTCAAAAAGATTGATTCACAATTTGGTTAAGAACGAAATCTAGTGATGTAGCTAGACAGACTCATTTATAGTCTATTTAGATCATTTATTGATTTAATTAAAAATGACTCTATGGCAGTCTAGTCACACTCATCACAGGATTGTTCAGTTGGTTTTACACTACACATTATAAAATAGACTGTGTGAACTATGCAAGGAATTGTCTAATTATGGACGCGTACATAATTATGAAATTTAGTGCACAGAAACCCAGTAAGGTTTATTATGTGTAAGAACCGATAGTGACAACAATAACGGAATGTGAACGATGTAATGGAGGTACGGTGGACGCACCAATGACGCTTCATATACTTGTATATAAGTATCCCTCTTACATTGCAAGCATGATGTTATTAAGGTTACTAGAAGTTCAGAACCCTAACCAATGTTGTTCGATCTTTTCAACTTCATGTTTTAAACTCTCACAAGTTTCCTCTAAATAAATTTCGGGACGAAATTTCCTAAAGTAGGGGAGACTGTAACACCTGTGCCTCCACGGCCATCAAACAAATACCAAACCAATGAAATATTGTATTTCATACTTGGGATTTGTATAAATATGTGTATCAATTGCACATATCAAATTTTATTCAATTCCAAACTCTAAATCACTTTCTGGAAGGTTATACGCGCACCGATGCGTAAATATAACCGTTTTAATGCAACAAACACTCCGGAATAGTGACATAGGCATAACATACCTTAAATAACCTTTACATAACTTAGAAATAAGTTTTGAAGGCTTTGGTATGGCAAAAATTAAGTTAAATCGCTTACAGGGACTAAAGTTGACAAACTGCGAAAGTATGCCAATTTGAACTGTAACAGACATTCCGGAACATGACCATAAGTTAAACATACCATAAATATCCTTTACATAGCTTAGAAATAGGCTTTGAGGGGTTAGGTGTGCTAAAATAAACTTTTGGGTCATTCAGGGACTAAAAGTGTCAAAAAGTGCACAAGTTTGCATTTTCGCGCATAACTTACGTTCTGAATACATCCGGACATCCAAAAATTTATGTAAGCATGACTATATTATATTTTAGTGTTCGCCATAAGAAAAATCCATTCGTCGCGTCATTTGGATCGTTTTTCGCGCTTGTGCGCATTCCGTCGTAATTAAGCGAACATCGCGTTCGTACGGCTAAACGAACCGACATCCGAGATATTTTTGAGCACATTTTAAGTACCCTATACTTTAACTTCATTTTAGAGCTTTGAAATGGGGTTAACGGGCCTTAAACGTGTCAGAAATGGGCTTATTGCACTGCAGGGACCAAAAGTGTAAATCTGCCAAACTATGGCCTAGCGGTGCGCTACGCTTTTAACGTAGCGGTGCGCTAGCCTTGCACAGACCAGATGCAGTGTTTTTAAACAGCCTGTTTGCACATGTTTAATCCACAACCACATGTTCTCCTTTGCCTAGTCAGATGATAAGAACCATTTTGAGCCACCACAACTTCCCGACACTTGTACGGGTGGGATTAAGGCACGTTTTCCATGAAACGATCTTAACGGTGGACCGAAAACTATAAATACCCCATACCCCCCATTGCTAAACTCACTAGAATCTTGATCTTAGGAACTCTAAGTTGAAACCATTGTTTCATACCTGAGATTCTTGGATCGAGATTAGCATTCGGGGACCCTTCGTAAGTATTCTTTCGTTCTTTTCCTTATTTTATTGCTTTTCGAGTCAGAAAGTCAAACTTTGTTTGACTTTCAGCGTTGACCAGCTTATGGTCAATGCGAAGTTCGTTTGAACTTCGCAACGTGATTGTAATCACGATGGTTATAGTCCTTGTGACTATGCCTACTGATTACCACGTTGTCTAGGGTCGTAAGGGTAAGCGATCTAATAAATCGCTTATACCTTCGAACCCGACCCAGTTTGGTCGATCATTAGGATCCGACCAAATACATTAGGTGACCATAGCATGTAGGGAATAACCTTCCGAGGTTATACCTTATGGTCACATCGTTTAAGTAGTTGTATGATAGGTAGTTTATATGCCTTAGGTAAATTACCAGAATACCCTTTTCGTGTATAATTGGTAATTAAGCATATGTAACCTAAACTTTTGCCACATAACTGATTATGTAACATGTTTAGGCATATAACACTTGTCATAGGACTAGTTAGGCGGTCCGAACGCGTTTCACGCGAACGACGCGTTAAAGTAGCATAAGCTACCTTAATGGGTCGCGATGGGTCGATAATACTTAGGTTAAGTTTCATTTAGTATGTAGGCTTTGTTAAACCATATCATATGAGTTCCTACACTCATTTGGTTTACAAACCCTCCTGCTACCCAGTCTTCCGATTTAGGTCCGGGTTATTTATGTAGTTACCTATATTAGGTACCGTTTGTTTTCCGGGACTCCTCTAGCTTACTTGGTAGTTGTTCAAGACTCCTAAGCACTCTCAGGCGAGTACATTATTCCCCTCTTTTACTGTTTTCAACTGTTTTGGGGTGACTCATATGTGCTAAATGTTTTATCAATGGTTTCAAGAACAATTACAATGTGGTTTCAAGAACAATAACAATTATTTCAAGAACGCTAACAATGATTTCAAGAACGAATACAATGATTTCAAAAACTAATAACAAATTCAAAAAGTGAACAAACTTGTTGGTTGTAGTTTACATGACCGATGACATTCATTAGCAATGATCAAGCCGACCAGTATTAGGTTATGGTACCATAGGATCTGACAAATCCCGTTATTTACTGCACCCATTGTTATGTGTGGGGGTTGTGGGTAGCGACTGAATCTGTAATTATTAACTTATCCTTTGGTAAGGGTTTGTTAAGAACGAGAGCGAGAGCGAGATGGAGCGAGGAACGCGTCGAGAAGGTTTGAATGTTATTAGAGAATCGACCATAAAGTAGTTTCACAATTAAAACAAGAACGATTTGAACAATTAAAACAAGAACGACTAGAACGATTTTACAAAATGGGTTAACGATTGGGTAAACATTGGGACATGATTTACATTTGATCATGCATTTACACGAAACATAGTATTGGTTTAAACCAAGATTTACTTCAATACTTTGTTTTGTGCGTTTCACCTATGGTTTAGTTGATGCATTTCACTAGCCATACATATCATTTTGGTTATACATTACATGGTTTACATTGGTTGGTTTGGTTTGAGTAAGTGATTAAGTAACGATGCGTGTGTAATATGATACAAGCATGGTGGATACGCCGCTGGTACTTCCTATATATAAGTGTTTGTATGGTATTACATGTCGTAGCGTTATTTGAATCATTTCAGTTTGATACATAGAACATTTTATACAAATAACATATTTTTCACAAGACATTGATTTACAAACAACTTAACTTGTACAAACTCATTTTTACATGGTTATTCATTTAATCATGCATCATTCTTTTATTTATATATATATCATCTGAACTAATTATTTTTCAAATGATTTACAAGACGAAGCAAATTACAAGGTTCATGACTAAACATTTTTTCAAAAAACATAAGTCATGAATCTTATTTTCACAAAACCTATGTATCTCGCCAGCATTTCTTTGCTGACCTCGTTTTCACATATGTTTCAGGTATTGTTGGATGATATCGTTTGATAGGATACATGCTCACATAGGACTGGACAAGGCCTTAGTGACTCAATAACAATGATAGAAAATGTTTAAATTGTGTATTTAGATTTCCAGACGATGAAATTATTCAATGTTTAATAAAACAAAACACTTTTTGGTATCCATGGTTATGAAACATTAATTCTGTTACAACACTCCCCGATGTTTCCGCCACGTCTTGTATGTTATACGTGGTCGGGGTGTGACAGAAAAGATGGTATCAGAGCCAATGGTTATAGGGAATTAGGTTATTAGTAATGCTTTGACCTAGTCTATAACCTTCTTAGGACCCTAACGCGAGTTTACTTGCGTTTAGTCATAAAACAATACCGTCACCTATCCTTAGGCGACGACCACAACAGGAACATAAATTTCAAAACCGCTTTGAAAACTAATCATCTGTTCTAGGATGATTGATTACAAGGTTTTGAACCCTCTATTGTAAGGTTTTGAACCCTCTGTTATATGGTTTTGAACCCCTCTGAATTTTCAAAATCTCGACAAGGTTTTGAGTCTTAAATAATGTGAACACGTGCAAACTGGAAGGGTGAATGCCTGTATTCTGGGTTTTCTGTCTAGGCAAGCACTTCGTATATTTCTCATCAGACGCGAGACCAGTTGTGCTTACCTGGGAATTCTTGGGATGAGTGTTCACTTATAGGCGAGCATGTCTTCGCGATACATTATTTTTGACCCATTTACTTTGATCAGTCACTGTGTGTCGTTTGTTGCTTTGTAGTAACAAACAAATGACCACTATCCTTGCTTTCATCAGATTTGTTTCATCTCATTCTTTTCGTCTAATTCTCTCACTCGTTTCCTTTCATGTTTCCTCTTTCAGAATGCCTCCTCGACGTGAAAACCAGATAGCGACTGCCGAGCTGGCAGAAATCATTGCACAGCAGATGGCTGCTCAGTTTCCAAATCTCTTTGCTCAATGGAACCAAGCCAACAACAACAATCATGTTCCATGCAAATACAAGGATTTTAACCAGGCTAAACCACTCAAGTTTAGTGGTTCTGAAGGAGCGACTGGGCTTCTTCAATGGTTCGAGAGCATTGAGAATACTTTCCGCCACGTGCAGTGTCCTGACAATCGCAAGGTCGAATTTTCTTCAAGTGTGTTTCAGAAGAGGGCTCTCACATGGTGGAACGGGGTTATGAGGGATCGTGGTGCAGAAGTTGCTCTGGCACAGACATGGGCTGAACTTAGGGCCCTGATGATGAGGGAATTCTGTCCTCGTCATGAGCAGCGAGCTTTGGAGAAGGAATTTGATGAATTGAAGCAAGATAGTGGTGAGCACAGGGCGTATACTGATAGGTTTGAAGAGTTGAGTCTGCTTTGCCCAACTATGGTTACCCCGCTCGACAAGGCTATCGAAAGGTACATCGACGGCCTACCTGACTCGGTACAAGACATCCTTACTGGTAGTAACCCTGCCACCCTCCGTCAGGCGATCGAGTTATCAGCGACATTGACCGAGTCACAGATTCGGAAGAACAAGTTACACAGGAAGGGTGACAAGGGCAAGAAACAGTCAGCTGACAAGGAGGATAGCAAGAAAGGTCAAAACAAGAAGGGTAAGGAAGGTGAGACGTCGAAGAAATCAAAGAAGCGGAAGGGTGCCCAAAATTTTGCTGTTACAGCACAGACTACTCAGAATCCGCGGAACCCACCAGCTCAGCCACCTGCAAAGAAAGCATATGCCGGTACTGCACCTTATTGTGCACGCTGCAACGGTCATCACGCAGTACAACAAGCTTGCTGGCAATGCACGACGTGTGGTAAACTTGGGCATTTGGCCAAGGTTTGTCGTTTGGGACAAAATCAGGCTGCTCAGGTTCAAGCTCCGGTTCAAGAGAATGCTGCGAGATTCCCACTGGGTTCATGTTTCAACTGCGGAGAGATTGGTCACTTCCGCCACAACTGTCCTAGACTGGTGAATGCAAATGCTAACGCAAACCCGAACGTCAACGTCAATGTGAATCCAGCACATGGACGAGTGTATAACATCAATGAGGCACTCAATGATGATGGAGTGAACAATTAGCATTTTGTATTTTCCTATGGTTGTTATCTTGTAACATTAAAGACAATGCGGTTGTTATATAAATAAAAATTTATGGTTTTATTTTGTAACTAATACAATTGTATGAATGTTTGATCCAACCTTATGGTATCAACACAAAGACAAATTACTCGTGGGGTTCTGTCATTTTCATGATCACTTGTGACTCCCTGAGAACCTCAAACACTTGTTTCTTTTAAATCTGAAGTATCTTATCGTCTTGCACCGTTCGAGATGCAAGAATTATCAAAACAGCCTCAAGAGTTGTCTGATAAAAGATTCATCCGTCCGAACCTTTCACCTTGGAGAAACTCCTGTTCTCTTTGTGAAAAGAAAAATGGATCTTTTCAAATGAATATCGATTAACGTAAGCCTATTAAGCTTACCATCAAGAATCGATATCCCCTACCTTAAATCAACGATTTCTCCGATCAACTGCATAGCGTTTCATGCTTTTCCAAGATCGATTTGCGTTCTGGGTATCATCAACTTCGTATGCTCGAAGAAGATATTCCCAAAACGGCTTTCTGCACGAAGTATGGCCATTACGAGTTTACAGTCAGGCCTTTTGGATTGACAAATGCTCCAGCCATCTGAATGGACTTAATAAATAGAGTCTGCAAGTCTTATTTGGATCAGTTCGTCATTGTTGTTATTGATGACATCTTGATCTATTCATGTCCTGAGCCGATCACGATCAACACCTTCGTTGACATCGGAGCCCTGATTGAATTCCTTGTACACTTTAAAATGTACAATACAACTCAATTAGGACAAACCGAATTCCTTTTAAGATCTTCCTATCTACATAGTTAGATTCTTGAAAATATTTAAAGTGCCAAAGGAAATCCTCGGATTGGGTTCCTGGTATGCTTTAAATACCCGTGTCCAAAGATAACAAATTAAAGGTCAAATTGAACGATTATGCGATTGAACGAGTATGCAATTATGCGATTATGTGTTTATGTGTTATGTGCCCTCCTCTATGTTTTTTTGTGTTTTTATACTCTGGATAATTCGTTATCCAAATCCTCGCAGGATCTTTCATATCTTCATATGAGGGATTCGTAGCAGGATAGTCAAAAGGTACTACCTTAAATCCTTAATGGGCTTCTATGTAATAGATAAGACCCTTGGATTTTATAATATCACTCCATGATTCATAAGAGACCCTTTTGGTGGTCTAGTCAAAAAGATTGATTCACAATTTGGTTAAGAACGAAATCTAGTGATGTAGCTAGACAGACTCATTTATAGTCTATTTAGATCATTTATTGATTTAATTAAAAATGACTCTATGGCAGTCTAGTCACACTCATCACAGGATTGTTCAGTTGGTTTTACACTACATATTATAAAATAGACTGTGTGAACTATGCAAGGAATTGTCTAATTATGGACGCGTACATAATTATGAAAGTTAGTGCACAGAAACCCAGTAAGGTTTATTATGTGTAAGAACCGATAGTGACAACAATAACGGAATGTGAACGATGTAATGGAGGTACGGTGGACGCACCAATGACGCTTCATATACTTGTATATAAGTATCCCTCTTACATTGCAAGCATGATGTTATTAAGGTTACTAGAAGTTCAGAACCCTAACCAATGTTGTTCGATCTTTTCAACTTCATGTTTTAAACTCTCACAAGTTTCCTCTAAATAAATTTCGGGACGAAATTTCCTAAAGTAGGGGAGACTGTAACACCTGTGCCTCCACGGCCATCAAACAAATACCAAACCAATGAAATATTGTATTTCATACTTGGGATTTGTATAAATATGTGTATCAATTGCACATATCCAATTTTATTCAATTCCAAACTCTAAATCACTTTCTGGAAGGTTATACGCGCACCGATGCGTAAATATAACCATTTTAATGCAACAAACACTCCGGAATAGTGACATAGGCATAACATACCTTAAATAACCTTTACATAACTTAGAAATAAGTTTTGAAGGCTTTGGTATGGCAAAAATTAAGTTAAATCGCTTACAGGGACTAAAGTTGACAAACTGCGAAAGTATGCCAATTTGAACTGTAACAGACATTCCGGAACATGACCATAAGTTAAACATACCATAAATATCCTTTACATAGCTTAGAAATAGGCTTTGAGGGGTTAGGTGTGCTAAAATAAACTTTTGGGTCATTCAGGGACTAAAAGTGTCAAAAAGTGCACAAGTTTGCATTTTCGCGCATAACTTACGTTCTGAATACATCCGGACATCCAAAAATTTATGTAAGCATGACTATATTATATTTTAGTGTTCGCCATAAGAAAAATCCATTCGTCGCGTCATTTGGATCGTTTTTCGCGCTTGTGCGCATTCCGTCGTAATTAAGCGAACATCGCGTTCGTACGGCTAAACGAACCGACATCCGAGATATTTTTTAGCACATTTTAAGTACCCTATACTTTAACTTCATTTTAGAGCTTTGAAATGGGGTTAACGGGCCTTAAACGTGTCAGAAATGGGCTTATTGCACTGCAGGGACCAAAAGTGTAAATCTGCCAAACTATGGCCTAGCGGTGCGCTACGCTTTTAACGTAGCGGTGCGCTAGCCTTGCACAGACCAGATGCAGTGTTTTTAAACAGCCTGTTTGCACATGTTTAATCCACAACCACATGTTCTCCTTTGCCTAGTCAGATGATAAGAACCATTTTGAGCCACCACAACTTCCCGACACTTGTACGGGTGGGATTAAGGCACGTTTTCCATGAAACGATCTTAACGGTGGACCGAAAACTATAAATACCCCATACCCCCCATTGCTAAACTCACTAGAATCTTGATCTTAGGAACTCTAAGTTGAAACCATTGTTTCATACCTGAGATTCTTGGATCGAGATTAGCATTCGGGGACCCTTCGTAAGTATTCTTTCGTTCTTTTCCTTATTTTATTGCTTTTCGAGTCAGAAAGTCAAACTTTGTTTGACTTTCAGCGTTGACCAGCTTATGGTCAATGCGAAGTTCGTTTGAACTTCGCAACGTGATTGTAATCACGATGGTTATAGTCCTTGTGACTATGCCTACTGATTACCACGTTGTCTAGGGTCGTAAGGGTAAGCGATCTAATAAATCGCTTATACCTTCGAACCCGACCCAGTTTGGTCGATCATTAGGATCCGACCAAATACATTAGGTGACCATAGCATGTAGGGAATAACCTTCCGAGGTTATACCTTATGGTCACATCGTTTAAGTAGTTGTATGATAGGTAGTTTATATGCCTTAGGTAAATTACCAGAATACCCTTTTCGTGTATAATTGGTAATTAAGCATATGTAACCTAAACTTTTGCCACATAACTGATTATGTAACATGTTTAGGCATATAACACTTGTCATAGGACTAGTTAGGCGGTCCGAACGCGTTTCACGCGAACGACGCGTTAAAGTAGCATAAGCTACCTTAATGGGTCGCGATGGGTCGATAATACTTAGGTTAAGTTTCATTTAGTATGTAGGCTTTGTTAAACCATATCATATGAGTTCCTACACTCATTTGGTTTACAAACCCTCCTGCTACCCAGTCTTCCGATTTAGGTCCGGGTTATTTATGTAGTTACCTATATTAGGTACCGTTTGTTTTCCGGGACTCCTCTAGCTTACTTGGTAGTTGTTCAAGACTCCTAAGCACTCTCAGGCGAGTACATTATTCCCCTCTTTTACTGTTTTCAACTGTTTTGGGGTGACTCATATGTGCTAAATGTTTTATCAATGGTTTCAAGAACAATTACAATGTGGTTTCAAGAACAATAACAATTATTTCAAGAACGCTAACAATGATTTCAAGAACGAATACAATGATTTCAAAAACTAATAACAAATTCAAAAAGTGAACAAACTTGTTGGTTGTAGTTTACATGACCGATGACATTCATTAGCAATGATCAAGCCGACCAGTATTAGGTTATGGTACCATAGGATCTGACAAATCCCGTTATTTACTGCACCCATTGTTATGTGTGGGGGTTGTGGGTAGCGACTGAATCTGTAATTATTAACTTATCCTTTGGTAAGGGTTTGTTAAGAACGAGAGCGAGAGCGAGATGGAGCGAGGAACGCGTCGAGAAGGTTTGAATGTTATTAGAGAATCGACCATAAAGTAGTTTCACAATTAAAACAAGAACGATTTGAACAATTAAAACAAGAACGACTAGAACGATTTTACAAAATGGGTTAACGATTGGGTAAACATTGGGACATGATTTACATTTGATCATGCATTTACACGAAACATAGTATTGGTTTAAACCAAGATTTACTTCAATACTTTGTTTTGTGCGTTTCACCTATGGTTTAGTTGATGCATTTCACTAGCCATACATATCATTTTGGTTATACATTACATGGTTTACATTGGTTGGTTTGGTTTGAGTAAGTGATTAAGTAACGATGCGTGTGTAATATGATACAAGCATGGTGGATACGCCGCTGGTACTTCCTATATATAAGTGTTTGTATAGTATTACATGTCGTAGCGTTATTTGAATCATTTCAGTTTGATACATAGAACATTTTATACAAATAACATACTTTTCACAAGACATTGATTTACAAACAACTTAACTTGTACAAACTCATTTTTACATGGTTATTCATTTAATCATGCATCATTCTTTTATTTATATATATATCATCTGAACTAATTATTTTTCAAATGATTTACAAGACGAAGCAAATTACAAGGTTCATGACTAAACATTTTTTCAAAAAACATAAGTCATGAATCTTATTTTCACAAAACCTATGTATCTCGCCAGCATTTCTTTGCTGACCTCGTTTTCACATATGTTTCAGGTATTGTTGGATGATATCGTTTGATAGGATGCATGCTCACATAGGACTGGACAAGGCCTTAGTGACTCAATAACAATGATAGAAAATGTTTAAATTGTGTATTTAGATTTCCAGACGATGAAATTATTCAATGTTTAATAAAACAAAACACTTTTTGGTATCCATGGTTATGAAACATTAATTCTGTTACAACACTCCCCGATGTTTCCGCCACGTCTTGTATGTTATACGTGGTCGGGGTGTGACAATTTTGATAAGAAATCATCTAGGGTTTATCCCTAGACACCATATTACTTCTAATTTCACCCATGCAAGACATAATCAAGCTCAATTTCAGTTCTTCACAATTAACCAAAAATTTGAGATGAATCAAAACATCAAGATTTTACATACCTTATGATCCCTTCGACGAGGTGATCGCTAATCTATATTCAGATTTCGATTTGGACTTGATTTGAGCCTTCAATTTGAGGAAACTAACATGAACTAGGGTTTGAGGGGATCTCCTGGTCGCCCCTGGGTTTCAATCGAACCAGACACACACTTTTTGTGCGTGTTTGGGGCTTTAATTTTTGTTTTATTATTTCAAGTTTTCCTATTTAACACCTTTGGCCCTCCTACTAATGCCAAGTTAAACTTTAGATGTTTCAATCAAGTTTCTTGTTATAACTAGACTTATGACTAACTAGGTTGTTTATTCCTAGTTAATTTATTTTCGTTTATTGTATACTTTATAATTTTAATATAAAGTTTTATATTTTCGGGGTGTTACAATAAAATTGGTTTAATGCACATGGCACAAATCTTATAACTTGGGACAATTATTTAAATATCATATTGTATACCGATTTACATGTTTGTCTTACAATTGGGGCCGGTTGGAAGCCGGTCGTGATTAACCGACTCACCACTTATAGAACCCACAAAGGAGTTATCCCCAACATGTGGGTTTATATTTTAGCATTTGCATCTGTCAGGTGTATGCCTACACCCCGTGCATAGGTCGTGGCCATTTTCAAATGAAATGAGCCGAGGATATCCAGGACACGGTCGTATTAACCCCCAATGCTTATGTTATCAAACAAGACATATTAAAACGGGTTATGTAAATTTATTAATCACAATCCGATTAAATGATTTCATACCACACCAAGTGGTATTATTATAATACCATATCCCAAGCCCGTATAAGGGGAAATAAGTTAAAAGTATTTAGCTGATGCTAGCAGTATAATCCTAAAGCTTTTTGATGGCACCTTCTACCGGAAGCTATTTAATATGTATAGAAGGTTTATTACCTATTAGGATGCTAACGGGTCTTTAATTTAGTCAAGGACTTGGACCGGCTAGCTAGAAGGAAACCTTACGGTTCTAAACGCTCGATTAAGCGGAGACCGGAATAGAATGTGATTTAGAGCCGACAAGATTGGATACTTGTATAATATGGGTAAACTAATCACATTCTGGAAATTGAGAATTTATTGATAAGGTTAAGCCCGTTTCGACTATTTTATGTAAACTAGTCACATAAGCCGATCCGAACGCGTAAACGCGTAATGGGTAACCAAATAAATTATATACAATTCTTAGTCTTTATTATGCTTAAAATATGTTAATACATCAGTAAGATGTTAACATATATGCCCAAAAAGTAATTTAAACCAAAATAAGTTCCATAAGGGCATTTTGGTAATTTTAATGCTCATAAAAGAGTTTAAATATTAAACTGAGTTCCAGGTCTGATCTTATCAGTAAAAATATGTATTTTTATAAGTTATAACAGTAGGGTATTTTATATATGTGAAATTTATCTTATATAAACAAACTATGCACCGTATGGGCATTTTGGTAATTTCATATAAGTTTTTAAAGGTCAAAATAGACTTCTGAGTTTAAAAACTTTGGCTTACTGTTTAATTATATAAATTAACTTAAAACATCAGTAAGTAATAAGTTTTATACGCCAAAAATAGTTTTAACTCATACTATGTGCTAAAAACGCTTAAAAGTCGGTTTTAAGGGATATTCGGGTAAAATAGAAAATCTGAGTTTTTGATCAGTTTATAAAGTTCAAAATATTTTATTTACCATATAAAATCAGTAGCAAAAAGATTGACATTAAAATGTTAGGTAAAACTCATTTTATGCATGAAAAGGGTAAAACCGACAATTACCGAAATCAAGCTATAATCCTATGTTATGCTCTGCCTAAAAATAAATAAAAATCTTCAAAAATCCCAAAATGTTATTTTACATCAGTAGGTAAAAAGTTTGGTATCAAAAATTGGGTTTAGATAGGCTTTATGTTAATTACGCCATTTAATTAATAAAAAGCTTTCTAATTACGCTATTGAGCATAACTCCTAATCTAAACCTCAAACTGATGTCAAATTTTTAGGACAAGTCTAAATATAAGTAGCAAAGGTGTTTGTCCATTCACATTGCTAAAAATCTCAGTTGTGTGTCAAAAGGGCGTTTATGGCATTTTTAAGCATATTAACGATCATGTGCATATAATTCAAACCACTAGGCACCATGCAATATAACTCCAGAGGGTTATACTACTAAGTAATGTGGTCCTAATGGAAGCTTAAAACATGGGAGAATTAAGCTTAAACGGGTCAGAACTGAAAGTCAAAGCAAAAGTCAAGCTTTTGCGACTTTCGGTTATAAACTGACCTTAGACTATTAATTGTCGGGTTAGGACTGATAAAACATGTTTTAATATTAATTACCAAGTCATTAGAATGTTAAAATATAATTTAGAACTTCTGTTTTAGTAATTTAAGTCATTTTCAAACATTCTGTCCAGTTTGACTTTTTGTCAAACTACTTTGACCCGTCAATTAATTAGTCAAACGAGATAATTAGGAGGTGCCCTTTTAAGGGTTAATCACCTACCTTAATATGGTTTTATAACCACTTTCATTTTGATCAGTGGTTAGACCATATGTGATTAAACTGAAAGTCAAACCTAATTTACGATAAGTTTGATTTTTAGGTAATTAAGCATAATTAAAACGACTAAGCAAGTAATTAGAAGCTTACTAATGGTCCTAGCTCTCTTTTCTACACTTGGAATCTTCTCCTAATTGTTTGCAAGCTCCAGAAGTTGTCCCTTTGAAGTTGTTTGCAAAATGTGCATATGAACATAAGAACTAGAGTTCTTTATATAGCAATTTGCAAGATCATAGATCACTTCCAGGTGTTAAGGGACATCCTAGGATCACCCCAGGTGTCCTAGTTGATGAAATAAACCGACATATAGCTCCTAGAGTTGATACAATTGAGGTTAAGGTGGTGCAACAGCTGAAAACACACATCTGTCCGTTTTTTCTGCGCTGGTGACTCTCAGGCGGGCCGCGTAAGCCGAAGAGAGGTCTTACGCGGGCCGCGTGGACCTGCTGTCCAGTTTAAACTATTTTCTGAATTGGCAGAAACAGTCCATGACCATTTAAAACCCTTTTTAACTTCATTTTTTGGCAAACAAGGCCCTTGTAGTTAGATTGTTGAGGCTCAAGGATGTACAAACAAACTTCGTTAGGCTCGGGTTCGTTAAATATCACAATGAAAGCAAGTTTCATCAAGTTAACACTTATAGCCCAAAGTCTTGAAAACATGCTTAACGATCTCAAAACCACGTGAAATTTATACCACTTATTATTGAGAATATATTTGAATATTTCGAAGCCTAGGTTTCGTTAAAAGGTCACTCAGAGGTCAGAATCAACATGTTGACACGTTTAACCCTTGTAATTTAATAATCTTCCGATTATTTTCATAAACGGCTTCTTATATCCAATCAATCACTCGTTTAAGAACATATTCATCATGTATGGTCATTCAGAGGCTCAAGTTTGGCATGTTGACACTTTTAGTCCCTTTGGTTTCATAGTTTCACTGTTTGACAACTTTAGTCCTTCGAACTCAATCTTTCACATATCTTGAGTTTAGGACACGTGTCTATACATAATTGGACACGTTTTTACGTGGTGTTACACGCATCGACCTCGTTCCTGGAGCAAATCCTGTTGCCAGAGCTCCTTATCGACTCGCTCTGTCCGAAATGCGTGAACTCTCGAGTCAGCTCCAGGAATTGCTTGACAAAGGCTTTATTCGCCCTAGCACCTCTCCTTGGGGCGCGCCAGTCCTTTTCGTCAAAAAGAAAATGGGTCATTCCGGATGTGCATTGACTATCGGGAATTGAATAAGCTGACAATCATAAATCGTTACCCTCTGCCTCGCATCGATGATTTGTTTGACCAGTTACAAGGTGCTACGTGTTTCTCCAAGATCGATCTACGCTCAGGCTACCACCAGTTACACATACAAGAGGAGGATATTCCCAAAACCACTTTTCGCAATCGATACGGCCACTACGAGTTCGTTGTTATGCCTTTTGGTTTAACCAATGCACCCGCGGTTTTTGTGGATCTGATGAATCGCGTGTGTAAACCTTTTCTCGACCGCTTCGTCATCGTGTTCATCGATGATATCCTGATCTATTCCAAGTTGAAAGCCGAACACGCGCAGCATCTACGTTTGGTTCTCGAGTTACTCAAGGGGAATCGACTCTATGCCAAGTTCTCCAAGTGTGAATTCTGGCTGGAGGAGGTTCAATTCCTCGGTCACATTGTTAATAGTCAAGGTATTCACGTCGACCCTGCGAAGATCGAAGCTGTCAAGAGTTGGGTTACACCCAAGAACCCGTCGGAAGTCCGTTCTTTTCTCGGACTAGCGGGCTATTATCGCCGATTTATCGAAGGGTTCTCTAAAATCGCTGTGCCGCTCACCTCTCTCATGCACAAAGACAAGCCTTTTGTTTGGGGGAACTGGATAAGAGACTGCCTTTCGAACCCTCAAGTACATGCTTTCCAATGCTCCTGTTCTCACTTTACCCGACGGAAACGATGACTTCATTGTCTATTGTGATGCCTCGAACCTTGGCCTTGGTTGTGTTCTCATGCAATGAGACAAGGTTATTGCTTACGCATCTCGTCAGCTCAAAATCCATGAGAAGAACTATACAACCCACGATCTCGAGCTAGGCGCAGTTGTTTTTGCGTTAAAGATTTAGCGACACTACCTTTATGGTACCAAGTGTACGATCTTCACCGATCATAGGAGCCTATAACACATCTTTGATCAGAAAGAACTAAATATGCGTCAACGCCGGTGGGTATAACTTCTCAACGATTATGACTGTGAGATTCGTTATCATCCTGGCAAAGCAAATGTCGTTGTCGACGCTCTCAGCAGACGGAGTTATTTACATAGTGCCCGTAATATCCAAGCCCAATATGATCTTAAAACCCTCATCCGTGAAGCCCAACATGCCTGCTTTAATGAGCGCACTTTGAAGAAGGAAAGGATTCTCAACGATGGAGCCCAGCTAGTGAACAAGTCGAATGGGATATTCCATTATCTGGACCGAATTTGGATCCCTAAACGGACCAACTTACGACAGATTTTATTCATCCCGGCGCCGACAAGATGTACCAGGACCTGCGCTACAAGTACTGGTGGCCGGGCATGAAGAGGGATATCGCCCTCTATGTTTCAAAATGCCTAACCTGCTCGAAGGTCAAGGCTGAGCACCAAAGACCCTCTGGCTTACTCGTTCAACCCGAGATCCTTGTTTGGAAGTGGGAGAGTATAGCTATGGACTTCGTAACGAAGCTTCCGCGCACGCCATCAGGTCACGACAGCATCCGGGTTGTCGTTGACCGTTTGACTAAATCAGCTCACTCTCTGCCAATATGAGAAGACTACAAGGTAGAAAAATTAGCCCGAATCTACACCAAATAGATCATTTGTCGACATGGGACGCCTCGCGACATCATTTCTGACCGCGATGCTTGGTTTAACTCGCGTTGTTGGGAAACATTTCAAACAGCCCTCGGTACTACGCTTAATCTAAGTACCGCATTCCATCCTCAAACCGATGGCTAGACTGAAAGAACGATTTGTACCCTTGAAGACATGCTCCGTTCGTGTGTCATAGATTTTAGTGGTAATTGGGACGCGTACTTACCTTTGGTCGAATTCTCGTACAATAACAGTATCATTCCAGCATTCAAATGGCACCATTTGAGGCATTATATGGAAGAAGATGTTGATCGCCTATTGTATGGCACGAGATCAGGCACTCTCAATTAACCGGTCCTGAGCTATTGCAAGAAACGACTGACAAAATCCTCCAAATTCAAGACAATCTATTGAAAGCTCGGAGTCGTCAGAAAAGTTACGCCGATAGACGATGCAAGCCCCTCGAATTTGACGTTGGCGACCATGTACTCCTAAAGGTATCACCTTGGAAGGGTGTGGTCAGATTCGGCAAGAAAGGAAAGCTCGCGCCTCGATATGTTGGACCCTTTAAGATTCTGGAAAGGATCGGAAAAACGGCTTACAGACTCGAACTACCGGAGGAACTTAACAACGTCCACCCGACTTTCCATGTTTCGAACCTCAGAAAGTGCCTGGCTGATGATGATTTACATGTACCCCTCGAGGATCTTCAAGTAAACGAAACACTACACTTCGTGGAAAAGCCTGTCGAAATCATGGACCGCCAAACCAAGCAGCTCCGACGCTCGCGCATTCCCATTCTGAAAGTTCGCTGGGAAGGCAAACGAGGCACAGAGTTCACTTGGGAACTCGAAAGCGACATGAAGGCGAAGTACCCGAAGTTGTTTGTTACGGCTTCGGCCTAATTTCGGGATGAAATTCCCTTAAGAAGGGGAGGCTGTAACACCCCGTATTTCGAAAGTCAAAGTCAAGATTGAAGTCAAAGGAAGACAAGATTGCTAATTGTGATCTGTCACTCCTTGCTCAACTCCTGTTTTGACTTCTTTGACTTGTAGATAGTCTATTCATGTTATCGCATTAGTTGTATTATGTGGAGTACTTGTTAATAATCGAGGTTTAATCGCTATTAATCGCATGATTAATTGACTTATCGCTTATCGTTATCGCATTCACAACTCGAATTATGTGTTATGGTTATTGTTTTACGTGTGTATGCTATTTATGTGTTACTTGTGCATGTTATGTTTATGTTGAGGTGTTAATCACAATCGCAATTCTATCGCATCGCAATCGAATCGAAAACGCTAAATGCAAGTGAATGATAGTGATTGTATGTTAGATATAGTAGTTGGGATTAAAAGTAATTTAATGGGTAATTCTATCGAATCGCATCGCAAAGCTCTACACTCGAATCCAAACGATAAAACTCATCGCGCCGGACTCGTGGATCGAGGGGCCAACCGACCGAGTGGCCATCCGATCGGATTGGCATCTGAACGGGTTGCCATATGATCGAGTTGCCACCCGATCGGACTGCCACCCGATCGACCAGCCTCTTCCTCACTTTCCTTTTTAGGAAACCCTATAAATACCCCTCATATGTCATATCAGTTGATGTGATAGCTCTAACTCGACTCAACTCGCTCCAGCTACTATTTCTCGCGATTTCTCTCAATTCTTGTAAGTTTTCAACCTAAATCTTGCACTTTCTTGATCTGCACGCACTCCTACACCTTTCTATATTTTGAGTCTTAACTTTTAACCTTGAAATCACTGGATTTGAGGTGTTCTAGGGTGATGTCATCATGGAGTTCTTATGAACTTCAATGTTTGGCTTCATTCCACCAAGAACAACTTAGATCTAAAGGATTTCCACAACATTTATCAGTGATTTCACTTAGATCTACATGAATTCATGAGTGAAAGAATTGAGAGAAGGTTTTCCAACTTTCTTTCAACTCTTTTACACTCAATGCACTCAAACCCGATGGAATCGGAGCTCGTTCTGATCTTCTACCCATTTTTTGTGATGCATTAGTTCCAGATCCGAATTTTATCCAAGAGATATTGACTTCAGGTTTGAACATGAACTACCGACTCGAACCGTGAACCGGTCGGAATAGGGTGATTCCTGTTCGGTCGGGTCACTTGGGCCGAGATAGGTTTCTGTTGTTCAAGCATGTTATCAAAATGTCTCGTTCAAACACTACCAAACTTCAAACGAATCAAGTGACAAGGCGAACGGATCGTCGGGACGGATTGCCGTCCGATCGGATTGCCACCCGATCGACTGGCCATCCGATCGGGTTGCACTTGGTTCCATACTTAAACTATTTTTCAAACTATTCAAAGGTTCTGAACGTTAAAACGGATTACCACCCGATCAGATTGCCATCCGATCGAGTGACCGTCCGATCGTGTGACGTTTCGGACTTGGATATTTAAACAATTTTCAACATGTTCAGTACGTACGGATTGCCACCCGATCGGATAGCCATCCGATCGAGTGACCGTCCTACTGTGAACTTGTTCTCAATCTGAGAAGTCTCGCCAATCGGATTGCTGCCCGATCGAACGGCCATTCGTTCGACCGACCTGAAAGGTAGAGATGTTTCTCTATTTTCAAAATGCTACAACAAAAACTTCAAAAGGCAAACCATCATACACAAACACATCTCCACCAAACGAGTTGACAATCCAATCGAATGGACATCCGATCCTTGGTACACTTGCATCATTTTACGCACCGCTTATCGTTGTGTTATCGTTCTGATCAGGCTAATTCCGCTCTAGCGCTCCCTTTAATCCATCATCGCTGTGAGTATGCTCGAACCCTTTTTGCTTTATGCACTTTTGGGTGTTACATACGTTACTTATTCTAAATCACATCGAACACACTACGCAATACTTTAACGCTAACTGCCACCGCATGTTATACGTGACTTAATGATTGCTTGTTTGTTATGTTTACACATGGATTGCTGTCTACCTGCCTTAGCAACGATAGTACTATAGTTTGGACTCAGCACCTGTTCACTCAGGGGTTGTTAAGGACAATTAATCACATGATTCACAGTGGTGAATATGTATTACGAACTGCCTTGCGCAGTCAACCCACAGTCATTGGTATTGATAGGATCATGTCGATAATTTACGTGCTTCATTTCACACGCTGTACGTGCTGGTTATGCATAAACGATTTCGAACTCTATTATATCTACTAAACTTGTATGCTCACCTTTACACTATGTGTATTGACTTTTACTTTAACGTATGTGGCAGGTGCTTAAGATGTTAGAATGCTTGGCTTGCTGTGAAATTGAGGCTAGGAAAGAGTCTAGAAACAAAGACAATTTATTTTATCTAAAATTCTGAGTTGTCGGAACATGTTTTATTTGTTTGAGGAATATCTCTGTCTGTAATAACTATATTATCTTATGGGTTATTGTATGGGACACAATATTTAAACTATTTGGTAATTTAGTCGTTATGGAATTTCTTTGAACAATCTGTTTCGCTCAGTGTCGCGCCCCGATGATTCCGCCATCGGTTGGGTTGTGACAACTCCGGCGTCGTAACTGTCACCGACTATGACTCACTACGAATAACCTAACACCAGAGGGACATCACCGATGTCACCGCATTGTGTTCCAATAAATTGATGTATCAGACTCAAATTGTCACGGCCCCCGTCCCGGTTTTACCCGGTTCAGGAGTCGCGGGACAGAAACTCGTGGTATTGATGTTTAATTTGGCAGCGGAAATTTTTAACAGGATCGTGAAAACTGAAATGCCTAATTATTTTATTTCACAATTTGGGGGTAAACCCCGTAATTTACAATAAAGGAATTTCACAAGGAAATTCCCTGTTTTACAAAACATGTTTATTTATTTTATTGAGCCACCTTCTTCAAGCTGTAGTGCTACGCGGCACTTTTTCCTTGGTTCACAGTAAATCACCTGAAACATGTTTAAAAAGATTTTATCAGCGGGGAAATACTGGCGAGTCACTCAATTTGTACAAAACGACACATTGTTATAATATACAGTATTAAGGGTGATTACAATGTTTCTATCAAGCAATTACCCCAAATCGGTATTCGTCACTCGACCGTATCTATGACTATGGTCAGATCACCCATTGGCTAACCCGTTGTCCAATGGTGACGGGTATCAAGTAATGTATACAAAAACTCAATTTGTACAAAGACTTAATCCCTGTAATTATAACTTTGAAACAAATAGAGTTTTGGAAACAATTTGGTAAAAAGAGAATGACTCACATTGCAAGTTTAGTTGGACTGAACCTTGCCTACTGATTTAGCCTCGTAACCTAGTTAAATAACAATGCATACGAAACGAGTTCAGTAACTTAATACAACATTTACGATAAACTTACGAAATCAAAACCCTCACGACGAATGACAAAGTATAGCCCGAATTCGGGCAGCACTTAAACATCCATCAGATTGGTTTCAACCGATCGGACATTGTATCGTAGCAGTGATCGAGTTAATACCCTGTACTCGTAGCAGCGTTTCCCTACTTAAAATTACAAATTTGAGCAGTATACTTCGACTTTTGAAAAGTTTTTCGAACACAGATGAACAGGCCATGCACTGCCCTATTTATAGCAAAAAATTGGGTTTTACACGGCCCGGGTAAACCCTCTCAACATCTTACGCGGCCCGCGAGGGCCACCTATGCTACGATTAGGGCTAGCGTGTCACGCGTTGGCCCGCCACGTGTCTGACACGTGGCCTGAACGCTTATCCGGTAAATCTTCAAGCTGTCGCGACCCGCGTAAACTTAGCTTAAGTCTTACGCGGCCCGCGAGAGACCCTTAAATTTTGATTTTCTTGATTTTCAACAAGGATTAGGGTTTTAGGGGTCCGGGTTTCTACTTACGGGTCGTTTTGGGACATTTTTGCAGGTCCTTACATCCTCCCCACCTTATTTAAAATCTCGTCCTCGAGATTTACTGGAATAAGTGAGGATACTTTCGCTTCATTTCTGATTCCAGTTCCTATGTGTACTCGGGTCCTCTTTTCGAATCCCACTTGACTTTGACCAGAACTAGTCTTTTATGCTTGAGAAACTTAACCTTTCTGTCTTCTATTTGAAGTAGTTTCTCCACAAATTTTAACTTTTCATTTACCTCTATATCTTGAAGAGGTACTACCAGGGATTCGTCAGATAGACATTTCTTGAGGTTAGATACATGAAACACGTCATGTACTCCAGCTAATTCTCCTAGTAGTTGTAAGCGATAGGCAACTGGTCCTATTCGCTGGATCACTAGGAATGGTCCTATGTATCTTGGACTTAGCTTTCCTTTCTTACCAAACCAAACTACTCCTTTCCAAGAGGAAACTTTCAACAGTACCTTCTCTCCAACTTGAAATTCTAACGGCTTGCGCCGGTTGTCTGCATAACTCTTCTGGCGATCTCGAGCTGTTTTCAATATTTCCGTGATTTAAGTTATCTTGTCGGTGGTTTCTTGTACAATCTCGGGACCTGATAATTGACTTTCTCCTATTTCTGCCCAACAAACTGGAGTTCTACACTTTCGTCCATACAGTGCTTCGAACGGGGCAGCTTCGATGCTTGCATGATAACTATTGTTATAGGAGAATTCGATTAAGGGTAGGTGGTCATCCCAGTTTCCACCAAAATCTATGACACACGCTCTTAGCATGTCTTCCAGGGTTTGGATCGTCCTTTCACTTTGTCCATCTGTTTGCGGATGGTATGCAGTACTTAAATTTAATCGCGTCCCCATGGATTCTTGGAAACTTGTCCAGAAATGTGAAGTGAAACGACTATCCCTATCTGATACAATGGAGAGTGGGACTCCATGTAAGGATACTACTTCATCTACGTACAATTTTGCTAACCTTTCCATGCTAAAGGTTTCTTTCATTGGGAGGAAATGAGCTAATTTGGTTAATCGATCTACAATCACCCAGATTGCTTCGTTACCTTTCCTGGTCTTGGGTAACTTAGTAACAAAATCCATTGTTGTCACGGCCCCCGGCCCGGTGTGACCCTGTCCAGAAGCCGCGGGACAGAAAACTAGTGGTATTTTAATTAATTTGGCAGCGGAAATATTAACAGGATCGTTTAAACTTGAAAATGCCCAATTATTTTATTATACAATTTGGGAATCACACCCATAATTTATAATAAAGGTGATTTCACTGGGAAATCCCTGTTTTACAAAAACATGTTTATTTATTTTATTGAGCCACTTCCTCAAGCTTGTAATGCTACGTATCACTTTTTCCTTGATCACAGCAGATCACCTGAAACATTTTTAAAAAGGTTTTGTCAGCGGGGAAGTACTGGCGAGTCATTCAATTTGCACAAAAGACACATTGTTATAAATTTTACAGCATTAAGGGTTTTTATATTTGCCCCTATCATATAATTATCTGGTTCAGCTGTCACTCGACTGAATCTATGACTGTGGACATATCACTAATTAGGCTCGCCCTCCTAAAGTGATAAATCGTTAGTAGTAATGTGCACAAAACCCCCACATACTGCCAGTAATTAAAGATTAGCAAAGACTTAATCACTGCAAAGTATAACTGGAAAACATTTAGGGTTTTGCAAAGCACTTTGATAAAAAGAGAATGACTCACATTGCAAGTTTAATCGGATAGAACCTTGCCTACTGATTTATTCTTGTAACCTAGGTAAATAACAATGCATACGAAACTAGGTCAGTAACTTAATACAACATTTACGATAAGCTAACGAAATCAAAACCCTCACGACGAATGACAAAGTATAGCCCGTATTCGGGCAGCACTTAAACACCCATCGGATTGGTTTCAATCGATCGGACATTATATCGTAGCAGTGATTGAGTTATTACCCTGTTGTCGCAGCAGAGGGTCGAGATTTGATTGTTTTTAGAAATATCAGAGCACAAAGTAACGTAGAAAATGAATTTTCACATCGAAACAACACAACCATGCAAGTGCCAGTCCCCTGCATTATATACTGAAAAATGGTTCATGTCGCGTGGCGCGCCAGGGTCACCTGGTCCCTGCGCGTGGCGCGACGGGTGCACTTTTAGGGTAGGGTAGCCTCGTGTCTAACATAGCCCTGGTGAGTCAAGTTTCGATGAAATTCTAATTTTACAGTAAACTGTGTAGATAATATCAATTAGGGAATACCCCCCATGAGTTTTAGGGCCCTGATCCTAGTTCCAACTGTTCTGAAAATTTAAGGGGTCATGCAATATTACTTGGGGATCTCAATTAGGGTTTCCTATTGGACATAATAAAATAAGAAGTAATAATTTTAATGAGAGTTGTTACATCCTCCCTGCCTTATTAAAATCTCGTCCTCGAGATTTACTGGAACAAGTAGGGATATTTTCGTTTCATTTCTGATTCCAGTTCCCAAGTATACTCAGGTCCTCTCTTTGAATCCCACTTGACTTTGACCAGTACTAGTCTTTTGTGCTTGAGAAAATTGACCTTTCTATCTTCTATCTGAAGTGGTTTTTCCACAAATTTTAACTTTTCATTTACTTCTATGTCTTGAAGAAATACTACCAGGGATTCGTCAGATAGACAATTCTTGAGGTTGGATACATGAAATACGTCATGTACCCCGGCTAGCTTCTCTGGTAGTTGTAAACGATAGGCAACTGGTCCTATTCGTTGGATTACTGGGAATGGTCCTACGTACCTTGGACTTAGTTTTCCCTTCTTACCGAACCGAACGACCCCTTTCCAAGGAGAAACTTTTAAGAGTACCTTGTCTCCAACTTGAAATTCTAGCGGCTTGCGTCTATTGTCTGCATAACTCTTTTGGCGATCTCGTGCTGTTTTCAATATGTCATTGATTTGATTTATCTTGTTGGTGGTTTCTTGCACGATTTCAGGACCTGATAATTGGCTTTCTCCTATTTCTGCCCAACAAACTGGAGTTCTACACTTTCGTCTATACAGTGCTTCGAACGGTGCAGCTTCGATGCTTGAATGATAACTATTGTTATAGGAGAATTCAATTAAGGGAAGGTGATTATCCCAGTTTCCACCAAAATCTATTACACATGCCCTGAGCATGTCTTCCAGGGTTTGAATCGTCCTTTCACTTTGTCCGTCTGTTTAGGGATGGTGTGCAGTACTTAAATTCAATCGTGTCCCCATTGCTTCTTGGAAACTTGTCCAGAAATGCGAAGTGAAACGAGTATCTCTATCTGATACAATAGAGAGTGGGACTCCATGTAAGGATACTACCTCGTCTACATATAACTTGGCTAATCTTTCCATACTAAAAGTTTCCTTCATGGGCAGGAAATGAGTTGATTTGGTTAATATATCCACAATTACCCAAATTGCGTCGTTACCTTTTCTGGTTTTGGGCAACTTAGTAACAAAATCCATGGTTATTAGTTCCTATTTCCAAACAGGCATTTCTAATTGTTGGAGTAACCCTGAAGGTTTCTGGTGTTCTGCCTTAACTTATGAACAAGTTAGACACTTAGATACATATCTAGCTATGTCCTTTTTCATTCCTATCCACCAGAAGTTATTTCTTAAATCTTGGTACATCTTATTATTACCAGGATGCATGGTATACCTAGATTTATGGGCTTCTTCTACAATTTTATTTCTTAAGTTTCCTTGCTTAGGTACCCAAATCCTTTTCTTGTGGAATCTCCAAATTCCATCAGCTCCTTGCTCTAATTCCTTTATTCTTCCTTTCATTCCTTCAGCATCATCCTTAATTGCTGTTATTTGAATCTTCTTCAGTTGTTCAATTAAATCTAACTGTAGATTTAATCTAAGAGCACGAACTCGCTTTGGCTTTTCATGATACTTACGACTTAGAGCATCTGTGACTACACTTGCTTTTCCTTCGTGATATTGAATATCACAGTCGTAGTCACTTAGAATTTCCATCCATCTTCTTTGCCTCATATTTAATTCTTTTTTCCCAAATATGTATCTTAAGCTCTTATGATCTGTATAAATGGTAAACTTACTTCCATACAGATAGTGCCTCCAAATCTTAAGGGCGAAAATTATCGACCCTAATTCTAAGTCATGTGTCCTATAGTTTTCCTCGTGCTTTTTCAATTGCCTTGAGGCATACGCAATTACCTTTTTGTGTTGCATTAGCACGCATCCTAATCCTAGCTTAGAAGTGTCACAATAAACTTCAAAATCTTCTGTTCCTTCGGGTAAGGCAAAAATTGGGGTGTTTGTTAACCTTTGTTTTAAAATCCTAAAAGCCTCTTCCTGCCTGGGTCCCCATTCAAACTTAACTGGTTTACAGGTTAGCTTAGTTAATGGCACAGCTGTCTTAGAAAAATCTTTAATAAATCGTCTATAGTATCCAGCTAACCCTAGAAAGCTTCTAATTTCCATAGCTGATTGCGGGACCTTCCATTGGGTGATTGCTTCTATTTTGGAGGGATCTACGTGAATACCTTCGTGATTCACCATGTGTCCTAAAATTGCACTTCCTGCAGCCAAAATTCACACTTCGAGAATTTGGTATAAAGCTTCTCCTTTCTTAACAGAGTTAAGAGTGCATGTAAATGCTTACAATGCTCTTCCTGATTTTTGGAATAAATAAGTATATCGTCGATGAAGACAATCACAAATTTATCCAAATACGGTTTACAGATCCTATTCATCATATCCATAAATGATGTCGGAGCATTTGTTAGTCCAAAGGGCATAACTGTAAACTCGTAGTGACCATACCTAGTTCTGAAAGCAGTTTTAGATATGTCTTCTTCTTGTACCTTCAACTGATGATATCTGGAGCGTAAATCTATCTTAGAAAAATATCTAGCCCCTTGAATTTGATCGAAAAGATCATCAATCCTAGGCAATGGGTATCGATTCTTAATTGTAACCTTATTCAATTCTCTATAATCAATACACATTCGCATGGAACCATCCTTCTTTTTCACAAACAACACTGCTGCTCCCCACGGGGATGAACTAGATTGTATGAACCCTTTGCTCAATAATTCATCTAACTGCTTTTTCAATTAAAGCATTTCGGTGGGTGCTAATCGGTAGAGTGCTTTAGCTATAGGAGTAGTTCCAGGAATCAGATGAATTCTAAATTCTACCTCCCTATCTGGTGGTAATCCTAGTAGCTCTTCCGGAAATACATCCGGGTATTCTGATACTACAGGAATTTCCTTAAGTTCCTTACCCTTAGTGCTCATGATTACCGAAATCATATACACTATTCCTTGCTTTCGTTCATAACTAGCAACTTTCATTATCGAAATGAACTTCATTGGTTTATGCGGCTTATCCCCTGTAATCATAATTACTTCTCCTGTGGGTGCACGTATTTCTATAGAATTCTTATCACAGAGGATTCGAGCATGGTTGGCTACTAACCAATCCATTCCTAATACGACATCGAACCCAGCTAAATTCATGGGTAATAGGTTTGCAGAAAATTTATGACCTGAAAGTTCTATATTTTCTTTTTGCAAAACCGTATCTATGTTAACAGAGTTCCCGTCTGCCATTTCTACTGTATAAATCTGCCTAAGTTTGGTTAAGGGTAGCTTAAGAGCTTGGAAGAAAGAAGTATTTATAAAACTTTGGTTTGCACCAGAGTCGAATAATACTTTCGCATAAACGTTATGTACCAGAAACGTACCAGCTATTACGTCGGGAATCAGTTCGGCTTCCTGCATGGTCAATTGGAAGGCTCTTGCATTCTTCTTATTAGTTCCTTCAGTAGGTTTGGCCTTGTTATCCGCTGGTTTGACCAATTTAGGGCATTCTGGTCTGAAATGCCCAGCTTCTCCACAGTTGTAGCAGATCTTTGATTTCTTTTTGCATTCCTCTTCCCGATGGCCCGGAATTTTGCAGAAATTACAATTTTCTCTACATTTTCCAAAATGCTTCTTTTTGCAATTCCCGCAAAATGGCGAGGTGGAAGAGGACCCCGTTCCCTTCCTCTTGAAGTTAATATTATTACCCACATGAAATCCTTGGGTAATCTTTTGGGCTAACTCCTTTTTCCTGTTTTCTTCTCATGTACGCACCAGCCCGTCGGTCAAGGTGTTAGCTAATTCCACCGATCGTCGATTGTGCGGGGTCTTGCAGCTTTGACGATATCACGAATCTCGCTAATTAAACCCCAAATATAGAGAAAGATAAGTACCGGTTCTGGCGAGGCCAGAGTGGGCACGATTCTGGCATATTCGAAGAATTTCGAAGTATACCCTCGACAATCAACATCCACCATTCGATGGCTCAGGAATTTATTCGCCATTTGCTCTTTTTCATATTCAGAGCAGAATTTCCTTTCCACCAAATGCTTAAACTCTTCCCAATTCATGGCATAAGCCATGTCACTTCCCTTAGCTTGTAACATCGTATTCCACCATTCTAATGCTTCTTCCTTGAAAAGGTGAGAAGCATACATAACCTTATCCTCCTTGGCACATTTACTTATTTTGATTACTGCCTCAGTTTTCTCCAACCAACGTTGCGCGGCAGTTGCCCCTTCATTGCCTGCAAATTCGACAGGTTTACAGGCAAGAAATTCCTTATATGTGCAACCAGGTGTTGCAACTTTCATTTTCTTAAGTATTGGGGCCTGAATCACGTTGTCATTATTGCCGCCTCCGTTAACACTGTTACTAAAACTGTCGCCGTGCGTGCGTTTACTGGGATTAGCTTGCAAAGGCTCAACAGGACTTTTGACCGCAGCGACGATTGCTGGGATAACATTTGCTATTCCTTGAGCAACAATGTTTTCTATATCTTGCCTATTAAGAAAATGATCCTCATTGTTTTGCTCGGATTGGTTAACTTCATTAACTGGTTCATTAACAGCAGGTTCCATCTGATAATTAACAATATATATAAGTTATTGGCACAAATAAATATCAACCAAACGCAATAGAGCAATCGCACATAATCACGTCAACACGTATAGCCTAAATTGTCGACTTTGCGACGTTGATATTTTTATATATTAGTAGGCATCCGTACACACCAGTTATCTTACAAAATTTTTATTTTAAGTTATTTTACATGATTTTATTTTTATTATTATTAAACACATAACCACACCATCATGCAACCACAACCAACTGGCGTCTCAGAAACGACGCTCCCTCTCTTCGTATTTCCATGAGATCTGTTCCCCCACTTCTCGGATTCTATTTCCTATGTCCATCAGCTCCTCGCCATAGTGACGGAGTTCAGCCAAGTTCTCGGTGCTCATAGGTGGGTTTGGTGCAGGCTCAGGGTCAAACTGGGGGAAAAAGGTGTTAGGGTTATTCAAGAGATTCTGAAATTGCCAGTCAGTTGTCCACCATTCTTCCAGCTCTCCTGGTAGAGGTCGGGGGTTGATAATAGAATCTGGAATAGCAGGTTCCAAATTAACTGGAAGTTGTACTTCAGCTGGGTAATTAAAAAAGTTTTCATCGGCAGGTCCGATGAGGTCGCTATTGGCCAGTTTGTGGTCCAGCTCCTCCCACGGTGGCATTTCCTGGACTTGCCCTGAACTTTCCCCGATCTCCTTTCCTTTGCCTTTATCCTTGGGATCCTCAGTCTTTTTAACTTTCTGCGCAGCTGGCTTCTTCCTCCGTACGCGTCTCCAACCTATGATTCTCCTTCTCTTTTTCGACTTGGGTTTCTCCTAAGGTTGGGATTGGAATTCCATAGGTTTCTCAGTGTCGGCCCAATAACCGGAAAAGCCCCCGGAAACTTCCATGTCAGTAGAATACATAGTGAGATTCTGAAGAGCTTCAGACAACTCATTCATGCTGTTAGCATATATATAAAAAACATACACAAACTTAAGTTAGAATTTTATTTATTGCAAATCAAATTTTCACAGAATCACAGAATGGCAACCAGGAAAATTAAGTATTTCTGAATACTTAATTGGCTTAAATCAGTGGCTCTGATACCACATTTTTCTGTCACAGCCCCCGGCCCGGTGTGACCTGGTTCAGAAGCCGCGGGACAGAAAACCCGTGGTATTTTAATTAATTTGGCAGCGGAAATATTAACAGGATCGTTTAAACTTGAAAATGCCCAATTATTTTATTATACAATTTGGGAATCACACCCATAATTTATAATAAAGGTGATTTCACTGGGAAATCCCTGTTTTACAAAAACATGTTTATTTATTTTATTGAGCCACTTCCTCAAGCTTGTAATGCTACATAGCACTTTTTCCTTGATCACAGCAGATCACCTGAAACATTTTTAAAAAGGTTTTGTCAGCGGGGAAATACTGGCGAGTCATTCAATTTGCAAAAAAGACACATTGTTATAAATTTTACAGCATTAAGGGTTTTTATATTTGCCCCTATCATATAATTATCTGGTTCAGCTGTCACTCGACCGAATCTATGACTGTGGACATATCACTAATTAGGCTCGCCCACCTAAAGTGATAAATCGTTAGTAGTAATGTGCACAAAACCCCCCACATACTGCCAGTAATTAAAGATTAGCAAAGACTTAATCACTGCAAAGTATAACTGGAAAACATTTAGGGTTTTGCAAAGCACTTTGATAAAAAGAGAATGACTCACATTGCAAGTTTAATCGGACAGAATCTTGCCTACTGATTTATTCTTGTAACCTAGGTAAATAACAATGCATATGAAACTAGGTCAGTAACTTAATACAACATTTACGATAAGCTCAAGAAATCAAACCCTCACGACGAATGACAAAGTATAGCCCGTATTCGGGCAGCACTTAAACATCCATCGGATTGGTTTCAATTGATCGGACATTATATCGTAGCAGTGATCGAGTTATTACCCTGTTGTCACCGCAGAGGGTCGAGATTTGATTGTTTTTAGAAATATCAGAGCACAAAGTAACGTAGAAAATGAATTTTCACGTCGAAACAACACAACCATGCAAGTGCCAGTCCCCTGCATTATATACTGAAAAATGGTTCCTGTCGCGTGGTGCGCCAGGGTCACCTGGACCCTACGTGTGGCGCGACGGGTGCACTTTTAGGGTAGGGTAGCCTCGCGTCTAACATAGCCCTGGTGAGTCAAGTTTCGACGAAATTCTAATTTTACAGTAAACTGTGTAGATAATATCAATTAGGGAATACCCCCCCTTGAGTTTTAGGGGCCCTGATCCTAGTTCCAACTGTTCTGAAAATTTAAGGGGTCATGCAATATTACTTGGGGGTCACAATTAGGGTTTCCTATTGGATATAATAAAATAAGAAGTAATAATTTTAATGAGAGTTGTTACAATTGTTATTAGTTCCCATTTCCATACAGGCATTTCTAACTGTTGAAGTAGACCTGAGGGTTTCTGGTGTTCTGCCTTAACTTGCGAACAAGTTAAACACTTAGATACATATCTAGCTATGTCCTTTTTCATCCCTATCCACCAGAAGTTATTCCTTAAATCTTGGTACATCTTATTATTTCCAGGGTGCATGGTATATCTAGATTTATGGGTTTCTTCTAAAATCTTATTTCTTAAGTCTCCTTGCTTGGGTACCCAAATCCTTTTCTTATGGAATTTCCAAATTCCATCAGTCCCCAATTCTAATTCCTTAATTCGTCCTTTCATTCCTTCAGCATCATCCTCGATTGCGGTTTCCTGAACATTCTTCAGTTGTTCCATTAAGTCTAATTGTAAACTTATTCTAAGAGCACGAACTCGTCTTTGTTTCTCATGATACTTACGACTTTGGGCATCTGCTACTACATTTGCCTTTCCTTCGTGATATTGAATATCACAGTCGTAATCACTTAGAATTTCCATCCATCTTCTTTGCCTCATGTTTAATTCTTTCTGCCCAAATATGTATCTTAAACTCTTATGATCTGTATAGACCGTAAACTTACTTCCGTACAGATAATGTCTCCAAATCTTAAGGGCAAAAATTATCGCTCCTAATTCTAAGTCATGAGTTGTGTAATTTTCCTCGTGCTTTTTCAATTGCCTTGAGGCATACGCAATTACCTTTTTGCGTTGCATCAACACACAACCTAATCCTAATTTAGAAGCGTCACAGTAAACTTCAAAATCTCCTGTTCCTTCTGGTAAGGCTAGAATTGGAGCGTTTGTTAACTTTTGCTCTAAAATCTTAAAGGCCTCTTATTGCTTGAGTCCCCATTCAAACTTAACTGTTTTACATGTTAGCTTAGTTAATGGCACATCTATCTTAGAAAAATCCTTAATGAAACGCCTATAGTACCCAGCTAACCCTAGAAAACTTCTAACTTCCGTAGCTGATTGTGGGACATTCCATTTTATGATTGCTTCTATCTTAGAAGGATCTACGTGAATACCTTCGTGATTCACCATATGTCCTAAAAATTGCACTTCCTGCAGCCAAAATTCACACTTCAAGAATTTGGCATAAAGCTTTTCCTTTCTTAACAAAGTTAAGAGTGCATGCAAGTGCCCACAATGCTCCTCCTGGCTTTTGGAATAAATAAGTATATCGTCAATGAAGACAATTACAAATTTATCCAAATACGGTTCACAGATCCTATTCATCATCTCCATGAATGCTGCAGGGGCATTCGTTAGTCCAAATGGCATGACTGTAAACTCGTAGTGACCGTACCTAGTCCTGAAAGCTGTTTTAGGTATATCATCTTCTTGTACCTTTAACTGATGATATCCGGAGCGCAAATCTATTTTAGAAAAATATCTAGCCCCCTGAAGTTGATAAAAAAGATCATCGATCCTAGGTAACAGGTATCGATTCTTAATCGTAACCTTATTCAATTCCCTATAATCAATACACATTCGCATTGAACCATCTTTCTTTTTCACAAACAACACTGGTGCTCCCCAAGGGGATGAACTAGGTTGTATGAATCCTTTACTTAATAATTCATCTAACTGCTTTTTCAATTCTAACATTTCAGTGGGTGCTAACCGATAAGGTGCCTTAGCTATTGGTGTAGTTCCAGGAATTAGATGAATTCTAAATTCTACTTCCCTATCGGGTGGTAATCCAGGTAGTTCTTCTGGGAATATATCCGAGTATTCTGATACTACTGGAATTTCCTTGAGTTCCTTACTTTTAGTATTAATAACTACCGAAATCATATACACTATTCCTTGTTTTCTTGCATAACTGGCCACTTTCATTACTGAAATGAATTTCATTGGCTTTCGTGGCTTATCTCCTGTAACCACAATTATTTCTCCTGTGGGTGTATGAATTTCTATGGAATTCTTATCACAGAGGATTCGAGCATGGTTGGCTACTAACCAATCCATTCCTAACACAACATCGAATCCAGCTAAATTCGTAGGTAACAGGTTTGCAGAGAATTTATGTCCTAAGAGTTCTATCTTTCCTTCTTGCAAAACTTTATCTATGTTAACAGAATTCCCATCTGCCGTTTCTACCGTAAAAACATGTCTAAGTTTGGTTAAAGGTCGCTTAAGGGCTTGGCAGAATGAAGTATTTATGAAACTTTGGTTTGCACCAGAGTCAAACAATACTTTTGCATAAACGTCATGAACTAGGAATGTACCAGCTATCACATCAGGAATCAGATCTGCTTCTTGGGTTGTCAGCTGAAAGGCTCTTACGTTTTTCTTAGTAGTCCCTTCAGCAGGTTTGGCCTTGTTGTCAGCTGATTTGACCAGTTTAGGACATTCTGGTCTAAAATGTCCAGCTTCGCCGTAATTGTAGCAGATCCTTGTTTTCTTTCTGCACTCCTCCTCTCGATGCCCCAGAGCTTTGCAGAAGTTTCAGATTTCATTACATCTTCCAAAATGTTTCTTTTTACAATTTCTGCAGAATGGCGGGGTGGAAGATTGCCCAGTTCCCTTTTTCTTGAAAATATTACCCCCACGGAACCCTTGGGTAATCTTGTGGGCTAATTCCTTTTTCCTGTTTTCTTCTCTCGTGCGTACCAGCCCGTCGGTTAAGGTGTTGGCTAATTCCACTGCATCGTCGATTGTGCGGGGTCTCGCAACTTTGACGATATCACGAATCTCGCTAATCAAACCCCAAATATAGCGAGAAATGAGTACCGGTTCTGGTGAAGCAAGAGTTGGTACAACTCTAGCATATTCAAAGAATGTCGAAGTATACCCTCGACAGTCAATATCCACTCTCCGGTGGTTTAGGAACTTATTTGTCATTTGTTCCTTTTCATATTCGGGACATAATTTTCTTTCCACCAATCTCTTAAATTCTTCCCAATTCATGGCATAAGCCACATCATTTCCTTTGGCCTGTGGTACCGTGTTCCACCATTCTAACACCCATTCTTAAAAAAGATGCGACGCGTACATAACCTTGTCTTCCTCGGCACATTTACTTATTTTAATTACTACTTCGGTTTTATCTAACCAACGCAGTGCAACAGTTGCCCCTTTGTTGCCTGCAAATTCGATCGGTTTACAGGCAAGAAATTCTTTGTAAGTGCAACCAGGCGTTGCAGCTTTCATTTTCTTAAGAAATGGGGCTTGAACCACATCATTATTATTATTTCCGCCTCCATTTACACTGTTACTGAAATTATCATCGCGAGTACGTTTGCTATGGTTGGCTTGTGAAGGTTCCACGGGGTTCTTGACAGCAGCGATGATTGCCGGGATAGCATTGGCTATTCCCTGGGCAACGATATTTTCTATGTCTTATCTATTAAGAAAGTGCTCCTCATTGTTTTGCTCAGATTGGTTAACTTCGTTAGCTGGCTCATTGATGGCGTGTTTCATCTGATAATTAACTATATATATATATATATATATATAAATTGTTGGCACAAAATAAATAACAACCAATCACAATAAAGCAATCACACATAATCCTGTCAACACGTATAGCCAAAATTGTCGACTTTGCGACTTTCATATTTTTATATATATATATTAGTATGCATCGATACACACCAGTTATATTACAAAAGTTTTATTTGAGTTATTTTACATGATTATATTTTATTATTTATTATTATTATTTTATTATTATTAAACACTGAACCACAGTTAACCGGCCTTTCAGAAACGACGCTCCATCTCGTCGTATTTCTATGAGATTTTCTCCCCCACATCTCGAATCCTATTTCCTGCGTCCACTAGTTCCTCTCCATAACGGCGGAGTTCAGCTAAGTTTTCTGGCTCATAGGTGGGTTTGGTGTAGGCTTAGGGTCAAACTGGGGAAAATAGACGTTGGGGTTATTCATGAAATTCTGAAACTGCCAGTCACTCGTCCACCATTCCTCCAATTCGCCGGATAAAAGTTGGTGTTTGACAATAGAATCTGGGATAGCAGGTTCCAAATTAACTGGAAGTTGTGATTCAGCGGGGTAATTGAAGAGGTTTTCATTGGCAGGTCCGATGAGGTCACAATTTGCCAGTTTGCGATCAAGCTCCTCCCACAGTGGCATTTCCTGGGCTTGCCCGGAACTTTCCCCGATCTCTTTTCCTTTCCCTTTATCCTTCGGATCCTCAGTCTTTTTAACCTTCTGTGCAGCTGGTTTCTTCCTATGCCCACGTTTCCAGTCCAGGATTCTCCTCATCTTTTTCGGTTTTGGTTTCTCCTGCAGCTGGGCCTGGAATTCCATAGGCTCTTCAGTGTTGGGCTGATAACCAGAAAAGCCCCCGGGAATTTCCATGTCAGCAGAATGGATAGTGAGGTTCTGAAGGGCTTCAGACAACTCGTTCATGCTATTAATATATAAAGAAAACACAAAAATCCTAGTTAGAATATTATTTATTACAAATTAAATTTTCGCAGAATCACAGAATGGAAATTTGAAAAATTAAGTATTTCTAAATACTTAATTGGCTTAAATCAGTGGCTCTGATACCACATTTTTCTGTCACGGCCCTCGTCCCGGTTTTACCCGGTTCAGGAGCCGCGGGACAGAAACCCTTGGTATTGATGTTTAATTTGGCAGCGGAAATTTTTAACAGGATCGTGAAAACTGAAAATGCCCAATTATTTTATTTCACAATTTGGGGGTAAACCCCGTAATTTACAATAAAGGAATTTCACAAGGAAATTCCCTGTTTTACAAAACATGTTTATTTATTTTACTGAGCCACCTTCTTCAAGCTGTAGTGCTACGCGTCACTTTTTCCTTGGTTCACAGTAAATCACCTTAAACATGTTTAAAAAGATTTTATCAGCGGGGAAATACTGACGAGTCACTCAATTTGTACAAAATGACACATTGTTATAATATACAGTATTAAGGGTGATTACAATGTTTCTATCAACCAATTACCCCAAATCGGTATTCGTCACTCGACCGTATCTGTGACTATGGTCAGATCACCCATTGGCTAACCCGTTGTCCAATGGTGACGGGTATCAAGTAATGTATACAAAACCCGACATACCGGCAGTAATTGAAGATTACAAAGACTTAATCCCTGTAATTATAACTTTGAAACAAATAGGGTTTTGGAAACAATTTGGTAAAAAGAGAATGACTCACATTGCAAGTTTAGTTGGACTGAACCTTGCCTACTGATTTAGCCTCGTAACCTAGTTAAATAACAATGCACACGAAACTAGGTCCTTAACTTAATACAACATTTACAATAAACTCACGAAATTAAAACACTCACGACGAATGACAAAGTATAGCCCGAATTCGGGCAGCACTTAAACATCTAGCGGATCGGTTTCAATCGATCGGACATTGTATCGTAGCAGTGATCGAGTTAATACCCTGTACTCGTAGCAGCGTTTCCCTACTTAAAATTACGAATTTGAGCAGTGTACTTCGACTTTTGAAAAGTTTTTCGAACACATATGAATAGGCCATGCACTGCCTTGTTTATAGCAAAAAATTGGGTTTTACGCGGCCTGCGTAACCCTCTCAACATCTTACGCGGCCCGCGAGGGCCACCTATGCTACGATTAGGGCTAGCGTGTCACGCATAGGCCAGCCACATGTCTGACACGTGGTCTGAACGCTTATCCGGTAGATCTTCAAGCTGTTGCGGCCCGCGTAAGCTTAGCTTAAGTCTTACGCGGCCCGCGAGAGACCCTTAAATTTTGATTTTCTTGATTTTCAACAAGGATTAGGGTTTTAGGGGTCCGGGTTTCTACTTACGGGTCGCTTTGGGACATTTTTGCAGGTCCTTACACAAATTCAGGTGATTAAACACAAAGGTGCATCCTATTGTTCTTCAACAGTATAATCATCACAAAGGCTCGTGCATAAACATAAAGGTTCGCGCAGAAACACAAAGGTTTGCACAGAAACACAAAGGGCTACAGTAGATCATCCTCAAATTCATATTAGTAAAATCATCACACTATAAATGATGTTAAACACAAAGGTGCATCCTATTGATCTTCAACATAGCACACACTAACAATATTCATAACATATAACTATTACATGGCTAATCATAGCAATAATAAAACCAATTTTTATCAATACTTGTTTGCAATATTGTTTTGAAGCGTACTTGTTGGAGCGCTAATCTCAGACGAAAACCATGCTAGGGTTGTGGTTGACGAAGTAGATAAAGCTGTGGCCTTTCGATTTGGCGGTGGTTTTGTCGCCGATGTTGATTTGGGGCAAAGCGGTGGTGATCAAAGTTGGTAGGTAACTGGAGCGGTGGTGATCGATGGTAGTAACTGGAGGCATAAGACAATAATAGCTTTGTCAATGGATGGATATGGATTGGATCCATTAATGCTCCAACTTAAACGGATCATGATCAGATCCATGATCCAACATAATGGATCGTGATCCGATCAATATCCAAATAATTTTAAATGGATGGATCACTATTCGGATCGATCCATATTAAAAAAATATAATAAAAAACTCTAAAAATGAAAAGAAATCACAAAAAATTCAAAAAATAAAAAACAAAATCAAAAAAGAAGATAGAAAATTTATTCTATATTTAAAAAAATATAGTTAAAAATATATAGGATAGTTTAAAAAGTACAAAATAAAATTCAAATTTCACTAAAAATCTCCTTATACACCACATTTGTTGTCTTACTTGTAACATTTTATGGTTATGAAGATCTCATAACCGAACCATTCGGTTATGGTTAGTTATGTATAAGATGATCTTCATAACCGACCATAACTGAACCGAACTGAACCGAACCAAACCGAACCGATTGTGTTTCATCTTCTTCATTTGTAGATAGATATCTATTCTCTCGTTTCCATCACCTCTTCTTCATTTGCAGCTTCAGATGCACTTGCAGCTTACTTTTCTTCGTTTGAAGCTTCCGAAAACACCTGAAACTCAATAATAAATAATGCATTAACCCGATCAACAACCGATTTATTTTAAAAAATACAGCAAAATTGCAATATGCCACACTTTTTTAATAATGCGTTAACCGAACAATAACCGAAACTGAATCGTAACTGAGGATTAACCGAACTTAACCGAAACCAATGATCGGTTACGGTTACCGTTACCGTTACGGATTCTCCCATAACCGAACTATCGGCTATGGTTATGGATTATCCCATTAACCGAACCGTAACCGATATGCTCACCCCTTGCTGAAACAGTCGGCCTTGCCCCGTAATGAACCAAGTTACGGTTTTTCATTAAACAAATATAGGTGAGGCTTTGCTAGCATGTGATTTCTAAAGCTTTTGGTGTAAAAAATCAGTGTCCCAATTTATGCTTTTGATGATAATTTTAGATTTTTAGTAAATAAAAGCTTCTAGTATAGGAATAATGAGTCACATTCTTTAACACTCGCTTTTTTTTCTCTTTTTTTCTTTTTTTGCTGTAATCCAGATGTTTCTAGAAGCCAAATAAGTAATAACAAATTGATCACTTAATTTCGAGTCATTGTCATGTGATAAGAGTGGAAGCAATATTTGAACTTACATAAAATAAAATAAAAAAGCAGAAAATAAGTGATAATAGTAGGTATATTGGTACCTAATGGGGACTGTGTAGACTCATCAAAGATATAGATGTGAAGAACACGATCAGAGAAGTTGTTATTGTTAAACGCAAATTCGAAATCACCTTGGTCGCAGCGATCTTCAGAAGAATCCATGATCAGTGTTCTTAAAATTAGTTAGTTTCCTAAAAAAATAAAAAATAAAATAAAATAAAAATTAAAAAAAATCATTAATTGTTCGTAAGTTTAAATTCTAACAATTAATTATTGACTGAAGAATATAAGGTTAACTGCACAATGGTAAGACACTGATGATGATATTAAAACTTGCATGCTTCTAAAGTAGTAACTAATAAATATAGAAGGCTCAAGAACTAACCTCCACAAGCTAATCAATAAGAATGCTCCGCATTTCTTGTGTGATTTCCAGTTGCAAGGTTTTCATGTAATCAGTGGAGTGCCTCCACTTAATCTGTGTAAACAGGTACTTCATGATAAGTACAAAAGAAAAGACACACGCATGCATCTTGGTCACCAACCTTATATGCAGAAACACAAAAACACATTAAATATCATACGAATCGGAAAACATCAAATGACGGGTTGAAGACTGTGATCTGTTCACATGGTCATTTGGATGCACAAACTTATCACCACGTTTGTGGTCGAGAATTTCAGCCGCTCTATTTGCAATAACCTATCGCCACCATGATTTATGATTAATATGATGTGTTGCTGAGTAATGAAAAATACTGAAGTTACCTCGTTGGCGTTCATATTGCTTTGCGTGCCACTGCGAGTCTGCCATACAACCAATGTGATCGTTTAACTTCCCTTCTGCCACTTCTTGTGCAACTTCCATTATTGGTTTCCTTATAGATGGAGCAAGCCCGTATTCCATGTTTACCTATAACGCATGTAATCTCATTTACCAAATAATCCAGTAACTAACGTAAAACGAAACTTAACCATATGCAATCAATTACGATAAAATTAAGCAAGATTCTAGTAACAAACATGTTTCATTTATCTATTAATTAAGCAACAGGCCAACACACATCCTACTTTAGCTGATTAATAACTAAATATTGATATGAAAAAAATGCTGTGAAGTTGCAAGAATGAAAAACCTTAGCAGCACACTTTTTGAGGATTCCAAAAGAACGAATGATCGGTTCAGGCATTCTTACACAGTCACCACCGAATTCAAAATTCTGCAAAGATCGTTGCGTTTGCGCACTCCATAACCTAAAAAACAGAAAAACCAATTACTTAACCAAAAAAAGCAACTAACCTATTAAAAAGAAATCAACACCACCCATTACAAATCAAATTTAACAGTTCACCCTTAACCGTATTTCAACTAATGTTATGAAGCCAAAAGGTTGATCTAAAGCCTCATAAAACACCTAAATATAAAAACTATATATCATTAACATTAACTGTTGCCAGTAAGTGTTCTTCTACAAAGATCCAAATTATAAAAGCCTAAAATAGCCAATAAACTCTAAAAACAGAACTGTGGCCAACATGAAATTAAACAAATAGGTGAAGAACAAATTGAAATAATGGAATATTAATGATCGATAGGGATGAATAGATTGAAAGATGAAGTACCTCGGTTCATGAAGTACCATGGGACACCGAAGATGACGCCGATGATCGCCATACCGACCATGACATGCTTCTTCTCGCCGCTGTACATGTAGTGCTCCATTTTAGCCATAAATCCGCCATTGATGTTCATCTGGCTTCCAATTTTTTCCCGTTTGATACCTAAACCCCTTTTTGAAGAAGATGTAAATAATCATTACCGTCGATGTTCACGATTGGGTGTCGAGGATGGATTCAAGGTTGTCGCACAAGGTTAATTGAGATCCTGAGGAGGCGATTCGGCGTTTAGGGTTTTGATTGAAAAAAGGAACGACAATTGAGAAAGAGAGTATAAAAGAAACTTACATAATACGCTTGTCTGATACTCGCACCAGACATATGCCATGTGGATTGCTTATGTGGCTTAACCAAGGGGTGACATGTGTCCCCCAGTGGTTTACTTTATTATAGATATAGATTGTTCACCATTTCTTCATAGTGGGAAATGAAGAGATGCAATGAACAACTTTTTTTTGTGGAATGATAGATTTTAGTTGAGTTTTAGTGAGAAAAAAAATCTTGTTTCAATGCTCACAACTTAGTACTTATAAAGTTGAAAAGATTGTTTCATTGATTTGTTCTCTACATCTTATAACAACTACTTCTATACCCGTCTGGTGGACAGGTATTTTAATATCATAATGACATGACTATTTTTTTCTTTGCATTTTAAAAATGATGAGTTTGGCCCGTTTACTAAAAATGATAAGTTTGACTCGTTTATAAAAATAGTTTATTATGACCCGTTTACTAAAAATGGTAACCTTAACCCACTTGATATATTTATCCAGTACCAAGAAGAATAATTCACTTGCAAATAATGCTTACCTGTTCCCTTTTCCCCTTCTCATACCCTTTCCCCTTTTGATACTCCCTTTAGGAAACCAATACTTTTGATGTAGTATATAACTATTAATATGAGTTATGAGTTATGATAGTTTTTAATATCAAACTACAAATTTAAATAAAACATACTTTGGGCGACTTTTGACTCATTTCTTTTATATCTGTTTATGTTGAACTTACCCATTTGATCCGATAGATATAAAACATAGCCCAAATTGTCCCATTTATAAGTAAACGGGTCAAACTTGCTAAATGTGCACATGATTTTCACAGGTGTCATATAGATTCTTGGGTTAATAGTTGATACCTCTCAACCTGGGCTTTATACGTGTTACTTTCCCGCAAAGCCTCATCAAGTTCAATTTCAAGTGACTTGGTTCTTGATGATGCATCAACATTTATTACATCTATACTCACTTCCACATCCTGTAGCATGAAAAAAATAATTAGAAGTCAACTTATAACTAATTTTTTCATACTTTACCATTTAATTAAAGACCAAACAACGTGAACAACATGAGTTAGTAACTTGTAACTGAAAAATTTTAAACACAAATTTTATACAAATCAAAGTGGAGTTAAAGACTGCAAACCGTTAATCATTATTCAAGCTATACTTTTTAACCATATATCTTCATGTATCATATAGAGGAATCTTCATGTTAACCATTATTCAAGCTATACTAAAAGGTATCACTAATTTCAACAGAACAATAAAAACAAACTTACTGAATTTATATGTTTTTGTATATTGAGCATTGAACAAAGACGAAGAACTAAGCTAAAAGTTAAATGTTTGTTGATAGCTATATCTACCCACAAAAACAAAAGATAGAATCTTTGACATGTGTATAGTTTCTTGAAGGTATACGAGTATATTAGAAAGAATAATAGTCATAATATGAAAAACATGTAAGAACCTCAAGTAACTCAAACCACAGAGATTGGTTTGAAATAACACAGAACCTTTTAAAGCTATCATGTTTGATATGGTAATAAAATGGCTTACAAATGGTATCTTAAAAGCATTGTCATTCAGAGTAGCCATCAATCCAGTTGCAAAAAAATCCCAACCCAGCCATAAGAAGCTTAGTTACTTTGGCCATGATTGGTTCGTTGCATGCTCCGATAATCTGCGACCAATTATGTAAAACCATTCAAGAAAGAGGAACAATACTGGTCTGATAATATGAGCATATTATTCAGATATCAGAAATTCATGGGTAGTTGGATAAAAAACATCAAAGCTGGCCTGCAAGAAAACCGACAGCTTGATTCCTTTGTCCTCGTATCCCAAGCACGACTCCTTTTCATCAATCATAATTTCTTATTGCATATTAAAGAATGCCCCAACCGTTTAAATATATGGTGAAAACAAAAAAGTCTACGTTGAAACAGAACCCCATGCACGTAAACAGACGTCCCCCGACTCAAAATCTTCAAAATAGTAAGTGCAGCACGGGGTCGTGCAAGGTAAGCATGCCCCCATGCCTCAAGTCTGCATAATTTTTTTGTTTCTGGAACCGTTACACGGGGCCGTGTCTCTTAGACACGCACCCATGTCTGTCTTCTAGAAAATTTTCATTACTGACACTTTTTACACGGGGCCGTGCCTACTTGGCACACCCCCGTGTCTGCTTTCTGAAAATTTTCATAAAAAGTCATGTTACTGGCACTTTTTACACGAGGTCGTGTCCCCCAAGCACACCCCTGTGTCCATGTATCACCCCAACCCGGAAGGGCTGACGTGTCACAATAACAATGATATCATAAACTAAAGTCATAATTCCATTTATTTATTTGACAAGGATACAACCACACGACAACTTAACTTAAGGTTAATATACAAGCGAAGACATTCGACTTGATTAACTAATATCTTCAGATTTATTCCTAGACTTTATTCTTCTCTCTTTTCCCCGCCCAAAGTAACCTGCTGACCTGTAAATACAAAATTTATACGGAATGAGCCGAATGCTCAGTACGGAATTATAGGCTCAAAGAACAAATAACGCTTTTCGGAGGAAACTTATTTTGAAAATGATACGATGCAAGAACATAATTTCATAATTATATCTTACGGATGTACCCATGAGCAAACTGAAAACGTGACAATACACAGGTAGCTACTCCTACATACTTATCACACGAGATGGCCAGTTGGCATACCTGCTATCCACCTCATTAACTTAATTTCTATGATCGATCCATACGCCTCCTAGTAGCTTTGTACCACACTTGTACCTAGGGACGCCGTGAACTAATCTCTCCGTCACAGATGGAGCACATGATGTTGATGCCGCAACAACATGCTCGTGGGACACTCCACGAGAAGCGATACTCAGGGTATCAGAGTACAAATGGTCTTATTCACATAACTTATAAAACTTATTTTCATAACAAAACGGAACATATATTGGAACATGCGATAATGAGTATAACAAACTAATACTATCGCATGACATTAAAGCTAAATCAATTGATTAGAATAGGAATCGAATGGACTGTCAAATGAATCGATAATCAAAGACGTGAGGAGTTTTTAAAAGATAAAGTAATTTTGTGGTTTATAACAATTTGAATATGAAGCAATAAGGAGTGAGGGTAAGGATCCGTACCTTAAAAATTCCAAAGTGATGCTACCTTGTGATAATATTTCAGATTTATACGAGCAGAGTTTAGACTACTGATTATTCTTTTAACCTAATTTAAATAACATGCACACAACTAGGTTAGTAACTTAATACAGCCTTTACGATAACTCACGAGATCAAATTCTCACAACGAACGACAAAGTGCGATACTTTATCCATCGAATTAACGATGATCCATCGAATTAACGACGAACGACAAAGTACGATACTTAAACATCCATCGATTTAACGACGAATGACAAAGTATAGCCCTAATGTGGGCAGCACTTAAACATCCATTGGATATATTGATCGATCGGACAATGAATCGTAATAGCGATCGAGTTATTACCCTGTTCTGCAGCACCCCGCTATACTTAATTAGTGTTTTTGGTAGTAATCGGACGATAACTCAGCGTAATTTTGGAGTTTGATCATCGTTTTTGTGCCCAGAATCAAGTGCCAACATCCTCTATTTATAGGTGAATTTTGACCCTTAGGCGGCCCGCGTGAGTTTTAAGCTAACTTGAGGCGGCCCGCGAGAGAACTTATTTTATGTATAGGGTTGCCACGTGTGGGACTAGGCTAGCTGAGTCGACGAAATCATTAAATTCAACTTCGTCCGCAAGTTATTAAGATAATCGTTAAGTAGGGAATACCCCCCCTGACTTTTAGGGGCCCTAATCCTGATTCTGAAAATTCTGAAAATTTTAGGGTTGGTGCAGAATCACTTGGGTGTCTTAATTAGGGTTTCCTAGTGAGTAATTTATAAATACTAATAATAGTTTTGGTTGATATACAGAAAGATGGATTATTCTTTTATTTTCTATAATAATGATTTTTAAATTTAGGGTTATTACAACTATTACCCTCTTAAAAGAAATTTCGTCCTCGAAATTTTTCAAACATATCGCATAAGTAACAGAAACGAAACTTTCATAGCAGAGTTACTAACTTATATAACCAGAATCTCCTAACCACACATGTGTATCTGAAATTCATAACTAAGGTCATGACTATACTTGTCAATTTCCTTATATATGTGCCCTAATGGTCCTCCTATAACGCATCTTAATAAAATATCTTACCGTACGAAAAGTCAATAGAGACTTACAGATACTTAGAGTAACTATTGATACTGATATTTCCTACATAGATATGCTTAATCATAGCTAATATATATTCACATAAAATAAAACATGAATGACCGTAAACAGAAACAAATGAACATATATCAAAGAGCAAGATTTACCGTAACTCCGACTAAAATTCTATTGCGAGAATAGATTAGGGTATAGAGATCGAATTGATTCTTCAGATTCCCATGTTGCTTCGTGTTCAGAGTGATTTTTCCAGAGGATTTTAACAACCGGAATTACTTTCCTACGCAAAACCTTTTCTTGTCGATCTAAGATGGCTTCTGTTCCTCTTCGTAGGACAAATCTTCGTGAATTGTTAGTAACGGATAACTAATGACATGAAGTGGATGATAATTATATCCTCTTAACGAGGAGACATGAAAAACGTTATGAACGTGAGAGAGCTGAGGCGGTAACGCCAGTCGATATGACACTTCTCCAACTCTTTCAAGGATTTCAAACGGACCGATGAAACGGGGACTAAGCTTCCCTTTAATTCCAAATCTACGAACGCCACGCCAAGGTGATACCTTTAAGAAAACGTGGTCGCCAATTTTAAATTCGAGTGGTCGTCTATCTTGATCTGCATAGCTCTTTTGTCTGCTCTGAGCTTCTTTCAGTTTTTCTCGGGCCATAGTGACTTTTTCATTTGTAATCTGAACTAATTCTGGCCCTTCAATAATCTTTTCTCCAACTTCATCCCAGCATATTGGTGCGCGACATTTCCGACCATACAAAAGCTCGAAAGGTGCCATGCCAATACTTGCTTGCCAACTATTGTTGTAAGCGAACTCAACAAGACATAAATATTCATCCCAGTTTCCAGACCATTCAAGTGCACATGCTCGGAGCATGTCTTCCAAGGTCTGAATCGTGCGTTCCGACTGCCCATCTGTTTGTGGATGGAAAGCCGTACTAAACTTCAGTCGTGTACCCCAAGCTGCCTGAAAACCTTTCCAAAATCGTGAGGTGAAACGTGAATCTCTATCGGAAACAATGGAAGATGGTGTGCCATGGAGTCGAATAATTTCTTGAAGAAATATTTCGGATAACTTATTAACCGAAAATCCTTGCTGAATCGGTAGAAAATGTGCTGACTTCGACAATCTATCGACAACAACCCATATAACATCATTCTTCTTGAATGTTTTAGGCAAACCGGTAACAAAATCCATTGTGATCTCATCCCACTTCCATATGGGAATATCTAATGGCTGCAACAGACCGCTTGCTCGTTTGTGTTCAATTTTCACTTGTTGGCAAGTGAGGCATTTACTTACGTATCGAGCAACGTCTTCCTTCATGCCATTCCACCAGAAGTTCTGTCTTAAATCTCTATACATCTTGGTAGATCCTGGGTGAATTGAAAATGGTGAGCTGTGAGCTTCGGCTAACAATGACTCACGAAGGCTGGAGTCATCGGGTACACAAAGTCTTTTACCGCACCAAATCACCCCATGATGGTCTATACGAAATTCATATTGTTTACCCACCTCAAGATTTTGCACAATTGCCCAAAGTTCTCCATCTTGCTTTTGTGCATCTTTGATCCGGGATATGAGGTCGGGTTCAATCTGCATTCTAGCTAGATATCCACCATATTTACTAACCTGAAACCAAATGTTCATTCTTTCAAGATCCCTCCTAATACGAGGCTGAATTTGTAAGCAAGATATAGTCCCGGAATTCTTTCGGCTCAACGCGTCAGCTACAACATTGGCTTTACCTGGATGGTATTGAATATTTACGTCGTAATCTTTTAAAAGTTCCAACCACCTTCTTTGCCTCATATTTAGCTCCTTCTGCGTAAATATGTACTTGAGGCTCTTGTGGTCGGTAAAGATGTCACAACTCTCACCATACAGATAGTGTCGCCAAATCTTAAGTGCAAAGACAACTGCGGCTAGTTCTAAATCATGTGTAGGGTAGTTAACTTCATAAGGCTTCAACTGGCGGGAGGCATAAGCGATAACCTTCCCATGTTGCATTAGCACACAACCTAATCCTTTCTTTGAGGCATCACTATAGACTTGGTAACCTCCTGATCCAGAAGGGAGAGCGAGTATTGGAGAGGATACGAGTCGTTTCTTCAATTCTTCAAAACTTTTCTCTTGTTCTTCATTCCATGAGTACTTCACCCCTTTCCTTAGGAGTTTTGTGAGTGGTAAAGCAATTACCGAGAATCTTTCAACAAATCTTCGGTAATAGCCAGCAAGACCAAAGAAACTTCGTATTTCGGTAACAGAAGTGGGTCTTGGCCATTTTGTAATAGCTTCAACCTTTGTTGGGTCTACCATAATTCCCTCTGCTGATACGACATGACCTAGAAATGCCACTTGGCTAAGCCAAAAGTCACATTTGGAAAACTTCGCGTACAACTTCTCATGCCGCAAGGTTCCAAGAACTGCATGTAGATGTGCTTCATGCTCTTCACGACTCTTGGAATACACTAGAATGTCATCGATAAAGACAATAACGAATTTGTCTAGGAATTTGTGAAATACGCGATTCATCAAATCCATGAAGACTGCGGGTGCATTAGTTAGCCCAAAGGGCATAACCAAAAATTCGTAATGACCATATCGAGTACGAAAGGCGGTCTTGGGAACATCATCATTTTTTATCTTTAGCTGATGGTATCCGGACCTCAGGTCGATTTTTGAAAAGAACTGAGCCCCTTGAAGTTGATCAAAGAGATCATCAATGCGAGGCAGAGGATACTGATTACGAATAGTAATCTTGTTCAGCTCTCGGTAGTCAATACATAAACGCATACTACCGTCTTTCTTCTTCACAAATAAGACCGGAGCACCCCAAGGTGAAACACTGGGTCTTATGAATCCTAGATCTAACAATTCTTGCAATTGTTCCTTCAACTCCTTCAGTTCCATTGGAGCCATACGGTATGGAGCTTTAGAAATAGGTTCGGCACCAGGGATTAAGTCGATGGTGAATTCTACCTGACGGTCGGGTGGTAATCCTGGTAGTTCATTCGGAAATACATCAGGATATTCACGAACAACGGAGTGGTTATCGATACTCTTAACACTAGCAGAAGTATCCCTAATCGATGCTAGGAATCCAGCACAACCGTTTGATATGAATTTTCGAGCTTTGAGCGCAGAGATAATCTTAAGAGATTTATGAGCTTGAGTTCCTTGATATATAATATCAGGATGATGAAGATCACCGAAAATAACACGGCGAGAATGACAATCTATAGTTACATGATGTCTAGACAACCAATCTATTCCTAGAATAACATCAAAGTCACACATATGTATTGGAAATAGATCTGCCTTACACACAATAGATTCAATACGGATCGGACAATCTTTATATACGGAAGTGATTACGGATGAATTTTCCATGGGAGTGGAAATGGTTAAGGTATGATTTAAGAGAGTTGGTTTTATCGGAAGGTACTTAGTAAACGAGTGGGATACTAAAGAATGAGTCGCTCCTGTGTCGAATAACACATAGATACTATGTTTACTAAGCTGAAGGGTTCCCGACACAGTACCTGGGACATTAGCAGCATCAGTAGCAGAAAGTGTGAAAGCTCTTCCTCCAACATTGGGTGGTACAACGTTTGGTCGGTTATTCTTCTTAGTGTCTTTCTTCGTACACTCCTTAATCATGTGTCCAGTTTGGCCACATCTAAAGCATGCTCCTGTACTTCGGTGACATACGCCCTGATGTCTCTTACCACAAGTATTACATAAAGGATATGTAATCTGATTCGGGTTTACATGCTGATTCAGTGGTTGAGCTCTAATAGGTTCTGCATACAACTGAATCTGGTTTTGAGCAGGCCTCGGGTTTTGCATTCTAGGTTGCCATAGACGTGCCTGATTTCCAGAGTTTTGATTTCCTTGCACTTTGCGGTCTTGATGCTGTGGCGTAGTGGATGATTGGCCGTTTCCTGCTTAAATTGTCCTTCCCTATTTCTCTTCTTATTATCCCCAGTTCGAGATAAGAATTCTTTCCTTTCGAATTCAAAAGTTTTGATTGCATCAGCAACTTCGGTGATATCCTTAAATTTCATGTACATGATCGACTTCCGAATTCGATCATTGACTGCCCACTTGCATTTTTCTGCCTGGACTTCTGCTGATCCTGCAACGTCTCCTACAATACTAGCCAACCTTGAAAATCGAGTAATGAACTCAGAGGCTGGTTCATCACTTCCCTGTTGAATTACTGTATACTCCCGGATATAAGCTTCTTTATCAGCGGTCGAAAAATACTTGTCGTAAAAGATGTTACGAAAGTCGACGCATGAAAGATTAGCGTCAAAATCATCCCCTCCTTTGACTTGCCTATATCCTTCCCACCAAGTTTGTGCGTCATCTTCGAGTTTGTAAGTAGCCAATCTAACTTTGTATTGCTCCGGAACTCCAAGAACTCCGAAGATCTTTTCAACATGAGCTATCCAGTTCCTTGCTTCGACTGGATTATTAGCGTGACTAAAGGATTTCGGCTTTTGTTTTTGGAATTTACTAATCCATATGTCTATACTATAAGTAGTATTGTTCGTGGTATTCTCACGGGTTTCACCACCAGAGGTTGGATTAGTGTTAGTGCCTGCTGGATGACGAGTTTGTTGAATAACGGCCTCAGCTGTTTGAGCAACCAGGTTTGGAAGCAACCCGGCAACAGCCTGGTTGATAGCATTAATTACGCTTGGATCAACTGGAGTCTCATTCGAAGAAGTGTTGTTACGTACATGGTTAGTACGAGTACTCCTACGTAGCGGACGACGAGGAGGCATATCTATACGAATAAACATAGGAATTAAACCAAATAAGAGACCAAGTTGAATCCTATCACAGATATCTACCCATTCCTCACAGGTTTTAATTACTATCTTCAAGTTTTCTACAGGAAAGAGCCTTTGCTCTGATACCATAGCTGTATCACCCCAACCCGGAAGAGCTGACGTGTCACAATAACAGTGATATCATAAACAAAAGTCATAATTCCATTTATTTATTTGACAAGGATACAACCACACGACAACTTAACTTAAGGTTAATATACAAGCGAAGACATTCGACTTGATTAACTAATATCTTCAGATTTATTCCTAGACTTTATTCTTCTCTCTTTTCCCCGCCCAAAGTAACCTGCTAACCTGTAAATACAAAATTTATACGGAATGAGCCGAATGCTCAGTACGGAATTATAGGCTCAAAGAACAAATAACGCTTTATATGCAATGTTATTCGGAGGAAACTTATTTCGAAAATGATACGATGCAAGAACATAATTTCATAATTATATCTTACGGATGTACCCATGAGCAAACTGAAAACGTGACAATACACAGGTAGCTACTCCTGCATACTTAATTTAATTTCTATGATCGATCCACCTCATTAACTTAATTTCTATGATCGATCCATACGCCTCCTAGTAGCTTTGTACCACACTTGTACCTAGGGACGCCGTGAACTAATCTCTCCGTCACAGATGGAGCACATGATGTTGATGCTGCAACAACATGCTCGTGGGATACTCCACGAGAAGCGATACTCAGGGTATCAGAGTACAAATGGTCTTATTCACATAACTTATAAAACTTATTTTCATAACAAAACGGAACATATATTGGAACATGCGATAATGAGTATAACAAACTAATACTATCGCATGACATGAAAGCTAAATCAATTGATTAGAATAGGAATCGAACGGACTGTCAAATGAATCGATAATCAAAGACGTGAGGAGTTTTTAAAAGATATAGTAATTTAGTGGTTTATAACAATTTGAATATGAAGCAATAAGGAGTGAGGGTAAGGATCCGTACCTTAAAAATTCCAAAGTGATGCTACCTTGTGATAATATTTCAGATTTATACGAACAGAGTTTAGACTACTGATTATTCTTTTAACCTAATTTAAATAACATGCACACAACTAGGTTAGTAACTTAATACAGCCTTTACGATAACTCACGAGATCAAATTCTCACAACGAACGACAAAGTGCGATACTTTATCCATCGAATTAACGATGATCCATCGAATTAACGACGAACGACAAAGTACGATACTTAAACATCCATCGATTTAACGACGAATGACAAAGTATAGCCCTAATGTGGGCAGCACTTAAACATCCATTGGATATATTGATCGATCGGACAATGAATCGTAATAGCGATCGAGTTATTACCCTGTTCTGCAGCACCCCGCTATACTTAATTAGTGTTTTTGGTAGTAATCGGACGATAACTCAGCGTAATTTTGGATTTTGATCGTCGTTTTTGTGCCCAGAATCAAGTGCCAACATCCTCTATTTATAGGTGAATTTTGACCCTTAGGCGGCCCGCGTGAGTTTTAAGCTAACTTGAGGCGGCCCGCGAGAGAACTTATTTTATGTATAGGGTTGCCACGTGTGGGACTAGGCTAGCTGAGTCGACGAAATCATTAAATTCAACTTCGTCCGCAAGTTATTAAGATAATCGTTAAGTAGGGAATACCCCCCCTGAGTTTTAGGGGCCCTAATCCTGATTCTGAAAATTCTGAAAATTTTAGGGTTGGTGCAGAATCACTTGGGTGTCTTAATTAGGGTTTCATAGTGAGTAATTTATAAATACTAATAACAGTTTTGGTTGATATACAGAAAGATGGATTATTCTTTTATTTTCTATAATAATGATTTTTAAATTTAGGGTTATTACAGTCCAGTACCTGAATTTTGAACAATTTGTTGTTTTAAACCCACATTTATACATTTAATCAAATCCAACCCATTTTGGACACATTGAAGACAATGTGTAATTTAAGTGTGTGTGTGGGGGGGGGGGTGACTCAAATTTGTTAAGCCTTACACAAAACTCTACTTGGAACCGCTAAAACACCCCAAATCTTTTTCAAAATAATTTTTTTAGTTTGTTTTTAGTTTAAGTTAGAAAACCAAGTTCTAAAAATTTAGGTTTTTACAAATTTACAACCGATAGTGCCGTGATAAAAAGAACCATATAAGAAAAATTTATAAAAAGACATGACAATCTTTTTCAAATTTGATTGTATATATATTTTCACACTTTTACCATTTTCCCACAAATTGTGAGTTTTGAGCCTTTACCGAGCATTCAATATCATATCTTTACTAAATGCTCACTTTTTTATTTCTTGTGTGTATAGCCCGTATGGTTCTTACAACTCTAGAACTTGACAAGATAATACATTCACGGTCCTTACCGACTAATCCAAGTGATCACTCAACACTCGGCCTAAGATGTAAACCCTTTTCTTTTTCAACACTAATCCAAATGATTGAGGCATTACGACTGTAAACCCTTTTCTTTTTCAACCTTATTTTCTTTTTATCTCCCCACCAAAAACAAATTTCCCTTAGTTAACCCTTTTGAGCCTAAACCTTTCGTTTCAAAACCCGCAAAATACAATTTTGCATAAATCCCATCACCCAAAACCCCCTTTATTTTAGTAAAATTCGGTTCTTTTGAAATACACAAAAATATGTGACTTAGTTATCTTGTGAATATTTATTATATAAAAAAAAAAAAATCGTTAGTTGCTTGAAATAAATAAGCAAATTTATTGCTTATAAACCTTTGGTTTGTACCTAAGTCACAAATAAAATTTTCAAAAGAAAACCAACATTTTACGCCTTTAGCTACTTTTCAAATAAAACTACCCTACCCCTAGCCAAAACCTACCCTTTTAAAGTCCTCTTCATATTTACAAAGATTATGTTAAAAACGAGGAAGTTTGATTACTTGTCAAGCATATGGTAGGAGTAAGTACCATATCGGGATCGAGCGTTTCACTTATACATCTTCGGCCGAGTGTTGAGTGATCACTTGTGAGGTGTGTGAATTTGTATATAGCTTAACAAAATTTTAAAAGGCATGTTATGACAAAAAATATTTATTTTTCTTAAAAAGAGTTCTAAATAAATCATGTCGCTAATGTTGGAAAAAATGCGTTTCTTTGTATACTTTTGATTTTCAGGATTAAAAGAGCTTAAATGTACAAAAGGAACAAACTAACGACAAAAACCAACATAAATACAAAAGAAGGGAAGTTGATACATCATACCGACCTTCCGAGCTTCACCCCAAGACCAAAAACAGCAAATTAGAAGACAAGCACGGAGCAGTGTCCCACTTAGGATTCTAGAAAGAAAAAGACAAACAAAAGCAGACACGAGACACGGGGCCGTGTCCCATGGACACGAGCCGTGTCACATGGACACAGGCGGCCGTGGTCAAATCCCAGATATGCAAATCTTGAATAGTACAACAAGTACAATGGCCACGGGGCCGTGCCATTGACACACAGGGCCGTGCAAGCATACAGACTGACACAACTCATTAAATGAAGACAAAGAAGAAGGGGGCACGGGGCCGTGTAGACTGTCTGTTTCCAACTATAAATAGGGGTACTTGGTTCAATTGCAATACATCCCTTGGCAAACCACTTCTCTCACACCTGCCACCGCCACAATACCACCATCATCCACCACATTCATCCATCTTTAGAGTGTGTAGTAGTCTCGGGATCCAAGATTGATCGTAAAGGTTTTTGTCAAACAAATGCCATGACTGGCTAATCTCTTACATACTTGCTGAAGACAAGTCATTTATGGATTACTTTTGATTTCCAAGCTTTGGTTAACTTTTAAATTAGGTTTTTATTAATGACTTTAATATCTAGTTTTTTATATTGAAAGTGAACTTTATTCTATCACCTCTTCATGTTTTGTTGATTCACTCATTCGTGTCTTTACGGTCAATATAAAGCACGCTAACTGCCTAGAAGGGGGTTAGAAGGGTGGTTGGGTAAAGTTCTTGCGTCGTTCAGTGTATAGATCTTGCGAGAACTTGATTCAAGCTTATTAGGACTTCCTTTGAGGCAGATAGCATCAAATCGGGGGAAGTAAGAACGACTTGAATCCCTTATAAATAAACTACTATTAAAACTTTAAACCGGTCTTGCGGGAAAAAAACCGAAACCGGTTTTTTTTAACCGGTTTTTTTTATAACCGAACCGGTTTTATAACCGAACCGTCGGTTATAGAACGGTTAGGATTCTTGGTATGAAAAACCGGTTAATAACCGAAACCGGCGGTTAAAAAAAAACCCGGTTAAAAACCGATCCAACCGGTTACACCGGTTATTATTTTGGACTTGAAAAACCGGTTAGTAACCGAAACCGGTTATTAAAAAAACCGGTTATTAAAAAAACCGGTTTTCATTTTGGATGAAAAAAATCGGTTCGGTGGTTTTTGAAAAAAACCGATTTGTACACCTCTATCTCGAAGGGATCTAACTTGTCAACATGTAGAAAGTTGAAGGGCTCATTAATCTTAATTTTCCTGTAAAGCAAAACAAGAATCGGTAACATCGATCTCGACTGACGGTTTTCAAACCTTTTCTTCTCCAAATTCACTCACTCCCTCTACAATCTCCACACCTAAATTCCAATCAATCTACCATTTCTATTCTTCAAACCCCTATCTGTCTTCACACACACATACATAAAAATGAGTGTAGAGCTTGCATCGGACACCCATGGGAATCTGGACGAGCAAATTTCACAGCTCATGCAGTGCAAACCCTTAATCGAACCTGAGGTTTCATTTTTCACCGTTGATTTTGATTAATTTTCTGTTTTAGGGTTTCTGTTATTTGAATATTGTTATAATTGGAATGGAATGGAATTTTGTATTTATTTTATTTTAGTTAGTGTGGTTATTGATGGATCTGAGTTCGTTAATCGATTATCTATTTTTGATCTGAATTCTTGGCTGAAATCATTTTTTTTTTTAATTTATGATGTGGTTGAATAATATTAAGTGGAGAGAATCACACTTGCTCTTGATTTCTGACAATTTAAAGTTAACAGGCACTGCAAGTATTTTAAGATTGTGATATTTAAAGAGAAAAAAAGAGCAATTTAATTAATCAAAATTTGCTTCACAAGTTTCTTGAGTTTGACAATATACATGAATGGGTAATTCATTTTTGTATTGTTAATATGTATTGAAGACGCTAATCCTGATAGTTGATTGAATATAGGCTATAGCATACGCTTCATTTAGAATGTGAATTATACATAGCTGTTAAAAGCCATCGCCTCTTGCGCCTAGGCCCATTTTCAGGCGAGGCGAGACAATTGCGCTTTAAGTAGAGGCAATTGCATTTTCTCCAGGTGATGGTTCAGGCGTACATTCCGGCGAGATTCCTAGATTCCGGAGAGTTTCCGGCAAGATTCCAGCCAGATTTGTACTTTTATTTAAGGAAAACTACTTTTCTATACTAATACATTAATATTTTAAAACTTTTGGTACTAATTAGATGATATTAAATGTTATATACTTTTGTTTATTTTATTGGAAGAATAGTATTATTTTTCTAATACATAATATATTTTTTAATTTTTTTTTCATTGTGCGCCTTGAGTGCGCGTAGCGCCTTTAATAACTATGGAATTATAATAATATGGGATTATAAATTAGAATCGCGAAAGTGTCAGTTGTAATATTACGAACTGTGGGTACTGTATTATGCGATCGTACGTAGTGCTTTGAATGCGACATGTAAGACGGTTACTTAACCGCTTCACTTTTTTTCTCCTGCTTTAATTATCTTCTATGCACTATGTACAAGTGCATTATACGGTTCTCGTAGTTTTCAACATGTTATTGGTTCTGAACAAGAGTGCCCCTTATATTTATAATATCATATCATATATTTAACTTCTTGAGTAACAATATCTTTAGGAAGTTAAGCACAATATTTAGATACTGTGTGTTTGTGGATGTAGGTTAGGACATTATGTGACAAGGCAAAGGAGATATTAATAGATGAAAGCAATGTTCAGGTATGACTTTTTTTTTTTTCTATTGCGATTTCAGTAACAGTTGTCGTTATACTGTATGGACTGATGTACGTTTGCAGCCAGTAAAAAGCCCAGTGACTATTTGTGGTGACATTCATGGGCAATTCCATGATCTTGCTGAACTTTTTCGTATTGGAGGAAAGGTATTAGCATTAACTCTTTTGAAGGAAACACAGTCAATATGATTGAAAGAATACATATACTTTAAACGCAGTCAATTTGATCTTAACTTACATGATCTAATCACATTAACATCATCTCTACCGTCGTATCAGTGCCCGGATACAAACTACTTGTTTATGGGGGATTACGTGGATCGAGGGTATTATTCTGTTGAAACTGTCACAGTAAGTAAAAGTCTCTAAATCATGCCTTTCTGCCGTATTTATATTTGTTTTGCTGACCCGCTTGGTCGCATGTTATACAAGTAGTTGATATATAACCATTGTTTTTTTTATTACAGCTCTTGGTGGCTCTGAAAGTACGATATCCTCAACGAATAACTATTTTAAGAGGGAATCATGAAAGCCGGCAGGTATTTTGTTTGACTTATTTGACTTTTGACACGGTGAGTTTTTCAGATATATAACCGGATTATTTTCTTTATGTACAGATTACTCAAGTATATGGGTTTTACGATGAATGCCTTCGGAAGTGAGTTTGTGCTCTTATACAATTTACGACAGAGTATTTTTATATATTTTCATGTAGTAAAGTGTGTAATTTAAATCTTGTTTTCCAGGTATGGCAATGCAAATGTTTGGAAGACATTTACAGATCTATTTGATTATTTCCCATTGACCGCATTGGTAAGTATACGCCTTTGTTTCGTCCACTAATGTAACAAGTTTTTAATGCAACATTATATGTCATGTTATCACCATTATATTATATTATATATTATTAAGGAAACTGTAGCTGATGCTATTTTTAATTTGTTTGTTTTAATTTATTTTCATATGCTAGGTTGAATCAGAAATATTTTGCCTCCATGGTGGGCTGTCACCTTCTATTGAAACCCTAGATAACATTAGAAATTTTGATCGCGTTCAAGAGGTCCCACACGAGGGGCCCATGTGTGATCTTTTATGGTCTGACCCAGATGACCGTTGTGGTTGGGGTATCTCCCCCCGTGGTGCTGGTTACACGTTTGGTCAAGTAAACACACTGCCAAACACCTTTTTAATATACCTGAAGTCTAATGCATCAACTTATCTTATTAAATATTGAAATGTATTTACAGGATATATCAGAGCAATTTAACCATACCAACAGCCTAAAGCTTATTGCTCGAGCTCATCAACTGGTCATGGAAGGATTTAACTGGGGACATGTATTTACTAGAAATTTCTGTTTTTTAAAAAAAAAAAAATTTTAATTTTTTTTTTTTTAATTTTCTTTTTTTTTTGAGGTCTCTTTTATAATGATGTTGGTCATGCAACTATTTATAATATGCTGATTTTTGGTTGACAGGAACAAAAGGTGGTCACTATCTTTAGCGCACCTAATTACTGTTACAGGTGTGGGAATATGGCTTCTATCTTGGAGGTCGATGATTGCAAGGGACACACATTTATCCAGGTTTCACTCTCTCACAAATATACTTAGAGGTGGCAACTGGCAAGTTGGGTGGGTTAGGGAGTTGAAACCTATGCAGTTAATATCGGTGATGTATCGGTTATCGGTCCCCATGTAAAATATCAGTCAGAATATCAGTACTGATATCATCGGTGATATTGACAAACATATCACCGATTTTCTTGATATCAGTAGTACCCTGCTTCTTAGTTCTAGCATACGTCTTTCTTCTTATTGCTGCTATTAGTGTTATAAGTTTTAATTGTTAATTGTTAGTGTTAAATGTTAGTGTTTTACGTCTTAATCAGTTCCTACTTGCTACAATTGCGAGTGTTTTGCAAGTTGCAAAAGGTTAATTTGTTAATGGTAGGAAAGCATACTGAATCGTTAAGTGTTAAATTGCTATATATGTATATATATATACTAAGCAGTTAAAGCGGTAAAATAGCGGATAGCGGTCAAGGTCCGCTATACGATATATAGGTTACAGCGGTGGTATAGCGGTGATATAGCGGTAATTTTTATACCATGCATAATTTATATATTTATATATATATATATATAGGGAGAAGATCATGCGTGAACCACCTCTTATTGTGAGAACCGCGAGAACCAATGTGAACACACCAAAAATGCCTAAAAATAGCTAAAAATCACACAAATGTTGTAAAACTAGCCTAATAGCAAAGAATATAAGAGAACAATAGGGAGAAAGAGATTGATCTTATTGATTGGAATGTCTAAAGAAGATGTACAAGATGGTATATATAATATAGAAAACTTGTGGAACAAGCCTAGTCTATTTTAGGTGTTGATAACCATAATAATAATAAATATATTCATAACACTCCCCCTTGGTTATCAACATAATATGCTTGATGCTGCCTCGTTAAAAACCTTGCTAGGAAAACCCGGTGGGACAAAACCATAGCTAAGGGAAAAAGAGTGCAGCGTGTAATGCGTATTATCTCCCCCTGATACTTCTGGATCAGGTATGTTGCCTCATTAAAAACCTTACTAAGAAAACCCAATGGGACAAAACTTAGTCAAGGGAAAAAGAGTGCAACTTGAATAAGTCTCCCCCTCATTTTAACATGTATCCTTTAAGTGACGTGTATCCATCTTCCTTGAAAGTCGAACAAAGCTCTTGTAGCCAATGATTTGTCGCTCGATCCCTTAATGTGCAATCCTTTATGTTGAGCAATGTTGTATAATCTTCTAACGAGACTTTAGGTGCCTCCTTTCAAAAAATATCATATGTCCACGACTGTGTTTTGTTACATTCCTGCATTTACAAGACTAACCAAACTTGTTTTGATGGGTTAGTAAAATATAATCAAATATCGTTTATACCTGAAATATTTCTTTGAACTCATTCCAATGTCTCTTCGCTTGACAAAGGTTATATTATGACAATAAGCTCAAGTGAAAGATATTTTAACCATACATAACTAGCAAAACATTTTAGCGCATACATGCATTTAATGATGGTACTTCTAGAATGAGAATCTCTACTTTGGTAGGAGATGATAATAGGCATTTCTTATAACAACTGACTTAACAACCTTTAACATACTTTAAGGTTCAACTATGTCCATACTAAAATATACCAACATCATCTTCTAGATGTACTTGAGGGATTGATAAAATATAATTACATATATACTCGAATTGCTGTTCGAGTAATAATTAGATCGTGCCAAGGTCATTAAAAAAAATTCTCCCTCTAAAAGCTCGACATTTTCTCTCGATGATGCCTAAACATCATCACTGTAAACTGCGATTATAGTGAACTTTTAAAAGTAGAATGTTGATAAAACATGGCTAATTTAATCAAACTTATATCCCTCTTTATGCAAATATCTCGAGTTGTACAACACTCGACTCGAGTATTTTAGTCCATACATATTTTGTCAACTTCATATAGTATGTTCTTGAGGTTTTGACATCAATGCTTCTAGCATTATCAATCCATGAGGGAATTTGTTCCATCTTATCCAAATATGCACATGCTTTTACTCTTTAGAAGTTTTGCTACATAAAATTTGCCCATTTAACACATAGATATCTATATCATATGCAAAAATGTCATGAACACTTGCTTTTATCTCTGAAATCCATATTGTACCATGCGTGTACACTATTTATTGAGATATCACAATCACTGGGTACAAGTTTTCTATGTATGTTTCTTGATGCACAAGTATTACATCGTTAAGATGTTTCAATTAACCTTTTAAGCACTCAGTTGCTTTAGAAACTCATCAGGAGTTCCAATTATATCCAACATATTCAAATATGAATCTGTATACAATGATCACATCGTTCTCGAGAACATATTTTACATGATTCTAATAATTTAAATTCTTGAGGGACTTTCATGTAAACTTTTAGTATCAAGTGATTCATAACTTTCATAATACGCATATCAATTCTCTCTTTATATTACCAGACTAATTAAATATTGGAAAGCCAATACATCCACCACTAGAGAATGTGTCTCATTATAATCAATCATGGGTTTTTGCGAAAATCCTTGTGCACCATATTTTCCTTATCTCATTTAATTTGATTTTCACATGATTCGCATAAAAGCCCCATTGATGTCCAACATACTTTACAAATTCAGTTGTATGGACTGTTGGTCCGAAAACTTTCCATTTCATTAGAGAATTTGAATCTGCCATACTTTGCGTCTTTCCATTTTGGCCAATCATTTATGTATTTTCATTCATAGACAGATCTTAAATCTTGATCCTCATCATTTCATCATTTCAAGCGCTATATTATATACAAAAGTATAACGACGTCGATTTTGTTTCGATTCCATACATATCTTAGACATGATACAGCTTATCGAGATCTCTTTATTTTCAGGTACCTGAGGTTCTTCTTGAACCATCATGTCTACTGTCTCTTCAAGAGATCTTATTACTATAACCTCGACTTGACCATCTTAATTACTTGCTCCATTTTTCGAGGAATTTTATTATTGGAATCAACTAGTCTACCATGCTTTAGGCATGCAATAGACTCATTACAAAATATGTGGTTGTCCACTTGGGACACAAATATGACTGGAGCATAAGCAGTTGATTATGTGACTTACTTAGTTACTCTATTTAGGTCAGTGAACTTGTCTGGTAATTTGTTCTTTAATATTGGTAAATGAATTATCCTTTGAACTTCTGGTTCATCGTTTATACTATGAGGATCAAGATGACATGATAATTCATTCCAATTTTTACTTTCCAACTGCTTGTTATCTCCCCTTAATGTTGGGAACATTCAATCACTACAGTGAAAACCAATGAGCTGTAAGCAAATCTCTCCTCAATAGCTTTAAGTATTTAATCATAGATAATTATTTATTTATTTTTTTTACCCAACATATATTCTCAACCCTTTTAGAGGTCCCAACATTGTGCTAATGGTGGATCAATATTATATATACCGCACAACCAAAATCTTAGAAAGGACATATTTGGTTCCTGACCAAAAACCAACTATAATGGGGGAAGTATGATGACATATTGGCTTGATGTGAATTAATGTTGTACATGTAAAATCACATGTACCCAAATACAAATATGAACTCTTGCTCTTATGATCATTGGCTTTGTAATCAATTGTGAACATTTAGTGATCGTCTCAACGAAACAATTCTTGTATAAACATAAGCTATATGAAGTTTAACATTTATTCCAATATCATTAATAACTTGGGAATTGAATTCACCTTTATTACCAAAATAAATATACCAATCTGGATTAATATGCTTGCTATCACATTAGCTAAGCCACAATCACACAAACTTCAGGTTGTGGATTTGATAACCATTTAGACGATGCATCGATTTAAAACACTAAATGGCATCAAGTTGGGATATGCATATCCTTTAATCACTTCCATAATATTTAGGGATTCTTATCCTACTTTGGTTGGTGAATCATTAATTTCCCATGCGAGCAAAGATGACAAGTTTAATTATTAGCAAGAATCTTTTGAATCTTCGTTAAGTTTCACAACATCATCGACTCGGTGTGGTCTAACCGGTCATGCCAACTAATTAAATAATTATGATCCATAAACTTCTGGTTTATGATCGTATATGTATTACTTACTCGTATGTAATACAAAACTTTAGATACGAGAAAATGTATTATAATTTTAAAGTTCAACCGATTATGTTAATAATCATGATCCATAACCTAGTGGCCTGTGATCATTTATGCTTTATACACACTTATGCTTACAAGATAGAATATACGAGATAATCATTTCAAACTATCATGTAATATCACTTTTATCATTTCCACACTTCATTCTCATATAATCACTCCCTTAGTATTTCCACTTAAGGTGGTTGATCTCATTATCATCATCATCATCATGATCATTATTCTAAATATGTACATGATCATCATCTTTACACTGATAAATGTATAGTCACATTCGCTTCATGGAATAGGGTAGAATCAAAACAAGCTTCATAGCTTTCTATTATTCACTCAGTCACATGCATATGAAATCATCTCATACTTTTCATACTCACAAAATGATATTGCTACTTTAGGAGCATATCTCAGCTGTGACTAATGGAAAAAATATTATGTATTTTTTCTTAGAAATAATCTTCCCTTTGCTTAACACCAATTGAGAAGTAGTTAAACACCCGAGTCATATAAGATTTATCGCTCTAACATCTTACCATCTTTTGTAATTTGATGATGAAATTTCGAGAGTATGACACTTTGGATGTCATATCAAAACATATATATACTCTTACGATAGTTGCAGTGAAAGATAACTTTATGATTTTGATCTTTTCAATACTACCATGCATATAAATAAATGATAGCATACACAATAGATGATATACCATAAAGTCAAACCGAGATATATATATTTACATGACTGAGCCATATATGATTTCCTGGTCTAAAATCATATAACATTCTATAAACTGATAATAAGATTTAGGGAGTATGGCAATTTGAGTGTCATATCTAATCATATGTATACTCTTTCTTGAGAGTGATAACCAACCACAACTTTGGATTTAATTATTCTATTGAATACTATCTATACAAATATATAGCATACTAAATACAATTAATACATGAAAAGATAACGTTATAACATGCCACCATATAAAACAAGTTATAGTAAATCTTTAGGAAGTGAGATTTTTTCAACACTTATAAAAAAATATATATTTATAGATCTATATATATAGTTTATGTGTTAACATACCATAATGTACGTAACCAGTCACAAGTATACCTTATATACAAATATTTGTTACTCTATGCTTAAACATAAACAAATATCTTTATCAACTTCCCAAAATATGATTATTTATTACTTTCAAATAAGTCTTTCTTTATAATAATAAAAAATTTCGATCAAATTCCACATATAAAAGGATATCGAGCGGTATTTAGAAAAAATATCTTTTGTCACACAAATATTTTATATAAATATATAAACATATATAACATCTTATACTTATACAAAGAGTCATGATGTATGATAATAGCAAAAGGACATGAGAGAATAATAGAGAGAAAGAAACTGATATTCTTTTATCAATTATTCAAGGTCATGAACAAAAACCAAAACCCTAATAGTTTGCAAACTTAAATCTATATTTATGGTAAGTATTAACGCCAATATCATATATCCTCATGAAGCAAATAATCTCCTATTAATAATCTCATACAAACTTCAAAATATTATCTCAGAATAGATTAATAGAACAACCATCATTTTTTTTTTATTTTTTTTTTATTAATATTGAGATATCAGTATATATCAATGATTTAAGCGTAAATTAAACACATACATGACTAATAATCAATATAATATTAGGTATGCAGATCGAATATATATACACATACAATATATGACAGGAACATGAAATTGAATATATGAAACTCAAATCTGGTGCTTAACAACTATAAAGTGTCCACCTAACTACCTTTCAAAATCTCTTTTTTAGTTCTTGAAGAATAAGTTTCGTTGTTCCGCGTATGAAAAGTACCCGTTTTTGTTGAAGATAGTTACATATATTACTTTTTAAATTTCAACCCAAATATAAATTTAATATTAAATCTGAAAATCATTTTTTCTGATAGACATCTAGAAAAATACGAACCACTTTTTCGTTAATGTAATTAATATGAAGAATACTAAATAATCAACCAGTAAATAATGTTTATTTGTGAAATATGGGAAGAAAAATGATTTGAATGATTTTAATACAACACAAATCGGCTTTTTTTTTTTTTTCCATTTATTGCCCAACAATCAAATAAATCAAGTTCACAAAAATACAATTATGATGCATAAAATTAAATTACTTACCTCATCGATGACTTGGAAACGAATCGGAGAAATTTTCGTTGATTCAACGAAAACGATAAATTGATCTCCATGGCATCCAGCCACCTTACATACATCAGGTCAAGAGTCGGCGACGACGGTGATGGCGATATTCTCTTTCTTACAATCTCCTATCTTCCTACCAAGGGTTTAGGAATTTATGTGAATATGATAATACGATTCAGCGTCAAAAGCAACTCGTGCTGATAACGTGTTGTAAAACTAGCCTAATAGCAAAGAATATAAGAGAACAATAGGGAGAAAGAGATTGATCTTATTGATTGGAATGTCTAAAGAAGATGTACAAGATGGTATATATAATATAGAAAACTTGTGGAACAAGCCTAGTCTATTTTAGGTGTTGATAACCATAATAATAATAAATATATTCATAACAACAAAATTTTTTTTTTTGAATTTTTAATATTTTTTATAAAAAAATCGCTACTTTTCGAAGCCAAAAAAAAAAAAAAAATGTTTTTTTTTAAAATATAAATTTTTTTTTTTTTTTTTTTTTTGGCTTCGAAAAGTAGCGATTTTAACCTAAAAAAATCAAAAAAAAAATTTTAAATTTTTTTTAGATTTTTTTAGGTTTTTTGGGGGTTTAGTTTTTAGCATTTTAGCTTGGGGGTGTGGGGGGGGGGGGGGGGGCTTAGGTTTTTGGGGGGTGGGGGTTAGGTTTTTTTTAGATTTTTTTAGCTATTTTAGGTTGTGTTCACATTGGTTCTCAAGGTTCTCACAATAAGGGTGGTTCTCGCATGAGCCCCTCCCTATATATATATATATATATAAATATGTTCCAAATATTAGTGGTAATGTCTCCACTTCAAAACATAAAAACATAAAGGTGATAAATAAATCCGGATAGACTATTATTAGATTTAAAATATAAAATACATAAAAACGATGAATAAATATAGTAATGATAAATAAATAATAGTCATGTTATATAATATCTAAAACTAAAAAAGAATAAATATTACAACTTTATTAATGTTGTTATTATTTTTTGAGTTAATTACATAGTTAGTCCCTGTGGTTTGCAAAAAATAACAACCTTAGGTACTAATAGTTTAGAATCACATTCTAGGGTATTAACTTTTCATTTTGTAACGTTTGAGGGTATTAGCACTGTTTAAAGGCTTAAAATCACATTTTATTAGTACCCTCAAACGTTACAAAATGAAAAGTTAATACCCTCAAACGTTACAAAATGAAAAGTTAATACCCTAGAATGTGATTTTAAACTATTAGTACCTAATGTTGTTATTTTGTGCAAACCACAGGGACTAACTATGTAATTAACTCTTATTTTTTAATGCCTTTTAAAATTTTCCAGTTGTAATCAATTTTGCAACTCTGCAACAAGCATTACTAGACTACCAGGCCTACGTTTACCAATTTTCAATAAAATTTCATAATTTCCATTTCAATCTTTTATTATCTCATTTTACAATGCACCTTTTGCATCGTCTTCTCCAAGCCTGTTCTCACTCCCTACTTGCAGCTTCTCCACGCCACAAGTTGCGGTTTCAAATCTAGATGTGTCGATCCTCGAATCATTCCGCGTCTAGATCTTGACTTCTCATCCATATTTAGTCCAGATCTGGTAGATTCAAGCTTAGTGCCGTTGATAATTGTCTATATCCGGTTCGATCGCCGACTGGTTTGCCGGTTCAACCTCCAGATCGCTAATAGCACTGATCCAGCCGCTATAAAGGTCTACAAATAGCGGTCAAATAGCGGGCTATAGCGCCGCTATTAGCGGAACCGCTATGCCCAACCGCTATTTGGATCGCTACAATGCCAGGAGACCGCTAACCGCTATAGCGCCGCTATTAACTGCATAGATAGTGTGAGGTTCATTGGGGAACACTAAAAAAGTGAGGAACAGCGGGGAACCGACTCAAACGAACTCCGATTGGACTCATTCCAGCGGCGTTGGAACCGTCTCGTCGAACCCTAACTAGGATCTCTTAACCCTAAACCCTAAATCATAACCCCTAAACCCTAAATATATTAGGGTTTGGCTTTTAGGGTTTAGCTTTAGGGTTTAGCCTTATGGTTTAGCTTTAGTGTTTAGCCTTTAGGGTTTAGAGTTTAGCTTTAGGGTTTAGGGTTTAGCTTTAGTGTTTAGCTTTAGGTTTAGTCTTTAGGGTTTAGCTTTTAGGGTTTATAGTTTAGATTTTACGGTTTAGCTTAGGTTTTAGCCTTATTTTTTAGCTTTAGGGTTTAGAGTTTAGGAGTTAGGATTTAGGGTTAAGAGATCTTAGTTAGGGTTCGACGAGCCGGTTCCAACGCCGCTGGAATGAGTCCAATCGGAGTTCGTTTGAGCCGGTTCCCCGCTGTTCCCCACTTTTTTAGTGTTCCCCAATGAACCTTCCCCTATGTATATATATGGTAAGGTTCATTTGAGAACCACCTTTATTGTGAGAACCAATGTGAACACACCAAAAAACCCTTAAAAAAATTATAAAAAACCTTAACGAACCAATGTGAACCACCTTTATTGGTAACGAAAATTAGCGATTTTTAGTTAAAAAATATTTATAAAAAAATGTTTTTTGTGTGTTTTTTTAGGTATTTTTGGTTGTGTTCACATTGGTTCTCGCAATAAAGGGTGGTTCCTAACGGATCCTTATCCTATATATATATAGGGGTTGGTTAAAGTACGCAGTGTACGAGATTGAGTTACAACATGCGAACTTCATTTTCACCATGCGATTTTTTATAACATGCTATTTTCTCATTTATACAACATGCTATTTTTTCATCTTTCAACATGAGACTTTTTTGTTTTTCAACTTGCAAGTTTTTATATTTTACAACATGCGAGTTTTTAGTTATGAAATTTATAACGTGCGAACTTCAAATCTCGTACGCTCGTACGGTAAGGCATATTGCACATTACACTTCCACTATATATATGTATATATAAAAGATTTTCATGATATTAAAATTACCGATATCCCACCGCGATAACCTATATCGGTCCTTGACCGATATCCGATTTTTTTACCGCATTAACTACATAGGTTGAAACATTAGTTTTTGATTAGTTAAAGGTTAACTTCTTTTTTATTAGAAGTTAATGCATTAATTATGAGTATAGAAACATTATTATTACAATAATAATCTTGGTTTTTTAATAAAAACGATTAGGAGGTTGTATCATGTACTTGGTTTAAAAAAGCGCGAAGCGCTCCGAAGCGTTTTGGTTCCAAAAGCTTTAAGCGAAGCTTCAAGCGCGAAGCGAGAGCTTCACGTATACGAAGCGCTCCATATTATATATAATTATATATAATGTTAATTTTATATATATGTATAAAAAATAGCTATCCATAGTATATATATGTATTTTATAATGTTAATTTTGTACTTTTATGCATAAATTAAAAAGTTTAAGGACCAAATGTAAACTACTGAAGATAGAGGGGGTTAAATGTTTAAATAGACAAACTATCTTTACACTTTTTAAGTAAAAAGTTAGAAGTTTCAGGGACTGAATGTAAACTAATGAAAGATAGAGGGGTTAAATGTTTAAAAACCTTAAGTTATAAAAACCCTAAAAGCCTAATTTCACATACGCAGCCGCTCTCACAGCATCTCTCTTCTTCTTCTTCCCCCTTCTTCCTGGTTTCCGGCTGAAAGCAACTCCGTCGCCGGAATTTGTCGCCGGATTTCACATAGGAAGTCGCTATATCGTCGATATAAGGTCGATATGTACCTTGTAAAGACTGTTGGGCTTAAAAAATGGCCCAAATGGTGATCTGATTGGCTGGAGCGTCGCTTCACAACTTCATCGCTTCGCCGCTTAAAGCTCGCTTCACTTCGCTTCACGTAATGTAACGCTTCAGAGCCAAAAAAGCGTTTTTCCCATCGCTTCATCGCTTCAAGCTCGCTTCAAGCGCGCTTTTTTAAACACAGATCATGTATGCACATTAAATTAAGACTTTGGGCAGGGGTGTTCATCGAATAACGAATTTTCGAATTATTCGAATCGAATGTTCTCGATTTTTTTACATGAAAGTATTTGAAACTCGAATTCGAATAAATTCGATTTAATTCAAACTCACCCTAAACAATAAATTATTTTACTTTCATTTTTTAAAACTACTACGAATAATTATATTCAACATAAAATATAATAATCTGCAAAATTAATTAACTATCAATATGTCAAAACCATAGTTACCTAATTCGTGGTTCGCTCCGGTACGGGTACGCGGTTCGGGTGACGTTTTCGGTACGGAGGGGGGTAGGTTCATTTCGGTACGAACCGGTACGATGTACCATGGAGTCCGGTTCGGTGTACACAAATTAAAACATAATGTAATTTATAAGTTTTATGTATGAATTTATAAGTTTAAGGACCAAATGTAAACTAGTGAAGATAGAGGGGGTTAAATGTTTAAATACGCAGCCACTGTTTCTTCTTCCCCTTCTTCCTGGTTTCCGACTGAAAACAACACTAGCGTCGAAGTTCAGTTATGGATCGCCGTACCCAATCGATTTGGAACGTCCACCTTGTCTATTTTGACACAAAACACCAAAATTTAGAGGATAGGTTGGTTACTGATAGCGATTTAAGCTAGGTAAAAATTTGGAAATATGTAGTATGGGCTATTTGTCAGAAGGTTTGGTAATGTTATGAATAATAAACTATCACTTATGGAGGTAGTTCATACTTTGGCCAAGTTTAGAAGTTATATGGAGGTATTTAAAATATATATATATATATATATATATATAAATTGAATTCGAATTTCGAATCAAATCGAATTCAAATTTATAAATTCGTATTCGATTCTAATTCGATTACTGGACTCGATTACGAATCAACTCGAATTCGAACATTTTTAATCGAATTTCGAATTTTTCGAATCCGAATCGAATTCTGAACACCCCTAACTTTGGGTATCTTTCAACCCGTTACCTTTTAGCTAAATCTTGTTGGTTTGGCATGTTTGGGATTTAATACACCAGAAAGTAGACGGGTGACGCCGTGACGGGTCAAAGATACCTTAGGCAACCCTCTTTAAGCTACACAGTTTTCTTTCAAGGGTCTGTATATAAGTGCAGCATTTCTTGTTTTAGACTGGATTTTAGAATTATTTAGTTAATAATCAAACAAGTTATGCCTGGTAGGGGATGGCTAAAGTACCTAAACCCGACTGGAAAACCCGAAACAATAGGGGTATGTAGGGGTGAGCAGAAAACCAAAATAACCGAAGAAACCGAACCGAAACAAAAATTGACGATTCGGTTTTCGGATAACCATTTTCAATAACCGAAAAAAAACCGAACCGATAAGTTACAATCCATATATTTTTATATTTAAGTTTAAATTGTTTAAGGGTTTAACCCAAATCTAGTAGAAATTAATTTTATTCTTAATGTTAAGTGTTTATAATAAAAACATTACATGTTTATTTATAATTGAAATGATTTATTTATTACCTACAAGTAATAACAAAATTTATTATAAAAATTAAATGATCTTCAAATTATTATAAAAGAAAATATCTTAATAAAAGCTTTGGAGAAACATAAAAATAGATTAGAATGTTAGGTTTATATAAAAATTAAAGAGGTTAACTATAATAACTTTTCTATATAAAATTAAAGAGGTTAACTATAATAACTTAAAAATTTGCACGTTAAGTGAACAATATTTGGAGAAACATAAAAATTAAAGAGGTTAACTATAATAACTTAGGGGCTGTTTGTTTACCTCTTAATGAGGCTCTTAATGGTTTAGACCTCTTATTGGTTCAGTACTTAATGGTTCAGACTGTTTCACGAGCAGATGTTTGAATGGTTCAGACATTTGCTTCTGAATGGTTAAGATTTATACAGAGTCTGAATAGTTAAGACCTCTAATCTGAATTGGTCAGACATTTTCCCCTGAACGGTTAAGTATTATACAGGCTTTGAATGGTTCAGACCTCTTACTGGTTCAGCACTTAACCATTCAGATGTTGCCAAACAGCCTCTTAGATGTAAACAAATAAGAAAGATTCATATATTTTAAATTATACTTATTATTTTTTGAATCTTACATAATTTTGTTCCAAAAACCAAAATAACCGAAAAACTGAACCAAACTGAAGTAAAAACCGAAAAAAACGAAACCGAACGGTTTTAAAAAACCGAAAACCGACATTTTGGTTTCGGTTTTGCCCAAAAACCGAACCGAACCGTGCACACCCCTAGGGGTATGGGATTAGCTTTCTTAGTTTTTGCGGGTTTGGGACAATTATGATTTTTGGTGATAGCCGCCCGATTACGCGAGCCCGTTTATGTTGGAAACTTGAAATTATTAAAATTATGGAATTGGTAAAAGCGAAGTTGAATATTTTGTATCATTCAGGTTGGTTTTTTAGGTGAGTTTAAGATAGGGTTCCAGGTAATGGGCATCCCACCAAGTAACTTATATAAGACCATAAATGGGTATACCTAATGGCCAAACGGATACCCGACGAGTATGGGACCGGGTAATTATGACACAGTTTTACAATCGTATATGGGGCTGGGATTACGAAAATCTGTCCCGTACCCGACCCAGACCCATTGCCATCCCTAAATTGATGGGTTATTGATATTCTAAAAAAAATAAAAATAAAATAAAATTCATGTAAGATGCAAGGACCCTGTCTTTTTTTGAAGTTTTATTAGGCAACTGGTTGATTGAAAAAATTGCTATTGCAGTTTGAACCTGCTCCCAGGAGAGGTGAACCTGATGTAACTAGAAGAACGCCTGATTATTTTCTGTAAAACTGATGCTCGTCGGATGATCGTGTGAGGACCTGATGTAACTAGAAGAATGAATGCTCATCGGATGATTGTGTACCGGACATCGTTATGATGGTTTCCTGGTTCAAGTTGCACTCTAACCTAGGATTTTGCGGTCGACTGTCCGACAATGTAATTTTTCATTATTTCGTTTGTAGGTTTTTGTGTGTAATCTTATGTATATGGACCTTGTTTCATATTCTTTTCTTTCGCCCACTTTTCTATTAGTCCGACTATATACATGTTTTGGTGCGCACTACTTGATCTATTTGTACACATTCTTCATCAATTTGTAGAAATTTTATGCTAACCAGTCTCTACCTTGCATTAGTTGCATGTCTTCAAGTCGGTTTTTCGTCGACCACATTGTTGTCAGGTTTGTTTCGTAATATTACTATTATTTTTTGTATAATTCTCGTAAGAATATGTTTGTAACACATGGCAAGTAGGAGATATATGATTTAGAACTCGTTTACAATATGCCAGCCTGTTTACAACTCGCTTGACTCGTTTACATAAATGGATTAAACGTATTGTGTTAAAAGTTACATGGTTTGAAGTGTATATTAGTTAAAAGTTGATGATGTATTTGATATGTACCATTTTTGTGGTTTGATGAATTAGCCATTCTGTCAACTCAACATGATCGCCACCAAGGGATCAGGTATACTAGCACAAAAAATAACTCTGTCAAAATTTAATAACTAATACCCAATGCAAACAAATGTAGTATCTATAATGTGAGTATGTTTAACGACCGTTCAAAAATCGGTTACACTATAAGGATAACAAACCAGTTCCATTATATGGAACTAGTTAAGGTTGTGCACACTGCACAGAGAAGTCCCCTCCAAACATTATTTATCATGTACATAGTTCATATAATATGTTTGCATATAAAAAGACATACATGATGGCGAAAACTATCATCGCGTCTTCATCTGTCATCACATGGTAAGCTGAAGAACACGCTTTTTCCGAGAACCACCTTTGATCTTAATCATATGACCCCACATCTTGGCACAACGGCTAACCATTTTCTTAAGACTCGCCCCGTCGTGTCCCTTTTCATGTTTGACCACCAATTGGCGTTGCTTGTCTTCCTCGGTGAAATGTCCTCCAAGAGATGTCTTGCATTCTTCCTCATCATCCTTTCCGCCGAAAACCTCAATGAACTTCATCTTTCTCTTCTCTTCTTCATTCTCTTCCACAACTTGTCTGTCTTCGACTTTCAAAGCACTTACTTTCTCCCCAAAGAGTGTCCGCGCTCTTCGAGTTCTTCTTGACATGGTGATGTCATAACGGGGCTTGTTTGGATTAGATTCGTCTCCCATTTGTGTTAGAAAATTTTGCTTGATTCGAGCTCGCAAATTGTCATGTGAAAGAAATATACCAAAGGGCAGAGGGTTATAACTGAGGTTATGAATTGGGATGCTTAGTAATGAATTTATTCTTTTTCATTCTTACATTTGGTTGGTGGCCAATTTTGTCAAGTCTTTTTTAATGGTAAGATGTCTCATTTGAAATAGGGAATGTAAATTACCTAACAAAGTTGATGGATCTGTGAAGTATGAAGTATGACTATTTTGTTACATATATGAAAAACAAAGTTTTAAGAAACTTCTCAGGGTTTGTTTGTTTGTTTTTTTTTTTTTTTTTTTTTGTGCTAAACCAACCAAACATGAACCTCTAGAAATCCAAACGCTATGCCCCCACTAATATAGAAACCATAGATGACTATAGGGTTTAGGTTAATAAACTAGAATTAGAGATGGGAGAACAAACTGAATATCAATATGATGAGTTAAATTGAAATCCAATAGGTGACATCTAAACTGAGTATCCGAAACATACATACGGTAATGTATTAATCCCAAACCATACCCACATACCCAAACCATCCCATAAACATTTATCTTTTATTTTTATTTTCCTTTGTTCTTAGGTAATAAAGTAATGTATTAATCCAATAATTTTTATATAAACTAATTAAATGATAAAGAAGTATAAAAATAAAGTATCATCATCATCATCACCATACTCAGTAAATCCCACCAATAGCAAAGCAAAGATAGAGTCTGAGAAGGGTAAGATGTAGACAGCCTTACCTCTACTCCGTAGGAATAGAGAGACTGCTTCCAGTGAGACCCCCGACTCGATAGTAGTTTTGCATCAAGCCTTGGACATAAGGCATATAACACTCAGCAATCGGGACAAAGACCGATTAGTGCATGTACCCTTTTGTCTTTCAGCTATCAACGCCACCACATGATGCCTGATTAACCGTCCTCAGCTTTTAACGTTATTTTCACGAAATTAGTAAAATAACGTCAAAACTAGTGCACTTTCACTTTTGCCCCCGATGACCCACACATATATACATTATATGCGCATACCGCAAACGGGCGTACATAAAAATAAAGTATAAGAACTGTATTTATAGATCCCAACAAGCAAATTTTAAGAAATTAAAAGCATACCCGATACGTAACAAGTAATGACTCATTGATCTAAAATATACCTATGGAATACTGAGATTTAGGGGTGAGCAAATTAACCACCATAACCGATAACCAAACCATAACCAACATAACCGAATCACTAATAACCGATAACCAATATAACCAATGGTTATGGTTATGAAACTTTGTATAACCGCTCAATCGGTTATGGTTATGGTTATGAAGCTTTGGTTAACCGATATAACCGAAACCGAACCGAACTTGTGATGTTAACTTTATATAATGGATTTGTGTTTTACAAAACCATATAGAGGGTTTTTACTAAGATAAAAGTATGTTAGTAACAAAATGATCTTGATGTAGATACCCATTTATTTTGAGAAAGAACTAAGGTGTTATGGCCATAATTGTTTTTATTTGAGAATTACCTTATTAAAAAGAACCCTAAATTGGGAGTTTCACCAAAAAGTTTAGTCTCCGTTATCTTATAAAATAGGATCAAGCTAAGTTCAAATCGTGCACAACCCTATTTATTTCAAACCTTGCTTAGTTACTTAACCGAAATTAACCAAAACCGACCCATAACCTGTTAGGTTCAGGATACACACACGAACACAGAACTCACACACACACACTTTTCTGATGAAGAACACAAAGATTTATAGTGGTTCGGTCGGTTCTGACCTACATCCACTCTTGGTAACTAGGAGTATTTGTATTAGTTAAGCTTGGTACAATTTTACAGATACATAACAATCTCATATATATAAGATTGAGGAAAGAGAAGAAAGTCACAAAACATGATCCGTGAATAATGGGTTTCAGAGAAGATTGGATCATCTCAGCCCTTTATCTTCTTATCCTGTTTTGATCAGAAATGATTTCCTTATGTCCACTTGCTCTAGTGGATTCACACTCAACAATCTCCCACTTGAAGCCACGGAATAATCTTCACCTGTGCTTCAACTGTGCATCAGTATCTCTGTAAAAACTTTGATCTTAACACATTCCTAGTTACCCGGCCTCCTCTTCAATTACCCTGAAGGCCAGTTGAAGCTATGCAAAGCTTCAACTTCTCTAAGGTGACAACCTTAGTCAACATATCAGATGGATTTTCACTTCCTTTGATCTTCTTCAACTTCAGAGTGCCTTCACTAACTTGCTCTCTGATGAAGTGATATCTCAGTTGTATGTGCTTTGTCTTCGAATGGAAGACAGGATTCTTTGCAAGATGAATTGCACTTTGATTGTCACAGAATAGTGCACAATCAACTTGTTCCTTGCCGAGCTCTTTGAGAAAATTCTTCAACCATATAAGCTCTTTGCTTGATTCAGCAACTGCCATATACTCTGCTTCTGTGGTTGAAAGGGCAACACTTTTCTGCAGTCTGGACATCCAGCTTACTGCAGTGCCTCCCACTGTAAAGACATAACTGGTGGTGCTTTTGTAAGATTCTTTACAACCACCAAGGTCAGCATCCGCAATCAGAATAACATCTTTCCCCTTAAACTGTAATGCCACTTTTGAAGTCCCCTTCAAATATCTTAGCAGCCATTTAACTGCTTCCCAATGTTCTCTCCCTGGATTCGACATAAACCGACTAACAACTCCCACTGCATGACCTATATCTGGTCTCGTGCATACCATTGCATACATGAGGCTACCAACTACCGATGCATATGGAACTTTAGCCATTTCTGCTTTGTCTTCATCTGATCTGGGTGACTGAACTTTAGAAAGCTTAAAGTGACTTCCCAAAGGTGTGCTTCAAATCTTGGCATCTTTAAGGCTGAATCTTTCTAACACTTTCTCAATGTACTTCTCTTGAGAGAGTGTCAAAGAACCATCTTCTTTGTTTATGAAAATACTCATCCCGAGTATTTGGTTTGCAGCTCCCAAGTCTTTCATCTCAAACTCTTCAGACATCTGCTTCTTCAGCTTCTTGATCTCTGTCATATCTGAACATGCAATCAACATATCATCCACATATAGTAATAGAATGGTATAAGAACCCTTAAACCTCTTGATGTAACAACAATGGTCGTTGTCACTTCTCTCGTATCCGACTCTCCCATGAAGTTATCAAACTTCAAATACCATTGTCTGGGCGCTTGTTTCAGACCATACAAACTCTTCTTCAACTTACACACCAAGTTTTCTTTGCCTTTAACCTGAAAACCTTCTGGTTGTGTCATGTAGATATCTTCTTCTTGGTCACCATGTAGAAAAGCTGTCTTGACATCTAGCTGCTCTAGATGCAAGCCTTCTGCTACTACAATACTGAGAACAAGTCTGATAGTAGTCATCTTCACCACTGGAGAAAATATTTCATTGAAATCAATTCCCTCTTTCTGCTGAAATCCCTTGACCACTAATCTTGCTTTGTACCGTTTGGTACCATCATGTTCATCCTTGACCCTGAAAACCCACTTGTTCTGAAGAGCCTTCTTCCCAGCTGGAAGCTTTGTTAAGTGCCAGGTCTTGTTCTTCTCAAGCGACTTCATCTCATCTTTCATTGCTAACTTCCACTGCAATGAATCTTTCAACTCCATGGCTTCTGATTAACACTGGGGTTCACCATTTTATGTCAAAAGTATGTAATTGACAGATGGTGGGTATCTGTCTGGTGGTCTAACGACTCTGGAGGATCTTCTTGGTTGAAACTGAGGAGTTTCTGGGGATTCTGGAATTTGAGGAGCGACCTCTTCTTCTTCTTCTTCTTCTGCAGAATCATTACTAGAATCATCCCTTGAGCTCCCACTGTCGATTAACTCATTCCCATTTTCTGGAATGTCGACTGAAGCTTCTTTTCTTGTTTCACCACTTTCAAATTCAACATAGTCTTTCTGAACTTCTGGTCCTTTGGTGTTTCTGTCTTTATACAATTCGTTTTCATTGAAGACGACATTCTTGCTTCTGAATACTTTTCTGCCTTCATTATCCCAAAGCCTGTAACCCATTTGTTCTGACCCATAACCAATGAATGTGCACTTCTTGGATTTTGAGTCTAACTTATCCCTGTCACCAGCTTCTAACAAATCGTAAGCACTACAACCAAAGACTCGTAAGTGTTTGAGACTTACCTCCTTTCCTTGCCACATTTCTTCAGGCAACTTGATATCTAAAGGACCGGTTGGTGAACGGTTGATCAAGTAGGCTGCAATGTTAACTGCATCGGCCCAGAATGTCTTGGGCATCCCGACATTTAGCCTCATGCTTCTAGCCCTCTCATTTAGAGTTTTATTCATTCTCTCAGCTACACCATTCTGCTGAGGAGTTCCAGGAACTGTCCTGATCATCTTTATCCCTTCCTTGGCGCAATAGTCAGTGAACTGCTTGCTTATGTATTCGCCACCATTATCAGACTTTAAGCACTTTACCTTCAAATTAGTTTCATTTTCAACAGCAGATTTCCATATCTTAAAAGCATCAAATACAGCAGATTTATGCTTAAGAAAATATACCCATACCTTTCGTGTTGAATCATCGATGAAAGTAACATAATACCTCGAGCCTCCTAGAGATAAAACTGAGGTTGGTCCATATACATCCGAGTGAACAAGCTCCAACTTCTGAGCTTTCAGTGTTCTCCCTGTCTTCACAAAAGTAACCCTCTTTTGTTTTCCAATAACACAAGGTTCACAAAATTCAGTTTCCACTTTCTTCAAGTCTGGAAACTTACCTTTCTGAGCAAACATCTCCAATCCCTTCTCGCTCATGTGTCCGAGTCGATTGTGCCATAAATTTGATGGACTCGGACCGGTGGTCATTGCATGAACACCTTCAGCAGAAACTTCTGCCATGTATAGAGTACCTTGCTTCTTTCCTTTGGCAATCACTAAATTGCCTTTGATCACTTTCCATTGTCCACCCCCAAAGTGAACATTAAACCCTTAATCATCCAGTTTACCAACTGAAATCAACTTTCTCCTCAAATTAGGAATAATGTTGGGATTGAACCCTATCAGAGGAACAGATAATTAAAGCCAAAACTGGATCAGAGCAGTGGATCCAGAATAAGCAGATGTTACATACAAGTCTCTCCCCTTAAAAGTGGTTTCAACATCTGCTGACCTCCTATCTACTGATCGTACAAGCTACTGACCGTCAAACTACTGCTCAAGTGAAGACCTGATGAAAGACTAAAGTTCTGCTGTTCAATCTACTGCCTTGGTTCAAGCACTGCTGATCCGGACAAGTACTGCTGGGTTCACAGCAGTGGAAGGATGCAGCAGTTGTTTACCCTGTCTTTATGTAATGTAATGTAATGTAATGTAATAAGCAGTAGTTAGTATAGCAGTGTCTGTATAGATCAGAGGTTAGAGTTTGTTAGGAGGTTAGATGTCACTTTCATGGTGACGTCAGCTTAGATGCTCAGTGGTTTGCTAGTGCCTATAAATAGAACAGTGCTCGGTACTGTTCTATTAGCTCTTTGCAACAATCGTCTTCTCTGCACGAACAAACACTGAGCTCTGGCTGAGGGGGAGTTTGTATTCAATCATTGCAATTGTAATCGTAATTGAAATAAATTCAATTTTTCGGTTCATTGTGAAAAATGTTTGATCAAAGCATTACTCTCGTTTGCTTGTATGCAAAGTTTGTTTCCATCTTATTTCCGCTGCACAACTCATTCATTTCCATCTTAATTTCAAACGAAAAATACAATCAAAACCAAACTCAGATCCAACAATTGGTATCAGAGCTAGGACAGTCAAATTTGATTTAACAATCATTTTGACATAAATAGTTCAGCTCAAAATCGTTGATATCGATAGTTTGTTCGTTTTTGTTGAAAAACAGAGCAAGGTTTAATCACCATTAAAGTTGATTAATCAGTGTCTGTAAAACAACCAGGATGACGTCATAATCACTAGATGATAAGAATAATGTTGGCTCATTTTTTAAACCACCCATGCTTAAACGTAATGAATACAACATCTGGGAGAGAAGGATGGGACACATCCTTGCTCAACAGAACACTGGATGTTGGAGGTCTGTTGTTTTTGGTCCCCATGTTCCTATGGTGCCAAGTGCCGAGGATCCAAAGAAGTTCATACCAAAACCTTATGAAAACTATACTGAAACTGATTTTCAAAAGTTCGAACTCGATGCCAAAGCATTTAGCATCATAGCATCTGCATTACCAAATGAGATCTATGCTGGACTGTTACATTGTAACAGTGCCAAAGAGCTATGGGATGCATTGAAGGTACAGTTTTGGGGAACCGAAGAAGTTATTGAAAACAATAGGGAAATTCTGAATCAGCAATATGAAACCTTCTGTCACATTAAGGGTGAAACATTGACCCAACAGTTTGAATGTTTTAGTTGTCTCATCAGTGAGCTAAGGCTTGTTAAGGTTGAATTTCCAAAATCAACACAAAATAGCAGGTTTCTTAGGTCACTACCTGATAAATGGGACACAATTGCATTTGTGACTAGAAACTCTGTTGAGTTCAAAGATCTGACCCTGACCCAACTTCATGGTAGACTCCTGACCTATTAAAGGGAGTTGAACCAAAAAAAGAAGTTGCAAGAGTCTGGAAAAGCTACTGATGACTACTCATTCGGTAGCACAGCTCTTCTGGGTCAGGAAGAATCTGGTAGCAGTAGTAAGGAACAGGGTTATGATCATTTCATTGATATAACAGCTGGTGGAAACTTTACCAACCCTGATCCTCACTCTGCAAATTATGCTTTTACTGCAAATACTGAAAACCAGATGTCAGATAATTTGTGCTTTGAACTCAATGATTTGCAACATTTTGATCCCACTGACTTAGAGGAGATGGACATTTTGCATCAGTTGGCTTTGCTTAGTGTGAGAATAAGCAAATTCTACAAAAGAACATGGAGAAAGTTCCCAGGGTTACATGGGAATCTAAGGGTTGGGTTGGATAAATCGAAAATCAAGTGCTACAAGTGCAATAGGCTAGGTCATTTCGCTAGGGAATGCAGGAGTCAAACTACTGGTCCTATAATCACTCATCCTAGCTCAAACCCTAGACCTCAAAATCAAAGCACTGTGCACTATACCCAATATACCCCTGCAGCTCATGTTAACACTGCTCATTATGCTGCTGCCCTTGTGCCTGTGCATTATGTCCAAACCACTGTTCCACAGATTCAATATGTTCAAACCCCTGTCCCCCAGGCACAAGTGTAACCTGTTGCATCTCAAACAGCTGCTCCAGCAGTGGTACAACCAGATCAGCAAAGCTTTTTCACTCAAGGCTTTGTTGACTGGAGCAGCATGCCTGATGAGCTTAGTGATGAAAATTTTGCACTCTATGCTTCTAATGAACCTTCTAATGATGAATTTTGTTTGATGGCATTAGAGTCAATACCAGAGGGGATTGAAACTGAAGGTGAACAGCTAAGTGATGAAACAGTGGATGAGGTGACTGAAGCAGTTGTTAATGCAGTTGCTGGTGAATTGCTGCTGGGAGAAAATTCAGAAACCATGATTGAACCACTGACAGACCCATGGTCCAAAGAGGACAAAGAAGAAGAGGAAGAAAAGAGAGCAGGTGAGGAGGAAGTAAGAGCTGATGATGAAGGAAATCATCAATGTGATTGTGCAATGATGGCTGCTGCCAAGGTTTATATGGACTTTCTTTTTACACTCAAAAGATGAGACTGCAGGCATTTTGCAAGACTTTGTGACACAGGTTGAAAAGCAATTTGACCTTCCAGTGAAAAGCTTCAGGAGTGACAATGGCACAGAATTTAAAAATAAGGAGTTGGATGCCTTCTGTGTGAAGAAAGGGATTGTAAGACAGTACAGCATCCCTAGAACACCAGAGCAAAATGGGATAGTTGAAAGAAAGAACAGAACTTTGATTGAGGCTGCCAGAACCATGCTTGCTGATTCAGGTTTGCCATTAACTTTCTGGGCAGAGGCAGTAAACACTGCTTGCTATGTCCCGAACAGAGTTTTAATAAAACCCAGGCACAAAAAGACTGCTTATGAAATTCTGTATAAAATCAAACCACTGATCTCATACTTCAAGGTGTTTGGCTGCCCATGCTTTATTTTGAACTTAAAAGATTCCATTTCAAAATTTACAGCCAAAATTAATTGTGGTTATCATCTGGGATACTCAACCACTGCCAAGGCCTACAAAGTGTTTAATACACGGACCAAGGCAGTGGAGGAGACTTTGAATATAAAGTTCAATGAACTTTCATCAATGAAAATTCCAGCAAATCCTGCAGATCTGTTTGATCTTGATAAATTCACTCTTGAAAATACTGTTGTCAAGACTAACAGTGCAGGTCCATCAGAGGATTCAACACCAGACTATGGGTATGAAATCATCATCCCTCAAAAGTCTGTCAGATTGGGAAGAGCATCAGATGTTCAAAACAGCTGTCAAAGCTCAACCACTGCTACCTCAACAGTTGTTAACCAAAGTAGCCCATCAACCACTGCTTCCACATCCTCAAACACTGCTGACAAAAGTCCCCAAACAGTGGATAAAAGTCAGCATGTTTCCACTTCATTACCTCCCATTCCACCACCTTTTGAAGCCACTGCTGGATCGTCAAAGTCCCCAGCAGTGGTTAGCTCAGATGATACACATTTGCAGCCTTCACCAACAAATGGCATCATTCCATACCAAGGAGATTTTATCTACTTGAGATCTCATCCACCTGATCAAATCATTGGCAACATCAATGAAGGGGTGCTCACAAGAAGCCAAACCCAAAACATTTGTCTTTTTGCTGGTTTTCTATCACTCCATCAGCCAGTCAAGTACCAAGAGGCACTGAAAGACAACAGCTGGGTAGAAGCCATGCAAGAGGAGCTCCAACAGTTTAAAAGACAACAAGTATGGGAGCTTGTACCACTACCAGAAGAGGTTAGTCCCATTGGCACAAAGTGGGTCTTCAAGACCAAAACTGATGAAAGGGGTATTGTTGTCAAGAATAAAGTCAGGCTTGTGGTTCAAGGTTACAGACAGGAAGAGGGGATTGACTATGATGAAACTTTTGCCCCTGTAGCAAGATTGGAAGCTATAAGACTGTTCCTGGCCTTTGCTGTCAACCACAACATGAAGGTGTACCAAATGGATATCAAAAGTGCTTTCCTCTATGGTACAATTCAAGAAGAGGTGTATGTGTGTCAACCTCCATGTTTTGAGGATCCATTTTATCCAGATCATGTCTACAGGCTAAACAAAGCCTTGTATGGCCTGAAACATGCGCCCAGGGCCTGGTATGAAACTCTTTCCACCTTTCTACTCTCAAATGGTTTCAAAAGAGGTACCATTGATAAAACACTGTTTCTAAAATGGAGAGGAAAGGATTTAATGATTGTCCAAATTTATGTGGATGACATTATTTTTGGAAGCACATGTAACAAAATGTGTGAAGAGTTTAGGGAACCCATGACAGCTGAGTTTGAAATTAGTGCAATGGGTGAGCTGCAATGCTTTCTTGGTCTCCAAGTTCAACAAATGCAAAATGGTACTTTCATTCATCAAAGCAAATATGCAAAAGAACTTTTAAACAAATTTGATATGAATGATTGTAAACCATGCAGCACACCCATGGCAACAAATAAGCTTGTCATGTCTGATGAAAAGGAAGAGTTGATTGACCAAACTCTATATAGAAGCATGATTGGGTCTTTATTGTACCTAACTGCATCTAGGCCAGACATCATGTTTGCAACATGTGTTTGTGCAAGAAGTCAATCAGCCCCTAGAAAATCCAATCTTATTGCTGTAAAAAGAATATTCAGATACATAAAAAGTGCTCCCACACTTGGTATCTGGTATCCAGCTAATGGGAATATCAAGCTTTCAGGATTTTCAGACAGTGACTTTGCTGGATGTAACACCACAAGGAAGTCCACATCAGGAGGGTGCCAGTTTCTAGGTGATTGCTTAGTTTCATGGCAAAGCAAAAAGCAAGCAGCTGTTTCCACATCCACTGCTGAAGCTGAATATATTGCTGCTGCAAGCTGTACAGCCCAACTCCTGTGGCTTCAAAATCAGTTGCTGGATTTTGGTATCACTGCCTTAAAGACATCACTCATGTTGGATAGCCAGGCAGCAGAAAATATCATCAAAAATCCAGTTTCCCATTCAACCACCAAACACATCGACATCAGACATCACTTTGTGAGGGATTGCTGTGAAAAATGTTTGATTTCTCTGCATCATGTTCCAACTAAAGACCAGCTGGCAGATGTGCTCACAAAAGCATTAGATACTGCCACCTTTGAAAGCTTGGTCTCTAGAATTGGCATGCTAAACATGGAATAACAAGCAAAATCTTGTTTTTCTGTGAATAAAAGCATTAAAATGTTTTCAGAAAATCAAAAATCCATCTTTAAAAATAGCTAAAAATGAAATTTTCATTAAAATCCTTAAAAGTCTGCCATAACCACTGATTGTTCAAAAGTCTGCTCTACTTCAAAGTCTGTCCACTGCTGAAAGCCATCCTCTGTCCACTTATTTCCTTGATAAACTCTGTTGTTCAAAAGTAGTGTCTTATCCACTGATATGCTATCCACTGATAGTGAAAATCATCCACTGCTTTCATTATACCGTTGTAACCACTGCCTTCATCAGTAACTTTCATAAAAGCACTGTCCTTCATTTCTTCAGAGTTTGGCATGTGGGCAGTACATAGTGGTCAGTACTTTTGTAACCGCTGCCACGTCAGCCTTCAATTTTTCCTCTATAAAACCCCCACTTCACACCAAAAACAGCGTTTTACTGTCGAATTGAATTCTCAAAAATTCTTTTCTCAAACCAGTTTTTCTTCAAATTCCTTCACAAATCCCTTCGATCATCATCTTCAAAATGACAAAATCAAAGTCATCTGCAAAACCCATTTCCACATCAACGTCTAAACAAGCCTCTCAAAAGGTAACACCCACTGAAATTCCACACAAACCATCTCACAATCTTCTGGGTCTCCTCACAAAACCAGGCACTACAACCATCTTCGATTCCATCCTTGCTACCATCTCCGCATCAAAGTACAAAACTTTGTTAACAGTGGATGCACCAATATACTTGACAACCCAAAGAGAGTTCTGGAAAAATGCAACCCTTGAAAAACAAGGAGACACTGTAATAGCCATCAACTCATCTCTAAAGGGTAAAGCCGTCAAGATTACATCACAATCAATTTAAGAGGTCTTTCAACTCGATGATCAGGAAGGTAAAATTTCTTTCCCCAAAAACGAGTTAAAAAATGATTTTCTGGAAAGAGGGTATAATGCAGAGGTAAAGAAGGACACCTTACAAAAAGGTTTCTTCCCTTCTGCAACAAGGTTTTTATTTCATACCCTCCTAATGTGTCTTTCAAACAAAACCACTTCTTTTAACGAAATACCATTAAAAATTCAAAATCTGGGATATGCTATTCTTCAAGAAGAAAATCTGAATTATTCTCGGGAAATTTTTAATGATCTGGTTAAAAATGTTGAAACAAAGGCATTCTTACTATTTCCAAGATTTCTAAGTTATTATTTTCAAAAGAAATTCAGTAAGGATGATCTTTTTGCAATAAACCAAGGTGCATCTATTCAAATAAACTGCTTAACTGCTGAAACTTTTACAAGGATGTCAACACCTTGCAAAACACAAGTAGAGATGCCTGAGCAGATTTTAGTAGTTACAACTGCTCCTCAGGTATCTGCTGCTGAGCCCACTGCTCAAGGTGATCAAAGTAGCACAACAACTGCTTTGAAACTCACACCTAAAATCACCAAAAAGCCAACAAAAAGAAAAACTTAAAAACCCCCCAAACCCATCAAAAAGGCAACTCTGGAGGATGAGATACCAGAGATACTGCCAGTGACAACACAAAAGTCACAAGAAACCACTGCTGCTACTTCCTCACAGCAGTTGGTACAAATATCTCAACCCATAGCCGAAACCCCTCCTGCTTCTTCACAAAAAGAACAGGTTGTACAAATTGGGACACCACATCATGATGCTCTGGAAGCACTTGTTTCCATCATCCACAGCCCACTTCCCGGGGCAAATCCTCTTTCTACACCATCCACTATTCCCACACCAACCAAACTTCTGTTGGATGCAATTGATTTGAACCAGGCACTAACCAGTCCTTCTCAATCACCTATTAATGAGAATATACCTCAACAAATGACTGGGTCTGATGTATCAATCCTTGCTAACCCACCAACACAACCTGAGGAGGTTACACCCCTTGAGTTACAAGTAACTCTTGGTGGTAATCCAAGTGAAGCAGCCACTACAACTGTTGAACCCACTGATTTACAGTTGGACAATGGTTACATTAATAAGACTTCCTTGGAGGCAATTCCTTACATAGCACCTCTGCCAACCACCAGTGGATTTATTTTTCCCACTGGCAGTATCAAAAGGTTGTCAAGTGTTGAAGGAAGAAGATCCCAGTACCAAGAAAAAGGGGCATCAGTGGTTAGTGTTTGGAGTACACTTCCTACCTCAACCACTGATAAAACCACTGTTAGTGGGAAATCAGATGATCCCATTAAATTGGGTGATGATTTAAAATATCAGGATTTGATGGAACGAGTTAACAAATTGGATACATCTGTTGCAGATATTAAAGACATGCTACAACAGGTGTTGAAAATACAAAAGATGCAATCCACTGTTATTCCACCTCAAGCACCTGCTTCACCACAAGCATCTGCTACAAATGAGCTCTGGAACCTCTTCAAACCTTTTATCCAACAACAAAAAGAAATGGCTGATCAGCAACATGAACTACATGTCAAAAAGCTGAGAAACATAATGGAGTCTAGGTACAAGAACACTCAAGCAGATATCAAGGCAATCAAGGCCCATTTATTGGAAACCACTGGCACTGCTTCTCCAATAGTACTTTTCATTGATCAACTTCCCCCAGATAATGCCAAAAAGGGGGAGAAAATTCAGGAGTGGAAGAAGAAGGGAATAGATGATGGTCTTTACATTGAACCAGAAAGGGATGCCATGACCAGAAAAATTCTTGTGCCAGATGGTAGTAAAAAGGTTGATGCTACCCAAGAAGCACTTGATGAAGGAGTAGCAAGTGTTAAAAGGGATAGAGTGGCAAAGGATATTTCAAGGTGGAATGAGGAGAAAAGAGCTTTCATGGAGCTGTATGAGCAGGGTTGTTCTGGGTCAAAGGATACTAAAAATCCTAAGCCAAAAAGGAAACCTAAGTCTATCCCATCCAGAATTCCAAAGCATATTCCAAAACCACCATCCAAAAGTCATCAGCATCAAACCTCCACCCAAACAGCTGTTGTAACTCCTGCTGTATCAACTACTGTTGGTACTTCAGAGGTTTCAACATCTGTTATCACTTCAACACACACCACTTCAACACACACCACAATCACTGCTTTACCACCACCACCATCACCACCAAAAACAACTTCACCACCACTTTCTCCTGCCAAAAAGCAGAAGACAACAGATGTTACAACATCTGCTGTAATGACAACAGTGGTTGAAACACCAGTTGTTTCAACAACTGTTGGTCAATCACAAACCACTGCCACTCAATCTACCACCACTGTTCCACCCAAAACATCATCAGCCCCTCCTCAAACAAAAAGGAGAAGGCTAATCCTCAAAGATGATGACTATTCACCACCACCAACATCTTCAAAATCCCTGTCACTTATCACCATTCCAAAACCCATACCTCCCTCTACAGCTCAAATTCTAAAACCATTACCTCCTGCTGGTGTCTCATTTCCTCTAGAACTCATTGCAGTTAGGGAAGAAATCAAATCCTTTTATTATGAGGATGACCCAGCTAAAAGGAGTTTGCCATCAGTTGAAGGATATCCCAGGCCTAACAATATCGAAGAATATTTGAAACTCAAGGCCAAGCAAGCAGAGGATATTGCAATCAGAAACAAACAAGGGAAATATGATAGAGAATTTCAACAAAACTATCAGTTTCTACTCACACAGGTCAGAGCAATGGAGCAATTTGCCAAAAATGTATGTCAGCAAATCTCAGAAAGGGCAGATGAGTCCTTGAGAAACGACTACATTGAGAACATCATGACCTACAAGAAATACAAAGGGGAGAAATACATGTACAAAAACTGGACCATTCCTGAGCTTGAAAAAGAGGCAGCCAGGATTCAAGAAATGATCAAAAATAAGGTCAAGCAGACTCCTCCTGAAAAGTTCAAACAGTTTGAAGCTGATAAGGCATTAGAGTTGAAGAGAATGAAAGAGGAGCTGATAGCAGCAGATTATGGGTCAAAGAATTCAGTGACAAAGTGGGGAGAAGATAGGGTCAGGGCTACCTACAAAAAGTTGGAGGAACTTAGAAAGAAAGATCCAACAGTTCCACAAAAGCCTGACTACTCCAAAGCAGCGGTCTCAAAAAGACCACCAAAGCTGCAAATAAAAAGAACCACTGCTCCAGCTGGTGCTGCCATCTACAAAAGAAGGAGTCAAAACTAGTCAGGTGCTGAAACAATTTAAGATCTAAAAGCTGGAAATGCTGTTGTAAAAGAAGGCATTAAATTAATGATAAAAGAAGATCTTGAATTGGAACAATCTGCAAGTACTGCTCAGTCAGTCATGAATAGGCCAGCCTCACCAAACACCTCAGCAAATAAAAATCTCCCAAGAAACCCACCAGGCTCAAAAATACAAAAGTGGGAAACTGACAAACAGAGCTACGTATTGACTTTGCTCAGGTCTGGTGGAGAAGTGAAGAAAATATCAAGGGAACAAGCTCTTGGCCTGAGACTTGAAGATTTGTAGGATCTCCTTGATCTTCCACTTAGCAGGGATGATGATGACACAGATGCCCTAGACTTTGAACTACAATTTAAAGCTCAGATACGGGAACTGTTGATTATGCAATAAAATTCCACAATAATGAAGAGTTTTGGCATTATCTGTTCCAGGGGGAGATTGTTGGGATTGAACCCTTTCAGAGGAACAGATAATTAAAGCCAAAACTGGATCAGAGTAGTGGATCCAGAATAAGCAGATGTTACATACAAGTCTCTCCTCTTGAAAGTGGTTTCAACATCTGCTGACCTCCTATCTACTGATCGTACAAGCTACTGACCGTCAAACTACTGCTCAAGTGAAGACCTGATGAAAGACTAAAGTTCTGCTGTTCAATCTACTGCCTTGGTTCAAGCACTGCTGATCCGGACAAGTACTGCTGGGTTCACAACAGTGGAAGGATGCAGCAGTTGTTTACCCTGTCTTTATGTAATGTAATGTAATGTAATGTAATAAGCAGTAGTTAGTATAGCAGTGTCTGTATAGATCAGAGGTTAGAGTTTGTTAGGAGGTTAGATGTCACTTTCATGGTGACGTCAGCTTAGATGCTTAGTGGTTTGCTAGTGCCTATAAATAGAACAATGCTCGGTACTGTTCTATTAGCTCTTTGCAACAATCGTCTTCTCTGCACGAACAAACACTGAGTTCTGGCTGAGGGGGAGTTTGTATTCAATCATTGCAATTGTAATCGTAATTGAAATAAATTCAATCTTTCGGTTCATTGTGAAAAATGTTTGATCAAAGCATTACTCTCGTTTGATTGTATGCAAAGTTTGTTTCCATCTTATTTCCGCTGCACAACTCATTCATTTCCATCTTAATTTCAAACGAAAAATACAATCAAAACCAAACTCAGATCCAACAAATAACCCTGACACTTTTCAATGTCCATTTAGTTCCTAATGAGGTCTTCAAGTCTACATCTCCAATACCTGTGATATCAAGCATTTGATCATCTGCTAAACGAACTTTACCAAAGTTACCTATTCTTAGATTCTTAACCATATCTGGGATGAGATAGCATGGAAAGAAGCACCTGAATCCATAATCCAAGATTCAACTGAATCTTCAACAGAACAGATGAGAACATCACCTAATTCTTCCGAGGATACACTGTTTACTTCTTTCTTTGAAGCGGGTTTTGTACATTGGCTTCTATAGTGACCTTTTTCTTTGCAATTCCAACATTCAAAGTCTTTTCTGTTCTTTGACTGTCCCCTTCTTCTGGACTTGGACCTGCCTCGACTATGTCCTCTTTCGTTTCTTCTTCCTCTACTTTCTGTATGCAATAAAGAACTAGAATTAGAAGTCTCACCACTGCTTCTCCGTCTGATATCTTCGTTTACAATCAAGTCACGAATACTGTCGAAAGTGAGTTTGGTAGTGCTGGATGCATAACTAACAGCTGTGACTGTGCCTGACCAACTGTCGGGCAACGATGATAAAAGGAGTAGTGCTTGTACTTCATCTTCAAACTTTATTTCAACTGAGGCTAAACGAGATATAATCGAGTTAAACTAATTTATGTGAGCGGTAACCGACTTGCCTTCCTTCATCTTGGTGTTAACCAATTGTCGGATGAGGAATACTTTGTTTGAAGCGGATGGTTTTTCATACATGTTGGACAAAGCTTTCAATACACCATATGTGGTTGTTTCATTGACAATGTTGTAAGCAACACTCTTTGCTAAAGAAAGCCTAACCACACCCAAAGCTTGTCTATCCAACAACTTCCATTCTTCATCATACATGTCATCTGGTTGTTCACCCGACATAGGCAAATGCAAACTTTTCTGATACAATAAATCTTCAATTTTCATTTTCCAAAATCCATAATCACTTCCATCGAACTTGTCAATCTTGATTTTACTATCTTCTGCCATTAAAAAATCACCAAATTACTACTAACCAAACGGGTTTGTAATGCTAAGTGGTAATTTATACGAGCGAAAGCAATAATCAGAAACAAATAACTTATCTGTTTCAAGCTTTAATGGCAATGAACAAGTAGCAGTGGGTTGTGATGGATATTTGTCAAAGTTGAGGGGCCATTCTGTTAAAGTTGAGAAACTCAATTTTCCACCAGAAATAAAACACGTTCACTTGTTTCTTCTTTCCCAATTCCACCAGAAAAAAAGGAGTCTGCTCTCTCTTTTCTTCTTCTTCCTGCGATGAACAAGAGACTGGGTTCAATCGGAACCCTAGTTCGATCTCACTGGTCAGCTTCTTCTCTCCTGTTCGTGTGTCACACAAGAGCCAAACTGGGTTCAATCGGAACCCTAGACAGCGGCGACGGCTGCGGCAAATCGAGCAGGTGGGTCGGCGGAACTGCCGGCGGTTCTGGCGGCGACGATGGCAGTTCTGGTGGCAGCGACGACTGCTGGTTCTGAACAGAAGACGGCTGCTATGAAGAGACGGCTGAAACCGATGCAAATCGGAAGCCTAGTTTAGATTTCTGTACTGTCAGGTATCTCCTTCTTCTACACCTTCGTTTCTGTTCGGTTTAACAACAAGAGCCTGAGCTCTGATACCAGTTGTTAGGTTCAGGATATACACACGAACACAAAACTCACATACACACACTTTTTTGATGAAGAACACAAAGATTTATAGTGGTTCGGTCGGTTCTGACCTACATCCACTCTTGGTAACTAGGAGTATTTGTATTAGTTAAGCTTGGTACAATTTTACAGATACATAACAATCTCATATATATAAGATTGAGGAAAGAGAAGAAAGTCACAAAACATGATCCGTGAATAATGGGTTTCAGAGAAGATTGTATCATCTCAGCCCTTTATCTTCTTATCCTGTTTTGATCAGAAAGGATTTCCTGATGTCCACTTGCTCTAGTGGATTCACACTCAACATAACCGACTTCATAACTGATTAGCCATAACCGAAGTTTGGTTATGGTTATGGTTACCAAAACTCCATAACCAAACTAGCGGTTATGGTTATGGTTAATAGTAAAAACCGAACCAAACCAACCCATGCACACCCCTACTGAGATTACCAATCAGGGGCGTACCCACCCTAAGCCAAGGGTGGGCGGGCGCACTCCATGAAAAAATATTTTTTAGTGTTATTTTTCGTCGGAAATCCCGACCGCACCCCTTGGAATTTTACACCCGCACCCCTTGAAAATTTTCAACCGCCCCACTTAGAAAAAAATAATTATTAACCACTTATTCACTTAATTATTTAATCCAATCAAAGCCCAATCTGCAATCAATTTTTATTAACACAAGCCCAAACCTAACCTAAAGAAATTTGAACTAAATAAAATAACCCAAACCCATCCACCCATTCCATTTCCAAATCCTGCCCCCAAAAAAACTACCAGCGACTTGACGCCACTGCTCACGACCTGGTGGCTTTTTTTTACCGAAAAAACCAAATTTCCGGTTGGACCGACCCATATTACGTCAGAATTCCAATATAGAACTAGTATGGTTTGTTTATTTGTTTATTTATTTTGTTTTATGTGATGATTAGGAGAAAATATAGATGTGTAAGTGTTTAATCTTTTTTTTTTTGTTCTAGACTTGTAGTTAAATGATTTTGTTGTTTTATTTATAGCTTTGTGTTGTTTAAATGATTAGTTAGAAGTAATCAACATTTAATATTAAGGCTTGAATGTTTAAAAATATAATTGAAAGTTATGGGCTATGGTTGAACATGATTGTTTATTTTGTTTAAGTGTCTAGTGTTGTTTTATGAACTTATGGAGCAAATTATATGTGTTAAGAACAATGAGTAAGAATGTAATGAACTTATGACGTGTTTAATATCTTTAGATGATATTTTGGATATATTTCAAAAAAAAAAAAAAACCTGTAGGACATAATTTTAAATACGTTTGTAATTTGTAACGATGTTTGACGTGTTTTTGATGATTTATAAATTTTAGTTTGATGTTCTTTTGTCTTACATGATCCGACCCGACCCGCTATGAAACGATATTTTTATACAGCTAGGGGCCTTAAATCTTTGAAAATATTCTACACCCCTAGGAAAAAATTCCTGGGTCCGCCACTGTTACCAATACCGCCTCATTGTCACCCAAACTCAAATTAAATAATTTAATTCGTTACTATTACTTGTAATGAATTGTTATCAATTGCACAAATAAATATAAAGAAAATGAAATTATACAAGTTGTAAAATTCAACAATTGTTTTTTTTTTTTAATAAAAGTAGGAAAATCCCAAGAGTTAATAATAGTTGGCCTTCTATGTCGCTTGTACTTTCCTCGACACTTTTGTTGCTTTTGTCACCGCGACACTAACTAGAAGGGTGACTTACACATTATTCAATAGTCGAGGGGTAAGTTGTACAAAGAGTCATATAAATCAACAAGATCCCCAACCCAAACTTTTCTTTCGGTTTATTTAGTATGGAAAACCAAAACCGAACCAAAAACTGAATTTGAATTCGGTATATATTGGATTAGGTTGGACTAAAGTTATATTTGAATTGACCTAAATGACAAAACTTAAATAGCCATTATTTGATATTCAATTTATTCAATTCGATCTTCATTCAAATTTGCTAAAACCGAAGATAAAAAAAAATCCAAATCGGTTTTTACCAAAACCAAATATGTATCGGTTCGGTTTAAACAATGCACACCCTATTGGATTAGGGTCCAGTTACCCGAATCTTAACAAACATATGAAATTTTCAGGAAACTTATTGATACAGGTAAATGCCAAATATGTATCGGTTCGGTTTAACTTAAGATACATAACTAACAAAGAGTTGTCGAGTCACTAGAAATGGTTGTAGCAACATGTAATCTTTTACAATACTGATAGGGTTGGTCAACAACATGAATATATGGCTTTCTTGAAACTACTAAGAGAAATGAGTAACATAGAATCATGATGAAATCACTACATATTAAGATGCAATATCATATTTTAAATCTTATTCTTGGATTCATTTGTAAAAAAATAAACTTGAAATCTCTAGACATTTATCTTTTCAACCTTTACACTATGTTCCCGAGTTTCATTTAACAAGGGAAGAGAAAGGAATTAAAAGGAAGAGAGTAAAAAATGTGTTCCAGGGATTTTTTAGGAAGGGAAGTGATGAGAAAAGAAAGGAAACAAGGGGATGATTGATGCAAATATTCATCCTCCCAATTTGGAGAGATTTGGTGAGAAAAGATTATTATGAATCTCAGACTTTTTTAAATTTCCTAAATTACCTTCTAATTCATTATAAATAAACTTTCTTTTCTTTTCCTCCCAACTCGGGAACACATAAACTGTTTAATTTCCTTTCATTTCCTTTTCTTTTCATTAAACTCGGGAACACGAATATAATCACATATTTTCCTTTACATTCCCTTAAAATTCCCATTCCTTTCTCTTCTATCGTTAAATGAAACTCGGGAACACAGTGTTATTATAGAGTACAAGGGAAGGACTCGAAATAAACACTTCTAATATGTTGATTAGGTTCACTCGATTCTCAACCTCGACTGACTAACAAATGTAACTGATCCAGATCAATTCATTCGAGCATGACCATAGAATTTATCGCTGTTGATACCATGAGCCAAAGATATATCTCTTACCCAAAATGGGAGTGAATCCCATCTTGTGATATATTGGAATATATTATTACTAGGTTATTGCCCCGTGTAATACACGAGGTGAATCATAATTATAATGTGAAATAAAAAAAATATGTTCATAATATGATCTAAGTATATATAATATAGAGTAATATGCAGACCAAATACGAAATAAATATTGAAGTTTGTATAGTCATTCATAATAATATGATGTGTTATTTGTTTTAGGATTTGTCATAGGAACTTAAAATTTTATACCACTACTAATATTTATTGTGACATTTTCTTGTTCAAAGGTAACGTGTCTGATTTTATCTGATAATAGATTATTCTGACGGTTAATGTTGGCATAATATTATATTTTCTACCATCCAAATATAGTTTCCTCACCTTCGCTATCATTAACATTAATATAAGGTATGCTCGTATTCAAAGCTATAAACCAATATGAATTGTACGAAATAATTACTTTTATCACAATTAGTAAGGAAACCGCCCCCTGGGCGTGATTGGTCATTTTTTTTTTGTTTTGACGTGTTTTAAATCACGCTTTCGGGGCAAGTTGTTAGCCAATCAGCTTTATCTTCCTATTCAATGTCCAATGAGATTATTTGATGTTTTTTTATTTAATTTTATTATAAACATAATGCCCCACAATGCCCATAACCCCATTACACTCATTTTAGAAAACGCCCCATAATGCACCATTGCTGACTGTGGTACCACATGGCACAAAACGCCTAAGGATGGGATGTTAACCACTACTAATGGTCTTATAAATATTAGAATTAAATCTTTTTCTAACAAACCTGCTTTAAAAGATAGTTTTCTTAAAAACCTGTATATACTAATTCCAATTGTACAGTAACTTTTATATTTCCTTTGACTTGTAATTTTTATACAAATATGTAACCGGAAAAAAAAAGATTTTCCTTCTTACGAATTGATTAAATGATTACTAATTTTATGGGTTTTTTGTTTAATATTTTCAAATAAAAACTAAATCTATAAATTATAGATTAGATTTAAAATATATTTTAGACTTTAGATTTACAATCAAAATAAAATTCTAATATGATATTTTAATCTTTTTAATTTAAAATTTATCAATAAATTATTGATGCCCCCATTGAATGACATGTGTCCCAAATCAGGTTTCTTTTATTATATAGTATAGATATAGATTAGGTTGATATTATTTCAATAATGCTAGAGAACGAATGCGAACCCTAGATACCTAATGGCCTGTGGGCTCATAACCCAATAATATTATATTCCAATATGATATACTCATATACAAAAAGGAGAATAAATAATATTATTTTACATGTTTTAGAGTTGGAAAGAGAATAAATAGAGACATCTTTGTTCCATTACGTGATTAACGCATCAAAATTATATATGTCATGTATGTATGTAAATTCACAAGTAGCACTAATGCCTTAGGGCTATAGTTAAATAATGTAGACTTTTTTTTTGGTACTCTATTAAACAAAGATAACATGAGTTATACATCCCTAAAAACTAACAATATGGCATGTGGCCGATCTAAATAGCAATCTAAAGATGGTGAAAGGAGGCGGCAAGGAAGAAGGCGTCCAAGACACAAGATGCCAAGGTTTTTGCAAGTTTTTTTGTCTCAAACTTACCGGAAAGATGCAGCGGAAATGATCTCGGTGAGTGTCTCAAAGGATTCGGAAATATTTTCAGAGTATTCATTGCCAAAAAGAGGGATGAAGAAGGTAGAAGGTTTGGATTCGTGAGCTTCAAAAAACATCAAGGATATGGGAGCACTTGAAGATAATCTACAGAATTTAAAGATGGGGGGAAATAGTTTACTGATAAATATTGCAAGGTTTGCATCGGAGAACATGGTCTTTGAAAGATCAAACACGTTTAAAAACACTGAAAAAGAAAAGGTGGAGCCGCCCAAAGAGAAAGTTAATCAGTCGTCCAAAGAGTTTACATGGGGTATGAGACCTTCATTCAAAGATATGTTAACAAGCGAAATAGACGCGAACAATCAGGCTATGACAGTGGATATAGAAGACAACACCAAAGCTTTCGATGCCGCCTATGGTAAAGCTCTGGTGATGCGACTTATGGATCTACATTCATTAAGATCGATAAATAATACTTTGGGTGAGTTGATTAGAGGCAAGTGGAAACTACAATATCTTGGTGGCCTTATGGTGGTTGTTAGATGCATGAAACTTGAAAAAGCAGAGAGGGTACGTAAGGAGGCTTTATCTTTGTCGAAGACCTTCTCGGCGGTGACATTATGGCAAGGAAAATCAGTCCACTTTGAACGACTTGTATGGCTCAAAATCCAGGGCATACCTTTACATCTTTTCACTAACGATGTGGTTGATAAGTTTGGTGCGATGTTTGGTACAGTGCTACACAAGTCGCAGATTGGTGATTTAGATGGAGATTTGTCGTATGAATACGACTGGGTCCTAGTCGGAGATGGCGGCGAATTAATCAAGATGTGGTGATCCGATGGAAAGGAAGGAAGTAAGGTGTTTGGGTGATGGAAGAAATTGGCGAATAGAACCCAAAATTTCTCAATAGACCGGAACAAAACAACCGCAATACCGAAGGTCTAAGTACTACATCAGATACGCCTCCGCAAGCGACGGTGATAAGATTCCAGATATAGTAATAGAGCATAATTTCGGAAATAACGTTAATGGAAATAATGAAGAATTGATTGAGGTCAATAATGAGGAATTAAGGCAGAATAATGGAAATGATTCGGATTTTCAAATGTCCGACATTAACTTGGAAGGGTCTAAGGAAATTAATGGGGAGGAATTAGAGGATGGAGAGATTGTGTTGGACAAGGAAAGTAATCGTGGTCAAATTGAATATTGTTTCTCATGTGAAGTTTCAAAAAAAGAAATAAAGTAAGAAGATTCAAAAAAACCGGGTTCATCCCCTCATTTTCACCAAATGGGCCTGACTTAAAAAACCCAAGCCCACTTCCTAAGACCCCTTTGACATAGACAGATTTATTGGGCCTGTGGAATTAAATGAGTCGGGTAATAAGATAGTGGGTTCTAAGGATAATACAGTCCATGATGGGGATGCTGTTGGCGATGTGCAGTCTCATTCACAGGTAGAACCTAAATCAGGGGAAGTCTCTCAAGATGATTCTCGTGAAAGAGATGGAAATGAGGCGATGCTAGATCTTAACTCTCAACCTCTAATTGAAGTCTCGATAGGAGCGATTGATGGTACATCCATTACCGACCCGGTACAAACTCAAACAGAACCAGTGTTTGATGCTGAAATTGTCAAGACAGTAACCCTTGGAAGAAAGTTGGGGGCACAAATTCAAGATTTTGAAGAATTGATCAAGGATGCCATTGTTAACGAAGGTAAAAAATCTGTTAACCAATGAATTTCTTAACAGTGAACATCAGGGGTATTAAAGATAGTAGGAAATCGGGATGGATTAAAGGGTTGAAGGAAAATAACGGGGTGGGATTTTTGGCGTTACAAGAAACTCAGTCAGGTAATTTGGCTAATTTTGAATGGGGTGTATTTTGGGGTAGAGATAAATGGTCTTTTGAGTATGTTGAGCCTGTTGTTCGATCTAGGGGAATGGTCTCACTTTGGGATCCTAAGTTGTTCTCTTTGTCGGGGGTAGTTAAAAACAAAAGATTTTTGTTAACTTATGGGGTTTTGAAAGAAGGGAGTTTGAGGATTAATATTGTAAATGTTTATATCCCGCAAAAAAGCGGCGACAAAAGTATTCTTTGGGAGGAATTAAGCCAAGAAATAACAACTAGGGATGGACTTTGGGTTCTTTTGGGTGATTTCAATTGTGTCCGCTTTCTAGAATACTAGCAGCAATTGTAGAATACAAAAACTTAATCACTGTAATTGAAACATTTAGGGTTTTGTAAAGCATTTGAAATAATGGCTTACAAACTGTGAGAAAAACAGAATGACTCATTTTCTAATTTTAGGTATTTTTACGGGTTCCTGGCGATAATTCCTGATTATTTTCTTGAGTTTCTATTAAAAACATACAATGCACGCGTGTTAGTAAAATAACCCAAATCACATTAGCCATACAACACGAAACAGAACCCCAACGAACTTAGTCAGGCAGAGCCTTGACATGCGTTGGTGGGTCCTAGATCAATCGGGTAGGGTAACGAATTAGTGATCGGGGTTAAAATACTTACAACGGGGTAGAGTTTCGCAAATTACGGGTGCACTACTTTGAAAGAAACATAGATACAGAAGAATGGAGATTTCGAAATTCGATCGAAATGGTGCAAATCCAGTCCCAGGCCAGGCTTTATATAGCCAAAATATCATAGGATCCTTCCGCGTGTCGCGGGAGCGGCCTATTTGGCCTAGACTAGCTTTGTTGTGTTTCTAGCCCTGTGGTGTTGAGATTTCCTATTTTGACACGTCCTAGTGCCCTTCGCATGTCGCGGAAGGTTTAGGGGTACACCCCATGACCCCCCTTAAACCCTAAATCCTGATTTTTGTTTCGGGTCGCGTCGTATTTTGGGGTCTCAGTTTTGATTGTTGTTACAGTACTCACAAATACTAGGCATGGGGGGTTCACAACCTTTCCTTCACGGTCCACACGACTTTGCATCCATGGGCAGTTCACAACTGTCTCAAGAAGAAACCGAGCCCGGCGTTGAAATGGTAACGGAGATACAACCCATGCCCGTTGCCTAGGCATCTCAACGTGGGAAAATGCCTCATAAAAAAGGACCCAAATGTTCCACGCCGGAATCGAACCTACCTAGCTTGGACAAAAGACGAGGAGTACGTGTTAGCACGGGCGTGACTCGACATATCGGAGGACCCCGAAGTTGGTAAGCGTTATAAAAATATATTTGTTTAATTTTTTTAAATAATTCATAACCATTTATTTTTATTTTTTAAGAATATAACATTATATTTTTTTTGTAGAAAACAGTCAAACTTCACCTATTTTTTGGAATAAAATTCGTGATACTTTTTTTAAAGCGAGGGGTAAAGGTGAGTATCATGACAAATATTAGATATCTAGCAAATGGACCGATATAAACCAGAAATGTCATCAGTTTCAAGAAGTTTTCCAACGCACGAGGGATAATTGTGGTAACGGACAAAACGATGCGGGTATTTTAACAAGAGCCTTGGTAGAGTACAACCAAACGAGAGGTGTTTTCACATACCTAAATTGTTGGGAGCTTTTACGCGGAAGTCCTAAATGGTCTAACGTACCGAGCATGACATCTAGTGGTAGACGTAAAACAAAACGATCCAAAACATCATCCTCGGTTGACCCGGAGACATTCCGATTCTCGAAACATCGACTTAAACATTAATTTGCACGATGACGAGGATGTGGAGTTGGCCAGACCGCCCGGTAGAAGAAGTGGGAAAAAAGGGGGAAAGGCAGTGTCGTCTTCGGCTAATTTCGAAATGAAGCAAGATTTTGAAAAGATGAACCGACGCTTACAAGACATTCGAGACCTCGGTCATAGGCGTTTAGAGACTATGCAAGAAAGAAACGCCGAAAACAAAAAAAAATTGTCATGCTACAAGAAACGAGGCAAATGGAGAAAGACATATAATTTTTGTCTAAACCGATCGATCACCTCGTAGGAGACGCGTTGATTCTAGTGGAAATGTGTCGGCAACAAATCCGTGACAAATATGGACTTTAGATTTTATGTTTTTTTCCTTGCATTTTTCGTTTTTTTTTTTAATTTTTAGCAATATAATTTTTTATTTAATGAAATATTGTTAGTTTAATTTGAAAAAATAAAATAAAAAAATTGGGCAATGATTGGTTGGGGCATTATACCATGCCCATAATACCCACATGATGACTGGACCGCCATATGATGCAAAATGCCCAAGGGTGGGACATCATCTTTCCCCTCCCACTACACATGGTCTTAGGTGAATTTGATGAGATGGGTATATTTGTAGAGGTTGAATAATAATAACGATACAACCGTGGTGTTGTTTTTTTTTATCATATTGGAATGAGTCTGTAGATCATTCGTATATTATGGGTGAACTTTCTCAAGCCTGTGTGAAGTTCACAGGTGATAAAAAGTAGGGGTGTTTAAAAAAATCTGGTTCTGAAACCGAATCCGAAATATCCGAAAATCCGTATCCGAAATATCCGAAATTTCTGATATCCGAAAACCGGATAATCCGAATTTTCGGATTCGGATATGAATTTCAAAAATTTCGGATAATCCGATTATCCGATATCCGAAAACTAATTATTTTTTTATAAAACACCCATAGTGATGAACATTATAGTTATGCATACGATCGCAACGGTAATCGTAGTGATGATCACCGTAAAGACATATCTGTGCCGCTTAATAAATGCGAGCATGTTGCGGAAAAATCCTTCGGGATTTGCATCCCCCTCATCATCGATATCAACCCTTACACGAGAATTCTCCGGCTATCGTGCACCATTGATATCAGTATTCTCCTCCGGCGGTGCACCATTGATATCAGTATTCTCCTCCGGCGCTGCACCATTAAAAATGGCTAACACAGCAGTGTAAAGACGGTTGAGAAGCAGCCACAACACCATTGTTCAGAATAGCGGAAGTGATGATCGGAAAAAGAGGAACTGATCGGATCGGAAATAGAGGAGCTGAAAGTAATTAAAGATACCCAACAAAACAAAGTCACTTATATTAAAACGATGCCCTTATGGTTCAGGAGTTGCTTTCTCACTTCTTAAAACGATAATACCTGCCATTTACGTTGGAAATTATTATACATCTCAAAACTGAATAACGTCACTTGCTGTGGGGCGGGGAATAATCAATTTGACAGCCGTTAAAAAATATAATAATAATAAATTTGTTTTTCGTTATTGTGTCTTGTAAGTGCATAAATATGGTATAGTTTAAAACGTTGTATATGGTTAGTTATTTTTAGATTAGCAAAAAATCACAGATTGGTACAAAAAAAATATATAATCCTTTTTTGACACACATTATTATTATTATTATTATTATTATTTTTAACGCCTGTCAAATTGATTATTCCCAGCCCCATAACAAGTGACGTTATTCAGTTTTGAGATGTGTAATAATTTCTGGGATATTTCGGATATTTCGGATTCGGTTTCAGAACCGGATTTTTTTGAACACCCCTAGTCATGGACTCTTGGGCTGGACCGAAATTACAGTGGATTTTAATGTGTGTCAAAAAAGGATTATATATTTTTTTTGTACCAATCTGTGATTTTTTGCTAATCTATAAATAACTAACCATATACAACGTTTTAAACTATACCATATTTATACACTTACAAGACACAATAACGAAAAACAAATTTATTATTATTATTATTATTTTTAACGGCTGTCAAATTGATTATTTCCAGCCACACAGCAAGGGGCGTTATTCAGTTTTGAGATGTATAATAATTTCCAACGTAAATGGCAGGTATTATCGTTTTAAGAAGTGAGAAAGCAACTCCTGAACCATAAGGGCATCGTTTTAATATAAGTGACTTTGTTTTGTAGGGTATCTTTAATTACTTTCAGCTCCTCTATTTCCGATCCAATCAGTTCCTCTTTTTCCGATCATCACTTCCGCTATTCCGAACAATGGTGTTGTGGCTGCTTCTCAACCGTCTTTACACTGCTGTGTTAGCCATTATTAATGGTGCACCGCCGGAGGAGAATAATGATATCAATGGTGCACCGCCGGAGGAGAATACTGATATCAATGGTGCACGACAGCCGGAGAATTCTCCTGTAAGGGTTGATATCGATGATGAGGGGGATGCAAATCCCGAAGGATTTTTCCACAACATGCTCGTGTCACACCCCGACCACGTAGAACAACAATACGTGGCGGAAAACGTCGGGGAGTGTTGTAACAGAATCATTGTTTCATAACACATGGAAATTGAAATATTGTTTTATTGATTAAAGTAGTTACAATGTCATGACAATCAAAGAAACATAACATAAATAACTAGTCTTGCATCTTTTATTGTCGCTAAGGCCCAAGTCCGCCTAAGTGTATCTTGATAAATCCTATGCATCATATCCTGAAACACATGTGAAAATCGGTACGTCAGCATAAAAATGCCTGTGAGATACATAGGTTTATGAAAATAGGATTCATGACTTATTGTTTAAGAAAATGTTTAGTCATGAACCTTGTAATTTGATTTGTCTTGTAAATCATTTGAAAAATGATAAGATCAGATGATATCTATAAATAAGAGAATAATGTATGGTTAAATGAATAACCATATAAAAATGAGTTTGTATAATTTAAGTTGTTTGTAAAACAATGTATTGTGAAAAATAGGTTATTTGTATAAAATGTTATATGTCTCAATTTGAAATGGTTCATATAACGCTACGATATGTAATACCATACAATCACTTATATATAGGAAGTACCAGCGGCGTATCCACCATGCTTGTATCATATTACACACGCCTCGTTACTCGAATCACTTACCCAAACAAACCACCAATGTAAGATGTCTATGTTTAAACCAATTGCCAAACGTATTGAATAATATGTCAAAATGTCTATGTCAATATGTAAATCATGTAATGTGTAACCAATGTCAATAATGTTTATGTGTCAAATGTAAATCATGTAATGTGTAACCAAAATGATATGTATGGCTAGTGAAATATATCAACTAAACCATATGTACAAAAACAAAGTATTGAAGTAAAACACGGTTTAAATCAAAGCTATGTTTTGCGGAAATTCATGCTATACTGATACAAATATCTATGCGGTATTGTGAGAATGCATACATCCAAGCCTTGAGACTGTGGCGATAAACCCTTAAATAAATTAAAGGTTTATCTTGTTGTAACTGTATATCGAATTCGGTCATTCCTCATCCCCACCTACCCGGGATGTCCGGAACGGGAGTTGTCAATTCCTATGGTACCACTACCTACTAACGAACGGCGTGATCGGTGTTAATGAATGTATTGTTCCATTTATACAAACCAAATATCATATCAAAATGTAAGCATGTGATGAAAACAAATGTACTAAGTATGCAATAGATGAACATACATAGCATGTGATGTGATGTGAAACGATGTACTAAGTATGAACTAAATGGACATACATAGCATGAAATGTAATGAAATCATGTACTATAAATGTACTAATGAACATAGCATGTATATGATGTGAAAGCATGAAAGTAACAAGTAGGCACATGTGTTTCACCCCAAAACAGTTTGAAAACGGTAAAAGAGGGGTCTATGTACTCACTTGAGATTGCTCAGAAGTCCTAAGATAACCACCAAGCAATGCTAGAGATCACGGATATCAAACGACACCTAATATAGGTAACTACATTAATAAACCGGACGATAGAATGAGGGTTCGTAAACCAAATGAGTATGGGAACTCGTGTAATATGGTTTAACAACGCCTACATACTAAATGAATCCTAACATAAGTGCTTATGACCCATTACGACCCGTTTAGGTAGCTTATGCTACTTTAACGCGTCGCTCGCGTGAAACGCGTTCGGACCGCCTAACTAGTCCTATGACAAGTAACATATGCCTTAACATGTCTAATATTGTTGTCAAATCTGTTTAGATGTCAAAAGTTATGTTACATATGTTTAAAATGAATTTTGGCATCAAAGGGGTATTTTGGTAATTTACCTAAGGCATATAAACTACCTATCATACAACTACTTAAACGAAGCGACCATAAGGTATAACCTCGTAAGGTTATTCCCTATAAACTATGGTCACCTAAAGTGCTTGGTCGGATCCTAATGATCGACCAAACTGGTCGGGTTCGAAAGTACAAGCGATTGTTTAGATCGCTTACCTTACGACCCTAAATAAGCACTAAACTAAAAGTGACGAGCTAAGCATGTTAAAACATGCTTAACTAAGTTTAGAAAACAGGTTTGGTATCAAAACAAATGGTCTTGATACCCACAAGTAGTTTGGTTACAAAATACGCAAGAATACGTATTCTGACCGAAACTACGGCTCGTCACTGAGCCTAGATAACGTGGTAATCAGTAGGTATAGTCACTAGGGACTATAACCATCGTGATCACGCTCACGTTATGAAGTTCAAACGAACTTCGCATCGACCATAAACTGGTCAATGCAGAAAGTCGAACAAAGTTCGACTTTCGGACTCGAAAAGCAATAAAAGAACGAAGGAACACTTACGAAGGGTCCCCGAATGCTAATCTAGATCAAAATAGCTCAGGTATGAAACAAAGGTTTCAACTTAGAGCAGAAATGATCAGATTCTAGTGAGAAATGAAGTTGGGGTATGTGGGTATTTATAGTAAATGGACAACCGTTAGGATCATTTCTTGGAAAAGGGGGCACGATCTAAGCCGTACACTTGTTGGAAAGTTGTGGTAACTCATTTGCCATCCACCATAAGAGTTTGACACTTGGCACTTGGCCTTTGGAGAGTGTTAAGGGCTGTTAAAAGCTGAAAAAAAAACGTTTTGCTGCATCTGGCCCCTGTTTACGGACCTAGTTTGGCAGATTTACTGTTTCAGTCCCTGCAACCTCAAAACTTGGTTTTCGGTGCGTTTTTTGACACGTTTAAGCCCCGTTAACCCCATTTCAAAGCTCTAAAATGAAGTTAAAGTATAGGGAACTTAAAATGTGTTCAAAAATATCTCGGGTGTCGGTTCGTTTAGCCGTACGGTTACGTTGTTCGGTTAATTACGACGGAATGCGCATAAGCGCGAAAAATGATCCAAATGGCGTGACGAATGGATTTTTCTTATTCCAAACACTAAAATAAAATATTTTAGTGCTTACATAAATTTTTGGATGTCCGGATGTATTCAGAACGTAAGTTATGCGCGAAAATGCAAACTTGTGCACTTTTTGACGCTTTTTGTCCCTGAATGACCCCAAAAGTTTATTTTAGCATACCGAACCCCTCAAAGCCTGTTTCTAAGCTATGTAAAGGATATTTATGGTATGTTTAACTGATGGTCATGTTCCGGAATGTCTGTTACAGTTCAAATTGGCATACTTTCGCAGTTTGTCAAGTTTAGTCCCTGTAAGCGAATTAACTTGTTTTTGCCGTACCAAAGCCTTCAAAACTTATTTCTAAGTTATGTAAAGGTTATTTAAGGTATGTTAAGCCTATGTCACTATTCCGGAGTGTTTGTTGCATTAAACTGGTTATATTTATGCATTGGTGCGCGTATAACCTTCCAGAAAGCGATTTAGAGTTTGGAATTGAACAAAAATTGATATGTGCAAATGATACACATATTTTTACAAATCCCAAGTATGAAATATAATATTTCATTGGTTCGGTATTTGTTTGATGGCCGTGGAGGCACAGGTGTTACAGTCTCCCCTACTTTAGGAAATTTCGTTCCGAAATGTATTTAGAGGAAACTTGTGAGAGTTTAAAACATGAAGTTGAAAAGATCGAACAATATTGGTTAGGGTTCTGAACTTCTAGTAACCTTAATAACATTATGCTTGCAATGTAAGAGGGACACTTATATACAAGTATATGAAGCGTCATTGGTGCGTCCACCGTACCTCCATTACACCGTTCTCATTTTGTTATTGTTGTCGCTATCGGTTCTTACACATAATAAATCTTACTGGGTTTCTGTGCACTAAATTTCATAATTATGTACGCGTCCATAATTAGACAATTCCTTGCACAGTTCACACAGTCTATTTTATAATGTGTAGGGTAAAACCAAATGAACAATCCTGTGATGAGTGTGACTAGACCGCCATAGAGTCCTTTTAATTAAATCAATAAATGATCTAAATAGACTATCAAGGAGTCTGTTCAGCTACATCACTAGATGTCGTCCTTTAACCAAATTGTGAATCAATCTTTTTGACTAGACCACTAAAGGGTCTCTTATGAATCAAGGAGTGGTACTATATAATCCAAGGGTCTTAACTATTACATAGAAGCCCATTAAGGATTTAAGGTAGTACCTTTTTGAATATCCTACTACGAATCCCTCATATGAAGATATGAAAGATTCTACGAGGATTTGGATAACGAATATCCAGAGTATCCAAACACAAAAATGCATAAAAGAAAACATAAGATGAATAAACACATAGTCGTATAACCACAAAGATTGTTTATTTGTTAATTTGTTTTGTTGACAGAGCACATGTATTTAAAGTACAATAGGAATCCATCTCGTGGATTTCATTTGGCACTTTAAACATTTACAAGAATCTATCTATAAAGATAGAAAGATTTTTAAAAGAGAAATTCGATTTCGATTATAAGGAACCGAAATGTCCGAATTCAGGTACATAAGGAATCCAATTAAGGACCCTGATTTGAATGATGATCATCCACAAGGGTCTAAATGTGAAGATAAAAAGATCCCATATGGATTTTAGAAGTTGAAGATGTTTTGAAACCTTGCACTGGACGTGCTTATGTCAAAACATGAAGTAAAAATGCTTACGAAGTTGAGATGCTAGATATGCCAAGGCAACATATGAAGCAGAATTTGAAGGTTAAGTAAATGTATGAGGAAAATATATTTGGAAAACTATGCATGGGGTTCTAAAAATGTTTTTGAAACCTTATATATAATACTTTTGAAATCATAAAGTAGGTTTTTAGATAAGTATATTTATAAAAATGTTTTAAAATCATGCGAAATGAATTTTTGAAATTATGTATAAGGTTTTTGGAAAACATGAATGATGCTTTTGAAATCATGCACTTGATAAGAAAATATACTGTGTTAATATTGTTTTCAGACTATATGAAATATTCTGAAATTATGAATTTTTTTTTTTGAAAACCTAACCAATGTTTTTGAAATAACATAGACAATGCATTTGAAAAAAATTGTTTTCAAACTATATGAAATGTTTTGAGATCATGAAGATTGTTTTTGAAATACTTGTACTGTGTATGTTGAGAAAATCAAAACGTAATGGGTATGAGATTTGAAACTACCCTTAGTTATCTAACCAAGGATTTAATGGCACAGATGTGTAAAAAGCACGATTACTCATAATTTCACTTTATTTCATGTACTTCGTTTCTTAGAATGAAACGAGTACTTAAAATTTTTGGGGGAATCATGAGTGATCATTTGAGAGGGAGAATCACAAGAGTAGTTTGTAAGGAACATAGTTCCTTGATGTAGGTATCATAGGAAAAGTCATACACACATGTAACTACACTCGTATATCAGAACTGTGAACAACAATTTATTTATAATCAAACAGATTGTTTCACATTACAAGAAATAGAAGAAACAAAAGCATAAGACAACAACATCTTCTAATCAGCCAACTGCTCATCCGTGGGTTGGATTTGCATTAGCAAGCTTTGGGCATTTGTTCCTGAAATGGTTCGTATCGCCACAGTTGTAGCACGATCCAGGCGGAAAGCGAGCTTGAGTAGGGTTGACTTGGGGTTGATTTGGACCACTTTGGTTTGGCGTAAATCGACAAGCATTTGCCAGGTGACCGAGTCGCCCACATGATGCACACAGACGACACTGTAGGTGAGCTAAGTGGTGTGCATTACATTTGTCGCATATTGGGGCTGTTCCCTTGTATTGCTTCTTAACAGGTTGTGTTGCCACCCGGATGGGTCCTGCTTGATTTGGTACTACTGCAGTTGGACAAACCCTTGCCGTATGACCTATAAGTCCACAAGTTTGGCAATTGCGGCACTTCACACTAGCCTGATGATGAAGGCTACATTGGTTGCACAAGGGTTTCCGTTGTATGGCTTCCTAGCAGGGGGTTGAGCTGGTTGGTTGGGGATGGCTCGACCATTGTGAGCGACCACGGCGAAGTCCTGAGAAGCCTTTCGCTTCTTTGACTTCTTAGGGGATCCAGCCTGTTCATCCATGGTCTTTGATTCCTTGATTGGTTTCTTGGCTGGTGGTGCTGTCATTTGGCTAGGTCTTGCCTGTTTTGGTGCCACTGCTGCGGGTTTCCTTGAAGCCTTACGTTTCTTTGGTTTAGGTGAAGGCTTGGCTTCTGCTTCCTTTGGTGGCTCCTGAGTGGCTCCATTTTTGAGACGATACATGGCAATGCCTAGATCCACAGACTTAAGTATCACTTCGCCTATTTGTTGGGAAAATTTGGCTGTTTGCTCGGACATTTGACCGGTGCTGAGAGGAAGAGACATTCTAGAATAAAATAAAAGACATAGGAAGAAACAAGTGAAACGTCATCGGGTAAATAATGCAGAATGGTAATGCATAAGAATTTGCGATCATTTGTTTGTTATCTAAGGCAAACAAATGAGACAGTGACAAATCAAAGTAAATGGGTCAAAAATAATGTATCGCGAAGACATGCTCGCCTATAAGTGAACACTCATCCCAAGAATTCCCAGGTAAGCACAACTGGTCTCGCGTCTGATGAGATGTATACGAAGTGCTTGCCTAGACAGAAAACCCAGAATACAGGCATTCACCCTTCCAGTTTGCACGTGTTCACGTTATTTAAAACCCAAAACCTTGACGAGGTTTTGAAAACTCAAAGGGGTTCAAAACCTTACAATAGAGGGTTCAAAACCTAGTAATCAATCATCCTAGAACAGATGATTAGTTTTCAAAGCGGCTTTGAAATTTATGTTCTTGTTGTGGTTGTCGCCTAAGGATAGGTGACAGTATTGTTTTATGACTAAACGCAAGTAAACTCGCGTTAGGGTCCTAGGAAGGTTATAGACTAGGTCAAAGTATTACTAATAACCTAATTCCCTATAACCATGAGCTCTGATACCAACTTTTCTGTCACACCCCGACCACGTAGAACAACAATACGTGGCGGAAAACGTCGGGGAGTGTTGTAACAGAATCATTGTTTCATAACACATGGAAATTGAAATATTGTTTTATTGATTAAAGTAGTTACAATGTCATGACAATCAAAGAAACATAACATAAATAACTAGTCTTGCATCTTTTATTGTCGCTAAGGCCCAAGTCCGCCTAAGTGTATCTTGATAAATCCTATGCATCATATCCTGAAACACATGTGAAAATCGGTACGTCAGCATAAAAATGCCTGTGAGATACATAGGTTTATGAAAATAGGATTCATGACTTATTGTTTAAGAAAATGTTTAGTCATGAACCTTGTAATTTGATTTGTCTTGTAAATCATTTGAAAAATGATAAGATCAGATGATATCTATAAATAAGAGAATAATGTATGGTTAAATGAATAACCATATAAAAATGAGTTTGTATAATTTAAGTTGTTTGTAAAACAATGTATTGTGAAAAATAGGTTATTTGTATAAAATGTTATATGTCTCAATTTGAAATGGTTCATATAACGCTACGATATGTAATACCATACAATCACTTATATATAGGAAGTACCAGCGGCGTATCCACCATGCTTGTATCATATTACACACGCCTCGTTACTCGAATCACTTACCCAAACAAACCACCAATGTAAGATGTCTATGTTTAAACCAATTGCCAAACGTATTGAATAATATGTCAAAATGTCTATGTCAATATGTAAATCATGTAATGTGTAACCAATGTCAATAATGTTTATGTGTCAAATGTAAATCATGTAATGTGTAACCAAAATGATATGTATGGCTAGTGAAATATATCAACTAAACCATATGCACAAAAACAAAGTATTGAAGTAAAACACGGTTTAAATCAAAGCTATGTTTTGTGGAAATGCATGCTATACTGATAAAAACATCTATGCGGTATTGTGAGAATGCATACATCCAAGCCTTGAGACTGTGGCGATAAACCCTTAAATAAATTAAAGGTTTATCTTGTTGTAACTGTATATCGAATTCGGTCATTCCTTTCATCCCCACCTACCCGGGATGTCCGGAACGGGAGTTGTCAATTCCTATGGTACCACTACCTACTAACGAACGGCGTGATCGGTGTTAATGAATGTATTGTTCCATTTATACAAACCAAATATCATATCAAAATGTAAGCATGTGATGAAAACAAATGTACTAAGTATGCAATAGATGAACATACATAGCATGTGATGTGATGTGAAACGATGTACTAAGTATGAACTAAATGGACATACATAGCATGAAATGTAATGAAATCATGTACTATAAATGTACTAATGAACATAGCATGTATATGATGTGAAAGCATGAAAGTAACAAGTAGGCACATGTGTTTCACCCCAAAACAGTTTGAAAACGGTAAAAGAGGGGTCTATGTACTCACTTGAGATTGCTCAGAAGTCCTAAGATAACCACCAAGCAATGCTAGAGATCACGGATATCAAACGGCACCTAATATAGGTAACTACATTAATAAACCGGACCTAAATCGGAAGATCGGATAGAATGAGGGTTCGTAAACCAAATGAGTATGGGAACTCGTGTAATATGGTTTAACAACGCCTACATACTAAATGAATCCTAACATAAGTGCTTATGACCCATTACGACCCGTTTAGGTAGCTTATGCTACTTTAACGCGTCGCTCGCGTGAAACGCGTTCGGACCGCCTAACTAGTCCTATGACAAGTAACATATGCCTTAACATGTCTAATATTGTTGTCAAATCTGTTTAGATGTCAAAAGTTATGTTACATATGTTTAAAATGAATTTTGGCATCAAAGGGGTATTTTGGTAATTTACCTAAGGCATATAAACTACCTATCATACAACTACTTAAACGAAGCGACCATAAGGTATAACCTCGTAAGGTTATTCCCTATAAACTATGGTCACCTAAAGTGCTTGGTCGGATCCTAATGATCGACCAAACTGGTCGGGTTCGAAAGTACAAGCGATTGTTTAGATCGCTTACCTTACGACCCTAAATAAGCACTAAACTAAAAGTGACGAGCTAAGCATGTTAAAACATGCTTAACTAAGTTTAGAAAACAGGTTTGGTATCAAAACAAATGGTCTTGATACCCACAAGTAGTTTGGTTACAAAATACGCAAGAATACGTATTCTGACCGAAACTACGGCTCGTCACTGAGCCTAGATAACGTGGTAATCAGTAGGTATAGTCACTAGGGACTATAACCATCGTGATCACGCTCACGTTATGAAGTTCAAACGAACTTCGCATCGACCATAAACTGGTCAATGCAGAAAGTCAAACAAAGTTCGACTTTCGGACTCGAAAAGCAATAAAAGAACGAAGGAACACTTACGAAGGGTCCCCGAATGCTAATCTAGATCAAAATAGCTCAGGTATGAAACAAAGGTTTCAACTTAGAGCAGAAATGATCAGATTCTAGTGAGAAATGAAGTTGGGGTATGTGGGTATTTATAGTAAATGGACAACCGTTAGGATCATTTCTTGGAAAAGGGGGCACGATCTAAGCCGTACACTTGTTGGAAAGTTGTGGTAACTCATTTGCCATCCACCATAAGAGTTTGACACTTGGCACTTGGCCTTTGGAGAGTGTTAAGGGCTGTTAAAAGCTGAAAAAAAAAACGTTTTGCTGCATCTGGCCCCTGTTTACGGACCTAGTTTGGCAGATTTACTGTTTCAGTCCCTGCAACCTCAAAACTTGGTTTTCGGTGCGTTTTTTGACACGTTTAAGCCCCGTTAACCCCATTTCAAAGCTCTAAAATGAAGTTAAAGTATAGGGAACTTAAAATGTGTTCAAAAATATCTCGGGTGTCGGTTCGTTTAGCCGTACGGTTACGTTGTTCGGTTAATTACGACGGAATGCGCATAAGCGCGAAAAATGATCCAAATGGCGTGACGAATGGATTTTTCTTATTCCAAACACTAAAATAAAATATTTTAGTGCTTACATAAATTTTTGGATGTCCGGATGTATTCAGAACGTAAGTTATGCGCGAAAATGCAAACTTGTGCACTTTTTGACGCTTTTTGTCCCTGAATGACCCCAAAAGTTTATTTTAGCATACCGAACCCCTCAAAGCCTGTTTCTAAGCTATGTAAAGGATATTTATGGTATGTTTAACTGATGGTCATGTTCCAGAATGTCTGTTACAGTTCAAATTGGCATACTTTCGCAGTTTGTCAAGTTTAGTCCCTGTAAGCGAATTAACTTGTTTTTGCCGTACCAAAGCCTTCAAAACTTATTTCTAAGTTATGTAAAGGTTATTTAAGGTATGTTAAGCCTATGTCACTATTCCGGAGTGTTTGTTGCATTAAACTGGTTATATTTATGCATTGGTGCGCGTATAACCTTCCAGAAAGCGATTTAGAGTTTGGAATTGAACAAAAATTGATATGTGCAAATGATACACATATTTTTACAAATCCCAAGTATGAAATATAATATTTCATTGGTTCGGTATTTGTTTGATGGCCGTGGAGGCACAGGTGTTACATCTCGCATTTATTAAGCGGCACATATATGTCTTTACGGTGATCATCACTACGATTACCGTTGCGATCATATGCATAACTATAAAGTTCATCACTATGGGTGTTTTATAAAAAAAATAATTAGTTTTCGGATATCGGATAATCGGATTATCCGAAATTTTTGAAATTCATATCCTAATCCGAATCTGAAAATTCGGATTATCCGGTTTTCGGATATCCGAAATTTCGGATATTTCGGATACGGATTTTCGGATATTTCAGATTCGGTTTCAGAACCGGATTTTTTTGAACACCCCTAGTCATGGACTCGTGGGCTGGACCGAAATTACAGTGGATTTTAATGTGTGTCAAAAAAGGATTATATATTTTTTGTACCAATCTGTGATTTTTTGCTAATCTATAAATAACTAACCATATACAACGTTTTAAACTATACCATATTTATACACTTACAAGACACAATAACGAAAAACAAATTTATTATTATTATTATTATTATTTTTATTTTTTTTAACGGCTGTCAAATTGATTATTCCCTGCCCCATAGCAAGTGACGTTATTCAGTTTTGAGATGTATAATAATTTCCAACGTAAATGGCAGGTATTATCGTTTTAAGAAGTGAGAAAGCAACTCCTGAACCATAAGGGCATCGTTTTAATATAAGTGACTTTGTTTTGTTGGGTATCTTTAATTACTTTCAGCTCCTCTATTTCCGATCCGATCAGTTCCTCTTTTTCCGATCATCACTTCCGCTATTCCGAACAATGGTGTTGTGGCTGCTTCTCAACCGTCTTTACACTGCTGTGTTAGCCGTTATTAATGTTGCACCGCCGGAGGAGAATACTGATATCAATGGTGCACCGCCGGAGGAGAATACTGATATCAATGATGCACGACAGCCGGAGAATTCTCCTGTAAGGGTTGATATCGATGATGAGGGGGATGCAAATCCCGAAGGATTTTTCCGCAACATGCTCGCATTTATTAAGCGGCACAAATATGTCTTTACGGTGATCATCACTACGATTACAGTTGCGATCGTATGCATAACTATAATGTTCATCACTATGGGTGTTTTATAAAAAAATAATTAGTTTTCGGATATCAGATAATCGGATTATCCGAAATTTTTGAAATTCATATCCGAATCCAAAAATTCGGATTATCCGGTTTTCGGATATCCGAAATTTCGGATATTTCGGATACGGATTTTCGGATATTTCAGATTCGGTTTCAGAACCGGATTTTTTTTAACACCCCTAGTCATGGACTCGTGGGCTGGACCGAAATTACAGTGGATTTTAATGTGTGTCAAAAAAGGATTATATATTTTTTTGTACCAATCTGTGATTTTTTGCTAATCTATAAATAACTAACCATATACAACGTTTTAAACTATACCATATTTATACACTTACAAGACACAATAACGAAAAACAAATTTATTATTATTATTATTATTATTATTATTATTATTTTTTAACGGCTGTCAAATTGATTATTCCCCGCCCCACAGCAAGTGACGTTATTCAGTTTTGAGATGTATAAAAATTTCCAACGTAAATGGCAGGTATTATCGTTTTAAGAAGTTAGAAAGCAACTCCTGAACCATAAGGGCATCGTTTTAATATAAGTGACTTTGTTTTGTTGGGTATCTTTAATTACTTTCAGCTCCTCTATTTTCGATCCGACCAGTTCCTCTTTTTCCGATCATCACTTCCGCTATTCCGAACAATGGTGTTGTGGCTGCTTCTCATCCGTCTTTACACTGCTGTGTTAGCCATTATTAATGGTGCACCGCCGGAGGAGAATACTGATATCAATGGTGCATCGCCTGTCACACCCCGACCACGTGGAACGTACAAAACGTGGCGGAAACATCGGGGAGTGTTGTAACAGAATTAATGTTTCACAACCATGGAAATTAAAGTTTCGTTTTATTCAATAAAAGTGTTACAATGTCTAAACAAACATGAAAATACAACATAATTAACTAGTCTGCATCTTTTATTGTCACTAAGGCCCATGTCCGCCTAAGTGTATCTTGATCAATCCTATGCTTCATTTCCTGAAAAACACATGTGAAAATATGGTACGTCAGCATAAAAATGCCGGTGAGATACATAGGTTTTGTGAAAATAAGATTCATGACTTCTGTTTAAGAAAATGTTTAGTCATGAACCTTGTAATTTGCTTTGTCTTTGTAAATCATTTGAAAAACAATAAGTTCAGATGATACATATAAATAAGTGAATAATGCATGGTTAAATGAATAGCCATGTACAAATGAGTTTGTATAAGTTAAGTTGTTTGTAAATCAATGTTTTGTGAAAATGTATGTTATTTGCATAAAATGTTCTATGTCTCAAACTGAAATGATTCAAATAACGCTATGACATGTAATACCATACAAACACTTATATATAGGAAGTACCAGCGGCGTATCCACCATGCTTGTATCATATTACACCCGCATCGTTACTTAATCACTTAATCAAACCAAACCAACAATGTAAATTGTCCATGTATAAATGAATTTGTCAAATGTATTGAATAATATGTCAAAATGCATGATCAATGTAAATCATGTAATGTGTAACCTAAATGATATGTATGGCTAGTGAAAACGCATCAACTAAACCATAGGTGAAATGCACAAAAACAAGGTATTGAAGTAAAACTGTGTTTAAATCAACGTTATGTTTTGTGTAATTGCATGATCAATGTCAATCATGTTAAAATGTCTATGTCTAATGTCTATGTCAAAATGTCCTGTATGGCTAGCGAAATGTGTCAACTAAACCATATGCACAAGAACATAGTATTGAAGTAAAACGTAGTTTAAATCAACATTATGTCTTGTGAAAATGCATGATCAAGGTCAATCATGTTAAAATGTCTATGTCTAATGTCTATGTCAAAATGTCCTGTATGGTTAGCGAAATGTGTCAACTAAACCATATGCACAAGAACATAGTATTGAAGTAAAACGTAGTTTAAATCAACATTATGTCTTGTGAAAATGCATGATCAAGGTCAATCATGTTAAAATGTCTATATGCATGCTATACTGAATATGTACATTTATGTGGTGTTGTTCCAATGCATACATCCAAGCCTGGCGACTGAGGTGATAAACCCTTTAAACAAATTAAAGGTTTATCTGTCTTAAATATCAACGAATTCGGTCATTCCTTTCTATCCCCTTTCCCTGGGATGTCCGGAACGGGAGTTGTCAATTCCTATGGTACCACTACCTACTAACGAACGGCGTAGCTAATGTTAATGAATGTATTGTCCCATTTAACAAACCAAATGTCATACCAAAATGTAAGCATGTGATGAAATGAATCTGTACTAAGTATGCAACAAATGAACATACATAGCATGTGATGTGATGTGATGTGATGTAAAACAATGTACTAAGTATGAACTAAATGAACATACATAGCATAAAATGTCAATGTAAAACGACGTACTATAATGTACTAACAAACATAGCAGGTATATGATATGAAAACAGGAAAGCATGAAATTAACAAGTAGGCACATGTGTTCCACCCCAAAACAGTTTGGAAAACAGTAAAAGAGGGGTCTATGTACTCACTTGAGATTGCTCAGTAGTCCTTGAGTAACAACCAAACAAAGCTAGAGATCACGGAAATCAAACGGCACCTAATATAGGTAACTATGTTAATTAACCGGACCTAAATCGGAAGATTGGGTAGCATTAGGGTTTGTAAACCAAATGAGTGTAGGAACTCATATGATATGGTTTAACAAAGCCTACATACTAAATGAAACTTAACCTAAGTCTTATCGACCCATTACGACCCGTTTAGGAAGCTTATGCTACTTTAACGCGTCGTTCGCGTGTAACGCGTTCGGACCGCCTAACTAGTCCTATGACAAGTGTTATATGCCTAAACATGTTACATAATCAGTTATGTGACAAAGGTTTAGGTTACATATGCTTAATTACCAATTATACATGAAAAGGGTATTCTGGTAATTTACCTAAGGCATATAAACTACCTATCATACAACTACTTAAACGATGTGACCATAGGGTATAACCTCGGAAGGTTATTCCCTACCTACTATGGTCACCTAATGTATTTGGTCGGATCCTAATGATCGACCAAATGGGTCGAGTTCGAAGGTATAGGCGATTTATCAGATCGCCTACCCTACGACTCTAGACAACGTGGTAATCAGTGGGCATAGTCCCAAGGGACTACGACCAACGTGATTACACTCACGTTGCGAAGTTCAAACGAACTTCGCATTGACCATTACTGGTCAACGCTGAAAGTCAAACAAAGTTTGACTTTCGGACTCGAAAAGCAGTAAAAATAAGGAAAAGAACGAAAGAATACTAACCCAGGGTCCCCGAATGCTAATCCCGACTCAAGAACTCAGGTATGAAACAATGGTTTCAACTTAGAGCTCTCAAAATCAGAATTCTAGTGAGAAATGCAATGGGGGTGTTGGGTTATTTATAGTTTTCGGTCCACCGTTGAGATCGTTTCTTGGAAAAGGGGAAACGATCAAGGCCGTACACTTGTCCAAATGTTATGGTGGCTAAATCTTGATCTTATCTTGCTGATTAGGCGAATTAGAACATGTGGTTGTGGATCAAACAAGTGCAAACAACTGTTCTGAACATTGAATCTGGTCTGCAGACCCCTAGCGCACCGCTACGCTTAAAGTGTAGCGCACCGCTAGGCACTATTTCGGCAGAATTACACTTTTGGTCCCTGAACTGTATTTAGGCCATTTTCGACACGTTTAAGGCCCGTTAACCCCATTTCAAAGCTCAAAAATGAAGTTAAAGTATAGGGAACTTAAAATATGTTCAAAAATATGATGGATGTCGGTTCGTTTGGCCGTACGAACGCGATGTTCGGTTAATTACGACGGAATGCGCATAAGCGCGAAAAACGATCCAAATGACAAAACGAATGGATTTTTCTTATGGCGAACACTAAAATATAATATAGTCATGTTCACATAAATTTTTGGATGTCCAGATGTATTCAGAACGTAAGTTATACGCGAAAATGCAAACTTGTGCACTTTTTGACACTTTTAGTCCCTGAATGACACAAAAGTTTATTTTAGCATACCGAACACCTCAAAGCCTATTTCTAAGCTATGTGAAGGATATTTATGGTATGTTTAACTTATGGTCATGCTCCGGAATGTCTGTTACAGTTCAAATTGGCATACTTTCGCAGTTTGTCAACTTTAGTCCCTGTAAGCGATTTAACTTGATTTTGCCATACCAAAGCCTTCAAAACTTATTTCTAAGTTAAGTAAAGGTTATTTAAGGTATGTTAAGCCTATGTCACTATTCCGGAGTGTTTGTTGCATTAAACTGGTTATATTTACGCATCGGTGCGCGTATAACCTTCCAGAAAGTGATTTAGAGTTTGAAATTGAACAAGAATTGATATGTGCAAATGATACACATATTTTTTTACAAATCCCAAGTATGAAATATAATATTTCATTGGTTTGGTATTTGTTTGATGGCCGTGAAGGCACAGGTGTTACAGTCTCCCCTACTTTAGGAAATTTCGTCCCGAAATTTATTTAGAGGAAACTTGTGAGAGCTTGAAAGTATGAAGTTGAAAAGATCGAACAACATTGGCTAGGTTTCTGAACTTCTAGTAACTTTAATAACATCATGATTGCAATGTGAGAGGGATACTTATATACAAGTATATGAAGCATCATTGGTGCGTCCACCGTACCTCCATTACATCGTTCTCATTTTGTTATTGTTGTCACTATTGGCTCTTACACATAATAAATCTTACTGGATTTCTGTGCACTAAATTTCATAATTATGTGCGCATTCATAATTAGAGAATTCCTTGCACAGTTCACACAGTCTTAGTTTATAATGTGTAGGGTAAAACCAAATGAACAATCCTGTGATGAGTGTGACTAGACCGCCATAGAGTCCTTTTACTTAAATCATTAAATGATCTAAATAGACTATCAAGGAGTCTGTCCAGCTACATCACTAGATGTCATTCTTTAACCAGATTGCGAATCAATCTTTTGACTAGACCACTAAAAAGGGTCTGGAGTGGTACTATATAATCCAAGGGTCTTAACTATTACATAGAAGCCCATTAAGGATTTAAGGTAGTACCTTTTGAATATCCTGCTACGAATCTCTCATATGAAGATATGAAAGATCCTGCGAGGATTTGGATAACGAATATCCAGAGTATACCAAAAACACAAAAATGTATAAATGAAAAACACCAAATATGTAAACACATAATCACATAACCACAAAATTGTTTAACTAGAAGTTTGTTCTGCTAACAGAGTACATGTATTTAAAGCACACTAGGAATCCATCTCGTGGATTTCATTTGGCACTTTAAACATTATCGAGAATCTAACTATAAAGATAGAAAGATTCAAAAAGAAAATTCGATTTCGATTACTAGAACCGAAATGTTCGAATTAAGGTACATAAAGAATCCAATTAAGGACTCTGATTTGAATGATGATCATCCACAAGGATCTAAATGTGAAGATAAAAAGATCCCATATGAATTTTAGAAGTTGAAGATGTTTTGAAACCTTGCACTGGATGTGCTTAGGTCAAAACATGACGTAAGATGCTTATGAAGTTGAGATGCTTGATATGTCAAGGCGACATATGAAGCAGAATTTGAAGGTTAAGTAAATGTGTGAGGAAAATATATTTGGAAAACTATGCAGGGGAAAAATGTTTTTGAAACCTTATATATAATATTTTGAAATCATAAAGTAGGTGTATTAGATAGATATTTTTACTAAAATATTTTAAAATCATGCGAGATAAATTTTGAAATTATGTATAAGGTTTTTGAAAATATGAATGATGCTTTTCGAAATCATGCACTTGATCAGAAAATGTATTGTGTTAATATTGTCTTCAGACTATATGAAATATTTTGTAATTAGAAAGGTTGGTTTTGATAACATGGCCAAATGTTTTTTTTTGAAATAACATAGACAATGCATTTAGAAAAATTGTTTTCAAACTATATGAAATGTTTTGAGATCATGAAGATTGTTTTGAAATACTTGTACTGTGTATGTTGAAAAAAAAAATCAAAATGTAATGGGTATGAGATTTGGAAATACCCTTAGTTATTTAACCAAGGATTCAAAGGCACAGATGTGCAGAAGCATGATTACTCATAATGTCACTTTATTTTCTGTACTTTGTTTCTTAGAATGAAACGAGTACTTAAAATTTTCAAAGGAATCATGAGCGATCATTTGAAAGAGAGAATCACAAGAGTAGTTTGTAAGGAATATAGTTCCTTAATGTAGGTATCATAGGAAAATCATACACACATGTAACTATACTTGTATATCAGAATTTGTGAACAACGATTTATTTATAAACAAAACAAATTGTTTCACATTACAAGGAAACAAAAGAACAAAAGCATAAGACAGTAACATCCTTTGTTCAGCCGAATGCTCATCCAAGGGTTGGATTTGCATTAGCAAGCTTTGGGCAGTTGTTCCTGAAATGGCTCGTATCGCCACAGTTGTAGCAAGTACCACGTGGGAAACGAGCTTGAGTAGGGTTGACTTGGGGTTGGGTAGCAGCAAGGTTTGTAGCAGCTTTGTGTTGGGCAACAAAGCGGCATGTGTTAATCAAATGTCCCCACCGTCCACAGTAGGTACATTGGGAGCAGGGTATGAGGTTTAAATGATGACGGTTGCATCGCTTGCACCATGGGGCAGTTCCCAAGTACGGCTTCCTAGCTGGTGGCATCGCTACCTGGCTAGGTCCTGCTTGATTAGATGTAACCTCTGCGAGTTTCCTTGAAGCCTTACGCTTCTTTAATTTTGGTGCTGGCTTGACTTCTGCTTCCTTTGGTGGTTCTTGAGTGGCTTCATTGTCGAGACGGGAGACTTCATTGTTGAGACGAGCCATGGCAATACCTAAATCCACAGACTTCAGTATCACCTCGCCTATTTGCTGGGCAAATTTGGCTGTTTGCTCGGACATTTGACCAGTGCTGAGAGGAATAGACATTCTAAAAGAAAATGAAAGACAGAGGAAGAAGCAAGTGAAAGGTTATTGGAAAAATTAATGCAGAATGTTAACGAATGAAAATTGCGATCATTTGTTTGTTACCTAGGGCAAACAAATGAGACGGTGACTAATCAAGGTAAACAGGTCTTATTAATGTATCACTGAAGACATGCTCGCCTATAAGTGAACACTCATCCCAAGAATTCCCAGGTAAGCACAACTGGTCTCGCGTCTGATGAGATGTATACGAAGTGCTTGCCTAGACAGAAAACCCAGAATACAGGCATTCACCCTTCCAGTTTGCACGTGTTCACATTATTTAAAACCCAAAACCTTGACGAGATTTTGAAAATTCAAAGGGATTCAAAACCATATAACAGAGAGTTCAAAACCTTACAATTGAGGGTTCAAAACCTAGTAATCAATCATCCTAGAACAGATGATTAGTTTTCAAAGCGGTTTTGAAATTTATGTTCTTGTTGTGGTCGTCGCCTAAGGATAGGTGACGGTATTGTTTTTATGACTAAACGCAAGTAAACTCGCGTTAGGGTCCTAGAAAGGTTATAGACTAGGTAAAAGCATTACTAATAACCTAATTCCCTATAACCATTGGCTCTGATACCATCTTTTCTGTCACACCCCGACCACGTGGAACGTACAAAACGTGGCGGAAACATCGGGGAGTGTTGTAACAGAATTAATGTTTCACAACCATGGAAATTAAAGTTTCGTTTTATTCAATAAAAGTGTTACAATGTCTAAACAAACATGAAAATACAACATAATTAACTAGTCTGCATCTTTTATTGTCACTAAGGCCCATGTCCGCCTAAGTGTATCTTGATCAATCCTATGCTTCATTTCCTGAAAAACACATGTGAAAATATGGTACGTCAGCATAAAAATGCCGGTGAGATACATAGGTTTTGTGAAAATAAGATTCATGACTTCTGTTTAAGAAAATGTTTAGTCATGAACCTTGTAATTTGCTTTGTCTTTGTAAATCATTTGAAAAACAATAAGTTCAGATGATACATATAAATAAGTGAATAATGCATGGTTAAATGAATAGCCATGTACAAATGAGTTTGTATAAGTTAAGTTGTTTGTAAATCAATGTTTTGTGAAAATGTATGTTATTTGCATAAAATGTTCTATGTCTCAAACTGAAATGATTCAAATAACGCTACGACATGTAATACCATACAAACACTTATATATAGGAAGTACCAGCGGCGTATCCACCATGCTTGTATCATATTACACCCGCATCGTTACTTAATCACTTAATCAAACCAAACCAACAATGTAAATTGTCCATGTATAAATGAATTTGTCAAATGTATTGAATAATATGTCAAAATGCATGATCAATGTAAATCATGTAATGTGTAACCTAAATGATATGTATGGCTAGTGAAAACGCATCAACTAAACCATAGGTGAAATGCACAAAAACAAGGTATTGAAGTAAAACTGTGTTTAAATCAACGTTATGTTTTGTGTAATTGCATGATCAATGTCAATCATGTTAAAATGTCTATGTCTAATGTCTATGTCAAAATGTCCTGTATGGCTAGCGAAATGTGTCAACTAAACCATATGCACAAGAACATAGTATTGAAGTAAAACGTAGTTTAAATCAACATTATGTCTTGTGAAAATGCATGATCAAGGTCAATCATGTTAAAATGTCTATGTCTAATGTCTATGTCAAAATGTCCTGTATGGTTAGCGAAATGTGTCAACTAAACCATATGCACAAGAACATAGTATTGAAGTAAAACGTAGTTTAAATCAACATTATGTCTTGTGAAAATGCATGATCAAGGTCAATCATGTTAAAATGTCTATATGCATGCTATACTGAATATGTACATTTATGTGGTGTTGTTCCAATGCATACATCCAAGCCTGGCGACTGAGGTGATAAACCCTTTAAACAAATTAAAGGTTTATCTGTCTTAAATATCAACGAATTCGGTCATTCCTTTCTATCCCCTTTCCCTGGGATGTCCGGAACGGGAGTTGTCAATTCCTATGGTACCACTACCTACTAACGAACGGCGTAGCTAATGTTAATGAATGTATTGTCCCATTTAACAAACCAAATGTCATACCAAAATGTAAGCATGTGATGAAATGAATCTGTACTAAGTATGCAACAAATGAACATACATAGCATGTGATGTGATGTGATGTGATGTAAAACAATGTACTAAGTATGAACTAAATGAACATACATAGCATAAAATGTCAATGTAAAACGACGTACTATAATGTACTAACAAACATAGCAGGTATATGATATGAAAACAGGAAAGCATGAAATTAACAAGTAGGCACATGTGTTCCACCCCAAAACAGTTTGGAAAACAGTAAAAGAGGGGTCTATGTACTCACTTGAGATTGCTCAGTAGTCCTTGAGTAACAACCAAACAAAGCTAGAGATCACGGAAATCAAACGGCACCTAATATAGGTAACTATGTTAATTAACCGGACCTAAATCGGAAGATTGGGTAGCATTAGGGTTTGTAAACCAAATGAGTGTAGGAACTCATATGATATGGTTTAACAAAGCCTACATACTAAATGAAACTTAACCTAAGTCTTATCGACCCATTACGACCCGTTTAGGAAGCTTATGCTACTTTAACGCGTCGTTCGCGTGTAACGCGTTCGGACCGCCTAACTAGTCCTATGACAAGTGTTATATGCCTAAACATGTTACATAATCAGTTATGTGACAAAGGTTTAGGTTACATATGCTTAATTACCAATTATACATGAAAAGGGTATTCTGGTAATTTACCTAAGGCATATAAACTACCTATCATACAACTACTTAAACGATGTGACCATAGGGTATAACCTCGGAAGGTTATTCCCTACCTACTATGGTCACCTAATGTATTTGGTCGGATCCTAATGATCGACCAAATGGGTCGAGTTCGAAGGTATAGGCGATTTATCAGATCGCCTACCCTACGACTCTAGACAACGTGGTAATCAGTGGGCATAGTCCCAAGGGACTACGACCAACGTGATTACACTCACGTTGCGAAGTTCAAACGAACTTCGCATTGACCATTACTGGTCAACGCTGAAAGTCAAACAAAGTTTGACTTTCGGACTCGAAAAGCAGTAAAAATAAGGAAAAGAACGAAAGAATACTAACCCAGGGTCCCCGAATGCTAATCCCGACTCAAGAACTCAGGTATGAAACAATGGTTTCAACTTAGAGCTCTCAAAATCAGAATTCTAGTGAGAAATGCAATGGGGGTGTTGGGTTATTTATAGTTTTCGGTCCACCGTTGAGATCGTTTCTTGGAAAAGGGGAAACGATCAAGGCCGTACACTTGTCCAAATGTTATGGTGGCTAAATCTTGATCTTATCTTGCTGATTAGGCGAATTAGAACATGTGGTTGTGGATCAAACAAGTGCAAACAACTGTTCTGAACATTGAATCTGGTCTGCAGACCCCTAGCGCACCGCTACGCTTAAAGTGTAGCGCACCGCTAGGCACTATTTCGGCAGAATTACACTTTTGGTCCCTGAACTGTATTTAGGCCATTTTCGACACGTTTAAGGCCCGTTAACCCCATTTCAAAGCTCAAAAATGAAGTTAAAGTATAGGGAACTTAAAATATGTTCAAAAATATGATGGATGTCGGTTCGTTTGGCCGTACGAACGCGATGTTCGGTTAATTACGACGGAATGCGCATAAGCGCGAAAAACGATCCAAATGACAAAACGAATGGATTTTTCTTATGGCGAACACTAAAATATAATATAGTCATGTTCACATAAATTTTTGGATGTCCAGATGTATTCAGAACGTAAGTTATACGCGAAAATGCAAACTTGTGCACTTTTTGACACTTTTAGTCCCTGAATGACACAAAAGTTTATTTTAGCATACCGAACACCTCAAAGCCTATTTCTAAGCTATGTGAAGGATATTTATGGTATGTTTAACTTATGGTCATGCTCCGGAATGTCTGTTACAGTTCAAATTGGCATACTTTCGCAGTTTGTCAACTTTAGTCCCTGTAAGCGATTTAACTTGATTTTGCCATACCAAAGCCTTCAAAACTTATTTCTAAGTTAAGTAAAGGTTATTTAAGGTATGTTAAGCCTATGTCACTATTCCGGAGTGTTTGTTGCATTAAACTGGTTATATTTACGCATCGGTGCGCGTATAACCTTCCAGAAAGTGATTTAGAGTTTGAAATTGAACAAGAATTGATATGTGCAAATGATACACATATTTTTTTACAAATCCCAAGTATGAAATATAATATTTCATTGGTTTGGTATTTGTTTGATGGCCGTGAAGGCACAGGTGTTACACCGCCGGAGGAGAATACTGATATCAATGGTGCACGATAGCCGGAGAATTCTCCTGTAAGGGTTGATATCGATGTGAGGGGGATGCAAATCCCGAAGGATTTTTCCGCAACATGCTTGCATTTATTAAGCGGCACAGATATGTCTTTACAGTGATCAGCACTACGATTACCGTTGCGATCGTATGCATAACTATAATGTTCATCACTATGGGTGTTTTATAAAAAAATAATTAGTTTTCGGATATCGGATAATCGGATTATCCGAAATTTTTGAAATTCATATTCGAATCCGAATCCGAAAATTCGGATTATCCAGTTTTCGGATATCCGAAATTTCAGATATTTCGGATACGGATTTTCGGATATTTCGGATTCGGTTTCAGAACCGGATTTTTTTGAACACCCTTAATAAAAAGTACAAATTAAATTATAAGTACTTATTATAACCCGCTAATAAGTTTATAAGGGTGGAGGGTATGGTTAATCACTCTAGCGTGATTGAGTGAAATCCTACCCAATAATATATGTCATGTAAACTCCCCATTCCACTCCTCATTTTGCACTCAATCAGAGAGTATGGTTAATGACCCTAGGGTGTTTGAGTGATTCTCACTTTTGATTGGTTGTTCTCTCCTTTCTTCTCTCTCTCTCTCTCTCTCTCTCTCTCTCTTCCATCACTCTTCAATCACATTCGGTGATTGATCACCGTTTTTGGTAACCTCTCTCCTACTCTCCGAGAAACATCAACACCAGGGTATGGTCACCGCGCGGTGACTCCCCCTCCCCGCACATCATACCCCCACCCTAAGTATGTTAATAACTTCATAACTGTGAATAAGTTTAAGAATACGTTTGCAAGTTTGTTTATAGCTCACAAGTTAATATGTGAATTTCTTTGTATGATATTCATTGTAACTTTATAATAGCTGAAATAAACATTTGTTGTATACATATTTATGATTAATATAATTTTAATATTATTATGCATATAAATAGCTCTCTATCCCGTATCACACACGGGTGATAACTTACTAAAATATATAATAACATAATCATACAACTAGTACACATTAAAATAATAACATAACCATACAATTAGTACACATTAAAAAATGCTACTTTTGTGTTGTATAAGTTAACCAAAACCCTTTGTTACTCATTAGTCATTCCTTCAATTCCATTCCTACCGACAAAACCCACCTTAAGCAAACAATTTATTTATCAATTTTCTTATTGTATTTTTAATTATACCATACTAGTAAATTACACTAGTTTGGTATTTATAAAATTATGTATAATTTAGAAAAACAAATATTCAACTATTTATAAAGAAATAGGCTTGTAAACACCTCCTTGTATTTGTTCGTTTAACTTTAGCCGAACACAACAAGCACCACCCTGAAGAAAGTAAGTACATTCAAGTTTGTTTATTAATAATATTAAAACAATTCACAAATGTAAACAAACACAGACAAACGTAACAGGTGATATTATTATCTCAAAAAACTCGACTAAACTATAACGAGCCTATATTATATTTCCAAATACAATATATAAATGAACCTAATCGAAGAAACTTAAATTAACAAACATAAACGAACGTAAGGTTGTAAATGAGCCTAAATGAACAAGCTTAAACAAAGATTCACAAACATAAATTAACAAACAAGACATGCGTTCACATTCAATCTTTGAACTAGATGGCCAAAAAAAACCTGGTTTATTTATTAACAACCAACAAAACACCAATCATTTGGGAAAACCCAATGATCTGCATTTGTGAATACAGACAATGTTGATGACCTGACCTATCACCATTCTAGAAAACCCATCATCCGAAAACCTACCGGTAATAAAATCCTTGACTTAACCCATATCATTTTTGCTTTAGACGAAGCTCATACATAACCTTCATTTTAGAAGATAATGGAGTTATTAGTCAATCTCTATTAGACAATAATGTATATACATCAATTAAGAACTAAACCTAATAAATTTAGGAAAAACCATCAATGACCCGATAGTCATAAGACCATCCGTAGTGGGACGTTTTTTTTTTTAAATTCAAAAAAAAAAAAACGCCGGATAACGCCCACCCCTCCATTACACCCGGCGTTTCCGGGCGTTATTTTCGAAAAAAATTGAGTTTGGCGTTTTAATTAAAACACTGTGCACCCATTTCACCATCCAATCAGATGGAGACACTTGGAAATTGTGCCGGAAGGAGACGATTGTGTCGGAAATGGCTGTGTGGTTAGCCGGAAATTGTGCCGGAAAACCTGCAACTTTGGTCCCTGTAGCCGTTTTATTAAACGAAGAAGAAGATGGGCAGAGGAGGTTTAAAAAGTTTGGTTTTAACAACTTTGGTCCCTGTAGTTTAGATATGGTTTTAAAGATGGAGATAACTTTTGAATTCTTTTTTAAGAAATTATGTGAAATGAAATTAGAAAAAACGAAAACTAGTGTTTTTTTTTTAATTTAATCGGATTTTAATTTTTTTATTTCTAGTATTGTATTTTTTTTTAATTTAATGAAGTTTTTAAAGTTAAAAAAATAGTAATTGGGAAATGATTGCATGGGCGTTATTGGAAAAATGCCCCCACTACACCACTTTATGCTATAATGCCCCATGATGACTGGGATGACACGTGTCGAATAATGCCCCATAGTGGGGGCATTATTTTGATTTACCACTACACATGGTATAAGCACAATAATACCCCAAATACAATTGGGCTATAATCGCAACTACCCAATGAACGATATTATTATTAAGAGTAAATTACAATTTTTGTCCTTTATGTTTGTCCCAAATTTCAGGCGCTGTCCTTTACCTTTAAAATTGACGAGTTTTGTCCTTAATGTTTCAAAATCCTGCACGTTATGTCCTTTAGCCCTAACTTAGTTAACTTTTTCTGTTAAATATGATCATGTGCATTGCACATGAGGGCAATTTTGTCATTTCTACTTTAACTAACCCTATATCCCTTTTTCTCTCTCAATCTCTAATCTTTCCTGACAAACCAACACTGCCCAGTGCCCACCCCTTTCCTTTATCGTCTACCAAACCACCATCACCCACCCATTTACCACCAGCAACCACCACAACACCACCCACCCCACACATCCCAACCGTAAAAAACCACCTGCAATCATCTCCACCGTACAACGACGAGTCAACCAGTAACCGAAATGGCGCCACCATTAACGATGACGGTGCGGCGGCGCTGGAGAATTCGGTGGTGGTTCCTACTAGGTCTGCTTTGAGGCATAATCCAGGGTTATCTGTTGAATGGGCTCCTGATTAACAGTTCCTTTTGGAAGAGTTGCTCACAAAGTATGTAATTTTCTTGTTTTGTGAAGTTTTTTGATAATGGTTTGATGATTTTGCTGAATCTGGAAATTACCAGTTGTGAGATTTGTTGTCAGGATTGCTTTGAGGCATAATCCAGGGTTATCTGTTGAATGGGCTCCTGATTAACAGTTCCTTTTGGAAGAGTTGCTCACAAAGTATGTAATTTTCTTGTTTTGTGAAGTTTTTTGATAATGGTTTGATGATTTTGCTGAATCTGGAAATTACCAGTTGTGAGATTTGTTGTCAGGATTCTCAGCTTTAAACTGCATCTAAACTCCTCCCTTCATCAATTCAACCAAAACAAACATAAAAACCCATACTTGGCGTTCGATTTCTTTTGAGCACCGGTACTTGGCTTTCGATTTCTTCTGAAAATCCTCCTTTCATGGTTTGATACTGAAAACTGAACAGAGAACAAGCAAATTACCATAAAATCCGTACCTGGCGTTCGATTTCGTCTGAGGACCGGTTGATTTGCCTCCTTTCATGGTTTGATACTGAAAACTGAACAGAGAACAAGGAATTAGGTCAAAACTGGGGCGAAAATGGTTGAAATAGCAGAACTTGGTTGGAAGTTTACGCAGGGGGTTTAGGGTTAGGGTTTGACAACTGGGGGTTAATGTTACGAGGTTGAAGATGAATCAAATTTGGGTATTAAAAGTTGGAAATACAAGTGGAGAGGTGAAATGACCGTTCTACCCTCATGTGCAGTGCACATGATATAACTTAACTGAAAATTATAACTGGGTTTGCCCTAAAGGGCATAACGTGCAGGATTTTGAAACATTAAGGACAAAACTCGTCAATTTTAAAGGTAAAGGACAGCGCCTGAAATTTGGGACAAACATAAAGGACAAAACTTGTAATTTACTCTATTATTAAATAAAAGATGTCATGTCATTTAGGATTTGTAAAAAGTATCTCCCCATCTGTTCCTTGTTGTCTGTATTAGCTTCAATACCCTCCACATGGCCATGGATACCTGAGCCCCCTCTCCTCTGACCACTTTCCGCCATTGACGCCGGCCAATGCCACTTTGAGATTCGATTCTCCCATTCTCCAACAAATCTCTCTCTCTCTCTCTCTCTGTACACCCCCACCCCCACACTCAACACCCGTGCCATGGTGGCACACTCACCGTCCTCCGTCACACATTACGCATGGCCTCTCTCACCCCCGGCGTTCTCTCCAAGCTCCTCCAAACCCTAGACAACCCCACCGCCAAAGTCGCCGGCGACCACCGCTCTCCTCTCCTTCAAGTCATCGGAATCGTACCACGCGACGACGTTTTCGCCAACAACAAACGCTTCTATCTCAAACTATCCGACTCCCTTCACTCCGCTTACGTCACGGTCCCCGACGCTGACGTGGACTTGATTTTAAACGATAAGATACAATTAGGTCAGTTTGTGCATGTCACGCGCTTTGATTCTGGGTCTCCGGTTCCTATTGTTCGCGGAATTAAACCGGTACCGAGACGGAGAGCGTGTGTTGGTGAACCGGAGGATTTGATTTCGAGTGAGGTTTTGGTGATTAGGGGGACTGGTAGGGTTGAGTTTGGGAAGAAGAAGAAGAGTGATTGCAGGAGGCTTTCGTTGTCGAATGTGAAGGTTCGAGATGAAGTGGAGGGTGGTAGGAGGTTGAGTTTGGATTTTCCGGCGAGGAAGGGGTGGGACCGGAGTCCGGCACCGGCGGTGAAAAACCGGAGATCCGGTTTGGAAGGAAATGGCGGGTCGGGTACCAAAGTTACAGAGCCTTCGTCTCCACTTTGTTCTACTCCGGTAAATTAAATTAAATTAAATTGTGCATCAACTAGTTGTACTCTGTTTTTGAACATGCTTTGTGACTTGTACATTTTAACATGTTGATGACCTTCGGTTGCATTGGAAGCTCCATGACCCTTCCAAAGTGGAGGTCAATACCTACATAAAGAGTAAACTGCCAAAATAATCCCTGAGATTTGGTTATTTTGCCACTTTAGTCCAAAACTCAAACCAGTTGAATCTGGATCGTTTGGTTTCAATTTTGTTGTCATTTTCATCCAAAAGCAAAATCGGGTCCGATTTTTCATTTAGGGCATGTTTGGCTAAGCTTTTTGAAACAACTTAGGGGGTGTTTGGCCTAGCTTTTTTATCTAAGCTTATAGCTTTTTTAGCTTATTTTTACAAAATAAGCACTAATGGGTGTTTGGTTTAGCTTCTTAAGCTTATGCTTATTAGCTTATATAAGCTAATTTGAAGAAGCTTGTATGAAGATGGTTTTTTAGCTTATTTGAAGAAGCTTCTTTATGTAAGAGCAAATGATATAAAATAAGCTATAAGCTAATCCAAACACTTAAAAATAGCTTATCAAATGATAGAAAATAAGCTATAAGCTACTTTAAAATATAAGCATAAGCCAAAAAAATAAAAGCTAGGCCAAACACCCCCTTATTGGCTTTTTGGAAAAGTCAGTGTGGAGGGGCTTATTGACTTATTGGCATTTTCCTCTCACATACACCCTCATTGCCAAACATCATTTTGGAGCTTATGATTTTTAAAAAAGCCAATAAGTTAATAAGTTGTTTCAAAAAGCTTAGCCAAACATGTCCTTAAAATCCAGTTTTTTTTGTGTTTTTTCCTCCCTTTTAATGAGAGGCAAAATGGTCAGATTTTTTAATTTGTTATAATAATAAAACATTAAAAGACCATTCTGCCTTTCATTAAGAGGAAGAAAAAAGACAAAAAACTGCATGTTAACTAAAAAAAATGTGACTAGATTTTGATTTGGATGAAAATGACTAAAGTGACAAAAGTAACCAAACCTTCAGGGACCATTTGAAAGTCTTGACAATTTTGGTATATATTTGTTTGGCATATTAGATTTTTTTAGTAATTATAGTCTGAATTTTAAGTACTTGTTGATTTTCAGGTTCGTTCGGTTAGGAAGTCTTCATTAGTGAAAGATCATGTTTTAAAACCTCCTAATTTGAATCTTGCTCCTCTTAAAACCAAGAATGTGATAGTTTCTGAAAAGTCAATCAACAGCAAACCTATCAAAAAGGACTTGAAAGCCTCATTTGAGAGCATTCCTGTACCAACCAACCTTACCAAATTGCCTATCAACTCAAGATCATCATCCCCTGATTCTAAAATCTCATGGGAATTAGTTTCGCCTACAATTTGTCAACTTGGGAAGGTATTTATACTGTAAATTATTTAAGATTTTTTGAATTAAAGGTGTTCACTATTTTCATTTACTCGTGGACGAGTCGGTTTGGGTTGAATGGGTGAAACGGGTCCGATATCTATTTTAATCCATACAGTTAAGGGCGGCAATCGTGTTGAATTCCCATATGTTTATTTTTGTCAAAGACATTAACCCTAAACTGGACACATTTAAAATTATGTAACCCGAACTTGACCCATGTAACTCAGTAATCTAAAAAGTCAAAACGGGTTGGTGGGCTGTGAATAGGTTGTAATTAAGTTGTAGACAGGTTGACTTATTATTAATTATTTTAATTTTAATGCGTGGGTTAAACTGGTCGTAAAAGGATTGGCGGGTTGATCACTCGATCTTATAAAATTACTTTTTCATTCTGATAGTAAATGTGTTGGCGGGTTGACCTTATAAGATTATTATTTTTTTTGTTCTAATAGTAAATGAGTTTGATGGGTTCTTTATAAAATTACTTAATTCTAATTTTAAACATGTCAATATGTTTAATAATATGGGTCAACCCGAAATCCGTCTGTGCAGTGTCAAGAATTGTCACCCATGCATATTCGTACCTGACTCCTTTCATACCAAAATTTACGTTTTTATGTCAATAATATTATGTCTGTATTCATAATCAATGAATTAGTTTTTAATACTCTTCAAGGACAAAAAAAGTGTTTTTGAACCGGACCCTTTTTGACATCCCTACGTCTAACCTTATTCTTGTCTCTTTGAGATCTTGATTTGATTAGCTAATGATATTTGAAACATGCTACCTCCCAGGAAGCTATTTGCCACAGGAATCTGGGATTTTCAACTGCGGTACATGCTTTAAAAGAATCTTCAGCCATGGAGAACATCCTTGAATGCATGAGGTACTACTTCCCCTGCCGTGTTCTTGTTTCGAAATCGTCTGTTTATGCATTTTTTAAAATTTTTATGACGATTATTTTTCAATAATTTATGCAGTCGGTTTGCTGAGATATGTGAGCTTGCTGAGACCTCTATAAAACCTCTTGTTGAGCAATTCTTGAACTTCTATCTCAACCTTCAAACGTCAGCTACAGCAGTCAAAACCTTAATTGACTCGAAGTCAACTGCCGATAAAACAAAAGGTCAACCTAGTAGAAATAGTGCATTATGGGTGCAAGCTGCTTTAGAAACAAATCTCGGAAAATTCACTTTGCTTACAATGGATGACAACAGAAAGATTCAAGATAGTGAGGGAAATTACCATATTGTCCTTGAAAACGCTTCAGATAAAATACAAGTGGAAAATCGGTCACCCGGAAACAAAAAAATCCCAAGAACGCAAGAACCGGCTGTTTCAAGAGTGAGGCGTGGGAGTCCCGGTCCCAGTCCCACTGCGAAAAACAAAAGTCCCGAAAGGGTAAAATGGACCAAAGGAAGCGGTTTAACGCAAACTGCTAAATTGGCTGAAGAACTGCTTTTAGTATCGCGGAAATGGTTTTTGAATTACTTGGAGGAATCTTTGAACAACGGGTTTTGGTTAACAAAAGGAGAAGATTCGGGTGCTGGTGTTGGTCTTTTGGGTCAACTTAAACGGGTTAACCAGTGGCTCGATGATTCAGTTCAGGGAGATGAAAATGTAGAAAGTTTAAGGAAAAAGATATATGGGTTTTTGCTTGATCATGTTCAGAAAGCAGCAAGGTAGTTTAGGTCAAGATACAGACAGATGATTACTGACTAAAGATTTGAAACTGTAGATGTGGGGGCAGATATGTCATTTCAGATCATCAAGAAATTTGTTAGGGTTTTAAGAAGTGTGTTTTCTAACCAAAGCTAATGGAATGATAGGTAGGTGAGAGACTAATGATTGGTAGTTTTTGATTACAAGAGTAAAATGTATGATGCTCATTTAACCAATAGAATGGTGAAAATTTGAAGAAAGTTGTTGCATTTATTTTGTTTTAGTATTCTTTATTTTACAAACACTAGTTTGTTTTAAAAAAAGGCGCGAATGAGACGACTGTTTTTGGGACCTAAACGTCTTGGATTGCGTAACGCTTTTTTAATACGAAATAGCAGGTCCTAAACAGAGAGTAAAAAAATGATGACTAAAGCAGTTAATTGAACAATTCTGTATACGTATGCTTTCTTTTGATTTTATACAAATGTAGTTTTTGGTAACTAAAGTGTTCAATTATTTGTCAAGAAAAAGGTATCCATAGGTACTGAAGAAGGTGAATGTGATCTTGTTGTCTTTGGTTTAAGTCTTGAATTGGTAGATTTGGCCATTGCCTTCATTCCTCTGCAGTATTTCATGTGGTTATGAAGCTTCTCTGGATTGAACTGTCTCCCGCACTGCCTGCATCAACCATACCGAAAGTTGAGTCGATTAGCGTAGATACTGATTTTGATGCATAGAGTACAAAACATATGCTTAGGAAAACACTAGCATCTATTAAAACAAGGCCAAAAACACTACTATAACATTAAGAACAAATGGTTTGACCTTTCTAAGTCAAACCTATTGTTTTTCAAGTTACAAATAATTATAGTTTCGTAGCATATTTAACTCCAAGGTCATATGCATCTACATAACCTAATCAAAACCTTCATGGGTTTGTCGATCGTTTCAAAAATCCTAAAAGCTTTAATGTAAATTTCAAAATCAAAACATGCACATTTGACTTTAAAAGTCAAACTGTAGTATAGAAACTAAGAATTGAACTTACGAGCAATTCGGACCACTGATAGGCTTATAACCAGCTCCAAATGATTTCAAGCTATTGGAATCCTCCTTCTTACTCTTCTTTGATCCATCATTCGCGTCAAATCTTTTCTCAAAGCCCCTCGACTTCTGTTCTTTACATATTTGCCCCATGTTATATTCTTTACCATTCATCTCAGAAACCGAACTTACAATACCATTTCTTTTATTAATCCTCACAACCGCCTTCTCGTGGGTGTTAGCGTTCCCACAAGTGATCCAGTTTCGAAACATGCGTGACGTTCGACGTGATTTCCTAAACGAGTAAGTTGGTGACTGAGGAGGCTTAAAACAAGAAGTTTCACTTATATCACCACCTTTCTTGCTCTTACTATTATTATTGTTGTTGTTGTTATTATCATTCGTATTATCGTTCAATAACGTTTCGTGAAAGGATTTATTCTCGTTCTTGTCGTCTTGGATTTGTACAACTTGTTTGTCTTTGTTTCCATCTTGATTCTTTGTTGTGTCTTCGGTTGAAACATTGGAGCCAAATGAAGATTCTTCATTTTCAATGGATGTATTTGTTGAGAAATCTATAAAATATTCTTTTCTTGTTGAAGGATATTTTGGATCTTTTATATTGCCTTCAAATGGTGGTGATGTTTTTAACTCAAAGACTTCTTCCCCTTCGTATGAATCAATGTCTATTAATCAACCAAATAATAAATTAAGCCTTCATTTTGTGGACAAAAAGAAAAAAAAAAAGTTTCATTTTGGGGTCATATATTTATCTAGAGTTAAATGTGATTTTAGTCCCTCTGGTTTGGGCTATTTTATCAGTTTAGTCCAAATGTTTCATTTTTCGTCTATGAGTCCAAAAAGGTTTTGCTGTTGCCATTTTAGTCCACTGGGTTAACTTCATCCATTTTTTCTGTTAACGAGAAGGGCAATTCAGTCATTTTATATGGCTGAGTTGCCCTTCTAGTTAACAGAATTACATATAAAATGACCGAATTGCCCTTTTCATTAACATAAAAAATGGATGAAGTTAACCAGTGGACTATAATGGCAACGATGAAACCTTTTTGGACACACAAGTGAAAAATGAAACTTTTGAACTAAACTGACAAAATAACCTGAACCACAGGGACTAAAATGGCATTTAACTCATTTATCTATTTATTCTTGAATAAACTAAAGGAGTTCTAGATAGAATTTTATTATTATATTGTGCTCACATATTTTAAAAAATACATTATTATATTTTTTTTTTTTGAAACAAATTGTACATGGTTTGGTTTATTAATTAGAAATACAAGTAAAGTAGTGTCATTTTTGCATTGAAAATAATGTAAAAATAAATAAATAAAAGGAAGAAAGAAAGATGTACCATTGTTTAATGTTGTTGAGGAAATCTCTGATCCTTTGAGAACATATTCATTGTCACAAATTGGGGTAATGAGGTCGTCATTCAATAGGTCTTGCCAAACATACCCTTCTTTGTACCTTCTGTAGTTTATTTATTTATAACGAAAATAATTTAGCCATAATTCATATGTGAAGTTTTGTAATATTAAATGTGTTACTAACTACGAATTTATGATACACAATTGATACACGTGTTTGTGAGTCATATAACGGATATGAAAGTTTTACACAAATAATAGAACGACAAGACACCGAAAACGTTGCATAGCACATGAACCCGACTCGGAACATGACACATATTTTTACGAATACGATCTATTTAACTTGATAAAATGATTTTCTTTCGCGTATGAATACTCAAAAGCTACAAAATTACGACAAAAACACAAATGTATGGAAAAATTACTTATGATAAAACGTGATGGCCGTTTTCTATTAATATTATCATATTTGTCTAAAATCCACAAGTTTCGTGTTAGTTTCATGTCATGATTGTCCCTCTTTTTGTCCACACCACGATCAAAGCTCAAAATGTGGTTATTTTAGTTTCTAATTAAATTTTGAAATGATTTTAATATAAACTCAGGCAAATTGGATTTAAATAATCACAGGTTTATCAATTTGACCGATAATAATCCCAACTCAGTTATTGGCCGATCATAATCCAAACTGGTTCACTTTTAACGACGGACTATTATCGGCCAAAAGTGGACCGGTTCGGATTATTATCGGCAAATAACTGAGTTGGGATTATTATCGGCTAAATTGAGAAAACTGTGATTATTTAAATCCAAACTGCCTATAAACTCACACCAAGTGAGTATAAACAAAAAAACGAACCTCTTGTATGACCAAGCGAAACTCTCTGGCATGTCTTTTCCTCTTAGCTCCACAAGCCACCTCTTAACATCTACAAATTAACAACTCTTTATGAGTACTAGAAAATATGTCTGTTTTTCTTTTCTAGGACAAAAAAACCTAATTGAAATCAAAATACATATTGGTGTTTTGTATTGTATATCCACCACAACTTTACATAACATGTATATGCATTTCGGGATCCACTATTTTGTTAAGAATTATTGACCTCTTAAGTGTACGCCATTACGAGAGTGATGATGGACACGAAAGAGATGTGGTTCTTCGATGCGCCCATTGCGGCATAGGAAATAGACAACATGGACTTTTCTCATTTGACCACCAACGTCACAACCAACACTACCATTAACGACGGTGGTTTGTGCTTCCATTAATCTTCTGCGATGAGAAATGCCGAAACAAGGCATCAATATGAAAGGCACACTTGTATATATGTAAATGTAACAACCATTTGAACAATAACAAAAGGAAAACTATACAATGTAGAAACATAAATATTAGTGTATATGTCGTTTGCTGACATACAATATATAAAAAAAAATCCAAAATTATGATATCATCGACCAGAGCATTCTCTAAAATGATCGAAGATAAAATTTTCACACTAAAATACACATGTAACGAGACAGAGTTTAAAACGAACTCATTTTCCAACTGTATTGTCGTTATATATAAGAAACTTATGCATACAAACAAGGCTATGTTGATGTAAGGACCCAAGTCAAAATAGTTGGCAATTTAGAGTAGTCTAAGCTATTTTAGTTGATTAAATTTTTCCTTGAGTTAAATGCCATTTTAGTCCCTGTGGTTTGGGTCATTTTGACAGTTTAGTCCAAAGGTTTCATTTTTAACCTGTGGGTCCAAAAAGGTTTCACAGTTGCCATTTTAGTCCACTTGGTTAACTTCATCCATTTTTTCTGTTAAAGAGAAGGCCAATTTGGTCATTCTGTATGTAATTCTGTTAACTAAAAGGGCAATTCAGCCATATAAATTGACCGAATTAGCCTTCTCGTTAACAGAAAAAATGGATGAAGTTAACCCAGTGGACTAAAATGGCAACTTTGAAACCTTTTTGGAACCACAGGTTAAAAATGAAACCTTTGTACTAAACTGGCAAAATGGCCCAAACCACATAGACTAAAATGACATTTAACTCTTTTTCCTTAAGAATTAATGTCAATACAAGTTCACATATGTGAGTAAATACTTGTTTAGGAGTATTATGATTTTAGTAGCCAAAGAACACGAGGGTGCGATGGAGCAGCACCACTAGAATTTGTTTCGAATCTGTATTGTTGATAGAAGTTGCCAATGGCAGACCCAAGCTTTGGCTTGGGTGGGCAGACGGCCCCCGTTGAGGAAAAAAATTTAGTATATTTTCGAGGTAAAAATCCCAACTGCACCTTTTGAAAATTTGGTTGAACCCTTCGTTTGCACCCCTAGAAAATAATTCATAACCCATAATAGTAATTTATCATCATTACGAACTCTGGTCCATAACAACTGCTATCAATAACATCGGTTGTGAGAAGTAAGTGAGTTACTACTGACATGATAATCAGTAGTGGTAATCCAGTTAGAACATGTGTTAGCACGTCAGGGCGATACATGCATGGACGGCCCTGGGGTGGGTGGGGAGGACCACCAGTTAGGGCTCGATATTTCGAATGTCATGTTATTTAAAAAAAACCCGATATATATATGTAAAAAAAATTAATAGGGTATACCCATATAAACACCAACATAGGTTCACTTACAAAACTATTCTTATGGTTTAGATTAGTTATTATCCCATTAACATTAGGTTTAGACCTATAGTGAGCCCAGAGGAAGGTTCAAATGAATACCACTATTTATTGTGAAAACTCGAAAACTAATTAAAAAAGCCAAAAAAACATACCAATTTTTTTTTTTTGCAAATCAATTTTTCGCAGGTTTTTATATATAAAAAATTTTTTCAAAAAAAAAAAAAAATATATTTTTTTTGTGTAGTGCACATGTGTAATACTACACATGTGTATGTGTACTACACATGTGTATTATTACACACGTGTAATACAAAAATTTTTTTTTTTGAATTTTTTTTTTCATATATAAAAACCAGCGATTTTTATAAAAAAAAATTGAAATTTTTTTTTTTGTGTTTTTTAGGTTTTTTTAGTTAGTTTTCGAGTTTTCACAATAAAAGTGGTTTTCATTTGAACCATCCCCAGTGATCCCAATACCCAATTTTGTTAAGATCTAAGGGCATATTTTTTCAAGCTCGAACATGGTACTCTAATTCTGAGGGCCGACCCAAGATACGTGAAGCTGACGTGGCTTCGTGAACCACGTGGGGTGCACCCCTTCTGTGTGAGCAGGGGTGTTAGCTTTTAAGGGATAGAGGGTGCACCCACCCCCGTCAATGTTTCGATTAGAAGTGTAATATTTCTGATTTTTTTGTCCGAAAATTTTAAAATTATATAGGTCCGCCCCCACCAATTATTTTACCAAAAAATCCCTATGACTTTCCGCCTCCGCAGAACTTTTGGTCAAGCTCCACCACTGTGTGTGAAAGCTTGCGTGGGGTGGTTGCATGAGGGTGCCCACACATGTGAGGGCAACGTGTTTTTTTAACGACAAATTTGGATCACTAACGGACCATTGGAGCATCATCGTGTCACCAGCGGAACCACCGAATCATACCCATCTCCACTAGGCATAATGCCTATACACCAATTCAGGATTAAACCCAATAAATATGGGAGAATGCACCCGATCATATCCATCTCCACTAGACCACCAATTAAGGGGGAAATCCAATAAATATGGGAAAACTCTTTTGTGGGAGTCTAACCCAGGATTTATTAATCCTAAAGCCTTATCCCACCCCTAAGATGTCACTACGCTATAATTTCATATGCTTGTGACGGCAACGTGTACATTTAAATTATATTTTATGGACATAATATTTTATTTAGCATTTAATTTGAGATTCCTGTGTACATTAAAAATATTTTTATGAATTTAATATTTTATTTAGCATTTAATTTGAGCTTCCTCTTCATATTCGTTAGCTTTTTATTTTTATATTTGTTATTTATCATAACTAAATGCATTAGTTTTGTATGATTTTTTTTTTCTCAACATTATAATATAAATTTTTGTGAAAACCGGAGTTTTGGAGCAAAATGCAAGCGTACATACAAAGGCGCAACCTCTTCGGTGTGAACGCACGTGCCGGTTGTTCAAGGATGACCCATTTTTTTCGTAAGACACCAAAAGCACGTTCGATGTCTTTTCTTGCAGCGGTAAAGATCGCCGATTGGCATAACACATTGAGGTCGTTGAGTGAACCAGGGAGACCAAAGAAAGAATGCCAGATCCACAAATCTTGTGATGCCACGGCTTCAAGTATCACAAATCTGGTAATAACGCTTTCAGACGAGACGTCTTCCTCTTCCTCTTCGTCTTCCTCCTCGATAAGAATCTCCGCCGCCCGTAGCACAGCGTTTGCGAAAAACATCTCCTCTTCCTCATCCGAAGACGAGGACCACCAAGAATTAGATGGCATTGTGGATGAAAAGATAATTTTTTTTTTATAAAAGTGGAGAGAAAATGGTGAAAATGGGAGTGTTTTTATAAAAAAATAGATTTTTTTTATTAAAAATAGCCGTTGTGTAACGGCATTTTTTTGAAAATGGTGAACATGTGGCCCGTCTTACCCGGCTGTGGGGAGCCGCTTGTGCCGAGCCGAGCCTCAGGGGGCGGTGTGGGGAACCGGCGCCGGTCCTAACCGGGCCTCAGCTGGCCCCATACCCTTTAGTCTAAATGGATTCAACTTTCATAATTCTTCCCTTAACATTCCAATATTCGCTTATTTATTTATTCCCCCTTTTTGGTATTTTATGTTATCGTTTTTTTTTTTTCAATTTGAAGTGAGGTATCTTTTTTTGTGCATTGTTTTTAAAAATTATTAATTAGCGTTAACTGTTAAATTCATATTCATACTTATTATAAATTATAAATAAGCAACATTTTGTTGCTTTAGGTTGTTATACTATATGCATAGGGAGGCTTTCAAAAAAGTTTTGGTTTTTCATTTTCATAAAAGTTTTTATATTTTCATTTTAACCTTAGTAATTGTTTTACTTTAACCTAAAGTTTTTCATGTTTTATAATTTAACCCAAACACTTTTTTATTTTCAACTTTGGTCCCCTATAATTTTCATCTTTCGTAAGTTTTGCGTTTCGTTTAAAATTTTACAAGTCAACACGCCGCAACATGTGTATGTGGTTCAACGTTTTTTTGTCTGTTTTCCCGTTTGACATGCCCGTCGCCTTTTTACAAGTTCGTTCCAATGCGCGGGTCCTGAATCGACTTAGTTTCTTATTTCTACGTTTTACGTTTCGGTCTAATTTCTTCGCATTAACACGTCGCAACGGGTGTGTGATTCAACGATTCTACGTCTGTTTTTCAGTCATTGTTATTTTTTGTTTTTATTTATTTTGTTTTACAAGCTCTTCTGTTGTTGGTGGTGTGGCATTGGGGCTACTTCGCACGATTTTACCAACGTTTTAACCTATTAATTTCTTTACTAAAAATTATTTGTTCTGTTTTACCCCTATACCTTCTTTACTTAAAATAAATTATTTTTATGTACATATTTTTATTTACGTTTCGGTATGAATTCGATTTGCTCTATTTGACGTTAACTTTTTCTGGAAACGAGTCAGATCAAATATAATATTTTTTGTTTAAAAAAACATTCTTTACGTGCTTACTTCTATGTACGTTTCGGTATAAATTCGAGTTGGTTTATGTTTCAACGTAAATGAGTGAGGTCAAATATAATATGTTCCCGTGTTTATTTTATGAATGTTTCGTTAATTTTGTTTCGAACCGAGTGGAGTCAAATTGTGTCTTTTTTCCCCTTTTTTCAAAAGTTCTAATTAATCTCTTTTGATTATAAATGACAGCTTTTCCGTTATACCGTTACGTTTTCTATGATACGTCTAAAATGCACGTTTTCATATGGTTAATGCGTCACATGATGTTTGAACTAATCCATTCGATGTTTACGATGTACCTGCGCCGCAACGCGCGCGGATGTTATTGCTAGTTAAGATTATTTATAGTATAGATTCATTATATAATTGTTTTAAAATAATATATATTATTTCTGGAGATATTTAGTAGTTGTAGGAGAATAGTGGATAACCACCGTATGTCAACGCGGATACCAAAATCCTGAACTTTTGTATCTAATCATTTTAATTAACCCATGTAATTATAGCCTAGTGGTATTTTAGGGGTGGGATAAGGCTTATGACCATTGGGTCATGGGTTCGATTCCCACAAAGGGAGTTTTCCCAGATTTATTGGGTTTCCTCCTGAATTGGTGTATAGGCATTATTGCCTAGTGGAGATGGATATGATCGGGTGGTTCTGCTGGTGGCACGATGATACTCCAGTGGTCCGTCAGTGATCCAAATTTGCCGTTAAAAAAAATAAAAAAAAAATCATTTTAATTAAAATACTTTTTTCAAAGTATTATTTAGATCATATATTTAGTTGAGAATAAAAAAACGTATTATTTTGAATGGTTAAAATAGATATAACTGTATAAAAATTTTAAGTTTAAATATATTATTTTGAATATTTATAGATTCCGAATTCTTTAAGATTTTGACTTAACAAAACTTTTGATGATTTATCAAAACTTAATTGTTATTTATTAAAAGATAATAAACTAATTTTCAGAAAATAGATTAAAAGAGAAAAGTTCAGGTTTTTGTTATACGTACCATTGTTGTATCTTTGAGGGTTTTGTTATACTTATACGTACCATTGTTCTATCTCAAGCCGGTTGTTGATGGTTGGCCACAATATTAAAGTAATATGGATGGTAAAAAAATAATAATTATTATATAAATAATGATAGATGGTTAGGTTGACATTGATGTGTTCTAGACTAATTCTCATGTTGTAAATAAATTAACCACCACGAGTTTAAAGTCGACATTGATGTTAATATATAGTTTAAAACAAGTTATAATAATACTAATAGTAGCATTATTTAAAAAATATAGTAATACTAATAGTAGCATTATTTTAAAAATAATTATAGTACATTTTCTAAGTAATTAAACTATTTACATAAAATTAAAGATAATAAAATGGACAGGTTAAACAGGGTGTAGATAGATCGGTTTTGGCAACAAAATGAACCAAAAAGAAAATTTGGTTTTTGGAAACTGATGGATTTTATGTATTGGTTTGACTCGATTATGGGTTTAGTCTTTTGTTTTATATATGTTTGGGATTGAAAAAAACCATAGGTAACTTTGGACATCTCATTTTTGATACAATTTAATGAACTGGGTATATATTTGGTTCCCATGTTTGGTTGGTTCCCAAATATATAAAAACATGCTCTAAACTCTTAAATCTAAGATCACCCGGAGTTGGGGCGCGTAAAGAGGAGGGCAAGCCTCTTCACGCCACCACATCACCCCACAGCCCTTGCCTTTATGTGTTGCCCTTTCCAATGGCAAGGTTGTCACGGGCGTTGTCCCTCTTCCATCCTTGACCCACTTGACTTTTTAGCCCCTTTGCTATTGCCCCTTTTGCCTTTCACCACCCACATCACCCCGCCGCCCTTGCCCTTAGGCGTTACCCCTTTCCAATGGCAAGATCCTCAAGGGTGTTGCCCCTCTTCCATCCTTGACCCACTTGACTTTTTAGCTTTTTCGTCAGTGGCGGAACTAGCTCAAAAATTTAGGGGTATCCCAAATTTTTTTTTTGGGATCAGGGGTATCCTTGTATAACGAAGAGAGAGTTGATGTGTATTTTTATACTATGGAGACAGAGTTTAGGAGTATTTTTACACTATGAAGACGAGGTTGAGCCGTAGCCCGTGCTATCCCTGCTAACACATTAGCTCTGCCCCTCCCTTTCGCCCTTGCCCCTTTGCTTTTCATCACCCGTTTCCTTTTGTGATGTGAAAGGCAAAGCCCTCAATGTCTATGTGACTCCTACGTTGACTCCATGTACTCTTAAGTATCTAACGACTTTAGAGAGTAATTAACCTGGGTTTAGAATGTACAGAATTATAAAATACAATTCATATTTTTTTTTAATTGTACATCTTGACAAATGACAAGTTACTTCCAAATACTAACATTATAAACATGAAAAATCATATGATCTGATTTTATTGTTTAAAATGATTCATAATTTAAAAAGGTTAACTCATAGTATAGATCACACAAGAATAAAGAAATTAATCAAGCATACCTTTTAAAGCTGCGTTCCATTGCAAAAACAGGTTCTTCCATGAACTTAAACAATCACGCGATGGATCTTCTAGTTTTTCTGTTCATAACTTTAAGTTATTTCCAATCCAACAATTGCAAAAGAGCTTGGAAAAAAAAATTAGGAAGATTGTTTTAGTAAGACAACTAATCGGAATAGATTAAAATCATACTTACAAGTAGGGTTTTGCTCAATACATGCATAGATATTAAAATCTTTTGGATATAATTTATTAAACACAATTAAATAAACATTTAGAATGAAAGTTAAAGGATACAAGGTAATGAAAGTTCTTACATGATATAGGGTCTAGCATCTAAGAGTTGTCCCCAAACGTCGTCGTGTCAAAGAACTGATGAGAATAATCTCAGCTTTTATTTTCTGAACAAAGCGTAATAAACAAAGAAACACAAAATTTGTGTGGTTGGAAGAAGCATATTTATATACAGAGAAAAACACAAAAGAAGATGGAATCAAAAAGGTCGTTGTTAAGATGGTGGTTGTTGATGGTGATATCCACGCAGCTTCATAAAAAGTCTGCGTGCCGTTTCACCTCAGATGATATGATGATGCATGGTTTTGTTTCATTTATGAAAAAAAACACACACGCGTATGCACATAATATAAAATTCGGGATCAAGGTTTTTATCCTAAAACATCACAAGATTCGTTTCACAATATTTGTTGGCAAATATATATTTTAAGGGTCTACACATTTGCATACCTAATTGCCTATTTGTACATCCATTGGGACTTATTTATACGTCGTGTACATGTAGAGATGTAAAAAAAAAAAAAAAAAAAAAAAAACGGTTTTTTAAGAAACCGGTTTTTTGTGACCGGTTCGGTTATTAACCGGTTTGACCGGTTACTGGTCGATTTATGTTTTGGTCAAAAAAATCGGTTGGAAAACCGGTTAATAAGTCGATTTATATTAAAAACCGGCTATACAACTGGTTAACAGATAACGTATATAAAAAACCGGTGAAAAATCCCGGTAAAAATTGATTTTTAAAAACCGAAATTGCTGCAGCTATGTAACCCCAATGACCGACAAAGAAGTTGCATACGATGACTTCCTACGCACTAGTTCAAGTTCGGGTTCGGGCGAAGAAGATTAAACGAGGATACTCAAGATATATTAGTATTGTAGTTCCACTAAAAAAATATATATTAGTGGACATTCTTGCAGATTAATAGTTTAAAGGGCTGTTTGGCAACATCTGAATGGTTAAGTGCTGAACCAATAAGAGATCTGAACCATTAAGTGCTGAACCAGTAAGAGGTCTGAACCACTAAGAGCATGTATAATGCTTAACCGTTCAGAGGCAAATGTCTGACCAATTTAGATTAGAGGTCTTAACCATTCAGACTTTGTATTAATCTTAACCATTCAGAGGCAAATGTCTGAACCATTCAGACATCTGCTCTTGAAACAAACAATCTGAACCATTAAGTGCTGAACCAGTAAGAGGTCTGAACCATTAAGAGCCTCATTAAGAGGTAAACAAACAACCCCTAAGTTTATGTATTCCCTTTGTTATGTTTAGCGTTTGTATTTTCTTTGTCATGTAAAAACGTTTGTTCTAAGACTCAATGATATTATATTCTAAGTTTTTATATTTTCATTGTTCAGTTTTTATATAAAAACAACATTTACAGCCAAAAAAAGATGAAATAACAACAAATGACAGCATCCTGTTCGTTTTCTGCAGAACCGACTTTTTTTATCGGTTTTTACCGGTTTTTTGACCGATTTTTCATTAACCGATTATAAAACCAGTGGTAACCAGTGAGGATCGGTTACAGGTTTTCAGTTTCAAAACCGGTTAATAACCGAAACCAGTTTTTTTAATAACCGGTTTTTATTTTTGCTGATATTAACCGGTTCGGTTAATAACCAAAACCGGTTTTAAAAAAAAAACCGATTTGTACACCTCTATGTACAGGTATGCGCGCAGCGTATAGCCGCCTTTCTCAATTTCCAAGAGAATCTCTGATTCACGTCATTTGGGAATTTATCACTTTAGGGTTTTTTACAAACATTTTTATATAATGTTTATCGTTTTAGGAAACTTTTATAATATGTAATTAAAAAAACATTGTTAAGTATTCTATCGTATAATATAATATAGGTATAATATATAGGCCTATGGATGTAGTATCGTAGCATATAGTGTAGTATAAGTCTCGTATAGACCTATATGTGTAGTATAATATCATATCGTATCGTATCGGATCATATAGTGTAGTATAGTATAGATCACGTATAGGCATATATGTGTAGTATTGTCTCGTATAGGTCTATAGGTGTAGTATAGGTCCCATATAGTCCTATACTACACCTATATGATACGATACGATACTACATCCATAGGCTTATACGAGACATATAAGCCTATACGAGACCTATACTACACCTATAGGCCTATACGGGACCTATACTACACCTATAGACCTATACGGGACCTATACTACACCTATACAATACGATGCAGTATACTATTCTATAACACACCTATAAGCATACACGAGACCTATACTATAGGTATACAATACAATACGATACGATACTACACTATACGTTACGATACTACATCTATATGCCTATACGAGACATATAAGCCTATACCGGACCTATACAAGACTTATAATACACCATATGATACGATACTATACGATACTACACCTATAGGCCTTACGAGACAATACTACACATAGGGCTGACAATTCTGACACGAACACGATAACACGACACGAATCTATACGAAGTTAACAGGTTTCGTGTTTGACCTTAACAGGTTTCGTGTCAGAACAGGTCGACACGACAAGACCTGTTTAAATTTCGTTTCTAAACATGTTAAAACCCATTAACCTGTTAAGACCCGTTGACCTGTTTATAATTTTAAATTAAAAAAATATATCAAATATGTGGGGTGGGGACATGTGGAGTCAGAAGGGTATACCCAAAATTTTGAAATCCATTCCTTCACATTCACACTCCAATAACCAAAGTACCAATACCAAATCCTAAATTTCCTTCGGTCGCTCCTCACTTTCATCACTTCAGTATCAGCGACCATCATTCACCGGCCATCGTTCATCCATTCATGCGTCGGAGGTTCAGAATTAAAGCCAAGTTGTTTTGTGTAAGGAGGATTGCTTGAAGATCAAATTTTAGAAGAGAGATCGAAACAACCGATACTTACTTTTACACAACTGTTTATTCATAGCCTTCGAGTATATGTCAAGCTTTTTTGAGTCTCAAGCTTTTCAATTGTTTATTCATAGCCTTCGAGCATCATCAGTCAGCAAATATATGGATCTTTCTTTCAAGTAGTTCATATATCATTATTTATTGGTGTAATATATCTGTTGTTTATTGGTGTAATATATTTAATTTGGGTTGGTTTTTAACTGTTTTTCTTAGATTGTGTTTTTTTGGATATAGTTGCTAATTCAACATTATTTATTCAGATTTGTGTGTTAAATTGTGTTTTTGGATATAGTTGCTGATTCAAGTCTTCAACATTATTTATATGTTTGTATCAAAGTCATGAGTGATTCACAAAATAAAGTCGGGAAGAAGAAGGGCAAAACACCGGTATGTTGTTGGTTTAACTTTGATAGCTTTTCGTTCAATTTCCTTATTAACTTTTTGAGTAACTTTATATATTTTTTTCTCTATTGTAGATGTATATGGATTCTGATTCTATTAAAGTCGACGTAAAAAGTGATAGCTCTATGAATTTGGATTTGGAAGATGATGAAGTTGGCTCTGTGGAGGTAGAGGATAAAAATGATAGCGGTGTTAAAAAACCCAAGGCAAAGAGATCGCGAAAGGAAAGATCAATTGTTTGGCATTACTTTACCAAACAACAAAACAAAGCTTTAGGCGGAAAGGTTCCATCAAAGTGCAATAAATGTGGTCATGTTCTCATGTTTGATAGTAAGCAAGGTACGGGAAATTTTACTTGACATATATCAAGCTGCTATGGTACTACTTATAAAGATGTTGGTCGAATGCTTTTAGATACTGACGTGAAGTTAAAGACATCTAGTTTTAGTCAAAAGACATCTAGTTGTTTGAGGGTATGAGTTCAAATGATGAGTATATCAAGAAAATGGCAGAACTGATGATAACCAAGTTTCAAAAATATTGGTCAGATTTTAGTCTTACCTTAGCCATAGCCGTAGTGTTGGATCCTAGATGCAAGTTGCATTTTATCGACTGGAGTTATTCACAAATATATGGAGATGCGAGCCCCGAATATTCAAATGTTGATCAGTTTTTGAATTCTACATTTAATGAATGTGTCAACATGTTAAATGTGGTTGGTGATGATAGAAGGGATGATCCAACACGTGCTTCAAATGCAAGCAAAGAGGTTGAGGATAAAATGGATGATTCTACACATACCTATGGAATGAGAGCAAGGCTTAAGGTAATTTATTTATATATTTATATATTGTGTTTAATTAATTACTAACTAATTTCCTAATATTTTTTTTAGGATTTTGATCAATTTCAAATTAAAGATTTTACAATTAACAAAAAATCAGAATTGCAAATGTATTTGGAGGAGTCAAGGGTTGACAGAAGCTCCGAACTTGATGTGTTGGCTTTCTGGAAAGCCAATGAGTTTAGATATCCCGCACTTGTGAGAATGGCAAGAGACTTTTTGACCATTCCGGTACCTACCGTCGTATCGAAGTCTACATTCAGTGCAAGTGGAAGAGTACTTAATGAACATCGAAGTTCACTTAGCAAAGATACCGTTGAGGCTCTCATATGCACAAAAGATGGGTTATTTGGAGATTACTATAATGTCTTTTCTTTTGAATTTTCTACGTTTTTTTGCATAGTATTCTATTATTGTTATTATGTATATTTGTTTGTACTTTGTAGGTTCGAACCAAGTTAGTGTAGATGAGCTCACGGAAGATATAATGTCGCTTGACATTAGACGTGAATCAGATGCTTCAAATTCTGTGAACAATCCTAAGGTATCCACTCCAAGTGCTTCAAGTAGTGTTGCTTGTTAAAAATCAAAGAACATCCTAAGGTACCCACTTCAAATGTTTCTAGAAATGTTGCTTGATAAAACTATATGAATGAGTTTATGTCAAATTGTCCATGCCTAATACGACTATAATTATTTGTGTGTAGGTTTGATTGTTTGGAATTGAAGATCTTGAGAAAGAAAGACACATGGGAACTTGAATGTTGAAACTATTTGGATGTTATGATTAGACTTTTATGGATTTCGTTTTAAGTTTGTTAAGACATTATGTGTTTATGCATGTTTTATGACTTTTGTGAACCTTTGGCAACTAAATTTTCACTAAACAGGTTCCTTAATCGCTAATTTCAAATATGGAATAACAGGTCATGTTCGTGTCTTAACAGGTCGTGTTCGTGTCTTAACAAGTCGTGTTTGTGTCTTAAGCAGGTCATATGATATGTTGGTAACATTTTCGTGTCTTAACAGGTCATTTCGTGTAACCTGTTTATTAACAGGTTCGTGTTTTGGAAAATCTGACACGATAAGATTTTGTGTCGTGTTCGTGTTTACAGGTTTCATGTTCGTGTCTTATCGTGTTCGTGTCTTATCGTGTTCGTGTCTTAACAGATCGGGTTGACCCGATATGCCAGCCCTAACTACACATATATGCCTATACGGGATCTATACTACACTATACGATCCGATACGATACGATATTATACTACACATATAGGCCTATACGAGACTTTTACCACACTATATGATACGTATACTACATCCATAGGCCCATACGAAGCCTATATAAGACATATACTACATTATATGATACAATACTGCTGTCATAGGCTTATACGAGACTTATATTATATGATAGAATACATAACAATGTTTTTATTTATTTAAAAAATAATTATTATAGAACTTTACAAAAACGATAAATAATGTATAAAATTGTTTCTTAAAAAAACACCCTTTATATACGCCACATATAGGCCTATACACGGCGTATAAAAAGAGGCAAAAAACCATTTTACCCCTGGTTTGGGCTGCGTGTAGCCTCCAAACCAGGGGTAAAATGGTCTTTTTACCAAACTTGCTCCATGTATACACCTCGTACAGGCCTATACGCGACGTATAGAAAAAAATCTTTTTACCCCTGGTTTGGGGGCTACACGCAGCCCAAACCAGGGGTTAAATGGTTTCTTTGCCCCTTTATATACGTCGCGTACAGGCTTATACGCGACGTATATAAAGGGTGGGTTTTTTTAAGAAACATTTTTATACATTATTTATTGTTTTATCAAAGTTCCATAATAAGTACTTTAAAAAAATAAAAAAAACATTGTTAAGTATCATATTGTATAGTATAAGTCACATAGAGGTCTCGTATAGCACTCGTATAGGCCTATGGATGTAGTATCGTATCATATATTGTAGGACAAGTCTCATATAGGTCTATAGGTGTAGTATAGTATCATATCATATCTTATCGTGTCGTGTCGTGTTGTATAGTGTAGTATAAGTCTCATATAGGTCCTCTATAGGTCTTGTATATGCCTATACGCCCTAAACTACATCTATAGTCCTATAAGGGACCTATACTACACCTATATGCCTATACGGGTGTTGTATCGTATCCTATAGTATCATAGCGTATTGTATCCTACCGTATCATATCGTATAGTGTAGTACAAGTCTTGTATAGGTCCCTTATACGTCTTGTATAGGTCTATAGGCCTATATGAGACCTAAACCACACCTATAGTTCTATACGGGACCTATACTACACCTATAGGCCTATACAAGTGTTGTATCGTATCCTATAGTATCGTATCGTATTGCATCGTATCGTATCGTATTGCATCGTATAGTGTAGTGTATAGTATAAGTCTCGTATAGGTCTGCTATAGGTCTTGTATATGCCTATAGGCCTATACGGGACCTTAACCACACCTATAGTCCTATACAGGAACTATACTACACCTATAGGCTTATACGAGTGTTGTATCGTATCCTATAGTATCGTATAGTATAGCATTTTTTACAATGTAGTATAAGTCTCGTATAGGTCTTGTATATGCCTGCTATACTATACTAAACTACACTACACTGCACTGCACTATACTATGTTTGTAAAAAAAACCTTATATACGCCGCATATAGGCCTATACGCGACGTATAGGAGCAGCCATACCAGAATTCGACATTAGTTAGACACTGATTTTTATACAACCCTATACGCCATGTATAGACCTGTACACGGCGTACATAAACCCTAAGGTGTGCAAATAGTTTGAGCCATATTTTAATTGATCATAGTCACCTATTACACGAGCCGGGGGTCTCATCGGAAGTAGCCTCTCTATTCCTACGGCTTAGGGGTAAGGCTGTCTACATCTTACTAGAGGTGCACAAACCAGGTTTTTTTATACCTAGGTTCGGGTATATACCCGGGTACGGGTATGATCGGGTTTTGACTTTTCGGGTATGGGCCATATCTGTGACAACTGTCAAAAATCCAGGTATCCGTACAATTAATTAACCATGATTGGTGCTTAATGACTGTGCTGAATTACACTTAACTGCTTTCTGATTACTGCATTATACTTACATGTGCATCAGATATTGCATAATGTCATATCATTACTGCATGCAAACTTATTGACATAAATGATGCACAAAGCACAGTTAGCGGATAACTCAGAAAAATGCTGACATAACTCAGCACATAGACAGACAGTGCAATGAGACACAGAATAAGCCAGAAACCAAGTATTACACTAGTATAGTGTGTAGGAAAGTGAGGATCACAAAACTGCCGTTCTAAGTAATAGTTTAAGCGCCGGAAAGTGCCTAAAATTCACATAAAGTGCTGAATTCTGCAGAAATTCAGCAAATCAGCATTTTAACAAGCTAGTATCATGCAAAAATATGACTAAATGGTCCTGAATGCTTTCCTAAGTGTCGGGAATTAAAAGTGTCACAAAAGGGTACATAAAGCACACTAAATTGCAAGTTTAGCACTTTAACAAACCAGTACCTAACCGAACAACTGGACTCTACCCGAAACATCAAATTTACACTAGAAGCATTGTTTTAATGTTTCCAAGCTAGTTATGATCCCCGAAAATCATAACACACTAAATAAACATATAACAACTAAACACCTTAACCATAACATTGGATTTCAACCTTATGATTTAACTATCCATTACATCCCAAACCTATACCCCCCCTCCAATCACGGTCACTAGAAGGTGACCCCACCTCTTGATTTTCCTTAATATTTTATATGATTTGCTTGGTACTAATGAAACACATTATCCTTCATGTATTGAGATGTTGGAGTGTTATAAAGATTAACCACAAGACACTTAACCATTCATCTTCATCACAACTCAACACACCATACTCTCCACCTCTCCCCCCCACTCTCGGCCGAAACCCACACAAGCACCACCACCTTCATCAATCAATTCTCATCCATTTTCAAGACATCACAAGGTGTAAGAAGGTATACAAGTAAGTTTGGAGCTCTTGGAGATTGAAGGACCTCTTTCATTTGCTTTTATCCACCACATTCATCATCTTCATCTTCTTGAGTTTCATCCCTAGCCTTGTGCTAGTAGTAAGGCTCTTATAATCTCTTGTTACTTCTTATAATGTTGGTTAAAAGATAATATATGTTGCTAATCATGAAGAACACTAATGATCAAGAAGATAATCTGTAACATAAAGCTCACTAACATAAGAATATATGTTGTTTTAGTATATGTGTGATACTTGATGATTGATTCTTTTGTTTATGATGTTAAACATCATATGAAACTTACTAGATTATGATTAAACACATGATCTAGCAAGTTGAAGTGATGATCTTGTGAAAGACCAAGATGATCATACTTTATGTTTCACATGAACTTGAAAATAAGGATGATTTTGGGTATGATAAAGTATGAAACATGTTAGAAGTATTGTATAAAAGTGATTTCAAACATAGTTTTCTCAAGAAACCAAGTTCATTTGTAAGATTTACATAATCATGGATTTTAAAGAAACTAACCATGTTTTTAGTGGTATATCAAGTATAGAAATACATTGTTAACAAGAAAAATTCAAAAGAATGATTTCTAGAAAAATCATCTTGTAAGTTGTAAAAGACTAATCTTGCAAGAAAGGGATTTACAAATAAATAACAAAACTTTAAAGGATAACTAAGCTTACTAAACACACTAGTAAGTTACTATAAGTTTTTATAAAAGTTCAAGTTCATATTGTTGTGTAAATTGCATGATTTTGGCAGTTGGTAAGTGTTGATTAAATTGTTAATTGTTTGGGATGATTTTAAAAGAAAATTATATGCTTTGAAGGCATGGAAACCTCCATTTTTAAGGGGAAACTATGGCAAAATTTTTGTAAAAATTAAATACTTAGAAAAATATTTTAAACAAGTATTTACAAGTATATTTTAACCATGTTTTTTCATATAAGAGTTTGCCATGATTTTTGTTACAAAAGGTATAAATATTGGAGGTTGGTTTTTGTAAATAAAAATGACTAAATATGTATTTGAAAGATATATATTTAGAAGACACATGTGTGTGATTATTTGTATACTTTGTGTATTAGTTATATTATTTTAGGACTTGAAATAATATAACTTAACAAAATACCAAGAAATTACAATCCAAAATATTACTAAAAATCTCAAGGAATAAACATACAAGTTACACACATAATATTGTGATACCGAACGAAAGAATGTAACTTACAAAATATTCCGGAAAATGCATTTATAAGAATATTTTTGGTAAATGGTATTTTGGATACAAAGAAATGAAAATATGATTTTTATGATTGTCACAAAGTTATATCATATTTTGACAAAAAAGAAATATATAATTTTTGGTGAATAAATATATATATATATATATGTTTCCTTGGAATTATTAGGAGATATATTATTTTTGGGAAAAATATATATTTTCTTGGATAAACTTGAAATACATTATTTATGGATAAAAATAAGTTTATATATATTTTCTAAAGTTAGACTTGAAAATATATTATTTTGGAACTACAAATATTTTTGCCAAAAGGAAAAATTATAAATAATTTTTCTAAGTAATAATTCTTAAATATATATATATATATATATATATATATATATATTGGGAAATATATATATTAGTGGACTTTTATTAGAAATAATATTCCGAAAAGTTTAACACAAAATTCAGTATAAGAATACTTAACAATTACAAGAAAATACGTATTCTCGTACGTATAAATCCACACCGGAATACGACACCGATACATGGCAAAAATATACAAATACTTACAAATATACCCATCCTTGGGAAGGAAGTACAAGTATTAATACATGGGAAGTATTAAAATAAGATATACTGTTTTAACGATTATTCCAAAAAGTAATGAATATAATTTGAGTTAAAATATTAATTATTTTAACAAATAGTTGCATAACTTGGGATGATACCGAAGAGATAAAAGAAACGTAACTCAAAAACATTAATACTACGACAAGGCACGACCCGTTCGTCTAATAGACATTAGTACATTGTAGGTAGTCGTGTTTGCTGAAGGAACTTGAGTTACGATTATTGAAGACGCAAGACAGTGAGTTCATGTCCCCTTTTTCTCTTAACTGTTTTCAGTTTTATAACTTCAGGGGTGAAGTACATGTTTCAAATGATTACAAAATGCTTACAAACGAATACAATTGGTATGGTTAGCTATGGAGAGTACAGTAGATCATGTGAATGGGTAGGGCACTCTTAAGGCCATTAATCCTCGTGTTAGGACCGAGGGGCATGAGTGATAGATCTATTTGGGTGTAGCGAGCCCACACCCATGAGGACCAGGGTGGCCCATGAGGTGACTATGTCTTACAGCCAGAGGCCCGGTACAAATTTGCTAGGTTTGAGCCTTCCTACGCCGTTGCACGCATGTTAATGGCCTTGCAAACCATTAATCGATATGTTTCCTTGTTTTGCTTTCAGACCAGGATTTACAAACATACATACATACACTGATCACAAAGGTTTTATACATTCATGTACACAAACACATGAATGATGTGTGCAAAATGCAACATATAAATTACATGAATTGTGGCATAAAACTAACCCTTTTTTAGTACTAATGTTGGAAAAAGTGTGCTTTTGTCTTCCTTTTGTATTTTCAGGATTAAATGAGCTCAAATTAACAAAAGAAGCAAAACGACAGCAAAATCTAACATAAATACAAGAAACGGAACAAACGTGACATGCCCGACCCCACGACAGCATCTTCCCAAGCAAAACAAGAAGACAGAAGACTGAACACGCCCCGTGCTCACCCAGCACGGGGGCGTGCCCAAGTGTCAGCAGAAAAGACAAATTGGTAGAAGCTTCTATTGCCCACCACGGGGCCGTGCTCAGCGGGCACGGGGCCGTGGTCAACTATAAGATTCGCAGAATCCAGGCAAATCTTCATAGTACAGATACGCTTCTGCACACGGGGTCGTGCCCAGCGGACACGGGGCCGTGGTCAACTAATAAAGACAAGAGCAATTAATGAAGAAAGAGAAGGATGTGGACAAGGGGCCGTGCCCACTGGACACGGGGCCGTGCCCGAGCTTCTGTTCAGCCTATAAATAGGAGTGCTTGGCTCAAGCTCAAATCATCCCTTGGCACACCACCTCTCTCACACTTCACCCACCACCCACCACCATTATAACACCATCATCCACCGCCATCATCCATTGTCCATCATAGAGTGTGTGAGTCGTCTCGGGATCCAAGATTGATCGTAAGAGTTCTTGACAATCAAGGCCATGTTTGCCTAAGTCTCTTACATCACTTGGTGAAGACAAAGTGTCTAGTGTAATACTTTTTATTTTTAATCTTTTCGCACTTTTTAATTGGTTATGTATTAATGACTTTAATAACTAGTTTCTTATGTTGAAGGTGATTCTTCCTTATCGTTTGTCCGTGGTGTCTTGGCATTATTTTACCGTCTATATAAAATAAAAGATTTTCACCATTCATATCTCCATGGTCTATATGGAGGTATGTTGGCTACCTGGTCGGGGGTTAAGGGAACGTTTTGGTAAGAGTCTTGCCGTTGTTCAGCGTTTAGAGATCCTGCAAGGGACCTGAGTCAAATTTAGTAGGACCTCCTTCAATACTTAACGGTATTGGATGGCGGGGGTCCAAACTCTTTGATCCCCTCATAAGTTAAGCTACTATTAATACTATAACCCGGCTACTTAGGACTGTATCCTTGCTGACTCAGACTACTTATCCGAGGGTAACGTCACCTTAAAAAGAGGGGCCTACCATAATTTGCATTAATAACTTAATTAATTATCTTTCAATAATCCGACCCTTTAGGATTGTATCCTTGCTGACTCAAACTACTAGGTTGAGGGTAACGTCACCTCCAAAAGAGGGGCCTACTACAATAACTAAGATAATCTCTTAAATAATGCAAAAGTGAAAAAATAATCAAAGGTTACACTAAACACGAGTCGGAACCAAGTGATTCATTTTGTCTATCTGTTTTTATTTTTATTTTTCTTTTTAGCATTTTAGTTAGTTTTTATTTTTCTAGTTTAAAACATTTTTCTAAACTTTTGATTTGATTAGACGTTGAGGATAAACCGGTACTAAAAGCTCTTGTGTCCTTGGACGACCTCGGTATCTTAACAACACTACACTACGCTCACGATGGGTGCACTTGCCCATATGTGTGTTTAGTGTTAGTAAATATCGTGTTTTATAAATTTAAAACTTGGCTAAAAAGTGTTAAAAAGGGCTTAATAAATATATTAAAAACTAACGACACTTCACACGCATCAAGTTTTTGGCGCCGTTTCCGGGGACACAAGGATTTTAAGAAAGTTAGGAATCAACGGCCTAATCGTTTTTTCTTATTTTTCTATTTTTTTAGGATTTTTCTTAGTTTTTCAGCTTCTGCAGAACTCAGCACGGGCCGTGCCCGCTGAACACGCCCCGTGCCCAATCATTGGAACTGGCAATCCTGTTTTAAGTCAGACAGTAAGCTGAACACGGGGCCGTGCCCACTCAACACGCCCCCGTGTCCAAGATTCAGTTACTGAAAACAGAACCGTAAGATCCCGACGGTTGGTAAATTCTGATACAAACACGAGTGATACTGATACTTTTTACTTTCGGCACTCCTATGGTACGTGGTGTCAATTATATGGTGGTACCCATGAGGAATTAGAATGTTATTTTCTAAATTATAAGCCCCACTATATAGACCCATCGTTTCTTTGTATCCTTAAGAGGGGCGAAAGTAAAAATAATCCCTATCTCTCCTTCGAATGCTCCCAACCAGATTTTCTAGGAGAAATGCTTCTCGATGAATTATTTCAATTAGAAGATCTAATTCTTAATTGGTTAAAAGAACTTAGGATAGATTTCAATAATTTATCTCAAGAAGATAACCAAGAAGAAGTGTTGGAATCGCATTCAAACAACTTTGTTGTTTCCGACGATACTTCTAACTCTAGTGAGGACTTGAGCGATAGTCGTCCCTGTGTCGATTATGCGTGAAGGACTCCCCATCGACTTCGTTCGATGCATATATAGACCTGAGCGATTCGGCATACACCTTCTTTAACGAGAGCCCATGAAAGGGTTGGACTTGTCCACCTACATATAGCATAGGAATCACCCTCACCGACAACCTCTTGCGTTCTCGTCTTAATCTAGATCAATTAAGGTATCTTAGGCACTTTGGGGTTGTTCCATCCAGTAAGGAACCGCCCGATCCGGAAAAGTTCCTTAAAAATAGACAAACTTCATAAACAGCCCTCCGACATGGGGCCGTACCCAGGTCAACACGCCCCCGTGTCCACCAAAAGATTCCCTTCTGACTTCTGTCAGAATACGGACAAAACGTGTCAGGATCTTGCCTGCACACGGGGCAGTGTCAAGCCGACACGAGGCCGTGTCCAACATGCTGTCGTTTTCTATAAATGCAGCCAAGAATCCTGCACATTTGGACCATCCAGGGACAGAGATTTGAAAGGATTTTCTAACCTACCATCCTAGGTATGTTCTAAAAGAAGGTTCTAACAAACATCTTGTCCTTTCCTCTTTTATCCATTACCTTCTTCTTCATCTTTCTTGCAACAACACCTCCATTAAAGCTTGATTTCAAGCTTTATTGTGATGTTTGTTGAATTTTTGTTCAAGGAATCTTGTTAAAAATAAGTTACACAACATTGTTTTAAGTTATTTCTGTTCAAAAATGCTTCATAAGTTGGGAAAATAATTTGAAACTCCAAGATTCTTTGTTCTAAAAAAACTGCAGAAAGTTGAACACGGGGCCGTGCTCATTGGGCACGGGGCCGTGTCCGTGATACTGTTTCATTAAAACGAACTATTTTTGGTTTGTTTTCATAGAATTTCTAGCCAAAACAGTGGAACCTCTTCTGCGCACTCCAGAAACAGTCGAAGGGAAAGGAGGCCATCAATTGAAGCAACTCTCGTAAGATACGTGATGGCGTTACGTGAAGCCCTTGACGAGATGACTTCGGTAGAGGAGGTCCTAATAGACCGTATAAATTATCTTTCGGTGGGGTTGGAAAACAGTTTTCAAGAAATAAACCTCTTGCACCAGAGGTTAAACATTCTTGTAACACCTCCCATGGAACCAATCCTCCCTCAAGAAGATTGGAACCTTGCACTTGGAATCCACAACCCTACCGGTTGGGACGACATTCCAGCGGAACCTCCTCATGAAGATCTACAAGAAGTCCCGGTGGAAGTTGCACCTCCTCAAACCAATGCCAATGAGCCCGCTTTTCTTCTCCCTAGGGAGATAGAATAATGGCTCGCCGACGTGTGAGGAACCCATGACCGGAGAAAGGAGTTTTTCAAGCCACATTTAACCGAAGGATTTACCTTTTCGGAAATTTTGCTAATAGAATAAGTAGTAGGCTAGAACTCCCTGGTTTAGATTTCTTGTGTTTCTTTGACCTAACTATCTAGTATTTAAATTTAGGACTATTATGTAATTCTCTCTATGACTTAATGAATGATGGTTTTAGTTAATTTGGTGTTTGGATGGTGTTGAAATGAATAAAACACACTTGAGATGGCAAAGGAAACAAGGGAAGCTTGAACCAGCACCCCATGCAGGAAAACAGAGCCATCCGACGATTTTCTTCGTTAACAGTAAGTTCGGCACGGGCCGTGTCCACCCAACACGGCCCCGTGCTGCACAGACTGCAGAAATACCCAGTTCAGGTAAACTGGACACGGGCCGTGCTCACCCAACACGCCCCCGTGTCCAGGCTTCTGTTTCTCTTGATTTAATTTTGTTATTGACACTTGAACACGGGGCCGTGCCCGGACACCACGGGGCCGTGTTCAGCGCCCAGTAACACAAATTTTTGCTTAATTCACACCTTTTACACATTCAATCAACCTAAAAACTTATTTTTGGGACACATTGAGAACAATGTGTAATTTAAGTGTGGGGGGGGGGGGGGGGATGCTAAAACCTTGAATCTTCCAAGTCCTAGATACAAGCCTTACACAAAACTCTATTGGAACCGCTAATCACCCCAAATTTTTTCAAAAATTTTCATTTTTTTTACTTGTCTAGGTTTAACTTGGGAATTTCAAAGTTCTAAAAAGGGTATATTTTTACAAATTTACAACCGATAGCGTAGTGATAAAAAGAACCAACATAAGAAAATTATGAAAAGGCATGGCAAACTTAGTTAAAATTTGATTATATATACTTGATCACATAAAAACCCATTCCCACAAAAGTGAGTTTTGAGCCTTTATTGAGCATACAAATATAAATCTTTAAATTAAATGCTCATTTTTCGTTTCTTGTGTGAATAGCCGCTTGGTTCTTACGACTCTAGAACTTGCCATGACGATACATTCCCGGTCCTTACCAACTTAAACCCGAGTAAGTAAATGATGGAGGCATTAGGACTAACCCTTTTTTATTTCTACACCATTTTTTTTACCACCTACCCAAAATCCCCCTAGTTAACCCCTTTGAGCCTAAACCTTTTCATTTCATAACCCAAACCAAACACTCTTTCACCCACCAAAACCTTTTTCATTTTTAACCCTTTGTTTTAGTAACTAGCTCGGTTTTTCGTATGACTTTTCAAAAAAAAAAAAAAAAAATTTAGTGTTGTTGATGAAGCAAAAGAAAAAAAAATAAACAAACAAGTTCATCAAAATAACTTTGTTTGAATAATAGCTTCATCAAAATAAAAGTTACAAAAATAAAAAGTCTTACGAAAACCGACGCTTGTTACGTTTTTCGCCCTTTCTACTAACCACTAACCATTAACCCAACCACCTACCTTTAACCCAAGCCTAACCCTTCACCCAAAAAGTCCTCTTGATATTTACAAATGTATATAGTTAAAAAGGAGGAGGATTGATTGCTTGGCAAGCTTATGGTAGGAGTAAGTTTCATGCCGCTCTCGAGTGATCCACTAAAATACATTTTCGGCCGAGTGTTAAGTGATCCCCCGTGAGGTATGTGAACTTGTATATAAAGAGAATTTTAAAGAGGCATGTTATGCCCTAATAAGTAATTTATCTTATGAAAAGTTTTAAATAAATCATGACGAATAGGATTGTAAATAAATAAAAATAAAACTTAATAAAGAATCTTGGAAATCCCGACACTCTATGACAAGCCCAAAAAACTTTCTCTTCTACCCATTCCATTTGGGAGTGTAAAGCCACATTATAAAGAGTTTTGCTTGAGGACAAGCAAAGATTCAAGTGTGGGGGTATTTGATGTGTGCAAAATGCAACATATAAATTACATCAATTGTGGCATAAAACTAACTCTTTTTTAGTACTAATGTTGGAAAAAGTGTGCTTTTGTCTTCCCTTTGTATTTTCAGGATTAAATGAGCTCAAATTAACAAAAGAAGCAAAAAGACAGCAAAATCTAACATAAATACAAGAAAAGGAACAAACGTGACATGCCCGACCCCACGACAGCATCTTCCCAAGCAAAACAAGAAGACAGAAGACTGAACACGCCCCGTGCTCAGCCAGCACGGGGGCGTGCCCAAGTGTCAGCAGAAAAGACAAAGTGGTAGAAGCTTCTATTGCCCACCACGGGGCCGTGCTCAGCGGGCACGGGGCCGTGGTCAACTATAAGATTCGCAGAATCCAGGCAAATCTTCATAGTACAGATACGCTTCTGCACACGGGGTCGTGCCCAGCGGACACGGGGCCGTGGTCAACTAATAAAGACAAGAGCAATTAATGAAGAAAGAGAAGGATGTGGACACGGGGCCGTGCCCACTGGACACGGGGCCGTGCCCGAGCTTCTGTTCAGCCTATAAATAGGAGTGCTTGGCTCAAGCTCAAACCATCCCTTGGCACACCACCTCTCTCACACTTCACCCACCACCCACCACCATTATAACACCATCATCCACCACCATCATCCATTGTCCATCATAGAGTGTGTGAGTCATCTCGGGATCCAAGATTGATCGTAAGAGTTCTTGACAATCAAGGCCATGTTTGCCTAAGTCTCTTACATGACTTGGTGAAGATAAAGTGTGTAGTGTAATACTTTTTATTTTTAATCTTTTCGCACTTTTTAATTGGTTATGTATTAATGACTTTAATAACTAGTTTCTTATGTTGAAGGTGATTCTTCCTTATCGTTTGTCCGTCGTGTCTTGGCATTATTTTACTGTCTATATAAAATAAAAGATTTTCACCATTCATATCTCCACGGTCTAAATGGAGGTATGTTGGCTACCTGGTCGGGGGTTAAGGGAACGGTTTGGTAAGAGTCTTGCCGTTGTTCAGCGTTTAGAGATCCTGCAAGGGACCTGGGTCAAATTTAGTAGGACCTCCTTCAATACTTAACGGTATTGGATGACGGGGGTCCAAACTCTTTGATCCCCTCATAAGTTAAGCTACTATTAATACTATAACCCGGCTACTTAGGACTGTATCCTTGCTGACTCAGACTACTTAGCCGAGGGTAACGTCACCTTCAAAAGAGGGGCCTACCATAATTTGCATTAATAACTTAATTAATTATCTTTCAATAATCCGACCCTATAGGATTGTATCCTTGCTGACTCAAACTACTGGTTGAGGGTAACGTCACCTCCAAAAGAGGGGCCTACTACAATAACTAAGATAATCTCTTAAATAGTGCAAAAGTGCGAAAATAATCAAAGGTTACACTAAACACGAGTCGGAACCAAGTGATTCATCTTGTCTATCTGTTTTTATTTTTATTTTTATTTTTCAGCATTTTAGTTAGTTTTTATTTTTCTAGTTTAAAACATTTTTCTAAACTTTTGATTTGATTAGACGTTGAGGATAAACCAGTACTAAAAGCTCTTGTGTCCTTGGACGACCTCGGTATCTTGCCAACACTATACTACGCTCACGATGGGTGCACTTGCCCATATGTGTGTTTAGTGTTAGTAAATATCGTGTTTTATAAATTTAAAACTTGGCTAAAAAGTGTTAAAAATGGCTCAATAAATATATTAAAAACTAACGACACTTCACACGCATTAATGAACTCGCTCAACTTTTGTTGATGTTTTCAAACTACATGTATTTCAGGGAATTAAGTGGATCTGGCGGGTGTTTGGATGTTCCAAGCTGCGTTATGAATAAAAAGATGTCATCCGAAGTTAATAGGGTTTAGGAGATGTATCTTAATCCTGGACGAGATACATGGTTCTAAACTCGGTTTTATTTAAGGTCTTTTGTCGAGTCTTCGTGAACTCTTTAAAACATGTTGTGGTTTGTAATTTAAATTTGGAGTCTACGTTTCAGACAATTATGTTGTGATATTTTCAAACTTAATTTATGGATGAACATCTAATGGTTTAATCATATAGTGTTGTTATGATTGAATGCAATGGTATTAAGAAAGTCACATCATAATCACGCTTCCGCAAAAGTCAGGGTGTGACAATATCCGGGTCGGGTTCGGGTCCGAGTATTGGCCAGAAAATCTATACCCTGTGTACCCGGGTTCGGGTTTTCAAATCCCGGGTATTTGAAAACCCGGGAAAAAATCAGTATCCCCTACCGGCGCCCGAACTCTAGTCTCAGTCCTAACATACATATCCCTAATTAAGTTTATATACTTCCTAGAAACCCATCTACTCTCCAAACTATCACAAATCAGTCTATGTGGCACACTGTCACAGACTTTTTCAAGATCAATGAACACCAAATATAGATCATGTAGATCATGCTTCTTCTCTCTATACTTCTCCATCAATCTCATTAGAATATGTATTGCTTCCATAGTTGATCGCCCTGGTGCCAATCTATTATATCTATTTTCGACCTTTTTTCTAGGGGTGAGCAGAAAACCGAAATAACCGAACCGTAACCGAAATAACCGAAAAATCCGGACCGAAAAAACCGAACCGAAACAAAAACCGACGGTTCGGTTTTCGGATTTTTAATAACCAAAAATTTCGGTTCGGTTTTCGGATAATAATTTTCAATAACCGAAAACAACTGAACCGAACCGATAAGTTTTAATAGTATACCAAATCTCTATATTTTTATGTTTAAGTTGTTAAGTGTTTACCCATGCTACTAAGAATTATTAATTTTATTCTTGTTTGTAAAGTATTTATAATAAGAACATTATCATGTTAATTTGCCAGTAAAATTATCCATTGTTTACAAGAATTAACAAAGTTTAATATAAAAATTAATGATTTTCAAAGTATTATAAAAGAAAACGTCTTAACAAAACTTTGGAGAAACATTAAAATAGATTAGAAGGTTATGTTTTTGTGAATAATATTAATTTAAAAGACTAAATGTATTAACTTAAATGTAAACATTTTAAACATTTAAGAAAGATCCTTAAACTTTGAATTATACTTTTAAGTTTTAAATCTTACATAATTTGTTTTAAAAACCGAAAAAACCGAAAAACCGAACCGAACCATTGCTAAAACCGTAATAACCGAAACCGAAAAAACCGAAACCGAACGGTTTTTAAAAACCAAAAACCGAACCTAACCGAACCGTGCACACCCCTACTATTTTCACCCATAAAAACCTATACATCTTAATTCATCCACCAGGTTAGCGGTGCTAACTTTCTTTGAGGAGAATATCACTTGGTTTCTCAGCTTCCAAATGATCCGGAAAGATATTAGGATTAATGCATGAATTGCCTGCTTCTCGATGACTGACCCGGGTATGGATTCGTGTATGTTGAGGAGATCTAACAAGTAGAACCTGAAAATATGAGGGGTCGCACACCAACTCGTGATATGTTGCCAAACAACCGTGGCAACATGGCACTTGGAGATTACACTACTAAAAAACTGCCTCATTTCCGACCAAGGTTTTAGTCGGAAAACTGTAGGAAAACGGCGTTTCCGACCAATTTCCTACAAAAATACGTTTGTAGGAAAAAGCCTTGTAGGAAAATATTTCCGACAAGCATTCCGACTAAATTCGCGACAAATTTCCGACAAAAAGAAAAGGTTACTATTTCCGACAAAGTTCCGACCACAACTTTCCTACAGCCGTGTTCCTACTATTTTCCGACCAAAAGGTTCCGACAAAGTCCCGACTACAATTTTCCTACAGCTTTCCGACCGCCGTTTTCCTACTATGTTCCGACCAAAAGGTTCCGACAAAGTTCCGACCGCCGTTTTCCTACAGCTTTCCGACCAAAAGGTTCCGACAAAGTTCCGACCGCCGTTTTCCTACAGCTTTCCGACCGCCGTTTTCCTACAGCTTTCCGACAAAGTCCCGACCACAAGGTTCTGACAGCTTTCCGACCACAGTTTTCCGACTAAAAAACTTTTTATTAAAAAAAAACTAAAAATACAGATTTTTCTACTAAAAATGCAGAAAAAAAATCCAATAAAAATCCTAAATACGACACGATTATAGAACTGAAAATTCATCCACAAAATACAAAACGGTTGTCAAATTATAGGTTCAACAACCAAATATGCCACGGTTTTTAAATTACAACTTCAACCGCAAAAGACAACAAACAAAACTAAACTATGGTGGAGGATTGCTAGGATTACCAAACTACTTCATCAACTCGGTTATTTGTCGTTGCATATCTTCTCTCATTTGTGTTGCATCTCTTCGACTCGATTTTGCAACACTTCCATGTGGGGTTGTTGCGCCTCTTCGAATCATTTATTTAACTTTTCCACTTGAGATTGCAAGTTCCACACCTAAACAACATACATAATATTAGTAAAAAAAGCTATATATATAGACACACTAGTAGGAAACCCATGCGATGCAACCCGTTTGACATAATACGTTAATCCAATTATATAATTAACAAAACTATCTGTAGGATACTAGGATCTAAGGATATAATGTAGAACCAAAAACACATTTTATCGATTTTCCTTTTTATTGATCTCTATCAATAAATTTTATAAAAAAAAATACCACAATCCGCATCACAATAAATGGTGTATGCCTGTGAGAAATTCGAAAATGAATTTTTTTTATCATAATTTATCATAATAGAACTATTTTTTTCTTGAACAACCAAAATGAAATATATAAAACAAAATTTAAAACATATTGTAGCTCAGCAAGTTACTGCTGATTGCAAGAAACAACATACCATAGTTGATCTATGGGTAAAACAAAATTATTTATAACACTTTTATAAACAGTGAACATGGTTCGGTTTTTCTTGATTGGAACTACTCAAGCTGTTTTAATTTTGGAGTTTTTAAATATACTCATTTGACATGTCAACTATGTCTTTCTTGATTGAGTTAAGTCGACCTATTCTAACCCATAATAAAAGGTCACATATTTCAATTCAAAAAGTATGGAAAAAATACAGCAAATTTATTTTATTATAAATCTTCTACTATAGTTAAAGATGAATCAAAGACGCTCCTAAAATAAACTTCTTTTCCATGCTTTAATTGTGAATCGGAATGAGTAAATGGTATCGGGTACCGAATTTTCCGAACCAACTCGATTTTCGGTACCGATTCGGTATCGGTATTTACTGGTTTTTACCTTAAAATACAAGTCCGTACCGGTGCCGAACCTTTGGTACTGGGTATTCTCAGAAGCGATAACGGTACTCATTTTTGGTTACTTTTTTCGGTACCAGTACCGGTTGGTAGAAAGCCCATCCCTACTTGTGAATGAAATGTGTGTATGCATGAATCACATTACCTCTTAAAAGATGAGCTCCTCTCCATGAGTTCACATTAAGCTTAACTGGCACGGGGCACATCACTTAAAGACTTAAATCGCCTTCCAAGATGGTCTTCAGTACTTTTAAATATGCCAAAATGATATGCCTTTTATGCTTTGCAAACATCTAACAACTCCCTGTTAATTTTCAAACTCAGCAACACATCCATATCAACAACTAAAACAAATATGTTAATATAGCTATAACTATATGTAATATAATTAATATGCTAAAGCAAACATAAAGCAAACAGGGAGGCGCCGAGGAGGCGTTGGAGCACTACAACAAAGCAACTAATCATACCGAAAATTCTGAATATTAAATGATATACCGAAAATACACTCTTGCGTCGACGATGAAAGGGGCTTGAATTACCACTACTTATAGTATTTGATAAACTAAAACCTACACCATCAAAAGAGATTTTGATGTCCACTTGCCTAAGTTTTCTTTCTAAATAACTTTATTAACAAAAAAGGCCACATAAAATCCATGACAGAGTGTTATACACATAAAAACATTCTAAGCCATTTACTACATAAGGTTAGCTTAAATCATAAAAAGCTTAGCTTTAATATATATAACATACCATTCATTTATAAATTTTAAAAAATGAAAAAAAAGGATATTGTTATTGTAGGTCATTCCAACTCAACACATTTAAGACCACTCTAAAAAAGTAACCATTTTAGCTCGAAACCATTTTTCACCACTTACCAAACCAACTCATTCCACCAAAAAACTCTCAGTTAAAACAAAAATCGAGAAAAAGAATAGGACCTACACGGGTAACTCGAAGATTTAAACTTAACAACAACCCTCGGTTATAATCATAAACGCACAATACAAACTCACCAATAAATCCAAAAGTGACGGAGTGGAATAATAGGACCTACGCCAAGTGTTGTCATCAAGTTCTTTCTCAGCGCAACTTGAATCTTCTAACTTCTTCAATATAATGCACATAGACCTGATGCATTAATAGGAGAATAAAATAAAAAATTAATACATGCAAATAGCATAAAACTTGAATGGGCAACATAATCTGTAGCATAAAATTTGAATGGGCTGCATATTCAAAGTTTGATTACCTGGCATGAATTAGTTTTTACTTTCTGGTGTAATTTTTTATTTAATATGGTGTAACTGAAGAAAAAACCAAATAAAACTAACAATTATACAACCTAACAAAGAGATTTTGGATCTTTCTATCATAATCTACTAAAAAGGATAGCAGGGAACTAAATTTTGTCTTTCTTCCTTATATAATTCAACTAAAAAAGCAACAGACATCTAACAAACAAATGGTTTCAGCCAAACACAATTTAATAATGATACTAATGACAAATATACCGACTCAACAACAAACAAACCTCCATAAGCAATCTGATGTAACGACCCTAAATTAAAAGAAACGACCGAAACAAACCGAAGCAAAAACTTGAACTTGAAATAGAAATAGAAACCCGACCTGGAACTGAAACTAAATCAAATCAGAATCAAACCACCCGAACCAAAATCGAGCCGTTACCGCCGGTTGTCGGAAAAACGAAGACCCGGAACAACCATCACCATCGTCGCCGTCGTTCCGGCCCCAAAAATCAGAACTCGAACCGGGACCACTTCACCGGCGACGCCTCTGTTGCGTAGGCCGTTGCCTCCGTCGGCCACCCCCACCGTCATCATCAACCATCATCATCTTTAACAGTGCCGCTCCGTTTCCGACGCGCTCTCTCTCTCCTCGGCCTCTTTCTCTCTTCGTATCGCCGCCGCCACCACCAGACGGTAGTGGTGGTGCCGGCCGTTCACCATGAAAGTAGGTATCAATCTCATGGTTTGTTATTTGATACATCCCAACTATATATAGATTTACATCAGTGACCTATTCTATATTTTGCTAACAATATACAAAATCATAACCGAAAATCATAATAGAATATTACAATTATATCCAAAGATTCTAATTGATTCTAATACACCCCCGCAGTCGAAGCGGGAGGCTGCCGAACGGTGAGACTGGATCGAAAATCGTCAAAAAGAATCTTCGGTAAGCCCTTTGTAAAGATGTCGGCAATCTGGTATCTAGACGGAACATGAAGAACGCGAACCAAGCCTTTTGCGACCTTTTCACGAACGAAGTGGATGTCCATTTCGATGTGTTTGGTGCGTTGGTGTTGAACGGGGTTTCCGGTGAGATAGATTGCACTAATATTGTCACAATATACGATGGTAGCGCGAGAAGTAGGAGTATGAAGCTCAAGTAGTAAATTACGCAGCCAACACACCTCGGAGACAACATTGGCAACACCCCTATACTCGGCTTCAGCACTAGAACGTGAGAGAGTCGGTTGACGTTTTGACGACCAAGACAATAAATTATCTCCCATATACACACAGTACCCGGATGTAGAGCGCCTCGTGTCGGGACATCTGCCCCAATCCGCGTCGGTATAAGAAACTAGGGACATGGTTGGAGACGGAGAGATGTATAACCCAAAAGAGAGAGTACCTTTGACGTAGCGTAAAATTCGTTCAAGAGCATTCATATGTACTGTTGTTGGAGCATGCATGTGGATACAGACTTGTTGAACGGCGTATGTAATATCCGGTCGTGTGAATGTAAGGGATTGCAACGCACCGGCGAGTCGGCGATACTCGGTTGCATCAGCTAAAGGGGAACCATTTGTAGAGCTCAATTTTTGTTGTGTGTCTACTGGTGTGGCGGCAGGATTACAAGCGGCCATGCCTGCACGTTCTAGAACTTCCATAGCATATTTTTCTTGATTCAAAAATAGAGATTTGTTGGTGTGAGTAACAGAAACACCAAGGAAGTAAGTAATAGGACCTAAGTCTTTCATGGCAAATTCCTTGGATAGTAACACCATAAGCTTGTCACGAAGGGTATCTGTTGATGTAATAAGCAAAATATCATCAACATAAAGCAATATAAAAGCCATGAGAGAACCTTCTTTGAAAATAAAAAGCGAATGGTCGCACTTGCTATGCCGAAACCCCAATGAAGACACATAATCTGCAAAGCGAGTATACCAAGCACGCGGAGCTTGTTTGAGCCCGTAAAGAGACTTTTTCAATAAACATACATGATTCGGATACGTAGGATCACGAAACCCCATAGGTTGATGCATGTAAACGGTTTCGTGAAGGTGCCCATGAAGAAAAGCGTTCTTGACGTCGAGTTGATGAATCGGCCATGAACGAGTGACGGCGAGGCTTAGTACGGTACGTATAGTTGCCGGTTTTACCACGGGACTAAAGGTTTCCCCACAATCCACACCAATTTGTTGAGACCGACCGTCGCACACAAGGCGAGCTTTATACCTTTCGAGAGACCCATCCGCATGCTTTTTATGCCGGAAAACCCACATGCTTCTGACTATATTCATACCATCAGTTTTAGGAACAAGATCCCAAGTCTTATTTGTAATAAGGGCCCGAAACTCATCGTTCATAGCATTTTTCCAGTCCGGGTTTGATAAGGCCTCGATGGGAGTTTTGGGTAAGGGCGAGATAGATGCTGAGGTATGTAGATTAAGCGGTTCTTTGGGTTTGAAGATACCCGACATAGACCGGGTGGTCATGGTTCGAGTGGGAAGAGCAGGTGGGGACGATGGTAAGGGTGGGGATGGGGATGGGGTGGACGGTGGTGGGGACATATGAGAGGACGGAGAAGTATTGGAAGTGTGAGGAGTGTGTGATTGAACAGGAGAGGGAGGTGTGGAAAGATGAACAGGAGGTGGAGAATTATTTGAGGGTGAAGGGGGAGGAGATATATTGGGTGAAGTGTCAGTAGGGACGAAACAGGAGAGAGCCAAACATATGGGTTGGTGGTGTTTGTGAGAAAGTCATAATTGTGAGAGACAGAATTAGATGTAGCAAAAGGGAAAATATTTTCATCAAAAATAACGTCATGAGAGAGCATGATTTGACTGGTTTTCAAGTTATAGCATTTGTATCCCCTATGGTTTAAAGGATAACCTAGGAAGACACAAGGTGTGGAGCGATCGGCAAGTTTGTGGATCGTGGAAGATGGAAGTAATGGGAAGCATAGGCAACCGAAAACCCGTAAATGATCATAAGTTGGAAGACGTTGATAAAGATGGAGCGTTGGAGTAGAGTTGTGAAGGACTTTTGTTGGCAAAATGTTTAGTAGATAAGTTGCATGTTCTAAAGCATGAGGCCAAAAAGTATGCGGAACGGATGAGTGGGATAAGAGGGTACGCATGATATTGTTTATGGAACGAATTTTACGTTCCGCCTTGCCATTTTGAGAAGATGTATAGGGACAAGAGAAACGAAATAACATGCCATTGTTTTTACAAAATTGATTAAACGAATTATTGTTATACTCACGACCATTGTCACATTGAAAGCATTTAATAGATGTTTGAAATTGAGTGTTGATAAGTTTTGTGAATTCAAGAAAGGTAGAGTAGACTTGAGATTTATGAGCTAGAGCATATGTCCACAAAAAATTAGTTTTGTCATCCAAGAAAAGTATATAATAACGACAACCATTGGATGAAAGGACCGGAGATGTCCATAGATCGCTGTGAACAATATCAAACGGTAAATTAGTGTAATTAGGAGAATCATGAAATGGAAAATTTATTTGTTTCCCAAACACGCAAGGTTGACAAACATGAGAGTTCTTAACAAATTTAAAAGTAGAAGGCAAACACGTTTTTAAAGAACATAAAACATTAATGATAGGGTGTCCAAGACGTTGATGCCATGTATCTTGAGACATGGAGATGAAAGCTGATGAAGAAGAAACTGAAGCTTGATGACTTGATGGAAGGGTGAGCGGGTAAAGATCACCGGTGCTATCACATCTGAGGAGTGTTGCCCGGGTCCGAAGGTCCTTCACATTAAAACCAAAAGGATCAAATTCAACAGAAATGCTATTGTCAGTGGTGAACCGACGTACAGAAACTAAATTTTTAACTAGATTAGGAGCTAAAAGAGTGTTGTTAATTTTGAAAGGTGGAAATGGTGAGGGTAGTGTATGATGGCCGATGGCCTGGACTGGAATTTTCTCGCCATTTCCAACGATGATATTTCGTGAGAAACCCTTATTTAAATAAGTATTGAGATTGGATGGTGTGAATGTCATGTTACCTGTGGCTCCAGTATCCATATACCATTGATGATCCGGTGGATAAAGTGTCATGGTGTTAAAAGCTTGATCAAGTTCAGTAGGCGTGTAACCGGTGTCTGAAGTAGCGTGAGCCTGTTGCGGACGGGGGCCCAATAGCCCATTCTGGCTGTTGTTGTTAGTGGGCCTGTGATGGGCTGGAGTTGTGGGATACGAGCAAGGAGGAGCGGCCCAGTTGTAGACGGGACCCCATGGTGGTCGAGTAGCCCATTGTTGAGGTGGGCCGTATCCTGTGGGCTGGCCAACAGGCCCATAAGTAGATGGTGACCAAGATTGCTGATAGTTCCCACCGGTTTGACCCCGACCACGGCCACGGCCTCTGCCACGCCCGCGGCCACCCCGGTTGCTCGGTTGCGAGTTTGAAGAAGAGCCGGATGAACCTGTTGGGCCAGAATTAGTGGAGTTCGAAGAGTGAGCCTGGGCCGACGTCTGAAGAGCAGACTCATGAGTGACTCGATTTGCTTTTGTAGTTTCTTCGAGACAAAGAGCAGACCTTGCTTCATAAAATGCAGGAAAAGGTTTTTGTTGCTGGAGAATAGTAGCAATTCCCCCATAAGCCTCATTTAAACCCGATAATAGTTGGATCGCAAGTTGTTCTTCATTGACAGGCGAACCCACGTTCCCAAGCTGGTCAGAGAGGATTTTCACTTCCTGACAATAGGCTGACATATTAGGGAACGAGTCAAGTTTAACGTTGGAAAACTTACGTTTCAAGAGGACGGCTCGGGTCTGTTGATTGTCGTGAAAGATGATCTTGAGGGCTGACCACGCATATGCCGCCGTAGAATCTGGTCTGATGATGGTATTGAGAAGATCCGATGAGATAGTGCTATAGATCCATTGGAGAACAATGGCGTCTAAGCGATTCCAGATTTCTTGTTCGGTAGTCGGTTTGCCGGTCTCTTTTTCCTTGTCTTTAGCAGCGGAAGAAGAAGAGGTTTCCTGTTTTTTTGAGACAAGATGATCAAGGACTTGAAAGGCTTGACAATGGATCTTGAACAATTCTGCCCAAGATGCATATTGGCTGGATTCCATTTCAAGTGTAATAGGTATGAAGTTCTTGATATTAGAGACGGTAATAGCGGGATGAAATTTTGGGTCCATTATGGTGAAGAAGCAGGGAGGAGGATCGGTGAAACAGGAAGGGTAAAGACAAAGATTAAGGCCGGCGGCTAGGGAGTTTTTCCGATGAAACCCTAAATCCCTTTCTCTTGCATATCATCAGCCGCTATCTTCATCATTTTCCTCTAAACTCTTTTCTGCACCTTATCTAACCCATTGGAACCCTTACCTCCTCCATCATTTTCATTCAAGATTCAGTAAACACAAACTCACATCTACTCTCCCTCTCTCGATATATACTGCACACAAAAGAAATGACAGCACCTTCTTCTTCACTTACACCTCCCATATTTTGCAACCATACCCACCTCCTCCCTATAACTTGGTGTATTAGAATCAATTAGAATCTTTGGATATAATTGTAATATTCTGTTATGATTTTCGGTTATGATTTTGTATATTGTTAGCAAAATATAGAATAGGTCACTGATGTAAATCTATATATAGTTGGGATGTATCAATTAACAAACCATAGGGTTGGATTAATGGGTTTGGGCCCAAGACTACAAGCCCAATTTCGTGTTTTGAGTGGCCCAATCGTACTCGCGTACCCGTTTTCAAATCCAAAACTCCACGTAGCTTCGTAAACTAAAATTTTAGAGTTAAAAGGCGTAAAATAGTTTCGGTAGACGTTGTTTGCGCGTTTGATAGTCGCTTACCGTAAAAATCGCGTAAAAATGCGTCTTTTGTCGTTTTTTATCCGTTTTTTCGGTATGATTTTCTAAAAATAGAAAACGAACTTGAATTGTTTAAAAAATATAAAACTACGAAAATACGAGGCGTTAGAAGTATTTCGTTCTGTGCCAGTTCGTTGTCGTTTAACTGCGTGCTTAAATTCTCGAAAAATCGCCAAATCGCGTAACGTGAATCAATTAGACGTTCCTAGGCTTTCCAATAGCCTAATTAAGTTAATTCGTGTCTTAAACACTATTTATTATCGTCTAAACGTTTATTAATCACGTAATTAGAAGGCGTTAATTACCGGTTGTCACATATTATTCCCTTAAACATTTGTTATTCGCGTAATTAGGAGGCGTTAATTACCGGTTGTCACATATAAACCCGCTAATTACCGAATTACTTTTTAAATGACTTGTTCCTAAATAATAAAATACGACGGTTACCGAATTTCTGACACGACCCGAAAACACGACACGAACCTAACACAAAATTTGCGGGTTTAGGTTTAGTCTAAACGGGTTCGGGTCAGTTTCAGGTTGAACCCGCGAACCCGTTTAGGTTAACAGGTCGGGTTCGGGTCAACCTGGTCGGGTTGGCGGATTGATCCGTTTAACATATTTATATTATATACTACACACCGATACAACTACATAGTTTTACACACATACACATTCATATAGACACAAGAAGTACGTTTATATATATAGATAAACACCTTCGCATAATTAAATATGAAAAAAATAAAGGTTTTAGTCGGAAAATGGTCGGAAATTTCCGACCATTTTCCAACACCAATTTTCGTTTTTTTTTTCATTTTTTCAACCTTTAAACATCGTTTTTCCATTTCATCTTTTGTACACATTAATTATACATGAAATACTTTTACTTTACCAACTTATACGCATTGTACACGTTTATACGTGTATGTACACTATCGGGACCCGTTAATTAAAACAGGCTAAGTATGTGTATATATATGTATGTGTGTATGTATGCGTGTGTCTACACTTGGACAAACACATACTTATACATATATATATATATATATATATACATACATATAGACACAAGCATATACATTTACATACACACTTATACCCCCACATGATTATATAACAAAAGAATAAATGTTTTAGTCGGAAAATGGTCGGAAATTTCCGACAACTTTCCGACCAATTAAGGTTTTAGTCGGAAAATGGTCGGAAATTTCCGACCATTTTCTAACACCAATTTTCGTTTTTTTAATTTTTTCAACCTATAAACATCGTTTTTCCATTCCATCTTTTGTACACATTAATTATACATGAAATACTTTTACTTTACCAACTTATACGCATTGTACACGTTTATACGTGTATGTACACTATCGGGACCCGTTAATTAAAACAGGCTAAGTATGTGTGTATATATGTATGTGTGTATGTATGCGTGTGTGTACACTTGGACAAACACATACTTATACATATATATATATACATACATATAGACACAAGCATATACATTTACGTACACACATATAACCCCACATGATTATATAACAAAAGAATAATTGTTTTAGTCGGAAAATGGTCGGAAATTTCCGGCAACTTTCCAACCAATAAAGGTTTTAGTCGGAAAATGGTCGGAAATTTCCGACAACTTTCCGACCAATAAAGGTTTTAGTCGGAAAATGATCGGAAATTTCCGACCATTTTCCAACACCAATTTTCGTTTTTTTTTCATTTTTTCAACCTATAAACATCGTTTTTCCATTCCATCTTTTGTACACATTAATTATACATGAAATACTTTTACTTTACCAACTTATACGCATTGTACACGTTTATACGTGTATGTACACTATCGGGACCCGTTAATTAAAACAGGCTAAGTATGTGTATATATATGTATGTGTGTATGTATGCGTGTGTGTACACTTGGACAAACACATACTTATACATATATATATATATACATACATATATACATTTACGTACACACATATAACCCCACATGATTATATAACAAAAGAATGATTGTTTTAGTTGGAAAATGGTCGAAAATTTCCGACAACTTTCCGACCAATAAAGGTTTTAGTCGGAAAATGGTCGGAAATTTCCGACCATTTTCCAACACCAATTTTTGTTTTTTTCATTTTTTCAACCTTTAAACATCGTTTTTCCATTTCATCTTTTGTACACATTAATTATACATGAAATACTTTTACTTTACCAACTTATACGCATTGTACACGTTTATACGTGTATGTGCACTATCGGGACCCGTTAATTAAAACAGGCTAAGTATGTGTATATATATGTATGTGTGTATGTATGCGTGTGTGTCCACTTGGACAAACACATACTTATACATATAGACACACGCATATACATTTACGTACACACATATAACCCCACATGATTATATAACAAAAGAATAATTGTTTTAGTCGGAAAATGGTCGGAAATTTCCGACAACTTTCCGACCAATGTTGTGTTTCGTCGGAAAGTGGTCGGAAATTTCCAACCATTTTCCAACACCAATTTTCGTTTTTTTTTTTTCATTTTTTCAACCTTTAAACATCGTTTTTCCATTCCATCTTTTGTACACATTAATTATACATGAAATACTTTTACTTTACCAACTTATACGCATTGTACACGTTTATATGTGTATGTACACTATCGGGACCCGTTAATTAAAACAGGCTAAGTATGTGTATATATATGTATGTGTGTATGTATGCGTGTGTGTACACTTGGACAAACAAATACTTAATACATATATATAAATATATACATACATACATATAGACACAAGCATATACATTTACGTACACCCATATAACCCCACATGATTATATAACAAAAGAATAATTGTTTTAGTCGGAAAATGGTCGGAAATTTCCGACCATTTTCCGACACCCATATCCGTTTTTTTCGGTTTTTCAACATTCTAACATGGTTTTTTCATTACGTATTTTGTACACCTTAGTTATACATGAAAAGCTCTTACTTTACCAACTTATACGTATAATTATACCCAGTCATACGTGTGTGTATGCTATCAGGACCCATTACTGAAACTAGGCTTTTACTATTGTATAAGTGTGTATATATGTATATGTATGTATGTGTATGCACCAACACAACTACATACTAATGCACACATATAGACACAAGAAATACGTTTATATATATAGATTTACACCTCGGTATAATTAAATATGAAAAGAATAATTGTTTTAGTTGGAAATTGGTCGGAAATTTCCGACAACTTTCCGACCAAATGTTATGTTTCGTCGGTAAGTCGTCGGAAATTTCCGACCATTTTCTGACCAATTTTTTTCTTCCGTTATTCTTATTTTTGGTCGGAACTTAGTCGGAAGTTTCCTTCAAATTTCCGACCATTTTTTTTTGGTCGGTAAGTTGTAGGAAAATAGTCGGTAAAACCAGATTATATTTTTGGTTGTTATTTTGTCGGAAAGTGGTCGGAATTTTCCGACCAAATTGGTTTTGTCGGAAATTTTGGTAGGAAATCCCCCTGTTTTCTAGTAGTGTTAGGTAATCAGAGGTTTCCTCCGTCGAAATACATAGGGGACAAACTATGTCGGCTACAAGTATACCCCTTTTATTCAAGGCGACATTTATTGGATAGCTACAATATAAATTCTTTAGAAGCATAGAGTTTCTAAATTATTTACAACCTATAGTTCCAAATTAGCATTTTAGAGAAAATTAACAAGTTTGAAGATTTTATGTCACCCGGTTCGAATCAATTTTTGCACTCTCTACTGCATGCTGGTTGAGTACTTGGAGTAAAATAAATTAAAGAGAGTGACCATCTATAGTTAGCTAGTTACTTATAAACCACTTTAAAGTTTGTTTATTCTCATACATGTGAGACTCACTTGACAACACTTTCATTCTTAGCACATCATTTTGGACACTTCTTAACCCGTTACGAAGTGCTCGTCAAAGAGGTAACAGACCTATAATTTATATTTATTAATCATATGATTAATAAATATATATAGTTATATAGTTAGTGAGAAACTATTTTTTTGCTACATAACCCATTCAAGGAACGGTTGGAGAGAACCTAAATATCAAAGATTGTACCCAAATATCAAAGATTGTATTTTAATCATTCCAACCAATCACCAAACTCCCAATCCAAACACACCCTTTGTTTGAGTTTTAGAGAATCATTAATCAGATCTATGTTTTGAATGATTACTTAACTTTGTATCTTTTTTTTCATATAATGAAATATAATATAGTTTTTTTTTGAACGGCTAATTTCTTTGATCATGTCATCTGTGGAACTTGAATCCAAGATCTTCCCCTTCTCAACCTAGGTGTTTTTAAAGGCTTTATCTTTGCCAATGGACCACCACCTCATTGATAAATATAATATAATTGGTTGGCTAAAGAGATGTAATCTACATTAAATATTATTTATAAGTAAAAACCACATTCATAATAATCAAACGTTGTGTATCCATAGAGAGGGACATGCAACTGGTTAGATCCAAAATCATTTTAAAAATTATTCTAGGATAATATTTAATAGGATATCCATGATTCATGAGGATTAACATTAACACACAATAATATCTATACTATATTATAATGTATGAGAGGGTAACATTTTAATATACCAAAAAAATAAGAATTTTTTCTTTCTTAATTTATAAATACACCCTTAAAAAGATGGTAAATTGGTCTTTTAAACAATACTTATAGTTTAGCCCCCATCTTATTACACTTAAATCCCTGAGTTTTAACATAATTATGGGCAATTAGTTACACTTTTTCCCATCCACGACAAACTTATATTTCCTTTACATTAACACAAAAAAATTGAATGCTACGTTTTTAAGAATGTCTAAGGGTGAGTAATACCTGAATCGTTAACCGAAACTGAACCGAAATCAACAAAAAAATTGAATTAACTGAAACCTAATTAACCGAAACCCGAATTAACAAAAAACGGTTATCGATTTTTTGTACCCTCGTTTAACTAAAATAAACTGAACCGAACCATTTGTATTTTCATATATTTATCGCTTTTATATCTTTAGTTCATGTATTTCATATTTATACCCCGATTTTATGTATTTATACCAAAATTTCATGTATTTCTAATAAAAAATTTAGCCAAAGTTTGGTTTTGGCTATTAACCGAAATTAAATGGATCAAACCAAAACCTTCAATATAACTAAATAAACCAAACCGATTAACTGAAAATAGATTGGTTAATAAAATAGACTAATCGATGACATCGATTTCGGTTGAGGATAATAATCTAACCAACTGAACAATGCACACCATGGCAATATCTGTGTTTCCCACCATATCGTGGGAGCACCTATCGGTTATTAACCGAAACCAGTTATCAGTGAGCAATAACTAAATTGTTAACCTAAACCAAACCGACACAGATGAAACCGAACCGAAATCAACCAAAAATGAATTAACTAAAAACTGAACACCGAATTACCAAAAACCGGTTGTCATTTTTTTTGTACTCTTGTTTAACCAAAATTAGCTGAACTGAACCGAACGGAATTACTCATATTTTCATATATTTCTAGCTTTTATTCCTCACTTCATATATTTCATATTTTATATCTCCATTTCATATATTTATACTTTCATTTCGTGTATTTATACCTTAATCATATATTTCTAAGCAAAAGTTTTAGCCCAAGTTTGATTTTTACTATTAACTGAAATTAAATGAACTAAACCAAAAACCGTCAATCTAACCCAATATACCGAAGTGATTAATCGAAAACGGATTAGTTAATAAAATAGACTAACTGATGACTTTGATTTCGGCTTCGGTTGAGGATAATATCAAACCGACCGAACCATGCACAACACAATGACATGGGTTACCTGATTAATTCGCTTGTGATGTATATCTATCATAATGGTGCTACAATAAATACTATATGAATAAGAAAACTACCAAAAACCAGTATTACAATATAACGTGTCGCTCCCGCCATATCGCGCGAACATCCTGCTAGCATATATATATAGGGGAGGGTTCAAGCGAAAACTTCTTTTATTGTGAAAACTTGAAAACTAACTAAAAAGCCTAAAAACATACTAGCTTTTTTACAATTTCTTTATAAATTTTCATTACTTTTTATATATAAAAAAAATTCAAAAAAAAATGTACTGCACATGTGCAATAATATGGAAAATCCTAAACCACCTAACCCACCCCCCAAAAACCTAAATTCACCCTCCCACCAAAAGCCTACCCCCCCCCCCCCCACCCAAAAAACCTAATCCTAAACCTCCAAAAAACCTAACAATGAAAACTAAACTAAACTGAAAAGCTAACTTTAAGCTTATAATGCACATGTGCAGTATATTTTTTTTTTTGAAAAAAAAGTTTTTTTTTATATTTAATAAGTAGCGAAAATTTGTAAAAAAAATTGACATGTTTTTTATGCTTTTTTAGTTAGTTTAACTGAACCCTCCCATATATATATATAGGGTCGGGATTTGGGGAAAACGGTGAAAAGTGTGAGAACGGTGAGAACGATTATGGATCGTCCGATCAAAACAATCCATGGACTAGATTGCGCGGTGGCGTTTTCGTAAATAACATCAATATTATTAGGTGGGACGCGCTTCATTAAGGGTAAAAGGGTTTTTTTACCCTTAATATACAAAACACCAACATATGATAAAATGCCATACAAAAAAGAAAACGCCATTAAAAACAAAAAGCCAAAAATTAAAAATAAAAGGCGTTGAATATTACAGGAAGATGAAGCAACACAAATAACTGAATTACAGTTATTAACATTTATTAGAAGAAATTCCCTCCTAAATTACGCGCCAAAAACATAATTATATAAACAAACGTAAAAACAAAGCTTCAATAATCACTTCAATCTATCCATTTTCTGCAAAAAAAAAAAAAAAAAAAAACATCTTTAACCAAAAACGCCAAACTAAACAAAACTCCAAAAATGGCAACAATCGTTTCGTGGAGATACACTTTGGGAATCAGGCGATACGTCATCCATTTTGACAACCGAATGAGGGTGTATGTTAAGACGACCAGGGCTATTCTGAAGATGGAAGAAGAGATACAGAGGCAAATCTTATCCATTGGCATCGCTCTAGACAACAAATGCCATGAAACGCATATGCTTATGAAAGCATTAACCAGCAAATTTGGACCAATAAAAGGAAATGTGAAGCCAGACCCAGTCATGACATCATGGCGTTTTGATGATGAAACAGACATGGTGACGATTACATACGACAACGGAGAGCAGCATGTCTACTGGCTAGAGAACATCATGACAAAGCAGCTACTGAGTTTCATGGAAGAATTGTATAACGCCACCTGTACCAACCCAGAAATAGACTCAAAATTGGAGTTAATGCAAGACATGTTCAGGCGGAGGCTTCAAAATCTTCAGGAACAAGAAGCTGATGAAGGTGAATGTGATGACATGGATGAAGATCAAGATGAAGACTCCGAGGAGGAGGAAGATGACACAAGTGATGGATACTATTCAGATAAAGTACCTTTTGACGAAGGATTTTAATTTTTTTCCTCTTTTTTTTTCTTCTATGTAATCTTTTTTTTAAGATAATTAAATGATATATTACTATCTTTATTAGAAAACGCCAAAATAATACTAAAAATGGTCAACCCTAACAAAACGCCATAAATAACAAAAAATATTTTCCTCCTTACTATTTTATTTACTCCGTTATTGTATTTTGTCATGATGGTCTGCATAAAGGCCATTTAAAAAAAAGGCCAAACTTAGAAGATAGGACGTCTATAACATATAAAACTGATAAAAAGCTGATCAACACAGTAAATACAAAAATACAGTAACTAAAAAAGACAGTTACTTTATAACTATCATTTATTACAATAAAAAGTCCCGCCTAAACTACACGCCAAAAAACTCCTATAAGAAACAGTGAAATTAATCACACCAGAAAAAAACAAAAACGCCATATCCTCTAGAAACCACTCCCTTTAAAACGCCACAGATGTCAAAACTTTCACTGAAATGGATCCTTTTTCTAAGAGAGTTAACTCAATAATATTTTGCCGGATGAGATGGACAAATATTCAAGAAAAAAAGACTGATTACAGTGATATGCCATCATGTGAGCTTTCTTCTTGATGATTATAGGCATGGAAGAAAGGGTTCAACTAAAGTGTAAAATGCTATTTTGGACTCCATTATTACAAATAGCATCAAGCAAGAGTTGATCTTCAATGACATGCCGCCAAACAAGAATATCACACCAAAAAACAGGATGCCACTAAGCAGTTTCTTCTGAAAAAGACGGGGTTTATGTAGGAAAGTTGGCAACTAGCAAAACTATTCAAAAAGGTTAAAAACGCCAAAACAAATTCAAGAAGATAGAGGCTGATAACAGTGAAGATTCGGAAGAGAAATTAGATTACAATTTTTTATTATTTTAGTTTTCATTTTATATTGTTTTGATATCAAGTTATATGTTGATTTGTTAACTAGTTCTCTATAAAAAAAATAACATTATTATATAAAACGTCAAAAACTACAAACACCAAAAAACTAGAAGTATGAAAACTGGGAGAACAGCTGCTGGCAAAACACCTTGTAAAGGGTATTAAACGCCAAATAATTCACTAAACGCCAAAAAAATTGGTCTTATTATAATCTTATGCAAATATTAGAGCCTCGTAGTGAATTATTATACAAAACGCCATAAGGCCAAAAAAATTAACCAGAAAACTCTATAACGCCAAAAAATTATATATGTGACACAAAAAATATTAATTCAATGCCAAAAAGTTTAAAAAATACGATTAACGCCAAAAAAAACTTAGACGCCATAAAAAATTATACCGCGTTGGGAAATAAAAGAAGAATGAAAAGACAAAAAAGCCCCTCCGCCATTCTCTATGACGCGGGACACGTGTTAGGCCAGGAAGCGTTCTCACCGTTCTCACACTTTTGAGCGTTTTCTCCTGAACCCGTTTCCCTCTCTCTCTCTCTATATATATATATGGATTAGGTTTATTTGTGAACAACTTATTGAGAGTGAACTGGGTGAACTAATCTTAGCCCTTGATCATTTTTTAGATTAAAATGGTAAGATTGACATTAGCCAAGTATTTTTAATTAGAATCCCTTGATTTTCTAATCTCTTAACTTTTTCTCTTCTCTTGTTTTTAATTATTTCTCCATTATTCTCTCTTTCATTTTTAATTATTTTTTTATTATTTTAATTATAAGAGATTAAAGGGCTAATGTTTTTTTTAAATAAACTGTTATGTTCTTTTTAAAACTAAATATTAAACGTAATTAAATTATTATTTTTAACATATGTGTATACATGTCAATATATAAAAGACTTATACAATTGTGTATTATTACATCTTGTTCCCACAGGTCGGTATAAACTAGATTTATACACATGTGTATTATTCAAGTACATATGTGTATACAGATCGTATAATCAAGAAATATACACATGTGTATTACTCAAGTACATATAGTGTATACAGGTCGGTATATACCAGACTTATACACTTGTGTATTATTACATATTGTTTCCACTATGTATCTTTTCATCAAACATTGATCTAATACATATATGTATAGAGAATGTAATTAAATATTTTTAATCGTGTTCTAGATGGAACAATATTTGATAATGTTTGTATTTTTTTTTTAAATTATCAAATATTAAGTTAGGTAATTTGTGAGAGAAAAAATACAGAGAATGTAATTAAATATTCTTTTAATTGGAAATAGAAATCAGGAGAGAGAAAAAATCAGTTAATTAAACGAAGAGAGAAAAATACAATTATAACCTTGTGTCTGAAAATACATGTAAGTTACAAAAGATAATTACAATCTTGCCACTAAAGAAAAAATCTAGATCTACAAAATCATTGGTCAGGATAAGTTCATTTTGTTCACAAATACATCATTGTTCACTCATGAACCATATCCTATATATATATATAGGGAGAAGATCATGCGTGAACCACCTCTTATTGCGAGAACCGCGAGAACCAATGTGAACACAACCAAAAATGCCTAAAAATAGCTAAAAATCGCACATTTTTTTAAAATATTTTTTATATAAAAATCGCTACTTTTCGAAGCAAAAAAAAAAAAAAAATTTAAAATTTAAAAAAAAAAAATAATTTTTTTGGCCACTAAAAGTAGCGATTTGAGCATAAAAAATATTAAAAAAAATTTTTTTAGATTTTTTTTAGATTTTTTAAGATTTTTTTTAGATTTTTTTAGGTTTTTTGGGGGTTTAGTTTTTAGCATTTTAGCTTGGGGGGGGGGGGGGGGTTTAGGTTTTTGGGGGTGGGGGAGGGGTTTAGGTTTTTTTTTTTTTTTGGGGGGGGGGGGGGGGTTAGGTTTTTTGGGGGTTTTAGTTTTTAGCATTTAGCTTGGGGGGGTAGGTTTTTTTAGGTGTTTTTTAGCTATTTTAGGTTGTGTTCACATTGTTTCTCGTGGTTCTCGCAATAAGGGTGGTTCTCGCATGAACTCCTCCCTATATATATATATATATATATATATATATATAAATCGTGTTTTCCCCTTATGCGAACATTTAGATTTGAATAATTAATTTATAAGATTAAAGGAGTGACAATTTTGTAATATGTGTTTTAAATTTATTTATTAATTCTTGGATTAAGGGTATAAAAGTAAATTCGGCATGGTTTTTAATTCAGGAACCCACATGCAAATTAAACGTCAACAATTTTTTATACATGTTTTTTTAATAAAGATTTACACCATGATAACGAACGCTTTTTTTATCTTTAATACGCGTACCACACACACACACACACATATGTATATAGAGAGAGGCCGATTATTGTACAATAGGGCTTAACGTACATTGCGTACGCGAGACATTATCAACATGCGATTTTGGTATTATTGAACGTCATGCGATTTGGGTTATGTTTATAACATGCGATAATGATTTTTTATACATCCATGCGATATATATATATATATATATATATATATATATATATATATATATATATACATACATGCGAAGTTTGCTTCCCCCATGTGATTTCATGTTATGAACGTGCGATTTCTAATCGCGTACGTAATGTACGTTAATGCCAATTGTACTATATTCTCTCTCTCTCTCTCTATATATATATATATATATATATATGTTACGTTTCAACAAGGTGTTTTTAGTCTATGGTGTTTTTGGTTCTGTTTATACGATGGTGTTTATTTGTAGTAAATACATGTTTTATTTTGTTGTTAACAAATGGTACATAGTGTTTTATTTTGTAGAAATTGTCTAATTTACTGTTTTACTCTTTACCCTAGTTAATAAGAAGTGTCACATTCTTATAGCTTCTAACATTTCTTAGGACTTTTAGACTTTGTAGCCAACTCCTAACCTACACACACATACAAACACACACATATAGGGCAGGGAATATGAGAAAACTCGAGAAAATTCTATCTAACCATTACCAAACCTTAAACCATAAATCTTAAGATCTAAGCTCTAAACCCTAAAGGCTAATGCCTAAAAGCTATTAACTAAATATTAAAGCTAATTAAATCCTAAACTCCAAAAATTAATTACTAAACCCTAAAAACTAAATCCAATAAAAATTAACAACAAATATCCATGGTTAGATGGAGTTCTCATAAGTTTTCTCATAACCCCACCCTGAACACACACACACACACACACACACACACACACACACACACACACACACACACACACACACACACACACACACACACACACACACACATATATATATATATATAGGGTTAGGTTCATTAGTGAACAACCCCTTGATTGTGAACACTAGTGAACTAATCATAGCCCTTGATTATCAATACACAAGTGTAACACCTCGAAAATTCACGTCCTATAATGCGTAGACACGTGTCATATGTTTGAACGTGTGAAAGAATGTTATAGAAGGACTAAAGTTGACAAACATGGAAAGTATGTGAATGTACGAGTTATAAATGTCAACAGTGAATAAATATATTGTACATTAACCTTACATGATGATTATATCATCAAACGAATAAATCATGGATCATGCGAAGCTAAAAGTGAGGAATTACAAACTACAGGGGCTAAATGTGTCAACATGTTTAAGTTATACCTCTGAGTGACCTTTTGACAAACCCGAAGCTTTGTAACTGTTAATTATGCTCACTAGAATGCACGATATAAATTTTGTAAAGTTTCGTTATCGTATGAGAAAGTTATGATCAAATTCGTGTGCAAAGGTTTAAAGCGTAAACGTTGAAAGTTTGGACTTTTCGGGTAACAATAAAGTTAACCGGGGACTTAACAAAGTGGGTATATATTTTAAAGCCCTTACAAATCGATTATGAGGGTTCAAGATGCAAGAAACAAGTGCCTAATCGAAGTTTGAAGGGCCAAGGATCAAATCGCAAAAATCAAAAATTCAGATTTGTGCAGACATGGCGTCGCGACACGCGAAGCCCGGGGGGGAAACCTTCGCGACACGCGGGGGACTGCCCAGTTCTGAATTTCTTGGGTTTTTGCCTGCTGAGTGCTTTCTGCTCGATTTCATCCGATTTTCCACATAAAGGGCGACCCCTAGACACCCCCTAAGCACTAGGAACACTTGTTAATCAGTTGTGGTGGGTTGTAGACTCATGTGTCAAAGATTTGTGGTGATTAATTCACTATAAAAGGCCATGATGTGCAACCATTGTTCTTCACACCTTCCTTTTACAATCTGATCATTTCTGGAGCTCCAAGGCACTCTCAAGTGATCACTAATCAAGCTTAGGACTTTTGTAAGTTTGCTTAACCTTTTTTAATTGAGTTTAGCTTAGTTATTTAGCTAAAAGTCAAACCGTCGTAATTACGGTTTGACTTCGAGATTAATTAATAATGGCTCAGTCAAATCTCAAATTAAAAGTAGTTATAAGTTGGTAATTATGTGGGTAATAAACCCTTAAAAGGGTTCCTCCTGATTCCCACTCTAACTAGGTCAAATGTCGGGTCAAACGTATTAATAAAAAGTCAACAGAATGTTTAAATTACAATTTATGCATGATTAGCAATGTAGAACACATACAACCTATTTGATCATTAATATAACTTGGTAATTAGTGTAAGAACATGTCTAAACATGTTCAACCCGACAATTTCCTGTTTAGACCCGGTTCGGAACCGAAAGTCGCATAGTTTGACTTATACTTTGACTTTCAGTTCTGACCCGTTTAGGCATGATTTAGAAATGCCTTAGAGTTTCATTTGGACCAGGTTACATGCTAGTATAACCCTCTGTGATTATACACCATGGTTCATTAGTTAACCGATTAATTCGCATGATTCCGTTAATTGCTCATATGTTGACCATTATGCCCTTTTCACCTTAAAACGTGATTTTTGGAAATGTAAAAGAGTAGGAACCTTAATTACTGATATATAGACTTGCATACAAAATTTGACATCAGTTTGAGGCGTAGGTTAAGAGTTATGCCCGTTAGCGTAAAATTAAAGCTTTATGTTAATTAAAAGGCGTATTTAGCGTATAGCCTACTTAAACATACTTTTTGATATCAAACTCTTTACCCACTGATGTAATATATTATTTTGGGATTTTTAAAGATTTTTAATTAATTTTAGGCTGAGCATAACTTATAGTCGTAGGCTTAATCCGGTAAATTGTCGGTTTTGCCCTTACGGGCTATAAAATGAGTTCTACATATCTAAACGACTCCAAACCTTTTGCTACTGATCACATATGAGAAATAAATTATTTTAAGCCTTCTGGAAATATAAAAATATCAGATTTATGTATCAAACCCGGAAATGGCCTCTAATCGCCTTTTTAAGCGTTTTTAACGCATAGTATGTACTAAAACTATTTTAAACATACAAGGGTTGATACCTACTAATATTTGAGGCAAATTATAATATTTTAACAGTAAGCAAAAGTTGATAAACTCAGACTTCAGTTTTGAGCTTTTAGCCTTATGTGAAATTACCAAAATACCCCTACGGGGCATAGTTTGGTTATAATTGATAAATTTCACTTATATACTTTAACCTACTGATATAACTTAGCAAATTGAGTATATTTGCTGATTACATCAGGCCTGTAACTCAGGTTGACACCTAAACTCTTTTACAACCTTTAAAATGACCAAACTACCCTACGGGGCATAGTTTGTGATTAAATTCATTTCGGGCATAATAAAAGACATCTTACTAATGTCACAATATATATGAAGCATATTAACTTAGGAAACCTGTAAATGGCTCTCATTATTACCCGTTACGCATATTACGCGTTCGGTTCGGTTTAGGTAACAAGTTTACATAAACTAGCCTAAACGGGTCAAACCTTATCGGTTTTATCTCAAAATCCAGAATGTGTATGAATTACCCATATTAAACAAGTCTCCGAACTTATCGGGTCTAAATCACATTCTATCCGGTCTTTGCTTAATCGTGGGTACGAACCGTATCTTAAAACTAACCGGTCTAAGCTTAAGCTTAATTAAAGACCCGTTAGAATTCTAATAGGTTAATATAAACCTTCGTTCCAGATTAGGAGTACCAGTAAAAGCTACTCGCATTTTGCTTATTGTGAATTATACATTGCTCAGGTAAATACTTTTAACTTATTTTCCCTATACGGGCTTGGGTTACGGTATATAGCATACCGCTTGATCGGGCATCAAATCTTCCATCGTTGGGTGGTTAATTGAATAATTTGATCGGCTCGTTTAAACAGTCTTGTTACTTAAAGCCTTTGGGGGGTTAATGACCATGTCCCGGATATCCTTGGCATCATTTTACGAAATGGCCACGACTTAGGCGCGGGGTGTAGGCGTACACCCGTCAGTGCACAAAAGGAATAATGTGGTGTGTCTATTGATCTTTAACCCGGACTTGATCCAGGCTACTGAACGCACAAGGAACATGTAATTCGTTCACAAGATTATATATATTTAAATAATTCTCCCAAGTTAAATAAAACGTTTATGCCACGTGCATCCAAACAAATTTTCAATCATTTTCCAAAATGAGTCAGTTGATTGTATTTACCAGTGTAAACTGACGCATTTTCCCAAAAAGATTAAATGCAGGTACTAAGCGTAATTGGCTGGGATTTCTCCTTAGCATCATTAGAAGTCTCGCAAGCTTAAGATGCCTGAAGTCTGTTGAACTATTGTTTCATTTTGTTTCCGATCCATCTGTGGATAAACTTCCGAATATTGTGACATTTGATATTACAATATTAAATTCGGTTGTATTATATCTTTTAAATTGCTTCTGCTGTGCATATTATATATTGTGTAGTTTGACTATTATGTTGCCAACCACGTCACGATACTCCCCACCGGGCCCACCGGTGACACGTGGAAATCGGGGTGTGACAGGTTGGTATCAGAGCCAACACTGAGTGAATTAAACACTAGCCTTTTGTGTTTAATCTCAGTTACACAATTGGACATTCTAAACTTTCGAGTCTAGACATATAATATAGGACAAATTCCACTTGGTTTTGTTTTGTCCTTTACTTTATTTTATATATTTTGTTGTTATCTCATATTATAATGACAGGATTTAAAAATGCCGCCAAGATTCTTCAGGAGAAGAGGAAGAGGCAAGGGGCCAATCACCGCCCCCAATGATAATGAAGCTGGACCTTCAAATGTGCGAGCTCCATCTACCACGGAGAGTGACGACCCCCGACAAAAAACCGGAGGAACCTCTTTGAGCCGGCCAGACGATCGGTCTCACACAGTTCAACACCTCCTAACCCTTATGGGCCTCAGCCGGAGTATGAGCCCAACAACCCTCAACCCTCATACATACCGTTACAACGATCCTTATCGCATCATTCTTTTGGTGACCCTACACCAGTTTTTAGGGGCCGGTTTAACCCGGCGAATTATATACAAGAACCAGTGGGTTTTAACCCATTGGGGCCAGAGGATCATTTCTCTGGAGATCATGCGGACGACATGGACGAGGATACGGACCCCGTCGAGCCAGCCAGTGGTACACCAAACCACCCGATAGAGATCTCTGACGGATCTTCTTTCCACGGATCACCCTATGTTGGTCCAGATAACTTTCAAGCTATGTTTACCAGGCACGAATGGTACTATACACCTCCTCGCCATTCACCTCCTCAGCAACAGCAACAGCAGCAGCAGCAGCAACGGGATCTCTCTGAGGATCCAAGATTTGTGGCAGTTACACCACCGCCTCCACCGCCACCAGTACAACCGGCAGCTCCGCAACCGCCAAGGCGTAGGAGATCTGGACCGCATATGTCTACATGGGGAGGAGACTTCCATTTCAGCTCTCCTCGGCAATCAAGTGGCAGCCACTACCCGCCACATCAAGAAGATCCACAAATGGGTGGACCTTCACACCCAGTTGCACCGCAACCACCGCCGATGGGTTTTGATAACCCAATTCCAGCATACACGGGTTCCATGGCGTATAACCCGTTTGAACAGCCAGTGCATACCAACTACAACTACGCCGAAGCCGATCCTTACATGGTAGCGGCTAACTACAACACCCAAGGACCCTATGGAGATCCATGGGGAGTAGGGTACCCAACACATGGGTACCAGATACCTGCAAGACCTATTATCAGGCAACAATCGCAACCACCAAGGTTCTCTCCACCGGAGCGTGAAGAAATTCTGCAAAGGTTGGACTATGTAGAGCGAGAATTTCACAGGGAACGAAGGGAGCGACAAACTTTCTTCCAAGGATTAACGAGCCTAATTAAAGGGAAGAGCAAGAAGGACCGCCAAATCCTTCCATTTATTGTTGAGCCCCTGCGTGGGCCAGTCTTGTTGTATAAACCCCAGTGTGGGTATGCTTGTTTGTTTTGACCCCTGCGTGGGTCTATCTTTCTGTAAACCCCTACGAGGGTATGTTATTGTTTAAGTCCCTGCGTGGACTATTATGTTATTAAGCCCCTGCGTGGGTATGTGTGTTATTAAGCCCCTGCGTGGGCAAGTACTTGTTTAAACCCATGTGTGGGTAAGTTTGTTATTTGAAAAGACCCGTTTAGGGCAGCGTGTAATATTTTAATAAATAAATGGAATGTTATGTTTATAAATTTCATCTTGCTGTTATATGCATAAATATTATATATGAAATAAATAAATCAAAAATCATTCCTTTTAAATAAATATCTGCCTATGTAAATTTTTAAATAAGAATCTTAAAGTGTGAAACCTAGCCTTCGGGTCATTATAAGACCGGGCTAAGATGGTAAGACCTGTTCAAAGGATTCAAATCCCAGTTAACATCTGAAAACATGTTAACACTCCTGGCAGACGTGATTCATTTAAAATCACACACGTCATTATTGTTAATGGATTCTTCAAAAGATTCCTAACCCAATTTAATGATCTCTGAATCATGGGCTAGATCATCAATTAAGATGATCATATTTTTACCATACGTGGTAATATAGTGCCTACGGGCCCTGCTCATTTCCATATGAGCCAAAAGATAGTGGTAGCGATGACTCCCTGTCAGATAAAGGTAATGAACTAGGTTCAAACCTTCATGCTTTGATTCTCTGAAATCATAGCTTATAATTTATACGTGTCCTTGTGACTAGGCCTATTGTGCCAGTATACCTTCATATATTGATTCTCTGAAATCATAGCTTATAAATTAAAATGTCCATGTGACTAGGCCTTTTGTGCCACAAATAAAACTGTTATTGTTTTATAATTAGGATAAATTATAATAGAAATCCTAAATAAATATGATTAATAAATTAACCAAATATGGTCTCTGTTTACCATGGTTAATGAATTACCCTAAGGGGCAATTCCATAATAAACTCCCAAATAAACTATTGTCCTTGTTTTCTGTAACAGTTCAATTAAAATGGCTAACTCAGACGAGATAAATAGTCATCCAGTGGAGAACATTGATAACGCCCGGATTAATTTAACGGGTGCTGAATTAAAAGCGTTGGTCGACGACGCAGTTACAAAGGCATTGGAAAGGCAGTACGAAGAGTATAGTGGGACTCGTAGTAGGACCCTATCTACACAGCCTTCAAAGCCACCGTCCAAGAAGGACGAACCAAAGAAAGATGATGACCGACACTCCTCAAACCACCACAGTGCTCCATCTCAAAACATTATACTAAACCAAGGACCCCGTGACAAGGGTTGCTCTTATAAGTATTTTGTTCCCTGGAAACCCCGGGATTTCACTGGGGAGAAGGGAGCCATTGACTGTATGACGTGGCTGGATGAGATGGATACGGTTGTGGATATCAGCGGATGCGCTGAGAGAGACGTAGTCAAGTTTGTGTCGCAGTCTTTTAAGGGTGAAGCTTTAGCATGGTGGAGATCTCTGATTCAAGCCACCGGAAAAATCCCATTGTACAACATGTCGTGGGATCAATTTGTTGCCCTTATCAAGGAAAATTACTGCCCTCAGCATGAGGTGGAGAAGATAGAGTCTGATTTTCTATCATTGGTGATGACAAACCTTGACTGTCAAGCTTACCTAACGAGCTTCAACACGATGTCCCGGTTGGTTCCTTATCTGGTAACCCCGGAACCAAAAAGAATAGCTCGTTTTATCGGTGGTTTAGCCCCGGAAATCAAGGCAAGGTGAAGGCTTCTCGGCTAGCTACTTTTAGATCTGTAGCTGACATTTCCTTGTCCCTCACTTTGGATGCGGTCAGGCAGAGATCGCTGAGGAATAAGGAGGCTGAGAAGAGAAAACGTGAGGATGATAGTTCACGTAGGTCGAACAAGAAGCACCGTGGGAACGGTGACAACAAGAAAGGATCGGAGTCAAGGAAAGATGGGCATCATTCTGGTGAGAAGCCCAAATGCAAGATATGCAAGAAACAACACTTTGGAAAGTGCAGACTTGAGTCGAATTCACAGACTCAGTCCAAAACCTATGCATGTGGAATATGCAAGTCCACGGATCACAAAACCTTGGATTGCAAGAAGATGAAAGACGCAACGTGCTACCGTTGCAATGAAAAGGGCCACATTAAAACCAACTGCCCTAAATACACCAAGAAGCCTGAGGAGGCCAAGAAGACTAATGCTAGAGTCTTCAGAATGGACGCAAAAGAAGCGGTTCTAGACGACAACGTTATTACAGGTACTTTCCTTGTAAATGACGTCTATGCTAGAGTACTTTTTGATTCAGGCGCTGATAAGTCTTTTGTTGATAATAAGTTTTGCAAATTGCTGAATTTACCTGTCAAAACCTTAAGTGTAAACTATGAGGTGGAGTTAGCAGATGGCACACTATAAACCGTCTCAACTGTGTTAGATGGATGTGTTATATCCATTAAGAACCATTCTTTTTCTCTGTCTCTACTTCCCTTTAAGTTGGCCGGTTTTGACATAGTTCTGGGTATGGACTGGTTATCTCGCAACCAGGCCCAAATCGCCTGTAACAGAAAGCAAGTGGTGATAAAGACTCCGTCTGGTGAATCACTTACCATTCGGGGAGATACCCAGTATGGGCTGCCTGAGCAAGTGACTATGCTCAAGGCTTCAAAATGTTTAAAGAAGGGTTGTGTCATCTACATGGCACAAGTGATTTTTGATGAGCCTAAACCGAAGATAGAAGACATCCCTGTCATCGCTGAATACCCAGAAGTTTTTCTGGAAGAACTACCTGGTCTGCCACCAGATAGGCAAGTGGAATTCAGAATTGATATCATCCCTGGAACAGCACCAGTTGCTAGAGCACCCTATAGGTTGGCACCCACGGAGATGAAGGAATTAAGGACGCAACTGGATGAACTGCTAGCTAAAGGTTTCATTAAACCTAGTTCGTCTCCTTGGGGAGCGCCAGTCCTGTTTGTCAAGAAGAAGGACGGATCGATGCGTCTGTGCATCGATTATCGTGAACTTAATAAGGTCACGATAAAGAATAGATATCCTTTGCCCAGAATCGACGATTTGTTCGATCAGCTACAAGGGGTAAGTTATTTCTCAAAGATTGACTTAAGGTCAGGCTACCATCAACTGAAAGTTAGAGATGAAGACGTGCATAAAACAGCATTTAGGACTCGTTATGGTCATTACGAGTTCCTAGTGATGCCTTTTGGGCTCACTAATGCACCAGCTGCGTTCATGGATCTCATGAATCGCGTTTGCAAGCCGTACTTAGATAAATTCATCATCGTTTTCATCGACGACATTCTTATCTATTCGAAGAATCAAGCTGACCATGAGAAACACCTTCGCTGTATTCTCAAGCTCCTGCATCAGGAGAAGCTCTATGCCAAATTCTCCAAGTGTGAATTTTGGCTTCGAGGAGTCCAATTCCTTGGACACGTGGTTAGTGAGCGTGGTATCCAAGTAGATCCCACTAAGGTTGAACCAGTCATGAACTGGCAAGAACCAAAGACGCCTACAGAGATTCGTAGCTTCCTGGGATTGGCAGGATATTACAGGCGTTTCATTGAAAATTTTTCAAGGATTGCTGCACCCCTAACTTCCTTGACCAAGAAGAAAGTAAAGTTCGTTTGGGGCCCTAAGCAGCAAGAGTCCTTTGATATCCTAAAGCAGAAGTTGAGCAACGCTCCTGTTCTGACATTGCCAGATGGAATAGAAGATTTTGTGGTTTACTGCGATGCATCGCACACTGGCATGGGGTGTGTGCTTATGCAGAAAGGCAAGGTTATTGCCTATGCATCACGACAGTTAAAAGTGCACGAAAAGAATTACACCACCCACGACTTGGAGTTGGGTGCCGTTGTATTCGCACTAAAACTGTGGAAGCATTATCTTTATGGAATCAAGTGTGTGATCTATTCCGATCACAAGAGCCTCCAGCACCTGTTCAATCAGAAAGATTTAAACATGAGGCAACGCCGTTGGATGGAAACTTTGAATGATTATGATTGTGAAATAAGATACCATCCCGGCAAGGCGAATGTAGTCGCCGATGCCTTGAGTCGAAAGGAGAGGGTGAAACCCATCCTAATCAATGCCAAGCGCATGGAGATAAAGAACAGTTTGATTGAAAGGTTGTTAGCTGCACAGAAGGAAGCTGTGTTGGAAGCTAACTATCCTAATGAAAAGTTAGGAGTAACTGAGGAGCAGTTAACTCTTAGCAAGGACAGAATTCTAAGATTAAATGGACGAATATGGGTTCCAATTTTTGGAGGACTTCGTGATGTTATCCTCCAGGAAGCCCACAGTTCCAAATACTCCGTTCATCCTGGAGCTGATAAGATGTACCAGGATCTAAGGGCAAATTATTGGTGGATAGGCTTGAAGAAGTCTGTAGCCACTCATGTAGCTAAATGCTTGACATGTGCGCAAGTCAAAGCCGAGCATCAAAAACCGTCAGGTTTGCTACAACAGCCTGAACTTCCTACTTGGAAGTGGGAAATGGTAACTATGGATTTTATTACCAAGTTACCCAAGACAAGGAAAGGAAATGATACAATATGGGTTATACTTGATAGACTGACTAAGTCAGCACATTTCTTACCCATCAAGGAGACTTATAGCTCCGACATGTTAGCCCAGTTATACGTTGATAAGATTGTTGCCTTACATGGCATACCCGTGTTTATTATCTCTGACCAAGATGCTAGATACACGTCACATTTTTGGAAGAGTTTCCAACAATCTTTGGGCACATGTTTGAATTTTAGTACGGCTTATCATCCTCAGACTGACGGTCAGAGTGAGCGTACTATTCAAACGTTGGAAGACATGCTACGTGCATGTGCGATCGATTTGGGTGGTAGTTGGGATAAGAACCTACCATTAATCAAATTCTCCTACAACAATAGCTACCATACCAGCATTAAGGCTGCGCCCTTCGAGGCATTATACGGTAGAAAGTGTAGATCGCCCGTTTGTTGGGCGGAAGTTGGAGATGTCCAATTATCAGGACCAGAGATAGTCTTTGAAACGACGGACAAGATTGTCCAGATTCGTGACCGTCTCAAAGCTGCCCGAGATAGGCAGAAGAGTTACGCAGATCCAAAGCGTAAAGCTTTTCACTTCGAAGTAGGTGATAAAGTGTTACTTAAAGTGTCACCCTGGGAGGGGGTGATGCGATTTGGTAAGAAAGGCAAGCTAAGCCCGAGATACATAGGACCTTTCGAGGTTATCGAACGTGTCGGGTCAGTTGCCTATAAGTTAAACTTACCAGAAGAGCTCAGTGGAATTCACAATGTGTTCCACATCTGCAATCTGAAGAAGTGCTTCGCTGATGAATCACTGGTTATACCCCATACAGATGTGCATATAGATGAGAGCTTGAAGTTTGTGGAAAAACCATTGTCGATTGAGGATCGACAGGTCAAGAAGCTTCGAAGGAAGCATGTGCCTATTGTAAAGGTCAAATGGGATGCCCGTAGAGGTCCCGAATTCACGCGGGAGGTTGAATCCACGATGAAAGAAAAGTACCCTTATTTATTTCAGTAAATCTCGGGTCGAGATATATTTTAAGGGGGTGAGGATGTAACACCTCGAAAATTCACGTCCTATAATGCGTAGACACGTGTCATATGTTTGAACGTGTGAAAGAATGTTATAGAAGGACTAAAGTTGACAAACATGGAAAGTATGTGAATGTACGATTTATAAATGTCAACAGTGAATAAATATATTGTACATTAACCTTACATGATGATTATATCATCAAACGAATAAATCATGGATCATGCGAAGCTAAAAGTGAGGAATTACAAACTACAGGGGCTAAATGTGTCAACATGTTTAAGTTATACCTCTGAGTGACCTTTTGACAAACCCAAAGCTTTGTAACTGTTAATTATGCTCACTAGAATGCACGATATAAATTTTGTAAAGTTTCGTTATCGTATGAGAAAGTTATGATCAAATTCGTGTGCAAAGGGTTAAAGCGTAAACGTTGAAAGTTAGGACTTTTCGGGTAACAATAAAGTTAACCGGGGACTTAAAAAAGTGGGTATATGTTTTAAAGCCCTTACAAATCGATTATGAGGGTTCAAGATGCAAGAAACAAGTGCCTAATCGAAGTTTGAAGGGCCAAGGATCAAATCGCAAAAATCAAAAATTCAGATTTGTGCAGACATGGCGTCGCGACACGCGAAGCCCGGGGGGGAAACCTTCGCGACACGCGGGGGACTGCCCAGTTCCGAATTTCTTGGGTTTTTGCCTGCTGAGTGCTTTCTGCTCGATTTCATCCGATTTTCCACATAAAGGGCGACCCCTAGACACCCCCTAAGCACTAGGAACACTTGTTAATCAGTTGTGGTGGGTTGTAGACTCATGTGTCAAAGATTTGTGGTGATTAATTCACTATAAAAGGCCATGATGTGCAACCATTGTTCTTCACACCTTCCTCTTACAATCTGATCATTTCTGGAGCTCCAAGGCACTCTCAAGTGATCACTAATCAAGCTTAGGACTTTTGTAAGTTTGCTTAACCTTCTTTAATTGAGTTTAGCTTAGTTATTTAGCTAAAAGTCAAACCGTCGTAATTACGGTTTGACTTCGAGATTAATTAATAATGGCTCAGTCAAATCTTGAATTAAAAGTAGTTATAAGTTGGTAATTATGTGGGTAATAAACCCTTAAAAGGGTTCCCCCTGATTCCCACTCTAACTAGGTCAAATGTCGGGTCAAACGTATTAATAAAAAGTCAACAGAATGTTTAAATTACAATTTATGCATGATTAGCAATGTAGAACACATACAAACTGTTTGATCATTAATATAACTTGGTAATTAGTGTAAGAACATGTCTAAACATGTTTAACCCGACAATTTCCTGTTTAGACCCGGTTCGGAACCGAAAGTCGCATAGTTTGACTTATACTTCGACTTTCAGTTCTGACCCGTTTAGGCATGATTTAGAAATTCCTTAGAGTTTCATTTGGACCAGGTTACATGCTAGTATAACCCTCTGTGATTATACACCATGGTTCATTAGTTAACCGATTAATTCGCATGATTCCGTTAATTGTTCATATGTTGACCATTATGCCCTTTTCACCTTAAAATGTGATTTTTGGAAATGTAAAAGAGTAGGAACCTTAATTACTGATATATAGACTTGCATACAAAATTTGACATCAGTTTGAGGTGTAGGTTAAGAGTTATGCCCGTTAGCGTAAAATTAAAGCTTTATGTTAATTAAACGACGTATTTAGCGTATAGCCTACTTAAACATACTTTTTGATATCAAACACTTTACCCATTGATGTAATATATTATTTTGGGATTTTTAAAGATTTTTAATTAATTTTAGGCTGAGCATAACTTATAGTCGTAGGCTTAATCCGGTAAATTGTCGGTTTTGCCCTTACGGGCTATAAAATGAGTTCTACATATCTAAACGACTCCAAACCTTTTGCTACTGATCACATATGATAAATAAATTATTTTAAGCCTTCTGGAAATATAAAAATATCAGATTTATGTATCAAACCCGGAAATGGCCTCTAATCGCCTTTTTAAGCGTTTTTAACGCATAGTATGTACTAAAACTATTTTAAACATACAAGGGTTGATACCTACTGATATTTGAGGCGAATTATAATATTTTAACAGTAAGCAAAAGTTGATAAACTCAGACTTCAGTTTTGAGCTTTTCGCCTTATGTGAAATTACCAAAATACCCCTACGGGGCATAGTTTGGTTATAATTGATAAATTTCACTTATATACTTTAACCTACTAATATAACTTAGCAAATTGAGTATATTTTCTGATTACATCAGGCCTGTAACTCAGGTTGACACCTAAACTCTTTTACAACCTTTAAAATGACCAAACTACCCCTATGGGGCATAGTTTGTGATTAAATTCATTTCGGGCATAATTAAACACATCTTACTGATGTCACAACATATATGAAGCATATTAGCTTAGGAAACCTGTAAATGGCTCTCATTATTACCCGTTACGCATATTACGCGTTCGGTTCGGTTTAGGTAACAAGTTTACATAAACTAGCCTAAACGGGTCAAACCTTATCGGTTTTATCTCAAAATCCAGAATGTGTATGAATTACCCATATTAAACAAGTCTCCGAACTTGTCGGGTCTAAATCACATTCTATCCGGTCTTCGCTTAATCGTGCGTACGAACCGTATCTTAAAACTAACCGGTCTAAGCTTAAGCTTAATTAAAGACCCGTTAGAATTCTAATAGGTTAATATAAACCTTCGTTCCAGATTAGGAGTACCAGTAAAAGCTACTCGCATTTTGCTTATTGTGAATTATACATTGCTCAGGTAAATACTTTTAACTTATTTTCCCTATACGGGCTTGGGTTACGGTATATAGAATACCGCTTGATCGGGCATCAAATCTTCCATCGTTGGGTGGTTAATTGAATAATTTGATCGGCTCGTTTAAACAGTCTTGTTACTTAAAGCCTTTGGGGGGTTAATGACCATGTCCCGGATATCCTTGGCATCATTTTACGAAATGGCCACGACTTAGGCGCGGGGTGTAGGCGTACACCCGTCAGTGCACAAAAGGAATAATGTGGTGTGTCTATTGATCTTTAACCCGGACTTGATCCGGGCTACTGAACGCACAAGGAACATGTAATTCGTTCACAAGATTATATATATTTAAATAATTCTCCCAAGTTAAATAAAACGTTTATGCCACGTGCATCCAAACAAATTTTCAGTCATTTTCCAAAATGAGTCAGTTGATTGTATTTACCAGTGTAAACTGACGTATTTTCCCAAAAAGATTAAATGCAGGTACTAAGCGTAATTGGCTGGGATTTCTCCTTAGCATCATTAGAAGTCTCGCAAGCTTAAGATGCCTGAAGTCTGTTGAACTATTGTTTCATTTTGTTTCCGATCCATCTGTGGATAAACTTCCGAATATTGTGACATTTGATATTACAATATTAAATTCGGTTGTATTATATCTTTTAAATTGCTTCCGCTGTGCATATTATATATTGTGTAGTTTGACTATTTTGTTGCCAACCACGTCACGATACTCCCCACCGGGCCCACCGGTGACACGTGGAAATCGAGGTGTGACAACAAGTTTGAATCAATGGCCAAGATTTGATGATGAAAATACATTAGTGTATTTTACGATTTGATGATGTGAATCAATGCCCATGATTTGTTCACTCAATTCACAAATACATTAGTGTTCACTCTAAAACCTCACCATATATATATATATATATGAATGTATGTACGTATGTAGGTATGTATAGGATAAAGATCCAAACAGAATTGAGAACCATAAGAACCATGATGGACCAGTCACACTCTCCAAGCAAATTTTTTACAACATTAAAACAAGAATTTACTATCCAATTAATTCATTTATCATCTCTAATTACTCTTAACAATTATTTTTACACATGAGTAAAATATTTAAAATATATGCATATGTTTAAATGGTAAACCTACACATGCATAATTTTTTTATTTACAATACATATAAATTTAAACGTGTATTGTTTTTCAATAAATGTATTTTAATGATAATAGTAGTATAATTTTTCTTTTTCTGATTTTAGTTGGTTTTTATCGAGTTTTTGATGTTCTCACGAAATCTATGAGTTATCATTTTGTTATATATATATATATATATATATATATATATATATATATATATATATATATAGGGGAATGTTTAAATGAGAACGCTAAATATTATGAGAACTATGAGAACAAATGAAAAAACCGCGAGAACTTGGTCAAAAACAATTCAAATTCATTATTTTACACTTATCATTATTATTCGAATACAATAATGTTAGAAATTTAATTTATACGTTTAAATTCACGTGAATTCGTAAATAAAGAAAATTTACACATGTGTAAGTTGGCCATTTACACATGTGTAAATCTGTTATATTTACACATGTGTAAAAATCTAAAAAGAGTGATTTTGAAATCAGAAATGAATTATTTGATGTTGTAAATTTTTTTTTTTTTTTTTTGATATTGTATCTTAATTACAATAAAGTTTGTATTAAAAAATTTGGCTTTGATGGGTTTTTTATTCGTTCTCACGGTTCTTGCAATATTTAGTGTTCTCAAAATAACCCTCCTATATATATATATATATATATATATATAGGGGGCCGCTAAAATGAAAACCACCTCCAGTTGCGAGAACCGCATGAACTACTCTCCACCAATCAGATAATGATAACCAAAAGGGTAATATAGTCATTTAATCAAAACCATCAAATCATCTTTCTCTTCTCATTAAAGTTTCTTTCTAAAGGCTTTTCAATTTCTCTCTCTTCACATTTCTCTCTCCTCTTTTTATTATTTTGTAAACAAATTTTTGTAAAAAAAAATTGTAAAAAAATTTTGTAAAAAAAATTTTAAACCGAAAAAAAAGATTTCGTAAAAATTGTAAAAATGTTTAAAAACGTGGTGTAAAAAAAGGTTTTATAAAAAAAGGTTAAAACCGTAAAGTTTTCGTATAAATTTTTGTCTTTTGTAAAAAAAGTTTTTATGAATAATTTTTTTTTTTGTAAAAAAGTTTTGGTAAAAAAGTATTTGTAAAAAAAAGTTTAAAATCGTAAAACAGTTTAAAAAACGTGTGTGTAAAAAAATAGTTTTTGTAAAAAAAGGTTAAAACCGTAAAAAAAAATTTCGTATAAATTTTTGTGTTTTGTTAAAAAGTTTTTGTATAAAAAAATTTGTAAAAGAGTTTTTTTGTAAAAAGAAAGTTTAAAACTGTAAATTTTTTTTAAAAATGTGTGTGTAAAACACAACGCGTAAATACGGGGCGAAAAAAACGAGGCGTAAAAACGGCGCGTAAAAAAACAGCACGTAAAAAACGAGTTGTCAAAAACGGGGCGTAAAAAATGGCTCGTAAAAAAACTGGCTCGTAATAACGTTTTTTTTAAAACCTTACAAAAATTGTTTTTTGTAAAAAAAAAATCAGATTTTAAAATGTTTTTTAATTAAAAATCTTATTTTAATAAAAAAAACAATTAATTTAATAAGACAAAAAATGTAATAAAAAACAATATATACAACAAGACAAAACAAGCAAATTTACTAAACTAACATTTTGACATTAAAATATTAAAAACACAATAAGACAAAAAGAATTTATTATTGTTTATATAACTTTTAATCTCATCTATCCATCTTCAAAAATCAATGATTGGAAAGTGGTTCTCGTGGTTCTCTTAACTGAGAGTGGTTTTCGTTTTAGCGGCCCTCTATATATATATGCATATATATATATAAGGGAATGTTCATTGGGAACACTAAAAAGGTGGGGAACCAACTCAAACGAACTCTGATTGGACTCATTCCAGCGGCGTTGGAACCTGCTCGTCGAACCCTAACTAGAATCTCTCAACCCTAAACCATAAATCCTAACTTCAAAACTCTAAACCCTAAAGCTAAAAAATAAGGCTAAAATTTAAGCTAAACCGTAAAATCTAAACTATAAACCAGTGGCGGAGCTAAACTTTAACACCAGGGGTATCCCAAAAAAAAATTTACGGTGTATTCATATAAAATCCTTTATAGGGGTATCCTCGTATTTTTTTTAGGGGTATCCTTTATATAAAATCGAAAAAAAAGAAAAAATTAACACTGCGAAACACTACGAACACGACTTTGAGCCGTAGCCCGTGCTACGGCTGCCACAATGCTGTCTACGCCCCTGCTATAAACCATAAAAACTAGGCTAAACCCTAAAGCTAAACCCTAAAGCTAAACCCTGAAGCTAAACCCTGAAGCTAAACCTAAAAACTAAACCCGGCCTAAAGCTAAACCCTAAAAGCCAAACCCTAATATATTTAGGGTTTAGGGGTTATGATTTAGGGTTTAGGGTTAAGAGATACTAGTTAGGGTTCGACGAGCCGGTTCCAACGCCGCTGGAATGAGTCGAATCGGAGTTCGTTTAAGTCGATTCCCCACTTTTTTAGTGTTCCCCAATGAACCTCACACACTATATATATATATATATATATATATATATATATATATATATATATATATATATATACTTTTATTAAAACAAATAAAATATTTCTTAAGGTTAAACCTTCTTTTTCTTGGCCTTTGGTAGGCGGTAATGATCAAGATATCCGATGTGACCCATTTATGTTGGAAATTGTCAACTTTTGTTAAGGTTTAGTCAATTGTAATGGCCTTGTTTGGTAGTCAATTTAACCCCTTGATCATGTTAAACCGATCTTTAAGTGAAACTAACTTTTGTGTTACATGATAAGTTGTGTCAAACTGAATATAATGTTTCAAAGAAAACTTGACAAAATATAAAATAAATATTTACATGCGGTATTTAAATTTTTGTTTTTAATTACCGACATCAAACTGTATCTTTAATAAACTAGTTATTTTCCGCCCGCGTTTTGCGGCGGGACCCAATGACTACAAAAGGCGTGTCAGCAACAGCAAACAGATACCGAATATCAAAACATAAATAAAATGACATGGTAAGGATAGTCACTCCGTCATAAAAAAACGATTTTAATTAACCTAATATATAGTAATAGGACTCACACGTCCTACACGTTGGAAATTCGGTTATTTTCAGTTCAGTTATTACGGTGCTAACACGTTAAAATATGGATGAGCTTGGTACCGGTAACGGCAGTGAAAGTACCGATCCAGAAAATCATCAAAATTAGGTACCAGCATCGAAAATGCTCGGTACAATACGATATGGTATTTGAAGGTAAAAATCAATAAATACAGGTATGGTGCTAGACCGGTGTCGAACCGAAAGTAACGATTCTGAAAACGCCAAAAGGTGGGTACCAAATTGGTACCGAAAATGATTTGGTATAGTAAATTTGGTACCGATACGATACCGGTTCGTTTACAGGATTTGATACGATTTGCTCATCAATATTCTAAATATCCAAGTTAATTTTACATGCTACAATTCATTCATTACAGAAAAAGACAAAAAAGAAAGAAAAATAAGTTGTTGTGTATATAAAACCTCATTCAAACGAAATACAGTTTACTTACTGTGTGTATGAAAAGTAATCTAAACGGTGCAATTACTTGCATTGCTGCGTTGCTACAGGACTTGATGAGCTCATTACCAACCGGTACCGAAAATACTGGTACCGAAATCCCCAAAAGTGGGTACCGGTACCGAATATACCTAGTATGGCACGGTTCGGTACCGGTCCGTATTGGTACAGCACCGGTATTTGAGGGTAAAAACCGGTGAATACCTGTGCGGAACCGGTACCAAAAAAACACCGGTTTGGTAAATTTGAGACCGGTACCTATACCCGATATCATTTGCTCATCTCTTAATCATGTTACTAATTTTAAATAATTCTAATCTAATTCTGATTTTAATTTAAATAATAAATCCACTGGTGCTAATGGTCACGTCTCTCTGGACTTATCAAGCCTTGACCACTCTGAGGTATATCAAGGTAACGACTCACTCCATGTTGGTGACGGTAATCCTCTTCCTATTTTCTATATTGGCTCATCAAAATTCTATTCACCTAATAAAACCTTTACTTTATCTAACATTCTTCATGTGCCAAACCTCAAACAAAATCTTTTGTCCGTTCAACAGTTTTGCCTTGAAAATAATGTTTTCTTTGAATTTCACTCTTCCTTTTTTTGTTGTGAAGGACGAATCTACACACACTACCCTTCTCAGTGGCCCAAGTGAGAATGGTCTCTACACCCTACGGCTCCCTCGGTTCAAGTCCATTCCGAAGATTGCCTTCACAGCCATCAAAGCCCCCTCTACAGTTTGGCATCAACGCCCTGGTCATCCACATCAACGTGTTTTTGATTCTGTTATTTCCCATTTTTCATTACCTGTTTCCACTAAACATTGTTTTTCGGTATGTACTGCATGCCAATTACGCAAATCATCTAAACATTATTTGCCACTTTCAGATTTTCGTAGTCATAATGTTCTAGATTTGGTTTATTGTGATGTTTGGGGGCCTTCGCCTACTTTATCTACTAATGGTTATCGATTTTTCCTACTATGTGTTGATCATCATTCTTGCTTTATGTGGTTTTTCCCTTTAACATGCAAATATGATGTTTATGTCACCTTTAAAACCTTCTTAACACTGGTTGAAAGACAATTCAATACGAAATTAAAAAGTGTCCAAACTGACTGGGGTGGGGAATTTAGAAACTTGTCATCATTCTTTACCTCCCCTGGAATCATCCATCGACACTCTTGTCCATATACAAGTGCTCAAAACGGCACTGTAGAGCGTCGTAATCGTCATGTTGTTGAAACAGGTCTCACCCTTCTAGCCCAAGCCAATCTTCCACAAAAATTTTGGCACTTCGCCTTTGAAACCGCCATTTACTTAATCAATCGTCTTCCTTCCCGTATTTCTTCCAACAAATCTCCTTACCAACACATTTACAATCGCAAACCCGATTACACCTTTCTTCGAGTTTTCGGTTCCCAATGTTTTCCCTGCTTGCGCCCTTACAACCATCACAAAATGGATTTTCGATCCACACCGTGTGTTTTTCTTGGTTATAGTCCATTTCATCACGATTATCGGTGACTTGACATCGCCACCGAGCGCGTCTACATTGCTCGATATGTTCGCTTTAACGAACATGTCTTTCCTTTTAACCCACCTACTCCATCTCCTATCACAAACTCTCCGCCATTCGTCTCTATTTTCCCAGAACCACCTCCAATAATTCCTGCAAATCACACTTCTAATGACCCACCTTCACCAACCCAGACCCACTCTCCTGCAAATAGCCCCGTCCCAACCCAACCAACCTCGGTTCAACCTGCTGAAACTTTATCAGCAGCGTGTCAACCAGACCAGCCTCAAACAACCCCTTCTTTACCCACCGAACACCCCCAAACCGGATCCTCCTCAACCATACCAACCCCTCCACCCCCACCACCTCACCCACGACCATCGAATCTGAGACAAAATCCGAAACAAACACAATTCTTTAACCCATATGCTTACTTTACCACAATCTCTTCCAACGTACCCATTCCTACCACCTTTACCGTTGCCAACAAATCTCCGGAGTGGCGTCATGCCATGAACCAGGAGTTTCAAGCACTTATTAAGAATGGAACATGGTCCTTAGTCCCTTATGATAACCGTTCTAACTTAATTGATTGTAAGTTGGTTTACAGGTTAAAGTCTGACGCACAGGGAAAGCCTACTCGCTACAAAGCCGGACTTGTGGCGAAAGGTTTCCATCAGAAACCAGGTGTTGATTATAATGAAACTTTCAGTCCCGTTATCAAACCTACCACTATCAGGGTGATTTTATCTTTGGCTGCGACTCAGCAATGGTCCCTTCGTCAACTGGATGTGGAAAATGCTTTCTTACACGGGGACCTCTCAGAAACCATATTTATGAAACAACCCCCTGGTTTTGAAGACCCAAGTAAACCTAATCATGTGTGTCGTCTTCATCGGTCACTGTATGGGCTCAAACAAGCTCCTCGGGCCTGGTTTCATCGTGTTTCTACTGTGCTTCAGCAATTGGGTTTTTACGGATCCAAAACGGATCCATCCTTATTCATTCTCAAAGCAGGTGCCACCTTGGTTTACATCCTCGTCTATGTGGATGACATTATCATTACTGGTAACAACAACTCTATGATTGACAATATTATTAAACAGTTGAACTCATCTCTTGCAATTAAGGATCTTGGCACACTACACTATTTTTTGGGAATTGAAGTTATACATCACCAAAAGAATGTTTTGTTGTCTCAAAGAAAATACATCCTAGACATTCTACAGCGTTCTGGTCTCTCGGATTGCAAGCCATTTAACTCTCCCATGAATATCTCTCAGGTCTTAACTCTAGATGACAGCCCTCTATTACCTGACCCGACACAATATCGCCAAATTGTGGGAGCCTTACAATATTCCACTCTTTCTCGACGGGACATTGCATTCGCTGTCAACAAAGTGTGCCAATTTATGCATGCGATTACAGAAAACCATTGGTCTGCTGTCAAACGTATCCTACGATATCTAAAGGGCACATCTGATCTTGGTCTTCTCATCCGACATAACTCAGACTCCTTTTTACATGCCTTCATGGATGCACATTGGCAGGACACCGCTATTCAGGCCTTCTCTGATTCTGATTGGGCTGGTTGCCCTGTTGATCGTCGGTCCACAGGGGGATTTGCAGTCTACTTGGGTTCTAACCTTATTTCTTGGACCGCTCGCAAACAAAGAACTGTCTCTAGGTCATCAACCGAATCAGAATACAAAGCTCTCGCATACACTGTTGCAGAACTAATTTGGCTGAAGGCACTTCTATGTGAACTCAGTGTTACTACCAAATCTTCACCCACACTGTGGTGCGACAATCTTGGAGCTACCTATCTTTCAGCTAACCCAGTTTTTCAGGCTCGTACAAAGCATGTTGAAGTAGACTATCACTTTGTCAGAGAACAAGTAGCTCAAGGTCAACTAAATGTTAAGTTCATCTCCACCGACGATCAGATTGCTGATGTGTTCACTATGTCACACCCCAACCGATGGCGAAATCATCGGGGCATGGCACTGAACGAAACAGATTGTCCAGAAGTTTCCATAACAACTATCATTACCATTCAATTTAAATTAACATGTCCCACACCATGTCTCAAATAGTAAACAAATTATTACAGATAACATCTAGGAAAATATTATGTTCCGACAACTCAGATTCAAACAAAATAGTTTATTTATTGGTTTCTAGGACCTCCGTTCCTAGCTTCAATTTCATCACGGCACAGAGAGCATCCTAGATCTTTCCTAGCCTCAAGTTCACAGCATGCTAAACGTGTGAACTTCCTAAGCACCTGTCATATACGTTAAAATAAAGTCAATACATAAAATGTAAAGGTGAGCATACAAGTTTGATAATAGCATATAGAGTTCGAATTCGTTTACGCGTAACCAGCACGTACACATAGTGAAATGAAGCACGTTAGTTATCGACATAGACCCATCGATACCAATGACTGCGGGTTGACTGCCTGAGGCAGTTCGCAATACATGATTACCACCGTAACCCATGCAAGTAAAAGATCCTTAACAACCCCCGTGTGAACGGGTGCTGAGTCCAAACTATAGTACTATCGTTGCTAAGGCAGGTAGACAGCATTCCATGTGTAAACATAACAAACAAGCATTCATAAGCCACGTATAACATGCATTAACGGTTAGCGTTCAAATAGTTTGAGTAGTGTGAAAGTTGTAGTTTGAATATTCGTAACGTATGTAACACCCAAAAGTGCTAAGAGCAAAAAGGGATCGAGTATACTCACAGCGATTTATGGATTGAAGGGAGCGCTTAGCGAGTACGGTTAGCCTGAATAGATTTAGTAGCATAACGATAAGTGAAACGTAAAACAGGAAACAAGTGCTGGGGAGTCGGACAGCTGGTCGATCGGACATCAGTTCGATCGGACGGCTGACCGTTCGGTTGACAGTCTACTCGGACCGTTGTCCGGTCGGTTGGTAGGCCGATCGGATGGCTGTTCGAGTGGATTGTTTCTTCCTTTGAGAAGGATGTGTTTGTGTATGATGGCTTGACCTTTGAAGTTTTCGTTGTAGCATTTTGAAAACATTGAAGTACCTTTATCTTTCAGGTCGGTCGATCGGACGGCTGTTCGTTCGGCCGGCAACCCGATCGGTTAGGCATTCAACAGAATTTCAAGATTTAGTCTTTGAATCGGACAGGTGTTCGATCGGACAGGTCAACAAGTCAAAGACTTTAATGAATGTAAAGTGCGTTGCAGTGGATCGGATGGTTGATCGATCGAACGAATAGCACAACTGCTGTTAGATCGGATAACAGGGTGTCACCTGATCGGACGGCTGTTCGATCGGGTGGCACTTCTAGTGCATTGAACATGTTGAAAATTGATTAAGTATGAAGCATAGTATCTCATGATCCGAAGAGTAATCCGATCGAACAGTAGTTCGATCGAACAACAGTTCGTTCAATACCATTCTTCAAAACAAGTTGATTATGTGGGGCCAAGTGCTAGCCGATCGGCTGGCTGGTCGATCGGCTGACTATCCGATCGGCTGGCTGTCCGTTCGGACAGCAGTCCGATCGGTCAGCATCCTGACCTGATCAGTCCCTTTCGTCTAACACTTGGTCGTTCTGTTCGTGTGTCGTTTTATCGAGGTATTTTGACAGCGAGTAAAACCATAGGTGCCTCGTCGTTACTTGGTTTCCCGGGTCGGACAGGAATCACCCAAATTTGGTCGGTGGTCTGTTCGGAAAAGTTTAACGGTTGACCCGAAGTCGGTTAACCTCGCGGACAGAATCCGGATCTGGAGCCATATAATCACCGAAGTGATTCGTAAACCGGCTCAGACTCCGTTTCTTCCGGTTTGAAGGTATTGAGTGAAAGGGGTTGGAAGAAAGTTGGAAAATTCATTCCCCAATCCTTTTCACCATGTTTAAGTTTAGATCTATGAAAGATCCTTGTTTGTTTATGTGGAAATCGGCTAGATCCAAGTCATTCTTGGTGGATTGAGGCCAAAACATGAAGTTCTTCAAGAACCCATGATGACCTCATCCTAGAATGCTTGATTCTTGATGATTTTTCGGTTAAAAGTTAAGATCTGAAAGATAGAAAGGTGTAGGAGGGTGTATAGATCAAGAAAGTACAAGATTTAGGACGAAAACTTACCGGAATCGAGAGAAATCTGAGAAAAGGTGAGTTGAGCGTGCTGGTCAAACAAGGGTTTCCAAAAGTGGAAAGAATGACAATGACAGGGGTATTTATAGGATGACAAAAAAGGAAAGTGCTGGCCGATCGGCTGGCAGCTCGATCGGACAGCCTGTCCGATTGGACAGCAGTCCGTTCGGCTGGCTGTTCGATCGGCTGGGAGCCTGATCGATCGGTTGCACCTTTCGAGTGTTTCGCGCGACGATTTCAGATATTTCGATTATGATTGCGCGCGGTTCGATTCGATAGGGTTTCCTAGTCAAATTACTTTCAGTCTCAACTACTTCGTATCTAGCGTAATCTCTTTTCCACTATCTATCATGGTTCGATTTGTGATTCGAGTTCGAGTTCGATTGCATTCGAGTTAGATTTCGAGTTCGATTGAGTTCGCTTGATTATCACAACACAACATAAATAAACATGCACAGTTAACACGTAAGGCACACACACACGTATAATAACAAGTAAAAATACGTAGCTCGAGTTGCGATTTGATGTCGGTTTGGTTAGCATAACTTGACTATTGATTAGTTAACTTTATCGCATTGTTACTTCCTATAGCTCACAGTCGTAAGTCGATTGATTAATGATTAACACACATCGATTATTGCAATTAACAACACTTACTCCACGTATATAATTAAAAACAAGAAGTTTCTACGAGTCAGGTTGCGCGAAATCGGTCGTTGACTTTGACCTTGACTTTGACTTTCACTTATGAAAACACGGGGTGTTACAGCCTCCCCTTGTTTAGGGAATTTCGTCCCGAAATTAAGCTGGAAGCTGCTACAATCGCCATGATTCACGTGGAGAACTTTCTCTATCTAGACTTTCTCTTCGAATAACTGCGGGTACTTTGCCTTCATGTCGCTTTCGAGTTCCCAAGTGAACTCTGCGCCTCGTTTGCCCTCCCATCGGACCTTCACAATAGGAATGCTTGAGCGCCTGAGCTGCTTGGTTTGGCGATCCATGATCTCGACAGGTTTTTCCACGAAGTGTAATGTTTCGTTCACTTGTAGATCATCTAGAGAGACATGTAAGTCATGGTCGGCTATGCACTTTCGGAGGTTTGACACGTGGAAAGTCGGGTGGACATTACTAAGTTCCTCCGGTAGTTCGAGTCTGTAGGCGAATTTTCCGATCCTTTCCAGAATCTTAAAAGGTCCAACATATCGAGGCGCGAGTTTCCCTTTCTTGCCGAATCAGACCACACCCTTCCAAGGTGATACCTTTAGGAGTACGTGGTCACCAACGCCAAATTCACGAGGCTTTCGCTTTTTATCGGCGTAAACTTTCTGTCGATCCCGGGCTTTCACCAGGTTGTCTCGGATTTGGAAAATTTTGTCTGTCGTTTCTTGTAGTAGCTCCGGACCGGTTAGCTGCGAGTGACCGATCTCGTGCCACACAATAGGCGATCGACATCTTCTTCCGTATAATGCCTCGAATGGTGCCATTTGGATGCTAGAATGGTAGCTGTTGTTATACGAGAATTCGACTAACGACATGTATTTATCCCAATTACCACCGAAGTCTAGAACACACGAACGGAGCATGTCTTCAAGAGTACGAATCGTTCTCTCAGTCTGACCGTCAGTTTGAGGGTGGAAAGCGGTACTTAGATTAAGCGTTGTACCGAGTGCCGTTTGAAATGTTTCCCACAGTCGCGAAGTAAACTGAGCATCATGATCAGAGATGATCTCACGAGTCGTCCCATGATTACAAATGATCTCGTCGGTGTAAATTGGGGCTAGTCGTTCTACCTTGTAGTCTTCTCGTATGGTTAGGAAGTGGGCTGATTTAGTCAGACGGTCGACTACGACCCAAATGCTGTCGTGACCTGATGACGTGTGCGGTAGCTTGGTTACGAAATCAATAGCTATACTCTCCCACTTCCACATGGGAATTGGTGGTTGTTCGAGTAAGCCAGAGGGTCTTTGGTGTTCGGCCTTGATTCTAGCACAAGTTAGGCATTTTCCGACATAGAGTGCGATATCCCTTTTCATACCCGGCCACCAGTACTTATAACGAAGGTCATGGTACATCTTGTCACCACCGGGATGAATAGAGTATCTGGACTTGTGGGCTTCGTCCATCAGAATCTGTCGCATATTGGTTCGCTTGGGGATCCAAATTCGGTCTAAAAAGTGAAATATCCCATTCGATTTGCTCACAAACTGGGCTCCATCATGGTAGATTCTTTCCTTCTTCAAAGTGCGTTCGTTGAAACATGCATGTTGTGCGTCGCGGATGAGGGTTTCAAGATCATGTTGGGCTTGAACATTACGAGTCCTAAGAAGATAGCTCCGTCTGCTAAGCGCGTCGGCAACAACATTTGCCTTGCCTGGGAGATAACAAATCTCACAGTCGTAATCGTTGAGAAGTTCTACCCATCGGCGTTGACGCATGTTAAGTTCCTTCTGATTAAAGATATGTTGTAGGCTCCTATGATCGGTGAAGATCGTACACTTGGTACTATACAGGTAGTGTCGCCAAATCTTTAACGAAAAAACAACTGCGCCTAGCTCGAGATCATGGGTTGTATAGTTCTTCTCGTGAATTTTGAGCTGACGAGATGCGTAAGCTATGACCTTGTCTCGTTGCATAAGAACACAACCAAGACCAAGGTTGGAAGTGATGCGTATTCTAGTGTTATATATATTAGGTGTATATTTTAAGCCCCATTAACACTTTTTAGTCAAGTTTTAAATTTATAAAACACGATATTTACTAACACTAGACACACATATGGGCAAGTGCACCCATCGTGAGCGTAGTATAGTGTTGGTAAGATACCGAGGTCGTCCAAGGACACAAGAGCTTTTAGTACCGGTTTATTCTCAACGTCTAATCAAATAAAAAAGTTTAGAAAAATATTTTAAACTAAGAAAAATAAAAACTAACTAAAATGCTGAAAAATAAAAATAAAAAGAAAAACAGATAGACAAGATGAATCACTTGGTTCCGACTCGTATCTAGTGTAACCTTTGATTATTTCCGCACTTTTGCACTATTTTAAGAGATTATCTTAGTTATTGTAGTAGGCCCCTCTTTTGAAGGTGACGTTACCCTCACCCCAGTAGTTTGAGTCAGCAAGGATACAATCCTAAAAGGGTGGATTATTGGAAGATAATTAATTAAGTTATTAATGCAAATTATGGTAGGCCCCTCTTTTGGAGGTGACGTTACCCTCGACTAAGTAGTCTGAGTCAGCAGGGATACAGTCCTAAATAGCCGGGTTATAGTATTAATAGTAGTTAACTTATGAGGGGATCAAAGAGTTTGGACCCCGCCATCCAATACCGTTAAGTATTGAAGGAGGTCCTACTAAATTTGACCCAGGTCCATTGCAGGACCTCTAAACGCTGAACAATGGCAAGACCTTTACCAAACCGTTCCCTTAACCCCCGACCAGGTAGCCAACATACCTCCATATAGACCGTGGAGATATGAATGGTGAAAATCTTTTATTTTATATAGACAGTAAAATAATTTCAAGACACCACAGACAAACGATAAAGAAAGATCACCTTCAACATAAGCAACTAGTTATTAAAGTCATTAATACGAAACCAAAAAAAAAGTGCGAAAAGATTAAAAATAAAAAGTATTACACTAGACACTTTGTCTTCACCAAGTGATGTAAGAGACTTAGGCAAACATGGCCTTGATTGTCAAGAACTCTTACGATCAATCTTGGATCCCGAGACGACTCACACACTCTACGATGGACAATGGATGATGGTGGTGGATGATGGTGTTATGGTGGTGGTGGGTGGTGGGTGAAGTGTGAGAGAGGTGGTGTGCCAAGGGATGGTTTGAGCTTGAGCCAAGAACTTCTATTTATAGGCGGAACAGAAGCTCGGGCACGGCCCCGTGTCCAGTGGGCACGGCCCCGTGTCCACATCCTTCTCTTTCTTCATTTAATGCAGTTTTGTCTTTTTAGTTGACCACGCCCCCGTGTCCGTTGAGCACGACCCCATGGTGCAGAAGAATCTTTGTACTATGCAGATTTGCTGGATTATGCGAATCTTATAGTTGACCACGGCCCCGTGTCCGCTGAGCACGACCCCGTGGTGGGCAATAGAAGCTTCTACCACTTTGTCTTTTCTGCTGACACTTGGGCACGCCCCCGTGCTGGCTGAGCACGGGGCACGTTCAGTCTTCTGATCTCTTGTTTTGCTTGGGAAGATGCTGTCGTGGGGTCGGGCATGTCACGTCTTGTTCCTTTTCTTGTATTTATGTTAGGGCATAACATGCTTCTTTAAAATTCTATTTATATACAAGTTCACATACCTCACGGGGATCACTCAACACTCGGCGAAAGATGTATTTTTGTGGATCACTCGAGAGCGGCATGGAACTTACTCCTACCATAGGCTTGCCAAGCAATCAATCCTCCTCCTTTTTAACTTATATACCTTTGTAAATATCAAGAGGACTTTGTGGGTGAAGGGTTAGGCTTGGGTTAAAGGTAGGTGGTTGGGTTAGTGGTTAGTAGAAAAAAGGCTAAAAGCGTAACAAGTGTCGGTTTTCGTAAGACTTTCTATTTTTGTAACTTTTATTTTGATGAAACTATTATTCAAACAAAGTTATTTTTGATGAACTTGTTTGTTTATTTTCTTTTGCTTCATCATCAACAAGATTTTTTTTTTTAAAGTCATACGAAAAACTGAACTTGTTACTAAAACAAAGGGTTAAAAATAAAAAGGTTTTGGTGGGTAAAAGGGTGTTTGGTTTGGGTTATGAAATGAAAAGGTTTAGGCTCAAAGGGGCTAACTAGGGGGATTTTGGGTAGGTGGTAAAAAAAAAGAAAAAAAAAATGGTGTAGAAATAAAAAGGGTTAGTCCTAATGCCTCCATCATTTACTTACTCGGGTTTAAGTTGGTAAGGACCGGGAATGTATCGCCATGGCAAGTTCTAGAGTCATAAGAACCAAGCAGCTATTCACACAAGAAACGAAAAATGAGCATTTAGTCTAATGATATGTAATTGTATGCTCAATAAAGGCTCAAAACTCACTTTTGTGGGAATGAGTTTTTATGTGATCAAGTATATATAATCAAATTTTAACTAAGTTTGTCATGCCTTTTCATAATTTTCTTATGTTGGTTCTTTTTATCACGACGCTATCGGTTGTAAATGCGTAAAAATATAACCTTTTTAAGAACTTGAAATTCCCGAGTTAAACCTAGACAAGTAAAAAAAAATGAAAATTTTTGAAAAAATTTGGGGTGATTAGCGGTTCCAATAGAGTTTTGTGTAAGGCTTGTATTTAGGACTTGCAAGATTCAAGGTTTTAGCATCCCCCCCCACACTTAAATTACACATTGTCCTCAATGTGTCCCAAAAATAAGTTTTTAGGTTGATTGAATGTGTAAAAGGTGTGAAAAAGCAAAATTTTTGTGTTACTGGGCGCTGAACACGGCCCCGTGTTATCTGGGCACGGCCCCGTGTTCAAGTGCCAGTAACAAAATTAAAACAAGAGAAACAGAAGCCTGGACACGGGGGCGTGTTGGGTGAACACGGCCTGTGTCCAGTTACCTGAACTGGGTCTTTTTCTGCAGACTGTGCAGCACGGGGCCGTGTTGGGTGGACACGACCCGTGCCGAACTTACTGTAAACGAAGAAATTGTCGGACGGTCCTGTTTTTCCTGCATGGGGTGCTGGTTCAAGTTTCCCTTGCATCCTTTGTCATCTCAAGTGTGTTTTATTCCTGAAAATTAAAACTAACTACAAAACAAGAAAATTAATCTAAACTAAACTAAGGATAGTTCCACGGAATGCCTCCGTGGTGCGCCACGTTTATAAGGGTCCTTGGCTAGACCCAAAGCCTGGTCACATGTTACCCAAGTGGGATGTATTGCATCCCATGTTACACCGTCGGAGAGCGTCATCCAAGCTTGAGTCTATGACCTTCATGTAGTTGACCGGGTCTTCTTCCTCTACTTTCTTTCCACATTCAAACTTCACTTCCTCGTCCCCAAACTTCAATGTTAATGTTCCGTCATTTATATCCACCACTGCTTGGGCGGTGGCTAGAAATGGCCTCCCGAGGATGAGAGGGACATCGGTGTCTTCTTCCATGTCTAGGATGACAAAGTCGGTTGGAAAAACGAAGTTGTCAACCTTGACCAGTAGATTTTCAGCGACACCTTGTGGAAATTTGACGGACCTGTCAGCGAGTTGTATGCTCATCTTTGTAGGGCTTGTTGTTCCTAGGCCGAGTCGTTTGAACATTGATGTGGGCATGAGGTTAATGCTAGCCCCAAGATCGGCTAATGCATTACGAACGGGGGACTCCCCAATCGAGCAAGGAATTGTGAAGCTTCCTGGATCGATTTTATTTAGTGGAAGTTTGTTGAGTACTAAAGCGGAGCATTCTTCGCCTAAGTTAACTAATTGCAATGATTCAATTTTCCTTTTGTGAGTGAGGAAATCTCTCATGAATTTTGCATATTTAGGCATTTGGGTTAGGACCTCAATAAAAGGAATATTAACATGCAATTGTTTTAGTAAACTTTCGAACTTTGCGAATTACTCATCGGTCTTTTGCCGATTTAACCTACCGGGGTACGGAATTGGAGGAGTCTTGGTGGGCTCTTAAATTGGTGAAGAAGCCTTTTCTGGTTGAGGTGTAGGTGAAGTCGTGCTTTGGCTGAGTTGACTTCCTTCAACCGGTGGTAATGGGGCATCCTCGGGACCCACGGTTCGGTTTCTCAATGTGATGAGGTGTACTTGCGCCTTTGGGTTGGTTTCGGTATTACTTGGTACCGCGCCTTGTGGTCACTCGGAGAAATTTTGAGCTAGTTGATTTAATTGTTTTTCAACGTTTTGAATGCTAGCTTGTTGATTTCTAAAATTCGATTCCAGTTGTTGAAATCAATCCGAGTTTTTCTTTTCGGTGTCGGAGATGAGGCGAGATACGGTATCTTCAAGCCTTTCTCTTCCACCTTGTTGTTGAGAGAAATTTTATGGTTGTTGAAAATTAGTTCGTTGGTTTTGTTGGTTACTACTATTGCCGGGATCCCTCCAACCAAGATTTGGGTGGTTACGCCATCCTTGGTTGTAGGTACCCGTTGGAGGACCCGACGGCCTAGGTCTATTATCAATGTAGTTTACCGTTTCTGCTTGTTCAACTAATTCTTTCATACAACTCCAATTTTCATGTGACCCACCACACCCTTCACAAGCCATAACCGAGGCTGTTTTTGTCATTTCTAGCCTTTTGATTTTCGAAGAGAGGGCCTCGATTTGGGCTTGTAAAGAGGTGTTTTCATCAACCTTATGGGCGCCCAGGGCAATAGATTTATTACCTCGGGGAGTGTGCCATTGAAAATTGGTTTGAGCAATTTCCTCAATTTGATTATATATTTCATTTGGGCGACGATTACCTAAAAGTCCCCCGGAGCTAGAATCAAGTGTTTGTCTTGTGTGTGGAAACAACCCATTGTAGAAAGTGGATACTTGTTGCCACACCGCTAGACCGTGATGAGAACACTTTCTTAGTAGCTCCTTGAACCTTTCCCAAGTTTCATATAAGGATTCCCCATCCTCTTGTGAGTATGTATTAATTTCAGTCATTAATTTAGCCGTTTTAGCAGGAGGGAAATACTTATATAGAAACATTTGGGTTAGTTCATCCTAGGTGTTTACCGAGCCAACTGGGAGGGTGTTAAGCCAAGCCTTAGCTCGGTCTTTTAGTGAAAATGGAAACATCCTAAGGCGAATGGCGTCATTTGATGCTCCATTGATTCGAAAAGTATCACATATTTCGAAGAAATTAGTAATATGTAGATGGGGATCCTCGTCCGCAAGCCCATGGAAGGTTGCGGAGTTTTGGAGCATTTGTATCAAATGCGGCCGAAGTTCGAAGTTGTTGGCTTCGACATTCGGTGCATTGATAGCAGCGCCGAGATTGCCTACGGTGGGCCATAGGTAATCCATGAGGGTACGTTGGTCCGCCATTGGAAGTGGGTCCCCCGAAACTTTCTCTTGATTTTTAGCTTTAAGTCTTTTTCTGAGAAAGCGTTCGGGTTCTTCTAGAGGTTCTTTTATGTCTCTACTAGAACTGGAGCTCATGCACTACGTAGGAGGCTTAAATGTGGCGCCTGGGGTTCCAAGTCCTGCAATAAAAACAGAAAAGAACGTTGGTCAGAATGTTCACCACGGCCCCGTGCTCGGTGAACACGGCCCGTGGTCAGAGATACAGTGATTGTTTTCTGGATCCCTGTTACTGGGAGTTGGACACGTCCCTGTGTTGCACCGACACGGCCCCGTGTTGAGCTCTCTGTAACTCAGAAAATAAAAACTGCCAGTGATGATGCTGGGCATGGCCCGTGTCCGACCAGGCACGGCCCGTGCTGAGCTCTGCAGAAACAGAAAAACTAAAAAAAAAAAATCCTAATAAAAATGAAAAACAAGAAAACCGATTAGGCCGTTGATTCCTAACTTTCTTAAAATCCTTGTGTCCCCGGCAACGGCGCCAAAAACTTGATGCGCATTCTAGTGTTATATATATTAGGTGTATATTTTAAGCCCCTTTAACACTTTTTAGTCAAGTTTTAAATTTATAAAACACGATATTTACTAACACTAGACACACATATGGGTAACTGCACCCATCGTGAGCGTAGTATAGTGTTGGTAAGATACCGAGGTCGTCGAAGGACACAAGAGCTTTTAGTACCGGTTTATCCTCAACGTCTAATCAAATAAAAAAGTTTAGAAAAATATTTTAAACTAAGAAAAATAAAAACTAACTAAAATGCTGAAAAATAAAAATAAAAAGAAAAACAGATACACAAGATGAATCACTTGGTTCCGACTCGTATCTAGTGTAACCTTTGATTATTTCCGCACTTTTGCACTAATTTAAGAGATTATCTTAGTTATTGTAGTAGGCCCCTCTTTTGAAAGTGACGTTACCCTCACCCCAGTAGTTTGAGTCAGCAAGGATACAATCCTAAAAGGGTGGATTATTGGAAGATAATTAATTAAGTTATTAATGCAAATTATGGTAGGCCCCTCTTTTGGAGGTGACGTTACCCTCGACTAAGTAGTCTGAGTCAGCAGGGATACAGTCCTAAATAGCCGGGTTATAGTATTAATAGTAGTTAACTTATGAGGGGATTAAAGAGTTTGGACCCCCGCCATCCAATACCGTTAAGTATTGAAGGAGGTCCTACTAAATTTGACCCAGGTCCATTGCAGGACCTCTAAACGCTGAACAATGGCAAGACCTTTACCAAACCGCTCCCTTAACCCCTGACCAGGTAGCCAACATACCTCCATATAGACCGTGGAGATATGAATGGTGAAAATCTTTTATTTTATATAGACAGTAAAATAATTTCAAGGCACCACGGACAAACGATAAAGAAAGATCACCTTCAACATAAGAAACTAGTTATTAAAGTCATTAATACGAAACCAAATAAAAAGTGCGAAAAGATTAAAAATAAAAAATAATACACTAGACACTTTGTCTTCACCAAGTGATGTAAGAGACTTAGGCAAACATGGCCTTGATTGTCAAGAACTCTTACGATCAATCTTGGATCCCGAGACGACTCACACACTCTACGATGGACAATGGATGATGGTGGTGGATGATGGTGTTATGGTGGTGGTGGGTGGTGGGTGAAGTGTGAGAGAGGTGGTGTGCCAAGGGATGGTTTGAGCTTGAGCCAAGCACTTCTATTTATAGGCTGAACAGAAGCTCGGGCACGGCCCCGTGTCCAGTGGGCACGGCTCCGTGTCCACATCCTTCTCTTTCTTCATTTAATGCAGTTTTGTCTTTTTAGTTGACCACGCCCCCGTGTCCGTTTAGCACGACCCCGTGGTGTAGAAGAATCTTTGTACTATGCAGATTTGCTGGATTATGCGAATCTTATAGTTGACCACGACCCCGTTTCCGCTGAGCACGGCCCCGTGGTGGGCAATAGAAGCTTCTACCACTTTGTCTTTTCTGCTGACACTTGGGCACGCCCCCGTGCTGGCTGAGCACGGGGCATGCTCAGTCTTCTGATCTCTTGTTTTGCTTGGGAAGATGCTGTCGTGGGGTCGGGCATGTCACGTCTTGTTCCTTTTCTTGTATTTATGTTAGATTTTGATGTCTTTTTGCTTCTTTTGTTAATTTGAGCTCATTTAATCCTGAAAATACAAAAGGAAGACAAAAGCACACTTTTTCCAACATTAGTACTAAAAAAGGGTTAGTTTTATGCCACAATTGATGAAATTTATATGTTGCATTTTGAACACATCAGAAGCATCACAGTAGATAATGAACTCATCGTTTCCGTTGGGCAATGTGAGAACAGGAGCATTGCAAAGCATGTGTTTGAGGGTTCGAAAGGCAGACTCTTGTTTGGTTCCCCAGACAAAAGGCTGGTCCTTATGCGTAAGAGAGGTAAGTGGTACAGCAATCTTCGAGAATCCTTCAATAAATCATCGATAATAGCCCGCTAGTCCGAGAAAAGAGCGGACTTCAGACGGGTTCTTAGGTGTAACCCAGCTCTTGACAGCTTCAATCTTTGCAGGGTCGACGTGAATGCCTTGACTATTTACGGTGTGACCCAGAAACTGAACTTCCTTCAGCCAGAATTCACACTTGGAGAACTTGGCATAGAGTTGGTTCCCCTGGAGTAACTCGAGAACCAAACGTAGATGTTGCGCGTGTTCGGCCTTCGATTTGGAATAGATCAAGACGTCGTCGATAAATACGATGACGAAACGGTCGAGATATGGTTTACACACGCGATTCATCAGGTCCATGAAGACTGCTGGTGCGTTTGTTAAACCAAAAGGCATGACAACGAATTCGTAATGGCCGTAACGAGTACGAAACGCGGTTTTGGGTATATCCTCCTCTTGAATACGCAGCTGATGATATCCCGAACGTAGGTCGATCTTGGAGAAACACGTAGCGCCTTGTAGTTGATCAAACAGATCGTCGATGCGAGGTAGAGGATAGCGGTTCTTGATAGTTAACTTATTCAATTCCCGATAGTCGATGCACATCCTGAACGACCCATCCTTCTTTTTGACGAAAAGGACTGGCGCGCCCCAGGGAGAGGTGCTCGGGCGAATGAAGCCTTTCTCAAGTAATTCCTAGAGTTGGGTTGAGAGTTCGCGCATTTCGGACGGTGCAAGTCGATAAGGAGCTTTGGCAATAGGGTTGGCTCCAGGAATGAGGTCAATACGAAAGTCGATATCACGACTTGGCGGTAGTCCGGGAAGATCCTCTGGAAAAACATTTGGAAATTCTCGAACCACAGGAACGTCTTTCACTTCCTTCTTCTCTTTCTTTTCCTTCTCCGCTACTACGATGTTAGCCAGGAAAGCCTTGTATTCCTTACGGAGATACTTGCTGGCTTGCACGCATGACATAAGCTTGAGCCCTCTTGAAGTAGTATCGCCATAAACACACAATAAGTCACCATTCACGAGCGAAAATCGAATCATCTTGTCAAGCATACAACTTCAACATGGTTTTCTCGAAGAAAGTACATGCCTACTATGACGTCAAAGCTTCCGAGTTGCATCGGAATAAGGTCGACTGGGAAGATGTGATTGTTGAGCTCAAGAGTACAATCACGGATAACAGAATTAACAGCGACGGTTCTTCCGGTAGCGACTTCTACATCGAACGTCAAGGAGAGTTGGGAACGTTTACGACTAAGGAGTTTCTCAAATTCGAGCGACACAAAGCAGTTATCGGCTCCAGTATCAAACAAACATGAAGCATAAATACCATTCACAAGGAACGTACCATTGACCACGTTGTTGTCGGCCTTGGCTTGACGCACGTTGAGGTTGAAAGTTCTGGCGCGTGCGGCCTGTTGTTGTTGCTGCTGTTGCTGAGGCTCTTGTTTCATAGCCCTGTTCGGGCACATGTTGGCGAAATGGTTCGGGTCGCCACATGCGGCAGGCTCTGGCTTTGGCTGCGGGTACCGGAGGAGCTTGTTGACCCTGTGGGGCAGTGAGTAGAGCTTGGTTGGCAAGAGCTTGACGAATACGAAAATTGGCAGTAAAATGACCGTATATGTTGCAATGAGCACATAACGGCAAGTAATGGCAGTTGGGTGGTGGTAGGTGCAAGAAGGGCAGAGCGGGTGTGGCCCAGTGTATGCACGCTTTGCAGGTGGTGCATTGGCCACAGGCGCCGCTACTTGACGTTGTTGGGCAGGTACAACTTGAATCGGTGCAGCAGTGATCGCAAAGTTCTTGTTGGTGGAGCTGTTCTTTCTCTTGTTCTTTCTTTTGTTGCTCGATGAGGTGGGTTCAACAGTCGGTGCGGTAGTGGTAGCTTGATGAAGATGCTTCGAAGTCTTATCCCAGACACCAGCCTTAACCCGTTTGTCATTGATTTCAGCGGCTAGCAGATAGGTTTCCTCGATCGTCGTAGTCTTAGCCGCTTGCACGAAATCAGCAACGCAGTCGGGCAGGGCCCGGATGTACTTCTTGATTGTCATGTCGGGAGTCTTGACTTGGTCGGGACAGATAATGCTGAGCTGTTTGAAACGAGCAGTGAGACCAGCATTGTCACCATCCTTCTGCTGTATGTGCCAAAATTCATCTTCCAGCTTTTGGCATTCGTGAGGAGGGCATAATTCCTCTAGCACAACTTCCTTGAGCTCGTCCCACGACAGACCGTAGGCTGCATCGTTCCCTCACTTGTTCCTCTCGGCCGTCCACCAGTCTAGTGCTCGGGACTGGAAAACGCCGGTAGCATTCAGAGTACGGAGGTCATCAGGGCAACCACTCTGTCGCAGAGTAACCTCAATGGAATCAAACCAGTGGAATAGTGCGGTGGGACCTCCTTCGCCAGTGAATTCTTTTGGCCCACATGACTTGAATTGCTTGAAACTGAAAGGCCTTGCGTTAGGTTTGGGAGCTTCGGTTCTTGATTCCTCGGATGATTTGCTGGCATTCTCATAAACATCACTCACGGCCTTTGCCACGCTCTTGGCGATGATGGAAGCAAGGCGTTTGTCCCTCTTTTCTTGACGAGAGAGTGCATGACGGGATCCAGACGACATGGTCTGCAACAGACATTGTCACGGAACTCAACACATTGTATTTGAATCTCACCTCACACGTCTACTACTTACTAAAGCTCAGGAACACGTATAATTACGGAAACACTTAACATGAAATCACATAATCTCATAAACACGTAGAGCACATAACCGTTTAATACCTAAGCACACAGAGCACAGAAGCAAGAAAACACATACGCATCTAGTCACTAGAGGCGGTTAGAAAACAGAAACCTAGGTCTGGAGAAAGAAGCCAGAGAGATAAAATGGCAAGGTGATTCTCGTTTCTTGTATGATTTCAATTCTGTCACTAGAATTACTGATAATAGTACGTTCTTGTGTGTTTGGTCACGCACGTTCACGGATTTCGCATGTCGAACGTGTCGTTACGCAATCGTTTGGAGTCAAAATAAGCACAAAATCACAAGATGCAGTGCGAGTCGTGTGTCTCGATCGAAGTAAAAACAAAAATCGAGTAAATCCCAAAGTTTAAACACATAAACAGGAAAGCACATAAATAAGCACATAAAATCGGCGAAACATCAGAGTCAGCAGTTGTGGACTCAAAATTCGAAACACACGAAATTTGAGAAATAGATTGTTTGCGGCTAGTAGACTTCGACTAGCCAAAGCGGTTCGACTATTCACAAGGACCCGTTGTGCACACTTTTACCTTCAGGACTGTGCCTTTGCCTCGATTCTTGGGCATTTGGTACGCATCCCGTTGGTCATATCGGGACTTCAGGTCGTTGGAGTCCGTCGAGACTGTGGTGAGAGTTTTGTATAGAAGCGGAACAAGTCGTCAAGGTTAGGGTTTCACCCCTGGCTTAACAACTTCGTTCCTGTTTTGATAAAATTGAGGAGATCATTCATCAAAATACGGATTTCACTCCTGATTTGGCATAATTCTCCTCGTTTGTAGTTAAAATGCGAGCTGAGTAAGCAACTTTAGTCGAGAGTTTGCGGTTTTTACACCTATTCTCGACCTCATTGCCTACTCATAGTTGAAAATTCGAGTGTGGTGATAGTGTAGAATAAGCAAGAGTAGCGAGAAGTAAGCTCGTGCATAGCCTCTACTGCTTATGCACAAATCGGTCTGTTGGTTCTTAACTATAGTCTAGGTCTCTAAGACATCGACCCGGACTAGGTCGAGTCTTGCCTAATTCCCTATAGTTATGGCTCTGATACCAATCTGTCACACCCCAACCGATGGCGGAATCATCGGGGCATGGCACTGAGCGAAACAGATTGTCCAGAAGTTTCTATAACAACTATCATTACCATTCAATTTAAATTAACATGTCCCATACCATGTCTCAAATAGTAAACAAATTATTACAGATAACATCTAGGCAAATATTCTGTTCCGACAACTCAGATTCAAACAAAATAGTTTATTTATTGGTTTCTAGGACCTCCGTTCCTAGCTTCAATTTCATCACGGCACAGAGAGCATCGTAGACCTTTCCTAGCCTCAAGTTCACAGCATGCTAAACGTGTGAACTTCCTAAGCACCTGTCACCGACGTTAAAATAAAGTCAATACATAAAATGTAAAGGTGAGCATACAAGTTTGATAATAGCATATAGAGTTCGAATTCGTTTACGCGTAACCAGCACGTACACATAGTGAAATGAAGCACGTTAGTTATCGACATAGACCCATCGATACCAATGACTGTGGGTTGACTGCCTGAGGCAGTTCGCAATACATGATTACCACCGTAACCCATGCAAGTAAAAGATACTTAACAACCCCCGTGTGAACGGGTGCTGAGTCCAAACTATAGTACTATCGTTGCTAAGGCAGGTAGACAGCATTCCATGTGTAAACATAACAAACAAGCATTCATAAGCCACGTATAACATGCATTAACGATTAGCGTTCAAATAGTTTGAGTAGTGTGAAAGTTGTAGTTTGAATATTCGTAACGTATGTAACACCCAAAAGTGCTAAGAGCAAAAAGGGATTGAGTATACTCACAGCGATTTATGGATTGAAGGGAGCGCTTAGCGAGTACGGTTAGCCTGAATAGATTCGGTAGCATAACGATAAGTGAAACGTAAAACAGGAAACAAGTGCTGGGGAGTCGGACAGCTGGTCGATCGGACGGCAGTTCGATCGGATGGCTGACCGTTCGGTTGACAGTCTACTCGGACGGCTGTCCGGTTGGTTGGTAGGCCGATCGGATGGCTGTTCGAGTGGATTGTTTCTTCCTTTGAGAAGGATGTGTTTGTGTATGATGGCTTGACCTTTGAAGTTTTCGTTGTAGCATTTTGAAAACATTGAAGTACCTTTACCTTTCAGGTCGGTCGATCGGACGGCTATTCGTTCGGCCGGCAACCCGATTGGTTAGGCATTCAACAGAATTTCAAGGTTTAGTCTTTGAATCGGACAGGTGTTCGATCGGACAGGTCAACAAGTCAAAGACTTTAATGAATGTAAAGTGCGATGCAGTGGATCGGATGGTTGATCGATCGAATAGCACAACTGCTGTTCGATCGGACAACAGGGTGTCACCTGATCGGACGGCTGTCCGATTGGGTGGCACTTCTAGTGCATTGAACATGTTGAAAAATGATTAAGTATTGAAGCATAGTATCTCATGATCCGAAGAGTAATCCGATCGAAAAGTAGTTCGATCGAACAACAGTTCGTTCAATACCATTCTTCAAAACAAGTTGATTATGTGGGGCCAAGTGCTAGCCGATCGGCTGGCTGGTCGATCGGCTGACTATCCGATCGGCTGGCTGTCCGTTCGGACAGCAGTCCGATCGGTCAGCATCCTGACCTGATCAGTCCCTTTCGTCTAACACTTGGTCGTTCTGTTCGTGTGTCGTTTTATCGAGGTATTTTGACAGTGAGTAAAACCATAGGTGCCTCGTCCTTACTTGGTTTCCCGGGTCGGACAGGAATCACCCAAATCCGGTCGGTGGTCTGTTCGGAAAAGTTTAACGGTTGACCCGAAGTCGGTTAACCTCGTGGACAGAATCCGGATCTGGAGCCATACAATCATCGAAGTGATTCGTAAACCGGCTCAGACTCCGTTTCTACCGGTTTGAAGGTATTGAGTGAAAGGGGTTGGAAGAAAGTTGGAAAATTCATTCCCCAATCCTTTTCACCATGTTTAAGTTTAGATCTATGAAAGATCCTTGTTTGTTTATGTGGAAATCGGCTAGATCCAAGTCATTCTTGGTGGATTGAGGCCAAAACATGAAGTTCTTCAAGAACCCATGATGACCTCATCCTAGAATGCTTGATTCTTGATGATTTTTCGGTTAAAAGTTAAGATCTGAAAGATAGAAAGGTGTAGGAGGGTGTATAGATTAAGAAAGTACAAGATTTATGACGAAAACTTACCGGAATCGAGAGAAATCTGAGAAAAGGTGAGTTGAGCGTGCTGGTCGAACAAGGGTTTCCAAAAGTGGAAAGAATGACAATGACAGGGGTATTTATAGGATGACAAAAGAGGAAAGTGCTGGCCGATCGGCTGGCAGCTCGATCGGACAGCCTGTCCGATTGGACAGCAGTCCGTTCGGCTGGCTGTTCGATCGGCTGGGAGCCTGATCGATCGGTTGCACCTTTCGAGTGTTTCGCGCGACGATTTCAGATATTTCGATTATGATTGCGCGCGGTTCGATTCGATAGGGTTTCCTAGTCAAATTACTTTCAGTCTCAACTACTTCGTATCTAGCGTAATCTCTTTTCCACTATCTATCATGGTTCGATTTGTGATTCGAGTTCGAGTTCGATTGCATTCGAGTTAGATTTCGAGTTCGATTGAGTTCACTTGATTATCACAACACAACATAAATAAACATGCACAGTTAACACGTAAGGCACACACACACGTATAATAACAAGTAAAAATACGTAGCTCGAGTTACGATTTGATGTCGGTTTGGTTAGCATAGCTTGACTATTGATTAGTTAACTTTATCGCATTGTTACTTCCTATAGCTCACAGTCGTAATTCGATTGATTAATGATTAACACACATCGATTATTGCAATTAACAACACTTACTCCACGTAATATAATTAAAAACAAGAAGTTTCTACGAGTCAGGTTGCGCGAAATCGGTCGTTGACTTTGACCTTGACTTTGACTTTCACTTATGAAAACACGGGGTGTTACACACTAAGCCCTTGTCTTCTCAAAGATTTATCTTTCTACGGTCCAAGTTGCAGGTCGCACCCCGCCCTCAACTTGCGGGGGAATGTTAGACAAAATAATAGAACTTGTTTTATATATTTACATTCTAGAGGGATTAGTTATGTAACTACTAACTCTATATATAGAGTCCTTGTATTCAGTATCAAATTAATCAAAACAATTATATGCTACGGTTTTTCAGAATACATGAAGCTATCAATAAACAAAGAAGTGGTGAAAGAATAAAATTGAAACATATATAACAAAATATATATAAATACAGGTAGATTGTAATATGCAAAATCTATATAACATGTAGAAAAATCTAAGCTATAATAGAAAGCTAAAATACATATGTACCCTCAAAATACATATATACCCTCCCCTAAAAGTCCTTGTTCTTAATTAATACTTTGTCTCTATAAACTCTTATCCTAATCCATGTCATTCAGAAGTGTAACTCTATCAATTCCTTCTTAATCCACTCACCCATGTCAGTGTCCCCGTCTGCGTTCTCTTCACATGCCTAAAACATCTCAACCTCCGCTCGCTTATCTGATCAAATATACTAGTCACCCATAATTTTTTCCTTAAGAACCTCTTTTCTTATCCGGTTTAACCTGATGTGCTTTGAGAGTTCCGGCTTTTTATAAAATCTAATATATAGATTAATCATATGTATAGGCTTAGTCATCGTTTTTTACCAATAGGTGTAGACTAAATCCTAGCCGTTTCACCAATGGTGCTGTCGTGGCGACTTCTGATTGGAGCAAATGAGGAGTGCTTAATTTGGTTAAGTGAAAAGTCTACAACTCCATGTCTATTTTGAAAAAAATTCTAGTCAAAGATGTGACTATTTAGGTAATTTTCCCTATTTTTTGAGTCTTAGTTCTGATATACTTGCGATAGGAATTCAGTGACTTCTACCCAAAATATACTTAACTTAAGTTACGATATGCATGGGTGACTTATTTTCCGACTTGTTTTGTATGTGGTAATTGGTTTTGTATTCTTTATATTTTCTCCGAGAGCTCAAAGGCCACTATATCATATTCTTAGGATTTATGCTATTTTATGACACTAAGAATATATAAGCTAGATCCCTTCACACCCTTATCGTACGTTTCTTGTTGCATGTGCCGCGTACAATATTATGGATGGAGTCATCCTTGTTGCTTTAATCCGCATGATTTCAAATAGTGGCGGATCCATGAATTTTTTTCACTGAGTTTCTTTTCATAGATTCTTACAAGTTTTTACTAATTTTTTATACAAGGTTTTCACTAATTTTTTTTTAAACCGAGAGGGTTCCTGAAAACCCCTGGATCTGCCCCTGATTTCAAAGGATTAGTTGATGCATAACTTCAAATTCGTCATCTAAACAAGTTTATTTTTTTCTTATCTTTGGTGGCAGTCAAACATCGATGTACCACCAAATTTCACTTACCAATAGTCCTCACCATAACTGCATTCTTACTGATCGGCAAGGAATGATGTGCCAATCACCGTGACACCAGACGCTGTGGCCAAGGTCGACTACCGCCAGCCCCTTGGCTCTCCCAGATGCGCGGAAACCCGACCTCCACCCGCCCGAAAGCACGGCAATAGAATAATCGGTAAAACCTCGCCTCCCATCCAAGACGAACCGACACCACCCGTATTCGCCCTTGACCTGGATGCCGCAGAAAATAATGGAGAGAGTGGGCGTCGAACCTGGGTCACAAGAAATACCAAATCTTTCCCCAACCACTCCACCACTACCTCATTTGCATTCCTCATCCTAATGACCACAAGGTTTTAAACTAAAAATATATATATACAAATATATGGAATTCAATAACGAGTTAACTAATAATTACACACGCTATGATAAATAATTGTGATAAAAAAATTAATATTTTTCATCCCCACTCCAATTATTTTTCATTTTTGGGCCTGTAGGACCTTCTTCACCCAACAATTCATTAGGAAGCCCCCTAACAAATTTGTCAAATGGACCTCTCAACAGCTTTGGCAAAACATTCCTCACTTTCTTGATCTCATTTGTAATGTCATAGCTTATTTTTGGACCCCATTTTCTACTATAGTTCAACTACATTGGTTCAACAACCACCGGCCCCAAATACTCGGCCGCAACCACTATCGGAGCGATTCCTGTATCCATCATCATTTTGCCCTTTGATGCATCGTTTCGTATACCTATACTGCCACTTCCTTGTAAAACTAACCCGGGTTTTGAATAAAACGCGTGGCCATGCAACGATGCATAGGCTACGGGCTTATTTCCATTTTCAAATTCAATATCTGAAGCATCAATCATTTGTCCTCCACTATGTTCTGAGAAGTAGACACTTTTTAACTCCCCATTGTAGTTACTAACCCTTAAGGTCAGATGCTCCCAGTCACCAACATGTTCACCTATTTTTCCTAGGGAAACATTAAAAATTCCCACTTTTGCCCTTGCCGGACCGTTAAAAGGGTAGAATACCCACAAGGGTATATCGGTAAATGTCGCTCCAAACATAGGTTTTATGTGGAAATATGCACAAGAATGAGCCAGATCACCTTTCTTGACCCTTTCTTTAGATGAATCATCTTTAGGTAGGTCTAACCAATACAAGTCATCGTTTGAACCACCTTGCGGTAGGTTTGAGCCATCGGGTTGTATCGGGCTTGGTTCAGATTCCTTGCCTTTTTCATACAACAATGCTCCGTTTTGGAAAAACCAATCGACTGAGGACAGAAAGTATGCTTCATCAGCGTGGAAATAAATCACAGGTGAGTAAGCTTGAATCAGTGCTTCAACTTGGGACAAATTTGGCATGGCCATAAGGTTATTTTTTGTATTTTTCAAGCAATAAACAAGTGACATATCAGCAGTAGCACCAACATTTTGAACTACAAAAGATCCTGTTGACACACTTAGAGCATTCACACCCCTATCTTTTGGCCTTGTTTCATACATATTGATATTGCTTGTGTTGATCTTCTTGTCTACCCCCCAAATCCATCTATCAACTTCAATTGCATCAGCGAATTCCGACTGGACACACCGTATTTTTTCAACGGATGGTTTTTCTGGCGAATTTGTGACAACATAACCAACGGGTTTGTATCCTTCAGGAGGTGTTGGCAACCAAACGTAGCAGTTGCCGCCGTCTTGTTTTATTTTCTTCGACTCGCTACTCCAAATCAGAGAATAATCGGTTGGCTTAGCTAAAGAACTATGTGATGAAAAAGACTTATTTGTGACAGTTTTTGCTGCTAGAATCCAACCAAATAAAGGCCTGTTGTTGGGTTGGCTGTAGCACCCAAGCATGAAGAATCCATCTGGTATTGAAGATGGTTCATAGAAGGTTGCACCCTTGTTGTCAGGTCCACCTTCAAGAGCAGACCATATTTTGTTGAATGTAGAGATTTGGCACACTTGTAACCCTCCTAAATCAATGGTCCCAGTTGCAAAACCATCCCCTACATCACCATAGTGGCAAGAAAAAAAAAACATTAAGTTCAAACTTATCATATACAGCAAGTGTAGCATAACCTATCTAACAAAGGCTATCTGCAAAGATTACGATATATAGATATTATCTAATTTCATTTCAAAGTCTATAATATCACAAGTTATGATATTATTAAGGGAAAATTACTATAGGAGCCAATTGACCAGCATCATCATCATACTCGGTAAATCTCACCAATAGCAAAGCTAAGGTAGGGTCTGAGTAGGGTAAGATGTAGATAACGTTACCTCTACCCCGTAGGAATAGAGAGTCTGCTTCCAGTGAGACCCCGGCTCGAGAGCAGTTAACCAAAATACATTAGCAAATTAATGGGGGAAAATCACCAAAATAGTTATCTTGACTAAGAAAATCATCAAAATAGTCATTGAATTTCAACAGGCTCCATAAGCGCGAGTTATGTTTTAGCCGGCATCCAAAAGCGCAGGTTAAGCCTTAGCGGCGACAAAAGCGAGTGCAAGCCTCGAAAAGCGTGGCTAAGCCTTAGGTAGTGTCCAAAAGCAGGGGTTAGGTCTTAGCTCCCACAACCCGCGAAACTTATTTGGAGGAAGGTGATTTATTGAAATCACTAGTATTTACGACCCGCGCTTTGCGGCGGGATTGTTAAACCGAACAAATAGTAGACGTAAAAACGTTGAACCATACACGCGCGTTCCAACGTATTAACTTGCAAAAATTAAACTGAAACATAAACATAGAAAAGAAAAACTAAGTTGACATAGCACCCCGTGCATTGCGATAGAGCCGTTAAACTGCAAAACAAAATAACGTAAAAACTTTGTACCACGCACGCGCGTTGGGGGTGTTAACCTGTAAAATTTAGACCCAAAAGTAAAACAACGAATTTGTAAAAGATGAAAAGTGAACAAAGTTGAAAATGAAAAAAAGTATTGGATAAAAAAAAGTTGTGACAAAATTAAAAAAAGACAAAAAGGTATAGGGAAATGTAAAATGTTGAATTACACCTCTTAGTTACAAACCAAAAATTGGTAAAAACGGGAATATATGAACTAATGGTTCGATGGACCAATAAACCAAAAAGAAAAATGAATTGTGCATTAGTTAGTTGTACACATTGCTATTATAACTTATACAAAATTAAATAGTAGTTTCAACTCACAAAAGTTTTTTTTGTGAAATTATAGAGGGAAAATTCACTAAATTAATTTTGAAAAAAAATAAACATTGATTTTTGTTATCAATGGCAAAGAATCCCAAATCTCAAGGACGATTTTGACAAAAAAAAAAAAGTCAGACGTTTGGATGAAAATGGTAAAAAAATCTCAAAAGTGAAGGACTATATGCTACCAAAAAGTTATTTAGAATGAAAATGGCAAAATGCCCAAACCTCAGATACGATTTTGGCAATTTACTCTAATTAAAATAATGTAAACTAAACAAAATTATGGTATGGTATGGTATGGTATGATATAGTATAGTATAGTGTAGTATAGATATTAAAATATTATCATATTTATTTCCAAGTGTTTAGTAATTTGTAGAAATTCATTAAATTTATTTAGAAAAAAATAAACATTGATTTTTGTTATCAAATCAATTTATGTAAATAATTATTATTTTAGTTAAAATAAAGTAAACTGGGATTGTTACTATATAGTATGTAACGTGTATATTATATAATATAATATATGATATTAATATATTATAATATTTATTTGAAATTAGAAAAAAAAAGAGTAGGGATAAATAGGAGATATAGATGAAATTATTTATTAGAATGAGTTAATGATAAATAATAAAGCATAATTAAAAAAATTAAGATTGAAGGAGAAAATGCCACATGGCATTAATTGTAGTCTTTTATTATAATTTAGATGAATAATTTATTTTAGAGTTAAATGCCATTTTAGTCCTTGTGGTTTGAGACTTTTTGTCAGTTTAGTCCAAATGTTTCATTTTTCGTCCGTGGGTCCAAAAAGTTTTCACCGTTGCCATTTTAGTCTGCTGGGTTAACTTCATCAAAATTTTCTTTTAGCGAGAAGGTCAATTCGATCATTTTATATTCTGTTAACTAGAAGAGCAATTCGGCCATATAAAATGACCGAATTGCCCTTCTCGTTAACAGAAAAAATGGATAAAGTTAACTCAAGGGACTAAAATGGTAAGAGTGAAACCTTTTTAACCCACATACAAAAAATAAAATCTTTAGACTAAACTAATAAAATGGCCGAGAAACACGTGAACTAAAATGAAATTTAACTCTTTATTTTAAGTGTGACTTAAATTCAATGAATATTTTGATGGTTTTTTTTTTTCAACATGACTATTTTTGTCAAGTGGAATTTCACCACCCCAATCCAAACACTTGTCCGCAATCGCATGCCTCCCCCCTACCCCACACACACCTCATTGTGACACGTGGTGTTCCTTTTGACTTACCATCTCTTCTTTCCTTCAAGTTTGGCATTCAAACATACAATCACATTTCAAACAATACCCACAATTTTTATTCAAGAAAAATTGGTGATACCAAACTTAATATTCAAGCCACATGTTAATAGATTAAACCAAAGTTAAACCAAAAACTAAATGAAAATAATTTATTTTATAAAAAATATACCAATACTTGGAGGAAATTTGGGTATTGGTGAAGGAAGCTTGAATATGGATTCAATTGGCAGAGGCTTGTCGTCACCTTTCTTGAATAGATTTGCCAATAAACTGAAGAATAATCCCATTTTATTGGGATGACAAGTGTTTTATTGATCAAACGAAATATTAGGCATATATATAGAGTTTATGTTATAACTCTGAATACGATAAGATAACAAAAATGTGAAGAAAATAATAAAAGAAGAAAGCAGGGTTTGTATGGAGAGGTGCATGGCGTGCAAGGTATTCATATCGATGGTTTTGGGTAAGCCGTCCAAGATACCATCAACCCCACTACATATATATCCTTTTTTAGGGTTGCTTTCTTTGTGATATTTGAAATTCGGTATAACCTAATTGTCACGAAACCATGAACATCTTATTCGTTACATGTAATTTGTGTACGTCAAAGTTAATTAGACAAATAGTCCATGTGGTTTATTGAAATTAACATTTTTGAGTACTAACTTATTTTTTTAACAGGTTCAGGTTTTATGGTTTCGGTTTTGTAACACCTTTGAGCATTAAGGCTAATTGTTGTTTATTTTTTTTGTTAAATCAGTGCAAAATGACTAAAATACCCTTATATAATTTTTTGTTAGTACTCAAAGGTGTTACCTTCAATAAACCACAAGAAACATCTGTATAATTAACTCTAAAAAATATAGAAACTCTTATATTTGTAAAAAATAATATTATAAAATATGCTACATAGAAATATTTAATAATTATATATCTAAAATTAATATACATATAATTACCAAACATCTATTATGAGAGAAAACATTGTAGTAAGGACAACTTAGTTTTTAATTAATTTTTGTATAACTAATTTAAAAAAATAATTATGATAAATATAAAATTTATGCATATTATCTTTAATATAATATAACATACACATTTTTTTTATTATGTATTATATTAGGACCTATAAATTTTTATTACGATTCTTTTTTAGCTTAGTTTATATTAAATAATATTGTTCTTTGTTTAGTTTAGTTAATATTATATTATATTACATGTTGTGTTATATGTGTAACAATCAAATACAACTAATATTTTTAACATGAGAAGTGAAGGAAGTCTTTTTTTTTTCTCATCTACTTAAGTATGACAATTAATTGCGTAATGTAATTTTTTTTTGTTTTTACACGAGTAATTATGTAATTTTTGTAGAGTAACCCTACAATAGTTAATAATTACTCTACTAGTGTAAAAAAATTCCTCTTTCACTTCTCACGTTAAGCCAGTTTGTATGTTAAAACCCATTTGTACAATAGTGTGAGGTTCATTGGGGAACACTAAAAAAGTGGGGAACAGTGGGGAACCGACTCAAGTGAACTCCGATTGGACTCATTCCAGCTGCGTTGAAACCATATCGTCGAACCCTAACTAGGATCTCTTAACCCTAAACCCTAAATCATAACAACTAAACCCTAAATATATTAGGGTTTGGCTTTTACGGTTTAGCTTTAAGGTTTCGCTTTAGGGTTTAGGGTTTAGCTTTAGGGTTTAGGGCTTAGCTTTAGGGTTTAGCTTTAGGATTAGCCTTTAGGGTTTAGCTTTTAGGGTTTATAGTTTAGATTTTACAGTTTAGCTTAAATTTTAGCTTTATTTTTTACATTTAGGGTTTAGAGTTTAGGAGTTAGGATTTAGGGTTTAGGGTTAAGAGATCCTAGTTAGGGTTCGACGAGCCGGTTCCAACGCCGTTGGAATGAGTTCAATCGGAGTTCGTTTGAGTCGGTTCCCCGCTGTTCCATACTTTTTTAGTGTTCCCCAATGAACCTTCCCCTTGTACAATAATCTTACTCTATGTTATATTATAGCATGTCATATTATATTAGGGGTTTTCTAATGGCACACCCCCTGTCTATCTACACACTTTTCAATTCAATACGCATCGTATAGGCCTATACGATGCGTATTGAATTAAAGTAAAAAAACATGGCAGACTGACAGGTGCAGGTTATGTCTGGCGGTGGGCTTGATACGCATCGTATAGGCCTATAAGATGCGTATCAGGCCACTTTTTTTTTTTTTTGAGTTTATTTTTTGTTGTGTTGTGTCGAAGGCGAACCAGAGAAACGAAAGGGATTTCGAGCAGTTGGTCGATGATATGCTTGATAAAGATCTTGACACGATTATTTCCATTTTCAAGTATTATTACAACCATTTAAGCCAACCCGAGACCGACCTCTGTATCACACATGATAAAAGCGCTTCTTTAGACAATCTGGGATTATGTTCCGTTTCTTCAAGATTTACGTCTGATGTCCAAGTTTGATCACATTTGACTTCATCGGAGGCAGTCCAATGACTTTCTTGAGTCACAGATCCGACAATAGGGCCCACGGATCTTATGCCCACCCGAGACCGACCTCTGGGTCACGCATGATAAAAGCGCTTCTTTAGACAATCTGGGATTATGTTCTGTTTCTTCAAGATTTACGTCTGATGTCCAAGTTTGATCACATTTGACTTCATCTGCGGCAGTCCAATGACTTTCTTGGTTCAATAATCCGTTCAATATCAGCGTTGTTTATCACCTTGTTGATTCAGTACTTCAAGGCATGCCTGTTTGATTCAGTATTTCAGTTATTTCTGTTGATTCAGTACTTCAAGGTGTGTACGTTAAATACCATTCACCGCTTCTTTAGTTGTTTCTCTTGTTAAGTGAGACATTTCATAGAGAACAAGTTCACAGCAGAATGAAATTTTATTGAAAACTTCTATAAATGTTAAGTGTTTGAGGCATGCCTGTTTGATTCAAGTAAGTCCTATGAAGCAAGTGTCTGTCTATTCAATTGAGAGGAATCATTGCATTACATCCCCGTTGAAAACAAATTGTGTCTATCTGAACCAACCAAAATCAACAAATTTCCAACAATTAACAGGACATTGTTAAAAGGGAAAATGTAATGGAACACCTGATTGAGAGAAACTTCTTCGAGCTAACTGCCGATATCTCATCCTTTCTTTGAGAGGAAAGATAACCGAATAGAGATCTGAACCAACCGAAATCCACAAACTCCAACAAATTGTGTCTAACGCAAGGATCTTCGAATTAGTTGCTTCTCTTGTTAAGTTTCTGAACCAAACTCTTTTTTAGTTGCTTCGCTTGTTAAGTTTCTGAACCAATTGAAATCCACAAATTCAAGTGAGTCCTATGAAGCAAGTGTCTATCTATTCAATTGAGAGGAATCATTGCATTATATCCCTGTTGAAAACAAGTGGTTGTAATGATGGAACCCTTGATTTGAAATTTTTTTTTTGAGAAATTTATAATTCAATGCGCATCGTATAGGCCTATACGATGCGTATTAATCGATGATTTTACTGAAATACCCCTAGTTTTTTGATAAATTCAGGGGTATTTTTGAGAAAATTCAAAGTTTAATACGAATCGTATAGGCCTATACGATTCGTATTAAGCTAATATACGATACAACCTAGGCCTATACGATCGTATATGGCATTATTTCAAATTTAGTGTTATCGTGTTTCCCTCGGTTCGACACGTATACGTCTCGTTTTTTGCCGAACTTTCGCAGATTTAGTCGTTTTATTACGTATACCTTCCACATAAGTCGTTTCGGTGCCGTTCGGTTGCGTGCGAATATCGTATTCTATGATTACCTACAATTTTGTTTGAAATCCACTTGTACTCCATAGTGTCGTATTATATGTATACGTGTGAGGAAATATCTTTAGTCGCGTACTTTGATGTATTTTTGCGTATTTTGACGTATTCTAACATATGGTTGCGTATTTAATAGTATTTTTGACGCATTTGAGCGTATTCTAACGTATTTAAGCTTATTTTAACCTATTTTAGGGTATTTTAACGTATTTTAACGTATTTTATGGCATTTTAGCGTATTTTAACGTATTGTAGCGTATTTTGGTTTTTTTTTTTGAATATACCCAAAGTTGTCAAATTCGTTGCGTGCATTCATATTTTAGAAACATTTATTCAATTATTTCTATTGATCCACAAATTCCAACAAAGTTAATATTCACTGTGGTGGATGCAAGCATAAAGTTAGAAACCGGTGGTATTGAACCAACATTTCCTTCAAACATTCTAAACCCTACAAGGATGTTGGGAATTAAACGCATGTACGTGACAAAACAAGGATCGTTCTAATAGATTAAAGAGAATAAATCAAGTACAAAATCATCTGCTTTCTGAATCTGAATGTTAACTTTGACTCATAAACCCTTGAATCCCAACGCTTCTATGATGATATCAGCGTTGTTTATCACCCTGTGTGAGCATTGGAAGCCCGGCCACTAGCAGAAGAACCCGACACGTATTCTATGATGATTCGAAACATTCACGAACAACAATGGACTCAGACTCATTGTTGCGAATTTGGTTTCTTCGGGCTTATCTTGATGCAAACAAGTTCTTCACAGTTTGTTATTCAAATCTCTATTCGGTCATCTTTCCAAACTGCAACACACGATAAGTTCTCTAAAAGAATGCATACACAAATAGTACCGGGACCACTGGAATAGACACATGTCACATAGTTTGAATGAGTCTAGAACACTCGTAATCCTCAACTGGCTTTGAAACTGGACAGAATCTACGAAGAGACTGTTCGATTTCACGGTGAGTGGAGAAATTAGCGACGGAGAAACTGTTGGAATTTGTGGATTTCGGTTGGTTCAGACAGACACAATTTGTCGGAATTTGTGGATCAACAGAAATAACTGAAATAACAGCTTCCTTTTCTCTCTCTGACAACCCTAGAACGATCAATCTGTTCATCATTGTTCTTGAAGATGAAGAAACGAGGGTTTATTCTCTTTAATCTATTAGAACGATCCTTGTTTTGTGAACCTGATTCTGTTGTTCAATAATCCTCAACCGGCTTTGAAACCGGACATAATCTACGAAGAAATTGTTCGATTTCACGGTGAGTGGAGAAATTAGCGACAGAGAAACTATTGGAATTTCTGGATTTCGGTTGGTTCAGACAGACACAATTTGTTGGACAATGAATATTGAATGTGCAACAAAATGCATACACAAATAGTTCTAGTGGACAATGAATATTGAATGTGCAATGAATATTTTTAGAGAGCATTGGGATTCAAGGGTTTAGTTGGAGCATGAAGAAACGAAACCCTAACAACTGATTTAGATTTAAACAATTGTAACACCCCGAAAACGGGTTTGGTGATCAAACCCCGTTAACACTAAAAGGTGGGTAAAATACCGTTAGCGGTAAAAGTAATCTGGTAAATATTAGGATTTAAATAAATAATCCTAATATTTAAATAAAAAGTGAATAAAAGATTTTAAGAAGGATGAAAACTTTGAGAAAACAAAGTATATAAAAGGCCCGACTTAACGGGACATAAAATACAACGGGTTATGACCTCTCGAACCCATTAAATTAACTAGGAATAATTAACCAGGTAAATAATATGTGATTAAGTTATAAATAGTGGATTATAGCTTAAATTGATCGAAATAAAACTTGAGGGACTAAAAGTGGGCAAATTGGAAACAAGTTTATAATTAAAACTTAAAAACACCAAAACACACACACATGTGTGTGTTTGGTCGATGTCCACAGGAGAAGAGAAGGGGGTTCTCTCCAAGAACCCTAAACACTCAAAATTCAACAAAATCAAAGAGAGATCGAGCCGGAAAATTGGGGCTTTTAATAAAATCGTGATCACCAAGCTTAGGAGATCACAAGGTATGTTGAATTTTGATGTTTGGTGATATTTCGAATTTGTGATAAACATGCATGAATGAAATTCTTGTATGAATGTTGAATGTTATAGTGATATTGATGTGAGTATGAGTCTAGGAACAAACCCTAGATGCGAACTTGTAGAATTGTGCCATAAACTAATGATTAGTCAACTAATCAAGTATGAGCTAAGTGGGTTTTGGATGAATTGACGAAATTAATGTTCTATTGGTGTTTATAAACATCATACTAACTCATATGAATGAACTACTTTAACAAATTAGAGATTTTGTTAAGAGTTCATAAGTGACTAGAAGTGGGTCTTGACATAAGAGTTAAAGCCATGATTATGATGGTCAAAGTGTGTATATGCTTATAATAACTGAAATTACATGTTGATTTATTATTACTTGAGGTAGGAATTGGATGACATGTTAGTTAATTTGGCGTCTCAAAAGATGATGCTCACTAAGTGTTGATAATGTGCCTAATTGAGCCTTGTGAACTTGATAGTGCAATCATATGTGTTAATTGGCGATTTGACTTTTAAAAAGTCAAACCGACCTACATTACGATGAATACTAAATTTTATACGAAAAACGTAAGGTGGGAATAGTCATGATTGATAATGACTAAACTAACCATCTTACGAATTATGATGATAGTTTGACGCTTAACGAGCTAGGTGGAGGCTTGTGGAGGAAGCGGGTCAAACAGATCAAGTACAAAAAGAAAAGCGTGGCTTGGATGCGAGGTAAGTATAGCTTACACTAGTCATATACTTTAGAATGTTCTTTTGTCGTATTGATTACGAATAAGACAAATGCCTAATTGAGATATAGTGTTCTGGCGTGTAGTCGTACGGAACAAGATATCCAAATAGGATAAGAAACCGTATTGATGGTTAAAAATGAGTTAAATCGGTAATTCGATCATATTATGACGAATGGAACATGTACTTTTAAAGGTTACCACATAAGGTAAATCATGATAACCAATAAGAGTAAAATTGTAATTTGGTCACTCGTTGACAATAATTGTTGGTTTTGAAAGATACTTATTTCGTAAGCCTTAATAGGCCAAAAAGCGTTAAGAGGTGATTTATAATTAAAGCGACCGTGCGGTGAAAACCGGAGCGAGTCGTGTAGACGAGATGGCAATAAGCTTCATCTCGCCAATATAATTAGTCATTTAGACCAAACGGGTCAAAAGGTGAAAATATCACTCTTTAACGATATCGACTAATGATTTGTTGAGTTGTATGATTACAGAAATAATTATCGAGTGGATATTTACATCGCTATTACTTAGCGGCTATTGAGGCAAGGTATCTAAATGGGTCAATATAATGGTCCGAGCCAGGTACGTATAATAGAATAACTCTCATTTAAACGTAAGGTTTAATGAGAGTTAATCGGAGTCTAGAATAGATTTTTGGTTACTTTAATAGGTAAACCGAATGTTACAAACGATGGTCATTACATTTGAAAGGCCTAATGACTTTTCAAACAAAATCATAGTTAAAAAGAGGGCTTATAGGTCAAGCATGTTTACAAAAATCTCTCATCATAATGAAGGGCCAAAATGGACCAAAACGCCCTTATAAGTTAAACTGAGCAAACAACCCTTAAGGGTTGCGTGGAAACGAGTTTTATGATTAGATAAATACTTAGGACGAGTATAGAAGTTGAAAGATGTGATACGTTAGTCAAATGGCTCTATTTGAGTCCTTACCGTAAAATAATAAGTCGAGGGGTAAAACTCGGTTTATATAGATTACTATAGTAAACCCACCATAAATACAGTGGTGGTGGAAAATTATATGATAAGAAATGTGGTAACGTAATGCTAGAAGCAATCGAAAGCGATTTTAAGCTAGAAGGTGCTTAAATACTCTAACGGGTCAAAATAAGAACTTGAGCGTAAACGGGTTTTATTATGTATGAAACCCGTGATTTGAGATTAATATGATAGGAGATATGGAAATTATGAATTTCATGAGTTTAAGGATCAAATAAACATGTTGGTTTGATAAAAATCGAACGGGTCAAAATTTGGTAAAATGGGTAATAAGCCGAAGACTTAAAAGTCTGAAAATTTGTTAAACCGAATGTTGGATTTTAACTCCATAAGGTGGATAATCAAATTACAATCACGTAGGAAGAAACGGTAGGTCAAACGGACAAGCGGATTAAAAGTTATGAAGGTTTTTCGTTTTAGCAAACGGCAAACTTGGAAAAATCCTGCAGAGGCCACCGTAAGTTACGGTAGCTACCGTAACTTACGGTAGCCTTAAAGTCTTTACGCCATACACCCACTGAGTTACGGTGGAAAATTCAACATTCAGGGGCTACTGTAAATTACGGTAGCCACCGTAATTTACGGTAGACCCTGTAAAAAAACTTTATTTTAATTAGTTTCATTTCCCAGACTCTTTTAGACACGTTTTAATCCCCGTATGACTAAAGCATTTCATGTGTATGAAATTTAGGTACATTTTGGATGCCGAAAGACGATCAAGCTCAACAAAGAACCGAACACGATAAAGATACATGCTTCCGCACATTGCCTCGTCGTAAATTTTAAACGACGAATTCGATCACGTTGTGTTGAATAACTTATGATTTGTAAAAGTTTTAATAAACCCGTATTTTTATAGTATGTGTAGTCTTAACTACACATCAAATTGTTGGTATTTACATGTAAAACCGTTAAATAGTAACTAGGGTCTTACAAGTTGGTATCAGAGCCTTGGTTTAAGAGATTCAAGTATGGTGGGGAAAACCATGCTTGGACTTAAACCTTCTGCTCTTGACAAAGATTGGTGTTCGGTTCGAGGCTTGATCGCAAATCCGGTAAGTGCATGTATGTTAATGGTTTAGCGTATTAAAATGTTGTAAACAACACATAGGGTTATCGTGTAATACACGTTACCCCAATTAAATGATAGATATAGCTAACAAAATTATGTGCGTTGACACATATAGTAGAAAAGCCTTGTATTATGATGCGGGCGTTTAGTAAAGTTGACGTTACTAACTTTTGTGAATGTCTTAATTGAAGGACACTTGCATTTAAAGATGACAAGGGTTAAACAAATTACGGATATGATAGAAGAACGGTCCGAAGTATGACAAGAGGAGCATGCTCACCAAGGACTAAATCGCGTAACAACCGCGGACAAGGTTAATGGCAAGAAACGCCCGTCGGGGCAAGCATTACCAGGTGCGTGCTTTTAAATATAATCACACAAATAACAATATGCAACAAACATGTAGAGAATGATTGTTGCATATGTAAATTAGAAACTTGGGAAACCTGAATAGAATACCTATCCAGGATACTATTTCCAAGAAAACTAAATAGAAGTGTTACTTACATAGGGCGTGATGTGAAAACTATAAAAAGGTCATGTGTGTCATGTGTTAATCGCTTACTCTGGCCAAGTAAGTAGTAGCATATGATACCATGAACTTCTTATGACGGACACATCTACGTCCGATGTGGTAAGGACGTGATGAATGGGACGAATCGAAAAGGTACCCAAAACGGATCAAATAAGTAAAATATTTGATAATAAACGTAAACGCAAGCCTGAAGACAGAAGCGTATTACGTTAGTACAACGAGCCCAAGGGAAGGGATAATAACCAAGTAAATGAGAATACAAACCGACCACTAAGAATGCCAAGGCATAGAGGATAAAGTTAACTATCAAAAGTCGTGAAACTCACACGAACAAGTTAAACGGGTTAGATAAAACGTAACATTGGAAAGGATAATGAGCCCGGTAATGGGACGAGATTGAATACAAATATGGGCGCAAACCGAATAAAGGAAAGCGCGAGATGTTAATGAACCCATGTAATGGGTCGGAATTAAATATGAAATGATTGAAGACACGAATCACAGTCGGAGTGAACGAAATTTTGATACGAAAACAAATGATTTTCGAACATAAACAGGATGATCTATGGGATCATTATAACCTTCGGGTTATAAACAGTGTAAAGGTCTACAGGACTAAACTGACCCACGGGTCCTGAATAAAAAAAAGGAAAAGGATCATAAAGGCAACGCCCTAAAGAGGTGAAATCCTAAAGAAATAGCCTACGAGGCTAAGTGAAAGAATCTACGGGTTACTTAGACAAGCGAGGGAACCAGTAGAGAATCCCCGCATAAAACTAAGACTGTAAAAGAATAAATTATGGACTGTCAATATCCTGGTACGGATAATTGACAAAAGATAAAGGAATTCATATGTAACACCCAAAAATGAATTATTAATTTGCTAGTTTGTTATCATGTTTAACAAAATGAGGTATAATAATTGGGTTAGTAAACCTAGTTAAATGTCTAGCTAATTAAGTAAAGGAATGAAATTAAAGCCAAATATAATGGTGTCATGAATTTAAGGGGCTAAGGTTGCCAAATTAGAAACTTGAATTGAATAAAAATAAAAAGAAAAATCAAAACTCACACACATACGGTGTGTGAGTATGGACGATCGAACAAGGGAGCAGGGCAAGGTGAAACCCTAGTTTCACCAAATCCATCAAATTCAGTAGGGATTTCAAGGAAAATCGAATGCATGAACCTCTATTCTTGAACATCTAACCTTGTTCATTGATGTGGTAAGTCCAATTTCGTGATTTGATGAATTGTAGGAAATGGGTTTCAACCCAATCATGAGTTTGTAATATGATTTGTGTAAATTGGATGTTGGGACTACTCTTAGAACAGAAATCATGTTTGATTTTTAAGTTAGTTGAAATATTTTAGTATAAACCCACTTTATGAGAATATGTTATGAGTAGGAGGATTGAAATTGATACAACTATGTGAAGTTTGAACTATGATGTTTAAAGATACTTGAAATCTTAGACAAATGGGGGTAGGGTGAAAGATTTCTATGAATTTGGTTGATTGTTAATATGTCACGTGAAGAATTAGTAGGAATCATGCTTTAAAAGCTTGTACATAATGTTTCACAAATGCGAAACCCGCCAAGTGTTCGATGAAATGCCTAAGAGAACAAATATGTGAAGTTGAATACAATGCTTGAATCCGCGAGACGGATTCAAGGAATGAAAGGCATGAATGAAATGTTTGAATCCGCGAGATGGATTCAAAGGATGAAAGATGTGAATGCAATGTTTGAATCCGCGAGACGGATTCAAAACATAGAAGGTACGAAAGGTATGAATAATGTGTTCGAATCCGCGAAACAGATTTAAGATATAAAAGACGAAACTAGTCTACATAATAAGAAGTCGATAGCTTAACCATGTTTGCGTCAAACAAGTCATATAAGTAAACGTAGAGCAAATGAACAAAAGAATGATAAGAATGAAAATATTCGAATGTGTAAGTAATCACGGACCGAACAAGTAAATATTCCTTAAGTGGTATGATCCAAATTATGTTTAAACTTTCATATATATATGAATATATTATGCAAATGTGTTGCATACAAGAATGGTCGAAAGGATAAATGGGTCATACGGGTCAGATGGCGATCACCATTTGAACTCGGCAGTTAATGTGTTGATTTGTTAAGTTTATACTCATAGGTGAGCTTGATGAACGAACACGCAATGTCACTAATCGGAAAGGAATGATCATCGTAAGGTATGGATAACGAATCAATGGAATTTACTTCCGTCAGGTATGTATAAAAAGGGGTGTAACTTTAATAGGAGGTTCTGACTCGACTAGAGATGGATGTGTTAGAATAGAATGTATATATACAAACCGTAATGCGAAATGTGGAGTGAATTTCAAAATGTTCGTAATGATCGTCGGGTGGTATTGAACTTAAATGCTCGTAACTGTGGAAATTCTGATAGAATATAAAAGACGACAAGTATCGTTAAGAAATGCTAACTTTGATGCTCGGCTTGTTGGCCATGTTCATTTGATCAAGACATTGTAGAAAAGATACGCATGACATAAATAACAATAGTAACCATGGAAATAATGCTTAGTCTTCGGGATTTAAGTACGGATAATTAAGTTAAGAAGGGTGAATTTAGTTGTAATAATAAGTCCTTGAATGATTATAGTATGCGTATGGTAATATATCGCCCCTCCTATGAGCTTAAAGGTAATCGGAAGTAATGATAGTAATGGAATGTTTAGGATGGCTCATAGTGAACAAAATGAAAGATAGCATATGATGTATGAGTAGTATGAAATAAATCGATTTATTTCGATTAGAAAATATATGAATGTAATATGCTTAAATAGGAAGTTAGAAACAAACCGCATACTTAGGTTTGTACGATTAATAATTGTATACAATTGGAATAAATTCGATGAATGAAACGTTAGTGATGATATGTGTTAAGAGCTAGTATTATAAAGTAAAAGACACTAATAAGAGCTCTGGAGCAGAGTCTGACATAAGTATAATTATGAAAGTAATTTACTTAATATAAGGGCATAGGAACGACGTGTACCATTACGTTCATGCATGAATAAAACATTTGCCAAGATCCCGAATGCGTTTAGGTTGTAGTAAGTATTGTGGATGAAAAACTTGAAAGGGGTAAGAGTAGAATTGGTCTAGTTTGAATGAGAAATGTTTCGGGGACGAAACCTCATTTAAGGGGGGTAGACTTGTAACACCCCAAAACTGAATTATTAATTTGCTAGTTTGTTCTCATGTTGAACAAAATGAGGTATAATAATTGGGTTAGTAAACCTAGTTAAATGTCTAGCAAATTAAGTAAAGGAATGAAATTAAAGCCAAATATAATGGTGTCATGAATTTAAGGGGCTAAGGTTTCCAAATTAGAAACTTGAATTGAATAAAAATAAAAAGAAAAATCAAAACTCACACACATACGGTGTGTGAGTCTGGACGATCGAACAAGGGAGCAGGGCAAGGTGAAACCCTAGTTTCACCAAATCCATCAAATTCAGTAGGGATTTCAAGGAAAATCGAATGCATGAACCTCTATTCTTGAACATCTAACCTTGTTCATTGATGTGGTAAGTCCAATTTCGTGATTTGATGAATTGTAGGAAATGGGTTTCAACCCAATCATGAGTTTGTAATATGTTTGTGTAAATTGGATGTTGGGACTACTCTTAGAACAAAAATCATGTTCGATTTTTAAGTTAGTTGAAATATTTTAGTATAAACCCACTTTATGAGAATATGTTATGAGTAGGAGGATTGAAATTGATACAGCTATGTGAAGTTTGAACTATGATGTTTAAAGATACTTGAAATCTTAGACAAACGGGGGTAGGATGAAAGATTTCTATGAATTTGGTTGATTGTTAATATGTCACGTGAAGAATTAGTAGGAATCATGCTTTAAAAGCTTGTACATAATGTTTCACAAATGCGAAACCCGCCAAGTGTTCGATGAAATGCCTAAGAAAACAAATATGTGAAGTTGTATGCAAGTTATAAGCTTATAAGTATAAAAAGTGATTATGATATAATTGTTAGCAAACTAACACGTGAAGTGTGTTTTAGATGGAGTCATGTGGATTTCTAGTAATAATGTATGTCGGGTTCAAGGATAGTGTCTAATTAGTTAATCTTGAATGATGATGTTGTTGTTATAAAGTTATGAGATATGTAGTATCAAAAGAATTGATTATGCTATGTGTGCTTATGTGACCTTATGGTCGTATGTGTGTGTTATACCACACGAGTAGGAAATGTATAAAATGTCCATAGCATAATTGATTACAATAATGCGAAATGAATGCAATTTTAGAATGTGCGTTATACTAATGATGTGGTAATCGTGATGACATGATAAGTATAGGATCGTGTCAATATGGGGGAAAGCACGGAAGGTTAACGGAACGAGTAAGAGGAAGCATGTACGAAACGGACACTCGAGGTAAGTAAACTCCCGGACTCCATCTTTAATAGTAATGAAATTAATTGTATGATAATCGTTAAAGGTTATGTTGAAATTTGTTATTGAAGATGATATCGAATGAGTAGTATTAAGTAGGTGATTTCCGTAATCACTTCTTAGTTTGTGTGAGTAATATAATGTTTTAATTAATTAAACATGATGTTTGAGGTCAAATATATGTTGAAGTCTTTCTTTGTAAATGATGAGATTAAAGTTGACTAAAACGCCCTTGATGGGTATATTGGGAAAACGATCTTAAAAGTAGTTTAGAAACAAGCTATTCGATTAGTGTAATGTATTGGTCAAGTATGAAAGTGGGGAGTATGGTTTTGTAAGTCATAAACCATTTAATGCGCAAACACCTTAACGGGTCAAAATAAGCTTTTGAGCGAAAATGGGTGGAAAAAGGTGTAAGGTATCCGGGAATGAATCTTTTATGATAGATGACCTAGAAATTATTAAGTTCATATGAAGTTAAGGTCAAACCAACAAGTTATGTTGCTAAATACATGAACGGGTCGAATAAATCATAAATGAATAATAAGCCGATAGTGCGTAAGCTAGGAATTTCCTTAATCCGGATATGGGATTTCAAGTCCACATTATAGAATGTTAATTTACAATCACGTAGGAAGAAACGTGACGCAAAGCGGATAAAAAATGAGAGAATTATGTCCGTTTCGGTAAGAACTAATGGCTGGGAAAAGTGCAGAGCTGACACGGCCGGGTGGTTAGCTGACACGGCCGGGTGAAGGTTCTGTGAAAAATATTATTCATGTGATTTATGCATCGTAGGCTTCGGTATATTATCCGTGGGCCTCCCAAACATGATTTCGAGTGTTCCCTTGACGATTATAAGTTGTAAACCCAAGTCTAAGCCTCATGTAATTTATATAAGAGTATGATAGATGTATGTAATGAAGTTGGACATGTATTACATGTAAATGGTATACAAGAATGCGTACGGAACACGTAGGTATGAATACATGATTGTAGGTATGATTGAATGTATATAGGTATGTAGATGTGTATGATTGTAAGTATGTATGTGTGCAAGTATGTGCGAATGCATGATTTGGATGCATTTGAGAATTAACGTTACTAACAATGCCCTTAAGTTTGGGATGTAATGCAGGAATGAGAATGTCGGATTCTTATGAAGTTGAAGCCGAACTCGGAACAAGAGACTTAGAGAGAATAGTCGAATGAATCGAAGCTATATTTTCGAATGTTATACGAAAGTTAATTGTGTGAGAATAGTGTTGTATGAGGTTGTCAATGACTAATGATTAAGTTGTATGTGATGTTCACAGGTACCACACGGATTTCTTCTTCTACTAACGAAGATGAGTGGACGAAGATCGAGTCAAGAGCAAGGATTGTACGGGAAGGATCGGTCACATAGTTTAACAAATGTAGGTCCGAAGTATTAATATAATGGAACGTGGTAAATCCTTTTTACTGAGTGTATGACATTTGGTATTCGAACTTTCCTGTAAGTACTATGTCTATTAAAGAACGAAATTTTGGGTTCATATTTTCCGCTGTGTTGTATTTTTAAGTTATTACAAGTTAGTCTTACAGGAAATTGTTCATAATACGAACGGGTCATGCCCGATTTTTTGTTAAATTATAGTATGATAATATCACATTTAGGAAGGTGAAACCTTGGGCGTTACAAGTTGGTATCAGAGCCATGGTTTGAGTGAAATCAGGTATGAGGAGATGAATACTTGAACTCAAACCTGTGTGCTCTTGTAACTAGAAACCCGTACAATCCGAGACTCGATCAAGATCTAAAGGTAGAAGCAAAGGTAAGTATGTATTAGATTATGTATTTGAAGGGAACTAATAGTATGTTATGTGAAGGGTAAGCACAATTGTTCGGAAGGGATGATCCGTGAATGCGGTCTAGGACCGGCATCAAGGCAAGTAATAAGACGAATTGACCCCAGGTACGTAAACTTAACGTGTGGAAGTATGAAATGGTATAATTAAGCAAGTGAAAGAAAATTTTAAATGAATATGATAACGACATGGTAAAGAAGTTTAAAAAAAAGGGGTTACACGTGCCGAAACTTAATTCTTCGGACATAAGGTGGCGATAACGCGAAGACACGAAACTAGTACGTGGATTGTGTACCTGGCCAGTACACAAGAAACGAATGACGTTCGTGAGACCACGGTAATTGTTACAGGTATGTCCGTTAGAATTAGGTAGCAGGTGGGCGTATGGGTGAAATGGGTAGTAAGACTCTCGGGAGATTGAGAGTACTACGTAAGAGTGAAAAGTGCGAATGATAAGAATGAAATGTTGGATCCGTAAGAAAGTACGAATCAACAATGTATGAATGAAATGTTTGAATCCGCAAGACGGATTCAAAGAATGAAAGTTATGAATGCAATGCTTGAATCCGCGTGACAGATTCAAGGAATGAAAGCCATGAATGAAATGTTTGAATCCGCAAGACGGATTCATAGAATGAAAGATATGAATGCAATGCTTGAATCCGCGAGACGGATTCAAGGAATGAAAGGCATGAATGAAATGTTTGAATCCGCGAGACGGATTCAAAGGATGAAAGATGTGAATGCAATGTTTGAATCCGCGAGACGGATTCAAAACATAGAAGGTACGAAAGGTATGAATAATGTGTTCGAATCCGCGAAACAGATTTAAGATATAAAAGACGAAACTAGTCTACATAAGAAGAAGTCGATAGCTTAACCATGTTTGCGTCAAACAAGTGATATAAGTAAACGTAGAGCAAATGAACAAAAGAATGATAAGAATGAAAATATTCGAATGTGTAAGTAATTACGGACCAAACAAGTAAATATTCCTTAAGTGGTATGATCCAAATTATGTTTAAACTTTCATATATATATGAATATATTATGCAAATGTGTTGCATACAAGAATGGTCGAAAGGATAAATGGGTCATACGGGTCAGATGGCGATCACCATTTGAACTCGGCAGTTAATGTGTTGATTTGTTAAATTTATACTCATAGGTGAGCTTGATGAACGGACACGCAATGTCACTAATCGGAAAGGAATGATCATCGTAAGGTATGGATAACGAATCAATGGAATTTACTTCCGTCAGGTATGTATAAAAAGGGGTGTAACTTTAATAGGAGGTTATGACTCGACTAGAGATGGATGTGTTAGAATAGAATGTATATATACAAACCGTAATGCGAAATGTGGAGTGAATTTCAAAATGTTCGTAATGATCATCGGGTGGTATTGAACTTAAATGCTCGTAACTGTGGAAATTCTGATAGAATATAAAAGACGGCAAGTATCGTTAAGAAATGCTAACTTTGATGCTCGGCTTGTTGGCCATGTTCATGTGATCAAGACATTGTAGAAAAGATACGCATGACATAAATAACAATAGTAACCATGGAAATAATGCTTAGTCTTCGTGATTTAAGTACGGATAATTAAGTTAAGAAGGGTGAATTTAGTTGTAATAATAAGTCCTTGAATGATTATAGTATGCGTATGGTAATATATCGCCCCTCCTATGAGCTTAAAGGTAATCGGAAGTAATGATAGTAATGGAATGTTTAGGATGGCTCATAGTGAACAAAATGAAAGATAGCATATGATGTATGAGTAGTATGAAATAAATCGATTTATTTCGATTAGAAAATATATGAATGTAATATGCTTAAATAGGAAGTTAGAAACAAACCGCATACTTAGGTTTGTACGATTAATAATTGTATACAATTGGAATAAATTCGATGAATGAAACGTTAGTGATGATATGTGTTAAGAGCTAGTATTATAAAGTAAAAGACACTAATAAGAGCTCTGGAGCAGAGTCTGACATAAGTATAATTATGAAAGTAATTTACTTAATATAAGGGCATAGGAACGATGTGTACCATTACGTTCATGCATGAATAAAACATTTGCCAAGATCCCGAATGCGTTTAGGTTTTAGTAAGTATTGTGGATGAACAACTTGAAAGGGGTAAGAGTAGAATTGGTCTAGTTTGAATGAAAAATGTTTCGGGGACGAAACCTCATTTAAGCGGGGTAGACTTGTAACACCCCAAAACTGAATTATTAATTTGCTAGTTTGTTATCATGTTTAACAAAATGAGGTATAATAATTGGGTTAGTAAACCTAGTTAAATGTCTAGCAAATTAAGTAAAGGAATGAAATTAAAGCCAAATATAATGGTGCCATGAATTTAAGGGGCTAAGGTTGCCAAATTAGAAACTTGAATTGAATAAAAATAAAAAGAAAAATCAAAACTCACACACATACGGTGTGTGAGTCTGGACGATCGAACAAGGGAGCAGGGCAAGGTGAAACCCTAGTTTCACCAAATCCATCAAATTCAGTAGGGATTTAAGGAAAATCGAATGCATGAACCTCTATTCTTGAACATCTAACCTTGTTCATTGATGTGGAAAGTCCAATTTCGTGATTTGATGAATTGTAGGAAATGGGTTTCAACCCAATCATGAGTTTGTAATATGATTTGTGTAAATTGGATGTTGGGACTACTCTTAGAACAGAAATCATGTTCGATTTTTAAGTTAGTTGAAATATTTTAGTATAAACCCACTTTATGAGAATATGTTATGAGTAGGAGGATTGAAATTGATACAACTATGTGAAGTTTGAACTATGATGTTTAAAGATACTTGAAATCTTAGACAAATGGGGGTAGGATGAAAGATTTCTATGAATTTGGTTGATTGTTAATATGTCACGTGAAGAATTAGTAGGAATCATGCTTTAAAAGCTTGTACATAATGTTTCACAAATGCGAAACCCGCCAAGTGTTCGATGAAATGCCTAAGAGAACAAATATGTGAAGTTGTATGCAAGTTATAAGCTTATAAGCATAAAAAGTGATTATGATATAATTGTTAGCAAACTAACACGTGAAGTGTGTTTTAGATGGAGTCATGTGGATTTCTAGTAATAATGTATGTCGGGTTCAAGGATAGTGTCTAATTAGTTAATCTTGAATGATGATGTTGTTGTTATAAAGTTATGAGATATGTAGTATCAAAAGAATTGATTATGCTATGTGTGCTTATGTGACTTTATGGTCGTATGTGTGTGTTATACCACACGAGTAGGAAATGTATAAAATGTCCATAGCATAATTGATTACAATAATGCGAAATGAATGCAATTTTAGAATGTGCGTTATACTAATGATGTGGTAATCGTGATGACATGATAAGTATAGGATCGTGTCAATATGGGGGAAAGCACGGAAGGTTAACGGAACGAGTAAGAGGAAGCATGTACGAAACGGACACTCGAGGTAAGTAAACTCCCGGACTCCATCTTTAATAGTAATGAAATTAATTGTATGATAATCGTTAAAGGTTATGTTGAAATTTGTTATTAAAGATGATATCGAATGAGTAGTATTAAGTAAGTGATTTTCGTAATCACTTCTTAGTTTGTGTGAGTAATATAATGTTTTAATTAATTAAACATGATGTTTGAGGTCAAATATGTGTTGAAGTCTTTCTTTGTAAATGATGAGATTAAAGTTGACTAAAACGCCCTTGATGGGTATATTGGGCAAACGATCTTAAAAGTAGTTTAGAAACAAGCCATTCGATTAGTGTAATGTATTGGTCAAGTATGAAAGTGGGGAGTATGGTTTTGTAAGTCATAAACCATTTAATGCGCAAACACCTTAACGGGTCAAAATAAGCTTTTGAGCGAAAATGGGTGGAAAAAGGTGTAAGGTATCCGGGAATGAATCTTTTATGATAGATGACCTAGAAATTATTAAGTTCATATGAAGTTAAGGTCAAACCAAAAAGTTATGTTGCTAAATACATGAACGGGTCGAATAAATCATAAATGAATAATAAGCCGATAGTGCGTAAGCTAGGAATTTCCTTAATCCGGATATGGGATTTCAAGTCCACATGATAGAATGTTAATTTACAATCACGTGGGAAGAAACGTGACGCAAAACGGATAAAAAATGAGAAAGTTATGTTCCTTTCGGTAAGAACTAATGGCTGGGAAAAGTGCAGAGCTGACACGACCGGGTGGTTAGCTGACACGGCCGGGTGAAGGTTCTGTGAAAAATATTAATCATGTGATTTATGCATCGTAGGCTTCGGTATATTATCCGTGGGCCTCCCAAACATGATTTCGAGTGTTCCCTTGAAGATTATAAGTTGTAAACCCAAGTCTAAGCCTCATGTAATTTATATAAGAGTATGATAGATGTATGTAATGAAGTTGGACATGTATTACATGTAAATGGTATACAAGAATGCGTACGGAACACGTAGGTATGAATACATGATTGTAGGTATGATTGAATGTATATAGGTATGTAGATATGTATGATTGTAAGTATGTATGTGTGCAAGTATGTGCGAATGCATGATTTGGATGCATTTGAGAATTAACGTTACTAACAATGCCCTTAAGTTTGGGATGTAATGCAGGAATGAGAATGTCGGATTCTTATGAAGTTGAAGCCGAACTCGGAACAAGAGACTTAGAGAGAATAGTCGAATGAATCGAAGCTATATTTTCGAATGTTATACGAAAGTTAATTGTGTGAGAATAGTGTTGTATGAGGTTGTCAATGACTAATGATTAAGTTGTATGTGATGTTCACAGGTACCACACGGATTTCTTCTTCTACTAACGAAGATGAGTGGACGAAGATCGAGTCAAGAGCAAGGATTGTACGGGAAGGATCGGTCACATAGTTTAACAAATGTAGGTCCGAAGTATTAATATAATGGAACGTGGTAAATCCTTTTTAATGAGTGTATGACATTTGGTATTCGAACTTTCCTGTAAGTACTATGTCTATTAAAGAACGAAATTTTGGGTTCATATTTTCCGCTGTGTTGTATTTTTAAGTTATTACAAGTTAGTCTTACAGGAAATTGTTCATAATACGAACGGGTCATGCCCGATTTTTTGTTAAATTATAGTATGATAATATCACATTTAGGAAGGTGAAACCTTGGGCGTTACAAGTTGGTATCAGAGCCACGGTTTGAGTGAAATCAAGTATGAGGAGATGAATACTTGAACTCAAACCTGTGTGCTCTTGTAACTAGAAACCCGTACAATCCGAGACTCGATCAAGATCTAAAGGTAGAAGCAAAGGTAAGTATGTATTAGATTATGTATTTGAAGGGAACTAATAGTATGTTATGTGAAGGGTAAGCACAATTGTTCGGAAGGGATGATCCGTGAATGCGGTCTAGGACCGGCATCAAGGCAAGTAATAAGACGAATTGACCCCAGGTACGTAAACTTAACGTGTGGAAGTATGAAATGGTATAATTAAGCAAGTGAAAGAAAATTTTAAATGAATATGATAACGACATGGTAAAGAAGTTAAAAAAAGGGGGTTACACGTGCCGAAACTTAATTCTTCGGACATAAGGTGGCGATAACGCGAAGACACGAAACTAGTACGTGGATTGTGTACCTGGCCAGTACACAAGAAACGAATGACGTTCGTGAGACCACGGTAATTGTTACAGGTATGTCCGTTAGAATTAGGTAGCAGGTGGGCGTATGGGTGAAATGGGTAGTAAGACTCTCGGGAGATTGAGAGTACTACGTAAGAGTGAAAAGTGCGAATGATAAGAATGAAATATTGGATCCGTAAGAAAGTACGAATCAACAATGTATGAATGAAATGTTTGAATCCGCAAGACGGATTCAAAGAATGAAAGATATGAATGCAATGCTTGAATCCGTGAGACAGATTCAAGGAATGAAAGGCATGAATGAAATGTTTGAATCCGCAAGACGGATTCAAAGAATGAAAGATATGAATGCAATGCTTGAATCCGCGAGACGGATTCAAGGAATGAAAGGCATGAATGAAATGTTTGAATCCGCGAGACGGATTCAAAGGATGAAAGATGTGAATGCAATGTTTGAATCCGCGAGACGGATTCAAAACATAGAAGGTACGAAAGGTATGAATAATGTGTTCGAATCCGCGAAACAGATTTAAGATATAAAAGAGGAAACTAGTCTACATAAGAAGAAGTCGATAGCTTAACCATGTTTGCGTCAAACAAGTGATATAAGTAAACGTAGAGCAAATGAACAAAAGAATGATAAGAATGAAAATATTCGAATGTGTAAGTAATTACGGACCGAATAAGTAAATATTCCTTATGTGGTATGATCCAAATTATGTTTAAACTTTCATATATATATGAATATATTATGCAAATGTGTTGCATACAAGAATGGTCGAAAGGATAAATGGGTCATACGGGTCAGATGGCGATCACCATTTGAACTCGGCAGTTAATGTGTTGATTTGTTAAGTTTATACTCATAGGTGAGCTTGATGAACGGACACGCAATGTCACTAATCGGAAAGGAATGATCATCGTAAGGTATGGATAACGAATCAATGGAATTTACTTCCGTCAGGTATGTATAAAAAGGGGTGTAACTTTAATAGGAGGTTATGACTCGACTAGAGATGGATGTGTTAGAATAGAATGTATATATACAAACCGTAATGCGAAATGTGGAGTGAATTTCAAAATGTTCGTAATGATCATCGGGTGGTATTGAACTTAAATGCTCGTAACTGTGGAAATTCTGATAGAATATAAAAGACGGCAAGTATCGTTAAGAAATGCTAACTTTGATGCTCGGCTTGTTGGCCATGTTCATGTGATCAAGACATTGTAGAAAAGATACGCATGACATAAATAACAATAGTAACCATGGAAATAATGCTTAGTCTTCGTGATTTAAGTACGGATAATTAAGTTAAGAAGGGTGAATTTAGTTGTAATAATAAGTCCTTGAATGATTATAGTATGCGTATGGTAATATATCGCCCCTCCTATGAGCTTAAAGGTAATCGGAAGTAATGATAGTAATGGAATGTTTAGGATGGCTCATAGTGAACAAAATGAAAGATAGCATATGATGTATGAGTAGTATGAAATAAATCGATTTATTTCGATTAGAAAATATATGAATGTAATATGCTTAAATAGGAAGTTAGAAACAAACCTCATACTTAGGTTTGTACGATTAATAATTGTATACAATTGGAATAAATTCGATGAATGAAACGTTAGTGATGATATGTGTTAAGAGCTAGTATTATAAAGTAAAAGACACTAATAAGAGCTCTGGAGCAGAGTCTGACATAAGTATAATTATGAAAGTAATTTACTTAATATAAGGGCATAGGAACGATGTGTACCATTACGTTCATGCATGAATAAAACATTTGCCAAGATCCCGAATGCGTTTAGGTTGTAGTAAGTATTGTGGATGAACAACTTGAAAGGGGTAAGAGTAGAATTGGTCTAGTTTGAATGAGAAATGTTTCGGCGACGAAACCTCATTTAAGGGGGGTAGACTTGTAACACCCCAAAACTGAATTATTAATTTGCTAGTTTGTTATCATGTTTAACAAAATGAGGTATAATAATTGGGTTAGTAAACCTAGTTAAATGTCTAACAAATTAAGTAAAGGAATGAAATTAAAGCCAAATATAATGGTGTCATGAATTTAAGGGGCTAAGGTTGCCAAATTAGAAACTTGAATTGAAAAAAATAAAAAGAAAAATCAAAACTCACACACATACGGTATGTGAGTCTGGACGATCGAACAAGGGAGCAGGGCAAGGTGAAACCCTAGTTTCACCAAATCCATTAAATTCAGTAGGGATTTCAAGGAAAATCGAATGCACGAACCTCTATTCTTGAACATCTAACCTTGTTCATTGATGTGGTAAGTCCAATTTCGTGATTTGATGAATTGTATGTAATGGGTTTCAACCCAATCATGAGTTTGTAATATGATTTGTGTAAATTGGATGTTGGGACTACTCTTAGAACAGAAATCATGTTCGATTTTTAAGTTAGTTGAAATATTTTAGTATAAACCCACTTTATAAGAATATGTTATGAGTAGGAGGATTGAAATTGATACAACTATGTGAAGTTTGAACTATGATGTTTAAAGATACTTGAAATCTTAGACAAATGGGGGTAGGATGAAAGATTTCTATGAATTTGGTTGATTGTTAATATGTCACGTGAAGAATTAGTAGGAATCATGCTTTAAAAGCTTGTACATAATGTTTCACAAATGCGAAACCCGCCAAGTGTTCGATGAAATGCCTAAGAGAACAAATATGTGAAGTTGTATGCAGGTTATAAGCTTATAAGTATAGAAAGTGATTATCATATAATTGTTAGCAAACTAACACGTGAAGTGTGTTTTAGATGGAGTCATGTGGATTTCTAGTAATAATGTATGTCGGGTTCAAGGATAGTGTCTAATTAGTTAATCTTGAATGATGATGTTGTTGTTATAAAGTTATGAGATATGTAGTATCAAAAGAATTGATTATGCTATGTGTGCTTATGTGACCTTATGGTCGTATGTGTGTGTTATACCACACGAGTAGGAAATGTATAAAATGTCCATAGCATAATTGATTACAATAATGCGAAATGAATGCAATTTTAGAATGTGCGTTATACTAATGATGTGGTAATCGTGATGACATGATAAGTATAGGATCGTGTCAATATGAGGGAAAGCACGGAAGGTTAACGGAACGAGTAAGAGGAAGCATGTACGAAACGGACACTCGAGGTAAGTAAACTCCCGGACTCCATCTTTAATAGTAATGAAATTAATTGTATGATAATCGTTAAAGGTTATGTTGAAATTTGTTATTGAAGATGATATCGAATGAGTAGTATTAAGTAAGTGATTTCCGTAATCACTTCTTTGTTTGTGTGAGTAATATAATGTTTTAATTAATTAAACATGATGTTTGAGGTCAAATATATGTTGAAGTCTTTCTTTGTAATTGATGAGATTAAAGTTGACTAAAACGCCCTTGATGGGTATATTGGGCAAACGGTCTTAAAAGTAGTTTAGAAACAAGCTATTCGATTAGTGTAATGTATTGGTCAAGTATGAAAGTGGGGAGTATGGTTTTGTAAGTCATAAACCATTTAATGCGCAAACACCTTAACGGGTCAAAATAAGCTTTTGAGCGAAAATGGGTGGAAAAAGGTGTAAGGTATCCGGGAATGAATCTTTTATGATAGATGACCTAGAAATTATTAAGTTCATATGAAGTTAAGGTCAAACCAACAAGTTATGTTGCTAAATACATGAACGGGTCGAATAAATCATAAATGAATAATAAGCCGATAGTGCGTAAGCTAGGAATTTCCTTAATCCGGATATGGGATTTCAAGTCCACATGATAGAATGTTAATTTACAATCACGTGGGAAGAAACGTGACGCAAAACGGATAAAAAATGAGAAAGTTATGTTCCTTTCGGTAAGAACTAATGGCTGGGAAAAGTGCAGAGCTGACACGACCGGGTGGTTAGCTGACACGGCCGGGTGAAGGTTCTGTGAAAAATATTAATCATGTGATTTATGCATCGTAGGCTTCGGTATATTATCCGTGGGCCTCCCAAACATGATTTCGAGTGTTCCCTTGAAGATTATAAGTTGTAAACCCAAGTCTAAGCCTCATGTAATTTATATAAGAGTATGATAGATGTATGTAATGAAGTTGGACATGTATTACATGTAAATGGTATACAAGAATGCGTACGGAACACGTAGGTATGAATACATGATTGTAGGTATGATTGAATGTATATAGGTATGTAGATGTGTATGATTGTAAGTATGTATGTGTGCAAGTATGTGCGAATGCATGATTTGGATGCATTTGAGAATTAACGTTACTAACAATGCCCTTAAGTTTGGGATGTAATGCAGGAATGAGAATGTCGGATTCTTATGAAGTTGAAGCCGAACTCGGAACAAGAGACTTAGAGAGAATAGTCGAATGAATCGAAGCTATATTTTCGAATGTTATACGAAAGTTAATTGTGTGAGAATAGCGTTGTATGAGGTTGTCAATGACTAATGATTAAGTTGTATGTGATGTTCACAGGTACCACACGGATTTCTTCTTTTACTAACGAAGATGAGTGGACGAAGATCGAGTCAAGAGCAAGGATTGTACGGGAAGGATCGGTCACATAGTTTAACAAATGTAGGTCCGAAGTATTAATATAATGGAACGTGGTAAATCCTTTTTAATGAGTGTATGACATTTGGTATTCGAACTTTCCTGTAAGTACTATGTCTATTAAAGAACGAAATTTTGGGTTCATATTTTCCGCTGTGTTGTATTTTTAAGTTATTACAAGTTAGTCTTACAGGAAATTGTTCATAATACGAACGGGTCATGCCCGATTTTTTATTAAATTATAGTATGATAATATCACATTTAGGAAGGTGAAACCTTGGGCGTTACATCATATAGTAAACATGAATGATACAAGTCTTGACCCTGATAGGCGCAAGACGATATATTCGAAAAGTGATATTTTCAAAGATGAAAGGTTGATATAAATTAAACATGATGTGACACGACCACGGTCAAGAAATGCAATGTGAAGTAGAATCACGTTATAACCAAGCGAGCGGTAAAAAGTAACTGGACTAATAAGTCTAGTTAATGAGACCGGTTAAGGTCATTTAAATAAATTTGAAAACAAACGAAATTGTTGTTAAAAGTGAAGGATTTCACTAAAGACCTTTAAACGGGTCAAAGTAACGGATTCATAAAGAATTTGATAGTATATGAAAGCGATGGATATCGCTAAGTTAACTAAACTAGTGGAAATAACGAGATTACGTTATTTCAAGTTACACTATGTCGTATGAGATACGTAGACGATTAGTAACCAAAAAGATATTACCATACTTTTCTGGTAATACTAACAATTGGTTAAAGTATAAGTAATGTTTTAAAGATTCTCGAAACAAATGCATTGAGTTAAACTCAATGAATTATGTAAGAAAAGGTTTCGAGGACGAAACCTCTTTAAGGGGGGTAGACTTGTAACACCCCGAAAACATGTTTGGTGATCAAACCCCGTTAATACTAAAAGGTGGGTAAAATACCGTTAGCGGTAAAAGTAATCTGGTAAATATTAGGATTTAAATAAATAATCCTAATATTTAAATAAAAAGTGAATAAAAGATTTTAAGAAGGATGAATACTTTGAGAAAACAAAGTATATAAAAGGCCCGACTTAACGGGACATAAAATACAACGGGTTATGACTTCCAGAACCCATTAAATTAACTAGGAATAATTAACCTAGTAAATAATATGTGATTAAGTTATAAATAGTGGATTATAGCTTAAATTGATCGAAATAAAACTTGAGGGACTAAAAGTGGGTAAATTGGAAACAAGTTTATAATTAAAACTTAAAAACACCAAAACACACACACATGTGTGTGTTTGGTCGATGTCCACGGGAGAAGAGAAGGGGGTTCTCTTCAAGAACCCTAAACACTCAAAATTCAACAAAATCAAAGAGAGATCGAGCCGGAAAATTGGGGCTTTTAATAAAATCGTGATCACCAAGCTTAGGAGATCACAAGGTATGTTGAATTTTGATGTTTGGTGATATTTCGAATTTGTGATAAACATGCATGAATGAAATTCTTGTATGAATATTGAACGTTATAGTGATATTGATGTGAGTATGAGTCTAGGAACAAACCCTAGATGCGAACTTGTAGAATTGTGCCATAAACTAATGATTAGTCAACTAATCAAGTATGCTAAGTGGGTTTTGGATGAATTGACGAAATTAATGTTCTATTGGTGTTTATAAACATCATACTAACTCATATGAATGAACTACTTTAACAAATTAGAGATTTTGTTAAGAGTTCATAAGTGACTAGAAGTGGGTCTTGACATAAGAGTTAAAGCCATGATTATGATGGTCAAAGTGTGTATATGCTTATAATAACTGAAATTACATGTTGATTTATTATTACTTGAGGTAGGAATTGGATGACATGTTAGTTAATTTGGCGTCTCAAAAGATGATGCTCACTAAGTGTTGATAATGTGCCTAATTGAGCCTTGTGAACTTGATAGTGCAATCATATGTGTTAATTGGAGATTTGACTTTTAAAAAGTCAAACCGACCTACATTATGATGAATACTAAATTTTATACGAAAAACGTAAGGTGGGAATAGTCATGATTGATAATGACTAAACTAACCATCTTACGAATTATGATGATAGTTTGACGCTTAACGAGCTAGGTGGAGGCTTGTGGAGGAAGCGGGTCAAACGGATCAAGTACAAAAAGAAAAGCATGGCTTGGATGCGAGGTAAGTATAGCTTACACTAGTCATATACTTTAGAATGTTCTTTTGTCGTATTGATTACGAGTAAGACAAATGCCTAATTGAGATATAGTGTTCCGGCGTGTAGTCGTACGGAACAAGATAACCAAATAGGATAAGAAACCGTATTGATGGTTAAAAATGAGTTAAATCGGTAATTCGATCATATTATGATGAATGAAACATGTACTTTTAAAGGTTACCACATAAGGTAAATCATGATTACCAATAAGAGTAAAATTGTAATTTGGTCACTCGTTGACAATAATTGTTGGTTTTGAAAGATACTTATTTCGTAAGCCTTAATAGGCCAAAAAAGCGTTAAGAGGTGATTTATAATTAAAACGACCTTGCGGTGAAAACTGGAGGGAGTTGTGTAGACGAGATGGCAATAAGCTTCATCTCCCCAATATAATTAGTCATTTAGACCAAACGGGTCAAAAGGTGAAAATATCACTCTTTGACGATATCGACTAATGATTTGTTGAGTTGTATGATTACAGAAATAATTATCGAGTGGATATTTACATCACTATTACTTAGCGGCTATTGAGGCAAGGTATCAAAATGGGTCAATATAATGGTCCGAGCCAGGTACGTATAATAGAATAACTCTCATTTAAACGTAAGGTTTAATGAGAGTTAATCGGAGTCTAGAATAGATTTTTGGTTACTTCAATAGGTAAACCGAATGTTACAAACGATGGTCATTACGTTTGAAAGGCCTAATGACTTTTCAAACAAAATCATAGTTAAAAAGAGGGCTTATGGGTCAAACATGTTTACAAAAATCTATCATCGTAATGAAGGGCCAAAATGGACCAAAACGCCCTTATAAGTTAAACTGAGCAAACAACCCTTAAGGGTTGCGTGGGAACGATTTTTATGATTAGATAAATACTTAGGACGAGTATATAAGTTGAAAGATGTGATACGTTAGTCAAATGGCTCTATTTGAGTCCTTGCCGTAAAATAATGAGTCGAGGGGTAAAACTCGGTTTATATAGATTACCATAGTATACCCACCATAAATACAGTGGTGGTGGAAAATTATATGATAAGAAATGTGGTAACATAATGCTAGAAGTAATCGAAAGCGATTTTAAGCTAGAAGGTGCTTAAATACTCTAAACGGGTCAAAATAAGAACTTGAGCGTAAACGGGTTTTATTATGTAAGAAACCCGTGATTTGAGATTAATATGATAGGAGATATGGAAATTATGAATTTCATGAGTTTAAGGATCAAATAAACATGTTGGTTTGATAAAAATCGAACGGGTCAAAATTTGGTAAAAAGGGTAATAAGCCGAAGACTTAAAAGTCTGAAAATTTGTTAAACCGAATGTTGGATTTTAACTCCATAAGGCGGAGAATCAAATTACAATCACGTAGGAAGAAACGGTAGGTCAAACGGACAAGCGGATTAAAAGTTATGAAGGTTTTTCGTTTTAGCAAACCCCAAACTTAGAAAAATCCTGCAGAGGCCACCGTAAGTTACGGTAGCTACCGTAACTTACGGTAACCTTAAAGTCTTTACGCCATACACCCACTGAGTTACGGTGGAAAATTCAACATTCAGGGGCTACCGTAAATTACGGTAGCCACCGTAATTTACGGTAGACCCTGTAAAAAAAACTTTATTTTAATTAGTTTCGTTTCCCAGACTCGTTTAGACACGTTTTAATCCCTGTATGACTAAAGCATTTCATGTTTATGAAATGTAGGTACATTTTGGATGCCGAAAGACGATCAAGCTCAACGAAGAACCGAACACGATAAAGATACATGCTTCCGCACATTGCCTCGTCGTGAATTTTAAACGACGAATTCGATCACGTTGTGTTGAATAACTTATGATTTGTAAAAGTTTTAATAAACCTGTATTTTTATAGTATGTGTAGTCTTAACTACACATCAAATTGTTGGTATTTACATGTAAAACCGTTAAATAGTAACTAGGGTCTTACAACAATGCACGCCTTAATTCATCTTTTTTACTCCTTTTCCTTCAATTTCGAGAACATTCTCCGTAACATGAAGACGTGTCGGGTTCTTCTACTAGTGGTATTTTAATGAAGTATTGAAGATTGAATATGCAGACCGCATCCATTTGTGACTATGGAAATGGTGGCTATGCGAAATACAAACCGCAATCGTTTGTGACTATGGGAAACACAAGTTTTCTTTTTGAGCTTGATGGATGTCCGTTATCTCAATTGAAGCGTGCATTGTTTAAATCTGAATATAACTAGATGTTACGTGTAACTTCATTAAACCAAGAACAAAGCCTATTTCAAAAGACATGTGTTCGTATCAGCGTTGTTTATCACCATGTGTGAGCATTGGAAAACCGAAAAACAGTCTTGACAACTGTGACAACTTATCTATCTGTGTGTGTCACATCTATCATGTTATAGCAATCGATATGATTAATTTTAGAAATTTTTTTCTAATTAGTGTTGTTAACTACCAAAAGAATGCATACACAAATAGTTCTAGTGGACGAAGCAAAGAGACCGTTGTCTCAACGCTTTTCCTTACATTATTGATCTGGAATTGGAGAACCGTTGTTAACAAGAGTATGTTGTTCCAAGATCAATTCCAAGATTATTGATGGTAACAAGAGTATGTTGTTCCAAGATCAATTCCAATTGCAGTTGATGAAACCGGAGCTGTTATCTCGGTTGTTCAGTACTTTCGTGATAAATACAATGTTCATCTTCGTTATCCTTTGCTTTCTGCAATTCAAGCAGGCACGGATGCTAAATGTACTGTTATTACATCTGAGACGATTCAAGTGAATCCTATGAAGCAAGTGTCGGTCTATTCAATTGAGAGGAATCATTGCATTACATCCCTGTTGAAAAACATAATCGATAAATTTAGGGAAAAAGGGGTTGAAAGATGATAACCCAACAATGGAGGATCTCATTCGACAGCTTCGATCAATTCAGGGGTATTCTCAAATAATGTTTCCTAGATGTTTGAAGACCAACAAATGTCCAAAGTGATGCTTCTTCGTTCGCGTGACGGAAAGCTACCGCGTGACAGGAAGCTACCTTGCAAAAATAAAAAAATTAAATCGACACCCTCAATACGCATCGTATAGGCCTATACGATGCGTATTACTTTTTGGTAGGGGACCATGGCTGCCTTTGGCAGGCATAGAAATTTGAACCCACCTCAATACGCATCGGATAGGCCTATACGATGCGTATTGAGAGTGTCGATTTAATCGCCCAAGGTGTGCCAATAATACGACCCTTATATTATACGATATATTGTGTTCTTTGTTTAGTTTAGATAACATGACATGACATAATATAATATAATATAATATAAGACATAGTATAACATGACATAACATAATATAATATAATATAACATAACATAACATAACACAACATAACATAATATTTATATAATATAATATTAACTAAACAACACAAAAAATTGTAACAAAAATTTGTTGGTCTAAATATAATAAAAGAGAGAAAAATGTGTATGTATCATGTTTGAGATAACATGCATGAATTTTATATTTATCATATTTTTTTTGAAATTAGTTATATAAAAATTGTTAAAAAAAAACTAAACAGTGTCCTTACTACAGTGTTTTTTTTCCTCATAATAGACGTTTGGTAATTGTATCTATATTAACTTTAGAATTATAATTATTAAATATTTTTACGTAGCATATTTTATAATATCCTTTTTTACAAATATAATGAGTTTTTATATTTTTTATAGTTAATTATATGGATAATCCTTGTGGTTTATTGAATGTAACACCTTTGAATACTAATAGAAAATTATATAAGGGTATTTTAGTTATTTTGCACTGATTTAACAGAAGAATTAACTACAGTTAGCCTTACACTCAAAGGTTTTGCAAAATCGAAACCATAGAACCTGAACTTGTTAAAAAAATAAGTTAGTACTCAAATGTGTTATTCTCAATAAACCACAGGGACCATCTGTGTAATTAATTCTTGTTATGTGATAGTAACATGGTCGAGGCATTTAATTTTATATGTAGTTTTCAAAAAATGACAACAAATTTGGATTTTACAAATTATGGTAGATAAACCATTAAGATGTGTATACAAAATGCTAGATGTAACGGTTTTGAATCGAGATAATAAAAGTCTCGTTGCTACAACAGATTCTAGTGGCATTAGCCAAACATTCTAGGACCATGGTACGACTTAATTATTTCTACTAAAGTGATAACATTAAACTCTAACAAACTTCATATTGCCTTTCTTTTCTTGATTATCAATCAACTTACCCTGATTTGAACCTACTTCTCATCAGAGCAACGCCATCCTCTTGAGCGAAATTTGTCACTTCTTCCTCTTGTTCCTGTTTAGGGCACTGGGTTACGTAACAATACTCATGACAATTGTAACACTTAATATTTTTTTTATCCTGGTATGCACCTCCTTCTCTTCATCCTTCATTGGATTAAAACCGGACTCCTCAATCTCTACAAAATTACTACCTCTACCTCATCCACGAGTATAAAAAAGCTCATCCTTGCCCATACTAATCTTGATTAAGTTCACCATTCCTTGATCTTCCATCCCCTTAAATCTTGTGAAAACATTTTTCTTGATTCTCATTGTCAATTTCGTCTTTTACTCTAATTCATTCCTTGTAGGCTTGTAGTATCCATACATCTCTATAAGATGACATGGACTCAATTCCTGAGTATTGCTTGATAGTAGCCATAATTTGCAAGTATTTCTTTGGAATCGGATTTAGTAACTTCCTTTCAACCATTCAACTTAGCTTCCACATAACTCATCAATGGACTCGTTTTCAATAGTTCTAACTCGTAGTGTTAGAAACAAGTATTATTACACTTGTTCAGCTCCAAGGTGACGAACTAATTTGTTGCCCATACATATTTCGCATCTTTATACTTTAAAACTTAAAGCAAAATATTATGGGGCAAAGATTGGAAGATAATTAATATTGTGGTGTAGCTCTTTCTTGCTATAATGGTTGCTCCCGTTGATGGGTCTATGGTGTCCCAAAGTCCTTGAGACCTTAGAATTGTTTCCACGATGATCCCTACAATGTGAATTGGTTGTCATTAGCTTTGACCGTTGTAATGCCATTACCTTGATCTATGACAAGCACATATGCAACACTTGAATTCTCGGCTACCATGCTTTAAAGTCAGTCTATTACTCTGTCTTCACCTATTATCTTTTGCTATGTTGATCGGAAAAATCATACATGTTCAGCCTCAAATGGAACGTCACTATCATCAAATTTGCAACTTGGTTGACTTGCTTGATCCACAATGATTTGACTTTGACTAAACCAAACACAATTTTGTTTCATTTATTTGGTTATTGGAGGATTCAATTGTATCCTTTATCGAATATGCAGCTTCAAATAGTATTCTTTGCACGAAATAGGTTTCTTCATAGTTTCAATCACTTCACACAGAGTAATCACTTGTCTAAAGCATCACAAAGATTAATAATTTGACTACCTTCTAGTTCTTCTCCATCACCCTCATGATGAATGCTTCATCGGGTCATGTTTTGTCCTTCTTTCTTAGGATCATCTAACACTGTGATACAGATTATGGATCTTTTCTTATATTATCAAAGAAAATCTAAACCAAGATAGTACCTAACCCTACCACCAATATATTTATACTTGACTCTTAAGTCCAAAAACAAGGTAACTTATTTGACTCGAATTTTGTTGCTAATGACTAGAAGATAATCATAAAACCATTCACTCCTCCCATTCCATCTTCTCCAAAATAAACCCTAACTCTATGAACTTTTCACCACAGAACCAGTCTATATAATATTAATGATTACAAATCAATATACAACTCTGAAAGTGGCATATTCGAATCAAAATTTCACAAGGTGTTTAATTTGTGTTGAAACCCACAAACTTGGATCACATTGATGAATAAATTATTCAAACTATACATTCCAATGTGAATAATGATGATGATAATCAAGGTGGAGCTCGAGTATCTACTCCTAGAGTAAAAGATAAAGCATTTGATAGTCATCCTGTGCCTACACAAACATAAAAGACTGATGAGAGTACTAAAGGTCAGGGGGAGACTCGGGAAACACAGAAAGACAGTGAGGAAACTACAGGAATTATGATGGATGCAGTACCGATCACGTCCGTTCCTGCAAGTCCAAAAGCTGATATATTTCATGAAGCAGATTATGACTTAGAAGAGGGAGAGTTCGAGCATCAATATACTAAGGAAGAACTTGCAAGATTATGCGGAATTCTTGAAGATGAATTTGTGTTTAACTTCGAGAAAGAATTAAACGAGATTAACAACGATGACAAGCAAGAGGCTTATGTGTTTGAACAAGTGATTGATGCTAATGAGTACGACAGGGTTGAGATAGAAGATGATCTTGATGATGTTGAGGTAAGGTAAGGTATGCAAACAATATCAACGAACAATTTTCGACAATGAACGGAATGTTTGCTAAAGAGATTGAAGGCGTATTTAAGAGGAAGATTAATGAACGTCAAGGAAATACTCCTCACATAAGTAATACTGAAACACTTCTACAACGGGTCAAATGGTTTAAAGAACTGAAGAATGAAAGAATAATGGTGATGATAATCAAGGTGGAGCTCGAGTATCTACTCCCAGAGTAAAAGATAAAGCATTTGATAGTCATCCTGTGCCTACACAAACATAAAAGACTGATGAGAGTACTAAAGGTCAGGGGGAGACTCGGGAAACACAGAAAGACAGTGAGGAAACTACAGGAATTATGATGGATGCAGTACCGATCACGTCCGTTCCTGCAAGTCCAAAAGCTGATATATTTCATGAAGCAGATTATGACTTAGAAGAGGGAGAGTTCGAGCATCAATATACTAAGGAAGAACTTGCAAGATTATGCGGAATTCTTGAAGATGAATTTGTGTTTAACTTCGAGAAAGAATTAAACGAGATTAACAACGATGACAAGCAAGAGGCTTATGTGTTTGAACAAGTGATTGATGCTAATGAGTACGACAGGGTTGAGATAGAAGATGATCTTGATGATGTTGAGGTAAGGTAAGGTATGCAAACAATATCAACGAACAATTTCCGACAATGAACGGAATGTTTGCTAAAGAGATTGAAGGCGTATTTAAGAGGAAGATTAATGAACGTCAAGGAAATACTCCTCACATAAGTAATACTGAAACACTTCTACAACGGGTCAAATGGTTTAAAGAACTGAAGAATGAAAGAAAGTTTCAGCGACCACTAAAATTCTTCAAGCAAGACAAGGATATTTCTATGGGTGATACCATTAGTTGGAGCTAGATACCCAAGCTGAAGAAAAATGCAATAAGAAGAGAGTATGAGGTATAATATTTTAGAGTAATCAACGATATCAAATCATTCCCTTGGTGCGATGTAAAGACTGTGCAGAATCAAGATGATCAACTACGAGCTGAATCAATACAACCAACATGTCCTCAGATTTATCAAGTGATAAGCTAGAACTAGATTCAAACACCGGATGTCACACCCCAACCGATGGCGGAAACATCGGGGCGTGGCACTGAGCGAAACAAATTGTCCAGAAGTTTCCATAACAACTATAATTACCGATTATTTAAAGCATCATGTCCCATACCATGACATAAAAGATAACATAATTATTACAGACAAGATCTAGTCAAATTGTTCTGTTCCGACAACTCAGATTTCAAATACAGATAATTATTTATACGTTAAAGTAAAAGTCAATACACATAGTGTAAAGGTGAGCATACAAGTTTAATAGATATAATAGAGTTCGAAATCAATTACGCATAACCAGCACGTACACAGCATGAAATGAAGCACGTAAGTTATCGACATGAACCTATCAATACCAATGACTGTGGGTTGACTGCCCAAGGCAGTTCGTAATACACTCTCACCACTGTGAGCCATGTAACAAATTGTCCTTAACAACCCCTGAGTAAACAGGTGCTGAGTCCAAACTATAGTACTATCATTGCTAAGGCATGTATACAGCATTCCATGTGTAAATATAACAAACATGCATTCATTAAGTCACGTATAACATGCGGTAACGGTTAGCGTTAAAGTATTGTGTAGTGTGTTTGATGTGATTTAGTATAAGTAACGTATGTAACACCCAAAAGTGCGTAAAGCAAAAAAGGGTTTGAGTATACTCACAGCGGTTGAATTAATGGATTGAAGGGAGTGCTTAGAGCGGATAATAGCCTGAACAGTTATCGATAACATAAGCGAAGGTCGGTGCGCAAAATGGTGTGAAGTGTCACTGGGTCGAACAGCAATCTGGTCGGGTGGCAATCCGATCGGGCGGCCGTTCGCTCGGGTGACAATCCGTTCAGACGGTCATCCGATTGGGTGACTATTCGAGTGGATTGTTACCTTGTTTTGGATGGATGTGTTTGTATATGATGGCTTGTCTTTTGAAGTTTTCATTGTAGCATTTTAAAAATAGACAAGTATCTCTACCTTTCAGGTCGGTCGATCGAACGGCTGTTTGATCGGACAACAATCCGATTGGCGAGGCTTCTTATGTTGAGAACAAATTCACAGCAGGACGGTCACGCGATCGGATGGCTATCCGATCGGGTGGCAATCCGTTCGGAGTGAACATGTTGAAAATTATTGAGTCCCTAAACATCACACGATCGGACGTTTACTCGATCGGATGGCAATCCGATCGGGTGGTAGTCCGTTTCAACGTTCAGATCCTTAAATAGTTTGAGAAAAATGGTTTAAGTATAGAACCAAGTGCAGCCCGATCGGACAGCCGTTCGATCGGCTGGGAATTAGATCGGGTGGTAATCCGATCGGACGGTAGTCCGTTCCGACGGTCTGATTGTTCTAACACTGGTTTCTGTTTGGAGTGTTGTAGTTTTGAATGAGACGTTTTGATGTCTTGTTTATACAACAGAACCCTTATCTCGTCCCAAGTGAGCTGGCCGGACAGGAATCACCCTGGTCCGAACAGTTCCCGGTTAGAGTTGGTTGTTCATGTCCAAACCCAAAATCAACATCTCGTGGATTGAATCCAGATCTTGAACCAACACATCAACACGAAAGAGTAGAAGGTTAGAACAAGCTCCGATTCTATCGGTTTTGAGTGCATTGAGTGTAAAAGAGTTGAAAGAAAGTTGGAAAACCATTTTTCAATCCTTTTCACCATGAATATGTTCAGATCTATGAAAGATCTTTGTTTATTTGTGTGGAAATCGTTCAGATCTAAGTTGTTCTTGGTGGATTGAAGCCAAAACATGAAGTTCATAAGAACACCATGATGACATCATCCTTGAACACCTCAAATCTAGTGATTTCACGGTTAAAAGTTAAGATTCAAAAGATAGAAAGGTGTAGGAGTGCGTGTAGATCAAGAAAGTACAAGATTTAGATGGAAAACTTACAAGAATCGTGAGAAATTTGAAGGAATAGCGGCTGGTTCGAGTGAGAGGGAGAGAGAGCTGTCAACATCAAATGATGTTGACAAGAGGGGTATTTATAGGCTTTCCATAAAAGGAAAGGGGCATAAGTGGCTGGTCGATCGGGTGGCAGCCCGATCGAGTGGCACCTCGATCGAGTGGCAACTCGATCGGGTGGCAGCTCGATCGGCTGGCCACTCGATTGGAGGGCACGGCGCGATGGGTTTTGCGATCTCGGTTCGATATTCGAGCATTGCGATGTGATAGAGTTTTCTATTCAAATTACTTTTAATCCCCACTGCTATATCAACATACAATCATCCTTATTTAACATTCGTTTAGCGTTTGCGATTGAGTTTCGATTGCGTTTTGATTAATCACCTCACATAAACATAATTAAATATGCACAAGTAACACATAAGGCACACACACATAAGAATAGTATCCAGATTTCGTAATTCGAGTTGCGAGTGCGATTGCGATCAGCGATATAGCGATAAAACATGCGATAAATATCGAATAGCCCTCGATTATTAATAAGTACTGCACATAATACAACTAACGTAAAACATAAAAGGATACAAGTCAAAGAAGTCAAAACAGGATTTGGGCAAGGAGTGACAGATCGCAATTAGCAATCTTGTCTCCCCTTGACTTCAATCTTGACTTTGACTTTGCCTTTCGAAATACGGGGTGTTACAGCCTCCCCTAGTTGAGGGAATTTCGTCCCGAAATTAGGCCGAAGCCGTAACAAACAAATGGGGGTACTTCGCCTTCATGTCGCTTTCGAGTTCCCAAGTGAACTCTGCACCTCGTTTGCCTTCCCATCGGACTTTCACAATAGGAATGCGCGAGCGTCTGAGCTGCTTGGTTTGGCGATCCATGATTTCGACAGGCTTCTCCACGAAGTGTAGTGTTTCATTTACTTGAAGATCTTCTAGTGGTACAATTAAATCATGCTCAGCCAGGCACTTTCGGAGGTTCGAAACATGGAAAGTCGTGTGGACGTTACTAAGTTCTTCCGGTAGTTCGAGTCTGTAGGCGACTTTTCCGATCCTTTCCAGAATCTTAAAAGGTCCAGCATATCGAGGCGCTAATTTCCCTTTCTTGCCGAATCTGACCACACCCTTCCAAGGTGATACCTTTAGGAGTAAGTAGTCGCCAACTTCAAATTCAAGGGGCTTGCATCGTCTATCGGCGTAACTTTTCTGACGACTCCGAGCTTTCAGTAGATTGTCTCGAATCTAGAGGACTTTTTCAGTCGTTTCTTGCAATAGCTCAGGACCAGTTAATTGCGAGTGCCCGATCTCGTGCCATACAATAGGCGATCGACATCGTCTTCCGTATAAAGCCTCAAACGGTGCCATTTGAATGCTGGAATGATAACTGTAATTATACGAGAATTCAACTAAAGGCAGGTAAGCGTCCCAATTACCACCGAAATCTATGACACACGAACGGAGCATGTCTTCAAGAGTACGAATCGTTCTCTCAGTCTGACCGTCGGTTTGGGGATGAAACGCGGTACTTAGATTAAGCGTAGTACCGAGAGCCATTTGAAACGTTTCCTATAGACGTGAGGTAAACCGAGCATCACGATCAGAAATGATGTCGCGAGGCATCCCATGTTGACAAATGATCTCATCGGTGTACATTCGGGCTAATTTTTCCACCTTGTAGTCTTCTCGTATTGGCAGGAAATGAGCTGATTTGGTCAAACGATCAACGACAACCCAGATACTGTCGTGACTTGATAGCATACGCGGAAGTTTCGTTATGAAGTCCATAGCTATACTTTCCCACTTCCACATAGGGATCGGGGGTTGTTCAAGTAAGCCAGAGGGTCATTGGTGTTCAGCCTTGAGTTTCGAGCAAGTCAGGCACTTTCCAACATAGAGGGCGATATCTCTCTTCATGCCCGGCCACAAGTACTTGTAGCGAAGGTCCTGGTACATCTTGTCGGCGCCGTGTTGAATAGAATATCAGGATTTGTGGGCTTCGTCCATCAAAATCTGTCGTAGATTGGTCCGCTTAGGGATCCAAATTCGGTCCAGAAAGTGGAATATCCCATTCGACTTATTCACAAGGTGGGCTCCATCGTGATAGATCCTTTCCTTCTTCAAGGTACGATCATTAAAACAAGCATGCTGGGCTTCATGAATGAGGGTTTCGAGATCGTATTGGGCTTGGATATTTCGAATGCTGAGCAGATAGCTCCGTCTTCTGAGGGCGTCGGCAACGACATTTGCTTTGCCTGGGTGATAACGGATCTCACAGTCGTAATCGTTGAGAAGTTCTACCCATCGGCGTTGACGCATATTAAGTTCCTTCTGGTCAACGATATGTTGTAGGCTCCTATGATCGGTGAAGATCGTACACTTGGTACCATACCGGTAGTGTCGCCAAATTTTTAACGCAAAAACAACGGCGTCTAGCTCGAGGTCATGGGTTGTATAGTTCTTCTCGTAGATCTTGAGCTGACGAGACGCGTAAGCGATAACCTTGTCTCGTTGCATGAGAACACAACCATGGCCAAGGTTTGAGGCATCGCAATAGACTATAAAGTAGTCATTTCAGTCGGGTAACGTGAGGACGGGAGCATTGCAAAGCATATGCTTGAGGGTTTGGAAAGCAGACTCTTGTTCGGTTCCCCAAACAAAAGGCTTGTCTTTATGTGTGATAGCGGTAAGCGGCACAACGATTTTAGAGAATCCTTCGATGAATCGACGATAATAGCCCGCTAGTCCGAGAAAAGAACAGACTTCAGACGGGTTCTTCGGCGTAACCCAAATTTTAACTGCTTCAATCTTCGCGGGATCGACATGAATACCTTGACTATTGACAATGTGACCAAGGAATTAAACCTCCTCCAGCCAGAATTCACACTTGGAGAACTTGGCATAGAGTCGATTCCCCTGGATTAGAACCAAACGTAGATGTTGCGCGTGTTCGGCTTTCGACTTGGAATAGATCAAGACATCATCTATGAACACGATGACGAAGCGGTCGAGATATGGTTTACACACGCGATTCATCAGATCCATGAAAACCGCGGGTGCGTTGGTTAAACCCAAAGGCATAACAACGAACTCATACTGGCCGTATTGGGTGCGAAAAGCGGTTTTGGGTATATCCTCCTCCTGAATGCGTAGTTGGTGATAGCCTGAGCGTAGATCGATCTTCGAGAAGCACGTAGCACCTTGTAGTTGGTCAAACAAATCATCAATTCAAGGCAGGGGATAGCGATTCTTGATCGTCAGCTTATTCAATTCCCGATAGTCGATGCACATCCGGAACGACCCATCATTTTTTTTGACGAAAAGGACTTGCGCCCCAAGGAGAGGTGCTCGGGCGAATGAAGCCTTTGTCAAGTAATTCCTGGAGCTGACTCGAGAGTTCGTGCATTTCGGACGGAGCGAGTTGGTAAGGAGCTTTGGTAACAGGGTTTGCTCCAGGAATGAGGTCGATACGAAAGTCAATATCACGACTTGGCGGTAAACCCGGAAGATCATCAGGAAACACATTGGGAAATTCACGAACCACGGGATCGTTTTTCACTGCTGTCTTTCCTTTCATTTCCTTCTCCGCTACTACAATGTTAGCCAAGAAAGCTCTGTATTCCTTGCAGAGATACTTGCTAGCTTGGACACATGACATGAGCTTGAGACCTTTCGAAGCAGTTTCACCATAAACACATAACAAATCACCATTCGCGAGCGAGAGTCGAATCATTTTGTCGAAGCACACAACTTCAGCATGGTTTTCACGTAGAAAGTCCAACCCTACTATGACGTCAAAACTTCTGAGTTGCATTGGAATAAGGTCGATTGGGAAGATGTGATTGTTGAGCTCAAGAGTACAATCACGAAGAACGGAATTGACGGCGACAGTTCTTCCGGTGGCGACTTCGACATCGAACGTCGAGGGGAGATGGGAGCGCTTACAATTAAGGAGCTTCTCGAATTCGAACGACACAAAACAGTTATCGGCTCCAGTATCAAACAAACACGAAGCATAAATACCATTCACAAGGAACGTACCATTGACCACATTGTTGTTAGCCTGGGCTTGGCACGCATTGATGTTGAAAGTTCAGGCGCAGGCGGCTTGATGCTGTTGCTGTTGAGGGTGTTGCTGAGGCTGCTGCTACTGGGGCTCTTCTTTCACAACCCTGTTCGGGCACATGTTTGCGAAGTGGTTGGAATCACCACATGTGAAGCAGACTCTGGCGTTGATCACGGGTGCCTGAGTTTCCTGTTGTCCTTGAGGAGCTGGAAGTAGAGCTTGATGAGCAGTAGCTTGAGCTGGTGCTTGTCGGGGACCAGTACGGCAGTTGGCGGTGAAGTGGCCATACATATTGCAGTGCACGCAAAATCTGCAGGGGATACCCACCGAGTGATGATAAGTACATGTCGGGCAAGCAGGGTGGGGACCAGTGTATGCACGCTTTGCAGGCGGTGCATAGGTAACTGGTGCTGATCGGTGCTGAGATTGCTGCTGAGCTGGTACAGCTTGAAGTGGAGCAACAGTAGTAGTGACAACACAGTTCTTGTTGCTGGAGCTGTTGTTCTTCTTCTTGCGACGCGAGGACTTCGATGATTGAGCGGTGGCGGTTTCGGCAGGTGCGACGGTGGTAGCTTGCTGTAGGTTCTTCGAAGCTTTATCCCAAAAACCAGCTTTGACGCGCTTGTCGTTGATTTCAGTGGCAAGCAAGTAGGTTTCTTCGATTGTTACTGGCTTGGCAGCATGCACGAAATTTGCAACACAATCTGGAAGAGCTCGAATGTACTTCTTGATTGTCATCTCCGTCGTTTTCACTCAGTCAGGACACATGATACTGAGCTGCTTAACACGAGCAGTCAGAGCTGCGTTCTCTCCATCCTTCTGCTTGATATGCCAGAATTCGTCTTCCAGCTTTTGGCGTTCATGGGGAGGGCATAATTCATCCATCATAATAGCCTTCAGCTCTTCCCACGTCAGCTCATAGGCTGCGTCATTTCCGCGTTTGTTCCTCTCGGCCGTCCACCAGTCTAGTGCGGGGGACTGGAAGACGCCGGTAGCATTCAGAGTACGGAGATTTTCAGGACATCCACTCTGGCGCAGAGTGACTTCGATGGAATCAAACCATTGAAACATAGCCGTAGGGCCATCTTTGCCAGTAAATTCCTTTGGACCACAGGCTTTGAACTGCTTGAAACTAATAGCCGTCTTCGGTGCATCTGTTCGAAACTCTTCAGACGATTTGCTAGCGTTCTCGTTCAGTTCACTAACAATCTAAGGAATTACTTTAGCGATCTGAGTGGCGGCGAGAGAGGCGAGTCACTTGTTAGCTTGCTTTCGTTTCGTAGCATGAGGGTGAAGTGATCCAGTGGACGACATTGTCTACAACAAGCATCGCCATAGGATTCAATCACAGTTTAATCGATTCTCACCTCACACGCCTAGTTCTACTAAAACTCAGGAACACGAACATGTAACACATAGGCACATAAACACAGATTCACATAAGCACAAAGGCACATAAGCACGTAAGGCACAGAATCACCAAAGCACAGAATCACATAATCACAAGAGGCAGTAAGAATACAGAAACCTATCATTCAAAGTCCGCGAGCGTTCGAGATTATCGATTGCGAATAACATAGCGAGTAGTATAGTATAAGAGAATAACATAGCAAGCAACATAGCGTACGGTGGTTCCTCATGTAGTAGCGATTTGTCAGCGTTTTGAGGTAGAGCTACAGTACGAGCCATGTGTGTTGATTCAAACGAATAGCAAAAATCGAATAAATCACCAAAAATCATAACACATAAATAGATAAATCACATAAAACACATAAACTTCATATAAAATCGACAAATGTCAGAGTCGGCAGTAGCGATCTCAGAATCGAAACACATAAAAATCAAGAAATAGTCTGTCTGCGGCTGTTAGACATCGACTAACAAAAGTGGTTCGACTATTCACAAGGTCGTTTTGTACACACTTTGGCCTTTGGGACTGTGCTCTCGCCTCGAATTTGGGCGATCGGCACGCAACCTTCCAGTCATATTGTGACTTCAAGTCGTTGGAGTCCGTCGAGACTTTGGTGAGAGTTTTGTAAAACCAAAATGAGGTCGGAACAAGTCGTCGAGATTCAAGTTTCACCCCTGACTTAACGACTTCGTTCCTGTTTTTGATAAAATAAAGGAGAATTTATTGTGTCAAAGTATGGATTTCACTCCTGATTCTGCACAATTTCTCCCATTTGTAGATAAAATGCGGGTTGAACAAGCAACTTAGTCCAGAGTTTGCGGCTTTCACACCTAATTATCTTGACTTAATCGCTCGTTCATCTTTGAAAATTTGAGTGCAGTGATAGTGTAGCATAGCTGAGAATAGCGAGAAATAGCAAATGAGCTCGTACATAATCCCTACAGGATATGCGCAAGTCGGTCTGTTGGTACCTAACTATAGACTAGGTCGTTTCTAAGACATCGACCCGGACTAGGTTGAGTCTTGCCTAATTCCCTATAGTTATGGCTCTGATACCAATCTGTTACACCCCAACCGATGGCGAATACATCGGGGATTGGCACTGAGCGAAACAGATTGTCCAGAAGTTTCCATAACAACTATAATTACCGATTATTTAAAGCATCATGTCCCATACCATGACATAAAAGATAACATAATTATTACAGACAAGATCTAGTCAAATTGTTCTGTTCCGACAACTCAGATTTCAAATACAGACAATTGTTTATTTGTTTCTAGACCTTTCCTAGCCTCGATTTCACAGCAAGCCAATCATATAAACATCCTAAGCACCTGTCACATACATTAAAGTAAAAGTCAATACACATAGTGTAAAGGTGAGCATACAAGTTTAATAGATATAATAGAGTTCGAAATCGATTACGCATAACCAGCACGTACACAGCGTGAAATGAAGCACGTAAGATATCGACATGAACCTATCAATACCAATGACTGCGGGTTGACTGCCCAAGGTAGTTCGTAATACACTCTCACCACTGTGAGCCAGGTAACAAATTGTCCTTAACAACCCCTGAGTAAACAGGTGCTGAGTCCAAACTATAGTACTATCGTTGCTAAGGTAGGTAGACAACATTCCATGTGTAAACATAACAAAAAAGCATTCATTAAGTCACGTATAACATGCGGTAACGGTTAGTGTAAAAGTATTGCGTAGTGTGTTCGATGTGATCTAGTATAAGTAACGTATGTAAGACCCAAAAGTGCGTAAAGCAAAAAGGGTTCGAGTATACTCACAGCGGTTGAATTAATGGATTGAAGGGAGCGCTTGGAGCGGATAATAGCCTGAACAGTTATTGATAACATAAGCGAAGGTCGGTGCGCAAAATGGTGTGAAGTGTCAGTGGGTCGAACAGCAATCCGGTCGGGTGGCAATTCGATCGGGTGACACTCCGTTCGGACTGTCATCCGATCGGGTGACCATTCGAGTGGATTGTTACCTCGTTTGGGATGGATGTGTTTGTGATGGCTTGACTTTTGAAGTTTTCGTTGTAGCATTTTAAAAATAGAGAAGTATCTCTACCTTTCAGGTCGGTCGGTCGAACGAACGGCTGTTCGATCGGACAGCAATCTGATTGGCAAGGCTTCTCAGGTTGGGAACAAATTCACAGCAGGACGGTCACTCGATCGGATGGCTATCCGATCGGGTGGCAATCCGTTAGGAGTGAACATGTTGAAAATTATTGAGTCCCTAAATGTCACACGATCGGACGGTTACTCGATCGGATGGCAATCCGATTGGGTGGTAGTTCGTTTCAACGTTTGGATCCTTAAATAGTTTGAGAAAAATGGTCTATGTATAGAACCAAGTGCAGCCCGATCGGACAGCTGGTCGATCGAGTGGCAATCCGATCGGGTGGTAACCCGATGGGATGGTAGTCCGTTCTGACGGTCTGATCGTTCTAACACTAGTTTCTGTTTGGAGTGTTGTAGTTTTGAATGAGACGTTTTGATGTCTTGTTTGTACAACAGAACCCTTATCTCGTCCCAAGTGAGTTGGCCAGACAGGAATCACCCTGGTTCGAACAGTTCCCGGTTCGAGTTGGTTGTTCATGTTCAAACCCGAAATCAACACCTCGTGGATAGAATCCAGATCTTGAACCAACACATCAACACGAAAGAGTAGAAGGTTAGAACAAGCTCCGATTCTATCAGTTTTGAGTGCATTGAGTGTAAAAGAGTTGAAAGAAAGTTGGAAAACCATCTTTCAATCCTTTTCACCATGAATATGTTGAGATCTATGAAAGATCCTAGTTTATTTGTGTGGAAATCGTTCAGATCTAAGTTGTTCTTGGTGGATTGAAGCCAAAACATCAAGTTCATAAGAACACCATGATGACATCATCCTAGAACACCTCAAATCTAGTGATTTCACGGTTAAAAGTTAAGATTCAAAAGATAGAAAGGTGTAGGAGTGCGTGTAGATCAAGAAAGTACAAGATTTAGATGGAAAACTTACAAGAATTGCGAGAAATCTGAAGGTATAGCTGCTGGTTCGAGTGAGAGGGAGAGAGAGCTGTCAACATCAAATGATGTTGACAAGAGGGGTATTTATAGGCTTTCCATAAAAGGAAAGGGGCATAAGTGGCTGGTCGATCGGGTGGCAACCCGATCGGGTGGCACCCGATCGAGTGGCAGCTCGATCGGGTGGCAGCTCGATCGGCTGGCCACTCGCTTGGAGGGCATGTCGCGATGGGTTTTGCGATCTCGGTTCGATTGTCGAGCATTGCGATCTGATAGAGTTTCCTATTCAAATTACTTTTAAACCCAACTGCTATATCAACATACAATCATCCTTATTTAACATTCGTTCAGCATTTGCGATTCGATTGCGATTGAGTTTTGATTGCGTTTTGATTAATCACCCCACATAAACATAATTAAACATGCACAAGTAACACATAAGGCACACACACACATAAGAACAGTATCCAGATTTCGTAATTCGAGTTGCGAGTGCGATTGCGATTAGCGATACAACGATAAAACATGCGATAAATATCGAATAGACCTTGATTATTAATAAGTACTCCACATAATACAACTAACGTAAAAACATAAAAGGCTAACTACAAGTCAAAGAAGTCAAAACAGGATTTGAGCAAGGAGTGACAGATCGCAATTAGCAATCTTGTCTCCCTTTGACTTCAAAGGCAAGTGAAGGAGCTTCTGATGAGAAATAAAAGGCAAGTGAAGGAGCTTCTGATGAGAAATAAAAATCCTGAATAATGAAGGGTTTTGGCATTATCTGTTCCAGGGGGAGATTGTTGGGATTGAACCCTACCAGAGGAACAGATAATAAAAGCCAAAACCGGATCACGACAGTGGATTTACAATAAGCAGCTGTTTACATTAGGCTTTCCCCTTGAAAGTGATTATAACAACTGATGGCTCTCTAACCACTGTCCGTATACAACTGCTGCTACCCTTTAAACTGCAGACAAAGCCCTGAAGAAGTAAAACACTGTTGTTTCTATCTACTGATGACAAAGTACTGCCCACTCAAGGACTGATCAACTTTGAGGAAAGCACTGATGGAAGAAGATAACAGTAGTTTAGTGTATTACTTGTCTTATGTAGAATCAGTGGTTAAGATTAGCAGTGTTTGTATAGGAATAGTTGTTACAGCTTGTAAGGCTGTTAAACGTCGCTTTCATGGTGATGTCAGCTGAGATGCCTCAGTGGTTTTGGTTTGCCTATAAATGGAGCAGTACCATGTACTGTTACATTTGATTATTTTGAGTGAGTTCTTCTCCTTAATTCAATCCTTTCATCTTGTGCAACCAACCATGGAGTATCAGGCTGAGGGGGAGTTTAGTTTGTAAGCATGCTTGTAATCTTTTGATTTGTTTTGTAAATCTTTCAACTTATTGTGAAGCATGTGTTTATCAAAACTATTTCTCTCTTTGATTGTGTTTACAAAGTTTGTTAATCATTTCCGCTGCACTTTACATTGTTTCATATTCATTCATAGTTCAAATCATACAAACAAACACAATCGTGAGTGCCTTCAATCCTAACAATTGGTATCAGAGCTTGGACAGTCAAATTCGATCTAACAGTCAATTTGACATAACAGTTCAGCTCAAAATTCATTGATACTAAGGTTGATTGCATTTTGTTGAAAAACAGAGTAACGAGTTATCACGTTCAAACTGCTATTCAAAAACTCTATAAAACAACCAAGATGTCATAAGATACACAAATTTCACACAACAAGTGATGTCATGCACAAGTCACTCATAGTTTTCAGATCTGAAAACATGTCTGGTAACTATGGTATAATCATTTCCTTTACAAAATTGATTTCAAGTGTTGATATGAATTTTTGTGTTATCTTCATCATGTGTAACACTAAGGTATGAACCTCTGGTCAAACAAAAACCTAATTTCATGAAAACATTAGTGTTTTTATTAACACAAAAGGAGGGAAACTAAAACCTTAGTTATTAAATACTGTGTGTTGAAAAACAGGTTGAGAATCCTCAAAAGGACCAAATCAACTCTGTAAAATCAAATGTCAACAATGACCAGATCATGAGTAATGTGAAATTTGGCATAAACATGTGCAGAAATGACCAAATCTCTCAAAACATTACTGCAAAATGATTTTGGGATAAGTATTCCTTCAATGATACCTCCCAGTGAGTATTTCGGTACTCATGAATGGGAAGGGTAAAAAGGGAAGAAGAAAATCATAAAAACTCAAAAGTGTGTTTATCTCAAAACTTTTGAAGTCAAAAGAAAAGAGTATAAATGTAAAACACTTTAGAGTCCGAATTTGGGTAAACAGTGGTCATCAAGCAGCTGTGTGTATTCATTGATTCAGGAAAGATCAAGAAAAAATTGTATCTCCAGTGGTTAAGCTTAAAAGAGGACTAGACAAGTTTTTCAGTGTTATCACATGGTAAAGTCTATGTCAGGGCTCTCAAACCTAGGTGTACATGTCTCCTCATTTTTGCAATTAATTGACAAGGAAATGGTCCCAAACAGTGGTTATTAAAATGTATTTTTGAATCATTGACCATAGTCCTAAAACTTGAGAATGATGTGACTATGGTTTTAATTGGAATATGTACCAGATCCTTTTTTATGCTGTTTTCAGAAAACCTTTAATTATTTTTTTAAAAAGGTCTTTCTCAATAAAACATGATATATTATTCCTTATGTTTCATTAGAATGATATATTTTGTACTTTTACTTGTTTTTGATAGTAAAAGCTTCAATCTCCTGACAGGATATAGAACCATTATTTTTGTTGGTGATATCATCCTCTAAAACAAATCAAAAGGAAATGGTACAAGTATCAAGGTCATGTCAAACTCAAGTTTGTTTTAAAACAGATCAAAGAATGATTGCTAAAAGACCCTAAAATGCTTAGGTACTCATGTCCTAATTCAAATATTATGACACAAAATGGGTAGCCTAGCGAAAAGAGCCTACATCATCTGGGCTACTAAATCAATTTTGTCAAAAGTTTAATCACTGTTGTACTAACGGTTGCTGATGTAATAGCCTTTCAAAACCTCACCACTTCCCTACCACTGTTTTGCTCAAACATCTATTTCCTAAACATTGTCCATTGCTGAAAGTCATCCCCTGTTATCTCATTCTCTTGATAAGCACTGTTGTTCAAAATCAGTGTTATATCCACTGATGTGCTATCTATTGATAGTGAAAATCATCCCTTGTTATCACATTATTACCGTTATAACCACTGATGCTTGCTTCATCAGTGGCTCTCAAAACAACTGTCCTCCGTTATTCATCCATTTCATCAGAGGTTGGCACGTGGTCAGTTTTTAGCCCTCAGATCTTTATAACCGCTGCCACATCCGCGTCCATTTTTCTTTTCCCTAAATAAAACCCTGATCAAAACCCCAAACAGGGTTTTACACTGTCGAATTGAATTCCAAAAATTCTCTTCTCAAAGCAGTTTCCAACCTTTCTTCTCAAATCACTCTTCGATTCTTCTTCATCAAAATGACGAAATCTAAGTCAAAATCAAAATCATCCTCGTCTCCCAAAGAGGACACTCAAATGGCGTCTGAACTCATTGAAATCCCTTACAAATCCCCTCACAACTACTTGGGTCTACTCACAAAACCCACCAACAATCATACCTTCGATTCCATTATCGACATAATGACTGCGTCAAAGTATAAAACTTTGCTAACAGCAGATGCTCCAATCTACCAACAAACCCAGAGAGAGTTTTGGAAAAATGCTACGCTTGAAAAACAAGACGATAAAGTCATAGCCATCAACTCCTCCATACAGGGTAAAGCAATTCAAATTACTCCTCAATCCATCTCGGAAGTCTTTAAACTCGATGATCAGAAAGGTAAAACATCTTTTCACAAAAACGAGTTGAAAACTGATTTTCTGAAAAGGGGGTATGCAGAACAAACAAAAAGAGATACCTTACGAAAAGGTTTCTTTCCTTCTGCACCTAGATTTTTATTCCACACACTTTTGATGTGTTTTTATAATAAAACAACTGCTTTTAACGAAATACCATTAAATATCCAATGTCTGGGTTATGTTATTTTAAATAGTGAAAATTATAATTATTCCCAGGAGATCTTTGATGATTTGGTGAAAAATGTTGACAGCAAAGCATTTCTACTTTTTCCAAGGTTTCTAAGCTACTATTTTAAACAAAAATTTGGAAAAGAAAATGAAAATTTGCTCAAACAAGGTGTTTATTTTCAAATAAAAGGTTTGACAACTGAAACATTTTCTAGAATGATGGCACCTATAAAAACAAAAGCAGAGGTGCCTGAGTAGAATTTAGCAGTTACCACTGCTCCTCAGGCATCTACTGTTGAGCCCACTGCCCCAGGTGATCATAGCAGCACAACCACTGCTTTGAAACCCACACATGTCATCACCAAAAAGACCAAAAATAATCATACAAAAAACACACCAAACCCAAAACAAAGGCATCTCTGGAAGATGAGATCCCAGAGCCACTGCCAGTGACAACACAAATGTCACCACAAACCACTGCTGCTACTTCCTCACAGCAGTTGGTAGAAAGATCTCCATCTTTGCCTCAAACTCCTCCTGCATCCTCACAAAAGGATCAGGTTGTAAGCACAGGGACCCCACATTATGTAGCTCTGAATCCACTCGGATCCATCTTCCTCAGTCCTGATCCCAAGGACATGTCTCTTTCAACACCCATACCCTCACCAATCATATTACCACAATCCATAATACCCTTGTTGCATGCAGTTGCTATAGCTCAGACACAAACCAGTTCCTCTCTATCACCTATCACTGAGAGGATACTCCCACAAGTGACTGGGTCTGATGCTACTACCCCTGCTATCCCAGCAACAATTGAGGAGGTTACACCCCTTGAGTTACAAGTAACTCTTGGTGGTAGTTCAAGTGGAGCAGCAACTACAAGTGATGGATCAACAGATCTACATTTGGACAGTTGTTTCATTAATAAGACTCCTTTGAGGGCAATTTCTTCTATAGCACCTCTGGTAACCACCAGTGAGTTGATTTTAACCACTGGTACCCTCAAAAGGTTATCAAGTGTTGAAGAGAGAAGACCCCAGAACCAAGAACAAGGGGCATCAATGGGTGATTTTTGGGACTCAGTTCCTAAGTCACACATTGATACAACCACTGCTGGTGGGGAATCAGATGATCCCATTAACTTGGGTGATGATTTAAAATATCAGGAATTGACGGGAAGAGTTGAAAAACTTGAAACATCAGTTGCTGAAATAAAGGATATGGTGCAACAGCTGTTAAAAGCTCAAAAAGCACAATCCACTGCTGTTCCAGCTCAAGCACCTGCACAACCTGCACCTGCTGCAAATGAGTTGTGGAACTTGTTCCATCCCCTGCTTGAAAAACAAAAAACAAATGGCTGATCAGCAGCATGCAATACATGTACAAATGCTGACAAACATGGTGGAGTCAAGATTTAAAGATACTCAAGCAGACATATGTTGGTGCAGTTGTCTGTCGACTTCATCTTCGTTCGAGTCTTAGATTAGGATATTATTGAAAGAGCCTGAAGACCGATAAAGAATGAAGAATGAGAAGACTCGATACTTCAGACTCGTCAACATCCGAGGGGGAGTCTGTTAGTGCATACGTCTGTCGACTTCGTCTTGTATCGAGTCGTGTAATAGAATAGATGAAACAAGTCACACAGTTCGACATTTACAGGATTCAGAGGTGAACAAGCCAGTTCAAACGAAGTGGTCAGTTCAAACGAACTGGACCAGTTTGTATGAACTGGAGATGCTTGTTCAAACAAACTGGATTTAGTATAAATAGTGGACTTGTTGTTTTCAATTGTAACTTTTAGATTCCGGTAGGGAAGCTCTGCCGAAGTGTCTCCAGACTTGTAAACCCGTTCTAATCAATACAAGAGACAATTAATAGTGAATATCAAGCTGAAACAAAATCTGATTCATTGAATTCCGCCTTTAAATCAGTTTAGAGCTCTTCTGAAGACTCGTTCAGAACGATTCTCGATCCTACAAGTGGTATCAAAGCTCAGGAGGAAGAGCTCTTGTATTTTCAGCTCGATTTCATCAAGATTTCTATTTCTACTCCATTCTTCACGGTTTTTTCAAAATTAAACGAGATTTTCTGGATAAAATGGATTAAATTTGAAATATAACATGCGAAATAGTGTTTTGAATAATATGTGAAAGTATCAGACCATAAAACAGTTTAAAACTTGTTCAATTTGGTAAAAAAATCGACCAGATCGTTTGAGAGATATCCAATTCACACGAACATAACTTTGAACTCAGATCTAGAACTTTTTAGTGGACGATATTGAACAAATTATAAATCATTGTGTTCGGAATTCATAGTAGAATAATCCTGGAACATATCATATTCTAATTCAACCGAAAACGTGATAATATTTGAGAAAATTACATCAGATCGTTTGAACAATGGTTCAGTTCGTTTGAGACTTTGAATCCAGTTCGTCTGAAAGGTCACACGGTGTGGCCAGTTCGTATGAAAAAGGATCAGTTTGCGTGGTATTATCAGTTCACTTCGCTTCAAAATCCAGTCAGCATAAGAGTCAAGTCCGTCTGAACTTACCTCGTTTGAACCTTAGATCGTTTAAATCTCAGTTCGTCCGAATCGCAGTTCGTCTGAAGTCGTCAGTCCGTTTGAAAGCTTTTCAGTTCAGTTTGTTTGAACTTCAGTTCGTTTAAGAGATTCAGTTCGTTTATTCTTCGTTCAGGTCATCTGAAACAGTTGATCAGGTCGTTTGTATAATCACAGTTCGTCTGAGGTTGTTTAGTTCGTTTGAAAAGGGATCTAGGTTGAACTTGATATTTCGTTTGAACAGATTGTTTGAAATGACAGAAATATTTGATGAGAAACAAAATGATTATCTTGAAAGTTTAAATCGTTGGTATATGAGAACTGTGGATAGCAATTATAGAAATGTAAGTGTGGACATTTGGGTTAAAAGTTTTGAACATTTCATGTGTCAAAAGGATGAAACGTTGGATGAGTTGGAAAGACGATTTGAAATTTTAACAGAAAATTTGAGAAAAAAGGATATTAGAATATCAAAAGATGAACAAATATCAAAATTGGCAGCTGCATTACCTGCTAAGTGGGATGAATTCTTGGTTGAACTAAAAAGGAAGGATATTTTTACAGAACTTTATCCAAAACAGTTCTTTAATGAGGTTAATGCAGAGTTTCGTAAGGAATATAAGAAAAAGAAGGAATTTTTGAACGAAATGGAAAAGAATTTACAAAAATTGGAATTGGATGTAATTACTGAAATTGATAAAAGAATTCGTGTGTGTCTTGCAACAAAGAGTATTCTGAAATATGATATTAAAAGGAAATGTTATGTTGACGAAAGTATGAATCCTTTTGATTTCGTTAAACTCATTTGTGCAGGAACATACAAGATGGAAATAAAGGAAATTCCAAAGAATGAAGAATCTGTGAAAAATGAATCTTCAAGTTCTGAATCAGTATGCTCTAAATATGATAAACTTGAAGCTGACAATGGCAAACTCTTGAAGGATGCGGAAAGTTTGACATTGGAAATCAAAAAGTTGAAAGATGAGAAGCAATCTGATGATAAACAGATTCTTGTTTTGTAGGAAAATTGTGAGAAGTTGAAATCTAAAAATGACAAACTGTTAAGTAATTTGAACAGTTTGACATTAGAAAACAAAGATTTTGAAAAGAAAGTAAAAAATTTTGAAAATGAAAAATTAAAAATTGAAAAAGAATTTCAAAGTCAAATAAAGATTTTGGAAGATGAGAAAACTATTTTTGGTAAAAACAACATTGAAAAACAAATTGAAATAAATTCTCATCTTCAGAAAATCATTCGACTTGAGCATGAAGCTGTAAATGCTCATAATAAAATCAAGGAGTGGGAAGAAAAATTGAAAGTATTTGTGAATACTTCATCAATTCCTTGTCCAAAACCAATAAATTCAGCTCCAATAAGTGACGATGTCACAAACTATGATAAAGTCATAGTTGAAGATTGTGATGAGAAATCTGATGATGAAACTAAAAAAATTGAGAAAAAGAAATTATTTTTGAAATTAAAAGAAAAGTTTCAAGAAACTGTTCCGCAAACAACTGAAAAGGGAGAATGCTCTAAGCAAAAATCTTTGAAGAAGAAAGTGGAACAAAAACAAAAGGAGAAAAATTTGAAAAATGATAAAAAAAAAAATAAAAGCTCATCAGATCAATCATCCAATCGCAATAAAAAATCATAAAAATTGAAAAATCAAATCTCAAAAATTGTTGGTAATAAGTGGTGCAGGTTTGACCACAGTGCTCAAAAGCTAAATCCAGCAAACAAGAGGAGCAAGGATTATCACCAAGCCAAACAGTGCTATGATCTGTATGTTTGGACTGAGAATGCTGATTGGTACGATAACAGAGTGTGTTATACTTGTGGTGTGAGAGGAGACATTGTTGTTAACTGCCAGAATTGGAGTTATGAGACGAGAAGATGCTATAACTGCCAAATCAGAGGACACATTGCTAGAGATTGCCCAATGAGATCAAAGGGAAGATCGATGGATGAATCTCAGAAAATGGCAAAGAAATCAGTCAATGTCAAGCCCAAAGAACAGAAAGTTCAAGAACCTAAAGTTCAAAAACAGAAAGTTCACGAACAGAAAGTGAAGCTTTCGCAAGGGCAGAAAGACAGACTGAGGAAGAAGAGGAAGAAGGCGAGAGAGTATCTCGAAAGGATTTTATCCTCGGATACAACTGGTAAAACAGATAAAAGTTCTGATAAATCGTCTTGCTCTCCAAAGAATGACAAGTCAAACAAGCTGAATTCATCAGATACAAATCTGAGGACGAAAGAGGGAAAGAAGAAAAAGAAAGAGAAGGAAATTAATCAAGAGATTAACAATTCTGGCGATGAATTTGTTTCTCCGGAAACAAAGGAGCCAGTTGTTAGCAATGAATCTGACTCGTTAAAGTCAGACAAGCCACGTTCAGGCGATGAATCTGGTGTAGTAAAGCCAGAAGAGCCATGTGTTGAGGTAAAAAATGAGAATTCTGGTCTAACAATGGATGATGAAAATTTTCCACCATTGTTGAACAAGAATTCCAAAGCACCCAAGGACCGTCAAGCTTGGGTGAATCTGTTTAAATGAAAAACCTGACTTGCCGGAGCTTCCAGGTTGGTAAGAGTGAAGCAGGAATCGGCATATTTCTTGAGAAATTCACGAAAGTGATTTCATCATACATGTGGTAAATCAGGGACATTAAGTTGTACTTGATTTTCTACAAGTGATTGTGTTGAAAAAAATGGGAAATATTAAATCTTTACAAGTGGTTGAAGAAAACAAGGTGATGAATGATCCCCATGTTTGAGAAATGACTCACAAAACTTATTTTCCGGAAAAACCATTTTGATTAAAACAAACTTAAGTGTTTTGAAATCACTATGGGAAAATGTTTTGTTGTCAGCGGGAGTTCTGATTGTTTATGCCAATTGAATGGAGAATTGAAGTGATTCTCATCATGTTGTCACATTTCTTGTACAGCTTGTTTTCAAATTTTCCCAGAAAATCAAAATTGAGACATATTTTGATTTTAGGGGGAGTAAAAATTTTAAAAAATTTGAAAATTTGAAAAGTCAAAAACATTGAAAAATGCAAAAAAATGAGTTTTGTTGTGAAAAAGAGGAAATGATAGTAGATCAGTTGGACTGTCACAGCATGCTAAAGAATTGAAAAGATAAAATGTGATAAACGGTCTCACTAAAGATATGACGATAGGCTCAGCTAGACTAGTAGATTTGCTATAACGATACAAACCTAAATGAAAAAGCCAAGTTCTAGTGGGAAACATGGTCAAAAGCATAGTACTTAGTTTTGTCCTTCTTGATTGTGTGCCTACTCAGTAATCGCTGATTGTCGAAAGACATAAAACTGGTTAAGTTTGTGAACTTTCACAACTTTGCTGAAAAGTCGCTGTGATTGTCCATTTTATTTTGCAAAGATTTAAACTTGTTTTATTTCTTTATTTTGTTTAAGCATTGGACATCCTCTGCGTATACGTGAGTATCGACCTGGATGTTATTGCCTAAACGTTCTGCTTTATTTTCTTTGGTGTTTCGTTTAAGCTTTGGATCACCTCTGCGTATACGTGAGTATCGACCTGGTGGTTAAAGCCTAAACAATTTCAACTTGTTTTTATTTCTTATTTTGTTTAAACATTGGACTTTCTCTGCGTATACGGAAGTATCGACCTGATTGTGAATGTTTAAACATTCTGCTTTGTTTTTGCACAAATCACAGTTGATAAAAGTTTAAAGGCATTACTTGAGTCAGTGTATTGCATGATGAGGGGATATGCTGAGATCGTGGGGTCCATAAGAATTTAGTGCAAAATTAATATACCTTAATGTATCGGTAAGCATTTCGAAAGTTGTTAGATTGAGTTTAAGTGGACAACAGTATCGTCAATCTACGTGAATCGTTAAGAACTGAAAATGTTTAAAGCTTAACGGTGCTAGTGATTTGTCTCAAAAACTGATATGATCCTCTTACATAAGCTCACAAAAATAGTGTTTGTAAATATTTCTTCAATGCATTTCTTTACATTCAAAAATCCAAAAAGATTTAAGTGTGTTTTAGCATAAATTTTGAAAAATACAAAAAGATTTTCGACAATTGATGTTGGAGAGCTGATATTCAAAATTTTAAGTGCTGAACATGATGAACAGGGTTGGGTTTGAGTGCTGAATTGAAAAATTTTGAATTAAGAAAGAAGTTGAGATTAGTTAATTTGAACTTGGTGTAACTATTTCTAGTAAGTTTTTCTTATTGATTTAAGTAAAAACTTATGTTTTGGTGAGAAGTGTGTAGGAGATGTGCTGAACAAGAGTTAAAGCCAGGAATTAATCTCAAGGTGATAGCTAATTCCAGACAGCGATCCCAGCATGATGAAAGGGGGAGTCTAATGAGGTTAGAGCCAAAGAGAAAATCCTGGTACATGCTAAGAAAGAAAGGAGACCGATCAAGATTGAAGAGTCGTTATGTTGAAGACTCTTACTAAAGATTCCGTCAACATTCAACGGGGAGTCTGTTGGTGCAGTTGTCTGTCGACTTCATCTTCGTTCGAGTCTTAGATTAGGATATTATTGAAAGAGCCCGAAGACCGATAAAGAATGAAGAATGAGAAGACTCGATACTTCAGACTCGTCAACATCCGAGGGGGAGTCTGTTAGTGCATACGTCTGTCGACTTCGTCTTGTATCGAGTCGTGTAATAGAGTAGATGAAACAAGTCACACAGTTCGAGATTTACAGGATTCAGAGGTGAACAAGCCAGTTCAAATGAAGTGGTCAGTTCAAACGAACTGGACCAGTTCGTATGAACTGGAGATGCTTGTTCAAACGAACTGGATTTAGTATAAATAGTGGACTTGTTGTTTTCATTTGTTACTTTTAGATTCCGGTAGCGAAGCTCTGCCGAAGTGTCTCCAGACTTGTAAACGTGTTCTAATCAATACAAGAGACAATTAATAGTGAATATCAAGCTGAAACAAAATCTGATTCATTGAATTCCGCCTTTGAATCAGTTTAGAGCTCTTCTGAAGACTCGTTCAGATCTATTCTCGATCCTACAACATCAAAGCTATCAAGGCTCATATACAAAGCACCACTGGAAAAGTTCCTCCCACTATTCTCTTCATGAATAACCCCTTGCTAGATAATGCCAAAAAGGGGGAGAAGATAAAGTTGAAAAAGAAGGGAATAGAAGATGGCCTGTATGTTGAAACAGAACAAGAAAAACAGACATCTAAACCACCTTCCAAAGGCTTCAAACCTCAAACTACAAAATCTCAAACTTCCATCCAAACAGTTGATACGCCAGTAGTTCCAAAAACTGCTAGCCAAACAGCTGCCATCTCATCAACACACACCACTACAACACACACCAAAACCACTGCCTTACCACCATCAACATCACCACCATCGCCTCCTGCTAAAAAGCAGAAGACAGCAGAAGACAGCAGATGTTACAACATCTGTTGTAATGACAACAGTGGTTGAATCACCAATTGTTTCAACAGCTGTTTGTCAAACCACTGATCCACCCAAAACATTATCAACTCAAAAGCAGAAGACATCTACTGACACATCAGTAGTTGTAATGTCAACAGAGGTTGAAACACCAGTTGTTTCAACAACTGTTTGTCAGACATCTTCCACCACTGTTCTCAACATTCCTACATCACAACCAAAACCCCTTCTCCAAAAAGGCTTTACTCCAGAAAAAGAAAAATAACTCAGGCAGATGAAGACAAACATGATCCTAATGCTGCAAAATATCCACTAGAACTGGAAGCTGTAAAAATGAGATGAGACAATTCTACACCGAGGATGATCCTTCAACAAGAAGATTCCCTTCTCTCATAGGCTTCATAGTCCCAGAAGATATGGATGAATATCTCAAGCTAAAAGCAAGGCAGGGTAAAATAAGAGCAAAAGTTGAATGTGAAGGTCAAAGTGACGAAGCCATCTCTGAAAAATTGGAATTCTTGCTCACTAAGGTCAAGCAGATGGAAGACTATGCACAAGATCTAAACAAAGAAAAGACAGATCAACGAAATAAAATGAGAAAAGAATATCTTGCATATATCATGAAAGAAAAATTCTATCCTGCTGAAGAAAAACAATTTGAAGAATGGCCAATAGTTGCTTTAAAGCATGAGGCAAACATGATTGAAAGAATTAAAAACGATCCAAGAAAGAAGAAGACAACTCCAAATTGGAACAAATACAAAAAGCTCATTGCTGACCTTACATCTAAGTATAAAAGAAAGAAGCAAGAGCTGGTAGATGCTAAGGTGGATACTATTGAAGCCATAGCAAAATGGACAAAGCAGTATACCGACGAGGCTTATGAAAGGCTTAAGAAAAGAAGGATAACAGTCTCAGACACTTCTAAGAAGCCTGACTACAAAAAGCTAGAACAGCAGATTAATGCTCTTAAAACACTAATCACATCAGCAGATAACCCTATCCTTGTGGAAAATCAAGAAAAAGGAAAACTGCTGACCAGTGAAGAAGAAAAAGAAAAGGAAGCTGAGTACTTCACAGAAGCCATCGAGAAAATGGATCTAAAAGAAGACAAATCAGCAAAGCTTCAAGACCTTGCCAAAAAGGTGTTAACCAAACCTGCATCACCAAACACTTCAGACATGAAAGCCATTGAGCTAGATCAAAAGAAGAGGCAAGTGCAGATTGAAAGAGAGACTGCAGAAGATATAGTTGCAGCAAATAATGTCATCGAAATGGCCTTCAAACAACTGTCTGAAAGTTTACAACTTTTCACAAGACCAATTTCTCCAAACTCATCTGAAAATAAATCTCTCCCAAGAAACCCATTGAGTTCAAAAGTACTAAAGTGGATGTCTGATCAAAAGACCCACGTATTGACCTTGGTCAGATCCAATGGCGAAGTGAAGTACATATCAAGGAAAGAAGCACTAGGTCTTGGTGTTGAAGATTTGCAGGATCTCCTTGAACTTTCACTGTGCAGGGATGAGGATGACTCAAGTTCCAAGGACTTTGAAGTAGAATTTAAAAGGCAAGTGAAGGAGCTTCTGATGAGAAATAAAAATCTTGAATAATGAAGGGTTTTGGCATTATCTGTTCATGGGGGAGATTGTTGGGATTGAACCCTACCAGAGGAACAGATAATAAAAGCCAAAATCGGATCACGACAGTGGATTTACAATAAGCAGTTGTTTACATTAGGCTTTCCCCTTGAAAGTGATTATAACAACTGATGGCTCTCTAACCACTGTCCGTATACAACTGTTGCTACCATTTAAACTGCAGACAAAGCCCTGAAGAAGTAAAACACTGCTGTTTCTATCTACGGATGACAAAGTACTGCCCACTCAAGGACTGATCAACTTTGAGGAAAGCACTGATGGAAGAAGATAGCAGTAGTTTAGTGTATTACTTGTCTTATGTAGAATCAGTGGTTAAGATTAGCAGTGTTTGTATAGGAACAATTGTTACAGCTTGTTACGCTATTAAACGTCGCTTTCATGGTGACGTCAGCTGAGATGCCTCAGTGGTTTTGGTTTACAAGACGTCGCTTTCATGCTTGTAATCTTTTGATTTGTTTTGTAAATCTTTCAACTTATTGTGAAGCATGTGTTTATCAAAACTATTTCTCTCTTTGATTGTGTTTACAAAGTTTGTTAATCATTTCCGCTGCACTTTACATTGTTTCATATTCATTCATAGTTCAAATCATACAAACAAACACAATCATGAGTGCCTTCGATCCTAACATCCTATGTGGTTGGTGAACTTATATGCTAAAGAAATTGAGTTGCTATATTTGAACAAGATCTTCTTTGCTGGCATTGATCGAGAACAAGCGATGCAATTTCAGAGAGTTATAAAGATATGTTTAGCTTTTTTCATTCTGGCAGAATGATGCCAAATAATTGGAGAGAGCTGGAGAAGAAAGAAGATGAGAAGGAATGAAAGAAGTTAGAAAAGATTGTTGAACGTACAAAGAAAACATCAATTAGAAGATACAAATACAAAAGACCGTTGCCAACTTATCAAAGACTGAAAAAAGCTTTGAGGACTATCAGAGAGAGTATAGAAAGAGGGTGTTTTGGATGAAAGACTGAAGAATTTTGAAGAACAAGAAAAGACTGCAGAATCATCCAAGGGGGAGTCTTAGTACATAATGTCTAACGCCTATGTCTTAGTCAGAGTCTGTCTTGATTATAAGTAGCATAAATTTGAAGTTTAATTTTGTTTGTATTGGACTCATACACACGTATGAGGGCCAGAGAGTGTAGGAGTCATGCGCTAGATCTTCGAATGTCTATATATAGGTAGGACATGCGCATGAGCTCATAACTTTGGAACTTGTGTTTTGGAGAGCTTATACAAATTTTGTAACAAGTGGTCTTTATACTGCCCAATCTCTTAATGAAAAGATAAATTATGAAACTAGAAGTGTTCACGAGATTTTGGACTGGATTTCGCACTTTCTAATTGCTCATAGATATCATATTCGTGTTATACAAGTCTATTCAAACACACAACGATCCTACAATGATAATCAATAAACAAAGATGTACTCAATAAGTTTCCGTATATTGATTTTTGCAAAGTTTTGATAAAAGATACAAATGAAAAGCTCACAAAACCCTCTATTCAAAGTGTTTTATATCTAAGAGACTACTGCTGGTATTTATACACATCACACAGTAGTTCAAACGCAATGCCAAGGTCCAAATAACAAACCATGCATGTTTCCAAACAACCACATCTGATGTCTTTTGGATAAACCATATATTGTTTGAATGATCATGACTAAGTTAAACGACAAGAGGATGTAGTTGGACTTTGGTCAACAAACACAAAATCTAGGGGTGAGCAAGAAAACCGAAATAACCGAACCGTAACCGAATAACCGAAATAACCGAACCGAAACAAAAACCGACGGTTTGGTTTTCGGATTTTTAATAACCGAAAATTTCGGTTCGGTTTTCGGATAAACTTTTTCAATAACCGAAAAAAACCGAACCGAACCGATAAGTTACAATCCATATATTTTTATGTTTAAGTTTAAATTGTTTAAGTGTTTAACCCAATGCTAGTAGAAAATGTTAATTTTATTCTTGAATGTTAAGTGTTTATAATAAAAACATTATAACTGAAATGATTTATTATTACCAATAAGATATAACAAAATTTAATAAAAAGTTTGAAGAAACATAGAAAAAGATTAGAAGGTTAGGTTTATGTAAACAATTTTAATTAAAGAGGTTAACTATAATAATTAAAATGTAAACATATAAAAAGATTGTTATAATATAATTTATTCTTTTTATTTTTTGAATCTTACATAATTTTGTTCCAAAAACCGAAAATAACCGAAAAACCGAATCGATGTAAAAACCGAAAAACCGAAACCGAACGGTTTTTAAAACCCGAAAACCGACATTTCGGTTTCGGTTTTGATTTTACCCAAAAACCGAACCGAACCGAACCGTGCACACCCCTAACAAAATCAAACAAAAAATACAACTTTATTGTTTAAAGGAAGACCAGAACAAATACATAACGTTAAATTACAAGCTACAAACAGAAGTGCATCAACAACAGGATACTGCCAGATGGAAACCGAGTCGAGCACCATCATCGGGGACGAACCTGGCGACGGAGAGCATAAGCCGTTTAGCAGTCATCCACACCGGTTCTTTGAACCAACCTATCTAGTGGGTGTGTCGGATGACGAACCCATATTTGATGAAGATTGGATGCACTTCGATGAAAAGGAATATTACTAGGTGCAACTAGCTATTAATAGAGTTCCTAATCGAGAACAAGATGGAGATTGCAAGTCATTGTGGATAGAGATGATGGAGTAAACGGAGTCATCTGCGCCTATTTTGATGACTTTTTCAATGGTGAAAAGCTTGTTGAAGATCGTTATGCAATGGCTAGCGTTGGATCTCAATCACAGTTAAATGTAATCATTTCTTTCATGCAGAAAGACAAACTTGAATTGCATGTTGACCCATGAATTTTCAAAAGGAGGATGATTCGATTAAATCTTCTATGTCAACGGATTTTTGTAAGGGAGGTAATATTCAAATAGGAGAAAAGATTTCTTTATCTCTACACTTCCGTCATGAAAATTCTACACATGGGCCATATAATCCTTATAAAAAAAACTAAAAGCACACATGAGAAAATACATGGAGTTTATGTGGGAAACCAACAAAGCCCACTGAATACTACATTTATTGCTAAAAATTGCAAAGAAGCTGATGAATTATATGAGTGCATGAGTCCTTTGCGTGCTTCATGTGGAATGATGGAAACTTGGATATGTTTCCAAGTGGGAAATCCAGTTTGGATTTATTCAAATCGAATACTAGTCCCAAAAAATGTGAAGAAGATGTTAAAATCAAATTTCCATGTAGAGTAAACAAGAGACGGTCCAATGCTTCATTTGATCCGGGTGTACAAATCTAGAGTTGGGCACGACAAATCGTGACATTGAATTGTATAATCAACGGGTCGTGATAATTAATCAGAATCAGGTTGATGTTCCTTTTGATCCACGTGACTTTGGTCCGAAAGCAAAACTCGAGGACACGTTTTTTTGGAAAGGGGGGGGGGGGGGTTATGATGCAAGAATATCTACAAGTTTAAATTAAAGTTAATCTTTTAATATTTATTTATTAGAATTTTAATCTTTATTTAGTTTCCTATTTGACTTGTAATTCCCAACTATTAATTAAATGGGATCTTGGACTTATTGTTCAGTTCGTTTTTGGTTGATTTATAATTGAAAAACATTGTTCTTGGACCTCTTGGTTTCCTTGGAGTATTCGATTAACTATTTGATCTTGAGCCATTTGATTGCAAGCGAAACTGTATCATTTATAGTACGTGAAATACAGTTGCGACAACAATTGCAGTGTGTGTTCCTGATTTTCATACAGTTCCGAACCTTAATGAAGATCGATAATCACGAATCTCCGGATCCGATTGAAGGCTGCTTGTTTTTAATATGTTTTAATTAGTTGTTAATGGGTCAAACAAGTCACTGTTTATGTTTGTTATTATGTTTCGAATATTGGGCCTGAGGCCATGTAGTTAATAGGTCCAGAACATTAGAAGTCCAATAGGTTTAAATGTTTGGGTCATATGAAGTTTGGGCCTATTTTGAAGAGACGTGAGTGTATATGTGATTACCGTATGAACGGTTACAAAGGGAATCGACACACCTCTTGGTGATCGACATACCCTTTCAATCGCACCCCTTCAACACGTATAAATAGGGCTACAACTTCCAGTTTCAAAGGGTCTGTACATGCAGTGATTGTATGCAAAATTTCAATTAATTCAAGTCCAGTTTGTTCAAGTTCGATTCCGTGTTTCGGTTAGTTATTATTCGTTTCTTGCAATTTACGATTCAGTATGAAGTGGTGTGAAAGTTGTAACAATTATTCGTTCAAGTGTGATCATCGTTCTTATCGAACCGAATGGTCCTGGGAACCAATTGCCTGTGATACCAACAGTAGTATCAAAGCCAAAGGTTCTTCGGTAAAAATCGAGAGGGATGATGGTGGTTTTGGAGATCATCTGAGGGAGAAGGGTGAAACGGCTGGTGCCGGGTTTGGTGATGTTCGGGTAAACGGTGGAAAGAGCGGTCGGGGCTGCAACAAGGGGAAGAATGTTGCGCAGGGGAAGCCATCCACGCGTTCGTGGAAATCACCAGTTAAGAATTTTCCCAAGAAGATGGTTCCGAAAGGGTTCACGAAAAGTTTCGGCCAAAGAAGGAGCGCACCGGTGGGAAGACCGAGAAAGGCCGGAAATCGTTGTGTTTTGTGTAAGCAATTTGGTCACATCGCTTCGATCTGTCCAAGTAAGTATATCAACTTAAGCCCGTTACCCATTGAAAATGATTATTTAGTTGATGGTACTTGCGGAGGAAGTTTCGATTCGATTTGGGTGGTAGACCCAAATTTCAAAACACACATGACCGGGAATATGAGTGTGTTTAAGCGATTTAAGAGGCACTTTGGGGTGATGACGGATGATGTGAGAAGGGAATTCTCATTTGTTCACGGTATCGGCGAAGTGAAAATACCGGTGGATGGTAAAGATAAAACAATACCGTGTGTCAGTTATATGCCAAGATTCAAAAGAAACGTGTTAAGCCTAGAGCAACTGTTGTTTCAAGGAATTGAAACAGTTACTGCCGGTGATTCATGCATTCTACAGAATATGTTCGGTGGTCGAGCAAAAGGATTTGATGTGTTTGAGAACAAGTCCGATATCGAACTAGAGGAGGAGTACCTAGACAAGTTTTATGATGGTCTAAATGTTGATAATGGACACCGAAATGATAAAGAAAAGTTCAAAGAATATGTTGAGGAGTTTTACGTAAAGGAGTTTGAGATAGAAAGAGAGAAAACCAAGAAATTGAATGGAGAAGGCACGTCAGGTGTGAAGAAGACAGAGATTGTCTACTCGAAAAGGCAAAAGGCTGGTTTCGTGTTTTATTATGAAAGCTTGAAAAAAATCCGCAATAATCTAAACAAGAACTACGTCAAAAGGCGGTTGCCCGTTCTCAAGAAGAAGAAGATGTCATTGAAGATGACATGATTATCGAAAGTTGGCTAGAGGCTTTGGATTTAATTTTGCTACATGAAGAACTAGCCGGGTATGAAAAGCTTTATAGTGGCCCCTTCGAGGAAGTCTTAATGTGGTTTATACCGTTTTTTTCTTGGAATCTTCAAAGAAAGCGTCATGCCTCCTACGCTCATCGATGGAAGGGATGTTAGTTTGATTCTACTACACCGAATTGTGACTATTAAAGGTGGTATAAAGAAAGTGATCGAGGATGATCTTTGGGCCGAGGTAGCGGTCGAGTATGGTTTCGAAGCGGATGATGCATATGTGATAAAGGTCGGTTACGTGTACTACATCAAGTTGATTGACTGGTATTTCGAGTTTATGAAAAAGAAAGGAGATAAAAACGCAGCGATTGCGGGTGAAGGAAGCAAGAAGGATGAACAAGCGGAAGCGGTAGAAAACGAGGATGAGGCGGACTTGGTGATTAACATCGAGGTCGCCAGCAACGATGATGATTGAAGAAGGTTGCGGATCGCGGAGTTTCATGCTTAGGAGGGAGAATGAAGATCGATAATCACGAATCTCCGGATCCGATTGAAGGCTGCTTGTTTTTAATATGTTTTAATTAGTTGTTAATGGGTCAAACAAGTCACTGTTTATGTTTGTTATTATGTTTTGAATATTGGGCCTGAGGCCATGTAGTTAATAGGTCCAGAACATTAGAAGTCCAGTAGGTTTAAATGTTTGGGTCATATGAAGTTTGGGCCTATTTTGAAGAGACGTGAGTGTATCTGTGATAACCGTATGAACTGTTACAAAGGGAATCGACACACCTCTTGGTGATCGACATACCCTTTCACTCGCACCCCTTCAACACGTATAAATAGGGCTGCAACTTCCAGTTTCAAAGGGTCTGTACATGCAGTGATTGTATGCAGAATTTCAATTAATTCAAGTCGAGTTTGTTCAAGTTCGATTCCGTGTTTCGGTTAGTTATTATTCGTTTCTTGCAATTTACGATTCAGTATGAAGTGGTGTGAAAGTTGTAACAATTATTCGTTCAAGTGTGATCATCGTTCTTCTCGAACCGAATGGTCCTGGGAACCGGTTGCCTGTGATACCAACACTTAATGTGTATTCTATTTACAAATGTATGTGTATGTTGTAACATAATCATAAATATATCGATTACTTTTATTAGTGCACACATGATCATACCAAAAGGTAAATTACACATAACATAAACGATTTAGGAAATGAAAATATGGCATAACATCTCTGGTTATATTGATAGCTGCTTCATTAATTCTTTTCACGGACAATATTTGTTTCGACCAGGTCCACCGAAGAAAATGTAGCTGCCCCAATCATCAGTGATGCCGTTCACAATATCATAGCAACTCTTTTGCGTGGTGTAGGTGTTGAGATTTTGAGGAGTCGTTAAAGTGTTGTTATCATTGACTGTGAGAATATTTTTTATAAAACTTGCTTTCCCAAACCCTTCTTGAGGGAAATAACCACTGCCCATTTGGGTAGTTGTATGAAGACCGCCTGAGCGTCGATTAATCACCTCCCCGCCCCATTCCACAGTTGATGCACTCTGACTTAAATATGAAAACAATGAGGCTGGCCAGTATCCTATAACCTTTCCATCTGGACCATCCCCAAGTTGCATCCACCAGTCCCCTTCTTTTCGGTCCTAACAAAAAATGGTATAAATTAAAAAAAATATTACCTGTGCTTCAATTGTTGTACACATGGAACATTAATCCGTTATTTAACCCTCAATAATTGGTAACTAAAACTTTTAATTTTTTGTGAACTTTTGCATATATAAATTTAAAACAACTTCCTGACAAGAGAATCATAGATTCTGAGTACAACTTCCTTTTAACCTGATATATGATGAGTGTTCGTGATTTTAGTGTCAATGTTCATCTTGTGTAATTGGAATTAACATATATGTACTGTAACGCCCTGCTTCTTCGTAATTTCCATAATTAGAAAGTCTCGTCTTGTATTTCTATTTGTGGAAATCTTGTATTTCTTGTAATCGTATTTCGTTGTATCGTTGTAAAATCCGAGACTTTGATCGTAATGAAACGAATCTTTTATACATCGTTTATACATGTTTATACATTGTTATGTGCACTAGTTTGATACATGGTTCGTAATTCGCATAAACGTATGTTTAATTCATAAACAATGATTGTGTATTCGTAATTCTTAAATCTTTCCTACGTTCAAACACTTGGTTATTCGATTATAAAATTAAGTTATATGCTTTTCGCTTGATTAATACCTAAATGTAAATCATTCATACTTGTTTCATATGACACACTTAATATATCGCAAGTTGGTGTAATTAAAACATGTCTTTTAATCCTTTTAGGCCTTGATAACATGTTAAATGCACATTAGGCTTTATGTAGCATCTTCATTATATAAAATACCTCTTATTTATACATTTTACATCATTTAAACAACAAATAATAATAATAATAATAATAATAATAATAATAATAATAATAATAATAATAATAATAATAAAAGCTGCCAAACAGCCCTTGCAATCAGCCAACTATGGCTGAATTATTTCTTTTTTTTATTGCTTAAACTCTCACCTAATTGTATTAAATGCTCACCCAACTTAACCCTAATCATCCCCCCTATAAATACCACTTATAAGCAGCCTCCCTACCACTTTTGCAACACTAAAAACTCTCAAAACATCCTCCAAACCGTAGCTGAAAGCAAGAGTTCGAGCATATTCATCACCTTTTACAAAAATGAGCATAACTCACTCAATTCTTATCCGATTCACTCGATTCTTTTTCCTACTACTTTGTATTGACCTTAGCTACGTTTCCATGGGTTTTCCCTTGAAAACCAGAGCCTGGAACATTGCCAAAAGGGCTCCAAAGTGGACTGATTTTTCTGTTCTTGTTTCAAACTTTGATAAACTTGTTTAAACTTGAGGAAACTCATCTCAAACCTATGTCCTTATGCTTATAACCACTTCTATAGTTAGTTAGGCTTAAAAACAAGGTTGAGACATTCAAAATCAGAGGTATAAACCTCACAAACTTTTTGTTTTGTTCAAGGGTTTTAACCCACAAGTGATGTTCAAGTTCAAGACTTCATGATTGTGTGATGGAAGCTTTGTTCTTCCTACCTCATGTATGAATTCCATGATACTTAGAGGTGCATAAATGAAGACTTTAATCTTCTACTTCATGCTTGACTTATATGATGTAATATACACTATGTAATACTTATGTAACAACCAAATAATCGAACTCTTGGTGATGAACTAATGGACATTCGTCAAGCTAGTAGATTGTATCATCTTAGGCCTTGACAACTTGTCACGATTCTAATGGAACTTTGTTCCATAAAAACATTTAAACTCTTTTAGAGTTTCATAGTGTCAAGAACAAGTGTCATGGGTGTTAGATGATTATTTTCATATGTTTACTTTTCATGTTATTTAAACTCCAAATCCGTAGAACCATATGTAAACACCTCTTAAACTCCAAATCGAACACATTCAACTTCCTAGTCTCAACAACTTCGTCACATGGGATAATCAGAAATCATATGCAACTTCGTGAGTATACTTGACCCATTTTACCGTTTTCACACTTTTGGGTGTAACATGTTATTATATACAAAACACACATACTATACATATTCTTATGCAAATGTACAAACAAACAATCCAATACATGCTTACTATTTGTTATGCTTGATTCGTGTTTTCTGGACCATACTTATGTGATGAACTTGTCATTAGCTTCGTACGAGCCTCCATTTAACATGTATAGCGCTATAGGAGTAACGCACCGCCCGTAGACTAGTGGTCATGTTAAATTTTCATTCATACTTGCGTAAACAAAGGGTTGACTTGTAAATCGCATGCCAGTTTATACGTTAATCTTGATAACTAGGCTTGCCATGTGGATTGTTCTTTATCATTTTTATACTTATATACTACGCACCAAACTTGTATGCTCGCCAATACTTTTGTATTGAACTACACTTTTAAAACATGTTGCAGGTTTAGCGATGATGTTGGTGATGCATGGAATCTAGTAGGATGCTTAGATACACACTTTAAATTTGTATTCTTATTGTATTGTATTTCGTTACTCATATTGTATTTATTTCAAATCTTTGTAATTGACTCTTTAGAAATGAAATGGAAATTTATTATTTAAATACTTGTTACGAATAGTGTTATGAAGTCTCTTGCAATCTATTTCGTCTCACTCCGATGTTTCCGCCATCGGTTGGGGTGTGACATGTACCAATGGAAATTTAAACTATGATACGATGCAAGCGAGTAGGTGCTGAGTGCACATTTGTAAGTTTGATTTTGATAAATATTAAGAAATAATTTATATTGTTTCTATCATTAAGTACTAGATTTATTTATTAGTTTTAATTCCTGATTGTTAATTCTTGGTTATGTATTACGTGGCATGATTTATATATAACAATTTATATTCAATTAAAACATAATAAATGAAACTTGAATATATTAAATCAAAACATATCATCAATAAAATAGTTTAATTGGAAAGGCTTATTTTAATGGTATTGTAAATTGAAGAAGATTGAGCATGGGTTTTTATGAGATTGGAATGAGTCAAAACGGGTTTAAAAAAGTTGCAAGTATATTAAGAAGAAGTTGGATTTCTATTTAAATGTTAGCGTTAAGATAAGTTTTTCGTGCTATTTTCAACTTTCAGCCTCCAAAAATCAATTTTATGATGTATTTTGGTGCTATTAACGACTTTCACCCTCAAAAAATTATTTTTATGGTGTTGTATAATTTGTAAGCATTTAATGGTGCTTTGTAATGTATATTTTGATCGTGTGTGTATTTATTAGTTCGGTAATGTTAGTATTTGGTGCTTTGTAATACAACACAACACTAAAAAGCTGAAATTAACACCACTAAAAAATTTGGTTTGTACTAGTGATACATGTCATGAAATTCAAAATGGATTTTAAAATCTTGGTTTACACCTATCTCCTTATATTATGTAAGATACTGGATAAAAATCGCATGTAAATTTTTATGGGAAAAAAACCCTAAAAAGTGGACCTAAGTTTGTATGCATTTTTGTACAGTTAAAAAATCATGGATATTATGAGAATATTTTGGGATTTTATCCGTATTGGTTATATTAAATAACTGAAGTATAAAATTGGCATTTGTATACGCCCATGAAGAAGTAATCTAAAACTATATGAGATGAATAATTAGGAATTTGAAGAAATACCTTCCATATAATTATGGTGAAACCATATTGAGAACCGTTAAAACGTGAAATAGGAGACATGCTGGCCTCAATTGCAATTTCATTGCTGGTTTGAATGAAGCCGGAGCATTTAAGATTGTAACAGCCTGTTGTTTGATAACCATCACTCTGCACAAAATATAATTGATAAATTTAAGCTCTTAGTTGTATGAAGATAGATATTATATACAAATTAACATAAACTTACAGTCCAGTAAATGAACATCCTGGTGTTAGTGTCGCCGCGTTCTGGAGCGACCTGGTGTTATATAAGTTCAAAGATTTTGATAGTTTTAATTATTTAATAATTTTATTTTGTCATGCTTGGAGGATATGAAAGTTGAAACATGTTTACTTATTTGATACAAGAATAAGAATACAAGAATTTAAATGAAGAAGGAACTCACTTGCCAACCAGCTTCAATGGTATTCAAATCTGAATCAGAACCTGATAGTATCCATAGTTGACTCAAACTAAATTCATTATGTTCTTGAACATATGGGTTCCATACATTAAATGTAGCTTTTGCTCCATAAAATAGCCCATTAGTATATGCAATTGCATACTAACAAAAGTTCAAATTCAAAATCAGGAAAATTGTATAAACAAGATGTGGAGTACAATTCTCTATCTACCGGACTAAAGAGGCTTACCTCATGGTCCTTGCTCACATTAGTGACTTCGGGATTCATGGAGCTTGGTCGAGCAACGGGAAAACTCTTCTTCTTCCCATAACTTTTGATGGAATCTGCACTTAGTACGTCTTTTATTTTTGTTCTTACGACGGGGATTGTCCCTTTTGGGCATTTTCCATTTGAATGCCACAATTGAGTGATTGCTTCCTCTGAAGATGATGTATCCATGTTGATGTTGTCATCCATTACCCAACCTGGATGATAGTTTGGCCTCATCTATAACCAAATAATAATTTTACTAATAGTTAATGGGTCAAATATGTAAATACTCAAAGGTCTATGTTTATGTTTTATGTAGTTATTGTTAGTAGAAGGGTCAAGGGCTTAAACCCTCAATTGTATGGCCGTAGGTTGAAGGGATGCAACAGTAGTAAAGGGTCACGTCGTTTCATCCTTGTATATATGTATGGATGTACAACAAGGTTAAGAATTCCTTGCAGAATTATAATTGGAAGTATTATTGATTGATCAGTTTTGTGTTCATAATCTGGCAACACTCTTGGTCTATAGGCATCATGTACCCTACACACCACATGAGGAGAAAAGAAGCAAACCTTAATGGTATGATTTTTGAGAAGCGGATGATCGAAAGCTAGTTGATGAGAGATATGAACACAATCTATTGTATCACCATCAGGGCTCTGTTTAAAGAGTTTGTAAATTATGACGTTCAGTTAGCTAACATTGGACAAGAAGAATGATGAAACTAATGGGAAAGAAAGATAATAGACCTTGATAGATTTAACTGGATGTTTATTTAACAGGTTTAAATGCTTTAGAGCCTCAACTTTCTCTATGGAGCTTGGATGCCTACTTTTGCTAGCATAACAGAAATGCGCCGCGGTGAACAAATGCAGGACCAGCACGACACAATAAAACAGCTTTACCTCCATCGTTTTGTTAAGAATATCCGTTTAATTTTCCTGAAAAATACTAGTATCAGGTGCTACACTTGTGAATGAGAAAGGAAGCAAAAACAAATTAACAAACAAACAAACATACCGTTGTTGGGTTGCGTGTGGAGTTATGATGGGTTCGTCGCTATGGAAATGTAATAGGTTTATATAGGATTGAACTATGAAGAGTTATAGACTGTGTTTTATTATTTTTAGATAAATTATGATAACCGTTATCATGGATTATCATTAATAAATCAAGGAATGTTACCAATATGATTATTAATTTATTAGTTGACGTTAATTTAAATTAAAGAAGTATACGTCATTTCCCGCGTAGATCAAAATTATTTGGCATATACTATAGCTTCAGTCAACTATAGTTTTTGGCATGGATAATGGGACAAGTTGAATTTGTGAATGTGTAAGCTTATCTTGATAAAAGGACTAGCAAATTTATTTCATTCATAAATTAAACCGGTATTAGATAACTTTTTGCAACCAAAATTGCGGGAATGAAGACCTTTATGTGTACGGTCCCATTTTGCAACGCTTTGCGATCAAAGTTAAAAACCGCTTTTACAATCGCAGTATTATGACAACTAATTTTGAGATCGATAGCTTTACTATTGGTTTGTGACCGGATCATTTTGTGCCCGGTTGGCGTACGCCATTTAGCTTCTGCTTTCACAGCCTCTTTTAGTTTCAACGTTTTTACCAGTAAATTTAACAATTATATAGTGAGATATTAATATCCAAATTTCACTAGATTTTACAAATGAACAAAATATCCAATTTAAACACCTTCTTCCGCTTCTAAGCGCTTCGCTGTACAAGTGACGAAAAGTGTTAGATTTGTGAAGTATAACATTGCCCATTGTAATAAAAGATTCAAGATCCCTATATATAGACACACCCAAATTATTTGAATCGCTTAAATTAACCATACATATGTAATAGTTGGTAATGAAAGATTCAGGAACACAACTGTAATAGTTAAGTTACTTAACTATTACACAAACACAACTGCAAGGTTCCGGTATAACTGTATAGGTGCTTTATAGGAGTATGTTAGTTTGCCGTTTCCAAAAAAAAAACATGGCAACTCAACCAGACCTGGTCCAAACGCTATTCAAGTTAATCCGATTATAATCTTAACTTTCTTATTCTTGGATTGACCTCATGAATCAAGCAATCAAAAAGACTACTTCAAAAGTATCCTTAAATTTAATACTTTCTGTAATATATGAATTGGCCGGTCTCTGCTCTGGTCTGCTGTCCCAACGGACACACCAATTAAATTCCTTATCCTCAATTCAAATACATAATATATTCTAGTCAATGGTTTGTGATGACACTCTGATAGCAAAATATACCTCGGAAGAATATTTCAAAAGTCAATGATAGCAAAATATATATACCTCGGAAGAATCTTTCAAAAGTCAATGATGACACTCTGATAGCAAAATATACCTCGGAAGAATATATTCTTTCGGTACCGGACGGTACCGGTACCGAGCTCATCCCTAAAATAGAGTTCGTTATCTGAGGAAAAACCTATGTATCTTCGCTGAAATAACAATTAAATCCTTAAGTTTTCTTTATTATGTGATAGATTCACTGCTGGATGTCTTTTTTTTTCTTTTCTAAGGTACATGTTTCTTCCACCTACAACTGATTATGTAACTATCTTTTTTTTGTTTATTATTTCATTAACGATGATACATTACGCGGTTATGTAGCCGTATAACTATATGTCTTCTTCTTTCCCATTGTGTTAAGCAATTGTGTAATGTTCTCCCACTTCTTTCCTTAATACTAGTTAATATTTGAGAACCAATTAAAATTGAAGGACAATTCAAATTTTAGAATTTTCGATAACCAGTTGTATAGATGGGGAACCTCTTCTTGGGTGTCTAATTTCTTAGATCAAAGAGAGTGAGATAGCAACATTAGTTGCAACTTATGTGCTCAATTCAAAAGAAAAATCAAAAACATTATCATTAATAAGTGACACTTAAATAGTATAGTGTATGCATGATGAATACAATATGAAGTATTGAAATTTAGCGCCAAGACAATATCGTAAGGCATTGATTTACAAGTGTTAAATTGATCATGGTATAGATTCAAGACATGTTTAAGATGTATCAACATGTATTTTGATCCATCAGTAGCCATCTCGTAGGAGGGATTTAATAGATTATTTATAATTTCTTGAATCCTTTTAAAAGTCATCATTTGTTGAGGCCATGTAACAAGAAGTAAATAGTTTAGTGTAGAAGAGGAGATATCACATAACATCAAAGTAACACACAATCATTTATACTGTCTCAATCTTTCTTTAAGTCTTTTAACTATTCCTTGCGATCAATAGGAATCTGTTTGTTTTCTTGTGTTTAATACTGAAAGTATATTAATCAAGGTGAAGATGAAATTAAAATTAAGTTGCATATATTTCACAGAATATGAGAAACACACGAAAGCACAAGGCTTAACTACTTAGTTGCAATACTTGAAAACAAATACTACTAAAGATCAAATTAACAAGTATTTAAACTGAAAGAAGACAAGTTGATCATTCTTGAAAGTCATCTTGCACAGCATATTGATCTTGAGTTCTTCTAGCTAGTGCATCTTGTGGAACACTACAGCATATCTAATTAGTTATAAGAAGTAATAATTAGTATATGGACCATAAGTGAGAAAATAATAGCCAAATGTTAAGAATTAAGCAAGATTTAGTAAAGAATAAACAACACAAAGACAATGATCAATAAAACCAAACTTGGTGTAAGATTTGGGCCATAGTGGTCTGATGAGTGATGGCAAAGAAACCCAGTACTCATTTCCAAGTTTTTCGACCACAATTTCCCCTGCCAGTGCCACCATATCCAACCTGACTGGCAATCCACCATTCTGGCCATTCGCCCAATTGCCCAGAAAAGGTTCGACTGTCATTTTTTGACAACATAATAATATGTGCAACGCAAATTGCACATAACCCTGTTTGATATGCAATTTCCAAATACAAGCATCTGTTGTATAAGTTCCATATAGTGGCATGCAACATCCAGAGAGTATCCATAGTCCACAAGAGCTTGAACAACCTCAATTAAATCAAGTGAACTCAAAGACGAGCGGTGTTCGCTTGGGGTCCATAAAAGTGAGTTTAGCATTCGATCCATCATCCATCTATGTATAATGATCAATTCTCCAATACCCATCAATCTCTAATGCTAAACTCTAATTCTTCATCAGAAGCACGAAGCATGCTTTTTAGGTCATCCGATTTATACAAATTGCCAAACGACATCTTACCGTCTCCGTTGTATGGGTATAAATTTTCTAGAAGAAGTGATTTAAGTTTGTCTAATCCGAGTTTGTCCATTGTTCCATGTTCTAAAACAAATTTCTTGACAAGATAAGTTTTTGGCTCATTTCCTAAGCTTAATCTCAGTAGTACGCTATGTACCAGTGCGTGAGTTATCGATTCAGAGATTAAGGATAATAATTAATTAAGTACCTAGAGAATTCATGAGGAAGAAACTCTGCATCATGAGCAACAACAAGAGGGCCACACATGATTTAATATGCGATGGGCCAACTGGTTTAGCTTTGCTATTTACAGAGTTATGCCTTAACAAACAATAATAAACTAGTCGGAAATGGTTGCAACAAGAAAATTAAAAAAAAAAAAATCACATGTAGATTGAGTAACAATAAGTAAATAGGTTAGAGTAAAAGAGAGATCACATATATAACATTGCTCTCAGAACTCATATGGCATATCATGTTTGTTGTAGTTGATTTATGAGTAGCTAGGCATCTTTCACAAAAGATTGTAAGAATATAGGAGGGGATTAAAATTTTGAGCAACAAGTAAATAGTTTTAAGTAGAAGAGGAAACATCACATAACATCAAATTAACACACAAATCATTAATAGTGATTCATAAAACTAAGTTGCAATATCTTTCATAGAAACACACAAAAGCACAAGGTTTAACTACAATACTTCAAAACAAATAGCACGAAAGATGAAATAAACAAGTAGCCAAACTGAAAGAAGGAACTTCGAAAGTCATCTTGCACCGCATCCTGGCGGTCTGGTGGCAAAGAAACCAATACTGAGTTTCAATTCTCTCAAGCACAACTTCCCCTGCAAGCATATCCAAATCAACTGGGAATCCCCCATTGGCCCAATTGGCCAGAAAAGCTTCGAGCATCATTTTTTCATAACATAATAATGTGTGCAATGCAAATTGCACATTAACCCGTTCGGTATCCAATTTCCAAAAACAGCCATCATCTGTTGTAGTAGCAAAGAGTGTCAAACAGTGGCAGACAATATCCTGAGAGTATCCTTGGTCCATCAAGACTTTAGCAACCTCATATATATAAAGTGAACTCAAAGACCAGCGGTGTTTGTGTGCGGCCCATAAAAGTAAAGTTAGCATTCGATCCATGTATACATAATGAACATTTCTCCAATGCCCATAGATCTCGAAAGCTGAAAGAAGGTCAAGAGCAGACTCCAGTTCTTCATCATCAGTAGCGCGAAGTAAAAGGTGTTGGATCAGGCCCTCAAGATCACTCACCCTCTCACAACACACAATTTATGTTTCTATGTGAAAGAATGAAAAACTACCGGTACATTTATTCATTAACAACTGGCTATATATATAGCCTTACAAACTCACGTGAGAACCATAAAAATAGCAACAACCTACTACTAGTCCACCTAAGGAACCGGTACAACCCACTATCCCAATTCCCAGCTACATATTCTAACATACACTTTCTAAATGAATTGGTCAAACTATACCAACTGTGTCTAGTAAACAATTAAATTAAATAAAACTATAAAACTACAAATAAATGCTTAAGTCATCAACCCATGCAACATCCACGTTTTATTTAAGCTTTGGATGATCCACTTTCTGACCCGTAACCAACATGACCCATATTCGACCCGAAACATCAAGATTAACCCAACATTCACCCCCTTAATCTTGATGCCGTTTCTTTCTACTTGCTTGCATTCATTCTTGCTTTCCATGCTAAAACCGGAATCGGTTTTCTGGCTTAATTCGAATCACTCTTGCATGCTTTATTCGAATCCGTTCTTGCCGACTTGCTATTCGAACACAACGTTCAATCTTGCTACGAACCACACGGGTCCGGTATTGCTAACTTTCAGTTTTCTTTCTTTCTTCGGTTGTCGATTTCATTCTTTCTTTCTAATCGACACTCATACTTTCTTCTTTCTAGCCGATGCTTGCACTTTCTTTCTTACCGCACCGGTATCTTTCTTACTTTCTTGCAAGGCCTTCTTTCTTTCTTGCTAAGCGACGCCGGCCTCTTTCTTTCGTGTGGCGCCTCTTCTTTCTTTCTTTCGGTCTGATGTGAACCCCTTCGGTCTCGGTCTCGGTCTCGGTTTTTGGTTCACACTTTCGGTCTTTTGCGGCTTGTCGGTTTATAGCAGTCTTCTCTGTTTCCAACCGGAACTTTCTTTCCGGCAGTGGTCACGGTTTTCGGTCTTCTATGTCTCCCGTTGGAACAAGCTTTCCAACGGCGGTATTCTTATCACTGGTTCCTCTTCTCCAGCGACGACGGTCTTGCAATCGCCGATGCTTTCTTTCTTCCGGCGAGTCAACGGTCTTCCTTTCACCGGTTTTTATTTGTCCGGCTCGGTCTCTTTCTTCAGTCTTCACTTTCTTTCGACAATCATTGGCTTGGTGGTGTGCATCACTTGCTTAATTGCTTGCTTCTTTTCTCGACAGAGCCAACAACTTATTTCACCACCCAACTTGCCATGATCTACTTCTATTTCTTTCTTCTAACCATCCCTTGCTACTACTAAATCTTCTTGTTCTTCAGCGCTGCAGCCAAGGGCTGGCCCCTTTCTCGAAATCGACTCTCAAACCGGCACTCGTATCTCAACCTCTGCTCTGATACCAAATGTTGGATCAGGCCCTCAAGATCACTCACCCTCTCACAACACACAATTTATGTTTCTATGTGAAAGAATGAAAAACTACCGGTACATTTATTCATTAACAACTGGCTATATATATAGCCTTACAAACTCACGTGAGAACCATAAAAATAGCAACAACCTACTACTAGTCCACCTAAGGAACCGGTACAACCCACTATCCCAATTCCCAGCTACATATTCTAACATACACTCTCTAAATGAATTGGTCAAACTATACCAACTGTGTCTAGTAAACAATTAAATTAAATAAAACTATAAAACTACAAATAAATGCTTAAGTCATCAACCCATGCAACATCCACGTTTTATTTAAGCTTTGGATGATCCACTTTCTGACCCGTAACCAACATGACCCATATTCGACCCGAAACATCAAGATTAACCCAACAAAAGGTCAGGAAAAAATGGTATAAGTTTATCAGACGACACCTGACAGTGTCCGTTGTATGGGTATAAGTTTTCAAGAAGAAATAAGAAACATAAGCGCGAAGTAAAAGGTCAGGAAAGAATGGTTTTTAAATACTTCAAAATTTGTTTTAGTCCCTAAACACACCTCTACTCTTCACAAACGCCTCACACTTTCTTAACCTCTCGTTTGTAATTGAGTTAGTTGTGCTGTAGGGCCGGAGGGGCGACATACATGCATGGCCCAGAACCTCACCCGAACCCGACAAGAAAAAAACAGGTCTGGGTCAACTAACACAATCCATTTAATAAAACAGATTGAGTTCGGGTTGACCTGTTTTAGGTCGACCCGTTAACCTTTTTTTGGTTTTTCCTTTTTTCATATGGTCAGTCATAATATTGTTAATTATTGTTAATTTTGGCATGTCATATTATTTACTTGTCACACTCATACTTACCATTAAAGTGTCATTGATAACCCACTTTCAACCTAACAATCCGCTTAAAACTCGTTAACGTATATGACTCATTCAAAAAACGGGTTAAACGAGTTATGTTCGGATTGACCCAAATTTATGTGCATGCGGGTTAGGGGTGAAATCTTTGACACGGATAATAATATAGGTCGTGTTCGAGTTGAACATTTCAACCTGTAAACCAGCCAACCCGCAACCTATACCCAACATGATTGACAACCCCTAGTTGTGTTGCATCGAAACTTCTTCCTTGCACCTAACACACAATTGAACTTATATAACTACACAATTTGTAATTGTAAGATCAGTTATCAAAATATTCAGATATTATTTTAAATTTAAACGTATGTGATAATTATTGAAACTTAATAAGTTTTGTAATCTATATCTATATAAGTGAATATGTTAACTAAGATATGTATACAAAACATATCAAAACTATAACTATGTAATCTATATAAGTGAATATGTTACATATCAAACTATAACTATGTAATTGTTGAATTATATAATATATTTTATTATTCAATTTAATATTTTTATAAAATCTTGTGCTAATATGTTCTTTTTTTATTTTGTTGCATATTGTTGGATCGTGTCATCTTTGAGCATTGGGCTTTGCTGAGTTAGTGGTTTGGTCCAGCTGAAGATTTTGTGGGCTCATTGAAGGCGGTTGCTGTTTGGGATTATATCAAACCCTTGGCCTTTGGTCGGGTTATAAAAGAAAGGGTTAAAGACAGAGATTGTCATAACACAATCTCCTTTCTTCTTTCTACTTACACTTTACGCATTCTCTCTCACTCTCTTGAAACCTGTGAACTAGGGTTTCTTAAATCTTGTGAGATCGTGTTCTCATTGATCTTTTAGTGCAGATCATCACGTTGATGATTTGCATAGGTTGGGAGATTTTGTTTGTTTTGTCTACAATTTGTGTAGATTGTTTCTTGTACTTTGTCGGTGAATCTGTGCCGACTGGTTTGTTAATAAAGTTCCGTTATTCACTTTGATATTGTGTTCTTGACATGGTATCAGAGCACTAGGTGCTCTTGGGGTTATCGTCTTCCGCTGTGTTCGAGGGTTTTCTCTTAGACCCGTTTAGATCTGGGTTATTACTGGTGATCGTTAGAGTCTTGGTAGTTCCGATGGTTCTGTTGATTCCAGATCTGGTGTTTCTTGTCTTCTTGGAGTCTGTGGCTCTCTGAAGATTAAAACCCTATTTTCTAGGGTTTTCCTGTGTTGAAGAAGTTCTTGTTGGTCTCTTTTATAGGGAAAACCAACAGAACTTTTATGCTTATATTCTAATCAGGTGCTTGTAACCCTAAGTGAAGGTTACAAGCCTGATTTATACGCACCCACTATGAGATTGTTCTATCTCTTTCTTGTTTTTTTTGTTTTTTTTGCATCACCATGTCAGTGTGTCTAGTCATATTGATACCGGGTTTGGCAAGACCGGTTTGATTATTGGGATATAGAGAGGGTTCACTCTGTTGCTTTTTTTTTTGTCTGGTCTTGTGTGTCTATAGCTTCCTGGTTATTGTCTAAGGAGGCACCTTTTGAGTGGTGAACCTCTGATCGGACCGTTGTCCAGGTTTCGCTGGTATTTATTCTTAGTGACTGTTTTGTGTTATTCTGCTTATTGTCTTGATTGTTACTTGATTATGTGTTATTCTGTTTGTCTCTTAACTGTTATTCTGGATTACATTGTTCTGTGTTATTCTGTGTGTTTCTTAATTATTTGGTATGGCTAATGAAGATGTTGTGATTATTACTGATACTATAACATCCTCTAGTGCTACTCTGGTTAGCAAGATTGATGCCGGTGATCCATTGTTTCTTCATCCTAGTGATTGTGCTAATCTGTCCATAGTTAATATTAAACTTAAGGGAAAAGAAAATTATAGGGTCTGGTGTGATGCTATGAACCTTGCTTTACAAGTTAAGAACAAAATAGGGTTTATTGATGGTACATGTCGTAGGTCTACTACTGATGATGTTTTGGGTAGGCAATGGGATAGGTGCAACTCTATTGTTCTTACTTGGATTCTTAATTTTGTGTCTGAAGAGTTGTATCTTGGTCTGCTTTACTCTAAACTTGTTTCTGATGTGTGGAAGGATTTAAAAGAAACTTATAATAAGATAGATGAGTCTGTTGTGTTTAATCTATATCAGAAAATTAATTCTTTTAGTCAGAATGGCATGCCTGTTTCTGAGTATTATCATAAGTTGAATTGTATGTGGAAGCAATTAGATTAGTTACTAGCTTTACCTGCCTGTTCATGTGATGCATACAAATAGTTTAATGATTTCAATCATCTTATTAAACTGATGCAATTCTTAATGGGTCTTGATAGTAATTACCAGTCTGTTAGAACAAATCTTATAACCAGGGAAACGCTTCCTTCTGTGAACGATGCCTTTTCTATTATTTCAAGAGAAGAGTCTCATCTTCATACTAAAAATATTTCTAAAAAAAATACCTAATAGTGATGTTGGTGCTGTTAAAACTAGTCAGTATGTTGATTCAAAGAAAAAAGGTGTTAGGACTCCTAACCCTAATCTTAAGTGTTCTCATTGCAATAAGATTGGTCATACTATTGAGAAATGTTTTGAACTTGTTGGCTATCCTTCTTAGATGAAGTCAAAACCTGGTGGGAACAAGGGTAACAGGGTTAATAATAATGTTACTGTTGATAATTTTGATACTTCCATTTCCGTGAGTTCATTGAACAATGATCAGATAGCTCAGTTGCTTAGTCTCTTGAGTGATAAATCCAAAAGTGATCCTCAGAGTAGTGGTTTTGCTGGTATGTGTGCTAATTCAGTATGTTTGAATAGTTTTGTCAACTTTTCATCTAAACCTACTTCTGATTTCAAACCTGTCTATTGTTTTTCAAATTTTGTTGATAATGAAAAAAAGGTTGGGTGGATAATTGATTCTGGGGATAACCAACGTATGGTAATGACTGATGATGGTCTTATTAATCAAATGGATGTCAGTGATTATAATATTAAGGTTAAACATCCTAATGGCACTAGTGCCTTGGTAACTAAAATTGGTGATATTAAGTTAAGTGATAAGGTCATTCTGTATGATGTTTTTGTTGTTCCTGATTATTGTGTTAATCTATTTCTTTTCATAAACTTGCCAAAGACTGTAAGCTTACTATTTCTTTTGATGAACATAACTGCTATATTTAGGATTCTCAAACAAAGAAAGTCCAGGTGACTGGTAATCAGTTTGATGGTCTCTACTTCTGTGGTAGTTCTACTATTTCTAATAAGGTGTGTAATGCTAGTTGTAGTCTTAATATTTGGCATGCTAGGTTAGGTCATCATGCTGAACCTTTTTTGCATGTTTTAAAAAAATAATTTGAACATTAAAACTAATGATAAATTAGAACTTTGTGAAATATGTCATAGAGCTAAACAGCATAGGGAACCTTTTCCCTTAAGTGATCATAAATCTAAATTGTTAGGAGATCTCATTCATCTTGATGTTTGGGGGTGCTTATAGGGTTCTAAGTAGGGATAGTTTTAGATACTTCCTCGCTGTTGTTGATGATTTTACTAGGGTTGTGTGGGTGTATCTCATGAAGTCAAAAGATGAAATTTTTTACAATATCAAAGGTTTTCATAATATTCTTAATTCTTAGTTTAGTAAATCAGTTAAAATTTTCAGAAGTGACAATGGTACTGAATTTGTAAATAAACAAATGAGTGTTTTTTGTTATGAAAATGGGATTGTTCATCAAACTTCATGTATTCATACTCCACATAAAACTGGGATGGTTGAAAGAAAACATAGGCATTTGTTGAATGTGGCTAGGTTTTACTTTTTCAAGGTGGTTTTCCACTTAACTTCCACTTATTTAACTAACATGATTCATTCGTCTGTTTTGAACGGGAAGTCTCCATATGATCTAGTGTTTGGTTTTGCTCCTGTGTTGAGTCAACTCAGGGTCATAGCATACCTTTGTTTCAGCACTGTGTTAAACAACTCTGATAAGTTTAATACACATGCTGAAAAATTTGTTTTAGTTGGATATTCAAATGAAAAGAAGGGGTATAAACTTTAGAGTTTAGATCATAGAATGATGTTTTATTCTAGGGATGTTAGGTTTTATGAAACTGTATTTCCTTTTAAATAAAAGAAAATGTCATCTGATCTTGTTACTCCTTCTGAAGTTAATACCTTGAATTTTTTTTTATTTATCTGGTTTAAACTTCACTCAAAGCCCTAAAGTTGACTCAACTCCCAATGATGAGAATATACAAACAAGTACTTCATCAGGTCATGGGTCTGAGCAGTCTGAAATTGACTCAGACATTGCTTTAGGGATGGCTGGTAATCAATAACCAAGCAATGTTGAGCCAAGTTCAGACAAGGCTAAGCATGATACTGAATTTGAAGGTAATAATAATTCTAAGGGAGATAATAGGGAACAAACTAGCACTGTTCTAATGAGGTCTTCTATAAAAATTAAATTTCCTTCTAAACTTGATGATTTTATGGTTGATGGGAAAGTTAAATATGGTCTTGAAAAGGTCTTAAACTATGCTAATTTGTCTCTTGAAAGTTTGTGTTTTGCTTCTGTACTAAATAAAAGTTGTGAACCAAAGAATTATTTTGAAGCAAAAAATGATAATAATTGGGTTGATGTTATGAATTTGGAACTTGAAGCTTTACGTAGAAATAAAACTTGGGAAATTGTAGACTTACCTCCTAATAGGAAAGCTATTGGATGTAAGTGGGTTTATAAGATAAAGTACAAGTCAAATGGTGAAATAGAGAGATATAAGGCTAGACTTGTTGCTAAAGGGTTTAGTAAAAAAGAAGACATTGATTTGTTGATACTTTTTCTCCTGTGGTGAAAATGGTTACAGTTAGATGTGTTTTGTCTATGGCTGTTCATTTTGACTGAGAAATATATCAACTTGACATTAATAATGCTTTTCTTTATTGTGACCTAAATGAAGAAGTTTATATGTGTTTACCTGATGGTTATAATTCTTCTTATGGGTCTAAAGTTTGTAAGTTAAAAAGGTCTTTGTATGGCTTGAAACAAGCACCTAGAATGTGGAATGAGAAACTTGTTTCTATGCTTGTTGAACTAGGTTTTGAACAAAGTAAGTGTGACCATTCCATGTTTGTCATGACAAAAGAATCTGTCTTCATTGTTCTTCTTGTCTATGTGGATGATATAATTATCAATGGTAGTTGTTTGAAACAGATTGATAAAATCAAGTCTTTACTTAAATCAAAATTTTTGATAAAAGACTTGGGGAAGTTACAATACTTTCTTCGTCTTGTAATTATAAGGGAGAAGTCTGGTTTGTGCTTAACTTAGAGAATATATTGTTTAGACTTGCTTGCTGAGTTTGGTATGACTAGTTTTAAATCAATGAGTTGTCCAATTGAGGCAAATCATATTTTAACTCATTTATGTGAACAGCATAATTAGTTAATAACCAGTATAACTGTTTTTAAAAAACTTGTGGTAAACTGATTTATTTGTCACATACTAGGCCTGATATTGCATATTCTATGCATTTTCTAAGTTAGTTTACACATTCTCCTACCCAGGCTCACTTTAAAATTGCTTTAAGGATTTTCAGGTATTTAAAAGGTTCTCCTGGCAAAGGTATTTTATTTCAAAAAGGAGATGCCTTAGATATCAGTGCTTATGCTGATTCTGATTGGGCCAAGTGTCTTAGTTCTCGAAAATCTATAACTGAATTTTGTGTGTTTTTGGGAAATAACCTTGTGTCATGGAAACACAAAAAGCAGTCCACTGTTTCTAGATCCTCTGTTGAAGCAGAGTATCGATCCATGTGTGCTACAACATATGATGTGCTATGGATTTCAAATCTTTTAAAAGAGTTAAACATTGAGGTTAAACTTCTTATGAAGCTTTTTTGTGACAACACAGCTGCTATCTCTATAGCAGCCGATCTTGTGTTTCACGAATGTACGAAACACTTTGAAATAGATCATTTTTTCTTAAGAGAAAAGATCTCTAAAGGTGTTATCCAAACTATGGGTATTAAATATGAAGATCAGGTGCTGATATATTTACAAAAGGGCTGCCTATTGGTCCTCATGAAAAGGTTTGTCATCTCCTCAATATGTTTGATTATTTAAATATTGAATTGAGGGGGGGGGGGGTGAAATATATAACATATTTTATTATTCAGTTCAATATTTTTTTATAAAATCTTGCGCTAATAGGTTCTTTTTTTTATTTTGTTGCATATTCTTGGATTGTGTCATCTTTGAGCATTGGGCTTTGCTGAGTTAGTGGTTTGTTCCAGCTGAAGATTTTGTGGGCTCGTTGAAGGTTGTTGCTGTTTAGGCTTATATCAAACCCTTGGCCTTTGACCGGCCTATAAAAAAAGGTTAAAGACAGAGATTGTCATAACTAGGGGTGTTTAGAAAACTCGTGGCTCGCAGCTCGCTCGAAACTCTCTCGAAAAAAGCTCGAAGAATGCTCGGCTCGGAATTGGCTCGGTTGTAAACGAGCCAGCTCGGCTCGGCTCGGTTTGTAAACGAGCCGAGCTCGAACTTGGCCTGGCTCGGTTTGTGAGCTCGTGTGCTGACTCGATAAGGTTTACATCCTTCATTTTTTTGTCCCACACGCTTAGAAAACAAAAACTAAGGGAGTATCTCCCCTACAAAAGAAGGTAAAGATGATAGACAAAGTGAATTAACTATTTATACTTGCATATTGGGCCATATGGTTAAATTAAATGGCAAATATGGCCCTTAGTCTATGAAGAAATTCATTTTAAAGGGCTTTTTAAGTAGTAAATTTTGCGGTTCTTTGTTAGTTCGAGTTAAATCGAGCCGAGCCGAGCTAGCTCGAATTCTAATCGAGTCGAGCCCGAGCCTCAAATCTAAGCTCGATTTGAAATTTGTGCTCGAGCCGAGCCAGCTCAAATCGAGTTCGAGCCGAGCTCGAGCTAGGTCTAGCTCGGCCCGACTCAGCTCATTTACAGCCCTAGTCATAACACAATCTCCTTCCTTCTTTCAGCTCACACTTTAAGCATTCTCTCTCTCTCTCTCTCTCTCTTGAAACCTGTGAACTAAGGTTTCTTCAATCTTGTGATTTGTTGGTTCATATTTTGGTGTCTGTAACTTGTTCTTTAGTAGCGTTGTTATTTTACGGTCTTTTATTTATCGAGTCTGTATTCGTCAGTCGACCAAGTCGGATATCCTCCTATCTAACTTTGGTATCACAGTTGTATCTTTGGTATGTATATATAAACTGATGCATGTTGCATTTGGTCAGTAGTTTATGTTGTGTGTGTGTTTATTACATAGTTCTATTGCAAACTGTCAAACAGTTTGCAGCTGTTCTGTTATGCAGCCCCTCGACGAAAGACCTCTTTCGTCGTACATGTGTGTGACGAAAAACCTCTTTATTCATCACACTATGTTTCATCGCTACAGTGACGAAGAACCTGGTCTTTCGTCGACCAAGGTTCTTCGTCAGGCCCTTTATGTTTTTCGTCATGTTTGGGTTGGGCTGCCTATATAAACCACACTTGGACTTCTGTGTGAGGTTATGAGAGAATACCCTGCTGTGAGTTTATCCTCAAGCATTGTGTGTATATGTTTGATGTTGTTCTCACGTTTAATCAATAGACTGTGAATCTTTGGTTACTTCGAGTTCTTTATATTCTGTGTTTGGTTTTGCATCGTTACGGGGATTCCGCACTCGTGACCGTGTTTGTTATAAACAGGGATTTGGTTTCGTGATCGATCCTCTGAAAACGGACCTACAAGTGGTATCAGAGCATTGACTCTTATCCTTGTTTAAAACCAAACATAGTTGTGTTTTCATCAAGTGTTGTTTGTGATTTCTCAGATTTTGTTCTTGAAAAACTTTCATAATTTTCTGAAAAAGTCCTTAAAATCTGTCAAAATCTTGATATTTGCTAAACGTTTTATCAACAACCTTTGTTATATTGCTTGTTCATGTGATAAAACTGTGTTTTCATTGAAAGATTAAGCAAATTTGTTTTTCGGAAAATTTCTCCGGTAAAAAATTTTGGCCGGAAACTTCATATCTTCATCAGTGTTCTTCATATCTTCTTCAAACCTTCAAAGTGTTCTTGATTTTAAAATTAAAAGATAATTGATAAATGATTAAAATATTGGTACAACATCATGGGTTGGTAAGATGGGTGTATTGTTAGGTTGAACGGGTGTCTTTGTCAGAGTACAAAAGATAAGATTTGCTTTTTTGAAAAATCTCAACAACTCTCTGTCTGTATCTGTTTGTTGACGAAAAACCCAAGCGACGAATTACCTAGTATTTCGTCAAAGTAACTTCGATGATAAAAGTGCTGTTGACGAAAAACCTGTTTTTCGTAGCAATTGTTTTTGACGAAAAACCATTTTTCGTCTGAATTGATCTTTGGCGAAAAACCTAGTTTTTTGTGGGTGACACTTGTGATATTTTCAACAGAAGGTTTGCAAAAGTCATTTAACAGTTTCTTTTCAAGTGTGTGATTAGGTATTCTCATTTATACATCAATCATGAGTACTAGTCCATGGGATTGGAGCACTGGCCCAAGCTCAGGTCAAGATCAAACCTCCGCAACGGCTTGGTTAAGAAATGTGATGCCACAACAATCGATTACTGCAAGTCAATGGGCATGCGTGACAAATCAAAATCAAAGCATTCAGAATCTGTTATTAAGTGAAAGTGAAATGGGTAGCAACAATCGCCCGCCAAAGCTGAATCATATGAACGATTATCCATCTTGGAAAGGTCGTTTTCACACTTATGTTCTAGGGCAAAACACCGAGCTATGAACGTGCTTCACTACACCATATAACACGGCTCTTGAAGAAGCAGGATCAAATGCAGCGACCTTGGCAAATATGTTAGAAAACGACAAAAAGGCATATGATCTGGAAAAGAAGGCGTTTGCTATCCTTACACAAGCACTCCACAAAGACATTTATCATCAATTCGGTTATTGTACTAGCACAAAAGCCTTATGGGATGCCTTGGTAGCAAGAGGAGAAGGAAATGCGGCTACAAGAAAGACACGCCATGATCTGTTGAAAAAGGAATTTGAAGCATTTCAATTTATGGAAAACGAAACACTAAATGATATGACAACTTGTTTTTATCATTTGATTAGTGAGATGTATTCTTATAATGTTGTTGCAACTCAACAGGAAATGGTTGCAAGATTTGCTGATGCTCTACCCCCAAAGTGGAGTCCATTCATTGAATTGTTAAAGCATACGGGTGTTTTAGATACTGTCAGTATCTATGAATTCATTCAGAAGTTGGAACACAAGAATGCAGAAGAAATCCGGAAGGCTAAATGGATTGCAGTTCCACAAAATACGAAAATGTACCTTGGAGGGTTTAATCCTGCAGCTAGTTCCAGTCAGCAACCAAAACTACAAACGGCGTTTGTGTCCAATACAAGCTCCTTCCCCTTTCCCCAGTCAGCTCCGCAGGTTTTCGATCCAAGTTCCTATCTCCCACCACCGCATGTTATTGCTCAAGCTCACGCTCTTTCAAAACCTCAACTCGATCCGAGTGCTTGGCTCCCTAAAACCCAACCTCCACCTCAAGTTTCCACTACTCAACCTCAATTTGCTCCAAGTGCTTATCTTCCGCCCTCACCACAAGCCCAACCGCAAGCCCAACCACAGCATGTTACAGTAACACCCTTCAACCCCAAAACCCCAACACAGTCAGAGTTGATACTTCAAACCTTTCGAAAGTCAGCATCGAAGTGGCAAAGGAACATATGGAACTTATTAATACAATGGTCAGTGCCTACTGCGGACTGGTCGCAGGTCAAATTGGAAACATTAATTTGTCCAATGAAGATTATCAACAGATAGACCGTGATGAAATGGAGTTAATGTACATTAAGTGGGCGTTTGCAAGTGCTGTTAGAAGGGCTAAAGATTATATGAGTCGAACTGGAAGAACTACCTTGGAAAGCAAGAAGGATACGAAGTACGGTTTCGATAAGGATGCAGTTACGTGCTTCAATTGCGGCGAAAAGGGTCACTTCAAACGTGAGTGCACTCGACCAAGCAAACAGGGCAATCAAAATCCCTTCCGAAATCAGACAAGTACTTCCAACACAAATCAAGATAACCGTGAAAGAAGGATAGTAGCTATGAACAACACAACCAACCAAAACCAGTCTGGACCATCAAACACCAACCGAGCATTAGTCATTCAAGCTGATGAAGGGTGTAACTGGTCAGTACAGTTTGGATATTGTGATCAAGAAGGAGGAGGAACTGCATGTTATGCAAAAATCATCAATCACATCAATCATGTTCACAAAGAAGAGTTCTCTGAAAGTGATGATAGTTCGGGTTATAACGGCAGTTCGGATGAAGAAGGCTCGAGTGTAGGAGGTTATAATTCAGAATCGGATGTGAAGAAGGAGATGAATTCTGATGTTGATGACTTGTTAAAGGAAGCTGAGGAGTTAAAGTGTCAGAAATCTATTCTGATAAAGAGGGCTGCTGTCGCATCAAAGGAAATGGAGAAGTTCTTCTCTGAAGATGGATCTTTTTTCTTATCAGACTGCCTTTATGGCAAATGTCTCAGCCTCGACGAGTCAGGTAAATTCCGACACTCCTACTCCTAGTGTATGTAGTATGTGTGCAGATTTGAAACTTGAATCAGAAAAGATTCATAGTCATAATCAGAATTTGGTTATTGAGCTGTCACAATCTGAATTGACAAAAACTGTTTTCAACAAACAAATTGGTATTAATAACTACATTAATATCATTGAGGAAACAAAGAAAGATCTTGCCATGGCAAAATGCGAGCATGATGCAATCAAGCTCAAATTGGAGAGTTATTCCAACTCCCGATATGTGCTTGATCACATTATAGATGCTCAACTGCTGAAAGGAAACAAGAAAGACGTTGGGTATAAGTCGTGTCTGCCTCCTTTGAGACACAACTAACTAGAATGCCCGATGAAGAGGAAATGCCTCGTTTTGAACCAAGTGTGCCTCTTGATTATGAGGAAGTTACTACCGGATTAGGGTTCAAATCGGACAGTTCCTCGAGTACCTCATCTGAAGAAACAGAAATTTCACCATCTACGAAACAAAGTGCTCCAATTATTGAGGACTATGATTCTTCTGATGATGAATCAGATGTGAGTGATCAGGATAAATCACTTGATAAGATGAAAGGAGTAGAAATTCCTATTGAGAATCATATTCTTTGTGATCCTCCTACTCCTGCTGTGCAACCTGTTGCCAAAAAAGTGATAGATCCTGTCAAGCAAGTCAAGGAATATGTGTCTGTCGTTAAGAGCAATAATGTGTTGTATACTTTGGTCGGTGATGCTAAAATATATTCAGACAAAGATTTTCCAATTAAAAACATCAATCCATCTTTGATTGATAAAGTTTTTGAAGATACTACCAGTAAGTTTTTGGGAAAGACGATCCCGGGAGTTGTTGTAACTCAATGTGATCCTATTCCAAAATCTCAAGTTAGAAAACAATTTGGAAATCAAAGATTGCCGACAAAACAACAACCTATTGCTTCTAAGGGTAAACAATAAGAACAGCGAGCTCAAAAGCCTAAAGTTTCTCAATCAAAGTTTGAAACAAAAGGAGCTCGTTACAAGAAGAAAAGCAGTGATGTTAAATTTGTAGCATCAAAAGGTATTGATAAAATGGAGACTTTTGAAAATAAATCAAATACCGAACACAAATGGGTGTGATGAAGGAACAAGTACCTCTGGATCTACAGGTTCATCATCTGTTCGTCGGAATCTCCTAAGTTTGTTGAAAGGAGAACTTGTTTTAAATGTGGGGAGTTTGGACATATTATCAAGAACTGTACAAATACTCCCAAAGAAAAGTTCGTTGAGAGAGCCCCTCCTGAAAAAGGTCACCAACAACGTCGTTCTGTTTCACCAAAACAAGATAAGAGAACTGTTAAAGAACAAGAAACAAAACAACGATGTCAAAACGTCAAGACAATAGAAAAGGCTTTAAAATCGGAAGTCAAATCTGTTAAAAAGGAACCAAGTTCATCACAACCGTTAAAACCAGAAATTTCAAAATCTTTTCATAAAATTCAAACTGGTAAACAAAATCAGACTTGGAAACCAAAAACGGGTGAAGGTTCAGGGGGGGTATGATATTTCACAATCATCAAGAAATCGAAATCACATTTCGTGATGATCGGGGACGACCCAAGAACACTAAGGCTTGGGTCCCCAACTTCAACTAATCGTTGAATGAAATGTGCAGGATGTTCCAGGAGGAACTGTTAATAGTTATTGGATTGTTGACAGTAGAGCATCTAGGCACATGATAGGCGACTTACGGCTTCTTTATGATGTGAAAAACATTAGAGAAGGTTATGTCGCATTTGCTGGAGACAAAGGCGGATATATCACTGGAAAAGGAATGATCTCCATTGGTGTTGTGTGTTTCGATAAGATCAATTATGTATGACAAATTGATCACAATCTTCTGAGTGTTTCGCAGATCTACGACAAGAAATTCACCGTGCATTTTGATGATGCCGGTTGTTATGTGCTGAAGCCTGGATTTAAAATTCCTAAAGAATGGATTCTCTTATCGGCTCCAAGGACTAATGATCTTTATATCCTTGATATGAGTCAAGCAATTACGACATCTGCACAAGTCACATGTTTTGTCTAGAAAGCCACAGAAAAGGAGTCTATATCTTGGCACAGACGAATGGGGCACATTCACTTGAGAAAAATGAACCATTTGGTGAAAAACAATCTTGTGAATGGTGTGCCTGTAAAGAATTTTCATCTACAAGATATCTGTGTTTCGTGCCAAAAGGGAAAGCAAACGAAGAAGTCTCACTCGATTAAGAAAGTCAACACTGTTAGCATGCCTCTTGAACGTCTTCATATGGACCTCTTTGGACCTATGAAACACAAGACAAACTTTGGGGATGCTTACTATCTGGTGGTTACTGATGACTACTCTAGATTTTCTTGGGTATCTTTTGTGGCGCACAAGAGTGAAACTCCTGAAATCCTCAAGAATCTTCTTACTTTGCTAGAGAATTTGTACACGTTGAAAGTGAAGAGGATCCGAAGCGACAATGGTACTGAGTTCAAAAACCGCATAATGGATGAGTTCTGTACTTCAAAGGGCATTCTTCATGAATACAGTTCTCGCTACGCTCCACAACAAAACGGTGTCTTGAGAGGAAGAATCGAACGATAATCGAAACTGCAAGAACGATGTTGGTAGAGTTGGAGCTTCCTGTTCAGTTCTTGGGGGAGGCTGTGTCTACTGCTTGCTACACTTTAAACAGAGTTCTCACAGTTAAAAGGCATGATAAGACTTGTTTAGAACTGTTACACAAAAGGAAACCGGGTATTTCTCACTTAGAACCGTTTGGCGCTCCATGCACTATGATTGAGCCACACGGAAAGTTTGGAGCCAAAGCTATCGAGGGTTTCTTCCTTGGATATGCTACTCTGAATTTTCGCGTATGGAATTTGGCAACAAAAAATATTGAGTTATGGAGTGAAGTAAAGGTTCAACGGTAAACTAATTCGGTTAGAGCTCCGGGTGATCCTTGGATGTTCGATTATGATGGGCTATTCGACTCCTTTAATCTGCCAACCTTTGACGAAGCATCTGCAGCTGCTCAAATGATACTTGAAGGTAACAACGCGGCTGACTCGCCATTGGTGAGACCAATTATTGTTAACCCTCAAGCTTCTAATTCGGTTAACAACACGGTTCAAAATGAGGAATTTGAAGATGCAGCTGATTACAATGAGTCATCGGAAGATGATGAATACCATGATGCAAATGAAGGCTCTTCTGCTCCGGTTGCTCCTGTTCAAGGTGCTTCTGAAGCAACTCCTCATGTGAAGAATGTAGACTATGCTGAAGGAAATGCATCCACCTCTACACCTATGCCTGGTGTGGATTTGGTTGTTGATCTTAATCTTAACAATTTGGGTATTAATACTCGTGTTCCTGAATCGAGAATTCATGATACTCATCCGCAGCAGAATATTATTGGAGATTTCCAAAGTGGTGTACAGACGCGTAATCAGATGAGAAACAACCAGAATGCTGGTTTGTATTCAGCCATCAGAGAATCTGGTTTACAAAATGATTGGTCCTTCGGGTGTTATGTTTCACAAGAAGAACCAAAGTCTTGGAAAGAAGCTCTAAAGGATAATTCTTGGGTGGAAGCCATGCAGGATGAACTGCAACAGTTTCAAAAACCGGGTGTCTGGAAGCTTGTTGAAAGACCTGAAAATTACAAGAAAATTGGCACACGTTGGATTTTCAAATGCAAAAAGGATGATCGTGGAGTATTCATTCGAAACAAGGCGAGATTGGTTGTTCAAGGGTTTCGCCAGATCGAAGGAATTGACTACAATGAAGTTTATGCACCGGTTGCACGTCTTGAGGCTATTCGGATCTTTCTAGCTTATGCTTCATTTAAAGGATTTAAGGTCTACCAGATGGACGTCAAAAGTGCTTTCTTACATGGTGTGGTTCAAGAAGAGGTGCACGTCGAACAACCTCCATGTTTTGAAGATCCTATTCACCCTGATCGGGTTTGGTAGCTCAACAAAGTTCTTTACGGTTTACATCAGGCACCGAGAGCTTGGTATGCAACCTTATCTAACTATCTGATGGAGAATGGTTTTTGGCGAGATCTTATTGATTGCACTCTCTTTATCAAAGAACAAGATGGAGATCATCTGTTGGTACAGGTATACGTTGATGATATAATATTTAGTTCAACTAATGATGCTTTGTGCAGACAATTCGAGCGTGTGATACAAGAAAAATTCGAGATGAGCGCAATGGGGGAAATGAATTTCTTCTTGGGCCTACAAGTTCAACAAACCGAGTCTGGGATATTCATCCATCAGACTAAATATGTTGGTGACATCTTGAGCCGGTTCCAGATGTCTGACGCAACGCCCATTGGTTCCCACTTCCGCAGAATCACGGGATTACTCCTGATCTGAAGGGAGAAAGCATTAACTCTTCATACTATCGCGCAATGATCGGATCTCTAATGTATCTCACAGCCTCGAGGCCCGACATCATGTATCCTACGTGCCTGCTTGCAAGATATCAAGCCAACCCGAAGGCCACACATCTGGGAGCTGTTAAAAGGATTTTCCGCTATTTGAAGGGTTGCCCGGAAACCAGTCTCTGGTACCCTAGGGATGATAGCTTCGACTTGATCGCGTTCAGTGATTCTGATTTTGGTGGCTGCAAAATCGACGGCAAATCAACAACAGCTGGATGTCAATTTTTAGGAAATCGCCTGGTTACATGGCAGTGCAAGAAGCAGACCTGTGTTGCTACATCAACTTGTGAAGCTGAATACATTGCTGCCTCTAGTTGTTGCTCCCAAGTTTTGTGGATCCAACAACAAATGCGCGACTACGGTTTTGAATTCCTATCTACTCCTATTTTTGTTGATAACAATGCTGCCTTACAGATCACTAGAAATCCTGTGCAGCATTCCAAGACCAAACACATCGAAATTAAATATCACTTCATACGTGATTGTTTTGACAAAAGACTCATCGATGTTGTTAAAGTCCACACTGCTCACCAACGTGCTGACCTGTTCACTAAAGCTTTTGATAAATCACGTTTTGATTATCTTCTTTTGGTCAATGGCATTAAGGTGATACCTGAGTAAAACTTCTTTGGCTAATCGTTTTTGTAAATATTTTCTTTAAAAACTCTAAAAATACAAAAAGATTTTCATTTTCGTAACCTTTTCTCATTTTAGGGGGGGGGGGGATTTCAAGAAAATACAAAAACATTTGAAAAAGTCAAAAATCCAAAAATATGTCTTTACTTTCTGTCTTTACGTTTGAAAATTTCTAAAATTCAAAAAATTAGAAAATTCAAAAAATATTAGAAAATCAAAAATGAGTTTCTTGGATAAAGGAAAATGATGAGACTCACTGGTGTGGTTGGTCGACATGGTCAAAAATGTAAAAAGAAAAATTGAGAAATGATAAGTATCTCTACTAATGATGTATCGATAGGCTCACAATCAGATTAAAATGTGCAGGATGATACAAACCTAACAGACTTCAAGTCAGGTGGGAACCATTCATTGGCATATGGTCTTGGTACCGAAATTTCGTTTGATTGATTGCCGAGGTTCTGAGATATGCGGTCTTTATGCTGTCTTATCATCTGGGTATCATAGTTGCATCTTTTACCGAAAAATAACGGAGACGAAGTCTAGATCTTCCATGATACTATACATACGTGTACATATTGCATTAGACCTCAATAAGTGATCAACAATCACATGTCCAAACAAAATAACTGATAATATATCACATTTATCCGGGAGTCAAGTTCGTCTCTTTGCTGTACGTTAGTAGTGACCTGTTCACGGACTTGCTCCTGTGCCCTCATGCATTTGAAAATCAAGTTCCTCTTCAATAAGTGATTCTATCACATAGGGCTTGTTTTCAATCAAAATAAGTGAGTTTCTCACATCTTTTATACGGTCAAACAGATGATACGCGGTATACTTGTGGCACCTGAGGAAAACCTGCAACAATCCTGATTTGTCACTTCACCTCTCTGTGTTTACTTGTCAAATTTCGGGACGAAATTTCTTTCAAGTTGGGGATGATGTGACAACCCAAACTTCCAAGGTCAGTGTCTCTTAGTCACGTGATCCTATTTTCTTATTATTTCCCTTTCATGTCCCTTGCATTGATGAAAATTGATAAACACTCGTGACTGTAATGTATTTGCTAAATGTATAACGTGATTGAGTATGTGTACGTGTGTTTGACGGATTAACTTTACAGAACCGTTAAATGTTTCTATGTGACGTTTAGCTAATTTAGGGAACTAACCCGATTGGGCTGCGAGTTACTTGATGTTTAGTGGGCCGTAAACCTACCCGAAACACACACATGACTACTTGGACTCTTGTGACCAATCGGGCCCTCTCCCCCTCGTTTTGACCCACATATGTTCCAGGCCCAAAGTGTTTTCCAAGCCCAACTCCCATAGGTGTCGCATATGTTTAAGTGTTACGTAACCATACTTTGTTTTAGAATATTCAAAACAAACCCTACCCTCTCCAAGTGTGCGTACGGCAGGAGAACCCCCCCCCCCCCTCGAGATATCATCTTGATTGATCAAGTCGTTGGTTAGTGAATCTATATCCATGTTAACTGTTTATTTTGTGTGCATATATAACCTTGATTAACAAAGTGCTGATTGTGCATGTTTGCATGATAATTGATGCTTAGAATTGTAGGCTATTTATATATTTATGAGGTATGTTACGGGTTCAATATTGATGATGATGATGCGATGATATTATGTGTTGTAACGTTTATTTTTAACCCGTGTAGATGATAGCCTTGAGCATAGCTTATGATAAAATTGTGATATATGCTACTTATGCGATGATGAACATGTAACTATAGGATCCTATTAGTTATGTTTGATCGAGTGTGTAGATTGTTATGATTATGTGAATTAACGATGCCATGTTAGTCGTAGTAACGTGATTTTGGTTAAGGATGCATGACACTGTTGATATTTGCATAGGGAATTTAAGGTTTGATAATAGTATTGGAATGAATAATTGTTTTGATGGTAAATGGAAAAATTGTTTGGAGTCGGGTGTAAGTCTCAAAACTGATTGTAAAACAAAAGACACTTGGGCCATACAAGGGACTTTGGGCCTCACCTGGAAACGTGCAACTGGGCTAGGTAAGGGGGACTAATCAAACAGTCCAAACAAATATAATTTGGAACCCACATTTGAGTGGGCCCTGAGCCAACTGAACCACACGATTGGGCCACACTCATTAGCCCACATACACCATTTAGGAACTATTAACTGGAAATTGTTTACGGGCTGGGCCAGCAATGGTTGGGCCAAATTGTCATGTAAGCCCATAATTAGTTAATAGATGGTTATAGTGTGTATGGTGAACTAGATCATGTATGATATGAAAATTGTTATGTGAGCAGGATGTGAGTAATTGCAATATGTTGAGTAATGCTCGTGATTTAATGCATGAAACAGTTTAAATGGCATGAATTGATAAATGTTGTCGTGAGACATGGACACTGTTGATTGACTAATACAACTTGCACAACTTGTTTAATGCTAGTGCTCTATTTGTGTAGCATGTGAAAAGAATGTATGACATAAGTGAATTTGAATACTAAACTGAGTGTTCTGGTAAACCATGATAGGACGTGTTTGATCATTATGTTAAACGGATAATTAATCTTACCGAGCAAAACTAAGGTGAGTTCATTCCTCTTGAGCATGCGTCCCGGTGGTTGGGACAGTCATTGGGTATCCCTGAGAGGGATGGGTTTTGGGTAAATCATTTGGGTATTCCTGAGAGGAATACGTCTTGGGTAAAATCGGGAATGTTGGATAATACACTTATCCTATCACCTTTAAAGTCCCTCCGTGTTGTTTGGTTACCTGAGAGGTAACAAGGTATTAGTTGGTAGCGCTACTTAGGTTTGGCACCCTCACCCCGTACCTGAGAGGACGGGTGTGAACTAATGACCTAGTCATGACCAATGCTTTGATAGGAGCATTGGAGAAATGGCAAAATAATCAGGAGCCGTCTTGTATTCGGGGTATTATCAACATTATATTTAATGGATTAAACTAAACACTTGGTAACCAACGTTTTCATAAAACTATGAACTCACCAGCGTTGTCTGATACACTTGTTGCATGCTCGCAGGTCCTTAGATGTCTTGGATTTGGAACTTGCTGTCTGGAGTAGCTGGAGTCGTCATGAGTCGACTGGAGGGATTCATGTGATTGATTATTGATATTATACATTGGTTTTGAACAGTTTAACTTTGGTTTACTATTCGCTTCCGCTGAACAGGTTGGTTTTCATTTAAACTCGTTGATGGTATTTTTCATTAATAATTGAGGATTTTATTTTGAAACTTGTATGGGTTCAATGTAATAGTGGCTCTTTGTTGGTACGTCACACACCTAACAGGGACATTCCCTAGGTGGTATTTTGGGGGTGTGACAATACTCACCGGTAAGATGAACTCTCGTGCATACCTTGATACGGGAATGTGTCGTGAGTGGATGAACACCGACTTGTAAGTATAACCCTTACCATAAATCGTATCTCCTAATTATGATTACATCTGATCAGTTTGAGCTTATGTGGACAACAATATCGATAATTGTGGTAGTATACTTATCCAAAGCTTTAAACCGAAACAAAAACCATGTTGACAAAGACCGTAAGCTGGTATGATTCTTTTTCCTTGAAACTTGCAAAAAGTTTGACTTTGTACAGTCTTTTACTGCTTTTTATTGCTTCTCGTTAGTTTACCGCACTTTAAATTCTGTTCTAGAGTAATTTGTAAAGTTCGTTTTTGATTAGCCGAAGTTGAAACTTGGAGTTTTCTGCCAAAAAGCCTGAAACCGTCTTGTTTGTGATTTAACTTCTTCATAAAATGTCCTTTTACATTTGGTAAACTTGATCACAAGGGAAAATCTGTTCAAATCAGTAAAATCTGTTCAAACTGTGCTAATTCAGTGACTTGGTAATTTTAGGTGAAAATGTTTTACGAAAAACCTAAAGGTCCACGAAAGACCTAAAAGTCAACGAAAAACCATTTCAGGTCAACGGTGTTCCAGTCTTGGTCAACATAAAATCTGTTTACGGCGAAAAACCCATTTTTCGTCGAGGTCTTGGCGAAAAACCTTGGGCCTTCATGGACTTTCGTCATGGGCTTACTGTTCAAGCCTAACAAGGTTTTTCGTCGACCCATCACATTTTTCGTCGAGATCGGTTTTTCGTCGAGAGTCAGGTTATAAAAGGGGGTCCACCAATGCATTATCAACATCACTTTTTCAAACCACTCTCATGTTCATCTTCTCCCACAAGCAACCCCCCCCCCCCCCCATACCTCCCTTCACCGACTTCAAAACCCCTTTATTTTCTCCAAAATTCTCATCAAATCAAGGTATACAAATGGGTTATTTACATGTTTCAAATCTTTAGGAACCCTGTGTTTTGCTCGATTGTTCGAAAAACCCTCGGACACCCCTTTATGTTTGATTCCTGCATATTATGCTCTGTTTATTTTCTTTGTTCTTCATCAAAACTGATAAACTAGGGTGTGTATGTAGATCTATACATTGTTTTGGGTTTTTATTTTCGGATATTGAAACAGGGGATTGAGATTTTGTGACTTTGAATGGGTTTTGGGTGTATTTTATGTTCAAACTCGTGTCGGATACAGTTCTGGGTTTGTTTCCTTCATGTTTGGGTTTAACAAAGTGTTCTTTGTGTGTGATTTTCTGAATCAATCGTCGATTATCAACTGTCGGCGAAAAACCCTGTGTATCGAAAAACCCCCAATTCATGTCTGTCGAAAAACCCTAACTGACGAAAAACCACTTTTACGACGAAATACGTATTTCTTCATACTACCTGCGACGAAATACCTGTTTAACAAAGGAGTATTTTTCGTCGAAAGCCTGTCGACGAAAGACCCATGGTCAAAGGTCAATTTTGACTTTATTTGACCAAAGGTTTCTCGCCATAAAGCATGTTTTTCGTCGCACAGATAGTCTTTCGTCGTCCAACACTTAGAAGATTTCTCAGTTGTGTGCACCTTCACAGTATATATGTATATACATGTTCATTGTCCACTCTATACATGAACATGTATAGGCATATGTCTATTGCACATATTATGACATTATGACTTACAGTGGATGTTTTCGAATACAGAATGGCACCTAAAGGACGGAAACGTAAGCCCGCAACTAAGAAAACCGACAAACCAGAAGAACAAGTCATGTCCGAAAAACGTCATAACATGATTGCATACCTTGATCCTGAATCGAAGATTAGGAAACTGAAGAAGATCACTCAATGGATAAGGGAATCTCGGATCAATAAAGCCGTTACTTTTTCAACACCGGTGTAGAAGTCTCTCATAAAAGAATTCTGGAATTCAGCGACCGTTATCGAAGTTGACAGAACTGAGCTTATACAAGGGCAAGTTAACCAACTGAATGTGAATTTCTCTCCGGATATCCTAAACACTGTACTGGGATTTCAAGATGATCCGAATGCACCGTATTCTGTTCCAATTATGTGCACTCGCGGTTGTTTGCTTAGGATGAAATGTACCGGTAATATTGTCAGCAGTCAAATAAACAAAGGAGATTTGCCAATGCGCTACAAGTTTCTACTACACGTACTCATTCAATGTCTTAGCAACAGACGTGCTGGCTACGACATGGCAGGCAATGATCTAGTGGGACTCATGGTGGCCTTGGTGCTTAACAAGCCGTTTAGCATTTCGAAGTACATTTATGCCAACATGAAGGAGAATAGGATAAGAACCGGTGGTCGTACGACAGGGAATAAGTTCTGGATGTATCCTCGATTTTTGCAAATGATCATGAATGTCCAACATCCCGATCTTCCGAAAGCCGAAAATGATATTCTGAAGATAGATACTATGATCGAGCATTCACTAAAGATATTCAGGGGCGTTGCAGCGAATAGATACAAAGAAAGCAAACCGCCAAGGAAGTTATTTGGTGCTCTTGATAAGACAGACTACGTCGCTCCAGAAAACGACAAATGACATCACAATGACATCCAATTGGATGATGAGGAGCCGAAGTTGAAAAAGATGATGGAAGACAAGTTTGGTCGCAAAAAGATTAATATTTTCGGTGATTCTACCGAAAGCGATAATGACGACGATGGTGATGATGAAGGTGGTGATGATGGAGATGCTGGTGCATCTGCTGCTGGTGCATCTGCTGCTGGTGCATCTGCTGCTGGTGCATCTGCTGCTGGTACAACTGGTGCTAGTTCAGCTGGAGGTGATGAAGAGGATACGGAATCTGACGATAATCAACCTGAGCCTAGATACGAGTTCTATCTCGATGAACGTGGTGTGAGGAAAGTAAGGAAGATTAGACAGGAGGATGATGCTGATTACGTTCCTTCAGATACTGAAGCTGAACATCTAAAGAGGAAACAATCTGCTGCTCGTAGAAAGAAAAGGGCAAGGAAGTACATCGGTTCTTCATCTGTGCAGCAAACCGTTCCACAGCAGGAGCCTGTTCAAGAAGCAGAAATGGATCCGGAGTTTGGATTAACAGCCGAAGAAGCTACTGCTATGGTATCGTCTCCTCCGAGATCATCCGAACCAACTCCTGTGGTCACTTCAGCAGCTGAAACTCCGACGGCCACACCACAAGAACCTGCACGCTCAATAGCATCCACTATTCGAGCAACTACTTCTCAGCCGAGCGCAGAACGCAGATAAAGGAGATTCTCTGAAATGCAGCAAGATGAAAAGGTAGATTTCCTGTTTTCTCAATTACAAGCTGCTGCAGGTCAAATCAATAGACAATCGGTCGTGATCAATGTCACAAGAAGCGACGTTATCAAGCAATAGTTGGAGATTAATACGTTGAATTCCACTGTTGAGCGTCAACAAGCTAAGATCACATGCCAACAAGTAGAGATTGAGCAACTGAAGGCTAAGAATGAACACTTGAAGGCTGCTGATGAAGAAATAGAGCGTCAGTTGCAACAAATGGCGAGCTGCAGATAATACTCGTGGTATTGATATGAACCGCTTGAAAGAAAGAAGCATTCAGGTTCAAAGGTTGGCTGATACTCTTAAAGAAAAACATGACAATATGAGAGAGTGGTACAATTATCGCAATACCAAGATAACAGATGGGGTCAAGAAAATCACTGAAGGCTTTGAGTTTGTCAGAAAGCGTGTCAACATTTTGTGGGGCGATCGATGCAAACAACAGGAAGTTTTGAAGAAAAGGGATCATGATTCTGAGGATCCTGGTAACCCTGACCCTTCTGCAACATCTGAGCAACCGCGAGCCACTGCCTCTACTCAAATTGTTGTCTTCAAGCCTTCACAGCTTGGATCTACACAAGGAACCTCTGGTGGAACCATAGAAGAAATACAACAATTGGAGAGCAGTTCTTACATTGAAAGCTCTATGGCTGGTACATCCTCTGTTCCTAGCACTGCTGACTTTGCTTTACAGGCTTTACATCTGGTGACTGGAGAAGTTCTTGAAGAGGGAGAGTTTGTTACTGATCTCTCGAATGAGCAGATGCTGGCTCTAAATGAAATGAAATCGGTTGAAGATTCAGTTATCGATCAAATGCCGATTGAACCAGAAACTGTTGATACTGAAAACATTGACTAGATAGTGTTTGAAGGCGAAACAAGCAAATCAACGTATGTTCGTGCCGATGGAATGGAGTTTGATCCATTTGATGAAGAATGGATGAAAGAAAATCTGTAAGATATCGACGAGCTGTTAAAGAATCGTACGTCTACAGATAATCCGAAGGATTCATTCCAAGAATGGAGAAAAAGGTTCTTGTCAAAGGTTGAAAAGCCTACGCCTCCTGAAACACAAGTTTGATTTTTTGAAGTTTGAAAAAGTTAAGCCTCATGGGAAGATTCTGAGCTGGATGTTCGTGAAAGAAATTCACTGTGTTGCGGTCAAGCGCGAACACGGAATCCAGTATTTCAACTCAATGCTGAGCATCTTATCTCTGCCATTCTATGATGTTGCCGCCTTATCAAAGTTGGAAATAATTAATCGTTCAAGTTTTGTCCTTTATGTTTACACCAAATTGCAGGCGCTGTCCTTTAGCGCAAAAATTGGCGAGTTTTGTACTTTATGTTTCAAAATCTTGCCTGGTTTGTCCTTTGAGCCTAACTCAGAAGATTTTTTTGTTAAGTATGGTCATGTTTCTTGCACATGAGGGCATACTTGTCATTTCACATTCCCAGGGATTAGTTTGTAAATACTTGTTATTGAGGGACTATATCTACAAAACTGATAAATTAAAAAATAAAAATCTAAACACTCTCTTTCTTTGTGATCTGAACCCACCAACACAACCCAATCTCTCTTTCTAAGGGGACACGGGGTGGTCCGTTATACCACCTCATCACTCGTTGAACCATCACGGAACACCGCCGCCGGCGAAAAAAAAAACGCGTTAAATTTTGAACGCGTTAAACTCATCACGCGTTGATATTTGAAATGTTTGGCTTCTTTTTGCTTGACGAACCTTTTCTAGTACATCAATTTGGGCTTACTGTTTTGTCTTGGGCTTTTGGGTTGTTCATCAATTTGGGCTTTTGGAAATGAAAATTAAAAAAATTTAGTGATAAGTAGTACCTAATGAAAAATGGTTTCTAATTTTTATAATTAGTGAAATTTATAATTTAGTGTTTAATTTCTAATTTTAAAATGAAAATTAAAAAAATTTGGGAGTGATAGAATTCCATCACTAGTGAACCACCCCCCTACATTTCTATCACTAGTGATAGAATATTGGGTAATGACATGACATGATTTGATTGGATAGTGGGAGTGATAGAAACTATCACTAGTGAACCACCCCTCCTCCCCTAGTATCTCTCAACCCACCACCACCACCACCACCACCACCACCCCACAACATCTTTATAAATTGAACATTTCTGTAATGTGTACTACATTGTTTTTACAAGAAACATTTACGAATTTATGAATCATATCGTTTTTATTATCCAGCACGTATAATGCACATCGAATTCGTATAAACGAAGAAACATATAACAAAATCCAACTGCATACTGAATGAATGTTGATAAATAGAATAAATCCTTATCAACGCTATCGAATTCGTATAAACAACGAAACATATAACAAAATCCAACAGTTTATGATGCATAACTACTCAACCCGATCATCTACTAACTCAAAATCCATACGTTGAATTAACTAAACAAAAAGTATTTCAAAACGAAAATAAATAAATAAAAATCAAACAAATCAATTATAAAATTAAAACTATACCTCTGGAACTGTAAAATTAAGATGATCGGAGCTAAATGCTTGATGAATTAGTGAGTTTAACATATGAAAAGCCTAAAAAACTTAAATTTGAAGACTCGGTCGGCAGTAAAGTGGATGAATTGTAGGTAGTGGTTTGTGTGATGAGCTAAATTGATGAGAAATTTGTGAGCTTGAGCGAATTAGGTTTGAGGAAACGAAATTTGGGGGAAATGATGGGTTCAGATCGCAGAGAGAAAGAGAGAGTTTAGATTTTTATTTTTTTTATTTTTCAGTTTTATAGATATAGTCCCTCAAGAACAAGTGTTTACAAACTAACCCCTGGGAAGGTGAAATGACAATTATGTCCTTATGTGCAAGGCACATGACCATACTTAACAAAAAAATCTAACGGAGTTAGGCTCAAAGGACAAACCATGCAAAATTTTGAAACATAAAGTACAAAACTCGTCAACTTTTGCGCTAAAGGACAGCGCCTGCAATTTGATGTAAACATAAAGGACAAAACTTGTAATTTACTCTTACTAATATTAGACAATTGCATTTTCATTTACACTACCATTCATAATACACTATTTTTCACATTAACTATATTAGAAACGCACATGTGCATCTATATGTATGAACATGTTAAAATGTGTTTTGGTACATTACTTTGAATACACTTTCACTTTCATCTATCATACCATCCATAATACACTACCATTACCTCCTACCATCCGTAATACAATACCATTACCTCTTACCATCCATAATACAATACCATTACCAATATTTTACTTTATTAAATGTACATCAACACCCTTTATATCACCCAAACAACATATTACATCATAAAGTGACAAATATAATCAAACCATCAACCACTAGATATAACCACAAAAATTTCGAGTTATATTTCATCACTAAAAAAAAACTAAAAAAAAATCGAGCAACAATTATCCATGCACATGTGCATATGTATCATTTCTTTGACAAATTCCGTAACACATTACTAATATTAGACAATTGCACTTTCATTTACACTACCATTCATAATACACTACTTTTTACATTAACAATATTAGAAATGCACATATGCATTTATATGTATGAACATGTTATAACGTGTTTTGTTACACTACTTTAAATACACTTTCCCTTTCATCTATCATACCATCCATAATACACTACCATTACCTCCTACCATCCGTAATACAATACCATTACCTCTTACCATTCATAATACAATACAATTAACAATATTTCACTTTATTACATGTACATCAACTCCTTTACACCATCCAAACAACATATTACATCATAAAGTGACAGATATAAGCAAACCATCAACTACTTCATCATTTAAAATCACAAACTTTTTGTATCAAAACACGTTATATTATGGTTATACATAACAATGCACATGCGCATTTTTAATATTGGTAATGTAAAAAGTAGTGTATTACGGATGATAGTGTAAATGAAAGTGTATTTGTCTACAACGGGTAATATATTACGGAATTTGTCCAAGAAATGATACATATGCACATGTGGATAGATAAATGTTACTCGAAAAAAAATGTTTTTTGGTAACGAAATATAGCGATTTTCTTTAAAAAAAATATTAAAAAAATTGTGTGTTTTTTAGATTTTTTAGGTATTTTTTTGTGTTCACATTGGTTCTCGCAACAAAAGTGATTCTCGCATGAATCCTACCCTATATCAATATCCATTTCTCCATAAATTTCACTATCTTTCTCCAAATCAAACTATCAATTTTACATAAGGAAGATCCAAAAAGATCTTCCATTGGCGTTCATCATTTTTCTTAAGTCTCTCGTCTACATATATTTGTTTGCCTAATTGAAAAAATAAATGGGAAAATTTTGTTGCTGCAATATGTGGGTTTATTCTAATTTGTAGTTTATATTTTAACTCCTTATTATGAAAAAGAAGCTTTGATTAAAAGGAGTTTTGATTAATTAGAAGGTACATGAATGATTAAAAAATAAGCGAAATTTTGCTGCTGCATTATGTGGATTTATTCTAAATTATAATTTATGATTTACCTCCTTATTGAAAGGTTATGATTAAAACGTTCATGGATAAACAAATATGGAAAAAGTTTATTTATGCAATTCGATCGTGGGCTTGCACATCGTAGATTTCAGTGATTGAGAATTGGACTAGATCTTATAAAAATGATTTCTGCAATTTGATTGTGGGCTTACACTATTATGTCAAATCTTATAATTAAGACTAGATCTTATAAAAATGATGTAGAATTAAACAAAGACACATCTTGTATGATTCCGCATGTTCATATACATAGATAGACCTAAATGCATATGAATGTTTATATATAATTCTATGATGTTTTAAGACCGCCCGTAACGGGGCGTGATTTGTAAAAAAATTTCGAAGAAAACGCCGGAAAACGCCCACACGCCACTACACCCTGGCGTGTTTGGGCGTTATTTTGGGCAAAATTCGATTTGGTGTTTTTTGAAACACGCCGAAATGGAAAATCTTTGGCCAATCAGATGAGAGCATGTGGGTTTAGAGAGAGAGAGATGGAATTTCAGCCGGATTTTTGGGTTAGCCGGATTTCTTGGGTAGCCGGAATTTCAGCCGGAGTTTGCAGGTCACGAAGAAGAAGGGAAGGAGGTGGGTGGTTTGTTTTAAAACTTTGCTCAGTTGACACATTAGGTCCCTGTTGTTTTAAACTTCAATATCTTTAATATTTTAAGTTTCAAAAATGCTATATTAGTCTCAAAAGTTTTGTTTATTAAATGTCTCATTTGGATCTTTTATAAAACTTGAAATTTTGCAATGTAATTTTTTAGTATTGTAACTCTTTTTTAATTTAATGAAGTATTTTAAGTTTTTAATTTAAAAATAAATAAATAATTGTGTAATGATTGGATTAGGCGTTATTGGGCAATATTCCACTACGCCACTTTTGCAAAAACGCCCAATAATGCACCCATGCTGAGTGGACTGCCACATGGCAAAAAACGTTACAGGATAGAGGCATTATTTATCAAAACACTACGCATGGTCTAAGAAGGAAAACGTAAAAACTGGTTTCGAAAATCCCTTTGATCTTTACGAGGCATTCTGAGAACATCCAAAAAAACAATATGGTATTTAAGCTTTAACGAAAATAAATGTACCTTGGGCCTTGAAAAGCCCTCGAAAAAGTTGACACTCTACAGTGTTTTTTCTAGTATGGCTTTTGGTGAGTACCGGACTACCGGTTCACTTGTTACAGATAATATCGGTACGATATCGGTACTTTGTATGGCAAACAAAAACGAAAGAGATACCCCCAAGAATATTTCAAGATGTGACTTATATCAATAAAAAAATCATAAAAACGAATATCAGTATGGCTACCGTTGTTTAACCGTATCGGTTCGATTTGTCATGGTATCATTACCGTACTGTCACTCGTTATAACTTCTATAACTAGGACTGCAAACGAACCAAACGTTCGGCGAACAGTTCGTGAACCGTTTGGTGGGAAGTTCGTTTGTGTTCGTTCGTTTACTAAACAAACGAACACGAACAAGAAATTTCGTTCGTTTAGTTAAATGAACAAACATGAACAGAGGTCGTGTTCGTTTGTTTATGTTCGTGAACGTTCGTAACGTGTTCGTTTGTGTTCGATACTTCATTAGTGTTTTTAGTTTTTATATTTAATTAAATACTTCAAAATTTCAACAAATTGAATATCTAATAAGTGTCGGTGTATTATATATTCTGTTCATGAACGATTGTTTGTGTTCGTTTGTTTCCATTTGTGTTCATGAATATTAGTTTGTGATCATTTGTGTTCGTCAATGTTCGTCGCCTAAAATTAACAAACAAACACAAACGAACACGAACAAGTTCATTTCCTTAACAAACGAACATGAATATAAAATCTCGTTCGATAAGTGTTCGTGAACGGTTCGCGAACACATATTTTTAACAACCGAACACGAACAAGGTCTTGTTCATGTTCGTTTGGTTCGTTTGCAGCCCTATCTATAACACCACATCAATACAACTGCAAAATAAATATGAGACTAGTACCAATGTTGTTTGTACAGTATCGATTCGTTATTAACAACAAAGAAAGAAACAAAATTAACTATATTGCATCTGTTTGAAAAATATATTATATTACTAACATATCAATTTATCAGAAGGTGCTAACATTTTTTATAACAACAATTTAGAAAAAAATAAATTCCAAATAAATATATTAAAAAGAAAACCTTGAAATCAATAAATAATAATGAATACCACACTCTTTGTAAATTAAAAGAAAGGATTTCTTTGTGAAAGAAAGACAACAATAGAGCCATCCACATACATAATTCGAAAATCAATAGACGTTGTCCTTTTGGTCAAAAGTTTACAGACAGTGTCCTTAACCTTTCAAAATCTTGCACGTTATATCCTATAGGCCAAACCTTATTAGAAATCTCAGTTAATTCTTGTCACGTACAATGCACATGATGGTACAATGATCTTTTTCCCTCAACCCTTTCTATTTCCCCCCTTTATAACCCTCACCAACATGAAACCAGCTCCTATCATCCATTTTCGGCCGCTGCTTCCTCCATTAACATTGACAAACCATATGTAAAGCTTTGATCTTCCCCTCCATATGCCTGACCACCTTCCCTACTTTATCAATAACCCCCACCATGCCCCCCATTAAACCTTCCTCAGTTTCTCACCAATTTTAAATTTAATTCAATTATTCACCACCCAATAAAATCTTTCATCTAGGTTTTCAACCAATTCATACATATTTCCATCTTTATTACTCAATTCAAAATAATACCCATTTGAAATTTAAGAAACCCCCACCATGCCCCCATTAAACCCTTATCAGTTTCCCATCAATTTCAAAATTTGATCCAATTATTGACCACCCAATACAATCTTTCTTCTGGGTTTTAAACCAATTGATAGATAGTTGCATCTTTATTACTCAATTTAAAAAAAAAAAATACCCATTTGAAATACAGGAAACCCCCAATTTTGTTCCTTGTGTTTACTTGAATTTTTGTTTTGAGATGCCGAGGCCTGGACTGAGGCCCTTTGAATGTGTACCATTGTCTTTTCCCGTCAACCCTTTCTATTTCCCCCCTTAATAACCCTCACAAACCCTCAATTCATCTCTGGATCACGTTGTCGGTTACTTTAAGGTCTCTGGTGAAGAATCTGATCAGGCGTTGTGACGGAAGCAGCGACCAGAAATGGATGATCGTGGCTGTAAAACGTCCAGTGGTGGTTCGATAGTGGAATTAGGGTTGTTTGTGAAGAAGAAGGAGTGTGATTGGATATGGAGTGGAACTGGAAAGTGTAGACATCTTCCATAATGATTTATGCAGAATTACTTACAATATGCAATTTATTGATTGTTTGGAGTATGAGTGAATGATGATGATATGTGAGCGATGGTGGTTTCGTGTTGGTGAGAGACAGAAGAAGAAGAAGAACGGTTAGGGTTCTGGTTTCTTGTTGGTGAGGGTTATAAAGGGGGAAATAGAAAGGGTTGAAGGAAAAAGACTTGCACCCTCATGTGCATTGCACGTGACAAGAATTAACTGAGATTTCTAACTAGGTTTGACCTAAAGCATATAACGTGCAAGATTTTGGAAGGTTAAGGACACCGCCTTTAAATTTTGGCCAAAATGACAGCGTCTGCAATTTGATATAAACATAAGGACAAAACTTGTAATTTACTCTAAATAAAATATAATATACTTGGAAATAAAAGATATTGGTTAATATTATTTTATAGAGAAAGTTTTAAATATATATTGGTTTTATTATCCCAAGGCACGCATCAACCAAACTGCGCCGCGTGGAATTCCATATTTTTAGAGGGAAGAATAAATGAGGCAAATCAGATAAAGTGTAATAACATGCGTTTTTATAACGATAACATGTGTTTCTGAAAACATAACATGCATCCTTAAAATCAAAACATGCGTTTTCGAAAACATAACATGAGTTATTAAACTTAAAATGTGTTTATGAAAATATAACATGCGTTCTTTAACTATAACATGTGTTTTTTTTAGTTATGTGCAGTTATACATAACATATGTTTCTGAAATCATAACATGCATTTTAAAAACAAGTGTATCGATCGTCTTCAACATCTATTACTCTGTGGATCTTGCCAATTGCAATCACAAACGTATTATTTAGATCGTTCTTGTGAATCATTTGATTAATCTATTAGAGATTATGCATCTAATCGATCGAATTGGTTGATCAATTTGTGTATTTTTTCAATGGTAAGATTCAATTCGAATGAATAGTAATGTAAAGCCCCAAAACTCGAAATTTTGAATTCACTAGTATGTTTTAGTGTGCTATGGCATGAAATTAAATAACTAAGTTAATTAACTTAGTGAGAAAACAAGTTAAATAGTGGGAATAAAGTTTGTGACGAATATGATCAAATAGCAAGCTTGAGGGGATGAAATTGGGAGTTTGAAATAAGGTTTTTGTTAGAAAATAAAAATCTTAGGATAGTGCAGTATCTGTGTGTCATATATGGAGAGAAAGAGAGAAGAAATCCTCTTAAGAACAAGTATGCAATTTAGCCCAAATCAAGGTTAAAATCCAATGCTAAAGATTCCATTAATGAAGGTTTCTCACCATTTAGCCCTAATAAACATATGATAAGTTGTAGATTTTCATTTGGTAAGTTGTAGGTTTCTCACCAACGTATGTTACACCCAAAAGTGCAAAACAAAAAGGGTTCAAGTATACTCACAGTCGGTGTTCGGCAAGCAAACACAACTTGATTGGATTGATGGGAGCGCGTCTGAGGTTAGCCTGGTTACAGTTTGATAGCGTAAGCGTCGAACAGTGCGTTAAACGGTGGCGAGTGAACCAAGTGTTGAATGGTAATCCGATCGGATGGCAATCCGATCGGATGGCCAGTCGATTGGGTGGCAATCCATTCGGATGGTCATCCGATCGGACGACCATTCGTTTGGATTGTCACCTTGTTTGGTGAAGATGTCTTTGTGTATGATGGTTGCCCTTTTGAAGTTTTCGTTGTAGTATTTTGAAAACAGAGAAGTATCTCTACCTTTCAGATCGATCGATCGAGCGGTCGTTCGATCGGATGACGATCAGGTTAGTAGGACACTTTGGTGAGGATAAGTTCACAGCAGTCTGTCACTCGATCGGATTGCAATACGATTGGGTGGCAATCCATTTGGAACTGACTAAGTGTTGAACATGTTAAGAATTGTTTAAGTGCTGAAGTTCAGAACATCACATGATCGGATGGTTGTTCGATCGGATGGCAATCCGATCGGACGGCAATCCATTCGTCGTTCAGAACTTGACAATGTTGAATTAAATAGTTTTTGTGAGGAACCAAGTGCAAGCCGGTCGGACGGCTGTCCGATCGGGTGGCAATCCGATCGGGTGGTAATCAATTACACAAGCTCTAAGCATGTCCTCCATTGTCTGAATTGTCCTTTCGCTTTGTCCGTCTGTTTGAGGATGATAGGCTGTGCTTAGATTCAACTTGGTTCCCATTGCTTTTTGGAAACTTGTCCAAAAATGAGAGGTAAAACGGTTATCCCTATCAGAAACAATTGATAAAGGAATTTCGTGTAATGAAACTATTTCATTTACATACAACTTAGCTAACTGTTCCATACTGTAGGTTTCCTTCATTGGTAGAAAATGAGCTGACTTTGTTAGCCTGTCTACAATCACCCAGATTGTATCATTACCTTTCCTTGTTTTGGGTAATTTGGTAACAAAATCAATTGTTATCAATTCCCATTTCCAAACTGGCATCTCTAACTGCTGCAACAAGCCTGAGGGTTTCTGATGTTCAGCTTTGACTTGTGAACAGGTTAGACACTTGGCAACATAAGCTGCTATAACCTTTTTCATTCCTATCCACCAAAAATTCTTTCTTAAGTCCTGATACATCTTATCATTTCCAGGATGCATCGTATACTTAGACTTATGGGCTTCTTCTAATATACGGTGGCGTAGGTTTCCTAATTTAGGTATCCACATTCTTTTCTTATGGAATCTCCAAATTCCATTTGTTCCTTGTTCTAATTCCTTGATCATTCCTTTTAATTTCTCAATATCGTCCTTGATTACTGATTCTTGTGCTTCTCTAATCTGTTCATTTAAATCTACATGTAGATTTAATTTAAGAGAACGTACTCTTTTTGGCTTTTCATGATACTTTCGACTTAAAGCATCAGCTACTATGTTTGCCTTTCCTGCATGATACTGGATATTACAATCGTAATCAGTAAGTATCTCCATCCACCGTCTTTGTCTCATATTCAACTCCCTTTGCCCGAAAACATACCTTAAACTCTTATGATCTGTGAAAATGGTAAACTTACTACCGTAAAGGTAATGTCTCCAAATTTTCAGGGCAAAAATTATAGCTCCTAATTCTAAATCATGGGTTGAATAATTCTCTTCATGATTCTTAAGTTGTCTAGAGGCGTAAGCTATAACCTTTTGACGTTGCATTAATACACATCCATAGCCTAATTTAGAAGCGTCACAATAGATTACAAAGTCTTTAGTTCCTTCTGGTAACGCTAGTATGGGTGCGTTGGTTAATCTTTGCTTAAGAATTCTAAAGGCTTCTTCCTGTTTTGGTCCCCATTCAAACTTAATAGATTTACAAGTTAACTTAGTCAAAGGAATGGCTATTCTAGAAAAATCTCGAATAAATCTCCTATAGTAACTGGCCAATCCTAAGATACTTCTAACCTCAGTTGGTGACTCAGGGGTTTTCCATTTAGTAATTGCCTCGATATTGATGGGATCCACATGAATTTCTTCATGATTGACTAAATGTCCAAGAAACTGTACCTGTTCTAACCAAAATTCACACTTTGAAAACTTAGCATAAAGCTTTTCTTTTCTTAATAAACTTAGAAGTGCGTGCAGATGTGCTGCGTGTTCCTCTTTACTCTTAGAGTAAATGAGAATATCATCTATAAAGACAGTTATGAATTTATCCAAATATGACACACATATTCGGTTCATCATGTCCATGAATGCAGCTGGGGCATTGGTTAAACCAAATGGCATGGCAATAAATTCATAATGGCCATACCTTGTTCTGAAAGCGGTCTTAGGAATGTCCTCTTCCTGTACCTTTAATTGATGATATCCTGATCGTAAATCGATTTTAGAGAAAAATCGAGCTCCTTGCAATTGATCGAACAGATCATCAATCCTTGGTAATATACCGGTTCTTAATCGTGACTTTGTTCAATTCACGGTAATCAATGCATATACGCATCGATCCGTCCTTCTTTTTAACGAATAAAATCGGCGCTCCCCATGGGGATGAACTTGGCTGTATGAATCCTTTTTCTAGCAATTCGTCCAATTGCTTTTTCAGTTCCTGCATTTCTGCGGGTGCCAAACGGTAGGGTGCTTTGGCAATTGGTGCTGTCCCTGGTAGCAGATGGATTCTAAATTCAACTTCCCTGTCTGGAGGTAGTCCTGGTAATTCTTCTGGAAATACATCTGAAAACTGAGATACTACAGGAATGTCTTTTAATTCCTTTCCCTTAGTGTTAATGATTATGGAAATCAAATACACTAACGATCATTTTCTTACATAACTTGTTGTTTTCATCACAGAGATGAATTTCGTGGATCTAAATGGTTTATCTCCTTTAATTGTGATCTTTTCACCCCTTGGTGAATTTACTTGGATTGACTTTTGATCACATAGAATACTGGCTTTATTGGCTATTAACCAATCCATTCCTAATACTACATCAAATCCTGCCAGATTCATTGGGTAAAGGTTTGCAATAAACTTTTGATTTAAAAATTATATTCTTGCTCCCTGCAAGATCTCAGAAATCCTAACGGTTTCCCCATTTGCTGTCTCTACCAAACATTCTTGTGGGAGTTTAGTTAATGGTTGATTCAGTAATTTGCAAAATGAAGTATTAATAAAACTTTGGTTCGCACCAGAGTCAAATAATACTTTAGCAAAAACATCATTAACTAGAAACGTACCGGCTATCACGTCCGGAATCATTTTGGCTTCATCTGCAGTCAGAACAAATGCTCTAGCATTTTTAGTATTCTTGTTATTTGTAGCTGGAGCTAGTTTCGGACAGTTGTAGCATACCCTGTTGTTAGGTTTCTTCCTGCAGTCTTCTTCCTTGTGTCAAGATATTTTGCAAAAATTGCAATATATAGAGCATCTTCCAGAATGCTTCCTTTTGCAATACTTGCAGTAAAGTGCAGAAGTAGAACCTACATTTTTCCCACGGTTGGAATTTCCAGAGTGAAATTCTTGGGTAAGCCTTTGAGCTAGGTGCTTCCTTTGATCCTCTTCTCGTGTACGCACTAACTCATCTATTAAGGTATTTGCTAGTTCTACAGCTTCTTCTATAGTTGGTGGTCTAGCTGCCTTGACTACATGTCTAATCTCGCTGATTAATCCCCAGATGTAACGGGAGATTAATATTGGTTCAGGTGATGCAAGGGTTGGCACTATCCTAGCGTATTCAAAGAATAACGTAGTATAACCCTTACTATCCACTCCAGTCATCCTAAGGTTTAGGAATTTATTTGCTATCTGTTCCTTTTCATTAGGAGGGCAGAATTTCCTTTCTCCCATGTTTTTGAATTCCTCCCATTCCATATTGTAAATTCTGCCACTTCCCCTAAACTAGAGGATAGTGTTCCACCATTCTAAGGCTGAGTTCTTAAATAGATTGAAAGCAAATATTATCTTATCCTCTTCCGCGCATTTGCTTATTTTTAAGACAGCCTCAGTCTTTTCTATCCAGCGTAGAGCTGCAACGGCCCCTTCGTTGCCCTAGAATTCCATTGGTTTACAAGACCAGAATTCTTTATAAGAACAACCATAAGATATGGTTCTTCTTCTTTTGGGAATAGGCACTTGAAGTATGGGTACATTGTTTACGCTGTTTTCAGGTTCAGTGGGTCGTTTACTATCACGGTTACTTTTATTATCAGCTTCCCTAACTGTTTGAATAATATATGGCATTGCATCTATTATCCCTTGTGCCACTATGTGTTGGATGGCACTGTTATCCACTGGGTTTCCATTTTTATTGTTGTTCGGGTTATCGTTATTCTGGTTTTTCGGGTTATTATCCGGGTTCTCTTGATTCACTTGGTCGGCCATCTGAATTTTTAAACATTTACCACATATTAATATCACAAGATAATGTCTTAATACAATCAATCACATGACATGCATATTGATCAAAAGCGTCGACCATTGCGACTTACTCTTTCTTATACTATGCATCCATATATATATTACAATGCAACTGAAATTGAAATTACACTACTAGTAGGCATCTGTAGCTATTATCTAGTTTTTTTCTAACATACACACATATTATATATTATTATTATTATTACTACTACTACTACTACTACTACTACCTCCACCATCACCTTTACTGATATGAGTTAATCCAGAACTCCATATTACGCTCGTCATACTTCCAGACGAGTCGTTCTCCTACCTGCCTCATCCTCTCGCTACTTTCTAAAATCTCTTCTCCTAAAGTTCGGAGCTCTTGCAAATTTTCTTCACTCATTGGGGGTGCAGGTGCGGGTACTGGGTTTGGGAACTAGGGCATGGGTTCCTGGTACGGGTATGGATTCTCTAAAATTTTCCTGATGTATTGATCGCTATCATAGTAGGGATCTAGAGGGTCCAAACCTGGGTAGGCTGCTAGATTTGGCATGGGTCCATTTTCTGGTGTTGGGTAGCGTTGCACATAGTCCATATTGTCGTCTAACCACGGGTCATAATCTGGGTCTAAGGGATTGGGTGCTGGTACTCTAGGTATCTCCATTGGGTCAAACTCGGGCATTGGAAATTGCTTTTCTGGGTTGTTCTCAATTTCCATTGGCTGTGTGGGGAATAGTGGTAATGGTTGGGGTGCTATTAGTTGCTCCAGGTTAGGGTCGGCAGCTGTGGTTGCTAGGATATGGAAATTTGCTAAATTCATATTGAGCATATCCTGGGTGTGAGTATCTGTTTCTCTCTTAATGGCTGCTAAAGCTCGCTGCTTTTATAATTTTTTCATCCTCTTCCTACGTTCATGCGCACCTTTGCTGAACCATCCTCTCTTCTTAGGAGGGAATGGCTCTTCAGACTGAGCCTTGGACACGAATATCCCTTCTTTATTATCAGCAGAATACCCTGAAAGGGAAGGCTGTGAAGAGGTACCTTCGTCCCTAGGTGAGCTGGACAACTGACGGTCGGCGTCGGAAGGTCCTTGGTCGCTCATACTGTAAACTAACAAATAGTCAAATAACACACAACAATAATATATAGATATGCACGTAGTTCTGTAATTTATTTCCTAACATTTAATACTTTGGTGTCAGTAGAACACTTCTGTGGCTGAATCAGTGGCTTAGCTCTGATACCACCTTCTGTCGCAACCCCCGCCCCCTATCTGTCCCGGGATCGGGCGGCCGCGAGACCAGTATCGGTGGTATCGGTGTTTATCATTATTTGGCAGCGAAATTTTTTTCATCAGGACCGTAGTTAGGAAATATTTTATCAGAGTTAATACCACACTTTTATAATATTAAACGTATTGGGACAAAACCCAAGTTTTCATTACAAACTGATTTATAGAGATAATCTCCATTTTATTGAATAAAACATCTTCTTTTATTTAGGTAACTTTTATAGCCACTTTTCCAAGCCTTCAGTGCTGTCCAGCTGGCTTCTATTTGGCTTACACATTTTGTTACCTGAAACGCGTTTAAAAATATTTTGTCAGTGGGAAATACGGGTGAGTGAATACTAATTTAATCAAGAAGAGTTTTATCAATTTAACAGTATTGAGAGCGATTACAATGTTTACATCTACACAATTACTCATTCAGTACTGTCAATCCTGACTGGTGGGTCATATTACCCATTGGCTAACTCTTTGTCCAATGGTAATGTGTTTCACATTTTGTATACAAAACACCAATATACCGACAGTAATTGAAGAATTACAAAGACTCGATCACTGCTAATCATAATGTAAATAAATAAAGGTTTTGTAAAAACAGTTTGCAAAAAGGAGATTACTCACATTACTGTTTTAGGTTCTCCTTAAGGATTTCCTGGTGATTATCTATAAATTATACAAATGCACACGTGTTAGTATAATAACCCAATATTTACATTAGCAATACCCTCCCAGAGACGGCATTCCAACGACTACGTCGGGCAGAACCATGACAGCCGTTACGGAACCCTGGATCAATCGGGCAGCGTATCTAATACGTAACCGGGGTTATAATACTTACAACGTGGCAGAACTTTGTTATTTAGGGGGTATAATACCGAAAATCTCTTCAACTATGTGAGAATTCGAGAGAAAGAAAAGATTGTGAGCGAGTGGGACTGAAGGCCGATGCTCCCAATTTATAGGGGCTGAATTCGAGTCCCTCGCGCCCCGAGTAAGATGAAGCGGGGGCTTACGCGGCCCGCGACCTAGGCATGTAGGGCCTAGCTATGACTGGTCATCACTTATATCCTCAACACGATTGTGCCACGTGTCGGTTCCGGGTGAGGCCTCATAGATGGGCTGTCGCGCCCTGCGTAGACCAAGGAGTGGTCTTACGTGGCCCACCAGAGACCAATTATTTTTGTTTTTATTTTATTTTTGCAAAATTAAAGGTATTTTGGGCTCGGTTTTCACATAAGGGGTATGTTTTAAGACATATTGGAACATTTTAAATATATTAGGGGTGTCGGAAATATTTTTGAGGGTTGTTATAGGGAGCCCCAGAAAGACAAAGATGTGGTGATGCTTACTATTGCGGGTCTTTGGGAGGAGTATAATAGCTTAAAAGGTAATCTACTGGCTCGTAATCCACCTGTTCAGTTTAACGAATTATATGGTTTATTGACCGACAATGATTACATGATTACTAAAAACCAAGAACCACAACCTTCCCTAATACCACAGGCTTACAACAGCACCACAAAACAACCTCCCACCATTAACAACATCCAATCTCAACTCCAAAATCTTCAACTGCTTGCTGCTCAGCTTGGCTATCAACTACAGCCTGCTCCTAACACCAACCAGTCGTCCCCAGCCTTCAGCCCACAACCCCATGCTTACTTTGCCCCACGGTCTTACAACAATAACCGTGGCAATCGACGTGGTACTTATCGTGGCAACTCACGTGCAAATTCAAATCGGGGCCGTGACAATTCTGGTAACAATAGACAATTTTCTTAGGCTGCTACACAAAACACTGTTTTTGGCCATTGTAACAGGTGCGGGATCGGTCACTTACCAACTCAATGGCCTAATCAGGCTGGTCCATCTAGGCAGCCTTCTCAGGCCAACTTTGCTGCCTTTTTGGATACCAGCTCACAATATGATGTCATTTGGAAGCCCGACACTGGAGCCAATGATCATGCCTCCCCGGATTTAGCAAGTCTTGACAACTCTGAAGCTTATCAAGGTAATGATTCTCTCAACGTTGGCGACGGTACACCCCTTCCCATCTTTCGTATTGGTTCTTCAAAAATTTACACCCCACATAAAACCTTTAATATCTCTAATATTCTTCATGTTCCTGCCCTAAAACAAAATCTCATTTCCGTTCAAAAATTTTCCTTAGATAATGATGCTTTCTTTGAGTTTGATGCTTCTTTTTTTGTTGTGAAGGACGAGTCTACATGCACTATCCTTCTAATGGGACCAAGTGAGCAAGGCCTTTATTCCATCCGCCTTCCTACATTCAAGTCTCTTCCTAAAGTCGCCTTCACAGCAACAAAAGAGACCTCCACCATTTGGCACCATCGTCCTGGACACCCGCATCTTCGTGTTTTTCAATCACTTATTTCTAGTTGTTCTTTACATGTTTCCACCAAATTATCATCCTGCTTATGTACTTCAAGTCAGTTGGGAAAATCATCCAAACTGTCTTTAAAACTTTCTACTTTTCGAAGCAATAATATTTTGGATTTAGTTTATTGTGATGTTTTGGGTCCCCCACTTTATCTCTTGATGGTTATCGTTTTTTCCTTTTATGTGTTGCTCATCACTCTCGCTATATGTGGTTTTATACATTAGCACACAAGTCTGATGTTTACACAACTTTTAAACAATTTTTACACATGGTCGAACGTCAATTTAATACTAAACTAAAAAGTGTGCAAACTGATTAGGGTGGTGAATTTCAGAATCTAACTCCATTTTTTTAACTCGCTTGGCATCATTCATCGTCGTTCATGCCCTCACACAAGCGAGCAAAACGAAATTGTTGAACGTCGTCATCGTCATGTTGTGGAAACTGGGCTTGCACTGCTAGCCCACTCCAATCTTCCACTACGATTTTGGCGGTTTGCTTTTGACACTGCTACCTATCTCATAAACTGCCTACCTTCTCAGGTGTCCTTTAACATGTCTCCCTACCAACATGTTTTCAAACATAAACCTGATTACTCCTTCCTTCGGGTTTTTGGTTGCCAATGTTTTCCATATCTTCGTCCTTACAATCGTCACAAAATTGACTTCCGCTCCACTCCATGCATCTTTCTTGGCTATAGCCCAGACCATCATGGTTACCGGTGTTTTGACCCGGTCTCCGAAGGTGTCTATGTCGCACGTCATGTTCATTTTAATGAACATATTCTTCCATCTCGTACACTACCACCACCTGCCCCACCTCCTCCATCCTACACTTCCATCTTCCCGACCCCACCACCCAACCTGTCCAACTCCAAAAACAGCCCTACTTCCACAGTTTCTATCCCAAACACTAACCAGCCCCCTTCTGCTCCTGCATCTATGCCTCCCCAACCAGCTGACCCAGTCCAGCCCACACCCTTCGATTCCTCTTCTGAACCGGGTCTAACAGAACCGACCACATCAGCCCCAAATCCACCTATTAATGCTACCCAATCTGCCCAACCTGACTCTCCCACTCGACCTCGCCCAGCTCATCTTCGTCCTAACCCAAAGCATCCGAACCGCTATAACCCATCAGCCTATTATGCCACCACTTCCCCTGATCAACTCGCTGAACCCACTTCCTTTACCGTCGCTAACAAGTCTCCAGAGTGGCGTCATGCATGAACGAAGAGTTTCATGCACTTAATAAAAATGGGACGTGGTTATTAGTTCCTTATGTTGATAATTCTAATGTGGTTGATTGTAAGTGGATGTACAGGTTAAAGAGGGATGCACAAGGCAAAGTGACTCGCTACAAAGCTCGTCTTGTAGCCAAAGGGTTTCATCAATAGGCTGGGGTTGACTATCATGAGACCTTCAGTCCAGTAGTTAAGGCTACTACCATTCAACTTGTTCTATCTCTGGCTGACACTCACAAATGGGCACTACGCCAATTGGATGTTCAGAATACATTCCTGCATGGCGATCTTCAAGAGACGGTTTACATAAGATAGCCACAGGGCTTTGTTGATCCCTCCAAGCCACATCATGTTTGTCTCCTTCATAAGTATCTATACAGACTCAAACAAGCTCCTCGGGCATGGTTCTATAGGCTATCCACTGCTCTTCAACAGCTTGGTTTTCATGGGTCCAAAACAGATCCGTCTTTGTTCATTCTCAACTCACGAGGTACAATTATTTATGTTTTGGTCTATGTTGATGATATCATCATCACTGGGAACAACAACCAAGCCGTTGATCACATCATTCAGAGTCTAATCTCTTCGTTCACTGTAAAAGATTTGGGCTCTCTTCATTATTTTTTGGGCATTGAAGTCATTTGCCATGGTCTTGATCTTATCCTATCTCAAAAGAAATACATCTGGGATACTTTACAGCGTTCAGGGTTATCTGACTGCAAACCAGTCAATTCACCTATGAGTACATCTTAGGTTCTTATGTCTGATGACAGTCCCTTGGTGCCTGACCCGACCAAGTATCGTCAGGTTGTTGGAGCCTTGCAGTATGCTACTTTGACCCATCCTGATATTGCCTTCTCTGTCAACAAAGTCTGCCAGTTTATGCATGCACCCACTGAGAACCATTGGACAACAGTCAAACGAATCCTGAGATACCTAAAGGGTACCACTGATTTGGGTTTACGTATTTGTCATGACTCGGGCTCTATTCTTCATGTCTTTACTGATGCTCACTGGACCAACTCGGTACATACATATTCTGACTCTGATTGGGTCGGGTGTCCAGTTCACCGTCGGTCCACGGGGGGATTTGCTATCTATCTTGGATCGAATCTTGTTTCCTGGATAGCCCGAAAACAACACATTGTGTCTCGCTCATGTACTGAATCATAATACAAAGCCCTTGCTAATACAGTTGCAGAATTAATTTGGTTAAAGGCCCTTCTTCGTGAACCTGGTATTGCTAAAAATTACTCCCCCACTCTTTGGTGTGACAACTTAGGAGCCACCTACCTTTCGGCTAATCCATTTTTTCATGCTCGCACAAAACATGTTGAAGTGGACTATCACTTTGTTTGTGAACAGGTAGCTCAGGGTAATATGCATGTCAAATTCATAGCTACTAATGATCAGATCGCTGACGTCTTCACCAAGCCGTTATCTTCTCAGTGGTTCCAGTTCTTACGGTCCCAGTTGCAGGTCGTTCCCCGCCCTCAACTTGTGGGGGGATATTAGACTAATAATCAGCCCTAACAATCTGCTGAGACTTATGATAATTAGAATAATGTTAGCCAAGATTTATGCTTAGCTTTAGAATAGAGATTTCCATATTTACCTATAATCATCTCTATTTATACTCCTTATGTATTCTGCTAATTCATATCAATAAAACACAGAAAGATTTATGTTTAATACATCCATCAACCTAAAGACTCCAACCCTCCTTCACAATGTCTTTAAATCCCTTTTTTTGTGAGACAGTTCATAAAATTAAAAGGACGTTGTTTCCAACTTTTCTTGACACTAGGCATAACAACCAGCCCCGGAGAATGATCGGAGGTCCCAAATGGAAGAAAAAAACAGCGTGTGACTCAGGGAACTTCGTTGCAAAGGTACTGTTAGTCATAATTCTATCTAGTTTTTTGCAACCACCCATTTGAATTACCTGTAGATTTATTCCATGTAAACTTCAGACCTGTATAGTTGAGGTCCTCCAAACCAACATTATTGCAACATTCTTGTAGGTCTTCCATAGCTTGAGTGACCACTGAAGAGCCACTTGAGTTTTCGGACGGGTATGTGCTTGGTCTGTGTCACTTGAGTTTTGGCATGGTCCTGCTTGGTTTGTGTCACTTTTGCTTTTCGTTTGCCATTCTTGTTTGCTACCATTTTAGCAAAATCCCGTTGAAAAGTTCCTGAGGCAAGCATGGTTGTGCCAAGTTTTGGCATGACTGTGCCATGCCAGTTTTCATAGGTAATCTTCGATGGAAATTTCGTGAGCTGGTTGTGCCTTGATTAATTTGGTCAGGCACGACCATGCCAAGGGGTGGCATGACCGTGCCAATCAGAAATCTTGTCCATTTTGGCTAGTCCTGGTGTTTGGAATGATGGTGCTGGTGCTCGGATGACTGGGCACGACTGTGCCAGGGGTCAGGAATCTTGTTCATTTTGGATGGTGTTGGCATTTAGCATGATAGTGCTAGTGCTCGGATGACCAGGCACGACCGTGCCAGGGGATGGCATGACCGTGCCATATTTGGTAGTTTGTTGGAATCATCCGCTTTTGCTCCATTTTGCTCCAAAACCCTTCATTTTACCACCCGACCGAAGCCCGGACCTGTATTTTCACAAACAACTTAAATAAGTGCCAAAATTAAATGAAAATACAAAGAATTTTCGCATGAATAGGGATAAATTTTACGTTAAAAGATATATAAATTCTTATACATCAACCAACTTCCTTTTTCTTGATGGTTGACGAGTTATTTCCTTGGGAACTTCTGGTTTGCTTGTAACTACTAATTCTGGAGAAACTGTTGGCTTTTTGCCAGACAGTTTACCAATAGTTTTGACAACATCTGTTTTGGCCCGAAACTATGTCTTTGATGTCAATCTGGTCATTGGTGGAGTTAAAGTTGTTTGAGAACCAACAATTTTTCCTAGTCTAGCTGTTTGAGTCTTCACACTAGTTGTTTGACCTGGACCAGCTGTTTGTCCTTTAGAAAGAAAAAAAAACTACTAGTTGAGCCTAAGGAGCTTGTATTCTTTTAGCTTCCAACTTTTCTAGAGTTTTGGTCTTTTGAATCATAGTTGGTGGCCTTATGTCAATTTTAACATTCTTTGTGACATTGAGGTCCTCCCTTGCAACACTTTCTTCAGCTCTTTGTCTTTCTATCTAAGCTTTGACCTGAGCAACATTTAAACATCTTTGATCTTGTTTGAACTTTTTAATTATTTCTGCATAACATCAGTCTCTTTTTGCTTTTCAATCATGGCTCTGGCTCTAGCTTCATCAGCTTTTCAATCAGGAGCTTGCAACACTTTCTTCAGCTCTTTGTCTTTCTATCTAAGCTTTGACCTGAGCAACATTTAAACATCTTTGATCTTGTTTGAACTTTTTAATTATTTCTGCATAACATCAGTCTCTTTTTGCTTTTCAATCATGGCTCTGGCTCTAGCTTCATCAGCTATTTTCTTAGCAATTGTCGCTCCATCATGAATTATGTTTGGTTTATCATCAGGCTTCTCCTGTTTTTGGCATAAATAGTTTCTTGCCTTAGCAAAAAGTGATGTTTCCATGGTCTGGGGGCAGAAGTTCCTAACACTTTGGCATCAAAGTTGTTCAAATAATCTTTGAACATGGGTTCTAAGATATTTTTGAAAGCATTTTGGAGCTTCCCTGCTAGCAACAATTAGGTGGCTAAAACCTTTATATGGTTGGTGGCTTTTGAATGAGAGTGTTAAGTATTTGGGTAACCTCCTTTTGTCAGGAGGCCAACTTATGAGTATATCCTGGTTTAAGCTGGACTTTAGCTTGGGGCATCTTGGTGACTAACTCTTTGATTTCAGCAACCGCAGCACCTAGTTCTTTCGTCAATCTAGAAACTGTTGGTTTTGGGCATCATCTAAATAAATGGACTCATTTACTCTCCCACCATAGGTGGTTATATCAGTAGGTGTTTGTGGCTTTTTAGACACAAAATCACTTCCTCATGCCCCTTTTTTCTTGGTATTGGGACTTCTAGTAGTTTCTCTTTCCAATACCTTAGGGGCATGAATGAGATCTTTTAATGTTGTGTGCAAGGTGGTCTGAAGTATGTTTCCATTGTCTTCTTGAAAACTAGTGGGTTTAGCAAGGATAGTGGAAGCCACCACTACAATCTCCTCATCAGGATTTACCTGAGAGGGATGAGCCTCTTCCTCATATGGGTGAGACCTAGAGTCCATGTGTACTAGTGCTTCATTTTGTGGCTGCATTTTTGTAATTTGTGGTTGAGATGTAACCGTTTCTTGGAACACAATTGTTAGATCTAAGAGTGTGTGTAGTGTGTGTTTTGCTAATAAAACAGATGAACAAATTAGAAATTCAATTAAACAATTATAAACAAGCATATCAGTTTAACATAACTGGATTTGTGAATGATTGTAAAATGATTTCATATTGAATTCATCAAAATGTAATAGAATCACATGGTACAAAAATTTCCTCTCACTAGGTGCACCTTCTCTCACTTAGTTCTTATGCATAAAGTCTCTAAGTGTTATCTATTACAATTAGAATGAAAAACTACATAGGAGGAGGGACTGCTGGTACGTCACCATAAAAGCGACCTATAACAACTCATTTAATGATGTAACTGCCAGCAGATAGTAAAACTGTTGGATAGCTATATTGTTACATTGAATTACTACTTCTAAAGAGAGATAGTGAGAACTGCTAGATTTCACAGAACTGCTGGCTAAGAACCAGCACTTGCACTTGTGGAAATCTAGAACTACTTCTGGTCTTTGACTTGTTGACTTGATCTTCTAGTCTTCCGTCTCTACTTTAGTTGACTTGATCGTTGACTTTTTGACTAGCACTTTGCAATCCAGCACTTGTTCTTCTGATTTTTTTTTGAAGGCAGCAGTTATGCAACAATAGTTTGGGCAACTATTTTGGGAAGCCTTCATGGGGGAAAACTTCTGGTCTTGTGATTGTATCTTAACTTATTCCGTCAAGCAGAGAAGATGGTCTTATACGACCCAACAAAGACTAAAATACGTGTTTGATAAAATGGGAAATAAAATTCAAAAAGAAAAAAAAAACCTCCTTCACTTCTCATATTAAGCTTAATTTCTTTGTTAAGACTCGTTTATACTGAAACCTAACTCCATTTAATAATACAAAAGATTTTAATTAGAAAAAAAGGCCAAAAAGAAAGAAAAAAAGCTGAATGCAACTCATATTTTATAACTTGAAAAGTAAAAGTTATTTAACACTATAATACCATAAGTTGTTTTGGCCAACTGAGTCGTAGCCTTCTGAAACAATTTATTACTTGAAAAAGAAATTGTTATTTAACAGTATAATACCATAAGTTGTTGAGATATCCATTTTGTGGCCAAATGAGTTGTAAACCTTCAGAAACAAGTTAGAGACCATTAATTGTGATGTTTGTTCATATTGTTAATCATCAACTTCTACATATATTTTATTGGCTTTTTAAATGCAACAAGTTATATGTTCTTTATATGTATTAGTAAGTATAAGGAATACTAGATGAACAAAAACCTTTTTTACTTTCGTAAGATCATTTTTAGGTTCACCAAAAATCTTACGTAAAGTGTGGATCGAGTCATGTCATGTGTGTATGCACAACATGTGTCTATTTAAGTTCTAAACGATTGAATTACTTGTAATTATTATGTACTTGTTACAATATTAATCAGTGTGTTTGTTAAAATGCAAAAGTATATAGTAAAGTTTGACAATTTACAAATTTGAAATTTTAATTAAACAATTTTGAAGATAAACTTGCACCATAAAACAAGTAATTTTTTTTTTTTTTTTTGGATAAAGGGCAGAGCCCGGCAAACTATGAAATAAAAACAAGAAAACAATTACATCATCAAGGGGCATACCCCCGTGTCATCCCCAAAACAGACTTTGGAGACCAAAAGTAAGAAACAAAACAACCTATTCTAGGCTTATATCTGAGTCAAAAAGGGCTCACAACTATGGAATCACAATATCGAGACCAAGACATATTACATTTACCGAAAAAACTTTGTGCCAAAAGAGACGGACTATAGGCGGTGTCATTACCATAAATTCCACTAAGCTGAACATTAAACGCGGCCCAATTCATAACGGGACAGCTTGGATTGTTAATCCTCGCTTGGATGGCCAACACGCTAGCCCACAGCTGCAGCCAGTACTGATGCCCCCAACCCGAAATGCACATCCCAAAAACCTTCTGAAGCAGCGCCTTTTGATGATTCAAGTTTGGCAACCAGACACCTGGGCTTAGGTATCCTTGCTCGGCCCAGGTCTTAACAACAGTAGGAAGGGGCATACCTTTCCTGGTTAACGGCCTCAGCAGCACCACATCCATCTCCTTAACATCGGAAAACATGTTGAGGATCCGTAAATGCCAGTTTTTGATATAACCAGGCTGAAACGAGTAGCAGAAAAAAATGCAGCAGTAACCAATAATGTCTTGATGCAAGCAGCTCTTAATGCTGATCAAGCATGGAAGATCCAGCCACATCAAAACACATTGAGCAGCGAACATATACAGCACCCAATCAAGCTTGGATTTGTACCTGAAAGAAGCGTAAAACAGAACAGCGTTAGCCCAACCCCAATCCCATCCCCATCCATGAATTAAAATGAAAATGTGAGTGGTGAAGATAATTAGGTTTGTTATCATGAGCGTGATAGTTTTCTCTAACCCATAAGACTCAATCCCTATCCCAATCTCTCCAAGGAAGATGGTCAGCACAATAAGAACAGACACAACAAAAAACAGCTTAGACATGATTGGACGGGTTATGAATCGGAAAACTGGCTCTCCATTGGACTTCACCCAGGTCAAAGACCCGGGCAACAGTGACCGTAGCAGCAGATTGGACCATAGAGAGGCCCATAAGTCTGAGTTTAACAGTATTTTTAATGAGAGTACCAATTTCACTGGGAGACCTCTCCTTTTGTTCATGAGTCCGGCGATTGCGCTCTTGCCAAATAAAATACACGCTGGCCCCAAGGACAAGCTTGTTAACCACACTCCAGATGGCATCCGTATGGGGAATATTGCAGGCTTGGGCTATAATTTGATCCCAACTACCTGAAAGGGTACCCCACTTGGTGTAGGCAGCCATATCATTCCAAATAATCTTCGGGAACCAGCAATTAAAGAACAAGTGATCATGACTGTCAGGCTCAGTTTTGCAGAAAACACACTTCAGATTGTTGACCCCAAGCCACGTAGCAAGGAAGTCGTGGGTTTTCAGTTTATGCTTAATAGCCAGCCATAAAATAAACGCATGGCGCGGGATATTTTGGCTGAACCAAACCACCTTCACCCAGGGGACAGGGGTGCCAACTTCCTGTATATCACGCCAAACCTCTTTAACACTGAACGGGGTAAAATAACCACTTCTGGATTTCCAAACAACCTTATCCGAATCTGTCTGGGATAAGTAAGGGCAGGGAGAGGAATAAATGGCAGGGAATCTGGTCTGCCAGTCACTAGGCCATTTCCAGTTACCATTAGAAACCAGATCACTGACCTTAGCAAATCTCGAGAAGTCTCCCTCATGCATATTCCTGTAGGTCAGCTGATTACAAAGCGGGCCTAGGGGGAGCCATGAATCAAACCAAGCTGAAGTGGATTGCCCATTCCCAATAATGTGGATGATATGGTGTCTCAAGATGGGACGAGACGCAAGAATCTTTTTCCATCCCCAGCACGTATCATCCTTAGCCTTACACTCCCAAAAGTTACTATTGCCCAATCTGTATGTATGAATCCACCGCACCCACAAGGAGTCTTTTTTCGTAACAATGTTCCAAGTGTGTTTAGCAATAAGAGCATTATTCCAGGTGCGAAGAAGTTTCAAACCAAGGCCCCCATGCTTCATAGGAAGACAAACTTCATTCCATTTCACCTTGGCCTTACCTCTTTTCATGTCACCATGGCACCACAAAAAACCTCGCATTAATTTCTCAAGCTCTTTAGTGACAGAGACGGGGAGGATGAAGACGGAGGACCAGTACACATGGAGGGAGTTCAGGACAGAGTTTATCAGCTGAAGCCGACCCGCAAAAGATAAGACTTTGTTCTTCCAGTCAAGAATACGCCTTTTCACTTTTTCAATAAGAGGGGTGCAGTCACGATGGTATAACCGAGAGGAGATAAGCGGGACCCCTAGGTATTTAACTGGAAGAACACCTACTTGGAACGGGATTTGGCTGTCAATGCTCTGCTGGATGTAGGGGCTCACATTGCAATAGTAAATGGTACTTTTAGGAATGCTAGGTGTTAGCCCTGACGCAGCTTTGAACTCATCAAGGGCAGTCATCAGCGTATTGACAGAATCAGCGTCACCATGGCAGAATAGGAATAAATCATCCGCGAAACAGAGGTGGGTGAGGCCTACTTCTTGACATTTCCAGTGGTATTTAAAACCTTCATCCAGGTAAACTCTCCTGCGGATCATGAGAGTTAGAACTTCCATAACAAGGGTAAACAGGTAAGGGGACATTGGGTCACCCTGTCTCAGACCTCTTTTACCTCCAAAATAACCAACATGATCACCATTGACAGCAATAGTAAACGATGCAGATGAAACACAGCTCATAATCCATTGGATCATACGGGAAGGGAAGCCGAAATGTCTAAGGGAATCCTGAAGGAAGTTCCATTCCACGGTGTCATAGGCCTTTTGAATGTCAATTTTGAAAGCACATCTAGGTCGGCCTTTGTCAAGGTGGTAGTTCCTCATGAGCTCCTGCGTCAGGAGGATATTGTCACTTATTTGCCTTCCCGGGATAAATGCACTTTGGTTTTCATCAACAATATCAGCTAAGACCCCTTTGATTCGATTAGCTATAATTTTGCTAATGCATTTGTAAATAACATTGCAGCATGCAATCGGTCTGAAGTCCGAAACCTTTTTAGGGGTATTCAATTTAGGGACAAGGGCAAGGACAGTGGCATTTATTTCCTTGAGGAGTTTTCCATTATGGAAAAAATCCTTGACTGCTTTGCACATGTCCTCACCAACAACCCCCCAAGCAGCCTTGAAGAACTTGGCAGAGAACCCATCGGGACCAGGGGCTTTGAGATCATCAATTTCAAAGAGGGCCAGCTTGACTTCTTCAGAGGATACACACCTGGTCATAAACTCAGCCTCGTTACTAGAGACCCGTTTCCTGAATAAACTAGAGGGATCAATTATGGGGTCAACCGTAGACGAGGTACCAAGAACCGAGCTGAAATGGTTCACAAATTGGCTAGCAACTTGTTGACCTTCAAAAACATCACCATTCAGGTTTTCTATCGAGTGGATACGATTTCGGTTGAGATTGGACTTAACCATACGGTGGAAATACTTGGAGTTGTGATCCCCTTCTTTGAGCCACAGAACTTTGGCTTTCTGCTGAAGGAAGAGCTCCTCATCCCTAACAGCCTCATTGAAGGCAGCAAGGTAAACCCCTTCCTCTTCACGGAGGGCATCATTGTGGGGGTCAGCATCCACAGCTGTCTGAATGGTTTCCAGTTCAAGTTTAAGCCGGGCCACTTTTTTGAAAATGTTTCCTTGGTTAAACGTAAGTTTTCTTATCTCCTTTTTGACCCGCTTGAGCTTTGACACCAGAACATACATAGAGTAACCAGGGATAGAACAGTTCCAAGCAGCTGAAACACAAGGAAGAAACTCAGGTTTTGTCGCAATGAAATTGGGGAATTTGAAGGGTTTCGGTTTAGAGTTAGGGACATCAGGGAGAGTAACAACCACAGGAGTATGATCAGATTTGAGGAAAGGAAGGAACACGGCATTAGCTAACGGGAATAAGGAAATAAAAGAGCCATTGGCCATGGCACGATCCAATTTCTTCAGCTGACCACCCACTTTGCCCGGGGATTTATTCCAAGTGAACTTTAAACCAGACATACAGAGGTCATCCACTTCAATATCATTGAAGCATTCCCTGGCTTCATTCATACTAGAAGAAATATTCGAACTTCCCATGATACGTTCATTAGGGTCCACAATAGCATTGAAGTCACCCAAGAGGAGCCAAGGGTGATGACTAACCACAATTTTGTGACGGCGAAGGGAATCCCAACAGACTCTACGAAGCACCATCTGGTGGTGAGCATAGACAAAAGAGCAGTAGAAACCGGAGGCACCATTGATTGGCTCAATAAAACAATGGATAGCTTGGGGATGTCTTTCCACGACCATCAGGTTGACAGTGGATGGATTCCAGCTAATGACAATACGGCAGCCTCCATTACAAACAGAAATGTTTGAATCCCACATCCAGTTACCAAAGACTTGGTTGCACACACTCCCAATTTTACTTTGGGACAAATGAGTCTCAATGATACCACAAACATCATACTTATCGGCTGCAAGATGGTTTCTAACTTGGACTTGATTAGTAGAATTAGACAACCCTCTAATATTCCACGAAGTGATTTTGAGCACCATATTAAACTGTTTTAGGGGGTGGGTTACCTTGGTCCCTGGGATACCAGAGTTACCTTCCTGAGCCTTCTGCATCACCTGCTGCATCAGAAACGTCGCTGTCCCAGACATATCTGGGTGAACATCTTGAATAACATACGAGGGGTTTAGCTGCATGAGTTTACATTGGGCCCAGAAGAAATCCCATTCCCCTTGTACCCAGGTCTGCTGGACAGATCCCCTCACACCCTTGAATTGGAGGAGACTATCTCTAATAGCACGCTTCTGTCCATCAGTTATACCATAGTCTGGTTCTTCTCCTTCTACCTCCATGTCTTGGTCATCACGAGTAACCTGCCCACCATCAGATGTGTATTGGTTTTCCATCAAACCATCAGTCTCTTGCATAACATGGTCAGATAAGTCTTTGTTTTTCAATAACAAATCTGCAGATAAATCATTTAGGACATAGAATCTGTTTGAGGTGTCAACCATAGGGTCATTCGGAACAGGTGGTAGGCTGGAGTTCTTCAGTTTATTAATTGGTTTAAGATGGGATGGGGGGTGATTATTGGGTTTAAGGGAGTGGGGCTGAGGATGGGGTGCAGGTTTGTTGGTGGGAGTGGGTTGGGTAACAGAAAACGGGGATTTTCGGGCATTTGTAGGTCTGGCAGCTTTGTGAGAACTGTCCTTTGGATTGACAGCATGGGGTTTTGGGGTACTCGGGTTAGTAATAGACGAGGAGTGGAGTTCACTCATTTTCCTTTGGATAGAAGGGTCACTGGAGGTAGAAGCACCGTTGGTATTCGCTGGTTTATTAGTCTCCATTCCACCCGAGCTCAGGTGGGTTTGTACAACAGGGATTTGTTTTCCAGCTGAGTTACGTTTCTTACCCTTGTTCCTTCTTGTGACAATGGTAAATTTATCAGTTTCTTCAAGTTGATGCTGGCCCATATGGTTAGGTGTTTGCTGTTGTTGCTGTTTCACCAACTCAGCCGCAGTTTCGTCATCCGTTCGGGGTCTGAGTTTGCACTGTTTCAGTGAGTGCCCAAAAACCGAGCAGTGAGTACATATGGCAGGTTTCCAGTGGTATGATATTTTGATGGAACCCACTCTGGCCGGCCTACCAGGGGCAGCAGGAAACTCCACTTCAACTTCATCAGGGAGATTCAACGATGCTTGGACATCCACAAGCATCCTAGCAAAACCAAGTTTACCCGTCTGATTTGTGCATCTTGCCTCTGTCACTTGGTCCATAAGGAGAGGGATCCCCGTACCACTCATAATCTTGCAAATACCTGTATCCGTCCACAAATCTAGGGGCACTTGGTGAGCCGTGACCCACAAGGGGATAGTAGAGGGCTCAATTTTTTCCAGACACAGCCCCGGTTCCCATTTTTTCACGAATAACGGAATATTGTTAACAAACCAAGGGCCACCCTCGAGGACAGCATTAAGGCCTTTTTCACTTTTAAATTTGAAGTAGTAGTAACCAGTTGGACTCTTGGTAATTTCAGCTATGTCATGGTTCTTCCAATCCCTTTTCAAACAGAAATTGACGCGATTATAATCCATAGACATACCTAAGAAGTACCCGTAAAGGTGCAGAGAGTAGGCTTTGGCCGATTGAAGGAGGTCTTCATTGGAAATCATGATCCTGTTCTTTCCTTCAGGTGTTATAACTGGGGGGAAAAACTCAATACGAACCTTTGAGGACTCTTTACTCATTTTAATACGGTCAGCAATGGTGTGCCAAGTTTTACTACTGGATTCCCACACATTAACAGGGGAAGGGCTAGGACACTGGGGAGGGGTGTCGGAATAAGGAATGGTTATCGGCTGGATAATGGGGCAGGTAACATTCGGGAGAGTGGTCGTACCATCTACAGATTGGGGGGTCATGGGACGAGTTCTCCGTGAGCATAGGATCAGGGGACCCCTCGGACTCCGATTCTGAGACATCAGAGTCATCAGAGCCTTCCGATTTCTCATCAGAGTCAAGAGTCAAAGGATTAGCCGGGGAAGGGACCTCTGGATTAAGAGATCGAACAGCCTCATCAAAGGAGAGATGCATACCAGAGGAAGGAGATTTATCAATTTTAACAGGTTTGTGCACACCTCTGCTACTAGGTAGCGATGAGCTCATCTCTTTGAGATCTTTAGGGTTAGCGGCTGAAGAAGATGAACTGGTAGAAATACAGTGGGAGAGAGAGGTATCGCTGAAATTGGGCGGTAAGGGGTTAGGAGCGGTTGTCGGAGGTGGTGAACCACCTGAGGAAGGTTGCATTTGGACAGGTTCAAGATCAGATTCAACGAATAAAGGTTAGAGAAGGGTGGATTCGGTGAAGAACATGAGGGAACGGCTGGAGAGAAAAAAAACTAGAGAGAGAAAGAAGAGAGAGAAAAAAATCACACAAATGACAAACCCAAAAAAAAAACAAGTAATTAGTATACATAGTATACATAGTTTCTTGCATTCTATAAGTAAGATGCCAAGTTTGTAACAAAACTAAAAAAATATCAATAAGAGATCACCCACATACTCATTGTTGGTTATTTATTTATGATATAGTTGTAAATTTGTTTGACTTTATTACATGATTAAGAAACCCAAGAGTTTGGAAAAACATTTCCATTTTACTTGCACTCAATCACTAACATAACCAATAAAATAATTATTTTTTAATGGTAACATTCACCAACTTCTCCTATAAAAATCACCACTAATCCAATGAAAAAATCACAATTAGACCACAAACATATACTTCAACACAGTTTCAATTCACCATGAAGGGTTCTTTCAAAGTATCAATGTTGTTAGTGATCACAATTGTGTCACTACTTATGTTGTCCGTACCATCCTCAGATGCTGCAATTTCTTGTAGTGCAGTCATCAAGGATGTAGCGCCTTGTGTGACTTACCTCAGAAGTGGGAGTGGGTTGCCCCCACCGGCTTGTTGTTCAGGTGCTAAAGCTCTCGCGGCTGCTGCGAAGGCCACTGCTGATAAACAAGCTGCTTGTGCTTGCCTCAAGTCGGCTTCGGGAAGCCTAAACCCAAATCCTGGGCTAGCTAAATCACTTCCTGGAAATTGTGGGATCAGTTTGGGTTTCACCATCTCAGCTAACGTTGATTGCACCAAGTAAATTATTAATTAATCTCCTTTTGTAGATATAGACCGAAGAATTAGCACAGTTATTGGTTACACAGATGCATATCGATCGATGCATCTGTATATGACCATTTGTGATCATTAAAGTCTTTTAACATACGATTTTTTACAAAAGTTTACATGTGTCTTATCAACGAACTCCACTGTACAAGGAGAAATCTTGGCAATTGCCACCGAAAAATGTCACAAATATAGCGACTAAAGAGTGTTTATAAATTTAGCAACAGAAAAAAATGGTCGCAAAATATTGCGACTGATGTGCGACCAAAATCACATGGGTCATAAAATTAGCTAACTGTCTTAGTTACGTCCTTTGCAATTACCATGCAGGTTTTTTTGCCACCGTATTTTCAGTTACATAACGCCATAATACCGGGTTTTATATCAATGTATATCATCTTTTTATCAAAGAATTTATTGGTCATCTTAAATAAAAATCATTAGTATTTTTACTAGTCAACATAGAAAAAGAAAAAAAAAATAACAGATGAATTTTCACATAGTTTTCAATTAAATATCAAAACTAAAAGTATTTCTCTTTTTTTGCCAATCATCTCTAGATCAAGTGGTGGAGGCTTGCATGTCTCTTGAGAGATGCATGTTCGACTCCCACTTGGTGCAGAGTGAGGCACTGGTAGGCAATGATAGGAGACCCAGGGAAACCTGGGCTGGATCCTTGAGCCAAATGGGTTTTACCGGTAATTTCACTGTCGTGCATAAGGGCGGGTGGGTTACCGGGTTTTCCCCGGAATTGGTGGTGGACTCGGGTTACTCTCGGAGTACTCCATTTGTCCAGTGGGTGCCCCGAGAGTGCTCGGAATTGAATTTGTTGGCCGTTCAAAAAAAGAAAAAAGTATTCAACCAGATTTGCTTTACCCTCAAAATCATATTAATTACATTGTTTTTGCCATATTTTGATCAAATTATTTGTCTTTATTCATCAATGAAATTTGAGATGCATAATTAACATTTCTTGGCACGGTTGTAACAAAATGACAAAATTTATTTGATGCAAATTCGAGGATTAACAAGTTACGAGTGTTTAATCTTTTTTTATATTTGCAGAATCACTTGAATTCTTGAAGCTAATGGATGGGGGATTCCTCTATTATGCATGGAGGAAGAGTTGGTAATTGCGTCTTGTGTTTTGAGTTACTAATGCATTGATAGTTGATGTTGCTTATGTTGGGTTTTCTTATAATAAGTGTTGTTTGCATACTCATTTGGGGTTAGCATGCAATGAGTGATTTGTACGTGTGCTACATCATGTTGTGTAATATTAATGTCTTCGTTTTAATTTTTATATACCGATATTCAAACCTCGTTAAACACTAATGGTGTAAAAAACTAACATCAACAAATGATACACACAAAATATTGGAGTTTCCAGATTTATGCCTAACGTAAAAAAATGAATTAGTGTCTATATGATCAACTATGTTAGTCTTGTTGAACTTCGATTGTGTTGAATAAACAAAACCAGATAATCAACTATTAAAGAGAACATTGAGAACAATTACAAATGAAGCATGATCTAATCTAAGTTCAAAGACCTATCTATAATAAAGATAGTTACAATAAATTTAATCTACGTAACAAACAAAAGATAACTATATATTCTTATCTATGCATGTATTCTATCTAGTAGCTTGAAAACCAACGTGTTCTATCATCACCTTCTATTTATGCATCAGATTTATAATTAATTCTAGACCCTTCTTGTGTTTGGTTGTTTCATTATTGATTGTCTTTGTATCTTCTATATATTGTACATTCCACCCAAGAGCTGGATCATTGATTTGATCATTTATATGGTATCAAGCCAAAAGACCCTCTCTTAATATCCCCCACTCCATTCGTCTCTTCCTTCTTTCCTTTTTGGTTCTCTCCATTCTTCCCTCCACCTCCATGGCTTCTTCATCCACCACCTATCTTATTCCAATTCCTACTCACACCTTCTCTCAGTTAAATTGTTAAATTATGCTCCTCCAATTATTTAGCATGGGTATATAAAATGGGTCCAATTTTGAAATACTAAAGCCTAATCTCTCATGTTGATTGAACCATATTGGCTCCCGCCCTTACCATTGTAAGTGCGGTACCCGGTGACCGAAGATATCAGTGTCAGACAGAACTGATAGCAACAGTTAAAGGGAAATCTTTAAGTGTAGTTCCTGTCGGGTAACTGTCTCTTTATCAGTTCTGGTCAACCAAAGCAGAAGTCCAAGTCAAGTCAACGATAACGAAGATTATCAGGAGTTCCGGATTAGCAGAAGTTCCGGTTTATCAGGTGTTTCGGACTACTTCTATTGTTTCGTGTTATCTGGTATTCCGGGTTAATGTTCCAGATTACTTTGTCACACCCCCAAATTACCACTTACGGATTTTACCGCGAGGCGTGTGACATACCACGATGTAGCCACTAATCATGTCGGAATAATAGTAAACAATATTAAACACAATCATCATTTCCAACATAAATAGTGTAGTCCAAAATAAACGTTTCAGACAAAAGTATGTGTTCAGCGGAAGCAAAAGTAAATGTTTCAAAACAACCAAAACCATATTGTTTTAAAATGCTTAATATTAAATGTTCTCATCAAATAGCACGCCACATGACATGTCAAGCTCCTTAGACTGCAAATTCCTATGCACTGATGTACCTAACGACCTTCAAAGCATGCGGAAGAGTGTCGACATAAAGTTGGCGAGTCCACTGGTTTTGTTCAACATAAATGATGTAAATGTTTAGCTTTAAGGACATGTCAAGGAATATTAAACTCAGTACCGATATGACTTGCTATGATTTTTGTGCCCTCATCAATGTCTATCAACATTGATCCAAAATGATTAAGGTCCTTAATTCACGACCGACTCCCTGGGTACGGTGTGAGGTTTGTCAAACCTAATAGCGCTACTAAGTAATACCTCGTTGCCTCCTATGACAACTAGCTCGATAGTAAGTAGGGACTTACATGATAGAGATTGAGTTAATCCACTGACACTGAAATTAAACTACAACATTTATTAAAAAGTATTCCACCTAAGAATAATTGTTTGCCACCCTAGGACGCATGTTTACAGAAGAGTAGTGAACTAACGTGATTCTAACGCGTTAATAAAGTGTTAAGTCCATTACACGCGACCTAATGTAAAATAATGTGTAAGTATGTATACATGTAGGGTTATGCAATACCCTAAGTGTCAAAACAACCAAGTGTTTAATGTGATCAAGTTAAGAAGTTTAACATACAGTGGATTTCTCTGGTTGGTGACATGTAGTGTGATTTTGGGAAAGTCAACACACAATCTTCATAACCTCGGATAGTTATAATATAGACTAAACTTAGACTCCTGGCATCTTGAGAAACTAGGATATATTGAGAAACTCGGATATATTGTTTATCAATAAAACTCGGAAGAATTTATACAAAACTCGGAACAAAAGATATATCGTTTATCAATAAACTCGGACTCCATGTATCTCGGACTCACAAGAAACTCGGACTCACATAAAAACTCGGACCCTCTTAGTTTCACACTTAAACTCGGAACCAAAAATGTAACCCACATAAACTCGGAACCAACATGTAACCCATATAAACTCGGAAACAAACATGTAACCCGGATACCTTTGATTTGTTATGCAAAACTCGGAACAAATATATATACTCGGACTCACAAAACTCGGAACAAGTATATATCTCACTAACTCGGTCCTTGTGTATATCGGACATGTTCCAATAACATGAACTTTGTGACTTCACAAAGTCAGACAAAAGTTATTCACGGACTAACAATTATTCTTGGATCAACAAACACACAGTAACACGGAATAATCAAAAATCACAGTTTTTCAATGTACCAGTTACAGTTCTACGATCAAACCCTAATCTCAACAATGTTACGAACCAAATCAAGAGTTTAGCAATTCTAATATGTGTTAGTAGCATCTCTGATATCTAACAACAATTACCCATTCATTCAGACATGATCACTTAACCACAGATTGACTGTTTGGATATCTAGGGTTTTGCACGGAAGATCAAGAGATCAAAATATCAACGTATAACATAAAACACTTACCTTAGATTCGATCTAGTGTATGTTCTTGATGGATTGAAAGATCACAGGTTTAATGATTATGTGTGTGAGATTTGTGTCGCCAAGAGTGATCAGAGAAACTAACTGCCGTATGAGTGAGATTATGGGGAGTTTAGGGTTTGCAGTAATTTTATTATAATTTCTATATTAACCATAAAACACCCTTAACTGTATAACTTTTACACAAAAGCACATAACATCTTGCAAGTTGCAGTTAAAACATATAATTCACGTATATGTCATGCAATGTATAAGTTTCGTATAAACCCTTCGTTTAAATTAATTTTTTGTTTTAGTCACCAACATTCGAGAATTAACTTGTGTGTGTGTTCCGGTAATTCCCCGACTTACCAATGTAGACTCATTTAACTAACCCTGTTTAAATGTAGTGCTATGAATGTATGTCTAAACTAACTGTGGTTAGGTTAAAGTACTAACCTGAAATTGTGGGTTGTCATATACTTAGTGTATGTTATTGTTCCGAAAATATGTTGTTCTGGATTATTGTATTGTTTTGTATCCTGGACAATGTGTTTTGTCGGGTTTAGGCCCAAGTCTATATATATGTGTGTATGGGGTGGATTAGGGCAACTCTTTAGGAATCTTTCTAGAGAGCCTCCTTGGTGAGCTTTGTGCATTTCTAGAGAGAGACAATGTGTTTTGTCCGGGTTTAGGCCCAAGTCTATATAATCGGGCTAACTTGTAGATTTTTGTTGTTAATTTTGGAATTTGATTAACTAGACTTAGTATACACCTCAATATGTAAATTTGGTCACAAATATTTTTATTATTAATTAATGTCGTACCAATATGTCAAATTACTTATTTGGTCATAACTATAAATTTAATAGTTAGGATAGAATTATTATATGTGATTTTAGGATAATACAAAAGCCCCAAATCATAGGTTATATTATATAGTTTTACTTTGTTGATTGATTAGTATTTTTATGCCGTTTGTATTTTTAGGATACTTGGAGTTGTCCTGAAATTTGTGCGGTTAAATAAGGATCAAACAAACGCAATGCATGAGTAAACCTATCTTTTTTCCCTTTTTTGCAACTAAACATTTTTTGGGCGTATCATGTGTCTATTTTCCATCTGTTTCTATTTCAAACCATCAATATGAAAAATCAATGTGTCGCAATGTGTTTCATATATTTGTGTCTATTGTTTCTAATACATGTATCAACATGTTATTCTCTTTGTGTCTATGGTTTCTAATGTGGATCCACTAGCTGACCGGTTCTTCACGGAATTGGTTGAACTACGTATCGTCAATATCATTTAGATTCACTCTTGGGGGCTTAAATCTTATATTGTCTATTTTTTCTATTATCATTATGTCGCATTATCAATGTGGTTATCGTTATTGGTAGTTTATTGTGAATATATGATTTACACGTGAGATTGCATGATAATTTATTTGAAAAATAATAAAGAAAAAATATCTTATTTAACTGTAGATCTAATCGCTAACATTATGTTGACCCGAAAACCTTTTTACACATGATACACGTATACAAGTGTGAGATGAGTTCAAGAAGAAAAAACTTAGGATGTGCTTTTTTTATTTCGAAAATTATATATTTCACCAAAAAACTTGCCAATTTATATCAAAACAGAAGGTAGACGGGTAACAAGTTGCGCTGCCACCACCTTTCTGAATTGCAAACCCTAACTTTCCAAAGATAAACCCCTGCCCACAGGGGTTGAACAATTGATGTGGATGACCCGTTGGAGCCTGGTCAAGAAGTGGATAGATTTTGGCGCTAGAGAGCAAAATGGATCAAAGGCAAAAGGGACAAAGACATGTTGGTTCTCTTCGCAAGCTTTAGCGTGCTTATCCACTTTATTTGATTCTGCCTTTCTTGTTGCTTGTCCAGCTACAAACCTGTTTTCCTTAAACCAACCAAAGGGGAAACCCCCCGTGAGGTCCACACAAGCATGTTCCCCCAGCCCAGCCAAAGACCAGCAGATCCGCTTGTCGTAGAGTAGATCTCCCTTCCATAGGGTCCGTGAGGAAATTCACAGGAGCCTCTTTCTTAGCAAAAATCCCAGCTCTTCTTAGTATGTCCCACAAAACATTCCGCACCCAGTTATGCCGATATTTGAACATAGGGAGCTCTTTACAAGGAACTACGTGCTCCGCGTATTTATCCATACAAGCTTTGTGGCATATCAGGCAGGTTTCATCTTCCGGGTACATAGGGATTATCAACCAGTATTTAAGAATGGCTCTGTACTCTACCGCAGACATGCATTGTCCCAACCCCTCAATCAGGATAACGGTCAAAAATTTCTGAGCATGGGGACCTTTCAGGCACTCAAACACCGCCTTCTGGCGGGATGACAAATCAAAAACTTCTCCCAGACTTTGAGAGATTTTGCTAAACAGAGTATTCGCCAAATTTTTTTTTGTGGCTTCAAGGGGGCGGTGTCCTTATTAGAGAAACCGCCAATATCCAAGTCTGGGAGAGAGCCATTTAAGCATTCGAGCACCTGCTGGTAGTTCTGGTCAAGCCCAACGACCCCTCTGTTTTGAAGGATATGATCCGGTAGTTCCCAAGATTGAGCGCTAGACGCCACAAAGGCATAAACCCCAACATCTCGAGCTGAGGGGAGGCCCAAACCACCTAAACGAATTGGCAGAGATTCCAGACACCACTGGAGGTCACCAAAGAAAGGGCCGCCACCCACGACTATCTCCTCTATAGCCTCCTTGAGGCCGTCATCGAACCGAGATACCGCTTCTTCCATCAAATGGGGTTGACAAGTCCGTAACCCAAAAAGTAACTTAGCAACCCCTATGCACGACCTTAGCAGAAGGAGTTCACACTGGGGATCCCTAAGGAAAGGCAAGAATTTCATGAGGTCAACCGCCTCTGAGGCCCCCGCCCTGCCAACTCCCCAATAAAGCTAGGATCATGGCTAACAGCTCCACCAGGGAGCTTAACCCCCCTCTCTGGTCTTCCAATCCCTCTCGGGAAAAGCCCATCCTGAACTTCCCGCCCCTTGCATGTCGGCCAAAAAACCTCTGTTTTCTTAATGTTGAGATTAAACCCAAAAGATGGCCCTCCTCATTGATGATATCTAAGGCCTTAGCAACCTCAGACACATTCTCGGTAATCTTCCCATCATCCGAGTACCAGCATGAAACAGGAGGTTACAGTGGTCCTGGACCTGGAGAATAAGGGGTGTAAGGCAAGGGCAAAGAGAAGGCCAAGGGATCTCCTTATTGCACTCGGTAGTAGCCCTAATACACTCGTTACCAACATACAACCTAGAAGGTTGGGAGTAAAGAAATTGGACTAATCGATATATTGATGGGTAACGCTGATAAACCTCTTGGAGGAAGGTTGTGCGGTTGACCATGTTGAAAGCATTGGAGAAATCCGCAATAAGTAATGCCAAGGAACCATCTACATGAAAGGAGTTGAGAAACATGTTCGCACTGTGAATCACCGCCTCTGCCCCATTTGCCACCCCCACCCCAAATTGAAAGTCCCCCAAGTACTGGGCCATGTCTTTCCCGACCTTCTTCATCGCCTCCGTGGAAACCAACCTTCGCCAAATACCCCCCACAGCAATAGGCCAAATTCCTTTATCGGGCTTCAATAAGGGGGTGAGGGTGGCCGAGGCAACAAACTCAGCAAGCACCTTAGGGAAATTTCCCCCAAGCCATAAGTTGACAACTTTAGTAATGCTCGAAAGCAAACCTGAGCAAGTCACCGAGCCCTCGCCACCAATAGCATCTAATAGGTGTTGGGCCCGCATCCCGTCCCTACCATAGGACGTCCTTTTAGGAAAGGATCGGATACATTTGAGCCCACACTCCCTATCAACAACAAGAGTGGGTTGGGCCAAAGGGTTTGAAGGCAAGGACGGGGGCGGCACCACTGGAAATTTATCAATAAGAGCTTTCAAGGTCGAATCACCTAGAGGGCAACTCCACTAGAGTATAGGACCTTAACCGCAGCCATGAAATGTCCATCTCTGACTTTCCGAAGACATTGCTTAATATTAGGGTCCCTTTCTTTGTCTTCATCTCTCCTGCATTCTCCCCTAGGACCCCCGCCTCCCCCATGCTATCCACTTGGGAAGAGACCAAATCATCAAACTGTAACACCTCGCAAAATATGTCCAATGTAGTAACGACACGTGTCATGAACTTTAAACATGTAACGAATTGATTTCAAGGGACTAAAGTTGACAAACGAAGAAGGTATGTGTGTAAAAGGATCCAAAGTGTCAACAATTGAAAATTTTGCCTTTTAACAACCCTACATGATGTTTAGACCCTTAAACGAATAAATTGTGAAACGTATGAAACCGTTTGTGGAAGAAAGGGAAAGTTTACAAGACGCGAGGGTTAAATGTGTCAACATGTTAAAATAATACCTCTGAGTGACCTTTTAACGAACCCGGAGCTTCCTAACGATTAATTATACTCCCAAGAACAAGTGACGAAAATTTCACAAGGTTTCGATATCGTTTGAGATAAATACGTTAACTTTCGTGAATAAAGGGTTAAAAGCATCAACGAGGCAAAACTTGTGTTTTCGGTTATCGTTTAACAAAACCGGACCTAACGATGATTGGTTATATCTTATAGATCATAAAAATATAAATTTTATGGGTTAAATGTGCTTGGAATGAAAGATATTGCGTTTTAAAAGGTTCAGGGGGTGAAAATGACAAGTTTGAAACTGGTTGAGCTGGTTACCACCATGGTGGCATCGCGCCACAGCTAACTCCATTTGTTGTCGCACGATGCGACGGCGTTATCTGACCAGCAAACATGCACAGGTGCAGGTTTTGCACTCTTCTTCTCCAATACAGCCATGCACTCACATTAAATCAAAACTATGGACTATTTGATGGTTTTAAAAACCACTTGGGACACATGTGATGATCAGAGAAGAGCCCTAACACCTGTAATGATCTGGTGGCAACCTCTAATAGTATAAATAGGTGAAGATTGGGCAGCATTCTCACTTGCAAGTTCAATTTTCATACTCTCAAACTTACTCTCAAGCTTTGGAGCTCTCAATTTTATTCTCTGGAGCATCCTACCTTGGAAGGAAGCTCTCTTAGTCTAAATTTTCATGCTAAGGACTCTTGTAAGCGTTCTTAGCTCCTGTAGTTAAGATCTTATTAGTGTAATGACCGAAAGTCAAAGATATCGTAAATACGCTTTGACTTTGTGATTAATCACTAACGGTCCAGCCATTATTCGAATTGAAAGTGGCAATGTGCTGGTAATTATGTAGGTGTTAAACCCTTAAAAGGGCACCTCCTAATTATCATGTTACCTCAGTCAATTGTCGGGTCAAACTACTTAACAGAAAAGTCAAATGAGTCTGTTTTACATAATAAATCATAATTGATAATGTAGGACCTATAAAATACGTTTTAACACTTAAATAACTTGGTAATTAATATAAGAACATGTTTAGGCATGTTCAACCCGACAATTCTGAGTATTAGACTCGGTTCGCAACCGAAAGTCGCAAAAGTAGACTTTTGCTTTGACTTTCAGTTCTGGCCCGAATTAGCTTAGTTTTGGTCATGCCTTAGGGTTCCTTTAGGACCATATTATATGTTAGGATAACCCTCTGAGGTTATGCTACATGGTCTTTTAGAAATCTTAATCATTTACATGTTTCCGTTAAATGCTTAAAAGTTGACCGTTTTGCCCTTATGTTATAAAAACGAGATTTTTTTAAATGTGAGTGGACAAAAATCTTTATTACTGATTTATAAGCATGTCCTAAAAATTTGACATCAGTTCATGGTCTAAAATAGAAGTTATACGAGATATCGTAAAATGAAAGTTTTTTTTATTATTAATTAAATTGCATTTTCAGTATAAATCGTATTTAAGCCCAATTTTTGACACCAAACTTGCTACCCACTGTTAAAATATAATATTTAGGGATTTTTGGAAATTTTTGTCAAATTTTATACTGATCATAACATAGGATTCTAGTGTAAACTCGGTATTGACGAAATTGCCCATTTTGATACCAAACCTTTTTCTACTGATTTCATATATTAAATAAAATATTTTTAACATTAAAGACTGACCAAAACTCCAGAATTTTATAAACATCTCATATATCGTCAAATACCGACTTTTACGCTTATTAAGCGCATAGTATGGTTTAAAACCATATTTAACGCTTAAGACTTATTACCTATTGATTTTAAAAAATAAACTTTATACTTTAACAGTAAGTATAAGTCTTGAACTCATATTTCCAAATTTAACCTTAAAAGCATATGTGAAATGACCAAAATGCCCCTACGGTGCATAGTTTGGCCATAAACGATTAAAAACACATATGTATGATATCTTGCCGATATAAAAACTTAAAATAAATATTTTTACAGGATGTTTTAGACCAGATCCTCAGTTTATATTTAAACCTCTTTCATAAACTTTAAAATGACCAAAATACCCCTACGGGGCTTAAATTGGTTTTAAATTCGTTTTGGGCATAATGGAAGATATCCTACTAATATCACAACATAATTTAAGCACAATAACTTATGGAACTTGTACATGACTCATTTGGTTACCCATTATTCTTATATGCGTTCGGTAAGGTTTATGTAAGTAGTTTGCGTAAATTAGCCGAAACGGGTCAAACCATATCCTTTTTACTTCAAAATCCAGAATGTAATTAGTTTACCCATTTTATACAAGTCTTCATACTTGTTGGGTCTAAATCACATTCTAATCCGGTCTTCGCTTAATCTTGCGTTTTGAACCGAAAACCTTTATTTAAAACTAACAGGTCTAAGTTATAACTTAAATAAGACCCGTTAGGAATCTAATAGGTTATTAAAACCTTCGTTCTAGATTAGGAGCCTAGTAAAAGCTACTTGTACTTGCTGATTTGATATACGGCTGAGAATAAAATTATATTTTAGCTCAGGTAAATACTTTTAACTTATTTTCCCTTATACGGGCTTGGGATACGGTATTATAATAATACCGCTTGGTCGGGTATGAAATCATTTAATCAGAATGTGATTAATAAATAGCATAACTCGTTTTAATCTGTCTTGTTTGATGCAATGCCTTTGGAGGGTTAATGACCATGTCTTGGATATCCTCAGCTCATTCATTAGAAATGGCCACGGCTTAAGCACGGGGTGTAGGAATACACCTGAAAGTTGCGTATGTATAAACGGTATCTCACTCTCTTGTGGGCCTATACTTGTAGCGTGTTGTTTAATCTTGTCTCGGCTCTTCTAACCGGGCCCTGAACGGACGACAAACATATAAATCTGTATAAAAGATTATTTTTAAATAATTGTCCCAAGTTATAAAAGATTTTAAGCCTTGTGCATCCAAACCAATTTTATAAATACTTTTCAAAAGAGTCAGTTAATTGTATTTACCAGTGTAAACTGACGTATTTTCCAAAAAGGTTAAGTACAGGTACTACGCGTAATGGGCTGGAAACTCCGAGTATTAAATAAAGAGTCTTGCAAGCTTTTAATACTTAATGTCTGTTGAAAAATATTTTTCTTTTTGTTTTAGATCCGCCTGTGGATCCACTTTACAACCGTTATGTAATATTTTATTATACTTTCAATTCGGCTTGTATTATTACTTTAGACTTCCGCTATGCATTAAACTGTGATTATTTGTCTATGATGATATCAAATACGTCACGATACTCCCTGCCAGGCCCACCGGTAATACGTGGAAATATCGGGGTGTGACACAAACCCAGACCCATCTTTCCAAACTGCAAGCGTGTGCAAGATCTTATTACACTGCATAGATTTCCCGTTCCCTGATCTTCGCTCCTGTAAGGAGGATGGTCTGACCACCCGCAAGGTGCAACGCGGTAGCAAAATCAATTGGACCCAATTGTCGACCGATCCTTGCGACGCCACCACTTTGCGCAAAGCACCTGTTAAAACCTGAGCAAACACCAACCGACAACGGTGGGTGGGGGGAATGCTTTTAACAATTTGAATAGGGAGGGAAAAAACACACCCGAGGAGGTTAACATCACCCCCAAGCCCTGCTAGGTGACGTGGGTTTGTGTCAACCACCACTTGACATCATTTTTGGATCCCAACAATGAAATCTTCAACATCCCTCGAGACCATGGCAAACGACACGACCTCATAATCATGCTTGCACCCCCCAAGTGAGTGCATGCATCGCTATGCACCTTCCACATAACCATTTATCCCTTGCCCTAAGAACATCCCCAACATCCAAAAAATGGTCCAGGTCCTTGGAGATAGCCTCCTTCAAATATAGCCTTTGGTTTTCTGTCTTGAGGTGGGTGCTTAGCATGTGTTCAAGTAGGCAAAAAAAAAACCCATACCCTGGTTTTCCATCTTTATATTCGTGGAAAATTTGAAAGGGCAGGTCCTTAAACCACTAGCAGAGCCCTACACAGGGCCCCGTGACTTAACGTTCTAACCCCTTCTCATAGGAGCCATGTGCGTATGTTAGCTGCCACCGAAGGAAAAACTCACAAACGGTACACCAAACTCGAGATGAGTTGTGGGGGGTAGAAAACCGGTAAAACCCTATACAAGACGAAAGAGGGCAACAACCGCGAGTTGCCCACCCTCTAAATGGTACCCCACATAAGCCCTTACCCCATGGCTGGTAATTAAAGATTAGCAACCTAGCAAAACTGTTAAAGATTAATACAATCGAATCTGAATTACAAAATCAAATCGCCTTAACTAATACCCACTTCACAAGATTACGAAAAAACAACTCTTTCAAAACCTTTATTTCACAGAGGCATTTGATCAAACACCTAGTGGGTCAACTTTTCTTTCACGAAAAAAAAACACCTTTAAATGAAAGAGAATTATGTAGATTTAAAAGAAGACTAGATATTTGGAGATTTGCAGACCGACTAAGGGATCGTAGGTTTGCATACCGACTTAAAGGAAGACAAAAAAGATGGGATGTAAAGCAAAAAGCTACAAAGAGAGGAAGTCGTCGGTGGAGTTGGATTAAAGCAAAATTGATAAATTTAAAGGCATGAATTGAATTTTGAAAAGAGTAGAAAGGCCACAGATGTTCAACGGAAGAGATGGGGATAGAAATTGGGGACGGAGTGGAGCTTTGTGCCATTGGAGCACGTTATATGTAAATTGGATTTTATTTTATGACTTATGAGTTTGGTACTTGTATGAACAATTTGAGATTTCTATGTTAAGTGTGACATTTTAATTTGGTTATTCTTGAAGTATTTCAACTAATAATAGTTGTCATGAGCTATGGACAATCACCATGCCCCAAACCTACCCGCTGCAAGTTGGAGTGTGAGAAAGTTAACTAAAGTTAATCATGTTGATTTTCTCTTAGGTTACCCTTATTTTTTTATTCACGACTGCCACACAAAACACGTCCTAGCCCAAGGCCGATGTGAGAATGGGCTATATGTGCTTAGATCGGATCATGATGCTCTTGTAGCTTCCTCAAGATCCAAAACATCTTTTCAAGTTTGCCAATCTCGCTTGGGACGTGCTCATTTTGATTCTATTATTACTTTACAAAACTTCGTTGTTTTTTCTGTTTTGGCTCTTTTACCTAAACCCATTTTATGTGAGCCTTGCCAACTTTGTAAAAATCAACATTCGCTTTTTGAGCTAAATAATAAACAGGCTTCACAATTCCTTAACCTTATCCCTTGTGATCTATGAGGACCATCACCGGTTTTATCTTTAAATAATTATAGATATTATGTTGCTTTTGTTGATGACCATTCCCATTTTTGTTGGTTATGCTCGTTAGAATTAAGATCGGACTTCTATAATGTTTTGGTGGCCTTTGTGAAATTTTTGAAACACAATTTTCTTGAAAGATTAAAATTTTCCAAAGTAATGGTGGAATCGGATTTGTGAATCACAAAGTTCGGTTTTTATTTGAAGAAAATGGAACTTTTCATCAATTGTCATACCCGTATACTCCACACAAGGGATGAGATTGGTATGAAAGCCATACCTATACCAAAAATACTTGTATCCGAATTTGAACAAAAATGGGTACCAAATGCCATACCAAATATATTTACACATATTGGTACGGTACGGGTATTGGTACATGTATTTCGGTATGGTACCCACTTTGGTACCACTTTGTTTTTTTTTTTTTGAAAGACCAACCAAATTTTATTGAAAGCCACTGGTTAACCATCTGTTAAACAGAAGCTGGCACCAGGAAGTTTCATACATCAAAATAACAACATAACTTACAAATCAAATTCTCATACAACCTAAGTTAAAACCACACCAATTCTCCCAATTAAGAGTTGAGTCCTTTCCCCGATTCTTTAACCACAGGAACCCGAATAATTTGATTTCCTCCTTTATCCGAGCCACATTAATCTGTTTGTCATGGAAGACGGCACCGTTCCGATGTTTCCAAATAACCCACAGTGCAGTTTGTATCACCATATAGACCACCTTCTTCCATCTATTTGACCCCCTATTTCTCTTGTGTATAGCAGCCAAGTCTTTGAGTTCCAACACATATATAGGACGTATCCGACACCAATGCACTATAAACTCCCAAATCTGATTAGTAATTCTGCACGTACCGAATAAATGCAGCGCCGATTCTTCCTCGTCTCCACACAGTTTGCATCGAACATCTGGGACGTTAATATTCCTTCTTGCAAGGGCCATGATTGTAGGTACTTTATCTTGAATAATTCTCCAAATCAGGAAATTTACTTTAATCGGAGTCCAACTATTCCATTCAAACTCCAATCCGAGGTCTGGGAAAAGTAAACTTTCAGCTTTTTTCCGGATGCTACTGACCGAGAATTCGCCATTTGCGTCCAAACCCCACTTCCACCGATCAGCCCCACCCCCGAACCCATATGATTGAACTGCTACAATAAGGGCATCAAACTCAGAAAACTCTTCAAAGCTATGAGGCTCTCTAGACCAGGCTGTGGATAAGACCACCGACCCATTCGGCTCAGTCACACGCTCCGAAATCATAGCATTTTTATTACTTTCTAAGCTGAATAAATGAGGGAATTTATTGCATAAAGGCTCCTCAAAAAGCCATCTATCTTTCCAAAAACTAACTTCCTTTTGTCTACCCGGAGACACCCGAAACAAGGCTGCCAAATTCAAACCCAATTCTTCATACTCAGCTGAAATATTATGTATTTGCTTCCAAGGTCCCGGTAAGGACACCTTAACGGGGATGAAGCTCCACGACCTCGAATGACTATGAATTGCCCAAACGACCTTCCTCCACAACCTCCCTCTATCCGTCTTGAATCGCCACCACCATTTAGAGAGCATGGCCAAGTTCGCCATTTGAAGTGAACCGAAACCCATACCCCCTAAATCCATTGGAGTCATTGTGTTTTTCCATGAAACCCATTTCATTTTATCCTTTTCCGGCGTCGCACCCCAAAGAAAATCCCTGCGCATCTTCTCCAGTTTATTAATTATACCAATCGGTGCTTTGTAAAGCGAAAAATAGTACGTTGGTAGTGCATTTAAAACCGAGCGAATCAAGGTCGTTCTACCCCCAAAAGAGAGTGTGTTTGCCTTCCACAAAGACAACCTTTTCCTAAACATTTCTACAACCGGTTCCCAATTTTTAATTAAATTCATGTTTGCCCCGACTTGAAGTCCAAGATACTTGAAAGGGAAGACCCCCCTAGTGCAACCCATCACATTCGCCATTAACTGTACATGAGTATCCTCCACCCCAACCCCAAAAAGATTGATTTTTTTCAAGTTTATCCGAAGCCCCGAGACAAGATAAAAACATCGAAGGATCCTTTTAAGGTTTAGAACATTATGGAGTGACCATTCACCGATGAAAATGACGTCATCAGCGTATAGAAAATGAGAAAGAGGCGGCCCACTAGGAGAAATAGACAAACCATGAAAAATACCAACGGAACACGCCTTCTTCATGACCCCGGTCAAAGCTTCCATTGCAAGGACGAAGAGAAATGGTGACAACGGGTCTCCTTGCCTCAAACCTCTAAAGCACGGAAACTCTTGAGTTGGGGAACCATTGACAAGGACCGAGGCTCGAGCCGTAGCCACAATTACCATAACCCACTTTCTCCACTTTAGAGGAAACTTCATTTGAGAAAGCACCGAGTCAATAAATTCCCAACTAAACACGTCGTACGTTTTCTCTATATCCACCTTCAAAATCATTCCTTCTTTCTTGTGTCTTTTTAACCAAGGAATAACCTCGTTCAAAATAATAACCCCGTCAAGAATGCTTCTACCAGACAAGAAGGCGGTTTGCTCCTCCGAGACTAAGTTATGAATGATCGGCTTAAGTCTATTAACAAGAACTTTCGACACAATCTTGTTAATACACCCAATGAGGCTAATAGGCCGATAATCGTGAAGATCACCGGGATCATTCCGTTTCGGAATAAGCGTAATAAAGGAGGACATACACCCACTATTAAGGCTCTCGAATATAAAGAAATGATCGAACAAATTAACGAAATCATCTTGTAGCCTGTCCCAAAACCTTTTTACAAAATTCAAATTTATGCCGTCTGGACCCGGTGCCCGATCTCCCTCACAATCCCAAACTACCCTTTTAATTTCTTGTGGAGTAAAAGGACTAACCAACATACCCGCTTCTTCTTCCGAGACGAACGAAAGGTTCGGGCACTCCAGCTTTGGTCTAGAAGCAATTGGTTCCTCAAATTTATTTGCAAAAAAAGAGAAAACATAGTTCTTTACCAAGGCCGGTGATGTCGCCCAAACCCCATCTATATGAAGCCCATGAATCCGATTGTTACTCGTGTTCGCGTTCACCACGCCACGAAAATACTTGGTATTCTCATCCCCCTCCTTTGCCCAACGAACACGAGACTTTTGTTTAATGTCCATCATCTTTAGCTTATCCATCTCCATAATAAAGTTCCTGCAATCCACCCTATCCTCTAACTCGCCCGCATTCAAATTTCTTTGTTCGGCCTCAGACTCTAGGTGTTCGAGTCTTTTTAATTTTCGACTATAGTCTCCATCCAAGTCCAGCTTACGAGTATACACCCAATCCTTAAGACGTTTTTTGACCCACTTCAGCTTTACATCTAATGCTAAGTCAGCGGGTCCTTCAAACGCGAAGCCATCCAAAAGTTGGTTTACGAATTCAATTGCCCCCGGGATCTCGAACCAAGAATTAAACATACGAATCGGGATCTTACCGTAGTCGGTTTGGCCCGTTGATAATAATATGGGACAATGGTCGGAGACCAAGTTAGATAAGGCGACGACTGACGCCAATGGCCATTTGTTCAAAAAGTCACGGCATACTAGGAATCTATCCAGTTTGCTCAATTTTTCCCCGTTATCCGACCTATACGTGAATTGTCTACCTCCCATTTGGTACTCCATAAGGCCCGCGTCTTCAATAAACCGGTTAAAAAAGTGGGCGTTAATGCTAATAAATTCTGAGTTCCGTCTTTCCTCTGCACATCTTACATCGTTAAAGTCGCCAAGGAAAACCCACAATCCGGCGAGAGAGTTTTTAAGACGCAACAGTTCCCCCCCATAAATTGTGCCTCTCTACCGGCTCATTTTGAGCATACGTGTTAACCACATTTATAACCTCCCCGGACCTTCTGATCTTCCCCGAAATCAACAAGAAGTTCCGGTTTTTAAACATCCCAAGTCTTTCAAACACCGTTGGATCCCATATCGACAATATACCCCCCGATCTCCCAACCGACTCTACTGCTTCAAATTCAAGAACCGTTCTACCCCAAAATCTTGCTACCATGAAGTCAATGTTACCTGGCACTTTTGTCTCCTGAACCGCAACAAAATGTGCACCGTGTGAGGTCTTAAGCCCCCTGACCCATTCCACTTTTCTAGAGTCCTGGACTCCCCTCAAATTTATCGACAGGTAAGTCATTGGACAACCGGTTGTTCGCCTTCACCATATATGATCGCATCCATCTGGTCCTGGGAATCGTTGAGCTGAAAACCAATTTTCGAACCCACTCGAATAGTTTCAACTATCTCCAGCCTTCGTCTGTTTCCCCCAGAATCATTAACAGCAGAGGCGATACCCGAAACAGGAGCAGCACCAGCATTAACCCCCGGATTTCCAGCATTCTCGGCTTCGTTACTACCACAACCTCCAATATTTGGCATCTCCATCTCTGATCCACCCACATGGGAGTCTCTGTGTTCATTATTACCAGACACGGGCGCAGAGTGATTTAAGTCAAAAGTGTTCTGATCTTTTAGGGGAAAAACAAAGGTATGGGCCCAGTTATTTGCATCTTCTTGACTTTGAGGTGATGGACTTCTAATACATCGGGCGCTTTTTCTAGACCTTGCTCCAAAAATCTGGCCCACTCCATTGTTACGGCCCACAGAAAAAGGATTCACACCTTTTGTATGTACTGCCTGGGCCCCACCCCCATGTTGCTCAGTAGCCGCCATTGGGGAATGTTCCTCATGATGGCTCCTCACATCCCCAATGCAGACCGTTACTCTCCCCCATGTTGCCTGTCGATTCAATTTCCACCGGTATCTCCACACCGTCCATGTTGTTATCGGCCATTTTTTCCGGTGGCCTGAACTCCCCTTCTTCCTCCTCAACAACCCCCACCGCTGTCGATCCACATGATTTAGGACGTGACTCAGTTAAGTCAGCCGTCAATTCCTTCAAAACTGAACCGAACAACTGGTCGACAATTTCCGTCACTCGAATAGGAAACGTCCTATTATCCCAAGTCACCAGGACCTCTTCGTCAATCCATCTCCCAGAATTAGATAAAATACAACACTTAGTCTCGTGATTTTCCAACGAACTCCATGAGAAGTCCGATCCGACGAGGACCTTCCCGAACAGGCACCCTATTTCATTGAAGAAATTTGCATCTCTCAGCTGAATTGGAGCGCCTCTGATGCATATCCATGTAACTCGCTGATACTCTAGGACCTGACCCTCCCAAAGAACAGCGGATGAGAAGATTTGGTTCCACAACGGTACATTATCTCTAGCAAACTCCAGGGCAATCCTTTTCTCCTTGAATATAAACATCAACTTCAGACCACCAATGTAACTTATGGCAACATTATGATACCCCCCCCCCTCATCCAACATACTACGAACTTTTCTAAACGAGTCAATGTTTATTGCTTCTGCGATGACGGATCTCATCATGCAGTGATCGGGGTACACTGCTAACTTACCGTTGTATACCAACCTCTTCCTCGACCCATCATCGTCCTTTGATATCTTCTTAGTCCCCGACGAGCCAGCGAGAACATCTCTATACTCGGTGTCCCCTCCGGTATAGAAACGGTTGGATTGAAACTCCGGAACGGTTTGGGGTTGTTGCCTCACCGGAGCGGATTGAGGTTGTTGCCTCACTGGAACATACTTCAAAGTACTGTGTGGCTGCTCAAACTTCCTGTTGTGTTTATCATACTTCGCCGGGAAGACGACCAACTTCGCTTCATAAATTGTCACCTTATTCATACCTTCAAGCACAAACTCGATGTCTGTAACCCCCTCCAGTCTCACAAATCCAAAGAAGTTGCCTCTTGCGTCTCGTTTCTTGACGACGTATGCATCTTTGACAACCCCGTGCGGCATGAAAGCTTTCCAAAGTAACGACTTCGAGATGCCCCTTGGTAGATTTCCCACGTAGAATGTTGTTGTCGAAGCCTCCTGGTTGCCATATCCCCCTTGTCGCTTCTGTTTCCGATAGATTACCTCCGTAAAAGGCCTTTCTCTCTCCCTCTGCATTTTTTTCTCTCCTAAAGCAAATTAGGAAGCTGCCATTAATGGAGATTTTCTCGAGGGGGGTTTTTCAGTTTTTCACTCGATTGCTGGTTTGATTTCTGGGTTTTGGGGTGGGGTAAAGAAGATGGGTACCACTTTGTTTTAAATTTATTTTTTGAGCACTCATACAGGTACTAAATAGGTAAAATCAGCACGAGTACCAATACAATAATACAATTCCAATACCAAATAGGTAAAATAGGTACAAATACCAATACGATACAGATACCAAATAGATAAAATCAATATGAGTCCCATAAATACCATAATACGAATTAAAACCTAAGATAATAAAACTTTTAAAATCCTATATAAAATTCGATACTAGTACCCTTTTTACCCGTATTCGTACTATACCGAAATCAATAAAACTAAGTACCGATACATGTATCGAATACCTAAAATCGGTGCGGGTATAGGTAGGTTACGGGTACAGGTATGTGTATTTGGGAAATTGCATGTACACAATTTTAAAAAGAAAATCGCATGTACAATGAAGCAAAGGAAATCGCATGTACAAAGAATGTAAAGTCGCATGAACCAAAAAAATGAAAAAAAGGGAAATCGCATGTTGTGAAGGAAATTTCGCATGTTGTAAGGCAATCTTGTACGCGTCGTATGATAAGGCATATTGTACAATAACCGGTCTCTCTCTCTCTCTCTGTATATATATATATAATATGAGTAATTTTACATACTATTAAAACAATTAGGCTATTTGGTGTGGTCATGACCTAAATGTGAGTGTCATGTCACCTCACCCACATCCACACCAATCAAAATCCCCTAATTAATTGAAAAAATGTCATAGTTGCCATTGATTAAACCAAACGAACCATCATGGTTTGCAAAGGAGGAGGAGGAGGCGTGTAGCGGTGGTTCCATGGTTCTACGTGCCAATCCATGACCCAAGCCACCTTTTCATACCCCATAGCCTTAGTATAGATTTAGATGGGTAAGTAAGGCATTAATTACACCGGGTGTTTTTAAGGGGGGAGGGGTATTTAGACCTCTTACCCTAACTTTCCTCAATCCTCTCACGTCACGTCAGTTAAACCATCAACTACTCTCTCATCCTACCCTCTTTAGTGACGTCATTTAGATGGTCACACCCTCTTCCTTTTTTATTACAAACATAAATAACTAAACACATAAATAATTAATACATTGAAACTAAAAAAAATACGCTCCTAAAAATTTATGAAAAATACATTCTGAAAAAAACACTGCTAAAAATAATACGACTTGCATAAGAATAATAAAAAACACATTCCTAAAAATAATAAAAATTATGATTAATACCACATGACCCGCCACCACTCGAACTAGAACCCACCCGACTAGATTTTTTTGTGATACCCTTCCCTTGTTTCTATGATACATCGTGTAAGTGTAAATAAATGTTGAAGAAAGTTTAGAGAGTGTAGATAGTTTAAAGAATTTTGTGTAAATATATATAGGGTATGTTTGGCAAAACTAGCTGGTGGCTGGAAGCTGGTGGCTGGAGGAAGCTGGTGGCTGGAAGCTGGTCGTTGTAGCTGGTAGCTAGTAGCTGTAGCTTTTTAGATATATTATATATTTGGTATTTGGCAGAGTAGCCGGAGCTTTTAATAAAATGTATAAAATGACCAAAATAGACAAAACTAAAAATTTAAAAAGCTTTTGCATTAAAAAGTTTATTATTTTTAGAGGTTAAAATAATCATTTTTTCCCTAAAAGCTTGTAGCTCCTTCTAAACACTACTAATAGTTGTAATTAAACTGATTTGCTTCATCTTATTCATCACCAATGTACAACCATTTATAGAAAAGCAATCACAACAACCCAAGAGGTAATCAAGGGGATTTCCTAACTTACAAAGAGGGGATTACGGGACTAGACAAAGGGAGTTAATAACAACATTGAATACAAATATAAATCAAATAAATGCAGAGCATATTTCGGCTAATAGGCCCCCTTAGTCGTAGCGGTAGATTATCGAACGCACAGACTGGACTTGAATCGATTAAACAATTGACGTGGACGACCTTTTGTGAATATGTCAGCATATTGATAATCAGCCAGAATATGTAGTACCCGAATATCACAAATGCGTACTTTATCTCGGACAAAATGAATGTCGATCTCAACGTGTTTAGTTCGTTGATGTTGTACCGGGTTGTCGGACAAGTAAACAGCGGATACGTTGTCACAGAAAATGATGGAGGCCTCATGAGTTGGAATGTTGAGTTCCAAGAGAAGATTACAAAGCCAGCTAGTTTCAGCAGTAGCATTTGCAACGCCTCTATATTCAGCTTCAGCGCTTGAGCGCGATACAGTATGTTGTCGCTTTGATGACCAGGATACCAAATTGTCACCTAGAAAGACACAGTAGCCTGAGGTAGATCTTCGTGATTCTGGGCATCCCCCCCAATCCGCATCAGAGTACGCAGTAAGCTTTAAAGATTTGGAGGGTTTAATATGAAGAGCATGAGTTGATGTGCCTTTCAGAAAACACAAGATCCGTTTCAAGTAGTTGAAGTGAGGCTCTCTTGGATCATGCATGAACAGACAAACTTGTTGAACGGCGTAGGAGATGTCAGGTCTCGTGAACGTTAAGTATTGGAGGGCTCCCGCAAGGCTCTGGTATAGAGTAGGATCAGACAAAGGAACACCCGAGTTGGCACTCAATTTTGAGTCTGTGTCACATGGCGTGTGGCAAGGCTTGCACTAGGACATGTTTGCTCGAGCTAAAATGTCATGTATATATTTTTCTTGAGAGAGCCGAATGCCAGCATGAGAACGAGTAACCTGAATGCCCAAAAAATGATGTAGATTTCCGAAGTCTGTCATTGCAAATTCTTGTGACAAAGAAGAAATAATCTCATGAAGAAATCTGTCATCAGAAGCAGTTAGAATAATATCATCAACATAAAGAAGTAAATATGCCACTCGTGAATCCTTTCGATATATGAAAAGGGATGTGTCACATGATGTGCTACGAAAACCACATTTTGTGATAAAGGTGGCAAATCGGTGATACCATGCCCGTGGGGCTTGCTTGAGGCCATATAGAGATTTCTTTAGGCGACAAACAAATGACGGGTGATTTTTGTCTACAAACCCGGGTGGTTGGAACATATAAACCGTTTCATGGAGATCCCCGTGTAGAAAGGCATTCTTAACATCAAGTTGATGGATGGGCCATGCACGGAAAACGGCTATGCTCAATACAGTCCGAATCGTTGTGGGTTTGACGACCGGACTAAAGGTGTCGAAACAGTCAACACCAACCTGTTGGGACTTGCCATTTACCACCAAGCGAGCTTTGTAACATTGTAAAGTACCATTTGCATGGAATTTGTGGCGAAATAGCCACATACACCTAATTATATGTGCACCGTCAGGTCTCGGAACTAATTCCCAAGTGTTATTATCTATTAAAGCTCTATACTCATCAGTCATTGCCTTATGCCAACTTGGATCGGTGTGGGCGTCGATGTGGGATTTGGGAAGGGGTGAGATGTTTGGTGGTGTAGTAGTGTGGAGGTTAAAGTGTATTTTTGGTTTGATGATTCCAGCTTTATGGCGGGTTAGGTTGGTTTGGTTGGGCTGATGGGTTGGGCTGAGTCGAGGGTGGGTGAGAGTCCGTATGTGGTGACATGACGGGAAACAATTGTTTTGCCGGTTTGAAGGTTTGGACAACGGTAGCCTCGGTAGTCAGGAAGATAACCGAGAAAAACACAAGAAGCGGATCGATGAGATAGTTTGTTTGTTTGAGCGGGTTGCAGTTTGGTTTGGATAATAGACACAACCAAAGACTTTAAGGTGTTCATATGTAGGGTGTCGAAGGTATAAAGCGCCTGTGGGTGTGTGATTGTTTTGGACTTTTGTTGGAAGAATATTATGCAAGTAGACCGCCGTGTGTGCCGCTTCGACCCAATAGGTGGGAGGGACCGAAGCGTGAGTGAGAATGGAAAGCATCATCTCATTGATGCGTCGGATCATGCGCTCGGCTTTTCCGTTTTGTTGAGAGGTATGAGGGCAAGAGAAGCGAAATTGAATACCATGTGTGTCGGCTAAGGTTTTAAATGTATTGTTGTCAAATTCTCCGTCGTTATCACATTGAAAAGATTTTATGGATAAGTTAAATTGTGTTTTAATATAGGTGTGAAACTTGAAGAATTTGGTGACCGTTTCGGATTTGTACCAGAGTGGAAAAAGCCAAGCATAATTGGTGTAATCATCAATGAGAATCACGTAGTACTTGTAACCTGTATTTGACACAATAGGTGAGGTCCACAAATCGCAATGCACAATATCAAAAGGTAAAACAGCAGTAGAATTTGATAAAGCAAAAGGTAGTCGTTTATGTTTGGCAACTTGACACGAATTACAAAACATGCGACTAGTTTTATTACAATCGATAAACTTATTGGAAGAAAAAAAATCAACAACGGAAACTCCTGGGTGGCCTAGTCGATCATGCCATGATTCGGGAGTGGAAACAGCAAAAACAGATGGTTTTGAAACTTGAGCAGGTGTAGTGACAGGGTAGAGATGACTGTCACTGTCGTGGCGGCTCAACATCCTCCCAGTCTTGTAATCCTTCACAGAAAATCCAAATGGGTCAAACTCAACAGATACATAATTATCTTTGGTAAATTGTCGGACCGAGATGAGATTTTTAATAATATTGGGAGCATAAAGAACATTGTTAAGGCGAAGGGTCTTTTGGGAATATGGGAAATTTGTGTTTCCCTATCCGATAATTGGCATTTTATGGCCGTTTCCGATAGTATAGATTTAATAGATGTAACTTTAGAGGAATTAGAACAAATACCTTCATGGTCACTGAGATGATTAGATGCCCTGGTATCCATGTGCCAATTGATCTCATCCGCCTCCATTGCTAAAACCTGAAAAGCTTCCCCAATATCCGTGGGTTCAAGCGGGTCAAAGTCAGTGACATTTGCATGGAATTTGTGGCGAAGCCTCAAGGAAAAAAAAAAGCAAATGAAGTGGTAAGGAGTAGGCTCTGATACCATGTAATTAAACTGATTTGCTTCATCTTATTCTTCACCAATGTACAGCCATTTATACAAGAGCAATCACAACAACCCAAGAGGTAATCAAGGGGATTTCCTAACTTACAAAGAGGGGATTATGGGACTAGACAAAGGGAGTTAATAACAACATTGAATACAAATATAAATCAAATAAATGCAGAGCATATTTCGGCTTATAATAGTAGTGTTCAGCCAAAAGCTTCAAGCTCCTAACCTAAAAGCTTCAAGCTCCTACAACCAAACAAGGCTTTTTATTGAGTATGAGTTTTTCTTAAAAGCTTAAAGCTAGAAGCTCCTAAAAGCTCCATGCCAAACATACCCATAGTGTTGTATGTATGTAAACAAAAAAAAACATTATTTTACAATGTAGCCATTCAAGAGTAGACAAAAAACCAAAAATTACATTAACCTCTTTATTGTGCAGCAGTAGCTTTATCCCAACCCCACCCTACTCGCTGGCTCGTACCCGCACCACCGGCGACAGTGTGTGGGTTGCAGGTAGGGGGTACCCGCTGGGGTTTACCCTTGTGCCCCAGGTGCCGTACATGGGTGCACATCAAAAGATGAAGAATAATAATGGCCCGGCGTCATCATCGGAAATGGTATATGATAGCAAAAAAGGTGCATTGCCAGTGAATGGAGTGGTTCCGATCGTGTGGCCACCTAAATTTGTGAGTGGTGGTGGTGGCGATCATGAGTGGTGGTGATTTGAGAAAATAAAGATAATGTGTTGATGATTTTGCATAAATAAATATATTGATTTGAGAAAATCAAGATAATGTGTTGATATTTTATTTGGCCCTATAACTTATTTGGAAAGAGCTGGTTCGAGCCTGCATCCAGGCAAAATATCTTCAATTTGTAAACATGGATTCGACTTTTGATATTACCACGTTGCACCTTGCGGGTGTTCAAGCCTGTTGGTCGTCAGGACAAGAGGTCGGGCAATAGGAAGACGGGCCAATGCCTTAGCATCCAGCGGTCTTTGGCTCAGTGGGGTGATCGTGATGGTTTTGCCACTCTTGTTTAGTTGTTGTTTGATCAACTCGCGAGGGGGGTTATGGATGGAATCAAAAAGGGCACTGAGAATGATAATGAGTGTGGGGGGACCAATGTGAAACAATGTTTACGTAAGGTTGCTGATGGTCATTTCACTGCAACGGTTAAGGTTTTATGCTCCTCGGGGGTCGCCCCTCTCAATAAGAATACTCTGGAGGCTTTAGTGACTAAGCACCCATGTATGCCCCTTCATTCCATGCCTGCCTCCTTGCCTTTTGAGTCTCCTCTTGTGGTGGAGCCCGATTGTGTGCTCGGGTGTATTAAATCTTTCCCCAAAGGAACGTCATGCGGGAGAGACGGCTTAAGGGCCCAACATCTTTTAGATGCTTTTTGTGGGGAGGGGTCTGTGATTGCTGATAGCCTGCTTAGGGCTACTTCAGTTATGGTTAATTTGTGCTTGGGGGGAGGTGCCCGAGGAGTCTGGCGGAGTTTGTTGCTTCTGCTCCTCTTACACCTCTTCTCAAACCGGATAATGGGATTAGGCCTATCGCTGTTAGGTCGATTTGGAGGAGGGTGATCTCCAAGGTGGCCATGAAAGGTGTTGGGAAGGAGATGGCCAAATACCTTGGCGATTTCCAGTTTGGGGTAGGGATTCTGTGTGGGGCTGAGGCCGTTCTTCATAGTGCGAACAGGTTCATTAATGAGTACCACCAAGATGGGTCTCTTGCTATGCTTACTGTTGATTTTTCGAACACTTTTAATTTGGTTGATAGGACAGCCTTACTGTACGAGGTAAGGAAAAGGTGTCCTTCTATTTCTACGTGGGTCGATTTTTTATATGGTCAACCAGCTAGATTATATGTGGGGGATGAGTATATTTGGTCTACTACTGGCGTTCAGTAGGGGGACCCCTTGGGGCCCCTCCTTTTTGCCCTTGTTCTACACCCCCTTCTTCACCGAATAAGGGATCGCTGCAAACTTCTATTTCACGCCTGGTACCTAGATGACGGAAAACTTATTGGAGATGCCACCCAAGTGGCTAATGCTTTAGATATCATCAGAGCTGAGGGTCCTTCCTTAGGGCTTCAACTTAATATAAAGAAAACTGAAGTTTTCTGGCCAACCTGCAATGGTGTAAAGGTTCAGGAGGGCTTATTCCCTAGGGGGATTGGGAGGCCGGTGCGGGGTGTGAAACTCCTGGGGGTGCCGTTAGTTGTGATGCAGAGTTTATTAGTAGTATGGCTCTTAAAAGAGCGAACTGTGCAGTCGAGCTGATGAGGTGCCTTAAACGCCTATGGGACCCTCAGAGCGAGCTCCTTTTGCTTCGTTCTTGTATGGGTGTTGCTAAATTACTGTTTGGTCTTCGAACGTGTCAACCTTCTTTGGTCGGGGGAGTTGTCTCTGTTTTTTATGAAGGCCTCCGGGGAGCATTAGAGGATATTGTTGTTTGTGGGGGTGCCTTTTTTGGAGATCTCCAGTGGAGGTTGGCTTCTCTCCCGACCCGGTTCGGAGGCTAAGGGATTTGTACGGCCGAGGATGCCTCTTCATATGCTTTCGTGGCTTCAAGGGCCCAATCTTGGGGTTTACAAGACCACATACTCCGAGAATGTGGTGGGGATGTTTTAGACTCCGATTACAGGAGTGCGTAGGACCTTTTGCATAGTTCTCTTCCCGACCTATTGGCGGTTTCTACATTAAAGACACCGCCCCTCCTACATCCCAGAAAATTCTGGCGAATGCCTTATATGGCGAAATTGTCAAGAGGTTTGATGAGAAGTTTGTTTTATCCCCTCAGCAAAGAGCTGTGTTTGAATGTCTACGTGCCCCACATGCTCAGGATTTTCTGCCTGTCGCACCTATTGAAGGCTTGGGGCAACACAAAAGCTTTGATTGAATGAACGCCACCTTGGGAAGGCTGTGGAATACCGTGCTATCCTTAGATACAGACTGATGATTCCTTTGTTCCCAGTTGACGAGCCGTGTCCGGTATGCCGCAAAGCGTGTTTGGATTCTTTCGGCGAGCACGCGATCCACTGTAAAGAGCTACCGGAGTTTAAATATCGGCATGATTGGGTGAGAGATGTGTTATGTGATGTTCTTAAGCGGGCCGGGATCTCTGCCAAAAAGGAGGCTCCAGTAAATTTCCTGACTGGCCCCTTAGAGGGGAGGTCCACTTTACGCCCGACGGACATCCTTGTGTTTGGATGGGAAGGGGGAAACACGCTTGTGTAGATCTAACTGGAGTCTTCCCCCTTGTCGAGCTCAAGGACAAGGGCTTTGTCGTAGGGCAAGCGATGCTCAAAGCAAAGGCAAGCAAAGTGGCAAAACATGAGAAAGCCTGCCTGGAGAATCAACATGTGTTTGTCCCGTTTGCGTTTGATACCTTTGGTGGTCTCGCTCCTGACGCTGTGCAGCTTTTGAATCGGGTTCAAAAAGTCGTTAATAGTAATTCTTCGTCGTTAAAGGTTTCAAACTTTGTATTTAGTAGAATTGGTTTTTCTATTCAAAAGGGGGTGGCGGCGCAACTTGTTGCCCGACTACCTGCCATTGCTTTGTAATTGCCCTTTTTCGTGTGGAATGATATTGACGTTCCTTTGTCAAAAAAAAAAATTTGTAAACTGTTGTGAAACAATGACCTACTAGCCTGATAGCAAACAATAATAGAAAGAGATGTAGGGAGAAAGAGAATAATATTTCATTGATAGATATTTATTACAAGAGATACAATGCAGTATATATAGGAGAAGAAAACTTGGAGAATAAGTCAGTCTATTTTAGGAGTTGATAACCATAATAATACAATAATATATTTATAACACTCCCCCTTGGTTATCAACTTAATATGCTTTGAAATATGCTTTGAAATGCTGCCTCGTTAAAAACCTTGCTAGGAAAACCCAGTGGGACAAAACCTCAGCTAAGGGAAAAAGAGTGCAGTGTGTAATGCGCATTATCTCCCCCTGATACTTCTGGATCAGGTATGTTGCCTCATTAAAAACTTTACTAAGAAAACCCATTGGAATAAAACTTAGTTAAGGGAAAAAGAGTGCAACTTGAATAAATCTCCCCCTCATTATAATATGCATCCTTTAAGTAAAGTGTGTCCATCATCCTCGAAAGTTGCTCAAAACTTTTGTAGAATGATTTGTCGTTTGATGCCTTGAAGTGCAATCCTTTATATTGAGTAATGTTGTAAAATCTTCTTGTGAGACTTCTAGTGCTTCCTCTTGCGTACAAATACCATAAGATCCAAGACTATTTGTGTTACATTCTTAATCTCTACAAGACTAACAGAACTAGCTTTCATGGGTTAGTAAAATATAGACACATATCATTCTTACCTTTAGGGTATCGACATATCTGCTTTACCATTCAAATGTCTCCTCATTGGACATGTGCTACATCATGTTGATAAATAAAAAATATATATTATCATGCATAGCTAGAAAGTTAAGTTAATGCACAATTGCACTTTAGCCATGGTACTTTTGAAATGAGAATCTCTATTTTGGTAGGAGATGATAATAATCATTTCTTATAAAAAGTGTCTGAATAACCTTTAACATACTATAAGGTTGAGCTCTCTACATACTAAAATGTCCCACCAACATCTTTTAGATGTAGTTTGATAGATGGGTAAAAGTATGATTACAAATATACTCGAACTGCAAGTCGAGTAATAATTAGACTGTGCTAGGGTCATTAAAAAAATCCCATTCTAAAAGCTCGCCAGTTTCTCTTGATGATGCTCGGACATCATCACTGTAAATTGCGATTATAGTGAACTTTTAAGAAAGAACATTTGATAAAGATGGATAATATTATCAAACTTATATTGCTCTTTATCAGAATATATCATGAGTTGTACAACACTCAACTTGACTATTTTAGTTCATACTATCTTTAACTTTATAAAGATACATTCTTGAGGACTTGAAATCAATGCTTCAGGCATTTGCAATCATATACATACTTCTTTCAACTTTGAAAAACAATGTATGTGCATTCACTCTTTAGGAGTTCTATTACATATAACTCCTCATTGATTTCTATATCATATGCAAGGATGTCGTGAACATTTAATCCATATTGTACCATGCTTATACATTGTACATTAAGATGCCATAATAACCAGACATAAGTTTTCTATGTATAGTTATTGGTGCATAAGTATTACATCCTTAAGATGTTTCAACTAACCTTATAAGCACTTAAATGCTTTACGATACTGATCAGGAGTTCTAATTATATTCAACGTATTCAAATATGAATTTGTATACAACAATCATATCGTTCTCGAGAACTCATTTTACATGATTTTTGATAATTCAAATCTTTGAGGGACTTTCATGTAAACTTTTAGTATCAAGTGATACATAACATTCATAAGACGCATATCAATTCTCTCTTTATATTACCAGACTAATAAAATATTGGAAAGTCATTATATCCACCACTAGAGAATGTGTCTCATTATAATCAATCATGGGTTTTTACGAAAATCCTTGTGCACCATATTTGCCTTATCTCATTTAATTTGATTTTCACATGATTCGCATAAAAGCCCCATTAATATCCAACATACTTTACAAGTTCAGTTGTATGGACTGTTGGTCCGAAAACTTTCCATTTCATTAGAGAATTTAAATCTGCCATACTTTTCGTCTTTCCATTTTGGCCAATCATTTATGTATTTTCATTCATAGGCAGATCTTAAATCTTGATCCTCGTCATTTCATCATTTCAAGCGTTATATTATATACAAAAGTATAACGACGTCGATTTTTATTTCGATTCCATACATTTCTTAGACATGATACAACTTATCGAGATCTCTTTATTTTCAGGTCCCTGAGGTTCTTCTTGAACCATCATGTCTATTGTCTCTTCAGGAGATCTTATTACTATAACCTCGACTTGACCATCTTAATTACTTGCCCCAATTTTCGAGAAATTTTATTATTGGAATCAACTAGTCTACCACGCTTTAGGCGTGCAATACACTCATTACAAAAATATGTGGTTGTCCTCTTGGGACACAAATATAACTAGAGCATAAGCAGTTGATTATGTGACTTACTTAGTCACTCTATTTAGGTCAGTGAACTTGTCTGGTAATTTGTTCTTTAATATTGGTAAATGAATTATACTTTAAACTTCTATTTCATAGTTTATAGTCTGAGGATCAAGATAACATGATAATTCATTTCAATTTTCACCTTCCAACTGCTTGTTATCTCCCCCTAATGTTGGGAACATTCATTCACTAAAGTGAAAACCAATGAGCCGTAAGCAAATCTCTCACCAATGGCTTTAAGTATTTAATCATAAGAAATTTTTTTTTACCCAACATATATTCTCAACCCTTTTAGAGGTCCCAGCATTGTGCTAGTGGTGGATCAATATTATATATACCGCACAACGAAAATCTTAGAAGGGACGTATGTGGTTCCTGACCAAAAACCAACTATAACGGGAGAAGTATGATGACATATTGGCTTGATGTGAATTAATGTTGTACATGTAAAATCACATGTACCCAAATACAAATATGAACTATTTCTCTTATGATCATTGGCTTTGCAATCAATTGTGAACGTTTAGTAATCGTCTCAACAAAGCAATTCTTGTATAAATATCAGCTTTATGAAGTTCAACATTTATTCTAATAATCATTAATAACTTTGGGAATTTAATTCACCATTATTATCAAAATAAATATACCAATCTGGAACAATGTATTTGCTATATCATTAGCTAAGCCACAATCCTAAAGTTGTGTATTTGATATCCATTTAGACGATGCATCGATTTTAAATACTAAATGATATCATGTTGAAGATTTATAACCTTCAATCATTTCCAGAATATATCAGGGATTCACACCTGTCACACCCCGACCACGTAGAACATACAAAACGTGGCGGAAACGTCGGGGAGTGTTGTAACAGAATTAATTGTTTCAAATCCATGGCAATTGAAGTTTCATTTTATTAATCAAACATGAACGTTTACATTGTTTTAAACAAGAACCAAAGAGTACATAACATAAATTAACTAGTTCTTGTCTCGTTTTAAGTCACTAAGGCACAGGTCCGCCTAAGTATGTCTTGATAAGTCCTATGCATCATCTCCTGAAAACACATGTGAAAATAGGTACGTCAGCATAAAAATGCCTGGGAGATACATAAGTTTTGAGAAAATAGGATTCATGACTTATGGTTGAGAAAATGTTTAGTCATGAACCTTGTAATTTGCTTTATCTTGTAAATCATTTGAAAAACGATAAGATAAGATGATATGTATAAATAAAAGAATAATGTATGGTTAAATGAATAACCATGTAAGATGAGTTTGTATAAGATAAGTTGTTTGTAAATCAATGTCTTGTGAAAAGTATGTTATTTGTATAAAATGTTATATGTCTCAAACTGAAATGATTCAAATAACGCTACGATGTGTAATACCATACAAACACTTATATATAGGAAGTACCAGCGGCGTATCCACCATGCTTGTATCATATTACACACGACTCGTTACTTAATCACTTACTCAAACCAAACTACCAAAGTAAAATGTTCATGTCTAATGTAAATCATGTAATGTGTATCCAAAATGTAAGCATGTGATGAATAACAAATGTACTAAGTATGCAACAAAAGACATACATAGCATAAAGTGTAATGTATAACAATGTACTAAGTACGCACACAATGGGCATACATAGCATAAAATGTAATGTAAAACAATGTACTAAGTACGCACACAATGGGCATACATAGCATGTAATGTAAGGCAATGTACTAAGTACGCACACAATGGGCATACATAGCATGTAATGTAAGGCAATGTACTAAGTACGCACACAATGGGCATACATAGCATAAAATGTAATGAAATCATGTACTATAAATGTACTAATGAACATAGCAGTTATATGATGTGAAAGCATGAAAGTAACAAGTAGGCACATGTGTTCCACCCCAAAACGTTTGGAAAACAGTAAAAGAGGGGTCTATGTACTCACTTGAGATTGCTTAGTAGTCCTTGAGTAACAACCAAACAATGCTAGAGATCGCGGATATCAAACGGCACCTAATATAGGTAACTATGTTAATAAACCGGACCTAAATTGGAGGATTGGATAAAATGAGGGTTCGTAAACCAAACGAGTATGGAGACTCATGTAATATGGTTTAACAAAGCCTACATACTAAATGAAACCTAACCTAAGTGCTTATGACCCATTACAACCCGTTTAGGTAGCTTATGCTACTTTAACGCGTGGTTCGCGTGAAACGCGTTCGGACCGCCTAACTAGTCCTATGACAAGTAAAATATGCCTTAACATGTCTAATATTGTTACCAAATCAGTTTAGATACCAAAGATTATGTTACATATGCTTAAAATAAATTTTGGCGTCAAAAGGGCATTTTGGTAATTTACCTAAGGCATATAAACTACCTATCATACAACTACTTAAACGAAGCGACCATAAGGTATAACCTCGGAAGGTTATTCCCTATATACTATGGTCACCTAATGTGCTTGGTCGGATCCTAATGATCGACCAAACGGGTCGGGTTCGAAGGTATAAGCGATTTATTAGATCGCTTACCCTTACGACCCTAGACAACGTGGTAATCAGTAGGCATAGTCACAAGGGACTATAACCATCGTGATTACAATCACGTTGCGAAGTTCAAACGAACTTCGCATTGACCATAAACTGGTCACTGCAGAAAGTCAAACAAAGTTTGACTTTCGGACTCGAAAAAGCAATAAAAGAACGAAGGAACACTTACGAAGGGTCCCCGCAAGATTGATAATCCAAGTATTCTCAGGTATGAGGTGATGAAACACCCCAACTTAGAGAAATCTCAGATTTCAAGTGGGTTTTGCAATGAAGTGGGTTGGGTATTTATATATTTCGGTTCACCGTTAGGATCGTTTCCTGGATGACGTGCCTTGATCTCGCCCGTACACTTGTCGGAATGTTGTGGTAACTGATTTTGCCCACGACAAGAGATTAACATGTGGCACTTGGCGTTTGGGGAGTGTTTAAGGGCTGTTAACAGCTGAGAAAAACAATTTGCTGCATCTGGCTCCTGCTTGCGCATCGCAACACTCACATTGTTGAGGTGCGCAAGGACCTAGTTTGGCAGATTTACAGTTTTGGTCCCTGTTAGTGTTTTGAGCTATTTCCGACACGTTTAAGGCCCGTTAACCCCATTTCAAAGCTCTAAAATGAATTTAAAGTATAGGGAACTTAAAATGTGCTCAAAAATATCTCGGATGTCGGTTCGTTCGGCCGTACGGTTACGATGTTCGGTTAATTACGACGGAATGCGCATAAGCGCGAAAAACGATCCAAATGACGCGACGAATGGATTTTTCTTATGCCAAACACTAAAATAAAATATTTTAGTGCTTACATAAATTTTTGGATGTCCGGATGTATTCAGAACGTAAGTTATGCGCAAAAATGCAAACTTGTGCACTTTTTGACGCTTTTAGTCCCTGAAGGACCCAAAAGTTTATTTTAGCACACCGAACACCTCAAAGCCTATTTCTAAGCTATGTAAAGGATATTTATGGTATGTTTAACTTATGGTCATGTTCTGGAATGTCTGTTACAGTTAAAATTGGCATACTTTCGTAGTTTGTCAACTTTAGTCCCTGTAAGCGATTTAACTCGATTTTGCCATACCAAAGCCTTCAAAACTTATTTATAAGTTATGTAAAGGTTATTTAAGGTATGTTAAGCCTATTTCACTATTCCGAAGTGTTCGTTGCATTAAACTGGTTATATCTACGCATCAGAGCGTGTATAACCCTCCAGAAAGCGATTTAAAGCTTGAAATCGAACAAGAGTTGATATGTGCAAACGATACACATATTTTTACAAATCCCAAGTATGAAATACAATATTTCATTGGTTTGGCATTTGTTTGATGGTTGAAGTGACACAGGTGTCACAGTCTCCCCTACTTTAGGAAATTTCGTCCTGAAATTTAATTTTAGGAGAAACTTGTAAGGACGACGGTGATGTTTTCGCTTTGAATGAACCCCTTGAACCCTAAGTAGAACTCTGGGCCATGATAGGGTTCTTAGCGAAATTGTCAATCCCTCAAAGTGAAGTCCTTGTAGCAGCAAAACATGGAGTTTCAAACTATGGATAGGAGAACGTTTCCCATGAAGACTTATCATAGGAAACTTAAATTCACGATTGGGAAGTGTAAGATAAAATGACATCGGTCAAAGTCCAAGACTTCTCCCGTATCATTACTCTTGCCACTATTGGTCTTTACACATGACAAAACTTCATGTGGTTTCTGTGCACTGAATTCCATAATTATGTAGGCCTCCATAATTACGTACTTCCTTGCACAGTCCGCACAGTTCATTTCATAATGCGTATGGGAAAAAAATCAAACGAATAATCCTGTGGTGATTTAACTTGACTGCAATAGAGTCTCTTTAACTAGGTCACCAAAGGATTAGATCAATGAACAATCTCTTCAGCTAAACTACCCAAGAGAAATATTTAACTACATCAACGTAGGATGTCTTTAACTAGATTGTCGAACCAATCTATTTAACTTAGATCGACGTAGGATCTCTTTAACTAGACCACCAGAGGGCCTTTTTAACTATATCAACGCATGATATATTCAACTAGATTGTTGAACCAATCTCTTTAACTTAGATCGACGAAGGATCTCTTTAACTAGACCACCAGAGGGCCTTTTTAACTATATCAACGTATGATATATTCAACTAGATTGTCGAACCAATCTCTTTAACTTAGATCAACGAATGATCTATTTAACTAAACTACCCACGGGGAATATTTAACTACATCGACGTAGGATGTCTTTAACTAGATTGTCGGACCAATCTCTTCAACTAAACTACCCAAGAGGAATATTTAACTACATCAACGTAGGATGTCTTTAACTAGATTGTCGAACCAATCTATTTAACTTAGATCGACGTAGGATCTCTTTAACTAGACCACCAGAGGGCCTTTTTAACTATATCAACGCATGATATATTCAACTAGATTGTCGAACCAATCTCTTTAACTTAGATCGACGAAGGATCTCTTTAACTAGACCACCAGAGGGCCTTTTTAACTATATCAACGTATGATATATTCAACTAGATTGTCGAACCAATCTCTTTAACTTAGATCAATGAATGATCTATTTAACTAAACTACCCACAGGGAATATTTAACTACATCGACGTAGGATGTCTTTAACTAGATTGTCGGACCAATCTCTTCAACTAAACTACCCAAGAGGAATATTTAACTACATCGACGTAGGATGTCTTTAACTAGATTGTCGAACCAATATCTTCAACTATATCAACACATGTTGTCCTTAAACTTTGGAATAGTACTTTATTATCCAAGGGACTTAACTACAACGTAGAAGTCCATTAAGGATTTAAGATAGTACCTTTTTGAATATCCTACTACGAATCCCTCATATGAAGGTATGAAAGATTCTAGGAGGATTTGGATAGCGAATATCCAGTGTATACAAAAACACAAAATGCATAAAAGGAAAGACAAGATGCATAAACACATAGTCACATAACCACAAAATTGTTTATCTAGATCTTTAATTTGTAAGTTTTGTTTTGTTAATTACGTACATGCATTTAAAGCACACTAGGAATCCATTTCATGGATTTCATTCGGTACTTTAAACATTAGCAAGAATCTAACTATAAAGATAGAAAGATCTTCCAAAAAATTCGATTTCGTTTTCAAGAAAACGCAATATTCGAATTAAGGTACAATAATTTTTGAATATACGGAAATACCCTTAGGTACCCTATTAAGAATTTATAGTGGTGCTTTGGGTATTCGTACAGAGTTGTAACTTGCGCCTTGTACTTCGTTTCCTTGGAAGAAACGGGTACTTTGGATTTCCGTGGAAAACGCAAGAGATAATAAAATGGAAGAAATTACGGGGTAGTCTGTTCTTCAAGGAATACGGTTCCTTGATTGTCGGTATTGTAGAGGATACGTTGTTTATACATGCCATCACATTTGTACATTGCAATGTAAAATAAAAAGATTTATTTATAAACAACAACAACTGTTTCATGGACCTTGACTACAAAAGAAAATAATACATAAGGCTTGATTATCTCTAAACAACATTGTCTTCTAGTCGGTCCGATGCTCATCCCTGCGCTGGATTCACATTAGCAAGCTTTGGGCAATTTCTTCGGAAATTGCCCATCTCGCTACAGTTGAAGCAAGGACCTAGTGGAAGACGAGCTTGAGCAGGATTTACTTGAGGTTGGTTTGGACCACCTTGGTTTGGGGTAAATCGACAAGCATTTGCCAGGTGACCGAGTCGCCCACATGATGCACATAAACGACACTGTAGGTGAGCTAAGTGGTGTGCATTACATTTGTCGCATATCGGTGCAGTACCGGCATAAGGTTTCTTTGCAGGAGGTTGAGTTGGTTGGTTGCGGGTGTTTTGGTTGGGTTGAGCAGCAATCGCACAATTCTGCGAAGCCTTACGCTTCTTAGACTTCTCAGGGGATCCAGTTTGTTCATCCATGGTCTTTGATTCCTCGATTGGCTTCTTGTCACCCTTTCGAAAAAGTTTATGCTTTCTGATCTGAGATTCAGTCAAGGTTGCAGATAGCTCAATGGCCTGCCTAACCGTAGTGGGGTTACTACCAGTAACAATGTCCTGAACTAAGTCAGGGAGACCATCAATGTATTTCTCGATCGCCTTATCCAAAGGCGTAACCATGGTAGGGCACAACAGGCTCAGCTCTTCATATCGATCAGTGTATGCTCGATGTTCACCGCTGTCTTGCTTAAGATCGTCGAATTCCCTTTCCAATGCCCTGATCTCGTGACGAGGACAGAATTCCTTCATCATCAGTGCTCGAAGTTCTTCCCAAGTTTGGGCCAGTGCCACTTCGGCACCCCTATCTCTCACCACACCGTTCCACCACGTCAAAGCTCGTTTCTCAAAGACACTAGATGCGAAATCTACCTTTCGCTCGTTTGGACATTGAAAATGCCTGAAGGTGCTCTCTAGACTCTCGAACCATTGCAGAAGTGCAGTCGCTCCTTGAGACCCAGAAAACTTTGATGGCTTAGCCGAGTTGAACGTCTTGAAGTTGCAGAGGGCATTATTGTTGTTGAGAGCTTGGTGACATTGGGCAACGATGTTCGGGATTGCAGCAGTTATTTGCTGTGTAATGACAGCTGCCAGATCTTCAATAGATACCGGATTTTCGTGTCGTGGAGGCATTCTAAAAGGGGAAACAAGAGAGAAAACAATGAAATGGTATTGGGTAAGAATAGGATGTTACAATTACCGACCAAAATCATAGGTGATGGTCATTTGTTTGAACCACGAAGCAAAAAAACAACACAAAGGCTGAGTCAAAGCAAATAGATCCTCATAATGTATCGCGAAGACATGCTCGCCTATAAGTGGACACTCACCCCAAGAGTTCCCAGGTAAGAGTGACTGGTCCGATTATGTGGATTTGTACGAACACTCTAGCCTTAGACAGAAAACCCAGGGTACAGGCATCCACTCTTCCAGTTTGCACGTGTTCACACTATTTAGGACCCAAAACTTTGACGAGAGTTTTGAAAACTCAAAGGGGTTCAAAACCTTGTAACAGAGGGTTCAAAACCTTACAATAGAGGGTTCAAAACCTAGCAATCAATCATCCAAGAATAGATGATAAATTTTCAAAGCGGTTTCGAAATTTATGTTCTTGTTGTGGTCGTCGCCCAAGGATAGGTGACAGTATTGTTTTATGACTAAACGCAAGTAAACTCGCGTTAGGGTCCTAGGAAGGTTATAGACTAGGTCAAAGTATTACTAATAACCTAATTCCCTATAACCATTGGCTCTTATACCAACTTTTTTGTCACACCCCGACCACGTAGAACATACAAAACGTGGCGGAAACGTCGGGGAGTGTTGTAACAGAATTAATTGTTTCAAATCCATGGCAATTGAAGTTTCATTTTATTAATCAAACATGAACGTTTACATTGTTTTAAACAAGAACCAAAGAGTACATAACATAAATTAACTAGTTCTTGTCTCTTTTTAAGTCACTAAGGCACAGGTCCGCCTAAGTATGTCTTGATAAGTCCTATGCATCATCTCCTGAAAACACATGTGAAAATAGGTACGTCAGCATAAAAATGCCTGTGAGATACATAGGTTTTGAGAAAATAGGATTCATGACTTATGGTTGAGAAAATGTTTAGTCATGAACCTTGTAATTTGCTTTATCTTGTAAATCATTTGAAAAACGATAAGATCAGATGATATGTATAAATAAAAGAATAATGTATGGTTAAATGAATAACCATGTAAGATGAGTTTGTATAAGATAAGTTGTTTGTAAATCAATGTCTTGTGAAAAGTATGTTATTTGTATAAAATGTTATATGTCTCAAACTGAAATGATTCAAATAACGCTACGATGTGTAATACCATACAAACACTTATATATAGGAAGTACCAGCGGCGTATCCACCATGCTTGTATCATATTACACACGACTCGTTACTTAATCACTTACTCAAACCAAACTACCAAAGTAAAATGTTCATGTCTAATGTAAATCATGTAATGTGTATCCAAAATGTAAGCATGTGATGAATAACAAATGTACTAAGTATGCAACAAAAGACATACATAGCATAAAGTGTAATGTATAACAATGTACTAAGTACGCACACAATGGGCATACATAGCATAAAATGTAATGTAAAACAATGTACTAAGTACGCACACAATGGGCATACATAGCATGTAATGTAAGGCAATGTACTAAGTACGCACACAATGGGCATACATAGCATGTAATGTAAGGCAATGTACTAAGTACGCACACAATGGGCATACATAGCATGTAATGTAAGGCAATGTACTAAGTACGCACACAATGGGCATACATAGCATAAAATGTAATGAAATCATGTACTATAAATGTACTAATGAACATAGCAGGTATATGATGTGAAAGCATGAAAGTAACAAGTAGGCACATGTGTTCCACCCCAAAACGTTTGGAAAACAGTAAAAGAGGGGTCTATGTACTCACTTGAGATTGCTTAGTAGTCCTTGAGTAACAACCAAACAATGCTAGAGATCGCGGATATCAAACGGCACCTAATATAGGTAACTATGTTAATAAACCGGACCTAAATTGGAGGATTGGATAGAATGAGGGTTCGTAAACCAAACGAGTATGGAGACTCGTGTAATATGGTTTAACAAAGCCTACATACTAAATGAAACCTAACCTAAGTGCTTACGACCCATTAAGACCCGTTTAGGTAGCTTATGCTACTTTAACGCGTCGTTCGCGTGAAATGCGTTCGGACCGCCTAACGAGTCCTATGACAAGTAAAATATGCCTTAACATGTCTAATATTGTTACCAAATCAGTTTAGATACCAAAGATTATGTTACATATGCTTAAAATGAATTTTGGCGTCAAAAGGGCATTTTGGTAATTTACCTAAGGCATATAAACTACCTATCATACAACTACTTAAACGAAGCGACCATGGATGACGTGCCTGGATGACGTTAGGATCGTTTCCTGGATGACGTGCAATGAAGTGGGTTTTGCAATGAAGTGGGTTGGGTATTTATAGATTTCGGTTCACCTTTAGGATCGTTTCCTGGATGACGTGCCTTGATCTCGCCCGTACACTTGTCGGAATGTTGTGGTAACTGATTTGCCCACCACAAGAGATTAACATGTGGCACTTGGCGTTTGGGGAGTGTTTAAGGGCTGTTAACAGCTGAGAAAAACGATTTGCTGCATATGGCCCCTGCTTGCGCACCGCAACACTCACATTGTTGAGGTGCGCAAGGACCTAGTTTGGCAGATTTACAGTTTTGGTCCCTGTTAGTGTTTTGAGCTATTTCCGACACGTTTAAGGCCCGTTAACCCCATTTCAAAGCTCTAAAATGAATTTAAAGTATAAGGAACTTAAAATGTGCTCAAAAATATCTCGGATGTAGGCTCGTTCGGCCGTACGGTTACGATGTTCGGTTAATTACGACGGAATGCGCATAAGCGCGAAAAACGATCCAAATGACGCGACGAATGGATTTTTCTTATGCCAAACACTAAAATAAAATATTTTAGTGCTTACATAAATTTTTGGATGTCCGGATGTATTCAGAACGTAAGTTATGCGCAAAAATGCAAACTTGTGCACTTTTTGACGCTTTTAGTCCCTGAAGGACCCAAAAGTTTATTTTAGCACACCGAACACCTCAAAGCCTATTTCTAAGCTATGTAAAGGATATTTATGGTATGTTTAACTTATGTTCATGTTCCGGAATGTCTGTTACAGTTAAAATTGGCATACTTTCGCAGTTTGTCAACTTTAGTCCCTGTAAGCGATTTAACTCGATTTTGCCATACCAAAGCCTTTAAAACTTATTTATAAGTTATGTAAAGGTTATTTAAGGTATGTTAAGCCTATTTCACTATTCCGGAGTGTTCGTTGCATTAAACTGGTTATATCTACGCATCAGAGCGCGTATAACCCTCCAGAAAGCGATTTAAAGCTTGAAATCGAACAAGAGTTGATATGTGCAAACGATACACATATTTTTACAAATCCCAAGTGTGAAATACAATATTTCATTGGTTTGGCATTTGTTTGATGGTTGAAGTGACACAGGTGTCACAACACCCTACTTTTGTTGGCTAATATTTAACTTCCCTTAAGAGAAAATATTGCATGCTAATTACCAACTTGAAGAATCCTCTAGTTCTTCAATACGTTGCACATCATCATTGACTCGGTGTGGTCTAACCGGTCATGCCAATCAATCAACTAGTCATGATCCATAAACTTTTAGTTTAGGATCGTATATGCAATGTATGAGAGAATTTAGTGTTATCGTTTAACACTATCATGTTATATCACTTTCATGTTTTTCACATTTTATTCTAATATAACCACTCCCTTAATTTACCACTTCTAGTGGTCAATCTCATTATTAACAACATTACAATTCTCATGATCGATCTCATCATCATAATATTATCTCCATGATCGTTATCTTTACATCATTCAATATAAAGTCACATTCTCTTCAAAGAATGTAGTCGAACTGAAACAAGCTTTATAGTTTTTATTCGTTACTCGGTCACACAAATGTAGAATCATTTCAAACTTTTTGTACTATCTAATGGTACTACTGCTTCAGGAGCATATCCCAAGTGTGACAAATGAGATTACTTTATCTGATTTTTCCTTATAATTAATCTTCTCACCACATAATATATATTGAGAAGTAATTATATAATCGAGTCATGTATGATTTATTGGTCTTATATCTTACGACTTTATATAGATTAGTAATGACATTTTGGGAGATCGACAGCTCAGAGTTTCATGTCTATGCATATTTATACTTTTTCATGAAAGTTATAATAAACCATAACGTTGATTTAATTATTCTATATAGATAAATGATTTCATACCAACAATGCATAACGTAAAATTATACAATATATAACATTATAACATTTCACATATAAAACAAGTTATAATAAAAACTTTAGGCAATGATATTTTTTATCACTTATAAGCATATATATATATATATATATATAATTTATGTATTAATCTATAACCAATCAGATGCATATCACTCTACCCTGAAAGATAAGATGGATACAAACGAAACAAATATCTCAGTCTATGTTCCCAACATATAATCATTATTACTTTCAAACAAGTTTTTTTATAATAAAATAATTATTAATATGTTCTACATAAAAAAATATCGAGAAGTATCTTCTTAATTTGCAAAAAGTATCCTTTCCCACAAAGCATATCACATATTCAAATCTTATACGATGCATAAACTTTTAATTATTTTAAAATATAAAGATAACATCCACAAATATCATATAATAGAGGCTAAATTGCACTTTTCGTCCTTTATGTTTCAGGGTTTCTGCAGGCGCTGTCCTTTAAGTTTAAAAATTACATTCTATGTCCTTTATGTTTGCAACCTATAACGGGCAGTGTCCTTTCTCATAAACCCTGTTATCTTTTAATGTTAAAACCCCTCTTTGTAAAACTCCTTAACAACAGGGACCATATGTGTAATTTTTAAAGTTACTTTCTTCCCCAACCTAACCGCCTCAATCATTCACTTCCTCAGCTGACCCGACTTCACGAAATCGTCCAACCCTAAATCTGTAATCTGTATCTATATATTACAATACACACACATCATTTAACTTCACCAACAATAACCGCCTTAATCATTCAACATCCACACCTCTATTCTCAGATCTGCTTCCTCAAATGGACGATTTCGGCATTTTAGCTAGAGATTTCAAATTCAAACCACAAAGGGAAATCCGCTCCGATGAAATCGGATGCCGGCGGTGATGGTGGCCGTTCCGATGAAAGCCGCTCCGATGAAAGCCGTTCCGATGAAAGACGCTCGTTGTATTCTGATAATGTTTTTGCATCGATGACGTCATCTCCGCCTAAACCGAGTCAACGGAGGGATGATTTTGATGATTTGTTAGGGAATTTAGAAAGTGCAGACCCTTTTGCAGAAAGTTGAAGAATAAGCTTTGATTAAAAAGATTACATTTGAGCACAAGAATTTTTGGGGTTCTTTAATGTATGTTGTTGCTCCAACACCTGCTAATACCCCTCTTTAATGGTTCAGAATCTTTGATTGTGTCTCCCGTTGGTTCAGAAAGCTTCGATCTTTCGCAGGTTTTGATTCGATTTTTGATGTGGGGTTTGTTGATTTTTGGTGTTTTCATTTGGGTTTTGTTATATTGTGTTTTGTGGTATTCTAAATGATGGATGTTGCATGAAAAAGAACCATGAAGAAGAAGACTCTGTCTTCACTATAATTAGTTTTCTTTATGTTGAGTTTTGAATGGTGTTCTAAATAATGGATGCTAAAACATTGAATGCAAGTAAACGTGTTCAGCGTTGTTCAGCCCATCGTATATGTCATAGAAGACAAACTTGAGTTGCCGGAATCCGGCAAAATTGCCGGCCAAATAAACGTAGAAGATGGCGGCTGATGCTTTTGTTTTGTTTTTGAATGTTTCACTTTTTACATAAAAGGTCCCTCATGTTTAAAGTTGAGAGAGACAAGGGGTTTTAACATTAAAAGATAACTGGGTTTATGAGAAAGGACACTGCCCGTTATAGGTTGCAAACATAAAGGACATAGAGTGTAATTTTTAAACTTAAAGGACAGCGCCTGCAGAAACCCTGAAACATAAAGGACGAAAAGTGCAATTTAGCCTATAATAGATGGTAAATGATGATAACATAATTTGAATTCATATTTTATAAACCCAAAAGATTAATTGAGAATGATATGATTACCACTAGTTTAATAAAAGAATTTAACATATAAAAACATAACCTCACTTCTTTTGATAAGAAGAGAGAATTCAAATAATGCAACAAAACTCATTCAAAATATGTCTTCATTTATCTTCTTAAACCATGTTATGATGTTAACGGAGAAAAATATTTTGAAAGGGTTTAACCATTAAAATCCACTAATTATTTCAAACAAATAATTGTCATATATTACTCTACAAGAATCCACCGATGATTTCAAACAAATAATAACATTATCATATATTACTTTACCAGTATTTGTATTTAACACATAAATTACAATCAACGTTGTAACACTAAAAGGTATCATGATATATTAAATATTAAATAAATATTGATTATCAATTTTCATAACACAATATATTAAACGCAGTAATAATTGTCTAAAATACTTGGGATATATTGTGTTATTGGTGCTCTCGTTGAGACATATGTAAGATTATTAATATTACAATAATATTGTTTAGCTATATTCTTATGGACATAACAAGTAAATAAAATTGTAATATAATTATTGTAAAAATAAGATAACAGAAGATTAATCATTGCACCCTAAAAATCATTTAATAAGAAGATTAATATAATTTTAATATAATTAACAAATAAAAGATGAATATGTGAATTGAGAAAATCAATAGTCATATGTATATCGTATCCCCTTTCTAAAACTACTGAACGAATAGATCATTGGAAGTAACAATTCTTATCGGAAAAAGGCACAAACAAATATATGCTTCTGGTATCAACTAAATTGTATGAATAGTAAAATAACATCATACGCTTATATATGAACGTTATACAAATATTTTATAATAGCACAAATATAAATTATTGATAACGTGAAATATGTAATATGTCATATTTTTATATGTCATAATAAAATATTATACGTAATATTTGTGTATAATATTATGGCAAATATTGTATGAATATTTTATAAATATTTTTATAAGATTACTTGGAAGAATAAAACAAGTCTCTAACACAACCAAAATTGTATGAATTACAATATGGATCATGTATAAGAGAATAATGAATAATGGTAAACTAATTAGAGAATATGATATACCTTACGATGGTGTGATCCAAAGCAATCGTGCTGATAACGTGTTGTGAAACAACGACCTACTAGCCTAATAGCAAACAATAATAGAAAGAGATGTAGGGAGAAAGAGAATAATATTGGGCTTGGTTATTCACACATCCCCCTTGGTTATTTGCACATCCCTTGAACCCTATAGGAAACGTATAGGGCAATATGGTTCCTCTGGGTCCAAGCGTATTGAGCAATACACTTCCTATATGTGTACTTGAAGTACAAACTTTTCAGAAGATGGTCAGCTAATGATTAGGGGACCAGAGGAAGCGTATAAGGCAATACGGTTCCTCTGGGTCCAAACGTATTAAGCAATACACTTCCTATATGTGTACCAAACTTTTCAAAAGATGGTCAGCTAAAAGGAAACGTATTGCCCAATACGATTCCCATAAGTTTAAAAGGAAGCGTATAGGGTAATACACTTCATATTAGTTTTACTTAAATATTACAAGTTGCATCAAATTTTTAACTTATTATTGTTATCTTATAATGTTTTTATAAAAACAGTTACTAAACAAAACAATATACATATATATATATATATATAGGAAATGTATGGGGCAATATGGTTTCGTTGGACCAAAAGTATAGGAAGCGTATGGGGCAATATGGTTCCCCTAGTGCCAATGTATAGGAAGTGTATAGGGCAATATGGTTCATATGGGTCCAAGCGTATTAAGCAATACACTCCCTCAGGCATACGATCGATAGTCGTGGTATACACGTCCTGAACCAACTCCTCGTCTGTGTAAAAACCGGTGGCGACGGCAAATTGACGAAGCGACATCTCAAATACCTTGCCGAACAGACGGAATGTGATCTCGGGTGATGGGGCCGACAAGTTCGGATCATCAAAATCCGAGTTCGGCCGGTCATCCGGTCGAGGTCTATAGTGGAATGTGGAGAGAAACTCCACCATCAACGGCCGATAAGATGGTGCGGCTCCTATTTGAAATAAACGATCCCACGGGCTATCCTGCCCGATAACCTGTCGAACAGTGTCCGCCACCCCACATGGTTATCATAAATATGTTTTGGGTATTACAATAATGTATAAACGTTTTTTTTGACACATTTTTATAAAAAGGATTCAGATTAGGGGACCAGGGGAACCATATTGCCCCATACGCTTCCTATACATTGGCTCTAGGGGAACCATATTGTCCCATACGCTTCCTATACTTTGGGTCTAGGGGAACCATATTGCCCCATACGCTTCCTATACTTTGGGTCCAAGGAAACCATATTGCCCCATACATTTCCTATATATATATATATATATATATATATTGTTTTGTTTAATAAGTGTTTTTATAAAAACATTATAAGATAACAATAATAAGTTAAAAATTTGATGCAACTTATAATTTTTAAGTAAAACTAATATGAAGTGTATTGCCCTATACGTTTCCTATTAAACTTATGGGAATCGTATTGGGCAATACGCTTCCTATTGGGTCACTTTTCAACCTTTATAGTTTTGAACTGCGTGCGCGCCAGAGAATATTGTACCAATAGGAACCGTATTGCCCAATACGCTTCCTATTGGTGTCGCATTTAATGCTTCAAACCCTATGGGAAGCGTATTGGCCTATATGGTTTCTATTGAGGGATGTACAAAAATTTTAGGGGATGTGTAGATACCATCACCCATAATATTTCATTGATAGATATTTATTACAAGAGATACAATGCAGTATATATAGGAGAACAAAACTTGGAGAATAAGTCAGTCTATTTTAGGAGTTGATAACCATAATAATACAATAATATATTTATAACATAAACTTTTTTTTGTGAAATTTAACCAAGTACATTAAGAAAGGAAAAAAAAAAATATTTAGTGGAATGTTTTGGAGTTCCCAAATGCATTAAAATGCATTGAAAAAGAAATAGACCCCCATCTTATCTTCCCATGAATCTCAGAGAATAACCACTAAAATGATATTTTATCTTTTGGAGCATTGAAATAAAAATGTTGAGTGGACTTGACCACAAATCTGAACAAAAGGTACACAACAGAATCCAGATCCACGCCTCTTCTTGTATGGTCACGTTGGTTCTCTCGCGTCGCTACACAATAGTTGCTTGTTTTTGGGATAGATTGCAGCGAGAGATTTGTGATGTATTGGGCTTCAGAGGAGGGGGGGGGGGGGGGGGAGTGACACGTGGCTGCCACGTCAGCGGGGACAAGCCCAAAAAAGCATATGGTGGAAGAGGCTTGAAAGTGTTGTTTAAAAAAAATAAGCAACAACTAATCAAAATAAAGCCAAACAACAACCAACCACATTACCTCCCCTTTTGTCCCACGCCCATGGAAATCCCTACAATGTAGATTGCTTCACGAACATGAGAACGGAACTAAGTTACAAATTCCTTATCATATAGCCATTGACCAGAACTTTAAAAAAATCAAATCAATTAATATCGAACAATGCAAGTTTGGATTAAGGTTCAAGAACAAGAATGTATATCAGAAATTAGTGTGTTAGGATTTAATAGAGAATTTGATTGTCATGCATGATGGGTTAGCCATGTTTATGTTTCCGAGTAGTAGATTCAAATAGTTATGTTGATGACTTGATTCCCGAACCTGTAACACCCATAATGATCATAATCAAGGAAATAAAGCATCTGAGTTAATAAAAAAATACCACGTTAGACACTTTAAAGCAAAAATGTTAGATATTTATAATTTCACTACATATGTGATCAAGTTGGATTATATAGCCTAACCAACGACAGTAGTTTTGATCAAATTATCTCATAAATGAAGTAAATTACTTACAATGGTCAAAATTCACGAACATTTCTCCGTATGGTCTTTGTATTTTGAAATGGTATCTGTTAACAGCACAATCAAAGCTCAGAAATTAATCACTAATGACAGAAGAATTTTTACGATTGGATGTCTAAATGAGAAATTTTTCCACTTGATAACCGGGCGGGGTATGAACACGAGGTTGGGTTAAAATAGATCATTTTCAAGTACTAGTCAAACATATTGGGTTGGGTTGAGTTGACCCGATAATACAACTTTGTAATAACAGAGTTTTTGCAACCATATTTAACACATTGCGCATTTCATAATAGATTGATTTGGTTATAAACAGTTCAACTAATTTGGTTATCGGAAAATGATAGTTCAGTAGATTTTGTTAACCGCCCGCTGTCACACCCCCAAAATCCACACGCGGAGTGTCACCGCTTGGAGGCGTGACATGACCAGAATCGAGCCACCAATCATATTGAACAACGTAATTAAGTAAATAAAACCAACCACAATACAATTGGTGACCAAAAGCTAGTTAACCAAGTTCAAATTAAACAGCGGAAGCATAAGACGTGAAACCAAACCAAAACATAAGTTTAATAAGTTCATAAGTTTAAATGTTTAACATGGGACTCGACAGTCCATATCCCACAACGACCTCCTCCTCGTGCAAGCTCCATAAGCATCTAACGACCTGCAAGGCATGTAACAACAAGTCAACAACAAAGTTGAGCGAGTTCACAGTAGATGTTCGTTGTAAAGTAGTTTTTCAAGAACTATGAGTTTGTTTGCAACTGCAGGTTAAATCAACTCTCCTTATTTTCCAAACCATAAACGGTGGGGGGCTACCCCATGTTGTAACCACTAGACTAGATGTATATATATATATGTGTCCTTCCCAATCCGAGGACATAGGTACGTATAAGAATACGTAGTTTTAGCGTTGGTGTCATTCCCAATCCGAGGACAGTGGTACGTATAAGAATACGTAGGTTTAGCGCTGGTGCCCTTCCCAATCCGAGGACAGTGGTACGTAGTGAGTATAGGTAGGTTTAGCGCTGTTGCCCTTCCCAATCCGAGGACAGTGGTACGTATAAGAATACGTAGGTTTAGCGCTGGTGCCCTTCCCAATCCAAGGACAGTGGTACGTAGTGAGTATACATAGGTTTAGCGTTGGTGCCCTTCCCAATCCGAGGACAGTGGTACGTATAAGAATACGTAGGTTTAGCGCTGGCGTCCTTCCCAATCCGAGGACGGAGGTAAGTAGTCTAGTAGTGGTGAAAGTACAAGTTTCGTCTCAACTATTTAATCCCATTCCCAACCACCGGGAATCCCATGCCTTAGTAAGGGTGTGAACTCACCTTTGGTTGCTCGGTTTGACTCTAAAAAATAGCTAACAGTCAAGGCCGGCCAATCACGTCCTAATATGATTACCAGTTAGTCATTTAGTGGTTTCAAATAGAGCACAAATTTCCTACACGTATATATCACATAACATGCATCACTTTAACGGTTCAAGCCCATATAAACTTCCCATCTATTCCCGTTTATAAGCAAACATACGACATTGCACATAACACTTTTTATTGACATATAACATGTTAGATTATTCTCAGATAACCTACCCGACATTTAGACACACAATTTACTACTTATGTCGTTTCAGCTTTAATCTTCAAAACTGGGTTGTTTTCGGGAATTTTAATAAAATAGTTAACTTATTCCAAAAATTCCCAACTTTTTACAGAAGGTCTTAAACGATCCAAATATTATTGTGTAAAAATCTCGGGATCCAATTCATGACCAATATTTTATAAAAATTCATTTACCGGACTGCAATCAGATTCATCAATTTCTAACTGCAGTCCATGGAATAATTTATTTAAAATTCATCGTAAGTCCGATTTATGAAATTCCAGTGGGGGAATTGCTATGACATCGGTGTCCATCTACAGTACAAATTTCGTGACCTAATTCTACACAGATTTCAAGTTATGATGAAAAACATAACACGTATTTTCTGCAGAAAACTGTAGCTTTTGCTGCTGTGAAAAATGACCCCTTTAAAAATAGCAAACGAAGTCCAAAAATTATGATTCCAGTGCCATTAGAACCGTATTTCAAAATAACACGTTATAGACTCAAGAAAATCAGTTTTTCGTTAAGTTATGATCTGGTTACAGCCAACTGAAGTTGGCTATAAACACCAACCAGCTTCCTGTTTTCAGCTCTTAACTTTCTAACGTGTGTTCGATTGATTTCGTTAACATGTTTAGCGAACAACAACGACTCTCATACATACTTACAGCAGGTTATAAGTCATTCATACTGTGTAACCCTAATCAGTACATAATCATCATTTTACATCTTTATGTAAACCTTATGTAATGCTTTATGTTCATGTTTTTAGTTCTTGTTCTTAGTGTTCTTGTAACATTCATCATACATCAACTTTTAACTACTCAAAATGGAAGTAAACAAGAGTAAATCAAGAACTTACTACTAGCTTAAAGCTAGGGAAGAATCTCTAGTGAAAATGGTGGTGAAAAAGCAAGAAAGAAAGCTCCTTGAAGTTCCACAAGTTGCAAGCTCCTTTAATCCTTCTTCTACACTTGAATGAAGCTCAAAAATGGAAGGAGATGATGTTGATATGGTGAAGGTGGTGGCGGTTTTGGTGAACCGAGAGGAGGGAGAGAGAGTGAGGCTAAGGGGTTTGAAGATTGAGAAGTATGATGAAGATCTTGATGCCATGCTTATATAGATACTTTCATATATATTTTTTTCATAGCTTCAAGCAACAATCTAATAAATTAATGAAATAAAATCTAAAGAGTATGGTGAGGATATTTGTTGGTGATTTGTGGGTCCTTTGGGACCAATTTCAGTTAGGGGGGTGGGGGGTTGGATGTAAGTTTTTGCAACTAGATGGTAATTACAAGTTACAATCCAAGTATACACCTATGTATGTTAGTTACTTGATATTTAGTGGGTGTTATGGTGAACGGGGATCATGACTAGTTAAAAATAATAAAACAGTGTATTTGACAAAAATTTAGTGTCCCGGGTAATGTCCGGTTGCTCGGTTAGATACCGTTCCGTTAAAGTCTTTAATTATTCCGTAAAGTGTCTTTTATATATATTCTTGTAACACTTTTAATTCCTAACACTTAGGAAAACATTCAGGACCATTTAGTCAATTTTCTGCACAAGACTAGTATGTTAACAAACACATGTAAGTATGACGCAGTAATCAGAAAGCAGTTAAGTAATTCAGCACAGTCATCAAGCACTTTAATTAACATCAATTAATCATACGGATACATGTAATTATGAGGGTTGTCACATTCTCCCCCTGTTAAGAAAATTCCGTCCCGAAATTTAGCACGTGGTTCGGAGGAAGCTAGTTAAGTTGCGTGGTTTCCTGGTTTTCGTGGGGTGTCACATCATCCCCCCGTTGGTTTGGAATTTCGTCCCGAAATTCCGCAGTAGCTTCAGCCTTAGTAGTGGTTGCACTTTTCTTAAATAACTGGGGATACTTGTGTTTCATTTGGTCTTCTCGTTCCCAGGTAAACTCTGGGCCACGACGGGAGTTCCAACGAACTCGAACAAGAGGTATTCTCGTACGCTTGAGAATCTTAACGTCTCGGTCTGTGATTTCAACTGGTTCCTCGACGAATCGCCACTGGTCATCGATTATGAGCTCCTTTAAGGGAACTATGAGGGTCTCATCTGACAGGCACTTCTTCAGATTCGACACGTGGAAAACATTGTGAACTCCGCTGAGTTCTTCAGGTAGATTCAACTTGTAGGAGACTTTGCCAATTTTCTCAATGATTTCGAATGGTTCGACATATCGCGGATTGAGTTTGCCTCATTTGCCAAAACGAACCACACCTTTCCAAGGTGAGACTTTAAGTAGCACTCGATCCCCAACTTGGAACTCGAGTGGTTTCCTTCGCTTATTAGCATAGCTTTTCTGACGGTCACGAGTTGCCGCCATTCGTTGTCGTATCTGAGCAATCCTCTCGGTTGTATCTACTACAAGTTCAGGGCCAGTGATTTGACTGTCGCCAACCTCTGCCCAACAAAGAGGTGATCGGCACTTCCGTCCGTACAATGCCTCGAACGGAGCGGCCTGGATGCCGGTGTGGTAACTGTTGTTATAGGAAAACTCCACTAACGGGAGGTGTTTTTCCCAGCTATTACCAAAGTCGATTACGCATGCCCTAAGCATGTCTTCAAGGGTTTGGATGGTTCGTTCAGATTGCCCATCCGTCTGTGGATGATATGTCATGCTCATGTCTAATCGAGAGCCAAAGGACTTGTGCATAGCTTGCTACAATTCAGATGTAAAACGTGAGTCTCGATCAGAAATGATGGAGGTTGGCACTCCGTTCCTTTATACTACTTCCTTTAGGTAGACGTCTGCTAGAGTAGAAAACTTATCCATTTCCTTTGTAGCCAAGAAGTGTGTAGACTTAGTCAATCGATCCACGATCACCCAAATGGCATCATTTCCGCGTTGAGATCTAGGCGGGCCAGTAACGAAATCCATGGAAATTTGCTCCCATTTCCATGTCGGGATCTCTGGTTGTTGGAGTAGACCTGATGGTTTCTGATATTCAGTCTTGACTCTCGTACAATTCAAACATTTACTGACGTAGGTTGCTATGTTGGCTTTCATACCAGGCCACCAATACGTAGTCTTGAGATCGTGGTACATCTTATCCAAACCAGGATGTACCGAATAACGAGACTTGTGCACTTCATCCATCACAAGCTCGCGTAAGTTCCCGTAGAGTGGGACCCAGATGCGCCCTGTTATGTAGTAAGCGCCGTCTTCCTTTTGTTCTAACCGCTTCCTCGATCCTCGTAAGGACTCCGCCCTGATGTTCTCTGCTTTCAATGCTTCAACCTGAGCATCTCGTATCTGAGTGGGAAGACTAGATTGGATGGTAAGTTGTAACGCTCGCACACGTCTAGGTATAGCATCCTTTCGACTGAGGGCGTTGGCCACAACATTGGCCTTGCCTGGATGGTATTTGATAGCGCATTCATAATCGTTCAAGAGCTTGACCCATCGTCGTTGTCGTATGTTTAATTCCTTTTGCTTGAAGATATGCTCGAGACTCCTGTGATCGGTGTAAATGGTGCACTTGGTACCGTACAGGTAATGTCTCCAAATCTTAAGTGCGAAAACAACTGCTCCCAGTTCCAAGTCGTGCGTTGTGTAGTTCCTTTCATGAACTTTAAGTTGGCGCGATGCGTAGGCAATGACCTTGTCACGTTGTGTCAACACGCAACCAAGTCCTTGGATGGAAGCGTCGCAATAAACCACAAAATCATCTGTGCCGTCTGGCAATAAGAGGATAGGCACGCTACAAAGTCTATCCTTTAAGTGCTGAAAAGCAGATTCCTGTGCATCACCCCAACGATAGGTGACACCCTTCTGAGTTAGTGAAGTGAGAGGTTGCGCAATCTTTGAGAAGTCCTTGATAAACCTTCTGTAATAACCTGCCAAACCCAAGAATTGACGGATTTCTGTTGGTGTACGGGGTGTAGGCCAGTTCTTGATCGAGTCAACCTTGGATGGATCCACATGAATCCCATCCTTGTTTACCACGTGGCCTAGAAAGTGGACTTCACGAAGCCAGAAGTCACATTTCGAAAATTTGGCATACAACTGCTCTGTTCGAAGGAGTTCCAGCATAAGTCATAGATGCTACTCATGTTCTTCCTGACTCTTAAAATAGATCAGGATGTCGTCGATGAAAATAATAACGAACTTATTCAGGTAAGGTTTGCATACTCGGTTCATGAGATCAATGAAGACCGCAGGTGCGTTCGTCAATCCGAAAGGCATAACCAGAAACTCGTAATGCCCATAACGAGTCCTGAATGCTGTTTTAGAGATATCCTCATCTCGGACTCTCAGATGATGGTAACCTGACCTCAGGTCAATCTTGGAGTAGAAACTCGACCATTGCAACTGGTCGAATAAGTCATCAACGCGTGGAAGAGGATAACGATTCTTCACGGTCACCTTGTTGAGTTCGCGGTAGTCAATACACATTCTGAAGGTACCATCTTTCTTCTTCATGAATAATACTGGAGCTCCCCAAGGTGAAGAGCTAAGATGTATGAAACCCTTTTCCAAGAGTTCTTGTAGTTGCGTGGACAGTTCTTCAAGTTTTGATGGAGCTAGACGATAAGGTGCACGAGCTATGGGCGCTACTCCAGGAGCTAGCTCGATTTGAAACTCGACCTGTCGATGAGGCGGAAGACCAGGTAATTCCTCAGGAAATACCTCAGGAAAATCGCGTGCAATAGGAATGTCTTCACTTCCATTGATGCGTCAGTAACGAGAGCTAGAATGGCAGTGTGGCCCTTTCGCAAACACTTCTGGTCCTTAAGGAAATAGATGATGCCCACAATAGCACCACTCTTGTCGCCACAAATTACGAGGGGTTCTTCACTAGAACTAGGGATGCGGACAATCTTCTCGTTGCAAAGAATTTCCGCTTGATGTTGAGATAACCAATCCATCCCAATAACAACGTCGAAACTACCCAGAACGATAGGAATGAGGTCGATAGAAAAGGTCTGACCAGCTAAGACGAGGTTACAACCCTTAAATATGTGTGTGGCCTCGAGACTTTTATCGTTTGCTAGCTCTACCGTGTGTTTGGTGGTCAAAAGTGTTGGGGTGCGCTTAAGCATTTGACTAACTTTTAAGGACACGTAACTAGTATCGGCACCCGAATCGAATAAAACAGTAACAAAGAAATCATCCAGAAGAAACTTACCCATCACAACGTTGGGATCGTTCCTCGCGTCGCCCTGACCTAGCACGTAAACACGTCCCCTGACACCATTGCCATTATTGTTACCCCCGTTGTTGCCTCCATTGTTGCCTCCATTGTTGTTCCTGTTTCCTTGGTTGTTATTCTGATTCTGATTCAGCTGTGGACAGTGCCTCTTGAAGTGACCCTCAGCACCGCACTGGAAGCATCCCTTATTACCCTGCTGGTGTTGATGTTGGTTCTGGGGAGCTTGTGCCTGCTGTTGTCGATTCTGATTCGCAGGACGTGAGCTCCTGCAATCTTTGGCTTCATGTCCAGGCTTGTTACATCTTTGACAACGACCCTTGTTGCACTCCCCGCTATGGTGCAAATTACATCGATTGTACTTAGGGTGATTTCCCCTGTATCTACCCTGACCTTGATTCCCAGAAGAATGTTGAGTGGGGCTCCTGTACTCATCAGTCTTTCGCTGCTGAGACTGAACTGAAGTAGAACCCTTGCCCAAATTTCCATCCCACTTGCGCTTGTTATCACTGGGAGCATCAGTAGTAGTAGCGCTAATACGCTTGGGCAGCTTGTTCTGCTCAACTGCCTGATCAGTGAGACGATGAGCCAATTGATGATTTGCTGAATGGTGCCAAGATTAGCTGAGGTCACGTGGCTTTGAATTTCTGGCACAAAACCCTTAAGGTACAGCTCGATACGCTTAATAGGAGGATCCACCATAGTGGGACACAGGATAGCTAATTTGTTCGACCTCGTTGTGTATGCCTCGATTTCAGACCCCGTCATCTTCAGATTGAAAAATTCTACCTCTAGCTTGTGGATGTCATCACGACTACAGTACTCTTCTTTGATCAGTTCTTTGAAATCGTTCCATGGGGTGGCATTAGCAACCGCCAGCCCTAGCAGTTGAACCTGTGCTTTCCACCAGGTTAACGCAGCACCTTCAAGCGTTCTAGTAGCAAATTTCACCCTACGATCTTCAGGGCATTCACACATCTCAAAAACAGACTCAAGCTTCTCGAACCAGTGAAGAAGGCCTACAGCTCCTTCTGTGCCGCTGAAAGTACTAGGTCGGCAATCCATGAATGTTTTGAACGTGCACATAGGAGGCTGAGCATGTTGACCTGTTGTGCGAGAATAAAAGACAAGGTTAAGCACAAGAGTTGGTTCACGAGAGTAGGATCTAATCATCCTAGGATAGGTCGAAATGGCAGGTTATACCTCCTGCTGGAACTGCTGCGAGTGCCTCAGCAACTCGTTCATTGATTAGAGCTGTCAGCTGGGCTTGAGTCAAGTTCAGGCGTCCACTCATGATCTTCACATCAAAGGAAACACAAGTAAGAAGTGGTGTCGAGAAAGTGCGTAAGTGTGGGGCGACAGAAGAAAGTAAGCACACAAGGCTCAAATAGCAGTTATCACGTTAACTAATATACTATGTGAACTATTAAACAGACAATATAACCATAAATCATACCACCTATTGTGTTGAGTCTTGCACGTGGAGCGAAGCGTCGTTGTGGATCGTGGAGCACTGTACAGGTTATAGTCGGGTTTTGTCAAAAAGCTTTTCCCCTTTTTAAAACCAAGTTCGCTATAACCAATGGCTCTGATACCAATCTGTCACACCCCCAAAATCCACACGCGGAGTGTCACCGCTTGGAGGCGTGACATGACCAGGATCGAGCCACCAATCATATTGAACAACGTAATTAAGTAAATAAAACCAACCACAATACAATTGGTAACCAAAAGCTAGTTAACCGAGTTCAAATTAAACAGCGGAAGCATAAGACGTGAAACCAAAACATAAGTTTAACAAGTTCATAAGTTTAAATGTTTAACATGGGACTCGACAGTCCATATCCCACAATGACCTCCTCCTCGTGCAAGCTCCATAAGCATCTAACGACCTACAAGGCATGTAACAACAAGTCAACAATAAAAGTTGAGCGAGTTCACAGTAGATGTTTGTTATAAAGTAGTTTTTCAAGAACTATGAGTTTGTTTGCAACTGCAGGTTAAATCAACTCTCCTTATTTTCCAAACCATAAACGGTGGGGGGGCTACCCCATGTTGTAAACCATGATGTGTCCTTCCCAATCCGAGGACATAGGTACGTATAAGAATACGTAGGTTTAGCGCTGGTGCCCTTCCCGATCCGAGGACAGTGGTATGTATAAGAATACGTAGGTTTAGCACTGGTGCCCTTCCCAATCCGAGGACAGTGGTACGTAGTGAGTATACGTAGGTTTAGCGCTGGTGCCCTTCCCAATCCGAGGACAGTGGTACGTATAAGAATACATAGGTTTAGCGCTGGTGCCCTTCCCAATCCGAGGACAGTGGTACGTAGTGAGTATACGTAGGTTTAGCGCTGGTGCCCTTCCCAATCCGAGGACAGTGGTACATATAAGAATACGTAGGTTTAGCGCTGGCGTCCTTCCCAATCCGAGGACGGAGGTAAGTAGTCTAGTAGTGGTGAAAGAACAAGTTCCGTCTCAGCTATTTAATCCCATTCCCAACCACCGGGAATCCCATGCCTTAGTAAGGGTGTGAACTCACCTTTGGTTGCTCAGTTTGACTCTCAAAAATAGCTAACAATCAAGGCCGGTCAATCACGTCCTAATATGATTACCAGTTAGTCATTTAGTGGTTTCAAATAGAGCACAAATTTCCTACACGTATCTATCACATAACATGCATCACTTTAACGGTTCATGCCCATATAAACTTCCCATCTATTCCCGTTTATAAGCAAACATACGACATTGCACATAACACTTTTTATTGACATATAACAGGTTAGATTGTTCTCAGATAACCTACCCGACATTTAGACACACAATTTACTACTTATGTCGTTTCAGCTTTAATCTTCAAAACTGGGCTGTTTTCAGGAATTTTAATAAAATAGTTAACTTATTCGAAAAATTCCCAACTTTTTACAAAAGGTCTTAAACGACCCAGATATTATTGTGTAAAAATCTTGGGATCCAATTCATTATCAATATTTTATAAAAATTCATTTACCGGACTGCAATCAGATTCATCACTTTCTGACTGCAGTCCACGGAATAATTTATTTAAAATTTATCGTAAGTCCGATTTATGAAATTCCAATGGGAGAATTGCTACGACATCAGTTTCCATCTACAGTACAAATTTCGTGAACTAATTCTACACAGATTTCAAGTTATGACGAAAAACATAACACATATTTTCTGCAGAAAAATGCAGCTTTTGCTGCTGTGAAAAATGACCCCTTTAAAAATAGCAAACGGAGTCCAAAAATTATGATTCCAGTGCCATTAGAACCGTATTTCAAAATAACACGTTATAGACTCAAGAAAATCAGTTTTTCGTTAAGTTATTATCTGGTTACAGCCAACTGAAATTGGCTGTAAACACCAACCAGCTTCCTGTTTTCAGCTCTTAACTTTCTAACACGTGTTCGATTGATTCCGTTAACATGTTTAGCGAACAACAACGACTCTCATACATACTTACAGCAGGTTATAAGTCATTCATATTGTGTAACCCTAATCAGTACATAATCATCATTTTACATCTTTATGTAAACCTTATGTAATGCTTTATGTTCATGTTTTTAGTTCTTGTTCTTAGTGTTCTTGTAATATTCATCATACATCAACTTTTAACTACTCAAAATGGAAGTAAACAAGAGTAAATCAAGAACTTACAACTAGCTTAAAGCTAGGGAAGAATCCCTAGTGAAAATGGTGGTGAAAAAGCAAGAAAGAAAGCTCCTTGAAGTTCCACAAGTTGCAAGCTCCTTTAATCCTTCTTCTACACTTGAATGAAGCTCAAAAATGGAAGGAGATGATGTTGATATGGTGAAGGTGGTGGCGGTTGTGGTGAACCAAGAGGAGGGAGAGAGAGTGAGGGTAAGGGGTGTGAAGATTGAGAAGTATGATGAAGATCTTGATGCCATGCTTTTATAGATACTTTCATATATTTTGTTCATAACTTCAAGCAACAATCTAATAAATTAATGAAATAAAATCTAAAGAGTATGGTGAGGATATTTTTTGGTGATTTGTGGGTCCTTTGTGTAGGTCCCTATTCCGTATGGATCTTAACAAAACTGACAATCTACCAAGGGTGCGGAATCCCCTTGATAAACCTGGCAAACAGAAACAAGAACACAAGACGGTTTACCAACTGATCTTCTATGATTATCCAACGAAAACGTTTACAATCACTAAAGATCTCCACGAACTCACAACCGATGTTCTGTGTATTTGAACTCTCTCTCAATTGCCTAAAAGTCTAACCCTAAAACTCTAGGTAAAGGTTGTTTATACAGCACAACCTACACAATTCGAATTGGGCTTAGCCCATACGAATTCTGTTTACAATCCGGGCTAAACTAGATGGACTTTAACTTGAACTTGAACGATTTGGGCTTTAACAAACTCGAATTCCATTCTGTCTTCATAAGTCTTCGCGGCCCAAGCTCGTTTAATATCCAAAGACCAATCCAACGCTGTTGTCACATAAAATGCACCAACAAACTCCCCCTTGACAATAGCTTGCAAAGGAACTTTAGTCTTCAGAATATCACAGTCTTTGGTCTTTGGATAGCGTCAGCTTCAACATGAATTCTGTCAGCAGCAGACTCCCCCTAAGCTGATGTATCCAATCACCAAATCTTCCAAGTTTTGATTCAACATTCCAAGTAAGTCTTCACAGCATCCATTCTGCATTGTAGAAGGAGGATTCTACCAAGCAGCAACAAACTCCTCATCTCTTCAAAATAACTTCTCATCAACACACTACTTCAATCTGTATACTATAAAACAAACATCTCGAGAAACCATAAGAATTTTTCAACATTAAGTGAAACAAATTATTATTATTCAAGAGATAGTTAAACGGTATCACAGATTAAACACTTTTCTATTCAACACCAACATGCACAAATTTTAAACAAACACCCTATAACCTGCATGATTTAGAATTTTGAACCCACTTTCTAACACCGTCTCCCCCTATCAGTAAAAATTCCTCCAAGAATAACAGTTTTCCGTACATTAAGAATTTTAAACAGAAAAAGACACTATTTTTGTATTTTTATATTTTCTGAAAGCAAGTAAATAACAAAAGCAATAAACACTCTATTTTTGTGAGAATCACTGGTAAGAAGATCATATCAGCACAATCAAACTGTTTCACACCATTAATTAATTCTTTATTTAATTTATCGTGAAAAGCAGTCCAAGACGATTACCAGTATGTTTGTCCTCTTAAACAAAATGCATGAACATTTCAAGTACCATTACCGTATGATACGTTAAGGTAATTTTAATACTGATATACTAGCGTGTCCCACTTCAGGATATACCCCCGCGATCAAGGTATGCACAAAGATTCATCGTAGTAGGTGAGTATACTGAATTCATCCGTTTTATTTTTCAACGTTTAGATAATTGGTGAACAAGTCAGTACTTTCGTACAGCAGAGAGACCAAAATATCTAACGAGGGCTATGACAAATACCATTTTTTGGTACGATTTATGCCTTTTGCACATTTGAATAACTCTCTTTGAGAGCTTCTTCATTTAAGGGTTTTGGCATTTTTAGCTCTTTTAAGATATCCTGGGTGTGTCTAGGTCAGCATATATCTGGATGCAGCAGAAGGACACCCCTGATATCCCCAGATGAAATAACAGTATAAAGACCCAAAACTTCAGATTTTGGCAATCTATCAACGCAAGATTTAAGGTCATTAAACCATACACCACTGATGTGTTCCCCACACATACTCAGTCTATTTAGGTTTATATCACATTGGTAAGTTGATTATTTCATGCTTTTTGCCTACTGGTACATCATTTGATGAAGCTGCTATGACACTTAAGCAATTTAATTTATTTTCAGTGTGACAGTCTAACTTGCCGATGTACTATCATTTCTTCTTTTTCACACAGTGATAACTCATTTTTGATTTTCTATTTTTTTTATGTTTTTGATTTTCAATGTTTTTGTATTTTTTATTTTTAAGAAAAGCAGTAAACTATTTACAAAATTCTTATGAAAAACCAGTTATTCAGGATTCCTCATCCCGTTGAGTTCGACTAAGTGTTCAAAGCGAGCTCGATCAAAAGCTTTTGTGTAAAGATCAGCAAGGTTATCTAGTGTGTTGACTCGGTGTAATTCAATGAGTCTCTTTTCAGCACAATCCCGTATAAAGTGATGACGTATGTCAATATGTTTAGTTCTACTGTGCTTTACGGGATTGTTTGTGATTGATATAGTGGCATTATTATCTATCATAATAGGAGTACGAGTGAAATCCAAACCGTAATCGCGCATCTGCTGTTGAATCCAGAGAACCTGAGAGCAACAGCTACCCACAGCAATATATTCAGCTTCACACGTAGATGTAGACACACAAGATTGCTTCTTGCATTGCCAAGACACGATCCTGCCTCCTAAGAACTGACAACCACCTGTTGTTGACTTTCTGTTTGATTTGCATCCTCCAAAGTCTGAATCAGTGTAAGCAACGAACCTCAAATCACTATCAGCTGGATACCACAACCCAAGTTTAGGTTTCCCCTTCAAGTAACGAAGAATACGCTTCACTGCTTTCATGTGTGACTCTTTCGGATTCGCCTGATATCTGGCACACAAGCATACAGCAAACATGATGTCAGGTCTTGAAGCAATCAAGTACATTAGAGAACCAATCATCACCCTGTATTGAGTAGGATCAACATCTTCAGTGCTTTCATGATCTGGGCCGAGATTGTGATTTTCGCAAATAGGTGTGTTGAAAGTAGAGCAATCATTCATTTTGAACCGATCCAAAATGTCATACACATACTTCGTTTGATGAATAAACATCCCATCATCCTTCTGATCAACCTGTAATCCCAGAAAGTAAGACAGCTCACCCATAGCGCTCATTTCAAACTTGCTCTTCATCACCTGTTCAAACTCTTTACACATGTTTTCGTCTGATGACCCAAAGATGATGTCATCCACGTACACTTGTACCAGCAGAAAATCTTCCTTCTTTCTCTTTATGAACAGTGTACTGTCAATCTGACCTCTTTCAAAACCATTTTTGAGCAGATGTGTAGACAGTGTCTCGTACCACGCCCTGGGAGCCTGATGTAACCCATACAAAGCCTTATCAAGTTTGTAAACTCGATCTGGATAGTCTGGATCAACGAACCCATCTGGTTGTGAGACATACACCACTTCTTGGACTTTCCCGTAAAGAAATGCACTCTTCACATCTAGTTGGAAAACTTTGAAGCCCTTGAATGAAGCAAAAGCTAGAAACAAACGAATTGCCTCCAACCTTGCCACTGGTGCAAACACCTCATTGTAATCTATTCCTTCTTGCTGATTGAACCCTTTGACCACTAACCGAGCCTTATTGCGCGTGACAATACCTCTTTCATCCTTCTTGCACCTAAATACCCATTTAGTGCCAATCTCTCTTTCACCTTTAGGAAGGTCAACTAACTCCCAAACCTTCAACTTCGCGAACTGCGCCAATTCCTCTTGCATTGCTTCAACCCATGAATTGTCTTTAAGAGCCATATGAATATTCTTCGGCTCCTCTTGGGAAATAAAGCAACTATACAAGCACTCATTCATAATCCCAGTCTTCTCAATCGAAACAAATAACCCAGAATTTGCTGCTATGCTTCTTCTCGTCTGAACACCTGCAGTAGGATCTCCAAGTATCATGTCAACCGGATGATCTCTATTTGCTCGTGTAGTAGCAACAGCATCAACTTCTAGATTATCACCCAGGTTTGATCTAATCTCCCCCTGAATATTCTGATTTGCAAATGGATTAATGAAATCCTCCCCCTGATTGGGTTCAGGTTCACTATCGCTTGAATCAGGATCAGCAGCACCTTGGGAAGTCTCCGCAGCATCTGACATATCAACATTCGATCTAGGCATGAACTCGCCTTCATCGTCTTCACATACCACTGTTTGAATCAGCTGAGAATCATCTGCATCAGAAACCTCAGGAATATTAAATGATTTAAAAACACTTTCATAATCATATAATATAGCAGGACCACTCATTGATTGTTGAGGTTTGTAGGAAGTAATTTCCACATTAAAAACAACCTCAATTTTACCAGTTTTGAGATTAAAAACCCTTTTATTCGGTGTGCCAGGCACGTAACCTAGAAAGTAGCCTTCGTCAGCCACCTCACCGAATTTTTGTTTATCTTTGTTTCGCACAATGGTGCAGGGTAATCCAAATGGTTCAAAGCCGGTTAAGTTCGTTTTTTCGTTAAACATTAGTTCATGACATGTTTTGTTAAAACGTTTAACAGTTAAAACTTTGTTTAGGACGTAGCAAGCTGTATTCACAGCTTCTCCCCAGAAAAGAACTGGTAGCTTTGAATCTGAAAGCATAGTCCTAGCGGCTTCAATCAACGTCCTGTTTTTCCTATCAGTGACTCCATTCTGTTGAGGAGTATAAGGAGCAGAATATTGATGTTCTATTCCCTTTCGAAGGCAATAGAGATCCAGAATCCGATTCTTGAACTCCGTGCCATTATCACTTCTTATCCTCTTAATCCTTGCATCATGGACGTTTTCCAATTTTGTAAAAAGATCTATCAACATCTCTGCTGTCTCATCTTTTGTACCTAAAAAGAAAACCCATGAATAACGTGAGTAATCATCAGTGACAACAAGACAGTAGTACTTTCCACCTATGCTCCTCACATTCACTGGACCGAATAAATCCATGTGAAGTAATTCATAAGGGGCATCTATGGAATTTACTGTTTTAGACTTATGAGGTTTCTTGTGTTGTTTTCCCTTTTGACATGGAAGACATTTATCTTCCACTTGAAACCTCAGCAATGGAACCCCTTTCACTAGCTCATTCTTAATGATATAATTCTTTTTGCGGTAGTGAATGTGGGCCATGCGTCTGTGCCACAACATAGATTCAGCTTCAGATGCTTTTGACAGTAAACATGCCACCGCAGCAGTTGGATCCTTGGCACCCATGTCCATGACATAAGTATCATTTTTCCTTGGTGCACGCATTACTATCCATTCGTCCGGAATGACCAAACCCGGTTTCAACACCAATGCCTTCGACTGTGTAAAATGGACCGAGTGACCCTTGTCGCAGACTTGTGATACGCTCATCAGATTGTGTTTAAGCTGCTCAACATAGTTCACTTTGTCCAAAGTGATCTTCCCATTCGTCACTTTTCCTCGTCCAATAATCCTACCACCTTTAGCACCAGCAAAATTTACATGTCCACCATCATATTCTTCAAATTCAGAAAACAACCTCGCATCCCCCGTCATGTGCCTGGAGCAGCCACTATCAACATACCATAAGTTGATAATCCTCCTTAGCAGCTCCTGAACACACCAACCAAAAGATTAGTTAGATTGGGGGACCCAAGCCTTAATGGTCTTGGGTCGTCCAAATTCACCAACTACAGGAACATCCATCCAATATCCATCACTCCTAACTGGAGTCTTGAATCTTGGACCTGTTGATGGAAATGGGGCTTGATTTCCATAAGGTCTCTGGTCCTGAGGGTACCTATTTGTGTTTGGACTATGTGACCTTTGAAAATTTTGATTTTCATTCCAAGAACCTTGATTGTTGTAATTTCTAAAGCCATTGTTATAAAAAGTTCGACCACCGTTATTTTGGTATCGATTTTGATATTGACCTTGACTTCTGAAATTATTTGAATTTTGGTTGTTCATTCTTAGTGAGCTACTTCTAGGTCTCTCATATCTGCCTGGTGTAGATTCAGGCTGAAATCTTGGTTGATTTCTTTGAAAACGAAGAACTTGTGGAGTTCCTTTTTCAGCCTTATCTACACCACCTGCAACACCCTGTTGTTGCTTTGGAGCAGATTTCTTTGGAGAATTTGAGACTTTCTCCTCATCATCACCTTTCTTCTCTGGTGATTTTCCTATTTGTTTCTCACTAACTTGTGCTTCAATCCTTTTGTTAGGACAGCAGCTAGCTACATGTCCTTTGATGTGACACCTGAAGCACGATCTCTTTTTTGAAGACTTCTCAACTGAAGCCTTTGAACTAGATTCTGGTTTTGATGATGATGCCTTAGAAGGATTTGGTTCAGTTTGCTTAGTTTCAAGATTTTCTATGTTTTTGTTTTTAGCAAACTCTACATTTGATTCATTTTCTATAACAGCTGTTTCGTTTTTCATATTACTTCCTTGAACAAAATTAACCTTTTTAACAAAAGTTTGATTTTTGTTTTTAGAAGGTGTATTATTCTTTTTCAAAACAGGTTTGCTGTTACTTTCCTTCTTAGCATCATTATTCTCAAACACATCACCTTGACTGGATGTGAAACTACTTGGTGATGTTGACAGAAAGTCTGTGAACTCATCTTCATCAGGTAAGAAAGAATAGTCATGACTAAGAGGAGGTGGGACTTCATTAAATCCGTTGAATCCCACACTGGTCTTGTCATTACTCTTCTTTAACCCACCCATCATGTGTTTCATTACAAAAGTAGAATCTCTGAATTGACCTAATTTCTTTTCAAGTTCAACAATTTTGAGTTGTGCATCTGACAACTCTTTGCATTTTTCAGAAATCTCTTTTGTTTTCTCAGCCATCATGTCATGTGCTAAGTCTATGACTTGAAGTTTTTCATTTAATTTGCAGGTTAAAACTTCAATTTCTGCTTCATAGCCTTTTATCTTTTTCAAATATGATGACTCATTTCTTTTAGCAAAGAAATTTGATTCTTTTACGTTAGATATCTCGCTCACCAGACTTTTGTTTTGAGTTGACAACCTGTCAACTTCACCCTGTAATTCACGACACGTTAAACAAACAGAAGTAGTAGAGTTACTTACCTCTCCTGTCGATTTATCTGAGTTGGCCATAAGAGCAGCAAGTTGAGCTTCCATTCTTTTGATGATTTCATCTTTCGCTTCATCTTCCCTTTCTTTCTCAGCTTCAACTTCAGTAGTCTGATCAGCCTTATCTGCCTTAGCTTCACTTTCTTTCTCAACTTCAGCATTCACGTTAGCTTCAGCTTCATCAACAGGAACAATCTCTGCCATGAATGCTTGAGTGACATTCTCATCATTTTCCAAGTGAATACTCCAGTCATATGAACCCTCTCTTGCAGTAGAGATCAACGCCCTTGAGTTAGAGTTGTTTGATGAATTTCTATTGTTTGAACTCTGACTCGAAGTCTCATGTTTTTGTTTCTGACATTCCCTAGCGAAATGACCATAACTCTGACAATTAAAGCACCTGACTTTGGCCTTTTCAAAACCAACGCTCTTTCCTACAAACTTCCTTCCAGTTCTGTTCATGAACCTCTTCACACGTCTCGAAATCATGGCCATCTGCCATTGTAAATCCATCTCTTCTAGATCATCAGGGTCAATCTGATCATAATCTTCATCTAAAGTAGCAGGATCAGATATCTTCCCCTGAATGTAGTTCTCATACGAAGCAACAAACGACGCAAGTAGAGCAAGATGTTCTTCAGCAGACTTTACACTCATAGGCATCGACTTTGCACTACTATTTTGTTTTGAAGCTGGTGTTCTCTTAGCTCCTGTTGATCCTCTTGAAGCAGCTACAAAACACACATCACCATCCTCATTCACCGTAACCTGCTCATTTTCATATGAAAGAAAAGCAGTGGCAGAGTCGCTAGAAGCATCGTGAGATGAAGAAGATGTTAGCCCATTGTAAATCCCTGGATCTTGAACCTGATCATATCCAGTGTCTTTCTTCTTCATGCTGAGCTCATAAGCTCTTAGCTTTCCAACTACTTCTTCTAGCTCCTTTGTGTCATAATCTGCTTCCCCCTTAATCATGAGAGTGTAGATATCCCATTTAGCTGGTAGAGCATCAAGCAGCTTGTCATTTTTCTCTATGTCAGTATAGCAATCTACATCATAATTATCCAATTCTGACATCAGATGATAGTATCGAGTGATGATGTCCTCAAGTGACTCATTTTTCATATACTTGAACACAGCAAACTGCTTCTTCAGGAGATCAACTTTGTTCTTCTTGACATCAGGATTTCCTTCATATCTCTCCTCTAGTGCATCCCACATTTCCTTTGAAGTAGTGTACTTCTTAAAGGTATGTTTGATGCGGTCGGGTAGGGACATCTTGATAGCAGCCAAGGCTCTCTTTTCAGCCTCATACATCTTCTTATCATTCTCTTGCATGTTCACATAGGCTGTGACACGAGGTCTGCCTTCAAAGTCATGTGTAGGGTTTGTGTACCCATCAACAATACAGATCCACATGCGAGTGTCCTGATATTCAATGAAGGATTGAAATCTATCCTTCCATGTCAAGTAGTTCTCCACCTTCATCATCTTAGGTGGTTTATTGGTTGTGCCAACCTCATGTTCCATCCTTAAGAGTTCGTTCAATTTAGTCATGTTCGACATTTTAACTTAAGCAGACTAGTGAAACCGTACAATTTTACTCTGAAACCTGTTTTTACTAAGTTATACCGTTTGATTTGTCTCGAGATTATGATTCCAATGATATATAATGTCTAAGTTATACCCTTTTTTTTGTCCTAAAAATCCAAGGAGTCCAACGGTGCAAACGGTTTGTCCAGATGAGTTACGGATAATTCTCTAAACACGAAACAGCGAAATTTTTCCTACGATTGCCTAGAAAAATTCCACCACTTTGAAACTTGCAACTACTCAGTCTAGTCGAGACCACACAGTCCAATCGAGACTACTGTTTCGAGTCGAGACTACTGTTTCGAGTCGAGACCTCCGTTTCGAGTCAAATATGCACAACTCGAGACCACTGTTTCGAGTCGAGACCTCCGTTTCGAGTCGAGACCTCTGTTTCGAGTCAAATATGCACAACTCGAGACCACTGTTTCGAGTCGAGACCTCTGTTTTGAGTGAACAGTACCCAGTCGAGACCACTTGTTTCGAGTGAAGAAAGGACTAGTCGAGACCACTAATTCCAGTCAAGACCAGCAATCTTCCAATTATAAATCCCGAAAAATCAGCACTTTTTACACCACAGATTCTTCTGATTGATAACTTTCCAACTGAAACTCCAAAAAAAAAAGTAAACAAGTCAGATCAATAACCAAAATGAATCAAACACTCAAAATATTGACTGTTCTTCGATGTTCTTCACTGTTCTTCACACAAAATCCGAAAATCTTCAAACGAATAAAATCCTTGAATCTGTAATATCAGTTTTGAACCGTACACAAGAGCAAGCGCTCTGATACCAATTGTAGGTCCCTATTCCGTATGGATCTTAACAAAACTGACAATCTACCAAGGGTGCGGAATCCCCTTGATAAACCTGGCAAACAGAAACAAGAACACAAGACAGTTTACCAACTGATATTCTATGATTATCCAACGAAAACGTTTACAGTCACTAAAGATCTCCATGAACTCACAGCCAATGTTCTGTGTATTCGAACTCTCTCTCAATTGCCTAAAAGTCTAACCCTAAAACTCTAGGTAAAGGTTGTTTATATAGCACAACCTACACAATTCGAATTGGGCTTGGCCCATACGAATTCTGTTTACAATTCGGGCTAAACTAGATGGACTTTAACTTGAACTTGAACGATTTGGGCTTTAACAAACTCGAATTCCATTATGTCTTCTTAAGTCTTCGCGGCCCAAGCTCGTTTAATATCCAAAGACCAATCCAACGCTGTTGTCACATAAAATGCACCAACACTTTGGGACTGATTTCGGTTAGGGGGGTTGGGTGTAAGTTTTTGCAACTAGATGGTAATTACAAGTTACAATCCAAGTATACACCTATGTATGTTAGTTACTTGATATTTAGTGGGTGTTATGGTGAACGGGGATCATGACTAGTTAAAAATAATAAAACAGTGTATTTGACAAAAAATTAGTGTCCCGGGTAATGTCCGGTTGTTCGGTTAGATACCGTTCCGTTAAAGTGTTTAATTATTCCGTAAAGTGTCTTTTATATATATTCTTGTAACACTTTTAATTCCTAACACTTAGGAAAACATTCAGGACCATTTAGTCAATTTTCTGCACAAGACTAGTATGTTAACAAACACATGTAAGTTTGACGCAGTAATCAGAAAGCAGTTAAGTAATTCAGCACAGTCATCAGGCACTTTAATTAACATCAATTAATCGTACGGATACATGTAATTATGAGGGTTGTCACACCCGCTATGAGGGTGTATTCAAGTTAATTTCAATTAAAAAAATCCAATTATATCTTGTGTCAATAAAAGCATTAGCAATCCAATTATCTTATAAAGAACACGAGCCACAACTACAAACCTTTTTCCAAAATATAACATGTTATTTACCAAAAGTAAAAAATATAAAACTCGGTTTTGATTTTGGATTTTCAGCTCAGTTCATTTAATACAGTTACAAATTAAAACTGGTTATCAAAAATACGTACGCTAATTGTTTTTCTGCTTACCGTGTTATAAACTTAAAACCTCATGGTTATTGCATTATTCATCAAGAAATATCTATGCAAACATTGGTTTAAAAAAGCACGCTTAGGCGCAAAGCGACGCTTAGGCGCAAAGCGACGCCTAGGCTGTAACAACCCTCGAAAAGATCCATAAACAAAATCCGAAGTATGCATGATAAAACTTAAAAACCGGATGGTTGATGAACCAACCCACACAAAAGTACCTTTATTAGACTCGCAATTATAAACGAACCATTTAGGATCAAGGCCAAACATACGCGATAAGCACCAGCACAAAAATAGAGAGAAAACGCATGATTGGGCGAAAAAGGCGGCTGAAGACATGTGTTACGACGAGGCGCCATGTGTCAGGCCTATACTGGACACGTGGCAGGTCTAGGCTAAATGGACCTCCCCCGCGCCACGCGCCAGGATAAGGGTGGGCTGGCGCGACACGCGAGAGGCATCAATTTTGGCTATAAAGCCACTGGTTTGGCACTTGATCAGATTGTTCAGTTCGACAGTCTAAAACGTTGTCCTACTTCTTATATCTCTGTTTCTTTCAATCAACGCCCTAAATTCCCGAAACTCTGCTCCAATATCAGCGTAATAACTCGACCACTGACACGATACTATATGCGATCGATTGAAACCAATCCAATGGATGTTTAAGTGCTGCTGGTACCCGGCTATACTTTGTCATTCATTATGGGTTTGATCTCGTGATTATCGTTAATGTTGAATTGAGTTAATACACTAATACGAGTTCCGTTGTATCTAGAAATTAGAACTCATAACCAGGGGGCTGCTAAACTAGAATACTTAGCGATTAAGTAAACTTAGTGGCTAAGAAAACTTAATAGTTAAGTAAACATAGTGGTTGAGAAAACTTAATGGTTAAGTAAACTTAGGGATTAAGTAAACTTAATGATTATGTAAAACTTAACGGTTAAGAAAACTTAATAGCTAAGGAAACTTAACATGAAAGGAAACTTAACAGTTAAGTATGCTAAGTAAGTTAATTAATTAATCGGCTAAGTAAATTACTTAATTAAACAATTAAGGAAGATTAATCAGTTAAATAGCTAAGTGAGATAATCCGTCAAAAATCTAAGTAAACTTAACAACTAAGTAAGTTAATTAGTTAAACAGTTAAGTCAGTTAATTGATTAATCGGCTAAGAAAGTTACTTAATTAAACGGTTAAAATAAATTAATTAATTAAACAACAAGGTATATATGGGTAGATAATATCTAGGGAAGGTGTAAGAAGGATATATATGGGTAGGAAGTATCCAGGAAAGATGTATATGAAACTTCCTAAACAAGTATATATGAAGCTTTCTAGAAAATGTATAGGTAACTTTCTAGAAAAGTATATGTAATTTCCTAGAAAATATAAAGGAAACTTCCTAGAAATGCATACTCCTTACCTATAAATAGGAGCCTAGGATTTCATTATTCTTTGCTCGTTCCTTCTATTCTTCTCTCTATACGTTTGTGTTCTAACCAATAATCACCGATACGATATTCTATCTGATCGATCCAAGAACCAACTAACGAATGCCAAAGTGTTGTCTAAATATGACTATACTTTGTTGAATTTCGTTAAGGTTCTGATCTCGTGACCATCGTTAGGTTTGATTTGGTTTAACACTAATACGTATTCCACTCTGTTAAACTAAATGTTTAACTATCAGAAAAACTCCAAACTATACACTTACAATCAAACAAGATGTTTAATCATCAGAAGATTCAGAACTCTAAAGTAGATGATTAATTATCAGAAGATTTAGAATCATGAGGTCTTTTAAATCAAGACTATAAGACCTACAAGGTGAGTCCATTCTCTTTTTCTCACCGTTTGTGACTCATTCTATTTTTATCAAATTGCTTTGAAAACCCTAAATGTTTTCCAGTTATACTTACAGTGATTAAGTCTTTGTAAATCTTAAGTTACTGCCAGTACGTGGGGTTTTGTATACATTACATATCAATGGTCACTTTTAGGTGAACGAACCTAAATAGTGATATGACCACAGTCACAGATCCGGTCGAGTGACAACTTGGTCAGATAATTATAAGATAGAAGCAATTATAATCGCTCTTAATACTGTAAATTATAACAAATGCGTTTTTGTAACACTGAATGAACTCACCAGTATTTTCTGCTGACCAAATGTTTCTAAAACGCTTTTCAGGTGATTACAGTACATTGGAATAAGAATTGTGATACGACATCGAAAGACCTAAAGATGTGGCTTATTTTATTAAATAAATTAAATTAAAATAAACGTTGTTTTATGTATTCGGGATTATCCCATACTAAAGCTACCTTTGCAAAACATGGGTTTATCCCCATATGTTTAATAAATAAAATCCGGTGTTTCTAAACTCTGGTATTTTCCTAACTGACGGTCCTGATGAATTTTCCGCTGCAATATCTTCAAAATAACCACCGGTACCACTTGACTGCTCATGGCTCCCGTCTAGGGTGTGGTCGGGAGTCGTGACATAGGCGCAAAGAGCTGCTATCATGAAATTTATCAAAATCATCAAAAACACACATAAAAAGACATAAATTTCTTGAAATTGACACAAAAATATCAAAAATAAGTATCAAAACCCCCTGAGGCGCACGTATAATGTAAACCCCCTGAGGCGCCCCTCAGAATTGTTTTTTGGGCGTTTCGCCTAATCCTATGTTATCAAGATTAAGAGAATATATATATTTAAATACATGATTAAGAATAGATATGCGTAATTGTATGTTATCATACCTTATAAAAACAAGGAAGAAAGGGTAACCACGAGCACATTGTCCGGTCCTTCAAGACCCACCAATAAATTACAACAACCTGTCATCAATCCCCCCGAACGTCAATTTTGACCTCCGGGCCCGCCGGAGCATCAATTTGAATGTTCAGTTTCCTTCGTTTCTCTCTCTTATACAAGGTCGACATGACAGTCTGAACAAATCGGAACAACACATAATCACCCAAAAGAACCCTGGCAACGGCGGACGCCGTCCCAATACCCACAAAATATAAACCTCCACCACCACTGTTGGGGGTGGAGGATGATAGTTACACCGCCTACGTCAAATCTGATCTTATTTTCTATGCTCACCGAAGCGAAAAGACTTGAAAAAAAAGATTGCAAAAATACCGAAAACAAACATCAGAGATACGCACAATTCCCTATTGTTGCTAAGAAAATCAACAATAGGCAGTGAAGGATTGTTTCTACTACTCTTCCCCATTAATCTTGGTTAAAACAGAATATAAACGAACAGGGTGTTCGGATGTGGAGGTTTGTGGTGGCGAAGGCGGTGGCGATGTTCATGGTGGAGGTGGCAGTTCATGGTGGTAGTGTGGTTAATGATTGTTGGTATTCAAAATCGAAATTGAAATGGACAATATGAAGATTGCAATGAACTGGAATTTGTGATTATATTCAAAATCGAAATTTAAATGGAAAAGAAGAAGATTGCAACGAACTGGAATTTGATTATATATAATCTGATTTTTCTGTTCGACGTCGACGCATACAAACCCTAACGCTGTGTGGAAGAGAAGAAAAGAAAGTGGGTGTTTGGATTAGCTTATTTTGGAGCTATTTTAACTTATTGACTTAAAGTTAATGTCATTTTGATAGTGTTTGGATAACGGTTGAAAAGGAGTTTTATGGTTTGAAAATGAGAAGTTAAAATTTATGACTTATGAAGTTAATAAGTCATAAGTTAAAAGCTAACCGAGTAAAGGAAAAACTGTTAACTCATTTTGAGCATAAATTGGTGTTAATATAAACACAATTTTCAAATTAAACATGTTGTAAAATGTGCTCATTAGCATACCTATGGTCACTGTTTATCATTTTCAAACACCCACTGAATGCCATCACAACCACCGATCTTCAAATTAACCGACAAAACTGCCATTAACTCGGTCACAAGAGTAATGACACTTGAGTTAAAAGTTTAGGAGGAAGTTTTCCGCCTTCCCTCTTAAATTCCTACCTTAGCCTCTCCTCCTCAGCTTGCCTAGAAAGTCAAAAGCCAAACATTTTAATCAACACAAAATCAGAAGTGAAAAAGCATTTCATGTGTAATATGAGAGATACATACCCATTTCAAACTCAAATCCCATCATTAACCCAAATTAAGTTTCATTAACAACTTTCTATGCACATATCCCAAATGTATCTTCACATTTCATGAACTCTTTTTCTATATTTTACCAAATCACTAAAAATGTCATTTCTTTTTATGTTCATCTTTTATTTTCACAAGTTCATATGAACCACTTTAGTTTGTATTTTCAAGATCAACACTTCAAGACAAGATTATATTTTTTGCTTCTTGATAACTTTACTTTTTTCAAAAATCAATTTCAAGACTAGAGTTTAAGTTCATGGACTTTAAAGATGGTGATCTTACTATATCTAAACATCTTTATGTTTAGATCATATTTTTAAGCATCATCATGCAAGATCATTAAATCTAAACAAGCATAATCATATTTTTTAAGTTCATGGACTTTAAATCTACACTACACTAAACATCATAATCAACACATAAAACATATATTTATGTTAGATTATTGTTAAATTTTAGGGTTTCATGTATTTTGTTTAGTGTTCATCAAGATGATCAAAGTGTACTTTTGTTATATACTAAACATAAGAAACATAAAAACAAGGTTAGATGATCTTACTACTAGCACTTAGGCTAGGGAAGCAAGACGTTAAGATGAAGATGATATGAAGCTCCAAGAAGTGTGTATAAAGCTCCCTTGAAGTCCCTTCTCCTTGCAATATTCTTGGATAATCATAAAAGGCTCCATGTATACTTGATTTTAGGCTAGATGATTGAAGAAATGTGGGTTTATATATAGAGAGATATGTGAGGGTTTTCTTTGTTGAAGTTGAGTGTAAGATTGAAGTGTAGTGAATGGTGAAATGTTATATAATTGTAAAAATGGACACCATCCATTTTATAAACTACATTGCATAAAATGCTAGAAGTCCACACATGGACATCATCCATTTTATAAACTACATTGCATAAAATGCTAGAAGTCCACACATGTGTTGTGTGGGGCCCACTTGAGGGGGGCGGTAAAGTGTAACTTTATTTTTTTTTTAAATTGTATTATAACATGTGTGAATTTTGTAAGAAGATAATTTGGTGATTAGTGGAGTTCTTAAGTAATTAAGGGGTTAAGTATGGTTTAGGGTATTAACTAGGCTTAACTTGTTCATTAGACTAGTTATTAAACTCAAACTCTATCACGAAAGCCCCTACTTACTACCGAGCTAGTTTGTGACAACCCTCAAAATCCCATGTATTCCGTACAAATTATTAATGATAATTAATGTGCTTGACGACTGTGTGGCATCACTTAACTGCTCTCTGATATCTGTGTTATGCTTACACGTATTTGTTAATATACTAATAGTGTACAGAAAGGTCACTAAATAGTCCGTTATATTTTCCTGAGTGTTAGAAAGCAAAAACGTTACAAAAATATACATATAGGACGCTTTGCGGATTAATTAAGCAGTTTAGCGGAACAGTGTCAAACCGAACAACCGGACTTTACCCGGAACATGAAAATATTGCCAGACACATTGTTCTTACTTCTCTGAGCTAGTCTTTGTTTCCGAACACTTAAACACATTACATAAAGCATGTAACACACTAACACAAGACTTAACACCTTAACCTTCCACTAATTATTTTTATCACCAAAATTTACACTTTACCCCCCCCCCCCCTTTTGGTTAGAACCGGCCCCAAGGGCCCCACCTCACAAGATTTGAGTAAATCTTCACAAATCCTTCCATATCTCTTTCTTGGACTTAGGGTGATATGGTTTGTACTATTGTAGACATAAAATCCAAGGGACATTAGAACTTGGTCTTTAAATAACCATCACCATCTTCACTTAACCAACACAAAACTCTCCCTCTCCTCTCTATAAGCTTACGGCCAAACATCACCCACCATCCATCCATCATTTTCGATCTTGATCACCTCATTCCAAGTCCATACAAGTGTCGAGGATCGCGTATTAGGAAGCTTGGTGCAAACGGAACGCGAAGGACCTCATTCTATTGCTTTTATCCACTCGATTCTCGACTAGAATCTTCCCTAGCCTCGAGCTAGTAGTAAGTGACTCTAAACCTCTTCTTGATCTTGTCTAGAGTGGTTAATAAAAGTTTCGTCGGTTAAAAATTACGAACATATAAGATCAAAGTCTAAAAGTTTACTAAAGTGATGAACAAGGTGGTTAATGGATGAATATGTGTGTAAATCATGTAGATCTTGTGTGGTTATGATGATTGGGTGATTATCTGATGCTTTACTGAATGATATTAGTATATGATGTTGTTGTGGTCACTAAACTCGTTAACGGAATCGATCGAACATGATTTAGATGGTTAAACACTTGAAATCAGAATCTGTATAACTTTTACAGCCCACTTCTGTTGGCTGTAAACAGGTCTTAACTTTAACGAAAAATTGATATTTTGAATCTAAAATATGTTATTATGAAATACGGTTCTAATGGCACCGGAATCGTAATTTTTGGACTCCGTTTACTATTTTTAAAGTGTTAATTTGTAACAGCTACTTAAGCTGAATTTTGACAGCAATAAATGGGTGTCGTACTTTCAGTCATAACCTGAGTTTTGTGATGAATCGGACCATGAAAATTTTACTGTAGATGATAACTGAAGTATTTGTAATTACCCCACTGGAATTTCGCAAATCGGACTTACGATGAATTTTTAATAAATTGTTTCGTGGACTGTGGTCAGAAATACATAAATCTGAGTTCAGCCCCGAATATGAATTTTTATAAAATGTGGGTAATGAACTGGACCCCGATATTTTTACACAATAAAATATGGAATGTTTATGACGTTCTATAAAAATTTGGGAATTTTTGGAATAATCTAACTATTTTATTTAAATGCCCGAAAACAGCCGGTTTTGAATATTAATGCTGAAATAACATAAGTTGTGATTTGCGCGTCTAAATGTCGAGTATGCTATCTGTGAATGATCTAACATGTTATATGTGTTATATGCATTATTGTATGTTTGCTTATGAGTGGGGAATGGATGGGAAGTATATATGGGCGTAAATCATTAAAGTGTGTGCCTGTTATGTGGTAGAAGTAATGTGCAAATAAACCGTACGTAGGATACGTGTTATGCATGAGAAACTGATTGTTATCCGTACCTTATTAGGACGCGATTGACCGACCTTGACTGTTAACTATATTGAGAATCTAACCGAGCAAACCGAGGTGAGTTCACACTCTTTTTAAGGCATGGGATTCCCGGTGGTCGGGAATGGGTTAAGGAATTTAAAACGGAACCTACATATCCTCCTTGGGTAGGATATGTACCGCCATCCTCCATGGGTAGGATGCCAATATTAATCCTGCGTATTCTCCTTGGGTAGAATACGTACGTTCGTCCTCCTTGGGTAGGACAACAACCTTAAAACTAGCTAGACAAAACTCTATCATGAAGTCCCTCAATTTATATCGACTTAATCGCCGAGGCCAATGGCGAGCGGGTCATTAGTTAATAGCGCTATTAGGTTTAACAAACCTCACACCGTGCCGTTCGGACGGGCGTGTACTAATGGACTATGGCAGATTGTCAGTGATGATAGACACTGATATAGGGCACAACTTATTTGCGTAGTAGTCGATATCATTCCGTCTAGTAGTTCAAACGGGGAAAACCCCCACTGATCATGGTTATGGATTGGGTAAAGAAAAAGAGAAATGGTTAAACATACTTTCAACTACGGGGTAACCCCCACGGCAAATAAGCCAACGAAAGTCAAACCACATTTTCAGAAACAACTTAAAACTAAACAACCAAACGTGAACTCACTCAACTTTGTTGTTGACTCGTTGTTACATGCCTTACAGGTCGCTAAATGCTTGGAGCTTGCACGGGGAAAGAGTCGTTGTGGTGTACGGACAGTTATGTCCAGTGTTTAATATTTAAACATTATGAACTTATTAAACCTAAGTGTTGGACTTTAAACTTATGAACTGCGAACTTATGCTGTTGAACTCACGTTTATGCTTCCGCTGTTTTGAACTAAACATGGTTAATTAGCTTTGGTCACCAATCGTATTGTAATTGGTCTTATTTACTAAATTACGATGTTCAATATGATTGGTGGCTCGATCCTGGTCATGTCACGCCTCCAAGCGGTGATACTCCGCAAGGTGGATTTTGGGGGTGTGACAGATTGGTATCAGAGCCATTGGTTATAGAGAACTTGGTTTTAATAAGGGAAAAGTTTTCATTAAAACCAGACTATAACCTGTACAGTGCTCAACGATCCACAACGACGCTTCGCTCCACGTGCAAGACTCGACACCATAAGTGGTATGATTATGTTATATTGTCAGTTAGATAGTTCTCACTGTGCATTAGATAACGTGATAATTGCTATTTGAACCTTGTGTGCTTACTCTCTAATGTCGTCCCACACACTTACACACTTTCGCGACACTTTCCTCACTTACGTTGCTTCATTATGAAGATCATGAGCGGACGCGGAGGACGTATCAACCTCACTCAAGACCAGTTAACGGCTTTGATCAACGAACGAGTCGCTGAGGCACTCGCAGCCAACCCTGCAGGAGGTATAGCCTGCCATACCAACTCACCTTAGGACGTTTAGATCCTACCTTCGCAAACCAACCCTCGTACCTAATCTTGTCTTTTATTCTCGCGCAACAGGTCAACATGCTCAACCTCCTGTGTGCACGTTTAAGACGTTCATGGACTGCCGACCTACCACTTTCAGTGGCACCGAAGGAGCAGTGGGCCTTCTTCGCTGGTTTGAAAAGCTTGAGACAGTTTTCGAGATGTGCGAATGCCCCGAAGACCGTAGGGTGAAATATGCTACCGGAACACTTGAAGGAGCTGCGTTAACCTGGTGGAAGGCACAGGTTCAACTACTAGGACTGGCAGTTGCTAATGCCACGCCCTGGAATGGTTTCAAAGAGCTGATCAAAGAGGAGTACTGTAGTCGGGATGACATCCACAAGCTAGAAGTGGAATTTTACAATCTGAAGATGACAGGATCTGAGATCGAGGCGTATACCAAGAGGTCGAACGAACTGGCCATCCTGTGCCCAACTATGGTGGACCCTCCCATCAAACGTATTGAGCTTTACCTCAAGGGCCTTGCACCAGCGATTCAAAGTCACGTAACTTCAGCCAACCTGGGTACCATTCAGCAAATTATCAAGTTGGCTCATCGTCTCACCGACCAGGCGGTGGAGCAAAACAGGCTACCCAAACGTATCAGTGCCACAGCTACTTCTGATGCACCTACTGATAACAAGCGAAAATGGGATGGGAACTCCAGTAAAGGTTCAACTTCAGTTCAGTCTCAACAGCGAAAGAGTGATGACTACCAGAGTCCCGGTCAGCAATCTTCTGGTAATCAAGGACAGGGTGGATACCGAGGAAACCACCCCAAGTGCAACCGGTGCAACAAGCATCACAGCGGGCAGTGCAACAAAGGTCGATGTCAGAGATGTCACAGGCTGGGCCATGAAGCCAAAGATTGCAGGAGCCCACGTCCTGCGAATCAGAATCGCCAACAACAACAACAAGCCCCACAGAACCACCAGCAACAGCATCAGCAGGGAAATAAAGGATGCTTTCAGTGTGGCGCTGAAGGCCACTTCAAGAGGAACTGCCCCCAGCTAAACCAAAACCAGAACAATAACCAAGGAAATGGGAACCACAATGGGAACAACAATGGAGGCGGAAATGGGGGAGACAACAATGGCAACGGGGCAAGGGGTCGTGTGTTCGTGATTGGTCAGGGAGAAGCAAGGAACGATCCCAACGTTGTGATGGGTAAGTTTCTTCTTGACGACTTCTTCGTTACTGTTTTATTCGATTCAGGTGCCGATACTAGTTATGTGTCCGTAAAAGTTAGCCAAATTCTTAAGCGCACCCCAACACTCCTGAACACCAAACACACGGTAGAACTAGCTAACGGTAAAAGTCTTGAAGCCACACACGTAGTTAAAGGTTGTAACCTCGTCTTAGCTGGTCAGACTTTCCCTATCGATCTTGTTCCTATCACACTTGGTAGTTTCGACGTCGTTATTGGGATGGATTGGTTATCTCATCATCAAGCGGAGATTGTTTGCAAGGAGAAAATCATCCGCATTCCTCGTTCTGATAAAGAACCCCTCGTGATTCGTGGCGACAAGAGTGGTGCTGTCGAAGGCATCATCTCTTTCCTTAAGGCCCAGAAGTGTTTGCGAAAGGGCCACACTGCCATTTTAGCACTCGTTACTGACACATCCACGGAAGAGAAGAGAATTGAAGACATCCCTATTGTGCGCGAATTTCCCGAGGTATTTCCTGAGGAATTACCTGGTCTTCCTCCTCATCGCCAAGTTGAGTTTCAAATCGAGCTAGCTCCTGGAGCAGCGCCAGTAGCTCGAGCACCATATCGTCTGGCCCCATCAGAACTCGAAGAACTGTCCACACAGCTACAAGAACTCTTGGAAAAGGGTTTTATACGTCCTAGCTCTTCACCCTGGGGAGCTCCAGTCTTGTTCGTGAAAAAGAAAGACGGTACCTTCAGGATGTGTATTGACTATCGCGAACTTAACAAGGTGACTGTGAAGAATCGTTATCCTCTTCCACGTATTGACGACTTGTTTGACCAGTTGCAAGGGTCGAGCTATTACTCCAAGATTGATTTGAGATCGGGATACCATCAGCTGAGAGTCCGAGATGAGGACGTCTCCAAAACAGCATTCAGAACTCGTTACGGCCATTACGAGTTTCTGGTTATGCCATTCGGGCTGACGAATGCACCGGCAGTCTTCATGGATCTCATGAACCGAGTGTGCAAGCCTTACCTGGATAAGTTCGTTATTGTGTTCATCGATGATATCCTGATCTATTCTAAGAGTCAGGAGGAACACGAGCAGCATCTACGACTTATGCTGGAACTTCTTCGAAAAGAACAGTTGTATGCCAAGTTTTCGAAATGTGATTTCTGGCTTCGCGAAGTCCACTTTCTAGGCCACGTGGTAAACAAGGATGGAATTCATGTGGATCCATCTAAGGTTGAATCGATCAAGAACTGGCCCGCACCCCGCACACCAACAGAAATCCGCCAATTCTTGGGTTTGGCAGGATATTACAGAAGGTTTATCAAAGACTTCTCCAAGATTGCGCAACCTCTCACTTCACTGACTCAGAAGGGTGTCATCTATCGTTGGGGTGGTGCACAGGAGTCCGCATTTCAACATCTAAAGGATAGACTTTGTAGCGCGCCTATCCTCTCATTGCCTGAAGGCATAGAAGATTTTGTGGTTTACTGCGATGCTTCCATCCAAGGACTTGGTTGCGTGTTGATGCAACGTGACAAGGTCATTGCCTATGCATCACGCCAACTCAAGGTTCACGAAAGAAATTACACTACTCACGATCTGGAGCTGGGAGCAGTTGTATTCGCACTTAAGATATGGAGACATTACCTGTACGGTACAAAGTGCACCATTTACACCGACCACAGGAGTCTCGAGCATATCTTCAAGCAAAAAGAGTTAAACATGCGACAACGCCGATGGGTCGAACTCTTGAATGATTACGAATGCGCTATCAAGTATCATCCGGGCAAAGCCAATGTTGTGGCTGACGCCCTCAGTCGAAAGGATACTTTACCTAAGCGTGTACGAGCATTACAGCTTACCATCCAGTCTAACCTTCCTGCTCAAATTCGAGATGCCCAGGTCGAAGCATTGAAAGCAGAGAACATCAGGGCTGAGTCCCTACGAGGATCGAGGCAGCGGCTAGAACAAAAGGAAGACGGCGCTTACTATGTAAACGGACGCATCTGGGTTCCATTTTATGGCAACTTACGCGAGCTTGTGATGGATGAAGAACATAAGTCTCGTTATTCTGTACACCCTGGTTCAGACAAGATGTACCACGACCTCAAGACTACGTATTGGTGGCCTGGCATGAAAGCCCACATAGCAACCTACGTCAGTAAGTGCTTGACTTGTGCGAGAGTCAAGTCTGAATATCAGAAACCATCAGGCCTACTTCAACAACCGGAGATCCCGAAATGGAAATGGGAGCAAATTTCCATGGATTTCGTTACCGGCCTGCCCAGATCTCAACGCGGAAACGATACCATTTGGGTGATCGTAGATCGATTAACCAAGTCTGCACATTTTCTGGCCATCAAGGAAACGGATAAGTTTTCTACTCTTGCAGACATTTACCTAAAGGAAGTGGTATCAAGGCACGGAGTGCCCATCTCTATTATATCTGATCGTGACGCACGTTTTACTTCTGAACTGTGGCAAGCAATGCACAAGTCCTTTGGCTCACGATTAGATATGAGCACCGCTTATCACCCGCAGACGGATGGGCAATCTGAACGCACCATCCAAACCCTTGAAGACATGCTTAGGGCATGTGTAATCGATTTTGGTAACGGCTGGGAGAAGCACCTCCCGTTAGTGGAGTTTTCGTATAACAACAGCTACCACACCAGCATCCAAGCCGCTCCGTTTGAGGCATTATACGGACGCAAATGCCGATCACCTCTCTGTTGGGCAGAAGTTGGTGACAGCCAAATCACTGGCCCAGAACATGTGGTAGATACCACCGAGAAAGTTGCTCAGATACGACAGCGAATGGCGGCAGCTCGTGACCGTCAGAAAAGCTATGCTGATAAGGGAAGAAAACCACTCGAGCTCCAGGTTGGGGATCGAGCGCTACTCAAAGTCTCACCTTGGAAAGGTGTAGTCCGCTTTGGCAAACGAGGCAAACTCAATCCACGTTATATCGGACCGTTCAAAGTCATTGAGAAAATTGGCCAAGTCGCCTACAGGTTGGATCTACCTGAAGAACTCAGCGGAGTTCACAACGTATTCCACGTATCAAATCTAAAGAAGTGTCTGTCAGATGAGCCCTTCATAGTTCCTCTCAAGGAACTCACAATCGACGACCAGCTGCGATTCGTCGAGGAACCAGTAGAGATTACTGATCGAGATGTTAAGATTCTCAAGCACACAAGAATACCTCTCGTACGAGTTCGTTGGAATGCTCGTCGTGGCCCAGAGTATACATGGGAACGAGAAGACCAAATGAAACTCAAGTATCCCCAACTGTTTAAGAAAAACGCAACCACTACTGAGGCTGAAGCTACCGCAGAATTTCGGGACGAAATTCCAAATCAACGGGGGGATGATGTGACACCCCAGGAAAATCTGGAAAACAACGCAACTTAACTAGCTTCCTCAGTAACCACGCGCTAAATTTCGGGACGAAATTCTCTTAACAGGGGGAGAATGTGACAACCCTCAAAATCCCATGTATTCCGTACAAATTATTAATGATAATTAATGTGCTTGACGACTGTGTGGCATCACTTAACTGCTCTCTGATATCTGTGTTATGCTTACACGTATTTGTTAATATACTAATAGTGTACAGAAAGGTCACTAAATAGTCCGTTATATTTTCCTGAGTGTTAGAAAGCAAAAACGTTACAAAAATATACATATAGGACGCTTTGCGGATTAATTAAGCAGTTTAGCGGAACAGTGTCAAACCGAACAACCGGACTTTACCCGGAACATGAAAATATTGCCAGACACATTGTTCTTACTTCTCTGAGCTAGTCTTTGTTTCCGAACACTTAAACACATTACATAAAGCATGTAACACACTAACACAAGACTTAACACCTTAACCTTCCACTAATTATTTTTATCACCAAAATTTACACTTTACCCCCCCCCCCCTTTTGGTTAGAACCGGCCCCAAGGGCCCCACCTCACAAGATTTGAGTAAATCTTCACAAATCCTTCCATATCTCTTTCTTGGACTTAGGGTGATATGGTTTGTACTATTGTAGACATAAAATCCAAGGGACATTAGAACTTGGTCTTTAAATAACCATCACCATCTTCACTTAACCAACACAAAACTCTCCCTCTCCTCTCTATAAGCTTACGGCCAAACATCACCCACCATCCATCCATCATTTTCGATCTTGATCACCTCATTCCAAGTCCATACAAGTGTCGAGGATCGCGTATTAGGAAGCTTGGTGCAAACGGAACGCGAAGGACCTCATTCTATTGCTTTTATCCACTCGATTCTCGACTAGAATCTTCCCTAGCCTCGAGCTAGTAGTAAGTGACTCTAAACCTCTTCTTGATCTTGTCTAGAGTGGTTAATAAAAGTTTCGTCGGTTAAAAATTACGAACATATAAGATCAAAGTCTAAAAGTTTACTAAAGTGATGAACAAGGTGGTTAATGGATGAATATGTGTGTAAATCATGTAGATCTTGTGTGGTTATGATGATTGGGTGATTATCTGATGCTTTACTGAATGATATTAGTATATGATGTTGTTGTGGTCACTAAACTCGTTAACGGAATCGATCGAACATGATTTAGATGGTTAAACACTTGAAATCAGAATCTGTATAACTTTTACAGCCCACTTCTGTTGGCTGTAAACAGGTCTTAACTTTAACGAAAAATTGATATTTTGAATCTAAAATATGTTATTATGAAATACGGTTCTAATGGCACCGGAATCGTAATTTTTGGACTCCGTTTACTATTTTTAAAGTGTTAATTTGTAACAGCTACTTAAGCTGAATTTTGACAGCAATAAATGGGTGTCGTACTTTCAGTCATAACCTGAGTTTTGTGATGAATCGGACCATGAAAATTTTACTGTAGATGATAACTGAAGTATTTGTAATTACCCCACTGGAATTTCGCAAATCGGACTTACGATGAATTTTTAATAAATTGTTTCGTGGACTGTGGTCAGAAATACATAAATCTGAGTTCAGCCCCGAATATGAATTTTTATAAAATGTGGGTAATGAACTGGACCCCGATATTTTTACACAATAAAATATGGAATGTTTATGACGTTCTATAAAAATTTGGGAATTTTTGGAATAATCTAACTATTTTATTTAAATGCCCGAAAACAGCCGGTTTTGAATATTAATGCTGAAATAACATAAGTTGTGATTTGCGCGTCTAAATGTCGAGTATGCTATCTGTGAATGATCTAACATGTTATATGTGTTATATGCATTATTGTATGTTTGCTTATGAGTGGGGAATGGATGGGAAGTATATATGGGCGTAAATCATTAAAGTGTGTGCCTGTTATGTGGTAGAAGTAATGTGCAAATAAACCGTACGTAGGATACGTGTTATGCATGAGAAACTGATTGTTATCCGTACCTTATTAGGACGCGATTGACCGACCTTGACTGTTAACTATATTGAGAATCTAACCGAGCAAACCGAGGTGAGTTCACACTCTTTTTAAGGCATGGGATTCCCGGTGGTCGGGAATGGGTTAAGGAATTTAAAACGGAACCTACATATCCTCCTTGGGTAGGATATGTACCGCCATCCTCCATGGGTAGGATGCCAATATTAATCCTGCGTATTCTCCTTGGGTAGAATACGTACGTTCGTCCTCCTTGGGTAGGACAACAACCTTAAAACTAGCTAGACAAAACTCTATCATGAAGTCCCTCAATTTATATCGACTTAATCGCCGAGGCCAATGGCGAGCGGGTCATTAGTTAATAGCGCTATTAGGTTTAACAAACCTCACACCGTGCCGTTCGGACGGGCGTGTACTAATGGACTATGGCAGATTGTCAGTGATGATAGACACTGATATAGGGCACAACTTATTTGCGTAGTAGTCGATATCATTCCGTCTAGTAGTTCAAACGGGGAAAACCCCCACTGATCATGGTTATGGATTGGGTAAAGAAAAAGAGAAATGGTTAAACATACTTTCAACTACGGGGTAACCCCCACGGCAAATAAGCCAACGAAAGTCAAACCACATTTTCAGAAACAACTTAAAACTAAACAACCAAACGTGAACTCACTCAACTTTGTTGTTGACTCGTTGTTACATGCCTTACAGGTCGCTAAATGCTTGGAGCTTGCACGGGGAAAGAGTCGTTGTGGTGTACGGACAGTTATGTCCAGTGTTTAATATTTAAACATTATGAACTTATTAAACCTAAGTGTTGGACTTTAAACTTATGAACTGCGAACTTATGCTGTTGAACTCACGTTTATGCTTCCGCTGTTTTGAACTAAACATGGTTAATTAGCTTTGGTCACCAATCGTATTGTAATTGGTCTTATTTACTAAATTACGATGTTCAATATGATTGGTGGCTCGATCCTGGTCATGTCACGCCTCCAAGCGGTGATACTCCGCAAGGTGGATTTTGGGGGTGTGACATAGTTGCCTAGAGGCAACGGGGTATTAGTTAATAGCGTTATTAGGTTTGACAAACCTCACACCGTGCTGGGAACTGGGCGTGAACTAAGGACCTTAAACATTAGTATCAATGCTGATAGACATTAATGAGGGCACAACAAACGAACAGTCATATCGGTACCAAGTTTATTATTCTTGACATGTCTTTAAGCTAAACACTTACATTATTTACGTTGAACAAAACTGTGAACTAGCCAACTTTATGTTGACATACTTTTTTGCATGCTTGCATGTCGTAGGTACATCATGCATTGGAACTTGCAGTCTGGGGAGCTGGGAGTGTCATGGGGCGTGCCACTTGTTGCAAACGATTAATATTATGATTTTTAAAACGATTTGGTTTTGATTGTGTTGAAACTATTACATTTGCTTCCGCTGGACTCCTGTTTTGTTGAAATGTTATTTGGAATTACATTATTCACGTTGGACATGACGTTTGTGTTTAATAATATTCACTGTTAGTTCGACATGATTAGTGGCTAGATCCTGGTACGTCACACGCCTCGCGGTGAAACCCGCACGTGGTAATTTAGGGGTGTGACATATACTAAGTGTAAGTGTAAGTATTTGTATTTTATCAACATTATATAATTAGTAATTCATCTTTATCATTGTGTTGTAGGAAAACCTTTGGCAACACTACAAAAATGTAACTCCAAGCAATAGTGCTAAACCAGATGATGCTAAAGCTATTAGTGATGAAAGTAATCAAAAGTTTTCTCAAGATAATATAAACAAGCGTAAGTTGGTTGACGTTTACATTTTTGAATGAGACTCAAGTATGTCTAATTCTACAACTCAAAGTGACCTCATTCATGTTGATCGTGTTAACAAAAAAGAGGCTAAAGGGCTGTTTGGTAGCCTCTTAATGACCATTCAGATGCTACCTCTTAATGGTTTAAAACCTCTGAATGAATAAGAGGTAACCTCAAGTCTGAATGGTTAAGAGGTAACCTCTGAATGGTAAATCATCACATGTCACATTCTTCTACCTTCTTATTGATAAAATTCTTAATGGTTCCATTAAGAGGTAGCCTCTTAATGACCATTCAGAGGCTACCAAACAACCCCTAAGCTTCCAAAGTCACAGAAGTGAAAATAGTTGATATGGTTTTTTTGCATTTTCAACTTTTTTTTGGTTGTTTGTTTTCTTCAATAATTTTCGTCAAACACTTTATATCTTTATTTTTCGGTTGTTGACCTTAATGTTTGATGTTATCTACTTTTTATATTTATCAATAAACCTTGATTAATATAAATTGCGCATATCATTATATTATCAATAGCGATATTCGTTTTGTATTATGTCATATACAAATGTCATTTGATTTAATAAGACATCAATCAACTAACTTTTTATAAAACCATTGATTTTTTTTAATTTATAATCTTTTTCCTTGCTAATTATAGATGACACGAACCAGTAAAACATTTATAAACATAATTTTTTATATGTTTTTTTTAATATTTCAAAATTAATTTTTCTGCCCGGGAGGTTCCCGGGTTATAGCCTAGTCTATATCTATATCTATAATCTATAATAATAATAATAATAAATTATAATAAATCAAAACAAATTGTGTCCACGTGTCTTTTTCTTAGGGCTGTTTTCTTTGGTTTAGGCGCCATCTTATACACCGCCTTTGAACATTCCTGTTCATTCTTCTCACGATCCAAAGAGAAACCCTACCAGAAAAAATAAACGATACAACTCTCTTAGCAATCCAACACTCCTTCGATTCATCTGGCTTTATCAATTTGTAAGATAAAGGCTCGTGTACATCATTGTCGTCATACGCTTTTCTAGTGTAATTCGGTAATAGAAACCGTAATAACCAGTTCGTCATCGTCGACATTTTTGTAAACCTGATTATACAAAAAAACCAAAACTGGAAAAACATAAATAAAAAATGAGTTAAAATACTTGACGATACCATGGAGTGTATGACATATACATTTTTTTTGTTAGGCTCATAAATTTGATTTAAACCGATGCTTTTTTCAAGTCGTTGCAGCTTTTATCAAACCATACTTTTAACATCATAGCCAATGGACACGTTATGGAGCAATGGCCTAATCACAAACGTTACATATACGTATTTATATATTATTAATTAGCAACAATTAATGCTCGAAGAGAACACAGGACTGCAACAAACAATGGCATGCCAAATGTTGACCACCAACATAGCTATTACAATAGTTTCACAACAATATGACTTCAAAATGAAGCAAACAACAAAAGAGCACACATAAATACCCAAACCCAAAACAACCTACAAAGCACAATACAAAAGCCAAATATACGTAAACACCACTCAAACATGTGGTACAAGTCAACATAGCACAGCTATGTGGCTAAATGATAATATATAAATATATAAATTTTCCCAACATTTCAACTGTTCAAAATCAACTTGGCTAACGAACATACACAACAGTTAAGGGAAATAAATTTTGCCAAGTGATAATATATAAGTCACACTGCATGCAATAACAGCCATAATCGACAATAAAATAGCGAGAAAAAAAGATTAGAAGCTAAGGACGGCTACAATACAAAAAGCCAAGCCAAATCTGAAGCACCATTACAGCTATTTCTCTCGGATGAGCAAGAGGTATCTTCATCAAGACAAATACTAATTGATGACGGGGGTAGCTCAAGACTAAATAAAATGATTAAATATGTAAACGCTCAAAAGGTTAAACGGTTCAACGGTTGAAAAGCTGTGAGTTGGGAAAAGCAATGTGGAAACAGTAGCCGGTCACATCTGGAGATCGCTTCACCAACCCGCAGCCGCAAAAGCAAAGCAGGTCTGCCAATGCACACTATTATCCGGGGGTCAAAAGCCTTCAACCCCCGAAAGGGGAAACCCTCCACTGCAAGCGAGGTTACTAGTCTAATACATTCCACTTCGGGAGATGCCTTCTCTTATAAAATGACACTTCATTTACTTCAGAAATCATCTCCTGACCAGCTCTGATTCTCCAATATCTGGTCACTCACATCGAATGCTTGTCTCGCACAAGTCATTCCCTTTCACATCCAACACACACATTCCCTTTGCTACCACTTCCAAATCTGGGTACGATTCAGAGGAGGATCCATAGCAAAGAACAACAATAAACTAGTAAACCTCCTTCCACGTCTCGCAAACGTGGGGGGACCCCACGACCTGCGTTAGGCAAGGTTGAACCCTTCAACCATTCTGCCTAGCCAGTCCAGCTACCACCGTTGGTCTTGTATTTGTTGCATCAACAAGTTGGCGCCCACCGTGGGGCTACGCCGCTATTTCTTCTCCAAAAGACCTAGTAGTGTAGCTCTGTTCACTTAAAATCACCATGTCTGAAAGTTGATCCCCGGAAGAAGTGAATCAGATCCCAAACGCTTCTACTTCGGGTAGTAGCCAAGCTCACGTGGCTATACCAACTTCTTTCTCAACTCCGGGGAGCACACCCGAGTTCCTCAACTTCAACACACCAACTCCGTCCAGATCCGGAGTTCCATCTCCCAATATCGGTGTCTCTGATTCCCCATCATGTGTTGAACTCACCCCTGAAGGGGTTGCTAACAATTTCCTTGTACTAAGGACTCTTCTCAACCAGCATGTGAGTAAAGAAAGAGAAAAGGGAGTGAGGATTCGTTTAGACTATGACGAACCTGAGCCAACATTGTCTCCTGGGCCACCTCCTCCTCTTTTTGCAACAAGAAGTGAGGCTGGTCCCAGTAACCTTTCAAACCCTCACCCTTATCTGTCCACTATGACAAATCCTACGGTGCATCCTATCTTCTCTTCCCAACCAATTACTAGTGGTGTTCCTCTGGGACATGAGCTAACTCTTGACCAGCTCCTACAATCCCCGGTGACAAGCTATCCAGCATCTACTACAACTACATGGGAGCAAGCTCTGTTCGTGCTCCCCTTAGCACGAAGTGCTGTTATGAGTGCTCCCCTCGGGATAAACTGCTCCGCGGGCCCAGGAAGCCTTCAAGGCTTCAACCCTAACCCTATGCCCAACATGATGACCCAGATAATGGCCAACTTCCCATGGCAACACTTCATCAATCAAGTGCTTGCCACTCAGGGAAACAACGGCAATAGCAGTAATGTGGATGCAAGGACTGAAGAAGACTTGGCTAAACCATACAAGCCAAATAACCTTTCATGCTTTTCACGGCAGATAGCCGATTATGATTTCCAGTCAAAGATCAAAATACCAGCCCACATCAGAACGTATGATGGGACTGAAGATCCTGAGGACCACCTTCAGATTTTCACCGGTGCAGCTCGGATAGAGAAATGGTCCAACGCTGAGTGTTGCCTAATGTTCATGCAAACTCTTGTTGGATCCGCCAGGATCTGGTTCAACGATTTGCCTGCTCAAAGTGTTCGAAGCTTTGATGATCTCAGCAAGGGTTTCCTGGCCAATTTCTCCCAACAAAGACGATATGTCAAAGATGCAACAGTGATCTTTCAGATAAAACAACGTGATGATGAAAGTCTCTGTGCTTTCATTGAACGATACAAGAAGGAAGGTCTGACTTATGTAGGGGCTGATGAGAAAATGAGAGTGGCTGGCTTCATGAATGCCATCACCTCTAAGTACCTTACAAGGGATTTCAACAAATCTCTACCCAAGACCTTAGAAGAAGCTCTTGAAAGGGCTGAAGCCCACATCCGGGGGGAGGAGGCAGTAGACATTAAGGAACAAAGAAAAAGAGGGTCCGGCTGGAGAAGCAACAGTCCAGCCAGAAAAAGAGGGAACTTCAACTCCTATGACAGACGGTCAAAGGGTTCAGAACCTCGAAGGTCTGAAGGTCGGAACCTTTCAAACAGGGAAAAAGGCATAAGTTTCACACCCCTCACAAAGACCCCTCAAGAAATCCTTGCAACAGAAGAAGTTAAACAAAACTTTCGGCCTCCTAGACCTCTCCCCAAAAGCAGGAAAAACGAGAACTCCACCCAATACTGCGAGTTTCATGAAGAAAAAGGTCACCACACCAATGATTGCTTCCAACTCAAGAAAAGAATAGAAGAAGCTGTTAAGTCCGGAGAACTCGCTCATTTGGTAAAGGGAGTCCGGGACAAAATGGCTGAAGGAAAGGGTAAGGAAGTCAATATGGTAGATTTTGATGGAAAGGTTCCTCACAAGAGGCAGAGGTTGGAAGCTTGGGAGCTTCAGTGTGTCTGTTTCCCCCTACGGAGAATGACCCTCTCCCTAGCCCTCTCGTGGTAGAAGCTACCGTGGGAACGTTGCAAACATGCAAGGCATACATAGACACGGGGGCAGCCACTGAAATCATGTTCGAAAAATTCTTCAACCGATTGAGCAATGAGGAACGTTCAAGGCTTCAACCCTCTGGGACCTTCATAAAAGGTATCGCTGACATACCCCTCAAGCCTTTAGGGCAACTGACACTTAATGTTCGTTTCAGTGAAGGTTTAAAAGAAAGAACCCAACCACTCACCTTTGTGGTTATCAACATCCCCTCAAGCTATGATGTGATCATCGGAAGACCAGGACAGTGTGCATTTTACATGGCAGTGTCTGTTGGCCATGGCACAGTCAAATTTCCCACCGAAAGGGGCATAGCAACCCTTCAACCCTCTCAGGAAGCCTACATGGTTGAAGGTGAAAGATCAAACAGTGAAGAAGACAAGCAAAGGTTGGTCATAAACCCCAAATACCCTGAACAAAGGATAAGGGTCAACCCAGACCTTTCTCAAGAGACCCTTTCATACCTTGAAAAATTGCTAACACACTACAGCGATGTATTCGCTTGGTGTCCTGAAGATATGACCGGGATCCCCCGGGACATTGCCGAGCATGAGTTGAGAATACCACCAGAGGTCAAGCCTGTGGTCCAGAAGAAAAGAAGCTTGGCCCCAGAGAGAAGTCTGGCAGCCTGCCAAGAGGTCGAAAAGCTTGTGTCAGCCGGTATTCTCCGAGAAGTCAAGTACCAGTCATGGGTTGCAAACCCGGTCATGGTCAAGAAACCAGACAACTATTGGAGGATGTGCATAGACTTTAAGGATCTTAACAAAGCTTGTCCTAAGGATTGCTATCCACTACCAGAAATTGATCTCAAAGTTGACTCCCTCACAGGCTACTCGTTCAAATGCTTTCTTGATGCATACAAAGGCTATCACCAAATCCTCATGAAAAAAGAGGATGAGGAAAAGACAGCCTTTCACACGGACAAAGGGATCTTTTGCTATCAAAAGATGCCTTTCGGTCTCAAAAATGCAGGAGCAACCTATCAACGGCTCGTTGACAAAGCCTTCGAAAGCCAAATCGGCAAGAACATGGAGGCATATGTCGATGACTTGGTTATTAAAAGCAAGACGGAATACCAAATGCTCGATGATATTCAAGAAACTTTCAAGAACCTCAGAAAGGTTAACATGAAGCTTAATCCGGAAAAGTGTTCATTTGGATTCGAAGAAGGAAAATTCTTGGGCCACATTGTTGGAAAACAAAGCATCAAAGCCAACCCTAACAAAGTAAAAGCCGTCCTTGAAACCAAGCCACCAAAGACCAAGAAGGAAGTTGAAAGCTTGAACGGGAAGCTTGCAGCCTTGAAGCATTTTACCTCAAAGTTAGCCGAAAGATCTCTGCCCTTCTACAAAACGCTCAAGAACTGCTCAGATAAAAAGGATTTCAAATGGACTGAAGAAGCTGAAGAAGCTTTCAACCAGATGAAGCAACATCTAGCTTCCCTACCAGACATTGCGGCACCAAAAACCGGGGAGTTAATATCGGTGTACCTCTCAATCACGGACGAGGCCATCAGTGCAGTCCTCACCATTGAGCGAGACAAGGCCCAGGTAGCCGTTTATTTTTCAGCAAAACCTTAAAATTAGCTGAAACAAAATACCCTCACCTTGAAAAACTTGCCTTAGCCTTAGTTCAAACAGCTAGAAGGCTTCGAAGGTATTTCCAAGCACACCCCATACAAGTGGTCACCGACCAACCTATTAAGAGTGTGCTTGAAAAACCTGAAAACTCGGGGCGATTAGCCAAATGGGCCATAGAACTAGGTGAACATAACATCACCTATGTCCCAAGGAAAGCTATCAAGGCTCAAGTCTTGGCCGATTTCATTGTGGAAGTCCCAAACCAAACAGTCACTGAAGTAAACACTGCCACCACTGAACCTCCCAACCCTGAAGCCTGGAAGCTTTTTACCGACGGGGCTTCAAGCGTTGAAGGGTCAGGGGCTGGATTAATTTTGATCGACCCAAAAGGTTTGGAATTCACATATGCTCTTCGTTTTGATTTTCAGACCACCAATAACGAGGCTGAATACGAAGCACTAATAGCCGGCTTAAGGCTGGCCAAAGAAATGAAGGTTGAAAAGCTTGAAGTGTTCACGGATTCGTTGCTGGTCTCAAGCCAAGTGAATGACAGCTACATAGCTAAAGAGCCCAACATGAAAAAATACAGAGAAAAATCCAAGGAACTGATGAGTACCTTCCAAGCATGCTACATCAAACAGATCCCCAGATCTCAAAACAAAAAGGCCGATGCCCTAAGTAAGCTTGCATCTCTCACTTTTGCCCACCTCACCAAGAAGGTACTGGTAGAAGTGTTGAAGGCCCCATCCATTAATGAATTGGAGGTTCAAGATGTGGTTACCGAAGAAGAACCAAACTGGATGACTCCCATAAGAAAGTTCCTCAAAAATGGTGAATTACCCAATGATGAAGTGGAAGCTAAAAGGGTTGAAATCAAGGCAAGGCAATACATACTGCAAGGAGAAACCCTTTACAAAAAGGGTTACCTTGCTCCCTTGCTAAGATGTGTCGGTCCCGAGCAAAGTAAGTATTTGATCAAGGAAATTCATGAAGGAGTGTGTGGAGCTCACTTTGGAGCTAGGTCGGTAGTTGCAAAGCTCATGAACCTCGGATATTTCTGGCCTTCAATGCATCGCGACACAGCTGAAGAATTGAAGAAATGTGATGCCTGCCAGATCCATGCACCAATCCCAAAAAGTCCCAAGCATGATTTAGTCCCAATAACCTCCGCTTGGCCATTCCATAAGTGGGGAATGGGCATTGTTGGTCCATTTCCCCCAAGCAAAGGGGGAGTGAAATTCCTACTGGTGGCGGTAGACTATTTCACCAAGTGGCCCGAGGTCAAGCCACTTGCCAAGATCACAGGAAAGCAAGTCATTGACTTTGTCTGGGAAAACATCATTTGCCGTTATGGATTGCCAGGAGTACTTGTCACCGATGACGGAAGGCAATTTGCTGAGAAGCCTTTCAGCGTTTGGTGCAAAGAATACAAAATCGATCAGGTTTTCAGCTCAGTGGCTTATCCGCAATCAAACGGGCAGGTTGAGAGAACAAATAGAAGCATAGTGGAAGGCATAAAGACAAGATTGGGAAGATACGAAAGCAACTGGCTTGAAGAAATGCCTAGTGTCCTATGGGCAATTAGAACAACAGAAAAAACAAGCCATAAGAAAACACCTTACAGCTTGGTATTTGGATCCAAAGCTGTGATCCCTGCCGAAATAGGAGTTGTAACCCAAAGAATTGTCAACATGGATCCCGAAACAAACCAAAAAGAGACCATGTTGAATTTACAACTCCTAGAGGAAGCAAGAGATCAAGCCGTAATTCAAGAAGCCAAATACAAGCAACAAATGGAAGCTTACTACAACAAAAAAGTCAAAAACGAACGTTTCAAGCCAGGGGATCTGGTCCTCAGAAACAACGAAGCCAGCAAGAAAGAAAATAAAGGAAAGCTTGGCCCAAAATGGGAGGGCCCATACACCATCCTTGAAGCACACAAAGGTGGATCCTACAAGCTGGCTGATTCAGAAGGCAAAAGGCTTCCAAGGCATTGGAACGGCAAAACACTGAAAAGGTTCCATGTTTAAACGGAAAGTTTGGTTTGTATCAAAATGTATTTCAAGCAGGATTATGAATACCTTTTGTAAAAAGCAAGTATTGCTTTAATGAATGAAGTTGTTTTTATCAAACTTGTCTTTCTATCCCAAAATCAAGTTGAGAACCTAGCAAAAAACTCCATGGCCATGTAAGGGGATGAGCTCCCAGGCCACATCGCTCAATAGGTTCAAGGGTTGAATGAGCCTATATAAGGGGTGAGTTCCTAAATCAATACAACTCCATGAGACTTGTTAAGAAAAAATAAAATTGTCTCATAGACGGGTATAAGCAGCCTACACCAAATGCTCCCTAAGCCTTAGAAATATAGTCTACAAAAAGGCTAAAAAACCAAAAAAAATAATTAAAAGGATAGGTGCCATCTCTTCTTGTTAAAAATGCCAAGGCTAAGTGTCTACAGCACTGAACCCTTTTAGGTATAAAAAACATAAGGGCAGCACAAACCCGACAAAGACAAAGTTACAAAAAGAACAAAGCAAATCCAAAAAGAACAAAGTCAATTGGACAAAAATCACAAAGGTACAAACCAAGCCAGGACGCAAAACCAAGAAGCCTTCAAGGCTTCAAGCCACCCGGGCAATACCTCGAAACCTTAAAGGCTTCAACCTATTGACAGACAGCCAAAAGGCTTGGACGGTTAAAAACCAAATGGATTGCCTTGACCAAAGAGGCACAAGCATAAAACCATAATAAAAGGAAAATAGTTAAAACATAACATCATATAAAAAAAAAGCCCAAAAAAAGACTTTCAAACATAAGTTAGAAGCAAGTCCTAGTAACTTGCAAGCTTAAACTACTGTTCCAGCGGCCACAAAGGCCTTAAAACACAACCAACAGGAACCTTAAGGGTTCCTAATAACCTAATATTGTTCAAGTTAACATTACAAAACATAAATTGTTTGCTAAGAAAGCTACGAATCAAGCATCAACAGATTTGGAAACTCTAGAACCTTCGCCCTTGGCCTTCTTTGTTTTCTTCAACTTTTTAGTCTTCACACCTCCATCACCACCAACCGCTAAAGCCTCCAAGCTTGCATCCTTAGGAACATCCGGTTGACCTGAAAGGGTATCGTCACTATCACCCGAATAAGACCTCTTCTTTGAAAGAGATCCCAGGATTTCAGCACAAACCTTCTCATTTAAGCCCTCTGGCTTCAAACCCTGCAACACAGCAAGAGGCTTACCAAAGCAACCAGAAACTTGATGGATGTAAGGATAAGTCAGCTTCTCCATTTCCTCAATGGAGCCTTTAAAAACATCAGATGCCTCGGGCCGAAACAGAGGCGACTTCTCCAAAGGATGACCAGACTCATGGAGCTTATAACCTGCAATAAGACCTTGGTGTTTTCCTAAATTGAGCAGCTTAGTATAAACATCGCCAAGGGCAGAATTAAACTATTTGGAATGCAGCAGATAGGTAACCACTTGATGGAAACCCTGCTCAATGAGCCATTGGTTATCCCCAGTAGCCTGAGCAACTGAAGCCTTCAACCCCTCTTTCTCCTTACCAAAAGCCTGTTGCTGAACAAACAAAGCTTCCCGGTCAGCCCTAAGTTTCAACCTATCAGCCTCGAAGCTCTTTTTCAAATCACCCATCTCAATCTCATGCGTCTTTTTCAGATCACTAACCTTCTTCTCCTATGCTGCTTCCTTCTCGGCAAAACCAGCTATCTCCTTTTTCATCCCAGCCATGGAGGATTTCATTTTATCCTTCTTCTTGGAGAATTCTTCATATTCCCGCATTCTCTGACGAAAACGGGCAATGCCTTGAGGAAGCATGGCAGCAAGGTTGCAAGTACTCAAAATCATACGGGACAACATCAGGTCATCATCCATCCCAGCAATAGTCTCGTGCACTGAGGGAGGAGCAATATGACTCAGAGCATCCTCACAAACAGCAGCATCTTTGAAACTGTCATCATTCTTCACCGACCAAGTAGGCACATAAATCCCTTCCGGGTCCAACCCTTCAACGTCCCTGCTCGAAGACTCCTGAACAGGAGTGGCAACAACCTTCTTGCTTGAAACCTTTTTACCATGGACAACCAATTCCTTAGCCTTCTCAGCACCTGCTTCAACATCTTGATCTTCCGAAACTTCAATATCATCACTCAAGTCCACTGGTTCAGTAGAAGTGGATTGAGGACCAGCTTTCAACAACCGACGAGAAGATCGATGGGTTGAAGATTTAGGAACATTAGACTTAGAAAAACCCTTGGCAGTAGCAGCACTAACATAACCTGAGCCCTCAAACCTTTGATCAGCAGTCCTAACCACAACATTCTCACCAGGAACAGACGGAGCATCCTCAAAAACAACATCAGAAGTATCGTCGCTCTTAATAAAATCCAAAGCAGACATGACTGCAAAAAACAACAACACATAAGTCATAGATTAAGAAAAACATAAAGAGGACAAAAAAGGAAAATGCATACCCATGCCACTCCTCATAAGAACTGGATCCCGATCAACATTCCCCCAAATTTTACTAACCCCTAATAGAACAAGTAAGTGTTCAGGAAAGGGACGATCCCTCGAAGGGCACCCCCGGATGGCATTGAGAAAAACAGCATTCAATTCAGACTCGGAAGGTTCCGGATCATTGAGAACAGCATCCGGATTCCTCCACACCATTTTAAACGGGAGAATAGTATCGGAAACCCAGAAAAAGCGGTCTTTCCAAGCCCCAAGCGTAGTAACCATCGACGAAATAAGGCAGGTATCAACTTTGGTTGTTTCAAAAGTAAACCAATCGCCATTCTTAGCCAAATGAAAAAACCGGCGAAAGAGTAAAAGGGAAGGATCATACCCAAGAGCACGACATAAAACCTCAAAATGCAAAACCCTAGCCATCCCCTTTGGATGAACTTGCCCAAAAGAAACCCGATAATACCCCAACAAGTTCAAAACAAAAAACGAAAAGGGATAACGAAGGTTTGAGAACTCAAAATGACTACAATAAAGGGCAATCGAACCAGAAGGTGGTTTATCAACGGGAACATCACAAGCAGGGGCAGTGGGGTCAAACTTCCTATCAATACCATATTCCATACAAAATAAATCTACCTCCTTTTGTGTTAACCGGGAAAAAGATTTTGCTAAGTCCTTACGAGCACCCATTTTTTGAAAACGGAAAATGAAGAATGCAAGATGAAAAGGAAACCGGGACTAACCTTAGAGAAGGAGAGAAAATGGCAGAAACTTGGAAAAAATTATGAAACAAATGGATAAGTTTGGAAATATAAAATAAATATAAGCCTACAATAGGGGTAATAATGGCAAAACAGTAACTCCTGCGAAAACCGCCACCCTATCAACTGCCATACATCAATCAAATCAATTGTCAGTTATTTAAAATTCAAATTCAAAACATTAACTGCCTTCAACCTTTCAAGCCTTCAAGCAACGAACCCTCGAAACCTTCAAGCAATAAAATACGTACATAAAAGTCAGAAGTCTTTGAGCTTATCACCCAAAAGCCTCTGACTTGGGGGGCTGATGACGGGGGGTAGCTCAAGACTCAATAAAATGATTAAATATGTAAACGCTCAAAAGGTTAAACGGTTCAACGGTTGAAAAGCTGTGAGTTGGGAAAAGCAATGTGGAAACAGTAGCCGGTCACATCTGGAGATCGCTTCACCAACCCGCAGCCGCAAAAGCAAAGCAGGTCTGCCAATGCACACTATTATCCGGGGGTCAAAAGCCTTCAACCCCCGAAAGGGGAAACCCTCCACTGCAAGCGAGGTTACTAGTCTAATACATTCCACTTCGGGAGATGCCTTCTCTTATAAAATGACACTTCATTTACTTCAGAAATCATCTCCTGACCAGCTCTGATTCTCCAATCTCTGGTCACTCACATCGAATGCTTGTCTCGCACAAGTCATTCCCTTTCACATCCAACACACACATTCCCTTTGCTACTACTTCCAAATCTGGGTACGATTCAGAGGAGGATCCATAGCAAAGAACAACAATAAACTAGTAAACCTCCTTCCACGTCTCGCAAACGTGGGGGGACCCCATGACCTGCGTTAGGCAAGGTTGAACCCTTCAACCATTCTGCCTAGCCAGTCCAGCTACCACCGTTGGTCTTGTATTTGTTGCATCAACACTAGACTATCGCCAACGGCGGTTCAAAGTTGAGTCGGTGGTGGTGGGCGGTGACAAAGAGAAGGTGGCGGTAGATAGAGAAAGAGATCGCTTCAAAATGAAGCCAACAACCAAAGGGCAAACATTTAATTACCCAAACCCAAAATAAACTACAAAGCACAATGTACAAGCCAAATTAGCATAAAACACCACTTAAACATATGGTATAACTCAACATAGCTATGTTACTAATTAGTAACATATAAATTTAGTGATTTGGTGCCTAGGCTTAGGTTTGTAATTGAGTTTTATGATGTTATGGATTTTTCTTCATTAGGCTCCCCTTATCTCAATCAAGAGTGTTCAACGAATCGTGTAACGAATTTTTAATTTAATTGAAATGAATTATTCGGATATTTTTTTGGTTTTACATGGATTCAATTTTCAATTCATATGGGAGTTAGATTCTATTCGAATTCAAATTCGAAATTCATGCCAAAATTGTAATTTGATTCAATTCATATTTGAAACTAAATATCGAATCAAATTGAATGAATTCGAATTCACCCATAATATTGTTCAATCTGTGAATAAAATCGAATATGGAACTATATAATCAATGAATTAAAACACTAAAAGCTGGATATGGAACACTATGAAATCGAATATGGATAATGAACTTATGGGTGTAAGATAACTTTTGGCCCTAACTTAGAAGTTTATTTTTCCATTTGTGTGTCAAGATGAATCGGTATTGAACGGAAATTGAAATCGGAAAATAATAAGAACTTGGCTAAGCACCCAAATTTTATTAATGTCAAGAAACTATCACAAAACTTGACTCATACAATCCCTAATACCCAAAGCATGGTATTTATAATCTAAACACACCTATTAGACTATAACTAGGATTGCTAAAAATCTATCTATTTTAGGACATGATAATAATAATTAATTATCCACTCCTTAATTAGTTTCCTTGCCTTGCACGCAAAGGAACCTTTAATTCGAAATTTCCAACAATCACCCCCGGAATTTCGAACTCGTATCTGACAAGTCTTCAACTCCAAGCTTTTCAGTCATCTCCTTGAACTTGATCTTCCCAAGAGCCTTCGTCAAAATATCCACCTTTTGATCAATGCCACTAACATGCTCGACCACGATATCTTCACGATCAACACATTCCCGAATGTAGTGAAACCGGGATTTTATGTGTTTGCTTCTTCCATGGAAAACCGGGTTCCTCGCGAGAGCTATCGCCGATGTATTATCAACACGTAACACCACCGCTTGAATTTTCTTGTCGAGTAATTCACTAATCAATTCTTTTAGCTAAACCGCCTAACACGCGGCTGCACTAGCCGCCATATACTCTGCCTCACACGATGGTAAAGCAACTGTACTTTGCTTTTGAGAACACCAAGTAATTGGGGAAGACCCAAAATAAAACACGTGTCCCGTAGTACTTCTTCCATCGTCCGGATTTATGTTGTGACTACTATCACTGTAACCGACCAACATATTTTCTCCTCGAGTATAGGTAATGCCATAACTAAAAGTACCTTTGAAATAGCGAAGAATTTGCTTGATGAGTGCTGCATGAGATTGCTTCGGGCATTGCATGTACCGACTGGCTACTCCGACCGAAAATGTCAAATCTGGTCGAGTCTGTAAAAGGTACCGGAGACACCCGACAATCCTTCGATATCTCGTTGCATCAAAATCTTCTTCGTCTTCAAATTTAGAAACTTCCATGTTTGGGTCTATGGGAACACTAGTAGGATTGCAGTTAATCATACCGGCTTCCGTCAGTATTTTCTTTGCATACGCCTCTTGCTTAATTTTTATCCCGTCCTTGCTCTGCGACACTTCAATTCCAAGATAATAAGTAAGCTTTCCCAAATCCGACATTTCAAAGTTTTTAGCCATCCCGCGCTTAAACTCCATAATAAGTTTCAAATTTGAACCCGTCACAATTAAATCGTCCACGTACACGCCGATTAATAACACATCTGTTCCAACGGTTCTTCGGTATACGGCTTGTTCTTGCGAGCACCTGTGAAATTTCATATTTAACAATATATTGTTTAACTTCGTATTCCACGCACGTGGAGCTTGCCTTAACCCGTATAACGCCTTTGATAATTTATAGACTTTATGCTCTTCGCCTTTTTTAACGAACCCTTCCGGTTGAACGACATAAACTTCTTCTTTTAATTCACCATGTAGGAACGCGGATTTAACATCTAGATGATGTAATTCCCAACCTTCATTCGCTGCGAGAGATAAAAGTAACCGAACTGTTTCAAGTCGTGCAACTGGCGTGAACACTTCGTCAAAATCAATTCCGGGTTGCTGAACATAACCCTTCGCCACGAGTCTAGCCTTGTGTTTGTTTAATGAGCCATACGCGTTTCGCTTAACCATGAAACCCCATTTCAAACCAATCGCTTTTGCACCGTGCGGTAACTCGGTTAACGACCAAGTATTATTTTTATTAATTGATTCAATTTCTGCGCGCATTGCTTTCATCCACTCCGGTTTAGATTTTGCATCGTCAAAATGAACCGGTTCATCATCCGTAAGCAATAAAAAATCTTCATCAATCGTACTCGAATTTAATACGTAATCATTAAAACGTACCGGGGTAACCGTGTTTCGGCTGGATCTACGAACAACCGGATCGGGCGTCACAAAAATATTTTCTTCAGCACTGCTACTGTTCTCGTCAATATAGCTGCTGTCTTGGCCTTCATTCACTGCTGTTGGGCCAGGTTGCATTGGGCCATGTAAAGTTGATCTACTTGCGGTGAAAGCATCTGATCTCATTCTTTGACTATTTGGGCCATGTGAGCCCACACCATTTACAACTCTTTGGTTTGAATTTGTTGCAAAATCCATATCAAAATTACTTGAGCCACATTTATTAGATGAACTCGATATGCTGTTGTTTATTTTATTTTTATTTGAGCTGCTGGTCAACGGACCAGTTGACTCCGTCCCTAGCTCATCACTCAAATTTTGAATGTTTTCATTTGTTCCAGAGGTGGACCCACTAAGTTCGGTATTCACGGTTCCATCTCCGGTGTCAATTACGCCACCAAAGTCTACCCAAAACATACCCGGTTCGCGAGACTCTTCGTCATTAAAAACAATATTGTTTCCCCAATTCCAACCACGCGTTTCATCAAACTCCGTATCCCCGTCTCGACCCACAACAATTCTTCGAGTCGTTGGATTGTATAAACGATACGCCCCCGAACCTTTTTCGCTTCCAAGATAAACTAGACGAGTCGAACGATCGTCTAATTTTGGAAGATGCCCGCCAACAATTTTCAAATAAGCGGCACATCCGAACACCTTAAGAAATTGAAGATTCGGTTTCTTTCCTTTTAACATCTCATACGGTGTGTTGTCTTCGTGTAACGCTCGTGTTGGAATTTTATTTATTAAATTGGTTGAGTGCCTCACCGCCTCCCCCCACATAAAATTAGGAACTTGTCGCGCTTTTAATATACTTCGAGTCATCTCCATTAAGGTACAGTTTCGCCTCTCCACCACCCCGTTTTGTTGAGGTGAATATGGAGCGGTTAAGTGTCGAATAATCCCTTCGCTTTCACAGAACCGATTGAACTCATGAGACGTAAATTCTCCCCCTCGATCGGTTCGAAACGTCTTGATTTTTCTACTAACTTCCACTTCCACCATGACTTTAAACTTTTTGAAGGTTTCAAACGCGTCACTTTTTTCCTTCAAAAGAAAAGTCCACATGAAACGTGAAAAATCATCAACTAAGACAAATACATACCTATTTCCCGCTATTGTGCTCGGAGAAATTGGACCGCATAAGTCTCCATGAATAAGTTCCAAGGCACGCGTTGCCCGAAACGACGCCTTCTTCGGAAAAGATTGTCTCGTATGCTTCCCGACTAAGCACGAATCACATATTTGATTTTCATGATTGATTTTTGGCATTCCCACGACCATATCTTTATTCACCATTTGTTTCATGGACTCGAAATTTAGGTGACCAAGTCTCGCGTACCATAACCAATTTTCATTATCAATCCGAGCTTTCAAACAAACGGGTTTTCCAACTTTTAATTTAATCGTATAAAGACGATTTTTAGATCGAGTAACATTCATTAACACCTTGCCTTGAGCGTCACGCATTAATAAATAATCGTCTTTCATACGAATATCACATCCACACTCCGTTGCTTGACCGAGACTAATTATATTACTACGTAAACTAGGGATATAATAAATATCGGTCAATAACCTTTGCTCCCCCATTTTACCCAATAGTAATATAGACCCTTTCCCGCATATTTCGACTTGAGAACCATCCCCGAATTTAACTTTGCCACCAACACGCTTATTTAATTCAGAGAAAAAAGATATATTACCCGTCATATGGTTGCTCGCGCCATTATCCAAATACCACAAGTCATTTTCTTCCGAACCGTTCTCGTAATTTTTTGGAATGACCTTTTCTTCATTCAAGTAAACGATTTCTTGAACATCTTGCACCATAAACAAAGACGGGTCAATTTCTTCCGCATCGATCAAGTTTGCTTGTTTCTCTTTCTTTCGCTCTGGACATCTCGAAACAAAGTGACCGAACTTGTCGCATCGAAAGCATTGAACCTTCGAATAATCCTTCTTTCCTTGTTGTTTATCCCCTTCGTTGGACCCGTTTTGTGACCCGCGATTTTGACCGGATTGGTTTCGACCGCGTCCACCACCACCACGTCCACGGTTCGAGCCTTTCCCGCGTCCCCTACTCGAATCGCGTGAAGTCTGTCTAGAACTTGAAGAGGCATTAGAATTATTAAACATTAGTTTCGTTTGAGTACCTTGATTATCCGACAACAATTCTTCATCTTTTATGTGTTCTTCATACGCCTTTATTCGACCAACAACATCGTCCAATGCAACTGTTTTTAGATCCACAAGTTGCTCAACTGAGGCTACCATATGGATGAACCGCCTTGGTAAACCACTGAGAAACTTTTTCACGATCCTTTGTTCCTCTATTATAGAACCGAGAGACGCCGCTTTTGAAGACATTCCTGTTAACTGGCTAGAAAACTCATCAACTGTACTAGAATCCTTCATCTTTAACGCCTCAAATTCCGACATGAGTGTCTGTAGTCTTGCTTCACGTACCCGATCGGCTCCTAGATGGCGCGCTTTCAGTGCATCCCACATCTCTTTTGCCGTCTTCATATTACCAACTTGCAAGATCTGTTCTTCCGGTATGGATTGAAACAACAAAGCAATCGCCATATTGTTTTTCTTCACATCGGTTTCAGTTCCGGGTTCAATGGCCTCCCACACGCCATGAACGTTAAAAATCGCGCGAATACGTAACGCCCAAATAGTATAATTAACCTTATTCAACATCGGGCATTGAAGCGCTGTTGAATTTGGAACCGATTTCTCGGTATTCGAGCCGCTACCGGCATCGCTTCCAACCATATTTTTCTTCCGTCGACTATACGTAAGATTAAACGAACCCGGTGTAACTGGTTCAGTTTCTTCCAGTCTACACGTTTAATTCCCGAGTTCCACTTCAAACACGAACCCAAAAAAAACTAAATTTGTTTTAGAATAATTAACTAATCCAAAACAAATAAATATTCTCTTGTTTTCTCTACTGTTCTCGAAAACAAAAAAAAATAATATAAGGTAGTTCTTCATAAAAATTTTGAATTGGGCCAATATCTATCTGATCCAGGAACTGGTCCAGTTAGAACACGTCCAAAACAAAACCCCTTTTCTGCTTCTTTTGAATGCGTCTGACAAAAGAGAGAACCACACGCCGACACCTAATCACGTGCGGCTTCCTTCTCCGAGCAAACTTTCCGGCTCAGTTTCGCGTTCGTCTTCCAGCTACCCCTTTTACTCTGATTGAACACCTCACAACCCTAAATACGGCTGCCTTCTGTCTTCTACCAAGATCTTCGCAGGTGGCTCCCAGATTACTTCCGATTCCGGCCGGCGTCTAGCTTGGTTCTTGATCGTTTTGCGCAGGACAATCAGCAGTTCAAAGAACTGCTTCCAACCTTCTTTCGATCGGACGACAGGATAATCAACAGTTGCTAGAACCGTTTCCAACCTGCCGATCCTTGAACTCAAAATTCCGGCGAAATCACCTTCAACCCTATGCTCGATCACAGGTGAGAGTTCCCAGGTATTGCTCTGATACCAATTCAAGATGAATCGGTATTGAACGGAAATTGAAATCGGAAAATAATAAGAACTTGGCTAAGCACCCAAATTTTATTAATGTCAAGAAACTATCACAAAACTTGACTCATACAATCCCTAATACCCAAAGCATGGTATTTATAATCTAAACACACCTATTAGACTATAACTAGGATTGCTAAAAATCTATCTATTTTAGGACATGATAATAATAATTAATTATCCACTCCTTAATTAGTTTCCTTGCCTTGCACGCAAAAGAACCTTTAATTCGAAATTTCCAACAGTGTGTGTATACATATATATGTATAAACAAAAAATGTATAACTTGAATTCGAATTTCAAATCAAATAGAAATGAATTGATAACATTGTAAATTCGTATTCGATATCGGATCCAAATTCCAATTTTCGATAACATAATTTGAACCTTGATAACCAAAAACCAATCGAGCCGAATTTTGAATGTGTTTCGAATACGATTTGAATACCCAACACCCCTAAATTCTCAACTAGATTTAGGTTCTTGTAATTGAGCTAACATGAGAAATTTAGGCCCTTGTATGTATAAGAAATTTAGGTTCTTGTATATATGTGTGGCATTTTAGTTGAATAAATGAGCTTTATGGTTTATGATTCAACCATATACTTATTTGACAAATAATTGACTTCATAATTCTTTTTAGAGACTTGTATTTGACACTTGTAACCTACACACAACAGAATCCGACGTCGAAGATATTAACGTGTTGGCTGCCCCTAAAGTTTGTCGATTATCCGCCGGTGATAATATATGTGGGCGTTCATTACCCACACCATGTTTTTCAACAGAGCATAAACTGATACATTTCTCAAGACAACCACTTTCACAGAGGCTCTCCGATTTGGAGAGTGTGGTAACCTTATACCTGAAATTCACCGTTCAAAAAAAATTCATAGGTGAAAACTTTCTTGAAAATAGCAGAAATTTCATTGTTGTTTCTAGTTTAATTTTGTTTACATTTCCTGCTGCACTTTTTTGATATATTTTTCAGCAAGCTCGTCCATTATATATTCTTCTAGCTAGGCTCCAAATTTATACAAAGAGAAAAACTAAGTGTAACTAAGCTACTAGAAAATAAACCTATATACAATATGTGAACATTTTCACATACGTATATATTTATCATGTGTGTGTCTTCCCTCATTAATTACAAGTTGTTTGTTAATGGAGAGATAACAAAAACGACACTCTTTTAAACATGTTCATCTCAGTCTTCCAAGGGCATCTGTTGTAACGTCCGGCGCATATTCGTAAGCAAGTTACGTTCAAGAGAATACATGGCAGAGGATGATGAAGAGCAGCACCAAGAGTATATATCCGAATCCAAACCCGTCTGAATCAAAATCAGAGCTACTACTAGACTCATATGAATACGAACTAGAGCTCGTATGGAGGAATGTAGAGATTAAGTGTATGAGCAGTAACAATAAGATGGGAATAATCAACATTGCTTCTTCTCCTATAATTAGTGAAGAAATGACATCCTGTAAGCTCTCTAGAGTGGAGCTAAATATGACTAGAGTTAGGACACCCACCATCAAAGAAGGAACTAGGGGAGATGGCCCTCCTGATCTCATTTTCTTATGGTGAGTTAAACATAGGGTGATATATATGTATATATATAGGGTTAGGATAAAATGAGAACCACCTTGAATTGTATTGTGAGAATCATGAGAACTAGGTCTTCCAAAAGGTTTTTCCAAAAAATAAAAATTCTCAAAAATCTTTAAAAAATCACTTGTTTTAGCAAAAAGAATAATAAAAAATGCCGCATGCACAAATTGACATGAGGTGTAAAAAAATTCATCGCCGTAACAAAATTTACATCAGCTCGTAAACAAAACTTACATCAGGCAAAACTACCGACTCGACAATTTTTTTTTTTTTTTTTACAGATGTGTTTATAATATTTTCATCTACATTTGTACAAAAAATTGTGGCCTAACTCGCGCGGTAAGTAGGAGATCTCATAGTTCTCACAACTCGTGGTGGTTCTTAATTGAACCGAAGCCTCTATATATATATATATAAGAGGGATCTAGGCAAAACGTACATAAATTATCATGAGGAAAAAAAAGTAAAACTTTGTTGTCATTTTTCAGTTAACATCCAGCTTTTTTGTCTTTTTCCTACCTTTTAATGAAGGGGGCAAAATGATCAGATTCTTTTAATTTCTTATAATAAAACGTTAAAAGACCATTTTGTCTTACGTTAAAAAGGAGAAAAAAGACAGAAAAGCTGGATGTTAACTGAAAAATCTAACCAGGTTTTGATTTTGGATGAAAATGACAACAGAATTGAAACCACGGGGACCTAGATTCAAAAGGTTCGAGTTTTGGACTATTCTGATAAAAGTGACCAAACCTTAGGGAACATTTTGACAGTTTACTCCGAAAAAATGAACCATTTATTTTTCCAATAAAGGTGACACACATGTAATTGTTGTCGTTTCGTTTCTCCTTGATCGTATCTTCTAAAATCAAGAAAAGAACATATATTAGTTTTGACTGTTCGGTTTACTTATATAACCTACACATATGTATATTTTATGTACATACACCCATGACTTTATAGTCTAGTGGCACCTTGGTGGTGGGATATGGCTTTGGGACCAATAGGTCCTGGGTTCGATTCCCACAAGGGGGTTTTCCCATATTTATTGGGTTTCCTCCTGAATTGGTGTGACATTATGCCTAGTGGAGATGGATATGATCGGGTGATTCCTCTGGTGGCACGATGATACTCCAGTGGTCCGTCAGTGATCCAAATTTGCCGTTAAAAAAAATATTTTATGTACATACTATAACCTAAACATGTGTCGCTTTACAATATATATATTTAAAACATATATGAACAAATTAGTTTAATGATTATTTCTATGCACATAACCTAGCTATGCGAGTTAGGGAGAGTCAATGATTTGGTGATCTGCAGATTATCCACTCACCTATGCTAGTCAACTTGGTCTTTGTATTGTTTGGAAAAATATGCCTATAAAACCAAACACACCAACTTTGTTGATTTGCTTATAAGGACTTTTTATCCAAAAAGAACCTTTTTACAGATTAAATACTAGGAAATTGTAAAATAGTTAACTTTTATCTGTATATTACTTTATTACAGATTAAAGAACTGCATAACGTATAGAAAGAAGCAATACACTATAAGTAACATGGACCCTTATATATATCCTCCAGACACATTTTGGATGGAGCAAACGCTTGATTTTATGCAGAAAACACCCTTTATCATACTATTATAGTGTTCTGATATGCGGTAATGATAAACGTGTCACAAGACTCGGCAGAGAATTAGGAATATCATGATCAATAGAAAAGCTCCAAATCCAAAACCCCCTTCACCCTCATGACCAGATCCACTTTGGTACTGATATGAATTCGCCGAAGTATCTTGGGTAGAAAAGAACGAAGAAAACAAGTATATGACCAGTATCAATAAAATAGGAATCATGACTATGTTTTGAACCATAGGACTGAAGATTATTAGTGCAAGAACATTCACTATTACAAAAGGAGCAATAGGTGATGGACCAGTAATTTCCATTTTCGCTCTACCTGTGGCTTGACTGATTAAACCTCTTTTCACTAACAAAGTGATGGTAATTAATTGCAGTTAATTTCGGATGATTTATACCCGTTGCACGCTTGTATGGGTCAATGACCGAAGATTATTCCCTAGCGTGTGATTATCTATTATATTCTTTTTCCTGTATATAGCTAGAGGATCAGATATATTATTTAATCAAGAGATTTGGAGCTACACTTTCATTTTAAGTTTAAAAGTTGTTTTATTTGACAATACTAGTAGTGACAGTGCAACTATTTATATAAATGTGGACAAAAAAGCGATCATGATTTGCAATATTGTATAATATGTATTCACATATCTATCTGTTTATATTACATAATCTGGTGAGTCAATTGGATAACAGACAATTGGGAAAAGGTTTAATAGGAGCACAATTGTACAGGTTAAAGAATTCTCTAAGAACTTGGTCAAAGCAAGCTACCCCTCCATTCTAGCTGAGCATGTACATTTTATTCCTTTTAATGGCAAAATACCTAATATACAATTAAAAATTTTCTCCATACTTTGATGATACTAAAAATATAGTACTTACTCTTGTGTATATATAGTTTTTAGTTAAGGTATTATATATTATTAAGCATTATTTACAGGGAGTGTAACGAAGTTAATTACAAAGAACGGCTAATCAAATAATATATGTCAAAGATAATTATAATAAAGTCTATGTAAGAGCATCCATAAATGATCCTCCGTATTTATATGAGTGCATTCTCTATATCTTATAGAGTGGTCGTGAGTAGAGAAGAAAAAATGTTACTGTTCGTTAGTAAATTTGGAGGTACTTTGTTCATCATCTATAATTTTTTAATATATCTTAAAATGACTGTGAGTGGATGAGAGAAAAACGTTACTGCTCATCAGGGAATTTAGAGGGACATTGTTCATCCTCTATAGTTTTCTAATATTTTTTTAAAACTGGGTGTGGGTGGATGAGAGAGAAAAGGTAATGATAAAAGAATAAAAAATTGGGTTATTGGATTTAATCACCCTCAACTATTGACTATTGGCTGCTGTCACCCTCAAATATCACTTTGACGCCCGTCACCCCCAACTTAACACTTAGTGTGTTCTAACACCACGTCGTTAATTGATCGCTAACTTTTGATGTTGTTTTATACTTTTGGGGGTGTCATAGGGATCTTAGGAAGGTTTTAGGGATCTTTAGACACCCCCCAAAAGTATAGTAACAAGCTCCAAAGTTAGTGATTAGTTAAAGAAGTGGTGACAAAACAAAGTAAGTGTTAAGTTGGGGATGGCGGTCGTCAAAGTGATAGTTGGGGGTGGCAGCGGCTAATAGGCAATAGTTAGGGGTAATAAAATCCAATAACCGTAAAAAATTATTTAATTGAAAAAGAGAAGGAAAAGATAATAATTTTTAGGGTTAGGATATAATAAGAAATTTTTTTAGCTAGAAAGGCTAGAAAGTAATCTTGACTATCAATTGATTTAATTAAGGGCTAAGATTAAATGAGTGAAATTGAAGAGAAGATAAGAGGCGCATGGGTTTGTATAAGGGTATTCTAGTCAATCTAGGACAATAGTTTATTTCTCCTCCGATCCCCCCCCCCCCATTTTTTAAACGTTAATAACTTTTTCATACGACATTATTTTTTTATAAAAATTGCACTATAAAATGAGCGTTTTTTTATCTTTAAAACGAGTATAGTATTGCTATATTTTTGAAAAAAAAAATTCGAAAACCCAGTTGCGTAAAACGCAATGGAAAAAAGCCCAGCTACGTAAAACACAATGAAAAAAAAACGTAAAAAATGACTTTTTTTTTAACGCAATGCATTAAAAACACAAAGAAATGTCTTATTTGTAAGATGCAATGGCCAGAAAACACAAAGAAATGTCTTATTTCTAAAACGCAATAGCCTAAAAACACAAAAGAAAGTGTACTTACTAAAACGCAACGGACTGAAAACACATAAAAATGTGTTTTACCTAACACGCAATGCACCAAAAACATAAAGAAATGTCTTATTTCTAAAACGCAATGGCAAGAAAACACTTAAAAATGTCTTTTTTCTAAAATGCAATGGAGTGAAAACACATAAAAATGTGTTTTACCTAAAACGCAGTGCACAAAAAACACAAAGAAATGTCTTATTTCTAAAACGCAATGGCCAGAAAACACTTAAAAATGTTTTTTTTTTCTAAAACGCAATTGACTGAAAACACATAAAAATGTGTTTTACCTAAAACGCAATGGACTAAAAACACTTCAAAAATGTGTTTTACTAAAACGCAATGGACAGAAAACACATAAAACTGTCTTATTTCTAAAACGCAATAGCCTAAAAACAGAAAAAAAAAAAAAAAAAAAAAGTGTTCTCTCTAAAATGCAATGGACTGAAAACACATAAAAATATGTGTTTTACCTAAAACGCAATGACTAAAAACACATCAAAATTGTCTGAACCAGGAAGAAGGAGATCAAAAACTATCTACGAAAATGAGCCAATTTCCAGAAAATTAAATTTTCTGATGCAACTCGACCCCAGCCAGGGGCTCTGCCCCTTGACCCTGCTCCCAGGGGCGTTGCCCCCGGACCCCCGCCAAGATCGTAAAACGCAATGACTCAATTCAAAAACCCAGATCGTAAAAATGGAATTCAAGAATTTCTTACATGGATCGAAGCCGATTTCTTTAACGATTGACAAAATATGAATGATAGAAACACTTATCAGCGATCGAATCGAACGGATCGAGTGATTCGCTTCAAAATCACGGGAAAAATGAGATATTGTATGAAGTTTAACTGGGTTTCTTCAAAAAAGTTGAAGAACACGTTGATTGGGTGTTTGAATCATTGATTGGTGATGAAAATCGCACTATAATGTAGTGATTATTGAGATAGAAAGTGAAGAAAAGGTTGAAGACGGTGGGTTTTGAAAATGGTGGGTTTTGAAGTTACTGGGGAGAAGAAGGAAGAAGATTGGATACGATTGACTAAAATACCCTTTCTCTTTATTTTAAATTTTGCCGCATGTCATAATTCTATTGTTTCCTATCCTTCCTAGCCAAAATAAACTTCCTGTTTGATCATCACCCGAATTTTTAGTATAATTATAGAGATAGAGTAGAGAATCGATTATGAATGCTCTAATATATTATCACTTGTAAAACCCGAGAGGATCTTTCAATGATATCAATGTTAACTTGTGTGAGTGCGGAATCCAAACACAAGCGGATTCAAGAAAACAATAGAGTAAAATAAACACAATAAGCAAATCAAAACACTATCTTGCATTCACCTTAGAATCGATGACTAATACAAGATATGCAACCGATCTCAAGTGGCCTCTAACCTTCTGCCAAGCGATCAACCTTCTAAACATTACAAGGGTTTACTTATATACTACCTATGATGGATCAAAACCAACCTAGGCCCACTCGAGATCACACTAAAAACCCAATACATATATCCGACCCAAAACAACTTAGTTAAACATTACAAGATCAACCCTAAACTTTAGTATCTCTCAATGTATAAACCTTGAGGTTCCAACAATCTCCCCCTAGGTTTATGCATAGAGAGTCTTGAAACTTCAACTATCACGAGCACCACCCAAACGATCTTTGAGCCCACTAAAACCTTTTGTGCGAATATGTATGGATGAAGCAACAGCACCAGTCCATGCTTTTGCAATTTCTTCATATTTTTCAGTGGCTCTAATTTGATGGCGAGCTAACACTTCCAGATCTTCGTAAGCAAGATTCAACAAATCAACTTGATCCACCAAGCGAAAATTCACATCATCATCACAAACAATTACTGCTTGCCCTAGACGCTCATCATAAGCCCAAAAATGCAAGGACTTCAAAGCACCTTTTGGAATCTTTCTCACCAAAGGAATCACCTTTTCCTTATCAGTTACTGGCCAGTGCACAATCTTCATTCGCTTGTTTGTATATGGATCTCTAACGCCTTTGGCTGGTTTAATAATGGACTCTGCAGTATGCATAGAAGTAAAACCACGAAGAACCTCCCTCTTCAATCTCTCATAAAACAAATAACCACGACCTCCAGGCTTATCATCCACATAAGGTGAATTAGACAAGTTCGTCAAATCAATCTTTGTGAAAGTCTGGAACTGAGCTGGATTTTTGTACCATTCAACAGGTCCAACTTTCCTCTTTATCCACCATCTTCGACGATCATGATCAAAACCCCAGCTAACTACACCAGATCTATTTCCAACTTTATCATAGAGAGTTTCACCAACATCCATTAAATGATGAGTTACGTGAGCATCATCATCATCTGGATTAAGATTCTTGTTCTTCAGAATAATAAACTCCCTTTTCTTCTTAATTCTTTCAGCCTTCTCTTTATCTGCAACTGGATCAGTAACTCTTTTAAAGTATTGTTCCATAGCAGCACTTCTCTCAGCATCATCCTTTTCAAAAGCTTTTCTTCTGTTTTCTACATCAGTCGGATCAGAAAACTCTTGTCCAAACTTCTTTTCCAACTTTCCACGTAAATCATAAACCATAGTAAACAGCAAACTGACATCTCCTTGAAGCTGTTCAATTTGTTGATTCTTTTGCACTATAGTATCTTCAAGTTGGATGATCTTGGCGTCTTTATGAATTGAATCTTGCTCAACCACAATTAACCTTTTCTTCATTTCTCTCATACTAATAAAATCATCATCATCGCTTGAATCATCATCAAATGGCATTCTAAACGGCTCTTCAGGTCTCTTACCACTTGAACTGCTAGGTACATCAAGAACAACTCTAGAAGGACCTGCAGATTCAGAAACACCAAGTGGCATTGTCTCAACAACAGTATCAGTATCAACATTTGTAAGCTGAACATCTGCAGTGGTGGTCTCCAAAACATTTCCTTGAGTGTCAGTGTTAAACTCAAAGATATCTTCAGTAGTGTCAGTGGTATCAGTGACATTCTTCTCAAAATCAAAATCATACAATCCATCATCATCTTCAGCAACATTCATGGGTTGATCTTTGTTTTGCTCAACATACATTCCGAGTCGAGGATCCCTCCTTTTTCGCTTCAACGGCAATGAATCAGGATCCTTTGGGTTCTTACTAGGCTCTTCATTAGATACTGTAAGATTGGAAGGAGGATTTCCCATCTTATCAGTCACCGACTTTAACAACAAAGCCAAACTCTCAGCAGTAATCACGGACGGAACAGTAGAAACAGCAACATCAGCTTCTTTTTCAGGAGGAAGCTCTTCATCATCTCCTGAATCACACAAAATCTCTATGCCCTCATCGTCAGAGTTAATTGTTAATATCTATGTCTCAGGCTCATTAACAGTAGTATTCTGAACATCATGTTCTTCAGCAACCATTGCATTCACTTGAATAGGTTGGACTATCACTGGATCAGCAGCTACAACTTCAGTCTCTGCAAACTGACCAAATTTCTCCAAAGGAATACGTCCCTCAAACTTCTTTTTTGTACCCTTCTTGGTAGTGAGAGCACCAAAACAAGAAGGACCCATAGGTTTTAACTCCAAGGTGTCACCGGATCGCGTCAAATCAGAATAGCGAGCATTGAAAATCATCTGCAAAAACCTTGGATACATAATAAATTTATCCTTTCGAACTCCAGTAACATTTCTCTTCATCCCTTCAAAAATATACTTCGAGAAGTTGAACGGCTCATTCGTAATAAGTGCAATGAAAGCAGCCGTTTGAGTAATGTTCAGTTGATCTGTTCCCCCTCGATTTTCTGTCATACACAAGATAAACATGTGTGCCAACAAACGCCAATACGGGTGCAGAAACTTCTTAACGAGTGACGGATATTTTCCTTCATAGCTCAAACGAGGTAAAGTAGCCTCTATAGTATCACTTGGAAGCTCAATTGGATCAGATTCAGTATCACCAAACTGAAGAACTTCTCTTATCATTTGCTCAGTAATGACGATCTTCTTCTTCTGAATCTCAGCTTCTATCATTCCCTTTCCGTCAGCTCCTTGTGCTTCAAATCTTGCTGTCTTCCAAAAATCTTGAACAAGACTTTCATAAACAACAGGATTATCTCTCAGTGCATGAACAAGTCGGCAGCTATTCAACCCTTTAATCAGCGATGTATACAATCTCTTCTGCTTCTCTGGGGGTGAAGCTAGATAACCAGCTTGATTGTGCGTTGAGATAAATTTTAAGTCCATATCCTACACCAAACGGAAACACTAAGCATAAAGACATGTGAATAAAATTTTAGTCAACTTAATTCAAAAGCAGATCACACTGAATCAGCAGTCAAAACATAGGCTATCGATTAACACACATGAATTAACTCGAGACTATGAGGTTTCGAGTCGAAACCATGAAGTTTCGAGTCGTGACCTCAGTCGAGACTGAGTTAACTTAAACCGAGACCTCAGTCGAGACCCTCAACTTTGAGTCGAGACCCCAATCGAGACAGACGAGGTTGCGACTCGCAACCTTATGTCTCGAGTCTTCACATGTGTTCAGTCATAACCCTAGTCGAGACTCCACAAACAACTTTAATCCACTGAGTTTTGGATCAAACACCATAAACACCCCATGATTTCTTTGAGGACCAAAATATGTCCAAATTTAGGGTTCATGAGCATCTTCAAACATTCATTTGATGTTCAAACTATCTTCATCAAATCTTCAAAAATCCTGCAAAACTTCAACTGAAACATCATCAAGTTCATCAAATTACCTTCAAAAGCAAGTCGAGACCGGAGTAATTGTCGGAAAAACCAAGAAGTCGCCGGGAGAGAGAGAGAGAGTTTTGAAAGTGACAACTATTTGTTTCGAGTGCACAGTGGGGTCTCGAGTCGAGATCCTTATAAATATCCCAATTTGTGGGCTGGGCCTTTAATGATATGGGCCGAGACCACAGTCTCGATTCGAGACCACTCATCAGTTTGAATCTTGGATTTATTAAAGAAATATATTTTTCAACTATTTCAGCAATCCAATTTAAAAATCAATATTTTCTTATACAACCCTTTAACTTCCTGAGCATGTTTTATTAGACCAAAACCTACAAACATAAAATTAAATAATATCGAAATATTATTTACAAAAATAAAATAAGGAAATATCATAATTTGCTCAGGGATCAAATCACGGGTTTCGGGCTTGGCCACACTTATCAACACTGATCTATTACTGAATGATCTAAACGATTGCCAGTATATTTGTCCTCCTAAACTCACCTCCCTAGACCTTTTCCATATAACTGCCTGTAACAGATTTTATCATGTTTTGATTTCTTAACAATGAACACCCAAACAAATACTAATCAATTCCCGGAATTATATACAGCGCACTCTATCATGCAAGTAGCTTCCCTACCACATATTTCACAAGTCCAATCCAGATCTCTGAAATTTTAACTGGGAATAGATTGAGAAGAGAACGGAATAGATCTTAAGCAGAGATGATATAATATACAGATCAAATGAGTTTTTCTCAATTTGATATAGGTTTCTAGGGTTTCTTTTGGGCACTTGAGGGCCTCTTTCGGGTGTATAAATGATCTACAGAGCGACAACGTACAGCTAGGTCAGCATGTATCTGGATGCAGCAGAAGCTGACGTTGCCTAGCACCTCCAGGTCAGCATATATCTGGATGCAGCAGAGGAGATACACGACTTTTTCAGAGAAGATTTCAGAGTCAGACCAAAATTGTGTGTATCGGGACAACATACAGACATTCAAATAGACATGAGCTAATTCCAAGTGATTTTCTTTCCTGAGGTCATGTACTAATTTAGTTCTAAACAGACACAGCCAATGTTTCCAGTCTTTAAGGATAGAGCCTACCAACACATCGTGCTAGAGTCAAACTATTTCGATACTGGTCTTACATGAGTCAGCCCTCGACCATAATGTGAAAATTCATTTCATTTCCCAGTCATGCAATGTTTCTTTTTGGATTTTTAAATTTTTAATGTTTTTGTATTTTTCAAAATTTTTCAATGTTTTTGTATTTTTCAAAATTTCTCCCCCTAAATTTGTGCATAAATAAAAACTACCTAAGAATAGAAAACTTTATGAACAAATTTACTAAAACAAAAACAACCATGCTCAGTCGGTATACCGGATCATTTTCAGAAAATCAACAAGCACTTTAAATTTTTAGCTGCTGACAGGTTTTGTAAACAAATCGACAGCATTTGCATCTGTGTCGATTTTGTTAGTGCAGTTGTCTGTCGACTTCATCTTCGTTCGAGTCTTAGATTAGTAATGAAAGATCAAGTCACGCAGTTCGAGTTAAACAGGAAACAAAGGTGAACAAGCCAGTTCAAACGAAGTGGACAGCTCAAACGAAGTGGACTGTTCAAACGAAGTGGACAATTCAAACAAAGTGGACTGTTCAAACGAACTGGAAATGCCTGTTCAAACAAACTGGAAATAGTATAAATATGTGACTTGAGTTTTTCATTTGTAACTTTTGGATTCTGGTAGCGAAACTCTGCCGAAGTGTCTCCAAGTCTGTAATCACGTTATAATCAATATAAGAGACAGTTATTAGTGAATATCAAGCTAAAACAAACTCTGATTCATTGAATTCCGCCTTTGAATCAGTTTAGAGCTCTTCTGAAGACTCGTTCAGATCGATTCTCGATCCTACAAGTGTGTTACCGATGTGGTTATCAAGGACACATTGCTGTTAACTGCCAAAGTTGGAATTATGAGACGAGAAGATGCTTTAATTGCAATATCAGAGGTCACATTGCCAGAGATTGCCCAATGAGATCAAAGGGAAGATCGAGGGCTGAATCTCAGAAAGTGGCAAAGAAACCAGTCAATGTCAAGCCCAAAGAACAGAAAGTGGAAGAAAAGAAAGTAAAGCTTTCATAGGGGCAGAAAGACAGACTGAGGAAGAAGAGGAAGAAAGCGAGAGAGTATCTCGAAAGGATTTTGTCCTCGGATACAATTGGTAAAACAGATAAAAGTTCTGATAAATCGTCTTGCTCGCCAAAGAATGACAAATCATGCAAAACGGATTCATCAGATACAAATCTGAGGATGAAAGAGGGAAAGATGAAAAAGAAAGTTTGTGGCAATGAATCTGTTTCTGTGGAAACAAAGGAGCCACATGTCGGTGATGAATCTGGCTCATCAAAGCCAGACAAGCCACATTCAGGCAATGATTCTGGTATGGTAAAACCAGAAGAGCCATTTGTTGAGGTAAAAGTTGAGAATTCTGGTCTAACAATGGATGATGCAAATTTTCCACCATTGTTGAACAAGAATTCAAAAGCACCCAAGGATCGTCAGGCTTGGGTGAATCTGTTCAAATGAAAAACCTGACTTGCCGGAGTTCCCAAGTTGGTAAGTGTGGATCATGAATCGGCACATTTCTTGAGAAATTTCACTCTGGTGATTTTTCGCCTTACATGTGGTAAATCAGGGACATTAAGTTGTACTTGATTTTCTACAAGTGATGCTTGAGATCTAAAACTGTAATTGTAAAATCTGTCATGTGTATAAAGAACAAGGTGATGAAGTGACCCCGAATCTACAAATGATTGGTAAACAAAACTAATTTTCCGGAAAAACCATTTTGATTAAAACAAACTTAAGTGTTTTGAAATCACTATGGGAAAATGTTTTGTTGTCAGGGGGAGTTCTGATTGTTCAAGCCAAGTGAATGGAGAACTGAAGCAATTATCATCTTGTTGTCACATTTCTTGTACAGTTGGTTTTCAAATTTTCCCAGAAAATCAAAATTGAGACATATTTTGATTTTAGGGGGAGTAAAAATTTTAAAAAAAAATTAGAAAATTTGAAAAAGCCAAAAACATGATAAAATGAAAAATGAGTTTTGTTGTCAAAAAGAGGAAATGATAGTAGATCAGTTGGACTGTCACAGCATGCTAAAGAAATGTAAAGTCAAAATGTGATAAGCGATCTCACTAAGGATGTGACGATAGGCTCAGCTAGACTAGTAGATTTGCGATAACGATACAAACTTAAATGAAAAAGCCTAGTTCTAGTGGGAAACATGGTTGAAAGCATAGTACTTAGTTTTGTCCTTCTTGACTGTGTGCCTACTCAGTAATCGCTGATTGTCGAAAGACATAAAACTGGTTAAGTTTGTGAACTTTCACAACTTTGCTAAAAAGTCACTGTGATTGTGCATTTTATTTTGCAAAGATTTAAACTTGTTTTATTTCTTTATTTTGCTTAAGCATCGGACATCCTCTGTGTATACGTGAGTATCGACCTGGATGTTGTTGCCTAAACGTTCTGCTTTATTTTCTTTGGTGTTTCGTTTAAGCTTTGGATCACCTCTGCGTATACGGGAGTATCGACCTGGTGGTTAAAGCCTAAACAACTTCAACTTATTTTATTTTTCTTATTTTGTTTAAACATTGGACTTTCTCTGCGTATACGGAAGTATCGACCTGATTGTTAATGTTTAAACATTCTGCTTTATTTTCGCACAAATCACAGTTGATAAAAGTTTAAAGGCATTATTTGAGTCAGTGTATTGCATGATGAGGGGATATGCTGAGATCGTGGGGTCCATAAGAATTTAGTGCTATCTAAATATATCTTAACGTATCGGTAAGCATTTCGAAAGTTTTTAGATTGAGTTTAAGTGGACAACAATATCGTCAATCAATGTGAATCGTTTAGAGCATAAAATGAAATCAAGCTTAACGGTGTTAGTGATTTGTCTCATAAACTGATATGATCCTCTTACACAAACTCACAAAAATATTGTCTGTAAATATTTCTTTACTGCATTTTATTCTTTTCAAAAATCCAAAAAGATTTTAGTGTGTTTTAGCATAAAATTTTGATAAAATACAAAAATATTTTCGACAACTGATGTTGAAAAGCTGATATTCAAAATTTCAAGTGCTGAACATGATGAACTAGTTTGGGAGTGTGTGTATTGAATTGTGAAATTTATTTTGAGAAAGAAGTTTGATTAGTTAATCGAGATCATTAATTTGAACTTGATGTAACTTTTTCAGTAAGTTTTTTCTTATTGTTTTTAAGTAAAAACTTATGTGGTGGTGAGAAAATGTGTGCAGGAGTTGAGCTGAACAGAATTAAAGCCAGGATGTGATCTCTAGGTGATAGCTAATTCCAGACAGCGATCCAATCATGATGAGAGGGGGAGTCTGACGAGGTTAGAGCCAAAGAGAAGATCATGGTCCATGCTAAGAAAAAAAAAGGAGATCGATCAAGATTGAAGAGTCGTCATGTTGAAGACTCTCACTGAAGATTCCGTCAACATTCAAGGGGGAGTCTGTTAGTGCAGTTGTCTGTCGACTTCATCTTCGTTCGAGCCTTAGATTAGTAATGAAAGATCAAGTCACGCAGTTCGAGTTAAACAGGAAACAAAGGTGAATAAGCCAGTTCAAACGAAGTGGACAGCTCAAACGAAGTGGACTGTTCAAACGAAGTGGACAATTCAAACAAAGTGGACTGTTCAAACGAACTGGAAATGCCTGTTCAAACGAACTGGAAATAGTATAAATATGTGACTTGAGTTTTTCATTTGTAACTTTTGGATTCCGGTAGCGAAACTCTGCCGAAGTGTCTCCAAGTCTGTAATCACGTTATAATCAATATAAGAGACAGTTATTAGTGAATATCAAGCTGAAACAAACTCTGATTCATTGAATTCCGCCTTTGAATCAGTTTAGAGCTCTTCTGAAGACTCGTTCAGATCGATTCTCGATCCTACAGATTTGCTCGAGTTTAATAAGACCTCTGTCAAAGCAGTCTCTAATGAAATGAACTTTTATGTCTGTGTGCTTGGTTTTGGAGTGAAAAACAGGATTTTTAACAATTTGTATTACAGCATCATTATCGCAGTAAATAGTAGTTTTGAGATAAGTCAAACCGTAGTCCTGCAATTGATGTTGCATCCACACCACTTGAGAACAAGATACAGAGGCGGCAACATACTCAGCTTCAGCTGTAGAAATCGCCACCGTTTGTTGTTTCTTGCATTGCCAAGAAATGAGCCTGTCACCCAGAAATTGACATCCAGCTGATGTAGATTTCCTGTCACTATCAGTGCCTCCAAAATTGCTATCAGAAAACGCAAACAAGTCAAAATTTGAATCCCTTGGATACCACAGACCAAACCGAGGTCAGCCTTTGAGGTATCGAAAGATTCGTTTAACAGCAGTAAGATGAGAAGTTTTAGGATTAGCCTGATATCTTGCGCAGTTGCAGACAGCAAACATGATATCCGGACAGCTAGCTGTCAGATACATCAACGACCCGATCATAGACCTATACAGACGTTGATCAACAGAAGAGCCTTCATCATCTTCAGTCAGTAACGGTCTCTCTGCCATTGGTGTTTCGGCTGACTTTGAGTCTGAAAGCTTGAATTTTGCTAGCACATCATCCACATACTTCCCTTGATGAATAAGAATGCCTTGGGAATTCTGTTTGACTTGTAAACCCAAAAACAGTGGCATTTCTCCGAGAGCACTCATCTCAAACTTCTTTTTCATAACCCTCTCAAACTCCTTGCAAAGCTCCTCACTTGTAGATCCGAAGATAATATCATCGACATAAATTTGAACCAAGATCTGATCCTTGCCCACTTTCTTGATAAACAGAGTCTGGTCTATCGTGCCACGTGTGTACCCATGATCCAAAAGATGTTCAGTTAGAGTAGCATACCAAGCTCGTGGTGCTTGGTGTAATCCATACAATGCCTTATCTAGCTTGTAGGCATATTCTGGATGATCTGGATGTACAAAACCAGGTGGCTGCTCAACAAAAATTTCTTCCTTCACATCTCCATATAGAAACGCTGTCTTGACATCCATCTGATACACAGTGAACCCCATATATGACGCATAAGCTAAGAAGATCCGGATGGCTTCAAGTCGAGCAACCGGAGCGTATACTTCATCATAATCCAGACCCTCTATTTGTCGAAAACCCTGAACCACCAGTCTTGCTTTATTTCGAACAATAACCCCTGCAGAGTCTTGCTTATTTCTGAACACCCATCTAGTTCCAAGTTTGCGCTTTCCCTTCGGTAACTCGACAAGTTTCCATACTCCAAGCTTCTCAAACTGGTTCAGCTCTTCATGCATAGCATCTACCCAGCCTGGTTCCTGCAAAGCTATATCAATAGTTTTAGGTTCTATTTGTGAGATGTAGCAAGAATATAAACATGTATTGATGGTTCCTGATTGGCTCCTAGTTAAAACTCCTGCATTTACAGGACCAATCACATTCTCTATAGGATGATTTCGTTGGACACTTGTAGGAATTGCCATGTCAGGTACGGTCTCGTCTTCAGTAGAAGCATTTTGATTATCATCAGTGGTGTTGCTAGACTCCCCCTCATTAGATGCTGCAGTATGATGAACTAATGGAGTTGTAACGATGCAATCTTCAGGAATGGATTCAGGAAATAGTGCAGATCCTGAACCACTACGTACAGCACCACTTGATGAAGCACCTTCAGGGGATTGATGGGACATTTGCTGAGGCGTAGGATGCCGAGTGAAAACCATTCCCGGTGGGTCAATGGTATGATTTCTTGATCTTCCTTTAGCTTGTTCTTCTTCTTCAGTATCACCAAAAGACAGTGGTTGTTTTGGAGTAGACACACCTGCAACTGTAGGGACACTTGACAAAATGTTAAACGATTTAAATAATTCAGCATAATCATATAGCCAATCTGGTCCAACTCTAGCGTCCGTAGCATTTTCTTCGAGCCATTCAATGTTGCACGACTCGACGACCTTTTTAGTTACCTTGTTGTATACTCTATAGGCTGAACCTTTAGCATATCCAACAAAGTAACACTCGTCCCCTTTGACTTCAAACTTTCCATTAGCGTCCATAAGTAGTAACACACATGGATAGCCAAAGATGCGAAAGTGTGAAACCGAAGGTTTACGTCCTTCCAGAATCTCATAAGGAGTTTTCATATGTCATTTGTTTACTAAAGCATGATTCTGGACGTAACAAGCCGTGCTAACAGCTTCAGCCCAAAAGAAAGTAGGAAGCTTCGAATCAGCCAGCATAGTACGTGCAGCCTCTATAAGAGTACGATTTCGTCTTTCAGCCACTCCATTCTGTTGTGGAGTTCGTGGTGCACTATACTGTTGTTCAATTCCCTTTTCAGCACAGAATGTATCCATGGTGACATTTTTGAATTCCGTCCCATTGTCTGATCGAATAACCTTCACTTTTGTACTGGCTTGATTTTCCACCAGAGTAATGAATTGTTTGATCAAACCCGCAGCCTCATTCTTGTGACTTAGAAAGTACACCCAGGTGTAGCGTGAGAAATCATCGACTATCACGAGACAATAGGCCTTCTTGCCAATACTTAACACATTCACCGGACCAAAGAGATCCATGTGAAGTAATTCAAGCACAGCTTTGGTTGAGGGTGTAGACTTAGATTTATGAGGTTTTCGATGTGCTTTTCCCTTTGCACAAGCAACACACTTTTCTACCAACATAAAGTCTTTGATTGGTAGATCATGGACCAGTTGACCTTTGGCAAGTCGATTCAAATTCTTCATATTCACATGTCCAAGGCGACGATGCCACAATAAACCATCATGTTCTGATATCTTCAAAAATAGACAAGTAATTTCTTCACACGGCTTCTTGTTCATATCAATGACATAAGCATTTCCTCGTCTCTCAGCTGTCATCAAAAACCAATCTTCAGGAATGACAATCCCTGGTTTCAATACGTAGCATCCTTTCTTTGTAAAATGAACTGAATTTCCTCGATCACAAATTTGTGAAATGCTCAACAGATTATGTTTCAGTTCTGGGACATAATTCACATTCTCGAAGCTTAAAACCATTTTTCACTGTTCCTTTCAACGTGATTCTTCCTGATTCTCCTCCCGCAAAAGAGACATATCCACCGTCAAATCCTTTAACATTGACCAGTTGAGACAAGTCTCCCGTCATATGCCTGGAACAGCCACTATCCATGTACCAGAGGCGCACGGTAGTCCTCCACAGCTGTTCCTGCACGATTAGCGGGATCAGTTAGATTTAAGAACCCAGCCCATAGTGGATCTGGGTTTCCCTTGTGCATCAAAATAAGTTACTCTTTGCCACACCAAATTGTCTTTATTTAAAAATTTCGAAGGATTTTTAATGGCAGAATTTTGATGAGATGTATGAGACGAATTGGAATGCGTGGCCCTAGATTTAGGTTTCCAATGCTTATTTGACCATTGAGAATTGTAGTTACCAAACGCTTTATATTGATTTTTTTGAAAATCCTTTTGTTGATTTTGATTTCTACGTTTGGCTGCATTCCAATCTTGATCAGAAGGCTTAGCCTTACGATAATTATTCCTCATTGTCTTAGACTTTTCAGTCGTCACTGACTCTGAATAACGATATCGGTTTGGCTTGACTTTCTGATTTTGTGCATATTTATTTTTAGACTGCACACTTGGGAGATGAACATAGTTTCTGGCGATGTGTCCAGCAACTCCACAATTGAAACATGTTTGACGTTTCAGTTTGTGGAAGTTTTGATGCTTCATAGCAGATGTGTATCTGTTGGGTTTAGAAGAATGAGCTTGATTGATGTTTCTTGCTTGGTTAACTTGTGCCTTTTCTGAGCATTTAGGTACCTGTTGATCAGAACTAACACTGGCACAAGTATGAGATTCAGATGGACTAGATTTATCTTTATCAGAATCATTTTGAAAGGATGTTTCAGATTCAGTTTTACTTTTATTTTCAGAAACCATTTCTTGCAATTTTTCATTTAAAATCACTACTTCTTCCTTTTGAAAATCAGATTCAGTTTTAATCTCGGAAGATGTTAAAACTTCATCAACACGTATTTCATCAACACATATATCATCTGAATTTGATAAAGGTTCCTTTTCAACCTCGGTTTCCAATGGGGTCCCACTAGGTTCAACATTAGGGACGTCCACTAAGACCGATTCAGAAGAAGAATCAGAACACTGTTGATTTTCTTGAGAAGAAGTTTCAGTGGTTGCACTGAATGCGTCCTGAGGGACCTCACCTGTCACACTATCATCAGCTGAAGAGTTAGATACATTAGAATCACAATTTTCAGCTACTGAAAAACATCCATCATCACACACATTATTTAAAGATTCGTCACAAGCATTCATAGTTTTGCCCAAAACATCAGGCCCAAAAGAAGACGAAACATAACTATGAAACGAGTTCAAAAACGATTGTCCAAACACACAACCAGAATCAGTTTTATCAAAAGTAGGTTTAGAAACATCAGAATCTAAATGTGGTTCATCCCAAAACATATCACCCCATCTTACTTCAGGTACTTCATCTGCACATGATGAAGAAACGTTAGGATCAAAAGTACCCTTGGACACAAAACAAACTGGTTTAACCACCTGTTTTTCAACAGGTCTGACATTTACTGATGGCTTACAGTTTTTGGGACCATAAGTTATTTTGCTTTCATTCATCATCTCCTCCTCAGTCATAGGTAAGTAAGTGTAATTGTCATTATAAGGAGGAGGAGCCTGATTAAAACCCAATCCCAACCCTTTTCTTTTCTGGTATGCTAACTGTTGATCACACAGATTTTTGACTAATTTGCTGGAAGAATCAAATTTTTTAATGTTTAGCTCATTTATGTGATATCTATCTCTGATATCCTCCAGCTCTTTAGTCACAGTGCATAATTTTTCTTTAACCATGAAGAGTTGGGCTGTTGTTACACTAACATCATCCTTGAGTTGGATGATGTCTTTTCGTTGAGCTTCGATTTTCTCCTTAAAAGGTTTTTCATTATTAGCCAGAGTGAAATTTTTTCTTTTAATGTCATTATAGTCTTCGATTAGCTCAGCGTTGTGTATTCTATAGGCTTCAACTCGTTCTCTACATTCAGGAGTACAGAAAACAGAAATTACCTCTTCTTTGGTGAGACCTTTGACTGGAGCTGAAAGAATCTGAGTCATGAAAGCAAGATTTTCAGCTGAAATCTCCTCCTCAGGTGGTGAAGTCTCATCCTCAGGCGCTGAAACTTGATCATCTGTGGCCATGAAAGCAATGTTGCTTGAATCAGCTTGATTTTCTGGAGCTGAGATGTTCAGTCGCTCAATTTCCGAATTCCAATCAAAGTGCGAATCAGGCTAAACCACCAAGGCTTGAGCTAATCCCAGAGGTTGAGGACTTCCACTGGCAGCAGCATCAGCAGACATATTCGATGTGGTCACAAGAGCTCTCTCTCGATTAGGTGTAGCAGGTTGGGCTGGAGTTTGTTCACTATTGACCCTAGGTTTGGTACAGTTTCTTGCCAAATGACCTGGTTCATGACAATTGTAGCAACGAAACTCAAATGGCATTTTTGTGGGTCCAGTAAAGGTAAGACCTTGCCATTTGTTTCTCCCGGTTTTATTCACAAAATTTTTGGCTCTAAATGCTGCCATAGCTATCTGCCAAGTTATATCCATTTCTTCTACATCTTCGGGATGAATTTGATCTAAGTCATCCATAGAAAACTTAGGAGGATTAAGTTTACCAGCAACAAAAGCATTCAAGCAATTTATGACAGAAGCAGCTATATCAAGATTTTCCTTTGACTGTTGCGAGAAGAAAGCAATCATCTCGTTTTTAGCAGTGGAAGTTGACGATGCAGCAGCAGTAGCATTAGCAGAAGGTGGTGCAGCAGCAGCAGCAGCAGGTGCTGGAGTTCCAGAGTAGTAAACATTTGGTGAGGTAGGAGCAGCTTTAGCAGAAGCAGAGTTGCTGAACATTTGAAAACCAGCGTGAGACACAAAAGCAGTATTATTGCTTGATGTCGAGGGTGTTGCAGTGAATCCAGCAGCCAACATGCTATTCTTGTAATTTGTTTCTCTTTGTTTATCATCTAGCTCGCAAGCCTTAATGTGAGAAATCATTTCAGATAAGCTACATCTTGCTAGATCCTTGGTTTTCTTGATCATTGGGACGTGATGATCCCAACTTTTTAGTAAAGCATTTAGAAGCTGTCTATTAGATGAAGCATTTGACGTGAGCATTTCCTCCATCTGCATTTGAGTAACTAACTTAACGAATCTCTGAATTTGATTATCAAGAGTCTCTCCATATATATGATTAAAATTGTTGAAACTTTGACTCAGCAGATTCCTACGACTCTCTTTCATATCTTCATTGCCTTCATAGACATCTATTAATGATTCCCACAATTCCTTAGCAGATTTGCAAGTGCGAAAACCAATAGTAATGTCTGGTCCCAATGCCATGGTCAGGTAAGAAAATTCCATATCATCTTCCACAACAATTTTAAAATCTTCTTCAGTATACCGATCAACAGGCTTCTTCACTTTCACACCATCATCAGTAGGACTATCCATCATAATTTCTCTTGGGCCTCTTAGAATACTTCGCCAGATTTTTGCATCTTTGACCTTAACATGTTTTTCGAAACGCCACTTCCACTCAGGGACTTCATTTCCATCTAACAACCGGGGAACACGAGTGGTGGTTCCAATGATGGAATCCAATTCTTGATGCTTAGTCATAGCTGCCAGGTCAACACTTTGATTACTTGAAGTCATTGTTACTTAATTAATTGATTTAGTGATTAATTAATTATTTAATTTCAAGAGTCCAAGAGTCCAAAGTCTGAAAGACGTTGCAAGTGTCGTTGCGAGTCGAGACAGGAGTCGAGACTGAATCAGTAAGTGTATACAATCCTGAGTCGAGACAGTTGTTTCGAGTAAACTGAATTCTGAGTCGAGACCGATGTTGTGAGTCGAGATCGGGAACAATTAAAACTTGAATCCGGTCGAGACAAATGGTTTCGAGTTAAAGATGTCAACTCGAGACCACAGCAGTTGCGAGTCGAGACAAGAACACTATTTCCACTCGAGACGGATGAACTTGAGTCGAGACTAAGCTGAATGTGAGTCGAGACCCTGCAAAACAAACTTGTGAGATAAACGTAACAGAGATTCCTGATTTTCAGCAGCTTCCAAAAATTCAAAGATATGAGATCTTTGAATTTTTTTTATCCTCAACAAACTTCCGTTAATTCAGCAAACACCTTAGACAACGAATCACAATCCAAAATCAGCAACTTTAATCAATATTTGTGAAGAACAGCTTGAATCCGAACACAATAATAATACTGAAATTATGTAAAACACTTAGCAAACAAGATCAGTAACGATTAAAGCCTTCTTGAATCCAATGATATCAAAACCGAACCAAGACTTGGTTTCTTAGCTCTGATACCAATTGTAAAACCCGAGAGGATCTTTCAATGATATCAATGTTAACTTGTGTGAGTGCGGAATCCAAACACAAGCGGGTTCAAGAAAACAATAGAGTAAAATAAACACAATAAGCAAATCAAAACACTATCTTGCATTCACCTTAGAATCGATGACTAATACAAGATATGCAACCGATCTCGAGTTGCCTCTAACCTTCTGCCAAGCGATCAACCTTCTAAACATTACAAGGGTTTACTTATATACTACCTATGATGGATCGAAACCAACCTAGGCCCACTTGAGATCACACTAAAAACCCAATACATATATCCGACCCAAAACAACTTAGTTAAACATTACAAGATCAACCCTAAACTTTAGTATCTCTCAATGTATAAACCTTGAGGTTCCAACATCACTATCTCTATTATTACTATATAAAGCATCTCTTTGTACAAAATTAAAATTTCAAATAAACTTAAGACGTTTGTTACAACTTTCAAAGCATAGGGTACAAGTGTCTTATGCAATAATACCTAATTTAACCTTATTTGATAAAGTTTTTCTAATTAATACACTATTTAATGTTTATTTTATTTATCTTCAAATATAATACGTTTTCATTAGACTATATAAATTTGAGTTACTTTACATTTCGACTCCGCCGCAATGTGTGGTACCATTTTTTAATGTAAAAAACATTATTTTCTTACATGCTTATTTTTAAGTACGTTTCGTTATAAATCCAAGTTAGTCTACGTTTCGACGTAAATTTTCTCGGTAATGAGTCATATCAAATATAATACGGCCCGTGCTTATTTTCATGTGTGTTTTCAATTGGTCTACGTTTTGATGTAAATTTTGTTTGAAAACAAACTGAGCCAAATATTTGACGGTATAAGTTCGAGTTAGTTTAAGTTTCCCCGTCGCCGCAATGCGCTACGGGTCAAAATACAAGTTGTACACATTTAAACTTTATATAGTTACAACTCACTAGTTTAACGATTCTAACATTAGGAATATATTTGTGCCAACTTATGAAATGGTTAACCTACCAAGTTAAAGTGCACTAAACCAATAAAATTTCTACCAAATGCACTAAAATCATCCTAAGAAATAATGGGCGTCATGTCTAGGGATGGGATTTTTTACCGAAATACCGATACCGTACCGGTATCATACCGGTACCGTACCGATGTCGTATCGTACCGATCATAAACGGTACCAGTATTGGCAATAGATTTTAGGAAATTCGGTATTGGTAAAAAAACGGTATCGGTACCGGTATTTTTCGGTAAATACCGGTATTAATACCGAATTTAATAATGACTTTATGTATTTTGCTATTATCTTAGATCCCACTATGAAGTTATATTTTCTTGAACATTGTTTTACCAAAACCAATGTCAAATTTCTTTTGTTTGGTTATTTTTAATCAATTATGATAATATTTTAGACATGTTGGAATTTGAAGGTTAAAAGTCGAACCCTTGGAATTTGTGGCCTAACTCGCGCGGTAAGTAGGAGATCTCATAGTTCTCACAACTCGTGGTGGTTCTTAATTGAACCGAAGCCTCTATATATATATATATAAGAGGGATCTAGGCAAAACGTACATAAATTATCATGAGGAAAAAAAGAGTAAAACTTTGTTGTCATTTTTCAGTTAACATCCAGTTTTTTTGTCTTTTTCCTACCTTTTAATGAAGGGGCAAAATGATCAGATTCTTTTAATTTCTTATAATAAAACGATAAAAGACCATTTTGTCTTACGTTAAAAAGGAGAAAAAAGACAGAAAAGCTGGATGTTAACTGAAAAATCTAACCAGGTTTTGATTTTGGATGAAAATGACAACAGAATTGAAACCACGGGGACCTAGATTCAAAAGGTTCGAGTTTTGGACTATTCTGATAAAAGTGACCAAACCTTAGGGAACATTTTGACAGTTTACTCCGAAAAAATGAACCATTTATTTTTCCAATAAAGGTGACACACATGTAATTGTTGTCGTTTCGTTTCTCCTTGATCGTATCTTCTAAAATCAAGAAAAGAACATATATTAGTTTTGACTGTTCGGTTTACTTATATAACCTACACATATGTATATTTTATGTACATACACCCATGACTTTATAGTCTAGTGGCACCTTGGTGGTGGGATATGGCTTTGGGACCAATAGGTCCTGGGTTCGATTCCCACAAGGGGGTTTTCCCATATTTATTGGGTTTCCTCCTGAATTGGTGTGACATTATGCCTAGTGGAGATGGATATGATCGGGTGATTCCTCTGGTGGCACGATGATACTCCAGTGGTCCGTCAGTGATCCAAATTTGCCGTTAAAAAAAATATTTTATGTACATACTATAACCTAAACATGTGTCGCTTTACAATATATATATTTAAAACATATATGAACAAATTAGTTTAATGATTATTTCTATGCACATAACCTAGCTATGCGAGTTAGGGAGAGTCAATGATTTGGTGATCTGCAGATTATCCACTCACCTATGCTAGTCAACTTGGTCTTTGTATTGTTTGGAAAAATATGCCTATAAAACCAAACACACCAACTTTGTTGATTTGCTTATAAGGACTTTTTATCCAAAAAGAACCTTTTTACAGATTAAATACTAGGAAATTGTAAAATAGTTAACTTTTATCTGTATATTACTTTATTACAGATTAAAGAACTGCATAACGTATAGAAAGAAGCAATACACTATAAGTAACATGGACCCTTATATATATCCTCCAGACACATTTTGGATGGAGCAAACGCTTGATTTTATGCAGAAAACACCCTTTATCATACTATTATAGTGTTCTGATATGCGGTAATGATAAACGTGTCACAAGACTCGGCAGAGAATTAGGAATATCATGATCAATAGAAAAGCTCCAAATCCAAAACCCCCTTCACCCTCATGACCAGATCCACTTTGGTACTGATATGAATTCGCCGAAGTATCTTGGGTAGAAAAGAACGAAGAAAACAAGTATATGACCAGTATCAATAAAATAGGAATCATGACTATGTTTTGTACCATAGGACTGAAGATTATTAGTGCAAGAACATTCACTATTACAAAAGGAGCAATAGGTGATGGACCAGTAATTTCCATTTTCGCTCTACCTGTGGCTTGACTGATTAAACCTCTTTTCACTAACAAAGTGATGGTAATTAATTGCAGTTAATTTCGGATGATTTATACCCGTTGCACGCTTGTATGGGTCAATGACCGAAGATTATTCCCTAGCGTGTGATTATCTATTATATTCTTTTTCCTGTATATAGCTAGAGGATCAGATATATTATTTAATCAAGAGATTTGGAGCTACACTTTCATTTTAAGTTTAAAAGTTGTTTTATTTGACAATACTAGTAGTGACAGTGCAACTATTTATATAAATGTGGACAAAAAAGCGATCATGATTTGCAATATTGTATAATATGTATTCACATATCTATCTGTTTATATTACATAATCTGGTGAGTCAATTGGATAACAGACAATTGGGAAAAGGTTTAATAGGAGCACAATTGTACAGGTTAAAGAATTCTCTAAGAACTTGGTCAAAGCAAGCTACCCCTCCATTCTAGCTGAGCATGTACATTTTATTCCTTTTAATGGCAAAATACCTAATATACAATTAAAAATTTTCTCCATACTTTGATGATACTAAAAATATAGTACTTACTCTTGTGTATATATAGTTTTTAGTTAAGGTATTATATATTATTAAGCATTATTTACAGGGAGTGTAACGAAGTTAATTACAAAGAACGGCTAATCAAATAATATATGTCAAAGATAATTATAATAAAGTCTATGTAAGAGCATCCATAAATGATCCTCCGTATTTATATGAGTGCATTCTCTATATCTTATAGAGTGGTCGTGAGCAGAGAAGAAAAAATGTTACTGTTCGTTAGTAAATTTGGAGGTACTTTGTTCATCATCTATAATTTTTTAATATATCTTAAAATGACTGTGAGTGGATGAGAGAAAAACGTTACTGCTCATCAGGGAATTTAGAGGGACATTGTTCATCCTCTATAGTTTTCTAATATTTTTTTTAAAACTGGGTGTGGGTGGATGAGAGAGAAAAGGTAATGATAAAAGAATAAAAAATTGGGTTATTGGATTTAATCACCCTCAACTATTGACTATTGGCTGCTGTCACCCTCAAATATCACTTTGACGCCCGTCACCCCCAACTTAACACTTAGTGTGTTCTAACACCACGTCGTTAATTGATCGCTAACTTTTGATGTTGTTTTATACTTTTGGGGGTGTCATAGGGATCTTAGGAAGGTTTTAAGGATCTTTAGACACCCCCAAAAGTATAGTAACAAGCTCCAAAGTTAGTGATTAGTTAAAGACGTGGTGACAAAACAAAGTAAGTGTTAAGTTGGGGGTGGCGGTCGTCAAAGTGATAGTTGGGGGTGGCAGCGGCTAATAGGCAATAGTTAGGGGTGATAAAATCCAATAACCGTAAAAAATTATTTAATTGAAAAAGAGAAGGAAAAGATAATAATTTTTAGGGTTAGGATATAATAGGAAATTTTTTTGCTAGAAAGGCTAGAAAGTAATCTTGACTATCAATTGATTTAATTAAGGGCTAAGATTAAATGAGTGAAATTGAAGAGAAGATAAGAGGCGCGTGGGTTTGTATAAGGGTATTCTAGTCAATCTAGGACAATAGTTTATTTCTCCTCCGATCCCCCCCCCCCCCCCATTTTTTAAACGTTAATAACTTTATCATACGACATTATTTTTTTATAAAAATTGCACTATAAAATGAGCGTTTTTTTTATCTTTAAAACGAGTATAGTATTGCTATATTTTTGAAAAAAAAAAATCGAAAACCCAGTTGCGTAAAACGCAATGGAAAAAAACCCAGCTACGTAAAACACAATGAAAAAAAAAACGTAAAAAATGACTTTTTTTTAACGCAATGCATTAAAAACACAAAGAAATGTCTTATTTGTAAGACGCAATGGCCAGAAAACACAAAGAAGTGTCTTATTTCTAAAACGCAATAGCCTAAAAACACAAAAGAAAGTGTACTTACTAAAACGCAACGGACTGAAAACACATAAAAATGTGTTTTACCTAACACGCAATGCATCAAAAACATAAAGAAATGTCTTATTTCTAAAACGCAATGGCAAGAAAACACTTAAAAATGTCTTTTTTTCTAAAACGCAATGGACTGAAAACACATAAAAATGTGTTTTACCTAAAACGCAGTGCACAAAAAACACAAAGAAATGTCTTATTTCTAAAACGCAATGGCCAGAAAACACTTAAAAATGTTTTTTTTTTTTTCTAAAACGCAATTGACTGAAAACACATAAAAATGTGTTTTACCTAAAACGCAATGGACTAAAAACACTTCAAAAATGTGTTTTACTAAAACGCAATGGACAGAAAACACATAAAACTGTCTTATTTCTAAAACGCAATAGCCCAAAAACAGAAAAAAAAAAAAAAAAAAAAAAGTGTTCTCTCTAAAATGCAATGGACTGAAAACACATAAAAATATGTGTTTTACCTAAAACGCAATGACTAAAAACACATCAAAAATTGTCTGAACCAGGAAGAAGGAGATCAAAAACTATCTACGAAAATGAGCCAATTTCCAGAAAATTAAATTTTCTGATGCAACTCGACCCCAGCCAGGGGCTCTGCCCCTTGACCCTGCTCCCAGGGGCGTTGCCCCCGGACCCCCGCCAAGATCGTAAAACGCAATGACTCAATTCAAAAACCCATATCGTAAAAATGGAATTCAAGAATTTCTTACATGGATCGAAGCCGATTTCTTTAACGATTGACAAAATATGAATGATAGAAACACTTATCAGCGATCGAATCGAATGGATCGAGTGATTCGCTTCAAAATCACGGGAAAAATGAGATATTGTATGAAGTTTAAGTGGGTTTCTTCAAAAAAGTTGAAGAACACGTTGATTGAGTGTTTGAATCATTGATTGGTGACGAAAATCGCACTATAATGTAGTGATTATTGAGATAGAAAGTAAAGAAAAGGTTAAAGACGGTGGGTTTTGAAAATGATGGATTTTGAAGTTACTGGGGAGAAGAAGGAAGAAGATTGGATACGATTGACTAAAATACCCTTTCTCTTTATTTTAAATTTTGCCACATGTCATAATTCTATTGTTTCCTATCCTTCCTAGCCAAAATAAACTTCATGTTTGATCATCACCCGAATTTTTAGTATAATTATAGAGATAGAGTAGAGAATGGATTATGAATGCTCTAATATATTATCACTATCTCTATTATTACTATATAAAGCATCTCTTTGTACAAAATTAAAATTTCAAATAAACTTAAGACGTTTGTTACAACTTTCAAAGCATAGGGTACAAGTGTCTTATGCAATAATACCTAATTTAACCTTATTTGATAAAGTTTTCCTAATTAATATACTATTTAATGTTTATTTTATTTATCTTCAAATATAATACGTTTTCATTAGACTATATAAATTCGAGTTACTTTACATTTCGACTCCGCCGCAATGCGTGGTACCATTTTCTAATGTAAAAAACATTATTTTCTTACATGCTTATTTTTAAGTACGTTTCGTTATAAATCCAAGTTAGTCTACGTTTCGACGTAAATTTTCTCGGTAATGAGTCATATCAAATATAATACGGTCCGTGCTTATTTTCATGTGTGTTTTCAATTGGTCTACGTTTTGATGTAAATTTTGTTTGAAAACAAACTGAGCCAAATATTTGACGGTATAAGTTCGAGTTAGTTTAAGTTTCCCCGTCGCCGCAATGCGCTACGGGTCAAAATACAAGTTGTACACATTTAAACTTTATATAGTTACAACTCACTAGTTTAACGATTCTAACATTAGGAATATATTTGTGCCAACTTATGAAATGGTTAACCTACCAAGTTAAAGTGCACTAAACCAATAAAATTTCTACCAAATGCACTAAAATCATCCTAAGAAATAATGGGCATCATGTCTAGGGATGGGATTTTTTACCGAAATACCGATACCGTACCGGTATCATACCGGTACCGTACCGATGTCGTATCGTGCCGATCATAAACGGTACCGGTATTGGCAATAGATTTTACGAAATTCGGTATTGGTAAAAAACGGTATCGGTACCGGTATTTTTCGGTAAATACCGGTATTAATACCGAATTTAATAATGACTTTATGTATTTTGCTATTATCTTAGATCCCACTATGAAGTTATATTTTCTTGAACATTGTTTTACAAAAACCAATGTCAAATTTCTTTTGTTTGGTTATTTTTAATCAATTATGATAATATTTTAGACATATTGGAATTTGGAGGTTAAAAGTCGAACCCATGGATGTTTACCTTTTGATTTTTTTGACTACTTAATCTGTATTATGTTTACTCTTTGTTTACATTCCTCTATATATTACTCCAGTTCAATTAATAATTGATGGATGTGTTGCACATGAAAAAATTTTTAGGTAAAACAATGGATGACACCAAAGCGGTACCAATATGGTAAAGTACCGAAATACCGGTATCGATACCGAATCTATAAATACGGTACGGAAATCGGTATCCATATTTCCTCAATTTCAGTAACGGTATTTACGGTACCGGTACGGTACCGGTATCGTACCGATCTCATCCCTAATCATGTCTACAAGATGGGTCATTGATATAAATCTGACTCCCTGACAACAACAACATTCAAACTAAAGGTGACATAAGATGTCACAACGGATGAAAGTCCACATAACCGAGAATCAAGTAACCCCTCTTAACTTAAGGGTCGTATTATTGGCACACCTTGGGAAATTAAATCGACACCTTCAATACGCATTGTATAGGCCTATACGGTTGGTTCAAACTTCTAGGTCAGTCAAAGGCTGACAATGTCCCCTATCAAAAAGTAATACGCATCGTATAGGCCTATACGATGCGTATTGAAGATGTCGATTTAATTTTTTAATTTTGCATGGTAGCTTCCTGTCACGCGGTAGCTTTCCGTCACGCGGATGAAGAAGAAGCACTTTGGACATTTGTCGGTCTTCAAATATCTAGGAAACATTATTTGAGAATACCCCTGAATTTATCGAAGCAGCAGAATGAGATCCTCCACTTTTGGGTTATCATCTTTCAACCCCATTTTCCCTAAATTTATCGATTCTGTTTTTCAACGGGGATGTAATGCAATGATTCATCTCAATTAAATAGACAGCAGAAGAACCCGACACGTCTTCATGTTACGGAGAATGTTCTAGAAATCGAAGGAAAAGGAAAAATGGTTGCTGAAGTTCCGTCTTCTATGATGATCCGAAACATTCCGAATAACGAAACAAAGATTTGTTGCGTACTAATTATTAAAAAGATTTGTTGAAATCGAAGAAAAAAGTAAAAGAGATTAATTGAGGCGTGCATTGTTTAAATCCGAATCAACCTCGAGGCTCTGATACCATGTCACAAATCTCAGATTTAATAAAAGGCACAGATTTATTCATATGAAACAAGAACAATACAATGAAAAGGTTAACCAGTCATCACAGATTGACTATTGACTGGTGAACAAGATGAACAAGATCAGTAGCAACAGCAATAAAGCCCTAAACTCTCACGTATTTTACTTGTGAGGAACAAAGGACACAAAGGACTGAGATGAGAGCTGAGATAATGATGAATGCCAACAGCAGAGCCTTCTTATGCGGAGCATAACACTAGACAGCTGGACCTTAGCTGGAGAAGCCCAAAGGAGAGAGAGGCCAGCGACTGAAAGGAGCGGCCCAAAAAAGAGAAGCAGGCTGCAACTGAAAGGAGCGGCCCAAATATAGCAAACCCAAAGCAACCTCATCAAAAACCAAAAAACCACTTATTAGAACAATATAAGAAAAATATAAAAGGACAAGGCACATTAAACTGTCATTTTAACAGATATATTTTCAGCAAGCTTGTCCATTATATATTCTTCTAGCTAGGCTCCAAACTTATACAAAGAGAAAAACTAAGTATAAGCTACTAGAAAATAAACCTACATATATATGTGAACATGTTCACAGACGTGTGTGTATATATAAATGCATGTGTGTGTCTTCCCTCATTAATTACAAGTTGTTTGTTAATGGACAGATAACAAAAACGACACTCTTTAAAACATGTCATCTCAGTCTTCCAAGGACATCTGTTGTAACGGCTAGAGCATATTCGAAAGCAAGTTACCTTCAAGCGAAAACATGGCAGATGAGGATGAAGAACAGAACCAAGAGTATATATCCGAATCCAGGCCCGTCTGAATCAAAATCAGAGCTATTACTAGACTCATATGAATACGAACTGTAGCTCGTAGGGAGGAATGTAGAGATTAAGGTGGTGTTTGTTTTTCCTGAAAAGGTCTTCAGAACCTCTTATGTCTGCGCCGCGCAGACCGTGTGCAGACCTTTGGGTCTGAAGACTGTTTGTTTTCTCGAAGACCTTTCATTAAAAAAGGTCTGCGAGACCACTTCTTGGTGCAGACATGGACCAATGTCTTCATGGGTCTGCAGACCTCTTCTTCTTCACAAAACCCTAGCACCTCTTCACCCCTTCTCCACCCACCGTCCGCCACCACCCCTTCTCTTCCACCAATATGCAACTTCCGTTACGTGTCAGATCATCTTCTCCGACATCATCGCACACCTTATCTCCATCATCATCTTCTTCGTCTCCGGTCTTCATCACCACCTCCGACCACCATATCACTGAAAACCTGCAACCCCGTGCACGCCGACCACCTCCTTGTCCTCCAACCACCGCACATCCACTGAATCATCACGATCACATTCTTCATCTTCGTCGTATCTCCACGGACATCATCTCCGGCGACTGTACTCCCCTCCAGCAGCACCTCCACCTCCGCCGCCCTCCACCTCCGGCGTTTTGGATCTCGCATCTGTACTCATCAATTTCGGTTTTAAATCCGGTGACGTTTCAGCTATCTATGTGCTCAACAGGTTCCTTATTCTGCTTTAATTAGGTGATGTTTGTTTTTTTATTGCAAATTATTAGATTAGATTGAATTAAGAACATGTTTATTGGCAAATTGAAATTTGTATGTTGATGCATTACTCGTTTTTTGCATTTCAAGAGTCACTAGTTGGATTCCCTGCGCCAAGTTAAAAAACAAACAGTCTTTTCTTTGCAGACTGCAGAGATTTGGTCCACCTCTTCAGCTGCAAATGTCTGCAGATGTGGTCTGCAGACTGCAGACGTTTTACCTCTTCAAAAACAAACAGAGTATAAGTGTATGAGCAGTAACAATAAGATGGGAATAATCAACATAGCTTCTTCTCCTATAACTAGTGAAGAAATGACATCTTGTAAGCTCTCTAGAGTGGAGCTAAATATGACTAGAGTTAGGACACCCACCATCAATGAAGGAACTAGGGGAGATGGGCCTCTCGCTCTCATTTTCCTATGGTAAGTGAAACATACATAGGGTAATTGATATATATATAAGTGGTATCTAGGCAAAACGTACATAAATCATTATGAGTACATAAATGAACCATTTATTTATCCAATCTAAAAATAATGATTAAAATAATTAGAAGTGCAGTTGTAGGTCCCTCGGAGGTTGAGGTTTAACCTATTCCTTGTTATATCTAACACACTAGCGAGTGCGGAATCCAAGCTAGCATGCAAACCGGGATGAACAAGCAAGAACAAGCACAAACACAACACAAGAACTTCACCGATTAACACCACTTGTATTAAACGTATGAAAGGTTCGGTTACAAGCACAAGGTTTACAAATGTATTCTGCAAACTCTCTCTAACTTTCGTGTGTGTGTGTTTCTGGACAGAATGCTCTCTATGTGTCTCCAATGTCTAACTCTCAAATCTGAGTGTCTCTCCTGAAATGAACACACTACATGGGTATTTATACCCGTAACACAGCAGGTCTGGTCGAAGGATCAGATAGATGATCGAACGATCATCTATCGACCAGAAACCTGTCGAAGGATCAACATGTACCTCGAAGGATGACATCTTTCGAGGTCCATCAATCGAAGGTTATCTTTCGAGCACATCGAAGGATCCAACCAATCCTTCGATGACACATCCTTCGACCCAACCATCTTTCAAACAATGGCTAACTGTTTGGCCAAGTCAATCCGGAGGATGGTTGACTTGGTCAAACTTACAAGACTAACAAAGACATCGTTTTACATCGTGACCGAATACAGACAAAGTACAGACACAAGTGCACCAACAAACTCCCCCTTGGCTGTAGCTTTGTCTTGAATTTTATAACTTGATCTTTGTCTCGATCTTTGAGTCTTCAAGTCTTTGACGTCCTTTCAAGTCTTCAATGTCGGAGGATCTTTAAAGTCTTCACGTCTTGAAAGCAGAAAGTGTATCAACAAACTCCCCGTTTCATGTAGGAAGTGTGTTGACAAACTCCCCCTTAACATAAGCTCCCCCTTGAGTTATGCTCGTGAAATACTTGTTCGTTATGAATTGAGATCCTTGTGGTATTGATGATGGCCAACGGCAACTCGACAATCTTCATCACTTGAGTGCCTTCACGTCGTGTCTTCATTCCGAGGCTTTGTCATCGACCATGTTCTCCTTGCCTTTAGAATCTGCACATGCAAGAAATCTAAACGCGTAATGAGAACAACCGCTTGGAATATCATAAGCATACGACACACATGTGACCATTGTTCAATCAAACACCGTCCGACAGTTTGAAAGTTTAATAAATTTATCAATTTTAGGTTTTTAACTTTCAAAACTTGCACATTTCGACCGTTTATGAAGATTTAGTCATTTTCGGTTTTCGTTCAGGTTTCAGGTAACGAAGACTCGAGATCCAACATCGTACGATCGAAAATAAAATAGAAATAAAATCTTTTTGGCTTTTATAAAGTTTACATTAAAACAGATTTTAGGTGTGTTTTAATATTTGAAATGTAAAGACTGAAAGCAGTAAATAAAATATATACAAAGATGCAGAAACTGAAAGCATTAAATAAATATTTACAGACATTCTTTTTGTGAGTTTCGAGGGTAAGAGAATCATATCAGTGTACGGTCATGTCAAAACGCTCTTGTTGTTCTATTAGTTAACATTTAGATAAGCATCCTATAACAATTATCGGTATTGTTGTCCACATAAGCTCAACTTATCATTTGTAATCATGGCGAGGGGATACGTTAAGGTATGATTTATACTTACCGACCGGTGTTCATCCACATCACGACACATTCCCGTATCAAGGTATGCACGAGGGTTCATCTTACCGGTGAGTATACCGATTATCATCTGTTTGACCGTATATGATGTGAGATTCTCACTTATTTTGATTTGAAAACAAGCCCTATGTGATAGAATCACTTATTGATGAGGAACTTGATTTTCGATGCATGAGGGCACAGGAGCAAGTCCGTGAACAGGTCAGTACTTTCGTACAGCAGAGAGACGAACTTGAATCCCGGATAAAGAATTTGTGATATATTATCACTTATTTTGAGGGACATGTGATTGTTTATCACTTATTGAGGTCGTATGCAGTATGTACACGTATGTATAGTATCATGGAAGATCTAGACTTGCGTCCCCGTTATTTTTCGGAAAAAGATACAACCATGATACCCAGATGATAAGCAGCATAAAGACCGAATATCTCAGAACCTCGGCAATCTATCAAACGAAATTTCGGTACTAAGACCATATGCCAATGAATGGTTCCCACCCAGTCTTCAGTCGATTTAAGATTTATATCACCCTGCACACTTTAAAATGATTGTGAGCCCACCGATACATCTTATATAGAGCTGCTTATCGTTTTTCATTTAAGTTTTAAAGAGGTTTAGACAGACCACTGATGTACTATCATTTTCTCTTTTGCTCGCCAGGAAACTCATTTTTGTTTTTCTATTGTTTTTGTGCTTTTGAAATTTTTAATGTTTTTGGATTTTCCAAATTTGGATTTAGATTTACTCCCCCTAAAATCAATAAACTAAGACAAATTTAAAACACAAAGGTATTTACAAAAATGATTTTCCGATGTTGGTTTTACTCTTGCTTGACCTTAATGCCGTTTACCAATAATAAATAGTCAAATCTTGATTTGTCAAATGCTTTGGTAAAAAGGTCGGCACGTTGGTCATCGGTGTGGACGTAAGCAACATCGATTAGCCTTTTCTCAAAGCAATCACGTATGAAGTGATACTTAATATCGATGTGCTTAGTCTTTGAATGCTGCACAGGATTTTTAGTGATCTGTAAGGCAGCAGAATTATCAACGTAAATAGGAGTAGTTAGGAATTCAAAACCGTAGTCGCACATTTGTTGTTGGATCCATAGGACTTGGGAGCAACAACTTGAGGCAGCAATGTATTCAGCTTCGCATGTTGATGTAGCGACACAGGTCTGTTTCTTGCACTGCCATGTGACTAGGCGATTTCCCAAAAACTGACATCCAGCCGTTGTGGACTTGCCGTCGATTTTGCATCCGCCAAAATCAGAATCACTGAATGCGATCAAGTCAAAGTTATTATCCCTAGGGTACCATAGACCGGTGTCAGGGTAACCCTTCAAATAACGAAAAATCCTTTTTACAGCTGCAAGATGTGAGGCCTTCGGGTTGACTTGATATCTGGAAAGCAGGCACGTTGGGTACATTATATCTGGTCTTGATGCTGTGAGGTACATAAGAGATCCGATCATCGCGCGGTAGTGTGAGGGGCTAACATCTTGACCCTTCAAGTCTGGAGTAATTCCGTGATTTTGCGGCAATGGGGTACCGATGGGCGTTGCATCAGACATCTGGAAACGGCTCAAGATGTCACCAACATATTTAGTCTGATGGATGAATATCCCAGACTCAGTTTGTTGTACTTGTAGGCCCAAAAAGAAAGTCATTTCCCCCATAGCACTCATCTCGAATTTATCCTGCATAATGCGCTCGAAATTCCTACACAAAACATCATTAGTAGAACCAAAAATAATATCATCAACGTATACCTGTACCAGTAGAAGATCTCCATCTTGTTCTTTGACGAAAAGAGTACAATCGATAAGACCTCTGCGAAATCCATTCTCCAGCAAATAATTAGATAAGGTTGCGTACCAAGCTCGCGGTGCTTGATGTAGACCATAGAGAGCTTTGTTGAGCAACCAAACCCGATCGGGATGGATAGGATCTTCAAAACCTGGAGGCTGTTCGACGTACACCTCTTCTTCCACTACACCATGTAAGAATGCACTTTTCACGTCCATCTGGTATACCTTGAAACCTTTGAATGAGGCATAAGCCAGAAAGATCCGAATTGCTTCTAGACGTGCAACAGGTGCATACACTTCGTTGTAGTCGATTCCTTCTATCTGACGAAAACCTTGAACGACTAGCCTTGCTTTGTTTCGAATAACGATTCCACGGTCATCCTTTTTGCATTTAAACACCCAACGGGTACCAATCTTCTTGTAACCAGCAGGTTTCTCTACGAGTTTCCAGACACCAAGCTTCTGGAATTGCTGCAGTTCTTCCTGCATTGCTTCAACCCAAGAGTTATCTTTCAAAGCTTCTTTCCAAGTTCTTGGCTCTTCCTGTGAGACATAACACGCGAAAGACCAATCATTTTGTTGACCAGATTCTCTAATCGCCGCATACAAGCCTGCATTGTTGTTGTTTCGCAACATGTTTCTTGTTTGAACGCCACTTTGTACATTTCCGATGATGTTTTGTTGAGGATGGGTATTGTGAATCCTTGTCTCTGGATTATCTTGAACTGGAATATTTGTACCCAGGTTGTTGAGGTTGAGATCAACAACTAATTCAATGCCCGGAATTGACGAAGAGGATGATGCAGTAGCTTCAGCTGTTCCAGGGACGCCCACTGGAGGTGTACCCTCTGAAGTACCATGAACTGCTGTTATTGGGGCTTCTTGATCTGCATCGAGAAATTCATCATCCTCTGAAGATTCGTTCAATTCAGTAGCATCGTGAAAATCCTCATTGTCGAGAGCATTGTTGTTCACTGAAGATGGTTCTTGATTGACAATAATGGGACGAACCAACGGTGAATCTGTTGCATTGTCACTCTCGAAAAACATCCTTGCCGCAGCATTTTCTTCAACTGCTTCAACATTGATCGAATTGAAAAAGTCATCGTACTCAAACATCCAAGGCTGACCAGGATTTTTGACTGGTAAAGTGTGCCTTTGTACTCTGACTTCAGACCATTCCTCGACCCTTTTAGTCTCTAGATTCCAGACTCTTAAGTTTGGGGTGGAATACCCAAGAAAGTATCCCTCAATGGCTCTTGCCCCAAACTTTCCATTAGGATCGATTATTGTGCACGGAGCTCCAAACGGTTCAAGATATGACAAATCTGGTTTCCGTTTGTTAATAAGCTCAAAACAGGTCTTGTTGTGCCTTTTGACTGTAAGGACTCGGTTCAACGTATAACATGCAGAGGCGACAGCTTCAGTCCAGAAGGGAATCGGCAACTGTGACTCTACCAACATAGTCCTAGCAGTCTCGATCAATGTGCGGTTCTTACGTTCAGCGACGCCATTCTGTTGAGGAGTATAAGTTGCACTAAATTCGTGAAGAATACCCTTTGAAGTGCAAAACTCCGCCATGGCATGATTTTTGAATTCAGTACCATTATCGCTACGTATCCGCCTAACCTTCAACTTATATAGATTCTCAATCTGAATGATCAAGTTTTTGATAATACCGAAGGTTTCACTCTTATGTGCCATGAACGCCACCCAAGAAAATCTTGAATAATCATCAGTTATCACGAGGCAATATTGATGATTCCTGATGCTTTTGTGCTTGACAGGACCGAACAAATCCATGTGCAAACGTTCAAGAGGAACTGCCACCGTGTTGACTTTCTTTGTAGGGTGTCGCTTCTTCGTTTGTTTTCCTTTCTGGCACGAGACACAGACGTCTTGAAGATGGAAGTTTTTAAGAGGAACACCATTCACTAATTCATTTGACACCAAATGATTCATTTTGCGTAAGTGAATGTGACCCATTCGTCTGTGCCAAGAGATTGAGTCTTTTTCTGTGGCTTTGGAAACGAAACAAGTTGCTTGTGCAGACGTTGTGATAGCTTGGCTCATATCAAGGACATACAGATCTTTTATCCTTGGAGCCGACAAGAGAATCCATTCTTTTGGAATTTTGAAGTCGGGTTTCAGCACATAACATCCATTTGCATCAAAGTGTACTGAGAACTGCTTATCACAAATTTGAGAAACACTAAGAAGATTGTGATCAAGTTGTTGTATGAAGTTGATCTTATCAAAGCTAACAACCCCGTTGGAAATCATTCCTTCACCCGTAATATATCCGCCCTTATCTCCAGCAAAAGCAACATAACCTCCTCTAATAGATTTGACGTCGTAGAGAAGCTTCATGTCGCCTGTCATGTGCCTGGATGCCCCACTATCAACAATCCAATGACTACTGATAGTTCCTCCTGGAACACCCTGCACATGAACTCACACAATTAGTTGGAGATGGGGACCCAAGCCATTGTGGTCTTGGGTCTTCCATTTTCATCAATAACAATAACTTCTATTCTTTGATGATTCGAAAATTGAGATGGTCCCCCTGAATTTTTAACCATTTTTGGTTTCCAGGTCTGTTTTGTTTTACCAGTTTGGCTGTTTAACAATTTAACTTCGTGATTGTTTGAAGTTTTTGAAAATTTTGAGTTCTCTGGTTTAACTGAAACAGATTGTTTTTGAACCACATCAGTTTTAATTGCCTTTTCAATTTTCTTGACCTGTTGGCGTTTCTGTTTCTTTTCCCTTTCTTTTACAAGGCGGGGATCTTGTTTTACAGAAATAGATCGTTTGCGGTCAGTTTTGTCACGGGGATCATCTTCTTTGGCTTTTAATTTATGAAGATACGGGCAATTTCGAATGATATGCCCAATTGTACCACATTCAAAACATGATCTTCGTTCAACAATCCCCGAAGAAACATGTGATTGCCTTGCCGATGATGAACTTTGTGATCCCGAGGTACTAGGTTTTGAACTATTTGGTTCATTCCTTTTCATCACAGTAGCTTTCTTGACAAAATCTAAGTTAGATTGATTTTGAAATGTTTCAATTTTGTCCGTTCCCTTAGATTTCACAAAGTTCACATTCTTGTTCTTCTTCTTATTCGGCTTCCTTTGACTTTGAGTCGGTGTTTTACCTTTTGGTTTGGTATGATTTTGCTGTTTTTGCACTGTTGATAATTTTTTATTGCCATATTGTTTTCTAACTTCAGCCTTTGGGATAGGAGGGCACTGTGTTACAGTAACACGTGATCCTGTCTTTCCCAAAAACTTACTTGTTGAATTTTCAAAGACTTTACTGATTAATGATTGATTAACATTCTTAATAGGAAAATCTTTGTCTGAATAAACTTTATCATCACCAACAAGAGTGTACAGCAAATCCACACTCTCCGACTCTTTTGCAGATGTTGACTCGGTTGGAAAAGTCTTAGCAGGTTTTGCGGGAGGATCACATAGAATATGATTCTCAAGAGGTATGTCCTCTTCTTTGATTACCGCATCAGACTTTTCCGAATCAGTATCATCGGATTCATCATCAGAAGAATCAGTATCCTCAATCACCACTGGAGGAGCCTGATTCGGTTCGGCAGAAGACACACATGTATCTGCTGACACATCTGAATCTGATGATACCTCTTTCCTGTATCCGAGTCCCGCTGCAAATTCATTAACATCTAGAGGAACAGATGGTTCAAAGAAAGTTCTATTCTCCTCGTCAGGCATGGCATCATAATTTTGTCTAACAGGTGGTGGACATTGCTTATATCCGATGCATGTGACATCCTTTTTCTCTTTCTGAACATCAATGATGTGATCCAACACATAGCTAGAGCTTAAATAGCTATCTAACTTGAGTCGGATCGCCTCACTTTCGGTTTTGACACAAGCCATTTCCTTTTGCATTACCTCAAGACGAGTTATATACAAATTAATGTCAGTTTGTTTTCTGGAAACCATTTTTGTTAACTCGACTTTATCTTTCTTTAATTTTTCAATCATTGATTTAAACTCCTTTTCATGGTTTTCATAAAACATGTTGGCTTCAGTGCACTTTGAAAGATCAACAGTTAATTTCTGATTATGAATAAATGTCACATCATATTTCTCTTGCAAAGCCTCGTGTTTGCCTTGCAATTCACACCACTTATCATTCAATGACACATGTTTGTCTTGCAAGTCAAACAAACTAGCTTGTACAGCATCATGTTTGCCTTGCAACTCAGACATGTTTGCTTCTAAATCAGCACATTTAACATGCAAACTATCACAGTTATCACAACTAACAGAAGTGGGTTCATCGACACATACCTGACTTGATGAACTGTCGACATTCGCCATAAAGGCTGAATGGAGAGAAGACGAAGAATAAGCAGCTTGATCCACCAAAATAGATCTTCTTTGAATTCCTGCTGCAGCTTCATCCAATAGCTCATCAATAACTGCATCGACTGACGCACTTGATGTGTCATCTTCCCGATCATTCCCTGAACTCGAGGATTCTTCATCTGAACTTCTACTATAATCAGAAGAGTCTTAATCCTCAGAAGAGTCACCACCATTGGCGGAAGATTCTCCACCACTGGCGTGATTTAAATCCTTGACAATTTCAGCAAAACAAGCTGTTCCATCTGGAGCATCATTTCCCAACTGGATTGACCAATCACATCCTTCATCTACTTGAACCACAAGTGCCTGGTTGGCATTAGATGGTCCTGCTTGACTCTGGTTGTTGACAGGCACCAATGTTCGCTCATTGTTCCTTCCTTGGTTCTGATTTGCCCTGTTGCCTTGACCTCTGAAAGGATTTTGGTTTCCATGTTGAGCTGGTCTTGTGCATTCCCTTTTGAAATGACCACGTTCACCACAATTGAAGCACTTAACAGCCTGCTTATCAAACCCATACTTGGTGTCTTTCTTGCTTTCCAAGCTGGTTCTGCCCGTTCTTTCCATGAAGTCCTTTGCCCGCCTAACAGCACTGGCAAAGGCCCACTTGATGTCCATCATCTCCATCTCCTCTTTATCGATCTGCTGGTAGTCTTCTTGTGTCAGATTAATGTTACCAATCTGACCTTCAACTAATCCACAGTATGCGCTCACCAAAGTGTTTAGCAGCTCCATGTGTTCCTTTGCTACTTCCACACTAACTTTAGAAAAACTTGAGGTGTCGAGCCGTACTGTATTTGGCTTTGATTATTGACCAGCAGATGATGTGCTTCCATAACACGCTTGCTGTTGAGGAGGAGGAGGAAGTGGATTTCCGAATATATCAGTTGCTCTGATAGGTTGTTGGCTTTGCTGTTGTGGCACTGGTTGAGGAACTGGATTAAGCGGATTTCCATATATGTCTGTTGTTGGAGGAGGAGTGCCATACAAGCTAGTGCTAGACACAAATGCTGTTTGAATTGGAGCGTGTGAAGACGGTTTTGTAGAAGTGCTAGAAGCTCCATAATACCTTTCAGGATTTTGTAGCACTGAAACTCTTTTAGCCTTGAGAGTTTCTTCCTGATTCTTGTTTTCCAGGAGTTGAGCAAAGTCACCGAAGTTTGTTGTATCCAAAGTGCCATTGTACTTCAGGATTTCTAAGAAATTATTCCATTGAGGTGGCAGTGCATCTGCAAACTTCTTCACTATCTCTGCTGAAGTTGTTACAACCCCAATATTTCCCAATTCAGTCAGCAAATGAGTAAATCGACTTGTCAAATCTCCTAAAGATTCATTCTGCATACAAGTAAAACCATCAAACTCTTTCTTTAGCAGGTCTTTTCTTAATTGACGTGTCGCTTCATTTCCTACGCCCCTTGTTTTCAATGCGTCCCACAACCTCTTCGTTGTCTTGTGACTGACAAATTGATGATAAATATCTTTGCTTAACGCCTGAGTAAGAATGGCATACGCTTTCTTCTCTAAGTCATACACCTTCTTCTGATCTTCCGTAAGATCGGCAAACGTAGCAGCAGATGAAGCGGCAACCTCTATTGTTTGATCAAAATCTGTGATGAAACGCAACCACAATTCTGTATTTTGACCAAGGACGTATGTATGAAATCTACCAAACCATCCCGGATATTCACTTAAGTGCATCAACTTTGGAGGCCTATTCAAACTTCCCGTTTCACTTTCGCTTAGCAAAATGCTTTGAACACTTGGAGCTTGATTTGATACGAATGCCCATTGACCGGTAGATGTAGCATTAGCTTGCGAAGATACAGGTACGGAAGATTCGGCCCATGCAGGAGATGCAGGTAAGGGAATACCCCACATCGAATTCATTTTTTATCAAGAAAAAGAATACCTGAAAATCACAAACTTGTTAAACATAAACAGATTATGATCGAAGGATCAAGACTTGTTCGAAGGATCAACAGTGTTCGAAAGATCACTGTTGAATCTCGAACAATGATTTCGAAAGATTCACAAACTCGAAAGATTCACAATTTGAAAGATCCTTATCTTTCGAGTATATATCCTTATCTTTCGAATAACTATCCTTCGAATAGATTCCCTTGATCGAAGGATAAGCCTCTGACTTCGAAGGATGGGTCGAAAGATGATTATCTATCGAGCCTTTCTTGGTCGACAGATGATCTTTCGATGTCGAAAGATATCCTTCGATTGCAACTGACACAACTGACACAAGAGTGACAGGTTGGTGAAAAAGGGTGACAAGTTGGTAGAAACTTTCGGCAGACAGTATGGTTCAGACCATCATTTTTCAACAAAACAGATTTGAACAATAAAATATTGCATAAAAATCGAAAGTTCAACCCAGAATCCGGTCACCGGAGTAAGCCGGAAATTGGCCGGAGAAGACCAAATACCTTAAAAACAAGTTTTTAAGTTACCCAACCCGTTTCTTAACACACCCGAAGAGTTTAGAACGCGTTTTTATGACAAGATATCCAAGAAAATCACTAAAAACGGGAGCTAGACCAAGTGCCCAAACACACCAAGACTTGAACAAACCCGGTTTTAAACAAGGTAAAGAGCCACGGCTCTGATACCACTTGTAGGTCCCTCGGAGGTTGAGGTTTAACCTATTCCTTGTTATATCTAACACACTAGCGAGTGCGGAATCCAAGCTAGCATGCAAACCGGGATGAACAAGCAAGAACAAGCACAAACACAACACAAGAACTTCACCGATTAACACCACTTGTATTAAACGTATGAAAGGTTCGGTTACAAGCACAAGGTTTACAAATGTATTCTGCAAACTCTCTCTAACTTTCGTGTGTGTGTGTTTCTGGACAGAATGCTCTCTATGTGTCTCCAATGTCTAACTCTCAAATCTGAGTGTCTCTCCTGAAATGAACACACTACATGGGTATTTATACCCGTAACACAGCAGGTCTGGTCGAAGGATCAGATAGATGATCGAACGATCATCTATCGACCAGAAACCTGTCGAAGGATCAACATGTACCTCGAAGGATGACATCTTTCGAGGTCCATCAATCGAAGGTTATCTTTCGAGCACATCGAAGGATCCAACCAATCCTTCGATGACACATCCTTCGACCCAACCATCTTTCAAACAATGGCTAACTGTTTGGCCAAGTCAATCCGGAGGATGGTTGACTTGGTCAAACTTACAAGACTAACAAAGACATCGTTTTACATCGTGACCGAATACAGACAAAGTACAGACACAAGTGCACCAACAGCAGTAAAGTAATAGTTAGCATTTCTCACTCACATCCTCTAAAATTCAAGAAAAATAAAACAAATTAGGTTATATGTGGGTACAATAGCTATTGTTGCAAAAGTCGATAGAAGCTCCCTAGTCGGTCAACCAGGGAGTTGAGAATATTCGGTCTAGGCAGAGAGTACTCGGACATGTTAAATTTTAATGAAATTAGTTTTCGGAAATTAAATATACGTCAAATAACATAAATTTAACTAATATTTATAACAAAATACATGAAAATGATATTTATTCATTAATATGATTGGTGTAGAAATTACGTTTTATTTTATTAAGGGGCTGTTTGTTTACCTCTTACTGAAACTCTTAATGGTTCAGACCTCTTACTGGTTCAGCACTTAATGGTTCAGACTGTTTGTTTCACGAGCAGATGCCTGAAAGGTTTAGACATTTGCCTCTGAATGGTTAAGATTTGTACATAGTCTGAATGGTTAAGACCTCTAATTTGAATTGGTCAAACATTTGACTCTAAACGGTTAAGCACTATATAGGCTCTTAATGGTTTAGACCTCTTACTAGTTCAGCACTTAATGGTTCAGACCTCTTACTGGTTCAGCACTTAACCATTCACATGTTGCCAAACAGCCCCTAAGTCAAACTCGGCCCCAGTTGACCTACTATATCCGATTCTGACCTAGCTTGACCGCATTTGATCGATTCCGAGTAATTAGACGGAGTTAAAGAAAGTCGATTCGGCAGCCTACCTTGTAGCGACTATTCGGGGAGTACTCCGCCTTAGAGACCTTTTTTTACAACCATCTATAACCTAAACATTTGTTCGGTTTACAATACAAATTTAAAACACATATGAGCAAATGGTTTTAATGGTTTTCTGTGTACATAACCTAGCTATGCACGTCATCATCATCATCATCATCATACTCAGTAAATCCCACCAATAACAAAGCAAAGGTAGGGTCTGAGGAGGGTAAGATGTAGACAGCCTTACCTCTACCCCGTAGGAATAGAGAGACTGCTTCCAGTGAGACCCTCGGCTCGATAGTTTGCATCAAGCCTTGGACATAAGGCACATAACACTCAGCAATCGGGACAAAGACCGATTAGTGCATGTACCCTTTTGTCTTTCAGCTATCAACGCCACCACATGATGCATGATTAAGCGTCCTCAGCTTTTAACGTTATTTTCACGAAATTAGTAAAATAACGTTAAAATTAGTGCACTTTCACTATGCACGTATGTAAGAAACACAAATATGAAAAGTATAAACCACTAATAAAAAATTACACGATCTTGGTTGTTCTTTTGTACATAACCTAGACAGGTGTGTGTATATATTAGCCAACGTGCATACACATATGAAACATGCAAAAAATGTATGACCATGTTTAATTGGTTGTTAGGTTTGGGAGAGTCAATGATTTGGTGATCTGCAGATTTTCCACTCACATTAGCTAGTCAGGTTGGTCTTTGTATTGTTTGGAAAAATAAGCGTTTAGAGACCAAACACACCAACTTTGCTGATTTGCTATATAAAGATAAGGACTCTTTATCCAAAAACAACCTTTTTACAGATAAAACAAGAGGAAATTGTAAAATAGTTAACTTTTCTTTGTATATTACTACTTTATTATAAGTATGCTATAGATAATAAATTTTGGTTACATACATTATCTAGACAAAGAACTGAATTACATGTAGAAATAAGCAATACACTATAAGTAAAATGGAGACTTGTATATCCTCCAGCCAGCCACATTTTGGATGGAGAAAACTCTTGATTTTATGCAGAAAGCACCCTTATCATACTATTAGTATTCTGATACATGGTACTGACAAAAGTGCGCAAGCTCATATGATTCGGCAGAAAATAAGGAATATCATGATCAAAAGAAAAGCTCCAAATCCGAAACCCCCTTCACCCTCATGACTAGATCCACTCTGGTACTGATACGAATTCGCCGAAGTATCTTGGGTAGAAAAGAACGAAGAAAACAAGTATATGACCAGTATCAATAAAATAGGAATCATGACTATGTTTTGTACCATAGGACTGAATATTATTAGTGCAAGAACATTCACTATTACAAAAGGAGCAATAGGCGATGGACCAGTAATTTCCATTTTCGCTCTACCTGTGGCTTGACTGATTAAACCTCTTTTCACTAACAAAGTGATAATACTTAATTGCAGTTAATTTCGGATGATTTATACCCGTTGCACGCTTGTATGGGTCAATGACCGATGATTATTCCCAAGCGTGTGATTATCTATTATATTCTTTTTCCTGTATATAGCTAGGATCAGATATATTATTTAATCAAGAGATTTGGAGCTACACTTTCATTTTTAATGAACTTCATACAAAGACAAAGATTTTGTTTTTGAAAATTTGACTCTTTCTGTATTCGCTGTCACAAAGTTTGATGCTTCCATGTAAAATCTAATATTTATAGAATTATACTAATTTTTTAAGTTTAAAAGTTGTTTTATTTGACAATATTTAGTAGTGACAGTGCAACTGTTTATATAAATGTGGACAAAAAAGCGATCATGATTTGCAAAATTGTATAATATGTATTCACATGTCTATCTGTTTATATTACATAATCTGGTGAGTCAATTGGATAACAGACAATTGAGAAAAGGTTTAATAAGAGCACAATTGTACAGGCTAAAGAATTCTCTAAGAACTTGGTCAAAGCAAGCTACCCCTCCATTCTAGCTGAGCATGTACATTTTATTCCTTTCAATGGCAAAATACTCTATATACAATTAAAAATTTTCTCCATACTTTGATGATACTACTTACTCTTGTGTACTGTATATATAGTTTTTAGTTAAGGTATTGTATATTATTAAGCAACTATTCATAGGGAGTGTAACGAAGTTAATTACAAAGAACTTTACCCAAAAAAAAGTTAATTACAAAGAACGGCTAATCAAATAATATATGTCAAAGATAATTATAGTAAAGTCTATGTAAGAGCATTCATAAATGATCATCCGTAATTATGTGAGTGCATTCTCTATATTTTATAGAGTGGTCGTGAGTAGAGAAGAAAAAATGTTACTGTTCATTAGTAAATTTGGAGGTACTTTTTTCATCATCTATAATTTTTTAATATAAGTAGAGAAGAAATAATGTTACTGTTTATTTGTAAATTTGGAGGTACTTTGTTCATCATCTAATTTTTTTAATATAACTTAAAATGGTTGTGAGTGGATGGGAGAGAAAATGTTAGTGCTCGTCAGGGAATTTAGAGAGACATTGTTCATCCTCTATAGTTTTCTAATATTTTTTAAAAGTGGGTGTTGGTGGATGAGAGAGAAAAGGTAATGATAAAAGAATAAAAAATTATTTAATTGAAAAAGAGAAGGAAATTTTTTTTATAGAGATAGGGTAGAGAATCGATTATGAATACTCTAATATATTATCACTATCTCTATTATTACTATATAAAGCATCTCTTTGTACAAAATTATAATTTCAAATAAACTTAAGACGTTTGTTACAACTTTCAAAGCATAGGGTACAAGTGTCTTATGCAATAATACCTAATTTACCCTTATTTGGTAAAGTTCTCCTAATTAATATACTATTTAATGTTTATTTTATTTACCTTCAAATATAATACGTTTTCACTAGACTATATAAATTCGAGTTACTTTACGTTTCGACTCCGCCGCAATGCGTGGTACCATTTTTTAATGTAAAAACATTATTTTCTTACATGCTTATTTTTAAGTACGTTTCGTTATAAATCCAAGTTAGTCTACGTTTCGACGTAAATTTTCTCGGTAATGAGTCATGTCAAATATAATACGTTTCCGTGCTTATTTTCATGTGTGTTTTCAATTGGTCTACGTTTTGATGTAAATTTTGTTCGAAAACGAGCTGAGCCAAATATTTGACGGTATACGTTCGAGTTAATTTAAGTTTCCCCGTCGCCGCACTCCTGTAGCGGATCAAAATACAAGTTGTACACATTTGAACTTTATGTAGTTCCAACTCACTAGTTTATCGTTTCTAACATTAGGAATATATTTGTGCCAACTTATGAAATGGTTAACCTACCAAGTTAAAGTGCACTAAACCAATAAAATTTCTACCAAATGCACTAAAATCATCCTACGAAATAATGGGCATCATGTCTACATTCTACAAGATGGGTCATTGATATAAATCTGACTCCCTCACAACAACCTTCAAACTAATGGTGACATAAGATGTCACAACGGATGAAAGTCCACATAACCGAATCAAGTAACCCTTCTTAACTTAATCATAGTTGACCAATATTTTCCAAAATAGACATGAAAATTTGGCATTTAACAAATGTAGTCAGCCTTATTTCCTTCAATCACATCAACTTTGCTGCTGAGAAGGCTAGGATATACCTTACACTTTTGTCGAGAAGGCTAGGAAAGCGTCGGCTCAGCCCTTGCTTTTGGCGAAAGCACCGACTCATCCCCCGCTTTTAGACGCCGGCTAAGACTACTTTGTAAAAGGCTGAAAATCATTGCCTATTTTGAAAAAATATGTGATCAAACATGTCTATTTTGGTAATTTTCCCATCAAACTAAGCAAGTAAGACTATATAATACTTTACTGTACCGCATGTCTTTACCAAAACACTAGTATACTCTAACTATCATCTACTAACTTGATTTCAACCCGACCTATCATGATTGTTAGCTCCAAATTTAAACACCTAAGGAGGTATGATTGATCATTATTTTTAACCCATGTTTAATCAGAATTTAGTCATTAAAACTAGTTATATCTTGAGTTACATTATGTCATACTGACAAAAAACATCTAACTAGTTATATCCACTTCCTAAGTTAAAATCTAAGCTCAATGAGAGCCTACGTCATGCTTAGGGTGATTTATCCTCCTCTATATGGGGAGGGGATTTGAGAGCTCCGTTAGCCCAATTTGTCAGCCCGGCTTAACCCAAACAATGAGACCAGTCTAGGAGATACATATACAAAACCTTTACTTTTTGTTAGAGTTAATTACACAGATAGTCCTTGTGGTTTATTGAAAGTAACGCCTTTGAGTACAAACCCTGAAACCATCCTCATGAGTTCATGAGGTTTTGGGGGTTTGGAGAGGAAGTGAAGTGATTGGTTTTACAAAAGAAAGTGGCATAACACTACTAGAAAAAGGGACAATTTCCTACAGAAATTTCCTACACAATTTTTTTCGTCACAGATTACTACACTTTTATGATGAATTTCCTACAAATTTTTTTTTCAAGATTTTGTTACAAATTTTCGATGCATCCATCATGAAAAATAAGAAAACCCTAATTAATTGACAGTTGCGTAACAAATCTATCGGAAATAACCTACAAAACAAAAAAATAAGGGAAAATGATATCGTTTCCTACACATTTATGACGAAAAATAAGAAAACCCTAATTAATTGACAGTTGCGTCACAAATCTGTAGCAAATAATCTACAAAAGGTTAATTATTATTTTTTACCGAATAAATATTTATATAAGCCAAAAAAATAAGGGAAAATAATATCGTTTCCTACACATTTTGACGAAATATTTATTTGTTAATTAACATAAACCATCCGTCAGAATTCCGTCACAACTTGTGACAAATTTCTGACAAAAAATAAGAAAATCCTAATTAATTTACAGTTACGTCACAGATTTGTCACAAATAATCTACAAAAGGTTAAATAATAATAATAATAAAACTAGTATATAATAATTATAAAATAAGCATATTCCTATACATTTTTGACAATGCTTATTTTTAAATATAATTGTCACAAAGGCGTAGGAAACAATCCATGTATGAATACAATTTCCTACGCATTTATGACAAAATGCTTAAATCCATTGCAAGTTGTGACACATTTCTTACGACATTTAAGGATTTGTCACAAATGTGTAAGAAACAACCTATATAATTATTCTTATTTTAAATATTAAATGTACGTAACTATGTGGACGTATGGATATTAGTATGATGTGAGTATGTATATATGTATTTGTGTATGTGGGTATGTATGTATGTGTACGTATATGCATGTTTGTATCTTATGTGTATGTGGATGTGATTATATTTGTTATTGAGTGTGCATTTGTATACATACATGTATGTATGTATGTATGTATGTATGTATGTATGTATGTATGTATGTATGTATGTATGTATGTATGTATGTATGTATGTATGTATGTATGTATGTATGTATGTATGTATGTATGTATGTATGTATGTATGTAATGTATCTGTTTGTGTATTTATATATATGCAGGCCGAAATTGACTTGGGAGTAGCGAATTAGGCAGGATTTGGTAGACTTACACCTTTATGAGGACATGGTGGAGGATAAAAGTTCGAGGAGACCTAGGATTAAGGACTTTTAGAAAGATGTTACGGTTTTATATATGTATTTGTGTATGTGGGTATGTATGTATGTAGGTGTACGTATATGTATGTTTGTATCTATATGTGTATGTGGATGTGATTATATTTGTTATTAAGTGTGCATTTGTATGTATGTATGTATGTATGTATGTATGTATGTATGTAATGTATCTGATTTTGTATTTATATATATGCAGGCCGAAATTGACTTGGGAGTAGCGGATTAGGCTGGATTTGGTAGACGTACACCTTTATGAGGACATGGTGTGGGATATGAGTTCAAGGAGACGTAGGATTAAGGTTAAGGACTTTTAGAAGCATGTTACGGTTTTACATTAGTTTCTCGATTCAGGACCTCAACATCTTTAGTCTCTTTCAATGGCATGTGATTGATTTCTATGTATATGCATGTATATACGTATGGATGTGTATGGGTGTATTGTGCGTATATGTTTATGTGTATGTATATGAGTATGTATCAGAGTGTATATAAACTGCTAAATATATATGTACCTACCTATGTGTGGGGATGAGTGTATGGTACTTGGTACCGGTACCACGAATTTTTCGTAACAATTTTTTAGTGGGTACCGAATCGGTACCCACTTTTGGGCGTTTCCACTTTCCAGTACCGATACTTTCGGCTCGGTATCAATTTGGTACGGTACACGGCACGGTATACCGAATTTTACATTAAAATACCGGTATCCTCCTGGTAAAAATCGCCAAAAACCGGCATATGTTAATTAGTAAACCAAAATATCATATGACAATATAGGTACAAAAAACCGCCAAAAACTGTGCCGAACTAACCCCGTATTTTTATCTATGTTTCAATGTATTAAAAGTTATATATCGTTAAAAAAGGCTAAGTTATATGAATACTTATATATCTTAAAAGAAGGCATTATTAGTACTATAGAATACCACTAATTTTCGTAAAATTTTTTCGTCAGAAATCAATAGGAAGCTGGTAGCTATTTCCTACGCATTTATGACAAAATTTATATTATGTCGGAAATCTGTCACAAGTTGTGACACATTTCTGATGATTTTATAGTATTTGTCACAAATATGTAGAAAACAACCTATATAATAATTCTTATTTTGTTAAACGTATGTACCTACCTATGTGTGGGGATGAACGTTTGGTACTTGGTACCGGTACCATGAACTTTTCGTAACAATTTTTCAGTGGGTACCGAATCGGTACCCACTTTTTGGCTTTTTGAGTACCGATACTTTCGGTTCGGTATCAATTTGGTACGGTACACGACATGGTATACCGAATTTTACATTAAAATACCGGTATCCTCCTGGTAAAAATCGCCAAAAACCGGCGACAATACCGGTACCAAAAATCGCCAAAAACTGTGCCGAACTAACGTCGTATTTTTATCTATATTTCAATGTATTAAAAGTTATATATCGTTAAAAAAGGCTAAGTTATATGAATACTTATATATCTTAAAAGAAGGCATTATTAGTACTATAGAATACCACTAATATTAGTAGTAATAGTTGTATCGTTAATAATAATAAGTAAATATTTATCATTTACCATGGTTGTTGAAATTGCTAGTCGCTAGTCGGCCGGTGGTGGGGTGGGGACTAGCGATTAATCGGGATTAACGGGCATTAATCAGATATAATTGCGATTAGTTGTAATTAATCGAAAATTCAACCGGAATAATCGGTGATTAATCGAGGATTAATCGGCGCCTAGTCTAGGGGTGCTAAACGGGTCATGTTCGCGGGTTGGCGGGTTCAACCCAACCCGAACCCGAAAATTTTAGACGAACCTGAACCCGACCCAAATCTGAAAATCGTTTCATACATATGAACCTGAACGTGACCCGAATATTCGCAGGCTAACCCGAACCCAACCCGAACCCAACCCGTTCAACCCGATTTTTTTTTTATTTTTCAGCAAATTATATATTAAAACTAACATATACTAGAAAAAAAACACAAATTAAATAATAAAATTACATTAAAATCATAAAATCTTATGTCAATTTCTATTTTTAAGTTATAAGTATAACATAAAATACACACCAAATGTAATTTATAACATAAAACATATTGTAAAAAATATAATATTATAGAAATGGGTTAAACGGGTCAACCCGCCAACCGGACCTGGTTGACCCGAACCTGACCCGTTTAGCTAAACGGGTTGGCGGGTTCAACCTGAAACTGACCCGAACCCGTTTAGGCTAAACCCAAACCCGCAAATTTCGTGTTAGGTTCGTGTCGTGTTTTCGGACTGTGTCGGAAATTCACACCCCTAACCTAGTCATAACCTAGTCAGGAATACATCACTTAAAAAATTTTTAATTTACTATTTTACTAATTACTATACCACTTAAAAACTTTTCAAAACTCAATTATCAATTCCCACCTCTTCCAGTTCCCACCTCTTCATCTTCTCTACATTACACGAACCCACATAACCCTACACCTCCCATCCTTTCAGCAAGTTCGAAGTTTTGTTCACCGGTCGGAGCACGCCGCTCGTTTGCTCACCGCTAGTCGCATCGGCGGTCTCGTATCCAAGAATCTACAGGGGCTCGTTCCTAATATTGCATTTGAAGCACAAGGTTTGTGTTTCTGGTTTGATTTTATTTCTTGAAATTATGTTGTTTAGTTCTATGTTTGAAGCCCTAATGGGATTAGGATCGTTAATGATCAAAGATGATGTTCAAAAAGTCCGTGATTGGTTGACAAAGCTTAAGTTTCCAGATGGCTAATGCGTCAAACATAGGGAGTTGTGTAAACATTAAAAAAAATTGTTTTTACGCTTTCAAAAGCCATGATTGCCATGTGTTTATGCAACGGTTGCTTCCACTTGTTATTAGAGGTTTTGTTTCAAAAGAGATATATGAAGCTGTAACCGAGTTGTGCATGTTCTTTCGGGTCTTATGCTCGAAAACGTTGCATGAAGAAGACTTACTTAAAATGAAGCGCTCTATTGTTACAACCGTATGCAAGTTCGAGAAAATATTCCCTCTTGGTTTCTTTGATTCTATGGAACACTTGGTCATACATCTAGCCCACGAAGCTCTTGTTGGTGGCACGGTGCAATACAGATGGATGTATCAATATGAGAGGTAATCACACTTTTGTAATCTTACTGACGAAATGTTTTTCAAAATCTTATTCAACATTTCTAACACACTTATGATAATTTATAAACATAGGAAGCTTGGCTTGATGAAAAGAAGAATCAGAAACAAATCACAGGTTGAGGGTTCAATTGTAAGGGAACACCTAATGAGTGAAATTGCTACCTACTGTTCTTTATACTTTAACCCGACGATTGAGACACGTCATAATCGAGAGCCACAGAATTTCACACCACAACATCCTAACTCTATGAGTGGAGATTCTCCACTAAGACTATTTGTCGTTCCATCGAGAAGATAATATCAAAAGGGTGGAAGACAAAGAATCTTGAGTCATACAGAACTTAAAAAGGCACACACTTATGTTCTTCTTAATTGTGATGAAATTACCCCTTACGTCACCCAATTCGATGAAGTGGCACCACATCTGTATCCGGATGTCCAAGTTTCACGTCTTAGAGAAGAACACTTTGCTGCATGGTTTGAAAACCGTGTAAGTAAAACCTTTTAAATCATAATGATTGATATTAGTGCATGATTTACCAACAAGATACGTGTGTGTTCTTCAATATAGGTAATACATGGCTTATGTGATGGAAGCACTCAACACTTGAAAATTTTAGCAAGGAAACCATCCCAGTATGCTCAATCTCACAATGGCTACTTTGTATATGGATATAAATTTCTCACTCAAGAGCATGGTAAGGGACGTGCGACCAATAACTATGGTGTATGCGTGAGAGGGGAGGCGTATAACAGCGAAGAAACGAACTACTACGGGTTATTGGATGAGATATTAGAGCTACTGTATAATGGCAATGGTCCTTCAACTATTGTATTGTTTAATTGTACATGGTTTAATATCTATCGCGGTGTAATAGTTAACAAAAACAAATTGGTTGTTGTTAAACACAAGTCCCGACTTCCGGGTGACGACAAGTTTATCTTGGCATCACAAGCAGAACAAGTGTTTTACACACCATATCCTGCCGAAAGAAGTGATACAAAAGATCTATGGGTTGTTGTCAAGACAAAAGCCCGACACATATATGATATCGCACCACCTGAAACTGAAGTCGCAAACAATGAAAACACGGAAGAACACGAGTTTCTTCATATTGATGAACGATTTGAGTTACCTGATAAAGTAACTAGTAGTGAACGCATCAACCTAGTCACAGACACTGTTACAATGAAGGGTTCAGAGGCGAAGAAATTGAAGTGGAAGAGGGGGTACGTATGATGGTGGTGATGATCACATGGTTGTTTTGGACCACTCTTCAGACGAAGACGAAGAAGATTGTTAGGAACATTATTTGTTGTTGTATGCTTTATGTTATTTGTGATTTATCATATGGTATGTCCACTTTATGTTATATGCAATTATAGGCTTTGTCATTATCCATCTAATATTTTTCTATTCTACCAAATGCAGAGTGTACATTAATTATTATGTTATATGCAATTATAGGCTTTGTCACTCTTATATTATCTATCTGATATTTTTTTGTTCCATCAAATGCAGGGTATACATACATTATGGCAGGTGCTCATGGTGGTAAGGGTGTTAAGGGTGGTGCTCCTGGTGGTAAGGGTGGTGCTCGTAACGGTAATGGTGGTGCTCGTAGCGGTAATGGTGGTGTTCGTAGTGGTAATGATGGTGCTCCTAGTGGTGATGGTCGCAGTGGTAATGATGGTGCTCGTAGTGGTAATGATAGGGCTTATGGTGGTAATGGTGGTGCTCCGAGCGGTAATGGTGGTGCTCGTAGTGGTAATGATGGTGCTCCTAGTGGTAATGGTGGAACTCGAGGATGTACTCCTAAGCAAGGATTTAGACCACCCAGCAGGCAAGTACATGACTCCCTTGATAATGAAAACATTGATGATGGTACATTCATGACCACTTGTGGGAGATATTCCATATTACGTGTATCACAACCCTCCTGAATTTTTCCGACGCTCTAATATACTTTAAAATATCACAATATGTCCCTAAAAACACCCCATACGCGAAAACGGACCCCGAATACCTTTAATATTATTAAAAATAATTAAAAAACAAATTTTTGGGTTTATCGCGGGGTGCATAGACCCCTTAGGGATCTTACGCGGGCCGCTAGAAATCAAAAACGCAGCGAACCCTTGAGCCGACACGTTTCATCAATGTGTTGAACCTACTAAGTGACCCGGATCACCTACAGCCCTATTACTCTACTACGCGGGCCGCGTAGCTCCTTTGCTACGTTTTACGCGGGCCGCGTAAAACCCGAAGTGAGGCCCTATAAGTAGAGGGCATTGGATCTTCAGTCTGCTCGTTCATTTACTTTCTCAATCTCGAATTTCTGAATTGTAGGCATAATACTCGGGTATAATACCCCCCCCCCCTAAATAGCGAAGTTCTGCTCCGTTGTAAGTATCATAACCCCTGGATACGTATTAGATACTATGCCCAATTGATCTAGGGTTCCGTAACGGCTGTCGTGGTTCTGCCCGACGTAGTCGTTGGAATGCCGTCTCGGGGAGGGTATTACTAATGTTAAAATGGGTTATTATACTAACACGTGTGCATTTGTGTAAATTATAGATTGTCACCAGGAAACCCTAAAGGATAATCTAAGACAACAATGTGAGTAATCTCCTTTTTGCTAACTGTTTTTACAAAACCTCACACGATTAAATATATATATATATATATATATATATATATATTAAGCAGTTATTGAGTATTTGTAAGGATACAATTATCGTCGGTATGTTGGGGTTTTGTATTCAAAATTTGTTACTGCCTTGCGAGGGGTAACATTTCCACAAGTCGGGTTTGACAGTACCGTAGGTGGTAATTGATATGAATTGGAAACAAATGTAATTGCGAGATCGCCCTCAATACTGTACAATGGATTTTATTTAAACTTGATTAAACTGGGATTCACTCACCAGTATTTCCCACTGACAAAATGTTTTTAAACGCGTTTCAGGTAACAAAATGTGAAAGGCAAATAGAAGCCAGCTGGATAGCACTGAAGCCTTGAAAAAGTGGCAATAAAGTTACCTAAAAAGAAATAGATGTTTTTATTAAATAAAAATAGGATTTATTCCTATAAAAATGTGTGTACTTAAAACTTGGTTTTTATCCCATGTGTTTGATATTATGAAAGTGTGGTACTTTACTCTGATAAAATATTTCCTAACTACGGTCCTGATGAAATTTCCGGTGCCAAAATTAGACAATACTAGATACCACCGAAACTGGCTCGCGGCCGCCCGTTCCCGAGGAAATAGGGATCGGGGGTTGCGACCACGTGGGGCTCTTACTGGTAATATTGTTTCTGTTAATGTTAGGGGTGATAGTGGTAGCCGTGGGGGGGTCATGATGGTAGCGGTAAACGTGGGGGTCGTGGGGGTCATGTTGGAAGTGGTAGGCGCAGGGGTCATGATGGTAGTGGTAGGCGTGGGGGTCATGATGGTAGCGGTAGGCGTGGGGGTTATGCTGGTAGTAGTAGCCGTCCGGGTGAAGGGGATCCCATTGCTGACATGTGTGGGGTATTTCGTGACCCGTCATTACGCACGATCCCTGATCGTGACTCAAACCATTACAGTGAGGATAGCGACTTTGAGGATGTCAATCACCAGGAAGCCGATCTTGAAGACGTCAATCGCCAGTAAGCCGATCTTGAGGACGATGAGCATCCTTTATCTCAGCGCTCATATGAAGGCGCATCTCGTGATACAAATCAAGGAAGAATGATTAGGCGTGCTGGGGATAAGTATGAAAAGATATGAGTCTCAATAATAAATATAATAATAATAATAATAATAATCATATTAAATATACTTATTTGGTTGTTTTAATATTGCAGGTTTGAGGTTGAACATGGTGATGTTCATAAGAGCATCACTCGTATACTAGCTGAGCATCACGATGGAGTTTGGATGACATTTAGGGAGATTCCACGGGATGTACTAGCTCGTATGTTTGAGTGCTTTCAGGTAAGTTTGAATTTATTTTTAATTGTCATATTTCTTTCTGAAGTTAGTACGACTATTCATACTCAGGATGGTCCACTCAATTATGTGGTTTAGGATAATTTATAGAGTAAATTGCTGGCAGGTAAATTAATTATACTGGTATAATCTGAAGTAAATTAATTATGTGGTTTAGTTTCTGGCAGGTTTAGTATATTGAAAGACCAGTATAATCCCGCTGTGAGACAAATTGTTCACACATACTCTAGTTTTTGGCACGTTTAGTTTCTTGAAAGACCAGCATATTGTAAAGAAAAAAAGTTCTCACGTAGGCCAATTGTTTTCAAACAATCGCGATTTTCGAACATTGCTTTTCCTATAAAAACACATTTTTGTGTAACATATTTCCAGCTAAGTTTCAGTATTACTCATGTTACAAACACAATAATTGAATCCAGCCAATGTTCAAATATTATAAATCAAATTTGTGGTTCCAGCCATGTGAAACACTGATTTGAGTATGTATACATATAGGATATATATATAATATTTGGTGCTTTAAACAAAGATTCTAAATATTAATCAAACTTTTAATACTTATCAAATTAAAAAATTTAATACATATATATTTACGTTTACATGATTTATGAACAAACAGATACAGTTACGTTAACATGATTTATGAAAAACTGAAACATTCATATCTGCATGAAAATTTTTAGAATTATTGTTCTAAATATCGATCATGCAGTTTAATAAAGATACCAAATAATAAATTTAATGAATAAGGTAAATTAACTCTTAGAAGAGCTAGAAAACTTTAACTGATTTATCATAAAAGATTAGAGTTAATTAGATAGATAGTTCTTATGATCATTTAACCATGAATTTTTGTAGAGGTGATGAAGAATGACAAAGATCCAGTTATATACATGTGGTCACTTTAATGAGTTTTTTTACCATTTAATTCACAGCTTCTAAATACAGAAATATAAAAAAGCTTGTGATACCACCCCCAATTCAGCAATTAAAAAGAAATGTTCAATTTATGTGGAATATACAAACCCATATTAAGTTACACTTGTGTGGAATGCTTATAAGTTTGCATTTTTAACATCTTTTTTTATTTTTGTAGACCCGTTGGAGGTGGGATCCGGCAAGCGAACAACTCATACATGAAGGGTTTATTAACGTGCTAAAGACACGTTATAGTGACATAATGAGGCATTTGAGAATAACCTCCACAAGGATGGTGTCACACCCCGATTTCCACGTGTCACCGGTGGGCCCGGTGGGGGAGTATCGTGACGTGGTTGGCAACGTAATAGTCAAACAACACAATATAATAATGCACAGCGGAAGCAATTTAAAATAAGATACAACCGAATTTATTTATTGTAAACAAAGTCACAATTATCCGATGTTTATCCACAGGAGGATCGAAACAAAATAACATTTAATGGTTCAACAGACTTCGGCATCTAAAGCTTGCGAGACTTCTAATGATGCTTAGGAGAATCCCAGCCTATTTCGCCTAGTACCTGCATTTAATCTTTTTGGGAAAATACGTCAGTTTACACTGGTAAATACATTCAACTGACTCATTTTATAAAATGATTGAAAATTGGTTTGGATGCACATGGCATAAACATTTTTATTAACTTGGGAGAATTATTTAATATTATAATCTTGTGAACGATTTACATGTTACTTATGCGTTCAGTAGCCCGGACGTATCCGGGTTAAAGATCAATAGACACACCACTTTAAGTGAGTTATACACGGGAGTACGCCTACACCCCGTGCTCAGGTCGTGGCTATCTCGTAAGATAATGCCGAGGATATCCGGGACATGGTCATTAACCCCCCAAAGGCTGTAAAGTAAACACATCTGTTTAAAACGAGCCGATCAAATTATTCAATTAACCACTAAGCGTGGAAGATTTGATGCTCGATCAAGCGGTACGCAATGTACCGTAACCCAAGCCCGTATAGGGAAAATAAGTTAAAAGTATTTACCTTTGCAAGTATAAATCCTTAATTGAATAAACTGCAGATAACTTTTACTGGTTCTCCTAATCTGGAACGAAGGTTTAATATAACCTATTAGAATACTAACGGGTCTTTAATTAAGCTTAAGCTTATACCGGTTAGTTTTAACGATACGGTTCTTACGCACGATTAAGCGAAGACCGGATAGAATGTGATTTAGACCCGACAAGTTGAGGACTTGTTTAATATGGTTTACTATTCACATTCTGGATTTTGAGATAAAAATGATATCGTTTGACCCGTTTCGGCTAGTTTATGCAAACTAGTTACATAAACCGAACCGAACGCGTATAATGCATAACGGGTAACCGAAAGGGTCGCGAACAGGTTTCCTAAGTTAATACGCTTTAATATGTTGTGATATCATTATGATATCTTCCATAATGCCCATAACGAGTTTAATCCCTAAATACGCCCCGTAGGGGTATTTCGGTCCTTCTAAGGGTTATAAAAGAGATTTATAATACTTCTGAGATACGGGTCTGATTTAATCAGTAAAATTATTAATTTTAACAGACCACAACAGTTGGTGAAGAGTCTCATTTCCCAAAATGGTTTTAAACCCAAATTATGCGTTTAATACGCGTATGAAGCCGTTTTAAGCGACGTACGGTTTAAAATACCATTCTGAGTTTTCTGATCAGCAAAACAGGCTCAAAACACTCTATTTATTATTTTAAATCAGTGGCAATTGGATTGGTATCAAACGGATTCGTAAAACTCGTTTTATGTCCTAAAAGGGCATATTCGGTATTAACCGAATCAATGCGATAAGCCTAGCTTAAGATCAGTTTAAAAATAATTAAAAATCTTCAAAAATCCCAAAATATTATTTATCATCAGTGGGTAAAAGTTTTGGTACCGAAAATCGGGTTTAGATAGGCTATGCGCTAATCGCGCCGTTTAATTAATAAAAAGCTTATTATTTACGCTAATGCGCATATCTCCTAATCTAGACCTCCGATTGACGTGAAAATTTACGTACATGTTTAATAATCAGTAACTAAGATTATTGTACTTCCACATTTTCAAAATTCTCGTTGTATGGTCATAAGGGCATTACGGTCCAATTTAAGCGATTAACGGAAACGTGTGCATGCATCGGATAATCAACGAAACAAGTACAGAGACTTATACTAACATGCAACCCTACTCTAATGAAGCACTAAGGCATCTTTGAATCAAACTAAAACGGGTCAGAACCGAAGTCAAAGCAAAAGTCAAGGTTTTGCGCCTTTCGGTTCCGAACCGGGTTTAAACAGAAATTTGTCGAGTCGGGCAAGCGTAGACAAGTTTTTATACTTATTATCATGTTATATTAAGGTTAAAACAGGTTACACACCTTTCGGATCATTAATTGTGCATTAAATCGCATTTTGTATTTCTGTTGACTTTTTCGGTCAACGTTTGACCCGACAAACGACCTAGTTAGGTCTGGAATTGGTACGCGCCCTTATAAGGGTTTAATACCCATATAATTACCTATCTAATGGTACTTCTAATTTGACATACGACTGAGCTATCGTTACTTAATCACGAAGTCAACCGTAATTTACGATATATTGACTTTTAAGCTAATTATAAAGCTAGAATTAATTTAGAAGGGTTAAGCAACTTACTAGATGATTAATGGATGATTAGGAAGGCCTTGAATCAGATTGTAAGCTCCTCTAATGCTCAGATGGCACTTGAATGATGTGTGTAGCAATTGTTGCAACTATGGTCCCTTATATAGTGCTCATGGACACCACAAAAGCTTGACAACCAAGTCTAGGACATCCCACAATCGATTAACATCTGTAACTAGTGTTTAGGGATGTCTAGGGGCCATGCACATGCAAGATAACCCGGCTAAATGGGTCACAAATGCGCACAACAGCCAACAGCAGGTTATTCTGGTCGCTGGGCACCCCTCGCGTAGCGCGAGGGTCCGTCGCGCTACGCGACGCCTTCTTCAGATCAATTTGTTGTTGTTTGTTGGTGGTTCGAAAGGGCATCAACTTGCACGACTTTGGGACTTTGTTTTGGCAACAAGGGACCTCTATTATGGGTCTAGTACAGTTCCTTACCCTACCAATATCCTTTGTTTCAAATGATTGTATTTACAAGACCCGTAAACAACGGTTTACCATTCATTTTCTTCTTGGGATCAATCATGCTTTTCAACATCCATTATTGTGAACCCAACTTCTGAATTGAGAGTGTAATAGATGTGTTAAATATTATATCGGATCTTGGGATTTATAATTGAGGTCGTTCAGAGGTAACGATTTAACATGACGCCACTTTAAATCCTACCGAAACATCTTTATTAAATCCGGGTTTCCAACGCGTTTTTGTCTTACATGACACGTGTCGTTTTAATATTAAACCCGAAATTTGCGAGGTGTTACATCCTCACCCCCTTAAAATAAATCTCGACCCGAGATTTACTGAAACAAATAAGGGTATTTTTCTTTCATGGTGGATTCCAACTCCCACGTATACTCGGGACCCCTTCGGGCATCCCATTTGACCTTTACAAAAGGTATATGCTTTCTTCGAAGCTTCCTTACCTGTCGATCTTCAATCGACAAAGGTTTTTCTACAAACGTTAAGCTCTTATCTATTTGCACATCTGTATGTGGCATGACATGTGAATCATCAGCGGAACATTTCTTTAGATTGCAAATGTGGAACACATTGTGAATTCCACTGAGCTCTTCTGGTAAGTTCAACTTGTAGGCAACTGACCCGACTCGTTCGATAACTTCGAAAGGTCCTATGTATCTCGGGCTTAGTTTGCCTTTCTTACCAAATCGCATCACCCCTTTCCATGGTGACACTTTAAGTAGGACTTTGTCACCTACTTCGAAGTAAAAATCCTTATGCTTAGGATCAGCGTAACCCTTCTGCCTATCCCGGGCAGCTTTGAGACGGTCGCGAATCTGGACAATCTTGTCCGTTGTTTCGAACACTATCTCTGGTCCTGATAACTGGACATCTCCAACTTCCGCCTAACAATTAGGCGATCTACACTTTCTACCGTATAACGCCTCAAAAGGCGCAGCCTTAATGCTGGTATGGTAGCTACTGTTGTAGGAGAATTCGATTAGCGGTAGGTTCTTATTCTAACTACCACCCAAATCGATCGCACATGCAAGTAGCATGTCTTCTAACGTTTGAATAGTACGCTCACTCTGACCGTCAGTCTGAGGATGGTAGGCCGTACTAAAATTCAAACGTGTGCCCAAAGATTGTTGGAAATTCTTCCTAAAATGTGACGTGTATCTAGTATCTCGGTCAGAGATAATAGACACAGGTATGCCATGTAAGGCTACAATCTTATCAACGTATAACTGGGCTAACACATCGGAGCTGTAAGTCTCCTTGATGGGTAAGAAATGAGCTGACTTAGTCAGTCTGTCAACTATAACTCATAACGTATCATTTCCTTTCCTTTTCTTGGGTAACTTGGTAATAAAATCCATAGTTACCATTTCCCACTTCCACGTAGGAAGTTCAGGCTGTTGTAGCAAACCTGATGGTTTCTGATGCTCGGCTTTGACTTGCGCACTTGTCAAGCATTTAGCTACATAGGTGGCCACAGACTTCTTCAAGCCTATCCACCAATAGTTTGCCCTTAGATCCTGGGTAGCTGATGGAAATTTTTAATCGTTGCCTAATTAGGGTTGCGGCATGTATGCATAAGCAATATGAACCGTCTTTCTTATTTAATAACATAAAACCCTCAGAATATTGAGTCAGGATTTATGTGCCTATGTTTTAAAACCTATTTAATCAAGGTTTCGATTATTCCATAATCAATATGGAGTTTTCACAATACTCCAGCCCACAGCGGGATACAATCTTAATTCTACCTGCCTTCCCGGAGGTAAGCAGGGAAAACTTATGAGAAGATAATCAAGATTGCAAGGAGGCTACAGAGATTTTCCATATCTCAGGCTCCAGTTCATCCACCATTACTCGTGTCAAATAAGTGACACCTTTATGTTATAAGTCCACGAATTCCTTAGTCGGGAACATTTACTTAAAAAAAATTTCCATTTTTGGATATCTTCTTTGAATACTACTAGTCGACTTTAGTACAATATGACCATTGGGATATCTCAGGGGTTCCATGTATTAAACTTCCATGCTGATCAGACATGGAAATAATCTATGGGACACACTAGGATACGCCAATCCTCATATGACACTTTAATCAAACATAGTTTGGCATTCGCTGGCGATAGAAAACAATGAGAAAAATAATTAAAATAACATATGTTGTCGTACTCTATGCAAAGAAAGAGTGCTCTTAGATTTTCGGAAAGGTTTTTCTTGCCGATACTAGAAGAATCGGTTACTGTGGTTTCCTTGGTAGTTATACCTTGTGGATGATAATAAAAATTTGCTAAGTTTATGGTTCATGAAGATTTATTATTGCCTGTATTAAAAAAAAAAACAAGACACTTAGCATAAATTATCATTGATAATTGATAAGGAAGTTTATTGTACAAGTGCTTATATTTAATTAATGATGGAAGTTTCACAAACTAGGCACCTAGCTCAGTTGGCTAGGCGCGCGAAAGGGTGCGGCCGGCCTAGACCCAGGTTCGATTCCGGGGACGGCCAGTTCCACCATTTTTTTTATGTATAATATTAATTAATCGCACGGATACGTGTAATTATGAGAGTTGTCTCATAAGGAGTCTTGATAATTAATTGCTTCTTATTACCCACCATATGGGCTTGATTTTATCACTAAATTGAGTCCTTTCAACTGCTGCGTCAACCACAGCCTGAAGATTAACTCCATTAATATTGAGGTTTACGTGTGTAGTTTTATTAACTTTCGTCGCCTTATAGTATTGCGACTCTCGTCTACCTCCTCCGAGTTTTTGATACTCGAAACTTGGTACTAATCACCAAGATTTAACAATTATTGGTCATAATCCTGATGACCTGACTTAGGTTAGCCACGACATTCATAAACCGTATAGGCTATTCTGTTCCGAACATTCATAGTGAATGTTATTTGAACGTATTTCCATTATATTTAGCCTAGGTCACAACGGGACCATCAACGGCATGCAAAGTTTGGAGCGAGTCCAATACCTGCTTGACAGGGGACCATAATGTCACAACTGTCTTTGTCACTAGGACGATTATAAATAGCTCAAAGGCTAGTCCTTACAAGACTTTTATTGTATATATATACATATATGGCATAGAAGCCTGTCTCGAGGGACGTAGAAAAAATATGGCATAAAGCACAGTCATGAAGGACATAAGTAATCATATGGCGCGAAGGCCTTGTCGTGATGACATTTAGATATGGCACAAACGGCCTTGTTATAAGGACATTCATCAAATATGGTACAAAGGCATGTCACCAGGAATGTTAACATTTAATATGTTAACTTGTCACGAATGACCAATTATAGCACATAGGCTTGTCATGAATGACTTTAAAACACAACTTGATGGTCTATTACCAAGGACCTGAATTTATAAGCCGCAATCTTATTAGATTGGGGCTTCAAGGTTTGAACGTGGTTCTTCACCCTTGGACAGGGAGTCGTAGACTACAACTGTCATCGTCTTGAAAGACGATTCTTTTGGCAGAAAAATATGCCAAGCAACATCACTAATGGATGTTTATATATAACCATCGTATCTAATGATATTAGTCATGATCACATCGATCATATTGACTATTAGGTTTGGGTATAATCACACCATTTTGAACAGGGGATCATAAAGATCACTACTATCTTTGTCTTACCGACTCTGAAATAAAGTATAGCCCGTAGGCATTTCATCACGAGGGATGTTAATATTATGATCAGCATACTGAGGATACTAGTCAGGATCGCACTGATAGTATAGACTATGGAAATTGAGTATAGCTCACCCCTTTGGCAAAGAATCACAAAAGATTACAATTGCCTTGTCTCAGTTGGACGATCTAATATAGCCCTTAGGCAAAACATCATTACGGATGTTTAAAATTTTTAATCATCGTATTGATGATTTTTGTCATGATCGTATTGATCATATGAACTATTAGGCTTGAGCATAGCTCACCACCTTGGACAGGGAATCATAACGATAACAACGTCAATGTCACAAATGGACAATATATTATAGCCCGTAGGCAAGACATCACTAAAGGATGTTTAAATAATATTATCATCGTATTAAATGGTATTAGTCATGATCGCATTGATCATATAGACTATTATGTTTGGACATAGTCCAATATTTTAGACAGGAGGTCAAAGACCACCACTGTCGTTGTCTTATCGGACAACAAGTTTACTCCGTAGGTGCTTCATTACTAACGGATGTTTATAATATGATCATCTTATAGGATGATATAAGCCATGATTCCTAGATCACTAGGCTAGATTTGAGAATTGGAAGAATCCAATATAAGGATGACTGTTGTGATTTTCTCGAATCACATTTGTCAGGGGTGCTAACACATTCCTAGGTGTTAACAAGGATTTGAATCCCTTGAGTAGGTTTCGCCATCTTGGCCGCGTAGGCTAGGTTTCACCTTTAAGATTCCCTTCAATTGCATACTGACAGAGAAGGAAGGATATTTATTTTATCCAGGATTTTTATCATAAATCCTAATTCATAAGTTAATAATAGCACCAATGGCCTTGTCGCGTAGAGAAGTTAAATTTATACGCCATGATTTCAGAGAATCGTGGCCTTAAGGTTTGAATCAAAGTTCATTACCTTTTCTTGACAGGGAGCTGTAGGCTACCACTGTTTTTAGTCTCAGAGGACATTAACTATAGCCCGTAGGCACTTCCCTTATAAGAGATGTTTATTACTGGATTACCCCCTTAGGGAAATTCATTAACCATGGTAAACAGAGACCGTATATGGTTAATTTATTAATCATATTTATTTAGGATTTCTATTATAATTTATCCTAATTATAAAACGTTAACAGTTTTATTAGTGGCACCCAATGGCCTGGTCACATGGACATTTATAATTTATAAGCTTATGATTTCAGAGAATCAAAGCAATAATACCAGTTTTATTTTATAGCACAAAAGGCCTAGTCACAAGGACATATATAATTTATAAGCTATGATTTCAGAGAATCAAAGCATGAAAGTTTATTGGCACAATAGGCCTAGTCACGTAGACAATTATAAATTATATGCTAGGATTTCAGAGAATCAAAGCATTTGAGGTTTGAACCTAGTTCATTACCTTTATCTGACAGGGAGTCATAGCTACCACTGTATTTTGGCTCATGTAGAAATGAGCAAGGCCCGTAGGCACTATATTACCACGTATGGTTAAAATATGATCATCTTAATTGATGACATAAACCCAGGATTCAGGGATCATTAAACTGGGTTAGGAATCTTTTGAAGGATCCTATATAAAAATGACGTGTGTGATTTTAAATGAATCACATCTGCCAGGAGTGTTAACATGTTTTAAGATGTTAACAGGGAATTGAATCTTTTAAACAGGTCTTACCATCTTGGCCCGGTCTTATAATTGACCCAAGGCTAGGTTTCACACTTAAGATTCTTAATTAATGATTTGAATCTTTTTAACAGGTCTTACCATCTTGGCCCGGTCTTATAATTGACCCGAGGCTAGGTTTCACACTTAAGATTCCTAATTTATAATTAACGCAGAACAATTTTAAATTGAGGTGTAAATATGGATCTGAATCTAAATTGCGGAACTGCCATCTTGGCCGGTCTTAATATGACCCGAAGCTAGGTCTTGCCCTTTTAGATTTTGCCATTTTTATTATAATGGTAGATCTTGCAAAAAGGAAATATTATTTTACATTTATTTAATATTTCTTGTTTAGAATGAAAGTTTAAACTTAATCATTCCACGATATAAAAATAAAAGTATTAAGTTGCCCTAAGCGGGACTTGAAAAGGAATAATGTTGTCCTCGAAGGGACTAAAAGATAAATATGTCCTTATAAGGACTATTGAGGAAACGATTTTCAGCAAAGGAGTTTCTTCTTCATTCAATTCCTGAATGCTTTCTCCTTGGTTGCACGTCTCATCTTGGTCGCTGTACGAAGCTCAGCATTTCAAGGCTCCGGGTGTGGAGAATCCCTAGTTCAGCTTCCTCGCTTGGCGACGTATCCAATATGATAATAATAAAAATTGGAGGCAATTTTTTTTTCCATACTAGGATTAAGATTATTCCTATGTTAAGTCTAGACTCAGAAGTTTAGATATGTGCAATTGTGTAACTGAGATTAAACACAAAAGGCTAGTGTTTAATTCACTCAGTGTTGGCTCTGATACCAACCTGTCACACCCCGATTTCCACGTGTCACCGGTGGGCCCGGTGGGGGAGTATCGTGACGTGGTTGGCAACGTAATAGTCAAACAACACAATATAATAATGCACAGCGGAAGCAATTTAAAATAAGATACAACCGAATTTATTTATTGTAAACAAAGTCACAATTATCCGGTGTTTATCCACAGGAGGATCGAAACAAAATAACATTTAATGGTTCAACAGACTTCGGCATCTAAAGCTTGCGAGACTTCTAATGATGCTTAGGAGAATCCCAGCCTATTTCGCCTAGTACCTGCATTTAATCTTTTTGGGAAAATACGTCAGTTTACACTGGTAAATACATTCAACTGACTCATTTTATAAAATGATTGAAAATTGGTTTGGATGCACATGGCATAAACATTTTTATTAACTTGGGAGAATTATTTAATATTATAATCTTGTGAACGATTTACATGTTACTTATGCGTTCAGTAGCCCGGACGTATCCGGGTTAAAGATCAATAGACACACCACTTTAAGTGAGTTATACACGGGAGTACGCCTACACCCCGTGCTCAGGTCGTGGCTATCTCGTAAGATAATGCCGAGGATATCCGGGACATGGTCATTAACCCCCCAAAGGCTGTAAAGTAAACACATCTGTTTAAAACGAGCCGATCAAATTATTCAATTAACCACTAAGCGTGGAAGATTTGATGCTCGATCAAGCGGTACGCTATGTACCGTAACCCAAGCCCGTATAGGGAAAATAAGTTAAAAGTATTTACCTTTGCAAGTATAAATCCTTAATTGAATAAACTGCAGATAGCTTTTACTGGTTCTCCTAATCTGGAACGAAGGTTTAATATAACCTATTAGAATACTAACGGGTCTTTAATTAAGCTTAAGCTTATACCGGTTAGTTTTAACGATACGGTTCTTACGCACGATTAAGCGAAGACCGGATAGAATGTGATTTAGACCCGACAAGTTGAGGACTTGTTTAATATGGTTTACTATTCACATTCTGGATTTTGAGATAAAAATGATATCGTTTGACCCGTTTCGGCTAGTTTATGCAAACTAGTTACATAAACCGAACCGAACGCGTATAATGCATAACGGGTAACCGAAAGGTTCGCGAACAGGTTTCCTAAGTTAATACGCTTTAATATGTTGTGATATCATTATGATATCTTCCATAATGCCCATAACGAGTTTAATCCCTAAATACGCCCCGTAGGGGTATTTCGGTCCTTCTAAGGGTTATAAAAGAGATTTATAATACTTCTGAGATACGGGTCTGATTTAATCAGTAAAATTATTAATTTTAACAGACCACAACAGTTGGTGAAGAGTCTCATTTCCCAAAATGGTTTTAAACCCAAATTATGCGTTTAATACGCGTATGAAGCCGTTTTAAGCGACGTACGGTTTAAAATACCATTCTGAGTTTTCTGATCAGCAAAACAGGCTCAAAACACTCTATTTATTATTTTAAATCAGTGGCAATTGGATTGGTATCAAACGGATTCGTAAAACTCGTTTTATGTCCTAAAAGGGCATATTCGGTATTAACCGAATCAATGCGATAAGCCTAGCTTAAGATCAGTTTAAAAATAATTAAAAATCTTCAAAAATCCCAAAATATTATTTATCATCAGTGGGTAAAAGTTTTGGTACCGAAAATCGGGTTTAGATAGGCTATGCGCTAATCGCGCCGTTTAATTAATAAAAAGCTTATTATTTACGCTAATGCGCATATCTCCTAATCTAGACCTCCGATTGACGTGAAAATTTACGTACATGTTTAATAATCAGTAACTAAGATTATTGTACTTCCACATTTTCAAAATTCTCGTTGTATGGTCATAAGGGCATTACGGTCCAATTTAAGCGATTAACGGAAACGTGTGCATGCATCGGATAATCAACGAAACAAGTACAGAGACTTATACTAACATGAAACCCTACTCTAATGAAGCACTAAGGCATCTTCGAATCAAACTAAAACGGGTCAGAACCGAAGTCAAAGCAAAAGTCAAGGTTTTGCGCCTTTCGGTTCCGAACCGGGTTTAAACAGAAATTTGTCGAGTCGGGCAAGCGTAGACAAGTTTTTATACTTATTATCATGTTATATTAAGGTTAAAACAGGTTACACACCTTTCGGATCATTAATTGTGCATTAAATCGCATTTTGTATTTCTGTTGACTTTTTCGGTCAACGTTTGACCCGACAAACGACCTAGTTAGGTCTGGAATTGGTACGCGCCCTTATAAGGGTTTAATACCCATATAATTACCTATCTAATGGTACTTCTAATTTGACATACGACTGAGCTATCGTTACTTAATCACGAAGTCAACCGTAATTTACGATATATTGACTTTTAAGCTAATTATAAAGCTAGAATTAATTTAGAAGGGTTAAGCAACTTACTAGATGATTAATGGATGATTAGGAAGGCCTTGAATCAGATTGTAAGCTCCTCCAATGCTCAGATGGCACTTGAATGATGTGTGTAGCAATTGTTGCAACTATGGTCCCTTATATAGTGCTCATGGACACCACAAAAGCTTGACAACCAAGTCTAGGACATCCCACAATCGATTAACATCTGTAACTAGTGTTTAGGGATGTCTAGGGGCCATGCACATGCAAGAGAAACCGGCTAAATGGGTCACAAATGCGCACAACAGCCAACAGCAGGTTATTCTGGTCGCTGGGCACCCCTCGCGTAGCGCGAGGGTCCGTCGCGCTACGCGACGCCTTCTTCAGATCAATTTGTTGTTGTTTGTTGGTGGTTCGAAAGGGCATCAACTTGCACGACTTTGGGACTTTGTTTTGGCAACAAGGAACCTCTATTATGGGTCTAGTACAGTTCCTTACCCTACCAATATCCTTTGTTTCAAATGATTGTATTTACAAGACCCGTAAACAACGGTTTACCATTCATTTTCTTCTTGGGATCAATCATGCTTTTCAACATCCATTATTGTGAACCCAACTTCTGAATTGAGAGTGTAATAGATGTGTTAAATATTATATCGGATCTTGGGATTTATAATTGAGGTCGTTCAAAGGTAACGATTTAACATGACGCCACTTTAAATCCTAGCGAAACATCTTTATTAAATCCGGGTTTCCAACGCGTTTTTGTCTTACATGACACGTGTCGTTTTAATATTAAACCCGAAATTTGCGAGGTGTTACAGATGGCATCAGTCGTTCGACCAGATATGGATCCAAAAAATTATATACAATTTGACATAATTCGTGATTATCCGCCTCATTCAATGTCTCTTGAAGTATGGCGTGAATTATGTAGGGTAAGCGAGTTAGTACCCTTTTTTTCTTATCATTATTGCCTTTAACATATGATACACACATATACATACACACTCTTTATAGCGTTGGAACACAACTGGTTGGCTTAACAAGTCTAAGAGTGGGTCAAGAAACCGCAGGAGCGCTGATACGAGTGGGAAGTCATTGCGACACACGGGTGGATCAATGGGATATGCTGAGCGTCGTGCCCGAATGGTAAGCTAATCATACTTGTAATCTTAAGTAATTGGTTTTACTTCAACATTTAACATTAACTGCACTCTATTTTATGTAGAAAAGGAAAATGAACGAGGAACCCAATTTTAAAAAAATATTTCTGGAAACCCACCTCACTAAAGAATGCAAACAAAAATTATGGGACGCGGAGATTGACATATATAACTTGGAGGAATTGACGTTTTATACGAAACGAGCCGAAAAAGTATATGTAAGTTATCTTTATTATTTGAGTATTATTTTGCTGTTATAGTTAACTCTTATTATTTTGGGATTTTTACATATATTACCTTATGTAATAAATGATCTTAGTATGGGAAAATATGTAAATGATCGTATTATTTTTATATAATTTCCGTATCTATTGCAGTTACACTCGCGTTGTTTTGATAAATTGTAGGGGGATTATTTGAGTGCGATGTAAAATGTTTACGGGCCGAACTTCAATGAGTATCCAGATGACCTTGTGGTGTGGGCACGTGTGATTGGAGAAGGTCGCACGCGTCGTGTATATGGGATAGGATCTTCGGATCTACAATACTTGGTGACCGGGACATCTTCTTCTTCTGTCGGGTCTGCACCATCGCAAGCAGAGTACCAACGGTCTCAAGAAGATGTATCTTTATTACCATTTGGCATTACTAAATGTTAAAAATGTTGGTTCTTGTCACTAAGCCGACCTAACCATTTGATAGTTCAACTTTCACATACTAAGATCTCACTAAGCAGACCCATTGGGATGGTTGTGTTTTGCAAGATCTAACAGTTTGGTTCGCGGTTTTACCAAATCGTGAATACCCTAGTATGTATGTATATAGAATGTATGCATGCATTATTATCTTTGAAAATTAAACTAATAAACACCTTATCTTTTGCCTCAAAACATTTCTTTATATGATGTATTTACTAATTATAACTATATATATTTTAACAACTTTTTAGGCTCAAGTTATGCGAACCCGAATGGTTGATCTTGAAGCTAGGGTTGAAGAAGAAAGGAATCTAATTGTATCTCGTCTTGAAGAAGAAAGGAATCTACTTGCAACTCGTCTTGATGACGAAAGGAAAGCAAGGGAAGAACTTCAAAAACAACTTCAAGAGTTTATGAAGAATTGGCGTCATCCCTCTAATTAGTTGTAGTTTTTTATATCTTTTTTGAATTACGTCGAATTGTATTAGCTTACGGTTTAAACATATTGGAACTTGCGTTGTAACGCATGATTTTTGAATTTATGTCATTGTAACTTCGGTGAATTTTGTAAAACAGGTTTTGGTATTGCAGATTATTTCTGAAATTTTTCAACAGAAATATGCAGAAATATTATTTATTTTTTGCAGTTTTTTTTATTTAATAAATTTGGTGGTTGGAAATGTGTCACAACATAAATAGCTTTTGTCAGAAAACGGTAAAAAATAGTAGACATTTTTTCTTTATTTGTCAGAAATTTGTCACAAACATACTCAGTTTCGTCGAAAAACCGTTACAAACAATACTTATTTCCTCAGAAATTTGTAACAACACTTCTTATTTATTTGTCGGAATTCTGTCACAAAAATACTCAGTTTTCGTAGGAAATTTGTAACAACACTTCTTATTTATTTGTTGGAAATGGGTCACAAAAAATACTCAGTTTCCTCGGAAATTTGTAACAACACTTCCAATTTATTTGTAGAAAATGGGTCACAAAAAATATTTAGTTTCCTCGGAAATTTGTAACAACACTTCTAATTTATTTGTAGGAAGTGGGTTATAAAAAAAAACTCAGTTTCCTCATAAATTTGTAACAACACTTCTAGTTTATTTGTAGGAAGTGGGTCACAAAAAATACTCAGTTTCTTAGGAAATTTGTAACAACACTTCTAATCTTTTTGTAGGAAGTGGGTCACAAATAATGTTGTATTAAAATTTATTATTTTTTTTGTTTTTTTTATTTTGGTCGGAAAAGTATAGCAAAAAAAATAAATCCTAAAAGATAATAATTAAATATATTGTAGGAGATTCGTAGCAATTTGCGACGTACTAGTTTCGTAGAAAATGTGTAGGAAGTTGCGTAGGAAATGCGTTGAAAACAGGTTTCCTACGAGCTGTTTTCCTACATCAACTGTTTGTCATAAATGCGTAGAAAAGCCAGTTTTATGATCAAAGTTTGGCGTCTACAAAATCAGAAATGACGCCAGATGCTGAAAAAAGTTTAGCTGAAATGGCAGTGTTTGTTGGTATCACGCCTATGATTCTCATGATTTGACCACACAAGAGAGTAAGTATCAAGTAGAGTGAGATAATATCATAAAGTGTGAAGTGAGTAAACCTTAGAGAGCGAATGCACAATGGCAAAATATTAACAAGTAGGAATGGTTGCGATATTTCATACAAAATGTTAACAAGTACATGGTGTAGTTGTTGAACCGTATGTCCAACATCCATACGTGTAGCCATGGTCGTGACACTGCACAGATAGCTATCGGTTTTCCTCTCAAGTAACATTGTTTTACCATACCATAATTTCATTGGCGACAATTCATGGCTTGGATCATTCAGATGTTTCTAGCTAAGCAATATTTCAAAGTCAAGATCATGTTGATTCAGACATTTTATGTTGACTACAAATTTTAGAAGGGGTAATTACTAAAATAAACAAAGACTACCATTTAGAAGGGGTAATTACTGAAATAAACAAAGACTATCAAGAATTTAAAAAAGAGACATGAAAATTAGCCTTCACCAAATTAATTGCCCCTAATTTTCTCCAATTAGAAGCCGCAATCACTTTCACAAGTTAAAACAACTAAGATTTAATCTACACTTTTTACTAAAAAGCGCCGGTTAATTCTGCACTTTAGGGAAAAGTGCCGGCTAAGCCTACACTTCAAATCTCAATGTCTGTTTCCCAAACTTCTTGATCAACTTTAAATGTTTTTTTTGTAATTTTCTGTCACAACGATCCAATTGCACCAAGTAGCGTTCTAAGAAAAAAAATATAATAATTAACATTATTATTATCATCAACATATTAAAAAACCAAGCCAATAAATAGTGCTTGATCCATTAAGAAGTTGCCACGTGGTAACTTTTTATTTATTGCTTTTTTTCCGGTCCGGTCCTGTTCAGTATCTGTACATGAAGGTAAAAACCGACACCAGCTTGGTACAGAAAACGCCAAAAGTCGATACCGAATTGATATTGAAATTCTTTTAGTTCGGAAATTCGGTATTGCTACCCGGTACCATTTGCTCATCCATGATTATGAACAACATCGGTATCGTACAACTTTTTTTTGGCAACTTCTTTTTTTATTGTTTTTTCGGTACAGTCCTGTTCGGTATCGGTACATGAAGGTAAAATTGGCACCAGCCTGGTACAGAAAACGACAAAAGTCAGTACCGAACTGATATTGAAATTCTTTTAGTTCGGGAAATTCGGTACTGCTACCCAGTACCATTTACTCATCCTTGATCACGAGTACCGTACGAACAACAATGGTATCGTACAAATTTTTTGTTGATTTTCTTCAACTTTTAATGATTTCTTTTTTTAGTTTTAGGGGTAAGGATGAGCTCGGTTGTAACAACCCACTTTTTGGAAGTCAAAGTCAAATGAAGAAAAGATTGCTAATTGCGAGCTGTCACTCCTTGCTTAACTATTGATTGTACGTCAATGACTTGTAATTGACCCATTTTATTTTATCGCTTTAGTTGTATTATGTGGAGTATCTATTAATAATCGAGGTTTAATCGCATATTTGATCGTTAATCGACTTATCGCTAATTGCATCGCTATCGCATCGCAAGTCGAATTATGTGTTCTGGATATTGTGTTACGTGTGTTTGCTATTGTGTGTTACTTGTGCATGTTATGTTTATGTTGAGGTGTTTAATCGCAATCGCAATTCTATCGCATCGCAATCTAATCGCGAACGCTAAACGCAAGTTATTTATAGTGATTGTATGTTAGATATAGTAGTTAAGTTATTTGTGTAACTAATGGATAATACTATCGCATTGCTCACTCGAATCGCATCGCAACGCAACGCTCAACACGCGAATCGAAACGACAAAACTCAACACACCGGACACTTGGATCGAATGGCCAACCGATCGAACCGACATCCGATCAGTGACCAATCTGACACTTGTGCACTTTCCTCTTTTGGAAACCCTATAAATACCCTCCTGTCACATCACTTGTGATGTTCCCTCATTCGACCAGCAGCACTCAAGCCCTCTTTTCTCTCGATTTCTCGAGATTCTTGTAAGTTTCCCACTCAAACCTTGTACTTCTATGATCTGCACGCACTCCTTCATCTTTTTCACCTTTGGATCTTAAATTTTAACCGTGAAATCAACGGATTTGAGGTGTTCTAGGATGATGTCATCATGGAGTTCTTATGAACTTCAAGATTTGGCTTCATTCCACCAAGAATAACTTAGATCTGAAAGATTTCCACATGAATAAACAATGATTTTGCATAGATCTAAACATTTTTAAAGTTGAAAGGATTGAAAGATGGTTTTCCAATTTTCTTGCAACTCTTTTACACTCAATGCACTCAAAACCGGAACCGTAGCTCGTTCTGACCTTCTACTCATTCTCAGTTCAAGATCTGGTTTCTATCAAAGAGACAACCGATTTCGGGTTAAACAAGAACAACCATCACGAACTAGTAAACTGATCAGATTTGGGTGATTCCTGTTCGATCGGACGACTTGGGACTTGACGAGGTTCTGTTGTTTAGTACGTTATCAAACCGTCTCGAACAAACCGCAAACTTTCAAAATAATCAAGTTTGAAACGATCAGATGCGTTGGGACGGATTGCCGTCCGATCGGATTGCCATCCGATCGAACCGCAATCCGATCGAATTACACTTGAGCTTTCAACACTTAAACAATTTTCAACAGGTTCAACGGATTGCTATCCGATCGGATTGCCATCCGATCGAGTAACCATCCTGCTGTGAACTTGTTCTCACTAAGTGTCTTGCCAATCGGATCGCTATCCGATCGATCGACCTGAAGGGTAGAGATACTTCTCTATTTTCAAAATGTTACAACGAAAACTTCAAAGCCATCATACACAAACACATCCTTACCAAACGAATGTCAATCCGACCGAATGGCCATCCGATCGGATGACCATCCGAACGGATCGACATCCGATCGAGTGACCATCCGATCGGATTGCCATCCGATCGGATTACCGTTCGACACTTGGTCACTTTTCACCGATTTATGCACCACTCTTCTCTTATGCTATCGTTAACTGTTCAGGCTAATAACTCTAGCGCTCCCTTCAATCCATTTCCATCGCTGTGAGTATATTCGATCCATTTTTGCTTACGCACATTTGGGTGTTACATACGTTACTTATTCTAAATCACAATCAATCACACAACGCAAACACTATTTATACGCTGACCGTTATTGCATGTTACTTGTTACTCGATGAATGCTTGTATGTTATGTTAACACAGTGATTGTTGCCTGACGCCTTAGCAACGATAGTACTATTTGTTTAGACTCAGCACCTGTCATGGACAGGGGCTGTTAAGGTTACCTCTCACATGTCACGGTGGTGATATGTGTTGCGCATTCTACAACTCGCAGTATAGTCTGTGCATATTTCATTGTCGATAACCTACTAGCTTCGCATTATACATGTTACATGTTACATGCTGGTTATGCGTAAACGATTTTGAACTCTACTATTACTATTAAACTTGTATGCTCACCTTTACACTATGTGTATTGACCTCAATTTTAACGTATGTGACAGGTGTTTAGGATGCCTTGCTTGCTATTTGATGGAATCGAGCTTAGGAGAGTCTAGGAACCAACAAAGACAATTTATTTTTATTTAAATCTGAGTTTTGTCGGAACATCTTATTCGTCTTTGAGATATCGATGTCTGTAATAACTTATTTGCTTAATAGGTTATGGTATGGGACATAATATTAACTATTCGGTAAAGTAGTTGTTATGGAATTTCTCTTGGACAATCTGTTTCGCTTAGTGCCGCGCCCCGATGTTTCCGTCATCGGTTGGGGTGTGACATCGGTGCCAACCGATACTAAATCGGTACTGGTACCAAAAATACCGGATACGATACCGGTATACAACTTTTTTGGTTATCTTTTTTTCAGTTATCTTTTTTTCAGTTATCTTTTAGTGTTTTTTCTACATTTTCTTTTTATTTTTGTCAACGGTCCGTGCACAACGCGTTTGTAGTGATTTCAAAACATATATAAACAAAGACTAAATAACGAAAGAGTTCGCTGCAACACGATTGTGATAAACCTAGTTAAAAATAAAAGAGTTAACTTCCATTTTGCTCCCTGTGATTTGGTCATTTTAACGGTTTTGCCCCAATAGTTTAAAAATAGTCATTTTCCTTCCTGATTTTTATAACTTATCGTCATTTTGCTCCCCGCCTCTAACTCTACTAGGGAGGAAACTGGCGACAAACTCGAAAGATTAGGGAGCAAACTGGCAACAAACTCGAAAGATCAGGGAGAAAAATGGTTATTTTTAAACTATTGAAGCAAAACCGTTAAAATGACCAAATTACAGGGAGCAAAACGAAAGTTAACTCTAAATAAAATTTCAATGTGGAGGTATGTCAATGTCAATGTGATCATGGTTTCTTATTTCCCGGTTCACTTAAATCCACCCGGTCCGGTTTTCCCCAATCTACGTGTCAATAACAAAATAACCCTATGTGTTCCCTCCCGTCACCGTCACACTAGCAACCCCCACCATTTCATCCCTCACAGCCTCATTCAAGTTTCGTTTCCGCCTGCGGTATCTCCGTCACCAACACAATCAAACTCCAAAAATGGCGTCGAGTGCTAGGGTTTTCAACGGCTGCAGAACTCTCTTCGCCGCCGCAAAGTCCGCCACTCCCAAACCTACCACCACCGCCGCTGCAAAGAAGAAGAGCACCGTCAAAAAAACAACGGAGAAAAAGCCGAAGCAACCGTCTGCCGATAAACCGGTGAAACCTGCTGGCATTCTGAAGCCATCGCCGATTTCGCCAGCCCTAGCTCAGTTCCTCGGCGTCTCTGAGTCCGCTCGCACCGACGCTGTGAAGAAGATTTGGGAGTATATCAAGTCTAATGAGCTTCAGGCGAGTTGTTTGTTTATATTTTCTGTTATTATGTTCAGTTTAGCTGTTAGTTTTGTTGATTTATTTAGTTGTTTGTTTGTTGCTTTATGATCGTTAATTGTTAATGTTTTTGATCCTAGATGAGTAAGTTAGGGTTTAAAAATCTGTTGGAAGCTTGTTTGTTACTGTATTTGCTGCTATATTAACGTTATTTACTAACGTTTGATCTTAGATAAGTGAATTAGGGTTCAAAATATTTGTTTATAGGATATGTCTGTTGCTGCATTTTCATGGAGTTTAGCTTGTCTGTTACTGCATTTTCCGTATATGTTTTATGCTATATCATCATTATTTACCAGCAATTTGATCTTAGATAAGTAAATCAGGGTTCAAAATATTTGTTTATAGGATATGTCTGTTGCTGCATTTTCATGGAGTTTAGCTTGTCTGTTATTGCATTTTCCGTATATGTTTTATGCTATATCATCATTATTTACCAGCAATTTGATCTTAGATAAGTAAATCAGGGTTCAAAATATTTGTTTATAGGATATGTCTGTTGCTGCATTTTCATGGAGTTTAGCCTGTATGTTACTACATTTTCTGTATATGTTTTAAGCCATGTCATCATTATTTACCAGCAATTTAATCCTAGATAATACGCCCCGCTTGCAGTATGCGCATATAATGTATATATGTGTAGGTGCTCGGGGGGCAAAAGTGAAAGTGCACTAATTTTAACGTTTGTTTACTAGTTTCGTGAAAATAACGTTAAAAGAGGGGGATGGTTAATCATGCATCATGTGATGGCGTTGATAGCCGAAAGACAAGGGAGTACATGCACCAATCATCCTTTGTCTTAATTGCTGAGTGTTATGTGCCTTATGTCCAAGGCTTGATGCAAAACTACAATTGAGCCGGGGGTCTCATTGGAAGAAGCCTCTCTATTCCTACAGGGTAGAGGTAAGGTTGTCTACATCTTACCCTTCTCAGACCCTACCTTAGCTTTGCTATTGGTGGGATTTACCGAGTATGATGATGATGATGATGAATTTGATCCTAGATAAGTAAATTAGGGTTTAGAATATTTGTTTATAGGATATCCGTATTACAGCATTTTTTTATGGAGATTAGCTTGGGTGAGCACTATGTTTTAATACTAGTCGTGTGTTCTAATGGTTTCAGTGGTACAACTAACATGTATATGATCTATGGCTTGATATTATTAGCCTATAAGGTTCAATAGTAATCAAGTTTCAAGTGATTCACTAATGTTACTCGAACTAGACCTAATGAAATATGAAGCAAATCAATAAGATGAGTAAAAAAAATTCTTGATCATAATATTAATTTGTTTATAATACAATTGAATTGTATTTGCTTGCAGAACCCAACAAACAAGAAAGAGATAATCTGTGATGAGAAGCTTAAGACTATATTTGATGGGAAAGACAGAGTTGGTTTTCTAGAGATTGCCAAGTTGCTTGCTCCTCATTTTGTGAAGACTGCTTGATTGGTGATGTAAGGTGTCGGTTTCCGGTTGGTGGTTTTGATAGTTAGGCTGTTTGTTGTTGATATTGACCTTTTGATCTAGGAATGTGAGGTGGAGGTTGATTATTGAAAGTTGTAAGAAATGGAAACACGATTAGCACTTTTAGACTTATGCAAGTTGATGCTCATTTCTACAGTTTTGGTTTTCTTGCTTCTGATAGTAGTGTGTAGACAATGGTGCAGTGATACTAGTGGCACGTTTCAGATGGTGAAAAGTTCTATTTTGTTTCAGTATTCACCAGTCTCTTGCCACGTTATGGGCAAAGTATTTTCTATATCACTATCATGTTATGCCAGGCTAGGTATTTAAAAGCGCAAGGCGAACTCAAGACACAAAGGGTTCTCCTGCCGCCTAGGCGTACGGCGTAAAATAAAGGGCTGTTTAAATAGCTCATGGCTCGGACATGTTGACAATCATCACTCTCCCTCACCCAAATCCCTTCTGACTGACGCCATCTCCGGTTTCATTCAGATTCAAATCTGGTCGCGTTATTATGAGTTTTCAGATCTCCGACTCCCCCTAACAATCGCTTCCTTAAAGAAAACGTGATGACTTGTTCAACCACAAGCTATTGTACACGCAAACGATCTAAGTACAAATTCGGCTTAAGATTTTTAGCTGAGCGAGTTTGTTAGAATTCTAGCCAAGTTTGGGTCTCACTTTTTGTTCGGTATCTTGTGTGAGAGTCATAGAAGGATTCCATCTTGATTTTAAATTAAACTATATTGGAATATCATAGTTCTCTTTATAGTGTATAAACACTTTGTAATTCAGATCTGAATCACAAGCCATCAAATAAGTGCTAGAAGCAAGTATATGATGGTTACTTTACTGTAAACTACAGTGTTTTATTGGCAGCATTACAAAACATACTCATAAGAGTCCTAGGTGTAGCACTAATGCTTATGTTATACAACTTCATGTTTTAACCGGTCAAGAGTTTGTATGTGCTGTAATTTGTTCATTTTAAAACCGATTTGGAACTTAAATTCACATATGATGAATATACAGCTTCGACTTCAGAACACTTGGTGAATTTTATTAGATGAAAACAAAAATTTGTAGTCAATGATGAAGGTTATACATGTAGTAAATTTTCTATAAAAAAAATATATATGCACGCTATGTACACAAGTAGCTAGTTAAGAAGGTGGTGTACCCATTGCTCAACTATGGCAGGTGAGCCATACCATGGTCTTGATTCATCATCTGAACCAACCGGTGAATGATACACCCCATCGAAACTAATGTTTAAAGCTCCCTCAAGATGAGCCGAAACTTCAGGGACAACTCCATCCCCCCATACATCTGCCTGCCCACACACCTGTGAAAAACAGAATACTTGTTATACCTAAGGTAACGAAATGCGAATTCTGACAGTCAATATCGGTCATCATAAGACAATAAATGGGATTTTCGACTCCTTTTCCAATAAACGGATCAACTCAGAGTTATATTTTATCTCAAACCAATTCAATGCGTACAAATGTGTTTATATTAAGCGTTATTTATTCAAAATGATATCTCAAACCAGTTCAATGCGTACAAATGTGTTTATATTAAGCGTTATTTATTCATAATGATAATTTCAAAATAGGTATAAAGACAGTGTTTGTGGTTGACCTGACCTGACCCGACCCGAACTGTCTGATCAGCCCAATTTGTAATCACTAGATATACCTATAAAAAGTTGGAAAAGGCATTACCTGTTTGTATCCCTGACCAACGAAGCGGGTGCGAAATGTAGCACCAGTTGAGATCAAAGTGCCTGACTCACTTGTAATACTAGCATCAGGAACAGATTGCTCAATGGAAACTGGAATACTTGTTGCAGGATCCGAGTTACCAAATAAACGACTGCCATAGATGTACCTGCAAGTTGCTCAAAACGGAAACTACTAAAATGCCTAGAATACCCTCAAAAGTATCGATGAAATGATTATCACAGAATGAAAACTATCGACATGTTTATGTTACAAACATAATATACCGACAGCAAGTAGAATATGCAGTTTTATGCACATCTATGTGTCTCAGTATACCTGCCTGCGATACATACGTATCGTAGTTCTGGAGTATAAACAGCTTTCCTGCAGTTTTTCTCAACGTAATCCAACAGACCCCTTGTTTGATCAACAACGCCAGACACCCCTTTTGGCGGTGGCCTAGATATTGACATCAAAAGTGAATAAATCAGGGCTTAAACTTTAAAGCATCTATAGTCGTAAAATGAAGCAAAGTTTAAAGCAACTGATAAATACATACTGGAGAGGAGATCCCAGAGTGAGAAGCAAGGAAATATTTTTATTTGCTTCAGTGAACTCTTCCATATATACCCGAGCCAACCATCCTCCTGCGGAGTGTCCGATTATAGACAACGGACCACCTGCAGAGTGACTAATTTAAGAGTTATCAAGTCATTATTCTACAAAGAGTAAAGTACACGTATGGTCCTTGTGGTTTACCAAAACTTTGGATTTGGTCCCTAGCTTTCCAAAAGTACATGGATGGTCCCAGTGGTTTGCACTTTGTAACGCATTTAGTCCCCAACTTTTTCTAAAAGTACATGGATGGTCCTTGTGGTTTACACTTTGTAACGCATTTAGTCCATAACTTAGACCTGCTAAAACCTTAAGATTTGTTATCTAAGGACTAAATGCGTTACAAAGTGCAAACCACAGGCACCATCCGTGTACTTTTAGAAATCTAGGGACCAAATCCAAAATTTTGGTAAACCACAAGACCATCCGTGTACTTTACTCTTAAAAAAATCAAAACGACGGGTATTTTAGATAAGTTTATCAACTTCAATATACACAAACTAGTTTAGTGACTTTTTCGTGCATCTTTTACAAGACGATGGACTTTAATGGATTAAGTTGAAGAGCTTTTACGTGAAAAACACAAGTATATTGGTGTTTATTACAAAAAAAAAAAAAGACACGTTTTTAACCTTGAGATTGTTTCAAAGCTTCATTGACAGCCTCATCAACCCGGTTTAAATACCTGCACATAATACATTTAGCTTCAAGTGAGATCAAGTCATTCAGGAACTTGAATCATAATGCTCGAAAAATATGTAAAGCAAAACTACCAATCAAGAACAGGACGAGGTTGGAGGGTGCCTCGCCAGTAATTCGGGTCAACCAAACCGGCAGCATTTCTCAGCCAGTCAATTCTTGAAACTTTTGCAACCACAGTTGAAACACCATATCCTTGTAAAGTCAAAGTTAATTTCTGATAATCGCCTGTATTATTCCCTAACCCCTATATATAAATCAAGAATAAATTAATTTAAGTCATAACTTTATCAATTGACTGCATTTTTTTAAAAACAGTGATATTATCATAAGACCATATGCATACAATGTTAGATACATGGTTGTAAAAATCCCGACTAGTCTTTGATTAATCGCCGATTAATCACTAATCGGAGGTTCACTGATTAATGGCCGATTAATCGCTAGACAGTCAATGGCGGTCCTAATTTGGGCAAATTTTGGCCAGACGTCAGCCAAATTTCGACCAAACCATATAAATTTCTTCCAGTTGCTTAAAAAATGGGTTAATGAGGGGTTAAAACATGTCTACTTTAAAAAACTACATATAAAAATGCGTGTGTGGATATATAACTAAAAATTCCATATAAAAAATTCAATCCGATTAATCCATAATAATCCCGATTAATCTCTAGTCAGTACCCCACCGCCCGACTAGCGCCTAGCGATTCTTACAACTGTTTTAGACCCGAGTTGTTTTGTTTAGACAATTTGCCTTAAATTTCATTATTTAGAATTTCACTAGAGGACGGATTCACTTTTTATATATTACTCTTCCGTTCCTCTGAGTAAGTTATCTAACACTTACTCAGAGGAACGGAAGCGTAATATATAAAAAGTGAATCCGTCCTCTAGTGAAATTCTAAATAATGAAATTTAAGGCAAATTGTCTAAACAAAACAACTCGGGTCTAAAAACAGTAAATGGCATATGGAAGTTTGTTGTAACGTCTGGTCCGTTACACCATTTTCTTCCATACTTTACGGGAGTCAAAAGTTATGCTCGTTTAATTCAGGTCCTTTTCTATCCCACTTGCCATAAGTCAACCATTTCTTGGCTTAATAATTTGTTTGGCAATATGCAGATGCCATGGCTAGCATTCAGTAGCAACAAACTTGATGGAATATCATCACTCATTGCATCACAGTAGGAATATAGATGATCTTAGCTTGAAACAAGTTTGCACACCAATTCTATTAATGGTTGTAAAAATCGCTAGGCGCTAACTAGCGATTAGTGGGATTAACAGGGACTAATCGGATTCGAATTTTATGTAACCTTTTAAACTTAAACATAAATACAAAAATTTTCAAATTTTATATGTAATTTTTCAAAGTTATTAATCGAATTGGATTAATAAGTATAATTTTTCAAATACTTCATAAACTTGACCAAATTTGACTGATATTTTACTGCCCTTGACCAATTACCGATTTTAGGTCCGAGTAGGTCAAATTTAATCATTAAGCCTAGGGCTATAAACGAACCGAACGTTCAGCGAACAGTTCGTGAACCGTTTGGTGGGAAGTTCATTTATGTTCGTTCGATTAGCTTAACGAATGAACACGAACAAAAAAATTAGTTCGGCTAGCTTAGTGTACAAACACGAACATAGGTCTCGTTTGTTCGACTGCGTTCGTAAACATTCGGTAATATGTTCGGTTACGTTCGTTCATGTTCGTTTGATTATATTAAAAATAATAATAATAAACCTTTTATCTAAACATATTGAAAACTTGAAACCCTATTTTTTCTAAGTTAGCTAAAATTGAGACAGACATTTTTTAGGATAATTATGTTTAAGTTAGTTAAACTTGATTCATCGTTTGCAACATTATTTTATTGTTTGAAAATTACACACTAATTGCAAGGATCCCTTCTCAAACTAACATAACATATCTCAGCAGCAGAATGTAGCTCTAATTGCTCATCTAAAAATCAATTTAAATACTTCATAACACAAATAAAAGACATGATAAAAAAGGGCTGAATTTCTAGAGAGAGAGAAGAAACATACAGGCAGAATGACTGCAGGACGGTAGGTGACCGGAGAAGCTGATAATGAAGTAGAAGAAGAATCCGGCTGAGTGACGGCGGAGCAGGAGCAGGAGAACCGCCGTGAAGTGAGTGGTGATGGTGATGGCAGTGTCAGAGGTTTGAAAGACGGAGCCAATGCCATATCCTTTCCCACTTTCGTGTTATGTGGCTACGCCAGTTGCCTATGCCTTTTGGGTTTCAGTTATTCTTTTTAACTTGCACTTATGCCCCCTTAACTGGTGGTGTTCGTTATATGGATTGTAATGGAATTTGAATGAAAATTCGTGTAGAAATTGAAATTTGATTTGTAATTTAGATGTGTTTGTTTTGCAAAATGGAATGAAATTTGGATGGAATTGACATGTAGATTCCATTCCTTATGTTATTGTTTGACTCCAATTCATTTTCTTATTGAAACCAATAAAATAAGAGGTGAAATCAACATTCCAATTACATCAAGATTTCATTCCATTCTGTGAAACGAACACTGCCTAGATATTGGCCTCGATTAACCTAAAAAGAGTTTCATCACTTGTGCGTTTATGTGTATAAAGCTCGAGTTTGACTTTTGAGTAACATATTGAGGTCGAAAGTCAAAATCACTTTGTTTTTATTAACTATTTTCATCCATCATCTCTCACCCAATCAATGTTTTCAGAACCGGTTTGGTTACTGGTCCACTGGTCCGACCGGTTCAACCAGTCCGACCGGATGTAAGAACCGGCAAGTGTCTTAAAATTAATAGGGTGAAATTTGAAAAAAAAATTCCGAAATCCGGTTCAATCCCTTAATAACCCGGTTCAACCGGCCGGTTTTTCGGTCCGGTCGCCGGTTCAACCTCGATTCGATGTAAATCCGGTCCAATATATTGAACCGGACCGGTCAGACCTCCGGTTCCTAGTCCAACCGGTCCGACCGGCCGGTCCGATCCGGTTTTCAAAACATTGCACCCAATCTTAAAAATTTAAAAACTTTAATAAAGAACATCACTACATCTCACTCTATTTTTTATACCCACCCTATAAAATTTATATGTATAAGAAAACCCACAACTTCCCCCTGAAAAACCATAACTTCTCTCTATATCATCAACACAAATATAAAAGAAGGAAAGAAATAATAAACAAACGAAAGAGAAGAAAAATAAAAAAAGAATATAGAGATGAGCAGTGTCGGCTCAACATTTTTAAATGCCCGAGACAAAATAGAACTTAGGGCTATTAAAAAAAACTAACACCTTTTATAATTATTAATAAATTCCAGCAGTTTTGATCCCCTATGTTGCAAAACTTAAGTGTCTATATGGCCAAAGCCAAACTAAGCCTTGTATTTACGGTTTAAAAAAAAAACTACATATGTGGAGAAGCACACCTACAATGCAACTGTCGCGGGATCTTCCTAACCAAGTTAATTCAAAAGTTCATTGTATAGTTTTTAACTTAAAGGAAAAATGACAATACTACAATTTCCTTACTCAAGCAGTGAGATCCCACACTTTAAAAGACAGGAGAAATTAAGATCTCTCTCAACTCTTAAAAATTCTCAATGTTTCAAAAAAATAAAATAAAATGGATGAAGCATCATCCAACTTTCACTATTCCAACTCTATTAATTATGTTAAATTAAAAAATGGGCAAAATATTATTAAGTTAATTAAAAAATGGGCATAATAATAATAATAAAAACTGGGTTTTAACATTTAGAGGTCCTAAATTTTTTTGTGCCGCCATTGTCAACTTTTTTAGCACTTTGAGCCGGCCCTAGAGATTAATCATTTTTAGTTAAACTATAGGATTGAAGATAATAAAAGAAATGTAAATGCACTAAGCAAGATGGGTGTATGAAACTTAGGTCTAAACTCATACGTTAAATGAGCTTCAACTTAGCGTTACTCGATCAGAGCTTTATAGCAAGTTGGTCTACGTTTACACCCTAAGTTACGAAAAATATTTGTGTTTACGAACATTAAAAAAGAATTCAACTCTTTTCTAAAAATTAGCTGTACTTTTGCAATAGCCTAACCCGTAAGAAGTTGCATCTTACTATTAAAGAAATCAAAATCAAAACAGAATTTACATTTCACCGAAATCAGAATCAAAATATGACATAATTAACATTATAATCTCCCACCCACACCTAGGGGTGTTCAAAAAAATCCGAATCCGAAATATCCGAAAACCCGTATCCGAAATATCCGAAATTTCGGATATCCGAATTTTCGGATATCCGAAAATCGGATAATCCGAAAGTTCGGATTCGGATGTCAATTCTGAAAATTTTCGGATAATCGGATAATCCGAATCCGGAATCTTATAAAATAAAAAAATAGATATATATGTAATATATTACATCCTTTAACCATTTAACCTAAAATATATCACAGTTCACACTACACACGCGCATTCATTCTTCAGTAACATTCACATTTTGAAAAGCTAGGGTTTCTCCCAATCAAAGCGCCGTCGCCCCCTCTGGCCCTCTCCCTCGTCCATCTCGGTTCTCCCTCGTCCCTCTCTCATCTTCAATCGTTGGCCGGTTTGAGTCGCGTGACCACCATATCCTGTTCATCGGTCTGTCTCAGTGCTTTTGGTCAAGAAAGCATACGTTGTTCCATCTTTTGTAAGTTATAATTGTTCTATACTTCTAATTGATTATTGAAATTTTTCATGTATCAGTTTAGAGAAGAAAGTGAGAGAGAAAGATTGCTGTTGTATTACTTACTGAAATCAAACAATACAATGAGTTTATATATACCTGCTACCCTACACCATGACACTAACATGCACCATACTAACCAACTACAACTACATGTAACTAACTATGACATCATCAAATATACTCTAATATGCCCCCTCAAGCGAAACGGGGAGCAACCACGTGTAGCTTGGACCGAAGACTGTCAAAACGAGCAGCAGACAAGCCTTTGGTCAAGATATCAGCAATCTGAACCGAAGTAGACACATATCTCACATGAAGAACTCTAGCAAGAACCATGTCTCGTATAAAATGAAGATCAACCTCAAGATGCTTCGTCCGCTGGTGAAATACCGGATTCACTGCAAGATACGTAGCACCAATATTGTCACACCAAATAGTAGGTGGACAAGTCACTGAAACATGTAACTCCTGAAGAAGTGACAATAACCAACGAATCTCGGCCGCAGTGTGTGCTAAAGCTCGATACTCTGCCTCAGTACTGGATCGAGCAACTGTATGTTGTTTCTTGGAACTCCAACTAATCAGATTGGAGCCAAGAAACACACAAGAACCCGTCGTAGACCGACGATCATCGGGACACCCTGCCAAGTCAGCATCAGAATATGCATGTATAGTAAAACTCTATGACCGAAGAATACTCAAACCATGATCCACAGTACCACGTAAATAGCGTAATATACGCTTGACCGCAACCCAATGACGGTCCGTAGGAGCCTGTAAAAACTGAGAAACCTTGCTAACAGCATAGGCTATCTCAGGACGAGTCAATACCAGATACTGTAAAGCACCAACAGTACTCCGATACAAAGTCGGATCCGCAAGAGGCTCACCAGAATAACGGGAGAGCTGACGACCAAACGAAACAGGAGTAGATAAAGATCGACACTCAGATAGGCCAGTGCGCTGAAGTAAATCAAGCAAGTACCGCTGCTGGGATAAGTGTAACATATCATCTGAAAAGGTAGCCTGAACTCCCAGAAAATACGAAAGAGTACCAAGATCTTTGAGCGCAAACTGAGAATGTAAGCGCCCAATCAACTCTGTCACAAAGGATGATGAACTCCCAGTAATAATAATGTCATCAACATATACTAAAACGTAGCACATGAGAGAATCCCGACGATAAACAAACAAGGAAGTGTCAGAAACACACCGAGTAAAGCCACTACAAAGAAGGGCAGATGAGAGCTTGGAGAACCAAGCTCGTGGGGCCTGCTTCAGGCCGTACAAGGCCTTCCGCAGGCGACAAACATGATCGGGTCGAGCAGGATCAACAAAGCCAGGTGGCTGAGACATATAAACAGTCTCAGTCAAGTCTCCATGTAAAAAGGCATTGTTGACATCAACCTGCCGAATAGTCCATCCTCGAGAAAAAGCAACGGAAAGAACAAGACGAATAGTTGCTGGTTTGACAACTGGACTAAAAGTCTCAGTATAGTCAACACCAGCTGTCTGATGAAAGCCCTTGGCAATAAGCCGGACTTTATAACGACTCACAGTCCCATCAGGATGACGTTTGATCTTGTATACCCACTTGCAACCAACAATGTTGGAAGCAGTAGGAAACGGAACAAGATCCCACATCTGATTGGCATGCAAAGCACCCATCTCAGTACGCATAGCATCCCACCAAACCGAAAAACGCTGAGCCTGACGAAAAGAAGAAGGCTCAGTGGTAGGAAGATCAGAAATAGTAGTAGAAGCATGAAAAACAACATGATCAGAAAACTGACGGGGCTGTCGAGTGTGATCACGTGAGCGAGTAACCATAGGATGAGGAGGGGGAGGAGGAGGCGGTGGAGAGGAAGAAGAAGGAAAAGGAGGAGGAGGATGTCACACCCCCAAAATCCACACGCGGAGTACCACCGCTTGGAGGCGTGACATGACCAGGATCAAGCCACCAATCATATTGAACATAAGTATATAGTAAAAGTCATTCATCAATACGATAGGTGTTTTCAAACCAAACATAAAACAAGTGTGTAGCGGAAGCAATAATGTAAAAACCCAGCATAAGTATTTAGTTGAAGTGTCACAAAAAGTGTATCATAACATCCAAAAATCCGTGCCCACAACGACCGCGCCTCCCGTGCAAGCTCCAAGAGTACCTATGGTCCTGCAAGGCATGTAACAGAGAGTCAACAACTAGTTGAGCGAGTTCACAGTTGGTTATTCAGTTATAGTGTTCGTATCGTAAATCGTAAGTTCGTTTAGTAATCATGTATCGTATGTAATGGTATCGCGGCCCTCTAGGCATGTTTGCGAAGTTTAGTGGGGGTTTCCCATATGTTCTCTAGACTAGGTATATTTGTATCGCGACCCTCCAAGCATGTTTGCGAAGATTAAAGTATAGTTCGCGGCCATTCCAGGCATGTTTGCGAAGATTGTTCTAGTATCGCGGCCAATCCCGGCGTATGTGCGAAGAGGAGTATATGTATCACTAGTCTAGCAGTATCTACCATTAACCTTCCTCTCCCGAGGCCTATGGTATGTAATTCCGATAATTCTTAAGCGTAATTAATCAATCAACCCATTCCCAACCCCGGGAATCCCATGCCTTGGTAAGAGTGTGAACTCACCTTGTTTTGCTCGGTATGCTAAACTATGTGCTCGCAAGAAATCAATCAAATCCTATAGTGCACGTATGTTCAGTCAGTACATGTTTGTAAGATTTTGCATGCAATCACTATCACAGAAATATCACAGAGTGTGTCTAGCAATTTGCATTCTTGTATCATGTAAACAGTTACTCCAATTCATGCAAATTCATCTTCCTCATAATAGCCTTCTCAATTAATTCTAACATAGTTAACCAACATCACAGTTAATAAAGCTAGTATGCTTAACTGAATTAACATATATAAACAGGGGTATACGGTTAACAGAATTAACATTTAACAGAACTGGTAACTAACTGTGTCACATGTTTTACTTAACTAAGTTACATATTTAACAGAATGTCATCCATGAATCTTACATAGTGAGTAAAGTTAACTGAGTTAATGAACTTAACTCAGTTAGTAGGCTAAACATAGTTACATAACTAACAGAGTTATTATATGTAATTTAATAAGTTAACAACTTAATAAATTTAACCAGTTAACAAGATAACAGTTGGGCCGAAATCACTAGCTAGCCGAAAACCCTTATGTGCCGAAAACCCCTTTAGCCGAAATCACCTTTATGGCCGAAATCCAACTTGGGCCGAAATCTTATCTGGGCCGAAATCACACACATGGGCCGAAATCACCTTTAGTGATTTCGTCCAGTTTCAATTGTGGGGGGTGTTTTCGTCCAGAACATCATCTTCACCAACACTCACTGTAACTTAAACCCAGCAACTATAAACTCATCTAATCGTTACATGATTAATCATTTACAAGTCATTAATCAATCATTGATATGTAGTATATAATTTGCCAACATCATGCGATACTAGGATCCCCATTTAATCAGTTTATCATTCATTAACATAGACCCACTGTTGATCAAAACATCAAATATACAGACAGTTCATAGATAATAATTATCTAGCAAGCACACAATGATAGATCACATAACCACATATATAAATATATACATACATCATGATTATACATCCAATAATCATACGATATGCATCTAAAACAACTGAATCATGAAAATCACTAACCGAGAATTAAACATAGGTTTGGCTTCAAATGAGGAATTCTGTTTGTTGGGTTTCAGAGGTAGGGAGAGAAACAATGGGATAAGGTTTGACAAGTGAGAAACTTCTCCGAGAAGATTGTGATAAAATAAATATATAATATCTCAATACTGGGCCAAGGCCCATCTCTGTTTTCGTTGGTCCACTAGTGGACGAAAACACACAAGGTGTTTTCACCACTAGGGTGATTTCATTGATGTGTGGGTGAGGGTGTTTGGCCTAACAGATGCCTTGTGTAAATTATACAACACATAAATTAAATTTAAGACATACATCATTACACACTTATAAGGCATACCGTATACAACATATCAATCACATTACGATTAACATACTACAAACGTGCACAGTTGTGAAACAAACAAGTCGTATTAACAAACAACTTAAACATTTAACGCGCAATAAATGCGAAGATAGAAATCTTGGAAACTCGAGGTGTCACAGAGGAGGAGAAGAAGGAAAAGCCAAAGAAGGAGGAGAAGTAGAAGAAGAAGAAGAAGAAGAAGAAGAAGAAGAAGAAACAGGAGGATATGATGGAGGAGGAACAAAGAATAGAGGAAAAGAATCTGAAATAGGTGGATCAGTAGAAGAAGAACTACCAGGGATATAAAAAACAGTCTCATGAAAGACAACATGACGAGATGTGTAAGTACGACTCGTGCAAGGATCATAACAAAGATATCCACTATGACTAGGCGCATAGCCAAGAAAGATATAAGGAGTAGATTTGGGTGAAAGTTTATCCGGGCGAATATCACCAAGATAAGGATAACACAAACACCCAAATGTACGAAGAATGGTATAATCGGCTCTAGAACCAAACAACACCTCATAAGGAGATGAAGAGTGAAGAACCGGTGTAGGCAACCGGATAATGAGAAATGAGGCAGTAGCATACGCATTATACCAAAAACTCTTTGGTAAGTGTGCATGAAATAACAAGGCACGAGCCACCTCGGAAAGATGTCGATTCTTGCGCTCAACCACCCCATTTTGTTGGGGTGTATAAGGGCAAGAAATACGATAGGCAATACCAGCCTCAGTAAGATAACGAGCCATAGCACCCTGAGTCAGCTCAGGTGCACCATCACACTGAAGTGATCTAATAGTGCACGACAATAACTTTTCGACATAGGGTCGAAAATGTCGAAAAGCATCAACAGCCTGAGAACGGCATGTCAAGGGGTGCATCCAAGTAAACCGACTATAGTCATCAATAAAAGTAATGAAATAACGATACCCAGCCCTAGACATAACCGGTGCAGGTCCCCAAATGTCACAGTGTATAACATGTAATGGATCAATAGAATGAGAAACAACAGTGTGAAAAGGCAATCGACTAGATTTAGAAATATTACAGGAATTACAAACAATATTTCCAGTTTTATTTCTAGAAGTAAACAATGATAGTCTAGTCATAACAGAATCAGACGGATGTCCCAATCTAGAATGCCACGTCTCTCGCGAAGCAGAGAATGCCGCAAAGAGAGAATAAAGCTGATGCGGCCTAGCACGCATGTGGTGGAGGCTCTGACCCGCAAGAGTCTGAAAAGATAAGCCAAAGTGAGAAAACACAATGGCAATAGGATAATCAATGACAAGCTGAGTAATCGATAGTAAGTTCTTGGCAAGGCCAGGAACTACCAAAACATGACGAAGTAATAATGTACAACTAGACAAATGGAGATAAGAAAAACCAATATGAGAGATAGGAAGTGGTGTACCATCATCGACAATAACACGCTCAGTCCCGGTATAAGGAGTAGCACCAAAAACCAATGAAGGACTAGATGTCATATGAGCAGAAGCACCAGAGTCCGGAATCCACGACTCAACCTGCTGACACGCACTCGACAAATCTGCATGTAACCCATAATGAGACCCAGAAAAACTAGTCTGTGGTCCAGCCCAACTAGCAAAGTGATCTGGTCCAAAACCCAATGGTGTAGTCCCTAAGTTTTGTCCAGCAGGCCCATGACTAGAAGGCTGACCTGTCAGCCCAGACTGTGAAATAGCTACTGGTGCAAAACCATGAACAAAAGATCCACAATAACCAGGACTTGGGCCCAAGATGCCTGCTCCATGACTATGGCCAACAACAGGAACCAGCCCATAGTTGTTACTAGATCCACCAGGAGAAAACAAGTTACCTGATCCATTAACATCATGACCAGAATTAACATCAGGACTATGGTTATCCCTACCAAAATTAGGGTTTCCTGAGTAACAATCAGCAAAGTTAGCAGAGAAACCACGGCCGCCACCAGAACCCCAGGTTCCACGACCACCACCACCGCGAAAACCAGGAGACCGACCTGAAAACCTTCCACGATTACCACTGCCTCTCCAATTTCCACGATCTCCAGTTTGTGTTTGACCTTGATTGGAAGGTGAGTACCGAAAATAACAATGAGAGGCTCTGTGACCAGTTTTCGAGCAGATCTGACATGGAATTGATGTCGAATTTAGTTGAGAATTGCCAAGATGAGGTGGATTTGAAGTTTGAGCGGTCATGGCAGCAATAGGTTTGGTCTGAGACGATTGTCTCTGTTTTAAACGAGCTTCAAAGGTAAGAAGCTTAGATCGGAGTTGAGCATAGCTGAATTTCATATCAAAATTTTCAACAGAAGTCACAAAATGCTCAAAATCAGGTGACAATCCTTGAATTACTTGAAGAACAAGAGACTGATCAGAAATTGGATCTCCTATAGCATTAAGAACATCAACGATCTCCTTTGCAGTGTTCAGATATTCAATAATTAACTTGTTCTCTTGTTTTAGATTGTGGAATTGTGTACGATAGAACGATTGTTTCACAAACACCTGCTGAAAGAAAGTCTCCTCAATAGTTATCCACAGATCTGAAGCAGAGCTAGCATTTCTTGCAAGATGCATCAAAGATGGTGATAAGGTAGCTGTTATGAGAGCCATAACATAACCGTCTGCTTTCTCCCATGCTTCTCGTGTATCCGAAGCAGGTTCAGGTATCGTCTGACTTGAACTCAAAAACTGCAGTAATCCAAGTGTCTTCAGAACAACTGTAATTTGATGTTTCCAATTCATAAAGTTGTTATCATCTAGTTTCAGAGAGAGAAAGTTTGTGATATTAGGAAATTGATTGAAAGGAGTAGAGACAGATGAAGAAGAAACTTCAGATGTTGAAGATGAGATAGACATGATTCAATTTTGATGAATTGAAACACAAAGAAGATATAGAGATCGAAGAAATCAGCAGAAGAAACACAAACAGGAAAGAACAAAGGATGAAGATGACTGAAAACAGAAATAAGATCTCGCCGGAGATGAAAGAATCACCGGAAAGTATGAAGGTTTGCCGGAAAAACAGGATGAAGTTTCCAGAAGCCCTAGTTCATTGCTCTGATACCATGAAATTTTTCATGTATCAGTTTAGAGAAGAAAGTGAGAGAGAAAGATTGCTGTTGTATTACTTACTGAAATCAAACAATACAATGAGTTTATATATACCTGCTACCCTACACCATGACACTAACATGCACCATACTAACCAACTCAAACTAACCAACTACAACTACCTGTAACTAACTATGACATCATCAAATATACTCTAATAATTATATTTGCTGGTTTGATACCATGATAAAAGTAAAAATCCGACTGTAAGTTTGATCATTTGAGACTTTGAGATGAATATCTAACTTGTACATCTCATTAATTGTAGATACTTGACTCTTCTTTGGGTTTTGAGTTCGCATCTTCCTCAGGAGTCTTCAAATTTCTGCTACATAAGGTAATTTGTTGTTTTTAGATTTGATTATTGTGTTTATAAGGTAGTTTGTAATAAGAAAAGTAAAGGCTAATAGCTTTGTTAACTGTTAATCATTACAGATCTAGTAAAGTTCATCTTTTAGTAGGTTTTTAGTAAAGTAATAAGCATATAGTAACAGTTCAAGTTTTAGTAAAGTAATAGCATATGTTAAAGCTTTTTTATTAGTTTGCCACTTTGTTGTTTTGGCTCTTCTACATAAATTAATAGCATAATGTAAAACCTGTTATTATAGGGTTAGTTGTTCCAATGGATATTCCATATGAAAACAACTCAAAATGTGAGCTAGTTTCGAAGAATGAGGAATTTAATCAAGAACGGATTAGGAAAGCGTTAGTAAAAATGTTGATTGTTGATGAGTTGCCCTTTTCTTTTGTTGAGCGGGCGGGGTTTCGGAAATTTTGTAAGACTGTTACTCCTCATTTTAGTGTACCTTCACTTGCAACCGTAAGAAAAGATTGTTTTGCTTATATTATTGACGAAAGGAGACGGTTAGAACAACCCACCATCATCATCGCTGAAACAGTTGATGAAACAATCGAGCCGGTTTAAGGTATTTTATCTCTGTTAAATTATGGTTGATATACAATAATTTATCTAAGATTTTAATTTGTAATATGTGTTACTAAATCACATGTAGAAGTGGCCATGGAAGCATTTTTCATGAAGATTGGTTATGGCAGAATACTAATATGGTTAGGTTTTAAATATTTTTAACTAATATATGTGTATTATTGATATATTGTGTGTGTAACTATATAATATTATGTTATCATGTAATTGCAGAATTGTAGGTTAACAAGGGATGATGGATAATGGATATTTACAAGTGCTTAATCCTTATGGCTGGATATTTTGTTTTTAATGTTTAATTATTCACGAACTACTTTTAGATTTATTTCCAAACTTGTTTTAAATGTTTGTGGTTGTTTGACACTTTGATTTGTTTTGAATATTTGTGGTTGTTTTAAACTTTGAATTGTTTAAGTTTGAATGTTTTATTATTTTTGATGTTAGAAAACTTAGTTGTGTTGAATATAGGTTTAGATTTAATCATATGCTTGAAACAGATTTTTTTGTTTTTTTTTTTAAATTCGGATATCCGTTTGGATATCCGAATCCGAAATTTCGGATATCCGAAAGTCGGATATCCGAAATTTCGGATTCGGATATCAATATTCACTATCCGAAAATTTCGGATATCCGATTTTCGGATATCCGAAAATCGGATAATCCGATGTTGAACACCCCTTTTCCCCACCTTAATCATCACTTAAATCCACCTTATAATCTCAAAGCAAATTATCATGTTCTTGTTTTAATAAATTTCACGCATAAAGTGTTTAAATAAAAAAAATATCCGTGATACATTTGGAGATTACCCATGAAAAAGTCCTTGAAGAACATGATTTTGCTTTCTAAATTCAACCTCGAACAAAATTTTATATAAAAAAAAGTCAATTCTTGAACGATCATTTAGTTCAATTATTTCAAAGTTATATTATAAGATCATTTTAAGCATATTATTTATCAAGTGACCATTAGTCCATTATTGATTTTCATTAATAAATCCCATTTTTGTTTTTTTTAATAGCGAATGTGTAATTTAGACCAATAATCCCAAAAACTATTTCCCCTTATCTAGAACCTGAGAACTCATATCTAAGGTTGTGTGTTGTTGAATAAGTAAACCATTGATACATCATCGTTATGACATTGTCACGTATGAATTTGAGCAATAACTAAATACACAATAACTATGCGTAATGGAATAACTACTCGATAGCTACAGCCTATGTAGTTCATATCCCGATCAATGTTATATCGGTTATTGGTCCGCTGTCGAGATATCGGTACAAAATATTAGTCAGAATATCAGTACTGTCAATATCGGCGATATTGACCGATATTTGACTGATATTGGACCAATATTTGACCAACATATCACAGATTTTTCCGATATTAGTACCTTTCATCTTAGTTCTATCAGTCGTCTTTCTTCTTATTGTTGCTATTGGTGTTTTAAGTCTTAATTGTTAATTGTTAGTGTTTTAAGTCTTAATTGTTAGTTGTTAGTGTTTTAAGTCTTAGTCAAATTCCACTTGCTACACTTCTAAGTGTTTTGCAAGTTGTAACAGGTTAGTTTGTTAATGATAGGAGAGTATACTGAATTGTTAGTGTTAAATTGCTATGTATATAAATTTAGCATGATATTAAATTACCGTATTAAAATTATCGATATCACACCACGATAACCGATATTTTATATATCGATCCTTGACCGATATTCGATATTGGGTTATTGGATTTTATCACCCGCAACTATTGGCCTTTGGCCGATGACACCCGTAACTAACACTTTGACACCCGGCACCCCCAACTTGTCTTTTTGTTTGCACTGGCACCACTCAGTTAAATATTCTCTAACTTGGTTAGTTATTTGTCCGACGTGGCACCATTTTGCTGATTGTACATGCTGATGTGGATGATGAGGTGTAATGTCTCATTTATATACCCTACCTTACATCATAATCTCAGTCATCACCTTCACTCATCATCGCGATCATCACATGAAGCCAATGGAGCCCTAATCTGCCGATTGTAAGGTAACAGTTCTTGAAATTACTCATTTATTTGAGATGTCTTCAACCATAGATGTTATGCTATGGATTGGCGGTCACATTGAGGTAGGATTTGGTCAAGCACAGTATGTAGGAGGTGATTCAAAGCTTGTTAAAGTAGATGTAGACCACATTTCTTACTTTGAACTTGTAGATTATGCCATGGAAACCGGTTTTTACAGTTCTAGAAAATTTCATATGTATGGGTTGGATGCTGATGATGGGGGACTTAATCACTTTGAGAGTGATAAAGATGTGTTGCACTTGACTGATAAGGTTATGACATGGAAGGAACCATTTATGGAAGTCCTGATCCAACCAGGTCCTATATTGGCAGATGAAGCCCACTCCTGTTCCAGGCCCACTAAACTATCTCCCCGGCCCAATGAGAAAAAAGCCCAATCCACAAAGCCTCCTAGGTCAACTGATAGGGTTTCAGTGGATATAGACAATGAATATGGAAGTGATAGTGATGACAGTGAGTATAAACAATCAGCTGGATCAGGAGAGTCGGATGATTAAACTGATATTGATGACCTAGTTCCAAGCAGTGATCATGATGAGGAGGAGGTTGTAGAAGAGGTAAATGGTTCTGAGTCTGATAGAGAGGACTTGGAATGGAGACAGTCACAAGATGCAGTTAGAAAGGCTACTCATGTTGATTGTCAAGCCAAAAAAAGTTGTTTGACGAATGCTTGAAGGAGAAAGAAACAGAGGGAAAGTTGCATGAAACTAATGATGCAGTGGGTGCACATATAGAGGGGTACAGTAGCTACGAGGAATCAGATGGTGACATTCTTACACCCGGTGAAAGTGAGGACGATGATATCAGGGGTAAGAAGTATAAGGAAGCTGCTCCATCTGTAACTGAAGAAACTAACTGGAAGAAATTCATTTGGAAGGTAGGAACAAGGTTTGCATCAAGGGATGCCTTCAAAGAGGCAGTGAGAAGGTATTCAGTGACTAATGGTAGGAATTTGATCCTTGCTAAGAGTGAGAAGGGCAACTGTGGTCGTATAGTTGTCAAGTGTATAGAAGGGTGTCCATTTTTCTTATTGTGCTCACTGCATAAGGGTAAGGAGTCTTATATGGTTAAAAGAGTGAAGAATAAACATTCTTGCCAAAGGAACATGATAAAGAACAGACAATTAACAGCAGGGTTTATAGCTAATGAGTTCCTACCATTGTTTAGATCCAAGCCCAATTGGTCAGCTAAGGAGATTGTATTGGCTGTAAAACAGAAGTATAAGGTCATAATTACTAAGTGGTTAGCTTACAAGGCTAAATCTTTGTGCTCATAAGAAGTTGCATGGATCAATGAGGGATCATTATAGTAAAATTGGTGCATACATGGATATTTTGAAGAAAACAAATCCAACATCAACGTTTGTTCTTGTAACTGCACCACCAGGTTTTATCAATCTAGATCCAACAGCCACATGTGAAACATTCTTTAGGTTATTTGTATGTTTTAATGGTGTCAAAAAAGGATTTTTAACCGGATGCAGGAAGGTGTTATGTTTAGATGGTTGTTTTCTGAAGACATTCTTGGGGGGAATGTTATTAACTGCTGTTGGTAGGGATGCTAACGATCAGATGTATCCTTTGGCATGGGCAGTGGTTGAAGGGGAGACCAATGATAGTTGAGAATGGTTCATGGAAGAACTCAGGAAGTGTTTGGGAATAAATGATGGTGGGGATGGTTCAACAGGTGCTACTTGAAAACTCACACTAAATGTGATGTAATAGTGAACAACATGGCAGAAACATTCAATGGTTACATCATCAATGAAAGGTCAAAGCATATTATTCACATGTTAGAGGATATCAGAATTCAGATCATGAGTAGGTTAGTGACAAAAAAAACAGAAATGGCTGCCAAAGATGTTGTCATCTGCCCTAACATACAAGAAGAACTTGAGTTTTCCAAGAGTAAAGCTTTTAGGTGTGAAGTGTACCCCTCATCTCATCAAGTTTTCCAAGTAAGAGACTTTGATGATGTATCTGTTGACTTGGATAAGAGAACCTGCACATGTAGAAAGTGGGAACTTAGGGGATATCCATGTAAGCATGTGTGTGCTGTGGCTGGGTTTTTACATAAGAATGCAGAAGATTATGTGGACCAGTGTTACCACAAAGATACATACATGAAGATCTATGACTTCACAATCCCTCCATTGCCAAGTGAAAAATATTGGCCAAAGGTTGATTATCCACTGGATCCACCTCCAATAAAAGTTGCTCCTGGTAGGCCTAAGAAGAACAGAAAGAGAGACCCTCATGAGGATCCTAAAAAGCCAGGAAAACTAACTAAGCATGGGGTTATAATGACATGTGGTATTTGTGGAGCAAGAGGTCATAACAAGAGAAGATGTGCTGAAAAAGGGAACATCAATACAGGTGGTATTTAGTGTAGATCTCTAATTATGCTAACTAATGTTGTAGATCTCTAATTATGCTAACTAATGTCATTTTATTGCTCATAGCTGAACCTGGATCAAAGAGAAAGAAGGGGAACATAAGGAAGAGAAAGTCAACACAGCAGTCAACACAACAGTCAACTCAACAGTCAACTCAACAGCAGTCAACTCAGCAGACAAGTCAACTCAACAGCCAACCCACCAGTCAAAGAGGGGGCAAACTGTCAGCTAAAAGAGGAAGACCTAGAGGGAAGGGCAACAGAGAAGGATGTGCTTAGTTGATGAATGTTTAACTTATGTTTGGACAATTTAGTGTTTTGTAATGCCTCTTTTGGACAAGAATCATGTAGGCTTAATGTTAAGTAATGAAACTATGTAATGTAATGACTTAATGTGGTATGTAATGTTTTGGTTAGTTAATATTATTGATGCAGGGGTAATTTGGTCATTTTACAGGTCTGTGTATATGACAGGTGTTTAAGAAATGGGTCAAAACAGTTGTGGTCATTTGATCAGTTTGGAGCTGTGGCATTTGATCAGTTTGGAGCTGTTTGTTCATTACCATATCACTAATATGGGTCAAACAGACAACTGTTTGCTGCACATATATGTTTGGTGATTACCAAATGACTAATATGGGTCAAAACAGATATTGGTCACTTATGTTTGGCTGCACTTTGGTTTGGTTATCACAAAAACATGACAAAAGGGTCAAAAGTGACAACTGTTTGCTGCACTTATGTTTGGTCATTACCTAATCACTAATATGGGTCAAAACAGATGTTTGGTCACTTATGTTTGGCTGCACATTGGGTCAAAACAGACAGCTGTTTGCTGCACTTATGTTTGGTGATTACCAAATCACTAACATGGGTCAAAACAAACCACTGTTATGACAAATGTTTGGCTGCACTTTGGTTTTGTAATTACCAAATCATGACAAATGGGTCAAAACAGACTAAACAACTGTCATTAATAACTTCAATATTGTACAACCTAATTAAATCACTTGTTCAAAATGTACATCCATAATGCAATGACAAAACACATAGTAAACAGAAATGGTTGCTTCCACATGGACTTTTTGCCAAGAATTTGTCTTTTCAGCATCGTGTTCTCTTCGAGTAGCAACTTGTTCTGCAATTCCAAGTTCTCATTTTTCAGTTCTTGATAACTGACTGGACTTGAACTACAATTTGAATGTGCTTCCAAAAATTTGTCGAAATCTTGTTTCCACATAAAGAACTTGCAATCGGATAACTACAAAACAATATACCAACCTCAGTTTCAACAAGAATTTAAGTTCAATCCATAAGTAAACAACTTACAGGCCATTGAGGGCAACCATAAAATTGATCACCATGTCGAACACTTTTAGGACCAGCGATGCGAAGAACAGCAACAACTTCATGATGACAATACAAGTTTCCATCCAAATCAACCTTGAACAATTTAGGGGTTCGGTTCACACTCCATGATGAATTGGAAGATGAACTCATCTCGATTAGGGTTTCTGTGGGATGAATCGATGAATTGTGGGGGAATCGGAGCTTTTGCAGTGGTTATGTGGGATGAATGGAGAATTAGGGTTCATTTGGGATGTCTGTGTTATAAAGGAGAAGGAGATATTACACCTCATCATCCACATCAGCATGTACAATCAGCAAAATGGTGCCACGTCGGACAAATAACTAACAAAGTTAGAGAATATTTAACTGAGTGGTGCCAGTGCAAACAAAAAGACAAGTTGGGGGTGTCGGGTGTCAAAGTGTTAGTTGCGGGTGTCATCGGCCAAAGGCCAATAGTTGCGGGTGATAAAATCCAATAACCCTTCGATATTTTACTGCATTAACTACTTAGGCCACACCCAATAAATATAAAATAAAAAAATGAAAACGACATGATTGGTTGGACCCCATCTTACAAGGGGCTTGGGCCCCGTTATTGCAATGACGAGATCACCTTTAACGTTCTCCATTGGCACTCCAACGTAGTGTTTAGCGTCCACATGCTAATTTGGCATGAGAACACATTTGACAATGTATAGCCTAAGAGCATTTACAATCCGTCTCCCAAATTCCGCGAGGGAGCTTTTTATATTATGAATAAAGATCGTAGGTAGTTGAAAGTGGTTGTCAGTAAAGAAGAGAGAGAATATTACTCTTCATCTGTAAATTTGAGAAGATATTATTCACTCTCTATAATTTTTAATATATTTTGAAAGTGATTGTGACTGAGTGGAGAAGAGAGAAAATATAATGATAAAAGTATAAAAATATATTAATTGAAGGTGAGAGAAAATATAGTTTTTTTTAGTGAAATTATAGGGTAAAAAAGATGGAAGAGATATGAATGCTCTAAGGCATATATCTCTACCAAATAGGCTAGCACGATATCCGCTTAGACTGGTGGGTGTGGGTGTGGCTTTTGGGTGTTGTTGGCCCCTTTAACGCCGGCTGCTACACCCTGGGTTGGCGTTTTGGTCAGTGTTGCCTGCTTAGCGTGACAATATTGCTTGACGTGGTGCTCTGGCCTAAGGTGATGTGCCTGACAATGTATGTAGGGCTGTCCAAACTGCTCGACGATCGAAGATCGCTCGACGATCGCTCGAAAAATGATCGAAAAATGCTCGTTCGATTCCCGCTCAGTTTGTAAATGAGCCGATCGGATCGGTTCGATTCAAATTCAATCCGAGCATGAGCAAGGCTCCGCTCGCTCGACGATCGCTCGGTTTCGCTCGAATTATTTTTATTAATAATTAATATATATATATATACACACATATATAATATATATATATATATATATATATTATTTTATAGATTAAAAACCCAAAAAATATAATAGCCCAAAATAATTAAAAGCCCAAATAATATTAGCCCATATTTAGTATAAAAATCTAACCCTAAATCTATTTCCTATAACAATTCACTCATTCAGTCGCCGCTCTCAAGTCTCAACTGCTCAGTGTCTCCGTCGACTCTCAGTCTCCCTTTCCAACTCAATTCATCATCGGCTCAAGTGTCTCCGACTCAATTCATCGGACAATCATCGGCTCAAGTGTCTCCTAAAAGGTTAGTCGCTCCTGTTTCAGTTCCTGCAACATTTCGTTAAATATATGTATCCGTCATTCTTCAATAATCGTTAAATATCTGTTTCTGTTCGCTCCAGTCTTTATTCGTCGCCTCGTCGGACTTGTTTCAGGCTTCAATCGGTATGTTTTTTTGTTAATTAATCGTTTCAGGCTTCAATGTATGTTTTTTTGTTAATTAATCGTCGGACTTGTTTCAGGCTTCAATCGGTATGTCTTTATTCGTCGCCTCGTCGGACTTGTTTCAGGCCTCGTCGCCTCGAAGATCGATCGAAGATCGCTCGACGATCGCTCGAAAAATTCAATCCGAGCATGAGCATCACTTTTGCGATCGGTTTTACAAATTTGATCCGCTCGGATCGGATCGGTTGTAATTCAATCCGAGCATGAGCATACCCTCGATCGGATCGGATCGGATCGTGAACACCCCTAAATGTATGGCTGGGTGTGATGACTGTTTGGCTAGACCCTTCCACAATGTCGGCTGTTAAACCATATTTAAACCCATTCAAGCAAATACCAATTATAATAAGCGGAAGAAACGCGTTGGCATATCCAAGTAAACGCGTCGCAGCACGACGTATATTTTATCTTATCTTATGTACGTATATATATTCAACGTATACTTATCTTATTATATCCATCACAAGAAAAGCCTCCTCCTCCTGCCCGCCTTTGCCCAATTTCAACTTCAAACCAAATCACATCATCCGGTAAGCATTTCAACACAACTTTCCTTTCCTTTCCTTTCCTTTTCTTTCATAATTAATTCCACTCATCTGTGTAATTCATGATGATCAAATGTGTTAATACTTATATCATAATCCTTCGATTTTTCAGCACTTTCTCTCTCTAGATCATTGCACAATGAACATCTGAAATTCCAGATTTCAAACGTCTGATTATATCTCTACGTCAGATGTAAAATATGTTAGAATCCAGATCCCCAATTTTGCATCTGAAAAGCCCGAATTTTTAGGTTTTGAATCTGAAACTAAAAATTGTTGAGAATTTATTCGTAGTATATATGTTTCTGTGTTCATGAATCATGTTATTGTTGTGGAAAGTAGTTAATTTTGGGTATACATGATGTGTTCATGAATTTGGTAAATATACCTACTTTTTACCTATAATTTTGGTCATAAGATTACAATTGTTCATCTTCAATGGGCAAAGGGGCTCAATTCTGCATATTTTAATATTTTAGCCATTATTGTGTTCTTAATTGTGCCTACTATTCATATAGGTGATCATTTAAATCCTTATATTTATAACTTCAAAGATAGTTGTCAATAGCGGCTATAGCGTGTTAACAGTGACAAATATAGGCCTTTTTTGTATTTTTTAAATTTTATTTTTAGAGATAAATAGCGATGCCCGTTGGGGTTTTTCTGTTTCACGATTGATAAAAGAAGCGTATTTAGATGAATATACATGTAAAGTTTGCGTATTTTGATAAAGTATACATGTAAAATATATCTTAAATTTTCTACTACTTTATCGCTAAACATGAAATAGTGGGCGCTATTTCGTCGTTATCATTACGTAGCATATAGGTAGCTTGTCGCTATCGTCAGCTATTAGCTATTGACAACTTTGACTTGAAAAGTAGCAGAATCATGTTTAACTAAATTGCCTTTGAAAACAAGGTTTCGATAGTCAGTGTCTCAGACTCCATTTTTTCGTTATATTGATGTATGATCAAAGTAGTGTAGTTCAAGAAACAATTATCATATTAAACTGTCGCGTTACTTACTTAGGAGCTATCTTTCTTCTTCGATTGTCATTGCAGGTAATCTAAACTAAAGAAAACATGAGCGGAGAAGAACATCATAACACTCAGGACAAAGGGCTTCTCTCTAATATAGGACATGCTGCTGCTGGATACGCACAGAACCATCAACAGCATGGTGGAGCGTACCCTCCACAACAAGGGTACCCACCTCAACATGGGTATCCCCCTCAAGGATACCCTCCACAGCAAGGGTATCCTCCTCAAGGATACCCACCGCAACAAGGGTATCCCCCCCAAGGATACCCACCACAACAAGGGCACTCTGCTCCACATAGCTCAGGAGGTAAGTTGTTTTCATCAACATCATACTTCCGTTTTTATCAGGTTTCATATTTTACATTGTCATGCCAGTTCACAGGTTAAATATAGGGTAAATTTCATTTTATGTCCTTTAAGTTTTAGCAAAATTTCAGGCGTTGTCCTTTAAGTAACGAAATTACAATGGAGGTTCTCTATGTTCTAATTTCTTTACAGTAGATGTCCTTTATGTTTATTTTTTTTATGGCGGATGTTCTTTATTTTTGTTATCTTTTTAGGGAGAAAGACCACCGCCTCTAAAGAATTTAGAACATAAAGGACATTTGTTGTTTAATTTTGTTAGTTAATGGACACCGCCTGAAATTTTGCTGAAACTTAAAGGACGTAAAATGCAATTTACCCTTAAATATATTATGTATCTCAACTGCTCTTAATTTAGGAGGAGATATTTAAGACCATTATTTAAAACAAGTATTCGTCTGACTAAATACAAATCAACATGATAACTTTATCCAATCTTTGAAAAGCAAAGATCGATTAAGAGTCCTTATTACCTTAAACCTTTTTTCAGAAAGAATATGTAAAGCAAACTTTTTTTTTTGGAAAGCCTTGGTTGATAATTAAAGTAATTATGCTGCTTTAATGGTGAATGATGCACGCTTGTTTAAAAAAAAATATTTTATTAATCCACGGCTTAATGTTTCATCAGGACATGGCGTTACAACCATGCTAGGTGGAGGTGCAGCAGCAGCTGCAGCAGCAGCTGCAGCCGCATACGGGGCCCACAAGCTAACATCGTCACATGGGCATGGAGGCCAAAATGTGTCACATGGAACCCATAACATGATTCCGGGCATGGGACATTTCAGTGGTGGCAAACATGGTAAGCATGGTGGCGGCAAGTTCAAGGCGGGTAAGCATGGCAAAGGTGGGAAGCATGGGAAGTTTGGCAAGGGTAAGGGCAAGGGCAAGGGCAAGTTCTCAGGGTTCAAGAAATGGAAGTAAATGTTTATGTATATGTTGTTACTCTTGTGGTCTGTTGACTTCCTAAAATCCGAGTTTCTCGGCTATAGTTTGGATTGTAATTTCTCGGTTGTTCTTTCTTGACGGATTTTATGGCTCGGGTTTAAGATATTAATAAATAATAATGTATAATTTTGTTGATTTACAAGTTGCATCCTACTTGTTGCGTCTTTGGAACTGCTATGATTGGGTTCACGCTTTAGCCGAATTCTAGAAAGAGCTAGGGCGATAAGCCTTTGGTCTAAAAAAACCATGGAGCATGAACTACACGACAAACACATGAGCCAATGTGATGCGCGTAACGAATATTTGTTAGCATGCTCATGTAGATGAGGGATATATGTTTTTCAATATGTTTGATGCCTTGATGTTGGATTGGTGACCTAATAAATAGAACTCATGTCATCATAGTAGACAAGAGTAGCACAAGTTGAGGATCACAAAATTCTAATGTCCAACCCAATGCCACCCTAGAGAACATTATTTGTAAGTGTAGTAACTAGTAACTACCTCACTTAAATCAATAACGGATCCATTGGTTCCTTTAATAGTTTTGGATATACGAGCAACCTCGTCCTCTTTCACTTGTCGATATGACTTTAAGTCTATATCTTTGCCTTAAAAAACAAGTCTAGTAAGGATATTTGAATATGGCTTGTATGGAAATAGACAAAATTGCAGAAAACAACCTTTATGTATACCCCAAACTGCACTTTATACCTTTCACTATGAAATCCGCCAAAACCAACCTTTACGTTCATGTTTTGTTACACATCACAACCTTTACACCAAACCTAGTCAAAAAAGTCAGTTAAGTTGCCTCACACGTTTTGCATGTGAGGGTATTATGGTCTTTTCCTAGACCTTTTATTTAATATCTTATTTTAAATCAAACAAAAAAAATTTATTTTATAACTTTACTTGAACTTAAAGGGGGGTTAATGTAAAAACTCTTTTTACTACTGAATTAGTCAAATTACCACGTATAACTTCCTAAACTATCTCATTTCTTGAAAATAGTCTCCTCCACTCACCAAACTTCCATAGAAAAACTTTAGAAATCAAATTATCTTTCCTCCATTACTTTTCTCTATCCCTCTCTTTTTGATTCTATCTTGAATGTATTGATTTTTAAGAAGGGGACTTTTTTATTTTAGAAAAGGGCACAGAAACAAATCTTCAAAATTTTGCAATATTTCGACAGGTAAAAGAGAAGAAAGCTCGAATCCGGCCATGGCTGGACGGTGGGCACGGGCCCACCCTAGTCATGCCATGAATCCGCCATGGAATGCAGGCTGCGTTTCACAGTTTCAGAAGGTCTATCGGTTGACTTTGAGCGCTGAGATTTCAACCAAACAAGGCAGTTTCAAGACTTGCTCTGATTTGTAGTGCAAACGAACCTTTGATTTCAATTTTGTGTCTAATTTGGGTTGGGTTTGCCAGTTGATTTGGATTGCAAGGTGCCTCTTTATCAAAGACTTTTGACAAAAAATGGAGGTGCCCTAGTTTTTTTCCATACGAACTTGAACTAATCGGTTGAAAGTCAAGGGTGTGCACCTCCTCGGCCCACTGTCAATCTGCCCTTGGTCATGGTAATGGACACCTACTGAGATACTGTCAAGCTCCTTTTTGGCATACACAAGTGCTTCATACGCTGATAATGCCTTTATATCTTTCTGCAGATTCAGTTCAGAAAAAAAATATTAAAATAAGGACAAAATGTTGGGGTTTCAGTTCCGGCAGCGGTGGGTTAAGGTTCCGGGAATGAAGGTTGAGGGTAGGGGAGAAGATGATGCAGGTGGTCTACCGGCCCCACTGATTGTGCTAAGATAATGGCCTACAGGGAAAGTAACCAATGAGAGTTTGGTAAATTAAATAGATATAAAAATAAACAAATATATACATTGTATTGACAAAATGAGAAAAGACCATAATACCCTCACATGCAAAACATGTGAGGCAACTTAACTGACTTTTTTGACTAGGTTTGGTGTAAAGGTTGTGATGTGTAACAAAACATGAACGTAAAGGTTGGTTTTGGTGGATTTCATAGTGAAAGGTATAAAGTGCAGTTTGGGGTATACATAAAGGTTGTTTTCTGCAATTTTATCATGAAAATATTATATATTGGGTTTTCATATCTCTCTAGCTGCTTCAACAAATGTGGTTATAATTACAGGCATAGGGTGCCAAAATGAAGCAACATAACTGGACCATAGGTATGAGCCATGGACTAAAGATTTCAGTGCATACACAAGCCTAATTGGTGAAGGTTTCCTAATTGTAGAAGAATAATCTGATTCTAAAACAAGTAAGGCAAAAAAGTAATAAAAAAGAACATAACAGATATACTTGTGCTCCAAATGACATTTTAATTAATGTAAGTTTAGAAAGATATGTGTTTGCTTGTGTTGCATATGACATATTTAGGGTGTGGTGAGTGGTTAGACACTTGAAAGTGGTAAACTTCAAAATCAACCAATGAGAGTGTGCCATGTCATTCAATGAAAAGTGTCTAAACTATGCTCAAAAGTGTTGACAATGGTTAGACACTTCATGAATTGGTAAACTATTAAAAAAAAGTGTGATTGGTTGAGATGGCATGGACCCCACCCCACACACCCCATCTCTCTCCTACCCTCCCTCCCTCCCCACATTGGCAACTTGTCCCCGCTTCCTTTCCTTCACTGAGCGGCAAAACCCACCGGCTGCGGTGTTACCGCGCAGCAAAGGCACTTTGCCGAGTGGGTTTGCCGCCCACTCCGTGTGGCCTTATTTTGATCGAGATTTTAATAAAAAGTCAGCAACAAACCCTTGTCATCTTAATTATTGTATGCAAGGAGACACCCCCCTCAATTTTTATATATCCTTCAAATTGTACGATATATTAAAATAGATCTTGTGATGCAAATGTTATATTCTAACCCATCTCTAGTTATACGATATATTAAAATAGATCTTGTGATGATATGTTACATTCTAACCCATCTAAGGTTTCTATTCCATGGACCCCGGAGGTAAAATTAAGAGCAACATTATATGTATAACAATTGAAAGATTGAGGGGCTATTTGTTTATCTCTTAATGGTTCAGACCTCTTACTTGTTCAAAACTTAATGGTTCAGAGTGTTTGTTTCACGAGCAGATGTCTGAATGGTTCAGACATTTGCCTCTGAATGGTTAAGATTTATAAAGAGTCTGAATAATTAAGACCTCTAATCTAAATTGGTCAGACATTTGTCTCTGAACGGTTAAGCACTATACAGGCTCTTAATGGTTAAGACCTCTTACTAGTTCAGCACTTAGTGGTTCAGACCTCTTACTGATTCAGCACTTAACCATTCATATGTTGGCAAAAAGCCCAGTGACCTTCTTTCCTTCCTTTTTACTTCTTAAAAGTAGGAACAACATTATATGTATAACAATTGAAAGATTCAATGACCTTCTTTCCTTCTTTTTTACTTTTTTTTTAATCTTTTAATTAAAAGTTATTTTACTTTCTTTTATTGTTATTTTTATATTTATATTTATATTTTAAATAGACACTTGCGTAGTGGCGGGGAGGGTGCATTTACACAAATGTCCTCTGCAAAAAGAAATAAAGAAATGAGTAAATTATAAGTTTTGTCCTTTATGTGCGCACATATAAAGCTCCGGATCCCATACTATTTCCGTAAAAAAATAGGTGATATCAAAAAGCATAACCAAATTGAGATCAAGAATGGATATGTTGAGTACACACAATAAATCATAGCATTTTAAAACAATTATTTTCAATACACTTTTATATCTACTTTTTTTAACATGATCAACATAACAATTTATTACATGGTATTGAAAAATATTAGATATGTATATGTGTGTGTATACACACACACAAGACAATCCTTTCTTCATAAAAAACCCTTGCAACCATTGGATCACTTACAAGGAGTTGCTGTGACATGTGTAGGAAACTTCCTATGAATGGTTAAACCAAGTGTTTCAGTCATGTCCACACCCTCTCCAGGTAACAATGCAAAGTCAAACTTATACACTAAATTTGCCAAAGCAAACTCGTTGAGAACCATTGAAAAATTAATACCAGGACATCCTCGTCGTCCAGCACCAAACGGTACGAACTCGAAATCAAAACCTTTATAATCGATTGTGGTGTTCAAGAACCTCTCTGGTCTAAACTTTTCAGGTTCTTCCCATATAGATGGATCTCTTGATACCGCCCAAATGTTCATCATCACTCGTGTACCTGATGGGATATCGTAACCATGTAGTTTGACATCTTTAGTTGGTGCACGAGGACCAAGTATTGGAGCTGGAGGATGTAGTCGTAGGGATTCTTTAAGGACCGCTTTTAGGTAAGGCATTTTGTCTAGGTCGTCTTCGGGGATCATTGATCTTCCTTGTCCTATTTTGCGTGCCTCTTGTTGCAATTCTTTCATAACACGTGGGTTTTGTAATAGCTCATTAATCGCCCAGTCTAAGGGTGTGAATGTTGTATCAGTGCCACCAACAAACATGTCCTACGAAACAAGAATCATATCACACAAATATATAGGTGATGGTTAAAAAATTAGTCAGAACTAGTGAAAATGTACTAAAAGGAACCCCCTGTAAAAATTTCCTGATCCGCCACTGTATAAGATGCTTACGGTTTTAGAATTCTTAACAAATATTTTTTATGTTAAAATTCTCTAATATATGTGTGTGTATATATATATATAGAGAGAGAGAGAAAGAGAGATATTACGAAGAGGACAGCCTTCATCACATCTCTTTCAAGATGATAACCCGACGAGTTATCTCTTTGAATTTCTAACAAAACATCAACAAGATCTTGCTCTTCGTCACCAGACTGTTTCTTGTTTTCATGTTCACGGATGACATCTTCACAAAACTCATCAACTTCTTTAATAAGTTCATTAGTTTTTCGATCTAATCCAGTCAATATATCGATCCACCCCAGCGACGGAATATAAGTCGCGAATGAAAAACGTCCCACCAAATCCAAAAACCGATCTAGTAAGTGCTTAATCTTCGAATGTTCAAATCTTCTCCCCATAGCCACCCTAGAGATCACATTGTTTGTAAGTGTAGTAACTATCTCGCTTAAATCAATAACGGACCCATTGGCTTCTTGAATTGTTTTGATCATATGAGCAACTTCTTCCTCTCTCACCTGTCGATACGTCTGAACCCTTTTGTTGCTTAAAAGATGTAGTACGGAAATGCTTTTCACCTGCCTCCAGTGCTCTCCATATGCGGCAAAAGCTATGTCTTTACCGTCAAAAGCAAGTTTAGTAAGAATCTTTGTAACAGGTTTGTTTGCAAATATTATATCTTGGGTTTTCATAATCTCCCTAAATGCTTCAACAGATGAGGTTACAACTACAGGCACGGTGCCAAAATGAAGCAACATAACTGGACCATAGGTTTGAGCCATGGAGTGAAGGGCAGCGTGCATACTCAAGCCTAACTGGTGGAGGTTTCCTATTAGTGGTAACTTTGGTGGGGATGGTGGTAGGTTTTTATGAGATTTTGAAGAAGAAAAATATGATTTCAAAACAAGTAAGGCAAAAAGTAAGGGAAGAAAACATAATAGAAATACTTGTATGTTGAAAGACATTTTCATCTATGTTCTCGCTAAGTTTGGAAAGAAACTTATATGTGTTTGCTTGTTGTTGCAATATGACTATTTATATGAATATATCAAAGTTTTAATTTAATTTAAATAGTATTTAAAACGTTTATGCTTCTAGAAATTTTTTAGAAAAAGTCAGCAAAAACCACTGCCATCTTAATTATTGTAGGCAACAAGACACCCGCCGTCAGTTTTTATAGTTATGAGCTATATATCCTTCAAGTTACATAAAATCAATACATTAATTAAGGGTTAGGATTAAATACAAAGGATAAAATAAATAAGAAGGGTAAGAAGGATTCTAGTCCATTGATCTTAGATTTGGAGGGTTGAGATTAATTGTAGGGAAAAGAAGATAATAGAAGGGCATAAAGGGAATCCTAAATTTATGGATTTTCTCTCTCCACATGCAAGGCACATGCCAATTCCCCCATCGATTTAAAACGTCCATAACTTTTTCATACGACAATTTTTTAAAAAAAAAATTTCACCATAATAACGAGTGTTTTTTTATCTTTAATATGTGTACCATATTATCATATAAAAATAAAATAAAAAAATTTCATTTTTACTGGGTTTTTTTATTGCATTGTGTTAAAGGTTCAGGTCATTGTGTCTTTTAACTGGGTTTTGGTCAGTAGAGTTTCTATACATTGTGTTATTATCAAAACCTATAACACAATGTTAATTTGGGTTCTATTCATTGTGTTTTTATAAGAACCTATAACACAATATATGACACAATGAAGATGGTGTTATATCTAGGTTTTCTATAAATTGTGTTATTAGTTCAGGTCATTGTGTTTAATATGTTATTCATTGTGTTTTAATATGTTGTCCATTGTGTTTTAATAATTTATTCAATTTTTTTCATTATCTTTGTTCATTGTGTTTTAGTTTGTTGTGTATTGTGTTTTTAGTTTGTTTTTCATTGTGTCTTCATCTGCTCTCCATTGTGTCTTTTATCTGCTGTCATTAATTGTGTCTTTTATCTGTTGTCATCAATTGTGTTTTTATTTAGTCTGATACTTATTGTGTTATATGTTATCGCCATTGTGTTATACGTTATGCTCATTGTGTTTTAGTATGTTGTCTATTGTGTCTTTATCTGTTGTCATTGATTGTGTTTTTGATCTACTTTACATTGTGTTATTATCAAAACCTATAACACAATGTTAATTTGGGTTCTATCAATTGCGTTTTTATAAGAACCTATAACACAATATATGACACAATGAAGATGGTGTTATATCTGGGTTTTCAATAAATTGTGTTATTAGTTCTGGTAATTGTGTTTAATATGTTATTCATTGTGTTTTAATATGTTATTCATTGTGTTTTAATAATTTGTTCAATTTTTTTTCATTATCTTTTTTCATTGTGTTTTAGTTTGTTGTGTATTGTGTTTTTAGTTTGTTTTCCATTGTGTCATCATCTACTCTCCATTGTGTCTTTTATCTGTTGTAATTAATTGTGTCTTTTATCTGTTGTCATCAATTGTGTTTTTATTTAGTCTGATACTTATTGTGTTATATGTTATCGCCATTGTGTTATACGTTATGGTCATTGTGTTTTAGTATGTTGTCCATTGTGTCTTTATCTGTTGTTATTGATTGTGTTTTTGATCTACTTTACATTGTGTTTTACATCATGTCCATTGTGTAATATGCAACTGGGTTTTTAAATTTTTTTTGAAAAATATAACAATATGGTACTCATATTAAAGATAAAAAAACGCTCGATTTTATGGTATAATTTTTTTTAAAAACAAATGATGTATAAAAAAGTTACGGACGTTTAAAAATTGAGGGGAAATAACATGTGACTTGCATGTGCATATTCTCTTTCCTCTTGTAGACAAAATTACCCTTTTCATTTAATTCCTCTTAGGACACTTGTCACTCTCTAGTGGCTTCTTACCCTTGTTATTTTTAAAAACTTTGTATTATAACTCAACCAATTAATTAAAATAGATCTCAAGATGCACATGTTGAATCCTTGAATTCAATACCATCTCTAGATTACTAATCTTATTTTTTTTTTCTTTAGCAACAATATTTATACCTAAACAACAATATTTTATACTTAAACATCACCCAACATTATACTTACACCACATTTATAGACGCAAATACAATACCAATCTTGAATAATTTGAAGGTTTCGAATGTTGGGTTTCCATGGTGATCGGTTAAAATTTTATTTATCAAAAATTCGGTTCAATAAATAATAGTTAATTAATTAAACGAGTTAATTAATAAAACGCAGCATAAATATAAATAAGTGATCAACAAAACGAAATCCGATAGGATCCGGTTACATGCAAATACGAGCACAGTGAAAATATATTTAATTACCGATGAGAAAGATATACCTCGGTTAATGACTAACCGGTTGAGACACCGAGGTTCAACGAACACGTGCTAGTGTTACGAACCAAAGAGATACGGCGAAAGGGGCGGCGGCAGCCGGCGGCCACCGGCGGCCACCGGCGGCGGCGAACAGCTGGGCGGCGACTGCATTTGGCGGCTGTCACACCCCAACCGATGGCGGAATCATCGGGGCATGGCACTGAGCGAAATAGATTGTCCAGAAGTTTCCATAACAACTATCATTACCATTTAATTTAAATAATACGTCCCATACCGTATCTCAAATAGTTAAATAATTATTGCAGACAAGCATCAAGACAAATATTCTGTTCCGACAACTCAGATTTAAACATAACTAATTTATTCGTTGGTTTCTAGGACTCCAGTTCCTAGCTTCGATTTCATCACAGCACAAAGAGCATACAAGCAACCTAAGCACCTGTCACATACGTTAAAATAAAGTCAATACATAAAATGTAAAGGTGAGCATACAAGTTTGTTAATAGCATATAGAGTTCGAATTCGTTTACGCATAACCAGCACGTACACATAGTGAAATGAAGCACGTTAGTTATCGACATAGATCCATCGATACCAGTGACTGCGGGTTGACTGCCCGAGGCAGTTCGCAATACATGATTACCACCGTAATCCATGCAAGTAAAAGATCCTTAACAACCCCCGTGTGAACGGGTGTTGAGTCCAAACTATAGTACTATCGTTGCTAAGGCAAGTAGACAACATTCCATGTGTAAACATAACAAACAAGCATTCATAAGCCACGTATAACATGCATTAATGGTTTAGCGTTAAAATAGCTTGAGTAGTGTGATAGTTGTAGTTTGAATATTCGTAACGTATGTAACACCCAAAGTGCTAAAAGTAAAAAGGGTTCAAGTATACTCACAGCGACTATGGATTGAAGGGAGCGCTTTTCAGCGAGTACGGTTAGCCTGAATAGATTCGATAATGTAACGATAAGTGGCGCGTAAAACAGTACAAAGTGAGAATGAGTAGGATGATTGATCGTGCGGATTAACTATCCGTGCGAGTGAGTTATCCGTGCGAGTGAGTTATCCGTGCAGATGGTAATCCGTGCGGATGGTAATCCATCTGGATTAGTCACTCGTGCGGATTGTTTATTCGTGCGGACAAGTAGTACGTGTGGATTACTATTCGAGTGGATTGTTTCTTCCTATGCTTAAGGATGTGTTCGTGTACGATGGTTTGTGCTTTGAAGTTTTCGTTGTAGCCTTTAGAAAACATTTAAGCATCTCTACCCTTCAAGCCGGTCGCACGGACAACAATCCGTCCGGATGGTAATCCGTGCGGACACGTCTCTAAGCCGGTCGCACGGACAACAATCTGTCTGGATAGTCTGTCCGTGCGGACAACTTGCCCGTGCGGATGAACATTGTTTGAAATTGCTTAAGGTCTTAATATCTCATGATCCGAAGAGTAATCCATTCAGAGGTCGTCCGTCCGGATTGTTCATTCGTCGATACTCAAACCTCGTTTTGAATGTGGGTCCCAAGTGTAGTTCGTCTGGGTGACAACCCGTCCGGATCATCTGTCCGTGCGGATAACTTGTTCGTGCGGACAACTTGTCCGTGCGGACAACTTGTCCGTGCGGACAGCCTCTCGTTCTGGTTGTTCCATTCGTCTACTCTTGGTTTCTGCTGTCGTTTTATCGAGACGTTCTGATTACGTGGCAACCACTTGGAATTTCATTCTTACCCGAATGACTAAGCCGGCCAGGAATCACCCTAACTCGGCCTGTCGGCGGCTTAGAACGGTCATTCCGGTCTAACCCGAAATCAGGTGTCTTGCGGGTAGAATCCAGATCTAGGACTAGTGCATCACTAATATTGAGTGGAAGACTAGAACTGATCCGATTCGTACCGTTTTTGAGGGTAAAAGAAGGAGAAAACTTGAGTTTATTTCTTTCAACTCTTTTATCTTTAGAAAAGTTTAGATTTAGGTGAAGTTGTTGTGAAATCTTGTGGAAATCCTTCAGATCTGAGTTATTCTTGGTGGAATGAGGTCACACTTGAAGTTCATGAGAACTTTATGATGACGTCACCCGAGAATACCTCAAATCTTGATGATTTCACGGTTAAAAGTTGAGATTTGAAAGATAGAAAGGTGTAGAAGTGTGCATAGATCAAGAATGTACAAGATTTAGGGCGAGATCTTACCTGGATTGAGAGAAATCGAAGAAAAGGTGAAGAGAGTGTGCTGGTCGGACGTTACTTGCCAAAAGTGGAAAGTTGGGAGAGTGACCCGGGTATTTATAGGATGCTAAAAGGGGAAAGGGTGATCCGTGCGGATTGCAGGTCACCCGGATTATTTACCCGTGCGGATTGGTCATCCGTGCGGATTGGCAATCCGTGCGGATTGGCAATCCGTGCGGATTGGAAATTCGTGCGGATGGACCATCCGTCCGGATGTCGACTGAACGGTGCGTTCGGTGCGACGACGCTTCGGTTTCGATTGCGAGCGATTCGATAGGGTTTCCTAGTCAAATTACTTTTAGTCCCAACTACTTCGTATATAACATGGTTCGATTCGGAATTCGGGTTTGGGTTCGATTACATTCGAGTTAGACTTTGAGTTCGATTGAGTTCGCTTGATTACCACAACAAAACATAAATAAACATGCACAGGTAACACTTAAGGCACACACACACACGTATGAACGACAAGTAAAAATACATAGCTCGAGTTACGATTTGATGTCGATTCGATTAGTATAGCTTGATTATTAGTCGATTAACTTTATCGCATTGTTACTTCCTATCATTCACAGTCGTAGATTGATTAAAATACGGTTAACACGATTCGATTAGTATAATGTACGACACTTACTCCACATAATATAAATAAAATAAAAACATTTCTACGAGTCAAGTTGCGCGAGATCGGTCGTTGACTTTGACCTTGACTTTGACTTTCACTTATGAAAACACGGGGTGTTATAGCGGCGGCTGGCAGGCGGTGGCAGCCGGCGACAAGGCAGTGTTGGCATTCGCCGGTGGCCGGCAAGGCAGCGGCGCCGAGCTCACAACGGCGGAGGACCGATAGTCCTCGGTTATGTATTTGAGAGCATTTTGGTTCTTTATCCATACATACATCAAATGCAAGTCCCAACTTCCATTTAAATAGAATATGGAGATCCATACATGTGCGACATATGGCGGACATGCACGTGGAAGTTGGACAAGTGCCTAAGACTTCATACATGTGCGACAAGTGGCAATGCAAGGGTGCATGTGCGACAAGTGGCGCAGGATGGGTGCATGTGCGACAAGTGGCAAGATGAGTATACCCGTCTCACCCGGTCTATGTACCCGTCTCTCAGTTAATACCCGCTCATGATCATAAATATAATTATGATCCGTTTCGTATGTCGTTCGTAATTACCAGTTAAACAGGTTAAGTGGATTTTAGTTCGTTGCCCAAGGTGTAACTCTTATGGGTCAAACCAGACATAATATCCAACAGCTCCCACTTGGATGGTCTCCAATAAGATCTCAAGGCAGACAGCCAGCGGTGCTCTAGCTACACATAGCTTCCCCCAACAGGTCATGACACTTCAAAGTCATTAACCAAGGTATCTTCTTTTTAGCAACAACTTGCTACTTGAAGACTGTAGACTTATGGCAATCTTCGTCATCTATCCTTTCTGTAAAAGACATCAATTGAACAATGAGACATGGATCAGATTCAATCTCACACGGCTTTCAATCATTATCGTTCTCGTTCTAGAATCAAAGTGGTCCAATCAAACACACAGTAAGTTTGGGTAAGGTCTTACACTTCACCAGTTTGAATCAACGAGGGCGCCCCGATGTCTAACTATTACATATAATGTAAGAGTACAGAATCTCATCTTGACTACATACAACTCCCACTGAACTTCAAAATCACTCCCAACCAATGCCTTTATGACTGGCAGTTCCGCGACAACGTTTAACACTGATCAAAGAATAGTCTTTAGTAAACGAAAGTTCTAGTATGTATCTCAAGTCAGAGGCTACTAAATGAGTATACCTAAATCACATACATCTTATGAACAAGATCCATGAAGATGATTTGATGCGAGTTACATCCAACATCATTCACAATGAGGTTTGTGAGTTTGGAAGTCAACTCCTTGAGTCTAAAGTCAGAATAGCCTTAATTCAGAGTCGTTCCCACGAGTCTAACCAACTACGGATAATTTAGAATACATGATTCATGGATTAAACGTATCAAAATCGAACACAGCTGTAAGATTCAAACTTTGCATTTAACCAGTAAATCAAAGGTGAATTCAAAAGGTACAATTGTTTGAATGTTCGTACATCCAAATACTAAATCAAAACAAATGGCTAGCCAATCTAAGACCGACAGCATTCCCATGTCAGTCATGCTTGTCCTGAGTCATCAGTTTAGTGAACGGGTCTGCTAGGTTTTGATCTGTGTCTATTTTGCTTATTAAGATGTCTCCTCATTCCAGTATTTCCCGTATATAGTGGAACTTTCTTAGAATGTACTTAACTCTGTGATCTGTGCTCCTTGGTTTGAACAATGATTCCTGTGTTATCACAGAACACCTAGATTGGTTTCTTAATACTTGAAACCACATCGAGGTCGTTGATGAACTATTTCATCCAATCAGATTCTTTTGCAGCATTTGATGTAGCTATACATTCGGATTCGGTGGCTGAATCCACCACTACACTCTGTTTGGAGCTTTTCCAACAGACAACTCCTCTATTGAGAGTGAATACGAATCCTAATTGTGAGCGAGAATCATCTTGGTCACTTTGGAAGCTAGCATCAGTGTAACACTTTAAAGTGAGCTCCTCTTCCACTCCTCCAAACACCAAGAACATATCTTTAGTTCTTCTCAATTACCTCAGAATGTTCTTTACTGTAGTCCAATGGACAATGCCAGTACTATGTTGAAAATGACTGGTCATGCTTAAAGCATACGAGACGTCAAGTCTAGTACATAGCATAGCACACATGATCGAACCAATCGCTGAAGCATATGGAACTGCTTCCATTTGCTTAATTTCAATGTCCGTTGAAGGAGATTGCAATTTGTTCAAGACGGTTCCTTTAGTCATAGGAACATTTCCTTTCTTGGAGTTTTCCATCTTGAAGCGGGTCATCGTTTTGTCTATGTACGTTCTTTGAGTTAGCCCTAGAAGCCACTTAGATCTATCCCTATAGATCTTCATTCCTATAATGTAAGCAGCTTTTCCAAGATCTTTCATTGCAAAGCAAGATCCCAAATAGTGTTTAACTTCGTTAAGCATAGGGATGTTATTTCCAATGATTAGTATATCATTCACATATAAGATGAGGAATGATATAGTGCTCCCACTAGCCTTTCTGTAAACATAAGCCTCATCTTCATTCTTGACAAAACCAAACTCTTTGATCTTCTAATCAAAATGAAGACTCCAGCTACGAGATGCTTGCTTGAGTCCATAAATGGACTCATTTAGTTTGCACACCTCAGTTGGATATTTAGGATCGACAAAACCTTCAGGCCGAACCATAAAGACATCTTCATATAAATGTCCATTAGGAAAGGCGGTTTTGTCATCCATTAGCCATATTTCGTAATCATATTATGCAACTATGGCAAGCAATATCCTGATTTGATTTAATCATAGCAACGGTCGAGAAGGTCTCATCATAGTCAATACTTTGAGTTTGAGTGAAACCCTTTGCAACTAGCAGTGCTTTATAGGTGTGCACATTTCCATGCATATCGGTTTTTCTCTTGACAATCCATTTGCTTCCTACTGCCCAAGATTCGGGGGGTAGCTTAACCAAGTCCCATACTTGATTGTTATGCATAGATTGCAACTCTACATTCATGGCTTCTTGCCATTTCTCAGATTCCTGATCTAAGATTGCAAATTTGTAGTTAGCAGGTTCGTCATTAGACTCAGCTGCTAATAAGAATTCGGGACCTTTTAGATACCATAGATATCTATAAGATTCTTTGCGAATTCTACTACTTCTGCGAACGCTTGTGTTTATGTCTGATTCATTGGCAACAACTATTTGTTGATCAGATGGTCCGACTACATTAGCGGTTGTTTGTGGTTCTCGAATTTCTTCAAGATCAACCACATTATTTCCAGTTCTTGATTAAGAAGTTCTTCCTTGAGAAAGTGTCCCTTCCGTTTGACGGAAATCACATTTGCATTAGGATGGTAGAAATAATATCCGCTTCTATTATAGTATCCGACGAAAACAACCTTTTCGCCTCGAGGATCGAGCTTATCATCAGAATCACTTGTGATGTATGCATCACATCCCCATACTCTAAGGTATTCCAAATCGGGTTTACGCCTATGCCATATCTCATATGGCAGTTTTTTGTTTACCTTTTAGTCGGAGCCAAATTGACAATGCGGGCAGTGGTCATAAGAGCATGACTCCAAAAGAAGTAAGGAAAGTTAGTTCTACACATCATCGATCAAACCATATTAAGTAGTGTTTGATTTCTCCTTTCACTCATGCCATTAAGTTGGGGTGTGCCAGGTGGAGTGGGTTCTGAAATTATTCTACACCCTTTCAGATGATTGAGAAACTCAAAGTTGAGGTATTCACCACCTCGATCTGATCGAAGTACTTTTATCTTTCTATCAAGCTGGTTTTCTAGTCATGGTTCTGAATGGGCCGTGTACATCAGTGTGAATGAGTTCGAGAAGACCATGGTCTCGTTCACCAACATCGGTAAAGGGGTGCTTTGTGAGTTTGCCAGCTAAGCAAGATTCGCAATCATCAAAGGAGTCTTGTCCAGTGGATTCAAGAATCCCCTCGGACTGGAGCCATTTTATCTGTGCCTTACTTATGTGGCGAAGTCTGCAATGCCATAAATGTTCTTCATTCATACCAGCTTTGTTATGCTTAGAAAGATGATATATGTTATTACTTGTTTGAACATCAATCTCATAAATACCATTTCGAGGTTTAGCCTCAAAATAAAAGACATCATTCAAGCAGGCTAAAATAGAAAAACCGTTAAAACGTACTTGAATCCTTGTTCAAACAGTGAAGAAACTGAAATAATGTTTCTGGTCACACCGGGAGCATACAATGTAACAACCCGATCATCGGATTGTTCCTTTTTACCGTGTTTCTTTTGTAAACGCTCGTACTCCGAGATTCGATTACCGCAAATGGGTTAAACTATATTTTAAACTACATTTTCAAAGTATTTTATAATGCATGCTATATCGCTTATTTAACGCATTATTCACATTTACACGCTTATTTGAACGCTTATCACAACGCTCATCGCAACGCAAACTAGAAACGTGGAATTGGTTATTCATTTACTTTTGTTAAATTGTGTGTTTATTTGTTTATTTGATTACTTGTGTGTGTTTATTATGTGTATGGTTACTCGCAAATGCTATCGCAACACAAACTCAAACGCTATTCGTATAACTCGAATTATCACACCGAAATGCAACACAACGCTACACTCAAACTCTCGCTACAATACTTAAAGTATACATACTAACTAACACAACCAAACGCATTGAACGAACATCCTACACGCGAAAAGAGGATTCGTTTTACGAAAACTCGGTCGCCGTCCGAATGGACCATCCGACTGAATGGAGCCCATCCGACCGGATGGAGCCATCCAGACCTACTGTAAGACCCAAACATGTTTAATCATAATAACGACGCAGTGGAAAACGAGTCTTAAAATTTCTTTTCTTCATTAACAACATTACTTACATGAGGGTCCAATTACATAATGTCAAAACGTTTTCTAGAAGGAATATACAACACTTATATGAAAAATTAACGCTTCAAGCGATACATAATTCAAACTACGCGACCATTTCTCCGTACAATCCACGCTCTATGACTCGATCTATGCCCACATGTCTTCGTTAGTGATGGAAGAATTTCCGTGCGATAACTGTGGACATCACATACAACTTTTTCATTAATCATTAACACACCATACGATATTATTCTACATAATAGGGAGCCGTTTAACAATCTATGATGTAAACATAGATTCATTCAAGCATTCTCTTAAACTCTCTTATCCCAAATTCGGCTTAATCCTTCATAACCCGACAAGCTCATACCTGCATTGCCTTCAAATCTCAAGCACAACATTAGTAAACATCAATGTTCAAGTGTGTTTAAAACATTCATCCATGCCTTTAAAACATCTCACATTCACACATGTAAACATTCCTAATTCCTACATACATGCAAACATACACACCTGCATATATATATATATATATATATATAGGGGAAGGTTCATTGGGGAACACTAAAAAAGTGGGGAACAACGGGGAACTGACTCATACGAACTCCAATTGGGCTCATTCCAGCGGCGTTGGAACCGGTTCGTCGAACCCTAACTAAGATCTTTTAGCCCTAAACCCTAAATCCTAACTCCTAAACTCTAAACCCTAAAGCTAAAAAATAAGGCTAAAATATAAGCTAAAACATAAAATCTAAACTATAAACCCTAAAAGCTAAACCCTAAAGGCTAAACCCTAAAGGCTAAACCCTAAAGGCTAAACCCTAAAGGCTAAACCAAAAGCTAAACCCTAAACCTTAAAGCTAAACCCTAAACCCTAAAGCTAAACCCTAAAGTTAAACCCTAAAGCTAAACCATAAAAGTCAAACCCTAATATATTTAGGGTTTAGGGGTTATGATTTAGGGTTTAGGGTTAAGAGATCCTAGTTAGGGTTTGACGAGCCGGTTCCAACGCCGCTGGAATGAGTCCAATCGGAGTTCGTTTGAGTCAGTTCCCCACTGTTCCCCACTTTTTTAGTGTTCCCCAATGAACCTTACACTATATATATATATATATATATATATATATGCACACATTCACATATCCACACATACATACGAGCTCTCGCTTACCACTTTTAATAACTTAAACCCATAAACCTTTACATAATCACAACTTACATGATTTAAATTCTATACTTACTATCCTTCATATTCACTCATTCTTAGACTCGATTACTTATAGACTTCCTTCACTAACACGAAAGGAAAATTCCATACTTTCGTTATGCGGGGGCTCATAACATCACTTGTGTTCTTGACCGACTTTAAAATAAATTATGGGACATTGGAAATCATTAAAACATCGAGTCTGGATGCGAAATCAAACAAGAAATGGTTTTGATAACTTAATAATGCATAGAAACAAGTTTCATGAGTCAAAACAAGAAAATTCAAACAAATTTCGGAAATTTAGGGCGTCGCCTTACGCGACGGGTATAAGAGGTGGGCATCACGCGACGCCAAGCCTCTTTTTCGACAGAAACTCATTTTTCTTGAGCTGCAGATTCCCATCTCAAAATACTCAAACATAAAAACCATAAAACTTGCATAACTTTCGATTTACCCATCCGTTTTACGATCCGTTTCTTCCTACGTGATCATAATTTAATTCTCCATTATAGGGAGTTAAAATTCAACATTCAAACTAAAAGAAATTCTAAATTTTTAACCCGTTCATATTTTCATCAAACGACTTATTTATTCTAACCCAAAACTTACAAGATCATTATAACTATAATACTTTTACATTATTCGGACACCCGATGCCCAGTGTACGTTAAACTCATTCTTTTCATTCAATTCTTACGAAATCAACTTTGTTAATAAAATTTCCATTCACGAAATTGTTTATCCATTAGTCATTACTCACGGCCGAGTCTTTTGACTATTAATCCGCGTCTCCGTTTCTCAATTAACATACTTATGAACAATTTTACCCATTACCCGATTATAATTCCGTAGCCATTACTTTGGCATTATCCCGTTGTCTCAACAAGACCTCATTTTGACCCGATCGGACTACTTAGCAAAAATCACCGTTTTCATGCAACCAAAACCATATTTTCTTCAATAGTCATCATGCTTTATTAATTAGATGCTACCTTACTTAAACCAACTAAGAAGTGATTTCGGAAATCACTTACCTTATGCATCCGTGTTTGTATCCGTTTCCTTGCCTCCTCTTGACCCATTAGCCCTTCATGCTTGAGTCCACCTCGACATGATTCCTATACTTTCATGTCACCGAAATCACATTCTCGTTAGCATACACAATTGTACATGTTAACGATCATATCAATCACATATTTCACATTTGACTTTCATTAGTCACTTCTAACTAGCATAAGACATATAACCAAATTAATAACCTTTTAAACTCATGCAATTCATCAGGCCATTCCATATAACGTGTTGTGACATAACATGTACCATACAACTTCCTATAATCCTAACTTTACAACAACAAATCCAATCATGCTTCTTATGCATAGTTGACTTTCAGAAGTCAACAATTCATCATATGAGCTTTCGGCTTATCCTCATATATCCGTAACATTCTAATAAGCTATACGAACGACACTATATACATCAAGCCGTTTCATATAATTTCACCTCCTAACTGCACTTAGACATTTCATCATACACTTGGTGTGCATATTACTTTCTATGCACATAGTACAAGTATTTTATGCATAATATTACTAATTCATATCATGATCATCAAATTCCACAAATTTTACATAGCTTTCATTCTAAATCAAGTTCATTTATCAATTTACTCTAATACACAATTCATACTTCAATATTACATCAATTCTTTTCACCTTCATGATCATCAAGTTTCATCATAATCCTACATCAAGTGGGTTTCACTTCAAATCATTCTAGTGAGCAAAAATTAAACATAATTATCCTCCTATATAATGATTATAACCAATATTCATGCCTAATTTCATACAAATTCTAGAATTACTACATAACCCAATTCATACAAGATCACCAATCTAAATTTCAAAACATACCTCATGATCCCCTCGTGTAGGTGATCATTAATTCATGTTCATTCATGAATTTAAGCCTCAATTCACCCTTCAATTTGATGATCTTTCATAGTTAGGGTTTCGCTCCCCCTTGTGTTCTTCTGATCCTTCCAGAACACACACGAAGTGTGCGTTTGTGTGTGTTAAATTTTTACTTTAATAATTCAACTTTCATCTTATCCTACTTTAGTCCATCAAGTTTGCCACTAAAACTTAATTGGCACAACTTTCATCCGTTAATAGTTTTTACCATACACTTAACTAGGTTAAATAGCCTAGTTATTTATTTCGTGTTATATTATACTAGAACATAAGACAAATATAAACATTCGAATTTTGGGGCGTTACACCTACTCCATTCGAACACTGCCATCCGGACCCATCTCATCCGAATGGGACCATCCGGAAGTCGCATTTCGCCTTCGCCTATAATTAGTGTACTTGTGTTTCACTTTAACACCTTTGCTCTCATCCATACTCAGTCGCTCCCAAACGCTCTCAAGCTTTAACTCACGATTCAAGACCGATTTGTAAGCTATTTCCTTCGAATCTTCTTCAATCTTCATCTCTAATCACTTCTACTTTATCTTCTTCATTAAAATCACACAAACACTTTAACTTTTTCTCAAAAACCTTTGATTCCAACCATTTCAAAGGTGATTCTCACTCAGTTTGGTTAGGCAAACTGTTGTGGAGCATCATTCAATCGAGATTTGTCTAGAATCTAAAGGATTTTCACACTTTTCAACTCTTTTATGAAGGTTTTCAACGTTTTTTGAAACCTCTATTTGAAGCTCACGATACACTGGTGAAATTGGAGTCAATCAGACTCTCGACTCGACCTTAGTCAAAAGCCGAATTGAAAACTGATTTCCACCAAATAGATGGACCGATTAACTGGACAATAATGAATCTTCATCAAGAACAACTCTTCTGTCCGTACGGGAAAGGCCCACCCGGATGGACTGGGCTTGGTGAGGGCCAGTTGGTTGATTCCGTCGTCACGCCGTCTCCGTCAACCTAAAACTTTTACTTAGAAGATTTTTACGAAACTTCAAACCACAGACCGTCCGACCGGATGACCATCCGTTAGGATGGGACCCATCCGTCCGGATGATCTGAGCTTGATAATCTCTGTTGTTTAAATTTTGTTGCCACGACCGATTAACATTTTTAACTAAACTCTAAATTTTCACAAACAATCACAAACCATCAGAATAGCCATCCGTCCGGATGGAACTCATCCGTCCGAATGTATTGTTACAACACTTAACCCATTCGACATTTTATTTTCGTTCATAGGCTAACTCAACGCTCCCTTCAATCTAACCGACTGTGTTTACTTGCTAAACGCACACTGTGATTATACTCGAACCCTTTTTCGCTTAACACACTTTTGGGTGTTACATACGTTCTCTAGATCAAAACACGACGCACACAATACTAAATTCTTTACAAACGCTAACCGCTCTCGCATGTTATACATGATTCGATGAATGCTTGTATGTTATGTTTACACAGTGATTACTGCTTGCCACCCTTAGCAACGATAGTACTATAGTTTGGACTCAGCACCTGTTTATTCAGGGGTTATTAAGGTTATTACTTCACGTGTTCACAGTGGTGGACATGTGTCATGCACTCTATAACTCCCAGTCATGTTGGTATTGCTTGTATCATTGTCGATAGCTTACTTGCTTCACTTCTCTATGAGTTACATGCTGGTTATGCGTAAACGCTTTCTATACTATATCTATGCAAACTTGTGTACTCACCTTTACATTTTATGTGTTGACTTTTATTTTAACGTATGTGACAAGTTGATTGGATGTTTTGCTGCAAATGGATTAGGAAGTCTAGAAACCCACAATAAAATCTGAGTTGTCGGAATAGTATTGCTTTTGAGACTGAATATCTTTAATGACTGTTTTGCTTTATTTTTTAATAGTATGGGATATTAAACCTTATAAATATTGTCATTAATAGTTGTTATGGATTCTCTTGAACAATCTGTTTTGCTCAGTGCCACGCCCCGATGATTGCGCCATTGGTTGGGGTTTAACAGATTTGTATCAGAGCCATAATTATAGGGAATTAGGTCTAATTAGGAAATTGACCTAGTCTATAGTCTAGGCACCAGATCAGACTTTCGTGTGAATTCAATCTCTATCGTAAAACTAGTGTCACACCCCGATTTCCACGTGTCACCGGTGGGCCCGGTGGGGGAGTATCGTGACGTGGTTGGCAACGTAATAGTCAAACAACACAATATAATAATGCACAGCGGAAGCAATTTAAAAATAATATACAACCGAATTTATTTATTGTAATCAAAGACACAATGTCCGGTGTTTATCCACAGAACGGATCGAAACAAAATAACATTTATGGTTCAACAGACTTCTGGCATCCTAAGCTTGCGAGACTTTTATTGATGCTTAGGAGATAATCCAGCCAAATTTCGTTTAGTACCTGCATTCAGTCTTTTTGGGAAAATACGTCAGTTTACACTGGTAAATACATTCAACTGACTCATTTTAGAAAATGATTGAAAATTGGTTTGGATGCACGTGGCATAAATCATTTTATTTAACTTGGGAGAATTATTTAATATTAAAATCTTGTGAACGAATTACATGTTACTTATGCGTTCAGAAGCCCGAATCTAGTCCGGGTTAAAGATCAATAGACACACCACTATAATGAGTTATACACGGACGGTGTACGCCTACACCCCGTGCTCAGGTCGTGGCCAATCTCGTAAGATGATGCCAAGGATATCCGGGACATGGTCATTAACCCCCCAAAGGCTGTAAAGTAAACAAGACTGTTTAAACGAGCCGATCAAATTATTCAACTACCCACTAAGCGTGGAGATTTGATGCCCGATCAAGCGGTACGCTATGTACCGTAACCCAAGCCCGTATAGGGAAAATAAGTTAAAAGTATTTACCTGATGCAAGTATAAATCACAATAAGCAGAATGCACGTAGCTTTTACTGTTTCTCCTAATCTGGAACGAAGGTTTAATATAACCTATTAGAATCCTAACGGGTCTTTTATTAAGCTTAAGCTTAGACCGGCTAGTTTCAAGATACGGTTCGTACGCACGATTAAGCGAAGACCGGATAGAATGTGATTCAGACCCGACAAGTTTGAAGACTTGTTTATTATGGGTTTATTATTCACATTCTGGATTTTGAGATAAAACCGTTAAGGTTTGACCCGTTTCGGCTAATTTATGTAAACTTGTTACATAAACCGAACCGTACGCGTAATAAGCGTGACGGGTAGTCATGAGAGCTATATACAGGTTTCCTAAGTTAATTATGTCTCAAATATGTTGTGACATCAGTAATGCATCTTTCGTTATGCCCGAAACATGTTTAAACACAAACTAGGCCCCGTAGGGGTAGTTTGGTCATTTTAAAGTTTATAAAAGAGTTTAAGTGACAACCTGAGTTACAGGTCTGATGTAATCAGTAAATATACTCAATTTGCTAAGTTACATCAGTAGGTTAAAGCATGTATGTGAATCTTATCATTTTTAACCAAACTAGGCCCCGTAGGGGTATTTTGGTAATTTCACATAAGCCGAAAAGCTCAAAACTGAAGTCTGAGTTTATCAACCTTTGCTTACTGTTAAAATATGATAATTTTCCTCTTATATCAGTAGGTATCAACCCGGGTATGTCCAATGTGATTTTAAAACATACTATGCGTTAAAAACGCTAAATAAGGCGATTAAAGGCCATTACCGGGTTCGATACTTAAATCTGACATTTTTATGTTTCCAGAAGGCTTAAAATAATTTATTTATCATAACTAATCAGTAGCAAAAGGTTTGGAGTCGTTTAGATGTGTAAAACTCATTTTATGGCCCGTAAGGGCAAAACCGACAATTACCGAATTAAGCCTGCGACTACGAGTTATGCTCAGCCTAAAATTAATTAAAAATCTTTAAAAATCCCAAAATAATATATTACATTAGTGGGTAAAAGATTTGATATCAAAAAGTATGTTTAACTAGGCTATACGCTAATTACGCCATTTTATTAACATAAAGCACCGTAATTACGCTAATGAGCATAACTCTTAATCTACAAGTCAAACTGATGTCAAATTGTGCATACAAGTTTATATATCAATATTTAAGGTTCCTACAATTTTACATTTTCACAAATCACGTTTTAAGGTAATAAGGGCATAATGGTCAACATATGAGCGATTAACGGAAACATGTATATTAATTGGGTAATCAACGAAACAAGTACAGAGGCTTATACTATCATGTAACCCAACCCTAATGAAGCATTAAGGCATTTCTAATTCCATCTAACTCGGGCCAGAACTGAAGTCAACGTAAAAGTCATAGTTTCGTGACTTTCGGTTCCGAACCGGTTTAAAACTGAGAGTTGTCGAGTCTGACCAGTTTAGACATGTCCGTGCATTTATTACCAAGTTATATTAAGTTTAAAACAGGTTAAACGCATCACGTATTGCTAATCGTGCATTAAATTGTAATTTACATAACTGTTGACTTTTTCGGTCAACGTTTGACTCGGCAAATGACCTAGTTAGGTCTGGAATCAGTACGTGCCCTTATAAGGGTTTAATACCCATATAATTACCTACTTAACGGTACTTTTAATTTGACATACGACTGAGCTATCATTATTTAATTAAGAAGTCAAACCGTAGTTACGTCGGTTCGACTTTTAGCTAAAATACTAAGCTATAATTAATTTAGAAAGGTTAGGCAACTTACAAAGTGTTTAATTGATGAATTAGGAAGGCTTGCTCTGCTTGGAAGCTCCCAAAATTGATCAGAAGTGAATTGTGATTGGAATGATCAAAGAGTTGCAACTTATGAGGTTTATATAGTGTTCAAGGCACCATGATTTATTGACAACAAAGTCTACAACTCTCCACAACTGATATACACATGTTACTAGTGCTTAGGGGTTGCCTAGGATCGTTCATAAGTGAGAAGAAACCGGACAAACGGGTCAGATTCGCGTTAAACAGGCAGCAGCCTGTTTCCTGATCGCTGTGCGCAGCTTGCGCACCGTAAGCACATCTGCTTACGGTCCGTAAACAGTCATCAGGGGCTGTTTGCTTGTTCTTTCATTTGTTCGAAAAGGTAGTCCACTTGCACGAATTTTGGGGCCTCAATTAACAATTAGGGACCTTTCAAATGTGCCTTATACAGTATACTACCCTACCATGAAGAATTGTTTGCTTGAATCCATAAACAAGACCCGAAAACGAAGGGTTTTTATTCTTTTTCTTCGTGGGATCTTATCATGCTTTTCGAATTCTATTAATGACAATAATTCACTGATTTTAGGGAAACATAGATGTGTGAAATATTTAATTGGCCTTGGGAATTATAACTGAGGTCGTTCAGAGGTAAAAATTTAACATGACGCCACTTTAATTCCTGCCAGGACATTAAAAACAAATCCGGGTTTACAACGCTTGTTGTCATTCATGACACGTGTTGTTTATTCTATTTACCACGAATTTTCGAGGTGTTACATCCTCACCCCCTTAAAATAAATCTCGACCCGAGATTTACTGAAATAAATAAGGGTATTTTTCTTTCATGGTGGATTCTAACTCCCACGTGTATTCGGGACCTCTACGGGCATCCCATTTGACCTTTACAAAAGGTATATGCTTCCTTCGAATCTTCCTTACCTGTCGATCTTCAATCGACAAAGGTTTTTCAACAAATTTTAAGCTCGCGTCTATATGCACATCTGTATGTGGCATGACATGTGATTCGTCAGCGGAACACTTCTTTAGATTGCAGATGTGGAACACATTGTGAATTCCACTGAGCTCTTCTGGTAAGTTCAACTTATAGGCAACTGACCCGACACGTTCGATAACCTCGAAAGGTCCTATGTATCTCGGGCTTAGTTTGCCTTTCTTACCAAATCGCATCACTCCTTTCCAGGGTGATACTTTAAGTAGGACTTTGTCACCTACTTCGAAGTGAAAATCCTTGCGATTTGGATCAGCGTAACTCTTCTGCCTATTCCGGGCAGCTTGGAGATTGTTACGAATCTGGACAATCTTGTCCGTTGTTTCGAACACGATCTCTGGTCCTGATAACTGGACTTCTCCAACTTCCGCCCAACAAACTGGCGATCTACACTTTCTACCGTATAAGGCCTCAAAAGGTGCAGCCTTTATGCTGGTATGGTAGCTATTGTTGTAGGAGAATTCGATCAATGGTAGGTTCTTATCCCAGCTACCTCCCAAATCGATCGCACATGCACGTAGCATGTCTTCCAACGTTTGAATAGTACGCTCACTCTGACCGTCAGTCTGAGGATGATAAGCCGTACTAAAGTTCAAACGTGTGCCCAAAGATTGCTGGAAACTCTTCCAAAAGTGTGACTCGTACCTAGTATCCCGGTCAGAGATAATAGCTACAGGTATGCCGTGTAGGGCTACAATCTTATCAACGTATAACTGGGCTAGCATATCGGAGCTATAAGTCTCCTTGATGGGCAAGAAATGAGCTGACTTAGTCAGTCGGTCAACTATAACCCATATCGTATCATTTCCTTTCCTCGTCTTGGGTAACTTGGTAATAAAATCCATAGTTACCATTTCCCACTTCCACGTAGGAAGTTCAGGCTGTTGTAGCAAACCTGACGGTTTCTGATGCTCGGCTTTGACTTGCGCACATGTCAAGCATTTTGCTACATGGGCAGCTACAGACTTTTTCAAGCCTATCCACCAATAATTTGCCTTCAAATCCTGGTACATCTTATCAGCTCCAGGATGAACGGAGTATTTGGAACTGTGGGCTTCTTGGAGGATTACATCACGAAGTCCTCCAAAAATTGGAACCCATATTCGTCCATTTAATCGCAGAATTCCGTCCTTGCTAAGAGTTAACTGCTCCTCAGTTACTCCTAACTTTTCATTAGGATAGTTAGCTTCCAACACAGCTTCCTTCTGTGCAGCTAACACCCTTTCTATCAAACTGTTCTTTATTTCCATGCGCTTGGCATTGATTCGAATGGGTTTAACCCTTTCCTTTCTGCTCAAGGCGTCAGCGACTACATTCGCTTTGCCGGGATGATACTTGATTTCACAATCATAGTCATTCAAGGTTTCCATCCAACGGCGTTGCCTCATGTTTAATTCCTTCTGATTAAACAGATGTTGGAGGCTCTTGTGATCAGAATAAATCACACATTTGATACCATAAAGATAGTGCCTCCAAAGATTTAGTGCGAATACAACGGCACCCAACTCCAAGTCATGGGTGGTGTAATTCTTTTCATGCACTTTCAGTTGTCTTGATGCGTAGGCAATCACCTTGCCTTTCTGCATAAGCACACACCCCATGCCAGTGTGCGAAGCATCACAATAGACCACAAAGTCTTCAATTCCATCTGGCAGTGTCAGTACCGGGGCGTTGCTCAACTTTTGCTTCAGAATATCAAAGGATTCTTGCTGCTTAGGGCCCCAAATAAACTTAACCTTTTTCTTAGTTAAGGAGGTTAGGGGTGCAGCAATCCTTGAAAAGTTTTCAATGAAACGCCTGTAATATCCTGCCAATCCCAGGAAACTACGAATCTCCGTAGGCGTCTTTGGCTCTTGCCAGTTCATAACAGCTTCAACTTTAGCGGGATCCACCTGGATACCACGCTCACTAACCACGTGTCCAAGAAATTGGACTTCTCGTAGCCAAAATTCACACTTAGAGAATTTGGCGTAGAGCTTCTCCTGACGTAGAAGTTTGAGAATACAACGAAGGTGTTTCTCGTGGTCAGCTTGATTCTTAGAATAAATAAGGATGTCATCGATGAAGACGATAACAAATTTATCTAAGTAAGGCTTGCAGACGCGATTCATGAGATCCATGAACGCGGCTGGTGCATTAGTGAGCCCAAAAGGCATCACTAGGAACTCTTAGTGACCATAACGAGTCCTAAATGCAGTCTTGTGAACGTCTTCATCCTTAACCTTCAACTGATGGTAGCCTGACCTCAGATCAATCTTTGAGAAGTAACTTGCCCCTTGAAGCTGATCGAACAAATCGTCGATCCTGGGCAATGGATATCTATTCTTGATCGTGACTTTATTAAGCTCGCGATAGTCGATGCACAGACGCATCGACCCATCCTTCTTCTTGACAAACAGGATTGGCGCTCCCCAAGGAGATGAACTAGGTCGAATGAAACCCTTAGCTAGCAATTCATCTAGCTGCGTCCGCAACTCCTTCATTTCTGTGGGTGCCAATCTGTATGGTGCCCTAGCAACTGGTGCCGCTCCGGGGATGATATCTATCCTGAATTCAACTTGTCTATCTGGTGGCAAACCAGGTAGATCTTCAGGAAACACTTCTGGGTATTCAGAAATGACAGGGATGTCTTCTAACTTCGGTTTGGGCTCATCAATAATCACCTATGCCATGTAGATGACACACCCCTTCTTCAAACACTTGGAAGCCTTGAGCATAGTCACGTGCTCAGGTAGTCCATACTGGGTATCTCCCCGAATGGTAAGTGACTCACTAGACGAAGTCTTTATCACTACTTGCTTCATGTTACAGACAATTTGGGCCTGGTTATGAGATAACCAGTCCATACCCAGCACTATGTCAAAACCGGCTAACTTAAACGGAAGTAGAGACAGAGGAAAAGAATGATTCTTATTGGATATAACACATCCATCTAACACAGTAGAGACGGTTTCTATGGTACCATCTGCTAACTCTACCTCATAGTTTGCGTTTAAGGTTTTGACAGGTAAATTCAACAATTTACAAAACTTATGATCTACGAAAGACTTATCTGCGCCTGAATCAAAAAGTACTCTTGCAAAGATATCATTTACAAGGAAGGTACCTGTTATGACATTATCGTCCTGCACAACTTCTTTCGCGTCCATTCTGAAGACTCTGGCATTAGTCTTCTTAGCCTCCTCAGGCTTCTTGTTGTATTTTGGGCAGTTGGTCTTGATGTGCCCCTTCTCATTGCAACGGTAGCACGTTGCGTCTTTTATCTTTTTGCAATCCAGGATTTTATGGTCCGTGGACTTGCAAATTCCACAAGCAAATGATTTTGACTGAGTCTGAGAGCTTGACTCCAGTCTGCACTTTCCATAGTGCTGCTTCTTGCAAATTTTACACCTGGGCTTCTCATCAGACTTATGCCCATCCTTCCTCGACTCAGATCCCTTTTTGTTATCACCGTTCCCACGGTGTTTCTTACTCGACCTTCGCGAACCATCATCTTCATGCTTCCTCTTCTTGGCCGCCTTATTCCTCTGCGATCTCTGCCGGACCGCATCCAGAGTGAGGGATAAGGAAAGGTCAGTTACAGACCTGAGGGTAACTGGCCGAGAAGCTTTTACACTGGACTTGATCTCGGGTTCCAAACCACCAATAAAGCGGGCGATTCTTTTTGGCTCCGGGGTTACCAGGTAGGGAACCAACCGGGATAGTGTATTGAAGCTTGTCAGATAAGCTTGGCAGTCGAGGTTCTTCATCACCAACGATAGAAAGTCAGATTCTATTTTCTCCACCTCATGTTGAGGGCAGAAGTTTTCCTTGATCAGGGCAATGAATTGATCCCACGTCATGCCATACAACAGGATCTTCCCGGAGGCCTCCATCAGAGATCTCCACCATGTCAATGCTTCACCCTTGAAGGACTGTGACACAAACTTAACTATATCCCCTTCAGCGCACCCGCTGATATCCACCACCGTGTCCATTTCATCCAGCCATGTCATACAGTCGACGGCCCCTTTTTCCCCAGTAAAATCCCTGGGTTTACAAGACACGAAGTACTTATAAGTGCAACCCTTGTTACGGGGTCCTTGATGCAGTACTATATGCTGAGATGGGACACTTTGATTGTTGGTGGACTGACGGTCATCACCGGCTTTCTTGGGTCCATTCTTCTTGGGAGGAGGCTTGTTATGAGCCTCAGAATGTGTCCTGGGCTTTGAATGTGATGCAGAGTGGGTCCTACTTCGAGTATCACTGTATTCCTCATACTGTCTATTCAAAGCCTGGGTGATGGCACCATCTATGATTGCTTTTAGTTCAGCACCCGTTAACGTAATCTGGGCGTTCTCATTCGGCTCCATAGGATGGCTATTTATTTCATTTGAGTCAGCCATTTGAATTGAACTGTTGCAGAAAACAAGGACAATATTTTATTTGGGAGTTTATTATGGAATTACCCTTAGAGTAACTCGTTAACCATGGTAAACAGAGACCATATTTGGTTAACTTATTAATCGTATTAATTTAGGATTTCAATCAGAATTTATCCTAAATATAAACAATAACAATATATATTAGCACATAAGGCTTAGTCACATGGACAATTTAAATTTCAAGCTATAATTTCAGAGAATCAAGGCTTTTAAGGTTTAAATATATTTTATTACCCTTTTTCAGACAGTGAGTCAAAGCTACAACTGTCTTTTGGCTCATATAAAAGTGAGCGGGGCCCGTAGGCATCATATTACCACGTATGGTAAAAAAAAATATGATCATCTTAATTGATGGTCTTAACCCATGATTCAGAGATCACATAATTGGGTTTGGAATCTTCTAAAGAATCTTTATACATTTAAGAATGACATGTGATTTTAACGAATCACTTCTGCCAGGAGTGTTAACATGTTTTAAGATGTTAACAGGGATTTAAATCTTTTAAACAGGTCTTACCATTATGGCCCGGTCTTATATTTGACACGAGGCTAGGTTTCACACTTTAAGATTCTTAATTAAATAGTTTAATAGGCAGGTCATTTTAAAAAGGAATGATTTTAATTTATTTATTTCATTTATATATATTTATGCACAAAATGGCAAGCATGAAATTTATAAAAACAACATTCCATTCACTTATTCAAAGCATTACACACTTGCCCTAAACGGGTCTTTCAAATTACGACTTACCCACACAGGGGTGAAATAGATACTTACCCACGTAAGGGTTAAATAACACACATGCCCACGCAGGGGCTAAATATCACACATGTCCACGTAGGGACTACCTAATATAATAGTCCACGTAGGGACTCACACTAACAATACACCCACGTAGGGGTTCAAACAACAAGCATGCCCACGCAGGGGCTCAATAGTAAATACAGGAGAAAATAACTGTGGAAGGATTCAACGGTCCTTCTTATTCTTCCCCTTGATCAATCCCACTAATCCCTGGAAGAATGTTTGCCTCTCCCGGCGGTCCTCGTGAACTACCCGTTCAACTTGATTTAACCTTTGCAGGAGTTCTTCATGTTCGGGTGGTGAGAATCTAGGTGGCTGCGATTGAGCCCGGATGATGGGTCTAGGAGGTATCGCGTATCCCTGAGTCGGGTAACTCACCCCCCATGGATCCCCAAAGGGTCCTTGGTTGTTGTAGTTTGCTGCCATCATGTACGGATCAGCCTCCGCGTACCCATAGTCATGATGCGTTGGGGGTTCAAACGGGTTGTATCCCATGCCACTCGTATATGCCGGGATTGGGTTTTCAAATCCCATCGGCGGTGGTTGCAGTATAGCAGGGTTGGAGGGTCCACCCATTTGTGGGTCCTCCTGGTATGGCGGGTAGTGACTAGCACTTGACTGTTGTGGGGAATTGAAATTGAAGCCCCCCGGTCGTACTGACATGCGTGCACCGGTTCTCCTACGCCTTGGCAGTTGAGGAGGTGCCGGTTGAACCGGTGGCGGTGGAGGTGGTGGCGTAACTGCCACAAATCGGTGATCCTCGGATGAATCTTGATGATGCGGCTGTGGCTGTGGCTCCTGCTGCTGCTGAGACTGCTGCTGCTGATGCTGCCCATGAGAAGACGAGTGGTGCGATGGTGTATAATACCACTGGTGTTGATCGAACAGGGCTTGGAAACTGTCTGGACCACCATAGGGTGATCCGTGGAAGGACGATCCGTCGGAGATTTTGATCGGATGGTTTGGAGTACCACTTGCCGGCATGACGGGGTCCGTATCCTCGTCCATATCGTCGGCGTGATCTCCTGAAAAGTGGTCCTCTGGACCCAGTGGGTTAAAACCCACGGGCTCTGGTATGAACCCAACCGGGTTAAACTGTCCCCGAAAAGCAGGTGTAGGGTCTCCATATGAATGATGAGATAGGGATCTCTGAAGTGGTATGTCGGACGGTTGAGGGTTATTGGGTTCATAAGGATTTAGAGCAGGAGGTGTTGAAGTATGCGAAACCGACCGTCTGGCCGGCTCGTACTGGTTTCTTCGGTTTTCCCGAGGGTCGTCACTCTCGGTGTTGGATGGAGCTCGCCTTCGTGAAGGTCCAGCTTCATGATCGTTGGGGGCGGTAACTGGCCCCTTTCCACGTCCTCGTGTTCGGAAGAATCTAGGAGGCATCTTTGTTATTCCTGTCAATAAGGCATGAGATAACAATAACAAAAATCTAAAATTTAAAAGACAAAACAAATACCAAAAAAAATGGAATTTGTCCTAAGTTATAAGCCTAGACTCGAAGGTTTAGATATGTGCAATTGTGTAACTGAGATTAAACACAAAAGGCTAGTGTTTAATTCACTCAGTGTTGGCTCTGATACCAACCTGTCACACCCCGATTTCCACGTGTCACCGGTGGGCCCGGTGGGGGAGTATCGTGACGTGGTTGGCAACGTAATAGTCAAACAACACAATATAATAATGCACAGCGGAAGCAATTTAAAAATAATATACAACCGAATTTATTTATTGTAATCAAAGACACAATATCCGGTGTTTATCCACAGAACGGATCGAAACAAAATAACATTTATGGTTCAACAGACTTCTGGCATCCTAAGCTTGCGAGACTTTTATTGATGCTTAGGAGATAATCCAGCCAAATTTCGTTTAGTACCTGCATTCAGTCTTTTTGGGAAAATACGTCAGTTTACACTGGTAAATACATTCAACTGACTCATTTTAGAAAATGATTGAAAATTGGTTTGGATGCACGTGGCATAAATCATTTTATTTAACTTGGGAGAATTATTTAATATTAAAATCTTGTGAACGAATTACATGTTACTTATGCGTTCAGTAGCCCGAATCTAGTCCGGGTTAAAGATCAATAGACACACCACTATAATGAGTTATACACGGACGGTGTACGCCTACACCCCGTGCTCAGGTCGTGGCCAATCTCGTAAGATGATGCCAAGGATATCCGGGACATGGTCATTAACCCCCCAAAGGCTGTAAAGTAAACAAGACTGTTTAAACGAGCCGATCAAATTATTCAACTACCCACTAAGCGTGGAGATTTGATGCCCGATCAAGCGGTACGCTATGTACCGTAACCCAAGCCCGTATAGGGAAAATAAGTTAAAAGTATTTACCTGATGCAAGTATAAATCACAATAAGCAGAATGCACGTAGCTTTTACTGTTTCTCCTAATCTGGAACGAAGGTTTAATATAACCTATTAGAATCCTAACGGGTCTTTTATTAAGCTTAAGCTTAGACCGGCTAGTTTCAAGATACGGTTCGTACGCACGATTAAGCGAAGACCGGATAGAATGTGATTCAGACCCGACAAGTTTGAAGACTTGTTTATTATGGGTTTATTATTCACATTCTGGATTTTGAGATAAAACCGTTAAGGTTTGACCCGTTTCGGCTAATTTATGTAAACTTGTTACATAAACCGAACCGTACGCGTAATAAGCGTGACGGGTAGTCATGAGAGCTATATACAGGTTTCCTAAGTTAATTATGTCTCAAATATGTTGTGACATCAGTAATGCATCTTTCGTTATGCCCGAAACATGTTTAAACACAAACTAGGCCCCGTAGGGGTAGTTTGGTCATTTTAAAGTTTATAAAAGAGTTTAAGTGACAACCTGAGTTACAGCTCTGATGTAATCAGTAAATATACTCAATTTTCTAACTTACATCAGTAGGTTAAAGCATGTATGTGAATCTTATCATTTTTAACCAAACTAGGCCCCGTAGGGGTATTTTGGTAATTTCACATAAGCCGAAAAGCTCAAAACTGAAGTCTGAGTTTATCAACCGTTGATTACTGTTAAAATATGATAATTTGCCTCTTATATCAGTAGGTATCAACCCGGGTATGTCCAATGTGATTTTAAAACATACTATGCGTTAAAAACGCTAAATAAGGCGATTAAAGGCCATTACCGGGTTCGATACTTAAATCTGACATTTTTATGTTTCCAGAAGGCTTAAAATAATTTATTTATCATAACTAATCAGTAGTAAAAGGTTTGGAGTCGTTTAGATGTGTAAAACTCATTTTATGGCCCGTAAGGGCAAAACCGACAATTACCGAATTAAGCCTGCGACTACGAGTTATGCTCAGCCTAAAATTAATTAAAAATCTTTAAAAATCCCAAAATAATATATTACATTAGTGGGTAAAAGATTTGATATCAAAAAGTATGTTTAACTAGGCTATACGCTAATTACGCCATTTTATTAACATAAAGCACCGTAATTACGCTAATGAGCATAACTCTTAATCTACAAGTCAAACTGATGTCAAATTGTGCATACAAGTTTATATATCAATATTTAAGGTTCCTACACTTTTACATTTTCACAAATCACGTTTTAAGGTAATAAGGGCATCATGGTCAACATATGAGCGATTAACGGAAACATGTATATTAATTGGGTAATCAACGAAACAAGTACAGAGGCTTATACTATCATGTAACCCAACCCTAATGAAGCATTAAGGCATTTCTAATTCCATCTAACTCGGGCCAGAACTGAAGTCAACGTAAAAGTCATAGTTTCGTGACTTTCGGTTCCGAACCGGTTTAAAACTGAGAGTTGTCGAGTCTGACCAGTTTAGACATGTCCGTGCATTTATTACCAAGTTATATTAAGTTTAAAACAGGTTAAACGCATCACGTATTGCTAATCGTGCATTAAATTGTAATTTACATAACTGTTGACTTTTTCGGTCAACGTTTGACTCGGCAAATGACCTAGTTAGGTCTGGAATCAGTACGTGCCCTTATAAGGGTTTAATACCCATATAATTACCTACTTAACGGTACTTTTAATTTGACATACGACTGAGCTATCATTATTTAATTAAGAAGTCAAACCGTAGTTACGTCGGTTCGACTTTTAGCTAAAATACTAAGCTATAATTAATTTAGAAAGGTTAGGCAACTTACAAAGTGTTTAATTGATGAATTAGGAAGGCTTGCTCTGCTTGGAAGCTCCCAAAATTGATCAGAAGTGAATTGTGATTGGAATGATCAAAGAGTTGCAACTTATGAGGTTTATATAGTGTTCAAGGCACCATGATTTATTGACAACAAAGTCTACAACTCTCCACAACTGATATACACATGTTACTAGTGCTTAGGGGTTGCCTAGGATCGTTCATAAGTGAGAAGAAACCGGACAAACGGGTCAGATTCGCGTTAAACAGGCAGCAGCCTGTTTCCTGATCGCTGTGCGCAGCTTGCGCACCGTAAGCACATCTGCTTACGGTCCGTAAACAGTCATCAGGGGCTGTTTGCTTGTTCTTTCATTTGTTCGAAAAGGTAGTCCACTTGCACGAATTTTGGGGCCTCAATTAACAATTAGGGACCTTTCAAATGTGCCTTATACAGTATACTACCCTACCATGAAGAATTGTTTGCTTGAATCCATAAACAAGACCCGAAAACGAAGGGTTTTTATTCTTTTTCTTCGTGGGATCTTATCATGCTTTTCGAATTCTATTAATGACAATAATTCACTGATTTTAGGGAAACATAGATGTGTGAAATATTTAATTGGCCTTGGGAATTATAACTGAGGTCGTTCAGAGGTAAAAATTTAACATGACGCCACTTTAATTCCTGCCAGGACATTAAAAACAAATCCGGGTTTACAACGCTTGTTGTCATTCATGACACGTGTTGTTTATTCTATTTACCACGAATTTTCGAGGTGTTACATCTAGGGATACCCATATGAATTGGGAGAACTCGCACAAAGTGAGTTACTTCGCTCGAGTGAAACATCTCGTATGAAGTAGGTCACATTGCCCGAGTTGTACGCTTCGTACAAAGTATTCCAACTCATTCTAAAACGCTAAATTTCCTTTCCTAAGGCAACCATGTATGCCTTTCCTAAGGCTAACACAATATACACGTTTCGAAAACGCTCGTACAACACCGACGAGTGATTATGTTGAGATTAGGTGTGAAAACCAAGAACTCAATCAGATCACTCACCCCGTGTACTATTCTTAGCACGAGAATCTTTCGTTGAGTTAGGAGTGACATCCATATCTCGACGGAAGTCTCCATTTCTAACTCTTGGTAGCTTCAACCACAGTAGGAGCAAAGTTGTTAAGTTAGGGGTGAAACCCGCATCTTAATGACCCGTTCCACTCTCTAAAATATTTTTACAAAACTCTCACCAAAGTCTCGACTGTTCCAACTACTCGAGTCACTTAGTAACCGGAAGGATGAATTGTCACACCCCGACCGCGTATAACAACGGACCGCGGCGGAAACGCCGGGGAGTGATCGCGACATAATTAATTGTTTCATAACCATGGCATACAAAGTTGTATTTTAATTATTCAACACAAGAGTTTCATTGTTTTAAACAGAAATACAGAGTTTATAACATAATTAAACATAGTCTATCTTCTTTTAAAGTCTCTAAGGCACAGGTCCGCCCTAGTATCATGATCAACATCTTATGGAAAAGCACCTGAAAACACATGTGAAAATAGGTACGTCAGCATAAAAATGCCTGTGAGATACATAGGTTTGTGAAAATAGGATTCATGACTTGTATTTGAGAAAATGTTTAGTCATGAACCTTGTAATTTGCTTTGTCTTGTAAATCATTTGAAAAACGATAAGATTAGTTAATATGTATAAGTAAATGTAAGGTTAAATGAATAACCATGTAAAATGAATTGTATAAAATAAACTGTTTTGTAAAACAATGTCTTATGAAAAGTATGTTATTTGTATAAAATGTTATATGTATCAAACTGAAATGATTCAAATAACGTTACGCTATGTAATATTATACAAACACTTATATATAGGAAGTACCAGCGGCGTATCCACCATGTTTGTATCATATTACACACGTATCGTTACTTAATCATTTAATCAAACCAAACCATCAAGATGTAAAATGTTCATGTACAAACCAATTGTCAAGTGTTTTTGTGTAAACCCTGTCAAAATGTCTATGTCCAATGTAAATCACCAAATGTGTATATCAATGTCAAAATGTTTATGTTCAATGTAGATCATGTAATGTGTAATCAAAATGTCATGTATGGTAATTGAAATATATCAACTAAACCATATGTAAAATGCACAACAACAAGGTATTGAAGTAAAACACAGTTTAAATCAAAGTCATGTTGTGTGTAACAAATGCATGCTATACTGATACAAACATTTATGCGGTATTGTTAAAATGCATACATCCAAGCCTTGAGACTGTGGCGATAAACCCTTAAACAAATTAAAGGTTCATCTGAGTTATGTATATCGAATTCGGTCATTCCTTTCATCCCCTTTCCCTGGGATGTCCGGAACGGGAGTTGTCAATTCCTATGGTACCACTACCTACTAACGAATGGCATGATCAATGTTAATGAATGTATTGTCCCATGTTAAACAAACCAAATGTTATACCAAAAATGGAAGCATGTGATGCACTAAGTATGTAATCAGATGAACATACGTAGCGTGAAATGTCATGTAAAACGATGTACTAAGTAATGCACACAATGGGCACACCTAGCATGAAATGTAATGTAAAACAATGTACTAAGTAATGCACACAATGGGCACACCTAGCATGAAATGTCATGTAAAACAATGTACTAAGTAATGCACACAATGGGCACACCTAGCATGAAATGTAATGAAATCAATGTACCAAGTAATGCACACAATGGGCACACCTAGCATGAAATGTAATGTAAAACAATGTACTAAGTAATGCACACAATGGGCACACCTAGCATGAAATGTAATGTAAAACAATGTACTAAGTAATGCACACAATGGGCACACCTAGCATGAAATGTAATGTAAAACAATGTACTAAGTAATGCACACAATGGGCACACCTAGCATGAAATGTAATGTAAAACAATGTACTAAGTAATGCACACAATGGGCACACCTAGCATGAAATGTCATGTAAAACAATGTACTAAGTAATGCACACAATGGGCACACCTAGCATGAAACACAATGAAATCATGTACTATAATGTACTAACGAACATAGCATGTATATGATGTGAAAACAGAAAGCATTAAAGTAACAAGTAGGCACATGTGTTCCACCCCAAAATGTTTGGAAAACAGTAAAAGAGGGGTCTATGTACTCACCTGAGATTGCTCAGTTGTCTAAAGATAACCACCGAGTAATGCTATAGATCACGGAATCAAACGGCACCTAATATAGGTAACTATGTTAATAAACCGGACCTAAATCGGAAGACTGGGTAGCATTAGGGTTTGTAAACCAAATGAGTGTAGGAACTCATGTGATATGGTTTAACAAAGCCTACATGCTAAATGAAACTTGACCTAAGTCTTATCGACCCATTACGATCCGTTTAGGTAGCTTATGCTACTTTAACGCATCGTGCGCGTAAAACGCGTTTGGAACGCCTAACCAGCCCTATGACAAGTGTTATATGCCTAAACATGTTACATAATCAGTTATGTGACAAAAATTTAGGTTACATATGCTTAATTACCAATTATACATGAAAAGGGTATTCTGGTAATTTACCTAAGGCATATAAACTACCTATCATACAACTACTTAAACGATGTGACCATAGGGTATAACCTCGGAAGGTTATTCCCTACACTATGGTCACCTAATGTATTTGGTCGGATCCTAATGATCGACCAAATGGGTCGAGTTCGAAGGTATAGGCGATTTATTAGATCGCCTACCCTACGACTCTAGACAACGTGGTAATCAGTAGGCATAGTCCCAAAGGACTATGACCATCGTGATTACAATCACGTTGCGAAGTTCAATCGAACTTCGCATTGACCATTACTGGTCAACGCTGAAAGTCAAACAAAGTTTGACTTTCGGACTCGAAAAGCAGTAAAAATAAGGAAAAGAACGAAAGAATACTAACCCAGGGTCCCCGAATGCTAAACTCAATTCGAAAATCTCAGGTATGAAACTAATGTTTCAACTTAGAGTTTCTCAATTCAAGTTTCTAGTGATTTTGAACAAAGGGGGGTGGGGTATTTATAGTATTCGGTGAACCGTTAAGATCATTTCATGGAATAACGTGATTCGATCACATCCGTACAAGTGTTGGCAAGTTATGGTGTCTAAAATATGATCTTATCAGCTGACTAAGCGAATTAGAACATGTGGTTGTGGATCAAACATGTGCAAACAGCTGTTCTGAACATTGAATCTGGTCTGCAGACACCCATACGCATCGTAGCCAAAAAGGCCCTGCGCATCGTAGGGGTTAACTTTGGCAGATTTACACTTTTGGTCCCTGCAGTGCATATTAGCCCATTTTTGACACGTTTAAGGCCCGTTAACCCCATTTCAAAGCTCTAAAATGAAGTTAAAGTATAGGGAACTTAAAATGTGTTCAAAAATATCTCGGATGTCGGTTCGTTTAGCCGTACGGTTGCGATGTTCGGTTAATTACGACGGAATGCGCACAAGCGCGAAAAACGAACCAAATGACGCGACGAATGGATTTTTCTTATGGCAAACACTAAAATATAATATAGTCATGCTTACATAAATTTTTGGATGTCCGGATGTATTCAGAACGTAAGTTATGCGCGAAAATGCAAACTTGTGCACTTTTTGACACTTTTAGTCCCTGAATGACCCAAAAGTTTATTTTAGCACACCGAACCCCTCAAAGCCTATTTCTAAGCTATGTAAAGGATATTTAAGGTGTGTTTAACTTATGGTTATGTTCTGGAATGTTCGTTACAGTTCAAATTGACATACTTTCGCAGTTTGTCATATTTAGTCCCTGTAAGCGAATTAACTTGTTTTTGCCATACCAAAGCCTTCAAAACTTATTTCTAAGTTATGTAAAGGTTATTTAAGGTATGTTGAGTATATGTTGGTGTTCCAGAGTATTTCTCGCATTAAACTGAGTACGTTTACGCACTAGTTTGCGTATAACTCTCCAGAAAGTGATATAGAGTTTGGAATTACATAAAAGTCAAAACATGAAAAATGTAAAACATAACAAAACAAACATTGTGATCAAATAACATTGTTTTATTGATAACAGAACTGTTCATAGTGATTACAAGCACAGTTGTTACATGAATTTCGTTCGCCGTATTACGGTGGGAGAGCATAGTCTATTTGGCCAAAACGTGTACTCGAACTATTGGGGATGGTTGAATCACTTTGGGTAGTCGATGTCTAACACCCGAGAAACTCAATTTTCTAAGCCTGCGATCTCCGATTTTACGCTTTATCAATTTTATTATGCTTATGTGATTTAAATTTTCGTTTTATGGTTTCGATTTATCGCTTCTCGCTCCGTCAAACATGCACAACTCGCACATCGCTCCTAATCCAAAATGCTAACTAATCGCAGACAAACTAAGAACTCTCATACGCTAACTAATCTCCTAGTGCTATGTTCCAGTGGTTTGACTCGATTAAAGTCACCCTCCGCCAAAGTGGATGCCCAGAACAACTCCGTACTGTGAATGCTACCGGAGTCTTCCAGTCTAGGGCACTGGATTGGAGGACTCCTGAGTGCAACAAGCGCGGTAATGATGCAGCTTATGGACTCTCATGGGAGGAACTGAAGTGTCACACCCCAACCGATGGCGGAATCATCGGGGCGCGGCACTAGGCGAATCAGATTGCTCAAGAGAATCCTTAACAACTATAAAGCAAGAATATTTGTTACATTTGTTATCCCATACTAACAAACAATACAATCACATAAGTTATCACAGATTTCTTGTCCTCTCGAACAATACAAATCCGACAACCTAGATTTTAGGTGAGTTTCTAGACTTCCTAGCTTGATTTGATGTAGACTACGACTAAACCCGCAACATACGTTAAAACAACGTCAATACAAAAGTATTGGCGAGTATACAAGTTTTGATAGTAGCGAGAAATAGAATAAAAGTATTGCGAATTACAAAATACATAAACGAGATACCTCAACATACATGCATATAAGACAGATACTACCAACTAAGTCACTCAAGCTGCGGTTGCGATTGCTATTTATCATAACTAGACCCCGTCGGGTACTATAGTACTATACTAGTTAAGGCGGGACCTTGCGAGTATAAGTCCTACCACATATGTAACTTGTATCACGTGTAACTATGCATAACAGTTATTCGCAAGTGATAAACAGTTTGATTGAATAATTCGTTTTGATAAATTTGATTTAATAGGAACGTATGTTACACCCAAAATGCGATACAAAGGGTTTAAGTATACTCATAGTCGGTGCTCAGCAAGAAAACACAACTTGGTTGGATTAAAGGGAGCGCATCTGAGATTAGCCTGGTTACAGATTGATAGCGTAAGCGATGACCAGTGCGTTAAACGGTGGCGAGTGAACCAAGTGTCGAATGGTAATCCGATCGGATGGTCACTCGATCGGATGTCAATCCATTCGGATGGTCATCCGATTGGATGACCATTCGATTGGATTGACATTCGTTTGAGATGGATGTGTTGTGTGTGTGATGGATTTGAAATTTTCGTCGTAGCATTTTGAGAACAACGAAGTATCTCTACCTTTTAGGTCGATCGATCGAACGGTCGTTCGACCAGATAGCGATCCGATTGGCAGGACACTTAGTGAGAACAAGTTCACAGCAGGATTGTCACTCAATCGGATAGTAATCCAATCGGGTAGCGATCCGTTAGAAACTGAATTTCTTTGAAAGTTATGAAAATGGTTAAGTGTCGAAGTTCCAAATGTCAAACAATCGGATGGTCGTTCGATCGGATGGCTATCCGATCGGACGGCAATCCGTTCAACATTCAGACACTTTGAAAAGTTTGAAAATCGCTAAGTGTTGAATCAAGTGCAATCCGATCGGATTGCAGTTCGATCAGATGGCAATCCGTTCGGATGGCTATCCGATCGGGCGACAATCCGTCCCAAAGAACCTGATCGTCTTGAACTTTGATTATTATTGAAAGTTTACGGTTTGATCGAGATGGTATGACAACGTATTAAACAATGGAACCTCACCAAGGCTGAGTCATCAGATCGGATGGGAATCACCCCGTCCGATCAGTTAACTTTTCTTGACGGTTGTTCGTGTTCAACCCGTTAACCGGTCATCTCGTCGATAGAAATCGGTTCTCAAACCTACACTTCTCTATAGGATGAGTAGAAGGCCTGAACGAGCTCCGATTCTATCAGTTTTGAGTAAAAAGTTAAGAAAGCTTGAAAGAAACTTGAAATACTTGGGTTCGTCTTGGATCTTGGTGAAATTAGTGCTTACACACCATGGAATCCATTAGATCTGAACTGTTCTTGATGAGATGAGGTCACACTTCATTGTTCCTAAGAACTCCATGATGACATCACCTTAGAACGCCCCAAATCAGAGGATTTTACGGTGAAAAAGTGAGATTTGATGTTGGAAAAGATGAAGGAGTGCGTGTAGATCATAGAAGTACAAGATTTGAGGTAGAAACTTACAAGAATTGCGAGAAATCAAGAGAAAATAGCCCCAAAGCGTGCTGGTCGATTGAGAGTTGTCACATCATTGTTCAAGTGATGTGATGGGTGCTATTTATAGGTGAAGAGGATAGGAGGTGATGGAGTGCCATGGATCGGATGGCAATCCGATCGGATGGCCACTCGATCGGTGGTCTCCGGTGTAATAACTCGAGTTTCCAAGGTCCTTCCTCTACACGTTATTTGTTCACAACTATGTTTGTATAATTTGTTGAGTTGTAATTGTTCTTGTTGATTATATGTTTGACACATTGTTGATTGGACTATATGATTAATTGTGAACTGTTTGACATATGATGATTGTGATTATTATTATTATTATTATTTTATGAAAATGACGAAACATGAGAGTTTGCCATACCCCACACTCGACGAAAACCCACTCGACGAAAACCCTTGGGGTTTCGTCATCACCTCATCAACGAAACAAGGGGGTTTTGTCGGCCCATCTTACCCCGAAGCCCAGTAAGGGCCCAACGTGGTATAACTTACGTATATAAGGCTATAGGTTACGCAAGTTGCCATTGTGTAACCCTAGAACCTCTCTCACTTCTGTGCGACGGCGATTGTAGAAAACTTCGAGCATCATCCATCTCGATCTATCTAAACAGTTCGACATTACGGTTAGTGTAAAAACCCTACGGTAGATATAATTGCTATATGATGCTTTTGTATGTTTAGGCTAGGGTTTTGTAAACAGTATAAACTCAGAATCGTTGTGTCGATAATATGTGATGTTGTTCTTGAGAGTTTGACGATTCTGTTGTATATGATTGTGATTGATTATGTTCACTGTCCATGATTCGATTTGATGTCCTGTGATAAATCATTCAGATTGGATCTAATGTTATGAATGAAATGGTTTGTGCCCATTGTTCATGATCGATGTTGATGTTTATGAGATTCAGATGACATGTAACTGATTGTTTATTGCATGATTTGGGTTTTATGTTGATGATTGGATTCACCGTATTATCGATGTGTATAAAATGTTGTTGATCGACGAGGATAAACTGTTGATATCGATGAATTTGATGAACCTGATTCCATATAATGATCATCATTTGTATTAGGCCGATTTGATGGAAACAAACCTCTTTAACTGTTAATGGGCACAACGAAACAGCATGTGTGACGAAACCCCATAGGTTTCGCCACATCTGCTCGATGAAACCCTAAGAGTTTCGCCACCTTGCATTTTGACGAAACCCTATAGGTTTCGCCATGGTACGTCTCGACGAAACCCCATGAGTATCGCCGCCCGGAGTTTTGCCGTCCAACACTTAAGCCATATCAGATTATGTTCAACCTGTGTAGGGAACCTATGTATTCACTGTAAATGTTTATGATATTGATCGTGACTTAGGAAATAAGAATTTACATGCAAACCATATACCTGATTTAGTGGTGTATTTGTTACGTGTTAGTCAGTGATCATTACCTTGCGTGCATAACTTATGTGAATACAATGTGAACATGAACTAATTGTGTAAACGTGCATACTATAGGCTTTGACTGAATATTTGTGAGAGAGTAATTAATCTTACCGAGCAAACCGAGGTGAGTTCACACTTTCTACAAGGCATGGGATTCCCAAGGGTTGGGAATGGGTTAAAGAACAAAAACGGAAACTACATATTCTCCTTGGGTAGGATGCAAAGATTTAAACCTCACGTATTCTCCTTGGGTAGGATACGTACGTTCGTCCTCCTTGGGTAGGACAACAAGATTAAACATACTGGACCAAAACTCTATCATAAGTCCCTCATTTTATATCGACTTAATCGCCGAGGCCGATGGCGAGCGGGTTATTAGTTAATAGCGCTATTAGGTTTAACAAACCTCACACCGTGCCGGTAGGATGGGCGTGTACTAATGGACTAAGGCAAAGGGTCAATGATGATAGACATTGACTTAGGGCACAACTTACTTTCGTTAGTAGTCGATATGGTACGGTCTGGTAATTCACATGGGAAGCCCCCACTAATCATTGAGAAGGTTTGGGAAACAGGGTTACTGATTAAAACGTGGTGTACAAAACGAACTTACGATTATTGAAACGAAATCAAAACCTAATCAACCAACTGTGAACTCGCTCAACCTTGTTGTTGACTCATTGTTACATGCCTTGCACGTCGTTAGGTACTCATGGAGCTTACACGGGGAGGCGTGGTCATTGTGGGACATGGATTGTCATATACCATGTCAAACAATTGATACATTTGAACTTCTATTTTGGTTTTAAACATTATGCATCTGCTGATTACTTAGACTATGTTTTGTTGGACACCAATTATATTGTGTTTGGGTTTTACATTTATTTATATGCTATGTTCAATATGATTGGTGGCTTGATCCTGGTCAGTCATGCCTCCAAGCGGTGATACTCCGCATGTGGATTTCGGGGGTGTGACAGATTGATATCAGAGCCATTGGTTATAGTGAACTTGGTTTTAAAAAGGGAAAAAGTTTTTGTTAAAACCAGACTATAACCTATACAGTGCTCAACGATCCACAACGAAGCTTCGCTCCACATGCAAGGCTCAACACTATAGGTGATATAATTTGTGTTTATATTGTCTACTTGCTAGTTACATAGTACATTGCTCATGGTATGCTTAGATGAACATAACAACTATTGTTTGAAAACACATGTGTGCTTACTCTCTTCTGTCATCGCACTTTCGCGAACCCCTCTCACTCATGTTTCCTTTGATATGAAGATCATGAGTGGACGTATCAACATGACTCAAGCCCAGCTGACGCCTTTAATCAATGAACAAGTTACTGCAGCACTCGCAGCCGCTCATGCAGGAGGTATAACCTGCCATTGCAACTTACCCTAGGATCTTTAGATCCTACTCTCGTAAACCAACACTTCTGCTTAACATTGTTTCTTCTTACACACACGACAGGTCAACATGCTCAACCTCCTGCATGTACCTTCAAAACTTTTATGGACTGTCGACCTACTACTTTCAGTGGCACTGAAGGGGCGGTAGGCCTCCTCCACTGGTTTGAGAAGCTCGAATCGGTCTTCGAGATGTGTGAATGCCCTGAAGATCGTAGGGTGAAATATGCTTCTAGAACACTCGAAGGTGCTATGTTAACCTGGTGGAAAGCACAGGTTCAACTGCTAGGGCTGGCGGTTGCTAATGCCACCCCATGGAACGATTTCAAAGAACTGATCAAAGAAGAGTACTGTAGTCGTGAAGACATCCACAAGCTAGAGGTAGAATTTTTCAATCTGAAGATGACGGGGTCTGAAATCGAGGCATACACAAAGAGGTCGAACGAATTAGCTATCCTGTGTCCCACTATGGTGGATCCTCCTATCAAGCGTATCGAGCTGTACCTTAAGGGTTTGGTGCCAGAAATTCAAAGCCACATGACCTCAGCTAATCTTGGCACCATTCAGCAAATCATCAAGTTGGCTCATCGTCTCACTGATCAGGCAGTTGAGCAGAACAAGCTGCCCAAGCGAATTAGCGCTACTACTACTGATGCTCCCAGTGATAACAAGCGTAAATGGGATGGGATCTCAAGCAAGGGTTCGACATCAGCCCAGTCTCAGGCTTAACAACGAAAGACAGACGATTTCAAGAGTCCCGGTCAGCAATCTTCAGGGGGTCAAGATCAGGGTCAGGGTGGATACAGGGGAAATCACCCAAAGTGCAAAAGATGCAACAGACACCACAGTGGTCAGTGCAACAAGGGTCATTGTCAGAGGTGTCTTAAGATGGGCCATGAAGCCAAGGATTGCAGGAGCGCGTTACCTGTGAATCAGAATCGTCAACAGCAACATCAAGTTCCACAGAATCAGCCGCAGCAACAGCAGGGTAACAGGGGATGCTTTCAGTGTGGTGCTGAAGGTCATTTCAAGAGAAACTGCCCCCAGTTGAACCAGAATCATAATAACAACAACAATTAGGGAAACCGAAACAACAATGGGGGTAACAACGGGGGAAATAATGGAAACAATGGCGCCCGGGGCCGTGCGTTCGTGATTGGTCAGGGTGATGCAAGGAATGATCCCAATGTCGTGATGGGTAAGTTTCTACTGGATGACTTTTATGTTAATGTTTTATTTGATTCGGGTGCCGATACCAGTTATGTGTCTCTAAAAGTTAGTCAAATGCTTAAACGTACCCCAACACTTTTGAACACCAAGCACATGGTAGAGCTAGCAAACGGTAAAAGTCTTGAAGCTACACACATAGTTAGGGGTTGTAATCTCATCTTAGCTAGTCAAACCTTTTCTATCGACCTCATTCCTATCGTTTTGGGTAGTTTCGACATTGTTATTGGTATGGATTGGTTATCGCAACATCGAGCAGAGATCCTGTGCAAGGAGAAGGTCATCCGCATTCCTCGTTCAGATGGGGAACCTTTAGCGATTCATGGCGACAAGAGTGGTGCCGTGGTGGGCATCATTTCTTTTCTTAAGGCCCAGAAGTGTTTGCGAAAGGGCCACACTGCTATCCTAGCCCTCGTTTCTGATACATCCTCGAAAGAAAAGAAGATTGAAGATTTTTATAAAAAAAAATTGAAAAAAAAATAATTTTTTTTGTGTGTTTTTTAGGCTTTTTTTAGTTAGTTTTCAAGTTTTCACAATAAAAGTGGTTTTCATTTGAACCATCCCCTATATATATATATATATACTAGTCGTTTACCCACGCGATCCAGCGGGAAACATATCACTTAGGTTGGTGAGTTTAGGGCTATGTACGGGGCGGTTCGGTTTTGAGCCATCAATTATATCGTGATATATTATATGGTACGTTTGTTATTTTCTAATTCGTCGCATAGGCGGGGTGTTAGGATCGGAGGCTCTCGTGATTGTGTTTGTTTGTATGATTTGAACAATTAATGAACATGAAACAATGTAAAGTGCAGCGGAAAAGAATAACAAACTTTGTGAACATAATCAAAGGAGAGAATAGTTTGATAAACATTTGCTTTTCATAGAGTCGAAAGATTACAACTAAAGCAAAAGGTTACAATGCAAGCTTACAATGCAAGCTTACAAACTAAGCTCCCCCTCAGCCTGATACCCCAAGGTTGGTTGCACAAGATGAAAGAATTGAATTGAGGAGAAGGACTCACTCAAAACGATCAAATGTAACAGTACAGAGTACTGTTCCATTTATAGACAATCCAAACCGCTGAGGCATTGTCACACCCTGGCTTTACGGAAGCGTGGTTAATTTGGTGTGACTTCTTAATACCATAGCTTAACCATAACAAAGCTATATGAAATAAAACCATGCAAGATCATCCATTCGATTAAGTTTTAAAAACCAAATACAATAACATTGTCTTAACGGAAACACATCCTAGCGACATAAACATTGTTCAACAAACACAACATAACATAAGCATAGTTTAAGGACTGTGACTTGTCTAGGAAAGAGTCACATTCCCTAAACCCGGATGACCTCGTAACTAGTGCAGCGGGAAAACGTGTCATACCGCGCCAGATCCTTTAATTCCCTGAAATACATGTAAGTTGAAAAATCAACAATAATGTTGAGCGAGTTCATGTGTAAGTGAGTAAATAAACCTTTGTAAGTATAAAAATAGTCTTGGTATGTAGCAAATAAGGGAATTGAGATCACCAATGGTTTGCAAGGCCACTGATATATGTGAAGTGCAAGTAGGGAGACTCAAACCTAGCAAATTTATGCGTTGGGTACAAAGTCACCCCGAGGTCCGTTTCTAGTTTGGCCTGGGGCTGGGCTCGCTACACCCAGATAGATCTACCGCTCCTGTACCTCGGTCCTACCATGAGGACTAATGGCCTCATATTGCTCCTACCCACTCACATGATCTAAGTAGTAAACCTCCTTACGCTAACCATACCATGTATAAAGTACTTGTAATCAAAGTAACATGTATTCCACCCCCGCAGTTTAGAAAACTGAAAACAGTTAAGAAAAAGGGGGACATGAACTCACCGTGGTGCGTCTCTACCAAGTATATCTCCTGATCAAGCAGTTGTGCGACGACCTACACGTGCTAAGTCTATTAGACGGACGGCCGTGCCTTGGCTTAAGGTTTAAGTTTTTGAGACAACTATTTCGTGTTTATATTTTTGTAAATACTTGGTAATTATTCTCCTTCCCAAGGATGGGGGATTTAATACATGTGCGTTCGTATACTTCGAAATATATTATTAAGTCTCACTTAATATATTTTATTTCTTTCTTCAAAATATAAGTATTATTCTCAAAAATATTATATTTTCTATTACATAAATTTTCCCAAAATAATACCTTGACAAAAATACGCGTTAAGTCATATTTTCTCAAAATGCGTAAGTTACGTTTTAATGACCGAGTGGTAATAATAATTACCGGTGTAACTTATATATTTATCGTAGAGACGTTCGTATTATTTTGGATCCATTAACATTCGATAGTATTATTTTTACCCTAAAAATAATACTAGTATTTTCACAAAATAATCATAAACACATACCAAGTGACTTTATGAAAAAGTATATACTAAATATATATTTACCAAGTTTTATTTTGTGAAATCCCACCTCCGATGTTTTGTAAATAAAGTCGTGGCGAAATCTATAATTTGCAAACACGTTGAAAATGCATTTCTAACACTTGTAGTGAAAATATTTCTAGGTGTTAGGTTTTTGGAAAAAAAATTCGCCAGAGTTTCCTCTGTAACTGGAGGTGGCCACGCTTTCAAGCGTATCATTTTCTTTTATAAATCAAACCAACATTCTTTTCATTCAATCAAAACAATGCCCAAAACAACAAACTAGTAAATAAATATGTATATCGCATAATTTACATGAACTTGCGTTTTATCCAAGAATATAAAGTAAATTCCATTACTTTTAGTGGATCTTTATATAAATCAATCCGGTTTCGTAAAAACCCCGTTTTTAAAGAAATTTCATCTTTACAACTTCTTATCAATTTTTACAAAGATAGTTATTTTGTCGAAACTTAGTGCTACACAAGTGTTTACACACTTGTGTGTTCTAAAAGTCATTCTTGCTCATGTAAAATCCATTTTTAGAAAAATATGGTTTCTTCGACACTCGGTCCTTTGAAAATACCGCTTGTAGATCCGTAGATCTACTAGTTTTAAACACTATTTCGTAAGTAAAATCATTTTTACACAAGTTCAAGTTTGATGTGTGGTAGAGTTTCATCACTTAACCCTTGTCACACTTAAACAAGCTTTATGTCATAATCCATGATCATGACCAATCCGGGTTAAACGATGATCCGAGCTACCACAACATAGATCGGGACTAAATAACCACACAAATCAAATACTACGAGATTTACACAACATTCAAGCTTTTAACCATCATTACTAGCATTTTTAGTAGACTTTTATGTATCAACTTGTATGTTTACGAGTTTTAGCCGTTACATCACATTTTAACCACTTCAAAATAGTTCGAGAGTGTGATTCAAGCAACTTACTACTAGCTCGAGGCTAGGGAAGAATCTAGACGCAAAATGAGTGGATAAAAGCAATAGAGTGAGGTCCTTCGCCTTCCGATTGCACCAAGCTTCCTTGTAGGTGATCCTTAACACTTGTATGATCTTGGAATAGCTTGAACAAAATCGAAAAGTGGTGGTGTGTGGGGCTTGGATCTCGGCCGAAGGTGTCAAGAGAGGGAGAGAAAGAGTGGATTTTTGTTAAGTAAATTATGAGTATTAAGGTGATCCTAGAGACTTATTTATAAACCATACAACATGATTATCCAAAGGATTTTATATCATCTAGATTTTAAGCACACTTGAATATAATAATCAAAAGTTTAGTGGGGTGTCCCCACTAGTAACCGAGTTCGGTTAAGGGGGGGGGGGGGTATTCGGTTAGTTTTCAACTAGATAGTTAGGATGTAGGTTACTTAGTTAGGTGGTTAACCATTTTACTAGTATGTTATGCATTTTAGCGGGTGTTAGGGGTATTCAGGGACCCTAACTGGCTCAGAAAAAGAAAAACAGTGTTGATGACAATATTTTTATGTTCCGGGTATAGTCCGGTTGTTCGGTTGGATAGTAATCCGTTAAAGCGCTTAACAAAGCTTTTAAGCGTCGTTATTATTTTTTTTAATGACACAACTTATTCCTCCAAAGTGTCGGGAATATTTTCCTCATGTTTTGGCACTTTATTAGTTAGCCAAATGCTGAATTTTAATTAAAGTGCTGAATTTTGTACTTAGAGCACGTTTTAGGCACATCCGGTCACTGTAATTTATTCCTAGTGACGCAGTTCTACAACCCTTATATCCCTACACTTTCTATTAGTGTAGTAAACTATCTCTGGCTCTTACAGGCCTTAGAGGCAGTGCCTGCTTGGTGCTAGTTATGACATCACGTTTAATAGATTATTCGTTCATTGTGCTACTGTGCGTTTGGTGCATCAAAGTTGTCACAACGGTGCTGTAAGCAAATCATGGTGTGTCAGTAAGTAAAGTATGATGCAAGTAAGTACATGTATCAGCATTCAAGTAGCAGTTTATCCCCAATTTCAAGTAAGCATAGTAATTAAGCAGTAATTAATTATTAATTAAGTCGTACGGATACCTGGTTTAGTGAGGGTTGTCACATTCTCCCCCCGTTAAAGAAATTTCATCCCCGAAATTTGTACTACCTTATCTCCTTATGGTCACGTCACACATGGATACATAATTAATATCGAGGTAGATATTTATCAAACTAAATCAACCCTAACTCACACTTGGGGGTCCAGGAATACTTAACAATCCGTACCCTAGGGTTAAGAACGTGGGTGCTCATGGCAGTTGATGTTAGAAGTACAAAACGTGTTTTACGTATAGCCTAACATATTCCAGCTAGCAGGGGGTCCGCAAGAGAGGAGTTTCAACTAATAAAATCCTCAAACGACCGATTGCAGTATCCAAGCGAGTTTTTACGAAACAGAGCGCCCACTATATAAATTCAAAAATTATCAACTCAAATGAAATTGTAGAGTGATCTGTCAACTCCCAAGTAGATAAGTGGCAAGGTTCAGTGCGTTGAACCTTTTGAACTGCGAGAATACACCGAATGGACACAAACAAACCTGGTGTATTCTTGCTTTGATTTGTAGTTTGATCAGGAATGTTTTAAGTCAGCAAAAGTTTATATATTTTTACGTGGAACGGTTGACCATGATTAGCACAAGCTACGAGTTTGTAATGATACCACAATGTATCGCAACGACATGATTCCATAACAGCGGTGACTGAACAAACTCACCGAGTTTGAGACCGGATGAAAGTGTACCGGAACAAGCCGGAAGATGAAACTAAGTACTGCAAGGCATTTGATTGGTAACGAAAGAATCGTTAGGGGGTACACCATGATATGAAATGAATTTGTGTACCTTTGACTCAGTACGCAAGTGTGTTGAGAGTGATTTAATTGTGATAAAGAAACGGATTTAGGGAAGTTGTCAAATAATCAATTAAACCTGTATACGAAGTGAGTAGTCAAATAAGCGCAAGCTTCGGTTCTGTGAAAGTATCACTGTAAGGTATCGAAGTCTATCAACGATTTAGTGGAGTCTTAGACCAAATAAGTCTACTATGACCCGAAACAAAAGAATCTGTGCCAAAGTATTAGGATATGATGCTCTCAATGCATCATAGGGCGTCTCAATTCAAGCATGTGAGCTGGATAAGTTCAAGCAGTTGAACCTAGTTTCAACGTAACTAAACAATAAACGTACATATCAACAAGGAAATCTTGTTATGATAGCAAACATGTAACTTGAAAGAAGGTAGTTTCAGTAAGTGTGTTGACTTGATAACAAAAGAGTCAATACTGACAAAAAGTAGGTCATTCGAATCACAACTAGTAATTAGAATTTGAAAACGTAATATCTGAACTTTCATGAAGCGTTTATTCGAAATGAAACCTCATGCGTAGCAAATGGTGTATGGGTTATATATAGGTTTTCAAGTGATGAAGTGATGTGTTCTTACCAAAACGAAGAAGTGACCAAATATACGAAGCAAACGTGCGTTCGCTCTCAGCGAAGGAAGACAACGTGATGCAACTACCTGAGGGGAGTAGAAATGCAAATTTCTACTTGTTAGAAGTGAAAGTGAAGGCTTCAACGGAAGAAAATTTAAGTACTTTCGGTTTCGTTAGCTGCAATGACAAGTTGGTCAAGTTAATGGTGTTTGATTGAGTTGACAGACATGGTTCCTAGATGTAAGGCTTCTAGTTTTCTAGATTCCGCACCTCGTGTGGATCTGGTTAATACATTGTGTAGGAAGCAGCATTTTGTTTACGTCTAAGCATAATCATTGTCCCACAATTTCATCCTGGTATGTTCCCTGAATTTCTCTGCTGGCGATGTTCGATCTTCGATCAATCGTGTAGTAGTAATTGGATCATCATAGTCAATTGTGTAAGAGGCTGGCTAATTTTTAGCAAGAGTCACCGACTCTGGTGGGTTAGCTTGTTCGGCTCCTGGTAGCTGACGTTTACTTGAAAATCATCATCCTTCTTTTTGACGAGCAGATATGGGGTTACCCAACAGGGGATTTTTGGTCTGTTATCTTCCTTCTCCATCCACTTCTGAAGCTTCACTGTCAATCCTTGCGTTCCCGAGGATGTGAGTCGTTGAGGGGTATTGACTGCAGGTGCGACGCCGGGAATTTATCTGATGCGAACAGGATTAGCCGTGGGAGAGAACATTATGGCAAATCCTTGGGGGAGACCTTAGGGCATTTTGTTGTAATAAGAAGATCTTCGTGCTTAGTTCTTCGGCTCCTCCTGTCCATTGCCTCATGGGTCATGATTGCTTCGTCGTTCGACTCCGGGAAGCGGATAATGATTCTCCGCTTGGTTGTTCGATCACGGTTTCATCCTAACTACTATGACGAGGTCGTTTATTTACCAGCCTCATTAAGGGTGGGTTGTCTAACTTACTCCCAACTAAACTAAGTAGATTCCTAATTCCATGAGATGCGGGGCTATGGTCGGCACTGGTATCAAATAACATAAATGCAAAATTTGGGTTGGTAAAGAACGTACCAGCGACCATATCTGGATCCTGGCATGCTTCACTAGCTTCGGTGTTGGATGTTCCTTCATGGTCTTGGTTAATCTCCCTTGGGCAATCCTTCCCAAGCTGCCCCTTACCATCGCTGTTACAACCTTTCTTTCCCCTTTTCGTCTCCTGCCAACACGTTTCCCTGTCGTGTCCCCTCTTACCACAGTTGTCACACTTCTTATTACCGCATTTCCCGTTATGATGGCGCTTGCATACTTCACACGTAGGTAGATTACCCAGGTACATTTTTCCCTTCTTGGCCTTTTTCTTTTCATTTGCCTGATCACCTCCCTGAAATTCACCGAGCTTCCTTTTGTTCCTCTCAGATGCCTCCACTGGTGTTTCCTTTTTCTCGTCCGGGATCGAAAGTTTCACCAATCTAAGTGCTTCCTTAGTGAGCTCCAGTCCTATCACATGGGCAATCGTGGGTGATGGTGGCGTTGATACCATCATCAAGCTCAAGGCTTGAGGTGTCAGTTCCCAAATGGATTGCTCCATTTTCTTCAACTCGGGTTCCACTAGGTACGGAATGACGCGCGACAATTCGTAAATCCTTCGTACATGCTTCACCACATCTGGACCTTCCTTCTGTAGTTCCCAGAATTCTAATTCCAGCCTTTGGATATCAATCTATGAACAATACTCCGTTCGCATTATTTCTTTCAGCTTGCTCCATGACATCGCATATGCTACAGCCTCGCCCAGTTCTCGAACCTTACGGTCCCACCATAATAGAGCTCCATCATGTAGCAATCCGGAAACGTACGGGACTTGCTGCTCTGGCGTGCAACCACTCATTCGCACCACGGCATCCACATTCTCAGCCCATTCTACAAAAGCTATGGCACCCCCCGTGCCACCGAAATTCAGAGGGTTGCATTCTAGGAAATGCTGGTAGGTACAACCTGTATCCAAGAATTCATCATCACAAAAGGTATTAGCAAGGCACTTTGGGGATTTTCCAAACGTATCGTAATGTGTCTCAGGTGACTTAAACATTACCGTTAGGTAGGTTTCTCCCCGAGGCACCTTCGCCATGTTGGTAGCGAAGAACCTCGTGCCGAGCTCTGACTCGAGAGGCGTGCGCTAACCATTCTGCCTTAGTCAGTCGGGTGATCTCTTGATGCGACATCTTCTAGGAAGAAGTTCATGTTAGTTAGGTTGCTTCTATTCGGGAAACATAAATAATCGTTCGAAACACATGTATCACACATGTTTAAGTCATCATATTACACATCACACAATTTATCAAGCAAGTAACTGGGATCATGTTTACCGAACGTATATCAAACAAACACGTGTTTCTCAGTCATAGCACATTCCCATTATATTGGTATCACGTCTTATGATTAGGTTTTCATTATACGGGTAAGCACATTGCATCAAACTCATAACATACGTACGTAATTTGAGGGTTTCGTTTAATGAAAGTATAGCAAGTAAACATGTAGTATTAAAATTTTAGTACGCACATAAGCGTTACTGATCGCATTTGGCAATGACATGGCGACTGAGCTTTCGTTGGTCATTGGCCATAGTGTTTTAGTGCATGCTTAATGACAATTGGTTCCCATCGTTTTCCAGCTACGACTTCATTGTCTTACAAAATGTATCACATTATCCGGGTCACCGGGTCTCCCTACCCTTGCCCAACAAGTATATCAGCATATCTAAATTACATCGTCATGCGTGATCCTCACAAATCTCCACAATCTTGGGGTCTCTACCCAATCGTAACGCAATCTGTGTTATTCCAGACACCAATCATTTCTGCTGACTAAAGTGGGGGAGGAAAGAAAAGTAAACTGTCGACATGCTTGAATTCCTCCGCGAGCTTGTATATTCCTCGAAGTAGTCATCTGATTTGCCGCTTAAAGGTAAAAGGAACGAGCATCGAGATCCTGAGGACAGTGAAATCTTCAGAGGTCAAGAGCATAAAAGGGATCCTGATGTCCGTGACAGATCAAGGCATGCTGGTGGAGGGCGTGGTGTTTACTTAAAGTTTTCAGACAATATGCTGTCTTGTGATGTAGACACGTAATGTTTTGTGTTTTGAGTTGCCCCCTTTGTGGTGTCAGTTCAAGTTTCAACGTTCCGCGACTCATATCCTCAACTGCAGTTGATGTTACTGAAACAACTTATCCTGTGTGTGTTTATAGGGACCATCAAATCGGCTTATCGAGCGTTGTAGAGGTGAATATAGCAAGCGGTGCGGCCTGGAGCATCTCTACTAGGCGAGGGTATGTCCAGACAGAAGGTGTTAGGCACGATGGTGCACGGGCGTCGGTCTTCACAAGGGAAAACGAACTTCCCCACAGACGAGGAGGTTGTCTGATGCAGGTAGATGTAAGGGGAGCAACGTCCAGCAGACAAAAAGAAACAGGATCGTGACCACGTAAAGGTGTAGGTTCAGCAGGCGCAACATCAAGCTGACCCAAATGGTGTAGTAGCTGGTTCAAGTGCAGGCTCCGGGTCATGTAACGGTGTGGAGGACATCAGCGTTGAGTGTGGGTAGCAAAGGTGCATCCATAGGAGCTGGAACAGGGGCTGAATCAGGGGCCACAAGAGAGCGTCACAGGAAACTCGAAAGGTGGGTAACCATTGTCATCGTCTATCCACCCATTTCTGGTGTGCGCGTATCGAGGATCAACTTGGGTCGCAAAAGGCGTATGATCGAACTGTACAGGCACAGGTCAGGGTGGGGTGCAACAAGAGAGTCAGCAGATATGACAGCGATAAGTGGGGGATCAACATGACCAGCAGCAATAACATGGTCACCCTCCAGTAGTGGTGCATCAGCAGGGTGATCATCAATGGGTAGGTCAGTAATCACAGGATCAATGGGCGTGCCAGCATGAACAGGGTCATGCTCAAACACTGGGTCAAGAGCAGCTACTTGCTCAAGGGCCATGGCAGGCTTGGGATCAACGAGCTCCATATCAAAATCTGCATGATCAGCGAATGCAGGGTCAACTGGGTCTACTGGGTCAATCATAGGCTGATCCAAGTGGATGAACTCTATCTCCTGGTCCGGGTCAAATCCAGGGGGGAAAAACAGGGTCTGAATCCTCATCGAGGTCGTGATCGAAAGCAATCTAGGAGGAGAGACAGCAGATGCTGCCTTACCAGAATCTGAACCGTGTGAAAAGTGCTGTGCGCTCCGAGTGTGTGACGGTGCGGAGGCCACAGACTCGAAGGAGTCTGGAGTGGGTGAGTGTGCAGGTGACTCCTCAGCTGGAGCATCTGCGAGCAACAAAAGACCACCGTCAGTTAGAAGGGCCTCGCCCTCAACATCGTCCTCCAGGGGCTCATCATCAAGCAGGTCGACGTCGTCGTCAACGTTGGTGTCGAGGAGCATTTCGTAAGCAGGATAAGAAGCCAAAGGTATGGGAGCAGGGATCTCTACGAGTGGTAGGTACCCAGCAAAAGGGTCATTAGCGGGCTTATCGACAGCGTCGGGTTGCGCAAAGGGCTGAAAGTCATCCTTGTCTGTGCTGGTAACATCTGATGTGTGGACCTCGTGCTCTGAAGACTCTAAGTCGTCTGATACTATGGGTCTAGGGTCCGTGGTGTCTGTGACACAAACACAACTATGTACAAATAATCAATCATATAGTCAGACAGCACATTAGTCACCAGTAAGCAATCAAACAATTTTCCTAGTCCCACTAGCCTCCCAGCCTCTCAGACTGCTCTTCCAAGTCCCACTAGCCAAATTCTCCCAGCCTCTCAGACTGCTCTTCCTAGTCCCACTAGCCAAATTCTCCCAGCCTCTCAGACTGACTCCCTAGTCCCACTAGACAACGACCTCGGCCTCCCAGACCGAGCCTCGACCTCCCAGACCGAGCCTCAGCCTCCCAGACTGAGCCTATAAATAATAAATAAAATGTGCTCAACATTTGTTTATAAAAAGTTTTGGATCTGGACTTAAGTGGTATGCAGTGTAAAAAAATGTTTTCGTGAGAGCCCTAGTGATCATAGTCTAGACTCGAGAAGGAATCCTAGTTCGCTATGATCAGAGCTCTGATACCAAGCTGTCACACCCTGGCTTTGCGGAAGCGTGGTTAATTTGGTGTGACTTCTTAATACCATAGCTTAACCATAACAAAGCTATATGAAATAAAACCATGCAAGATCATCCATTCGATTAAGTTTTAAAAACCAAATACAATAACGTTGTCTTAACGGAAACACATCCTAGAGACATAAACATTGTTCAACAAACACAACATAACATAAGCATAGTTTAAGGACTGTGACTTTTCTAGGAAAGAGTCACATTCCCTAAACCCGGATGACCTCGTAACTAGTGCAGCGGGAAAACGTGTCATACCGCGCCAGATCCTTTAATTCCCTGAAATACATGTAAGTTGAAAAATCAACAATAATGTTGAGCGAGTTCATGTGTAAGTGAGTAAATAAACCTTTGTAAGTATAAAAATAGTCTTGGTATGTAGCAAATAAGGGAATTGAGATCACCAATGGTTTGCAAGGCCACTGATATATGTGAAGTGCAAGTAGGGAGACTAAAACCTAGCAGATTTATGCGTTGGGCACAAAGTCACCCCGAGGTCCGTTTCTAGTTTGGCCTGGGGCTGGGCTCGCTACACCCAGATAGATCTACCGCTCCTGTACCTCGGTCCTACCATGAGGACTAATGGCCTCATATTGCTCCTACCCACTCACATGATCTAAGTAGTAAACCTCCTTACGCTAACCATACCATGTATAAAGTACTTGTAATCAAAGTAACATGTATTCCACCCCCGCAGTTTAGAAAACTGAAAACAGTTAAGAAAAAGGGGGACATGAACTCACCGTGGTGCGTCTCTACCAAGTATATCTCCTGATCAAGCAGTTGTGCGACGACCTACACGTGCTAAGTCTATTAGACGGACGGCCGTGCCTTGGCTTAAGGTTTAAGTTTTTGAGACAACTATTTCGTGTTTATATTTTTGTAAATACTTGGTAATTATTCTCCTTCCCAAGGATGGGGGATTTAATACATGTGCGTTCGTATACTTCGAAATATATTATTAAGTCTCACTTAATATATTTTATTTCTTTCTTCAAAATATAAGTATTATTCTCAAAAATATTATATTTTCTATTACATAAATTTTCCCAAAATAATACCTTGACAAAAATACGCGTTAAGTCATATTTTCTCAAAATGCGTAAGTTACGTTTTAATGACCGAGTGGTAATAATAATTACCGGTGTAACTTATATATTTATCGTAGAGACGTTCGTATTATTTTGGATCCATTAACATTCGATAGTATTATTTTTACCCTAAAAATAATACTAGTATTTTCACAAAATAATCATAAACACATACCAAGTGACTTTATGAAAAAGTATATACTAAATATATATTTACCAAGTTTTATTTTGTGAAATCCCACCTCCGATGTTTTGTAAATAAAGTCGTGGCGAAATCTATAATTTGCAAACACGTTGAAAATGCATTTCTAACACTTGTAGTGAAAATATTTCTAGGTGTTAGGTTTTTGGAAAAAAAATTCGCCAGAGTTTCCTCTGTAACTGGAGGTGGCCACGCTTTCAAGCGTATCATTTTCTTTTATAAATCAAACCAACATTCTTTTCATTCAATCAAAACAATGCCCAAAACAACAAACTAGTAAATAAATATGTATATCGCATAATTTACATGAACTTGCGTTTTATCCAAGAATATAAAGTAAATTCCATTACTTTTAGTGGATCTTTATATAAATCAATCCGGTTTCGTAAAAACCCCGTTTTTAAAGAAATTTCATCTTTACAACTTCTTATCAATTTTTACAAAGATAGTTATTTTGTCGAAACTTAGTGCTACACAAGTGTTTACACACTTGTGTGTTCTAAAAGTCATTCTTGCTCATGTAAAATCCATTTTTAGAAAAATATGGTTTCTTCGACACTCGGTCCTTTGAAAATACCGCTTGTAGATCCGTAGATCTACTAGTTTTAAACACTATTTCGTAAGTAAAATCATTTTTACACAAGTTCAAGTTTGATGTGTGGTAGAGTTTCATCACTTAACCCTTGTCACACTTAAACAAGCTTTATGTCATAATCCATGATCATGACCAATCCGGGTTAAACGATGATCCGAGCTACCACAACATAGATCGGGACTAAATAACCACACAAATCAAATACTACGAGATTTACACAACATTCAAGCTTTTAACCATCATTACTAGCATTTTTAGTAGACTTTTATGTATCAACTTGTATGTTTACGAGTTTTAGCCGTTACATCACATTTTAACCACTTCAAAATAGTTCGAGAGTGTGATTCAAGCAACTTACTACTAGCTCGAGGCTAGGGAAGAATCTAGACGCAAAATGAGTGGATAAAAGCAATAGAGTGAGGTCCTTCGCCTTCCGATTGCACCAAGCTTCCTTGTAGGTGATCCTTAACACTTGTATGATCTTGGAATAGCTTGAACAAAATCGAAAAGTGGTGGTGTGTGGGGCTTGGATCTCGGCCGAAGGTGTCAAGAGAGGGAGAGAAAGAGTGGATTTTTGTTAAGTAAATTATGAGTATTAAGGTGATCCTAGAGACTTATTTATAAACCATACAACATGATTATCCAAAGGATTTTATATCATCTAGATTTTAAGCACACTTGAATATAATAATCAAAAGTTTAGTGGGGTGTCCCCACTAGTAACCGAGTTCGGTTAAGGGGGGGGGGGTATTCGGTTAGTTTTCAACTAGATAGTTAGGATGTAGGTTACTTAGTTAGGCGGTTAACCATTTTACTAGTATGTTATGCATTTTAGCGGGTGTTAGGGTATTCAGGGACCCTAACTGGCTCAGAAAAAGAAAAACAGTGTTGATGACAATATTTTTATGTTCCGGGTATAGTCCGGTTGTTCGGTTGGATAGTAATCCGTTAAAGCGCTTAACAAAGCTTTTAAGCGTCGTTATTATTATTTTTTTAATGACACAACTTATTCCTCCAAAGTGTCGGGAATATTTTCCTCATGTTTTGGCACTTTATTAGTTAGCCAAATGCTGAATTTTAATTAAAGTGCTGAATTTTGTACTTAGAGCACGTTTTAGGCACATCCGGTCACTGTAATTTATTCCTAGTGACGCAGTTCTACAACCCTTATATCCCTACACTTTCTATTAGTGTAGTAAACTATCTCCGGCTCTTACAGGCCTTAGAGGCAGTGCCTGCCTGGTGCTAGTTATGACAGTACGTTTAATAGGTTATTCGTTCATTGTGCTACTGTGCGTTTGGTGCATCAAAGTTGTCACAACGGTGCTGTAAGCAAATCATGGTGTGTCAGTAAGTAAAATATGATGCAAGTAAGTACATGTATCAGCATTCAAGTAGCAGTTTATCCCCAATTTCAAGTAAGCATAGTAATTAAGCAGTAATTAATTATTAATTAAGTCGTACGGATACCTGGTTTAGTGAGGGTTATCACAGGCATCTCAGCTGACGTCACCATGAAAGCGACGTCTAACAGCCTAACAACCTGTATCTACTGTTCTTATACAAATACTGCTAAACCTAACCACTAACTATACATAAAACAGATGACATATTAAACTACTGCTTTCTCTTTACATCAGTGCTTTCATCAAGGTTGATCAGCCCTTGATTGGGCAGTGCTTTGTCATCAGTAGATTGTTCCAGCAGTGTTTTCTTCTCAGCAGTTTTCTAGATTCATCAGTAGTTAGAAGAACTACAGCAGTTGTATCCGGGCAGTGGATGTAAGACCATCAGATGTTAGAATCACTTTCAAGGGAGAAGACTTAGTGTAAACTGCTGCTTATTATGAATCCACTGTCATGATCCGGTTTTGGCTTTCATTATCTGTTCCTCTGGCAGGGTTCAATCCCAACAATCTCCCCCTGGAACAGATAATGCCAAAACCCTTCATTATTCTGGATTTTTATTTCTCAGCAGAAGTTCTTTGACTTGTTCTTTAAATTTTAGCTCAAAATCCTGAGAACTTGTATCATCTTCATCCCGGCACAGTGTAAGCTCAAGGAGATCTTGTAGATCTTCAGCACCCATGCCTAGTGCTTGACTCCTTGATATATGCTTCACTTCTCCATTGGTTCTGATCAGAGTCAATACATGGGTCTTTTGATCAGAGAGCCACTTTAGTATTTTTAAACCAAATGGGTTTCTTTGGAGAGATTTATTTGCCGATGAGCTTGGAGATTTTAGCCTTGAGAAAAATTTCAAAGCAGTATCCTGAACTTCAGACATTCTTTTGAAAGCTTCTTCTATGACTTCATTTGCAGCAGCTATGTCTTCTGCAACTTCTTTGTCAATCAGCTCTTGTCTCTGTTGTTGATTAAGCTCACTGTCTGTGATATCTGCTGATGATGATTGGCTCAAAACCTTTTTAGCAAGGTCTTGTAGCTTTGCTGATTTTTCCTTTTCTAAAGCTATTTTCTTGATGGCTTTTTCAAGGTAATCAGTTTCTTTTTCTTTTTCTTCTCCAACAGTCAGTTGTTCCCTCTTTTCTGTTCTCAACATTGTGACAGAGGTTTCTGCTGCGTTGATCAGTGTTTCAAAAGTCTTGATCTGCTCCTTTAGCTTTCTGTAGTCAGACTTTTTAGGAGTGTCAGAGACTGTCATCCTCCTTTTCTTAAGCCTTTCATAAGCTTCATCTGTTTGCTGCTTAGTCCATTTTGCTATGGCATTTGCAGTATCCACCCTTGCATCCACCAGCTCCTGCTTCTTTCTTTTATACTCAGAAGTAAGATCAGCTATGAACTTCTTGTATTTGTTCCAATTTGGAGATGTCTTCTTCTTTCTTGGGTCATTCTTAATTCTTTCAATTCTGTTAGCGTCATTCTTTAATGCAACTATTGGCCATTCTTTGAATTGGGTTTCTTCAGCAGGATAGAACTTTTCTTTCATTATGTATGCAAGATATTCTTTTCTCAATTCTTTTCGTTGATCTGCTTCAGGAGATAGGTTTGACATTTCCTTGTTCAGATCACCTACATATTCTTCCATTTGTTTGACTTTGGTGAGCAGGAATTCCATTCTTTCCAAAATGGCTTCATCACCTTGATCCTTGCATTCAACTTTGGCTCTTATCTTAGCCTGTCTTGCTTTGAGCTCAAGATATTCATCCATATTGTCTGGGACTATGAAGCCTATGAGAGAAGGAAATCTCCTTTTTGAAGGATCATCTTCGGTGTAAAATTGTTTCATCTCATTTTTTACAGCTTCAGGATCCAGTGGATGTTTTGCAGCCTCAGGGTCATATATGTCATCTGTTGACTGAGTTGCTTTTCTTTTTCGAGTGTAAAATTTTTCTGGTGGAAGAGTGCTTTTAGGTGGTTTATTGATTGAAGCAAATATGGCTTGAGATGTAGTGAGGGTATTTGGACCAACAGTAGTTGAAAACAACTGGTGTTTCAACTACTGTTGTCCTTACAACAGATGTTGTAACATCTGTTGTCTTCTGCTTTTTCGCAGGAGGTGATGATGGTGATGTAATATTGATGAGAGCAGTGGTGTATGACTGACTAACAGCTGTTGAAACAACTGGTTTTCCAACCTCTGTTGTTATTCCAACTACTGATGTATCAGCAGATGTCTTATGCTTTTGAGCAGGGGTTTGTTGAGGTGCTGGTGATGGTGCTGATGAGGTTTTGGGTGAGGCAGTGGTTGTAGTGGCGTGTGTTGAAGAAATAACTGTTGTTTGGCTAGCAGTAGTTTTTGTAACTACTGCTGTATCAGCTGTTTGGATGGAAGTTTGAGATTTTGTGGTTTGAGGTTTGGAGCCTTTGGGAGGTAGTTTAGATGTCTGTTTTCCTTGTTCTGGTTCAATATACAGACCATCTTCTATTCCCTTCTTCTTCAACTTGATTTTCTCCCCCTTTTTGGCATTATCTGGAAGGGGGTTATCAAGAAATAGTAAATTGGAAGGAGTTTTGCCAGAGGTGCTTTGGATGCTGGCCTTTATAGCCTTGATATCTGCTTGAGTATCCTTGAATCTTGACTCCACCATGCTTGTCAGCATTTTTACATGCATTTCATGCTGCTGATCAGCTATTTGTTTTTGTTTTTCTAGCAAGGGTTGAAACAGATTCCAGAGCTCATTTGCAGCAACTGCTTGTGGTTGAGCAGGTGTTTGAGGTGGAACAGCAGTGGTTTGTGCTTTTTGAGCTTTTAATAGCTGCTGCACCATATCCTTTATCTCAGCAACTGAAGTTTCAAGTTTTTCAACTCTGCCCGTCAATTCCTGATATTTTGAATCATCACCCACGTTAGTAGGATCATCTGAATCCCCACCAGCAGTGGTTGTATCAATGTGTGACTTAGGAACTGAGTCCCAAAAATCACCCATTGATGCCCCTTGTTCTCGGTACTGGGGACTTCTTTCTTCAGCACTTGATAAACCTTTGATGGTACCAGTGGTTAGAACCAACTCACTGGTGGTTATCGAAGGTGCTATGGAAGAAATTGCCTTCAAGGGAGTCTTACTAATGAAACAACTGTCCAACTGAAGATCTGTTGATCCATCAGTTGTAGTTGCTGCTCCACTTGAACTACCATCGAGAGTTACTTGTAACTCAGGGGGTGTAACCTCCTCAATTGTTGCTGGGATATCAGTAGTAGTAGCATCAGACCCAGTCACTTGTGGGAGTATACTCTCAGTGATAGGTGATAGAGAGGAACTGGTTTGTGTCTGAGCTATAGCAACTGCATGCAACAAGGGTATTATTGATTGTGGCATTATGATTGGTGATGGTATAGGTGTTGAAAGAGATATGTCCTTGGGATCAGGACTGAGGAAGATGGATCCGATTGGGCCTAGAGCTTCATATTGTGGGGTCCCTGTGCTTACAACCTGATCCTTTTATGAGGATGCAGGAGGAGTTTTAGGTAATGGTGGAGATCTTTCTACCAACTGCTGTGAGGAAGTAGCAGCAGTGGTTTTTGGTGACATTTGTGTTGTCACTGACAGTTGCTCTGGGATCTCATCTTCCAGAGTTTCCTTTTTCTTGGGTTTGGTGGGCTTTTTATAAGATTTTCTTTTGGTCTTTTTGGTGATATCAGGTGTGAGTTTCAAAGCAGTGGTTGTGCTGCTCTGATCACCTGGAGCAGTGGGCTCAGCAGCAGATGTCTGAGGAGCAGTGGTAACTGCAGTAATCTGCTCAGACACCTCTGCTTTTGTTTTTATTGGTGCCATCATTCTGGAAAATGTTTCATTTGTTAAGCTTTTTATTTGAAAATAGACCTTGTTTGAGCAAATTTTCATTTTCTTTTTCAAATTTTTGTTTAAAATAATAGCTCAGAAATCTTGGAAAAAGTAAAAATGATTTGCTATCAACATTTTTTACCAAGTCATTAAAGATCTCCTGGGAATAGTTGTAATTTTCATTATTTAGAATAGCATAGCCCAGACATTGAATCTTCAATGGTATTTCATTAAACGCTGTTGTTTTATTTGAAACACAACTCAAAAGTGTGTGAAATAAAAACCTAGGTACAGAAGGGAAATAACCTTTTTGTAAGGTATCTACCTTTGATTGTTCTACATACCCTCTTTTTAAGAAATCCTTTTTCAACTCGGTTTTATCAAAAGAAGGTTTACCTTTCTGATCGTCGAGTTTAAAGACTTCAGAGATTGATTGTGGAGTGATTTGAATCACTTTACCCTGTATCAAGGAGTTAATGGCTATGACTTTATCGTCTTGTTTTTCAAGCGTCGCCTTTTTCCAGAACTCTCTCTGGGTTTGTAGATAAATGGGGGCATCTGCTGTCAACAAAGTTTTGTACTTTGATGCAGATAATGTATCAATGATGGATTCGAAGGTGTGGTTATCGGTGGGTTTTGTGAGCAAACCCAGATAATTGTGAGGAGATTTGTATGGTATCTCGATGGATTCTTCGGCCGTTTGAGCGACCTCTTTGGAAGATGGTGTTGATTTTGGCTTAGATTTAGATTTTGATTTTGACTTCGTCATTTTGATGAAGGAGGATCAGACAGTGATTTGGGAAGAAAGGTTGGAAACTGCTTTGAGAAGAGAACTTTGGAATTCAATTCGACAGTGTAAAACCCTGTTTGGGGGTTTTGATCAGGGTTTTATTTAGGGAAAAAGTGATCGCTGATGTGGCAGCGGTTATTATGATCTGAAGGCTAAAAACTGACCACATGTCAACAGATGATGAAGAAATGAATTATGGAGAACAGTTGTTTTGGAAACTACTGATGAAGCAAGTATCAGTGGTTACAACGGTCAAAATGAGAACAATGGGTGGTTTTTACTATCAGTGGATAGCATATCAGTGGTTGTAATGCAGATTTTGAATATCAGTGCTTACAATGAAGATGGAAGAACAGTAGTTGACTTTCAGTAGTGGACAGTAGTTAGAGAGCAGATGTTTGAACAAAGCAGTGTTTAAGGGTGAGATAATGATAACAATTTGAAAGCCCATTATGTCAGCAACTTTTAAAGAAATTTTCATTCAAGGTTTTGCCACATGTCGTTTTCACATTTCGAAGCTTTTACGAATTTCTGATAGTGGATAGCACCCCAGATGGTGAGAACTTTTTGTTAAGGCAACTCATTTTTGTTTAATATCCAAATTAAAACATGAGTGCCCCTGTAGTTTAAGCACTGTTTAGCAACCAACCTTTGATTAGTGTTTAAAACAAACCTGAGTATGACATGACCTAGACTTATGTACCATTTCTTTTTGACCCATTTATGAGGACAATAGTACCAACAAAAATAAGGTACTATATCCTGTCAGAAAATTGAAACTATTGCCACCAAAAACAAGCAAAAGTTCAAAATATATTAATCTTTAAAAAAATCGAATAATATATCCTGGTTATTTGAGAAAAACCTTTGAAAAAAAATTATTAGAGGCTTTTCTGAGAACAACATCAAAAGGATCTGGTATATTTTCAATAAAATACTTAATCATATCATTCTAAAGTTTATGAAAACGATCAGTGGTTTGACAGCAGTGGTAGGAAATTTTGAATACATTTTGACCACTATTTAGTACCATTTTCTTGTCAGTTGATTGCAAACATGAGGACACAAGAACACATGAGTTTTGAAGATCCTGTTATAGATCTCGTTACCATGTGATGATTTTGAAAATTTGTCTATTCCTCTTGAAGATCATCCATCGGAGTTTCCATTTTTGCCTGAACCTTTTCCTGAACAGATGAATGCACACAGTTGCTTAATGATCATTATTACCCTAAACTTTGACTCTTAAGTGTTTTATGTTTATACTCTTTTCTTTTGACTACTAAAGTTTTGAGATAAACACACTTTTGAGTGTTTGTGAATTTTCTTCTTCCCTTTTTACCCTTTCCATTTATAAGTAATTAATTACTTACTGGGAGGTCTTTGTTGAGAGAAGCCTTAATCCAATATCATTTTGCAGTAATGTTTTGAGAGAATTGGTCATGTTTGCACAGGTTTTTCAACCAATCTCACACTACATATGATATGGACTATGTTGATCCCTGATTTTCTTAATGTATTTCAACAGAGTTGATTTGTTCCTTTTGAGGATCTCAACCTGTTTTCAACACATAAGTTCTTATGACTAAAGTTTTAATTTCCCTCCTTATAGGTTATCAAAAACACTAATGTTTTATGAACATAGGTTTTTGTTAATCTGAGGTTCATACTTTAGCATCTAATAGCGTGACATCACAAGTTTCATAACAACAGTTGAAATCAATTTGGAAAATATGAAATAATCCCATAGTTTAACAGATATGTTTTCAGATCTAAAAACCATGAGTGTTTTGCGCATGAAATCACTCGTTGTGTGAGATTTGTGTGTCATATGACATCTTGGTTGTTTTACAGAGTATTTGAATAGCAGTTTTAAGCATTGTTACTCGTTACTATGTTTCTCAACTAAATACAACCAACCTTAGTATCAATGAATTTTGAGCTGAACTGTTATGTCAAATTGATTGTTAGGTCGAATTTGACTGTCCAAGCTCTGATACCAATTGTTAGGATCGGAGGCTCTCGTGATTGTGTTTGTTTGTATGATTTGAACAATTAATGAACATGAAACAATGTAAAGTGCAGCGGAAAAGAATAACAAACTTTGTGAACACAATCAAAGGAGAGAATAGTTTGATAAACATTTGCTTTTCATAGAGTCGAAAGATTACAACTAAAGCAAAAGGTTACAATGCAAGCTTACAAACTAAGCTCCCCCTCTGCTTGATACCCCAAGGTTGGTTGCACAAGATGAAAGAATTGAATTGAGGAGAAGGACTCACTCAAAACGATCAAATGTAACAGTACAGAGTACTGTTCCATTTATAGACAATCCAAACCGCTGAGGCATCTCAGCTGACGTCACCATGAAAGCGACGTCTAACAGCCTAACAACCTGTATCTACTGTTCTTATACAAACACTGCTAAACCTAACCACTAACTATACATAAAACAGATGACATACTAAACTACTGCTTTCTCTTTACATCAGTGCTTTCATCAAGGTTGATCAGCCCTTGATTGGGCAGTGCTTTGTCATCAGTAGATTGTTCCAGCAGTGTTTTCTTCTCAGCAGTTTTCTAGATTCATCAGTAGTTAGAAGAACTACAGCAGTTGTATCCGGGCAGTGGATGTAAGACCATCAGATGTTAGAATCACTTTCAAGGGAGAAGACTTAGTGTAAACTGCTGCTTATTATGAATCCACTGTCATGATCCGGTTTTGGCTTTCCTTATCTGTTCCTCTGGCAGGGTTCAATCCCAACACGGGGTCTATCTACGCCAATAGTTTTCTTATTCGTAGCATTAAATATGGCGGGCTGCCGCCAATCTTGTATGCCCTAGGAGAGAAGCACCTATCTTCCCCATACAAAGATGAAACGTGTGACCTTTAGAGAGTTACTTGCGGGTTTCTTAAGTATAGCAGGCGTCGGGTGGGGCAGGGGAAAGACAAATTCAGTATAGCAGACGTCGGGTGGGGCAGGGGAAAGACAAAATGGAATGTGAAGGGTAGGCGAACGACTTGTAGGCCCTGTTGGAATAGTATGGGGTCGCTGTTCCTTGATTAGCACAAAGTGACAGTGTTGGTTTAAAATCATTAACTCTTTAATCTGTTTGGAAAATAAAAACTAAATAAGATAAGTTTTGTTCTACAGCAATGGCCATTTGTAATCTTTGTGACCAATAAACACATAGAATCCGAACACAATTAACATTTTTTTATTCTGGAGTACGAATAAACTTTTAGCACAACTTTTAAGTGACCAAATATAAAGATGTTAAGTGAAAGTTTGTGACATCATTTATATTTCTTTTTTGTTTATTATGAAGCATTCGTATATCGATCATGAAAGCCTTCGCAATGATACTTATAAAGAAAATGAGATATTTTGAAACTTCGTAGCTTCATGAGTAATGTATCTGAACAAGGATACGAGTTGATTGATGTAAAACTTACCTCGAATTTATATATACATTATAAGTATACAACAATATATGCAATTTATATACAGACTTAAAAAGAGAAAATAGAGAAAGAGAGTATAGTAATTTAAATTTGATATCCAAACACTTTACTCTCTGTTTTGAAAACGAACCTCTACCAAGGTCATCAAGAGAGGACCCCATTCTCATTGCCAGCAAACCATCCACTGTCATCTTTTTCTAACTTATCTGTCTCTAAGTTCATTTTCTTCACCTTCTCATAAGTCGAATCTCAAGTGTTAGTGGGTCCAGTGGCAAAGCTTTGAGATTTTCGACCGTGGGGTCAAAAACGTATATACCTAAAAAATTATAAAACCGGGGGTCGAAAACGTATATACCTAAAAATTTTTATACGAAAACTACATACCAGACACTACTGATCGAAAAGTTCGGGGGGTCGAGCGCCCCCGCCCCTACAAAGTTGCGCCCCTGAGTGGGTCGGATCCGGATTTCTGAGTCGCAATGAGTATACCGGCATGTTTCGTCGTGGTTAAATGTTGCGCCTATCCGCCGAATGTACGAATAAAGGTTTTGTGTTCATGTAACAGATCTAACATAAACATTGATTACTTCTGTATGGTCACCTAAAAAGGGTGATTCAATTCTAAACCAAGGAGCCTTACATAACCTCATAAAAGCATAACATACAAAATACATCTTTTGCAATAGAATTAATCATCTGAAAAGTAAATTAATTTTCTATTTGCAATCAAAATGTTGATTCAACAATAACAAAACCTAACTAAATAAAAAAAAACATGTAGAATGTTGAAAAAAAATAATTACGTTAAAGCACACGCTAACACTTAAATTGACCATGTAAAACTAATTCGACAACAAAAATCTCCAAACTTAGGGCATGTTTGGCTTAGCTTGACTGGTTACCGGAATCCCTCCAGAAACCTCTAGCCTTGACTGGTTTCCACCACGGCTGATGCCTACCACCAATACCGTTGAAAACCAAAACCATCAAGGATGTCCGCTGCGGCTGCGGGACCGTCGTTTGTGTTCGTTGTCGGGCTTAACAACCGGAACCCTCGAGCCACCACCGCACTTTGTCGCGAACTACAACCACCATTCATCACTTTGTTTGGACCGTCTTTGAGATCGACGCCGGTGAAGGAGGATGTCGGAGGAGTGGTCGGACCCCCTTTTCTCTCTATTACCCTTTCCTGCGCTCACCATCTCATCTCTTCTCTTCTGAATCTCTCTCTAACTTGTGCTAATATTTTTGTGTTTTGAAAGATTTTATAGGTGACCCGTTTATACATTATTATGTCTACTTATTCACAATATATCTACGATTTGCGCTTCGCAATATATGTGCATAACTATGGACATAGTCGGTATGTATACATATATATATAGGGTCAGGATCATTTCAGAACCATAAATATTTACAGAACTCGCAGAACTCCTAATAAACAATCTTTTTATTTAAAATTTTTTATGTTTAGAATAATTTTATCATTTATTATGTGTATTTTTACGATTACATACATGTTAAGAGTAATTTTATCATTTTTATATGTAATTTTATAATTACACATATGTAAACTAGTTTTTTTACATATATGTAATTAGTTATGACACATATATATAATTTTGGCAATTAAACATATGTAAACTACTTTTAACATGTATGTAATCAAAGAAATACATATAATAGATGATATTAAGATCCTAAATACAAAAACTTATATATAAAATGATTGTTTATTAGGAGTTCTGAAAGTTTTGTAGTTATTTAGAATTCTGAAATGAACTCAACCCTATATATATATATATATATATATATATATATATATATACATATATAGGATAAGGATCCGTTAGGAACCACCCTTTATTGCGAGAACCGCGAGAACTAGTGTGAACACATGGCATTTTTGTAATTAAAGTGAAATTCCATCTAACAGGGTTTACATCTTCCATCTTCGTTCTGTTCAAATAGTTAGGGTTTACATCCTCATTCAAATCATCGTTCACTGCTACCACTCCCCTGACAACCGCCGCCGCCGTCGACACATCACCTCTGCCACCACCATGACACCACCGACACCACTGCACCACCACCGTGATAACTCCTTCGCTGACAAGTCCTTCGATGACAACTCATCCAGTGACAATCATACATCTGCTCATAAGTCACCACTGCAATAACTAATTCGGCTTGTCCTTCTACGATTACTTGGTTGAATACATCATTTATCCGGTAATCACAACAAATTACAAACTTTTTTATTATATCCATTCTGTTACCAATTTCTATGTTGTTACCAATTCCCACTGTAAGTTGTGACAACTGTGTTCTGTAAGCATCGTATAATATAAAACAATGTGGATTATCAATAAAACAATCTGCTTTGATGCTATTATATGTGTTATTGTGTTTGATGACTTTACCATTTGATTCGATTCTGATTTCAAGCTTTAAATCACTTTCAAGAAGGTCATACGCAAACTGGTGCATAAACGCAATCAGTTTAACGCGACATATATCCCGGAACTGTGACGTAAGCCAAACATACCCTAAAATATCATTTATATAACCTAGAAATAAGTTTCGAAGGATTCGGTATGGCAAAAACATGTTTATTTGAACTAAAGAACTATTTACGACAAAACTGCGAAATTAACGTTGGTGACCGCCCGGATAATATTTAAATCCCAAAAATATTCGGTTATGATTAAAATTCTATTTTAATCAGGTTCGTGTTGAAAAATAAATTAAAACGCCTAAAAACGTTATTTTTCAAGTTTAAGCGCGTACCGCGTGTTTCTGCGCGACACAGTGCTTCTACTGCAAAACGCAGACAACGCAGCCAGTCTTGGCAACTGAAATTTATTTCAGTAATATTTTGGCGAGATTATCTTTATAGTATAATAAAAATAATTTAGAACACCATAAACCGGGATTTAAACGCTAGATAAAATACCCGGTATCCAGTTAAACACCCGTTTTAGCCTACATATAGCATATTTAAAAAGTTGCACATGGACCTCCTCCCCCCATACTCAACTTACGGTTCAATATATGGGGACCCCACCATATATTTTCCAAGATCACCAAAATATTTATTTCAAGATCTTGATTATCACTTGTCCTTGCATGCTCTCATGAGATCTTCTTTATATATCCTACACTATCTTCACAAGATTTTAATCTTTCATTCCACTCAAACTCACCTCTCTCTCTCCTCTCCCAACCGTCCCCATCTCTCGCTTTATCTTCAAATCTTCAAGTCATGTTCTTCACATTCAAGTCCCTTTCCTAGCAACCTTCAAGTTAGTATGAAGATCTAAAGGTGATTCCAAGGTGTTGTCAAGTGATTTCAAGCTTCCTATCATCAAAATCTCATCCTACAACCTACTTGAATCTTGAAGGTATAACATTATGTTTAAATCATACTTTTGATTCTTGGTTGTTCTTGATGATTGAAGTTTCTCTTGAATCTTGGGATTTTCACTAAACTTGAAATCTAAAATAAAAAGGGTCTTGTTACAAAAAAAAATGATATGTATATATATATGTGTGTGACCGTACATATATATATGTGTGTATGAGTCTTGAAGTTTGATTTCTTGTTAAGTACTTGTTTAAGTGTTACATGTTCTTGAATGGTGGTAAAAATACAAGTATTTGGTGATTTATGTATGCTATGTTAAAGGACCAAATACATCAGTAAATAGACCTGAATAAATCTCATATTTGATGGTTTTAAACTCATAAAATAATGATGTTACTATGATAGTATGCTTTAGGCACTTGTACATATGAAAATATGTTGATTTAAAGCTCAAGAGATGATGAAAAATGGCTATATGACAAAACTGTTTTAGATCAGGTTACAAACACTAAAAATAACATTATTTGATGTATTATAATGACATGAAACTTTGACATAGGTTTGATAGCTTTGCATGTTGTACATATAGCTTAAAAAGTGGTAAATTATGTGAAATTTGCATGATTTATGTGCTTTATTTAAGACCTGCACTATCATGAGTATAACCATTATTTTATTCAGTAAATAACATGGGTTATGTCAAAATTTCAAGTCATTTCTATTTGGGATGGTTCGGGTAACGTTTGATGCAAAACTATGCGGTAAAACGGTCGAAAATCGCCTTTTCGGAGTATTTTTGCAAAACTGTTTTAAATCAGTAACCAAACTGATATATTTTGTATAAAAATAAGTATTTTAACTTATATTAAGTTTACTTGGTGGTTGGTTAGTCATACGTGACTTCCGACGCCCAAAAATGTTACCGAATCGCAAAAATAAGTGTTTTTCGACATACACTAGAATGGGTTGTTCATGGGTTATTTTATGTGTTACAATGTGCTATGTGTTTTACAATATGTGTATGATCATGTGTTAGTGTTGACAAGAATATGTGTGTTACGCTCGGGTATATATATACAAATACACCAAAATAATCAAAAATAATAACTTTTCGAGAAATCTCAAAGTTATGTGAAAATTCTAAGTATCGGAGAAACAACGGTATTTTTGTGAGTTTTGATTATTAATTCATTCTTATCTAATTTAGGACGAATAAACAATTTGAGGGATTGTGTTAACATATAAAAACGCACCCAAAGGTGAGTACATAGACCCCTCTTTTACTGTTTTTCAAACATTTTGGGGTGAAACACATGTGCCTACTTGTTATTTTCATGCTTTCATGTATTCATATCATGTCCTTGCTATGTTCATTAGTACACTATCAGTACAAAATTTCATTTTTTTCTTGCTATGTATGTTTACTTAACATCCTAGCATATTAATTTACATTACATCTTCTTATGCTATGCATGTTTACTTGACATGATAGCACATTGATTTACATGACTTTTCTGCTTTGTATGTTAACTTAGCATACTTAGTACATTACTTTCATTACATGTTTGTTTTTGGTATGACATTTGGTTTGTACAACGGGATGAAACTACATTCATTAACATTAGCTACGCCGCTCGGTAGTAAGTAATGGTATCATAGGACTTGACAAATCTCGTTCCTGACATCCTAGGTATGTTTGGGTGTACGGAATGACTGAATCCGAAAACATTTCTTTTGATAACCTTGACTTAGGGTTATTCGTCTGTCTCAAGGCTTGAATGTATGCGTTAACTTACCACATAAGTGTTTGTATCAGTAAAACATGCATTTACCTCGCAAAACATAACTTCTTTTGATATATTCAAAATACTTTGTTTTGTACATTTTTACATTTGGTTTATGTGACTCCACTTTACTTACCATACATAACATTTGTTACACATTACTTGACTACATTTGGACTTTTAACATTTGACATGGTTTATACAAGGACTTTTTGACAATTGGTTTAAACATGGACTTTATACATTGGTGGTTTGTTTAAGTGACTTAAGTAACGAGATGTGTGTAGTATGATACAAGCATGGTGGATACGCCGTTGGTACTTCCTATATATAAGTGCTTGTATTGTTCTACATGTCGTAGCGTTATTTAAATCATTCAATTTGGACTTATACATTTTACACAAACAACATATTTTTCACAAGACTTTGGTTTACAAAACAGTTTATTTTATACAACTCATTTTACTTGGTTATTCATTTAACCTTATATTATTCTTTTATTTATACATATCATCTGATTTTATTGCTTTTCAAATAACTTATAAAACAAAACAATTTACGAGGTTCATGACTAACTTCTATTTAAACATTTCTTTAAACTCAAGTCCTGAATCCTATTTTCATAAAACCTATGTATCTCACAGGCATTTTTATGCTGACGTACCTATTTTCACATGTGTTTTTAAGAGCTGTTTCTTAGGATGTTCATGACACACTAGGGCGGACCTGTGCCTTAGAGACTTAAAATAAAGATGGAACTAGTTTAATTATGTGATAAACTCTTCGTTTCAGTTATTTTAAGACAATGTAACTCTTTGTTTGATGAATAAAACATAAATTTTAATTACCATGGTTGTGGAACAATAATTCTGTTACAACACTCCTCGACGTTTCCGCCACGATTTGATGTTTTACGTGGTCGGGGTGTGACAGAAGAGTTGGTATCAGAGCCAATGGTTATAGGGAATTAGGTTATTAGTAAAATTTTGACCTAGACTATAACTTTCTAGGACCCCAACACAAGTTGTCTTGTGTTTAGATTTTAAAACATGCACTTCACCTATCATTAGGTGATTACCAAAAACAAAACATAATGGAAGGCACAAAGCCAAAATGAATCATCAATCTCTTAAACCTTCCAAGTTTTCAAAATCTCGTCAAAGTTTTGGGTTCTAAATAGTGTGAACACGTGCAAACTGGAAGAGTGAATGCATGTACCCTGGGTTTTCTGTCTAAGGCTAGAGTGTTCGTACAAATCCACATAATCGGACCAGTCACTCTTACCTGGGAACTCTTGGGGTGAGTGTTCATTTATAGGTGAGCATGTCTTCGTGATGCATTATTTTTAACCCATTTACTTTGATTAGTCACTGTGTGTCGTTTGTTTGCTTTGCGATACGGACAAATGACCACCATCTTTGCTTTTGTCGATTTTTGTTTCATCTCATTCTTTTCATCTAATCATCTCACTCATTCCTTTCATGTTTTCTTTTTTTTAGAATGCCTCCTCGACGTGAAAATCCGCTACCAAATGCCGAACTGGCAGAAATCATCGCGCAGCAAATGGCTGCTGCGTTCCCAAATCTTATTGCTCAATGGAACCAAGCCAACAACAACAATAATGCTCCATGCAATTTCAAGAGTTTTAACTCGGCTAAACCGCTCAAGTTTAGTGGTTCTGAGGGAGCAACTGGGCTCCTTCAATGGTTCGAGAGCATTGAGAGTACATTTCGTCATGTTCTATGTCCTGAGAATCGGAAGGTCGAGTTTGCTTCAAGCGTGTTTCAGAAAAGGGCACTTACATGGTGGAACGGGGTTATGAGAGACCGTGGTGCTGAGGTTGCTTTAGCACAAACATGGGCTGAACTTAGGACTCTTATGATGAGGGAGTTTTGCCCTCGTCATGAACTGCGAGCTTTAGAAAGGGAGTTTGATGACTTGAAACAGGATAGTGGCGAGCACCGGGCGTATACTGATAGGTATGAGGAGCTGAGCTTGTTATGCCCAACAATGGTTACCCCACTCGATAAGGCTATCAAAAGGTACATCGATGGTCTACCTGACTCAGTGCAAGACATCGTTACTGGTAGTAACCCTACCACAGTCCGTCAGGCGATCGAGCTAGCAGCGACATTGACTGAGTCGCAGATTCGGAAGGGTAAGTTGCACAGAAAGGGCGAGAAAAGTAAGAAGGAGGCGTCTGACAAAGAGGATAGCAAGAAAGGTAAAAACAAGAAGGGTAAGGATTCTGGTTCCTCGAAGGGTTCTAGGAAGAGAAAGGCTTCCCGAAACTACGCCGTTACTGCACAGGCTCAAGCTGCACCAAATCAGCCTGCGCAACCACTTGCCAAGAAACCTTATCTAGGCAATGCACCTTTGTGCAACAGGTGTAACGGTCATCATCAGCTACACCTCCAGTGTCGTCAATGTACCAACTGTGGAAGACCTGGTCATCTTGCTGCTACATGCCGCATTCCTGCTAATCAGAATCGGGCAGCTCAGAACCCAGCTCAACAAGTTGCTCAGCCTCTTGCTCAACAACAAGGTCAAGCTGCACGACCTTACTACCCACCAGGTTCTTGTTATAACTGTGGGGATCTGACCCACTATCGTAATCAGTGTCCAAGATTGGTGAATGCAAATCTGGCTCAGGCTCAGGCTCGAGGTCGAGTCTTCAACATGAATGCACAAGAGGCGCAAGCAGACAATGAAGTGGTTAACGGTACGTTCTTTGTTAATAATCAACCCGCATCTGTCCTTTTTGATTCTGGTGCCGATAAGAGTTTTGTGTCGTTATCTTATGAGCCATTGCTTCGAGTGTCTAGAACGAAACTAGGTAAGCCTTTGACAGTAGAAGTTGCGAGTGGTGATCCCATTGTTCTTGATTCTGTTCTTCGCAATTGCCAATTGAACCTTAACGACCATCTTTTTCCTATTGACCTCACACCCATGCAACTTGTAAGCTTCGACATTATTGTGGGTATGGATTGGTTAGCCAAGCATGTCACACCCCAACCGATGGCGGAATCATCGGGGCGCGGCACTGAGCGAAACAAATTGTTCAGAAGTTTCCATAACAACTATCATTACCATTCAATTTAAGTTAACATGTCCCATACCATGTCTCAAATAGCAACCAAGTTATTACAGACAAAAAACTAAACAAATATTCTGTTCCGACAACTCAGATTTAAACATAACAAATTATTCGTTGGTTTCTAGGACTCCAGTTCCTAGCTTCGAGTTCATCACAGCCCGAGAAGTATATAAACAAACTAGGCACCTGTCACATACGTTAAAATAAAGTCAATACATAAAATGTAAAGGTGAGCATACAAGTTTGATAATAGCAACTAGAGTTCGAATTCGTTTACGCATAACCAGCACGTACACATAGTGAAATGAAGCACATTAGTTATCGACATAGATCCATCGATACTAATGACTGCGGGTTGACTGCCCGAGGCAGTTCGCAATACATGATTACCACTGTAATCCATGCAAGTAAAAGATCCTTAACAACCCCCGTGTGAGCGGGTGTTGAGTCCAAACTATAGTACTATCGTTGCTAAGGCAGGTAGACAGCATTCCATGTGTAAACATAACAAACAAGCATTCATAAGCCACGTATAACATGCATTAATGGTTTAGCGTTAAAATAGCTTGAGTAGTGTGATAGTTGTAGTTTGAATAGTCGTAACGTATGTAACACCCAAAAGTGCTAAAAGCAAAAAGGGTTCGAGTATACTCACAGCGATTATGGATTGAAGGGAGCGTTTTACAGCGGGTACGGTTAGCCTGAATAGATTCGATAACGTAACGTTAAGTGGCGCGTAAAACAGTACGAAGTGAGAGTGGTTAGGATGGCCGATCGTGCGGACCAGCTATCCGTGAGAGGAAGTCATCCGTGCGCATGACCTATCCGTGCGGATGGTGATGCGTGCGGATGGTGGTCCATCCGGATATGCTATCCGTGCGTACGACTGTCCGTGCGGGTGGTACCCCGTGCAGATTAGTTGTGCGTGCGGACGACTTATCCGTACGGTCAGGTTGTTTGTGTGGATAAACGTTCAAGTGGATTGTTTCTTCCTAAGATGTGTTTGTGTATGATGGCTTGTGCTTTGGAGTTTTCGTTGTAGCATTTAGAAAACACATGAGTGTTTCTACCTTTCAAGCCGGTCGCGCGGACGACAGTCCGTACGTATGGTAGTCCGTGCGGACAGTGATGATCCGTGCGGGTAGTCTGTGCGTGCGGACAGGAACCATCCGTCCGGATAGTCTGTCCGTGCGTACGACTTGGCCGTGCGGATGAAACATTGTTTGAATTTTAGTTGAAGGCCTTAGTATCTCATGATCCGAAGAGTAATCCATTCAGAGGTCGTCCGTCCGGATTGCTCATTCGTCGATACTCAAACCTTGTTTGGAAAGTGGGCCCCAAGGGTAGCTCGTCCGGGTGGCAACTCGTCCGGATGTCCTGTGCGTGCGGATGGTAATCCGTGCGCACAGCCTGTCCGTGCGGACAGCTGGTCTGGTTGTTCCCTTCGTCTACACTTGGTTTCTGTTGTCGTTTATCGAGGCGTTCTGATTACGTGGCAACCACTTGGAATTTGTATTCTCACCCGCGTGACCAGACCTGTCAGGAACCACCCTAACTCGGCCTGTCGGCGACTCAGAACGGTAGTTCCGGTTGACCCCGAAATCAGGTGTCTTGCGGTAGAATTTCCAGATCTAGGACTAGTGCATCACTATTATCGAGTAGAGACTAGAACCGATCAGATTCGTACCGATTCTAAGGGTAAAAGGAGGAGAGAACTTAGGTTTATTTCTTTCAACTCTTTTATCCTTAGAGAAGTTTAGATCTAGGTGAAGTTATTGTGAAATCTTGTAGAAATCGTTTAGATCTGAGTTATTCTTGGTGGAATGAGGTCAAGCTTGAAGTTCATAAGAACTTCATGATGACGTCACCCGAGAATACCTCAAATCCGGATGATTTCATGGTTAAAAGTGAAGATTTGAAAGATGGAAATGTGTAGAATTGTGTAGTGATCAAAGATGTACAAGAATTAGTGCAAGATCTTACCTGGATTGAGAGAAATCTAAGAAAAAGTGAAGAATGCGTGTGGTTCGGACGTCACTTGCCAAAAGTGGAAAATGTGGAGAGTGACCAGAGTATTTATAGGATGCCAAAAAGGGAAAGGGGTAAGCCGTGCGCATGGCACGCACCCAAGTAGGCTATCCGCGCGGACTGGTCATCCGTGCGGATGCCGCCTGCTTTGAGGTGTTCGGTGCGATGTCGTTTCGGTTTCGATTTGCGAGTGATTCGATAGGGTTTCCTAGTCAAATTACTTTTAGTCCCAACTACTTCTTATGGGTTTGACTCGGAATTCGGGTTCGGGTTCGTTTACATTCGAGTTAGACTTTGAGTTCGATTGAGTTCGCTTGATTATCACAACATAACATAAAATAAACATGCACAGGTAACACGTAAGGCACACACACACGTATAATCAACAAGTAAAATACACAGTTCGAGTTTGATTCGATGTCGATTTGATTAGCATAGCTTGATTAACTTTATCGCATTGTTACTTCCTATGGTTCACAGTCGTAGGTCGATTGAAATATGATTAACACGAGTCGATTATTGCAATGTACGACACTTACTCCACATAATATAAATAAAATAAAAACATTTCTACGAGTCACGTCGCGCGAAATCGGTCGTTGACTTTGACCTTGACTTTGACTTTCACTCATGAAAACACGGGGTGTTACAGCCTCCCTTTGTTTAGGGAATTTCGTCCCGAAATTAAGCTGGAAGCCGTAACTAACCGTGGAATCACATGTGAGAGTCCTTCGTTCGGATCATTGAAAATTGTCAAATTAACCGAGTTTTTTTTTTATTTTTTTTGGGTATGATATGCAAAAAACATCTAATCTAAAAACCTATAAAATTTTAGGTTTCAATTCAAAGCCGTCTGGGAGAGATCTTGATTACTGTAGGTCTGGGTTCGTCTCCGATTCGATTGCGTAACGACACGTTCAACGTGCGGAAGTCCATGAACGTGTGTGACTAAACACAATCGTAACGGTGTCGAAACCGATCCTACAAGTGGTATCTGAGCAGGAGATCGATTGTTCAGATCATTCACACTCAGATTCGATCAATTTCTTCATATTTCGTCTCTGTCACGTTTTTCTCGTTAAATTAATCGTATATAATAATCCGTGATTCTATAGATCCGTATGACGTGTACAATGCCAAGAATCACGTTGAGAGAACTTTCTTTCTCTAGACTTTCCCTCTCTAAGATTATCTCCCTAAACCATCATATGAGCAAAAGTCCTTAAACTAACACTCTAACTTCCTATTTATAAGCTAAGGATTATAAGGAATCTTTCTTTATTTACATGTATGCCACATTGCCTTTCTTAACCGAACATTACTCATTCGTTAAACAACTGTGGATACTTTGCCTTCATGTCGCTTTCGAGTTCCTAAGTAAACTCCGCGCCTCGTTTGCCTTCCCATCCGACCTTCACGATAGGAATGTTTGAGCGCCTGAGTTCTTTGGTTTGGTAATCCATGATTTCGACAGGCTTTTCTACGAAGTGTAATGTTTCGTTCACTTGTAGATCTTCTAGAGGAACATGTAAGTCGTGGTCGGCGATGCACTTTCGGAGGTTTGACACGTGGAAAGTCGGGTGGACATTGCTAAGTTCCCCTTTTTGCCGAATCGGACTACACCCTTCCAAGGTGATACCTTTAGGAGTACGTAGTCACCAACGCCATACTCACGGTGCTTGCGCTTTTTATCGGCGAGAACTTTCTGTCGATCCCGAGCCTTCGCTAGGTTGTCCCGAATTTGGAAAATTTTGTCTGTCGTTTCTTGTAGCAGCTCCGGACCGGTTAGTTGCGAGTGACCGATCTCGTGCCACACAATAGGCGATCGACATCTTCTTCCGTATAAGGCCTCGAAAGGTGCCATCTGGATGCTAGCCTGGTAGCTGTTGTTATACGAGAATTCGACTAACGGAAGGTGTCTATCCCAATTACCACCGAAGTCTAGGACACACGAACGGAGCATGTCTTCAAGAGTACGGATCATTCTTTCAGTCTGACCGTCGGTCTGTGGGTGGAACGCGGTACTTAGATTAAGCGTTGTACCGAGTGCCGATTGAAACGTTTCCCACAATCGCGAAGTAAACCGAGCATCACGATCAGAGATGATGTCACGAGGCGTCTCATGTCGGCAAATGATCTCGTCGGTGTAGATTTGGGCTAATCGTTCTACCTTGTAGTCTTCTCGTATTGGCAGAAAGTGAGCTGATTTAGTCAAACGGTCAATAACAACCCAAATGCTGTCGTGACCTGATGACGTGGTTGGAAGCTTGGTTACGAAATCCATAGCTATACTCTCCCACTTCCACATGGGAATTGGCGGTTGTTCGAGCAAGCCAGAGGGTCTTTGATGTTCAGCCTTGATTCTAGCACAGGTTAGGCATTTTCCGACGTAGAGTGCGATATCCCGTTTCATACCCGGCCACCAATATCTATAGCGAAGATCATGGTACATTTTGTCAGCTACGGGATGAATAGAGTATCGGGATTTGTGGGCTTCATCCATGATAATCTGTCGCAGGTTGGTTCGCTTGGGAATCCAAATCTTGTCTAGGAAGTGGAATATCCCATTTGATTTGCTTACCAGTTGGGCTCCATCGTGGTAGATCCTTTCTTTCTTCAGAGTGCGTTCGTTGAAACATGCATGCTGGGCGTCGCGAATGAGAGCTTCGAGGTTGTGCTGAGCTTGAACATTACGAGTGCTAAGCAGATAGCTCCGCCTGCTAAGCGCGTCGGCAACAACATTTGCCTTGCCTGGGTGATAACGAATCTCACAGTCGTAATCGTTGAGAAGTTCTACCCATCGGCGTTGACGCATATTTAGTTCCTTCTGATTAAAGATGTGTTGTAGGCTCTTATGATCGGTGAAGATCGTACACTTTGTACCATATAGGTAGTGTCGCCAAATCTTTAATGCAAAAACAACTTCGCCTAGCTCGAGATCGTGGGTTGTATAGTTCTTCTCGTGGACTTTGAGCTGACGGGATGCGTAGGCTATGACCTTGTCTCGTTGCATAAGGCCACAACTGAGACCAAGGTTGGAAGCATCACAGTAGACAATGAAATTATCGTTTCCGTCGGGTAGCGTGAGAACAGGAGCATTGCAGAGCATGTATTTGAGGGTTCGAAAGGCAGACTCTTGTTTGGTTCCCCAGACAAAAGGCTGGTCCTTATGAGTGAGAGAAGTAACTGATACAGCGATCTTCGAGAATCCTTCAATAAATCGTCGATAATAGCCCGCTAGTCTGAGAAAGGAACGGACTTCAGACGGATTCTTAGGCGTAACCCAGCTCTTAACAGCTTCTATCTTCGCATGATCGACGTGAATGCCTTGACTATTTACTATGTGACCCAGAAACTGAACCTCCCCCAACCAAAACTCGCATTTGGAGAATTTGGCGTAGAGTTGGTTCCCCTGGAGTAACTCGAGAACCAGACGTAGATGTTGCGCGTGTTCGGCTCTCGTTTTGGAATAAATCAAGACATCGTCGATGAACACGATGACGAAACGGTCGAGATATGGTTTACACACTCGATTCATTAGATCCATGAAAACTGCTGGTGCGTTTGTTAGGCCAAAGGGCATGACAACGAACTCATAATGGCCGTAACGAGTACGAAACGCTGTTTTGGGTATATCCTCCTCCTGTATACGCAGCTGATGATATCCTGAACGTAGATCGATCTTCGAGAAACACGTAGCGCCTTGTAGTTGGTCAAACAAATCGTCGATTCGAGACAGAGGATAGCGGTTCTTGATCGTCAGCTTATTCAATTCCCGGTAGTCAATGCACATTCGGAACGACCCGTGCTTCTTTTTTACGAAAAGGACCGGTGCGCCCCAAGGTGAGGTGCTCGGGCGAATAAAGCCTTTTTCAAGTAATTCCTGGAGTTGGGTTGAGAGTTCGCGCATTTCGGACGGCGCGAGTCGATAAGGAGCTCTAGCGATAGGATTAGCTCCAGGAACGAGATCAATGCGAAAATCAATATCGCGCTTGGGAGGTAGTCCGGGAAGGTCCTCTAGAAAAACTTGAGGAAATTCTCGAACCACAGGAACGTCTTTCACTTCCTTCTTCTCTTTCTTTTCCTTCTCCGCTGCTACAATGTTGGCCAAGAAAGCTCTGTATTCCTTGTGGAGATACTTGCTAGCTTGGAGGCATGACATAAGCTTGAGACCCTTCGAAGTAGTATCACCATAAACGCACAACGAATCACCGTTTGCGAGCGAGAAACGAATCATTTTATCGAAGCACACAACTTCGGCATGATTTCCGCGAAGAAAGTCCATGCTTACTATGACGTCGAAACTTCCGAGTTGCATCGGAATGAGATCGATGGAGAAGATGTGATTGTTGAGCTCGAGAGTGCAATCACGAATAACAGAGTTTACAGCGACGGTTCTTCCGGTAGCGACTTCAACATCGAATGCAGAGGAGAGTCGGGAACGTTTACGACTAAGGAGTTTCTCAAATTCGATCGACACAAAGCAATTATCGGCTCCAGTATCAAACAAACATGAAGCATAAATACCATTCACAAGGAACGTACCATTGACCACGTTGTTGTCGGCCTGGGCTTGACGCACATTGAGATTGAAAGTTCTGGCGCGTGCTGCCTGTTGTTGCTGTTGCTGCTGTGGCGGCTGCTGTTGCGGTTCTTGTTTCACTACCCTGTTCGGGCACATGTTGGCGAAATGGTTCGGGTCGCCACACGTGAAGCATGCTCTGGCTTTGACTGCGGGTGCCGGAGGAGCTTGTTGACCCTGTGGGGCAGCGAGTAGAGCTTGATTGGCAGGAGCTTGACGAATACGGCAGTTGGCAGTAAAGTGGCCATAGACGTTGCAATGAGCACAGAAACGACATTGAATAGCAGTCGGGTGATGATAGGTGCAAGTAGGGCAAAGTGGGTGTGGCCCAGTATATGCACGTTTTGCAGGCGGTGCATTGGCCACAGGCGCCGCTACTTGACGCTGTTGAGCAGGTACAGCTTGGATCGGTGCCGCAGTAATCGCACAGTTCTTGTTGGTGGAGCTGTTCTTTCTCTTGTTCTTCCTCTTGTTGCTTGACGAGGTGGCTTCAGCAGTTGGTGCAGTAGTGGTAGCTTGATGCAGATGCTTGGAGGTCTTATCCCACACCCCAACCTTAACCCTTTTGTCGTTGATCTCAGCGGCCAGCAGATAGGTTTCTTCGATCGTGGTAGTCTTAGCCGCTTTCACGAAATCAGCAACGCAGTCGGGCAAAGCTCGGATGTACTTCTTGATGGTCATATCAGAAGTCTTGACCTGGTCGGGACAGATAATGCTGAGCTGTTTGAAGCGAGCAGTAAGGCCAGCATTGTCTCCATCCTTCTGATGTATGTGCCAAAATTCATCTTCAAGCTTTTGACGCTCGTGAGGAGGGCAAAATTCCTCTAGCATGACTTCCTTGAGCTCATCCCACGACAAACCGTAAGCTGCATCATTCCCTCTCTTGTTCCTCTCGGCCGTCCACCAGTCCAAGGCACGGGACTGAAAGACGCCGGTAGCGTTCAGAGTTCGAAGGTCATCAGGGCAACCACTTTGTCGCAGAGTAACCTCGATAGAGTCAAACCAGTGGAATAGTGCAGTAGGACCTCCTTCGCCTGTGAATTCTTTCGGCCCACATGACTTGAATTGTTTGAAACTGAAAGGTCTCGTGACAGCTTTAGGACCTTCAGTCCTCGATTCCTCGAATGATTTGCTGGCATTCTCATACGCGTCACTCACAGCTTTTGCTACACTTTTTGCGATGATCGAAGCAAGACGCTTGTCCCTCCTTTCTCGACGTGAGAGAGTCGTATGACAGGATCCTGACGACATTGTCTGCAATAGACATCGCCACGGAACTCAACACATGTATTCGAGTCTCACCTCTCACGTTTATTCCTACTAAAGCTCAGTAACACGTACCATGTAAACGTATATATAGTCACAAATTCACAGAATTGCACAAAATCACATAAACACATAGAGCACATAATCACAACATTCCTAACCACGTAAGCATAACAGCAAGAATCACGTATAACTTAACTACTAAAAGCACCTACGAGCATACAAAGTATTCTGTCTGCCTCTATTGTCGATTTGCTAGCGATGAGTTGTGTGGGTTTTGTGTTTTAGCAGAAGCAATAGTGTTGGGTCGAAACCAATAGTATCTCAAAACGTTAACAAATAACAGTAAAACACATAAAATCTTCATGAAGGTCGATAAATAAAAGATAGATTGTCTGCGGCTAGTAGACTTCGACTAACCAAAATGGCTCGACTATTCTCAAGGATCTTGCTTGCACAATTACCTCCAGGACTATGCCTTTGCCTCGATTCTTGGGCATCAGCGCAATTCCCTTTGGTTATATTGTGTCTTTAGATCTTTGGAGTCCATCGAGACCTTGGTGAGAGTTTTGTATAAAAGCAGGACAAGTCGTCAAGGTTAGGGTTTCACCCCTATCTTACAACTTCGTCCTTAGCTTTTAATAAAATGGAGGAGATGATTCATCAAAATCTGGATTTCACTCCTAATTTGGTATGATTTCCTCGTTTGTCGTTAAAACGTAAGCTGATTAGGTAACTTTAGTCGAGAGTTTGCGGTTTTTCACACCTATTCTCGGCCTCATTACCTGTTCACAACTTGAAAATTCGAGTGCAGTGATAGGAAAGAGCGAGTAGTAGTGGCGAGTTTACGCATACGCGTGAGTAGGTCTGTTGGTTCTTAACTATAGACTAGGTCTCTAAGACTTCGACCCAGACTAGGTCGAGTCTTGCCTAATTCCCTATAGTTATGGCTCTGATACCAATCTGTCACACCCCAACCGATGGCGGAATCATCGGGGCGCGGCACTGAGCGAAACAGATTGTTCAGAAGTTTCCATAACAACTATCATTACCATTCAATTTAAGTTAACATGTCCCATACCATGTCTCAAATAGCAACCAAGTTATTACAGACAAAAAACTAAACAAATATTCTGTTCCGACAACTCAGATTTAAACATAACAAATTATTCGTTGGTTTCTAGGACTCCAGTTCCTAGCTTCGAGTTCATCACAGCCTGAGAAGTATATAAACAAACTAGGCACCTGTCACATACGTTAAAATAAAGTCAATACATAAAATGTAAAGGTGAGCATACAAGTTTGATAATAGCATATAGAGTTCGAATTCGTTTACGCATAACCAGCACGTACACATAGTGAAATGAAGCACGTTAGTTGTCGACATAGATCCATCGATACCAATGACTACGGGTTGACTGCCCGAGGCAGTTCGCAATACATGATTACCACTGTAATCCATGCAAGTAAAAGATCCTTAACAACCCCCGTGTGAACGGGTGCTGAGTCCAAACTATAGTACTATCGTTGCTAAGGCAGGTAGACAGCATTCCATGTGTAAACATAACAAACAAGCATTCATAAGCCACGTATAACATGCATTAATGGTTTAGCGTTAAAATAGCTTGAGTAGCGTGATAGTTGTAGTTTGAATAGTCGTAACGTATGTAACACCCAAAAGTGCTAAAAGCAAAAAGGGTTCGAGTATACTCACAGCGATTATGGATTGAAGGGAGCGCTTTACAGCGGGTACGGTTAGCCTGAATAGATTCGATAACGTAACGTTAAGTGGCGCGTAAAACAGTACGAAGTGAGAGTGGTTAGGATGGCCGATCGTGCGGACCAGCTATCCGTGAGAGGAAGTCATCCGTGCGGATGGTGATGCGTGCGGATGGTGGTCCATCCGGATATGCTATCCGTGCGTACGACTGTCCGTGCGGGTGGTACCCCGTGCGGATTAGTTGTGCGTGCGGACGACTTATCCGTACGGTCAGGTTGTTTGTGTGGATAAACGTTCAAGTGGATTGTTTCTTCCTAAGATGTGTTTGTGTATGATGGCTTGTGCTTTGGAGTTTTCGTTGTAGCATTTAGAAAACACATGAGTGTTTCTACCTTTCAAGCCAGTCGCGCGGACGACAGTCCGTGCGTATGGTAGTCCGTGCGGACAGTGATGATCCGTGCGGGTAGTCTGTGCGTGCGGACAGGAACCATCCGTCCGGATAGTCTGTCCGTGCGTACGACTTGGCCGTGCGGATGAATCATTGTTTGAATTTTAGTTGAAGGCCTTAGTATCTCATGATCCGAAGAGTAATCCATTCAGAGGTCGTCCGTCCGGATTGCTCATTCGTCGATACTCAAACCTTGTTTGGAAAGTGGGCCCCAAGGGTAGCTCGTCCGGGTGGCAACTCGTCCGGATGTCCTGTGCGTGCGGATGGTAATCCGTGCGCACAGCCTGTCCGTGCGGACAGCTTGTCCGTGCGGACAGCCTGTCCATGCGGACACCTGGTCTGGTTGTTCCCTTCGTCTACACTTGGTTTCTGTTTTCGTTTATCGAGGCATTCTGATTACGTGGCAACCACTTGGAATTTGTATTCTCACCCGCGTGACCAGACCAGTCAGGAACCATCCTAACTCGGCCTGTCGGCGACTCAGAACGGTAGTTCCGGTTGACCCCGAAATCAGGTGTCTTGCGGTAGAATTTCCAGATCTAGGACTAGTGCATCACTATTATCGAGTAGAGACTAGAACCGATCTGATTCGTACCGATTCTAAGGGTAAAAGGAGGAGAGAACTTAGGTTTATTTCTTTCATCTCTTTTATCCTTAGAGAAGTTTAGATCTAGGTGAAGTTATTGTGAAATCTTGTAGAAATCGTTTAGATCTGAGTTATTCTTGGTGGAATGAGGTCAAGCTTGAAGTTCATAAGAACTTCATGATGACGTCACCCGAGAATACCTCAAATCCGGATGATTTCATGGTTAAAAGTGAAGATTTGAAAGATGGAAATGTGTAGAATTATGCAGTGATCAAAGATGTACAAGAATTAGTGCAAGATCTTACCTGGATTGAGAGAAATCTGAGAAAAAGTGAAGAATGCGTGTGGTTCGGACGTCACTTGCCAAAAGTGGAAAAAGTGGAGAGTGACCAGAGTATTTATAGGATGCCAAAAAGGGAAAGGGGTAAGCCGTGCGCATGGCACGCACCCGGGTAGGCTATCCGCGCGGACTGGTCATCTATGCGGATTGGCAATCCGTGCGGATGGGCCATCTGTGCGGATGCCGCCTGCTTTGAGGTGTTCGGTGCGATGTCGTTTCGGTTTCGATTTGCGAGTGATTCGATAGGGTTTCCTAGTCAAATTACTTTTAGTCCCAACTACTTCTTATGGGTTTGACTCGGAATTCGGGTTCGTTTACATTCGAGTTAGACTTCGAGTTCGATTGAGTTCGCTTGATTATCACAACATAACATAAAATAAACATGCACAGGTAACACGTAAGGCACACACACACACGTATAATCAACAAGTAAAATACACAGTTCGAGTTTGATTCGATGTCGATTTGATTAGCATAGCTTGATTAACTTTATCGCATTGTTACTTCCTATGGTTCACAGTCGTAGGTCGATTGAAATATGATTAACACGAGTCGATTATTGCAATGTACGACACTTACTCCACATAATATAAATAAAATAAAAACATTTCTACGAGTCACGTCGCGCGAAATCGGTCGTTGACTTTGACCTTGACTTTGACTTTCACTCGTGAAAACACGGGGTGTTACAAAGCATCACGCGGAGGTAGTTTGTTTTGAGAAGATTGTTCGGGTGCCGCTTTCATCAGGTGAGATCCTACAGGTTCGTGGTGAGAAACCTGCTAGTAGTCTCAAGCTCATGTCATGTACTCAAGCTCGGAAGTATCTGTGAAAGAATTATGTGGCCTTTTTGGCACATGTTATAGCAGATAAAGGCAAAGGTAAGTCTATCCAAGATATTCATGTTGTTCGGGATTTTCCGGAGTTGTTTCCTAAAGAGTTACCTGGTCTACCCCCAGCGCGCCAAGTTGAGTTCCGTATTGATCTCGTACCTGGTGCAAATCCCATTGCTAGAGCTCCAAATTGTCTTGCACCGTCTGAAATGCAAGAGTTGTCTAAGCAGCTTCAGGAGCTATCTGACAAAGGTTTTATTCGTCCTAGTTTTTCACCTTGGGGTGCTCCCGTTCTTTTTGTCAAGAAGAAGGATGGATCCTTCAGGATGTGCATCGATTATCGTGAGCTGAACAAGCTTACCATCAAGAATCGATATCCCCTACCTCGCATCGATGATCTCTTTGACCAGTTACAGGGTGCTTCTTATTTTTCGAAGATTGATCTTCGTTCTGGGTATCATCAACTTCGTGTGCATGAAGAAGATATTCCCAAGACTGCCTTCCGCACTCGTTATGGGCATTATGAGTTCACAGTCATGCCGTTCGGTTTGACTAATGCTCCTGCTGTTTTCATGGACTTGATGAATAGGGTTTGTAAGCCTTATTTAGATAAGTTCATCATCGTTTTTATTGATGACATCTTGATACATTCTAAGACGCAAGCTGATCATGAGCAACATCTTCGTCTTACTCTGGAACTCCTAAAGAAAGAGCAACTTTTCGCCAAATTCTCCAAGTGCGAATTTTGGCTTAAGGAGGTTCAATTTTTGGGGCATATTATCAACGAACAAGGTATTCATGTAGATCCCTCTAAGATCAGTGCGATTAAGGATTGGGATACGCCTACTACTCCTACTAGGGTTCGTTCTTTTCTTGGTCTCGCGGGTTATTACCGCCGCTTCATAAAGAATTTCTCAAAGATTGTAGTTCCTTTAACTGCTCTAACTCAGAAGAACAAATCCTTTGAATGGGGATTTAAGAAAGAGGAAGCGTTTCAGACCTTAAAGCAGAAGCTTTGTGACGCGCCTATTCTGACTTTGCCTGAGGGCAATGATGATTTCGTCGTTTATTGCGATGCATCTAAATTGGGTCTTGGCTGTGTTCTGATGCAAAGGAACAAAGTCATAGCCTACGCATCAAGACAATTGAAGGTGCATGAGAAGAACTACACCACTCATGATCTTGAGTTGGGTGCAATTGTGTTCGCTCTTAAGATCTGGAGACACAATTTGTATGGTACAAAGTGTGTGGTTTTCATAGACCACAAAAGTCTTCAGCATATCTTCAATCAGAAAGAACTCAACATGAGGCAAAGACGTTGGATTGAGCTTCTAAACGATTATGACTGCGAAATTCGCTACCATCCTGGTAAGGCGAATGTCGTAGCCGATGCTTTGAGTCATAAGGAACGTACTAAGCTTCATTGTGTTCATGTTCAAACTGATATTCAAGCTCGATCGGATATTCAAGCCCGCATCTCTCAGGCTCAGCATGCTTGTGTTTCACAAGACTTGATGGGTAAGGAATTACCCTATCACATTAAGCCTGATCTTGAACTAAAGGACGATGGGTCGTATTATTTCATGGACCGTTTGTGGGTCCCAAGCCTAGATGATCTCCGCACTTTGCTTATGGATGAATCTCATAAGTCTCGTTATTCTATTCATCCTGACTCAGATAAGATGTATAAGGATCTTCGTACTCAGTATTGGTGGCCCGGTATGAAGAAAGACATTGCCTTGTATGTTTCAAAATGCCTTACTTGTCAAAAGGTCAATGCTGAACACCAACATCCTTCTGGTCTTTTGGAGCAACCAGAGATTCCAGTTTGGAAATGGGAAAACATTGCCATGGATCTCATTACTAAACTTCCGCGCACTAAGAAAGGTCATGATGCCACCTGGGAAGTTGTTGATCGTCTTACTAAGTCAACACATTTCTTGCCAATACGTGAGGATTTTTTGTGACACCTGGGTCACTGCGACCATCAAACAAATACCAAACCAATGAAATATTGTATTTCATACTTGGGATTTGTACAAATATGTGTATCATTTGCACATATCAATTCTTGTTCGATTTCGGGCTCTAAATCGCTTTCTGGAAGGTTATACGCGCACTGATGCGTAAATATAACTAGTTTAATGCAATGAACACTCCGGAATAGTGAAATAGGCTTCACATACCTTAAATAACCTTTACATAACTTAGAAATAAGTTTTGAAGGCTTTGGTATGGCAAAATCAAGTTAAATCGCTTACAGGGACTAAATTCGACAAACTGCGAAAGTATACCGATTTGAACTGTAACAGACATTCCGGGACATGACCATGAGTTAAATATACCATAAATATCCTTTACATAGCTTAGAAATAGGCTTTGAGAGGTTCGGTGTGCTAAAATAAACTTTGGGTCACTCAGGGACTAAAAGCGTCAAAAAGTGCACAAGTTTGCACTTTCGCGCATATCTTGCGTTCCGAATACATCCGGACATCCAAAAATTTATGTAAGCACTAAAATATTTTATTTTAGTGTTTGGCAAGAGAAAAATCCATTCGTCGCGCAATTTGGATCGTTTTTCGCACTTATGCGCATTCCGTCGTAATTAAGCGAACATCGCGATCGTACGACCAAACGAACCGACATCCGGGATATTTTTGAGCATGTTTCATGTCCACAATGTTTAGGCATCATTTTAGGGCCTTGAAAATGGCTTAACGAGCCTTAAACATGTCGGAAATGGCCTTAATACACAACGGGGACTGAATTGGAAACTGGTTGCTGATCAGAAGGACCTTAGCGTGACACCTAGCCCCTTGGCGTCACGCGAGGCCCCTTCTGATCATCAAAAGCCATTTTAACAGCTGTTAACCGCTATTTAGCACTCCCAACTCAAATCCACTTGTTGTTTCCTGATGTTGGGGGGCCAATGTGATGTACATGAGGTTACCAATAAGTGTAGGGATGTGATTAAATCATGGTTTACGAGAAACGATCCTAACGGTGGTCCATTTCCTATAAATACCCATCAAGTTCACTTGCAAAACCCACTTGAAATCTGAGAATTCTCTAAGTTGGGGTGTCTTATCACTTCATACCTGAGAATACTTGGAAGTTCAATCTTGCGGGGACTCTTTGTAAGTGTTCTTTCATTCTTTTCATTCGTTTTAGCGTTAAAGTCAAACTTTGTTTGACTTTCTGCGTTGAACAGTTTATGGTCAATGCGAAGTTCATTTGAACTTCATAACGTGAGCATGATCACGATGGTTATAGTCCCTAGTGACTATACCTACTGATTACCACGTTATCTAGGCTCAGTGACGAGTCGTAGTTTCGGCCAAAATGCGTGTTATTGCGTATTTTGTAACCAAACTACTTTTAGGTATCAAAACCGTTTGTTTTGATACCAAACCTGTTTTCTAAACTTAGTTAAGCATGTTTTAACATGCTTAGCTCGTCACTTTTAGTTTAGTGCTTATATAGGGTCGTAAGGTAAGCGATCTAAAAAATCGCTTATACTTTCGAACCCGACCCGTTTGGTCGATCATTAGGATCCGACCAAGCACATTAGGTGACCATAGTATATAGGGAATAACCTTCTGAGGTTATACCTTATGGTCACAGCGTTTAGTTAGTTGTATGATAGGTAGTTTATATGCCTTAGGTAAATGACCAAAATACCCTTTTTACGCCAAAATTCATTTTAAGCATATGTAACATAACTTTTGATATCTAAACTGATTTGGAAACAATATTAGACATGTTAAGGCATATTTTACTTATCATAGGGCTAGTTAGGCGTTCCAAACGCGTTTTACGCGAACGACGCGTTAAAGTTGCATAAGCTACCTAAACGGGTCGTAATGGGTCGTAAGCACTTAGGTTAGGTTTCATTTTAGTATGTGGGCTTTGTTAAACCATATTAGACGAGTCTCCATACTTGTTTGGTTTTCGAACCCTCATTCTATCAAATCCTCCGATTTAGGTCCGGTATATTAACATAGTTACCTATTTTAGGTGCCGTTTGATTTCCGTGATCTCTAGCATTGTTTGGTTGTACTCAAGGACTACTAAGCAATCTCAAGTGAGTACATAGACCCCTATTTTACTGTTTTCCAAATGTTTTGGGGTGGAACACATGTGCCTACTTGTTACTTTCATGCTTTCCTGTTTTCACATCATATACTTGCTATGTTCATTAGTACATTTATAGTACATGATTTCACTGTGTTTTATGCTACGTATGCCCATTGTGTGCATACTTAGTACATTATTTTACATTACATTTTATGCTATGTATGCCCATTGTGTGCGTACTTAGTACATTATTTTACATTACATATTATGCTATGTATGCCCATTGTGTGCGTACTTAGTACATTTGTTATTCATCACATGCTTACATTTTGGTATGACATTTGGTTTGTTCAAATGATACAATGTACATTCATTAACACCGATCATGCCGCTCAATAGTAAGTAGTGGTACCATAGGACTTGACAACTCCCATTCCTGAAATCTCGGGTTTGTTTGGATTGGAAGGAATGACCGAATCCGATTACATTTCTAGGTGGACCTTAGACTTTGTGCTAGGGTTTATTCTACAGTCACAAGGCTTGGATGTATGAATTTTTACAATACCGCATAGATGTTTATATCAGTATAGCATGCATTCATTACACAAAACATAACTTTGATTTAAACCATGTTTTACTTCAATACCTTGTTTTTGTGCATTTTACATATGGTTTAGGGGTGGAACACATGTGCCTACTTGTTACTTTCATGCTTTCCTGTTTTCACATCATATACTTGCTATGTTCATTAGTACATTTATAGTACATGATTTCACTGTGTTTTATGCTACGTATGCCCATTGTGTGCATACTTAGTACATTATTTTACATTACATTACATTTTATGCTATGTATGCCCATTGTGTGCGTACTTAGTACATTATTTTACATTACATTTTATGCTATGTATGCCCATTGTGTGCGTACTTAGTACATTATTTTACATTACATTTTATGCTATGTATGCCCATTGTGTGCGTACTTAGTACATTTGTTATTCATCACATGCTTACATTTTGGTATGACATTTGGTTTGTTCAAATGATACAATGTACATTCATTAACACCGATCATGCCGCTCGGTAGTAGGTAGTGGTACCATAGGACTTGACAACTCCCATTCCTGAAATCTCGGGTTTGTTTGGATTGGAAGGAATGACCGAATCCGATTACATTTCTAGGTGGACCTTAGACTTTGTGCTAGGGTTTATTCTACAGTCACAAGGCTTGGATGTATGAATTTTTACAATACCGCATAGATGTTTATATCAGTATAGCATGCATTCATTACACAAAACATAACTTTGATTTAAACCATGTTTTACTTCAATACCTTGTTTTTGTGCATTTTACATATGGTTTAGTTGACATATTTCACTTACCATACATAAACATTTTGACATTTATATACACAATTCATGATTTACATTAGACATAAACATTTTGACATTTATATACACAATTCATGATTTACGTTAGACATAAACATTTGGACATTAATATACACAATTCATGGTTTACATTAGACATAAACATTTTGACAATTGATTATACATAAACATTTTACTTTGGTGGTTTGGTTTTGGTAAGTGATTTAAGTAACGAGGCGTGTGTAATACGATACAAGTATGGTGGATACGCCACTGGTACTTCCTATATATAAGTGCTTGTATGGTATTACATATCGTAGCTTTATTTGAATCATTTCTATGTAGACATATAACATTTTATACAAATAACATACTTTTCACAAGACATTGTTTTACAAAACAACTTATCTTATACAAACTCATTTTACTTGGTTATTCATTTAACCATACATTATTCTCTTATTTATACATATCATCTGATCTTATTGATTTTCAAATGATTTACAAGACAAAGCAAATTACAAGGTTCATGACTAAACATTTTCTTAAACATAAGTCATGAATTCTATTTTCACAAAACCTATGTATCTCACAGGCATTTTTATGCTGACGTACCTATTTTCACATGTGTTTCAGGATATGACGCATAGGATTTATCAAGATACACTTAGGCGGACTTGGGCCTTAGTGACAATAAAAGATGCAAGACTAGTTATTTATGTTATATTTCTTAGATTGATAAGATATTGTAACTCTTTTAATCAATAAAACAATATTTCAATTTCCATGTGTTATGAAACAATGATTCTGTTACAACACTCCCCGATGTTTCCGCCACGTTTTGTTGTTTTACGTGGTCGGGGTGTGACAGAAAAGTTGGTATCAGAGCTCATGGTTATAGGGAATTAGGTTATTAGTAATACTTTGACCTAGTCTATAACCTTCCTAGGACCCTAACGCGAGTTTACTTGCGTTTAGTCATAAAACAATACTGTCACCTATCCTTAGGCGACAACCACAACAAGAACACAAATTTCAAAACCGCTTTGAAAACTAATCATCTGTTCTAGGATGATTGATTACTAGGTTTTGAACCCTCTATTGTAAGGTTTTGAACCCTCTGTTATAAGGTTTTGAACCCTCTAAGTTTTCAAATCTCGTCAAAGTTTGGGTCTTATAATGTGAACACGTGCAAACTGGAAGAGTGAATGCATGTACCCTGAGTTTTCTGTCGAAGGCTAGAGTGTTCGTACAAATCCGCAGTATCGGACCAGTCACTCTTACCTGGGAACTCTTGGGGTGAGTGTTCACTTATAGGCGAGCATGTCTTCAGTGATACATTAATATGACCCGTTTACTTTGATTTGTCACCGTCTCATTTGTTTGCCTTAGGTAACAAACAAATGATCGCAATTTTTATGCATTGCCATCCTGTTTTGTTTGTCTGATAACCTTTCACTTGTTTCTTCCTATGTCTTTCAATTTCTTCTAGAATGTCTCTTCCTCTCAGCAACGGTCAAATGTACGAGCAAACAACCAAATTTGCCCAGCAAATAGGCGAAGTGATTCTGAAGACTGTGGAATTAGGCATAGCCATGTCTCGTCTCAACAATGAAGTCACTCAAGAGTCACCGAAGGAAGCAGAAGTCAAGCCAGCACCACCAGCTAAGAAACCAACCGAGGAATCAAAGACCATGGATGAACGATCCCCTAAGAAGTCAAAGAAGCGAAAGGCTTCTCAGAACTTCGCCATGGTCGCTCACAATGGTCAAGCTGTCCCCAACCAACCAGCTCAACCCCCTGCTAGGAAGCCATACAAAGGAATTGTTCCTCTGTGCAAACGATGCAACCGTCATCATTCAAACTTCATACCCTGCTCCAAATGTACCTACTGTGGACGGCGGGGACATTTCGTTAACATATGCCGCTTTGCTATCCAAAACAAAGTTGTTATAAACCTTGCTACTGCTCAACCTCCTGCTAGGAAACCTTATGCCGGCACTGCACCAAAATGCGACAAATGTAATGGGCATCACCAAGCTCACTTACAATGTCGTCTGTGTGTATCATGTGGGCGAATTGGTCACCTGGCAAGTGCTTGTCGATGTAACCCGAACCAAGGTGGTCCAAATCAACCACAAGCCAATCCTGCTCAAGCTCGCTTTCAGCCTGGATCGTGCTACAACTGTGGCAAGATGGGTCATTTCGTGAATAAATGCCCGAAGCTTGCTAAGGAAAATCCAACCCACGGATGAGCAGTTGGCTGATTAGAAGATGTTGTTGTCTTATGCTTTTGTTTCTTCTATTTCTTGTAATGTGAAACAATCTGTTTTGATTATAAAGAAATTGTTGTTCACAATTCTGATATACACATGTAGTTACACGAGTAAATGGAAATTCCCTATGATACCTATATTAAGGAACTATGTTCCTTACAAACTACTCTTGTGATTCTCTCTTTCAAATGATCGCTCATGATTCCCTCGAAAATTTTAAGTACTCGTTTCACTCTAAGAAACAAAGTACAGAAAATAAAGTGACATTATGAGTAATCATGCTTCTGCACATCTGTGCCTTTGAATCCTTGGTTAGATAACTAAGGGTATTTTCAAATCTCATACCCATTACGTTTTGATTTTTCAACATGCACAGTACAAGTATTTCAAAAACAATCTTCATGATCTCAAAACATTTCATATAGTTTGAAAACAATTTTTTTTCAAATGCATTGTCTATGTTATTTCAAAAACATTAGCTATGTTTTCAAAAACAACCTTCATAATTTCAAAGTGTTTTATATAGTCTGAAAACAATATTAACACAGTACATTTTCTTATCAAGTGCATGATTTCGAAAAGCATCATTCATGTTTTTTTTTCAAAAACCTTATACATAATTTCAAAATTTATCTCGCATGATTTTAAAGCAATTTTTTTTAAATATATACCTACCTAATACACCTACTTTATGATTTCAAAGGTATTATATATATAAGGTTTCAAAAAATTGAACACATTTTTTAGAACCCCATGCATAGTTTTCCAAAAATATTCTCCTCATACATTGACTTAACCTTCAAATTCTGCTTCATATGTCACCTTGGCATATCTAGCGTCTCAACTTCATAAGCATTTTTACTTCATGTTTTGACATAAACACATCCAGTGCAAGGTTTCAAAACATCTTCAACTTCTAAAATCCATATGGGATCTTTTTATCTTCACATTTAGACCCTTGTGGATGATTATCATTCAAATCAGAGTCCTTAATTGGATTCCTTATGTACCTAAATTCGAACGTTTCGGTTCCTTATAATCGAAATCGAATTTTTCTTTTAAAAATCTTTCTATCTTTATAGTTAGATTATTGATAATGTTTAAAGTACCAAATGAAATCCACGAGATGGATTCCAAGTGTGCTTTAAATACATGTGCTCTGTTAGCAAAAAAAAATTAACAAATTAAAGATCTAGATAAACAATCTTTGTGGTTATATGACTATGTGTTTATGCATCTTGTGTTTTTTATGCATTTTTTGTGTTTTTGTATACTCTGGATATTCGTTATCCAAATCCTCGTAGGATCTTTCATATCTTCATATGAGGGATTCGTAGTAGGATATTCAAAAAGGTACTACCTTAAATCCTTATTGGGCTTCTATGTAATAGTTAAGACCCTTGGGTTATATAGTACCATTCCATGTTTCATAAGAGACCCTTTTAGGGGTCTAGTAAAAAAGATTGATTCAAAAATCTGGTTAAGAATGACATGTGATGATATAAGCTGAAAAGACTCCTTGGTTGTCTATTAAAATCATTTATTGATTTAATAAAAGGGACCCTATGGTGGTCTAGTCACACTCATCACAGGTTTGTTCATTTGGTTTTCCCCTACACATTATAAAATTGACTGTGTGAACTATGCAAGGAATTGTCTAATTATGGACGCGTACATAATTATGAAATTTAGTGCACAGAAACCCAATAAGATTTATTATGTGTAAGAACCGATAGTGACAACAATAACAAAATGAGAACGATGTGATGGAGGTACGGTGGACGCACCAATGACACTTCATATACTTGTATATAAGTATCCCTCCTACATAGTAAGCGTGATGTTATTTAAAGTTACTAGAAGTTCAAGAACTCTAACCAGTGTTGTTCGATCTTTTCAACTTCATGTTTCAAGCTCTCACAAGTTTCCTCTAAATAAATTTCGGGACGAAATTTCCTAAAGTAGGGGAGACTGTGACACCTGGGTCACTGTGACCATCAAACAAATACCAAATCAATGAAATATTGTATTTCATACTTGGGATTTGTACAAATATGTGTATCATTTGCACATATCAATTCTTGTTCGATTTCGGGCTCTAAATCGCTTTCTGGAAGGTTATACGCGCACTGATGCGTAAATATAACCAGTTTAATGCAACGAACACTCCGGAATAGTGAAATAGGCTTCACATACCTTAAATAACCTTTACATAACTTAGAAATAAGTTTTGAAGGCTTTGGTATGGCAAAATCAAGTTAAATCGCTTACAGGGACTAAATTCGACAAACTGCGGAAGTATGCCGATTTGAACTATAACAGACATTCCGGGACATGACCATGAGTTAAACATACCATAAATATCCTTTACATTGCTTATAAATAGGCTTTTAGAGGTTCGGTGTGCTAAAATAAACTTTGAGTCATTCAGGGACTAAAAGCGTCAATTTGAATCGTTTTTCGCGCTTATGCGCATTCCGTCGTAATTAAGCGAACATCGCGATCGTACGACCAAACGAACCGACATCCGGGATATTTGTGAGCATGTTTCATGTCCACAATGTTTAGGCATCATTTTAGGGCCTTGAAAATGGCTTAACGAGCCTTAAACATGTCAGAAATGGCCTTAATACACAACGGGGACTGAATTGGAAACTGGTTGCTGATCAGAAGGACCTTAGCGTGACACCTAGCCCCCTTGGCATCACACGAGACCCCTTCTGATCAGCAAAAGACATTTTAACAGCTGTTAACAGCTGTTTAGCACTCCCAAATCAAATCCACTTGTTGTTTCCTGATGTTGGGGGGCCAATGTGATGTACATGAGGTTACCAACAAGTGTAGGGATGTGATTAAATCACGGTTTACGAGAAACGATCCTAACAGTGGTCCATTTCCTATAAATACCCATCAAGTTCACTTGCAAAACCCACTTGAAATCTGAGAATTCCCTAAGTTGGGGTGTCTTATCACTTCATACCTGAGAATACTTGGAAGTTCAATCTTGCGGGGACCCTTTGTAAGTGTTCTTTCATTCTTTTCATTCGTTTTAGCGTTAAAGTCAAACTTTGTTTGACTTTCTGCGTTGAACAGTTTATGGTCAATGCGAAGTTCATTTGAACTTCATAACGTGAGCATGATCACGATGGTTATAGTCCCTAGTGACTATACCTACTGATTACCACGTTATCTAGGCTCAGTGACGAGTCGTAGTTTCGGCCAAAATGCGTGTTATTGCGTATTTTGTAACCAAACTACTTTTAGGTATCAAAACCGTTTGTTTTGATACCAAACCTGTTTTCTAAACTTAGTTAAGCATGTTTTAACATGCTTAGCTCGTCACTTTTAGTTTAGTGCTTATATAGGGTCGTAAGGTAAGCGATCTAAAAAATCGCTTATACTTTCGAACCCGACCCGTTTGGTCGATCATTAGGATCCGACCAAGCACATTAGGTGACCATAGTATATAGGGAATAACCTTCTGAGGTTATACCTTATGGTCACAACGTTTAGTTAGTTGTATGATAGGTAGTTTATATGCCTTAGGTAAATGACCAAAATACCCTTTTTACGCCAAAATTCATTTTAAGCATATGTAACATAACTTTTGATATCTAAACTGATTTGGAAACAATATTAGACATGTTAAGGCATATTTTACTTATCATAGGGCTAGTTAGGCGTTCCAAACGCGTTTTACGCGAACGACGCGTTAAAGTTGCATAAGCTACCTAAACGGGTCGTAATGGGTCGTAAGCACTTAGGTTAGGTTTCATTTTAGTATGTGGGCTTTGTTAAACCATATTACACGAGTCTCCATACTTTTTTGGTTTTCGAACCCTCATTCTATCAAATCCTCCGATTTAGGTCCGGTATATTAACATAGTTACCTATTTTAGGTGCCGTTTGATTTCCGTGATCTCTAGCATTGTTTGGTTGTTACTCAAGGACTACTAAGCAATCTCAAGTGAGTACATAGACCCCTATTTTACTGTTTTCCAAATGTTTTGGGGGTGGAACACATGTGCCTACTTGTTACTTTCATGCTTTCCTGTTTTCACATCATATACTTGCTATGTTCATTAGTACATTTATAGTACATGATTTCACTGTGTTTTATGCTACGTATGCCCATTGTGTGCATACTTAGTACATTATTTTACATTACATTTTATGCTATGTATGCCCATTGTGTGCGTACTTAGTACATTATTTTACATTACATATTATGCTATGTATGCCCATTGTGTGCGTACTTAGTACATTTGTTATTCATCACATGCTTACATTTTGGTATGACATTTGGTTTGTTCAAATGATACAATGTACATTCATTAACACCGATCATGCCGCTCAATAGTAAGTAGTGGTACCATAGGACTTGACAACTCCCATTCCTGAAATCTCGGGTTTGTTTGGATTGGAAGGAATGACCGAATCCGATTACATTTCTAGGTGGACCTTAGACTTTGTGCTAGGGTTTATTCTACAGTCACAAGGCTTGGATGTATGAATTTTTACAATACCGCATAGATGTTTATATCAGTATAGCATGCATTCATTACACAAAACATAACTTTGATTTAAACCATGTTTTACTTCAATACCTTGTTTTTGTGCATTTTACATATGGTTTAGTTGACATATTTCACTTACCATACATAAACATTTTGACATTTATATACACAATTCATGATTTACATTAGACATAAACATTTTGACATTTATATACACAATTCATGATTTACATTAGACATAAACATTTAGACATTAATATACACAATTCATGGTTTACATTAGACATAAACATTTTGACAATTGATTATACATAAACATTTTACTTTGGTGGTTTGGTTTGGGTAAGTGATTTAAGTAACGAGGCGTGTGTAATACGATACAAGTATGGTGGATACGCCGCTGGTACTTCCTATATATAAGTGCTTGTATGGTACTACATATCGTAGCGTTATTTGAATCATTTCAATGTAGACATATAACATTTTATACAAATAACATACTTTTCACAAGACATTTTTTTACAAAACAACTTATCTTATACAAACTCATTTTACTTGGTTATTGATTTAACCATACATTATTCTCTTATTTATACATATCATCTGATCTTATTGATTTTCAAATGATTTACAAGACAAAGCAAATTACAAGGTTCATGACTAAACATTTTCTTAAACATAAGTCATGAATTCTATTTTCACAAAACCTATGTATCTCACAGGCATTTTTATGCTGACGTACCTATTTTCACATGTGTTTTAGGATATGACGCATAGGATTTATCAAGATACACTTAGGCGGACTTGGGCCTTAGTGACAATAAACGATGCAAGACTAGTTATTTATGTTATATTTCTTTGATTGCTAAGATATTGTAACTCTTTTAATCAATAAAACAATATTTCAATTTCCATGTGTTATGAAACAAAGATTCTGTTACAACACTTCCCGACGTTTCCGCCACGTTTTGTTGTTTTACGTGGTCGGGGTGTGACATTTTTCTGCTGAAAGGCTGGCTAAAATCTATGTGGATGAAATCGTAACTCGACATGGTGTTCCTTTGAACATTATTTCTGATAGAGATGCTCGTTTCTCTTCTCATTTTTGGAGAACCATGCAAACTGCTTTGGGGACCCAACTTAATCTGAGCACAGCTTATCATCCACAAACAGATGGCCAAACTGAAAGAACAATCCAGAATTTGGAGGATATGCTTAGAGCTTGTGTGATTGATTTTGGTGGTAGTTGGGATTCACATCTTCCATTGATAGAATTCTCCTACAACAACAGTTATCACTCCAGCATCAACATGGCTCCTTTTGAGGCTCTCTATGGTCGAAAATGTCGTTCACCAGTCTACTGGAATGAGATAGGTGAGGCTCAACTTACTGGACCTGAACTCATTCTAGAAATGACTGATAAGGTTAAGAAAGTTCGTGATAACCTTCAGACAGCTCGAAGCCGTCAAAAGAGTTACGCAGACCAACGACGCAAGCCCTTGGAATTTCAAGTCGGTGATCGTGTATTACTTAAGGTCTCACCTTGTAAAGGTGTGATCATATTTGGAAAGAACGGAAAACTTGCACCTAGATACGTTGGACCATTCAAGATCGTCGAAAGAATCGGTAAGGTAGCCTACAGACTCGAGTTACCGCCTCAACTTGGGAATGTTCATCCAACCTTCCACGTATCCAATCTCAAAAAGTGCTTAGCTGACGAGAACCTCCACATACCGCTTGACGAAATTCGTGTTGATAAAACACTGCACTTTATCGAGAAACCTATGGAGATAGTGGACCGTACATTCAAACAGATGAAGAACAAACGGATTCATTTGGACAAAGTTCGCTGGGAATCCAAACGTGGCCCCGAGTTTACTTGGGAATGTATGGACCAGATGAAGGCGAAATATCCGCATTTGTTTTCATAAGTTTCCTCTAAATAAAATTTCAGGACGAAATTTCCTAAAGTAGGGGAGACTGTGACAATTGTGTTCTGTAAGCATCGTATAATGTAAAACAATGTGGATTATCAATAAAACAATGTGCTTTCGTGCTATTATATGTGTTATTGTGTTTGATGACTTTACAATTTGATTCGATTCTGATTTCAAGCTTTAAATCACTTTCTAGAAGGTCATACGCAAACTGGTGCATAAACGCAATCAGTTTAACGCGACATATATCCCGGAACTGTGACGTAAGCCAAACATACCCTAAAATATCATTTACATAACCTAAAAATAAGTTTCGAAGGATTCGGTATGGCAAAAACATGTTTATTTGAACTAAAGAACTATTTACGACAAAACTGCGAAATTAACGTTGGTGACCGTCCGGATAATATTTAAATCCCAAAAATATTCTGTTATGATTAAAATTCAATTTTAATTAGGTTCGTGTTGAAAAATAAATTAAAACGCCTAAAAACGTTATTTTTCAAGTTTAAGCGCGTACCACGTGTTTCTGCGCGACATAGTGCTTCTACTGCAAAACGCAGACAACGCAGCCAGTCTTGGCAACTGAAATTTATTTCAGTAATATTTTGGCAAGATTATTTTTATAGTATAATAAAGATAATTTAGAACACCATAAACCGAGATTTAAACGCTAGATAAAATACCCAGTATCCAGTTAAACACCCGTTTTAGCCTACATATAGCATATTTAAAAAGTTGCACATGGACCCCCTCCCCCCATACTCAACTTACGGTTCAATATATGGGGACCCCACCATATATTTTCCAAGATCACCAAAATATTTATTTCAAGATCTTGATTAACACTTGTCCTTGCATGCTCTCATGAGATCTTCTTTATATATCCTACACTATCTTCACAAGATTTTAATCTTTCATTCCACTCAAACTCACCTCTCTCTCTCCTCTCCCAACCGTCCCCATCTCTCTCTCTCTCTATCTTCAAATCTTCAAGTCATGTTCTTCACATTCAAGTCCTTTTCCTAGCAACCTTCAAGTTAGTATGAAGATCTAAAGGTGATTCCAAGGTGTTGTCAAGTGATTTCAAGCTTCCTATCATCAAAATCTCATCCTACAACCTACTTGAATCTTGAAGGTATAACATTATGTTTAAATCATACTTTTGATTCTTGGTTGTTCTTGATGATTGAAGTTTCTCTTGAATCTTGGGATTTTCACTAAACTTGAAATCTAAAATAAAAAGGGTCTTGTTACAAAATAAAAATGATATGTATATATATGTGTGTGTGACCGTACATATATATATGTGTGTACGAGTCTTGAAGTTTGATTTCTTGTTAAGTACTTGTTTAAGTGTTACATGTTCTTGAATGGTGGTAAAAATGCAAGTATTTGGTGATTTATGTATGCTATGTTAAAGGACCAAATACATCAGCAAATAGACCTGAATAAATCTCATATTTGATGCTTTTAAACTCATAAAATAATGATGTTACTATGATAGTATGCTTTAGGCACTTGTACATATGAAAATATGTTGATTTAAAGCTCAAGAGATGATGAAAAATGGCTATATGAAAAAACTATTTTAGATCAGGTTACAAACACTAAAAATAACATTATTTGATGTATTATAATGACATGAAACTTTGACATAGGTTTGATAGCTTTGCAGGTTGTACATATAGCTTAAAAAGTGGTAAATTATGTGAAATTTGCATGATTTATGTGCTTTATTTAAGACCTGCACTATCATGAGTATAACCATTATTTTATTCAGTAAATAACATGGGTTATGTCAAAATTTCAAGTCGTTTCGATTTGGGATGGTTCGGGTAACGTTTGATGCAAAACTATGCGGTAAAACGGTCGAAAATCGTCTTTTCGGAGTATTTTTGCAAAACTGTTTTAAATCAGTAACCAAACTGATATATTTTGTATAAAAATAAGTATTTTAACTTATATTAAGTTTACTTGGTGGTTGGTTAGTCATACGTGACTTCCGACGCCCAAAAATGTTACCGAATCGCAAAAATAAGTGTTTTTCGACATACACTAGAATGGGTTGTTCGTGGGTTATTTTATGTGTTACAATGTGCTATGTGTTTTACAATATGTGTATGATCACGTGTTAGTGTTGACAAGATTATGTGTGTTACGCTCGAGTACATATATACAAATACACCAAAATAATAAAAAATAATAACTTTTCGAGAAATCTAAAAGTTATGTGAAAATTCTAAGTATCGGAGAAACAATGGTATTTTTGTGAGTTTTGATTATTAAATCATTATTATCTAATTTAGGACGAATAAACAATTTGAGGGATTGTGTTAACATATAAAAACGCACCCAAAGGTGAGTACATAGACCCCTCTTTTACTGTTTTTCAAACATTTTGGGGTGAAACACATGTGCCTACTTGTTATTTTCATGCTTTCCATGTATTCATATCATGTACTTGCTATGTTCATTAGTACACTATTAGTACAAAATTTCATTTTTGTCTTGCTATGTATGTTTACTTAACATGCTAGCATATTAATTTACATTACATCTTCTTATGCTATCTATGTTTACTTGACATGATAGCACATTGATTTACATGACTTTTCTGCTTTGTATGTTAACTTAGCATACTTAGTACATTACTTTCATTACATGTTTGTTTTTGGTATGACATTTGGTTTGTACAACGGGACTAAACTACATTCATTAACATTAGCTACGCCGCTCGGTAGTAAGTAATGGTACCATAGGACTTGACAAATCCCGTTCCTGACATCCTAGGTATGTTCGGGTGTACGGAATGACTGAATTCGAAAACATTTCTTTTGATAACCTTGACTTAGGGTTATCCGTCTGTCTCAAGGCTTGAATGTATGCGTTAACTTACCACATAAGTGTTTGTATCAGTAAAACATGCATTTACCTTGCAAAACATAACTTCTTTTGATATATTCAAAATACTTTGTTTTGTACATTTTTACATTTGGTTTATGTGACTCCACTTTACTTACCATACATAACATTTGTTACACATTACTTGACTACATTTGGACTTTTAACATTTGACATGGTTTATACAAGGACTTTTTGACAATTGGTTTAAAAATGGACTTTATACATTGGTGGTTTGTTTAAGTGACTTAAGTAACGAGATGTGTGTAGTATGATACAAGCATGGTGGATACTCCGCTGGTACTTCCTATATATAAGTGCTTATATTGTTCTACATGTCGTAGCGTTATTTAAATCATTCAATTTGGACTTATACATTTTACACAAACAACATATTTTTCACAAGACTTTGGTTTACAAAACAGTTTATTTTATACAACTCATTTTACTTGGTTATTCATTTAACCTTATATTATTCTTTTATTTATACATATCATCTGATTTTATTTCTTTTCAAATAACTTATAAAACAAAACAATTTACGAGGTTCATGACTAACTTCTATTTAAGCATTTCTTTAAACTCAAGTCATGAATCCTATTTTCATAAAACCTGTGTATCTCACAGGCATTTTTATGATGACGTACCTATTTTAACATGTGTTTTCAGGAGCTGTTGCTTAGGATGTTCGTGACACACTAGGGCGGACCTGTGCCTTAGAGACTTAAAATAAAGATGGAACTAGTTTAATTATGTGATGAACTCTTCGTTTCAGTTATTTTAAGACAATGTAACTCTTTGTTTGATGAATAAAACATAACTTTTAATTACCATGGTTGTGGAACAATAATTTTGTTACAACACTCCCCGACGTTTCCGCCACGATTTGATGTTTTACGTGGTCGGGGTGTGACATAAGTGTCCTTATACGATTACTCAGTCCGATTATATTGTTATTTGTCATCTACTTACAAATAAAAATGATTTCACTTGTAACCCCTTTGTGATACATGTGGCATCTTCTGATTCATCACTTATATACCCTCCTCGTCAATCTGATGGGTTCATAGTTCAAGCGGCTAGAAAAGTCCTAGAAGAAGCTTACTTTGGGTCCGGATTTTAAGGTGTCCGAGTGGCTTAACTGGGTCCCTATTAAAGTTAATGGTTTCATATAGAGGTTGCTGCAAAATTGGGTTCTAGTTGGGGAAAATCTACATGCGAGAGGAGTTAGTACCATTACTGGTTGCTGCATAAAGTGTGCGGGGGTTTCGGAGTCGGTCACGCATGTTTTTTATTGAGTGCCCGATAGCCAAGGGGGCGTGTATGAAGATCTCTGTTTGGTGTAACTGGGACCTTATGTGACATCTGTGCTTGTGTAATCATTTTTTTGCAGACTCTGAACAATTCAATATTAATAAAACAGTGTGTTATGATCCCAATGTTTGTTATTTATGTTTGACATTTTGCACGTTTTGATTTTTGTTTAATTTTGAACTCTATATTGCTTTCTAGAAGTTATACGCAAACTGATGCGTAAACGTAATCAATTTAATGCGACAAACACTCCAGAACAACAACATAAACTTAACAAACCTTAAATAACCTTTACATAACTTAGAAATAAGTTTTAAAGGGTTTGGTATGGCAAAAACAAGTTTATTCGCTCACAGGGACTATTTGCGTCAACTTGCAAAAGTCTGCCGTTTTGTAAGGCAACGCACAGTCCGGAACTTGATCATAAGCTAAACATACCATAAATAACCATAAAATAGCATAGAAATAAGCTTTGAGAGGTTCGGTGTGCGAAAATATGCTTATTTGATCCTGCAAGGACTAAAAGTGTCAAAAACGGCGTAAGTTTGCATTTACGCGCATATCTTACGTTCTGACCACATCTGGACATCCAAAATTTTTGTAGACACTAAAATATTTTTATTTTAGTGATCGGTATGCAAAAATACAATTCGTCGCGTAATTTGGATCGTTTTCGCATCCGTTCGAGTTTCGTCGTAATTTGACGATTAACATGACCGTACGGCCAAATGAACCAACATCTGAGAGTTTTCCGAGCATATTTTGAGTCCTCTATACTTTGACCACCTTGTAGGGCCTTGAAAATGGCTTAACAGGTGTCAAAAGTGCTAGAAATGGGCTTAAACAAGTGCAGGGACCTGAACTGTCAAAACAGAAACTGTTGGCTGATCTGCAGGTAGTTGGCGGGCCGCGTAAGCCCTGAACCTACTCCTACGTGCCCCGCGTAAAAAGGCCCAGTGACAGAAACTTGATTTCAGCTGCTGTTTTGCAAAACCAGGCCCTTGTTTGCAATTTCCATGTTTTGGGGAGCAAGTTAACACCTTCCCAAGTATGTTAGCTGTCCCATAACACATGTATGGCTAGGATTTCTTGCTTCTTGGCCACACAAACAAGTGGAATGATCTTGTGAACTTGCAACAACTATAAATAGCCAAGTTCATTCACCATTTCACTCACCCTTGATCTGATTTCTCTAAGTTGAAGGTGTTATACTTCATACCTGAGATTTTAAGATCAAGTTCTCCCTAGCAAGGACCCTTTGTAAGGTTCCTTCGTTCTTTTATCGCTTTCCTAGCTTAAAAGTCAAACAGTGCTTGACTTTCAGATTTGACCAGTCAATTGTCAACTCAAAGTTCGTTTGAACTTTGCAACGTGATTGTAATCACGATGGTTATAATCCTTAGCGATTATACCTACTGATTACCACGTTAACTAGGCGTAGTGACGAGTCAAAGTTTCGGTCAAAATGCGTTTTAGCACGCATTTTGCAACGAAACTACTTTTAGGTACCAAAACACTTTGTTTTGATACCAAATCAGTTTTCTAAGTTAGTTAAATATGTTTTGACATGTTTAACTAGTCACTATTAGTTTAGTGCTTGTTTAGGGTCGTAAGTTAAGCGGTCTAAACAACCGCTTAGACTTTCGAACCCGACCCGTTTGGTCGGTCATTAGGATCTGACCAAGCGTGTTTAGTGATCATAGTTGCATAGGGAATAACCTCTGAGGTTATACCTTATGATCACATAGGATTGGTTAGTTATTTGTAAAGTAACTTGTATGCCCATAGGAAATGACCAAAAAGCCCTTTTTAAGCATAAATCCGTATTTTGCATATATGAACATATTTTTGACATATAATATGATTTAGTAACATGTTTAGGCATAATTGGGCAAGTAAGACTTGACTTAGCTCATAGATAACCATCCGACCTTAGTTTTACGCAAACGACACGTTATAGTAGCCTATACTACCATAATGGGTCGAAACGGGTCAAAAGCACTTAGGTAGACTTCCAAATCAGAATGTTAGCTCTATTAAATCATACCATATGAGTTCAAATACTCATTTGATTTATAGAACATCATTCTATCCTATCTCCCGATTTAGGATCCGATTATTAACGTAGTTACCTATATTAGGTGTCGTTTGAATCCGTGATCCTTGGAGCTTAAATTAGTCTTATTCTCAAGACTAATAAGCAATCCCAAGTGAGTACATAGTTCCCCTCTTTTACCGCTTTCAAATACTTTGGGGTGATACACATGTGCATACTTGTTACTTTCGTGCTTTTCATGCTTTTATGACATAAACATGCTAGTTTCACCTAGTACACATATAGTACATGATTTCAACTATGTTTTGCTATGTATGTTATGCATCCTAGCACATTGATTTCTTAGACATTTGTTGCATATGTTTACTTAGCATATGGACACATTGTTTTACATGACGTTTCTGCTATGTATGTTTACTGAGCATGCTAGCACATTGATTTCATGAACATTTCTACTAGGTATGTTTACTTAGCATACTTAGTACATGGTTTTCATAGCATGCTTACATTGGTTATGACATTTGGTATGTTTAATCGGGACAATAATACATTCATTAACATTGATCACGCCGCTCGGTAGTATGTAATGGTACCATAGGACTTGACAAATCCCGTTTCCGACTCCCTAGGTTTGTTTGGAAGTTGGGAATAACAGAATTCGATATACGTAACTTAGATAAACCTTTAATTTGTTTAAGGGTTTGTCGCCACAGTCGCAAGGCTTGAATGTATGCGATTAACATTACTGCATAAATGTTTGTAATTCTAAAGCACTGCATTGTTTTCTACAAAACATAACATTTGATTTAAACTTAGGTTTATTCAAAAACTTTGTTTTGTACATTTTCCTATGGGATTGAGTAATTACTAGTTATGCAGCATACATGACATTTGTTTCACATTGACATCATCACATAGTTTGAGTAGATATTTTTTGCTTGCTATGCATTACATTTGGTTATACATGATACATTTACACATGACATTGAACATGGTTTACACATAAACATTTGGAGAATGGTTTTAAACAAGACATTTTAGTTGATTATTGATAAGTGACTTATGTAACGGGGCCATGTGTTATATGATAAAAACATGGTGGATACGCCGCTGGTACTTCCTATATATAAGTGCTTTTATTGTATTACACATTGTTGCGTTATCTAAACTACTTGACAAAGACATGAAACAATTTATACAAGAACACGACTTTGTTTTACAAATTACACATTTTATACAAATTCACTTTTACTTGGTTATTCATTTAACCATGCATTGTCCTTTTATTATTATTTGATTTTCACATTGATTTTCAAATGATTTTATAAAGGAAAACATTTTACAAGGTTCATGACTACATTTTTATTAAACACTCCTTTAACTACAAGTCATGAATCCTGCATAAACAAAACCTATGTATCTCACTGGCATTTTATGCTGACGTACCTATTTTTACATGTGTTTCAGGTGCTAATGCATGATGATGTTTGTGCTTCACTTAGGCGGACATGGGGCTAAGACAGTTAAATATGTTATGTTTTTGTTTAAATCCAAGACAATGTGAACTTTAATCTTAATAATACAAAACTTTAATTACCATGGTTGTTGAAATAATAATTCTGTCGCATCACTCCCCGACGTTTCCGCCGCGGTTTGTTGTTTTAACGCGGTCGGGTGTGACAGAAGAGTTGGTATCAGAGCCAATGGTTATAGTGAATTAGGTTATTAGTAATGCTTTGACCTAGACTATAACTTTCTAGGACCCTAACACAAGTTTTCTTGTGTTTAGATCTTAAAACAATACACGTCACCTATCCTTAGGTGATAACCACAACGAGAACACAATAACAAATCAGCTTCGAAAATTAATCATCTATTCTTGGATGATTGATTATAAGGTTTTGAACCCTTCCAGTTTGATTCATTTTTTGGCTTTGTGCCTTCTGAGTTTTCAAAATCTCGGCAAAGTTTGGGTCTAAATAATGTGAACATGTGCAAACTGGAAGAGTGAATGCCTGTACCCTGAGTTTTCTGTCTAAGGTTAGAGTGTTCGTACAAATCCGCAGTATCGGACCAGTCACTCTTACCTGGGAACTCTTGGGGTGAGTGTTCACTTATAGGCGAGCATGTCTTCGATGATACATTATTATAACCCATTTACTTTGATTTGTCACTGTGTGTCGACTGTTTGTTATGAGGTAACGAACAAATGACCACCATCCTTTCATTTTGTTGATATTTATGATACCTCATTTTTCATCACATCATCTCACTCGTTTTCTCTCATGTTTCCTCTTTTAGAATGCCTCCTTGACGTAACGTTCAACAACCTGATGCCGAACTGGCAGCTATTATAGCACAACAGATGGCTGCTATGCTACCTAATCTCATCACTCAAATAAACCGAGCCATCAATAACAATGTTAATGCACCTGCTCTGTGCAACTTCAAAAGTTTTAACTAGGCTAAACCGCTCAAGTTTAGTGGTTCTGAAGGAGCAACTGGGCTCCTACAGTGGTTTGAGAGTCTTGAGAGCACCTTTCGCCATGTTCAGTGTCCTAACAACCGTAAGGTCGAGTTTGCTTCGAGTGTATTCCAAAAGAGGGCTCTCACCTGGTGGAATGGGGTAACGAGAGATCGAGGTGCTGATGTTGCTTTAGGTCAAACATGGGAGGAACTTAGAGCTCTTATGATGAGAGAGTGCTGCCCTCGTCACGAGCAGAGAGCACTTGAAAATGAGTTCCATGACCTGAAACAAGACAGTGGTGAACACCGGGCTTACACTGATAGATACGAGGAGTTAAGCTTGCTCTGTCCTACAATGGTCACGCCTTTGGATAAGGCTATTGAGAAGTACATAGACAATTTGCCAGATCCTGTTTAGGATATTGTCATTGGCAGCAACCCCACTACCGTCCGACAGGCCATTGAGCTCGCTGCTACCCTTACTGAGTCGCAAGTCAAAAAGGGTAAACTCCACAAAAAGGGGGATAAGAAACAGAAACAGACTGATAGCACCAAGGAGAAGAAGGGCAAGAAATCTGAGTCCTCAAAATGGTCTAGGAAGCGCAAGGCTTCCCAGAATTTCGCCGTTATTGCTCAGACAAATCAGGCTGCTCCTAATCAACCTGCACAACCTGCTGCCAAGAGGCAGTATGTTGGGAATGCACCTCTGTGCAACAGATGTAACAACCATCATCAACCACAGTTGCAATGCCGTATCTTCACAAATTGTGTCAAGTCTGGTCATCTTGCGAATACCTGCCGTTTTGCTCCTAACCAAAATCAAGCAGCTCAAAACCAAGCAGTACAAAACCCTGCCCAGAATCCTGCACGACCTCACTATTCGCATGGTTCATGTTTCCACTGTGGGGATCTAACCCACTACAGGAACAACTGCCCGAGGTTGGCAAATGCAAATCAGGCACCGGCTCATGGTAGAGCTTTTAATCTGAATGCAAACGAGGCACGTGCGGATAACGAAGTGGTGAACGGTATGTTCCTTGTTAACAACCATCCTGCTTCTGTTCTATTTGATTCGGGTGCCGATAAGAGTTTTTTGTCCTTAGCATTTGAGCCTATGCTTTAGATGAATAGAACAAAACTAGGAAAGCCCTTGACAGTAGAAGTAGCTAGTGGTGAACCTGTTGTACTTGATTCTATTCTTCGAAATTGCCAGTTGAACCTTAACAATCATCTTTTCCCTATTGACCTCACACCGATGCAACTCGGGAGCTTTGATGTTATAGTGGGAATGGATTGGTTAACCAAATACCATGCTGAGGTGGTTTGTTTTGAGAAGATTGTCAGTATTCCGCTTTCGACTGGTGAGATCTTAGAAGTTCGTGGGGAGAAACCTGTCAGTGGTCTTAAGCGTATGTCTTGTACCCAAGCCCAAAAATACCTACGAAAGAACTATGTCGCCTTCTTGGCACATGTGGTAGAGGAGAAAGGCAAGGGTAAAACTATCCAAGATATCCCTGTTGTTCGGGATTATCCTGAGGTATTTCCTGAAGAATTACCTGGTTTACCCCCTGTACGCCAAGTTGAGTTTCACATCGATCTTGTACCTGGTGCAAATCCCATTGCTAAGTCACCTTACCGTCTTACACCGTCTGAGATGCAAGAGTTGTCTAAGCAGCTTCAAGAGCTATCTGACAAAGGATTCATCCGTCCGAGTTTTTCACCTTGGGGTGCTCCTGTCCTATTTGTGAAAAAGAAAGATGGATCTTTCAGGATGTGTATCGATTACCGTGAGCTTAATAAGCTTACCATCAAGAATCGATATCCCCTACCTTGCATTGATGATCTCTTTGATCAGCTACAGGGTGCTACTTGCTTTTCAAAGATTGATCTACGATCTGGGTATCATCAACTTTGAGTGGTCGATGAAGATATTCCCAAGACCGCTTTTCGTGCACGCTATGGTCACTATGAGTTCACTGTTATGCCCTTTGGTCTAACGATTGCTCATCCTGTTTTCATGGACTTGATGAATAGGGTTTGTAAGCCTTATTTGGACAAGTTCATCATCATTTTCATTGATGACATTCTAATCTATTATAAGACAAGAGCTGATCATGAACAACATCTTCGTCTTACAATGGAGCTCCTAAAGAAAGAACAGCTTTTCGCCAAATTCTCCAAGTGCGAATTCTGGCTTAAGGAAGTTCAATTTTTGGGGCACACCATCAACGAACAAGGTATTCATGTAGATCCCGCCAAAATCAGTGCGATTAAGGATTGGGATACTCCTACTACTCATACCGAGGTTCGTTCATTTCTTGGTCTCGCGGGTTACTACCGCTGTTTCATTGAAAACTTCTCCAAAATTGCGGTTCCTCTCACTGCTTTAACTCAGAAGAACAAACCTTTTGAGTGGGGATCCAAACAGGAAGAAGCATTTCAGTCCTTGAAACAGAAACTCTGCGATGCACCGATCTTAACTTTACCTGAAGGCAACGACGATTTTGTCATGTATTGTGATGCATCCAATTTAGGCCTTGGCTGTGTTCTTATGCAAAGAAACAAAGTCATAGCTTATGCATCGGGACAACTGAAGGTGCACGAGAAGAACTACTCCACTCATGATCTTGAGTTAGGTGCAGTAGTTTTTGCTCTCAAAATCTGGAGACACTACCTTTACGGTACAAAGTGCGTAGTGTTTACTGACCATAAAAGTCTCCAGCATATCTTCAATCAGAAAGAACTTAACATGAGGAAACGACGTTGGGTTGAACTTCTAAACGACTATGATTGGGAAATTCGCTACCATCCTGGTAAGGCGAATGTCGTGGTTGATGCATTGAGTCGTAAGGAACGTGTCAAGCTTCACTGTGATCAGGTTCGATTTGATATTCAAACCCGCATTTCTCAGGCTCAACATACGTGTGTTACACAAGGCTTGATGGGTAAGGAATTTCCGTGTCATATTAAGCACGGGCTTGAACTAAAAGATTTTGGGATATTCTATTTTATTGGCCGTTTATGGGTCCCAAGCATAGATGATCTTAGCACCTTGCTAACGCATGAAGCTCATAAGTCTTGTTATTCTATTCATACTAGTGCAGATAAAATGTATAAGGATCTTCGAACCCAGTATTAGTGGCCGGGTATGAAGAAGGACATTGCCTTATATGTTTCCAAATGCCTTACTTCTCTTAAGGTTAAGGCAGAACATCAACATCCCTCTGGATTATTGGAGCAACCAGAGATACCGGTTTGGAAATGGGAAAACATTGCTATGGATCTCATTACCAAGCTTCGACGCACTAAAAGAGGTCATGACGCCATTTGGGTTATTGTTGGTCGTCTTATAAAGTAAGCACATTTCTTGCCGATCCGTGAGGATCGATCTACTGACAAGCTGGCTAAAATCTATGTGGATGAGATTGTATCCCGACATGGTGTTCCTTTGAACATTATATCTGACAGAGATGCTTGATTCTCGTCTCACTTTTGGAGAACCATGCAATCTGCCATGGGTACCCAACTTAATTTGAGCACAGCGTATCATCCGTAGACGGATGGTCAATCTGAGAGAACAATCCAGACACTGGAGGATATGCTTAGAGCTTGTGTGATTGATTTTGGTGGTAGTTGGGATTCGCATCTACCGTTGATTGAATTCTCCTACAACAATAGTTATCACTCTAGCATCAACATGGCTCCTTTCGAAGCTTTATACGGTCAAAAATGTCGTTCACCGGTCTGCTGGAATGAGATAGGTGAAGCTTAGCTTACTGGACCTGAACTCATTCTAGAGTCTACAGATAAGGTCAAGAAGATTCGTGATAACCTACAGACAGCTAGAAGCTGTCAAAAGAGTTATGCGGATCGACGATGCAAGCCCTTAGAATTTCAAGTCGGTGATCACGTCCTACTCAAGGTATCCCCTTGGAAAGGTGTGATTAGATTCGGAAAGAAAGGAAAACTTGCACCACGCTATGTTGGACCATTCAAGATCGTTGAAAGAATCGGAAAAGTAGCCTACAGACTTGAGCTACCTCCTGAACTTGGAAATGTTCATCCAACATTCCATGTGTCCAATCTCAAAAAGTGTTTAGCTGATGAGAACCTCCACATACCACTTGATGAAATTCGTGTTGATAACACGATGCACTTCGTTGAGAAACCAGTGGAAATCATGGACCGTGAAGTCAAAAAGCTCAAACACAAGCGCATACCTTTTGTCAAAGTTCGCTGGGAATCTAAATGTGGCCTAGAGTTTACTTGGGAACGTGAAGATCAGATGAAAGCGAAATATCCACATCTATTCTCATAAGTTTCCTCTAAATAAATTTCGGGATGAAATTTCCTAAAGTAGGGGAGACTGTGACATCTGTGCTTGTGTAATCATTTTTTTGCAAACTCTGAACAATTCAATATTAATAAAATAGTGTGTTATGATCCCAATGTTTGTTATTTATGTTTGACATTTTGCATGTTTAGATTTTTGTTTGATTTTGAACTCTATATTGCTTTCTGGGAAGTTATACGCAAACTGATGCGTAAACGTAATCAGTTTAATGCAACAACACTCCGGAACAACAACATAAACTTAACATACCTTAAATAACCTTTACATAACTTAGAAATAAGTTTTAAAGGGTTTGGTATGGCAAAAACAAGTTTATTTGCTCACAGGGACTATTTGCGTCATCTTGCAAAAGTCTGTCGTTTCGTAAGGCAACGTACAGTCTGGAACTTGATCATAAGCTAAACATACAATAAATAACGTTAAAATAGCTTAGAAATAAGCTTTGATAGGTTCGGTGTGCGAAAATATGCTTATTTGATCTTGCAGGGACTAAATGTGTCAAAAAGGGCATAAGTTTTCATTTACGCGCATATCTTACGTTCTGACCACATCTGGACATCCAAAATTTTTGTAGACACTAAAATATTTTTATTTTAGTGATCGGCATGCAAAAATACCATTCTTCGCGTAATTTGGATCGTTTTCGCGTCCGTTCGAGTTTCATCGTAATTTGACGAATAACGTGACCGTACGGCCAAACGAACCAACATCCGAGAGTTTTCCGAGCATATTTTGTGACCTCTATACTTTGACCACCTTGTAGGGCCTTGAAAATGGCTTAACGGGTGTCAAAAGTGCTAGAAATGGGCTTAAACAAGTGCAGGGACCTGAACTGTCAAAACAGAAACTGTTGGCTGATCTGCAGGTAGTAGGCGGGCCGCGTAAGCCCAGACCCTACTCCTACGCGCCCCGCGTAAAAAGGCCCAGCGACAGAAACTTGATTTCAGCTGCTGTTTTGAAAAACCAGGCCCTTGTATGCAATTTCCATGTTTTGGGGAGCAAGTTAACACCATCCCAAGTATGTTAGCTGGCCCATAACACATGTATGGCTAGGACTTCTTGCTTCTTGGCCACATAAACAAGTGGAATGATCTTGTGAACTTGCAACAACTATAAATAGCCAAGTTCATTCACCATTTCACTCACACTTGATCTGATTTCTCTAAGTTGAAGTTGTTATACTTCATACCTGAGATTTTAAGATCAAGTTCTCCCTAGCAAGGACCCTTTGTAAGCTTCCTTCGTTCTTTTATCGCTCTCCTAGCTTAAAAGTCAAACAGTGTTTGACTTTCAGATTTGACCAGTCAATGGTCAACGCAAAGTTCGTTTGAACTTTGCAACGTGATTGTAATCACGATGGTTATAATCTTTAGCGATTATACCTACTGATTACCATGTTAACTAGGCGTAGTGACGAGTCAAAGTTTCGGTCAAAATGCGTTTTAGCACGCATTTTGCAACGAAACTACTTTTAGGTACCAAAACACTTTGTTTTGATACCAAATCAGTTTTCTAAGTTAGTTAAACATGTTTTGACATGTTTAACTCATCACTATTAGTTTAGTGCTTGTTTAGGGTCGTAAGTTAAGCGGTCTAAACAACCGCTTAGACTTTCGAACCCGACCCGTTTGGTCGATCATTAGGATCCGACCAAGCATGTTTAGTGATCATAGTTGCATAGGGAATAACCTCTGAGGTTATACCTTATGATCACATAGGATTGGTTAGTTATTTGTTAAGTAACTTGTATGCCCATAGGAAATGACCAAAACGCCCTTTTTAAGCATAAATCTGTATTTTGCATATATGAACATATTTTTGACATATAATCTGATTTAGTAACATGTTTAGGCATAATTGGGCATGTAAGACTTGACTTAGCTCATAGATAACCATCCGACCTTAGTTTTACGCAAACGACGCGTTATAGTAGCCTATACTACCATAATGGGTCGAAACGGGTCAAAAGCACTCAGGTAGACTTCCAAATCTGAATGTTAGCTCTATTAAATCATACCATATGAGTTCAAATACTCATTTGATTTATAGAACATCATTCTATCCTATCTCCCGATTTAGGATCCGATTATTAACGTAGTTACCTATATTAGGTGCCGTTTGAATCCGTGATCCTTGGAGCTTAAATTAGTCTTATTCTCAAAACAAATAAGCAATCCCAAGTGAGTACATAGTTCCCCTCTTTTACTGCTTTCAAATACTTTGGGGTGATACACATGTGCATACTTGATACTTTCGTACTTTTCATGCTTTTATGACATAAACATGCTAGTTTCACCTAGTACACATATAGTACATGATTTCAACTATGTTTTGCTATGTATGTTAAGCATGCTAGCACATTGATTTCTTAGACATTTGTTGCATATGTTTACTTAGCATATGGACACATTGTTTTACATGACATTTCTACTATGTATGTTTACTGAGCATGCTAGCACATTGATTTCATGAACATTTCTACTAGGTATGTTTACTTAGCATACTTAGTACATGGTTTTCATAGCATGCTTACATTGGTTATGACATTTGGTATGTTTAATCGGGACAATAATACATTCATTAACATTGATCATCTCGCTCGGTAGTATGTAATGGTACCATAGGACTTGACAAATCCCGTTTCCGACTCCCTAGGTTTGTTTGGAAGTTAGGAATGACAGAATATGATATACATAACTTAGATAAACCTTTAATTTGTTTAAGGGTTTGTCACCACAGTCGCAAGGCTTGAATGTATGCGATTAACATTACTGCATAAATGTTTGTAATCATAAAGCATTGTTTTCTGCGAAACATAACATTTGATTTATACTTAGGTTTATTCAAAAACTTTGTTTTGTACATTTTCCTATGCGGTTGAGTAATTACTAGTTATTCACCATACATGACATTTGTTTCACATTGACATCATCACATAGTTTGAGTAGATATTTTCTGCTTGCTATGCATTACATTTGGTTATACATGATACATTTACACATGACATTGAACATGGTTTACACATAAACATTTAGACATTGGTTTTAAACAAGACATTTTAGTTGATTATTGATAAGTGACTTATGTAACGGGGCCATGTGTTATATGATAAAAGCATGGTGGATACGCCGCTGGTACTTCCTATATATAAGTGCTTTTATTGTATTCATCAGACTAGGTGGGTTTGAATTGATATTTTTCTATCTCTTCAAAGGTTGATGACCCTTCTTGTTTTTCTAAAACAATTTTGTTTCCATTTTAATCAGTGACTTTTATCTCTTGACCAGCCATGTTTGTGGAAATTACTTCAACCAAGCCAGAATCAATTTCAGCAGTGTTTTCAGAAATTTGGTCAGTTTTCCTAAACTCAATGCCAAATTTCACATTGCCCCTGATTTGCTTTTACAACATCAACTCATAACCTTTACAAGATTCCACCCATTTTTCACAAGTGATTTGGATGGATTCAAGCTCCTTTTTGCAACTTTGGTATTTTGCTACCATAGTTTGGAGTTGATCTTTAGTTATGCTTGATTAATGTTTTAAACTGCTGATTTCATTTTCTTTTTTCAAACAATTTGTTTTTGAACTCTTTAAAAGTTTTCTTAAATTGCCCTTCATCTTTTAAGATCTTGTTTCTAAGGTTTTCATTCACCTCTTTTATGTTAGCAAAAGCAATAATTCATTTATCTGAACACAAGACTTTTAAGACCTGAGGTGATACCTTAGCAGTAGCCATCATGGAACAGTCACATTCACCATCACATACACTTGTATCCCATGGATGAGCCAGAGGTTTCAACAGAGGTTCAACATCCATCTCTTCTAGCATCTGTTCACCAACAATATATGCATAACCACTTTTTCAGCAACTTCTTCCACCACATCAGATCTGGTCTCCACTTCCTTAGATTCTTGTCCTTCAGGTATTGACTCCAATGCCATAAAACATAATTCCCCAGGAAAAACATCAGAATTAGCAACTAGAGCAAAATTTTCATCATTTAAGTCCTCAGGTAAACTACTCTAATCAACAAAGCCCTGTGTAAAGAAACTGTGTTGATTGGTCTCTACTGGAGCAGATGTTTGTGCAGTTTATTGTGGTGCAGTTTGCACTTGAACATGGGGTGCATGGGTTTGAACATACTTAATATAGGGAACAGTGGTTTGGACATATTAGATGAGAACAATGTTTACAGTGTGTGCAAAATGGGCGGTGTTTTGCATATGATTAGCAGGGGTATATTGGGAATACTACACAGTGCTTTGGGTGTTTTGAGGTCTTGGACTTGGGTGAGTGATAATTGGTCCACTATTTTGACTCTTACATTCCCTAGCAAAGTAACCAAGCCTTTACACGTACATCACTTGATTTTTGATTTATCCAACCCAACCTTTAAATTCCCATGCAACCCCGGAAACTTCCTACTAGTTCTCTTATAAAACTTGCTTGTTCTAACACTCAATAATGCAAGTTGACGTAAAATGTCCATCTCTTCCATATCTGTAGGGTCAAAATGTTGAAGCTCATTCAGTTCAAAGGATAAGTTGTCAGAGATCTGGTTTTCCCCATTAGCTGTGAAAGCATAATTCGGTGAGTAAGGCTCAGAGTTGAAGGCTCCACCTACAGTTATGTCAATATAGTGATCATAACTCTGGTCCTTACTACCACTAGATGACTCTTCTTGACCAAAAAGTGTTGTGTTACCAAAAGTGTAATCATTTGTTACGTTTCTAGACTCATGAAACTTCTTTTTCTGGTTAAGCTCTCTTTCATATGTGAGAAGCCTACCATGAAGTTAGGTCAGACTTAACTCCTTGAACCCAACAGAATTTCTAGTAACAAAGGCTATAGTGTCCCACTTTTCTAGTAATGACCTAATGAACCTATTATTTAAAGTAGATTTAGCATATTCAACATTAACCAATTTTAGCTCACTAATAAGACAACTAAACCTTTCAAACTGCTAGGTCAATGACTCTCCCTTAACATGACAAAACATTTCATATTGTTGGTTTAACACCTCTCTATTGTTTTCAATAACCACTCCTGTCCCAACGAATTGCTCTTTAAGTGCATCCTATATGTGACATCTGTACTTGTGTAATCAATGTATAACTCTGAACAATTCAATTATCAATAAAACAAGGTGCTTTAATCCCAATATTTGTTTATTTATGTTTGACATTTTTGCACGTTATGATTTTGTTCGATCTCAAACACTTAAACGTTGTCTAGAAAGTTATACGCAAACTGATGTGTAAACGTAATCAGTTTAACGCAAGATACACTCTAGAATAGTAACACAAGCTTAACATACCTTAAATAACCTTTACATAACTTAGAAAAAGTTTTGAAGGGTTAGGTATGGCAAAAACAAGTTTATTTGTTCACAGGGACTATTTGCAATAAACTGCAAAAGTCTACCGATTCGCATAGCAACGTACACTCTGGAACAAGATCATAAGTTAAACATACCCTAAATACCCTTAACATAGCTTAGAAATAAGTTTTGAGGGGTTCGGTATGTGAAAATACACTTATTTGATCATAGGGACTAAAAGCGTCAAAAACTGCGAAAGTTTGCATATACACGCATATCTTACGTTCTACCCGTATCCGGACATCCAAAAATTTTTCTAATCATTAAAATATTATATCTTAGTGATAGGAATGCAAAAATACCATTCGTCGTGCAATTTGGATCGTTTTAACGTCCGTTCTAGTTTCGTCGTAATTAACAGAAAAACGCGACCGTACGACCAAACGAACCGACATCCATGATATTTCCAAGCACATTTCAATTCCCCTATACTTTAACATCCTTGTACAGTCTTGAAAATGAGTTAACGGGGGTTAAACGCGTTAAAACTTAAGTTTTGAGCTGCAGGGACTAAAGATGTCAACTTCTGAAATTTGGGCTCATGCCCTCACGTCACGCGAAACCGGGGGGGTGTTGCTGTCGCGTGACGCGATGCCTACATCTGGGCAGATTTATTGAATTAGCTGCAGCACTTGTTTTCTTTCATGGTTTTTCAAACTTGTGGACATTTTTGTGTGTTGATTAAGATTTTAAATCTGAACAAAACACTTGTTACAATCCTATACTTGCTTAGGCAATACATAAGCCACATGGCATGATCTAAGAGCTTCACTTCAACTATAAATACCCCTTGCATTCAGCTCATTCATTGCTCATTCTCATTTTTCTCATCTCTTGGACTCTAAGTGGAGGCTACCTCAGTTGGGTGCCACCTACCTGAGTTCTTTTAGTCATTTTCCAGCCTTAGAGCTTTTTGTAATTGTTCTTTCATGGCTTGTTCATTTATTTTAGCTAATTTAAGTTAAAAGTCAAACAGTGTTTGACTTTCAGTTTTGACCATTAATTGGTCAAGACAAAGTTCAATCGATCTTTGCAACGTGATCGTAATCACGATGGTTATAGTCCCTCGCGATTATACCTATTAATTATCACGTTGACTAGTCGTAGTGATGAGTCAAAGCTTCGGTCAAAATGCACGTTTATGTGCATTTTGCGATGAAACTATTTTCGGGTATCATAACACTTTGTTTTGATACCAAATCAGTTTTCTAACTTAGTTAAAGATGTTTAACTCGTCACTTCTAGTTTAGTGCTTATTTAGGGTCGTAAGTCAAGCGGTCTAAATAACCGCTTAGACTTTCGAACCCGACCCGTTTGGTCGATCCTTAGGATCCGACCAAACATATTTTGTGACCATAGTTGTATAGGGAATAACCTTCCGAGCTTACGTCTTATGGTCACTTCGTTTAATTAGTTGTATGATAGGTAGTTTATATGCCTTAGGAAAATGACCAAAATGCCCTTTTTGCGCATAATTTCATTTTAAGCGTATGTAAACTAAAGTAATTATGCAACATTATTAAACATGTTAGGGCATATAATACTTGTCATATGGCTAGTTAGACCATCCGAACGCGCTTTGGTGAAAACGACACGTTAAACTAGCGTAAACTACGTTAACGAGTCGTAACGGGTCAAAAGCACTTAGGATAGGTTCTAATTCAGAATGTAACCTTTGTTAAACCATATTTGATGAGTTCTAACACTCATTTGGTTTAAAAGACCTTATTCTATCCTATCTCCCGATTTAGGTCCCGATTATTAACATAGTGATCCGATACTAGGTGCCACTTGATTCCTTGATTGCCCGAGCTTTGTTAGTTCACTTAATCGAGGATACCTTGCAATATCAAGTGAGTATATAGTCCCCTTCTTTACCGTTTTCAAATATTTTGGGGTGATACACGTGTGCCTACTTGTTACTTTCATACTTTTCAAGCTTTTCATGACATATACTTGCTATGTTCATCTAGTACACATATAGTACATGATTTCAATTATGCTTTGCTATGTATGTTGACTGAGCATGCTAGCACATTGATTTCATAGATACTTTTGCTGCATATGTTTACTCAGCATATGGGCACATTGATTTACATTACATTTCTGCTATGTATGTTTACTGAGCATGCTAGCACATTGATTTCATGGACATTTCTACTTCGTATGTCTACTTAGCATACTTAGTACATGGTTTTCGTACGACATGCTTACATTGGTTATGACATTTGGTATGTTTAACGGGACAAATATACATTCATTAACATTGATCATGTCGCTCGGTAGTATGTAATGGTACCATAGGACTTGACAAATCATGTTCCCGACTTCCTAGGTTTGTTTGGAAGTGGGGAATGACTGAATCCGAAAACATTTTTGATAAACCTTTGACTTGTTAAGGGTTTATCCGACAGTCTCAAGGCTTGAATATATGCGAAAAACACAACCGCATAAATGTTCGTAACAATAAAGCAATTGTTTTGCAAAACATAACTTTTGGTTTATTCAAAGACATTGTTTTGTACATGAAATTTGGTTATACATTTGATTATACATGACATTATACATATGGTTTGAGTAAATACTCTTTATTCACCATACAAAACATTTGATTATACAAGACATAGTTTATAACTGACATTGTGACATTATACATTATTTAAACATGACATTTGACATTGGTTTGACAAGACATTTATGGTGGTTATTTGGTAAGTGTTTAAATAACGAGGCATGTGTAATGTTATAAAAGCATGGTGGATACGCCGCTGGTACTCCCTATATATAAGTGCTTTTATGATATTATATATCGTAGCGTTATTTAAACCACTTCAACAAAGACAAAGACATGACACATTTTATACAAATGACATATTTTCACAAAACATTGTTTTACAAATAACATATCTTATACAAACTCATTTTACTTGGTTATTTATTTAACTATACATCATTTCTTTTATATCATTTGATCTTCATAATGATTTTCATATGATTTTTATAAAAGAAAACATTTTACAAGGTTCATGACTACCTTTTTGTTAAACACTTCTTTTAACTTATAAGTCATGAATCCTTCATCAACAAAACCTATGTATCTCACAGGCATTATTTATGCTGACGTACCGTTTTTCACATGTGTTTCAGGAGCTAATGTTTGATGATGATCATGACACACTTAGGCGGACTTGGGCCTTAGTGACTTAAAATGAAGCAAGAACAGTTTAATTTATGTTATGTTTTCTTTATTTCCAAGACAATGTAAACGTTAATTCTAAAAAAAAAACTAACTTGAAGTACCTTTGTTATGAAACAATGATTCTATTATGACACTCCCCGACGTTTCTGTCGCGGTTTGTTGTTCTACACGGTCGGGGTGTGACAGAAGAGTTGGTATTAGAGCTCATGGTTATAGGGAATTAGTTTATTAGTAATGCTTTGACCTAGACTATAACCTTTCTAGGACCCTAACACAAGTTATCTTGTGTTTAGATCTTAAAACAATAAGCGTCACCTATCTTTAGGTGATTACCAAAACAAGAACGCATATTTCCAAAACAATTTTGAAATTAATCATCCATTCTTGGATAATTATTTTTGGCTTCATGCCTTCCAAATTTTCAAAATCTTGTCAAAGTTTGGGTTTTAATAATGTGAATACGTGCAATCTGGGTGGGTGCCTGTACCTCGAGTTTTCTGTCTAAGGCTAGAGTGTTTGTACAAATCCACATAATCGGACCAGTCACTCTGACCTGGGAACTATTGGGGTGAGTGTCCACTTATAGGCTAAAGCATGTCTTCGCGATACATTATTATGACCCATTTACTTTGATTAGTCATTGTGTGTCGCTTGTTTGTTTCCAGGTAACAAACGAATGACCACCATCCTTACTTTTCGTCGATATTTATGACATCTCATTTATCATCATATCATCTCACTCGTTTTCTCTCATGTTTTCCTCTTTTAGAATGCCTCCTCGACGAGAGGCACAACAACCTAACGCCGAACTGGCGGCTGTCATAGTTCAGCAAATGGCTGATGTACTACCCAATCTCATTACTCAAATTAACCAAGCCAAAAACAATAACAATAATGCACCTACTCTGTGCAACTTTAAACAGTTTAATTCGCCATGTTCAGTGGTTCTGAGGCAGCAACTGGTCTCCTACAGTGGTTTGAGAGTCTTGAGAGTACATTTCGCCATGTTCAGTGTCCTGACAATCGTAAAGTCGAGTTTGCTTCTAGTGTGTTTCAAAAGAGGGCTCTTACGTGGTGAATGGATTAATGAGAGATCGAGGTGCAGATGTTGCAATGGGTCAAACATGGGAGGAACTTAGGGCTCTGATGATGAAAGAGTTTTGCCCTCGTCACGAGCAGAGGGCACTTGAAAATGAGTTCCATGACCTTAAGCTAGACAGTGGTGAACACCGCGCTTATACCGACAGATCCGAGGAGTTAAGCTTGCTCTGTCCAACAATGGCCACACCTTTGGACAAGGTGATTGAAAAATACATTGCTGGATTGCCAGATCATGTTCAGGATATTGTCACTGGCAGTAACCCGACTACAGTCCGACAGGCCATCGAGCTCGCTGCTACCTTGACTGACTCTCAAGTCAAGAAAGGTAAACTCCACAGAAAGGGTGATAAGAAACAGTCTGACAAAAATGAGAAACTAAAGGGTAAGAAAGCGAAGTCTTCAAAGAAGTCAAGGAAGCATAAGGCATCCAAGAACTTCGCTGTTACAGCACAAACTAATCAGGCAGCTCCTAATCAGCCCTCACAACCACCTGCGAAGAAACAATATGACGGCAATGCACCTTTGTGCAACAAGTGTAACAACCACCATCAACCACGTGTTCAGTTCCGTATTTGTACCAACTTTGGGAAATCTCGTCATCTTGCCAATACCTGTCGTTTTGCTCCTACCGAGAATCAAGCAGCTCAAAACCCTGCATAACAGCCTACTCAGCAACCTGCACGACCTCACTATCCGCCTGGATCTTCCTATAATTGTGGGGATCTGACCCACTACAGAAACCAATGCCCGAAGTTGGCAAATGCAAACCCGGCTCAGGCCAGTGGATGAGTCTTTAATATGAATGCAAATGAAGCACATGCAGACAATGAGGTGGTGAATGGTACGTTCTTTGTTAACAACCAACCTGCTTCTGTTCTTTTTTATTCAGGTGCCGATAAAAGTTTTGTATCCTTAGCTTTTGAGCCTTTTCTTTCCGTGACTAGAACAAAACTAGGAAAGCCTTTAACAGTAGAAGTAGCTAGTGGTGAACCCGTTGTACTTGATTCTGTCCTTCGAAATTGCTAGTTGAACCTTAATAACCATCTTTTTCCTATCGACCTCACACCGATGCAACTTGGGAGCTTCGACATCATAGTAGGAATGGATTGGTTAGCTAAAAATCATGCAGAGGTGGTTTGTTTTGAGAAAATTGTTCGTGTGCCGCTTTCAACCGGTGAGATCTTAGAGGTTCATGGTGAAAAACCTGCTAGTAGTCTTAAACTCATGACGTGTACCCAAGCTCAAAAATATATACGAAAGAATTTTGTGGCCTTCTTAGCACATGTTATAGAGGAGAAAGGCAAAGGTAAGACTATTCAAGTCATCCCTATTGTTCAGGATTATCCTGAGGTATTTCCTAAAGAATTACCTGGTTTACCCCCAGCACGCCAAGTTGAGTTTCATATTGATCTTGTACCTGGTGCTAATCCTGTTTCTAAATCTCCATATCGTCTTGCACCGTCTGAGGTGCAAGAATTGTCTAAACAACTTCAGGAGCTTTCTGAAAAAGGATTCATCTGTCCAAGCTTTTCACCTTGGGGTGCTCCAGTTATATTTATGAAAAAGAAAGATGGATCTTTCCGTATGTGTATCGATTATCGTGAGCTCAATAAACTCACAATAAAAAATCGATATCCCCAACCTCGCATTGATGATCTCTTTGATCAGTTACAGGGTGCTACTTGCTTTTCAAAGATTGATCTACGTTCTGGGTATTATCAGCTTCGTGTACTCGAAGAAGATATTCCCATGACAACTTTTCGCACAAGATATGGTCATTTTGAGTTTACTGTTATGCCCTTTGGTTTGAGTAATGCTCATACTGTTTTCATGGACTTGATGAATAGGGTTTGTAAACCTTATTTGGACAAGTTCATCATTGTTTTCATTGATGATATTTTGATCTATTCAAAGACACGAGCCGATCATGAACAACATCCCCGTCTTACAACGGAAGTCCAAAAGAAAGAATAACTCTTCGCCAAGTTCTCCAAGTGTGAATTTTGGCTTAAGGAAGTTCAATTTTTGGGACACATTATCAACGAACAAAGTATACATGTAGATCCCGCCAAAATCAGTGCGATTAAGAATTGGGATACACTTACTACTCCTACCGAGGTTCGTTCTTTTCTTGGTCTGGCGGGTTATTACCATCGTTTTATTGAAAACTTCTCCAAGATTGCGGTTCCTCTCACTGCTTTAACTCAAAAGAATAAACCTTTTGAGTGGGGACCCAAACAGGAAGAAGCTTTTCAGACCTTAAAACAGAAACTCTGTGATGCACCTATCTTATCTTTACCTGAGGGCAACGACGACTTTGTTGTATATTGTGATGCGTCAAATTTAGGTCTTGGCTGCGTTCTCATGCAAAGAAACAAAGTCATAACCTACTTATCAAGACAGCTAAAGGTACACGAGAAGAACTACACGACTCATGATCTTGAGTTAGGCGCAGTAGTTTTTGTTCTCAAAATCTGGAGACACTACCTGTACGGTACAAAATGTGTAGTGTTCACTGACCACAAAAGTCTCCAGCACATTTTCAATCAGAAAGAACTAAACATGAGGCAAAGACATTGTGTTGAACTTCTAAACGACTACGATTGCGAAATTCGATACCATCCTTGTAAAGAGAATGTCGTGGCTGATGCATTAAGTTGTAAGGAACGTGGCAAGCTTCATTTTGTTCAAGTTCGATCTGATATTCAAACCTGCATTTCTCAAGCTCAACATACTTGTGTTTCACAAGACTTGATGGGTAAGGAATTACCATATCATCTTGAGCCTCATCTTGAACTTAAAGACAATGGGTTATATTATTTCATAGACCGTTTGTGGGTCCCAATTCAAGACAATCTACTCACCTTGTTGATGGATGAAGCTCATAAGTCTCGTTATTCTATCCATCCTGGTGCAGACAAAATGTATAAGGATCTTCGAACCCAGTATTAGTAGCCGGGTATGAAGAAAGACATTGCCTTATACGTATCTAAATGCCTTACTTGTCTCAAGATTAAGCCTGAACATCAACATCCCTCTGGATTATTGGAGCAACCAGAGATACCAGTTTGGAAATGGGAAAACATTGCTATGGATCTCGTTACCAAATTACCAACTTCTAAACGACTACGATTGCGAAATTCGATACCATCCTTGTAAAGAGAATGTCGTGGCTGATGCATTAAGTTGTAAGGAACGTGGCAAGCTTCATTTTGTTCAAGTTCGATCTGATATTCAAACCTGCATTTCTCAAGCTCAACATACTTGTGTTTCACAAGACTTGATGGGTAAGGAATTACCATATCATCTTGAGCCTCATCTTGAACTTAAAGACAATGGGTTATATTATTTCATAGACCGTTTGTGGGTCCCAATTCAAGACAATCTACTCACCTTGTTGATGGATGAAGCTCATAAGTCTCGTTATTCTATCCATCCTGGTGCAGACAAAATGTATAAGGATCTTCGAACCCAGTATTAGTAGCCGGGTATGAAGAAAGACATTGCCTTATACGTATCTAAATGCCTTACTTGTCTCAAGATTAAGCCTGAACATCAACATCCCTCTGGATTATTGGAGCAACCAGAGATACCAGTTTGGAAATGGGAAAACATTGCTATGGATCTCGTTACCAAATTACCAACTTCTAAACGACTACGGTTGCGAAATTCGATACCATCCTTGTAAAGAGAATGTCGTGGCTGATGCATTAAGTTGTAAGGAACGTGGCAAGCTTCATTTTGTTCAAGTTCGATCTGATATTCAAACCTGCATTTCTCAAGCTCAACATACTTGTGTTTCACAAGACTTGATGGGTAAGGAATTACCATATCATCTTGAGCCTCATCTTGAACTTAAAGACAATGGGTTATATTATTTCATAGACCGTTTGTGGGTCCCAATTCAAGACAATCTACTCACCTTGTTGATGGATGAAGCTCATAAGTCTCGTTATTCTATCCATCCTGGTGCAGACAAAATGTATAAGGATCTTCGAACCCAGTATTAGTAGCCGGGTATGAAGAAAGACATTGCCTTATACGTATCTAAATGCCTTACTTGTCTCAAGATTAAGCCTGAACATCAACATCCCTCTGGATTATTGGAGCAACCAGAGATACCAGTTTGGAAATGGGAAAACATTGCTATGGATCTCGTTACCAAATTACCACACACTAATAGAGGTCATGATGCCATTTGGGTAGTCGTTGATCGTTTGAAAAAGCCAGCACATTTCTTGCCGATCCGTGAGGATCTATCTGCTGACAAACTTGCCAAGATATACGTTGATGAAATTGTATCTCGACATGGGGTTCCTTTGAACATTATATCTGATAGAGATGCTCAATTCTCGTCTCACTTTTAGAGAACCATGCAATCTCCATGGGAACCCAACTTAATTTGAGCATAGCTTATCATCCGCAAACGGATGGTCAATCTGAAAGAACAATCCAGACACACTGGAGGATATGCTTAGAGCTTATGTTATCGATTTTGGTGGTAGTTGGGATTCGCATCTACCGTTGATCGAATTCTCCTACAATAATAGTTATCACTCTAGCATCAACATGGCTCCTTTCGAGGCTTTATACAGTCGAAAATGTCGTTCACCGGTCTGCTGGAATGAGATAGGTGAATCTTAGCTTACTGGACCTGAACTCATTCTGGAGACTACAGATAAGGTCAAGAAAATTCGCGATAACCTTCAAACAGCTAGAAGCCATCAAAAGAGTTACGCGGATAGATGACGCAAGCCCTTGGAATTTCAAGTCGGTGATCACGTCCTACTCAAGGTATCCCCTTAGAAAGGTGTGATTAGATTTGTAAAGAAAGGAAAACTTGCACCTAGATATGTTGGACCATTCAAGATCATTGAAAGAATAAGAAAAGTGGCCTACAGACTAGAGCTACCTCCTGAACTTGGAAATTTTCATCCAACCTTCCACGTGTCCAATCTTAAAAAGTGTTTGGCTGATGAAAACCTCCACATACCCCTTGATGAAATTTGTATTGATGACACGATGCACTTCATTGAGAAGCCTGTGGAAATAGTGGACCGTGAAGTCAAGAAGCTCAAACGCAAGCGCATACCAATTGTTAAAGTTCACTGGGATTCTAAACGTGGTCCAGAATTTACTTGGGAACGTAAAGATCAAATGAAGGTGAAATATCCACATCTATTCTCACAAGTTTCCTCTAAATAAATTTCGGGACGAAATTTCCTAAAGTAGGGGAGTCTGTGACATCTGTGCTTGTGTAATCAGTGTATAACTCTAAACAATTCAATTATCAATAAAACAATTTGTTTTGATCCCAATATTTGTTTATTTATGTTTGACATTTTTGCACGTTATGATTTTGTTCGATTTCAAACTCTTAAACGCTTTCTAGAAAGTTATACGCAAACTGATGCGTAAACGTAATCAGTTTAACGCGACATACACTCCCGAATAGTAACAAAATCTTAACATACCTTAAATAACCTTTACATAACTTAGAAAAAGTTTTGAAGGGTTTGGTATGTCAGAAACAAGTTTATTCGTTCACAAGGACTATTTGTGATAAACTGCAAAAGTCTGCCGATTCGCATAGCTACGTACACTCTGGAATAAGATCATAAGCTAAACATACCCTAAATACCCTTAACATATCTTAGAAATAAGTTTTGATGGGTTCGGTATGCAAAAATACGCTTATTTGATCATAGGGACTAAAAGCGTCAAAAACTGTGAAATTTTGCATTTACGCGCATATCTTACGTTCTAACCATATCCGGACATCCAAAAATTTTTGTAATCATTAAAATATTATATTTTAGTGATAGCAGTGCAAAAATACCATTCTTCGTGCAATTTGGATCGTTTTCGTGTCCGTTCGAGTTCGTCGTAATTAACCGAAAAACGCGACAGTACGACCAAACGAACCAACATCCATGATATTTTCAAGCATGTTTCAAGTCCCCTATACTTTAGCATCCTTGTAGAGCCTTGAAAATGAGTTAACGGGGGTTAAACGTGTTAAAAACCAAGTTTTGAGCTGCAGGGACTAAAGCTGTCAACATCTAAAACTTGGGCTCATGCCCTAGGGGTGTTGCCATCGCGCGACGCGACACCTACATCTGGGCAGATTCTTTGAATTAGCTGCTGCACTTGTTTTCTTTCGTGGTTTTTCGAACTTGTGGGCATTTTTGTGTGTTGATCAAGCCTTTAAATCTGAACCAAACACTTGTTACAATCCTATACTTGCTTGGGCAATACATAATCCACATGCATGATCTAAGAGCTTCACTTCAACTATAAATACCCCTTCCATTCCCCTCATTCTCATTTTTCTCATCTCTTGGACTCTAAGTGGATGCTACCTTCTTTGGGTGCCACTTACCTGAGTTCTTCTAGTCATTTTCCAGCCTTAGAGCATTTTGTAAGTGTTCTTTCATGGCTTGTTCATTTATTTTAGCTAATTTAAACTAAAAGTCAAACAGTGTTTGACTGTCAGCTTTGACCATTAATTGGTCAAGACAAAGTTCAATCGAACTTTGCAACGTGATCGTAATCAAGATGGTTATAATCCCTATAGATTCTACCTACTGATTACCACGTTGACTAGTCGTAGTGACGAGTCAAAGTTTCGGTCAAAATGCTCGTTTATCTGCATTTTATGACGAAACTATTTTCGGGTGTCAAAACACTTTGTTTTGATACCAAATCAGTTTTCTAACTTAGTTAAACATGTTTTAACTTTTTTAACTCGTCACTTCTAGTTTAGTACTTATTTAGGATCGTAAGTCAAGCGGTCTAAACAACTGATTAGACTTTCGAACCCGAGACATTTGGTCGATCGTTAGGATCTGACCAAACATATTTTGTGACCATAGTTGTATAGGGAATAACCTTTCAAGGTTATGCCTTATGGTCACTTCGTTTAATTAGTTGTATGATAGGTAGTTTATATGCCTTAGGAAAATGACCAAAATGCCCTTTTTGCGCATAATTTCATTTTAAGAATATGTAACCTAAATTTTGACACTTAAACTAATTATGCAACATTATTAAATATGTTAGGGCATATAATACTTGTCATAGGGCTAGTTAGACCATTCGAACGCGCTTTTGCGCAAACGACACGTTAAAGTTGCCTAAACTATCTTAATGAGTCGTAACGGGTCAAAAGCACTTAGGATAGGTTCCAATTTAGAATGTAGCCTTTGTTAAACCATATTAGATGAGTTCCAACACTCATTTGGTTTACGAGACCTCATTCTATCCTATCTCCCGATTTAGGTCCTGATTATTAACATAGTGATCCGATACTAGGTGCCACTTGATTCCTTGATTGCCCGAGCTTTGTTAGTTCACTTAATCGAGGATACCTTGCAATATCAAGTGAGTACATAGTCCCCTCGTTTACCGTTTTCAAATATTTTGGGGTGATACACATGTGCCTACTTGTTACTTTCATACTTTTCATGCTTTTCATGACATATACTTGCTATGTTCATCTAGTACACATATAGTACATGATTTCAATTATGCTTTGCTATGTATGTTGACTGAGCATGCTAGCACATTGATTTCATAGATACTTTTGCTGCATATGTTTACTCAGCATATGGGCACATTGATTTACATTACATTTCTGTTATGTATGTTTAGTGAGCATGCTAGCACATTGATTTCATGGACATTTCTACTTCATCTGTTTACTTAGCATACTTAGTACATGGTTTTCACATGAGATGCTTACATTGGTTATGACATTTGGTATGTTTAACGAGACAAAAATACATTCATTAACATTGATCACGTCTCTCAATAGTATGTAATGGTACCATAGGACTTGACAAATCCCATTCCCGGCTTCCTAGGTTTGTTTGGAAGTAGGGAATGACTGAATCCGAAAACATATTTGATAAACCTTTGACTTTTTAAGGATTTATCCGACAGTCTCAGGGCTTGAATATATGCGATAAACACAACCGCATAAATGTTCGTAACAATAAAGCATTGGTTTTGCAAAACATAACTTTTGGTTTCAACTTTGGTTTATTCAAAGACATTGTTTTGTACATGACATTTGTGTTGGAGTCTGTATGCCCAAGACACATATTAGATTGATGTGGCTAGTACGTTATGATCCAAGTCGAGTCATACCCAAATACAAGCTAGACAGACACTTATATTATTTGTGATATGATCAAACAAATAAATATTAACACTTAGAATATTTAGAAATTGGTTTTCTAAATAATTACACTTGAGAAACTAATAAATTGTATGGATAATTTATTAGGAGAGAATATTTTATTTTGTTATTTAATGGGTTAGATAACATTTTAAAATGTAGTATAAAGTCTTGCATTTATGTAGTGTTATATTTATAAAAGTTATAAATATATATATATATATATATATATATATATATATAAACCAAGACTTAAATTTTATAAAAGAATTTTTTTTAGAAAACTTGGATTGCATCTCTATGTTCATGGCTTCAAGCCATTTGTCACAATCGGATTTTGACATTGCATCATGGTATGTGGTTGGTTCATCTGAATCTACCACATAGCATCCATCCATGAAAAATCTACGTCAAAATCCTTAACATAAGCTTCACAAATATAAGGGATGAAGTTGAAAAAGGAAAGATATCTATCCGCCAAGTTCACACCGATCAAAACATTGCGGATCCACTCACGAAGCTCCTTGAAAGGGCAAAACATGAGGGTCATACATGTGCCTTAGGTCTTCGATATTCTAGTGATTGGATTTGATATATTTTGTATTTGGATATTGAAACAATTGTTAATTTAACTCTTTTATGCTATTTTGAGTTACGTTTCATTTTAGCATGTTTAAATCCGTGAATAAGTTAATTATTCTAAATGTCCGTAGTCGATCATAATTGTGGGAACAAATATGAATGTAAGACTATTATGAACTTGGATTGGTGGAAATTCATTTAGAATGAATATAGAGCAAAGTTTTGCTACCAAAGTTCATAGATATTTGTGGGATACAAATATTGGACTGGCTCGCTCTCAAATATTACTGCATGGAATCATTTATGATTGATCATAAGTAAATTTTGAGTAAAGGCGAATATCATAGTATCCTCTGACCTAAGATACATATTGGGTCTTGATATTCACCAAGTACTATACCTTGACTTAGTTCTTAGCTGTCTGTAGCAAGGCAGTACATAAGGCTAAACTCAGATGTGGTATAAGGTGATTGTGAGAGACATATGTAGTCAAGAAGGGATTTGTTCGTCTTATTCGTTGAGAGTAAGATGTCTAAGGCCTGCTAAAGTTAAATCAACAGAGAGTGATCACTCTATGTCTCTGGATTTAACATGACATCTGTAACGAAAGGATAAATGATAGATTCACCTAAATCATGTTCAAGTAAGGGAATTGAAAGGGATGATGTTATTGAATGGCACATATAGTCATACGTATTAGGGGTAGTAAACCGTAGTTAGGCGTCATTTACTGCTTGCATCAATCTTCTATGTATCTTGTGCAAGTGGGAGATTGTTGGAGTCTGTATTGTGACAACTCGAGTTTCCAAGATTCCATCTTCGCATTTAGTGCACGTTAATTTTTTTTATTATTGTTTATATTGTTTGTTTACACGACTCGTTGTTTCACAACGCTTACATTTGTAAAAACGTTAATTAGTATTGCGATTGATATTTGATATTAGGGGTGCGTATTATATTTGAGTATATTGATGATAGTGTAATTTGTGCTAATTGGGATTGTATGATTTATTATGGAGGTTTGGCCTAACACCCCTGCTAATATGAAAACACCACCTCCCTGGTGAAATCACCCTAGTGGTGAAAACACCTTATAGTGTTTTCGTCCATGTGGCTGACGAAAACAGAGATGGGCTTGGCCCATGGCCCAGTATTTTGAGATATTTTATATAGTCATTTTATAAACAAATCTTCTTGGAGAAGTTTTCTTATTTACCAAACCTTATCACATTGTTTCTCTTTCTATCTCTGAAAACCCAACAAAAGAGAATTCCTCATTTTGAAGCCAAACTCCTGTTTAATCTACGGTTAGTGATTTACATGTTAAGATGATATCTTATATTGACTGCTACTGTGAGATATTATAATCTTATGATCTGATTTTGATTGATGATTTAATGTTTAGATCATTGTTTTCTATGAATGGTGATTGATAATCTTCGAGATAAAGTGATCATAGATAGTTAGTTGATAAATGCATAACTAGATCTCCTGTTAAATGTTAAAAACTATGATGTTGTTGGATGTTAATCCTGATTATTTAGATGAGTAAGTATCTAAATGAATGTTTTAGCTTTTGTTGGATTGATTGTTCCTACAAATGATTAATCATGTAACTGTTAATCGATTATTTGTTGCTGGGTTTTTTTTGTTACTGTAAGTGTTGAAGATGATGAGGAAACCAACGAAATCACTAAGGGATTTCGGCACCTTAGTGATTTCGTCACACACATGCTCACGAAAACACCCCCCCCCCCCCACAATAAGAAACTGGACGAAATCACATAAAGTGATTTCGGCCCAAACAGTTCCGGCCCAAAGGGTGTTTTCGGCCCATATGTGATTTCGGACATAAAGGGATTTCGGCTCTTATGGATTTCGGCCACTTAAGGGATTTCGAACATAAGGGGATTTCGGCCATATGTGATTTCGGCACTTATGTGTTTTCGGCCCAACTTAGATTTCGGCCCAAATGTTATCTGTTAACTGGTTAAATTTATTAAGTTGTTAACTCATTAAATTACATATAATAACTCTGATTAGTTATGTAGCCATATTTAGCCTACTAACTGAGTTAAGTTCATTAACTCAGTTAACTTTACTCACTATGTAAGATTCATGGATGACATTCTGTTAAATATGTAACTTAGTTAAGTAAAACATGTGACACAGTTAGTTACCAGTTTGTTAAATGTTAATTCTGTTAACCGTATATCCCTGTTTATATATGCTAACTCAGTTAAGCATACTAGCTTTATTAATTGTGATGTTGGTTAACTATGTTAGAATTATTGAAAAGGCTATTATGAGGAAGATGAATTTGCATGAATGGGAGTAACTGTTTACATGATACAAGAATGCAAATTGCTAGACACACTTTGTGATATTACTGTGATGATAGTTACATGTGAAATATTTCGAATGTGAACTGATTGAGTATACATGCACTATAGGACTTGACTGATTAATTGTGAGCACTTAACATAGTATACCGAGCAAACAAGGTGAGTTCACACTCTTTCTAAGGCATGGAATTCCCGGTGGTTTGGGAATGGGTTAAGAAATAAAAATGGAACCTACATATCCTCCTTGGGTAGGATATGTACCGCCATCCTCCATGGGTAGGATGCCAATATTAATCCTGCGTATTCTCCTTGGGTAGAATACATACGTTCGTCCTCCTTGGGTAGGACAACAACCTTAACGCATGCTCGTCCTCCTTGGGTAGGACAACAACCTTAACGTACGTAAAACCTAGGTACACTCATACTCGCTACGGTCCTTGGATCAAGAAGGGCGCGTACAAATACGACTAGTCTACACATGGGAAGCCCCACTAATAATCGCACAGATGCCTGGATTGGCCGCGATGAGGATTAATACGATACATGGTTTACTAAACGAACATACAATTTATGATATGAACATTATAACTAAATAACCAACTGTGAACTCGCTCAACTAGTTGTTGACTCTCTGTTACATGCCTTGCAGGACCTTAGGTACTTTTGGAGCTTGCACGGGAGGCACGGTCGTTGTGGACATGGATCGTGAATGTGTTGTTAAACATTATGACATTTTGTACTTAAACTTATGTTGGGTTTTACATTATTGCTTCCGCTACACACTTGTTTATATTTGGTTTTGGAAACACCTATCGTATTGATGAATGACTTTTACTATATACTTATGTTCAATATGATTGGTGGCTTGATCCTGGTCATGTCACGCCTCGAAGCGGTGGTACTCCGCGTGTGGATTTTGGGGGTGTGACAGATTGGTATCAGAGCCATTGGTTATAGAGAACTCGGTTTTAATAAGGGGAAAACGTTTTTTTTTATTAAAACCAGACTATAACCAGAACAGTACTCAACGATCCACAACGACGCCTCGCTCCACGTGCAAGACTCATCACTCTAGGTAATATGGTATATGTTTTATTGCCTACTTTCTAGAATTGCATAGAACTTTGCCCATGGTATGCTTAGAATACATTGTCTACTATACGTTATTGCTCGAGAACACTTGTGTGCTTACTCTCTTCTGTCACCGCACTATTCGCGAACCTCTCTCACTTATGTTGCATTTGCTATGAAGATCATGGCCGGATGTATCAACTTGACTCAAGCCCAGTTGACGGCTCTCATTAACGAACGAGTTGCTGCGGCACTCGCAGCCATACAAGCAGGAGGTCAACACGCTCAGCCACCTGTTTGCACCCTCAATAATCTCAAGGATTGCCGACCTAGTACCTTTAGCGGTACTGAGGGAGTTGTAGGCCTACTCCGTTGGTTCGAGAGGCTCGAAACCGACTTTGAGGTGCGTGATTGCCCTGAGTCTCGTAGAGTAAAGTTTGCTACTGGAACACTCGAAGGTGCTGCATTAACCTGGTGGGAAGCACAGGTTCAAATGTTAGGGCTGGCAGCTGCTAATGCCACCCCCTGGAACGAGTTCAAGGACCTAGTTAAGGAAGAGTTTTGCAGTCGGGAAGACATCCAAAAACTAGAGGTGGATTTCCTCTACTTACAAATGACGGGGTCTGAAATTGAGGTTTATACGAAGAGATCGAATGAATTAGCCACATTTTGTCCCACCATGGTAGACCCTCCCACCAAACGCATCGAGCTGTATCTCAAGGGTCTGGTGCCCGAAATTCAGAGTCATGTGACCGCAGCAAATCTTGGCACTATCCAGCAAGTCACTCGGCTTGCTCATCGTCTCACAGATCAGGCAGTAGAACAAAACAAACTACCGAAACGTGTTAAAGCTGCTACTACATGTGCTTCTAGTGACAACAAACGTAAGTGGGATGGAAACTTGAGCAAGGGATTAATTCCGGTTCAGCCTCTGGCGCAGCAGCAGAAGATAGATGACTACCAGAGTCCTAGTCAGCAATTTTCTGGTAGTCGTGGGCAGAGTGGATATCGAGGAAATCATCCAAAGTGTAACAGATGCAATAGGCACCACAGCGGTCAGTGCAACAAGGGTCATTGTCAGAGGTGTCTCAAGATAGGTCATGAAGCTAAGGATTGTCGAAACTCACGTCCTGTAACTCAAGAACAACAACAACCACGTGATTGGTCAGGGTGACGCAAGGAATGATCCCAACGTAGTTATGGGTAAGTTTCTTCTTGACGATTTTTATGTTACTGTATTGTTTGATTCGGGTGCGGATACCAGTTATATGTCTCTAAGTTAGCCAAATGTTAAAACATGCACCAACTCCCTTGAACACCAAACCTGTCGTAGTGTTAGCTAATGGTAGAAGTCTAGAGGCCACTCATAGTTCAGGGGTGTAATCTTATCCTCGCTGGTCAGACGTTCTCTATCGATCTCATTCCTTTAGTTCTGGGCAGCACCTATAGCTCGCGCACCGTATCGCTTAGCTCCATCAGAATTGGAAGAACTATTGAAGCAACTGCAAGAGCTCTTGGATAAGGGCTTTATACATCCTAACTCTTCGCCTTGGGGAGCTCCAATATTATTTGTGAAGAAGAAAGACGGTACCTTCCGCATGTGTATAGACTACCGCGAACTGAACAAGGTGAATGTGAAGAATCGTTATCCACTTCCACGCATCGATGACTTATTCGACCAGTTGCAAGGGTCGAGCTATTACTCGAAGCTTGACCTGCGGTCAGGTTACCATCAACTGAGAGTCCGGGACGAGGACGTCTCCAAAACAGCATTCAGAACTCGCTATGGCCATTACGAGTTTTTGGTCATGCCATTCGGGCTAACGAACGCGCCTGCGGTTTTCATGGATCTTATGAACAGGGTGTGCAAACCTTATCTTGACAAGTTTGTTATTTTTTTCATTGACGACATCCTGATCTATTCGAAGAGTCAGGGGGAACACGAGCATCATTTATGACTTATTCTGGAACTCCTTCGAACGGAACAGCTGTACGCTAAGTTTTCAAAATGCGACTTCTGGCTTCGTGAAGTCCACTTTCTAGGCCACGTGGTAACCAAGGATGGGATTCATGTCGATCCATCCAAGGTAGATTCGATCAAGAACTGGCCTGCACCTCGCACACCGACAGAAATACGCCAATTCTTGGGTTTGGCGGGTTATTACAGACGGTTTATCAAAGACTTCTCAAAGATTGCACAGCCGCTTACATTACTGACAGAGAAGGGTGTTGCTTATCGTTGGAGTGATACACAGGAAACAGCGTTTCAACACTTAAAGGATAGACTTTGTAGCGCACCTATCCTCTCATTACCTGAAGGCACGGACGATTTTGTAGTCTACTGCGATGCATCTATTCAAGGTCTTGGATGTGTGTTGATGCAGCGGGATAAAGTTATTGCTTATGCTTCGCGCCAACTTAAGATTCACGAACGGAATTACACTACACACGATTTAGAGCTTGGAGCTGTTGTCTTTGCACTCAAGATATGGAGACATTATCTGTATGGCACCAAGTGCACCATCTACACCGATCACAGGAGTCTTGAGCATATCTTCAAGCAGAAATAATTGAACATGCAACAACGTCGATGGGTCGAGTTACTGAACGATTACGAATGTGCTATAAAGTACCATCCGGGCAAAGCCAATGTGATGGCCGACGCCCTCAGTCGAAAGGATACTACACCTAGGCGTGTACGAGCGTTGCAACTCACTATTCAGTCTAGTCTTCCTTCACAGATACGAGATGCTCAGGTAGAAGCATTGAAACCAGGAAACGTCAGGGCTGAAGCCCTACGCGGCTCAAGGCAAAGATTAGAACAAAAGGCAGACGGCGCCTACTATGTAACAGGACGCATCTGGGTCCCACTGTATGGTAATTTACGCGAGCTTGTAATGGATGAAGCTCATAAGTCTCGCTACTCAGTACATCCTGGTTCGGATAAGATGTACCACGACCTCAGAACTACATATTGGTGGCCTAGCATGAAGGCCCACATAGCAACTTACGTTAGCAAGTGCTTGACTTGTGCGAGAGTCAAAGCAGAATATCAGAAACCATCAGGCCCACTCCAGCAACCTGAGATACCACAATGGAAATGGGAGCAAATTTCCATGGATTTTGTTACTGGCCTACCTAGATCTCAGCGCGGAAATGATACTATTTTGGTGATCGTGGATCGACTCACAAAGTCTGCTCACTTCTTGGCTATCAAGGAAACGGATAAGTTCTCCACTCTAGCAGACGTATACCTTAAGGAAGTTGTCTCGAGGCACGGGGTGCCCACCTCTATCATCTCTGATCGTGATGCACGTTTTACTTCAGAACTGTGGCAAGCAATGCACAAATCTTTTGGCTCTCGATTAGACATGAGTACAGCTTATCACCCTCAGACAGATGGGCAGTCTGAGCGCACTATTCAAACTCTAGAAGACATGCTTCGGGCGTGCGTAATTGACTTTGGTAAGGGCTGGGAAAAGCATATGCCACTTGTGGAATTTTCGTACAACAACAGTTACCACACCAGCATTAAAGCTGCTCCATTTGAGGCATTATACGGGCGTAAATGCCGATCACCTCTTTGTTGGGCAGAGGTGGGTGACAGTCAGATCACAGGTCCAGAAATGGTAGTTGATACTACTGAAAAGATTGCTCAAATACGACAACGCATGGCGGCAGCTCGTGACCGTCAGAAAGCTTACGCCGATAAAGACAGGAAACTACTCGAGTTCCAGGTTGGGGATCGAGCACTACTCAAAGTTTCACCCTGGAAGGGTGTTGTTCGTTTTGGCAAACGAGGCAAACTCAATCCACGATACGTTGGACCATTTGAAGTCATAGAGAAGATAGGCAAAGTGGCCTACAGACTGAACTTACCAGCTGAACTCAGTGCAGTTCACAACGTCTTTCACGTGTCGAATCTGAAGAAGTGTCTGTCAGATGAGACCCACATAGTTCCTCTGAAGGAGCTCACTATCGACGAACAATTGCATTTCGTCGAGGAACCAGTTGAAATCACGGACCGGGATGTTAAGGTCCTCAAGAACACCAGAATACCTCTTGTTCGAGTTCGTTGGAACTCCCGTCGTGGCCCAGAGTTCACCTGGGAACGCGAAGACCAAATGGAACTCAAATATCCCCAGTTGTTCGAAAACAATGTAACTACTACTGAGGATGAAGCTACTACAGAATTTCGGGAAGAAATTCCAAATCAACGGGGGGATAATGTGACACCCCAGGAGAACCAGTAAACGATAACTTACCTAGCTTCCTCAGTAACCGCATGCTAAATTTCGGGACAAAATTTCTTTCAAGTTGGGGATAATGTGACAACTCGAGTTTCCAAGATTCCATCTTCGCATTTAGTGCACGTTAATTTTTTTTATTATTGTTTATATTGTTTGTTTACACGACTCGTTGTTTCACAACGCTTACATTTGTAAAAACGTTAATTAGTATTGCGATTGATATTTGATATTAGGGGTGCGTATTATATTTGAGTATATTGATGATAGTGTAATTTGTGCTAATTGGGATTGTATGATTTATTATGGAGGTTTGGCCTAACACCCCTGCTAATATGAAAACACCACCTCCCTGGTGAAATCACCCTAGTGGTGAAAACACCTTATAGTGTTTTCGTCCATGTGGCTGACGAAAACAGAGATGGGCTTGGCCCATGGCCCAGTATTTTGAGATATTTTATATAGTCATTTTATAAACAAATCTTCTTGGAGAAGTTTTCTTATTTACCAAACCTTATCACATTGTTTCTCTTTCTATCTCTGAAAACCCAACAAAAGAGAATTCCTCATTTTGAAGCCAAACTCCTGTTTAATCTACGGTTAGTGATTTACATGTTAAGATGATATCTTATATTGACTGCTACTGTGAGATATTATAATCTTATGATCTGATTTTGATTGATGATTTAATGTTTAGATCATTGTTTTCTATGAATGGTGATTGATAATCTTCGAGATAAAGTGATCATAGATAGTTAGTTGATAAATGCATAACTAGATCTCCTGTTAAATGTTAAAAACTATGATGTTGTTGGATGTTAATCCTGATTATTTAGATGAGTAAGTATCTAAATGAATGTTTTAGCTTTTGTTGGATTGATTGTTCCTACAAATGATTAATCATGTAACTGTTAATCGATTATTTGTTGCTGGGTTTTTTTTGTTACTGTAAGTGTTGAAGATGATGAGGAAACCAACGAAATCACTAAGGGATTTCGGCACCTTAGTGATTTCGTCACACACATGCTCACGAAAACACCCCCCCCCCCACAATAAGAAACTGGACGAAATCACATAAAGTGATTTCGGCCCAAACAGTTCCGGCCCAAAGGGTGTTTTCGGCCCATATGTGATTTCGGACATAAAGGGATTTCGGCTCTTATGGATTTCGGCCACTTAAGGGATTTCGAACATAAGGGGATTTCGGCCATATGTGATTTCGGCACTTATGTGTTTTCGGCCCAACTTAGATTTCGGCCCAACTGTTATCTGTTAACTGGTTAAATTTATTAAGTTGTTAACTCATTAAATTACATATAATAACTCTGATTAGTTATGTAGCCATATTTAGCCTACTAACTGAGTTAAGTTCATTAACTCAGTTAACTTTACTCACTATGTAAGATTCATGGATGACATTCTGTTAAATATGTAACTTAGTTAAGTAAAACATGTGACACAGTTAGTTACCAGTTTGTTAAATGTTAATTCTGTTAACCGTATATCCCTGTTTATATATGCTAACTCAGTTAAGCATACTAGCTTTATTAACTGTGATGTTGGTTAACTATGTTAGAATTATTGAAAAGGCTATTATGAGGAAGATGAATTTGCATGAATGGGAGTAACTGTTTACATGATACAAGAATGCAAATTGCTAGACACACTTTGTGATATTACTGTGATGATAGTTACATGTGAAATATTTCGAATGTGAACTGATTGAGTATACGTGCACTATAGGACTTGACTGATTAATTGTGAGCACTTAACTTAGTATACCGAGCAAACAAGGTGAGTTCACACTCTTTCTAAGGCATGGAATTCCCGGTGGTTTGGGAATGGGTTAAGAAATAAAAATGGAACCTACATATCCTCCTTGGGTAGGATATGTACCGCCATCCTCCATGGGTAGGATGCCAATATTAATCCTGCGTATTCTCCTTGGGTAGAATACATACGTTCGTCCTCCTTGGGTAGGACAACAACCTTAACGCATGCTCGTCCTCCTTGGGTAGGACAACAACCTTAACGTACGTAAAACCTAGGTACACTCATACTCGCTACGGTCCTTGGATCAAGAAGGGCGCGTACAAATACGACTAGTCTACACATGGGAAGCCCCACTAATAATCGCACAGATGCCTGGATTGGCCGCGATGAGGATTAATACGATACATGGTTTACTAAACGAACATACAATTTATGATATGAACATTATAACTAAATAACCAACTGTGAACTCGCTCAACTAGTTGTTGACTCTCTGTTACATGCCTTGCAGGACCTTAGGTACTTTTGGAGCTTGCACGGGAGGCACGGTCGTTGTGGACATGGATCGTGAATGTGTTGTTAAACATTATGACATTTTGTACTTAAACTTATGTTGGGTTTTACATTATTGCTTCCGCTACACACTTGTTTATATTTGGTTTTGGAAACACCTATCGTATTGATGAATGACTTTTACTATATACTTATGTTCAATATGATTGGTGGCTTGATCCTGGTCATGTCACGCCTCCAAGCGGTGGTACTCCGCGTGTGGATTTTGGGGGTGTGACATGTATGCCCAAGACACATATTAGATTGATGTGGCTAGTACGTTATGATCCAAGTCGAGTCATACCCAAATACAAGCTAGACAAACACTTATATTATTTGTGATATGATCAAACAAATAAATATTAACACTTAGAATATTTAGAAATTGGTTTTCTAAATAATTACACTTGAGAAACCAATAAATTATATGGATAATTTATTAGGAGAGAATATTTTATTTTGTTATTTAATGGGTTAAATAACATTTTAAAACGTAGTATAAAGTCTTGCATTTATGTAGTGTTATATTTATAAAAGTTATATATATATAAACCAAGACTTAAATTTTATAAAAGAAATTTATTTTTTTTATAAAATAAAGCTAGGCCGCCCCCCTCATGGGAACTCACAAAATTGTTTTGGTCCAATGAACTCTCATGCACTTGCATGTGTAAGAAGCATGGTTATTGGTTAAAAAGGAGGTGCACATCTCTCATGTTTTTAAAAGGATTTAGATGGCAAAAATCAAAGATGAGAACTAGTAATTTTGCTCTCAAAATTTCGGCCTTCATAAGGATCCCTCAAGTGTTCAGGTTTTGATCTTTAGTGTTAAAAAAAATCCTAGCTAATCTCGTGGTGTTTGTTGGAAGCTTGGGGTTTACAAGCTTGAGGTCTTCTACTCTTGAAGGCAACCATTCAAGAAGTATCATCCGTTTCAAGTTCTTTACTCCAAGAAGGTAGTTTTCTAAACATCCTATGGTTGTGCTTGATAGTATGCATGTTCATATATGGATCCGGGTTTTGGGATTTTTCATATAAATGGAATTTATATCTTAAAAGGTAACATGTTTTAAACATTATTTTCGCTGCGTTTTTATTTCATATGGATGAAATTACTTTGATAAACATGTTAAAATCCCATCAATTTGGTTATACATTTGATTATACATGACATTATACATATGGTTTGAGTAAATACTCTTTATTCACCACACAAAACATTTGATTATACAAGACATGAGTTTTAACTGACATTGTGAAATTATACATTGTTTAAACATGACATTTGACATTAGTTTGACTAGACATTTGTGGTGGTTATTTGGTAAGTGATTTAAATAACGAGGTGTGTGTAATGTGATAAAAGCATGGTGGATACGCCGCTGGTACTTCCTATATATAAGTGCTTTTATGATATTACATATCGTAGCGTTATTTAAACCACTTCAACAAAGACAAAGACATGACACATTTTATACAAATGACATATTTTCACAAAACATTGTTTTACAAATAACATATCTTCTACAAACTCATTTTTACTTGGTTATTTATTTAACCATACATCATTTCTTTTATATCATTTGATCTTCATAGTGATTTTCATATGATTTTTATAAAAGAAAACATTTTACAAGGTTCATTACTACCTTTTTGTTAAACACTTCTTTTAACTTATAAGTCATGAATCCTTCATCAACAAAACCTATGTATCTCACAGGCATTCTTTATGCTGACATACCTATTTTCACATGTGTTTCAGGAGCTATTGTTTGATGATGATCGTGACACACTTAGGCGGACTTGGGCCTTAGTAAATTAAAATGAAGCAAGAACAGTTTAATTTATGTTATGTTTTCTTTATTTCCAAGACAATGTAAACGTTAATTCTAATAAAACCAAACTTTAAGTACCATGTGTTATGAAACAATGATTCTGTTATGACACTCCCCGTAGTTTCCGCCACGGTTTGTTGTTTTACACGGTCGGGGTGTGACACTATAGCTCTTTTGCACTGTTACAGTGTAAAAGACCAGCATATATGTCATTGGGTAGTGTTGTGGCCACTATACTGAATGACTTAGCATCTAACTCAATCTTTTGAAAATCCTACTCAGAGTAATTTTCAGGACTTTTAGGTACTTGGACCTTGGGATCTTCTACACTTGGTACCATTGGAACATGAGGTCCAAAGATAACCGACTTCCAGCAACCGGTGTTTTGTTGTGCAAGAACATGGCCCATCCTACATTGCCAATTATTGTATTCAAATCTGAAAAGGATAGATGGCTTGTATAGTGTGCCAATGTTATGAGGATCTTGTGATTGTAAAACATTTTGGTTGGTTTATAAAGTTTTTGATTAACCAACTTTGAACGTGATTAAAGTTATACTCGGATTTCAACAAATATGAACAACAAAGTATTAATGAAATTGAGCTGATCTGTTATATCAAATTGATTGTTAAACCAAATTTGATTGACTAAGCTCTGATACCAATTGTTAGGATCTGAGTTTACTTGTTTGTGTTGTTTTATAAGATGATTAATGAACGATGATAACAGATGAAATAATTGCAGCGAAACTGAAGAAAAAACTTTATAACACAAACAAGGGTAGAACAGTTTTCATCATGAATACTTTTAATCAAAAGATTGTATTACACATTGATTCAATATGTATGCATGAACTACTATCTTCCCCTCAACCTGAGATCTCACGTGATTGTTCGTACAAGCACTGTCTATTTATAGTACAATCCTAACCACTGTGGCATCTTGGCTGATGTCACTGAGACAGTGACATCTAACAACATTAAAAACCTCTAAACACTACTAATACAAAACACTATTACATTAATAAACACTGATTACTAGACTCTGTTGGTGCTATCTTCTGATGGACTCAACCTCTATTGAAGCTTTAGAAGTGCTTTATTCAAGGGGTGATCAGACCTTTGACTTCCAGTTATTCTTTCACTTCTTCAGTGGTTTAGTCTTCAGCAGCACTGTATTAATCAGTAGCACTTGGTATTTGAGCAGGCCTTTGATGCAGCAGTTGTTAGAATGCCTTTCCCATTGGAGGAAGAAGAAATTCAAAACACTGTTATTAAGGATCAGTTGTTCCAGAATTATTTTGGCTTTGTTTCTTCTGTTCTCAAGGAAGTTTCACATGAACCAACATCTTTCAATCCATCTAGAATTAACCCAAGGTAATTTCTTTATGATTGTACGTTGTTATCTCTTTTGATTTCATGCAAGCCCTAGTCCTCCAAACAATGGTCCTGTGTTTAGTTAATCTTTCTGATTAAATGTTCTATGTTTTGTGAATGATTGTGTTATGGTTTACATGTTATTAGGATGCAATCCAAATGCTAAGAATTGTTAAACTGTTGCTGGATTCATATGCTAGATTAGGGATTTGATCATACTGATTGTAACTGTTGTATTGAAAACAGCATTTTTGGTGTTGTCAATTCTGTGTGTTTGTTTATCCGGGGTTAATAGTCAGGCTTTGTGAAGTCAAAAAGTCCGGGTTTACTCATGTCAGGACTTGTGTTTTTATGAAGGTCAGGGTTTTGGAAAGTAAAAAGATAAGAGTTTATCAAGTCTTTAAACATATACTAGTTAGAGTTGATAAATAATGAAGTCAGGATTTATTTATGTTATGTATGGTCCGGATTTCTGTATATATGAAAACATCAGATTTGTTCGAAATAATTATTATATATATATATCAATTGACATCGCCTACTTGCGCCAGAAATGTTTTCAACTTTTCATTTCTGCCACTCAACTGTGTCTTCTTTGATTTCCCCCTCAACACATATCAGTTGCTATTTGGCTTCTTCATACCACCTTTTACACAGGTTCTTGAGAGATAATCTAGACAGAGGAAGGGAGAGAGGTGGTAGGCACGGTGGACGACCGGCAGAGGGCAGCGGCTTACAACGCAGAAGACGGTCTTCATCGTTTTCCTCCGTCACTTGAAACCAGATCCGCCGGCTGTGGCTTCTAGAAGCCATACTGCCGACATCATCGGTGGACTGAGATAGCGATCCTTTGTCTTTGAGATCAAAACGATATGAGAGAGAGGGAAAGAGGGCAGGGGCGGAGACAAGGCGGCGATTAGGGTTCCGGCGCAAGCTATTACTTCCATCAATCGATTATCCGGTCAGTATCGCTTCTGAATTCGATTCTTAATTTCATGTTTTTGGTAAGTTTTGGCTATTTTACGGTGTTTCTTTTACTAGATCTATGGTTGCATGTCCCTTCAATGGATAGATTGACTACTTGCACAGTCGTCGGAATCATCTTCTCTCACCTCCAGTGGTTCCTCCTCTCCAAAGTCTCCCTCTCACTTGATAAACCAGAGTTTATGGAGTCGTTGATCGAGGAAGAAGAAGGTGTTAATGATCATACCGTTACTCAGAACACTGTCTCTAAAGGTAGTTTAGATCTTTGTGATTTGTAGAATAATATTATGATAATTTGTGTGAGTAATTATGATTTTATGAATTTATTTTTGTGATTTTGTATTTTTGTATTATTGTATTATATATGATGTTTTTAGGCTTAATTATTGGAATATTGTTTGTTTGTTGCAGGAGAAATCTATTCCTCTATCCATGAATTAGGTTCTATGGATTGAAAATGAAGTTGATACTTAATAGTTAATGATATTGTCTTTAAAAATTAGTTTCTATATTCAATACGTTGGTTTGAGATGAAGTTTATGTTTCCTTGAAATTTTGGGATTGATGTTGTGGTATTTGGATATATGATGATAGAACTTGCAACTTTGTTGACAGGATCAAGTTCTACAAGATATGAGTGATCAAGATCTTTATCAAGCACTTAGTGATTTATAATGAAACTCATTTTAAAACTTTGTTCTATCACCTGTAGTGTTGTTGATTGATGAAAGGCGATTGATTATGTCAGGTTTAATAAAAAAAATTATAATTGCGGCTTAGTGATATTCGGCTGCTAATTGTATAGGTTATGTGTTAAGTAGTAAGTCCTAGGGTGGGGCTTAATGAAATCAGTTTAACCCGGGTTGCGACCGAGCACTAGAGAGAAATGATTTTGCTGCACATGATATGAAAGGCTCCTCAAAAAGTTTCTCAAAGCATGAAAACAAACATGTTTCAGAACACAAGGTATGCATCCATTTGAACTTGAAAATGTTTGACATTCGCTTATATATTTCCCGCTTGATTCATTTTGGAAACTTACAACATTGTGTTATGCAATGTAGAATGTTGCAAGATGTGCAAGATTTAGTCCTGATGTAAGGTTAGCTGCATCGGGTAGTGCAGATACATCACTTAATCTGTCTGAGGTAATGGGTTTTTTTAAATGGCTCATATTGGTTATATGTTGAAGTGGCAAAACGGGCAGGTTGGGGAATGGGTTAAAGCCGGTCGGATTGGATTTATCCGTCATATTATTTGTCCATTTTCGAGATTTTTGTTTATGAATAATTAGCCTCAAATTATATTATTTCAACAACAATCTATATCTTTTACATATATAGGTTAAGAAGATTGCGACTATGAGTTAAAATCCAACTTTGAATGACTTTTGACATGTTCAATCCATTTGACCACTTTCATTTTAGCAAACGTTTTTGAATTTATCAGTTTGACCCACTATAGGTACTTAACCAAACTGGGTGTGTGGGTGATTCAGACTGGTCCGGTCCAGTTCGAAGAACATTACTTTAAACATATTACTATGAACTGAAGTGATTGTGTTATTATCATCTCATTATTTAAAGTCTAAACAATCAGAAAACCAGTTAATTTTTTTGTAGTTATTAGGATTTATCTTCATTATTCATTAGGATATTTTATGTTTTTACTACTTTTTTTTGTTTCTTAGGAACGTTACAAATTTCTAAAATTTAAAACACGTTTCTCACAATACTGACTCAATATTCTTGCAAAACGTCCAACAATTTTGTCAACTGGGAAAATGAAGGTAATACTCCTTATACAATTTATTTATCGAAGCTCGAAAGCGTAAAGCTGCAGGAGGAAAAATGATGGTACAAAGTATTGATTGGTCAACTCATGGGGTGCAAGTTGGATAGATAACGGATACATAATGATCTAGAGATGGTGCTAAAGAAGGCATGTGTGAGATGGTGTTAAAGAAGGCATGTGTGGGATTGCTATGTAATCATGTCGCATCACGGCGGCTGCTCCATCTAGTTAAGAACAAAGATGGTATGAAGGATCCGGATTTCTTTGGTGTAAAACATCAAGGGTCCAATTTAGGAATGGATCAAAGGGGGGGCAGGGTTTCTTCTTTGGGTCCGGGTTTCTCCCTCTTTATGTCCGAATTTAGAGAGATAAAGAAAAGAGTTAGGGTTTACAAATCCCCTTTGTTCCGAGTTACTCAGGAAAAAGAAACCTTAGGTCCGAGTTTATAGAGTGATGCGCGAGTCCGAGTTATGTATTCAGGGTTTAAGAAAATGATGGAACTTCAGAGTTTATGTAAAGGAAGTTCAGGGTTTGCAAGTTATAAATGTCCGAGTTTTGTCATACTTGGATACACACATGATTTCAGAGTTTAATGATTGGTACAAATGTTTAGGACTTGTTGGCCGATTTTAAATGTAGTTCCGAATGGAAGTTGTAAACTCTGAGTAACACATAGTCCGAACTTAGTGTTTTATTTTCTTATAAGATCCGAACTTATTAAAAATATGAAGATGTCCGAACTTAGTAGTTAAGTGGGCCGCTGCCAATCAAGTCTGGGTTCTTTTATGTTACGTCCGCATGTAATTATACCAAATGAGATGAATAAAAAGCATGTTTGTGGGTCGGACTTGCATGGGCTCGAGTGCCCAAGTTCTTTATATTATAACTAAGTGCAGATGTATTATTTATGAGAGCATTTAAGTGTTGAATATATATAGTATTGAATTTAGAAGTTATTATTTACTTCTTGTTGTCAGAGCTTCACATGTTGAGCCAAAATTAACGCGTACAGGGACTCCAAAGTTATCAGGGGTCCAAATTTTAATGAATAGGCTGAGTATTTAATGTATGGGCTTCTACTTACTATTTTATATACACATGAAACATGAAAGTTTCCAAAGCTGTTAAGTGTTTTCTGAGTATTCATGATACTTGATCCGGGTACATACATGTAACCTCGTGTTTGTTAATAGATAATATCTCCGGGCTTGCCAACTTATCCATACACGAGTTTCTCATAATTTTACAAAATGGTTACCAACTAGAGATTTCACTGTGCGATATTAAATTGCCAATCTGGTTACATTGAACACTAGGTTGTTTGGACCCTTACGTATTGCAAACCCCTACTCGTATACTCACTTATATGACATTATATTATATCTTAGGTCGCGTGTAACAAACCTAACAACTATTTAACGCTAGAAGTATGTTATCATACCGAGCAAACTAAGGTGAGTTCACTACTCTTTCACAAGCATGCATCCCAGGGAGGACAAACAAACAAATAAACTATTATTCCTTGGAGGAATACTTATTATAAATGTTGTGGTTTAATTTCGATGTTAGTTAATAAACTCAACTCTATCATTAAAGTCCCTACTTACTACAGAACTAGTTGCCTTGGAGGCAATGGGGTATTAGTTGATAGTGATATTAGGCTTGACAATCTCACACCGTACCGGGGAGGACGACCGTGAACTAAGGACCTTAAACTCATGGCCAATGTTGATAGGCAATGATGAGGGCAAACAAACATAACGTCACTTCGGTATCGAGTATATTATTGGCATGTCTTTAAACTAAACATTTACATGATTTTCGTAAACAAAACTATGAACTCGCCAACTTTATGATGATACACTTTTTCTACATGCTTGTGTAACAACCCGACTTTTTGGAAGTCAAAGTACAAGTCAAAGTCAAAGACAAGGGAAGAAAAGATTGCTAATTCGATCTGTCATTCCTTGCTTATTTATTACTTGTACTCTCCACCCCGACAATCGATGTTTGTTAATTACGATATGTATGTTTACAATTTTGAATTATAAGAAGTAACAATGCAATAAAGTTAATTAAACGCTATTTTACTAAACGCTAATCTCATCGCTATCACATCGCAACTCGAATTACAGGTTATGGATATTGTTTTACGTGTCACACCCCCAAAATCCACATGCGGAGTACCACCGCTTGGAGGCGTGACTGACCAGGATCTTAGCCACCAATCACATTGAACTCATGAGTATATTTAAATAAAACTTTCATTTATTAACAATAAGTGTTACAACGTTACAATATTTCACAGTTTACAGCGGAAGCATATTTAATTCGATAAGTGTTTATAAACCACATATAAAAGCTCTTAGTCTTGTGTTGCGTTTTCATGTAACTCGACCCATGACCACTCCAGCTTCCCAGACAGCAAGTTCCAATGATACACACCTAAAGGCCTGCAAGGCATGTAACAACGAGTCAACAACAAAGATGAGCGAGTTCACAGTTGGTTGTTTAGCTATAGCATTTGTTTCGTAAATCATATGTTCGTTTTGTAAACCATGTATCGTATTAATTCGTATCGCGGTCTCCCAGACATGTTTGCGATGATTAGTGGGGGCTTCCCATGTGTTACTAGACCGTGCGTATCGACTACTACGAAAATGTAAGAGGTGCCCAAAGTCAATATCTATCAGCATTGACCCTTTGCCCATAGTCCATTAGTACAAGCCCGTCCGACTGGCATGGTGTGAGGTTTGTTAAACCTAATAGCGCTATTAACTAATGACCCGCTTGCCATAGGCCTCGGCGATTAAGTCGATATAAATGAGGGACTTCATGATAGAGTTTTGGTCTAGTGTGTAAATCTTGGCATCCTACCCATGGAGGATGGTTGTAGTTACCGTTTAAATCATTAACCCATTCCCAACCCTTGGGAATCCCATGCCTTGGAAAGAGTGTGAACTCACCTTGGTTTGCTTGGTATGATTAGTTAATTTACTTTACCAGTTCCTAGTTGGTCAACCAAACCCTATCGTGGTTACCAATCGATATTAGTTATGAAATCCTGTGAGTCACGTATTGTACACAATAAGTCACGTATCCATACATAGAAAACCACGCATTTATGTACAGTTTGCAACACATACACTAATCCACAGTATGATATAGTAGCGAGTACACCTTTCTAATACAAGTTTACATCTCATGCGATTTCCACAAGTAACACATAACATCACAGGTGGGCTTGTTACACCAACTAATAAACCCAGGTTTCTTATTAATATTATAATACAACAAGGATTTTATATACTCACACCCGTATCAAAAATCCTCGATCAAATAAGGTGATGGAAGACTATGTTCTCATCAGTTTGATTAACAGGATTATATACAACTAATCCTAATCTGCACGAGCATCACATATACATATACACATGCACATCTGTAAATCGAGTTCATGCATAAACAAAACCAATAATTTAGAATCTCAACATACATGATCTACTAACCTAGAGGGCTTGACTAGGGAAGATGATGGTTTGGATGAGATCTAACTGACGTCACTGGTTTAGGGGAACATAGGGTTTCCTATCGGTTATATAATGAAACATATATAATACGTATACATAGAGAAAGCTGGGCCACATAATTCTACAATGGAAAGTTGGGCCGATGAGGAGAACTGGGCCGAAACCTCGCTATGGCGAAACCTTATGTGACGAAACCTCAATGTTTCGTCGGGACTATGCATGACGAAACCCTTATAAGTTTTGTCGATAATATCATAGCCTGCAAACCCCTCTGTTTCATCTCAATATTCTCATTTATCTCAGACCAATAAAAAAACAAGTCATCGGTTATCCGTCTACAATGCAAACAATTATAATATCATGCAACCCTAACCCTCTATTAATGAGAGCACTAGAAGGTTATGTCAAATCTTAAATATTCCTGTGAGATATTAACTAGTGGCACACATATAACCCTCATATGTCCACTGACAATACCCTTACAACCATGAACAACATGGCCGGCAATCCATGAAGTGATCTTTATCTAATTTGGTTGCATTCTCAAGACAATTCACATGCATACAATTCCCAAAACAAATCGGCAACAATTAGATTCTACCAGATCACAGAGCATTCATTAATCATAATCCAATAAACACTACATAATCGAGGTCATTACGTTTTGTCTTTTAACATATACACATACCCTTTTGTTAATCCAGATCACATATGACAGTATCATTAACCATGAACTAGGAATTTCGTAACACAAATCCACTCACCTAGAGCTCGACTAGACAAGATGTTGGTTGAATGGGATGTTGCGTCGTTAGGGAAGGGGTGTCCACAGCCGTCGCCAAAACAAATGAGAGAGGTAGGGGTTGTCTTACATAACAAGAGTTTGCATATATAATTAAAGGATTGGGCCGCAGACTAGCTGGGTCGAGACCCTGACTGGCGAAACAAGACTCCGACGAAACGCCAAGGGTTTTGTCGAGTATGGCTATAGCAAAACTTCTAAGTTTCGTCGAGTTCTAAGTTTTGTCGAGTGGGTGTAAGGTTGCACGGGTTGTGTTATAACTTTGACACATATACGAATTTTACAATTGAACCAAACAATTAAACAATCTAATAATCAATCATTTAGCAAGGGTGCACGTATTACGGTGAAAACACAGCTATGAAACAAGTAACGTGTCTAGTGAGGACCTTGAAACTCGGGTTGCCACATTATCCCCAACTTGAAAGAAATTTCGTCCCGAAATTTAGCACGTAGTCACTGAGGAAGCTAGTTAGGTTGCGTGGTTTTCCTGGGGTGTCACGTCATCCCCCCGTTGGTTTGGAATTTCATCCCGAAATTCCGTAGTAACTTCGGCCTCAGTAGTGGTTGCATTGTTCTCGAACAACTGGGGATATTTGTGTTTCATTTGGTCTTCTCGTTTCCAGGTAAACTCTAGGCCACGGCGGGAGTTCCAACGAACTCGAACAAGAGGTATTCTGGTGTGTTTGAGAACCTTAACGTCTCAGTCTGTGATTTCAACTGGTTCCTCGACAAATTGCAACTGATCGTCGATAGTGAGCCCCTTAAAAGGAACCGTGGGGGTTTCATCAGACAGACACTTCTTCAGATTCGACACATGGAATACGTTGTGAACTCTACTGAGTTCTTCGGTAGGTTCAGTTTGTAGGCCACCTTGCCCATTTTTCTCGATGACTTCGAACGGTTTAACATATTGAGGTTTGAGTTTCGTCTCGTATACCAAAACGAAGTACACCTTCCCAGGGTGAGACTTTAGGTAGTACTCGATCCCCAACTTGGAACTCGAGTGGTTTCTTGCGCTTAACAGCGTAGCTTTTCTGACGGTCACGAGCTGCCGCTATTCGTTGTCTTATCTGATCAATCTTCTCGGTTGTAACAACTACAAGTTCTGGGCTAGTGATTTGGCCATCGCCAACCTCTGCCCAACAGAGAGGTGATCAGCATTTACGTTAGTACAATGCCTCAAGCGAAGCAGCTTGGATGCTGGTGTGGTAGCTGTTGTCATTCGAAATCTCCACTAAAGGGATGTGTCTTCGCCGTCCGTTGCCAAAGTCGATTTCACGTGCTCGAAGCATGTCTTCAAGAGTTTGGATGGTGCGCTTAGTTTGCCCATCCGTCTGTGGATGATATACTGTGCTCATGCCTAGGCGCGAGCTAAAGGATTTGTGCACCGCTTGCCACAAATCAGATGAAAATCGTGGGTTGCGATTAGAGGTAGTGAAGGTTGGCACCCCGTGCCTAGCAACCGCTTCCTTCAGGTAGATGACTGCAAGTGTAGGGAACTTATCCGTTTCTTAGCTGGCTAGAAAGTGTGTTGGTTACCCAAGACAATCAATGAGCATCCAGGTGGTATTGTTTCCGTTTCGAGTTGTAAGTACACTATCGACCAAATTCCATGGCAGTCTGATCTAATTTCCATGTTGGGGTTGCTGGTTGTTGATGTTATACCTTGACTTTCCACAAGTCGATCCATCATTCACATACTTAACTAGGTGGGCTTTCATGTCCGATTACCAATACAGGGTATATAAGTCCTAACGCCTCTCATCAAAACCCAGACGACTAGAATGTCGACACTGGTGTGCTTGCTCAACGCGAGTTCCCTTCAGTTGCCGTGTAATGAGTCCCGCATTCGTTTCTGTGAGGTAGCGAGTATCGTCCGACTTGTCAAAGGTCGCTTCTCCATGCCCCGCATGAGTTCAACTTGAAAAATCCTCTTCCTTCACTTCTCCAGTTTGAACAGAGCGAGTCTGATTCAGTAAGTTAGAGTCGATAGCGAGCTGCAGAGCTCGTGTATGTTCAAGTTTCGCAGTCGTATTCATCCAAAGTTCCATCCAGCGATGTCATTGTATGCTTTAGCTCTTTCGAACATCGGTACGTGGGAGGCCCTTGTGATCGGTCTAAATATCGCATCTGGTACTGTCCAAGTGATGCCACCATCCGAAATCCCAAAACCACGGTTTTCACCTCCAGTCGTGTGTGTCGCTCAGTTCCTCTTTGTGACTCTCTCACGTATACCATCACTCTCTCGTGTTGCGTCGTTAAGCAGCTGGGACACTGATTCAGACCATAAGGACATACTACCGATTCACCCGCATCCTCGGGTAAAACGATGCTCAGTGCATTGTAGAGTCGGAATTCGAAAGTTGAAGGGACGTCCCTTTATTTTGTCTTCCAAGAGTACAGCACCCTGCTGTGCTAAAGAGGTTAAAGTTGCACGATCTGTGACTCTACAACAGCATCCACCAAAACCAAGAAATTGCTGTACCCCCAAAGAAATCTTTGGCGTCAAATAGTTTCTAACAAGATGGATCCTGGTACGATCCACGCGTAATCCCACTTCGTTGATTATATAATCAAAATGCTTTTCTCGTATCTAAGTGTTACATTTAACAGGACCTCTCACGTAATGACTCCTCCCCCAGAAGTTTCTAAGATACCATATAGGCGTTGTCCATGCTGTCCCTTCCTCCAGGAAATGACCCAAAATGTCACCAATAAATACGGTCGATTCATGTGATCCCTGAAGCTGCTAGTGTGTTGAGCCACTCAATGATAATGATGTACAAAGTTGAAATGGCTGCATTGCTTTCGACGTGTTGTTCTAAGAGCATTCTCCTCTTGGACTTCCTCCTGGCAATAATTCGTTTGCTAGCGAATCTTCGAATGGAAGCTTGTTCCTCGCAATTGGTCGCCGGGTTGTCAATACGTGTTCGAGGCAAACGGTTCTTGACTGTCACCTTGTTGAGTTCTCGATAATCAGTACACATACGAAAAGTCTTCCCTTCATGGGTATAGCGAGGGCTCCTTAAAGCGAAAACTAGATCCGATGAAACTCAAGTCCAATAATTCCTAAAGTTGATTAGGCTGTTCCTGCGACCTACCTGGTGTAAGATAGTAAGATATACTAGTAACAAGGGCTACTTCTGGCATGATACGGATCTGATCTTCCAGCTGACGATGTGAAGGTAAACCTGACAGTTCTTCTGGTAACACTTAGGGAGAAGTCATGAATAATTGATGGATCCTCGATCCTCCTTTCCTTAGCCTTGACATCAGTATCGAGTGTTAACATTGCTGGGAAATCCTTCCGTAGACACTCCTGGCTTTTCTTGCTGAAATGATGCTAACCGTTGTGCCACTCTGGCGCGTTAGAACTGATAACAATCCTCCAGGAAGGAGAGGGTTACGTAGGATTGTCTCCTCACAGGGTACACCTATCAAGAATAACAGAAGAAGGTCATTGTCGAACACTCGTCCCACAAGGTCGTGTCTGCATCCCAACGATTATATGAGGTTTCCGTTATCTTGCCATCAGCCAACTCCACAACAGGTTCAAACTCCTAGGAGCATCCAGGTCAAACGAAACAGAGATGAACGGATTGCTACTAATACTAGCTACCACGGTGTTAAAGTCCTGACGTCGTCCATGCCCACTTTAAATGTCTTTCCAAGAGCATCATTTCTGGTGTTGCTGTTTTCATTACAAGAATTCCAAGTACTGTCGTTGTTCCCTTGATCATTGACCTCCTTATTTTAACCACAGCCAATCCGTTTTGTGGGCACCTTTATTTCCTTACTGTAGGTTAAGGTTACCTTGTTGTCGCTGTAACTGCTGCTCCTAATGTCGTTGCTCGGATCGAAGCCCTATGATTCTTCACCATCATTGGCCATCCTTTCACATTCGGAGCCACGTCCTAAAGCGCTACTCACTGTACTAGCAGTTACGCACACCACACTAGGGTCAAATATCATCACATATGCCTCGATTGATTCGTAAGAGTTGACTCCCATGGGTCGCTGACAAGGGTTAAGGATTCAATTGAAGCCAATTCGCTGGTGCTCATTGCCGGTAATCAGGGTCGCCAAAGTACTGAGGTCAGTAGAGTGCTACGCTCATCCTCCTGTCCATTGATGTTGCAAGTGGTTCGAGTAATACACAGTACGTTGCGGGAGTGTTGCAGAAGTGATCGCACTTCAGGATCTGACGCATCAATACGTTAAGTTCCAGCAAGCGAAGAAAGGCGAGAAAGATGTCGATCAATCATTCGACACTGCGACATCCAACACATGGACGCTTGTATAAGCAACTAACGTTCTACATGGTTCGCTGAATTCAGATGGGTGTTCCGGTAACACTTAATAGCATCGAGTTTCGAAAGGATCCAAAGATAACTGAAAAGTTCATGTCGAGTTTGAGTAGGGAACAATTACTGCTATGACCCATATAGGTTTGTTATGTTTCATATTGATCAAATAACGGGACGGAACCCCTTTTCCACTTGTTAAGCCTTACTGGGACTCACATGCACCCCACATTATTATTATGTGTGCACCCACAATAATATTGTGATTTGCATGTTCATCTCAGCTCCTCTTAACTCATGTCAAATGGTTCCCCAAACTCAAGTAGCAATCAAAGGGTATCACGAAGCGTAAGTCATGAAGGTTTAGGGAAATACCACCCTATCAGTTACATAACACGTGCAAGTGTACAAGAATTCATATTGTTGTGCTAAACGTACAAACACATGCAATATCATAGGTAGGTGTTCACTAATGATGTAGTACAATGAGTTTATGAGAGACGAACCTTGCAATCTGGAGCTGAGTGTCATGGTCTTATTCACGTCCTTAGAACTGTTCGGTTATAGTCTGGTTTTACAAAAACGTTTTTCCCCTTTTTAAATAAAACCAAGTTCACTATAACCAATGGCTCTGATACCAATCTGTCACACCCCCAAAATCCACATGCAGAGTACCACCGCTTGGAGGCGTGACTGACCAGGATCTTAGCCACCAATCACATTGAACTCATGAGTATATTTAAATAAAACTTTCATTTATTAACAATAAGTATTACAACGTTACAATATTTCACAGTTTACAGCGGAAGCATATTTAATTCGATAAGTGTTTATAAACCACATATAAAAGCTCTTAGTCTTGTGTTGCATTTTCATGTAACTCGAACCATGACCACTCCAGCTTCCCAGACAGCAAGTTCCAATGATATGCACCTAAAGGCCTGCAAGGCATGTAACAACGAGTCAATAACAAAGTTGAGCGAGTTCACAGTTGGTTGTTTAGTTATAGCATTCGTTTCGTAAATCATATGTTCGTTTTGTAAACCATGTATCGTATTAATTCGTATCGCGGTCTCCCAGACATATTTGCGAAGATTAGTGGGGGCTTCCCATGTGTTACTAGACTGTGCGTATCGACTACTACGAAAATGTAAAAGGTGCCCTAAGTCAATGTCTATCAGCATTGACCCTTTGCCCATAGTCCATTAGTACACGCCCGTCCGACTGGCACGGTGTGAGGTTTGTTAAACCTAATAGCGCTATTAACTAATGACCCGCTCGCCATAGGCCTCGGCGATTAAGTCGATATAAATGAGGGACTTCATGATAGAGTTTTGGTCCAGTGTGTAAATCTTGGCATCCTACCCATGGAGGATAGTTGTAGTTACCGTTTAAATCATTAACCCATTCCCAACCCTTGGGAATCCCATGCCTTGGAAAGAGTGTGAACTCACCTTGGTTTGCTCGGTATGATTAGTTAATTTACTTTACCAGATCCTAGTTGATCAACCATCGTGGTTACCAATCGATATTAGTTACGAAATCCTGTGAGTCACGTATTGTACACAATAAGTCACGTATCCATACATAGAAAACCATGCATTTATGTACAGTTTGCAACACATACACTAATCCACAGTATGATATAGTAGCGAGTACACCTCTCTAATACAAGTTTACATCTCATGCGATTTCCACAAGTAACACATAACATCACAGGTGGGCTTGTTACACCAACTAATCAACCCAGGTTTCTTATTAATATTATCATACAAGAAGGATTTTACATACTAGCACCCTTATCTAAAATCCTCAATCAAATAAGGTGATGGAAGACTATGTTCTCATCAGTTTGATTAACAGGATTATATACAACTAATCCTAATCTGCACGAGCATCACATATACATATACACATGCACATCTGTAAATCAAGTTCATGCATAAACAAAACCAATAATTTAGAATCTCAACATACATGATCTACTAACCAGAGGACTTGACTAGGGAAGATGATGGTTTGGATGAGATCTAACTGACGTCACTGGTTGAGGGTAACATAGGGTTTCCTATCGGTTATATAATGAAACATATATAATACGTATACATAGAGAAAGCTGGGCCACATAATTCTACAATGGAAAGTTGGGCCGATGAGGAGAACTGGGCCGAAACCTCGCTATGGCGAAACCTTATGTGACGAAACCTCAATGTTTCGTCGGGACTATGCATGACAAAACCCTTATAAGTTTTGTCGATAATATCATAGCCTGCAAACCCCTCTGTTTCATCTCAATATTCTCATTTATCTCAGACCAATAAAAAAACAAGTCATCGGTTATTGTAACACCTGTGTCATTTCAACCATCAATCAAATTCCAAACCAATGAAATATTGTATTTCATACTTTGGACTTGTATAAATATGTGTATCTTTTGCACATATCAACTCTTGTTCGATTTCAAGCTCTAAATCGCTTTCTGGAAGGTTATACGCGCACTAATGTGTAGATATAACCAGTTTAATCCAACGAACACTCCGGAATAGTGAAATAGGCTTAACATACCTTAAATAACCTTTACATAACTTATATATAAGTTTTGGAAGGTTTGGTGTGGTGAAATCAAGTTAAATCGCTTACAGGGACTAAAGTTGACAAACTGCGAAAGTATGCCAATTTGAACTGTAACAGACCTTCCGGAGCATGACCATAAGTTAAACATACCATAAATACCCTTCACATAGCTTAGAAATAGGCTTTGAGGTGTTCGGTATGCTAAAATAAACTTTTGGGTCATTCAGGGACTAAAAGTGTCAAAAAGTGCACAAGTTTGCATTTTCGCGCATAACTTACGTTCTGAATACATCTGGACATCCAAAAATTTATGTGAGCATGACTACATTATATTTTAGTGTTCGCCATAAGAAAAATCCATTCGTCGCGTCATTTGGTTCGTTTTTCGCGCTTATGCGCATTCCGTCGTAATTAAGCGAACATCGCGTTCGTACGACCAAACGAACCATCATCCGGCATATTTTTGAGTATGTTTTGAGTTCCCTATACTTTAACTTCATTTTAGAGCCTTGAAATGAGGTTAACGGGGTTCAAACGCATCGAAAAAGGCCTTAAACACGTGCAGGGACCATTCCTGCCACTTTTGAAACTTTTCTGAAACTGGGGGGTCAGTGGCGTAGCGCGACTTCCTAGGCCCTCACCGTCGCGCTACGCGACTGCCTAGTCTGGGGCAGAAACATGCAGAAAACTCATTTTTCGCATTTTCGGGACCGGATTCGATGTATCGACAGCTGTTTACAGTTGTTATCCATTCCCAAATCCCTTGCCAAGTGTTGATTCCCTATGGTTAGTGGCAATTTAGGCACCATAACATTCCGACACTTGTACGGACATGATTAAGGCACGATTTTAGACAAACGATCCTAACGGTTCGGGTATTCCTATAAATACCCAACCCACACAACATCAAAACCCACTAGAATTCTGATTTTGAGAGCTCTAAGTTGAAACCATTGTTTCATACCTGAGTTCTTGGATCGGGATTAGCATTCGGGGACCCTTCGTAAGTATTCTTTCGTTCTTTTCCTTATTTTATTGCTTTTCGAGTCCGAAAGTCAAACTTTGTTTGACTTTCAGCGTTGACCAGTAATGGTCAATGCGAAGTTCTTTTGAACTTCGCAATGTGAGTGTAATCACGTTGGTCATAGTCCCTTGGGACAATGCCCACTGATTACCACGTTGTCTAGGGTCATAGGGTAAGCGATCTAATGAATCGCTTATACCTCGAACCCGACCCAGTTTGGTCGATCATTAGGATCCGACCAAACACATTAGGTGACCATAGTAGGTAGGGAATAACCTTCCAAGGTTATACCCTATGGTCACATCGTTTAAGTAGTTGTATGATAGGTAGTTTATATGCCTTAGGTAAATTACCAGAATACCCTTTTCATGTATAATTGGTAATTAAGCATATGTAACCTAAACCTTTGTCACATAACTGATTATGTAATATGTTTAGGCATATAACACTTGTCATAGGGCTAGTTAGGCGGTCCGAACGCGTTTCACGCGAACGACGCGTTAAAGTAGCATAAGCTACCTAAACGGGTCGTAATGGGTCGTAGACACTCAGGTTAAGTTTCATTTAGTATGTAGGCTTTGTTTAACCAAATGACACGAGTCTCTACACTCGTTTGGTTTACAAACCCTAATGCTACCCAATCTTCCGATCTAGGTCCGGTACTTTAACATAGTTATCTATACTAGGTGCCGTTTGATATTCGCGATCTCTAGCATTGTTTAGTTGTCACTCCAGAACTACTGAGCAATCTCAGGTGAGTACATAGACCCCTCTTTTACTGTTTTCCAAACTGTTTTGGGGTGGAACACATGTGCCTACTTGTTACTTTCATGCTTTCCTGTTTTCACATCATATACTTCCTATGTTCATTAGTACATTATAGTACATGATTTCATTGTGTTTATGCTAGGTGTGCCCATTGTGTGCATTACTTAGTACATCGTTTTACATTACATCACATGCTACGTATGTCTATTGTTGCATACTTAGTACAGGTCGCATGCTACGTATGTCTGTTGTTGCATACTTAGTACAGTTCACATGCTATGTATGTTCAATCGTTGCATTGTTCTTCATACTTAGTACATTTGTTATTCATCACATACTTACATTTTGGACGCATATTACATGATTTACACTGATCATGCATTTACTACACAAAGCATAACTTTGATTTAAACGAAGTTTTACTTCAATAATATGTTTTTGTGCATATGGTTTAGTTTATACATTTCACTAGCCATACATATTATTTTGGTTACACATTACATGGTTTACATCTTGACATAAACATTTTGACATATTATTCAATACATTTGGCAATTGGTTTAAACATAGACATCTTACATTGTTTGGATTGGTTTGATTAAGTGATTAAGTAACGATGCGTGTGTAATATGATACAAGCATGGTGGATACGCCGCTGGTACTTCCTATATATAAGTGTTTGTATGGTATTACATATTGTAGCGTTACCTGAATCATTTCAGTTTGATACATAGATCATTTTATACAAATAACATATTTTTCACAAGACATTGATTTACAAACAATTTATCTAATACAAACTTATTTTACATGGTTATTCATTTAACCATACATTATTTATACATATCATCTGATCTTATCGATTTTCAAATGATTTACAAAACAAAGCAAATAACAAGGTTCATGACTAAACATTTTCTCAAACAAAAGTCATGAAACCTATTTTCACAAAACCTATGTATCTCACCGGCATTTTTATGCTGACGTACCTATTTTCACATGTGTTTTTCAGGAACTGTTGCATAAGATGATCAAGATACACATAGGCAGACTTGGGCTTTAGTGACAATAAAAGATACAAGACTAGTTAATTATGTTGTATTTCCTTGTTTGTTAAGACATTGTAACACTTTTAATCAATAAAACGAAACTTCAATTGCCATGGATTTGAAACAATTAATTCTGTTACAACACTCCCCAACATTTCCGCCACGTTTTGTATGTTCCACGTGGTCGGGGTGTGACAGAAAAGATGGTATCAGAGCCAATGGTTATAGGGAATTAGGTTATTAGTAATGCTTTGACCTAGTCTATAACTTTCTTAGGACCCTAACGCGAGTTTACTTGCGTTTAGTCATAAAACAATACTGTCACCTATCCTTAGGCGACTACCACAACAAGAACATAAATTTCAAAACCGCTTTGAACACTAATCATCTGTTCTAGGATGATTTATTACAAGGTTTTGAACCCTCTGTTATATGGTTTTGAACCCCTTTGAATTTTCAAAATCTCGTCAAGGTTTTGGGTTTTAAATAATGTGAACACGTGCAAACTGGAAGGGTGAATGCCTGTATTCTGGGTTTTCTGTCTAGGCAAGCACTTCGTATACATCTCATCAGACGCGAGACCAGTTGTGCTTACCTGGGAATTCTTGGGATGAGTGTTCACTTATAGGCGAGCATGTCTTCGCGATACATTATATTGACCCATTTACTTTGATTAGTCACCATCTCATTTGTTTGCCTTTGGTAACAAACAAATGGTCACAATCTACATGCCTTGTCATTTTCTTTTGACTATCTTTCGCTTGTTTCCTCCTATGCCTTTCGTTATCTTCAAGATGCTTCTTCATCGCAACAACAATGTCCGAACCAGGTGCTACAACTGCTCAACAAATAGGCGTCGTACTCCAGAAGACCGTTGATTTAGCTATCCCCATGACTTATCTCAAGGATGAAGCCGTATAAGGGAACTGTTCCTTGGTGCAATTAATACCACTGCCATTATCCGAATCAAATACCTTGTTTCAAATGTACCCACGGTGGACGATGGAGACATTTGGTTAACATGTGCCGCTTTGCAATCCAAAGCAAAGCTGTTACAAATCCTGCTGCTGCTCAACCTTCAAACTCTGCTTCATATGTCGCTTGACATATCTGGCGCCTCAACCTCATGAACTTTCTACCTTGTGTATCGACGTAAGCACGCCTAGTGCAAGGTGTCGGAACACTCTCGTTACACAAACTCCAAAAAAATCCATGTAGGATCTTTCTATCCTCATAATTAGATCCTTGTGGATGTGTATCATTCATCGGAGTCCTTAATTGAATTCTTTGTATGATTCAATACGTACATCACAATTCAATAAGGACAAAGCCGAATTCCTTTTAAGATTATCCTATCTTCATAGATAGATTCTTGAAATGATTAAAGTGCCAAATGAAATCCACGAATTGGATTCCTGGTGTGCTTTAAGTATCCGCGTCCAAAGATATCAAGTTAATAAACAAGTCAAACAACTATGTGATTATGTGCTTATGTGTTTCTTTTTATGTTTTTGTATAATCCAAGTTTTGTTATCCAAATTCTCGTAGAATCTTCCATATCTTTGTGTACTATATTAAATCCTCAATGGGCTTCTACGTAGTAGTTAAGTCCCTTGGATTTTATTGTACTATTCTATAATTAGACCCCTTGAGTGGTCTAGTTAAACAGATTGATCCAAAAATCTGGTTAGGTATATCAAGTGATGATATAGCTGAAAGGACTCCTTGGAGGTCTAATTAAAAAGATCATGTGTTGATCTGATTAAAAGGACCCTATGGTAGTCTAGTCACACTCATCACAGGTTTGATATTTTCTTCCCATACACATCATGAAATGCACTGTGCGGACTGTGCAAGGAATTACGTAATTATGGACGCGTACATAATTATAGAATTTAGTGCACAGAAACCACAACAAGTTTTGTCATGTATCTAGAGTTAATTCGGTTCATTTTTGTTTCTGAAGATGTAAAATGACTATTCCGTTCATTTTTGTTTCTGAAGATGTAAAATGACTATTCCGTTCATTTTTGTTTCTGAAGATGTAAAATGACTCATTCGGTTCATTTTTGTTTCTGAAGATGAAAAATGTCTATTCTGTTCATTTTTGTTTCTGAACATGTAAAATGACTCATTCGGTTCATTTTTGTTTCTGAAGATGTAAAATGACTATTCCGTTCATTTTTGTTTCTGAAGATGTAAAATGACTCATTCGGTTCATTTTTGTTTCTGAAGATGTAAAATGACTATTCCGTTCATTTTTGTTTCTGAAGATGTAAAATGACTCATTCGGTTCATTTTTGTTTCTGAAGATGAAAAATGTCTATTCTGTTCATTTTTGTTTCTGAAGATGTAAAATGACTCATTCGGTTCATTTTTGTTTCTGAAGATGTAAAATGACTATTCCGTTCATTTTTGTTTCTGAAGATGTAAAATGACTCATTCGGTTCATTTTTGTTTCTGAAGATGTAAAATGACTATTCCGTTCATTTTTGTTTCTGAAGATGTAAAATGACTCATTCGGTTCATTTTTGTTTCTGAAGATGAAAAATGTCTATTCTGTTCATTTTTTGTTTCTGAAGATGTAAAATGACTCATTCGGTTCATTTTTGTTTCTGAAGATGTAAAATGACTTATTCGGTTCATTTTTGTTTCTGAAGATGTAAAATGACTCATTCGGTTCATTTTTGTTTCTGAAGATGAAAAATGTCTATTCTGTTCATTTTTTGTTTCTGAAGATGTAAAATGACTCATTCGGTTCATTTTTGTTTCTGAAGATGTAAAATGACTCATTCGGTTCATTTTTGTGTCTGAAGATGTAAAATGACTCATTCGGTTCATTTTTTTTTCTGAAGATGTAAAATGTCTATTCTGTTCATTTTTGTTTCTGAAGATGTAAAATGACTCATTCGGTTCATTTTTGTTTCTGAAGATGTAAAATGACTAGTCCGTTCATTTTTGTTTCTAAAGAATGCCTGTTGAAAATAACTCTGTTCATTTTTCATTTTGAAAAATGTTAGTTAAAGAGAAATTACAGGATTATGCTTTACATATCTTTGATGACTATTTGACACAAAGTCATAGACAGACTCCTACGAATAAATTTCGGGACGAAATTTCCTAAAGTAGGGGAGACTGTAACACCTGTGTCATTTCAACCATCAATCAAATTCCAAACCAATGAAATATTGTATTTCATACTTTGGACTTGTATAAATATGTGTATCTTTTGCACATATCAACTCTTGTTCGATTTCAAGCTCTAAATCGCTTTCTGGAAGGTTATACGCGCACTAATGTGTAGATATAACCAGTTTAATCCAACGAACACTCCGGAATAGTGAAATAGGCTTAACATACCTTAAATAACCTTTACATAACTTATATATAAGTTTTGGAAGGTTTGGTGTGGTGAAATCAAGTTAAATCGCTTACAGGGACTAAAGTTGACAAACTGCGAAAGTATGCCAATTTGAACTGTAACAGACCTTCCGTAGCATGACCATAAGTTAAACATACCATAAATACCCTTCACATAGCTTAGAAATAGGCTTTGAGGTGTTCGGTATGCTAAAATAAACTTTTGGGTCATTCAGGGACTAAAAGTGTCAAAAAGTGCACAAGTTTGCATTTTCGCGCATAACTTACGTTCTGAATACATCTGGACATCCAAAAATTTATGTGAGCATGACTACATTATATTTTAGTGTTCGCCATAAGAAAAATCCATTCGTCGCGTCATTTGGTTCGTTTTTCGCGCTTATGCGCATTCCGTCGTAATTAAGCGAACATCGCGTTCGTACGACCAAACGAACCATCATCCGGCATATTTTTGAGTATGTTTTGAGTTCCCTATACTTTAACTTCATTTTAGAGCCTTGAAATGAGGTTAACGGGGTTCAAACGCATCGAAAAAGGCCTTAAACACGTGCAGGGACCATTCCTGCCACTTTTGAAACTTTTCTGAAACTGGGGGGTCAGTGGCGTAGCGCGACTGCCTAGGCCCTCACCGTCGCGCTACGCGACTGCCTAGTCTGGGGCAGAAACATGCAGAAAACTCATTTTTCGCATTTTCGGGACCGGATTCGATGTATCGACAGCTGTTTACAGTTGTTATCCACTCCCAAATCCCTTGCCAAGTGTTGATTCCCTATGGTTAGTGGCAATTTAGGCACCATAACATTCCGACACTTGTACGGACATGATTAAGGCACGATTTTCGACAAACGATCCTAACGGTTCGGGTATTCCTATAAATACCCAACCCACACAACATCAAAACCCACTAGAATTCTGATTTTGAGAGCTCTAAGTTGAAACCATTGTTTCATACCTGAGTTCTTGGATCGGGATTAGCATTCGGGGACCCTTCGTAAGTATTCTTTCGTTCTTTTCCTTATTTTATTGCTTTTCGAGTCCGAAAGTCAAACTTTGTTTGACTTTCAGCGTTGACCAGTAATGGTCAATGCGAAGTTCTTTTGAACTTCGCAACGTGAGTGTAATCACGTTGGTCATAGTCCCTTGGGACAATGCCCACTGATTACCACGTTGTCTAGGGTCGTAGGGTAAGCGATCTAATGAATCGCTCATACCTCGAACCCGACCCAGTTTGGTCGATCATTAGGATCCGACCAAACACATTAGGTGACCATAGTAGGTAGGGAATAACCTTCCGAGGTTATACCCTATGGTCACATCGTTTAAGTAGTTGTATGATAGGTAGTTTATATGCCTTAGGTAAATTACCAGAATACCCTTTTCATGTATAATTGGTAATTAAGCATATGTAACCTAAACCTTTGTCACATAACTGATTATGTAATATGTTTAGGCATATAACACTTGTCATAGGGCTAGTTAGGCGGTCCGAACGCGTTTCACGCGAACGACGCGTTAAAGTAGCATAAGCTACCTAAACGGGTCGTAATGGGTCGTAGACACTCAGGTTAAGTTTCATTTAGTATGTAGGCTTTGTTTAACCAAATGACACGAGTCTCTACACTCGTTTGGTTTACAAACCCTAATGCTACCCAATCTTCCGATCTAGGTCCGGTACTTTAACATAGTTATCTATACTAGGTGCCGTTTGATATCCGCGATCTCTAGCATTGTTTAGTTGTCACTCCAGAACTACTGAGCAATCTCAGGTGAGTACATAGACCCCTCTTTTACTGTTTTCCAAACTGTTTTGGGGTGGAACACATGTGCCTACTTGTTACTTTCATGCTTTCCTGTTTTCACATCATATACTTCCTATGTTCATTAGTACATTATAGTACATGATTTCATTGTGTTTATGCTAGGTGTGCCCATTGTGTGCATTACTTAGTACATCGTTTTACATTACATCACATGCTACGTATGTCTATTGTTGCATACTTAGTACAGGTCGCATGCTACGTATGTCTGTTGTTGCATACTTAGTACAGTTCACATGCTATGTATGTTCAATCGTTGCATTGTTCTTCATACTTAGTACATTTGTTATTCATCACATACTTACATTTTGGACGCATATTACATGATTTACACTGATCATGCATTTACTACACAAAGCATAACTTTGATTTAAACGAAGTTTTACTTCAATAATATGTTTTTGTGCATATGGTTTAGTTTATACATTTCACTAGCCATACATATTATTTTGGTTACACATTACATGGTTTACATCTTGACATAAACATTTTGACATATTATTCAATACATTTGGCAATTGGTTTAAACATAGACATCTTACATTGTTTGGATTGGTTTGATTAAGTGATTAAGTAACGATGCGTGTGTAATATGATACAAGCATGGTGGATACGCCGCTGGTACTTCCTATATATAAGTGTTTGTATGGTATTACATATTGTAGCGTTACCTGAATCATTTCAGTTTGATACATAGATCATTTTATACAAATAACATATTTTTCACAAGACATTGATTTACAAACAATTTATCTAATACAAACTCATTTTACATGGTTATTCATTTAACCATACATTATTTATACATATCATCTGATCTTATCGATTTTCAAATGATTTACAAAACAAAGCAAATAACAAGGTTCATGACTAAACATTTTCTCAAACAAAAGTCATGAAACCTATTTTCACAAAACCTATGTATCTCACCGGCATTTTTATGCTGACGTACCTATTTTCACATGTGTTTTTCAGGAACTGTTGCATAAGATGATCAAGATACACATAGGCAGACTTGGGCTTTAGTGACAATAAAAGATACAAGACTAGTTAATTATGTTGTATTTCCTTGTTTGTTAAGACATTGTAACACTTTTAATCAATAAAACGAAACTTCAATTGCCATGGATTTGAAACAATTAATTCTGTTACAACACTCCCCGACATTTCCGCCACGTTTTGTATGTTCCACGTGGTCGGGGTGTGACAGTTATCCATCTACAATGCAAACAATTATAATATCATGCAACCCTAACCCTCTATTAATGAGAGCACTAGAAGGTTATGTCAAATCTTAAATATTCCTGTGAGATATTAACTAGTGGCACACATATAACCCGCATATGTCCACTGACAATACCCTTACAACCATGAACAACATGGCCGACAATCCATGAAGTGATCTTTATCTAATTTGGTTGCATTCTCAAGACAATTCACATGCATACAATTCCCAAAACAAATCGGCAACAATTAGATTCTACCAGATCACAGAGCATTCATTAATCATAATCCAATCAACACTACATAATCGAGGTCATTACATTTTGTCTTTTAACATATACACATACCCTTTTGTTAATCCAGATCACATATGACAGTATCATTAACCATGAACTAGGAATTTCGTAACACAAATCCACTCACCTAGAGCTCGACTAGACAAGATGTTGGTTGAATGGGATGTTGCGCCGTTAGGGAAGGGGTGTCCACAGCCGTCGCCAAAACAAATGAGAGAGGTAGGGGTTGTCTTACATAACAAGAGTTTGCATATATAATTAAAGGATTGGGCCGTAGACTAGCTGGGTCGAGACCCTGACTGGCGAAACAAGACTCCGACGAAACGCCAAGGGTTTCGTCGAGTATGGCTATAGCAAAACTTCTAAGTTTCGTCGAGTTCTAAGTTTTGTCGAGTGGGTGTAAGGTTGCACGGGTTGTGTTATAACTTTGACACATATACGAATTTTATAATTGAACCAAACAATTAAACAATCTAATAATCAATCATTTAGCAAGGGTGCACGTATTACGGTGAAAACACAGCTATGAAACAAGTAACGTGTCTAGTGAGGACCTTGAAACTCGGGTTGCCACATTACGTGTGTGTGCTATTATGTGTTACTTGTACATGTTTATTATATATGTTAAAGGTGATTAATCGCAAACGCAATGGCAACTCTATCACAGCGCAGTCTCATCGCAAACTCGAAAACTAAGTGTTACCTTTAGGATATGTGTTCGCTATATTATTTGTGTAACTATTATTTAATACTATCTCATCGCTTACTCGCATCGCAACGCAACGCTCAACGCTCGAAACACAAAGTCGAAAACTAACTCGCACCAGCCATCCGATCGAAGGGCCCTCCGATCCATTACATTGCACCGCCTTTCTCCCCCATTCCCTATAAATACCCCCTGTCACATCACTGTTCATGTGATTTGACAGCTCTCGTTCGACCAACACGTTCTCAAGCCGTTTTCTCTCGATTCCTCGCGATTCTTATAAGTTTTCATCTCATTTCTTGTACTTCCTTGATCTCTACACACTTTCTCATCATTTTCACCATCAAATCACAACTTTTAACCATGAAATCTATGGATTTGGGCTGTTCAAGGGTGATGTCATCATGGAGTTTTTATGAACATTGAAGTGAGACATCATCTCACCAAGAACAACTCAGTTATAAAGGATTTCTACAATGTGCAAACAATGATTTCACTTAAGTTTAAAACATAATCGAAGTGTTTCAAACTTTTCTTCAAATATTCTTCATTTTCACTCAAATACCGATAGAATCGGAGCTCACTCAGGCCTTCTACTCGTTCTCTAGTGAAATGCCGGTTCGGGAATAGAATTCTATCAATGAGATAACCGACCTAACGGGTTTAACATGAAGATCCGTCATGAACAGTTAGTGAATCGGACGGGGTGAATCCCATCCGATCGGATGACTTGGACCTGATGGAGTTTCCGTTGTTTAAACACGTTGTCATACCATCTCGGTTCAATCGCAAAACTTTCTAAACTTAGAAGATTTTACCAGATTTCAAAACGAACAGATCGCCGAACGGATTACCGTCCGATCGGATTGCTATCCGATCGAACGACAATCCGAACGAGCGACTTATAACTTCCAACACTTGATCAAATTTTGCAAACTTTCAAAAATGTCAGTTTCCAACGAATAGTCATCCGATCGGATGACCATCCGATTGAATGACTATTCTGTCAGGAGACTTAGATCTTTAAACATCTTACTTGGAACGGATTGCCATCGGATCGAACGACCATTCGTTCGGATGACCGTTCGACCGGACGACCTGAAAGGTAGAGATACTTCATTCATTTTAAAATGATACAATGAAAACTTCAAAGTCACATCGTACACAAATACATCCATCCCAAACGAATGACTATCCGACCGAATGGTCATCCTTCCGGATGACCATCCGTCCAGATTGTCATCTGACTGGATCACTATCCGTCACTTGTTCCACTCGCACCGTTTAACGCACTGTTCATCGTTTATACTATCGTTTTGTTCAGGCTAATCTCTCCAGTGCTCCCTTCAATCCAAGCTTGTGTTTATTTGTTAAACACGAACTGTGAGTATACTCGATCCCTTTTTGCTTAACGCACTTTTGGGTGTTACATACGTTACCTATATCAAATCACAACGAACACACAGCGCAAACACTTTTATACGTTGACCGCTCTCGCATGTTATACGTGTTACTCGATGAATGCTTATATGTTATGTTTACACATTGATTGTTGCCTGACACCTTAGCAACGATAGTACTATAGTTTGGACTCAACACCTGTCATGGACGGAGTTGTTAAGGGTTTTACTTCACGTGTCACAATGGTGACATGTGTTGCGCATTCTACAACTCGCAGTCATGTCTGTGCATATTTCATTGTCGATAACCTGCTAGCTTCACATTTCAACATGTTACATGCTGGTTCTGCGTAAACCGCTTTTGCTACTATATGTTATTAAACTTGTATGCTCACCTTTACACTATGTGTATTAACCTGTTTTCACGTATGTGACAGGTGTTTAGGATGCTGTGCTATGCTAGCTTTTGTGGAATCAAGCTAGGAAAGTCTAGAAACAAAACAATTAATTTATGAGTTGTCGGAACAGCTTTATTTGTCTTTAATAATTGTGTTACTTGATATGTTATGGTATGGAACGTGATGCTTAAATATTTGGTAAATTATAGTTGTTATGGAATCTCTTGGACAATCTGTTTCACTCAGTGCCTCACCCCTATGTTTCCGCCATCGATTGGGGTGTGACAGATTGCTATCAGAGCCATAACTATAGGGAATTAGGCAAGACTCGACCTAGTCCGGGACGATGTCTTAGAAGTGACCTAGTCTATAGTCTAAGTACCAACAGAGCAACTTGTGCATACCCGGTAGGGGTTTTGAACGCGCTTACTTGATATTCTCGCTCGCACTCGTTGGAAACTACACTCTTGCGCGAACATCGCATACTACAGCTTCGCGCAAGGTCAGCCTTTCCTAAGGCTGGCAACGCACACGAATTCTTTTTCAGAACAAACGAGTGATTGGGTCGAGACTAGGTGTGAAAGCCGCAAACTCTCGATTAGATCGCTCGTTCGACGCACACTTTTACTATAAACACGAGAATTTGCGCTGAATCAGGAGTGAAATCCATACTTCGACGCAAATCTCGATCTCTATCTCGTGATTCTATCACACAAACGGGAATGCAGTTGTTGAGCTAGGGGTGAAACCCGAATCTTGATGACTTGTTTCCGATCCTTATGATTGGTTTTACAAACTCTCACCAAATTCTCGATGGATTCGAAAGACTCGAGTTGCGTAAATAACCGAAAGGATGTGTGCCATTCACCTTATGCCGGTGATAGAGCGCAGTCTATTAGGCTAAAGCGTGTACTCGAAGTCCTTGAGAATAGTCGAATCACTTTGGGTAGTCGATGTCACGCACCTAGATGCTCCGATCGCTGATTTTGTGTCTTTCGATTCTGAGCCCGCAACCGCTGACTCTGTGATTTATCACTTTTATATGAAAATTTATGTGTTTTATGTGGTTTATATGTTTGTGCGTTTCAATTTTGGAGATTTATGCGCTTTTCGTTGTTCGCTTTTAATCAACACGCACAACTCGCACTGCATTTGTATCTCAAAACGTTAACAAATCGCGGAACTCTCACATACTATACTACTCGCAATCGCTACTCGCACTCGCAACTCTCGATCGCTTTTACGCAACTTTGAAAAATAGGTGAATACGTGCAATATATGTAGGTGAATACATGCAAAATATAGTTGAAAAATGTGTTTCGGGATTCTACGTGCTTATGTGCCTATGTGCTTATGTGTTTATGTGCCTATAAGGATTATGTGCATATAAGATTATGTGCCTATGTATTATAAATGCCGACATGTTCCTGAGCTTTATGTAGTAGTAGTGTGTTGAGAAGTAAGACTCGAATATATAGTGTCTGAATCCTATGACGATGTCTATTGCAGACAATGTCGTCATTTGGATCGCACACTTCCCGCGCCGCCCATCGAAATCACGCTGACAAGTGTATCATTTCTCTGGTCGCTAAACAAATGGCTAAGGTCATTCCATAAATCGTCAGCGAGCTTAATGAAAACGCTAGCAAGTCCTCTGAGGAATCTAGGACCGACTCTTCAAAGGGTACTTTCAGTTTTAAGCAGTTTAAGGCCTGTGGCCCAAAAGACTTCACAGGTGAAGACGGATCAAGCGCTATGTTTCAATGGTTCGACTCAATTGAAGTTACGCTACACCAGAGCGGATGTCCCGACCACCTACGTACTATCAACGCAACTGGCGTTTTCCAGTCTAAGGCGTTGGATTGGTGGACCGCTGAAAGGAACAAACGTGGGAACGACGCAGCCTGTGGGCTTACTTGGGATGAGTTGAAGGAACTCATGATGAAGGAATTTTTCCCACCCCATGAGCTCCAGAAGCTGGAGAACGAATTTTGGAACATCAAGCAGGATGGTGGCGATAATGCCGGTCTAACTGCCCATTTCAAACAGCTGAGTATCATTTGTCCCAGCCAGGTGGCAACACCTAAGATGACGATCAAGAAATACATCCATGCTTTACCGGATTGTGTCGCTGATTTTGTGCAAGCCGCGAAGACGACAACCATTGAAGAGACTTATCTACTTGCTGCCGAGATTAATGACAAGCGAGTTTTGGCTGGTTACTTCAAGAATACCACCAAAAGTCTTCACCAAATTACCGCTACCCCCACCGCTGAAACTACCGCACCGCAAGCTTCCAAGCCTTCTCGCCACAAACACAAGAATAACAACAACATGAACTGTGCAGTCACCGTTGAACGCTGTCCCTGCTCAACCGCACCCCAGAACCGCCAAGTAGCGGCACCAGTGACCAATGCACCACCGGCTAAGCGTGCAAATACTGGTCCACACCCACTATGCCCTACCTGTACTTATCATCATCCTGTTGGGAACTGCAACTTGTACGGCCACTTCACTGCCAATTCCCGTATTGGACCCCGCCAAGCTCAAGCTTAAGCTTAAGTTCAAGTTCCTGCACTACCAGCTCCTCTTCCTGCTCCCCAGGGCCATGAAGCAGCTGCTCACGCAAGAGCCTGCTTTGCATTTGGTGATCCCAACCACTTTGCAAATGTCTGCCCGAACAGGGTGGTGAAGCAAGAGCCACAGCAGCAACTAGCACAACAACATCAACAGCAGCAGCCTCAGCAGTAGCCAGCAGCCCGCAGACGTGCATTCAACATCAACGCCCGCCAGGCGTAAGCAGATAACAATGTGGTTAATGGTACGTTTCCTGTCAACGGTATATATGATTCGTGTTTATTTGATACTGGAGCCGATAACTGTTTTGTATCGTTAGAATTCGAAAAGCTCCTAAAACGTAAACGCGCTAATATCCCTTCGACATTCGATATAGAAGTTTCCACTGGAAGAACCGTCACTATGAATTCTGTTCTCCGTGATTGTACACTTGAACTCAACAATCACATCTTTCCTATCGACCTTATCCCGATGCAGCTTGGTAGTTTTGATATCATAGTAGGCATGGATTTTCTTCGCGAAAATCGTGCTAAAGTCGTGTGTTTTTATAAGATGATTCATTTCTTTCTCGCTAATGGCGACCAACTCTGTGTCTATGGCGAAACACTTTCGAAGGATCTGAAACTCATGCCGTGCATACAAGCGAGCAAGTATCTCCGAAAGGAATACATGGCTTTCTTAGCACACATCGTAGTAGCGGAGGAAAAGGAAAAGAAGGCAATAGACAAGGCGCCTATGGTTCGTGATTTTCCAAAAGTCTTTCCTGACGATTTACCTGGTTTACCCCCGAATCGTGATATTGATTTTCGTATCGACCTCATTCCTGGAGCAAATCCTATTGCTAAAGCTCCCTATCGCCTCGCCCCATCAGAAATGCGTGAACTCTCGAGTCAACTCCAAGAATTGCTTGACAAAGGCTTCATTCGCCCTAGCACCTCTCCGTGGGGTGCACCTGTCCTTTTTGTCAAAAAGAAGGATGGATCGTTTTGGATGTGCATCGACTACAGGGAACTGAATAAGCTTACCACCAAAAATCGCTATCCCCTGCCCTGAATCGATGATTTGTTTGACCAATTACAAGGTGCTACGTGTTTTTCGAAGATTGACTTACGCTCAGGTTACCATCAGTTGCGAATCCAGGAGGAAGATATACCTAAAACCGCTTTTTGAACCCGATACGGCCATTATGAATTCGTCGTTATGCCCTATGGTTTAACCAACGCACCCGCGGTTTTCATGGATTTGATGAATCGTGTGTGTAAACCCTATCTCGACCGCTTCGTCATCGTGTTTATCGATGATATCCTTATCTATTATAAATCGGTAGCCGAACACGTGCAACATCTACGTTTGGTTCTCGAATTACTCCAAGGGAATCGACTCTTTGCCAAATTCTCCAAATGCGAATTCTGGCTAGAGGAGGTTCAATTTCTTGGTCACATCGTCAATAGTCAAGGTATTCACGTCGATACTGCAAAAATTGAAGCTTTCAAGAGTTGGATTACACCAAAGAACCCATCCGAAGTTCATTCATTCCTCGGATTGGCGGGCTATTACCGTTGATTCATCGCTGATTTCTCGAAAATCGTCGTCCCACTCACCTCTCTTACTCATAAAGACAAGCCTTTTGTTTGGGAAATTAAATAGGAGACTGCCTTTCGAACTCTCAAGAATATGCTCTGCAATGCTCCTATCCTCTCGTTACCCGATGGAAACGACGACTTCGTGGTCTATTGTGATGCCTCTAACCTTGGCCTCGACTGTGTTCTTATGCAATGAGACAAGGTTATCGCGTACGCCTCTCGTCAACTCAAGATCCATGAGAAGAACTATACAACCCACGATTTCGAGCTTGGTTCAGTTGTATTTGCGTTAAAGATTTGGCGACACAGCCTTTACGGTACCAAGTGTATGGTCTTCACCGACCATAAGAGCCTGCAACATATCTTGAATCAGAAGGAACTGAATATGCGCCAGTGCCGGTGGGTTGAACTTCTCAATGATTACGACTGTGAGATTCGTTACCACCCAGGCAAAGCAAATGTCGTTGCCGACGCTCTCAGTCGACGAAGCTATTTGCATAGCATTCGTAATAAGCAGACCCAGCATGACCTCAAAGCTCTTATTCGTGATGCCCAACACGCCTGTTTCACCGAACGCACATTGAAGGAAGAATGAATTCTTGGCTCTAAACACCGCCTGGAACGCAAATCGAACGGTATTCTCTACTATCTTGGTCGCATTTAGATCCCCAGTCGCAATAAACTTCAGGAGATATTGTTGACTGAAGGCCACAAGTCCCGATAATCCATTCATTCGGGTGCCGACAAAATGTACCATGACCTTCATCTACGGTATTGGTAGCCTGGAATGAAGAATGATATCGCTATCTGCGTTTCGAAGTGTCTGACTTTTTTGAAGGTCAAGGCTGAGCAATAAAGACCCTCTGGCTTACTCGTACAGCCCGAGATTCCTATGTGGAAGTGGGAGAGTATAGCTATGGACTTCATTACGAAACTCCCGTGCACGCCATCAGGTCACGATAGCATCTGGGTTATCGTTGAACGTCTTACAAAATCTGCTCATTTTCTGCCGATACGAGAAGACTTTAAGGTGGATCGATTAGCACGGATCTACACCAACAAAATTATATATCTACATGGGACGCCTCGTGATATCATCTCTGACCGCGATGGTCGGTTTACCTCACGTCTTTGGGAAACATTTCCATCTGCTCTTGGTACTACTCTTAATCTAAGTACCGCTTTCCATCCCCAAACTGACGGTCAGACATGCTTCGTTACTGAAAGAAATGCTTCGTTCATGTGTGAAAGATTTCGGTGGTAATTGGGATTCACATTTACCTTTAGTCGAATTCTCCTACAACAACAGTTATCATTCTAGCATTCAAATGGCATCATTTGAGGCACTATATGGAAGAAAATGTTGATCGCCTATTGTGTGGAACGAGATCGGAGATGCGTAAATTACAAATCCTGAGTTACTACAAGAAATAACTTGCAAAATCTTCCAAATTCGAGACAATCTCCTGAAAGCTCGGAGTCGTCGAAAGAGTTACGCCGATAGACGCCGCAAGCCCCTTGAATTTGATGTTGGTGATCACGTACTCCTAAAGGTTTCACCTTGGAAGGGGGTGATCAGATTCAACAAGAAAGGAAAGCTCTCGTCTCAATATGTTACACCCTTTAAAATTCTGGAAAGAATTGGTAAAGTGGCCTACAGACTCGAACTACCAGAGGAACTTAGCAACATCCACCCGAATGTCCATGTTTCGAACCTCAAAAAGTGTCTAGCTGAGCAGAATTTACATGTACCACTTGAGGATCTACAAGTAGACGAAACATTACACTTCGTGGAAAAGCCAGTCGAGATCACGTACCGAGAAACCAAGAAACTTCGACGTTCACGCATTCCCATAGTGAAGGTTCACTGGGAAGGCAAATGCGACACTGAGTTCACCTGGGAACTCGAAAATGACATGAAGATTTAGTATCCACAGCTATTCGTTACGCCTGCGCCTTAATTTTGGGACGAAATTCCCTAAAGTAGGGGAGGCTGTAACAACCCGACTTTTTGGAAGTCAAAGTAAAAGTCAAAGTCAAGGGAAGAAAAGATTGCTAATTCGATCTGTAATTACTTGCTTATTTATAACTTGTACTCTCCGCCCCGACAATCAATGTATGTTAATTACGATATGTTTGTTTATGATTTTGAATTATAAGAAGTAACAATGCGATAAAGTAAACTAAACGTTATTCTACTAAACGCTAATCTCATCGCTATCACATCGCAACTTGAATTACAGGTTATGGATATTGTTTTACGTGTGTGTGCTATGATGTGTTACTTGTGCATGTTTATTATATATGTTAAAGGTGATTAATCGCAAATGCAATCGCAACTCTATCACAACGCAATCTCATCGCGAACTCGAAAACTAAGTGGTACCTTTAGGATATGTGTTAGGTATATTATTTGTGTAACTATTTTTTTAATACTATCACATCGCTTACTCGAATCGCAATGCAACCCTCAATGCACGAAACGAAAAGTCGCAAATTAACTCGCACCAGGCATCCGATCAAAGGACCATTCGATCGAATGGTTATCCGTCCGGATGACCATCCGATCGGATGGCCATCCGATCGAATGGCCCTCCGACCCATTACATTGCACCGTCTTTCTCCCTCATCCCCTATAAATACCCCCTGTCACATCAATATTCATGTGATGTGATAGCTCTCGTTCGACCAGCACGTTCTCAACTCATTTTCTCTTGATTCCTCGCGATTCTTGTATGTTTTCATCTCATTTCTTGTACTTCCTTCATCTCTATACACTTTCTCATCATTTTCACCATCAAATCACAACTTTTAGCCATGAAATCTATGGATTTGGGCTGTTCAAGGGTGATGTCATCATGGAGTTCTTATGAACATTGAAATGAGACATTATCTCACCAAGAACAACTCAGTTATAAAGGATTTCTACAATGTGTAAACAATGATTTCACCTAAGTTTAAAACATAATCGAAGTGTTTCAAAGTTTTCTTCAAATATTTTTCATTTTCACTCAAAAACCGATAGAATCAGAGATCACTCAGGCCTTCTACTCGTTCTCTAGTGAAGTGCCAGTTCGGGAACTGAATTCTATCAACGAGATAACCGACCTAATGGGTTGAACATGAAATCCTTCATGAACAGTTAACGAATCAGACGAGGTGAATCCCATCCGATCAGATGACTTGGACCTGATGGAGTTTCCGTTGTTTAAACACGTTGTCATACCGTCTCGGTTCAATCGCAAAACTTTCTAAACTTAGCAGATTTTACTAGATTTCAAAACGAACTGATCGCCGAACGGATTGTCTTCTAATCGGATTGCTATCCGATCGAACGACAATCCGAACGAACGACTTATAACTTCCAACAATTAATCAAATTTTGCAAACTTTCAAAAATATCAGTTTCCAACGAATAGTCATCCGATCGGATGACCATCCTATCGAATGACTATTCTATCAGGAGACTTGGATCTTTAAACATCTGACTTGGAAAAGATTTCCATCCGATCAAACGACCATTCGTCCGAATGACCGTTCGACCGGACGACCTGAAAGGTAGAGATACTTCTCTCGTTTTAAAATGCTACAATGAAAAATTCAAAGTCACATCGTACACAAACACATCCATCCCAAACGAATGACTATCCGACCGAATGGTCATCCGTTCGGATGACCATCAGTCCGGATTGTCATCCGACCGGATCACTATCCGTCACTTGTTCCACTCGCACCGTTTAACGCATTGTTCACCGTTTATACTATCGTTCTGTTCAGGCTAATCTCTCCAGTGCTCCCTTCAATCCAAGCTTGTGTTTATTTGTTAAACACGAACTGTGAGTATACTCGATCCCTTTTTGCTTAACGCACTTTTGGGTGTTACATACGTTACCTATATCAAATCACAACGAACACACAACGCAAACACTTTTATACGCTGACCGCTCTCGCATGTTATACGTGTTACTCGATGAATGATTGTATGTTATGTTTACACAGTGATTGTTGCCTGACACCTTAGCAACGATAGTACTATAGTTTGGAGTCAGCCCCTGTCATGGGCAGGGGTTGTTAAGGGTTTTACTTCACGTGTCGTAGTGGTGACATGTGTTGCGCATTCTACAACTCGCAGTCATGTCTGTGCATATTTCATTGTCGATAACCTGCTAGCTTCACATTTCAACATGTTACATGCTGGTTCTGCGTAAACCGTTTTTGCTACTATATGTTATTAAACTTGTATGCTCACCTTTACACTATGTGTATTGACCTATTTTCACGTATATGACAGGTGTTTAGGATGCTGTGCTATGCTAGCTTTTGTGGAATCAAGCTAGGAGAGTCTAGAAACAAAACAATTAATTTATGAGTTGTCGGAACCGCTTTATTTGTCTTTGAGAACTATTTGTCTGTAATAACTGTGTTACTTGACATGTTACGGTATGGGACATGATGCTTAAATATTTGGTAATTTATAGTTGTTATGGAATCTCTTGGACAATCTGTTTCGTTCAGTGCCTCACCCCGATGTTTCCACCATCGGTTGGGGTGTGACAGCTTGCAGGTCGTTAGGTGTCTTTATGGAATGGAGCTTGCAATCGGGGGAGCTAGGGATGTCATGGGTCGTGCCGTTTAATAACACGTCTAATGTTATGCAATATTTTATGAAGAGTTTGATTTCACTTACTTAGTACAACTTAGAATGCTTCCGCTGAACGTATATTTGTTTTAATCAAATGTTTTAAAATGCACTTTTCACATTGAATGAGATTTCGAAATTATTATCTTACTGTTGGTTCAATGTGATTAGTGGCTAGATCCTTGTATGTCACATTCCTCGCGGTGGTTTCCGCATGTGGTATTTTGGGGGTGTGACAAGATTTACCTATCTTTTACAACACAAAAACTTCATTAGTACGATTCTTTAAACATAGGAATTACATCTTGCAGCCCATCTCTTATTTGACCCGTGAGCGAGGACATAATTAAGATTCATCTTTTACCATTTTAACCTTTTCATCTAGCAATTCCACTTAAATGGTTGCTAACATAGAATTCTAACTTCCAACAAACATGATAATCATACCGATTACCATTTTCATTCTTAATCATTATACATTCATTTTGACCCGTTCATAACGGATGTTCATACGACCATTCTTATTACATTCTATTTCGACTCGTTCTCATCTGATCATCATACGACCATTCTTATTACATTCCATCTTGACCCGTTCACATCGGATCATCATACGACCATTCTTATTACATTCTGTTTAGACTCGTTCACATCGGATCATCATACGACCATTTTTATTACATTCCATTTTGACCCGTTCACATCGGATCATCATACATAACAATTCATTATACGACACATTCCATTTATCATCTTTCAAACTGTACTTAACAAACAATCACAAAGCAATGAAATAAATACCATAATCTACATTAAGTTAAAGTGAAGTTCATATGAACTTACCGTGATCTTGCTTTACTTGCGTCTTGGGATGGCTTGTGCTTTCTTCCTTCTTCACTCCTAGAAGTTACAACTTCTTATGTTTAGCTTTCATACAATTCATTTCGTATACGCATTTCTTTACTAATTATGGTATTAACTAACCATATACACTTTCATTTTCATCCTACTATATGAATCTAACAAGTACTTATGGTAAAACACCACTAGATAAATCAAGACATTTCATGGAACATGTTGTGTGCGTACCATCAACAAAGCATAATGTATAAGTACTTTAAAGACATTTTTCCTATTTCATCCATTGATTATCATAACAATCCGAACTTCACAGTTTATCATCCTAACCATGTATTCTTTTGTTCTACATCAAATTACCCAACAAAATACCTTCTACCTTGTTACTTCAAACCTCATCATTAGACAAATTTGCACATAAACTTCACTAAACTTCATTATTCTACAATTCCAAGTGGGTTTTATCACAAATCATCAATATTATCAAAATTAAGCACAATACAACTTCTACATATTGATATTATCTAGCATTCATGTTCAACTTCATAAAACATTTACGGATTGCACATAACCCATTACATCAACATTAATAAAACAAGAAATTCAACTTACTTGGTGATAAGAACACTTAGATGATCATAAATCTTAATCTATGCATACAAACAAGCTTCAATTTCCCATCAATTTTACTGATTTTGTTATGTTAGAGGGTTTCTCCTCTCCTTCTCTTGCTTCTATCGACACCAACACACACCAGTGTGTGTGTTTGGGTTTTTGTTTTGTCTTTAAATGAAATCTTTTAATTTGTACAACTTTGATCCCTCTAGTATGGAAATTGAGTTTTATTATTTAAAAATATATTCTTACTAGTTTATACCTAACCTTTATTACATAACATATGAAATTTGGGGTGTTACATCTATCCCATAAAATTGCCAAAAAGAGAAAGGAACACACAAACATATAACCCCAAATTTAGCAAACTAGCTGCATAACAAAACTAACACCACCTGAATCCTACAAAAACCTACATTACTTAACTAAACGCCATAGACAACGATAACCATGAAAAACACATGAACACATAACAAATAACTTTATTCTATAAACAAAACGCCACATTTATCTACATATTTAGGGGTTTCAAATGTGATAATCCTATCAAATAATCAAACACGCCAATGAGAAGATATATTCAATGGGTTGAAAAAGTGAAAACTTTATGAAAAATATAAAAACACCAAAGACAAGCAGCATTTAAAAGAATGAAAACAATAACTAGGAAACTATCATCGATTTGAACATGGCAATCCTATATACAATTGATAAATAAACATGATATTTCTTTGAAAGTCTTCTCCAATTACAAACGCCATATATGAAAACTTTCGGAGGAGGAACTGCTAACCGAGACAAATTAAAATTGAAAATGTGAGAGCACTCATATAAGGAAAGTTTCACAAAGAAGCAAAAAGACAAGAATACCCTTCCATTTAAGTTAGTGTTACTACCACATGTCAACGCCAGATCTCTTCCTACATTTTATAAGGTTTTGGCTCTTTGTAGGTAACCATACACTATATATATATATAGGTTTTTAAGCAATTATTTTATTTTTTTAGAATGTGAATGACAGTCGGCCTCATAGGCTTAACACTAAAGAAAGGAATTTAGCCTCCCAAAATTGTAGAGCCTATTTTCTAAGAACTAATATCACATTTAAAACGGTTGGCTTACAATGGGATGTGAATTAATGAAACGAAATAGGGAAGTGTTGAAATGCCCCAAACCCAAGGGTCTCGATATACTCTTTGGAAAAAAGTTCAAAATAAAACTTTTGATTGGAAATGCAACAAAAATATTATAGTCTTTACAATCCAAAAGAATTAAAATAAAATATTGTCTTAACACATCAAATGAGCAAAATGGGATACCAGTCACCAAGGAGCCTTCACCAGATGGCAACCAATCCATCTTCTATTTTAACCTGATGTGCATACTAAAATTCAGCTACGCTTATTGAGTTCTAGTTTAAATCAAAAAACTATAAACTTTAACAAGCAGTACACCTCAATAAACACTTAACCCACATTTCATAACTTCATTACATGTATTAGCACGACACTTCATGATAACTTTGGTACATTAATCTGAACTATGTGTGCATTTTATACTATATGTAGTTTAACAACCACCATCAAGCCAAAGGCGTTGTTCCGCTTTCTATTCCGAAAGACATAGCTATCAGTTTCTAGATTCTCATCGGGGCAGTCAATTTCGATATTTATCACTCTCGGGTTCCGGTCTCTCACTGAGACAGTCAATTCCAAGGATTATCAGTATTGGCCTCAGGACTCTCAGTGAGGCAGTCTATACGTATATTGTGCACATTTTATACGATAACACTTCATTAGTTTATCACTTTAAGACATTAAAGTCATTTTAGCGAGCTATGTCAGTTACGTTTTAGAAACACAACACGTTACTTTCGAAAACATCATCACTATGCACACCGATCCAAAACATTACGATAAGAGGAAGGGCAAACATTGTTTTCTAGCATAAATTTCTTCACATGATGTAATTATTAATTCTAAGTTTAAAAAACCGATAACATAGTTTTCTTCAGAAGATGCACTTATTAATTCTAAGTTTAAGTTGATTTGTTAAGAAAGCAAAAGTCGGATGATGGCACGATCGTGTTAAAACTGTTTTTTGCATATAGTATTTAGTTATCCATTTTTATGGTTGTTTTTTATATGAGTTAGCATCAGCATTTTCCGATATATTTTCACTCCTAGTTCAAACAGGTATGTAATGTTGTTTTATTGCGTATAACGAATTACTACGGAGTAAAGCGCAAAGTAATTCCACTAGTTCTTTATAATAAGGAAATGGGGGTTTAACATTCACTTAGTGGGTGTTACTGTGTAATGGTTAGTGAGAGAAGAACTGTGAGTGGAAGCATGGGGAATTACGCAACAAAGAAACGCATAACAAACTTCGATTAGATCAAATTTAGTTGGACATGTTTACATGTTTCCTTTATATGACAAAGATAAGGACTAAATATTTTTGATGAAAGAAAACCAAACTCTCATATTTATACAAACTTTTCCTATTTATTTTATGTACTTTAATTGTCTAATTGATACTAATAACATCTATTTAAACACAATGTGAGTTATAACTCATTTGAGATAACCATGTTTCAGTATTTTGTTTGTAATTGCATGTAACCAATGAATAAAGAAAATTCATGGGGTTAGAGTTTATTAGTATAACAAGATTGCATTAGTTACTTATTTGTGTGAGAAGTGCTTATATGTACATTCTAAGATAAAAGAAATACAAGTAAGACAATTATGTGTTAAATATATCATTTATGTATTGCATAATTATCCGTTAACAATGCCAGTGTGTTACAATGGCGTTATATTTAATGTTTATTATATAATATAATTAATCCTTGATAATATCAATTATTTTTATTTTTGTACCTGAGGACAACTTTTTATTTCCTTTCAGTTTTGCTCGCACAAATCTTTACTTATACCATAGTTTTTACCGCAACAAGACCACGTGTTTAAATTTTCTTTACAATGTGGAGTACAGTCTTTTGGTGGTGGAACTCCAAATGCTTGCGTGTGATGTTGTTCTAGGTGTTCATTTCTTTCACCTATAGATCCAAAACTAACAACACCAATTGATATGTTTATCTAAAAAGCGTAACACGATAAAATGCTTATACGTGGAGAACTTACACCAATAACATGCAAACAAGAATATAAAGCTTAAGCAAAAGACCCTCAAATGTGGTTTCATGAACCTCGCCATTTGTATGACGTTTCAATCTATTACTCCTATAAAAAATAGATAAAAATGAAAAGAGTTTGTATTATAATAGTGGAGACACAACTATATTTATATGCACAATTGAGTATCATCTACTATGCATGTTCTCATATATTGCTTAAATCAAGGAGTTATTTTTGAGTTGTGATATACGGTGATATGTTGTGATGGAAAGGGGCATCTCATCTATTCAAGAGGTGGAAGTTCAAATCTTACAAGTTGCATGTATAAGTGGTTAAGAGTATATTAATATTAAGAGGTGTATTAAAAATATTTAATAATTTTAAGGGTTACCATCTACAATTCTACATATGACATCAGAATAAGAATTAATTACATAGTTAGTCCATATGGTTTGCATAAAGTAACATACTTAGGTACTAATAGTTTAAAATCACCTTCTAGGGTATTAATGTTAATTGTTTGTTAAACTATTAGTACCTAAGTATGTTATTTTGTGCAAACCACAAGGACTAACTATGTAATTAACTCTTAGAATAACTTACATATTATATTAAATTATTGAATACATATATTATTTTACGGATTTAATAATGAATTTTAAACGATTATGATGTTTTTAGGTTAAATTATAAATAACCTTCAAAAGTTTTGTAATATTGTATTTAATAATAATATAATTTTTTCCAAGTTTCAAAATGTTATACCCTTTATCATATTTACAAATTTTATTAAAAAGTTAATAAAGGGCGTTAGATTAAAACAATAATGTTATCACCTTGATATCATATCAATACATGATATTTCTCTTTTTTTATTTGACACAATATTTCTCCTTTTTATTAGAAGAAGTTATTTCATTTCTATATCTATATCTATACATTATAATAAAAAAAGATTGTTACATAATGTTTTCTAAAGTTTCTTTATAATAGTGGGCTTCTTGTGTAACCCAACCAAATAGAGGGATAGAAAGAAAACTTATATGAGTTACAAATACTCTAAAACCTTATCTCCACCATCCATTTAAAAAAAATCAAGGGTTGAGATTGGTTCTTTTAACACTTTATACTTTTTAGAGCTGTTACACGTAACACGTGGCAGCCTCTGGTTGTTACACGTAACACGTCTGCAAAAAGTGTAACACACGACAAAAGAAGGTATATTCATTAAGGTTTCATAGTTTTCTAAATTAGTATGAGATTTCTTCTTATAAATGGCCTATATATATATATATATATGTGTGTGTGTGTGTGTGTGTGTGTGTGTATGTATGTACTAGCCGTTTATCCGCGTGATGCGGCGGGAAACATATCACTTAGGTTGGTGAGGTTAGGGCTATGTACGGGGCGGCTTGGTTTTGAGCCATAACCAAAACCAAATTCGCGATGCAATGATGGCGACAATTTTCAACGCAATACTCGTTTTCTGTTATTTATCAATCCTCACATGGTATATTGTATAGTAGTTTGTTACTTTATCAATCATGTATGTGGTAATGTCTATTAAATGCTAGATGAAACAGTTAAAAATGCCCAAAATGTCTGCAAAGAGTGGGTCAAAGAAAAGCTAGCCTTGATGGGTTCATCTCAAATATGCCAAGGCTTTAAAGTAACAGGCAAAGAACCCACATTACGAATAAGCTTGTACTAAGACATCATAATATGAGAGGGGGGGGGGGGGGATGAAGGCTAACAAGAGTTGGAATATATTTTTGTTTTAATGTATATTGAATTCTATCATATTAATAAGGTTTGTTTATTATTAGGTGTAAAAAATTGTTGTTAAAGAAAAAATCTAGTTAAGAGGGGATGGGTCATGTGGTTAAACAAGTTGGAATCAGAGGTAATACAATTAACTATATATAGTTTTTTGTCCTAAAAAAAGTTTGGGGTTGACCCAAAAAAGTTTCTTTTACTTATGAAATGGTCTTCTTGGATTGTGTCGTTGTGTTTTTATCTTAAGCAAGTCAAACCAATCAACTAAAAATCTACCTAAACTGGGACTGGTCATATGGTTAAATGGGTTGAAAGTCAAGTATACTTTATTCGCTATGCAAGCTTATAGTCCTCCAAAATTCGTACTTTTTGGTACCAACATTTTGCCTTTTCGATATTGGTACTGTACCATACCAGGTATTTTTGGTACCCGGTACCGGTACCCATTTTTTTGGATTTTCGGTACCGGATGGTACCAAGCTCATCCCTACGTTCGAGTCCGAATTCAGGTTGATTTAAATTTGATGATTTAAAGTAAAAAGGAAAAAATTAAAAAGAAAAAAGGACACCAATAAAAATGCCAAAATAGTTCGCAAAACATGCAAATAATCCACAAAAATGCAGCCACAACAAAATAATAACAACTATATTTTTTTCAGCGTAGTAATTAAACACATCATGTCTCAAAAGAAGCCCACAATAGTTATTAAAAAGAAGCATTATTCCCTTGCAGTTGCATTTGTAATGGAGTTTTTCTGTTGGTTAATTTGACACTTGGACGCTTGGAGCCTTGAAGCTTAACTCTTTCAATTGTTCAAGAGTGTCGAATCTTGAGCACAATTACATCTTCAACATGTACAGCGATTTCAGCGCCATTTGACAGCAAGTAATAGCAATAATTACAACAAATTTCAGCATCATTTCACAGCAAATTATAGCACTATTTTACAACAAAATAAACTAAAATATAAGAGGTAATGATTTGGGGTGAAAATTACACACCATTTATACAACAACAGGTTAATACATGTTTAATTTTAATATTAAGGGTCAAACCGGGGAAATACAGTATGTTTACAGCCTTCTATAACATTTCATGAAAGAGAAAAGATTTGATATTTTAACAACAAAACTTATGTAATCATATCAATACTTTAGTTTATTTTACGAAAGCATTTTTTTTTTAAAACTGGATCTTTCAAACATGTTTCCTGTTTATTTGAAATTGTAACCAATAAAATCAGACCAAAATAGTATATTCAGAGAAAAAGCTAAAGTGTAAGGAGATCTGAGAAGACACATCTCGTCGCCGCGTTGTGGCTGCGCTCGCCGCGCCGTTTGATGGATATTCTGAATGAAAATCAAATTAAACAATGAAATTTAAAATTTTAGAATTTTATGTCACGCCCGCTCGTAGCGGAAGCGCGAGGTGTGATCTGTTCGGTTCTCATTGCATAACGATATAAGTAAACATACTAAATGAATAAAACATGCTCCAATGCCATTGTCATAATTGTTCAAAAGGTCGCAACATAAGTTAAGAACATTGTTTACAAACCATCAAATGGAAAATGAGTTGTCATTGTTTCATACATCAAAATGTAGGTCTTAACATGTCAAGGCTTTGACCACTATATCACCGCAAAGAGGCGGTATATAACAGGCAAACCCTTCAATAGTTGGCATGGAGTCTTGATACTTGTTTTCCTAGAACTGAAATCTTTGCATTGGTCCACTAATTCCCTGAAATACATGTAAGTTGGAAAACATCAACAAAAGTTAAGCGAGTTCATGCAGTTTAGTTGTATAAAATGTATCTGTATCAAAACAGTATGTAAGATGTATTTGTCTCAATTGTAATTGTATCCAAACTGGATATAAGATGTATCTGTAAATTGTGAGATGTATTTGTATCAAGTGTAGTATGAAAAGCGTCAATGAAATCATGATCATTAATGTTTTGCAAGGACATTAATATGTGTGACGAAATAGGAAGCAATCCAACCCTAGACGATTTTAATTGTATCGACACCTGTCGTAGGGACACAAACGCACTCCTAGGCAAATGAATGGCCATGAGTGGGGCTCGCCAAAACCCATTAGATCTAACCCTTTGTTCCTTGGTCCTAACTGGATTAATGGTGCTTTAGTTATGGCCCTAATTTCGCACATGATCTAAGGTGTTTCATTCCTTGACTTATCATACTATTGTACATGTATTTTCCCCGATAGTTATAAAGTTGTAAAGCATTTAAGATGAATAGGGGACATGAACTCACAGAATTGCATCCGTAAACTGTATGTAATTGTAACCTCACTTGCAGTTGTCTTCAATTGTATCACGACCTACAAAGGTCCTAGATTTGTTAGACACTTCGGTCTTTGTATTGGCTCATGTACAAGTCTTCTATCTTGAATATGTATTAAGACTTGTTTGTATTTGTTATTCGTTAAACTGTGTATTAGATGTATGAATTGTTAAACTGTTATATATATATATATTTCACCAAATATATATATATATATATGTAATCTTGTATCTTATGAGTTGTATCATTTGATCTTGTCCTCTTGATTTTATGTCTTATATGAATAAATTGTAAAATTGTATTTTCACTAATTATATGTCATTGGGCCGAGCCCATGTTTTCATGTTATTGGGCCGAGCCCATGTCTTAATGTTATTGGGCCTAGCCCATGAATTTAATAGTATTGGGCCTTAATAGTATTAGGCCTTAATAGTATTGGGCCTTAAGAGTATTGGGCCTAAATAGTATTGGGCCTAAAAGTTATTGGGCCTTAGCCCATATGTTTTATATTGGGCTTAGCCCATGTATTCATGTTATTGGGCTTAGCCCAAGTATTTTGATAAGCCCATTATGAGGATAAGCCCATTTGAAAATGTAATCCCCTTTGCGAAGTTAAGTCCATTATGAAGATAAGCTCATTTGAAAATGTAAGCCATTTGGAAAGTTAAGCCCATTTGTAAAATAAGCCCATTTGTAAAATAAGCCCATTTGTAATATAAGCCCATTTTTATAAAAATCACTAAATATAGACTTTTTAGTAAACAAAAGACTTAGTTGTTTTTATTAATTCTAAAATGTCCGAATTTTTGTTAACGGCAGAATATTCATTTTCGAGTCGAAAGATCGTCTAAACGTCGTAGTAACTCCTTGGAATGGCGATATGTTTATAGATTTGCCTGTCGTCCTATTTGGCCATAAGTTGTGTCCGAAGGCTCGGAATGTCCCTAAGTTGTTTTTAATGTGTATTTACATGTAGTCTTGTAAGAATTTAGTTGAAATGTACATTGTGTTTATTTGTACCAATGTATTCAAGTTCCTAGTTATCATACATATAACTAATACAAACAAATAACACATAGCACATAAGTTGTTAAGATAACTAAATATATATTTTCTCAAAAATATATATTTATAACTAGTTTTGCTTTTATAAAAACTATACTTTAAAATCTTTTTATTCGAATAAAGATTTTGTCAAAAATGATAGTTTTTATAACACATGATTTTTAAGAAAAATGGTCATATTTCCTTTGAAATATATACTTAGCCATGTTTAATAAAACATATCTTTTTCTTATTAAAATCACCAATAATCTTCTCATATTTTTCTTAATAAAAACATATGAGATTTATACCAAAATCTTAACAAGATGAAATCAATAACATGTAGGGTTTTGGTATGATCATATCATAAGTTAACTAGTTCAAAATCCATGCTTTACTTCTAGTTTTAACAAACTTTTTATCAAAACCCATCTTGTATGTTTCTTTTTATAACTTTGTAAAAGTATTGTTTTTAGCGAAAAACCTTATATACTTTAACAAGATCAAAGATTATGATCATCCATCTAAACATTTGTGTTTAATAAAACCCTTAAAACATTTTCATGTATACTTGTTAGATTATGTTTTTAAACATCATCTAACAAGTTATTCATATGCTAATCATCAAAACTAGATCAAATATGCAAGTAATCATCCTTAAATCACAACATAACAAACTTTTATATCATGATTATTATTTTGCTTCTTTATATTTTCATATTATTTTGTATGATTATTTAGTTTATTACATGTTCTTTAAACAAATAATACATAAATAATATAAAAAAAGGGATTTTAGAAGCTTACTTCTAGCACTAATGGCTAGGGATGATCTTGATGATGATTTAAAGTTGTTGATCTTGGGGTTTTGAAAGCTTTTGAATGGATGGAAAGGCTTCTCCAACTTCTTGTTGCTTTAGATCACCATAAGTATCTTCAAGCTTCATCTTGTAGGATCGTGAGACGATCTATACGAGTCTATTAGAAGAGTTCTCGATCTAATCAGAGGCGGCATTCATTGATTAGACTTTGTAACAACCTGATTCACTTTTAATTGTCTTGTATTATTGATTTGACACGATTACAGATCAGTAGACACGTCGGCAGCACTTCGGTACCGGAATCATGAATGTTACAAATGAGATAGCACTTCAGGTATTTAGAGGGGAGGGTATTTCGTACGAAATGACTAAAGACCATTTCGTTCGAAATAGCCACTTGCTATTTCGTACGAAATGACTAAAAGTCATTTCGTGCGAAATGAACTCTTAACCCTAAAACCCTGTTTTCTCGTACAACGTGCCCTGATCTAACATATCTATTACAAGACGAAGTCGACAAACATATGCACCAACAGACTCCCCCTTGGATGTTGACGAAGTCTTCGGTGTCGAGTCTTCACAGTCTACAGCCTTGATCAGTCCTCGGGCTTTTTTCAAAATTATATGACAGTGTAAGCATCCTCAATCTTTATCTCTTCTCTTGATCAACTAATCTCCTCCTTGGATGTTGATTTAACAATCATCAATTTCCTCTTTCTCGGTCATTCTCAGAATCGTAATCCTGGCTTTATCTTCTTTTATCAACTTCTATCCTTAACAAACTTTCAGGATCAGAGACTCGCTCTTGCATCTGCAAACTTCTTTTTACTAACAGACACCCCCTTAAGTTGTGTTGGGATTGCAGTCTGGCTCATACTCTGCTCATGTTTTTCAGTCTTCATATGTTCAAAATCAAAAACCTGGCTCTCACATAGCCATAACCTGCACATTCTTTACCTCAAAGTAAATTTCACACATTTAAAATTTTACAAATTTAAACTCTGCTAACCACTTGTATATGAAACACTCAAATTTGGTTTCAACTGAATGAACCATTTAAATATTTCAAAAATATTTTTGATTTTAACAGACTCTTCCAACCCTGTTGTTCATCATGTTTAGCACTTGGAATTTTGAAAATCAGCTTTTCAACATCAGTTGTCTAAAATCTTTTTGGATTTTTCAAAATTTATGCTAAAACACTCCGAAAATCTTTTTGGATTTTTCAAAATTTATGAAATGCAGTAAATAAATATTTACAAACAATATTTTTGTGAGTCTGTGTAAGAGGATCATATCAGTTTATAAGACAAATCACCAACACCGTTAAGCTATAAACATTTTAAGTTCTAAACGATTCACTTAGATTATCAGTATACTGATCCACTTAAATTTTCACACAAAGTTCAACTGTTTCGAGATACGAGATTAATGTTTTAGAGACTTAAACTTATTCGCGTGTCCCACCTCAGAATATACTCCCGTATCCAGATCCCAATATTCAGTCTTACAGGTGAGTATACCTAGAAGATATCTGTAAAGGGTTTAAAAGAGAGGGCCATGAGAGCTCAGTGTCACGGGGTTACTTTTCGACCCCCGTGTGGCGTCCCCGAGTCCCCGGGGACAAGCCAATCCATCCCGCTTCTTTGTTTGGGTCACTAGTTTCGTCCTACCTTGGACTCATCAGGAGAGCGGCGCCAACTCTCGACCAGTGGTGCGTTCGTCGTTTGCACGACTAGGCACGTACACCGCTTCATTGACACTGACTCCGTCCCCTGATAAAGTCCAGGACTAGCCAGTAACCCAAGCGTTCAAGCACAGCCTAAAGCATTGCGATCTTCAAACATTTGGCCCGTGACACTCTCCCACCACCATTTCATGCACGTCCTCGTGCATGCTCGCCGTCCCATACCAGCTCGCATACTTGACAATGCATGATCCCCTTATGTTGAGCATGATTCACTTTGGGAGGGTAGGACACCCGAAAGCACAGCAACAATGATCTTCTGTCATGCATGTTCAATATAGTACGTCAGTTCTGTTTTTTTTTGTGGCGCTGACGTCCGCCGCATCAGATTAGGTGCCGATGATTCACCTTGTTTCAGGAATACGGGGACCTGAATAATTGTAGCAGCTTTCACAAAACTTCCTTTTTACGGCGCTGCTTGAACCGTAGATTTTTGAACATAACACGGAGGGCTTCACTACAACTATACTTGAGCGGCTCTCACGATCCCATACTCGCAGAGTACAAAGACCTTTGCCGAAGCAAACCCATATTTGGTCTTCTCCCACCACCATTGCGCAACCATACTCTAAATGTTAAGCTCATTTGGTTAAGAGTCACGTTCCAACGTATCAGAGAATCGTTCTACTCTGATACCAAGTTGTCACAGGGTTACTTTTCGACCCCCGTGTGGCGTCCCGGAGTCCCCGGGGACAAGCCAGTCCATCCCGCTTCTTTGTGTGGGTCACTGGTTTCATCCTTCCTTGGACTCATCAGGAGAGCGGCGCCAGCTCTCAACCAGTGGTGTGTTCGTTGTTTGCACGACAAGGCACGTACACCTCTTCATTGACACTGACTCCGTCCCCTGATAAAGTCCGAGACTAGCCAGTAACCCAAGCGTTCAAGCACAGCCCATAGCATTGCGATCTTCAAACATTTGGCCCGTGACATCAGGCTATTGCTTCCGTAAAATCAGAGAGATGATGGCTTCGACTTTAGGTGTGTTCCCTTTAGAGAATCTTTTCTTCAACAGCACATGATTAGCATTTTGCAATGTTTCATCATTTTTTATGCTGAGGGGGTGCTATTATTTCAAGCAGGCGAAAAGTATTATACAGGGACTAGGCCATTGCTTCCGCAAAATCAGAAGTCCCGGGATAATACCCCAGATATCACTAAGCATAAAGACTTAGTATCTCAGAAAGAGGGGTCTTTCAAACAAGATTTCAGGGGTTACCCATATATCCGAGAGATGTTCCCCATGAGATAAGCAAGTTTGATATTTAGGTTTATATCTCGAACACAATCTACTAAGCGTGTAAAAACCTACTGGCATATCATCGGTGAGACCGTTTATCACATTTGACTTTCCAAATCTTTAGCATGCTGTGAATGTCCACTGATATACTATCATTTCCTCTTTTTCACAACAAAACTCATTTTTTGATTTTATCATGTTTTTGGATTTTTCAAATTTTCTAATGTTTTTGGATTTTCCGAAATTTCTTACTCCCCCTAAAATTCAAAATCATTTAAAGGAAATTTGAAAACAAACTGTACAAAGTAAAGTGACAACTGTTGTGAATTGCTTCAAAACGCCATTCACTAGGCATAAACAATCATAACTCCCCCTGACAACAAACTATTTTCCCATTGTGATCTCAAAACACTTAAGTTTGTTTTAATCAAAAATGGTTTTTCTGGAAAATAAGTTTTGTTGATTTTACCACTTGTAAGAATGGGGATAAACTCATCACATTGTTTTCTAACCCTTTGAATGAAAGTTAAATCAAGTTCAACTTAATGATCTTGATTAACCACTTGTAGATGAAAATCTCGTTTTCAACCACTTGTAGGTTCAAATCTACCAGTTGAAAAGCAAAATATGACAATTTAAGAACAACTACCACTTGCAAGAAAATGCCGATTCCTACTCCACACTTACCAACTTGGGAGTTCCGGCAATTCCACAACCTATAGAATTTAACAATTTTTAAATGTTTCACAAAAACAATTTTTCAAGAATAATGCCGATTCATGCTCCACGATAACCCACTTGGGAGCTTCGGCAATTTAGGATTTTAAGTAGAAAACACTGTCACCCAAGCCTGACAAGCCTTGGGTGATTTTGATTCATCTCTATCCCAACCTCCTTTCGATTTATAAATATCTTTTGCACTTTTCACTTTCCCATCTACCATCTTCCCAAATATATGTTTGACTTTCCCATTGAAAGCCTTTTCAGCATCAAATTCTCCTTTACCAGAGAAGAATTGATCTGAAATCTCAATCTTTCCAATTTTTAACTTCAATTTTTCTTTCGACAATGGCGGAAAGTTTTCATCGTTCAACTCTGGAACGGAATTCTCATTCTTTTTCTCAACAGATGACTCCTCTGGTTTTATGGAATCAGATTCATTGTCAGAACTACTCTCAGATTTTACAACCCATCTTTGTTTGTTCAAATCAACTTTTCTTTTGTAAAAACATTTTGAACTTTCACCTTCTTCGAAAGTCGAATTTTCAAACACTTTGAATTTTTCTCTTGATTGTACTGTTTTATCAACACATTTTTTTTTCATTTCAAAGTTAGAAGAAACTCCATGTTTTGAATAAGTGGACTCATGGCAATTCCAAGCAATGTGTCCAGCCTTTTGACATTTAAAACAGATTCTTTTGTCAACTCTTGGAACAAATTTCTTCATATTCTTTTTCTTTTCAGCAAGAAATTCTCGGTTTGACTGTCTCCAGAATGGTTTCTTCTGCTCTTCTTCAGAACTTCCTCCTGCAACAAATTTTGTTTTTGGTTTATAATTTGTCTCATTTTTATAATTCTCTGGTGGAATAAAACCAAGACCTTTCTTTTTGAAATTAGTTTTATGGTTTGGTTTCTTTCGATAACAACCTGAACCAGAACTGTAACCCTTTTTCTTGTTTAAACGTTGTTGAACTCTTGAGGTGTAAGGTTTAGGTTTTTCAGAAAGATTTTCATCTTTTATTTCAGAAATATTAATTTCTGTTAGTTTGAAAACCTTTTTTTTATCATTTCTGATTTAACACCTCTTATTGGAAATTCCTCATCAGAATATAATTTGTCTAAATCATTCAAAGTATATGCCACTTTGATTGATCCGTCATTCAAATTAGATTTTGATAACATGAATTCTTTATTGTAAACCCGTTTAACCGGTGAACTCGGACTCTTTTCTGACGATCTTGAACTTTATGATTTAGACTCCGACTTTGACTCTTCATCTATATCCAACACCTGATCGACCACTTTCTTTAATAACTCAGACTCATGATCAGTGTCAGACGCTGTGAATGTGACGTCAATGTTGTCTGGTAACTCATCAATGGTTTTAGACTTTAATTTTATGTTGAGAGCCTTATTTAAACGTTCCCCATTTGGCTTTCTGGGAGAATAACTTTCGTAGATCGGGGGTGGACACTTGTTATATTTGACATTCTGTTTCTTACCAGTATCCTCTTCCTTCTTTTTATCTTGGAAAGCTTCAAGACCTGCAACAGTAGGATAAACTCGATCAATCAAATAATCACAAGTTGTATAGCTCAACAGTAATCGTTTGATTCTTTCACTTTCAATCTTTTCGAGTTCCAAATCCTGCTTCAGCTTTGCACAGTCTTCTATATACTCGTTGATGACCTTCTGCTTTGTCATTAATGTTGAGCTCATCATTGTCATAGCAGCATCAACTTCTAAATTTGTCTTTTTCAGACCATCAACTGTCTTGTTCAGCACATCATATGATTCCTTCACATACTTCACATCAGACAACAAATTCTCTTTCAACTCTTCCAGGTCACGAATCGTCTTGTCTTTTTCTTCACAATCTTTGCATGATTCTAAACATTTTGGGCAAGGTTTTATGACCTCAACTATCTTTTCAACCTCGACAACCTTCTCAACTTCAACGATTTTTTCAACTTCGATGATTTTCTCAATTATTTTCTCCACTTCAATGATTTTTTCAACTTCGATGATTTTCTCAATTATTTTCTCCACTTCAACGATTTTTTCTACCACCTTCTCAATCATTGGTTCTTCATCAAATTCTACTTTTATTTCACATTCTTCATCTTCAACCTTCTCTGTTGAACTTTCTTTAACTTCTGCTTTCTCAGCTTCCAGTTTTTTCTTTTCTTCAGTAATTCTTTTTGCTTCCAACTCTCTCTTCAATCTGGCAGCCTTCTTCTCATTCAGCATCTCAACCTTATCTGCAAAGAACAAATTAAAACTATCAGGATCCAAACCTTTTCTAGCTTTATTAATATATTCTTCTTCATCATCGGTATCTGCATCACTTCCTAAATTTGGAAAAATCGGTATTCTTTTCGAACTAGATATGACTTCTTGTTCTTCCAAGATTCTAGCAACAAGTCCTGAGTTAGCCGGAATGTATTTGTCCCAGCTAAATCCTTCTGCCACTTTTTCATCATCTTGATGAATAAGATAAGCTTTCTTCTTTCCGTCATCAATAGTATGGGATGATGATGGTTGTTGAGCAATCTGATGAAAAATTGATTTCTGATAATAATCGTTCTTTTCTTGTCTTCCGGTTGCTTCTTTGTTTCCACACTCTCGTTTAAAATGTCCCTTTCCTTTACAACAAAAACATGTAACCTTTGATTTGTCAAACCCTAACGGAGAATTAGCCATTCCACGAAACTCATCTCTACCGGTGATTTGTTGAAACTTTTCTGCCCTTCTAACAGCACTGGCCAAACACCATTTGACATCCATCAACTCAAGTTCCTCAGCATCAATTTGGTCATAATCCTCTTTGGTGAGCATTGGATTTCCAATTTCGCCAGCAACTAAACTTTCATACGATTCTAACATAGCAACAAGTGATGCTATGTGTTGCTTAGCTATTTCTGGAGAAAGATTTTGACCATTTTGAATGTTCAATGTAACATTGCATTGCAGATTCGTTGAATTCTGTCATTGAGGACTTGGTGTTGTATAATTTGGATCAAAGCTTGAATACGAAGTCGAATGTCCACCACTCTGAGTTACAGTACTACCCTTTGTTCCAGAAGAACTATCAGTACTGAAAGCAGTCTGAATCTTTGGACTCGGAGTAGTTTCAAATTTATTTCCTCTATAGTATAAACTGACATCTTGTTGTGCATTTGGATTACTCATGATAGCTGTTTTCTGAATATCCAATTCATGTTCTTCAATCTTCTGAATGAACTTTGCCAAATTCATACTCTCAGATTTTCTCATGTGTTTTAAGATCAACAAATATGTTCCCCATTTGTTCTGAGGTAATGCATCGGCTAGCTTATCAACCCATTCATCGTCGTCTTTCTTTATGTCCAATCTTCCCATTTCCAAAACCAGATGACAGTATCTATCAATAGTCATTTTTGTTGTTTCACCTTCAAAAGCTACAGACATATCAAATGATTTCTTTAATAAAGCCTTTTTGTTCTTTATTATATCAGCACTTCCCTTAAACTTGTTAATTAACGCCATCCAAATTGATCTAGCAGTACCCGCATGTTGGAGCAAAACAAAAATATCTTCTTTAACTGCTTGTTGGAGAATACTAATCATCATTTTTTCACTCGTATATTTCAATTTTTCACCATCTGAATAGTCACGAAACGCCTTTTCAAGCCCATGTTCATTTTTCGGTTTAACGTAATCTACCTCTAACGAACACCATGCGTCAAACTTATAAGCTTGCACCCAATTTTCAAACCGATTTTGCCATCCTCTAAAATCTTCAATGTACATAAGCTTCGGCGGTTTTTGATAAGTTCACATCTCATTCTCACTGTAAACAGTTTCAGCAGAAGTAACAGGAGCAACTGGTGTAGCAAACGCATTATAAAACTCCTTTTCCATGATTCAATAACCTGTTTCACAAATTCACAAAGTTCAAACAACAATGAAATTTCACACGAAATGAGGATTCAAACGAAACAAATTTGGTGCGAAATAGTTTCTTCAAACGAAATCAAACTTTGGTGCGTAATAGCCTTTTCAAACGAAATGGTTCACACGAAATACAGATTTCAAACGAAATAGCCCTTTGGTACGAAAAAGATGTTGATTTCGTATGAAATGAAATTTAAACACTTGATTTCGTGCGAAATGAAGTCCAAACTGTCTATTTCGTGCAAAATGATATCCAAGGGTTTGATTTTGTGCGAAATGAATTATACGAAGATGATTTTGTACGAAATGAGATTTTAAAGCTTGATTTCGTGCGAAATGATATGAACACTTCACACGAAATAGTCTATTTCGCGCGGAATGCTGCTGACGTCACTATTATCGATCTGATTTTTGTTAAAATGACCAAGTTTTAAGCTGAATTAAGGTCTAATTCTTTCAAGGATTCATTAAAACACAGTTTCATTTATTATGTGTAAAACTCAATCCATTTTGACCGTAAAAATTTGTTAATTTTGAGAAAGAAGGTGTAGAAGTCAGATTTTTGAAGAAAACAAGCTGAATTTTGGTAAGAACTCTTCCTCCTGAGCTCTGATACCACTTGTAGGATCGTGAAACGATCTATACGAGTCTTTCAGAAGAGTTCTCAATCAAATCAGAGGCGGAATTCATTGATTAGACTTTGTAACAGCTTGATTCACTCTTAATTGTCTTGTATTATTGATTTGACACGATTACAGATCAGTAGACACATCGGCAGCACTTCGGTACCAGAATCATGAATGTTACAAATGAGATAGCACTTCAAGTATTTATAGGGGAGGGTATTTCGTACGAAATGACTAAAAGTCATTTTGTGCGAAATGAACTCTTAACCCTAAAACCCTGTTTTCTCGTACAACGTGCCCTGATCTAACATATCTATTACAAGACTCGATACAAGACGAAGTCGACAGACATATGCACCAACACATCTTGATCATCAAAGAAGGCTTGAAAGGTGAAATGTTTTTAATGGTGTTCTTGGATAATATATGAATGTTGAGAGAGTTTCTTAAGTGTGTGAAAAAGATGGTGAAAAATGAGATGAAGTGCTCAGAGGATTATGAATCAAAGTGTTATAAGTCTTCACCATGCTTTACCACTAGGCCCAGTTGTGTAACCACTTGCATCTAAAGGTAATTAGTAAGATATTTGTGGAGAAAAGGTAAAAAAGTGGGTCCCAAATGTGGTTGTAACCGTGAATGAAGGGGGGGGGGGGTAGCCTTGCTTTGTGAACTTGTTTCATGTTAAAAAGTGTTAGATTTTGTTAGATGAAATGTTAGGAAACTTCATATGCTTAAGTGTTTAAGTGTTTTTAATGTTTTTAATTGTGCTAAATGACCATTACTAGTCTAATATGATCCAAATAACACTAGATGGTTATAAAAAAAAGATTCGATATTGTTCGGATAATCGTTTCGCTTTGTTTCCGTTAGTCGTTATTCGGACGCTAAGTTGTGTAACTTGTGTGAATTGATGTAGTTATTGGTTCGGATGATACCCGAAGGTATCCTCATATGAATTCTATGTTAAACATCATTTTTACATGTTGCAAAAATATTAAAAAGCTGATTTCTACAGAATTTCTGCGGAAAAGTGTTGAAATCGTCGCTTTTAGTGCTCTTCGGGCAGTTTTTAGTGTTATCGGACTTCGGGAAGGTTTTAAATCAAAACCTTGCATTCCTAGTTAGGGTTTAATATATATTAGATGTTGGACTTTCGTCTGTGCCCTAAAGATGTCGTTTAGATGGTTTCTACGGATCCTGCGTTTTCGTCAGAATACTAGTTTACTAGGTGCTTTTCTAGTAGTTTCGATGCATTGTTTAAACTGTTTCAAATGTATTCAATAAAAATGAATCATGTGCATCCTAAGTAAGTATTCCATGAGTATTCTAAGTGTATGTCACGAAATACGCAGTTCGGGTGTTCAAAATGCATAAAAATGTAGCTAAAGATGAGTACTTTATGTGTAAGAAAGTTACCGAAAAGTGGCAGTTGTCACATTTTATTGGCCAAAAAGTTACCTCAATGAATATTCTCATTGCTGTCAAATCACTGGATCATATAGCATGGTGAAACCAATATACAATTCTGAAAAAGTTACCTCCAACAATCACTAAGGCATCCAACTTCAAAGCCTTGCATGCTTCCATTGCAGAATTTACTTGTTCTGTGGTTCTGATTTGATCCTTGGTTCGTCCCAATAAATCTTAACCACCTTCAAAGGATTAAAATAGCCCAAAGAAATTACATTACATTATAAAAAAGGAAAACCCTAATCAAAAAATTATATATTTCTCATAACTACCTTGATTTTTGTAGGTTGCAAGAACATCATCTGTAATCTCAAGGGTTTTTTGAGCAAATAAACCGTCAGATCCACCTAGTTACATGCATAACACAACCCTTTACAGTAAATATCAAAGGCGCAACATACAATTAATCCCACAAATGGAAAAAGGGCATATAAAATGATATATTTACCGAGAAATCCAAGCAGAACACTTTTAGGGTTGTGAATTTTGAGAGCTTCATGAAGTCCCCATACAACATTTTGTCCTCCAGGAGATTGTCTACCATAGAAAACCAGTCCAACCCTGAAAAAGAAAACAAAACAATATATAACTGATTAATTTTTATTAGAAATACATTACAATAACAATTGTTTTCTATAATTTTACGCCATAAACCCAAACAAGAATTTCTGGCTAGCACACACATACGCCTTATCAAACAACTTTGAATATATATGATATAGAATAAACTAAAACAAAAGTGCAATAACTTTTCCTCAAGATTTCAATATGTGATTTACAATAAGAAGAAAAAAATGATTTGAATGTTACTGCAGGATGTTCACTAATGGTCTGAGCATTGACTGGTTTAGATTTTTCTATGAAAAAATGAAACAAAGGTGTGAGGAAATGATCGAAAAATCGCGTGAGCGCCAACAGGATCTGTTGCAGCAGTTGCATCAACAAATTCTACCCTCACAGTAGTTCTCTGTGCATAAATTCATAAATCATAGTTCATTAATCCGATGTATAAACAAAATGCATAACAATAACTACATTTTTTTTAAAATCTCTCTCTAATGCTACAAGAAAAAGCTTTTTAACTTTAAAATACAAATAAAGGGATGTGTATATACCAATAGTTTTTTTTTCCCAATAGATTTTCAGTTTTCTTGCATCAACTTCTTTCTTTTGTCTTTCCGGATCTTATTATTAGACACTATGGTCTTCATGGCCCGGTTCGATCAACTTTGATGAAAATTATAGGCCAAACTGCTTACTGCGATTTCCAGAAGCCACAAACCAAACTGGCTGGTTGGGTAGGTCGGCCGGACCAGCCGGTTTTACATGTTTGGTGGTTAACCATTCGGTTCTCGCGGTTTGAACCAATTTTTTGTTATTTTTTTCAAAATCCTTGATTTGTAAAAAAAGGAACAAATAAAGGTTAAACAGTTAATTCCAAGTTTTAAACCGGATTGAATACCCGTTTAAATCTCAACCCGGCCGACTTGATTTAGATTCGAATCACTTGACCAAAAACAATCAAAATTGATTATTCCAACTCCAGGTCAAATCCACATCCAAACAGCCCCACAAACATATATACATTAAACATGACTTGACTAAAGAAGAGAAGTAAAAAAAAGTCAAAACCGGTGGACCACAGGGTTTTCTTTGAGAGGAGGAAAACAGAGTGAGGAACATTACCTCTCAATTCAGAAAAAAAAAAAAGACGAGCTCGGAGAAAAAAATGCCTGAATTATTGATGTTATTGAAACTGAGGATCCAGTATCTCATATGTGGCAGCAAACAACCCTAAAAACAAATAGAGAAACAACTCAAAATAACGACACTTAATTCTTGTTAAGCCAATGAACAACAATCGCTCACACCCTAACGAAATTACTTCTTAAGAACAGATGGGACCTTCTTCTTCATATTAGACGAACAACGAAAGGGAATCGAGCCTCTCTGGTAACATTTAGACATTTTAGGGTTTAAAGGTTACCTTTGTGGTCCCAGAACTTAGATGTGGAAGAATGATAAAACTGATGGTCATAATAAACCCATACTTTTGCCCATCAAAACCCATCATGGTCCCTTTATTATCATTGATCTTAACGACAACAACTTATTCCAAAAGCTCCTTGATTTATGTGCGATCTGTATATAGAAATATATCACATGTGCATAAAAAGATAGTCATAAATGATTATTACGTAAAACAAATTACACAATTACCATCAAAAGCGGGAGATAACCCTTCGTACGGTAGAACCGTCAGTTCATCATTTACACCATCTATCTTAATCGTACCAGCCGGTAAAGCAGCCTCACTTCAATCCAAAATTCAGCCACAACAAAACTTATTATTCATCCAAACATTTTTTTTATGAACTTACGATATCATTCCACACGAAAAAAGGCAATTACAAAGCAATGGCAGGTAGTCGGGCAACAAGTTGTGCCGCCACCCGCTTTTGAATAGAAAAACCAATTCTACTAAATACAAAGTTTGAAACCTTTAGCGACGTAGAATTACTATTAACGACTTTTTGAACCCGATTCAAGAGTCGCACAGCGTCAGGAGCGAGACCACCAAAGGTATCAAACGCAAACGGGACAAACACATGTTGATTCTCCCGGCAGGCTTTCTCATGTTTTGCCACTTTGCTCGCCTCTGCCTTGAGCACCGCTTGCCCTACGACAAAACCCTTTTCCTTGAGCCCGACAAGGGGGGAGACTCCAGTTAGATCTACATTATACACCTTCTTACCCAATTTTCGGCTCGACTTCCTTAACCACGTTCCCTTTAGCCGCAGCGAGCTTCTTCTGCTCGTATTGAATCATTTTCGTAATCAAATTACAAAACAAATACATATACTGCACCGAATCATTCGCCAGAACAGGATACGTAATCTTCTTAAACATCTCCAACGGCATACTCGGGTCCACCAGCCTATAATCAAACACTCAAATCCATAACTCTACACTTAAATTCAAACATTCATCATAATTCATAATCCATAATTCATAAACACAAAATGACAACACTAACCCTATAATAGGAATCTGCAACCTGGTAGCTTCCAAAATCACAAAACTCTTCCTTTCAATATCAAAAATCACCACACAATCTGGCCACGTCTTCCTCCTTCCCCATGGACTGTAATTTTAGCCTCTTTTGATCTGCAACGGTATATATTCATATGTCGAAGAATACAAAACTTCATATTTAAATTCCAATGAAGACGAACAAAATCGGTTCACTCACTAACTCTATTTTGAAGCTCCCTGAGTTTCCTTTTTTTTTTTCAAGTTGTGCTTCATTCACAAGATTCTCCTGCATGAAAAAAAAATATATTCAAAATCTCCTAAATAACATTTCGTCAAACACTTGCTATGCCTTTCCAAATCCTCAAATCAAACATCCATCATTGAAATCAAAACCAAAGCAGAAAATAACAACAAATTAGGGCTTCAATCGAGCCAAAAAGCAAAAGAAAACTCAATAAAAACTTACCCTTAAAACTCCTATCGAAACCCAGTTCGTCGCTGCCCGTTCATCCTTCTCTCGATTATGACAAAATCGATGCCTCTCAATCTTTTGTCCATTCGATTGTAGCCCCCTAACAAAGGTTTCGTATCGGAAATCCTTCAAGATCTGAACGATTTTGTAATTTATGGTTTCTCATGCCGTCATCTCTCCTTCTCCATCGCCTCTCTCTCTCTCTCTATTTCTCATTCTCTCTCTGTCTCCCTCTCCTCTCTTTTCATTTGGGAATTCAAATTTTGAAAATGCACAGAGAGGAATTTGGTGCAGATCTAGATCTTGCAAGTAGACAACTGCAGAGAGAGGAATTTGGTGTAGAGAGGAATAGTACAACTTTCAAAAGGGAATGTGCAGATCATGATCCGTGTGAAGTGATGGACGGTAGATCAATGATCTGTGTGTTTTTGTTTGAGTTAGTAAGGGTATATGTGGAAAGTGAGGTTATAAATGTGTTTGTTGTGTTTAAAAGACTTGTACATTACACATTAAGGGTGTTTTAAGGGAATGGCAAATTTCTTTAAGAAATCCTTAGGATATGCTTATTATATATAGTATAGATATAGATATAGATATAGATATAGATATATGGGTGTGTGTGTGAGAAAGAGATAGAGAGAGAGACGGCGTGTGTGTGTGTATGTGAAATGTTCACGTTGGTTACTTATATCCATTATCCATTTTAAATGCATGTGTAAATTTACTAGAAGTGTCGAAAAATGTGGAACGAGGGCTACAAGTGTAATACGAACTATTGAGAACAAAATGTACACAAATATCACTTGATGGACTAATTATTATCATTTCAAATCTTAGAAAAAAAACTATAAATATAAGTGTGCCAAGCCGATTATTACCCTAACCCGTTTATCTTCATGTCATGTAAGCGGATCGTGTAAAACTTTCTAGCCTACTACTCATAAACTTGATGTGTGTTAAATTTGTCCTTTCGTGATTTTAGATGTACTGTGGAAAGGTCTGTTAACTAGCTCATGGCCAATGATTCACAGAAGGTCTAACATTCTTTTCTAGCATAGATTTCTTCATGTGATGTAATTATTAATTCTAAGTTAAAAAAAACATAACATATTTTTTTTTCAGAAGATGCACTTATTAATTCTAAGTTTAGGTTGATATGTTAAGAAAGAAAATGTTGGATTATTGCATGGTTGTAGTAAAACTGATTTTTCCTATTATTATTTAGTTATCAATTTTTATGATTGTTTTTTTCGATATGAGTTTGCATTGGCATTTTCCGATATATTTGCACTCCTAGTTCAAACCGGTATGTAATGTTGTTCTACTGTGTATAAAGACTTACCGCGCAAAGCACGAAGTAGTTACACTAGTTCTTTATTATAAGGAAATGGGGTAAACCATTCACTTAGAGCAGGTGTTAATGTGTTATGGTTAGTGAGAGAAGAAACGTGAGAGGAGGCATGGGGAATTACACAACATAGAAACACATGGCAACCTTCGATTCAATCAGAATTAATTGGACATGTTTACCTGTCTCCTTTACATGACGGCGATAAGGACTAAATATTTATGATGAAAAAAATCAAGCTCTAATATTTTTATAAACATATCCTATTTGTTTTATGTGTTTTAATTGATACCACTAGCATGTATTTATACACTATGTGAGTTATAATTCATTTGAGACAACCATATTTTGGTATTTTGTTTGTAATTGCCCGTAACAAATGAATAAATAAAACTCATGGGGTTAGAGTTTATTAGTATAACAAGACTTGCATTAGTTACTTATTTGTTTGAGAAGTGCTTATATGTACAGTCTAAGATCAAAGAAATACTAGTAACACAATTATGTGTTTAAATAAATCGTTTCTGTGTTGCATACTTATCTGCTAACAATGTGTGTAGACTGACGTTATATTTAATTTTTATTATATAATATAAATAATCCTTAATAATATCAATTATTTTTATTTTTGTACCTTACAACAACTTTTTATTTCCTTACAGTTTCTTTCGCACAAATCTTTACTCTCACCAAAGTATTTATCGCAACAATACCAAAATCTTAAAATTTCTTTACAACGTGGAGTACAGTCTTTTGGCGGTGGAACTCCAAATGCTTGCGTGTGATGGGGTTCATTTCTTTCACCTATAGATCCAAAAGTAATAACATCAATTGATATGTTTATCTAAAAAGTGTAACATGATAAAATGGTAACGCGTGTAGAACTTACACCAATAACACACAAACAACAATATAAAGCTTATGCAGAAGACCCTCACATGTGATTTCATGAGCCTCGCCATTGTATGACGTTTCAATCTATTACTCCTATTAAATATAGATAAGAATGAAAATAGTGTGTATTATAATAGTGGAGACAGAACTATATTTATATGCCCAATTGAGTATCATCTACTATGCATGTTCTCATATATTGCTTAAATCAAGGCATTATTTTTGAGTTGTGATATACAGTGATATGTTGTGATGGAAAGGGGCATCTCATCTATTCAAGAGGTGGAAGTTCAAATCTTACAAGTTGCATATATATGTGGTAAAAAGTATATTAGTTCCACCTTGTTTTGTTGGTTCTTTATATCCTAACTTCAACATTAACCAACTATCATAAGCGAATGCTTTTACCCAACCCTCAAATCGTTTTTTCACCAATTATAGTCCTTGATTTCATTAATCTCGGTGGTTTCTGTTGGTTTCCGTACACATTATCGTACTTCAGACTATCTGAAATCGTTTTTGAAATGCTGCTTGTCTCCGACTTTGTTTCAGAAGTGTAAGCGTTATAAAATGTGTTGTAAAACTCTTCGCCAACGTCCGACGTCTTCGATTTGCTTCTTGATATTTGCACCTTGTATATCACCTTCAAACAAAACAAATAAATTATGAGTTTAAACAAACAATCACTTGGATCACATGAGTAACCGATCTGTGGGTAAAAAAAAAATCAATCGGATGGCAATGATCGGATGACTTCAATCTAAAGACTAAAAGGTTCACGTGAATATCTGATAATCTTTTCTAAACAACCGAGTGAAATATTTCGAGCCACACACTCCTTCACATATGATTCTCCTTTTGATTGGATCAGTGAATTCTAATTGGGCCGCTGAAATTTAATAATGATCTGATCAGATTTGTAATAAAGTGGCTGATAATCTTTTAATAAAACCCACTAGACTTGTATCCTATTGGGCCCATATCAAGAGTTCATGTGATTGTACTTGGGCCGATAATTCTGTATATTCTTTGTTGGGCCACACCCTTTTGACAAATTGATATTATCGAGACTTTGAGCTACCAACAATCACATGTCAACTCATAATTTCATTCATAATTCAAGATTGAATACAAAGAGGTTTATATATATTCTACTAGTTACAATAATAACCCTCTAACTTATGATAATTGAATATTTAGCTTAACATTCCCCCGTAAGTTGAGGGCGGGTAACGACTTGCAACATAGATCTTAAAAATTCAAATCTTTGAGTTGATAACGGCTTTGTGAAGATATCGGCAATTTGATCATCTGTTTTAATAAATTGAACCTTCAGATTTCCTTGACTGACTTGTTCACGAACAAAATGAAAATCTACCTCCACATGTTTAGTTCTAGCAAGAAACACCGGGTTTACTGAAAGATACGTAGCTCCAAGATTATCACACCAAAGAGTGGGTTTATTCGACTTAACTCCCAGTTCTTGTAGAAGAGACTTTAGCCAGATTAGTTCAGCAACTGTATTAGCAATAGCCTTTAAAAACGGTTCCATCATGGCTTTCCAGTAGCCATAATTGTTTGGTGTAAGATTAAATGCAAACTTGTGGGAATTATGGGATGTGCGTTCTTGAATACTGAAGGCAGTAATCGTTGTCATGATGAAGAAAAACAGTGATTTTGATACCTGAGTTAGACGATTATTGATTCAATGTTGGCATCCGAACGAACTTGAACTAAATGCTTTTTTTTTTCTTTCTTTTTTTTCTTGCACCAAACAACAAATGCTGTGATTTTTCTCTTCTTGATGTGCGATCCCAAGTGAAGTTGTCGAACACAAAAAAAATCGGCTTAATGCCTTCTGCCGTCAAAGTTGCTTTACCCTAATATCTTTTGATGTTTTGGAAAAATATTAGGAATCTTCCACTGTTGCCTCCAATTTGTGTCTGACTTTGTTGACTAACAATCTAGGAATTTTTAATAGCAATAATCCTCCACTACCTCTTAGGAATCTTCCACTGAAGTTGTCAAACAAACCAATATGCTATCTTCTTGATGCCATGCAAGGTTATTTAGGGTTTACAAGTTGAATGGCTCTGATACCATATCAACTCATAATTTCATTCATAATTCAAGATTGAATACAAAGAGGTTTATATATATTCTACTAGTTACAATAATAACCCTCTAACTTATGATAATTGAATATTTAGGTTAACATCACATGCAACTATAATGAATTCACATGCAAACTGATGAACTTTTATAAATTGCCGACAACTTTAATGAATGAAATGTTATTGAACCGAATGACTTGTGGATCAGATTACTTTTGGAACGGATTGTCATTTGGTTGAAAGACCGTCCGAGAGGTGTGTAATGGGCTGCACAATGTAAATTGCATCGGATGATCCTTCGGTCGGAGGACCGTCCGGGTGATGGTTATGAAACAAAACTCCTTCAATCGGATCACTTATTGCCCTCCGATCGGATCACTTTTAGTCTTCCGATCGGATCACGTTTGAATGAATGGTTTGTCTGAAAGGTTTGTCATTTAGTCAAGCAATGTTCGTTGACAGCACTGTTCGTCAAGCAATGAAAGGTTCGTCAATGCATGAAGTGTTCGCAGAAAGGTTCTAGTGTCCGTTGCTGACTTTGTTTAATGTTCGTCAAGTCTGAAAGAAATGTTCGTCTCAAGAAGGTTCGTCAATATCTAAGGTTCGTCAAATGAAACTATTCGTCTAGACTTCAATGGTTCGTCTAAGCTTCAATGTTCGTCAAGTGAAATAATGTTCGTTGTCATCAGGGTTCGTTGAATGTTCAAGGTCCATTGTTGACTTGATGTTTGTCGCTAAGATTTGCTTGAATTCTTCAAGTTTAGTCAAGGTTCGTCGCAAAATCAAGTGTTCGTCGCCCGGATCACCGTTCGGTCGGATGACCGTCCGGGTGGTAAACAAAATACTTATATGTCCTTCGATCGGAGGACCCTCCGATTGCTGCAACTGTGTAACAAACAACAAAATTACTTAGGTCCGGATGGTCATCCGATCGGATGGCCATCCGGGTGGTGAACAAACATAACAACAGTGACGAACAACATGCTTTTTCAGTCAAAAAATTCAAGATTTCTCTCAAACCACTTGGAATTTAAATCTGAAAATTTGTAGGCTTATAGAACAATGATTTTCACTCAATATATCAAAAATTCAGCCAATTTTAACCGTGAAAACCTTGGTAATTTTTCGTTTTTCTGTCGAAAAGTGAAAGAGATGAAAAGATGAAAAAATTAGACAAATCTAATGCGATTTTGGATCTGAAACTGTTGAATTCACGTCGATTCTTGTGAGTTTGATCCGTGCAATCGAGCTCCTGCTCTCATACCACTTGTAGGACCGGTTTTGACTCCCGAACGATTACGTATGACACGTACGACGTGCGGAATTCGTGCACCTGTGTGGACGGAACACAAAAATGTAATACAAACGTGATTATATTCAATGATTTTACAAGTATTACACCACGAATCACCTTGAGCACTAGTTTCTCTCTCTAGAATCTCTCTCTAAGCACCAAGCTCCAAAATGTCACAAATGGCCAAAAGTTCCTAAAGCCTAACATAAGGATCCTATTTATAGGCCAAGGCATAAGGTATTTCCCCTTATTTACAAGTTTGCCACCTTGCCTTTTTCACTACATATTTCACAATAAAATCACGTTTTCTTCTATTCTCTGCTACGAACTGGATTGAGGGAGGCGATAGACATTAGTGCACTCACAGGGTTGCTAACACTGACCCGGATTATGCCAGTGCCTTGGAACGCTTGCATGAATCTCTACCTGACTTTGATCTCGGTGGTTTCTCTAACAAGGAAACCGCCCCCAAAAGCCACAGAAAACTTTGGCGAATGCCCTTTGTTGTCGAATCGCACAAAGTTTGGGAGAAGATTTCCATTTGTCCCCTGCCAGAAAGCCATCATTGAATGCCTACAGAGGCCTCATGCTCATGATTTCTTAACTTTTATTCCTATTGAAGGTTTGGGTGAACGTATGTCAGCGGTGGAGTACTGATCAATCCTTAAGTACCGCCTGATGATCCCCATGTTCCCAAATGATGAAACTTGCCCAGTCTGCCGTAAAGCATTCCTGGATAAATACGGGGAGCATGCGTTACACTGTAGAGAGTTGTCGGGGTTTAACTATCGCCATGCCTTTGTTCGAGACGCGTTAATGGATATTCTCAGATGAGCAGGGATCTCGGCAAAGAAAAAGGCACCGGTTAATGTTCTAATTATTATCATTTCAAATCATAGAAAAAAAAACTATAAATATAAATGTGTCAAGCCGTTTATGACCCTAACCCATTTATCTTCATATCATGTAAGAAGATCGTATAAAACTTGCCAGCCTACTACTCATAAACTTGATGTGCATTAAATTTGTCCTTCTGTGAATTTAGATGTAATGTGGAAAGGTCTTGTTAAATTTGCCCTTTCGTGATTTTAGATGTACTGTGGAAATGTCTGTTAACTGGCTCATGGCCAATATTCACAGAAGGTTTAACATATTTTTCTAGCATAAATTTCTTCATGTGATGTAATTATTAATTCTATGTTTAAAAAAACGATAACATAGTTTTTTTTTCCAGAAGATGCACTAATTAATTCTAAGTTTAAGTTTGATTTGTTAAGAAAGCAAATGTCGGATGATTGCACGGTGGTAGTAAAAATGTTTTTTTGCTTATAGTATTTAGGTATCCATTCTTATGGTTGTTTTTTCGGTACGAGTTTGCATCGGCATTTTCCGATATATTTGCATGTCACACCTTGATCGCGTAAAACAACAAATCGCGACGGAAACGTTGGGGAGTGTTGTAACAGAATCATTGTTTCACAACACATGGAATTTAAAGTTTGATTTCATTAATTAAAGTGTTTACATTGACTAAGAATTTACAGAAACATAACATGAATAAACTATCTTTCATAGTTTTAAGTCACTAAGGCCCAAGTCCGCCTAAGTGTGTCAAGAACATCATCATGCAATAGCTCCTGAAACACATGTGAAAATAGGTACGTCAGCATAAAAATGCCTATGAGATACATAGGATTTGTTGATGATGGATTCATGACTTGTAGTTAAAAGAATTGTTTAACAAAAAGTAGTCATGAACCTTATAAAAATATTTTCTTTTATAAATCATACGAAAATCGATAAGAAACCAGATGATATAAAAGAATAATGCATGGTTAAATAAATAACCAAGTAAAAATGAATTTTTATAAAATATGTCGTTTGTAAAACAGTGTCTTGTGAAAATATATTATTTGTATAAAATGTATCGTGTCTTTGTCGGAATGATTTAGATAATGCTACGATATGTAATATCATAAAAACTGTTGGACCGATTGCGTGATCCTAAACGTCAGTTAAGGCAATTCATCTTAGTTTACAGAGGCGGAATCAAAGTAAACCAAGTCATAACAGCTTGTATCCTTTTCATCTCTTTTCTATTAATGATTTCCGAGACTTTACAAGTGTTTCTAACAAGATTTTGGAAGAACCTCGTCTCACAAGCAATGATCACTGTCCGTTTCAAATGACACACTCAACAACTATATATAGGTGTGGCTTGATCGCTTGAATGTGCACATGTAGCTTCAAGCGAACACACATGATCCGATTTCAAGCGAACATGCAAGAACCTGTTTCAAACGATCTAGACATTGTTGGATTCGCTTGAACATGACATGTTGTCATTTCAAGCGAACTCACCTATATAACACATATACAAACCCTAATTACATCCTATCTATATCTAAGACTTGATTAAGACAAAGTCAGCAGACATTCAGTGTACCAACAGACTCCCCCTTAGATGTTGACGAAGTCTTCAGCATCAAGTCTTCAGTTTTGGTCTCTTTCCAACTCTGTCTTCTCATTGCAAAAACTCTTTCTACACACAGGTTCAGAAACTCAATCTAACTCTATCTTCAATCTCCCCTTCGACTGTTGATCCAGAAATCTTGACTCCCCCTTTCACAGACTCCCCCTCTCGGTAGACTAGGGCTCTGATTCTGGTTCAAACTTTTGCATTATCATTGCCATGGGGATTCCTGTAAAATCTCTACCCAAAAATAAGATATATGATAAAAATAGTTTCAAATCAAAACTTACCATTTAACCTTCAGTGTTAGAAATCCACTTAAGTATTCAGTTCCAAATTAATGACCCTGATTACTCAATTAACCTACCAAGTCCAACTTAATGACCTTGGTTGATCTGAGACAAATCACACTGACATTTTGTTCAATTTGATTTTCTGAAACTTAAAAGTTTCAAAATAATGAACTTGCTTTAGCATTTCAATTTTCACCAACTTATCATGTTAAGCTCACGACTCATCCTCCAGTCCAGAAATCTCCTGCATCTGCTTTCAATCTTTCGAATCCGAAGATCAACTCTCCACTTCGGTTTGTCAAAAATAAAGCAGAAATGAAAAATCTTTTTGGATTTTTAATAAAGCTTATAAACTAGAAATGAAATACAGAACTAAAATGCAATAAAAGTAAACTATTTACAAACATATTTTTGATTAAGCGTGTTAGGGAATCATATCAGCTATTCGACAAATCACAAGTACCGTTAAGCTTCAATTACATACTCAGAATTAAACAATTCGCTTAGATTGTTGATATACTGATCCACTTAAATTTCCACACAAATTTCAATCTGTTCAGGATACGGATTTAGTGTTTTAGAGACTTAAACTTATACATGTGTCCCACCTCTTGAATATACTCCCGTATCCAGATCCTAATATTCAGTCTTACAGGTAATTCTAACACCAATGATATCTGTAAGGGGTTAATAAATTATGAAGAATCAAGAGAGCTCAGGTCAGAACTACCGTTCAGCAGAGAGATCATGACTCAACTTTTGGGTGTGTCCCCTTTAGAGGATCTTTTTTTACAACAGCATTGCTAAGCAATTTTATTGTCTTATCATATATGCTGAGGGTGATGCTATGTTTCAAGCATTTGCGGAAAGTATTATTCGAGGACTAGGTCAGAACTTCCATTCAGCAGAAGTCCCGGAATAATACCCCAGATATCACTGAGTATAAAAACCTAGTATATCAGAAAAAAGAATCTTTCAAACGAGATTTCAGGGGTTACCTATATATCCAAGTAGTGTTCCCCACGAAATAAGTAAGTAAAGATTTAAGTTTATATCCCGAACAAACCTACTAAATGTGCAAAAACCTATCGGCACATCATCAGCGAGACTGTTTAACGCAGTTAAACATTCCATTACTTTAGCATACCGTAACTATCAAGCCGATGTACTATCATTTTCCCTTTTTACACAAGCTATTTTCTGGTTTTCTATTGTTTTTGGATTTTTAAAATATCTCGTGTTTTTGTATTTTTGTCATTTTTTATTGTTTTTGTATTTTCTGAAAATATTACCCTATACTCCCCCTAAATACCAAAACAAGTAAAAAATCGACAAACCATTGCAGATTGCTTCTCAACATCATCTACAATGTCTCCTTCATCAACGCCAAGAATCTCCTCCAACACCGATAAAAGCTTCATACCATTCAGTTTTAGCAAATATTGAAAACATGTTTTATCAAATGCTTTGGTATATAAATCAGCTTTTTGTTCATCAGTGTGGATTTTCTCAATTCGTATCAACTTCTTCTCAAAACAATCTCGGATGAAGTGATGACGAATCTCTATGTGTTTCGTTTTAGCATGATGAACTGGATTTTTAGTAATGTTAATTGCTGCCTCATTATCAACAAAGATAGGGGTGTTTAGAAATTGCAAACCGTAGTCGCGCATCTGTTGCTGGATCCACAAGATCTGTGAGCAGCAACTGCTAGCAGATACATACTCCGCTTCACATGTGGATAAAGCCACAGAGGTTTGCTTTTTGCATTGCCAAGTAACCAATCGTGATCCAAAAAACTGACACCCTGCTGTTGTTGATTTAGCATTAACTTTGCAGCATCCGAAATCAGAATCGGAATACCCTTCGAGCGTAAAATCGCCTTCTCTTGGATACCACAACCCCAATGATGGAGTTCCTTTCAGGTAGCGTAATATCCTTTTCACAATCACTATATGCGAAGCTCTCGGGTTAGATTGAAATCTTGCTGCGAGGCAGGTTGGGTACATGATATCGGGTCTTGAAGCTGTTAAATACATCAGCGAACCGATCATGGAATGATACATCGTTTCATCTACCTTCTCTCCGTTGAGATCAGGGTTTATCCCATGATTCGTTGCTAATGGGGTGGAAGCTGGAGTAGAACCTGACATCCCGAATTTCTCCAAGATATCATGAACGTACTTCGTTTGATGTATAAAAATTCCTTTGGGTAGTTGATCAACCTGTAATCCCAAAAAGAATTTCATCTCACCCATCGATGACATTTCGAATTTCTGCTTCATAACACGTTCAAAATCTTTGCATAGATCCTCATTTGTTGACCCAAATATGATGTCGTCCACGTAAATTTGAACTATCAGAAGATGACCGTCGACCTCTTTGGTGAAGAGAGTGGCATCCACTTTTCCACGAATGAAACTGTTGGCTAGTAGGTGTTGAGATAATGTCTCGTACCAAGCTCTCGGGGCCTGGTGTAAACCATACAGCGCTTTGTCTAGCAAGTAGACCTTGTCTTTGTGGATTGGATCGGTAAAGCCCGGTGGCTGACTGACATAAACCTCCTCTTTTACCTTCCCGTAGAGAAAAGCCGATTTTACATCTAACTGATATACTTTGAAGTTTTTCCATGACGCAAATGCTAGAAAGATTCTGATAGCTTCTAGTCGAGCTACAGGAGCATACACTTCGGTAAAATCTATACCCTCCTGTTGACAGAAACCCTGGACTACGAGTCGAGCTTTGTTGCGAACCACAACTCCTCTATCGTCTCTCTTACACTTGAACACCCACTTGGTGTTTATCTTCCTCTGACCATCTGGCAAATCCACTAACTTCCACACTCCCAACTTTTCAAATTGGCTCAGTTCCTCCTGCATTGCATTGACCCAAGAATCTTCAGTAAACGCCTCTTTGTAAGTCCTTGGTTCAACCTGCGAGATAAAACAACTCAATGAGAATTCAGTTTGCAAAGGAGCAACTGTTCTATAAAAACATGTAAGCCCTTTATCAATCTGTCTTCGAGTGCGAACGCCTGTCTGCAATTCTCCAATGATCAATTCCTCTGGATGATATGAAAGAGTTCGTGGCATTACTTCGCCTGGAACATCTACATCACCTTCCAGATTAGTAACATTCTGATTTGCATCTTGTTCACTCACTGGGTTTGTTTGACTTGAAATTTGAATTTGCTCCCCCTCATAATCTGAATCACCACGATCAAATACTGGCATGTTCTCAGATTCTTGATTATCATTCTGTGCCGACTGATTATCTTGAGCAACTTCATTTTGTTGGACATCATCATGTTCACCAGCATTACTTGGACCGGCTTCATCATCATTTGAAGTTTGTCGAGGTCTTCTTGAATACTCAGCTGGGAACCTTTCCTGTGATTCTTCATACTCTCTTACAATATCCAACTCATCAAAGAAATCTTCTTCTTCTTCTTGTTCTTCTTCCATGTCAAACGAATCCCACAATTTATCATAATTAAAACGCCATGAGTCACCGGGATTTTGAGGCGGCATAGTATACCCCTAACACTCAACATGTTGTGCTTCGATGATCTGCTTCAGACTTGGAACAAAAACTCGTCTTTGTGGACTTGAGTAACCCACAAATATTCCTTCGATACTCTTTGGACCAAATTTACCAAAAGGCTCTCGAACTGTACAAGGAGACCCAAACGGTTCTAAAAACTTCAGGTTCGGTTTACGGTTATTGATCAACTCAAAGCATGTCTTGTTGAATTTCTTGATAGTGAGAACTCTGTTGAGCGTATAGCATGCGGCGGAAACTGCTTCTGCCCAAAAATTTATCGGTAACTTTGAATCAGCAAGCATTGTTCTAGCCGTTTCAATTAGCGTCATGTTTTTGCGTTCTGCGACTCCATTCTGCTGCGGAGTGTACGAAGCACTAAACTCATGAAATGTACCTCTTTCATCACAATATTCTTCCATCTTGTTGTTCTTGAATTCAGTACCATTATCACTACTAATTCTTCTGATACGCCTTTGGTACAGATTTTCAATCTTTCTGAACAACGCCATCAAACTGTCAAACGTTTCATCTTTCGACTTCAAGAATGATACCCACGAAAATCTGGAATAATCATCAGTAACCACAAGACAATAGAGATCCCCTGTAATACTTTTGACGTTAACTGGACCAAATAAATCCATATGTAATCTCTCTAACGGTCTGGAAACTGAATTGACTTGCTTTTTAGGGTGTGACTTTTTCTTCTGCTTGCCTTTGATGTAACTAATGCACTCCCCTTCCAGATGAAAACCTTTGATATTAACTCCAAGAACTAAATCATTTTGCACCAAGTGATTCATTTTTCTAAGATGTATATGCCCCATCTTCCGGTGCAACAACTTCGATTCTTTCTCCGTTGCTCTAGACACAAAACAATGAGCCTGACCCGTGGTTGTAGTAGTTACACTCATGTCCAACACGTACAGATCATTGACTCTTGGTGCCCGCATGATAATCCACTCTTCAGGAATAACAAATCCTGGCTTCAAGATCAAACATTCTTTGTCTGTGAAGTGAGTAGTATACATATTGTCACAAATCTGCGAGATACTCAGCAGATTATTCTCCAGCTCAGTAATGTAGTTAACTCTTTCAAACGTAACAATCCCATTGGATAACGTTCCTTCACCAACAATTCTACCACCTTGATTTCCTGCAAATCCCACGTAACCTCCATTGAAATTTCTAACATCGTACAACAATGCAGTCTTCCCTGTCATATGTCGAGACGCTCCGCTATCCATAATCCATCTTGAAATAGCTCTCGGAAGTTCCTGCACATAACACAAACAATTCAATAAAGATGCCGATTCATGATTCACAATTACCAACTAGGAAGCTCCGGCAAGTCCAAAATCTTTAGTGAGATTTTGATGCTACCCAAGCCTCTTTTGACTCGGGTAACTTGACTTTAATGTGAGTTTTAGCAGTGTAAAGTGGCGGAAAATTTTTATCATTCATTTTTAACCTTTCATCTGATCCAACCTCAACCGTTTTGTATAAGAAAAACTCGTCTATCTTAAGTTGACCGGTTGGTTGATTTTTCTTTTGAACATTCTTCTTCTCTGAAAGAGTAGAAGATTGTTTTTCCAACTTTTCATAATAATCCAAAGGAACATTCATCTTTATTGGTGTGGTAGAAGACGATTGTTTTTTCTGACACTGAAACCTTTGGTTTATCAATAACTTTTGGCTTCCAAGTTTGTTGAGATGATGCAACCCATTTATAAAATTTGTCATTTTTAGTTACCACATTCTTAACAGGTTCAATTTTGACTTTTGATTTTTCATTTTTCAAAATTTTCTCAACAACCATTGGAGCTTTTTCTTTTGCATCATCCTTCTTCTGTCGATTCTCAACAAATTCAGTCTTAGGCTTAGAGATGGTGCAATTTCTTGCAATGTGACCAACTTTGTTGCATCTAAAACACGTACGAGTATCAACTACCCGACTTGTGCCTTCAGACTTAGGTTGTGAAGCCCTCTTCGCAAAAAATTCTTCATTTGATTTCACAAAGATTTCATTTTCCTCATCAGAAAGTGAACTTGAACAGTTCACAAACACCTTTTTTTCAGCAAACCTTTTGTTTTGAAAATTCTTTCTTTGATAGTTCTTACCACCCTGATAACCACCCGACCAATTGTTTCGATTGTTGTTATAAAAACATGGTGGAACTACAGGTTTCTTGTAGTAAGCTTTATCTTTCTCAAAATTCACTTGCCTTTTTGTTTGTTTTAAACTCTTTACTTCAGACAAATCGATTTCAACCATTTTGAACACATTTGTCAATTTTGAAACATTTACATTCTCCAGAGGAAACTCAGAATCCGAATACAACTTATCAGATCCATCCATCTTGTACATCACAAGACCCGGTTCATCACCTAAGTTGTTTTTGGACTTTTGTTTCGGAATGTATTTGTTCAAGAAACATTCATCATCTCCAGCTGAATCACTATTCAAAACACTTTCAGCTGTGCTTTTAACAATCTCTGTCTGAACACTATCATCAGATGATGAAGAAGAAAATGTAACATCAATTGAATCAGGAAGTTTCACTTCATTTTCTTCCTCAAGATTAACCAACCCAGATTGCTTTTTCGAATAATTATCAAGAACTGGTGGTGGAACTTGATGAAACCCAACCCCAGTTCCATCACAGTATACATCTTTGCCTGCTTTGTCTTTCCCGATGGGTTTGGGAATAATGTGTTGCAAAACAAAGCTTTCAGAGCTGTAACTGTTCAATTTCAAATTGATACGCTCATTCTCAATCTTGGCTTCTTCAAACTGAAGTTTCAATTTAGCAATCTCATCCAATTGTTTGTTGATTAATTCTTCTTTGATTCTCAAAACACATTGTAATTGACAATTTTCTTTGTAAGTTTTACCGTTTCTATCATCATTATCTTTAATCGTGCTTTTAAGCTTCTCAAATTTTCAGTGATCTGACGATTTTCAAGAACTAACCTCTCATTTTCTTTCCTAACCTTTTCTTGATCAATTTTATCAGTTTCAATTTGTTAGTTAATTCTTTTAATCGTTCAGTTGAAGCTTTCACCATTTCAGCATTCAACTCCTGTGTCGTGTCAATGATCCCAGTGTCAATCTTCTTTGACTTCTCTTTCTCTTCTTTTTCTTTCTCCTTCTTCTCTTTCTCTTCTTCTTCTCCGCTTCCCCACCATTTCTTCTGCCAATAATCATCTTCAATTTTATACTCTTGGATTATGGTTTCCACATCAAGAGTGTTATGATCAACAACAATGTTTCCATAGGGGTCAAGATAACACTCTCTGTCTGGATCCCATCTCTTTGCTCTTTTTTCCTCAGAAAAGATACCAGATATTCTGATCAATTTGTTTGTGGCTAACATCCGTCTGTAATTATACTTCTGTTCTTCAGTTCTGTTATCTTTCCAAGGAATAGGTTCAGTTTTTGCCATGAAAGCATATCCAACCGCATCCTCTTCAGGTAACAACTCACTCCAGTCGTAACCTTCATCGTCGTGAATCACCGCAAGAGCTCTAGATTTTTCTTTGTTATCTTTAATCTGTTTCATTCTTGGCGGCTCCGATTTGTTCTGAAGTAGTCTTCTCTAAATGGGTTTTCAGACTCATCAGCATACGCGTTTCTGCATTCACGCTTAAAGTGACCTTTCTGTTTGCACTTGAAGCATGTCACCTTGGATTTATCAAAGCCCAACTTGGTAGATGGTCCACCAATTGACTTCCTCCCGGTTATCTCCATGAAACGCTGTGCTCGGCGAACTGCACTGGCCATACACCACCTTATGTCAATTAGTTCCATCTCCTCAGGATCTATCTGATCATAATCTTCTTTTGTTAGGTTGGTGTTGCCTATCTTCCCTGCTACAAGACTTTCATAAGATTCTAGCACAGAAGCTAGGAAAACCATCTGTTGTTTGGCAGACTCTGCGCTGAAGTTCTGAGCGTTCTTTAAGTCTACAGCGATGTTGCATTGAAATAAGTTCTTTGCATCAGACTGGTTTGAATTTGATGAAGACCCACTATGATATCCACTGTGATAACCACTGCTTTGACTTTCTTTGCTTGTTGTGGAAACATTCTCAGCAGAAAACGCAGTCTTGGGAGATGTATTCTTTGGCATCATGCTCTTTGGATAATACAAATCCAAGTTCTGCTGGTATGATGAGTGATTGGGTTTGTGCGTCTTCTTTAACTCCAACTCGTGACTCTCTAATCTCTCAATCAGCAAGTCGACTGTTAACGCTTCTGGTGGCTTGATAGTATTCTTTAGCATCAATGCATAATATTGCCAATCCATCTCATCTGGCAATGCGTCAAACAATTTGTCTACTAGCTCTTCTCGAGAATAGAAAATTTCATGTCTCGCTAGTTCCAGCTTCAGATGCCCGAACCTCTCAATCATTTTACAAACTGATTCATTCTTTAAACACCCAAACAAATCAAACTCTTTTCTAAGTAGTTTCTTTTTGTTTTTCACAATTTCTTCGCTTCCTATACATTTGTTTTTCAATTTGTTCCAGAGATCTGTAGCACTAGAGTATTCGATCAAAGATATTATATCTTCTCTGACAGACTGAAAGAGCAACGCAATACATTTTTGCTTAGCAACAAACGATTCTATTTCATCAGGTGTTGTTAAGGTTTCGCCACTTTTGCCTCCATTATTGTAACCATTTTTAGACTCTTCCAGCTGGAAAAAGCAAAATCCATCAACCAATCTTCAAATTTCTTTTCCCACCGACTGTATTCTTCTATAGCCATTAAATTCGGGGGTTTGTTGTAAGTTCCGAAAGCACTTTCAACCTCCAATGCATCCGATAGCTTTTTCTTTGGATTCGGCGTGTTCTCATTGGTGTTACTAGAAGATGTATCATTTCCACCGTCTCCAGCAAACGCAAATACATCATAGAACGGATTGAAATCATCCATCTTGTACATACCTGAAAAATCAGCAAACACTTAGAAATTTCTTGATTTTGAAAAATACAAATTCAAGCGGACACACTTGAAGCGAACTCAGCTTTCAAGCGAACTAAGTTCAAGCGAACTCACTAAATACTTTCAAGCAAACACAGTTATATGTATTTTCAAGCGATCACAACAATAATATTCAAGCGAACTAGAAACTTATCTCTGTTCGCTTGAAAATACACAAGTATTTCAAGCGAGACACTCAGGTTCGTTCAAGCGAACAGTGTTTTTCAAACGAATTACACCTATGACGTCATCTCTTTACGAACAATTTCAAGCGGTCATTCGATTTTGATCAGTTTTAAGCCGTGTTTTAGTCTGAAATTTTCAAGGATTAGTTAATTATGTATTTCGCTTGATATGTATCAGTTTCAGGCCATTTCAACCGTGAATTAATGTCCAAAACAGAAAAGAAAGGGTAGAAGTATGAGAATCCGATGATTTCAAGCTGCAATGGTATGAACTCCTTGTCCCGAGCTCTGATACCACTTGTTGGACCGATTGCGTGATCCTAAACGTCAGTTAAGGCAATTCATCTTAGTTTACAGAGGCGGAATCAAAGTAAACCAAGTCATAACAGCTTGTATCCTTTTAATCTCTTTTCTATTAATGATTTCCGAGACTTTACAAGTGTTTCTAACAAGATTTTGGCAGAACCTCGTCTCACAAGCAATGATCACTGTCCGTTTCAAATGACACACTCAACAACTATATATAGGTGTGGCTTGATCGCTTGAATGTGCACATGTAGCTTCAAGCGAACACACATGATCCGATTTCAAGCGAACATGCAAGAACCTGTTTCAAACGATCTAGACATTGTTGGATTCGCTTGAACATGACATGTTGTCATTTCAAGCGAACTCACCTATATAACACATATACAAACCCTAATTACATCCTATCTATATCTAAGACTTGATTAAGAGAAAGTCAGCAGACATTCAGTGTGCCAACAAAAACACTTATATATAGGAAGTACCAGTGGCGTATCCACCATGCTTTTATCATATTACATATCGCCTCATTATTTAAATCACTTACCAAATAAACCGCCCAAAAATGTCTTGTTTAAACCAACGTCAAAATGTTCATGTATGGTGAATAAAAAGAATTTACTCAATCTCATATGTGTAATGTTATGTATGGTGAATAAAAGAATTTACTCAATCCCATAGGTGTAATGTTATGTATGGTGAATAAAAGAATTTACTCAATCCCATAGGTGTAATGTTATGTATAATCAAATATCATGTGAAAATGTATGTTAAGTAAACAAACCAAGTAGAAATGTAATGTATATCAATGTGTTAGCATGCTAAGTAATCTTGGCGATGGCGAGGTATTCGACATCGCTATCCTAGACGTAGCATCCCAATTGTCTTTGTTATCGATATCTCTTCTGATTCTGATATTGATTCTGACGCCGACTCCTTGAGTCAATGACTTCCACTGCCCTTCGAGTGGCTGGATTAGAGGCTTACCCTACTGATGATGATGATGTTGTGTCTGTTGCACCAGCTACTCGCGTTCATGTTCCTACACCTACTGATACACCTCCTCAAACTCCCACTCGTGTTATCAGTGACAACTCCTCACCGCCACCCATCCCAGTGGACCATACAAGTTGGATACGCAGTGTTCATTTTGCTTCAGCTTTTCCACATACCCCTCCTACTCATGGGGGAGAGCCTTCAGGTCATCCACATATACCCCCACCCGAGTCGAGTCCATGTCTTCAGTCACCTCGATTATTCCCTCCATACACTATGCCATTGTCTGATCTGTATCATCTTTCTCATCACTCTGGATACACCAGAGATGATTTCCTGTTATCACTCCAGCTTCAGGTTAAACTCCTCTGTCGTAGGGTCTATGAGCTGGAGAATGTGGCTGATGCTAGACGACCCCCTCCACCAGATTACCCACCGCCAGTCAGACCATCACCACCATCTTCACCATCGCTAGCATCTCCACCACTACCTGTTCATGCACCTGTTGATGGTCATGCTGCTCGAGTGCTGACACTAGAGCATCAAGTTAGTTTTCTGATCCATCGAGTCCATGAGCTTGAGGATGAGGTAGCTCATCTTCGCAGATTGGTTTTCCCTACACCCCACCCTCTCCACCAGCCCGTTAGGTTTTTCTTTGCAGGTACTTTTGATTGGAGCAGTATTTTTGGATCTGAAGACTGAAGCCGAGTTTTGGGTACAACTTGAAGACAAGGATCGCCAATGTGAAGAAAGATATTTTTCCTTGTATATATATTAAACTAGTACTGATTGGGTGATGTAACCCTTATGCATTTTTGTTTTCTTCACAAACAAATATGTAACAAGTTGTCCTGATATGTATAAAAACTCGGTGATTTTCTTTGTGACACATCAATATTTATCTGTTTATGCATGCTTGTTGCAGTATGAATTGATTTATATGTTTGGTGGATTGTTGATGTTGCATGTGTATATATGTATATGTATGTATATATTCTTTTATTATCTAGTATGGTGGTATCAGATAAACGCCTAACTCTAATGTGTTGTGTTTTGAAAGAACATGGCACCTAGGAGAATGGTGAACACCGAAGGTTCTGACCAACCTCCACCACCGCCGTTACCGAGGACTATAACACTTGTGCTCCGTAAACACTGTACGAGGTAGAACAATATCAATAATCAATGAAACAATGTGTTTTGGTCTCAATATTTGTTTATATGTGTTTGACAATGTCATGACCCCCGACCCCGCCCTGGACGGGAGCGGGAGCCGTGAGCCAACCAAGTGGTACCGGTGGTTATTTTGAAAAGTATTGCAGCGGAAATTTCATCAGGACCATGAATTAGGAAAAATACCAGAGTTTTGAAACACCGGATTTTATTTATTAACCAGATGGGATAAACCCATGTTTTTCAAAGGTAGCTTTAATATGGGATAAACCCGAATACATAAAACAACTTTTCTTAATTTAATTTAATTGATAAAATAAGCCACTTCCGTAAGCCTGTTGGTGCCGTATCCCACTCTTATTCCAATCTACTGTAATCACCTGAAATGTGTTTTAAAAACATTTGGTCAATAGGAAATACTGGTGAGTTCATTCAGTTTGCACAAAAAGACACATTGTTATAATTTACAGTATTAAGAGCGATTACAATTGCCCCTGTCTTATAATTATCCGGTCCAGTTGTCACTCGACCGGATCTGTGACTGTGGTCATATCACTATTGGGTCCTCTCACCCAAAAGTGACGTATATCACTGTTTAGGCTCGCCCACCTAAAAGTGATAAAACAATAGTAATGTATACAAAACCCCACTTACTGCCAGTAATTTAAGATTGGCAAAGACTTAATCCCTGTAAAATATAACTAAAAATAATTTGAGGTTTTGTAAAACAGTTTGATAAAAAGAGAATGACTCACCTTGTTAGCATATAGTCTTGATTAAACAAGCCTCTTGATTCTAAGCATCTACTTTATAGTTCTGAATCTTCTGATGATTAAACATCTTGTTTGATAGTCAGTTTATGGATCGGAGTTTTCTGATAGTTAAACATTTAGTTTAACAAAGTGGAATACGTATTAGTGTAAAACCATATCAAACCTAACGATGGTCACGAGATCAGAACCTTAACGAAATTCACAAAGTATAGTCTTATTTAGACAGCACTTTGGCATTCGTTAGTTGGTTCCCGAATCGATCGGAAATAATATCGTATCGGTGATTATTGGTTAGAACACCAACGTATAGAGAGAAGAATAGAAGGAATGAACAAAGAAAAATGAATCCTAAGCTTCCTATTTATAGGTAAGGGATACGCCTTTCTTTTCTAGGAAGTTTCTTATATATACCTTCCCTAGATAAAGCTTTCCCCATATAAAGACTTCTTTGGATATTATCTTCCTTAGATGTTACCTACTCTAGATAATATTTTTCTTAGATAATACCTTCCTTATATATTACTTTCCTTAGATAATATTTCCCTTACATAATATCTACCCCATATATACCTATTTAGATATTATCTACTTCATGTATATCTTTGTTGTTAAACTTTATCTGTTTAACTTTATTTTAACTGTTTAACTGATTAACGTACTTAGCAAATTAATTAATCTTACATAGTTGATTAATTAATTAACTTACTTAATCTTACTTAGCTGTTAAGTTTACTTATCTATTAAGGTTTCTTGATTGCTATGTTATCTTAACTACTAAGTTGTCTTAACTGCTAATTTTTACTTAACCATTAAGTTTTCTTAATCGCTAAGTTTACTTAATTACTAGGTTTACTTAACCATTAAGTTTGCTTAACCATTAAGTTTCCTTAACCATTAAGTTTACTTAATCATTAAGTTTCATTAACCATTAAGTTTACTTAATCGCTAAGTATTCTAGTTTAGCAGCTCCCTGGTTATGAGTTCTAATTTCTAGATACACTGGAACTCGTATTAGCGTATTAACCTGTTTCAGCTTTAATGATAATCATGAGATCAAAACCCACAACGAATGATAAAGTATAGCCGTATACAGGCAGCACTTAAACATCCATTGGATCGGTTTCAATCAATCGGATATAGTACAATAGCAGTGATTAAGTTATTACCCTAATAACGGGTAGAGTTTCGGGGTTTAGGGTATAATACCGAGCTACTATTTGCTATAATAGAGGCTGAGAGTAAGAAAAGAATTGAACGAGAATGAAATGTGCAGAGCTCGTTCTATTTATAGCTGAAACAGAAGTCTCTCGCGCCCAGCGAGAGCTTCTTCTTCCTTCGCGGCCCGCGAGGAACCGTAGGGCGGTTTAGGGTTTGCTAAGTCATGGTGTGGTCTTGACATGTGTAACGACACGTGTCCATCAACGTCTCCGGATATAAACAAGTCTCTCGCGCCCCACGAGAGATCTTCCTTCGTTGGTCGCGACCCGCGACAAAATAAAAATTCATTTTTATTTGATTTTTCAAGTATAATTTTATCGTACGTGTTTGGGATTATGATTACGGATTATTGTGGGACTTATTTGAGGGTTGTTACAGACAACTTCACGTTTTGATTCTAGTTCGATTTCAAGCTCTAAATCGCTTTCTTTAAAGTTATACGCAAACTGTTACGTAAACATAATCAATTTAATGCGTCAAACACTCTGGAATTGTGACATAAGCTTAACATACCTTAAATAACCTTTACATAACTTAGAAATAAGTTTTAAAAGGTTTGGTGTGACAAAAACAAGCTTATTCGATCATATGGACTATTTGCGACAAACTTCAAAAGTTTGCCAATTCGTATAGCAACGTACACTCCGGAACAATATCATAAGCTAAACATACCCTAAATATCCTTTACATAGCTTAGAAATAAGTTCTGAAGGGTTCTGATGTGGGGTAAAATACACATATTTGTCTCGTGTAAAATGTATAATTTTTGTATAAGTTTTATTTGTTTTTATTTAGTTTTAGTATTATATTACTTTATTTTGTGTTGAGCCAGGTCCTAGTGTAAATGGAGCAAAAACAAGTAATATAGGAATAACCAGCCAGTTAGGCAGAGTGGGATGCCAGAAACCGATGTAAAATTGCATCTGTTTTCCTTGATTGGACCGTGCCCGCTATTTATGTAGTATTAACAAGAAAGGTGGCCATACTTTTAATAATATTGTTGAAAGTCTATTATAATTTGTTGGGACGAACAAAAGGTATTAAAAGAAAGAATTGTTATTCTTTCTAACCACATGGCCCGATACAAGCAGACAAGGCCACGAGACAAATAAGGTTGAATATGGCAGCTACATTAATTGGTTGTGGGCTTTTAAATCATGTAATTAATATATGCTAAAAACCCTAATATATCTATTACATACTTGGACGAAGTTGGAGGACCCTATCTATAATCTATCTATAACTTCTAATAAAACAAAACAATCTTTGTCCACATGTCATGTTCTTACCCATATGACTTACACGTGGCATTTTATTGTTTCTCCAATTCTCCCTTTGAGCAGCAAATTGAATACACTGCGTGTTTCTCTCTTTCTTTCCCTCACATTCTATGGTTTCTCTCATTCTCCTCCTCTCTCTGTCGCCTCTTTACGGATATTATACAACCTCCCCTCTATAATTCTATTGAACTCTCAGTTTCTGGCAACCAGTCACCATCTCCGATCGGCCACGTTTTCCGGCGACTGAGCCCCTTTCCATACACTAAATGCAAAACCATAAGCACCACAATAAACCTACATTCTTCTTTTCAGGTATCAAAGATCCGAAAACCTAAACTTAGTTGTACATATTCAGGTTTGTTAACCTACAAATCGAACTGCCGACGATTATTGGCATGTCTTTAATTCTGGCTTTTTTGCTTCGATTTTGAAATTTGGCGCGAAAGTTGGGGATACCCAGTTTGGGGAAATGTTTCATTGTGTTGTGGTTAAGATGGGATTTGATTCTGACGTGGTTTTGGAAACTGGGTTGCTTGATTTTTATGCGAAGATTGGGGATTTGAGTTGTGCACGGAAGGTGTTTGATGAAATGTCTGAAAGAGATGTGGTTGCTTGTAATGTTATGATTTCGGTGCTTGGGAAGCATGGGTTTGTTGAGGACGCAAGGGAAGGTGTTGATATATGTTCTCATTATCATTTGATTTTGATTTTCAAACGTTTTTTGCAAGGGTTTCTTCTTATTGGATCTGTTTGCTGCTCCGACAAACAAATGTCGCTCAGGTTTGCCTTCTTGTGACAACTGAGTTCTGTAATCGATTTACGATGTAAAACAATGATAATTATTAATAAAACAATGTGCTTTGGTGTTATTATATGTGTTTTGGTGTTATTATATGTGTAATTGTGTTTAGTGATTTTACAATTTGATTTGATTCCAATTTCAAGCTCTAAATAGCTTTCTAGAAGGTTATACGCAAACTGGTGCTTAAACGCAGTCAGTATAACGCGACAAACACTCTGGAATAGTGACATAGGCTTAACATACCTTAAATAACCTACACATAACTTAGAAATAAGTTTTGAATGGTTTGGTGTGTCGAAATCAACTTTGTTCGATCGCAGGGACTATTTGTGTCAAACTGCGAAACTATGCTGATTTGTATAGTAACGAACATTCCGGAACTTGATCATAAGTTAAACATACCCTAAATAACCTTTAAATAGCTAAGAAATATTCTTTGAGGGGTTCGGTATGCTAAAATAAACTTTATGCTCATTCAGGGATTAAAAGCGTCAAAAAGTGCATAAGTTTGCATTTTCGCGCATAACTTACGTTCTGAATACATCCGGACATCCAAAAATTTATGTAAGCATTAAAATATTTTATTTTAGTCTTTGGCATGATAAAATTCCATTCATCGCGTAATTTGGATCGTTTTTGCGTTCGTTACGACTTCCGTCGTAATTAAGCGAATAACGCAACCGTACGACCAAACGAACCGACATCCGTGATGTTTTTGAGCATATTTTAAGTTCCATATACTTTAACTTTATTTTAGAGCCTTGAAATGGGGTTAACGGGGCTTAAAAGTGCCAAAAAAATCAAGTTTTACAAGTGCAGGGACCATATTTGAAATTTCTGGCAGATTCAATGAACCTAGTCCATTTTGAAGTGTTGATGGTTTTAACCCATGGTTTTGCAAAACCATGGGCTGGTATTCAATGAACATAGTCCATATTAGGGGCTCCCATGGTTTTAGAAAACCATGGGCACACATGTAAGGTCCAGATCAAAGCTCAGTTTTCGAGGAACGATCTTAACGGTTCTAAAAATCCTATATATACCCCATCCATTTCACTTCAAAACCCACAAGTTGAAATCTGATTTATGCTCTCTAAGTGGAAGTATATGCTTCCTACCTGAGAGAAAAATCGGAATCAAATCTTGCGGGGACCTTTTGTAAGTGTTCTTTCGTTCTTTTCATTCGTTTTAGCGTTAAAGTCAAACTGCGTTTGACTTTCTGCATTGACCAGTTTATGGTCAATGTGAAGTTCGTTTGAACTTCATAACGTGAGTGTAATCACGATGGTTATAGCCCCTAGTGACTATACCTACTGATTACCACGTTATCTAGGCTCAGTGACGAGTCGAAGTTTCGGCCAAAATGCGCATTTACGCGTATTTTGTAACCAAACTACTTTAGGATATCAAAACCATTTTTTTTATATCAAAACCTATTTTCCAACTTAGTTAATTATGTTTTAACATGCTTAGCTCGTCACTTTTAGTTTAGTGCTTATATAGGGTCGTAAAGGTAAGCGATCTAATCAATCGCTTATACTTTCGAACCCGACCCGTTTGGTCGATCATTAGGATCCGACCAAACACATTAGGTGACCATAGTAGCATAGGGAATAACCTTCCGAGGTTATACCTTATGGTCACCTAGTTTAGATGGTTGTATGATAAGTAGTTTATATGCCTTAGGTAAATGACCAAAATGCCCTTTTGATGCATAATTGGTAATTAAGCATATGTAACCTAAAATTTTGTCACATAACTGATTATACAACATGATTAAACTTGTATAGGCATATAATACTTGTCATAGGACTATTTAGACGTCTCGAACGCGCGTTTGCGCGTACGACGCGTTAAAGTAGCATAAGCTACCTTAATGGGTCGCGATGGGTCGAAAGCACTTAGGTTAGGTTCCGATTTAGGATGTAGGCTTTGTTAAACCATATCACATGAGTTCCAACACTCATTTGGGTTGCAAGACCTCATTCTGTCCGATCTTCCGATTTAGGCGTCTATTGTTTGACTAGTGGTTCGATTACTAGGTGCTGCTTGATTTCTCTGGTTTACTCGAGTTTGTTGAAGTACTATTGATTGAGGATACCTTGCACTACAGGTGAGTACATAGTTCCCCTATTTTACTGTTTTCAATTGTTTTGGGGTGATTCATATGTACAAAATGTTTTCAAGGTTTAAACGATGATTTCAAAAACGAATAGAACGATTTATACTAAACTAATAACGATTTCGATAATGTGAACGAACTTGTTGGTTGTAGTTACATAACGAACGACATTCATTAATTTTGGCCAAACCGACCAGTATTAGGTTATGGTACCATAGGATCTGACAAATCCCGTTATTTCACTATACCCATGGTTATGTGTGGGTGTTGTGGGTAACGACTGAATCTGTAATTATTAACTTATCCTTTGGGGGTTTGTTAATACGAACGAGGAAGTCGAGTCACGAAGGTTTGAATGTTATTAGCGAGACGACTATGTATAAGTTTTCACAATTAAAACGAGGATGATTTAAACGATTTAAACGAGTAAACGATTTGGAAACGATTTGGAAACGATGTTAAACGATTTGGGTAAACGATTGGTTTTTGGCTAGTGTTTAGATAACGGGACGGGTGTAATGTGGTGAAAACATGGTAGATACGCCGCTGGTACTTCTTATATATAAGTGTTTTCAACATATTACATACCGTGGCGTTATTTAGTTCACTTGGGTAAACGATATTGAAACGATGTCACTCAACGATGTTTTCGAAATAATATACGAGTTTTATTAACGAGTTTTTACGAGATGTTTTACAAAATGTTTTTTTTTTCTAAAACAAATGTGTTTTTGGGTTAAGAATCATGGCTACGTGATTTTATAAACGATAACCCATTTGGTTTGAGTTGGTTAATTATATTGCAATACGCTTTTCAAAACGAGGTTTGTATTTTGACTCTTGAAGTCTAATAAAGTACTGCAACATGTAAATGAAGCCACGATTTCGATACTCTTATAAAACCTATGTACTCGCCAGCATTTCTTTGCTGACTTTGTTTTTACATATGTTTCAGGTGTTGTTGCTTGATTGACGTTCTAGGATGCATGCGTCACATAGGATCTGGAAGAGGCCTTAGTGACATAAAACGATGATAGTTGATATAAAACTTGTTTGTTATGTGTTAAAACAATGTTAATGCTTAATATTATCAATAAAACGAAACACTTTTTGTATCCATGGTTATGAAACGATAATTCTGTTACAACACTCCCCGACGTTTCCGCCACACTTTGTTGTTTTACGTGGTCGGGGTGTGACACTTCTTTAATTTCTATTTGTAATTGTAATGCTTTCTTTTCTTCTTATGTCTCATGTTATGATTGTTGTCTTTGATTTTCAAATCCTTGCGTCTACTCTTACAAATTGGGTCGCAATTGTTGTTGTTTAGGTATATCTTTGTTTTGATTCTAAAGTTTCATGGAAATCGATATTTATTGAACGTTGTTCACTTTTGTTTTTACTTATAAGACCTATGCTATTAATCAGGTAGGCCATTCAGTTCATAACGCAAGAGGAAAATAGCAGAGAGATAAGAATTTTATTTTAAAATCGACATACTATATAGAAAAAAAAAGCTCCATAATCCCCTTTAAGTTCCATACTATATTTTAGATTATCTAATGGAACATTCTTTTGTATTTTATATTATTTTTGTACTTATGGATCGTATAAATTGAAGTGTTATGTCATATTAGATTTTTAATCTGATGATTAATTGAGGTTTTGTTCTTTTTTTTTTGATGATTTGCAGTGAATCATAACTATTGTTGGCTGATAGTTTGGTGCTTATTTGCAGTGAATCTGGAAGACTATTGCTGGGAAAAAAAGTGCCTAATGTGTATGTGTGTGTATTAATTGTTTTCTTTAGTTATGCAATGCTTATTGGAGTAAAAGAATGACTATGATAGTGTATTAATGAGTTTCATTTTTAGCTACTTCTCATTTATCCATGAATTGATATGGAATCTATTGTGTAGAAATTTGCAATTATGGCCGATGAGAGTTCTTATTCATCATTGACTATCAGGTAATTCATGCTTATCGTTTATCAAGTTTAACATACCATATTTATGCAGACTTGGTATTTTGGTGAATTTAATCAAACTTCATCATGGCTAAAGATGCACTTGATGCAACTATCATGTTATGGTAAACTTAAGAGTTTGACATCCAATACACATCTGGTAGGTGGATCGATGGATGGGATCCTGCATATTTCATTGTGCTTGCTCAAGAATATGTATGGATGTTGTTTATGCAGGTATGGCTTTGAATCTTAGTTTAAGTTTGTTCATGGTCTTAACTATATATATGTTGATTGCCTTGACCCTGTATAATTAAAGCTTTTTGACCCGCTTCTCAATTTTTCCTTTATCCACCGCCTCACATGCTCCAGCCGTTTCTCTGCTACAAACCCTAATCCCAAATTTGTTATCCTCCATTGAACGTTGCCTCCTCCAAACCCTAATCCCAAATTTGTTGGCCTTCATTGATCGTCGCCTCCAGTTACAGGTTTTTGGTATGTTTCTTCAACCTAGAGGATGTCACTCCCCTGCAAGTTATTGGGTATGGCGTGGTAAGGCTATCTATTTTTAAAAAGATGAATGTCGTTTATGTTACTACAGAGTACAGGATCAACTGGCTTTTAGAGTACAAAATATGCCTGACCTCTGTATATCCTACTGTTGGATTGAAAACCCATCGTGTGGTGATTGTTAAAACATGTTTCAAGTTCAAACATTTATTATTAGAAACTAAACTTTTTATGTCAAATGGGTCAAGAGTCATCCAAAATGTATTCAAATGATTACAACTTCCTTAATTACGTTATTAAGAAATGATATTATCATTTTCCGTTAACCAACACACCAACTTTCCCCGGTGCCACCTCTATGATACCATTATGGCATTACCACTTTTGGTCTAATTTGTGTGATTCTTTATCTACAGGGTTTCCTGGCAGCTGCTTATGCATTGTTAGGTTTGTATCTTTTCCAAATTTTTCTTTCAAGAAAGAACACCTTGCCACGATGGAAATTAACAAAAATACTTTTAAATCTCTGTGAAGTCATTTATCAGAATACATATGCTGAATAACTTACTGAAGTGTCATCATTAGTTCTTATTTCGTATATCTTCGTTTTTTACTAGAGTGGGAAACAACACTGCAACTCATTGCTATTTTTGTCATTAGGCAGGTACTTTTAATTATCATCCTTTAATGTGGCTATTATTTTTTTTTTAAATTATGAAGATTTGACTTATCTGCTTTTGAAATTCTATTCTGACATTCCCTAATTATCGTTTGACCAACACCAGACGGGTAGCTTCTTACGAGGACCCTAAAGATTTCAACAGAGATGTGATGTAAGTTTACATAGCTTTGGAAATTAAAATTTTCTAACATCTGAAGTTGGATTATTTGACATGCCTGTTTATACTATACTACCACTTGATAACTAACAATAACTGTTGATTGGCTTGAAGGCAACGTCTTGCCCCTGTTAAGCTGGGAGGGCAGGCAATTGTCGATTCTATCTTCATCGCTACATCATCTTCATCGCCGCGTCTTCTTTTTTTATTTGAACAGGTTCCTGAAACTTTGATTCTATCTTCACCACTGCGTCATCTTCGTCACTGAATATGTGCGGTCTTCTAAATTGTCGATTTCCATTGTGGAGATTTAATCCTTCTAATTGTAAGTCTGTAATGCTCTTCTGATATTTTTGATTTGATTGTCTGTAATTGCAAGTAATCCATACATCTTGGCATGTTTAGGTGTGTCACATGCCAAAAAAACACGAGTTTGCACTTTGCATGTTACTAAACACATATGGATGGAAAAAGAGTTAATTTAATCCAAACTTTGTGAAAATTATTTGTCTTTATGCAAAGATGTCAAGTTCTTGTGGCTTTAGGGTTTTCTTTACCCAAGATCTAATCAACAAACTATAACACATTCTTTCTTTTGTGTGTATGGTGTTAAAGTTTAGCGCTTTGTGCGCCTTGGCGACTTTTTTGGGCGATGCGCTTCTGGTACCAAGGTAATCAAAGTACAGGTAGATAAGCATGCGCGGCACAATTACCATTAATTAAGATTTTTTTTGTAATTTAATGATAAATCATCATTATCTTCTAATTATAAGGCCTTAACCAGCTACAATTCTAGCAACTTACACCAAGATTTCTCATCAAATTCTCTATATTCAGGTTATTTTTTGTTCAGTAGAATTATTCTGGTCCAATTCTTCTGTATAAGAAGGTAGTAAAATTATATAGTTGTATTTATTTTAATCCAATTCCTATACAAACTTTATAATTACTCAGTTTTCCATATCCAGGTTATTTTTTTAGTAAAATTATACAGAAGTATGTATTCTGATCCATATTACTTTTTTGGAATTACATTCAAGTTTTGTTTAATTATTAGAAGAGAGTATTATGGCAATATATCTATATAATCTATAAAAGGAGACTAAGTGCTCAGGGCCGGCCCAAGGGTAAGCCAAATGAGGCTTGGGCCACCAAAACTATAGGGCCTCCACAATTTCATGAAATCAAATTCCATTTATAAAAGATTTAGGGTGTGGATTATCAATAGATTGATGGTTGGTAGTGTAGTGGTTTTGTGTATGTATTGATGTTGGTGAGACCCGGGTTCGAATCCCTTGTTCAACATTTTTTTCTTGTTTTTAAATTTTAACACAATCTTTCAAATAATTACACTTGGGCCCTTCAAGTTTAACTTTCAATTACATACATTTTTTTTTGGGAAAAAGGCCACAAGATTTTAGTTCGCCTTAGGCCACCAAAATGGTTGAGCCGGTCCTGTAAGTGCTGACCTAAGAAAAGCTCAGGTGTCATCCTCTCAGCTATGCCAACTAGGATTTTCTTATCTAATTATTACATCATCATAATTTTATTACTTCATTTATTTAATATTTAATACATAAAACTTGGCAAGGTATTAAACATGGCTCTAAATCCCATTTCAAATTTAAAATCATGGCTCCAAATTCAATATTTAAACATGCTCTAGATTCAAAATTTAAATAACACACATATTAAAGCATTCACATGCTATCCACCAAATCTTGAGAGATGGGTTTTTAAATTATAAAAAGTGGTTGTGAGTGGAGAAGAGAGAAAATGTTACTGTTCATCTGTATATTTGGGGGGACACTGTTCACCCTGTATAATTTTTAATATATTTTGAAAGTGGTTGTGAGTAGAGGAGAGAGAAAATGTAATATATATTGAAAAGGAGAGAGAAAAAGTATTTGTTTTTAGTGAAAATATATTGATATAGGAGTTGTTTTTTAGTAGAATGTATGTATATTTTTAGTGGATTGGATGTGAATGCTCTTAAAGCTCAACTTTCTCTCTCTCTCTCTCTCTCTGAGACTCATTTTCAAAAGTTTCAAATTCAGACCTCTTCTCAAAAGTTTTGCACACTCCATTTGATGATGGTGATATGCTCCAATACAGGTAAAACAATCGGACTTGAATCTTGATGTTAGATATAAATGGGTTAAGGTAAACTATTGGATTCGATACAGAATGTATAAGCTCTTATGTTTGGGCCTTTGAAGGTACTTTATTAGGTTTATGAATAATTGGGGTTTTTAAATTTTTGTTTGATTCTTGCATGCTTTAATTGTAGAATTGATGTTGTTGTGTAGTTGAGGTAGAAGAAGGTGAAACTAATACCTAAATTTTGGGGGTTTATGTGAGGATGAAGGATGGGAGTGCGGCAAAGCTGATTATCGGTGTGCTTTTGCAGCAGTTTCTTCCGCTTGCGAGGCGGCAGATTGAGACGACACAAGCACAGGTAAGGATGAGGATGGTTCAGTTGTTTTTCTCATAGTTTAATGTCATTTGTTTCATTCATAGCTTAATTTCATTTACTTAGGAATGGGTCAATTCGTGTTGTGTTTAATCTCTTAAATAGGATCACATCAAAATTTTCAGCTAATAATTTAGCACTAATAAGTATCTAATCAAGCTACAACAAATGCGTTAAGAGAGGCGACTAATCTTAAGCATATGGCTGATCGTGTTAAGGTTATACTCACGTTTTGCTTCATATTTTTGTTTTAATTCCTTTTTTATATTTGTTGTTTTCCATAATGGTTTTCGTAATTTCAAAAAGTATTTGTAGAATACTGGATCAAGTCTTGAAAGTCGAGCTCTTTTTATAGAAGCAGCCCTTAAATTTCTTCATGTGGCCTCTTTATTTGAATCCTGCCATAGCCAAACAGGGGGATACGGTGATATGATTCAATTGGTGTTCATTTATAGTAGCACTGCTAAATTGTGCGAGTAAGTAATAAATTATGTTTGTTTATATATTCTATCTTTTTAAGAAAAACTTTATAATATGTGAACCTACATGGAAGCCATACTATGCATGCACATAACCTGACTAATGCTTTATTAGTAACATAAATGTAAAATGAGTTTTTTATTGTATGGATAATGCATATTTTTTTCTTTTATACGTTTCATTTGGTTCTGTTTTTTTTATTAATTAACTATTAGTTATTAGGTATTGTGCTCATGAATATGAGAGAACCAAGGATATGACAACTTCATCTTTGGCCTATAAATGCTTGGAGGTTTCTTACATGAAAGTTATTTATTCTTTATACACAACTGCTTGCAAAGATGTTAACGAGTTGCAAAAGTCTCTTCATATTGGTACTACTGGTCAGTCTTTTATATTAATTATAATTTGCCAAACACGCAACACCATTAAAAGTGACATTTACAACTTCAACCACCAGCTTCTGATTAGTAAATGTCACATAATTTGATATCTTATCATGATTATTCAATATTGTTTTTGATAGGCGAGTGTCATTCCTCTGCTTCCTGAGAAGTATATATACATGAGGACAACATTCAGAAAGAGACTAGCATTTGGTAAACAAACATCTTTGTCTTAAAATCTTTTTTATCTTACAACTGTGATAATTTTACTAAAATATAAAACGGAACTAAAATAAGATCAAAAAACAAAGTCATGGGTTTCGCACTTGTGTTCTTTCCAAAAAGTAAGCATGCTCAACCAACTAAACTGAACACATATATCTATATTTCTATAAAAGTTGTGATATAAATTTATATACTGTCTGGTTTGGCCTAAGTGGTTGGTTTAAAGTTCCAAACCGCATACCAAACTCTATACGGTGGTTTAGAACAATCCCAAAACTGGTCGTCCGACACTTCGACTTATGGAGAGCCAACCTGGCTAAATCTATTTTTTAGCTATCAGTTGATGTTCTATTGGTCTGTTTTTAGGGCTTCGATATTTATTGTTGATGTGTGCTTCTCATTAATGCTTTTTAGCTATCGCTTGATATTCTATTGGTCTGTTTTTAGGGCTTGCTATGGTGTTCTAAGGTTTGTTATGGAGAATGAGGCAAAAGGAAGCGAGGTATGTAAACATATTTTAACCTAAGAATATTGTTATCAGTATTTTTTCATTTCGAGGTTTTTTTTGACCTTTTAAATGTAGCTCATTTTTAGGAAGCCAATTCATATGATATAATATTTCTTTCGTATTACCCAACAGGTGCTCGTGAGCTTTGAAAGTCAAATCATCGCTAGACAATGAGACCACATCCGCCCTCTGACTTCTACGGAGCCATCCAGGTATTTGAAAAATAAAATCAGCTTTTGCAGCTTAGAAGCAGTGGATTATATTCAGTTATAAGTTAGTGGATTATAGTTTGAAAATGTCAGAATTATGTGTCCATGTCAACCTAATTTATGCTTTAGTGTGTCGGATTACCATTGTCTGCGGCTATAAAAGAAATTGATGTTTAATGTTATACAAATTAATGGCACAAGTTTTGGTTTATACTAATAGGAAACCTCTGTTGGAAACCTCATTTATGTTAGGAAACCTCTATTTTTAAACCACTGTTTTTAAAACATCTGCTTGGCTAAAAATTCATCCACTGCTGAAAGGTATCCTATGTTCACATAACTTCTGTTTATCCTAAAACAATGTTTGTTGTGAACAGATGTTAGAAAATAAAACAGATGTTTGAAACCACTCTTGGGTTAAAACAGTGTTTTATAAAGAAAACAGTGGTTGAAACCACTATTAGGTTAAAACAGTAGTTGAAACCACTGTTGGGTTAAAACAGTGGTTGAAACCACTGTTGGTTTGGAATCCAATATTTTAATGTAGTACAATCCACTTAGATGCATGAAATCAATAACAGACATGTCCGCAACATGTAAGTTTTGCACACTCCATTTGATGATGGTGATATGCTCCGATACAGGTAAAACAATCAGACTTGAATCTTGATGTTAGATATAAATGGTGATATGCTCCGATACAGTTTCGCACACTCCATTATTGACAGAGGCACGTTACTCCATGGCGAGGTTCAAAGGAGAACAAATTTTGATTTTATCACAGGTTAGCATTCTTGAATCTTGATGTTAGATATAAATGGGTTAAGGTAAACTATTTAACTAAAAGATAAACACCGGTCAAACAGGTCATTTGGTTAATTTTTTTCCAATATGAATATGTTTTTTTCCTTTACGCAGTTGGGGTTTTTGTAGATTGGTACCAGGTCCCTCATTCGCTATGCTCGTGATGGTTACAATGTTTGCATCTTTGCATATGTTCCAACTGAATTTAATAAAAACGCATACAATGGTAAGAAATTTCCTCCTTTCCTTTAATTAATCAATATGTGTGACTCAGGCTATAAAAAATACATAGATTTTTTCGCTTATTTATTCAATGCCATGTTCATATAAATTTGATTGGTCTCCAATAAAGCCATGTTAAAAATATGTGTTTTGCATTTGTGTTTTCTAAATCATGCTGAAAATGATATGATTTGAGTTGTAAAGGTTGTATATCTTAAAGTGATTTCGCTATACATTAGGTGTTCGATGAAATGCCTCAACAAAATTTTCAAGAAAACTTAATGAAATGTTTGGTTTGGTTTGGTGTAGGGAAAAATGTTGTGTAATGACTGGCATATCACGCTCCTTCCATGCTACTTGAAAAGCATGTAACAACAAAGAGTATTGTATATGAGTGCTAAGGTAAGACCTTTTACCAAATTCATTCTTATGTCTAATGTCGTCCGTTAATATACTTTGATTAATAAGATTAAAATCAATTTGCCTTTGGAAGAAGATGCTGCACATATTGAGATCTATTTTCTGATCTATTTATATGTATTGGGGTATTCTTTGGATGTTGTGATCTCCATGCATATGATCAAAATTATTTATTCATGCTAAAACAATAGTCTACTTTATTTTCAGGAAAAGTTGAAAGTTACAGCAAGTTACAAGCACCTTCTTCTGCTCAATTCAGATACTAAATCCACGGTGATTGTCCTTTGAATCTAAACGTTATAAGCCTCGGTATTGTTCCTTTGCATGAACAAGGTTCACATGTTAATAGTTTAAAACATATACGAGCTACAAATGGTTTTATACTTTGCTTTCTTTTCTTTTTTTTTTTTCATTTTAAGCGTTGTAAATTTATATGTAGTTTTATATCTTCATCGTTCTTTTTATGTTTTTTTAGTTTTAACCAGGTTTCTGAGATGGTGGATTCAGTTTCTCAAAAGGAGTATCTGGAAGCTCGATTTTAGCCCGAATGGGGTGTGTACGATTGTTCAAGTTATCTATTTTAAGAACTCGCATGGACCGTTTAAGTGGGAGCTTTGTCAAGCTACCAATCAGGCATGGATTCATGTGAAAAATGTTTCTGGTCGAATTTTGTTAAATGATTTCGATCATATCTTGGTTTTTTCATGTGAGAATTTCATTAGAAGTTTATTGATTTATGTAATCTTTTAATCAAATTATAGAAGTTTTGATGTCAGATTCTTGTGAAACTTGGCAGAGTTGCATACTTCCGCCATCCAAAGTCTGGAGTGGTCTACATACTGTCTTTAACATTGTTTTATAAGGGAGTTAATTACTGTTTTCGTCCCTGTGGTTTGTCAAAAATCACTATTTCAGTCCATTAATTTAAAAATTGTGATTTCAGTCCTTGTGGTTTCACTTTCGTAACCATTTCAGTCCTCCTCGTAACCATTTCAGTCCCTGTACTAACATAATAAATGGATTGAAATGGTTACGAAAGTGAAACCACATGGACTGAAATGGTTATGAAAGTGAAACCACAGGGACTCAAATCACAATTTTTAAACTAATGGACTGAAATAGTGATTTTTGACAAACCACAGGGACGAAAATAGTAATTAACTCTTTATAAAGATATGTAACTAAACGCAAACAATTTAAATGATATATTGTAACCTGTTTTTTAGTATTTGATTTTGATCGTTATTAAACATACTCGTGTGTTCACACGGGTGTTACAACTAGTATATTTATTACAGTGCACTTTTATTTTTCTAAGACCCTCTCTTTTTTGCGCTTTTAGCCTAGGCCCCAGGTGGAGCCTGTCGCCTTGAGTGCGCCTAGCCCCTTCGATAACCATGGTTTAATGGATGGGCTACAGGCAAGTAATTAGTTGCAACAACATTGTCTTTTCAGTTTGACTAAGTCTCTCAATGACGGTAGCTCTTGCTTCTAGGAATATTCATGTTCATTCCCACTATTTACGCCTTCAGGGTTAAAGATCTGTTGTAGTTGCACAGATACGTTTTGGACTAGAAGAAAAAGTAGAAAGTGTTTGACGCATTAATCCTTGGTGCTCTCTGGTGTATATGGAAGGTCCGTAAATGACACTTTGTTCAACCAAACTTCAGTTGTGGTGACCAAGATAGTCAAGGAAATAAAGGCCTTGGGGTTTCTGTGGGTCAAAATAGATCGAAGGAAGTGGGTCTAACATGGGAATGTTGGCGGAACTTTAATTTGGCTTGTATGTTTGGGTTTTTTTTTGTTGGAGTTTTTGCTATATTTGGTCTTAGCTGGACAGACAGCTCCTTCCTGGACTGTTGTGTTTTATTTTAATGAAGTGATCGGTTTGCCGTTAAAAATAGTTTTTTGTTTGGCTTTCACAAATATTCATATCCAGCCCTTTCCCCCACTTGAATTAGATGGCTTTAGCATGTCATAAGTAGGAAGGTCAAAATGGCCATTGTAGAATAACTTTTGATTCTCCACTTTTTCTTGCAGTGAAGGAACAGCTGCAACTTTCACATGCTATGATGGTTCAAAATTCAGCTTATTTAGAACTAAGCGCCACTCAATATTCTCAAGGTAGACCAAAATTTGTTTTTCATAGTCAAAACACGTTGCTTTCAACTTCCATGATGGAGAAATTTGTTTATTTTTAGTTTAAGAATTACAATAGCTACAATGTTAAGAGGCAATATGTATTTACACAAAGTATTTAAACTAAAAAAATCGTGAGAGATATGGATTGGGAAGTACTAGCTTTAGAATTTTGGAAGTCAAACTTGACACTAACACTTATAACATTTCCTGATGCTTCAAGTGGATCTACCAACGGCACTCTAAGCATGTTAAAGATGTGGAGAATGGGATCACTGTCTACAATTGTCAGCTTCAAGTCAATGGCTCGCAGACACAATGTAACACATCGAAAATTCACGTCCTGTAATGTGTTGACACGTGTCATATGATTGAACGTGTGAAAGAATGTTATCGAAGGATTTAAGTTGACAATCATGGAAAGTATGTGAATATACGAGTTCTTAATGTCAACAGTGAATAAATATATTCTACATTAACCCTACTTGATGCTCATACCTTCAAACGAATAAATCATGGATCATACGAAGCTAAATATGAAAGAAAGTGAGAGATTACAAACTACATGGGTTAAATGTGTCAACATGTTTAAGTTATACCTCTGAGTGACATTTTGACAAACCCGAAGCTTTGTAACGATTAATTATGCTCACTAGAATCCATGATAAAAATTTCATAAAGTTTCGTTATCGTATGAGAAAGTTATGATCAAATTCGTATGCGAGGGGTTAAAGCGTTAACGTTGAAAGTTATGACTTTTCGGGTTAACCAGAAATGTCCAGGGACTTGGCAAAGTGGGTACAAGTCTTAAAGCCCTTGTAGGTAAATAAGAAGGGGTCAAATTGCAAGAAATAAGCTTAGTTGACCTTTCGAAGAGCCAAGGGACAAGATGCAAAAACTTGAAAATGTTTAATTCTGATTTCAAGGCCCAAGCGGGCCGCGTAAGAGACGTTAACATCTTACGCGGGCCGCGTCAGACGCCCATCAGAAAAACAAGACAGCAGCCTGTAAACGCGCATAACCGACCCAAAACAGATATTTTCTCATCATGGGCGACCCCTAAGTGACTCCTAGAACCTTAGGGACATCTGCTGATGATCCATTATCACTTGTAGCTCTTGTTGTCAAAGATCTAAGTGCTTTTGAGCACTATAAAAGGCCATGATGTTGCAACAAATTCTTCACACCTTCCATCTGCACATTGGAGCATTTCTGGAGCTAAAGACTTCTCTCTAAGCTTCACAAATCGTGCATAGGACTTCAGTAAGTTTGCTTAACCTTTCTTAGTTAAGTTTTTGCTTAGTTTAAGCTTAAAAGTCAAACCGTCGTAATTAAATTTGACTTAACGATTAATCACTGATGATCCAGTGATTAGTCGAATTGAAAGTAGTTATAAGTTGGTAATTATGTGGGTAATAAACCCTTAAAAGGGTTCCCCCTGATTCCCACTCTAACTAGGTCAAATGTCGGGTCAAACTTGTTATTAAAAAGTCAACAGGATACTTATTTTCTAATTTATGCATGATTAGCAATGTAGAACACATACAACCTATTTGATCATTAATATAACTAGGTAATTAGTGTAAGAACATGTCTAAACATGTTCAACCCGACAATTTACTGTTTAGACCCGGTTCGGAACCGAAAGTCGCAAAGCTTTGACTTTTGCTTTGACTTCATTTCCAACCCGTTTTGGTATGATTTAGAAATACCTTAGAGCTCTATTTGGACCAGGTTACATACTAGTATAAACCTCTGTGATTATACACCATGGTTCATTAGTTAACCAATTAATACGCATGATTCCGTTAATTGTTCGTATGTTGACCATTATGCCCTTTTCACCTTAAAACGTGATTTTTGAAAATGTAAAAGAGTAGAAACTTTAATTACTGATATATAAACTTGCACCCAAAATTTGATATCAGTTGGAGGTGTAGATTGAGAGTTATGCTCATTAGCGTAATTAGAAAGCTTATTAGCGATTAAACGACATAATTAGCGTTTAGCCTATTTAAGCCTACTTTTTGATATCAAACTCTTTATCCACTGACGTAATATATTATTTGGGGATTTTTGAAGATTTTTAACTAATTTTAGGCTGAGCATAACTTATAGTCATAGGCTTAATCCGGTAATTGTCGGTTTTGCCCTTACGGGCTATAAAATGAGTTTTACATATCTAATCGACTCCAAACCTTTTGCTACTGATTACATATGGTAAATAAATTATTTTAAGTCTTCTGGAATAATAAAAAATATCAGCTTTATGTATAGAACCCGGAAATGGCTTCTAATCGCCTTTTTAAGCGTTTTTAACGGATAGTATGTACTAGAACTATTTTAAACATACAAGTGTTGATACCTACTGATATTTGAGGCAAATTATAATGTTTTAATAGTAAGCAAAAGTTGTTTAACTCAGATTTCAGTTTTGAGCTTTTCGGCTTATGTGAAATTACCAAAATGCCCCTACGGTGCATAGTTTGGTTATAATCGATAAATTTCACATATATATTTTACCCTACTATTATAACTTAGTAAAATAAGTATTTTTGCTGATTACATCAGACCTGTAACTCAGGATTAATACTTACACTCTTTTATAACCTTTTAAATGACCAAACTACCCCTACGGGGCATAGTTTGTGTTTAAATTCGTTTCGGGCATAATAAAAGACATCTTACTGATGTCACAACATATTTGAAGCATATTAACTTAGGAAACCTGTATATGGCTCTTAAGGATACCCGTTACGCTTATTACGCGTTTGATTCGGTTAGGTAACTAGTTTACATAAATTAGCCGAAATGGGTCAAACCTTATCGGTTTTATCTCAAAATCCAGAATGTGTATGAAATACCCATATTAAGCAAGTATTCAAACTTGTCGGGTCTAAATCACATTCTATCCGGTCTTCGCTTAATCGTGCGTACGAACCGTATCTTTGAAACTAACCGGTCTAAGCTTAAGCTTAATTAAAGACCCGTTAGGATTATAATAGGTTATTAAAAACCTTCGTTCAAGATTAGGAGCCCAGTAAAAGCTATCTGTACTTGCTGATTTGATATACGGCTGGGATTGAATTTATATTTAGCTCAGGTAAATACTTTTAACTTATTTTCCCTATACGGGCTTGGGTTACAGTATATAAAATACCGCTTGGTCGGGCATTAAATATTCCATCGTTTGGTGGTTAATTGAATAATTTAATCAGCCTGTTTAAATATGTTTTGTTTGCTTAAAGCCTTTGGGGGGTTAATGACCATGTCCCGGATATCCTTGACATCATTCATGAAATGGCCACGACCTAAGCACGGGGTGTAGGCGTACACCTGACAGCTGCATATGTAAAAACTGGTATCCCACCTTAAGGAATCAGCCTTGTGGGCATTATACCTGTGGTGTGTTTATTGATCTTTAACCCGGACACGATCCGGCTACTGAACGCATAAGGAACATGTAATTCTTTTACAAGATTATATATTTAAGTAATTGTCCCAAGTATAAAAGATTAATTTTGCCTCTGTGCATTTTAATCAAAGTATAAAAGATTAATTTTGCCTCTGTGCATTTTAATCAAATTATAAAAGATTAATTTTGTCTCTGTGCATTTTAATCAAATTATGAAAGATATTTTGTGCCACGTGCATCCAAATTAATTTTCTTAAACCATTTTCAAAATGAGTCAGTTAATTGTATTTACCAGTGTAAACTGACGTATTTTCCAAAAAGGCTAAATGCAGGTACTATACGTAATAGGCTGGCTCCTCCAGGCATCAATAATCAAGTCTCGCAAGCTTTAGATGTTAAAGTCTGTTGAACGATATTATCTTTCTGTTAAAGATCCGCCTGTGGATCCATCTTACGTTCCGTTGTAATATTTGATATTACTTTGAATCGGATTGTAATATATTTTATCTTTCATTTGCTTCCGCTGTGCATTTAAATATTGTGTTGTTTGACCATAATGATATCAACTACGTCACGATACTCCCCTACTGGGCCCACAGGTGACACGTGGAATTCGGGGTGTGACAGGTTGGTATCAGAGCCAACATTGAGTGAATTAAACACTAGCTTTTTGTGTTTAATCTCAATGACACATTAGCACATTCCTTGACCTTCTGAGTCTAGACTTAACTTAGGACTATTCTCAATCCTAATCTGGAAATTTTGCTTCCAAATTTTTATTGGATACGTCGCCAAGAGAAGAAGCTGTAATAAGAATTCTCCACATCCGGAGCCTTGAAATGCTGAGCTTCGTACCGCGGCTAGAATGAAACAAACACCCAAGGAGAAAGCATTCAGAAATAAAATGATGAAGAAACTCCTTTTTGCGGAAGATCGTTTCCTTAATAGTCCTTCTAAGGACATATTTATTTTCAGTCCCTTCGAGGACAACATTATTTCTTTCAAAGTCCTGTTTAGGGCGATATGTAACCTTTTAATAAATTAATGGAATGTAAGTTTATAAATTTCATTTTGCTATGATATGCATAAATTATATATGAAATAAATAAATTAAAATCATTCCTTTTAAAAATATATCTGCCTATTTAAATATTAATTAAGAATCTTAAAGGTATAACCTAGCCTCCGGGTCAATTAAAAGACCGGGCCAAGATGGTAAGGCCTATTTAAAATATTCAAATTCCACTCAACATCTGAAAACATGTTAACGCTCCTGGCAGACGTGATTCGTTAAAATCACACACGCCATTTTTATAAGGATCTTTCCAAAGATTCCAAACCCAACTTAATGATCTCTAAGTCATGGGTATAAATCATCAATTAAGATGATCATATTACGACCACACGTGGTAATATGGTGCCTACGGGCCTTGCTCATTTCGATATGAGCCAAAAGACAGTGGTAGCTATGACTCCCTGTCTGACAAAGGTAATGAACTATGATTCAAACCTTCATGCCTCGATTCTCTGAAATCCTGGCTAATAATTTAAAAATTGTCCTTGTGACTAGGCCTTATGTGCTAATATATATTGTTATTGTTTATAATTAGGATAAATTATTATAGAAATCCTAAATAAATGTGAGTAATAAATTAACCGAATATGGTCTCTGTTTACCATGGTTAATGAATTACCCTAAGGGGCAATTCCATAATAAACATCCCTTAGAAGGGAAGTGCCTACGGGCTATAGTTAATGTCCTCTGAGACTAAAGACAGTGGTAGCCTACAACTCCCTGTCAAGGAAAGGTAATGAACTTTGATTCAAACCTTAATGCCTCAATTCTCTGAAATCATGGCTTATAAATTAAACTTGTCTACGCGACTAGGCCATTTGTGCTATTACTAAAACCTTAATGCCTCGATTCTCTGAAATCATGGCTTATAAATTAAACTTGTCTACGCGACTAGGCCATTTGTGCTATTATTAAAACCTTAATGCCTCGATTCTCTGAAATCATGGCTTATAAATTAAACTTGTCTACGCGACTAGGCCATTTGTGCTATTATTAACTTATAAATTAGGATTTATGATAAAAATCCTGAAAAAAATAAATATCCTTCCTTCCCTGTCAGTATGCATTTAAAAAGAATCTTAAAGGTGAAACCTAGCCTACGCGGCCAAGATGGTGAAACCTACTCAAGGGATTCAGATCCTTGTTAACACCTAAGAACGTGTTAGCACTCCTGACAAATGTGATTCGATAAAATCACAACAGTCACCCCTATATTGGAAATTTTTTAAATTCCTAATTTGCCTTATGATCTAGAAATCATGGCTTATATCATCTTATAAGATGATCATATTATAAACATCCGTGAGTGATGAAGTGCCTACGGGCTAAATTTGTTGTCCGATAAGACAACGACAGTGGTGGTCTTTGACCCTGTCTAAAGATGTTGGAATACGTCCAAGCATAATAGTCGGTAGGGTCCATACGATCTCGACTAATATCATCTGAAAAGATGATCATACCATAAATATCCCTTAGGAGGGAAATGCCTACGGGCTATAATTAACGTCCTCCGAGACCAAAGACAGTGGTAGCCTACAACTCCCTGTCAAGAAAAGATGTTTTGCCTACGGGCTATAATAAATTGTCCATCTGAGACATTGACATTATGATCTTTATGATTCCTTGTCTAAGGTGGTGAGCTATGCTCAAGCCAAATAGTCAATATGATTAATGCAATCCTGACTTATATCATCTAAAATGATAAATCCATTATAAACATCCATTAGTGATGTTTCGCCTACGGGCCGTATTATATTGTCCATTTGTGACACAAACGTTATGATCTCTATGATCCCCTGTTTAAGGTAGTGAGCTGCGCTCAAGCCTAATAGTCCATATGATCATTGTGATCCTGACTAGTATCATCAGTATAATGATCATAATTCATAATATTGACATCCCTAGTGATGAATTGCCTACGGGCTATACTTTACTCTATTGTCGATAAGACAAAATAGTGGTGATCTTTAAGATCCCCTATTCAGAATGGTGGGATTATACCCAAACCTAATAGTCAATATGATCGATGTGATCATGACTAATATCATTAGATACGATAATTATATATAGACATCCATTAGTGATGTTAAATGGTTCACCTTTCTGTTAAGTGAATCGCCTTTCAAGACGATGACAGTTGTAGTCTATGACTCCCTGTCCAAAGATGAAGAACTATGTTCAAGCCTTAAAAAACTCCCGATCTAATAAGATTGCAGCCTATGAATTGATGTCCTTGTGACAAATCCACAAATTATATTTCAAGTCACCCATAACAAGCCTCCGTGCTATAATTCGTCGTTCGTGACAAGTTAACATACTAAATGTTAACATCCCTGGTGACAGGCCTTAGTGCCATATCCTATAACGTCCTAGAGACAAGGCCATTTGTGCCGTATCTAAATGTTATTACGACAAGGCCTTCGCGCCATATGATTACTTATGTCCTTCATGACTGGGCTTTATGCCATATCTTTCTACGTCCCTCGCGACAGGCTTCTATGCCATATATGTATATATATATAACCAAAGTCATGTCAGGCAAGCCTTTGAGCTATTTATAATCTTCCTTGTGACAAAGACAGTTGTGACATTATGGTCCCCTGTCAAGCAGGTATTGGACTCGTTCCAAACCTTGAATGCCATTGATAGTCCTTTGTGACCTAAGCTAAATGTAATAGATATACATTCAAATAGCATTCATTAAGAATGTTCGGAACATAATGGCCTATACGGTTCGTGGATGCCGTGGCTAATCTATGTCAGGTCATCAGGATGATGACTAATAATGGTTTAATTTGGTAATTAGTACCAAGTTTTGAGTATGGAAAACTCGGATGAGATAGGCAATAGTCGCGATGCTATTAATGCGACAAAAGCAAATAATGTCTCAAACGTAAACCTCAATATTAATGGAGTTAATCTCCAAGCGGTGGTTAACGCAACAGTTTGAAAGGCCATGGGAAAAGGTCATGAAAAATCCAAAGAGCCGAATGCTTCTCGCTCTAAATTCCATTCAAAACCACGTTCAATTGCTCATGAGAAGAGCTTTGTTCACACTTCGAATATGAAGGATGAACCAAATGAGGAGGATAACTCCCAGAAGTCTAAGAAAGAGAGCAAGTACAGGCTTAATAAAAAGCAACGAAAGTTCAGTAAGAAGCCTGTGTGTAAGAATTGCTATAAAAGACACTAGGGACAGTGTCGAATAGAAACAGGACCAAAGAAGTGTGACATCTGCTAAGGAACAGGTCATATTTTCCCAGGAATGTAGGGACATAAAGAATGCAGTCTATCACGGCTGTGGTGAGTAAGGCCGCATCAGAAATAGATTCCATAAAACTGCCAAAGAAGGTGCAGCTAGGCCTGGAAAGGCTAAAGGAAGAAATGCCTGAACTCACCTGATGAATGCCAAGAGGCAGTTCGCGATGTCATCAAGTACAGTCCTTATTATTTGCCAATGATAATTTCTGCTAAGTGTCCTGATTTAATACAGGCAATAATAAATCGTCATAAACCATAAGCTTAGCAAACTTTTATATTATCCACAAGGTATAACTTACCAAGGAAACCATAGTAACCGATTCTTCTAGTATCGGCAAGGAATCCTTCCGAAAAATCTAAGAGTACTCTTTCTTCGCATAGAGTACGACAACATATGTTATTTTAATTATTTTTCTCATTGTTTTTCTATCGCCTACGAATGCCAAACTATGTTTGATAAAAGTGCCATATGAGGATTGGCGTATCCTAGTGTGTCCCATAGATTACTTCCATGCCTGATCAGTATGGAGGTTTAATACATGGAACCCTTGAGATATCCCAATGGTCATATTGTACTAAAGTCGACTAGTAGTATTCAAAGAAGATATCCAGAATGGAATTATCCAAGTAAATGTTCCCGATTAAGGAATTCGTGGACTTATAACATAAATGTGTCACTTATTTGACACAAGCAATGATGGATGAACTGGAGCCTGAGATATGGAAAATCTCTGTAGCCTCCTTGTATCTTGATCACCTTCTCCAAAGATTACCCTGTTTACCTCCTGAGGCTAGTAAAGTTAAGATTAACATCCCGCTGTGGGCTGGAGCATTGTGAAAAACTCCATGTTGATTAGGGAATAATCGAAACCCTGACTAAGTAAGTTTTAAGATATAGACTCATATAGCCTGACTCAATGTTCTGAGGGTTGATATTGTTAAATAAGAAAGACGGTTCATTTTGCTTATGCATTAATTACCGCAACCCTATTTAGGCAACAATTAAGAATCGCAATTACCTGCCCAGGATCGTCGATTGGTTCGACTAGCTGTAAGGATTAGCTATTCTTTGAGATTAGTTAAGCAGTGGTTGGAATAACCATCTCACCATAAAATAAGGTTTTCTATAGCAATTATTATGTAAATATCAAGGCTACTCCCTTGGAGACCTTGTATGGGTGGAATGTTAAACATCTATTGTTAAATAGAGAATTGGTAAGTCCAATTATCAGGATCTGAAAGTTGTATTAGAAACAACGAATAAGATCATACAAACCCCTAATTTTCTATAAGTTGCCATTATTTCGGCAGAAAAGCAAGGATTAATGAAGTTAGCAAACCTCCTAAATTCTTGTTAAGGAATAAGGTTCAACAATAGATATCACCCAGGAAGGGTGTGCTAAATTTGTTAAATTATCAGACTAGTTAAGCCCCGAGTATATAGAATCATTTGAAAGAAATCGAAAGTATCAAGATCAAATAGCTTACGAGCTAAGACCTAATTTAGGGGCTGGGTGGAACGCGCAATGTACCCCACACTAATGATTTAAGGACGTGTTTCGCCAATAAGTCAAGAAGCACTATCACATAATGATATACAAATCTATGATATGATGAGCAATCTATGTCGATTGAGGATCGTCAGGAGTATAAGCTCCAAAAAGATACATGTACCTATTATAAAGGTCAATTGGAGTGCCTTAGAGGCTCAAAGGTACTGCGGAAGATTAAGCCCAATATAAGGCAGAAAATACTTCCTTTACTTTAAGAAAATCTCGAGGTCGAGATTTATTTTAAGGGGGTGAGGATGTAACACCTCGAAAATTCACGTCCTCCAATGTGTTGACACGTGTCATATGATTGAACGTGTGAAAGAATGTTATCGAAGGATTTAAGTTGACAATCATGGAAAGTATGTGAATATACGAGTTCTTAATGTCAACAGTGAATAAATATATTGTACATTAACCCTACTTGATGCTCATACCTTCAAACGAATAAATCATGGATCATAGGAAGCTAAATATGAAAGAAGGTGAGAGATTACAAACTACAGGGGTTAAATGTGTCAACATGTTTAAGTTATACCTCTGAGTGACCTTTTGACAAACCCGAAGCTTTGTAACGATTAATTATGCTCACTAGAATGCACGATAAATATTTCATAAAGTTTCGTTATCGTATGAGAAAGTTATGATCAAATTCGTATGCGAGGGGTTAAAGCGTTAACGTTGAAAGTTATGACTTTTCAGGTTAACCAGAAATGTCCAGGGACTTGGCAAAGTGGGTACAAGTCTTAAAGCCCTTGTAGGTAAATAAGAAGGGGTCAAATTGCAAGAAATAAGCTTAGTTGACCTTTCGAAGAGCCAAGGGACAAGATGCAAAAACTTGAAAATGTTTAATTCTGATTTTAAGGCCCAAGCGGGCCGCGTAAGAGACGTTAACATCTTACGCGGGCCGCGTCAGACGCCCATCAGAAAAATAAGACAGCAGCCTGTAAACGCGCATAACCGACCCAAAACAGATATTTTCTCATCATGGGCGACCCCTAAGTGACTCCTAGAACCTTAGGGACATCTGCTGATGATCCATTATCACTTGTAGCTCTTGTTGTCAAAGATCTAAGTGCTTTTGAGCACTATAAAAGGCCATGATGTTGCAACAAATTCTTCACACCTTCCATCTGCACATTGGAGCATTTCTGGAGCTAAAGACTTCTCTCTAAGCTTCACAAATCGTGCATAGGACTTCAGTAAGTTTGCTTAACCTTTCTTAGTTAAGTTTTTGCTTAGTTTAAGCTTAAAAGTCATTCCGTTGTAATATTTGATATTACTTTGAATCGGATTGTAATATATTTTATCTTTCATTTGCTTCCACTGTGCATTTAAATATTGTGTTGTTTGACCATGATGATATCAACTACGTCACGATACTCCCCTACCGGGCCCACAGGTGACACGTGGAATTCGGGGTGTGACACACAAGGAAGGTAACCAACTTTACTTTTGAAGAATATTGTGTATTTTGTATACCATCGCTAACTCTACTTCTCTATGTAGAAAAGTTAGTCAAAGCATGACAACAACCACCCTCTTTGTGGAACCATTCTCATGCAGAACACATAGAGCCTACCTGATACATTCTGGTGAATGGTTTGTTTCTCCAGTACAATATTTACATAAGTATATTAAACATCTTAGATGTTATAGTGCAATACTTTATATTCTGTACCATTTTCTTTCCACTTTGTAATTCAAGTAGTTCACTGCTAAATATTGTGGAATGGAATCTTTGATGACAGATGAACATGTTGTTTAGTATTATTATAAGTGTAATACAAATTCAGCTAAATGATGTTTACAAATGTCTCCTAAAGTTGGAATGGGATGGCAACTTACTGCATATTAGGAAACTTAAATGTATATTTTAGCGTAAATAAATAAAATTTTAAGTTGATACACCATGAGTTTTCATATATTTAAGCGCAAAATATAGTGGTATGTTGTGATTTAGTTCCGACATGCTTCATCAATGCTTTATGTTACCTTTTCATTCTAAAGTTTTGTTTGGCGTTTTAATATTTGGTGCAGAAGGTATTTATCTGGCGACCCTTAGACGTGAGGCCTAAGTTTGGAAAGGCCTAGAACAAAAATGATGATATACATGGGCTTTAATGCCGGTAGATATTATATGTTTTTGTTAAGCCACCCGCGAAACTCGCGGGATCTTAGACTAGTTCGATATATAGCAACTGTGGACGGCATAAGGGATTTAATAGGAGGCTTCTTATTGTTTTTTAGGGGCTGCCATATTTTTACTATATAATACTACATCATTCGCATATTATAATCATTCGACCAAGGAGGATAATATATTCATTAGAATCAGAGGAGACATCGACATCAGATGTACGAAGACAATTTTTGGGATGAATTAAGAAGATTATTTGGCAAGAATTCATGGCTAGGAATCATTGGAAGCGAGCATATTTGAAGCTTACGGGTTCTATCTTCCCAGTTTCTTTTGTTTTCTTAGTTCTTTGTTCTTTAATTCAATGCACTCAGTTATGAGACTTTGTTTATTTGTTTTTAAGACCATGATTCTTGGTTAAATTTCTATAAACTACCTAGGCTAAGATGATTGTTTGACAAAGATTGGATTTTTATTCATTATTAACGTAGTGTGTAGATTTTCTTGAAAGTAAATAACTTTGGAACCTTTGATTTGGTGTATATGCGTATCTTGTTTTCATTTTCGATTATTTACTCGTTTCACATAAATTTTGATGAATGTCTTTCATAGAATAGGTTTATGTTAATTATCTAATCTTCACGGGTTTGGATAATTTTTGGGTGAATTGGCCAATAACCTTAGAAACGGTAACTAAGAGATTATTGAAACTTGATATTCTACTAATTTTGTCGCTGTGAGATTCGATGTTATTAATAGGTCCCGGTTTGGTATATAGCTAGGATTAGGTTTTGAGAGAAATCGGTCTTAGTTCCCTAATCTTATTCGTGTTTATTAAAACAAGTTAAAATCCATAGTTGTCTTAGACTTTCGCGCTGTGAGGTAGATTGTCATATTAGGGCACTTTCCAAGAAGTTAGAGGACTGTAAGGAAATCTAACAACCGGTAGTCGTAACAGCCTTGTAGAGTCTCACAAGTTTCTTCCTAAGAAGGGTCGGGGGGTCTTAGTCGGGATTTCTTAGGGTTTAGCATTAAAAGATCCCGGTTCCATACCACGTTAATTTCGAATAGAAATCCATTCCTAGTTAAATAGGATTATAGCCTAGGTAGTCTTCATCACCACTGAATTAAAACTTTCGTCCAAAGTCACGTCTAGTTAGTCTAGTTAATTAGTTTAATTCTAATTGCAATATTAGGATTTTTAGAAAACCCCCCTCAAATATAAAACAGTTAGAGTCAGTGTCAGTCTAAGTCTAGATAGAAGTTAGTAAACGTAATTAGAGAGTCTCGTGGGTTCGATACTCGGACTTGCTTAGGCTATACTACATTGACCGGTACACTTGCCGGTTGTGTGGTCTAGATTTAGAGAGTCGTAGTTATAAATTTAAAACTTAGAGATTATAGTTTAGGGTTTAATTTAGTTAATTTATTTAGACCACTTTTAGCACATTAAGTTTTTGGCGCCGTTGCTGGGGACTTTTTGGCAATTGCGTTGATTACTTTATTTGGACTTACTTGACATCATACGTGCTACTTGATTTTGTATATTGAGTCGTAGGAGTCTAATTGTCCGTGTCTTTTATTTTTCTTGAGTCTTGTAAATATGTGTGAAATTTGTGGAGGACTTCATTTATTGTTAATTGCCCACAATATGAGGGGTCCTTGGCACAATGTTATGCTAACCTTTTTGTGCAGCCGCAATCATATTTTTCACAGGGATATTCTTTGCATTTTTATGATGATCGGCCATATTACGATGATCCGTATTAACAACCACAACATAACCAGGGTCAGACTAGCGATAGAGGTTCAGGGGGTAGTCTAAGTAGGATTGAGGAGATGTTTGCTCAGTTAATGGCGAGAGATCAGGTTACCCAGAAAACCCTAGCAGAGTACGATAATATTATGAGAAATCAACAGTCTATTCTGAGAAGTCAACAGTCTGCTATATTAGATCAAGAGTTTGTTATATCGGATTTTCAACGTACAGTAGAAGATATTGCTAGAATATTGAGAGAAGAGGGACAAGAGCAAAAAGCCAAATCAGAACAGCCAAAGACTGGCTATACATATGATGCGGAAGGGAAAAAGTTGTTGTGACAACCCTCACCAAACCAGGTATCCGTACGACTTAATTAATAATTAATTACTGCTTAATTACTGTGCTTGTTTGAAATTACTGATGAACTGCTACTTGATTTCTGATACATGCATATACCTGCATCATACTTTACTTACCGTCACTACATTATTTACATGCTGAACCTTAGTGACAAACATGATGCACAAAAAGCACAGTAGCACTATAACGGATAACCTATTGAACATGCTGATAAGCCAGCATCAGGCAGACACTGCCTCTTAGGCCTGTATGAGCCAGAAATATTTTACTACACTAGTGGTGAGTGTAGGGATACAAGGGTTGTAGAACTGCGTCTCTAGGAATAAGTTACAATGACTAGATGTGCCTAAAACGTGCTCTAAGCACAAAATTCAGCACTTTACATAATAATTCAGCTTTTAGCTAACTAATAAAGTGCCAAAACATGAGAAAAATATTACTAGACACTTTCCAAAGTGTCAGAAATGAGTTGTGTCACTAAAAAGGGTATTAACGACACTTTAAAGCTTTGTTAAGCACTTTAACAGATTATTATCCAACCGAACAACCGGACTATACCCGGAACATGAAAATATTGTCATTTTCATTATTTACCTTTTTCTGAACCAGTTAGGGTCCCTGAATACCCTAACACCCACTGTAAAGCACAACACACTAGTAACCGGGTTAATCACTTAACTTAACTAGATTAACCTAACTAATATCCTAACTACTAGTTGGAATCGGACCAAGACCCCCCCCCCTTTACAAACCGTCCCCATGAAGGGGGACACCTCTTGTCCTTGTTGATTTAAATAATCTCACTTGTCTAATATCATCTAGACACATTAACCCTTGAGTATTAACCTTAAGAATTGTCTATAAGATCCAAGTTTAGCACAACATAACCATTCTTCACATCTCACAACTCAACACTTCCTCTCTCTCTCTCAAAGGCTTCGGCCGAACACACCCACAAACACCCAACCATTTTCGAGTTTTGATCAAGCAATTCCAAGCATCTACAAGTGTTAAGGATCGAGTATAAGGAACCTTGGTGCAAACGGAACGCGAAGGACCTCACTACATTGCTTTTATCCACTCTTTTTACGCCTAGATTCTTCCCTAGCCTCGAGCTAGTAGTAAGTTGCTTAGATCACCTTCTCGAACTATTTTAAAGTGGTTAAAATGATATGTAACGGTTAAAGGTCGCAAACATACAAGTTGAATCTTAAAAGTCTACTAAAAACACTAAAAATGGTGGTTAAAAGCTCATATGTTGTGTAAAACTTGTAGTAATTGATTTGTGTGAATATTTGGACCCGATCTATGTTGTGGTAGCTCGGATCGTCATTTAACCCGGGTTGGCCATGATCATGGATCATGACATAAGGTTGTTTTGGAAGTAACAAGGGTTAAAGGATGAACTCTACCACACATAAATCATGAACTTGTGTAAAAGCGATTTTGTTTGTGAAATAGTGTTTAAAACTAGTAGATCTACGTATCTACAAGCGGTATTTTCAAAGGACCACGTGTCAAGAGAAAACATACTTTTAAAGGCGGATCTTACACTAACACGAATGGTTTTTAGAACACACAAGAGTGTAAACACTTGTGTAACACAAAGTTTCGACAAAATAACTATTTTTGAAAAAGATGACGAGAAGTTGTAAAGACGGAACTTCCCTAAAAACGAGTTTTTACAAAATCGGATTGTTTTATATAAAGATCCACTAAAAGTAATGGGATTTACTTCATAGTTTGGATAAATCACAAGTTCATGAAATTTATGCGATTTATATATATATATATATTGACTAGTTTGTGGTTTGAACATTGTTTTGATTGAATGATAAAAATGATTGGTTTGATTTATAAAAGAAAATGATACGCTTGAAAGCGTGGCCACCTCCAGTTACAGAGGAAACTCTGGCGAAATTTTTCTAAACCTAACACTTAGAATTATTTTCACCATAAGTGTTAGAGATACTTGTCGACTTGTTTTCAAACTACGAATTTCGCCACGACTTTGTTTACAAAATATCGGAGGTGGGATTTCACAAAAAAAAAAAAAAAAAAAAACTTGATAAATATATATTTAGTATATATTTTTCACTTGATATGTGTTTATGATTATTTTGTGAAAATACTAGTATTATTTTTAGGGTAAAAATAATACTATCAATTGTTGATGGATCCAAAATAATACGAACGCCTTCGCGATAAATATATAAGTTACACCGGTAATTATTATTACCACTCGATCGTTAAAACGTAACTTACGCAATCTAAGGAAATATTCATGAACGCGTATTTTTGTTAAAGTATTATTTTGGGGAAAATTATGTGTTATGGAAAATATAATATTTTTGAGAAGAATATTTATATTTTGGAGTTAGAAATAAAATATATTTTAAGTGAGACTTAATAATATATTTCAAAGATTTACGAACACACATGTATTAAATCCCCCATCCTTGGGAAGGAAAATGACTACCAAGTATACAAAAATATAAACACGAAATAGTTGCCTAACTATTTCTCAAAAACTTAAACCATAAAGCTAAGGCACGGCCGTCCGTCTAATAGAGTTAGTACGTGTAGGTCGTCACACAGCTGCTTGATTTGGAGGCATACTTGGTTGAGACGCACCACTGTGAGTTCATGTCCCCCTTTTCTCTTAACTGTTTTCAGTTTTCTAAACTGCGGGGGTGAAATACATGTTACTATGATTACGAATATTTCTTACATGGTATTGTTAGCGTAAGGAGGGTTATTATTTAGATCATGTGAGTGGGTAGGCGGGAACTAGAGGCCATTAATCCTCATTGTAGGACCGAGGGACGTAAGCGGTGGATCTATCTGGGTGTAGCGAGCCCAACCCCAGGCCCAGCGTAACGGACCTCGGGGTGACTTTGTACTCATCGCAAAATCTGCTAGGTTTGAGTCTTCCTACTTGCACTTCACACATGTCAATGGCCTTGCAAACCATTGGTGATCTCTTTTTCCTTATTTGCTACATACTAGGATTTTTATATATACAAAGGTCTATTTACTCACTTACACATGAACTCGCTCAACATTATTGTTGATTTTTCAACTTACATGTATTTCAGGGAATTAAAGGATCTGGCGCGGTATGACACGTTTTCCCGCTGCACTAGTTACGAGGTCATCCGGGTTTGGGGAATGTGACTCTTTCCTGGACAAGTCACAGTCCTTAAACTGTGTTTAGGTCATGTTGATGTTTGTGTTTGTTGAACAATGTCATTAGGATGTGTTTCCGTTGAGACAATGTTGTTGTATTTGGTTTTTAAAACTTAATTAAATGGATGATCTTGCATGGTTTTATTTCATATAGCTTTGTTATGGTTAAGCTATGGTATTAAGAAGTCACACCAAAATAACCACGCTTCCGCAAAGCCAGGGTGTGACAGCTTGGTATCAGAGCTCTGATCATAGCGAACTAGGATTCTTTCTCGAGTCTAGACTATGATCACTAGGGCACTCACGAAAACATTTTTACTGCATACCACTTAAGTCCAGATCCAAAACTTTTTATAAACAAATGTTGAGCACATTTTATTTATTATTTATAGGCTTAGTCTGGGAGGCTGAGGCTCGGTCTGGGAGGCCGAGGCTCGGTCTGAGAGGCCGAGGTAGTTGTCTAGTGGGACTAGGGAGTCAGTCTGAGAGGCTGGGAGAATTGGCTAGTGGGACTAGGAAGAGCAGTCTGAGAGGCTGGGAGGCTAGTGGGACTAGGAAGAGCAGTCTGAGAGACTGGGAGAATTGGCTAGTGGGACTAGGAGAATTGGCTAGTGGGACTAGGAAGAGCAGTCTGGGAGGCTAGGAGGCTAGTGGGACTAGGAGAACTATTTGATTGCTTACTTGGTAACTCATGTGATTATCTGATTGTATGATTGACTGTTTGTGCATATTTGTGTTTATGTTACAGACACCATGGACACCTCTGGCACAGGTGACTCAGACACCACAGGACCTAGACCTATAGTATCAGATGACCTAGAGTCTTCAGAGGGCGAGGTCCACACATCCGACGTTACTAGCACGGACGAGGACGACTTTCAGCCCTTTGCCTTACCTGATGGTGCTGATGAGCTCGCTGATGGCCCTTTGGCCAGGGACCTACCGTTAATGGAGATCCCTGCTCCCATACCTTTGGCTTCATATCCTGCTTACGATTTGCTTCTCGACGCCGACGATGGTGGCGACGTCGATCTGTTTGATGATGAGTCCTTAGAGGAGGATGTTCAGGGCAAGGCCCTTCTTGCTGCTGGTGATCTCTTGTTGATCGCAGATGCTCCCGCTGAGGAGTCACCTGCTCACTCTCCGGTCCCAGACTCTTTCGAGTCTGTGGCCTCCGCACCTTCACACACCCAGAGTGCGCAACACTTTTCTCACGGATCAGATCCCGACCAGGCATCCTCTGTTGCCCCTATTCCTAGTTTTTCTTTCGACCACGAGGATGTGGAGGATTCCGATCCTGTCTTTCCCACAGGATTCGACCCAGATGAGGATATAGAGTTTATACCCATGGATCAGCCTATGGAGGATCCAGTCGACCCAGTAGACCCAGTTGATCCCATCGACCCTGAGTTTGATTTTGAGATGGCCTTCGATGATCCTGAGTATCCACTGGACCCTGCTCCTGACCCAGTGCTTGAGCATGACCCTGCTCATGCTGGCATACCTATTGATCCTGTGATTGCTGACCCACCCATTGATGATCACCCTGTTGATGCCCCGTTGTTGGAGGGCGATCATGTCTTTGCTGCTGATCATGTTGATCCCCCACTTATTGCTGATGCACCAGTTGACCCTCTTGTTGCACCTCACCATGATCCTATGCCAGTTCAGTTTGATCGGGCACTTTTTGAGGCACAGATTGACCCACGAGATGAGCACGCCCAGCATGGGTGGATTCCTGCTGATGATGAGGTTCCACCTATTCCCCCTCAGATCACTGATACCCGTCACGTTGATACCTCCTTTTCATTTCCACGGTTTACACCTCCAGCGCGACCTGGAGAAGGTTCTTCGGCTCACCCATTTGGACATGTACCGGTATCTATCCCTGCTATACCACCGTCTGCTACTTTTCCCCATGTTTCCCCATTTCATGTGGCACCTTTTGATCCCACCAGTGAGCCGTTTCTTTGGGCGTCAACTTCTGCCATGCCACCGACCGACCCCTACCATTCTTTCCATATGGGGTATACTATTGAGGACGTTCTGATGTCTTTTGTCGCCCAGCACGAGGCACACACGCAGCGCATCCAGGAGCTTGAGAGAGCCCGGCCGCCGCCGTGTCAGTGCCAGGGTCAGACCCACTCTCCTTTGCAGCCCTCTCGACCTTTACCACCAGACTATGCTGCACGCCTTTTGGCACTTGAGCAGCAGGTTGCTTCTTGGTTACGTACCCAGAGAGCCATGGAGGAGGACTGGCTCCAGTTGCGTCGTTTGTTCTACACTCACTTTCCCCCTCCTCCACCGCCATCCGTGTAGAGCTCTTCAGTACCGTATGGGTAGACGTTGGTGAGAAGACGGCGATTACTTTTGACTGCACATCATTTTTGGAGACTACATTTTGATTCTGACTTTTGTTGACATGTATTTGATGTATTGACACTGATTTGATATAGTTTTTGGACTAGGGTGATGTAGCCCTTAGTCGACTGATGTTGTATGATACCGTGATGTACCTGTATGCTTACTATGTGGTCTCAATATATGGCAATCGCAGTATTCTCATCATATTTGATGCTTGATTTGGTTATTTATATTCTATGACATGGGATGTTGTGTGATTGATGTTTATGACATGGGATGTTGTGTGATTGATGTTTGTAACATGGGATGTTGTGTGATTGATATGATTATAACATGAGATGTTATGTACTATTACTATCATTATATACGTACGCTATATTATGACCTGACTTACGTATTAAAACATGGGATCTTTATTATGGCCTGACCGAAGTAAACCCATCTTTTAGAAGATGCCGCCTAAACGTCCAACACCGATGCCTACCAATGAGGCAGAACTCCAACAAGTCATCGCTGCTGCCATCGCGCAATACGCCGCCTCGCAAGGAGGACCCAGCGGAAGCAGCTCAAACAACAATGGCAACAATAATCCACCTCATGGTAATACTAAGTCATTTAGACATACCATAATTGGATACTCTAGCAAGGATGCTAATGCCATTCATATGTTATAATGTATGTGCAGGGTGCACCTACAAGCAGTTTCTAGACTGCAAACCGATCAACTTTGATGGCACAGGAGGTGCTGTCGCCTTTGTTCATTGGGCTGAGAAAACAGAATCTGTTCTTCGCATGAGCAAATGTGCGCTAGATCAGCAAGTCACCTATATCTCAGGGCTATTCTTGGATGGAGCCCTCTCTTGGTGGAATTTGCAAGTACAGACACTTGGTGAAGCTGCTGCCTACGCGCTAACCTGGACCGAACTGAAGGAACTTATGCGCAAAAAGTACTGCTCTCGCGCGGAAATCCAAAGATTGGAAACTGAGTTCTGGCATTTGAAAATGGAAGGTCCAAAGATCGCAGAATACGTTCAAAGGTTCCATGACTTATCGCATGTGGTACCCTACATGGTCACTCCGGAGTTCAAGCGGATTGAACGTTTCATTTGGGGATTAGCTCCTCAAATCATAAGCATGGTGACCTCATCCAAGCCTGCGACAATTTCTGAGGCAATCGATTTGAGCGTAGCTCTCACTGAGGAGGCGATCCGCCTAAACAAGTTTTCTGATGTTGAGCAAAAGAAGAAAGAGACTCACGTCGAGTCATCTGGAGGTAACAAACGAAAGTTCTCGAACTTTAAGCAAGGCACAAGCAGTGATGGCAGGAAAGGAGAACCAAGCGCACCGGTTCAAGCTATGACTGGTACTAGAAGGAAAGGAAAGGGATATATGGGTGCACATCCCAAGTGTAACTCTTGCCAACGTCATCATTCTGGCCGATGCGGGCCAAAAGTATGTGAAGCTTGTGGAAAGACTGGCCACTTGAAGGATTCTTGTTGGGCTAGTGCTGGCCGGGGAGGCCAAGGAGGATTTGGGAGTAGAAATAATAATCGTGGCGGTATTGGGAATCGCCTACAGGGGAACAATGGAGGAAACGGGAATCGAGGCAACAATGCGAATCAAGCTGGAAATGGAGGTGGAAACGGGCAAAGACTTGGATGCTTTAACTGTGGTGATATTGGGCATTTTAAAAAGAACTACCCAGAGTTAAACCAAGCCCGTGGAAGAGTGTTCCATATCGAAGCAAGGGAAGCGCGCCAGGACCCCAATGTCGTTACTGGTACGTTCCCTGTAAACCAACGCTATGCATCCGTTTTATTTGATACTGGTGCCGATTATAGCTTCGTATCGTTAGAGTTTAAGAATATGCTTGGTTTAGCCGCTAATAAGTTAGATATTCCCTACTCAATCGAATTGGCCAATGGGAAGTTAGTAGAAGCCAACGAAGTTATCAGAGGTTGTGTGATCGAATTGGGAGAGTGTGAGTTTGCTCTGGATCTACTACCAGTCCAGTTGGGAAGCTTCGACGTGGTGGTAGGAATGGATTGGTTCTCAGGCAACAAGGCAGAAATAGTTTGTCACGAAAAGGTCGTTCGTATCCCAACCAAAGATGGCGAAACAATTGTGGTTCACGGGGAGAAGCGTGATACGCCGTTAAAAAATTATCAGCTGCCTGAAAGCACGAAGGTGTTTGCAGAAGGGATGTGTTGCCTTCCTGGCACACATTGTGGATAAGAAGGCTGCTGAGCCAAGAATAGAATACATCCCTGTCGTGAGGGAATATCCAGAAGTCTTCCCAGAGGACTTACCTGGACTACCACCTCAGAGACGAGTAGAGTTCCGCATCGACTTAGTTCCAGGCGCCGCGCCTGTGGCTAAGGCACCTTATAGACTTGCCCCGTCTGAGATGCAAGAACTGTCGACACAACTTCAGGAGTTGTTAGACAAGGGATTTATCCGACCAAGCTTCTCGCCTTGGGGAGCTCCGGTCCTGTTTGTTAAGAAGAAGGACGGTAGTTTTCGTATGTGCATCGACTACCGGTAGTTGAACAAGCTGACGATCAAGAATAGATACCCTCTGCCAAGAATTGATGATCTGTTTGACCAACTGCAAGGCTCAAGATTTTATTCAAAGATCGATCTTCGATATGGATACCATCAGTTAAGGATACAAGAGGAAAGTATCCCGAAGACAGCCTTCAAAACTCGTTATGGACACTACGAGTTCCTTGTTATGCCGTTTGGTTTGACAAACGCACCTGCAGTCTTTATGGACTTAATGAATAGAGTTTGCAAGCCGTACTTGGACAAGTTCGTAATTGTGTTTATCGACGACATCTTGATTTATTCAAGGACAAAGGCTGAGCACGAACATCATCTAAGAGCTATTTTGGAGTTGCTGAAGAAGGAACAGTTGTATGCCAAGTTCTCTAAGTGCGAGTTTTGGCTGCGTGAAGTCCAATTTCTTGGACATGTGGTTAATGGAAATGATATCCACGTAGATCCCACCAAGATCGAAGCGATTAAGAATTGGGAAACGCCAACGACGCCAACCGAGATTCGACAATTCTTGGGTTTGGCTGGCTATTATCGAAGATTTATTGAGGATTTTTCAAAAATCGCTCAACCATTGACGCTCCTCACGCAGAAGGATAAGAAGTTTGATTGGGGAATCAAACAGGAAGAAGCGTTCCAGATATTGAAGGATAAGCTCTGCAATGCGCCAATCTTAGCACTACCGGAAGGTACAGATGATTTTGTGGTATACTGAGACGCTTCGCATCAAGGATTGGGTTGCGTGTTGATGCAACGCCAAAAGGTTATTGCTTAGGCATCACGTCAATTGAAAGTGCACGAAAAGAACTATACCACACATGATTTGGAACTTGGCGCAGTGGTATTTGCATTAAAGATCTGGAGACACTACCTTTATGGTACAAAGTGTACAATCTTTACAGATCACAAGAGCCTACAACACATATTCAACCAGAAGGAGCTGAATATGAGGCAAAGACGATGGGTTGAGTTGCTGAACGATTACGACTGCGAGATAAAGTATTATCCAGGGAAGGCGAGTGTGGTCGCCGATGCCCTAAGTCGAAAGGAGAGGATCAAGCCCATAAGGGTTAGGGCTTTAGAAATGATTATTCGAACCGATCTTCCCTTGCGCATTCGTGCCGCGCAGAAAGAAGCTCTCAAGGAAGGAAACCTTGAAGAAGAATACCTCCGTGGGATGGAGAAGCTTTTGGTACCAAACGAGGAAGGAACGTTATGTTTTGAGAAAAGGATTTGGGTTCCTCTGTTTGGTGGTTTAAGGAAAGTTGTTTTTGATGAAGCTCACAAGTCGCGGTACTCTATCCACCCTGGAGCGGATAAGATGTACTAGGATCTCAAAGATTATTATTGGTGGCCTAGGATGAAAGGCGATGTTGCTGTTTATGTGAGCAAGTGCCTAATGTGTGCTAAGGTGAAAGCGGAATACCAGAAGCCTTCAGGACTTCTGCAACAACCTGAGATTCCCAAGTGGAAATGGGAACAAATCTCAATGGATTTTATTACAAAGTTGCCAAGAACGCCGAGAGGCCATGACACTATTTGGGTAATAGTGGATCGATTAACAAAGTCAGCACACTTCTTACCTATCAGAGAGAAGGATAATACGAGCAAGTTGGCTGAAATTTACATGAGAGAGATCGTCGCACGTCATGTAGTGCCTCTCTCGATCATCTCTGATAGAGACGGAAGGTTTGTGTCAAGGATATGGCAATCCTTCCAAGAAGCTTTTGGCTCACAATTAAATCTGAGCACTGCGTTTCATCCGCAGACCGACGGGCAAAGCGAGCGGACGATACAGATGTTAGAAGATATGCTGAGAGCATGTGTAATGGATTTGGGCGGTAGCTGGGACAAGCATTTGCCTTTGGTCGAATTTTCATACAACAACAACTACCACACCAGTATTGGTGTCGCACCATTTGAAGCCCTTTACGGACGCAAGTGCCGATCACCCCTATGCTGGGCTGACGCAGGTGATAGGCAGCTTGCTGGTCCCGAAATCGTCCAAGAGACGACAGACAAGATTGCGCAGATTCTAAAACGCATCGAAGCAGCTCGCCACAGACAGAAAGCCTATGCAGATCCAAACCGGAAACACTTGGAATTCCAAGTGGGAGAAATGGTTTTATTGAAGGTTTCACCCTGGAAGGGTGTGGCACGCTTCGGAAAGCGTGGGAAGTTAAATCCGCGCTACATTGGTCCTTTCAGAATTTTGGAAAGAATAGGACTAGTAGCATACAAGCTGGACTTACCTGCTGAACTCCATTCAGTTCACGATACATTTCATGTATCCAACCTGAAGAAAAGTCCAACTCAAGATACCATTGCCATTCCCATCGACGAGATTCATGTTGACGACACGCTCCATTTCGTTGAAGAACCGGTTGAGGTTACGGATTGGAAAGTAAACAAGACCCGCCGGAGCAGTGTCAAGCTCGTCAAAGTTCGTTGGAATGCCAGACATGGTCCTGAATACACCTGGGAGCGTGAGGACCGGATGAAAGAGAAATACCCCCACCTATTTCCTAAGAACCCTGCGTCTACAAGCAGAACTTAAAATTTCGGGACGAAAATTTTCTAACGGGGGGAGAATGTGACAACCCTCACCAAACCAGGTATCCGTACGACTTAATTAATAATTAATTACTGCTTAATTACTGTGCTTGTTTGAAATTACTGATGAACTGCTACTTGATTTCTGATACATGCATATACCTGCATCATACTTTACTTACCTTCACTACATTATTTACATGCTGAACCTTAGTGACAAACATGAAGCACAAAAAGCACAGTAGCACTATAACGGATAACCTATTGAACATGCTGATAAGCCAGCATCAGGCAGACACTGCCTCTTAGGCCTGTATGAGCCAGAAATATTTTACTACACTAGTGGTGAGTGTAGGGATACAAGGGTTGTAGAACTGCGTCTCTAGGAATAAGTTACAATGACTAGATGTGCCTAAAACGTGCTCTAAGCACAAAATTCAGCACTTTACATAATAATTCAGCTTTTAGCTAACTAATAAAGTGCCAAAACATGAGAAAAATATTACTAGACACTTTCCAAAGTGTCAGAAATGAGTTGTGTCACTAAAAAGGGTATTAACGACACTTTAAAGCTTTGTTAAGCACTTTAACGGATTACTATCCAACCGAACAACTGGACTATACCCGAAACACGAAAATATTGTCATTTTCATTATTTACCTTTTTCTGAACCAGTTAGGGTCCCTGAATACCCTAACACCCACTGTAAAGCACAACACACTAGTAGCCGGGTTAATCACTTAACTTAACCAGATTAACCTAACTAATATCCTAACTACTAGTTGGAATCGGACCAAGACCCCCCCCCCCTTTTACAAACCGTCCCCATGAAGGGGGACACCTCTTGTCCTTGTTGATTTAAATAATCTCACTTGTCTAATATCATCTAGACACATTAACCCTTGAGTATTAACCTTAAGAATTGTCTATAAGATCCAAGTTTAGCACAACATAACCATTCTTCACATCTCACAACTCAACACTTCCTCTCTCTCTCTCTCAAAGGCTTCGGCCGAACACACCCACAAACACCCAACCATTTTCGAGTTTTGATCAAGCAATTCCAAGCATCTACAAGTGTTAAGGATCGAGTATAAGGAACCTTGGTGCAAACGGAAGGCGAAGGACCTCACTACATTGCTTTTATCCACTCTTTTTATGCCTAGATTCTTCCCTAGCCTCGAGCTAGTAGTAAGTTGCTTAGATCACCTTCTCGAACTATTTTAAAGTGGTTAAAATGATATGTAACGGTTAAAGGTCGCAAACATACAAGTTGAATCTTAAAAGTCTACTAAAAACCCTAAAAATGGTGGTTAAAAGCTCATATGTTGTGTAAAACTTGTAGTAATTGATTTGTGTGAATATTTGGACCCGATCTATGTTGTGGTAGCTCGGATCGTCATTTAACCCGGGTTGGCCATGATCATGGATCATGACATAAGGTTGTTTTGGAAGTAACAAGGGTTAAAGGATGAACTCTACCACACATAAATCATGAACTTGTGTAAAAGCGATTTTGTTTGTGAAATAGTGTTTAAAACTAGTAGATCTATGTATCTACAAGCGGTATTTTCAAAGGACCACGTGTCAAGAGAAAACATAATTTTAAAGGCGGATCTTACACTAACACGAATGGTTTTTAGAACACACAAGAGTGTAAACACTTGTGTAACACAAAGTTTCGACAAAATAACTATTTTTTGAAAAAGATGACGAGAAGTTGTAAAGACGGAACTTCCCTAAAAACGAGTTTTTACAAAATCGGATTGTTTTATATAAAGATCCACTAAAAGTAATGGGATTTACTTCATAGTTTGGATAAATCACAAGTTCATGAAATTTATGCGATTTATATATATATATATATATTGACTAGTTTGTGGTTTGAACATTGTTTTGATTGAATGATAAAAATGATTGGTTTGATTTATAAAAGAAAATGATACGCTTGAAAGCGTGGCCACCTCCAGTTACAGAGGAAACTCTGGCGAAATTTTTCTAAACCTAACACTTAGAATTATTTTCACCATAAGTGTTAGAGATACTTGTCGACTTGTTTTCAAACTACGAATTTCGCCACGACTTTGTTTACAAAATATCGGAGGTGGGATTTCACAAAAAAAAAAAAAAAAAAAACTTGATAAATATATATTTAGTATATATTTTTCACTTGATATGTGTTTATGATTATTTTGTGAAAATACTAGTATTATTTTTAGGGTAAAAATAATACTATCAATTGTTGATGGATCCAAAATAATACGAACGCCTTCGCGATAAATATATAAGTTACACCGGTAATTATTATTACCACTCGATCGTTAAAACGTAACTTACGCAATCTAAGGAAATATTAATGAACGCGTATTTTTGTTAAAGTATTATTTTGGGGAAAATTATGTGTTATGGAAAATATAATATTTTTGAGAAGAATATTTATATTTTGGAGTTAGAAATAAAATATATTTTAAGTGAGACTTAATAATATATTTCAAAGATTTACGAACACACATGTATTAAATCCCCCATCCTTGGGAAGGAAAATGACTACCAAGTATACAAAAATATAAACACGAAATAGTTGCCTAACTATTTCCCAAAAACTTAAACCATAAAGCTAAGGCACGGCCGTCCGTCTAATAGAGTTAGTACGTGTAGGTCGTCACACAGCTGCTTGATTTGGAGGCATACTTGGTAGAGACGCACCACTGTGAGTTCATGTCCCCCTTTTCTCTTAACTGTTTTCAGTTTTCTAAACTGCGGGGGTGAAATACATGTTACTATGATTACCAATATTTCTTACATGGTATGGTTAGCGTAAGGAGGGTTATTATTTAGATTATGTGAGTGGGTAGGCGGGAACTGGAGGCCATTAATCCTCATTGTAGGACCAAGGGACGTAAGCGGTAGATCTATCTGGGTGTAGCGAGCCCAACCCCAGGCCCAGCGTAACGGACCTCGGGGTGACTTTGTACTCATCGCAAAATCTGCTAGGTTTGAGTCTTCATACTTGCACTTCACACATGTCAATGGCCTTGCAAACCATTGGTGATCTCTTTTTCCTTATTTGCTACATACCAGGATTTTTATATATACAAAGGTCTATTTACTCATTTACACATGAACTCGCTCAACATTATTGTTGATTTTTCAACTTACATGTATTTCAGGGAATTAAAGGATCTGGCGCGGTATGACACGTTTTCCCGCTGCACTAGTTACGAGGTCATCCGGGTCTGGGGAATGTGACTCTTTCCTGGACAAGTCACAGTCCTTAAACTGTGTTTATGTCATGTTGATGTTTGTGTTTGTTGAACAATGTCGTTAGGATGTGTTTCCGTTGAGACAATGTTGTTGTATTTGGTTTTTAAAACTTAATTAAATGGATGATCTTGCATGGTTTTATTTCATAGAGCTTTGTTATGGTTAAGCTATGGTATTAAGAAGTCACACCAAAATAACCACGCTTCCGCAAAGCCAGGGTGTGACAACTGTCATATGAGGATTGGTCAGATGAAGAGATCACTTCAGTCACGGAGACGAAAATGGACGCTGAAGTCCCACCTCCGGTTCCACAGGTTCCAATTATTAATTACTGGAGTGACTCTGATGATGAAATAGACGAAGAAGAGTGGGCTGCTTATTAGAGGTCGTTAGTGAAAGAAGAAGTGATGGAGGAGGAAGTGGACTTAGGAGACTCACTTGGGTTAATGTTTGGTGCAGAGGAAGAAATTGTAGAGGTTGAGATTAAGTCGTCTAGGGCGGATGAGTTTTTAGAGTTAGACTTAGATGGTTTACCGGTTTATGAAGAGGTAGGAGTGTTGGATCCTGATGGGGATATAGCATACTTTGATGCCCTACTTGAAGGTGAACTGACAGAGGTAATCAAACCTACCCCAGACGAAGAGACTAAGTGTGGGGATCATCCTGCGAGAGTGGTGGTAGAGGAAGAGCACCACAGCTGTCCCGTGGTATTGGTGATAGGTGAAACTGAAAAATCAGAAAAGTCACGGGAGAAGGCGAGGAAAGAGAAAATACAGGATTGGAACTGGAAGAGAACTGAAGGTTTATATAAGATGGAGATGAAGGAGCCGTTCACGCACGATCAGTCTTCTCGCTACATGCCGCGCATTCGGTTTCTTCCAGGTAAGTTTAAATTCTGGTGGTCTGACCCGTTTGAAAATTTTAAAATATTTTGTTATTCCACCAATAAATTTTTAATTATTTTTGAGGATCGGGTGGAATTAAATGGGTTAGATAGGGTCCATATCAAAGAAAAACCTCCTGATTAAATTCAAGTATGGGGAGGTTTTGTAGAGTTTTGTAATTGTATATATATTCGGTGTATTTTCGGTAGTTCGTTGCGTTGAGTCGTTTATTTTGTACTATGAGTCTAATTGAGTAGTTTTTGAGTCAGTCTTTTGTTTCGAGTCAGTACTGCTTTGGTTTTGCTTGTTTTTGTTGATGCAGGTTTGAATATGTACCACCCGTACTCAATCTCCATTCGGGTGAGTTTGGAGCTGCTTTTCGAATATCAGGCATTTACCGAGCATGTCAGTTAGAGTTAAAGTCGATCGCTACCGAAATGCTATACGATCAAGCTGGGTTGGATGAGAGTTTGGAGCTTACGCGTTAATTTAACCACCTAAGTCCTTTCCATTTATGCCCTTCGTCTTTTATTTCTTATTTATTTTAGTCATTTGAGTCGGTTTCCATCCTACATTGAGGGCAATGTAGAGTTTAAGTGTGGGAATGAGAAACCATCGTTTAGTGTCTAGTTAGTAGAGTCTTGAGTCAAAAAACAAAATTTGAAAAATAAAAAAAATAATTAAAAATAGAAAATAAAAAAACTGAAAAAATTGAAAGTGTCCCTTGTTTTAGATGTTTGCAAAATAAAAACGGAAAATGATTGAAAATATGGGTTTTTTTTTTCGGGTTCAAATAATAATAATATGAGATTAATTAAGTCGAGCTTGTGTCTAGTTTGGGATATGTCAATATGCCCGGTTTGGTTTTAGGTCCCTTTGATTTAATATTACCTTCATTGTCGGTCTGCTAGTGGGTACTCATCTGGGAAAAATGGGAAATTGAAACCGCCAATAAGAGTATAAAGAATGCCATTATAAGTCAAAATCGTTAGAATTTTTAATCATAAAAAAGAAAAGGAAAAAGTAAAATAAATGAGCTAGAAACTAATAAAAGTAGCGCAGGCCTACGTAATCTTGGTTGGGGATAGTGACTCTGACCCGGAATGCCTCTGGGATATGTGAAATCAAAATTGCAACAAAATTACCGATGCCTATTGTAATCTCTCTCGGGGATGGTGACTCTGATTGGTAATGCCTCTGGGTTAGGTAAAGCAACGTCTAAGCTCAAAAGAAAGAAAAAAATGAATGAAAAGAAAAAAAATAAGAAAAAAATGGTTTTAAATTCTCTTGATTTTGGTATAAAACGGTTAGAAATTGGTACAGTGATCGTTCCTTTTGTTCTATAAGCTTGAGGTGAGATTAGGTGGACTGTGGCTTTTGGTGTGAGACTCTAGGTAGATTGACCGTACTTGAATTAAATTTGCATGATAAGGGGCTTAGAACCGGGTTTGGGTTTAAAGGGACAAATATATTTGCAATCGTGGGTAACAGAAGTTTTGATTTTAACAAGTGTAAATAAGTTTTGACCCGAGTGTTTATCTGTCCCTGATTCCGTTGCATAATTCTTTTTCGGGGACGAAAAAAGGTTAAGTGTGGGGATATTTGATGTGGGGTAAAATACACATATTTGTCCCGTGTAAAATGTATAATTTTTGTATAAGTTTTATTTGTTTTTATTTAGTTTTAGTATTATATTATTTTATTTTGTGTTGTGTCGTGTAAATGGAGCAAAAACAAGTAATACGAGAATAACCAGCCAGTTGGGCAGAGTGGGATGCCAGAAACCGAAGTAAAAATGCAGTTATTTTCCTTTATTGGACCGTGCACACTATTTATATAGTATTAACAAAAAAAAGGTGGTCATACTTTTAATAATATTGTTGAAAGTCTATTATAATTTGTTGGGACGAACAAAAGGTATTAAAAGAAAGAATTGTTATTCTTTCTAACCACATGGGCCGATACAAGCAGACAAGGCCACGAGACAAATAAGGTTGAATATGGCAGCTACATTAATTGGTTGTGGGCTTTTAAATCATGTAATTAATATATGCTAAAAACTCTAATATATCTATTACATACTTGGACGAAGTTGGAGGACCCTATTCGATATATAGCAACAGTGGACGGCAGGGCCGGCCCTGAGAATTTATGTACCCAGTTCGAGCTAGAAAAAAACGTGCCCTTAGGTCTTAACTAAATAAAAAATCTAAACTAGTTTTTCATACAACTTTGAACCGTTGAAAAAAATATAGCATTCGATAAACAATGCAATTAACAAAATACAAAATATAGTATTCGAATGAATGACATACCGTAAATTTTTTTGCATAACACCCTTTTGTGACTTCACCAATTCATCAACTCCTTTCCTCTTTTGACGTTTTTGCCATCTGGATGCTTGTTTAGGAGCCATTAACGCTTAAATAATCATTAATCGACAAAGTTTGTATCAAATTTAGTTAACACCTAATTAATGATCGACAACATAAATTAACTGAATTCGACATAACTTAACTGAAATTGACATAACTACATAAGTTAACTGAAATCGTAAATAACTTAACTTAACTGATCGACAACATAAATTAACTGAAAATCTGAAATCGACATAACTTAACTGAATAACTGAATTCGACATAATAACTATAATAACTGAAATCGTAAAGCATCAATCCTAAATCATAAGTTACCTGTGAACTGTGAACTGATCCGACTCCGTGATCGAAGACGAAGGCTGTGACTGTGATTCTATGAAATCGAAGGCCTGCTAGCGAGTGGCTGCTGTGTGAAATCGAAGGCCTGCTGCTGTGTGAAAACTGCAGAATGATGATTTGATGATGATCGAAGGCCAGGGCCTGCTCTATCTCGATTAATCGATTATCCTTTCTGTTCCTGCGACGTTTCAGTTTCACGTTTCATTACCCCAGTCCCAGTTGCCGCCCAGATTTCTTTTTTTATTACTTTTTAGAATTATTTGGGTATTGGGCTCACTAACCTAATGGGCTAAATAGTTTAAACAACATGATTTTTTTAAGTGGGCCTATCTTAATATTTGTTTGGTTATGCCCTATTAAATTTTTTTTACATATATAATATCGGATTTTTTTTAATTACGTGCCCTACGAAATCACGGGCCCTGTCCGGTTGTCCTCCCCGCCCTCCTTCAGGGCCGGCTCTGGTGGACGGCAGAAGGGATTTAATAGGAGGCTTCTTATTGTTTTCGAGGGGCTGCCATATTTTTACTATATTATAATCATTCGACCAAGGAGGACAATATATTCATTAGAATCAGAGGAGACATCGACATCAGACATACGAAGACAATTTTTCAGACGAATTAAGAAGATTATTTGGCAAGAATTCACGGCTAGGAATCATTGGAAGCGAGCGGGTTTGAAGCTTACGGGTTCTATCTTCTCAGTACTTTTGTTTTCTTAGTTCTTTGTTCTTTAATTCAATGAACTCAGTTATGAGACTTTGTTTATTTGTTTTTAAGACCATGATTCTTGGTTAAATTTCTGTAAACTACCTAGGCTAAGATGATTGGTTGACAAAGATTGGATTTTTATTCATTATTAACGTAGTGTGTGGATTTTCTTGAAAAGTAAATAACTTTGGAACCTTTGATTTGGTGTATATGCGTATCTTGTTTTGATTTTAGATTATTTACTCGTTTCACATAAATCTTGATGAATGTATTTCATAGAATAGGTTTATGTTAATTATCTAATCTTCACGGGTTTGGATAATTTTTGGGTGAACTGGCCAATAACCTTAGAAACGGTAATTAAGAGATTATTGAAACTTGATATTCTACTAATCTTGTCGCTGTGAGACTCGATGTTATTAATAGGTCCCGGTTTGGTATATAGCTAGGATTAGGTTTTGAGAGAAATCGGTCTTAGTTCCCTAATCTTATTCGTGTCTATTAAACCAAGTTAAAATCCATAGTTGCCTTAGACTTTCGATCTGTGAGGTAGATTGTCATATTAGGGCACTTTCCAAGGAGTTAGAGGACTGTAAGGAAATCTAACAACCAATAGTCGTAACAGCCTTGTTGAGTCTCACAAGTTTCTTCCTGAGAAGGGTCGAGGGGTCTTAGTAGGGATTTCTTAGGGTTTAGCATTAAAAGATCCTGGTTCCATACCACATTAATTTCGAATAGAAATCCATTCCTAGTTAAATAGGATTCTAGCCTAGGTAGTCTTCATCACCACTGAATTAAAACCTTCGTCCAAAGTCGCGTCTAGTTAGTCTAGTTAAATAGTTTAATTTTAATTGCAATATTAGGATTTTTAGAAAACCCCCCTCAAATATAAAACAGTTAGAGTCAGTGTCAATCTAAGTCTAGATAGAAGTTAGTAAACGTAATTAGAGAGTCTCGTGGGTTCGATACTCGGACTTGCTTAGGCTATACTACATTGACTGGTACACTTGCCGGGTGTGTGGTCTAGGTTTAGAGAGTCGTAGTTATAAATTTAAAACTTAGAGAGTCTAGTTTAGGGTTTAATTTAGTTAATTTATTTAGACCACTTTTAGCACATTAGGTTCGGTATGCGAAAATGCGCTTATTTGATCAATAGGGACTAAAAGCGTCAAAAAGTGTGTAAGTTTGCATTTACGCGCATATCTTACGTTCTGATCATATCCGGACATCCAAAAAATTTTGGTAATAATTAAAATATTTTATTTTAGTGATAGGAATGCAAAAATATCATTCTTTATGTAATTTGGATCGTTTTCGCATCCGTTCAAGTTTTCATCGTTATTAACTGAATAACTCGATCGTACGACCAAATGAACCGACATCCATGATATTTACAAGAATATTTCAAGTCCCCTATGCTTTAACATCCTTGTAGAGCCTTGAAATGGGGTTAACGGGGGTTAAATGCATAAAAAATCAAGTTTTTAGCATGCAGGGGCCTCGTATGACAAAATTCAAAACTTCTTGCCAGAGCACCAGGCGGGGCGCGAAGACTGTTGTTGTTTCCTTTGTGGCCCGCGAGAGCTAGAGTTAGGAAGATTCATAGAATCTTCAAAACAGCCTGCTGAATTGGTTTTTAACCATAGTTTTTGCATACCATGAGCTGGTTTATGTGTTCCCCAAGTTGCCAAATCAGTGTGTAACATTCGTAGGGTCAAGTTCATGCTTTGATCCATTCAAAAACACATGGAAATGATCTAGAGGCACTTGATTTCCTATAAATAGCAAGGGGTTTTTCCATTGTTCCTTGCTCATTTGCTCTTTCTTCTCTAATCTGCTCTAAGTGGAGGCAATCACATAGTTGAAGGCCACCTACCTGAGCATTCTTGGTCCTCTTCTCAAGCATTGGACTCTTGTAAGTGTTCCTTCATGCTTGTCTTGTTATTTCAAGCAAGAAAGTCAAACAATGTTTGACTTTCAGCTTTGACCATGAATTGGTCAAGACAAAGTTCGTTTGAACTTTGCAACGTAAGCGTAATCACGAGGGTTATAGTCCCTTGTGACTATACCTACTGATTACCACGTTGATTAGTCGAAGTGACGAGTCATAGTTTCGGTCAAAATGCTCGATTATGTGCATTTTGCGACGAAACTATTTTCGGGTATCAAAACACTTTATTTTAGTATCAAATCAGTTTTCTAACTTAGTTAAACATGTTTTAACATTTTAACTCGTCACTTTTAGTTTAGTGCTTGTTTAGGTTCGTAAGTCAAGCGGTCTAAACAACCGCTTAGACTTTTAAACCCGGCCCGTTTGGTCGATCATTAGGATCCGACCAAACACATTAGGTGACCATAGTTGTATAGGGAATAATCTTCCGAGGTTATACTTTATGGTCACATAGTTAAGTTAGTTGTATGATAGGTAGTTTATATGCCTTAGGATAATGACCAAAATGCACTTTTTGCGCATAATTTCATTTTAAGCATATGTAACCAAAGTTTTGACACCTAAACTGATTATGCAACATAATTAAACATGTTAGGGCATATAATACTTATCATAGGGCTAGTTAGTCCATCCGAATGCGCTTTCGCGCAAATGACGCGTTAAAGTAGTGTAAACTACCTTAACAGGTCATAACGGGTCAAAAGCACTTAGGATAGGTTTCAATTCAGAATGTAGGCTTTGCTAAACCATTCCATATGAGTTCCAACACTCATTTGGTATACAATACCTCATTCTATCCGATTCCTCGATTTCTGTCCCGTTACGCTAACATAGTATCTGATACACTAGGAACCACTTCAACACTTTAACTCTTGATCCTTTGAGCTTTGTTATATCATTTGAACAAGACTATTACACAATCCCAAGTGAGTACATAGTTCCTCTCTTTTACACTTTTCAAATGTTTTGGGGTGATTCATACGTGTAACCGAATTATTTTCAAACATATCGCATATATGTGTTTACTAAGTGCTTTTATGTGTATTATTCCGATTATGCAGCTCGACGATTATCCAAATCCTGATGGGATCTATCTATCTTTATGGTTAGATTCTTATAGGATATTTGAAGTACACACTTAGATCTTTCTATTTTCATAGTGAGATTTTTAAGAAGTACATTTCAAGACGATGGTTATTGTTTATGTGTAGAGATTTGTTGGTTATTTAGATAACGAAACTAGAGTAATACAATAAGGACATGGTGGATACGCCGCTGGTACTTCCTATATATAAGTCTAATTATTGTCTTACCCTTCGTGGCGTTATCCCGAATCACCATTAGGACTTAGGATTTTTGTGACTGAAACCAAAGCATAGTTTGATATGCTATTGTTTTCCAAAGCATAGTTTGATATGCTATTGTTCTACCAAAGCATAGTTTCATATGCTATTATTTAGCAAAGCATAGTTTGATATGCTATTGTTTACCAAAGCATAGTTTGATATGCTATTCAAGTGACACTGTTTACCAAAGTATAGACTGATATACTACCAAACCAAATCTTTGTAGTAACTATCTATCTTCATAGTTAGCTACTCGTGGATGTTTAAAGTGCTAATATTGGAGTCCTTATTTGGATTCATTGTGTACTTTAATGCGTGTTTACAAGTTGGTGACAAGTTGACGATTTATGTGTTTATGTGGTAGTTGTGATTTAGATAACGAAACGGGTGTAATAAAATAAGAACATGGTGGATACGCCGCTGGTACTTCCTATATATAAGTGTGCTTATTTTATTACTCTTGTAGCGTTATCCGAATCACTTCAGGATTTTGTGTACGATTGATTCAATGTTCGATTATCCAAATCCTTGTAGAATCTTCCATATCTTCATATGTTAGATTCTTAGAAGGATATCCAAAGTAATATTATAAATCATTGATTTGATTTATAAAATACCCACACAAGTTTTGATAGATTTTAAAACAGTTATTACTAATCCTTGATTGGATTTCACATAACACATTAACGAGTTTTACGATGACTTCAACGAGATTACAATGTAAAACTACAATGGTATAAAAATTACTTAGTAATAATCATATTGCCATACAAAACTATTTTCCACAAGTTTTTACAATAAAAATTATGTATTGCAAAACTAAACTTTTGCCATTCTTTGGCTTCAAGATTTCATTTTAAATCGACAACTCTCGTAGTTGTCAAAGTATTGAAATACCAAACTTTTTGCCATTTATTTGGATAACAAAACCTATGTACTCGCCGGCATTTTTGTCACACCCCGACCGCGTAAAACAACGAAACCGCGGCGGAAACGTCGGGGAGTGGAGCGACAAAATTATTGTTTCACAACCATGGATTCAAAAGTTTCGTTTTATTTAGATATTTAATATTTATATCGTCTTAAAGTTAAAATAAACAAGTTCACATATCGACTATCATCGTTATTACGACACTAAGGCCTTGTCCAGTCCTAAGTGAGCATGCATCCTAGTCGCATTCAACATCATTCAACACCACCTGAAACATACGTGAAAATAAAGTCAGCATAAAAATGCCGGCGAGCACATAGGTTTTGTGAGAGTATCAGATTCATGGCTCGTATACATGTTGCAAAATCTCGTACAACTACATGAGTTGTTATTTGAAAATCTTGTTTTGTAAAACATTTGTATTGTAAAATGAATAACCAAGTCGAAACAGATTGGTTATAGTTTATAGAACCTCGTTGCCATGAATCTTAACTCAAAACATTTGTTTAAGTAAACCAAATTGTAAATCGTTCTCGTAATAAAACTCGTATGGTTTATATCATTTAGTAAACATCGTTGCGTGACATCGTTCAAAAATCGTTCGTCTAAGTGAACTAAATAACGCCACGGTATGTAATATGATAAAAGCATTTATATATAAGAAGTACCAGCGGTGTATCTACCACGCTTTTATCATGTTACACCCGTCCCGTTATCTAATCACATACCAAAAACCAATCGTTTAAATGGTTTAACTAGTTCGTGTTATAGACCATCGTTCATTTGTTTAAATCGTTCTAAATCATTCAAATCGTTCATAATCGTTCAATCGTTCAAATCGTTCTCGTTTTAATTGTGAAAACTAAATTTTGGTCATCTCGCTTATAACATTCAAACCTTCGCAACTCGTCCATCGTTCAACTCGTATTAACAAACCACCAAAGGGTAAGTTAAAAATCACCAGGTTCAGTTGTTACCCACATAACCCCCATACATAACCATGGTGGCAGTCTGATAACGGGATTTGTCAGATCCTAGGGTACCATAACCTAATACTGGTCGGCTTGATCATTATTAATGAATGTTAATCGTTATGTAAATGCGTCCAACAAGTTCTTTCACATTATCGAAATCGTTATTGTTTAACACATATGAATCACCCCAAAACAATTGAAAATAGTAAAATAGGGGACTATGTACTCACATCGAAGTGCAAAGTATCCTTGATTAAATGAATTATCAATGCTTGGGTAAACCAAGGAATTCAAGTAGCACCTAATAAACGAATCACTAAGTTAATAAATCGACATCTAAATCGGGAGATCGGGTAGAATGAGGTCTCGTAAACCAAATGAGTATTGGAACTCATGTGACATGGTTTAACAAAGCCTACATTCTAAATCGGAACTTATCCTAAGTGTTTACGACCCGTTACGACCCATTAAGGTAGCTTATGCTACTTTAACGCGTCGTTCGCGCAAATACGCGTTCGAGACGCCTAACTAGTCGTACGACAAGTATTATATGCCCTAACATGTTTAAATATGTTGCATAATCAGTTTAAGTGACAAAAATTAAGTTACATCTGCTTAAAATCCAATTATGCATGAAAAGGGCATTTTGGTCATTTACCTAAGGCATATAAACTATCTATCATATAACTAATTAAACTAAGTGACCATAAGGTATAACCTCGGAAGGTTATTCTCTAAACAACTATGGTCACAAATATGCTTGGTCAGATCCTAACGATCGACCAAACGGGTCGGGTTCGAAAGTCTAAGTGGTTGTCAAGATCGCTTGACTTACGACCCTATACAAGCACTAGACTAAAAGTGACGAGTTAAACATGTTAAAACATGTTTAACTAAGTTAGAAAACAAGTTTAATATCAAAACAAATTGTTTTGATACCCAAAAATAGCTTCATTGCAAAATACGCATAAACACGTATTTTGACCGAAAGTTTGACTCGTCACTTCGACTAATCGACGTGGTAATCAGTAGGTATAGTCACAAGGGACTATAACCATCGTGATTACGCTCACGTTGCAAAGTTCAAACGAACTTTGTGTTGACCAAATCGTGGTCAAAACTGAGAGTCAAACACTGTTTGTGTGAGGAATGAATGATGAACAAGGTGGGTATTTATAGAAATTTTGGATCAAGGAGATCATTCCATGTGTTAGGAGGTTCAATCTTGACCCTACACTTGTGGAACATGGTTTCTAATACAATGGGAGCTTAAAACCAGTCCATAGTATTGAAAAATTTGCATAAAAGACCCTGAAACTCAAGCTGGTTGCTGAAAACTGGTTTGCTGAAAAACAGCGGGGTCGCGTGGCGCACCAGGGTCTCCCTGGGCTGGCGCGTGGCGCGAGGTAGATCAGTTTTAAGTTTCCAGTTTGGGCAAAATAGGTCCGTGCATGCTTAAAACTTGATTTTCGACTCATTTAAGCCCCGTTAACCCCATTTCAAGGCTCTACAATGAAGTTAAAGCATAGGGAACATGAAATATGCTTAAAAATATCTCGGATGTCGGTTCGTTTGGTCGTACGGTCACGTTTTTCGGTTAATTACGACGAAAACTCGAACGGATGCGAAAACGATCCAAATTAAACGACGAATGGTATTTTTGCATTCCGATCACTAAAATAAAATATTTTAATGATTACAAAAATTTTTGGAAGTCCGGATATGTTCAGAACGTAAGATATGCGCGTAAATGCAAACTTATGCACTTTTTGACGCTTTTAGTCCCTATTGATCAATAAGTTTATTTTCGCATACCGAACCCCTCAAAGCCTATTTCTAATCTATGTAAAGGATATTTAGGGTATGTTTAGCTTATGATCAAGTTCCGGAATGTTCGTTACAGTACGAATCAGCATACATTCGCAGTTTGTTGTAAATAGTCCCTACGATCGAATAAACTTGTTTTTGACACACCAAACCCTCCAAAACTTATTTCTAAGTTATATAAATGTTATTTAAGGCATCTTAAGCCTATGTCACTGTTCCGGAGTGTTGCTCGCGTTAAACTGATTACATTTACGCATCAGTTTGCGTATAACTTTCCATAAAGCGATTTAAAGCTTGAAATCGGAGTAGAATCAAAACGTAAAATTGTCAAACACAAATACACAAATATTAACACCAAAACACATCGTTTTATTGATAATTGATATTGTTTTACATCGTACATCGTTTACAGAGCATAAGTGTCACAATCTCCCCTACTTTAGGAAATTTCATCCCGAAATTTTAACTAGAGGAAACTTGTGAAAACAAATGTGGATATTTCACTTTCATTTGGTCCTCACATTCCCAAGTAAACTCTGGGCCACGTTTGGACTCCCAACGAACTTTGACCAATCGTATTCGCTTGTTCTTCAGTTGTTTGACTGCACGGTCCATTATCTCCACAGGTTTTTCGACAAAGTGCATCGTTTCATCAACTTGAATTTCGTCGAGTGGAATATGAAGGTCAGTATCGGCTAAAAACTTTAGCAAATTGGACACGTGGAATGTTGGGTGAATATTCCCAAGTTCAGGAGGTAGCTCAAGTCGATAGGCAACCTTTCCAATTCTTTCAACAATCTTAAATGGTCCAACATATCGAGGTGCAAGTTTTCCTATCTTTCCAAATCTCACCACTTCCTTCCAAGGGGATACCTTGAGTAGGACACAGTCTTCGATTTGAAATTCTAAGGGCTTGCGTCGCATATCCGTATAAATCTTTTGACGGCTTCTAGCTGTCAGAAGATTATCGCGAATTTTATTGATTTTATCTGTTGTTTCCAGAATGAGCTCAGGTCCAGTAAGCTAAGCTTCACCGATCTCATTCCAACAGACAGGTGAACGACATTTTCGACCGTATAAAGCTTTGAACGGTGCCATATTAATGCTAGCATGATAACTATTTTTGTAAGAGAACTCGATCAACGGCATATGAGAATCCCAATTACCACCAAAGTCTATCACATATGCTCTAAGCATATCCTCCAATGTTTGTATCATCCTCTCGGATTGTCCATCCGTTTGGGGATGATAAGCAGTGCTTAGGTTTAGTTGGGTTCCCATAGCAGATTGCATGGTCTTCCAAAAATGAGATGAAAATCGAGCATCACGATCAGATATGATGTCCAAAGGAACACCATGTCGAGCTATAATCTCATCAGCATAAATCTTTGCATGTTTATCAGCAGATAGATCCTCGCGAATCGGTATAAAATGAGCTGACTTCGTTAATCGATCAATGACTACCCAAATAGTATCGTGACCCCTAGATGTACGCGATAACTTAGTGATGAGATCCATCGCAATGTTCTCCCACTTCCATACCGGTATCTCTGGTTATACAAGCAAACTAGATGGTCGTTTCAGCCTTGACTTTGAGACAAGTTAGGCATTTCGATACATACAAAGCAACATCCTTTTTCATACCAGGCCACCAGTACTAAGTACGAAGATCCTTGTACATTTTGTCAGCACCAGGATGAATAGAATATCGAGACTTGTGAGATTCGTCCATTACCAAAGTGCGAAGATTGTCTTGTTTCGAAATCCACAAACGATCCTTGAAATAGAATAACCCATCGTCTTTCATTTCGAGTTTAATCTCTAGTTGACGTGGTAATTCTTTACCCATCAAATCTTGTGTAACACAAGTATGTTGAGCTTGAGAGACTCGAGTTTGAATATTGGATAGAGTGCAAACGAAATTAAGCTTCACTCGTTCTTTTTAACTTAGCGCATCGGCTACAACATTCGCCTTACCAGGATGGTAGCGAATTTCACGATCGTAATCGTTTAGGAGTTCAACCCAGCTTCGTTGTCTCATGTTCAGCTCCTTCTAATTCAAAATGTGTTGGAGACTTTTGTGGTCTGTGAAAACCACACATTTTGTACCATAGAGATAGTGTCTCCAGATTTTGAGTGCAAAAACCACAGTACCTAACTCAAGATCATGAGTGGTGTAGTTCTTCTCGTGAATTTTCAATTGTCTTGACGCATAAGCTATAATTTTACCTCGTTGCATGAGAGCACAACCAAGGCCTAGGTTTGACGCGTCACAATAGACAACGAAATCATTGTTTCCTTCGGGTAAAGATAAAACAGGAGCATCACATAGTTTTTGTTTCAGCGTTTGGAAAGCTTCCTCTTGTTTGGGTCCCCACTCAAAAGGCTTATTCTTTTGAGTCAAAGCAGTGAGAGGAACCGCGATCTTTGAGAAGTTCGAAATGAATCGACGATAGTAACCAGCAAGACCAAGAAAAGAGCGAACTTCTGTGGGTGTAGTAGGTGTGTTCCAATCTCTAATAGCAACGATTTTGGAAGGATCCACATGAATACCCTGCTTGTTAACAATATGACCCAAGAATTGAACTTCCTTAAGCCAGAATTCACATTTGGAGAATTTGGCGAAAAGTTGTTCCTTCTTCAGAAGTTCTATCGTCAGACGAAGGTGTTGTTCGTGATCGGCTCGAGAGTTCGAATAAATGAGAATGTCATCAATGAACACAATGATGAACTTATCTAAATAAGGTTTACAAACCCTATTCATTAAATCCATGAAGATAGCTGGGGCATTCGTCAAACCAAAAGGCATGACAGTGAACCCGTAGTGACCATATCGCATGCGGAAAGCAGTTTTCGAAATATCTTCTTCGAGTACACAAAGCTGATGATACCCAGAACGCAGATCGATCTTGGAAAAACATGTAGCACCTTGCAGCTGATCAAAGAGGTCATCAATTCGTGGTAGGGGATATCGATTCTTGATGGTAAGCTTATTAAGCTCACGATAATCGATACACATTCGAAAAGATCTATCTTTCTTTTTCACAAACAAGACTGGAGCGCCCCACGGTGAATAACTCAGTCGGATGAATCCTTTTTCAGATTACTCATGAAGCTGTTTAGATAACTCTTACATCTCAGGTGGTGCAAGACGATAAGGTGCTTTAGCAATCGGGTTGGCATTAGGTACAAGGTCAATATGAAACTCGACTTGACGAACTGGAGGCAAACCAGGCAGTTCATCAGGAAACACCTCTGGAAAATCTCGAACAATCGGAATATCTTGAATACACTTACTCTTGCCTTTCTCCTCTGTGACATGTGCCAGAAATGATATGTGGCCTTTTCGTAGGCATCTTTGAGCTTTCATACAGGACATGAGTTTCAAACCATACGAAGGTTTCTCGCCACGAACCTCTAGGACTTCACCAGACGAAAGAGGAATACGAACAATCTTATCGAAACAAACCACCTCTGCATGATGCTTAGTTAACCAATCCATCCCAACGATAATATCGAAACTCCCAAGTTGCATCGGTGTGAGGTCAATAGGAAAAAGATGGTAATCGAGGTTCAATTCACAATTGCGAATGACAGAATCGAGTACAAGAGGTTTACTAGTAGCAACTTCAACAGATAAGGGTTTCCTTAGTTTAGTTCTAGGTATCGCAAGCAAAAGCTCAAAAGATAACGAAACAAAACTTCTATCGGCACCAGAATCGAAAAGAATAGATGCAGGTTGATGGTTAACAAGGAACGTACCATTAACAACCTCGTTGTCAGCATAAGCCTCGTTAGCATTCAAATTGTATGCTCGTCCACGAGCGGGATTAGCATTGGCGTTGGCATTCGGGTTCGCAAGCCTCAGACAGTTGTTGCGGAAGTGACCCATTTCTCCGCAATTATAACACGAGCCAGGTGGGAACGGTCTAGCAGCGTTTCCCTGAACCTGTGCTGGATTCTGAGCAGCTTGATTCTGACCCAAACGACAAATGTTGGCCGTGTGCCCAAGTATACCACACGTGGTTCACTGTTTACACGCTTGCTGAGTCACATGATGACCGTTGCACCGATTGCAATGAGGTGCAGTACCAGCATACTGTTTCTTGGCAGGAGGTTGTACTGGTGGGTTCTGAGCATTTTGTGCAGTGAAAGCAAAGTTTTGGGAAGCCTTGCGCTTCCTCAACCTCCTAGATGACTCGCCCTTCTTCTTCCCTTTACCCTTGTCTTGTGTGGTGTCAGTCGACTGCTTTTTATCACCCTTACGAGTAAGTTTACCCTTCCTGACTTGAGACTCAGTCAGGGTTGTAGCCAATTCAATAGCCTGACGCACAGTGGTAGGGTTACTACCAGCTACAATGTCTTGTACAGAATCAGACAGACCATCGATATACTTCTCAATCCCTTTCTCCAATGGGGTAACCATAGTAGGACACAATAAACTCAGCTCCTCATAACGATCCGTATACGCACGGTGTTCTCCGCCATCTTGTTTTAGATCATCGAATTCTCGTTCCAAAGCCCGTATCTTGTGACGGGGACATAATTCTTTCATCATGAGAGCCCGAAGCTCTTCCCAAGTTTGTTCCATCACCACATCGGCACCCCTATCGTGCATCACACCGTTCCACCATGTAAGAGCATGCTTCTCGAAAACACTGGATGCAAACTCAACCTTTCCCTCATTCGGACATTGAACATGTCTGAATATGCTTTCCAAACTTTCAAACCATTGTAGGAGCGCAGTTGCTCCTTGAGACCCAGAAAACTTTAGTGGTTTAGCCGAAATAAACGTTTTGAAACTATACTGAGCATTGTTGTTTTTTTGTTGCCCGTTTGATTAATCTGAGTTATTAGGTTCAGAATCACAGCAGCCATCTGCTGAGCGACAAGGGCTGCGATTTCAGCGTTAGTTTGAGGTTGTGCATCTCGTCGAGGAGGCATATTCTAAAAAGAACAAGGAAACACGAGAAACGAGTGAGACTGACAATTAGATAAACAAAAGAGGTATTGAAAACATCGACAAAACATAAGGAAGGTGATCATTCGTTCATTACCTCGAACAAACAAACGATACACAGTGACTAATCAAAGTAAACGGGTCAATATAATGTATCGTGAAGACATGCTTTAGCCTACAAGTGGACACTCACCCCAAGAGTTCCCAGGTAAGAGTGTCTGGTCCGATTATGTGGATTTGTACGAACACTCTAGCCTTAGACAGAAAACTCAGGATACAGGCATCCACCCTTCCAGATTGCACGTGTTCACATTATCTATGTAGGACCGTGTTGTGACCCAAACGAGTCGATCAGAAGAGCTCTATTCTGTTTCAGTGGCAGAAACTAACAAACAGACGTGAAAAACAGCTTGTTTCACTATAAATCGTCTTGTATATTGATTAAAATCAGTTTACAGATCAAACGACGCTTCGGCAACAGTTCGGTACCGGAACAATGAGCGTTACAAAAGAATCCGCTTGAAGGCTATTTATAGATATGGGGTTTCACTTGAAGATGACATGGTGTCAGTTCAAGCGAAATCAACAGACTTGATTTCGCTTGAAACTATCAAATGTCATTTCAAGCTAAATCACCTACTTCAAGCGAAATCACCTTAAACACACCTTAAAACCTCCTATTTTCTCGTACATTGTGCCCTGAACTAACAATTCTAATACTAGACTTGATACAAGACGAAGTCGACAGACGTATGCACTAACAGACTCCCCCTCGGATGTTGACGAGTCTTAAGTGTCGAGTCTTCAACATCTTCAGTCTTCGTGCTTCTAAAATCTTGATTTGGCTCTTTGCCTTTCTTCAATATCTCTTGATCAGATCTCTTGATTCCTTAATTTCATCATCGTCAGCAATCTCAGGATCAGAACCTGGCTCTTTGTCATTCAGACTCCCCCTCAACTTGTGTTGGGATCGTAATCTGGCTATTTTCAGGTTCAAGCATCGCAACCAGGCTCTACTGCAAATCCTCTACCCAAAATATAAGTTTCATAAAAGATAGGATACAACAAATATAGAAACCCTGCTAACCACTTATAGTCACAATCTGAACAAAAAGATTTATCATGTAAGTCACTAATGAACCACTTGAATGAATATCATTTTCATTTCAAACATCTTCAAACAAACTTTCCCAAACCTGTTCGTCATGTTTAGCACTCGGAATTTTGAAAATAAGCTTTTAAACATCAGTTGTCTAAAATCTTTTTGGATTTTTCAAAAATTTATGCTAAAACACTCCGAAAATCTTTTTGGATTTTTTATATGACAGAAATGAAATACAGTAAAGAAATATTTACACACAATTTTTTTGTGAGTTTGTGTAAGAGAATCATATCAGTTTTTGAGACCAATCACCAACACCGTTAAGCTTTAATCATTTTAAGTTTTAAACAATTCACTTAGATTGTCAGTATACTGATCCACTTAAATTTTCACACAAAGTTCAACTGTTTCGAGATATGAGATTAATGTCTTAAGCACTTAAACTTATTCGCGTGTCCCACCTCAGAATATACTCCCATATCCAGATCCCAATATTCAGTCTTACAGGTGAGTATACCTAGATGATATCTGTAAGGGGTTAAATTGCGAGACCGTGAGAGCTCAGGTCAGAACTTCCGTTCAGCAGAGAGATGACGACTCGACTTTAGGTGGGTCCCCTTTAGAGGATCTTTTTTACAACAGCATTGATTAGCAATTTTATTGTCTCATCATTTTATGCTGAGGGCGGCGCTATATTTCAAGCAAGCAGTAAAGTATTCTTCGGGGACTAGGCCATTGCTTCCGCAAAATCAGAAATCCCGGGATAATACCCCAGATATCACTAAGCATAAAGACCTAGTATCTCAGAAAGAGGGGTCCTTCAAACAAGATTTCGGGGGTTACCCATATATCCGAGAGATGTTACCCACGATATAAGCAAGTTTGAATTTAGGTTTATATCTCGTCACAATATACTAAATGTGCAAAAACCAACTGGCACATCATCAGTGAGACCGTTTATCACTTTTTTCTTTCCATTTCTTTAGCATGCTGTGATCGTCCACTGATGTACTATCATTTCCTCTTTTATACAACAAAACTCATATTGAATTTTATAATGTTTTTGACTTTTTCAAATTTTCTAATGTTTTGGATTTTCTGAAATTTTTACTCCCCCTAAAATGCAAACACATTTTAGGAAATTTGAAAATAAACTATACAAGCAAAATGACAACTGATATCGAATTACTTCACTTCACCATCCTCTTGGCATAAACAATCAGAACTCCCCCTCAAAACAAACTATTTTCCCATTGTGATTTCAAAACACTTAAGTTTGTTTTAATCAAATGGTTTTTCCGGAAAATTAGTTTTGTTGATTTTCAAACCACTTGTAGGTTAGGGGATAAACTCATCATTTTGTTCTCCAAAATACCACTTGTAAGTATGGTCCAATCAAGTTCAACTTAATGACCTTGATTAACCATTTAAAGATGAAAACCTTCTTCAACCACTTGCAGGTTCACTCACCAACCATCCCATTTGTAAATCAAAATATAACAATATAAAGATATCACCTGTAGATTTACCAAACAAACATTTCAAGAATGATGACAATTCCTGCTCCTCGCTTACCAACCTGGGAGCTCCGGCAAGTCAGGAATTTATGGTGAAAATGATGTCACCCAAGCCTGACCAGCCTTGGGTGATTTTGGTGGTAAACATCTGTCCCACCAACATTTTGAGTTGTAAAATTCTTTAGCATCCTTCACTTTCCTGTCAACCGTCTTTCCAAAAATATGTTTAACATTTCCATTAAACACCTTTTCAGCATCAAATTCTTTCTTATCAGCAAAGAATTGACCTGATATCTCAAATCTACCTTTTGATTTTAGATTATCTTCCGACAATGGCGGAAAATTTTCCTCGTTCAACTCAGGAACGAAATTATCAACCTTTTTCTCAACACATGACTCCTCTGATTTTATGGAATCAGATTCATTGTCAGAACTTCTTTCAGATTTTACAACCCATTTTTGTTTGTTTAAATCAACTCTTCTTTTGTAAAAACGTTTTGAACTTTCACCTTCTTCGGAAGTTGAATTTTCAAACACTTTTGATTTCTCAGTTGATTGTTTCTTCTCAAAGACAAGTTTTTCTTTCAGTTAGAAGTAACTTTTGAGTTAGAAGTAACTTCCTGTTTTGTGTTGTTGGACTATTGGCAATTCCAAGCAATATGTCCAACTTTTTGGCACTTAAAGCAAGTTCTTCTGTCAACTCTTTGACCAAATTTCTTCACATTCTTCTTCACTTGAGCAAGAAACTCTTGATTTGATTGTTTCCAGAATGGTTTCTTCTGCTCATCTTCAGAACTTCCTCCTGCAACAAATATTGTTTTTGGTTTATAATTTTTCTCATTTTTATAATTTTCTGAAGAACTAAAACCAAGACCTTTTATTTTGAAATTACTGTTATGGTTTGGTTTCTTTTGAAAACCATAACCAGAACTGTAACCCTTTTTCTTGTTCAATCTTTGTTGAACTCTTGAAGTGTACTTTTTAGGTTTTTCATGAAGATTTAAATCTTTTATTTCAGAAATATTAATTTCTGTTAATTTGAAAACCTGTTTGATCATTTCTGTTTTAACACTTCTTATTGGAAAGTCCTCATCAGAATATAATTTGTCTGAATCATTCAAAGTATAAGCCACTTTGATTAATCAGTCATTCAAATTAGATTTTGATAACATGAAATCTTTATTGTAAACCCTTTTAACCGGTGAACTCGGACTCTTTTCTGACGAACTCGAACTTTCAGACTTAGACTCCGGTTTCGACTCTTCATCCGTATCCAACACCTGATCGACCACCCTTTTTAATAACTCAGACTCATGATCGGTGTCAGACGTTGTGAATGTAACATCAATATTGACTGGTAATTCATCAATGATTTCAGACTTTAACTTGATGTTGACTGCCTTTTTTAGACTCTCCTCGTTAGGATTCCTGGGAGAATAACTTTCATGGATCGGGGGCGGACATCTGTTATACTTGACACTTTGTTTCTTACCAGTATCAGTATCTTCAGTCTTTTTCTCCATGAATGCTTCAAGACCTGCAACAGTAGGATAAACACGATCAATCAAATAATCACAAGTAGTGTAACTCAACAGTAATCGTTTAATCCTTTCACTCTCAATCTTTTCAAGTTCCAACTCCTGTTTCAGCTTAGCACAATCTTCAATATACTCGTTGATAATACTCTGTTTTGTCATTAATGTTGCGCTCATTTTTGTCATTGCATTTTCAATCTCTGAATTCGTTCTTTTCAGACGATCAACTGTTTTGTTGAGCACATCATACGATTCCTTCACATACTTCACATCGCACTATAAATATTCCTTTATCTTCTCAAGTTCAGCAATCTTCTTATCTTTATCCTCACAAACTTGTAAAGATTCTAAACATTTCAAACATAGTTTTTCAACTTCAACCACCTTTTCAACTATCTTTTCAACTTCAACAAGCTTTTCTACCTCGACGATTTTCTCAACTTCTACCAGTTTTTCAACTTCGACTACTTTTTCAACCTCAACAATCTTCTCCACCACTTTCTCCACTTCAACGATTTTCTCTACTACTTTCTCAGTTGCTGATTCAACATTCGCTTCTCCAGCTTCTGTCTTTGTCTTTTCATCAGCTAGCCTTCTTACTGCTTCCAGCTCTTTCTTCAATCTGGCAATCTTCTTCTGATTCAGCATCTCCATTTTATCTGCAAAAAAACAAATTAAAACTAGTAGGATCTATGCCTTTTCTAGCTTTGTTGAGATGTTCTTCCTCATCATCGGTATCCACATCACTTCCAAGATCTGAAAAATCGGAATTCTTTTCTGATTAGTCTCATCTTCATCCTGAATTCTAGCAACAAAACATAAGCCTTGTGGAACATATTTATCCCAGTTAAAACTCTCTGCAGCTAGACTTTAACCTTGTGGAATGTAATTATCCCAACTAAATCCCTCTGCAACAAATTCATCATCTTGATCAATGATACCAAAATAAGCTTTTTTATCTGCATCTTCGATCATTTTCCGTTTGTCATCAACAATTGGTCGAGCATGTGCAGTTTGTGGTTCCTTTTGTTGAGTAATCTGATGAAAATTTGATTTCTGATAATAATTGTTCTTTTCTTGATTCCCAGTTGCTTCTTGATTTTTGCATTCTCGTTTAAAATGACCTTTTCCTTTGCAACGGAAACAAGTAACCTTTGATTTGTCAAAACCCAAAGGAGAAGTAGCCATTCCTCGAAACTCATCTCTGCCAGTAATTTGTTGAAACTTTTCTGCTCTTCTACAAGCACTAGCCAAACACCACTTCACATCCATCAACTCAAGTTCCTCTGCATCAATTTGGTCATAATCTTCTTTTGTAAGCATCGGATTTCCAATCTTGCCAGCAATCAAACTCTCATAAGATTCCAACATAGCAACGAGTGATGCCATGTGTTGCTTGGCTATTTCTGGAGAGAAATTCTGACCATTTTGAATATTCAAAGTGACATTGCATTGAAGATTTGTTGAATTCTGTTGTTGAGGACTTGATGTTGTATGATTCGGATCAAAGCTTGAAAATGAAAACGAAGATTCACTATTCTGTGTCACATTACTACCTTTTGTTCCTGATGAACTATCAGCACTAAAACCAATTTGGATCTTTGGACTAGGACTGGGGGTAGCCTCAAACTTGTTCCCTCGATAATATAAACTAACATCTTGTTTGGCATTTGGATTTGTCATTATTGCAGTTTTCTGAATATCCAGCTCCTGCTCTTCAATCTTTTGAATAAACTGTGCCAGATTCATACTCTCAAACTTTCTTGTGTGTTTTAAAATCATCAAATAAGTTCCCCACTTATGTTGTGGTAATGCTTCAGCTAGTTTATCGACCCACTCATTATCCTCTTTCTCAATGTTAAATCTTTTCATTTCCAAAACTAGATGACAATATCTATCAATGGTATGCTTTGTTGTTTCATGGTCGAAAGCTGAAAACATATCAAACGATTTCTTCAATAACGCCTTTTTGTTTTTAATCATATCTGCACTTCCTTTGAATTTCTGAATCACTGCTTCCCAAATTGACTTAGCTGTATTATCATGTTGGAGCAAAACAAATATATCTTCTTTAATTGCTTGTTGAAGAACACTGATCATCATTTTCTCACTTGTAAATTTCAATTTGTCACCCTCTGAATAGTCACAAATAGCTTTTTCAATCCCACGATCATTCTTTGGTTTTTCATAATCTTTCAACAATGAACACCATGCATCAAATTTGTAAGCTTGCACCCAGTTCTCGAATCGATTTTTCCATCCTTGAAAATCTTCAATGTACATGAGCTTTGGTGGTTTCTGATAAGTTCCTGTCTCATTCTCATTGTACACAGTTTCAGCAACAGTAACTGGAGCAATCGGTGTAGCAAATGCATTGTAGAAATCCTCGTCCATGTTTCGGAAAATTTTTCACAAAAATATGAGTCTCAAACGAAATCACAAATCAAACAGAAACACTGTCTCAAGCGAAATCACTTTTTAAGCTAAATCCCTGATTTCGCTTGAACCACCACACTTTCAAGCGAAATAATGTCTTGAAGCGAAATCAGCACCCTGAAGCGAAATCAGGTGTAATTTCAAGCGAAACCACGAATTCAAGCGAAATCAACCTTCTGATTTCGCTTGAAATGCTGCTGATGTCATTTTAGCGATCTGTTTTCAAGCGAAATAAGGTATTTTTACCAGTTTTAATCCGAATTAATGTCCAATACTTTCAAGGATTACTTAAAACACAGTTTCAACCACAATATGTGAAATTCAAGACTTTTTGACCGTGAAAACTGTTTTAATTTCAAAAAGAAGGTGTAGAATTCAGAAAAACGGCTGTTTCAGCAAGAACTCTTCTTCCTGAGCTCTGATACCACTTGTAGGATCGTGTTGTGACCCAAACGAGTCAATCAGAAGAGCTCTAATCTGTTTCAGAGGCGGAAAGTAAGAAACAGACGTGAAAAACAGCTTGTTTCACTATTAATCGTCTTGTATATTGATTAAAATCAGTTTACAGATCAAATGACGCTTCGGCAATAGTTCGGTACCGGAACAATGAGCGTTACAAATGAATCCGCTTGAAGGCTATTTATAAATATGGGGTTTCGCTTGAAGATGACATGGTGTCAGTTCAAGCGAAATCAACAGACTTGATTTCGCTTGAAACTGTCAAATGTCATTTCAAGCTAAATCACCTACTTCAAGTGAAATAACCTTAAACACACCTTAAAACCTCCTATTTTCTCTTACATTGTGCCCTGAACTAACAATTCTAATACTAGACTTGATACAAGACGAAGTCGACGGACGTATGCACTAACAATCTAGACCCAAACTTTGACGAGATTTTGAAAACTTTTAAGGTTCAAAACCTTATAATAAATCATCTACGAAGATATGATTGGTTTCCAAAGCGGATTTGTTATTGTGTTCTCATTGTGGTTATCGCCTAAAGATAGGTGACGGTATTGTTTTAGAATCTAAACGCAAGAAACTCGCATTAGAGTCCTAGAAAAGTTATAGTCAAGGTCAAAGCATTACTAATAACCTAATTCCCTATAACCATGAGCTCTGATACCAACTCTTCTGTCACACCCCGACCACGTAAAACAACGAAACCGCGGCGGAAATGTAGGGGAGTGGAGCGACAGAATTATTGTTTCATAACCATGGATTCAAAAGTTTTGTTTTATTTAGATATTTAATATTTATATTGTCTTAAAGTTAAAACAAACAAGTTCACATATCGACTATCATCGTTATTAATTCACTAAGGCCTTGTCCAGTCCTAAGTGAGCATGCATCGTAGTCGAATTCAACATCATTCAACACCACCTGAAACATACGTGAAAATAAAGTCATCATAAATGTCGCAAACCCCGATCCCTTATCTATCCCGGGAACGAGCGGACGCGAACTCATAATTTCGGTGGTATCAGTTGGTTAATTTGGCAGCGGAAATTACATCAGGACCGTAGTTAGGAAATGTTTATCAGAGTAAAACCACCATAATTGTTATTAATAATCACATGGGAAAAACCAAGTTTCTTATTACAATATATTTATAGGGATAAACCCTATTTTATTGGATTTAAAACATCGTCTTTTAGGTAACTTTTATAGCCACATTTTTCCCAAGCCTTTAGTGCTCTCTAGCTGGCTTTTTACTAATTGGCTGTCACATTGTGTTACCTGAAACGTGTTTTAAAAACATTTGTCAGTGGGAAATACTGGTGAGTGAATCCCGGTTTAATCAAGACACATTTTATCAATTAACACAATATTGAGAGCGATCACATTGTTTATTTCTACACAATTACTCATTCAGTACTGTCAATCCTGACTGGTGGGTCATATTACACATTGGCTAACTCGTTGTCCAATGGTAACGTATTGTCATCCCGACTTACTACTCACAGTGTAGTAAATTTTGTATACAAAACCCCAACATACTGGCAGTAATTGAAGAACTACAAAGACTCAATCACCGCTTAATCGCATTGTAAAACATTTAAGGTTTTGTAAAACTTTACAAAAAGGTTAACAAAAAGAGGATAAACTCACATTGCTATCTTAGACTTCGCGTAAGGGTTTCCTGGGATTAATCTATAATTTACACAAATGTACATAGGTTAGTATAATAACCCTTTGATAATATTAATGATACCCTCCCCGAGACGGTATTCCAACAACTACGTCGGGCAGAACCACGACAGTTGTTACGGAACCCTAAATCAATCGGGCAGCGTATCTAATATGAAACTGGGGTTATAATACTTACAACGGAGCAGAACCTCGCTAATTATGGGGGTATAATACCCGTATAATAAAGCCTATATTCAGTTTTGAGAGAAAGAAAAGAAAGATGGACGAATTCTGATTGAAACCCGATGCGTTCTATTTAAAGTTGCTGAACCTGGGTCTCTCGCGGCCCGCGTAGCATAAGCCCAGGGCTTACGCGGCCCGCGTCAAAGCTAGTCAACGGACTAGCTTGTCCGGCTCATCAGGTAGGTCCGCCACGATGCTGACACGTGTCGGCTTGGGGTGTTGCTACGTTTTTTATCTCACGCGGCCCGCGTAAACTAACGGAGGGTTCTTCCTTTGATCCTCTTCTCGAGTACGGACTAATTCATCTGTCAAGGTATTTGCTAGTTCTACAGCTTCTTCTATGGTTTGAGGTCTAGCTGCCTTGACTACGTGTCTTATTTCTCCAATTAATCCCCAGATATAACGGGAGATTAACACTGGTTCAGGTGAAGCAAGAGTTGGCACTATTCTAGCATATTCAAAGAATAATTTAGTGTATCCCTTACTATCCACACCAGTCATCCTAAGGTTTAGGAATTTGTTTGCTATCTGTTCCTTCTCATTAGGTGGGCAGAATTTCCTTTCTACCTTGTCCTTAAATTCCTCCCATTCCATATTATAAGTTCTATCACTTCCTCTTGATTGGAGGATAGTGTTCCACTATTCTAGTGCTGAATTCTTAAACAGATTAGAAGCAAACATTATCTTGTCTTCTTCAGCACACTTGCTTATTCTTAAGACTGCCTCAGTCTTCTCTATCCAACGTAGGGTTGCAATGGCCCCTTCGTTGCCCTAGAATTCCATTGGTTTACAAGACCAGAATTCTTTATAAGAACAACCGTAAGACATGGTTCTTCTCCTTTTGGGAATAGGCATTTGAAGTACCGGTCCATTGTTTATACTGTTTTCGAGTTCAGAGGGTCGCTTGCTATCATGTTTACTCTTATTATCGGCTTCCCTAACCGTTTGAATAATATATGGCATTGCATCTATTATTCCTTGTGCGACTATGTGTTGGATAGCACTGTTATCCACTTGATTTCCATTGTTATTGATGCTTGGATTCTCATTAACCAAGTTAATGTTACTCTGGTTATCATTATTCAGATTTCCTTCATCGGCCATCTGAATTTTAAACATTTACCAATCATTAATAGAATAATTAAATAGTTTAAGTAACAACCACATAATACACATATTGATAAAAAATGTCCTGCATTGCGACTTTACTCTTTTTGCTATAGTATGCGTCAAATACACACTAAAACAGAAATTAAAAATTACAATGCTACTGTGCCTCGTTAACCACAGAGTGGTCTATACTACGATAGATTTATTATTATTACACACATATTTTATTATTGTTACCATTTTACCATTACTTTTACTGATATGGATTTCCCCTGAAATCCATCTGACGCTCATCATATTTCCATACGAGTTGCTCTCCTACGTATCTCATCCTCTCGCTACTTTCTATGATTTCTTCTCCAAAATTTCGGAGTTCTTGCAAATTCTCTACACTCATTTGGGGGTGCAGGTACTGGTATTGGCTCTGGGTACTGAGGTACTGGATTCTCCTGAGGGTATGGATTCTCCAAAATCTCCCTAATGTATTCATCGTTGTCAAAATAGGGATCTAGAGGGTCCAAACCTGGATATGCTGCTAAGTTCGGCAAGGTTTCTTCGTTTAGGTGATAACGTGGCACATAATCTCTAAGATCATCAAACCATGGATCTTAATTTGGATCTAAAGGATTAGGGGCTAGTATCCTAGGTATATCCTCAGGGTTAAAATCATGCCCTTCTACCTCCATCGGTTAAGTGGGAATCAAAGGTAAGGGTTGTGGGGCTACTAGTTGTTCCAGACTTGGGTCAGCAGCAGTTGTAGCTAGGATATGGAAATTAGCTAGGCTTCTATTAAGCATATCTTGTGTATGGGCATCTGACTCTCGCTTAGCGGCTGCTAGAACTCTTTGCTGTTGCAACTTTCGCATTCTTTTCCTACGCGCAAAGGCTTCCTTACTGAACCATCCTCTCTTTTTATGAGGGAATGGCTCTTCTGACTGAGCTTTAAAGGCAAACATCCCTTCTTCCTGATCAGCAGAATACCCAGAAAGGGCAGGCTGTGAAGAGGTACCTTCACTCCTAGGTGAATCTGACAACTGACGACACATGTCTGAAGGTCCTTGATCACTCATACTGTAAACTAACAAATAGTCAAATAACACAAAACACATAATTACAAAAATTATTTCCTAACATAAAAAATTTAGATTTTAAGTGTCAGCAGAACACTTCTTTAGCTTAGACCAGTGGCTAGGCTGTGATACCACCTTCTGTCGCAACCCCCGATCCCTTATCTGTCCCGGGAACGGGCGGACGCGAACTCATAATTTCGGTGGTATCAGTTGGTTAATTTGGAAACGGAAATTACACCAGGATCGTAGTTAGGAAAAGTTTATCAGAGTAAAACCACCATAATTGATATTAATAATCACATGGGAAAAACCCAAGTTTCTTATTACAATATATTTATAGGGATAAACCCTATTTTATTGGATTTAAAACATCGTCTTTTAGGTAACTTTTATAGCCACATTTTTCCCAAGCCTTTAGTGCTCTCCAACTGGCTTTTTACTAATTGGCTATCACATTGTGTTATCTGAAACGCGTTTTAAAAACATTTGTCAGTGGGAAATACTGGTGAGTGAATCCCAGTTTAATCAAGAAACATTTTATCAATTAACACAGTATTGAGAGCGATCACATTGTTTATTTCTACACAATTACTCATTCAGTACTGTCAATCCTGACTGGTGGGTCATATTACACATTGGCTAACTCGTTGTCCAATGGTAACGTATAGTCGTCCCGACTTACTACTCACAGTGTAGTAAATTTTGTATACAAAATCCCAACATACCGACAGTAATTGAAGAACTACAAAGACTCAATCACTGCTTAATCGCAATGTAAAACATTTAAGGTTTTGTAAAACTTTACAAAAAGGTTAACAAAAAGAGGATAAACTCACATTGCTATCTTAGACTTCGCGTAAGGGTTTCCTGGGATTAATCTATAATTTACACAAATGCACATAGGTTAGTATAATAACGCTTTGATAATATTAATGATACCCTCCCCGATACGGTATTCCAACAACTACGTCGGGCAGAACCACGACAGTTGTTACGGAACCCTAAATCAATCGGGCAGCGTATCTACTACGAAACTGGGGTTATAATACTTACCCGTATAATAAAGCCTATATTCAGTTTTGAGAGAAAGAAAAGAAAGATGGACGAATTCTGATTGAAACCTGATGCGTTCTATTTATAGTTGCTGAACCTGGGTCTCTCGTGGCCCGCGTAGCATAAGCCCAGGGCTTACGCGACCCGCGTCAAAGCTAGTCAACGGACTAGCTTGTCCGGCTCATCAGGTAGGTCTGCCACGATGCTGACACGTGTGGGCCTGGGGTGTTGCTACGTTTTTGATCTCACGCGGCCCGCGTAAACTAACGGGGGGTCTTACGCGGCCTGCCTAGACTTAAAATTCACAGAAATCAGGTCTTAGCCTTGATACCGCCCGCGTAAGGGTTGGGGTGGGTCTACGCGGGGTGTATTTAAAGACATATTGGGATATTTAATTATTTTAAATATTATTTAATGTATTTCGGGCTTGGTTTTCACTTACGGGGTGTATTTAAAGACATATTGGGATATTTTAAAATATATTAGGGTGTCGGAAAATATTCGGGGTGTCAGTTTCTTTGAGGGCTGTTACAATAAAAATGCCGGCGTGCACATAGGTTTTGTGATAGTATCAGATTCATGGCTCGTATACATGTTGCAAAATCTCATACAACTACATGAGTTATTATTTGAAAAACTTGTTTTGTAAAACATTTATATTGTAAAATGAATAACCAAGTCGAAACAGATTGGTTATAATTTATAGAACCTCGTTGCCATGCATCTTAACTCAAAACATTTGTTTAAGTAAACCAAATTGTAAATCGTTCTCGTAATAAAACTTGTATGGTTTATATCATTTAGTATACATCGTTGCGTGACATCGTTTAAAAATCGTTCGTCCATGTGAACTAAATAACTCCACGGTATGTAATATGATAAAAGCATTTATATATAAAAAGTACCAGTGGCGTATCTACCATGCTTTTATCATGTTACACTCGTCCCGTTATCTAATCGCATACCAAAAACCAATTGTTTAAATTGTTTAACTCGTTCGTGTTATAAACCATCGTTCATTTGTTTAAATCGTTCAATCGTTCAAATCGTTCTCGTTTTAATTGTGAAAACTAACTTTTGGTCGTCTCGCTTATAACATTCAAACCTTCGTAACTCGTCCATCGTTCAACTCGTATTAACAAACCACCAAAGGGTAAGTTAAAAATCATCAGGTTCAGTCGTTACCCACATAACCCCCATACATAACCATGGCGGCAGTCTGATAACGAGATTTGTCAGATCCTATGGTACCATAACCTAATACCGGTCGGCTTGATCATTGTTAATGAATGTTAATCGTTATGTAAATGCGTACAACAAGTTCGTTCACATTATCGAAATCGTTATAGTTTAATATAAACCATAGTATTCGTTTTTGAAATCATCGAAATCGTTTAACACATATGTATCACCCCAAAACAATTGAAAATAGTAAAATAGGGGACTATATACTTACATCGAAGTGCAAAGTATCCTTGACTTAATGAACTATCAATGCTCGGGTAAACCAAGGAATTCAAGTAGCACCTAATAAACGAATCGCTAAGTTAATAAATCGACATCTAAATCGGGAGATTGGGTAGAATGAGGTCTCGTAAACCAAATGAGTATTGGAACTCGTGTGACATGGTTTAACAAAGCCTACATTCTAAATCGGAACCTATCCTAAGTGCTTACGACCCGTTACGACCCATTAAGGTAGCTTATGCTACTTTAGCGCGTCATTCGCGCAAATGCGCTTTTGAGATGCCTAACTAGTACTTCGACAAGTATTATATGCCCTAACATGTTTAAATATGTTGCATAATCAGTTTAAGTGACAAAAATTAAGTTACATACGCTTAAAATCCAATTATGCATGAAAATGGCATTTTGGTCATTTACCTAAGGCATATAAACTACCTATCATATAACTAATTAAACTAAGTGACCATAAGGTATAACCTCGGAAGGTTATTCCCTATACAACTATGGTCACAAATATGCTTGGTCGAATCCTAACGATCGACCAAACGGGTTGGGTTCGAAAGTCTAAGCGGTTGTCAAGACCGCTTGACTTACGACCCTATACAAGCACTAGACTAAAAGAACAAGTTAAACATGTTAAAACATGTTTAACTAAGTTAGAAAACAGGTTTGATATCAAAACAAAGTGTTTTGATACCCAAAAATAGCTTCGTTGCAAAATATGCATAAACACGTATTTTTACCGAAACTTTGACTCGTCACTTCGACTAATCGACGTGGTAATCAATAGGTATAGTCACATGGGACTATAACCATCGTGATTACGCTCACGTTTCAAAGTTCAAACGAACTTTGTGTTGACCAAATCATGGTCAAAGCAGAAAGTCAAACACTGTTTGACTTTCATGCTTGAAAAGCATAAACAAGCATGAAAGAAGCTTAGAAAAGGTCCAAGCTAGGAATAATTGAACCAAAATACTCAGGTATGAAGCTTAAGCTTCAACTTAGAGCAGAATTGATTCAATTTGTGTGACGAATGAATGATGAACATGGTGGGTATTTATAGAAATTTTGGATCAAGGAGATCATTCCATGTGTTAGGAGGTTCAATCTTGACCCTACACTTGTGGAACATGGTTTCTAATACAATGGGAGCTAAAAACCATTCCATAGTATTGAAAAATTTACATAAAAGACCCTGAAACTCAAGCTGGTTGCTGAAAACTGGTATGCTGAAAAACATCTGGGTCGCGTGGCGTGCCAGGGTCTCCCTGGGATAGCGCGTGGCGCGAGGTAAATCAGTTTTAAGTTTCCAGTTTTGGCAAAACGGGTCCCTGCATGCTTAAAACTTGATTTTCGACTCGTTTAATCCCCGTTAACCCCATTTCAAGGCTCTACAATGAAGTTAAAGCATAGGGAACATGAAATATGCTTAAAAATATCTCGGATGTTGGTTCGTTTGGTTGTACGGTCACGTTTTTCGGTTAATTACGACGAAAACTCGAACGGACGCGAAAACGATCCAAATTACACGACGAATGGTATTTTTGCATTCCGATCACTAAAATAAACTATTTTAATGATTACAAAAATTTTTGGATGTCTGGATATGTTCAGAACGTAAGATATGCGCGTAAATGCAAACTTATGCACTTTTTGACGCTTTTAGTCCCTATTGATCAAATAAGTTTATTTTCGCATACCGAACCCCTCAAAGCCTATTTCTAACCTATGTAAAGGATGTTAAGGGTATTTTTATCTTATGATCAAGTTCCGGAATGTTCCTTACAGTACGAATCGGCATACATTCGCAGTTTGTCGTAAATAGTCCCTGCGATCGAATAAACTTGTTTTCGACACACCAAACCCTCCAAAAATTATTTCTAAGTTATGTAAAGGTTATTTAAGGTATGTTAAGCCTATGTCACTATTCCGTAGTGTTGGTCATGTTAAACTGATTACGTTTACGCATCAGTTTGCGTATAACTTTCCAGAAAGCGATTTAAAGCTTGAAATCGGACTAGAATCAAAATGTAAAATCGTCAAACACAAATACACAAATATTAACACCAAAACACATCATTTTATTGATAATTGATATTTCTTTTCATCATACATCATTTACAGAGCACAAGTGTCACAATTTTTATGCTGACTGTTTTTCACATATGTTTATGGATATTCGACTGTTCAAGCATGCAACGCATAGGACTGCATCTGGGCCTTAGACTTCTTAAATCAAAAAGACAATTACATGTATTCTTTGTTGTATAATAATGTTAACTATATTGAAACAATTTAGTACCAGTAGTTGTGAGCAATTTGTAACGTGACTCCCCGGTATTTCCGTCGCGCGTTGTTGTATTACGCTATTGGGGTGTTACAGATTGGTATCAGAGCACTGGTTATAGGGAATTAGGTTATTATTATGCCTTTAACCTAGTCTATAACCTTCCTAGGGACCCAAACATGAGTAGACTTAGGACATCTTTCCTAATCCTCATCCTTATTCGTGCCACAACTACTCTATGATCTACAAATCATCTAACCTTAGATGATTTATCCTATACCCTTAGGCTTTATGCCTTAAGGTATTCCTCAAAATGTTTTTCTCAAAACATTTTCATTGAAATATTTCTCAAAATGTTTTCTTAAACGTTTTCGTCAAAATATTTCACAACATGTTTATCTCAAACAATTTTTATCAAAAGATTTCTTAAATGTTTTCCTCAAACATTTTTCATTGAAATCTTGGGTTTTAATAATGTGAACACATGTAATCTGGAAGGGTGGAAGCCTGTACACCAAGTTTTCTGTCTAAGGCTAGAGTGTTCGTACAAATCCGCATTATCGGACCAGTCACTCTTACCTGGGAACTCTTAGGGTGAGTGTCCACTTATAGGCTAAAGTATGTCTTCTCGAAACATTATAAAAACCTATCCATCTTGACCATGTCAAACGGTTTCTAAACACTATAACCTTTGTGACACTACTCATTCATATTACCCTCGGTAATATGTTTGCTATTCACTACAATCGAAACAAATTTCCTTTCACAATACTATTTCATCATATTACCTTCGGTGATATGTTTGATTCGAGACAATTGAAATGAATTTCATTTCATTTCATTTCACGACATTATGAAATCCTATGTCATTTTCGAAACACTACCTTTGGTCTTTCAAAATTTCAAAAATTTACCATTTGGATGAGAATTTTCAAAATTTCAAACACAAAGCTTCTTTATTTTTTGTTAATTTAAAATATTTTATCCTAAAAACAATAAATTTTAAAAAAGGTAAAGAATTTATAACCCAAACCATTAACTTGGTTTGTATTCTCTCATCCACAAATATTACAAAAGCTTATTTTTCAACAAATTCTTGTTCCAAAACAAAATCCACAACACTGTATTTTCTAAGTACAAGAACAAGACTTTTGAACAAGATTTTTACCTAAAACAAGATAGTGGGGAAAACCATGCCTACACTGACCGATTTGAACAGTTAAGCCTACTTTGCCCCACTATGGTCACACCTTTGGATTGGGCCATTGAGAAATACATTGATGGCCTACCTAATCCTATCCAAGATATTGTCACCGGAAGCAAACCTGCAACACTTAGGGACACTAAGGAATTAGCCACAACCCTAACCGACTCCCAGGTTAGAAAAGGGAAAATTTTTCGAAAGGGAGACGAGAAACAAAACAATGAAACTACTAAGGAGAATTCAAAGGGGACAAAGGCCGAATCTTCTAAAAATTCTAAGAAGAACAAGACTTCAAAGAATTTTGCAATTCCTTCACCAATTCCACTAAACTCGGTACCCTTTAAGGGATTCTATCATGGAAATCAACCTCGGTGAAATTATTGCAACTATCATAATGCAACAAATTCTCCTTGTCGCCAGTGTACAATCTATGGTCTACTTGGACATCTAGCTGTGACCTGTCGTGTCCAGAACCGAGCAGCCCCTACTCAGACTCGCCCTCGAGCATGTTTCAATTATGGTGATTTAAATAATTTCAAGCGAAACTGCCCTAAGCTTGCCAATGCTAATGGATGAGTGGTCAATGTCAATGAGACTCAAGCTAATGATCAAGCATTTATGATCATTTGAACCTCTACATTTTCTGTTTATTTTAAAAAACAATGTACATACTTCAACTATGTTTGTAATGACAATATAAATTTTAAGAAGTTTTTCCTTCATTCTTTATTATTTGTATTCAAATTACAAATTCCAATGTGATTACACTATGTGTCACACCCGCTCGTAGCGGAATCGCGAGGTGTGATCTGATCGGTTCTCATTGAATAACAATATAAGTGAACAAACAAAATGAATAAAAACAAGCTCCAATGCCATTGTCATAATCGTTTCAAAAGAACACAACATAAGTTGTTACAAACCATCAAATGAAAATAAGTTGTCATTGTTTCATACATCAAAATTTAAGTCTTAAAATGTCAAGGCTTTGACCACTATATCACCTCAAAGAGGCGGTATATAATGGGCTAACCCTTCAAATGTTGGCATGGAGTCTTGATACTTGCTTTCTTGAACTGAAATGTCTGTATGGTCCACTAATTCCCTGAAATACATGTTAAGTTGAAAACATCAACAAAAGTTGGCGAGTTCATGCAGTTTAGTTGTATAAGATGTATCTTGTAAAATGTGAGTTGTATAAAATGTATTTAAAAAATGTGAGTTGTATAAAATGTATCTGTAAAATGTGAGTTGTATAAAATGTATCTGTATGTAAAGATATAGTATGTAAAGCGTCAATGAAATCGTTGATCATTAATGTTTCGCGAGGACATTAATATGTGTGACGAATTAGGAAGCAATCCAAACCTAGACGATTTCGTGTCGACTACTATCGAGTGGGACACAAACGCACTCTTCTGTATGGGTCCACGACCAAGAGTGGGGCTCGCCAAAACCCATTAGATCTAACCCTCTGTACCTAGGTCCAAACTGGATTAATGGTGCTTAGATGTATGACCCTAATCGCACATGATCTAAGGTGTTTCATTCCATGACTTAACATACAATTGAACATGTATTTTCCCCGATAGTTGTAAAGTTGTAAAGCATTTAAAATGAATAGGGGACATGAACTCACAGAATTGCGTCCATGAATGGTAAGTAACTGTGATCTGACGTACGGTTTTCCTGAATAGTGTCACGACCTACAAACGTTCTATATTTGTTAGACACTTCGGTCTTGTAATGACTTGAGTACAAGTCTTTTATCTTGAATATGTGTTAAGACTTGTATGTCTTTGTTATTCATTGAACTGTGTCTTAGATGTATTAACTGATAACTGTTTAGTGTATATATTTCGCCAAATATATATTCTTGTATCTCGTGAGTTGTATTGTAGTTGTATAAATGTGTTTTCACCAAGTGTTAGGTGATGTGAAAGTGCATATCATTGCATGTATAGGAGTACATATGTCCGCGTGTTTGTTATATGTGATCTTGTATTCTTAGAATATATATACTTATATATTCCAAGATATGTTTCATAAAAATATATATGTTATACTTGGTAAAAGGTATAGGAAATATCTTAAAAATAATCTATTTTTAAGATTAGTTCTAAAAATATATTTTTAGTCTTTCACTAAAACAATATATTTTAGATGGTAAGAAGTATATATATATGTTTATATATTTCAAAAATAATACCTTTTTATTATAAACCATAAGTAATATATTTTGTATATTGTAGAAAATATATGGTTACTTATTCGGTTTAGAAAATGTAGTTTACCAAGTCGTCGATATATTGTGTATTCATAGTCCGTAATACTTATATAGTCCGTATAGTTGTCCGTAAGTCCGATTTGTCCATAAGTTGTGTCCGAAGGCTCGGATCGCCCGTAAGTTGTTTTTATGGTGTCTTTATATGTGTAGTCTTGTAAGACTTTAGTTGTAATGTGTCTTGTGTTTATTTGTGCCATTGTATTCAAGTTACTAGTTTTCATACATATAACTAATACAAACAAATAACACATATCACATAAGATGTTAAGATAACTAAATATATATTTTCATAAAAATATATATTTATATCAATTTTTGCTTTTATAAAAACTATTCTTTAAAATCTTTTTAATCTAATAAAGATTTTGTCAAAAATAATAGTTTTTATAACTTATGATTTTTAAGAAAAATGCCCATATTTCCTTTGAAATATATACTTTGCCATGTTTATATAAAACATATCTTTTTCTTATAAAATCACCAATAATCTTCTCATATTTTTCTTAATAAAAACATATGAGATTTATATCAAAATCTTAACAAGATGAAATCAATAACATGTAGGGTTTTGGTATGATCATAACATAAGTTAAATAGTTCAAAATCCATGATTTACTTCTAGTTTTAACAAACTTTTTATAAAAACCCATCTTATATGTTTCTTTTTATAACTTTGTAAAAGTATTATTTTTAGTGAAAAACCTCTTATACTTTAACAAAATCCAAGATTATGATCATCCATCTAAACATTTATGTTTAACAAAACCCTTAAACAATAACTTGTATACTTGTTAGATTATGTTTTTAAACATCATCTAACAAGTTATTCATATGCTAATCATCAAAACTAGATCAAATATGCAAGTATTCATCCTTAAATCACAACATAAACACACTTTTATATCATGATTATTATTTTGCTTCTTTGTATTTTCATATTATTTTGTATGATTATTTAGTTTATTACGCGTTCTTTAACCAAATAATACATAAATAAGTATGAAAAAGGGATTTTATAAGCTTACTTCTAGCACTAATGGCTAGGGATGATCTTAATGATGATTTAAAGAAAAGAAAAGTTGTTGATCTTGGGGTTTTGAAATCTTTTGAATGGATGGAAAGGCTTGCTTCTTCTTGTTGTTGCTTTAGATCACCTTAAGTATCTTCAAGCTCCATCTTGATCATCAAAGAAGGCTTGAAAGGTGAAATGTTTTTGATGGTGTTCTTGGATAATATATGAATGTTGAGAGAGTTTCTTAAGTGTGTGAAAGTAAAGGGGAAAATGAGATGAATGTGGTTAGTGATTATGGTAAGTAGTTGTTATAAGTCTTCACTAACTTCACCACTAGGCCCACTTGCTTTACCAACTTGCATCAAGGGTAACTAGCAAGATATTTTTGGAAACAAGGTAAAAAAATGGGCCCCACATGGTGTTATAACCGTGAATGAAGGGGGGGGGTACCCTTGCCTTGTGAATTTGTTTCATGACTTTCCTTGTTAAAAAGTGTTAGGATTATTGAGGAAATTGTTTAGGAAACTTATATGTATAAGTGTTTAAGTGATAAGAGGGTGTTAAGTGACCATTACTAGACCACAGTGATCCAAATAACACTAGATGATCATTAAAAAAAGATTTGATATTGTTCGGATATTCGTTTCGAATTGTTTCGGTTAGACATTATTTGAACGCTAAGTTGTGTAACTTGGGTGAATTGATGTAGTTGTTGGTTCGGATGATACCCGAAGGTATCCTCATATGAATTCTATGTTAAACATCATTTTTACATGTTGTAAAAATATTAAAAAGCTGATTTCTGTAGAATTTATGCGGAAAAGTGTTGAAATCGTCGCTTTTAGTGCTTTTCGGGTAATTTTTAATGTTATCGGACTTCGGGAAGGTTTTAAATCAAATCCTTGCATTCCTAGTTAGGGTTTAATATATATTAGATGTTGGACTTTCGTCTGATTCCTAAAGATGTCGTTTAGATGGTTTCTGCGGATCCTGCGTTTTCGTCAGAATACTAGTTTACTAGGTGCTTTTCTAGTAGTTTTGATGCATTGTTTAAACTGTTTCAAATGTACTTAATAAAAATGGATCATATGCATCATAAGTAAGTATTCCATGAGTATTCTAAGTGTATGTCAAGAAATAAGCAGTTCGGATGTTCAAAATGCATAAAAATGTAGCTAAAATGAGTACTTTAAGTGTAAGAAAAGTTACCGAAAAGAGGCAGTTGTCACATTCTCCCCCTGTTATTGAGAATTTCGTCCCGAAATAGCTGAGTCATCCTTTGCAGGAGTCCTCGCGAACAGGTGAGGATATTTTGCCTTTATTTGATCTTCACGTTCCCAAGTATACTCGGGTCCGTGTCGAGAGTTCCAACGGACTTTTACTAACTTGATATGACTTCTCCGTGTTTTCTGGATCTTCCAATCCATGACCTCAACAAGTTCTTCGGTGTATTGGAGTTTGTCGTCAATATGAACTTCATCCGTCGGGATGATAACCGTTTCTTGTGTTGGACTCTTCTTAAGATGCGACACATGAAATGTGTCGTGTACACTACTTAGTTCTTCTGGTAACTTCAGCTTGTAGGCAACGGTGCTAATCTTTTCCAAGATCTCAAATGGTCCTACATATCGTGGGTTAAGCTTTCCACGCTTACTGAATCTTGCTACGCCCTTCCAAGGCGAGATTTTCAATAAGACCTTGTTTCCGACCTCGAAGGATAATGGCTTCCGTCTCTTGCCTGCGTAGCTCTTTTGTTGATTAAGAGCCACCTTGATACGGTCTCTGATCTGAAAAATTTTATCTGTAGTCTCTTGGTCCTAGATATCATGGGTTAAGCTTTCCACGCTTACTGAATCTTGTTACGCCCTTCATTAAATCCATGAAGACCGTCGGTGCGTTCGTTAAACCAAAAGGCATAACGAGAAACTCGTAATGACCACAACGAGTTCGAAAGGCCGTTATCGGTATGCTTTCTTCTTGTATTCGTAGCTGGTGATACCCCGATCGTAAGTCTATCTTGGAGTAGAAGCTCGAACCTTTCATAAACCATTTGAGTTAGTTGGAAATTTATTTGTAACATGGTTTAGAAATTTGAATTTTTGTTCATTGAAATGTTGTGCACTTTTGCAAAACTTGCATCTCTCCCCCTTAAACTTTTAAAAAGATGTAAAATGATAAAGAGTGGGGGTTATGAACTTATAGCATCCTTATTCGGTCAACTACAAAGTTTAGAAGGTGCTAATCGATATGGAGATTTGGCTACGGGTGCGGTTCCCGGTACCAAGTCGATATGAAACTCGACTTGTTGATATGGTTATAGTCTCGACAAGTCTTCAGGAAAGACTTCAGGAACTCTTTTATCACTGGAATATCTGTCAGCTTCGGCCCAACGGCCTTCTTGTCGACAACCTTTGCCAGAAAGGCAACACAACCTTTTTGTAAGCACTTCTGTGCCTTCATGCAATTGATGATCCGCAATGTTGTGTTGTGCTTCTCTCCATGAGTAACAAGTGTCTCTTTGTTCGGTAGTGGTAGGCGAATGGCCTTCTCAAGACAAAAGACTTCGGCTTGGTTATTTGATAGCCAATCCATGCCAACCGCTACGTCGAAACTACCCAACTCAACGGGTAAGAGATCGATATTAAAATTTCGCTTGCCAAGTTCCAAGGAACATTTTCCAACAACTTTCCCTGACTCGACTAGTTTACCGTATGTCGATTCTATAGAATAAGGGGCCGTCTAGCTTACTTGGCTCTAGGCCAAGTACATTTTGAATTCTGTGTGGCGAGGACTTCACTGTATAGTTTTAGGAATCCCTATGTTTAAATGTAGGATAACCCAATCCATATGTTTAAATGTAGGATAGCCCAATCCCTATGTTTAGATATAGGATAATCCAGTCCCTAATTGTAGCTAGGACAATCCCGTCACTAGTAATGAAACTCATTTCACATGCATGAGTTTGATTGGTAAGAAACGTGTCGGGTAACTACTGTTTGAGTGATCGAGGTAGGGTGGGATGATGCGGTCATGCCTCGGATCTCCGGGGTTAAATCCCAAAATGTAACACGCAATGCGTTTGAATTCGGGTGTTACCCAGTATGGAACAACCCTTGAGAGATTGTGAAAGCCTCGAGTGTAACCAACAACATTGGCTCTAGGCATGATCGAGTTCTAGAATTTGTTTCTAATCTTTGAATTTCAATTAGCGAGCAATACTCTTCTCGCATAAGCTCCTTGAGTTCTTCCCCCGACAACCACTTCACTGTATCACTTCCTAGTGTTTGTACTTGGAGATTCCTCCAAGGAGGGTATTCTGGATAATAAAACATGAATTCTGCACAATATTTATGTGTTAAAAAGCTGATTATAGCTGAATTTTGTAAAATTCTGAAGGCTTCGGTCAGAAGGAGACTCTCTGTGTATCAAATTGTCTACTCAGGAATACGTTTCCTAGTATGACTAACCGACTTCATTGTCTTTATTTGGCGGACAGAACCTACCGCACCTCTCGTATTAACGAGGTCTTGCAGCTTACAGTCCGGAAAGGCCTTAGACTTAAAACCTTGTGATGTCGCATCTTTCGGTGTGGCATTGCCACTTGTTCCCGATCCATCAAGATTTGAACCACTTGAACTACCAGTACCACCAGTACCGTCACTAGTGTCGTCTTGATTAACCTCATGTTGTGCAATTTCTGCACCCTTGTGTTGTTCCATAAGAACTCTTGTTCGACTTAATCAGTAAGATGCTAATTTGTTAATCCATTTCTGGGTGTAAACCTTCCTTTTGGTGCCATGTTCTTTTTAATACGCATTATTAAAAGAATCTAGACATATAGTTCAACAATATAGTCTATCATGCGCCCAAAAATGAAGAATGCAGTCGGTCATGGAAACCTTAAGATCGCATTGTTCATACATGTCTGAATAAATAGTAATGTGGATAATTGCAACCAAAATGTGTATTGCCTCTTGCGCATACTGGTCATATGTCTAAGTGGAAAACGAAATAATTCGTTGAGGAGGGGAAACCAACCAGTGGCCTCCGTCCCTATAGTATGCATTCCATACTACATAGGCTTTGATCATCCGAAGTAGAGAAATTCCCTTTTCGTACTTATCCATGTGGCGAATATGGTAATAGTGCTTGAGCTTCACGAGCTCCAACAAGATCACTAAGATCTTCATAGGTGTCGAATTGAATGCAATGAGGAAGTTGTAGCATGGCTCATGCCATACTATCCCTTTGGATAAGACAAATGTCAAAATGACGGAATTTATTGTATTTATTTCCAATAAATAAGATAAGGTGTCATAGACACCAAAGAACCAACTCATGTACAAGAATTTTAGAATGTTGAGGAAAGATCCTCCATGAGTGGTTAACAAGTTTTGTTTGATTAGGTGACTAGTCTTGAACAACTCGTGTTGTAGATCAAATGTTAGGTGTGAACAATACGTACCGTCATCCTGTATTGTATTGTATTGTAGGGTGTTATAGTAACCATCTCGGTTAGGGTTATACTAGATAGAAACTTGAACAACTTAAGAATTTTGAATGGATAGTGATCACTAGCTTTGCCCGCAGAGTCCATCAGGATTCCTATGCACTACAAGTTGTTATTACGTGGGCCCCCGTAATAATAAATTGTCTTGCATGGTTACCCTAGCATTCTCTTGCTCAAAGAAGACGATCAGTCAGAGAGAGGACATTATTGTCTATGTTTAACATAGGAGGGAACTTCATGATAGTTCATGTGTCAATGTCCGTTGTCATTACTCGCGGAATGGCACGGCGTTAGATGAAATAAAAATAGAGAGAATTTGTAAAAATAACAACTAGAGGGGCACCTTTAAGAAGAGTACTTCATCTTCCTTGTCTGGACAAGAGTGTCATCAACCATGATTTGTATGAGCCATAGGGACCTCGTCCCACTAACGGACTTGTTGACCAAGGCTGCCACCTCCACCTCCGCCTCATCGTCACTACTGAAGTCAGGCATCTCAGCATCCACGAGAAAGCAACCATCTTCCACGGGATCAATGCTTTATGGTCTCACTTAGGAACCACGTTCGCCATAAGCTCCGCAATAGGCGTGAGGTCGATATTCTCATGGAGGATGTATTGTATAAAATATGTTATGTTTTGAAATAGAGTATCATGTCTTGTGTAAAAGATGTCGTGTCTTAACCATGTTATGCGTGTCAAGGATGACAATGGAATTCGAAGTCGAAGGCATTTTGTTCTTGCCAAATATTTTGTACCACACATATATGAATAACGTATATATATAATCATGTAAAATCCTATCAATCAAGGATTTCTATCTTGTATAAGCTGAACTTGTAAACTGTTTATAACGCGTAAACTGATAATGTAATGTATTGCAGGCACATAGTATGTTAATGTAATGTGTCTATTTCTCATAGACCTCACCCATGGAAATGTCCTCGCTTGATTTATGTGAAGTGAATTTTTGTTTGTAGTGGACCTTGAAAAATGTTTATGCAATGAAAAACCCTTGTTCTTGTAATAAATTTTTTTCGTGAGAGGTCCCTAGTGATTGTAGACTAGACTCGAGAAAGAATCCTGGTTCACTATAATCAATGCTCTGATACCTATCTGTCACACCCGCTCGTAGCGGAAGCGCGAGGTGTGATCTGATCGGTTCTCATTGCATAACAATATAAGTGAACAAACTAAATGAATAAAAACAAGCTCCAATGCCATTGTCATAATTGTTTCAAAAGAACACAACATAAGTTGTTACAAACCATCAAATGAAAATAAGTTGTCATTGTTTCATACATCAAAATGTAAGTCTTAAAATGTCCAGGCTTTGACCACTATATCACCGCAAAGAGGCGGTATATAACGGGCAAACCCTTCAAATGTTTGCATGGAGTGTTGATACTTGCTTTCTTGAACTGAAATGTCTGTATGGTCCACTAATTCCCTGAAATACATGTTAAGTTGAAAACATCAACAAAAGTTGGCGAGTTCATGTAGTTTAGTTGTATAAGATGTATCTTGTAAAATGTGAGTTGTATAAAATGTATCTATAAAATGTGAGTTATATAAAATGTATCTGTAAAATGTGAGTTGTATAAAATGTATCTGTATGTAAAGATATAGTATGTAAAGCGTCAATGAAATCGTTGATCATTAATGTTTCGCGAGGACATTAATATGTGTGACAAATTAGGAAGCAATCCAAACCTAGACGATTTCGTGTCGACTACTATCGACTGGGACACAAACACACTCTTCTGTATGGGTCCACGACCAAGAGTGGGGCTCGCCAAAACCCATTAGATCTAACCCTCTGTACCTAGGTCCAAACTGGATTAATGGTTCTTAGATGTATGACCCTAATCGCACATGATCTAAGGTGTTTCATTCCATGACTTAACATACAATTGAACATGTATTTTCCCCGATAGTTGTAAAGTTGTAAAGCATTTAAAATGAATAGGGGACATGAACTCACAAAATTACGTCCGTAAATGGTAAGTAACTGTGATCTGACGTACGGTCGTCCTGAATAGTGTCACGACCTACAAACGTTCTATATTTGTTAGACACTTCGGTCTTGTAATGACTTGAGTACAAGTCTTTTATCTTGAATATGTGGTAAGACTTGTATGTCTTTGTTATTCATTGAACTGTGTCTTAGATGTATTAACTGATAACTGTTTAGTGTATATATTTCGCCAAATATATATTATTGTATCTCGTGAGTTGTATCGTAGTTGTATAAATGTGTTTTCACCAAGTGTTAGGTGATGTGAAAGTGCATATCGTTGCACGTATAGGAGTACGTATGTTCGCGTGTTTGTTATATGTGATCTTGTATTCTTAGAATATATATACTTATATATTCTAAGATATGTTTCATAAAAATATATATGTTATACTTGGTAAAAGGTATAGGAAATATCTTTAAATTAATCTATTTTTAAGATTAGTTCTAAAAATATATTTTTAGTCTTTCACTAAAACAATATATTTTAGATGGTAAGAAATATATATGTATGTTTATATATTTCAAAAACAATACCTTTTTAATATAAACCATAAGTAATATATTTTGTATATTGTAGAAAATATATGGTTACTTATTCGGTTTAGAAAATGTAGTTTACCAAGTCGTCGATATATTGTGTATTTATAGTCCGTAATACTTATAGTCCGTATAGTTGTCCGTAAGTCCGATTTGTCCTTAAGTTGTGTCCGAAGGCTCGGATCGTCCGTAAGTTGTTTTTACTGTGTCTTTATATGTGTAGTCTTGTAAGACTTTAGTTGTAATGTGTCTTGTGTTTATTTGTACCATTGTATTCAAGTTACTAGTTTTCATACATATAACTAATACAAAAAAAATAACACATAGCACATAAGTTGTTAAGATAACTAAATATATATTTTCATAAAAAAAATTTATATCAATTTTTGCTTTTATAAAAACTATTCTTTAAAATCTTTTTAATCTAATAAAGATTTAGTCAAAAAATAATAGTTTTTATAACTTATGATTTTTAAGAAAAATGGCCATATTTCCTTTGAAATATATACTTTGCCATGTTTACATAAAACATATCTTTTTCTTATAAAATCACCAATAATCTTCTCATATTTTTCTTAATAAAAACATATGAGATTTATATCAAAATCTTAACAAGATGAAATCAATAACATGTAGGGTTTTGGTATGATCATAACATAAGTTAAATAGTTCAAAATCCATGATTTACTTCTAGTTTTAACAAACTTTTTATAAAAACCCATCTTATATGTTTATTTTTATAACTTTGTAAAAGTATTATTTTTAGTGAAAAACCTCTTATACTTTAACAAAATCCAAGATTATGATCATCCATCTAAACATTTATGTTTAACAAAACCCTTAAACAATAACTTGTATACTTGTTAGATTATGTTTTTAAACATCATCTAACAAGTTATTCATATGCTAATCATCAAAACTAGATCAAATATGCAAGTATTCATCCTTAAATCACAACATAAACACACTTTTATATCATGATTATTATTTTGCTTCTTTGTATTTTCATATTATTTTGTATGATTATTTAGTTTATTACGCGTTCTTTAACCAAATAATACATAAATAATTATGAAAAAGAGATTTTAGAAGCTTACTTCTAGCACTAATGGCTAGGGATGATCTTAATGATGATTTAAAGAAAAGAAAAGTTGTTGATCTTGGGGTTTTGAAATCTTTTGAATGGATGGAAAGGCTTGCTTCTTCTTGTTGTTGCTTTAGATCACCTTAAGTATCTTCAAGCTCCATCTTGATCATCAAAGAAGGCTTGAAAGGTGAAATTTTTTTGATGGTGTTCTTGGATAATATATGAATGTTGAGAGATTTTCTTAAGTGTGTGAAAGTAAAGGGGAAAATGAGATGAATGTGGTTAGTGATTATGGTAAGTAGTTGTTATAAGTCTTCACTAACTTCACCACTAGGCCCACTTGCTTCACCAACTTGCATCAAGGGTAACTAGCAAGATATTTTTGGAAACAAGGTAAAAAATGGGCCCCACATGGTGTTATAACCGTGAATGAAGGGGGGGGGGTACCCTTGCCTTGTGAAATTGTTTCATGACTTTCCTTGTTAAAAAGTGTTAGGATTATTGAGGAAATTGTTTAGGAAACTTATATGTATAAGTGTTTAAGTGATAAGAGGGTGTTAAGTGACCATTACTAGACCTTAATGATCCAAATAACACTAGATGATCATTAAAAAAAAGATTTGATATTGTTCAGATATTCGTTTCGAATTGTTTCGGTTAGACGTTATTTGAACGCTAAGTTGTGTAACTTGGGTGAATTGATGTAGTTGTTGGTTCGGATGATACCCGAAGGTATCCTCATATGAATTCTATGTTAAACATCATTTTTACATGTTGTAAAAATATTAAAAATCTGATTTCTGTAGAATTTATGCGGAAAAGTGTTGAAATCGTCGCTTTTAGTGCTTTTCGGACAATTTTTAGTGTTATCGGACTTCGGGAAGGTTTTAAATCAAATCATTGCAGTCTTAGTTAGGGTTTAATATATATCAGATGTTGGACTTTCATCTGAGTCCTAAAGAAGTCGTTTAGATGGTTTCTACGGATCCTGCATTTTCGTCAGAATACTAGTTTACTAGGTGCTTTTCTAGTAGTTTTGATGCATTGTTTAAACTGTTTCAAATGTACTTAATAAAAATGGATCATATGCATCATAAGTAAGTATTCCATGAGTAATCTAAGTGTATGTCACGAAATAAGCAGTTCGGATGTTCAAAATGCATAAAAATGTAGCTAAAATGAGTACTTTAAGTGTAAGAAAAGTTACCGAAAAGTGGCAGTTGTCACACTATGTGTGATTACAACTACATGCCAACTTTGAGGATTCCGTTCTTTAGGAACCAAATCTTGTAATTTAGCATCCTATGATTGCACTCTAGTGCATTCATACGAACTTGGCAACACGATCGCTACAAATTCTATGTGTAAGTTACTACTATTTTGTGATCATGGAGTTACATATATGATATGTTTGTCTAGTATGTATAGTACATGATTACAAATATATATCTTACTTCGTATGTTGATCAAGCATACTTAGTATACGATTTTCAAATACATTTTGCTTAGTATGTTGACTTAGCAAACCTAGCACATGATTTGAAAACATTTTCTCGATATGTTTACATTACAATGACAATGCATGTTTTGTATATGTTGCATACTACCAGTTTGGTTAATATGAAACATGTATTAACATTTGTACTAGAATGAAATACCAACTACTAAATTTGTTTTATGCAAAACAAGTAGTGTTATCATTGCTAGTATGAAAGACGATTCGATTTGACAGATACTGTGTTGTGACGATGTTTATTTGATTTAGACGATAGTTCGACCATTTTTATTTGTTTACCCTCGCTTAACAAGAGGAGCTATGTGGACCATGCGACGAAACGAGTAATTATGGGTGTACACTTAATTATGAGGTTCAACACATGAGAATCATAGTAAGCCTTGTTAAGTATGGTGGCATAAAATCTAGAGTGATTAAGGTAACGAGAGGAGTATGATGCGATAAGAACATGGTGGATACGCCGATGGTACTTTCTATATATAAGTGTTCTTATTGTGTTATTCTTCAGAACATTACTAAGATCACTTGGTGATTTTATGTTATCTTGGACCATTATATGATTATATGATTATTTGTTATTGTGTGATTATTTTAATGGACGATGATGAGTACATTCATTAACTCAAATCGAGCAGACCGGGAGTATATTATGGTGTTAAAGGTGACGATCTTATTGCCATAGGTATGTTGACCCGTCTCCTATGCATGAGATGCTCATGGTACATGGGATGTACTTCGTGGGACGTTAGAAACCATGTACGTATGGACAAGGCTTGAATATACAACCCTTTGTTTGCTAGGATTTACACTAAGAGCTTAGTATAACATAGTGACATACCCAAACAATTTTGAACACTGGTTTACATTTTTTTAAAATTCACAAGTTTCAAAGGGTTGAATACCTTGAGACACTTTGAATATCCCAAATCACATTTTGAATCCCCCAAAAATTTCCAATGCCAAACGATGCTCTGCATCTTTGGGATCTAGTAATTTGCTTATCCTTCAGTTGTTTCAATTACACTTAACGGTCTCCATCGAATAAATTTCGGGACGAAATTTCCTAAAGTAGGGGAGACTGTAACACTTGTGCTCCGTAAACACTGTATGAGGTAGAACAATATCAATAATCAATGAAACGATGTGTTTTGGTCTCAATGTTTGTTTATTTGTGTTTGACAATTTCAAGTTTTGATTCTAGCTCGATTTCAAGCTCTAAATTGCTTTCTGGAAAGTTATATGCAAACTGTTACGTAAACGTAATCAATTTAATGCGTCAAACACTCCAGAATAGTGACATAAGCTTAACATACCTTAAATAACCTTTACATAACTTAGAAATAAGTTTTGAAGGGTTTGGTGTGACAAAAACAAGCTTATTCGATCATATGGACTATTTGCGACAAACTTCAAAAGACTGCCGATTCGTATAGGAACGTACACTCCGGAACAATATCATAAGCTAAACATACCATAAATATCCTTTACATAGCTTAGAAATAAGCTTTGAGGGTTTCGGTATGCGAAAATGAGCTTATTTGATCAATAGGGATTAAAAGCGTAAAAAAGTGTGTAAGTTTGCATTTACGCGCATATCTTACGTTTTGACCATATCCGGACATCTAAATTTTTTTTTAATCGTTAAAGTATTATATTTTAGTGATATGAATGCAAAAATACCATTCATTGCGTAATTTGGATCGTTTTCACGTCCGTTCGAGTTTTCATCGTAATTAACCTAATAACGCGATCGTACGACCAAATGAACAGACGTACGTGATATTTTCAAGAATATTTCAAGTCCCCTATGCTTTAACATCCTTGTAGATCCTTGAAATGGGGTTAACGGGGGTTAAATGCATCAAAAATCAAGTTTTTAGCATGCAGGGGCCTATTCTGACAAAATTCAAAACTTCTGGTCAGAGCACTAGGCGGGGCGCGAAGACTGTTGTTGTTTCCTTCGTGGCCAGCGAGAGATGGTGTGACACCTGTGTCACTACGACCATCATACAAATACAAATCCAATGAAATCTTGTGTTTCATTCTAGGAATTTGTACAATTCCATGTGACTTTTGCACATATCAATCCTAGTTCAATTTCAAGCTTTAAATCGCTTTCTGGAAAGTTATACGCGAACTGATGCGTAAACATATTCAGTTTAACGCGACCAACACTCCAGAATAGTGATATAGGCTTAACATACCTTAAATAACAATTACATAACTTAGAAATAAGTTTTGGAGGGTTTGGTGTGTCGAAATCAAGTTTATTCGATCGCAGGGACTATTTGTGACAAACTACGAAAGTATGCCAATTTGTACAGTAACGAACATTCCGGAACTTGATCATAAGCTAAACATACCCTAAATACCCTTTACATAACTTAGAAATAGGCTTTGAGGGGTTCGTTATGTGAAAATACGCTTATTTGACCAATAGGGACTAAAAGCGTCAAAAAGTGCATAAGTTTGCATTTACGCACATATCTTACGTTCTGAACATATCCGGACATCCAAATTTTTTTTTTGTAATCATTAAAATATTTTATTTTAGTGATTGGAATGCAAAAATACCACTCGTCACGTAATTTGGATCGTTTTCACGTCCGTTCAAGTTTTCGTCGTAATTAACCAAATAACATGACCGTACGACCAAACGAACCGAAATCCGAGATGTTTCTAAGCATATTTTATGTTCCCTATGCTTTAACTTCATTGTAGAGCCTTGCAATGGGGTTAACGGGGCTTAAATGCATCAAAATCAAAGTTTTGAGCATGTAGGGACTAAAATTGACAACTACTAATACTTACCTGGCGGGCCGCGAAAGATGCAGCCTCAGTCTACGCGGGGCGCGACAGACTGCCCAGACAGAAACAGTGAATCTGGTTAAAACAACCTGTTTGTGACACCTGTGCCTCCACGACCATCATACGAATACAAAACCAATGAAATATTCTGTTTCATACTTGGGATTTGTATAAATATGTGTATCATTTGCACATATCAATTCTTGTTCAATTTCGAGCTTTAAATCGCTTTCTAGAGAGTTATACGCAAACTAAAGCGTAAATGTAATCAGTTTAATGCAGCAAACACCCTAGAATAGTGACATAGGCTTAAAATACCTTAAATAACCTGTACATAACTTAGAAATAAGTTTTGAAAGGTTTGGTGTGTCGAAAACAAGTTTATTCGATCGCAGGGACTATTTGTGTCAAACTGTGAAAGTATGTCGATTCGTACTGTAACAAACATTCCGGAACTTGATCATAAGCTAAACATACCCTGAATATCCTTTACATAACTTAGAAATAGGCTTTGAGGGGTTCGGTAAGCGAAAATACGCTTATTTGATCAATAGGGACTAAAAGCGTCAAAAATTGCATAAGTTTACATTTACGCGCATATCTTACGTTCTAAACATATCCGGACATCCAAAATTTTTGTAATCATTAAAATATTTTATTTTAGTGATTGGAATGCTAAAATATCATTCGTCGCACAATTTGGATCGATTTCGCGTCCGTTCGAGTTTTCGTCGTAATTAACCAAATAACGCCATCGTACGACCAAACGAACCGACATCCGAGATAATTTCAAGCATGTTTCATGTCCCCTTTTCTTTAACATCCTTGTAGAGCCTTGAAAATGGGTTAACGGGATTTAAACGCGTCGAAAATGGCTTAAACATGTTGCAGGGACCATTTTTGCCAATTTTCAAAAGTTTCTGTATCTGGGGGGTGCTAGCATCGCGCGACCCCAATGGGGTGGTGTCGTGGCGGCACGCGATGGCCCTGTTTTGATAGAAACTTCAGTTTTCACCAACCTGCTTGATTTTGAGGGTCTTTTATGCAATTTTTCAATACTATGGACTTGTTTTAGAGCATCCCATTGTATTAGAAACCATGTTCCACAAGTGTATGGCTAGAATTGAACCTTGATTCTTGAAAAAAACACTTGGAATGATCTTGTTGATCCTAACTTGCTATAAATAGAAGTGGGTTCTTCACTTCATTCCTCACACTTGATTCTAAATCTGCTCTAAGTTGGAGTTTTATACTTCATACCTGAGTAATTTGAATCAATTCTCCCTTACTTGGACCTTTTGTAAGCTTCTTTCATGTTTTTTTATGCTTTTCAAGCATGAAAGTCAAACAGTGTTTGACTTTATGCTTTGACCATGATTTGGTCCAAACAAAGTTCGTTTGAACTTTGCATCGTGAGTGTAATCACGATGGTTATAGTCCCTTGTGACTATACCTACTAATTACCACGTTAATTAATCGAAGTGACGAGTCAAAGTTTCGGTCAAAATACGTGTTTATGCGTATATTGCTTCGAAACTATTTTCGGGTATCAAAACACTTTGTTTTGATATCAAACCTGTTTTCTAACTTAGTTAAACATGTTTAACTCGTCACTTTTAGTCTGGTGCTTGTATAGGGTCGTAAGTCAAGCGGTCTTGACAACCGCTTAGACTTTCGAACCCGACCCATTTGGTCGATCGTTAGGATCCGACCAACCCGACCCATTAATGGCCTCCAGTTCCCGCCTACCCACTCACACCATATCATGTATAAAAAGTATTCGTAATCCTAGTAACATGTATTTCACCCCCGCAGTATAAAAACTGAAAACAGTTAAGAGAAAAGGGGGACATGAACTCACCGTGGCGCGTCTCTACCAAGTATGCCTCCAAATCGATCAGCTGTATGACGATCTACACGTGCTAACTCTATTAGACGGATGGCCGTGCCTTAGCATTATGGTTTAAGTTTTTGGGAAATAGTTAGGCAACTATTTCGTGTTTACATTCTGTATACTTGGTAGTTATTCTCCTTCCCAAGGATGGGGGATTTAATACATGTGTGTTCGTAACATTCGGATTTCACTATTAAGTCTCACTTAATATATTTTATTTCCAACTTCAAAATATAAGTATTCTTCCCAAAAATATTATATTTTAATACATGTGATTTTCCCAAAATAATACTTAGTAATATTATTTTTACCCTAAAAATAATATTTACGTAGTTCACAAAATAATCATAAACACTTATACAAGTGATGTTGTGAAAAATATATACTAAATATATATATGTATCACGTTTTATTTTGTGAAATCCCACCTCCGATATTTCATAAATAAGGTCGTGGTGAAATTCATAGTTTGAAAACAAGTCGTCAAGTATCTCTAACACTTATAGTGAAAATAATTCTAAGTGTTAGGTTTTTAGAAAAATTTCGCCAGAGTTTCCTCTGTAACTGGAGGTGGCCACGCTTTCAAGCGTATCATTTTCTTTTATAAACCAAATCAACAATTTTTATCATTCAATCAAAACAGTGTTCAAACCACAAACTAGTCAAAATATATATAAATCGCATAAATTTCATGAACTTGTGATTTATTCAAACTATGAAGTAAATCCCATTACTTTTAGTGGATCTTTACATAAAACTATCCGATTTTGTAAAAACCTCGTTTTTAGGGAAGTTCCATCTTTACAACTTCTCGTCATCTTTTCAAAAATAGTTATTTTGTCGAAACTTTGTGTTACAGAAGTGTTTATACACTTGTGTGTTCTAAAAACCATTCTTGTTAGTGTAAGATCCGTCTTTAGAAAAACATGATTTCTTGACACTCGATCCTTTAAAAATACCACCTGTAGATCCGTAGATCTACTAGTTTTAATCACTATTTTACAAGCTAAAACACTTTTACACAAGTTCATGATTCTTGTGTGGTAGAGTTTCATCTTCTAACCCTTGTTATACTTAAACAATCTTTATGTCATAATCCAAGATCTTGACTAAACCGGGTTAAATGATGACCCGAGCTACCACAACATAGATCGGGTCCAAATAATCACACAAATCAAATACTACAACATTTACACAACTTATAAGCTTTTAACCAACATTTTAGTGTTTTAAGTAGACTTTTGTGCTTCAACTTGCATGTTCATAAATTTTAACCGTCATATATCGTTTTAACCACTTTAGAATAGTTCAAGAAGGTGATCTAAGCAACATACCACTAGCTCGAGGCTAGGGAAGAATCTAGACGTAAATCGGGTGGATAAAAGCAAGATAAAGAGGTCATTCGCCTTCCGATTGCACCAAGACTCCTCGTATGTGACCCGTAACACTTGTATGGACTTGGGATTGCTTGATCAAAATCGAACAATGATGGATGGGGGGTGGGTGCTCTCAGCCGAGAACCAAGAGAGGGGAGAGAGGTGTGTTTTTGTTAAGTGTTGTGAAGAAATGAATGGTGGTCCAAGTCTTGATCTTATAGGCTAATCTCATGCTAATTACCCAATGGATTTTGTGCCTCCTAGATATTAAGCACAAGAGATTTAAACAAATCAACAAGGACAAGTGTGTGTACCCTCTAGTTGGGGACGGTTAGAGAGGGGGGGGGTCTTGGTCCGATTCTAACTAGTTAGTTAGGATAATAGTTAGGTTAAGTAAGTTAGTTAAGTGCTTAACCCGGTTAGTTGTGTGTCGTGTGTTATGACGGGTGTTAGGGTATTCAGGGACCCTAACTGGCTCAGAAAAAGATAAATAATGTTATTAACAATATTTTCATGTTCCGGGTATAGTCCGGTTGTTCGGTTGGATAGTAATCCGTTAAAGTGCTTAACAAAGCTTTAAAGTGTCGTTAATACCCTTTTTAGTGACACAACTCATTTCTGACACTTTGGAAAGTGTCTAGTAATATTTTTCTCATGTTTTGGCATTTTATTAGGTAGCTTAAAGCTGAATTATTGTGTAAAGTGCTGAGTTTTGTACTTAGAGTACGTTTTAGGCACATCCAGTCATTGTGACTTATTCCTAGAGACGCAGTTCTACAACCCTTGTATCCCTACACTCACCACTAGTGTAGCAAAATATTTCTGGCTCATACAGGCCTTAGAGGCAGTGTTTGCCTGATGCTGGCTTTATCAGCATGTTCAATAGGTTATCCGTTATGGTGCTACTGTGCTTTTTGTGCATCATGTTTGTCACTAAGGTTCAGCATGTAAATAATGTAGTGACGATAAGTAAAGTATGATGCAAGTAAGTACATGTATCAGTATTCAAGTAGCAGTTTATTCACAAGTTCAAGCAAGCACAGTAATTAAGCAGTAATTAAGTATTAATTAAGTCGTACGGATACCTGGTTTAGTGAGGGTTGTCACATTCTCCCCCCGTTAGAAAAATTTCGTCCCGAAATTGTAAGTTCTGCTTGTAGATGCAGGGTTCTTAGGAAATAGGTGGGGGTACTTCTCTTTCATCCGGTCCTCACACTCCTAGGTGTATTCAGGACCGTGTCTGGCATTCCAACGAACTTTGACGAGCTTGACACTGCTCCGGCGGGTCTTGTTTACCTTCCAATCCGTAACCTCAACCGGTTCTTCAACGAAATGGAGCGTGTCGTCAACATGAATCTCGTCGATGGGAATGGCAATGTCATCTTGAGTTGGACTTTTCTTCAGGTTGGATACATGAAATGTATCGTGAACTGTATGGAGTTCAGCAGGCAAGTCCAGCTTGTATGCTACTAGTCCTATTCTTTCCAAAATTCTTAAAGGACCAATGTAGTGTGGATTTAACTTCCCATGCTTTCCGAAGCGTGCCACACCCTTCCAGGGTGAAACCTTCAATAAAACCATTTCTCCAACTTGGAATTCCACGTGTTTCCGGTTTGGATCCGCATAGGCCTTCTGTCTGTGGCGAGCTGCTTCGATGCGTTTAAGAATCTGCGCAATCTTGTCTGTCGTCTCTTGGACGATTTTGGGACCAGCAAGCTGCCTATCACCTGCGTCAGCCCAGCATAGGGGTGATCGGCACTTGCGTCCGTAAAGGGCTTCAAATGGCGCGACACCAATACTGGTGTGGTAGCTGTTGTTGTATGAAAATTCGACCAAAGGCAAATGCTTATCCCAGCTACCGCCCAAATCCATAACACACGCTCTCAGCATGTCTTCCAAAGTCTGTATCGTTCGCTCGCTTTGACCGTCGGTCTGTGGGTGAAATGCGGTGCTCATATTCAATTGCGAGCCAAACGCTTCTTGGAAGGATTGCCATATCCTTGACACAAACCTTCCGTCTCTATCAGAGATGATCGAGAGAGGCACTCCATGACGTGCAACGATCTCTCTCATATAAATTTCAGCCAATTTGCTCGTATTATCCTTCTCTCTGATAGGTAAGAAGTGTGCTGACTTTGTTAGTCGATCCACTATTACCCAAATAGTGTCATGGCCTCTTGGCGTTCTTGGCAACTTCGTAATAAAATCCATTGAGATTTGTTCCCATTTCCACTTGGGAATCTCAGGTTGTTGCAGAAGTCCTGAAGGCTTCTGGTATTCGGCTTTAACCTTAGCGCACGTTAAACATTTGCTCACATAAACAGCAACATCGCCTTTCATCCTAGGCCACCAATAATAATCTTTGAGATCCTAGTACATCTTATCCGCTCCTGGATGGATAGAGTACCGCGATTTGTGAGCTTCATCAAAAATAACCTTCCTTAAACCACCAAACAGAGGAACCCAAATCCTTTTCTCAAAACATAACGTTCCTTCCCCGTTTGGTACCAGTAGCTTCTCCATCCCACGGAGATATTCTTCTTCAAGGTTTCCTTCCTTGAGAGCTTCTTTTTGCGCGGCACGAATGCGCAAGGAAAGATCGGTTCGGATAATCATTTCTAAAGCCCTAACCCTTATGGGCTTGATCCTCTCCTTTCGACTTAGGGCGTCGGCGACCACATTCGCCTTCCCTGGATGATACTTTATCTCGCAGTCGTAATCGTTCAGCAACTCAACCCATCGTCTTTGCCTCATATTCAGCTCCTTCTGATTGAATATGTGCTGTAGGCTCTTGTGATCTGTAAAGATTGTACACTTTGTACCATAAAGGTAGTGTCTCCAGATCTTTAATGCAAATACCACTGCGCCAAGTTCCAAATCATGTGTTGTATAGTTCTTTTCGTGCACTTTCAATTGACGTGATGCGTAAGCAATAACCTTTTGGCGTTGCATCAACACGCAACCCAATCCTTGATGCGAAGCATCGCAGTATACCACAAAATCATATGTACCTTCCGGTAGTGCTAAGATTGGCGCATTGCAGAGCTTATCCTTCAATATCTGGAACGTTTCTTCCTGTTTGATTCCCCAATCAAACTTCTTATCTTTCTGCGTGAGGAGTGTCAATGGTTGAGCGATCTTCGAAAAGTCCTCAATGAATCTTCGATAATAGCCAGCCAAACCCAAGAATTGTCGAATCTCGGTTGGCGTCTTTGGCGTTTCCCAATTCTTAATCGCTTCGATCTTGGTTGGATCCACGTGGATTCCATCTCCATTCACCACATGTCCAAGAAATTGGACTTCACGTAGCCAAAATTCGTACTTAGAGAATTTGGCATACAGTTGTTCCTTCTTTAGCAGCTCCAAAATAGCTCTTAGATGCTGCTCGTGCTCAGCCTTTGTCCTTGAATAAATCAAGATATCGTCGATAAACACAATCACGAACTTGTCCAAATACGACTTGCAAACTCTGTTCATCAAGTCCATAAAGACTGCAGGTGCATTTGTCAAACCAAACGGCATAACAAGGAACTCGTAGTGTCCATAACGAGTTCTGAAGGCTGTCTTCGGGATACTCTCCTCTTGTATCCTTAACTGATGGTATCCAGATCGCAAATCGATCTTGGAGTAAAAGATTGAACCTTGCAGTTGGTCAAACAGATCATCAATTCTTGGCAGAGGATATCTATTCTTGATCGTCAGCTTGTTCAATTCCCGTTAGTCAATGCACATACGAAAACTACCATCCTTCTTCTTGACAAAGAGGACCGGAGCTCCCCAAGGTGAGAAGCTTGGTCGGATAAAACCCTTGTCTAACAACTCTTGAAGTTGTGTCGACAGTTCCTGCATCTCAGACGGAGCAAGTCTGTAAGGTGCCTTAGCCACAGGCGCGGCGCCTGGAACTAAGTCGATGCGGAACTCTACTTGCCTCTGAGGTGGTAGTCCAGGCAAGTCCTCTGGGAAGACTTCTGGATATTCCCTCACGACAGGGATGTCTTCTATTCTTGGCTCAGCAGCCTTCTTATCCACAATGTGTGACAGGAAGGCAACACATCCCTTCTTCAAACACTTTCGTGCTTTCAGGCAGCTGATAATTCTTAACGGCGTATCACGCTTCTCCCCGTGAACCACAATTGTTTCGCCATCTTCGGTTGTGATACGAACAACCTTTTCATGACAAACTATCTCAGCCTTGTTGCCTGATAACCAATCCATTCCTACCACCACGTCGAAGCTTCCCAACTGGACTGGTAGTAGATCCAAAGCAAACTCACACTCTCCCAATTCAATCACACAACCTCTGATCACTTCATTGGCTTCTACTAACTTCCCATTAGCCAATTCGATTGAGTAGGGAATATCTAACTTATTAGCGGCTAAACCAAGCATATTCTTAAACTCTAACGACACGAAGCTATAATCGGCACCAGTATCAAATAAAATGGATGCATAGCGTTGGTTTACAGGGAACGTACCAGTAACGACATTGGGATCCTGCCGCGCTTCCCTTGCTTCAATATGGAACACTCTTCCCCTGGCTTGGTTCAACTCTGGGCAGTTCTTCTTAAAATGCCCAATATCACCGCAGTTAAAGCATCCAAGTCTTTGCCCGTTTCCACCTCAATTTCCAGCTTGGTTGTTGTTTTGGTTCGCATAACCAGCTTGATTCGCAAGGTTGCCTCGACTCCCGTTTCCTCCATTGTTTCCTTGTGGGCGATTCCCAATATCACCACGATTATTTCTATTCCCAAATCCTCCCTGGCCTCCCCGGCCAGTACTAGCCCAACAAGAATCCTTCAAGTGGCCAGTCTTTCCACAAGCTTCACATACTTTTGGCCCGCACCGGCCAGAATGGTGGCGTTGGCAGGTATTGCACTTGGGATGTGCACCCATATATCCTTTACCTTTCCACCTACCACCAGCTGTATCCTGGGCTGGCGCGTTTTGCTCTCCTTTCTTAACAACCACACTGGCGCCCTGCTTGAAGTTCGAGAACTTCCGTTTGTTACCTCCTGATGACTCGACGTGAGTCTCTTTCTTCTTTTGCTCAACATCACCAAACTTGTTCAGTCGAATAGCCTCCTCTGTAAGAGGCACGCTTAAATCGATTACCTCAGTAATTGTCGCAGGCTTGGATGAGGTCACCATGCTTAAGATTTTAGGAGCTAATCCCCAAATAAAACGTTCAATCCGCTTGAACTCCGGAGTGACCATGTAGGGTACCACATGCGATAAGTCATGGAACCTTTGAACGTACTCTGCGATCTTTGGACCGTCCATTTTCAAATGCCAGAACTCGGTTTCCAATCTTTGGATTTCCGCGCGAGAGCAGTACTTCCTGCGCATAAGTTCCTTCAGTTCGGTCCAGGTTAGCGCGTAGGCAGCAGCTTCACCAAGTGTCTGTACTTGCAGATTCCACCAAGAGAGGGCTCCATCCAAGAATAGCCCTGAGATATAGGTGACTTGCTGGTCTGGTGCGCATTTGCTCATGCGAAGGACAGATTCGGTTTTCTCGGCCTAACGAACAAAGGCGACAGCACCTCCTGTGCCATCAAAGTTGATCGGTTTGCAGTCTAGAAACTTCTTGTAGGTGCACCCTGCACATACATTATAACATACGATCGGCATTAGCATCATTGCTAAAGATATCCAATTAGGTCATGGTATATCTAAATGTCTTAGTATTACCATGCGGTGGATTATTGTTGTTGCCAGTGTTGCCAGAGTTGCTTCCACTAGTCCCTCCTTGAGAGGCGGCGTATTGTGCGATGGCAGCAGCGATAATTTGCTGGAGTTTCGCCTCATTGGTAGGCATGCGTGTCTCACGTCTCGGCGGCATCTTCTAAAAGATGGTTTACGTCGGTCAGGCCATAGTTATAATACATACGCTTTAGGATAGTAATAGTACATAACATCTCATGTTATCATCATATTAAACACACAACATCCCATGTCACAAATATAAATAACCAAATCAAGCATCAAGTATGATGAGAATACGGCGATTGCCATATATTGAGACCACATAGTAAGCGTGCTAGTACATCATAGTGTCATACAACATCAGTCGACTAAGGGCTACATCACCCCAGTCCAAAAACTATATCAATCAGTGTCAATACATCAAATACATGTCAACAAAAGTTAGAATCATAATGTAGTCTCCAAAAATGTTGTGCAGTCAAAAGCATTCGCCGTCTTCTCACCAACGTCTACCTGTACGGTACTGAAGAGCTCTACACGGTTGGCGGTGGAGGAAGGGGAAAGTGAGTGTAAAACAAGCGACGCAAATGGAGCCAGTCCTCCTCCATGGCTCTCTGGGTACGCAACCAAGAAGCAACCTGCTGCTCAAGTGCCAAAAGGCATGCAGCATAGTCCTGTGGTACAGGTCGAGAGGGCTGCAAAGGAGAGTGGGTCTGACCCTGGCACTGACACGGCGGCGGCTGAGCTCTCTCAAGCTCCTGAATGCGCTGTGTGTGTGCCTCGTGCTGGGCGACAAAAGACATCAAAACGTCCTCAATAGTATACCCCATGTGGAAAGAATGGTAGGGGTCAGTCGGTGGCATAGCAGAAGGTGACGCCCAAAGATGCGGCTCACTGGTGGGATCAAAAGGTGCCACACGAAATGGAGAAACAGGGGGAAAAGTAGCAGACGGTGGTATAGCAGGGATAGATACCGGTATGTGTCCAAAAGGGTGAGCCGAAGAACCCTCTCCAGCTTGTGCTGGAAGTGTAAACCGAGGAAATGAAAAGGAAGTATCAATGTGACGGGTATCAGGGATCTGAGGGGGAATGGGTGGGACCTCATCATCAGCAGGAATCCACCCACACTAGGCGTGCTCATCTCGTGGGTCCACCTATGCCTCAAAAAGCGCACGATCAAACTGAACTGGCATAGGATCATGGTGAGGTGCAACAAGAGGGTCAACTGGTGCATCAGCAAAAAGTGGGGGATCAACATGATCAGCAACAATAACATGATCGCCCTCCAACAACGGAGCATCTATAGGGTGATCATCAATAGGTGGGTCAGCAAAGACAGGCTCAATAATAGGTGCGTCAGCATGAACTGGGTCATGCTCAAGTACTGGGTCAGGAGCAGGGTCTAGTGGCTGCTCGGGCTCATCAAAGGCCATCTCAAAATCAAACTCAGGGTCGATGGGATCAACTGGGTCAACCGGATCCTCCATAGGCTGATCCATGGGTATAAACTCTATATCCTCATCTGGGTCGAATCCTGTGGGAAAGTCAGGATCGGAATCCTCCAAATCATCATGGTCGAAAGCAAAGCTAGGAATAGGGGCAACAGAGGATGCCTGGTCAGGATCTGATCCATGAGAAAAGTGTTGCGCACTCTGAGTGTGTGAAGGTGCGGAGGCCACAGACTCGAAAGAGTCTGGGACCGGTGAGTGAGCAGGTGACTCCTCAGCGGGATCATCTGTGATCATCAAAAGATCTCTAGCAGCAAGAAGGGCCTCGCCCTGAACCTCGTCCTCTAAGGGCTCGTCATCAAAAAGGTCGACGTCGTCGTCAGCGTCGGCGTCGATGAGTAAATCGTAAGCAGGATATGAAGCAAGCGGTATGGGAGCAGGGATCTCCACTAACGGTAGGTCCCCGGCCAAAGGGCCATCAGCGAGCTCATCAGCACCATCAGGTAAAGCGAAGGGCTGGAAATCATCCTCGTCCGTGCTCGTAACGTCGGATGTGTGAACCTCGCGCTCAGAAGACTCTAGGTCGTCCGATACTATAGGTCTAGGTCCTGTGGTGTCTGAGTCACCTGTGCCAGAGGTGTCCATAGTGTCTGTAACATAAACACAAACATGCACAAACAGTCAATTATACAATCAAATAATCACATAAGTCACCAAGTAAGCATTCAAATAATTCTCCTAGTCCCACTAGCCTCCCAGCCTCCCAGACTGCTCTTCCTAGTCCCACTAGCCAATTCTCCCAGCCTCTCAGACTGCTCTTCCTAGTCCCACTAGCCAATTCTCCTAGTCCCACTATTCAACTACCTCGATCTCCTAGACCGAGCCTCGGCCTCCCAGACCGAGCCTCAGCCTTTCTAGACTGAGCCTATAAATAATAAATAAAATGTGCTCAACATTTGTTTGTAAAAAGTTTTGGATCTGGACTTAAGTGGTATGCAGTAAAAATGTTTTCGTGAGAGCCCTAGTGATCATAGTCTAGACTCGAGAAAGAATCCTAGTTCGCTATGATCAGAGCTCTGATACCAAGCTGTCACACCCTGGCTTTGCGGAAGCGTGGTTAATTTGGTGTGACTTCTTAATACCATAGCTTAACCATAACAAAGCTATATGAAATAAAACCATGCAAGATCATCCATAGATTTAAGTTTTAAAAACCGAAGTAACATAACATTGTCTTAAGGACTTACAACTTCATAACATAAAACATTGTTTGAAAGACATAAACATCAACTTGAATAAAACGTAGTTTAAGATTTGTGACTCGTCCAGGAAAAAGTCACATTTCCTAAACCCGGATGACCTCGGAACCCATGTGCAGCGGGAAAACATAACATACCGCGCCAGATCTTTAATTTCCTGAAATACATGTAAGTTGAAAAATCAACAATAATGTTGAGCGAGTTCATGTGTAGGTGAGTAAATAAACCTTGTATGTATAAAAATCCTGGTATGTAGCAAATAAGGAAAAAGAGATCACCAATGGTTTGCAAGGCCATTGATATGTGTGAAGTGCAAGTAGGAAGACTCAAACCTAGCGGATTTTGCGTCGGGTACCGAGTCACCTCTATGGGCCGCCCCGGCCTCATGGGTGTGGGCTCGCTACACCCAAATAGATCCCATCTATCACTCTTGTCCCTCGGTCCTACAATGAGGATTAATGGCCTCCAGTTCCCGCCTACCCACTCACACCATATCATGTATAAAAAGTATTCGTAATCCTAGTAACATGTATTTCACCCCCGCTGTATAAAAACTGAAAACAGTTAAGAGAAAAGGGGGACATGAACTCACCGTGGTGCGTCTCTACCAAGTATGCCTCCAAATCGATCAGCTGTATGACGACCTACACGTGCTAACTCTATTAGACGGATGGCCGTGCCTTAGCTTTATGGTTTAAGTTTTTGGGAAATAGTTAGGCAACTATTTCGTGTTTACATTCTGTATACTTGGTAGTTATTCTCCTTCCCAAGGATGGGGGATTTAATACATGTGTGTTCGTAACATTCGGATTTCACTATTAAGTCTCACTTAATATATTTTATTTCCAACTTCAAAATATAAGTATTCTTCCCAAAAATATTATATTTTAATACATGTGATTTTCCCAAAATAATACTTAGTAATATTATTTTTACCCTAAAAATAATATTTACGTAGTTCACAAAATAATCATAAACACTTATACAAGTGATGTTGTGAAAAATATATACTAAATATATATATGTATCACGTTTTATTTTGTGAAATCCCACCTCCGATATTTCATAAATAAGGTCGTGGTGAAATTCATAGTTTGAAAACAAGTCGTCAAGTATCTCTAACACTTATAGTGAAAATAATTCTAAGTGTTAGGTTTTTAGAAAAATTTCGCCAGAGTTTCTTCTGTAACTGGAGGTGGCCACACTTTCAAGCGTATCATTTTCTTTTATAAACCAAATCAACAATTTTTATCGTTCAATCAAAACAGTGTTCAAACCACAAACTAGTCAAAATATATATAAATCGCATAAATTTCATGAACTTGTGATTTATTCAAACTATGAAGTAAATCCCATTACTTTTAGTGGATCTTTACATAAAACTATCCGATTTTGTAAAAACCTAGTTTTTAGGGAAGTTTCATCTTTACAACTTCTCGTCATCTTTTAAAAAATAGTTATTTTGTCGAAACTTTGTGTTACACAAGTGTTTATACACTTGTGTGTTCTAAAAACCATTCTTGTTAGTGTAAGATCCGTCTTTAGAAAAACATGATTTCTTGACACTCGGTCCTTTAAAAATACCACCTGTAGATCCGTAGATCTACTAGTTTTAATCACTATTTTACAAGCTAAAACACTTTTACACAAGTTCATGATTCTTGTGTGGTAGAGTTTTATCTTCTAACCCTTGTTATACTTAAACAATCTTTATGTCATAATCCAAGATCTTGACTAAACCGGGTTAAATGATGATCCGAGCTACCACAACATAGATCGGGTCCAAATAATCACACAAATCAAATACTACAACATTTACACAACTTATAAGCTTTTAACCAACATTTTAGTGTTTTAAGTAGACTTTTGTGCTTCAACTTGCATGTTCATAAATTTTAACCGTCATATATCGTTTTAACCACTTTAGAATAGTTCAAGAAGGTGATCTAAGCAACATACCACTAGCTCGAGGCTAGGGAAGAATCTAGACGTAAATCGGGTGGATAAACGCAAGATAAAGAGGTCCTTCGCCTTCCGATTGCACCAAGACTCCTCGTATGTGACCCGTAACACTTGTATGGACTTGGGATTGCTTGATCAAAATCGAACAATGATGGATGGGGGGTGGGTGCTCTCGGCCGAGAACCAAGAGAGGGGAGAGAGGTGTGTTTTTGTTAAGTGTTGTGAAGAAATGAATGGTGGTCCAAGTCTTGATCTTATAGGCTAATCTCATGCTAATTACCCAATGGATTTTGTGCCTCCTAGATATTAAGCACAAGAGATTTAAACAAATCAACAAGGACAAGTGTGTGTACCCTCTAGTTGGGGACGGTTAGAGAGGGGGGGGGGGTCTTGGTCCGATTCTAACTAGTTAGTTAGGATAATAGTTAGGTTAAGTAAGTTAGTTAAGTGCTTAACCCAGTTAGTTGTGTGTCGTGTGTTATGACGGGTGTTAGGGTATTCAGGGACCCTAACTGGCTCAGAAAAAGATAAATAATGTTATTAACAATATTTTCATGTTCCGGGTATAGTCCGGTTGTTCGGTTGGATAGTAATCCGTTAAAGTGCTTAACAAAGCTTTAAAGTGTCGTTAATACCCTTTTTAGTGACACAACTCATTTCTGACACTTTGGAAAGTGTCTAGTAATATTTTTCTCATGTTTTGGCATTTTATTAGGTAGCTTAAAGCTGAATTATTGTGTAAAGTGCTGAGTTTTGTACTTAGAGTACGTTTTAGGCACATCCAGTCATTGTGACTTATTCCTAGAGACGCAGTTCTACAACCCTTGTATCCCTACACTCACCACTAGTGTAGCAAAATATTTCTGGCTCATACAGGCCTTAGAGGCAGTGTTTGCCTGATGCTGGCTTTATCAGCATGTTCAATAGGTTATCCGTTATGGTGCTACTGTGCTTTTTGTGCATCATGTTTGTCACTAAGGTTCAGCATGTAAATAATGTAGTGACGATAAGTAAAGTATGATGCAAGTAAGTACATGTATCAGTATTCAAGTAGCAGTTTATTCACAAGTTCAAGCAAGCACAGTAATTAAGCAGTAATTAAGTATTAATTAAGTCGTACGGATACCTGGTTTAGTGAGGGTTGTCACATTTTGTGACCAAAGTTGTATAGGGAATAACCTTTCAAGGTTATACCTTATGGTCACTTAGTTTAATTAGTTGTATGATAGGTAGTTTATATGCCTTAGGAAAATGACCAAAATGCCCTTTTCATGCATAATTTGATTTTAAGCATATGTAACCTAACTTTTGTCCCTTAAAATGATTATGCAACATACTTAAACATGTTTGGGCATATAATACTTGTCATAGGACTAGTTAGGCGCCTCGAACGCGCATTTGCGTGAACGACGCGTTAAAGTAGCTTAGTCTACCATAATGGGTCGTAACGGGTCGAAAGCACTTAGGATAGGTTCTGATTTAGAATTTAGGCTTTGTTAAACCGTATCACATGAGTTCCAATACTCATTTGGTTTACGAGACCTCATTCTATCCGATCTTCCGATTTAGGTGTCGATTTATTAACTTAGCGATTCGATTACTAGGTGCTACTTGAATTCCTTGGTTTACTCGAGCTTTGCTAGTTCATTTAATCAAGGATACTTTGCACTTCGATGTGAGTAAATAGTCCCCTCTTTTACGTTTTCAAATGTTTTGGGGTGATACATACGTGCCGATACACTATTTTCATGATTTCGACTATATGATTACACGTGCATAATACTATCTTTGACGAATTGAACTATTATCCATGGCTTAAACAACTGATTTCCAAATTTTGTTAGAACTATTTGCTCATTTATACTATTACTTATACATTCATTAACAATGATTAAGCCGATTGGTAGTACGATATAGCGCTGTAGGACTAGACACCCCATTCCTGTTGTATGGAATGTCAGAAACCAAATTATAACCAAATAGAATTTGCCTTTGTGGTATTTCTATAGTCTCTAAAGTGTAGTTTGATGCACTAAGGTTTGAATGTATTACCAAGTCGCCATATATGGTATATTTCGATATACTACCAACGTGATACTGTTATGCCAAAGCATAATTTGATATGCTATTGTTTACTAAAGTATAATTTGACATACTACCGACTCCGTTATTTCACAAACTAAAGTATATTTTAATATACTACCAAAGCATAGTTGATGTGCTATTTTCAAATCCAAAGCATAAGTTGATATGCTATTTACAAAACCAAAGTATAATGTATTATACTACCGATGTTTTTCATTCTTAAACCAAAGTATACTTGTGATATACTACCAAATCTATTATTTCCAAAACTAAAGTATATTCTAATATACTATCTATTTCAAAACCAAAGTATATTTAGATATACTACTCATCCGCTTATCTGAAACCAAAGTATATTTTTGTATATGCTATAAACATTTTACCCAAACGACGCATTTTAGAAACCAAACTTTTACAAGGATTCATGGCTATTTTTTGAAAACATAAAACCTTTTCTTGTGTTATCCAAAGCCATGAATTGTGACAACCCGCACTAAACCAGGTATCCGTACAACTTAATTACTGATTAATTACTGCTTAATTACTGTGCTTGTTTAAACTAGCTGATGAACTGCTACTTGAATACTGATACATGAACTTACTTGCATCATACTTGCTTGCTGTCACTACATTATTTACATGCTGAACCCTAGTGACAAACATGATGCACAAAAAGCACAGTAGCACTAAACGGATACACAGTGAACATGCTGATATAACCAGCATCAGGCAGATACTGCCTCTAAGGCCTGTTAAGAGCCTCAAGTATTTTGGCTACACTGGTAGTGAGTGTAGGGATATAAGGGTTGTGGTACCGCGTCTCTAGGAATGAGATACACTGATTCGGATGTGCCAAAAACGTACTTTAAGTACCAAACACAGCACTTCAATAATTAATCCAGCTTCTAGCTGACTAGTAAAGTGCCAGAACATGAGAAAATAATACTAGACACTTTCTAAAGTGTCGGGAAAACAAATTGTGTCACTAAAAATGTTAATAACGACACTTTAAAGCTTTTGTAACGCTTTAACGGATTACTATCCAACCGGACACCCGGACTTTACCCGGAACATGAAAATATTACTATTTTCACTAATTATATTTTTCTGAGCCAGTTAGGGTCTCTGATTACCCTAACACCCGTCATAACACATAACATACAACTAACTAAGTTAAATACTTAGTTAACCTATTTAACCTAACTAAACACCAACTAAACTAGTTAAAATCGGTTAGGAAACCCCCCCCCCCCCCCCCATAACCGAGTTCGGTCCCCTAGGGGACATACTAGTACCTTGTATGATTTGTAAATCTTGGTTGTTGGATATCAAGACTACACATGGACCATTGGTTAATCATCTTATTTTTGCCTATAAGTTAACCACTAATCTCATGAGCATTATCACATAACCCACATTTCACCAAAACTCTCTCTCTTCTCTCTAAACTAGCTACGGCCAAGCATCCCTATCCATCCATAAATTTTTTGGTTCTTGTCCTTCACATTCCAAGATCATACACGCGTTAAGGATCACGTATTAGGAGCCTCGGAGCAAGCGGAACACGAAGGACCACTTCCGTTAGCTTTTATCCACGCGTTTTTCATCAAGAATCTTCCCTAGCCTTGAGCTAGAGGTATATTGTTTAAAAATCGTTTTTACACTTATCTAAAGTGGTTAAAAAGATTTTTGTCGGTTAAATATCGTTAACATACAACTTGGTGCTTAAAAGTCTAGTAAAAACTCTAAAAGTGGTGGTTAATAGCTTGTAACTTGTGTAAAAGATGTAGTATTTGGAATATGAGATTTTTGAGGCCCGATCTATGATGTGGTAGTTCGGATCATCGTTTAACCCGACTTTGTAAGATCATGGATCTTCACATAAGCTTGTTTTTAGAAGAAACAAGGGTTAAAAGGTGAAACTCTACCACACATGAAACATGAACTTGTGTAAAAATGCTTTACTCGGGTAAAAGTGTTTTAACGTGTACAAAAGTTGTTTTCTTGTTTAACCCGCTAATCGGACACTTATAACACGATTTAATAACATCTAAACCGCAAAACAGCAAGCTGAGTCACTGTTTCAGCCGCCTTCATCAGGCTGTAAACGGACTTTAAAAACTCGAAAAATGGAATTTCAAAAGCCTAAATCGTGTCATTTCGAAAAACGAAGAAAATGGCGCTGGAATCGTATTTTTCTGATGTGGGTTACTATTTTAAAAACCTGTTTTCGTGACAGCAGCTAAGGCTGTTTGTTACTGCAGTAAATTGGGCTGTGCGTTTTCGATCACAACTTAAAACCCGAACCGAACCAGCCCCTGAAACTTTTATCTAAGATGGTCACGGATGTATTTGTGACCCTCAAACTGGAATTTCGATAAACGGACATACGAGGAATTTTTGACGAATTTTTCCATAAACTGTGATCAGAATGTGACAAATCTGATCACAGTTCGGTAAACGATTTTCTATAAATTATTGGTAAGAAACTGGACCCCGATATTTTTATACAATCATTTTTGGGTCGATTAGGACGACCCGTAAAAATTTGGGAATTTTTGGAAAGGGTTAAGCATTTTATTTAGTCGTCCGAAAACAGTCCAGTTTCCACACATTGAAACTGAAACGACAAGGGTAGCGTTTCGCGTGTTAAAACGTAAGGGTTGATTGTTGATAATCATGGGTTGTTTTCAAAAAGAAAATGATACGCTTGAAAGCGTGGCCACCTCCAGTTACAGAGGAAACTCTGGCGAAATTTTCTAAAAACCTAACACTTAGAATTATTTACACAACAAGTGCTAGAACTATTTTCGACATATTTTCGAAACATAAAATTTCGCCATGACTTTAATTACTAAATATTCGGAGGTGGGATTTTCACAAAGATTAACGTGATAAATATATTTGTCACAACACTGTTTATGATTATTTTATGAAAATACATAAATATTATTTTAGAATAAAAATAATATTTACAAGCGTTAATGATTCCAAAACTTTACGAACGCTTCCACATTAACATATAAGTTACACCGGTAATTATATTACCACTCGATTATTAAAACGTAACTTACGCACATGTATTGTATCCCCCATCCTTGGGAAGAAGTATAACTACCAAGTGTATACAGAACATAAACACAAAATAGTTGTCTAACTATTTCCCAAAGACTTAAACTATAAAGCTAAAGCACGGCCGTCCGTCTAATAGAATTAGCACTTGTAGGTCGTTGCACAGCTTACTGTATTGGAGACACTTGGTAGAGACGCGCATTCACTGTGAGTTCATGTCCCCCTTTTCTCTAACTGTTTTCAGTTTTCTTAACTGCGGGGGTGAAATACATGTTACTTTGTTTACAAGTACTATTATACACGGTATGATTAACGTAAGGAGGTTTTAGATCATGTGAATGGGTAGTTAGAACACCGAGGGACTTAAGCGGTAGATCTATCTGGGTGTAGCGAGCCCAACCCCTGAGCCCGCATAATGGACCAGGTGGTGACTTTGTGCCCCAACGCCAAATACGCTAGGTTTGTATCTTCCTACTTGCATTTCACAACATGCTAATGGCCTTGCAAACCATTGGTGATCACAAGTCCTCTTACACTGCTACATACCAGGGAACTTTTATACTTACAAGTGTTTTTACTTACTCACTTGCACATGAACTCGCTCAACATTATTGTTGATTTTTCAACTTACATGTATTTCAGGAAATTAACGAGATCTGGCACGGTATGGCATGTTTTCCGCTGCACTAGTTTCCAAGGTCATCCGGGGTTTAGGGGATGTGTCTCTTTCCTGGACAAGACACAGTCCTTAAACCATGTTTATGTTATGTTTCAAGTTGTAACGTCTGTTGGACAAGGTTATGGTTGTTGGTTAAAACAATGGTATTGTGTTTGGTTTTCAAAACTTAATGGATGATCTTGCATGTTTTTTTTTAACTCATATAGCTTTGGTATGATTAAGCTATGGTATTAAGAAGTCACACCAAAATTAACCACGCTTCCGCAAAGCCAGGGTGTGACAGCTTGGTATCAGAGCTCTGATCATAGCGAACTAGGATTCTTTCTCGAGTCTAGACTATGATCACTAGGGCTCTCACGAAAACATTTTTCTGCATACCACTTAAGTCCAGATCCACAACTTTTTACAAACGAATGTTGAGCACATTTTATTAATTATAGGCTCAGCTTGGAGGGCTGAGGATCGATCTGGAGGATCGAGGTGATCAAGGTAGTCGAGCACGTTGGTTTGTTATAGGATCGATCTGGAGGATCGAGGTTTGGTTTAAGTGAAGGATAGAGCAGTCTTGTAGACTGGATGAAATTGGCTAGTAAGACTAGGAGAAGTATGTGATACCTTACTTGGTGACTTATGTGATTAACTGATTATATGATTATTATACGTATATGTGTTTGTGTTACAAATGTTATGCTTTCATCAAGTACTAGAAAGATGGGCACTACGAACCCCATGACCATAGTATCAGACGACGTAGTTCAACAAAGCACGAGGTGTACATTTCTGATACTACCGGCACAGACAATGACGACTTTCAGCCCTTTGTGCACTGCCTGAAGTCGTAGCAGAGCCTACTGATGGCCATCCTGATGGGAATTTACCACTGGCGGTGATCCCTGCTCCTGTGCCCCTTGCCGCTTATCTTGTTGATGATATGCCCCCGACGTTGTCTCTGAAGACGATGTCGAACGATTAAGAGGAGAACCCACTTGAGGGCAAGGCCCTCTCGCTGCTAGCATTAGACTACTGCATGCGGACGCTCCTGTAGGGGAAACTCCTTCCCCTACCCCAGACTCATTTAAGTCTCTGACATCCGCATCTTCGCACATACAGGGAATGCTGCACTACTTACACGACGCCGACCCTGATAGGGCATCACCAGCTGCACCGGATCCCGCACACAGATTTGAGTTTGATCGCGATTATGAGGACAATTCTGTTTTTCCGCCTGGTGTTGATCCAGACCATGACATTGAGTTCATGCACTTAGACCAGCCCTTGGGGGATCCTGTAACCCCTGTGATTGTTGATCCAGCTGATTTTGAGATGGAGTTTTTGATTCGGAGCTAGCCGTGGCCCCTGAGCCAGGCGTTGCTCCTGACCCCGCATTGGAGTATGACCCTGTTCATGCCAATGCACCGGCTGTTGCTCCTTGATTGATCATCTGCTTGGATGAGAGAAAATTTGGGGTAACTGTGCAAGACAATTTATTATTACGGGGGCCCACGTAATAACGATTTGTAGTGCACAGGAATCCTGGTGGACTCTGCAGGTCAAGCTAATGATAACCAATGCAGCAGGAAATAACTTAAACACAAATGACCTAGGCGATGTAGCCTCGAGTTCATTCTATTACAAGCAACAAGCCAAATTGATAAGCCTATGTGAAGGCTCAGGAATTTATTTCCCCACTTATACAGTGAGTATATTTGCGTGTGAAATGGGATGATTACATGATGGCTTACGGTGCTAAATATACCCCATAGACAATTGAAACATTGTCCAACCCGCTTCACACTATTTCGACAAAAAGGGAATGTCACCCAGACGTGACACAAGCACCAGTACGTTACCAAGGACAGAAGCCGAGCTGCAAGAATGCATCTCACAAATAAATGCACGACATGAAGCCCTCCACTCTAAGTACAACGATGGCATTACTAGAGATAACTCTCCAACTGGCTGCACCTATAAACAGTTCCTGAACTGCAAGCCTTTAAACTTTGACGGAACAGGAGGCACCGATGCATTTGTTCATTGGTCCGAAAAGACCGACTCCATTCTAAGAATGAGTAACTATTCGCCCCAACAGAGTGTTACCTATATCTCGGGGATATTTCTAGATGGCACACTCTCATAATGGAACCTCCAGGATTAGATCCCTGGTACAAGATGCTACTTATGCACTGAGCTGGGACGAGCTCAAGGGAACGATTGAGAAGAAAGGGTGCTTTAAGACTGGAATTCAGAAGCTTGAGGTAGAGTTCCGGAATTGAAAACGGACGGACCAGAGATTCCTGAATACATCCAGCAATCTCACGACTTGTCTAGGGTCGTCTCCTACTTAGTCAAACCGGAGTTCAAAAGGATTGAACGATTCATTTGGAGACTTGCACCCCAGATCAGGGGTATGATTACTACCTCGAAGCCTCGACCATTGCAGAGGCTAATTTATTTATAACATGAGGTGTTATGTGGATGAATTATTGATAGCATGAGATGTTATGTGTTGATATTGTTAATGCATACGTGCATTTTGGTTGCGATGACCTAACCTACGTGAAACATCTTTTAGGAAATGCCTCCAAAACGGGGTGTACGCATACCCACCAACGAGGTGGAACTTCAGGGAATCATTACTGCAGTCATCGCACAATACGAGGCCCATCACTCCGAGCGCAACGGAGGTACCTCAGGAAAGAACCCACCCAACGGCTGTACCTACAAGCAATTCTTAGACCACAAACCTCGAGAGTTCGACGGCACCGGGGGTGCCTTAGCCTTCGTACGCTGGGTTGAAAAGACAGATTCTGTTTTACGATTGAGCAAATGTGACCACGAACATCAAGTCAAGTATATAACTGGGCTATTGATGGATGAGGCTCTGTCATGGTGGAACCATCAAATTCGGACGATGGGCGAGACTGCTGCGTATGCTATGACGTGGGACGAACTGAAAAATCTGATGCGTGAAAGATATTGCTCAAGGGCAGAAGTCCAGAAATTGGAAACAGAACTGTGGGACTTGAAAATGAAAGGACCAGAAATAGCAGAGTATGTGCAGAGGTTTAACGAATTATCACAAGTTGCCATACTCCTGGGGACACCAGAGTTTAAGAGAATTGAACAGTTCATAAGGGGATTGGCACCTCAGATTCTAAGCCTGGTAACAGCATCAAAACCCTCAACGATCACCGAGGCTATCAACATAAGCATAGCACTCACGGAAGAAGCAGTTAGACAAGGGAAATTTTCCACTGCGGAGGAGAAAAAGGAGACTGCTATAAAGGCATCTGGGGATAACAAGAGGAAGCTTGCAAATTTCAAGATGGTTACTCGGGTAAGTAACAAGAAGAAGGCCAAAAAGGGAAAAGATTACAAGGGTATCCTACCTAAGTGCGACAATTGTTTACGTTATCATGTCGGGCGATGCAAATATGGAAATTGTGGTAACTGTGGCAAGGTGGGACATGTCAAGGAAACTTGTTGGCAAAATACTGAACTTAGTAATGGGGGCCAAGACGGTAGTGAGAATCACGAAGGGGACAACGACAATGATAATTGTCAAGGCAGAATGAGTGATAAACAGAAGCGTGCTCGAGGATGTTTAAACTGTGGAAGCAAAAAGCATTTCAGAAGATATTGCCCGAAAAGCAATCAGGCGCAAGGATGAAAGCTCCCCATCGGAGCTAGGGAGGCACGCCAGAGATCCAAACATGGATAGCGGTACGTCCCACAGTACTCAATATTATGCGTCTGTATTGCCAACTACTGTTGCAAATTTTACGATTCACAATTCTAGTATTCAAGGACATAATTGGTTTACGTAGTGAGTGAGTAGTTATTCCAGTACCCATTAGAACTAGCTTAGGGGAAGCTAGTGGAAGCCAACGCAGTAACTGGAATCGGCACGATAGAACCCGGAGAGCGTAAGTTTACGCTAGATCTATTGCCAGTTGAGTTTGGAAGCTTCGACGTGATGGACTGGTTGACGAACAACCATGCGGAGATTGTCATCCGCGCCCCGACAATGAACGAAGAAATGATCGTGACTCATGGAGCAGGATACGCTCCTACGGATTATCAGACTAAGAAAACCCAAAAATTCTCGCACAAAGGATGTGTTACATTCTTGGCTCATGTTATGGAAAAGGAAGTCGAAGAACCAAAACTCGAAGATATCCTTGTGATTGGAGAATACCCTGAAGTCTTCCCCGAAGACTTGCCGAAATCATCTCCTCACGATTAGTCGAATCCCGCGTCGATTTAATTCCGGGCACGGCACCCGTAGTCGATGCATCATAGCAACTTACATTTTCGAAGATGCAAGGATTGACAGAGAAGTGTTGGCAATGGTTAGAGAAGGAAGATAACAGACCAAAATTTCCTTTTGGGGTAACCCCATTTCTACTCGTCAAAAGGAAGGATGATGATTTTCAAATAAACATCAACTACAGAGAATTGAACAAGCTGACGATTAAGAATAGATACCCTCTGCCAAGAATCAATGATCTGTTTGATCAACTGCAAGGCTCAAGCTTTTATTCAAAGATCAACTTACGATCTGGATACCATCAGTTAAGGATACAAGAGGAGAGTATCCCGAAAACAGCCTTCCGAACTCGTTATGGACACTACGAGTTCCTCGTTATGCCGTTTGGTCTGACAAACGCACCTGCAGTCTTTATGGACTTGATGAATAGAGTTTGCAAGCCATACTTAGACAAGTTCGTGATTGTGTTTATTGATGACATCTTGATTTACTCAAAGACGAAGGCTGAACACGAACAACATCTTAGAGCCATTTTGGAGCTGTTAAAGAAGGAACAACTGTACGTCAAATTCTCCAAGTGCGAGTTTTGGCTACGCGAAGTCCAATTCCTTGGGCACGTGGTGAATGGAGATGGAATCCATGTTGATCCCACAAAGATCGAGGCAATCAAGAATTGGGAAACGCCTACAACGCCAACCGAGATTCGACAATTCTTGGGTTTGGCTGGCTACTATCGAAGGTTCATCGAGGATTTTTCGAAAATCGCTCAACCGTTGACGCTCCTCCAGAAGGATAAGACGTTTGATTGGGGAATCAAACAGGATGAAGCATTCCAGATACTGAAGGATAAGCTTTGTAACGCGCCAATCTTAGCTCTACCAGAAGGTACTAACGATTTTGTGGTATACTGCGACGCATCGCGTCAGGGATTGGGTTGTGTGTTGATGCAACGCCAAAAGGTCATTGCTTACGCATCACGCCAACTGAAAGTGCATGAAAAGAACTATACCACCCACGATTTAGAGCTTGGCGCAGTGGTTTTCGCTTTAAAGATCTGGAGACACTACCTGTATGGCACGAAGTGCACAATCTTCACAGATCACAAAAGCCTACAGCATATATTCAACCAGAAGGAGTTGAATATGAGGCAAAGACGATGGGTTGAGTTGCTAAACGACTATGACTGCGAGATAAAGTATCACCCAGGGAAGGCGAATGTAGTCGCCGATGCCCTAAGTCGTAAAGAAAGAATCAAACCCATAAGGGTTAGAGCTTTGGAAATGATCACACGAACCGATCTTTCCTTGCGCATTCGTGCTGCACAAAAGGAAGCTCTCAAGGAAGGAAACCCTGAGGAAGAATATCTCCGTGGAATGGAAAAGCTTTTGGTACCAAACGAGGAAGGAACATTATGTTTTGAGAAAAGGATTTGGGTTCCTCTGTTTGGTGGATTAAGGGAAGTTATTTTCGACGAAGCGCACAAGTCACGGTACTCTATCCACCCTGGATCGGATAAGATGTACAAGGACCTCAAGGAATATTATCGGTGGCCTAGGATGAAAGGCGATGTTGCTGTCTACGTGAACAAATGTTTAACGTGCGCTAAGGTCAAGGCAGAATACCAGAAGCCTTCGGGACTTCTGCAACAACCTGAGATTCCCAAGTGGAAATAGGAACAAATCTCCATGGATTTTATTACAAAACTGTCAAGAACGCCAAGAGGCCATGATATGATTTGGGTGATTGTTGACCGCCTAACAAAGTCCGCACACTTTCTGCCAATCAAGGAGAAAGACAGTACTAGTAAACTTGCGGAAATATACATGAGAGAGATCGTAGCACGTCATGGAGTACCTCTCTCGATCATCTCTGATAGAGACGGAAGATTCGTGTCAAGAATATGGCAATCTTTCCAAGAAGCCTTTGGCTCACAATTGAATCTGAGCACTGCGTTTCATCCGCAAACTGATGGCCAGAGCGAGCGAACGATACAGACTTTGGAAGACATGCTGAGGGCATGTGTTATGGATTTGGGCGGTAGCTGGGATAAACACTTACCTTTGGTCGAATTCTCATACAACAACAGCTACCACACCAGTATTGGTGTCGCGCCATTTGAGGCCCTATACGGACGCAAGTGCCGATCACCACTATGTTGGTCTGACGCAGGTGATAGGCAGCTTGCTGGTCCCGAGATCGTCCAAGAGACGACAGACAAGATTGCGCAAATACTTAAACGCATCGAAGCTGCTCGCCACAGGCAAAAGGCCTACGCGGATCCAAACCGGAAGCATGTGGATTTTCCAAGTTGGAGAAATGGTGTTATTGAAAGTTTCACCCAGGAAAGGGGTGGCACGCTTTGGAAAGCATGGGAAGTTAAATCCGCGCTACATTGGTCCCTTCAAAGTTCTGGAAAGAATTGGAACAGTAGCATACAAGTTGGACCCACCTGCTGAACTAAATGGTGTTCACGATACATTTCATGTATCCAATCTAAAGAAAAGTCCAACTCAAATTGACGTTGCCATTCCCATCGACGAGATTCATATTGACGACACGCTCCACTTCGTTGAAGAACCTGTTGAGGTCACGGATTGGAAGGTTAACAAGACCCGCCGGAGCAGTGTCAAACTCGTCAAAGTTCGTTGGAATGCCAGACATGGTCCTGAATTCACCTGGGAACGTGAGGACCGGATGAAAGAGAAATACCCCCACCTTTTTCCTAAGAACTCTGCATCTACAAGCAGAACTTAAATTTCGGGACGAAATTTATTTAACGGGGGGAGAATGTGACAACCCGCACTAAACCAGGTATCCGTACAACTTAATTACTGATTAATTACTGCTTAATTACTGTGCTTGTTTAAACTAGCTGATGAACTGCTACTTGAATACTGATACATGAACTTACTTGCATCATACTTGCTTGCTGTCACTACATTATTTACATGCTGAACCCTAGTGACAAACATGATGCACAAAAAGCATAGTAGCACTAAACGGATACACAGTGAACATGCTGATATAACCAGCATCAGGCAGATACTGCCTCTAAGGCCTGTTAAGAGCCTCAAGTATTTTGGCTACACTGGTAGTGAGTGTAGGGATATAAGGGTTGTGGTACCGCGTCTCTAGGAATGAGATACACTGATTCGGATGTGCCAAAAACGTACTTTAAGTACCAAACACAGCACTTCAATAATTAATCCAGCTTCTAGCTGACTAGTAAAGTGCCAGAACATGAGAAAATAATACTAGACACTTTCTAAAGTGTCGGGAAAACAAATTGTGTCACTAAAAATGTTAATAACGACACTTTAAAGCTTTTGTAACGCTTTAACGGATTACTATCCAACCGGACACCCGGACTTTACCCGGAACATGAAAATATTACTATTTTCACTAATTATATTTTTCTGAGCCAGTTAGGGTCTCTGATTACCCTAACACCCGTCATAACACATAACATACAACTAACTAAGTTAAATACTTAGTTAACCTATTTAACCTAACTAAACACCAACTAAACTAGTTAAAATCGGTTAGGAAACCCCCCCCCCCCCCATAACCGAGTTCGGTCCCCTAGGGGACATACTAGTACCTTGTATGATTTGTAAATCTTGGTTGTTGGATATCAAGACTACACATGGACCATTGGTTAATCATCTTATTTTTGCCTATAAGTTAACCACTAATCTCATGAGCATTATCACATAACCCACATTTCACCAAAACTCTCTCTCTTCTCTCTAAACTAGCTACGGCCAAGCATCCCTATCCATCCATAATTTTTTTGGTTCTTGTCCTTCACATTCCAAGATCATACACGCGTTAAGGATCACGTATTAGGAGCCTCGGAGCAAGCGGAACACGAAGGACCACTTCCGTTAGCTTTTATCCACGCGTTTTTCATCAAGAATCTTCCCTAGCCTTGAGCTAGAGGTATATTGTTTAAAACTCGTTTTTACACTTATCTAAAGTGGTTAAAAAGATTTTTGTCGGTTAAATATCGTTAACATACAACTTGGTGCTTAAAAGTCTAGTAAAAACTCTAAAAGTGGTGGTTAATAGCTTGTAACTTGTGTAAAAGATGTAGTATTTGGAATATGAGATTTTTGAGGCCCGATCTATGATGTGGTAGTTCGGATCATCGTTTAACCCGACTTTGTAAGATCATGGATCTTCACATAAGCTTGTTTTTAGAAGAAACAAGGGTTAAAAGGTGAAACTCTACCACACATGAAACATGAACTTGTGTAAAAATGCTTTACTCGGGTAAAAGTGTTTTAACGTGTACAAAAGTTGTTTTCTTGTTTAACCCGCTAATCGGACACTTATAACACGATTTAATAACATCTAAACCGCAAAACAGCAAGCTGAGTCACTGTTTCAGCCGCCTTCATCAGGCTGTAAACGGACTTTAAAAACTCGAAAAATGGAATTTCAAAAGCCTAAATCGTGTCATTTCGAAAAACGAAGAAAATGGCGCTGGAATCGTATTTTTCTGATGTGGGTTACTATTTTAAAAACCTGTTTTCGTGACAGCAGCTAAGGCTGTTTGTTACTGCAGTAAATTGGGCTGTGCGTTTTCGATCACAACTTAAAACCCGAACCGAACCAGCCCCTGAAACTTTTATCTAAGATGGTCACGGATGTATTTGTGACCCTCAAACTGGAATTTCGATAAATGGACATACGAGGAATTTTTGACGAATTTTTCCATAAACTGTGATCAGAATGTGACAAATCTGATCACAGTTCGGTAAACGATTTTCTATAAATTATTGGTAAGAAACTGGACCCCGATATTTTTATACAATCATTTTTGGGTCGATTAGGACGACCCGTAAAAATTTGGGAATTTTTGGAAAGGGTTAAGCATTTTATTTAGTCGTCCGAAAACAGTCCAGTTTCCACACATTGAAACTGAAACGACAAGGGTAGCGTTTCGCGTGTTAAAACGTAAGGGTTGATTGTTGATAATCATGGGTTGTTTTCAAAAAGAAAATGATACGCTTGAAAGCGTGGCCACCTCCAGTTACAGAGGAAACTCTGGCGAAATTTTCTAAAAACCTAACACTTAGAATTATTTACACAACAAGTGCTAGAACTATTTTCGACATATTTTCGAAACATAAAATTTCGCCATGACTTTAATTACTAAATATTCGGAGGTGGGATTTTCACAAAGATTAACGTGATAAATATATTTGTCACAACACTGTTTATGATTATTTTATGAAAATACATAAATATTATTTTAGAATAAAAATAATATTTACAAGCGTTAATGATTCCAAAACTTTACGAACGCTTCCACATTAACATATAAGTTACACCGGTAATTATATTACCACTCGATTATTAAAACGTAACTTACGCACATGTATTGTATCCCCCATCCTTGGGAAGAAGTATAACTACCAAGTGTATACAGAACATAAACACGAAATAGTTGTCTAACTATTTCCCAAAGACTTAAACTATAAAGCTAAAGCACGGCCGTCCGTCTAATAGAATTAGCACTTGTAGGTCGTTGCACAGCTTACTGTATTGGAGACACTTGGTAGAGACGCGCATTCACTGTGAGTTCATGTCCCCCTTTTCTCTAACTGTTTTCAGTTTTCTTAACTGCGGGGGTGAAATACATGTTACTTTGTTTACAAGTACTATTATACACGGTATGATTAACGTAAGGAGGTTTTAGATCATGTGAATGGGTAGTTAGAACACCGAGGGACTTAAGCGGTAGATCTATCTGGGTGTAGCTAGCCCAACCCCTGAGCCCGCATAATGGACCAGGTGGTGACTTTGTGCCCCAACGCCAAATACGCTAGGTTTGTATCTTCCTACTTGCATTTCACAACATGCTAATGGCCTTGCAAACCATTGGTGATCACAAGTCCTCTTACACTGCTACATACCAGGGAACTTTTATACTTACAAGTGTTTTTACTTACTCACTTGCACATGAACTCGCTCAACATTATTGTTGATTTTTCAACTTACATGTATTTCAGGAAATTAACGAGATCTGGCACGGTATGGCATGTTTTCCGCTGCACTAGTTTCCAAGGTCATCCGGGGTTTAGGGGATGTGTCTCTTTCCTGGACAAGACACAGTCCTTAAACCATGTTTATGTTATGTTTCAAGTTGTAACGTCTGTTGGACAAGGTTATGGTTGTTGGTTAAAACAATGGTATTGTGTTTGGTTTTCAAAACTTAATGGATGATCTTGCATGTTTTTTTTAACTCATATAGCTTTGGTATGATTAAGCTATGGTATTAAGAAGTCACACCAAAATTAACCACGCTTCCGCAAAGCCAGGGTGTGACATGAATCTAATACACAAATCATATGTTACTCACATGCATTTTTATGCTGACATACCTATTTTCACATATGTTTCAGGTGCTGCTATATGACGATTATTGATGCATGCTACACATAGGATGGACTCGTGCCTTAGCGACTTTAAAACTTGAGAGATAATTATTTGTATTTATCTGATTTGTACTAAAACATTGAGTTCAATATTTCAATAAAACGGAACTTTTAAATCCATGGTTGTGAAACAATGATTCTGTTACGACACTCCCCGACGTTTCCGCCGTGGTTTGTTGTTTTACGCGGTCGGGGTGTGACAGAAAAGTTGGTATCAGATCTCATGGTTATAGGGAATTAGGTTATTAGTAATGCTTTGACCTAGACTATAACCTTCCTAGGACCCTAACACAAGTTATCTTGTGTTTAGTCTTAAAACAATACCGTCGCCTATCTTTAGGTGGCAACCAAAACAAGAACACAAATTACGAATCCATTTTTGAAAACCAATGATCTCTTCTTAGATAATTTATTATAAGGTTTTGAACCTTCAAAGTTTTCAAAATCTCGTCATAGTTTGGGTCTAAATAATGTGAGCACGTGCAATCTGGAAGGGTGGATGCCCGTATCTCGAGTTTTCTGTCTAAGGCTAGAGTGTTCGTACAAATCCACATAATCGGACCAGTCACTCTTACCTGGGAACTCTTGGGGTGAGTGTCCACTTATAGGCTAAAGCATGTCTACGCAATACATTAGTATGACGCATTTACTTTGATTAGTCACAGTGTCATTTGTTTGTTTTAAGTAACGAACAAATGATCACAATCTTCATGCTTTATCGATATTCTTTCAAGCGTTCAATTTTTACTATCCGATATCATCCCACTCGTTTCCTTTTCATATTTCTGTGCTCTTTTAGAATATGCCTCCTCGACGAGATGCACAACCTCAATATAACGCCGAACTCGCAGCTATTATCACTCAGCAAATCGCTGCTGTACTCCCAAACCTAATAACCCAAGTAAACCAAGCAAACAACAATAACAAGAATGCTCCGTGCAACTATAAACAGTTCAATTCAGCTAAGCCACTCACATTTACTAGGTCTGAAGGGGCCACTGGGCTCCTACAATGGTTTGAGAGTCTCGAAAGCACGTTTCGTCATGTACAATGCCCAAACGAACGAAAGGTTGAGTTTGCATCGAGCGTATTCCAGAAAAGAGTACTTACATGGTGGAACAGTGTAATGAGGGATAGGGGTACCGACGTGGCGTTGGCACAAACTTGGGAAGAGCTTCGAGCTCTAATGATGAAGGAGTTCTGTCCTCGTCATGAACTCAGGGCGTTGGAAAGGGAATTCAACGATCTAAAGCAAGACAGCGGTGAACATCGAGCCTACACTGATCGTTATGAGGAACTGAGCCTGTTATGTCCTACCATGGTTACGCCTTTGGATAAGGCGATCGAAAAGTACATTGATGGTCTCCCTGACCTAGTTCAGGACATTGTTACTGGTAGCAACCCTACTACCGTCAGACAGGCCATTGTAATCTGCTACCCTGACTGAATCCCAGATCAGGAAGGGTAAGATTTTCCAAAAGGGCGACCCAAAACCATATGATGAGTCTGCACAAGAAAAACCAATGGATAAACAGACTGAGTCCTCCAAAAAGTCGAAGAAGCGTAAGGCTTCACAAAACTTCACTGTAGTTGCTCATAACAATCAAGTTGCACCAAACTAGCCAGCACAACCTCGTACAAGGAAAAACTATGTTGGTACCGCACCCTTGTGCAACAAATGCAACCGTCATTATCTGGAACAAACACAGTGCCACAAATATACCCACTGTGGGCGATTGGGACATTTGGTCAATACCTGCCGTTATGCAATCCAAAACCAAGCTGCTACAAATCCTGCTGTTGTTCAAGCACCATTTCCACCTGGATCGTGCTATAACTATGGTGATCTTACTCACTACCGAAACAATTTCCCAATACTTGTTAACCCAAATCCAGCGCGTGGATGAGTGTTTAACATAAACGAGGCAAACGCAAATGATAGTGCAACAGTGAACAATTAGACTTTTTGTATTTTCCTTGTTGTTATATTTGACGCTTGAAACAACTCAGTTGTTATATAAATAAATTTGTTGTTTCACTTTTATTTACGAAACTGATACGATTGTGTGTATGTCTGACATACCTCTACGATGCCGATGCCTGTGTTCCTTGCTAAACAAACTACTCATGTGGTTCTTTCATTTTTTATCACTTGTGATCTCCTCGAAAATCCTAAGTACTCGTTTCTTTTAAGAAACAAAGTACAAGGTACAAATAACAAAATTCATAAACAGATACTTGAAATACCATTTCAAATCCCTGATTTGATATCTAAAGGTACTTTCATGAGTCCTTAATGAGATTCCTTGCGTGCTCTAATATGAATGTTACAATACGACCAAGACAAAGCCAAATCCTTATAAGATCTTCCTATATTTATAGTCAGATTCTTGGGGATATTTTGAGTACCAATTCAAGTCCTCGATTGGATTTCTGGTGTACTTTAAATGCATTGTACTAAGTTAAAACCTATGCGATTATGTGATTGTGTGTTTATGTGTAATTCTAAAGCTCGCTATCTAAGTCCTGCTAGAATCTTCCATATTTTCATATGTTAGATTCTCAAAAGGATACTCAAAGTACTATCTTAAATTCCTTAAGGGACTTTTCTATGCAAATAGTAAGAACCTTGGATTCCAAAGTGCTATTTCAAAATGATTATTTGATTCAAGGTTACAAAGATCCTTTAGTGGTCTATTTAAACAGATCGTACGACGGTCTAGTTAAGGAGATCATGTGTTGATCTATTTAAAAAGATCGTTCGGTGATCTAGTTTAAAAGATCCTTTGGTGGTCTAGTCAAGTCATTACATGTTTGTCCGATTGATTTTTCCCCTACGCATTATGAAATAAACTGTGCGGAGTGTGCAAGGAATTACGTAATTATGGATGCATACATAATTATAGAATTCAGTGCACAAAAACCACAGCAAGTTTTGTCATGTGTTAAGACCTATAGTGATAAGAATAAAGAAACAGAAACAATGTAAAAAGGGCATGGTGGATACGCCGCTAGTACTTCCTATATATAAGTGTTCCTTATTACATTGCGAACGTACCGTTATTTAAGTTAGTAGAAGTCCTGGATCTTGATGTGACACCTGTGCTTGCGTAATCATTATTTGAACTCTGAACAGTTCAATTACAATGAAACGATGTATTTTGATCCCTATATTTGTTTATCTATGTTTGACAATTTCTCATTTCAATTCTTGTTCGAATTCAAACTCCAAATCGCTTTCTGGAAAGTTATACGCGAACTGATGCGTAAACGTAATCAGTTTAACGTGACAAATGCTCCGTAATAGTGACATATGCTTAACATACCTTAAATAACCTTTACATAACTTAGAAACAAGTTTTGGAGGATTTGGTGTGTCGAATTCAAGTTTATTCGATCGTAGGGACTATTTGTGTCTAACTGCAAAAGTATACCGATTTGAATAGTAACGTACCTTCTGAAACTTGATCATAAGTTAAAAATACCTTAAATATCCTTTACGTAGCATAGAAATAGGCTTTGAGGGGTTCGGTATGCGAAAATAAACTTACTGGTCAATCAGGGACTAAAAGCGTCACAAAGTGCATAAGTTTGCATTTTCGCGCATATTGTGACACCTGTGTCACTGCGACCATCAAAAAAAATACCAAATCAATGAAATATTTTGTTTCATACTTGGGATTTGTAAAAATATGTGTATCGTTTGCACATATCAATTCTTGTTCGATTTCGGGCATTAAATCGCTTTCTGGAAGGTTATACGCGATCTGATGCGTAAATATAACCAGTTTAATGCAACAAACACTCTGTAACAATGAAATAGGCTTAACATACCTAAAATAACCTTTACATAACTTAGAAATAAGTTTTGGATGGTTTGGTATGCCGAAATCAAGTTTATTCGCTTACAGGGACTAAATTCGACAAACTGTGAAAGTATGCCGATATGTACTGTAACGGACATTCCAGAACTTGATCATAAGTTAAATATGCCCTAAATATCCTTTACATAGATTATAAATAGGATTTGAGGTGTTTTATGCGCAAAAATAAACTTTTTGGTCATTCAGGGACTAAAAGCGTCAAAAAGTGCATAAGTTTGCATTTTCGCGCATATCTTACGTTCTGAATACATCCGGACATCCAAAAATTTATGTAAGCATTAAAATATTTTATTTTAGTGTTTGACATAATAAAATTCCATTCGTCGTGTAATTTGGATTGTTTTTGCGTTCGTTACAACTTCCGTCGTAATTAACCGAACAACGCAACCGTACGACCAAACGAACCGACATCCGGCATATTTTTGAGCACGTTTCATGTCCACTATGTTTAGGCATCATTGTAGGGCCTTAAAATTGGCTTAATGGGCCATAAACGTGTCGGAAATGAGCTTAGAAGCATGCAGGGACCAAAACTGCAGCTTTTGAAACTTATTTGCTGATCAGAGGCTCAGGCGGCCCGCGTAAGATCTTCCTTTCTCTTACGCGGCCAGCGAGAATCTGCCAGATCTGCAAAAATCTGATTTCCAGTAGTTCCAGCAGTTTCCAAGTGTTGCAAATGGTTTTTGGGATTCTAGGGGCTTGTTTTGAGGCTCCCATGGTTTTACAAATCAGGGGGTACACATGTAAGGCCCGGATTAAAGCTCGTTTATCGAGGAACGATCTTAACGGTGGTCCGGAAACTATAAATACCCCCCTTTGTTTCACTTCCTTCTTACTCAAATCTGATCTAAGATGCTCTAAGTTGAAGCCTTTGCTTCATACCTGAGCTACTTGGATCAAGATTTGCTTGCTTGGACCCGCTGTAAGTATTCCTTCGTTCTTTTACGTTTTTAGCATAAAAGTCAAACTTTGTTTATGGTCAACGCGAAGTTCATTTGAACTTCATAACGTGAGCGTAATCACGATGGTTATAATCCCTAGTGACTACACCTACTGATTACCACGTTATCTAGGCTTAGTGGAGAGTCGTAGTTTCGGCTAAAATGCGTATTCTTGCGTATTTTGTAACCAAACTACTCTTGGGTATCAAAACCGTTTGTTTTGATACCAAACCTATTTTCAAACCTCGTTAAACATGCTTTAACATGTTTAGCTCGTCACTTTTAGATTTAGTGCTTATATAGGGTCGTAAAGGTAAGCGGTCTAAACAACCGCTTATACTTTCGAACCCGACCCGTTTGGTCGATCATTAGGATCCGACCAAACACATTAGGTGACCATAGTTGTTAGGGAATAACCTTCCGAGGTTATACCTTAAGGTCACGTCGTTTAGTTAGTTGTATGATAGGTAGTTTATATGCCTTAGGAAAATTACCAAAATGCCCTTTTTGCGCCAAAATTCATTTTAAGCATATGTAACATAAATTTTGATATCTAAACTGATTAGGCAACAATATTAGACATGTTAAGGCATATATTACTTGTCATAGGACTAGTTAGGTGATCCGAACGCGTTTTACGCGAAAGACGCGTTAAAGTAGCGTAAGCTACCTAAACTGGTCGAAATGGGTCGTAAGCACTTAGGTTAGGTTTCTTTTTAGAATGTAGGCCTCGTTAAACCATATTACATGAGTTCCTAAACTCATTTGGTTTACGAAACCTCATTCTATCAGATCTCTCGGTTTAGGTCCGGTTATTTACATAGTTACCTATATAAAGTGTCGTTTGATTCCGTGATCCCTCTAGCTTTGCTTGGTTGTTGTTCAAGACTTCTAAGCACCCTCAAGTGAGTACATAGCCCCCTTTTTTACTGTTTTCAAACTGTTTTGGGATGGAACACATGTGCCTACTTGTTACTTTCATGTTTTCATGTTTTTACATCATACACTTGCTATGTTCATTAGTACACTATTAGTACATGATTTCATTATGTTTTATGCTATGTATGTCCATTTAGGGCATACTTAGTACATTGTTTTACATTATATTTTGTTGCATATGCTCATCCAACATATGGACACATTGTAACCATTTGATTTGTGAACCGTTTGTAACCATTTGATTTGTGAACCGTTTGTAACCATTTGATTATGTGAACCGTTTGTAACCGTTGAATTATGTGAACCATTTGTAACTGTTTGAACCGTGTGACCGTTTGTAACTGTTTGATTGATATGAACCGTTTGAAATCAGTTTGAACTGTTGGGTTAGGGAAGTGATTAGGTAACGGGGCGGGTGTAATGTGCTAAAAGTATGGTGGATACGCCGCTGGTACTTCCTATATATAAGTGCTTTTAATACATTATATATCGTTGCGTTATCTAGATCACTTGGGCAAGGTTAACAAAACAAATTTATATTACTAGGTTTTTCTAACAATATAAAACATTCGAGTTTTATTTCAAAATCGATTTTCGATCTGGGATTATATAAACAAATGTTTTGGAGTTAAGTATCATGGCTACGAGATTTTATGAATTCTAACCAACTTGATTTGAGTTGGTTAATTATGTCGCAATACTATACTTTTCAAAATAAGGTTTTTAAATAAGTATTGCAACATGTAAAACGAGCCATGAATCTGACACTCATACAAAACCTATGTACTCGCCGACATTTTTATGCTGACGTATTTTCACATGTGTTTCAGGTACAATAGTTGATGATATTTGATGATGATATTGATGCATGCTCACATAGGATTGGATGAGGCCTTAGTGACTTAATGTCACACCCCAAATTTCCACGTGTCACCGGTGGGCCCGGTGGGGGTATCGTGACGTAGTTGGTATCATCATAGACAAACAACACAATATAATAATGCACAGCGGAAGCAAAAGATAGATTCGTTTCAACTTTAAATAGAAATGTAATATTAATTATCACAAGTAGTCGAAACGGATCCACAGGCGGATCGAAAAATAAAATAGGATAATTGTTCAACAGTTTAATGTCGCCCAAGCTGCGTGACTTATTGTGGACGCTCTAGAAGCCTGCCAGCCTATTTCGTATAGTACCTGCACTTAATCTTTTGGGAAAAATACGTCAGTTTACACTGGTAAATACAATTCGACTGACTCATTTTGAAAAGGTTGAAAATTGATTTAAATGCACAAGGCACAAAACATTTTTATTAACTTGGGTCAATTATTTAATATAATAATCATGTGAACGAATTACATGTTACTTGCGTTCAGTGGCCCGGATCTAGTCCGGGCTAAAGATCAATGGACACACCACATAAGCGAGTTATACACTGACGGGTGCACGCCTACACCCCGTGCTCTGGTCGTGGCCATCTCGTAAGATGATGCCAAGGATATCCGGGACATGGTCATTAACCCCCCAAAGGCTTAAAGTAAGCAAGACTGTTTAAACGAGCCGCACAAATTATTCAAACTAAACACCCAAGGGTGTAGGATTTAACGCTCGATCAAGCGGTATTCTATATACCGTAACCCAAGCCCGTATAGGGAAAATAAGCCAAAGAGTATTTACCTGCGTATAGTATCAATCACAATCAAGAAAATGCAAGTATCTTTTACTGGTGCTCCTAATCTGGAACAAAGGTTTATAATAACCTATTAGATTTCTAACGGGTCTTTATTTAAGCCTAAGCCTAGACCGGTTAGTTTAAATGACGATACGGTTCACGCACGATTAAGCGAAGACCGGATGGAATGTGAATTTGACCCGACAAGTTTGAAGACTTGTATAATATGGGTTTGCTGAACACATTCTGGATTTTGAGACAAAAATGATAATGTTTGACCCGTTTCGGTCAATTCATGTAAACTAGTTACATAAACCGAACCGAACGCGAAAAGTGCGTTACGGGCGACCATGGGAGTCATATGCAAGTTCCCTGAGATAATATGCTTTAAATATGATATAATATCAGCAAGTTATGTTCTATTATGCCCCGAATGGATTTAAACTCAATTTACGCCTCATAAGGGCATTTTGGTCATTTAAAAGATTATAAAAGAGTCAATTTGGAAATCTGAGTTACGGGTCTGAATTATAAAGTAAATATACTTAATTTGTCATGTTACAACAGTAGGGTATGACCCGTAGACAAAACTTATCATTTAAAATCAAACTATGCACCGTAGGGGTATTTTAGTAATTTCACAAGGGCTAAAAAATGCCAAAACTGGAAATCTGAGTTCATATACTTATACTTACTGTTATTATATGAAAATATACTAATTACATCAGTAGGTATAAGTCTTATATGTTTAAAATGAGTATAACGCTTACTATGCGTTAAAAACGCTAAAAACACGATTTAAAGGCGTTTCCGGGTTTTCAAAAGAAAACTGAGATTTTCATATTTCCAGAATACTTAAAGTAATTTATTTAACAAATGAAATCAGTAGAAAAAGGTTTCGGGTCAAAAGAATGTATAAAACTCATTTTATAGCTTAAACGGTCAAACCGACATAAACCGAAATAACGAAGCGATCTAAGATACGATCAGCCAAAAATTAAATAAAAATCATCAAAAATCCCAAAATATTATATAACATCAGTTGGTAAAAAGTTTTGTATCAAAACGTGGCCAGAAATAGGTTATACGCGAAAAGGCCGTTTATGTAACTTAAGAACATAGTTTTACGCTAATGGCCATAACTCAAAATCTGGACCACCAACTGATCCGAAATTTTCGGTGCAAGTCAATATATTAGAAATAAAGATTTCTACTCTTTCACTTTTCCAAAAATCATGTTTTATATCAAAAAGGGCAAAATAGTCAACTTTTAAGCATAATCGGAAACATGCAAATGAATCGGCTAAGCATAGACTTAATCAACAAAAATTCCAGAAAGTTTTACCAAAATAAAAATGGTCAAAAATACTCTCCAATACAGATCTCAAACATGCATGTACGAATCCGAATCGATAGTCTACGAAATAGCCGTTTTATAAGACTTTCGGTTCCGATTCGTATTTATACTATAGATTGTCGAGTTGATGATGATAAAACACATTCTTATATGTATTATAAGTCATTTATGATGATCAAACAGATTGCATGTCCTTTACATTACCATCTAAGCTTATTTTTGCAAAAACAACTTCTGTTGACTTTTTAGAAACAAGTTTGACTCGACAATTAGCATGCATATAGTGGAAATCAGAGAATACCCTTTTGAGGGTTTGTTTCTCACATAAATACCAACATAAGCGTGGTTTCAATTCGAGAAATTACTGAGAGAAATTCGTTTAATCAGAAAGTCAAAGTATAAGAACAACCAGTTTGACTTTTACTAATAATCGATGCACAAACGAAATTATGATGATATGAAAGATTACCAAGGTCCTAATGAAGCCTAGCAAGTACTTGGAGTCGGCCTTGATGTCCAGAAATGCTCCTGGAATGCTCTGAGAATCTTTGCAAGTTGAATGTTCTTGTTACTATCACAAGTGCTCAACAAAAGTGGTGAATGATCTGCTTTAAAGGTGAATTTAGAGGTTTGTGGATAGCTTACTGTTGCCTTAGGCATGCAAGGGTTTTCATTGGAGCATTTGGAGGTGCATACAGCTGTTTAACACTTCAAATTCGGACCCAAACACACCAGTTCGCGACATTCTGCACCTGGCAGTGGGTCGCGGCCCGCATTAGGCAGCCCAGGCGGGCCGCCTGGACTCTGCAGCTGCGAAACTTTTTGTTAAATGTTGCAGTTTAGTCCCTGGTCTTCGTATACGAGGTTTTGGCCGTTTATTTTGACCCTTAGACCCTCAAACTTGATTTTTAGGAACCTTGGGACTTTTACCAACATGGTAATGTCCTCGGATAACTTTGCGCTCACCCGAAAAGCCATGAAATTTGACGTTGACGCTTTTAACCCTTCAAGTACGGTTTTGGCCATAACTTTCTCATATGACAACGAAACTTCATGAAATTTTTATCGCACAATCTAGTAAGTATATTTTATCATTACAAAGCTTCGGGTTTGCCAAAAGATCACTCAGAGGTATAATTTCAACATGTTGACACTTTTAGTCCCTGTAGTTTGTAATTCCTCACTTTCTTTCATTTTTCGCTTCGTATGATCCATGATTTACCCGTTTGAGATTATAAACATCATGTAGGGTTATTGTAGGGCTTATTTATCAATTGTTGACACTTTGAACCCTCGAATTCACATAGTTTCACCGTTTGTCAACTTTAGTCCCTTTAAAGTTTGTTTTCACATATTTCAAGTCCATGACACGTGTCAGTACCTTATTGGACGTAAATTTTCGAGGTGTTACATCCTCACCCCCTTAAAAGAAATCTCGACCTCGAGATTTACTGAAACAAATGAGGGTATTTTTCTTTCATCGTGGATTCTACCTCCCATGTGTATTCGGGACCTCTACGGGCATCCCATTTGACCTTAACAATAGGTATGTGCTTCCTTCGAAGCTTCTTTACCTTTCGGTCTTCAATTGATAACGGCTTTTCCACAAATTTCAAACCTTCATCTATATGTACATCCGTATACGGTATAACCGGTGGTCCGTCAGCGGAACACTTCTTCAAATTACAGATGTGAAACACATTATGGATAGCACTAAGCTCTTCAGGCAAGTTTAACTTATAAGCAACTGACCCGACACGTTCGATTATCTCGAAAGGTCCTATGTATCTCGGGCTTAGCTTGCCTTTCTTACCAAATCGCATCACCCCCTTCCAGGGTGATACCTTAAGCAACACTTTTTCACCTACTTCGAAGTGAAAATCTTTGCGCTGTGGATCCGCATAACTTTTCTGCCTTTCCCTGGCAGCTCTCAATCGTTCGCGGATCTGGACGATCTTATCCGTCGTCTCGAAAACAATTTCTGGTCCTGACAGTTGGACCTCTCCAACTTCCGCCCAACAAATGGGTGATCTACACTTTCTACCGTATAAGGCCTCAAAAGGCGCAGCTTTTATGCTGGTGTGGTAGCTATTGTTGTAGGAGAATTCAATTAGTGGTAGGTTCTTATCCCAACTACCACCTAAGTCGATCGCACATGCACGTAGCATGTCTTCCAACGTTTGAATAGTACGCTCGCTCTGACCGTCAGTCTGTGGATGATAAGCCGTACTAAAATTCAAACGAGTGCCCAAAGATTGTTGGAAACTTTTCCAAAAATGTGACGTGTATCTAGTATCTCTATCAGAGATAATAGCTACAGGTATTCCATGCAAAGCTACAATCTTATCAACGTATAATTGTGCTAACATATCGGAGCTATAAGTCTCCTTGATGGGTAGAAAATGTGCTGACTTCGTCAGTCTATCTACTATGACCCATATTGTATCATTTCCTTTTCTTGTCTTTGGTAACTTGGTGATGAAATCCATCGTCACCATTTCCCACTTCCATACGGGAATTTCAGGTTGTTGTAGCAAACCTGATGGTTTCTGATGCTCAGCTTTGACTTGCGCACAAGTCAAACATTTAGCTACATAAGCAGCTACAGACTTTTTCAAACCAATCCACCAGTAATTTGCTTTTAAATCCTGATACATCTTGTCAGCTCCAGGATGAATAGAATATTTGGAACTGTGGGCTTCCTGGAGGATAACATCCCGAAGTCCTCCAAAAATTGGAACCCATATTCTTCCATTTAGTCTAAGCATTCCGTCTTTGTCATGGGATAACTGCTCCTCAGTTACTCCCAGTTTTTCTTCAGGATAATTAGCTTCCAACACAGCTTCCTTTTGTGCAGCTAATATCCTTTGGTTCAAATCATTCTTGATTTCAATGCGCTTGGCATTGATTCTTATTGGTTTAACCCTTTCTTTTCTGCTCAAGGCGTCAGCAACTACATTCGCCTTGCCTGGATGGTACTTTATTTCACAATCGTAATCATTTAGGGTCTCCATCCAGCGTCTTTGCCTCATGTTTAAGTCTGATTAAACAAATGTTGAAGGCTCTTGTGATCTGAATAGATCACACACTTGGTTCCGTACAGGTAATGCCTCCATAGTTTCAATGCAAATACAACAGCACCCAATTCCAAGTCGTGGGTGGTGTAGTTCTTCTCGTGAATCTTTAGCTGTCGTGAAGCGTAGGCAATGACTTTTCCTTTCTGCATGAGCACACAGCCCATACCAGTGTGCGATGCATCACAGTACACCACAAATTCATCTATTCCATCGGGCAGTGTTAGCACTGGTGCATTGCTCAACTTTTTCTTCAAAACGTCGAAGGATTCCTGCTGCTTAGGGCCCCAATCAAACTTAACCTTCTTGCGTGTCAATGAAGTAAGAGGCGCAGCAATCCTTGAAAAGTTTTCGATGAATCGTCTATAGTATCCTGCTAGCCCCAGGAAGCTACGAATTTCAGTAGGCGTCTTTGGCTCTTGCCAGTTCATCACTGCTTCTACTTTAGCGGGATCCACTTGGATACCACGCTCGCTCACTACATGTCCAAGGAATTGGACTTCTCGAAGCCAAAATTCACATTTCGAGAACTTGGCATATAGCTTCTCTTGATGAAGTAGTTTGAGGATACAACGAAGGTGTTTCTCGTGGTCAACCTTGCTTTTTGAGTAGATAAGGATGTCGTCAATAAAGACGATGATGAATTTATCCAGATATGGCTTGCAGACGCGATTCATGAGATCCATGAATGCGGCTGGTGCGTTAGTGAGCCCAAAAGGCATCACTAGGAACTCGTAATGTCCATAGCGAGTCCTAAACGATGTCTTGTGTACATCCTCATCCTTGACTTTCAACTGATGATAGCCCTGACCTTAGGTCGATCTTTGAGAAGTAGCTTGCCCCTTGTAACTGATCGAACAGATCGTCGATCCTGGGCAAAGGGATACCTATTCTTGATGGTGACTTTATTGAGCTCACGATAATCGATGCACAGACGCATCGATCCATCCTTCTTCTTAACAAACAAAATAGGCGCTCCCCAGGGAGACGAGCTAGGTCTAATGAAACCTTTTGCTAACAAATCGTCTAACTGCGTTCTTAACTCCTTCATCTCCGTTGGAGCCAACCTATATGGTGCTCTTGCCACTGGTGCTGCACCTGGAATGATGTCGATTCGGAATTCCACTTGCCTATCTGGTGGTAAACCAGGTAATTCTTCCGGGAAAACTTCGGGGTATTCCGAAATGACAGGGATTTCTTCAATCCTCGGCTTAGGCTCATCAACAGTAACTTGTGCCATATAAATGACACAACCCTTCTGCATACATCTGGATGCCTTAAGCATGGACACTTGCTCAGGCAATCCGTGCTGGGTATCTCCTTGGATAGTTAGTGACTCACCAGACGGAGTTCTAACTACCACTTGTTTTCTATTGCATACAATCTGGGCTTGGTTGTGTGATAACCAATCCATGCCTATCACTATGTCAAAACCGGCTAGTTTAAAGGGAAGTAAGGATAATGGAAACGAGTGATTCCTAATGGATATAACACATCCATCTAAGATAGTTGAAGCGGTTTCTACGGTTCCATCAGCTAACTCCACTTCATACTTCACACTTAAGGCTTTCACAGGTAATTTTAACAACTCACAAAACTTATTGTCTACAAAGGATTTATCTGCTCCAGAATCAAACAGGACTCTAGCAAAACAATATCATTTACAAGGAACGTACCGGTAATCACGTTGTCGTCCTTAATAGCCTCTTTAGCATCCATCCTGAAGACCCTTGCATTGGTCTTCTTCCCGTCTTCGGCTTTCTTGGCATATTTTGGGCAGTTAGGCTTAATATGCCCTTTTTCGTTGCAGCCGAAACAGGTCGCGTCCTTTAGATTCTTACACTCCGACGTCTTATGATTTGTGGATTTGCAAATTCCACAGGGTCGCGGGCGAGATTGGGAGTTCGTCTCAAGTCGACATTTCCCAAAATGGTACCTCCTACAAGTCTTGCATTTGGGTTTTTCTCCTGATTGTTGCCCATTCTTCTTCGATCCCGACCCTTTCCTGTGGTCGTCATTCCCTCTGTGTCTCTTCTCTGACCTCCGTGAGGTATCATCCTCACGCTTTCTCTTGTTCTCGGCCTCTTTGTTTCTTAGCGATCTTAGTCGGACCGCGTCCATTGTGAGGGACAAAGAGAGGTCAGTTACTGACCTGAAAGTCGTTGGCCGAGAGGCCTTCACACTTGCCTTTATTGCGGGTTCTAACCCCCCGATAAAACGAGCGATTCTCCTTGGTTCAGGGGTTACAAGATATGGAACCAATCGAGACATCGTGTTGAAGCTAGTTAAGTAGGCTTGGCAGTCCAGGTTTGTCATTACCAATGATACAAAATCGGACTCTATCTTTTCCACCTCATGCTGTGGGCAGAAATTTTCCTTGATGAGAGCAACGAACTGCTCCCAGGTCATGCTATACAATTGTACCTTTCCGGTGGCCTGGATCAGTGATCTCCACCATGCTAGGGCTTCGCCTTTAAAGGACTGGGACACGAACTTCACAATGTCCCTTTCAGCACATCCACTTATGTCTACCACTGTATCAATCTCATCCAACCAGGTTATGCAGTCAACAGCCCCCTTCTCCCCCGTAAAGTCTCGGGGCTTACACGAAACAAAGTACTTGTATGTGCATCCTCTAGCATGAGGCGCATCATTGTTCACTACCTTCTTATGGGGAACACTGTTTTGGTTAGATGAATGTCGCTCCTCATCGTTTTTCTTGGGTTCCTCTTTCTTAGGTATAACCTTCATAGAGGGTGGCTTACTATGAGCTTCTGATTGGACCTTGGGTTTTGACTTGGGATGAGATGCAGATCGAGTCCTACTATAGGTTCCGTTAGATTCGCTATACTGTCTGTTCATTGCTTCGACAACAGCTTCATTTACTAATGCTTTCAATTCGGCACCAGTTACTAGTATCTTCGTGTTATCAGGGTCATTTGCTGGATGACTATTCATTTCTTCCGACTTAGTCATGTAGTCTTAAATGCTACATAAGATAAGGACAAAGTCTATTTAGAATCTAACCAGTATTATCGTCCTTGACGATTTATTAACCATGGTAATCAAAAGCCATATTAGTTAATTTGTTAAGTAGTTTCATTTAGGACTTTTTATCAATAATTTTATCCTAAAATGAAATATATATTGGCACAATAGGCCTAGTCACATAGACAATCTCTAAATTATAGATTTAGATTTTTATAGGATTAAAGTTTGAATAATCAAAACAAATCAATCCTTTCTTTGGCAGGGAGTCTATAAGCTACGACTGCCTTTTTGTTTTACATGACATTTATTATGACCCGTAGGTATTATGTCACTTTCAATTATATGTAAAAATATAAATTGGATAATTTATTAAAAAGGGTGACATGTGTGATTTTTGCGAATCACATTAGTCAAGAATGTTAACATATTTACAGATGTTAACAGAGAGTGGAATCTTTTTAAACAGGTTATACCGTCTTGGCTAAATTTATGACAACATAACAGCTAGGTTTTACCTTTTAAGATCCTTATTAAAATGGTGAATTACAATAATAATGCTATTTTCCATTTATTCATTTATTATATTTATGCATATAATTTAAAAATGAAAAGCTGAAATTACCATTCTAATTTAAAATTTAAAGAGTACAAAATTTGCCCTAAACGGGACTTCGATAAATAACATGCCCACGCAGGGGCTAAACAAATAACAAACCCTCGCAGGGGTCGAAATAAAGATATGCCCACGCAGGGGCGAAACAGAAGGAAAATTACCCACGTAGGGGTAGAGTACATAAAGATATGTCCACGCAGGGACATGCCTATCACTAAAATAAATAAAGGATTTAGTAATCCTTCTTGCTCTTACCCTTGAGCAAGTCCACCACCTTCTGAAACCTTCCCCGGTTACGCCTCTCATTATTCTGCAACTCCTGTTGAAATTCCTGACGCACCCCTTGAATCTCCTGTATGATTTCCTGAACTTGGGGTGGCGACATTGTCGGCGCCTGAGGTGGTTGCTGATAGTACAGCGGCTGAGCAGGCTGGTAAAACGGAGGTTGGGGCGGCAGCGGCTGCTGATACAGTGGAGGCTGAAGTGGCTGCGACTGTTGATACCCATATGGTGGGTACCCATAAGTTGAGGGTCCTGTGGCCCATGGATCTCCGAAGGGAGCCTCTTGCTGGAAGGTGTAAGAGTTCGCTGCAACCCAGTATGGATCTTCCGTAAAGTTATACCCCGGGGGATACTGCTGCTCGAATGGGTTAAATGCTGCAGCATTAGTATAAGCAGGGATTTGTTCACCAAATCCGAATGGTGGCTGAGGCTGTGGCTGAGGCTGTGGCGCGACTGGCGCCGTTGCTACTTCAGAGACAGGGTGCGATGACTCTCCCGTCTCCGATTCTTCATGGACCGGCGAGTACCGGCTGCTGCTAGACTGTGGAGGGGTGCGAATACGCACGCCTCCTCGCGAGGACATCCTCGCGTTCGTTCCTCTCCTTCGCCTCGGGGGCGAGGGAGGCTGAGTCGGAGGTGGTGGTGGCGGTGGAGTAACCGCCACAAATCTAGAATCCGTAGATGGATCCTGCTGCTGCTCTAGCTGCTGCTCCGGCTGCTGCTGGTGGTGCAGGGGAGAGCTGTGGTAGGAAGGGTGGAGAGGAGAGTTGTGGTAACTGGGAGTGTACACCCAGTTGTGCTGCCTGAAGTTCTCCATGAAGCTATCGGGACCATTGTAAGGTGATCCCAGAAATGGTGACCCATCAGATATCTCGATGGGGTGGTTTGGTGTCCCTGAGGGTGGCATAGCGGGATCATCATCCTCCTCAACGTCCATCGGGTTGTCACCCGAAAAGTGGTCCTCTGGTCCAAGTGGGTTAAAACCCACTGGTTCTTACATGTAATCATCAGGGTTGTACAGCCCCTGAAAGGTTGGTGATGTGTTGTCGAATGGCGATGAGGGTCCTAGAGGAATGTAGGACGACTGAGAGTGATGAGATGGTGAGGAGACTGGTCCAGTGAAGGACCTCCATAGGTTTTGGGCATCGGTGTTGTGAGTGCCCGAGGGTGTTCGCCGGTGCGAAGGCCCGGCTTCGTGATCATTGCGAGCTGCATGCTTTCCATTTCCTCCGCCTCTACCTCTCATTCTTGGCGGCATGATGACAACCTGTCACAAAGAACAAGTGATACACAAAATATATAGTTAAGACAAGGTTAGAAAATTTAAACGAAAATTTGGAAATTTCCTAAGTTCTTTGTCTAGACTCGGGATTCGAGGATTGTGCAATTGTGTAACTGAGATTAAACACAAAAGGCTAGTGTTTAATTCACTCAGAGTTGGCTCTGATACCAACCTGTCACACCCCAAATTTCCACGTGTCACCGGTGGGCCCGGTGGGGGTATCGTGACGTAGTTGGTATCATCATAGACAAACAACACAATATAATAATGCACAGCGGAAGCAAAAGATAGATTCGTTTCAACTTTAAATAGAAATGTAATATTAATTATCACAAGTAGTCGAAACGGATCCACAGGCGGATCGAAAAATAAAATAGGATAATTGTTCAACAGTTTAATGTCGCCCAAGCTGCGTGACTTATTGTGGACGCTCTAGAAGCCTGCCAGCCTATTTCGTATAGTACCTGCACTTAATCTTTTGGGAAAAATACGTCAGTTTACACTGGTAAATACAATTCGACTGACTCATTTTGAAAAGGTTGAAAATTGATTTAAATGCACAAGGCACAAAACATTTTTATTAACTTGGGTCAATTATTTAATATAATAATCATGTGAACGAATTACATGTTACTTGCGTTCAGTGGCCCGGATCTAGTCCGGGCTAAAGATCAATGGACACACCACATAAGCGAGTTATACACTGACGGGTGCACGCCTACACCCCGTGCTCTGGTCGTGGCCATCTCGTAAGATGATGCCAAGGATATCCGGGACATGGTCATTAACCCCCCAAAGGCTTAAAGTAAGCAAGACTGTTTAAACGAGCCGCACAAATTATTCAAACTAAACACCCAAGGGTGTAGGATTTAACGCTCGATCAAGCGGTATTCTATATACCGTAACCCAAGCCCGTATAGGGAAAATAAGCCAAAGAGTATTTACCTGCGTATAGTATCAATCACAATCAAGAAAATGCAAGTATCTTTTACTGGTGCTCCTAATCTGGAACAAAGGTTTATAATAACCTATTAGATTTCTAACGGGTCTTTATTTAAGCCTAAGCCTAGACCGGTTAGTTTAAATGACGATACGGTTCACGCACGATTAAGCGAAGACCGGATGGAATGTGAATTTGACCCGACAAGTTTGAAGACTTGTATAATATGGGTTTGCTGAACACATTCTGGATTTTGAGACAAAAATGATAATGTTTGACCCGTTTCGGTCAATTCATGTAAACTAGTTACATAAACCGAACCGAACGCGAAAAGTGCGTTACGGGCGACCATGGGAGTCATATGCAAGTTCCCTGAGATAATATGCTTTAAATATGATATAATATCAGCAAGTTATGTTCTATTATGCCCCGAATGGATTTAAACTCAATTTACGCCTCATAAGGGCATTTTGGTCATTTAAAAGATTATAAAAGAGTCAATTTGGAAATCTGAGTTACGGGTCTGAATTATAAAGTAAATATACTTAATTTGTCATGTTACAACAGTAGGGTATGACCCGTAGACAAAACTTATCATTTAAAATCAAACTATGCACCGTAGGGGTATTTTAGTAATTTCACAAGGGCTAAAAAATGCCAAAACTGGAAATCTGAGTTCATATACTTATACTTACTGTTATTATATGAAAATATACTAATTACATCAGTAGGTATAAGTCTTATATGTTTAAAATGAGTATAACGCTTACTATGCGTTAAAAACGCTAAAAACACGATTTAAAGGCGTTTCCGGGTTTTCAAAAGAAAACTGAGATTTTCATATTTCCAGAATACTTAAAGTAATTTATTTAACAAATGAAATCAGTAGAAAAAGGTTTCGGGTCAAAAGAATGTATAAAACTCATTTTATAGCTTAAACGGTCAAACCGACATAAACCGAAATAACGAAGCGATCTAAGATACGATCAGCCAAAAATTAAATAAAAATCATCAAAAATCCCAAAATATTATATAACATCAGTTGGTAAAAAGTTTTGTATCAAAACGTGGCCAGAAATAGGTTATACGCGAAAAGGCCGTTTATGTAACTTAAGAACATAGTTTTACGCTAATGGCCATAACTCAAAATCTGGACCACCAACTGATCCGAAATTTTCGGTGCAAGTCAATATATTAGAAATAAAGATTTCTACTCTTTCACTTTTCCAAAAATCATGTTTTATATCAAAAAGGGCAAAATAGTCAACTTTTAAGCATAATCGGAAACATGCAAATGAATCGGCTAAGCATAGACTTAATCAACAAAAATTCCAGAAAGTTTTACCAAAATAAAAATGGTCAAAAATACTCTCCAATACAGATCTCAAACATGCATGTACGAATCCGAATCGATAGTCTACGAAATAGCCGTTTTATAAGACTTTCGGTTCCGATTCGTATTTATACTATAGATTGTCGAGTTGATGATGATAAAACACATTCTTATATGTATTATAAGTCATTTATGATGATCAAACAGATTGCATGTCCTTTACATTACCATCTAAGCTTATTTTTGCAAAAACAACTTCTGTTGACTTTTTAGAAACAAGTTTGACTCGACAATTAGCATGCATATAGTGGAAATCAGAGAATACCCTTTTGAGGGTTTGTTTCTCACATAAATACCAACATAAGCGTGGTTTCAATTCGAGAAATTACTGAGAGAAATTCGTTTAATCAGAAAGTCAAAGTATAAGAACAACCAGTTTGACTTTTACTAATAATCGATGCACAAACGAAATTATGATGATATGAAAGATTACCAAGGTCCTAATGAAGCCTAGCAAGTACTTGGAGTCGGCCTTGATGTCCAGAAATGCTCCTGGAATGCTCTGAGAATCTTTGCAAGTTGAATGTTCTTGTTACTATCACAAGTGCTCAACAAAAGTGGTGAATGATCTGCTTTAAAGGTGAATTTAGAGGTTTGTGGATAGCTTACTGTTGCCTTAGGCATGCAAGGGTTTTCATTGGAGCATTTGGAGGTGCATACAGCTGTTTAACACTTCAAATTCGGACCCAAACACACCAGTTCGCGACATTCTGCACCTGGCAGTGGGTCGCGGCCCGCATTAGGCAGCCCAGGCGGGCCGCCTGGACTCTGCAGCTGCGAAACTTTTTGTTAAATGTTGCAGTTTAGTCCCTGGTCTTCGTATACGAGGTTTTGGCCGTTTATTTTGACCCTTAGACCCTCAAACTTGATTTTTAGGAACCTTGGGACTTTTACCAACATGGTAATGTCCTCGGATAACTTTGCGCTCACCCGAAAAGCCATGAAATTTGACGTTGACGCTTTTAACCCTTCAAGTACGGTTTTGGCCATAACTTTCTCATATGACAACGAAACTTCATGAAATTTTTATCGCACAATCTAGTAAGTATATTTTATCATTACAAAGCTTCGGGTTTGCCAAAAGATCACTCAGAGGTATAATTTCAACATGTTGACACTTTTAGTCCCTGTAGTTTGTAATTCCTCACTTTCTTTCATTTTTCGCTTCGTATGATCCATGATTTACCCGTTTGAGATTATAAACATCATGTAGGGTTATTGTAGGGCTTATTTATCAATTGTTGACACTTTGAACCCTCGAATTCACATAGTTTCACCGTTTGTCAACTTTAGTCCCTTTAAAGTTTGTTTTCACATATTTCAAGTCCATGACACGTGTCAGTACCTTATTGGACGTAAATTTTCGAGGTGTTACATCCTCACCCCCTTAAAAGAAATCTCGACCTCGAGATTTACTGAAACAAATGAGGGTATTTTTCTTTCATCGTGGATTCTACCTCCCATGTGTATTCGGGACCTCTACGGGCATCCCATTTGACCTTAACAATAGGTATGTGCTTCCTTCGAAGCTTCTTTACCTTTCGGTCTTCAATTGATAACGGCTTTTCCACAAATTTCAAACCTTCATCTATATGTACATCCGTATACGGTATAACCGGTGGTCCGTCAGCGGAACACTTCTTCAAATTACAGATGTGAAACACATTATGGATAGCACTAAGCTCTTCAGGCAAGTTTAACTTATAAGCAACTGACCCGACACGTTCGATTATCTCGAAAGGTCCTATGTATCTCGGGCTTAGCTTGCCTTTCTTACCAAATCGCATCACCCCCTTCCAGGGTGATACCTTAAGCAACACTTTTTCACCTACTTCGAAGTGAAAATCTTTGCGCTGTGGATCCGCATAACTTTTCTGCCTTTCCCTGGCAGCTCTCAATCGTTCGCGGATCTGGACGATCTTATCCGTCGTCTCGAAAACAATTTCTGGTCCTGACAGTTGGACCTCTCCAACTTCCGCCCAACAAATGGGTGATCTACACTTTCTACCGTATAAGGCCTCAAAAGGCGCAGCTTTTATGCTGGTGTGGTAGCTATTGTTGTAGGAGAATTCAATTAGTGGTAGGTTCTTATCCCAACTACCACCTAAGTCGATCGCACATGCACGTAGCATGTCTTCCAACGTTTGAATAGTACGCTCGCTCTGACCGTCAGTCTGTGGATGATAAGCCGTACTAAAATTCAAACGAGTGCCCAAAGATTGTTGGAAACTTTTCCAAAAATGTGACGTGTATCTAGTATCTCTATCAGAGATAATAGCTACAGGTATTCCATGCAAAGCTACAATCTTATCAACGTATAATTGTGCTAACATATCGGAGCTATAAGTCTCCTTGATGGGTAGAAAATGTGCTGACTTCGTCAGTCTATCTACTATGACCCATATTGTATCATTTCCTTTTCTTGTCTTTGGTAACTTGGTGATGAAATCCATCGTCACCATTTCCCACTTCCATACGGGAATTTCAGGTTGTTGTAGCAAACCTGATGGTTTCTGATGCTCAGCTTTGACTTGCGCACAAGTCAAACATTTAGCTACATAAGCAGCTACAGACTTTTTCAAACCAATCCACCAGTAATTTGCTTTTAAATCCTGATACATCTTGTCAGCTCCAGGATGAATAGAATATTTGGAACTGTGGGCTTCCTGGAGGATAACATCCCGAAGTCCTCCAAAAATTGGAACCCATATTCTTCCATTTAGTCTAAGCATTCCGTCTTTGTCATGGGATAACTGCTCCTCAGTTACTCCCAGTTTTTCTTCAGGATAATTAGCTTCCAACACAGCTTCCTTTTGTGCAGCTAATATCCTTTGGTTCAAATCATTCTTGATTTCAATGCGCTTGGCATTGATTCTTATTGGTTTAACCCTTTCTTTTCTGCTCAAGGCGTCAGCAACTACATTCGCCTTGCCTGGATGGTACTTTATTTCACAATCGTAATCATTTAGGGTCTCCATCCAGCGTCTTTGCCTCATGTTTAAGTCCTTCTGATTAAACAAATGTTGAAGGCTCTTGTGATCTGAATAGATCACACACTTGGTTCCGTACAGGTAATGCCTCCATAGTTTCAATGCAAATACAACAGCACCCAATTCCAAGTCGTGGGTGGTGTAGTTCTTCTCGTGAATCTTTAGCTGTCGTGAAGCGTAGGCAATGACTTTTCCTTTCTGCATGAGCACACAGCCCATACCAGTGTGCGATGCATCACAGTACACCACAAATTCATCTATTCCATCGGGCAGTGTTAGCACTGGTGCATTGCTCAACTTTTTCTTCAAAACGTCGAAGGATTCCTGCTGCTTAGGGCCCCAATCAAACTTAACCTTCTTGCGTGTCAATGAAGTAAGAGGCGCAGCAATCCTTGAAAAGTTTTCGATGAATCGTCTATAGTATCCTGCTAGCCCCAGGAAGCTACGAATTTCAGTAGGCGTCTTTGGCTCTTGCCAGTTCATCACTGCTTCTACTTTAGCGGGATCCACTTGGATACCACGCTCGCTCACTACATGTCCAAGGAATTGGACTTCTCGAAGCCAAAATTCACATTTCGAGAACTTGGCATATAGCTTCTCTTGATGAAGTAGTTTGAGGATACAACGAAGGTGTTTCTCGTGGTCAACCTTGCTTTTTGAGTAGATAAGGATGTCGTCAATAAAGACGATGATGAATTTATCCAGATATGGCTTGCAGACGCGATTCATGAGATCCATGAATGCGGCTGGTGCGTTAGTGAGCCCAAAAGGCATCACTAGGAACTCGTAATGTCCATAGCGAGTCCTAAACGCTGTCTTGTGTACATCCTCATCCTTGACTTTCAACTGATGATAGCCTGACCTTAGGTCGATCTTTGAGAAGTAGCTTGCCCCTTGTAACTGATCGAACAGATCGTCGATCCTGGGCAAAGGATACCTATTCTTGATGGTGACTTTATTGAGCTCACGATAATCGATGCACAGACGCATCGATCCATCCTTCTTCTTAACAAACAAAATAGGCGCTCCCCAGGGAGACGAGCTAGGTCTAATGAAACCTTTTGCTAACAAATCGTCTAACTGCGTTCTTAACTCCTTCATCTCCGTTGGAGCCAACCTATATGGTGCTCTTGCCACTGGTGCTGCACCTGGAATGATGTCGATTCGGAATTCCACTTGCCTATCTGGTGGTAAACCAGGTAATTCTTCCGGGAAAACTTCGGGGTATTCCGAAATGACAGGGATTTCTTCAATCCTCGGCTTAGGCTCATCAACAGTAACTTGTGCCATATAAATGACACAACCCTTCTGCATACATCTGGATGCCTTAAGCATGGACACTTGCTCAGGCAATCCGTGCTGGGTATCTCCTTGGATAGTTAGTGACTCACCAGACGGAGTTCTAACTACCACTTGTTTTCTATTGCATACAATCTGGGCTTGGTTGTGTGATAACCAATCCATGCCTATCACTATGTCAAAACCGGCTAGTTTAAAGGGAAGTAAGGATAATGGAAACGAGTGATTCCTAATGGATATAACACATCCATCTAAGATAGTTGAAGCGGTTTCTACGGTTCCATCAGCTAACTCCACTTCATACTTCACACTTAAGGCTTTCACAGGTAATTTTAACAACTCACAAAACTTATTGTCTACAAAGGATTTATCTGCTCCAGAATCAAACAGGACTCTAGCAAAAATATCATTTACAAGGAACGTACCGGTAATCACGTTGTCGTCCTTAATAGCCTCTTTAGCATCCATCCTGAAGACCCTTGCATTGGTCTTCTTCCCGTCTTCGGCTTTCTTGGCATATTTTGGGCAGTTAGGCTTAATATGCCCTTTTTCGTTGCAGCCGAAACAGGTCGCGTCCTTTAGATTCTTACACTCCGACGTCTTATGATTTGTGGATTTGCAAATTCCACAGGGTCGCGGGCGAGATTGGGAGTTCGTCTCAAGTCGACATTTCCCAAAATGGTACCTCCTACAAGTCTTGCATTTGGGTTTTTCTCCTGATTGTTGCCCATTCTTCTTCGATCCCGACCCTTTCCTGTGGTCGTCATTCCCTCTGTGTCTCTTCTCTGACCTCCGTGAGGTATCATCCTCACGCTTTCTCTTGTTCTCGGCCTCTTTGTTTCTTAGCGATCTTAGTCGGACCGCGTCCATTGTGAGGGACAAAGAGAGGTCAGTTACTGACCTGAAAGTCGTTGGCCGAGAGGCCTTCACACTTGCCTTTATTGCGGGTTCTAACCCCCCGATAAAACGAGCGATTCTCCTTGGTTCAGGGGTTACAAGATATGGAACCAATCGAGACATCGTGTTGAAGCTAGTTAAGTAGGCTTGGCAGTCCAGGTTTGTCATTACCAATGATACAAAATCGGACTCTATCTTTTCCACCTCATGCTGTGGGCAGAAATTTTCCTTGATGAGAGCAACGAACTGCTCCCAGGTCATGCTATACAATTGTACCTTTCCGGTGGCCTGGATCAGTGATCTCCACCATGCTAGGGCTTCGCCTTTAAAGGACTGGGACACGAACTTCACAATGTCCCTTTCAGCACATCCACTTATGTCTACCACTGTATCAATCTCATCCAACCAGGTTATGCAGTCAACAGCCCCCTTCTCCCCCGTAAAGTCTCGGGGCTTACACGAAACAAAGTACTTGTATGTGCATCCTCTAGCATGAGGCGCATCATTGTTCACTACCTTCTTATGGGGAACACTGTTTTGGTTAGATGAATGTCGCTCCTCATCGTTTTTCTTGGGTTCCTCTTTCTTAGGTATAACCTTCATAGAAGGTGGCTTACTATGAGCTTCTGATTGGACCTTGGGTTTTGACTTGGGATGAGATGCAGATCGAGTCCTACTATAGGTTCCGTTAGATTCGCTATACTGTCTGTTCATTGCTTCGACAACAGCTTCATTTACTAATGCTTTCAATTCGGCACCAGTTACTAGTATCTTCGTGTTATCAGGGTCATTTGCTGGATGACTATTCATTTCTTCCGACTTAGTCATGTAGTCTTAAATGCTACATAAGATAAGGACAAAGTCTATTTAGAATCTAACCAGTATTATCGTCCTTGACGATTTATTAACCATGGTAATCAAAAGCCATATTAGTTAATTTGTTAAGTAGTTTCATTTAGGACTTTTTATCAATAATTTTATCCTAAAATGAAATATATATTGGCACAATAGGCCTAGTCACATAGACAATCTCTAAATTATAGATTTAGATTTTTATAGGATTAAAGTTTGAATAATCAAAACAAATCAATCCTTTCTTTGGCAGGGAGTCTATAAGCTACGACTGCCTTTTTGTTTTACATGACATTTATTATGACCCGTAGGTATTATGTCACTTTCAATTATATGTAAAAATATAAATTGGATAATTTATTAAAAAGGGTGACATGTGTGATTTTTGCGAATCACATTAGTCAAGAATGTTAACATATTTACAGATGTTAACAGAGAGTGGAATCTTTTTAAACAGGTTATACCGTCTTGGCTAAATTTATGACAACATAACAGCTAGGTTTTACCTTTTAAGATCCTTATTAAAATGGTGAATTACAATAATAATGCTATTTTCCATTTATTCATTTATTATATTTATGCATATAATTTAAAAATGAAAAGCTGAAATTACCATTCTAATTTAAAATTTAAAGAGTACAAAATTTGCCCTAAACGGGACTTCGATAAATAACATGCCCACGCAGGGGCTAAACAAATAACAAACCCTCGCAGGGGTCGAAATAAAGATATGCCCACGCAGGGGCGAAACAGAAGGAAAATTACCCACGTAGGGGTAGAGTACATAAAGATATGTCCACGCAGGGACATGCCTATCACTAAAATAAATAAAGGATTTAGTAATCCTTCTTGCTCTTACCCTTGAGCAAGTCCACCACCTTCTGAAACCTTCCCCGGTTACGCCTCTCATTATTCTGCAACTCCTGTTGAAATTCCTGACGCACCCCTTGAATCTCCTGTATGATTTCCTGAACTTGGGGTGGCGACATTGTCGGCGCCTGAGGTGGTTGCTGATAGTACAGCGGCTGAGCAGGCTGGTAAAACGGAGGTTGGGGCGGCAGCGGCTGCTGATACAGTGGAGGCTGAAGTGGCTGCGACTGTTGATACCCATATGGTGGGTACCCATAAGTTGAGGGTCCTGTGGCCCATGGATCTCCGAAGGGAGCCTCTTGCTGGAAGGTGTAAGAGTTCGCTGCAACCCAGTATGGATCTTCCGTAAAGTTATACCCCGGGGGATACTGCTGCTCGAATGGGTTAAATGCTGCAGCATTAGTATAAGCAGGGATTTGTTCACCAAATCCGAATGGTGGCTGAGGCTGTGGCTGAGGCTGTGGCGCGACTGGCGCCGTTGCTACTTCAGAGACAGGGTGCGATGACTCTCCCGTCTCCGATTCTTCATGGACCGGCGAGTACCGGCTGCTGCTAGACTGTGGAGGGGTGCGAATACGCACGCCTCCTCGCGAGGACATCCTCGCGTTCGTTCCTCTCCTTCGCCTCGGGGGCGAGGGAGGCTGAGTCGGAGGTGGTGGTGGCGGTGGAGTAACCGCCACAAATCTAGAATCCGTAGATGGATCCTGCTGCTGCTCTAGCTGCTGCTCCGGCTGCTGCTGGTGGTGCAGGGGAGAGCTGTGGTAGGAAGGGTGGAGAGGAGAGTTGTGGTAACTGGGAGTGTACACCCAGTTGTGCTGCCTGAAGTTCTCCATGAAGCTATCGGGACCATTGTAAGGTGATCCCAGAAATGGTGACCCATCAGATATCTCGATGGGGTGGTTTGGTGTCCCTGAGGGTGGCATAGCGGGATCATCATCCTCCTCAACGTCCATCGGGTTGTCACCCGAAAAGTGGTCCTCTGGTCCAAGTGGGTTAAAACCCACTGGTTCTTGCATGTAATCATCAGGGTTGTACAGCCCCTGAAAGGTTGGTGATGTGTTGTCGAATGGCGATGAGGGTCCTAGAGGAATGTAGGACGACTGAGAGTGATGAGATGGTGAGGAGACTGGTCCAGTGAAGGACCTCCATAGGTTTTGGGCATCGGTGTTGTGAGTGCCCGAGGGTGTTCGCCGGTGCGAAGGCCCGGCTTCGTGATCATTGCGAGCTGCATGCTTTCCATTTCCTCCGCCTCTACCTCTCATTCTTGGCGGCATGATGACAACCTGTCACAAAGAACAAGTGATACACAAAATATATAGTTAAGACAAGGTTAGAAAATTTAAACGAAAATTTGGAAATTTCCTAAGTTCTTTGTCTAGACTCGGGATTCGAGGATTGTGCAATTGTGTAACTGAGATTAAACACAAAAGGCTAGTGTTTAATTCACTCAGAGTTGGCTCTGATACCAACCTGTCACACCCCAAATTTCCACGTGTCACCGGTGGGCCCGGTGGGGGTATCGTGACGTAGTTGGTATCATCATAGACAAACAACACAATATAATAATGCACAGCGGAAGCAAAAGATAGATTCGTTTCAACTTTAAATAGAAATGTAATATTAATTATCACAAGTAGTCGAAACGGATCCACAGGCGGATCGAAAAATAAAATAGGATAATTGTTCAACAGTTTAATGTCGCCCAAGCTGCGTGACTTATTGTGGACGCTCTAGAAGCCTGCCAGCCTATTTCGTATAGTACCTGCACTTAATCTTTTGGGAAAAATACGTCAGTTTACACTGGTAAATACAATTCGACTGACTCATTTTGAAAAGGTTGAAAATTGATTTAAATGCACAAGGCACAAAACATTTTTATTAACTTGGGTCAATTATTTAATATAATAATCATGTGAACGAATTACATGTTACTTGCGTTCAGTGGCCCGGATCTAGTCCGGGCTAAAGATCAATGGACACACCACATAAGCGAGTTATACACTGACGGGTGCACGCCTACACCCCGTGCTCTGGTCGTGGCCATCTCGTAAGATGATGCCAAGGATATCCGGGACATGGTCATTAACCCCCCAAAGGCTTAAAGTAAGCAAGACTGTTTAAACGAGCCGCACAAATTATTCAAACTAAACACCCAAGGGTGTAGGATTTAACGCTCGATCAAGCGGTATTCTATATACCGTAACCCAAGCCCGTATAGGGAAAATAAGCCAAAGAGTATTTACCTGCGTATAGTATCAATCACAATCAAGAAAATGCAAGTATCTTTTACTGGTGCTCCTAATCTGGAACAAAGGTTTATAATAACCTATTAGATTTCTAACGGGTCTTTATTTAAGCCTAAGCCTAGACCGGTTAGTTTAAATGACGATACGGTTCACGCACGATTAAGCGAAGACCGGATGGAATGTGAATTTGACCCGACAAGTTTGAAGACTTGTATAATATGGGTTTGCTGAACACATTCTGGATTTTGAGACAAAAATGATAATGTTTGACCCGTTTCGGTCAATTCATGTAAACTAGTTACATAAACCGAACCGAACGCGAAAAGTGCGTTACGGGCGACCATGGGAGTCATATGCAAGTTCCCTGAGATAATATGCTTTAAATATGATATAATATCAGCAAGTTATGTTCTATTATGCCCCGAATGGATTTAAACTCAATTTACGCCTCATAAGGGCATTTTGGTCATTTAAAAGATTATAAAAGAGTCAATTTGGAAATCTGAGTTACGGGTCTGAATTATAAAGTAAATATACTTAATTTGTCATGTTACAACAGTAGGGTATGACCCGTAGACAAAACTTATCATTTAAAATCAAACTATGCACCGTAGGGGTATTTTAGTAATTTCACAAGGGCTAAAAAATGCCAAAACTGGAAATCTGAGTTCATATACTTATACTTACTGTTATTATATGAAAATATACTAATTACATCAGTAGGTATAAGTCTTATATGTTTAAAATGAGTATAACGCTTACTATGCGTTAAAAACGCTAAAAACACGATTTAAAGGCGTTTCCGGGTTTTCAAAAGAAAACTGAGATTTTCATATTTCCAGAATACTTAAAGTAATTTATTTAACAAATGAAATCAGTAGAAAAAGGTTTCGGGTCAAAAGAATGTATAAAACTCATTTTATAGCTTAAACGGTCAAACCGACATAAACCGAAATAACGAAGCGATCTAAGATACGATCAGCCAAAAATTAAATAAAAATCATCAAAAATCCCAAAATATTATATAACATCAGTTGGTAAAAAGTTTTGTATCAAAACGTGGCCAGAAATAGGTTATACGCGAAAAGGCCGTTTATGTAACTTAAGAACATAGTTTTACGCTAATGGCCATAACTCAAAATCTGGACCACCAACTGATCCGAAATTTTCGGTGCAAGTCAATATATTAGAAATAAAGATTTCTACTCTTTCACTTTTCCAAAAATCATGTTTTATATCAAAAAGGGCAAAATAGTCAACTTTTAAGCATAATCGGAAACATGCAAATGAATCGGCTAAGCATAGACTTAATCAACAAAAATTCCAGAAAGTTTTACCAAAATAAAAATGGTCAAAAATACTCTCCAATACAGATCTCAAACATGCATGTACGAATCCGAATCGATAGTCTACGAAATAGCCGTTTTATAAGACTTTCGGTTCCGATTCGTATTTATACTATAGATTGTCGAGTTGATGATGATAAAACACATTCTTATATGTATTATAAGTCATTTATGATGATCAAACAGATTGCATGTCCTTTACATTACCATCTAAGCTTATTTTTGCAAAAACAACTTCTGTTGACTTTTTAGAAACAAGTTTGACTCGACAATTAGCATGCATATAGTGGAAATCAGAGAATACCCTTTTGAGGGTTTGTTTCTCACATAAATACCAACATAAGCGTGGTTTCAATTCGAGAAATTACTGAGAGAAATTCGTTTAATCAGAAAGTCAAAGTATAAGAACAACCAGTTTGACTTTTACTAATAATCGATGCACAAACGAAATTATGATGATATGAAAGATTACCAAGGTCCTAATGAAGCCTAGCAAGTACTTGGAGTCGGCCTTGATGTCCAGAAATGCTCCTGGAATGCTCTGAGAATCTTTGCAAGTTGAATGTTCTTGTTACTATCACAAGTGCTCAACAAAAGTGGTGAATGATCTGCTTTAAAGGTGAATTTAGAGGTTTGTGGATAGCTTACTGTTGCCTTAGGCATGCAAGGGTTTTCATTGGAGCATTTGGAGGTGCATACAGCTGTTTAACACTTCAAATTCGGACCCAAACACACCAGTTCGCGACATTCTGCACCTGGCAGTGGGTCGCGGCCCGCATTAGGCAGCCCAGGCGGGCCGCCTGGACTCTGCAGCTGCGAAACTTTTTGTTAAATGTTGCAGTTTAGTCCCTGGTCTTCGTATACGAGGTTTTGGCCGTTTATTTTGACCCTTAGACCCTCAAACTTGATTTTTAGGAACCTTGGGACTTTTACCAACATGGTAATGTCCTCGGATAACTTTGCGCTCACCCGAAAAGCCATGAAATTTGACGTTGACGCTTTTAACCCTTCAAGTACGGTTTTGGCCATAACTTTCTCATATGACAACGAAACTTCATGAAATTTTTATCGCACAATCTAGTAAGTATATTTTATCATTACAAAGCTTCGGGTTTGCCAAAAGATCACTCAGAGGTATAATTTCAACATGTTGACACTTTTAGTCCCTGTAGTTTGTAATTCCTCACTTTCTTTCATTTTTCGCTTCGTATGATCCATGATTTACCCGTTTGAGATTATAAACATCATGTAGGGTTATTGTAGGGCTTATTTATCAATTGTTGACACTTTGAACCCTCGAATTCACATAGTTTCACCGTTTGTCAACTTTAGTCCCTTTAAAGTTTGTTTTCACATATTTCAAGTCCATGACACGTGTCAGTACCTTATTGGACGTAAATTTTCGAGGTGTTACACTTAATAACAATGAAAATCTATTTGTTTATGTTTTGTATCTAATTCCCATGTAATGCATTTTATTTAATTCAATAAAACGAAACTATTTAATCCATGGTTGTGAAACAATGATTCTGTTACAACACTCCCCGACGTTTCTGCCACGTTTTGTTGTTTTACGTGGTCAGGGTGTGACAGAAAAGTTGGTATCACAGCCAATGGTTATAGGGAATTAGGTTATTAGTAACGCTTTGACCTAGACAATAACCTTCCTAGGACCCTAACACAAGTTATCTTGTGTTTAGATTTTAAAAACAATACCGTCACTTGTCCTTAGGTGACAACCACAAAAAGAACATAAATTTGAATCTGCTTTGAAAACTAATCATCTATTCTAGGATGATTTATTATAAGGTTTCGAACCTTCAAAGTTTTTAAAATCCCGTCAGAGTTTGGGTCTAAATAATGTGAACACGTGCAAACTGGAAGGGTGGGTGCCTGTACCCTGAGTTTTCTGTCTAAGGCTAGAGTGTTCGTACAAATCCGCAGTATCGGACCAGTCACTCTTACCTAGGAACTCTTGAGGTGAGTGCCCACTTATAGGCGAGCATGTCTTTGCGATACATCATGAGGACCTATTTACTTTGATTCAGCCTTTGTGTGTCGTTTGTTTGCTTCGTGGTTCAAACAAATGACCATCACCCATGCTTTTGGTCGGTAATTGTAACATCATATTCTTACGCAATGCCATTTCACTTGTTTCCTCTCTTGTTTCCCCTTTTAGAATGCCTCCACAACGCGACAATCAGGTGCCTAATGAAGAACTGGCAGCTATCATTATGCAGCAGATGGCTGCTACAATCCCGAACATCGTTGCTCAATGTAACCAAGCTCTCAGCAACAATAATGCTCCCTGTAACTTCAAGACATTCGACTCAGCTAAGCCATCAAAGTTTTCTGGGACTCAAGGAGCGACTACACTTCTTCAATGGTTCGAGAGTTTAGAGAGTACCTTCAGACATGTTCAGTGTCCAAACGAGCGAAAGGTAGAGTTCGCATCCATTGTTTTTGAGAAACGAGCATTAACGTGGTGGAATGGTGTGATGAGAGATAGGGGTGCTGAGGTAGCACTGGCTCAAACCTGGGAAGAGCTTCGAGCTCTAATGATGAGGGAATTCTGTCCTCATCATGAGATCAGGGCCTTGGAAAGGGAATTTGACGACATTAAGCAAGATAGCGGTGAGCATCGAGCCTACACGGACCGTTATGAGGAGTTAAGTCTGTTATGCCCGAATATGGTCACGCCTTTGGAAAAGGCAATCGAAAAGTACATTGATGGCCTCTTTGACTCAGTACAAGACATTATGACTAGTAGTAATCCCACTACAGTTAGACAGGCCATTGAGCTATCTGCTACCTTGACTGAATCTTAGATCAGGAAAGGTAAACTTTTCTGAAAGGGTGATAAGAAACCGGTCGAGGAATCTAAACCAAGGGATGAACAGACTGAATACCCCAAGAAGTCAAAGAAGCGAAAGGCTTCTCAGAACTTCGCCATGGTCGCTCACAATGGTCAAGCCATCCCCAACCAACCAGCTCAACCACATGCAAGAAAGCCATACAACGGAACTGCACCCTTGTGTAACCAATGTAACCTACATCATCATGCTGGTGTCAAGTGCCGCACATGCCAAATTTGTGGACTTATAGATCATACAATGAAGGTTTGTCCAACTACAGCTGCACCCAATCAAGTTAACAACAATCCTGTTCAGGCTCGTTTTCCACCAGGTTCTTGCTACAACTGTGGCGAGATGGGTCATTTCCAAAGAAATTGCCCAAGGCTTGCTAATGCAAATCCAGCGCAGGGATGAGCATCTGACCGACGGAAAGACAACGCTGTTTAGAAATAATCAAGCTTTATGTATTATTTTCTTTTGTTGTCAAGGTCCATGAAACAGTTGTTATTGTTGTTTATAAATAAATCTTTTATTTACATTGCAATATATTGATGTGGTTGCATATATAAACAACATATCCCCTACAATACTGACAATCAAGGAATCGTATTCCTTGAAAAATAGACTACCCCCAAATTTCTTCCATTTATAATCTCTTGCGTTTTCCACGAAAATCCTAAGTACCCGTTTCTTCCAAAGGAACGAAGTACAAGGCGCAAGTTACAACTCTAGACGAATACCCAAAGTACCACTATAAATCCTTAATAGGGTACCTAAAGTTATTTCCATAAGTCCTAGATTGTTGTGTACCTTAATTTGAATGTTACGTTTCCTTGAAAACAAAATCGAATTTTGGAAGATCACCCTATCTTTTCAGATAAATTCTTGAGGACGTTGAAGTCCATCGACTGGGTTCCTGGTATACCTTAAATACCCATGATCAAATCTGTAACAAGTTGATAACAATTAATAAACAAGAAAACAATTATGTGCTTATGTGTTTATGTTGACATAATTAAAGTTATCTCAAGATTGTTCCATAAATTCTATCCCCTTCACATCACAAAACAAACTGTGCGGACTGTGCAAGGAATTACGTAATTATGGATGCATACATAATTATGGAATTTAGTGTACAGAAATCACAGCAAGTTCTGTCATGTATCTAGAGTTAACCCTTCATTTCCAATCCTGAGGAAGCAACCGTTGAAAATGACTCCGTCCGTTCATTTTCATTTCTAAAGAATATCCGTTGAAGGAAATGAATATCCGTTTGTTTAACCCTTCATTTCCAATCCTGAGGAAGCAACCATTGAAAATGACTCTGTCCATTCATTTTCGTTTATGAAGAATATCCGTTGAGAAAGTGAATATCCGTTTGTTTAATCCTTCATGAAGCAACCGTTGAAAATGACTCCGCCCGTTCATTTTTGTTTCTGAAGAATATCCGTTGAGAGAAATGACAGGATTATGCCTTGCGTATTTTTGATGGGTTATTCTACGCAAATAGATAATCACCCTAGATTCCATGCAAGACAATCATTTAATACAACGTCACAGACAGACTCCTACGAATTAATTTCGGGACGAAATTTCCTAAAGTAGGGTAGACTGTGACACCTATGTCACTGCGACCATCAAACAAATACCAAATCAATGAAATATTGTGTTTCATACTTGGGATTTTTAAAAATATGTGTATCTTTTGCACATATCAATTCTTGTTCGATTTCGGGCTTTAAATCGCTTTATGGAAGGTTATACGCGATCTGATGCGTAAATATAATCAGTTTAATGCAACAAACACTCCGTAATAGTGACATAGGCTTAACATACCTAAAATAACCTTTACATAACTTAGAAATAAGTTTTGGATGGTTTGGTATGCCGAAATCAAGTTTATTCGCTTACAGAGACTAAATTCGACAAACTGCGAAAATATGCCGATTTGTACGGTAACGGACATTCCGTAACTTGCGCATAAGTTAAATATGCCCTAAATATCCTTTACATAGCTTAGAAATAGGCTTTGAGGTGTTTTGTGCACAAAAATAAACTTTTTTGTCATTCAGGGACTAAAAGCGTCAAAAAGTGCATAAGTTTGCATTTTCGCGCATATCTTAAGTTCTGAATACATCCGGACATCCAAAAATTTATGTAAGCATTAAAATATTTTATTTTAGTGTTTGGCATAATAAAATTCCATTCATCGCGTAATTTGGATTGTTTTTGCATTCGTTACGACTTCCGTCGTAATTAACCGAACAACGCAACCGTACGACCAAATGAACTGACATCCGGCATATGTTTGAGCACTTTTCATGTCCACTATGTTTAGGTAACATTGTAGGGCCTTAAAATTGGCTTAATGGGCCTTAAACATGCCGGAAATGAGCTTTGAAGCATGCAGGGACCAAAACTGCAGCTTTTGAAACTTATTTGCTGATCAGAGGCTCAGGCGGCCCGCGTAAGATCTTCCTTTCTCTTACGCGGCCCACGAGAATCTGCCAGATCTGAAAAATCTGATTTCCAGCTGTTCCAGCTGTTTCCAAGTGTTGCAAATGGTTTTTGTGATTCTAGGGGCTTGTTTTGAGGCTCCCATGGTTTTACAAATCAGGGGGTACACATGTAAGGCCCGGATTAAAGCTCGTTTATCGAGGAATGATCTTAACGGTGGTCCAAAAACTATAAATACCCCCTTTGTTTCACTTCCTTCCCACTCAAATCTGATCTAAGATGCTCTAAGTTGAAGCCTTTGCTTCATACCTGAGCTACTTGAATCAAGATTTGCTTGCTTGGACCCGTTGTAGGTATTCCTTCATTCTTTTACGTTTTGAGCATAAAAGTCAAACTTTGTTTGACTTTCTGCATTGACCAGTTTATGGTCAATGCGAAGTTCGTTTAAACTTCATAACGTGAGCGTAATCACGATGGTTATAGTCCCTAGTGACTACACCTACTGATTACCACGTTATCTTAGCTTAGTGGAGAGTCGTAGTTTCGGCCAAAATGCGTATTCTTGCGTATTTTGTAACCAAACTACTCTTGGGTATCAAAACCCTTTGTTTTGATACCAAACCGGTTTTCAAACCTCGTTAAACATGCTTTAACATGTTTAGCTCGTCACTTTTAGATTTAGTGCTTATATAGGGTCGTAAAGGTAAGCGGTCTAAACAACCGCTTATACTTTCGAACCTGACCCGTTTGGTCGATCATTAGGATCCGACCAAACACATTAGGTGACCATAGTTGTTAGGGAATAACCTTCCGAGGTTATACCTTAAGGTCACGTCGTTTAGTTAGTTGTATGATAGGTAGTTTATATGCCTTAGGAAAATTACCAAAACGCCCTTTTTGCGCCAAAATTCATTTTAAGCATATGTAACATAAATTCTGACATCTAAACTGATTAGGAAACAATATTAGACATGTAAAGGCATATATTAACTGTCATAGGACTAGTTAGGCGATCCGCATGCGTTTTACGCGAACGACGCATTAAAGTAGCGTAAGCTACCTAAACGGGTCGAAATGGGTCGTAAGCCCTTAGTTTAGGTTTCTGTTTAGAATGTAGGCCTCGTTAAACCAAATTACATGATTTCCTAAACTCATTTGGTTTACCAAACCTCATTCTATCCGATCTCCCGGTTTAGGTCCGGTTATTTACATAGTTACCTATATAGGGTGTCGTTTGATTCCGTGATCCCTCTAGCTTTGCTTGGTTGTTGTTCAAGACTTCTAAGCACCCTCAAGTGAGTACATAGCCCCCTCTTTTACTGTTTTTAAACTGTTTTGGGGTGGAACACATGTGCCTACTTGGTACTTTCATGTTTTCATGTTTTTACATCATATACTTGCTATGTTCATTAGTACACTATTAGTACATGATTTCATTATGTTTTATGCTATGTATGTCCATTTAGGGCATACTTAGTACATTGTTTTACATTACATTTTGATGCATATGCTCATCCAGCATATGGACACATTGTTTACATTTTGAACCATTTGTAACCATTTGATTTGTGAACCGTTTGTAACCATTTGATTATGTGAACCATTTGTAACCGTTGAATTATGTGAACCATTTGTAATTGTTTGAACCGTGTGAACCATTTGTAACTGTTTCATTGATATGAACCGTTTGAAATCTGTTTGAACCGTTGGGTTAGGGAAGTGATTAGGTAACGGGGCGGGTGTAATGTGCTAAAAGCATGGTGGATACGCTGCTGGTACTTCCATATATAAGTGCTTTTAATAAATTATATATCGTTGCGTTATCTAGATCACTTGGGCAAGGTTATCAAAACAAAGTTATATTACTAGGTTTTTCTAACAATATAAAACGTTCGAGTTTTATTTCATAATCGACTTTCGATCTGGGATTATATAAACAAATATTTTCGAGTTAAGAATCATGGCTACGAGATTTTATGAATTCTAACCAACTTGATTTGAGTTGGTTAATTATGTCGCAATACTATACTTTTCAAAATAAGGTTTTTAAATAAGTATTGCAACATGTAAAACGAGCCATGAATCTGACACTCATACAAAACCTATGTACTCGCCGGCATTTTTATGCTGACGTATTTTCACATGTGTTTCAGGTACAATAGTTGATGATATTTGATGATGATATTGATGCATGCTCACATAGGATTGGACGAGGCCTTAGTGACTTAATAAAAATGAAAATCTATTTGTTTATGTTATGTTTCTAATTCCTATGTAATGCAATGCATTTAATTCAATAAAACGAAACTATTTAATCCATGGTTGTGAAACAATGATTCTGTTACAACACTCCCCGACGTTTCCGCCACGTTTTGTTGTTTTACGTGGTCGGGGTGTGACAGAAAAGTTGGTATCAGAGCCAATGGTTATAGGGAATTAGGTTATTAGTAATGCTTTAACCTAGACTATAACCTTCCTAGGACCCTACACAAGTTATCTTGTGTTTTGATTCTAAAAACAATACCGTCTCTTGTCCTTAGGTGACAACCACAATAAGAACATAAATTTGAATCTGCTTTGAAAACTAATCATCTGTTCTAGGATGATTTATTATAAGGTTTCGAACCTTCAAAGTTTTCAAAATCCAATCAGAGTTTGGGTCTAAATAATGTGAACACGTGCAAACTGGAAGGGTGGGTGCCTGTACCCTGAGTTTTCTGTCTAAGGCTAGAGTGTTCGTACAAATCCGCAGTATCAGACCAGTCACTCTTACCTGTGAACTCTTGGGGGGAGTGTCCACTTATAGGCTAGCATGTCTGTGAGATACATCATGAGGACCTATTTACTTTGATTCAGCCTTTGTGTGTCGTTTGTTTGCTTCGTGGTTCAAACAAATGACCATCACCCATGCTTTTAGTCGGTAATTGTAACATCCTATTCTTACCCAATGCCATTTCAATTGTTTCCTCTCTTGTTTCCCCTTTTAGAATGCGTCCACGACGCGACAACCAGGTGCCTAATGAAGAACTGGCAGCTATCATTATGCAGCAAATGGCTGCTATAATCCCGAACATCGTTGCTCAATGTAACCAAGCTCTCAACAACAATAATGCTCCCTGCAACTTCAAGACATTCAACTCAGCTAAGCCATCAAAGTGTTCTGGGACTCAAGGAGCGACTGCACTTCTGCAATGGTTCGAGAATTTAGAGAGTACCTTCAGACATGTTCAGTGTCCAAACGAGCGAAAGGTAGAGTTCGCATCCAGTGTTTTTGAGAAACGAGCATTAACGTGGTGGAATGGTGTGATGAGAGATAGGGGTGCTGAGGTAGAACTGGCTCAAACCTGGGAAGAGCTTTGAGCTCTAATGATGAGGGAATTCTGTCCTCGTCATGAGATCAGGGCCTTGGAAAGGGAATTCGGCGACCTTAAGCAAGATAGCGGTGAACATCGAGCCTACACGGACCGTTATGAGTTAAGTCTGTTATGCCCGAATATGGTCACGCCTTTGGAAAAGGCAATCGAAAAGTACATTGATGGCCACTTTGACTCAGTACAAGACATTGTGACTGGTAGTAATCCCACTACAGTTAGACAGGCCATTGAGCTATCTGCTACCTTGACTGAATCTCAGATCAGGAAAGGTAAACTTTTCTGAAAGGGTGATAAGAAACCGGTCGAGGAATCTAAACCAAGGGATGAACAGACTGAATCCCCCAAGAAGTCAAAGAAGCGAAACGCTTCTCAGAACTTCACCATGGTCGCTCACAATGGTCAAGCCGTCCCCAACCAACCAGCTCAACCCCCTGCTAGGAAGCCATACAATGGAACTGCACCCTTGTGCAACCAATGTAACCTACATCATCATGCTGGTGTCAAGTGCCGCACATGCCAAATTTATGGACTTATAGGTCATACAGCGAGGGTTTGTCCAACTGCACCTGCACCCAATCAAGTTAACAACAATCCTGTTCAGGCTCGTTTTCCACCAGGTTCTTGCTACAAATGTGGCGAGATGGGTCATTTTCGAAGAAATTGCCCAAGGCTTGCTAATGCAAATCCAGCGCAGGGATGAGCATCTGACCAACGGAAAGACAACGCTGTTTAGAAATAATCAAGCTTTAGGTATTATTTTCTTTTTTTGTCAAGGTCCATGAAACAGTTGTTATTGTTGTTTATAAATAAATCTTTTATTTACATTGTAATATATTGATGTGGTTGCATATATAAACAACATATCCCCTATAATACCGACAATCAAGGAATCGTATTCCTTGAAAAATAGACTACCCCCAAATTTCTTCCATTTATGATCTCTTGCGTTTTCCACGAAAATCCTAATTACCCATTTCTTCCAAAGGAACGAAGTACAAGGCGCAAGTTACAACTCTGGACGAATACCCAAAGTACCACTATAAATCCTTAATAGGGTACCTAAAGGTATTTCCATAAGTCCTAGATTGTTGTGTACCTTAATTCGAATGTTACGTTTCCTTGCAAACGAAATCGAATTTTGGAAGATCACCCTATCTTTTAGATAAATTCTTGAGGATGTTGAAGTCCATCGACTGGGTTCCTGGTATACCTTGAATACCCATGATCAAATTTGTAACAAGTTGATAACAATTAATAAACAAGAAAACAATTATGTGCTTAGGTGTTTATGTTGACATAATTAAAGTTATCTCAAGATTGTTCCATAAATTCTATCCCCTTCACATTACAAAACAAACTGCGCGGACTGTGCAAGGAATTACGTAATTATGGATGCATACATAATTATGGAATTTAGTGCACAGAAATCACAACAAGTTCTGTCATGTATCTAGAGTTAACCCTTCATTTCCAATCCTGAGGAAGCAACCGTTGAAAATGACTCCGTTCGTTCATTTTCGTTTCTAAAGAATATCCGTTGAAGGAAATGAATATCCATTTCTTTAACCCTTCATTTCCAATCCTGAGGAAGCAACCGTTGAAAATGACTCCGTCCGTTCATTTTCGTTTCCGAAGAATATGCGTTGAGAAAGTGAATATCCGTTTGTTTAATCCTTCATGAAGCAACCGTTGAAAATGACTCCGCCCGTTCATTTTTGTTTCTGAAGAATATCCTTTGAGAGAAATGATAGGATTATGCCTTGCGTATCTTTGATGAGTTATTCTACGCAAATAGATAAACACCCTAGATTCCATGCAAGACAATCATTTAACACAACGTCACAGACAGACTCCTACGAATTAATTTCGGGATGAAATTTCCTAAAGTAGGGGAGACTGTGACACCTGTGTCACTGCGACCATCAAACAAATACCAAATCAATGAAATATTGTGTTTCATACTTGGGATTTGTAAAAATATGTGTATCGTTTGCACATATCAATTCTTGTTCGATTTCGGGCTTTAAATCGCTTTCTGGAAGGTTATACACGATCTGATGCGTAAATATAACCATTTTAATGCAACACACACTCCGGAACAGTGACATAGGCTTAACATACCTAAAATAACCTTTACATAACTTATAAATAAGTTTTGGATGGTTTGGTATGCCGAAATCAAGTTTATTCGCTTAGAGGGACTAAATTCGACAAACTGTGAAAGTATGCCGATTTGTACTATAATGGACATTCTGGAACTTGATTATAAGTTAAATATTCCCTAAATATCCTTTACATAGCTTAGAAATAGGCTTTGAGGTGTTTTGTGCACAAAAATAAACTTTTTGGTCATTCAGGGACTAAAAGCGTCAAAAAGTGCATAAGTTTGCATTTTCGCGCATATCTTATGTTCTGAATACATCCGGACATCCAAAAATCCAATAATGTGTTAAGAAAGTCAGATATCATGTGACTCGATCAGAGTATATGTGATTTTGTTGATTACATTCAAGTGAGCCACATGTGCTAGATATTGATAGTATCAATTCAATAAAGATCAGCGGTCCTGTTAAATGGATACATCATAACTATTGTCTCACATACTTTGAAAGTCAAATATTTTTTTTTGTACAATCATCGGATCACCTTCAACTTGTGTAAATCGTCAGATAGTTTTTTAATAATATCAAGTGTCAAAGTGTCGGATCACCATCCGACACTTGGAGTTGCAAAGGTCTCAGATTGTTATCCGATCCATATTCCTATCCGATCCACGTACTTTAACTTCAAGCTTTGTTAAGTGTTAAGTATCGAGTGGCGATTCGATCGAATCACCATCCGATTCTCTACATCTTTTCATATTTCACTTGTTTTACAAATCATCGAACGACAATCCATACAGATTGTCATCCGATACTAAACACTTCATTTGCTTGTGTCTCAGGTCCAAGTATCGGATCTCTACTCGATCGGATCACCATCCGATCATCAACATAAGATGTCTAAGTGTCGGATCCCCACTCGATCGGATGACCATCCGATCCATATCATCATCATAGTTGAAGGTTTATTGAAGATGCTTTCAATCGGATGACAATCCGATCAGATGGCAATCCGATCGGATGACCATCCGATCCATGTCACTATGGGTGTTTGAAAGTTAAGTTGTTTTCAATCGAATGGCGAGAATCTTATTGGGCTTCTCAAAATCAAATGGGCTGCACAAATGGATCCTAAAAGTTATGATATTGGCCGACAACGTAATTCAAGTCTTGATCCTATTGAACCGATCAAACTGAAACTTGGCTTACAGACTTTTAATCACATGCAATCTTTGTTTTCTCGATAAGCACCAGGCAAAAACAATCAAAGTTCACATGCATTCATTTGACTTAAAGGACTACCAATTTTAGAGTGGCCGACAACTTTGATATTAATCAATTTCTAATTGGACCTTTACTTTTATTGGGCTGACAAAACAAAAGAAACCTTTTTTTGTGAATTGATTGACTTTGAGAATTTAAGAAACAATAGTGAAATGGATTGGCAAGGTATCGGATGGTGATCCGATCGAGTCACCACTCGACACTTGGACTTTAACAAACCAAACAATATGCAACGGATCAGATGGTGTTCCGATCGGGTAGCCATCCGACGAATATACCACTATTCAACTTTGATTTTGTTCAAGTCTACCAATTATCACATGCAAACTCTTGCAAATGGCCTACAAGCTTTCATATTTTATTAATTTTGATAGGGCCAACTAAAGTTATCACATGCAAACAGTTCAATATAACTTGTTTTAATTGGACCTCAATATTAAAATGTTTTAATTCACATGCAATATGGACTGTGATTTGAATAGGATTGGGCCGAACAACTTGGACAGTAGTGATGATATGAGTCAAAGTGTAATGCAAAGTGTCGAATAAATTTTGAACAAATGAATTTTGGATCGGATGGTCATCCGATCGGATGGCCATCCGATTGGTGAACACCATCTTGAACATCAACAGTAACAGCTACCATTTTAAACTTTTTTCGAACCCAAAAATCTCGATTTCTCTTAAAGTGCTTGGAATTAAGATCTGAAAATTTGTAGGTTTATAGATCAACTGATTTCGCACAACATATCAAAAAATCAGCAATTTTTAACCTTAAAAACCTGTTTAATTTTGTGTTTTTCAGTCAAGAAGTGAAAGAGATGAAAAGATGAAGAAATTGAACAAATCTGATGTGATTTTTGATCTGAATTTGATGAATTCTTGTGTGATTTAGTGTGAATGATCCGTGCAATCGAGCTCCTGCTCTGATACCACTTATAGGATCGGTTTTCGACTCCGTTTCGATTGCGAACCGACTCGTGTAACGTGCGGAATCCGTACACAAACGTGACCGAACACATACGACGTAATATAATCTGTGATTTTATTGATAAATCTGAAAACGTACAAGCACCTGAATCACGACGTCACTTTCTCTCTCTAGATTTTCTCTCTCTAGCTCTAGATCTCCAAATCTCAAATATGGCAAAAGTCCTAAAAAAAATTCCTAAGTGTCCTATTTATAGGCCAAGGGGCTTAATTAGATTTCTCATTAATTACATAAATGCCACCTTGCCTTTTCCCTAAATATTACAATATAATATCTTGTTTTCTTCTGATTTCTGCTACAGACTGATTGACGGAGGCGATAGACATAAATGCACTAACAGATTGCTTCCAAATTCGTCTCACATATTAATGTCCTCGCGAAACATTAATGATCAACGATTTCATTGACGCTTTACATACTACATCTTTACATACAGATACATTTTATAAAACTCACATTTTACAGATACATTTTATAAAACTCACATTTTACGGATACATTTTATACAACTCACATTTTACAAGATACATCTTATACAACTAAACTTCGTGAACTCACAAACTTTTGTTGATGTTTTCAAACTCACATGTATTTCAGGGAATTAGTGGACCATGCAGACATTTCAGTCAAGGAAAGCAAGTATCAAGACTCCATGCCACCATTTGAAGGGCTTGCCCGTTATATACCGCCTCTTTGCGGTGATATAGTGGTCAAAGCCATGACATTTTAAGACTTACATTTTGATGTATAAACCAATGACAACTTATTTTCATTTGATGGTTTGTAACCAATACATTTAACTTATGTTGCGTTCTTTTGAAACGATTATGACAATGGCATTGGAGCTTGTTTTTGTTAATTTAGTGTGTTCACTTATATTGTTATGCAATGAGAACCGATCAGATCACACCTCGTGCTTCCACTACGAGCGGGTGTGACAGGTTGGTATCAGAGCATTGATTGTAGTGAACCAGGATTCTTTCTCGAGTCTAGTCTACAATCACTAGGGACCTCTCACGAAAATAATTTCTTGAGTCTAGGTTTTCATTGCATAAACATTTTTCAAGGTCCACTACAACAAAATTCATTTCATATAAACCAAGCAAGGACATTTCCATGGGTGAAGTCTATGAGAAATAGACACATTACATTAACAGACTATGTGCCTACAATACATTACATTATCAGTTTATGCATTATAAACAATTTACAAGTTAGCTTATACAATATAGAAACCTTGTTAGATAGGATTTTACATGATTATATATATAAATTATTTATATATGTGTTGTACAAAATATTTTGGCAAGAACAAAATGCCTTCGACTTCAAATTCCATTGTCATCATTAACACGCATAACATGGTTAAGACACGACATCTTTTACACAAGACATAATACTCTATTTCAAAACATAGCATATTTTATACAATACATCTTCCATGAGAATATCGACCTCACGTCTATTGCGGAGCTTATGACGAACGTGGTTCCTAAGTAAGACCATAAAGCATTGATCCCGTGGAAGATGGTTGCTTTCTCGCGGATGCTGAGATGCCTGACTTTAGTAGTGATGATGAGGCGGAAGTGGCAGCCTTGGACAACAACTCCGTTAGTAGGACGAGGTCCCTGTGGCTCATGCAAATCATGATTAACGACACTCTTGTCCAAACAAGGAAGTTGAAGTACTCTTCTTAAAGGTGCCCCTCCAGTTGTTATTTTTACAAATTCTCTTAATTTTTATTTCATCTAACGTCGTGCCATTCCGCGAGTAATGACAACGGACGTTGACACATGAACTATCATGAAGTTCCCTCCTGTGTTAAACATAGACAATAGTGTCCTCTTTCTGACTGATCGTTTGCTTTGAACGAGAGAATGCTAGGGTGACCATGCAAGACAATTTATTATTACGGGGGCCCACGTAATAACAACTTGTAGTGCATGGAAATCCTGATGGACTCTGCGGGTCAAGCTAATGATCACTATTCATTCAAGAATTTAAGTTGTTACTTAAAATTCAGTCTTTTCTATCCAATAGAACACTAACCGAGATGGTTACTATAACACCCTACAATACAATACAATACAATACAATACAAGAAGACAATACGTATTGTTCGCACCTAACATTCGATCTACAACACGAGTTGTTCGAGACTAGTCATCTAAACAAACAAAATTTGTTAACCACTCACGGAGGATCTTTGCTCAACATTCTAGAATTCTTGTACATGAGTTGGTTCTTTGGTGTCTATGACACCTTATCTTATTTATTGGAAATGAATACAATAAATTCCATCATTTTGACATTTGTCTTATCCCAAGGGGATAGTATGGCGTGAGTCATGCTGCAACTCACTCATTACATTCTATTCGACATCTATGGAGATATTAATGATTTTGTTGGAGCTCGTGAAGCTCAAGAACTATTATCATATTCCTCATATGGACAAGTACGACAAAGGAATCTATCTACTTTTGATGATCAAAGTCGATGTAGTATGGAATGCATACTATAGGGACGGAGGCCACTGGTTGGTTTCCCCTCCTCAACAATTTTTTTCGTTTTCCACTTAGACATATGACCAATACATGCAAGAGGCACTATGCATTTAGTTGTGGTTACCCACATTATCATCTATTCGAACATGTATGAACAATACGATCTTGAGGTTTCCATGACTGATTTCAGTCTTCATTCGTGGGCACATGATAGACTATATTATCCAAATATATGTCTAGGTTCTTTTAATAATGCGTATTAAAAAGATCATGGCGCCAAAAGGAAGGTTAACACCCAAAAAGGATTAACAAATCAGCATCTTACTGATTAAGTCGAACAAGAGTTCCTATGGAACAACACGAGGGTGCAGAAATTGAACAACATGAGGTCAATCGAGACGACACTAGTGACGGTACTGGTAGTTCAAATCCCGATGGATCATAAACGAGTGGTAATGCCACACCGGAAGATGCGACAACACAAGGTTTTAAGTCTAAGGCCTTTCCGGTTGTCACACCCCGACCGCGTTAAAACAACGAAACCGCGGTGGAAACGTCAGGGAGTGTTACAACAGAATTATTGTTTCACAACCATGGATACAAAAAGTTTCATTTTATTGATTCATTAGATAATTTACATTGTATTAAAACCAAACAAACAAGTTACACATCGACTATCATTGTTATTATGTCACTAAGGCCTCGTCCAGATCCTATGAGAACATGCATCCTAGTAATCAACATCAAGCAACAACACCTGAAACATATGTAAAACCAAAGTCAGCAAAGAAATGCTGGCGAGCACATAGGTTTTATGAGAGTATCGGATTCATGGCTCGTTTACATGTTGCAATACCTTATTAAAAACCTTGTTTTGAAAAGTGTATAGTATTGCAACATAATTAACCAACTCAAATCAAGTGGGTTATAGTTTATAAAATCTCGTAGCCATGATTCTTAACCCCAAAACATTTGTTTTAGTAAACCAAATTGTAAAACATCTCGTGAAAACTCGTTAATAAAACTCGTATGGTTTATATCCTTTAGAAAACATCGTTATGTGACATCGTTTTAAAATCGTTTACCCAAGTGAACTAAATAACGCCACGGTATGTAATATGATGAAAACACTTATATATAAGAAGTACCAGCGGCGTATCTACCATGTTTTCATCACATTACACCCGTCCCGTTATCTAAAAACTAACCAAATACCAATCGTTTGTTCAAATTGTTTAACTCATTTAAATTGTTCCAAAATAGTTTAAATCGTTTAAATCATTCTCGTTTTAATTGTGAAAACTACTTTTGGTCGTCTCGCTAATAACATTCAAACCTTCGCAACTTGACTATCTCGAAACTCACATTAATAAACCACCAAAGGGTAAATTAACAATCACAGATTCAGTCGTTACCCACATAACCCCCACACTTAACCATGGGTGCAGTCTGATAACGGGATATGTTTGATCCTATGGTACCATAACCTAATACTGGTCGGCTTGATCAATGTTAATGAATGTTACTCGTTATGTAACTACGTCCAACAAGTTTGTTCACATTATCGAAATCGTTATTAGTTTAATATAAACAATATTAATCGTTTTTGAAACCATCGTTAAAACCTCGAAAACATTTAACACATATTAATCACCCCAAAATAATCGAAAACAATAAAATAGGGGAACTATGTACTCACATCGAAGTGCAAAGTATCCTCAATCAAATGAACTCAACAAGCTCAAGCAAACCAAGGAAATTCAAAAAGCACCTAGTAATCGAATCACTTAGTCAAATAATCGACACCTAAATCGGAAGATCTGATAGAATGAGGTCATGAAAACCAAACGAGTATTGGAACTCATGTGACATGGTTTAATAAAGTCTACACTCTAAATCGGAACCTATCCTAAGTGCTTTCGACCCATTACGACCCATTAAGGCAGCTTACGCTACTTTAACTCGTCGTTCGCGCAAACGCGCGTTCGAGACGTCTAACTAGTCCTATGACAAGTATTATATGCCTAAACATGCTTAAATATGTTGCATAATCAGTTAAACGACAAAAGTTTAAGTTACATATGCTTAAAATCCAATTTTGCATGAATAGGGCATTTTGGTCATTTACCTAAGGCATATAAACTACCTATCATACAACTACTTAAACTATATGACCATAAAGTATAACCTCAGAAGGTTATTCCCTATACAACTATGGTCACTAAACATGCTTGGTCGGATCCTAATGATCGACCAAACGGGTCGAGTTCGAAAGTCTAAGCGGTGGTTTAGACCGCTTGACTTACGACTCTAAACAAGCACTAAACTAAAAGTGACGAGTTAAACATGTTAGAACATGTTTAACTAAGTTAGAAAACAGGGTTTTTTTTATCAAAACAAAGGGTTTTGATACCCAAGAGTAGTTTGGTTGCAAAATACGCATAAACGCGTATTTTGACTGAAACTACGACTCGTCACTACATCTAATCAACATGGTAATCAGTAGGTATAGTCACAAGGGACTATAACCATCGTGATTACGCTCACGTTGCAAAGTTCAAACGAACTTTGTGTTGACCAACTCGTGGTCAAAGCAGAAAGTCAAACAGTGTTTGACTTTCATGCTTGAAATACAAGAACAAGCATGAAGGAAACTTACAAAGGGTCCAAGCTATGAAGATTTGAACTCAAAAATTCTCAAGTATGAAGCTTCACAAGGAGAGCTTCAACATAGAGAAGATGATTGATATCAAGTGTGAAGAAGATGAAGTGAAAATGGTGGGTTTATATAGATTTTCCACAACCGTAAGGATTGTTCCTCGATAATTGAGCTTCGATCTGGACCATCCATGTGTGGCACATTGTTTTGGAATACTAGGGGTGTCCCAAAACCTTCAAACGGTATTGCAAATGTTACAAAAAGGACCCTGGACTTCAAGTCGGTTGCTGAAAATTGCTGAAAGTTGCTGAAAATGAGTTTTATGCCCAGATAAGGCAGTGGCGTGCCGCCACAGCAACAACATATAGTGGTGGCACCACATGCCAGAACCAGAAAGTTTTGAAAATTGTCATTTTTGGTCCCTGCAACTCGTTTAGGCCATTTTCGATGCGTTTAAACCCTGTTAACCCATTTTCAAGGCTCAACAATGAAGTTAAAGTATAGGGAACATGAAACATGCTCAAAAACATCTTGGATGTCGGTCCATTTGGTCGTACGGTTGCGTTATTCGGTTAATTACGGCGGAAACTCGAACGGACGCAAAAACGATCCAAATTAAGCGACGAATGGTATTTTTGCATTCCAATCATTAAAAAAACATATTTTAATGATTAAAATTTTTTTTTCATGTCCGGATATATTCAGAACGTTTGATATGCGTGAAAATGCAAACTTATGCACTTTGTGACGTTTTTAGTCCCTATTGATCGAATAAGTTTATTTTAGCATACCGAACCCCTCAAAGCCTATTTCTAAGCTATGTAAAGGATATTTATGGTATGTTTAACTTTTGATCAAGTTCCGGAATGTTCGTTACTAAAGAAATCGCTATAGTTTCGCAGTTTGACATAAATAGTCCATGCGATCGAACAAACTTGATTTAGACACACCAAACCATCCAAAACTTATTTCTAAGTTATGTGAAGGTTATTTAAGGTATGTTAAGCCTATGTCACTATTCCGGAGTGTTTGTCGCGATAAACTGACTGTGTTTACGCACCAGTTTGTGTATAACTTTCCAGAAAGCGATTTAAAGCTTGAAATCGGACTCGAATCAAATCGTAAAATCATTAAACACAAATACACACATAATAACGCCAAAAACATTGTTTTATTGATATTTAACATTGTTTTACATTGTACATCGATTACAGAACACAGTTGTCACAGTCTCCCCTACTTTAGGAAATTTCGTCCCGAAATTTTAACTAGAGGAAGCCTGTGAAAACAAATGCGGATATTTCGCTTTCATTTGGTCCTCACGTTCCCAAGTAAACTCTGGGCCACATTTGGACTCCCAGCGAACCTTGACCAATCGAATCCGTTTGTTCTTCAACTGTTTGACGGCACGGTCCATTATCTCCACGGGTTTCTTGACAAAGTGCATCGTTTCATCGATTCGAATCTCGTCGAGTGGAATGTGAAGATCAGCATCAGCTAAAAACTTTCGCAAATTGGACTCGTGGAAAGTCGGATGAATATTCCCAAGCTCTGGAGGTAGCTCAAGTCGATAGGCAACCTTTCCAATTCTTTCAACAATCTTAAATGGTCAAACATATCGAGGTGCAAGTTTTCCATTCTTTCCGAATCTCACCACTCCCTTCCAAGGTGACACCTTGAGTAGGACACGGTCTCCGATTTGAAATTTTAAGGGCTTGCGTCTCATAACCGCGTAACTCTTTTGACGGCTTCTGGCTGTCACAAGATTATCGCGAATTTTCTTGATTTTGTCTATTGTTTCCAAAATGAGCTCAGGTCCAGTAAGCTGAGCTTCTCCGATCTCATTCCAACAGACAGGTGAACGACATTTTCGACCGTAGAGAGCTTCGAATGGTGCCATATTGATACTAGCATGATAACTATTGTTGTAAGAGAACTCAATCAATGGAAGATGAGAATCCCAATTACCACCAAAGTCTATCACGCATGCTCTACGCATATCCTCCAAAGTTTAAATCGTCTTCTCAGATTGACCATCTGTTTAGGGATGATAAGCAGTGCTTAGATTCAGTTGGGTTCCCCTAGCAGATTGCATGGTCTTCCAAAAATGAGATGAAAATCGAGCATCACGATCAGAAATGATATCCAAAGGAACACCATGTCGAGATACAATCTCATCAACATAAATCTTTGCAAGTTTATCAGCAGATAGATCCTCGCGAATCGGTATAGAGTGAGCTGACTTCGTTAATCGATCGATAACAACCAATAGAGCATCGTGACCTCTAAATGTACGCGGTAACTTAGTGATGAGATCCATCGCAATGTTCTCCCACTTCCAAACTGGTATCTCTAGTTGTACAAGGAAACCAGATGGTCGTTGATGTTCAGGCTTGACTTTAAGAGAAGTTAGGCATTTCGATACATACAAGGCAATATCCTTCTTCATACCAGGTGTAACAACCCGCACGTTCGTGCGTTGTTACTACTCGTTATACTCGTTACGCCCAGCACCAGAGATTCGATCATAATGTAGCTACAATATTTTTGCATATTAAGCATACGTTATCGCTATAACACATCGCATCACATACACCAACGCTCACGATGACGTTGAGTGAGGACCTATTCTACCTTCCCTGATGGCCGTGAAGCGTCGCAAGAGTAACACATATTCGAAATGAAACCCGGTTATTGTATCGCAACTTTGAAATATGGATATTTATACGACCCTATGTGATTAATTATAATAAATATACGAGTATGGGTATGAAAATGTGTAACCAAACTATCGCAATACTTAACGATCGAAACGAAACGCCAAAACTCAACTCGCCGGAGGCGTTTGATTGGACAGCCGTCCTATCCAACTCACTCCACCACCTCCTCTCCTCTCTTGCCTATAAATACCTCCACTTTCACATCAATAGCCTTGATGTGGAGCTCTCACTCGACCAGCACGCTTTGGGGCTCTTTCCTCTCAATTTCACGTAATTCTTGTAAGCTTCTACCTCAAATCTTGTACTTTTATGATCTACACACACTCCTTCACCTTTCTGTCTTTTGAATCTCAACTTTTAACCGTGAAATCAATGGATTTGAGGTGTTCTATGATGATGTCATCATGGAGTTCTTATGAACTTCAAGCTTTGGCCTCATTCCACCAAGAACAACTCAGATCTGAAGAATTTCCACATGATTAGACAATGTACTCGCATAGATCTACACGTATTCATGGTTAAAATGATTGAAAGATGGTTTTCCACCTTTCTTTCAACTCTTTTACACTTAATGCACTCAAAACCGATAGAATCGGAGCTTGCACCGACCTTCTACTCATACTTAGTGTTGTGCTAGTCCAAGATCTGGTTTCTATCAAATAGACGACCGATTTCGGGTTAACCCAGAACGAACGTCAGGAACCAGTAAACCAGTCAGATTTGGGTGATTCCTGTCCGATCGGGTCACTTGGTTCGAGATGGGGTTTCTGTTGTTTAGCACGTCATAACACTGCCACGATCAAAACTGTAAAACCTTCAAAAATAATCAGGTTCCAAAGACGATCAGATCGTTGGGACGGATTGCCGTTCGATCGGATAACCGTCTGATTGGACCGCCGTTCGATCGGACAGCCGTCCTATCCTATCGGATAGCCGTCCTATCCTATCGGACAGTCGTCCTACCGGACAGCCGTCCTATCGGATTACCATTCGACACTTGTTTCCCCGCCACCGTTTAACGCACTATCCAATGCTTACGCTATCAATCTGCAATCAGGCTAAATATCAGTCGCACTCCCATCAATCCAATCAAGTTGTGTTTACTTGCTGAACACGCACTGTGAGTATACTTGAACCCTTTTTGCTTTTGCACTTTTGGGTGTAACATACGTTGCTATAAAATCGAATTACATCAAATGCTTAAACTACTTATCAGTTGCGAATGACTTACGTGCATAGTTATACGTGATGCTAGTTACATATGTGCTAGGACTTATACACGCGACGTCCCACCATGACTACTATAGTACTATTGCGCCCGACGGGGTCTAGTTTAGCAATCGCAATCGAAGCTTGAGGACTTAGCTGGTAGTATCAGTTTTCTGAGTATATATGTCATGTATTACGTTTATGTATGTGGAAATTCGTAGCTTTTTATCTAATACACTATTACATTTCAAACTTGTATGTTCGCCAATACTTTTGTATTGACATTATTTTTACGTATGTTGCAGGTTAGATCGCAGACTATTTCAAATCAAGTTAGGAAGTCTAGACACTCAACTAAAATCTAGGTTGTCGGATTTGTATTGTTCGAGAGAATATGAAATATGTGGCAACTTATGTGATTGTATTGTTTATTAGTATGGGATAATGAACGCATAAAATATTGTCGCAAAATAGTTGTTATGGATTCTCCTGAGTAATCTGATTCACCTAGTGCCGCGCCCCGATGATTCCGCCATTGGTTGGGGTGTGACACCAGGCCACCAATACTGAGTACGAAGATCCTTGTACATTTTATCTGCACCAGGATGGATAGAATATTGAGACTTATGAGATTTGTCCATCACTAAAGTGAGAAGATCGTCTTGTTTCGGAATCCACAAACGATCCTTAAAATAGAGTAAACCATCGTCCTTCGTTTCGAGTTTAAGCTCAAGTTGAAGTGGTAGCTCATATTTCAATAAGTCTTTGATCACACAAGATCGTTGAGCTTGAAGGACACGAGAAAAAAAGATCAGATAAAGTACGAACAGAATGAAGCTTGACTCGCTCCTTTCGACTAAGCGCATCGACTACGACATTCGCCTTACCAGGATGGTAGCGAATCTCGCAATCATAGTTGTTCAAGAGTTCATCCCAATGTCGTTGCCTCATGTTCAGCTCCTTCTGATTAAGAATGTGTTGGAGACTTTTGTGGTCTGTGAAAACCACACACTTCGTGCCATAAAGATAGTGTCTCCAGATTTTAAGAGCAAACACCACAACACCTAACACAAGATCATGAGTCGTGTAGTTCTTCTTGTGAACTTTCAACTGTCTCGACGCATAAGCTATCACTTTACCTCGTTGCATAAGAACACAACCAAGTCCTAGATTCGACGCATCACAATAAACAACGAAATCATCGTTTCCCTCAGGCAAAGATAGAACATGAGCATCATAGAGCTTTTGTTTCAGTGTTTGGAACCCTTCTTCTTGCTTGGGTCCCCACTCAAAAGGCTTATTCTTCTGAGTCAAAGCAGTGAGAGGAACCGCAATCTTCAAGAAGTTTGAAATAAAACGACGATAATAACCGGCGAGACCAAGAAAAGAACGAATTATTGTTGGTGTCGTTGGTGTATTCCAATCCTTAATTGCAGCAATTTTTGATGGATCCACATGAATACCCTGCTCGTTGACTATATGACCCAAAAACTGAACTTCTTTAAGCCAAAATTCACACTTGGAGAATTTCGTAAAAAGTTGTTCCTTCTTCAGGAGTTCCAGAGTCAAACGAAGGTGTTGCTCGTGATCGGCTCGAGACTTCAAATAAACAAGAATATCGTCGATGAACACAATGATGAACTTGTCTAAATAAGGTTTATAGACCCTATTCATTAAGTCCTTAAAAATGGCTGGAGCATTCGTCAAACCAAAAGGCATGACAGTGAACTCATATTGTCCATATCTCGTACGGAAGGCAGTTTTAGGAATATCTTCTTCGAGAACACGAAGCTGATGATACCCAGAATGCAGATCGATCTTAGAAAAACAGGTAGCACCTTGCAGCTGGTCAAAGAGATCATCGATTCGAGGTAGGGAATATCGATTCTTGATGGTAAGCTTGTTAAGCTCACGATAATCGATACACATTCGAAAAGACCCATCTTTCTTCTTCACAAACAAGACTGGAGCACCACAGGGTGAAAAGCTCAGACAGATGAATTCTTTATCAGATAACTCTTGAAGCTGTTTCCATAATTCTTGCATCTCAGATGGTGTAAGACGATAAGGTGCTTTCGCAATCGGGTTGGCATTGGGTACAAGATCAATATGAAACTCGACTTGACGAACTGGAGGCAACCCACGCAGTTCATCAGGAAACACCTCTGGATAATCTCGAACAATCGGAATATACTGAATACTCTTGTTCTTGCCTTTCTCCTCGGTGACATGTGCCAGAAAAGAAACATATCCTTTTCGTAAATAACTTTGGGCTTTCGTACACGACATTAGTTTCAAACCACCAGACGGTTTCTCGCCACGAACTTCCAGAACATCGCCAGACGAAAGAGGAATACGAACGATCTTATCGAAACAAATCACCTCAGCATGATGTTTAGTCAACCAATCCATCCCAACGATAATGTTGAAACTCCCAAAGTTGCATTGGTGTGAGGTTAATAGGAAAAAGATGGTTATCAAGGTTCAACTAACATCCATGAATAACAGAATCGAGTACAAGAGGTTTACCAGTAGCAACTTCGACAGCTAAGGGTTTCCTCGGTTTAGTTCTAGGTATCGGAAGCAAAGGGTCAAATGACAATGAAACAAAACTTCTATCGGCACCAGAATCGAAAAGAACAGATGCAGGTCGATTGTTAAGAATGAACGTACCATTGACAACCTCGTTGTCAGCCCTCGCCTCATTTGCATTTAAGTTGTACGCTCATCCACGAGCGGGATTCACATTCGCATTCGCATTGACATTCGGATTAGCAAGCCTCGGACAATTGTTGCAAAAATGACCCATCTCTCCGTAATTGTAACATGAACCAGGTGGGAATCTAGCAGCATTCCCTCGAGCTTGAGCTGGAATCTGAGCAACTTGATTTTGACCCAAACGACAGATGTCAGCCAAGTGCCCAAGTTTACCACAATTAGTACACTGTTTGCAAGCTCGTTATGCAACATGATGACCATTGCACCTTGTATAGTGAGATGTGGTACCAGCATACTGTTTCTTCGTAGAAGGTAGTGCTGGTGGGTTCTGAGCATTCTGCCTAGTGACTGCAAAGTTCTGGGAAGCCTTGCGCTTCCTCGACTTTTTAGAAGACTCACCCTTCTTCTTACCCTTACCCTTATCTTGTGTGGAATCAGCTGACTTCTTCTTGTCACCCATACGGGTCAGTTTTCCTTTTCTGACCTGAGACTCGGTCAGAGTAGTAGATAATTCAATCGTTTGACGAATAGTAGTAGGATTACTGCCAGTCACAATGTCTTGCACAAAATCAGTTAAACCATCGATGTACCTCTCAATTGCCTTCTCCAATGGGGTAACCATAGTAGGACACAACAAACTGAGCTCCTCATAACGATCTATATACGCACAGTGTTCTCCCCCATCTTGTTTCAAATCATCGAATTCTCATTCCAAGGCTCGAATCTCGTGACGGGGACATAATTCTTTCATCATGAGAGCTCGAAGCTCTTCCCCTGTTTGTGCCATGGCCACATTGGCACCCCTATCACGCATCACACCGTTCCACCATGTAAGAGCACGCTTCTCGAACAAACTGGATGCAAACTCAAGCTTACGCTCATTCGGACATTGAACATGTCTGAATGTGCTCTCCAAACTTTCGAACCATTGTAGGAGCGCGGTTGCTCCTTGAGACCCAGAAAACTTCAACGGTTTAGCAGAATTGAAATTCTTGAAATTACACTGTGCATTATTGTTATTATTGTTGTTGTATAATTGATGGATCTGGGTTACTACGTTCAGAAGCACAACAACCATTTGTTGAGCGACAAGGGCTGCGACTTCTTCGTTGGTTAAAGGTTGTGCATCACGTCGAGGAGGCATTATCTAAAAGAACAAGGAAACATGAGAAACGAGTGAGGTTGACAATTGGGAAAAAAAGAGGTATTGAAAACATCGCCAAAACACAAGGAATGCGATCATTTGTTCTTTACCTCGAACAAACAAATGACACGCAGTGACTAATCAAAGTAAATGGGTCAATATGATGTATCGCGAAGACCTGCTTTAGCCTATAAGTGAACACTCACCCAAGAATTCCCAGTTAAGAGTGACTGGTCCGATTAGATGGATTTGTACGAACACTCTATCCTTAGACAGAGAACTCAGGATACAGGCGTTCACCCTTCCAGATTGCATGTGTTCACACTATAAGACCCAAACTTTGACGAGATTTTGAAAACTGAGTGGGTTCAAAACCTTATAACAAATCATTTACAAAGAAATGATTAGTTTTCAAAGCGGATTCGAAATTTGCGTTCTCATTGTGGTTATCACCTAAGGATAGGTGACGGTTTTGTTTTAAAAATCTAAACGCAAGAAAACTTGCGTTAGGGTCCTAGAAAGTTATAGTCTAGGTCAAAGCATTACTAATAACCTAATTCCCTATAACCATTGGCTCTGATACCAACTCTTCGGTCACACCCCGACCGCGTTAAAATAATGAAACCGTGGCGGAAACGTCGGGGAGTGTTGCAACAGAATTATTGTTTCACAACCATGGATACAAAAAGTTTCGTTTTATTGATTCATTAGGTAATTTACATTGTCTTAAAACCAAACAAACAAGTTACACATCAACTATCATTATTATTATGTCACTAAGGCCTCGTCCAGATCCTATGTGAACATGCATCCTAGCAATCAACATCAAGCAACAACACTTGAAACATATGTAAAAACAAAGTCAGCAAACAAATGCTGGCGAGCACATAGGTTTTATGAGAGTAACGGTTCATGGCTCGTTTACATGTTGCAATACCTTATTAAAAACCTTGTTTTGAAAAGTGTATAGTATTGCAACATAATTAACCAACTCAAATCAAGTGGGTTATAGTTTATAAAATCTCGTAGCCATGATTCTTAACCCCAAAACATTTGTTTTAGTAAACCAAATTGTAAAACATCTCGTGAAAACTCGTAAGGGTTATATCCTTTAGAAAACATCGTTATGTGACATCGTTTTAAAATCGTTTACCCAAGTGAACTAAATAACGCCACGGTATGTAATATGATGAAAACACTTATATATAAGAAGTACCAGCGGCGTATCTACCATGTTTTCATCACATTACACCCGTCCCGTTATCTAAAAACTAACCAAATACCAATCGTTTGTTCAAATTGTTTAACTCATTTAAATTGTTCCAAAATAGTTTAAATCGTTTAAATCATTCTCGTTTTAATTGTGAAAACTACTTTTGGTCGTCTCGCTAATAACATTCAAACCTTCGCAACTCGACTATCTCGAAACTCACATTAATAAACCACCAAAGGGTAAATTAACAATCACAGATTCAGTCGTTACCCACATAACCCCCACACATAACCATGGGTGCAGTCTGATAATGGGATTTGTCAGATCCTATGGTACCATAACCTAATACTGGTCGGCTTGATCAATGTTAATGAATGTTACTCGTTATGTAACTATGTCCAACAAGTTTGTTCACATTATCAAAATCGTTATTAGTTTAATATAAACCATATTAATCGTTTTTGAAACCATCGTTAAAACCTTGAAAACATTTAACACATATGAATCACCCCAAAACAATCGAAAACAGTAAAATAGGGGAACTATGTACTCACATCAAAGTGCAAAGTATCCTCAATCAAAAGAACTCAACAAGCTCAACCAAACCAAGGAAATTCAAGTAGCACCTAGTAATCGAATCACTTAGTCAAATAATCGACACCTAAATCGGAAGATAGGATAGAATGAGGTCTTGTAAACTAAATGAGTATTGGAACTCATGTGATATGGTTTAACAAAGTCTACATCCTAAATCGGAACCTATCCTAAGTGCTTTCGACCCGTTACGACCCATTAAGGTAGCTTATGCTACTTTAACGCGTCGTTCGCGCAAACACGCTTTCGAGACGTCTAACTAGTCTTATGACAAGTATTATATGCCTAAACATGCTTAAATATGTTGCATAATCAGTTAAGCGACAAAAGTTTAAGTTACATATGCTTAAAATCCAATTATGCATGAAAAGGGCATTTTGGTCATTTACCTAAGGCATATAAACTACCTATCATACAACTACTTAAACTATATGACCATAAAGTATAACCTCGGAAGGGTTATTCCCTATACAACTATGGTCACTAAACATGCTTGGTCGGATCCTAATGATCGACCAAACGGGTCGAGTTCGAAAGTCTAAGCGGTGGTTTAGACCGCTTGACTTACGACTCTAAACAAGCACTAAACTAAAAGTGACGAGTTAAACATGTTAGAACATGTTTAACTAAGTTAGAAAACAGGTTTTGATATCAAAACAAAGGGTTTTGATACCCAAGAGTAGTTTGATTGCAAAATACGCATAAACGCGTATTTTGACCGAAACTACGACTCGTCACTACGCCTAATCAATGTGGTAATCACTAGGTATAGTCACAAGGGACTATAACCATCGTGATTACGCTCACGTTGCAAAGTTCAAACGAACTTTGTGTTGACCAACTCGTGGTCAAAGCAGAAAGTCAAACACTGTTTGACTTTCATGCTTGAAATACAAGAACAAGCATGAAGGAAACTTACAAAGGGTCCAAGCTATGACGATTTGAACTAAAAAATTCTTAGGTATGAAGCTTCACAAGGAGAGCTTCAACTTAGAGAAGATGATTGAGATTAAGTGTGAAGAAGATGAAGTGAAAATGGTGGGTTTATATAGATTTTCCACAACCGTTAGGATTGTTCCTCGATAATTGAGCTTCGATCTGGACCATCCATGTGTGGCACATTGTTTTGGAATACTAGGGGTGTCCCAAAACCATGAAACGGTATTGCAAATGTTACAAAAAGGACCCTAGACTTCAAGTCGGTTGCTAAAAATTGCTGAAAGTTGCTGAAAATGAGTTTTCTGCCCAGATGAGGCAGTGTCGTGCCGCAACAGCAACAACATATAGTGGTGGCACCACATGTCAGATCCAGAAACTTTTGAAAATTGTCAGTTTTGGTCCATGCAACTCGTTTAGGCCATTTTTGATGCGTTTAAACCCCGTAAACCCATTTCCAAGGCTCAACAATGAAGTTAAAGTATAGGGAACATAAAACATGCTCAAAAACATCTTGGATGTCGGTCTGTTTGGTCATACGGTTGCATTATTCGGTTAATTACGGCGGAAACTCGAACGGACGCAAAAACGATCCAAATTAAGTGACGAATGGTATTTTTGCATTCCAATCATTAAAATAATATATTTTAACGATTAAAAAATTTTTTGGATGTCCGAATATATTCAGAACGTAAGATATGCGCGAAAATGCAAACTTATGCACTTTTTGACGCTTTTAGTCCCTATTGATCAAATAAATTTATTTTAGCATACCGAACCCCTCAAAGCCTATTTCTAAGCTATTTAATGGATATTTATGGTATGTTTAACTTATGATCAAGTTCCGGAATGTTCATTACTATACAAATCGGTATAGTTTCGCTGTTTGACATAAATAGTCCCTGCGATCGAACAAACTTGATTTAGACACACCAACCTATCCAAAACTTATTTCTAAGTTATGTGAAGGTTATTTAAGGTATGTTAAGCCTATGTCACTATTCCGGAGTTTTTTTTCACGATAAACTGACTGCGTTTACGCACCAGTTTACGTATAACTTTCCAGAATGCGATTTAAAGCTTGAAATCCGACTCGATTCAAATCGTAAAATCATCAAACACAAATACACACATAATAACACCAAAAAACATTGTTTTATTGATATTTAACATTGTTTTACATTTGTACATCGATTACAGAACACAGTTGTTGTGACACCCGGCTTTTCAGGCCGTACCGTACAATTGTAACACGTGTCGTGAATAGGTAACAGGGCTGTATTTGACTGGTTATGATGTTTATATGTGAAATTTAATGAGTTGGTAAAATTAAACTTTGATAAAAATTATGTTGGCAACGGTAAGATAAACGCTTATCGCGTGACGGTTAAAATGCGTAACGAACGTCGGTGACCACCCGATCAGTGTTAAAATCCTAAAAATAGTCTGTTATGATTAGAATAATTAATTTAATCATATCCTTGTGGAAAAATAATTTAAAACGCTAGGAAACTCTATTTTTCGAGTTTAAGCACGTACAACGCAATGCAGTGCGTGTACCGACAAAATACTGTCAACACAACCTGTCAAGGCAACTGATAATTATTTTAGTAATAATTTGATGAGTTTATTACTTTAGAATGATAAAAATAAATAAAAACGCATAAATCCCTATTTTTGCGATTATAAGCGCGTACCGCGCAACACAGCACGCATATTGCCAAATACCGGCAACGTAACCAGTCCAGGCAAACAAAATATTGTTCAGAAATATTTTGGTGGGTTTACTTTTATAGAATTTAAAAATAATTTAAAACGCACTAAAACGGGATTAAAACGCTAGATAAAATACCGTATACACACTTGAATCAATACAAACTTATCACAAACACTCTAACTCTCTCTCCCTCACAATTCTCAGCCGAACCCTCTTCTCTCACTTTTTTTGAATTTCCAAACTTGTTCTTGGAGAATTAAGATCAATTCAAGCTTGTTTCAAGCTTATTTGAAGATCCAAGAGTGATTTCATTGTGGTTTCAAGGAAGAACAAGTCCTATATCATCAAATCTTGTCAAAACACACCAAAAATCTTGAAAGGTATAAACTTGATTTTAAAACCATGTTCTTGATTTTTAGAGATAATAATGATAGAAAGTTTCTCTTAAACTTGGAATTAAACATGAACTTGAAACTAATAAAGGATGAGATTTTAAACAAAATGAAAAATGGAGGTGTATGTATATGTGAGGATGGCCGAAAGTTTTGTGAGTATGTGTATGTTTGTGTTTTGAAATTTTGTTAAATGATTCTTGACTAACATGATACTTGAATGATTGATTTTATGCAAGAATCAAAAGTGATATGAAAGAATGTTCTAAAAGGGTTTTGTGATTTGATAAAGACTTGTTTAGAAAGCGAAATTTTGGAAGTTCAAGTGAGTATATAAATTTTGTGTATGTATATTTATATGTGTATGCATGCATGTAATTTTTGGTCATATACACATAAATGTAAGAATACTTGCATTGTATGAATGATTATGCATGAATGATTTTGTGATGATGATGATATAGGTTGAAATTTGTAATAACATGGATTTAATATGTTCTTGAGTATGATTAGATCATAAGTAATGATGTTGACATTGTATGAGTGCATTAGATGCATTTACTTGAATATGCATGATGATTAGTGATCATAAAATGATGATTTAAGCATGATTTGATAAAAATGAGTTTTTATCAGAATATAAACACTAAAAATATGAGTATTTAAAGTGTTAAAATTAAATAAAACTTTGACATAATGTTTGCTAGCTTTGCATGTTGTGCTTGGTGCTTTAAAAGTTGTAAAATACATGAAATCGCATGATTTATGTGACTTACACAAAAAACTGCACTAATCTGATTATAACCACTATTTTAATCATTAAATAACATTTATTGTGTTAAAATATCAATTCGTTTCGAGTTGGGATGATTATAGTAACGTTTATCGCAAAACTATGCGTTAAAACGGTCAAAAATCGGCTTTTTGAGTGATTTTTGTAAAACTGATTTAGATCAGTAAATAAACTGATTTTTTTAGTTTAAAAATAAGTCTTTTAACGAATTTTAAGTTTACTTGGTGTTTGGTTGATCATACGTGACTTCCGACGCCCGAAACCGTTACCGAATTGCTAAAATATGCAGTTTTCAATATGCACTAGTATACGTAAAATTTTGGGTGAACCTTGTGTGTTAAAATGTGTTATGTGATTCAAACATGAGAATGAGAAAATATGTTAAGTTTTAACATGATTTTAAATATTTGGATTATGCATGTATGCTTGTACGTTTTGTGCGGTAGAAACGGTGAAAATTGCGTTAAATGTGTAACTTGTTTGTCGAGCATGAAATTTGATACTTATGAGATGTTTTATGTATATTTGCTTTAAAAATGAAAAAATAGATAAGTTAACAAGATTTTGTGTGTTTCGATGATAATTTATGTGAACGTTTATGTCACACCCCCAAAATCCACCATGCGGAGTATCATCGCTTGGAGGCGTGACATGACCAGAATCGAGCCACCAATCATATTGAACAACATAGTTGAGTAAATAAAACCAACCTCAATAAAATTGGTGACCATAAGACGGTAACCAACTTTAAGTTAACCAAGTTCATATTTAAACAGGGAAAGCATAAAACGTGAAACCAAAACATAAGTTCCATAGTTCATAAGTTTAAAGTTCAAAACATAAGTTTAATAGGTTCATATGGATTAAATACTAAGCACGGGACATAACAATCCATATCCCACAACAACCTTCTCCTCGTGCAAGCTCCATAGGCATCTAGCGACCTGTAAGGCATGTAACAACGAGTCAACAACAAAGTTGAGTGAGTTCACGGTTGGTTGTTTAGTTTTAAGTTGTTTCTGAAAAATGTGGTTTGACTTTCGTTGGCTTATTTGCCGTGGGGGTTACCCCATAGTTGAAAGTATGTTTAACCAGTTCCTTTTATTACCCAAACCATATCCATAATCAGTGGGGGCTTCCCCATGTGAACTACTAGACCGTATGATATCGACTACTAACGAATTTTGTTGTGCCCTACGTCAATGTTCTATCATCATTGACAGTTTGCCATAGTCCATTAGTACACGCCCCGTCTGAACGGCACGGTGTGAGGTTTGTTAAACCTAATAGCGCTATTAACTAATGACACGCTCGCCATCGGCCTCGGCGATTAAGTCGATATAAAATGAGGGACTTAATGATAGAGTTTTGTCTAGTAAGTTTTAAGGGTGTTGTCCTACCCAAGGAGGACGAACGTACGTATTCTACTCAAGGAGAATACACAGGATTAATATTGGCATCCTACCTATGGAGGATGGCCGTACATATCCTACTCAAGGAGGATATGTAGGTTCCGTTTTAATTCATTAACCCATTCCCAAACCACCGGAAATCCCATGCCTTAGAGAGTGTGTGAACTCACCTTGGTTTGCTCGGTTAGATTAATTACTCTAACAAATCAGAAATCAAGCACGTCCTAATAAGGTGTGGATAACAATCAGTTTCTCATGCATAACACGTATCCTACGTACGGTTTATTTACTCATTACTTCTATCACATACCACATAATTCAAATGTCAAGTTATATCGTTAAGTTACATTATTTTACCCTAAAGTAATATAACTATCTCACAAAATAAACACGTATCCACACAAGTGTTCTAGTATAAAATATATATTCTAAATATATATTTAACCATTTTTATTTACGAAAATCAACCTCCGATACTTTGTATTTTTGTAACAAAAATTATGGCGAAGTTTATATTCGAACACATGTTATAAACTATACTTGTAACACTTGTTTAGAAAAATATTTCCTAAGTGTTGGAATTTTTAGAAAATTTCACCAGAGTTTCCTTTGTAAACGGAGGTGTCCATGCTTATAAGCATATCATTTTCTTTTAAAAATTCATTCAACAATCACCAATCAACAATATACAATCTCTACTTACCGAACTTGCCCAAAAAAACAAGCATAAACTATAAACTCATGAACTTGAAAATTTACAAAAATATGTAGTAAGTTACTAGCATACTTAGTAAGTCTTGTTACCTTTTGAAATGTGATTAGTTCTTTAAAAACTTTATTTTTAAAGAGTTTAGGTGTTTACAACTTCCAACCGTATTTTCTAAAAATATTTCTTTGTGAACTTTTCATATTACACAAGTGTTTCTACACTTGTTTATCCACCAAAATGTGATTAGTTTATGTAAGATCCAAGATTTTACGGAACTCATATTTTTAACTTGGTCCTTTTGAAAAACCACTCATGGATCTTTAGATCTACATGATTATATCCTATTTTGATCTTTATTTTTCAAGAAAACATTCATTCATTCAAGTTCATAGTTTATGTGTAGATGATTCCATCATCCTACAACATTTTAACTTTCTCATCTTGCTAGATCATGTTTTTAATCATGATCTAGCAAAGACCATATGATGATCCATATCACTTCTACTAGCAAACAATGATCAACATGCATAAGAACTTGTATTTATCATGATATCTTCATCTAGCAAGTTTATGTTCATGTCTTTCTTCATAAGATTCATTAGTGTTCTTAATATTTTGATCATGATACATCATTAACCACTTAAATAACATGAAAAAATGAATGGATCTAAGTTCTTACCACTAGTTCAAGACTAGGGAAGTTCAAGTGAAGAAATGTGGTGGATAAAAGAAGATGAGAGTGGTCCTTCAACTTCCGAACACACCGAGCTTTGTTGTATGCCTTCTAACACCTATGTATGCTCGTAGAATGCTTGAAAGTGATCAAGTGATGGTGGTGGTGGTGCTCTTGGGGTCGGCCGAGATAGAGGAGAGGAAGAGAGTTTTTTTTGTGGGTGAAATGGTGTTGAGATGTGAGAGAAGGGTGGACTAGAGGTTAACACTTATAAGCTTCAACATACTATTGTCTTGTGTGTAATATCTCCCTAGATTAGCAACATGATCAAATTAAATAATGAATGAAATCAAAGGGGTGTGAGACCCCATGTAACCGTCCCAAGGGGGGGGGGTGCTTGGTTGGGTTTCAACTATTAGTTGGTAATTTAGTTGGAAATCAAGTGATTAGTTAGTGTCTTATGGTGTGTTATGAAATATATAGTGTGTTAGGGTGTTCGGGGACCCTAACTAGATTAGAAAAATAAAAACAATGCTTCTAGCATTATTTTGGTGTCCCGGGTAATGTCCGGTTGTTCGGTTTGATACCGGTTCATTAAAGTGCTTAATTAATCCGTAAAGTGTCCTATATATATATTTTTGTAACATTTTTAATTTTCAACACTCAAGAAAGCATACCGGACTATTTAGTAACTTTTCTGTACACTACTAGTATGTTAACAAGCAAATGTAAGTATAACACAGTAATCAGAAAGCAGTTAAGTAATTCAGCACATACATCAAGCACTTTAATTAACATTAATTAATCATACGGATACATGAAATTTTGAGGGTTGTCACATTCTCCCCCTGTTAAGAGAATTTCATCCCGAAATTTAGCACGTGGTTACTGAGGAAGCCAGTTAAGTTGCGTGGTTTCCTGATTTTCCTGGGGTGTCACATCATCCCCCCGTTGATTTGGAATTTCATCCCGAAATTCCGCAGTAGCTTCAGCCTCAGTAGTGGTTGCGTTTTTCTTAAACAGCTGGGGGTACTTGATTTTCATTTGGTCTTCTCATTCCCAGGTATACTCTGGGCCACGACGGGAATCCCAGCGAACTCGAACAAGAGGTATCCTGGTATGCTTGAGAATCTTAATGTCTCGGTCTGTGATTTCGACTAGTTCCTCGACGAATCGCAGCTGGTCGTCGATAGTGAGCTCCTTGAGAGAGACTATGAGGGTCTCATCTGACAGACACTTCTTCAGATTTAACACGTGGAAGACGTTGTGAACTCCACTGAGTTCTTCAGGTAGATTCAACTTGTAAGCAACTTTGCCAATTTTCTCAATGATTTCGAACGGTCCGACATAACGCGGATTGAGTTTGCCCCCTTTGCCAAAACGAACTACACCTTTCCACGGTGAGACTTTAAGTAGCACTCGATCCCCAACCTGGAACTCGAGTGGTTTCCTTCATTTATCAGCATAGCTTTTCTGACGGTCATGAGCTGCTGCCATTCGTTGTCGTATCTGAGCAATCCTTTCGGTTGTATCCACTACAAGTTCTGGGCCTATGATTTGACTGTCGCCAACCTCTGCCCAACAAAGAGGTGATCGGCATTTACGTCCGTACAATGCCTCAAACGGAGCGGCCTGGATGCTTGTGTGGTAACTGTTGTTATACGAAAACTCCATTAACGGGAGGTGTTTTTCCCAGCCATTACCAAAGTCGATTACACATGCCCTAAGTATGTCTTCAAGGGTTTGGATGGTGCGTTCAGATTGCCCATCCGTCTGTGGATGATATGCGGTGCTCATGTCTAATCGAGAGCCAAAGGACTTGTGCATAGCTTGCCACAATTCCGATGGAAAACGTGAGTCTCGATCAGAGATGATGGAGGTTGGCACTCCGTGCCTTGATACTACTTCCTTCAAGTAGATGTCTGCTAGAGTAGAAAACTTGTCGGTTTCCTTGATAGCCAAGAAGTGTGCAGACTTAGTCAATCGATCCACTATCACCCAAATGGTATCATTTCCGCGTTGAGATCTAGGCAGGCCAGTAACGAAATCCATGGAAATTTTCTCCCATTTCCATTTCGGGATCTCTGGTTGTTGAAGTAGGCCTGATGGTTTCTGGTACTCGACCTTGACCCTGGCACAAGTCAAGCATTTGCTGACGTAGGTTGCTATGTGGGCTTTCATGCTAGGCCACTAGTACGTAGTTTTGAGATCGTGGTACATCTTATCCGAACCAGGATGTACTGAATAACGAGACTTGTGAGCTTCATCCATCACAAGTTCGCGTAAGTTTCCGTAAAGTGGAACCCATATGCGTCCGTTAACATAGTAGGCGCCGTCTTCCTTTTGTTCTAATCGTTGCCTCGACCCTCACAGGGACTCAGCCCTGATGTTTTCTGCTTTCAATGCTTAAACCTGAGCATCACGAATTTGAGCGGGAAGGTTAGAGTGAATGGTAAGCTGTAACGCACGTACTCGCCTAGGTGTAGTATCCTTTTGACTGAGGGCGTCGGTCACAACATTGGCTTTGCCCAGATGGTACTTGATCGCACATTTGTAATCGTTCAAGAGTTTGACCCATCGGCGTTGTCGCATGTTTAATTCCTTTTGCTTGAAGATATGCTCGAGACTCCTGTGATCGGTGTAAATGGTGCACTTGGTACCATACAGGTAATGTCTCCATATCTTAAGTGTGAAAACAACTGCTCCCAATTCCAAGTCATGCGTAGTGTAGTTCCTTTCGTGAACCTTAAGTTGGTGCGAAGCGTAGGCAATGACCTTGTTACGTTGCATCAACACGCAACCAAGTCCTTGGATGGAAGCGTCGCAATAAACCACAAAATCATCTGTACCTTTAGGCAATGAGAGGATAGGCGCGCTACAAAGTCTATCTTTTAAGTGCTGAAATGCGGACTCCTGTGCATCACCCCAATGATAGGTGACACCCTTCTGAGTCAGTGAAGTGAGAGGTTGTGCAATCTTTGAGAAATCCTTGATAAACCTTCTGTAATATCCTGCCAAACCCAAGAATTGGCGGATTTCTGTTGGTGTACGGGGTGCAGGCCAGTTCTTGATCGAGTCAACCTTGGATGGATCAACATGAATCCCATCCTTGTTTACTACATGGCCTAGAAAGTGGACTTTGCGAAACCAGAAGTCACATTTCAAAAATTTAGCATACAGCTGCTCTACTCGAAGAAGTTCCAGCATAAGTCGTAGATGCTGCTCGTGTTCCTCCTGACTCTTAGAATAGATCAGGATGTCGTCGATGAAAACAATAACGAACTTATCCAGGTAAGGCTTGCATACTCGGTTCATGAGATCCATGAAGACTGCAGGTGCATTCGTTAATCCAAAAGGCATAACCAGAAACTCGTAATGGCCGTAATGGGTTCTGAATGCTGTTTTGGAGACGTCCTCCTCTCGGACTCTCAGCTGATGGTATCCCGATCTCAAATAAATCTCAGAGTAATAGCTCGACCCTTGCAACTGGTCGAACCAGTCATCTATACGTGGGAGAGGATAACGATTCTTCACGGTCACCTTGTTAAGTTCGCGATAGTCAATACACATTCTAAAAGTACCGTCTTTCTTCTTCACAAACAAGACTTGAGCTCCCCAGGGCGAAGAGCTAGGACGTATGAAACCCTTTTCCAAGAGTTCTTGTAATTGCGTGGACAGTTCTTCTAGTTCTGATGGAGCTAGTGTCACACCGCTTATAGCGGAAGCACGAGGTGTGATCTGATCGGTTCTCATTGCATAACAATATAAGTGAACATACTAAATGAATAAAACATGCTCTAATGCCATTACCATAATTGTTCGAAATAACGCAACATAAGTTTAGTGTATTGTTTACAAACCATCAACAGAAAAGAAACTGTCATTGTTTCGTACATCAAAATGTAAGTCTTAAAATGTCAAGGCTTTGACCACTATATTACCGCAAAGAGGTGGTATATAACGGGCAAACCCTTCAATAGTTGGCATGGAGTCTGGATACTTGTTTTTCTTGACTGAAATATCTGCATGGTCCACTAATTTCCTGAAATACATGTAAGTTTGAAAACATCAACAAACGTTGAGCGAGTTCATGCAGTTTAGTTGTATAAGATGTATATGTCAATTATGAAATGTATTTATATAAAAACCATGCGCTTTATCTGTATGAAATGTATTTGTATAAAACCCGCATGTAAGATGTATTTGTATCAAATGTAATATGAAAAACGTCAATGAAATCGTTGATCATTAATGTTTCACGAGGACATCAATATGTGTGACGAAATAGGAAGCAATCCAACCCTAGACGGTTTTAATTGTATCGACACCATGTCGTAGGGCAACAAAAGCACTCCTAAGCAAACGAATGGCCATGAGTGGGGCTCGCCAAAACCCATTAGATCTAACCCTTTTGTTCCTTGGTCCAAACTTGGATTAATGGAGCTTTAGTTATGGCCCTAATTTCTCACATGATCTAAGGTGTTTCATTCCTTGACTTATCATACTATTGTACATGTATTTTCCCTGATAGTTGTAAAGCTTGAAAAGTATTTAAGACGAAAAGGGGACATGAACTCACAAAATTGCATTCCGTAAACTGTATGTAACTGTAACCTCACTTGCATTGTCCTTGAATTGTATCACAACCTACAAAGGTCCTAGAATTGTTAGACACTACGGTCTTTGTATTGACTCATGTACAAGTCTTCTATCTTGAATATGTATTAAGACTTGTATTTCTTTGTTATTTGTTGAACTATGTATTAGATGTATGAATTGTTAAACTGTTATATATATATTTCACCAAATATATATATATATATATATATATATATATATATATATATGTAATCTTGTATCTTGTGAGTTGTATCATTGGGTCTTGTCTTATTGATTTCGTGTCTTGTATAAGTAAATTGTATAATTGTATTTTTATCAATTATATGTCATTGGGCTTAGCCCAAGAATTCATGTTATTGGGCTTAAATAGTGTTGGGCCTCAATAGTGTTGGGCCTAAATAGTGTTGGGCCTAATGTTATTGGGCCTTGGCCCATATGTTTGGTATTAGGCTTAGCCCATGAGTTTTTGATATTGGGCTTAGCCCATGTATTTATGTTAAGCTCATTATGAAGATAAGCCCATTAAGAAGTGTAAGCCCATTTGTATAAAATAGCCCATTAAGAAGTGTAAGTCTTTCATTTTTATAAAAAAAAAAACATTTTTATAAAAATCACTAAGTATACTTTTTAGTAAATAAAAACATAATAGTTTTTATAAGTTCAAAATGTCCGAATTTTGTTAATGGTAACGTAATTTTTGTGTCCGCGTCGAAAGATCGCCGAAACGTCGTACTAACTCCTCGGAATGGCGATATGTTCACAGATTCGCCCGTTGTCCGAATTGTCCATAAGTTGTATCCGATGTCCGAATGATCCGCAAATTGTATTCAAGTGTGTATATATGTATTCTTGTTAGTCTTTACTTGTAAATGTGTCTTGTATTTATTTGTATCATTGTTAACAAATCCCTAACTTTTGTACATAACTAATACAAATAATAAACACATAGTACATAACTTGTTAAGATCACTAATATATATTTTCCCAAAAATATATATTTATATCTATTTTTTAATTTCTAGAAAGACCACTTTCTAATCTTGTAAAGACTTTGTTAAAAATGATAATTTTTCTAGCATATGATTTCTAAGAAAAGTTTGGCCATAGTTTCTTTGATATATGAACTTTGCCATGTTTATTAACATATCATTTTCTAAACAAAAACACATGAGATTCATAACAACTTTTTAACAAGATGAACTCATAACATGTAGGGTTTTAGTATGATTTTTACATATGTTTACTAGTTTAAAAATCATACTTTACTTCTAGTTTTTCCAAACTTTTATAGAAAACCCATCTTGTATGTTTCTTTTATAAATCTTTCAAAAAGCATGATTCTTAGTAAAATATTTTACACACTTTTATAACATCAAAAATATGTGTTCATTCATTAAACATTAAGTTTCATATAACCCTTTAACATATTCATGTATAATTGTTAGATCATATTTTTAAAACATCATCTAACAAATTATTCATATCATAATCATCATAACAAGATCAAATATGTAAATAACAAGTCTTAGATCACAACATAAACAAACATAAATATATCATGATTATTATTTTTGCTTCTTTGTATTTTCATGTTTATTATGTATGATTATTTTGTTATCTCTAGTTATATTAACAATCATAATATAATAAGTATGGAAAAAAAAATAGATTTAGAAGCTCACTTGTAGCACTAGTCTAGGGATGATCTTGATGAATATGATGAGCAAAGATGATGAAAATTATGATGGTTGAAAGCTCTAGAATGGATGAAAACGGATGCTTTAACTTGGAGATGTCTTAGATCTTCATAACTTGCATAAACGTATACTTTGATCATCATGAAAATGGCTTAAAATGAAGATTATTTGGAGTGTTCATGGCTGAATTTTATGAAGGAAAAATGGGTTCTTAAGTGATTGTTTTTGATGGTGTAAGAATTATGAGAAAGTGATTTGTTAGGATAAGGTTTCAAGACTTTTGATCATCCACTAACTCACCATGTGCACATAGGAAATATCTAAGATATTTTTGGCAACTTGTTAAGTGTGTGGGACCCACTAAAAAAACGTGAACATGGGGGGGGGGGTTGGTAAATTGTAACATTTTCATAAAAGTTACCAAAATATCTAGATATTTTGGTAATTAGGCTAAGTATGGTGATTAGGGTAATCTTTCACCATTAGGGGGTAATTAGGGATTCGGAACATAAATTAACATTAACTAGTTCACTAAACTAGTAGAAATCATGTTTTGATACTTTGAAGGCTTTTTGTTTCGTCGTTGGCTAGTTTACGGCACTTTTGTGGCGTACCGACGGACGTTTGCCGTAATTTGTCATTCCGCATTTAAAAGATGTATGAAGTTATTTTGAATCCCAAAATAAGCTTAACTAGTTTATCAAAGCTTTCATTTGGTTGTTTTCGGCGTCGGAAATGTCGTTTATTAGCTTGTCGGTTCAGAAACGGACAAGTTGTGGGGGTTGCAACGCAGCATCGAAAGCTTATGTTTTGGACACCCCATTAATATCCTCATATTGTTTCCATATGTTTGTTATCATTTGTCATATTTCCGGAGTCCCGGAAATGCTAAATTATTATTTTGGACGAGTTAAAATTGTCTTATTTTTAGTGAAACGGACGATTTAGCGATTAGGGCGTTGTACCGGAAAGTCTTGTATCTTTGTAAGATATGTTTTCGTATTTGTGTTTTCTTGTATAAACGGACTCAGTTATGTTAGCCGTGTGTCGTTTTTCCTTGTTTCGTTCTGTTTTCACGGTTTTGCTGGCATGAATAGTGTAACCGAGAATAGTGCGCGCAACACTTTTTACCAACACTTTTAGGACATTGTTTAATTGGTTTCACAATACGACGAAAACCAACATATGTTATATCATTGTTTTCTTGTCCTAACACTGTCGTCTAATGTACGACACAGTTACGTAATTAAATTATGCTAATTGCATGAGATTATATACTAAGAATAGTGATTAAACTGTACAGAGTTTTCAGTTATTTGCCATTTGTCACATTCTCCCCCTGTTATTGAGAATTTCGTCCCGAAATTCAAACTGAGTCATCCTTTGCAGGAGACTACTCAAACAGGTGAGGGTATTTTGGTTTTTATTTGATTTGATTTGTACGTTCCCAAGTATATTCGGGTCCGTGTCGAGAGTTCCAACGAATTTTTTTTACTAATATGTTACGACTCCTTCGTATTTTCTGGACCTTCCGGTCCATGACCTTAATCGGTGTTTTTTGAATTGGAGTTCGTCATCAATGTGAACTTCATCCGCCGGGATGATAACCGTTTCTTGTGTTGGACTCTTCTTAAGATTCGACACATGAAATGTGTCATGTACACTACTTAGTTTGCCTGGTACCTTCAAGTTGTAGGCAACAGTGCCAATCTTTTCTAAGATTTCAAATTGTCCAACATAACGAGGTTTAAGCTTCCCACGCTTACCGAACCTCGCTGTGCCCTTCCAAGGCGAGACTTTCAATAAGACTTTGTCTCCGATCTTGAAAGATAATGGCTTCTGTCTCTTGTTCGCGTAGCTCTTTTATCGATCGCGAGCCGCCTTGATACGGTCTCTGATCTGAAAGATTTTATCCGTAGTCTCTTGGAATAATTCCAGACCGATTAGTTGTTTATCGCCCGCTTCCGCCCAACATAGCGGTGAGCGACACTTTCGACCATAAGTGCTTCGAACAGTTTAGCTTGTATGCTTGTATGGTAGCTGTTGTTTTAGGAAAACTCAACCAAAAGTAAATGAGTATCCCAGTTGCCTCCCAAATCCATAACACATGCACGAAGCATATCTTCGAGTGTTTGGATTGTCCGTTCGCTATGGCCGTCAGTTTGTGGATGAAAGATCGTGCTTAGATTTAAATAAGATCCAAAGGCCTCTTGAAATGACTTCTAAATTAGTGAAATGAAGCGACCGTCTTGGTCTGAGATGATTGAAATAGGCACTCCATGATGAGCCACTATTTCCTTGAGATAGGGTTCTGCTAGTTTCTCTATACTATCCTCCTCCCGAATTGATAAGAAGTGTGCGGACTTTGTTAGTCTATCAATGATTACCCAATCATGTCATGACCGCATGAGGTCTTGGGTAACTTCGTAATGAAGTCCCGATATTTGTTCCCATTTCCAAACGGAAATCTCGGGTTGTTGTACCAATCCCGAGGGATTTTGCTATTCGGCTTTGACTTTCGCATATGTCAAGCATTCTCCGACATAAGTAGCGATATCACTTTTGAGGTTAGGCCACCAATAGTATTCTTCAATAATTAGGCCTATGTGCTTCCTCAAAATATCATCTCGTATACCGCCAAAGAATGGAACCCATTTTCGACCCATAAGGTATAAAGTTCCTTCGTCTTTCGGCGCTAATTGTTCCTTCATGCCTCGAAGTGTTTCTGCTTGAATATGCTCTTCCTTGAGCGCTTGTGAATCATCTTCTCTAATGTTTGAACTCTCAGTGTTCTAACTCGCTCCTTGCGGCTCAAGGCGTCAGCTACAACATTTGCCTTGCCCAGATGGTACTTTATTTCACAATCATAGTCGTTCAACAATTCAACCCAACATCGTTGACGCATATTTAATTCTTTTTGGTTGAATATGTGTTGAAGACTTTTATGATCCGTGAAAATAATGCATTGAGTACCATATAAATAATGTCGCCATAATTTTTAAAGCGAATACCACCGCGCCTAACTAAAGGTCGAGAGTGGTATAGTTCTTCTCATGAACTTTTTAATTGGCGCGACGTGTGCATGATAACTTTTTCATGTTGCACGAGTACGCAACCTAATCCTTGATGCGAAGCATCATAGTTTACAACAAAGTCATCGGTATCGTCGGATAATGATAAGATTGTAAAATGCTATGCACCAATCTTAAGAATAAGTTGTAATGCTATTTCTTGTTTTTCGATTAGGGCGCATTTATTGTCTTTATGGGTGAAGGAGGTTAGCAATTGAGTAATTTTTTTTTTAAAAAATCTCAATAGATCTCCGATGATATCCCGCTAAACCCAAAAAAAATTTGTCGGACTCCAGTTGGAGTCTTGGGAACTTCCCAATTCTCATTTGCTTCAATCTTAGCTGGGTCTACTTGAATGCCTTTCTCGTTCACTACATGCCTGAGAAATTGTACTTTGCGAATCCAAAATTCGCACTTGGAAAATTTCAAGTATAGTTTCCCCTTCTTTAGTAGCTCCAAAATGGTTCTCAAATGTTGTTCGTGTTCATTAGTCAATCATGAGTATATTAATATGTCGTCAATAACTACTATGACGAATTTGTCGAGATACGGCTTGCACACGTGATTCATTAATTTCATGAAGACCGCTAGTGCGTTCGTTAAACCAAAAAGCATAACGAGAAACTCGTAATAACCATAACGAGTTTTAAAAGCCATTTTCGGGGTGCTTTCCTCTTGAATTCGTAACTGATGATACTCCGATCGTAAGTCTATCTTAGAGTAGAAGCTTGAACCTTTCATAAACCATTTGAGTTAGTTTGAAATTCATTTGTAACATGGTTTAGAAATATGAATTTTCATTCATCGAAATGTTGTGCACTTTTGCAAACTTGTATGTCTTTCCACCCCCAAAACCTTTATAAAGATGTATATTGGTAAAGAGTGGGGGTTATGAACTCACAACATCCTTATTCGGTCAACTACAAGGTTCAGAAGGTGCTAATCGATATGGAGATTTGGCTATGGGTGCGGTTCACGATACCAAGTCGATATGAAACTCGACTTGTCGATATGGTTATAGTCCCGGCAAGTCTTCAGGAAAGACTTTAGGAAACCCTTTTTACCACTGGAATATCTGTCAGTTTCAGCCCAACGGCCTTCTTGTCGACAACATGTGCCAGAAAGGCAACACAACCTTTCCGTAAGCACTTATGTGCCTTCATGCAATTGATGATCCACAATGGTGTGTCGTGCTTCTCTCCATGATTAACAAGTGTCTCTTTGTTCAGTAGTGGTAGGCGAATGACCTTTTCATGACAAAAGACTTTGGCTTGGTTATCGGATAACCAATCCATGCCAACCACTACATCGAAACTACCCAACTCAACGGGTAAGAGATCAATACTGAATCTTCGCTCGCCAAGTTCCAAGGAACATCCTCTAACAACTTTCCCTGACTCGACTAGTTTACCGTATGTCGATTCTATAGAATGAGGAGACGTCTAGCTTACTTGGCTCTAGACCAAGTACATTTGGAATTCTGTGTGGCGAGGACTTCACTGTATAGTTTTAGGAACCCTATGTTTAAATGTAGGATAACCCAATCCATATGTTTAGATGTAGGATAACCCGATCAATATGTTTAGATGTTGGATAACCCAACCATATGTTTAGATGTAGGATAACTCAATCCCTAATTGTAGCTAGGACAATCTCGTCCCTAGCCATGAAACTCATGTATGTGAAATGTTGAGATGAAGCTAAAATTGGCACCAGTATCAAATAACATGGATGTGAAATGTTGGTTGATTGGAAACGTGTCGAGTAACTACTGTTTGAGTGATTGAGGTAGGGTGGGATGATGCAGTCATGCTTCGGATCTCCGAGGCTAAACCCAAAATGTAACACTCGGTGTGTTTGAATTCGGGTGTTACCCAGTATGGAACAACCCTTGAGAGACCGTGAAAGCATCAAGTGTAACCATCAACATTGGCTCCAGTTATGATCGAGTTCTTTTATAAAATCATATGAAAATAGATTTGAAAATCAGATGATATAAAATAATTTTGTATGGTTAAATAAATAACCAATAGAAATGTAGTGTATAAATATATCATGTCTTGAAATAGAATATTATGTCTTTTGTAGAGGATGTCGTGTTTTGTGCAAAATGTCATGTCTTGTCTTTGTCGAAGAGGTTTGAATAACACCACGATATGCAATATAATATAAGCACTTATATATAGGAAGTACCAGCGGCGTATCCACCATGCTTTTATCATATTACACACGTCTCGTTATTTACAAAAATGTCTTGTGTATACTAACGTCAAATGTCATGTATAACAATGTCTTGCGTAACAGTGTCATGTATAAACCACGTCTTTTGTAAAAGCAATGATTTTCAACACATAACTTTTAACTTAAACATTTGTTTCTTTTGGTGCCATGATATTTTTAATACACACTATTAAAAGAATCTAGACATATATTTGGATAAATATAGTCTATCATGCGCCCAAGAATGAAGAATGCAATCGCTCATGGAAACCTCAAGATCACATTGTTCATATATGTTTGAATATATGATAATATGGATAACCGATAAAATAAAAAAATAAATGATAATGTGAATAACCGCAACCAAAATGCGTAGTGCCTCTTGCGTGTATTGGTTATATGTTTTAGTAGCAAAGAAATAATTCGTTGAGGAGGGGAAACCAACCAGTGGTCTTCGTCCATATAATTTGTATTCCCTACTCTATGGACCTTGATCGTCCTAAGTAGAGAAAATCCTTTGTCTTACTTGTTCATGTGACAATTATGGTAATAGTGCTTGAGTTTCACGAGCTCTAGCAAGATTATTGGAATCTCCAAAAATGTCGAATAGAATGGAATGAGGGAGTTGCAGCATGGCTCATGCCATACCATTCCTTGAAAAAAAAACGAATGTCAAACGACGAAATTTATTGTATTTATTCCCAATAAATATGATAAGGTGAAATATGATAAGGTAAAGTGTCATAGGCACCAAGAAAATAGCCCGTATATAACAATTTGTTTGTTTAAATGACTAGTCTCAACCGTCTCGTAATATAAATCGAATGCTAGGTGCGGTCAAGCATACATTGTCTTCGTATATCGTCTTCTTATATTGTAAGATATTATAGTAATAACCCTAGTCAGTGTTCTAAGAATGGAAAAATTGAATCTCAAGTAATATCTTAAGAATTATGAATGGATAGTGATCATTAGCTTGGCCCGCAGAGCCCACCAGAATTTCCATGCACTACAATTTGTTATTACGTAGGCCTCCGTAATAATAAATCGCCTTGCATGGTCACCCTAGAATTCTCTCGTTCGAAGCAGATGATCAGCCAGAGAAAGGACACTATTGTCTACATACCTTCAACATAGGAGGGACCTTTGTGACAGTCCACGGCTAACGCCCGTTGTCATTCCTCGCGAAGTGGCACAGCGTTAGATAGAATAGAAATAGAGAGAATTCGTAACAATAACAACTGGAGGGGTGCCTTCAAGATGAGTACTTCATCTTCTTTGACTGGACTGGTGTGTCATCAATCATTATTCGTATGAGACACAGTGATATCGTCCCACTAATGGAGTTGTTGTCCAGGGTTACCACCTCCATCTCATCGTCACTACGAAGGTTAGGCATCTCAACATTCGTGAGAAAGCAACCATATTTTATGAAAAGTATTTAAGAGGAAAAGGGGACATGAACTCACAGAATTGCATTCCGTAAACTGTATGTAACTGTAACCTCACTTGAATTGTCCTTGAATTGTATCACAACATACAAAGGTCCTAGAATTGTTAGACACTACGGTCTTTGTATTGACTCATGTACAAGTCTTCTATCTTGAATATGTATTAAGACTTGTATTTCTTTGTTATTTGTTGAACTATGTATTAGATGTATGAATTGTTAAACTGTTATATATATATTTCACCAAATATATATATATATATATATATATATATGTAATCTTGTATCTTGTGAGTTGTATCATTGGGTCTTGTCTTATTGATTTGGTGTCTTGTATAAGTAAATTGTATAATTGTATTTTTATCAATTATATGTCATTGGGCTTAGCCCAATAATTCATGTTATTGGGCTTAAATAGTGTCGGGCCTAAATAGTGTTGGGCCTAAATAGTGTTGGGCCTAATGTTATTGGGCCTTGGCCCATATGTTTGGTATTGGGCCTTGGCCCATATGTTTGGCATTGGGCTTAGCCCATGTATTTATGTTAAGCCCATTATGAAGATAAGCCCATTAAGAAGTGTAAGCCCGTTTGTATAAAATAGCCCATTAAGAAGTGTAAGCCCGTTTGTATAAAATAGCCCATTAAGAAGTGTATGCCCATTTGTATAAAATAGCCCATTAAGAAGAGTAAGTCTTTCATTTTTATAAAAAAAAAAAAACATTTTTATAAAAATCACTAAGTATACTTTTTAGTAAATAAAAACATAATAGTTTTTATAAGTTTCAAAATGTCCGAATTTTGTTAATGGTAACGTAATTTTTGTGTCCGCGTCGAAAGATCGCCTAAACGGCGTAGTAACTCCTCGGAATGGCGATATGTTCACAGATTCGCCCGTTGTCCGAATTGTCCATAAGTTGTATCCGATGTCCGAATGATCCGCAAATTGTAATCGAGTGTGTATATATGTATTCTTGTAAGTCTTTACTTGTAAATGTGTCTTGTATTTATTTGTATCATTGTTATCAAATCCCTAACTTTTGTACATAACTAATACAAATAATAAACACATAGTACATAACTTGTTAAGATCACTAATATATATTTTCCCAAAATATATATTTATATCTATTTTTTTTCTAGAAAGACCACTTTCTAATCTTGTAAAGACTTTGTTAAAAATGATAATTTTTCTAGCATATGATTTCTAAGAAAAATTTGGCCATAGTTCCTTTGATATATGAACTTTGCCATGTTTATTAACGTATCATTTTCTAAACAAAAACACATGAGATTCATAACAACTTTTTAACAAGATGAACTCATAACATGTAGGGTTTTAGTATGATCTTTACATATGTTTACTAGTTTAAAAATCATACTTTACTTCTAGTTTTGCCAAACTTTTATAGAAAACCCATCTTGTAAGTTTCTTTTATAAATCTTTCAAAAAGCATGATTCTTTGTAAAATACTTTACACACTTTTATAAAATCAAAAATATATGTTCATTCATTAAACATTAAGTTTCATATAACCCTTTAACATATTCATGTATAATCGTTAGATCATATTTTTAAAACATCATCTAACAAATTATTCATATCATAATCATCATAACAAGATCAAATATGTAAATAACAAGTCTTAGATCACAACATAAACAAACATAAATATATCATGATTATTATTTTTGCTTCTTTGTATTTTCATGTTTATTATGTATGATCATTTTGTTATCTCTAGTTATGTTAACAATCATAATATAATAAGTATGGAAAAAAATAGATTTAGAAGCTCACTTCTAGCACTAGGCTAGGGATGATCTTGATGAATATGATGAGCAAAGATGATGAAAATTATGATGGTTGAAAGCTCTAGAATGGATGAAAACGGATGCTTCAACTTGGAGATGTCTTAGATCTTCATAACTTGCATAAACGTATACTTTGATCATCATGAAAATGGTTTAAAATGAAGATTATTTGGAGTGTTCATGGCTGAATTTTATGAAGGAAAAATAGGTTCTTAAGTGATTGTTTTTGATGGTGTAAGAATTATGAGAAAGTGATTTGTTAGGATAAGGTTTCAAGACTTTTGATCATCCACTAACTCACCATGTGCACATAGGAAATATCTAAGATATTTTTGGCAACTTGTTAAGTGTGTGGGACCCACTAAAAAAACATGAACATGGGGGGGGGGTTGGTAAAGTGTAACATTTTCATAAAAGTTACCAAAATATCTAGATATTTTGGTAATTAGGCTAAGTATGGTGATTAGGGTAATCTTTCACCATTAGGGGTAATTAGGGATTCGGAACATAAATTAACAATAACTAGTTCACTAAACTAGTCGAAATCATGTTTTGATACTTTAAATGCTTTTCGTTTCGTCGTTGGCTAGTTTACGGCACTTTTGTGGCGTACCGACGGACGTTTGCCGCAATTTGTCATTCTGCATTTAAAAGATGTATGAAGTTATTTTGAATCCCAAAATAAGCTTAACTAGTTTACCAAAGCTTTCATTTGGTTGTTTTCGGCGTCAGAAATGTCGTTTATTAGCTTGTCGGTTCAGAAACGGACAAGTTGTGGGGGTTGCAACGCAGCATCGAAAGCTTATGTTTCGGACACCCCATTAATATCCTCATATTGTTTCCATATGTTTGTCATCATTTGTCATATTTTCGGAGTCCCGTAAATGCTAAATTATTATTTTGGACGAGTTAAAATTGTCTTACTTTTAGTGAAACGGACGATTTAGCGATTAGGGCGTTGTACCGGAAAGTCTTGTATCTTTGTAAGATATGTTTTCGTATTAGTGTTTTCTTGTATAAACGGACTCAGTTATGTTAGCCGTGTGTCGTTTTTCCTTGTTTCGTTCTGTTTTCACGGTTTTGCAGGCATGAATAGTGTAACCGTGAATAGTGCGCGCAACACTTTTTACCAACACTTTTAGGACATTGTTTAATTGGTTTCGCAATACGACGAAAACCAACATATGTTATATTGTTTTCTTGTCCTTACATTCACGTCTAATGTACGACATAGTTACGTAATTAAATTATGCTAATTGCATGAGATTATATACTAAGAATAGTGATTAAACTGTACAGAGTTTCCGGTTATTTGCCATTTGTCACAGCTAGACGATAAGGTGCTCGAGCTATGGGCGCTGCTCCAGGAGCTAGCTCGATTTAAAACTCGACTTGTCGATGAGGTGGAAGACCAGGTAATTCCTCAGGAAATACCTCAAGAAAATCGCGTACGATAGGAATGTCTTCAATTCTCTTCTCTTCCATTGATGTGTCAGTAACGAGTGCTAGAATGGCATTGTGGCCCTTTCGCAAACACTTCTGGGCCTTAAGGAAAGAGATAATGCCTACGACAGCACCACTCTTGTCGCCATGAATCATGAGAGGTTCTTTACCAGAACGAGGGATGCGGACAATCTTCTCGTAGCAAAGAATTTCCGCTTGCTGATGAGATAACCAATCCATCCCAATAACAACGTCGAAACTACCAAGTGTGATAGGATTAAGATCGATAGAGAAAGTCTGACCAGCTAAGACGAGGTTACAACCTTTAACTATGTGTGTGGCTTCAATACTTTTACTATTTGCTAGTTCTACCATGTGTTTGGTGTTCAAAAGTGTCGGAGTGCGCTTAAGCATTTGGCTAGCTTTTAAGGACACATAACTAGTATTGGCACCCGAATCAAATAAAACAGTAACAAAGAAATCATCCATTAGAAACTTACCCATCACAACGTTGGGATCGTTCCTTGCATCACCCTGACCCAGCACGAAAACACATCCCCTGGCACCATTGCCATTATTGTTACCCCCGTTGTTGCCTCCATTGTTACCTCCATTGTTGTTCCCGTTTCCTTGGTTATTGTTGTTCTGATTCTGGTTCAGCTGAAGACAGTTCCTCTTAAAGTGGCCTTCAGCGCCACACTGAAAGCATCCTTTATTGCTCTGCTGTTGCTGCCGTTGGTTCCGGTTTGCATGATATGGGCTCTTGCAGTCTCTAGCCATATGTCCCATCTTCTTGCACTGCTGGCAAAACGATCCTGCACATGCCCCGCTGTGGTGCCGTTGGCACTTGCGGCATCTTGGTTTATTCCCTAGGCATCCCTCTGATTTTGGTAGTTCAGCCCCCGCTGTACTAGTTTCCTGTGCGGTTCCTGTTGTATAGAACTAGGACCCTCACCTTGGTGTTCACCCCAAATATACTTGTTACTAATAAGGGCATTTGCATTGGAAAAGTTACGGTTGGGCAACTTGCCTTCTTCCACCGCCTGATCGGTGAGTTGGTGCGCCAAACGAATGACTTACTGGATTGTGGGAAGGTTGGCCGCAATTACAGACCCTTGGATTTCCGGGACTAAGCCTCTGAGGTATAGCTTGATTCATCTAGATATGGGTTGTGACATGTTAGGACATAAGGCGGCCAAGTCGTTGGACCTCTTTGTGTATGCCTCAATCTCTGATCCTTCCATCTTCATACCATAATACTCTATTTCAAGTTCCAGGATGTCATCCAGGTGGCAGAATTCTTCCTTAATCAAATCCTTGAAGTCGCTCCAAAGGGTGGCATTCGCGTCTGCCAACCCGATCATCTGAACTTGTGAGTTCCACCAAGAATACGCTTTCCCTTGCAACATGCCAGTAGCGTACTCTATGTGACAACCGGTGATTTACGGCTCCTAATTACGTGATTAACATGTGATTAATGCAATAATAAATAGTGTTTACAGCGCGAACTAACTTAAGTAGGCCTCTGGAGTGCCTGGGAACGCTTATCCGGCTTTACAATGTGCAAACAGTGGTTTACGGAGAAATCTGCTGAATGATAAGCGACAACGGATTGAAACCGAACAGAATACTGACAACGCCGACAAATATTAATTTTTTACGATATATATTTTAGCTTTGTAATTATACTTTAGTGACTACAGCCGAAACCAACTCGAAAAACGAATTATAGACGGCAACGATACAGTTTTTCGCGATTGTTACCATAGCCGACAAACGGGCGTACAAACAACGACTACCGACCGTATTTTTGTGTACTTTAGATTTTTGGATGTTAAACGAGGTTCAGGATTTGACAACGGGTCTCGTAGGAATTACGGGCCACTTACACATGAGATGGGCTTGTGGGCCCTGGGCCCAAGCCAAAAACCCACAAGCCTAAACCCGTGTATAATACACAAGATCTACAAAATCTTGCCAAAAATTCTAAATCTAAACAAAATCTTACTAAAATCTTTCCAAAATATTTATACAATCCTCACAAGATCTACAATATCTACAAAAATCACTTCAAAATATTTACCAAAGATCTTGTCTCAATACTTGAAACACTATCTTCCTTTAAATCCATAAACAACACAAATATTACTCTCACTCTCTCTCTTGATTTCGTTCAAACAAAGAAACACAGGGAATACACCCTTCATCCCCTTTCACATTTGAGAAACCCTCTTTCTTCACAAAACATACACAGCCAAACACCCACCCCCACTCGATCTAACTCTCCCACCTCCTTTTCTCCGGCGACAAACCGACCACCACCACTCTCGGGTGGTGGCGTGTGGCGGCGACACGAACAGAAACGGGAGAGAGGGAGGAGAGAGAGAGACGGGACAGAAAGAGAGAGAGGGCGACGGAGAGAAGGAGGTGCCGACCGCCATACGCGGCGGCGGCCGGCGGTGACGGCGGTGGATCGAGCAGCGGCGCACGGTGGCACATCCGACGCGTCTCACGAATGTTCGAGCATTGGTTCAGATTCGATGTTCGAGTTTTGGTTCGGTTTGTTTTGGCCCGGGTTACAAACTTGGTTTTGGTTCAAGAGATGATTCAGTTCGAGACGGGTTTTGGGTGACGTCTCAGTTCGGGTTCGAGTCTCGGGTCAGACACAGTCGGGTCAACAATGGTTCGGGTTAGTTTTGGTTCAGCCTTGGTTCGGTCCAACCCGGTCAAAAACAGCAGCCTCGGGTTTTGCTCGGTCCAGTTGACTCGGTCAAACCGAGTCGACTCAGTGTTCGGGTCAGCAGGTTCAGGTCAACAGTTGGTTCGATGACAGTCGGTTCGGGTCAGATTTTGAAGCGGTTCGAGTCAACTCGGTCCAACTCAGTCAACTCAATTGACTCAGTCAACTCAGTGAGTTGACTCGGTCAGCTCGGTTTTCGACAGGAGAAGATGGTAAAGATTTTACGGCGCAATACATTTCATAATTTTATTTATTTATTTCGTGAACGAGCTCGACCGATACTTTTAGCGACTATTTACACATTAATTTGTCATATTTGATGAAAAGCTATATATATTGTGTGAATTGATTGAATTTTGATAAAAATAGCGACAACTTGTGTTGTCGGGGCGTCCAAAAACAGAGGAAACTCTGCCCGTTTTTCGAGAAAACCCGTAAACAAAACATGTTTTATTATGAGACGAAACTTGTTATCCGAAGAGCTTTTATAAAGGCAAATACGAATATAAAACCTCTTTCGACAACAACTTACAACTTTCGATATCAAAGATTCGGAATTATTTACAACAAATAAATATAATTATTATATTTATTATAAACTTCGGACTTTCGACAACTCCTTTATAAAGTCAATATAATTATTTATATTGTTTCAAACGCCGAACACACATTCGTTTATAAAAAAATAAATATAGTTATATATTTATTTTCAAACACGACAATCCGACGATTCTTTCATGAATATGACATTTTATATTCGCGTCAAACGCCTAAATGGCATAGACATACACTTTGATAAATATCATACGAGACGTATATACGATACGAATTGGTTATACGTTATTTTCATACAAACTTTTGAACATACACGTACGATTTCTCGAGACAACTAACGCGATTATAACAATATATTTATATACTTTTATATAAATATTCATATATTTTAAATCTCTCGAGAACTAAGTCTTAACAAGACTTATTAAACTATTACCGACATTAGGCGAAACCTAACGAGTATAACTTAATCGTTACTATTAAGTTATCAACTTACTGTCGAATCGTTCGGCTAACGATTCGGTAGAGCTCGGTGACACGTAGACTAGTTACCGCTTTTATTTAGAAACTTATTAGACATTCCGTGTTAGGAATGTTGTAGAACGCACAAGTCTTGGAAACGACATCACGAAGTCGTAATTAGCTAGCTTTGCACAGGAATATTCAGGTGAGTTCGTAACCCCACTTTTTATGGTTTTACATTTTTGTAAATGTTTTCGGGGTGGAAAGACATGCACGTTTTGCAAAAACATACAAAGTTTTGAACGAACACAAAACTCGTATTTCTAAATCATATTACGAAGGGATTTCGAGCAACACAAATGATTTACGAAAGGTTTATACTAAACATACCGGTTTTCAAACAAACGTATCTTCCGGAATATGCATACCCACAAATTCTAGTTTTCTAAACTACGGGTAAATACAAGAAGCACTCTTGGTGAGAACGAGTACCAAGTATGATGCAAATGCTTATTTTTGAAATGTGAATGATTTTCGGTCAGGGTGACCAGGGATTCGGTCAGGGTGACCAGGGATTGGGTCGGGGAGACCAGGGATTTTTATACATGGTATGATTAGCGTAAGGAGGGTTTACTACTTAGATCATGTGAGTGGGTAGGCGGGAACTGGAGGCCATTAATCCTCATTGTAGGACCGAGGGGCACAATGCGGTAGATCTATCTGGGTGTAGCGAGCCCAGCCCCAGGCCCAGCAGAACGGACCTCGGGGTGACTATGTACCCGACGCACAAATCCGCTAGGTTTGAGTCTTCCTACTTGCACTTCACACATATCAATGGCCTTGCAAACCATTGGTGATCTCTTTATTTCCTTATTTGCTACATACCAGGGACATATATACTTACAAAAATACTTGTTCATACAAATTAAATACCATGTTTTATACAAATTCAAAGCACAGAATTATGCGGGTATGGAGTCAAAGTCAGGGTGGGCATTGACGGTTATGCGGACATTACAAATACAAGGCTTTACAAATACATGGTTTTATGAACATAACGTGTTACAAACACAATGTTTCCATATAACTTGGCAAGAAAATGATTTTTAAATTCATTTTCTCAATACTATTTCAAAAACCGATTATTCCAAAGATTTATTTCAAATCTTTCACAACTCAAAAGATTTATTTCAAATCTTTTACAAACAAACTATGAACTCGCTCAACTTTATGTTGACCTTTTTCGCATGTTTCTTTCTCAGGTTGCATTTCTAAGACAAGGCACGGTTGGAATAGGAGAACCATTGGAGACTCGAGTACTTAGTGGGCATTCAATTTCTAAAAGACTTAGCTTATTTTGCTTCCGCTGTGAAATGAAGATACCAGTCCAGTCACGCCAATGCTCTGATAATTTCGGGGTGTGACACTCTACTCGTTTGCTGGCAGGGCTTTCACTTTCTTCGAATGTATATTCGATTCTTCGGATCCAGTGTAGAAGGTCGATTGCTCCTCCAGTGCCGTCGAAAGTGGGAGGTTTGCATTCCAAGAACGCCTTGAATGTGCCTATGCGTGATTGGGTGTGCATGGGTTGACTCCCTGATTGGGTTGCTAAGGCTTCAACAATCCGTTCGTTAATCAAGGTCGTCAGCTGACCCTGGGTCATGTCGAGACATCCACTCATGATCTTCACATCGAAGGAACACACGTAAGAAAGGTGTCGCAAGGTGCGTAAGTGTGGAGTGACAGAAGAGAGTAAGCACACAAGGTTCAAATAGCAGTTATCACATTAACTAATGCATACCATGATCAAATGTGCTACTAGCAGGTAGGCAATACAAACATAAACCATATTACCTATATTGTTGAGTCTTGCACGTGGAGTGAAGCGTCGTTGTGGATTGTTGAGCACTGTACAGGTTATAGTCTGGTTTTGTCAAAAAGCTTTTCCCCTTTTTAAAACCAAGTTCACTATAACCAATGGCTCTGATACCAATCTGTCACACCCCCAAAATCCACCATGCGGAGTATCACCACTTGTAGGCGTGACATGACCAGGATCGAGCCACCAATCATATTGAACAACATAGTTAAGTAAATAAAACCAACCTCAATACAATTGGTGACCATAAGACGGTAACCAACTTTAAGTTAACCAAGTTCAGATTTAAACAGCGGAAGAATAAAACGTGAAACCAAAACATAAGTTCCATAGTTCATAAGTTTAAAGTTCAAAACGTAAGTTTAATAGGTTCATATGGATTAAATATTAAGCACGGGACATAACAATCCATATCCCACAACAACCTTCTCCTCGTGCAAGCTCCATACGCATCTAGCGACCTGTAAGGCATGTAACAACGAGTCAACAACAAAGTTGAGTAAGTTCACGGTTGGTTGTTTAGTTTTAAGTTGTTTCTGAAAAACGTGGTTTGACTTTCGTTGGCTTATTTGCCGTGGGGATTACCCCATAGTTGAAAGTATGTTTAACCAGTTCCTTTTATTACCCAAACCATATCCATAATCAGTGGGGGCTTCCCCATGTGAACTACTAGACCGTATGATATCGACTACTAACGAATTTTGTTGTGCCCTACGTCAATGTTCTATCATCATTGACAGTTTGCCATAGTCCATTAGTACACGCCCGTCCGAACGGCACGGTGTGAGGTTTGTTAAACCTAATAGCGCTATTAACTAATGACCCGTTCACCATCGGCCTCGGCGATTAAGTCGATATAAAATGAGGGACTTAATGATAGAGTTTTGTCTAGTAAGTTTTAAGGGTGTTGTCCTACCCAAGGAGGACGAACGTACATATTCTACTCAAGGAGAATACGCAGGATTAATATTGGCATCCTACCTATGGAGGATGGTCGTACATATCCTACTCAAGGAGGATATGTAGGTTCGGTTTTAATTCATTAACCCATTCCCAAACCACCGGAAATCCCATGCCTTAGAAAGTGTGTGAACTCACCTTGGTTTGCTCGGTTATGTTAATTACTCTAACAAATCAGAAATCAAGCACGTCCTAATAAGGTACGGATAACAATCAGTTTCTCATGCATAAAACGTATCCTACGTACGGTTTATTTACTCATTACTTCTATCACATACCACATAATTCAAATGTCAAGTTATATCGTCAAGTCACATTATTTTACCCTAAAGTAATATAACTATCTCACAAAATAAACACGTATCCACACAAGTGTTCTAGTATAAAATATATATTCTAAATATATATTTAACCATTTTTATTTACGAAACTCAACCTCCGATACTTTGTATTTTTGTAACAAAAATTATGGCGAAGTTTATATTCGAACACATGTTATAAACTATACTTGTAACACTTGTTTAGAAAAATATTTCCTAAGTGTTGGAATTTTTAGAAAATTTCGCCAGAGTTTCCTTTGTAAACGGAGGTGTCCATGCTTATAAGCATATCATTTTCTTTTAAAAAATCATTCAACAATCACCAATCAACAATATACAATCTCTACTTACCGAACTTGCCCAAAAAAACAAGCATAAACTATAAACTCATGAACTTGAAAATTTATAAAAATATGTAGTAACTTACTAGCATACTTAGTAATTCTTGTTACCTTTTGAAATGTGATTAGTTCTTTAAAAACTGTATTTTTAAAGAGTTTAGGTGTTTACAACTTCCAACCGTATTTTCTAAAAATATTTCTTTGTGAACTTTTCATATTACACAAGTGTTTCTACGCTTGTTTATCCACCAAAATGTGATTAGTTTATGTAAGATCCATGATTTTACGGAACTCATATTTTTAACTTGGTCCTTTTGAAAAACCACTCAGGGATTTTTAGATCTACATGATTATATCCTATTTTGATCTTTATTTTTCAAGAAAACATTCATTCATTCAAGTTCCTAGTTTATGTGTGGATGATTCCATCATCCTACAACATTCTAACTTTCTCATCTTGCTAGATCATGTTTTTAATCATGATCTAGCAAGACCATATGATGATCCATATCACTTCTACTAGTAAACAATGATCAACATGCATAAGAACTTGTATTTATCATGATATCTTCATCTAGCAAGTTTATGTTCATGTCTTTCTTCATAAGATTCATTAGTGTTCTTAATATTTTGATCATGATACATTATTAACCACTTAAATAACATGAAAAAATGAATGGATCTAAGTTCTTACCACTAGTTCAAGACTAGGGAAGTTCAAGTGAAGAAATGTGGTGGATAAAAGAAGATGAGAGTGGTCCTTCAACTTCCGAACACACCGAGCTTCATTGTATGCCTTCTAACACCTATGTATGCTCTTAGAATGCTTGAAAGTGATCAAGTGATGGTGGTGGTGGTGCTCTTGGGGTCGGCCGAGATAGAGGAGAGGAGGAGAGTTTTTTTGTGGGTGAAATGGTGTTGAGATGTGAGAGAAGGGTGGACTAGAGGTTAACACTTATAAGCTTCAACATACTATTGTCTTGTGTGTAATATGTCCCTAGATTAGCAACATGATCAAATTAAATAATGAAAGAAATCAAAGGGGTGTGAGACCCCATGTAACCGTCCCAAGGGGGGTGCTTTAATTAAGTGAAATATCCAACATTACGACGCATCATTCAGCAAGATACAAATGGGCACCAACTTCCGTCTCCACTACGTTTAATATTCCGCTGCGACGTTTTTTGGGTGTGACGGACTATAAGCCTCAAGACCTCGTTAGTACGAAAGGTGCGGTAGGTTCTGTCCGTCAAATAAAGACAATGAAGTCAGTTAGTCATACTAGGAAAAGTATTCCATGAGTATTCTAAGGGTATGTCACGAAATACGCAGTTTGGGTGTTCAAAATGCATAAGATGTAGCTAAAAATGAGTACTTTAAGTGTAAGAAAGTTACCGAAAGGTGGCAGTTGTCACATTCTCCCCCTGTTATTGAGAATTTCGTCCCAAAATTCAAGCTGAGTCATCCTTTGTAGGAGTATTCTCGAATAGGTGGGGGCATTTTGGTTTTGATTTGATCTTCACGTTCCCAAGTATATTTGGGTCCATGTCGAGAGTTCCAACGAATTTTTACTAATTCTGGATCTTCCAATCCATGACCTGAACATGTTCTTTAGTGTATTGGAGTTTGTCATCAATGTGAACTTCATCCGCCGGGATGATAACTGTTTCTTGTGTTGGACTATTCTTAAGATTCGACACATGAAATGTGTCGTGTACACTACTTAGTTCTTCTGGTAACTTCAGCTTGTAGGCAACGGTGCCAATCTTTTCCAAGATTTCAAATTGTCCTACATATCGGGGGGTTAAGCTTTCCACGCTTACCAAATCTTGCTACACCCTTCCAAGGTGAGACTTTCAACAAGACCTTGTCTCCGACCTCGAAAGATAAAGGCTTCCGTCTCTTGTCTGCGTAGCTCTTCTGTCAATCGCGAGCTGCCTTGATACGGTCTCAGATCTGAAAGATTTTATCCGTAGTCTCTTGGATTAATTCCGGACCACTTAGTTGTTTATTGCCCGCTTCCGCCCAACATTGCGGAGAGCGGTACTTTCGACCATAGAGAGCTTTAAATGGTGCAGTTTCTATACTTGTATGGTAACTGTTGTTGTAGGAAAACTCAACCAAAGGTAAATGAGTATCCCAATTGCCGCCCAAATCCATAACCCACGCACGAAGCATATCTTCGAGTGTTTGGATTGTCCGTTCGCTCTAGCCGTCAGTTTGTGGATGAAAGGTCGTGCTTAGATTTAAATGAGATCCAAGGGCCTCTTGAAATGACTTCCAAATTCTTGGGATTAGCAGAGTACTATCGGAGATTTATAGAAAAATTTTCTAAATATCTCAACCGCTAACCTCCCTCACCCAAATCGAAACAAGAAGAATCATTTCAACTTCTCAAGGATAAGTTGTGCGATGCACCGATCTCATCACTACCCAATGGTATCGATGACTTCGTAGTTTACTGTGATGCTTCGCATCAAGGATTGGGTTGCGTACTTATGCAACGGGAGAAAGTTATCGCGTACGCATCGCGTCAACTGAAAGTTCACGAAAAGAAGTATACCACTTACGACCTTGAGTTAGGCGTGGTGGTATTCGCTTCGAAAATATGGCAACATTACTTATATGGTACTAAGTGTATGATTTTCATGGATCATAAGAGTCTTCAGCATATATTCAATCAAAAAGGAACTAAATATGCGTTAGCGATGCTATATTGAATTGCTGAACGACTATGATTGTGAAATTAAGTACCATTCGGGCAAGGCAAACGTTGTAGCGAACGCCTTGAGCTGCAAGGAATGGGTTAGAACTTTGAGAGTTCGAGCCTTAGAGATGACAATTCACACGGATCTTACCACACGAACCCGTCATGCACAACAAGAAGCACTAAAAGGAGAACATCTTAAAGCAGAGTCACTTCGGGGCATGGAAAAATAGTTAGTGCCGAAAGAGGATGGCAATTTATGCTTTGTGGGTAGGAGATGGGTTCCACACTCTGGAAGCCTTCGAGATCTTATTTTTGAGGAAGCACATAGGTCAAAGCACTCGATCCATCCTACATCAGATAAGAAGTACCATGACTAGAAGGAGTACTATTGGTGGCCTAACCTCAAAAAGGATATCGCTACCTATGTCAGAAAATGCTTGACCTGCGCGAAGGTCAAGGCAGAATACTAGAAACCGTCGGGTTTGCTGTAACAACCCGAGATTCCCATTTGGAAATGGGAACAAATATCGATGGACTTCGTTTTGAAGTTATCCAGGACCTCAAGAGGCCACGACAAGATATGGGTAATCGTCGATAGACTGACAAAGTCCGCACACTTCTTGCCGATTCGGTGTCACACCCTGACTTTTGCGGAAGCGTGATTATGTATGACTTGCTTAATAGCATTGCATTCAACCATAACAACAACTATATGATAAAACCAAGATGTTCATCCATAGATAGTTTAAAAAAAACATTACATACAACATTGTTTTAAATCCCAAAACACAGACTTCACGTTCAGAATACAACACCGACAGGTTTTAAGTTCCATAAGGACTTCACAAAAGACACTAATGAAAACTAGGCTTTGTAACATGTATCCTATCCAGGATAGGATACACACTCCAAACCATTCGACACCGGAAGACATCTTTTATTCCAAACAACACTTGAAAACTTCAACAGCCGCCTAATCCATACTTAGTTTCCTGAAATACATGTGGTTTGAAAACATCAACAAAAGTTGAGCGGTCTCATGTGTTTAGTGTGTGAGCTCGAATAAACTTTGTAATCATTGTAAGTAAGTATGTATTCATAAACCCTGGTATGAAAGAGAATATAAACAGATCGATTAATAATTTGCAAGGTCATTAATGTGTGTGTAACGGTGTAGGAAGGCTCAATCCTTTGCGTATTTCGTACCGGGCAACTCGGCTGGAACGACATAGTCACCACATGCGGCCAACTTGCGGACCCATGGGTGGGGCTCGCAACACCCAGATAGATCTATCACTCATGCCAATCGGTCATTATAATTGGATTAATGGTCTCAAGTTAACGCCTACCCATTCACATGATCTAACAGTTCATTCCTTAGCTAACCATACCATTTGTAATCATTGTAACATTTGTAATTTGTATTTCACCCCCGAAGTTATAAAACTGAAAACAGTTAAAAGAAAAGGGGGACATGAACTCACAGTTATGCGTTCTTCAAATCAATCCAACATAACTCTGTAAGGCCCTATAATTGAGTAGGTTTACGCTTATCTTTATCAAACAAAATTATAGGCTATTGGGCTTAGCCTTGTATTGGGTTAGATAATATTGGGATAAGCCATGTGGGCTATTTAAGTGATTTGGGCATGTTTCGTTAGTAATATTGTGCATATGGGCCTAGCCCAGTTTGTAACTAGCTCACCCTATGTAACTATAAATAGGGTGAACCTAGGTCATTAGAAGGTTGGCTGTTCAGTTTATTTTTTCTTCTAGTATTTTTTAAATTCTTGTTGGTGTACCAGACGGTTCTCTAGAAACCGTGTGCACTTTGGTTATTCAATCGATACAAGTTCTTGTTCTTTATCACTTTCATCAGTATTCCGCGCTTTTGATTGTGATTTTGATATCCGGTTGATAGTTTTGGGACTTACAATTGGTATCAGAGCCTAAGTAGTCTTTCGTAGGCTCTAACTGGCGATTTATCCCAACTTTTTGATCTTGAGGAATTTAATGGAGGATATGTTGCCTTTGCGGGTGGAGAGAAAGGAAAGATCACACAAAGAGGCACAGTTAAGAATGGTGATCTCTGTTTCAAATACGTCAACTACGTTCCTGAGTTGAAGCACAACCTGCTGAGTGTTGCTCAAATTTGTGACAACGGTTACTCAACTCACTTCACTGATAAACACTGTCTCATTCTGAAACCAGGAATGGTCATTCCTGATGAATGGATATTGTTAAAATCTGAACGAAAAGGCAACGCTTATGTTATTGACATGAATAAACCACCCACTGAAGGTGTTGCCTGTTTGTTTACCAAAATCTCCGAGCACAATGCTATGCTGTGGCATCGTCGTTTAGGATATTCAAATGTGAAAAATCTAAACCGTCTTGCAAAAATGGGGTTGGTAAGGGGTCTACCTGTAAAAGACTTCATAACTTTTGAAAAATGTGTTTCTTATGCAAAGGGTAAACAACATCGAAGACCTCATTTTCCCAAAACTGTAAACACCATTAAGAGTGTGATGAAACTTCTTCACATAGATCTTTTTGGTCCAGTGAATGTGCTCAGTCTGTCTGGAAAGTTTTACTGTTATGTAATTACTGATGATTACTCACGTTTTACTTTGGTTTTCTTCTTAGTTAACAAAAGTGAGACTGCAGAATTAATCAAGAGATTCATAATCTTTATGGAGATTCAGACTGGCAAGAAAGTGAAGGGTATTCGAAGCGACAATGGAACCGAATTCAAGAATGCTGAATTAAATTTCTTTTGTGCCGAGAGGGGAATTACTCGACAATACAGTGCTGCTAGAACCCCTCAGCAAAATGGAGTTGCCGAAAGAAGGAATAGAACCCTGGTTGAAGCAGCTCGCATGATGCTTTGTGATTCAAAGCTCCTAGTCTTCTTCTGGGAAGAGGCCATTAATACTGCGTGTTACGTTCAAAACAAAGTTGTTATCAACAAGGCACACATGAAGATGCCTCATGAAGTAATGTTTGGCGAAAAACCATTTGTGGGGTACCTTAGAGCTTTCGGTTGTCCGTGCACTCTTTTGCACTTGGAATCCATAACAAAGTTTGATGCTAAGGGAGATGAATGCTATTTCATTGGATATGCTGGAAAGGCTGCTCATGAAAACAAGACGGCATATAGAGTGTAAAACAAGAAGACTAGACAGATCATTGAGTCTTATGATGTGCAGTAGCTCGAAGAAAATCAGACGGATGCTGGAAACGAGACATTTACTCTTTATAACTATGCTTATCTATTTAAATATTTTGATATTCTTGATGATCCTCTTGTTACTCATGCAGGTACTTTTGGTACAACTAATGCTGTCTCTCGACCCTCAATTGTTCCACATAATACTAAAGAAGAGGGGGATGTTGAATTTGAGGGGGATTCTACAACTGGGGGGGGGGGGATCACACACCTGCAGCCTCATCTTCAACATCTACACCAGATATTCAAGTGGCTCTTGATTACACCGACATTCTTAATGATGGAGGGGAGGGGTTGGACTCATCTGATGAGGAGGACACACCCAACGATCAAAGTGATATGTTTGAAGGTCCCATTCCTGAAGAGTTTGTCGCAAATGGTGCAGAAGAAGAGCAAGTCTCTGACCAAACTGAGTCAGTAGCAGTTGATCTTTTAACGAATGTCTCACCAACTGGAACTGCACCGGAAGTTGCTATTCCTACAAGTGTCCAACGTGATCATCCCATCGAAAATGTGATTGGACCAGTAGAGGTTGGAGTGTTGACTAGAAGTCAGTCAGGAATCATCAACAATTGCTTTTTTTCATGTTTCATCTCACAAATCGAGCCAAAGACAATTGACACATCTCTTTTGGAACCTAGCTGGGTAGACGCGATGCAGGATGAGTTGAATCAGCTTGAGAAACTAAAAGTCTGGAAGCTGGTTACTCTACCTGCTAGAAAGAAATCACTTGGAACTAGATGGGTCTATCGCAAAAAGAGAGACGATAGCGGAGTGATTGTTAGAAACAAGGCAAGACTAGTCGTCCAAGGGTTTAGACAGATTGAGGGCCTTGACTACGATGAAGTGTATGCTCCCGTAGCCCGACTGGAGGCAATCAGAATCTTTCTGGCGTATGCATCCTACATGGGATTCAAGGTCTATCAAATGGATGTCAAGACGGCGTTTCTCTACGGCAAAGTAAAGGAAGAAATCTATGTGTCACAGCCACCGGGCTTTGTGAACAAACAGTGTCCCCGTCATGTGTATAAGCTTGATAAGGCTTTATATGGGTTACATCAGGCTCCTCGTGCATGGTATGCCACTTTGACAGAGCATCTGCTCGCTCATGCATACACTCGGGGAGTGATTGATCAGACACTGTTCATTCGAAAAGTGGGAGAGGATCAAATCTTAGTGCAGATCTATGTGGACGACATCATCTTTGGATCCACTAGTGAAGCACTGTGCAAGGAATTCGAGGAGGTTATGAAGAAGCATTTTGAAATGAGTACGTTGGGAGAGATGAGTTTCTTTCTAGGTCTGCAGATTCGTCAAGATTCCAAAGGAATTTTCATTCATCAGGGAAAATATGTCGACGATATTCTTATGAAATTCAAACTTCAAGATGCTAAACCTGAAAATACTCCTATAGCAGAAAGACCAGTGATGACTGAAGATCTAGAAGGGGAAGCTGTTGATGCTACACTGTACCGGTCGATGATTGGCTCGTTGATGTATTTGACAGCCAGTAGACCAGATATCATGTTTGTTGTGTGTCAGTGTGCTCGTTATCAGGCTGCTCCTAAACATTCTCATTTAAATGATGTTCAGAGAATCTTTCGATATCTTAAGAGCAGGCCTCGGCTTGGACTTTCGTATCGAAAAGAATCTCCATTTGATTTGTGTGCTTTTTCTGACAGCAATTTTGGAGGTACTGGTAGTGACATGAAGTCTACGTCAGCTGGATGCCAGTTTCTGGGGGATCGCCTCATCTCCTAGCAATGCAAGAAGCAGCAAATTGTCTCTCTATCGACTACAGAAGCAGAATATGTGGCCGCTTCAGCCTGCTGCTCACAGGTTATCAGGATTCAACACCAGCTGGTGGACTACGGTTTGAAGTTTTCCCAAACTCCCATTTATTGTGACAATGATGCAGCTATTCAAATAGTGAAAAATCTGGTATATTTTTCAACAACCAAGCACATTGCCATAAAAATTCACTTTATTCGTGATTCTTTCAACCAGGGTTTAATTAAAATGGATCAAATTCATACTGACGACAATGTCACAGAAATTTTTACAAAATCGGTTGATAAAGCACGTTTTCTTGCTCTTCGTGAACTTCTTAAAATGGTCGAATTCAAGGATTGAACGCGGTCACACAAAAATATTTTTCTTCGTTTCTATAAATTTGTTTCTTAAAATAGTATTTTCTTTTATTTTAAGAAAAAATTTAGGGGGATGTAGTCTCTCAGAAAAATACAAAAACATTGAAAAACCAGAAAAATACAAAAACATTTGAAAAACCAGAAAAATACAAAAACATTTGAAAAACCAGAAAAACACAAAAAATAGTTCTTGGTTTTTGCTATGCCTTTGCTACAACCTGGGAAATGAAATGAATTTTCACTATGTGGATTAAGGCAGACTCATGTAAGACCAATATTGAAATGGTCTAACTATAGAGCGGTGTGTTGGTAGGCTTTATCCTGATGGCTGGACTCTTTGACTGGTACTGTGTAGAACACTAATATCTATTCTATGACATCAGGAAAGAATGTTCACTTGGAATTAGATCATAGCTATTTGAATGCGTGTGTGATGTCCCGATACACACAATTTCGTTCTAGTTCTGAAATCTTTTCTAACAAACTCGTGTATCTCCTTTGTTTTGCGTGAGCAAAGACCTGGAGGTGCTAGGCAACGTCGGCTTCTGTTTTGCGTGAGCAATGACCTAGCTCTATGTTGTCGCTCTGTGGATCAAATAAACCCAAAAGAGGCCCTCTAGTGCCCAAAAGAAACCCAAAAATAAAAACCTATATCAAACTAAGAAAATCTTATTTGATTTGTATATTATATCCATCTCCGCTGATCCATTCTGTTCTTTCTTCAATCCAGTCTAGTCGAGGTTTCAGAACTCTAGAATGGGCTTGTGAAATATGTGGTAGGGAAACTACTCGTATGATAGCCTGTTCAAATTTTAAAATTCCGGGATTTGAACGTGATTGATTTGAGTGTTCATATAATTTAAAATGAAAACATGATAAATAAGTTGCAGTCCGTTAGTTGATAAAGGCCCATGGAGATAAGTTTAAGAGGAAAAACATATTGGCAATCACTCGGATCTACCAGAGTAAATTAGTGTTGATAAATGTAGTCTAGCCCAAAACTCTGTGATTTGATCCTGTAAGAAAAGAGCATGCAAAACTGGTGTATAGGTTGCTTGTTATTTGTAAATATTTCATGTTTTTTTGTGGGTGTAAATCTTTAGTTTGTATTATATTAATATAAAATTTTGTGGCCGTGTGTTTATGAATCGAGAGAGACCGAATTTTTATACAATATTTTTTGCACAAAATTTTTCCTTTGAGAGTTTTATCCTCGGGATTCGAGCTGGGCCCACCGTAAACTTGGTGGGACCCACAAAATCTAAAACATTTTTCAATAATTAAGTTGGTAAACAAAAGGGGTGTTGGAATGACGGCTGGGCCCACCGCATACTTGGTGGGCCCCCTTGGTTGAAAAACAAATCATTTAGGGTTTAAAAGATCTTGGGCGACGACTTTTGAGACTTTACAATCATTGGTTTTGAAAAGTGGTTTCTCTCAAAAATTCAAAAGACTCCGATCGTACAAGTCCATCTTCTTCCTCAGTTGCTCTTACAGTCATGTCTAATCAGAAAGGGAAACCTAAAGGTTAGTATTTCGTATACACTCTTCTTGAATCGGAATTCTGCCATATATTTGAAGGTGAATCATTAGTTTTGTTTGAGTTGTTGATTGAATGATATGGTATTGGGAAAAAGTTTTTTTTCTGTTGAAATCGAAAGTATCTAGGGTTTGTAAGTCTTAACAGGTTAAATTTTGACTAAAAAATGGATTAAAACCCTTAGATTTGGCCGAAAATTTTGTTTAGAAATCCTAGATTGTCGCCGGAATTCACAGGTCTCGCCGGAGAAGACAACCGGAGACGGCGAGTGAACTTCACGCGCCGTCAGAGTGAATCGCACAAGTCAGGATGGATGGTTTTGCCCCTAAATCTTTTAAGTGAAAAGTCTATTTTGCCCCTGTGTTTAAAAATCTTGTACGATTGAAATATCTTTGACTTTTGTTGACCTTATCTTGTGCGATTGACTTATGTTGACCAGGTCTTGTGCGTTTGACTTGGTTTGACCAAGTCTTGTGCGACTGACTTGGTTTGACATTTGTTGACCGAACTTGTGCGACTGACTTGTGCAATCCATTTTATTTTTATTTTAATTAAAATCTTTTAAATTAATTACAAGAGTGCCATCACACAAGAGATGCCTGAGCGCACAAGGCATTCTCAATCGCACAAGGTCTTATCTTTGGGCCTGATCCAATTCCTTTGGGCCGATATTAACACAGTGAGTTTGTTAATTGTTTTGTTATGATTTGTGAATTCTTTTAAACAGAACACAGTTATGTGTTTTATTTTTAAGGATTCTAAAATTATAATGTATCAGTTGACTTAGTTTGACCAAGTTTACGGTAAAACTCGGAAATCTTAGATGTTAACATATATGTGTCCGCATTGATTCATCTTTTTCTGTGCAGATACAGGAAAGAAAGCCAAAGGTTCGCATGTTCCAGCATGGGAAAAGACTATGAATATTGCTTGTTATTTATCAGATCCTCCAAAGGGTTTCGAGATGTACAAGTCAATGATCGTGGGTCTAAACACTTGCAGATTGGCTCATTCTCTTCGGGAGAATCCGGTTATTCGTGAAGATTGGATCAAGGATTTCTGGGATAACTGAACGGCAAAGAAAGGAGACACGGTCATCAAGTCAAAGGTTCAGGGTACAGAAGTTTCAGTTAGTGAACAAGATGTACGTGAGGTGTTGTTATTCGGTGATGCAGCTGATGATCCAACAGAGTATTCAAAGGAAAAGGTCATGGAGGTTTTAGTCAAAATGAGCTACGAGGGAGCGGTTCCTCCTCCCACAAGAAGCTGTTGCATCCATACTGGAGATTTCTGGGTCATATTTATCTAGTATGCATCAGTGGGAACAAGAGTGGTCTTGATAAACTGACGTTGAAGCAAACTTTCGCAGTAGTTTCAGTGGTTGAAGGATGGAAATATAACTACTCAAAAAGTATTTTCGATGATATGTTGGTGAATGTAAAAACATTAAATGAGAAGTACTTGTACAAGTTCCTTAGATTTATACAGATGATCTTAGAAAATAAGTATCCCAAGTTACCAGTTACTGTAAAAACCTATGATGTCAAGATGATGAATCACTTGGTATTTACATGGTTAAATCAAAAGTCAAGAGACAATGTTGGGATCAAGTATCAAAACAAGCGAAACTTAGAGAAGTTTGGGGTTTTTGGTGAGATTCAAGAAGAAACACCGGCTCAGATAAATACTATTGTGGCTGAAGAGCATGACGTGGAGATAATTGAAGCTCCTGTTGGAGTGCAAGAGCCGATTGAGAACGTAGACTTGACTTGTATTTAAAGTGAGGAAGATGTTGCAGATAACAGAATGATTGATGATGAAGAAGGAGATGAGAGTGTTGATGAAAGTGAAACAGAGACAGAGACACTGGCTGAAGGCCTTACAGCAGAAACTGAAGAGATTAGTGAACCAGTTCATGTGAGCCCTCCTCATGTTGAACCTGTGTCTATAACGGAAGCTGTTATTGTTGATCATTCTCGAGAAGATCCTACCGCTGATCATCCTCCTAGGAAACGAAGCAGAAGGGATCCTAGGATCAGCGGTGAGGTGAGTGTTGACGTTCAGACAACCACAGAGACATCTAACCCCACTAGCACTTCACAACCAAAGATCAACTACACACCATCAGAACTCAATCCAAAAATAGTTGATTTTATCTTAAATGAAAGATCACCAATGTATATGCCTGCCCCTAAACCAGGTGAGGGTTTAAGCAGTAGCCCTTCTGAAGCAGATGTTCTTAGAGCTGCTGCAAGCTGTTGCTGTTTAAGTTGAAGCGGCAGCTAAGTTGAAACAAGTTGAAACCCCTAAAACTGCTGCCACTGCTGAAAGTTCCGATAGTGAAGGTTTGTTTGAAGAAAATGAGACAACAATCCTGATGCGAAGAATCTCTACTCTTGAAGAAGACAAGATATTCAAGGATGCACAGATTGCTAGTCTTATGGAAGAATTAGTGGTTAAAAATCAGAAGATTAATGAGTTGGAAACAAATCTGGGAGCCCTCAGTGCTATAGTTATGGATATGAAGCAAAAGCTTGAAGGAAAATTTCCAAAAGAGTTTGCTGATCCACCAAAGGAATCTACTGCTGAAGAGAGAGAGAGAGAGAGAGAGAGAGCAGCAGAGGAAAGAGCATGAAGATGACATGAACAGATATTATGAAAGCACTCCTCGTATAGTAAATCAAAAACCAAGAAAGAAAATGGTTGTTATGAGGAATGTAGGTGCTGAAAGGAACTTGCAGTTCGCTGACAAACCTGACAGGTATGTTATTACCACAGAGAAGAGCAAGAAGGGGAACAGATCGGGTATTAGAAGCTGGGCATATAATGATGAAAAAGAAATGTTTATTGTGCTGAGGAAAAATGGTGAGGCGGAGTATTATGTTAATTCTAAAGCATTCAACTCCTGGACTCCAGTTGATTTAATGGAACTGAGCAATGCAGGATTTCATGATCAACTCAAGAATCCAAATTGCAAACTTGGAGTTAATTTCTTCAACAAGCTGCAACAACAAGCTCGAGTCAATTTTAGAGACATGAAATTAGCTGAGTCTACTATAGAAGAGGATGCTGAAGTGTTGTATCCTGCTACAGGGAACCCGTATAAGATTGTCAAGTGGCCTGCACTAAACAGACAAACACAGTGCCATTGTTAAAGGAGCTTCCTAATAACACTCTGAAGAACTTCCAGTTTTGGATGTATGATCCCATTTCTGGTCAAGCAGTGATTGTTTGTGATGATCCTGAATACAGGTTCATTGATACTCGAGACTTGATGTGCTTTGGCGAAAACGACATCAATCTCTTGGCAAAGTCGCAAATTCAGAGTGATCCACAGTATGAAGTGTGTGCCAAAAGCTGGATAGGAGCTGTGGCCCAGATCATGAATTTCAATTTGTGGTCAGGGCAACGTACTAGGGTGGAGACACAGCTGTTTGGTCCATATGTTGGAAGAAATATACCGATGTTACCTGAGTTACAAAGGAAAAAGAATGAACAAGCTAAGAAGCAGAAGAGGAAGCAGCAGTGAAGCCGAAGACGCCAAGCCAACACAAACCTAGGGGGATATTGTAAGGGCATATTCTAGTGTAGGTTTGCGTCTGTCTTGGGTTATTTTGTATGGGTTGGGTTCGATATGGATAGTGGACTTATTTGGTTGTTTTGTGTTCTATGGGGTATGGGCTTGGCCCAATGTAAAAGGATCTCCTATGCTAGTATAAATAGGGGAGTCCTTAGTCAAATTAGGTTGTTGATTCATTGGCAAATTTTGTAATCTTGTGCGACCAAGAGTACCAGATGAATCACTGAATTCGTGTGTTCTTGGGTTCGAATCAATACATTGCTTGTTCAATCTTCTACATCTCACTTATAATTTCGCTACTTGTTTGGTGTTTGATATCCGATTGTAGTGATTCTGGACTTACAAACTCATAGCTGTTACTTGTTCACAGGACTCTGTTGGGATTGAACCTTACCAAAGGAACAGTTGATAAAGCTAAAACTAGATCAGATCAGTGGATCCAGAATAAGCAGATGTTTATATTCAATCTTTCCCCTTGGAAGTGGCCCTAACAACTGATGACTTCTATCTACGATCCGCCTAGAACAACTGCTGATCATTCAACATCTGATGAAGTCCTAAAGACTGTTGAAGGCAAGCACTGATGCTCAATCTACTGTCATGTTTCAAGTACTGTTGATGAAGAGAAAGCACTGCTAGGAGTATAACAGTGGAATGGGAAGCCGTAGTTTAGTCTATCCTTTGTTTGTATTGTAATCAGTGGTTTGTAATAATAGTAGTTGTATTAGATCAGTAGTTACAGGTTTTTAGGAGGTTAGATGTCACTTTCATGGTGACGTCAGCAAAGATGCCACAGTGGTTTGCTTTGTACTATAAATAGAACAGTACCCTGTACTGTTCTATTAGCTCTTTCATCACTTGTCATTCTATACGAACAAACTAGTGTGAGCTCAGGCTGAGGGGGAGTTTGTAATACATGCATGCATTGTAATTGAAGCTTATAATAAATATAATCATTCGATTTCATGTTAAACATGTGTGTTGAAAGCAAATCTTCCGTTTGATTGTGTTGAAAGTTTGTTTCCATTTTAATTCCGCTGCAATTGTTCTTGTTCATTTTCATTATTATCAAACAATACACAATCATAATAAACTCAGATCCTAACAATTGGTACGGAGCTAGGACAGTCAAATTTGATCTAACAATCATTTTGACATAACAGTTCAGCTCATAATAGTTGATACTTATAATTGTTCGTTTCGTTGAAAAACAGAGTAAGGATTAATCACGAGCAAAGTTGATTAATCAGTGCCTGTAAAACAACCAGGATGACGTCACAATCACAAGATGTTAACAATAGCATCAGTTCACCCTTCAAACCACCTATGTTGAAGCGAAATGAATACAACATCTGGCAGAGAAGGATGGGTCACATCCTTGCTCAACAGAATACCGGATGTTGGAAGTCGGCTATCTTTGGACCACATGTTCCAATGGTGCTGAGTGCTGAGGATCCAAAGAAGTTCGAACCTAAGAAAGTTGAGAACTATACTGATCTGGATTTTCAGAAATTTGAACTGGATGCTAAGGCATTTAGCATCGTTGCATCTTCATTGCCCAATGAAATTTATGCTGGACTGTTACACTGTAACAGTGCCAAGGAATTATGGGATGCACTTAAGGAACAATTTGGGGGGACTGAAGAAGTGATTGAAAATAACAGGGAAATTCTGAATCAGCAGTATGAAACCTTTTGTCACGTTAAGGGTGAAACATTAACACAACAGTTTGAGCGATTCAGTTGTATCATTAGTGAGCTAAGACTTGCTAATGATGAATTTGCTAAGTCAACACAAAATAGCAGGTTTCTTAGATCACTGCCTAAAAAATGGGATACAATTGCCTTTGTGACCAGAAATTCTGTTGAGTTCAAAGATCTGACCCTAACCCAACTTCACGGTAGACTCCTAACCTATGAAAGGGAGTTAAACCAGAAAAAGAAGTTGCAAGAGTCTGGCAAAGTTGTAGATGACCACTCATTTGGCAACACAGCTCTTCTAGGTCAGGAAGAGTCTGGCAGTGGTAAGGATCAGAGTTATGATCACTTTATTGACATAACTGCTGGTGCAAATTTCAACTCTGATCCTCACTCATCAAATTTTGCTTTTACAGCAAATGGAGAAAGCCAGAACTCTGATAATCTATGCTTTGAACTCAATGACCTTCAGCATTTTGATCCAACTGACTTAGAGGAAATGGACATATTACACCAACTTGCACTGCTGAGTGTCAGAACCAAGTTTTACAAAAGGACAGGGAGAAAATTCACAGGGTTGCATGGGAATCTAAAAGTAGGGTTGGATAAGTAAAAAATCAAATGCTACAAGTGCAATAGGTTAGGTCACTTTGCTAGGGAATGTAGGAGTCAAACCAATGGACCTATTATTACTCACCCTAGTCCAAGACCACAAAATAACCAAAGCTTTGTGCAGTATTCCCATTACACCCCTGCTGCCTATGTAAACACTGCCCATTATGCACATCCTGCAACCCCTGTTCCTATGCAATATGTCCAAACCACTGTTCCTCAAATTCAGTATGTCCAAGCCCCTGTCCCTCAGGTTCAAGTGCAACCAGTTGCACCTCAACAAGCTGCACCAACAGTGGTTCAACCAGATCAGCAAAGCTTCTTCACACAAGGCTTTGTTGACTGGAGCAGCTTACCTGATGAACTAGGTAATGAAAATTTTGCACTCTATGCTACTCATGATGCTTCTAATGATGATTTTTGTTTTTATGGCATTAGAGTCAATACCAGAAGGGCTGGAAGCTGAAGAAGGACAGTCAAATGCTGAAACAGTGGATGAAATTGCTAAAGCAGTGGTTACTGCTGTTGCTGATGAAATACTGTTGGGAGAAAATTCAGAACCCCTGTTGGAACCACTGTCTAACCCCTAGTCTGAAGAAGAAGAGAAGAAACATGGTGAAAAGGAAGAGAAGGTGGCTGATGAGAAAGAGCATGTTTGTGATTGTGCCATGATGGCTGCAGCCAAGGTATCATCTCAGGTTCTTAAAAATATGTGTTCAGACAAATGCATTATAGCATTTTCTAATATTAAAGAGGTGAATGAAAACCTTAGGGATAAAGTGCTAAATGATGAAGTTCAATTTGAAAAGTCATTAAAAGAACTGAAAATCAAATTGGCTAAAAAAGATAATGAAATCTGTAGTCTTAAACAAGAGCATAGCATAACCAAGGACCAACTCCAGACTATGATAGAAAAATATCAAGCCTGCAAAAAGGAGATGGAATCCACACAAATCACTTGTGAAAAATGGGTGGAATCCTACAAAGGTTATGAGATTATGCTTGAAAAACAACTTGAAAGTAATTTAAAATTTGGCATTGGGTTTAGAAAAAATGACCAAGTTGAAAACACTGCTGCAAATCAAGTTGGTACTGTTGAAATCATACCCACTAACAAGGATGGCCAAGAGGTTAAAATAACTGATAAACTTGGTAACAAGATCACTTTGGAAAGATCTGTGGGGTCCTCAACTTTTGAGGAAATTGAGAAATACCAATTTAAACCCACATGGTCTGATGAGTGTGACATCCTTGAAAACTTCAAACCAATGGACTTCACAACTATATATGGTGTCAAAGCTCCTAAGGCTAAGGTCATTCCTCTTAAGGACATCACAACAGTTGTTCAAAACTCTATCACTAAGGAGTCTGAAAAGAGGAAGAAAAGAGAAAAGATTAAAAACTTGTTTTGTGAATTTTGTGAAAAGAAAAATCACCTGACCAAGGATTGTTTTCACTTAAAAGCTTATGATCTTAACAAAACAAGTACGATAGTGCCTTCACAGAGCTACACCATCTGTGGTAAAACTAACCATTCTACTCAGCAGTGTGTGTACTTGAAATCCTTTGAGGTCAAAAAGGAAGAGTACATGTCAAAAACACCAATGAGTTCATCAAAATCATCTGTCAAGAACCAACCACTGTTTGTGCCAGTTCAAACAGCTGTTACAAAACAGCAGAACCAAACCTATGTTAAAAGAGAAATTCAGGTGACTGATGCACCCCCTGCTAACCAATACCGAAGAGGTAAAGGTCAACCACCATACCCTAGGGTCCCACATGTTTATGAGGCTTACAAAAGGCCTTCTAAACCAAAAGTGAACAGGAATCCCTTTGGGTATCAACAGCTGATAGGGCAAGACCCCCAACAGTGGTTAGAGAAAAAGAGTCCCAAAACTGTCTAAACCCCTGAGCTAACCACTGTCCATCCACCTGAACTTAACATAGACACTGTTGAGACCCCATCCAAAGCCTTATTGGCTTTAGAGACCCTAATGAACTAACCCTTTACTTGATGTGCAGGGAGCTTCTGCATGCTTAGATAGTCTTTGGTATGTAGATAGTGGAGGCTCCAAGCACATGACTGGATGTAGAGCCCTACTCAAAGATTTCAAAATTCATGGAGGGGGTGATATATCCTTTGGCAAAATAGTAAAGGGAAGGTAATGGGTCTGGTACTGTTCAGTCTGGAAATGTTAAGTTTGAAAATGTCAACCTAATAGACAATCTAAAATTCAACCTTCTTAGTGTCTCACAAATGAGTGATAAGGGCTATGGCTCATTCTTTACTAAGGAGTGTTGTAGAATTGTTGGACCAGAAATGGTTAAAAAGATTGAAGAAATAATAAAAAATGTAAAAACTCAACTTGTTGATCAAAGAAGTGGCAATGTTTATGTGGTTGATTTGTCAAAAGAGAGCCCAGGACTGATGCCTGTCTGTTCTCAATTGCCTCTAATAAAGAGACAGAACTTTGGCACATGAGATTGGGGTACACAAATCTCAAGACAATCACTGCTTTGTCAAAACAGGGGTTAGTAAGAGGTCTTCCTCAAAAACTATTCACCTGTCCTGAGCATTGTGTTTCCTGCTTAAAAGGAAAACAACATAAAAGCTCATTTAAGTCCATTGAAGAGTCCAAAACAACCAAGTGTCTGCAAATGCTGCACATGGATCTGTTTTGTGACACCCCAGGAAAATCAGGAAAAACAACGCAACTTAACTAGCTTCCTCAGTAACCACGCGCTAAATTTCGGGACGAAATTCTCTTAACAGGGGGAGAATGTGACAACCCTCAAAATTTCATGTAATCCGTACAATTTATTTAATGATAATTAAAGTGCTTGATGATTGTGCTAAATTATTTAACTGCTCTCGGATTACTGTGTTATACTTACATGTGCGTGTTAGCATACTAGTAGTATACAGAAAAATTACTAAATAGTCCGGTATGTTTTCCTATGTGTTAGGAATAAATTGCGTTACAAAAATATATAAGTAAGACGCCTTACGGAACAATTAAACAATTTAACGGAACAGTATCCGACCGAACAACCAGACATTACCCGGGACACCAAATATTTGTCAAACACGTTATTTTATTATTCTTGGCTAGTCATGATCCCCGTATACCATAACACCCACTATTTTCCCTACTAAGTAGTATATGAAATTATATACTTGCTATCTAACTATTACTTGTCATTTAGTTAGAAACTTTGCAAATAGACCCCCCCCCCCCCCCAACCGATTTTTGGTCCATGTGGACCCACCAAAATATACATGCCATACTTCCTATCTTTCCATAGATTATATTTCAATTCTTTATTAGATTGTTGCTTCCTAATCTAACCAAAATATGTGAGGATGATTATAAAGTATGGCCATGAGATCTTAAAATCAATTCAAGTCTTACACACTCTCACATCACTACTCTCTCTCTCTCTCTCATTCATTCGGTTCCCCTATGACCGAAACCCATCACCACCATTTCATCATCCATCTCTTCCATATTCAAGTTCATTCCAAGCTTGAAGGTGAATCTATGGAGGTGGCAACTTGAAGGACTTTCTAAGGAGCTTGTTCTAGTCTTTTTCACCATCATATTCTCAATAGATTCTACCCTAGCTATAAGCTAGTACTAAGCTCTTGTTTAACCCTTGATCATCTTACTTTTATGGCTAATACTTGTAGAATGATGTTTATTTCACAAGAACACTAAAAAGGGTTTAACCAAGAAGATGAAACATGATGTATTTGTGTTAGTAGGAAGTTGTTTTGATATGTACCGAGTATTTGCTGATTTACTTGTTGATATTGATGTGTGATATTGTTACGATCACTAAATATGATTAACGGGATCAACCGAACACAAACTAGTAAGCTAAAGACTAAAAACAGAAACTGTCCAAGCTTTACAGCCAACTTCAGTTGGCTGTAACAGGACCATAACTTAACGAAAAATGTATTTTTTGAAGCCTAGATTTATGTGTTATAAATACGGTTCTAATGGCACCGGAATCGTAATTTTTGGACTTCGTTTACTATTTTTAAAGAACCGATTCGTAACAGCAGCTTAGGCTGAGTTTTTACAGCAACAAATGAGTGTTGTATTTTCTGTTGTAACTTGTATTCTGTGTAGAATCGGACCATGAGATTTGTACAGTAGATGACAACCGATGCACTTGTAATTACCCCACTGGAATTTTGTAAATCGGACACTCGATGAATTTTTAATAAAGTGTTCCGTGGACTGTGGTAAGAAATACATAAATCTGAGTTCAGTCCGGAATATGAATTTTTATAAAATATTGGTAATGAACCGGGCCCCGATATTTTTACACAATAAAATATGGAACGTTTAAGACATCCTGTAAAAATTTGGAAATTTTTCGAATAATTTAACTATTTTATTAAAATGTCCGAAAACAGCCGGTTTTGAATATAAATGCTGAATTGAGATAAGTTGTGACTTGCGTGTCTAAATGTCGAGTATGCTATCCGTAAATGATATAACATGTTATATATGTTATGTGCATTATCGTATGTTTGATTTTGAGTGGGGAATGGATGGGAAACTTATATGGGCATAAACCGTTAAAGTGATGCATGTTATGTGATAGATACGTGTAGGAACTTTGTGTTCTATTTGAAGTCACTAATAAACTAAGTGGTAATCGTACTAGGACGTGATTGACTGACCTTGACTGTTAGCTACTTTTGAGAGTCAAACCGAGCAACCGAGGTGAGTTCACACTCCTAAGGCATGGGATTCCCGGTGGGTTGGGAATGGGATTGAATAACTACTCGTACTATCATTACTATTAAATTACTTTTCACCGTCCTCGGATTGAAGGGCACGTACGTAAAACCTACGTACACTCACACTCGCTACGGTCCTTGGATCAAGAAGGGCACGTACAAACACGACTAGTCGACACATGGGAAGCCCCCACTAATCTTTGCACACATGTTTGGGAAACCGCGATACGGCCACTAATCATCGCACACATGTTTTGGAAACCGCGATCCGACCACTAATCATCGCAAACATGTTTGGGAAACCGCGATACAGATAAATAAGATACTTGGTTTACGAAAAAAACAAATGATTCACGAACACTATAACTAAACAACCAACTGTGAATTCACTCAACTTTGTTGTTGACTCGTTGTTACATGCCTTGCAGGTCGTTAGGTATCTATGGAGCTTGCATCGGAGTGGGAAGAGTCGTTGTGGGACATGGACAACTGTGTACCATGCTAAACATTTGAAACGTTTAAACTTATGATTTGGTTTTAAACTTTATGCTTCCGCTTGTAACTTAAACTATGTTTTGCTTAGACACCAATTGTATTGTGTTGGATTTTACAAACTACTTACATGCTTGTTCAATATGATTGGTGGCTTGATCCTGGTCACGTCACGCCTCCAAGCGGTAACGCTCCGCATGGTGGTTTTTGGGGGTGTGACATGTTTGGCCCAGTTAAAGTCATGAGTCTCAAAAAGAAAAGATATTGTTTGGTGATTGTAGATGACTTTTCTAGGTTTACATGGACTTATTTCTTACATTCCAAAGATGAGACTGCAGGCATTTTGCAAGACTTTGTTAAACAAGTTGAAAAGCAATTTGACTTGCCAGTAAAAGTCTTCAGGAGTGACAATGGCACAGAATTCAGAAATAGGGAGTTGGATGAGCTTTGTGTGTCAAAAGGAATAGTAAGGCAGTACAACATTCCAAGGACACCCGAGCAAAATGGGGTTGTTGAGAGAAAGAACAGGACTTTGATTGAAGCTGCCAGAACCATGCTTGCTGATTCAGGTTTGCCATTAACTTTTTGGGCAGAGGCAGTAAACACTGCTTGCTATGTCTAGAACAGAGTTTTAATCATCCCCAGGCATCAAAAGACTGCCTATGAACTGCTGTATAAAATCAAACCACTAATCTCATACTTTAAAGTATTTGGCTGCCCATGCTTTATTTTGAATATAAAATACTCAATTTCAAAATTTGCAGCCAAAGTAAACAATGGATATCATTTGGGATACTCAACCACTGCTAAGGCCTACAAAGTGTTTAACACAAGGACCAAAACAGTGGAACAGACTTTGAATGTGAAGTTTAATGAACTTTCTTCAATGAAAATCCCTGCAAACCCTGCAAAATTGTTTAATCTTGATAAATTTACTTTTGAAAATGTTTCTGTCAAGACTAACAGTGCAGGTCCATCTCAAAGTTTACCATCAGACTATGGGTATGAAGTCATCATTCCACAACAAAAGTTTGCATCAATTGGAAGAGCAGCAGATGTTCAAAATAGCTGTCAAAGCTCAACCACTGCTACCTCAACAGTTGTAAACCAAAGTAGCCCATTAACCCCTGCTTCTACATCATCAAGCACTGTTGATAAAAGTCACCAAACAGTGGATAAAAGTCAACATGTGTCCACACCATTACCACCTATTCCTCCACCTCCTTTTGAAGCCACTGCTGGATCATCAAAGTCACCAGCAGTGGTTAGCTCAGATGATTCACATCTGCAGCCCTCACCATTCAATGCCATTATTCCATACAAAGGAGATTTAATCTTCTTGAAGTCTCATCCACCAGACCAAATCATTGGCAACATCAGTGAAGGGGTGCTCACAAGAAGTCAATCCCAAAACATTTGTCTTTTTGCTGGTTTTCTATCACTCCATCAGCCAGTCAAGTACCAAGAGGTACTAAAAGACAATAGCTGGGTAGAGGCTATGCAAGAGGAGCTCCAACAGTTTCAAAGACAACAAGTATGGGAACTTATACCACTGCCAGAGGATGTGAGTCCTATTGGCACAAAGTGGGTCTTCAAAAATAAAACTGGTGAAAGGAGCATTGTTGTCAAGAATAAAGCAAGGCTAGTTGTTCAAGGTTACAGACAGGAAGACGGCATTGATTATGACGAAACTTTTGCCCCTATAGCAAGATTGGAAGCTATTAGACTGTTCCTAGCCTTTGATGTCAACCACAATATAAAGGTGTTTCAAATGGATATCAAATGTGCATTCCTCTATGGTAAGATTCAAGAAGAGATATATGTTTGTCAACCTCCTGGCTTTGAGGATCCATTTTATCCAAATCATGTCTACAAGCTAAACAAAGCTTTGTATGGCTTGAAACAAGCACCAAGAGCCTGGTATGAAACTCATTCCACCTTTCTTCTTTCCATTGGTTTCACAAGAGGTAAAATAGACAACACACTGTTTTTAAAATGGAGAGGGAAAGACTTGATGATTGTCCAAATCTATGTGGATGACATCATTTTTGGAAGCACATGTACTAAAATGTGTGAAGAGTTCAGACAACTCATGACAGCTGAGTTTGAGATGAGTGCAATGGGTGAACTACAGTGTTTCCTTGGTCTCCAAGTGAAACAACTGCAAAATGGTACATTCATCCATCAAGGCAAATATGCCAAAGAACTTTTAAAGAAATTTGAGATGGATGATTGCAAACCATGTAGTACACCCATAGCAACCACAAAAATTGTCATGTCTGAAGAAAATGATGATTTGGTGGATCAAACACTATATAGAAGCATGATTGAATCTTTATTGTACCTAACTGAATCTAGGCCAGACATCATGTTTGCAACATGTGTTTGTGCAAGATACCAATCAGCCCCTAGAAAGTCTGACTTCATTGCTGTAAAAAGGATATTCAAGATTTTAGGTTTCTCAGACAGTGACTTTGTTGGATGTAATGCAACAAGGAAGTCCACATCAGGAGGGTGCCAATTTCTAGGTGATTGCTTAGTATCTTGGCAAAGCAAAAAGCAAGCAGTTGTTTCAACATCCACTTCTGAGGCAGAGTATATAGTTGCTGCAAGTTGTACAGCCCAACTGTTACAGCTTCAAAATCAACTGCTGGATTTTGGTATCACTTCCCTAAAGACACCTCTTATGTTGGACAGTCAGGCAGCAGAAAATATCATCAAAAATCCAGTATCTCATTCAACCACCAAGCACATTGACATCAGACATCACTTTGTGAGGGATTGCTATGAAAAAGGTTTGATTTCTCTGCATCATGTTTCAACTAAAGATCAGCTAGAAGATGTGCTAACAAAAGCATTAGACACATCCACCTTTGAAAGCTTGATCTCTAGGATTGGCATGCTAAACATGGAATAACGGGTAAAAATCCTGTTTTTCTATGAATAAAAGCATTAAAATATTTTCAGAAAATCAAAAATCCATCCTTAAAAATAGCTAAAAATGAAAATTTTCATTAATCCTTAAAAGCTTGCCATAACCACTGTTTTTGGTTCAAACATCTGTGCTGTTAAATGTTGTCCACTGCTGAAAGTCAACTTCTCTCATTTCCTTGGTAATCACTGTTGATCAAACATCAGTGTTTTCATCCACTGATAGTCTATCCACTGATAGTTAAAGTCACCCACTGTTTTCATTATAACCGTTGCAACCACTGATATTGCTCCATCAGTGGTTTCATAAAACAACTGTCTTCCATTATTCATCAGAGGTTGGCATGTGGACAGTACATAGCGGTTAGATCTTTTGTAACCGCTGCCACGTCAGCATACACTTTTTCCCTTATAAAACCCTGATCAAAACCCCAAACAGGGTTTTTACTGTCGAATCGAATTCAAAATTCCTTTCTCAAAACAGTTACCATCAATTTCTCTCAAATCACTCATCTACTTCATCCGCTCCTCACCATCTTTGATTCAAACATGGCCATTCCATACAAAGCTCCTCACAATTACTTGGGTCTACTTGAAAAACCCAGTCATACCACCACCTTCAACTCTGTCATTGATGCTCTGTCGTCTTCAAAGTACAAAACTTTGTTGACCTGTGATGCTCCGATTTACCTGGATACCCAAATAGAATTCTGGAAAAATGCTAAATTAGAAACTAAGGATAAAAAGCCCCTAGCCATCAATTCTTCAATAAAAGGTGTTCCAGTCACAAAAACACCTCAAACAATTTCAAAGGTATTCGAACTCGACGATCTTCAAAGTAAAACCTCTTTCCCAAAAACAGAGTATCAAACGGATTTCATTGAAAGAGGGTATTAAGAGGAAATGAAAAAAGATACTTTACAAAAGGGCAGTTTTCCTCCTGCCACAAGGTTTTTATTTCATACCCTTCTAATGTGTGTGTCAAACAAGACCAGTGCTTTCAATGAAATCCCATTGAAGATCCAATACCTGGGTTATGCTATACTACATGGAGAAAATTTTAACTATTCCTAGGAGATTTTCAATTATCTTGTTACAAATGTTAATAAAAAATCATTTTTGTTATTTCCAAGGTTTTTAAGTTACTATTTTCGAAAGAAATTTTCAAAAGATAATGTTCATGTCCTTATTCAAGGAGAGCCATTTCAAATAAACAGCCTAACCTCTAAAACTTTTACAAGGTTGTCAAAAACTTCCAAAACACAAACAGAGGTTCCTAAGCAGACTTCAGCAGCTACCACTGCTCCTCAGGCACCTATTGTTGAGCCCACTGCTCAAGGTGATCACAGCAGCACAACCACTGCTGTGAAACCCCCACCTAAAACCACAAAAAAACCAAAACAGAAAAAATCCCAAAAGCCCCCCAAACCAACAAAAAAAGTAACTCTGGAAGATGAGATCCCAGAGCAACTACCAGTGACAACACAAAAGTCACCAATAACCACTGCTGCTACTTCCTCACAGCAGTTAGAAGAAAGATCTCAATCTGAGCCTAAAACTCCTCCTGCTTCTTCTCAAAAAGAAGAGGTTGTAAGCCAAGGGACACCACAAGATGAAACATTTGATTCACTTGAATCAATGTTCAATAGCCCACCTCCCGGGGCAAATTCTCTTTCTACACCTATCCTCACTGCACAAATACCACCATAAATAAAACCCTTGTTGGATGCAGTTGATATAGCTCAGACAGAAATCAGTTCTTCTCAACCACTTATAACTGAGAATATGCCTCAATAATTGACTGAGTCTGAGCTCCCTATCATTGCTAACCCACCAACAACTGAGGAGGTTACATCCCTTGAGTTACATGTAACTCTTGGAGGTAGTTCAAGTGGAGCAGTTACTACAAGTGTTGAACCCACTGGTTTACACTTGGGCAGTAGTTTCATAAGTGAGACTCCCTTGAAGGCAATTTCTTCTATAGGAACCAGGGTGTTTCCAGCATTCACTGGCTCACTAAAACAGGTTACCTCTATTGAAGGAATAAGTTCTCAGTACCAAGAAAAAGGGGGCATCGGTGGATGATTTTTGGGAAACTTTCCCTAAGTCATTCACTGATACAACCACTTCCAGTGGGAAATCAGATGATCCCATTAACTTGGGTGATGGTATAATGTACGGAGAATTGACGGAGAGTGTAAACAAACTTGACACATTTGTTGCAGACATCAAGTCTATGCTGCAACAGTTATTACAAGCACAAAAGGCAACACCCACTGCTGCACCAGCTGTAACATCTGCTCCATCATCTGCTCCTACTCCCACTGAGCTTTGGGAATTATTTCAACCTCTGCTTCACAAACAAAGAGAATATGTTGATCAGCAACATGATATTCAAGTTCAAAAGATCAGAAATATGATGGAAGCTAGGTTCAAAGACACACAAGCAGATCTTAAGGCAATCAAGGCCCATTTGCTGAAAACCACTAGCTATGCTCCTCCTTCAATCATTTTTGTGGACAACCCACCACCTAATGATGCCAAAAAGGGGGAGAAAAGCAGCAGTTAAAGAAAAAGGGATATGAAGATGGTTTGTACATTGCACCAGATAACTCAAGTATGCTTACAGACATCCCTAAGCCAGATGGTTCCAAAAAGGTTGATGAAACCTTAAATGCCTTTGCTAATGAAAAAGCAAGGCTGAAAAAGGATATGGAGGCAAAAGGTAAATCACGGTTTGAGCAGGAGAAGAAAGTTTTATGGAGATGGAAGAGCAGGGTACTTCTGAGCCTAAGGATGAAGAAAGTCCTAAGCCTATGAGAAGACAACCCACTAGAAAAGTGAGGCAACCCAAAACCACACCTTCTAGAATCACAAAACATACTCCCCAACCTCCTAAAATCTCCTCACATCAATCTTCCAAAACAACAAATGTTAAAACACCTGTTGTATCAACAGCTGTTGGTACTTCAGTGGTTTCAATAGATGTTCCCTAAACAACTGCCACCATTACCACTTCAACACACACTCATTCCACTGCCTTACCAAAAATCACATCACCACCAAAAAAAACTTCACTACCACCAACACCACCTGCCAAAAAGCAGAAGACATTAGGTGACACATCATCTGTTTTAATGACAACAGTGATTGAAACACCAGTTATTTCAACAACTGTTAGTCAACCACCTACCACTCAAATCACCACCTCTCAACCCACCAAAACACCACCAACCTCTCCTAAACCCAAAAGGAGAAGGATAATACTGGAAGATGACACTTCCCCACCTCCAACATCCTCACAACCACTGACCCTTGTTACCATTCCAAACCCTGTTCCATTATCTTAAGCACAAGTTCAAAAACCAATCACTGCTATGGTTCCAGTGGGATTCCAATACCCATTGGATCTTCTAGCAGTCAAGGAGGAGATAAAGTCATTCTACTCTGAAGATGACCCTGCAAAAAGACATCTACCATCTCTTCAAGGATATCCTAGGCCTAATAACATGGAAGAATATTTGAAGTTAAAGGCTCAACAAGCAGAGGATATCTCCAAAAGAAATACAGAAGGAAAATCAGACAAAGAGATTCAAAGATACTACCAATATCTGCTCACTCAAGTCAGTACTTTGGAGAGGTTTTCTAAAGATCTTTGTCAGAAATTGTCAGAAAGAGATGATGAAAGTTTGAGAAAGGATTATCTTGATTATATCATGGCTTACAAAAAGTACAGGGCAGAAAAGCACCAGTACAAGGAATGGACTATCAGTGAGTTAGAAAAAGAAACAGCCAGAATTCAAGATATGATCAAAAACAAGGTGAAGCAGACTCCTCCAATCTGGGCTAATTATAAGAAAAATGTACCAGAAATAACTTTAAAGCTGAAGAGGATGAAAGAAGAGCTGCTAACAGCTGATTTTGGGTCAAGGAATCAAGTGACAAGGTGGTCAGAGGATAAAGTGATGGCCTTATACAAAAAACTGGAAGAATTGAGAAACAAAAATCCTAATGTTCCTCAAAAGCCTGTTTACCCTAAAGTAGTGGTTACAGCTAAACCACAAAAGCTACAAATCAGGAGATCCACTGCCCCACCTGCTGCCATCCTTTATCAAAGAAGGAAACAAAAGCAGATGGATGCAGAAACAACAGAAGAAATAGCACAAGGGGATTACATTATAAAAATGGTCCTATAGCAGATGATAGCAGAAAATTCTGAATTGGAAAAAACTTCAAACACTACTCAACCAGTTATCACCAGGTCACAATCTCCAAACTCATCATCAATAAAATCTCTCCCAAGAAACCCATTGGATTCAAAAATACTAAAGTGGAAATCTGATAAACAGACCCATGTATTGACATTGCTCAGATCGAATGGTGAAGTGAAGCACATATCAAGGGAACAAGCACTTGGCCTGGGTGAAAAAGATCTTCAAGATCTCCTTGAGCTTCCACTGTGCAGGGATGAGGATGACACTAGTTCCATGGACTTTGAATTACAATTCAAAGGACAAGTCAGGGAATAATTAATGAGAAAATAAAGATCCAAGAATAATGAAGGGTTTTGGCATCATCTGTTCCAGGGGGAGATTGTTGGGATTGAACTCTACCAAAGGAACAGTTGATAAAGCCAAAACTGGATCAGATCAGTGGATCCAGAATAAGCAGATGTTTGTATTCAATCTTTCCCCTTGGAAGTGGCCCTAACAACTGATGACTTCTATCTACTGTCCGCCTACAACAACTGCTGATCATTCAACATCTGATGAAGTCCTAAAGACTGTTGAAGGAAAGCACTAATGCTCAATCTACTGTCATGTTTCAAGTACTGCTGATGAAGACAAAGCACTGCTAGGAGTATAACAGTGGAATGGGAAGCAATAGTTTAGTCTATCCTTTGTTTGTATTGTAATCAGTGGTTTGTAATAACAATAGTTGTATTAGATCAGTAGTTACAGGTTGTTAGGAGGTTAGATGTCAATTTCATGGTGACGTCAGCAAAGATGCCACAGTGGTTTGCTTTGTACTATAAATAGAACAGTACCCTGTACTGTTCTATTAGCTCTTTCATCACTTGTCATTCTGTACGAACAAACTAGTGTGAGCTCAGGCTGAGGGGGAGTTTGTAATACATACATGCATTGTAATTGAAGCTTATAATAAATATAATCATTCGATTTCATGTTAAACATGTGTGTTGAAAGAAAATCTTCCGTTTGATTGTGTTGAAAGTTTGTTTCCATCTTAATTCCGCTGCAATTGTTCTTGTTCATTTTCATTATTATCAAACAATACACAATCATAAGAAACTCATATCCTAACAGACTCCCTACAAACGTACTACAGTCTATTAGACGAGCGGGTCGTGCCTTTGACTTAGTCTTATTTATTGCCATTGAGTTATGTTTCATTGTGTCTTTAATATTATTCCAAGTTATATAATTATTTGTTAACATAATAAGTATTTTAACTTAATTATATTTATTAAATTTTGGAATAATAGTTATAATAATATAATTTAACTTGTTACTTTTTATGTGTTTATACATGTATATCCTTCACAAGGATGGGTGTATTCTAATTCTTGTACTTGTGTATTTTTGCCAAGTATTGGCGGCGTATTCCGGGGTGTATTTATACGTACGAGAATACGTATATTTATTGTGTTTATTAAGTATCTCATACTTAATTTTTGTATTACTTTTCTGGAATAGTATTTCTAATAAGAATACATCAATATATATTTCCAAAATATATATTTTAAGAAATATGACTTAGAAAAATTATTCATAATTTTCCCTTGGCAAAAATATTTATAAATCTCATACAAGTCCCGAAAAAAAAATAATATATTTCCAAGTCTAACTTAGAAAATATTTGTGTAAACTTATTTTCACCCAAAAATAATGTATTTCATGTTTGTTTGAGAAAATATATTTTTCATTCCAAAAATATTGTATTTCATGTTTATTTGAGAAAATGTATATTTTCTTCCAAAAATAATACATCTTCTAATAATTTCAAGAAAATATATATTTTTATTTACTCAAAAATAATATATTTTCTTCTTGTCAAAAATATGATATAATTTTGTAGTAATTGTAAAAATCATATTTTTGTTCTCTTGGTGTCCAAAATACTAATTACCAAAATATACTTATGAAATAAATTCCCGAATATTTTTGTGAGTTATATTCATTGTTCGGTTTCTCCAATGTTTTGGGTATAATTTATATATTCATTTCTTGGAATTTCGGTAATATTTTGGATTGTAATTTCTTGGTATTTTGTTGAGTTATATTATTTCAAGTCCTAAAATAATATAACAAATACACATAATATACAAATAATCACACACATGGTGACATCTAAATATATATTTTCCTAAATACATATTTAGTCACTTTTATTATAAAAAAACCAACCTCCAATATTTTGTAATTTTGTAATAAAATTTATGGCAAACTTTATATGAAAATTCATGGTTTAAAATATTCTTGTAAATATTTGTTTAAAAATATTTTTCTAAGTGTTTAATTTTTAAAAATTTTTTGCCATAGTTTCCCCTTAAAAATGGAGGTTTCCATGCTTTCAAAGCATATCATTTTCTTTTATAAATCACCACAATCAACAACAAATCAAATAACACTTACCAATTTGCCAAAATCAAGCATTAATCACTACCTCATGAACTTGAAAATTAAAAAAAAAAATTGTAGTAACTTACTAGTGTGTTTAGTAAGCCTAGTTACCCTTTAAAGTGTGGTTATTTATTTAAAAACATCACCTTTGAAGAAATTAGATGTTTACAAATTGTAAATCATTTTTCTAAAAGTATATCTTCTTGAGTTTTTCTTGATAAATATATATTTCTACACTTGATTAACCACTAAAAATGTGGTTAATTTCTTTAAGAACCAAGATTAAGTAAACATTGTATTTTTAACGTGATTTCTTGAAAAATCACTCTTGAAGTCATAGATTTACAAGAATTTACACACACTTTGATCATCACTTAACAAGAAAACAACTTATTCTTTCAAGTTCATGATTAACATGAGGATGATCTATGGATCTTTAACATTTTCATCCTCTCATCTTGCTAGATTATGTTTTTAATCATTATCTAGCAAGATCATATGATGATCAACAACAAAAACATGAACAATAAACCTTCAACAAGCATAACAACACATAAACATCATGATTTCTTAAGTATTTAGTCTTATGTTCAAGTTTCAAGTTCAAGTTTCTTAGTGTTCTTCTTGATTATCAACTTGTATCTTCTTTTAACCAACAAAATAAGATGTAAAATAAATGTATAGTGTTCTTACTACTAGCTCAAGGCTAGGGATAATCTCAAGATGAAATAGAGTGGATAAAAGCACAAGAGAAAGGTCCTGCAACTTCCACAAGCTCCAAGCTTCCTTATACACCTTCTAGCACCCTTGTATATATATGGATTGTATGAGAATTGTTGGATGATGATGGATGTATGGTGAGTGGGTTACGGCCGTGAGCAAGGGGAGAGGAGGAGGAGGAGAAGAAAGTGTGTGTTGTGATTGTGGAAGAAATGAGAATGGTTATGATCTTAAGGTTACTTATAATACTTCAATACTAGTTTTATCTCATGGTTTATGTGTTTTGTAAAGAGAAACATGATCTATTTTAATAACAAAATAAAATCTCTAGTGGGGCCCTTGTTGGCCGATTACTTGGGGGGGGGGGATCTAGGCTTAGGTAGTAACTAAATAGTTAGTTTAGTTTGTTAAAATTCAAGTATTAGTTAGGTATTTAGTTACTAGGTGTTATAGAGTGTGTTATGATGTTCGGGGACCATAACTAGCTTGGTAATGTTAAAACAATGCTTCTAGTGAAAATTTGATGTTCCAGGTAGTGTCCGGTTGTTCGGTTGGTTACTAGTTCGTTAAGGTGCTAAACTATGCAGTTTAGTGTGCTTTATGTTACCTTTTATGACAGTTTTGATTCCCGAGACTTAGGAAAGCATTCAGGACCATTTATCCATATTTCTGCAGGATGTTAGAGTGTTTAAAAGCTGAATTTTGCTGATTTCTACAGAATTCTGCAGTTTGTGTGAGTTTTAGGCACTTTCCGGCACTTAAACTATCTCTAGGAAGACAGTTTTGTGATCCTTACTTTCCTACACACTATACTAGTGTAATACTTGGTTTCTGGCTCATTCTGTGTCTCAATACAATGTCTGTCCATGTACTGAACTCCATCAGCATATTTCTGATTTTTCTGATAACTGTGTTGCTGGTGTTTTGTGCATCATTCGAATCAACAAAGTTTTCATGCAGTAATGATATGTCATTTGCAATATATGATGCACATGTATGTATATGGAAATAATAGGAAAGCAATTCAAGTCAATAATTGTAATTCAGCACAGTCATTAAGCACTAATCATTGTTTAATAATTGTACGGATGCATGCAAATTTGACAGCTGTCACATTCTCCCCCTGTTAAGAAAATTTCGTCCTCAAAATTTAATCTACATTAACTCCTTAGGGTTACCTTATGCGTGTATGGATATGAATAATACCAAAGTGATTAACCACGAAACGAAATCAAGACTTAATCGAATCAGGTGAACCCAAGGACATATTACAACAATAGGAACCCAGCGGTTGAAAGGTATGTGTTTCAGAATAGAATTTGATGTCAAAAGATACGAGACATATAGATGTATAACCTAGTCTAACTTAGTTAACAGGGGTCCAACAAAAGAGGAGTTTTGACCAATAGAATTCCAAAGGATCATTTACAATATGCAAATGAGTTCTAGAAACAATAACATCTGCTAGATGAACTCAGAATCAGCAAGCTCAAAGGTAATTGTAACGTGAAAGTGATCCGTCAACTTTCTAACAAATAAATGAATAAAATTAGTGTGTTGACATTATTGAATTACGAGAATACACCGAAATGAAATACAATCGAATCTGGTGTATCATTGTCTTAATTCGTAGTTGCATTAAGAATGTTTAAATGACAAGTCAAACAAAAGTACGTGTAGTTTCGTGTGAAACGGTTGACCATGATTAGCACAAGTTACAAGTTCGTACCGACACCACGGTGTCGTGATAACATAATTCAATAATAGCGGTGACCGAACAAGTTCACCGGGTTTGAATTCAAATGAAAGTGTAATGAAGCAAACCTGAAAATTTGATTCAAACGGCATCGTAGGACTTTTCAATTGAATACAGAACACCAAAGAACTATTGTTTCCGATCGAAGATGAAAAAGTAATAAATATTGCAAGGCATTCGATCGACAGTGAAAGAACCGTTAGGAGGTACACTGGAATATAAACATGAATTTGTGTACCATTTTCTTAGCACACGATTGTGTTAAGACTACTTTAACATGTAACCTAGATTACCGCAGGCTTCAATTTAGGGAATACATCACCACAAGGTGTCGAAACCAACAAACGATTTAATGGAGTCGTAGGCCAAACAAGTCTACTACGACTCGAAGCAAAAGAAACGCTTGCTATAATGAATTTGAATATGATGCTCTCAATACATCATATGGTGTCTTGAATTGAATATGCAAAATGGACAAGTTCAAGCAATTGAACTTGGTTTCAGCGCAATCTGACAATAAACGTATGTATCGACAGGGGTATTTTGGCATAGTTACAAAGATAAACCATGTATGTAACTGGAAAGAAATTTTCAAGAAGGTTTTGGTAACTCAATATCAAGGACTCAATAGTTACAATAACATAGATCATCCGAGTCACAAGGCAATAACTGGATATAGCGAAATGATATTTGTAACTCTGGTGAAAACGATCATTAGAGGGGAAGCCACATGCGTAACAAACAATGCATGTGTATCATATGAAATGATTAAGAAATGAGGCAAATGAGTGTTCGCTCTAATGAGGAAAATTGTCATGATGCAACTACCATTAAGAGGAGTAGAGATGCAAAAATCTACTCGCTAGAAGCAAAAGTGGAAATTTCAATATAAGAATTTCGAGTACTTCACCTGTTCGGTTAACTAAAATAGCATGCATGACAGAATAATGGTGTTCGCTTGAGTTAATAGACGTGGTTCCTAAGTGATAACCTTTAATGAGCTTTGACATAAGTTCCCGAAGGTCCTAAGTACATGTTTCCTAGATTCTCAAAGTTTTGTATTCTGTGTATAACCATTTGTGTACCAAGCCAAAAACATATTATTAGCGTATGTTTAAAACAAATTGTTGACTCACTGTACTTCGGTATACTTTCTTCCTAAATCCGCATCTGGCGATAACATGATCGAAGATTGATCTTGGAATAGTAGTTGGATCCTTGCAGTTGGTCGAATAAATCATTAATCCTCGGCAAGGGATACCGATTCTTGATGGTTAGCTTGTTCAGCTCTCGGTAGTCGATGCACATACGAAAACTACCGTCCTTCTTCTTGACGAACAGAACTGGAACCCTCCAAGGCAAGAAGCTTGGCCTTATAAATCCCTTATCTAGCAACCCCTGAACCCGCGTTGACAACTCTTGCATCTCTATAGGCACACGTCGATAAGGTGCCTTGGCTACAAGTGCGACGCCTGGAACCAAGTCAATACGGAACTTGACTTGTTTTTGAGGAGGTAATCCTGACAAGTCTTCGGGGAAGACTTCAGGATATTCCCTTACCATAGGGGTATCTTTGAGCTTCGGTTCTTCGGCCTCTTTGTCCACGAGATGAACTAAGAAGCAACACATCCTTTGCGTAAAAGTATCTGGCTTCTCCCCATGAATCACGATCGTCTCTTCATTCGTCGCCGGGATGCAGATAATCTTCTCATGGCATACTATCTCAGCACGATCATTTGACAACCAATCCATCCCAACTACTACGCCAAAGCTTCCTAAATCAACTGGCAGAAGATCCATCGAAAACTTATGCTCTCCAAGTTCTATACCACAGCCTCTAATCACTTCGTTGGCTTCTAGTAGCTTCCCATTAGCTAGATATATTGAGTGCGGGATATCTAACTTACTTGCTACTAAACCAAGGACTCCTAAACTCCAGAGATACAAAGCTATAGTCGGCACCGGTATCAAATAGCATAGATGCAAACTGTTGATTAATAGGGAACGTACCAGTAACCATGCTTGGATCCTAGTGTGCTTCCCTAGCTCCGATGTTGTACGCTCTTCCACGGTCTTGGTTATTCTTAGGGAAATCTTTCCTAAAGTGCCCCACGTCCACACATTTGAAGCAACCTGGAACTCTACCACTATAGCTTCCGTCTTGGTTGCCGTCATCATTTCCTCCTTGTCTGGGATACTTCGCCCAATAGGCATCCTTGTTGTGTCCTTCCTTTTCGCACCTATCGCACTTAGGCCTCAGACATCGACCTTCATGGTGAAACTTACACTCATCACATCTTGGCTTAGTCCCCAAGTAATCCTTACCACTGGCCTGATTGTTTTCAGGGTAATCCTTCCTGAAATGCTCTATGCCACCACAATTAAAACAACCTTGACCTTGTACTCGATCATTACTGTTTTCTCCTTGATGGACGTTGTTGTTTTCTTTGCGATTGCCACCACCATCTTGACCTTCATTTCCACGTCCAGCACCGTACCAACACGTCTCCTTTGCATGCCCCACTTTGCCACAGTTATCACATTTTCAATATTTACATCGCCCGGTATGATGACGTCGACAATTGTCGCACTTAGGTAGGATACCCATGCACTATTTTCCCTTTTTGGCATTGTTGTTATTATTCGCCTGAGCACCCATTTGGAAATCAGTGAGCTTCCTTTTGTTCTTCCCGGATGACTCCACATGAGTCTCCTTCTCCTCGTCAGGAGTTAAAAAAATTTCCAATCTAATTGCTTCTTTAGTGAGCGCCACACTTAAGTTAATCACATCAGTACCTGTTGGAGGCTTTGATGCCGTCATCAAGTTCAGAATCTGAGGCGCCAATCCCCAGATGAATCGTTCTATCCTCTTAAACTCTAGTTCTACCAGATATGGAACAACTCGCGACAAATCGTGAAGTCTCTGCACATATTCCACCACCTTTGGGCCTTCCATCTTTAAGTTCCATAATTCAATTTCCAGCTTCTGGATTTCTGCCTGAGAACAATACTTCCTACGCATCAATTCTTTCAACTCTTCCCATGTTAAAGCATACGCAGCAGCCTCGCCCAACGTCTAAACCTGAAGGTTCCACCATGACGGTGCTCCATCGAGGAATAGTCCAGAAATGTAAGTGACTTGATGCTCTGACGCACACTTACTCATTCGTAGCACAGAATCTGTCTTCTCAGCCCATCTCACAAAAGCTACGTCACCTCTAGTGCCGTCAAAGTTTAGAGGCTTGCAGTCTAAAAACTGCTTGTACGTACTGCCTGTAACCCAGCAGCACCATTCACAGAAAGCATTAACAAGGCACACTCGGAAATATCCAAACGTATTGTAATGCGTCTTAGGTGACTTAAACATTACCGTTAGGCGGGTTATTCCCTGAGGTACCTTCACTGTGTCTGTAGCGAAGAACCTCGTGTTGTGCGATGGCCTATGTGATGTGCGCTTGTAATTCTGCCTCGGTCATTGGCAGCTGAATGATCCTTTGAGGAGGCATCTTCTAAGAAGAAGATCGGATAGGTCAGGTCTTTTTTTTTACGTAATAAGTAATTGTCTAGAGGTCGCATGTACATATATATATATAAACGATCATCATATCGAACAATCATGCAACGACACAATCATAATATAAACAAGTAATCCAACAATGTGTTTAGTGAGAACATGATGATTGATCTTTCATTAATTATTAACCACAGTTACATTGTTTACAAGGTGTATCACATCAAAAGGGACACAAGGTCACACTACACTTGTCCAATAAGTCTGTCAATGTACAAAGATCACATAGTCAAAAGGTAGTCTTCAAAAGTCTTCATAATCCCGGCTCAATAGTGGTGCTCTCACCAAAAGTAATGCATCTGCATAAGACCAAAAACCTATTGTACTGATGGCGGAGGTGGAGGAGGGAGGAAAAGCAAACTGAGAACATGCGCGAGCTCCTCCTCGAGCTTGCACACATGATGAAGCAAGTAACTGATCTGTTGTTCGATGGTAAAGAATCGAGTATCAAACTCTGGAAAAGGATTAAGAGGAGCAGGTGTATGAGCAAAAGGAGACGGTGATTAATGAGGGGAAACAAAAGCAGGCTGACAAGGACACGGTAAAGGACGCGATGTTGAATTAAGCTCCAAGACTCTGCAACTCATAACTTCAAATCGAAGCTGAAGCGAATAAAGTATATCATCCTGTGTATAGCCAACATAATGCGAGGGATGGTAGGGGTCTGAGGTCGGCATGGAATACGGTGGGGACCATCGGAATGGCTCATCAAGTGGAGAAGAAGTAAAAGGAGCAAAAGGTGCAGACTGAGGGTCCTGAGAAAAAGCTGCTGAGACATAAGGATCATGACTAGGTTGCTGGCCTGAAGTACCTTCCCCTAGACGGGGTGTAGGAATGTCCTGTAAGAAAACGATAGGCAAATCAGTGCGATGGACATTAGACTGTGCAGGAGGGAGAGGAGCAACATCAGCGGGTGCGGGTGCAAGTGGAGGAATAAGTGGCTCAATAACAGGAGGGTCAACAGGTGCAGGAATTGGGCCCGGTATAAGGGGTGCAATGTCTGGTAAACCAAAAGGTACAGGGTCAGGGTCAGGTATCGGCTCAGGGTCAGGTATCGGCTCTAGATCAGGTATCGGCTCAGGATCAGCAGGTGCAACATCTGGCTGATCAAAAGGATCAAGAGCTAGCTCAGGATCAAGCTCGGGGTCATGTAGAGGAGATGGTGCAGCTGACATAGCAGTGTCATTATCAGAATCAGTGGCGTAACGTCGTAATCCGACTGCCTGCAAAGCTGAAGATGTCACAGACTCAAAGGAATCTGAGACATAGTGCAAACTAGTATCGGAGGATAACTGGATAACAGGAATCTCAAGAAGTGGAATAGCAACAACGTCCTCATCTAGCTCTCCATCACCATGGGCATCATCAGGAGGACCATCAACAAACAAATCAAAGTCATCATCAAACAGATCATCAAAAGGCCAATCCTCAGGAGGGATGACCACTAGAGGAACAGGAGCTAGGATCAGTGCAACAATATGCTTACCATCGGGATGCCCGATGATAAGATGATCATGGACTGGAAAGGGAACAACAAAAGGATCCTCGTCTGGAATACCATCAGCAAGCGGTAAGTCATATCCAAAATCAGGCAACGTGAACGACTGAAAGTCGTCTTCGTCATCAGATATCATGTCTGGGTCGCTCTCAGTATCGGATCTAAAGATCTCTGGCTCTGGTGCCATCTCGTCATCGGAAACAATAGCCATAGGGCTATAAGTGTTGGACAATCCACTATCGGGTGAAGACATAGTGTCTGTAATAGAACGATCATAACATATGCACATATATCAACCACTATCACTTAGTATGCAATCAAAGACTATGTATTATGAAGTCATGTATTCTCGTTATTCCTCATGAAACCTTTCTATCCTTCCTTAGTCTATCGGTTTGTCTGGGGTTTGTGATTGCAATCGTGTTGCTTGTCTTTTCTTTTGTAAAAACATTTGTTCCCTGGATCTGGGCATTTTGTGTATGCAATGAAAACATGTTGTAAAAATATTTTCGTGAGAGCCCTAATGATTGTAGTCTAGACTCGAGAAGGAATCCTAGTTCGCGACAATCGAAGCTATAATACCAAACTGTCACACCCTGACTTTTGCGGAAGCGTGATTGTGTGTGACTTGCTTAATATCATTGCATTCAACCATAACAACAACTATATGATAAAACCAAGATGTTCATTGATGTGTTCAAAATGCAACATATAAATTTCATCAATCGTGGCATAAAACTAACCCTTTTTTAGTACTAATGTTGGAAAAAGTGTGCTTTTGTCTTCCTTTTGTATTTTTAGGATTAAATGAGCTCAAATTAACAAAAGAAGCAAAAAGACATCAAAATCTAACATAAATACAAGAAAAGGAACAAGACGTGACATGCCCGACCCCACAACAGCATCTTCCCAAGCAAAACAAGACATCAGAAGCCTGAACACGCCCCGTGCTCAGCCAGCACGGGGGCGTGCCCAAGTGTCAGCAGAAAAGACAAAGTGGTAGAAGCTTCTATTGCTCACCACGGGGCCGTACTCAGCGGACACGGGGTCGTGGTCAAATATAAGATTCGCACAATCCAGCAAATCTGCATAGTACAAAGATTCTTCTGCACCACGGGGTCGTGCTCAGCGTACACGGGGGCGTGGTCAACTAAAAAGACAAAACTGCATTAAATGAAGAAAGAGAAGGATGTGGACACGGGGCCGTGCCCACTGGACACGGGGCCGTGCCTGAGCTTCTGTTCAGCCTATAAATAGGAGTGCTTGGCTTAAGCTTAAACCATCCCTTGGCACACCACCTCTCTCACACACTTCACCCACCACCACCATAACACCATCATCCACCACCATCATCCATTGTCCATCGTAGAGTGTGTGAGTCATCTCGGGATCCAAGATTGATCGTAAGAGTTCTTGACAATCAAGGCCATGTTTGCCTAAGTCTCTTACATCACTTGGTGAAGACAAAGTGTCTCGTGTAATACTTTTTATTTCTAATCTTTTGCACTTTTTACTTGGTTTTGTATTAATGACTTTAATAACTAGTTGCTTATGTTGAAGTTGATCTTTCCTTATCGTTTGTCCGTGGTGTCTTGGCATTATTTTACTGTCTATATAAAATAAAAGATTTTCACCATTCATATCTCCACGGTCTATATGGAGGTATGTTGGCTACCTGGTCGGGGGTTAAGGGAACGGTTTGGTAAAGGTCTTGCCATTGTTCAGCGTTTAGAGGTCCTGCAATGGACCTGGGTCAAATTTAGTAGGACCTCCTTCAATACTTAACGGTATTGGATGGCGGGGGTCCAAACTCTTTGATCCCCTCATAAGTTAACTACTATTAATACTATAACCCGGCTATTTAGGACTGTATCCCTGCTGACTCAGACTACTTAGTCGAGGGTAATGTCACCTCCAAAAGAGGGGCCTACCATAATATGCATTAATAACTTAATTAATTATCTTCCAATAATCCACCCTTTTAGGATTGTATCCTTGCTGACTCAAACTACTGGGTGAGGGTAACGTCACCTTCAAAAGAGGGGCCTACTACAATAACTAAGATAATCTCTTAAAATAGTGCAAAAGTGCGGAAATAATCAAAGGTTACACTAGATACGAGTCGGAACCAAGTGATTCATCTTGTCTATCTGTTTTTCTTTTTATTTTATTTTTCAGCATTTTTAGTTAGTTTTTATTTTTCTTAGTTTAAAACATTTTTTCTAAACTTTTATTTTGATTAGACGTTGAGGATAAACCTGTACTAAAAGCTCTTGTGTCCTTGGACGACCTCGGTATCTTACCAACACTATACTACGCTCACGATGGGTGCACTTGCCCATATGTGTGTTTAGTGTTAGTGAAATATCGTGTTTTATAAATTTAAAACTTGGCTAAAAATAAGTGTTAAAGGAGCTTAAAATATACACCTAATATATATAACACTTCACACGCATCAAGTTTTTGGCGCCGTTGCCGGGGACACAAGGATTTTAAGAAAGTTAGGAATCAACGGCCTAATCATTTTTCTTATTTTTCATTTTTTTAGGATTTTTTTTTTAGTTTTTCAGCTTCTGCAGAACCCAGCACGGGCTGTGCCCGCTGAACACGCCCCGTGCCCAATCATTGGAACTGGCAATCTTGTTTTAAGTCAGACAGTAAGCTGAACACAGGGCCATGCCCACTAAACACGCCCCCGTGCCCAAGTTTCAGTTACTGAAAACAGAACCGTAAGATCCCGACGGTTGGTAATTTCTGACACAAACATGAGTGATACTGATACTTTTTACTTTCGGCACTCTTATGGTACTATGTGGTGTCAATTATGTGGTGATAACCATAAAGAATTAAAATGCTTTTTTTTCTAAATTATAAACCCCACTATATAGACCCATCATTTCCTAGTATCCTTAAGAGGGGCGAAAGTAAAAATAATCCCTATCTCTCCCTCGAATGCGCCCAACCAGATATTCTAGGAGAAATGCTTCTCGATGAATTATTTCAACTAGAAGATCTAATTATTAATTGGTTAAAAGAACTTAGGGAAGATTTCAATAATCTTTTCCAAGACGATAACCAAGAAAAGAGGTTGGAAACGCATTCAAACAACTTCATTGTTTCTAATGATACTTCTAACTCTAGTGAGGACTTGAGCGATAGTCGTCCCTGTGTCGATTGTGCCGTGAAGGACTCCCCATCGACTTCGTTCGATGCATACATAGACCTGAGCGATTCGACATACACCTTCTTTGACGAGAGCCCGGGAAAGGGTTGGACTTGTCCACCTACATATAGCATAGGAATCACCCTCACCGACAACCTCTTGCGTTCTCGTCTTAATCAAGATCAATTAAGGTATCTTAGGCACTTTGGGGTTGTTCCATCTAGTAAGGAAGCACCCGATCCGGGAAAGTTCCTTGAAATTTGAAGAATTCCTTAAGACAGCTTCTAGACACGGGGCCGTGTCCAGGTCAGCACGCCCCCGTGTCCACCCAAAGATTCCCTTCTGATTTTGTCAGAATGCGGACAAAAATGTGTCAGGATTCCATCTGCACACGGGGCCGTGTCCAACCGACACGGGGCCGTGCGCAACGTACTATCGTTTTCTATAAATGCAGTCAAGAATCCTGCACATTTGAACCATTCCAGGGACAAAGATTTGAGGAATATTCTCACATACCATCCTAGGTATTTTCTAAAAGAAGTTTCTCAACCATCTCCTTGCCCTTTCCTCTTTTATCCACTTTCATCTTCTTCAATTTTCTTCATACTTCCATTAAAGCTTGAACATTCCATAATTTCAAGCCTTATTGGGATGTTTGTTAGATTTTTGTTCATGGAATCTTGTTAAAAATAAGTTTTATAACAATGTTTTAAGTTGTTAAGTTCATAAATGCTTCAAAAATCATAAAAACAATTTGAAACCCCAAGATTCCTTGTTCATAAATCCTGCAAATATCTGAACACGGGGCCGTGTCCAAAGTACTGGATCCATAAAGTTGAACTCTTTTCGGTAGGTTTTCTCAGAATGGCAAGCAGAACAAGCGGAAACTCTTTCTCGCATTCTAGAAACAACCGGCAGGGGAGAAGATCATCAACGGTTGAAGATTCTCTTGTAAACTATGTTTACGCCTTAAGAGAGGCCCTTGATGAAGTAACAAGTGTGGAAGAGGCATTGGTCGACCGCATTAATCATTTGACGGTGGGACTAGAAGGATGTCTCCGGGAGGTCAACCTTTTTCACCAAAGGTTGAACATTCTCGCCTCTCCTCCTTTGGTAACGATTATCACCCAAAGGGCATGGAATGTGGTGTCGGAAGTCATCATTCCGGCCGAATGGTACGCCCTACATCCGGATCCTCCTCGAGACATACTACAAGGGGTTCCGATTGGTGTCGCTCCTCCTCCACCATATGTCTAGGAACATGAAGCCGCCTCCCTTCTCCCGAAGGAGATCGAAGAATGGCTCTAGCAACATCTAAGGAACACCGTTCGGCTTGGAGTTCTACAAGGCTTTTAGACCAGAATTCTATTTCCGGAATTTTGATTCTTATTGTAGAAGTAGAACTCCTTAGGAAAATCTTACGGATCACTTGACCTATTTAATATTAGGACTTTTAACTTTTATTTTCTGCTTTATTTTTCATTTTTAGGACTATTATTTAATTCTCTCTATGATTAATGAATGATGGTTTTAGTTAATTTGGTGTTTTGGATAGTGTTGAAATGAATAAAACACACTTGAGATAGCAAAGGATGCAAGGGAAACTTGAACCAGCACTCCATGCAGGAAAACAGAACCGTCCGACAAATTTCTTCGTTTACAGTAAGTTCGGCACGGGCCGTGTCCGCCCAACACGGCCCCGTGCTGCACAGTCTGCAGAAAAAGACCCAGTTCAGGTAACTGGACACCGGCCGTGTTCACCCAACACGCCCCCGTGTCCAGGCTTCTGTTTCTCTTGATTTAATTTTGTTACTGGCACTTGAACACGGGGCCGTGCCCGGATAACACGGGGCCGTGTTCAGCGCCCAGTAACACAAAAATTTTTGCTTTTTCACACCTTTTACACATTCAATCAACCTAAAAACTTATTTTTGGGACACATTGAGGACAATGTGTAATTTAAGTGTGGGGGGATGCTAAAACCTTGAATCTTGCAAGTCCTAAATACAAGCCTTACACAAAACTCTATTGGAATCACTAATCACCCCAAAAATTTTCAAAAATTTTCATTTTTTTCTTCTTGTCTAGGTTTAACTCGGGAATTTCAAGTTCTAAAAAGGTTATATTTTTACGAATTTACAACCGATAGCGTCGTGATAAAAAGAACCAACATAAGAAAATTATGAAAAGGCATGACAAGCTTAGTTAAAATTTGATTATATATACTTAATCATATAAAAACCCATTCCCACAAAAGTGAGTTTTGAGCCTTTATTGAGCATACATTTACATATCATTAGAACTAAATGCTCATTTTTCGTTTCTTGTGTGAATAGACGCTTGGTTCTTACGACTCTAGAACTTGCCATGACGATACATTCCCGGTCCTTACCAACTTAAACCCGAGTAAGTAAATGACGGAGGCATTAGGACTAACTCTTTTTATTTCTACACCATTATTTTTCTTTTTTTACCACCTACCCAAAATCCCCCTAGTTAGCCCCTTTGAGCCTAAACCTTTTCATTTCATAACCCAAACTAAACACCCTTTTTACCCACCAAAACCTTTTTTCATTTTTAGCCCTTTGTTTTAGTAACAAGTTCGATTTTTCGTATGACTTTTCAAAAAAAAAAAAAATTGTGTTGATGATGAAGCAAAAGAAAATAAACAAACAAGTTCATAAAAAATAACTTTGTTTGAATAATAGCTTCATCAAAATAAAAATTATAAAAATAGAAAGTCTTACGAAAACCGAAACTTGTTACGCTTTTCGCCTTTTTATACTAACCACTAACCACTCACCCAACCACCTACCTTTAACCCAAGCCTAACCCTTCACCCAAAAAGTCCTCTTAATATTTACAAAGGTATATAAGTAAAAAAGGAGGAGGATTGATTGCTTGACAAGCCTATGGTAGGAGTAAGTTCCATGCCGCTCTCGAGTGATCCACAAAAATACATTTTCGGCCGAGTGTTGAGTGATCCCCGTGAGGTATGTGAACTTGTATATAAATAGAATTTTACAAAGGCATGTTATGCCCTAATAAGTAATTTATCTTATGAAAAGTTATAAATAAATCATGACGAATAGGATTGTAAATAAATAAAAATAAAATTAAATAAAGAATCTTGGAAATCCCGACACTCTACGACAAGCCCAAAAACCTTCTTCTCTACCCATTCCATTTGGGAGTGTAATAGCCACATATTAAAGAGTTTTGCTTGAGGACAAGCAAAGATTCAAGTGTGGGGGTATTTGATGTGTTCAAAATGCAACATATAAATTTCATCAATCGTGGCATAAAACTAACCCTTTTTTAGTACTAATGTTGGAAAAAGTGTGCTTTTGTCTTCCTTTTGTATTTTCAGGATTAAATGAGCTCAAATTAACAAAAGAAGCAAAAAGACATCAAAATCTAACATAAATACAAGAAAAGGAACAAGATGTAACATGCCCGACCCCACAACAGCATCTTCCCAAGCAAAACAAGACATCAGAAGCCTGAACACGCCCCGTGCTCAGCCAGCACGGGGGCGTGCCCAAGTGTCAGCAGAAAAGACAAAGTGGTAGAAGCTTCTATTGCCCACCACGGGGCCGTGCTCAGCGGACACGGGGCCGTGGTCAACTATAAGATTCGCACAATCCAGCAAATCTGCATAGTACAAAGATTCTTCTGCACCACGGGGTCGTGCTCAGCAGACACGGGGGTGTGGTCAACTAAAAAGACAAAACTGCATTAAATGAAGAAAGAGAAGGATGTGGACACGGGGCTGTGCCCACTGGACACGGGGCCGTGCCCGAGCTTCTGTTCAGCCTATAAATAGGAGTGCTTGGCTTAAGCTCAAACCATCCCTTGGCACACCACCTCTCTCACACTTCACCCACCACCCACCACCACCATAACACCATCATCCACCACCATCATCCATTGTCTATCGTAGAGTGTGTGAGTCTTCTCGGGATCCAAGATTGATCGTAAGAGTTCTTGACAATCAATGCCATGTTTGCCTAAGTCTCTTACATCACTTGGTGAAGACAAAGTGTCTAGTGTAATACTTTTTATTTCTAATCTTTTGCACTTTTTACTTGATTTTGTATTAATGACTTTAATAACTAGTTGCTTATGTTGAAGGTGATCTTTCCTTATCGTTTGTCCGTGGTGTCTTGGCATTATTTTACTGTCTATATAAAATAAAAGATTTTCACCATTCTTATCTCCACGGTCTATATAGAGGTATGTTGGCTACCTGGTCGGGGGTTAAGGGAACGGTTTGGTAAAGGTCTTGCCATTGTTCAGCGTTTAGAGGTCCTGCAATGGACCTGGGTCAAATTTAGTAGGACCTCCTTCAATACTTCACGGTATTGGATGGCGGGGGTCCAAACTCTTTGATCCCCTCATAAGTTAACTACTATTAATACTATAACCCGGCTATTTAGGACTCTATCCCTGCTGACTCAGACTACTTAGTCGAGGGTAACGTCACCTCCAAAAGAGGGGCCTGCCATAATTTGCATTAATAACTTAATTAAATATCTTCCAATAATCCACCCTTTTAGGATTGTATCCTTGCTGACTCAAACTACTGGGGTGAGGGTAACATCACCTTCAAAAGAGGGGCCTACTACAATAACTAAATTAATCTCTTAAAATAGTGCAAAAGTGCGGAAATAATCAAAGGTTACACTAGATACGAGTCGGAACCAAGTGATTCATCTTGTCTGTTTTTATTTTTCTTAGTTTAAAACATTTTTTCTAAACTTTTATTTTGATTAGACGTTGAGGATAAACCGGTACTAAAAGCTCTTGTATCCTTAGACGACCTCGGTATCTTACCAACACTATACTACGCTCACGATGGGTGCACTTGCCCATATGTGTGTTTAGTGTTAGTGAAATATCGTGTTTTATAAATTTAAAACTCGGCTAAAAATAAGTGTTAAATGGGCTTAAAATATACACCTAATATATATAACACTTCACACGCATCATTAATTCATCCATAGATAGTCTAAAAAAACATTACATGCAACATTGTTTTAAATCCCAAAACACAGACTTCGCGTTCAAAATACAACACCGACAGGTTTTAAGTTCCATAAGGACTTCACAAAAGACACTAATGAAAACTAGGCTTTGTAACATGTATCCTATACAGGATAGGATACACACTCTAAACCATTCGACACCGGAAGACATCTTTTATTCCAAACAACACTTGAAAACATCAACGCCCACCAGATCCATACTTAGTTTCCTAAAATACATGTGGTTTGAAAACATCAACAAAAGTTGAGCGAGTTCATGTGTTTAGTGTATGAGCTCGAATAAACTTTGTAATCATTGTAAGTAAGTATGTATTCGTAAACCCTGGTATGAAAGAGAATATAAACAGATCGATTAATGATTTGCAAGGTCATTAAAGTGTGTGTAACGGTGGAGGAAGGCTCAATCCTTTGCGTATTTCGTACCGGGCCACCCGGCTGGAACGACATAGTCACCACATGCGGCCAACTCGCGAACCCATGGGTGGGGCTCACAACACCCAGATAGATCTATCACTCATGCCCCTCGGTCCTTATAATAGGATTAATGGTCTCAAGTTAACGCCTACCCATTCACATGATCTAACAGTTCATTCCTTAGCTAACCATACCATTTGTAATCATTGTAACATTTGTAACATTTATTTCACCCCCGAAGTTATAAAACTAAAAACAGTTAAAAGAAAAGGGGGACATGAACTCACAACTTTGCGTTCTTCAAATCAATCCAACGTAACTCGCAGCTGTTACTTGTTCACACGACTCCCTACAAACGTACTACAGTCTATTAGACGGCGGGTCGTGCCTTTGACTTAGTCTTATTTATTGCCATTGAGTTACGTTTCATTGTGTCTTTAATATTATTCCAAGTTATATAATTATTTGTTAACATAATAAGTATTTTAACTTAAATTATATTTATTAAATTTTGGAATAATATATATAATAATATATTTTAACTTGTTACTTTTTATGTGTTTATACATGTATATCTTTCCCAAGGATGGGTGTATTCTAATTCTTGTACTTGTGTATTTTTGCCAAGTATTGTCGGCGTATTCCGGGGTGTATTTATACGTACGAGAATACGTATTTTTATTGTGTTTATTATGTATCCCATACTTAATTTTTGTATTACTTTTCCGGAATAGTATTTCTAATAAAAATACATCAATATATATTTCCAAAATATATATTTTAAGAAATATGACTTAGAAAAATTATTCATAATTTTCCCTTGGCAAAAATATTTAAAAATCTCATACAAGTCCCAAAAAAAATATATATTTCCAATTCTAACTTAGAAAATATTTGTGTAAACTTATTTTCACCCAAAAATAATGTATTTCATGCTTGTTTGAGAAAATATATTTTCATTCCAAAAATATTGTATTTCATGTTTGTTTGAGAAAATGTATATTTTCTTCTAAAAATAATACATATTCTAATAATTTAAAGAAAATATATATTTTTATTTACTCAAAAATAATATATTTTCTTCTTTTCAAAAATATGATATAATTTTGTAGTAATTGTTAAAATCATATTTTTGTTCTCTTGGTGTCCAAAATACTAATTACCAAAATATACTTATGAATTAAATTCCGGAATATTTTTGTCAGTTATATTCCTTGTTCGGTTTCTTCAATATTTTGGGTATAATTTATATATTCATTTCTTGGAATTTTGGTAATATTTTGGATTGTAATTTCTTGGTATTTTGTTGAGTTATATTATTTCCAGTCCTAAAATAATATAACTAATACACATAATATACAAATAATCACACACATGGTGACATCTAAATATATATACTTTCCTAAATACATATTTAGTCACTTTTATTATCAAAAACCAACCTCCAATATTTTGTAATTTTGTAATATAATTTATGGCAAACTTTATATGAAAATTCATGGTTTAAAATATTCTTGTAAATATTTGTTTAAAAATATTTTTCTAAGTGTTTAATTTTTAAAAAACTTTGCCATAGTTTCCCCTTAAAAATGGAGGTTTCCATGCTTTCAAAGTAAAACATTTTCTTTTATAAATCACCACAATCAACAACAAATCAAATAACACTTATCAATTTGCCAAAATCAAGCATTAATCACTACCACATGAACTTGAAAATTTACAAAAAAATTGTATTAACTTACTAGTGTGTTTAGTGAGCCTAGTTACCCTTTAAAGTGTGGTTATTTATTTAAAAACGTCACCTTTGAAGAAATTAGATGTTTACAACTTGTAAATCATTTTTCTAAAAATATTTCTTCTTCAGTTTTTCTTGATAAATATATATTTCTACACTTGATTAACCACTAAAAATGTGGTTAATTTCTTTAAGAACCAAGATTAAGTCAACTTTGTATTTTTAACTTGATTTCTTGAAAAATCACTCTTGAAGACATGGATTTACAAGAATTTACACACACTTTCAAGTTCATGATTCACATGAGGATGATCTATGGATGTTTAACATTTTCATCCTCTCATCTTGCTAGATTATGTTTTTAATCATTATCTAGCAAGATCATATGATGATCAACAACAAAAACATGAACAATCAACCTTCAATAAGCATAACAACACATAAACATCATGATTTCTTATGTATTTAGTCTTATGTTCAAGTTTCAAGTTTAAGTTTCTTAGTGTTCTTCTTGATTATCAACTTGTATCTTCTTTTAACCAACAAAATAAGATGTAAAATGAAGTTTAGAGTGTTCTTACTACTAGCTCAAGGCTAGGGATGATCTCAAGATGAAATAGAGTGGATAAAAGCACAAGAAAAGGTCCTTCAACTTCCACAAGCTCCAAGTTTCCTTATACACCTTCTAGCACCCTTGTATATATATGGATTGTATGAGAATTGTTGGATGATGATGGATGTATGGTGAGTGGGTTACGGCTGTGAGCAAGGGGAGAGGAGAAGAAGAAAGTGTGTGTTGTGATTGTGGAAGAAATGAGAGTGGTTATGATCTTAAGGTTACTTATAATACTTCAATACTAGTTTTATCTCATGGTTTATGTGTTTAGTAAAGAGAAACATGATCTATTTTAATAACAAAATAAAATCTCTAGTGGGGCCCTTGTTGGCCGATTACTAGGTGCGGGTGGTCTAGGCTTAGGTAGTAACTAAATAGTTAGTTTAGTTAGTTAAAATTCAAGTATTAGTTAGGTATTTAGTTACTAGGTGTTATATAGTGTGTTATGATGTTCGGGGACCATAACTAGCTTGGTAATGTTAAAACAATGCTTTTAGTGAAAATTTGATGTTCCGGGTAGTGTCCGGTTGTTCGGTTGGTTACTGGTTCGTTAAGGTGCTAAACTATGCAGTTTAGTGTGCTTTATGTTACCATTTATGACAGTTTTGATTCCCGACACTTAGGAAAGGATTCAGGACCATTTATCCATATTTCTTCATGATGTTAGAGTGTTTAAATGCTGAATTTTGCTGATTTCTGCAGAATTCTGCAGTTTGTGTGAGTTTTAGGCACTTTTCGGCACTTAAACTATCTCTAGGAAGGCAGTTTTGTGATCCTTACTTTCCTACACACTATACTAGTGTAATACTTGGTTTCTGGCTCATTCTGTGTCTCAATACAATGTCTGTCCATGTACTGAACTCCGTCAGCATATTTCTGATTTTTCTGATAACTGTGTTGCCGGTGTTTTGTGCATCATTCGAATCAACAAAGTTTTCATGCCGTCATGATATGTCATTTGCAATACATGATGCACATGTATTTATATGGCAATAATCAGAAAGCAATTCAAGTCATTAATTGTAATTCAGCACAGTCATTAAGCACTAATCATTGTTTAATAATTGTACGGATGCAAGCAAATTTCACAGTTGTCACATTCGGGAGAAGGATAGCATAGAGAAACTAGTGGAGCTCTATCTCAAAGAAATGGTGGCTCGTAATGGAGTGTCTATTTCGATCATTTCAAACCGAGACAGTCACTTTATTTCAAGAATTTGGAAGTCATTTCAAGAGGCCCTTGGATCTCATTTAAATCTAAGCACAGCCTTTCATCCACAAACTGACGGCCAGAGCGAACGGACAATCCAAACACTCGAAGATATGCTTCGTGCGTGGGTTTTGGATTTGGGCGGCAATTGGGATACTCATTTACCTTTGGTTGAGTTTTCCTACAACAACACTTACCATACAAGTATACAAACTGCACCGTTTGAAGCTCTCTATGGTCGAAAGTACCGCTCTCCTCTATGTTGGGCGGAAGCGGGCAATAAACAACTAAGTGGTCCGGAATTAATCCAAGAGACTACGGATAAAATCTTTCAGATCAGAGACCGTATCAAGGCGGCTCGTGATCGACAGAAGAGCTACGCAGACAAGAGACTGAAGCCTTTATCTTTCAAGGTCGGAGACAAGGTCTTGTTGAAAGTCTCACCTTGGAAGGGCGTAGCAAGATTTGGAAAGCGTGGAAAGCTTAATCCCCGATATGTAGGACAATTTGAAATCTTGGAAAAGATTGGCACCGTAGCCTACAAGCTGAAGTTACCAGAAGAACTAAGTAGTGTACACGACACATTTCATGTGTCGAATCTTAAGAATAGTCCAACACAAGAAACAGTTATCATCCCGGCGGATGAAGTTCACATTGATGACAAACTCCAATACACTAAAGAACCTGTTGAGGTCATGTATTGGAAGATCCAGAAAACACGGAGAAGTCGTATCAAGTTAGTAAAAATTCGTTGGAACTCTCGACACGGACCCGAATATACTTGGGAACGTGAAGATCAAATCAAAACCAAAATACCCTCACCTATTCGAGAATACTCCTACAAAGGATGACTCGGCTTGAATTTCAGGATGAAATTCTCAATAACAGGGGGAGAATGTGACAACTGCCACTTTTCGGTAACTTTCTTACACTTAAAGTACTCATTTTTAGCTACATTTTTATGCATTTTGAACACCCGAACTGCGTATTTCGTGACATACACTTAGAATACTCATGGAATACTTACTTAGGATTCACATGATTTATTTTTATTGAATACATTTGAAACAGTTTAAACAATGCATCGAAACTACTAGAAAAGCACCTAGTAAACTAGTATTCTGACGAAAACGCAGGATCCGCAGAAACCATCTAAACGACATTTTTAGGACTCAGGCGAAAGTCCAACATCTAATATACATTAAACCCTAACTAGGAATGCAAGGGTTTGGTTTAAAACCTTCTCGAAGTCCGATAACACTAAAAACTACCCGAAAATCACTAAAAGCGACGATTACAACACTTTTCCGCAGAAATTCTGCAGAAATCAGCTTTATAATATTTTTACAACATGTAAAAATGCTATTTAACATAGAATTCAGATGAGGATACCTTCGGGTATCATCCGAACCAATAACTACATCAATTCACACAAGTTACACAAGCTTAGCGTTCAAATAACGACTAACGGAAACGAAGCGAAACGATTATCTAAACAATATCGGATCTTTTTTAGTGACCATCTAATATTATTTAGATCATATTAAACTAGTAATGGTCACTTAACACCTTCTTAACACTTAAACACTTGAACATACAAGTTTCCTAACATAACATCTCAAAAATTCTAACACTTTATCAAAGAAAACAAGTTCAAAGCAAGGGTACCCCCCCCCCCCCAACACTATTTTCGGCCCAACCTTCATGTGGGACCCATTTTTTATACCTTGTCTCCAGAAATATCTTGCTAATTACCTTTAGATGCAAGTGGTTACACAAGTGGACCTAGTGGTAAAGCATGGTGAAGACTTATAACACTTTGATTCATAATCCTCTAAGCACTTCATCTAATTTTTCACCATCTTTTTCACACACTTAAGAAACTCTCTCAACATTCATATATTATCCAAGAACACCATAAAAAACATTTCACCTTTCAAGCCTTCTTTGATGATCAAGATGGAGCTTGAAGATACTTAAGATTATCTAAGGATACTACAAGAAGAAGCAAGCCTTTTCATCCATTCCATAGCTTCCAAACACCAAGATCAACACTTTTTCTTTTCTTTAATCATCATCAAGATCATCCCTAGCCATTAGTGCTAGAAGTAAGCTTCTAAAATCTCTTTTTCATACTTATTTATGTATTATTTGTTTAAAGAACATGTAATAAACTAAATAATCATACAAAATAATATGAAAATACAAAGAAGCAAAATAATAATCATGATATAAAAGTGTGTTTATGTTGTGAATTAAGGATGATTACTTGCATATTTGATCTAGTTTTGATGATTAGCATATGAATAACTTGTTAGATGATGTTTAAAAACATAATCTAACAAGTGTACATGAAAATGCTTAAGGGTTTTGTTAAACATAAATGTTTAGATGGATGATCATAATCTTTGATTTTGTTAAAGTATATAAGGTTTTTCACTAAAAATAATACTTTTACAAAGTTATAAAAAGAAACATACAATATGGGTTTTTATAAAAAGTTTGTTAAAACTAGAAGTAAAGCATGGATTTTGAACTAGTTAACTTATGTTATGATCATATCAAAACCCTACATGTTATTGATTTCATCTTGTTAAGATTTTGATATAAATCTCATACGTTTTTAATAAGAAAAATATGAGAAGATTATTGGTGATTTTATAAGAAAAAGATATGTTTTATTAAACATGGCTAAGCATATATTCCAAAGGAAATATGGTCATTTTTCTTAAAAATCATAAATTATAAAAACTATCATTTTTGACAAAATCTTTATTAGATTAAAAATATTTTAAAGAGTAGTTTTTATAAAGGCAAAACTAGTTATAAATATATATTTTTGAGAAAATATATATTTAGTTATCTTAATAACTTATGTGCTATGTGTTATTTGTTTGTATTAGTTATATGTATGAAAACTAGTAACTTGAATACAATGGTACAAATAAACACAAGTCACAATACAACTAAAGTCTTACAAGACTAAACATATAAAGACACCTTAAAAACAACTTGCGTACGATCCGAGCCTTCGGACACAATTTATGGACAAATCGGACTTACGGACTAAAAATTATATTTTTAGAACTAATCTTAAAAATATATTATTTTTAAGATATCATCTATACCTTTTACGAAGTATAACATATATTCTTTTATGAAATATATCTTAGAATATATAAGTATATATATTCTAAGAATACAAGATCACATATAACAAACACGCGGACATACATATTCCTATACGTGCAACGATATGCACATTCACATCACCTAACACTTGGTGAAAACACATTTATACAACTACGATACAACTCACGAGATACAAGAATATATATTTGGCGAAATATATATACACTAAACAGTTATCAGTTAATACATCCAAAACACAGTTCAACAAATAACAAAGGCATACAAGTCTTAACACATATTCAGGATAAAAGACTTGTACTCAAGTCATTACAAGACCGAAGTGTCTAACAAATATAGAACGTTTGTAGTTCATGACACTATTCAGGACGACCGTACGTGAGATCACAGTTACTTACTATTCACGGACGCAATTCTGTGAGTTCATGTCCCCTATTCAAATTTAAATGCTTTACAACTTTACAACTATCGGGGAAAATACATGTTTAATTGTATGTTAAGTCATGGAATGAAACACCTTAGATCATGTGCGATTAGGGTCATACATCTAAGCACCATTAATCCAGTTTGGACTTAGGTACAGAGGGTTAGATCTAATGGGTTTTGGCGATCCCCACTCTTGGTCGTGGACCCATACAGAAGAGTGCGTTTGTATCCCAGTCGACACGAAATCGTCTAGGTTTGGATTGCTTCCTAATTCGTCACACATATTAATGTCCTTGCGAAACATTAATGAACAACGATTTCATTGACGCTTTACATACTACATCTTTACATACAGATACATTTTATACAACTCACATTTTACAGATACATTTTATACAAGTCACATTTTACAAGATACATCTTATACAACTAAACTGCATGAACTCGCCAACTTTTGTTGATGTTTTCAAACTCACATGTATTTCAGGGAATTAGTGGACCATGCAGACATTTCAGTCAAGGAAAGCAAGTATCAAGACTCCATGCCACCATTTGAAGGGTTTGCCCGTTATATACCGCCTCTTTGCGGTGATATAGTGGTCAAAGCCTTGACATTTTAAGACTTACATTTTGATGTATAAAACAATGACAATTTATTTTCATTTGATGGTTTGTAACCAATACATTTAACTTATGTTGCGTTCTTTTATTACGATTATGACAATGGCATTGGAGCTTGTTTTTATTAATTTAGTATGTTCACTTATATTATTAGGCAATGAGAACCGATCAGATCACACCTCGTGCTTCCGCTATGAGCGGGTGTGACAATAGTGGCGTCCACCACTGGTGCAATACTAAGAGATCCTCCAATAACAGGGACACCTCTGATCACGTCATCGATAACTGGTACCGTGCCAGATGATTGTCCCGTTTCATGAATCGAGAGAGGAGCGTCATCGTTGTCATCAATCCACATGTTGCTAGTGAAAGCATATTGGGGGTCTACCTGGCTGGTAAAAGCAGCAGGGTCGATGTGGAAAGATGAAGCAAACTCAGTCATACCAACCATCTGTGGGGTCGTGATAGGTATCTCTGGTAGAATCGATCTGGGTGAAGTCTTGAAATCTGGCTCGCTACCTGAGTCGTGGATCTCGATGACCTCGTGCTCGTGCGACATCTGTGACACATATGTAACCGTACAAGTAAGTGTGTGATTAATATGAATAGTAACACATAAGGCCCAAATAAACAGAAAATCACGTATGCACATAAACACATAATGGTTTTCATACATGATAAAATTTTCCATGTTTATTTAAAAATCTTGGCTTCGAGAATTTTGGACTTTAAATCTCAAAATTCTTCGGATGAAGTCTAGTGTTTTCTCCCGAAAACATCTAGTTCACTAACAACCATTGGCTCTGATACCAACTTCTGTCACACCCCAAAACACGTCGCAGCGGAATTTAAAACGTAGTGGTGACGGAAGTTGGTGCCCATTTCTATCTTGATGTTCGATGCATTATATTGTTGGACAATATTACTTATTTTAAACATATATTTTTAACTTAACTTCCCAAAACACGACATAACCATGACATGATAAAGTTGTCTTTGATCCTCACGGATCTTATTACATTGTCCTAGAAAGTTTAAAAGTTAGTCCAACATTTTAAGTGACAAAACATGCATCGACAAACACATGATACGCCATAATTCCCGAAGCCGAACTCAAGTACCTGTAGAACACGTTTAAAATCAAGTGTCAATAGAAAGGAAGGTGAGTTCACATATTCAAATTTAAACAATTTGATCTTAAGGAAAAACTTTCTGATTATGTGTTTATTGTAAAAATCCATATAATTTTTAGAAAGTTCATTTATTTCCTTAATAAAATCCATGGGTCATCCGTCGTAAGTTCAGAAACACGACATTAAGGCATTTTCCCAAGTTTTGTATATTAAATTCATAGCGTCAATGTTCAGACTCGTATGTTAGCTAGACAATACGAACTATATATTTACCATGCAGGGATAATCAATGCTAGACAATAACCAGAATTTAAATTCGTCGTTTGACTTGACACGGGAAGACCGGTCACGACGGGGTTGTCAACCCTATAGATCTACCAACAATTCATCGCGTGCAACACTTAATCGATTAAACGACATTATTGGCGTAGGGTCCATATTGAGACCATATATGATGCCTGCCTCACGTACAATATATATCCTACTAATATGACAAATTTAATATACGATGTTGTACGAATCGCCTGAAATCCCCATCGAAATGTAGGCCTATGCTGTTACTTACTCTCTTGAGACCAAGCAATATTCGTTCCAACCACACCATTGTTTTCCCCCAAACATACTTTCATCAAAAACGTTTTATCTCGAAACGTATGATTTATCAAACTCCATATATTTTCAACGAAAATATATAATTTATATTAAAAGGTATGTTTTAATCCAAAAACATTATTAAACCCTTTTTGGCGTGTTCTACCCCCAAAATATATACAAAGCAGTAAAAGAGGGGTTTAGTGACACTCACCTTTGGGTGCGTATTTTTAAATAGCGTAATCCCACAGTTTGATTTCTACACGTCCTATTATATGTAGGAACGATTTATAAATCAATATATCACAAAAATCCTAAGTTTCTCTGTTTTCTTAGAATTTTCACATAACTTTGAGATTTTCTCGAAAAATCTTCATTTTTGATTATGTTGGCACGTTAATATATATAGGAGTCCATATATATATATATTTTAAAGATTTTGAAACTTGAACGATTTTACTGGTGACCGTTATCATGTAATACCATTTACACACCCGTTTATACGTAATATATCTACGATTTGCGCGTCGTAATATATATACATAAACGTACACATAAATTATTATTGAATCACGCGTAAACTCATTAACTTATCTATTTTGTCATTTTTAAGGCAAATATACATAAAATATTTTATATGTATCAAATTTCATGCTCGACAAACAAGTTACACATTTAAAGCGATTTTTACCGTTTCTACCGCACAAAACGTACAAGTATACATGCATAATCTAAATTTCCAATATCATGTTAAAACTTAACATATTTTCACATTCACATGTTTAAATCACATAAAACATCTTAACACATAAGGTTCACCCAAAATTTACCCTTACAAGTGTTCATCGAAAAATGCGTATTTTAGCGATTCGGTAACGTTTTCTGGCGTCGGAAGTCACGTATGACTAACCAAACACCAAGTAAACTTAAAATTAGTTAAAATACTTATTTTCAAACTAAAAATATCAGTTTACTTACTGATCTAAATCAGTTTTATAGAAATCATTCAAAAAGCCGATTTTTTACCTTTTTAACGCATAGTTTTGCGTTAAACGTTACTATAATCATCCCAACTCGGAATGACTTGATATTTTAACACAATAAATTTTATTTACTGATTAAAATAGTGATTATATTCAGATTAGTGCAGTTTTTGTGTAAGTCACATAAATCATGCGATTTCACGTATTTTACAACTTCTAATGCACCAAGTACAACATGCAAAGCTAGTAAACATTATGACAAAGTTATATGTCACTAAACACTTTAAAATAACTTTATTTTAGTGTTTATAATCTGATTAAAACTTATTTTTATTAAATCATACTCAAATCATCCTTTTATGATCACATATCAACATGCATGTCCAAGTATGTGCATCTAATACACCAATATCATAAGACGATCATCCTACATGATCTTAAATGCATCAAAGAACATAATTATTTCATGTTCATATAAATCAAAACATGTCCATTCCATTGTCATCTAATCATTTTTACATAAATGCAAACATTCTTACATTTATGAATATGTGACAAAAACTTACATACATGCATACATATATATATATATATACACGACATATATACATACATATATGAACTTCCAAAAGTTCACTTTTAACATATTCATCTCAAATCACAAAACCCTTTTTAGAACATTCTTTTATGACATCTTTTTAACCCATGCATGTAATCCATCTTTCAAGAATCAAATCAAATCAACCAAGAATCATTCAACACAATCAAAACACAACTAAATACACATATTCACACAACTTTCGGCCATACATACATATACACACTTATTTTTACTTTGTTTAAAATCTCATTCATTGTTAGTTTCAAGTTTGTAATTAATTCCAAGTTCAACAGAAACCTTCCAACATTTCAATCATCACTAAAAATCAAGAATGTGGTTTTGAAAATAAGTTTATACCTTCAAGATTTCTTAGTGGTTTTTTGATAAAGATGATGATATGAGGCCTTATTCTTGCTTAAACCTTCTTGAAATCACTTCTAAATCTCCTTACAACTTAAAATCACCTTGGAATGCCTTTGATTCTTCAAGAAATGGTTTGAAAATTTTCAATGTGTGTGTAAGGGGGTGTTCGGCCGAGATTCATCAAGAGGGAGAGAGAGATGAAAATGGTGAAGGGTTTCTTGGGTTTTTGAATGATTATGGAAGCTTTTAGGGACAATAATCATCACTATGGTGTTCCCCATGTCCACAAGTGTCAAGAGAGAGGAGAGAGAGTTCATAATCAGCCGCCACCTCCCCCTCTATACATATACTACACACATACAAACCTATATATACACATATATATGTATTATAGTGTAAAAACAGGTATTTTACTGGATACCGGGTATTTTATCTAGCGTTTTAATCCCGTTTTAGTGCGTTTTAAATTATTTTTATCATTATATAAAAATAATCACACAAAATTATTACTAAAATAATTACCAGTTGCCTTGACTGGCTGCGTTGTCGGTATTTTGTCTAATGCGCGCAGTATCGAGCGGTACGTGCTCAAACTCGAAAAATAGAGTTTCTTAGCGTTTTAATTTATTTTTCATCAAGAATATGATTAAAATTATTATTCTAATCATAACAGACTATTTTTAGGATTTTAACACTGATCGGGTGGTCACCGATGTTCGTTTCGCATTTTAACCGTTACGCGATAAGCGTTTATGTTATCGTTGCCAACGTAATTTTTACCAAGGTTTAAATTTACTAACTCATTAAATTTCACATATAAACATCATAATCAGTCAAATACAGCCTTTTATCTATTCACAACACATGTTACAGTTGTATGGTACGGCCTGAAAAGCCGGGTGTCACATGTAGAGGGAGAAAGTTGGCCGGGGCATGTCATGTTGGGGTCTATCATAGTGGGGTTTCTTGGAGTAAGCGTTATCTTTGTTTTGGAGCCTAGTCATGGAGCTTAGTCTCCGGGAACTGGTGTCCATCTCCTTGGCATTGCTACTAGTATCTTTTCCTCTAACGTAAGCCCTGGCCTTGTCCATCATGCCATCGAAGGTCTCCGGGAACTCCTCCCCCAGTTTCTCACATAGCTGTGTGTGTGTTTAACCCGTTGATGAAACTGCTAATTTTCATAACCTCCTGGACACCTTTTATGTTCATACTTTCTTTAATGAACTTCTCCATATGCTGGTCTACCCGTTCGTTGTCCCTCTGCCTTATGTGCATGATCTCGTTTGGATTTTTAACCACTTTCCTCTGTTAATTGAAGTTTCTTAGGAACTCATCATAGAGATCTTCATAACTATCTATGCTGCCAGCAGGGAGACTATCAAACCATAGACAAGCTCCCTCTCTCAAGGTCTAGACGAACATGTGACACCAAGTGGGCATGGTCCATCTCCCCACCTGGCATGCTCCTCTGAAGGCATGTAGGTAATCTTCTGGGTCCTTGGTACCATCATACCTATCAACGTTACTCAGGGGTTTTAGTTTAAGTGGAAGTGGGGCCTCAGATATGCATCTTATGAATTTTGAAATCTCTGCTAGATCCCTGGGAAGGTACAGCTTGTCCAGCGGATCCTCGCTCTGGTTTTTGTTTTTCTTTTCCTCCTTCTTAGTTTTGTTGTCTTTTCAATCTGCCAACATGGTGACTCTTTCTTCATGTATCATTTGTTTTAACACATACGTGAAGGTTGTCAGAGGGTGTGGGTTGTCCTTCCCTCTATCACCTTCTACGTTATGAAGGGCAGTAGTCTCTCCCTTTTGGGGTGTGTCGAAAATGAGTCTTGACCGGAGGCTCTCTCACTTCTTCATTTTTTTCTAGATCTTCGAGTTGTTCCATAGCTCGTCTTTATGAGCTGACACAAACTCAGGCATTATGTTGATCTCTTTAATACGAAGAGATTCGGATTCTGTGGTATTTTCAAGCTCGTTGGTGATATCTTCCACCAGGACAACCTGTTTCTCAGCTGTCTAAGAAGGCCCAGAAGTGTTGTCTTTAGTGGTGAGGGATGGTAGTGATGTTGACATGGTGCACAACTTCTTAGTGAACTTCTTGAACGTGGGGGTGTTCAGGACTTTTATGGTCAAAGGTCTCACGGATGGCGCCATTGTCAAATCCCTTAAATCAAACTGCTAGAGAGATGATAGAGACTCGTCTACGTCCAAGTCTTCACTACGTAGTTCGCTACAAAAAATAACACCATTAGCCTCACCACGGAGGACCCCAGAGGGGGGATCTGTGACCAAGCTCCAACTGAGAGTAAGAAAACTTGTCGGGACAATAAATATGGTTCCGACACAATAAATTGGTTGGGATTAATGGTTTGGGTCTTAGAATTAAATGTATGTATTCAATATAGTTGAGAGAATGTTTTCTTCATATTTAATGTGGCGTTTAGGGTTTGTAAAAGTTACCTTATTCTGATCTCTCCCCTAGCTTATATGTGGAGATTGGCTTATCAGATTGAGCATACAACATCTGATGACTTCTAAAGGTCTGCTGATACAAAGGTCTGTTACACACAAAGGTCTGGTGGTTTTTAAAGTCTGTTGAAGACCAATCAACTGTTGAAGACAAAGTACTACTGGAAGTCTATCATCTTTTGACCTCATGTTCCAAGGGTGCCAAGCACAGAAGATCCCAAGGTCTAAGTACCTAAAAGTCTTGAAAATTACTCTGAGCAGGATTTTCAGAAGATTGAGCTAGATGCTAAGGCATTCAGTATAGTGGCCACAATACTACCCAATAACATATATGTTGGCCTATTACACTGTAACAGTTCTAAAGAGCTATGGGATGCACTGAAAGAGCAATTTGGTGGGACAGAAGAGGTTATTGAAAATAACAAAGAGGACTTAAACCAACAATATAAAACATTTTGTCATGTTAAGGGAGAGTCATTAACCCAACAGTTTGAAAGGTTTAGCTGTCTGATTAGTGAGTTAAAACTGGTTAATGTTGAATATGCTAAGTCCACTTTAAATAGTTGGTTCCTTAGATCATTAACAGAAAAGTGGGACACTATAGCCTTTGTGACCAGAAATTATATGGGGCTAAAGGATTTAAGTCTGACCCAACTTCATGGTAGGCTTCTCACATATGAAAGGGAGCTGAACCAGAAAAAGAAGTTGCAGGAATCTGGAAAAGTTGCTAATGATTACACTTTTGGTAACACAACACTTTTAGGTTAAGAAGAGTCATCTGGTGGTAGTAAGGACCTGAGTTATGATCATTTTATTGACATAACTGCAGGTGGAGCCTTCAACTCTGAGCCTTACTCACCCAATTATGCTTTCACAACTAATGGGGAAAACCAGATTTCTGATAACTTATCCTTTGAACTGAATGACCTCCAACACTTTGATCCTACTGATCTGGAAAGAAATGTACATTTTGCATCAATTGGCCTTGTTGAGTGTTAGAACCAGCAACTTTTATAAAAGAACTGGTAGGAAGTTTCCTAGTTTGCATGGGAATTTGAAAGTGGGGTTGGATAAGTCAAAAATCAAGTGTTATAAGTGTAATAGGCTTGGTCATTTTGCTAGGGAATGTAGGGGTCAAAACTGTGGACCAATTGCACATCCAGTAAACACTGTTCCAAGACCTCAAAACACTCAAAGCACTGTGCACTATTCCCAATATACCCCTGCTCCTCATATGCAAAACACTGCCCATTTTTCACATCCAGTAAACACTGTTCATGTCCAAACAACCGTTCCACATATTCAGTACGTTCAAGCCCATGTACCTCAGGTTTAAGTGCAACCTGCACCACAATAAGCTGTATAAACATCTGCTCCAGCAGAGGCCAGTCAACAGAGTTTCTTCACACAGGGCTTTGTTGATTGGAATAGCTTGCCTGAGGACTTAAATGATGAAAATTTTTCTCTGATTGATAATCCTGATGTTTCTCTTGATGAATTTTGTTTCATGGCATTAGAGTTAATACCAGAAGGGCAAGAATCTGAGAAAGTGGAGTCCAGAGAGCTGATGAAGTGGATGAAGTGGCTGAAGCAGTGGTTACTACTGTTGTTGGTGAACAGATGTTAGAAGAGAAAGAAACTAAACCAGTGTTGGAACCTCTTGCTGATCCATGGGATACTAATGTGGTTGAAAAGGATGCTAGTGTTTGTGAAAATGAATGTGATTGTGCCATGATGGTTGTTGCTAAGGTGTCACCTCATATCTTAAAAGATCTATGTTCAGATAAATGCATTATTTCTTTTGCTAACATAAAAGAGGTAAATGAAAACCTTTGAGACAAGATCTTAAAAGATGAAATACAATTTGAGAAAACTTTTAAAGAATTGAAAAACAAATTGTTTGAAAAAGAATCTGAAATCAGCAGTCTGAAACATGAACACAGCATAACCAAAGACCAACTCCTAACTATGGTAGAAAAATACCAGGTTTGCAAAAAGGAGCTTGAATCCACCCAAATCACTTGTGAAAAATGGGTGGATTCTTGTAAAGGTTATGAACTGATGTTGGAAAAGCAGATCAAGAGCAATGTAAAGTTTGGCATTTGCTTTAGAAAACATGTCCAAACTAAAAACACTGCTGAAATTGAATCTGGTTTAGTTGAAGTAATCCCAACAAACAAGGCTGGACAAGAGATAAAAGTCACTGATAAAAATGGTAACAAAATCATTTTAGAAAAACCAGAGGGGTCATCAACCTTTGAAGAGATAGAAAAATATCAATTCAAACCCACCTGGTCTGATGAATGTGACATCCATGAAAACTTCAAGCCAATGGATTTTTCCACAATTGAGGGTTTCAAAGCACCCAAGGCTAAGGTCATTCCTCTGAAAGACAACCCAACAGAGGTTAAAAACTCTGTTGAAAAGGAAACTGAAAAGAGGAAGAAAAGAGAAAAGATTAAAAACTTGTTTTGTGATTTTGGTGAGAAAAGAAATCATTCCACAAAGGACTGTTTTCATTTAAAAGCATATGATATCAACAGAACTAGTGTCATTGAGACTGCACCTAAGTGCATAATTTGTGGAAAAACCAACCATCTTACTCAAGAGTGTGTGTATCTCAAAAATTTTGAGGTTAAAAGAAAAGAGTATACTTCAAAAACAACACTGGAGAGTCCATAAAAACATGCCCCCAAATACAAACAAACTTTTATGCCTGTCCAAACAGCTGTTACAAAACAGTTGAACAAAACCTCTGCTCCCAGAGAGGTACAAGTGACAGATGCCCCACCATCAAACCAATTCCCAAGAGGATATGGTCAACCATCATACCAAAAGGTTCCACATGCTTATGAAGCTTACAAAAGGTCCTCTAAGACCAAAGTGAACAGGCATCCTTTTGGTTATCAACATCTAACAGGAGATGGTCCATAACAGTGGTTACAGCAAAATGTTCAAAAATCTATTCAAAGCCCTGACCTAACCATTGTTCATGCTCCTGGACTTGAGGTTGACCTATCTATGACCCCATCCAAAGCCATTTTGGATTTGGAGACCCACCTAAACTAATTTGTTACTTGATGTGCAGGGAGCTTCTGCATGCTTAGATAGTTTATGGTATGTAGATAGTGGAGGCTCCAGGCACATGACAGGATGTACAGCCCTACTCAAAGATTTCAAAAACCATGAAGGGGGGTGATATATCCTTTGGTAACAATTCAAAAGGGAAGGTGTTGGGGTTAGGGACTGTTCAGACTGGGAAGCTAAAGTTTGAAAATGTCAATCTTGTTGACAATTTTAAGTTTAAGCTCCTTAGTATTTCACAAATGAGTGACAAAGGCTATGGGACATTCTTCACTAATGATAGCTATAAGATTGTTGGGCCAGAAATGGTGAAAAAGATTGATGAAATCATAGCCGGGAGTAAAACACAACTTATTGCTCAAAGGAGTGGCAATGTGTATGTGGTTGATATGTCTATAGAAAGTCCAATGACTGATGCTTGTCTATTCTCAGCTGCCTCTACCAAAGAGCTAGAATTATGGCACAGGAGACTTGGGCACACAAATCTTTAGACTATCACCACACTCTCATAACAAGGCCTTGTAAGAGGTCTCCCATAAAAACTTTTACTTGTTCTGAGCATTGTGTTTCCTGTCTAAAAGGTAAACAACATAAAAGCTCTTACAAGTCCATTGAAGAGTCCAAAACAACCAAGTGTTTGCAAATGCTCCACATGGATTTGTTTGGCCCAGTAAAAATCATGAGTTTGAAAAAGAAAAGATATTGTTTGGTTATTATTGATGATTTTTCTAGGTTTACATGGACTCACTTTTTACATTCTAAGGATGAGACTGCAGGTATCTTGCAAGACTTTGTTAAACAGGTTGAAAAGCAATTTGACTTGCCAGTAAAAATATTTAGAAGTCGCAATGGAACAGAGTTTAGAAATAAGGAGTTGGATGAGTTCTGTGTGGCAAAAGGGATTGTAAGGCAGTACAGCATCCCAAGAACACCAGAACAAAATGGGGTGGTTGAAAGGAAAAACAGAACTTTGATTGAAGCTGTCAAAACAATGCTTGCAGACTCAGGTTTACCCTTAACTTTTTGGGCAGGGGTTGTAAACACTTCTTGTTATGTGCAAAACAGAGTTTTAATCAACCCCAGGCATCAAAAGACTTCCTATGAAACTCTATTCAAAATCAAACCACTGATCTCCTATTTCAAAATCTTTGGCTGCCCATGTTTTATCTTAAACTTAAAAGATTCCATTTCAAAAATTGCAGCCAAAGTGGATTGTCTAACAACCCGTACTTTTGGTTGTTCCTTGTTACCGTCACTTCTCTCGTAAACGATTGTACTCCGAGATTCGATTAACGCTACGGGTTTAACTATACTTTAAACGCATTTTCTGACGTTTATTTAATGCTTCTCAGACGCGATTCAAGACCAATTTGTAGGCTTTTTCCTTCGAATCTTCTTCATTCTTCATCACTAATCACTTCTACTCCATCTTCTTCATCAAAATCACATACACATTTTAACTTTTTCTCAAAAACCCTTGATTCCAGCCGTTTCGGAGATGGTTTTCACTCAGTTGCTCAGGTAAACTGTTGTGGAACATTATTCAATCAAGATTGGTTCAGAATATAAAGGATTTCAACACTTTTCAACTTATTTATGAACAAATTCAACACTTTTCAACTTATTTTGAACTCTTCTTCAGGTTTTACACAATATTGATGGAATCGGGACTCAAGCAGACTCTCGGCTCGTTCCATAGCTAAGATCCAGCTCGGGAACTGATTTCCACCAAAGAGATGGACCGACTAACAGGTCAAGCATGAATCTTCATCAAGAACAGTACCTCTGTCCGTATGGGTAAGGCCTATCCGGATGGACTGGGCTTGGTAAGGATCAGTTGGTTGATTCTGTCGGCATGCAGTCTTCGTTAACTTAAAACTTTTTACTTAGAATTTTTTTACAAAACTTCAAACACAAATTATCTGTTTGAATGGCCATCCGTCTGGATGACCACCCGTTTGGATGATCTGACCCTAACAGTTTCCGTTGTTTAAACGTTTTTAACTAAACTTCAAATTCTCCCAAACAACCAAGAACCATCCGAATAACCATCCGTCAGAATGGTCATCCGTCCAGATGACCATCCATCCGGATAACCATCCATCCGGATGGAACCCATCCGTTTGGATACACTGATACGACACGTAACCAGCTCTACATTCCGCTTACAACCGTTCAGCCCTGAGGGATACTTATGCTCTGTTTCCGTTCACAGGTTAACTTAGCGCTCCCTTCAATCCAACACAGTGTATGTTTAGCATTTACGAACTCACTGTGAGTATACTCGAACCCTTTTTCGCTTAATGCACTTTTGGGTGTTACATACGTTCTCTATCAAAACATAACGCACACAATACTTAAACGCTTACAAACGATAAACGCTCTCGCATGTTATACGTGATTCGATGAATGCTTGTATGTTATGTTTACACAGTGATTATAGATTGCCACCCTTAGCAACGATAGTACTATAGTTTGGACTCAACACTTGTTTATTCATGGGTTGTTAAGGTTATTACTTCATGTGTTCAAAGTGATGGACATGTTTCGCGCATTCTACAACTCGCAGTCATGTTGGTATTGTTTGTATCATTGTCGATAGCTTACTTGATTCACTTCTCTATGTGCTACATGTTGATTATGCGTAAACGCTTTTCATACTATTATCTATGCAAACTTGTGTACTCACCTTTAAATTTTATGTATTGACTTTTATTTTAACGTATGTGACAGGTTGATGGACTATTTTTCTGCCAACAAGTTAGGAAGTCTAGAAACCCACCGAATAAAATCTGACTTGTCAGAATAGTATTTGTTTTTGAGACTTATTATCTGTGATGACTATTTGTGTAATATTGTTTAATAGTATGGGATATTGAAACTTTAAATATTGTCACTTAATAGTTGTTACGTATTCTCTTGAACAATTTGTTTCGCTTAGTGCCACGCACTGATCATTCCGCCATCGGTTGGGGTGAGACAGATTGGTATCAGAGCCATAACTATAGGGAATTTGGTCGAGTCTTGTAGAACAGATCTAGTCTATAGTCTAGGAACCAAATCAAACCCTTTGTGTGAATCCTATCTCTTATGCAAACTAGGGATACCTGTATGAATTGGAACAACTCGCACAAAGTGAGTTACTTTGCTCGAGTGAAACATCTCGTAAGAAGTAGGTCACCGTGCCTGAGTTGTACGCTTCATACGAAGTATGCCAGCTCATACTAAAACGCTTAAATTGCCTTTCCTAAGGAAAATGTGTATCGCCTTTCCTAAGGCTAACACAATACACACGTTTTGAAAACACTCGTATAACACAAACGAGTGATTATGTCGAGAATAGGTGTGAAAACCAAGAACTCTCGATAAGATCTCTCACCCCGCGAAATTTTACCCTCAGCACGAGAACTTCCGTTGAGTCAGGAGTGATATCCGCATCTCAACGAAGATCTCCAACTCTTTATCTCGTGGTTGTTTAACCACGATTAGGAGCGAAATTGTTAAGTTAGGGGTGAAACCCGCATCTTAACGACTTATTCCACTCCCTACTTATTTTACAAAAGCTCTCACCAAAGTCTCGACTGTTCCAATAACTCGAGTCACGTAGTAACTGGAAGGATGAATGTCGTTTGCCGTATCACGATGAGAGAGCATAGTCTATTAGGCCAACACGTGCACTTGAGCTATTGTGAATAGCTGAATCACTTTGGGTAGTCGATGTCTAACACCCAGGACACTCCATATTCAAACCTGCAATCACCGATTTTACGCGCCATCAAGTTTATTGTGTTTATTTATTTTAAATTTACGTCTTTGCTTTCGATTTCTCGCTTTCCGCTTAACACACACAACTCGCACAGCGCTCCGGATATAAAACGCTAACTAATTGCGAACAAACTAAGAACTCTTATACGCTATAGTACTTGCTGATGTACGCTTATTTACTCGTTATCGCTTGCAAGTCTCGAACGCGCAACGCATCTTTGAAAGATAGGTGAATACGTGCAAAATATGTACTTATGTGCTAATACATGCTTATGTGTATACGTGCAACACGTGCTTATGTGCCTGTGTGCTTATGTGCCTATGTGACTATGTGCTTATGTGATTATGTGATTTTTTTCATTATGTTGGTGCATAAATGTCTGTTAACTTCATCGTGTATCGAGTCATGTGTCTAGATAGGATAAACCAGTGCACAGTATACGGAAAATTAGGGTTTTAATGTTAGGAGACCATTTCGCACGAAATGGACAAGGTCATTTCATACGAAATGGGAGACATCCATTTCGCACGAAATGGACAGTGTTCATTTCGTATGAAATGCTCCTTCTATAAATACCTGTGCATGGTTGTCATTTGTAACGTTCGTGATTTCAGAGCCGAGGTGTTGTCCGATTATCAACTGATCTGTATTGCTTTGAAATCAATAAACAAGATAATTTGAACGTGAATCAAGCTGTAATCAAGTCCGAATCATTGATTCCGCCTTTGATTTTGACTAAAAACTCTTCTGATCGACTCGTTTAGGTCGTAGAACGATCCAACACATTATGTGAATAATAATATTAATAATATTAATAATAATAATAATAATAAGTATGTTGGATAAAACGCTAAACCTTTACCTATGACCCACTATACTCGAATCCCATCCAATGGCAGATGTCGTCATTTGGATCACACACCCAACGTACTGTCCGACGAAACCATGCTGACAAGCGTATTGCATCCCTCGTGGCCAAGGAAATGGCTAAAGTTATACTGCAGATTGTCAGCGAAATCAATGCTGTCAAAAGTACTTCCTCCGTTGATTCATAGAACGACACTCTGAAAGCTTCTTTCAGCTTTAATCAATTCAAGGCCTACGGTCCTAAAGACTTCACTAGTGAAGATGGACCCAGTTGGATGTTCCTGTGGTTTGATTCAATTGAAGTCACCCTTCATCAAAGCGGATGCCCAGACAACCTCCGCACTGTGAATGCTACTAGAGTCTTCCAGTCTAGGGCACTAGAATGGTGGACTGCTGAGCGCAACGGGTGCGGAAATGATGCAGCTTATGGCCTCTCATGGGAGGAACTAAAGGAACTCATGTTGAAAGAATCATATCCCCCACATGAAGTCTAGAAGCTGGAAAATGAGTTTTGGAACATCAAGCAGGTGGAAGGTGATAACGCTGGTCTCGCCGCTAGGTTCAAACAGCTGAGCATTATCTGTCCCAGTCAGGTGGACACACCTGATAAGGCTATCAAGAAATATTTTCGAGCTCTTCCTGATTGTGTACCTGACTTCGTTCAAGCAGCTAGAACCACTACTATCGAGGAAACCTACCAACTCGCAGCTGAGATCAATGACAGTTCGTTTCATCCTCGTATCTCTTCCTTCAGTTAGGCCATTGTTTTCAGGTAAAGTCATGTATACTAGTGGTATTCCACTTCTAGTATATGTATTTAGCAATTATCACACATAATCGCAAGTAATTCTTAATCACAGACAAGTGCTACTCCAGTGCACCCTAAGTCTCGTAGTGTCTTTTCTTGACTCATGTAAACAGTTTCAGGTAGTGGATGTCGCAGGACGTTTTATGCAATGAAAACTCTTTGAAAAATTGTTTTCGTGAAAGGATCCTAAAGATTGTAGACTAGACTCGAGAAGGAATCCTGGTTCACTACAATCGCAGCTCTGATACCAATCTGTCACACCCTTTCTGCGGCGGAAGCACGAGGTGTGATCATGAAAGGTTTTCATTTCATACGATTGGTAAACATACTACATGCTCATAAAATAACTTCAAATGCGAAACATTACATAACCGAAATCGTAGTTTTAGTGTTTACATCACAAGACAGCATTTTGTCTGAAGAGTTACAACTTTATTTAATGCTAAACATAAACGACATCCACGAGCATGAGCAAGATCGCGCGCACATCCATCTTAGTTACCTGAAATACATGTGAGTTTTTGGAAAAACGTCAACATAATGTTGGTGTGAATTCATGCAGTGATTGTTTTGAATGCTTAAATACTTGAATGAATACATGGTATGTAACTTGTAGAATGTATGAATGTACTTGTAAAACGTATATGTAACTGAGTACTATGAATGTTTGAATGTATTTGTAACACGTATCTGTAACTCCGCACTATGAATGTTTTGAATGTGTGAGATCGCTAGTGGTTGGCAAGGCCACTAACATGTGACACGACAAAGGAAGCCACCAAACCTAGGCATTTTTGTCGACTTTGACTGAGACACAGAAGCACTCATTGGTAGAAGTAGGCCAAGAGTGGGGTTGCCTGAAACCCATTAGATCTAACCTTTTGTTCCGCGGTATGAATGTATACGTTGATTAATGGTGCTTATGGTACCCTATTCGAGACATGATCTAGAATGTTTCACTTGAATGTTTCTGTACCCATCATACCATTTGTAAACATTATAACAGTTATAACATGTATTTCACCCCCGAAGTTATAAAACCAAAAACAGTTAAAGAAAAGGGGGGACCATGAACTCATAACTTTGCGTTCCTTGCGTCGTAAACTTCACCGGATTTGCTTAATTAACGTCGTGACCTATACGTGTTTTCTTAACTCTAGTCACTAGACTTGTATCGTACAAGTACAAGTCACTGTCTTTTGTGTACGTATTCTTGTGTTAAAAATAATTTATATTTTTAACTATGTGACTTACTTATTTTATTTTCTCAAAAATACATATAAGTTTCTTGTATTTCGCACCCGAATTATGTATCTTGTATGTTGTATGTGTATTTTTGTTACAAAAATCATGGCGAGATTTATATTCGAAAAGCATAGTTTAGAACACACTAGCAAACATTTGTCTAGAAAATATTTACTAAGTGTTAGGATTTTCAGAAAATTTCGCCATAGTCTCTTTTGTAAAAAGAGGTGTCCATGCTAAGTAGCATATCATTTTCTTTAACATATAACACATTAGATCGTTCTCAATTAACCAACCTGACATTCTGACATGCAAGATACTACTTTTGTCGTTTCAGTTTTAATATATAAAACTGGACTGTATTCGGACATTTTAATAAAATGGTTAACTTACTCCAAAAATTCCCAAATTTTTACAGAATGTCTTTTACCTATCAAATATTATTGTTTAAAAATATCGGGGTCCAGTTCATTATCAATATTTTAAAGAAAATCATTTACCGAACTACGATCAGATTTGTTACTTTCTGACCGCAGCCTACGGAATAATTCGTTTAAAATTCATCGTAAGTCCGATTTACGAAATTCCAGTTGGAGGGTCACAATGACATCAGTGATCATCTACGGTATAAATTTCAGGGGCCAGTTCTACTCAGGTTTTAAGTTATGATGAAGAATATAACACAAGTTTTTGCCAGTAAAAATGCAGCTTGAGCTGCTGTCCAAAAATAGGCCTTTAAAAATAGTAAACGACTTCGAAAAATTACGATTCCAGTGCCATTTGATCCGTTTTTCGAAAATACATAATTTAGGCTTCAGAAATTCTGTTTTTCGATTTGTTATGGTCTGTTTACAGCCATTTGAAGTTGGCTGAAAATGTAATTCAGCACATCTCTTTATAGTTTAAACGTTACTAAATCGCATCAACAAATGTCCGAACAACGGGTTTATCAAGAAACCAACGATCAAATATCATGTATGATTTAACCAACCCTCATCCAACAAGATTTCATCTTCACATAATCTTTTATGTTCAAGTTTCATGTAAAGTTTCATATTCATCATCTTAGTGTTCTTGTTCTTGTGATTTAAACATAATCATCATACTACTAGCACAAGGCTAGGGTAGAATCTAGTGATGAAGATGATGAGAAAAAGATGAAGAACAAGCAAGAACAAGGCCCTTTTGAAGCTCCACAAGTTGCAAGCTCCCACAACTCTTCTTCTACACTTGAATGATGCTCAAAGATGGAAGAATATGGTGGTTATGTGGTGGTGATGGTGGCGGTTTGGGGAGAGCCAAAAGTAGGAAAGAGAGAGTGAAGTGAGAGTGAATCTTGTAAGGTATGGTATGTGATCTAGAGACTTAACTTATAATGATCCCTCATCATAATTTGTTTAGATATGCAAGCAAAGATCCAATATAAAAATGGGATTAAATCTAGGTGAAGATCATGAAGTATGGAAGTGGTGATTTGTGGGTCCATGGGGACCGATTTTATTAAGATGTAGGGAGGGGTCTAAGTGTAACTTTTGGTTATAAAATCATCTTGTAATCCAAATCTAAGATTATGATCTTTAGGAGATCTTGGTAGATCATATGGAATCCAAGAAGATCATGTAGGAGATTTGGGAAGATTTATAAAAATCTTATGGTGGGGCCATGCTTGGTCTAAAAATCAGCAAGGGGGGGGGGGTTAAGTGTAATTTCCAAACTTTAATATATAAACAAGTTAGCTTTCTTGTAAAAATTTTAAGGACTTGATGTGTTATCATGTTATACGGGGTGTTATGGTGTTCGGGGACCATAACTAGTTCAGAAACATTAAAATAATGCTTCTAATAATATTTTGATGTTCCGGGTAATGTCCGATTGTTCGGTTATATACCGGTTCGTTAAAGTGCCAAATTGCACCGTTTAGTGTCCTTTTGCAACCCTTTTAATTCCCAACACTTAGGGAAATATTCTGGACAATAAGACACGAATTCTGCATAATAATTATATGTTAAAAAGCTGGTTATAGCTGAATTTAATAAAATTCTGCACTTAAAGTGCGTTTCGGGTGCTTTTTAGTGCGTATTTTAGTCTCCGGAAAGTATATATATTAACCCTTGTATGTACTCTCGGGTTTTAATGTATTCTTGTCATTGGACCTACACCAAGGCCTCAGTTCTAATGTCTGACTGCTTTCTGCAGAGTTGTTGACATATTGTGTTTTACCGGTGAGTTTACTAGTATTTCTGACGCAACGCTCTTGTTAATGCATAAAGCAATATTTTATAGTATAAAACGTGCATGAATTCTCTTGCATATAATGTAATCAATCAATGTTGACATTTAAGCACATAATTGCAGTCATTAAGTAATAATTAAAGTATACTGAAATTACCGGTTTGTGCCAGTTGTCACAGTCTCCCCCCGTTAAAAGAATTTCGTCCTGAAATTCAGGCTGAACTAACTCTTGCAGGAGTCATCTTGAACAAGTGGGGATACTTTTCTTTAAACTGGTCTTCACGTTCCCACGTGTACTCGGGTCCGTGCTTAGAGTTCCAACGTACTTTGACAAGTTTAACAGTGCTCCTCCTGGACTTGTTGACTTTCCAGTCGGTAACCTCAACGGGTTGTTCTGTAAATCGGAGGGCATCATCAATATGCACTTCATCCGCAGGGATGATCACGTTTTCTTGTGTTGGACTCTTCTTGAGGTTGGATACATGAAACGTATCATGTACTCCATTAAGTTCTTCCGGTAACTCCAACTTGTATGCCACAGTACCAATTCTTTCTAGAATCTTGAATGGTCCGATGTATCATGGATTCAGCTTTCCACGTTTTCCAAATCTGACTACGCCCTTCCAAGGTGAGACCTTCAACAAAACTTTGTCTCCAACCTCAAACTGTAATGGTTTTCGTCTTCGATCAGCGTAACTCTTTTGTCGATCTCGAGCCGCCTTAATGTGCTCTCGGGTCTGCATAATCTTGTCAGTTGTCTCCTGTACAAGTTCAGGACCAACCATACGTTTATCTCCAGCGTCTGCCCAACATAAGGGCGATCGGCACTTGCGGCCATACAGAGCTTCGAACGGCGTGGCTTTTATACTTGTATGATAACTGTTGTTGTAGGAAAACTAAACTAGAGGTAGATGAGTATCCCAGCTTCCGCCTAGGTCCATGACACATGCGCGAAGCATATCTTCTAGCGTTTGTATAGTCCGTTCACTCTGGGCATCTGTTTGTGGATGGAAAGCCGTGCTTAGATCTAATTGAGATCCAAAGGCTTCCTGAAATGATTGCCAGATTCTTGAGACAAAGCGTCCATCTCTGTCTGAAATAATTGAGATTGGCACTCCATGTCGTGCCACGATTTCTTTTAAGTATATCTCAGCAAGCTTTCCAGTGCTGTCTTTTTCTCAGATCGGTAGGAAGTGCGCAGACTTTGTTAACCGATCAACTATCACCCATATCATATCGTGCCCTCTCGGGGTCTTGGGTAATTTTGTTATGAAGTCCATTGATATTTACTCTCACTTCCACATGGGAATCTCTGGTTGTTGTAGTAAGCCGGACGGTTTCTGATATTCAGCCTTAACCTTAGCACAGGTTAGGCATTTTCCAACATAGACAACAACGTCGCTCTTGAGTCTCGGCCACCAATAATATTCTTTCAAGTCTTGATACATTTTGTCCGATCCTGGATGGATCGAGTACCTCGATTTGTGCGCTTCATCAAGGATGACTTCTCGTAGGCCACCAAAGAGCGGAACCCAAATACGTTTCTTAAAGTATAAGGCTCCCTCTTTATTTGGCACCATATATTTTAACATACCCCGGAGGTATTCAGCTTTAGGGTTTTCCATCTTAAGGGCTTCTTGTTGTGCATCACGAATACGTGCGGTGAGGTTCGATTGTATAGTCATTTCCAATGCTCGAACCCTTAGGGTCTTAACCCTTTCTTTTCGGCTTAATGCATCTGCTACAACGTTCGCTTTTCCAGGATGGTACTTAATTTCACAGCCATAGTCGTTCAGCAGCTCGACCCATCGTCGTTGACGCATGTTTAATTCTTTCTGATCAAATATGTGTTGTAAGCTTTTGTGATCTATGAAGATTGTACATCGAGTACCATATAAATAGTGTCGCCAAATCTTCAAGGCGAATACCACCACGCCGAGTTCCAAGTCGTGCGTGGTATAGTTCTTTTCATGAACCTTCAATTGTCTTGAAGCGTAAGCGATGACTTTTTGGCACTGCATAAGCACACAACTCAAACCTTGTCGTGAAGCGTCACAGTATACCACGAAGTCTTCAGTGCCTTCGGGTAAGGATAGTATTGGTGCATCACATATAGCTTATTTTTAAGTAGCTGGAAGGCTTCTTCTTGGTTGTCACCCCACTCGTACTTTTTGTCTTTCTGTGTAAGGGTAGTTAGCGGTTGAGATATCTTTGAGAAATTCTCGATGAAACGTCGGTAATAGCCCGCTAATCCCAAGAATTATCGAACTTCAGTTGGGGTTTTGGGGGCTTCCCAATTCTGTATGGCTTCTATTTTGGATGGGTCTACATGAATGCCCTTCTCGTTCACAATGTGACCAAGGAACTGTACTTCGCGAATCCAGAATTCGCATTTTGAGAACTTTGCATACAGTTTCTCTTTCCTTAGTAGTTCCAAAATGGTTCTGAGATGTTGCTCGTGCTCTTCCTTCGTTCGTGAATAAATCAGGATATCGTCGATAAACACAATCACGAATTTATCGAGATATGGTTTGCATACGTGGTTCATCAGATCCATAAATACCGCTGGCGCGTTCGTCAGTCCGAATGGCATCACAAGAAACTCGTAATGCCCATAGCGTGTTCTGAATGAAGTCTTTGGTACGCTTTCCCCCTGTATCCTTAATTGATGGTATCCAGATCGAAGGTCGATCTTGGAATAGTAGCTTGATCCTTGCAACTGATCAAATAAGTCATCAATCCTCTGTAGCGGGTACCGATTCTTGATTGTGAGCTTGTTCAGTTCTCTGTAATCGATACACATCCGCAAAGTTCCATCCTTCTTCTTCATGAACAGTACTGGAGCTCCCCAGGGTGAGAAGCTTGGTCTAATGAATCCTTTATCCAACAACTCCTGGAGTTGTGTAGATAATTCTTGCATTTCGGATGGTGCAAGCCGATAGGGTGCCTTGGCTACAGGAGCGGCTCCTGGAACCAAGTCTATACGGAATTCGACTTGTCGTTGCGGAGGTAGTCCTGGCAGATCTTCGGGAAAAACATCAAGGAAATCCTTTACCACCGGAATGTCTTCGAGTTTCGGCTCCTCAGCCTTCTTATCTACAACGTGCGCTAGGAAAGTGACACAACCTTTCCTTAAGCACTTCTGTGCCTTCATGCAGCTGATGATTCGTAGAGGCACTTCTCGTTTTTCTACATGTACGATGAGAGTTTCGTCATTCGCCAAAGGGATGCGAATGATTTTCTCATGACAAATAACTTCAGATTTGTTTTTGGACAACCAGTCCATTCCGACCACTACATCGAAGCTACCCAATTGAATAGGTAAGAGGTCGATGCTAAACCTTCGTTCACCAAGTTCCAGTGTGCAACCTCTAACGACTTCGCCCGGCTCAACAAGTTTACCATTGGCTAGTTCTATGGAATAAGGAATATCTAATCTACTAGATTCTATCCCAAGCATGCGTTTAAATTCCACAGACATGAAGCTATAGTCGGCACCAGTGTCAAATAATATGGATGCAAAGTGATTGTTAATGAGAAACGTACCGGTGACCACATTAGTGTCCTCGCGTGCGTTTTTTGCTCGAATCACAAATGCTCGAGCCTGAGCATTGTTTCCTTTTGGGCAGTCTTTCATGAAATGATCATTGCTTCCACAACTGAAGCATCCTTGGTTACGCCCAGCTCTATTACCATTTCGGTTACCGTTGCCGTTCCCACCATTGTTTCCATTGCCATTACCATTGCGGTCTCCAATACCTTTTCCCCAACAATCCTCGGTACGATGGCCTGGCTCCCGCAGTTCTCGCATTTCCCAACGTGACAATTTCCCACGTGGTGAAAGTCATAGCAGTTGCATTTGGGCAGAGTGCCCTGATACTTCTTAGTTCCTGTATTGCTTACAGCCACGAAGGTTTTTGACTCCATGGGTAGGTTAGTGTCACGCTTCTTGTTATTTGAACCCTTGTTGTTGCTGCGGGTTGCTTGGTTCAGATTTGAATGCTTTCTCTTTTTGTCACTAGACGACTCAGCATGCGTCTCGGTCTTCTCGGTTGGGTTCAGGGATAACTTCTTCATACGAACACAATCTTCGGTAAGGCTGACAGCCAAAGTTACAGCCTCAGTGATTGTTTGAGGTTTGGCCGAAGTTACCATGCCACGGAACTCTGGGGCCAGTCCCCAAATGTAGCGTTCAACGCGCTTAAATTCGGGGGTCACCATGTAGGGAAGCACTCTAGACAGATCGTGGAACCTTCGAGTATAACCATTAATGTCAGCACCTTCCATGGTCAAGTGCCAGAACTCCGTTTCCAGTCTTTGGAGTTCAGCACGAGAGCAATACTTCTCTCTCATTCTTTCCTTCAGTTCATCCCAAGTTAGGCCATACGCGGTATCATCACCCAAAGTTTGGACTTGCAAGTTCCACCAAGTCAGAGCTTCATCAACAAACAACCCAGTAGCAAACGTGACTTGCTGATCCGCGGTACACTTGCTCATGCGGATAGTAGCTTCAGTCTTCTCCGTCCAGCGTACAAATGCTACTGCACCTCCTGTGCCGTCGTAGTTCATTGGTTTGCAGTCGAGAAACTGCTTGAAAGTGCAGCCCTGAACTGCGTTTCCTCCAGATAAATCTCCATTCTCATTACGTCTGGCATTGCTTGGTCCACCACTGTCTGCAGTGCGGGTTGCCTCGTAGTGGGCGATAGCTGCGGAGATTTTTTCCTCCAATGGAGCGTTCAGCTCTTCAGCAGTCTTTGGCAGTGGGGGAGGAGGAGGTTGATCACGAGCGTTTACAACTTTTCTTGGTGCCATGTTCTGAAAGAACGCAATAGGTTTAGGCATTTGTTTGATATCGTCATACTAGATAGTAGTAGTATATATATTCACAGGCATATACCACATAAGTGACATCAAACAATTATTACTCTAGCAGAGTATTTAATAGGCTGGTGTTCACATTTGACCTTTTCTTGCACTGAGGGAATCCATACGTGACAATACTTGCTGTGATTTCTGTGCACTGAATTCCATAATTATGTATGCATCCATAATTACGTAACCCCTTGCACAGTCCGCACAGTTCGTTTCATCCTCGTATCTCTTCCTTCAGTTAGGCCATTGTTTTCATGTAAAGTCATGTATACTAGTGGTATTCCACTTCTAGTATATGTATTTAGCAATTATCACACATAATCGCAAGTAATTCTTAATCACAGACAAGTGCTACTCCAGTGCACCCTAAGTCTCGTAGTGTCTTTTCTTGACTCATGTAAACAGTTTCAGGTAGTGGATGTCGCGGGACGTTTTATGCAATGAAAACTCTTTGAAAAATTGTTTTCATGAAAGGATCCTAGAGATTGTAGACTAGACTCGAGAAGGAATCCTGGTTCACAACAATCGCAGCTTTGATACCAATCTGTCACACCCCTTTCTGCGGCGGAAGCACGAGGTGTGATCATGAAAGGTTTTCATTTCATACGATTGGTAAACATACTACATGCTCATAAAATAACTTCAAATGCCAAACATTACATAACCGAAATCGTAGTTTTAGTGTTTACATCATAAGACAGCATCTTGTCTGAAGAGTTACAACTTTATTTAATGCTAAACATAAACGACATCCACGAGCATGAGCAAGATCGCGCGCACATCCATCTTAGTTACCTGAAATACATGCGAGTTTTCGAAAAAACGTCAACATAATGTTGGTGTGAATTCATGCAGTGATTGTTTTGAATGTTTAAGTACTTGAATGAATACATGGTATGTAACTTGTAGAATGTATGAATGTTTGAATGTACTTGTAAAACATATCTGTAACTGAGTACTATGAATGTTTGAATGTATTTGTAACACGTATCTGTAACTCCGCACTATGAATGTTTTGAATGTGTGAGATCGCTAGTGGTTTGCAAGGCCACTAACATGTGTCACGACATAGGAAGCCACCAAACCAAGGCATTTTTGTCGACTTTGACTGAGACACAGAAGCACTCATTGGTAGAAGTAGGCCAAGAGTGGGGTTGCCTGAAATCCATTAGATCTAACCTTTTGTTCCGCGGTCTGAATGTATACGTTGATTAATGGTGCTTATGGCACCCTATTCGAGACATGATCTAGAATGTTTCACTTGAATGTTTTTGTACCCATCATACCATTTGTAAACATTATAACAGTTATAACATGTATTTCACCCCCGAAGTTATCAAACCAAAAACAGTTAAAGAAAACGGGGGAACATGAACTCACAACTTTGCGTTCCTTGCGTCGTAAACTTCACCGGGTTTGCTTAATTAACGTCGTGACCTATACGTGTTTTCTTAACGTTAGTCACTAGACTTGTATCGTACAAGTACAAGTCACTGTCTTTTGTGTACGTATTCTTGTGTTAAAAATAATTTATATTTTTAACTATGTGACTTACTTATTTTATTTTCTCAAAAATACATATAAGTTTCTTGTATTTCGCACCCGAATTATGTATCTTGTATGTTGTATGTGTATTTTTGTTACAAAATCATGGCGAGATTTATATTCGAAAAGCATAGTTTAGAACACACTAGCAAACATTTGTCTAGAAAATATTTACTAAGTGTTAGGATTTTCAGAAAATTTCGCCATGGTCTCCTTTGTAAAAAGAGGTGTCCATGCAAGATACTACTTTTGTCGTTTCAGTTTTAATATATAAAACTGGATTGTTTTCGGACATTTTAATAAAATGGTTCACTTACTCCAAAAATTCCCAAATTTTTACAGAATGTCTTATACGAATCAAATATTATTGTGTAAAAATATCGGGGTCCAGTTCATTATCAATATTTTAAAGAAAATCATTTACCGAACTGCGATCAGATTTGTTACTTTCTGACCGCAGCCTATGGAATAATTCGTTTAAAATTTATTGTAAGTCCGATTTACGAAATTCCAGTTGGAGGGTCACAACGACATCAGTGATCATCTACGTTATAAATTTCAGGGGCCGGTTCTACTAAGGTTTCAAGTTATGGTGAAGAATATAACACATGTTTTTGCCAGTAAAAATGCAGCTTGAGCTGCTGTCCAAAAACAGGCCTTTAAAAATAGTAAACGACTTCGAAAAATTACGATTCCAGTGCCATTTGATCCGTTTTTCGAAAATACATAATTTAGGCTTCAGAAATTCTGTTTTTTGATTTATTATGGTCTGTTTACAGCCATTTGAAGTTGGCTGAAAATGTAATTCAGCACATCTCTTTATAGTTTAAACGTTACTAAATCGTATCAACAAATGTCCGAACAACGGGTTTATCAAGAAACCAACGATCAAATATCATGTATGATTTAACCAACCCTCATCCAACAAGATTTCATCTTCATATAATCTTGTATGTTCAAGTTTCATGTAAAGTTTCATATTCACCATCTTAGTGTTCTTGTTCTTGTGATTTAAACATAATCATCATACTACAACTTGTAACTACAAAAACAAGATGATCAAGGGTGTACAAGTAACTTACTACTAGCACAAGGCTAGGGGTAGAATCTAATGATGAAGATGATGAGAAAAAGATGAAGAACAAGCAAGAACAAGGCTCTTTTGAACCTCCACAAGTTGCAAGCTCCCACAACCCTTCTTCTACACTTGAATGATGCTCAAAGATGGAAGAATATGGTGGTTATGTGGTGGTGATGGTGGCGGTTTGGGGAGAGCCGAAAGTGGGAGAGAGAGAGTGAAGTGAGAGTGAATCTTGTAAGGTATGGTATGTAATCTAGAGACTTTACTTATAATGATCCTTCATCATAATTTGTTTAGATATGCAAGCAAAGATCCAATATAAAAATGGGATTAAATCTAGGTGAAGATCATGAAGTATGGAAGTGGTGATTTGTGGGTCCATGGGGACCGATTTTATTAAGATGTAGGGAGGGGTCTAAGTGTAACTTTTGGTTATAAAATCATCTTGTAATCCAAATCTAAGATTATGATCTTTAGGAGATCTTGGTAGATCATATGGAATCTAAGAAGATCATGTAGGAGATTTGGGAAGATTTATAAAAATCTTATGGTGGGGCCATGCTTGGTCCGAAAATCAGCAAGGGGGGGGGGGGGGGGGGGGGGGTTAAGTGTAATTTCCAAACTCTAATATATAAACAAGTTAGCTTTCTTGTGAAATTTTTAGGGACTTGATGTGTTATCATGTTATACGGGGTGTTATGGTGTTCATGGACAATAACTAGTTCAGAAACATTAAAATAAAGCTTCTAATAATATTTTGATGTTCCGGGTAATGTCCGGTTGTTCGGTTATATACTGGTTCGTTAAAGTGCCAAATTGCACCGTTTAGTGTCCTTTTGCAACTCTTTTAATTCCCAACACTTAGGGAAATATTCTGGACAATAAGACATGAATTCTGCATAATAATTATATGTTAAAAAGCTGGTTATAGCTGAATTTAATAAAATTATGCACTTAAAGTGCGTTTCGGGTGCTTTTTAGTGCGTATTTTAGTCTCCGGAAAGTATATATATTAACCCTTGTATGTACTCTCGGGTTTTAATGTATTCTTGTCATTGGACCTACACCTAGGCCTCAGTTCTAATGTCTGACTACTTTCTGCAGAGTTGTTGACATATTGTGTTTTACCGGTGAGTTTACTAGTATTTCTGACGCAATGCTCTTGTTAATGCATAAAGCAATATTTTGTAGTATAAAACGTGCATGAATTCACTTGCATATAATGTAATCAATCAATGTTGACATTTAAGCACATAATTGCAGTCATTAAGTAATAATTAAAGTGTACTGAAATTACCGGTTTGTGCAAGTTGTCACAGTACGTTCCTCGTCAATGGTATTTATGCTTCTTGCTTATTTGATACTAGAGCCGATAACTGTTTTGTATCGTTTGAATTCGAAAAGCTCCTAAAACGTAAACGCGCTAATCTCCCGACAACCTTTAACGTAGAAGTTGCCACCGGAAGAACCGTCACCGTCAGTTCCGTTCTACGTGATTGTACTCTTGAACTCAATAATCATGTTTTCCCGATTGATCTTATTCCGATGCAGCTTAGTAGTTTCGATATCATAATAGGCATGGATTTTCTTCGTGAAATCATGCTGAAGTTGTCTGTTTCGAAAAGGTGATCCATTTTTCTCTTTCAAACGGTGATCAATTATGTGTTTATGGCAAAGTATCCTCGAAAGAATTGAAGTTGATGTCGTGTATTCAAGCGAACAAGTATCTCCGCAAGGAATACTTGGCGTTCTTAGCCCACATTGTAGTAGCGGAGGAGGAAAAGAAAGCAGTGAAAGACGTTCCTGCTATTTGTGAATTTCCCAACGTTTTTGCCGATGATTTACCTGGTCTACCCGCAACTCGTGATATCGACTTTCGTATCGACCTTATCCCTGGAGCTAACCCTGTTGCCAAAGATCCTTATCGCCTCGCTCCTTCTGAAATGCGTGAATTGTCTATCCAACTCCATGAGTTACTTGATAAAGGCTTTATACACCCTAGCACATCACCTTGGGGCGCACCTGTCCTCTTCGTGAAAAAGAAGGATGGATCGTTCCGAATGTGCATCGATTATAGGGAACTCAATAAGCTGACTATCAAGAACCGCTACCCTCTACCCCGAATCGACGACTTATTCGATCAACTACAAGGCGCTACGTGTTTCTCCAAGATCCATCTACATTATGGTTATCACCAATTGCGTATCCAAGACCAAGACATTCCTAAAACCGCTTATTCGCACTCGATATGGCCATTTTAAGTTCGTGGTCATGAACTTTGGTCTCACAAACGCACCCGCGGTCTTCATGGATTTGATGAATCGCGTGTGCAAACCATTTCTGGATCGCTTCGTTATTGTGTTTATCGATGATATCCTTATCTATTCGAAGTCGAGAGCCAAACATGCGCAACATCTCCGTTTGATTCTCGAGCTTCTCCAAGGAAATCGCCTCTACGTCAAATTCTCCAAATGTGAATTCTGGCTCGAGGAGGTTCAATTCATCGGTCACATTTGTTAGGCCACGCACAGGATCTGTTCTGGTGTAAGAACGTAGTGGAATCGATCAGTGGCAAGGTGCGGAATCCCTCGACACCGTCTGAGAATCACTAACAACAATCTCAACGCTTAACATGTCTGATTTCATTGAAATTATATGAAAGTACAAGAGTTCCGGTAGACAATCAGACAGAGCTTCGCTTCAGCAATCAGGAAAAGGTTGTGGACAAATGACACAAGTCCACTATTTATAGGCAGTCAGGGAAGGATAGAGTGTCACCCGATCGGATGACACATGTCGTCCGACGGATTTCACTTAACATTTAAAGCATCGCTCCCTGATTTGTCTAGATACAAAAATACATACATGTACATACATATACAAAAATACACACACAGGACAAAATACATAAGACTTAATGCAGACGGAAGCTACAGACATATATACTAACAGACTCCCCCTTGGATGTAGCTGTAGTTCCTTCCTGCATAGTCTTCAAGTCGTCTTCCTGCTGCGTCTTCTAGCTTTAGCTTTCTGTCTTCTTTGTTCTGTGCGTTCAGCAAGCATCTTTCTCCTTAAAGACCTACCAACTTCATTCCAGTATTTTCGATATTCAAGGTCACCATCTCGCTTCCTATCCCACCTTGGGATCTTGTTCTCTTCCTTTTCAATTGGTGTCTGGTTTGTTGGTGGAGGTCTCATAAGCTTTCGTCTACCAATCACAGCCGCTCTATCAGAAATCTCTTTGAATCTTTGACTGCGCTTATATCTCTTTAAGAACTCGTGTATCTCCAAATCTCTGAACTTTGAATTCCAATATCTGCCAGAATTGATATTTTTCGCATAACACAAGTTCACTAACTTCTGATACTGTTGAGCTTGAACTTTATCTGGCTTTTCATACACAATCATGTTGTAGAATAGAGAATCAATATCCTTCTTCGAGCAATTGACTAACCACATAGGATCCAACAAACTGATCCTCCTCGATTCTCCAGTCTTTTTGTCAAATAGAGATATCACCACTTCCGCCGTGCTCTGGTTGTACATCCATCCCTGAAAATCTTCATAGAAATCTTGTTCCATTGCACGAAGCGGCATGTTCTTCAGACATCTTGTATGACATACGGCTTTTCAGGCCGTACCGTACAACTGTAACACGTGTTGTGAATAGATAAAAGGTTGTATTTGACTAATTATGATGTTTATATATGATATTTAACGAGTTGGTAAATTTAAACCTTGATAAAAATTATGTTGGCAATAATAAGATAAACGCTTATCGCTTAACGGATAAAATTCGAAACGAACGTCGGTGACCGCCCGATCAATGTTAGAAATCCTAAAATAATCTGTTATGATTAGAATGGTGATTTTAATCAGGTCCATGAGGAAAAATAATTTAAAACGCTAAGAAACTCTATTTTTCGAGTTTAAGCGCGTACCGCACAGCACAACGCGCATACTGTCAAATACCGGCAACGTAGCCAGTCCAGGCAAACAAAATATTGTTCAGTAATATTTTGGCGGGTTTATTTTTATAGAGTGATAAAAATAATTTAAAACGCACTAAAATGGGATTAAAACGCTAGATAAAATACCCGGTATCCAGTAAAATACCAGTTTTTGGTCTAGATTGTATATATATACGAAATATGTGTGTATTTATGAGAGAGAATGATTTGTTGGCAGCCATGCATGATGATTCTCTCTCCTCTCTCATGCTTCTATTGGCCCAAAAAGAGGTGCAATCATGACATTCTTACACCATGTCCCCATATATTGCAAATATCCAATATTTATGTCTAAAACACATTCAAAACTCTCTCTCTCTCTTACAAATCAGCCAAACACTCCCCTCTAACTCATCCATTTTGAAAATTATAACTTGTTTATGAAGATTGAAGTTAAATCCAAGAAGGTTACAAGGTGTTTTAAGGATCTAAAGGAGGTTTCTTGGTGAAACAAACTTTTAAACACCAAAATCTAGTCAAAACCCTCTAAGAAACTTGAAATGTATAAATTTATTTTAAAAATACATTCTTGATTTTTAGTAATGATAGAGATGATTAAAGTTTCTCTTGAACTTGGAATTTAACATAAACTTGAAAACGATAAAGGATGAGATTTCAATCAAAATGAAAATGGGTGTGTATATGTATATATGTGTGGCCGTGAGTATGTAAGTGTGTGTATGAGATTGTGTTATTGATGTTGATTAAAAGATTCATGATAAACATGTTACTTGAAAAGTAGGATGCATGTAAAAATCAATATATGTCATAAAAGAATGTTTTAGATTTGAAGGTGATATGATGAAAGTGAACTTTGGAAGTTCATATGTATGTGTATATATGTCGTATATGTATGTATATGTATGCATGCAATGGTAGTTTTGTTGTTAGTTCATAAATATGTGAGAACATGCTTCTTGTATTTATGGTAAATGTTGAGGATTAACCATGTGTAGTTGATGATGTTCTTGACTACTTGAACATGACTTAAAAGTATGTTGGGTATATAATTAGATCATATAAAATGATAATGATACTATATGAATGCATTAGAAGCATTTATTTGAACATGCATGATGAAAAATGAACATAAAATGATGATTTGAGGATGATTTGATAAAAATCAATTTTGATCAGAATGTAAACACTAAAATATAATTATTTTGAAGTGTTTAGTGATATAAAACTTTGTCATAAAGTTTACTAGTCTTGCATGTTGTACTTAGTGCAATAGGAGTTGTAAAATATGTGAAATCGCATGATTTATGTGACTTACACAAACTGCACTAATCTGAATATAACCACTATTTTAATCAGTAAATAACATGTATTGTGTTAAAATATCAAGTCACTCCGATTTGGGATGATTATAGTAACGTTTAACGCAAAATTATGCGTTAAAACTGTCAAAAATCGGCTTTTCAAATGATTTTTATGAAACTGATTTAGATCAGTAAGTAAACTGATATTTTTAGTTTAAAAATAAGTATTTTAACTAATTTTAAGTTTACTTGGTGTTTGGTTAGTCATACGTGACTTCCGACGCCCGAAAACGTTACCGAATCGCTAAAATATGCATTTTTCGATGAACACTAGTATGGGTAAATTTTAGGTGAACCCTATGTGTTAAGATGTGTTATGTGATTTAAATATGTGAATGTAAAAAATATGTTAAGTTTTAACGTGATATTGGAAATTTAGATTATGCATGTATACTTGAGCATTTTGTGCTGCAGAAACGGGAAAAATCGCGTTAAATGTGTAACTTGTTTGTCGAGCATGAAAATTGATAAATATGAGATATTTTATGTATATTTGCCTTAGAAATGAAAACATAAATAAGTTAACAAGATTACGTGTGTTACGGTGTTAATTTATGTGTACGTTTACGTATATATATTACGACGCGCAAATCGTAGATATATTGCATATAAACAGGAGTGTTAACGGATTTACATGATAACGGTCACCAATAAAATCGTTTAAGTCTCAAAAATATTAAAAATATATGTATATGGACTCATATATATATATATATATATATATATATATTAACGTGCCAATATAATCAAAAATGATAACTTTTCGAGAAAATCTCAAAGTTATGTGAAAATTCTAAGAAACAGAGAAACTTAGGATTTTTATGATATATTGATTTATAAATCGTTCCTACATATAATAGGATGTGTAGAAATCAAACTGTGGGATTGCGCTATTTAAAAATACGCACCCAAAGGTGAGTGTGACTAAACCCCTCATTTTGTTGCGTTGTATATATTTTGGGGGTAGAACACGCCAATAAAAGGGTTTAATAATGTTTTTGGATTAAAACATACCTTTTAGTATAAAATGTATATTTTCGTTGAAAATATATGGAGTTTGATAAATCATACATTTTGAGATAAAACGTTTTTGATGAATGAATGATTAGAGGAAATTTGGATGGTACGGTGTTTCCGAGGAGAAACAGACCGTAAAGTTGGGACGAATGCTAGCCTGGTCTCAAGGGAAGGGGATTCAGGGGATTCGTACAACTTTGTGTATTAAATTTGTCATATTAGTAGGATATATATATTGTACGTGAGGCAGACATCATATTTGTCTCAAAATGGACCCCGCGCCCATGATGTTGTTTAATCTATTAAGTAAATGTAGGCGAGGAATTGTTGGTAGATCTATCGGGTTGACAACCCCGTCGTGACCGGTCGCCCCGTGTCAAGTCAAATGACGAATTTAGATTCTGGTTATTGTCTAGCATTGATTATCCCTGCATGGTAAATATATAGTTCGTATTGTCTAGCTAACATTACGAGTCTGAAAATTGACGCTATGAATTTAATATACAAAACTTGCGTAAGAGCTTAATGTAGGGTTTTTGAACTGCGACGAATGACCCGTGGATTTTATTAAGGAAGTAAAACAGACTTTCTAAAAATTATATGGATTTTTAAAATAAACACATAATCAGAAAGTTTTCCTTTGGAATGAATTATTTGAATGTGAATATGTGAACTCACCTTCCTTTGTGTTGACACTTGATTTTAACGTGTTCTACAGATACTTGAGTTCGGCTTCGGGAATTATGGCGTATCTTGTGTTTGTTGACGCATGTTTTGTCACTTAAAATGTTGGACTGACTTTTAAACTTTCTATGTAACAAGATCCGTGAGGATCAAAAGACAACTTTATCTTGTCATGGTTATGTCGTGTTTTAGGACGTTAAGTTTAAAATCTATGTTTTAAATAAGTAATATTGTCCAACACTATAATGCATCAAACATCAAGATGGAAATGGGCACCAACTTTCGTCACCACTACATTTTATATTCCGCTGCGACGTTTTTGGGGTGTGACATCTTGGCGGCTTGATTATCAAAGTAATATCTTTTTTGTTTTGTGACTAGATCAATCTTTATGTCTTGCTTCGGATATTGTGGCTTCCAATCTGGAAAATGATTCTTTTCCTGCCACTTAGTGTATTTCCACAACCTCTGATCATGAACTTTCACATCAAGACCATGATAGAATTGCTTGATGTTCTTGGTCTGCACTAACTCCTCAACATCCCACCACGGTAATGTTTGAATATCTGACAGAAACTCAAAGTACTGAACTCCCTTTTCCCGTCTGATGGCATAAACTTGCAGATCTTCAAGATATCCCCAAGATAAAATATCTCCCAGAGATATATCAGCATTATACGTGAAATGTTGAAGAGGTCTCCTGAACTTCCTTTCTTCGGGCATCACTTTGAACCAGTTCTTCCTGCCCTCTAACAAGGTCTCCTGTGGAACTACCTTCGGAATACCTTCTGTTGTTATCTTTTCCACAACTTTCCTTCTAATTTCATCTTCATTTTGTTCTTTGAACATTTCAGCAAGTGTTGGAAAAGTGTCATCAATGTCAGAATAATGAAACGGTGTATCTTCTTCAGAGATATCTAAGCATTCTGCAACTTCCACATGATGAAAGTTGTCAGCTTCATTGGCATACTTCAACTCATACTCCTTTTCTGGCGATGATGGGATTTCATCTTCAATATCAAACTTAAAATTTCCATCTTCTAATCCCAATTCTTCTAACATCTCAGCCCTTGACCTCGGTACCTCCATCTCCCACTCAAATGAATAATTCAAGTAAATAACCTTAGGTTGTGTGAGGAATACCTGGTCAGAGTGTTGTTTTCCAGAAGAAGAAGACTCCTGGTGATCATCCTCCTCCTGCTCATTGATCTCGTCATTCAGAATATCATCCAACGATTGTTGGACTGAAGGCATTACAATTAGCATTCCTGTTGACCCTTGATCGTCGTCGTCATCTTTGAAATCATCTCAAGAAGGATCATAGTTATCAACTGCATCAAGAGCTTCTTTCAACTCTTCCTCTTTCAACCTTTGTTCTCTTTCTTCCTCTTTCTCTTCTCTCCAACAAAATAACTTAATATCAGCTGCTCTAACATTTCCTTTCCTTTGTTCAACCTTCACCATTCGAATAACATCTTTTAAGTTGTAAGGTTGAGAGACAGCTTCACCAACAAGGATAAAACTTTAATCTTGATCAACTTCCATGTGTTCTACTTCAGCATCAACCATTTCTACATCACCTTGGACTTGTTGACTTGTAGTACCAAGTATCTCTTCTGTATCAACAACCAAACCTTTCCTTTTCTGAGTTGCTTCCTGAGCCAACTCCTTTTCCCTCTAAGCCCTTCGCTCTTCAACTCTTTGAATTTCCAATTGGTTGTAGATAGCTTGAACATTGATACCAAGATGATGTTCCATTACAGTGTATAACATGTTAAGCTGTTCATCTTTAACTGCTTTGTCTGCCCCTAGTGCTTCAATCTCCAGTTCTAACACCTTGATTTCATTCGAAGACGCTTCATGAAGTTCATCTAACATTTGATGCAGTGTCTGATTTGTTTCATTCATATTCTTGTATTTCACATTCAATTCAGAAATCTCTGTAGATAGTTGCTCGAAGAGTTTAGCGTTATCATCCACATCTTCAACCAAAGTTTTTATCTTCTTTGAATGTTTGATCACAACAAACTTTATCTCTTCATTCACTTTAGTAATCTTCTCAAGCTGATGTTTCAATTCGTCACGCTCAGCTCCAGCTTTCTCTTTCTCTTTTTCTAGAAGACTCATTTTCTTTGTTAATTCTTTGACCGTTGCATCATGAAACATATCATAGTCTTCATCTGGAAGAATATCATCAGTGAATTCGCCCTGAACATTTGGAAAACCTTCAAATAAACCAGATAGAGAAGTTTTCTTTGGCTTGAAGTTTCTGCATCATCTTTCTTTTCTATTCTTACATACTCTGGGCTTTCTGGAACTTTTTCTTTCTCAGCTTTATCAACATTTTTAGCTTCAACTTCTGGTACACTTTGTTGATTTATAGGAACTTCAACATTTTGATCTTTAACAGCTTCAGGACCTTTTGAAGTTGCAACATGCTTTTCACTTTTGCCACTCTGAATCTCAGGCACAGAAGCAGATCCCTTTCTAGCTCTGACGCTTCTTGGAAGTACTCCTGTTTGAACAGCTTTGCGTTTCTTTATAAGTTTCTTTTTCTCTGCTTGCGGTGTAGGAATATAAGTCTCATCTTCTTCATTAGAACCCTTCTTCTTTTTCTGAGGCTTCTTTTTCAACGAAATCTTTCCAACACCTATCTTTGATGTATCAATCTCTGGCTCTGTATCAGTTGATTTATCATCAGCATCACTTGACTCATCATGTGCAACACCTTCAGCATCCTTATCTTTAACACTTTATGTTTGAATTTTCTTTGATGAAGCTCCAGTTTCCTTTGCAACTTTCTCAGCTTCAACTTCCTCATTCTTCTTTAGAAAACTTTCAAGAGTGTCTTTTACTAGACCAACGCCTTGTTGAAGAACATCAGATGGATCAAGCACTGGCTCATCCACAAGTCTTGGTGATGATTTCTTTGAAGGCCCTGCAAAACAAGTATTAAACATTCATTAGAATGATATAACATTCAATAATCTAACTTTTCTTATGACTCCTCCTTTCACTATACCCTTAACAACAATCGTTGGTGTCACTTTCAGTGTAGTCACAGCTGGGGAAACCTTTGGTGTTCTCTTCCTCTTTCCGTCCTTCATAAACCAATACCTCAACTTTTTCTCATGCATGTCTCTTAAACTATCAGTCTCATCCTCAGATTTGCTATTCTCGTGCCTCCAAGCATCATTTTTCTGGTACTACATAGCTTGGATTGGCAATCTTACAGATCATTTTCTTAACTCTTGGTTCTAATTCATCTTTCTTCAGCTTATATTGATTTAATCTTCACAAAGTCTCAGCTGTCATATGATGTAGATTTAACTCATCTTCAGGATCCTTTACAAGATCTTGCACTTGATCATCTATCATCATTTGTATGAACCTGGGGTACATAATGTACTTTTCACCCCTAATGTTATCAACCATATGATCAAACAACACTTGTGATATGTTGTAGGGTCGATTAAGCACCAAACAAGTAATGATGTTCATCAAATAATATGATGTCTCATCGTAAGCTCCCTTTTTGTGTGATAGAGCATGCACCACACAATGAATTAAGAACTTGTTGGGACGACAGAACATAGACTTGAGATATTTGCCATTTACATGTCCTATAAAACCCATTCTGAACCACAAACCCTTGCATAATCTTTCAGGGACTATAGTAGGATCATTATCAGTATCTCCTAAGTCCGATACTCTTCTCAAGTCTCCCACATTAAACTTAATTTCAATGTCTATGGCTATGTCTTTATCATTTTCGTCTTTCTTTTGAACAACTGAATATATCATCTTTTCCTTTTCATCATACCTCACTGATTTCCAAAACATTCTAACATGAGACTCATACACTATCGTTTGATCAGTTAAAGCCTTGTTAATTCTACTCTCCCTTAGAAACTTCGCAATATCTTTAAATGGTCTCATGTTTGCATAATTTTCATCTAATATACAATAGATGTTGTGAGAATGATGCCAATCTGATGCTCTTGTCTGCAATAATTATCAACGTTAGAATTTGCACAAAGATCGAGACGAAAAATGAAAAGTCACAAAAAAAAATTTTGAAATCTCAAAAATTTTCTAACTCTGGAATTTCCTCTCTATGTAGTACTGATGGGTCGGATAGCTATCTGATCGGATTGCCATCCGATCAGATGAACCATCACATATACAGATCAGAATCAAACAAGTCTAGTGCATTTGGATCGGATGGCCATCTGATCGGATTGCCATCTGATCGGATTGTCACTCGATCCATGTGACAGTCAGATCAGCCCTTTTGACAAGTCAATCAAAAATGAGTGATTTGGATCGGATTGCCATTCGATCAATGACAAGATATCACAATGATGAACAGGCATGTTATAGAATGATTTGGATCGGATGGCCATCCGATCGGATTGTCATCCGATCGAGTTGCCATTCTTTCCATAACAACCTATTAACAGATAAGGCACAAATATCAAGACAACACTTAGTAAAATTTCAAACACATAATATGCATTGGATCGGATGGCCAACCGATCGGATTGCCATCTGATCGAACTACCATTCGATCAACAGTCAATGAAGAACAGTTTGAATAATCTATGAACATCAAAAATTTTCAAACTTTTTGACAAAATTGAACATGTTTTCACGTAGAGTTTTCGCCGATTAACAAAAACCTATGTTCAAATTTCTCTAACTCGGCCTAGATTGAGATTAATTTGACTTTATATGATCTGACTGCCGACACCTATAGATCATCAAATCTCCAAATCTAACATGTTTCAATCAAATTCCTTCGGTGAATCTATAGATCTAAGGCCCGTAAACAAAACCCTATATTTGGTTTGAATCAAAACAACTTAATTAAGCCTAGATCTAGGTTTCTAAGTCCGAACAGTCGCCGACATCAAAAATATCATCAAAAACATCAAATTTCAACAGTTAAGATCAGTGTACATACCTTTCCCATAGTGAAGATTGTGTAAGCCAATAATCCTATGAAGTTTAGAAAGCAAGAGTGAAGAACAAGATCAAGAAAGTTTGAGAGTGTTTGTGAGAGTGTCGGATGGTCGTTCGTTTGAAAAAGATTGACTGAAGACCATTGACCACTATTTATAGACATGATCAAGTGTCGGATGTCATCCGATCCAAACACCTCTTTGACTTTTAGATGTTTTGACCTTTTGACCTTTTGGCGTTTTATCAGATTTGATCAGTTTTTAGAAATCCACTTAAGTATCTAGGTCCAAAATAATGACCCTAGGCACTTAATTTGTCTACCAAGTCCAAGTTAATGACCTTGGTTGACCTGAAACAAAACAACTGACAATTTGTTCAAACTTTTCAAACACATTTTCTGAAACTTTTTACAAGTGTCAACATAATGAACTTGTTTTGACTTTGAATTTTTCAAACCTTTCAAGATTAGCTCCCAACCCTGTTGTCCAGTACAGAAAACTTCCTGCTCGGCTTCATGACTAAGAATCTGAAGATCAGCTTTCTACCTTGGTTTGTCGAAAAACTAAAGCAGAAATGTAAAATCGTTTTGGGATTTTTAAGAAAGTTTTAACTAGAACATAATGAAATCTTTTTCGGTTTTTGACTAAATTGAAATAAAATGCAGTAAACGTAAAGTATTTACGAACATATTTTTTTTGTGAGCGTGTTAGGGGATCATATCAGCCATCGAAAAATTACAAGTACCGTTGAGCTTGATTACACACTAAGTATTAAACAATTCACTTAGATTGCCGATATGCTGATCCTTTTAAGTTTTCACACAAATTTCAACTTTTTCAGGATACGATTTAATGTTTTAAGACCTTAACTTATACGCGTGTCCCACCTCAGAATATACTCTCAAATCCAGTCATCTATATTCAGTCTTACAAGTGAACGTACAATAATGATATCTGTAAAGGGTAGTGCGAGGCCATGAGAGCTCAGGTTAGAACTTCCGTTCAGACAGAGAGATTATGGCTCGACTTTCGGTGTGTCCCGTTTGGGGATCTTTTCTTCAACAGCACATGATTAGTATTTTGCAATGTTTCATCGTTTTTATGCTGAGGGGAAGCTTTAAAGATTAAAGCAGTGCAGAGTATTATACGAGGACTAGGCTATTGCTTCCGCAAAATCAGAAGTCCTGGTATAATACCCCAGATATCATCAAGCACATAGACCTAGTATGTCAGAAATAGAAAATCTTTCAAACAAGATTTCAGGGGTTACCTATATATCCGAGAGATGTTCCCCACGAAATAAGCAAGAAATGATTTTAGGTTTATATCCCGAAACAGTCTACTAAGTGTGTAAAAACCTATCGGCATATCATCAGCGAGACTGTCTAATGCTTTTAAAGATTACATATCTTTAGCATACTGTAACTGTCTAGCTGATGTACTATCATTTCCCCTTTTTACACGAACTCTTTTTGGGTTTTCTATTATTTTTGGATTTTGAAAAATTTCTCATGTCTTTGGATTTTTGCATTTTTTATTGTTTTTGTATTTTCTGAAATCTATTATTTCCCCCTAAATACCAAAACAACTAAAAATACGACAAACCAACGTAGTCTGCTTCTCAACATCATCTGTAGTGGTTTTCTCATCAACGCCAAGTAACTCCTCCGCATCCGACAACAACTTCATACCATTTAATTTTAAAAGATAATAAAAACGAGATTTTCAAAAGCTTTGGTATGTAAGTCTGCCTTTTGTTCGTTGGTGTGGATTTTGTCAATTCGTATCAACTTCTTCTCGAAACAGTCTCGGATGAAGTGATGACGAATTTCTATATGTTTAGTTTTAGTGTGATGTATCGGATTTTTTGTTATGTTGATTGCAGCCTCGTTATCAACAAAAATAGGTGAAGTTAGAAATTGCAAACCGTAATCGCGTCTGTTGCTGAATCCACAGGATCTGAGAGCAGCAGCTGTTAGCAGATACGTACTCTGCGTCACATGTTGATAGAGCAACAGGGGTTTGCTTCTTACATTGCCACATGACCAATCGGGGTCTGAAAAATTGGCATCCTGCAGTTGTTGATTTTGCATTGACTTTGCAGCAACCGAAATCAGAATCTGAGTATCCTTCGAGCGTGAAGTCACCATCTTTGGGATACCACAACCCTAAGCTTGGGGTTCCTCTCAGGTAGCGTAGGATCCTTTTGACAATAGACATATGCGAAGCTCTAGGACTCGACTGATATCGGGTCGCGAGGCAGGTTGGATACATTATATCAGGCCTTGATGCTGTCAAATACATCAGCGAACCAATCATACAGCGGTATAACGTTTCGTCGACCTTCTCTCCGGTGAGATCGGGGTTGATACCATGATTTGTTGCTAATGGGGTGGACATTGGTGCCATCTCTGACATCCCAAATTTCTCAAGAACGTCGTAAACATACTTTGTCTGATGTATGAAGGTTCCCTCAGGCATTTGATCGACCTGTAGCCCTAGGAAGAACTTCATCTCACCCATTGACAACATCTCGAACTTCTGCTTCATCACTTTTTCAAAATCTTTGCAGAGTTCTTCATTTGTTGACCTGAAAATAATGTCATCAACATATATCTGGACGATCAGAAGATGACCATCGACTTCCTTCTGGAAGAGGGTAGCATCCACCTTTCCTCGGATAAAACCTTTGGCAAGCAAATGTTGAAAGAGCGTCTCGTACCAGGCTTGTTGGTGCATCTAGTATCTGTTAACTTCGTCTTAATCGAGTCTTATGTCTAGATTAGATAAATGAGTGCACAACAGAGTGGAAATTAGGGTTAGATTGCATGTTGGTGTGTAATTTCATTTGAGGGATACATGTGCATGTTCAAACGAAATTAACTCATGTAATTTAGTTTGAACAGGTCTGTGACACCTTCAAACGAAATTAGGTCTAGTATAAATAGATGTTGTGTGATCTCATTTGTAACGGAATTAGAAGTGTGTGTTTGAGAGCCGAGGTGCTGCCGAATTGTAATCAGAACTGTAAAACCTCAGGAAATCATCAATAGATAAAGATTAAAAGGAAACAAGCTGTTTGACGTCATTTACATTGATTCCGCCTTTGTATTTGATGATGAACTACTCAGATTGACTGTTTAGGGTCACACGATGATCCAACAAGGCTCTCGGATCCTGATGCAAACCATACAACGCTTTGTCCAAGAGGTAGACCTTGTCTTTGTGAATCAGATCCGTAAAGCCTGGTGGCTGTCCGACGTAGACCTCCTCCTTCACTTTTCTGTAAAGGAATGCCGATTTGACATCTAGATGGTATACTTTGAAACCTTTCCATGAAGCGAAAGCAAGGAAAATTCAGATAGCTTCAAGTCGAGAAACCGGAGCGTAAACCTCTGTGAAGTCTATTCCCTCTTGCTGACTGAAACCCTGGACCACGAGTCGAGCTTTGTTTCTGACAATCACTCCTCAGTCGTCTCTTTTGCATTTGAACACCCATTTTATGTTAATCTTTCTGTGCCCGTTAGGAAGATCCACAAGCTTCCAAACTCCTAGCTTTTCGAATTGACTCAGCTCCTCTTGCATAGAAATTACCCACGACTCCTCCGTCAGTGCTTCTTTGTATGTCCGCGGTTCAATCTGCGAAATAAAGCAACTGAGTGAGAATTCAGTTTGTAATGGAGCAATTTTAGAGTAAAAGCAAGTAAGCCCTTGGTCAATTTGACTTCTTGTGCGAACTCCTGACTGTAGCTCTCCTATTATCAACTCCTTGGGATGGTATGAAAGAGTCCTTGGCATAACTTCACCAGGAACATCCACCTCGCACTCCAAATTAGTAACATTCTGATCCGCAACTTGTTCATTGTCAAGGACTGTCTAATCTGAAGATTGGATCTGCTCCCCCTCAGATTCTGAATCACCACGATCAAAAGTAGGATTATCATCAGATTCTGAATCATCATCATAGACTGTCGTCTGATTTTCAGGAGCAGGCTCGTGTTCCAAAGTAGTCGGAGTTTGCTGAACTTCATCATTCTCTCCAGTATGACTGGGACCAGCTTCATCATCGTTGGAAGTTTGTTGTTGACATTTAGAAGACCTTGCTGGAAATTTTCCCTAGGATGCTTCATATTCTCGTAAAATATCCAAATCATCAAAGAACTCGGGCTCTTCTTCTAACTCGAATGAATCCCATAAGGTATCGTAGTTGAATCGCCATGAGTCTGCGGGCTTCTATGGAGGCATTGTGTAGCCTTGACATTCAACATGCTGTGCTTTGATGATCCGCTTTAGACTTGGAATAAAGACACGTCTGAGTGGACTGGCATACCCCACAAAGATACCTTCTATGCTCTTTAAACCAAACTTGCCATCGGGATCTAGAACTATGCAGGGTGACCCGAACGGCTCTAAATACTCGAGATTAGGCTTGCAATTGTTGATCAACTCGAAACATGTTTTGTTATGCTTCTTCACAGTTAGTACCCTGTTGAGTGTATAGCAAGCGGCTGATACTGATTTTGCCCAGAAATTGATTGGTAACTTTGAGTCAGCTAGCATCGTTCTTGCCGTTTCGGTCAGCGTTCTGTTCCTTCTTTCTGCAACTCCATTCTGTTGCAGAATATAAGGTGCGCTGAACTCTTGCAATATGCCTCGTCAATCACATAATTCCTCCATTCTGTAGTTTTTGAATTCCATACCATTGGCACTTTGTAGTCTACGTATGCGAGCTCGGTACAAATTCTCTATCTTCCTGAATAACCTCAGCAAACTCTTAAAGGTCTCGTCTTTCGACTTCAGGAACATCACCCACGAGAATCTAGAATAGTCCTCAGTTACCACTAAGCAATAAAGATCACCCGTAATGCTCTTGACATTCACAGGACCAAAGAGATCCATGTGAAGTCTTTCTAGTGGCTTCGAGACTGAGTTCATCTTTTTAAACGGATGTGATTTCTTTCGTTGCTTTCCCTTTATACAACTAATACACTCCCCCTCCAGATGAAAACTCTTCAAGTGAACACCTTTTACCAAATCATTATGCACCATGTAGTTCATCTTGCGTAGGTGTATGTGGCCCATCTTTCGATGCCACAACTCTGACTCCTTTTCAGTAGCTCTTGATACGAAGCATTGTGGTTGACCCATGGTAGTCGTAGCGACGCTCATATCCAACACGTACAGATCATTAACCCTTGGTACTCGCATCATAATCCATTCCTCGGGGATAACAAACCCCGGCTTCAGGATCAGACATTCCTTATCAGTGAAATTTGTTGAATACATTCTGTCACAGATTTGAGAAATGCTAAGCAAGTTGTTTTCCAGCTCTGCTATGTAGTTGACTCTTTCAAACATGATTACACCATTTAATAATGTCCCTTCCCCAATAATACATCCTCCTTGATTTCCTGTGAAACCGACGTATCCACCGTTGAAACCTCTCACATCATATAACAGGGTCTTTCTCCCTGTCATCTGCCGGGATGCTCCACTGTCCATGATCCACTTTGAAATAGACCTTGGGAGCTCCTGCACAGTTCAAAGTATGATTTAGCTAAAATAAGCTTCACAAGCCTCATCAGACTTGGGTAGCATGACTTCATCATCATATTTCACAACTGGTTTAAGAGGTAGAAAATTTTCATCATTTATTTCCAATTTATTTTCAATTTCCTCTTTTATTTCAACTTTTGACACATTCATTGGAGGAACATATGTTTTAGGATCAAATTTCTCAAAATGATTTCAAGTTTGTTCTTTTCTGCTTTCATTATGAATGATCTTTTTAGGAACATACTTTTTCTCTGGTGGAGTAGAAGTTTGTTTCTCAATCTTTTCCAAAGGTACATCCATCTTAACCGATTTGGATGAAGATGGTTGTTTTGAGGTATCAGAGACCTTTGGTTTTGACCCTACTGATGTCTTTGCTTGAGATTTTGGCTTCCAAATCTGTTGTGAAGAATCAACTCGTTTGTAAAAATGATCATTTTTCTTTACCGGCTGTTTTACGGATTCAGTTTTAACTTTGATGTTTTCATTTTTCAAAATCTTCTTCTCAACACACATTGGCGCTTTGCCTTTGACATCATTCTTCTTTCTCGGATTCTCAACAACCACAGGCTTAGGTTTTGAGTTGGTGCACTTTCGTGCAATGTGTCCAACTTCGTTGCATTTGAAGCAAGTGCGGGTATCAACAACCTGATTTTTCCCTTCAGTCTGAGGCTGTGAGGCCTTCTTTGCAAAAAAATCTTCATTCGTTTTCGAAAAGATTTCCGACTCTTGCTCGGAAAGTGAGCTTGAGCTCTTAACAAACACTTTCTTTTCGACAAACTTTTTGTTTTGAAAATTCCTCTTTTGATTGTTCTTACCACCCTGATAACCACCCGACCATCTGTTTTGGTTGTTATTATAAAAACGTGGTGGTACAACAGGTTTCTTATAGTAAGATTTGTCTCTTTCAAAGTTTAACAACCTTTTTGAACTTTTTAACCCTTCAATCTCAGAAATCTCAATTTCAATGAGTTTGAAAACTTGCTTTAAGTTGTTAACATTCATATTTTCAATTGGGAACTCAATATCCGAGTACAACTTATCTGAACCAGACATCTTGTACATGACAAAGGTAGGTTCATCATTTGAGTTGTTCTGGGATTTTGATTTCGGAATGTAGTTGTTCAGAAAACATTCATCATCTTCAGTCGAATCACTGTCTGATTTTAATACATTTTCAACCACATTTTTTACGACCTCGGATTGAACACTATCTTCATCAGATGATGAAGTGAATGTGACATCAATTGTTTCGGGAAGTTTTTCAGCATCTGTTTGTCACTTATTTCATAAATATTATCCAACCCGGACCGTTTTTTTTTGAAAAAATTGTTTAGCACAGGCGGTGGAACTTGATGATAACCCACCCCCATTCCATCCGAGTAAACGTCTTCACCGGCTTTGTTCTTCCCAATTGGTTTGGGAACAATGTGTTGAAGAATAAAGTTAGCGGAGTTGTAACTGTTCAATTTCAGATTGATTCTTTCATTTTCAATCTTAGCTTCTTGGAATTGAAGCTTAAGACTAGCGATCTCATCCAATTGCTGGTTGATTTATTTTTCTTTTGCCTGAAGAACTCCAGACAAACGAACATTTTCTTTGTACGTTTTACCATTTCGTTCATCAGAATCCTTGACAGTTCTTTTCAATTTCTAAAAATTTTCTGAATTTGTTTTGTTTTCAAGAGTTAATTTTTCATTTTCTTTCTTAAAACGTTCAACATCAATTTTATCTTTGTCAATCTTTTCGTTTAATTCTTTAATTCTTTCATTTGAAGCTCTAAGCAGTTTATCTCGATTTAGAACTTGTTTTTCAACGATATCGACTTTTTCAACCAGATCTTGGGTCTTTTTGAGTGAGAGATACGCATGTGTGCTGCAGACTTTGCATTCTTTCATGCAATTTCTACAAACACTCTCTGTGTTAGCACCATCAGTCTTACCTGATTCATTGTTTGAACCACTACTACTGACCTTGCTTGTTGACTCAGAACTAGAAGTAGATTTAGAATCTACCTCGAGTGATTTTGCCATAAGAACTTTGTCGGCCATTTTCGTCAGGTTTTCTGCCGTCATTTCCTTTATGGTGTCAATGATTCCATCAACTATCATCTTTGACTCCTGCTTTTCCTTTTCGGCTTTATTTGCATCATCGATCTTTCTCTGTTCTTCATCTGCCGCTATTGATTTTATAAGAGTTTCAACTTCAACTGAAGATGGTTCTACAATCACGTTACGTTTCGGATCTAAGTAGCATTCATGATCCGGATCCCATCTTCTTGCTTTTTTGGCTTCTTTCCAAGCTCTGTAAATATTATCCTTCATGGTTTGAGCTATAAGCTTTCGACGGATGTATACTTCCTCTTCAGTTGGTTCTGTTGTGCGTATAATTTATCCCATTAGTGGAAATCCCACTGCATCATCTTTTGGCAAGAACTCACTCCAATCGAAACCTTCATCATCCTGAATTACAGCTAAAGCTCTCGACTTCTCCTTTGGAGTCTCCTCGATCTGCTTCATTCTGGGTGGCTCTTCGTGATTTCAGTGATATACAGCTTTCTTGTTGTAGTCGTCATGAAAAGGGTTAGTTGTTTCATCCGCTGCTGAGTTTCTGTATTCCCACTTAAAGTGCCCTTTTTGCTTACACTTGAAGCATGTCACTTTGGATTTATCAAAATCCGGTTTTGTCGAAGGCCCTCCAATGGAATTTCTTCCTGTGATCTCCATGAATCGTTGTGCTCTTCGAATTATGCTTGCCATGCACCAACGTATATCGATCAACTCCATTTCTTCAGGATCAATCTGGTCATAGTCCTCTTTTGTCAGATTTGTATTTCTGATCTTTCCTGCTACCAAACTTTCATATGATTCTAAGATCGAAGTAAGAAACACCATTTGTTGTTTCGTTGTCTCCTCATTGATGTTTTGAGCGTTGTTCAGGTTCACAGCGATATTGCATTGAAAAACGTTTTTAAGAACATTTTGTTGTTGCTGATTGTTTTGAACAGACAAAGAAGAACCACTTCCATGATAACCACTGATGGGTGATAAACTGCTGCTTTTCTTTTCTTGAGTTACATTGTTTGAGCTTTCAACAGTAAATGCGGTTCTTGGTGATGTGGCTTTTGGAATCATGCTTCCCCTGTAATAGAGATCAACATTCTGTTGATATGGGGTACTGTTCACTTTGTTCATTTTCTTGATTTCTAGTTCATGACTCTCAAATCTTTCGATTAGCCAATCAATTGTTATTTCAGCCATTGGTTTGGTATTTTTCATCACCAAACCATAGTATTGCCAATCTTTCTCATCTGGTAAGGATTCAAATAGCTTTTCAACCATTTCATCTTCAGCAATTGTGATCCCGTATCTCACGAGTTCTACCTTCAGGTGGCAAAACCGTTTAATCATCTCTAACACGGTTTCATTCTTTATACAGGTGAATAGGTCGAATTCCTTCTTCAGTAATCTCTTTTTATTTCTCACAATTTCTTCCCCCCCAATACACTTCTTTTCTAATTTAGCCCACAAATCTTTTGCATTAGAATACTCCATCAACGATATAATGTCGTCACGGACAGATTGATGAAGCAATGCTATACACTTTTGCTCAGCAATAAACGATTCTTGTTCAGTATCACCCAGATTTTCAAAATCTGCTCTTGTAGGTGCGAAACCATTCTTTAAGCTCCTCTAGCTTTCATACGCAAAAGCTTTCATCCAACCTTCAAATCTGTTTGCCCAACAGTTGTATTCTTCAATTGCCATCAACTTCGGTGGCTTATTGTAAGTTCCATAGGCATTGTCGACGCTAAGAGAATCTGTGATCGCCTTTTTCGGGTTTGTGTTAGAATTGGTGTTTGTATTTCTCGATGTCTCTCCAGTGTTGTCTGCGAACATATCACTGAACGGGTTCAGAAAGTCGTCTCCCATCTTGAAACACCTGGAAAAGTCAAACACTTAGAAAAATTTCACAACTTTCAAAAAACTTGAAACTTTTGCACTTGGATCGAATGGGGATCCGATCGAATGGCGATTCGATCGGATGACACAGATAAGCAATGAACCAAGTTGTCAAGTTTCGGATAGCACAAGTGTCGGTTGACACAAGTGTCAGATGGCACAAGTGTCGAATGGCTATCCGATCGGATGGTGATCCGATCGGATGGTCATTCGATTGAGGTGACTTGTGCTTTAAAACCTTTAAACCTCAACTCCAATCAGATCGGATGATGATCCGATCGAACGAGTTTATGGCGTCAGCAAAGAACAGTGATCAGAATCTAGTCCAATCCGATCAGATTGCAATTCGATCGAATGAGTGACGTCAGCATATGCGAAGAACACGACATAGTTTTTGATCAATTTTAAGCAGTTTAGTCTGAATTTTTCAATGAAACTTTGTAGGATTTGTTCTATGTTGAATTCCGATCTGATTGATATCAAATTTACTTAATTTCGTCCGTAAAATCTTGCTTAATTTTGTGTTTTTCTGGTTTTAAGGTGTGAAAATGTAAAAACTGCAAGAAATGTTGGAGAAGATGAAGAAATTGTCAAAATCTCCGGTGAGATTTGACTGAAATCTGCAGAAAATGACTGAAATCTCAGTGAAATATTGTTGTAAACTCCGATTCGGCTTCCTGTGGCTCTGATACCACTTGTTAGGCCACGCACAGGATCTGTTCTGGTGTAAGAACGTAGTGGAATCGATCAGTGGTAAGGTGCGGAATCCCTCGACACCGTCTGAGAATCACTAACAACAATCTCAACGCTTAACATGCCTGATTTCATTGAAAGTATATGAAAGTACAAGAGTTCTGGAAGACAATCAGACAGAGCTTCGCTTCAGCAATCAGCAAAAGGTTGTGGACAAATGACACAAGTCCACTATTTATAGGCAATCAGGGAAGGATAGAGTGTCACCCAGTCGGATGGTCATCCGATCGGATGGTCGGATGGCCATCCGTTCGGACGACACATGTCGTCCGACGGATTTCACTTAACATTTAAAGCGCTGTTCCATGATTTTTCTAGACACAAAAATACATACATGTACATACATATACAAAAATACACACACATGACAAAATATATAAGACTCGATGCAGACGGAAGCTACAGACATATGTACTAACAACATCATTAGCAATCTAGGAATTCACATCGACCCCGTGAAGATAGAAGCCATCAAGAGTTGGATTACCCCGAAAACTCCATCTGAAATCCATTCTTTTCTCGGATTGGCTGGTTATTACCGCTTATTCATCGCTGATTTTTCAAAAATCGACGTACCGCTTACCTCTCTAATTCACAAGGACAGACCTTTTTTTTTGGGTCCCAAACAAGAGGAAGCCTCTCAAACTCTTAAGTACATGCTCTGCAACGCTCCTATACTTACTCTTCCCGACGGAAACAATGATTTCGTTGTTTACTGCGATGCCTCTAACCTAGGTCTTGGTTGTATTCTTGTGCAACGAGACAAGGTTATCGCGTATGCGTCTCGATAACTCAAGGTCCATGAGATGAACTATACTACCCACGATCTCGAACTCGGTGCAGTTGTTTTTGCGTTGAAGATATGGCGACACTACCTTTATGGTACTAAGTGTACGGTCTTCACTGACCATAAGAGCCTACAACATATCCTAAACCAGAAAGAACTGAACATGCACCAACGCAGATGGGTCGAACTTCTTAACGACTACGATTGCGAGATACGCTATCACCCAGGCAAAGCGAACGTCATGGCCGATGCCCTCAGTCGACGAAGCTATGTGCATAGTATTCGCAATGTCCAAGCCCAAAACGACCTCGAACCCCTCATTCGCGATGCTCAGCATGCTTGTTTTCTTGAGAGTACCTTGAGAGAGGAAAGGATACTTGGTTCCGAGAATCTGTTAGTAAGCAAATCTAACGATATCTTTCACTACCATGACCGCATTTGGATACCCAGTCGCAATAAGCTTAGGGATATTTTGATGACTGAAGCTCACAAGTTCTGATACTTTATTCATCCAGGTGCCGACAAGATGTACCAGGACCTTCGATCCAGGTATTGGTGGCCTGGAATGAAGAGGGATATCGCGGTATATGTTTCAAAATGCCTAACTTGTTCAAAAGTTAAGGCCGAACATCAACGACCCTCTGGTTTACTCGAACAACCTGAGATCCCTATGGACTTTATTACCAAACTCCCTCGCGCTCCTATTGGTCACGATAGCAATTGGGTTATCATTGATCGTCTTACCAAATCCGCCCATTTCCTACCGATACGAGAAGACTTCAAGGTAGAACGATTAGCACGAATCTATACCGACAAAGTCATTTATCGACACGAGACGCCTCGTGACATCATCTCTGACCGTGATGGTCTTTTTACCTCACGTCTCTGGGAGACCTTTCAATCCGCTCTCGATACTACTCTTAACCTTAGTACCGCATTCCATCCCCAGACCGACGGTCAGACTGAGCACACTATTCGCACCCTTGAAGGCATGCTTCGCTCGTGCGTTATAGAATTTGGTGGTAATTGGGATTTGCATTTACCTTTAGTAGAATTCTCGTACAATAACAGTTATCATACTAGTATTCAGATGGCACCCTTTGAGGCATTATATGGTAGAAAATGTCGATCGCCTATTGTATGGCACGAGATCGGAGAAGCACAAATCACCAGTCCCAAGTTAATGCAAGAAACGACTGACAAGATCCTCCAAATAAGAGACAATCTCTTGAAAGCTGCCGATAAACGCCGCAAGCCCCTTGAGTTCGAAGTTGGTGATCACGTACTCCTAAAGGTTTCACCTTGGAAGGGGGTGATCTGATTCGGCAAGAAAGGAAAGCTAGCGCCATGATACGTGGGTCCCTTTAAGATTCTGGAAAGAATTGGCAAAGTGGCCTACCGACTCGAATTACCGGAGGAACTCAGAAACATACATCCGACTTTCCACGTCTTGAACCTCAAGAAGTGTCTAGCTGAAGAGAATCTCCATGTCCCTCTTAAAGACTTGCAAGTGAACGAGACCCTGCATTTTGTGGAAATGCCTGTAGAAATCCTGAATCGAGAAACCAAAAAACTACGACGCTCACGCATCCCCATAGTGATGGTTCGCTGGGAAGGCAAACGCGGCGCTGAGTTCACTTGGGAACTTGAAAGTGATATTAAAGCTAAATATCCACAACTCTTTGTTACGCCTGCTCCTTAATTTCGGGACGAAATTTCCTAAAGTAGGGGAGGCTGTAACAACCCGTACTTTTGGTTGTTCCTTGTTATGGTCACTTCTCTCGTAAACGATTGTACTCCGAGATTCGATTAACGCTACGGGTTTAACTATACTTTAAACGCACTTTCTGACGCTTACTTAACGCATTTCACATCGGTATTTATCGCATTTTATCACATTTAAACGCTTATTATCTCAACGCTTATCGCAACGCAACTCAACGTAAACTTAAAACGTGGGTTGGTTATTTATTTACTTCTATTAATTATGTGTTTACTTGTTTACTTTGATTACTTGTGTGTGCTTTATATGTTTTTGGGATTATACTCGCAAACGCTATCTCAACGCAAACTCAACGCTACTCGCTCAACTCGATATTCATGACAAAACGCAACGCTTAACAAACGAAACTAACCAACACAAACCCTGCTGCCCGAATGGGCCATTTGCCCGGATGGAGACCATTCGTCCGTGTTGGTGCATATGCCTGTTGACTTCGTCTTGTATCGAGTCATGTAATAGAATAGATAGACTAGGACATATTGGCCAGAAAGCACGAGATGTCAATTTCATGAGGACTGGCCAGAAAGCACGAAATGGCAGTTTCAAGGGCCATTCCACACGAAATGGACATGATAGTTTCGTGGGGAATGGAAATCCTATAAATAGGTGACTTGAGAGTTCATTTGTAACTTTTGCAATTCCGCTAGCGAAGCTCTGCCGAAGTGTCGGATCGATCTGTAACTTTGTCAAATCAATACAAACGACAATTAAACTACTTCTACATGCAAATCAAGCTGATTCAACATCAAAACGTTTGTTTCTGCCTCTCGTTTTGATCAAGAACTCTTCCGATCGACTCGTATTTGATCGAATCAATGATCCTACAAGTGGTATCAAAGCTCAGGAGGAAGAGTTCTTACCGATTCAGCTTGATTTCACCATAAAATCTCATTTCTACTCATTCTTCTTCACATTTTTCAAAATTAAACGAGATTTCACGGTCAAAATGTCTTGATTTTCACATATTACGTGCGAAACACTGTGTTAATCAATCCTTGAAAGAATTAGATCTAAAATAGGCTTAAAACTTGTCTAATTTATCAAAAAATCGTCCGATTGTTTGACATGAACACCATTTCGCACGACCTGCTGATCCAATTCGCTTGAATTTCATCCATTTCGCAACAAAGCTATCCATTTCGTACGAATTGAATCCATTTTGCATCAAATCATTCCATTTCGTTTGAAAGTGCACCCATTCCGCACCAAATCTGCTCCATTGCGCGGATTGGTCATTTAGTGACTTCAAATCGCATGAAAGCGTCCATTTCGTGTGAAATTATTCTTCATTTCGTACGAAGTGATAAAAAGGGTCCAGGTCGCATGAAATAGTTTCAGGTCATTTGAAAACATTATTCAGGTTGCATGGATTGTGTCAGGCTCATGTGTATTCATATTGACGGCCCAATCAAATTTGAGTATAGCTTTGATCTTGTCGGACAGCTTTTAATTGAATATATTAGATCATCACGTGAATAAAGGCTTCATGAATTGTAAATAATTGTTGTGTATCTATTAAGTGGATGTATCGGCCCAATAGGATTGAATTGAGATTTAAAGTTGTCGGCCACTAACTCAATGTTTGCATGGGAAATTGATTAGTATATATTGCATGTGAAGTTGTCAGTTGTGCATGTGGTTCAATTTGCTCGAATCAAGGATTGAGTTGTGAATTATGTTTGTCGGCCACCTTTTAATTGCATGTGATAAGGTTCATTAATTCAAGTTGTCAGTTCTATAGTGTGTCAGTTCTATAGGTTCATTAATTCAATTTGTCAGCCCAATTGAGTTTTAAAGCATCACAATTTCTGATTGGAAATGAAAGGCCCAATCAGCTTATAAGATTCAATTGATTCAAAAATTGATATTAAACAGCCCATGTGATTGAGTTCATTGTCAAAAGATTGCGGCCCAATGAGATTTCATATTGATTCATATAGATTTTGTCGGCACACTATATGATATATCGATTCAATCAGAAGTGGATTAAATGGATATTGAGGTCCAATGAATATTGAGTAATTGCAAATGATACAAATCATTGTGTCATCAATTCATATTAAATCAGCCCATGTGATTGTAGAGGCCCAAGGAGTACATGTGTCAGCCCACTATACAAACAATTCGGTCCAATCAGCATTTGACTATCATCAATTTTTGTCGGCACATGATTTATTTGATAATAGCATGTGACAATGTCAGTTTTTATGTACTTTGATTGAAAATCACACCAGATTATTCGATTTACACGAGATTGTTTGAGAATTAACCCTGTCAGCACAAGTCAAGTTCATTTGAATTCACACGAGTTGAACTTTTTCAGGTGGTTTGATATTTGATCAGTTCACACGAAGTGAACTCTGTTTCACACGGTTTGAATCTGATCCCAGTTCACAAGAAGTGGTCCAGGTCATTTGGACTTGAGCTCAATTCGCACGGTTTGGTTTCAGTTTGCACAGATTGAAAGGATTTCAGTTCGTTCGGATTGATAAACGTCCAGTTCGCACATGTTGAAAGTAATTCAGGTTGTGTGAGTTAAATCAGTTTGCACATGTTGTGATCCGGTCTGTTTAAAATTCACCCAGGACATTTGAGATTGTATCAGGACATACCAGTTCCAGTTCGCTTGAGGATTTCAGTTAGTTTGAAAACAGTCCAGCTTGTTTGAAAAAATCTGATTTTGTGAAATTGTCAATTCCGAAACATGGATTTTGAAGAGTTAATGGCATATGTTTATTACAAATCTCAGCAATTCAGTCCAATAAAGAAAGAAGAACCAGTGTCAACAAATGAGGATTCTGAAAAGGCATCAATCTTTGATCACTCGTCAGATGAAGAGAGTGACGATGACAGTGAAGAAATTCGTAAACTAGAAAATTATCAAAAAGAATTATCTCCTGAAAGTTTCGAATTTTATTTTGCAGATAAATTGGAGAAGATAAAGGAGATACGAGCAGCAAAAGAAAAGAAAGAGATAGAACAAACTAAAACATCTTCTGATAACAATGAGATCAATGGTGAAACACGGGAGTCAGTGTCTGTCGAAAAGGAGTCCGATGAGGAATCAGAAAATGTGGAGTCCGAATCAGAAGAGAAGTCTGAGTCAGAGTCCGAAGGGTTTGGTAAACCAGAAAGTCAAAATGATAAACAAGAAAAGGTCTTTGAAAAGATTGATCCAATTCCTGAAACACCATGCAAAAACTGTTTAAAACCCTGCATGGATTGTCTTGAAAAAGACAAACAGTTTCAAGAATTGAAAAAATATACTGACAACGTAAAATTTGATCTTAATGATGTGAAAGAAGCTTATGACACTTTATCATGTTCAATCAAAATGATTCAAAAGGAAAGTATAGAAAATGATAAAGCTACTAAGTTGTTCAAAGAAACTGTCATGGAAAAGCAGATGGAGATTAACATTCATCTGGACACAATCGCATCTTTGAAAAAGGAACTTGAATTGATGCGTATTGAAACAGAAAGAGTTGATAAGAAATTGATCAAGTATATTTCTTCATCTTATGTGATTGATCAGATTGTTCCTCAACAAACTGATGCTAAACCTGCTTTCAACAACGTTCCACCCCCAATGTGGAATCATTACACTTAGAAGTATCCAGATGGGGTGGAAGAAGCGTTGAACCTCAAATTGATGACAGGGGAGAATGAATTACCGGAGAGCATAGATGTTACATTCTCTCCGTCTGACACCGACAACGAGTCACAACTTGTGAAAACTGTTGTTGACCAAGTGTTGGATGAAGAAAGTGATAACTCTGATTTCAAAACGGTTAAAAAGGTTTACAATAATGAATTTCTGACATCTAAAAATAATTTGAATGACGAGACATTCAAAGTAGCATATACTTTGAATGATTCCGACAAGTTATTTTCCGATGAAGAATTTCCAATAAGAAATGTTCAAATTGAAAAGATTCAAAAGGTTTTCAAATTAACAGAAATTAATATTTCTGAAATAAAAGATGTAAATCTTACTGAAAAACCTAAAAAATACACTTCAAGAGTTCAACAAAGATTGAACAAGAAAAAAGGTTACAGTTCTGGTTCTGGTTTTCAAAAGAAACCAAACCATAACAGTAATTTCAAAAAGAAAGGTTTAGGTTTTATTCCACCAGAAAATCATAAAAATGAGAAAATTTATAAATCAAAAACAAAATTTGTTTCAGGAACAATTTCTGAAGAGGAGAAGGAGAAACCATTCTGGAGACAGTCAAACAAGGAGTTTCTCGCCGAAAAACAAAAGAATCTATTGAAGGAATCTGAACAGAGAGTTGAAAGAAGAACCTGTTTCAAATGTCAAAAGGTTGGACACATTGCTTGGAATTGCTCCAAGATCACCAACATGAAACAGGGAGTTTCTTCTAACTTAAAATTGAAAGAAAAATGTGTTGATAAAAATGAACAACCAATAGAGAAGTTTCAAAAGTTCAAAAATTCGACTTTCGAAGTTGGTGAGAGCTCGAAACATTTTTACACAAGAAGGGTAAATTTAAACAAGCAAAAATGGTTTGTTAAAAGTTCAGATGATAGTTCTGGCGATGAATCTGATTCGTCAAAATCAGAGGAGCCACAAGTTGATCTAAAAGGAGAAAATTCAGTTCCGCCGATGGATGATGTCAACTTTCCACCATTACGGGCTGAAAATTTAAAACAAAAGGTTGGAAAGGTAGAAATTTCGAATCAATTCTATTCTGAAAAGAAAGAATTTGATGTCGAAAAGGCTTTCAATGGAAAAGTGAAAAATATTTTTGGAAAGATGGTTGAGGGAAAGGTAAAAGGGGTAAAAGAATTTTATGAAGCAAAAAAGGAATGATCAAACCCCGAGTGAAGTTGAAAAGCTCACACCCAAAGCTGGTCAGGCTTGGGTGTCCGTATTCTTTACTTAAAAGCCCTGACTTGCCGGAGCTCCCAAGTTGGTAATCGTGGAGCAGGAATCGGCATCATTCTTGAAAAATGTTTTTGTGAAAAACTTAAAAGTGTTAGATTTTACAAGTGGATGAATGAACAAGGTGATTGTGACAACTCTCAAAATTTCATGTATCCGTACGATTAATTAAATGATTAATTAAAGTGCTTGGTGATTGTGTTGAATTACTTAACTGCTCTCTGATTACTCTGTTATACTTACATGTTCTTGTTAACATACTAATAGTATGCAGAAAACTTGACTAAATGGTCCGGTATATTTTCCTATGTGTTAGGAATTAATTGTGTTACAAAAATATATATATAAGACGCCTTACGGAACAACTAAACAGTTTAACGGAACAGTATCCGACCGAACAACCGGACATTATCCGGGACACCAAATATTTGTCTAACACATTGTGTTATTGTTTCTTGACAAGTTATGATCCCCGTATATCATAACACCCGCTAAATTTCCCTACAAACTAATATATGGAATATTATACTTGGAAGTAACTAGTATTTACCATTTAGTTGAAATGTTACACAACCCCCCCCCCCCCCACCCCCCAACTGATTTTCAGTCACAATGGACCCCACCCAAAATCTTCATCATATCCTACTACAAGATTTTATGGCAATATTTTGTGTAGGTTGGTTACTTGCATATCTTGCCAAGATATTGCAAATCCTATAAGAATGATTGCTAGATCTTGAGATCCCTTGATATCTTCAACATATCTTCTCTAGATCACTCTCTCTCCTCACCTCTCTCTCTCTCTCTCTCTCTCTCTCATTCGGCCTCCCTCAAAACCGAACCCACTCCCCACCATTTTCATCTTCATCTTCTTCCATTATCAAGTCCATTCAAAGCTTTGAAGGTGAAGCTATGGAGGTTGCATCTTGAAGAGCATTCAAGGAGTTTTGTTCTTGCTTTTCATCATCATTTCTTCATCATCTTCTTCACTAAGAATCATCCCTAGCTTTAAGCTAGTAGTAAGTTCCTTATGTCACCTTTGTTCATCTTGTTTCATGATTAAAAGATGTAATATGTTAAATCTACAAGAACACTAAAAAGGGTTTAAACAAAAAGATGTAACATGATGTATTTATGTTGGTATGATGTTATCTTGAGATGTTACTGATTTCTTGCTGATTACTTGTTAATATTGATTACTAGAAATGTTGTTGATCATTATGCATGTTAACAAAACCAATAGAACTCGCATTAGAATGTAAAAGCTGAAAAACAGAAAGCTGTTTGGTGATTACAGCCAACTTCAGTTGGCTGTAACCAAACCTTAATAAAGCGAAAAATGTGTTTTCTAAAATCTGGAATTATGTATTATGAAATACGGTTCTAATGGCACTGGAGTCATAATTTTTGGACTTCGTTTACTATTTTTAAAAGGTCATTTTGTAACAGCAGCTCAAGCTGCATATTTGCTGCTGAAAATAGGTGTTATGTTTTAAGTCATAACTGGAAATATATGATGAATTAGATCATGAAATTTGTACAGTAGATGAAAACTGACGTATCTGTAATTACCCCACTGGAATTTTGTAAATCGGACTTACGATGAATTTTTAATGAATTGTTCCGTGGACTGTGGTCAGAAAAAGATAAATCTGAGTTCAGTCCGGAAAATGATTTTTTATAAAATATTGGTGATGAATTGGATCCCGAGTTTTTTTCACAATAAAATTTGGAATGTTTGAGACATTCTGTAAAAATTTGGGAATTTTTGGAATAAGTTAACTATTTTATTAAAATGTCCTAAAACAGCCCAGTTTTGAATATTAATGCTGAAATGACATAGGTTGTGATTTGCGTGTCTAAATGTCGGGTATGTTATCTGTGAATGATGTACTATGTTATATGTGTTATGTGCAATGTTTTATGTTTGTCTATGAGTGGGGAATAGATGGAAAGGTTATATGGGCATGAACCGTTAAAGTGATGCATGTTATGTGATAGATACGTGTAGGAACTTTGTGTTCTATTTGAAATCACTAATAAAGTAAGTGGTAATCATACTAGGATGTGATTGACCGACCTTGATTGTTAGCTATATTTGAGAGTCAAACCGATCAACCAAGGTGAGTTCACACTCTTTTCAAGGCATGGGATTCCCGGTGGGTTGGGAATGGGATTGAATGACTACTCGAACTATTATTACTATTAAACTACTTACTACTGTCCTCGGATTGAAGGGCACGTACGTAAAGCCTACGTACACGACCATAAGACCATCAACTCTATCAATTGAAGTCCCTCATTTATCAACTTAATCGCCGAGGCCTATGGCGAGCGGGTCATTAGTTAATAGCGCTATTAGGTTTAACAAACCTCACACCGTGCCAGTCGGACGGGCGTGTACTAATGGACTATGGGCAAAGGGTCAATGCTGATAGACATTGACTTAGGGCACCTCTTACATTTTCGTAGCAGTCGATACGCGTGGTCTAGTAACACATGGGAAGCCCCCACTAATCTTCGCAAACATGTCAGAAAGACCGCGATATGAATTTATATGATACATGGTTTACAAAACGAACAGATGATTTACGAAACGAATGCTATAACTAAACAACCAACTGTGAATTCACTCAACTTTGTTGTTGACTCGTTGTTACATGCCTTACAGGTCGCTAGATGCTTATGGAGCTTGCACGAGGAGGAGGTTGTTGTGGGATGCGGACTGTTATGTCCCACACTTAATAATTGAATTTTATAAACTATGTTTTAGACATTAAACTTATGAACTATAAACTTATGTTTTGAACTTCCGTTTTATGCTTCCGCTGTTAACTTAAAACTGGTTACTGTCTTATGGTCACCAATCGTATTGTGATTGGTTTTACTTACTAAGATTACGTTGTTCAATATGATTGGTGGCTCGATCCTGGTCATGTCACGCCTCCAAGTGGTGATACCCCGCATGGTGGATTTTGGGGGTGTGACAGATTGGTATCAGAGCCATTGGTTATAGTGAACTTGGTTTTAAAAAGGGAAAAGCTTTTTGATAAAACCAGACTATGACCTGTATAGTGTTCAACGATCCACAACGACGCTTCGTTCCACGTGCAAGACTCGACACCATAAGTGGTATGAATTATGTTATATTGTCGGTTAGATAGTTCTCATTGTGCATTAGAGAATGTGATAATTGCTATTTGAACCTTGTGTGCTTACTCTCTATTGTCGTCCCACAGTTACGCACTTTTGCGACACCTTTCTCACTTACGTTGCTTCATTATGAAGATCATGAGCGGACGCGGAGGACGTATTAACCTCACCCAAGCCCAGTTGACGGCTTTGATCAATGAACGAGTTGCTGAGGCACTCGCAGCAAATCCAGCAGGAGGTCAACATGCTCAAACTGCTGTGTGCACATTCAAAACGTTCATGGACTGCCGACCTACTACTTTCAGTGGCACCGAAGGAGCAGTGGGCCTTCTTCACTGGTTTGAAAAGCTTGAGTCAGTTTTTGAGATGTGCGAATGCCCCGAAGACCGTAGGGTGAAATATGCTACCAGAACACTTGAAGGAGCTGCGTTAACCTGGTGGAAGGCACAGGTTCAACTACTAGGACTGGTAGTTGCTAATGCCACACCCTGGAATGGTTTCAAGGAACTGATCAAAGAAGAATACTGTAGTCGGGATGACATCCACAAGCTAGAAGTGGAATTTTTCAATCTGAAGATGACGGGGTCTGAGATTGAGGCGTATACTAAGAGGTCAAACGAGCTGGCCATCCTGTGTCCAACTATGGTGGACCCTCCCATCAAACGAATTGAGCTGTATCTCAAGGGCCTTGTACCAGAGATTCAAAGTCACGTGACTTCAGCCAACCTGGGTACCATACAACAAATCATCAAGTTGGCCCATCGACTTACTGACCAGGCGGTGGAGCAAAACAGGCTGCCCAAACGAATCAGTGCCACAGCTACTTCTGACGCACCTACCGACAACAAGCGAAAATGGGATGGGAATTCCAGTAAAGGTTCTACATCAGTTCAGTCGCAGCAGCGAAAGACCGATGACTACCAGAGTCCTGGTCAGCAATCTTCCGGAAATCAAGGACAGGGTGGATATCAAGGAAACCACCCAAAGTGCAACAAATGCAACAGACACCATAGTGGTCAGTGCAATAAGGGACGTTGTCAGAGGTGTCTCAAGATGGGTCATGAAGCCAAGGATTGCAGGAGCACACGGCCTGCAAATCAGAATCGTCAGCAGCAACAGCAAGCACCGCAGAATCAGCAACAGCAACATGGCAACAGGGGATGCTTTCAGTGTGGCGCTGAAGGCCACTTTAAGAAGAATTATCCCCAGCTTAACCAGAATCAGAACAACAACAACAACAACAACAACCAGGGAAACAGGAACAATAATGGGGGCAATAATGGGGGAAACAATGATGGCAACGGTGCCAGGGGTCGAGTGTTCGTGATTGGTCAGGGTGAAGCAAGGAATGATCCTAACGTAGTGATGGGTAAGTTTCTTCTGGATGATTTCTTTGTTACTGTTTTATTCGATTCGGGTGCCGATACTAGTTATGTGTCCTTAAAAGTTAGCCAAATGCTTAAGCGCACTCCAACACTTCTAAACACCAAACACACGGTAGAACTAGCTAACGGTAAAGGTCTTGAAGCCACACACGTAGTTAAAGGTTGTAACCTCGTCTTAGCTGGTCAGACTTTCTCTATCGATCTTATTCCTATCACACTGGGTAGTTTCGACGTCGTTATTGGGATGGATTGGCTATCTCATCATCAAGCGGAGATTGTTTGCAAGGAGAAAATCGTCCGCATTCCTCGTTCTGGTGAAGAACCTCTCATGATTCGTGGCGACAAGAGTGGTGCTGTCGAAGGCATCATCTCTTTCCTTAAGGCCCAGAAATGTCTACGAAAGGGCCACACTGCCATTCTAGCGCTCGTTACTAACACATCAACGGAAGAAAAGAGAATTGAAGACATTGCTATTGTGCGCGATTTTCCTGAGGTATTTCCCGAGGAATTACCTGGTCTTGCTATCGAGCTAGCTCCTGGGGCAGCACCAGTAGCTCGAGCACCTTATCGTCTAGCTCCATCAGAACTTGAAGAACTGTCCACGCAATTACAAGAACTCTTGGAAAAGGGTTTTATACGTCCTAGATCTTCGCCCTGGGGAGCTCCAGTCTTGTTCGTAAAGAACAAAGATGGTACCTTCAGAATGTGTATTGACTATCGCGAGCTTAACAAGGTGACTGTGAAAAATAGTTATCCTCTTCCACGTATTGACGACTTGTTCGACCAGTTGCAAGGGTCGAACTATTACTCAAAGATTGACATGAGATCGGGATACCATCAGCTGAGGGTCCGAGATGAGGACGTCTCCAAAACAGCATTCAGAACTCGTTACGGCCATTACGAGTTTCTGGTTATGCCATTCGGGCTGACGAATGCACCAGCAGTCTTCATGGATCTCATGGACCGAGTATGCAAACCTTACCTGGATAAGTTCGTTATTGTGTTCATCGACGATATCCTGATCTATTCTAAGAGTCAGGAGGAACACGAGCAGCATCTATGACTTATGCTGGAACTTCTTCGAAAAGAGCAATTGTATGCCAAGCTTTCAAAATGTGACTTCTGGCTTCGCGAAGTCCACTTTCTAGGCCATGTGGTAAACAAGGATGGGATTCATGTGGATCCATCTAAGGTTGAATCGATCAAGAACTGGCCTGCACCCCGCACACCAACAGAAATCCGCCAATTCTTGGGTTTGGCAGGATATTACAGAAGGTTTATCAAGGATTTCTCAAAGATTGCGCAACCTCTCACTTCACTGACTCAGAAGGGTGTCATCTATCATTGGGGTGATGCACAGGAGTCCGCATTTCAACACCTAAAGGATAGAGTTTGTAGCGCGCCTATCCTCTCATTGCCTGAAGGCACAGATGATTTTGTGGTTTATTGCGACGCTTCCATCCAAGGACTTGGTTCTGTATTGATGCAACGTGACAAAGTCATTGCCTACGCATCGCGCCAACTTAAAGTTCACAAAAGGAACTACACTACACACGACTTGGAACTGGGAGCAGTTGTTTTCGCACTTAAGATATGGAGACATTACCTGTACGGTACCAAGTGCACCATTTACACCGATCACAGGAGTCTCGAGCATATCTTCAAGCAAAAGAAGTTAAACATGCATCAACGCCGATGGGTTGAGCTCTTGAACAATTATGAATGCGCAATCAAGTATCATCCGGGAAAAGCCAATGTTGTGGCCGACGCCCTCAGTCGAAAGGATACTATACCTAGGCGTGTACGTGCTCTACAGCTTACCATCCAATCTAACCTTCCCGCTCAGATTCGTGATGCTCAGGTTGAAGCATTGAAAGCAGAGAACATCAGGGCTGAATCCCTACGAGGATCGAGGCAGCGGCTAGAACAAAAGGAAGACGGCGCTTACTACGTAACAGGGCGCATCTGGGTTCCACTTTATGGAAACTTACGCGAGCTCGTGATGGACGAAGCGCACAAGTCTCGTTATTCGGTACATCCTGGATCGGATAAAATGTACCACGACCTCAAGACTACGTATTGGTGGCATGGCATGAAAGCACACATAGCAACCTACGTCAGTAAGTGCTTGACTTGTGCAAGAGTCAAAACTGAATATCAGAAACCATCAGGCCTACTTCAACAACCGGAAATCCCGAAATGGAAATGGGAGCAAATTTCCATGGATTTCGTTACTGGTCTGCCCAGATCTCAACGCGGAAACGACACCATTTGGGTGATCGTAGATCGATTGACTAAGTCTGCACATTTTCTGGCCATCAAAGAAACGGATAAGTTTTCTACTCTTGCAGACATTTATCTAAAGGAAGTAGTGTCAAGGCATGGAGTGCCAACCTCTATTATATCTGATCGTGACGCGCGTTTTACTTCTGAACTGTGGCAAGCTATGCACAAGTCTTTTGGCTCCCGTTTAGATATGGGCACCGCGTATCACCCACAAACGGATGGGCAATCTGAACGCACCATCCAAACCCTTGAAGACATGCTTCGGGCATGTGTAATCGACTTTGGTAATGGCTGGGAAAAGCATCTCCCGTTAGTGGAGTTTTCGTACAACAACAGCTACCACACCAGCATCCAAGCCGCCCCGTTTGAAGCATTGTACGGACGCAAATTCCGATCACCTCTCTGTTGGGCAGAAGTTGGTGACAGCCAAATCACTGGCCCAGAACTTGTGATAGATACCACCGAGAGAATTGCTCAGATACGATAGCGAATGACGGCAGCTCGTGACCGTCAGAAAAGCTATGCTGATAAGGGAAGAAAACCACTCGAGCTCCAGATTGGGGATCGAGTGCTACTCAAAGTCTCACCTTGGAAAGGTGTAGTCCGCTTTGGCAAACGAGGCAAACTCAATCCGCATTATGTCGGACCATTCGAAGTCACCGAGAAAATTGGCAAAGTCGCCTACAGGTTGAATCTACCTGAAGAACTCAGCGGAGTTCACAATGTTTTCCATGTGTCGAATCTGAAGAAGTATCTGTCAGATTGAGACCCTCATAGTCCCTTTTAAGGAACTCACAATCGACGACCAGCTGCGGTTCGTCGAGGAACCATTAGAGATTACGGATCGAGATGTTAAGATCCTCAAGCGTACCAGGATACCTCTGGTCCGAGTTCGTTGGAATGCTCGTCGTGGCCCAGAGTATACCTGGGAACGAGAAGACCAAATGAAACTCAAGTATCCCCAACTGTTTAAGAAAAACGCAACCACTACTGAGGCTGAAGCTACTGCAGAATTTCGGGACGAAATTCCAAATCAACGGGGGGATGATGTGACACCCCAGGAAAATCAGGAAAACAACGCAACTTAACTAGCTTCCTCAGTAACTACGCACTAAATTTCGGGACGAAATTTTCTTAACAGGGGAAGAATGTGACAACTCTCAAAATTTCATGTATCTGTACGATTAATTAAATGATTAATTAAAGTTCTTGGTGATTGTGTTGAATTACTTAATTGCTCTCTGATTACTGTGTTATACTTACATGTGCTTGTTAACATACTAATAGTATGCAGAAAACTTGACTAAATGGTCCGGTATATTTTCCTATGTGTTAGGAATTAATTGTGTTACAAAAATATATATATATAAGACGCCTTACGGAACAATTAAACAGTTTAACGGAACAGTATCCGACCGAACAACTGGACATTATCCGGGACACCAAATATTTGTCTAACACATTGTGTTATTGTTTCTTGACTAGTTATGATCCCCGTATATCATAACACCCGCTAAATTTCCCTGCAAACTAATATATGGAATATTATACTTGGAAGTAACTAGTATTTACCATTTAGTTGAAATGTTACACAACCCCCCCCCCCCCCAACCGATTTTCGGTCACAATGGACCCCAACCAAAATCTTCATCATATCCTACTACAAGATTTTATGGCTATATTTTGTGTAGGTTGGTTACTTGCATATCTTGCCAAGATATTGCAAATCCTATAAGAATGATTGCTAGATCTTGAGATCCCTTGATATCTTCAACATATCTTCTCTAGATCACTCTCTCTCCTCACCTCTCTCTCTCTCTCATTCGGCCTCCCTCAAAACCGAACCCACTCCCCACCATTTTCATCTTCATCTTCTTCCATTATCAAGTCCATTCAAATCTTTGAAGGTGAAGCTATGGAGGTTGCATCTTGAAGAGCATTCAAGGAGTTTTGTTCTCGCTTTTCATCATCATTTCTTCATCATCTTCTTCACTAAGAATCATCCCTAGCTTTAAGCTAGTAGTAAGTTCCTTATGTCACCTTTGTTCATCTTGTTTCATGATTAAAAGATGTAATATGTTAAATCTACAAGAACACTAAAAAGGGTTTAAACAAAAAGATGTAACATGATGTATTTATGTTGGTAAGATGTTATCTTGAGATGTTACTGATTTCTTGCTGATTACTTGTTAATATTGATTACTAGAAATGTTGTTGATCATTATGCATGTTAACAAAACCAATAGAACTCGCATTAGAATGTAAAAGCTGAAAAACAGAAAGCTGTTTGGTGATTACAGCCAATTTCAGTTGGCTGTAACCAAACCTTAATAAAGCGAAAAATGTGTTTTCTGAAATCTGGAATTATGTATTATGAAATACGGTTCTAATGGAACTGGAATCATAATTTTTGGACTTCGTTTACTATTTTTAAAAGGTCATTTTGTAACAGCAGCTCAAGCTGCATTTTTGCTGCTGAAAATAGGTGTTATGTTTTTAGTCATAAATGGAAATCTATGATGAATTAGATCATGAAATTTGTACAGTAGATGACAACTGATGTATCTGTAATTACCCCACTGGAATTTCGTAAATCGGACTTACGATGAATTTTTAATGAATTGTTCCGTGGACTGTGGTCAGAAAAAGATAAATCTGAGTTCAGTCCGGAAAATGATTTTTTATAAAATATTGGTGATGAATTGGATCCCGATTTTTTCTCACAATAAAATTTGGAATGTTTAAGACATTCTGTAAAAAATTGGGAATTTTTGGAATAAGTTAACTATTTTATTAAAATGTCCGAAAATAGCCCGGTTTTGAATATTAATGCTGAAATGACATAGGTTGTGATTTGCGTGTCTAAATGTCGGGTATGTTATCTGTGAATGATGTAATATGTTATATGTGTTATGTGCAATGTTGTATGTTTATCTATGAGTGGGGAATAGATGGAAAGGTTATATGGGCATGAACCGTTAAAGTGATGCATGTTATGTGATAGATACGTGTAGGAACTTTGTGTTCTATTTGAAATCACTAATAAACTAAGTGGTAATCATACTAGGACGTGATTGACCGACCTTGACTGTTAGCTATATTTGAGAGTCAAACCGAGAAACCAAGGTGAGTTCACACTCTTTTCAAGGCATGGGATTTCCGGTGGGTTGGGAATGGGATTGAATGACTACTCGAACTATTATTACTATTAAACTACTTACTACTGTCCTCGGATTGAAGGGCACGTACGTAAAGCCTACGTACACGACCATAAGACCATCAACTCTATCAATTGAAGTCCCTCATTTATCGACTTAATCGCGAGGCCTATAGCGAGCGGGTCATTAGTTAATAGCGCTATTTGGTTTAATAAACCTCACACCGTGCCAGTCGGACGGGCGTGTACTAATGGACTATGGGCAAAGGGTCAATGCTGATAGACATTGACTTAGGGCACCTCTTACATTTTCGTAGCAGTCGATACACGTGGTCTAGTAACACATGGGAAGCCCCCACTAATCTTCGTAAACATGTCAGAAAGACCGCGATATGAATTTATACGATACATGGTTTACAAAACGAACAGATGATTTACGAAACGAATGCTATAACTAAACAACCAACTGTGAATTCACTCAACTTTGTTGTTGACTCGTTGTTACATGCCCTACAGGTCGCTAGATGCTTATGGAGCTTGCACGAGGAGGAGGTTGTTGTGGGATGCGGACTGTTATGTCCCGCACTTAATAATTGAATTTTATAAACTATGTTTTGGACATTAAACTTATGAACTATAAACTTATGTTTTGAACTTCCGTTTTGATGCTTCCGCTGTTAACTTAAAACTGGTTACTGTCTTATGGTCACCAATCGTATTGTGATTGGTTTTACTTACTAAGATTATGTTGTTCAATATGATTGGTGGCTCGATCCTGGTCATGTCACGCCTCCAAGCGGTGATACCCCGCATGGTGGATTTTGGGGATGTGACAGTGATGAAACCCCAAGTTTGTGAAAAGACAAACATAACTAATTTTCCGGAAAAACCATTTTGATTAAAACAAACTTAAGTTTTTTGAAATCATAATGGGAAAATAGTTTGTTGTCGGGGGGAGTTCTGATTGCTTCTGCCAAGAGGATGACGATTTGAAGCATTTCACATCAGTTTGTCAGTTTATTTATACAGTTTATTGCGTTTATTTTCAAATTTTCCTTGAAAATCAAAAATTGAAACATATTTTTGATTTTAGGGGGAGTAAAATTTAGAAATTTTGAAAATTTGAAAAATCCAAAAAACATGATAAAATCAGTTTGTCAAATTTTCTTTAAATGGTTTTAAATTTTAGGGGGAGTAAGAAATTTCAGAAAATCCAAAAACATTAGAAAATTTGAAAAAGCCAAAAACATGATAAATTCAAAAATGAGTTTGTTGTGAAAAGAGGAAATGATAGTACATCAGTGGACTATCACAGCACGCTAAAGATTTAGAAAGTCAAAAGTGATAAATGGTCTCACTAAGGATGTGCCAGTAGGTTTTTACACATTCAGTAGATTGTTTTCGAGATATAAACCTAAAAATCAAGATTTACTTATATCGTGGGGAACATCTCTCGGATATATGGGTAACCCCCGAAATCTTGTTTGAAAGATTCTCTATTTCTGACATACTAGGTCTTTGTGCGTGATGATATCTGGGGTATTATACGAGGACTTCTGATTTTGCGGAAGCAATAGCCTAGTCCTCGTATAATATTTTGCAATGCTTTAATCTTAAAGCCCACCCTCAGCATAAAAAATGATGAAACATTGAAAATGTTAATCATGTGTTGTTGAAGAAAAGATCCCCAAACGGGACACACCTAAAGTCGAGCCATCATCTCTTTGTCTCAACGGAAGTTCTAACCTGAGCTCTCATGGTCTTGCATTACCCGTTTATAGATATCATTAGTGTACATTCACCTGTAAGACTGAATATAGAAGTCTGGATACGGGAGTATATTATGAGGACGCGAATAAGTCTAAGTCCTTAAAACACTAATTCTCGTATCTCGAAACAATTGAACTTTGTGTGAAAATTTAAGTGGGTCAGTATACTGTCAATCTAAGTGAATCATTTAGATCTTAAAGTCTAAAAAGGTCAATGGTGTTAGTGATTTGTCTCAAAAACTGATATGATCCTCTTACACAAACTCGCAAAAATATTGTCTGTAAACATTTCTTTACCGTTTTCTTTAAAAACAAAAATCCAAAAAGATTTTCAGTGTGTTTTAGCATAAAATTTTGAAAATTCAAAAAGATTTGTTTTCATATTATTTTTGACAACTGATGTTGAAAAGCTGATTTTCAAAATTCCGAGTGCTAAACATGATGACAACAGGGTTAGGAGAGTTTGTTTGTGATGAGAAATGATTTTGAAATGTCTAAATGGTCCATTAAGTTGAAACCAAATTTGAATATTTCGAATACGAGTGGTTAAGCAGAGATTAAAATTGTTATAAATAAAAATACCCAAAGGTAAAGTTTGAATATCTATTGATGATGATTGAATGATATCTACAAGTGGTTTCTAAATTTGTTAAATCTTAACCAGTGTGAAACTTATTTTTCGGTAGAGTATGTGCAGGTATGCAGCTAGTGAATTCCAGACTGCGATCCCAGCTTGTCGAAAGGGGGAGTCTAAAGTCGTAAAAGCCAGGTTCCTGATCCTGTTGCTACGGAGAGCCAGGAGACGTTTCTGGACCTGTGAAAGCTGCTATTGCTGAGAAGATAGAGATTGAAGGATGCTTACAGAGAAAGATACTTTGGAAAGAGTGAGAAGACCGATCAAGACTGAAGACTCGATGTACTAAAAACTCGTCAACATCCAAGGGGGAGTTTGTTGGTGCATATGTCTGTTGACTTCGTCTTGTATCGAGTCATGTAATAGAATAGATAGACTAGGACATATTGGCCAGAAAGCACGAGATGTCAATTTCATGAGGACTGGCCAGAAAGCACGAAATGGCAGTTTCAAGGGCCATTCCACACGAAATGGACATGACAGTTTCGTGGGGAATGGAAATCCTATAAATAGGTGACTTGAGAGTTCATTTGTAACTTTTGCAATTCCGGTAGAGAATCTCTGCCGAAGTCTCAGATCGATCTGTAACTTTGTCAAATCAATACAAACGACAATTAAACTACTTCTACATGCAAATTAAGCTGATTCAACATCAAAACGTTTGTTTCCGCCTCTCGTTTTGATCAAGAAATCTTCTGATCGACTCGTATTTGATCGAATCAACGATCCTACAGTCCGAATTGAGCCATCTGGACACACAATCTCGCGCACCGCCTTAACTTCACCCTCACCTATAAATAGGAGACTTGTGTCTCTATTCCAACACTTTCAACTCTCAAACGCTCTCAAGCTTCTCAGATGCGATTCAAGACCAATTTGTAAGCTTTTTCCTTCGAATCTTCTTCATTCTTCATCACTAATCACTTCTACTCCATCTTCTCATCAAAATCACACACACACTTTAACTTTTTCTCAAAAACCCTTGATTCCAGCCGTTTCGGAGATGGTTTTCACTCAGTTGCTTAGGAAAACTGTTGTGGAACATTATTCAATCGAGATTAGTTCAGAATCTAAAGGATTTCAACACTTTTCAACTTATTTATGAACAAATTCAACACTTTTCAACTTGTTTTGAACTCTTCTTCGGTTTTTATAGAATATTGATGTAATCGGGACTCAAGCAGACTCTCGGCTCGTTCCATAGCCAAGAGACAGCTCGGGAACTAATTTCCACCAAAGAGATGGACCGACTAACGGGTCAAGCATGAATCTTCACCAAGAATAGTACCTCTGTCCATATGGGCAAGGCCCATCCGGATGGACTTGGCTTGGTAAGGATCAGTTGGTTGATTCCGTTGTCACGCAGTCTCCGTTAAGTTAAAAAATTTTACTTAGAAAATTTTTACAAAACTTCAAACACAGATTATCCGTTTGAATGGCCATCTGTCCGGATGATAACCTGTCCGGATGATCTAACCATAACAGTTTCCGTTGTTTAAACGTTTTTAACTAAACTTCAAATTCCTGCAAACAACCAAGAACCATCCGAATAGCCATCCATCCGAATAGCCATCCATCCGAATGGCCATCTGTCCGGATGACCATCCGTTTGGATAACCATCCATCCGGATGGAACCCATCCGTTCGGATACGCTGATACGACACTTAACCCGCTCGACATTCCGCTTACAACCGTTCAGCCCTGAGGGATACCTATGTTTTGTTTCCGTTCACAGGCTAACTTAGCGATCCCTTCAATCCAACACAGTGTGTGTTTAGCAGCTACGAACTCACTGTGAGTATACTTGAACCCTTTTTCACTTAACGCACTTTTGGGTGTTACATACGTTCTCTATCAAAACACAACACACACAATACTTAAACGCTTACAAACACTAACCGCTCTCGCATGTTATACGTGATTCGATGAATGCTTGTATGTTATGTTTACACAGTGATTACTGCTTGCCACCCTTAGCAACGATAGTACTATAGTTTGGACTCAGCACATGTTTATTCAGGGGTTGTTAAGGTTATTACTTCAGGTGTTCACAGTGGTGGACATGTGTCACGCATTTTACAACTCGCAATCATGTTGGTAATGCTTGTATCATTGTCGATAGCTTACTTGATTCACATCTCTACGTGTTACATGTTGGTTATGCGTTAACGCTTTTCATACTATTATCTATGCAAACTTGTGTACTCACCTTTACATTTTATGTATTGACTTTTATTTTAATGTGTGTGACAGGTTGATGCACTATTTTGCTGCCAACAAGTTAGGAAGTCTAGAAACCCACCGAATAAAATCTAAGTTGTCGGAATAGTATTTGTTTTTGAGACTTATTATTTGTGATGACTATTTGTGTAATATTGTTTAATAGTATGGGATATTGAACCTTTAAATATTGTCACTTAATAGTTGTTATGGATTCTCTTGAACAATCTATTTCGCTCAGTGCCACGCCCTGATGATTCCGCCATCGGTTGGGGTGTGACAGATTGTGGTTAACATCTGGGATACTCAACCACTACCAAGGCCTATAAAGTATTTAACACAAGGACTAGGTGTGTGAAAGAGACTTTGAATGAAAAGTTCAATGAACTTTCATCACTGAAAATCCCAACAAATCCTGCTAAACTGTTTGACCTTGATAAATTTACATTTGAATATATGTCTGTCATGACTAACCCTGTAGGTACCCCACAATCTTTCCCACAAGACTATGGATGAGATATTGTGATCCCACAATACAAAGTCACTACCACCACCAGAGTAGCAAAATGTTCAAAATAGCTGTCAAAACTCATCCACTGCTGAATCAACAGTTATTGATCAAAACTCTGCCACTTCATCATCTCCAACCTCTGTTCATAAAAATCCATCAACAGTGGATAAAAATCAACATTATTCCACACCTATTCCTCCTATTCCTCCACCTCCATTTCAAACAGATGTTGGTTTTTCAAAATTACAAGCAGATGTTATCTCAGATGATTCACATCTGTAGCCTTCACCTCTAAATGCCATTGTTCCATACAAAGGGGGTCTAATCATCCTTAAATCTCATCCACCTAATCAAGTTATTGAAAACATCAATGAAGGGGTTCTCATAAGAAGTCAATCCCAAAACATTTATCTTTTTGCAGGTTTTCTATCACTCCATCAACCAGTCAAATACCAAGAGGCACTGAAAGACAATAGTTGGGTAGAAGCCATGCAAGAAGAGCTCCAACAGTTTAAAAGACAACAAGTATGGGAACTTGTACCACTGCCTAAGGATGTAAGTCCAATTGGCACAAAGTGGGTCTTCAAAAACAAAACTGATGAAAGGGGTATTGTTATAAAAAAACAAGGCTAGGCTTGTGGTTCAAGGTTATAGACAAGAAGAGGGCTTTGATTATGATGAAACTTTTGCCCTTGTAGCCAGACTTGAAGCTATCAGACTGTTCTTAGCCTTTACTGTCAACCACAACATCAAGGTGTTTCAAATGGATATAAAGTGTGATTTCCTTTATTGCAAAATTCAGGAAGAGGTATATGTCTGCCAACCTCCTGGTTTTGAGGATCCTTTTTATCCTGATCATGTCTACAAGCTAAATAAAGCTTTGTATGGCTTGAAACAAGCACCAAGGGCCTGGTATGAAACGTTTTCCACTTTTCTAATCTCCATAGGTTTCATAAGAGATAAAATTGATAAAACACTGTTTTTAAAATGGAGAGGAAAAGATTTAATGATTGTCCAAATTTATGTTGATGACATCATTTTTGGAAGCACATGTAACTCAATGTGTGAAAAGTTTAAACAACTCATGACAGCAGAGTTTGAAATGAGTGCAATGGGTGAACTCCAATGCTTTCTTGGTCTCCAAGTTAAGAAATTGCAAAATGGAACTTTCATTCATCAAAGCAAATATGTAAAAGATCTTTTAAACAAATTTGACAAGAATGATAGTAAACCATGTAGTACACCCATGGCAACCACAAAGCTTGTCATGTCTGATGAAAAAGATGACTTGGTTTATCAGACCTTATATAGAAGCATGATTGGGTCCTTATTGTACCTAACTGCATCTAGGCCAGACATCATGTTTGCAACATGTGTTTGTGCCAGTTCCCAGTCAGCACCTAGGAAGTCTAATCTCATTGCTATGAAAAGAATATTCGGATACATAAAAGGTGCTCCCACACTTGGTATCTGGTATCCTGCTAATGGGAATGTCAAGCTTTCAGGTTTTTCAGACAGTTATTTTGCTGGATTCAACACCACCAGGAAGTCTACATCAGGAGGGTGTCAATTCCTAGGCAACTGCTTAGTGTCTTGGCAAAGCAAAAAAGCAAGCAGCTGTTTCCATATCCACTGCTGAAGCTGAGTATATTGCTGCTGCAAGCTGTACATCCCAACTGTTGTGGCTTCAAAATCAATTACTGGATTTTGGTATAACATCTCTAAAGACTCCTCTCATATTAGACAGTCAAGCAGCTGAAAATATCATCAAAAATCCAGTATCCCTTTCAACCACCAAACACATTGACATCAGACATCATTTTGTGATGGATTGCTATGAAAAAGGTTTGATTTCTCTGCATCATGTTCCAACAAAAGATCAGCTGGCAGATGTGCTAACAAAAGCATTAGACACATCTACCTTTGAAAGTCTGATCTCAAGAATACGCATGCTTAACTTGGATTAGAAGGCAAAAACTTCTTTTCCTTGAATAAAAAGCATTAACATGTTTTAAGAAAATCAAATTTCATCCAAGTTGAATTTGAAAATATCATAAAATCAAATGAAAGTCTGATCTCAAGAATTGGCATGACTTGAATTTGATGTTCAGACAGAGAGATGATGGCTCGACTCTAGGATTGTCCCACTTAGGGATCTTCTTAACAACAGCACTTAATTTGTATCTTTCGATATTTCATCAATTTTTATGCTGAGGGGAAGCTTTATTTTTAAAGCGCATAAAGTATTATACGAGCACTAGATCATTGCTGACGCAAAATCAGAAGTCCTTGAATAATACCCCAGATATCACTAAGTATAAAGACCTAGTATCTCAGAAACAGACAATCTTTCAAACAAGATTTAAGGGGTTACCTATATATCCGAGAGATGTTCCCCATGAAATAAGCAAGTTATATAATTTAGGTTTATATCCCGAATCAATCTACTAAACGTGTGAAAACCTATCGACATATCCTCAGTGAGACCATTTAACGCTTTTAACTTTCCAAATCTTTAGCGTACCATGATAGTCTAGCTGATGTACTATCATTTCCTCTTTATACACTAACTCTTTATGTCAAAAACAGATTTTAACTACTCCCAGGCACATTTTACAGATTTGGTCAATAATGTGAGAAATATCAAAGATGGGAAGAATACTGCTTTTCTGTTGATCCCAAGGTTTTTGAGTTATTATTTGCAACAAAAAGTTTCACAACAAAATTGAACAAGGAACATTTTTTCAGAATAAACAGACTTTCTTCTGAAACATTTACTCGCCTAACGGCCAAAGAGTCAAAAGTTTCCAAAACAAAAGCAAAGAAGTCTGAGCAAATTTTAGATGAGTCCACATCTGCTCCTCAAACTTATGTTGCTGAGCCCGCTACTCATGGTGACACAGCACCACAACCACTGCTGTGAAACCCCCACCATCCAAATCCAAAAAGACCAAAACAAAAACCAAAAAGACCACCAAACCCACAAATAAGGGTCCTCTGGAAGATGAGATCGCAGAGGTTAACCCTTTGACAACACCAATGTCACAAGAAACCACTGTTGCTACCTCCTCACAACAGTTGGAAAGATCTCAACCTGAAACCTTAACTCCTCATGTTTTCTCACAAAAGGAACATGTTGTAAGCACAGGGACACCACCATATGAAACATTACCCTCACTTGAGAGTATGTTTAAAAGCCTTTCTCTCGGGGCAATTTCTCTTTCAACACCACTCACCTCATCTCCTATTCCACCTACCATTTTACCACTGTTTGAAGCCATTGAAATTCAGACTCAAAGCAACCCCTCTCACCAACACATTACTGATAGTATAATTTCAACATTGGCTGTGTCTGAACCTATTCAATTGGCTAATCCACAAACAGTTGAGGAGGTTACACCACTTGAATTTCACAAAATTCTTGTTGGTAGTTCAAGTGGAGCAGGTACTACAGATGTTGGATCCACTGATCTACATCTGGACAGTAATTACATCAGTCAGACTCTCTTGAAGGCAACCACTGCTGAGTCTACCAAGGTAACCACTGATGTGAGTACCAAGGTAACCACTAATGCAGAGGGAAGTCCCTAGTACCAAGAAAAAAGAGGCATCTGCTAATGAGAATTTGGAGACTCCTCCTATCTCAAAATCAGATACAACCACCTCTGGTGGGAATTTAGATGATCCCATTAAGTTGGGTGATGATTTAAGATACAAGGAATTGACGGAGAGGATGTCCACAATTGAAACCACTGTTGGTGAAATGAAAGATTTAATGAAACAGTTGGTGGATGCTTCCAAAAGTCAACCTACTCCTCAGCAGTTACCCCAAGAGCTTTGGAATTATGTACAACCCATTCTTGTTGTTCAAAGGGAACTGGCTGCACTTCAACATAACACACAAATGGAACTAGTTAGAGTTATGGTTGAAGCAAGATATAAAGACACACAGGCTGATATCAGGGGCATCAAAGAATCCCTTGCAAAGTTAACTGGCACTACCCCTGCACCAATCTTTGAAAAAGAGGCTGAAGATGATGCCAAAAACGGGGAGAAAGATTCCATGAAAAACTTTGGCAAACCAACACCAAGAGAAAAGCTAAAAAAAAGCCAGAGCCTATCAAAGACACTTCTACGAAATCTGCTGAAAATCTGATAGTGGAAAGAAAAAGGGGATTGATGAGACCCTTAATAAACAGACAGATGAAGAGATTTCTGAAAAACAGAAGAGAAAAGACACCAAAGAATGCAAAGCAGATGTTTGAAGAAAGGAACAAAAGAAAAGGAAGAAATGGGAAATGCAAACACAAAACCTTGGTACTTCAAGAAGAAAATCTCTCAAACACAACATGCCACCATTGGCCACATTCCCCAAAAGAACTGCTTCTAAAAAGCAAACCACTTATGCCACCAAACCTAAACCTTTACCACAAAAACCATCACCACAAAAACCACCCTCAAAGAAGCAGAAAGCAGCTTCATCTTCACCACCACCATCTTCCAAACCAACAGATGTTGATGCATCAAAAGCATCAACGGATGTTAAGACAACAGTTGTTGAAACACCAGTGGTTTCAGCAGTTGCTATTCAAACCACTGCCTCTTCCATTCAATTTGACACACCATCAACACAACCACCACCAACATCTCAAAGATTCACTTCACAATCAACATTTTTACCCAAACCACCATCTCCTTCTAAAACTCCTCTTGTTCCCAAACTTGCTTATACTAGAAAAAGGAAGTCTGTTGAAGATGAAAATATACCTTCACCAATTCCTTTATCATCTGCTCCATTCATTCAAACCAACCCTACTCCATTCATTCCACCCTCATCACCAAAAGTCAACCCACTTGATCATCCACCCACTGGTTACATCCCAAGAGACATTCCATTGGCACTTCAATACCCTTTGGAAGTGCTTGCAGTTCAAAAAGAAATGATACACTTTTACAAAGAGGATGATCCATCCAAAAGAACCTTCCCGTCTCTTCATGGCTTCAGAACTCCTAAGAACATTGATGAATATCTGAAGTTAAAAGCCAAACAAGTAGAATATATGGCAAAAGAAGAGAGTAAAGGGCTAGGAGACAGAAACTTACAAGGTCGCATGCAACATGGGCTTAGTAAAGTCAGGAACTTGAAAGACTTTGCTAGAGACCTGAGTAAGAAGATGTCAGAACTGCCACCAAATGTTGGTCTTCAAGAAGAGCTGAGGATTGATTATCTAGATATCATCATGAGAGACAAGCCCTACAAAGCCTACAAGTATCAATTCAAAGACTGGCCTCTTGAAGCTCTCAAAGAAGAAGTAAATAAATTTGAAAGGATCAAAATGATCCTCAAATGAAGAAATCTGCACCCAACTGGAACAAGTTCAAGAAAGTTGATGTGGATGAAGCATTGAGGTACAAAAGAAAGAGAGCAGAGCTTGTAGCAGCTAAGTATGGGACTGCTAGATCCATTGAAAGATGGTCTAAGCAGTATGTTGATCAGACTTATAAAAAGTTGGAAGAACTCAGAAAGACAGATCCTACACTTTCTCAGAAGCCAGTGTATAAAGATGAAACCACTGATAAGCCTCAACAGACCCACTCTCTTAAAAAGCTGTTCACATCATCTGTTGTATCCATCAGTGTCTTGAATCAAAGATAAAGACAACAACAGATTGATGAGGAAGATGAGACTAAAGTGGAAGTCTGACAAAGATACCCATGTATTGACATTGCTCAGGTCTGATGGTAGAGTTGAAAAGATATCAAGGAAGGTTGTTGTCACACCCTGACTTTTGCGGAAGCGTGATTATGTGTGACTTGCTTAATATCATTGCATTCAACCATAACAAACAACTATATGATAAACCAAGATGTTCATCCATAATTTAAGTTTCAAAATGTTACAACCATCATTGTTTAACAAAAATCCGAGACTTCAGATTCATATTACAAACCATCCAAATTGTTTAAAGTTCCATAAGGACTTGACAAAAGATACTACTAAAAGCTAGGCTTTGAACTATGTATCCTATCCAGCATAAGATACACAACCCAAACCCTTCGACACAGGATGACATCTTTTATTTCAGACAATACTTGAAAACTTCCAACGCCCGCCAGATCCATTTCAGTTCCCTGAAATACATGTAGTTTGAAAACATTAACAAAAGTTGAGCGAGTTCATGTGTTTTGTATGTGTGCACGAATAAACCTTGGAAACATTGTAAGTATGTATGTATTTGTAAACCGGTATGAAAGCAAACAAAGAAACAGATCAATTAATGGTTTGCAAGGCCATTAATATGTGTGACGTGATGCAGGAAGGCTCAATCCTAGCGGATTTTGTACCGGGCTTCCGGCTGGAAGACATAGTCACCTCATAGGCCAAATCCCGGTCCTCATGGGTGGGGCTAGCAACACCCAAATAGATCTATCACGCATGTCCCTTGGTCCTACTACGAGGATTAATGGTCTTAAGCGTTGTACCCACCACTCACATGATCTAACAGTTCATTCCTTAGCTAAACATACCATATGTAAACATTTGTAACAATTTGTAACATGTACTTCACCCCCGAAGTTACAAAACTGAAAAAAGTTAAAAGAAAAGGGGGGACATGAACTCACAGTCTTGCGTTCTTCGATCAAATAACCCAAAGCTCCTTCTAAAGTGCATGACTACCTACAAACGTACTATGGTTTATTAGACGGATAGGTAGTGCCTTGACCTTAGTCTTAATTGGTATCTTTGAGTTACGTTTCTTTGTGTCACCAATATTATTCCAAGTATATAATTATTTGTTAAAATAATAAATATTTTAACCTGAATTATATTTATTAAATTTTGGAATATTAGTTAAAATAATACATTTTAACTTGACACATTTATGTATTTGTACATGCATAACTTCCCCAAGGATGGGTGTATTTCTATTTCATACTCGTATTCTTAACCTTGTATATTTTTGCCAAGTATCGGCGGCGTATTCCGGTGTATTTATACGTACGAGAATACGTATTCTTATTGTGTTTATTAAGTATCCTTATACTTAATATTCGTATTTATTTTTCCAGAATATTATTTTTAAATAAAAATTCACCAATATATATTCTTAAAATATATATTTTTAAGAAATCATTTATAGAAATTTATTTATACTTCCTCTTGGCAAAAATGTTTATATTTTCATATAAACCTCAAAAATAATATATTTTCAAGATTATCTTAGAAAATATTTATAAATCCATTTTTCACCCGAAAATATTATATCCTAAGTTTATTTAAGAAAATATATATTTTCTCCAAAAATATTATATTTTCTAGTAACTCAAGAAAACATATATATTTTTCTTTATCCAAAATAATATATTTTCTTCTTGTCAAAAATATGATATAATTTTGTAATAATTGTAAAAATCATATTTTTGTTCTCTTGGTGTCCAAAATACCATTTACCAAAATATACTAATGAATTAAATTCTGGAATATTTTTGTCAAAAATATATTCCTTGTTCGGTTTCTCCAGTATTTTGGGTATAAATTATATATTTATTCCTTGGAATTTTGGTAATATTTTGTATTGTAATTTTTGGTATTTTGGTGAGTTATATTATTTCAAGTCGTAAAATAATATAACTAATACACATAATATACAAATAATCACACACATGGTGACATCTAAATATATATTTTCCTTAATACATATTTAGTCACTTTTATTATCAAAAACCAACCTCCAATATTTTGTAATTTTTGTAACAAAATTATGGCAAACTTTATATGAAAATTCGTGGTTAAAATATACTTGTAAATATTTGTTTAAAAATATTTTTCTAAGTGTTTAATTTCTAGAAAAATTTTGCCATAGTTTCCCCTTAAAAATGGAGGTTTCCATGCTTTCAAAGCATATCATTTTCTTTTATAAATCATCACAATCAACAACAAATCAAACAATACTTACCAATTTGCCAAAATCAAGCCATAATCACTACTTCATGAACTTGAAAGTTTATAAAAAATTGTAGTAACTTAATAGTGTGTTTAGTAAGTTTAGTTACCCTTTAAAGTGTGGTTTTTTATTTAAAAACATCATTCCTGAAGAATTTAGGTGCTGTTTGTTTTTTGCTAAAAGGTCTTCCTGATGTCTTTTTTCTGCACCGCGCAGACGCGCGCAGACTTTTTATTTTGCAGACCGTTTGTTTTCTTGAAGTTCTTTTAAAAAAAAGGTCTTCAAGACCTCTGCCTCAAACAGATGTGGCCTAATGTCTTCAAAGGTCTTCAAGACCTCTTCTACCCTCTTCCTGCTACACACCTCTTCTTCCACACCTCCACCCCCACATCCCCGTCACCACCTCCACCACCACATCTCCGCCACCACCGCCACCTGATACATCACCACCACCGTCATCGGAGAGAGAGAGAGAAAGAAGAGAGAGAGAGATAGTTGAGAGAGAGATACCGTAGAGACTAGAGAGGGAGCGGCAGGAAGCCATCATCATCATCGGAGACCATCATCTGATCATCATCGAACAAAATCCCCAAATCGAACAAACCCCCCAAATCGATCTCTGCTACACACCCCTCTCGATCTCTGCTATCGTAGAGAGAGAGAGAGAAAGAAGAGAGAGAGATCGGTGTAGTGGTGATGGTGGTGGCGGTGGTGTAGTGGTGACGGTGGTGGTGGTGGGTTTGCGGTGGTGCTTGGTGGTGGTGGTGATGAAGGCAGAGAGAGAGAGATCGAGGGAGGAGAGTGTGACGGGGGTGGGTGGTTGCGACGGGGTGGGTGATTGTAGATGGTTGTGGCGGTGGTGCTGCAGAGAGAGAGAGAACAGAGGTTTGCGTGTGTTGAGAAGTGAGAAGATCTTTTTATAGAATAACAAAACAAACCCTCTTCTCCTTGCAGACTGCAGACCTTTGGTCCACCTCTTCTCCTGCAGATGTGGTCCGCAGACTGCAGACCTTTTCCCGCAGAAAAAACAAACAGCACCTTAGATGTTTACAACTTGTAAAATAATTTTCTAAAAATATTTCTTCTTGAATTTTTCTTGTTAAATACATGTTTCTACACTTGATTAACCAGTAAAAATGTGGTTATTTTCTTTAAGAACCAAGTTTATGTAAATCTTATATTTTAACTTAGTTTCTTGAGAAATTAGTTTTGAAATCATCCACTTACATGATTTATATTACACTTTGATCATCATTTTTCAAGAAAACATTTTATACTTCAAGTTCATGCTTTTACATAAGGATGATCATCTTGATTTCTAACATAATCATCCTCTCATCTTGCTAGATTATGTCTTTAATCACCATCTATCAAGTTCATATGATGTTTAACATCATTAACATAAACAATCAACAATCAAGAAGCATAACAAGACTTAAACAACATGATTCATGGTGATTTTTAGTCTTATGTTAAAGATTATGTTCTTGATCATTAGTGTTCTTCATGATTATTTACTTGTATCATCTTTTAACCAACTAAACAAGATGTAAAATGGGATTAAGATGATCTTACTACTAGCTCAAGGCTAGGGATGAACACAAGATGAAGATGATGATGAATGTGATGGTTAATAGCTTGTGAGAGAGGTCATTCCACTTCCAAAGGCTCCTAGCTCCTTATGCAAGCTTCTTACACCTTTGTGAGTACTTGGAAATGGATGAAGATGGAATGATGATGGTGGTGGTGTGCTTGTTGTTCTCGATCGAAGACAAGAGGAAGAAGAAGAGAGAGGTTTATGGACTTGAGGTCCCTTATAATACCTTCCAACAATATGTAATCCAATGGTTCTAATGTTTAGTAAAGTTGTAGACAAGATCCATTATAATAAGCAAATGAAATCAAGAGTGGGCCACCCTAAGGTGACCGTAAATAGGAGGGGGTATAGGCTAGCTTGTAAAGATTAGTTTGGTTAATAGTTGAAATCTAACTGATTTAGTTAGGGTATTAGTTGTTATAATTTTATATAGTGTGTTAAGATGTTCGGGGACCATAACTAGCTTAGAAATGATAAAACAATGCTTCTAGTGAAAATTTGGTGTTTCGGGTAGTGTCCGGTTGTTCGGTTGGTTACCGGTTCGTTAAGGTGCTAAACTATGCAGTTTAGTGTGCCTTATGTTACCTTTTGTGACAGTTGTGATTCCCGACACTTAGGAAAGCCTTCTGGACCATTTAACCATATTTTCGCATGATAATAAGTCATTTAAATGCTGAATCTTGCAAAATTCTTCAGTTTGTGTGAGTTTTAGGCACTTTCCGGCACTTAAACTATCACTAGGAAGGCAGTTTTATGATCCTTACTTTCCTACACACTATACTAGTGTAACTCTTGGTTTCTAGCACATTCTGTGTCTCAACACCATGTCTGTCTATGTACTGAACTCCGTCAGCATTTTTCTGATTTGTCTGTCAACTGTGCTATCTCTGTTTTGTGCATCAATTGAATCAATAAGTGTTGCCGGTAATAATGATATGACATTTTGCAATATATAATGCACATGTATGTATGATAACAAAAATCAGAAAACATTCATGTCATAAATGTTAAATCAGCACAGTCATTAAGCACTAATCATTGTCTAATTATTGTACGGATACATGCAAATTTTGAAAATTGTCACATTCTCCCCCTGTTAGGAAAATTTCGTCCCGAAATTTTAAGCTGTGCTATTAACTGCAGGGGAGTTAGGGAACAAATGTGGGTATTTTTCTTTCATACGATCTTCACGCTCCCAAGTAAACTCTGGGTCGTGACGCGCATTCCAACGAACCTTGACAAGCTTAACACTACTCCTCCGAGTCTTGTTAACCTTCCAATCTATAACCTCAATGGGTTCTTCGGTGAAGTGGAGTGTGTCATCTATATACACTTCATCTGTAGGGATGACCACTGTCTCTTGAGTTGGACTTTTCTTCAGATTAGATACATGAAATGTATCGTGAACACCATTTAGTTCCGCTGGTAGCTCCAACTTATACGCTACTGTACCAACCCTTTCCAGAATCCTGAATAGCCCGATATAACGTGAGTTTAACTTGCCACGCTTCCCAAAGCGTGCTACACATTTCCAAGGTAAAATTTTTATCAAAACCATATCACCCACTTCAAATTCCAAGGGTTTTCGTCTTTGATCCGCGTAACTCTTCTGTCGATCACAAGCCTCCTTGATGCGCTCTCGAATCTATATGATCTTATCAGTAGTTTCTTGGACCAGTTCGGGACCAACCATCTGTCTGTCACCTACATCTGCCTAGCATATCGGTTTTCGGCACTTGCATCCATAGAGAGCCTCGAACGGTGCAGCTTGGATGCTTGTATGGTAGTTGTAGTTATAGGAAAACTCAACCAGAGGCAGATGAGTATCCCAACTGCCACCTAAATCCATTACACAAGCACGTAGCATATCTTCTAGCGTCTGAATAGTTCTCTCACTCTGTCCGTCCGTCTGCGGGTGAAAAGTTGTACTCAGATTCAACTGAGAACCAAAAGCTTTTTGAAAGGATTGCCAAATCCTTGACACAAACCATCCATCTATGTCCGATATAATCGAGATAGGCACTCCATGACGTGCTACTATCTCCCTTAGGTAAAGCTCAGCTAGCTTACCAGTGTTATCTTTTTCTCTAATCGGCAAGAAGTGCGCAGATTTTGTCAATCGGTCTACGATTACCCAAATTGTATCATGACCTCTGGGAGTCCTGGGTAACTTGGTTATGAAGTCCATAGAAATTTGTTCCCACTTCCACAAGGGTATCTACGGCTGTTGCAGAAGACCCGAAGGCTTCGGATACTCGGCCTTCACCTTGGCGCAAGTTAAGCACTTTCCAACATAAATAGCAACATCACTTTTAAGTCTTGACCACCAATAGTAATCCTTTATATCTTGGTACATCTTGTCCGATCCTGGATGGATCGAGTACCTCGATTTATGAGCTTCATCGAAAATAACCTCTCTAATACTACCATAAAGCGGAACCCAAATGTGTCCCATAAAATATAAGGTTCCTTCCTCGTTAGGCTCCAACTTTTTCTCCATTCCTCGGAGGTATTCAGCCTTAATGTTCTCTTTCTTAAGAGCTTCTTTCTGTGCAGCACGAATACGCAACGTGAGGTCTGTCTGAATAATCATCTCTAAAGCCCTAACCCTTATGGGCTTGATCCTTTCTTTCCGAATTAAGGCGTCTGCTACCACATTCGCCTTTCTGGGATGATACTTGATTTCGCAATCATAATCATTTAACAACTCAACCCATCATCGTTGTCTCATATTAAGCTCTTTCTGATCGAATATGTGCTGAAGGCTCTTGTGATCCATATAAATAGTACATCGAGTACCATACAGATAATGTCGCCAAATCTTCAAAGCGAACACCACTGCGCCAAATTCCAAATCGTGTGTGGTGTAGTTCTTCTCATGGACCTTCATTTGGCGTGAAGCATAAGCGATAACCTTCTGGGGTTGCATTAGCACACAACCCAATCCCTGATGCGACGCGTCACAATATACCACGGAGTCGTCGATGCCTTTGGGTAGGGATAATATAGGTGCATCACATAGCTTATTTTTAAGTAGCTGAAATGCTTCTTCTTGTTTGTCTCCCCATTCATACTTCTTATCCTTTTGAGTAAGGGAGGTCAATGGTTGAGCTATCTTGGAGAAATCCTCTATGAATCTGCGATAATACCCTGCTAAACCGAAAAACTGTCGGATCTCGGTTGGCGTCTTCGGAGTCTCCCAATTCCTGATTGCCTCGATCTTGGTGGGATCCATATGAATACCATTCTCATTTACCACGTGACCAAGGAACTGTGCTTCGCGTATCCAAAACTCGCACTTTGAAAACTTAGTGTAGAGCTTCTCCTTCTTTAGCAGCTCTAAGATGGCTCTGAGGCGTTGCTCATGGACTTCCTTTGTCCGCGAATAAATCAAAATATCATCGATAAATACGATCACAAATTTATCGAGATATGGCTTGCAAACCCGGTTCATCAAGTCCATAAATACTGCTGGTGCATTTGTCAACCCAAACGGCATCACCAGAAACTCGTAATGTCCTTAACGAGTTTTGAAGGCAGTCTTCGGTATACTCTCTTCTTGGATCCACAGTTGGTGATAACCTGATCGTAGATCAATCTTGGAATAGTAACTTGAGCCCTGAAGTTGGTCAAATAAATCATCAATGCTCGGCAAGGGATACCGATTCTTGATGGTTAACTTATTCAGCTCCCGGTAGTCAATGCACATTCGAAAACTACCGTCCTTCTTCTTAACAAACAATACTGGAGCTCCCCAAGGCGAGAAGCTCGGCCTTATGAACCCCTTATCTAGTAACTCCTGAAGCTGCATTGACAACTCTTGCATCTCTGAAGGCGCAAGTCGATAAGGTGCCTTGGCTACAGGCGCGGCGCCTGGAACCAAGTCAATGTGGAACTTGACTTGTCGTTGAGGAGGTAATCTTGGCAAGTCTTCGGGGAAGACTTTAGGATATTCCCTTACCACAGGGATATCATCTAGATTCGGCTCTTCGGCTTCCATATCCACAACGTGAGCAAAGAAGGCAACACATCCTTTACGCAAAGACTTCCATGCTTTCAAGCAACTAATAATCCGTAGAGGCGTATCATATTTCTCCCCGTGTATCACAATCGTCTCTTCATTCTCCATCGGGATGCGGATAATCTTCTCATGGCATACAATCTCTGCACGATTACTCGACAACCAATCCATCCCAACAACAACGTCGAAGCTTCCTAACTCAACTGGCAGAAGATCTATTGAAAATCACGCTCTCCAAGCTCTATAACACAGCCTCTAATCACTTCATTGGCTTCTACTAGCTTTTCGTTAGCTAGTTTTATAGAGTACGGGACTTCTAACTTACTTACTACTAAGCCAATTATATTCTTAAACTCTAGAGATACGAAGCTATAATCGGCACCAGTATCAAATTGCACAGATGCAAAATGTTGATTAATAGGGAACGTACCAGTAACCACGTTCGGATCCTGGCGAGCTTCCCTAGCTCCAATGTTAAACACTCTTCCACGAGCTTGGTTATTCTTTGGGCAATCCCGCTTAAAATGCCTTATTTCACCACAACCAAAGCAACCTTGACCGCGTCCATTTCCAGTACCACCCTGATTATTGTTGTGGTTGTGTCCTCCGCGGTTTCCATTTCCGGCTGGATTTCCGTTTCCAGCCTGGTTTCCGTTTCCACCTCGGTTCTAATTACCATTCTGATTCCCATTACCGCCACGGTTACCGTTGCCATTACCATTACCATTTCCTCCTTGTCCACCGTTTCCACGACCAGCTCCAACCCAACACGTTTCCTTAGAATGACCATTCCTTCCACAATTACCACACTTCCTAAACCTGCACTGACTGGCATGATGAAACTGACATACATCACACTTTGGTAGAGTACCCATGTACCCTTTCCCTTTGTTCTCAGCACTTGCAGTGCCAGTCTGTGCCTCAGCTGGCGGATTAGCGTCTCTGCGCTTGTTGGCATTGTTGTTGTTTGCCCGAGTACCTTTCTTAAAATTTGAGAACTTTCTCTTGTTTTCTCCGGATGACTCTACATGAGTCTCTTTCTTCTTTGTCTCAGAAATCGAAAACTTGTCGAATCTAACGGCTTCCTCTGTCAATGCCACACTCAAGTCGATTGCCACAATAATTGTTGATGGCTTAGAAGCAGTCACCATGCTCAGAATCTGCGGTGCCAAACCCTAGATGAAACGTTCTATCCTCTTAAACTCCAGTTCTACCAAGTAGGGAACCACGCGAGACAAATCATGAAATCTCTGCACATACTCAGCTACTTTAGGACCTTCCATTTTCAGATTCCAGAATTCAGTTTCCAACTTCTGGATTTCGGGTTGGAAACAATACTTCTTTCGCATCAGTTCTTTCAATTCATCCCACGTCAACGTATATGCCGCAGCCTTACCCAAAGTTTGAACCTAAAGGTTCCACCATGACAGAGCCCCATCTAGAAACAGTCCAGAAATGTATGTGACTTGATGCTCTGGTGCACATTTACTCATCCGTAAAACAGAATCCGTCTTCTCAACCCATCTCATAAAAGCTACGGCGCCTCCAGTGCCGTCGAAGTTCAGAGGCTTGCAGTCCATAAACTGCTTATAGGTACAGCCTGTACACAAGCAACATCATTCACAGAAAGCATAGCAAAGCACACTTGGAAATGTCCAAACGTATTGTAATGTGTCTTAGGTGAGTTAAACATTACCGTTAGGTGGGTTATTCCCTGAGGTTCCTCCGCTGTGTTCGGAGCGAAGGGCCTCATGCTGTGCGATGGCCTGTGAGATGCGCTCTTGTAATTCTGCCTCGGTCGTGGGTAGTTGATTGTTTCTTCGTGGAGGCATTCTCCTTCTAAGAAGAAAATTTGATAGGTCAGGTCTTATTCGTTAAGTAAATAGGTAATTGTCTAGAGGTCGTATGTACATATATATAAACAATCATCATATCAAACAATCATGCAACAACACAATCTTAGTATAAATTTGTAACCCAACAATGTGTTTAGTGAGAACATGAAGATTAAGCTTTCATTAATTACCGACCACAGTTACATTGTTTACAAGTGTATCACACTACCCTTGTCTAATAAGTTTGTCAATATACAAAAATCACATAGTCAAAAAGTGGTCTTCAAAAGTCTTCACAATTCTCGGCTCAATAGTGGTGTTCTCACCAAAAGTAATGCAATCTGCATAAAACCAAAAACCAACTATGCAGATGGTGGAGGTGGAGGAGGAGGGAAGAAAAGCAAGCTGCGTACATGCGCAAGCTCCTCCTCGAGCTCGTATACACGGCGAAGTAAGTATCTGATCTGCTGCTCGACAGTAAGGAAACGAGCATCAAAACCTGGAAAAGGAGTAAGAGGAGCAGGTGGATGTGCAAAAGGAGACGGTGATGAATGTGGAGGAACAAAAGTGGACTGACAAGGACAAGGTGGGGGACGTGGAGTCAGCTCAAGCTCCAAAACCCTGAGACTCAAAACCTCAGACTGTAACTACAAGGACATAAGCAACTCGTCCCGTGTGTAGCCAACAAAATGGGAGGGATGATAGGGGTCTGAGATCGGCATAGAGTACGGTGGGAACCATTGGAATGGCTCGTCAAGCGTTGAAGAAGTGAAGGGAGTAAACGGTGCAGTGAGGAATCTGAGGAAATGCTGCTGAAGCAAAAGGATCGTAACTAGGATGCTGGCCTGAAGTACCTTCCCCTGGACGGGGTGCAGGGATGTCCTGTAAGAATACAATCGGCAAATCAGTGCGATGGACATCAGACTCTACAGGAAGGAGAGGAGCAACATCAGCGGGTGCGGGTGGAGGAATAAATGGCTCAACAAATGGAAGATCAACAGGTGCAGGAACTAGGTCGGGAATAAGAGGTGCGATGTCTGGTAAACCAAATGGGACATGGTCAGGATCAGGAATCGGCTTAGGATCAACAGGTACAACATCAGGCTGATCAAAATGAATAGGGTCTGGCTCGGAGACATGCTCGGGGTCGTGTGGAGGAGATGGTGCAGCAGACATAGCGGTGTCATCATCAGAATTGGTAGCATAACGCTGCAGTCCTGCCGCCTGCAGGGTTGAGGATGTCACAGACTCAAAAGAGTCTAAAACCGAATGTAAACTAGAATAAAAGGATATCTCAATGACAGGAACAGTAGGAGGTGGGACAGCTACAACATCCTCATCTATCTCCCCATCACCCTAGGCGTCAACTGGAGGACCGTCTACAAACAAATTGACGTCATCACCAAATAAATCATCGAAAGGCCAGTCCTCGGGAGGAATGACCACGAGAGGAACAGGATCGAGGATCAGAGCCACGATGTGCTCACCATCGGGATGACCAATAATGAGGTGATCATGGACTGGAACAGGAATGATAAAAGGATCCTCGTCAGGGAAACCATCAGCAAGAGGTAAATCATCGCCAAATTCGGGCAACGCGAACGGCTGGAAGTCGTCCTCATCCTCGGATAGCATGTCAGGATCACTCTCAGTGTCTAACGTAAATATCTCTGGCTCGGGTGCAATCTCATCATCTGAGATGATGGCCATAGGGTCATGGGTGTCCAATACCCCACTCTCTGAAGATGACATGATGCCTGTAACATAACAATCATAACATGTACACGTATATTAACCACTAACACTTAGTATGCAATCAAGACAGTTATCACTCAATCATGTATTCACATTATCTTTCATGAAACTTTCTCTATCTTTCCTAGTCTACTCCATGCAGACTGGACCACCAATGTGACCTTGCATTGTGTTTCTTTGCCTTTCCTTTTGTAAAACGTTTGTTCCATGGATCTAGGCTTTTTGTGTATGCAATGAAAAATATGTTGTAAAAATATTTTCGTGAGAGCCCTAATGATTGTAGTCTAGACTCGAGAAACAATCCTAGTTTGCTACAATCGAAGCTCTGATACCAAACTCTCACACCCTGACTTTTGCGGAAGCGTGATTATGTGTGACTTGCTTAATATCATTGCATTCAACCATAACAAACAACTATATGATAAACCAAGATGTTCATCCATAATTTAAGTTTCATAATGTTACAACCATCATTGTTTAACAGAAATCCGAGACTTCAAATTCATATTACAAACCATCCAAATTATTTAAAATTCCATACGGACTTGACAAAAGATACTACTAAAAGCTAGGATTTGAACTATGTATCCTATCCAGGACAAGATACACAACCCAAACCCTTCAACACAGGATGACATCTTTTATTTCAGACAATACTTGAAAACTTCCAACGCCCGCCAGATCTATTTCAGTTCCCTGAAATACATGTAGTTTGAAAACATCAACAAAAGTTGAGCGAGTTCATGTGTTTTGTATGTGTGCACGAATAAACCTTGGAAACATTGTAAGTATGTATGTATTTGTAAACCGGTATGAAAGCAAACAAGGAAACAGATCAATTAATGGTTTGCAAGGCCATTAATATGTGTGACGTGATGCAGGAAGGCTCATGTCACACCCCCAAAATCCACCATGCGGAGTACCACCGCTTGGAGGCATGACGTGACCAGGATCGAGCCACCAATCATATTGAACATCGTAATTAAGTAAATAAGACCAACCACAATACGATTGGTGACCAAAGCTAGTTAACCATGTTTAGTTTAAACAGCGGAAGCGTAAAAGTAAATCCAAAAGCACAAGTTCACAGTTTATAAGTTAAAGTTCAAAACGCAAGTTTAGTAAGTTCATAAGGATTTAAATAATAAGTACGGAACATAACAGTCCGTACACCACAACGACTCCTTCCTCTTGCAAACTCCAAGCGTTTAGTGACCTGTAAGGCATGTAACAACGAGTCAACAACAAAGTTGAGTGAGTTCACGTTTGGTTGTCTGGTTTTAAGTTGTTTCTGAAAAATGTGGTTTGACTTTCGTTGGCTTATTTGCCGTGGGGGTTACCCCGAAGTTGAAAGTATGTTTAACCATTTCCTTTTTCTTTACCCAAACCGTATCCATAAATTAGTGGGGGCTTTCCCCGTGTGTACTACTAGACGGTATGATATCGACTACTACGAACAATAGTTGTGCCCTACATCAGTGTCTATCATCACTGACAGTTTGCCATAGTCCATTAGTACACGCCCGTCCGAACGGAACGGTGTGAGGTTTGTTAAACCTAATAGCGCTATTAACTAATGACCCGCTCACCATTGGCCTCGGCGATTAAGTCGATATGAAGAGGGACTTGTTGATAGAGTTTTTGTCTAGCTAGTTTTAAGGTTGTTGTCCTGCACCAGGGGGACGAACGTATGTATTCTGCACCAGGAGAATTCATAGGTTTAATAATGGCATCCACTCTATGGAGGATGGCCGTACATATCCTACCCAAGGAGGATATGTAGATTTAGTTTTAATTCTTTAACCCATTCCCAAACCACCGGGAATCCCATGCCTTAGAAAGTGTGTGAACTCACCTCGGTTTGCTCGGTTAGATTCTCAATATAGCTAACAGTCAAGTTCGGTCAATCACGTCCTAGTATGATTTACCAGTTAGTCATTTAGTGGCTTTCAAATAGAACACAAAGTTCCTACACGTATCTATCACACAACATGCATCATTTTAACGGTTTATGCCCATCTAAGTTTCCCATCCATTCCCCACTCAAAATCAAACATACGATAATGCACATAACATATATAACATGTTAGATCATTCACAGATAGCATACTCGACATTTAGACACGCGAGTCACAACTTATGTCATTTCAGCATTTATATTCGAAACCGGCTGTTTTCGGACATTTTAATAAAATGGTTAAATTATTCCAAAAATTCCCAAATTTTACAGGATGTCTTAAACGTTCCATATTTTATTGTGTAAAAATATCGGGGTCCGGTTCATTACCAATATTTTATAAAAATTCATATTCCGGACTGAACTCAGATTTATGTATTTCTGACCATAGTCCACGGAACAATTTATTAAAAATTCATCGAGTGTCCGATTTATGAAATTCCAGTGGGGTAATTACAAATGCATCGGTTGTCATCTACTGTACAAATTTCATGGTCCGATTCATCACAAAACTCAGGTTATGACTGAAAGTATGACACCCATTTATTGCTGTCAAAATTCAGCTTAAGTTGGTGTTACAAATTAACACTTTAAAAATAGTAAACGGAGTCCAAAAATTACGATTCCAGTTCCATTAGAACCGTATTTCATAACATATCAACATAGACTTCAGAAAATACATTTTTCGTTAAGTTATGACCCGTTTACAGCCAACTGAAGTTGGCTGTAAAACTTGGACAGATTCTGATTTTCAGTGTTTAACCTTCTAAATCGTGTTCGATCGATTCCGTTAACAAGTTTAGTGACCACAACAACATCACATATTAATATTATTCAGCAAAACATCAGATAATCAACCAATCATCATAATAACACAAGATCTACATGATTTACACTAACATTCATCCATTAACCACCTTGTTCATCACTTTAGTAGACTTTTAGTTGGTGATCTTATATGTTAGTGATTTTTAACCGACGAAACTCATATTAACCACTTTAGAATAGATCAAGAAGATGTTTAGAGTCACTTACTACTAGCTCGAGGCTAGGGAAGATCAAAGGCGTAAAAGTGGTGGACAAAAGCAATCTAGAAGGGTTCTTGAGTTTCCGAGTGCACCGAGTCTTCTTGTATGATCCCTTGCACACTTGTATGTATATAAAATGATTGAGCAAGAAGCAAAAATGGTGGTGGTGGTGCTCCTTGGTTTCGGTTGAACATAAGCAAGAAGGAGATTGGATGTCTAAGGGACTTACTTATAAGCCATGTCTTCACATTACCCATTATACAATATGTCCTCTAGATATATGGCAAGTAGGATTATTTTAATCAAAGTTGTAAGATGGTGTCCCCCATGGGGAACCAATTTCGTTAGGGGGGGGGTTCCATGGTTAGATTGTAACTAATTGTTAAGTATTAGTTAGTTAGTTAGTTAGTTAGTTAGTTAGTTAGTTAGTTAGTTAGTTAGTTAGTTAGTTAGTTAGTTAGTTAGTTAGTTAGTTAGTTAGTTAGAGATTTGAAATTAGTTACTAGTGTGTTGTAAATTGTAACGGGTGTTAGGGTACTCGGGGACCCTAACTGGCTCAGAGGAAGAAAAACAATGTTGTTGTCAATATTTTTATATCTCGGGTTAAGTCCGGTTGTTCGGTTCGGTGTTGTTCCGTTAAACTGCTTAATTAATCCGTAATGCGTCTTATATATATTTTTTTGTAACGTTTTTAATTTCTAACACTTAGGAAGTCATAACAGACTATTTAATAACTTTTCTCTACACTACTAGTGTGTTAACATGCACATGTAAGTATAACACAGATATCAGAAAGCAGTTACGTAATTCCACACAGTCGTCAAGCACATTAATTATTATTAATAAATTGTACGGAATACATGTAAATTTGAGGGTTGTCACATTCTCCCCCTGTTAAGAGAATTTCGTCCCGAAATTTAGCGCGTGGTTACTGAGGAAGCTAGTTAAGTTGCGTTGTTTTCCTGATTTTCCTGGGGTGTCACATCATCCCCCCGTTGATTTGGAATTTCGTCCCGAAATTCTGCAGTAGCTTCAGCCTCAGTAGTGGTTGCGTTTTTCTTAAACAGCTGGGGATACTTGAGTTTCATTTGGTCTTCTCGTTCCCAGGTATACTCTGGGCCACGACGAGCATTCCAACGAACTCGGACCAGAGGTATCCTGGTATGCTTGAGGATCTTAACATCTTGATCCGTAATCTCTATTGGTTCCTCGACGAATCGCAGCTGGTCGTCGATAGTGAGTTCTTTGAGAGGAACTATGAGGGTCTCATCTGACAGACACTTCTTCAGATTCGACACATGGAAAACATTGTGAACTCCGCTGAGTTCTTCAGGTAGATTCAACCTGTAGGCGACTTTGCCAATTTTCTCGGTGACTTCGAATGGTCCGATATAACGCGGATTGAGTTTGCCTCGTTTGCCAAAGCGGGCTACACCTTTCCAAGGTGAGACTTTGAGTAGCACTCGATCCCCAACCTGGAGCTCGAGTGGTTTTCTTCCCTTATCAGCATAGCTTTTCTGACGGTCACGAGCTGCCGCCATTCGCTGTCGTATCTGAGCAATTCTCTCGGTGGTATCTACCATAAGTTCTGGGCCATTGATTTGGCTGTCGCCAACTTCTGCCCAACAGAGAGGTGATCGGCATTTGCGTCCGTACAGTGCCTCGAATGGAGCAGCCTGGATGCTGGTGTGGTAGCTGTTGTTGTATGAAAACTCCACTAGCGGGAGGTGCTTTTCCCAGCCATTACCAAAATCAATCACACATGCCCTAAGCATGTCTTCAAGGGTTTGGATGGTGCGTTCAGATTGCCCATCCGTCTGTGGGTGATAAGCGGTGCTCATATCTAAACGTGGGCCAAAAGACTTGTGCATTGCTTGCCACAGTTCAGAAGTAAAACGCGCGTCACGATCAGATATAATAGAGGTTGGCACTCCGTGCCTTTATACTACTTCCTTTAGGTAAATGTCTGCAAGAGTAGAAAACTTATCCGTTTCTTTGATAGCCAGAAAATGTGCAGACTTGGTCAGTCGATCTACGATCACCCAAATGGTATCGTTTCCGCGTTGAGATCTGGGCAGGCCAGTAACGAAATCCATGGAAATTTGCTCCCATTTCCATTTCGGGATCTCCGGTTGTTGAAGTAGGCCTGATGGTTTCTGATATTCAGACTTGACTCTCGCACAAGTCAAGCACTTGCTGACGTAGGTTGCTATGTGGGCTTTCATGCCAGGCCACCAATACGTAGTCTTGAGGTCGTGGTACATTTTATCCGAACCAGGATGTACCGAATAACGAGACTTATGTGCTTCATCCATCACAAGCTCGCGTAATTTTCCATAAAGTGGGACCCAGATGCGTCCGTTTACATAGTAGGCACTGTCTTCCTTTTGTTCTAGCCGCTGCCTCGATCCTCGTAGGGACTCAGCCCTGATGTTTTCTACTTTCAATGCTTCGACCTGAGCATCGCGAATCTGAGCGGGAAGGCTAGAGTGAATGGTAAGCTGTAATGCACGTACACGCTTAGGTAGGGTATCCTTTCGACTGAGGGCGTCGGCCACAACATTGGCTTTGCCCGGATGATACTTGATTGTGCATTCATAATTGTTCAAGAGCTCAACCCATCGGCGTTGACGCATATTTAATTCCTTTTGCTTGAAGATGTGCTCGAGACTCCTGTGATCGGTGTAAATGGTGCACTTGGTACCGTACAGGTAATGTCTCCATATCTTAAGTGCGAAAACAACTGCTCCCAGCTCCTGATTGTGAGTAGTGTAATTTCTTTCGTGAACCTTGAGTTGGCGTGATGCGTAGGCAATGACCTTGTCACGTTGCATCAACACGCAACCAAGTCCTTGGATGGAAGCATCGCAGTAAACCACAAAATCGTCTGTGCCTTCAAGCAATGAGAGGATAGGCGCGCTACAAAGTCTATCTTTCAAGTGCTGAAACGCAGATTCCTGTGCATCACCCCAGCGGTAGGGGGCACCCTTCTGAGTCAGTGAAGTGAGGGGTTGCGCAATCCTGGAGAAATCCTTTATAAATCTTCTGTAATATCCCGCCAAACCCAAAAATTGGCGGATTTCTGTTGGTGTGCGGGGTGCAGGCCAGTTCTTGATCGATTCAACCTTAGATGGATCCACATGAATTCCATCCTTGTTTACCACATGGCCTAGAAAGTGGACTTCGCGAAGCCAGAAGTCACATTTTGAAAACTTGGCATACAACTGCTTTTTTCGAAGAAGTTCCAGCATAAGTCGTAGATGCTGCTCGTGTTCCTCCTGACTCTTAGAATAGATCAGGATATCGTCGATGAACACAATAACGAACTTATCCAGGTAAGGCTTGCACACTCGGTTCATGACATCCATGAAGACCGCTGGTGCATTTGTCAGCCCGAATGGCATAACCAGAAACTCGTAATGGCCGTAGCGAGTTCTGAATGCTGTTTTGGAGACGTCCTCATCTCGGACCCTCAGCTGATGGTATCCCGATCTCAAGTCAATCTTAGAATAATAGCTCGACCCTTGCAACTGGTCGAACAAGTCGTCAATACGTGGAAGAGGATAACGATTCTTCACAGTCACCTTGTTAAGTTCGCGATAGTCAATACACATCCTGAAGGTACCGTCTTTCTTCTTCACGGATAGTACTGGGGCTCCCCAGGGCGAAGAGCTAGGGCGTATGAAACCCTTTTCCAAGAGTTCTTGTAGTTGGGTGGACAGTTCTTCAAGTTCTGATGGAGCTAGACGATATGGTGCTCGAGCTACTGGCGCTGCTCCAGGAGCTAGCTCGATTTGAAACTCAACTTGGCGATGAGGCGGAAGACCAGGTAATTCCTCCGGAAATACCTCGGGAAAATCGCGCACTATAGGAATGTCTTCAATTCTCTTCTCTTCCGTGGATGTGTCAGTAACGAGTGCCAGAATGGCAGTGTGGCCCTTTCGCAAACATTTCTGGGCCTTAAGGAAAGAGATGATGCCTTCGACAGCACCACTCTTGTCACCATGAATCATGAGAGGTTCTTCACCAGAACGAGGAATGCGGACGATTTTCTCCTTGCAAACAATATCCGCTTGATGATGAGATAACCAATCCATCCCAATAACAACGTCGAAACTACCAAGTGTGATAGTGATAAGATCGATAGAGAAAGTCTGACCAGCTAAGACGAGATTACAACCTTTAACTATGTGTGTGGCTTCAAGACTTTTACCGTTTAGCTAGTTCTACAATATGTTTGGTGTTTTAAGGGTAATAGGGTACGCTTAAGCACCTGACTAACTCTTAGGAACACATATCTAACATCTGCACTCGAATTAATTAAAATAGAAACAAGGAAATTGTCTGGTAGGAACTTACCCGCCACAACGTTGGGGTTGTTTCTTTCTTCCTCTTTCCCATTCAGGAACTCATGCTCCCCAGTCCTGCGGTTATCCTTATTGTCTCCGTTATTGTTCCCGTTGCCCTGGTTGCCGCTGTTGTCACGTTTCTGTCTCATCTGCGGACAGTTCCTCTTGAAGTGACTCTCAGCACCGCACTGGTAACATCTCTTATTACCCTGCTGGTGTTGCCATTGGTTCCGGTTTGTAGGATATGGGCTCCTACAGTCTCTAGCCATATGTCCCAACTTCTTGCACCGATGACAACATGATTCCGCACATGACCCGCTGTGGTGCAAGTTACAGCGATTACACTTAGGGTGATTTCCCATGTATCCACCCTGACCTTGATTTCTAGAAAACTGCTGACTGGGGCTCCTGTGTTCATCTGTCTTTCGCCGCTGGGACTGGGACTGAACTGGAGTGGAACCCCTGCCCGAATTTCCATCCCACTTGCGCTTGTCATTGCTGGGAGCACCAGTAGCAGTAGTGCTAACGCGCTTGGGCAGCTTGCCCTCTTCCACCACCTGATCGGTGAGTTGGTGCGCCAAACGAATGACTTGCTGGATTGTGGAAAGGTTGGCCTCAATTACAGACCCTTGGATCTCCGGGACTAAGCCTCTGAGGTATAGCTTGATCCGTCTAGATATGGGTCGTGACAAGTTAGGACATAAGTCAGCCAAGTCGTTGGACCTCTTTGTGTATGCCTCAATTTCTGATCCTTCCATTTTCAAACCATAATACTCTGTTTCAAGTTCCAGAATGTCGTCCAGATGACATAATTCTTCCTTAATCCAATCCTTGAAGTCGTTCCAGAGGATGGCATTCGCGTCTGCCAATCCGAGCATCTGAACTTGTGCGCTCCACCAAGAATACGCTTTCCCTTGCAACATGCCAGTAGCGTACTCTACTCGTTTGCTGGCAGGGCTTTCACTCTCTTCGAATGTATATTCGATTCTCCGGATCCAGTGTAGAAGGTCGATTGTCCCTTCACTGCCGTCGAAGGTGGGAGGTTTGCATTCTAGGAACGCCTTGAAGGTGCCCATGCGTGTTTGAGGGTGCATGGGTTGACTCCCTGTTTGGGTTGCTAAGGATTCAGCAATCCGTTCGTTGATCCAGGTCGTCAGCTGACCCTGGGTCATGTCGAGACGTCCACTCATGATCTTCATATCGAAGGGACACACGTAAGAAAGGTGTCGCAAGTACGCAAGTGTGGAGTGACAGAAAGGAGTAAGCACACAAGGTTCAAATAGCAATTATTACGTTAATTAATGCACAGTGTGAACTATCTAATCAACAATATAACATAAATCATGCCACCTATTGTGTCGAGTCTTGCACGTGGAGCAAAGCGTCGTTGTGGATCGTTGAGCACTGTACAGGTTATAGTCTGGTTTTATCAAAAAGCATTTCCCTTTTTAAAACCAAGTTCACTATAACCAATGGCTTTGATACCAATCTGTCACACCCCCAAAATCCACCATGCGGAGTACCACCGCTTGGAGGCGTGACGTGACCAGGATCGAGCCACCAATCATATTGAACATCGTAATTAAGTAAATAAGACCAACCACAATACGATTGGTGACCAAAGCTAGTTAACCATGTTTAGTTTAAATAGCTTAAGCATAAAAGTAAATCCAAAAGCACAATTTCACAGTTTATAAGTTAAAGTTCAAAACGCAAGTTTAGTAAGTTCATAAGGATTTAAATAATAAGTACGGAACATAACAGTCCGTACACCACAACGACTCCTTCCTCGTGCAAACTCCAAGCGTTTAGTGACCTGTAAGGCATGTAACAACGAGTCAACAACAAAGTTGAGTGAGTTCACGTTTGGTTGTTTGGTTTTAAGTTGTTTCTGAAAAATGTGGTTTGACTTTCGTTGGCTTATTTGCCGTGGGGGTTACCCCGAAGTTGAAAGTATGTGTAACCATTTCCTTTTTCTTTACCCAAACCGTATCCATAAATTAGTGGGGGCTTTCCCCGTGTGAACTACTAGACGGTATGATATCGACTACTACGAACAATAGTTGTGCCCTACATCAGTGTCTATCATCACTGACAGTTTGCCATAGTCCATTAGTGCACATCTGAACGGCACGGTGTGAGGTTTGTTAAACCTAATAGCGCTATTAACTAATGACCCCCTCGCCATTGGCCTCGGCGATTAAGTCGATATGAAGAGGGACTTATTGATAGAGTTTTTGTCTAGCTAGTTTTAAGGTTGTTGTCCTGCACCAGGGGGGCGAACGTACGTATTCTGCACCAGGAGAATTCGTAGGTTTAATAATGGCATCCACTCTATGGAGGATGGCCGTACATATCCTACCCAAGGAGGATATGTAGATTTAGTTTTAATTCTTTAACCCATTCCCAAACCACCGGGTCCCATGCCTTAGAAAGTGTGTGAACTCACCTCGGTTTGCTAGGTTAGATTCTCAATATAGCTAACAGTCAAGGTCGGTCAATCACGTCCTAGTATGATTTACCAGTTAGTCATTTAGTGGCTTTCAAATAGAACACAAAGTTCCTACACGTATCTATCACACAACATGCATCATTTTAACGGTTTATGCCCATCTAAGTTTCCCATCCATTCCCCACTCAAAATCAAACATACGATAATGCACATAACATATATAACATGTTAGATCATTCACAGATAGCATACTCGACATTTAGACACGCGAGTCACAACTTATGTCATTTCAGCATTTATATTCAAAACCGGCTGTTTTCGGACATTTTAATAAAATGGTTAAATTATTCCAAAAATTCCCAAATTTTACAGGATGTCTTCAACGTTCCATATTTTATTGTGTAAAAATATCGGGGTCCGGTTCATTACCAATATTTTATAAAAATTCATATTCCGGACTGAACTCAGATTTATGTATTTCTGACCACAGTCCACGGAACAATTTATTAAAAATTCATCGAGTGTCCGATTTACGAAATTCCAGTGGGGTAATTACAAATGCATCGGTTGTCATCTACTGTACAAATTTCATGGTCCGATTCATCACAAAACTCAGGTTATGACTGAAAGTATGACACCCATTTATTGCTGTCAAAATTCAGCTTAAGTTGGTGTTACAAATTAACACTTTAAAAATAGTAAACGGAGTCCAAAAATTATGATTCCAGTGCCATTAGAACCGTATTTCATAACACATCAACATAGACTTCAGAAAATACATTTTTCGTTAAGTTATGATCCGTTTACAGCCAACTGAAGTTGGCTGTAAAACTTGGACAGATTCTGATTTTCAGTGTTTAAGCTTCTAAATCGTGTTCGATCGATTCCGTTAACAAGTTTAGTGACCACAACAACATCACATATTAATATTATTCAGCAAAACATCAGATAATCAACCAATCATCATAATAACACAAGATCTACATGATTTACACTAACATTCATCCATTAACCACCTTGTTCATCACTTTAGTAGACTTTTAGTTTGTGATCTTATATGTTAGTGATTTTTAACCAACGAAACTCTTATTAACCACTTTAGAATAGATCAAGAAGATGTTTAGAGTCACTTACTACTAGCTCGAGGCTAGGGAAGATCAAAGGCGTAAAAGTGGTGGATAAAAGCAATCTAGAGGGGTTCTTGAGTTTCCGAGTGCACCGAGTCTTCTTGTATGATCCCTTGCACACTTGTATGTATATAAAATGATTGAGCAAGAAGCAAAAATGGTGGTGGTGGTGCTCCTTGGTTTCGGCTGAACATAAGCAAGTATCGGTGGCGTATTCCGGTGTATTTATACGTACGAGAATACGTATTCTTATTGTGTTTATTAAGTATCCTTATACTTAATTTTCGTATTTATTTTTCTGGAATATTATTTTTAAATAAAAATTCACCAATATATATTCTTAAAATATATATTTTTAAGAAATCATTTATAGAAATTTATTTATACTTCCTATTGGCAAAAATGTTTATATTTTCATATAAACCTCAAAAATAATATATTTTCAAGATTATCTTAGAAAATATTTATAAATCCATTTTTCACCCAAAAATATTATATCCTAAGTTTATTTAAGAAAATATATATTTTTTCCAAAAATATTATATTTTCTAGTAACTCAAGAAAACATATATATTTTTCTTTATCCAAAATAATATATTTTCTTCTTGTCAAAAATATGATATAATTTTGTAATAATTGTAAAAATCATATTTTTGTTCTCTTGGTGTCCAAAATACCATTTACCAAAATATACTAATGAATCTTGCAAAATTCTGCAGTTTGTGTGAGTTTTAGGCACTTTCCGGAACTTAAACTATCACTAGGAATGCAGTTTTATGATCCTTACTTTCCTACACACTATACTAGTGTAACTCTTGGTTTCTGGCAGATTCTGTGTCTCAATACCATGTCTGTCTATGTACTGAACTTCGTCAGCATTTTTCTGATTTGTCTGTCAACTGTGCTATCTCTGTTTTGTGCATCAATTGAATCAATAAGTGTTGCCGGTAATAATGATATGACATTTTGCAATATATGATGCACATGTATGTATGATAAAAAAAATCAGAAAACATTCATGTCATAAATGTTAAATCAGCTCAGTCATTAAGCACTAATCATTGTCTAATTATTGTATGGATACATGCAAATTTTGACAATTGTCACAGCTGCATATGGTCTGAATGTATATGACCTTCAAGATTTACTGAACCTTCAATTACACAGGGATGAAGATGACACAAATTCTCTGGATTTTGAGCTCAAATTCAAAGGGCAAATCCGGGAACTGTTGATGAGGAAATAAAGATCAAAATAAAGAAGTGTTTTGGCATCATCTGTTCTAGGGGGAAATTGTTGGCCCATGTGATCCTTCCTTGAAGAACAGATGATACAAAGCCAAAACTGGTTCTGTAACAACTGATCAGAATAATAGTGCTTGAATATTATGTCCCTCCAATGGCAATGGCATACAACATCTGATGACTTCTAAAGGTCTGCTGATACAAAGGTCTGTTACACACAAAGGTCTGGTGGTTTATAAAGTCTGATGAAGACCAATCAACTGTTGAAGTCAAAGTACTGCTGAAGTCAAAGGCCTGGTCAACCTTAATGGAAAGCACTACTCAGTCTCATCAGTGTTTGAGCATCATCAGCGGATAGCCTTATCAGAGTTTTGTTAATCAGTGTCTTAATGTAACAGGGTTTGTAATCATCAGTGTTTATAGGTTGTTAAAACTGTTAGTTGTCACTGTCTAGGTGATGTCAGCAAAGATGCCACAGTGTTTAGGATTGTACTATAAATAGACAGTGCATGTACTGTTCTATTAGCTCATTTTACGCACTTGCATCTTGTACGAACTAACATTGTGAGTTCAGGCTGAGGGGGAGTTAGTGTTCATGCATGCATAGTCTAAACATTGTGTATTCAATCTTTTGACTAATGAAAGCTTGTATGATGAAAATTATTCTCTCCTTGATTGTGTTATAAAGTTTTACTTCATTCCGCTGCAATTAATCATTTGTTTATCTTCTTCATCTTACACTTATCTTAAAACAACACAATCAAGTAAACTCAGATCCTAACACTACCTCTGTCAGAGACCGGTGGGCAAACCGCTGGACAAAAGGAATATCTGGGTACAATGCAGGTTTCCGTCTCCTTGGGGGGATTCTACGAGATTTTAGCATCTCTTACACCTTACCAAGGTCGCCGTCCATACCGTCTTTCCCATCCGTGCATTAAATGCCGGAGAATAGTCACATCGCTGGCCTTCATACCAGAACAGTGAGTTGATGTGCAGGTTTTCTTCATGATGTCCTCTTTTGACTCAGTCATTCATGCAGAGGTATCGAATCAGTAATGGACTTGGGCCCAATTTCCATTTGGTTTTATTGGGCCTATAATTTAGCAGCGAGAGGAGGCCCAAGCGAGGAGTCCGACAATGGACCCTCGTCGTCATAATCCATTCTAGGTTATTCGTTTTAAGAGGTTGATATGAGAGAGAGAGAGATAGAGATGATGAATGTGCTTGTGCAAGAATGCTTAAAAATGAGTTATGTGATGAGACACAAGAAAGGGCGTGCATTTATAACCGATTTTGACTGTGAGGGTAGCGAAGCCCGATGAAGACAGGTATAAGTGACTTAGGCTATGGGGCGTGCCTTTCACTTCTCACAATTGAAAGTCGTCACCTACGCATCATGTCACTTTTCTCACCTTACCACATGGTGGAGGACATAGTTTCCACATATCGAATGATTTCACATGTCATGTCATGTCATTTTTATTTCCGGTTACAAATATTATTTTTGAGTCTTAATAATGTGTATTTAAAAACATATTTAAACATGTAAAAAACTGCTAAAAATAACATAAACAAACCACAACCCGAGTCGTTCGCCTCCTCACAAGCGGACCCTTCTAGTTGGTTGGTATTCAACGCTAACACTTTTAAATTCTTTCAATCGAATTTGTGTATCTTTGACGTCCTCATACTTGAAACCAAAATACTCTCCAGTTTTTCATCCATCCCGAACACATATACAAGAGTAAGAAACACTTTATTTTGAGATACGTTACCATTCCAGCTATAACTGAGTCGTTTAATTTAGTATTGAGTAAATTGCCAAAATCGTCCCTGAGGTTTGGGCATGTTTGCCATTTTCATCCAAAACAACTTTTTTGTATCATATAGTCCTTTATTTTTTGGATTTTTTTTGTCATTTTCATCCAAACGTCTGACTTTTTTGCCAAAATCGTCCATGAGATTTAGGATATTTTACCATTTTCATCCAAATGTTTGATAGAAAAATAAGCAAATTACATGTTTGGATGAAAATGGCAAAAAATCTCAAAAGTGAAGGATTATATTATATAAAAAATTTGTTTTTTTTTAATGAAAATGACAAAAATACCCAAATTTAACGACGATTTTGAGAATTGTAGGTGTAGCCTTTGCAATAAAAAATCGTATCTATTTAAAAACACAACGCGTCGAAGCAACGCGTGAATAAAGCTTCCTTCACACAAACCGACGATTATCTTGTGTCAGACGCCATGTGTATACATATAAATCTCTCTCATAAATCTCCCTTTGACGGACCTTGATTCTCTCTTGTTGAATTCAGTTTCAACCAATCTGCAAAATCCGATTATTTTTCCTGTTCAATTTCGGTCAGTTATCGATCATCTTTCTTGGATTATTCGAATTGAATCATCACATAATAATGATATTTATGTTGATTATTGCCTAATCATCGTAACATATGTTTTAGTTCATCGAATCAAATTGTTACACAGACGCGTGAATTTTGTCTAATGTTTACCTAGGGTTTTGATCTGTATATGCTTGTTCTTGAAGATTTATTTATTGATTGACATGATAAATAATTATATATTGATATGTTCCAATTTTTTGGAGGTTATATTTTTTTTAATTAATAAATCTACTTGATTTGCTTTGACATGATAAACAATTATATAATAGCGATTTAATTCCGGAATCTGGTTAGAGAAAATTATAAATTCATCTACCTAGCTGTTTTTCAATTGTGTTAATCATTGCCTCTCTATTTCTAACGGATAGCCTACCTTAGCTTTGCTATGGTGGGATTTACTGAGTATGATGATATTCTTAACGCCCCGGTGGCGGTATATAATGTATATATGTGAGGGCGCTGGGGGACAAACGTGAAAGTGCACTAATTTTAACGTTATTTTACTAATTTTATGAAAATAACGTTAAAAGAGGGGATGGTTAATCATGCATTGTGTGGTGGCGTTGATAGCCAAACGACAAGGGAGTATATGCACTAATCGGACTTTGTCTTAATTGTTGTGTGTTATGTGCCTTATGTCCGAGGCTTGATGCAAAACTACTATCTAGTCGGGGGTCTCACTGGAAGCAGCATCTCTATTCCTAACGGGTAGAGGTAAGGTTGTCTATATCTTACCCTCCTCAGACCCTACCTTAGCTTTGCTATTGGTGGGATTTACTGATTATGATGATGATGATATTCATGAATTTAACTCACGTAACATTTGTTACAGAAAGAAGAAAATATGTTCTTTAATGTTACACCAATCATATACTCGAATCTGATTTGTGTGGCATTTATTATAGGCGGAAAAAATATATTTATTATAGATGCGAATCGAAACTCATTCGATTGAGATTCAAGACTAATAAGGGTTTTTTTAGCTATATATCAATCAATCAATCATACCCAGTAAAATCCCACAAATAGCTTTGCAAAGCTATTTGTAGGGTCTGGGGAGGGTGGGATGTAGGCACACCTTACCTCTACCCCTAGGGATAGAGAGGCTGCTTCCAGAGAGACCCTCGGCTCCAAAACACCCAGGAAAGAAATAAATTAAGCATGAGGTGTGTGTGTATGTGTATGAAGCTACGAATGTAGTATGAGTTGCGAAAAAGTGTATGGTAGAACAAAACAAATATGACAACACAAAACAGTCTATACACATAGTTACATATCTACGACCATACACTACACCTAGAAACACAACTGAACAAAACATCCTATACACATAGATACTTATGTACGACCATACACTACACCTAAAAACACAATTGTACCCTTTCCTAGAAATCCTTAACCTTAATCCTACGTCTCCACGAGCTCCTATCATGGACCATGTTCTCAGAGAGGTGCAATTTTTGCAAATCCTGCCTAATCCGCTCATCCCAAGTAATTTTGGGTCTGCCTCTACTCCTCCTCCCTTCCACCTCGAGGGTTTCAACCACTCTAACTGGTTCTACCGTCTGCCTCCTCTTCACATGCCCAAACCATCTCAATCTTCCCTCCTTTATCTTATCTGATATACTAGCTACTTCTAACCTTTCCCTAAAAACATCATTTCTTATCCGGTCTAACCTTGTGTGGCCACACATCCATCTTAGCATTCTCATCTCTGCTACCTCCATCTTGCATGCCTGTACTTCCTTAATGGCCCAACATTCGGTTCCATATAACATAGCAGGTCTAATTGCAACCCTATAAAATTTCCCTTTCAATTTTGTTGGGAACCTCCTATCGCACAATACCCCAGTGGCAGCTCTCCAGCTACACCATCCGACCTGGATGCGGTGAGCAACGTCACTATCTATCTCCCCATCTCTCTGGACAAACGATCCTAGATACTTGAACTTAGTCACCTGCGGGACCGCTTGACTGTCAATGGTGATCTGAATGTCCTCATCGTTGTCTACTCCACTAAAGTCGCAATACAAGTACTCAGTCTTAGATCGACTAATCTTTAAACCTCTTCCCTCTAAAGCTGCTCGCCACTCTTCTAACCTCGCATTCAGGCTTTGTTTACTATCAGCAACTAACACAATATCATCTGCAAAAAGCAGGCACCACGGAAGAGCCCCCTGAATTGACTTTGTCAACTCATCTAGGATAACTGCAAATAGAAAAGGGCTCAAAGCGGACCCTTGGTGGAGTCCTACCTCCACCGGGAAAGAATCAGTATCCCCTACAGGCGCTCGGACACTAGTCTCAGTCCTAACATACATATCCCTAATTAAGTCAATATACTTCCCAGAAACCCTTCTACTCTCCAAACTATCCCAAATCAGTTTACGTGGCACACTGTCATAGGCCTTTTCAAGATCAATGAACACCATGTGTAGGTCTCGTTTCTTCTCCCTATACTTCTCCATCAATCTCCTTAGAATATGTATTGCCTCCGTAGTCGATCGCCCTGGCATAAAACCAAATTGGTTTACCGTGACTTGGGTTTCTCTTCGGATTCTCGTCTCAATTATTCTCTCCCATAATTTCATAGTGTGTCCTAGCAGCTTAATCCCTCTATAATTCCCACAACATTGGGCGTCCCCTTTGTTCTTATACACCGGTACTACTACACTATTCCTCCATTGAGCTATATGCGAATCATATTTAAGTATTTGCCTTTCATACTGCCTAACTCATGGTTTATGTACCGTTTTGGGAAAAAATGATACGCGAGTAAAAGTATATACACTATTATAAAACCACCTATCTCATGACTATGTATGAAATCGTTTTGATATATCCAGACACTTGTAACTCATATAGAAAAAATGTGTTTTGAAAACCTTGACATTAGCAGGGGCGGACCCAAGTGATAGGGTGGGTGGGCGGCCGCACCCCTTGAAAAAAAAAAATTTAGTGGTATTTTTCGCGAAAAATCCAGACCGCACCCCTTGGAAATTTTCGTCCGCACCCCTTGAAAAATTCCGACCGCACCCCTTGAAAAATTTCCGCACCCCCAGGAAAAAAATTCAAGGTCCGCCACTGGACATTAGATGCTTGTTGTTGAAAGTTTGGATAATGGCTGCTTTAATCTTCCAAGGAACTGGTTGTTTGGTCAAAGGGACAATGTTTTACGTTAACAAGATTATTTTTATATTATAAAAGCATAATTACTTTGAAAAATAAGAATATAATATAGCACCAAAACCACATAACATTATCCTTCAAACTAAAGAAATTTGTTCTGTTTTGATGACTCAATGTTTATAATTTTGGTATAATTTATGGGGTGTGTTCAATACGATACCACCGCCTTATGTATCACATTTAAATCGAAAGCACCACGAACAAGTTTTTAAACATTGCTCATCATAGTTTTTTTTTTCTTTTGCTATTTTGTAGTTTTTGTGAAAGAATTATAAAGCTAAGGTAAAATGGGTGGTGGCGAAGACGACCATAACAACAACGATCAAGATAGAGGACTGTTTTCTCAACTTGCGGGACACGCTATGGGTAGGGGACACTACCCACCACATGCACCCTACCCTCCTCCTCATGGGTATCCCTACCCTCCTGCTGGCGGTTACCCGCCAGCTGGTTATCCTCCGCCAGGTGGATACCCGCCACCTGGTGGATATCCATCACATGGTCAGCCTCCATATGGTGGTTATCCACACGCTGGTTATCCGCCTACTGGCTATCCTCCAGCAGGCTATCCTGGACCCTCTGCTTCACACTATCCAGGTTTGTTTTTTAAGAGCTTCGTATGTGTTGTCACAACTATCATTGTTTTTAAGCATAATTAAGCCTTAATACCATACGCAAATGTTACAGGGAAATAGGTACTTTTAGCTTGACCAAGTCGATGCGTTTTATGTTTTATTTCTTAACGGGTCAAATGGATAAATTTTAAAAAATTAGCTGAAATGGAACTGGTTAAACGAGTAGGCTCTATAAAAAATAGTTAAAATGATGCGGGTCAAACAAATCGAAAGTTGTGAAAGTTTTCTTTAACACACATTACCTCGTAAATTTGTTTATAGAAGGTTATTATTATTATTACGGTATAGTTTTGTAATAACATCTATTTACGATGAGCAGTATTCTGGATCAAATGGGTCAACAAATGGGTAATATATTATAAATTAGCGGAAAATGAAACGGGTCAAGCTAGTAGGTTCTAAAAAATTAGCTAAAATGAAACGGGTCAGACAAATCAGCAGTTGTGAAAGTTTTTTTTAATACACATTACCTTGTAATAAATTTGTTTATAGAAGGTTATTATTACGGTGAATAGTATTCTGGGTCAACTCGACCCACTTCGACCATCATACGATTACTCCTTTTGAAAGTCTTGCTAGCCGTTCAAAATACAAAATACTCCTTTTGACCCATTTCGCAATCCTATCTAATACACCAAGTGCATTCATAATCAGATATTACTCGCAAGTCGCAACATTTCTTTTTCGGGATTCATCACCTATTTGCCCTTTATTTACTAATAAGATCAATGTATTTGATTTCAGTTGACACTTTACACAAGCTTTTTTTTATTCATCTTTATGTTAAGGATGTTGTAGATATATGTAAGACACGAAACTTGGTCTCATTAAATAACTGTTTCAGGTCATGGAGGACCAGGCATGGGAACACTGCTAGCAGGAGGTGCAGCAGCTGCAGCTCTAGCTTATGGGGCCCACCATGTTACTCATGGGCATCACGGCTATGGTTATGGTTATGGGCACGGTTTTGGTCACCATGGTAAGTTTAAACATGGTAAGTTCAAGCATGGAAAGTTTGGGAACAGATGGAAGCATGGGATGTTTGGAAGGCACAAGGGGGGAATGTTTGGTGGAAAGCACAAGATGTGGAAATGATTTGTGCATAAGCTTTCTTACTATCACTAGCTATATAGAACCATATGTTTTTTTATTCATTTTGTGTGTGTACTATAGTTGTGGGTTATTAGTGTGTTGTGGAAATTGAAACCTCTTTAATGGTTTTGTTGATTTGGTAATGTAGTACTAACACGTTTGTAATTTAGTTAATATTTGCTCGACTCGCTTATTCTTTTTTTTTTTTTTTTAAGTTTTAAATTTTAATCGGTTGAATCAAAGGAATAAAGCAAATCTACACGAGTTGAATTTATGATAATGCTAGGTCTAACCCTATAAGTGACTAATAACTACAAATCTACAATCATGGTGGCGACTGGATTGGGTTGCAAGTAGTGGGTATTTTTGATATCTTTGTGTAAAATGTCAATTGTTAGGAGATTGACTCTACTTAAAGTTGTGGTTAAACGTGTGAGTTCTTGATCATTCTTGCATATGTTTAGTGATCTGTCTCAAGGAATAAGTGCGCGAAGTGGTTGTAGTTGGAGGCTCACTTGTGATGACAAAATTAGTGAACCTCGATCTGAACTGGGACTAAAGCGTTGGTCTTTGTGGATTTTATTATACCGTTTAATCCCTTGTGTTATTTTATTATAGAGTAAACTGTCATTTTGGTCCCCGAGGCTTGGTCACTTTTGTCATTTTAGTCAAAAACTCAAACCTTTTGCATCTGAGTCCCAGTGGTTTCAGTTTTATTGTCATTTTGGTCCAAAAATTAAATGAGGTCATATTTGTCTTATAAGATCCTGCTATTTTGTCATTTTCCTCAGGTGTAAAATGGTCATTTTAATTAAAAACATATGTTAATTAAAAAACTAATAAAATATAATATAATTTCCTCTTCATCTCCTTCATCGTCAACCTACAACCACCACCTCAACCATCACCTTCAACCGCCACCTCCACCACCCCAACCTCCACCGCCAACACCACCCCAACCTCCACCGCCAACACCACCCCAAATCAATGTAGTTCATCAACTTTGCCGGTAAAATTGTACCAAATTCTATAAATCAGATGTGAAGTTTATTATAATCAAACCCAAGTACTCAAATATCATCAAATCAGGCATAATGTTAAAAGAAACTGAAACTACAATTGTCAATTCCATCAACAATAACACTGAATCATACAAAAATTATATAAATCGTATCAGAATTTCTTACAATCAAACCCTAGGAATGAATCTTGAGTTCTCTACAAATCAAAGTGGTTCACGACGCCTGGTGGTTTCGGGATGATGTTTGGTGGTGGTTGTGCGGTGGCTAGTCGGCGACCTCGGAGGGTAAAGTTGTCGACGACGATTCCTCAACATTCGCGAGTTGGGGATCTGGATTGTGGTTTAGGTGGCAGAGAAAAAAGACAAACATAAATGGCTGTACACGGCACTGGGTTCTCACCCATTCGGACAGTCTAACCACCGTCTATGCCGTCGAAGACTACTTTGTCTCTTTGTCGCATCTCTTCTCTGATTTCTCTCTGTTTTATAAGACCTTTGAGTTGCAGAATATCGAGAATTTGTTTAAGTGTGTTCAGATCTTTGGAATGTTCAGTGATGGGTTTAAGTTGCAGGTGGTGGTGGATTTTAGAAAGAGAGAGAGAGAGAAGGGAAGAAGATGAGGTGGTGGTGGCTGTGGTGAGTAGGTAGTGGTGGCGGTGGTGGAGTTCATGGTGGCGGTGGTGTTAAAGAGAGAGAGAAGAGAAAGACAGAGGGGTGTTTCGAGAGAGAGAGTGAAGAGTTTTGAGTTTTTTTTTTTATTTTATTTATATATATATTAATGCTTAAAACGACCATTTTGCCCCTGAGGAAAAGGACAAAATAGTAGGATTTTATAAGACAAATATGACATGATTTTACTTTGGACCAAAATGGCAATAAAACTGAAACCACAGGGACCCAGATGTAAAATGTTTGAATTTTGGACTAAAGTGGCAAAAGTGACCAAACCTCATGGACCAAAATGACAGTTTACTCTTTATTATATGAATTGACTAGAATTTATGTAGATTATAACAAGTTACAAGATTTGTTACAAGATTAATGAATTAATCCCTTGTATTATTGTAATAAGTTACAAGATTTGTTTTGTTAGAAAATATAGTATTGATTGTCTTCCGTCTAAATTGACGTGTGTACATACATTATATGTGGATGAATATTCATATGTGCACATTTAGATACTTCTCTTTAATTTAAGAGAGGAGATAAAATCAAAGAAAGAGTGGAAGAGATACGTAAACCATTTTTTTTTTTTTTTTTTTTTTTTTTTTTTTGGAATAGCCCAGTGGTGTTAGTGAGTTTAGATAGAGTTTAGGATATGAGAGGTCAGGGGTTCAATCCCCATGGTGTGCAACGTTAGCCATTCAAAAAAAAAACCAATTTTTTTTTTAATTTAACATTTTTATTGGCTCATTATGTATACGTGCTTATATGGTTTTCAACATACATACATACATTGTTTTTGTGTGAAGTAACATAGTGGTACCTAATGCACGAAGTCATTAAGATGCGACAAATGTATTTTAGGCAAGAGTCAAGAGGTATATGTATCCCTATAATTACGTAATGTATGTATATAATTACGCAACTCTATGATCAACATGTGAATAATTACGCACTTAGTTATGTTGAATAAGTAATAATATTCCGCTTATAACTAGTTTTTAAGTAGTTATTTTAAATAATTAATTGTTTTATTTTCTTTACTGTTTTTTTCCTATGATCGTCCTATCTTTATATTTCTATTAGCTTCTATAATCATCCTATGTGGATCAGGGGCGCAGCGGGAGGGGACAGTCGACCCTTCGAACTTTTCGCTCAGTAGTGGAGAGTATGTAGTTTTCGTATAGAAATTTTTGGGTTTATACGTTTTCGACCCCCCAGTTCTATAGAAATTTTTCGGTATATACGTTTTCGACCCTCCGTCGGAAATCTCAAGCTTCGCCATTAATGTGGATACTCTTATATCAATTCGCGTTACACGGTGATTTATTTATCATGAAACTCATTCAATACCACATGCATCTTCATGTGCCGTTCACCTAAAACACCTCATACTTTGTTAAAGTACTTAAAAGAATCAGATTCAAAGCTGTTTGGGACCATTTTTTCTGTTTTAAATGATGTTAGCTTTCAACTAATCCTTTATCTGAACCATTCAAACACACACATCCTTGCATCCAAAAGCTCACAACTCTTTCTAAAGCAAAGAAACATACCTTTTCTTTTGTATTTGAGAGCTTCAACTCTTAAAGATGTTGAGAAAACGATTGTTTCTCGTATTTAAAAGCTTGATTTTAAGCGATATCTTTCTTCTATCTCTTTCTTCCAGTTGGACGCAAGACATCATGGAAAGAAACAATCACTTCCGCTTGTATCCAAATTCTAATCGTGTAATGGTGAAAGGAATTTTGGACGTGAGGATACCTATTGGGTGATCGTTTTGGTTGCCTCTTTTCACCCTTTTTTGAATGTGATGCGATAAAAAGTATAAGTCTAAGGCGTGGAATAAGAGGTAACCAGTCACTTTCTAGCACTTCACGTCCATTGTCCCTTTCACCACTGAAAGATTATATATGACACCCAAACTACCAACATTCCAAGGATGTTACCTCATAGTTTACTTGAACCACCCGTAGTGAGGTTTTTTTACGTTTTTCCCAAAAAAAAAAAGGCCCCCACGCCCAGTTACCCCGCCCGGGCCATTTTTTTTCAAAAAAATGTACAAAGCATTGTTTTTTCCACGCCGGTGTTCAAGAATTTTGGCCAATGACAGGTATTCTTCTTTTTGTTTGGCCAATACCTTTTTTTTTGATGGTTTTTTTTTTAATTCTATTACACCCCTTTTAACATGGGTTATTGGATTTTATCACTCCTAATTATTGGGTATTGGTCATTGTCACTCCAAACCACTTTGACTCCTACCACTCTCAACTTAACACTTTGTATGTTGTATCACTCCGGTTGAGTGAGTTTTTGCTCCTTTTTTTTTCTTTTAGGAGCAGATTCACCTGCAGTCATTAGTAATTCACAAAGTGTTAGCCTAATATCACCAATAACACAAGTCAAACACTAAAAGGTGTTCACCTGCGAAGTGACATAACATACAAAGTGTTAAGTTGGTAGTGGTGGGAGTTAAGGTGATAGTTAAGAGTGGCAGTGACCAAATACCTAATAGTTGGGAGTGATAAAAACCAATAACCTTTAACATAATGGCAACATCCCCACTACACCCATTTTAGAAAAAAAAAAAAAAAAAAAAAAAAAAAAAACGCCCTATAATCAGGGGCGGACCCAAGTCCAGCCCAAGGTGGGCGGGCGCACCCTCGGGGAAAAAAAATAGTGCTAAGTTCCGTCGAAAATCCCGTCCGCACCCTTTGGAATTTTTCGTCCGCACCCCTTGAAATTTTTCGACCGCACCCTTGAAATTTTTCGTTCGCACCCCTTAGGTAAAAAAAAAAAGTGTTATCAATTTATATTTTAAATTTTTTTTAGTAAACTCTTATTTAAAAGAAAATACTACCTAAATTATATAACTTTTAATATCTAACTAACTAAACCCAAATACCCATACCTTTACCCACTTATAATTCCTAACTAGTTAGCCCACTAAGTCTTAGCCCATTAACCAAACCCAACAATATTTCAAACTATAATAAAATAATTAAAGGCCAAAACCTTTAGAAATTCTCTCTCGCTCTCTCTCTCTTGCGTCCCTGCACTGCCAACAAACAACATCACCCAGCGACAACAGTCCAGCAGCCGGCGACCATTGTAATCAGCCACCATACCACCGTCGTTTGACACCAAGTTTGATTTAGTGTTTTAATCTTATGTTATATCTTTAAAATCACTCAAGTTTGATTTAGTGTTTTAATCTTATGTAATTATCAGGTTAGCAGGTGAAGTGTCAATTAAAAAAATAAGAATTAAAAAAGCCAAACTTTTTTCCAAATTTTAAATGCCCTTTCGTCTTCTTTGAAGACCCTCCGTCTGCACCCCAACATGTTTTGCTACCAAATCTGTGTTTGCTATCATGTTGACCGGAGAAGATGGGGTGCCCAACAACCAACCAATTTGTGTTTGCTATCTTTAGTTATAGTCGACCAAACCCTTGGTTGAATGAAACCGATGACGATGACGAGTAGGTTAGGGAGTGAGGGCTCCTGTCCACGAAATAAAATGGCAAATCATCGCCGCCACATAAACCAAATTCCAGCAGGTGTCATTCAACACCAATGCTGAATTAATTTTGATTGAATGACGATGCTGGTTGAGTGCCAATCAGGAATTAAATTACTGGCCAGTTGGTTTTTTTGTTGTCAATTTCGTTGTTGTCCACCGTTGTTAAAATCATAAGCTACTTGAAATCAATTTTGTTGGTGACCACTGAGCTAGTCAAATTTTCTTTTGTTTACAAGTTTTTTGTTCACAGTTGTTGAAATTAATGTCTTTTCATATTTGATTTGGTCTCCGGCAACATTGTGGAAGAAAGTTGGAAAAAATAATGAATGAATCTTATTAAAAAAAAAAGCCATGTCAATATTTATATAATTATCCACGTAAGCATTTTGAATACTAAAAAAGATTATGACCTAACACATCATCAATGTAACTTAGCAACCTGATAATTGCATAGGATTGGAAACATGAAATAGAACTTTAGTGATTTTATAGAGACAAAAAAAGATCAAGTGACTTTAATGGAACAAAGAGGAAACTTGATTACTATTCTGTGACGTTTTCCCGAGAAAAAAAGGGTAATAAAGTTGTTAAATAGGTTTGAAATTTTGTGTGTTTTGACGTTGTTTATGGTTGTTTAGATGATTTTTAGGGTGATTATGTTGTTTATATATTTTTAGGGTGATTATGTTGTTTATATATTTTTAGGGTGATTACAACTTACGTTATGATTTCTAGGGCTTGAATAGTTGAAAATTAAAATTAAAACTAAAACATTATGTTATGTAACGATTAACTTATGTTATATAGAGAAAGAATTGCTTAAAAAAATAGTTTTAGATGATTTTTGGATAGATTTCAAAAAATGAAAACCCGTATGGCGTCGACGTTTTAATTATGTTTGTAACAAAGTTTGACATGTTTTTGATGATTATATAAATTTAGTTTGATGTTCGTTTGTTTTACATGACCCGACCCGATATGAAGCGATTTTTTTACTTATATTCCTAGGGGCCTAAAATTTTTAAAAATGTTCCGCACCTCCCATGGAAAAATTCCTGCGTCCGCCACTGCCCATAATACCCCATTGCTGACTGGACTGCCATATAACGCAAAACATTCAAGGGTCGATACATTATTTATGTCTTCCACTACATATCATATCATTATTTGGTTGACTTATCGAGGTATGTTCGGCTTTTTTCCTTTTCAGCCAACGATGGTGCAATGGGTTGATTTGTACTAGAAAAACGAGCATTATTATGTTGTTATGTCGTTTGGTCTTTATGAAATTTTAAGTAAGTGAAAATTGATTATCCAAAACCAGTATGATTTACATAATGATAATTTTTATTAACTATATTTCTTCATTTGGATTACGTATAAATATGTTTTTTATATGGTTATACAATTTTCACCAATATAAGTACATTTATTTTGGTCAAATACTTTCATACAACCGGCAACCACATCTGTAGCTTATAGGTGCAACTGCATATAATTTTATCTGTGAGACCTATAATACCTCAACTAGTTTACTACCCGGCCGGTGGCCGGGTAATCTAATGTCATAATGACATCACTATGTATAAATCCAGACATTTTATTTTCGGGTCATAAGCAGGCTACGGTCCGCGTGTCCTTGTTACCGACATCAAGAAAGTGATTCCCATGATAGACTAAATCCACAAGAGAAAGTCGGTCTAGCACTACCTGCGAAAGGGAAACATATAAACTATTTTAGCTGGATTAATAAATACACGTTATTGATCAGTTGATGACATCGAGAAAGAATTGTGTTTGCAAGTTAGAACGAAACTACCTAAAAAATCTTACCCAGTGTTCGTTACCGAATCTACAAGGTTGTTAAATGAATGCTCTACATAACATGTCATTTGCTCTTAGATTGATCCTTAGTGAATGCCATTATGTTTTTCCTACCAAATTACTTTCTCAACCTATTCTAATTTTTAACCACTAAACCTAAGAGAATTTGTAATATCAATTCATGGTAGCATGCTTAAAGAATAAAATACAAACTTACACAATCAATAATTCTCCAAAGCCAAGCATCAGACCACCCAAACGGCAGTTGCAGTCCCGTAAGAATCATACGTGTCCTCGTCATCGTCATCATCATCATCAATCACGGAAACATCTGGATATTTTCTGACATGTCTCCATAAACGTAACATAACTCCATAAAATTCACGACAGTCAATCGTAAGCTTATTAGATAGTGAATGCAACAAAGAAAGCTTGAATTTTTTATGGTGAATTAATATCACAGACTACCATCAGTAAACTACTCGGACAAAAATTGTTAGTCGATTTGACCTGTTGGGTAACAGGCCAGACCCACCCATTTAACGTGAATCGTCGAATTTCTTCATTTGTTTGACCCGTTACATAATCGATCTCTTGTGGAAACGAAAGAGAAGGTACATATAGTGCATTTAAAGAAAAAAAAAATATCATTTGATTCCTCGTAGATTAGCTAAATGAAACAACATGGAAAAACTAAAAGAAAAACCAAAGAAGTATGTATTTTTTCCAAACGTAAGAATATAAGTGACCAAAAATATAATAGTGAACGTCACAGCTTTAACCATCAGTGAAAGTTATCAATAGAATGGGTGGTTGTTACAAGTTCAGCTGGTCATCCTCGAGGCCTATCCATAAGTGAGTCATAGAAACACGGACCTTACCAATAATCTCCTTCACAATTGATTAGGTTAGTTTCAAAGTTGTCCATCAAATTGCAGGTGACCAAAAAAACTTTGTACTTTTTGTGGATAAAAATGATTTGACATTTGACCCATAATTAGATATGATATAACCAAAATATGCCTATCCATAAGTGAATTAACTGATTTACCACCTTTAATCAATAAATTTCGTTAAGGATGGCAATGTGTCAGGTATGACACAAGTTTGGTAATCGCGGTCCCATACCCGATTATAAAATTGTGTCCCAAACCCATCAGGCACCAATTACTTATAACCATCAGGTTCACGAATCACGATTAATCAATGATATTATGTGGTTAAAAATTACCCCTTGAGATGCCTATTACCCGAAACCTGATCATAAACTTACCTCAAAAGGTGACTTGAAATACCAAATGCTCAACTACATTTCTTACAATTCTTTAGTTTTAATAATTTGAAGTTTCTAACAACTTCAACTTTATATTTATTATCTTATATAAGATGACATAATATTCAAATCAATGCTGGTAAATGGGTCTGGGTACTTAGGCAGGGGTATCACGCAATACCATACCCATCCCAAACCAGCAAAAGTTTATAAAACTAATTCCATAACGGAGAATTGTCCCAACTATTTCAGGCTTTCCCATTGGGCTAGGTTTTTTACATCCCTAATTTCATAAAATTGTTATTGAGTACTGCAGATAAAGAAAGTTGTTTACTTTTCTTTAAACCTGCAGGCTTAGAAAGCAAACGAGCATCAACAAAGGTTTCCACAGTTTCACATAAAGCTACTTCTGTGACACTGGCATATTTGAGATGGTTATGCAAAAAGATTATACAATAATGTACATGAAACATGAACTGATGAACATAATTCTTTTTATTACCATTCCAAGACCAGCATGAACAATTGTCGATTTATCCTTTTTAAGTGTGATGTTTTTCTTTGCTTCTTTCACTGCGCCTGAAATATCAGTGGTTACAGAACCTTCCTGTACAAGAAAATGAAACAGTGACTCATAAGCATGATATATGCCACAAGAGAATAATGACGTTATGACTCAGTCTTGCATTTGGTGTCAAGCGATTGAGCTTTTTGGATATATGCCACAAGAGAATAATGCATTTCGATAATTAACGCGTGTTTGGAGCCCGTGTAGAGTGTGTTGAGCATGAGCCCATTGGGCCTCTATCTCTCCTATTTCATTATTCTTCTTTGTTGCGAACATAGTCTATACCAGTAAACACATAACCCAAACTGTGTTTCAAGTTTTAGAATTCATCAGTTTGAACAAAGTTCACTTATACAAGATTTGTTAGTTGGACACTTGAACATACCCTGTTGTTGAGCCAAGCCTTCCCGCTTAGGATGTACTGAATGGTAAACTACATAAATTACAAGGAAAATCAAAGATTGATCATGACGATATGGTAACAAAACATTATATACAATAATTCACCTTTTCATCCTCTCCTTTATGAAGAGGGGGATGTACAAAGTGTGGTTAGGGGCGAACAACTATAGCGTTTCTCCGAGTAGCGGCCAGCCCATTGAACCAAGAGGAAGTTTGCCCCAACATTTTGGGTTCCTCCTGTAAGTAAAGCTAGCACAAAAGCTAGTCATATACATAGCATTTGTCTTTTTAAGTAATAAACTTTTCTAGCACAACAGAAATTAAAATAAAATATTAAGAAAAATTACCATCTTGGACCATCTCCTTTAAATTTCTAGCAGGTTCCTCATCATTATGCAATTTCCTTTGCTGCATGCTAGTAGTTGTTTCTTCGCTACAGACCCAAAAAGTTCAGTAACTAAACATCTAAAACCAAGATAGCATGCAGTAGAAGCACTAACTTAAATTGACGTTGCCACAAAATAAGTACAATGTGTTCTTTTATTATAAGTAAAGATATTGGTTTCAAATATATGTTAATGAACTGATACTAAGGTGTCAAACGGGTATAATCAATAAAATTAGTTTAAAAGAGAACACATCAAAATGGTAAACCAATTTTCATTTTACTTTCTGACTCTAGTTAAGTAAAAAAAAGTTATAGGTGTATGTGTTAATCAATAATATAAGCTTAAAAAGAAAACAGGTCAAATTGTATTATGCATGCGTAAACCTCCTAACAGATTTTATTCAAAAAACAATAATAATATAAATATAAATTTGTAATCACATTTGACTAATTATTCATAATACAAATAAGAAATTTGGACAAAGAGTGTTTTAGGTCAACCTAACCTGAGCTGGCCTATTTCAACCCGGACATAAAATACCTATTTTGACCAATTGCCCAACCCACTCGACCCGCCCACTTTGCGACCTCTATTTGTAAGACATGTACTTTGCAACTTGAAGCTCAGCGTTGCGGGTCTGTACAACTATATAGCACTTATTAAAATATGGCCAAAATATACATATATCAAGTAACGCAACAATTTAAACATAATTTTTAAACTGAGAAACACTGAAGAGAGAAATTATCATCTAAAAACTCACATTCTTCCAATTATTTCTGCAACAACACATTGAACATCCTACATCTTCATCATATCATCTCTGTGGATACAGATTAAACCGACCTTATTTGAGTCGGTATTCCGTTGAAGTTGAAGTTTTGAACCCTTAAAACTTGACTTGAATAACCCGAAATCCGATTAACACCCCTAGTTACCATAGAGGTGCACCAAATCGTACCTTAATATCCAAGGGCTAAATCGTTGCACCAACACTGCCGAAAAGAATTGAGCAATAAAAGCTGTAGAATTGCACACAGAAATGTCGACAGACAAATTGGCAGAGAACATCGAGCGGAAAATTAGGGCAGACAAAGTCGCCAGGTTGAAGAGTAGAGCATAAAACGATTCAACCTGAAAAATTAAAACATTACATCACTGTACTTGTACTGTCTTCATTCCACTTCCTTGAATCCTAATCTCTCTGATATACATGTGTTAGTGTATAAAAAATGGAACCAAACCATGATCGGTTGTTGTAAGTTACAATCACCGCAGTCAGAAGCAATAAATAAAACCCTTCCGATTTGATGAATTTAGATGTGAATCCGAGAAGAAAGAAGAAAGGTTAGGGCAAGAGTGAGGATGGCGGTGATCGACACATACTTAATGGATCTGAGGATGGAGGTTACAAGCTACGTGGGGGAGGAGTTTTTGGAGATCATGGGTTGGTAACCACCAGCTAACAAAACTGATTAGAACCGCCACTACAGCAGTTAATTTTATGAGTTTAAGTGGCTGAGATCAAATTCAACGGTGAAGATTGATTCAGTAGTTGGTTAGACTTAATGGGATCCATATATATATATATATATATATAGAGAGGAAAAAGATCAAATAGGAAGTTTATTTTGGCTAGGAAGTGTAGGAAGCAATAGGATTAGAACATGTGGCAACATTTAAAATAAAGAGGAAGGGTATTTTAGTCAATCCAACCCTTTCTTCTTCCTTTTCAAACCCCAGTAACTTCAAAACCCACCATTTTCAAAACCCACCATCTTCAACCATTTATTCACTTTCTATCTCAATAATCACTACATTATAGTGCGATTTTCATCACAAATCAATGATTCAAACACCCGATCAACGTGTTCTTCAGCTTTTCTGAAGAAAACCCAGTTTAATTTCATAAAAAATCTTGTTTTTTCAGGTGATTTTGGAGATAATCACTCGATTCATTCGATTCGAGCGCTGATAAGTGTTTCTATCATTCAAACTTCGTCAATTGTTGAAGAAATCACTTCGATCCATGTAAGAAATTCTTTAATTTCATTTTTACGATCTGGGTTTTTGATTTAGTCATTGCGTTTTACGATTTGGCGGGGGTCCGGGGCAGCGCCCCTGGTAGCGGGGTCCCAGGGGCGGCAGCCCCTGGCGGGGTTCAAGGGGCAGAGCCCCTGGCTGGGGTTGAGCAACAGTTTCTGGTTGTAAATTGCCTCTGGAAAACTGCATTCGTAGAAAGTGTTTCTGGTTCTGTAAACAACAGGTTCTGGTCATTGCGTTTTAGTTAGATTCTGGTTCTGTGAACAACAATTTCTGGTTCTGTGAACAACAATTTCTGGTCATTGCGTTTTAGACAGTTTCTGGTTCTGTGAACAACAGTTTCTGGTCATTGCGTTTTAGAAATAAAATATTTTTGAAGTGTTTTTACTCATTGCGTTTTAGGTAAACACATTTTTATGTGTATTCAGTTCATTGCGTTTTAGAGAGAACAGTTTCTTTTGTGTTTTCAGGCCATTGCGTTTTAGAAATAAGACATTTTTATGTCTTTTCTAGGCATTGCGTTTTAGAACTAAGACATTTTTAAGTGTTTTCTGGCCATTGCGTTTTAGAAATAAGACATTTTAAGTGTTTTCTGGCCATTGCGTTTTAGAAATAAGACATTTTTAAGTGTTTTGGGTGCATTGCGTTTTAGGTAAAACACATTCAGTCCATTGCGTTTTAGAAATAAGACATTTATTTGTGTTTTCTGGTCATTGCGTTTTAGAAATAAGACATTTCTTTGTGTTTTTGGTGCGTTGCGTTTTAGAAAAAGTAATTTTTTACGTTTTTTTTTTTCATTGCGTTTTACGCGACTGGGTTTTCTCCATTGCGTTTTACGCAACTGGGTTTTCAAAAAGTTTTTTCGAAAATATAGCAATAGTATACTCGTTTTAAAGATAAAAAAACGCTCGTTTTTTTGGTGCAATTTTTATAAAAAAAATAATGTCGTATGAAAAAGTTATTAACGTTTAAAAATGAGGGGAATTAGAAGAGAGAGAAACTATTGTGCTGGATTCACTAGAATGCTCCTAACAAACTCACGCGCCTCTTTTTTTTTTTTTTTGCTTCAATTTCATTCATTTAATCTTAGCCATTGATTAACTAAATGGATGGTCAAGATCACTTTCTAGCCTTCCTAGCCAAATAAACTTCCTATTGTATCTCCACCATATATAATTTAAATTTGTTTTTTGGTTTAACCTTAAAATATGAACTTTTTTGCATCCAAATTCATAACCTAAATAAGAAAGAAAATTTTAATTAATAACGAAATTCCTTTAAAAATTTGATTTTGTAAGCAATTTAGTTTTGAAAATAAAGTTAAGTTACATTACTACTTGAAAATTTTGTATCTGCTTAAAAAATAAATTTCATTTAGTTTATTTAAATGGATAGATATGTACATATGAGAAGACTAGTCTTTCATTAGTACTCTACTTAATATAGATCATTTTCTTTTTTTCAATTTGAGAAGAGTGGTTTGTAAAATTTAAAGGTATAGGAACATTTATATTGCATAAGAGAACACTTAGACTACATGTCGTGGAGCCGTGAGCACAGGGCGCCAACCACGCGGTTGCCACTGTGGCTCGCGAACACCACAACGGTGTCAAGCGAGCGATGAGGCATGAGGGGGCTACCCTATCTTACTCCTAACTCATAAAAAATGGATTGGAATGTATTTCCTTCATCCAGTTCTTCTGAAAAAGATGATCGCATTATTAAAGCGGGTAGGATAATGGTTAACTACTTAGTTGAGCGGTCTCAAAGGCGACGAGCGCTAACGAGATAACCATCACTTGATCGTGATCGAGAGGGAGGTAACGAAACATTGATACGTCACTATTTTAACCCCGGTCCCGTTTATGTTTTTACTCTCTGATCGAGGTTCTCGGCATTGAAAAATCTTCGTAAACTAAATCACACATATATTTGTTGACATTTAAGAGATATACAGTCAAGAAAATCAATAAAGATTGCATTTTTGTTCACTTCGTTCAAATAAAAGTTGTACCCGTACGGAATTCTTCTGTTTCTCATTAGGCGACGTTTTCGAATGAGTAGACAATTATTTATGCGTTTAGTGAATGGTTTGTCGAAGCGATATCCTTTTTTTCAACAAAGGGAAGATGCGAGAGGTAAACTCGGGTTCACCTCTATAAAAAAATGTACTGCCACTCTACGGCAACTAACGTATAGGATTTCGTCAAACGCAATTGATGAATATCTAGAAATGTCCAAAAAAAATGTGTGCAATTCACTTTGTTTTTTGTCAAAGTATATATATCTTTACTTAAATGTTATTTTTAAAATTCCAAGTTTACAATTGACAACACATGTTTAAATTATATATCTTTACCTAGGGATCATATCCATTTACTCACGAAGATATTTGCGTAAACCAACATTGTTTGATATCCAATGCATATACGAGGTTCACGATGAAAAACATGGTTTTCCAGGAATGCTCGGTAGCCTCGACTGTACACATGTTGGATGGGCTATGTATCCTACGGCTTGGCGGGTCAGTTCCTCCGATGTGATCACTCCGCCCAACATGATCTTTGGTTTTAGCATGCGTTATTTGGAGTTGTTTGATCAAATAAAAACCTAATTGTAATCGATCAATCCCCAATATTCGATGACCTTATCGATGGGATTGAGCCCACACACATTTCAAGTACAACTACTACCTGGTTGATGGTATTTACAAGTGGTAGACACTTGTTCAAGCTTTTTCGTCTACAATTGATGACAAATGAAAGTACTTTACAAAGAAACAAGAATTAACAAGAACATTTATTGAAATAGCGTTTGGAGTTATAATTTAAAATATTTCATTTGATTGCCAACCCAATACGGTATATGACACAAGATAAATAATGGGTGTCGTCTACACTTGTCTAATTCTAAATAACATGATTCTGGAGGACCAAAGTATAGTTATTTGTCAAAGAGTAAATTACAAAAATCGTCCTTTATGTTGACACCAGATTGCAAACTATGTCCTTTGCCTTTAATAATTACAGAAAACGTACTCTATGTTTACAAACCCTTGCACATTACGTCCTTTGGCCCTAACCCAGTTATTTTTCATAGTTAAATCTGACCAAGTGGACCCCACATGAGGGTATTTTAGTCATTTTAACCTAAATACTAAAATACTAAAATAAATAAATCAAATCCTCTCTCTATCCTCTCATTCTCTCTCTCTCTCTTAACTCTCTCTCTAACTTCCACAGCTTTTTTTAAAGGCCGGCCAAAAAACAGACCTCACCAAAAACCCGATTACATCATGTACAAAGGATAATTACACCACTCACTCCACACTAAATTGCGGAACTTGGATCTACTTTTTAACCACAAGAAACCTAGAGATTTAACTTCCCCGAAAATCTCCGCGCTATCACCTCTCTTATTAGAGAAAACCATAGCATTCCTTGCTTTCCAAATTGCCCAACATGAAATCATAACAAGACCACGGACTATAACCTTAACTTTTGACTCCCCTGCGACTTCATTATGAACTTCAAGCAGATCAAGGAAAGAAAAAGCAAAGATAGGCAAAAATTTTACCCACTCACTTAGCCGATTCCACACCCCCATAGAAATGTTACAAGCTGTGAACAAATAATCAACTGATTCCACCCCTTCCCCGTAAAACGCACAAAGCACCGATCCCGACAAAATGTTTCTCGATCAAGAACCGTCCTCCACATAAAAATTCTGCATTTCGACGGCACCCACCCACACCCTTTAATCGAGAACCTCACCTTATCATCCGAACCATCCGCAAACGAGATCTTAAAAGAAACCGTATAAAACTTACCCGCATAATCCAGGGACCAGAACCATTTATCCTTGCTATCCGAGATGGAAACGCCGCTTAGCACATACACGTAATCGGGCAGCTCCGAAACCTCCTCCACAGACGTCGGTTCGACCATCCAGCAGCACTTCTGGAGAATTCTTCACTAGCGGACGGAATGCGGTCCACATGTAACAACCCGCTTTTTGGAAAGTCAAAGTACAAGTCAAATTCAAAGGAAGAAAAGATTGCTAATTGCGATCTGTCACTCCTTGCTTGACTAGTAGATTGTGCTTCTTGACTTGTAATCGAATTCTATTATTTATTTGCCTTAGTTGTATTATGTGGAGTATCTATTAATAATCGAGGTTTAATCGATGTTTAATCGCTAATCGACTTATCGCTAATCGCATCGCTATCGCATTCGCAACTCGAATTATGTGTTCTGGATATTGTTTTACGTGTGTGTGCTATTATGAGTTACGTGTGCATGTTATGTTGAGGTGTTTAACCGCAATCGCAATTCTATCGCAACGCAATCTAATCGCAAACGCTAAACGCAAGTTATTTATAGTGATTGTATGTTAGATATAGTAGTTAGGTTATTTGTGTAACTAATGGATAATATTATCGCATCGCTCACTCGAAACACATCGCAACGCTCGACACGCGAAACGAAACGTCGAAACGCAATCCGTCGGAGCCACTCGATCGAATGACATGGCCATCCGATCGAAGTGTCATCCGATCGGTGAGCTATCCGACACTTGCACCCCACTTTCCCTTTTTGGAAACCTATAAATACCCCCTGTCACATCACTTGTGATGTGCACAGCTCTCTCTCACTCGACCAGCACGCTCAAGGCCTTCTTTCTCTCTATTTATCGCGATTCTTGTAAGTTTTCAACTCAAATCTTGTACTTCTATGATCTACATGCACTTCTTCATCATTTTCACCCTTAAATATTAACTTTTAACCGTGAAATCAATGGATGTGAGGTGTTCTAGGATGATGTCATCATGGAGTTCTTATGAACTTCAAGTTTTGGCATTATTCCACCAAGAACCACTCAGATCTACATGATTTCCACATGATTCAACACTATTTTCATCTAGATCTAAACATTTTCAAAGTTAAAAGAATTGAAAGATGGTTTCTAACTTTCTTTCAACTCTTTTACATTCAACGCACTCAAAACCGATAGAATCGGAGCTCATTCTGATCTTCTACTCATTTCTTAGTGAAGTGTCAGTTGAGATCTGATTCCTATTAAAGAGACAACCGGTTTCGGATTAAACATAAACAACCGTCAAGGAACAGTCAACTGGTCGGATTAGGGTGATTCCTGTTCGATCGAACGACTTTGGACTTGACGAGGTTCCGTTGTTTAGTACGTTATCACACCGTCTCGAACAAACCGTAAAAGTTTCAAAATAGTCAAGACGATCAGATTCGTTGGGACGGATTGCCGTCCGATCGGATTACCATCCGATCGGATTTCCATCCGATCGAACTGCAATCCGATCGGATTGCACTTGGTTCCACACTTTACAATTTTCAAGTTTTCAAAAGATCTGAACGTCAAACGGATTACCGTCCGATCGGATTGCCATCCGATCGGGTGACATTTGGAACTTCCACTCATAATTTTTCAAAGACCATCAGTTCTAACGGATTGCCATTCGATCAGATTGTTATCCGATCGAGTGACCATCCTGCTATGAACTTTTTCTCACTAAGTGTCCTGCCAATCGGATCGCTATCCGATCGAACGACCGTTCGATCGATCGACCTGAAGGGTAGAGATACTTCTCTGTTTTCAAAATGCTACAACGAAAAATTCAAAGCCATCATACACAAACACATCCTTTCTCAAACGAATGTCAATCCGACCGAATGGCCATCCGATCGGATGACCATCCGAACAGATTGACATACGATCGAATAACCATCTGATCGGATTGCCATCCGATCAGATTACCATCCGACACTTGTTCACTTCGCACCGCTTATCACACCGTTCTTCGCTTATGCTATCGTTAACTGTTCAGGCTAATCACTCTAGATCTCCCTTCAATCCATTAACTTCCATCACTGTGAGTATACTCGATCCCTTTTTGCTTTACACACTTTTAGGTGTTACATACGTTACTTATTCTAAATCACATCGATCACACAATGCAAACACTGTTTATACGCTGACCGTTATTGCATGTTACGTGTTACTCGATGAATGCTTATATGTTATGTTAACACAGTGATTGTTGCCTGACGCCTTAGCAACGATAGTACTATAGTTTGGACTCAGCACCTATCGTGGACAGGGGTTGTTAAGGTTACCTCTTCACGTGTCACAGTGGTTATATGTGTTGCGCATTCTACAACTCGCAGTCTTGTCTGTGCATATTTCATTGTCGATAACCTACTAGCTTCACATTAAACATGTTACATGCTGGTTATGCGTAAACGCTTCCGAACTCTACTATTACTATTAAACTTGTATGCTCACCTTTACACTGTGTGTAATGACCTCTATTTTAACGTATGTGACAGGTGCCTAGGATGCTGTGCTTTACCTGCTTTTGTGGAATCAAGTAGGAATGAGAGTCTAGAAACAAACAATTTAAATCTGAGTTGTCGGAACATGTTAATTGTCTTTGAGATATTTAGTCTGTAATAATTATTTACTTTGGTATGTTATGGTATGGGACATAATATTTAAATATCTGGTAAATTAGTTATTATGGATTTCTCCTGGACAATCTGTTTCCCTTAGTGTCGCGCCCCGATGTTTCCGTCATCGGTTGGGGTGTGACACCACAACCCAGCAGCCTTTAGCTTTTTCAAGGGCAAAAAGCCTTGGCCATTTCAGCATAAGAGAAATGTCTCCCAACCACGTATCGATCCAAAAACGGATACTGCCACCGTTACCCAGGACCCCTTTGATGTAACTGTGAATTCTTTTACCTTTAATCTTTGTTTTAGACTCCATATTTGAGGATCTTCCACAGCTAACCAAGAATCATCTTCAATCATCTTTGAGGATCTTGAATTGTCAAAGAAACAAATGGTGAAAAGTGAACAATCCTACACAGAACCTAAAAATGGAGTATCCTAATAATCATCTTCATTTTGTTCCTTAACAAATTTAGAGAAATTGATGGGATTGGAATTTGGGATTGATGAAGAACCCGTTCAAAACATAAAAAGTAAATTTTCACCACTACTACTTACCACTACCCGCCCGCCATTAGCACCATCTGTCAACAGCAATCACCGCCACCACAACTTACCACCACCTGCCGTCGACCACCACCATCTCCTTCCCTTCCAGATCACCGAAGCCACCACCCCCTTCCAACACCCATTCGAAACCCTAACCACCCACTGTCTACTACAACCACCTGCACCATGAAACCTTAGCGCCTATGGGTGGCAAACGAACGCCTATAACCATCGTTCGATTTGAGATCGTCACACACTCTATTTCTCTGGTTTCCCAGTGTGGAGGTGGTGTTGTTATTCTGGTGGTTTGAGGTTTTTTAAGGGTTTTAGGTCGTGTAGGGTGGATGGTGTTATGGTAGGTTGTGGTAGTGGTTGGTGGGTGGTGGTGGCAGATGGTAGAGGTTGAAAGAGATGATGGGTTGTTTGGTTGATTGTTGTAAGAGAGAGAGGGTATCTGTGTGTGTTTTAGAGAGAAATATATTATGTTTCTAATTTTATAATTTTTTATGTCTATTAATTTGAGTATATTGATAAAATGACCAGAATACCCTTATGTGGGGTCTATGTGGTCAGCTTTAACGTTAAAAACAAACAAGGTTAGGGGTGAATTGACACTCACTGATGAACAAACAAACAAAGGACGTGACCTGCAAGGTTTGCAAACATGAGGTGCGTTTTTTGTAATTATTGAAGGTAAAGGATATAGTTTGCAATCTAGTGTCAACATAAAGGACAATTTTTGTAATTTACTCTTTGTCAAAACTACCAAGGTGATGTCCCACGGGGTGAATTGACACTCACTGATGAACAAAGACTCCAAGACATAAAGGATATCAAGAACCGTGAGATACACAGAAACCTTCACCATGAGTTGGTAGAGCATTTGTGGGAAGTGGCGAAGCTTGAAAATTTCCACCGGGGGGTCGTAAGTCACCGGACCTAAAAATTCTATATAAGTAAATTTTATTTTTATAAAACCGGGGGGTCAAAAACGTATATACCTACAAAATTTTATACGAAACGTACATACGTAACACTACTGAGCGAAAAGTTCGGGGGGTCGGGCGCCCCCCGGCCCCTTGAAAACTACGCCCCTGTTTGTGGGCTAGACGACCCAATGATCTTGTATTAGACTAGTATTATTTGTTGGTTGTAATCTTTTTTATTTTAATGTGATATTTTATAAAAATTAGTTTTCTATTAATATTAGTTTACAGATTTAGAAAGAATAAGCATAAAATAAAAAAAATGAAAATTCGTTGAAGCCCCTGCACCTGGACTACAACAGGATCAGGTGCCTTCAGCAGGGGTTTTATCGAGTGCCCGGTCAACGTCCAGCCAGCACCAAGTGAAACAATATTACAGGATGAATCTTGATGCTCACCTGAACTACAACAGTTAGTCTTATAGTATAGCTTTACAACTTGTATTAGAGGTTCACTTAAGGTATTTTAGAGGAAGTAGGAACCTCGTATTATAGTAGTTTACTACTAGAGATATATAATTCTAGAACCTTCCTAATCTACATTTTTCTATACTAGATTATGCTTGACAGACTCATTTTCTTTAGTTATTTTGAATATCCTTAGTAAAATTTACATTGAAATGTATAAAAAAACAAAATCATGTATTTAGAGTTTTTAAATACATTATATTTATCAGAGAAAACTAAATTAAATGTTAAACAAGAATTAAAAAAAGACTTTTAGCCCCTGGCTATCATTCCACTACCGTCGTTGCCACTATAGCCACTCACACTCCACCACCACAAACACGCCCCTCATTGTTGCCGCCACCAACCACCATGGCCGCCAATGATAGGCCCATCGCTGTAGTCGCCTCCACAACCCATTGCAACGTCGCCTCAGCACTGCAACCTCCACCACCGCAACACCCCACCACTTACACCACCTCATAGTCGTCCCCACCGCTATTGCCACCACAGCCACCTCCACCATTGCCTCTAACCCCCATAATAAAATATAGTGCATGAATTTATTTTGTTACGCTTTTATTATAACAACTCACTTCAACACAACTCCATTTTGGCCAAAGTCTGTTTGACCTGAACTAAATTGATACCACTTTCTTAAAACACTCATTATGACCCTAACTCATTTTGAACCTAACTCATTTTGACCCCTGCCTGTTTCGACAGGGATCCGTTTTGAACCCGCCCAACCTGTCAGGTTTGCCGAACTTAGAGTGATAGTGTCTACCCATTTTCACAAATGTTTCCAAAACATACCCCCAAGTCAAACAACAAATTCATTATATACAATGGAGAAAAAAGTATCCATGCTTGTATGAAGGGCTTGGAGATTTGGTCATAGTATAGATTAAAATGTAAATAGCTTGTTAGAGATATCAATAAATCCATGCTAATTAGAGTGTCCTTTTCTCTCTATCCTTTGGTGATTTCTGGTTCCTCATGAAACCCTTGCTTCTTCTTTGTGATCTTTTGTATAACAGTCTGTGATTAGAGCTTTGATCTTTCAAAATTCTATAACGAACTTGTTAGCAATAGTGACAGATTTGAATCTAGGGTTCTTACTAGTTTTTTCGTCAATCGCCGCCTTAGTGATCAGTTTGAAACCCTGACTTATTAATTTGGTTGTTATTGATTGTGGTTAACTGAGATTAATTTAGCTAGATCGATACACTGGTTTAATCGGTTAAGATGCACACCCAAATCTGTGTTAAAGCCGATAAAAAGTGTTCCTTTGTTCCTTTGTTTATGCTGAAAATAACTACCTTGCTAGACGAATCCTTTGGGATAACTTATGCAAGCATAATAGTTTGGCTCGTGACAAGCCGTGGGCGATTCTTGGTGACTTTAACGTTGCTCTTGATATAGACGACTGTTTATTTGGACCTTCAAACCACTCCATCGGCATGAGGGAGTTCTATGAGTGCGTCAAGTATACTGAGCTTCTTGATATTCCTAGTCATGGCCTGCACTTCACCTGGAACCAGAAGCCGAGAGAGGGCATTGGGGTTTTAAAAAAGATTGATCGTGTTATTGGTAATATCAATTTCCTTACCTTGTTTCCGGATGGCTATGCTTTTTTTCATCCTCCCCGTGTATCGGACCATACTCCTTGTGTCTTAAAAACGTCATCGGTGACCCGTTCAAAGCCGAGACCTTTTAACTTCCCGAACTTTATCACGTCTAAGCCGGAGTTTAAACAGGCTGTTGTTACGGAATGGGCCAAAGGTATTCAGGGTCATGCTATGTTCTCGGTTGTGAAGAAAATGAAAAATCTGAAGCCGTTGTTTCGTAAGATCCTTTTTAAGCAGGGTAATCTTCATGAAAGAGTTTCTTTTCTACGTAATCAGCTAGACCAGATTCAGCAACAAGTTGATGCGAATCTGTTGGATTCTAGTCTTCGTGATTCTCAAACATTGTGTCTTCGAGAGTTTCAAGTCGCTGCTTATGATGAGGAATGTTTTCTAAAGCAGAAAGCTAAAGTTGATTGGTTAAGTGCGGGTGATGCAAACACATCCTATTTTCACAAGTGTGTGAAAAGCAGAAATGCCAGAAGTAAAATTTCGTGTATAAAGGATGTGCAAGGGAACCATTTTGAGGGCGATGATGTTCCAGTTGCTCTTCTAGCTCATTATGCCAATTTTTTGGGTATGGAGGATCATGTTGCCAGCCTTGATGTTGATGACTTGTTTGTTAATACTTTGAACAGTGCTTCTGCTAATCGTATGGTTCGTGCGGTGACTAGAGAAGAGGTAAAAAAAGCATGTTTAGCATCGGGGAAAACAAGGCCCTGGGGCCTGATGGTTACACATCAACTTTCTTTAAACATACTTGGGATATAGTGGGTGATGAAGTTACGAATGCAGTTCTTGGTTTCTTTGATAATGGCCAAATGCTAAAGCAAATTAATCATACTATCATAGCGTTGGTGCCTAAAAAGGACTCTCCTAATACGGTTCTAGACTACAGGCCGATCTCTTGCTGTAATGTCCTGTTTAAGTGCATCAGCAAGATCATAACGGATAGAATTAAAGGGAGTTTGGATGGCTTGGTCAGCATAAATCAATCGGCTTTTGTTCCTAGGCGAAAGATATCTGATAACATTCTCCTCACGCAGGAGCTTATGCATAACTACCACATTAATAGAGGTCCTCCTAGATGTGCTTTGAAAATCGACATTCAGAAGGCTTATGATACGGTTAACTGGTCATTTCTTGAAGCCGTCTTATTGCGTTTTGGGTTTCATTGAAAAATGGTTAAGTGGATAATGACTTGTGTCTCTACGGTGTCGTATTCCTTAATCATTAATGGCGAGATCCATGGGTTCTTTTATGGGAAGCGAGGTCTAAGACAGGGGGACCCTATGTCCCCGTATTTATTTACTCTAGTCATGGAGGTTTTATCTCTTCTCCTCCAACGAGCGGCGGTGGTCAGTACGTCTTTTAAATTTCATGCTCAATGTGCTAAGCAAAAGATTATCAATGTGTCTTTTGCGGATGATCTTTTCATCTTTGCTCATGGTGATAGTCAGTCGGTTAAGGTTTTAAGGGATGCTTTAGAAAGGTTTACGAAGATCTCGGGTTTGGTTCCTAGTGCCCCAAAAAGCACAATATTTTTTTTGCAATGTTCCTCCTCAAATGAAGATTTAGATCTTGGGGCTAATGCCTTTTCAGGAGTGTGCCCTGCCTGTCCGTTATCTTGGAGTTCCTTTGATTTCCACTAGACTCGCTTATAGAGACTGTAAAATCGTTGTAGAGCGAGTTCACCGTCGGATTGATAATTGGATGTCTAAATCCTTGTCGTTTGCAGGTAGACTCCAGCTGATAAACTCGGTTCTTGAGGCTATGTATACATATTGGGCGTCAGTTTTCATGCTCCCAGTTCGGATTGTGAAGGAGCTTGAAAAGGGTATTCGTCGGTTCTTATGGAATGGTGGTGCCCAAGGGATTGTCCGTTCAAAAGTTGCTTGGAATAATGTTTGCCTGCCGAAAGATGAAGGCGGTTTGGGAACCCGTAGTGTTAAGGACGTCAACAAAGCGCTGATTTCAGCTCATGTTTGGAGTATTATTAATAAACGTCCCTCCCTCTGGGTCCAATGGGTTCATTCTTACAAATAAAAGGGTACTAGTTTCTGGGAGGTGAAAAATCGTGGTAACGCTAGCTGGGGATGGAGAAAAATTATTGCTATTCGTGATCAGATTCGGCCTTATGTTTGGAAGTGTATTCAAAGCGTTCGCCAAACGAACGCTTGGAGTGACAACTGGTGTTCATGTAGCCCTCTTCGTCATTTTATTACTCCTCGTGCAATAGCCTATGCAGGTTTCAATCTTAATACCACTGTTGCAGAGCTTATAGTTGATACTGGGCAATGGAAATGGCCTCAAGCTTGGTTTGATCTATTCCCGGTCCTTATAAATATTACACCCCCTCAACTTCTAGTTGACATGGCTGATCGGAGTCGCTGGAAGGATCTTGAGGGTAACCTTCATTATTTTCGGTCCTGGGAGGCTTGGAATAATTTTTGGAATAGAGATCACAAGGTAGCTTCGGTTGATTCGGTTTGGTTCAGTCAGTGCATTCCTCGGCACTCCTTCCATTTATGGTTAGTGATAAACAACAAGCTAAAGACGCAAGATAGGATGGCTATTTGGGAGGCGGGAAGTGCTACTAATCTTAACCTTATGTGTTATCCTCTTTGTAATTATGATCGGGACTCTAGATACCACCTTTTCTTTCAATGCTCCTTTGCTTCGAAGGTTTGGGAAACGGTAAGGGAAATGGTTGACATGGGGAGTGTAAACAACACATGGAGCTCGATTATGCAGTGGATGGAGCAGAGTGCTACTTCTCGGCAGTTAGAGCGGATTGTTTGTAACATTCTTATCGCGGCAACTACATATTATGTATGGCAAGAGAGGAACAACCGGTTATTCTCGCGTCTTCAACGTACCCCGTGTATGCTTTCTCATGTCATCATTAGTACGGTGCGGATGAAGTTAATGGGATTCAAAGTTGGTAGAGACTTGAAGCATAATAGAATTTTTGATACATGGTAGATCTCGATGAAGAACTTGGAGTCTGACCCGGGCTAGAGGATTTTAGTTCGTGTGGGTGTTTTGTTATGGTTTAGGGCAGTGTTTGTCTAGTTTGATTTGTTTCTTGGTTGTATGTTTTTTGTCATTGGTCGATTTTACTGGTTTCCTAGTCTTGGTATGCCTAGACTAGTAATGTGTGTCAGTGTCATGGCACACCCTGTTCTTTTTTATTGATTATTTATAAAATTTACCGGGGTAACCCTTTACCCAAAAAATAAATCCATGCTAATTTCAAATAATTTTTTAGCCACCTGAATTGGTTGCTTATTGGTTTGTTATAGCATTAACTTAAAGGATGAGCTAGGGTTGTTTAGGCTTTAGATCACGAACTGGTATGAACCGGACCAAGACCGAGAATGAGTCAACAGCAAACGGAAGCCCATGAACCGGACCAGCATGTTGCATATGATCTTTGCTTGGTCAGTTTGCCGGGTTGGACCGAAAAGGAAAAATCCAATGCTATTGGGTCGATCCTAATAGGGGCTAATGTTGTTGGGCCGATCTAAACAGTGACTATGCTTTGCAAAAGATACAAAAATTATGGGCAGCAGACAATGAAAAAAGCTGGGCTACTGTGGTAAGACTTATTAGTGGGCTACAAGCATATAACCATATTAACTAGATTTATCACCCGCCGCAATGCGGCGGGGGCGTAAAACCGTGCCGAATAGCACCAATACCACACCACCGCTAGCGACAACCAATTCTGAAGTTACGGTGTATTAATGTAAAGAAATTAGACTAAAACTTAAAACATAGAAAATAATAATTAAGTCGATTTATGACCCCGCACGTTGTCACGAACATGTCAAACAGTGAAAAGATAGACGACGTAAAAACGTTGAACCACACACGCACGTTGAGTCGTGTTAACTCGCAAAATCTAGTATGAAGCGTAAAACGAAATGTTAAAACGTTGAACAACACACATGTTACGCCGTGTTAACTCGCAAAATTTAAAACGAAAAATCAGCGAAATATGGAAATTGTGGGGACCAAAGTTGAAAGTACAAAAATTGTAAGGTTGAATGCAAGAGATGAAAACTTTTTGTGTTATAAGTAGAAATACAAATAGCTTTGGGTTAAAAATGAAACATCAATTTTTTTTTTTTTTTTGAAAACCACCCTAAGCATAAGGTACACACCTATATGCATACAAATGTTGTTTATTTATAGTTTGTTAATTTGTTAATATTCAGTTGTAACAATTGTGGGCCGCAATCTTACTAATACAATTATTAAGTTCTAATCATAATAATGCAATTGTTCGGTGTAATCAAGAACACACATATGGCGTATTAGGTGTAATCACTTACCTAAACCTAACTTAAACAATTAATGAAAATAATGTGTGTAATCGGTTACCTAAAACCTAACTTTAAACAATTATTTAAAATAATGTGATTGTTAAAACATAAAGATTCAAATCAATTAGATCATTGAAGAAAAAATAGAAAGCATGTCTATAACATTCAAACATGACTCGTAACTACCATCTAAACAATCTAATTGGTTGCTTACAGTGGCATTTAATAAAGGAAGGGGAGGAAAATAAATTAAAAGAGAAAAGGAAGGAAAATATATGATTTTTTTCATGTTCCCGAGTTTAATGAAAAGTAAAGGAAAAGATAATAAATTAAGCATTTTATGTGTTCTCGAGTTAGGAGGAAAAAAAAAGAATAATTTTACCATTTTACCCTTTAAACATAAAACATTTTACTTAAATATGAGGGCAATTTAGTAATTAATAATATTTTCTCTCCTAATCTCTCCAATTTAGGAGGATAAATATATTAACAAATTTTCTTCCCTTTCCCTCATTTCCCCTCCCCTTCTATCTTTAAAAAATCTTAGGAACATGGTTTTTTCATATTTTCATCTCTTTTCTTTCCCCTCCCCCTGGTAAATGAGACTCGGGAACAAAGGTGCGTTCAAATGACTGTCTTTTTTTTGAACAACCAACGAATGCCATACAAACCCGACCACCCGGGAAAACCCATTGGTGAAAGACCACCTACACCCTACGTACGCAGACAGCGCTGGTGACCAGACCCACCTACCATTCCATGGGAAATCCACTACCCGAGGCCCACTGTGGTAAAATCCCTGACACACCAACCCATAACCTATACATTGGAAGGTCATGAGGTTAACTCTTCCTAAACCAGTTGATCTAGGACTATCGTTATGATGGAGATTTTGAAGCAGTAATAGTGTTCGGATGTTTCCTGCAACTATGGTGCATTGACGTACATATAGGGTACGTTTTTTTTGTTCTCGAATATTTTTTTTCCTTGTCTAGTTTTAGTTATGTACTTATGTTTACTTTGGCATATAACCGTATGCGATTTCAAGGTTGTAACATTGTTATATTTTGTAGGTGTGATTCTAGTCTAGTTGATTGATATATAGTTGTGATATAGTTTGATTACTTCAACTTTAATAATTGTATTGGAGGTTTTTCTAATTTTAAAAATAACTTTGACCTATGAATTGTTGTTTTGAGAGGCAAAAGGAATGTGAAGAATGGGTATATGATTGCCACATTTTAACACCACAAGAACCCACTCCCACTGATGTGCACATAAATCTAGAGAATATTACATTTGGAGTGGGTATTGCAATCATGTTGTTTCATTCATCATCCCTTTGAATCATGCCTAATCTCCAAGGACTATTATTGTCCTCATTTTAAAGTTGTTTACGGTAAAAGAATAAAAAAATAAGAACTACTTTTTTTATTCACCAGTTAATACACTATAAAAAAAAAGTAAAAAACTTAAAGAACTTTCAAATTTATGTTGGAGATTTTTTTACACATTAATATTTTCGTAATATTATTCACCAGTTAATACACTATAACAAAACTTAAAGAACTTTGGCTGGAGAATTAAATTCCAACCTTACATGTTTCCGCATTAGTTATGAAAATATCACCATGTAAAAAGTCTTCATCCGGTGGTCTCAAAAATTTAACGGTTCTCATTTGAACCCAATGTGTGGACATATGGATTACGTAACTAATTTTAAATGTGATACATAAGGGGTTTATGTAATTGTCTAATCGTCATCGTCAGGGGCGGACCTACCCACTTGGGTGGGTGGGCGGCCGCACCCCTTAAAAAAAAGGTTTTAGGGATAAATTTCGCGCAAAATATCGACCGCACCCCTTGAAAATTTTCAACCGCACCCATTGGAAATTTTCAACCGCCCCCTTCAAAAAAAATCTTATGAATTTAAAAAAAAATGTAAATATTGATTTTTATTAAAATATAACCTAGTGTATATAATTATTCTTTAACCACTTTACTTAACAATTTAACCCAATAACTTTCACTTAACAATTTAGCCATTAGCCCACTAAACATTCCATTGTAACCCAAGTCCAATTAACCCAACCCAATTAAATTTGAAATTAAACTAAATAACCCAACCTAACCACCCCTTCCAATTCTTTCTCCCACTCTCCCTCTTCTGATCGCGCAACGACTGACACACGAAAGCAGACAACAGGCACGACGCAGCGGCTGCATTCTCACAGGAAAAACTTGATTCCGGCCACCCCACCACCTGGAATACAAAATTTAACCAGGTATCTTCGTTTTTTTTTTTATGTTGTTTTTTAGGAGAGATGGAGTTATAAAGATGTTAAAAAGGTTTGAAATTTTATGTGTTTTGATGATTTTTTTTTGCTGTTCTAGACTTTAGTAGGGCTTGAAAACTAAAATTAAAAATTATGGATCGATTTATATGTGATAGAAACCATGAGTAGGGAATTTTTGGCGAGTTTTCTCGTGAGGAACCATTAGAAAAGTAACTCTATATGATGTTTTGAATAGATTTCAAAAAATGAAAACCTGCATGGCACAATTTTAAACATGTTTATAATGACGTTTGACATGTTTTTTATGGTTATATAAATTTTAGTTTGATATTCTTTTGTTTTACATGACCCGACCCGATCCGATATGAACCGTTTTTTTTATATATACCTAGGGGCCTAAAATCTTTAAAAATATTCTGCACCCCCATAGAAAAATTGTTGGGTCCGTCACTGCTAATCGTTCCCTTTATAATTCAGTTTATATCTATTAAACACTACTTAAAATTCATCATGCGATCTCTACTTAGAATTGGTTCGTAATGAACGTGGCTCTCTATATATGGGCAGCTTCGTGACACAATCAAATTTGAGTAGAGAAGCATAAAAACCACATAAACACGTTAAATAATAGTATGTCACCAATAAAGACCCCATGGTAACGACCCCATGGATATTCATACTCGCCAAGTAATGACATTTTTGTCACCAATAAAGTGTCACTCGTTATATGTAATGATACCGATATCAATACCGAGAAGATAACATGGACTATTGTGATATCCTAGGCAAATCTCTTGTCGGACATGACCAGAAGAGATTCTTGGTTGATAAGACATTCCTTGCCTCTTAAATTACCAACGCATTTTGAGCTTAGTTGTTTGTGGAGCACATGAAAACTCCACAGTTAAGCGTGCTCATGTGGGAGTACTACCAAGATAGGTGACCTCCTAGAAGTCTACATTGAAGCAACCAAAAACAAATACGTGAGTTCCTAGATGGGTAAAGCAGACAATGTTGGTGCCATTCTAGATGTTGGGGCAAACCTCATCGAGTATTACGATTCCCTAAGAGGCTGGGGGTGGGGGGATTGTAACGATACCGATACCAATACTGAGAAGATTAACATGGACTATTGTGACACCCTTGGCAAACCCACGTCGGCCGTGACAGGAGAGACTCTTGGTTCATAAGACATTCCCCGCCTCTTAAATTATCAACGCGTTTTGGGTTTAGTTACTTGTAGAGCACATGAAAACTCCACAGTTAAGTGTGCTCAGGTGAGAGTAGTATTAGGATAGGTGACCTCCTGGGAAGTCTCCATCAGGGAAACCAAAAACAAATACGTGAATTCCTGAATGGGCTACCCATCGGAGTCAAAGTGGATAATATTTATGGTAAGAGGGGCCAGATGTTACATTATACGACTTACCTTGTTAAATAATATCTTTCAAACAGATAAAAATTTCAAATAATTATGGAAAAAGATATAAAATCTTAAACATCAATCAAGACACTCGATGATTCATGAGCAGGCATGACATTTGATGTGTGAAGGAATGGGGAGCCTTGGATCAAGCACCACACAAAGCATTGACATCAAAGCATTGACCCGTATCTTGGTCCTACATCCCTTTTGACCATGACCAAAATAGTCTATTCCTTAATTCCTGTTTTATCCCCTCTGACTTTACTTTCCAGAAGTATTCATTACGTTTGGAACTTTGTATATTCAAATTTGGATATAATTGACACTTGAGTAGACAAATACTCACACCAATTAGTATAAATGATCAGTGTATAATTAATTTTGGTTTAATATGAAAAAGTTTATATTTTGGTTTGTATTATGATAGACACGTTTCTCTAAATTTTTGTTATAGATAATAACTCACACCATTTAGTATAAATGATCAGTGTATAATTAATTTTGGTTTAATATGAAAAAGTTTATATTTTGGTTTGTATTATGATAGACATGTTTCTCTAAATTTTTGTTATAGATATATGATTGCTTTCTTATAACATTTTTTTAGAGGTAATAAATTCTTACTTTTAAAACCGGATTTTATAATTATGATTCGTTATATTGTGGAAACCAATCATCAAGTGTAATAAAATACGAAACATAAGCATTTGTCTATGCGAGAGAACTTGCAGGACGAACGATAGAACTTGTCGAACGAATGACAATTTGTCAAAAACCAGGATGACATATAACATGAATCATGATAACCAGACAACTTATCAATTCGATGATCGGAATATAGAAAATGTTGGTACATCATGTAGGGTGTGCAAAGTCGGTTAACCGTGGGTTCAGTGAACCGATGGTCGGTTAACCGGGGGTTCGGTTAATTGAAAAGTATTAACCATCACCACAACCATAACCGATGGTCAGTTAACCGTTGTTCGGTTAACCATTGGTTATGGATCGGTTTCCGTTAATTTGGTTAATTATCCAATGTATATAAACTTGTAAAATATAAACTCATGAATATAAAACATGCAAAATTATATAGATATCACATGCATATTGGTAATCGGCCCTATGTAGATAATAAAACAAATATTAATGGACCCTCAATTGGCCTAAAATATTAAAAAAATCTAGCGGTCCTGAACTTATAAATAATATTACATTAAGAGAGTTTGGTATATATATATACATGTTTGGCTATTTGGTTCGGTTATTTTCGGTTTTAGATATATGATTAACCGAAACTGAAAGTTTGGTTATTCAAAAACCAATAACTGAACCATCGGTTATTGCTTCAGTTCGGTTAATTCGGTTATTCTGTTTCGGTTAATTCAGTTTTATGCCCACCCCTAACATAATGTCTGATGCATGGGTCTTTGCTTTTGTGTCTTGTAATGTATGTGTAACGTTCCACAGTTTTGTACTTTCTAATTTTAGAAACTTGTAATCGTGTTCCATTTCAATCATTGTAATCAGAGACTTCGATCATAACGGAAATTCATGTCTTATAGATATATGACATATTCATGCTAAATTGTTATTCAATCAAACATCATATGCATGGTTATGTGTGAAACCGAGACATTATTATACATTCGTAATATCAATTATACACATACGCACGTGGATCCACCTTACATACTTAGAAATACATTAAAAACATAAGTGTTTTAGCTTGAAATAACATAACAAACAAGTTCAGGGGCCAAAAGTGAACAAAACCCAACTGGTTTGGCATAACTCGTCCTCGCGTCGTGCGGGTACCAAGCCCTTGCTCGTCGCGCGACGCGACCAACCTTAATCCGCAAAAGTTGTTTCTCAATTCCGGGTTGGTCACTTTTTCCACCTCCATTTACCTTCTAACTTCATTAAAAACACTAACCCTAATCCACCACTATATAACTAAGCTTCCACACCTCCATTTCACTTTTCCCACACTCAAATCACTCTCTAAACATTCTCAAACAATCATATTACAACCTTAGGGTTGTTACCTTCAAGTGCATAAGTGAGCTTTCAAATCACTTTCTCTTTCTCTTTTTCATGAATTCTTGCTTCATCTCACTTGGAACACCTCTAGGAATGTGTCCACACGTTTACCATAGTAAACTAAGTTGGAACATCACCATATTTGAGGTCCAAAGTGGGTTATACATTCTGTTTTATAAAACTTTTACAACTTGTTCTTATTCATAGTTCATCTTGTGGAAATGTTGCACCACACTTGTTCCTAACTAAACTCATGTTGTAGGACTTGTGTTATGGTTAATTTCCAGAAGATTAGAGGTTCATAACCTCAAATACTTGTTTCCCTAAAAGGTCCCAAGTGACCTACAAAGTGTTGCAACCAACCAACCCTTCAACCTTCAATGTTGAAAGACTTGTGTTTTGGTTAGGCATGAACAATGAAAACCTATGTTCTCCAACTTAGATTCCACCATTTCACTTGTTACTTAGCAAATTAGTTAGTCATTCCCTAAGTCACCAAACAATTTTCAAGTTAAACAAAGTGAACAAACTACACCAAGTCTTCAAACACTATCTATGTTGTCTTGGTGAATTAGGAGATTTTATTCATATTCATGACCAACCAAAATAATCAATTAAATTTATGATTTTGTGTTTTGATGAATCCATATAATGAGGTTAAATGGATGGAATTCATCCAACCTCCTTGCATTACTGATGCGTGTTGTGTGTTATATGTTTTTATGTATATTTTAAGCCTTTTTTAACACTTTAGTCAAGTTTTAAATTTATAAAACACGGTATTTTACTAACACTAAACACACATATGGGCAAGTGCACCCATCATGACCGTAGTATAGCGTTGGTAAGATACCGAGGTCGTCCAAGGACACAAGAGTTTTTAGTACCGGTTTATCCTTAACGTCTAATCAAATAAAAAATTTAGAAAAAGTTTTAAACATGAAAAATAAAAACTAAAAATGTTGAAAAATAAAAATAAAATAAAAAAACAGATAGACAAGATGAATCACTTAGATCCGACTAGCCTTTGTGTAACCTTTGATGATTTCTGCACTTTTGCACTTTTTAAGAGATTATCTTAGTTATAGTAGTAGGCCTCTCTTTTGAAGGTGACGTTACCCTCAACCCAGTAGTTTGAGTCAGCAAGGATACAATCCTAAAGGGTCAGAATATTGGAAGATAATTAATTAAGTTATTAATGCGTAATGTGGTAGGCCCCTCTTTTGAAGGTGACGTTACCCTCGGCTAAGTGGTTTGAGTCAGCAGGGATACAATCCCAAGTAGCCGGGTTAATGTATTAATAGTAGTTTACATATGAGGGATCAAGCCATTCGCACCCCCCCCCCCGCCATCCAATACCAGTGGGTATTGAAGGAGGTCCTAGTAAGCTTGACCCAGGTCCTTGCATGATCTATACACTGAACAAGGCAATAACCTTACCAAACCATTCCCTTAACCCCCAACCAGGTAGCCAACATATCTCTATATAGACCATAGAGATATGAATGGTGTAAATCTTTTATTTTATATAGACAGTAAAATAATGCCAAGACACCACGGACAAATGATAAGGAAGTTTCACCTTCAACATAAGAAACTAGTTATTAAAGTCATTAATACAAAACCAAATAAAAAGTGCGAAAAGATTAAAAATCAAAAGTATTACACTAAATGCTTGTCTTCACCAAGTGATGTAAGAGACTTAGGCAAACATGGCCTTTGATTGTCAAGAACTCTTACTATCAATATTGGATCCCGAGACTACTACACACACTCTATGATGGATGATGGATGATGGTGGTGGATATGGGTTGTAGTGGTGGTGGAGTGTGGGTGAAGTGGGAGAGAGGTGGTTTGCCAAGGGATGCCTTTGAAGTGAACCAAACACCTCTATTTCTAGCCTGCACAGAAGCCCGGACACGACCCCGTGTCCATCCACTTTCTCTTTCTTCATTAATTGCAATTTGTCTGCATTAGCTCCACACGCCTCCTTGTCCGCTGGGCACGGCCCCGTGTGCAGAAGCGTATCTGTACTATCAAGATTTGTTTGGATTCTGCGAATCATAGCGTTGACCACGGCCATGTTGAGTTGGGCACGCCCCTGTGTCGGGAATAGAAGCTTCTATAGCTTTGTCCTTTCTGCAGACAACTGGCCACGCCCCCGTGTCCGCTGGGCACGGGACCGTGGTCAGCCTTCTGTTCTCTTGTTTTTGCTTGGGAAGATGATGTTGAGGGGTCGGGTATGCCACGTTTATTCCTTTTCTTATATTTATGTTAGATTTGGCTGCATTTTTGTCCTTTTGTTCAATTAAGCTCATTTATTCCTGAAAATACAAAAGGAAGACAAAAGCACACTTTTTCCAACATTAGTACTAAAAAGGGTTAGTTTTATGCCTTATTTGATGTATTTTATATGTTGCATTTTACACACATCAATGACCATTGCGTGGTACTCTATAATACTCAAACGATTATACATATTATAACTATAATATATATCCAACAAACCAAATCTTAACACCAAACAAACTCAGTGTTGAATGTTATGCATTATGGTAAACCTTATCTTGGATTAAGATTCCTCATACTTGGACTTTCAATAGGCGATATAGTTCCTATGAAAAACACATAAACATGGTGTCAAATTTGAGTGTTTTAACAAGATAACTTTTAGAGTAAAAATGCCAAAATGGTCACTTTTGCCACTTTAGTCCAAATATGAAACCTTTTGAATCTGGGTCCTTGAGGTTTCAATTTTGATGCCATTCTCATCCAAAAGACAAACCGGGTCTGAATTTTTTGTTAACCTCCACCTTTTTTTGTCGTGTTCCTCATAATAATTTAGTTATATATGTAACGCCTGCGTCCCTAGACTTTTAACTATTGTCAATTTTAGACCATGTGATACTTGACACTTTAGATACTTGTGATGCTTAAATCTAGATTCTTAATTCTTAATACTATGATGTTTGATTCTAGAAATTTGATTCTTGGTATTTAACGCTATGAGACTTGATTCTTGATACTGGATACTTGGAAGCTAGATTCTTGACTCTAGATACTTGATTCTTGGAAACTATGATTCTTGATACTTGATACTTTGGTGCTTGACTCTTGAGACTCGTGCAACTTGAGACTTGGTTGAACGAGAGACTGGAGACTTGTCACTGGCGGAATCTATGAAATTTGGAAACTAATGTGTTAATCTAGTTATGTGATACTATTACCCAATAATACGCAACACAACGCTTAATCTAACTCGCAAAACGAAACAAAGACGGGAACGCGGAAAGGATGGGATTGACCGAATGGCAATCCGATCGGATAGCCATTCGATCGAACTGCCATCCGATCCGTGCCACACCGCCTTCACTCCTCTCACACATTATAAATAGGACTTGTCACATCATTTCTCACTGATGTGACAGCCTCCTCCGAACCAGACGCACGCACTCCCCTTTTCTTCCATTTCTCGTCGATTTTGGTACGTTTTACACTAGATTCTTGTACATCTTTGATCACTACACTATTCTCTACGATATTCTCCTTTGAAATCCCACTTTTCACCGTGAAATCTCTGAGATTTGAGCTCTTGAGGGTGACGTCATCATGGCGGTTTGTACAAACTGTTGAGTGATGTCATTCCATTCAAGATCTAGCTCAGATCTAAGGAATTTCATGCGTTTTGCACCGAATCTTTACTAAATCTAGACTTTTTAGCTAAAAACTTATGTTTATCTTCTTCATTTCTTAACTTTTCACTTAAAACGGTGGAATCCGGATCTGAACGAACTGAAGACTTGATGATTAGTCTTGAGTCGGCTTGGAAATGGATTGTTGCCGGAGGAGATGACTGGAGTACGGATTCCGACGTAAGCACCATCATGAACAGACGACTGATCGGACTAGGGTGATTCCCATCCGATCAGACCAGTTGAACACTGATGTGTTTACCGTTGTCTCAAGACGTACCGTGTCGTCACCGTCAAACCAGAAACTTAGAAACTTTACAAGGTTATGAACGGGACAAGGACAACTCGATCGAATGGCAATCCGATCGGATAACCATCCAATCGAACTGCCATCCGATCAGGTGACACTTGCCTCGTAACCTTAAACACTTTGAAACTTTGGAATCTTTGATCGTCGAATGGCAATCCGATCGGACAGCCGTCCGATCAGATAACCATCCGTTTGAAGTGACCTAACTTAAACACTTGGTAACAGTTTGGAATCTTGACACTTTGATCGAATGACCATTCGATCGAATGGCCATCCGAACGGATGACCATCTGATCGGATGGCAATCCGTCCCCCCTCACAACAGTCACCTCAAATCGAATGGCAATCCGATCGGATAGCCATCCGATCGAATTGCCATCCGATCCTTTGACTAATCCGACACTTTGCGCAATCTCGTTGTTTGTCCGACACTTATCTGTTGCAATCTAATCAGGCTAAACCTAAAGAGCTCCCTTTGATCCAATAACAGTTAATCTGTTAAGCAATCACTGTGAGTATACTCGATCCCTTTTCGTTTTAAACTTTTGGGATGCAACATGTATTCTATGAAACTTGAAACTTGATCCTTTTGGAATCTAAACTCTATCCTATGTGTATGTGAAACTTGTGATTCTTGATTCTTTATGCTATGTGAACGTTTAATCCAGAGTGTGTAGTCCCGCCTTAACAATAGTAGCGCTATAGGAGATGCACCTCCCCATTATTCTCGGGGGTATTGTTAGGAGGATTCTAGTTTTCCTTGATTCTTGGGAAAACACTAAAGCATCGGGACACTTGGGCTATCACTTGGACTGCAAACACTAGCATGGCTAAAACTATTTTGTTATCATTTACATTATGGATATGAGTCTTTTGAATCTATTATGCTATATACTCAAACTTGTATACTCGCCGGTACATTTTTTTACTAACCCTATTTTAATACATGTTGCAGGTTGATAGGATGCTAAATCATGGGAATCAAGTTAGGGTTGATGCTTAGAAACCCACCTAGTTTAATCTAGACTTTGAACAATGATTTTTGGTTGTATTTGATAATTTGTTGGTGATGTTGTTTTAGACAAAATTTGCATGAAACTCAATTAATCTATAATGAAACTTTTGATGTTATGGAAACTCGTGAGCAATCTGAACGCTTAGTGCCGCACCCCGATGTTTCCGCCATCGGTTGGGGTGTGACAATATAAAGGGATAAAAAGACAATTCTACCCTTCATTAAAATGAGGAACACAACAAAAAAGGTGGAAGTTAATAGAAAATTCTGACCCAGTTTGCCTTTTGGATGAAAATGGCATAAAAAACGAAACCTCAAGGACCTAGATTCAAAAGGTTTCATTTTTGGACTAAAATGGCAAAAGTGACCTAAACTTAAGGACCATTTTGGCATTTTACTCTTCCTTTTATGTAATTTCATACTAAGTTACAATTACGCATACAGATTCCTAATCTAACCAGTCATACTTACATGCCTTGTTTATCCTTGTAGGATAACTCGGCATTCCTAAACTCTCAAACACATCAACTCACTTACATGGAACTTCTACGCAAACCATGAGTACACGGCCCTTTTTTATTTTAACACACTTTGAGTGCAATATATATTTATAGAAACGGGATCAGGAGAAAACGCTCAAAAGTGTGAGAACGGTGAGAACGCATCCTGGCCCAACACGTGTCACGCGACATAGAGAAGGGCGGAGGGGCTTTTTTGTCCTTTCATATTTCTTTTTTTTAAACGCGTGTCTCACCACCTTTCCATTTTTGGCGTTTAATAAATACGCCGTGTTTTTTATTGTTTTAAGATTAGGATCTTAGTAAACATTTTGGCGTTTTAAGTATGTTTTGGCGTTTTTATTTTTTTAGGTCAGGATGCAGGCCTATAATGTAAAAAACATCAGTAATTTTCTTGATGTTTATTATATCAAGTAGGATTCAGGCCTATAATGTGATAGACAATTATGGCGTTTTGAAAAGATAAATATATTTAATTTTCCATGTAGTGGCTTTTAATATAATAAATGCATGTCAATAATGTTACCGTCTCTTCATTTTATTGTTTAGCAATTATTGTTTCGTTTAATTTCATCTGTCAGTTAGTGTTGATTTTTCCAGTAATACTTTGTTTGGCGTTTTTGGCGTTTTATATAGCAATATCGTGCTCTGCTGCATCCGTTCTCTCAGTTTTCACACTATCCAGGCGTTTTGGTGTTTGTAGATTTTGGCGTTTTATACTCAATTTTTTTTATTAATAGAAAATTAGATAATAAACAACAGAGAATTAGATAACAAACAATAGAAAATGAAAAAAAAATTAAAAATTATAATCTAATTTCTCATCCAAATCTTCACTGTCATCAGCCTCTTCTACTTTAACCTTTTTGGCGTTTTGGACCTGTTTTTGAATACCTTATGTGTGACAACCCTCATAAATCCAGGTATCCGTACAATTAATTAATATTGATTCGTGCTTAACGACTATGCTGAATTACAATTAACTGCTTTCTGATTACTGCATCATACTTACATGTGCATCATATATTACATAATGCCATATCACTTTTACATGCAAACCATATTGACATAATGATGCACAAAGCACAGTTACTATAGTTAACGGATAATTCAGAAAATGCTGACAATGTTCAGTACATAGACAGACAGTGTTTTGAGACCCCGTAAAGGCCAGAGACAAGGTACTACACTAGTATGGTGTGTAGGGATGTAAGGACCATAAAACTGCGTCACTAGGTGATAGTTTAAGTGCCGGAAAGTGCCTAAAACCCACATAAAGTGCAGAATTCTGCATATTTCAGCAAAATTCAACTTTTTAACAAGCTAGTAATGTGCAATAATATGGCAAGATGCTCCTGAATGCTTTCCTAAGTGTCGGGAATTAAAAGTGTCACAAAAGGGTACTTAAAGATCACTAAACGAAATAACTTGACACTTTAACGAACCGGTATCTAACTGAACAACCGGACATTACCCGAAACACCAAAATATTGCTAGAAGCATTGTTTTATTATTTCTTGGCTAGTTATGGTCCCCGAACACCCTAATACACTACATAATACATCCTACACTTAAAACACTAGATTTTTACACTTAACTTCCAACTAATTAACCTATCTATGATCAAAACTTACACATAACCCCCCCCTTCACACTTACGGTCACAATAAGTGACCCCACCCTCAACATTTGCATGATCTTCCTAAATCTCTTGCTTAATCTTTCTTGGATATGATTGGATCTTGTATGTACTATTAGAGACACTTAAACCCTTGGACAATAGCATTAGTGGTTTATAAAAATGGACCTAGAGCATCTTCATCTTCACAACACTTCAACTCTCTTCTTCTCCTCCTCTCTTCGGCCGAACATAGCACTCACACCACCACCATTTTTCATCCACCATTCAAGCATTCCAAGATCATTCCAAGGTGTTAGAAGGTGTTTTATGAAGCTTGGTGCTTGTAGAACTTGAAGGACCTCCATCAATTGCTTTTATCCACCATCTTTGTCACCTTCATCTCCAAGTGTTCTTCCCTAGCTTAGAGCTAGTAGTAAGACTCTCATAACCTTTGTTACTTCTAATTTTGAGTGGTTAAAAGATGAAATACTTTGATTATCTTGATGAACACTAAAAGACATGAACATGAATCATGAACATAAGCTTAACATATGCTGAAATCTTGATGAAATAGTGTTGTTTAGTATATGTATGATACTTGTTGTTGTTTACTTGAGATTATGATATTGATCATCATAAGGAGCTTGCTAGATTGTGATTAAACACATGATCTAGCAAGTTAGAGGATGATTATGTGTTAACATAAGAATATCATCCTCATATATAAGCATGAACTTGAATAAAAAGATGATTTCTTGAAAAATAATAAACAAAGTAAGCTAGTAATCTTATGAATCTAAGATTTATGAGTGGTTTTTCAAAAGAACCAAGTTCAAAAGATGATTTTTAGAAAATATCGGTTCTTACTTAAAAACCAACACTATTTTTAGTGGTAAAACAAGTGTGTAAATACTTATGAAACAAGAAGATCTCACAAAGAAACATTTTTGTAAAATTTGTTTACCAGTTGTAAACACCTAAAATCTTTAAGAATGAGATTTTTAAAGAAATAAACACACTTTAAAGGGTAACTAACTCCACTAAACATACTACCAAGTTACTACAAGTTTTTACGAAAACTCAAGTTCATGATCTTTATGTAGATAGCTTGCTTTTGCACTTGGTAAGTATAATATTGTTTAGGGTTGATTGTTGATTATTGTGTGTTGATTTTGAAAATAAAATGATATGCTTTGATAGCATGGACACCTCCATTTTTAGGGGAAACTATGGCAAAATTTTCCAAAAATATAAACACTTAGAAAAATATTTTCTAACAAGTATTTACTAGTGTATTTTAACTTTGGTTTTCAATATAAACTTTGCCATAATTTTTGTAACAAAAATACAAATATTGGAGGTTAGTTTTTATAAATAAAAATGGGTGAATATAATATATATATATATATATATATATATATATATATATATATATAAGTTGTGAAATAGTTATGTTATTTTAGGGTAAAATAATATAACTTAACAAGTACCATGAAATTTACAATCTAAAATAATACCAAGAATATCAAGGAATGAATATATAAGTTACACACATAATATTGTGGAACCGAACGATAGAACGTAACTTACAAAACATTCCGGAAAATACAGTTACAAATATATTTTTGGTAAATATTATTTCGGATACAAGAAATGAAAATATGTGTTTTGGGAAAAATATATATTTTCTGGACAATACATTATTTTTGGAATAAATTATATTATTATATATTTTCTAAAGTGAGACTTGAAAATATATTAATTTGGAACTTCAAATACAAGAATACGAAAATACATGTATAAAATACCCCCATCCTTGGGAAGGAAATACGAAAAGAAATACTTGAGAAGTATTGTATAGAATAATATTAGAGACATAATAGAAATGTAACTCAAAAACGTTAAACTCTAAGCCAAGGCACGTCCCGTTCGTCTAATAGACATAGTACATTGTAGGGTGTCGTGTTTGCTGAGGAGATTTGGGCTACACATTCTGAAGACGCATTACTGTGAGTTCATGTCCCCCTTTTCTTTTAACTGTTTTTAGTTTTATACTTCAGGGGTGAAATACATGTTACAATTATTACAAACGTTTTATACATGGTATGGTTAGCTAAGGAGGGTTACGGCTAGATCATGTGAAAGGTGGGTATAACACTTATGGCCATTAATCCTCGTCGTAGGACCGAGGGACATGAGTGATAGATCTATTTGGGTGTAGCGAGCCCACATCCATGGGGACCAGGGTGGCCCATAGTGGTGACTACGTCTTCCAGCCGGAGGCCCGATACAAATTTGCTAGGTTTGAGTTTTCCTGCACCATTTCACACATATCAATGGACTTTGGTGATCTCTTTTTCCTTATTGCTACATACCAGGGACATACATACATACATACTTTAAAGGTTTATTCATACACATACACATGAACTCGCTCAACTTTTGTTGATATTTTTAAACTACATGTATTTCAGGGAACTAGTGGATCTGGCAAGAGTTGCATGTTTTTCAAGTTGCGTATAAATAAAAGATGTCATCCGTGGTCATAGAGTTTAGGGGATGTATCCTACTCCTGGATGGGATACATGTTTCTAAGCTCGGGTTTGTTTAAGTTCTTTTGTTGAGTCCTTGTGAACTCCTTAAAATATGTTATGGTTTGTAACTTAAATTTGGTGTCGATGTTTCGAACAAGTATGTTATGGTATTTTCAAACTTAATTTACATGGATGAATATCTTATGGTTTTATCATATAGCATTGTTATGATTGAGTGCTATGGTATTAAGAAGTCACACCAATAACCACGCTTCCGCAAAAGTCAGGGTGTGACAACTTGGTATCAGAGCTTCGATCATAGCGAACTAGGATTCTTTCTCGAGTCTAGACTACGATCACTAGGGCTCTCACGAAAACATTTTTACAACATGTTTTCATTGCATACACAAAATGTCCAGATCCATGAAACAAACATTTTTACAAATAAAAGACACAAAATACATTTCAAAGAATTCATTTATGTTTCAGTATGAGAGACTGGGGAGTTAGTCTAAGAGACTAGCTGGGTAGTGCAGTCTGAGAGACTGGGGAGTTAGTCTGAGAGACTAGCTGGGTAGTGCAGTCTGAGAGACTGGGGAGTTGGTCTGAGAGACTAACTGGGTATTTCAGTCTGAGAGACTGGGGAGTTAGTCTGAGAGACTAACTGGGAGGTTCAGTCTGAGAGACTGGGTAGTCTGAGAGACTAGTTGGGGCAGTCTGAGAGATTGGGAGGTTTAGTCTGAGAGGCTGGGTAGTTCAGTTTGGGAAACTGGGAGGTTTAGTCTGAGAGACTAAGTAGTTCAGTCTGAGAGGCTGGGTGGGATAGTCTTGGGAAGACTAGGATTGCATACATGCTTACATTGTTACTACTTACATGCTTATTTGATGATTGTTGATATATGTGCATACTTGTGATTGATTTGTTACAGACATCATGTCCTCCTCTGAGAGTGGAGTATCTGATACAGTAGACCCTATGGCCATAGTTTCAGATGATGAGATCATCCCAAAGGATGAGGTTTTTACATCTGACACTACGAGTGACGACAATGATGATTTCCAGCCGTTTGCATAACCAGATTTTGGAGATGATATACCGCTAGCTGATGGTCTTCCTGGCGAGGATCTACCTCTTGTTCAGATTCCTGCTCTTTTTCCTCTTGCTGCATTTCCTCTTGAGGATCTGCCTCTTGATGCTATGTCTGACGACGACGTCGATCTTTTTATTAAGGGTCCCCCTGAGGGTGCCCAGGATGTTGGAGCTCCCGTCGATGATGACGTTGTCGTTCCACTTGTTGAGATTCCAGTTGCCGATGACATTGTTGTTCCACATGATGAGATTCCTGTTGTCGAGGCTCCTTCTGACCATTCTGGTCCTGATTCATTTGAGTCTGTGTCATCTACTACTTTACACGCACTGGGATTACAGCGATATCCCACTGATACTGATTCTGACAAAGCTATGTCTGTTGCACCTGATATTCCACATGGTGTTGATCATGATTTTGAGTTTGATGATGAGTTGGATCCTGTCTTTCCACACGACTTTGACCCTGAGCATGAGATTGAGTTTGTCCCTGATGAGGAGCCTTTTGAGGCACCTGTCGATCCTGACATGATACCCGCTGATTTTGAGTTAGCCCCAGCTGACCCTGAGCCTATGATTGCACCCGAGCCAATACCTGCTCACGATCCTTTACCTGAGCATGACCCGGTACCCGTTGACATCCCAGTTGTTGCACCACTGTTACCTATACCTGCAGCTATTGATCATGCTCCTTTTGCATCCCAGGTTGACCCCATATATGCATTCACCCACAATGGGTGGATCGAGGACGATGATGACTTTCCTCCTTTTGTTAGACCTGTCACTCCCCCACCTGCACCTGTACATGCACCCATTGATATCGCCCCGTTTCACCCACATGTGTCTGACATTAACCGCACATATCTACCGATCACGTTTTTACAGGATATCCTTCATACCCGTCCAGGGGAAGGACCATCGAGTCAGCAGCCCTGTCATATACCACCTGTGTCGGCAGCCTTTCCTTTCATGCCACCGTTTGCACCTGCTACACATACTGCTCCTTTTACTACTACACCATCGGGCGAGCCACTGATTTGGTTTCCGCCCAACACGATGCCTATTTCTGATCCATACCATCCCTTCCACATTGGATACACGAGGGATGATCTGCTTTTGTCGTTACAGCTCCAGCAGGATATGTTGAGTCGTGTAGTCACTGAGCTAGAGAGGATCCCACGTCCTCCACCTAGTACTGGTCCATCACAGTTTGCTACCCCACCTGCTCCACTATTGCCTTACCCGGATTTCGATATTCAATTTCTTACGATGGAGCAGTAGATTAGCTGTTTGTTACATCTCGTTCATGCTCTTGAGGAGGAGTTAGCGCGTATGCGCCGTTTGCTTTTCATTCCTCCACCACCATCAGCGTAGCTGTTTTTGGTCTTATGCAGGTAGACTACTTTTGGTGAGAGTGTAGCTATTGAGCCCAGATTGAGAAGACTTTTTGAAGACCACTTTTGTATATGACTGATGTAGTATGATGGATATTTTGGACATGGGTGATGTGACCCCATTGTCCCTTTTGTTGTGATTTGATACATTTGATCAACTTGTAAAACTGTATTTGTGGTCAGTGATATATAAAAGCTCAATCGCAACATTCTCATTACATACATTGTTGAATTACTTGTTTGGGTTATGACATGGGATGTTATGTGTTTACTTGTGTTGATGAATGTTATTACATACGCGTACTACATACTTATATGCATAAGACCTGACCTATACAAACTTCTTATAGAAGATGCCTCCTCGAAGAGACAACACATTGCCTACAACTGAGGCCGAGTTATAAGAACGAATTTCACGGGCGATAGCGCAACAGGAGGCTTTACGCTCCGAGCATAGCGGAGGTACCTCAGGAAGCAACCCACCCCTTGGTAATGTTTAAGTCGTTAAAGAAACATTACGTTACGTTTGGATATTCCATGTGCGATCGCTAATGCTTTATGTGAATGATGTTACTTGTACAGGCTGTACCTTTAAACAGTTCTTAGACTGTAAGACATTAAATTTCGACGGCACCTGGGGTGCTGTAGCTTTTGTTCGATGGACGGAGAAGACTGATTCTGTGATAAGGATGAGCAAGTGTGCTCCGCAACACCAAGTTACCTATATCTCCGGATTGTTCTTAGATGGAGCGTTATCTTGGTGGAATCTCCAAGTGCAAACCTTAGGAGAAGATGCGGCTTATGCTTTGACATGGAATGAAATGAAAGAGCTCATGCGGAAGAAATACTACTCCAGAGCTGAAATCCAAAAGTTAGAAACTGAATTTTGGAACCTCAAGATGGACGGCCCGAAAATTGCTGAATACGTGCAGAGATTTCACGATCTATCTCGCGTGGTACCATACATGGTTGATCCAGAATTCAAACGCATCGAGCGGTTTATTTGGGGGTTGGCACCTCAAATTATGAGTATGGTGACGACGTCAAAGCCTGCCACAATAACTGAGGCTATCGATCTGAGGGTGTCACTGACTGAAGAAGCTATCAGGTTAAACAAGTTTTCGATCTCTGACCAGAAGAAGAAAGAGACACACGTTGAGTCATCGGGTGAGAACAAGAGGAAGTTCTCAAACTTTAAGAAGGGTACCAGCAGTGCTAACAAGAAAAAAGAGTCGTACTTACCTACTGAAGCCAAGACCGGGGTGGAAAACAAAGGAAAGGGTTACATGGGCGCTCTGCCCAAATGTGATGTATGCCAGTACCATCATTCCGGCCAGTGCAGACTTAGGAAATGTGAGTCTTGTGGGAAGACTGGCCATTCGAAAGAAACATGTTGGGCTGGTTCTGGTGCTGGTCATGGTAGTCAGAGAGGTTATGGAAGTGGTAATGGAAATCGCCCGCAAGGAGGAAATGGCGGTACTGGAAATCGTGGTAATTTTGGGAATCAAGCTGGTAATAGAAACCATGGGGCGAATAACAACCAAGGTGGTAATGGGAATGGTAATGGTCGAGGACCTGGTTGCTTTAACTGTGGAGACGTGGGGCATTTCAAGAGAGAGTGCCCAAAGCTCAATCAAGCTCATGGTAGGGTTTTCAACATCGGAGCGAGAGAAGCTCGCCAAGATCCAAATGTAGTCACTGGTACGTTCCCTATCAACCAACGCTTTGCATCTGTACTATTTGATACTAGTGCTGATTATAGTTTTGTATCACTAGAGTTTAAGAAAATGCTTGGGTTGGTAGCTAGTAAGCTAGATATTCCATATTCGATAAAACTAGCTTTGGAAATGATTGTTCAAATGGACCTCTCATTGCGCATTTGTGCCGCACAGAGAGAAGCTCTTAAGGAAGGGAATCTTGAGAACGAATATCTCCGTGGGATGGAGAAGCAGTTAGTACCAAATGATGAAGGAACGTTGTGCTTCATGAAACGAATTTGGGTTCCTCTTTTCGGTGGTTTACGAAACGTTATTTTTGATGAAGCTCACAAGTCACGGTACTATATCCATCCAGGATCGGATAAAATGTACCAAGATTTAAAGGATTTCTATTGGTGGCCGAGATTAAAAGGCGATGTTGCAACGTATGTTGGCAAATGTTTGACTTGCGCCAAGGTAAAGGCCGAATATCAGAAGCCCTCAGGTCTTCTGCAACAACCTGAAATACCCATGTGGAAATGGGAGCAGATTTCAATGGACTTTATAACGAAGTTACAAAGACACCCAGAGGTCACGATACGATTTGGGTAATCGTGGACCGTCTGACCAAATCTGCACACTTTTTACCAATCAAAGAGAAAGACAACACTAGCAAACTTGCTGAGCTATACCTGAGAGAGATAGTTGCACGACATGGAGTGCCTCTCTCAATTATCTCTGATAGAGACGGAAGGTTCGTGTCAAGGATTTGGCAATCCTTCCAAGAAGCCTTTGGTTCTCAGTTAAATCTGAGTACTGCATTCCATCCGCAGAAAGATGGCCAGAGCGAACGAATGATTCAAACACTAGAAGATATGTTACAAGCTTGTGTGATGGATTTGGGTGGTAGTTGGGACACTCACTTACCCTTGGTAGAATTCTCGTACAACAACAACTACCATGCGAGTATCCAAGCTGCACCATTTGAAGCTCTCTATGGACGAAAGTGTCGATCACCGTTATGCTGGGCAGACGCGGGTGATAGACAGCTTGTTGGTCCTGAGTTGGTTCAAGAGTTGACTGATAAGATAATACAGACCCGAGAGCGCATCAAAGCGGCTCGTGATCAACAAAAGAGTTACGCGGACCAAAGGAGGAAACCTTTGGAGTTTGAGGTAGGAGATATGGTTTTGTTAAAGGTTTCATCCTGGAAGGGTGTAGCACGCTTTGGGAAGCGTGGGAAATTGAACCCGCGATACATTGGACCATTCAAAATCCTGGAGAGGATTGGTCTTGTAGCTTACAAGTTGGATCTACCCGCAGAACTGAATGGCGTTCATGATACATTTCATGTATCTAACCTGAAAAAGAGTCCAACTCAAGAAACCGTTGTCATCCCTGCCGATGAAATTCACATTGACGACACACTCCACTTTACTTAATAACCTGTTGAGGTTACTGATTGGAAGGTTAACAAGACGCGACGGAGTAGTGTTAAACTCGTCAAGGTTCGTTGGAACGCGTGACACGACCCAGAATTCACTTGGGAGTGTGAGGATCGCATGAAAGCAAAATACCCACATTTGTTCCCCAAGACCCTTGCAGCTAGTAGCAGAACTTAAATTTCGGGACGAAATTTTCTTAACATGGGGAGAATGTGACAACCCTCATAAATCCAGGTATCCGTACAATTAATTAATATTGATTAGTGCTTAACGACTGTGCTAAATTATAATTAACTACTTTCTGATTACTGCGTCATACTTACATGTGTATCATATATTACATAATGTCATTTCACTTTTACATGCAAACCATATTGACATAATGATGCACAAAGCACAGTTAGCACAGTTAACGGATAATTCAGAAAATGCTAACAATGTTCAGTACATAGACAGACAGTGTTTTGAGACCCCGTAAGGGCCAGAGACAAGGTACTACACTAGTATGGTGTGTAGGGATGTAAGGGCCATAAAACTGCGTCACTAGGTGATAGTTTAAGTGCCGGAAAGTGCCTAAAACCCACATAAAGTGCAGAATTATGCATATTTCAGCAAAATTCAACTTTTTAACAAGCTAGTAATGTGCAATAATATGGCAAAATGGTCCTGAATGCTTTCCTAAGTGTCGGGAATTAAAAATGTCACAAAAGGGTACTTAAAGATCACTAAACGGAATAACTTGACACTTTAACGAACCGGTATCTAACCGAACAACCGGACATTACCCGAAACACCAAAATATTGCTAGAAACATTGTTTTATTATTTCTTGGCTAGTTATGGTCCCCGAACACCCTAATACACTACATAATACATCCTACACTTAAAACACTAGATTTTTACACTTAACTTCCAACTAATTAACCTATCTATGATCAAAACTTACACATAACCCCCCCCCCCCTTCACACTTACGGTCACAAGAAGTGACCCCACCCTCAAGATTTGCATGATCTTCCTAAATCTCTTGCTTAATCTTTCTTGGATATGATTGGATCTTGTATGTACTATTAGAGACACTTAAACCCTTGGACAATAGCATTAGTGGTTTATAAAAATGGACCTAGAGCGTCTTCATCTTCACAACACTTCAACTCTCTTCTTCTCCTCCTCTCTTCGGCCGAACATAGCACTCACACCACCACCATTTTCATCCACCATTCAAGGATTCCAAGAACATTCCAAGGTGTTAGAAGGTGTTTTATGAAGCTTGGTGCTTGTAGAACTTGAAGGACCTCCATCAATTTCTTTTATCCACCATCTTTGTCACCTTCATCTCCAAGTGTTCTTCCCTAGCTTAGAGCTAGTAGTAAGACTCCCATAACCTTTGTTACTTCTAATTTTGAGTGGTTAAAAGATGAAATACTTAGATTATCTTGATGAACACTAAAAGACATGAACATGAATCATGAACATAAGCTTAACATATGATGAAATCTTGATGAAATAGTGTTGTTTAGGATATGTATGATACTTGTTGTTGTTTACTTGAGATTATGATGTTGATCATCATAAGGAGCTTGCTAGATTGTGATTAAACACATGATCTAGCAAGTTAGAGGATGATTATGTGTTAACATAAGAAGATCATCCTCATATATAAGCATGAACTTGAATAAAAAGATGATTTCTTGAAAAATAATAAACAAAGTAAGCTAGTAATCTTATGAATCTAAGATTTATGAGTGGTTTTTCAAAAGAACCAAGTTCAAAAGATGATTTTTAGAAAATATCGGTTCTTACTTAAAAACCAACACTATTTTTAGTGGTAAAACAAGTGTGTAAATACTTATGAAACAAGAAGATCTCACAAAGAAATATTTTTGTAAAATATGTTTACAAGTTGTAAACACCTAAAATCTTTAAGAATGAGATTTTTAAAGAAATGAACATACTTTAAAGGGTAACTAACTCCACTAAACATACTACCAAGTTACTACAAGTTTTTACGAAAACTCAAGTTCATGATCTTTATGTAGATAGCTTGCTTTTGCACTTGGTAAATATAATATTGTTTAGGGTTGATTGTTGATTATTGTGTGTTGATTTTGAAAAGAAAATACTATGCTTTGATAGCATGGACACCTCCATTTTTAGGGGAAACTATGGCAAAATTTTCCAAAAATATAAACACTTAGAAAAATATTTTTTAACAAGTATTTACTAGTGTATTTTAACTTTGGTTTTCAATATAAACTTTGCCATAATTTTTGTACCAAAAATACAAATATTGGAGGTTGGTTTTTATAAATAAAAATGGGTGAATATTTGTATAAGTTGTGAAATAGTTATATTATTTTAGGGTAAAATAATATAACTTAACAAGTACCATGAAATTTACAATCCAAAATAATACCAAGAATATCAAGGAATGAATATATAAGTTACACACATAATATTGTGGAACCGAACGATAGAACGTAACTTACAAAACATTCCGGAAAATACAGTTACAAATATATTTTTGGTAAATATTATTTTGGATACAAGAAAAGAAAATATGGTTTTATCATATAGCATTGTTATGATTGAGTGCTATGGTATTAAGAAGTCACACCAATAACCACGCTTCCGTAAAAGTCAGGGCGTGACATTATGTAGATCCTTATTTTCCTACATACCGCCCGTCTTTAGAAGATGCTTATTTTTTGTGGCATCCTTTATTGTGGTTTGATATATACTTGTTTGTGACATGTTAAAGACCAATGCCTGCTCTAATGTATTGATCCCTTCATGCCATCAATATTTGTCCATCAAGAACAAAGTGACATAATGACATATCAGTGTCATCAGTCTCTTTTTTCTTGAATATTTGACCATCTCATTCAGCAAAACCTTATAGAGATACCCACCTCAGAGAAGAATCAATTCAATGAAACTTCATTCAGAACAATACTCAATATAGAAGAAACGATGTTCCGCATCTGTGGCTTTTTTAATTATTATTTTTTGGCGTTTTTAAAGTGAATGGTTTCTAGGAAATATGGCGTTTTTTTGGGGTTGTGATCAGTTGATTGTGCAGAGACGTCTCTCTTATAGGATGTTTTTGGCGCGTAGTTTAGGCGGGATTTTATTTTATAATAAATGATATTAATAAAGTAGCCGTCTTTTCAGTTACTGTGTATTTTTATTGTTTTTGTTCAGCTTTTTATGAGTTTTTAGGGTCATAGACTTTCCATCTCCCAAGCTTGGCGTTTTTTAATGGCTTTAAGTAGTTTTTGGCGGTTTTTTTTTCATTTTTAGCTTTTAATAATACTTCTGCAAATCACTTTTATTATAGTTTGAGAGTTTTTGGCGTTTTACTGCATTATGGCGTTTCACATGCATTATGACTGTTTGGCGTTTTATTAATATAATGTATTTTTTATTCTAAGTTGAAAAATACATAACAAACAACAGAAAAAGAAAATTTAAAGAATAAAAATAGAAACAATTCATCTTCCAAATCTTCACTGTCATCAGTCTCTTTCTTCTTTGAAACATGTTCACTGGCGGTTTGGCTTTGTCATGCTTGTGTTTTTGTGGCCGTTTGGAAAGACAAAATGACATAAGTTTTTTCTTTGAATGTGTATCTTCAAACAACTCATTAGTGTCATTCGTCTTTTCATGCAGCAAAATGTTATTTGAGTCACAGCACCTCAAGGAAGAATGCATTCTCTGTAACTTGGCGTTGAACAATATTGAATATATAAGAATCGATATTTGCCATTTTTGGCGTTTTACTGAGGAAATAGTGTATCTAAAAAACGTCAAACTTTGGGAATCTTTTGATGTTTGGGTGTTTTGGCGTTTTCTAAGATGATTGCTATATATTAAAATATGGCGTTTTTTGAGTAGATGTATTTGATGTTTTGGAGATTTTGACGTTTGTTAGATGAATGGTATATAGTAGAAAATATGGCGTTCCAGGTTCTGGGGGGTGTGTTTTTATGTCTGGTATGTTTTTGTTTATATAGGGATGTGTTTTGGTCCGTAATGGCGTTTTATTCATTAGTTGGCGTTTTGGTATAGAAGTGTAAAGACCTTTATACCCTTAATGAAGCGCGTCCACTTAATAGAATTCGTGTTATTTACGAAAACGCCACCGCGCTAATCTAGTCCATAGATTGTTTTGATCGGACGATCCATAAGCGTTCTCACCATTCTCACACTTTCCACCGTTTTCTCTAAATCCTGACCCTACATATATATATAGGAGAAGGATTCATTAGGAACCACCCTTTATTGCGATAATTAATGTGAACACAACCAAAAAAATACCTAAAAAAATCTAAAAAACACCCAATTTTTTTTTTGAAAAATCGCTATATTTCGTCAATAATAAAAAAAATTCAAAAAAAAAAAACATTTCGAGTTACAGTTATCCATGCACATGTGCATTTATATCATTTCTTTGACAAATTCCGTAATTCATTACAAATATCAAACAATTGCACTTTCATTTACACTAGCATTCATAATACACTACTTTTTACATTAACAATAATAGAAATGCATATGTGCATCTATCTGTATGAACTTGTTATAACATTAACAACACTAGAAATGCACATGTGCATCTATATATATGAACATGTTATAACGTGTTTTAGTACACCACTTTGAATACACGTTCCCTTTCATCTATCATACCATCCATACTACACTACCATTACCCCCTACCACCGGTAATACAATACTATTGTTTTTTACCATCCATAATACAATATTATTACCAATATTTCACTCTATTATATGTACATCAACACCCTTTATTCCATCCAAACAACATATTATATCATAAAGTGGCAAATATAATCAAACCATTAACCACTAGATATAACTAACCAAAACACATGTATATGGGCCTACTTCATCATTTAAAATCATAAACTTTTTTGTATCAGAACACCTTATTTCATGTTGATACATATAGATGCACATGTGCATTTCTAATATTGGTAATGTAAAAAGTAGTGTATTACATATGGTAGTGTAAATGAAAGTGTATTTTTCTACTACTGGTAATATATTATGGAATTTGTCATAGAAATAATACATATGCACATGTGCATCCATAACTGTTACTCGAAAAAAAAACATTTTTTTTTGTAACAATACATAGCGATTTTTATTTGAAAAATATTAAAAAAAAATTGTGGGTTTATTGGATTTTTTTAGGTATTTTTTTGTGTTCACATTGGTTCTCGTGGTTCTCGCAATAAGGGTGGTTCTCAAATGAACCTTACCCTATATATATATATACTATCAAATTCACACTTACACAATCAATCACATGATTCAATCAATCAATACATTTATACATGCGAATGTAATATACTTTAGGATACTTACATGCTAGAAGTCATTCTCGCACAATACTTGTCATTAATTTCATGAGCCAACATTAATATGTATAGCGTTATAAGAGTAGCACACCACCCTTAGGAATGGTCTATGTTAAGCAATCAATCGTATAATGATCGTATTCGCTTCAGTGAAAAGATTACGCAATGTGGACACAATTAGTTTGACATCTATTTGTTGCATGCTAGTTTATGTAATTTATGCCTTAGTATACATTTTATGGCATGTTTGGATTGAGTTAAATTTCTACACGTATGCTAGTAGACAAACTTGTATGCTCACCAATCCTTTATGTGTTGACCGTTACTCTAATATGTATATTGTAGGAAATTGATGTTGAGACGTTTCAAGAAATCTAGTAGGTTGGACTTAGAAACGCACTATTCAAATTTACGTATTTCTTTTCATGTTAGTTGTGTTATGTTTCACTTGTTGTATTTCTTACTTCAAACAATGTACTTTGAATTTTAGTAATGAAACGAAAATTATTTATTTAATTATTGTCACATTAGCAAGTTGTGAAGTCTCGAGCAATCTCGTTCCGTCTCACTCTGATGTTTTTGCCTTCTGTTGGAGTGTGACAGTATGGCAGAGTTAACTTGTGATTTTGTGTTTTGTAATGGGCAAGACTCATGTTTAACTTGTGATTTTGTGTTTTGTAATGCGCAAGACTCATGTGCAGTGCATGAGTCATGCTCAGTAGTTATCATCCACTAACATGTGATGCGCTGGGATTGTCTGATGTCAAAAAGCACCAATCCAAAAGCTATGACCCTTATGCGCATCAACATTGTTGGAAAAATAGGTGAAAATAGCATTTTTCACAAATATAGGAAAATGTTTTTTTTTCCTATTTTGGACTAGAAATAAATATAATAAAATGAGTGGGTTTTATATATTTATTTGTGGGTTTGTGTTCTATGTTGGAAGAGCTTCGCAACGAACTAAACCACGTCCAAAACCGAGCTAAGATGAATGAGACATCGATGCTCAAAGTTGGGTGTTTGAAACATTCAATGCTGAAACAAAAGGGAAAGTAGCACCTTGTCCCACATCGGAGGAAAGATGGAACTTAAATGGGTATTTAAGTGGGAACTCTCCCTCCTTATTGTTTCATGGAAGCACACACTAAGTGTCCTCGCGAAGGGTGCCACCCTAACTCGCACTCGCACACGCTCGCTCGCTCGCGCGCGTGACGTGGGCGATGAGGCGCAATGTGGCGCTTTGATGGCGCACTTTGCACTTCGCACGCTCGCATCGCCGCGAGCAGCTTGAGAGCCGCCTTTGTATTTTTGACCACGTGCGTGTGGTGGATCATAGAGGCTGCAAGGACCAAGTGGGCGTGCAGGTTCGAGGCGCGTGACGTGGCAGTCCGTGCGCGAGTACACGAAGGCACGCGGTTGCGCATGGTGCTTGGGTCCTGAGGTGACGTGCGCGGCGCACCAAAGTGATCCAAAATGGCGCGACTGTGTGGCGTGTTCGTAGACGCTCACAGGTGACGTGGCACACGCACGCATGGACCTGAGTCAGAGTGGCGCACGGGCGCATGGCTTTGAGCCAAATGGACGCACCGCGCATGACCGTGCAGACCTGGGCGCGCGCGCACCAGTGTGTCTTGCGCACGCGCGCGCAGAAGCTTCCACCATTGAATGACAATGCAGTTACAGTTCAGCTTCGAAACTGACGAGTTAACGGTCTTTGACTGAGAATTAAATGACGTATTAAATTGCATTGAAGACGTTTAATGCAATTTAAACCTCTCTTTAATTCCGTTTTTGACTGTTTCGACTTAGGAGCTGTATAAATACAGCTCCATACCCAGCTGCAGAGGACACCAGTTACAACAGGTTTATGTAAACAATTCTATACACATCTCTGATCATCTTCTTCTTACTCATTTCAAGGTAACCTTCGGGTTGTAGGCGAACTCTGGCAGTACCACTGCTCCGGCTATTGTACCCTGGGAAACAAAACGAGTACTCTTGGGAGACTCGGAATTTGTTTTAAGGGAAGCGTGTTGAACACGTGACTCAGCCACTCTTCTTCTACATTTCTTGTATTTTGTTTATTTCAGTTGTATTCGTACTAGTAATTTTTTCTTTCTTATTTCTGTATTGTAATCGTATTAATAAAATTTGTTTTATTTAATTTAATTACGCGAACGGTTCCTACAATCTTAAAACAAATTTTTAAAACCATTCGTGTGATCAAAACCATCCTGTTTGTGATTCAAACCAGTTTTGTTTCACTCAGTTTGTGTTTTAAAAACATATTTTTTTTGTTGTTTTCTTCTTCAAAGGAGCGACTTTGGTTGAAAACAATTGGTTACTTCAGATTTTGTCCTTTAAATTTGCTAAAAACTTTCTGATTTGGTCTTCAAAGTTGGACTTAGAAGCCTAAACAGTCAATTTGTGGTAAAATTAATATTTACTAGTTTACTTCTGGTTTTTGCGTAAATCAGAATTTTTTTGACTAAACTTTAAAATTTTAATTTTTTCAGCATGTCGAACGAAAATGTCAACGTTAACAACACCATAAATGTTGTGATGGGAACCCCTCTTAACGCCACCACTGTTGGAGCGTCCACAGTGGCCAATCACGCTGAACGACCCGAGAAGTTCTCGGGTCTACACTTCAAAAGGTGGCAGCAGAAGATGTTCTTCTACCTGACCACCATGAACCTTGCAAGGTTCTTGACGGAAACCGCTCCCCAACCTGTGGAAGGGGAGACCGACGCACAAAGACAGTGCGCGGTAGATGCGTGGAAGCATTCGGATTTCATATGTCGTGGCTATGTGTTAAACGGCCTATCGGATGTGTTGTATAATGTGTACTACAACGTCAAGACTTCCAAAGACCTTTGGGATGCCTTAGACAAGAAGTACAAAACGGAGGATGCTGGCACAAAGAAATTTGTGGTAGCCCGTTTCTTGGATTTCAAAATGGTTGATTCTAAAACCGTTATGAATCAAGTCCAAGAATTGAAAATTATACTACATGACATCCTTGCGGAAGGCATGACACTTAGCGAGACATTCCAAGTGGCAGCGATGATTGAAAAGTTACCTCCTGGTTGGGTTGATTTTAAGAATTATCTTAAACACAAACGAAAGGAGATGACTATAGAGGACCTTATTGTTCGTCTTCGGATTGAAGAGGACAATAGAATTGCCCTAAAAGGCAGCCAAGCGCAGACTAGTGCTAGCGCAAATGTGGTTGAGCATGGGCAATCCTCTAAAGGCGGGAAGGGTAAGGGGAAAAAGGACAAGGAGAAAGCAAAGGGTAGCAAACTTGGACCGAAGAAAGGGGTTGTGAAAACGAAACCTCAAACATTCCAAGGAACTTGTTACAACCGTGACGAGCCGGGGCATCGGGCTAACCAATGCAAGAAACCAAAGCTTGAGCGTGCGCACATGGTGGATGAAGACGGAATGCCTTTGGTGGCAATGATTTCCGACAAAAGCGCAATGATGGATGAGGTCAATACTGTGACCAACACTCCAAAAGGATGGTGGGTTGATACGGGCGCGACCCGTCACGTTTGTGCAGACAAAAGCCCCTTTACCACCTTCAAGGCTCTTTCTGGAGAAGAGAAGCTGTATATGGGAAATGCAGCCACCGCCGACATCATGGGTGAGGAACGGTGATCTTGAAGTGGACTTCGGGGAAGGAGCTCACTCTAAGCAACGTGTTGTATGTCCCGGACTTGCGCTAGAATCTAGTCTCGGGTTGGTTGCTTTACAAGTTTGGATTTCGTTTAGTTTTTTAGAGCGATCAATTTGTACTTACTAAACGAGGAATGTATTGTGGGTAAGGGCTACGCCCAAAATGGCATGTTCAAATTAAATGTAATGGCTGTCAAGAACATGAATAAAATTGCTACTACTTCTACTTATATGCTTGAGTTGTCTGATTCGAATAAATGGCATGGTAGATTAGGTCACGTTAATTTTAATTCAGTACGCCGTTTAATCAATTTAAATTGTATACCAACATTCCATATTGATTCACATTATAAATGTGAAACTGAATCCAAACTTACAAGATCATCATCGAAATCGGTTGAACGAATAACCGAACCCCTTGATTTAATTCACACCGATATTTGTGATTTAAAATCGGTACCCACAAGAGGTGGAAACAAGTACTTCATCACGTTTATTGACGATAGTACTAAATATTGCTATGTATATTTACTAAAAATTAAAGATGAAGCAATAAGTAAATTTATCTTGTACAAAAATGAAGTTGAGAATCAACTTCAAAAGAAGATAAAAGCTTTGCGAAGCGACCGAGGAGGCGAATATGTTGCACCTTTTGCCGATATATGCGCAAAAAGTGGCATTGTACATGAGTGTACACCTCCTTATTCTCCACAATCAAATGGCGTGGCGGAACGAAAGAACCGCACATTGAAAGAAATGATGAACGCCATGTTGATAAGTTCTGGGGTGAGCCAGGAAATGTGGGGAGAAGCCATTCTCTCGGCTAATTATCTTTTGAACAAGATACCACTCAAAAAGAGAGGCGAAACTCCATATGAGTTATGGAAAAGGAAGAAGCCTTCATACAAATACTTGAAAGTGTGGGGGTGCCGAGCAAAGGTGATTGTACCACCTCCTAAGGCTCTTAGGATAGGACCCAAAACTGTTGATTGCATATTTATTGGGTATGCGCATCAAAGTAGTGCACATCGCTTTCTTGTACATGAGTCCAAGAATCCTGATGTACACGTAAACTCTATCAAGGAGGTGAATCCTAACGTTGTGTCTTACTTTGAAAATGTGTTTCCTTTGAGAAGACAAACACATGCAACGTCATCAACACCTAATTTTGAAGTAGGTGAAAGCTCATCTACGCCAGTTGATGAGATAGTTCATGATAAGACAAATGAACGACCTGAGGTTGAAGAAAGTGATCGTAGGCGAAGTAAAAGGCCAAGGGTTGAAAAATCTTTCGGTCCAGACTTCGTTAGCTATATGGTTGAGGGCGAGCCCAATACATATCGCGAAGCGGTTTCCTCTTCAGAAGGACCTCAATGGAAAGAAGCAATAAGGAATGAAATTGATTCTATATTGCAAAATCATACTTGGGAGTTAGTAGATCTTCCACCTGGTTGCAAACCACTTGGATATCGTTGGATATTCAAAAGGAAGATGAAAACTGATGGAAGTATTGATAAATACAAGGCTAGGTTGGTGATTAAAGGATTTAGACAAAAGGAAGGTCTAGATTACTTTGATACCTACTCGCCTGTGACGCGTATAACCTCGATTAGATTGGTTCTTGCTATAGCGACTTTAAGAAATTTGGAAGTTCACCAAATGGATGTTAAAACCGCATTTCTAAATGGCAATTTAGAAGAAGAGATTTACATGGAGCAACCTGAAGGTTTCTCTGCCCCAGGTTAAGAGGGTAAAGTATGTAAACTCGTCAAGTCTTTGTATGGCTTGAAGCAAGCACCAAAACAATGGCACCAAAAGTTTGATCATGTCATGATTGACAACGGTTTCAAAATAAATAAGTGCGACAAATGTGTTTATTTCAAAGACACAAATGAAGGTTATGTGATTTTATGCCTTTATGTAGACGATATGCTTATCATTGGGAGTAATGATAAAATTATCAAAGCTACTAAAAGCATGTTGAAAGCGAGATTTGACATGAAAGACATGGGTTTAGCGGATGTGATTCTTGGAGTAAAGATCATAAGAACCCAAGAAGGTCTTGTGTTAAGTCAATCTCACTATGTGGATAAAATTCTTGAAAAATTCAACTCAGGAGATACGACGGTAGCTCGAACTCCAGTTGATACCTCCCAACATCTCAAGAAAAATAAAGTAGAGGGAATTGCTCAGTTAGAGTATTCAAGAATTATTGGCAGTCTAATGTATCTAATGCATGTACTAGACCCGACTTGGCTTACGCGGTGAGTAGGCTAAGTAGATACACCAGCAATCCGTGCGCGGATCATTGGAAGGCTATCACGAGGGTGCTTAGATACATAAGATACACAAGAGATTATGAACTGCATTATACCCGACAACCAGCAGTGGTTACGTGTTTACACTTAGAAAAGCTGCCATTGCTTGGAAGTCTTCTAAGCAAACGGTCATAGCAAGATCCACAATGGAATCTGAATTTATCGCCTTGGATAAGTCAGGCGAGGAGGCGGAATGGCTACGTCAATTCGTGGAATATATTCCAAGATGGCCAAAGCCTTTGCCAGCCATATGTGTACATTGTGATAGCCAATCAGCGATTGGTAGAGCTCAAAGCTTGATGTACAATGGCAGATCAAGGCACATGCGACGTAGACATAACACGATACGACAACTACTCTCAACGGGTGTTATCACAATTGATTATGTGAGATCAACGGATAACATTGCGGACCCGTTAACAAAAGGCTTAAGCAGAGAGTTAGTAGAAACGTCATCTAGAGGAATGGGACTAAAGCCCGTGATAAATGGGAATATGAGGGAAACCTAACTTAGCTGACTGGAGATCCCAAGATCTAAGTTCAATAGGACAACTTAATCATATTACCAAAATGGAGTCACTGTGGGGGAGTACCCCAAACTAAATAAAAGGGGGTTATATATACTTCCTAGTCCATTCCAATCAGTGATATTGAAGTGAGGCTAAGCATATTAAGGTTAAAGATTTCGGGAAATCAAATAACCATGATGCTTTTAATGATTCAGGGGAATCACCTATTTTAGAGAGAAGTAGGGTCGCTTCGAATGGATTTGTGGGGTGCGCAAATCCTAGAGCTCTCGCAGAACCAGGCTAGTGTTCCAGGACCATAATAGGACACAACAATGAGGGGTTGGCCAAACCAGGGAGAGTATTGTGTGAAGTGTATTGTCGTTTACACAAATGGGGGTATGTTCAAGGACATCGCGTCTACACACCGCTAGTAAGCTAAGTACGCTTCACAAAAGAAGGTTCAAAGGTGACAACCTACCTATCTTGCAATACTCAACTGTCGAAGTTTATCATTGAAAGTGTAAGGAAAAGATCCATTTCCATACATGTGGGGGATTGTTGGAAATTTGATGAAAATAGCATTTTTCATGTGGGGGATTGTTGGAAAAATAGGTGAAAATAGCATTTTTCACAAATATAGGAAAATGTTTTTTTTTTTTTTTCCTATTTTGGACTAGAAATAAATATAATAAAATGAGCAGGTTTTATATATTTATTTGTGGGTTTGTGTTCTATGTTGGAAGAGCTTCGCAATGAACTAAACCACGTCCAAAATCGAGCTAAGATGAATGAGATATCGATGCTCAAAGTTGGGTGTTTGAAACATTCAATGCTGAAACAAAAGGGAAAGTAGCACCTTGTCCCACATCGGAGGAAAGATGGAACTTAAATGGGTATTTAAGTGGGAACTCTCCCTCCTTATTGTTTCATGGAAGCACACACTAAGTATCCTCACGAAGGGTGCGGAGCACCCACACTCGCTCGCGCTTGCGCGCGGCGTGGGCGATGAGGCGCTTTGATGGCGCTTTTGTCGCAACCCCTGATCCCTTATCTGTCCAGGGAACAGGCGGACGCGAGCTCAGAGTTTGGTGGTATCAGTTGTTTAAATATCGCAGCGGAATTTACATCAGGACCGTAGTTAGGAAATGTTTATCAGAGTAAAACCACCTCATTTAATATTAATAATCACATGGGTAAAACCCAAGTTTCATATTACAATACATTTATAGGGATAAACCCTATTTTATTGAATTTAAAACATCGTTTATTAGGTAACTTTTATAGCCACATTTTTCCCAAGCCTTCAGTGCTCTCCAGCTGGCTTTTCACTAATTGGCTGTTCACATTGTGTTACCTGTAACGCGTTTTAAAAACATTTGTCAGTCGGAAATACTGGTGAGTGAATCCCAGTTTAATCAAGAAACATTTTATTAATTCAAAACAGTATTGAGAGCGATCACATTGTTTATGTCTACACAATTACTCATTCAGTATTTGCCACTCGACCGGATCTATGGCTATGGTCAAATTACCCATTGGCTAACTCGTCGTCCAATGGTAATGCACTGTCATTCCGACTATTACTACTACTCGTAGTAATAAATTTTGTATACAAAACCCCATAATACCGGCAGTAATTGAAGAACTACAAAGACTCAATCACCGCTTAATCACATTGTAAACAATTAAGGTTTTGTAAAACATTCCAAAAACATTAACAAAAAGAGGATAAACTCACTTTGCTATCTTCGGCTTCTCGTAAGGGTTTCCTGGATATAATCTATAATTTATACAAATGTATATTGGTTAGTATCATAACCCTTTGAAAATATTAATGATACTCTCCCCGAGACGGCATTTCAACAACTACGTCGGGCAAAACCACGACAGTTGTTACGGAACCCTAAATCAATCGGGCAGCGTAACTATTACGAAACTGGGGTTATAATACTTACAACAGAGCAGAACCTCGCTAATTAGGGGTATAATACCCGTGTATTATAACTTTCCTACAGAAATTGTGATTTGAGATTGAAATGTGAGCGACGAAAAACGAAAACTGATGAGTTCTATATATAGTGCTGATATCTGACTTCCAGGCGGCCCGCGTAAAGCACAGGCCAGGGTTACGCAGCCCACGTCAACCCTGGTCAACATATAGCTCAGCTGATTCCATGTGTAGGTCCACCACGATGTCGACACGTGTCAGCACCGGATGTCTCCGCGCATACTGATCTATCGCGGCCCGCGTTAACTAGCAAGGACTCTTACGCGGCCCGCTTGAACTAAAGGATTCAACGATATCAGGTTTAAACCCTGATACCGCCCGCGTGAAAGGTTGGGGTGGGTCTACGCGGCCCGCCTCAGCTTAACATTTATTGTTTTTAATTTATTTTATAAACTATAACGTATTCTGGGCTCGGTTTTCACATACGGGGTATAATATAAGACATATTAAGACATTCTATCATATAATAGGGTGTCGGAAATATTATGAGGGTGTTGGTTTTACCGAGGGTTGTTACATTCTCCCCACCTTGTTTTAGAACTCGTGTACTCTGGTCCTCTTTTGCATTTCTGATTCAAGCTCCCATGTGTACTCTGGTCCTCTTTTGGAGTCCCACTTCACTTTGACTAGAACTAGTCTCTTATGCTTGAGATTCTTGACTTTCCTGTCTTCAATTTGTAGAGGTCTTTCTACAAACTTGAGTTGTTCATTTACCTCTATATCCTTAAGAGGTGTTGGTGCACTACATCTGTCGACTTTGTCTTGTATCGAGTCTTACATTGTATTATATAGATTAGGGCACGTTTTACAAGAAAATAGGAAAAGTATTGTGTTTTATGAGCAGGTTTCGCTCATAGGGACACTTAGATGAGGTTTCGCTTATATGGACAGTTTGAGGTTTCGCTTATATGTACATGTACATATAAGCGAAATCATAAACACTATATATAGGAGCACCTTTGAGCGAAACCATATAGATATTCAGTCCCTTGTATTCCATACCGAAGCTCTGCCAGTGTGAAGATCAAGCTGTAATCGTTATTAATCAATACAATCAGTGTTAAAAGTGAAGAATCAGCTATATCTATCTTCGTTTCTTGTTATTCCGCACCTGAAACGAAGTTGAACACCTCTGAACGACTCGTTCAGGTCGATACACGATCCTACAAGTGGTATCAGAGCTCAGGAGGAGGAGTTCCTACAAGTTGATTAGGTTGAACTTGATTAGACCATACTTACAAGTGGTATCAGAGCTCGGGAGGAGGAGTTCTGCAGAGAATAGCTGGAATTTATCGATATTTCTTGTTTCTACACCTTCTTTCATTATTTCAGAAAGTTTTACCGGTCGAAATTGGATCAAAATTTCACAGACTGTGCGTAATTGGACATAAACAAATCCTGGAAAGTTTCGGACCTAAATACGGACTAAAAATGGATCAAATTACCTTCGGACTAGGTTTCGCTCCAAAGGACATATTGTGATTTCGCTTATTTGTCAACCTAATTTCGCTCGTGTGTCACATATTGAGGGGTTTCGCTCAAAGTTACCTTGTAGTTTCGCTTATACGAACATCAGGGGTTTCGCTTATACGAACATCAGTGATTTCGCTTATACAAACTTCAGGGTTTCGCTTATAAGACACATAGAGATTTCGCTTTTGTGTCACAAATTACCATATTTCGCTTATAAGGTCACCATACAACTGATTTCGCTTATTAGTCACAGTTTTTGAAATACGTGTTGAAAAGTCATGAATACCGAATTCTATAACGTGTTTGCAACACCGTCTGGTCCAGGCACTATTGCTCAAGCTATGAGTTTAGAAAATGAGACGGGAACCACCCAAAAGCCCCCGAAATTGATGAGTATCGAAGAATACTACGGGTGGAAAGATAGATTCGAGAACTGGGTTCAGGCTAACCATCTTAGGTCATGGGAATGTATTTTGAAGAAATATGTTTTGCCACAGACTGATTTGAAAGTTGACAAAAAAAAATATCTGAATTTAGTGATCAAGAACGTGATATGTATAGAGCTGAAAAGATGATGATTAGTCTACTTCAGCAAGCTATCAAAGAAGACATTTTCATGCTACAGCATGACAAAACTGCAAAGTCAATCTGGGATGCACTTAAAGTCAAATTTGAGGGTAGCGAGAATATGATTAAAAGCAAGAAGGCTCTGTTAAAGAAAGAGTTTGATCTGTTCAGCAGTCTACCGGGTGAAGACACAAAGAAGCTGATTGAAAGATATTGTCACCTTGTGCGATCTATGTCAATGCTTAGTATAAAAAAGGATTCTGAAGAGTGGGTAGACAAATTAGCTGATGCGTTACCGCAAAAAGAGTGGGGAACTTATTTGATGATCCTGAAAAACACAGGGGTTTATGATGGGTTAACAATTGGTCAGATTATTGAGAAAATTGAAAGTCAGGATTTGGAACAGCAGAAGATCGCGAGGATGAACAATTCAAGTGGTCAACAGGATGTAAAAATGTATTACAAAGGGAGTGTTCCGGTTCCTGAAGCTGAGAAAAGTCCGAAAATTCAGACTGCGTTTAGTGCTGGGGATTCTACAGAAAAGATTGATCAAAGTTCAAACAAAAGCAGCAGTGGTTTCTCATTATATCCGAGTGTCAATCCAAAGAGTTCATCAGAAAGCTTTCAGTCTCAAAGCACAACGATAGGAAATGGTTATGTGATTCAGTGCAACATCGCTCTAAATCTTCCAGAAGGTCAAAGTTTTTCAGAAGACACTGCTAAAGACCACATGGCTCTACTTGGTTCTGTGTTGTTATCGTATGAAGGTCTAGTTGCAGGTCGGATCGGAAATCCTATGCTCACCAAAGAGGATTACGATCAAATAGACGCCGAAGAGATGGAACTGATGGATATCAAATGGTGTCTAGCGAGTGTTCTTAGACGTGCTGAAAAGTTTAAGACAATTACTAGGAGAAATGACTTTCTTGATGGACACGTTTCTACTTTAGGTTTTGATAAATCTAAAGTTACTTGTTTTCGATGCAGGGAGAAAGGTCATTTCAAACGGGAATGCAAGAACAGGGAAGCTAGTGGTGCTCAGAATCCGTTTGGAAAAGATGATTATTACCGGAAAGCCATTTATCAACAGGTTGGTCAATCACAAGATTCACAGACGGCTCATGGTAGAAGAATCGAGGATTCAAAAAGAGCGTGTGTGGTGGATTTTGACTGGAACAATTATATATCTCCTGATAGCAAAGCATGCATAGTCGATCAAGATGATGAGAGGCTACCTGAAGGCTTCAGTTGGAATATGTTTGCAGATGAGAATGGGAATTTTAAAGCTTTCATCGCTAAGATTGTCAGAGAACCAAACATGTTTGCCACGTGGATGAAGTCTATTGGTGAAACAGTGAAAAGCATGGATGAAAAGTCTGTTGTTTCTGATAAAAATTCAGAAAGTTCTGATGAAAGTTCACAGAGTTTAACTGAGAGTGTACAAAATGTTGTTAGTTCAGAAAAGGAAGTTATTTTTGATCAAACACCATCTGATTCTGGATTATCAGATACTAGTTCTGAAAAGTCTGCACAGTTTGATCAGTCACCCCCAGATAATAGTAGCAGTGATGATGAGGAGGAAAAACACATTAATGTTGCTAAAACTCATCTTTCTCCTGAAAGTTTTCATTTCTATTTTGCAGATCGCATGAAGAAGCTGAAGGAGAAAAGAGCTGCAAAAGAACAACAGGAAATGAAGGCCGAAAGTGTTGTTCAGAAAGAGAACATTGAAAGTGTTACTGAGGAGATGGTTGAGTCTGAGAGAGTAAAGGAAGAAGAGAAGGTGATTGAAGAAGAAAAAGTGGTTGAAGTGGTAAAGACAATCGAGATTGAGAAGATTGTTGAAGTTGTAAAGTCTTGCGAGAAGTGTTTGGAAGCATGCAAGGATTGTGCAGCAAAAGACGAGATAATTGCTGAGTATGAAAAGAAGAAAGACCAGTTACTGTTCAACCTCAACTATGTGAAAGAATCTTATGATGTCTTGAACAAAACAGTAGCTGGTCTCCAAAAGACAAATTCAGAAACAGAACAAGCACTAACGATGATGAATGCTGTAATGATGACAAAGCAGAAAGCCATCAACTTTTACATCGAAGAAAGTGCTAAATGGAAGCAAGAGTTGGAGACAGAAAAGATCGAGAATGAGAGAATTAGACGTTTATTACAAAGTTATTCTAGCTCTGATTATCTTATTGATCGTATTTACCCAACTGTTGCAGGTATGGAAGTTTTTCAAGACGAGAAGCCGAAGAAAAAGAAAGATAGTGGTAAGAAAACGACTGTTAGCTATAACAATTGTCCGCCTCCAATTTGGGAAGGGTATTCTCCTAGAAAACCAAACGAGGAGCAACTTGAAAAACCAGTCAATATAAAGTTAAAAACCAACACAACTGATGTTTTACTAGATAACATTGATGTCACGTTTACCTCGTCCGATACTGATCATGAGTCTGAGTTAATAAAAAAGGTGGTCGATCAGGTGTTGGATACTGAGGAGGAGTCTGAGTCAAAGTCTGAGTCTGGAGGGTCAAATTCGCCAGTCAACAGTTCAAAGTCGTCGGTCAAACGGTCTTACAGTAAAGAATTTTTGTTATCGAAATCAAATTTGGATGATGAAGCATTTGAAGTTGCATACACTTTAAATGATTCGGACAAATTATACTCTGACAAAGAGTTTCCAATAAGAAGTGTTCGTTTTGACATGATCAAAAAGGTTTTCAAAATGACAGAAATTAATATTTCTGAAATAAAAGATTTAAATCTTACTGAAAAACCTAAAAAGTACACTTCAAGAGTTCAACAATGTCTAAACAAGAAAAATGGTTACAATTCTGGTTCTGGTTTTCAAAAGAAACAAAACCAAAATCGTAGCTACAAAAAGAAAGGTCTTGGATTTATTCCACTAGAAAATCATAAAAATTTGAAAAATTCTAAAACAAAAACAGAATTTGTGTCAGGTGGAAGTGCAGAAGAGGAACAAAAGAAATCATTCTAGAGACAGTCAAATCAAGAGTTTCTTGCTGAAAAGACGAAGAATGGAACTGAAGTTTGTCACTCAAAAGAAACTAGAACATGTTACAAATGCAATGAAGCTGGTCACATTGCATGGAACTGTTCTAAAAATGCCAAGTCAAAACAGGGAGTTTCTAACAAGTTGAAAGGAAAAATTGTTGATATTGAACCACCAATCGAAAAATTTTAAATTTTTGAAAACTCAACTTATGAGGTTGGTGAGTGTTCTAAAAAGAATTTTTATAAAAAGAAAGAGAAAGACAATCAAGTGTGGGTTGTTAAGAAAGTTGATGAGAATGTCGGCGATGAATCTGGTTCCACAAAGCCAGAAGAGCCACAGGTTGAGATGAAAATTTCAGTGAATGATGATGAGTTTCCATCACTGAAATTTGAAGAAGTTAAACAGAAAGTTGGCAAGGTTGATATCTCGAATTAGTTTTACAACGAGAATACTAAGTTTGATGTTGAGAAAACTTTCAATGGAAGTGTTAAGAAAAGTTTTGGGAAAATGTTGAATGGGAAAGCTAAGGGGGTTAAAGATTTTTATGCAACTAAAAAGGCAACTTACAACCCTACTGCGCAAGAACTGAAAGCCATCAAGTCTGAGAAAACTTGGATGGACGTTTGTTTCCCGTAAAGTCTTAGGACTATGCCAGAGATCCCAAGTTTGTAATCGTGGATCAGGAATCGGCATCTTTTTTGATAATTGTTTTTGTGATTGAATCTTAAAAATAGTTGAATTTTTACAGGATAAGTGTGAATTGCCGGAGCTTCAAGGTTGGTAAGTGCGAAGCAGGAATCGGCATCTTGATTGATAGAATAGTTTGTGTAGATGATTTATTCCTACATGTAGTTAAATGTTTTGGATATACTTACAAGTGGTAAGAGGTTGATTCTGACAAAGTGATTACTCAAGGTCATTAGTTTGAACTTGATGTAATCCACATATAAGTGATTGAATGGATAATATGATGAACCAAACCCTTAACTTTACAAGTGGTAAAACCAACAAAACTTATTTTCTGGAAAAATCATTTTGGTTAAAACAAACTTAAGTGTTTTGAAATCATAATGAGAAAATAGTTTTGTGTAAGGGGGAGTTCTGATTGTTTATGTCAAGCGGATGGCGATTTGAAGCGTTTCGATATCGGTTGTCAAGTTTATTGTACAGTTTGTTTTCAAATTTTCTGAAATGTGTTTGCATTTTAGGGGGAGTAAGAAAATTTCAGAAAATCCAAAAACATTTGAAAATTTGAAAAAGACAAAAACATGATAAAATCAAAAATGAGTTTTTGTGTCAAAGAAGAGGAAATGATAGTGCATCAGTAGACAGTTACAGTATGCTAAAGAAATGTAATGTTTAAATAGCGTTAAACGGTCTCACTGATGATATGCCGATAGGTTTTTATACATTTAGTAAGCTTTTTCGGGATATAAACTAAAATTCAAACTTGCTTGTTTCGTGGGGAACACTACTTGGATATATAGGTAACCTCTGAAATCTCGTTTGAAAGGTCCCTCTTTCTGAGATACTAGGTCTTTATGCTCAGTGATATCTGGGGTATTATTCCGGGGCTTCTGATTTTGCGGAAGCAATGGCCTAGTCCCCGGAGAATACTTTTCGCTTGCTTTAAACATAGCGCAACCCTCAGCAAATTGATGAAACAATAAAATTGATAGTCATTGCTGTTGTAATCAAAAGATCCTCTAAAGGGGACACACCCAAAATTTGAGTCATGATCTCTCTGCTAAACGGTAGTTCTGACCTGAGCTCTCATGATTCTTCATAATTTATAACCCCTTACAGATATCATATGTGGTATACTCACCTGTAAGACTGAATATTGGGATCTGGATACGGGAGTATATTCAAGAGGTGGGACACATGAATAAGTTTAAGTCCTGAAAACATCTAACTCATATCCTGAATCAGTTTGAAATTTGTGTGAAAATTTAAGTGGATAGTATATTGGCAATCTAAGTGAATTGTTTAATTCTTAATGTGTAACTAAGCTCAACGATAATTGTGATTGCTCAAAATCTGATATGATCCTCTTACACAAAACTCACAAAAATTATTGTCTGTAAATATTTCTTTACTGCATTTCTTTACTTTCAAAATTTCAAAAAGATTTTGTGTGTGATTTAGCTTAAATTTTTGAAAAAATCCAAAATGATTTTCGATAACTGATGTTGGAAAGCTGATTTTCAAAGTTCCGAGTGCTAAACATGATGACATTGTTGTGAGGGGGAGTGTGTCTTAATCATCAAATGTGTTTTGACAATCAACAAGTGGTTCATCATAAAGAAAGTAGTTAGAGGGAGAATTGTTGTTGGTGCACATGTTTATGAAAAAGTATTAGTGTTGGTGCACTTAATTTGTGAAATTCATAAAACTTATTTCTGGGTTAAGAATGTGCAGGAATAGTCAAGTTTCAATTCTGAATCTGAAGATAGAATGCCAGGTTTCGAATTCTGAAGACAAAGAAAGCCAGACAAAGATCCTGAAGCAGATGTTGCTGAAGAACAAAGAAATGCCAGCAAATCAAGAAAGGGAGTTTGTTGATGAAAATAGAGAGAGAGAAAAGCCCAGAGACTGATCAAGACTGAAGATGTGAAGATACAGCATTGTCGTGACTCGATAGTCGACTCGTTAACATCTGAGGGGGAGTCTGTTGGTGCACTACATCTGTCGACTTTGTCTTGTATCGATTCTTACATTGTATTATATAGATTAGGGCACGTTTTACGAGAAAATAGGAAAAGTATTGTGTTTTATGAGCAGGTTTCGCTCATAGGGACACTTAGATGAGGTTTCACTTATATGGACAGTTTGAGGTTTTGCTTATATGTACATGTACATATAAGCGAAATCATAAACACTATATATAGGAGCACCTTTGAGCGAAACCATATAGATATCCAGTCCCTTGTATTCCATACCGAAGCTTTGCCGGTGTGAAGATCAAGCTGTAATCGTTATTAATCAATACAATCAGTGTTAAAAGTGAAGAATCAGCTATATCTATCTTCGTTTCTTGTTATTCCGCACCTGAAACGAAGTTGAACACCTCTGAACGACTCGTTCGGGTCGATACACGATCCTACAAGAGGCACTATTAATGATTCATCAGCTAAACACTTTTTGAGATTAGATACATGAAACACATCATGTGTTCCTGCCATTTCCTCTGGCAGTTGTAGCTGATAGGCTACAGGTCCTATTCTTCTACTAATCTCAAAAGGTCCAATATACCTGGGACTTAGCTTTCCTCTTTTGATGAATCTTACCACTCCTTTCCAAGGAGAGACCTTCAATAATACTGTATCTCCTACTTGAAACTCCAATGGCTTGCGTCGGTTATTGGCATAACTCTTTTGTCGATCATGTGCTGCTTTCAGTCTTTCCTTGACTTGAATAATCTTGTCAGTTGTTTCTTGCACTATCTCAGGTCCAGATAGTTGCTTTTCCCCAATTTCTGCCCAACAGACTGGGGTTCGGCACTTTCGTCCATAAAGTGCTTCAAATGGTGCAGCATTGATATTTGTGTGATAACTATTATTGTAAGAAAATTCTATTAAAGGTAAATGATCGTCCCAATTACCTCCGAAATCGATTACACAAGCTCTAAGCATGTCCTCCATTGTTTGAATTGTCCTTTCGCTTTGTCCATCTGTTTGTGGATGATAGGCCGTACTTAGCTTTAACTTGGTTCCCATTGCCTTTTGGAAACTTGACCAAAAATGAGATGTAAAGCGGCTATCTCTATCAGAAACAATTGATAAAGGAATACCATGTGAAGAAACAATTTCATTTACATACAATTTAGCTAATTGTTCCATACTAATTGTTTCCTTTATTGGTAGAAAATGAGCTGACTTGGTTAGTCTATCTACAATCACCCAGATTGTATCATTTCCTTTCCTAGTTTTGGGTAATTTAGTAACAAAATCCATTGTTATTAATTCCCATTTCCAAACTGGTATTTCTAATTGTTGTAACAAACCTGAGGGTTTCTGGTGTTCAGCTTTAACTTGTGAGCAAGTTAAACATTTAGAAACATAGGCTGCTATGTCCTTTTTCATTCCTATCCACCAGAAATTTTTCCTTAAATCCTGGTACATTTTGTCACTTCCTGGATGCATCGTATACTTGGACTTATGAGCTTCTTCTAATATACGATGGCGTAGATTTCCTAATTTAGGTATCCACATTCTCTTTTCATGGAATCTCCAAATTCCATCTGTTCCTTGTTTTAATTCTTTTAACATACCTTTTAACTTTTCAGTATCTTCCTTGATTACTGATTCTTGTGCTTTACTTATCTGATCATTTAAATCTACTTGCATATTTAATTTAAGAGAACGTACCCTTTTTGGATGTTAATGATATTTTCGGCTTAAAGCATCTGCCACTACATTTGCTTTTCCTTCATGATACTGGATATCACAATGATAGTCACTAAGAAATTCCATCCAGCGTCTTTGCCTCATATTCAACTCTTTTCGCTTGAAAACATACCCTAAACTCTTATGATCAGTGAATACAATAAACTTACTACCATAAAGGTAATGTCTCCAAATATTAAGAGCAAAAATTATAGCTCCTAATTCCAAATCATGGGTTGAATAATTTTCTTCATGATTCTTAAGTTGTCTAGATGCGTAAGCTATAACTTTTTGTCGTTGCATCAATACACATCCATAACCTAATCTAGAAGCATCACAATAGACTACAAAGTCTTCAGCTCCTTCTGGTAATGCTAGTATAGGTGTATGGGTTAATCTTTGTTTAAGGATTCTAAATGCTTCTTCTTGTTTTATTCCCCATTCAAACTTAACAGATTTACAGGTTAACTTAGTTAAGGGAATGGCTATTCTAGAAAAATCTTTAATAAACTTTCTATAATAACCAGCCAATTCTAAGAAACTTCTAACCTCGGTTGGTGACTCAGGGGTTTTCCATTTAGTAATTGCTTCAATTTTTGTTGGATCTACATGAATTCCTTCATGATTGACTAGGTGTCCAAGGAATTGTACCTGTTCTAACCAAAATTCGCACTTAGAGAATTTAGCATAAAGCTTTTCCTTCCTTAACAAACTTAAAAGTGCGTGCAAATGCTTTGCATGATCCTCTTTATTCTTAGAATAAATTAGAATATCATCTATGAAGACAATTATGAATTTATCCAAATATGGCTTACATATTCGGTTCATCATGTCCATAAATGCAGCTGGGGCATTGGTTAAACCAAATGGCATGACAGTAAATTCATAATGACCATACCTTGTTCTAAATGCGGTCTTAGGAATGTCCTCTTCCTGTACCTTTAATTGATGATATCCTGACCTTAAATCGATTTTAGAGAAAAATCGAGCTCCTTGTAGTTGATCAAACAGATCATCGATTCTCGGTAATGGGTACCGATTCTTAATCGTGACTTTGTTTAATTCACGGTAGTCAATGCTCATACGCATTGATCCGTCTTTCTTTTTAACGAACAATATCGGCGTTCCCCATGGCGACGAACTTGGCTGTATAAACCCTTTCTCTAACAATTCATCTAATTGTTTCTTTAATTCTTGCATTTCTGCAGGTGCCAAACGGTAAGGTGCTTTGGCAATCGGTGATGTTCCTGGTAGCAGGTGAATTCTAAATTCAACTTCTCTGTCTGGAGGTAGTCCTGGTAATTCTTCTGGAAAGACATCTAAAAACTGAGATACTACTGGAATATCTTTTAGTTCTTTTTCTTTAGTGTTAGTGATTATAGAAATCAAATACACTATAGAACCTTTTCTTATACAACTTGCAGTTTTCATCACAGAGATAAATTTAGTAGACCTAGAAGGTTTATCTCCTTTAATTGTGATCGTTTTACCTTTTGGTGAATTTACTTGAATTAACTTTTGATCACATAAAATACTGGCTTTATTGGCTATTAACCAATCCATTCCTAAAACAACATCAAATCCTACCAGATTCATGGGATATAGGTTTGCTATAAATTTCTGATTAACAATTTCTATGCTTGCTCCCTGCAAGATTTCAGAAATCCTAACAGCTTCTCCATTAGCTGTCTCTACTAAGCATTCATGTGGTAGTTTAGTTAATGACTGATTTAAAATTTTTCAAAATGACGTATTAATAAAACTTTGGTTTGCACCAGAGTCAAATAATACTTTAGCAAAATTATCATTAACTAAAAACATACCAGCTATAACATCTGGAATCATCTTGGCTTCATCTGCAGTCAGAACAAATGCTCTAGCATTTTTAGTATTCTTGTTGTCTGGAGCTGGAGCTAATTTTGGGCAATTTAGCTTGATATGACCTTGTTCTCCGCAATTGTAACATACCCGGCTGTTAGCTTTCTTTCTGCAGTTTTCTTCCTTGTGTCCCGATATTTTGCAAAAGTTACAATATATGGAGCATCTTCCTGAATGCTTTCTTTTGCAATACCTACAGTAGGGTGCAGATGTAGAACCTACATTTCTTCCACGATTAGAATTTCCAGAACGAAATTCTTGAGTCAACTTCTGGGTTAGGCTCCTTCTTTGATCCTCTTCTCGGGTACGGACTAATTCATCAGTCAAGGTATTGGCTAGTTCTACAGCTTCTTCTATGGTTTGAGGTCTAGCTGCCTTGACTACGTGTCTAATCTCTCCAATTAATCCCCAAATATAACGGGAGATTAACACTGGTTCTGGTGAAGCAAGGGTTGGCACTATTCTAGCATATTCAAATAATATCTTAGTATATCCCTTACTATCCACACCAGTCATCCTAAGGTTTAGGAATTTGTTTGCTATCTGTTCCTTCTCATTAGGTGGGCAGAATTTCTTTTCTACCTTGTTCTTAAATTCTTCCCATTCCATATTGTAGGTTTGATCACTTCCTCTTGTCTGGAGGATAGTGTTCCACCATTCTAGTGCTGCATTATTAAATAGGTTAGAAGCAAACAGTATTTTATCTTCTTCAGCACACTTGCTTATCCTTAAGACTGCTTCAGTTTTCTCTATCCAGCGTAAGGTTGCAATGGCCCCTTCATGGCCCGAGAATTCCATTGGTTTACAAGACCAGAATTCTTTATAAGAACAACCGTAAGGCAGGGTTCTTCTTCTTTTGGGAATGGGCATTTGAAGTATAGGTCCATTGTTCACGCTGTGTTCTGGTTCACTTGGTCGCTTACTGCTATGCTTACTCTTATTATCAGCATCTTTAACAGTTTGTAGAATAAATGGCATTGCATCTATAATTCCTTGTGCTACTATGTGTTGGATAGCACTATTGTCCACTTGATTGTTATTGATGTTTGGATTCTCATTAACCACGTTAATGTTACTCTGGTTATCATTATTTAGATTTCCTTGGTTTTCTTCGTCGGTCATCTGAATTTTAAACAATTACCCCATATTAATATCACAAATAATATCTTAATATAGTTAATCACATGACACGCATTTTTGCCAAAAGCGTCGATCATTGCGACTATACTCTTTTCATATACTATTATGCGTCTATTACACACTAGTACTGAAATAAAATTACAATACCAACAGAAATAGAATCACACTGATAGTAATATGCATCCGTACACACATATTTTATTTTATTTTTATTATATTTTATTATTATTACTACTACCATTTCCTCCATTCACATTCATGGATATGGATTTATCCAAAAATCCATATTGCGTTCATCGTATTTACATACGAGACGCTCTCCCACCTGATGCATTCTCTCACTGCTTTCTAAAATTTCCTCCCCAACAGTCCCAAGTTCTTGAACATTTTCTGCACTCATTGGGAGTGCAGGTTCTCGGACTGGGTTTGGAATCTGGGGTGCTGGTTCCTGATATGGGGGTGTAGGTGCCTGAAATTGGTAAGGATCCTCTAATATTTCCCTAATATAATCATCTTGATAATAGGGATCTAAAGGGTCCATACCTGGGTAGACTTCTATGTTCTGTATGGGTGGATATTCCTGGATAGGATAACGTTGCACAAAGTCCCTATTGTCGTCCCACCAGGGGTCGTAATTTGGGTCTAGGGGGTTTGGTGCAGGTACCCTAGGGATTTCTTCTGGATTAAAGTCATGTATTTCCACTTGGTTTTCCTGGTTTTCTATCTCCTTAGGTTGATCTGGGTTTTGTGGTTGTGGGGCTACTAATTGTTCCAGACTTGGGTCAGCAGCAGTTGTAGCTATGATATGAAAATTAGCTAGGCTTCTATTAAGCATATCTTGAGTATGGGCATCTGTCTCTCGCTTAATAGCTGCTAAAGCTCTTTGCTGTTGCAACTTTCGCATTCTCTTCCTACGAGCAAAAGCTTCTTTACTGAACCATCCTCGTTTCTTATTAGGAAATGGTTCTTCAGATTGAGCTCTAAAGGCAAATATTCCTTCTTCCTGATTAGCAGAATACCCAGAAAGGGCAGGCTGTGATAAGGTACCTTCACTCTTAGGCGAATCAGACAATTGACGATTCACGTCTGATGGTCCTTGATCACTCATACTGAAAACTAACAAATAGTCAAATAACACATAACCAATAATTACAGTTATGCACGTATTTCCGTAATTTATTTCCTAGCACAAAATTTAAAATTTAAGTGTCAGCAGAACACTTCTTTGGCTCAGACCAGTGGCTAGGCTCTGATACCACCTTCTGTCGCAACCCCCGATCCCTTATATGTCCAGGGAACGGGCGGACGCGAGCTCAGAGTTTGGTGGTATCAGTTGCTTAAATATCACAGCGGAATTTACATCAGGACCGTAGTTAGGAAATGTTTATCAGAGTAAAACCACCTCATTTAATATTAATAATCACATGGGTAAAACCCAAGTTTCATATTACAATACATTTATAGGGATAAACCCTATTTTATTGAATTTAAAACATCGTTTATTAGGTAACTTTTATAGCCACATTTTTCCCAAGCCTTCAGTGCTCTCCAGCTGGCTTTTCACTAATTGGCTGTTCACATTGTGTTACCTCTAACACGTTTTAAAAACATTTGTCAGTCGGAAATACTGGTGAGTGAATCCCAGTTTAATCAAGAAACATTTTATTAATTAAAACAGTATTGAGAGCGATCACATTTTTTATGTCTACACAATTACTCATTCAGTATTTGCCACTCGACCGGATCTATGGCTATGGTCAAATTACCCATTGGCTAACTCGTCGTCCAATGGTAATGCACTGTCATTCCGACTATTACTACTACTCGTAGTAATAAATTTTGTATACAAAACCCCATAATACCGGCAGTAATTGAAGAACTACAAAGACTCAATCACCGCTTAATCACATTGTAAACAATTAAGGTTTTGTAAAACATTCCAAAAACATTAACAAAAAGAGGATAAACTCACTTTGCTATCTTCGGCTTCTCGTAAGGGATTCCTGGATATAATCTATAATTTATACAAATGTACATTGGTTAGTATCATAACCCTTTGAAAATATTAATGATACCCTCCCCGAGACGGCATTCCAACAACTACGTCGGGCAGAACCACGACAGTTGTTACGGAACCCTAAATCAATCGGGCAGCGTAACTATTACGAAACTGGGGTTATAATACTTACAACGGAGCAGAACCTCGCTAATTAGGGGTATAATACCCGTGTATTTTAACTTTCCTACAGAAATTGTGATTTGAGATTGAAATGTGAGCGACGGAAAACGAAAACTGATGAGTTCTATATATAGTGCTGATATCTGACTTCCAGGCGGCCCACGTAAAGCACAGGCCAGGGTTACGCGGCCCGCGTCAACCCTGCTCAACATATAGCTTAGCTGATTCGATGTGTAGGTCCGCCACGATGTCGACACGTGTCAGCACCGGATGTCTCCGCGTATACTAATCTATCGCGGCCCGCGTTAACTAGCAAGGACTCTTACGCGGCCAGCTTGAACTAAAGGATTCAACGATATCAGGTTTAAACCCTGATACCGCCCGCGTGAAAGGTTGGGGTGGGTCTACGCGGCCTGCCTTAGCTTAACATTTATTGTTTTTAATTTATTTTATAAACTATAACGTATTCCGGGCTCGGTTTTCACATACGGGGTATAATATAAGACATATTAAGACATTCTATCATATAATAGGGTGTCGGAAATATTATGAGGGTGTTGGTTTTACTGAGGGTTGTTACAGCTTTGATGGCGCACTTCGCACACTCGCATCGTCGCGAGCCGCTTGAGAGCCGCCTTTGTATTTTTGACCACGTGCGCGTGGTGGATCACAGAGGCTGCAAGGACCAAGTGGGCGTGTAGGTTCGAGGCGCGTGACGTGGCAGTCTGCGCGCGAGTACACGAAGGCGCGCGGTTGCGCATGGTGCTTGGGTCCTGAGGTGACGTGCGCGGCGCACCAAAGTGAGCCAAAATGGCGCGACTGTGTGGCGTGCTCGTAGAGGCTCACAGGTGACGTGACACACGCGCGCATGGACCTGAGTCAGAGTGGCGCACGCGCGCATGGCTTTGAGCCAAATGGACGCACCGCGCATGACCGTGCAGACCTGGGCGCGCGCGCACCAGTGTGTCTTGCGCGCGCACGCACAAGCTTCCAGCATTGAATGACAATGCAGTTACAGTTCAGCTTCGAAACTAACGAGTTAACGGTCTTTGACTGAGAATTAAATGACGTATTAAATTGCATTGAAGACGTTTAATGCAATTTAAACCTCTCTTTAATTTCGTTTTTGACTGTTTTGACTTAGGAGCTGTATAAATACAGCTACATACCCAGCTGCAGAGGACACCAGTTACAACAGCTTTATGCAAACAATTCTATACACATCTCTGATCATCTTCTTCTTGCTCATTTCAAGGTAACCTTCGGGTTGTAGGCGAACTCCGGCAGTACCTCTGCTCCGGCTGTTGTACCCTAGGAAACAAAACGAGTACTCTTGGAAGACTTGGAATTTGTTTTAAGGGAAGCGTGTTGAACACGTGACTTAGCCACTCTTCTTCTACATTTCTTGTATTTTGTTTATTTCAGTTGTATTCGTACTAGTAATTTTTGCTTTCTAATTTCTGTATTGTAATCGTATTAATAAAATTTGTTTTATTTTATTTAATTACACGAACGGTTCCTACAAACATACCTATATATAGACATCAGACTTGTTTTGTAATTATTTACATGTTAATGTTATGAACGTGTTTATAGACTTAATCCTTGTAATTAGTTACATGTTAATGGTATGAATGTGTCTATAGAGTTAATCCTTGTGTTGTTTGGAAGACAAATCACAATGATCAAATATTTATACTAATTCGCCCCTTAATAAGTTAATTAGGGAAAAAGGAAATATGTTGGGAGTGTCGTGGGGATTTGCCTACACATTAATTTACAGAAAAAAAAAAAAAAAATACTATGTATGCGTAGCTGACTAACATTGGACTCCGAATTGAGTTTTTATTTTTAGAAGGCGACTTTCTCTTTACAGGACAGATCAGGTCTCCGGGGTCATGCAAAAGACATTTCTCCGTCAGCCCCGCTCTTCCGGACGCGATGTTCGATCGGGCCCCGGCCGGCGCGCAAGCTGACTTCCGCCCGGAAACCATACTGCCCCCACACGAGAGACTCGCTGAGGTAACAGCTTGGTAAAACCGGGTTGCCCTCAAGACCGCACCATGCCTCGGTAGGATACGATTCATCATTGGGACGACCCACCCCCGAAATGCCGCAGCCGGGGATCGAACCGGAGACCTCAAGAGGAAACCGGCCCAATCCAGCCAATTCGGATCCAACTGGGCTGGAGGTGGGTATCTCCGAATTGAGTTATACGCATTACTTTGTTAAACCTTATCTAGTAAGGTTACAACATCAATGGACATTAATGGTTGATCTCAAAGGGTAGTTTAAAGGAGATCTAAAGTCTAGAGACTAATTATTAAAGAGTTTTTTCCTATTATGGTGTTGGTGGATAAAATATTTACCAAAATGGTATTGTTGCTAAAGTATTTACCAAAATATTAATTTTGAAAATATATTTGTTTGTCACTCCTAACCTCATTAGATAATTCAAATTATATGAATAACTATTAATTTAATCATGGTATTATGTCTCTCACCTAACTTATTTTCTTTAAGAATCTTAAAAAAAGCCTATTATTTTATAAATCAAGTTCAGATTTTTTAGTCACTCAATTTTGTTGTTAAATTTTTTTTGAATCAAGTTTTAAGATCTGAGTTACACAATATTTATTCCCTCTATTAAATTAAAATAAGATAAATAAAAGCTACAGTTTAAGGTAAATAAAAATGCTTTTCTTTATTTTTATTTTTATACAATGAAAAAGTTAGTTAATATTTTTTCTCAAGTTGGTGTGTTAACTATCCTACTAATATCATATTATGGATACCTATAATGTCTTGACAAAAAAAAAAATAATGCAACAAAATTATTGGGTTGTATAGAAGAAAAAAAGCAAGAATAATATTATGAAAATGAATTTTTAAAGTGTTTTTTATACAAGTCATATCAACTAGAGTTTTTATGTAACATTCAGTTTTTTTATTAATTATATAATTATGAGAGTATAAATGTATACAGATAAAGTTCTTGAGATCACACGAAGGTCTTATTTTATATATAAGTAGGTTTGATAAAAAAAAAAAGGCTTTTTAAGATTTAAAAAACAAATAAGTTAAGTGAGAGGCACAATATCATGATTAAATTAATAGTTATTCAAATTATTAGAATTATTCAATGAGATTAGGAATGAGAAACAAAAGAATTTATCAAAAACATTATTTTGGTAAATATTTTTCCACCAACATCATTTTGGTAAATAGTTTATCCACCAACACCATTATAAGAAAAAACTCAATTATTAAATTAGTTTATTATATAAATAGGGTTGTTGGGGTTACTTAATTTATGTATAATATTTTTTTAATTAATAAGAAAAAAGTCGAACAAGTTGTTCAAGTGTACATGTTCTTCGTGATCTTCGCTTGACAATTCAACAATTTCATCCATATTAAGGGGGGACGGGGCACCTATGCGGGTATCCCTCCTGGGTTTAACCTGGCACCGGAACACCGCTGCCACCCATGAAGATTGACAAGAAATAGATTACTTGCATATGCATAATAGAATTAAATTAAATTTGATTGGGCTTCGACACTAATCAGATGATAATAGACATGTTAGTTGAATTCGTTGTCCATGAATGACGAAAAAGAAAGAAATTCATACAAAGAAAAAAAATATATATTCTTGCATAAGCCACGTGTAGATCACAATAGTTAGTTGATTCATAAGTCATATATAATATTGGTAAAGGAGATTAATGAGAACCCAATTGATTCTTACCCACTCAAGCTTAAGCCCCTTGTAGATTACATTGTTGACTTAGCCTATAATAATTTACTTTCGATGACATCAGATTCCAACCAAGTAAATAATATTTATTATAACAATATTACATATGAGAATGAGAGTACCCCAGAAAAATCACAAAAGCTTCATTAATGATTTTCAAGATGTAGATAATATTCATGAGCAAAAATGGTACGAGATAATAAGGCTATGAGGTGTGGACGGAGCCCCATGGGTCTTTATCAAGTCCACATAGGATCCACGTCAGCCATGGAGCCCCCCTTTAATTTGGAGGGTGTGGATGGAGCCCCTATTAAACAAAATTAAAAAAAAAAACATTTGATTGGTTTAAAAATAGTGGGCCCCACCGGAATATGTGCATATGGACGCTACCGGGTGTTACCATGATGGAGCCCCATCAATGGCGCCCCCCTCTTCACTTGGAGGGTGTGGTGATGGATGATGACGTGGCGGGAATGGAGCCCCATGGAGCCTCCACACCTCATAGCCTAAGATATTGAATCATGTATCCAGGAAGAGAAACATTAGGTTTGCATCGAAACACAAAAATGGAATTAAATGATTAGTAAACCCTAAATTATATGATTTAATGCAAGTGTTGTTACAAAATATGTAGTCTCGAAAGAAGTTTTTTGAACGGCCAACAAAAGATATATTGTATTAATCAAAAGGTTAACAACGGTTAACCCAAAGTTACATCCACCATAGTTTTACACCTTCATACAAATTAAATCAAACCTACACCAATCCTCCCATGTAAGTGATAACGCCTTTGCCCGGTGTTTCAGCCAAAGGAAACTTAGTACTTTGATCTCCTCCACAACCAACTTCACCACCGCCCTTTTATTATTAAAGACTACATAATTTCGCGTTCGCCAAATACACCATATCGCCGTTTGAACGACCGAGTACATGATCTTTTGCCATCTCCTAGACCCACGGCAGTGAGTGTGAAGAACAAGCACATCCCTGCACAGAAGAAGAAGGGGGTAGCAATCCTACACCACCTGGATACCTCTTCCCAGATTCCTTGTGTAAAGCAACACGCCGCAAACAGATGGTCACACGATTCCTCAGCTTCTTCACATAATACACATTCCGAGCTCGTAATCTGGAAGTTCCTTCTCCGCATCGCCTCCTTAGTCGGTAGTCGGTTAATAAACAGTCTCCATGTCAAAAAATTCACCTTAATTGGGCACCAATTATTCCAGCAATGCAATAGGCTCGGAACATTATTCGAGTTGGGTTGTAGCGACTTCCTAAAACCACGAACCGAGTACGATCCAGAGTCCTCCAAAGCCCATCTCCATGTATCATTATCACCTGTCATGCTGATGTTTTCTAACAATTTCGAGAGCTCAGACATCTCCTTGATTTCCGGCTGTAAAAACGGAGCCCGAACCCAACCAAATGCCACAAATCTAACATTATTTTGCACCTTAATTCGATCGGCCACCAGAACTCTCCTGTTGCTTTCAAGCTGAAATAGAGACGGGAACATGACACACAACGGGGCACCTGTAATCCAGCAATCCATCCAGAAAGATGTTCCCAACCCATTCCCTACAGCTGCCCGAAAAGAAGTGCTCAAATCCACACCTAAAGCCGCTAACTCCTTTGCAATTCCAACTATCTGCTTCCACGGACCGGGCATAGACATCTTGACCGGTACCGGAGACCAAGAGTCTCGAAAGAAGTTAGTATAAAATAGGAAGTGGGTACAGTAATGATGACATGACACAACAAAGGTTTCTATGAATCAAGAGTTATGTCAATTTGTGTAGTTGGAGTCAGAAATTTTTCCAGATTCAAGAACAATGCAAAATTGATTGCTTTTACATAATTTAAATAATGAAAAAAAGTGTGTTAAAAAGTAATGTCATGTAAAGGAATGATGAGTGTTGAATATCCATTTGGGAATAGCCTAACGGTAATGGTGCTAGTGAGTTAGATAAAATTTAGGGTATAGTAAGAGATCAATGGTTCAATCTACATGGTGTGCAACTTTAGGCATTCAGAAAAGAGTTAATTACACAGATGGACCCTGTGGTTTATAGCTAGCTAGTTTCGCCTATAGGTACTAACTTCTTTTTAACAGGTTCAGGTTTTATGGTTTCAATTTTGTAACAAGTTTGGCTACTAACACCAAAATTAGTTAATTATATCAAAAGAGTAGAATGTTTGGTTGTTCCCTTTGGTTTGCAGATTTTGCATAATGGGTTCTTAACTTTTAATAAGTACACATTTGATTCTAATGGTTGTAAAAATGTAACACATCTAGTTCTTAGTAGCTAACGTTGTTAAATTTTCAGGTAAATATGTGTGAAATTACTTATTACCCTTGAAGATAATATATATATATATATATATATATATATATATATATATATGTAGGGGTAAGATCAAATAAAAAGTTGATTTTGCCTAAGTAGGATACGAAGTAATCTTAACAATTCATTTTTCAAATCAATGGTTAAGATGAAAGTGTAGAAGAAATGAGGAGTGCAATGATATCTTGGGAAAATCATATTTATGGACTTTCTCTCTCCACATGCAAGGCACATGCATATTCCACCCCCATTTTTTAAACGTTCATAACTTTTTTATACGACATTATTTTTTCATAAAAATTTCACCATAAAATCGAGCGTCTTTTTATCTTTAATTTGAGTACCATATTGCTATAGAAAATATGAAGACTAAAAACCCACTAAAATGTGTTGTATTTCTATGTTGTATAACATTTTTTTGTGCTGGATTTTTGTACTATATTTTTGTGCTAAATTTTTTGTGCTAGATTTTTTTATTTTAATTTTTTTTCTCAATTTTTTTTGCTGGATTTTTTTGTACTACATTTTTTTGCTGAATTTTTTCGTGCTATATTTTTTTGTACTAGATTTTTTTGTGCTATATTTTTTGTACTACATTTTTTGTGCTATATTTTTTTGTACTATATTTTTTGTGCTAGATTTTTTTGTACTATATTTATTTTGTTGTATTTTTAAAAAACAAAATGGGTGCCACATGTCATTTTCATTTCTATTTATAGGACCAAAATGTCCTTCATTCCTACTTATTAGGAGTGGCACATGTCATCATCACAATTCTTCTTAGGCTACTTAGGCAAAATTTACTTTTTAGTGAAGGGGAATGATCCACTAAAAAGTGGATTTTGCCTAAGTAGCCTAAGAAGGATTGTGATGATGACATGTGGCACTCCTAATAAGTAGGAATGAAGGATATTTTGGTCCTTATAAATAGGAGTGAAAATGACATGTGGCACCCATTTTGTTTTTCAAAAATACAACAAAATAAATCTAATACAAAAAAATCTAGCACAAAAAATGTAGTACAAAAAAATATAGCACAAAAAAATTTAGTACAAAAAAATATAGCACGAAAAAATTCAGCAAAAAAATGTAGTAAAAAAATTCAGCACAAAAAATTGAGAAAAAAAATTTAAGATAAAAAAATCAAACACAAAAAAATTAGCACAAAAATATAGTACAAAAATTTAGCACAAAAATATAGTACAAAAATCCAGCACAAAAAAATGTTATACAACATAGAAATACAACACATTTTAGTGGGTTTTTTTAGTTTTCATATTTTCTATAGCAATATGGTACTCAAATTAAAGATAAAAACACGCTCGATTTTATGGTGAAATTTTTATAAAAAAATAATGTCGTATAAAAAAGTTATGAACGTTTAAAAAATGGGGTTGGAATATGCATGTGACTTGCATGTGGAGAGAGAAAGTCCATAAATATGATTTTCCCAAGATACCATTGCACTCATCCTTTCTCCTACACTTTCATCTTAACCATTGATTTGAAAAATGAATGGTTAAGATTACTTCTCATCCTACTTAGGCAAAATCAACTTTTTATTTGATCTTACCCCTTTAGTGGATTCTTCCCCTATATATATATATATATATATATATATATATATATATATATAGGTAGAGGATCCTTTGTGTAACGTTCTGGCGATGAGAGTGTTTTGTCGACAACATAGGACTGCTTGGGAGAAGTGGGTCATTCTGGAATGTGGAGAACAGTGTCCTTTTGTCGCAACCCCCGACCCCTACACGGGAGCGGGCGGCCACGAGCTACTCAGAGCGGGTCGTATAGGTGTTTATTAATTTGGCGGCGGAATACATCAGGATCGTAGTTAGGAAATATTTTATCAGAGTAAAACACCAAACTTTTTATAAGAATAATTTATGGGAATAAAACCCAAGTTCATTTGACAATACATTATTTAGGGATAAACCCTAATTATTGAAAACAAAATGTCTTGTTTATTTTGGTAACTTTTATAGCCACTATTCCAAGCCTTTAGTGCTCTTCAGCTGGCTTCTATTGGGCTTTCATATTACATTACCTGAAACACGTTTTAAAAACATTTTGTCAGCAAGAAATACTGGTGAGTGCATCCCAGTTTAATCAAAAAAGTTTAATCTCTGCGCACCAGACTGGAGTCCTGCACTTTCGTCCATAAAGTGCCTCAAATGGAGCAGCATTAATGCTGGTATGATAGTTGTTATTGTAGGAAAATTCGATTAATGGTAAATGATCGTCCCAATTTCCTCCGAAATCAATTACACAGGCTCTAATCATATCTTCCATAGTCTGGATTGTCCTTTTGCTTTGTCCGTCTGTTTGTGGATGATAAACGGTGCTTAGATTCAACCTGGTTCCCATTGCTTTTTGGAAACTTATCCAAAAATGAGAAGTAAAACGGCTATCTCTATCGGATACGATAGATAAAGGAATCCCATGTAATGAAACTACTTCATTTACATATAGCTTGGCTAACTGTTCCATACTGAAAGTTTCCTTCATGGGTAAGAAAAGAGCAGATTTAGTTAATATATCTACAATCACCCAGATTGTATCATTTCCTTTTCTTGTCTTGTGTAACTTAGTAACAAAATCCATTGTTATCAATTCCCATGGGCATTTCTAACTGTTGCAATAATCCTGATGGTTTTTTATGCTCAGCTTTAACTTGAGAACAAGTTAGACATTTTGCAACATAATTAGCTATATCCTTTTTCATTCCTATCCACCATAAATTCTTTCTTAGATCTTTATACATCTTATCACTTCTAGGATGTATCGTATACTTAGATTTATGAGCTTCTTCTAGGATCTTATGACGTAGATTTCCTTGTTTAGGTATCCATGTCCTTTTCTTATGGAACTTCCAAATTCCACCTGTTCCTTGTTCTAACTCCTTAATCATTCCCTTCAATTTTTCAGCATCGTCCTTGATTGTTGATTCCTGTACTTCTCTAATCTGTTCATTCAAATCTACTTGTAGATTTAATCTGAGAGAACGTGCTCGCTTTGGTTTTTCATGATACTTTCCACTTAAAGCATCAGCTACTACATTGGCTTTTCCAGCGTGATACTGGATATCACAATCATAATCACTAAGAATTTCCATCCAACGTCTCTGTCCCATATTTAAGTCCTTTTGCCCAAAAATATACCTTAAACTCTTATGATCGGTGAAGACAACAAATTTGTTTCCGTATAAATAGTATCTCCAAATCTTAAGGGCAAAAACTATGGCTCCTAGTTCTAGATCATGGGTGGTGTAATTTTCTTCATGTTTCTTAAGTTGTCTAGAGGCATAGGCTATAACCTTTTGACGTTGCATCAACACACATCTATATCCTAACTTAGATGCATCACAATAGACTATAAAGTCTTCAGTTCCTTCTGGTAATGCAAGTATGGTTACGTTGGTTAACCTTTGCTTAAGAATCTTAAAAGCTTTTCTTGTTTTGGTCCCCATTCAAACTTAACTGATTTGCAGGTCAGTTTAGTCAATGGAATGGCTATTCTAGAGAAATCGCGCATAAACCGTCTATAATATCCTGCCAGTCCAAGAAAACTTCGTACATCGCCTCGATTTTTGTGAGATCCACATGAATTCCTCATGATTAACTAGATGTCCTAGGAATTGCACTTCTTGTAACCAAAATTCACATTTTGAGAATTTAGCATAAAACTTCTCTTTTCTCAACAATGTGAGGAGTGTATGCAGATGGGCTGCATGGTCCTCTTTACTCTTAGAGTAAATTAAGATATCGTCTATAAAGACAATTATGAATTTATCCAGGTATGGTTTACATATCCTGTTCATCATGTCCATAAATGCGGCTGGGGCATTGGTTAAACCAAATGACATGCCAGTAAATTCATAATGACCGTATCTCGTTCTAAAAGCAGTTTTAGGAATATCCTTTTCCTGAACTTTCAGTTAATGATATCCATAGCGTAAATCGATCTTAGAAAAGAATCGAGCTCCTTGAAGTTGATCGAACAGATCAACGATTCTCGGTAGTGGGTACCGATTCTTAATCGTAACTTTGTTCAATTCTCGATAGTCAATGCACATACGCATCGATCCATCTTTCTTTTTAACGAACAAAACTGGTGCTCCCCAAGGGGATGAGCTTGGTTGTATAAAACCTTTGTTAAGAAGTTCGTCCAATTGCTTCTTCAGTTCCTGCATTTTCGTTGGTGCTAATCGATATGGTGCTTTGGCAATTGGCGCCGTCCCTGGTATTAGGTGAATTCTAAATTCAACCTCTCTATCAGGCGGTAATCCAGGTAACTCTTCTGGAAAAAAATGTCTACGAATTTAGATATTAAAGGAATATCTTTTAATTCTTTTCCTTTAGTATCGATGATTACAGAAATCATATATACGATTCCTCATTTCCTTTCATAGCTTGCAACTTTCATCACAGAGATGAATTTCGTCGATCTAGATGGCTTATCTCCTTTAATTGTGATCTTTTCACCACTTGGTGTACTTACCTGTACTGACTTTTGATCATATAAAATACTTGCATGATTGGCTACCAACCAATCCATTCCTAATACAACATCGAAACCCGCCAGATTCATGGGGTAAAGGTTAGCAAAGAAACAATGGTTTAGGATTTCTATTCTTGCCCCCTGCAAGATTTCACTTATCTTAACAGATTCTCCATTGGCCGTTTCTACCAAACAATCTTGTTGAAGTTAGCCTTTAGGGTTTAGCTTTTAGGGTTTATAGTTTAGATTTTACGGTTTATCTTAGGTTTTAGCCTTATTTTTTAGCTTTAGGGTTTAGAGTTTAGGAGTTAGGATTTAGGGTTTAGGGTTAAGAGATCCTAGTTAGGGTTCGACGAGCCGGTTCCAACGTCGCTAGAATGATCCAATCAGAGTTCGTTTGAGTCGGTTCTCCGCTGTTCCCCACTTTTTTAGTGTTCCCCAATACCTTCCCCTATATATATATATATATATATATATATATTATAGTACAAAATTACACGTATATCTAGTTATAGGCTAGGTTTCGTTCATCCAGTATTGCATTTCCCTCTCATCATATTTCCAAACTAGTCGTTCTCCTATCTGTCTGATTCTATTTCCCTTATTCACTAAATCTTCTCCATACTGATGGAGTTCCTGCACTTGTTTTCGACTCATTGGTGGATCTAATGGTTCCGGTGGAGGTACGGGTTCCTTGTAGGGGTTTCCGCTATTCATTTCGAAAAATGTCCTATCGATTTCCTTCCACGGATCAGGTTCTAAAGGTTTTAGTTCTTCTTCAGGTGGGTACAAGGCCGAGTATGACCTATTGTCTTCAAACCATGGATCATGTCCTAAAGGATGTGGGGTTGGGATTCTAGGTGATTCGTCTAAGTTAAATGCAGGTATCGGGAGTTGGTTCTTGGAGTGGGATTCTAGCATTAGTTGGTCTGGAGGTTCGGTTATTTAGTTTTGGTCATTGTCTATGGCTGTAGTGGCTAACAGGTGAAAATTGGTCAACTGTCTATCTAATTCTTCTTCCCAAGGTTGTCTACTGGTTACTTCCTGAATTTGTGCGTTTGCCTCCCTATTGGCCCTGACTATTGCTCTCTGTTGTAACTTTTTCATTCTTTTTCTCCTTTCATGAGCCCCTCTACTAAACCAACCTCTTTTCTTAGTAGTAAAAGGTTTCTCCAATTGAGCCTTAAAAATAAATACTCCTTCTTCGGTACCAGCTGAATATCCTGAGGGATCAGGCTGGGATGATGTTCCCTCATTTTTCTGTGAACTATCTAAATGACGATAAGCGTCCGATGTTCCTTGATCACTCATACTGTAAACTAACAAATAGTTAAATAACACATAACACATAATCACATAAATTATTTCCTAACACATAATTTGAAATTTCAGTGTCAGCAGAACACTTCTTTGGCTTAAAATCAGTGGCTATAGCTCTGATACCACCTTCTGTCGCAACCCCCGACCCCTACCCGGGAGCGGGCGGCCGCGAGCTACTCAGAGCGGGTCGTATCGGTGTTTATTAATTTGGTAGCAGAATACATCAGGACCGTAGTTAGGAAATATTTTATCAGAGTAAAACACCAAACTTTTTATAGGAATAATTTTTGGGAATAAAACCAAGTTCATTTGACAACACATTATTTAGGGATAAACCCTAGTTATTGAAAACAAAATGTCTTGTTTATTTAGGTAACTTTTATAGCCACTATTCAAAGCCTTTAGTGCTCTCCAGCTGGCTTCTATTGGGCTTTCATATTACGTTACCTGAAACGCGTTTTAAAAATATTTTGTCAGCAAGAAATACTGGTGAGTGCATCCCAGTTGAATCAAAACAGTTTTAACATTTAACATAATTGAGGGCAACCCGCAATTACATTTGCTTGATCTAAAGAATTACCCAAAGTACTGTCAACCCGACTTGTGGGTCATATTACTCATTGGCTAACTCTTTGTCCAATGGTAACGTCTCACAAATTTTGTATACAAAACCCCAACATACCGATAGTAATTGTAGACTTACAAATACTCAATTACTGTTAAGCGTAATTAAAACAATTGAGGTTTTGGTAAACATTTTGACTCACAAAAAGATTTATAAAAAGAGAATGTACTCACTTTGCAAGTTTAGATATTACTAAAGCATCCTGAGAATCTCCTGGTTATTATCTATTAAATCAAATAATGCACACGTGTTAGTAAAATAACCCAATTCAATTTAACCGTACAACTCGAGACAGAATTCCAATGAATGAGTCTGACAGAGCCGACATGCATTACGGAATCCTAAATCGATCGTGTAGGGTAATAGCAGGGTTATAGTACTTACCTCGAGGTAGAGCTTCGCTAAATAGTGGGTATTATGCTCGGGCAGAAGTTTAACTATTAGAAAGTTTAAGAGAGAATTCAGAAATTGAACGACGAACAAATGAGCTCGACCCCCCCTATATAGGCTGATTCGGGTGTATGTCGCGGCCCGCGAAAGATGAAGCTAGGGACTTCGCGGTCCGCGAGCGACTACGTGTCGTTTATAGCCTTGCTGAGTCACATGCCACGTGGCACGCCACGTGTTCGGATCAGAACGAGGACGTCGCGGCCCGCGAGAGATTGTAAAATTTCATTTTTGTTGATTTTTACAAGTATAGAGGTATAACGGGCTTGGTTTTCACGTACGGGGTATATTTTAGGACATATAGGGTTTCCAAAAATATTTTTAGGAGTGTTGTTATACCTTTGGTGGTGGTGTGGTGGGTGAAGGGTGGGGTTGAAGATGAAGGTGAATGATGGTAGTTAAGAAGAAGTATGAATAGGGATGGGACTCACAATGTTTTAATATTTGTTTAATATATATGTAAATTTATTTAATATTTAAATAACTTTTTTGTTTTGTTTGACTATGGGTAGTTTTATCATTTTACATGACTTAATCGGATAATTTAACAACGTTAACTATTAAGGATTACAAATATTATTAAAATTCAACCATATGAAACACCTAAGTAATAGGTTTACAACCATTAAGATCAATTGTATAATTCTCCCTATATTCATTATCAGTTTTGCTTTGTAAGGTAAAAGTACTATTCCTTTTTTTTTACAACTAGATACGGTACATTTGGTTGAGTTTACAAGTTAGTGATGCATTATCACCCTTCTCCACTTTTTCAGTAATAGTAGGTTTCCCTCTTCTCTTTCTCTACTATTCAACATTCAAACACAAAAGTATCCAACAAAGCACACTACACAACTTCGCCAAAAAAACAAAACACCCACCACCGGAGTTGCTTGGTGGTGGACTAGTGGTGGTGATGAACTTCGTTTGGATCGGGGGTGACGAAAGGCTCACCGCCTATTTGCGTATTCCGCCAAACAGATAGAACAATACCCAAATAATAACATTCCGACAGTTCTGTGTTAGGGAGAATGTTTGTAGAGAGAGAACTGGGGCAGTGGCGTTAAGGTGACGATTAGATGGGTTGTAGTGGAGGGAGGTGTTGACTCTCAGACTGGGGAGGGAGATGATGAAGATGGTTATCGCGGTCTTGGTGGTGGTATGGTTGTGGTGCTGTTGTGGTGATGCGCTCTGGTGGTTGGTGGCGGTGGCAATTTGATGGTGTTGATGTTGTGTTGTTGCTTATGGCAGATACATAAAGAGATGTAGAGATGTTACATTGTATGTAGTGTCATTATTGTAATTAATAATTTATATTTGGGCCTTTTGATAGATAATATATTCGGACTAGCATAATTGTAATGGCAACTAAAAATTAATATTTACAATATATTTTGCTACTAATTTCTGTATTTTACTAGATAGAAAAATTAGAATCGATTGATAACCATGCCGACACCAAACACCCAAAAACCATAGGATCATCAATAATGATATAATTGAACAAGCCGCAACCCAACACTACTAAAGTTTCACTAGAAATTGGGTTGGAACTTGGAACTAAAATTATGCTTAAGTGTGTTAGGTCGGACCAAAACCCAAAAAAACCATAGGATCATCAATAATGAAATAATTGAACAACCCGAAACACAACACTACTAAAGTTTCACTAGAAATTGAGTTGGAACTTGGAACTAAAAATATGCTTAAGTGTATTAGGTCGGATCAAAGGTTGGTTAACGAACCAATGTTACGTGTTCCAGTGCATGGTTAAACATTTTAATGTCTTTTTTCGGTTTAACAAACTCGCCATAACACGTGGGCCCGAAAAACTCGTTACTAAATGTTAAGGACCAGTTATATAAAATCTGCAAACCATAGGCAAATCAGACATTAAAAATATTTTTTTATGTTTCTTATTTGATTTATTTTCTTCTTTTCTAAACCGTCCTAAGCTTATAGTTTTTTTAATAGCCAATGCAAACTTCATTCAAACCAAGCATATATCAAACGTTTTCAGCCAGAAGCTGATACAGAAGCAGTACCAAAACAGAAAGGAAAAAAAGGATAAAAAAGAAACAGAGAACATAAATCTTAGAACTATCTACACATTAATATTGAAATCCCACCATTCTTGTTTTGAAATTGTGCTATGCTTTGAACGTTGCCTCACATCTTGTAGCGAAGAATCTTTAATCTCTTCCATAATCATCTGAACCGTTCAGTTTCTTCCTGAAAAAAATTTGTCGTTCCTGTTTAACCACAATATCCACATTGACTGTACATCTATAGCATGTAAAATCTTCTTAACGTTCCGGCTCCTTTGACTGTCAATAAAAGCTTACAATACTTCCGTTAAGCTACCTTCTGTATTCACCATCGGAGTTTTCGTCCACCTTGCCACCTCATGCCATACCCTTTTTGCTAGATTACATCTTAACAAGATATGAATCGCTGATTATTCATACTCTCCACAGATTTTACACATGACGTCCTGAAGATTCATTCCCCTATTACTTAGTGCCACGGCCGACGGAATCTTTTCCTCAATTGCACGCCAAACAAACGCAGAACTCTTTCTTGTTACCCAAATATTCCAGCAGAACGAATTCGGAATTGCATTAATATCCAGGCTACGACCCAACGTGTGCCTGACCAACTTTACACAGAATTCTTCATCCTCATTATATCTCCATACCCAAATGTCTCCCTTATTCACAATATTTATTTGCTGTAATCGATCCTTCAGAGTAACCATTTCTTGTTTCTCCGAATCACTATAAGGAGCTCTAATCCATGGCCAGTCCCATAATGTTCCCCCATTCACAATTTTATAAATTCCTGAACTTTTGCTTTTTTCTTAGTTGATAACTGGTATAAACTTGGGAATTGCTCCCTCAAAGATTCATTACCCATCCAAATATCTACCCAAAACAAGATTTTGTCCCCCAATCCCACTTTACTTCTGAAACTTGTATTAATATTTATATTATTCTTCATGAACTCTTTAGCTATTTCCCCAATGTTTTTCCATACCCCCACCATGGATTTTTTAAATGATATTGATTCAATTCTTCTTTGATTTACGTGTATCGATCCAATTACTCTAGACCACAAATTATCCGGTTCCATCTTATATCTCCACCACCATTTTGCTAAGAGAGCCAAATTCATGTCTCTCAAATTACCGATACCTAGTCCCCCAAAATCTTTCAAGGCAACCACTTTTTCCCATTTTACCCATCTAATTTTATTATTTAATGAACTACCTCCCCATAAGAACTTTCTCCGTATCCCTTCCAAAACTTTTAATACACCACTTGGACATTTATATAGGGAAAGGTAATAATTTGGTAAACTACCCAAAACTGATTTAACAAGTATAAGTCTCCCTGCAAAAGATAACGTTTTCGTCTTCCAATTCGTGAGCCTTTTATTAAATAAATCAATTACTTCCTTCCAATGTGCCATTTTGTTCATATTCGCTCCAACTTTTAAGCCTAAATATACGAACATAAATTTTCCAACCTTACAATTAAAAAATGTTGCCATACTTCTCACATCCTCCTCACTTGAACCCACCCTATATAAATGACTCTTCCGTGGGTTGACCTTTAAACCTGATATTAAATAAAAAATACGAAGAATCCTTTTGACATTCTTTGCATTGTTTTCCCCACAATCCCCGATGAATATCGCATCATCCGTGTAAAACATATGTGTCAAATATGGCCCTTCCCTTGGCAATTTTATACCCTGGAACAAATTATTTTCTTTGGCCTTTGTCATCATCACATGTAGGGCCTCCATAGCGATGATAAACAGAAAGGGGGACAGGGGGTCACCTTGCCTCAAACCTCTTCTATATTAAGATTCACCCGTAGGTGAACCATTTACCAAAATTGATCCTCTACCCGCAAATAGTATTCCCATAACCCAATTCCTCCATTTTGGAGGGAAACCCATATGTGTTAAAATGGAAATCAAGAATTTCCAGTTTAACGTGTCATAAGCTTTTTCTATATCTGCTTTGAAAACAAACAAACGCTTTCCCGATTTCTTTGCCCAACCCACCACTTCATTTATTATTAACAGTCCTTCTATTATGTTTCTACCCGCCATGAATGCCGACTGGACATTGGAAACTACGTTCTTTATGACCCTTTTAATTCTATTAGCTAGCACTTTTGATATAATTTTGTTTATCACACCAACTAGAGATATGGGTCTAAAATCTGAAAGAGTGACAGGATCTGTTACCTTTGGTATAAGAGCAATAAACGAAGCGCTGCACGAGTGGTGAATTGATCCGTGTGTATAAAACTGATCCATAATCTCCATTATTATTCCTTTCACTTCCTCCCAATAAACTTTGATGAATTTGAAGGTGATCCCATCCAGTCCTGGCGACTTATCTATTCCGCAATCCCATACTGCCTTCCTTACCTCCTGAATTGAGAACTGACTCACTAACCCATCCGCTTCAGCCCCACTTAAAGGTTTTGAAACCCCCTGCATCGATTCTCGGCCTCACATAGACTGGTTCTTTGAATTTCGCTTGGAATACCGTCAAAAATTGTGTTTTTATTTCCTTTGGATCCGAAACTCACACCCCATTTATCCATAGACCATTGATCTTGTTTCTGGCTATATGGTTATTCACAATCGAGTGAAAATAGTTGGTATTCTCGTCTCCCAATCTTATCCACCTTGCCCTTGCCTTCTGTTGTAAATCAGATGCCTCTTTACAGTGCCACCTTTTAACCTTGTCTTTGCAATCCTGCCAAATGGCTATTTCCTCAACCGATAGTGATCTACTTTCTACTAAAATATCCATTTGTGCCAACTTATTATGAGCTTCCAACAGTTTTTCTCCTCTTCCTCTTTTTTATTCTTACGCCATTTTTTCAATTCTTCTTTCACTACCTTAAACTTTGTAGCCAATACCTCATCCTTGAATCTTGAATCACAAATCGAATTTAGATCCCTCCTCACTGTCTCATCAAATCCCTCTGAGTCAAACCAACTGTTAAACAATCTAAAGGGAGAAGGACCAAAGCTGTTATTAACAGTTGTTAATATTAAAGGGCTATGATCCGAAATATTTCTACCGAGTGCTAATAGGGATGCGTTTGGCCATTTGTTCATGAAATTATCACACACCAAGACCCTATCTAATTTGCTTAGATTAGCTCCATCTTCGGATAAAAACGTGTATTTCATTCCTCCCATATTATACTCATGAAACCCCCCTCTACTTATAAAGCTATTAAAGCATAAAGCTCCACCTACATCAAAATGTGAATTAAACCTCTCCTCAGGAAATCTGACCACGTTAAAGTCCCCCAACATTAACCATAATCCAGTAATTGAACTCTTCACTACCAATAATTCTTCCCACATCGTTCTCCTACTGGTTTTACTTGTCAAGCCATAGATATTCACTACGACTAAATCCACATTTTCCCCAACAATCTTTCCTTTTATCAAAATAAAATTTTGATTTTTTACTTCCTGTTCTTTTTTAAACACAGTAGAATTCCAAATAGATAATAAACCTCCAGACCGTCCCTCCGCATCAACTTTCGAGAACTCAAAACTTGTATTATCCCAGAACCTTCTAATTCTACTTAAGGATAAATCCCTAAATTGAGTTTCTTGTATAGCAAAAAATGATAGATTATACTTACTTATTAAACGTCTGACTTCAACTGCTTTTCCCGCACCTCCTGCCCCTTTTATATTGAGGGATCCAAAATTCATTGCTTCCTAGCATCCGCCTGATCGTCAATAACCGTATCCTTTACCAACGAGATGTGTTTTGACAGACTAACTCCGATCTTCTCCCCAATTTCTATTGTCACAACCACTTCTTTGTCCACCTCCTGTTCTTCTATCTCTATCTCTTCGTTGTTTACATCGTATGCGTCATTCCCAGACTCACATTTGTCTTGCCGTAATAAGTCTAAAACATCTTCTTCCTCCCACTCGGAATTCAATTCATCCTCTATACTTCCTTCATTATTTTCGTATATGCTCAAATCCTCCTCAGCAATTCTGATTTTGCCCTTATTCCTTCTCCTGTTTGTTCTCCTTTTCTTTAAGAATAATCTCTTTTTTGCTCTAGTTCTGGAGTCATTAGATAAATCAATATTTAAATTAGGGATTTTATTTTTACCTACCACAGTTTGTGGTTTCAATGCGTTCACGCGGGCTTTAGCAAGTGAGACTCTTTTCCTTTTCTTTTGGGTTGTGCCGTCAAGCCCACCTATCTTAGGAGATAGATACCCATCAATATTAGGAGATATTGGACCGTCTGGCCCAACACCTACTTTTGGGGATTCTAAACCATCCGGCCCGCCTTTTTTTGGAGTCAACACTTGTTCACCATTAGTTTTTTGACTGTTAGTTGTGGACCCATCTTCATTTATTGCCTCCATCCTAGGAATTAAAGCATCATTAACCTCGATGGCCAGCTCCTCGATTATGGGACTATTGCAGTCATAACTTTTGGACTGTACATCTTCCACCGACTCTACATTTTCCGTCTGTTCATTTCCGGCCGTCTCATTCTCCGGTTGCATCTCCGGGATCGGAACTGGTTCTCCGATCTCCTCTGTCGCCATGTTATCTGATTGAGATTTATCTTCGTTAATCTCCGGTTCCTGGTCGTCTCCCTGGTATCTTTCATTTACAAACTCCGGTGTCCAGAACTGGTTAATTTCTGAGATCCAGACATAAAAAACCAGACTTTTCCATCTAATTGGTACTTTTTCTTCAATCGTTGAGCCATTGTTCACTAAAACGCTGATTACTTCCTCGTTGAAGCATAGGTCCTTCTCATCAGCATCCGACTTCCTTATTATTCTTCCAAACCTTTCACCAATACATTCAAAAACTGCATCCAACCATAGTTGTAATGGAATTCCCCTTATCCTCAGCCAGGCGATTCTTTCATAAGGAATAATTTCACCATTCCAAACACTTATACTACTAAACCACTCTTTCCTATTATCATACTTATTCATAAACAAATCCAGTTCTTCCGCTGAATCAAATACCATCAGTAGTTTCAATCCTCCAATATATCTGACCTGTGACCTATTCAACCCCAAATTTTTCTTCATCCGACTAACTCCTCTTAGTGCTTCAATGTCATGTAATTCTCCTATTACCGATAAACCTTTCCAATTCTTTAGTGGAACCGACTCATTTGTAAATGTTAACCTGCGCTCATTCAGTTGATTTGTCGATCTGCCTGCTGCGATGTCTGCCCAGGAAGTTCCCTGTTTCACAGGCCCGTCTCTTGGTGGCCCTGACTGATAGTTTACTGGGATAATTGGTTCTTTCCTCTTTTCCGCCCACACCTTACTTTGACCACGTGTTTTCTTTTCCACTTTTACAAACCTGGCAACATTTGCTCTAATCCTTGACGGGTGATCCGTAGGACAACCCTTAAATGAGCTAAATATGTGCATATCCCATATTTTACACGGTTATGTATCATGAATGTGATAACTACGAGTGTTCGTGTGTTTTACAGGTAAATCGCTTAATTCGGTTAAATTGGAACCGTAAGCTACGGATGAAGGGAATTGGTGGCATGTATGGTTTGTTTTGGATGGGAATTAATATGTTTTTCTTTTTAAAAAAAACCCTAGAGTGCATGTTGACCAAGGGGCTACATGTGAATATGGAGGAGGGGTACAAAAGTCAAAAAGACAACATTAATAATGATCATCTCGACAGCAGCCATAATGGAAAGGTGGACTGTTTGACATTTACGTGGGCCGCCAACATGAAGGCCACGTAGGGGACTTGGTGGATTATTTGGATTGGGCCGACTTTGAGGAACAATTGAGAAAAGAAGCCAACAAGCATATAAGGTTTACAAAGTCAACTTCACATCAAGATAAAGGCGGCAACTTCACATCAATCATCATCACAAAAACAAAACATCACGTGATCTCTTGGCAGCCAACATCATCATCATTTACATGAGGGTCTTGACTTTTGTATGGGAATACTACAACATTATCATCACACCGACATCAGCAGGTTGAAAGACTCATCATGTGGACTTCTTATTTGGACAACTACATCCATTGGGCCGCACATGGGCTTTGACGGCACATGTTGGCAATTAATTGGGTTGTTGGTGTTGACTTGGTGGACCTGAATCTTGCCACTTTCCCACCGTAAAGCAGACAAGTCTCACCGTAAAACATTGAAGGTCACCGTAAATTACGGTTATACCGTAATTTACGGTGGAGGCGACGGACAAATTGTAACTGCCATCATTTATGCAGTTGGATGGTGTCTTTTGGGCTAATCTCATCATTGGTCGGTTTTTGGGAGACATTGGGGGCGATTTTGCTTGTTCTTGCTTGGTGCTAAACAATTCCTAACATTCGGTTTGTGTATTCGATTCGTATGAACATTAATCGTTGTGTGAAGATGATGTACCAAGTCATGCGTGGCTAAACTTTTGGTGATCATCCTAGATGTAAGGTTTGCTTTTGAAACACTATGTTTGTGCTTGAATTTCTAGAATAATAACTTTGAATGTTTGTTTGAGTTATTATGGTGTTTGGATATTTGTTTGTAAATTGTTGATTATTGTTTGATATTAATCTAAACCGTACGTTCTTGGTGCCGCTGGCAATCGAGATATCATGGGAGGGATTAGGGTTGGATAATTGTCAATTGATCATCGAGTAACAACCTCGCATTTTATAATCCGAGTACTTAGTTCTCTTTCATCACAAACAGATAATCAAACACGAGCCATGTCTATGTGGTAAGCATAAACATTAGTGTGGATTAAAATCTGAAATCTAGGATGGTCGCTTGTTCCTAATCTGTTTACAAAAACACTCTTTGATTTGCAATTTAATTAGTTAATATTAGTTCTTAAAATCAAACCAATCAACTCTTGAATTTTAATTTCTGCAAATTAGGTTAAAGGTAGTTAATTGCAAAGCTATAAAATCAACACACTTTCCACATACTCCCTGAGTTCGATACCCTATTACCGCTATCTATAGTTGTTTTGGGATAAATTTGCGTGACCCACGACAATCACGTCAAATTTTGGCGCCGTTGCCGGGGAGTAGTGCGCAACGTGTGTTATCTTGTGTATTGGTTTGAAAAAAAATTAATCAAAATTAAAAAAAAAACAAAAAAGATTTCTTTTATGTTCATGATTTACACTTGGTAGTTGAGTTGTGTTGTGCAGGATGACAGGGCATTACACAAATTTCAGCTTATTTACGTGTAGATTGTGCAAAGGTCCACTTCATCCGAGTATATGTTGTCGGGAGGCCCAACATAAGCGTAGAGAAGAACAGATGAGAATGGACGAGCGGAATGTCCATTATGATGAGTTTCACCCACATGATTCATACTATGATTCACCTTACAAGTCGAACATGGATTATTATGATGAATATTCCCAACTTTCATATGAAGGCCTCAGATGTACGATCAAGACTTTTATCATGCTCAGTATACATTTGATCAGTATGGTTATGAATGTGTAACTCAACAACCTACTTTGCACTATCAATCACATAAATCTGAAAGTCTTGACGAGATGATGAGAAAGAGACACATGGTTCATGTTGAAAAAGAATTAACAAAACCTCATTTGTCAATGGAAGAACGAGTAGAACTTTTGGAATGGAAATATGATTTGTTACCAAAATAGGTGAAAGAGATGAGGCCAGGGACGTCGATATTGGAAAAACGTCAAGCAAAACAACACTGGATATATGTGCAGATTGAACAAATGACACCTATGGGTGATGTAGAAGAAAAGGTTGTGAGTCATCCCGAACTTGAAACTGAATTATTAGGGCCAAATGAGGAATATACAATTGAAATTATTGCGGAGGAACCACCTATGGAGAGCAAAGTTGAGGGCCTTTTACTTGATGAACCAATCAAAGTTGATTACAACTCTCCGACTGTGGTGGTTATGGAAACCAAGAGTGTTAAGGATGCATGTTTAGAAACTAGGAAGGTGGCACTTCATGATGTGGGAGATTTCATTCATAAGTTATGTTTATGGGAGAGTTTGGATTTGTTGGGCACAGAAAACGAAGTAGTGAAGTGGAGAGTAAACTACCGAGCATTTGTTGGAAATTCGGTAGGAAAATGTGGATTTAAAGAATTTTGCAAAGAAAGATGGGACGTGACAAAGCACACACACAATAGAAGAATCAAACACCGTGCTTACATCATCAACGAAAAAGGTAAATGTGCATTGAGACCACCTTGAGACATATCAGGTACGGTCGGGCTGAAGACCTAAACTTTAGCGCTGCTTGGGAGGCAACCCAAGGTGTTTTTAGATAAGTGTGGGGAAGATGTGCGGAGAGTTGTGTGAAGGTGATGATAGGAAGTCGGATTATCTACAACATCTGTTGTGTCAAACTTCACCAGGTCAATGTACTCTTTCCTTAGTCTTGTTATGTTCTTTAGTAATAAAATATTGGTATTAGTTGTTAAAAAAAAAGAAAAAAAAAGAAAAAGAAATTTGGGATTTGAGAATATTAGCAAAGGCTAATGTTGTTGGTTAAAAGCGATCCTTCCCTCAAAACCATGCATTGGGACAATGTATCCCAAGTGTGGGGATGCGGGAAATTTTTGAGAAATTTAAAAATTTTTGTAAATCCGAGCGAAAATTGTTAAAATTTGAAAACTTGATATTATACCATTTGACACACCGACACCCATTCCTAGTCTTTTCTTGGTGAGGATTTGAGCCACATATGATTATTAATGATGCTTTCTTTGTTTTGAGTGGCGGTGTGTTTATTGTGTTAATAGAACTTGTGTACGAATTCTTGTTAAATCCTAGAGTTAACATGCTTTTGAAAATGATAGGGGACTTTTAGGTAGCCTCGTCTAGATGTGTGAGAGTGCGGGATTGGTGGGTTGGACCTCATACTTTACATATATGAGCTTGGTATTGTGAGGGGTGGGGGTTTGGTCTTTAGAAAGCCATGTTGAGCCTTAGACCATTCGATTGTGACCCGAGCCTACTTCCTACAAAAATTTTACCTTTTGAGATGACCCGGTTTAGGAGATTTAGTATGTAGTATTGATGTTCTTGTATATATTGTTGAGTTTGATGTGTTATAAAAAAAAGAGAAAAATATGAAAAATACAAAAAGAAGTATTTAGTTGCAATAGAGTTGAGAAGGTCAAGAAGCTTTGTATATATATTTGATGGTTGCTTTGTTTAGTGGTAGAAATAAAAACCGGGTCAAATCAATTAGCTCTCGCATATATATTCCACCAATTTCCTACCTTTGCACCTAGCCCCGTTACAACCCGTAAGTCTTTTTGATTCATAAGCATGCTAAATACTCAATAGGAGGAGACTTGATTTTTATACAAGCTTATTGTCGCACGAATACACACACGCATTGAGTGTTTTAGCATAATGTGCTAATATTTCTTGTCACCGAGAGTTGTTGTGAGGGGTGTGTCTTGTGGTGTGATAAAAAGTTAGTAAAAGGACGATACATTTTAGCTTGATTTGCATGTTGATCGCTTGTGGTTTTGAATAGGTTGCTTGGGACAAGCAACGGGTAAGTGTGGGGATGTGACGGGTGATCCGTAGGACAACCCTTAAATGAGCTAAATATGTGCATATCCCATATTTTACACAGTTATGTATCATGAATGTGATAACTACGAGTGTTCGTGTGTTTTACAGGTAAATCACTTAATTCGGTTAAATTGGAACCGTAAGCTACGGATGAAGGGAATTGGTGGCATGTATGGTTTGTTTTGGATGGGAATTAATATGTTTTTCTTTTTAAAAAAAACCCTAGAGTGCATGTTGACCAAGGGGCTACATGTGAATATGGAGGAGAGGTACAAAAGTCAAAAAGACAACATTAATAATGATCATCTCGACAGCAGCCATAATGGAAAGGTGGACTGTTTGACATTTACGTGGGCCGCCAACATGAAGGCCACGTAGGGGACTTGGTGGATTATTTGGATTGGGCCGACTTTGAGGAACAATTGAGAAAAGAAGCCAACAAGCATATAAGGTTTACAAAGTCAACTTCACATCAAGATAAAGGCGGCAACTTCACATCAATCATCATCACAAAAACAAAACATCACGTGATCTCTTGGCAGCCAACATCATCATCATTTACGTGAGGGTCTTGACTTTTGTATGGGAACACTACAACATTATCATCACACCGACATCAGCAGGTTGAAAGACTCATCACGTGGACTTCTTATTTGGACAACTACATCCATTGGGCCGCACATGGGCTTTGACGGCACATGTTGGCAATTAATTGGGTTGTTGGTGTTGACTTGGTGGACCTGAATCTTGCCACTTTCCCACCGTAAAGCAGACAAGTCTCACCGTAAAACATTGAAGGTCACCGTAAATTACGGTTATACCGTAATTTACGGTGGAGGCGACGGACAAATTGTAACTGCCATCATTTATGCAGTTGGATGGTGTCTTTTGGGCTAATCTCATCATTGGTCGGTTTTTGGGAGACATTGGGGGCGATTTTGCTTGTTCTTGCTTGGTGCTAAACAATTCCTAACATTCGGTTTGTGTATTCGATTCGTATGAACATTAATCGTTGTGTGAAGATGATGTACCAAGTCATGCGTGGCTAAACTTTTGGTGATCATCCTAGATGTAAGGTTTGCTTTTGAAACACTATGTTTGTGCTTGAATTTCTAGAATAATAACTTTGAATGTTTGTTTGAGTTATTATGGTGTTTGGATATTTGTTTGTAAATTGTTGATTATTGTTTGATATTAATCTAAACCGTACGTTCTTGGTGCCGCTGGCAATCGAGATATCATGGGAGGCATTAGGGTTGGATAATTGTCAATTGATCATCGAGTAACAACCTCGCATTTTATAATCCGAGTACTTAGTTCTCTTTCATCACAAACAGATAATCAAACACGAGCCATGTCTATGTGGTTCTTTCTAGTTAAGCATAAACATTAGTGTGGATTAAAACCTGAAATCTAGGATGGTCGCTTGTTCCTAATCTGTTTACAAAAACACTATTTGATTTGCAATTTAATTAGTTAATATTAGTTCTTAAAATCAAACCAATCAACTCTTGAATTTTAATTTCTGCAAATTAGGTTAAAGGTAGTTAATTGCAAAGCTATAAAATCAACACACTTTCCACATACTCCCTGAGTTCGATACCCTATTTCCGCTATCTATAGTTGTTTTGGGATAAATTTGCGTGACCCACGACAATCACGTCAATCCTCCAGCCAAAGAAAACCATTTGATTCAGGGCTTTGACCATCTTATCGGCATCCTTCACGTTGAAGAATCTCAGGAAACCGAACCGGTTTCTTCGTTTATCCAATTTTTTAGCGATGTAAGCATCCACTATATGACCGTAGTTTTTACATTCTGTCCATAGTTCTCCGTCCGAGATATGAGGATGAATGTTTGAAACAAAAAAAGTTATCGCCTTTTCCTTTATGAGTTCTTCGTTACTATAATCTCGGTTGCCGGATGTATCGATCTCTCCCCCCTCTTTCTCCAAACTTCATCGAAGGTTTTTAAAAGGTTAATAAGATTCGTATCAGTCTAGCTTAACTATACTCGATAGCCGCGACCAATAACATACCTACTAAGCAATCAAAACCTTTGGTTTAAATTGATTTTTCTGTTTATCGTGGAAACCGAACAGTCAGCAAATGGATGTAACAAAAAAGAAGATTAGGAAGAAAGGATAAGATCACGATTCACAAAACAGTGAATCAGATACGTCCTAGCACACCAGTCCTCAAAATTGTTCACCGTCGAGCAAGCACCGGAAAACCAGAAATCGGCGAATGGATGACCACAAAGAAAAATACCTGCGATGAAGGATGGATCAATTATACCTTACCCCCTAATCGACTTTAGTCTACAATCGTCGAGCCAAACTGATCGGAAAATGAATTTTCTCACCGGAAATCGCCCTCACCGGATTATAGTTATTATTTGGCTTATATTGTATCGTTTCATATAAACTTTTATATAAATTATATAATAAACAAAAGTTTGGTCTCTATTCGCAAATTAGTTCTTTTCTTGTAATGGGTGTCTTTACGTTTGTGTAGAACGTAACACAGTAACACTTTTATGGGTCGTTTGGTTCGCAGAATATTTGTGAAGGCATTGAATGTTTCAGTGGAATTGAAATTTAAAGAAATTTGAATTAATTCTAAGGCTGGAGGGTGTGGGAGGGGCTTTATCAACGCCCGTCACACAGGGCCTTTAAGATCCCTCCCCTTAACATGTAGGGTGTGGGATAAAGCTCCTTCACACTATAGCGCCCCTCCTTTAACCAATCCATCCTCGTTCTTCGCGATTGAAGCTCGTTAACATGATAGATGTAACACCCCAAAAACAGGTTTGGTAATCAAACCACGTTAATATTTATGAACGGGTAAAATACCGTTAGTGGTGAAATTAACCCGTTAAATATTAGGATTTAAATAAATAAACCTAATATTAAATTAAAAAGGAAATAAAAGCTTTAAAGGAAATAAAGTTCATAAGGAGCCCGAGTTAACGGGTTTTTTTAACTCCCGGAATCCAATAAGCTAACTAGGAATAATAATAACCTAGTTAGATAAAAGTCTTGTAGTAACTCATAAGTGGGTTAAAACACTAAAAATAAGAACTAAATGATACTCGAGGGGCCAAAAGCGTTTAAAACGAAAGTAATTAAATAAAAACATAAAAATTGAAACTCAAACACACACTTGTGTGTGTTGAGATCGACAGAAACACAGGGGGCGACCTAGGGCTCCCCTTCAAACTCTAACTCCTCACAAATCTCTCAAATTGGAGGTCCAAATCAAGTCTAAATCGAAATCCGAGTACGAATTAGTGATCTCCACTGAAAAAGGAGTCACAATGTATGTAAATTTCATGAGAAATCTCTAGTTGAATTTCTCAGTAAACCTAGAGAATTCAAAAATTGTTGATGCATGCTTGTTATATGGATGAAATAGGAACATTGTAGTGTTTAGAAGTAAACCCTAGACAAGTATATGTTGAAATCATTCTTAATTCAAGTAAATTCAGACTTGTTGATGCTAAATTCATGTATGTTATGTTTTTAGGGTTTTGATTGCTAAAAAATAGTGTTATGATGTCATGAACATGCTTTAATTGAAAGCTGAATCCAAACAACTTCTGATCAGAATTTACAGCCGATTTGTATTGGATGTAATATGGACAAAACATGATAAAAGCATGTGTTTCTTGAGTCTAAAATGTAATTCCAGGAAATATCTTTTAAACCCCACTGGAATCGCATTTTTTCGACGAAAATTGAGCGTTATATGAATTTTTCCGTATCGAAGGTTCAAGCTACGTTTTCTGGCAGAATTTGCAGTCTATTACGAATGTCATAACTCAATTTAGGAATTCATTATGATCTAAAATTTTTACTGTAGATATTTTTAAGTGATTAAAAGAATCGCCAATTGGAATTTTATCAATCGGATAAACGAGGAATTTTAAATGAATTTTTCCGTAAGCTGCAGTCAGAAGTGACGAATCTGATTGCAGCTTACTAGATGAATTTTTATAAATTTTTGTTAGAGAGTTAGACTCTAAAAATTTAACACAAGGATAATCCCTTCGAGGGGTACTTCACATAAAAAGATTGTAATTTTTGCAAGCTCGTAAGTACAGTAAACGACCGTCCCAAAACAGCCTATTTTCAGTGAATTGAGCTATACATGTTAGTGAATGATTGGTTAATGAATGTAATGTGACTAAGTGGTTATATGTTTACCGGATTGAAAATGTGTATGATTGACAGTTGACTTTTTAGAAAGTCAACAAGGTATGAATAATAAGGTTTGACTTCCTAACACTATTGCGAGAATAAGGAGATCATGTGAATATTTGCTAGATTATTATATGACGTACATGACGGTAAGTTGAATTGATTATGTTATGAATGATGTGATAATGGATCTATGCCATATGTATGTTAGTATTTGCCCAATAAAAATCAATGAGACATAGGAACGGAATGATTGATAAGATGAATGATCACGTATACTAACAATGTTGTAATAAAATGGAATGAAATGATATGCATCGCGTTAGCAAGGAATCAAGTGAAGAAAGCTAACAAGTCAAGAGGAGACAAGGAAGTGAAAGCGAGAACGGACGCTCAAGGTAAGTGAATTTCGATTCACCTTTTAGTAGGTTTAATAAATATAATACGTATGTTTATGAAATATCATGAAAGTGCATGTATTAATCAGGAGCATGAAGCTAATAATGCTTTATTAGGTTGAAGGCTGTTATTTAAGCTGAAAGAAAATTGGTAAGTTCAAATGGGTCGAATTTATGTGTATAAGTCGTGTAATGTAACGTAATTCGTTATGGTTAGGACCCCCGGGTAAGGGTTTTTAGTCATTTATGCAAGGGAAACGTTTTACGGATAATTAGAAGCAAGCCTCAAGTGTTTCGGATGTAAATTGGTCAAAATATGCTAGTTTTAGTAATTAAAATGGGTTTTGAGCTGGGCACTACCGTAGCTTACGGTGGAGCTGTTGCGCCCCACGAAGAAGTAAGCCAAGGCTTACGCGGCCCGCGAGGGACCGTGCTGCAGGCTATTTGTTGGATTTTATTGTTTTATACATTGGACTTGTCTAAATGGTGTTCCAGGGTCTCATAACCTATGTTAAGGATTGGTTTTGGATATAAGAGGTGTTAAGGGTCGTTGGTTAGTGAAAGAATGGATTTGTTTTCGTATTAGTGTAAGAAATTGTTAAGTAAATATATATAGGAATCTAGTAGGCACGTAGGTCGTTGTACATCGCCTATATTATGCTAAGTTGTGAATATGTTGTTTCGGCATAAGTGTACGTGTATGAAGTGGTAAGAATGAGCTAGTGTATATAAATTCGTAAATAATTGTTTGTGCGTAGATAGGGTCGTAGACATGTATGAAGGTACGTTTGCATATAGGCGTATATGATAATATGCGCGTAAGTGTGAATGCATGTGGGTATGAATATATGATGCTAAAGATATATGTATGAATGTTATCAAGGCGTCGGAGTACTTACGATTACTAATGATGTGCTTTGAGTTTTGAATGTAATGCAGGTAGGAGATTGTTGGGTTCATGAAGAACTGAAAAAGGATTTGGGTTAAGGATATTTAAGATATACACTTGGACAATTCCAAGTTACTTCATGGAATGATTTATGAACTTCTATTACATAGTTTGATTTTATGCGATGTATTAAACTCTAATGGTTAAGTTGTATGTGGTGTCCTCAGGTATCGTACGGGTATTCTCTACCGCTAGCGAAGTGAAGAAGACATAGATCGAGTTGAGAGCAAGGATTGTACGGGAAAGAAAGGTCACATAGTTTGTTTTAAATAGGTCATGAAGCCTTGATATAATGTAAAATTGTGAATCCTTTCTAATGAATGAATTACAATTTGTAATTGGGTCTTCATGTAGTTAATATGACTTTTTAATAACGAAATTTTTAGGTTCATATTTTCCGCTGTGTCGTAATTAAGTTTTTACATGTTGGTCATACAGGGAATTGTTCATAATACGAACGGGTCATGCCCGAATTTTGTTAAATAATAGTATGATAATATTACTTTTCGGATTAGGAAATCTGGGCGTTACAATAGAGCCTCATTAATGGCGCCCGAGTTAATTTTGTGGGTGTGCGACGATGGCGCCTCGAGGTGCTTATAGGGGATGAGGTAGCCCTGGTGGCGCCTCCATACCCTCCGGCCTAATGAGAATTTGCAAGTTGTTTGATTTGTTAATTTTGAGAAAAGGAATTGAACTTTGTTAAAAGTTAATTTACTTAATTAATTTTAAAAAAAACTGGAATATTTATGTAACTAAAATATGATAACTAATAAGAGGGTGTTTTGGTAATATTTCAACATTCCATTGAAATGTTTTGATTTCGTTCACTTAAGTGAAGGAAAGTTAAACTACCTTAAATTCCATTGATTGAATGAATTAATTCTAATTCTAATTTAAATTCCTTCCTTATTCAACCAAACATAATTTATATTGAAAAAATTTCATCAATAATTATGATGTCTTTTTTATATTTATAAGTTAGTTAGATTTATTACTAGTTGAGAATCATGTGTATTATACGAGTTAAATAAATGCAATGTTATTGCTTATCAACTTCTCATTTTCTCCTTTTTCTCCTTTTCCTTCTCCTTTTTCCCTTTTTGGAAAAGTCGCTACCAACTACCATCTTCTTCTCTCCTTTTCAAAGCATCAAAAACTCTTTTTCAACACATTACCCAAACATCATTTTATTTAAAAAAAATAATCAGTTTTATAAAAGTTATTAGTCAATAAGGAGCTTGCATATGGAATCCCAAACACGCCCTTAATAATAAAAAGAATTTGTCCATAAAAAATTGTGTATAGCCTAGGTTGAGAAAACACGAGTTGAATAAGTATAATTTGTTGACATATACCTTCGTTAAGATATGTCACTAAAAATAATGTTGACGTGACAATTATAAACTTTGTTAAGTTGATTTTAAAATGTGTTTTTTTTCAACTAGGTATTAAAATTTGTTCAATGTATTATTATGGTTGGGTGTTTGTGTATTTGGAAATCAAGGAACATGGTGGTTGGAAAATTATGGTTGAGTGTTGGTGTATTTGGAAATCAAGGAACATGGTGGTTTTTTTTTCCAACAAGTCAGTCTCGGTAGAAAGCAATATTGCGGATGTCAAGTCGCTTGGGTTCCTCTGGTTCAAAGCTAGGGCTGGTCGTTCTTCAATGGTATGGTCGGAATGGTGTAAATTCTCTGTTTAGTTGCTATGTTTCAGTAGTCTTTTTTTTCTCTTTTTGTTGGTTGTGGGCCTCTAGTGGTTAATGTTGGATAATTTAGTGTAATCGGGATTGATTTGGTGACCAAGTGAATTGTAATACACATCAAGCAAGTTAGGAGTTGTGGGGGTGCATGCTTGTTTGAGTTGTTATAGTTCTAAGTGATCGAGTGAGCCATCAATGGGGGTTCCAAGGGGGCAAGGGGGTTCGGGGTAGCGCCCCTAGGAGTAGGGTCCAAGGGACCGCAACCCATTGCATTATTAAAAATGCCTTAGGCTATAGGGTGTGGTTGGAGCCCCATGGGCTTTATCAAGTGCACCTAAGCTCCACGTCAGCGCCACCTAGGATCCAACTCAGCCATGGAGCCCCCTTTAAATTGTAGGGTGTGGATGGAGCTCCCTATTAAACAAAATTAAAAAAAAAATTGATTGGTTTACAAGTTGTGGGCCCCACCTGATAAAGCCCTTCGAGCTCGTTACCACGGTGGCGGACGTTCAATGGCACCCCGGCATTGCGCCGGGGGTGTGGACGATGGCGGGGGTGGGGCGCTATAGAGTGCCAGCTGGGTTGGGTGGCGCCCCCACACCCTCCAGCCTTAGAAAAATAATTTTATGAAAATTCTTCTTATTATGCAAAATTTACTCATTTTAAGAGGAAATTTTAAATTTAATATAGTAACTGCCCGGTCATACATTCTTCTGGTTCACGAATTTTCACACAAAATCGCATACTAGTACTCGATCTCAATCTGAGTTAAATTTGATTGGATTTTTCGGAAGAACCACAGAAATAATTCGATCTGAAAGTGATTACACGCCTCTCAGATCATCCGTTATAAACTTATTTTGCCCAACAGTTTGCTAAGGGTTGTTTTTATAAAGTCGCCCTTCACAGGGAAAAAAAAAGAGATCAATCATCATAGAATTTTACAATAAAGAATGACTAATCTTAGACCCTGTATAGTGGTCTCATGGTTGGCTAAACCACATGCACTACACCACCCCCTCCCTATGTGAAATGTATTTTGGGCTCCCCCTTGTGGTTTAGACTTCGAGTAAAAGAGAGAGGGTGATTGGTTCGTTAGTGTATTAACCAATCGATTTTTTTTTTCAATTCCAAACTCACTAATTACACATGACTCACCACTACATCATTTTACCTAGATTTCAGGTTTTGATGACGTGGCAAAAAAGACCAAACCACATAGATGACCACTACACATGTTCTTAGACCATCACTAATGGTTAATGCCCTCTAAGAGGCATTTTTCGCCACAACAGCATCATAATGCTCATTCAAAAAATGTGTAATGGTTAATCTCATTAATGCCTCTTTCATTTCATTACTTTCCATCTTTCTCTTCTTTTGGCATTATTCTAGAAATTCCCCTACTTTTTCATGCCTTTATAACGCGCAGTGATGTTAGAGGCGTTATCAAACCCATTTACACTTCTATAATGTCCATTACGCATGCCCTTATAAAAACTCGAATTCTATACCTACAATCATCAATTCCAGAAAAATCCAAAGTGACATTTTATCTATAAACTCATGACGGCTTTACGGTTTTACAACCTAAACTCCATGGTGGAAACTAATAACTGAAAAAAAATCTATTGGTAACTAAATATTCAAAATTGAATATTTAACTTTTTTTTTAAAGTCTTCATCATGTTATAGGATAACTGGAAATCTCATTATCATGACCTCATTGATACTTGGTATTAAGCTTTTACTAGGTATTAACTGATCAAGGTTAGTATGAACTTTAGTACAAACTATTCAGTAGTAACTTAAGTTTAGTGGTAACTTAAATTTAGTTCTAACTCGAGTTATTCGATACTAATTCATGCTGAACTAGAATTAATCCCTCTGCGTTGGGACGGGGGCGTAAAACCGTGCCAAACAAACCACCAACACTGAAGTTGTGGTGTGTTAATGCGAAGATATTAGATCGAAACATAAAACATAGAAAAGAATAACTAAGTCGATCTAGGACCCACGAGTTGCAACGAACCTGACAAGTGACAAACGGGGAAAAAGACGTACAACATTGAACCACACACGCACGTTGCGCTGTGTTAACTCGCAAAATTTTAAACACACATGCATGTCGCGTCGTGTTAACTCGCAAAATTTAGAATGAAATGTAAAGCGAAAAATGAAAAGTATAGGAGACCAAAGTTGAATGTAAAAAAGTTATGAGGTTAAATTGCAAAAGATGAAAAATTTTGGGTTAAAAGTAAAAAAAAACGAACTTTGTAAGGTTAAATTGAAAAATATGCAAAACTTTGGGTTAAAAGTAAAAAATGACTTTTTTTTTAGGAAAACACATTAATCATTTTTATTTTTATTTTTGAAAAACACCTTAAACATAAGGTACAACACCATCTTACATAAAAAAAAAGTTGCTAATTAATATTACATAAATGTTAAAACTTCAGTGATAGTAACTAGTAAGTGCATTAGTAAAACTTCAATGGTAACTCTATCTTCCTTGGTAATAAGTTGTATTGCATTGGAGGCTACTTAGTTTTTCATTCATGGTTACATTCGAATTCTTTAAGTATGCTATTACCCTTTTCATCTAACAAGTATATATTATTAGTCGTTCAAAAAAAAAAGTATATACTATTTTCAGACCTTTCATATCATCAATTAGCTGATTATATCAACTGATGAGGATACCAACGACAATTTATGTGCAAAATAGACTCGAGTTACTCCACCACCACCTTCATAAAAACAGATTTTACATATACAATTAGATTATATAGTGTTATCATAAACCTATATATATTCTGAATTTTACGATAATAAATTAAGTTACTTGCATCATAAAGTAGGCATCTCATAATAGAATGATTTTTTTTAATAAAGTAGCATAAAAGTTATTATTAAGGGAAAAAGAAAGGAAAAATTGAGATGGTTGTAGCATTGGGTCGAGCAAATGATTGGGAGGATGGGCACGCTCTTCTGTTTATCTAAATTTCTTTAAATAAAAATCATTATTCTAGTTTTTATTTTTAAACACAGCCTCACAGGTACAAAACCTAACAAAAGTTATTAATAAAATATAGAACTATAGGACAAATGAGAATCAGCCCCTCCCTCATTAGGACATATGCCAATGAAGCCAATCCAGAGAAAATAAGGGGCTGTTTGGCAATATCTGAACCAATAAGTGCTGAATGAATAAGAGGTTTGAATGGGTAAGTGCTGAACTAGTAAAGTGCTGTTTGGTTGCACCTCTGAATGACTATGTAAAATGACATTTTTACCCATATGAACAAAACTAAATACCTACCTTCTTTACCTTAATACCTGTTGAACCACCTAAAAAAGTTATAACCAGTAAAAGGCATCCATTTTTGTTGAACCACCTACACTTCACTCAATAAACAACAATAAACAAAATCACAACCTGTGTTTGTTCTATGCTTTCAATTTTGTTTGTAACAACAATAAACAAAATCACAACAACCTGTGGTCATGAAGGTGCAGCGGCGGTGCTAGCACCGTTGGCGACGGCGGAACAGAGCAGAGGAGGCGGAGGTGGACGGCGACGCTGTGGAGGAGCAGAGGAGGTGGATCAGTTTTACCCCTATATCTTCATTCTCATCAGTTTTTTCTTCATGATTAAGATGCCCATTTCTCTCTCTACAAACCCTAGTTTTTTTTTACCTGGTTTTCGAGGTGGGTTTGGTCTCAATTGCTTGATTTGATCTGTGGAAAAGAAATGAAGGGGAGCGGCGTATTGTGGAGGAGAGGAGATGGGGTTGTGGAAAAGATATGAAGCGTGCAGGTGTTGATTGAGCTGCTGTAAAGAATTAGGACAAATGTGGAGGGAAAAGGGTATTGAAGTCTAATGTTTCATTCAGTGATGGGTCAGACTCCTTCCCATGTATGACCCGGTCAGAGGCTAGTAAGAGGCTGGGTAAGTTTTAAGAGGGATGAAACAAACAATCTGAAATCTGACCCAGTCAGACATAAGGTAATAAGAGGCTATTAAGAGGCAAACAAACAGGGGCTAAGTATGTTAAAAAGTTCATGAACCCAAGAGCTACACATCTTCATAAAGGGAGTTGTAGCATCATCAAATCATAATAAGTAAAATTCCCCTAAACATTAATTAATTAATATATCTATTACTATATATAATAAATGAAAGTATTTGGACTGATTTTTTTTTTTTGAAAATCAAACTTCATTCAAAACCAAAAAGCACAAGCTATCCCCAAGAAGGGGACAGCAAGGCCAAAAACCACCAATCCAAGAACTTACATTACATCAAACGAACGCCATCTCTCCCACTCTACAATTTCACCTTTAAATCTATGCTTATACCATAAAAAGGCCAACGTCTTGACATCCGCAACAATGTCCGCCACAGTCGAGTTCTTACCAGAAAACAACTTCTCGTTCCTGGCCCTCCATAACCTCCAACTAGCTATAATGAAAATACCTTGAAGCAGGCTTTTCTTATGCCCTTCCGCTGCGTAGAACTCGTGCAGAGCCGCAACATCCTTCACACTGAAAACATAGATCTCTGGGATCCGACACCAAACCGAAATACCATGCCAAACGCCTGCAGAAACACTACAACCTGTAATAATATGATCGATTGATTCTTCTGCTTCTTCGCACCACACACAAACGCCATTTTCCACATGAATATTCCTTCTAATCAAAGCTGTCTTCGTCGGGAGGCGATCCAAGAAGGCGTGCCCCATAAAAATATTACACTTATTAGGAACCCACTTACTCCATTTAAAACCGAATTGATCCGCGTTGTTACTCTGACCACGCATCCATTTCTTCGTCCCGGAAACCGAAAAAACTACATCTCTACTATCGTTCCATTCCCATTTATCATCCCTATCATCCAACACGCAACCACCCAACTGAGCTTCCAAATCGCTCCTTTCTGCCATCTCGACTTCCAAACCCACAGCTGAATTCCAATTCCACGTAATCTTTAACCCATTTTCAGACCACTCGCATCTATCCGCAACAACACACAACTTGTTTTTTTCCTTTCTAAACAGACTAGGAAACCTATCCTTCAGCGGTTGTTGTCCTAACCAAATATCAATCCAGAAACGAATTTGAGTCCCACTTCCAACCTTGCCTCGAATCATAGAACTAACCCTGATCCCTTGTATCTTAATTTTATTACAAACAGAGACTAACGTTTTCCAAACCCCTGTCAAATCATTACGGACTGGAGCCACCCCCACCTACGGCGCGACCCATGAAGAGAATCAATAACCTTTCTCCATAACGATTGATTTTCCGTGAAGTACCTCCACAACCATTTTATCAGCAACGCCTCGTTATCTACTTTTAAAACCGACAATCCCAGCCCACCTTCTTAAATTGGTTTCGTGACAATCTCCCAAGATACCCAATTCATTTGTTAATATTTGGACTGATGTGACATAATATTAGAGCCTCTTAATTTCATTTTTGGCTTCAAACTTTCGGGTCTGTCTTTTTCTTTAGTGAAGCCCCGTTTTTTGATCCGGATATAAAAACTTTCTAAAACACGCTTCTTTTGTAATCCATGTTCTAGCCTTCCCTTCCTCCCTCTCCAAGATCACGCTATTCTTTTCTGATCCAATTAACAAATGAATACACCGGATTCCAGACATTTCAAACATTCAGATATGTGAGAAACGTTTCGAATCCCCTAACAATTAGGTAAGGTTTTCTTATTTTTTTATTTTTAATGTTTTTACAAGATTTTTTGTTCGATTTCATCAGGAAATCAAATTTCATCTAGGTTGAATGAGCTAGATGATGGTGGATCATTCTCCATTGGAGCAACAAGCTTATATGATTTATCAGTTTTCCTTCCATCTAACATCCATCCTAGACATAGTTGTATTAGATTATCAGTTTTATTTTCTACTGATGAAAGTTCAGGTTCAACATTTGTACCGTTTAAAGTTCAGGTTCGACATGTGTTAATGATTTTTTATTTCCTTCGTTTGCCCTAATTTGTGGTATGGATGTTTGTTAATCTATGGATTCTGAAACTGAAATTATTAGTTGCAGTTTTGTTTTGTTAGCAACCATTGACATCTTTTTTATGTTATTAACTGAAACTATGAATTTTATTTTTTTTACGAACCCAGCAGCATCTATTCTATCAGTTTCTTATATAATTGTTGATGTATTTTTTCTTACTTTTGCCCTAATTTGAAATGTTATGTTCTGTAGCTACGGCTATAGAAAAATTAAAGTATCATTTTTATCCCTAAAACATACTTGTAATAACTTCATATGGTAGTTGTTATAGTTGTCTGATGATACAAGGAGACTTCAAAAGGTATTTGTTACTATCTAACCGGATTAACTAACAAGTTGAACAATTTCCAGGTATTGCTTTGTGTTTGAATTCCCGGTTATTTAGGCGAAGGGTAAGCTCAAGCAATTCATGGTTGCTGACTCTAGAACCGGTAAAAGGATGGAAAGCATAGTTCATACCAGCAAGGGCATGTTTATTAGGAAACTTCAGGTTAGCAAAAGCTTCACTATTGACGTTGGGTCAAAATACGTTATATTCCGTACTAGTTTGCGTTGATCTTTAGTATGTTAAACATGCTAATTCGTATTTGTTTATATACTTATCGTGTGTTGGTGTTTTTGGTTTAATAGGTGTTAAAAGTGGTTTGTAGTATGATAGGTGGACACGGGTTCACACCGGATCTAGTTAAGTTGGTCCTATTTCAGTTCTCCCTAAAAGACTCAGCACGTGAATGGTTCATCTCTTTGCCTTATGCAAGTATTCCCACATGGCAAGAGTTGCAACAACAGTTCTTAGAAGAGTATTATACTCCACAAAGAACCAAGATGGGAAGAGCCGCTATTAGAGAGTTCCAACAACTTTCGGGTGAGTTGTTCTATGAGTTATGGAAGCAGTTCAATCAATTGATCCGTAATTGTCCCCATCATGGTATTCCATGATGGGAGTTAATTACTGGGATCCATGACGGAGTATCTAATGAAGATAGGAGAGACATCAAGGCCACAACAGGTGGTCCTTTTCTAAGGAATCATGTGGATGTGGATTGGGATTATTTGGATATTGTAGCAGCTGATTCGAAGAGGCAAGCCCAATCTGATAGAGGAAAGAAATATCCAATCTCTACATCAACTGGTACGTGAGCCTCTACAACTCAGGTGGCTCAGTTAGAGAGAGAGAAAGAAGCGTTGGAGCGCCAGTTAGTGAAGTTCAAGGGCCTTGGAGGAAGAGATGCATTAAATGCCACTCAGACATACCCCGTTTGTGACTCTTGTGGCGATTTAGGCCATGTTTTGGAAGATTGCCCGGTACAGTTCGATTCGGCTCGCGAAGATGTCAACATGGTTTACGGAGACCAACAAAAGAAATATGATATGAATTCTAACACATATCATTCAGGTTTGCGTAATCATCCCAATTTTCGGTACAGTAATACTACTAATCCGTTAAATCCAAATTTTCAGGTAACAAACCAGGGAGGTCAGAAATACCAGAACCGACAATCTGGGTACAATAATCAGAGTTACAACCAGGTCAATCAAAGAAGTTATCAGCAGAACCTGGATCAAAGCAGAGCGAGCAGTCAGAATGAAGGGTCGAATAATGAGATGATGGAAATTCTAAAGCAACTAAAAAAGGATCAAGAGGTGCAAGCCAAGGCGTATCAAGCTTTAGAAAAACAAGTTGCATAATTGGCGGCCGATGTGGCTTAAGGAAGAAGAGATCCAGGGAAACTACCGAGTGATACTACTAGAAATCCTCAACACAACGCACAACTTAACTCGGTAAGTACCCGTCCTAAATCTGAGATTGTTAATATAGGTTTTATATCCTCATCTCAAGTAGTTGCAGGTATAAGTGGGGAGATTGATGTAGGTGAGGAGAGTGAGCTAGGGTTGCCGCTCATCCCAATTAGAGTTGGAAAGTTGAAAATACGTAGGGCACTATTGGATTATGGAGCAAGCATGAATATTTTGCCTGGAAGCTTGTATGACCAGTACGAGTTTGGACCTCTGCATGATACTAACAGGAAGGTAATTGTGGCAGGTGATACTTGGAAATAACCTCTTGGGGTTGTTAAAGATGTGATGATCCAGCTGGGTGAGTTCTATTACTTGGTAGATTTTATGGTGTTTGACTATGCACCTACGAGGTCAAATGAGCAACAAAAGGTAATTCTGGGTCATCCATTCTTGCATACCGCCAATGCTCAAATAAAATGCAGAGATGGAGTAATCACCATGAGTTCTGAAAATCTTAAGTTAATTTTTAATGTTTATTCAAAATCTATTATTTTCGAATTTTTTGATAATTTATTTAACAGTTGCTATTAATAAGATAGGTATAGAGTGTTACAGGTCCAAGCTTGGGATAAATGAAGAATTTGTGAAGAATGTGAATGTGAAGAAAAGAGAAAAAGCAGGTAAACCACCTGATGGTGGAAATGTATGGGAAGATGCGGCCAAGATTGAGCCTAACTGGTATGGAGTTGCAAAATTTCCGGACGATTGGAAGCGAACTGATCTAGAGAAGTATGGAGGTAAGCAGGCGTTTGAACCACCATGAAGATTTTATGTATGATCTGGCTGAAGATCTAAACCTTAGCGCTCTTTGGAGGCAGCCTAAGGTTTGTTCGTTTTGTTTTGTTTTTCTTGTTAGTTTATTGTGTTCTGTATCAAATCGTGCAATTGTTCAAGTGTGGGGAAGTCCGAGGAGGTTTGGTTAAGCTCTGGTGCAATTGAGGGCAATGCACATTCGTTTGGGAGGTTGGGAGGTGAAAATAGGTTAAAATGAAAAAAAAAATCTAAGGCTTGGAACTTAAAATTTTGTCAAAACTGTTGGAAAAATGGTTCCCCTGTGACACACAGGGGATTCCCTCATACTTGCCGCGACACACTAGGGACATCAGGTCAACGAAAGTCTACCGGAAGATCTCCGCGACACGCGAATGGGTCTTTGAAATACGTCGCGCGACGCATGTTTCCAGCTACGAAAGTGTTTTAAGTGCACAACCCTGTTTGTTTTTCTCCAAACTTGATTTTCTCTCATGTTTCTCTTCGTTTATTGATTTGTGTTAACCTGTTTGGGAGCTTGTGAGTTTTGCTTTACAGGGTTACGCTTTGTCCATACTCAATTTCCATTTGGGCAAAGGGATTCGAAATATTTGAAAAAGAGCATCCTGTGTTGAATGAAGCCGCGAAAGAAATGTTATACGGTTGCTGTGGAACAAGGCTTATAGGAATTCAACGGGTTAAAATCAGGGGAGTCTGTTCCATTTCTCTTTATGTTTCAATTTATGTTTGTAGTTGAGTCGTGAGTTTTGCTCTACATTGAGGACAATGAAGGAATTAAGTGTGGGGAGGGGAAGCTAGCGTCTAGTTATAAATTAGTCAGTGTCATGTCCGTGTTTATTTGTCCTTTAAAAAAATAGAAAATGTTTCGGGAGAGTTTTTTGTAATAAAATGGAAGATGATAGGTATAATCAGTTCGTGGTATTTGATACTATATATATATATAAGATATGAACGGTCAGTCACACGTCTAATTTAGGATATGTGAGTAAGCCCAGCCGGTTGAAGAGTTCCTTAGGATTGATATAATATACCTTAAATATTAGGAATCTTGTGGGTTCTCACCTTAGGAGCTGTAGCAAAACCAAAACTGTAGAAAGTATCAGGGGTATTGTTATAAATAAAAAGATTTTAAGTATTCCGGTAAATGGCACATCTGTTTCTTTTTATGAAAATAAATCCGAAACAAGGTGGCGCTCGAAAAAAATATTCCATCTATTCATTCATCTGAGCTAGCTGTGTATTGACGAAGCCAGTGGTATTGCCACTGGGATGGTGACTCGGGTGGTGTATACCCTCTAGGTGGAGTTAAAAAATGATAAATATATGAAGCATATGGCATTAACTACTGGGATGGTGACTCGGGTGGGGTATGTCCACTAAGTTGATCATAAGCAAAGCATATCGAACCTCATAACATCATCCATTATCCATCATAAATTTAACCGGAAATATATAAGAGTTTTTTATATAAGACAGTAATCTCATAAGCTTGAAGCAGGATTAGGTAGAATTGTGATCTTTTAAGTGTAGGATCCATAGATGACTATAATCACTTGAATTTAATGAATCATGAATAACAGCTTGGAAGCTGGCGGTTGGGGTTAGATGAATCTCATACTTGCAATCTTGGTTAACATGTGGTTTGATTTGTTAATAAATTAATTGAATATATTGAGTGCCAATGTTTCTAATTGTGATTCCATTGCGGAGAATTTTTTCCGGACGAAATGAAATAAGTGTGGGGATGTGATGTTAGGTCAAAATACGTTATATTTCGTACTAGTTTTCGTTGATCTTTAGTGTGTTAAACAAGTTAATTCATATTTGTTTATAGAGAAAAGTGTCCGGATAGTCCCTGTGGTTTGCTCAGATTTCACCTATACTCCCTACATTTTCATAATTACAACTATAGTCCCCAATTTTGGCAAATTCGTTCTCAGATAGTCCCTAGCGTGGATGAGGGTTAGTTTTTGGTGTTAAGCAAGTGTGAAATTACTTAAATGCCCTTAATATAAAACTAAATAAATTAAGATGTGGCCCACGTTTTTTTATTTAAAATAATGATGACTGGACAAAGTCAACATCCTCATCCAATATAACCCTAAAACCACCCCAAACCACCCTCATCACCACCCACAAACCACCGTCACCACCACCCACAAACCCCACCGGCCACCAAGTCCAACCACCATAAATTTAATTTCCGGCGACTGATTCTAATTTCCGACGGGATAGCTCATTTGTAGCATTGTCTTGCCACACTAGTGCACGAGCAGATCGGAATCGACATTATTGACTCGTTAAAACTGATACGGTCCATCAATCCAACAGTAAATAAAGAACCAACACCATAGATCAACGTATATCCAACACCCGACAAAATAACAGATCCGAACTCATCATATAACCGGGAACTTCTGAACTGTTACGGGATCGATTTGAATTACTAACCGAGAACTTCTGAACAATTAACAAGCTAATTACACATAATTGAAATACTGACCGGGAACTTCTGAACCGTTATAGGATCGATTTGGTGATTTATGGCGGTGGGGTTTGTGGGTCGATTTATGGTGGAGAGATGCGACGCACACCGGAGAAAGTTGTGCGGTGGAGGTGGCAGCACACACCATAGTGATGGTGGTGTCGATCGGTGATGGTGCAGTGTGTTGTGTTTGAGATCAGAAGAGAAAGAGAGAAAGAGGGAGAAAAAGGGGTAGGTGGGTTGGTGAAGCGTGGGTCCCACATTTTTTAAATTTACTTTCTTGTTTTCTTTACTAGTTTTTTTAATAGTAAGGGCATTTAGGAAATTTCACATACACTTAACTGAGAAAACTAACCCCCATCCACACTAGGGACTATCCGAGAACAAATTTGCCAAAATTGGGGACTATAGTTGTAATTTTAAAAATATAGGGACTATAGGTGAAATCTGATCAAACCACAGGGACTATCCGGGCACTTTTCTCTTGTTTATATACTTATCGTGTTTTGGTGTTTTTGGTTTAATAGGTGTTAAAAAGGATAAACAAGAGAAACCGAGTTGAAAACCGGGCTCGACGGGTTAACACGGGGTTGGTAGATGAAAAAGCCCACCTGGGAAGCCCAAGCGACACGCGGAAGGTGTCAAGGACTCTCCCACGACGAGCGGGAGAGGTCAATTACAGGAAAAGTTATATATTTGACCTAATTCGTGTTTTAGGTGTCCCTTATCATTCTTTCTCCAGCTGTAACAACCCGCATGTTCGTGCGTTGTTGCTACTCACCATACTCGTTATGCCTAGCACCAGAGATTCAGATCATGATGTAACTATATCGCTTATATCGCTATATCGCAGTATTTTTGCATATCTCGCATATTTTATCTCTATAACACATCACATCGTGCACACTAACGCTCACGATGACGTTGAGTGAGTACCTATTCTACCCTCCTCGATAGATGTGATGCGTCGCAACGCAACGCATATTCGAAACGGAACTCGATTATCGCAACGCAAATTTGGAAATATGAATATACGACCCTTTGTGGCTAATTATAATAAATATATGAATATGTGAATGAAAGTGTGTAAACAAACCGTCGCAACACTCAACGCACAAAACGAAGCAACGAAACGCAATTCGCCAGAGATCACCGATCGAATGACCATTCGATCGAGTGGCCATCCAATCGGATTGCCATCAGATCGGATTACCATCTGATCCATTGCACTCCATCACCTTCTCTCATCTTCACCTATAAATAGCACTTGTCACATCACTTGAACAGTGATGTGACAGCTCTTGTTCGACCAGCACACTTTTGGCTCTATTTCTCTCGATTCCTCGCGATTCTTGTAAGTTTTTACCCCAAATCTTGTACTTCTATGATCTACACGCACTTCTTCATCATTTTCACCCTTAAATCTTAACTTTTAACCGTGAAATCAACGGATTTGAGGTGTTCTAGGGTGATATCATCATGAAGTTCTTATGAACTTCAAGGTTTGGCTTCATTCCACCAAGCACAAGTTAGATCTGAAGGATTTCCACATGAATAAACAATGTTTTATCATAGATCTATACATATTCATGGTTAAAAGGATTGAATAATGGTTTTCTAACTTTCTTTCAACTCTTTTACACTCAATGCACTCAAAACCGATAGAATCGGAGCTCGTTCCGACCTTCAACTCTTTCTTAATGATGTGTTGGTCCAAGATCTGAATTCTATCCAATAGACAACTGATTTCGGGTTAAACATGAACAACCGTCTCGAACAGTTAACTGATAGGACTAGGGTGATTCCTGTTTGATCGGATCACTTGGGTCAAGATGGGGTTTCTGTTGTTTAGCACGTTGTCAAACCATCTCAAACAAACCGCAAACATTCAAAAAATCAAGTTCAAAATGATTGGATTCGTGGGACGGATTGCCGTCCGATCGAACTGCAATCCGATTGGATTGCACTTGAGCTTCCAAAACTTCAACATTTTCAATTTTTCAAAGAACAATGGTTTCCAACGGATTGCTATCCGATAGGATTGCCATCCGATCAAGTAACCATCCTGCTGTGAACTTGCTCTCACTAAGTGTCTTACAAATTGGATCGCTATCCGATCGAACTGCCGTTCGACCGATCGACCTGAAGAGTAGAGATAATCCTCTACTTTCAAAATGCTACAATGAAAACTTCAAAGCCATCATACACAAACACAACATTACCAAACGAATGTCAATCGTACCGAGTGGCCATCCGATCGGATGACCATCCGAACGGATTGACATCCGATCGAATGACCATACGAACGGATTGCCATCCGATCGGATTACCATTCGACACTTGGTCACTTTTCACCGTTTTACGCACCGCTCTTCGCTTATGCTATCGTTAACTGTTAAGGCTAATTGCTCTATCGCTCCCTTCAATCCATTCACATCATTGTGAGTATACTCGAACCCTTTTTATCGCATTTTGGGTGTAACATACGTCTTATCAAATCGATCTAATCAAATACTTAAACTATTTATCACTTGCGAATGACTGAATTACATATTTATACGTGATGCTAGTTACATATGTGCTAGGACTTTTACTCGCGAGGTCCAGCCTTAACTAGTATAGTACTATAGCACCTGACGGGGTCTAGTTAGGATGAATAGCAATCACAATCGCAGCTCGAGTGACTTAGCTGGTAGTATCTGTCTTGTATGTATGTTTGGTGTATCTCGTTTATGTATGTGGTAATTCGCAGCACTTTTTATCTATTTTCGCTATTATCAAAACTTGTATGCTCGCCAATACTTTTGCATTGACGTTGTTTTAACGTATGTTGCAGGTTTAGATCGCAGTCTACATCAAATCAAGCTAGGAACTCTAGAAACTCACCTAAAATCTAGGTTGTCGGATTTGTATTGTTCGAGAGAACAGAAATGTCACACCCCGACCACGTAGAACATACAAAACGTGGCGGAAACATCGGGGAGTGTTGTAACAGAATTAATTGTTTCAAATCCATGGCAATTGAAGTTTCGTTCTATTGATTAAAAGTGTTACAATGTCTTAACAAACAAGGAAATACAACATAATTAACTAGTCTTGCATCTTTTATTGTCACTAAAGCCCAAGTCTGCCTATGTGTATCTTGATCAACTTATGCAACAGCTCCTGAAAAACACATGTGAAAATAGGTACGTCAGCATAAAAATGCCTGTGAGATACATAGGTTTTGTGAAAATAGGTTTCATGACTTATGTTTGAGAAAATGTTTAGTCATGAACCTTGTTATTTGCTTTGTTTTGTAAATCATTTGAAAAATGATAAATTCAGATGATATGTATAAATAAATGTCAGGTTAAATGAATAACCATGTAAAAATGTGTTTGTTTAAGATAAGTTGTTTGTAAATCAATGTCTTGTGAAAAGTATGATAATTGTATAAAATGTTATATGTCTCAAACTGAAATGATTCAAATAACGCTACGATATGTATTACCATACAAACACTTATATATAGGAAGTACCAGCGGCGTATCCACCATGCTTGTATCATATTACACACGCATCGTTACTTAATCACTTAATCAAACCAAACCAAACCACCAAAGTAATGTTTAACAATTGTAGAAGTGTTTATGTATGGTCAAATACGGTTCACACGGTTCATAGATACAAACGGTTCACAGATACAAACGGTTCACAGATACAACGGTTCACAGATACAAACGGTTCACAGATACAAACGGTTCACAGGTACAACGGTTCACAGATACAAACGGTTCATAGATACAACGGTTCAAAATGTAATATAATGTGTTCATATACTAGATGAGCATATGCAACAAAATGCAATGTAAAACAATGTACTAAATATGCACACAATGGCATACATAGCATGAAATGTAATGAAATCATGTACTATAATGTACTAATGAACATAGCAGTTATATGATGTCAAAACAGGAAAGCATGAAAGTAACAAGTAGGCACATGTGTTTCACCCCAAAACAGTTTGGAAAATAGTAAAAGAGGGGTCTATGTACTCACTTGAGATTGCTTAGTAGTCCTTGAGTAACAACCAAACAATGCTAGAGATCGCGGATATCAAACGGCACCTAATATAGGTAACTATGTTAATAAACCGGACCTAAATCGGAAGATCTGATAGAATGAGGGTTCGTAAACCAAACGAGTATAGAGACTCGTGTCATATGGTTAAACAAAGCCTACATACTAAATGAAACCTTAATCTAAGTGTTTTCGACCCATTACGACCCGTTTAGGTAGCTTATGCTACTTTAACGCGTCGTTCGCGTGAAACGCGTTCGAACCGTCGAACTAGTCCTATGACAAGTGTTATATGCCTAAACATGTTACATAATCAGTTATGTGACAAAAGTTTAGGTTACATATGCTTAATTACCAATTATACATGAAAAGGGTATTCTGGTAATTTACCTAAGGCATATAAACTACCTATCATACAACTACTCAAACGATGTGACCATAGGGTATAACCTCGGAAGGTTATTCCCTACCTACTATGGTCACCTAATGTGTTTGGTCGGATCCTAATGATCGACCAAATGGGTCGGGTTCGAGGTATAAGCGATTTATTAGATCGCTTACCCTACGACCCTAGACAACGTGGTAATCAGTAGGCATAGTCCCAAGGGACTATAACCAACGTGATTACACTCACGTTGCGAAGTTCAAACGAACTTCGCATTGACCATAACTGGTCAATGTAGAAAGTCAAACAAAGTTTGACTTTCAGACTCGAAAGACTCGAAAAGCAATAAAATAAGGAAAAGAACGAAAGAATACTTACGAAGGGTCCCCGAATGCTAATCTCGATCCGAGAATCTCAGGTATGAAACAATGGTTTCAACTTAGAGTTTCTAAGATCAAAATTCTTGTGAGAAATGAGGTTGGGGTGGATGGGTATTTATAGGAATACCCGAACCGTTAGGATCGTTTCATGGAAACCGTGCTCGAATCCTACCCGTACATGTGTCGGAATGTTATGGTGACTAAATTGGCCACTCACCATAGGGTATCAACATGTGGCAAGGGATTAAGGAGTGGAGAACAGCTGTTAACAGCTGTTAATACGTCGAATCTGGTCCCGAAAGTGAAAAACTGATGTTTCTGCATGTTTTCTGTCCAGAATAGGCAGTCGCGTAGCGCTACTGCCAAGGCATTAGGCAGTCGCGCTACGCTAGCACCCTCCTGTTTCAGAAATCTTTCAAAAGTGGCAGGAATGGTCCCTGCACGTGTTTAAGGCCTTTTTCGATGCGTTTGAACCCCGTTAACCTCATTTCAAGGCTCTAAAATGAAGTTAAAGTATAGGGAACTCAAAACATGCTCAAAAATATGCCGGATGATGGCTCGTTTGGTCGTACGAACGCGATGTTCGCTTAATTACGACGGAATGCGCATAAGCGCGAAAAACGATCCAAATGACGCGACGAATGGATTTTTTGGCAAGCCAAACACTAAAGCATATATAGTCATGCTCACATAAATTTTTGGAGGTCCGAATGTATTCAGAACGTGAGTTATACGCAAAAATGCAAACTTGTGCACTTTTTGACACTTTTAGTCCCTGAATGACCCAAAAGTTTATTTTAGCACACCGAACCCCTCAAAGCCTATTTCTAAGCTATATAAAGGATATTTATGGTATGTTTAACTTATGGTCATGTTCCGGAATGTCTGTTACAGTTCAAATTGGCATACTTTCGCAGTTTGTCAACTTTAGTCCCTGTAAGCGATTTAACTTGATTTTGCCATACCAAAGCCTTCAAAACTTATTTCTAAGTTATGTAAAGGTTGTTTAAGGTATGTTAAGCCTATGTCACTATTCCGGAGTGTTTGTTGCATTAAACTGGTTATATTTTACGCATCGGTGCGCGTATAACCTTCCAGAAAGCGATTTAGAGTTTGAAATTGAACAAGAATTGATATGTGCAAACGATACACATATTTTTACAAATCCCAAGTATGAAATACAATATTTCATTGGCTCGCTATTTGTTTGATGGTCACAGTGACCCAGGTTGTCACAGTCTCCCCTACTTTAGGAAATTTCGTCCCGAAATTTATTCATAGGAGTCCATTTGTGACTTTGTGTCAAAACAACCACCAGAAATATGTAAGGCATAATCCTGTCATTTCCTTAACGGACATTCTTCAGAACGAAAATGAACAGACGGAGTCATTTTCCTCAACGAGTATTCTTCAGAAGCGGAAATGAAGGAATAAACAAACGGGGATTCATTTCCTCAACAGGAAATCTTCAGAAACGTAAATTGAACTTACGGAGTCATTTTCTACGGTTGCTTCCTCAGGAATGGAAATGAAAAGGATAGACAAACGGATATTCATTTCCTTAACGGAAAATCTTCAGAAACGAAAATGAACAAACGGAGTCATTTTCTACGGTTGCTTCCTCAGAAACGGAAATGAAAAGGATAGACAAACGGATATTCATTTCCTTAGCGGAAAATCTTCAGAAACGAAAATGAACAAACGGAGTCATTTTCTACGGTTGCTTCCTCAGAAACGGAAATGAAAAGGATAGACAAACGGATATTCATTTCCTTAGCGGAAAATCTTCAGAAACGAAAATGAACAAACGGAGTCATTTTCTACGGTTGCTTCCTCAGAAACGGAAATGAAAAGGATAGACAAACGGATATTCATTTCCTTAGCGGAAAATCTTCAGAAACGAAAATGAACAAACGGAGTCATTTTCTACGGTTGCTTCCTCAGAAACGGAAATGAAAAGGATAGACAAACGGATATTCATTTCCTTAACGGAAAATCTTCAGAAACGAAAATGAACAAACGGAGTCATTTTCTACGGGTGTTTCCTCAGAAACGGAAATGAATGGAGTTAACTTCTAGACACATGACAAAGCTCACTGTGGTTTCTGTGCACTAAATTCCATAATTATGTATGCATCCATAATTACGTAATTCCTTGCATAGTCCGCACAGTTTGTCTTGTAATGTTCATAAGCACATAATCACATAGTTGTTTAACTTGGTTATTAATTTGTTATTAATTTGTTATCGATTGAGAACGGATATGGAAACCAGTCGATGAACTTCAATGTCCTCTGGGATCTATCTGAATAGATAGGAAGATCTACAAAAATTCGATTTTGTTTACAAAGAAACGTAATGGTCGAATTAAGGAACACAACAATTTTAGGATTCACGGAAATACCCTTAGGTACCCTATTAAGGATTTATAGTGGTACTTTGGGTATTCGTCTAGTGTTGTAACTTGCGCTTTGTACTTCGTTTTCCTTAGAATAAACGGGTACTTAGGAATTTCGTGGAAACGCAAGAGATCATACAATGGAAGAAATTTGGGGGTAGTCTGTTCTTCAAGGAATGCGGTTCCTTGATTATCGGTATTGCAGGGGATATGTTGTTTATACATGAAACCACATAAATACATTGCAATGTAAATAAAAGATTTATTTATAAACAATGATAACAACTGTTTCATGGACCTTGACAACTAAAGAAAATAATACATAAGGATTGATTATTTCTAAACAGCGTTGTCTTCCATTCGGTCAGATGCTCATCCCTGTGCTGGATTTGCATTAGCAAGTTTTGGGCAATTTCTTCGGAAATGACCCATATCGCCACAGTTGAAGCAAGAACCTGGTAGAAAACGACCGTGAGCGGGGTTGTGGCCAGCTTGGTTTGGTGCAGCTGCAGCTGGGCAGACTCTTGCTGTATGGCCTATAAGTCCGCAAGTTTGGCATTTGCGGCACTTCACAGCAGCATGATGATGTAGGCCACATTGGTTGCACAAGGGTGCAGTTCCGTTGTATGGCTTCCTAGCAGGAGGTTGAGCTGGTTGGTTGGGGACGGCTTGATCATTGTGAGTAACCATGGCAAAGTTCTGAGAAGCCTTTCGCTTCTTTGTCTTCTTAGGGGATCCAGTGTGTTCATCCATGGTCTTTGATTCCTCGATTGGGTTTGATTCCTCGACCGGTTTCTTGTCACCTTTTCGGAAAAGTTTACCTTTCCTGATCTTTGATTCAGTCAAGGTTGCAGATAGCTCAATGGCCTGTCTAACTGTAGTAGGGTTGCTGCCGGTCACGATGTCTTGTATTGAGTCAGGGAGGCCATCAATGTACTTTTCGATTGCCTTATCCAAAGGCGTGACCATGTTTGGGCATAACAGACTTAACTCTTCATAACGGTCCGTGTAGGCTCGATGCTCACCGCTGTCTTGCTCAAGATTGTCGAATTCCCTTTCCAAGGCCCTGATCTCGTGACGAGGACAGAATTCCTTCATCATAAGGGCCCTAAGTTCAGCCCATGTCTGTGCTAGAGCAACTTCTGCACCTTGATCTCTCATAACCCCGTTCCACCACGTAAGGGCTCTCTTCTGGAACACACTCGAAGCAAACTCGACCTTGCGATTGTCAGGACACCGCACGTGGCGGAAAGTATTCTCAATGCTCTCGAACCATTGAAGAAGCCCAGTCGCTCCCTCAGAACCACTAAACTTGAGTGGTTTCGCCGAGTTAAAACTCTTGAAATTGCATGGACCATTGTTGTTGTTGTTGGCTTGATTCCATTGAGCAAAGAGGTTTGGGAATTGAGCAGCCATTTGCTGCGCAATGATTTCTGCCAATTCGGCAGTCGCTATCTGGCTTTCGCGTCGAGGAGGCATTCTAAAAGAGGAAACATGAAAGGAAACGAGTGAGAGAATTAGACGAAAAGAATGAGATGAAACAAATCTGAAGAAAGCAAGGATAGTGGTCATTTGTTTGTTACTACAAAGCAACAAACGACACACAGTGACCAATCAAAGTAAATAGGTCAAAAATAATGTATCGCGAAGACATGCTCGCCTATAAGTGAACACTCATCCCAAGAATTCCCAGGTAAGCACAACTGGTCTCGCGTCTGATGAGATGTATACGAAGTGCTTGCCTAGACAGAAAACCCAGAATACAGGCATTCACCCTTCCAGTTTGCACGTGTTAACATTATTTAAAACCCAAAACCTTGACGAGATTTTGAAAATTCAAAGGGGTTCAAAACCATATAACAGAGGGTTCAAAACCTTGTAATCAATCATCCTAGAACAGATGATTAGTTTTCAAAGCGGTTTTGAAATTTATGTTCTTGTTGTGGTAGTCGCCTAAGGATAGGTGACGGTATTGTTTTATGAACTAACGCAAGTAAACTCGCGTTAGGGTCCTAGAAAGGTTATAGACTAGGTCAAAGCATTACTAATAACCTAATTCCCTATAACCATTGGCTCTGATACCATCTTTTCTGTCACACCCCGACCACGTAGAACATACAAAACGTGGCGGAAACATCGGGGAGTGTTGTAACAGAATTAATTGTTTCAAATCCATGGCAATTGAAGTTTCGTTCTATTGATTAAAAGTGTTACAATGTCTTAACAAACAAGGAAATACAACATAATTAACTAGTCTTGCATCTTTTATTGTCACTAAAGCCCAAGTCTGCCTATGTGTATCTTGATCAACTTATGCAACAGCTCCTGAAAAACACATGTGAAAATAGGTACGTCAGCATAAAAATGCCTGTGAGATACATAGGTTTTGTGAAAATAGGTTTCATGACTTATGTTTGAGAAAATGTTTAGTCATGAACTTTGTTATTTGCTTTGTTTTGTAAATCATTTGAAAAATGATAAATTCAGATGATATGTATAAATAAATGTCAGGTTAAATGAATAACCATGTAAAAATGTGTTTGTTTAAGATAAGTTGTTTGTAAATCAATGTCTTGTAAAAAGTATGATAATTGTATAAAATGTTATATGTCTCAAACTGAAATGATTCAAATAACGCTACGATATGTATTACCATACAAACACTTATATATAGGAAGTACCAGCGGCGTATCCACCATGCTTGTATCATATTACACACGCATCGTTACTTAATCACTTAATCAAACCAAACCACCAAAGTAATGTTTAACAATTGTAGAAGTGTTTATGTATGGTCAAATACGGTTCACACGGTTCATAGATACAAACGGTTCACAGATACAAACGGTTCACAGATACAACGGTTCACAGATACAAACGGTTCACAGATACAAACGGTTCACAGGTACAACGGTTCACAGATACAAACGGTTCATAGATACAACGGTTCAAAATGTAATATAATGTGTTCATATACTAGATGAGCATATGCAACAAAATGCAATGTAAAACAATGTACTAAATATGCACACAATGGCATACATAGCATGAAATGTAATGAAATCATGTACTATAATGTACTAATGAACATAGCAGTTATATGATGTCAAAACAGGAAAGCATGAAAGTAACAAGTAGGCACATGTGTTTCACCCCAAAACAGTTTGGAAAATAGTAAAAGAGGGGTCTATGTACTCACTTGAGATTGCTTAGTAGTCCTTGAGTAACAACCAAACAATGCTAGAGATCGCGGATATCAAACGGCACCTAATATAGGTAACTATGTTAATAAACCGGACCTAAATCGGAAGATCTGATAGAATGAGGGTTCGTAAACCAAACGAGTATAGAGACTCGTGTCATATGGTTAAACAAAGCCTACATACTAAATGAAACCTTAATCTAAGTGTTTTCGACCCATTACGACCCGTTTAGGTAGCTTATGCTACTTTAACGCGTCGTTCGCGTGAAACGCGTTCGAACCGTCGAACTAGTCCTATGACAAGTGTTATATGCCTAAACATGTTACATAATCAGTTATGTGACAAAAGTTTAGGTTACATATGCTTAATTACCAATTATACATGAAAAGGGTATTCTGGTAATTTACCTAAGGCATATAAACTACCTATCATACAACTACTCAAACGATGTGACCATAGGGTATAACCTCAGAAGGTTATTCCCTACCTACTATGGTCACCTAATGTGTTTGGTCGGATCCTAATGATCGACCAAATGGGTCGGGTTCGAGGTATAAGCGATTTATTAGATCGCTTACCCTACGACCCTAGACAACGTGGTAATCAGTAGGCATAGTCCCAAGGGACTATAACCAACATGATTACACTCACGTTGCGAAGTTCAAACGAACTTCGCATTGAGGTTATACCCTATGGTCAATGTAGAAAGTCAAACAAAGTTTGACTTTCAGACTCGAAAGACTCGAAAAGCAATAAAATAAGGAAAAGAACGAAAGAATACTTACGAAGGGTCCCCGAATGCTAATCTCGATCCGAGAATCTCAGGTATGAAACAATGGTTTCAACTTAGAGTTTCTAAGATCAAAATTCTTGTGAGAAATGAGGTTGGGGTGGATGGGTATTTATAGGAATACCCGAACCGTTAGGATCGTTTCATGGAAACCGTGCTCGAATCCTACCCGTACATGTGTCAGAATGTTATGGTGACTAAATTGGCCACTCACCATAGGGTATCAACATGTGGCAAGGGATTAAGGAGTGGAGAACAGCTGTTAACAGCTGTTAACAGCTGTTAATACGTCGAATCTGGTCCCGAAAGTGAAAAACTGATGTTTCTGCATGTTTTCTGTCCAGAATAGGCAGTCGCGTAGCGCTACTGCCAAGGCATTAGGCAGTCGCGCTACGCTAGCACCCTCCTGTTTCAGAAATCTTTCAAAAGTGGCAGGAATGGTCCCTGCACGTGTTTAAGGCCTTTTTCGATGCGTTTGAACCCCGTTAACCTCATTTCAAGGCTCTAAAATGAAGTTAAAGTATAGGGAACTCAAAACATGCTCAAAAATATGCCGGATGATGGCTCGTTTGGTCGTACGAACGCGATGTTCGCTTAATTACGACGGAATGCGCATAAGCGCGAAAAACGATCCAAATGACGCGACGAATGGATTTTTTGGCAAGCCAAACACTAAAGCATATATAGTCATGCTCACATAAATTTTTGGAGGTCCGAATGTATTCAGAACGTGAGTTATACGCAAAAATGCAAACTTGTGCACTTTTTGACACTTTTAGTCCCTGAATGACCCAAAAGTTTATTTTAGCACACCGAACCCCTCAAAGCCTATTTCTAAGCTATATAAAGGATATTTATGGTATGTTTAACTTATGGTCATGTTCCGGAATGTCTGTTACAGTTCAAATTGGCATACTTTCGCAGTTTGTCAACTTTAGTCCCTGTAAGCGATTTAACTTGATTTTGCCATACCAAAGCCTTCAAAACTTATTTCTAAGTTATGTAAAGGTTGTTTAAGGTATGTTAAGCCTATGTCACTATTCCGGAGTGTTTGTTGCATTAAACTGGTTATATTTTACGCATCGGTGCGCGTATAACCTTCCAGAAAGCGATTTAGAGTTTGAAATTGAACAAGAATTGATATGTGCAAACGATACACATATTTTTACAAATCCCAAGTATGAAATACAATATTTCATTGGCTCGCTATTTGTTTGATGGTCACAGTGACCCAGGTTGTCACAGTCTCCCCTACTTTAGGAAATTTCGTCCCGAAATTTATTCATAGGAGTCCATTTGTGACTTTGTGTCAAAACAACCACCAGAAATATGTAAGGCATAATCCTGTCATTTCCTTAACGGACATTCTTCAGAACGAAAATGAACAGACGGAGTCATTTTCCTCAACGAGTATTCTTCAGAAGCGGAAATGAAGGAATAAACAAACGGGGATTCATTTCCTCAACAGGAAATCTTCAGAAACGTAAATTGAACTTACGGAGTCATTTTCTACGGTTGCTTCCTCAGGAATGGAAATGAAAAGGATAGACAAACGGATATTCATTTCCTTAACGGAAAATCTTCAGAAACGAAAATGAACAAACGGAGTCATTTTCTACGGTTGCTTCCTCAGAAACGGAAATGAAAAGGATAGACAAACGGATATTCATTTCCTTAGCGGAAAATCTTCAGAAACGAAAATGAACAAACGGAGTCATTTTCTACGGTTGCTTCCTCAGAAACGGAAATGAAAAGGATAGACAAACGGATATTCATTTCCTTAGCGGAAAATCTTCAGAAACGAAAATGAACAAACGGAGTCATTTTCTACGGTTGCTTCCTCAGAAACGGAAATGAAAAGGATAGACAAACGGATATTCATTTCCTTAGCGGAAAATCTTCAGAAACGAAAATGAACAAACGGAGTCATTTTCTACGGTTGCTTCCTCAGAAACGGAAATGAAAAGGATAGACAAACGGATATTCATTTCCTTAACGGAAAATCTTCAGAAACGAAAATGAACAAACGGAGTCATTTTCTACGGGTGTTTCCTCAGAAACGGAAATGAATGGAGTTAACTTCTAGACACATGACAAAGCTCACTGTGGTTTCTGTGCACTAAATTCCATAATTATGTATGCATCCATAATTACGTAATTCCTTGCATAGTCCGCACAGTTTGTCTTGTAATGTTCATAAGCACATAATCACATAGTTGTTTAACTTGGTTATTAATTTGTTATTAATTTGTTATCGATTGAGAACGGATATGGAAACCAGTCGATGAACTTCAATGTCCTCTGGGATCTATCTGAATAGATAGGAAGATCTACAAAAATTCGATTTTGTTTACAAAGAAACGTAATGGTCGAATTAAGGAACACAACAATTTTAGGATTCACGGAAATACCCTTAGGTACCCTATTAAGGATTTATAGTGGTACTTTGGGTATTCGTCTAGTGTTGTAACTTGCGCTTTGTACTTCGTTTTCCTTAGAATAAACGGGTACTTAGGAATTTCGTGGAAACGCAAGAGATCATACAATGGAAGAAATTTGGGGGTAGTCTGTTCTTCAAGGAATGCGGTTCCTTGATTATCGGTATTGCAGGGGATATGTTGTTTATACATGAAACCACATAAATACATTGCAATGTAAATAAAAGATTTATTTATAAACAATGATAACAACTGTTTCATGGACCTTGACAACTAAAGAAAATAATACATAAGGATTGATTATTTCTAAACAGCGTTGTCTTCCATTCGGTCAGATGCTCATCCCTGTGCTGGATTTGCATTAGCAAGTTTTGGGCAATTTCTTCGGAAATGACCCATATCGCCACAGTTGAAGCAAGAACCTGGTAGAAAACGACCGTGAGCGGGGTTGTGGCCAGCTTGGTTTGGTGCAGCTGCAGCTGGGCAGACTCTTGCTGTATGGCCTATAAGTCCGCAAGTTTGGCATTTGCGGCACTTCACAGCAGCATGATGATGTAGGCCACATTGGTTGCACAAGGGTGCAGTTCCGTTGTATGGCTTCCTAGCAGGAGGTTGAGCTGGTTGGTTGGGGACGGCTTGATCATTGTGAGTAACCATGGCAAAGTTCTGAGAAGCCTTTCGCTTCTTTGTCTTCTTAGGGGATCCAGTGTGTTCATCCATGGTCTTTGATTCCTCGATTGGGTTTGATTCCTCGACCGGTTTCTTGTCACCTTTTCGGAAAAGTTTACCTTTCCTGATCTTTGATTCAGTCAAGGTTGCAGATAGCTCAATGGCCTGTCTAACTGTAGTAGGGTTGCTGCCGGTCACGATGTCTTGTATTGAGTCAGGGAGGCCATCAATGTACTTTTCGATTGCCTTATCCAAAGGCGTGACCATGTTTGGGCATAACAGACTTAACTCTTCATAACGGTCCGTGTAGGCTCGATGCTCACCGCTGTCTTGCTCAAGATTGTCGAATTCCCTTTCCAAGGCCCTGATCTCGTGACGAGGACAGAATTCCTTCATCATAAGGGCCCTAAGTTCAGCCCATGTCTGTGCTAGAGCAACTTCTGCACCTTGATCTCTCATAACCCCGTTCCACCACGTAAGGGCTCTCTTCTGGAACACACTCGAAGCAAACTCGACCTTGCGATTGTCAGGACACCGCACGTGGCGGAAAGTATTCTCAATGCTCTCGAACCATTGAAGAAGCCCAGTCGCTCCCTCAGAACCACTAAACTTGAGTGGTTTCGCCGAGTTAAAACTCTTGAAATTGCATGGACCATTGTTGTTGTTGTTGGCTTGATTCCATTGAGCAAAGAGGTTTGGGAATTGAGCAGCCATTTGCTGCGCAATGATTTCTGCCAATTCGGCAGTCGCTATCTGGCTTTCGCGTCGAGGAGGCATTCTAAAAGAGGAAACATGAAAGGAAACGAGTGAGAGAATTAGACGAAAAGAATGAGATGAAACAAATCTGAAGAAAGCAAGGATAGTGGTCATTTGTTTGTTACTACAAAGCAACAAACGACACACAGTGACCAATCAAAGTAAATAGGTCAAAAATAATGTATCGCGAAGACATGCTCGCCTATAAGTGAACACTCATCCCAAGAATTCCCAGGTAAGCACAACTGGTCTCGCGTCTGATGAGATGTATACGAAGTGCTTGCCTAGACAGAAAACCCAGAATACAGGCATTCACCCTTCCAGTTTGCACGTGTTAACATTATTTAAAACCCAAAACCTTGACGAGATTTTGAAAATTCAAAGGGGTTCAAAACCATATAACAGAGGGTTCAAAACCTTGTAATCAATCATCCTAGAACAGATGATTAGTTTTCAAAGCGGTTTTGAAATTTATGTTCTTGTTGTGGTAGTCGCCTAAGGATAGGTGACGGTATTGTTTTATGAACTAACGCAAGTAAACTCGCGTTAGGGTCCTAGAAAGGTTATATTTTTACAAATCCCAAGTATGAAATACAATATTTCATTGGCTCGGTATTTGTTTGATGGTCACAGTGACCCAGGTTGTCACAAGAAAATCTATGATAACTTTTGTGATTGTATTGTTTGTTAGTACGGGATAACAAATGTAATAAATATTGTCGCTATTAGTTGTTATGGATTCTCTTAAGCAATCTGATTCGCCTAGTGCCGTGCCCTGATGATTCCGCTATCGGTTGGGGTGTGACAGATTGGTCTCAGAGCCATAACTATAGGGAATTAGGCCATACTTGACCTAGTCTGGGTCAATGTCTTAGAAACGACCTAACCTATAGTCTAAGTACCAACGGGCCGACTCGTACGAACCCAGTAGGATTTGTACGGGCCTACTTGATACTCTCGTTCGAATTCGCTAAAACTACAACTTCGCGTGAACACCACATACTACATCTTCGCACGAAGAGCCTTTCCTAAGGCTGGAACATTACTTAGCGTTTCCTAAGGCCAACACAATACACACGTTTTCGAAAATACTCGCCTAACACAACCGAGTGGTCCAGTTGAGATCAGGCGTGAAAACCAAGAACTCTCGATAAGATCGCTCACTCAACGCATTTTTCTAGCATGAGAACTTTTCGTCGAGCTAGGGGTGACATCCATATCTCAACGAAAGTCTCCATTTCAAAATCTAGTGGAACTCCCGAATTTATTCGAAGAGCACAACCACAGCTAGGAGCGAAGCTATTAAGTCAGGGTGAAACTCGTATCTTAATAAACCGTTCCTGTAACACCCCGTGTTCTCACGAGTGAAAGTCAAAGTCGAGGTCAAAGTCAACGACCGATTTCGCGCGACTTGACTCGTAGAAATGTTTTTATTTTAATTATATTATGTGGAGTAAGTGTCGTACATTGCAATAATCGAATCATGTTAACCATATATCAATCGACTCGCGACTGCGAATCGCAGGAAGTAACAATGCGATAAAGTTAGTCGACTAATAATCAAGCTATACTAATCGAATCGACATCAAATCGTAACTCAAGCTATGTATTTTACTTGTCGTCTATACGTGTGTGTGTGCTTTACGTGTTACCTGTGCATGTTATTTATGTTTTTTTTGTGATAATCAAACGAACTCAATCGAAACTCGAAGTCTAACTCGAATATAAGCGAACCCGAACCCGAACTCCGAATCGAACCATGTGATATACGAAGTAGTTGGGACTAAAAGTAATTTGACTAGGAAATCCTATCGAATCGTTCGCAATCTAAACCGAAACGTCGAAGAATCGTCGCACCGAACGCACCATTCCAGCGTCATCCGGACGGATTGTCCATCCGGACGGACAGTCAATCCGCACGGATTGACCATCCGCACGGATTACCAATCCGGACGGATAACCAATCCAGGTTACGTGCTATCCGCACGGATTACCCTTTTCCCCTTTTGGCATCCTATAAATACACGGGTCACTCTCCAAACTTTCCACTTTTGGCAAGTGACGTCCGACCCGCGCGCATTCTTCACCTTTTCTCAAATTTCTCACAATCCAGGTAAGATCTTGCACTAATTCTTGTACATTCTTGATCACTACACAATTCTACACCTTTCTATCTTTCAAATCCCAACTTTTAACCGTGAAATCATCAAGATTTGGGGTATTCTCGGGTGACGTCATCATGAAGTTCTCATGAACTTCAAGTGTGACTTCATTCCGCCAAGAATAACCCAGATCTGAACGGTTTCCATAAGATTTCACGACAATATCACCTAAATCTAAACTTTTCAAAGGATAAAAGAGTTGAAAGAGATAAACACAAGTTTTTTTCCTCCTTTTACACTTGAAATCGGTACGAATCTGATCGATTCTCGTCTTCTACTCGATAATAGTGATGCACTAGTCCTAGATCTGGATTCTACCCACAAGACACCTGATTACGAGATAAACCGGAATGACCGTTCTGAGTCGCCGACAGGTCGAGTTAGGGTGGTTCCTGGCCGGCTTAGTCATGCGAGTAAGAATACAATTCCAAGTGGTTGCCACGTAATCAGAACGTCTCGATAAACGACAAAAGAAACCAAGAGTAGACGAACGGAACAGCCAGACGAGAGACTGTCCGAACGGACAAGTTGTTCGTACGGACAGACGATCCGGACGGGTTGTCACCCGGACGAACTACACTTGGGACCCACTTTCAAAGCAGGGTTTGAGTATCGACGAATGAGCAATCCGGACGGACGACCTCTGAATGGATTACTCTTCGGATCATGAGATACTAAGACCTTGAATAAGTTCAAACAATGTGCATCCGCACGGACAAGTTGTCCGCACGGACAGACTATCCGGACGGATTGTCTGTCCGCACGAACAACTATCCCGATGGATTACCTTTATCCGCACGGATTACCATCCGGACGGATTCCACAAGCTTCATCAAGTGACTCAGCCTCAGAGACGTGTCCGCACGGATCACCATCCGGACGGATTGTTGTCCGCGCGACCGGCTTGAAAGGTAGATATACTTAAATGTTTTCTAAATACTACAACGAAAACTTCAAAGCACAAGCCATCATACACAAACACATCTTTAGGAAGAAACAATCCACTCGAATAGTAATTCACACGGACTACTTGTCCGCACGAATAAACAATCCGCACGAGTGACAAATCCGGATGGATTACCATCCGCACGGATAGTTTATCCGGGTGGATCACCACTCGCACGGATAGTTTATCCGGATGGATCACCATCCGCACGGATAGGTTACTCGCACGGATAGCTAATCCGCACGATCAGCTATCCTACCCTCTCTCACTTTGTGCTGTTTTACACGCCACTTATCGTTACGTTATCGAATCTGTTCAGGCTAACTGTACTCGCTGAAAAGCGCTCCCTTCAATCCATAATCGCTGTGAGTATACTCGAACCCTTTTTGCTTTTAGCACTTTTGGGTGTTACGTACGTTACGAATATTCAAACTACAACTATCACACTACTCAAGCTATTTTAATGCTAAACCATTAATGCATGATCTACGTGGCTTATGAATGCTTGTTTGTTATGTTTACACATGGAATGCTGTCTACCTGCCTTAGCAATGATAGTACTATAGTTTGGACTCAGCACCCGTTTACACGGGGGTTGTTAAGGATCTTTTACTTGCATGGATTACGGTGGTAATCATGTATTGCGAACTGCCTCGAGCAGTCAACCCGCAGTCATTGGTATCGATGGATCTATGTCGATAACTAACGTGCTTGATTTCACTATGTGTACGTGCTGGTTATGCGTAAACGAATTCGAACTCTCTATGCTATTATCAAACTTGTATGCTCACCTTTACATTATATGTATTGACTTTATTTTAACGTATGTGACAGGTGCTTAGGTTGCTTTTATGCTCGTTGTGCTGTGATGAACTTGAAGCTAGGAACTGGAGTCCTAGAAACCAACGAATAAATTGTTATGTTTAAATCTGAGTTGTCGGAACAAAATATTCGTCTTGATGTTTGTCTGTAATAATTGTTTAACTATTTGAAATACGGTATGGGACGTATTATTTAATCAAATGGTAATGATAGTTGTTATGGAAACTTCTGGACAATCTGTTTCGCTCAGTGCCATGCCCCGATGATTCCGCCATCGGTTGGGGTGTGATAGATTGGTATCAAAGCCATAACTATAGGGAATTAGGCAAGACTCGACCTAGTCCGGGTCGAAGTCTTAGAGACCTAGTCTATAATCAGGAACCAGTAGACCGATTCGAGTACATCCCTACTGGATAGTATACGAGCTTATTCCTCACTATTTTCATTTACCTACACTATCACTGCACTCGAATTTTCAAGTTATGAACGGGTAATGAGGCCGAGAATAGGTGTGAAAACCGCAAACTCTCGACTAAAGTTGCCTAATCAACTTGCGTTTTAGCTACAAACGAGGAGAATCATATCAAATTAGGAGTGAGATCCATATTTTGATGAATAATCTCCTCAATTTTATTAAGAACAAGGACGAAGTTGTAAGATAGGGGTGAAACCCTAACCTCGACGACTTGTCCTGCTTTTATACAAAACTCCCACCAAAGTCTCGATGGACTCCAACGATCTGAAGACACAATATAACCAATGGGAATTGTGCCAAACGCCCAAGAATTGAGGCAAAGGCATAGTCTTGAAGGTAATTGTGCACACAGGATCCTTGTGAATAGTCGAACCACTTTGGTTAGTCGAAGTCTAAATAGCCGCAGACAATCTATTCTCGATTTTATGTGTTTCAAGTTTTCGTCGCTTTTATGTGAATTACGTGTTTTATGCTTATTTGTTAACGTTTTGAGGTACTACCGGTTTCAATCTAATGTTTTTGGCCTTGGCTACCCACACAACACATCACTAACGAAGCACTCGCACTCCACTACGTTCGAACACTCGCAAACTCTGAATCCTAGGTTTCTGTTTTTCTGAATGCTCCTAGTGACTAAGGCGTATGTGTTTCTTGCTATTGTGCTTACGTGTTTAGGAATGTTGTGACTATGTGCTCTATGTGTTTACGTGATTTGTGTAATTATGTGAATTTGTGACTATATGCGTTTACATGGTCGTGTTACTGAGCTTTAGTAGTAGTGAACGTGTGAGGTGAGATTCGAATACATGTGTTGAGTTCCGTAGCGATGTCTATTGCAGACAATGTCGTCTGGATCTCGTCATACACTCACTCGTCAAGAAAAGAGGGACAGACGTCTTGCCTCTATTATCGCGAAAAGTGTGGCAAAAGCCGTGAGTGATGCCTACGAGAACGCCAGCAAATCATCCGAGGAATCGAGGACTGAAGGTCCTAAAGCTGTCACGAGACCTTTCAGTTTCAAGCAATTCAAGTCGTGTGGGCCAAAAGAATTCACAGGCGAAGGAGGTCCTACTGCACTATTCCACTGGTTTGACTCTATCGAGGTTACTCTGCGACAAACTGGTTGCCCTGATGACCTTCGACCTCTGAACGCTACCGGCGTCTTCCAGTCCCATGCTCTAGACTGGTGGACGGCCGAGAGGAACAAGCGAGGGAATGATGCAGCCTACGGGTTGTCATGGGATGAGCTCAAGGAAGTCATGCTAGAGGAATTCTGCCCTCCTCACGAACGTCAAAATCTTGAAGATGAATTTTGGCACATACATCAGAAGGATGGAGACAATGTTGGTCTTACTGCTCGCTTCAAACAGCTCAGCATTATCTGTCCCGACCAGGTCAAGACTCCCGATATGACCATCAAGAAGTACATCCGAGCTTTGCCCGACTGCGTTGCTGATTTCGTGCAAGCGGCTAAGACTACCACGATCGAGGAAACCTATCTGCTAGCCGCTGAAATCAACGACAAAAGGGTTAAGGCTGGGGTGTGGGATAAGACCTCCAAGAATCTGCATCAAGCTACCGCTACCGCACCAACTACTGAACCCACCTCGTCAAGCAACAAGCGAAAGAACAAGAGAAAGAACAAGAGAAAGAACAGCTCCACCAACAAGAACTGTGCGATTACTGTTGCACCGATTCAAGCTGTACCTGCCCAACAGCGTCAAGTAGCGGCGCCTGTGGCCAATGCACCGCCTGCGAAGCGTGCATATACTGGGCCGCACCCACTCTGCCCTACTTGCACCTATTATCACCCGACTGCTATCCAATGCCGCTTTTGGGCTCATTGCAACGTGTAAGGCCACTTTACCGCCAACTGCCGTATTCGCCAAGCTCCTGCCAATCAAGCTCTACTCGCCGCCCCACAGGGTCAACAAGCTCCTCCGGCACCCGCAGTCAAAGCCAGAGCCTGTTTCTCATGTGGCGAACCGAATCATTTCGCCAACATGTGCCCGAACAGGGTGGTGAAACAAGAACCACAACAGCAGCAGCCACAACAGCAACAGCCACAGCAGCAACAACAGGCCGCACGTGCCAGAGCTTTCAATCTCAACGTGCGTCAAGCCCAGGCCGACAACAACATGGTCAATGGTACGTTCCTTGTGAATGGTATTTATGCTTCATGTTTGTTTGATACTGGAGCCGATAATTGCTTTGTGTCGCTCGAATTTGAGAAACTCCTTAGTCGTAAACGTTCCCAACTCTCCTCTGCATTTGATGTTGAAGTCGCTACCGGAAGAATCGTCGCTGTCAATTCCGTTATCCGTGATTGTACTCTCGAGCTCAACAATCACATCTTCCCAATCGATCTCATTCCGATGCAACTCGGAAGCTTCGACGTCATAGTAGGCATGGACTTTCTTCGAGAAAACCATGCCGAAGTTGTGTGCTTCGATAAGATGATTCGTTTTTCGCTCGCAAACGGTGATTCATTGCGCGTTTATAGTGATACTACTTCGAAGGGTCTCAAACTTATGTCATGCCTCCAAGCTAGCAAGTATCTCTGCAAGGAATACAGGGCTTTCTTGGCTAACGTTGTAGCAGCGGAGAAGGAAAAGAAAGAGAAGAAGGAAGTGAAAGACGTACCTGTGGTTCGAGAATTTCCTAACGTTTTTCCAGAGGATCTTCCCGGACTACCGCCAAGTCGCGATATTGATTTTCGTATTGATCTCATTCCTGGAGCTAACCCTACCGCCAGAGCTCCTTATCGACTCGCGCCGTCCGAAATGCGCGAACTCTCAACCCAACTCCAGGAATTGCTTGAAAAAGGCTTCATCCGCCCGAGCACCTCTCCTTGGGGCGCACCAGTCCTTTTCGTAAAAAAGAAGGATGGGTCGTTCCGAATGTGCATCGACTACCGGGAATTGAATAAGTTGACTATCAAGAACCGCTATCCTCTGCCTCGAATCGACGATTTGTTTGATCAGCTACAAGGCGCTACGTGTTTTTCGAAGATCGATCTACGTTCCGGATACCATCAGCTACGTATACAAGAGGAGGATATACCCAAAACCGCGTTTCGTACTCGATACGGCCATTACGAATTCGTTGTCATGCCTTTTGGCCTAACCAACGCACCAGCAGTTTTCATGGATCTGATAAATCGCGTGTGTAAACCATATCTCGACCGTTTCGTCATCGTGCTCATCGATGATGTCTTGATCTATTCCAAGTCGAGAGCCGAACACGTGCAACATCTACGTTTGGTTCTCGAGTTACTCCAGGGGAACCAACTTTACGCCAAATTCTCCAAGTGCGAATTTTGGTTGGGGGAGGTTCAGTTTCTGGGTCACATTGTAAATAGTCAGGGTATTCACGTCGATCCTGCGAAGATTGAAGCTGTTAAGAGCTGGGTTACGCCTAAGAACCCGTCTGAAGTCCGCTCCTTTCTCGGGCTAGCGGGCTATTATCGATGATTTATCGAAGGATTCTCGAAGATTGCTGTACCACTTACCTCTCTTACGCATAAGGACCGGCCTTTTGTCTGGGGAGCCAAACAAGAGTCTGCCTTTCGAACCCTCAAACACATGCTTTGCAATGCTCCTGTTCTCACGCTACCCGACTGAAACAATGATTTCATTGTATACAGTGATGCTTCCAATCTTGGTCTTGGTTGTGTCCTCATGCAACGGGACAAGGTCATAGCTTACGCATCTCGTCAGCTCAAAATCCACGAGAAGAACTATACAACCCATGATCTCGAGCTAGGCGCGGTTGTTTTTGCATTAAAGATTTGGCGACACTACCTGTATGGTACAAAGTGTACGATCTTCACCGATCATAGGAGCCTCCAACACATCTTTAATCAGAGAGAACTAAACATGCGTCAACGCCGATGGGTAGAACTTCTCAACGATTACGACTGTGAGATTCGTTATCACCCAGGCAAGGCAAATGTTGTAGCCGACGCACTTAGCAGACGGAGCTATCTGCTTAGCACTCGTAATGTTCAAGCCCAGCACAACCTCGAAACTCTCATCCGCGACGCCCAACATGCGTGTTTCAACGAACGCACATTGAAGAAAGAACGAATCTACCACGATGGAGCCCAGCTTGTGAGCAAATCGAACGGGATATTCCACTTTTTAGACCGAATTTGGATTCCCAAGCGAACCAATTTGCGACAGATTATCATGGACGAAGCCCACAAATCTCGGTACTCTATTCATCCCGTTGCTGACAAGATGTACCAGGATCTTCGCTATAGGTACTGGTGGCCGGGTATGAAACGGGATATCGCTCTCTACGTTGGAAAATGCCTAACCTGTGCTAGAATCAAGGCTGAACATCAAAGACCCTCTGGCTTGCTCGAACAACCACCAATTCCTATGTAGAAGTGGGAGAGTATAGCTATGGATTTCGTAACCAAACTTCCAACCACGTCATCAGGTCACGACAGCATTTGGGTTGTAGTCGACCGATTGACCAAATCAGCTCACTTTTTACCAATACGAGAAGACTACAAGGTGGAACGATTAGCCCGAATCTACACCGACGAGATCATTTGTAGACATGGGACGCCTCGTTACATCATCTCTGATCGTGATGCTCGGTTTACTTCACGATTGTGGGAAACGTTTCAAACGGCACTCGGTACAACGCTTAATCTAAGTACTGCGTTCCACCCACAAACCGACGGTCAGACTGAAAGAATGATTCGTACTCTTGAAGACATGCTCCGTTCGTGTGTTCTAGACTTCGGTGGTAATTGGGATAAACACCTGCCGTTAGTCGAATTCTCGTATAACAACAGCTACCAGGCTAGCATCCAGATGGCACCTTTTGAGGCGTTATATGGAAGAAGATTTCGGTCGCCTATTGTGTGGCACGAGATCGGTCACTCGCAACTAACCGGTCCGGAGCTACTACAAGAAACGACAGACAAAATTTTCCAAATTCGAGACAACTTAGCAAAAGCTCGGGATTGACAGAAAGTATACGCCGATAAAAAGCGCAAGCCCCGTGAATTTGGCGTTGTTGACTACGTACTCCTAAAGGTATCACCATGGAAGGGTGTAGTCCGATTCGGCAAGAGAGGGAAACTCGCGCCTCGATATGTTGGACCTTTTAAGATTCTGGAAAGGATCGGAAAAGTCGCCTACAGACTCGAATTACCGGAGGAACTTAGCAATGTTCACCCGACTTTCCACGTGTCAAACCTCCGAAAGTGCATCGCCAACCACGACTTACATGTCTCTCTAGACGATCTGCAAGTGAACGAAACATTACACTTCGTGGAGAAGCCTGTCGAAATCATGGATCGCCAAACCAAGCAGCTCAGGCGCTCACGCATTCCTATCGTGAAAATCCGATGGGAAGGTAAACGAGGCGCGTAGTTCACTTGGGAACTCGAAAGCGACATGAAGGCAAAGTACCCGCAGTTGTTTAATTAGGGAAGCGTTAGAGAGAAAATGGCCTTATGATTCTAGTGTTTGTACGATTAATCAATAGGATCATCGATTTTGTTACATTCTAGTTTGTTTGATCAGTGCAATCGAGAACCTGCTCAGATACCACTTGTAGGTCCAGTTTTGACTCCGTTACGACTGTGTCTGGTCACGTTCGTGTACGGATTCCGCACGTCTCAGAGTCAACAATTATCCGTGTGAGTAAACTAGTCAACAAGGCCAACACGGATTTGTTATCCGCACGGATTGCCATCCGTACGGTGAACATCAACAGCAACATTTAACATTTTTAACAAACTCAGATTTCTCGCAAACGGCTCTGAATTAAGATATGAAACTTTCTAGGCTTGTAGATCAATGAATTTCGCACAACATATCCAAATTTTATCCGATTTTAACCGGAAAAAGTCGATTAATTTGACGATTTTCAGTGGTCCGAACGAAAAGTGCTCACACGGGATCCACGGCTTGTTACGGCTTTCAGCTTAATTTCAGGACGAAATTCCCTAAACAAGGGGAGGCTGTAATACCCCGTTTTTTCAAGAGTGAAAGTCAAAGTCGAGGTCAAAGTCAACGACCGATTTCACGCGACTTGACTCGTTGAAATGTTTTTATTTTAATTATATTATGTGGAGTAAGTGTCGTACATTGCAATAATCGAATCATGTTAACCATATATCAATCGACTCGCGACTGCGAATCGCAGGAAGTAACAATGCGATAAAGTTAGTCGATTAATAATCAAGCTATACTAATCGAATCGACATCAAATCGTAACTCAAGCTATGTATTTTACTTGTCGTCTATACGTGTGTGTGTGCCTTACGTGTTACCTGTGCATGTTATTTATGTTTTGTTGTGATAATCAAACGAACTCAATCGAAACTCGAAGTCTAACTCGAATATAAGCGAACCCGAACCCGAACTCCGAATCGAACCATGTGATATACGAAGTAGTTGGGACTAAAAGTAATTTGACTAGGAAATCCTATCGAATCGTTCGCAATCTAAACCAAAACGTCGAAGAATCGTCGCACCGAACGCACCATTCCAGCGTCATCCGGACGGATTGTCCATCCGGACGGACAGTCAATCCGCACGGATTACCAATCCGGACGGATAACCAATCCGGGTTACGTGCTATCCACACGGATTACCCTTTTCCCCTTTTGGCATCCTATAAATACACGGGTCACTCTCCAAACTTTCCACTTTTGGCAAGTGACGTCCGACCCGCGCGCATTCTTCACCTTTTCTCAAATTTCTCTCAATCCACGTAAGATCTTGCACTAATTCTTGTACATTCTTGATCACTACACAATTCTACACCTTTCTATCTTTCAAATCCCAACTTTTAACCGTGAAATCATCAAGATTTGGGGTATTCTCGGGTGACGTCATCATGAAGTTCTCATGAACTTCAAGTGTGACTTCATTCCGCCAAGAATAACCCAGATCTGAACGGTTTCCATAAGATTTCATGACAATATCACCTAAATCTAAACTTTTCAAAGGATAAAAGAGTTGAAAGAGATAAACCCAAGTTTTTCCTCCTTTTACCCTTGAAATCGGTACGAATCTGATCGATTCTACTCTTCTACTCGATAATTGTGATGCACTAGTCCTAGATCTGGATTCTACCCACAAGACACCTGATTACGAGATAAACCGGAATGACCGTTCTGAGTCGCCGACAGGTCGAGTTAGGGTGGTTCCTGGCCGGCTTAGTCACGCGAGTAAGAATACAATTCCAAGTGGTTGCCACGTAATCAGAACGTCTCGATAAACGACAACAGAAACCAAGATTAGACGAACGGAACAGCCAGACGAGAGACTGTCCGAACAGACAAGTTGTCCGCACGGACAGACAATCCGGACGGGTTGTCACCCGGACGAACTACACTTGGGACCCACTTTCAAAGCAGGGTTTGAGTATCGACGAATGAGCAATCCGGACGGACAACCTCTGAATGGATTACTCTTCAGATCATGAGATACTAAGACCTTGAATAAGTTCAAACAATGTGCATCCGCACGGACAAGTTGTCCGCACGGACAGACTATCCGGACGGATTGTCTGTCCGCACGAACAACTATCCAGACGGATTACCTTTATCCGCACGGATTACCATCCGGACGGATTCCACAAGCTTCATCAAGTGACTCAGCCTCAGACACGTGTCCGCACGTATCACCATCCAGACGGATTGTTGTCCGCGCGACCGGCTTGAAAGGTAGAGATACTTAAATGTTTTCTAAATACTACAACGAAAACTTCAAAGCACGAGCCATCATACACAAACACATCTTTAGGAAGAAACAATCCACTCGAATAGTAATTCACACGGACTACTTGTCCGCACGAATAACCAATCCGCACGAGTGACAAATCCGGATGGATTACCATCCGTACGGATTACCATCCGTACGGATAGTTACTCGCACGGATAGTTTATCCGGGTGGATCACCACTCGCACGGATAGTTTATCCGGATGGATCACCATCCGCACGGATAGGTTACTCGCACGGATAGCTAATCCGCACGATCAGCTATCCCACCCGCTCTCACTTTGTGTTGTTTTACCCGCCACTTATCGTTACGTTATCGAATCTATTCAGGCTAACCGTACTCGCTGAAAAGCGCTCCCTTCAATCCATAATCGCTGTGAGTATACTCGAACCCTTTTTGCTTTTAGCACTTTTGGGTGTTACATACGTTACGAATATTCAAACTACAACTATCACACTACTCAAGCTATTTTAACACTAAACCATTAATGCATGATATACGTGGCTTATGAATGCTTGTTTGTTATGTTTACACATGGAATGCTGTCTACCTGCCTTAGCAACGATAGTACTATAGTTTGGACTCAGCACCCGTTTACATGGGGGTTGTTGAGGATCTTTTACTTGCATGGATTACGGTGGTAATCATGTATTGCGAACTGCCTCGAGCAGTCAACCCGCAGTCATTGGTATCGATGGATCTATGTCGATAACTAACGTGCTTCATTTCACTATGTGTACGTGCTGGTTATGCGTAAACGAATTCGAACTCTATATGCTATTATCAAACTTGTATGCTCACCTTTACATTATATGTATTGACTTTATTTTAACGTATGTGACAGGTGCTTAGGTTGCTTTTATGCTCTTTGTGTTGTGATGAACTTGAAGCTAGGAACTGGAGTCCTAGAAACCAACGAATAAATTGTTATGTTGAAATCTGAGTTGTCTGAACAGAATATTCGTCTTGATGTTTGTCTGTAATAATTGTTTAACTATTTGAAATACGGTATGGAACGTATTATTTAATCAAATGGTAATGATAGTTGTTATGGAAACTTCTGGACAATCTGTTTCGCTCAGTGCCATGCCCCTATGATTCCGCCATCGGTTGGGGTGTGACAGTTCCACTCTCTATAAAAATGGTTTTCAAAAGCTCTCACCAAGGACTCGACTATAACGATAACTCGAGCCACGCGAAGACTAGGAAGACGAATGCCATGAGCTGCATCCCAGTGGAAGCATAATTCTTCTAGGACAACGCGTGTGCACAGACTTGATGGGTATAGTCAGATTACCTTGGGTAGTCGACGCCTAAACACCCGAGGCACTCTATCTATTTTTCTAGCTTACGATTCGCCGACTTTACGCATCACCGAACTTATTTACACTTATGTGTTTACAATTTAAAACTTTATGCTTTATCGATTTATCGATTTTCACTCCCTGTTTTACAAATGCACAACTCGCACAGCCGTCGCAATCTAAAACGAAAACCGAACGATCGCAACGAAACTAACGCCTAATTTCTCGCTCTCGCTCCCTCACCTCGACGCGCCCTCGCATATTCTACATAGTCATGTATGTGTATGTGTATAAGTATAAACTACCACTGTCTATATAAATACAACCAAATCATTGTGTAAGAACTTAGGAATCTTGTGTCTCCTATGTAGCTCCTATGTGAATATTACTATATTACCGCATCAAGTTTTGATCGCGCTCAATCGCGTTGCAAAACTCAAAAATCATTATGATCGAATCTCACTCCCAATATATCTCTGTCTAGATGTCTTCAAACGACTCTACCTCGAGACGAACGGCTAAGAGAAGAGCAAAATGAAGTGACGACAAGAGGATTGCCTTGCTAGTGGCTAGGGAAGTGGCCAAGATCATTCCTCAGATTGTCGCTCAAGTGCACTCTCTCAGCAACCCTCGAGCCTCGGAAGACTCCAAGACGGAAGCACCGCAATCTGCTTTCCTCTACAAATACTTCAGAGCCTGTGACCCGATGGAGTTCACGAGTGAAGGAAGTGTCTCCTAGCTGCTTCAGTGGTTCGATTCTATCGAAGTTACCCTTTGTCAGAGTGGGTGTCCCGATAGCTTCCGTACTACTTGCGCTACCGGAGTATTTCAATCGCGAGCACTCGACTGGTGGACAGCCGAACGTAACAAACGTGGGATCTCCGCAGCTTATGCTCTCTCTTGGGATGAGTTGAAAGAGCTCATGAAGAAAGAGTACTGCCCTCCCCACAAAGTCCAGAAGCTAGAAGATGAATTTTGGAAAATCGAGCAAAACGAAGGTGACAATACCGGCTACACTACAAGGTTCCAACAGCTGAGCATTATTTGCCCAAGTCAAGTTGACACTTCAGAAAAAGCCATCGCGAAGTATATTCGCGGCTTGCCTGAATGTGTGGGTGATTTTGTCGAAGCTGCAAGACCTGCTACCATCAAAGAAACCTACCGCTTGGCCGCAGAGATCAACCACAAACGAGTCTTGGACGGATTTGTTGGTGCATACATCTGTCGTCTTCGTCTTGTATCGAGTCTTGTATAGACTTGTTTAGATTAGGGCACGAAATGTTGATTTCCCACGAAATGGACATGACATTTTCGTGGGGAATTAGAAAATAGTCATTTCGTGGGGAATTAGAAAATAGTCATTTCGTGGGGAATTAGAAACACTATAAATACCATAGTTGTGTTGTCAGTTGGTGGAGAATCAGAAAATCATACCGAGGTGCTGTCGGTTTGATTCTTGAATGTACAAGTTGTAATATCAATCAGAGAAGTGATTTAAGTGAATTGCTAGCTGTTTCTTCATCAGTTACTTGTTTTCCGCACCTGTAACTGATTAAAACTCATCTGAACGACTCGTTCAGGTCTATAAACGATCCTACAAGTGGTATCAGAGCTCAGGAGGAGGAGTTCTGCCGAATTCAGCTGGTTTTCGTTGTATTTTCTGTATTCTACACCTTCTTTCTTCATCAGAACAAGATTTCACGGTCGAAATCGGATCAATTTTTCACAGATTGTGTAAAAATACATATAGACAAACCCTTGAAAGTTTCATAGCAAAATTCAACCTAAAAATGACCAAAATTAACTCGAGATGTGATTCCGCTCGAAAGAACTTTTTCTGATTCAGCTTGAAATTGTTGATTCCGCTCCAAAATATTATTGATTCCGCTCCAAAATTGTTCCTGATTCCGCTCCAGGCTACCAAACTCTGATTTCGCTCTAAAATCTTTGCTGATTTCGCTCCAAAGTTACCAAAAGGGTTGTTTCCGCTCGAGGTTTGTGTCTGATTCCGCTCCAGTGTACAATATCAGAGATTCCGCTCGAAAACAGCTTTACAAATTGTTGCTAATTCCGCTCCAAGTTTACAAAATCAATTGGCCAAATCATATTCATTGAAAAATTGAAGAAGTCAGACTAGTGGTTTATTTGGCCCAATCACAATTTGAGCTTTGAGATTATCGGCTCAATGGAATTAAATAGATCATAAAGTTGTCGGCAAATTGGTGCATGTGAGCCACATTTATTACTACAACAGTAGTCCATGTGATTGTTTATAGTTGCGGCCCAATCAACATCCAATTGTATAATAAAGTTCTTCGGCCCTTGATGAATGTTTGTTGACATATGATAGTGTCGGCCCAGTTGGTTATGATAATTGGCTAATTTTGAGGTCCAATAGAAGTAATTGGGTTATATAGTTTGTCGGTTTTTTTTATTCAAGTCACACGATTTGGATTTTGATTTCGCTTGAAGTTAAATTTTGCAGGTATTCGGCTTGAAAGACAGGTTGTTATTCAGCTTGAATCTGATTGCTGGGTTATTCCGCTTGAACTTCAAAATCATGGGTGACGATTTCTACAACGCGTTTGCGACTCCGACTACTCCGGCTAATGTGGTTCAAAAGATGAACATGGAATATGAAACCAGAACGTTGCAAAAACCCCCAAAGCTTATGAACATTGAAGAATACCATGGCTGGAAAGAAAGATTTGAAAACTGGGTTCAGGCAAACCATCTAAAAGCTTGGGAAAGCATTGAAACTGAATATATTAGACCTCAGAACGCTATGAGAGTTGATAAGATTATATCAGAATTTTCAGATACGGAGAGGGAATGTTACAAAGGAGAGAAAATGATGATAAGTCTGTTACAACAAGCTATCAAAGAAGACATATTTGTGTTGCTTCAACATAATGGAACTGCGTTTTCGATCTGGGAAGCATTAAAGAAAAAGTTTGAAGGAAGTACTGAGATGCTACAGAGTGAAGCTTCTTTGCTGAAAAAAGAATTTGAATTGTTCACGAGTATGCCAGGGGAGACTACGAAGAGTATCATAGAAAGATATTGCCATCTTGTGCGTACCATGTCTTTGCTGAAAATCACTAAAACTCCAGCAGAATGGGTCGAGAAGTTAGCTGATGCTTTACCTCAAAAAGAATGGGGTACATATCTCATGATTCTGAAGAATACAGGAGTGTTTAGTAGATTATCAATTGCACAATTCATTGAGAAGCTTGAAGGTCAAGATCTTGAACAACAGAAAATTGCAAGAATGAATAGTTCAAATGCTCAACAAGACATCAAGTTATATTACAAAGGTGATGTTGAGAAAGTTGAAGCAAGTCCAAAGATTCAAACCGCGTTTAGTGCAGGAAACTCCTCTGGTTCAAGCATTCAAAGTACAGTCAACACTAGTGGGTTTTCAACAGTTAATCCTCCGAGTATTCAAAGTGCAAGTGTTGGAAATGGGCATATGATTCAGTGCAATGTGGCATTGCATCTTCAAAATGGTCAAAACTTTTCTGAAGAAGTGGTGAAAAATCATATGAGTTTACTTGTTACTGCATTGGAATCTTATGAAAGATTGATTGTCGGAAAGATCGGAAATCCTATGCTAACCAAGGAGGATTACGATCAGATTGATGCAGAAGAGTTGAAGCTCATGGACATCAAATGGTGTCTAGCTAGTGTCCTGAGAAGAGCTGAAAAGTTCAAAATGATTACAGGACGAAATGACTTTTTGGATGCTCATCTTTCATCTTTAGGTTTTGATAAATCTAAAGTTACGTGTTTTAAATGCAGGGAAAAAGGTCATTTCAAAAGAGAGTGCAAGAATCAGGAGTCAAGAGGAGCAAAGGATCCTTTTGGAAAAGATGATTACTATAAAAAGTCTATATATCAACAAATCACTTATCAACCGCATCAACACAAGGAATCTCAAACTGCACATGGAAAAATGATCGAGGATGCAAACAAGAAAAGCTTACTATGGTATCATTGATCAAGATGACGAGAAAGTGACTGAAGGTTTTAGATGGGATAAGTATATTCCAGTTGATCCCAATGTTAAAGCTTTCATTGCTCAGATTGTGCAAAAGCCAGAGTTGATGAAGGAGTTGATGGATGTGATGTCGGATAATGAGGGGAGTCAAGATGGAAAATCTGTTTCTTCTGAAAGCAGTGATAATGATGAAGAAATTGAACAGATAAATCTTGGAAAAACTCATTTATCTTCTGACAGATTTGATTTCTATTTTGCAGATAAATTGAAGAAACTTAAAGAGAGGAAAGTTGCAAAAGAATCAAAAGAAGTCAAAGTGATTGAGAAAATAGTTGAAGTGGAGAAAATAGTGGAAGTTGAGAAGATGGTGGAGATAGAAAAGATAGTTGAAATCACAAAACCTTGTCTTACTTGTTTAGAGTCATGTAAACAATGTATAGAAAAAGAAGAGAGGTTTAGTGAGTTAGAAAAGTTGAAAGAACAATTGTTGTTTGATGTAAAAAATTTGAAAGAGTCATATGATGTATTGAACAGAACAGTGAATAGTCTGGAAAATACTAACTCTAAAAGAGAGAAAGCTTTGAAGATGTTGAATGCTACAATGATGTCAAAGCAGAAAGAGATAAATTTTTACATTGAAGAATGTGCAAAATGGAAGCAAGAGTTGGAAACTGAGAAAGCTGTGAATGAAAGAATCAGAAGATTACTGCGAAGTTATACAAGTTGTGATTACATAATTGATAGAATTTATCCAACGGTTGAAGGTTTTGAAGCGTTTAACGAAGATCAAAAGAAGTCGAAGAAGAAGGATACGGGTAAGAAACAGGGTGTCTGTTATAATAAGTGTCCACCTCCGATTTGGGAAGGGTATTTGCCTAGAAAACCGAATGAGGAACAAGTCCAAAAGGCAGTCAATCTAAAGTTAGAGTCCGAGTTAACCGATGTATTACCAGACAACATTGACGTCACGTTCACAGCGTCTAACACAGATCATGAGTCCGAATTAATAAAAAGAATGGTCGATCAGGTGTTGGATAGGGATGAGGAGTCAGAGTCGAAATCCGAGTCCGAAAGTTTGTGTCAGTCTGTCGGAAGTTCGAATTCGTCCGAAAAGAGTTCAAAAACATCGGGAAAACGGGTTTATAGTAAAGAATTTTTGTTATCAAAATCTAATTTGAATGATGAAACGTTTGAAGTTGTATACACTTTGAATGATTCTGACAAATTATATTTTGATAAAGAGTTTCCAATAAGAAGTGTTCGTTTTGACATGATTAAAAAGGTTTTCAAAATGACAGAAATTAATATTTCTAAAATAAAAGAATTAAATCTTACTGGAAAATCTAAAAAATACACTTCAAGAGTTCAACAACGTTTAAACAAGAAAAATGGTTACAATTCTGGTTCTGGTTTTCAAAAGAAACCAAACCATAATGGTAGCTACAAAAAGAAATGATTAGGTTTTATTCCACCTAAAAACTTTAAAAATGAAAAATTTTCTAAAACATATACAAAATTTGTTTCAGGTCCATCTGCTGAAAAGGAGAAGAAGAGCTCATTCTGGAGACAATCAAATCAAGATTTTCTTGCTGAGAAGAAAAAGAATGGAGCTTATCAGAAGAAAGAAACCAGAACCTGTTTTAGATGCAATGAAGTTGGTCACATTGCATGGAACTGTCCCAGAGCAACTAAGACAAAACATGGAGTCTCAGAAAAACTAAAAGAAGTAGTTGTTGATAAAACCGAACCACCAACTGAGAAATTTTAAGTGTTTAAAAATTCTACATATGAAGTTTGTGAATGTTCAAAAAGGTTTTACAGGAGAAGTGTGAAGCTTGACAACCAAAAATGGGTTGTTAAGAAATCCGAGGAGAAAACTGGTGATGAATCTGATTTCACAAAATCAGAGGAGCCACAATTTGATGAGAGTGATGAAAACTTAGTACCTTCAATGGATGATGAGAACTTTCCACCATTGAGGACTGAGAATTTTAAACAAAAGATTAGGAAGGTTGAAATCTCAAATCAGTTTTATTCTGAGAAGAATAATTTTGATGTTGAGAAAGCGTTTAATGGAAATGTGAAGAAAATTTTCGGAAAGATGGTTGATGGGAAGGTTAAAGGGGTTAAAGACTTTTACGCTACAAAGAAATCAACTTATACTCCAACTGAATCTGAATTGAAATCACCCAAGGCTGGTCAGGCTTGGGTGGACATTTTCTTTGCTTGAAAAACCTGACTTGCCGAATATCCCAAGTTTGTAATCGTGGATCAGGAATCGGCATCATTCTTGTTAAACTTGTTTTTGTGAAAAATTTTAAAATTGTCTAAATTTTTACAGATTAAGGAATTGCCGGAGCTTCCAGGTTGGTAAGTGTGAAGCAGGAATCGGCATTTTTATTGGTAAAATGGTTTTGTGTAGATGAGGTATTCCTACAAGTGGTTGATGGAAATTTTCACTTCCAAGTGGTAAATCAGGGACATTAAGTTGTATCTGATTTTCTAAAAAATGATTGAGGAAAATGTGATGAACCAAACCCCTAACTTTACAAGTGGTAAATTTAACAAAACTTATTTTTCGGAAAAATCATTTTGGTTAAAACAAACTTAAGTGTTTTGAAATTATAATGAGAAAATAGTTTTGTGTAAGGGGAAGTTCTGATTGTTTATGCCAAGAGGATGGCGAAGTGAAGTGATTCGATATCAGTTGTCAAATTTCGTGTATAGTTTGTTTTCAAATTTCCTAAAATGTGTTTGCATTTTAGGGGGAGTAGAAAATTTCAGAAAATCCAAAAACATTAGAAAATTTGAAAAAGCCAAAAACACGATTAAATTCAAAAATGAGTTTTGTTGTAAAATAGAGGAAATGATAGTACATCAGTAGACTGTCAGAACATGCTAATGAAATGGAAAGTTAAATTGTGATAAACAATCTCACTGCGGATATGCCAGTAGGTTTTTGCACATTTAGTAGATTGTGACGAGATATAAACCTAAATTCAAACTTACTTATATCGTGGGGAACAACTTCTTGGATATATGGGTAACCCCCGAAATCTTGTTTGAAAGGTCCCTCTTTCTTAGATACTAGGTCTTTATACTCAGTGATATCTGGGGTATTATCCCGGGACTTCTGATTTTGCGGAAGCAATGGCCTAGTCTCCGGAGTATACTTTCCGCTTGCTTGAAACATAGCGCAGCCCTCAGCAATTTGATGAAACAATAAAATTGATAGTCATTGCTGTTGAAACAAAAGATCCTCTAAAGGGGACACACCAAAAGTCGAAGCCGTCATCTCTCTGCGTATACGGAAGTATCGACCTGAGCTCTCATGGCCCTGGCAATTTAACCTCTTTACATATATCATCTGTGGTATACTCACCTGTAAGACTGAATATTGGGATCTGGATACGGGAGTATATTTAAGTAGTGGGACACACGAATAAGTTTAAGTTCCTAAGACATTAATATCGTATCTCGGAACAGTTGAACTTTGTGTGAGAATTTAAGTGGACCAATATACTGACAATCTAGGTGAATTGTTTAGAACTTAACATGAAATGAAGCTTAACGGTGTTGTTGATATGTCTCAGAAACTGATATGATCTTCTTACACAAACTCACAAAAATATTGTATGTAAATATTTCTTTACTATATTCTTAATATCTAGTGTGTTTTAGCATAAATTTTTGAAAAAGTCAAAAAGATTTTCGACAACTGGTGTTGGAGAGCTGATTTTCAAAATTCCAAGTGCTAGACATGATGACCATGTTGTGAAGAGGAGTTTATGTTTTTAATCAAATGTGTTTTAATCTAATTTACAAGTGGTTCATCAGGATTATCATTGATAAAATTTTCTGTTTGATTTGAGGGAGAGTTTGAGTTGATGTATACATGTTAGTGTTTAAAATTGTAAAATTTACTTTGAGGTAGAGATGGTGCAGGTTTGAGGAAAAGCTTGATGTGAGCCAGGTTGATCGATTCTGAGAAGCTTATGTTTGAAAAGCCAGGTTTCGATATTTGAGGACTCTGAAGACAAAGTTTGAGTCAGACAACGATCTTGAACCTGTGAAAGTCAGATTACGATCCTGAAGCAAATGATGCTGAAGAACTGAAGGAATGCCAGCACATTGTTAAGGGGAGTCTGTTAATGCTGAGTGAAAGAGAAAAGCTCAAAGACTGATAAAGACTGAAGATGAAAAGACTCGACACTGAAGACTCGTCAACATCTGAGGGGGAGTCTGTTGGTGCATACATCTGTCGTCTTTGTCTTGTATCGAGTCTTGTATAGACTTGTTCAGATTAGGGCACGAAATGTTGATTTCCCACGAAATGGACATGACATTTTCGTGGGGAATTAGAAAATAGTCATTTCGTGGGGAATTAGAAAATAGTCATTTCGTGGGGAATTAGAAAATAGTCATTTCGTGGGGAATTAGAAACACTATAAATACCATAGTTGTGTTGTCATTTGGTGGGGAATCAGAAAATCATACCGAGGTGTTGCCGGTTTGATTCTTGAATGTACAAGTTGTAATATCAATCAGAGAAGTGATTTAAGTGAATTGCTAGCTGTTTCTTCATCAGTTACTTGTTTTCCGCACGTGTAACTGACTAAAAATCCTCTGAACGACTCGTTCGGGTATTCAAACGATCCTACAAGATTCTTCTCCAAGAAGCCTGTCAAACAAGCTCATCAAGCAATCGTCATCGATTCCTACGAAGATTCTTCTGAAAATCCTTCTGACGATTCTTCAAGTGAGTCCTCAGACAAATTCTCCGATGACAACGCACCTCCTCAAGAAGCCCAGCCGTAAACGAAATACCTCGAGCCCGAACTCTTCAACAATTGGACTATCGCACTCGGAACCTCTTCAAGCAGTTCCAGTTCACTCGAAGAGCGCCTACAACGGAACTCATCCCCTGTGTCTCACGTGTACGTATCATCACCCACCAGAAGCTAACTGTCGCTATTGCGTAAATTGCAACTGGTATGGTCATCTTACCCAGCACTGCCGCACGGGGCCGCAACCTTGAGGGATTTCAGCAACAATTGCAGTCTCTGCAGAGGTCCTCCACAACAACGTTAATTATGCTTTCAATGTTGTTGTAAAGATATGATTTTCGCCGTTAATTTCTTTTATGTGTTGAACTTGTTCTATTTCTCGACGTAACGTGAATTCTATTTGTCTCTCCTTTTCTCGCACTCGTGCACGAACGGTATGCTAGCACTATGTACTATACTATATGTTTGCCCCTACTATGCGTTCTTGGAATAAGGTACGATAAACGTGCAAGGATCAAATAAATCACAGGTGCACACGGGGTTACTGTGATCAGTGCACGGGGATTGTAATGAGTTTCAATGATGCCGTAACCTTAGAAGCATGGTCAAGCGTGGTGGATACGCCGCTGGTACTTCCTATATATAAGCGTCTTGACCATGTCGACATAGTGTGACATCTATTCACTGGACAGAGGCGTGTGGTTGAAGCATGGTGGATACGCCGCTGGTACTTCCTATATATAAGTGCTTAGCCATGCCAACCAATGTTCTGTGAAGAAAGTACCATGCACGTTGAACGTTATTAGACCAAGTATACTATTGAATCTATTTTCGACACACTACACTACCTCGCAAGGCGTAACAATCTCCATCTGTCACACCCCGATATTTCCATGTTTGACCGGCGAGCCCGGTGGGGGAGTATCGTGACGTGGTTGGCAACATTACAGTCAAACAACACAATATTTAAAATGCACAGCGGAAGCAAATGAAAGATATATTTCAACCGAATAAAATATTGTAACATCTAGTATCACAACAGTCGAAAGTTTATCCACAGGTGGATCAAAATGAATGGAAACAGTAGTTCAACAGACTTTAGGCATCTTAAGCTTGCGAGACTCTTATTGATGCTAAGGAGAAATCCAGCCTATTACGAGTAGTACCTGCACTTAATCTTTTTGGGAAAATACGTCAGTTCACACTGGTAAATACAATTTAACTGACTCATTTAAAACTGGTTAAAAATTGATTTGAATGCACGTGGCACAAAACTTTTTATAACTTGGGATAATTATTTAAATATATAAACTTGTAAAAGAATTACATGTTCCTTATGCGTTCAGTAGCCCGGATCGTGCCGGGTTAAAGATCAATAGACACACCACATTATTTATTTTGGCACTGACGGGTGTACGCCTACACCCCGCGCTTAGGTCGTGGCCATTTCGTAAAATGATGCCAAGGATATCCGGGACATGGTCATTAACCTCCCAAAGGCTTTAAGTAAACAAAACAATTTAAACGGGTCATCTCGATAATACTTAACCACCAATCGATTAAGGTCGAATGCCCGACCAAGCGGTACTTTATATACCGTACCCCAAGCCCGTATAAGGGAAAATAAGTTAAAAGTATTTACCTTCGCAAGTATAATTCACAAAAAGCAAATGCAAGTAGCTTTTACTGGTCCTCCTATTCTGGAACGAAGGTTTATAATAACCTATTAGAATCCTAACGGGTCTTTAATTAAGCCTAAACTTAGACCGGTTAGTTTTAAAGATACGGTTCGTACGCACGATTAAGAGAAGACCGGAATAGAATGTGATTGAGACCCGACAAGTTTGAAGACTTGCCTTATATGGGTATATTATACACATTCTGGATTTTGAGATAAAACCGATAAGGTTTGACCCGTTTCGGCCAATTTATGCAAACTAGTTACATAAACCGTACCGAACGCGTAAGAGGCGTAACGGGTAATCATGAGAGCCATATACAGTTTTCCTAAGTTAATATGCCTTAAATATGTTGTGACATCAGTAAGATATCTTTTATTATGCCCGAAACGAATTTAAACACAAACTATGCCCCGTAGGGGTAGTTTGGTCATTTACAAGGTTATAAGAGAGTTTAAGTATTTTCCTGAGTTACAGGTCTGATATAATCAGCAAAAATACTTAATTTAATAAGTTATAACAGTAGGGTAAAGTATATGTGTGAAATTTATCAATTATAACCAAACTATGCACCGTAAGGGCATTTTGGTAATTTCTCATAAGCCGAAAAGCTCAAAACTGAAATCTGAGTTAAACAACTTTTGCTTACTATTAAAATATCATAATTTACCTAAAATATCAGTAGGTATCAACCCTTGTATGTTTAAAATAGTTTTAGTACATACTATGCGTTAAAAACGCTTAAAAAGGCGATTAGAAGCCATTTCCGGGTTCTATAAATAAAGCTGATATTTTTATTATTCCAGAAGGTCTAAAATACTTTATTTATCATACAAAATCAGTAGCAAAAGGTTTGGGGTAAAAAAGATATGTAAAACTCATTTTATAGCCCAAAGGGCAAAACCGACAATTACCGGGTTAAGCTTATAACTCTAAGTTATGCTCAGCCTAAAATTAATTAAAAATCTTCAAAAATCCCAAAATAATATATTATATCAGTGGGTAACAAGTTTGATATCAAAAAGTAGGTTTAAATAGGTTATATGCTAATTATGTCGTTTAATCGCTAAAAACTTTCTAATTACGCTAATGAGCATAACTCTTAATCTATACCTCAAACTGATGTCAACTTTTGGGTACAAGTTTATATATAGGTAACTAAGGTTTCTACTCTTTTACAATTTTCAAAAATCACGTTTTATGGTGAAAAGGGCATAATGGTCAACATATAGGCAATTAACGGAATTATGCATATTAATTGGATAACTAATGAACCATGGTGTATAATCATAGAGGGTTATACTAGCATGTAACCTAGTCCAATTAAAGCTCTAAGGCATTTCTAAAACATGCTTAAACGGGTCAGAACTGGAAGTCAAAGTAAAAGTCAATTTATGCGACTTTCGGTTCCGAATCGGGTCCCTACTGAAAATTGTCAGGTTGAACATGTTTAGACATGTTCTTACATTCATTACCAAGTTATATTAATGATCAAACAGGTTGTATGGGTTCTACATTGCTAAATATGCATAAATTGGAAATTAAGCATTCTGTTGACTTTTTAATAACAAGTTTGACTTGACATTTGACCTAGTTAGAGTGGGAATCAGAGGGTGCCCTTTTAAGGGTTTATTGCCCACATAATTACCAACTTATAACTACTTTCAATTCGACTAATCACTGGACCATCAATGATTAATCGTTAAGTCAACCGTTAATTACGACGGTTTGACTTTTAAGCTAAAACTAAGCAAAAACTTAACTAAGAAAGGTTAAGCATACTTACTGAAGTCCTATGCACGATTAGTGATCACTTGAGTCTGCTTTGGAGCTCTAGAAATGATCAGAAATGCAGAAGTGAGGTGTGATCAAAATGGTTGCAACAAGGCCTTTATGTAGTGCCTAAATCTCAATGGATTGTTGACAAACAACACTACCATTGGTCCCTGATTATTTACACATGTCCCTAGTGTCTAGGAGTCATTTAGGGGTCATCCAAATATGAGAAAAATCGTTTATAGGTTGGTTACAAGTTTCAAAACAGCAAACAGTCGAATTTATGGTCGCTGGCAACCCCTTACGGACCGTAAGGGGTGGTCTTACGGTCCGTAAGACCTTGGGCAGAAACAAAAATTCCTTTTTCTTTCGGGTTTTGAAAGGGCAACTGATGTATTTCGAATTTTGGCCATGATTTAACAGTATGGGGCCTCATGTTTTGGGTCTTGAACAGTTATATACCCTACCACTTTGATATGTTTACTTGGATTCTTTTGAAAGTGCCATAAACGAAGGTTTACCGTAGAAATTCCATAGGATCCTATCTTACACTTTGAATTCAATTATTGTCAACAATTCACTGGATTGAAGGTATATTAGATTTGTGTAATACATGTTAGGGTCTTGGGATTCATAACGAGGTCGTTCAGAGGTAAAAATTAACATGACGGCACTTTTAAATCCTGCCATACATCTGTAACCATATCCGGGTTTATATCACTTTTGTCTTACGTGACACGTGTCATTATTCTATTGAACACGAATTTTTGAGGTGTTACATCCTCACCCCCTTAAAAGAAATCTCGACCTCCCACGTGTATTCGGGACCTCTTCGGGCATCCTCACCCCCTTAAAATAAATGAGGGTATTTTTCTTTCATTGTGGACTCAACCTCCCACGTGTATTCGGGACCTCTTCGGGCATCCCATTTTACCTTTACAATAGGTACATGCTTCCTTCGAAGCTTCTTAACCTGTCGATCCTCGAACGACACAGGTTTTTCGACAAACTTCTAGCTCTCTTCTATATGCACATCTGTATGTGGTATAACCAGTGATTCATCAGCGAAACACTTCTTCAGATTGCAGATGTGGAATACATTATGAATACCACTGAGCTCTTCAGGTAAGTTCAACTTATAGGCAACTGATCCGACACGTTCGATGACTTCGAAAGGTCCTATATATCTCGGGCTTAATTTTCCTTTCTTACCGAATCGCATCACTTCCTTCCAGGGTGATACTTTGAGCAACACTTTGTCACCTACTTCGAAGTTAAAAGCTTTACGCTTTAAATCTGCGTAGCTTTTCTGCCTATCCCTGGCAGCTTTCAGACGGTCACGAATTTGGACAATCTTGTCCGTCGTTTCAAAGACTATTTCCGGACCTGATAGTTGGACATATCCAACTTCTGCCCAACAAACGGGCGTTCTACACTTTCTACTGTATAAAGCCTCGAAAGGCGCATCCTTAATGCTGGTATGGTAGCTAGTGTTATACGAGAACTCGATCAATGGCAGGTGGTTATCCCAACTACCACCTAGATCGATCACACATGCGCGAAGCATGTCCTCCAACGTCTGGATTGTACGCTCACTCTGTCCGTCTGTCTGTCTGAGGGTGGTAAGCCGTACCAAAGATTGTTGAAAACTTTTCGAAAAATGTGACGTGTATCTGGTATCTCTGTCTGAGATAATAGCTACTTGTACGCCATGTAGAGATACAATCTTGTCCACGTACAATTGGGCTAACATGTCGGAGCTATAGGTCTCCTTGATGGGTAGGAAGTGTGCTGACTTAGTCAGTCTATCAACTATCACCCATATCGTATCATTGCCTTTCCTTGTCTTTGGCAACTTGGTGATGAAATCCATCGTCACCATTTCCCACTTCCACGTGGGAAGTTCAGGCTGTTGTAGCAAACCTGACGGCTTTTGATGTTCTGCTTTGACTTGCGCACACGTCAAGCATTTAGCTACATAGGCAGCTACAAACTTCTTCAACCCTATCCACCAATAGTTTGCCTTCAGATCCTGGTACATCTTATCAGCTCCAGGATGAACGAAATATTTAGAGCTGTGGGCTTCCTGGAGGATAACGTCTCGAAGTCCTCCATAAATTGGAACCCATATTCTTCCATTTAACCTCAGGATTCCGTCCTTGCCCTGAGATAATTGCTCTTCAGTGACCCCTAGCCTTTCATTAGGATAGTTAGCTTCCAATACAACTTCCTTCCGTGCAGCTAACAACCTTTCATTCAAACTGTTCTTTATCTCAATGCTCTTGGCATTGATTCGGATAGGTTTCACCCTTTCCTTTCGACTCAAGGCATCGGCGACAACATTCGCCTTGCTTGGATGGTATCTGATTTCACAATCATAATCATTCAATGTCTCCATCCATCGGCGCTGCCTCATGTTTAGATCCTTTTGGTTAAACAGATGCTGGAGGCTCTTGTGATCAGAATGGATCACACACTTAACACCATATAGATAGTGCCTCCATAGCTTCAGTGCAAATACAACGGCATCCAACTCTAAGTCATGGGTGGTGTAATTCTTTTCATGCACCTTTAACTGCCGTGAAGCATAGGCAATAACCTTGCCTTTCTGCATAAGCACACATCCCATACCGGTGTGTGATGCATCACAATATACTACGAATTCTTCTATTCAATCAGGCAATGTCAATACAGGAGCGTTGCTCAACTTTTGCTTTAGGATATCAAAGGATTCTTGTTGCTTAGGGCCCCAATCGAACTTTACTTTCTTCCTAGTCAAGGAAGTTAGGGGTGCAGCAATCCTTGAAAAATTTTCAATAAAGCGCCTGTAGTATCCTGCCAATCCCAAGAAGCTGCGAATCTCAGTAAGCGCCTTCGGCTCTTGCCAATTCATGACAGCTTCAACTTTAGCGGGATCTACTTGGATACCATGCTTACTGAAAACATGTCCAAGGAATTGGACTTCATGGAGCCAGAATTCACACTTCGAAAACTTGGCGTAGAGCTTCTCCTGCTGAAGTAATTCCAGGATACATCGAAGATGCTTCTCATGGTCAGCCTGACTCTTGGAGTAAATGAGGATGTCATCGATGAAGACGATGATGAATTTATCTAGGTAGGGTTTGCAGACACGATTCATGAGATCCATGAATGCGGCTGGTGCATTAGTGAGCCCAAAAGGCATGACTTGGAACTCGTAATGTCCATAACGAGTTCTAAATGCAGTCTTGTGCACGTCTTCATCTTTAACCTTCAATTGATGATAGCCTGACCTCAAATAGATCTTGGAGAAGTAACTTGCCCCTTGAAGTTGATCGAACAAATCGTCGATCCTGGGCAATGGATACATATTCTTGACTGTGACTTTATTAAGCTCACGGTAATCGATGCACAGACGAATCGATCCATCCTTCTTCTTGACAAACAGGATTGGCGCTCCCCAAGGAGACGAACTAGGTCTAATGAAACCCTTGGCTAGCAATTCATCTAGCTGTGCCCTCAATTCCTTCATCTCTGTTGGTGCCAACCTATAAGGCGCCCTAGCAACAGGTGCTGCTCCAGGGATGATGACGATTCTGAATTCCACTTGCCTATCTGGTGGTAATCCAGGTATTTCTTTAGGAAAAACTTCTAGGTATTCAGAAATGACTGGGATTTCTTCAATCTTGGGCTTCGGCTCGTCAATAGTCACTTGTGCCATGTAGATGACACAGCCTTTCTTTAAACACTTAGAGGCCTTGAGCATAGTTACTTGCTCAAGCAGTCCATACTGGGTATCTCCCCGAATGGTAAGCGATTCACCAGACGGAGTCTTAATCACCACTTGTTTCTTGTTGCAGACAATCTGGGCCTGGTTATGAGATAACCAGTCCATACCCAATACTATGTTAAAACCGGCTAACTTAAAGGGAAGTAGGGATAAAGGAGAGGAGTGGTTCTTAATGGATATAACACATCCATCTAACACAGTTGAGACGGTGTCTATGGTGCCATCTGCCAACTCTACTTCATATTTTACACTTAAGGTTTTAACAGGTAAATTCAGCAGACTGCAAAACTTATTATCTACGAAAGACTTATCGGCGCCTGAATCAAAAAGTACTCTTGCATAGACATCATTTACAAGGAAAGTACCCATAATCACATTGTCGTCTAGAACTGCTTCCTTTGCATCCATCCTGAAGACCCTAGCATTGGTCTTCTTTCCTTCATCGGCTTTCTTTGCATATTTCGGGCAATTTGTCTTAATGTGCCCCTTTTCATTGCAACTGTAGCACGTTGCATCTTTCAGCTTCTTGCAATCCAAGGTCTTGTGTTCCTTGGACTTGCATATACCACATGCAAAAGTTCTTGACTGAGTCTGCGAGTTCGATTCAATCCTGCACATGCCGAAGTGTTGTTTCTTGCAGACTTTGCATTTGGGCTTATCACCAGACTGATGCCCATACTTCTTGGACTCAGACCCTTTCCTATGGTCATTGTTTCCTCGGTGCTTCTTGTTTGACCTTCGTGAACTGTCATCTTCAAGTTTCCTTTTCTCGGTATCTGTGTTCCTCAGCGATCTCTGTCTGACCGCGTCCAGGGTGAGGGACAAAGATATATCAGTGACAGATCTGAAAGTAGTTAGCCGAGAGGCCTTCACGCTTGCCTTTATTTCTGGGGCTAAACCCCCAATGAAACGAGCTATGCGTTTGGGTTCCGGGGTCACCAGATACGGAACCAATCTTGACAAGGTGTTGAAGCTTGTGAGGTAAGCCTGACAGTCGAGGTTCTTCATAACCAACGATAAGAAATCATACTCGATCTTTTCAACCTCATGTTGGGGACAGTAGTTGTCCCTGATGAGGGTAACAAATTGTTCCCATGTCATATTGTATAGTGGGATCTTCCCAGTAGCTTGAATCAGCGATCTCCACCATGCTAAGGGCTCACCTTTAAACGATTGAGATACAAACTTTACCACATCCCTTTCAGCGCATCCGCTGATATCAACCACTGTGTCCATCTCATCCAGCCACGTCATACAGTCAATAGCTCCTTTCTCCCCAGTGAAATCCCGGGGTTTGCAGGAAACAAAGTATTTATAAGAGCAACCCTTGTCACGGGGTCCTTGATTCATTATGATCTTTTGAGATGGAACACTGTTTTGGTTCGAGGAGCGTCGATCATCATCTCCTTTCTTAGGTTCATCCTTCTTGGGAGGTGGCTTGCTGTGAGCCTCAGAATGTGTTTTAGGCTTTGAATGCGGCGTAGATAGGGTCCTACTCCGAGTCCCGCTAGATTCATCATATTGCCGCTCTAAGGCCCTTGTAACAGCGTCGTCTACTAACGCTTTTAGTTCAGCACCCGTTATATTAATTCGGGCGTTATCACTATTCTCCCTTGGGTGACTATTAATTTCATCCGTGTCATGTAACGCCCTAACACGTTATAATCGAGAATTGCAGCGGAAATACAAACTTTAAAAATTTTCTTTCATTATACACATTCTTTCACTTAAATACATTAATCCCTTTTTATAAATTAATTAAAAGCTAACATAATTATATAAAATTAAGTGACCACATTCACACCCACGTACAATCTATGCGTTGACTCGATCTTCAACCGCGTACACTTCTTTATGAAACATCATAAAGCTGTTCAACCTGCAGTTACCACATTCAATCACATCATTAGTAACCGGTGACATAATATATAAAATCTAAACATTTCATAATTAGACGTTAACATATCATGCTTTCTCTTGTACTAGCCCTTTCATCCATCCATTTGATCACTTGCATCGGATAGCGGAGTCAACCATCACTTCCATTGTTAAGATGCCTATACTTCACATTAGTTCTCAATAGAAACACGGTTAGTATCATTAGCTTCCCTTTCTTACCTTTACTTAATTGAATTTCTCTCTTAACCAATTCCGACTCATTCCACTAAAACATACCTTAGTAACAACATCGATTCATATCTTCTTACATTACATTAAATAAATTACCGTTAAATACATTACCAAACAAAAGGGTAAGTTCGGAGTTCACTTACCTTGCGTGCCTGTGTTTGCGTTCGCTTACTTGAGTCTTCTTAGCCCGTTAGCCTTCCACGCCCTCAACCATCTTGACATGATTCCTATACATTCATGTCATTACATTCATATTCTTATTAGCATACATGCTTATACATATGAACAACCCTATTAAATTCACATCTCACATATGGCCTTCATTAATCTATTCAAACAAGCATAAAGCATACTCAACATCGCCCCCTACATAATCTTCACATGAACTATATCTGTTTACCTATTACTTGCATACAATTTCACTCATTATTGTCTTTTAGACATTTCATCAAACACTTGGTGTGCACAATATCAACAATGCACAAGATACAAGTGTTCATTGCATAGTTCTACTTGTCCCTTTTCTAGTCTAACAAGAAGCAATCATATTCATATCTTTCTTTCACCCTACATTAACTTAACTAATTTCTCTATCACACACTGATTATGTATCAATTCATATCTATGAGCATATCATTTAAATCATCATGTTCATCATATTCCTACAACAATGGGTATAAACCCTAAATTTCCTAAACAATCGAAATTAAGCAAACTTCTCATTCTATTGTGAATTCCTAACTCACAATTACACAAGATTTCCACATAGATTCATGATTGGGTTAAAACCCACTTTCTACAACACACCAAATCAGAATTTTCGACATACCTTGTGTTGAACAAGCTTAGATGGTTAAAGATTTGAGTTCATGCATCAGTTTAGGCCCTTAATTCCTTCCTAATCTTGTGATTTTCTGAAAACTAGGGTTTCTTCTTGGTCTCCTGCTCCTGGTCGATCCATACGAACACACCAGAATGTGTGTTTGTGTTTTTCCTTTTTCCTTTTATTTGTTTTAATTAAAACTTCCATCCTTTTTAACAAGTTTGGTCCCTCTAATTACTTGGATTGTTTATTTGTCATATAACCTTCCTTCTAATCAAGTTACTAACATAAATACTTAACTAGGTTAAATATAACAAGACTAGACTTTTTAGGTAACATAAATAATTTGCATATTTTGGGGTGTTACATGTCAGCCATTTTAATTTGAACTGTTACATAAAACAATGACAATAGTTTGCTTGGGAGTTTATTATGGAATTGTCTTTTATGGCAATTCATTAACCATGGTATACATAGACCATAATTGGTTAATTTATAAATCACATTCATTTAGGATTTTTATTATAATTTATCATAATTATTAAAACAATAACAGTTTTATTAGTGGCACAAAAGGCCTAGTCACAAGGACATTTTTAAATCATAAGCTACGATTTCAGAGAATCAAGGCTTTAAGGGTTTGAACATAGTTCTTTACCTTTTTCTGACAGGGAGTCATAGCTACCACCGTCTTTTGTCTCGTATGAAAATGAGTATGGCCCGTAGGCACTATATTACCAATGTATGGTCAAAATATGATCATCTTAATTGATGATTTAAACCCATGATTCAGAGATCATTTAGTTGGGTTAGGAATCTTTTAAAGAATCCTATTATAAGAATGGCATGTGTGATTTAATGAATCACGTCTGCCAAGAGTGTTAACATGTTTTCAGATGTTAACAGGGATTTGAATCTTTTACACAGGTCTTACCATCTTGGCCAGGTCTCATACTGACATGCAGGCTAGGTTACACCTTTAAGATCCTTATTAAATTTTTAAAATAGGCAGATTATATTTAAAAGGAATGATTTTTGATTTAGTTATTTCACGTATAACATATTTATGCATATAATGACAAAATGAAATTTATAATCTTAACATTCCAATAATTATAAAATACATACTGCCCCAAACGGGTCTTTCAACATAAAACTTACCCACGCAGGGGTCAAACTGAATACTAGCCCACGCAGGGACTTAAACAAACAACATACCCTTGTAGGGGTTAACAGAAAGATAGGCCCATGCAGGGGCTCAAAAGACAACCATACCCACGCAGGGCTCAAAACAGCAAGACAGGCCCACGCAGGGGCTCAACTGATACAAGGAAATTACAACAAACAATGGAAGGATTCAATGGTCCTTCTTACTCTTCCCTTTTATTAAGCTTGTCAATCCCTAAAAGAAACTTTGTCGCTCCCTGCGATCTCTGTGAAAGTCTCGCTAGACTTGGTCCAATCTTTGAAGAATTTCTTCCCGTTCGGGTGGGGAAAATCGTGGTGGCTGCGATTGCTGCCGAATTATAGGTCTAGCAGGTATTTGGTACCCATGGGTTGGGTACCCTACTCCCCAAGGAGCTCCATACGGTCCTTCCGGGTGAAGGGCGTTATAGTTGGCCGCTACCAAGTATGGGTCGGCTTCAGCGTAACCATAGTTGGTGTGGGCCGGCTGCTCAAACGGGTTGTACGCCATTGAACCAGTGTAGGCAGGAATCGGGTTATCAAAACCCATCGGTGGTGGTTGCGGTGCAACTGGGTTTGAAGGCCCACCCATTTGCGGGTCTTCATGTAGTGGCGGATAATGACTGCCACTTGAGTGTCGAGGGGAGCTAAAGTGGAAATCTCCTCCACGCGCGGACATTCGCGCGCCTGTCCTCCTACTCCTCGGCGGTTCTAGAGGTGATTGATGAACTGACGGCGGTGGAGGCGGTGGCGTGATAGCCACGAAACGTGAATCCCCAGAGGGATCCTGCTGCTGCTGGTGAGGCGACGAATGATGCGAGGGTGTAAAATACCACTCTAACTGGTTAAACCGTGCCTGGTAACTGTCTGGACCACGGTAGGGTGATCCATGAAAAGACGAACCATCAGAGACCTCGATAGGATGGTTGGGGGTCCCAGTTGCAGGCTCGACGGGATCCGTGTCCTCGTCCATGTCCTCTGCATGATCTCCGGAGAAATGATCCTATGGCCCCAATGGGTGAAAACCCACCGGTTCTTGTATGTAGTTTGCCGGGTTAAACCGGCCTTGAAAGACGGGAGTGGGGTCTCCAAAGGAATGGTGCGATAGGGATCGCTGTAGAGGTATATAAGAAGGTTGTGGGTTATCGGGCTCGCTTTCTGACTGTGGCCCATAGGAGTTACGAAAAGGAGGCGTTGAACTATGTGAAACAAACCGTCTGGTGGGCTCCACATTGGTCCTTCAGTTCTCTCGAGGATCAGCACTCGCAGTGGCCGAAGGGGCTCGCCTGTGCGAAGGCCCGGCTTCGTGATCATCAGGGGCGGTGATTGGCCCCTTGCCTCGTCCTCTTCGTCTGAAAAATCTTGGCGGCATATTTAGACCTGTCAACATAACATAAGATAACAACAAGAATATATAAAATAAAAGACAAAGTTAAAAATAAGTTGAAACAATTTGGATTGTTCCTATGTTCTTTGTCTAGACTCGAAAATTTTTGGAATGTGCAATTGTGTAACTGAGATTAAACACAAAAGGCTAGTGTTTAATTCACTCAGCATTGGCTCTGATACCAACCTGTCACACCCCGATATTTCAACGTTTGACCGGCGGGCCCGGTGGGGGAGTATCGTGACGTGGTTGGCAACATTACAGTCAAACAACACAATATTTAAAATGCACAGCGGAAGCAAATGAAAGATATATTTCAACCGAATAAAATATTGTAATATCCAGTATCACAACAGTCGAAAGTTTATCCACAGGTGGATCAAAATGAATGGAAACAGTAGTTCAACAGACTTTTGGCATCTTAAGCTTGCGAGACTCTTATTGATGCTAAGGAGAAATCCAGCCTATTACGAGTAGTACCTGCAGTTAATCTTTTTGGGAAAATACGTCAGTTTACACTGGTAAATACAATTTAACTGACTCATTTAAAAATGGTTAAAAATTGATTTGAATGCACGTGGCACAAAGCTTTTTATAACTTGGGATAATTATTTAAATATATAAACGTGTAAAAGAATTACATGTTCCTTATGCGTTCAGTAGCCCGGATCGTGCCGGGTTAAAGATCAATAGACACACCACATTATTTATTTTGGCACTGACGGGTGTACGCCTACACCCCGCGCTTAGGTCGTGGCCATTTCGTAAAATGATGCCAAGGATATCCGGGACATGGTCATTAACCTCCCAAAGGCTTTAAGTAAACAAAACAATTTAAACGGGTCATCTCGATAATACTTAACCACCAATCGATTAAGGTCGAATGCCCGACCAAGCGGTACTTTATATACCGTACCCCAAGCCCGTATAAGGGAAAATAAGTTAAAAGTATTTACCTTCGCAAGTATAATTCACAAAAAGCAAATGCAAGTAGCTTTTACTGGTCCTCCTATTCTGGAACGAAGGTTTATAATAACCTATTAGAATCCTAACGGGTCTTTAATTAAGCCTAAACTTAGACCGGTTAGTTTTAAAGATACGGTTCGTACGCACGATTAAGAGAAGACCAGAATAGAATGTGATTGAGACCCGACAAGTTTGAAGACTTGCCTTATATGGGTATATTATACACATTCTGGATTTTGAGATAAAACCGATAAGGTTTGACCCGTTTCGGCCAATTTATGCAAACTAGTTACATAAACCGTACCGAACGCGTAAGAGGCGTAACGGGTAATCATGAGAGCCATATACAGTTTTCCTAAGTTAATATGCCTTAAATATGTTGTGACATCAGTAAGATATCTTTTATTATGCCCGAAACGAATTTAAACACAAACTATGCCCCGTAGGGGTAGTTTGGTCATTTACAAGGTTATAAGAGAGTTTAAGTATTTTCCTAAGTTACAGGTCTGATATAATCAGCAAAAATACTTAATTTAATAAGTTATAACAGTAGGGTAAAGTATATGTGTGAAATTTATCAATTATAACCAAACTATGCACCGTAAGGGCATTTTGGTAATTTCTCATAAGCCGAAAAGCTCAAAACTGAAATCTGAGTTAAACAACTTTTGCTTACTGCTAAAATATCATAATTTACCTAAAATATCAGTAGATATCAACCCTTGTATGTTTAAAATAGTTTTAGTACATACTATGCGTTAAAAACGCTTAAAAAGGCGATTAGAAGCCATTTCCGGGTTCTATAAATAAAGCTGATATTTTTATTATTCCAGAAGGTCTAAAATAATTTATTTATCATACAAAATCAGTAGCAAAAGGTTTGGGGTCAAAAAGATATGTAAAACTCATTTTATAGCCCAAAGGGCAAAACCGACAATTACCGGGTTAAGCTTATAACTCTAAGTTATGCTCAGCCTAAAATTAATTAAAAATCTTCAAAAATCCCAAAATAATATATTATATCAGTGGGTAACAAGTTTGATATCAAAAAGTAGGTTTAAATAGGTTATATGCTAATTATGTCGTTTAATCGCTAAAAACTTTCTAATTACGCTAATGAGCATAACTCTCAATCTATACCTCAAACTGATGTCAACTTTTGGGTACAAGTTTATATATCGGTAACTAAGGTTTCTACTCTTTTACAATTTTCAAAAATCACGTTTTATGGTGAAAAGGGCATAATGGTCAACATATAGGCAATTAACGGAATTATGCATATTAATTGGATAACTAATGAACCATGGTGTATAATCACAGAGGGTTATACTAGCATGTAACCTAGTCCAATTAAAGCTCTAAGGCATTTCTAAAACATGCTTAAACGGGTCAGAACTGAAAGTCAAAGTCAATTTATGCGACTTTCGGTTCCGAATCGGGTCTCTACTGAAAATTGTCAGGTTGAACATGTTTAGACATGTTCTTACATTCATTACCAAGTTATATTAATGATCAAACAGGTTGTATGGGTTCTACATTGCTAAATATGCATAAATTGGAAATTAAGCATTCTGTTGACTTTTTAATAACAAGTTTGACCCGACATTTGACCTAGTTAGAGTGGAAATCAGAGGGTGCCCTTTTAAGGGTTTATTGCCCACATAATTACCAACTTATAACTACTTTCAATTCGACTAATCACTGGACCATCAATGATTAATCATTAAGTCAACCGTTAATTACGACGGTTTGACTTTTAAGCTAAAACTAAGCAAAAACGTAACTAAGAAAGGTTAAGCATACTTACTGAAGTCCTATGCACGATTAGAGATCACTTGAGTCTGCTTTGTAGCTCCAGAAATGATCAGAAATGCAGAAGTGAGGTGTGATCAAAATGGTTGCAACAAGGCCTTTATATCGTGCCTAAATCTCAATGGATTGTTGACAAACAACACTACCATTGGTCCCTGATCATTTACACATGTCCCTAGTGTCTAGGAGTCATTTAGGGGTCGTCCAAATATGAGAAAAATCGTTTATAGGTCGGTTACAAGCTCAAAATAGCAAACAGTCGAATTTATGGTCGCTGGCAACCCCTTACGGATCGTAAGGGGTGGTCTTACGGTCCGTAAGACCCTGGGCAGAAACAAAAATTCCTTGTTCTTTCGGGTTTTGAAAGGGAAAATGATGTATTTCGAATTTTGGCCATGATTTAACAGTATGGGGCCTCATGTTTTGGGTCTTGAACAGTTATATACCCTACCACTTTGATATGTTTACTTGGATTCTTTTGAAAGTGCCATAAACGAAGGTTTACCGTAGAAATTCCATAGGATCCTATCTTGCACTTTGAATTCAATTACTGTGAACAATTCAGTAGATTGAAGGTATATTAGATGTGTGTAATATATGTTAGGGTCTTGGGATTCATAACGAGGTCGTTCAGAGGTAAAAATTAACATGACGACACTTTTAAATCCTGCCATATATCTGTAACCATATCCGGGTTTATATCACTTTTGTCTTACGTGACACGTGTCGTTATTCTATTGAACATGAATTTTCGAGGTGTTACATCCTCACCCCCTTAAAAGAAATCTCGACCTCGAGATTTACTTAAATAAATGAGGGTATTTTTCTTTCATTGTGGACTCAACCTCCCATGTGTATCGCGCTATCGCTTATCGTGTGTAGCGCTCTATCGCTTTGTGTGTTGCTCTATCGCTCATCATGTGTCGCTTAACCACTATCGCTATCGCTTACCGTTATCCGCGTTATCTGTGTTATGTTAACACACATGACCTCGCTTCACGAGGCGAAACTGATAGGGTTAAAACATGGTGTATACACCTCTGGTACTTCCTATATATAAGTGTTTTAGCCATATCAATGGACTTTTGTGGAAAAAGCCATGTGGGGCTTTATGTTAGTTAAAATTTGTGGCGTTGTTTAATCTAATCAAATCGCGTGTTCTCATTGCTTGCAACGCATCGATCGTCGCTTATCGCTCGACGATTGTCGCTATCGCTCGTCGCTTATCGCTTATCACCGCCGTCTTCGCTTACTATGTTTGTGTTGGTGTTATCAGTTATCGCGTACCGCTTACCGCTTATCACACTTGCTCGTGTCGCTAAACTGAGTTCGAAGCAACTTCATCGCTCAGTTTGCTCAATCTTTTTTCTTAAACTTGGTCCAACCATTTCTCGCTTGTACCAAGTTATCGAAATCTATCAGTACTACGTCGACACACATGACACTGCTTCACGGGACGAAAACCATATGGCTAAAACATGGTGGATACGCCGCTGGTACTTCCTATATATAAGTATTTTAGCCATATTGTCGAACTTTCGAGGGATAGTGCCATGTGGGACCGACTTTAAAATTTAAACTTTTTGACATTAATAAAACCTTTGTGTAAACAAAACCTTTTCTTACAAAAACTTTTTCAAAATTTAATCTAAACCTTTGTACCAAACGAGATTTTCTTATAACGCTAGCATAACAATCGACTCAAGTTAACGCCGTGTGAAGAGGAAATTTCAAAATCTTTTAGTTACCTAATAAAACTTCTCTCATGGCGCTGATGTGAACATCAACACAGTTTAACACCGCACTGTGGGAAGAAACAATTTTTTTCTAAATCTTCCAAGTTAATCAACTTTTCGAGAATTCAGAACGTTTTGGAATCGCCTTCTTATGTGTTATTGTCTTTGGTTATACGAATCGCCTTACTCGTCGCTCTCGCATAGTCTTCACAATGCGCTCTCGCTTGTCAACTCTCAATCGATCGCTCGCTATCTCATCGCTTTTATCGCTACTCTCACTCGCATCAATCCTCGCAACCCTTCTTCTGGATTAAGTTCGGGACGAAATTTCTTAAAGCAGGGGAGACTGTAACAACCCGTATGTTCGTGCATTGTTGCTACTCGCCATACTCGTTACGCCTAGCACCAGAGATTCAGATCATGATGTAACTATATCGTTTATATCGCTATATCGCAGTATTTTCGCATATCTCGCATATTTTATCGCTATAACACATCACATCGCACGCACTAACGCTCACGATGACGTTGAGTGAGGACCTATTCTACCCTCCTCGATAGCCGTGATGCGTCGCAACGCAACACATATTCGAAACGGAACTCGATTATCTCAACGCAAATTTGGAAATATGAATATACAACCCTTTGTGGCTAATTATAATAAATATATGAATATGTGAATGAAAGTGTGTAAACAAACCGACGCAACACTCAACGCACAAAACGAAGCAACGAAACAAAATTAGCCGGAGACCACCGATCGAATGACCATTCGATCGAGTGGCCATCCGATCCATAGCACTCCATCACATTCTCTCCTCTTTAACTATAAATAGCACTTGTCACATCACTTGAACAGTGATGTGACAGCTCTCGTTCGACCAGCACACTTTTGGCTCTATTTCTCTCGATTCCTCGCGATTCTTGTTAGTTTTTACCCCAAATTTTGTACTTCTATGATCTACACGCACTTCTTCATCATTTTCACCCTTGAATCTTAACTTTTAACCTTGAAATCAACAGATTTGAGGTGTTCTAGGGTGATGTCATCATGAAGTTCTTATGAACTTCAAGGTTTAGCTTCATTCCACCAAGCACAACTTAGATCTGAAGGATTTCCACATGAATAAACAATGTTTTCGCATAGATCTACACATATTCATGGTTAAAAGGATTGAAAGATGGTTTTCTAACTTTCTTTCAACTCTTTTACACTCAATGCACTCAAAACCGATAGAATCGGAGCTCGTTACGACCTTCAACTCTTTCTTAGTGATGTGTTGGTCCAAGATCTGAATTCTATCCAATGGACAACTGATTTCGGGTTAAACATGAACAACCGTATCGAACAGTTAACTGATCGGACTAGGGTGATTCCTGTTCGATCGGATCACTAGGGTCAAGATGGGGTTTCTGTTGTTTAGCACGTTGTCAAACCATCTCGAACAAACCCCAAACATTCAAAATAATCAAGTTCAAAACGATTGGATTCGTGGGACGGATTGCACTTGAGCTTCCAAAACTTCAACATTTTCAATTTTTCAAAGAACAATGGTTTCCAACAGATTGCCATCCGATTTGATTGCCATCCGATCGAGTAACCATCCTGCTGTGAACTTGTTCTCACTAAGTGTCTTGCCAATCGGATCGCTATCCGATCGAACTGCCGTTCGACCGATCGACCTAAAGAGTAGAGATACTTCTCTATTTTAAAAATGCTACAACGAAAACTTCAAAGGCATCATACACAAACACACCCTTACCAAACGAATGTCAATCCGACCGAGTGGCCATCCGATCAGATTGTCATCCGATCGAATGACCATCCGACCGGATTGCCATCCGATCGAATTACCATTCGACACTTGGTTACTTTTCACCATTTTATGCACCGCTCTTCGCTTATGCTTATGCTATCGTTAACTGTTTAATTGCTCTAGCGCTCCCTTCAATCCATTACCATCGTTGTGAGTATACTCGAACCCTTTTTATTGCATTTTGGGTGTAACATACGTCTTATCAAATCAATCTAATCAAATACTTAAACTATTTATTACTTGCGAATGACTAAATTACATATTTACACGTGATGCTAGTTACATATGTGCTAGGACTTTTACTTGCGAGGTCCAGCCTTAACTAGTATAGTACTATAGCACCCGACGGGGTCTAGTTAGGATGAATAGCTATCGCAATCGCAGCTCGAGTAACTTAGCTGGTAGTATATGTCTTGTATGTTTGGTGTATCTCGTTTATGTATGTGGTAATTCGCAGCACTTTTTATCTATTTTCGCTATTATCAAAACTTGTATACTCGCCAATACTTTTGTATTGACGTTGTTTTAACGTATGTTGTAGGTTTAGATCGCAGTCTACATTAAATCAAGCTAGGAAGTCTAGAAACTCACCTAAAATCTAGGTTGTCGGATTTATATTGTTCGAGAGAACAGAAAATCTGTGATAACTTTTGTGATTGTATTGTTTGTTAGTATGGGATAACAAATGTAATAAATATTGTCGCTATTAGTTGTTATGGATTCTCTTGAGCAATCTGATTCGCCTAGTGCCACGCCCCGATGATTCCGCCATCGGTTGGGGTATGACACCAGCCGTCTCGTACGAATCAGCAAGCGATTTTAGCACCATTCTTCCATCTTTGAAGTGGTTTTCTCATGTCTAATCCATCTCCAATCAAGATTGAAGCTGTGAGGATAATCATGCGCGGCTAAACACTTGGTGACTTCCGCTCGGATGAACGTTTGCTTTGTTTTGACACAACTACTTTGTTTTTTATTCTTGTAAACAGGTAAAGCTTGACCACTTGTGTTGATTTTGTGCAACATTGATTATATTTAAATTATTTGTCGTTTATTAAGCGTATTGGTGATATACTTGCATCGTTAGCGGGTTAATAGATTGGTGGGTAATTGGTATAATTAAACGGGTTATTAGATCGTATGGTGAGTCCTAAAAACAATCCTAATAATTAATCAAAGTCATTAATTCCAAGGCCATATCTATGTGGTGTTTTGAATCAGTAAACAAATGTTTGTGTTAAAAACGGGTAATTGGGATTCTAGGTGGAGGTTACTTCTTCTCATCCTGATCACAACTTTCTTAACAATTTTAGTGTTTTTTCAAACAATCATTAACCCCCCCCCCCCCCCCCAAATTTAGAATATATTAGAGTGTAAGTGGATTAATGCTTGATTTTCAAAATGGTGATTTATTGCAAATCGAAATGTGAAATAGATATTGAGTTTCATCTGCTAAGTTTAATGAAATATTAGTTTTATATTGTGATTATAGCGTTGATTTTTCTTTGAAGGATGAAGTGGTTGCTGGTACTGAATCAAGGATGAGAATTGACTAGTGGAATGGGCAAGGAGATTTGTAATTAATATGTTAAAAATTCTTCTAACACATCTTTATGTTTTATCAGCCCTAAGCACATATTGTACTTTATAACTAATAGTTTACAACTTTTGAAGCGTAAAGATACAAGATGTAAATGCAGGTCTGCGTGGTGTCTATGTGCCCTCTTCTCACCCACGTACAAGTGATTCACTCCACATAACCCTTCCATGCATAAATTATTTCTTTCTTTTTTTTCTCTTTCTCTCACCACAACTCTTCTGTACACTCCAGCTACCTCTATCATGTAGATCAAATCAGATTTTTAGGTAAGTGATTCCTCCTATTTCATGCATAGGTGATGTTTTGGTTTTGGTGATGTTTAGGTAACTGTTTTAAGCATTTTTTTGTTGTGAAACAACGACCAACTAGTAATGTATAGAGAAGAATGAGAGAATGGAAGATGGATTTCTTATTGTTATATAAGTATGAAATACAAAGCCTTTATTTATAGGCTTATACATTAACATATGAGTAAATACAAAAGAGGAGTTAAGGATGTGGAGAGTCACTCTTAATGATGTATTCATAACACTCCCCCTTGACTATCCACGTGATAAAAGAAAACAGTGTATTATACGCTTGGTGGTGCTGCCTCGTTAAAAACCTTGTTAGGAGAACCCAGTGGGACAAAACCTTAGCTAAGGGAAAAAGAGTGCAGCGTACATTTTCTCCCCCTGATACTTTTGGATCAGGTATGTTGCATCATTAAAAACCTTACTAAGAAAACCCAATGGGACAAAACTTAGTCAAGGGAAAAAGATTGCAACTTGAATAAGTCTCCCCCTCATTTTAACATGTATCATTTAAGTGACGTGTGTCCATCTTCCTTGAAAGTCGAATAAAGCCTTTGTAGCGAATGATTTGTCGCTTGGTCCCTTAATGTGCAATCCTTTATGTTGAGCAATGTTGTATAATCTTCTAACGAGACTTTAGGTGCCTCATTCCAAAAATTATCAAATGTCCACGACTGTGTTTCGTTACATTCCTGCATCTACAAGACTAACCAAACTTGTTTTGATGGGTCAGTAAATATAATTAAATATCGTTTATACCTGAAATATTTCTTTGAACTCATTCCAATGTCTCTTCCCTTGACAAAGGTTATATCATGACAATACGCTCAAGTGAAAGATATTATAACCACACATAGCTAGCAAAACATATTAATGCACTTATGCATTTAACAATGGTACTTCTAGAATGAGAATCTCTACTTTGGTAGGAGATGATAATAGACATTTCTTATAACAAATGACTTAACAACCTTTAACATACTTTAAGGTTCAACTATGACCATACTAAAATATCCAAACATCATCTTCTAGATGTACGTGAGGGATTAGTAAAATATAATTACATATATACTCGAACTGTTGTACGAGTAATAATTAGACCGTGCCAAGGTCATTAACAAATTATCCCTCTAAAAGCTCGACAATTTCTCTCAATGATGCCTAGACATCATTACTGTAAATTGCGATTATAGTGAACTTTTAAAAGTAGAATGTTCATAGAATATGGCTAATTTAATCAAACTTATATCCCTCTTTATGCGAATATCTCGAGTTGTACAACACTCGACCCAACTATTTTAGCCCATACGTATTTTGTCAACTTCATATAGTACGTTCTTGAGGTTTTTATATCAATGCTTCTGAAATTATCAATCCATGAGAGAATTCTGCCCATCTTATCCAAATATACATGTGCATTCACTCTTCGTGAGTTTTGCTACATAAACTTACCCATATAACACATAGATATCTATATCATATGCAAAAATGTCATGAACACTTGATTTTATCTTCAAAATCTATATTGTACCATGCGTGTACACTATTTATTGAGATATCACAATCACTGGGTACAAGTTTCTATGTATGTTTATTGGTGCACAAGAATTACATCATTAAGATGTTTTGATTTACCTTTAGAGAACTCAATTGCTTTAGAAAACTCATCAGGAGTTCAATCAAAAACAAAAATGAATCTATATACAATGATCATATTGTTCTCGAGAACTTAACTTACATGATTTTGATCATTCAAATCCTTTAGGGACATTCATGTACACTTTTAGCATCAATTGATACATAACATTCATAGACGCACATTAATTATCTCTATATATTAGCAGACTAATAAAATATTAGAAAGTCAATGCATCCACCACTGAGAGAACACGTTACCTCATAATCAATTATAGGTCTTTGTGAAAATTCTTGTGCCACCAATTTTGACTTATATTACTTAATTTGATTTTCATATGATTTGTGTGAAAGACATATTTATATCCAACATATTTTACAACTTCGGTTGTATGGACTGTTGGTCCGGAAACTTTCCATTTCAATAGAGAACTAAACTCTGCCTTATTTGGGTCTTTCTATTTTGGCCAATCATTTCTTAATATTCATTCGTAGGCAGATCTTAAATCTTGATTCTCATCATTTAATCATATTAAGCGCTACATTAAATACAAAAGTATAACGACGTCGATTTTTATTTCGATTCCATACATATCTTAGACATGATACAACTTATCGAGATCTCTTTATTTTCAGGTACCTGAGGTTCTTCTTGAACCATCATGTCTATTTTCTCTTCAGGAGATCTTATTACTATAACCTCGACTTGACCATCTTAATTACTTGCTCCAATTTTCGAGAAATTTTATTATTGGAATCAACTTTATAACATGTTACATATAAAATAAGGTTATGATAAAACCTTATTAAATACGATTTTTATCACTTATAATAAAATATATAATTAACACACTATAGTTAATATCCAATACTATTGTTAAGTATTATGACCAATCCCCTATTAGATGCATGAGATACCGTTATCACTAGAAAATAACGCATGGGTTCCTCTTGTAAAAATAAAGGAAATGAACAACAGTAAACCATTACTTGAATATTATTGATACATTTTTTTAGAGTTAATTACACAAATGGGTCCTGTGCTTTCTACCTAGTTTCGCCTTTAGATACTAACTTTTTTTAACATGTTTAGGTTTTATGATTTCAATTTTGTAACACCTTTGGGTACTAACATCAAAATTAGTTAATTAATGACTAAAATACCCTTGCATTTTTTTAAGTTTATCAACGTAACACGTTTGGGTACAAACACCTAATTTTATTTAAGTTTAAATCAATTTTACAAAATCTATTTATTTTTTTATTTTCATATTTTTATTATATCTCTTAATTAACATAAAATCTATTTATTTTTTATTTTCATATTTTTATAAAATTTCTTATTTAACATAAAATCTACTTGTTACACCAGTATTTTTATATAGATTTTTTAAATAAAATCTACTAGCTATATAGTTATATGTAAATTAAATTTCTTACTCGTTTTAAATAATGTAAATCTTACTCGTTTTCAATTTTGGATAGATATGATTGATAATAATAATAATAATAATAATAAATATCTTTCATGTAAAAAAAATTAAGTCTTTTTTTAATTCGTTTTTTTTTTGTTCATTTACATTTTACTATTTTAGAAAGATATTTAATTTACATAAAATCTACTAGTTACACCAGTAAAATCTACTAGCTATATAGTTTTATGAAAATTAAATTTCTTTTTTTTTTACAAAAAAGCGAGTTAAAAAAGTTTTATCTAAAATACCTAGCTATATAGTTTTATGTAAATTAAATATCTTTCTAAAATAGTAAAATGTAAATGAACAAAAAAAAATGAGCAAGAAAAGGCTTAATTTTTTTTTACATGAAAGATATTTATTATTATCAATCATATCTATCCAAAATTGAAAACGAGTAAGGTTTACATTATTTAAAACGAGTAAGAAATTTAATTTACATAAAACTATATAGCTAGTAGATTTTATTTAGAAAATCTATTTAAAAAAATACTGGTATAACAAGTAGATTTTATGTTAAATAAGAAATTTAATAAAAATATGAAAATAAAAAAAATAAATATATTTTATGTTAATTAAGAGATATAATAAAAAGATGAAAAAAAAATAGATTTTGTAAAATTGATTTAAACTTAAATAAAATTAGGTGTTAGTACCCAAATGTATTACATTGATAAACTTAAAAAAATGCAAGGGTATTTTAGTCATTAATTAACTAATTTTGATGTTAGTACCCAAAGGTGTTACAAAATTGAAACCATAAATCCTAAACATGTTAAAAAAAAGTTAATACCCAAAGGCGAAACTGGGTATAAACCACAAGACCCATTTGTGTAATTAATTTTTTTTTTTATAATTCCTGGTACAACCCATGCATAAATATCAAAGTTTTTTTTTAATATTGTAGCAATACGTTATTGTAATAATGTATTGCATTAAAGGCTTGTATAGTGTATGTAATACCGAAATCAATCAATGTTTAAAATCGTAGAAATGAATGTCGAATGTGTACTAGGCACTAGATCTCTTTGACATCTTAACTGTGTAAAAGTATTTTGACATGCCTTCTATACGCTAGCATGACTAATAAAGTAACAAGTTGAGATGAGTAAAAACATACCACACTTAAAACAAGTTATATAATGTCTAATTTAATAAGGTAATGGTGATAATATTGTGATAATAATAAGAAAGGTGGTTAAAACTTAATATGATAATGATACATGCAGGATTTATTATATGTTTCTAAAGTAAGTACAGTTATAAGAAACCACAAAGTTTTTAAACTTAAATCCAATTATGATCTAATTAATCATATATTAAAATTTATAAATGTATTCACCATTAATATAACTGCATATTTAAGCATATTAAAAATAGATATATTAAAAATAGATAAAACATAAATGTGATAGTAACATACCATTAATTCATAATATATAATATTAAATACTTTATAATGCTAAAATTATGAATATAAAAGTCAAGTGGTCAACTAAATACGGCTAAATGGAAGGCCACCGATCAACGAAATTTAAATAAAATCAATAAATTAATATTGGGAATCATAACTCACTAAGTCAAGACGTTTTGAAGGAATTAGATTAAAATTAGTTTTCTTTATAAACTTGTTTCTAGACCTTGATAAGTAGATGTAATTTTTCTTTTGCAACCCCAATATTAATTACTGGTTATAAAACATGGCTCGTATATGTATTACAGTGTGTATATAGTGCGAGAACTTATTCTGTAGCCTTTACCCCCATGGTGGTAAAGGGTGTTCACTTTCGATACCACCTTAAGACAGTCACATAATTCGACCGAGTACATTCTCATAACAATTGCGAAAAGTTTAGAAAAATCAAACAATTTGTGTAAAGTTAAGAAAATCAAACAATAATGGTTTAAGATCACCATCTGTTGTTTACCGTATGTTAATCCAATAGCCAAATTAGGGTTTAATTTCCAACAATTTCTATTGTTTAACCTAGTTTTTCATAGCCACATGTAAATTTCCAATGAAAAAGAATTCCATAGGTAATTATTGGGTTTATTCACTAAATATTTCATTTTTCATACATTCTTCACATATATGTGGCATACCGTGAGACCTATTTTACAAATGAATCACCAAACCAATCAAAGTTCATATTTAACTATTTCAAATACTTAAAAAAACTAATCAAGTGTGGTTGCTCGATGAATCTGATGATGATGTCAGTTATTTTGTATAAAACTACAATGATAAAAGAGCATGTCATTTTCTTTCGTTTCAACCATTTAGTTATCTTTTTTTTTTCATTTAATATTGACTACATGAATTTGGTTCTTACAATCACCGACTGTTTACACCCATTTTGTTTCGATTTTATTTAAATGGTTTATTAGATAAATTTAGAAAAAAACATATATAAGCTTGGGAATGTAACCTTGTATATCGTAGGGGACCTGATGACCATTCGTTTTCATGTAGTTGATGTTAAGAAACATACCCGACTATGATGTATTATGTAAGCTTACTATATGATAATATAATCTAACTCCAAAAGCAAATCGTGTTGATAACGTGTTGTGAAACAACGACCTACTAGCAATGTATAGAGAAGAATGGGAGAATGGAAGATGGATTTCTTATTGATATACAAGTATGAAATACAAAGCCTCTATTTATAGGCTTATACATTAACATAAGAGTAAATACAAAAAAGGAGTTAAGGATGTGGAGAGTCACTCTTTAATGATGTATTCATAACATTTTTTTATTTTTTTTTTAGTTTTTGATTTTTTATTAAAAAAGTTTGTACGTGTATTTATATGCATAAGCTTTTAACATTATTTTTTTAGTTTTTGAAATTTCTATTAAAAAGGTTTGTACGTTTATTTATATTCATAAACTTGAACAAAATATATTATTTAACAAGTTAAATACACTGTTTCTCGGTTCCTCACTTTTTTAGTGTTCCCGTTAAACTCAACCATATATATGGGTGTATGCGTGTGCGCGTGTTGTGGTGAGTTTTTCTACGCTAGAAGATAGACTTTGTATATAAACTAGCAAGATGCTAGAAGAAAACAAATACAAAGATACAATTTTTAAAATTTTAAAACTACACAGAGACTACAAATCTAATTGGTTTACTGTGTTTTTTTATTGAGTAAATTACTTTTTGAGTCCCCGTGTTTTAGTGGTTTTAACCACTTGAGTCTGAAATTAACAAAATTTTAACACCCTAAGTACCTAAGTTCTCATTTTGTAACCAATTGAGTCCAAATTTTTAACACCATTAAAAGTATTCCGTTAACTATTATCAAATAACCATATTAGCCTATTGGTTAAAAAAATTTTAAAAAAAAGAGATAAATGCCCGGATAGTCCCTGTGGTTTGCACATTTTTCATCTTTAGTCCCCAACTTTCTAAAATTACAGCTACAGTCCTCAACTTTTGCAATTTCGTTCCCGGGTAGTCCCTAGCGTGGATGAAGGTTAGTTTGTTCAGTTAAGTGGGTGTGAAATGACTAAAATGCCCTTACAATTAAAAAATTAATAAATGTAATTAATCATTTAATAAATAAAGTGGACCCCACCCCACCCCACCCTAACCCAATCAACGCTTTCCCACCATCTTTATGAGACCCACCCCACCATCTTCAACCCCTTCACCCTCTACAATCACTGTGACCATCACCACCAAGAGATCCTATGAACACCTTTCATTAGTTTTCAAGATTTCCAAATTTCCACCGAAGATTTCACCTTGAGATCATGTTTCTTGGTCTGGGTTTCTCTCAAATTCCATTTTTTTTTTTGTATTTAGGTGTCAAACAACGAAACCAATGTCTTATTCTTATAGCTGATATTTTCTGACTCCACCATGGTGGGTGATGGGCGGATAAGACAATGTCTCAAATCAGGTGACAAATGTTGAGCTTAATCTTAATGGGCCACAAAATTAACGGTTTAATTGATTGGGTTAAGTCCATCAATACCAAATTGGCTATTGAAACAGGGGATTGAATGAGAAAGCTACAGATAGGATAACTCATATTTTGAGTTTCAAATTCATTCAAATCTGTGTAGTTTGTATTAGAGTCAATCTAGGTATTATAGTAAGAGTCAAAATAAGAGGTTTCATATGCAAGAAATACTATATATATATATATATAGAGAGAGAGAGAGAGAGAGATGAAGGTTAACGTATATTACAGCTTAACGTACATCACGTACGACAGGTAATTACGCATGTTCATTTTAAAATCACGCATGTTATAACTCAAAAATCCAAAATCACGCATGTTGGAACACAATAATCACGCATATTGAAAACATTAATCACGCATGTTATAGAACAAGTCTCGCACGTTGTCGTACCAGAAGTACGTTAAGCCGTAATGTACGATATACTTTTTCTATATATATATATATATATATATACACACACTATAACAACCCTCCTAAAATAATTTTTCGACACCCCTAATACGTTTAAACTATCCCTAAATGTTTTAAAACATACCCCGTATGCGAAAACCGAGCCCAAAATACCTTATATAATTCAATATTAAATAAAAATCAAGTTTTAGGGGCGCTAGCGGGCCGCGAAGGCCTTGCCTTTAGGCTTCGCGGGGCGCGAGAGATAGGCCACCAGGAGACACCCGGTGCCGACACGTGGCACAATCGTGTCAAACCTAGTGTGATGACCCGAATCAGCTAGGGCTACCCACCCTAGGTCGCGGGCCGCGTAAACGACCCTTGAGTCTTCGCGGGCTGCGAGGAACTGCGAAATCAGCACTATAAATATGTGGGATCGGCTTCAGTCTCAAACCGTTCAATCTTTCTTTCTCTCTCTCGAAATTCTACATAGTAATTATAATTTTCGGGCATTATACCCCCTAATTAACGAAGTTCTGCGCCGTTGTAAGCATTATAACCCCGGTTACGTATTAGATACGCTGCCCGATTGATCCAGGGTTCCGTAACGGCTGTCGTGGTTTTGCCCGACGTAGTCGTTGGAATGCCGTCTCGGGGAGGGTATTACTAATGTAAATATTGGGTTATTATACTAACGCGTATGCATTTGTGTAATTAATAGATAATCACCAGGAAATCCTAAAGAAAAACCCTAAGACAGCAATGTGAGTAATCTCCTTTTTGCAAATTGTTTTTTCCAAACCTCAATTAATTAATAATATATTAAACAGTGATTGAGTATTTGTATTCTACAATTATCGTCGGTATGTTGGGGTTTTGTATACAAATTTTTTTACTACATTGTGAGTAGTAACATAACCACAAGTCGGGTTGACAGTACCATGGGTGGTAATTAAAGTAGATGGAAACAAATGTAATTGCGCGACCGCCCTCAATGCTGTAGACTGATAAGACCTGTTTTGATTAAACTGAGATTCACTCACCAGTATTTCCCACTGACAAAATGTTTTTAAACGCGTTTCAGGTAACAAAATGTGAAAGCCAAATAAAAGCCAGCTGGACAGCACTGAAGTCTTGGAAAAGTGGCGATAAAAGTTACCTAAATAAAGTGATGGTTTTATTTAAATAAAATAGGGTTTATCCCTATGAAAATGTGTGTACTTGAAACTTTGGAATTTCCCATGGGTTTAATATTATAAAAGCATGGTATTTTACTCTGATAAAATATTTCCTAACCACGGTCCTGATGTAATTTCCGCTACCAAAATGATAAACAACGATACCACCGAAACTGGCCGCGGCCGCCCGTTCCCGGGTTGTAGGGAACGGGGGCTGTGACAAAAGGTGGTATCAGAGCTAAGCCACTGATTCAGCCACAGAAGTGTTCTGCTGACACCACGATATTATTCAAAATGTTAGGAAATTAATTACGGAACTACCTGCATATCTGTATTTTATTGTGTGTGTTATTTGACTATTTGTTAGTTTACAGTATGAGCGACCAAGGACCTTCCGACGCCTACCGTCAGTTGTCCAACTCACCTAGGAACGAAGGTACCTCTTCACAGCCTACCCTCTCAGGGTATTCAGCTGACAATGAAGACGGGATATTCGTGTTCAAGGCTCAATCTGAAGAGCCATTCCCTCCTAAAAAGAGAGGATGGTTCAGCAGAGGTGCGCATGAACGTAGGAAGAGGATTAAAAAGTTACAACAACAACGATTTTTAGCAGCCTCTAAGAGAGAAACAGATGCTCACACCCAAGATATGCTCAATAGGAGTCTAGCAAACTTTCATAATCTAGCAACTACAGCTGCAGACCCTAATTTAGAGCGACTCATACCACCCCATCCATTACCCTTGTTTCCCACACAACCAATGGAGATTGAAGTCAACTCAGAAAACCAAATCCCAGCACCTGCTTTTGACCCGACTGAGATACCTAGAGTACCAGCACCCAATCCCTTAGACCCAGACTACGACCCGTGGTTTGACGACCATAGGGATTATCAGCAACGCTACCCCATACCAGAAGAACCCATGCCAAACCTAGCAGCTTACCCAGATCTGGACCCTCTAGATCCTTATTATGATAATGATGAATACATTAGGGAAATTCTAGAGAATCAATATCCTCAGGAAGAACCAATGCCACAGTACCCAGATCCAGTACCAGCACCTGCACCCCCAAAGAGCATTGAGAACGTGCAAGAACTCCGAAACTTTGGTGAGGAGATTTTAGAAGAGAGCGAAAGAATGAGACAAATAGGGGAACGACTCGTCTGGAAATATGACGAGCGTAATATGGACTTTTGGATGAACCCCTATCACTAATAATAATAATATAATAATAAATATATAATATGTGTGTATGTTTGAAAAAAAATGATAATATATATTTGCTGTAGTATAGACCACCTCGTGGTTAGTGATGCATACTAATATTGTATTTTTATTCCAGTTGTAATGTAATAAATATAGATGCATACTATAAAATAGAGTAAGTCGCAATGCTCGACGATTTTGATCAACATGTTTGTTATGTGATTGTTGCATTAGACATTTTTATGCAATATTAATACTTGGTAGTTGTTTAAAATCCAGATGGCCGATGCAGCAAATCCAGAAAACCAGAATAATGAAAATCAAATGAATAATAGTGAAATTCGACACCTTGTAACCCAAGGAATTAGAGATGCCATGCCAGCTATTATCCAAAATGTTAGGGATGCAGAAAATAATGATAAAAGTGGTAATGGAAGTAAACGAACCCATACAGAACCTAGTCACAGCGTGCACCATGGACCCATACCTCAAGTGCCCATTCCCAAAAGAAGAAGAACCATGTCTTATGGTTGTTCTTATAAGGAATTCTAGTCTTGTAAACCGATAGAATTCTCTGGCAATGAAGGGGCCGTTGCAGCTCTACGCTGGATAGAAAAGACTGAGGTAGTCTTAAAAATAAGCAAGTGCGCAGAAGAAGATAAGATAATGTTTGCCTCCAATCTGTTTAAAAACTCAGCCTTAGAATGGTGGAACACTATCCTCCAGTCTAGGGGAAGTGACAGGGTTTACAATATGGAATGAGAGGAATTTAAAAATATGGTAGAAAGAAAATTCTGCCCTCCCAATGAAAAGGAATAGATAGCAAATAAGTTCTTAAACCTTAGAATGACTGGAATGGATAGTAAGGGATACACTACTTTATTATTTGAATATGCTAAAATAGTGCCAACCCTTGCATCCCCCAAACCAGTATTAATCTCCCGCTACATCTGGGGATTAATCAGTGAGATAAGGCATGTAGTCAAGGCAGCTAGACCTCAAACTATAGAAGAAGCCGTAGAACTAGCAAACACCTTGACTGATGAATTAGTGCGTACACGAGAAGAGGACCAGATGAGAAACCTAGCCCAAAGGCTTACCCAAGAATTCCGTTATGGAAATTCCAACCGTGGGAAAAATGTAGGTTCAACCTCTGCACCTTACTGCAAAGCCTGCAAGAAGAAGCAATCAGGAAAATGCTCTACTTACTGCAATTTCTGCAAGATACCAGGACACAAGGAAGAAGATTGCAGGAAGAAACCTAATAATGGAATGTGCTTCAACTATGGAGAAAAAGGTCATATCAAGCCGAACTGTCCGAAACTAGCTCCAGCCATGAACAACAAGACTACTAAAAATGCTAGAGCATTTGTCTTGACTGTAGAAGAAGCAAAGATGATCCCGGATGTGATCGTCGGTACGTTTTTAGTTAATGATGTTTTTGCTAAAGTATTATTTGAATCTGGTGCAAACCAAAGTTTTATTAATACTTCATTTTGCAAACTTCTCAATCGACCATTAACTAAACTCCCACAAGAATGTCTAGTAGAGACAGCAAATGGAGAAACCATTAAGATTTCTGAGATCTTGCAGGGAGCAAGAATAGAATTTTTAAATAAAAAATTTATTGCAAACATTTACCTAGTGAATCTGGCAGGATTTGATGTTGTATTAGGAATGGATTGGTTAATAGCCAATAAAGCCAGTATCTTATGTGATCAAAATTCAATCCAAGTAAATTCACCAAGGGGTGAAAAGATCACAACTAAAGGAGATAAGCCCTCTAGATCCACAAAATTCATCTCTGTGATGAAGACAGCTAGTTATGTAAGAAAAGGGTCATTAGTGTATTTGATTTCCATAATCATTAACACTAAAGGAAAAGAATTGAAGGATATTCCAGTGGTATCCCAATTTTCAGATATATTTCTAGAAGAATTGCCAGGACTACCGCCAAACAGAGAAGTTGAATTCAGAATCCACCTGCTACCCATAACAGCACCAATTGCCAAAGCACCTTACCGTTTGGCACCCGCAGAAATGCAGGAACTGAAGAAACAGTTAGACGAATTGTTGGAGAAAGGATTTATACAGCCAAGCTCATCACCATGTGGAGCACCTATCTTATTCGTCAAGAAGAAGGACGGATCAATGCGTATGTGCATTGATTACCGTGAATTGAACAAAGTCACAATTAAAAATCGGTATCCATTACCGAGAATCGATGATTTGTTTGATCAATTGCAAGGAGCTCGATTTTTCTCTAAAATCGATTTACGTTTAGGATATTATCAATTAAAGGTACAGGAAGAGGACATTCCTAAGACCGCTTTTAGAATAAGATATGGCCATTATGAATTTACTGTCATGCCATTTGGTTTAACCAATGCCCCAGCCGCATTCATAGACATGATGAACCAAATATGTAAGCCATATTTGGATAAATTTATAATTGTCTTTATAGATGATATTCTCATTTACTCTAAAAGCAAAGAGGAACATACAGCGCATCTGCACGCACTTCTAAGTCTATTAAGGAAAGAAAAGCTTTATGCAAAGTTTTTGAAGTGAGAGTTTTGGTTAGAACAGGTACAGTTTCTTGGACATTTAATTAATCATGAAGGAATTCATATGGATCCCACCAAGATCAAGGTGATTACTAAATGGAAAACCCCTGAGTCACCAACCAAGGTTAGAAGTTTCTTAGGATTGCCTGGTTATTATAGAAGGTTTATTCGAGATTTTTCCAGAATAGCCATTTCCTTAACTAAGTTAACATGTAAATCCGTTAAGTTTGAATGGGGATCAAAACACGAAGAAGCCTTTAGAATCCTTAAGCAAAGATTGACCAACGCACCCATACTAGCGTTACCTGAAGGAACTAAAGACTTTATAGTCTATTGCGACGCTTCTAAACTAGGTTATGGATGTGTATTGATGCAACATCAAAAGGGTATAGCTTATGCATCTAGACAACTTAAGAATCATGAAGAAAATTATTCAACCCATGATTTAAAATTAGGAGCTATAATTTTTGCCCTTAAGATTTAGAGACATTACCTTTACGGTAGTAAGTTTACCATTTTCACTGATCATAAGAGTTTAAGGTATGTTTTTGGGCAAACGGAATTGAATATGAGACAAAGACGTTGGATGGAGATACTTAGTGATTATGATTGCAATATCCAGTACCATGCAGGAAAGGCTAATGTAGTAGCTGATGCTTTAAGTCGAAAGTATCACGAAAAACCAAAAAGAGTACGTTCTCTTAAGTTAAACCTGCAGGTAGATTTAAACGAACAGATTAGAAAAGCACAAGAATCAGTAATCAAGGATGATACTGAAAAGTTGAAAGGAATGATTAAGGAACTAGAACAAGGAACAGATGGAATTTGGAGATTCCATAAGAAAAGAATATGGACACCTAAATTAGGAAACCTACGCCACCGTATATTAGAAGAAGCCCATAAATCTAAGTATAGGATTCATCCTGGAAGTGATAAGATGTATAAAGACTTTAGAAAGAATTTTTGGTGGATAGGAATGAAAAAGGATATAGCAGCATATGTTGCAAAGTGTCTAACCTGTTCACAAGTTAAAGCTGAACATCAGAAACCCTCAGGTTTGTTGCAACAGTTAGAGATGCCCGTATGGAAATGGGAATTGATAACACTGGATTTTGTTACTAAATTACCCAAAACAAGAAAAGGTAATGATACAATCTGGGTCATTGTAGACAGGCTAACTAAGTCATCTCATTTCCTACCCATGAAGGAAACTTTCAGTATGGAACAATTAGCTAAATTGTATGTAAATGAAATAGTTTCATTACATGGAATTCTTTTATCAATTGTTTCTAACAGAGATAGCCGTTTTACCTCTCATTTTTTGACAAGTTTCCAAAAAGAAATGGGAACCAAGTTAAATATAAGCACCGCTTATCATCCTCAAATGGACGGACAAAGCGAAAGGACAATTCCGACCATGGAAGATATGCTTAGATCTTGTGTAATTGATTTCGGAGTTAATTGGACGATCACTTACCATTGATAGAATTTTCTTATAATAACAGCTATCACATAAGTATAAATGCTGCACCATTCGAAGCACTTTATGGAAGAAAATGCCGAACCCAGTTTGCTGGGCAGAAATTGGGGAAAAGCAACTATCCGGACTTGAGATAGTGCAAGAAAAAACGGACAAAATCATTCAAGTCAAAGAATGACTGAAAGCAGCACGTGATCGACAGAAAAGTTACGCTGATAACAGACGAAAGCCATTGGAATTTCAGGTAGGAGACAAAGTGTTATTGAAAGTCTCTCCTTGGAAAGGAGTGGTAAGATTCATCAAAAGGGGAAAGCTAAGCCCCAGGTATGTTGGACCTTTTGATATTATTAAAAGAATAGGACCTGTAGCCTATCAGCTACAACTGCCAGAAAAAATGACAGGAATAGATGATGTATTTCATGTGTGTAACCTCAAGAAATGCTTAGCTTGAGAATCACTAGTGGTACCTCTTAAGGATATAGAGGTAAATGAATAGTTAAAATTTGTAGAAAGACCTCTACAGGTTGAAGACAGAAAGGTCAAGAATCTTAAACACAAAAGATTAGTTCTGGTCAAAGTGAAATGGGACTCCAAAAGAGGACCAGAGTACACTTGGGAGCTTGAATCAGAAATGCAAAGGAAATATCCACACTTATTCCAGTAGACCTCGAGGACGAGTTCTAAAACAAGGTGGGGAGGATATAACAACCCTCCTAAAATAATTTTTCGACACCCCTAATATGTTTAAACTATCCCTAAATGTTTTAAAACATACCCCGTATGCGAAAACCGAGCCCAAAATACCTTATATAATTTAATATTAAATAAAAATCAAGTTTTAGGGGCGCTCGCGGGGCGCGACAAATAGGCCACCAGGAGACACCCCCGATGCCGACAGGTGACACAATTGTGTCAAACCTAGGGTGATGACCCGGATCAGCTAGGGCCTACCCACCCTAGGTCGCAGGCCGCGTAAACCAACCCTTGAGTCTTCGCGGGCCGCGGGAAACTTCGAAATCAGCACTATAAATAGGTGGGATCGGCTTCAGTCTCAAACCGTTCAATCTTTCTTTCTCTCTCTCAAAATTCTACATAGTAATTATAATCTTCGGGCATTATACCCCCTAATTAACGAAGTTCTGCCCCGTTGTAAGTATTATAACCCCGATTACGTATTAGATATGTTGCCCGAATGATCCAGGGTTCCGTAACGGCTGTCGTGGTTCTGCCCGACGTAGTCGTTGGAATGCCGTCTCGGGGAGGGTATTACTAATGTAAATATTGGGTTATTATACTAACGTGTATGTATTTGTGTAATAGATAATCACCAGGAAATCCTAAAGAAAAACCCTAAGACAGCAATGTGAGTAATCTCCTTTTTGCAAATTGTTTTTACAAAACCTCAATTAATTAATAATATATTAAACAGTGATTGAGTATTTGTATTCTACAATTATCGTCGGTATGTTGGGGTTTGGTATACAAAATTTGTTACTACATTGTGAGAAGTAACATAACCACAAGTCGGGTTGACAGTACCGTGGGTGGTAATTAAAGTAGATGGAAACAAATGTAATTGCGCAACCGCCCTCAATGCTGTAGAGTGATAAAACCTGTTTTGATTAAACTGAGATTCACTCACCAGTATTTCCCACTGACAAAATGTTTTTAAACGCGTTTCAGGTAACAAAATGTGAAAGCCAAATAGAAGCCAGCTGGATCGCACTCAAGGCTTGGAAAAGTGGCAATAAAAGTTACCTAAATAAAGAGATGTTTTTATTTAAATAAAATAGGGTTTATCCCTATGAAAATGTGTGTACTTGAAACTTGGGAATTTCCCATGGGTTTAATATTATAAAAGCATGGTATTTTACTCTGATAAAATATTTCCTAACTACGGTCCTGATATAATTTCCGCTGCCAAAATGATAAACACTGATACCACCGAAACTGGTCGCGGCCGCCCGTTCCCGGGTTGATAGGGGACGAGGGTTGTGACACACACATGCTAGAATCTAATGAAAAAGTATAGAGTCATACGACTTGGATTATTTTTTTAGCATTTCGTTTTCCCGGCGACCACACTTTACCCACCATTCATGCAAGTTGCAGGTTTCCGGTAGTGGCGGGCGGTGGTCAAGTAATGAAGAAGATGACGGTGGAGATGAGGGGCATTAATGGAGGGGATTAACAAAAAATAGGTAGACAAATATTATTTACAGGGGCTAAATGGTAGTGGTATGGTGGTGAAAACAATATTGACGGCAATCAATTGTGGTGACAATATTAAGGGCATTTTAGTCATTTCACACCCACTTAACACTAAAAACTAACCCCCATCCACTTCAAGGACTATTCGGGTACGAATTTGCAAAAGTTGGGGACTATAGCTGTAATTTTAGAAAGTTAGGGACTAAAGGTGAAATCTGGGCAAACCACATGGATTATCCGGGCACTTTTCTCTTAAAGAAAACTAATTTACTCTTAAAATATTATTATATTTGTTATGAATGCAAACTATTTAGGCTCAACCCATTATCTATGGGTCTTAGGGTTTTGTATTGTGTTATATATATGATGTATGTATTATCTAATATATGAATGAATTAGTTTCTTTCCCAAATTTCTATCTGGTAGCACTTTGTTCTTTTGTTATTTGATTAATTTTTTTATTGAAGATTCGGGTTTGTTTCAACCACGCCTCGTCATCGCCAAACCCACATCAAAGATTACCAAAATTACTAACCCTTCGAGATGCTATGGGTTTTTACTAAGAATGGCTACACCACCATTCTGTACGGCTTCTTTAGGAAGGATTCTCGTACACCTATTCTGACGATATTCAAAGACCGCCCAAACAACTGCATACTCGTCTTTCGTTTCTGGAACAAAAGCCACTGCCAACATCCATAAACGACGGAGTGGTACTAACCATAAAGGAGAAAACAGAGAGTGAAGGCAACAGGAAAACATGTTTGCTATCCGTGACAACAGAACTAAGATCGCGTCAGAGTTTATTATCAGTTTGTGCCATTATATGGTAGAATTTAAGTTTAGATATGAGAGAAAGGAAGCTGTTGATGACACTTGCCACCGTTTTGACGAGCTCCCATAGTTCGATCAGCTTTTAATTCGTGAGCCAGATTCTATCAAGCCATCTATTACTCTATTAGATTCTATATGCATAAATACAATCGTATATACACTATTTTAATGCTCAAAATATGATTTTGGTTATATTAATTAGGGCCGGTTCATCACTTGTACGAAAAAAATTAATATCAAATTCGATTTTGAGGGAGCTAATGATGTATTTCCTTTATCTAGACACCACATATATGCACCAGTTTAAGTTCTTGAAATCAACGTTGCATATACAATTGAAATTGGAAATATTACATGAAATTTGTATAAACCGCATTGAGTTATAGAACCTATAGTTATGATCAATGAGAACCCGAAGTTCTTCAATACCATACACTCTATATACAAAGGTTCGTTTAAATGAAAAGAATCATTGATCATAAGATGCAATTTTAAATATTATCCAAATGAGTTCTAGTGAATTCGAAATCTCTAGACATAACTACCTCCCCTGGACACATGTCAAAATGTGCTTAATGACAAATAGTCAACAAGCACATGCTGAATTTAAAATAGGGAGAAAACATTATTAATGTTGGCATGTTTAACAAGGTATTATCTATGTCTCATAATCATAATGCTCCTGGTGCAGCAATACCGAGAATGTGACCCATAGGTCACATCATGTCTTTTAAATGGCATAGCAAAATACCAAGTTCATATTTGTATACCATCCAATCCGAGTTAACTAGTGCTAGCTCATCGCCTGAAGCGAATGGGGCAGTCTTTTATTTTTAATGGAGGAGAAAATGCATTATTCGGCGCCAGTAGAGGACATATGTGTAAATGATCATGATCACAACGTGGCATTAGTTGATCAAATAGACATAACATGATTCAGTTATTTAGGGGGAGGTTCAAATGAGTATTGACGAACCATTAATGCACTAATGTGTTATAGAAATAAATGCATACAATACTATGCATGTGACATGTTCAAAAGCTCCAACAGAGCTCTCACAAATACAGGAGATGAAGTCTAGGATACAACAATACAAGTAACACCCTTATAAAGTATTTTAGGAGTTATCTCTAGCAGAGCCACTAAATTTGCCTTATCTAAGGAGTTAGTAGTATATCAAATGCTTTGATAGAGCATCGACAACTTATACGTGTATATTAAGTATTATAATCAATAATGCCTCGTACTATAGTATACCCTGGAGAAATTTACTAAATGTCAGTTATATTTGAACAAACAGTCCTCACATTGGAATTGTGACAAAGAATAGTGATATTGAATATCTCCAACTTGCATATGACAATATGTCCAAAAGACCATATTAGAAAACCAAAGGATTTTACCAACTAAAATATATTACACAAAATGAATTACATTAATATGATATGATGAATTACCACAAGTTACTAGACAAATATACGTTCACTATAATCAATCTTTATGTCTTTTGAAAACAAATTCCTAGAAACAATCCCTCTTATATGTTGACCATCAATTTATTCAATTATTATATGAGAAGCATCTCTATATGGTCAAGATGAGATTTTCCTGACAATATGGAAAGTTGCTTTTTGACAACACAATTGTATGGACCATTGTTGGGCACAATGTGAAACATAGTTTGAGACATAAGTAGTCGAGTTGGAATTTGTCTTTTCACGACAATCCAATCAGTTTGAAACCGAACCAAGTTTTTGGTTATGCAATATATGTACCAATACCGCTAGCATAATGTACCAAAATGGGACATGTATACAACACTAAATGCTGACTATCCATTTAAAAAGGCAATATTTCCAGTCTTAGGGGGAGATTGGATAAGGAAAGAAAAGACTTGTAATAATAAGAAAAAAATGGAATCGAATGCATCATAATTAAATATTGACCCCGGAAGTGGTCAATACAAATCTGAAGTCCAAAAGAGCATGAATTTGCAAATAATAGCAAATGAATTATGAGACGCATTCACAAACACAAACAGAGGACGAAGTCACATATACCAGCACTTAACTCACCTGATCGAATTCAAGTAATCACAAAATGATTACCATATAGAAAATGTGGGAAGTAAAATTGGTTCCTATAAATAAAACCCACAAACACGAAAAGAGCAGAGTAACGTAGTTGGTGTAACCCCAGAAGAGGTTGCATACAAAACCCATAAGTGATTACATACAATAACCTTAAAAAGGTTACTCATAAAATCTCAGAAGCTATTAACGAAATCATGGAAGATATTAACGAAACCTTAGAAGAGGATTATGGAGTTCCAGAAGAAACTTAGGTACCAAACAACCATGAGATCTCAATGAATTATGTACAAAATAGTACATTACGATAAAACACATGTATAATGAGATATTTTCAGTACTATAGCAACAAATGTAATCGATGAAAAATGATTACGTACATAAAACTGTGTAAGAGTGTATACACCGAAATAGCCAAAATGGCTAGATGACTTAAAGGTTAAATTAAATTCGCTCGACAAACTAAACGTTTTCGAACCTGCAGTTCAAACACACATGGACGTCAAACCAATAAGTGATATATATGGGTGTCTTTAAATAAAAGAAACATAATAAACTAAATTTTGCGATTTAAGGCATGCCTTGTAACATAAATGTTTTTTTCCAAATCCCAGAAGTTGGTTATTGGGAAACATATTCCCCTGTAGTGGATGCGATAACCTTTAGATGTTTTAGCTTCCATGTAATTTCAGAATGACTTCCAAACAGAACTTATAGATTATAGATGTCATCACCACTATTTCTACGAGACAATTGAAAGTAACATCTACATGAAAATCCCTAAAGCCCTAAAGTATGAAGAGTGCCCGAAGCATTATAAAACAATAGTCCCATATGTGTTTTATAAATCATAAAGAAAACTAGTCGTATGTGGTACTATCGACTATGTTAATACTCTAGAAAAACTGAGTATAGTTTGATAAAATGAGCTATATCTATTTATCAAGATTTCACTCTTAATGTTCACTATAATCGCAGTTTACAATGATCGAGAGGAACTAGCGAACTAAAGAGAGACAATTTGAATGACCGTTACTCAACGTAGTTATTTTCTAATCGGTTGTTCGACTATATATGCAGTTATTTTTCTCATAAAATCAGACTACATCCAGAAGATGTTATATGGCTAAAACTCATTTGTTGAGTATACTAGTGATTGTCTAGTTACTTGACATAGAAAAGATTTTTACAGTCCCCAAGATTGTAGAGAAGTATTAATTGCGATCGAATCATTGATATATCTTGCAGACAAAAACGACACCTAGAGTTGTACGTTGTAGATACATGTATTAGCAAGATACATCTATAATCTAACATGTTGCATTCTTTTTTCCTTCACTAAGTTTTCCCACTTGGTTTTCTTAGTAAGGCTTTTGATGAGAAAACATAAATGATCTAGTAGCATCACTTTATATTACAGGTCCTGAAGTACCGATTAACATTATCCTCAAGCATGTTGTTATAATGTACGTAGTGCACTCTTTTTCCCTTAGCTACGGTTTTATCCCATTGGGTTTTCCTAGCAAGGTTTTTATTGAGGTACAATTACAAAGCTATTAAATATTATGGGATTTGAGACATGATATTTATGAAGGATATCTAACAAACCCCCCACAAAGCCCAATCTCAATTCAGACTATTTTACTTTTGGAAGTAAACGGTTTCAACATGTTCAAGAAGCGTGTGGATTACAATCGATCAAATGACGCCCAATTGTACTATTCGAAGACAAATCAATCTAAATTGAAAGAAGTCCGATTATACTATTTGAAGACAACGCAACTTAAATCACTCGAAGCAATGAACACTACACCAAAGATCAACTTAAGTAGTTTTCACCGAAGATTGGATTCTACAGACCGAAAGATACATGTTAAATTGAGGGGGAGTAATATACACGTTGTACTCTTTTTCCTTAATTAAGTTTTTTCCCACTGGGTTTTCTTAGTGAGGTTTTAACGAGGCAACATAACTGATTCTGCAGTATCAGTTAATACCAATCCTGAAGAATCGAGACAACATTATCCAGTAGTATAATGTTAGATAGTGTATATTATAAAATGTCTGAGGGGGGGGGGGGGGGTGTTATGAATGCTAACTATTTAAGGCCCAGGCCAGTGTCTATGGGTCTTAGGGTTTAGTATTGTGTTATGTATATGATGTATGTATTATTTAATGTATGAACGAATTAGTTTCTTTCCCAAATTTCTATCTGGTTTATCATAATATTATCATTTTACATAGACAAAAGTTTGATCTCTCTCTCTCTCTTTCTCTTTCTTTTCCTCATCTTTCTCTCTCACATAAACCCTCCCACCACCTCACCACTTCCATCACCATTGTACCTCTTCCTCATCCTCCTCCACCACCACTACTGCACATTTGCCACCACTACACTTCCCCAAAACGACCCTCATTCAAACCCCTAATTTCTCAATCTCCAACTCAGCCATATTCCGCCCGACAACCTCTAATCCATCACATCTACACCGATGAGTACAAAGCCCGATGAGCTTCAACCACCTGACACAATTCAGATCATGATTAACCAAATCAAAATGAAAAATAAATAAACCCCCTTTTCTACTCCATTTGTAAGTGTACTGACCGAGTATGTTGCCGACGTTGAATTTGACTGGCAACATCGTATTGTCGGAGTATATGTCGCATAAGTTAGGGTATGAGGGACCCAGTGATGTTGTGTTGATAATGCGAGTTTTCTGAAATCTGAAGGTGTGAAAACAGTTTTATCGGGTCATTTATTTCGAGGGGTAATGGGGGACACCCAGTTGTTCTTCAATGGTGATTTTGTTTGTTATGATGTCAAAACCACTGTAAACTTGATTTTTATCGGAGTTTATGATCTTTGCGTTATGGAAGATACGAGTAGCTAAATCGATTGAGAGACGCGATTTTCCGGTGGAAAGTTGTAGGGGTGTTGTGTAGTGGGGCGGTGCAGGGGGTTTGTGCACAGGGTGGTGTGGTGTGCAGGTGTGTGTTTATATATTTGTAAATTAAACCTTATGCATTAAAAAATTGTGCCCTATACTTTATACATTATATATTTGTACCTTATGTGCAAATGACTAAAATACCCTTATGGTTAACGGATTTGGTGGACCAAGTTAATAATCTGGACTCAAAGGGTTAAAAATGAGAATTTAGGTCCTTGGTTGTTAAACTTTTTGATTTTAGACTCAAGTGATTAAAACCACTAAAACACAGGAACTCAAAAGTTAATTTACTTTTTTTTTCTTATCCACAAGAACATATAATTCTTTATCTCCTCCGTAACTCTTTCCGGATTGTGATCTTTATTGTTGAACACATTCCCATTTCTCCCTTTCTAAATGCACCACTAGGATGTCATGATGATCACATGGAGTAATCTCCTACCACCATCCGATGCGAACTAGTTTATTTTTCAGAAAATAAAGAAATGACATACTAGTGGAATCATCGATGAAAGTAACATAATTAATTGAGCCCTGCCAAGATGAAACTAGTGTAAGACTATACACACCAATATGAACCAACAATACTTTGGTTGCCATTCTACTGTGAAATTATAACCTTATGTTTACCAAGACTCACAAAAATCAATTGTCACATTCTTGAAATCTCGCCTCATACCTTTGGAAGCCGCATCGTCATACCCGTTTCACTTATGTCAGCAGTACTTGTTAAAGGCTTCGGTGCCCAGAGCAAACATACTCACATCTTCAACAAGCTTATCTACTCCGTCTAGACATATACGAACTAAACACCAACTAAACTTCCCTTTATCACACATTCCACTAACGATTTTCAAAGTGTACATGGCATATAACTTGGATATAACTGACACTTAGTGATGAGTATTTGGTTTATGCTATGAGTTTATGATAGAACGATGATAAGCAACTGTTTCTTTGTATCAGCTTACCAATGTAACCACAACGATTCATAAACCTTCATAATATAAAAACAATGTTGTAAATTTGTAATATTTCAAAACTATCATCAGAAACCAGAAACCAGTATATATATTGAACTTGACTATGAGATTTTAATATATTCACAATTCAAAATAACAAAAAAAAAAGACAAATAAAGTAACATGAAAGGTTATTGTTAATGGAAAGAGACAAGTGAGGTTTTTTTTTGTGACTATGGTCTATGGGGTCGATCAAATGATGAGGAGGATCGGCATGCCATATATTTATTCGATTTTCTTTTTTTATTAATCATTAATTCTTGGATATATCGAAAAACAAATAAAAAGTTTGTCAATACACTAAAAAGGGTTGAATACTATAAAATAATAGGCCAATTGGATTTTAACACCTTTAACTTTGAAGAATTGGCCGATAACACCCGCAACTAACACTTTGATCTGTGACACCCCAAACTTTTAATTTTGTTTGTCATTTCACCACTCAGTTAAAAAATGACTAACTGAGTTAGTCTTCCTTCCTAGTTGGCATCCTACGTGGACTATTTTTGTCAATGTGGCACATTCATGGGTATAAAACCTCACTTCATTTGCAACATTTGGAGAAAACACTAAATCTCCGGTTTCGCCCTGCCTCTGTTTCGCCCTCATCTCCGGTGACCGGAGGTTCCGAGGACGAGTCCAGGAGGTGCTGACCGTCGTTCCTGTTGTCGATCGAGATGTTTCCCGGTGGAACATGCCCCCAATTTTTAGCTTCATCAAAACGGAGCACCCTAACCGATCCGTAAACGGAGCACCCTAACCGATCCGTAATACATTGCAGGGCAAATCCAATTGGCCTATTTTAATTACTGTAATTGAACAAAAACACATAAAAAGAGAAGAAACCCTAACCGATCCGTTGAAGTTCAATGATTGAATTAACCAGCTATAACCATGGGTAGAACTGAACGATATAGGTTCAGGATCTAGATCCTTCTTCTGGTATTCACCGCAGTAAATGCAAATGAGTGACTGTAAGCCTTTAAGAAGCTTACCGTGACAGAATTTGCATCTGAGGTAGGGCGGCGAAGGGGCTAAGGAGGATATCGAGGCTTCGACGGTGGAAATGGACGGCAAATTTGTGTCGTTACGGTTGAAAGATGAATGTCCAGCAGCTTGTTTGAAGCCGATCTGATCTTTGTGGATGAGATCTGACGGTGTGTCGAAGTCCATTGTGGTTTGTGGATTGGTGTGAGAGTGTGTGTGTGATGAGTTTGTTGAAAAGTGGATGTGGGTTTTGCTGTTGAGAATCTCCGGTGGCGGTTGTAGTGGTGGTGTCGTGGAGTTGAGTGTTCAGATGATGGGCTTAGGGTTACTGATGAAGATGATGATGATTCGAGGGTGGTGGCTGTAAATCGGTGGTTGTGTGTAATGATAAACCAATGAAGATGATGATGATTCGATTTTGTATGGTGAACCGTTGAAGATGATGATGAACCGTTGAAGCTGAAGATGATGATGATTTGATTTTGGGGTGAAGATGATGATGATGATGATTTTATTTTTTATATTGAGCAGGCTTTTTGATTTGGGAGATTACCTATACATATGTATATATTAATTACAGTAATTAAAATATACACATAAGTCTCCAAATAATCCACCTCGTCTTGCCATTTGCTTCTTATAACATGTGTTTGCCACATCATGGGTGCCATGTAGGATTAATGATGCCAGCTAGGATGGAAGACTAACTCAGTTACTCATTTTTTAACTGAGTGGTGAAATGACAAACAAAATTAAAAGTTTGGGGTGTCACAGATCAAAGTGTTAGTTGCGGATGTTATCGGCCAATTCTTCAAAGTTTGAGGTGTTAAAATCCAATTGCCCAAAATAATATAATTTACTATATATACAAACACAATATACACTCTCTAATTTGTCCCACCAATTTACGATTTTATCACTAATTTAAAATTATGAATTTGTCCTCAGTTAAATATGACGTTTTTGCCCTCGGTTCAAAATAAAATTTTGCTTTTGCCCCTAGCTAAAAATTATGATTTTGTCCTCGGTTCAAAATTACGATTTTATTCTCAGTTTCAAATTACAATTTTGCCCACATTTCAAATAAAATTATACTTTTGCCCCCAGCTAAAATTACTATTTTGTGATGTCGTCAGTTCACTTCACAATTATAATTTTGCCTCCAATTGAAAATAAAATTATGGTTTTGCCCCCATCTTAAAATTACGATTTTGCCTGTAGTTGAAATTATTTTATTACAATTTTGCCCCCGGTTCAAATTTACAGTATTACTATCACTTTAGCTTTTAGCAAATTACAATTTTACCCCAGTCATAAAATACAACTTTGCCCTCAGTTCAAAATTACAGTATTGTCATCGTTTTAGTTTTTTTTAGCAAAACTATAAAAGCGTTTTGTTTTAATTTGTTGACTTGATTTAATTTTTTTCATGTCGAGGGATTGCCTAAAACTCGCTCATTAGTCCTGACAAATTACAGTTTTGCTCTGAGCTCAAAATTACGATCTTGTCATCATTTTAGTTTTTTTCTACCAAAACTATAGTAACGTTTTTTTAATTGGTTGAAAATTATTCGGCTCTCGCCCCGCAACACGGGCGGGCATCAACTAGTTTTCAAAACAAAAGGCACACACATTTAGAGAGTCCACTCGTAATACAGCCACCGCATGGGAATTATAGTTTTAGTTAATTTATTTTATAGATATATATTTAAGTAGATATTTTAACCCGTTACTAAAAATTCATCAGACCCGTCAATACCCTACTAACAAACGAGATTAGGTAAGCCATAACATGCAATTGTATAGGGCCGGCCCTGAGCATGGCTGGGTGGGAGCCGGCTCAGGGCCAAAAACGTAAAAGGGTCCGTAAGTTTTATTAAAAATATATATATATAACAAATCTAGAGTGAACCCATAAATACAATTAGAGGTGAACCCCATATACAAGAAATAGTCACAATCCAACAGAAAGGCCTCTTGTTTCCATCCAAATGATACTCGGTTCGAGTTATTTCTCTGTCATGTTTTGTCACTTTTATTTATTGTTGTATCGTATTTATATTTTAGGGCGGGTAGGGCTCGATTTTTTTGTCTTGTCTAGAGCCTGATTCTTTTTTAACATTTTCGAAAACGGCTCTACAATTTTACATTTGTATGGGCGGTCTTTCATGAGATTATCAATGGAAACCAGTGATAACACGATTTAAACCTTATACCTATGCTAAAAATGAATTATGTAATGTACTAATAACTATACCACCAACCCGAAGATCATATAGTTGGATATTATAGCTACATATATATAAAAGGTTTTTTAGTTTTTATTTTGTTATATAAATACACCACCTTTTAAATCTTCTTTGCCAAGCACCACCAAGCTTCTGAAACTCATTTCTTCTGAACTCTCCAATGGAGATGAACACATTACATCTATATCTCTACACATCCATAACCCTCACCTTCATCTTTCTCAACTCAGCTTCCACTTTGAATCCATCTTCCACACCAAAACCAAAACCAAATCCCTACACCTCACTGTCCGCCATTAAAACCGATTCCGAAGCTCTAATCCAGTTCAAAAACATGATCGAAAACGACCCAAACGAAGCCCTCTCAACCTGGCAACCCACCAAATCCCCATGCAAGTGGCTTGGAGTCACTTGCACCTCAGGTCGAGTCACTGGACTCGACTTGAGCGAGTCTTATCTTGTGGGTTCGATATCTTTCGAACCCTTTTCATCTTTAGACATGTTAACCATCTTGAACCTGTCAGAAAACCCTCATCTATTCTTCAACTCAACTTCTATATTTCAACTTCCATCAGGGTTAGAACAAATTTTATTATCTAATTGTGGAGTTAAAGGTCTAGTTTTTGACAATCTTTTTGTCAAATTCAAGAACCTTGTAGTCGTCAATCTTTCCAAGAACAATCTAACCGGTTCCTTACCCGAAAACCTCGTGTCGAATCAAGATTCGGTTAAAGTTCTAGATCTATCTTCCAACAACATCCTTGGAACCATTCCTCTAGCCATCTCAAACTATACCAACTTGGTGAATTTGAATCTTTCATACAATTTGATCACTGGAAGCATTCCAAGAAGTTTGGGGAACCTAAAAAGTTTACAACTTTTCGATGTCTCGCACAATCTACTCACCGGTTGGATCCCTGAAGAGTTTGAAACTCTTTGTGGATCATTGTTAGAACTCGGGCTTTCTTCGAATAACATTTCCGGAACAATACCGGCTTGGTTATCTTCATGTTCTTGGCTTCGGGTTCTCGATGTTTCCAACAATAATCTCACTGGCCCGTTGCCTGATTCCATGTTTACAAACATGGGTTCGTTAGAACGGTTGATTCTAAGTAACAACAACATTTCTGGACCATTTCCAGTCACAATTTCGAACTGTGAGAAGTTGAAAGTGGTGGATTTCAGCTCTAATACGCTTTCAGGACCTATCCCATCCGGGATATGTCCTGAAACATCTTCACTCGAAGAGCTTCGTTTGCCAGATAACTTGTTATCCGGACAAATCCCGGAGGATATATCGCGATGTTCGAAACTAAAAACGATAGATTTGAGCTTAAACTACCTCAAAGGTACCATTCCAGCTTCAATTGGGAATCTAGAGAATTTAGAGCAGTTTTTTGCTTGGTACAATGAATTGGAAGGGAATATTCCGGTGGAGATAGGGAAATGCAAGAATCTAAAAGATCTAATTCTCAACAACAATCATCTCACAGGAAATATTCCAGTAGAGTTGTTGAATTGCAGTAATCTTGAATGGATTTCCCTCACAAGCAACTCGATTTCCGGTGAAATCCCACCGGAATTCGGCTTGTTGTCGAGGCTGGCGGTGTTGCAACTAGCAAACAATAGCCTGAGTGGCAGCATTCCAACGGAATTGGGAAATTGTAGTACTCTTGTTTGGTTAGATTTGAATAGTAACAAGTTAACCGGAGAAATCCCACCTCGAATTGGAAGGCATGTCGGAGCACAATCTTTGATCGGAATTCTATCGGGTAATACTATAGTTTTTGTCAGAAATGTTGGGAATTCATGCAAAGGAGTTGGTGGTTTACTAGAGTTTGCTGGAATTCGACCGGAAAGATTATTACAGGTTCCTACATTGAGAACCTGTGACTTTAGAAGAATGTATTCGGGTCCAATTTTGAGCATGTTTACTCAGTATCAAACGCTAGAGTATCTTGATCTTTCGTATAATGATCTTGGAGGGAAAATTCCTGATGAGTTTGGGGAAATGATTGCTTTACAAGTTCTTGTGTTGTCTCATAACCAACTATCTGGTGAGATTCCGGCGACACTTGGGCATTTGAAGAATATGGGTGTGTTTGATGCATCTCATAATAGGCTTCAAGGGCATATACCCGAATCGTTTTCAAATCTAACGTTTTTGGTCCAGATTGATCTTTCAAACAACGAGTTAACGGGGCAAATTCCGACAAGAGGGCAACTCAGTACGCTCCCGGAGAGTCAGTATGCGAATAATTCAGGATTGTGCGGTCCCCCATTGCAAGAATGTAGCATGGTGAATAATCCGGTGGCGGATCCTGGTGGAGATGGTGGTGGTAGGCGGCAGTCGGCTAAGACTTGGGCTAACAACATTATAATGGTGATTCTTATTTTGGTTGCTATAGTTTGTTTGTTAATCGTTTGGGCTATTGCTATGCGAGTAAAGCGGAAGGTGGTCGCAGAACAAAAGTTGCTAGAGCGACTACAAGCTTCTCGGTCAGCCACGACGTGGAAGATCGAAAAGGAGAAAGAGCCGTTGAGTATAAACGTTGCCACGTTTCAAAGACAATTGCGGAAACTTAAGTTTTCACAACTGATTGAAGCCACCAACGGATTCTCTTCAGAGAGTCTGATTGGTTGTGGCGGCTTTGGAGAAGTTTTTAGAGCAAAACTAAAGGATGGATCAAGTGTCGCGATCAAGAAACTCGTTCGCTTGAGTTGTCAAGGTGATCGCGAGTTCATGGCTGAGATGGAAACCCTTGGAAAAATAAACCACAAAAACCTCGTACCATTGTTAGGGTATTGCAAGATTGGTGAAGAACGACTCTTGGTATATGAATTCATGGAGTTTGGTAGTCTTGACGAGATGCTCCATCGACGATCAATGAATGGTGCACCGAACCATAGGATTTTGAGTTGGGAAGAAAGGAAAAAGATAGCTAGAGGGGCGGCGAAAGGGTTATGCTTCTTACACCATAATTGTATCCCTCACATCATCCATCGCGATATGAAATCAAGCAACGTGTTACTAGATCACGAAATGGAGGCTCATGTTTCAGATTTCGGAATGGCGAGGCTAATTAACGCCCTTGACACTCATTTGAGCGTTAGCACGCTAGCCGGAACGCCTGGATACGTCCCACCTGAGTACTATCAAAGCTTTAGATGCACCGCAAAGGGCGATGTATATTCATTAGGTGTGGTCTTTTTGGAACTTTTATCCGGAAAACGACCCACAGATAAAGAGGATTTTGGTGACACGAATTTAGTCGGATGGACAAAAATGAAGGTCCGCGAAGGGAAATCACGAGAAGTTATTGACATAGAATTGTTAGCGGAGCATGAAGAACACGAAAAAGAATATGTCAAGGAACTAGTGAGGTTTCTTGAGATAACATTGCAATGTGTTGATGATTTCCCTTCAAGAAGACCAACTATGTTACAAGTTGTGACATTGCTAAGAGACCTTAATGTGCCAAAACCTCTTGTTACTTAATTTTTTTCGCGAAACATGTTACATTTGGTGTGTCAACATCATTCTCCGTCGAGTTTTTGAATGTAATACTTGATTTAAGATAATACAACGCTGTTAATTATTGTATAACTTCGTTTCCTGCTTTATGTTCCAAGATGAAAGTAGGATATTCGACTTTCTATCTTCAAATATATAAACGTTCCGCATGGTCTTGTTCCATCAGTTTTAACATAATTTCCTAAACAAACATGTAACTACGGTTTCAAAGAACATCAAACCAAACCGAACCAATTCGTCTGGCTAGTACAACCATTAAAAAACAAATTGCTTTAGTGGTTTGGACCCTTTTTCATCTATAAAGCGTGAATAGAATGTATGTATTAAAAATAGTATTTGCTAGACATATTTTAACCGTTTACTACCTATCAGATAAGAAAAATGAATAATAATAAGGTATGTTTGTTTTTATAATAATTAAAGTGTGGGAAAAGCAAAATGGTTTGCACGCCAAGCGAAGATACAATGATCACGGGAATGATTTAGATGGACAAGAAGAATGTGAACTCAAGTGGTGCAAAGGTGTGCCTTTGACCACGTCTTGTCTCCGATCACAAGTGCACCCCCCCTCCCCCCACTGTCTCATTACTATTTTGGTGATATTTTTTGTTAGATAATCTTTAATAATGAATGAAACTATCCGGACACTCTATACTTACTAATGGGTCGTATTAGTAGCACACCCTAGATCCTTAGCTCGACACCTTTAATACGGGTCGTATAGACCAATACGAGTCGTATAGGTTTTTCAATTTCTAATAAAGAGCAATGTGTCCGATTTTGTCTAGATATTATTTAATAAGACTTCCACTATTCTCACATCCTTGCATCTTATTCTCGCATCTTTTTTTCACTCTATCTCTCTTTATATATATCTATGTATGTATAGAGAGATAAAGGAAAAAGATGTATGAATATTAACTGCTTTTAGTAATCTTTAATAATGGATGCATTATCCGGACACTCTATGTTTACTAATCAACCTTTTATTACTTTTAGCCTTTTAGGACTATGTATTCATATATCAGGGCTATACACCCATATACCAGTATTTAAGAATTGTGCACTAATATATCAGGACTGAGGATGAGTGTGGTACAGGTATCGTATTGAACCGGTACTGGTATCGAAAATACCGGTATCGAAATTCGTTAAAACTGGGTACCGGTATCATATTTGAAGGTAAAATTCGGTATTTACCGGTACCGATACCGAAAATGCCAAAAAGTGAGTACTGGTACCGAACCGAAAATGGCAAAAAATGGGTACCGGTACCAAAAAAGTTCGGTACGGGAAATTCCGTACTGCTACCCAATACCAAATTTTCATCCCTAATCAGTACATACGTTCATATATATATATATATATATATAGTGTGAGGTTCATTGAGGAACACTAAAAAAGTGGGGAACCGGGGAACACTCTTAAAAATTTAACTTAACATGTTAAAAATTAGTTTTTTAAACATCTTTTTCGACGCTTCTCCTTATATATACTTGTAGAAACATTTTTAATAAAAAAAATCAAAAACTAAAAATATTAAAAAAAACAATTAAAAAAAGGCTAAAAATATTTTTTTACTCGACTAGATTCTCCTCCTTTTTATAAAGAAAAGCGTTTAAAAAAACTTTTAAAAAAATTATTTTTAACATGTTAAGTTAATTCTATAAGATATAACTGTTTTTTAAACATTTTTTTATATTTTTAGTTTTTGATTTTTTTATCAAAAATGTTTCTACTTGTATTTATAAGAAAAAGCGCCGAAAAAAAATTAGAAAAATATTTTTTTTAACATGTTAAGTATAATTTTTAAAAGTGTTCCCCTGTTCCCCACTTTTTTAATGTTCCACAATGAACCCTCCCCTATATATATATATATATGACGAGAGGGGGTGTATATTCAATAAAAGCCGTTTCTAGTAGGCGTTACTTCTAAATGATCCTTTAGACCTTGTGTAATGGGGGGGGGGGGGGGGGCACATCATGACGTTTCTAGCTATGGCGCCCCATAGCGCCACCCAACACCATGACCGGGGGCGCTATGGGGGTTTAAATCTTGGCTCCGGTGATCCTCTTCGCGGTGTTTTCATCTACACAATCTTCCCCCCCACTCACACACATATATATACATACATATGTATGTATAATTGAAGGGGTTATATAACCCCCTTACCACTACACCCTCTTGTGATATAAAGTCTCTCTCTTACGCATTTCGCAACTTATCGCATAACGCTCCCAAAGGTGCTTTATGACTAACACAACTTGTATTAATTAATTAGATAAGGAGTTAGGAAGATGATTGGTTTGTTGTAAGAAATAGATATATGTTTGTTTGGATTGAGTATTTTAAGTCGAATTAAAGAAAGAACATTAGATTTTAATATCTCAACTTTGACTTGTTTGTCATATAAGCAGTCAACATCTGCGTAATTTTGACTTTTTGTCACATAAACACTCTATATAAGCAAAAATTAATTGGGTTATTTTTTAGTTAGTATGAGATCGTCCAGAAAAAAATATATTAAATATTGGGATTGTCACAAAAAATTTCTTAATTGGAATTGTTACCAATCAATATGTCAAAATTATGATTATTAAAATCCAATTCTCCGTTAAATAAGGTATTAGGTCATTCGCTTTCAACCGGTGATTCTAATATTATAAAAGCCGTTTCTAGTAGGCGTTACTTCTAAACGATCCTTTAGACCTTGTGTAATGGGGGGGGGGCACATCACGACGTTTCTAGCTATGGCGCCCCATAGCGCCGCCCAACACCATGACCGGGGGCGCTATGGGGGTTTAAATCTTGGCTCTGGTGATCCTCTTCGTGGTGTTTTCATCTGCACAATCTTTCCCCCCACTCACACACATATATATACATACATATGTATGTATAATTGAAGGGGTTATATAACCCCCTTACCACTACACCCTCTTGTGATATAAAGCCTCTCTCTTACGCATTTCGTCACTTATCGCATAACGCCTCCAAAGGGGCTTTATGACTAACACAACTTGTATTAATTAATTAGATTAGGAGTTAGGAAGATGATTGGTTTGTTGTAAGAAATAGATATATGTTTGTTTGCCTTGAGTATTTTAAGTTGAATTAAAGAAAGAAAATTAGATTTTAATATCTCAACTTTGACTTGTTTGTCACATAAGCAGTCAACATCTGCGTAATTTTGACTTTTTGTCACATAAACACTCTATATAAGCAAAAATTAACTGGGTTATTTTTTAGTTAGTATGAGATAGTCCAGAAAAAATATATTAAAAATTGGAATTGTCACAAAAAATTTCTTAATTGGAATTGTTACCAATCAATTTGTGAAAATTATGATTATTAAATTCCAATTCTCCATTAAATAAGGTATTAGGTCATTCGCTTTCAGCCGGTGATTCTAATATTATATTTAGTTTCTATTATTTAGATGGCAGGGTATAGGCCGGGGAAGGTAGTCGGGATGGTGAGGTGGCCCTCATCCCAGACGGGGAACACCACCTCTCCGATCCCACCTTTGGTGCCTTTGGGTGATTCTCCCTTCTGCCCTGAAATGATTCTCTCTCCCTCATAATATTATTGGATGGGGAACCATTTTTGTTGATGGAGGAAGAGGAATGAGAAGAAGAAGGTGATGAGGTGGAAGTGGAGGTGGAGAAAAGAAGACCATACCCATAGTGTTACCTAAGAAATAATCACTCCTTTTTAAGTACTTTGACTAAAAGCCTTTATTTTGAAAATCAGTTATAAAGAAAGCTTTGGATCGAAGGAAGTCAAATATGAAACCACTTTAGAAAATAAAGGGTTTGGATTGAAAATTGAAATAGAGTATGAAAATGTGGCTAACCTTCAATCCTCATACTAATCAGTAGTGTTTGATTTCACCTTTAGAGTAAATGAATTTATTTTTGCTTGCTTGGGTGAAAACTTCCAAAAAGATGGTGTTTTGGGATTATTGTCACCTATGTATATTTTGATTTATAATTGTTTGTTCATAGTTAGAGTTTCATCTTTTTAAGAACATGGTTTAAAAACTTTTAGAGAATGGTAAAAATGTGTCTCAGTTTTGTTTTACGTGCTTAAATTTTCTTACACTTTAGATAAACTTTGCATCTAATTGTACTTTTGTACTTATACATATATGTTGTTTTATAATGTTATATTTGATTTTACTTTGTTATGTTATTCTTTCACCACTTTTGTTTTTTATATTTATTATTGGTAGTTTTTTTAGATTTTTTTTGTTATGTTTGTTTGTTTGTTGTTTGTATTGTAGCTGATGGTCTCTTTGAAAACAACCTCTATTCTGAGGGATGCATATAAGGTTTTCCTATATTTTATCCTTCTCAGACCCTACTAATAACTTTGTTATTTGTGAAATGTATTTCCAAACCCTCAAATACATGTTTCGCAATGCCCCTATTCTAGCTCTTCCCGATGGAAACGGCGATTTCGTTGTCTATTGCGATGCCCCTAATCAAGGTCTGGTTTGTGTTCTTATGCAACTAGACAAGGTTATTGCCTAGGCACCAAGATCTCGAACTTGGTGCAATCATTTTTTCTCTCAGAATTTGAAGACATAACCCTTTATGGTACCAAATGAGTGATCTTCACTGATCACAAAAGTTTTCAACACATTCTAAATCAAAAAGAACTCAACATGCACCAACGACGATGAGTCGAATTGCTAAATGACTACAATTGCGAAATTTGCTACCACCTCGGTAAAGCAAATGTCATGACTGATGCCTTTAGCCGAAAAATCATATTCAACCCCAAGGCGTTCATTGTTTTCAACTCCAAACCGACCTTCAATCTTGTATCGCAAGGCCCAATACTCATCTGTCAATGAAAACAATTTTTATGACGAGATGAAGTGTGGTGCCGAAAGTCAACTTGAGTCCAAATCCAACAGAATCCTCTACTACTTCGATCGAATTTGGGTTCCAAGTCGCGGTGACCTTCGTGATCTTTTGATGAACGAAACACACAAACCCCGATACTTCATTCACCTTGGTGCCGACAAAATGTACCAAGATCTCCGTCAAATCTATTGGTGGCTCGGCATGAAGAAAGATGTTGCCCTCTTCATATCCAAATGCCTCACGTGTTCCAAGGTGAAATCCGAACATCAACGACCCTCGGGTTTACTCGAACAACCCGAAATCCCGATGTGGACGTGACAGAGCATAGCTATGGATTTCATTACCAAGCTCCCATAACATCTTCTGGGCACGATAGCATTTGGGTAATCATCGATAGGTTGACCAAGTCAGCTCACTTCCTCCCTATTCGGAAAGATTATCGAGTTGAGAAATTGGCTCGTATCTGTACCGAAGAAATCATTTGTTGTCATGGTATTCCCTTTGACATCATTTCGGACTGAGATGGTTACTTCATTTCTCGTCTTTGGCAAACATTCTAAATCGCAATGGGCACTCAACTGAACCTAAGTATCGCCTTTCGTCCTCAATCTGACGGTCAAACCGAGTGCATAATTCAAACTCTCGAAGACATGCTTCGATCTTGAGTCATCGATTTTGTTGGGAACTGGGATGTGCATTCACCCATGGTAGAGTTCTCGTACAATAACAGTTACCACGCTAGCATTCAAATTGCACCTTTTGAAGCGTTGTATGGTCGCAAATGATGTTCTCCTATTTGTTGGCACAAGATCGGCGAAGCACAAATCACCGGTCCCGAGCTCATACAAGAGATAATGGACAAGATCTTACAAATCCGTGACAACCTCCTTAAAGCAAGAAGTCGACAAAAGAGTTACGCCGACAAACGTCTCAAACCTTTAGGATTCAATGTTGGTGACGTAAAAAACTTGCTTCACGTTTTGTAGGTATCCCCTTGGAAGGGAGTCGTCCATTTTGATAAAGTAAAAAAATTGCTTCACGCTTTGTAGATCCTTTCAAGATTCTCAAAAGAATTGGCACCTCTAGTAAAATCGTTTCTAGGCTTTTTTTTTACCGGGTCCAGTTCCGGATACGCTTTTTCTATGCACCTCTAGTTATACATCTAACAATGATAAAAGTAACTAAATAATTATAGTATGCGGATCTTGTACAAGAGAATGAATCATGCGAAGGGTAGGCGACAAGTAAAGCCATTGATCTCCCAATATCAATGGCTCAAAACTAGTGATGACATTTTCGTAATTACGAGGTTCATACAATTGAAGAAACAAATAGAGAAAAGGTATTCTGTTCCTTACCCACTTGAACTTCTTTCCCCCTTGATTTTCAAACAGCTATAGCTTTTTAATACATTAATATTTTTTTTTAAATTTACACCGAGCATTTCATCCTCTTTAATTCGAGCAGTCTATTGCTATAGTTTTCTTAAAAAATTACATGATTTTTGAATACTTTTTACGTGATTACGTGATTTTGAAAACCTAGCATGACTACGTGATTTGAATACCCATTACGTGATTACGTGATTTCATTATAGTATGTGAAACCCCACTAAGTGATTGCGTAATTACATAAAAATAGATGACTATGTATTATTATGTGACTACGTGATTTTGAATACTCGTTTCGTGATTATGTGATTTCATTATAGTATTGTATGTGATACTGCACTGAGTGATGACGTGATTACGTAAAAACAAAAAAACATGTAATACATAATAATTTATCTGGAATACCTAATATTTCAGGTCTAATAGCCAAATCAACCTATAATAAGTACATAATGTTGTATATTAGAGATTTAATCACGTAATAAAACATAAAACAATCAAGTTCTTATTATTGAATGTGTAATCATGTAATAGATTTATATTGAATGTGTAATCACGTAATGGGCATTCAAAATCACGTAGTCATGTGCTGGATATTCACAATCACGTAATGAACTAACGGGTATTCAAAATCCTGTATATTTTTTAAGAAAACTATAACAATATGCTGCTCGAATTAATGAGAATGAAATCCTCGTTAATACGGTGCAATTTTTTAATATTAACGTATGAAAAAGTATAGCTATTTGAAATCAAGGGGGGAAGTTGTTTAAGTGAAAAAATACTAAATTATCCTTCAAGCCAAGAACACTTGTCGTCCTCTCAAACTCGTGTATGCTTGGTACGAAACTTCTTGTCATGTACATGATCCATTCTCAATAATTATACATACGTAATATTTAAATGATTGACATATAATAAACAAGTAGAGTTTAAGTCGAGTTTAAGTTTGAAAAATTATCCATGAGCCAAGTTTGGAAAAAAAATTACGATGAGTCAAGCTTAAACTCGCTCTTTAAATACAAAGTTTGAAGAGTATCAAGCTCGAATGCTCTTACATTAAACTAAATAAAGTTATTAAGGCCACTCGGTGTGGGGGGTCATCCAGGCCTGGCCTGGCCAGACGACGCCCCCCAACACCATTTCCAAGGTGGCGGCGTCGTCTTCACCGGCATCTTAGAGACATTGAGGACGAGCACAAATGAACAAAAAAATGTCGTTGATTAACGGCTATAATTTAAAAAAAAATCAATTTCCCTAAAAACAAACAAGATCCAACGGCTAGATTTAAAAAAAAATAATTATTTTACCTATAAATACACATCTTTCACCCCATTTCTTACACACTATAACAACCCTCCTAAAATATTTCCGACACCCTTAATATATTTATAAAATCCCTATACACCTTAAAATATACCCCGAATACGTATAATGGCCCTAAATACCTCTATATAATTAAAAATAAAATAAAAACCAGAAAATAGGGCGCTCGCGGGCCGCGAAGACCTTGTCTTCAGGCTACGCGGGGCGCGACAGCTGGTCACCTGGGCGCAGCCCTGTGCTGCCACGTGTCAAACGCGTGTCAAAGCTAGATCAGTGATTTGGCCATGCTAGGGCCTACCCAACCTACGTCACGGGCCGCAAAGGCCTTGCCTTCTGTTTACGAGGGCCGCGAGAGACTGGTTGGACAGAACTATAAATAGAGGCCATCAGCTTTCATTTTCAGTCGCTCACATTTCGATCTTTCTCTCTCAATTTCTCTATAGTATACATAATTCTCGGGCATTATACCCCCCTAATTAACGAAGTTCTGCCTCATTGTAAGTATTTTAACCCCCGGTTACGTATTAGATACGCTGCCCGATTGATCTAGCGCTCTGTAACGGCTGTCGAGGCTCTGCCCGACGTAGTCGTTGGAGTACTGTCTCGGAGAGGGTATAACTAATGTAAATATTGGGTTATTATACTAACACGTGTGCATTGTGTAATTAATAGATAATCACCAGGAAATCACAAAGGAAAACCCTAAGTTAGCAACGTGAGTAATCCTCCTTTTTGCAAACTGTTTTTACAAAACCTCAAATGTTTTACATTATATTAAACAGTGATTGAGTATTTGTTTTCTACAATTATCGTCGGTATGTTGGGGTTTTGTATACAAAATTTGTTAGTACACTGTGAGTAGTAACATGACCACAAGTCGGGTTGACAGTACCGTGGGTGGTAATTAAAGTAGAAAAATAAACAAATGTAATTGCGAGATCGCCCTCAATACTGTAAACGGTTTTACCTGTCTTGATTAAATTGGGATTCACTCACCAGTATTTCCCACTGACAAAATGTTTTTAAACGCATTTCAGGTAACAAAATGTGAAAGCTAAATAGAAGCCAGCTGGACAGCACTTAAGGCTTGGAAAAGTGGCTATAAAAGTTACCTAGATAAAGAATATGTTTTTATTTAATAAAATAGGGTTTATCCCTATAAATCAGTTTGTAATGAAAACTTGGGTTTTATCCTAATATATTTATTAATATTAAATGAGGTGTTTTACTCTGATAACATATTTCTTAACTACGGTCCTGATGTAATTTCCGCTGCCAAATTGATAAACACCGATACCACTGATACTGGCCACGGCGGCCCGTTCCCGAGTAATTAGGGGACGGGAGTTGCGACAGAAGGTGGTATCAGAGCTACAGCCACTGATTTCAGCCACAGAAGTGTTTTGCTGACACCAAAATATTATTCAATATGTTAGGAAATAATTTACATGGATACGTGTATATCTGTATATTATTGTTTTGTGTTATTTGACTATTTGTTAGTTTATAGTATGAGTGACCAAGGACCTTCAGACGCTTACCGTCAGTTGTCCAGCTCAATTAGGGACGAAGGCACCTCTTCATAACCTACCCCATCGGGGTATTCAGCTGACACCGAATAAGGGATTTTCGTGTTCAAAGCACAATCTGAAGAGCCATTCCCTCCCAAGAAGAGAGGATGGTTCAGAAGAGGAGCTCATGAACGTAGAAATAGGATGAGAAATCTTCAGCAGTAGCGAGCTTTAGCAGCCGCTAATAGAGAAATGAACTCACAAACACAGGATATAATTAATAGGAGACTGGCAAACTTCCACATACTAGCAACCACAACTGCCGACCCGAATCTAGAACAACTCATAGCACCCCAGTTGTTACCGCTATTTCCCACACAACCTATGGAAATTGAGCCAAAACCAGTAGACCAAATACCAATACCTGATTTTTACCCAGCTGAAATACCTAGAGTACCAGCACCTCATCCCCCAGACTATGACCCATGGTTTGATGACCATAGGGATTATCAACAACGCTACCCACTAGAAGACGAACCCATGCAAAACCTAGCAGCCTACCCAAACCTAGACCCCCTGGACCCATATTATGATAATGACCAATTCATCAGGGAAATCCTAGAGAACCCTTACCCACACGAAGAACCAATGCCACAGTTCCCAGACCCAATACCAGCACCCGCACCACCCATGAGCACTGAGAATGTGCAAGAACTCCGAACTTTTGGTGAGGAGATTTTAGAAGGAAGTGAAAGGATGAGACAAATAGGGGAAAGACTGTCACACCCTGGCTTTGCGGAAGCGCGGTTAATTTGGTGTGACTTCTTAATACCATAGCTTAATCATAACAAGCTATATGAAATAAAAAGCATGCAAGATCATCCATAGATTTAAGTTTTAAAACCGAAGTAACATAACATTGTCTTAGGGACTACAACACCATAACATAAAACATTGTTTTGAAAGACATAAACATCAACATGAATAAAACGCAGTTTAAGATTTGTGACTCGTCCAGGAAAAAGCCACATTTCCTAAACCGGGATGACCTCGGAACCCATATGCAGCGGGAAAACATAACATACCGCGCCAGATCTTTAATTCCCTGAAATACATGTAAGTTGAAAAATCAACAATAATGTTGAGCGAGTTCATGTGTAAGTGAGTAAATAAACCTTTGTAAGTATAAAAACCCTGGTATGTAGCAAATAAGGAAAAAGAGATTACCAATGGTTTGCAAGGCCATTGATATGTGTGAAGTGCAAGTAAGAAGACTCAAACCTAGCAGATTTATGCGTTGGGTACAAAGTCACCCCGAGGTCCGTTCTGTGTTGGGCCTGGGGTTGGGCTCGCTACACCCAAATAGATCTACCGCTCCTGCCCCTCGGTCCTACCTTGAGGATTAATGGCCTCAAGTTTCTGCCTACCCACTCACATGATCTGAATAGTAATAACCCTCCTTACGCTAACCATACCATGTAAAAGTACTCGTAATCATAGTAACATGTATTTCACCCCCGCAGTTAGAAAACTGAAAACAGTTAAGAGAAAAGGGGGACATGAACTCACAGTGGTGCGTCTCTACCAAGTATATCTCCTGTTCAAGCAGCTGTGCGACGACCTACACGTACTAAGTCTATAAGACGGACGGCCGTGCCTTGGCTTAAGGTTTAAGTTTTTGGGAAATAGTTAGACAACTATTTCGTGTTTATATTTTTGTAAATACTTGGTAATTATTCTCCTTCCCAAGGATGGGGGATTTAATACATGTGCGTTCGTAAACTTCGAAATACATTATTAAGTCTTACTTAATATATTTTATTTCTTACTTCAAAATATAATCATTAACATTCGGTAATATTATTTTTACCCTAAAAATAATATTTGTATATTTCACAAAATAATCATAAAAATTCACAAGTGTTGTTACTAAATATATATTAAATATATATTTTAGCAAGTTTTTATTTTGTGAAAATCCCACCTCCGATAATTAGAAATCTTGTAATAAAGTCATGGCGAAATCTATAATTCGAAAACACGTAAAAAAATGTATTTCTAACACTTGTAGTGAAAATATTTCTAAGTGTTAGGTTTTTGGAAAAATTTCGCCAGAGTTTCCTCTGTAACTGGAGGTGGCCACGCTTTCAAGCGTATCATTTTCTTTTACAAATCAAACCAACAATTTTCTCATTCAATCAATAAACATTATTCAAACCATCAAACTAGTCAAAATAGATGTAAATCGCAAAAATTCATGAACTTGTGGTTTATCTAAAATATGAAGTAAATCCCATTACTTTTAGTGGATCTTCTATATAAATCAATCCGGTTTCGTAAAAGTCTCGTTTTTAAAGAAAATAAATTTCCACAACTTCTTGTCAACATTTACAAAAATAGTTCTTTCGTCAAAACTTTGTGTTACACAAGTGTCTACACACTTGTGTGTTTACAAAAGCACTTTTGGTTATGTAAGATCCGTCTTTATAAGTATGTTTTCTCTTGACACGTGGTCCTTTGAAAATACCGCTTGTAGATCCGTAGATCTACTAGTTTTAAACACTATTTCGTAAGTAAAATCGTTTTTACACAAGTTCAAGTTTCTCGTGTGGTAGAGTTTCATCAATTAACCCTTGTTACACTTAAACAAGCTCTATGTCATGATCCATGATCATGACCAATCCGGGTTAAACAATGATCCGAGCTACCACAACATAGATCGGCACTAAATAATTACACAAAACAATTCCTACAAGATTTACACAACAATCAAGCTTTTAACCATCATTTTTAGCATTTTTAGTAGACTTTTTCATATCATTTTGTATGTTCATGAGTTTTAACCATCATATACCGTTTTAACCACTTTAAAATAGATTGAGCGTGTGTTTCAAGCAACTTACTACTAGCTCGAGGCTAGGGAAGATTCTAGTCGAAAAATGAGTGGATAAAAGCAATGAGAAGAGGTCCTTCGCGTTCCGAATGCACCGAGCTCCTTTGTATGAGATCCTCAACACTTGTATGCTCTTGGAATGAGAAGATCAAAACCGAAAATGGATGGGTGCTCAAGGGGGTGTTCGGCCGTGAGTTTAGCAGGGAGAGGGAGAGAGAGTTTTGTTGTGAGTTTGAGTGTTGGATGGTTAGTGTGTTATGTTATGAACTTATAGACAATTATCAAGATCATTATCCAAGAGTCCATATGTTCCCTTGATATTAAGCATAAGAGATTAATTAAATCAAAATAGGACATGGGTGTCCCCCAAGGGGACCGAATTCGTTGGAGGGGGGGTTCTAGTTCATTTCCAACTAAGTGTTAAGTATTAGTTAGATGATTAGGAGGTTAAACCATTTACTAGCATATAGTGCGTTGTGACGGGTGTTAGGGTATTCAGGGACCCTAACTGGCTCAGAAAAAGAAAAACTATGTTGATAGCAATATTTTTATATTCCGGGTATAGTCCGGTTGTTCGGTTGAATAGTGATCCGTTAAAGTGCTTAACAAAGCTTTAAAGTGTTGTTATTATTACGTTTAGTGACACAACTTATTCCCGACACTTTGGAAAGTGTCTAGTAACATTTTTCTCATGTTTTGGCACTTTATTAAGTAGCTAGATGCTGAATTTTTATGTAAAGTGCTGAATTTTGTACTTAAAGTACGTTTTAGGCACATCCGGTCACTGTAATCTCATTCCTAGTGACGCAGTTCTACCACCCTTATATCCGTACACTCACCACTAGTGTAGCAACTATCTCAGGCTCTTACAGGCCTTAGAGGCAGTACCTGCCTGGTGCTAGTTATGACAGCACGTTTAATAGGTTATCCGTTCATTGTGCTACTGTGCTTTTGGTGCATCAAGGTTGTCACAAAGGTGCTGTAAGCAAAACATGGAGTGACGGCAAGTAAAGTATGATGCAAGTAAGTACATGTATCAGTATTCAAGTAGCAGTTTATCCACAAGTTCAAGTAAGCACAGTAATTAAGCAGTAATTAATTATTAATTAAGTCGTACGGATACCTGGTTTAGTGAGGGTTGTCACATTCTCCCCCCGTTAGAAAAATTTCGTCCCGAAATTTTAAGTTCTGCTTGTAGATGCAGGGTTCTTAGGAAATAGGTGGGGTATTTCTCTTTCATCCGGTCCTCACGCTCCCAGGTGTATTCAGGACCATGTCTGGCATTCCAACGAACCTTGACGAGCTTGACACTGCTCCGGCGGGTCTTGTTTACTTTCCAATACGTAACCTCCACAGGTTCTTCAACGAAATGGAGCGTGTCGCCAACATGAATCTCGTCGGTGGGAATGGCAATGGTATCTTGAGTTGAACTTTTCTTCAGGTTGGATACATGAAATGTATCGTGAACTCCATTCAGTTCCGCAGGTAAGTCCAGCTTGTATGCTACTAGCCCTATTCTTTCCAAAATTCTGAAAGGGCCAATGTAACGCGGATTTAACTTCCCACGCTTTCCGAAGCGTGCCACACCCTTCCAGGGTGAAACTTTCAATAAAACCATATCTCCAACTTGGAATTCCAAATGTTTCCGGTTTGGATCTGCATAGGCTTTCTGTCTCTCGCGAGCTGCTTCGATGCGTTTTCGAATCTGCGCAATCTTTTCTGTCGTCTCTTGGACGATTTCGGGACCAACAAGCTGCCTATCACCTGCGTCAGCCCAACATAGGGGTGGTCGGCACTTGCGTCCGTAAAGAGCTTCGAATGGCGCGGCTCCAATACTGGTGTGGTAGCTGTTGTTGTATGAAAATTTGACCAATGGTAAATGCTTATCCCAGCTACCGCCCAAATCCATAACACATGCTCTCAGCATATCTTCCAAGGTCTGAATAGTCCGCTCGCTTTGACCGTCGGTCTGAGGGTGAAATGCAGTGCTCAGATTTAATTGTGAGCCAAAAGCCTCTTGGAAGGATTGCCAAATCCTTGATATGTAACGTCCATCTCTATCAGAGATGATCGAGAGAGGTACTCCATGGCGCGTGACGATTTCTCGCATGTAAATTTCTGCCAGTTTGCTGGTGTTATCCTTTTCTTTGATTGGCAGAAAGTGCGCTGATTTCGTTAATCGGTCCACTATTACCCAAATAGTGTCATGACCTCTTGGCGTTCTTGGCAGCTTTGTAATAAAATCCATGGAGATTTGTTCCCATTTCCACTTGGGAATCTCAGGTTGTTGCAGAAGTCCTGAAGGCTTCTGGTATTCCGCTTTCACCTTAGCACACGTTAAACATTTGCTCACATAAACAGCAACATCACCCTTTATCCTAGGCCACCAATAGTAATCCTTGAGATCTTGGTACATCTTATCCGCTCCTGGATGGATAGAGTACCGCGATTTGTGAGCTTCATCCAAAACAACTTTCCTTAAACCACCAAACAGAGGAACCCAAATCCTTTTCTCAAAACATAACGTTCCTTCCTCGTTTGGCACCAATAGCTTCTCCATCCCACGGAGATATTCTTCTTCAAGATTTCTTTCCTTAAGAGCTTCTTTCTGCGCGGCACGAATGCGCAAGGAAAGATCGGTTTGGATAATCATTTCTAAAGCCCTAACCCTTATGGGGTTGATCCTCTCTTTTCGACTTAGGGCGTCGGCAACTACATTCGCCTTCCCTGGATGATACTTTATCTCGCAATCGTAATCATTCAACAACTCAACCCATCGTCTTTGTCTCATATTCAACTCCTTCTGGTTGAATATGTGTTGTAGGCTCTTATGATCTGTAAAAATTGTGCATCTCGTACCGTATAGGTAGTGTCTCCAGATCTTTAAAGCAAATATCACTGCGCCTAGCTCCAAATCGTGCGTGGTATAGTTCATCTCATGTACCTTCAACTGACGTGATGCATAAGCAATAACCTTTTGGCGTTGCATAAACACGCAACCCAATCCTTAACGCGAGGCGTCACAGTATACCACGAAATCATCAGTACCTTCCGGTAGTGCTAGAATTGGCGCATTGCAGAGCTTATCCTTCAACAGCTGAAACGCTTCTTCCTGTTTGATTCCCCAATCAAACTTCTTATCTTTCTGGGTGAGGAGCGTCAATGGTTGAGCGATCTTCGAAAAGTCCTCAATGAACCTTCGATAGTAGCCAGCCAAACCCAAGAATTGTCGAATCTCGGTTGGCGTCTTTGGCGTTTCCCAACTCTTGACCGCTTCGATCTTGGTTGGATCCACATGGATTCCATCTCCATTTACCACATGTCTAAGAAATTGGACTTCACGCAGCCAAAATTCGCACTTAGAGAATTTGGCATACAGCTGTTCTTTCTTCAGCAGCTCCAAAATAGCTCTTAGATGCTGTTCGTGCTCAGCCTTTGTCCTTGAATAAATCAAGATGTCGTCGATAAACACAATCACGAACTTGTCCAAGTACGGCTTGCAAACTCTATTCATCAAATCCATAAAGACTGCAGGTGCGTTTGTCAAACCAAACGGCATAACAAGGAACTCGTAGTGTCCGTAACGAGTCCTGAAGGCTGTCTTCGGGATACTCTCCTCTTGTATCCTTAACTGATGGTATCCAGATCGCAAATCGATCTTTGAGTAAAAGCATGAACCTTGCAATTGATCAAACAGATCATCAATTCTTGGCAGAGGATATCTATTCTTGATCGTCAGCTTGTTCAGCTCCCGGTAGTCTATGCACATACGAAAACTATCGTCCTTCTTTTTGACAAACAGGACCGGAGCTCCCCAAGGTGAGAAGCTTGGTCAGATAAATCCCTTGTCTAACAACTCTTGAAGTTGTGTCGACAATTCTTACATCTCAGACGGGGCAAGTCTATAAGGTGCCTTAGCCACAGGCGCGACGCCTGGGACTAAATCGATGTGAAACTCCACTTGCCTCTGAGGCGGCAGTCCAGGCAAGTCCTCCGGGAAGACTTCCGGATACTCCCTCACGACAGGGATGTCTTCGATCTTCGGTTCTGCAGCTTTCTTGTCTACAATGTGTGCCAGGAAGGCAGCACATCCCTTCTGTAAACACTTTTGCGCTTTCAGGCAGCTGATAATTCTTAACGGCGTATCGCGCTTTTCGCCATGTACCACAATCATTTCACCATCTTCGGTCGGGATACGAACGACCTTTTCGTGACAAACAATTTCTGCCTTGTTGCTTGATAACCAATCCATTCCTACTACTACGTCAAAGCTCCCCGGCTGGACCGGTAGTAGATCCAAAGTAAACTCACGTTCTCCCAACTCGATTGCACAACCTCTGATCACTTCATTGGCTTCTACTAACTTCCCATTAGCCAATTCAATTGAGTAGGGAATATCTAACTTACTAGCGGCTAAACCAAGCATATTCTTAAATTCTAACGATACGAAGCTATAGTCGGCACCAGTATCAAATAAAACGGATGCATAGCGTTGGTTTACAGGGAACGTACCAGTAACGACATTGGGATCCTGGCGCGCTTCCCTCGCTTCGATGTGGAACACTCTTCCACGGGCTTGGTTCAACTCTGGGCAGTTCCTCTTAAAGTGCCCGATATCACCACAGTTAAAGCATCCAAGTCTTTGCCCGTTTCCACCTCCATTTCCAGCTTGGTTATTTCTTTGGTTATGATTCACAGCGCCCGCTTGATTCACATTGTTGCCTCGATTCCCATTACCTCCATTGTTTCCTTGTGGGCGATTTCCAATTCCACCCCGGTTATTGTTTCTGTTTCCAAATCCTCCTTGGCCTCCCTGACCAATAGTGGCCCAACAAGAATCCTTCAAGTGGCCAGGTTTCCCACACGCTTCACATACCTTCAAACCACATCGGCCAGAATGGTGACGCTGGCAGGTGTTGCACTTGGGCTGGGTGCCCATATATCCCTTTCCTTTCTTTCCACTACCAGCTGTAACCTGAGCTGGCGCGTTTGGCTCTCCTTTCTTAACAACACCACTAATGCCTTGCTTAAAGTTCGAGAACTTTCGTTTGCTACCTCCGGATGACTCGACGTGAGTCTCTTTCTTCTTTGTCTCGATCTCACCAAACTTGTTCAGGCGGATAGCCTCCTCAGTGAGAGCCACGCTCAAATCGATTGCCTCCGTAATTGTTGCAGGCTTGGAGGAGGTCACCATGCTTATGATTTGAGGAGCTAATCCCCAAATGAAGCGTTCAATCCGCTTGAATTCTGGAGTGACCATATAGGGTACCACATGCGACAGGTCGTGAAACCTCTGAACATATTCCGCGATCTTCGGACCTCCCATCTTCAAATGCCAGAACTCAGTTTCCAATCTTTGGATTTCAGTGCGAGAACAATACTTTTTGCGCATTAGTTCCTTCAGTTCGGTCCATGTTAGTGCGTAGGCAGCAGCTTCACCAAGTGTCTGTACTTGAAAATTCCACCAAGATAGGGCTCCATCCAAAAATAGCCCAGAAATGTAGGTGACTTGCTGGTTCGGTGCACATTTGCTCATGCGTAGAACAGATTCAGTCTTCTCGACCCAACGAACAAAAGCGACAACACCTCCGGTGCCATCAAAGTTGACCGGCTTGCAGTCTAGAAACTGTTTGTAGGTGCACCCTGCACATACGTTACAACATATGAATGGCATTAGCATCCTTGCTAGAGATATCCAATTAGTTCATGGTATGTCTTAATGACTTAGTATTACCATGAGGTGGATTGTTGTTGCCATTGTTGTTTGAGCTGCTTCCGCTAGGTCCTCCTTGCGAGGCGGCGTATTGCGCGATGGCAGCAGCGATAACTTGTTGGAGTTCTGCCTCATTGGTAGGCATCGGCGTTTGACGTCTAGGTGGCATCTTCTAAAAGATGGGTTCACGTCGGTCAGGCCATAATAAAGATCCCATGTTATAATACGTACGCTTTATTATGATAGTAATAGTACATAACATCTCATGTTATAATCACATTAATCACACAACATCCCATGTTATAAAACATAAATAATCAATCAAAACATCACATATGATGAGAATACTGCGATTGCATTGCCAAAATCGGGACCACATGGTAGAGTGTACAAGTACATAATAGGGTCATACATCATCATCGACTAAGGGCTACATCACCCCAGTCCAAAAGAATATCAAATCAGTGTCAATACATCCCATATACATGGTCAACAAAAGTCAGAATCAGAATGCAGTCTCCAAAAATGTTGTGTGGTCAGAGCAATCGCCGTCTTCTCACCAACGTCTACCCATGCTGTACTAAAGATGCCCTAAACTGATGGTGGTGGAGGAGGGGGAAAATGAGTGTAGAACAAACGTCGCAAATGGAGCCAGTCCTCCTCCATGGCTCTCTGGGTACGCGACCAAGAAGCAACCTGCTGCTCAAGTGCCAAAAGGCGTGCAGCATAGTCAGGTAACAATGGTCGAGGGTGCTGCGAAGAAGCAGGGTGGGTCTGACCCTGACACTGGCACGGCGGAGGTTGAGCTCTCTCAAGCTCCTGAATACGTCGTGTGAGTGCCTCCTGCTGGACAACAAACGACATCAGAACGTCCTCAATAAAATACCCCATATGGAAAGAATGGTAGGGGTCGGTCGGTGGCATAACAGAAGGTGACGTCCAGAGAAACGGCTCGCTGGCTGGATCAAAAGGTGGCACAAAGAATGGTGGTACAGGGGGAATAGCAGATGAAGACTGTGGCATAACTGGAATAGATGTCGGCACATGTCCAAAAGGATGAGCCGAGGAACCCTCTCAAGGTCGAGCTGGAGGTGTGTACTGTGCAAATGAAAAAGAGAAATCAACGTGACGTGCATCGGTGGTATGAGGAGGAATAGGTGGAAGCTCATCATCCGCAGGAATCCACCCATGATGGGCGTGCTCATCTCGTGGGTCAATCTGTGCCTCAAAAAGTGCTCGATCAAACTGTACTGGCATAGGGTCAAGGTGGGGTGCCACAAGAGGGTCAGCAGGTATATCAGCGATAAGTGGGGGATCAACATGATCAGCAGCAATAACATGGTCGCCCTCCAGTAGTGGTGCATCAGCAGGGTGATCATCAATGGGTAGGTCAGCAATCATAGGATCAATGGGCATGCCAGCATGAGCAGGGTCATGCTCAAACACTGGGTCAGGAGCAGGGTCCAGTAGCTGCTCGGGATCAACGAACTCCATATCAAAATATACATGATCAGCGAATGCAGGGTCAACTGGGTCTACTAGGTCAACCATAGGCTGATTCAAGTGGATGAACTCTATCTCCTGGTCTGGGTCGTATCCAAGGGGAAAAACAGGGTCTGAATCCTCATCGAGGTCGTGATCGAAAGCAAATCTAGGTGCAGAGGCAGCAGATGATGCCCTGTCAGGATCTGAACCGTGTGAATAGTGTTGTGCGCTCCGAGTATGTGGCGGTGCGGAGGCCACAGACTCGAAGGAGTCTAGAGCGGGTGAGTGTGCAGGTGACTCCATAGCTGGAGCATCTGCGAGTAACAAAAGACCACCGTCAGCTAGAAGGGCCTCGCCCTCAACATCGTCCTCCAGGGGCTCATCATCAAATAGATCGACGTCGTCGTCATCGTCGGCATCGAGGAGCATATCGTAAGCAGGATAAACGGCCAAAGGTATGGGAGCAGGTATCTCTACGAGTGGTAGGTACCCAGCAAAAGGACCATCAGCGGGCTCATCGACAACGTCGGGCAGCGCGAAGGGCTGAAAGTCGTCCTCGTCTGTGCTGGTAACATCTGATGTGTGGACCTCGTGCTCTGAAGGCTCTAAGTCGTCTGATACTATGGGTCTAGGGTCCGTAGTGTCCGAATCACCTGTGCCGGACGAGTCCATTGTGTCTGTAACACAAACACAAATATGTACAAATAATCATTCATATAATCAGATAAGCACATTAGTCACCAAGTAAGCAATCAAATAATTCTCCTAGTCCCACTAGCCTCCCAGCCTCTCAGACTGCTCTTCCTAGTCCCACTAGCCTCCCAGCCTCCCAGACTGCTCTTCCTAGTCCCACTAGCCTCCCAGGCTCCCAGACTGCTCTTCCTAGTCCCACTAGCCTCCCAGCCTCCCAGACTGACTCCCTAGTCCCACTAGCCAACTACCTCAGCCTCCCAGACCGAGCCTCAACCTCCCAGACTAAGCCTATAAATAATAAATAAATGTGCTCAACATTTTTTTGTAGAAATATTTTGGATCTGGACTTAAGTGGTATGCAATGTAAAAATGTTTTCGTGAGAGCCCTAGTGATCATAGTCTAGACTCGAGAAGGAATCCTAGTTCGCTATGATCAGATCTCTGATACCAAGCTGTCACACCCTGGCTTTGCGGAAGCGTGGTTAATTTGGTGTGACTTCTTAATACCATAGCTTAATCATAACAAGCTATATGAAATAAAAACCATCCAAGATCATCCATAGATTTAAGTTTTAAAACCGAAGTAACATAACATTGTCTTAGGGACTACAACACCATAACATAAAACATTGTTTTGAAAGACATAAACATCAACATGAATAAAACGCAGTTTAAGATTTGTGACTCGTCCAGGAAAAAGCCACATTTCCTAAACCGGGATGACCTCGGAACCCATATGCAGCGGGAAAACATAACATACCGCGCCAGATCTTTAATTCCCTGAAATACATGTAAGTTGAAAAATCAACAATAATGTTGAGCGAGTTCATGTGTAAGTGAGTAAATAAACCTTTGTAAGTATAAAAACCCTGGTATGTAGCAAATAAGGAAAAAGAGATCACCAATGGTTTGCAAGGCCATTGATATGTGTGAAGTGCAAGTAAGAAGACTCAAACCTAGCAAATTTATGCGTTGGGTACAAAGTCACCCCGAGGTCCGTTCTGTGTTGGGCCTGGGGTTGGGCTCGCTACACCCAAATAGATCTACCGCTCCTGCCCCTCGGTCCTACCTTGAGGATTAATGGCCTCAAGTTTCTGCCTACCCACTCACATGATCTGAATAGTAATAACCCTCCTTACACCCCCGCAGTTAGAAAACTGAAAACAGTTAAGAGAAAAGGGGGACATGAACTCACAGTGGTGCGTCTCTACCAAGTATATCTCCTGATCAAGCAGCTGTGCGACGACCTACACGTACTAAGTCTATTAGACGGACGGTCGTGCCTTGGCTTAAGGTTTAAGTTTTTGGGAAATAGTTAGACAACTATTTCGTGTTTATATTTTTGTAAATACTTGGTAATTATTCTCCTTCCCAAGGATGGGGGATTTAATACATGTGCGTTCGTAAACTTCGAAATACATTATTAAGTCTCACTTAATATATTTTATTTCTTACTTCAAAATATAACCATTAACATTCGGTAATATTATTTTTACCCTAAAAATAATATTTGTATATTTCACAAAATAATCATAAAAATTCACAAGTGTTGTTACTAAATATATATTAAATATATATTTTAGCAAGTTTTTATTTTGTGAAAATCCCAGCTCCGATAATTAGAAATCTTGTAATAAAGTCATGGCGAAATCTATAATTCGAAAACACGTTAAAAATGTATTTCTAACACTTGTAGTGAAAATATTTCTAAGTGTTAGGTTTTTGGAAAAGTTTCGCCAGAGTTTCCTCTGTAACTGGAGGTGGACACGCTTTCAAGCGTATCATTTTCTTTTACAAATCAAACCAACAATTTTCTCATTCAATCAATAAACATTATTCAAACCATCAAACTAGTCAAAATAGATGTAAATCGCAAAAATTCATGAACTTGTGGTTTATCTAAAATATGAAGTAAATCCCATTACTTTTAGTGGATCTTCTGTATAAATCAATCCGGTTTCGTAAAAGTCTCGTTTTTAAAGAAAATAAATTTCCACAACTTCTTGTCAACATTTACAAAAATAGTTCTTTCGTCAAAACTTTGTGTTACACAAGTGTCTACACACTTGTGTGTTTACAAAAGCACTTTTGGTTATGTAAGATCCGTCTTTAAAAGTATGTTTTCTCTTGACACGTGGTCCTTTGAAAATACCGCTTGTAGATCCGTAGATCTACTAGTTTTAAACACTATTTCGTAAGTAAAATCGTTTTTACACAAGTTCAAGTTTCTCGTGTGGTAGAGTTTCATCATTTAACCCTTGTTACACTTAAACAAGCTCTATGTCATGATCCATGATCATGACCAATCCGGGTTAAACAATGATCCGAGCTACGACAACATAGATCGGCACTAAATAATTACACAAAACAATTCCTACAAGATTTACACAACAATCAAGCTTTTAACCATCATTTTTAGCATTTTTAGTAGACTTTTTCATATCATTTTGTATGTTCATGAGTTTTAACCATCATATACCGTTTTAACCACTTTAAAATAGATCGAGCGTGTGTTTCAAGCAACTTACTACTAGCTCGAGGCTAGGGAAGATTCTAGTCGAAAAATGAGTGGATAAAAGCAATGAGAAGAGGTCCTTCGCGTTCCGAATGCACCGAGCTCCTTTGTATGAGATCCTCAACACTTGTATGCTCTTGGAATGAGAAGATCAAAACCGAAAATGGATGGGTGCTCAAGGGGGTGTTCGGCCGTGAGTTTAGCAAGCAGAGGGAGAGAGAGTTTTGTTGTGAGTTTGAGTGTTGGATGGTTAGTGTGTTATGTTATGAACTTATAGACAATTATCAAGATCATTATCCAAGAGTCCATATGTTCCCTTGATATTAAGCATAAGAGATTAATTAAATCAAAATAGGACATGGGTGTCCCCCAAGGGGACCGAATTCGTTGGAGGGGGGGGGGGTTCTAGTTCATTTCCAACTAAGTGTTAAGTATTAGTTAGATGATTAGGAGGTTAAACCATTTACTAGCATGTAGTGCGTTGTGACGGATGTTAGGGTATTCAGGGACCCTAACTGGCTCAGAAAAAGAAAAACTATGTTGATAGCAATATTTTTATGTTCCGGGTATAGTCCGGTTGTTCGGTTGAATAGTGATCCGTTAAAGTGCTTAACAAAGCTTTAAAGTGTCGTTATTATTACTTTTAGTGACACAACTTATTCCAGACACTTTGGAAAGCGTCTAGTAACATTTTTCTCATGTTTTGGCACTTTATTAAGTAGCTAGATGCTGAATTTTTATGTAAAGTGCTGAATTTTGTACTTAAAGTAAGTTTTAGGCACATCCGGTCACTGTAATCTCATTCCTAGTGACGCAGTTCTACAACCCTTATATCCCTACACTCACCACTAGTGTAGCAACTATCTCAGGCTCTTACAGGCCTTAGAGGCAGTACCTGCCTGGTGCTAGTTATGACAGCACGTTTAATAGGTTATCCGTTCATTGTGCTACTGTGCTTTTGGTGCATCAAGGTTGTCACAAAGGTGCTGTAAGCAAAACATGGAGTGACGGCAAGTAAAGTATGATGCAAGTAAGTACATGTATCAGTATTCAAGTAGCAGTTTATCCACAAGTTCAAGTAAGCACAGTAATTAAGCAGTAATTAATTATTAATTAAGTCGTACGGATACCTGGTTTAGTGAGGGTTGTCACAAAGACTCGTCTGGAAATATGACGAGCGTAATATGCAATTCTGGATGAACCCCTATCAGTAGTAATAATATATATATATATATATATATATATATATATATATATATATATATAGGGGAAGGTTCAAATGAAAACCACTAGTTATTGTGAAAACTCGAAAACTAATTAAAAAAAGCCAAAAAAACATAATTTTTTTTTTTTTTTTTTTTTTTTTGCAAACCAATTTTCGCAGGTTTTATTATATAAAAAAAAAACTACACAAATTTTTTATTTTTTTTTTGAAAAAAAAAATTTATACATAAAAAGCAGCAATTTTTATAAAAAAAAATGAAAAAAACAAATTTTTGTGTGTGTTTTTAGGTTTTTTTTAGTTAGTTTTCGAGTTTTCACAATAAAAGTGGTTTTCATTTGAACCATCCCCTATATATATATATATATATATATATATATATATATATATATATATATAGGGTAAAGTTCATTTGAGAACCACCCTTATTACGAGAACCGCGAGAACCAATGTGAACACAAAATAAAATCTAAAAAAAATAAAAAAAGCACTCAAAAAATTTTTTTTTTAACATTTTTTAACAAAAATCGTTATATTTAGTTACCAAAAAAAAACCTTTTTTTCGAGTAACAGTTATCCATGCACATGTGCATATGTATCATTACTTCTACAAATTCCGTAATACGTTATCAGTAATAGACAATTGCACTTTAATTTACAATACCATCTGTAATACACTACTTTTTATATTACCAATATTCAAAATGCACATGTGCATCATTAGGTATAACCATTATATAACATGTTTTGTTACAAAAAGTTTGTGATTTTGAATGGAGAAGTAGGCCCATATACATGTTTTTTGGTTAGTTATATCTAGTGGTTGATGGTTTGGCTATAGTTGTTACTTTATGATGTAATATTGTAGGATCGTGAAACGATCTAACGAGTCGATCAGAAGAGTGCTCGTGCTCAGACAAAATCAGAGGCGGAATTCATTGATTCGGTCTTCGTTTAGCTTGTATTCACTATTAATTGTCTTGTTTATTGATCTTGAAACGATTTACAGCAAGTAGACACTTCGACAGCACCTCGGCGTCGGAATCAAGAAGGTTACAAATGAAATGACATGAAGAGTATTTATAGGTGAAGCTATTCCATTTGAAAGTGGCATGGCATGCTTCAAACGGAATGGCACTCCTCAAACGGAATGGCACTCCTCAAATGGAATTAGCTCAATCACATCTAAAACCTACCGTATTTCTCGTATATTGTGCCCTAAACCTTCTGAATACAAACAAGACTCGATACAAGACGAAGTCGACAGACGCATGCACCAACAAATATGATGATTGGATGGTATAAATGGTGTTGATATACATGTAATAAAGTCAAAATATTGGTAATGGTATTGTATTATGGATGGTAGGAGGTAATGATATTGTATTATGGATGGTAGGAGGTAATGGTAGTGTATTATGGATGGTATGATATATGAAAGGGAAAGTGTATTCAAAGTAGTGTTCCAAAACACCTTATTTCATGTTGATACATATAGATGCACATGTGCATTTCTAATATTGGTAATGTAGAAAGTAGTGTATTACATCTGGTAGTGTAAATGAAAGTGTAATTGTCTAATATTTGTAATGAGTTACGAAATTTGTCAAAGAAATGATAAATATGCACATGTGCATGTTTGTGTATTATGGATGGAATGATAGATGAAAGAGAAAGTGTATTCAAAGTAGTGTACCAAAACACCTTATTTCATGCTTATACATATAGATGCACATGTGCAATTGTAATATTGTTAACGTAAAAACTAGTGTATTACACGTGGTAGTGTAAATGAAAGTGCAATTGACTAATATTTGTAATAAATTACGGAATTTGACAAAGAAATGATATATATGCACATGTGCATTGATAACTGTTACTCGAAAAAAAAAATTTGAAATTTCTTTTTATTTTTTTATTAACAAAATATAGCGATTTTTTTCCAAAAAAAATAGTAAAAAAATAAAAATAAATTGGGTGTTTTTTAGATTTTTTTTAGGAATTACTTTTTGTGTTCACACTGGTTCTCGCGGTTCTCGCAATAAAGGGTGGTTCCTAACGGATCCTTCTCCTATATATATATATATATATATATATATATATATGTGTGTGTGTGTGTGTGTGTGTGTGTATGTGTGAAAAAAAATTATGATAGATAATCCTATAGTTACTGATGCATACTAGTATTGTATTTTCAATTCCAGTTGTATTTGTAATAGATATAGATGCATAATATAAAATAGAGTAAAGGTCGCAATGTTCGACGATTTTGATCAATATGCTTGTTGTGTGATTGTTTGCATTAAATATTATCTTATGATATTAATATGTGAAAAATGTTTAAAATTCAGATGGACAACGAAGTGAACCAAGAAAACCAGAATAACGATAATAATGGAAACCAAGTAGATAACAGTGCCATCCAACACATAGTGGCACAAGGGATTATAGACGCAATGTCATACGTTATCAAAACAGTTAAGGAAGCGGATAATAATAAAAGTAATAATGGTAGTAAGCGACCACCTACTGAACCTGAACACAGCGTAAACAATGGACCCATACTTCAAGTGCCCATTCCAAAAAGAAGAAGAACCATGTCTTATGGTTGTTCTTACAAAGAATTTTGGTCTTGTAAACCAATAGAATTCTCGGGCAATGAAGGGGCCATTGCAGCTCTACGCTGGATAGAAAAGACTGAGGTAGTCTTGAAAATAAGCAAGTGTGCAGAAGAGGATAAGATAATGTTTGCCTCCAAGCTGTTTAAGAATTCAGCATTAGAATCGTGGAACACTATCCTCCAGTTTAGGGGGAAGTGACAGGGTTTACAATATGGAATGGGAAGAATTTAAGAACATGGTTGAAATGAAATTTTGTCCCCCTAATGAAAAGGAACAGATAGCAAATAACTTCTTAAACCTTAGAATGACTGGAGTGGATAGTAAGGGTTACACTACCACATTCTTTGAATATGCTAGAATAGTGCCAACCCTAGCATCACCAGAACCAGTATTAATCTCCCGTTATATCTGGGGATTAATCAGTGAGATTAGGCATGTAGTCAAGGCAGCTAGACCACAAACTATAGAAGAAGCCGTAGAACTAGCTAATACCTTGACAGATGAACTGGTACGTACACAAGAAGAGAACCAGAGGAGGAACCTAGCTCAAAAGCTTACCCAAGAATTTCATTATGTAATTCCAAACGTGGGAAAAACGTAAGTTCTACCTCTGCACCTTGCTGTAAAGCCTGCAAGAAGAAGCATTCAGGAAGATGCTCCACTTACTACAATTTCTGCAAGATACCAGGACACAAGGAAGAAGATTGTACGAAGAAACCCAGTAATGGAATGTGCTTCCACTGTGGAGAAAAAGGGCATATCAAGCCAAATTATCCGAAACTAGCTCCAGCCATGAACAACAAGACTACTAAAAATGCTAGAGCATTTGTTCTGACTGCAGAAGAAGTAAAGATGATTCCGGACGTGATTACCGGTACGTTTTTAGTTAATAATGTTTTTGCTAAAGTATTATTTGACTCTGGTGCGAACCAAAGTTTTATTAATACTTCATTTTGCAAACTTCTCAATCAGCCATTAACTAAACTCCTACAAGAATGTCTCATAGAAACAGCAAATGGGGAAACCATTAAGATCACTGAAATCTTGCAGGGAGCAAGAATAGAATTTTTAAATCAAAAGTTTATTGCAAACCTTTATCCAATGAATCTGGCAGGATTTAATGTTGTATTAGGAATGGATTGGTTAATAGCCAATAAATCCAGTATTCTATGTGATCAAAAGTCAATACTAGTAAATTCACCAAACGGTGAAAAGATCACAATTAAAGGAGATAAGCCGCCTAGATCCACAAAATTCATCTCTGTGATGAAAACAACTAGTGATGTAAGAAAGGGATCATTAGTGTATTTGATTTCCATAATCATTAACACTAAAGGAAAGGAATTAAAATATATCCCCGTAGTATCTCAGTTTTCAGTTGTATTTCCAAAAGAACTACCAGGACTACCTCTAGACAGGGAAGTTGAATTCAGAATTCATCTGCTACCAGGAACAGCACCAATTGCCAAAGCACCCTACCGTTTGCCACCCGCATAAATGCAAGAATTAAAGAAACAACTGGATGAACCATTGGAGAAAGGATTCATATAGCCAAGTTCATCGCCATGAGGAGCACCAATATTGTTTGTCAAGAAGAAAGACGGGTCAATGCGTATGTGCATTGATTACCGTGAATTGAATAAAGTCACGATTAAAAATCGGTACCCATTACCGAGAATCGATGATTTGTTTGATCAGTTGCAAGGAGCTCGATTTTTCTCTAAGATCGATTTACGCTCAGGATATCATCAATTAAAGGTACAGGAAGAGGACATTCCTAAGACCGCTTTTAGAACAAGGTATGGCCATTATGAATTTACTGTCATGCCATTTGGTTTAACCAATGCCCCAGCTGCATTTATGGACATGATGAACCGAATATGTAAGCCATATTTGGATAAATTCATAATTGTCTTTATAGATGATATTCTCATTTACTCTAAGAGTAAAGGGGAACATGCAGCGCATCTGCATGCTCTCCTAAATTTGCTGAGAAAAGAAAAGCTTTATGCCAAATTTTCAAAATGAGAATTTTGGTTAGAAGAAGTGCAATTTCTTGGACATTTAGTCAATCATGAATAGAATTATTCAACCCATGATTTAGAATTAGGAGCTATAATTTTTGCTCTTAAGATTTGGAGACATTACCTTTACAGTAGTAAGTTTACCATTTTCACCAATCATAAGAGTTTAAGGTATGTTTTCGGGCAAAAAGAGTTAAACATGAGACAAAGACGCTGGATGGAAATACTTAGTGATTATGATTGTAATATCCAGTATCATGCAGGAAAGGCAAATGTAGTTGCTGATGCTTTAAGTCGAAAGTATCATGAAACCCCAAAAAGAGTACGTTCTCTTAAATTAAATCTACAAATTTATTTAAACGAACAGATTAGGAAAGCCCAAGGATCAGTAAGCAAGTATGATACTGAAAAATTGAAAGGAATGATTAAAGAATTAGAACAAGGAACAGATGGAATTTGGAGATTCCATAAGCAAATAATATGGGTACCCAAACTAGGAAACCTACGCCACCGTATATTAGAGGAAGCACATAAGTCTAAATACCCGATGCATCCTGGAAGTGATAAGATGTATCAAGATTTAAGAAAGAATTTCTGGTGGATAGGAATGAAAAAGGATATAGCAGCTTATGTTGCCAAGTGTCTAACCTGTTTACAGGTCAAAGCTGAACATCTGAAACCCTCAGGTTTATTACAGCAGTTAGAAATGCCAGTATGGAAATGAGAATTGATAACAATGGATTTTGTTACCAAATTACCCAAAACAAGGAAAGGTAATGATAAAATCTGGGTGATTGTAGACAGGCTAACTAATTCAGCTCATTTCTTACCGATGAAGGAAACTTAAAGTATGGAACAGTTAACTAAGCTGTATGTAAATGAAATAGTTTCATTACATGAAATTCCTTTATCAATTGTTTCTGATAGAGATATCCGTTTTACCTCTCATTTTTTGGACTAGTTTCCAAAAAGCAATGGGAACTAAGTTGAATCTAAGCACCGCTTATCATCCTCAAACGGACGGACAAAGCGAAAGGACAATTCAGACAATGGAAGATATGCTTAGAGCTTATGTAATTGATTTCGGAGGTAATTGGGATGATCACTTACCATTGATAGAATTTTCTTACAATAACAGCTATCATACCAGTATCAATGCTGCACCATTCGAAGCACTTTATGGACGAAAGTGTTGAACTCCACTCTGCTGGGAAGAAATTGGAGAAAAGCAATTATCTGGACCGGAAATAGTACAAGCAACAACGAACAAAATCATTCAAGTCAAAGAAAGACTGAAAGCAACACGTGATCAACAGAAGAGTTATGCTGATAACAGGAGAAAGCGGTTAGAATTTCAAGTAGGAAACAAGGTGTTATTAAAAGTTGGATAAATTAAACTTTTCGTCCTTTATGTTTATATCGAATTGCAATGGATGCCCTTTAAGTTCAATAATTACAATCACAATCCTTTATTTTATAAAAGCATTACACTCTAGATCCTTTACCACTAACCTAGTTTATTTTAAACGTTAAATATGGTCACATGCACCTCATGTGAGGGCAATAATGTCTTTTTACCCTCTCTTTCTTCTCCACTTTATAAACCCTTCACAACCCTAACCCTTATCCCCCACCTCCACCAGCCAACACTGACCACCATCAACAACCCACCACCCAACACCTATACACTTTCTATTTCTACTCGCTTTCTCTCTCTAAAAACACACGAGGTGGTCGATTCCGACGGTGGCTCAGGCGGTTTGGTCGTTTCAGGTGGCGGCTCAGGCGGTGGTCGGCTCAGGCGGCTCTGGCGGTGGGCATTTCAGGCGGCTCAGACGGTGGTCGTTTCAAGTCGTGGCGGTGGTTTTCCCCAACCAACGATTTAACTTTTTTTTCTGATTTGCTGCTGTGAATTCCACTTCTTCTCTAAATTTGTTTAGCTTCTTAATTATTGAAATTTCTGTTACAATTACAGCTAGTAGCAATTTATTTCTTCTATATTAAGGTTCTACTCAAATTCATCTATTTGTTACATCAAATGATTGATCTAGCTCTATGTTTTTTCATCTTATTTTAACAGTATTTTATAGATCTAGAAAAAAATATATGGTATTAATATATTTGCTGTATATGACACATATGAATCGAACCCTATTTTATCTTATCGTTTTTTGCACAATAATGCCTAATTTATCAAATATTTGTTTTCTTACAGGGATGTAAGCCGCCTGCAAGTGAAATAGCCGGAATGTCAACTAACAGAAGTACTTGTTCATCAATCCAACCGAGCCCATTGTCATCAGCGTGGTGGTGGTGGTGACGAAATTTGAGGTGGTGGTGGCAAGATAGGGCGGTTAGGGTTTTAGGGTTATGAAATTGGGGAAGATGAAGTGTTTATATGCAATTTTTTATTTTATTTATTAAACATTTAAATAAAATATGAATTGACCAGAATACCCTTAAGTGAATAAATTTAACTGAAAAATTTAATCCAGTTAGTGTTAAAGGACGTGGAGTGTAACAGGTTTTGCAAATAAAGGATTATGACTGTAATTATTGAAGTTAAAGGCTATCCGTTGCAATCTTGTACAAACATAAAGGACGAAAAGTGTAATTTATCCTTAAAAGTTTCTCCTTGGAAAGGAGTGGTAAAATTCATCAAGAGGGGAAAGCTAAGCCCCGGGTATGTTGGACCGTTTGAGATTATTAGAAGAATAGGACCTGTAGCCTATCAGCTAGAACTGCCAGAGGAGATGGCAGGAATACATGATGTATTTCATGTATGTAATCTCAAAAAGTGCTTCGCCGATGAATCACTAGTAGTGCCTCTTAAGGATATAGAGGTAAATGAAAAGCTTGAGTTTGTAGAAAGGCCTCTACAAATTGAAGACAGGAAAGTCAAGAATATCAAGCACAAGAGATTGGTTCTAGTTAAACTGAAATGGGATTCTAAAAGAGGACCAGAATACACTTGGGAGCTTGAATCAGAGATGCAAAGGAAATATCCACATCTGTTCCAGTAGACCTCGAGTACGAGTTCTAAAACAAGGTGGGGAGAATATAACAACCCTCCTAAAATATTTTCGACACCCTTAATATATTTATAAAATCCCTATACACCTTAAAATATACCCCGAATACGTATAATGGCCCTAAATACCTCTATATAATTAAAAATAATATAAAAACCAGAAAATAGGGCGCTCGCGGGCCGCGAAGACCTTGTCTTCAGGCTACGCGGGGCGCGACAGATGGTCACCTGGGCGCAGCCCGGTGCTGCCACGTGTCAAACGTGTGTTGAAGCTAGATCAGTGACCGGGCCATGCTAGGGCCTACCCGACCTACGTCGCGGGCCGCGAAGGCCTTGCCTTCTGTTTACGTGGGCCGCGAGAGACTGGTCGGACATAACTATAAATAGAGGCCATCAGCTTTCATTTTCAGTCGCTCACATTTCGATCTTTCTCTCTCAATTTCTCTATAGTATACATAATTCCCGGGCATTATACCCCCTAATTAACGAAGTTCTGCCTCATTGTAAGTATTTTAACCCCCGGTTACGTATTAGATATGCTGCCTGATTGATCTAGCCCTCCGTAACGGCTGTCGAGGCTCTGCCCGACGTAGTCATTGGAGTACTGTCTCGGGGAGGGGATAACTAATGTAAATATTGGGTTATTATACTAAAGCGTGTGCATTGTGTAAATAAGAGATAATCACCAGGAAATCACAAAGGAAAACCCTAAGTTAGCAATGTGAGTAATCCTCTTTTTTGCAAACTGTTTTTACAAAACCTCAAATGTTTTACATTATATTAAACAGTGATTGAGTATTTGTATTCTTCAATTATCGTCGGTATGTTAGGGTTTTGTATACAAAATTTGTTACTACAGTGTGAGTAGTAACATGACCACAAGTCGGGTTGACAGTACCGTGGGTGGTAATTAAAGTAGAAAAATAAACAAATGTAATTGCGAGATCGCCCTCAATACTGTAAATGGTTTTACCTGTCTTGATTAAATTGGGATTCACTCACCAGTATTTCCCATTGACAAAATGTTTTTAAACGCGTTTCAGGTAACAAAATGTGAAAGCCAAATAGAAGCCAGCTGGACAGCACTGAAGGTTTGGAAAAGTGGCTATAAAAATTACCTAAATAAAAAAGATGTTTTTATTTAATGGAATAGGGTTTATCCCTATAAATCAGTTTGTAATGAAAACTTGGGTTTTATACCAATATATTTATTAATATTAAATGAGGTGTTTTACTTTGATAACATATTTCCTAACTACGGTCCTGGTGTAATTTCCGCTGCCAAATTGATAAACACCGATACCACTGATTCTGGCCTCGACCGCCCGTTCCCGGGTAATTAGGGGACAGGGGTTGCGACACACACTACAACCAATTCTCTCTCTCAACTTTATAAAATTCTTCTAATTATTCCATGGATCCATACAACCTGAACCCCCCGAACCCAAACGCTGACCCAAACCCGAACCCGAACCCAAACGTTTTTTCGGTACCCGGCTACTATCCTACGATGGAACTGAGTTGGTCATCCTCTCAATTTTCTCTCAACGCTTTCTCGGGTTTCCAACAAACCCCAACACTTTCTCTCAAATGGGACAACTCCAATCAATGCAACAATGCAATCGTTACAACAAATGATGATGTGAATCCCATTCAACTCGCAATTTCAATCTCAACCACAACCTTCGCCAACACCGGTAAAATCGTCTCCCCAACCACAACCCGTAGAAGATGACGTTGAAGAATGTGTTCCGGAGACGCAACCACAATCCTCGAAACGGAAAAAAGGGAAGCAAGTGGCGCGTGAAGCCGGTGACAAAGATCAACCTTCGAAAGCCAAGGTAAAACCTTGGACAAAGATCGAGGCATGGACGTTAGCGAAGGCGTGGGTTAGCATATCAAAGAGCCCCATTGTCGGTATATAAAATATATAAATTTTATACTAAAAATATATAAATTTTACATTTTTTAATATATACTTTTGTTACATCTATTATATATAATAAATGAAAGTTATTTGGGCCACGTGTCAGTAGATGAGGGCTACCTTTTTTTCCCTTTTCCCGCCCAACAGTACCACTCCCCTCTTTTATCTATCTCATCTCTCATTTACTCATTTAGGGATTCCCCACTTTCTCTCTCGCTCTGCTCTATTCCGATCTAGATGTTCAGATCAACGCTCCGAATCAAGGTTAGGTTATCAATAACTTCCATTCTATCAGTGTCAAACTTTCTTTTCATTGTTCACTCATTCGATCTTCATACTTCTTTACCTATGGTTGTGCTTCGGCTAGGGTTCCGCTAGGAACTTGATGACCGAGATGATCGGAGTTTGTCAGCTCTACGGCCTGCAGTTCTCTTGGTTAATTATTGGTCAGGTTTGCTGTTCAACTTTGATGTTCACTTATCTAATTTTGATTTTATTTTTAGACTTCTATATGATTTTGAGGTCGATTTAATGGTTATGCTGTAATGGATTTGAGGTTTATGGTTAGTTATGAATATATTTTTTCATTTTTCCATCTTGAGTTTTAGGTTAGGGTTTGTTTTATTTTGGGGCTTCTATATGATTTTGAGGTCGATTGTTTGGTGACTTGCTATTATTGTTTGCTGTTGTTTGTTAATTAGGCTGCTGACATCACCGACCGACTCCAACTAGATCGAAAGGTTGTAGGACTATGACGACCAACTCAAAGATTCGAAGGACAAATTTCAGGTGTTTGGTTAATTTTTGGTCAGGTTTCCTGTTCAGTTTTTGATGTTTATTTATATAATTTTCATTTTAGTTTTAGGCTTCTATATGATTTTGAGGTCGATTGACTGGTCACTAGCTATTCTTGTTTGTTGTTGTTTGCTATTGTTGTCAAGTAAGGTAAAAATGGCCATTCTAATTACCTGAATATTGCGTTTGATGTCCTTTTAATTTTAATCGCCCAACAAGTTTTTTGGTTTGTTTCTTTTTTCTTTGTTTATTTGTTAGATGTACACATTCTACAGAATGTAGTTAAGAGCTGCACATAGATCAGGTAATTGTTATTCTTTTGCTAATTGTTAATACACTTTGTAGTCAGTTCTTCTTCTTCTTCGTTATTTCATATAATATAATTATTTGTTATACAACTACCTGATTTCATATTTCATTATGATTTGTTTGCTTTTAGGGTTTGATTTTATATTGGTCATCACATTAATGGTGAGTACTCAAGAATATTGGATGCAGTTGAAGGTATTTTAAATAAGGTAATAATTGCATTACATCGCTGTTGAAAAGCAGAGTTGATAAATTTAGGGAAAATGAGGTTGAAAGATGATAACCCAAAAGTGGAGATCTCATTCTATAGCTTCGATAAATTCAGCGGTATTCTCAAACAATGCTTCCTAGATGCTTCCAATGAAGGAGCACTTTGGACATCTGTTGTTCTTCAAACATCTATTATCTGTTATATATTATCAATTATATATAATAAATGAAATAACTTTCATTTATTATATATAATATATAGGATTGATAATAGATAACAGATAATAGATGTTTGAAGAACAACAGATGTCTAAAGTGCTGCTTCTTTGGAAGCATCTAGGAACCATTATTTGAGAATACCCTTGAATTTATCGAAGCTGTAGAATGAGATTCTCCACTGTTGGGTTATCATCTTTCAACCCCATTTTCCTTAAATTTATCGATTCTGTTTTTCAACAGGGATGTAATGCAATGATTCCTCTCAATTAAATAGACCAACTCTTGCTTCCTCTCAAAAGGTTATGGAGTGGTTGAAATAGCTGATCATGCTAAGGACTGTTATAACTAACCACTGCTCCTTATAAAGACTGGTGGACTTAAAGACTGATGAGGCCTATCCACTGTTGAAGACAAATCCCTGTTAAAGATAAGCACTTATGTACCTAAGGCTTGATCAACCAAAGGAAAACCATTGCTCAGTAACAGCAGTGGTTCAGCATCTACAGCGGATTCTACATTGGGTGTTTGGTTAATTTTTGGTCAGGTTTCCTATAATGTTTTGATGTTCACTTATCTAAATTTCATTTTATTTTTAGGCTTCTATATGAATTTGAGGTCGATTGATTGGTCACTTGCTATTGTTGTTTGCTATTATTGTCAAGTAAGGTAAAAATGGCCATTCTAATTACCTGAATATTGTGTATGATATCCTTTTAATTTTATTCACCCAACAAGTTTTTTGGTTTGTTTCTTTGTTCTTTGTTTATTTGTTAGATGTACACATTCTACAGAAAGTAATTAAGAGCTGCACATAAATCAGGTAATTGTTATTCTTTTGCTAATTGTTTATACACTTTGTAGTCAGTTCTTCTTCTTCTTCGTTATTTCATATAATATAATTATTTGTTATACAACTACCTGATTTCATATTTCATTATGATTTGTATGCTTTTAGGGTTTGATTTTGTATTGGTCATCACATTAATGGTGTGTACTCAAGAATATTGGATGCAGTTGAAGGTATCTTAAATAAGGTAATAATTGCATTACATCCCTGTTGAAAAACAGAGTCGATAAATTTAGGGAAAATGAGGTTGGAAGATGATAACCCAAAAGTGGAGATCTCATTCTACAGCTTCGATAAATTTAACGGTATTCTCAAATAATGCTTCCTAGATGCTTCCAATGAAGTAGCACTTTGGACATCTGTCGTCTTCAAACATCTATTATCTATTATTTATTATATATAATAAATGAAAGTTATTTGGTCCACGTGGCCCAAATAACTTTCATTTATTATATATAATAGATAGAATAGATAATAGATAATAGATGTTTGAAGAACAACAGATGTCCAAAGTGCTGCTTCTTTGGAAGCATCTAGGAACCATTATTTGAGAATACCCTTGAATTTATCGAAGCTGTAGAATGAGATCCTCCACTGTTTTGTTATCATCTTTCAACCACATTTTCCTTAAATTTATCGATTCTGTTTTTCAACAGGGATGTAATGCGATGATTCCTTTAAATTAAATAGACCGACTCTTGCTTCCTCTCAAAGGGTTATTGAGTGGTTGTAACAGCTGATCATGATAAGGACTGTTATAACTAACCACTGCTCCTTATAAAGACTGATGGACTTAAAGACTGATGAGGCCTATCCACTGTTGACGACAATTCCCTGTTAAAGACAAACACTTATGTACGTAAGGCCTGATCAACCAAAGGAAAACCACTACTCAGTAACAGCAATGGTTCAGCATCTACAGCGGATTCAACATCAGTATTTATCTATCAGTGTTTCTTATGTAACAGTGTTTAGTGTATCAGTGTTTCTTACCTGTCAGTTTTTTTATATGTAACAGTATTTATCACATCAGTGTTTTATACTCTGTTAGTGTCACACCCCGACCGCGTAAAACAACAAACCGCGGTGGAAACGTCGGGGAGTGGAGTGGCAGAATTATTGTTTCACAACTATGGTATTTAAAGTTTCGTTTTAATTATTAACAAAGTGGTTACATTGTCTTAAAACAAAGAAAACAATGAGTACATAACATAATTAAACTATTCTTGCTTCATTTTATGTTACTAAGGCCCAAGTCCACCTAAGTGTCTCTTGAACAACCCTATGCATCAGCTCCTGAAAACACATGTGAAAATAGGTACGTCAGCATAAAAATGCATGTGAGATACATAGGTTTATTGATTTAGGATTCATGACTTGTATTTGAAATAAATGTTTAACAAAATTTAGTCATGAATCTTATTAAAAGTGTTTTCTTTTGTAAAACATATGAAAATCGATAAGAAATTTGATGATATAAAAGAAAGATGTGTGATTAAATAAATGACCAAGTAAAATGAATTTGTATAAGATATGTTATTTGTAAACCAATGTTTTGTGAAGTTATGTTCTTTGTATAAAATGTAATATGTCTAAATTGAAATGGTTTAAATAACGCTACGATATGTAATATCATAAAAGCACTTATATATAGGAAGTACCAGCGGCGTATCCACCATGCTTTTATCATATTACACATGCCTCGCTATTTAAATCACTTACCCAAACAAACCACAAAAATGTCTTGTTTAAACAAATGTCAAAATATTTATGTGTAAACAATGTCAAATGCCAAATGTAAATCATGTAATGTATAATCAAATATTATGTATGGGATGCGAAAGATGTCAACAAAGGCCATAGGTAAAATGCACAAAACAATGTATTTGAATAAATCATAGTTTAAATCAAAAATTATGTTTTGTAGAATAAAAGCTTTATTGATACAATCATCTATGCGGTAATGTTAAAACGCATACATTCAAGCCTTGCGACCATGGAGACAAACTCTTAAACAAATTAAAGGTTTATCAAAAATTATGAATATAGGATTCAGTCATTTCCTACTTCCAAACAAACCTAGGAAGTCAGAAATGGGAGTTATCAATTCCTATGGTACCACTACTTACTACCGAGAGGCGTGATCAATGTTAATGAACGTATTTTTTGTCCCGTTAAAAAAACCAAAAGTCATACCAAATGTAAGCATGTTATGTGTAAACAATGTACTAAGTATGCTAAATGAACATACATAGCATAAATGCGATGTAAATCGATGTGTACATATTCTAAAATAAACATATGAAGCAAATGTGTTTATGAAATCAATGTACTAGCATGTTAATTAAACATACATAGCATAAACATGGATGAAATCAAGTACTATACGTGTACTATATGAACATAACAAGCATATGTTATAAAAACATGAAAAGCACGAAAGTAACAAATAGGCACATGTGTTTCACCCCAAAATATTTGAAAACGGTAAAAGAGGGGACTATGTACTCACTTTATAATGCTTAAGAGTCTTGAAATAACAAACAAGCAAAGCTAGAAGGATCACGGAATCAATCGGCACCTAATATAGGTAACTATGTTAATAAACCGGACCTAAATCGGAAGATCGGATAAAATGTGGTTGCGTAAACCAAATGAGTACGGGAACTCATGTAATATGGTTTAACAAAGCCTACATTCTAAATCGGAACCTATCCTAAGTGCTTATGACCCGTTACGACTCGTTAAGGTAGCTTACGCTACTTCAACGCGTCGTTTGCGTAAAACGTGTTCGGACCGCCTAACTAGTCCTATGACAAGTATTATATGCCTTAACATGTCTAATGATGTTGCCTAATCAGTTTAAATGTCAAAATTTAAGTTACATATGCTTAGAATGAATTTATGCGCAAAAAGGGCATTTTGGTCATTTTTCCTAAGGCATATAAACTACCTATCATACAACTAACTAAACGAAGTGACCATAAGGTATAACCTCGGAAGGTTATTCCCTATACAACTATGGTCACAAAGTGTGTTTGGTCGGATCCTAATGATCGACCAAACGGGTCGGGTTCAAAAGTCTAAGCGGTTGTTTAGACCGCTTATCTTACGACCCTATATAAGCACTAAACTAAAAGTGACGAGTTAAACATGTTAAAACATGTTTAACTAAGTTAGAAAATAAGTTTGATATCAAAACAAATGGTTTTGATACCCAAGAATAATTTGGTTGCAAAATACGCATAAACGCGTATTTTGACCGAAACTATGACTCCTCACTATGCCTAAATAACGTGGTAATCAGTAAGTATAGTCACAAAGGACTATGACCATCGTGATTACGTTCACGTTGCGAAGTTCAAACGAACTTCGTGTTGACCATTGACTGGTCAAAGCAGAAAGTCAAACACTGTTTGAATTTCACGCTTAAAAACGCATAAAAGAATGAAAGAAGCTTACAAGAGGTACAAGCAAGGAAGAATTTGATCTAGAAATACTCAGGTATAAAGCTAAGGCTTCAACTTAGAGCATAAATCAGATCAAATGTGAGGAAAGAAATTGAAACAAGGTAAGTATTTATAGAGTTTGGACAACTGTTAGGATCGTTCCTCGATTTTTGAGCTTCAATCTTGGCCCTCCATGTGTGCCCACTAATTTATCATTCTATGGGTGTCCAAAACCAGCTCCAAATATGAAGAAACCATGTCCAAAAACCCTGAAACCAGTTGCTGATTGCAGAAAATGGTTTTGCTGATCTGGGCATTGGCCGCACCCCGCATAAGATGAGGACTCATATTACGTGCCCCGCAAGAAGCCATGTTTTGCAGATTGTCAAAACTAGTCCCTGAATATCCAAAACTTGGTTTTCGATGCATTTTCGACACATTTAAGCCCCGTTAACCCCATTTCAAGGATCTATAATGAAGTTAAAGTATAGGGGACATGAAATATTCTTGAAAATGTGTTGGGTGTCTGTTCGTTTGGTCGTACGGTCATGATATTCGGTTGATTATGACGAAACACGAACGGACACGAAAAACGATCCAAATTACACGACAAATGGATTTTTAGCATTCCAATCACTAAATTAAAATATTTTAGTGATTACAAACATTTTTGGATGTTCGGTTGTATTCAGAACGTAAGTTATGCGCGAAAATGCAAACTTGTGCACTTTTTGACGCTTTTAGTCCCTGTTTGACCAAAAAGTTTATTTTTGCACACCGAACCCCTCAAAGACTATTTCTAAGCTATGTAAAGGATATTTATGGTGTGTTTAACTTATGATCAAGTTCTAGAATGTTTCTTACCACACGAATCGGTATAGTTTCGCAGTTTGACGCAAATAGTCCCTGCGATCGAATAAACTTGATTTTGCCATACCAAACCCTTTAAAACTTATTCCTAAGTTATGTAAAGGTTTTTTAAGGTATGTTAAGCATATGTTGATGTTTCAGGGTGTTTTTCGCATTAAACTGATTACGTTTACGCGTCAGTTTGCGTATAACTCTCCAGAAAGCGATAAAGAGTTTGAAATCGAACAAAAATCAAAATGTGCAAAATGTCAAACATAAATAAACAAATATTGGGATCAAATCACATTCTTTTATTGATAATTTAACTGTTTAAGGTTTATACAATGATTACAAGCACAGATGTCACAGTCTCCCCTACTTGTGGAAATTTCGTCCCGAAATTTATTTAGAGAAAACTTGTGAGAATAGATGCGGATATTTCGCTTTCATTTGATCTTCACTTCCCAAGTAAATTCTGTTCCACGTTTAGATTCCCAGCGAACTTTGACAAGTGGAATGCACTTGCGTTTGAGCCACTTGACTTCACGGTCCATTATTTCCACAGGCTTCTCGACAAAGTGCATCGTGTCATCAGCACGTATTTCATCGAGTGGTATGTGGAGGTTCTCATCAGCCAAACACTTTTTGAGATTGGACACGTGAAAGGTTGAATGAACATTTCCAAGTTCAGGAGGTAACTCTAATCTGTAGGCTACTTTTCCGATTCTTTCAACGATCTTGAATGGTCCAACATATCTAGGTGCAAGTTTCCCTGTCTTTCCAAATCTGATCACACCCTTCCAAGGTGAAACCTTGAGTAGAACGCGATCACCGACTTGAAATTCCAAGGGCTTGTGTCGTCTATCCGCGTAACTCTTTTGACGGCTTCTATTTGTTTGAAGGTTATCGCAAACTTTCTTAACCTTATATGTAGTCTATAGAATGAGGTCAGGTCCAGTAAGCTGAGCCTCACCGATCTCATTCCAGCAGACTGGTGAACGACATTTTCGACCGTATAAAGCCTCGAAAGGAGCCATGTTGATGCTGGAGTGATAACTATTGTTGTAGGAGAATTCAATTGTTGGATCTGAGTTTCTTTTTGATTGTATTTTCGTTTGAAATTAAGATGGAAATGAAAGAGTTGTGCAGCGGAATTAAGATGAAAGCAAACTTTGCATACAATCAAACAGGAGTAATACTTTTAATCAAACATCTTTACACAATGAACCGAATGATTAAATTTGTTTCAACAACGATTACAATGATTGATGTAAGAATGCAAACTCCCCCTCAGCCAGAGCTCAGTAGTTTGTTCGTGCAAAGAAGACGATGTGGTGAAAAGAGCTAATAGAACAGTACAAAGTACTGAACTATTTATAGGCACTTGCAAACCACTGAGCATCTTAGCTGACGTCACCATGAAAGTGACATCTAACCTCCTAACAAACTCTAACCTCTGATCTATACAAACACTGATGTAATAACTACTGCTATTACAATCTATTACATGAAAGACACTTAAACAGCTGCTGCATCCTTCCACTGCTGTGAACCCAGCAGTGCTTGTCCGGATCAGTAGTACTTGACTCAAGGCAGTAGATTGAGTCAGCAGAGCTTTGGTCTTCCATCAGTCTTTGACATTGGTCAGTAGATGCAAAGCAGCAGTTGTAGGTCAGCACTTAGTAAGATCAGTAGATAGGAGGTCAGCAGATATGAAACCACTTTCAAGAGGAGAGATTTGCATGAACTAATCAGTAATCGTCTGCTTATTCTTGATCCACTGCTCTGATCCAGTTTTGGCTTTAATTATCTGTTCCTCTGATAGGGTTCAATCCCAACAATCTCCCCCTGGAACAGATAATGCCAAAACTCTTCATTATTTGTGGAAATCTTTATTGCCTCATCAACAGCTCCCTTATCTGACCTTTAAATTGTAATTCAAAGTCTAGGGCGTCTGTATCTTCATCATCCCTGCTAAGTGGAAGATCAAGGAGATCCTGCAAATCTTCAAGACTCAGGCCAAGAGCTTGTTCCCTTGATATTTTCTCCACTACTCCACCAGACCTGAGCAAAGTCAATACGCAGGTCTGTTTGTCAGTTTCCCACTTTTGTATTTTTGAGCCTGGTGGGTTTCTTGGGAGATGTTTATTTGCAGAAGTATTTGGTGAGGCTGGCCTGTTCATAGCTGGCTGAGCAGCATTTGCAGATTGTTCCAATTCAAGATCTTCTTTTATCATTACTTCCATGCCAGCTTTTACAATGGCATCTCCGGCTAAAAGATCTTGAATTGTTTCCATGCTAAACTGGTTTTTGCTCCTTCTTTTGTAGATGGCAGCACCAGCTTGAGCAGTGGTTCTTTTGACTTGCAGCTTTGGTGGTCTTTTTGAAACCGCTGCTTTGGAATAGTCAGGCTTTTGTGGAACTCTTGGATCTTTCTTTCTAAGTTCCTCTAATCTTTTATAGGTTGCCCTGACTCTATCTTCTCCCCACTTTGTCACAGAGTTCTTTGACCCATAATCAGCTATAATCAGCTCCTCTTTCATTCTCCTCAGCTCTAACATCTTTTCAGCTTCAAATTGTTTGAATTTTTCAGGAGGAGTCTGCTTGACCTTATTTTTTATCATGTCTTGAATCCTGGCTGCTTCTTTTTCAAGCTCAGGAATGGTCCAGTTCTTGTACATGTGTTTCTCCCCCTTGTATTTCTTGTAGGTCATGATGTTTTCAATGTAGTCTTTTCTTAAGGACTCATCTGCCCTTTCTGAAATTTTCTGACATACATTTTTAGCAAAACGCTCCATAGCATTGACCTGTGAGAGTAAAAACTGATAGTTTTGTTGAAATTCTCTATCAGATTTCCCTTTTCTATTTTTTATTGCAATATCCTCTACTTGTTTGGCTTTGAGCTTCAAGTATTCTTCAATGTTGTTAGGCCTGGGATAATTTGCAATTGATGGCAAACTCCTTTTGGCTGGGTCATCTTCATAATAAAATGATTTGATTTCTTCTCTGACTGCAATGAGTTCCAGAGGAAATGAGACACCAGCAGGAGGTAGTGGTTTTACAATTTGAGCTGAAGAGAAAGGTATGGGTTTAGGAATAGTGACAAGTGATAGGGATTTTGAAGATGTTGGTGATGGAGGTGTGTCATCATCTTTTAAAATTAGCCTTCTCCTTTTTGGTTTAGGAGAGACTGATGATGTTTTGAATGAAACAGTGGTTGTAGATGTAGTGGCAGTGGATTGTGATTGACTAACAGTTGTTGAAACAACTGGTGTTTCAACCACTGTTGTCATTACAACAGATGTTATAACATCTGCTGTCTTCTGATGTATGTCAGCAGGTGTTGTTTTTGGTGGTGATGATGGTAAAGCAGTGGATGTTGTGTGTGTTGAAGTGGTGTGTGTTGATGGAACAACTGTTTGGCAAGCAGTGGTTTTTGTAACTCCTGTTGCATCAGCTGTTTTGTATGGTGGTTTGTGAGCAAACTTTGAACGTCTGGTTGGAATGGATTTGGGTTGCCTTACTTTTCTAGTAGGCCTCTTCTTTTCCTCAACAGGATTTTCATGATCCCTTGACCCAGAAGTACCCTGATCTGGATGATCCATTCTGTCCACCCTGGCTTTCCTTTTGGCCTCTCTATCTCTTTTCACACTTGCAGCTGCTTCTGCTAGTGCATTTGTTGTCACATCAATTTTCTTGCTGCCATCTGGCAAAGGAATCTTTTTGGTCATGTTTGAATTTTCTGGTTCAAGATAGAGACCATCCTCTATACCCTTCTGTTTCCACTCCTTCATTTTCTCCCCCTTTTTGGCATTATCTTCTGGGAGTTGATAAATGTAGCGTACTTGTGGAGGAGCAGTGCCAGTGGTGTGCAAGATCTGAGTTTTGAGAGCCTTTAAGTCAGCCTTAGTGTTCTTGAACCTTGACTCCATTGCATTTCTCAGCTGTTGTACATGTTTTTTCATGTTGCTGATCTGCTAATTGTGCTTGTTGTTGGAGAAAAGATTGAAATAACTTCCAGAGCTCATTTGTAGCAGGTGCCCTTTGTGGAGCAGGTGCTTGAGGTGGAACAGCAGCTGATTGTACCTTCTGAACTTGTAACACCTGTTGTAGCATATTTTTGAGTTCTGCAACAGATTTATCAAGTTTTTCAATGTGATCCGTCAATTTCTGGTACTTTAAACCATCACCCAAGTTAATGGGATCATCTGATTTCCCACTAGCAGTGGTTTTATCAGTGGTAGATATAGGGAGTATACTCCAAACATTAACCACTGATGCCCCTTTTTCTTGGTACTGGGGTCTTCTTCCTTCAACACTTGACAACCTTTTGATGTTGCCAGTAGGATAAATAAATCCACTGGTGGTTGGCAGAGGTGCTATAAAAGGAATTGCCTCCAAGGAAGTCTTATTAATGTAACCACTGTCCAAATGTAACCCAGTGGGTGTAACACTTGTAGTGGCTGCTTCACTTGGATTACCACCAAGAGTTACTTGTAACTCAAGGGGTGTAACCTCCTCAGGTTGTGTTGGTGGGTTAGCAAAGATTGATACATCAGACCCAGTCAGTTGTTGAGGTATATTCTCATTTGTAGGTGATTGAGAAGGACTGGATAATGCCTGGTTCAAATCAATTGCATCCAACAGTGGTTTTATTGGTGAGGGAATTGTGGATGTGAAGGATGGTGTAGAAAGTGGAGTTGCCCCGGGTATTGAGCTGTGGATGATAGAAACGAGCGTTTCTAGAGCATCATGATGTGGAGACCCTATTTGTACAACCTGTTCTTTTTGTGAAGAATCAGGAGGAGTTGTGGTTATGGGTTGAGATATTTGTACCAACTGTTGTGAGGAAGTAGCAGCAGTGGTTTCTTGTGACTTTTGTGTTGTCACTGGCAGAAGCTCTGGTATCTCATCCTCCAGAGATGCCGTTTTGATGGGTTTTTGAGTTTTTCTTTTTGGCTTTTTGGAGATAGTAGGTGTGGGTTTCAAAGCAGTTGTGCTGCTGCTTTGATCACCTTGAGCAGTGGGCTCAGCAGCAGATACCTGAGGAGCAGTTGTAACTGCTAAAATCTGCTCAGGCACCTCTGCTTGTGTTTTGCAAGGTGCTAATATTCTTGAAAAAGTTTCAGTTGTTAAACTGTTTATTTGAATAGAATCACCTTGGTTTATTGAAGCTAAATCATCCTTACTGAATTTCTTTGTAAAATAGTAACTTAAAAACCTTGGAAACAGTAAGAATGATTTTGTTTCAACATTATTAACCAAATCTTTAAGAATTTCCCGAGAATAGTTAAAATTTTCGCCTTGAAGAATTGCATATCCCAGATTTTGAATCTTTAAAGGAATTTCATTGAAAGAAGTGGTTTTGTTTGAAACACATAATAGGAGGGTATGAAATAAAAATCTGGTTGCAGAAGGAAAATAACCTTTTTCTAAGGTAATTTTCTTCATCATTGTGGCTTCATACCCTCTCTCAATGAAGTCAGTTTGTAACTCGTTTTTAGTGAAAGAAATTTTACCTTCCTGATCACCGAGTTGAAAGACCTCTGAAATGGATTGTGGCGTGATTTGGACAGCTTTACCCTTTATTGAAGAGTTTATGGTGGTTGCAATGTCTCCTTGTTTTTCAAGGGTTGCATTTTTCCAGAACTCCCTTTGGGTCGCCAAATAGATTGGTGCATCGGCAGTAAACAAAGTTTTGTACTTTGATTTTGCCATGAGATCAATGGTGGAATCGAAAATATTGGTGGTTCCTGGTTTTGTGAGAAGACCCAGGAGATTGTGAGATGGTTTATGTGGAATCTCAGTGGAGATTGCCTTTTGAGAGGCTGTTTTCGATGATGATTTGGATGAGGGTTTTGAAGATTTCTTTGATTTTGTCATTTTGAGGATGATTGATCGAAGAAATTTGTGAAGAAATGAGATGAAAAACTGCTTTGAGAAGAGAATTTTTAAGAATTCAATTCGACAGTAAAACCCTGTTTTGATGGTGAGTGGGGGATTTTATAGGGAAGAAAGTGAATGCTGAGGTGGCAGCCGTTACAAAAGGTCTGACCAATATGTACTGTCCACGTGACAACCCCTGATGAAAGTGAAGGACAGTACTTTTGTGAAAGTGACTGATGAAGGCAGTGGTATGAAAGCAGTGGATGATTTTTACTATCAGTGGATAGCATATCAGTGGATAAGACACTGCTTTTGAACAACAGAGTTTATCAAAATAATGAGAGAGCAGGGGTTGACTTTCAGCAGTGGACAGACTTTTGAAGTAGAGCAGACTTTTGAACAATCAGTGGTTAATGGCAGACTTTTAAGGACTTTAATGAAAATTTTTCATTTTTAGCTATTTTTTAAGGATGGAGTTTTGATTTTCTGAAAACATTTTGTTGCTTTTATTCATAGAAAAACAAGATGTTGCTTGTTATTCCATGTTCAGCATCCCAATTCTAGAGACCAAGCTTAGCTGATCTTTAGTTGGGACATGATGCAGAGAAATCAAACCTTTTTCATAGCAATCCCTCACAAAGTGATGTCTGATGTCGATGTGTTTGGTGGTTGAATGGGAAACTGGATTTTTGATGATATTTTCTGCTGCCTGACTGTCCAACATGAGTGGTGTCTTTAAGGCAGTTATACCAAAATCCAGCAACTGATTTTGAAGCCACAGGAGTTGGGCTGTACAGCTTGCAGCAGCAATGTATTCAGCTTTAGCAGTGGATGTTGAAACAGCTGCTTGCTTTTTGCTTTGCCATGAAACTAAGCAATCACCTAGAAACTGGCACCCTCCTGATGTGGACTTCCTTGTGGTGTGACATCCAGCAAAGTCACTGTCTGAGAAACCTGAAAGCTTGATGTTCCCATTAGCTGGATACCAGATACCAAGTGTGGGAGCACCTTTTATGTATCTGAAGATCCTTTTTACAGCAATGAGATTTGATTTTCTGGGAGCTGATTGACTTCTTGCACAGACACATGTTGCAAACATGATGTCTGGTCTAGATGCAGTTAGGTACAATAAAGACCCAATCATGCTTCTATAAAGTGTTTGGTCAATCAGCTCATCCTTTTCATCAGACATGACCAGCTTATTTGTTGCCATGGGTGTGCTACATGGTTTACAATCATTCATATCAAATTTGGTTAAAAGTTCTTTAGCATATTTGCTTTGATGAATGAAAGTTCCATTTTGTAGTTGCTGTACTTGGAGACCAAGAAAGCATTGCAGCTCACCCATTGCACTCATTTCAAACTCAGCTGTCATGAGTTCTCTAAACTCTTCACACATTGAATTACATGTGCTTCCAAAAATAATGTCATCCACATAAATCTGGACAATCATTAAATCCTTCCCTCTCCATTTTAAAAACAGTGTTTTATCAATGGTACCTCTTTTGAAACCATTTGAGAGTAGGAAGTTGGAAAGAGTTTCATACCAGGCCCTTGGTGCTTGTTTCAGGCCATACAAAGCTTTGTTTAGCCTGTAGACATGATCTGGATAAAATGGATCCTCAAAACCTGGAGGTTGACAAACATACACCTCTTCTTGAATTGTACCATAGAGGAAAGCACTTTTGATATCCATTTGAAACACCTTCATATTGTGATTGACAGCAAAGGCCAGGAACAGTCTAATGGCTTCCAATCTTGCAACAGGGGCAAATGTTTCATCATAATCAATCCCCTCTTCCTGTCTGTAACCTTGAACCACAAGCCTGGCTTTATTCTTGACAACAATACCCCTTTCATCAGTTTTGTTCTTGAAGACCCACTTTGTGCCAATGGGACTAACCTCTTCTGGAAGTGGTACAAGTTCCCATACTTGTTGTCTTTTAAACTGTTGGAGTTCCTCTTGCATGGCTTCTACCCAGCTGTTGTCTTTCAGTGCCTCTTGGTACTTGACTGGCTGATGGAGTGATAGAAAACCAGCAAAAAGACAAATGTTTTGGGTTTGGCTTCTTGTGAGCACCCCTTCATTTATGTTGCCAATGATTTGATCTGGTGGATGATATCTCAAGAAGATTAAATCTCCTTGGTATGGTATGATGGCATTGGTTGGTGAAGGCTGCAAATGTGTATCATCTGAGCTAACCACTGCTGGGGACTTTGATGATCCAGCAGTGGCTTCAAAAGGTGGTGGTATAGGAGGTAATGAAGTTGACAACTGCTGACTTTTATCCACTGTTTGAGGACTTTTGTCAGCAGTGTTTGAGGATGTGGAAGCAGTGGTTGATGGGCTACTTTGGTCAACAACTGTTGAGGTAGCAGTGGTTGAGCTTTAACAACTGTTTTGAACAGCTGGTGCTTTTCCCTTTGTGGCAGACCTTTGAGGGATGATGATTTCATACCCATAGTCTGGTGTTGTATCCTCTGATGGACCTGCACTGTTAGTCTTGACAGCAGTATTTTCAAAAGTGAATTTTTCAAGATCAAACAGATCTGCAGGGTTTGCTGGGATTTTCATTGATGAGAGTTCATTGAACTTAACATTCAAAGTCTCCTCCACTGCCTTGGTCCGTGTATTGAACACTTTGTAGGCCTTGGCAGTGGATGAGTATCCCAGATGATAACCACAATCAATTTTGGCTACAAATTTTGAAATGGAATCTTTTAAGTTCAAAATAAAGCATGGGCAGCCAAACACTTTGAAATATGAGATCAGTGGTTTAATTTTATACAGAATTTCATAGGCAGTCTTTTTGTGCCTGGGGTTTATTAAAACTCTGTTCTGAACATAGCAAGCAGTGTTTACTGCCTCTGCCCAGAAAGTTAATGGCAAACCTGAATCTGCAAGCATGGTTCTGGCAGCCTCAATCAGAGTTATGTTCTTCCTTTCCACTACCCCATTCTGCTCTGGTGTTCTTGGGATGCTGTACTGCCTTACAATCCCTTTCTTCACACAGAAGGCATCCAACTCCCTATTTTTGAATTCTGTGCCATTGTCACTCCTGAAGCTTTTCACTGGAAGGTCAAATTGCTTTTCAACCTGTGTTACAAAGTCTTGCAAAATGCCTGCAGTTTCATCTTTTGAGTGCAAAAAGAAAGTCCATGTGAACCTAGAAAAGCCATCAACAATAACCAAACAATATTTTTTCTTTTTGAGGCTCATGACTTGAACTGGGCCAAACAAATCCATGTGTAGCATTTGCAAACACTGGGTTGTTTTGGACTCTTCAATGGACTTGTAAGAACTTTTATGCTGTTTTCCTTTTAAACAGGAAATGCAATGTTCAGGGCATGAAAACAATTTTTGTGGTAGGCCTCTCACCAAACCATTTTTTGAAATTTCTGTGATTGTCTTAAGATTTGTGTGTCCCAGCCTTCTGTGCCAAAGTTCTGTCTCTTTGTTAGAGGCAGCTGAGAACAGACAGGCATCAGCTCTGGGACACTCTTTTGACATGTCAACAACATAAACATTGCCACTTCTTTGAGCAACAAGTTTAGTTTGACCAGTTTTGATTATTGCTTCAATCTTTTTGACCATTTCTGGTCCAACAATCCTACAACAATCTTTTGTGAAGAATGACCCAAAACCCTTGTCACTCATTTGGGACACACTCAGAAGGTTGAATTTTAGATTGTCTATTAGATTGACATTTTCAAATTTTACTTTTCCAGACTCCACTGTACCCGACCCCAGAACTTTTCCTTTACTATTATTCCCAAAGGATATATCACCCCCACCATGGATTTTAAAGTCTTTGAGGAGGGCTTTACATCCTGTCATGTGCCTGGAGCCTCCACTATCTACATACCAAAGGCTATCAAAGCATGCAGAAGCTTCCTGCACATGAAGTAAAAGAATTAGTTCATTAAGGTCTCCAAAGCCAACAAGGCTTTGGATGGGGTCTCAACAGTGTCTGGGATGGAGGTAGAATGATGGACAGTTGTTAGGTCAGGGGTTTGAACTATTTTAGGACAGTTCTTCTTTAACCACTGTTGTGGGTCCTGACCAATCATCTGCTGATAGCCAAAAGGATGCCTGTTCACTTTGGGTTTAGAGGGCCTTTTGTAGGCCTCATAAACGTGTGGAATCCTTTGGTAAGACTGTTTTTCTCTGCCTTTTCTGAACTGATTGGCAGGGGGTGCATCAGTAACCTGAACATCTCTTTTGACAGATGTTTGGTTCAGCTGTTTTGTAACGGCTGTTTGAACTGGCACAAACAGTGGTTGTTTCTTGGTGAACTTGACAGATGATGAGGATGATGATGATGGACTCAAGGATGTTTTAGCCATGTACTCGTTCTTTTTCACATCAAAGTTTTTGAGGTACACACATGCTTGAGTTTTGTGGTTTGTTTTACCACAGACAATGCAGCTTTCTGCTGAAACAATGATACTTGTTTTGTTTAAATCATAAGCTTTCAAGTGGAAACGGTCTTTTGTTAGATGATTCCTTTTTTCACAGAATTCACAAAACAAGTTGTCAATTTTTTCTTTCTTCTTTCTCTTTTCAGACTCCTTTGCAGCAGAGGTTTTAACCACTGCTGGGATGTCCTTGAGAGGTATGACTTTAGCTTTTGGAGCTTTAACACCATCAGTTGATGTAAAGTCCATTGGCTTGAAATTTTGAAGAATATCACACTCGTCAGACCAGGTAGGTTTAAACTGATATTTTTCAAGTTCTTCAAAAGTTGAGGAACTCCTTGTTCTGCCAAGTGTGATTTTGTTACCGAGTTTGTCAGTGATTTTCACTTCTTGGCCATTCTTGTTTGTGGGGATAAACTCAGTGGTTACATCAGTGTTTTGAACAGATTTTTCACAAGCAATGTGTTCATCATCATATTTTCTATACCCAACCCCAAACTTCACATTACTTTCAATCTGTTTAGCAAGCATCACCTCATATCCTCTGCAGGATTCCACCCATCTTTCACAAGTAATCTGGGTGGATTCCAACTCCTTTTTGCAACTTTGGTATTTTTCTACCATAGTTTGAAGTTGGGTTTTGGTGATGCTTTGCTCTTCTTTTAGACAGTTGATTTCTTTTTCCTTTTCAGTCAATTTGTTTTTAAGTTCTTTTAAAGATCTTTCAAATTTGACCTCATCAGACAAGATTTTATCCCGAAGGTTTTCATTCACCTCTTTGATGTTAGCAAAAGCAATTATGCAATTGTCAGAACACAGTTTTTCAAGAACTTGAGGAGATACCTTGGCAGCTGCCATCATTGCACAATCACATTGATGATCTTTATCATCATCAGCTTTTACCTTCTTTTCACCAGCCTTTTCTTCTTTCTCTTCTTCTTTGTCCTCTATGGACCATGGATCTGTCATTGGTTCAATCAGGGTACCTGAACTTTCTCCCAACAGTATTTCATCAGCCACTGCAGTAACCACTGCTTCAATCACCTCTTCCACTGTTTCAAAGCACTGCTGTTCCTCCTCAGCTTCAACCCCCTCCTGTATTGACTCTAGTGCCATCAAACAAAACTCATCATGTGAAGAATCATTAGAAGCATAGAGTGCAAAATTTTCATCACAAAGATCATCAGGCATACTGCTCCAGTCAACAAACCCTTGAGTGAAAAAACTTTGTTGATCTGGTTGTGCTGCTGCTAGAGCAGTGGTTTGAGGTGCAACAGGTTGCACTTGTACCTGTGGAGCAGGGGTTTGAACATATTGGATTTGTGGAACAGTAGTTTGGACATAATGTACTGGCATAGGGGCAGCAGCATAGTGAGCAGTGTTCACTTGTGCTGTTGGGGCATATTGGGCATAGTGCACAGTGTTTTGGTTTTGAGGTCGAGGATTTGAGCTAGGATGAGTAATTATGGGACCAGCGGTTTGACTCCTACATTCCCTAGCGAAATGTCCCAACCTATTACACTTATAGCACTTGATTTTCGATTTATCCAACCCAACCCTTAGATTCCCATGCAAACCTGGGAATTTTCTCCCTGTTCTTTTGTAGAACTTGCTAGTTCTAACACTTAGCAAAGCCAGTTGGTGCAGGATGTCCATTTCCTCTAAATCAGTGGGATCAAAATGTTGTAAATCATTGAGTTCAAAGCTTAAATTGTCTGACATCTGGTTTTCGTTAGCAGTGAATGCATAACTTGCAGAGTGAGGATCAGGGTTATTAAAATTTGCACCAGCAGTTATGTCAATGAAGTGATCATAACCCTGATCCTTACCACTGTTCCCAGATTCTTCTTGACCCAGAAGAGCAGTATTACCGAAAGTGTAATCATCGGTAGCTTTTCCTGACTCTTGTAACCTCCTTTTTCTGGTTCAACTCCCTTTCGTAGGTCAGGAGTCGACCATGGAGTTGGGTCAAGGTCAGATCCTTGAATTCAGATGAATTTCGGGTGACAAAAGCTATAGTGTCCCATTTTTCTAGCAGTGACCTGAGGAACCTGCTATTTTGAGTTGAGTTTGTAAAAGTGGTGTTAACAAGCCTCAGTTCACTGATGAGACAACTAAAACGCTCAAATTGTTGCGTTAGTGATTCACCTTTAACGTAGCAAAATGTTTCATACTGTTGGTTCAGGATTTCCCTATTGCTTTCTATGACTTCTTCAGTTCCACCAAACTGTTCCTTAAGTGCGTCCCATAATTCTTTGGCACTGTTACAGTGTAACAGTCCAGCATATATCTCATTGGGCAGCGCTGATGCTATGATGCTAAAAGCTTTAGCATCTAGTTCGATCTTTTGAAAGTCGGTTTCGGTATAATTTTCAACTGGTTTTGGAACGAACTTTTTAGCATCTTCAGCGCTTGGCACTGAAGGAACATGGGGACCATAAATGACAGACCTCCAACAACCTGTGCTTTGTTGAGTGAGGATGTGACCCATCCTCCTCTGCCAGATGTTGTACTCATTTCTTTTTAGCATAGGTGGTTTAAAAAGTGAGCCGATGTTGTTTTTATCATCCTGAGATTGTGACGTCATTCTTGTTGTTTTACAGACACTGAGAAATCAACTTTAATGGTGATTAATCCTTGCTCTGTTTTTCAACGGACGAACAAACGATCAGTATCAACTGTTATGAGCTGAACTATTTACGTCAAAATGATTGTTAAATCAAATTTGACTGTCCAGGCTCTGATACCAATTGTTGGATCTGAGTTTCTTTTTGATTGTATTTTCGTTTGAAATTAAGATGGAAATGAAAGAGTTGTGCAACGGAATTAAGATGAAAGCAAACTTTGCATACAATCAAACAGGAGTAATACTTTTAATCAAACATCTTTACACAATGAACCGAATGATTGAATTTGTTTCAACAACGATTACAATGATTGATGTAAGAATGCAAACTCCCCCTCAGCCAGAGCTCAGTAGTTTGTTCGTGCAAAGAAGACGATGTGGTGAAAAGAGCTAATAGAACAGTACAAAGTACTGAACTATTTATAGGCACTTGCAAACCACTGAGCATCTTAGCTGACGTCACCATGAAAGTGACATCTAACCTCCTAACAAACTCTAACCTCTGATCTATACAAACACTGATGTAGTAACTACTGCTATTACAATCTATTACATGAAAGACACTTAAACAGCTGTTGCATCCTTCCACTGCTGTGAACCCAGCAGTGCTTGTCCGGATCAGCAGTACTTGACTCAAGGCAGTAGATTGAGTCAGCAGAGCTTTGGTCTTCCATCAGTCTTTGACATTGGTCAGTAGATGCAAAGCAGTAGTTGTAGGTCAGCACTTAGTAAGATCAGCAGATAGGAGGTCAGCAGATATGAAACCACTTTCAAGAGGAGAGATTTGCATGAACTAATCAGTAATCGTCTGCTTATTCTTGATCCACTGCTCTGATCCAGTTTTGGCTTTAATTATCTGTTCCTCTGATAGGGTTCAATCCCAACATCAATCAACGGAAGATACGAATCCCAACTACCACCAAAATCGATTACACAAGCTCTAAGCATATCCTCCAGTGTTTGGATTGTTCTTTCAGATTGACCATCTGATTGCGGATGATAGGTTATGCTCAAATTAAGTTGGGTTCCCATAGCAGGTCATATGGTTCTCCAAAAGCGAGACGAAAATTGAGCATCTCTATCTGATATAATGTTCAAAAGAACACCATGACGGGATACAATCTCATCCACATAGATTTTTGCAAGCTTGTCAGCAGATAGATCCTCACGAATCGGTAAGAAATGTGCTGACTTGGTAAGACGATCAACAACTACCCAGATAGTGTCATGACCTCTTTTAGTGCGTGGAAGTTTGGTAATAAGATCCATAGCAATGTTTTCCCATTTCCAAACTGGAATCTCTGGTTGCTCCAATAATCCAGAGGGATGTTGATGTTCAGCCTTAACCTTAAGACAAGTAAGGCATTTAGACACTTATAAGGCAATGTCGTTCTTCATACCAGGCCACCAATACTGAGTACGAAGGTCTTTATATATTTTGTCTGAGCCAGGATGAATAGAATAACGAGACTTATGAGCTTTATCCATAATCAAGGTGCGAATATTGTCTTGACTTGGGACCCACAAACGGTCCATGAAATAATACGATCCATTGTCTTTTAGCTCGAGATCAGGCTTAATATGAAATGGTAATTCCTTACCCATCAAATCTTGTGAAACACAAGTATGTTGAGCCTGAGAAATGCGGGTTTGAATATCAGATCGAACTCGAACACAATGAAGCTTGACATGCTCTTTACGACTCAATGCATCAGCCACGACATTCGCCTTACCAGGATGGTAGCGAATTTTGCAGTCATAGTCGTTTAGAAGTTCAACCCAACGTCGTTGCCTCATGTTAAGTTCTTTCTGGTTGAAAATATGCTGAAGACTTTTGTGGTCAGTGAAAACCACACATTTAGTACCATACAGATAGTGTCTCTAGATTTTGAGAGCGAATACAACTCCACCTAACTCAAGATCATGAGTCGTGTATTTCTTCTCGTGAACCTTCAACTGTCTCAATGCATAAGCTATGACTTTGTTCCTTTGCATAAGAACACAGCCAAGACCTAATTTGGATGCATCACAGTATACGACAAAATCATCATTGCCCTCAGGTAAAGATAGAATAGGTGCATCGCAGAGTTTCTGTTTCAAGGTCTGAAAAGCTTCTTCCTATTTGGATCCCCATTCAATGGGTTTGTTCTTCTGAGTTAAAGCAATTAGAGGAGCTGCAATCTTGGAGAAGTTTTCGATGAAGCGGCGGTAATAACCCGCGAGACCAAGAAATGAACGAACCTCGGTTGGAGTAGTAGGCGTGTCCCAATCCTTAATTGCACTGATTTTGGAGGGATCTACATGAATACCTTGTTCGTTGACGATATGTCCAAAAAATTGAACTTCCTTAAGCCAAAATTCACACTTGTAGAATTTGGCAAAAAGCTGCTCTTTTTTTAGGAGTTCCAAAGTAAGACGGAGATGTTGCTCATGATCAGCTCGAGTCTTAGAATAAATCAAGATGTCGTCAATGAAAACGATGATGAACTTGTCCAAATAAGGCTTACAAACAATATTCATCAAATCCATGAAAACAACAGGAGCATTAGTAAAACCGAATGGTATAACAGTGAACTCATAATGCCCATATCTTGTGCGGAAGGCTGTCTTGGGAATATCTTCTTCAAGCACTCGAAGTTGATGATACCCAGAACGTAGACCAATCTTTAAAAAACAAGTAGCACCCTGTAACTAAGAGATCATCAATGTGAGGTAGGGGATAACGATTCTTGATGGTAAACTTGTTAAGCTCACAATAATCGATGCACATCCTAAAAGATCCATCTTTCTTCTTGACAAAAAGAACGGGAGCACCCTAAGGTGAAAAGCTAGGACAAATAAAACCTTTGTCAGAGAGTTCCTAAAGCTGTTTAGATAACTCTTGCATCTCGGATGGTGCAAGACGATACGGAGATCTAGCAATAGGATTAGTACCAGGTATAAGATCAATACGAAACTCGACTTGGCGTGCTGGGGGTAAACCAAATAACTCTTCATGAAACACTTCTGAATAATCCCGAAAAACAGGCATATCTTAAATAGACTTACCTTTGCCTTTCTCCTCTACGACATGTGCCAACAAAGCAACATAGTTCTTGCCCAGATACCTTCGAGCTTGAGTACAAGACATGAGTTTGAGATGTGACAACTGTGTTCTGTAATCGATGTACAATGTAAAACAATGTTGATTATCAATAAAAAATGTGTTTCGGTGTTATTATATGTGTTTTGGTGTTATTATGTGTGTATTTATGTTTGGTGATTTTACGATTTGATTCGATTCCGATTTCAAGCTTTAAATCGCTTTCTGGAAGGTTATACGCAAACTGGTGCGTAAACGCAGTCAGTTTAACGTGACAAACACTCGATAATAGTGACATAGGCTTAACATACCTTAAATAACCTTTACATAACTTATAAATAAGTTTTGAATGGTTTGGTGTGTTGAAAACAAGTCTATTCGATCGCAGGGACTATTTGTGTCAAACTGCGAAAGTATGCCGATTCGTTCTATATCAAACATTCCAGAACTTGATCATAAGTTAAACATACCCTAAATATCCTTTACATAGCTTAGACATAGGCTTTGAGGTGTTTGGTGCACAAAAATAAACTTTCTTGGTCAATAGGGATTGAAAGCGTCAAAAAGTGCATAAGTTTGCATTTTCGCGCATATCTTACGTTCTGAATATATCCGGACATCCAAAAATTTATGTAATCATTAAAATATTTTATTTTAGTGATTGGCATGATAAAATACCATTCGTCGCTTAATTTGGATCGTTTTTGCGTCCGTTTGAGTTTTCGTCGTAATTAACCAAACAACGCAACCGTACGACCAAACGAACCGACATCCGAGATGTTTTTGAGCATATTTTAAGTTCCCTATACTTTAACTTCATTTAAGAGCCTTGAAATGAGGTTAACGGGGCTTAAACGCGTCAAAAATGGCTTAATATTGTTGCAGGGACCAAAACTGTAAATATTCAAAACTTTCTGGAACTGGGCATGTGGTGGCGTGACACCACCACTATTTGGGTTGGCTGTGGTGGCACGCCACCACCCTATCTGGGTAGAAACTCAAGTTTCAGCAATGGCAGGTCCATTTTCAGCAACCGAATTGAGTTTCAGGGGCCTAAGTGTAACTTTTTCAATACCGTTTGATGGTATTTGGGCACCCCTAGTATTCCAAAACAATGTTCCATACATGGACGGTCCAGATCGAAGCTCAATTATCAAGGAACGATCCTAACGGTTGTGGAAAATCTATATAAACCCACCATTTCACTTCACTTTCCTCACACTTGATCTCAATCATCTTCTCTAAGTTGAAGCTCTCCTTGTGAAGCTTCATACCTGAGAATTTTTGAGTTCAAATCTTCATAGCTTGGACCCTTTGTAAGTTTCCTTCATGCTTATTCTTGTATTCAAGCATGAAAGTCAAACAGTGTTTGACTTTCTGCTTTGACCACGAGTTAGTCAACACAATGTTCGTTTGAACTTTGCAACTTGAGCGTAATCATGATGGTTATAGTCCCGAGTGACTATACCTACTGATTACCACGTTGACTAGGCGTAGTGATGAGTCGTAGTTTCGGTCAAAATGCGTATTCATGCATATTTTGCAACCAAACTACTCTTGGGTATCAAAACACTTTGTTTTGATATCTGACAAATCCCGTTATCAGACTGCACCCATGGTTATGTGTGGGTTATGTGGGTAACGATTGAATATGTTATTGTTAATTTACCCTTTGGTGGTTTATTAATGCGAGTTTCGAGATAGTCAAGTCACGAAGGTTTGGATGTTATTAGCGAGGCGACCAAAAGTAGTTTCACAATTAAAACGATGATGACTTAAACGAGTTAAATGATTTTGGAACAATTTAAACGAGTTAAACTATTTGGAAACGATTTGAACAAGTTAAACGAGTTGGATAAACGATTGGTTTTTAGTTAGTGTTTAGATAACGGGACGGGTGTAATGTGATGAAAGAATGGTAGATACGCCGCTGGTACTTCTTATATATAAGTGTTTTCATCATATTACATACCGTGGTGTTATTTAGTTCACTTGGGTAAACGATTTTGAAACGAGGTCACACAACGATGTTTTCTAAATAATATAAACCATACAAGTTTTATTAACGAGTTTTTACGAGATGTTTTACAAATTGGTTTACTAAAACAAATGTCTTGGGGTTAGAATCATGGCTACGAGATTTTATAAGTTATAATCATCTTGTTTTGAGATGGTTAATTATGCTACAATATTATGCACTTTTTAAAACAAGGTTTTTACTAAGGTATTGCAACATGTAAACTAGCCATAAATCCGACACTCTTATAAAACCTATGTGCTCGCCAGCATTTCTTTGCTGACTTTGTTTTTACATATGTTTCAGGTGTTGTTGAATGATGATGATTGCTAGGATGCATGCTCACATAGGATCTGGACGAGGCCTTAGTGACATAATAACAATGATAGACTATGTGTAACTTGTTTGTTTATGTTAAGACAATGTTAATGTTTAATATTATCAATAAAATGAAACTTTTGTATCCATGGTTGTGAAACAATAATTCTGTTACAACACTCCCCGACGTTTCCGCCGCGGTTTCGTTATTTTAACGCGGACGGGGTGTGACAGAAGAGTTGGTATCAGAGCCAATGGTTATAGGGAATTAGGTTATTAGTAATGCTTTGACCTAGACTATAACTTTCTAGGACCCTAACGCAAGTTTTCTTGCGTTTAGATTTTAAAACAAAACTGTCACCTACCCTTAGGTGATAACCACAATAAGAACATAAATTTCGAATCCGCTTTGAAAACTAATCATTTCTTCGTAAATGATTTGTTATAAGGTTTTGAACCCTCTAAGTTTTCAAAATCTCGTCAAAGTTTGGGTCTTATAATATGAACACGTGCAAACTGGAAGGGTGAATGCATGTACCCTGAGTTTTCTGTCTAAGGCTAGAGTGTTCGTACAAATCCACAGTATTGGACCAGTCACTCTTACCTGGGAACTCTTGGGGTGAGTGTTCACTTATAGGCAAGCATGTCTTCGCGATACATTATATTGACCCATTTACTTTGATTAGTCACTGCGTGTCGTTTGTTTGTTCGAGGTAACGAACGAATGATCGCCTTCCTTGTGTTTTGTCGATGTTTTTCAATACCTCTTTTGTCTTTCCCAATTGTCAACCTCACTCGATTCTCATGTTTCCTTGTTTCTTTTTAGACAATGCCTCCTTGACGTGATGCACAACCTCTAAATAACGAAGAAGTCGCAGCCCTTGTCGCTCAACAAATGGTTGCTATGCTTCCAGGCGTAGTGACCCAAATCCATCAATTATACAACAACAATAATAACAATAATGCTCAGTGTAATTTCAAGAACTTCAATTCTGCTAAGCCGTTGAAGTTCTCTGGGTCTCAAGGAGCAACTGCGCTCCTACAATGGTTCGAGAGTATCGAAAGCACATTCAGACATGTGCAGTGTCCGAATGAGCGTAAGGTTGAGTTTGCATCAAGTGTGTTCGAGAAGCGTGCTCTTACATGGTGGAACGGAGTGATGCGTGATAGGGGTGCCGAAGTGGCATTGGCACAAACATGGGAAGAGCTTCGAGCTCTCATGATGAAAGAGTTTTGTCCCCGTCACGAGATTCGGGAGTTGGAATGAGAATTTGACGATCTAAAGCAAGATGGGGGAGAACACCGTGCGTATACGGATTGTTATGAAGAGCTGAGTTTGTTGTGTCCCACTATGGTTACCCCGTTGGGGAAAGCGATAGAGAGGTAAATTGATGGTCGACCCAATTCTGTGCGAGACATTGTGACTGGCAGTAATCCTACTACTGTTCGTCAAGCGATTGAATTATGAATTAGCTGCTACCTTGACTGAGTCTCAGGTTAGAAAAGGTAAACTGACCCGTAAGGGGGATAAGAAGAAGTCAGCTGATTCCACAAAAGACAAGGAAAAGGGTAAGGGTAAGAAGAAGGGAGAGTCTTCTAAGAAGTCGAGGAAGCGCAAGGCTTCCCAAAACTTTGCCGTCACTGCTCAGAATCCTCAGAACCCACCAGCTCAACCTCCTGTGAAGAAAGTGTATGCTAGTACCGCACCTCACTGTGCTCGCTGCAACGGTCATCATGTTGCACAACAAGCTTGCAAGCAATGCACTACGTGTGGTAAACTTGGACATCTGGCAAAAATTTGTCGCTTGGGTCAGAATCTAGTTGCTCAGAATCAGGCTCCAGTTCAAGGGAATGCTACTAGATTCCCACCTGGATCATGTTATAATTGTGGGGAGTTTGGTCACTTCCGCAACAACTGCCCGAGGTTAGTGAACGCGAATGCAAATGCAAATGCAAATCCGAATGCTGTTGCAAACGCAAACCCCACTCATGGATGAGCGTTCAATCTGAATGCAAACGAGGCTCGAGCTGACAACCTCATTGTCAATGGTACGTTTCTTATTAACCATCAACCTGCATCTATTCTTTTCGATTCTGGTGCCGATAGAAGTTTTGTTTCGTTATCTTTTGAGCCTTTACTTGCGATACCTAGAACTAAACTGAGGAAACCCTTATCTGTCAAAGTTGCTACTGGTAAACCACTCGTACTAGATTCTGTTATTCGTGGTTGTCAATTGAACCTCGATAACCATCTTTTTCCTATTGACCTCATACCGATGCAACTTGGGAGTTTCGACGTTATCGTAGGGATGAATTGGTTAGCTAAACTTCATGCTGAGGTGGTTTGTTTCGATAAGATCGTACGTATTCCTCTTTCGTCTGGTGAAGTCCTAGAGGTTCGTGGCGAGAAACCATCTGGTGGTCTGAAGCTTATGTCGTGTACGAAAGCCCAAAGTTATTTACGAAAAGGATATGTTGCTTTTCTGCCACATGTCACCAAGGAGAAGGGCAAAAGCAAGCGTATTCAAGATATTCCGATTGTTCGAGATTATCCAGAGGTGTTTCCCGATGAGCTGCCTTGTTTGCCTCCTGTTCGTCAAGTCGAGTTTCATATTGACCTTGTACCCAATGCCAACCCGATTGCGAAAGCACCTTATCGTCTTACACCGTCGGAGATGCAAGAATTATCTAAACAGCTTCAAAAGTTATCTGATAAAGGATTCATCCAACCGAGTTATTCACCTTGGGGCGCTCCTGTCCTCTTTGTGAAAAAGAAAGATGGATCTTTTTGAATGTGTATCAATTATCGTGAGCTTAATAAGCTTACCATCAAAAATCGATATCCCCTACCTCGAATCGATGATCTCTTGGACCAGCTGCAAGGTGCATCATGCTTTTCCAAGATCGACCTACATTCTGGGTATCATCAACTTCGTGTATTCGAAGAAGATATTCCCAAAACTGCTTTCCGCATGAAATATGGGCACTACGAGTTTACCGTCATGCCTTTTGGTTTGACAAATGCCCCAGCTATCTTCATGGACTTAATGAATAGGGTCTGTAAACCTTATTTAAACAAGTTCATCATCGTGTTCATTGACGATATTCTCATTTATTCGAAGTCTCGAGCCGATCATGAGCAACACCTTCGTTTGACTCTGGAACTCCTGAAAAAGGAACAACTTTTTGCTAAATTCTCCAAGTGTGAATTTTGGCTTAAAGAAGTTCAGTTTTTGGGTCATATAGTCAACGAGCAAGGTATTCATGTGGATCCATCCAAAATTGTTGCCATTAAGGATTGGAATACACCAACGACACAAACAAAAGTTCGTTCTTTTCTTGGTCTCCCTGGATATTACCGAAGGTTTATTTCAAATTTCTCGAAGATCGCGGTTCCACTCACTGCTTTGACTCAGAAGAATAAGCCTTTTGAGTGGGGACCCAAACAAGAAGAAGCGTTCCAAACGCTGAAATAGAAGCTATGTGATGCTCCTGTGTTATCTTTGCCCGAAGGAAACAATGATTTCGTTGTCTACTGTAACGCATCTAATTTAGGCCTTGGTTGTGTTCTTATGAAATGAGGTAAAGTTATAGCGTATGCGTCAAGACAACTAAAAGTTCAAGAGAAGAACTATACGACTCATGATCTTGAGTTAGGAGCTGTGGTTTTCACGCTCTTAATGGCACAAAATGTGTGGTATTCACAGACGACAAAAGTCTCCAGCATATTCTTAATCAGAAGGAGTTGAATATGAGACAGCGACGCTAGGTTGAACTCTTGAGCGATTATGACTGCGAAATTCGCTACCATCCTTGTAAGGCGAATGTCGTAGCCGATGCGCTTAGTCGAAAGGAGCGAGTCAAGCTTCATTCTGTTCGAACTCTATCTGATATTCAATCTCGTGTCCTTCAAGCTCAACGATCTTGTGTGATCAAAGGCTTATTGAAATATGAGCTACCGCTTCAACTTGAGCTTAAACTCGAAAGAAAAGACGATGGTTTACTCTACTTCAAGGATCGTTTGTGGATTCCGAAACAAGACGATCTTCGCACTTTGGTGATGGACGAATCTCACAAGTCTCGATATTCTATCCACCCTGGTGCTGATAAAATGTACAAGGATCTTCGTACTCAGTATTGGTGGCCTGGTATGAAGAAGGATGTTGCCTTGTATGTATTGAAATGCCTAACTTGTCTCAAAATCAAGGCCGAACATCAACGACCATCTGGTTTGCTTGTACAACCAGAGATACCGGTATGGAAGTGGGAGAACGTTGCGATGGATCTCATCACTAATTTACCGCGTACATCTAAAGGTCACGATGCTATTTGGGTTGTTATCGACCGATTAATGAAGTCAGCTCATTTTATTCCGATTCGCGAGGATCTATCTGCTGATAAACTTGCAAAGATTTATGTTGATGAGATTGTATCACGACATGGTGTTCCTTTGGATATCATTTCTGATCGTGATGCTCGATTTTCATCGTATTTCTAGAAGACCATGCAATCTGCTTTGGGAACCCAACTAAATCTAAGCACTGCTTATCATCCCCAAACAGTTGGACAATCTGAAAGGACGATTCAAACTTTGGAGGATATGCTTAGAGCATGCGTGATAGACTTTGGTGGTAATTGGGATTCTCATCTTCCATTGATCGAGTTCTCTTACAACAATAGTTATCATGCTAGCATTAATATGGCACCATTCGAAGCTTTATACAGTCGAAAATGTCATTCACCTGTCTGTTGGAATGAGATCGGTGAAGCTCAGCTTACTGGACCTGAGCTCATTCTGGAAACGACAGACAAAATCAAGAAAATTCACGATAATCTTGTGACAGCTAGAAGCCGTCAAAAGAGTTATGCGGATGTGCGATGCAAGCCCTTAGAATTTCAAGTCGGAGACCGTGTCCTACTCAAGGTGTCACCTTGGAAGGGAGTGGTGAGATTTGGAAAGAAAGGAAAACTTGCACCTCGATATGTTGGACCATTTAAGATTGTTGAAAGAATTAGGAAGGTTGCCTATCGACTAGAGCTACCTCCAGAGCTTGGAAATATTCATCCAACTTTTCACGTGTCCAATTTAGAAAGTTTTTAGGTGATGTTGATCTTCATATTCCACTCGACGAGATTCAAGTTGATGAAACGATGCATTTTTTCGAGAAACCCGTGGAGATAATGGATCGTGCAGTCAAACAGTTGAAGAACAAACGAATTCGATTGATCAAAGTTCGTTGGGAGTCCAAACGTGCCCCAGAGTTTACTTGGGAACGTGAGGACCAAATGAAGGCGAAATATCCGCATTTGTTCTCTCAAGTTTCCTCTAGTTAAAATTTCCGGACGAAATTTCCTAAAGTAGGGGAGACTGTGACAACTGCGTTCTGTAATCGATGTACAATGTAAAACAATATTGATTATTAATAAAACAATGTGTTTCGGTGTTATTATATATGTTTTGGTGTTATTGTGTGTGTATTTATGTTTGGTGATTTTACGATTTGATTCGATTCCGATTTCAAGCTTTAAATCGCTTTCTGGAAGGTTATACGCAAACTGGTGCGTAAACGCAGTCAGTTTAATGCGACAAACACTATGGAATAGTGACATAGGCTTAACATACCATAAATAACCTTTACATAACTTAGAAATAAGTTTTAGATGGTTTGGTGTGTTGAAAACAAGTCTATTCGATCGCAGGGACTATTTGTGTCAAACTGCGAAAGTGTGCCGATTCGTTCTATATCGAACATTCTGGAACTTGATCATAAGTTAAACATGCCCTAAATATCCTTTACATAGCTTAGACATAGGGTTTGAGGTGTTTGGTGCGCAAAAATAAACTTTCTTGATCAATAGGGACTAAAAGCGTCAAAAAGTGCATAAGTTTGCATTTTCGCGCATATCTTACGTTCTGAATATATCCGGACATCCAAAAATTTATGTAATCATTAAAATATTTTATTTTAGTGATTGGCATGATAAAATACCATTTGTCGCTTAATTTGGATCATTTTTGCGTCCGTTCGAGTTTTCGTCGTAATTAACCGAATAACGCAACCGTACGACCAAATGAACTGACATCCAAGATGTTTTTGAGCATATTTAAGTTCCCTATACTTTAACTTCATTTTAGAGCCTTGAAATGAGGTTAACGGGGCTTAAACGCGTCAAAATGGCTTAATATTGTTGCAGGGACCAAAACTGTAAATATTCAAAACTTTCTGGAACTGGGCATGTGGTGGCGTCACGCCACCACTATTTGGGTTGGCTGTGGCGGCACGCCACCACCCTATCTGGGCAGAAACTCAAGTTTCAGCAATGGCAGGTCCATTTTCAGCAACCGAATTGAAATTCAGGGGCCTAAGTGTAACTTTTTCAATACCGTTTGATGGTTTTTGGGCACCCCTAGTATTCCAAAACAATGTGCCACACATGGACGGTCCAGATTGAAGCTCAATTATCGAGGAACGATCCTAACTGTTGTGGAAAATCTATATAAACCCACCATTTCACTTCACTTTCCTCATACTTGATCTCAATCATCTTCTCTAAGTTGAAGCTCTCCTTGTGAAGCTTCATACCTGAGAATTGTTTAGTTCAAATCTTCATAGCTTGGACCCTTTGTAAGTTTCCTTCATGCTTGTTCTTGTATTCAAGCATGAAAGTCAAACAGTGTTTGACTTTCTGCTTTGACCACGAGTTGGTCAACACAAAGTTCGTTTAAACTTTGCAACGTGAGCGTAATCACGATGGTTATAGTCCCGAGTGACTATACCTACTGATTACCATGTTGACTAGGTGTAGTGACGAGTCGTAGTTTCGGTCAAAATGCGTATTCATGCGTATTTTGTAACCAAACTACTCTTGGGTATCAAAACACTTTGTTTTGATATCAAAACCTGTTTTCTAACTTAACTAAACATGTTTTAACATGTTTAGCTCGTCACTTTTAGTTTAGTGCTTGTGTAGAGTCGTAAGTCAAGCGGTCTAAACAACCGCTTAGACTTTCGAACTCTACCCGTTTGGTCGATCATTAGGATCCGACCAAGCATATTATGTAACCATAGTTGCATAGGGAATAACCTTCCGAGGTTATACCTTATGGTCACTTAGTTTAATTAGTTGTATGATAGGTAGTTTATATGCCTTAGGTAAAAGACCAAAATGCCCTTTTCATGCATAATTGGTAATTAAGCATATGTAACTTAACTTTTGTCACTTAAACTAATTATGTAACATGTTTAGGCATATAATACTTGTCATAGGACTAGTTAGACGTCTCGAACGCGCGTTTGCGCGAACGACGCGTTAAAGTGGCATAAGTCACCTTAATGGTTCGTAACGGGTTGAAAGCACTTAGGTTAGGTTCCGATTTAGGATGTCGGCTTTGTTAAACCATATCACATGAGTCCCAATACTCATTTGGTTTACAAGAATTCATTCTATCTGATCTTCCGATTTAGGTGTCGATTATTTATCTAGTGATCCGATTTCTAGGTGCTGCTTGACTTCCTTGTTTGAGCCTTGTTGAGTTCTTTTGATTGAGGAAACTTTGCACTTCATGTGAGTACATAGTTCCCCTATTTTACTATTTTCAATTGTTTTGGGGTGATTCATATGTGTTAAATGTTTTCGACATTTTAACGATGGTTTCAAAAACGATTGATACGGTTTATACAAAATTAATAATGATTTCGATAATGTGAACAAATTTGTTGGACGTATTTACATAACAAATGACATTCATTAACATTGATCAAGCCGCCCAGTATTAGGTTATGGTACCATAGGATCTGACAAATCCCGTTATCAGACTGCACCCATGGTTATGTGTGGGTTATGTGGGTAACGACTGAATCTGTTATTGTGAATTTACCCTTTGATGGTTTATTAATGCGAGTTTCGAGATAGTCGAGTCACGAAGGTTTGGATGGTATTAGCGAGGCGACCAAAAGTAGTTTCACAATTAAAACGAGGATGATTTAAACGACTTAAACGAGTTAAACGATTTTGGAACAATTTAAACGAGTTACACGATTTGGAAACGATTTGAACAAGTTAAACGAGTTAGATAAACGATTGGTTTTTAGTTAGTGTTTAGATAACGGGACGGGTGTAATGTGATGAAAGTATGGTAGATACGCCACTGGTACTTCTTATATATAAGTGTTTTCATCATATTACATACCGTGGCGTTATTTAGTTCACTTGGGTAAACGATTTTGAAACGAGGTCACACAACGATGTTTTCTAAATAATATAAACCATACGAGTTTTATTAACGAGTTTTTACGAGATGTTTTACAAATTGGTTTACTAAAACAAATGTTTTGGGGTTAAGAATCATGGCTACGAGATTTTATAAGTTATAATCATCTTGATTTGAGATGGTTAATTATGCTACAATATTATGCACTTTTTAAAACAAGGTTTTTACTAAGGTATTGCAACATGTAAACTAGCCATGAATCCGACACTCTTATAAAACCTATGTGCTCGCCAGCATTTCTTTGTTGACTTTGTTTTTACATATGTTTCAGGTGTTGTTGAATGGTGATGATTGCTAGGATGCATGCTCACATAGGATCTGGACGAGGCCTTAGTGACATAATAACAATGATAGACTATGTGTAACTTGTTTGTTTATGTTAAGACAATGTTAATGTTTAATATTATCAATAAAATGAAACTTTTGTATCCATGGTTGTGAAACAATAATTCTGTTACAACACTCCCCGACGTTTCCGCCGCGGTTTCATTGTTTTAACACGGTCGGGGTGTGACATGAGACTACTAGCAGGTTTCTCACCACGAACCTCTAAGATCTCACCTGTCGAAAGTGGTATATGAACAATCTTCTCAAAGCAAACTACCTCTGCGTGATACTTGGCTAGCCAATCCATTCCCACTATAATGTCGAAACTTCCAAGTTGCATCGGTGTGATGTCGATAGGGAAAAGATGGTTGTTAAGGTTCAACTGGCAATTTCGGAGGACAGAATCAAGAACAACGGGTTCACCACTAGCTACCTCTACTGTCAAGGGCTTCCCTAGTTTTGTTCTAGACATGCGAAGCAAAGGTTCAAAAGAAAATGACACGAAACTCTTATCGGCACCCGAATAAAAAAGAACAGATGCAGGCTGATTATTAACAAAGAACGTACCATTCACCACCTCGTTGTCTTCTCGTGCCTCATTTGCATTCATGTTGAAGACTCGTCCATGAGCCTGAGCCTGATTTGCATTGGCCAACCTAGGACATTGATTTCGATAGTGGGTCAAATCCCCAGAATTGTAGCATGATCAAGGCGGATAGTGAGGTCGTGCAGCTTGAGCTTGCTGTTGAGCAGGCGGTTAAGCAGCTTGTTAAACTGGGTTTTGTGCGGCTTGATTAGGAGCAAAACGACAAATGTCGGCAAGATGACCCGATTTTCCACAATTAGCACAGAAACGACACTGAACTTGCGGTTGATGGTGACTATTGCATCTGTTGCACAACGGTGCTTTGCCAGCATACTGTTTCTTTGCTGGTGGTTGTGCAGGTTGGTTGGGAGCTGCCTGGTTCGGTTGCGCGGTAACAACGAAATTCTGAGAAGCCATGCGCTTCTTAGACTTCTTCGAAGAACCAGATTTCTTACCTTTCTTGTTCTCACCCTTCTCAGATGATTGTTTCTTATCACCCTTCCTATGAAGCTTACCCTTTCTGATTTACGACACAGTTAAAGTCGCAGCCAACTCGATTGCCTGACGAACTATGGTAGGGTTGCTACCAGTGATGATGTCTTGCACGGGGTCAGGTAGACCATCGATATACCTTTCGATAGCCTTATCAAGTGGGGTAACCATGGTGGGGCAAAGCAAACTCAATTCCTCGTATCTGTCAGTATAAGCCTGATGTTCACCACTATCCTGTTTCAGATCATCAAACTCTCTTTCCAACGCCCTCTGTTCGTGACGAGGACAGAATTCCCTCATCATAAGAGCCCTAATCTCTTCCCAAGTCTGACCCAAAGCGACATTAGCACCACGATCCCTCACGACTCCATTCCACCAAGTAAGAGCCCTCTTTTGAAACACACTAGAAGCGAACTCGACTTTGCAATTATCAGGACACTGAACATGACGAAAGGTACTCTTAATGCTTTCAAACCACTGTAGGAGCCCAGTTGCTCCTTCAGAACCACTAAACTTGAGTGGTTTAGCCGAATTGAAACTTTTAAAGTTGCATGGAGCATTATGGTTATTGTTGGCTTGGTTAACTTGAGCAATGATATTCGGGAGTGCAGCAGCCATTTGCTGTGCAATGATTGTTGCCAGTTCAGCATTAGGTATCTGATTGTCGCGTCGAGGAGGCATTCTAAAAGAGGAAACATGAGAGAAAACGAGTGAGATGGCAGGATGAAAAAAATGAGATGATACAAATATCGACAAAAAGCATGGATGGTGGTCATTCGTTTATACCACAAAGCAAACAAACGACACACAGTGACTAATCAAAGTAAATGGGTCATAATAATGTATCGCGAAGACATGCTTTAGCCTATAAGTGGACACTCACCCCAAGAGTTTCTAGGTAAGGGTGACTGGTCCGATTATGTGTATTTGTATGAACACTCTAGCCTAGAAAGAAAACTCGAGATACAGGCATCCACCCTTCCAGATTGCACGTGTTCACATTATTTACACCCAAAACTTTGACGAGATTTTGTAAACTTAGAAGGCATTAAGCCCAAAGAATCATTCAAGAACGGATGATTGAATTTTCAAAATCGATTTGGAAAATTGGAGGGTTCAAAACCTTATATCAAATCATCTAAGAGTAGATGATTGATTTTCAAAAATCGTTTTGGAAAATTGTGTTCTTGTTGTGGTAATCACCTAAAGATAGGTGACAGTAGTGTTTTAAGATCTAAACACAAGATAACTTGTGTTGGGGTCCTAGAAAAGTTATAGTCTAGGTCAAAGTATTACTAATAACCTAATTCTCTATAACCATTGGCTCTGATACCAACTCTTCTATCACACCCCGGCCGCGTAAAACAACAAACCACGGCGGAAACGTCGGGGAGTGGAGTGGCAGAATTATTGTTTCATAACCATGGTATTTAAAGTTTCGTTTTAATTATTAACAAAGTGGTTACATTGTCTTAAAACAAAGAAAACAATGAGTACATAACATAATTAAACTATTCTTGCTTCATTTTATGTTACTAAGGCCCAAGTCCGCCTAAGTGTATCTTGAACAACCCTATGCATCAGCTCCTGAAAACACATGTGAAAATAGGTACGTCAGCATAAAAATGTCTGTGAGATACATAGGTTTATTGATTTAGGATTCATGACTTGTGTTTGAAATGTTTAACAAAAGTTAGTCATGAATCTTATTAAAAGTGTTTTCTTTTGTAAAACATATGAAAATCGATAAGAAATTTGATGATATAAAAGAAAGATGTGTGATTAAATAAATGGCCAAGTAAAATGAATTTGTATAAGATATGTTATTTGTAAAACAATGTTTTGTGAAGTTATGTTCTTTGGATAAAATATAATATGTCTAAATTGAAATTGTTTAAATAACGCTACGATATGTAATATCATAAAAGCACTTATATATAGGAAGTACCAGCGGCGTATCCACCATGCTTTTATCATATTACACATGCCTCGTTATTTAAATCACTTACCCAAACAAACCACCAAAATGTCTTGTTTAAACAAATGTCAAAATGTTTATGTGTAAACAATGTCAAATGCCAAATGTAAATCATGTAATGTATAATCAAATGTTATGTATGGCATGCGAAAGATGTCAACAAAAGCCATAGGTAAAATGCACAAAACAATGTATTTGAATAAATCATAGTTTAAATAAAAAATTATGTTTTGTAGAATAAATGCTTTATTGATACAATCATCTATGCGGTAATGTTAAAACGCATACATTCAAGCCTTGCGACTGTGGAGACAAACCCTTAAATAAATTAAAGGTTTATTAAAAATTATGAATATCGGATTCAGTCATTTCCTACTTCCTAACAAACCTAGGAAGTCGGAAATGGGAGTTGTCAATTCCTATGGTACCACTACTTACTACCGAGCGGCGTGATCAATGTTAATGAACGTATTTTTGTCCCGTTAAACAAACCAAATGTCATACCAAATGTAAGCATGTTATGTTTAAACAATGTACTAAGTATGCTAAATGAACATACATAGCATAAATGCGATGTAAATCGATGTGTACATATTCTAAAATAAACATATGAAGCAAACGTGTTTATGAAATCAATGTACTAGCATGTTAATTAAACATACATAGCATAAACATGGATGAAATCATGTACTATACATGTACTATATGAACATAGCAAGCATATGTTATAAAAACATGAAAAGCACGAAAGTAACAAATAGGCACATGTGTTTCACCCCAAAATATTTGAAAACGGTAAAAGAGGGGACGATGTACTCACTTGATAATGCTTAAGAGTCTTGAAATAACAAACAAGCAAAGCTAGAAGGAACACGGAATCAATCGGCACCTAATATAGGTAACTATGTTAATAAACCGGACCAAAATCGAGATCAGATAAAATGTGGTTTCGTAAACCAAATGAGTACGAGAACTCATGTAATATGGTTTAACAAAGCCTACATTCTAAATCGGAACCTATCCTAAGTGCTTATGACCCGTTACGACTCGTTAAGGTAGCTTACGCTACTTCAACGCGTCGTTTGCGTAAAACGCGTTCGGACCGCCTAACTAGTCCTATGACAAGTATTATATGCCTTAACATGTCTAATAATGTTGCCTAATCAGTTTAGATGTCAAAATTTAAGTTACATGTGCTTAGAATGAATTTATGCGCAAAAAGGGCATTTTGGTCATTTTTCCTAAGGCATATAAACTACCTATCATACAACTAACTAAACGAAGTGACCATAAGGTATAACCTCGGAAGGTTATTCCCTATACAACTATGGTCACAAAGTGTGTTTGGTCGGATCCTAATGATCGACCAAACGGGTCGGGTTCGAAAGTCTAAGCGGTTGTTTAGACCGCTTATCTTACGACCCTATATAAGCACTAAACTAAAAGTGACAAGTTAAACATGTTAAAACATGTTTAACTAAGTTAGAAAATAAGTTTGATATCAAAACAAAGGGTTTTGATACCCAAGAATAGTTTGGTTGCAAAATACGCATAAACGCATATTTTGACCGAAACTATGACTCATCACTATGCCTAAATAACGTGGTAATCAGTAGGTATAGTCACAAAGGACTATGACCATCGTGATTACGTTCATGTTGCGAAGTTCAAACGAACTTCGTGTTAACCATTGACTGGTCAAAGAAGAAAGTCAAACACTATTTGACTTTCACGCTTAAAAACGCATAAAAGAATGAAAGAAGCTTACAAGAGGTACAAGCAAGGAAGAATTTGATCTAGAAATACTCAGGTATGAAGCTAAGGCTTCAACTAAGAGCATAAATCAGATCAAATGTGAGGAAAGCAATTGAAACAAGGTGGGTATTTATAGAGTTTGGACAACCGTTAGGATTGTTCCTCGATTTTTGAGCTTCAATCTTTGCCCTCCATGTGTGCCCACTGATTTATCATTTTATGGGTGTCCAAAACCAGCTCCAAGTATGAAGAAACCATGTCCAAAAACCCTGAAACCAGCTGCTGATTGCATAAAATGGTTTTGTTGATCTGGGAATTGGTCGCGCCCCTCGTAAGATGAGGACTCATCTTACGCGCCCCGTGAGAGCCATGTTTGGCAGATTGTCAAAACTAGTCCCTGAATGTCCAAAACTTGGTTTTCGATGCATTTTCGACACATTTAAGCCCCGTTAACCCCATTTCAAGGCTATATAATGAATTTAAAGTATAGGGGACATGAAATATGCTTGAAAATGTGTCGGGTGTCGGTTCATTTGGTCGTACGGTCATGATATTTGGTTAATTACGACGAAACACGAACGGACGCGAAAAATGATCCAAATTACACGACGAATGGAGTTTTAGCATTACAATCACTAAAATAAAATATTTTAATGATTACAAAAATTTTTGGATATCCGGATGTATTCAGAACGTAAGTTATGCGCGAAAATGCAAACTTGTGCACTTTTTGACGCTTTTAGTCCCTGTTTGACCAAAAAGTTTATTTTTGCACACCGAACCCCTCAAAGCCTATTTCTAAGCTATATAAAGGATATTTATGGTATGTTTAACTTATGATCAAGTTCCGGAATGTTCGTTACCACACGAATCGGCATAGTTTTGCAGTTTGACGCAAATAGTCCCTGCGATCGAATAAACTTGATTTTGCCATACCAAACCCTTTAAAACTTATTTCTAATTATGTAAAGGTTATTTAAGGTATGTTAAGCATATGTTGATGTTCCGGAGTGTTTGTCGCATTAAACTGATTACGTTTACGCGTCAGTTTGCGTATAACTCTCCAGAAAGCGATAAAGAGTTTGAAATCGAACAAAAATCAAAATGTGCAAAATGTAAAACATAAATAAACAAATATTGGGATCAAATCACATTGTTTTATTGATAATTGAACTGTTTAAGGTTTATACAATGATTACAAGCACAGATGTCACAGTTAGATTGTTAGATGTAATATCACTTTAGTTTTTATATGTAACAGTATTAATCATATCAACTCAGTGGTTTTATATTTATACTAAGAAATAAAAATGAAGTACAATTGGATGGTTATTAAGCTCCTCATTTTGATTTTTTGGGTATAGTATTCTTGAAATTGGTCTTTTTTTGCAAATAGATGTTTTGGGCAAACTTCTGTTTTAGGTCAAACATTTGTTTAAGGCCAAACATCTGTTTGTGGCGAAACATCTGTTTATGGCCAAAGATCTGTTTAAGGTCAAACATCTGTTTAAGTCCAAATAACTAATATAGAAGCCAAACATTTGTTTAAGTTCAAACATCTTCAAAATAGTTAAAAATGATAGTTTTCATTAATCCTTTAAATTCAATTACAATGACTGTTTTCGTTCAAACATCTGATTGTTAAATGTTATTCACTGCTGGAAGACAACTTCTGTTTCTTTATTCTTCATGTTGACCACTGACTGACCAAACATCAGTGTTTCAATCATTGTAGGCTATCCACTGATATTTAAAAAACAACCATTGCTCTCATTTTTATTGTTGACATCCACTGATATTGACCATCAGTGTTTTCCCTAAAAAACAGCCACTCCTCACATTTTTATTGTTGATGTTTAATTAATTATAGAATTAAATTATCAAATGAAAACTAGAATTACAATGAAATTATCATTTTACTTAATTGTTACATTCCAATGAGATAAGAGTTCCTCCAACATTGTTTTGCGGATAAAAATTAAAGTTAACATAAAAAAATAAAAAATAAAAAAAAAGTCTTGATGACATTTTGTTGCATATCAAATCAGTAATTAATGCTAATTTCTTGAGCTTTGGACATTGAAAATATGTAAGATGGGAATTTCAAATTGACGGTTATTTTCTCTTAATTAAAGTTAAAATAAAAATTAGAAAAGTCATGATTAGAATTGCTTTCAAATCAAATCAGTAATTATTGTTAATATCTATAACTTTTGAAATTCAAAATATGCAAAATGCTAATTTAAAATTGACGTACTCTTTTTTTTTTCCTACAAACGAAACATAGATTCATAAGATTAAAATTAATTCATTTATGAATCATATTAAAAGTCCAATAATTACATAACATACTGAACAACTAAACTTTTAAATCTAACAATAACCGTAAGAATTAAGAAACTTTAGCTTCAACTCCATCGATTGTTGAACCTCTCGATGTATGTCTTTCAGCATTGCCATGAACTCCACGTCTCTATCATCGTACTCTATATTACTGACAACACAAAGCTCACGAACAGAAGTTGAAGGCATCCTAATAAGATTTCTGGAAACCTGTTGTCTCGTGAACAGGCCAACTTGCAATCCATCAAAACATCTCTTCAGCTCTTGAAGAGTAGCCCTATCTTCATACACTTGTTCCTCTATTTGCTTCACAAAACACTGCTTTAAATCATCTGATTTTACACAAGTGAATGACGCCATTTCAATAAACTATATTATTGTACTTTCCTGAAAGTATGATATCTTCGTAGGAAATCGTGATGAAAAACAGGTGAAGTGGCTATGAGTTTATATACTTAATCAATCAAAACGTGTAGATTTAATATAAACATATTAATGTATATTTCAAAACAGCACTATTTTAATGCAAAAACCTTTTCAAACCCCAACTTTTATGGGAAACTTTAAAATTAAATACCAAGAAACCCAAGGGACAAATTTTCGAGGTTCAAAGAACAAAAGTAGATTATCATAATTACAATTAACCTTTTCATTTACCATGTAGATGCGTTTTTAAACTCTATAAAAGACCGATAATTACTTTTGATTCAAAACATCAACAAATTGTCCTACAAATCACTGTCTGTGAAAAATTGTTCCACATCAGAAAATCCAACAAAAATCTACATGGCAAACTTCAGCTTCTACCACTGGTCAGACACCAGCGATGTTAAAACCCAATTCTCGATGTGGTCACTCAAAGAAAAAAGAACAGACGAAGAACTAAACAATAAAGTCACTAAACAGTAAAGTCGACATAATCAATGACACTAATTACAAGAAAACCTGGAACAGCATAGCATTGCTCGATGAAGTCCTCCATTCTCCTCCATCAGATTTCCAGAAGAATGCTGAAGAGTTTCTCACACAACTTCTAAAACAGGATCAGAAAATCTGCAACATGCTAACTGACCTGTAAAACAAAAGAGAGCATGAAATCACATGGAGAAAGGCCAGAGTCTACGAAATCCTAACAAGTGTTAACTCTAGCGTGTATTAGTTTATAAATATTTCATTAAATTTCTATTTTTCTATGTAATAGTTTATTTTAATAATCTCAACATGCATCTTAACATATTATAAAATGTCATTGTCAATAAAAACTCTAAACATCATCAACAGTTAATCAAAATAAAAAATAAACCTAAAATGCAAACATCTGTTTATGGGCAAACATCTGTTTAAGGTCTAACATCTGTTTAAGTCCAACATCATTGTTTCAATCACTGTTGGCTATCCACTGATAGTTATAAAACAGCCACTGCTCACATTTTTATTGTTGACATCCACTGGTATTGACCATCAGTGGTTTTCTTAAACAACTCTCATCCATTTTCATCAGCGTTTGTCACGTGCACAGTTCTTAGCCGTTCGATCTATGTAACCGCTGCCACGTCACCATTCACTTTTCACTTTTATAAAACCCTGATCAAAACCCCAAACAGGGTTATAACTGCCATTTCGAATTCCAATTTTTTTTTTTCAAAATTTTAGCTAATTATTTGTAATTTATGTTAACAATGTTTATATGTTAACAGATGTTGACCAAAAAAGTCAAACAGAAGTTGACCAATAGTCAAACAGATGTTCACCTTAAACAGATGTTTGGTTTAAGGCCAAACATCTGTTAATGGGAAAACATCTGTGTTTCTTATGTAACAGTGTTTATTGTATAAGTGTTTAGAGTTTGTTACAGGTTCGATGATGGTTGTTAGATTTATGAAAATGTGTAACAATTTCGGATTGGGTATATTCATTCACAATTTTATGATACTTCAGTGTTTATTCATTCACTCTGTTCAATATAACATGGGTTTCCATCCAAATGTTGACCAAAAGTCAAACAGATGTTCAAACCGCTGATTGAGTTATTCAAATTTCTGTTGAATACTAAATGAGATGTTGACTAAAACTCAAACAGTTGTTGATCAAAAGTCAAACAGATGTTCACCAATAGTCAAACAGATGTTGACCTTAAACAGATGTTTGGTTTAAGGCCAAACATCTATTTATGGGCAAACATCTGTTTATGGCCAAACATCTATTTAAGGTCAAACATCTGTTTAAGTCCAACATCAGTGTTTCAATCACTGTTGGCTATCCACTGATAGTTATAAAATAGCCAATGCTCACATTTTTATTGTTGACATCCACTGGTATTAACCATCAGTGGTTTCCCTAAACAACTGTCACCCATTTTCATCAGAGGTTGTCACGTGGTCAGTTCTTAGTCGTCCGATCTTTGTAATCACTGCTACATCAACATTCACTTTTCACTTTTATAAAACCCTGATCAAACCCCCAAACAGGGTTTTAACTGCCATTTCGAATTCCAAATTTTTTTCAAAAGCGGTTTCCATCAAATTCCTTCAAACACTTCATCTTCTTCTTCCTTCTCTTGCCATTACCTGCAAATCACCATGGCTCTTCCACTCAAATGTCCTCATAACTACCTGTGTATACTTGACAAACCAAGTGAAAACACAACCTTTCACTCCGTCATAGATGCTCTCTCCTCATCAAAGTACAAACCGTTGTTGACTTGCAACCCACCCATCTATATTGAAACCCTACGTGATTTCTGAAAAAATGCAAAAACAGAGGTTCAAGACAAAAAGCCTTGGGCTATTACTTCAACGGTAGGGGGAATTCAAGTGGAAGTCACACCACAATCTATCTCTGAAAATTTTGAAATAAATGATCACACATGTAAAAATTCTTTCCCAAAGGCTGATTACCAAACTGATTTCCTTGAGAGAGGGTATGAAGACGAAATGAAAAAGAATACTTTGCAAAAGGGCAGTTTTCCACCTGCCACGAGATTTTTATTTCATACCCTTCTCATGTGTGTTTCAAATAAAACTACAGCTTTTAATGAAATACCATTGAAAATCCAGTACTTGGCTATGCTATTATGGCAGGAGAAAATTTTAATTACTCCCAAGAGATTTTTAATGACATGGTTAAAAATGTTTATAATATAAAAGAAAACAAAAAACGATTTTTACTATTTCCAAGGTTTTTAAGTTTTTACTTACAAAAGAAAATTCCAAAAGATAGTGTACATGTGCTTGTCAAAGGAAATCCTTTTCAAATAAACAGCCTATCTACTGAAAATTTCACAAGGCTGTCAAAACCTTCCAAAACACAAACAGAGAAACCTGAGCAGAATTTAGCTGAGACAACCTCTGCTCCTCAGGCTCCTGTTGTTGAGCCCACTACTCCTGGTGATCACAGCAGCACAACCCCTGCTGTGAAACCCACACCAAAACCTACCAAAAAGCCAATCAAGAAAAAATCTCAAAAGCCCCCCAAACCCTTAAAAAAGGTTCCTCTGGAAGATGAGATCCCATATATAATACCTGTGACAACAAAAAAGTCACCAATAACCACTGCTGCTACTTCCTCACAGCAGATTGAAGAAAGATCTCAACCTGAGCCTAAAACTCCTCCTGCATCCTCTCAAAAGGATCGAGTTGTATCCATAGGGACACCACATTATGAAGCAATGGATTCAGTTGAATCTATGTTCCACAGCCCAGCTCCCAGGGCAAATTCTCTTTCTACCTCTATCCAACCTGCACAACATCCAGGATCAATGATACCTCTGTTGGATGCACTTGATATAGCCCAGACACAAATTAGTTCTTCTCAATCACCTGTCAATGAGAATATACCACAACAAGTGACTGAGTCTGGTGTCTCTATCATTGCTAACCCACCAACAGTTGAGGAGGTTACACTGCAGGAATTACAAGTAATTCCTGTCAGTAGTTCAAGTGGAGCAGCTACTACAGCTGTTGAACCCACTGGTTTACACCTGGACAGTAGTTTCATTAGTGAGACTCCCTTGAAGGCAATTTCTTCTTTGGGAACCATAGTGTCTACTGGTGTGTATCCTTTATACACTAGTAACCTTAAAATGGTAACCTCTATTGAAGAAAGAAGTCCCCAGTACCGAGAACAAAGGGCATCAGTGGATGACTTTTGGGAAACTTTTCATAAGTCAACTGCTGATACAACCACTGCCGGTGGGAAATCAGATGATCCCATTAACTTGGGTGATGGTTTAAAATACAAGGAATTGACGGAGAGGGTTGATCAACTTGACACATCTGTTGCAGAAATCAAATCTATGCTGCAACAGTTGTTACAAGCTCAAAAGGCTACCCCCACTGCTGCAACATCTGCTCCATCCCCTGCTGAGCTATGGCATCTATTTCAACCTCTTCTTCACAAACAAAGTCAGTATGCAGATCAACAGCATGAAGTTCAGCTTCAAATGGTTAGAAATGTCATGGAAGCTAGGTACAAAGATACTCAAGCAGATATTAAAGCCATAAAAGCTCATTTGCTTCAAACCACTGGCACTGCTCCTCCTTCAATCATTTTTGTTGAAACCCTTGATGATGCCAAAAAGCGGGAGAAGGGTAAAAAGGGAAAAGATGGTCTATACATTAAACCAGATCCAATGTCTAAACTGGTTGTAGAAATTCCAAGGCCAGATGGTTCCAAAAAGGTTGATGAGACTCAAAATGCATTTGCTGCATTAAAGGCAAATATGAAAGAGTCAATGGAAATAAAAGGGTCTAAAAGGTTTGAGCAGGAGAAGAAAGTTTTGATGGAAAAGGAAGAGCAGGGTACTTCTAAACCTAAGGAAGAGCAGGGTATTCGTAAACCTAAAAGAAGAAAGCCTACCAGACAAGTAAGCAAACCCAAAACCACACCTTCCAAAACCACCAATCAAACTCCTCAAATCCCCAAAAGTTCCTCTCATCAAACCTCCAAATCAACAGATGTTAAGACACCTGTTGTATCAACAGTTGTTGGTACTTTAGTGGTTTCAACAGATGTTATCCCAACAACTGCCATCACCACTTCATCAACCAATACTCAATCCACTGTCATACCAAAAACAACATCACCACCACAAAAACCACCTGCCAAAAAATAGAAGACAACAGTTGACACATCAATTGTTGTAGTGACAACAGTGGTTGAAACACCAGTTGTTTCAACAACTGTTAGTCAGATACCCACCATTTCATCAACCAACATTCAACCCACTGCTATACCACAAACTACATCACCATTGCAAACATCACCTGACATAAAAGCAGAAGACAACAGTTGATACATCAACAGTTGTAGTGACAACATTGGTTGAGACACCAGTTGTTTCAACGACCGTTAGTCAATCACCCATCACTTCAAACATTTCTTCACAAGCCATTGTCCTTTCAGTTCCAAAAACTCAAACAAAAACACCTTCTCACAAAAAGTTGTATACAAGAAAAAGAAAGTTTCAGGTACATGATAATGACATACCAACACTTGTTCCCATTTCATCTGCAGCTTACAATGTCATCAAACTTCAACCATTCATTCCACCAACCTTAGCCAACCTGTCACGGCCCCCGTCCCGGTTTTACCCGATTCAGGAGCCGCGGGACAGAAATCCGTGGTATTTATTATGATGGCAGCGGAATTTTAACAGGATCGTTTAAAACTTGAAAATACCCAATTTATTTTATTTCACAAATTGGGGATAACACCCATAATTTACAATAAAGGTGATTTCACTGGGAAATCCTTGTTTTTACAAAAAACATGTTTCTTTATTTTATTGAGCCACTTCTTCAAGCTTGTAGTGCTACGCGACACTTTTTCCTTGATCACAGCAGATCACCTGAAACATGTTTTAAAAATGTTTTATCAGCAGGGAAATACTGGCGAGTCACTCAAGTTGCACAAAACGACACATTGTTATAATATATAGTATTAAGGGTGATTACATTGTTTCTATCAACCCATTTACCCCAAATCGGTATTTGTCACTCGACTGTATCTGTGACTATGGTCAGATCACCCATTGGCTAACCCGTTGTCCAATGGTGACGGGTATCAAGTAATGTATACAAAACCCCACATACCAGCAGTAATTGAAGATTACAAAGACTTAATCCCTGTAATTATAACTTTGAAAACAAGTAGAGTTTTAAGAAAACAATTTTATAAAAAGAAAATGACTCACATTGCAGATTTAAACGAGCAGAGTTTAGCCTACTGATTTTAGATTGGTAACCTAGATAAATAACAATGCACACGAAAACTAGGTCAGTAACTTAATACAACTTTTACGACAACTCACGAGATCGAAACCCTCACGACGAATGACAAAGTATAGCCCAAATACGGGTAGCACTTAAACATCCATCGGACCGGTCTCAATCGATCGAACATTAAATCGTAGCAGTGATCGAGTTATTACCCTGTTATCACGGCAGAATTTCATGCTGTGTGTGTGTGTTTTGAAGTAAACAGACGATATCTCAATGTACGAAACGAGTTTTTACGTCGAACCAACGCCAAACTTCAAGTGCCAAAGCCCTCTATTTATACTGGAAAATCGGCTCCCTCGCGTGGCGTGAGAGCCTGTCGCGTGGCGCGACGGCACCACTTCTAGCATAGGGTAGCCTCGTGTCTTCCTAGCTTGGGTGAGTCGACCGTTTGACGAAATTAAATTCCTATCGTAAACTGTAAGGATAATACTAATTAGGGAATACCCCCCCCCCCCCTTGAGTTTTAGGGGCCCTGATCTTGATTCCAACTGTTCTGGAAATTTTAGGGGTCATGCAGTATCACTTGGGGGGTCTCAATTAGGATTTCCTATTAAACATAATAACATAAGAAATAGTAATTTTAATGAGAGTTGTTACACAACCCAATCAAAGATCCAATAGATCTTCAAGTATTTGATCCTGCTGATCTTCTACCAATTGCTGCCACCTATCCACTAGAACTGCATGCAGTGAAGAATGAAATGAAACAATTCTACATAGTGGATGATTTTTCAAAGAGAAAATTCCCATCTCTTGCAGGTTTTAGAGATCCTAAAAACATGGATCAATATCTAAAACTCAAAGCAAAGCAAGCTGAATTTAGAGCCAAATATGAATGCAAAGAGCAGGGTGATAATGCCATCTCATGTCGAATGGAATTCTTGCTCACCAAGGTTAAAGAATTAGAAGACTATGCAAGAGACCTGAGTAAAGAGATGTTCAACCTGCCTCCAAATGCTGATTTACAAGTGGATCTGAGAAAAGATCTCATAGAATTGATCATGAGTGAAAAATTTTACCCTTCCAAAGCTGAACAATTCCAAGACTGGCCACTTGTTGCTCTCAAAGCTGAACTTAAAAGAATTGAAAGAATAAAAAATGATCCAGGTATGAAAAGATCAGCACCAAATTGGAGCAAATACAAAAAGACAATTGATGATCTTACCTTGGAGTATAAAAGGAAGAAGCAAGAGTTGCTTGCAGCAAAGGTTGGTACAGCCAAAGCCATAGCAAAATGGACAAGGTAATACACTGATGAGGCTTATGAAAGGCTTAGAAAAAGGAGAGAGACAGATCCTAGCCTTCCAAAGAAGGCTAAATACAAAGACAAGAAAGCTGATGATCCACAGCAGCAGGCCCTTTCATTGAAGAACTTGTTCACATCCTCTGATACTTCTATCATTGCCCTAAGTCAAAGAAAGAAACAAAAACAGATGGATGAAAAGGAAATCAAGGCTCAGGAAGATTTTATTATTAAAGAGGCCCTTCAAAGAATAGAAAATCAAGACTCGGCAAAATCACAAGATTCTGACTGAAGACTAAAGTACTGCCCATTTAAGGACTAATCACCTTTGAAGAAAACAATGATGCTTAACATCAGTGCTTAGACTGCATCAGTTGAAAGTGAACCGGCAGTACATAGAAGGAGTGTCAATGTAATCAGTGGTTGTAATAGTCAGTGGTTGTAAGTTGTTAGGAGGTACAAGAACAAACATTTTTACAAAATCCCAAATCACCCGATCAAGTAAGTGCATTGAAGTAAAAGTGGAAATGGTGTTATTCATGTGGTCCTGTTTCGCTTTTGTTTGACGTCTAATATGGGTTCATGATATAATCCGGTGAATTGTAGACATTGTTGTTGAATCCAATTAGATGCTTGATGTAATGAAGTCGTATTAATAACAAATAATAATTAATATAACTAAGTTTCCCGAGCACGAGAAGCAATCCCGGGTAATAACCTAGTTCTAAAAATATAGGTCATTATCGCGATATCGATTCCATCTCTTCGAAGTGGCGAAAGATGCAACCGGTCGTGAACCGATTTGCGGCGATATATAATAATTTATATACTAGTAATCGTCGTAGTGGGATGAGTGATGAAGATGTTTTTAAAGAGGCGATGCGTAAATACGGAGATTCGCATCGGGTCGTTTTCCCACACGTACGTGCTTGGGATGTTTTGCGAACCAATAACAAGTGGGCGCCGGTTCCAAACGAGGTTGCCATGGCTAAACGAACAAAAACCTCGGAGACCGTAAGTTATAGTGCGGGGGCTCGGACGCACGATGCCAAATAAATATAAACGACGAGCGTACGAAGTTCGAGGGGAGGCACATCCCCCGGGCAAGGACAAATCCAAAAAGGTGGCGGCTGCAAAAAGAAGCCACAACGGGGGGCGGTTCCAAAATGGACGAGTTTATGGCTCAGTTCAAAGCATACACCGAGGTCAGAGCTCAAAAGGCAAAAGTGAAGGAACGTGAAGTGGAAGAACGGGTTCGGTTGAAGAATGAAAAGAACAAATATAAAGATTGAGAGATAATTAATAACTGATATAAACTCGTATCCGGAAGAAGAACATGCGATTTTACGTGAAATAAAAGAAAAGATCACTACATCTATACATTAACGAAAAGATCACTACATCTAATAAGCAGGCCAGTCGATTAAAAAACAAGAGTCCAAAACCCCAATTTTCTTCAACTTCAATATTGATCGCCGAATCCAATCAATTAACAATGGCAGCAAAGCAAATGGAAGAGATACAGAGGAAATTGACACTGTTATCTTACCCTAGGGCCAATGCTCCCTCTCAATCTCTCCTATTTGCCGGCATGGAGCGTTATTCACTTCTCGAGTGGCTCTTTTTCAAGTAATTTGCTCTTAATTTACTTTAGCTTTATGCCTATTTCTTGTGATTCTTGTTTCATTGCAGGTTGTTAGGTGATAAGTCCCCCTTCTCTCAGCAGAATTTGCAAGGAGATGGTGTGGATCGGGACGAGGAGACGTCTCGGATACAATGTATGTGATTTACTGTTTGTTTGGTGATTTAGTTTGTGTTGAATTGTTTGGTCAACTCATCTGGTTAGATCAACATCTGTTTCAGATGGTTTACCTTTGGAATTAATTGTTTTGGAACTGATATTTCGGGATGCTGCTAAGTTATTTGACCTAATTTTGATCATTCAATTAGTTTTAGCACATGTAGGAGATGCCAGGCAATAAGGAGACTGCTATTGGATTGTTATATGTTAGAAATGATTCATATTTATATTAGTAGTAATGTCTCTTAGGATTTAGGAAGCAGCTTATGTGTCCTAAGTTGGTTGATAAAAATGTGTGATCAAGTTTGTAGCATGGTTTAAAGAAACTGTTGAGGGGTGCGCTGCGAGGCGAGGTGGTAAGAAAACGTGTTTGAGGCGCGCCTCATGGGGTTATGTTTGTACGTACGTCTCTAAGGGCCGAGGCGGTAAGAAAACGTGTGCCTCATGGGGTTATGTGTGTTTTTTATGTTTTAGACTTTCTGTGTCAATTTTTTTTTTTTTTTTTGTGTTTTTGATATTTTATACTTTCTGTGTCAATTATTTTATTCTTTATAAGATATTTAATCTTTATATTTTTATTTTAATTCTGCCTCGAGGCTCAATTCCGTTCTTTATATCTGAATGTTTTTTTTGTGGTCTATTTTTGGAGTCAAAACTCGCCATGTTAAAGCTTGGAAAAGAACATGTATTGGTTTATTTTGGAATTAACTGTTTTAGAACATATATGTAGGGCATGCCAAGCAATAAGGACACTGCTGATGGATTACCATATGTTATGACGTAACTCAAAGTTATCAGTAGTAATGTCAGTTAGGAATTAGTTTGTGTCTAGGTAGTCAAAGGCGCTAGGCACACTCAAGGCACAAAGGGTGAGCCTTGGGCCTAGACACAAGGCGCTTAAAAGGCAATGTCCTTTTTAAGCAAGGCTGCCGGTATAAATATACCATTTTTAAGGGTTATAGACATGCTTTAGGCTGGTTTAGGGCTATTTTAGGCTGTTTTAGGATGGTTCCAGCCTTCCAGGTCATTTTTTGGATGTTTCAGAGCACTTTTGGCTGTTCAGGACCGAATTTCCAGAATCTGGTTGGAGCGTTCTGATGACGGCACGGCGTTTCGTCTGCTCCTTGCATAGGCGTGCATCTTGGCCGCCTTTGACTACTATGATTTGTGTGTGCTAATTTGTTTGACAAAATGTGCAATCAAGCTTGTAGCAAACAGACATATCTAAATGTTTGTTTTGTGGTTCCCTCTACACATTTTAGAGTGTGAAAAAGAATTATATGTTTAGATTTTGAAGAACATACAGTAACCAGTATAACTATTTATGCATACAAATTGCTATGGTTATATCATATATGTGAAACAATCACATTAACCAGTGTCAAGTTTGGATTTTTTGAATATGTTACAACAGACTTTCGAAAGTCAAAGCGGATATACATTGGGATGCTGATGTTGTTTCTGTTTATATACATTTTTGACCTGCATAACATATAACTTGTATTTCATTTACAGATTTGGCAGAGATTGCAAAGTTTCTAGGCATAACCACCACTGTAGACACGGAAGCTATTCAAGTGAGTTTGATTCTCATCATAGGTTCTAGTAGAATGTTATTTGTTGGATTATTTTGGTACTCTATAGTTACAATGTGTGAATGCGATTTGTTGTTTCAGTTACTATATACATATAAATGGTGCATATGTTAATCTTGTTTCTACTGTCATGATTGAACCTAAATATTAAACAATTAAAACCATGAAGAAAATATGTCTTTTCATGCCTGTAGAGTGTAGACTGTAGGCCAGGTATCAGGGGTTTATAGAAGTTAAAATATACACTTACTAGTTTTTTGGGTGTTTTTCATGGTTTGTAATTTTATAGAAAGATTAAAGATTTTGAAATTTTTACATTTAGAGTATTAGATTTGGGTGATGGTGCAGTTTTATTTTATGTATAATTTGGCATGCTAGCAACTTACAGAAATAGATACAACTTACAGATATTTAATGTATTAGGTATGATTTTAAAAATTGTGATATGGAGATAGTGGACTAGTTTACTTGTGTAAATTTATTTAAAAGGTTGAAACATCTGAATAACACTTTAATTGACTTTCAACCCATTTGAACCCATTTCGTTTTTTTGGAAAATTTACAACTTTTCACCCATTCGACTCGTTAGGTACAAAATATAACCCAAGTTGACCTAATTTCAAGTAATGATTGGTTGCAGGGACGAGGGAGTTATGAAGAACGTACGGAAATGCTTCGTTTGATTGTAGATCTTGTTGAAGCTAGCATTTATGCTGATAATCCTGAGTGGAGGTTCATATCATGTTTCTCTTTGATCTCCTTTTACATTATTTTAAGTTTTTGCTTTATTAGTAAATAAATAAATAAAAGCTATACGTGTCTTGTGGTAGTGTTGATGAACAGGTAGCAAAGGACATACAGTTGATAGATTCTATTGCTGAAAAACAAGCTCAAATATTCTCCGAGGAGTGCAAACTGTTCCCTGCGGATGTACAAATTCAGTCAATATATCCCTTGTAAGATTTTTTTTATTCTTCACTGTTACGGTTAGTCGGTTACAGCCATTTCTAGTTTTTTTTTACATTTATTATTTTATCATTTTCCATTTTGAATTATATTAGCAATGACATGCTTAAAATGGCCGTTTATTTCTTTTTCTCTTTTATATATGATCAGTTAAATAATAGTTTTTAACTTTTTGTATCAATTTTGCATATTATATACACATACAGTTGCATATCTTTATCTCTAGTTATTAAATAGTTTAATATAATGATCAAACGATTTTCCTGAAACAAATAAGAACTAATGTCATAAAAAGATTATAAGAAACATAATTAATCAAATGGAAGGAATCCCATTCTTTAAAGAGTGATTTATTCCATTCATAGAGAGTAATAAACTTGTTTTCTTCATTCTTTTATCCATTTTTGGATGCGACAAATTAATTGCAACGTTCCATTCTGACAAATTGTTGAGCTAACAGGCCAGCATTCTTTCCAATTTTGTCCTGCTGAAGGGTATTTAAGACATTTGACTACCAAAACTAGCATACTGTATATTTCTAAATGAAAATTTATTTACAGGCCTGACATATCAGATTTGGAGAAACAACTCGCCAGTCAATCTAGTAGGTTATCGAGTCTGCAAGAGATGGTTGATGATTTAGCATCAAAGGTTAATTCCAGCTCCTTTTACTTAATCATCTGGATTATATGATTTCTTGATTCTCTTTAACGATGCACTTAGCTGACATTTTCATGTTATTTATTTGTTATTAATTCCAGCATTCATATAATCCTGATGAGGATTATGCTGAGGTGGACCTGAAGCTGCGAGCACATCTAGAGTCTTTCTTAGAAACTGCAAGATCCTTCAATACAATATACACCAAGGTATTTTAATCATCTCTATACTTTCCCTGTTGTACATGAGAGGAAAATGTTTAGACCCATTTACTATGAACGGCCGATCCAGGTCAAATAGAAATATTAGCTAAACAGGCTTGGTTTTGAAAAGAGCGCCTTAGACAGAAGGCGGGTGGGTAGGCGATCTGGAAAACGCCTCAGCGCCTTGAGGTCTGCTTCATGCATACCTGGGTCAAAATTGGTAAAAGTTAGGGTCTTTAGGAGGCTGATATGTAAAAGCGTCCAAAGGGATGAACAGATCACGAACGGTCAAACTTAATAAAAAGGTTGGGCCGTTGGGCTGTTAAATATATGAGAGAGATGCAGCTTCTAGCTGTACATAAAGCTTATTTGGTTGTACATAGAGCAACGCCTCGGCCCTCGCGTATGTGAAGCTCTCGCCTCACACATTTGAAAACCAAGGAAATGGGTCAATTGGGTCAAGCAGACTGAAAGTCGCCCGAAGTGTATTTTTGATTCATAAACCCTCTTACATCAGCTTATGAAGAATATTAGATTATTCATAAACTAATATTGTTTTAGTAATTGTTTTTAGCACAGTAAGAGGATTAAAATTTTCAACAAAAACTGTTTCGGGACAACCCAACCGATACCAAAAAGTTACCATGTTTTGACATGTTACTCAACATGCCGGTACTCTATACCACCCGTTTTCACCTCTAATTATACACTTTCCTTTCACTCATGAGTTTTGCTTGTATTTTTTTTGTTAGAATAATCAATTGTCAAAATGGAGCTTCATTTATACAAAAATCAAGAATTTAAGAATATCAAGATAGTATATTAGACTTACAGAAGACACTTCATATTCTCAGTGGGGTATTTTGTTTATAGGAAATCCGTCCATGGACACATATGATGGAGGTACCTCAACTGCATGGATTTGGACCGGCTGCACATCGCTTATTGGAGACATACAAGATGCTCTTAAAGGTAAGTTTATATGAAACCCTATTATGTGCAGTTTTCATCTGATATCTCTTTGCCAACTTCTTTAGAATGACAAATAGTTTGTAGAACACTTTATACATCATACATGCTCTTTGTTCTCTTTCTCTTTTGAGTGCATAGAATGTGGGTATGGCAAAATCAGAGGGTTGGGTTGACCCGAAACACATTGTCTCAATCTTTATTGAAGTTTTTTTTATTAATAGTTACTGATATGATTACTAAAATCTAGAGGTGGCAAAATGGGTGGGATGGATTGGGTTGGTTGCTGGGTTAGAATGGGTATGGGTCAAGATGGGCCGATTGAAAAAAGGGTCAAGTCGTCAAGATGGTTTTGGGTCAAGATGAGCTAAAAAATTAATTACTATGTTGGGCCTAATTTCCATTTAAAGTCAGCTGCTTTCATCGAGTTCAATAACCTCAATTTTACACAACAAAGCTAGGCCTGGCAAATGGGTAGGGTTTGGCGGGTTTGGGTTGTGGTTCAGATCAAAACGGGTTGATTCAATAAAGGGTTATTTTGGTTTGGGTGGGGATGGATTCGGGTCAGAACGGGTTGGTTTACAAAATGGTTATTTTGAAATTACTGTACAACTTCTAAGTTCTGATTTTCTGGTTTTCGGCACCAGTTACACGCGATCATGCCTCGGTTTATGCATGTCTAAATGCCGGTTACGCACGCGGAGCTGGTTACATGTACTAGTAGGATCAGGAAACGCGTGTCTGGCGCCACGTTACTAGGCCCTAGCACGCACTTAGTCAGTCGCTGGACGCATAACCGGCGTTGGTTACGTGCGTTCAGGTGTGATTTACATGTTTGGCGTTTGTTACACGTTTTTACTCCGGTTATGCATACTGCAGCTTGGACACCCATGTAACCCGGCTCTGGTAAACACTCGACGCGAAACCGGCTTTGCACGAGTAACTGACGCCGGTTATGCGCGTGCCCCTGGTTACGCGTGTTTAACGCCTGTTATGCGCATTCCGGTGTTGTTCCGCATGTTTAGCTGTTGGTTACGTTTGTTTAAATGCCAGTTATACGTACCGTGGCCGAAAAACACCCGCCCTACGCCACGTAATGTAACGTGTGTAACCCAGCTTCGATACACGCTTAACCCAGCGTTCGACACGTAATCGGTCCCGCTTGAGTAATCGGCGACGATTACTGATAGGAATCGTATGTTAAGTTTAGCTTAAATAGTATTTTGTAATAGTGGAAGGGGGGTTAGTGTAACTAATACTTTTATAAATAAGGCATTAGTCATGTTAGAGAGGGGGGGAATAGAATTGGCTAGTTGTTAGGCTCATTGCCTTGTGCATGAGAAGGGCTTAGCCCTGGGACCACTTGTGGTATTATCCTGTAGATCTTCGGATCATATCTTTCATTGAATACAATCAGCAACAATTGATTTCATATTCTCTGTTACATCATTCATAATTTCATATCCTATCATTGGTCCGACCTGCCTTTCTGCTCTACTTCAAATCACCTTCTGCTTTACTCAGATCTCTCTTCCATTTTAGGATCTGTGTTTCCTGAATTTTCGGATCTATCTTCAATCAGATCCCTGAATTTTCGGATTTTCTCAATTTGAATCCGCTATCCCTGACTTTTCGGATCTATCTTCAATCAGATCCAACTTCCGCTGCAACATCGTTCACTTTTTAATTCCAATTCGTTCCAGATCTGCTTCAATTTCCGCATCTTCTTCGTTCGATTTCATTATCGGATTTCAGTTCCGATTTCCACTCAATCGCGGGTTTCATATCTCTGTTCTGGTTCGAAGTTCTAATTCTCATATCTCACTTCAATTTCCGTTCATTTCAATTTCTAATTCTCAGATCTCACTTCAATTTCCGATTTCAATTATGGTGAATCATAATGTTCGTTTGGATGCTCATGAGCAATTGCTTCAGAAACTTCAGGGCGATTTGGTCGCTCAGTCTTCCCGTTTGGATTCCATCACAGAGACTCTGGCAACTCTAGAGGCGGATCGTTTGGAGAATTCCGAATTCCGTAAAATGATGGCGAGTTTTGTACGTCAACAGGAGAAGAAGATGGCAGATGACGGGTCATTAGGCTCTGGAATTTTCGATTCCGGTGGTGGATCTCAGGGTCCTTCGCATAGCCTTCCTTATGCGGTGAAGAAGGTGAAACTTCCAGAATTTTGTGGTTTCGATCCACAGGGCTGGATTCAGAAGGCTAATTTGTATTTTGACATCAACAAAACTCCGGACACTCTGCGTCTCCGTCTTGCTCAGTTGAGCATGAGTGGGGTTGCTCAACACTGGTTTACGGTGCTTAAACAGGTACATGATTCCCTTACCTGGTCTGATTTTCAATCAGAGTTGTTACAACGATTCAGTGGTTTGGATATTCACAATCCGTATGAACAACTAGCCACCATTCAACAATCGGACTCGATTCATGATTACATTGAAGATTTCGAGTATTTGTTGTCCTTGATTCCTCGTTTACCGGAATCTCAGACTTTGGGATATTTTGTTGCTGGTTTGAAGGAGGATGTCAAACAGCGGGTACGTTTACATCGTCCAACTTCGTGCATTGATGCCATGTCTTTGGCTAGGGATGTTGAATTGATGCTTCGTCCATCAGATTCCAGTTCTTTGTTGTCTCGTTTTCGGTATTCTCAACCTGTCGGGCTGCCATTGGAAGGTTCCGGGTTCCGGGTTCAGGCATCATTCATGGGGTACTAGGGTGTCCAAACCTGTTGGAAATTCTGGCTCGGTTAGTGGCTTTGGGGCTGCAGGTTCTCGTGATCGTGGTATTCGCTCCTTATCTCGCACCGAGTGGGAGGAACGTCGGAAGAAAGGACAATGCTACAAGTGTGGACAGCCTTATAGTCCTACTCATACTTGTCCCAATGGTAAACTTCGTGTGATGTTGCTCGGCGATGATGAACCGGATGAATTCGAAGGGCTGCATTTTCAGTTGGAACAATTGGATGATGGACAATCGGATAGGGGTTCTCACACAGCTATGGGGTTTTCTACCAAGCCTTGAGGACAAGGCTTGTGTTATGGGGGGAGTATTGATAGGAATCGTATGTTAAGTTTAGCTTAAATAGTATTTTGTAATAGTGGAAGGGGGGTTAGTGTAACTAATACTTTTATAAATAAGGCATTAGTCATGTTAGAGAGGGGGGGGGGGGGGGGGGGGGGTGGAATAGAATTGGCTAGTTATTAGGCTCATTGCCTTGTGCATGAGAAGGGCTTAGCCCTGGGACCACTTGTGGTATTATCCTGTAGATCTTCGGATCATATCTTTCATTGAATACAATCAGCAACAATTGATTTCATATTCTCTGTTACATCATTCATATCCTATCAGTTACACATGAGTAACAGACGCACGGGGTTGCGACATCAGATTTGTACAGATGTTATCTTCTATCTCAACTTATTAATTGATGTGCGCATAAAGTAATACACCATTTTCTCCAGTTTGAAAAATAACAGCAACCCATTCAACCCAAAACTTTTGAAAAGCCACCCATATCAACCCCATTTTGGGATGGCAGGTCAAATTTGCCAGGCCTACTAAAATCATATTATTATTTTTTATTTTTTTAATAAAATGATGTAAGAGGTATTTTTGCGACAAAAGATAATTTGGGCACTGTTACCATAACCAGACTGGGAACCAACTACATAACCGGTCCAGTTGAGACCATTTGAACCAGCTAGTTTACCTGTCGGACCGGGTGAACCACCGAAATGGACTGGTCATTTGGACCGGATTTTATTTATTTTTATTTTTTCCTTTCAAAATCTCATTTATTTCATACTCCATATTTTGTTTTAAATTAGTACACGCGCGCACAGCCGCGCCACACACACACAAACATATATTCTATATATATATATATATAAACTGTTTATGATTTATGACGTCATATGGTTTCTGAAACCAGTTCAGTGGTAAAGCAGCTGGTTCAATGACCGGTCCTGTTATCAAAACATTGACTTTAGGTGACTAGTTTCGACCTTTTCTGTGTTTAGAAGTCTTTCTTGACTGACCCATTTGATTACCATGTTCTTTTTTTAAAGATGATGGGAATTTAGATAATTTAAACTTGAATTTTCGAATGGCAGTTCTTAGGGAACTTGAAAAACCTACGCGACTCGCACGCTGCTGTGGCTGTTGGATCGTCTGAAACAGTTTCTGGGCAACCATCTTCTGTGTCAAGAATAATATCCGAGTGTGAATCTGCTTTGACTTTCTTGAACCGTGATCTTGGGATCCTTTCGGCTTCTATAGCTCGCGATGAAGCAAAGAAATCAGGGTCAAACATTTGACCAAAACATTGTGCAGAAGTAGAGGTCAACATTTCTATATGAGTTCAATGCCCGGATAGTCCCTATGTTTTGGGCTTTTTTCACCTTTAGTCCCTAACTTTCTAAAATTACAGCTATAGTTCCCAACTTTTTCAATTTCGTTCCCGGATGGTCCCTGGCACGGATGGAGGTTAGTCTTTTCAGTTAAGTGGATGTGAAATGACCTAAATACCCTTACTATTAAAAAATAAACTTTAAATCACCTTCAATCCAAACACACATCTTCTTCCTAATTCTTCACCACCACCACCATATCCAGCTTCACCACCACCATCTCCACCTGCCACCACCACCACCACCACCATCCACCTTTCACCACCGTACCCCACCCTTCACTCCGAATCCACCTTATGTATCGTATTATTATTCGAATGTGAATTTGAATCCGAGACTGCCCCCGCCTCTTGTGTCTAAAGAGGATTGGTGGTTTACGCAGCGGTTGCAGGGCGGTGGTGGGTCGGGGTTGGGAGGGATTGGGGATAAGAGGAAAGGGAATAGGGCTGATGTTGGTGGGTCTGGAGGTGGTGGTGGTGTATCTCTTTTCTCTATGCCGCCTGGTTTTAACTCGAAGAAACTGGAGAACGAGAATTCGGAGTCGTAGAAAGCTAAGGCGTCTGCCGAGTGGTGCGGTGATGGTTTGATCGGTTTGACGGCGTTAGGGTTAGGTAGCAAACAGAAGAGCCTTGCTGAAATTTTCCAGGTGAATTTTTATTTCTTTTGTCTAGTTTTTGTGTATATCAAACATGAGATTTAATCATGTGTTGATAATATTCAATGCCATGCGTTGATAATATTCAATTGCCCCTACCCTACACTGACTCTGAACAACAGGCTAACCAGTTGGGGACTGGACCCACTGAGCCAGAGGGGGATACGACTAACGGGGGGTAGCGGTAATGCAGAGTGAAGGGTGGGGTACGGTGGTGAAGGGTGGATGGTGGTGGTGGTGAAAGGTGGAGACGGTGGTGGTGGTGAAGAATTAGGAAGAAGAGGTGTGTTTGGATTGAAGATAATCTGAATATGAGGAAGAAGAGGTGTGTTTGGATTGAAGGTGGTTATTGATTTAAAAAAAATTTTAATAGCAAGGGTATTTAGGTCATTTCACACCCACTTAACTGAAAAGACTAACCTCCATCCGCGCCAGGGACCATCCGAGAACGAAATTGAAAAAGTTGAGGACTATAACTGTAATTTTAGAAAGTTAGGGACTAAAGGTGAAAAAAGCCCAAACCACAGGGACTATCCGGGCATTTAACTCTTTCTATATTCACATTCTTGTTCATCCCCTAACAACATTGTTACAGATCTAATGTTAAAAGAATTGCCTACAAATACACACTTGTTTTGTATTTTCTTTTTCTTCGGTGATTTGCAGATTTCTACATATTTTTCTTTGAATGCGGTTGACCGGATCAAAAGTCGTCGAAGTGTATTTGTATGTGTTATTTGCAACTTCATTTGTATGATTGATAATACTAAATCAACCAATTCATGTTCATTTTACATTTTACTTTATTATGCTCGTCAACATTCCTCCTAGTCTTGATATACATGAATAACACCTTGACAATTTTTTAAATCTCATCCCTGTATTTTTTTTTTTAAAAACAAACAAACAAACTGTATAACGTTGTGGCATATCTTAAGACGGCAACATCTTATGACGTGTTGTGGGGGATAATTAGCGAAAGTTTACCACTCTTAATCATGAAAAGAAACTTTGTGTTTGGTAAGTTGTTAGTTAAAAAGAAAAGAAAAACACGAAGGAGACAAACACTCTTTAAACCAATATATAGTTACTTCACACACATACTCTAAAAGCACGAGGAAATTTACGTTTTAGTTGTTGAAGTTTATATAGTGTCTTTTAAACAAATCGTATGAATCTGATAGTAGCATCAATTTTATTTTTTTTTAAAAGAAAATTAAACAACTAAATAAACGTGTGAATTAATTAAATTCACGATTCAGTCATTTTTACAATTAGAAATAACCAAAAAAGGAAACATTATTTTCAATTAAAAATATAAGTTAGATAAAGGAAATATGGGTCATTGTGGCCATGTTATCTTTATCTATTATATTTTATACATATTATTATCTATCTTAAATGAAAGTGTCGGTTACATTTCCATTTTAATCCCTCCCTTCGTTTGCTTTTTATACTTTGTCAATATCCTTTTGTTTGTTTGGTCCTATAGTAGTAAATTTTGTGTAAAGATGGCCGAATGAGTGGCAAATACCTAGTAATGGCTGGATGAAGCCGGCAATGGCGATAGTATACGTTTCGACGGAAGTTTTATTTCAAACATCAACTAGACTATGTTTCGACGGGAATTTTATTTCAAACATCAACTATATTTTGACGTAAATTTTGTTTCGAGATAGTGTACGTTTCTACTTGTCGCGCATCGCTGCCGCAACACGTGGCGGCTAAAATACTAGTATAAAAATAAATTGCTACTCCATTAAACACACATATATAAAATTAAATTACAAATATATATAAAAGTAGTTATATTTGTAAATAAAATAATGACATAATAAATATGATAAAAATAAACAATACATATAATTATATTAAAGCTTTTAACACGAGGCAAGCTTTAAGTTATTTTAACAAGTTCAATTTGAGATTGCTTGGAACACTAAAAGATAGATAATGAATAAGTGTGTATCTTGGTGAGTAATTGATGACGATTTTAAAATAATAATCACTTGGATGTGATTATTATTTCGTATATATAGTGAGTAAGGTCCAACTTTATTTCAAGTATATATAGTTGCACAATCAAAACAAAGAATCAACATCATCATTGTTTTATACGTGATTAAAAAATTATTCTTTTATTTTGTAATGCTTTATTTTATTTAAGCAAAGAATAAAATATTATATATTATTTTTCTTGGATATATTTTATCAAAGCAAAACCTAGTATACATACAAAAAGCAATATGATCCTCTCCACTAGAACAAAGATTTCTAATTTCCTTGTGAAAATCGGGATGATTTACAAATGACTTACAAAAACTCTTTGCAATTGTCATGACTCATGACGTTTCACAACCATCAAATGTATTACACATGTAGTATACAGATATTCAAATATTCATAATCAACATTTCGTCGCAATACAGGCTGGCATTGACTCGTCTCATACAAATACCAATATACTAGTTCCATATAATTATAGAACATAACAAATATTAGCAAAAATACTTCATGAACTAGCAACAAAAACTTCATGGGCATCCATGAATCATAAGACCGAACGAGAGAGTTTTGCTTGGTAGTTAGGTATTTAATTTAATAACTAAAAAATTACCAAACAACGAAAAAATGAAAGAAAAGAAGTTCAACAAGAAACCATGTTACTTTAATATATTTATATGTGTATATATATATTGAATAATCAACATTGTTTCAATCAAACATAAACATCCTATTTTGTCAAAAAGAAAACATGAAAACATATATGTTATCCAACACACATTTCTTAACAAATTTGATAATACAATTGTTATATATCTTGAGTTTAGTTATGCTTGTACGATCCAAAAGTGTTAGCTTTCCTACAACCCTGATCCATCGTGACTCACCAACATCTCCCTTCTATGATCCTTCCCTCACCCTTTCGTGGCGGGTGGTTGCCGCTATGAATCGCTCTTTTGATCGCGCTAGGGTTTTTAGTTCCATGCGTTCTGGTGTGACGAATATTTTTCCAAACCCGCAATTAGCTAACTATCTTATGAAAATATCGATCGGCACCCCACCTCAAGACATCATAGGCGTGGCTGACACGGGGAGTGACATAATATGGACACAGTGTGAACCGTGTTCATATTGTTTTAACCAAACACGTCCAGTTTATAAGCCGAGGGTTTCCTCAACTTATAACACGACGACGTGTGGTTCAACAACATGTATGTCGGTTCCAGTGAGATCTTGCACCACGAACGACGACACTTGTTTGTATTTGGTCCAATATGGAGATTTTTCGTATAGTTCTGGAGAACTGGCGACAGAAACAGTTACACTGGATTCCAATGTAACTGGCATCTCGTTCGCCTTTACCAATGTGGTTTTTGGATGTGGGCATAGAAATGCTGGCATGTTTACTGAAGATCAAAGTGGCATAATAGGGCTTGGAGGCGGCCCGTTTTCGCTCATTACACAAATGGGGTCTTCGATTAACGGAAAGTTTTCGTATTGCCTTGTGCAAATGTTTTCGCACGTAGAAGGGTCAAGTAAAATGTACTTTGGTGATGTTGCCACGGTTTCCGGAGATGGGGTTGTTTCAACCCCATTATTTTCCGGAAACCCTGACACCTTTTACTATCTAAATTTTGAAGGGATAACCGTTGGAGGTCAACGCATTGACTTCTACACGACAAAACCTACGATGGTCGAGGGTAATATCATCATTGACTCGGGAACATCGCTAACGCTGCTTCCTGAAAGCTTCTACAATCGAGTTCAATCCGCGGTGAGACGTTCAATGCCGGATATCCTACCCGCTCATTCCGACCCACAAAATAACTTACGCTTGTGTTACAACCCGTTGGAAGTGAAGGATCTTCCGATTATGGTGGCTCACTTCAATGGGGCGGATTTGGAGTTGGACCCGATAAATACATTCGTTCAGCTGAGTAACGATTCGATTTGCTTGGCCTTTGCTCCTGTAGATGGGGTCGTGATCTTTGGGAATCTAGCACAAATGAACTTCTTGGTAGGCTATGACCTTTATCAGAAGACAGTTTCGTTTAAACGCACAGATTGTGTGAAGTTATGATCTTTATCTGTCACAAATAACTTCTTATATAATCTTTATAGCGAGATAGTTTTGTTTAGATAATTAATCAAAGTTATGGTATATTATTTATTTTTGGCTAGCACATCGGATTTTTATGAAATGATGGTGTTACAACTTACAACCTACAAAGGATGTGTACTTATTATAGCATTTGAAAGTTAAAGATAATAAGTTAATAACAATGATAAATTGCAACACTTTTCATGTCAAATGAAAACAATTGTTTCGTTATCTTACGTGCGGTGTTCTAGTCGTTCAAACAAAATAAAATTGTATGGACCAAGTAAATGAAAAATCCAGTGTTAGGGGCTGTTTGGTAGCCTCTGAATGGCCATTAAGAGGCTACCTCTTAATGGAACCATTAAGAATTTTACCAATGAGAAGGTAACAGAATGTCATATGTGATGATTTACCATTCAGAGGTTACCTCTTAACCATTCAGACTTGAGGTTACCTCTTATTCATTTAGAGGTTTTAAACCATTAAGAGGTAGCATCTGAATGGTCATTAAGAGGCTACCAAACAACCCCTTAGTCTTATAACATTTTTTTTTTGTTTTCTCCCTGTGTTAGTTTTCTGCTAACCGGATAAGTTTGGTTATAAAGAGTTAAGTGTCATTTTCGTTCATATGGTTTATCCAATTATGACAGTTCAGGTCAAGTTTCAAATTTGTACCATTTTCGTCCATGACATTCTTGAAACATGTCAGGTCCGTCCAAAAAAACATGAGTTAGCTGCCATTTTCGTCCCTATGGTTTGTCCAATTATTCGATTCAACCTTAGTTTTTTTGGATGGAATTGGCATGTTTAAAGAATGTCAGGGACGAAAATGGTACAAATTTGGTCTGGACTGGCATAATTGAACAAACCAGAGAACGAAAATGACATTTAACTTGGTTATAAAAGTTGTCGTTCAAAAAAAAAGAGTTAAATACTATTTTATTCCCAATGATTTGAGCCATTTTAACAGTTTAGTCCAAATATTTCATTTTTCGTCTGTGGGTCCAAAAAAGTTTCACCGTTGCCATTTTAGCATATTAGGTTAACTTCATCCATTATTTCTTTTGATGAGAAGGACAATTCGGTTATTTTACATGGCCGAATTGTCTTTCTAGTTAACAAAATTACATATAAAATGACTGAATTGCCCTTCTCGTTAACAGAAGAAATGGATGAAGTTAACCTAGTTGACTAAAATAACAATGGTGAAACCTTTTTAAACCCATAAACGAAAAATAAAATCTTTAGACTAAACTGATAAAATAAGACAAACCACATAAACTATAAACTAAAATGACATTTAACTAAAAAAAAAAACAAAATCATAAACTATAAATGTCAAAATCTTAACTTTTACTCTTCCACAACATGCCATCATCAAACATCCACCAATCCCTCTACTCCACACTCTCAAAATCACTATCTTCAACCTCAACCATCAAACAACTTCACAAAATCCACTCACTTCTAATCACTTCAGGTCTCCACCAAACACCATTCTTCTCAGGCAAACTCATCAGCAAATACTCTCACTTCAAAGACCCACATTCATCTTCACTCATTTTCACCACCATATCCCCTACAACCAATGTTTACCAATGGAATACCATCATACGAGCCATGACCCACAATGGGTTGTTCACAGAAGCACTAGATTATTACTATTCAATGAGGGTTTCGAATATTAAACCGGATAAGTTTACGTTTCCTTCGGTGATTAATGCTTGTGCGGGTTGTTCAGGGAAGATCGAGACGGCTAAGATTGTTCATGAACATGTGTTGGAGATGGGTTTTGGATCGGATTTGTATATCGGTAATGCGTTGGTTGATATGTATGCTAGATTTGGTGAGCTTGGTGTTGCACGCCAGGTGTTTGATGAAATGCCGGAGAGAGATGTTGTGTCTTGGAATAGTTTGGTTTCGGGGTATAGTGCAAATGAGGAGTGGGAAGAAGCGTTGGATGTGTTTTACCAGTCGAGGGTAGTTGGTGTGAGGGTGGATTCGTTTATGGTGTCGAGTGTTTTGGCTGCGTGTGGTGGGTCGGGTGGTTTTTCAGAAGGGCAGATGGTTCATGGGTTGACGGTGAAACTTGGTATTGATGTTGAAACGCGAGTCTGCAACGGTCTTCTTTCGATGTACTTTAAATCCAACAACTTGAAAGAGTGTCGACGGGTTTTTAGTGAAACGGATGTTAAAGATGCTATTACTTGGAACACTGTAATCTGTGGTTACTCTCAAGCGTGCCTGTATCGGGAATCGATAAACTTGTTTATGGAGATGTTGCAAGAACACAAACCAGATATTTTAACGGTTACTTCTGTTCTTCGTGCTTGCGGCCACACTGGCGACTTGAAATCCGGAAGGTTTGTGCATAATTACATGGTTTTAAACGCGTATGAATGTGACATGAAAACAAGTAATATCCTTATCGATATGTATTCCAAATGTGGTTATCTACCAGCAGCAAGGGAGATATTCAACAAAATGAAAAGCAGGGATTTGACATCATGGAACGCGTTAATCAACGGTATTATCAAAGCATCGCAGTATGAGGAAGCGTTGGCAACTTTTCGAGCAATGAAAATGGATATAAAACCTGATTTTGTAACATATGTAACAATTCTTTCTATGTGTACACTGGCGAAGAACTTAAAGTTAGCAAAAGAACTCCATTGTGAAACAATTAAAACCGGATTTAATGCATGTGTGATTGTGAGAAACGCTCTCATTGATGTGTATGCTAAATGTGGTAACATGGAGGATGCGTTGAACCAATTTGAGAACATGAACGATCGCGATATCGTATCATGGAACACTGTTATTTCCGCATGTTCTCATTCAGAAGAATATAACTTAGGGTTTAAAATGATAAGTCGAATGAGACTCGATGGAATACTACCAAATATGGCTACCATTTTATGTACATTACCTCTATGTTCAACTCTAGGAGCAAAACGACAAGGTAAAGAGATTCACGGTTGCGTTTTAAAGTTGGGTTTCGAGTCAAATGTCCCAATTTCGAACGCACTTATCGAAATGTACTCAAAATGCGGTAATTTGAGAAACTCACTTCTAGTTTTCGAGCATATGAAAAACCGAGATGTTGTAGCGTGGACTGCATTGATCTACGCGTATGGAATGTACGGTCATGGCATGAAGGCCACAACCGCATTCGAGGATATGAAAGCTACAGGTATCGTTCCCGACCAAATCGCGTATCTTGCCGTCATCTTTGCATGTAGTCATTCGGGATTAGTAGAACAAGGCCGTTTGTACTTCAACCAGATGAAAAACGACTACAACATTGACCCACAGATCGAACATTACGCTTGTGTAGTTGACCTTCTTGCACGTTCCGGGAGGTTAACCGAAGCCGAAAAGTTCATCTTTTCAATGCCGATAAAACCTGATGCAAGCATATGGGGTTCTCTACTTAGTGCTTGCCGAGCAAGTGGACACAAGGAAATAGCAGAACGCGCGTCGAAACATATTATTAAACTAAATTCAGAAAACACGGGATATTATATATTAGTTTCAAACGCGTATGCGTCGTTAGGGAAATGGGATCAAGTTAGAACGGTGAGAAAATCGATTAAATCTAAAGGACTCAAGAAAGATGCCGGTAAAAGTTGGATCGATATCGATAAAACGATTTATGCTTTTAGTAGTGGAGATAAGTTTTTTGAACAATATGAAGAGGTTAAGAACTTGCTTGATGTTCTTTACGATTTAATAGCGAAAGAAGGGTATGTTGCTAACTTGAGATTGGTATTTCACGATGTGAACGAAGATGAGAAACGTGATATTCTTTGTGGGCACAGTGAAAGACTTGCAATTGCATTTGGATTGTTAAATACAAAAGCTGGAACGCCGTTGCAGATAATGAAGAATTTACGGGTTTGTGAGGATTGTCATACTGTAACAAAGTATATATCGAAAATTGTTCAAAGGGAGTTTTTGGTTAGAGATGCGAATCGGTTTCATTTATTTAAGAATGGATCATGTAGCTGTGGTGATTATTGGTGAAGAAGATAAGTTGCAGCCATAGATGACATACACACAAAAGATCAATGGTGTGATCTACATCTTTGAGAATATGTTAGTTATTTTATCATATTTTCTACAGAAAAGAATTAATTTTTATTATATATTTTTAGGTGATGGTTTTATATATTGAAGACCGGACAACTTTCTGACACTGGAAACAGTGGTGTGCATAGGCCAAGATGGGGACAGTGAGGTATGTTACTTCAGCATTTTGGAAAATAATACCAAAATCATGGTGCAGCTACATATATTTGTATGCATATAGATATATTTTTTTTGTAGTAGATAAATAACTGAAGAATTATACATCATCATAGTATTTTGGTTTAAAAAGCGCATTTGAGGCGTGTCTGAGGCACAACTTGTAGGGGTGTAAACGAGCCAAGCCGAGCCGGGCCGAGCCCGACTAGGCTCGAGCTTGGCTCATCATGTTATTATGAGACTCGAGCTCGACTAGGTTCGAGCCTACTATTTTGAGATCGAGCTCGTCTCAAAAGTAAAACCCAAGAGCTCGAGTTCGGCTTGAGTTAATTTCAGAAAAAAATTTAAACGAGCTAAAAGTTGGCTTGAGCTCGCTTCGATGGCTTCGATGGCTTAAAGTTTAAGCTATCGAAGTGAGCTCGAGCCAGCTTTTAGCTTGTTTAAATTGTTATTAGTAAAAATTGAACCTCTTCAAATGGACAAAATTGCATACATAAAAAATTAATTTAAAATTTGTTCAGGCTTGTTTAGGGTTGCGACCCTAAACGAGCTTTGTATGTAAAGCTCGAGCTCGGGCTCGTTAAGGCTCGGCTTGTTCGAGCATTTTACTGATCGGATCCCGAGTAGCTCTCAAGCCGCTACGCCGCATTTACACCTTTAGGCGCAAGTGGTGGTTCAAAATAGGTCAAAGTTAGGGTTTGTAGGAGGTCAATACGTAAAAGCAACCAAAGGGACGAAGAAACTATGAATGATTTTCTCGATAAAAAGATTGATATGTAAAGGAGATTAGAGAGATGCAACCTGTGGTTGTATATAAAGCTTATTTGGTTATACATAGCACAACACTTCGCGTACGTGAATCACCCACCTCACACCTTTGCTTTGGGACCTAAACGCCTTGGAGTGCATCACGCTTGTTAAAACTAAGCATAGTAACTAGATTTAGAGTTTTTATTGGTATAAACCAAACTAAATTCAAGTCTTGAAACAATAAATTATATCAACTACAAAGACAAGAACTTATTATTGTTGTTTGCACTGTTTTATTTATGATGCGTTGATACTTATCATCCCTAAGTTCATAGATGATAACTGGTTTATCAAATGTTTAAATGTTTTTAGGAACTTTCATGAAACCGTTCCCTTCTTAGCTGCAGCTTTGGAGAGGAAACCAATCCTTCCATGCTGATATAAGAAGAAACCGCTCTTCGTCCAAGAGTTTTATACCACTTGTTTCTTCAACGACATCAAGATAAACGGCTATCCATCCAAACATGAGATCTAAGAATCCTATTGTTTCTCCGTTGAAGAATTTCTTTCCGGTCAGCTGTTTTTCAACGATGACTAGCTTCTCTATGGTATTAGCCGTACCTTTTCTTCCCCACCCCTTGGGTTACAAATGCTTACAATACCGATGCGAGGATCTATGTTTCATGGAATTTGTGTGTTAGTCATCTTGATTATAATCGATAACTGATCCTATAAACCGATGTTTCAGTTTTTAGTGATCGGTTTCGGTTACAAACTGTTTGGTGTTCTTGGTTATAGGGGAATGAGGTTTGGTTCATTAAGTTAACTGCAAGTTCTGAGCCTGGTTTAATTCAAGCTCATTTCTGTTAATAAATCTATCGTCCAAAAATATAATACAAATCAGCAGGAGACAAGTAATGTATATAATTTTTTTTAAAAAATTATTAAAACTTTTCCCACATCTATAAAAAATGCACCATAAAAACGAATGTTTTTTTTCTTTAAAACAAGTATACTATTGCTATACTTTTGATTTTTTTTTACCTAAATGCATAAAACACAATGGAAGTCATAACATACTATAACACAATGAAACATCAAATTCAAAAACGCAATGGATTAAAACACAAAAAAATGTGTTTTTTCATTGTGTTATAAAACACAATGGACTAAAACACAATAAAAATGTGTTTTTTCATCATGTTATAAAACGTAATGGAGTAGAAGCACAACAAAATGTGTTTTATCATTGTGTTATAAGACGCGATGGATTAAAACACAAAAAAAAAAGATGCAACCAATCTACGAACCTAAACATCGCATTGCTTCTCAACATCTAGGGTTTTTTAGACCTAACCGGATTAGGTTTTGGACGACGAGATAAGCCGGAACGGCGATCGGAGAAGCTAACAGATTCAGACTTTTCTTCTGTGGCGGTTGAGTGGTGGCGGTGGGCGGTGGAGTGGCGGCAGCGTAATTGGATGAATGGTGTTTAGGGAATATGGGGTTTTAGGGAAGATGAGTTTCAGATCTAGAAGACTGGGATCGACTTAAATGCCAATTGTGCCATATGTCACAAGTCACAACCTCATCCCTTGCTAGTCTTCTCACCTTTAACTATACTTCCTATTTGATTCTTTGCCTTCATACATTGTATTGTGTCTTTATTATGGCTTTTTATTAACATATATATACAATAATAAGTGTTTGCATATACATTGTTTTGTGCTTGGAATACTAATTTGTCATTTCCTGTATATTTCCTATATATTAATTTGCAAGTTTGAATTGTGTCATACATCCACCATTCAATTTTGCAAGTATTGAGTCACATGTAGGTGACTCAAGGGTTTTTTTACTCTTATGCGGTATATAATATACGCTTTTAACCTATAGGTTTTAAGGTTTTAGTTTTACCATTACATTGTCGTTTTCCTTGACGTTAAGTTTTTTTGACAAAAACAACTTTATGCTTTATGTGGTTTTAAATTGTGCTTTGTTGGTCATTCTCTTTGTGTAATTTTCCTTTTTTTTCCTTAGAAAAAGTCGTAAGGCGGCGCGTGTGTGGTTCAACGTATTTTTTTTTTTTTTTTTTTTTTTTTTTTTTTTGCGATTTAATGGCTTCGACGCGTGAGTCGAATGTCGACTTAGTTATTCTTTTTTTATGTTTTACATAAGTGTGTGTACGTGGTTCCACGATTTTACATCCACTTTAGTTAATAGTAATCGAGTCTAATATTCGTAAACAACAGAGTCTTGTGGGTTCGATACTCAAACTTACTTAAGCTTTACTACATTGATCGTTACACTTGCCGGTTGTGTGGCCTATGTTTTAGAGAGTCTTAGTTATAAATTTTAAACTTAAAGTGTCTAGTATAGGGTTAAAATTAGTTAGTTTTAATTGACCAATGTGAGCACATCAGTTGGTCATTCTTTTTGTGTAATTTTCCTTTTTTTTTTCTTAGATTCGGTATAAGTTGCAAGGCGCGTGTGTGGTTTTACTTATTTTTTTTGCGATTTAACGGCTCTGACGCGCGAGTCGTAGGTCAACTTAGTTATTATTTTTTATATTTTACATTTCGATCTAAATGCATGTACGTGGTTCAATGTTTTTACGTCCACTTTTTATACGGTTTAACAGTCCCGCTTCAAAAATCTTACGAGGTATATGTTTATCTTTTAACATAAAACTATTTTAAAATTTTATAGAAACATACCACTATAATGAAAATAACATTTTTTTTCCGAATCACAGTAAAACTTGTTATTTAAGATGACAGAAAAATGTTTTCTGTTGAAGGAGCAACCATGTATAATTGTATATATGCTGTTAGGCTGGCAGCCTAACTTTTAAATTCTAGCAGCGGCTAAATTAATTAATTAAATGAACATAAATTTGCTATGAAATAAGACCAGAAAATTAGGCACTTAACATGAACATTCTTATCTATAAATTCTATATAAAAGCAACAATCCTTGGGTATACACATGCTTGTCTCTCATGACACTAATGGGAACTCAAGCTCATTTCCTTCACACAAATTTACTGGGCTCACCACTCCACCACCATACGCCTCCGCACACCACCACCATACGCCACCGCACGGTACTTCCCCACATTTTTGCAACTGCACCTAAAAGAGAGAAAGATGCAAAAAAACGGGTTGTTATTACGGGTATGGGAGTCGTGTCTGTGTTTGGAAATGACGTTGATACCTTCTACCAAAGACTTTTGGCAGGAGAGAGTGGCATTGCATCAATAGATCGCTTCGATGTTTCAGAGTTCCCAACGCGATTCGGTGCTCAGATTCGTGGGTTCGACTCAAATGGTTATATTAGTGGCAAACATGACCGAAGATTGGATGATTGTCAACGGTATTGCGTTGTTGCAGGAAAAAAAGCACTTGAATATGCTGCTCTTGGTGGTGATGAACTCTCCAAGGTGTGCCACTTACTCCTAGTTTCATGTGTCCAGAAACATGTCTAAGATATCTTTATGATTTTGTTCAGATCGATAAAGAGCGTGCGGGTGTGCTTGTTGGAACAGCAATGGGAGGGTTGAAAGCATTTTCTGATGGTCTGGTGACTCTAATGGAAAGAGGTTTTAAGAAAGTGACACCCTTTCTCTCACAATATATTCTACCAAGTATGGGCCCTGCCTTTCTTGCTATAGATCTTGGGTTTACCGGACCAACCTACTCCATTTCAACTGCTTGTGCGACGTCAAATTATTGCTTCTGTGCTGCGGCAAATCATATCCGTGAAGGGGAGGCTGATTTGATGATTGCTGGAGGCGTAGAAGCTTCTTTACAACCGCTAGCATTTGCTGGTTTTGGTGCATGTAACGCGTTGTCTAGAAGAAACAATGATCCCCGGACTGCTTCCAGACCCTGGGACCATGATAGAGATGGCTTCGTCTTGGGCGAAGGGGCTGGCGTTTTGGTACAACTCATAATTTGCTGTTTTCTTACATCTTATATTCTGATATTTATCTCTGGTTTGTTTGCAGGTGATGGAGAGTTTGGAACATGCAATGAAAAGGGATGCACCAATATTTGCTGAATACTTGGGAGGTGCAATAAATTGTGATGCATATCATACAACTAATCCACGACCCGATGGTTTAGAGGTTACGTCTTGTATTCGAAGCGGCCTATTGAATGCTGGTGTATCAGTAGAGGAGGTACATCACTTCTCTCAGCGAAAAAGATTTCACTTTTTCGCTCATACAGACATTACAGGTTGAGGGTGTTTTCCGAATCTCAGGTCTTGAGACACCTTTTAACATGTTTAAAAATAGAGAAAGTCAGAAAAAAAAGACATGTTCATAGACAAATTTAACAAAAAAACATTAACTTTCAACCGACCGGTGTTAAAATAGAAACGTCCAAAAGGGCTAGTCCAGAGATGACAAAGAGGATCTACCGATTGAGCCAGCAACAAAATTCATGGTGATGCACAAAGGAGTCCGCATAATAGCCCATTCAGATTAAAACACGTGTAAAACATGGCTAAAAGCCGGTGTCTAGGATTTAGTTCTCGCTTTCTCTCCGCATGCTGAATTTAGCCCCCGGCTTTTCATCCGTCAGCTGAATATAGCCCGGTTGTCCCTTGTTAGCTGAATTTAGCCACCGCTTTTTATCAAATAGCTGAATTTAGCCCACACTTTGCACATGCATTATTATGATTAGTATTTCTTGACGCCCTTATACTTTTCAAGTTCTATTGTGCCGGCTAAATTCTAGCCAGAGTAAACTGTTCTTTTGGTCCTTAGGTTTCGTCATATTTGTTGTTTTGATCATTTTAATTTTTTTGTTTTGCCAAAAAGAGAATGTACTTTCAAGAACTTGTCATTTCCATCAATTCACTTAAACATAAGTTTACCCTTCTAGCCGTGTTAGCGAGCGTATCCTACTTGTGATTGGCTGGTTTAGACATGTCTACTTTCGTAGATGCTGAATGTCAATGTCTATTTTGTTATTTTGTCAATCAACAAGTATATTTTCGTGATTTTTTGTTATAGATATGTTGCAACTTAGATTCCAAAATGCTAAACAAAATTCAGTCAAATACAAATCCAGAAAATATAGCAACACCTTAGAGCATCCATAATAAGGAGAACAAAAAACATCTAAAAACGTGACCAGTCACCCGTCACATCAGAAAAACACTCATTCTTTAAAAACACTCCAAACCCACCCAATAAGGAATCTTAAAAACACCTAAAAACAATGCCATGTCATCGATACCTTTTACATTTACATTTTTTTAATTACTAGACCAAACGTAATGGGGCGGTATTTGCCCGGAATCTCGCCCGATCACGCCGGATCACGCCGGCACCTCCGCTACCCGTGGGCGTGTTTGGCTTTTTTTTTTGTTTGGGCGTGTTATAAAAAACGCCGGGTGGGGGGGAAGTTTGGCCAATGAGATTTTTTATTTATTTTATTTATTTTTTTACTACAAAACATAATGCCCCATCCCCACTACATCAATTTTAGAAAACGCCCAATAATGACTCATTGCTGACTGGGCTTCCACATGGCGCAAAACGCCCAAAGGTGAATATTGCCCACTACACATGGTCTTACCCAAGCCCCCCACCACCTGCACACTACCCCACCTTCTCTATTTTTTCTAGTTCTTGCACAAATAATGGATAAAAAATGGATCCTACAAACATCAACCACAATAAGAAAAAGTGAGAAACAAGTCCACGTGGGCATGGAAAAATGAGAAAAAATGGCTATTGGGGATGCTCTTACACTTATGAGGTCCTTCTCATTATTCTAGGGGTGTAAATCGGGTTATTGGGTCAGCTGGTTGACTTTTTCAACACGACCCATGTATGTATTCGTGTTGTGTCGTACTCACATAAAATCGTGTGGTGTTCGGCTTGACCCGTTTTATGCTCATTTGTAAATATGAGTAATAGCTAGTCTTTAGTAACAATTTAAACAATTACTTATTCCGATTCATATGAATTTTTTTTGTAACTTGTGTTATTTTAATTGTTTTTGTGTATTTATCTCCTTTTTCATTTAACAAGCATGGGTTTATATATTTAGCTCGGGATTAGAATAAGCGAATGAGAATAATTGAACAATGCACAGTTAAAACTACTAAAATGTAATTGTTGAAGCAAATAGTTGATAAAAAGGTTCAAACGGGAAATTCATTTTGCTTTTGAAAGTTAATAACTATTTTAACATTTTTATCTGAAATCAAAATACTAACTTCTTTAAAAACTCTTACACGGGTTAAAATGTCAACCCGCTTTTAAAAAAAAAAGGTTGTGTTTGGTTGTCCCATCTTTTAAATGGACTAGTTTAAGAAAATGGGTTGTGTCAGCAACCATGACCAGTGTTTTTTTTTTTTTTTGTGTGTGTGTGTTTGGGTCGTTTTAGGAATCGCCGACCTACTTAATTCTCAACGTTGTTATGAATTTGAAATCTTGTTAGGCATGTTAACAAGAAGCGAACAACTCCACTATCCTCTCAACAGATTATCAAAGTGATAATCAGTAAAGACAAACAATAAGGAACCCTATATCTGTGAATCAATGTAATTCACAAATAACCAAACCCTAATTCGCCTCACAAAGAGAGAGAAAACAACAATTATGGCAATGAAAAATAAGGTGGAGATATAATAGGAAGTTTATTTGGCTAAGAAGGCTAGGAAGTGATCTGGACCATCCATTTAGTTAATCAAGGGCTAAAATTAAATCAGGGAAATTGAAAGGAAGAAAAGAGGCGCGTGAGTTTGTTTAGGGGCATTCTAGTCAATCCAGCCAATAGTTTCTCTCTCCTCCAATTCCCCCCCCCCCCATTTTTTAAACGTTAATAACTCTTTCATACGACATTATTTTTTATAAAAATTGCACAAAAAAAAACGAGCGTTTTTTTATCTTTAAAACGAGTATACTATTGCTATATTTTCAAAAAAAAAAAAAAAAAATTAAACCCAGTTGCGTAAAACGCAATAGAAAAACCCCCAGTTACGTAAAACGCAATGAAAAAAAAACCTAAAAAATGACATTTTTCTAAAACGCAATGCACAAAAAACACAAAGAAATGACTTATTTGTAAAACGCAATGGCCAGAAAACACAAAGAAATGTCTTATTTCTAAAACGCAATAGCCTAAAAACTCAAAAGACAATGTACTTTCTAAAACGCAATGGACTAAAAACACATGAAAAAGTGTTTTACCTAAAACGCAATGCACCCAAAATACTTAAAAATGTCTTATTTCTAAAACGCAATGCCTAGAAAACACATAAAAATGTCTTATTTCTAAAACGCAATGGCCTAAAAACACAAAATAAATTGTTCTCTCTAAAACGCAATGAACTGAATACACATAAAAATGTGTTTACCTAAAACGCAATGAGTAAAAACACTTCAAAAATGTTTTATTTCTAAAATGCAATGACTAGAAATTGTTGTTCTCAACCCCAGCCAGGGGCTCTGCCAATTGGAAGGGACCCCGCTACCAGGGGCGCTGCCCCCGGACCCCCGCCAAGATCGTAAAACGCAATGACTAAATCAAAAACCTAGATCGTAAAAATGAAATTAAAGAATTTCTTACATGGATCGAAGTGATTTCTTCAACAATTGACGAAGTTTGAATGATATAAACACTTATCAGCGCTCGAATCGAACGAATCGAGTGATTATCTCCGAAATCACCAGAAAAAAAACAAGATTTTTTATGAAATTAAACTGGGTTTTCTTCAAAAAAGCTGAAGAACACGTTGATCGGGTGTTTGAATCATTGATTTGTGATGAAAATCGGACTATAATGTAGTGGTTATTGAGATAGAAAGTGAAGAAATGGTTGAAGATGGTGGGTTTTGAAAATGGTGGGTTTTGAAGTTACTGGGTTTTGAAAAGGAAGAAGAAAGGGTTGGATTGACTAAAATACCCTTCCTCTTTATTTTAAATGTTGTCACATGTCCTAATCCTATTGCTTCCTACACTTCCTAGCCAAAATAAACTTCCTATTTGATCTTTTCCCATGAAAAATATCTCAGTCTAAATGATATAAGACTATGGGGTGTGGGGGTCATGGATTGGAACATTATTTCCACATAGAATCATTAATTAAATGGTATACCATCCCCCTCCTTGATTGATGGTGGTTCTCATAGATTAAACCACGATTACCACGACCCTCCCATTTGATAATTTTAAGACAAAAACAAATTAAAAAAATAAAGGGGATAGTGGTTTGGGTTATGACCACACCCTTAGGGTAGTGGTTTTAAATAATGGATTAAAAATGGATGAAGTGGTGCCTATGTGGAGGACCATGGTGTTCATGAGGGTCATAACTACACCCTATAGCCTAATACAAGCCTTCACTTTGTGACAAGCCCAATTCCTAAAGCCAAGGTTCCCTGGTTCAAGCCTGGTTCCCTGGTTCAAGCCATTCCTTGTTTAACTCCAGCCCAACAGAACGTGACAACATGAGACAAAATTTAATAAACATATTAGAATGTTATTAATTAAATTGAATAGAATGAAATTGATATGATACTACAACAAGATGTATTTTTAACACCCCCTACAATTCCATTATTTGAACACATCAAATAGCTTTAACTCATTACATAACACGTGATGAGGTTTTACTAACACACACTGTTTTTCAAGTTTTATACCAATACATTTCAAAACACCATTTGAAATTAAATCTCTTTGAAAAAGTAAATCTAATTCAAAGTGTTTGGTCCTATCATGGAAAACTAGATTAGCTGCTACAGATACAACAACATTATTATTACAGAACAAATTGATAGGAATTTTAACCATAACCTGAAGCTCACTTAACAAATTTTTGAGCCAAATAGTTTCACATGCGGCAGCACACATAGCCCTATATTCAGCTTCAGCTGAAAACCTATAAATAGTTGTCTTTTTTTTGCTTTTCCATGACACAAAACAATTTCCAAGGAACACACAAAAACTAGTGACAAACTTCCTAGACACAAGACATTTTGCCCAACCAGAATCAGCAAAGACAGTTAAATCAAAAGAATCACTTTTACTAAACAACAACCCTCTACCAGGTGGAGATTTAAGATTTCTCAATAAGTGAAATGCAAGTTTTAAATGACCTTCTGTAGGGCTATGCATGAATTGACTTAAAACATACACTGCATATGCTATATATGGCCTATTGTGAGATAGGTAGATTAACTTCCCCACTAATTGTTGATAACTAGTTATATTTTGTATAGCACCAATGTTACTATTAAGTAGATTAGTAATCACATGACTTTGATCTATATGAACACAAACAGGTTTACAACCCAACATCCCATATTCAGTCAACAGGTCTGTGCAATACTTCCTTTGTGACAAACAAATACCAATTTCACAAGGCAACACTTCTATGCCTAAAAAACATTGTAATAGACCAATATCTTTTATTAAAAACTTAGTTTTTAGGTTTTGTTTAACTTTTTCAATTTGAGTTAATGCATTACTAGTAACAACAATGTCATCTACATATACTAGTAATACAATAAACACATTATCTGCATTTTTCACAAACAAAGAAGTGTCACATTTGCTTTGATTAAAGTCAAACTCAATGAACACATTAACAAGTTTTCATTTCACATTCTTGGGCCTTGTTTAAGCCCATATAGGGATTTCTTTAGTTTACACAATTTAGAGGAATCTTTAGACTCATAACCCTCAGGCAAACACATATAAATCTCCTCATTTAATTTCCCATATCATAATGCATTATTTACATCTAATTGGAATAGTTTCCAATTATTTTGAAATGCAAGAGACTCATCACATCTAAGTGTAATAAGTTTGACAACAGAGGAAAAAAAAGTCTCCTCGTAGTCTATCCCTTCTTTCTAACTAAATCCCTTTGCACCCAACCTAGCTTTATATCTTTCTATTTCACCATTTGATTTATATTTAATTTTGAAAATCCATTTACTACCCACTATGCTTCTATTATGTGGTTTATCAACTATATTCCATGTATCATTTATATGCAATTCTTGAATCTCATCATTCATTGCAATGATCCAATTGGGATCTTGAACAACCTCTTTATAGTTTCTAAGCTCAAGACTCTTAGACAACATAGAAGCAAAACATCTATTTTCAAAAGTTAGTTTAGAAAAGTTTACAACCTTTTCAATACCAAACTTAACTTTCCCTTCTACAACATAATCAACAAGTTTTTAGGAAAAACTGAAGTTCTAGTAGACCTTCTAGGTTAAATAGTAACTTAGAATTCACTTTGTCTCCCTTAGAAGTACGTTGAGTTTCATTTGTGGTAGTCACATACTCAACCCTGTCAGGTGATACATGAGCTTCACTTGTCTGTTGAATAAAACCCTGACATTAGTTGTATCAAGTATCACTGACTGCTGGAGTTTATGTGTTCCCACATCAGACTCACCTTGATCCCTTGTATCATCATTGGGAACATTCACAGTTTGTAAGTGTTTGAATTCTGAGTTATCATACAAGTCAAAAGAATTAAGAGCATTTGTATCCTTTAATGGATTGCAATCATACATTTCAAAAACTGACTTTTCTTTGAAAGGAAATATTGTTTCATAAAACTTTACATCTCTTAAAAATATTATTACTTTAGTATCAAGACTATACAATTTGTATCCTTTTTCTCATGTGAATATCCAATTAAGACACATTTCTCTGCTCTACTATTCAGTTTATTACTTTCATTTAAACTTATACAAAAACACAAACACCCAAACATTTTCAAGTGATTTAAGAAGGGTTTAATTTTCTATATCAATTCATAAGGAGTTTTGCCAGAAAAACAGAGGATGGAGTCCTATTTATAATATAAGTAGCATTTAAACACATTCATGCCAAAACCTAACAGGAAGGTTACTTTGAAAAAGTAAAGCCCTAGTAACATTTAACAAGTGCCTATGATTTCTCTCAACAATTCCATATTATTGAGGTGTATAGGCACATGTAGTATGATGAAATATACCTTTAAGTTTACAAAACACAGCCATTTGATTATTTACAAATTCAGACCCATTGTCAATCCTAAAACACTGAACACTTTGTTTAAATTGAGTTTGAACAATGCTAACAAAACTTTGTATATTTTCAAAAACTTATGTCTTATTTTTCATTATTAAGCAAACCCATACAGCTTTGGAATTAGGGGTGAGCATTTTCAAAAACCCGACCCGACCCGGGTAAAACCCGACCCGGACCGAAAACCGAGATGACAGTAAAATAAAGACCGAAGATAGGACCTACAAGCAGGTGGTCGGTTCGGCTTCGGTTCGGTTTTTTCTCTCGGGTAAGATTCCACTTTGGTCAAAGAACCGATTGACAAGTTTTATTTGACCATCTTCAAACCTTCAATTCAATCCTTCAACTGTTATTCACATAACCTCTTCAAAGTTGTTTCGTAAGCTCACATTCTTTTGTGAAACCAACTTCATTTCTTCATCAACTGAACTCTTCCGTTAACTCTTTTACTCTCTAAAAGACAAGAAAACCCACCAACTTTAATTTAAAATTGATGATCTCATTGGGTGGTTATTTTGATTGATTAAGTTTGAAGAATTGAAGCTCACTATGGAAACCGATGAACTCTCTCTCTCTCTCTCAAGTAATGGTGCATTTTGTGCCTCAAAAAAAGTTAAAGTATATTGTAAAAATAAATACATCATAAAGTTTATATTGGAAAAATAAAAATATCAGAAAGTTGTTGATAAAGTAACTGTGCCTTACAATCTCGGGCCCCAAAATTCTTGAAAACTACAAATATTAAATTTTCTAAAATCTCATTTGAAGAATAAATAAAAATAATACTTTTGTTTCACATCTCTCTCCGACCTTATAAAAGTTGTATTCCATTGTGAATTAGGTTTATCTTTTATCTTATATTCAAAGTTTTAACAGTTCTATTTCATTTTCTATCTCCGGCCAACAAGCATAGTTATCGACGTCTTCTTTACTTCGTCACCGGCTCTTCGTCCATTTCCCGTTATTTCTACGTCTCAGCACATCTCCAACTCTAAACAACTCTTTAACTGATATGGATGGCTGAGCAACATCATATGGGTTTTTATTCTGTTTATGCAACAAATCGGGCCGGTTCAGGTTTCATGTAAAAGTCTCGGGTTTGGACCGAACCCGACCCGAAACCGAAATTTGTATACATAGATAACCGATACATAACCGAATTATATAGGGTAAGGTACGGTTCCGGGTTTTCTCGGGTCGGTTTTCGGGTTTTTCTCGGGTAGGACCGATATTTGCTCACCCCTATTTGGAATAGTCATCAAAGTAGCAGTGGTTTAATCAAAGGATTGAAGTTGTCAACACCAATGAAGTGTGAAAAATGAGTTCAGTTCAGAATTTAGGGAGAGTTAACCATTAGACCATGTGTTACCATGGCGTTAAAGGGCGTTGAAGATGGCCATGTTAGCAAAATAATGTTGAACACACCGTCACACCCAGGGGTGTGTGCCGGCGCAAGGCACCAGTCGAAGGGCCAGCCACGGCGTGAGGGGAAAAGAGAGTTTGTGGGTGCTTTGGGTGACATGCATTATAAATCACATACCTTTGATTTTTGTGTTCCGTTGCCAAAAAAAGAAAATGGATAAGTGATATTAGAAAGAAAAAAAAGGGAGATTTGGATGACTAGACCGAATTTGCTTTGAAATCATCAGATCCAAGTTGAGCCTATCGTTTTGGGCTACTTTGGTCGTCGAAGGTCACCGTCGTAAAGATGAAACCCAGCCGGAGCCGCCGACGCTGATGCAAACGATGGCTTCATCACTGTCATCATGTGCCTTATCGTTGGTGATTAGCTTATTTATTTTTTGAGCATTTGTGTGTGAGAAAAAGTGTGTCTACGTGTCAGCAACATGGCAATACTATTTTCTCAACCAAACCCCCTACCAAGCTCCATAACACATAGCCTTATAGTTGGTGATTAGCTTAATAAGTGTTTAAATTAGTAGGGTTAGCAGTAGAAGTTTATTTATTTCTTCATTGTAGTTTAAGTGGAGTTGGGTTAAGATTAGTGATGAGTTAGCATAAATAGCAGGTTTAGGGTCGATGTAATCTGTAGTTTTTGTTTAGCGGTTATCTATCATAAAGGAGTCAAACAAGTTCGTAAAATCTTGTGTTTTGTATTTGATCAAGCACATGATTTTCGAGGACCCACGTCTTTAAATTTCATAAACCAAAATTATCAAAGCCTGCAAGTTTCTCTCCATCTTATCCCACAACTACACTTCTTTATTCCATTTTCACCACGTCATTTTATTAAAAAATTGACCTAATTTTTATTGAGATGTGTACTACATTGAATGAGAAACCAAATTAGTATGCAAGGATAAAGATCAACTTAAGATATAAAAACAATTAATCAAAGAAAATATCTTAGATTTTTATTGATCTCGCAAAATTTTCATGATTATCTTATAAACAGGTAAATTACATCAATGCACATGCAACATCTACAAGGGCTGGCGACCTTGCTGAAATAAAAGCACTAAATAATGTATTCAAGAATAGACCCGGAATCAAAATTAATGCCACCAAGGTGAAGAAAACCATACATGTTTTCTCCACACGATGAACTCCATATTAACAGTATTTGCGTTGTAATGTTTCAGTCTATGATCGGGCACTCGCTTGCAGCTTCTGGGGGTATGGAAGCCATTGCGACAATTAAAGCAATTCAGTCAGGATGGTTGCACCCAACCATTAATCAGTTTGTAAGTAATATCTTCATTCTTGTTATTTCTCTTCCTTCCTCTAATTTTCATGTTCTTATGGGAACTGTAGAATCTTGATCCCGAAGTTGAATTCGACACTGTTGCAAATCATAAGCAACATCATGAAATCAATGTTGGTGAGTTTGTTTTCATTTGGATCTCCATCATTTAATTGAATAAATTGTTAAGCTCACTTGTTGAATTTTAACTATTTTGGTATGCAGCAATTTCAAATTCATTTGGTTTTGGTGGACACAACTCCGTTGTAGCATTCTCCGCCTTCAAACCATGATGGTGTCACAAAGAATATTGTACTGATAGCGGCTATTTGATTATCTTTCTTTTGTGTGAACATATAAAATGGTTTGTTTAGAAACATATTACAATGGAATGTAAAATGCAAATTACATGAACGTAAGAGAATGTAGCATGGTTCAAACAATGGGTGATGAACTATTTACGACTCTAAACCAGTTTCCTGTGTTTAATCATTAATGATAACAAACATTAATACAGATAGGTGTTTGCTAACAGAAAATAACCTCACTCGTCGTATTCGGTTAAATGGAAAAATGGGAAAGGCTAAAACTATCCACACACCTTCTACGGATATTTGCGCACTTTTGAGTCATATACGCATCGTATAGGGCTATACGATGCATATAGTGTTCCCTCAAAGTCAGTTCTCTGGAGTTAGGCACATATTTTGAAGGTGTCTATACGTCGTATAGGTCTATACACTAGTAGAAAATTAGTATTTTTGGGCGTTTTGTGAATATATTTTGGACGGTTCATCCTATAAAACCCCCCCAGAATCTTTATTATTTTTTTTTTGTTTTTTTAGAATGAAACCGCCCAGAATCTAAGTAAAAGCGCCCAAAAAACCTTTTTATCATTTTTTATTGGTTTTATATATTTTATTGTTTATTTTAGGTGAATTTACAACAAACCGCTTAAAATACAAAGCATATTCTCCGCACTTCTCAACCTCCCACGTATCACTAACTTCCAAACAAAATATATCAAATTCACTTGCCCCATATTTTTCTCATATCCATCTCTATTTTGTTTTTTTCTCATCATTTTCTTTTTTTTTCTCTGTTCAATCATCCTCCATCAATATCAGGGTATAGTTACATATATTTTTATCATTCATATCTATACATGTATATATATTGTTGATTTATAATATATTAATTGGTTATATTTTTGTTATTTGTAGATATAATTAAATTATTCTGACCTTTTTTGTTCTTCATTCAAAGAAGTAAAGGTAAAAAAAATTTATTCATGTATTCTATTTTTATAAGATTATTTATATGCATGTATTAGGGGTGTTCATGGTTCGGTTTAAAACCGTGAAACCACCCAAACCAATTATCGGTTTGGTTTTATGGTCGGTTTCTTTTTAAAATTTTAATCTATAGTGAGCAGATCGGTTTCGGTTTCAACAATTTCAAACCTTAAAAAACCGAACCACACCGCAACATTGGTATATATCATATATATTATATATAATCTGCACATTTAACGTATCTATCATGTTAAAATACATTTAACAATTTAAAAGAAACTAAATTTATGTTGTTTTATTGTTTTCTAATGTAATCTAAAGTTATTAAATCCAAACACTGAATTTGAGATTTACTTAAAAAAAACTAAATTTGAGATTTGTTTTCATCCGTGACAAAATATATCAACATAGATACAATAGCATTTATAAGTTCTGACTAAATAAGAAGAAATTAAAGATACACTATCCGTGACAAAATATATCAACATAGATACAATAGCATTTATAAGTTCTGACTAAATAAGAAGAAATTAAAGGTACACTTAGTTCTAGTTTTTAGTTCATCCAACTTTCGAAGCCCAAACTGTGAAACCAAACTGTTAGTAACGGGTCGCTTTTAAATTTCAACAGTTTGGTTTTTGATTTTCATAAACCATTACTAACGGTTTGGCTCACGGTTTGACCTAAAAACCATCAAAACCGGACCGTGAAGACCCCTAGTATGTGTGATATTTTTGTGCGAGTGTGTGCATATACCTACGTATTGAAGATAACCTTGTAGATTATACCCGTCCAAAATTTATCTAATAGAGATAAATTTTGTATTGTCCCCGTTAGGACTGCTTTTTGAATATTCTATCTCATTAGGACATGTCTACATTAAACGTGTTGACTATTTAAGGAAAGAATCGATAGTTGTTACCCCTACTACTTCGAGTTTGCGGTTTATCTGCATACTTGGGGAGTTAAGGGGAAACGCTGCATATGTTTTTCTTAAATAGTTAACTCGCTAAAATGTATACATATGAGATAGAATATTCAAAAAGTGGGTTAGGATCCACCGCCTTGGAGTACCTATTAACAACTTGTACATAAACTGAATATCACTTATTTGATTATTTTAATTTTCAGATGGAAGATAGAGAATGTTGGATGTACAAAGTGGGCGTCCTTCTGAAATATATACGCAAGGCGTTCTTACTTTTCTTAGGGTTGCAAAAGCTAGTTGAAGAAATTTTGGCTCTAAATGGATTTGGTATCCTTTTATGATTTGTAGAAATGTTACCTTTCAAAACAACCAAAAATATTAGAGATATAGAGTATCATTTGCTTGCAAATGGTTTTATGCCTTGTTACACTTGTTGGTCAAAACATGGGGAATCGCGGGTTGATGGTGCCACGACATCGGTTAATTTAGACAATGAGGAATATGAAATTTCCAATACGAGGACAATTTAAATGAGGACACTTTATATGATAACAATTTAGTGTAACATCCCATAATTTATAAGAAAGGATACCTTAATGTTTAAAGGTTTATTATATGATTAGTTAAGATTATCTTATTAAAAAAAAGAAAAAAAACATAAAGAAAGTTTATAAAACTTGCAAAGAAAAGTTATTAATTGACAACTAAACCTAACTTGAGGGTAGAATGTGTTAATTGAGAAATTAACTTAATAAAATCAAAAACCCAGTACTGGTGTGGGTGTGTGCATCGCGACCAGAGGGTGAAAACAGGGGGAAACCCTAGCTTGATCGATTAACATAAAATTCAGCAAGATTAAGGTGGATTCTGGCCCTAATTCGAATGCATGTAATCAAATCTCAATCATCTAAGAGTCTCCTACATAGAGTAAGTCAGATTTTATGATTTGATTCTAGTTAGTGAATGTGGGTTTTGATCAAATATGTGAATAAGTATGAAATTAAGCTTATATATGCATTAGAATTGTCATTTAGAAGATATTCTATGTCTGAATTCGTTTGTGATGAAGGTTTGAAGTAAAACCTATTTAACCTAGTAGTATGGTAATCTTACAATTCAATAAATTGAGTTGTTGTGATAGATGAATGTATCAATACTAAGATAATTGATGAATTACTATGTTGTAGAATGATTTGTTTTGTGATTTAGTTTGATAAAAAGAGTTGTGAACCCTACTAGAGAAATTATGCATAAACACTTCTACTTAATGCTGAAGTTGATGTACGCAGGCCAAGTGTTCGATTAAATGCTTGAATAATTGATTCGAGTAAATTGAGCGAATTGGGATGTTTTGCTTTAAGTGTAGAATGTAGAATAGATCGTTGTAAAAAAGGTGTGTGTGGAATGCGAAATTAATATGAATACGAAAGCTATGTGAATAGACGACATGATCTAAGTAAGAATGGGATTGTGTGTAGGAAACAAGGAAGAAGGAGGAAGCTCCGGTTCGCAACAAAAATCGCAAGAACGAGGTAAGTTCGATTTACTTACAAGTATATGTAATGTTAATAGTTGTTCAATTATCATTACAAATCCATGTTTATTGCTACTGTTATAACCCATTAGTTTCTAGTTGAGTTTATAGAAGGTATGTTATTATGCATAATAACTCCTATTAGTAAATTATTGTTCATGCCAAAACCATATTTGATATTTGTGTTAGTTCAATAGCAAGTGGTTAAATCCGTATGAATGATTTACATGAACCGTAGAATTGTAAATGCATATATGTTATGACCGGTCCTTTATGGGATAACCAGGTAATGAGAAAGTAAGTCTAAAAGGAAAAAGAATTCGTTCGTTGTAAACGAACCGAAGGAAAGTTTGATCATGAATGATACTATCCGTTATTAACGGATAAATTATGAATGAAAGGAATTTAACTCGATCCGTTATTCACGGGTTAGAGTGTATGTACGAATGAAAGTGTCCGTTCCAACGGGACAAGTATGGCTTGATATATTTCAAGTTTGAAGTTGTATGCATTGACCCGTTTTATGGGGTGACATAATGCGTGTATAAGATGAATGCATGAATGGGATTAAAGTTGTAATATTAGTTTAGAAGTGATGTAGCTAACGAGTTTTAACTTGATGTTTGATGTAGGTAAATCCTTGACTTCATAGCTTGGCGACTCGGAACGAGCACACTCGATATCACGCCCATCTAGCGCTTCCGAAGATGTCACATTAGTATAGTCTTAGTTTTGGTATATGTATTATAACATATGTAATATTTTTGGTGTCCTTGCGAATTGGGTAAAAACTTGGTTAGTAAGTAGCTTTTGTATTAAAACAACTTAAACATGTTGGTTTTGCTTTAGTTCATGAAAATGAGTCTTTTAAGTTAAGCGTCTTATTGTTAAGCAGGAAATTGTCTATGTTACGAATGGGTCATGCCCAAATTTTGTAAAAATTTGTATGAAGTCTGTGTTATTATAAACTTTTAAAAAGGTAAAGAATGGGGTGTTTCAAGTTGGTATCAGAGCCTAGGTTTGAGGGATTCGAACACGATAGAGTGCTCGGACTCAAACTGAAAGCTCGTGTGAATGGGTGTGTTCGCTCCGGGACGCAAGAAAGGTAAACTTTTCAAGAGAATTTCCTAGCAAATGTTGTTATGAACTAATGATATTATAGGAAGATTAGAAATAAGTAAAAATGTAGCTATGTTGTTGAAAAGTGCAATTAGAATTCTCAGGGATGGGCTAGATTGAATATGTATTCGAAAATGGTTTTAAACGGTTGCAAAAAGGAAAAAATTCAGCCATCAATGTTGGACATCACCGTAGCTTACAGTGGTCACCGGAAGCTACGGTGGGGACTAGGATGAAATGGTCGTCGTAAGGAAGTAGTGTTTGAACGTAGCGTTTTTACCCTCACCGTAAGCTATGGCGACCACCGTAGCTTACGGTGGCGCCTAAAAAAAACCCTTAATGATTCTAGTTAAACCTAAAGGGTAGTTTAATATCCAATGAGAATGCATGAATTTAGGCATGACGTGTGACTTAGCTTCACGAAATGATCGACGAAGGAAAGCACAAAAGAAGGGTGGGAAGGTAAATCGTCGCGATCAAAGATTTTGATCTACATGATACGACATGATCGTCGATGACGATAATGCATGAAGTATGAAATGTAAAATTGATTGTAGTATAATAAAATGAGTTAACTATGATGAAGGAGAGTATGAAAGGAAAGTTAATAAACGAAATAAATGTTTTATGTAGATGGCGGACAATGTCATCGTGAATGATAATGTAGCGGCACGAAATGAATGACGAATGTAAGAGGTTGAGTTTGAAACGTATGATTATGGATAATGAATGAAGTAAATATAGATTAAAGTAATTTGATGCGTGAAAGAATATGATTTGTTAATAAATGAAAATGAAGATGATGAGATTAGTGGTAAAATAACTTGAAGAATGTGAGTTAGATGGAATTCGTATGAGAATTCGAATAAATCTATGTTTCGATCAGAATTATGCATTAGAGGTTTGTACCTTGTGCTTGAATGGTGTGATACTTCTGTGTATTTAATGATTTGTTTTGTTATGGTTAAGAGGCGAATATGTGCTAAATGTGAACCATACGAGCTTATTAGTAAAGGATATGTTGGAATTATGTTATATAGTTACCTTGAATGATGTTTGCTAATTGTAGAACCATGAAACATTAGCATGTGAAGGTACGTGTATGTGAATGTATATGTGTATTGTTTAGAGGATCACGTAAATTGTATATATCATACAATACGAGTATGAAATGCGTAGGAGATTAATATTATGGCCTACCATATTTAGATGAATACATGTTCAAAAGTTTAAAGTGTGTAAGCAAGACAGTTGGCTTTCTAAAAGTCAACAGTATAGGGATATCATGGAATGGCCATTAGACTCAAATGTTAAAGTAAAGAGTTAATGTGTTATGTATTAAATGATTTACGTGTTATGCTTGATGATAGTTTAGTAGTATGGATTGGAAATAAGATAACTATTAATAAATGTCTCATTTATACGAAATTTGACTAACGAAAGTCAATTAACGTGTGAATAGTTGTATGTATGCTCACATAAGCTAACAATATTACGAACGTAATAATATATAAGGATGGAAATCTTGTCAATTGACTCAAGCATGGATGGCAAACAGGGTAAGAAGAAGCGATGAAGCAAGCATGAACATGGACGCTAAAGGTAAGTGATTTCGCCATCACTTCGAATTTATCCACATGAAGATGTATGCGTGTTTGAACAGTCGAAAATTAAAGTCAAACGTATAAATAAATGAGAAATGTTAAGATACGTTTTGGTTGAAATGGTTGGCATAATGTTAAACCGGTAAGACCTCATTATAGGGGTAAACCGGTCATAGATTCTAGTTGAGAAGTTTTAAGGCGGAAATGAGAACTTGGTAATGTTAATGAAAGGTATGGAAAGAATATTAGTTGAGGTGTTAGCTAAAGACATTTTGTAAATATGTTTGAATTGAAAGTAAGTACAACGCGTAATACAATACTTATATACAATAGGTACTAAGTGGTGAATAACTTTAAAAGGTCAAATCGTAGAAGTCAGCAAATATTAATTATTTACAAATTTTGGAAATATTACGTAAGAAATGCAACGTGTAATGTAGGATACTCATTAGTAAGAGACATGCTAGAGAACGTAGGTGAATTAACACCAAATACGGTGAACGAACAAATGGAAATAGTATATTAAGAGATGGTCATGTATTGACCGAAGCTCGAGTAAAACACGAGAATCATCTCACTTATGTCCGGTCAAGCTAGCAAAAAGGGTTCTAACGATTCTTAAAGGATTGGATCAATATAAGAAAGAAAGATAAGAATAAAAAGTTTAAGCTTACGACTGAATGTAAAACAAACTTAAGAAAGAAGGGGGGAGGGTCCGTAAGCAAACACGGATCAAACCAGTAAGAATGAAAGGTAATGAATTAAAGGTTCGAATCCGTAAGTGAAGACGAATGAGACCAATTCTGGTACGGAAGGTACATATAAAGAAACAGATCGATCCGGCTCATGGATAACTGATTTATGCAATGAAGGCGAGGTTAGTAAAATGTTTAATTCTTGATTGATGATTAAGAATCCGTGGATTTATTTGTAAATGTGAACAAAATGAATGGTAGGGTAATTATGGTATGGTATACAATAATCGACCTATAACGATCAGCGTGAGAAGGTATGAATGTCATTAAGAGGGAGATCTAAAGGCCTTGAATGAAAATTTGAACTGATTTGGTTAAATGCTCGTATGGTGCTCGTACACAACATACCTGGTTGTTATCATAAGTAGTTCATGCAAGGAGCTAATAATAAAGTGTTGCAAAGGATTAAATTTGAGGCTAAACTCAAACTTGTAATTAGTTCAAGTGACGGTAATAACCGTAGAATGATGTTTTATACTCGTATTAAGTATGAAAAAGTAAATAGGAAGTGGGTAGCTTTGTATTAGTACTACTAAGTCATTAAATGTTTATAGTATACGTATAATGTTATGCTAAGCCCTCATATGAACAAGAAAGTAATTAGAAGAACGTTAGTAATGGGATAATGGGGTTTGCTCATAATTACAATAATGAATTATATCGTGCATGATTCGTGAGTGGAATGAAATAAATCGATTTATTTACATTAGTAAATGTATGAATATGTTACGCTTAATTAGAAAGATAGAAACAAGCCGTAAGCATAAGCTTGTACGACCAATAGTATACATTGGAATAAATTTCAAGGAACGAAGTGCTAGTGATGAGGTATGCTAGGAACTAGCATTATAAAATGAAAACGACACTAATAAGAGCTCTGTATCAGATTCTGACTTATATGTGATTATGAAAGTAATTTATTTAAGTTAAGAACGTAGGGACAATGCACACAAATATGTTTATACATGAATGAAACTTTTGCCAAGACCCCGAATGCATTTATATTGTAGTAAGCTGTGAATGAATAGATGAAAAAAAATTAAGAGTAGAATTGATCTAATTTGTTATGTGTCCAGGTTTCGGGGACGAAACCTCAGGGGGGTAGACTTGTAACACCTCATAATTTATAAGAAAGGATACCTTAATGTTTAAAGGTTTATTATATGATTAGTTAAGATTATCTTATTAAAAAAAAAAGAAAAAAGAAAAGAAAAAAAAAACATAAAGAAAGTTTATAAAACTTGGAAAGAAAAGTTATTAAGTGACAACTAAACCTAACTTGAGGGTAGAATGTATTAATTGAGAAATTAACTTAATAAAATCAAAAACCCAGGTGTGTGCATCGCGACCAGAGGGTGAAAACAGGGGGAAACCCTAGCTTGTTCGATTAACATAAAATTCAGCAAGATTAAGGTGGATTCTGGCCCTAATTCGAATGCATGTAATCAAATCTCAATCATCTAAGAGTCTCCTACATAGAGTAAGTCAGATTTTATGATTTGATTCTAGTTAGTGAATGTGGGTTTTGATCAAATATGTGAATAAGTATGAAATTAAGCTTATATATGCATTAGAATTGTCATTTAGAAGATATTCTATGTCTGAATTCGTTTGTGATGAAGGTTTGAAGTAAAACCTATTTAACCTAGTAGTATGGTAATCTTGCAATTCAATAAATTGAGTTGTTGTGATAGATGTATGTATGAATACTAAGATAATTGATGAATTACTATGTTGTAGAATGATTTGTTTTGTGATTTAGTTTGATAAAAAGAGTTGTGAACCCTACTAGAGAAATTATGCATAAACACTTGTACTTAATGCTGAAGTTGATATACGCACGCCAAGTGTTCGATTAAATGCTTGAATAGTTGATTCGTGTAAATTAAGCGAATTGGGATGTTTGGCTTTAAGTGTAGAATGTAGAATAGATCGTTGTAAAAAAGGTGTGTGTGGAATGTGAAATTAATATGAATACGAAAGCTATGTGAATAGACGACATGATCTAAGTAAGAATGGGATTGTGTGTAGGAAACAAGGAAGAAGGAGGAAGCTCCGGTTCGCAACAAAAATCGCAAGAACGAGGTAAGTTCGATTTACTTACAAGTATATGTAATGTTAATAGTTGTTCAATTATCATTACAAATCCATGTTTATTGCTACTCTTATAACCCATTAGTTTCTAGTTGAGTTTATAGAAGGTATGTTATTATGCATAATAACTCCTATTAGTAAATTATTGTTCATGCCAAAACCATATTTGATATTTGTGTTAGTTCAATAGCAAGTGGTTAAATCCGTTTGAATGATTTACATGAACCGTAGAATTGTAAATGCATATATGTTATGACCGGTCCTTTATGGGATAACCAGGTAATGAGAAAGTAAGTCTAAAAGGAAAAAAGAATTCGTTCGTTGTAAACGAACCGAAGGAAAGTTTGATCATGAATGATACTATCCGTTATTAACGGATAAATTATGAATGAAAGGAATTTAACTCGATCCGTTATTCACGGGTTAGAGTGTATGTACGAATGAAAGTGTCTGTTCCAACGGGACAAGTATGGCTTGATATATTTCAAGTTTGAAGTTGTATGCTTTGACCCGTTTTATGGGGTGAGATAATGCTTGTATAAGATGAATGCATGAATGGGATTAAAGTTGTAATAGTAGTTTAGAAGTGATGTAGCTAACGAGTTTTAACTTGATGTTTGATGTAGGTAAATCCTTGACTTCATAGCTTGGCGACTCGGAACGAGCACACTCGATATCACGCCCATCTAGCGCTTCCGAAGATGTCACATTAGTATGGTCTTAGTTTTGGTCATATGTATTATAACAAATGTAATATTTTTGATGTCCTTGCGAATTGGGTAAAAACTTGGTTAGTAAGTAGCTTTTGTATTAAAACAACTTAAACATGTTGGTTTTGCTTTAATTCATGAAAATTGGTCTTTTAAGTTAAGCGTCTTATTGTTAAGCAGGAAATTGTCTATGTTACGAATGGGTCATGCCCAAATTTTGTAAAAATTTGTATGAAGTCTGTGTTATTATAAACTTTTAAAAAGGTAAAGAATGGGGCGTTTCATTTAGATGACATGTTTAATGTTTTAGAGAATGATATCGGCGATAAAGTAAAATTACAACAATTACTTGAAGCTGTGTTAAAGTTGTTTAACTTGAAGGAAAAAAATAGATGGAGTGATACAAGTTTCACAGATCTATTAGTTGTTTTTCAAGACATTCTTCCAAAAGATAACGAGTTACCAATTTCGTTTAACCAAGCAAAAAAAGATGAATCCGATGGGATTGGAAGTTGAACGAATACATGCATGTCCGAATGATTGCATCTTGTATAGAAATGAGTACGAGAATAGTCATAAATGTGTTGTTTGTGATAAATCTAGGTATAAGAGAAAATGTAAAACTGGTGAATACGATAAAGATGTGGTGAAAAATGGACCACCGGCTAACTTAATGTGGTATTTTCCAATTATACTGAGACTAAAACGATTATTTTCAAATGAGAAAGAAGCAAAATTATTACGATGGCATTCAGACGAGCGTTTGAAAGATGGGAAATTAAGACATGTGGCAGATTCACTTCAATGGAAAATTTTTGATAGGAGATATCCAGAATTTAGTAACGAGGTTAGGAACATAAGGTTTGGGCTTAGTTCTGACAGAATCAATCTTTTCGGAAATGCTAGTAGTCTTCACAGTACGTGGGCGGTTCTTCTTTGCATTTACAATCTTCCACCATGGTTATGCATGAAACGAAAATACATAATGATGTCGTTGTTGATTCCGGGTCCGAAACAACCTGGTAATAAGATTGATGTTTATCTGTCCCCTTTGATTGATGACCTAAATCTTCTATGGAATGCTAGTGCAAATGTGTATGATGCTTATAAGAAGGAATATTTTAGATTGAGTGCCATGATTTTTTGCACCATAAATGATTTCCCAGCATATGGTAATTTGTCCGGATACACTACCAAAGGTAAAAAAGCTTGTCCAGTTTGTATAAAGCTTATTTGGTTGTATTTAACGCAACACCTCGCGTACATGAATCATTTGCTTCACACCTTTGCTTTTGGGACCTAAACATCTCGGAGTGCCTTATGCTTTTAAAAACCAAGCATAGTAACTAGATTTAGAGTTTTTATTTGTTTAAACTATCCAACTAAATCCAAGTCTTGAAACAAGAATTTAAATCAACAACAAAGACGAGAACTTATTATTGAGTGTTTAAATGTTTTTAGTAACTTTCATGAAATCGTTTACTTCTTAGCTGCAGCTTTGGAGAGGAAATACGCGCGCATACGCCGGTACTTGCTAATCAGCGTCTCTCTATCGGGCAAGGTTTCTTCAATTACGGGGACGTGAGAAAAGCGTTCTTTCCATGCTGATATAAGAGGAAACCGCTCTTTGTCTAAGATTTTTATACCACTTGTTTCTTCAACGACTTCAAGATAAACGGCTATCCATCCTAACACGAGATCTAAAAATCCTATTGTTTCTCCGCTGAAGAATTTATCTCCGGTCAGCTGTTTTTCAACGATGTCTAGCTTCTCTATGGTATAAGCCGTTGCCTTTTCTTGCTCCTCCCCTTGGGTTACAAATGCTTGGAATGCCGATGCTAGGACCTACGTTTCATGAAATTTATGTGTTAGTCATCTTGATTATAACCCATAACTGAACATATAATCAATGTTTAACCAGTAACTAACTGAACCAATAATCAACATTTAAACTATGTTAAAACAGTTACTGGTTAAAACATCGGTTATAGGTTCAGTTATCAGTTATTATCAACATTTAAACTATATGAAAACAATTAAACTATGTTAAAACAGAATCAATTTAGGACTTGCTAATTACTTCAGTTTGACAAAAAAAAAGTTAAGAACTAGTAACTGGACTTTTAATGTCAAATGGACCCATATACAATTTCACACTTATCTTAATGTTCTAGATTTCCAATTTAAAAAAAAAATAAAATATGTTCTTCGATTAATTGGTTCATTTAAATTGTACAATCATAAATTGTTTTTCCGATCTTAATGTGTTCTTTAATTTATATTTTGCAGGGAGATAGTTACAAAACGAGCATTCTAAAGATTGTGAATTTGTTGTTTTGTCGGTCATTTTCATGAATTAAGATTAAACTTTATTAGATTAAAACTGTGTTTAATGCTTTGAATATTCAAGATCTTGGATTTATAATCACATTGAACCTATGTTCATGAACTTATTTAACATTGGGCTGATAGTAGACTCATGGTGTTTTCTATTTATTTATCCACATTCTTACTGGCAGAATCATTAGCAAATTTGGGCTTTCTAATATTACTATATTAGTGTTCAAAAATTAGTTAAAAATCATAAATTATACATATAACTTTTACGGTTTTACCCTCAGTAGATCATTAGTATATGAATAGTTAACGCATATTAGTCATAAAAAAAAAAAAAAAAAAAAAAACTGACCCGATCTACCCGGACCCGTTTTGACCCAAATCAAAACAACCTTTTTTTTAATTGACCCGTTTTGACCCATGGCCCGACCTGTTTGCCAGGTCTACCTCTAACCGATGTCTCAGTTTTTAATGATCGGTTTTGGTTACAAACAGTTTGGTTTTCTTGGTTATAGGGGAAAGAGGTTTGGTTCATTAAGTTAACTGCCAGTTCTGAGCCTGGTTTAATTCAAGCTCATTTCTGTTGATAAATCTATCGTCCAAATATAATACAAAAGGCCAAATTTCTGATGATTTACCTGGTCGTCACAAAACTTTGCCCAGAAACGTGTGGTGGCTCTGGCAAGCGGATCGTCGGGTAATAAGCGAGCAGTTGTGTTCCATTTATCGTCAACATACTCGAGGATCACAAGCGACTCGCATATGGGTGCTCCATCATGCAACAAAACCGGGACTTTCTTGTGAACAGGATTGTACTCGAGTAGTAAACGACTCTTGTTGGCAAGATCTTCGAACATTATTTCGTACTCTATGCCTTTCAGTTTGAGTGCCCAAACAATCCTCTGAGCATATGGGCTTGTCCATGTCCAGAAAAGCTTCACCTCTCCCATATTTCTTTGTTTACTTTCTTGGCCTAAATGTTCATTTTATGGCTCTCTTTTATAGAGGGCAGCTGGCAGCTGGAAACGAGGCAAGTCGTTTGTGACTTGCACAAGATTGACTCGTTAAAAGGCTTGAGACCAATCAAGCTGTAAACAAGTCAAGTCTAACACGAGTTACTTGAGACCCAATCGTTGCTTGAAACAAATCAAGTTTGAACAAACTTGACCCTAAATGAGAACCTATTAAATAAATGAGTTCGGGTTTAACATACAGAGCCTATTATTTCAGATAAATATAATAATTTTATATAAAGTTGTGATAATAGTAACTAAATAATATACATTGTTAAGGGCACACGGGGTGGTCCGTTATACCACCCCGATCACGCGTTATTTTATAACGCTACACCGCCGCCGCCCGTTAATTTAACGCGTTGAACTATAACGCGTGCTGTATATAACGCGTTGAAGAAGTTGAATTGTTTGAATTTCCTTTTGTCGTTTTGCAATTGAAGTTGAATAACGGAAGAATGATTGCATTTCCTTTTGTCTTTTTGCAATTGAACTCAGACATTGATTTATTGTTTTAAGATATTAAAATAAAAAATTAAAAAATTAGTAGAGTGATGAAATTCCATCACTAGTGATACCACCCCCCTACATTTCTATCACTAGTGATAGAATATTGGGTGATGACATGGCATGATTTGATTGGATAGTGGGAGTGATAGAAACTATCACTAGTGAACCACCCCTCATCCCCTAATATATCTAAAATTTATATATACATAGGAGAAGGATCCGTTAGGAACCAATTTTTTATTGCGAGAACCGCGAGAACCAATGTGAACACAACCAAAAAAACATAAAAAAATCTAAAAAACACAAAAAAAAAATTAATATATTTTTTAATAAAATCGCTACTTTTTGTTCATAAAAAAATAAAAAATAATAATAATAATATTTTTTTTTTAAATTTGGATACTAAAAGTAGCGATTAGAATAAAAAAATATTAAAAAAACATTTGTGTGTTTTTTAGGTTTTTGGTGGTGTAGTGGGTTTATTTTTTTGTGTTCACAACTTCACATTGGTTCTCGCAGTTCTCGCATGAACCATACCCTATATATATAATATATTTATAAAAATTAATTAACTGATTAAATGTCTAATAAACGAAAAACAAATCGGGTTTAAACTTGAAAATTTAATAGTATGAAAAGCTCGACTCGACTCAACCCTGACGAAAACATACAGTTTTTGTAACGAGTTCACATTTTTCAACACATATTTACACATTTATATTATACGTAGTGGTGAATTAAAAAAAAAAAATTATAAGTAGGGGTTAAAATTGGTGAGGAAAATATATTAAATAGTTAGATGAGAATATTTAAGGCCTAACTATCTAAGAAAATTACACAGGTTCAGATGAAAATATTTAAGGCCTAACTATCAAATAAAATTACACAAGCTCGTAAATATTTATGTTGAATTAGTATATGATGAGAATAACATTTCCTGATTCCTTTTTGTAACAATAAAAGTTGAGACGAATCTGGAGATAAATGGTCGTTAATTTGACCTGTTCGATTGTCGTTATAACCAATATTTCTTAATGTGACACGCACTTAACCATGGTTAATTGCGAATGGATTTTAAAACGGGTTGGCTTGAAAAGTAAAAAAATTACGATTTACAAAAATGATGTTAATTCTATCATTATTTATGAGACGTTATAAGTTATAACCAGTGTTTCCTGATGTCACACATACTTAACTTAATGAATCGCTAATGGGTTCTAAACCGAGTTGGGTTGAAATGGATGGAGTTAAAACATTTACAATATTACAAAAATGATAGTTAATTCTACCATTGTTAATGAGACGTTATAACCAAAGTTTTGTCACACATTTCTTAGAATGTATTTTGGCTGTGGCCTAAAAGTCGGCTAAAGGAAGGGGATGCCACAAGAACGCATTGTCTTTTTTGTGTGAAATATATATATATATATATATATATATATATATATATATATATATATATATATATATATATATATATATATGTAGGATTAGTTTCAACAGTCAACATTAATGTATTTGCGAACTGATCGAACTAATCATGGTCATACACGTATGTAAATCAATGGTCATGATTTGATGATGAAATGCACTAGTGTATTTTATGATTTGATGATGAAATCCTAGCCACACACGTGTGTAAATCAATGACCAGGATTTATTCACTCAGTTCGCAAATAACTAGTGTTCACTCTTGAACATAACCCTATATATATATAATATATATTAACGGCAAATTTCCTTTAATCTCTGTCGTCTATGGGACGTGAACCCAATAGACCACCACCCATCGGTCATATGAAATATTTAATAGGATGACATTTTAGCAAGTTGCGACGGTATGCGACTTCATTCACATAATTATGCACATTATAATACATAATTACGCACGTTCTAATACATAATACACATGTTATGTGGATAATTACGTATGGGTTGGTTAAACCCTAATTACTCACATTATTGCATAATTACGCATGGATTGGGTTAACCATAATTATGCACATCATTTGCATAATTACGCACGTTATCTGTATAATTACGCACCTTATATTAGTGGCCGCGTACCATCGCATATTAAGAACCATCTGTATTTTAAACTTTCACTAAAAAATATATCAATAAATTTAGGCTTTAGTGTTAATTAATTATCTGTATGAGACAATTCTTGTCACATTTACTGTATAACATTTGCAAGTTTGTGTTAATGGTAACTTTGACTTTTTCTTCTCTTTTTTTAGTTTAAATTTTGTTCCTTGTACAATAAATGATAGATTTCTTTAATTAGGTAGTTTTATTTTTCTCTTATGACTTTCAATCGTTAGTTTTTTTTTTTTTTATAAAAACTAAATACGAGGCTGTATTTGGATTTCTTTCTCGACATTTCGATACACATTTTATTGGAAATGGAGTTGTATTCATTTCGGTAAAGTGACGACCCGAGCCGGTTTGGACCAAACAATATAATATAGGTACCTGTATTGGTATCGGTGTTACCGGAACCAATATCGGTATACATTTTTATGACATTCTGCCGATGTAAAACGCGACTTATTTTTTGGGTTACATCATACAAATTGGTGTAATAAAACCTTTGAAAATAAACCTTTTTTAATCTTTGAAATTGCATCTAACAAATTTTAACATCCCATAGCAGCGCATGAGTCTCATTTTCAAATACGTGTATGTATAATAGTATAATTATTTTGTTGCAAATTACAAAAGTGTTTGGTTTGAATTTGTCATATGGGTTGAACCCTTCAAAAGATAAGTCTTATTCAACTTTAGCTTTCAATTTTAAGAAAGTGTTGAAAATGCCCTTCTAGATGATATCTATCTCCCTCGCTTTGAATTTTAAATAAGCGTTGAATATGAGTCAGTTTGCTACTAGAGTTCTCAGCAATAGAAGTCACAAAAAATTATAGTATTATTTTAAACTACAATAACTTTCTAAAAGATTTTTAAGAGTTATAAAACTCTTAAAAACAATAGTTTGATTTTCTTGGCCCAAAACTCTTAAAAACATGTATATTACATGTGTTATTTTTTTCAAAAAAAAAAAAAATGTCGGGAGGTTGGGTTTTCTAGGGTTTTTTATATAGATAGGGTTTCCTATATAGCCTTGCCCTATATATATATATATATGGGACCGCTAGAATGAGAACCACATCCAGTTGTAAGAACCGCGAGAACCACTTTCTAGCCATTAGATCAAGTAGATGGATGGATGAGATTAAAAGTATTAAAAAATAATATTAAGTATTTTTTGTCTTATTATGTCTTTTATATTTTAATCCAAAAGGGTATTTAAGTAAAATTACACTATTTTGTCTTTATTGTGTTTTATTACTTTTTGATATTATTATATTAGATTTTTATTTTTTAAACTTAGTTTTTTTATTAAACATTTTCAAATTCAGATTTATTTACAGATTTTTACGTTTAATGTTTTACGTTTTTACGCCCGGCCTTTTCACGCCTCGTTTTTTGACGCGCCGTTTTTACGCCCAGCTTTTTCACGCGTCGTTTTTTCAACGCGCCGTTTTTACGTTTTACGCCCCAGTTTTTTACGTTAACGTTTTTTTACGTTTTACGCGCCGGTCGTTTACGTTAACGTTATTTTACGTTTTACGCGTCGGTTTTTTACGTTTTACGCCCCGGTTTTTTACGTTTTACGCGTCGTTTTTTTACGTTTTACGCGCCATTTTTACGTTAACGTTATTTACGTTTTACGCGCCAGTTTTTTACGTTTTACGCGCCGGTTTTTTACGTTAACGTTTTTTACGTTTTACGCGCCGGTTTTTTTATGTTAACGTTTTTTAAGTTTTTACGTTTTACGCGCCGGTTTTTTACGTTAACGTTTTTTAGGTTAACATTTTTAAATTCAGGTTTTTTACATTAACGTTTTTTACGTTTTGGTAAAAAAAATTACGTTTTTACGTTTTACCTAAACTTTTTACGTTTTACGTTAAAAAGTTTACGGTTTACGTCAAAAAGTTTACGGTTTAATTTTTTTTTACAAATTTTTTTTACGCAAAAACGAACGCACCAAGAAATCGCAAACTCGGTGAAGCGTCTCAGATATATTGTTATCATCATCGACGCCTAAAATTAAAAAAAAAAAACCCAACAAACAAAAATCAAAAGAACGAGTGGATTCTAGAAAAAAACGAAGTTTTGGCTCAGATTTTCCGATAATCAGAGGCTGCAAAGTGGGGTTGTAGGTTCAAAACCCTACCCTCCGCCATCCTTGCCGCGCCATCGTCAGTTTTTTTTTTGCATCATCACCGCCGATTCAAAAAGGCACCAGATTCAACCGATTCAAACATTCAAAACCCACAGATCAAAACCCACAAATCAAACATTCAAAACCCACAGATCAAACATTTAAAACCCACAGATCAAACATTCAAAACCCACAGATCAAGAACACATTTCAAGAACACAGGCCAAGATTCAACCGATTCAAACATTCAAAACCCAGAAAAATCAAGAACACATACCAAAAATTCAACAGATCAAGAACACAGGCCAAGATTCAACAGATCAAACATTCAAAACCCAGATTCAACCGATTCAAACATTCAAAACCCACAGATCAAACATTCAAAACCCACAGATCAAGAACACATATCAAGAACACAGGCCAAGAAATCACTAGAAAAATCAAGTAAACCCAGAAAAATCAAGAACACATACCAAAAATACCATCGGTATCAGCATCATTCATTCAAGAACACATATCAAAAATACCAGCCACTACCCACTGTTAGAACCACCGCTGCCGACCAACCACCACCGTAACCGTATAACCCACAAGACAAACCCACAAGATTCAAAACCCTCGTAACCGTATAACCCACAACCACCACCGTTAGAACCACCGCCGCCGCCGACCAACCACCACCGTAACCGTATAACCCACAACCAAACACCAGTCGCAAAGGGGTGGCGGCGGAGAGGAAAGGGGGGCCAAAGATACCCCCGTCGCCGGACCTGTTTCGGTCGGACAGGAGATCGAGAGAAGATGATAAGATGAAGAAGGATGATGTTTGTTGGAGTTTTGAAGATGAAGACAGAGGAGAGATGAGAGACTAAATGAGGATGATGTCTGCAACTTTAAAAGAGGAGAGAGTATAGATTAGACATTTAAAGAAAATGACCAAACTACCCTTTTTTGTGATTGGTTGAGAGTGGTTCTCGCGGTTCTTACAACTGGAGGTGGTTCTCATTCTAGCGGCTCCCTATATATATATATAGGGTTGTGTTCATTTCAGAACTCTAAATAACTACAGAACTTTCAGAACTCCTAATAAACAATCATTTTATATATAAGTTTTTGTATTTAGGATCTTTTTATCATCTATTATATGTATTTCTTTGATTACATACATGTTAAAAGTAGCTTACATATGTTTAATTGCCAAAATCATATATACGTGTCATAACTAATTACATATATGTAAAAACACTAGTTTACATATTTGTAATTATAAAATTACATATAAAAAATGATAAAATTACTCTTAACATGTATGTAATCGTAAAAATACACATAATAAATGATAAAATTATCCTAAACATAAAAATATATAAATAAAAAGATTGTTTGTTAGGAGTTCTGCGAGTTCTGTAAATATTTATGGTTTTGAAATGATCCTGGCCCTATATATATATATATAGAGGCCGGTTAACGTACAATACCTCTTATCCTACATTATGTATGCGATGCCCTCAGCCGTACGATCTTCAATCGATCAAACGCGGGCGAAACTAATTTAAATGATTAAATTAATCATTTTAATATATCTAAATCATACCAGGAAGGTTAAAAACGTCATTGCGAGGTCATAAATCTCTGTAATTGACCGATGATAGTTCAAAATCAAACCCTAAATCAAATTCAAAAACCTGAAATTCTTCTTCCCCAACCTCCCTTCGTTCCTTTTGGTGCGATATCGATAATAAGAACTACTAATTTGGGAGTTGTAAGGGTCAAACGGAAGAAGACTGACAATGATCGACCAACAATCGAAGAAGATGAATAGTAACACACACACAGATTATACACATGCGATTTCGTCAAAATTACCACATGCGAAATTGTTACAAAAAAACAACATGCTATTTCATCAAAATTATCACATGCGAAATTGGTACAAAAAAACAACATGCGAATTCATCAAAAATTATCACATGCGAAATTGTTATAAAAAACAACATGCTATTTCATCAAAATTATCACATGCGAAATTGGTACAAAAAAAAACATGCAAATTAATAAAAAATTATCACATGCGAAATTGTTATAAAAAAACATGCGATTTTAAAATGCGGGAAGATGATCTGACGGCTGAGATTGTAGCGTACGTAATGTACGATAAGCAATATTGTACAGTACTCTTTACCTATATATATATATATATATATATATATAGGACAAAGATCCGTTAGGAACCATCCCTTATTGCGAGAACCGCGAGAACCAATGTGAACACAAACAAAAATACTTAAAAATAGCTAAAGAACACAAAAAAAAAAAAAAAAAAATATTTTTTATAAAAAAAATCGCTACTTTTAGTAGCAATTTTTTTTTTTGCTACTAAAAGTAGCGATTTTAACTTAAAAAATATTAAAAAAACATTTGTGTGTTTTTTTTGATTTTTTTAGGTTTTTTGGGGGTTTAGTTTTTTGCATTTTAGCTTGGGGGGAGAGGGGTTTAAGTTTTTTTTTTTTTTTTTTGGGGGGGGGGGGGGGGAGGTTAGGTTCTTTTTTAGGTTTTTTGGGGGGTTTTAGTTTTTAGCATTTAGCTTGGGGGGGGGGGGGGTTAGGTTTTTTTTGGGGTGGGGGGTTTAGGTTTTTTTTTTTTTTTGGGGGGGGGGGGTAGTGGGGTGTCACACCCCTATTTTCCACGTATCACCGGTGGGCCCGGTGGAAAATATCGTGACGTAGTTGATATCATCATAAGTCAAACAAAACAATTATATAAATGCACAGCGGAAGCAAAAATAGATTCATTTCAACTTTAATAAAATGTAATATTAAATATCACGAATAGTTGAAACGGATCCACAGGCGGATCAAAATAAAAGAAGATATTGTTCAACAGTTTTATTGACATCCAAGCTTGCGAGACTTATTGTGGACGCTAGAAGACAGCCAGCCTAGTACGAGTAGTACCTGCACTTAACCTTTTGGAAAATACGTCAGTTTACACTGGTAAATACAATTTAACTGACTCATTTTGAAAAGGTTTGAAAATTGATTTGAATGCACGTGGCACAAAACATTTTATAAGATGGGATAATTATATGAATATAATCTTGTAAGTGAATTACATGTTACTTATGCGTTCAGTAGCCCGATCCGTAGACCGGGTTAAAGATTAATAGACACACCACATTATTTGGTTAGGCACTGACGGGTGTACGCCTACACCCCGTGCTTAGGTCGTGGCCATCTCGTAAGATGATGCTAAGGATATCCGGGACATGGTCATTAACCCCCCAAAGGCTTTAAGCAAACAAAACATTTCAAAACGTAGCATATCAATGATTTAACCTCTATTCGATTAAAGATTCAATGCCGGACCAAGCGGTATTTTATATATCGTACCCCAAGCCCGTATAGGGAAAATAAGTTAAAAGTATTTACCTGAGCTAAATATAAATTCAATCCCAGTCGTATCAAATCAGCAAGTACAAATAGCTTTTACTGGGCTCCTAAATCTGGAACGAAGGTTTTTAATAACCTATTAGATTTCTAACGGGTCTTTATTTAAGCCTAAGCTTAGACCGGTTAGTTTTAAAGGAAGATACGGTTCAAAACGCATGGTTAAGCGAGAACCGGATTAGAATGTGGTTTAGACCCGACAAGCTTGTATACTTGTATAATAAGGGTAAACTAAACACATTCTGGATTTTGAGACATAAACGATATGATTTGACCCGTTTCGGCTAATACATGCAAACTAGTTACATAAGCCGATCCGAACGCGACAAGTGCGTAACGAGTAATCAAATGAGTCATATGCAAGTTTCCTAAGTTAATATGCCTTAATTATGTTGTGACATCAGAAAGATATCTTCTATTATGCCCAAAACGGATTTAGACACAAATTACGCCCCGTAGGGGTATTTTGGTCATTTAAAAGGTTATAAAAGAGTTTAAATATAAACCTGAGTTTCGGGTCTGATGTAATCAGTAAAAATACTTAATTTACTAGGTTATATCAGTAGGGTATCATATATATGTGAAATCTATCCTTTATAACCAAACTATGCCTCTTAGGGGTATTTTGGTAATTTCACATAGGCTTAAAAAGTCAAAACTGAAACCTGAGTTTAAAACTTTAGCTTACTGTAGAAATATAATAATTTACTTAAAATATCAGTAGGTATCAAACCTTATGTGCTCAACATAATCTTAATACATACTATGCGTCAAAAATGCCTAAAAAGGCGATTTGGAGCCATTTCCGGGTTTTTAAAAGAAAGCTGATATTTTTACAATTCCAGAAGGCTCAAAATATTTTATTTGTCAAATAAAATCAGTAGAAAAAGGTTTGGGGTCAAAAGGATTTGTAAAACTCATTTTATGGCTTAAAAGGGCAAAACCGGCATTAACCGAATCAAACTTAAAGACCTATGTTATGATCAGCAAAAAATTAAATAAAAATCTCCAAAAATCCCAAAATATTATATTACATCAGTGAGTAAAAAGTTTGATATCAAAAAGTGGGTATAACTAGGCTATACGCCAATTACGCCGTTTAATTAACATAAAGCTTTCAATTTACGCTAATGAGCATAACTCTTAATCTAGACCTCAAACTGATGTCAAATTTTAGGTGCAAGTTTATAAATCAGTAACTAAGGTTTCTACTCTTTTACTTTTTCAAAAATCACATTTTTTAGTCAAAAGGGCATAATAGTCAACAATTTAGCGTTTAACGGAAACATGCATATGAATCGGATAACTAATGAACCAAGTTGTGTGACCTCAGGGGGTTACACTAGTATGAAACCTGGTCCAATTAAGGCTCTAAGGCATTTCTAAACAATGCTTAAACGGTTCAGCACTGAAAGTCAAAGCAGAGGTCAAACTATGCGACTTTCGGTTCCAAATCGAGCCTAAACTGAAAATTGTCGAGTTGAACATGTTGGGACATGTTCCTACATTAATTACCAAGTTATAGTAATGATCAAACAGGTTGCAAGTATCCTACATTGCTAATTATGCTTTAATTTGAAAATAAACATTCTGTTGACTTTTTAAAGTAAGCTTTGACTCGACAATTAACATAGTTAGAGTGGGAATCTGAAAGTACCCTTTTAAGGGTTTATTACCCACATAAATACCTACTTAAAGGTACTTTTAATTCGTGATTAGACTGAGCACATATTAATTAATCACGAAGTCAAATCTTAATTACGACGGTTTGACTTTTAGCTAATTAACTAAGCTAAAACGAATTTAGAAAGATTAAGTATACTTACAAGGGTCCTAATTATAATTAGGGATCACTAGGAAGGTTGCTTGCTGACCAGAGAGCTCCAGAAAGTAAGTTGTGAATGTTGCAAATGCAAATACCCAAATGTTGCAACTTTGCATCTCTTATATAGGCTTTTAAATTCAAGTAGATCATGCCATGTAACTCTAGTGATGTTATAAGATCATCCTAGGTGGCCTAGGATGCTAAAAACCAGATATAGGAGCCCCTGAATTCGAAAACCACCCAAATAAGGCGGTGTAACCGTTTTAACAGGCAGCTGGAAGTTTTTCTGCATCTGGGACCTGCTTGCGCACCGTAACGTTATTGGTGTTGAGGTGCGCAAGGATCATGCCAGCACAAAGAATCTTTCAAATGTTGACAATTTTGACCCCTGGACTTCCAAACTTGATTTTACCTTTATTTCTTGCACATTGGGCCCTCTAAATTGAATTCTAAGGGCTTCAAGACTTATACCAACTTTGTTAAGTCATTGGTTAACTTTTGATCACCCGAAAAGTCATAGATTTCAGCGTTGACGCTTTTAACCCCTCGCACACGAATTTTATCATAACTTTCTCATACGATAACGAAACTTGGTGAAATTTTTATCACGCATTCTAGTGAGCATAATTAATCATTACAAAGCTTCGGGTTTGCTAAAAGGTCACTCAGAGTTATACTTTAAACATGTCGACACATTTAACCCCTGTAGTTTGTAATCTCTCACATTCTTTCACAATTAGCTTCGTATGGTCCATGATTTATTCGTTTAAGGTTATAAACATCATGTAGGGTTATTGTAAAGTATATTTATCCATTGTTGACATTTTGAACCCTTATATTCACATACTTTCCATGTTTCTCAACTTTAGTCCCTCTAGAGTATACTTTCACACGTTCAAGCTTGTGACACGTGTCAATACATTATAGGACGTGAATTTTCGAGGTGTTACATGGGGGTTAGGTTTTTTAGCTATTTTAGGTTGTGTTCACATTGGTTCTCGCAGTTCTCGCAATAAAGGTGGTTCTCGCATGAACCTTACCCTATATATATATATATATATATATATATATATATATATATATATATATATGGGAATGTTCGTTTGAGAAGAAAATTTAATATGAGAAGAAAAAGAAGAAAGGACATATTAGTAAAATACTATTTCAATTATAACTCATATCATTAATTTTTCACTCTTTAATTAATTAGTCAACTAATCATTAATTATGCTACATATAATCTACAAAACCTACACATATCAAAATTTTCCTACATATATCCTACACATTATAGAATTTTATCCTAAACAGTCGAAATTTATCCTACACGCCTCAAAATATATCCTATACAACTCGTAATTTATTCTACACAACTGGTAATTTATTCTACATTTTAAATTAAGTTGTTTTTTAATTTAGAAAAAGAATATATTTTGAAAAGAAGTAACAAATTTAATTTAGTTAGTTATTAAAGGAGAAAAATACAAATTAATGATTTATGTAAGTTTACCAATATACCCTTATATTAAAATTAAATGCAAATATTAAATGAAGTAAAATAAAACATTCTTATTGGTTGAAACTTCTTATTTTTTCTTCTTACAAAAAAATTTCTTCTCATTTGAACCCTCCACTATATATATATATATATATATATATATATATATATATATATATATATATATGGTAATGCTCCATAGAAAACCTTAGATTTTGAGAAAACTTTGCAAACTCAACACGTGGCCTAGATTGCTCCACATCAACATATGATTTTAGAGCTTTGGAGGGTAGGATTGTCTTTTTACACATGTTGTATCATTTCATACACACACCCCAATACACTTTAAGTCATTTCATTCAACATCATAAGTTTTGTACTTCACCCCACCCTCTTACCAACTCCTTCATCTTTCTCTCTCTAAAAAACATCAAGAACACTTTTTTTTTCAATTTTATCAGATTTGAACAAACCATTTCTCAAAGACCTAGATGTAGATCTTATACTCATTCCTTTCTATTGAAGCCACCAAATCTGAGGATCGAAGCAATTATCGAAGCTCTTCAAGAAAAGAAATTAAGGTGTTGCTCTCATCACATATTTAATTCTGTTTTTAGAGAGAGAAAACTGATGTTTTGGAGAGAGAAACAACAATATTCATCTTGTTCATCTGGACACCAAGAACACACGCACAAATGTGTGTGAGAGAAACACGTTTAAAGATCTTACTTTTGTTATTTATGTAATTTGTTTAGATTTATACTTTTTATGATATTTTATAGATTTAAATTCAGAGCTTCGTTTGTTTATTTCAAAATTTTAAATCAAGACCAAGAAGAAATTTTTGTGTGCCCAATTTCTTTCTTCAAAAATCCGGTCTTCTTAGTTGTTTCAGATCTATATGTGTTTCAAACATATGGGTTTGAAGCAGATTTGATGTTAGAATCATTACTTTTGAGTTTTTTTTATGAGTTCTTTGATTTTCGGTGATGTTATTTTCAATAAAATGTTTGTCTTTTTTTTTCATCCTTACCAGGTGGTGAATTAATTGCTGAATTAATTGCTGAAATTGTAAGGTGTTATTGATTATATGTTAAAGAGTTTTTAGTTCTGTGTACTTTGTTAGTTGTTGTTTCAGTTGTTGTTTTTAGTTCTATGTACTTTGTTAGTTGCTGAATTTTAGACGTCTAATAATCGGCACATCTGTTTTTAGAAACGAAAAGCCAAGTTTGTCTTACAGCACAACCAACGTAACACGTGTTATCGTCTGAACTCATGTTTCACAGCTAAGCCAAGTTTGTCTTACAGCACAACCAACGTAACACGTGTTATAGTCTGAACTCTTGTTTCACAGCTAAACCATAGTAACATGTTATAGAGACATATATTAGGGTATGACGATGTATTAGAGACATGTATTAGGGTATGACCAACTAATTGCAGGTTTTTAGTTCTGTGTACTTTGTTAGTTGTTGTTTCAGTTGTGTAAGATTAATTTGCAGGTTTTTATTTTTGTGTTAAAAAGCTGTGCTTGGTTTGGTTGCTTGTTTGGGCTTTTGATCTGAATAGTAACTGTTTTTTGTTGGTTTGGTTGCTTTGTTTGGGGCTTTTGATCTGAATAGTAACTGTTTTTGTGATGTTATCTGAGAAAAAAGATTTTCTGGCTATGAATGTGTTAATATTTATGTCTGGTTAACGACTTAACGGTTATCTTATCTTTTTGTTATTAGGACGGTGATGGATTCAAGGGAAATAAGATCCAATTCTCGGGACCGTTGGTTTCGTCAAACATGGATCAGATGCTCAAGGATAATGACCATGTTTATGTTACAACACAACACAACTAACACGGGTTATAGGTTGAACTTCTCGGACATGCATGTGTTACATGTGACATGAAACCCATGTAAAACGTAACACGTGTAACGTGTGACATGAAAACACATTTTTATAACTTCCCTGGCATACGCACACCCACATGTTTACAAACCGTTTCAAGACCGACCCAAACAATAAAGCAAGGGTAGCCGCTGAAAAGCTAAGGCAGCAAAGGTAGCCGCTGAAAAGCTAAGGCATACTTTCAAAGGAAGCTCCACCATTTTCTTAGTGCTATGTATTTTCGTTTACTAGTAATATGTAATGTGAGACTCTTATTTTGTTTTGTCTAGTACATGATGTTAAAACGGTATGGACTTAACACATTCTGGAAGTCTTAACACACGTTATAAAAGAGGCTTAACACACGTTATATAAGGTATACTATGTTATTAAGTTACTATTGGAGTTTATGCATCCATTCTAGAAGTCTTAACACACGTTATAATAGAGGCTTAACACACGTTATACATGTCAGGCGCGTAACAGATGTTACAGTGTGTATATACAAATCATGGTCTTTTGGAAACCACTAGCTTATACATGACACCATGTTGGGTTAAACCAAGATTATAACAGAGGCTTAACACATGTTATCCCAGGTATACGGTGTTACAACATTAACTTGTATGTTCCATATTAACTTGTACACGTGTTACGTTCAGTATATGCACATCATGGTGTTTTGCAAACCACTTTCATATACATGAATACAAGTCGGGTTATAATGGATGCTTTACATGTTATCATATGTATACAAGTGGGGTTACAACAAGATTACGATATTAACTAAGCTCACCATTAAACTCATCGCCCCAGTCGAATGTTTTCACCCTTTGTCATTAAGCAATTACATGTTAAGCAATTACATGTTCCGAACAGACAAATTGTAACACATGTTAAATCAGTATATACACATCATGGTGTTTTGTAAACCACTAGCTTATACATGAATACATGTCAGGTTACAAAAAGATTATAACAGTGGCTTAACACATGTTATACATTCCAAAATGTGCAAAACAAATGATCCGTTTCATATTATATATTCCAAAATTACCGGTACATGTGTTACCATAAATGGCTCGTTTCATATTACACGTTACATACTAACTTGTACATTTATTACTTGTACAAGTTTTACGCTCAGTATCCACATTATCGGATATTTTAAACATCAACAAAAATAAAATAGATATTACTTGTTTTTTTAATTAACAAAAGGTTAACACACGTTATATATCATTCTAACAGGGGCTTAACACATGTTATACATGAACACATGTCAGGTTACATCATGGTGTTCTGTTACAGCATGAACCACCAACACATGTTATAAATGAACGAAGAATTCTTTCCCAAAGGATGTGACTTATTCAAAGTCCCCGCATTAACGTCGCCTACATCCATCCAGCTTGTCAATTGAATATCTTTTATGGATCTGTTTATGTAAATCAACACGCGTTATATATCATTCTAATAGGTGCTTAACACATGTTATGGGTCTGTCTCTGTAAATCAAGCAACCCAACAAAAGCCCCAAACAAGCAACCAAACCAACAAAAAAACCCGTTCAAAATTTCATCCTAAAGTTTTGGATTTATTTAAAATACATGAACATTAACCATTACTAGAACACGCATTAACTTCGCCTACATCCAGTGTTGCAAAAATCGGAATTAATCAGCGCCTAGGCGCTAGTCGGCCATGAACTGATTAATTTTGAGCTAGTCGGACCATTAGTCGGTAGTCGGTCCAAGCCGGTCCTAGTCGGTGCTAGGCGGTCCAAGTCGGCCCAAGTCGGCCAAATCGGATCTAGGCGGCCCAATTTTTTTTGTTTATATCTGGCCCAAAAAAAAGCATGTTTTGACCCATTAAAACATATTGGATGAGGCATTGACTAAACCTAGCCGTCATACATTATCACCACTTCTTCTTCTGTAGGCCATTTGGATTTTGGACCACAAAAAGCATAAAAGGCAAGCAATTGGATGATTTTGGACCATAGAGGCACAAACAACAAGCAATTGGGCGACATTAACAATTTAACCAGTATGCTTTTACATTGTTTGTGTTTATATATTTGATTATGTTTTGTAAATGGGGTAAAACTTGAACTTGAACATGATTTATGTATTAATTAAGCAAATTAACATGTTTAGTGCCTTGTATAAGTTGTATTGTAAAAGAAAAAAAACGAGATTTGGCCAATATAGTTAATGCAATGCATGCTCAAAAGTTTTTAATGAAATATGTATAATGGCCGACATGTTTAAACAGAACTCATATAATAAATCATGTTCAAGTGGCTTGTATTTTGACCCATTAAATATATTTTATAATTTGAAACTGGTGGTGTTAAATAGTATTAATGTTTTAATAATATAGTTATATATTATAATTTAAAATTAGTGGTGAAACAAGGTAATGGTTTGACTTGACAAACACTTAGGCCTTTCTTCTTTCTTATTCATTTGACAGATTGCTACTTCTAATGTCATAAATGGAATCAACTGGCAATAAAAAACTTAAAAGGAAGTCTGATGATATAGGATGGGAATATGGACAATTGGTGGATCCAAATAACTTAGATAAAACTCAATGTAATTTATGTGAAAAAGGTTATGTCTGGAGGAGTTTATCGATTGAAACAACATATTGTGGGCATAACGGGAAATGTGGCGGCTTGTCGAAAAACAACAAAAGATGATCAAGTGAGGGTTAAAAATGCTCTTTTGGACACCCAAAACAAAAAAAAGGCTAAGCAAGATAGTGATGATTCTTTAAGAGCCGAGGTAGACATATGTTTTCAAGTAATGAATGGGAGACGTGTAAGTTTGCTAAATTGCCAAAAGGGCAAGTTGCTTATGAAATAGTTGTATCTCCGTTATTTTGGAAGGGTGTGACAACATGTTTGAAAGTTTTTGCATCATTAGTCAAAGTCCTTCGAATTGTTGATGCGGATTGGAAGCCTTCAATGGGTTTTATATTTGGTGAGCTTCAAAAGACAAAAAAAAAAAGAAATTATCAAGGCTTTAAATTATAACAAAAATGCATACGAGCCTATTATGGATATTATCTCAAAAAAGTCATCCAAAAGGCTTGATACTTGTCTACATTTGGCAGCCTACATTTTAAACCCATATTATTTTTATAATAATCCGGAGGCCCGAGATGATTTAGATGCTAATGATGCGGTAGTTGAACTTGTTGGAGTTTTATTTCCGAAAGATTATGATATGCAAAACAAAATTTTGGGGGTTGAGTTGCCAATCTACAAGCGTAAGCAAGGAAAGTTTGAGCGTCCAGTCGCTCTCAAAGCATGTGCGGTCAACGACGAGAATTTTGATCCGGGTAATTTAATAATTAATAATTAATAATATCATGTGTTATAATTTTATGTGTGTTTTTATTTAATATATTATATTTTTTATTAACATTATAGCAAATTGGTGGGAAACACATGGTAACTCAACTCCAAATCTAAAAAAAGATTGCTATGAGGATACTTTCATTGACTACTAGTTCGTCGGGATGTGAAAGAAATTGGAGCATGTTTGAGGGGGTTAGTGGCTTTAATTAATAAATATAATTTATTATTACTTAAGCTTATGTTTGAGTTTATTGTTTGTTTGGAACATATTAGGTACATACAAAAAAGAGAAATAGACTCATGGCGAGTAAAATGAATGATCTTGTTTTTGTACAATTTAATTCTAATTTGATGGAGAAAAACAAGAAAAGAAGGTTGAGAAATCGTGAATCACTTAAAGCCGATGATGATAGTGAGGCTAAAGAATGGATTGTTGATGTAGATGATGATGAAGAAGAAGAAGTTGAGTCGGGGCAAACTTCAAAGGCAGTTAATGATGACACGGGTGTTAATGAAATATCAGGTAATCGAAAAAGTGCTAGGATAAGTGCTAAGAAAAGTGGATCGAGACAACTTTATGACGAAGATTTTATATCGGATGAGGAAGTAGATGAGGAGGTTGAATATGAGTCGGATGGTGTTGAAATCATTGAGCACTACGGGGAAGACGATGAGGATCTTGGAAATATTTGATCTTTAAAAAAGTTTGAACTAATATGTTAATGTTTGAATGTTTAAATACTTGATTTGCTATGTTTTAAACCTCGTTGTTTGAATTTTGAACTAGTTTAAGTATTATATTGATATTAATGTGTGTGTATTGAACAAAAAATCAAGCAAGCAACCCAACAAAAAAACACTTACTGTTCAGATCAAAAACCCAAACAAGCAATCCAAACCAACAAAAAAACAGCTACTGTTAAGATCAAAAGCCCCTAACAAGCAACCAAACCAACAAAAAAAACCCGTTCAAAATCTCATCCTCAAGTTTTTGATTTATTTAAAATACATGAACATTAACCATTACTAAAACACTTTCAGCACACAAAAACATATTAATAACCATTTCAACAAAAAATCAAGTGTGAAATGACATTTCAAGAACACTTACCGGATCTATAACCGTCCGATGAACACGAAGAAGATCTTCAAACCTTCTTCTTGTCATCGTTCTCTCTCTAAAACAACATACTTCAAACTTCTTCTCTCTCACACACTTGTATGTGTGTTCTTGGTGTGATGAACATGATGAAGATTGTTGTTTCTCTCTCTAAAACAAAAAAAATCATTTCTCTAAAAACTTTTGTCCTGCCATCATTCTTTCTCTAAAAGATCTGGGATTAGTGTTTGTTGAGATCACTTTTAGATCTGGGATTAGTGTTTCTTGGAATCTTGAAGGTAGATATTTGAATTCTGAAATGAGATATCTTCTTCTTGTTCTTCTTCACGTTTGTGGGATGGGGGAGGAAAGAGAAAGATGTAAGAGAAAGAGAAAGAGTTGGTGATTTGATGGTAGTGCATAGGGAAGTGGAGTGGGTTATTTTCAATGGTCAAAAAGCCACTTTTTCACTACCCAAAATGCCCTTCCACTTGTACTAATGTGTATTATAAGATTTCTTTTAAATCTAATTCTTACCAAAATGAAAAGAGCCATTGATCAAGTTAGATGAAAGATAATCAATGGATGACATTGGGTTTACAGAGTTTTGTCAAAAAGATAGAGTTTTCCATATAACCATGCCATATATATAGTGGGGATCCAACGGAAATTGTGTTTTTCCTAGAAAGTCTAGGAAGCGATTTAGCTTGTTTTAAATATGGAAATAATTGTCATTCCATAACCACCCCACATTTCTTGCGATTTCTCTATCTCTCTCTCTCTCTCTCTCTCTTCCTTCTATCCTTCATGAAGAAACACATCAAGAAAACACATCGTATTAATCTGCTTGCTGTTAAAACACAGCGTCAAGAAATCGTCCAACATTACCAGCATGGATGGTAAAACACAGCGTATGAATCTGCTTGCTGTTAAAACACAACTGTATGAATCTGAATGCTAAAACACAACTGTATGAATCTGCTTGCTGTTAAAACACAACTGTATGAATCTGCTTGCTGTTAAAACACAACTGCATGAATCTGAATGCTAAAACACAACTGTATGAATCTGCTTGTTGTTAAAACACAACTGTATGAATCTGAATACTAAAACACAACTGTATGAATCTGCTTGCTGTTAAAACACAACTGTATGAATCTGAATAATAAAACACAGCGTCAAGAAATCCTCCAGCATTACCAAGATGAATGCTAAAACACAACTGTATGAATCTGAATGCTAAAACACAACTGTATCAATCTGCTTGCTGTTAAAACACAACTGTATAAATCTGAATGCTAAAACACAACTGTATAAATCTGCATGCTGTTAAAACACATCACCAAGAACAAGCTGATGGTTTTGCAGTTAAATGTTAATAACCATCTCCACAATCAACAAGTGTGTTTGAAGCCATAATTTTTCTCTCTGAAAAATTTATTGAATACCAATACTGCTGGTGAAGAAGAAAACGATAGAAAGAATTGTATATACATATGAATTGAATGAGATTTGGATTCGAAACACAACCAAAATTCCGAAAATCATGGACATAATCAGTTACATTCGAGATCATGCAATGTTAGTTAATGAAATATAAATTTCAAGAATAAAATTAAAATGTGACATTACATAATTGCCCTTCTAGTTAAAATAACTCAATGCCACATGTCTAATTCTCATTGCTTCCTAGATTTTCTAGGAAAAATACACTTTCTACCCAACTCCTACTATATATATATATATATATATATATATATATATAGGGAGGGGCTCATGCGAGAACCACCCTTATTGTGAGAACCTTGAGAACCAATGTGAACACAACCTAAAATAGCTAAAAAAAACCTAAAAAAAACCTAACCCCCAACCCCCCCCCCCCCCCAAGCTAAAAAAAACCTAAAAAAAACCTAACCCCACCCCCCCCCCCCCAAAAAAAAAACCTAAACCCCCCTCCCCCACCCCCCAAAAACCTAAACCCCCCCCCCCCCCCCCAAGCTAAAATGCTAAAAACTAAACCCCCAAAAAACCTTAAAAAATCTAAAAATTTTTTTTGATTTTTTTAATATTTTTTAGGTTAAAATCGCTACTTTTCGAAGCAAAAAAAAAAAAAAAAATTTTAAAAATAAAAAAAAAATTAAAATTTAAAAAAAAAAAAAAAAATTAAAATTTTTTTTTCTTCGAAAAGTAGCGATTTTAACCTAAAAAATATTAAAAAAATCAAAAAAAAAAATTTTTGTGTGATTTTTAGCTATTTTTAGGCATTTTTGGTGTGTTCACATTGGTTCTCGCGGTTCTCACAATAAGAGGTGGTTCTCGCATGATCTTCTCCCTATATATATATATATATATATATTAGGATGGTTCAAATAAAACCACTTTTAACGCGAAAACTCAAAAACTAACTAAAAAAAGCCTAAAAAACACACCAAATTATTTTTTTTACAATTTGTTATTAAAAATCGCTAGTTTTTGTATATAAAAGAATCCCTTTTTTCAAAAAAAAAAAAAAATTGTAGTGCACATGTGTAGTACACATACACATGTGTACTATTACACATGTGCACTACAATTTTTTTTTTGAAAAAAAGTTTTTTTATATACATAAAATAGGGAAAATTGGTAAAAAAAAAAATTAGTATGTTTTTGAAGGAGTATGGTTCCAGATCTCGCACCAACATGGCCGCGAGTGACCATTACCCTTATCAAATACCCCTACCGGCAAGAACTTATCTGCGTCCGTGCGGGCACGCACGAATGTAACGGTCGAATCCAATCGGTCAAATGATGGGAAGACTTAGCTTGTGTATGAAAATGGGTGTTACACATAGCGATGCGGCTTTGCACCACATCCTATGAACATTTTTGTCACGACAAGGGATCTAGGTAACAACAACAGTTACCACATGCGGCGATGCGGCCTAGCACCGCATCCCGTACATGTCTCGGCCAAAGCAAGGACGCAGAAATAACTGCAGTTACCGCGAGCAGCGACGCGGCCTGGCACTGCATCCTGCCCACAGAGCAAGCGGGACTGACACCTTAACAGCAAGTGGCGCCAATGACAGTTGCCTTTCAGCCCACACGTAAGTGATGCGTGCGAAGTGTCGTATAGTTTTTAATGTATATTTTCAGCCCTTTAACACTTTTTAGCCAAGTTTTAAATTTATAAAACACGATATTTACTAAAACTAAACACACATATGGGCAAGTGCACCCATCGTGAGCGTAGTATAGTGTTGGTAAGATACCGAGGTCGTCCAAGGACACAAGAGCTTTTAATACCGGTTTATCCTCAACGTCTAATCAAATCAAAAGTTTAGAAAAAGGTTTATAAACTAGAAAAATAAAACTATCTAAAATGCTGAAAAATAAAATAAAAATAAAAATAGATAGACAAGATGAATCACTTGGATCCGACTCGTGTTTAGTGTAACCTTTGATTATTTCCGCACTTTTGCACTTTTTAAGAGATTATCTTAGTTATTGTAGTAGGCTCCTCTTCTGATGGTGACGTTACCCTCAACCCAGTAGTTTGAGTCAGCAAGGATACAATCCTAAAGGGTTGGATTATTGAAAGATAATTAATTAAGTTATTAATGCATATTGTGGTAGGCCCCTCTTCTGGAGGTGACGTTACCCTCGGCTAAGTAGTCTGAGTCAGCAGGGATACAGTCCTAAGTAGCCCGGTTAAAGTTTTAATAGTAGTTTACATATGAGGGGGTCAAGGAGTTCGGACCCCCGCCATCCAATACCAGTGGGTATTGAAGGAGGTCCTACTAAAGTTGACCCATGTCCTTGTAGGATCTATACACTGAACAAGGCAAGACTCTTACCAAACCGTTCCCTTAACCCCCGACCAGGAAGCCAACATACCTCCATATAGACCGTGGAGATATGAATGCTGAAAATCTTTTATTTTATATAGACAGTAAAATAATGCCAAGACACCACGGACAAACGATAAGGAAGACTCACCTTCAACATAAGAAACTAGTTATTAAAGTCATTAATACATAACCAAATAAAAAGTGCGAAAATATTAAAAATAAAAAGTATTACACTAGACACTTGTCTTCACCAAGTGATGTTAGAGACTTAGGCAAACATGGCCTTTGATTGTCAAGAACTCTTACGATCAATCTTGGATCCCGAGACTACTCACACACTCTATGATGGATGATGGTGTGTGGTGGTGGTGGAGTGTGGGTGAAGTGTGAGAGAGGTGGTTTGCCAAAGGATGGTTTGCAAATGAGCCAAGCACCCCTATTTATAGCCTGCACAGAAGTCCGGACACGGCCCCGTGTCCACTCGCCTTCTCTTTCTTCATTAAATGAAGTTTGTCTGCATTAGTTGACCATGCCCCCGTGTCCGCTGGGCACGACCCCGTGTGCAGAAGCGTTCTGTACTATCAAGATTTCCTCAGATTTTGCGAATCTTAGAGTTGACCACGGCCCCGTGTCCGCTGGGCACGCCCCCGTGGTGGGTGATAGAAGCTTCTACAGCTTTGTCTTTTCTGCAGACACTTGGGCATGCCCCCGTGCTCATTGAGCACGGGGCGTGTTCAGCCTTCTGTTCTCTTGTTTTGCTTGGGAAGATGTTGTCGAGGGGTCGGACATGCCACGTTTATTACTTTTCTTGTGTTTATGTTAGATTTAGCTGCCTTTTTGCTTCTTTTGTTCATTTGAGCTCATTTAATCCTGAAAATACAAAAGGAAGACAAAAAGACACTTTTTCCAACATTAGCACTAAACAAAGGGTTAGTTTAATGCCACATTTGATGTAATTTATATGTTGCATTTTGCGCACATCAAATACCCCCACACTTGAATCTTTGCTTGTCCTCAAGCAAAACTCCTTATAATGTGGCTTTACACTCCCAAATGGAATGGGTAGAAGAGAAGGTTTTGGGCTTGTCATAGAGTGTCGGGATTTCCAAGATTCTTTATTAAGTTTTATTTTTATTTATTTACAATCTCATTCGTCATGATTTATTTAAAACATTACATAAGATAAATTACTTATTAGGGCATAACATGCCTCTTTAAAATTCCATTTATATAAAAGTTCACATACTTCACGGGGGATCACTCAACACTCGGCCGAATGTGTATTTTTGTGAAAACTCTCGAGAGCGGCATGGAACTTACTTCTACCATAAGCTTGCCAAGCAATCAATCCTCCTCCTTTTTAACTATATACCTTTGTAAATATCAAGAGGTCTTTGGGGGAAGGGTTAGGCTTGGGTTAAAGGTAGGTGGTTGGGTTAGTGGTTAGTAGAAAAGGGCGAAAGGCGTAAAAAGCGTCGGTTTTCGCAAAACATTTTTGTGACTTTTTATTCCAATGAAACATTATTCAAACAAGCCTTGTTTTGATTAGCTTTGTTTGTTTATTGCTAACTTCATTTTTCTTTTTTTCTTTATCAAAATTTTTTTCAACGATACGGAAGTCACACGAAAACCGAGCTTTGTTACTAATATTAAGGGTTTAAAATGGAAAAAAGGGTTTTGGTGGGTAAAAGGGTGTTTGATTTGGGTTAAGAAATGAAAAGGTTTAGGCTCAAAGTGGTTAACTAGGGGGATTTTGGGTAGGTGGTAAAAAAAATAATGGTGTTGTGTTAAGATCGGAGGCTCTCATGATTGTGTTTGTTTGTATGTTTTGAACAAATCAAATAGATATGAACAGTTTTAAGTGCAGCGGAAATGAATAACAAACTTTGTAAACACAATCAAAGGAGAATATAGTTTGATAAACAATTGCTTTTCATAGAGTCGAAAGATTACATAAAAAGCAAAAGATTACAATGAAAGCTTACAGACTAAACTCCCCCTCAGCCTGATACTTCAGAGTTGGTTGCACAAGATGAAAGGATTGAATTGAGGAGAAGAACTCACTCAAAACGAATCAAATGTAACAGTACAGAGTACTGTCATATTTATAGGCAAACCAAACTACTGATGTACCTCAGCTAACGTCACCATGATAGTGACATCTAACAGCCTAACAAACTATAAACACTGACCTATACAAAATACTGATGTCTAACAACTGATTGTGTTAGTGCAGTATGTCTATCGCCTCCGTCATCTCAAGACCGTAGCAGAAATAGATCAAGTTTAGTGCTTATAGTGTTATATTTTAGTAAAAGGCAAGGTGGCATTTGTGTAAATAATGAGATATCTCATTATGTCCCTTGGCCTATAAATAGAGAACTTAGGGTTCTCATTTAGGACTTTTGGAGAGACTGTGTGTTTCGGTCTTACTCGTACACGGATTCCGCACGTCGTACGAGTCGGTTCGCAATCGTTCGGAGTCGATCCGGACCTAACAGATTGATAGTAAAATCCAAAACAAGTTAAACACTGTTCACGTTCCACTGTTGTAGCCTAAGCACTGACTGTTTGAACCATCATTGCTTTCTTCAAAAGGTGATCAGTCTTTGAATGAGCAGTGCTTTGGTCTTCAGCAGTACTTAAGAGTCAGCAGTAGATAGAGCTAAGTGTTTGCCTTATAGCAGTCTTTAGTTGTTTCATCAGTGTTTGGTTCATCAGTTGTTCTTCAGAGCAGTACTTGGAGTGTATCAGCAGATAGATAACCACTGTCAAGGGGAGAGCTTAGAGTAAACGTCTGCTTATTGTGAATCGACTGATGTGATCAGGTTTTGGCTTTACATTATCTGTTCCTCTAGTAGGGTTCAATCCCAACAATCTCCCCCTGGAACAGATAATGCCAAAACCTGTCATTATTCTGGATCTTTATTGCTCATCACAAGTTCCCTTGCTTTTCTTTTGAATTCTTCTTCAAATGATTTGGAACTTGTATCATCTTCATCCCGACACAGTGTAAGTTCAAGGAGATCCTACAAATCTTGAACACTAAGGCCTAGTGCTTCTTTCCTTGATATGTACTTCACATCTCCATTGGATCTGACAATAGTCAATACATGGGTCTTTTGGTCAGACATCCACTTTAGTACTTTCGAACCCAATGGATTTCTTGGGAGAGATTTATTTGCAGATGACTTTGGGATATTGGCCTTGAGAAAAATTATAAAGCAGTATCCTGAACTTCAGACATTCTTTTGAAAGCTTCTTCTATGACTTCATTTGCTGCAACTATATCTTCTGCAACCTCTTTGTCAATCAGCTCTTGTCTTTGTTGTTGATCAAGCTCAATGTCTGGGATATCTGCTGAACTATGTGGTGATGCAGGCTTGGTTATCACCTTTTTTAAAAAGGTTTTGAAGCTTTTCTGAGCTCTCTTCTTTTAGACCCATTTTCTTGATGGCTTCTGTGAAGTACTCAGCTTCCTTTTCTTTAACCTCTTCACCGGTCAACTGTTCTTTTCCTTCTTGGTTTTTCACAAAAGTTGACCGGAACAGTGTTTTGAGGTTTTCTATCTGCTGTTCAAGCTTCATTCTTTGTTCATGCTTCTTTGAGGTGCTTGAAACAGTTATCTTTCTTTTCTTTAGCCTTTCATAGGCTTCATCAGTCTGCTGTTTTGACCATTTTGATATGGCTTCAGCAGTGTCCATTTTTGCATCCACCAGCTCCTTTTTCTTTCTCTTATACTCAGCAGTTAGGTCAGCAATGAGCTTTTTGAATTTGTTCCAGTTTGGAGCATTCTTCTTCTTTGTAGGATCATTCTTGATTTTCTCAATCCTTTCTGCCTCATGCTTTAGAGCGACTATTGGCCATTCTTCGAACTGTTGTTCTTCAGCAGGATAAAATTTCTCTTTCATGATGTAGGCTAGATATTGTTTTCTTAACTTTTTCTTTTGATCAGCCTTTTCTTTGTTTAGGTCTTGTGCAAACTCTTCTATCTGCTTTACTTTTGTGAAGTAGAACTCCAGTCTTTTAGCAATGCCATCTTCGCTTAAACGTTCACGTTCACTCTCAACTTTAGCTCTTAGTTTAGCTTGCCTTGCCTTGATTTTGAGGTAATCATCCATATCATCTGGTGGCATGTAACCTATGAGTGAGGAGAATCTTCTTTTTGAAGGATCTTCTTCTGTATAGAATTGCCTCATCTCATTTTTGATAGCTTCAAGTTCCAGTGGATGTTGTGCAGCATTAGGATCATGTATACCCTCATCAACATAGATTGGCTTTCTTTTTCTGTTGAAGAGCTTTGGTTGTGATGTAGAGAAGGTAAGAGAAGTGGTGGATGATTGACTAACAACTGTTGAAACAACTGGTGTTTCAACTGCTGTTGTCATTACACCTGCTGATATGTCAGCAGATGTCTTCTGCTTTTGAGCAGGGGATGATGGTGGTGAGATAGTTTTTGATGATGGTGATGGTGGTGGTGAATCATCATCTGATATGAGATTCCTTCTCCTCTTTAATGAAGAAGGGGCAGATGATGTTTTGGGTGGATCAGTAGTTTGGATAATGGAGAGTGTCTGACAGACAACTGTTGAAACAACTGGTGCTTCAACCGCTGCTGTCATTACAACAGATGTTGTAACATCTGTTGTCTTCTGTTTTATGACAGGAGACAGTGGTGATGGTGTGATTGTAGATGATGGTGGTAGAGCAGTAGTTGTGGTGGTGTGTGGTAGAGTGGTGTGTGTTGAAGGTGTGTGTGTTGATGACATGGCAGCTGTTTGGCTACTGTCAGCAGTTTTTGTAACTACTGGTGTATCAGCTGTTTGACTAACAGGTTTTGAGACCTGTTTTTCCTTTTCTTTTTCTTTTTCAGGCTCAATACAATGGCCATGTTCTATTCCCATTTTATTCATTTTTCCCAACAACTTGTTATTCTCCCCCTTTTTGGCATTATCTGAAGGGGGGTTAACAAGAAATGATATGGAAGAAGGAACTTTGCCAGAGGCACTTTGAATGCTAGCCTTTATAGCCTTGATATCTGCTTGAGTGTCTTTAAACCTTGATTCCACCATGTTGGTCAGCATTTGTACTTGAATAGCATGCTTTTTATCAGCCAAATGTTGCTGTGTTTCAAGCATGGGTTGAAAAATATTCCAAAGCTCATTTGCAGCAAATGCATGTTGTGCAGGTGCTTGAGCAGGAATAGCAGTGGCTTGTGCTTTTTGAGCTTTTAAAATCTCTTGCACCATAATCTTTATTTCAGCAACTGAATCTTCAAGTTTTTCAACTCTATCCGTCAATTCCTGATATTTTGAATCATCACCTACTTTAGTAGGATCATCTGAGTCCCCACCAGCAGTGGTTATATCAATGTTTGACTTAGGAACTGAGTCCCAAAAATCACCCATTGATGCCCCTTGTTCTTGGTACTGGGGACTTCTTTCTTCAGCACTCGATAAACCTTTGATGGTACCAGTGGTTAGATCCAACTCACTGGTGGTTACCGAAGTTGCCATGGAAGAAATTGCCTTCAAGGGAGTCTTACTTATGAAACAACTGTCCAACTGAAGATCTGTTGATCCACCAGTTGTAGTTGCTGCTCCACTTGAACTACCACCGAGAATTACTTATAACTCAGGGGGTGTAACCTCCTCAATTGTTGTTGGGATAGCAGGAGTAGTAGCATCAGACCCAGTCACTTGTAGGGGTATACTCTCAGTGATAGGTGATAGAGAGGAACTGGTTTGTGTCTGAGCTATAGCAGCTGCATGCAACAAAGGTAGCCTGGATTGTGGCATTATGATTGGTGAGGGTATTGGTGTTGAAAGAGACATGTCCTTGGGATCAGGACTGAGGAAGATGGATCCGAGTGGATTCAGAGCTTCATATTGTGGTGTCCCTGTACTTACAACCTGATCCTTTTGTGAGGATGCAGGAGGAGTTTTAGGCATGGGTTGAGATCTTTCTTCCAACTGCTGTGAGGAAGTAGCAACAGTGGTTTGTGGTGACTTTTGTGTTGTCACAGGCAGTTGCTCTGGGATCTCATCTTCCAGAGTTGCCTTTGTTTTGGGTTTGGTGGGTTTTCTGGATGTTTTTCTTTTGGTCTTTTTGGTGATGTCAGGTGTGGGTTTCAGAGCAGTGGTTGTGCTGCTCTGATCACCTGGAGCAGTGGGCTCAGCAGAAGTTGCCTGAGGATCAGTGGCAGTTTCTAAAGTCTGCTCAGGCACTTTTGCTTTTAATTTTATTGGTGCCATCATTCTTGAAAATGTTTCAATTGTTAAACTTTTTATTTGAAAATGGACACCTTGTTTGGGCAAATTTTCATCCTCTTTTTCAAATTTTTGTTTAAAGTAATAGCTTAGAAATCTTGGAAAAAGAAGAAATGATTTGCTATCAACATTTTTTACCATGTCATTGAAGATCTCCTGGGAATAGTTGTAATCTTTATTGTTTAAAATAGCATAGCCCAGGCATTGAATCTTCAATGGTATTTCGTTAAAAGATGTTGTTTTATTTGAGACACACATCAAAAGCGTGTGAAATAAAAATCTGGGTGCAGACGGGAAATAACCTTTTTGTAAGGTATCTACCTTTGATTGTTCTGCATATCCCCTTTTCAGAAAATCAGCTTTTAACTCGTTTTTGTCAAAGGAAATTTTACCTTTCAGATCATCGAGTTTGAAGACTTCTGAGATTGATTGCGGTGTGATTTTGATTGCTTTTCCCTGTATCGAGGAGATAATGGCTACTGTCTTGTCATCTTGTTTTTCAAGCACATCATTTTTCCAGAACTCTCTCTGGGTTTGCAAATATATGGGAGCGTCTACTGTCAACAAAGTTTTGTACTTTGAGGTAGATATGGTGTCGAGAATGGAATCGAAAATATGGTTGTCTTTGAGTTTTGTGAGTAAACCCAAATAGTTGTGAGATTGTTTGTATGGTATTTCGATTGATTCTTCGGTCGTTTGAGCGACCTCATTGGAGGGTGATGGTGATTTTGGTTTTGATTTTGATTTTGACTTTGATTTTGTCATTTTTGCGGAGAATAACGAAGAATGATTTTGAAGATTTTGGAGAAGAAGGGTTGGAAACTGCTTTGAGAAGAGAATTTTGGAATTCAATTCGACAGTGTAAAACCCTGTTTGGGGTTTAGGGCAGGGTTTTATTAAGGAAAAAATGATCGCTGATGTGGCAGCGGTTATTATGATCTGAAGGCTAAAAACTGACCACGTGTCAAACACCGAGGAAGATGGATCCGATTGGTGAGGGTATGGGAGTTGAAAGAGACATGTCCTTGGGATCAGGACTGAGGAAGATGGATCCGATTGAATCCAGAGCTTCATATTGTGGGGTCCCTGTGCTTACAACCTGATCCTTTTGTGAGGATGCAGGAGGAGTTTTAGGCAATCGTGGAGATCTTTCTACCAACTGCTGTGAGGAAGTAGCAACAGTGGTTTGTGGTAACATTTTTGTTGTCACAGGCATTAGCTCTGGGATCTCATCTTCCAGAGTTGCCTTTGTTTTGGGTTTGGGGGGCTTTCTGGATGTTTTCTTTTTGGTCTTTTTGGTAGTGGCAGGTGTGGGTTTCAAAGCAGTGGTAGTGCTGCTATGATCACCTGGAGCAGTGGGCTCAGCAGCAGATGTTTGTGGAGCAGTAGTAACTGCTAAATTCTGCTCGGACACCTCTGCTTTTGTTTTTATTGGTGCCAACATTCTAGTGAATGTTTCAGGTGTTAAACTTTTTATTTGAAAATAAACACCTTGTTTTGGCACATTTTCATTTTCAAATTTTTGTTTAAAATAGTAACTTAGAAACCTTGGAAAGAGTAAAAATGTTTTGCTATCAACATTCTTTACCAAGTCATTGAAGATTTCCTGGGAATAGTTGTAATCTTTATTATTTAAAATAGCATAGCCCAGGCATTGAATCTTCAATGGTATTTCGTTAAACGCTGTTGTTTTATTTGAAACGCACGACAAAAGTGTGTGAAATAGAAATCTGGGTGCAGACGGAAAATAACCTTTTTGTAAGGTATCTACCTTTGATTGTTCTGCATACCCTCTTTTCAAAAAGTCAGTTTTCAACTCGGTTTTGTCAAAAGAAGTTTTACCTTTCTGATCATCGAGTTTAAAGACTTCTGAGATTGTTTGTGGAGTGATTTGGATCGCTTTACCCTGTATCGAGGAGTTGATGGCTACTACTTTATCGTCTTGTTTCTCAAGAGTAGCATTTTTCCAGAACTCTCTCTGGGTTTGCAGGTAAATGGGAGCGTCTGCTGTCAACAAAGTTTTGTACTTTGATTCAGATAGTGTGTCGATGACGGAATCGAAGGTGCGGTTGTTTGAGGGTTTTGTGAGGAGACCCAAGTAGTTGTGCGGTGATTTGTATGGGATTTCAATGGTTTCTTCGGCCGTTTGAGCGACCTCTTTTGAAGATGATGGTGATTTTGGTTTAGATTTTGATTTTGACTTTGTCATTTTGATGAAGAAGAATCGGAGAGTGATTTGGGAAGAAAGGTTGGAAACTTCTTTGGGAAGTGAACTTTGGAATTCAATTCGACAGTGTAAAACCCTGTTTGGGGGTTTTGATCAGGGTTTTATTTAGGGAAAAAGTTATCGCTGATGTGGCAGCGGTTATTATGATCTGAAGGCTAAAAACTGACCACGTGTCAAACTCTGATGAAATGGATGAATAGCAGAGGACAGTTGTTTTGAAAACCACTGATGAAGCAAACATCAGTGGTTACAACGGTAATAATGTGACATCAGTGGATGATTTTTACTATCAGTAGATAGTACATCAGTGAATAAGACACTGATTTTGAGCATCAGTGTTTGCCAGGAGAAATGATGGATCAGTGGATGACTTTCAGCAGTGGACAGTATTTAGTAAAAGATGTTTGAATCAAGACAGTGGTTAAAGGTAATATAATGGTAATGATTTGAGAGATCAGTATATCAGCAACAGTTTTGAAAATTTTCATTCAGGGTTTTGCCACATGTCAATTACACATTTTGAAGCCTTTACAACTCCTTGACAGTGGTTTAGTACCCCAGATAATGTGAACTTTTTACCAAAGTTACTCATCTTTGTAATAATATTTGAATTAAAACATGAGTACCCAGGTATTTTAAGATCTGTTGACAATCAATCCTTTTCAAAGATTAAGAACAAACTTGAGTTTGACATGTCCATGACAAATATACCATTTCCTTTTGATCTGCTTGAGGATAAATTAACTAACAAAAATAAAGGTTATCTATCCTGACAGGAGATTGAAACTTTTACTATAAAAAAAAACCCAGTAAAATTTCAAAATATATCATCCCAAAAAAATAGAAAATAGTATATCCTGCTTTATTCGAGAAAATCCTTCTTAAAAAAAAATTAAAGGATTTTCTAAAAACAGCACCAAAGGAACCTGGTAAAACAATAATAAAGCACATAATCATCTCATGCTCAAGTTTATGAGAATGGTCAGTGGTTGAAGACAGTGGTATGAATTTTAACTGCATTTTATCCACTGCTTGGTACCATTTTCTTGTTGATGATTGACAACAGAAAGGAGAACACATGTTCACATGAGTTTTTGAAAACTCAGTTGTAGACTTTGTTACCATGTGAAAATTCAGAAAATTTGTCTAGTCCTCTTTTAAATACATTTACTGGGAATACAATTGTTCCCTGAATTTTCTTAAATCAATGATTGCACATAGTTGCTTAATGACCACAATTACCCCAACCTTTGACTCAAAAGTGTTTTATGTTTATACTCTTTCCTGTTAACTTCAAAAGTTTTGAGATAAACACACTTCTGAGCTTTTGTTAATTTTCTTCTTCCCCTTTCACCCTTCCCATTTATAAGTAATGAATTACTTACTGGGAGATCTTTGTTGAGAAATGTCACACCCCAACCGATGGCTGAATCATCGAGGCGCGGCACTGAGCGAAACAGATTGTCCAGGAGTTTCCATAACAACTATCATTACCATTCAATTTAAGTTAACATGTCCCATACCATGTCTCAAATAGCAAACAAGTTATTACAGACAAAATCTAAACAAACATTCTGTTCCGACAACTCAGATTTAAACATGACAATTTATTCGTTGGTTTCTAGGACTCCAGTTCCTAGCTTCAATTTCATCACAGCCCGAGAAGCATATAAACAACCTAGGCACCTGCCACATACATTAAAATAATGTCAATACATAAAATGTAAAGGTGAGCATACAAGTTTGGTAATAGCATATAGAGTTCGAATTCGTTTACGCATAGCCAGCACGTACACATAGTGAAATGAAGCACGTTAGTTATCGACATAGATCCATCGATACCAATGACTGCGGGTTGACTGCCCGAGGCAGTTCGCAATACATGATTACCACTGTAATCCATGCAAGTAAAAGATCCTTAACAACCCCCGTGTGAACGGGTGCTGAGTCCAAACTATAGTACTATCGTTGCTAAGGCAGGTAGACAGCATGCCATGTGTAAACATAACAACAAGCATTCATAAGCCACGTATAACATGCGTTAATGGTTAAGCGTTAAAAGAGCTTGAGTAATGTGATAGTTGTAGTTTGAATAGTTGTAACGTATGTAACACCCAAAAGTGCTAAAGCAAAAAGGGTTCGAGTATACTCACAGCGATTGTGGATTGAAGGGAGCGCTTTACAGCGAGTACGGTTAGCCTGAATAGATTCGATAACGCAACGATAAGTGGCGCGTAAAACAGTACAAAGTGAGAGTGGTTAGGATGGCTGATCGTGCGGATCAGCAATCCGTGAGAGGAAGTCATCCGTGCGCATGACCTATCCGTGCGGATGGTGATGCGTGCGGATGGTGATCCATCCGGATAAGCTATCCGTGCGTACGACTGTCCGTGCGGATGGTAATCCGTGCGGATTAGTTGTGCGTGCGGATGACTTATCCGTACGGAAAAGTTGTTCGTGGAGGTAAACGTTCAAGTGGATTGTTTCTTCCTAAGTGTGAGATGTGTTTGTGTATGATGGCTTGTACTTTGGAGTTTTCGTTGTAGCATTTAGAAACCACATAAGTGTTTCTACCTTTCAAGCCGGTCGCGCGGACGACAGTCCGTGCGTATGGTAGTCCGTGCGGACAGCCTGTGCGCGCGGGCAGAGAGAATCCGTCCGGATAGCTTGTCCGTGCGTTCGGCTTGGCCATGCGGATGAACATTGCTTGATTTTCATTTTAGGGCCTTAGTATCTCATGATCCGAAGAGTAATCCATTCAGAGGTCGTCCGTCCGGATTGCTCATTCGTCGATACTCAAACCTTGTTTGGAAAGTGGGTCCCAAGGGTAGCTCGTCCGGGTGACAACCCGTCCGGATGACCTGTGCGTGCGGATGGTAATCCGTGCGCACAGACTGTCCGTGCGGACAGCTTGTCCGTGCGGACAGCCCGTCCGTGCGGACAACTGGTCTGGTTGTTCCGTTCGTCTACGCCTGGTTTCTGTTGTCGTTTATCGAGACGTTCTGATTACGTGGCAACCATTGGGAACGGTATTCTCACCCGCGTGACTAAACCGGTCAGGAACCACCCTAACTCGGCCTGTCGGCGACTCCGAACGGTAGTTCCGGTTGACCCCGAAATCAGGTGTCTTGCGGTAGAATTCCAAATCTAGGACTAGTGCATCACTATTATCGAGTAGAGAGTAGAACCGATCAGGTTCGTACCGATTTTAAGGGTAAAAGAAGGAGAGAACTTAGGTTTATTTCTTTCAACTCTTTTATCCTTAGAAAAGTTTAGATCTAGGTGAAGTTATTGTGAAATCTTGTAGAAATCGTTTAGATCTGAGTTATTCTTGGTGGAATGAGGTCAAGCTTGAAGTTCATAAGAACCTCATGATGACTTCACCCGAGAATACCTCAAATCCGCATGATTTCATGGTTAAAAGTGAAGATTTGAAAGATGGATATGTGTAGAATTGCGTAGTAATCAGAGATGTACAAGAATTAGTGCAAGATCTTACTTGGATTGAGAGAAATCTGAGAAAAAGTGAAGAATGCGTGCGGTTCGGACGTCACTTGCCAAAAGTGGAAAAAGTGGAGAGTGACCCGTGTATTTATAGGATGCCAAAAAGGGAAAGGGTGAGCCGTGCGCATGGCACGCACCCGGGTAGGCTATCCGCGCGGACTGGTCATCCGTGCGGATTGGCAATCCGTGCGGATTGGCCATCCGTGCGGATGCCGCCTGCTTTGGGGTGTTCGGTGCGATGTTGTTTCGGTTTCGATTTGCGAGCAATTCGATAGGGTTTCCTAGTCAAATTACTTTTAGTCCCAACTACTTCTTGTATGGTTTGACTCGGAATTCGGGTTCGGGTTCGTTTACGTTCGAGTTAGACTTCGAGTTCGATTGAGTTCGCTTGATTATCACACATAACATAAAATAAACATGCACAGGTAACACGTAAGGCACACACACACGTATAACTAACAAGTATCATGTACAGTTCGAGTTACGGTTCTATGTCGATTTGATTAGCATAGCTTGATTAACTTTATCGCATTGTTACTTCCTATCCTTCACAGTCGTAGGTCGATTGAAATATGGTAAACACGATTCGATTATTTTAATGTACGACATTTACTCCACATAATATAATTAAAATAGAAACATTTCTACGAGTCAAGTCGCGCGAAATCGGTCATTGACTTTGACCTTGACTTTGACTTTCACTCGTGAAAACACGGGGTGTTACAGCCTCCCCTTGTTTAAGGAATTTCGTCCCGAAATTTAGCTGGAAGCCGTAACTGACCGTGGATCACATGTGAGAGTCTTTCGTTCGGACCATTGAAAATCGTCAAATTAATCGGGATTTTATGGTTGAAAATTGCTGATTTTTGGATATGATATGCGAAAACATCTAATCTAAAAAGCCTATAAAATTTTAGATTTCAATTCGAAGTCGTTTGAGAGAAATCTTTTTCAATTTCCAATTTTTCATTTTCAAAACCTTTTTCTTTTTCTTTCAAAACCTTGATTATTGTAGGTCCGGATTTATCTCCGATTTGATTGCGTAACAACACGTTTGACGTGCGAAAATCCGTGTACGTGTGTGACTAAACGTAATCGTAACGGAGTCAAAAACCGATTCTACAAGTGGTATCTGAGCAGGAGATCGATTGCTCAGATTTGAGCAATTTCTTCATCCTTCTTATCTATCATGCTTTCTCTGAAAATTGCGAAATTAAACGTATACAATAACCGTGATTCGATTGATCTGTATGACGTGTACAAACTCCGAAAATCACGTTGAGAACTTTCTCCCTCTAGTTTCTCTCTTTCTAAGATTATCTCTCTAGTTAAACAACTGCGGGTACTTGGCCTTCATGTCGCTTTCGAGTTCCCAAGTAAACTCCGCGCCTCGTTTGCCTTCCCATCGGACTTTCACAATAGGAATGCGGGAGTGTCTGAGTTCTTTGGTTTGGCGATCCATGATTTCGACAGGCTTTTCCACGAAGTGTAATGTTTCGTTCACTTGTAGATCATCTAGAGGAACATGTAGATCGTGGTCGGCGATGCACTTCCGGAGGTTTGACACGTGGAAAGTTGGATGGACATTGCTAAGTTCCTCCGGTAATTCGAGTCTGTAGGCGACTTTTCCGATCCTCTCCAGAATCTTAAAAGGTCCCACATATCGAGGCGCGAGTTTCCCTTTCTTGCCGAATCGGACTACACCCTTCCAAGGTGATACCTTTAGGAGTACGTAGTCACCAACGCCATATTCACGGGGTTTGCGCTTTTTATCGGCGTAAACTTTCTGTCGATCCCGAGCTTTCGCTAGGTTGTCCCGAATTTGGAAAATTTTGTCCGTCGTTTCTTGTAGCAGCTCCGGACCGGTTAATTGCGAGTGACCGATCTCGTGCCACACAATAGGCGATCGACATCTTCTTCCGTATAAGGCCTCGAAATGTGCCATCTGAATGCTAGCCTGGTAGCTGTTGTTATACGAGAATTCGACTAACGGAAGGTGTCTATCCCAATTACCACCGAAGTCTAGAACACACGATCGGAGCATGTCTTCAAGCGTACGAATCGTTCTTTCTGTCTGACCGTCGGTTTGTGGGTGGAACGCAGTACTTAGATTAAGCGTTGTACCGAGTGCCGTTTGAAACGTTTCCCACAATCGTGAAGTGAACCGAGCATCACGATCAGAGATGATGTCACGAGGCGTCCCATGTCGACAAATGATCTCGTCGGTGTAGATTCGGGCTAATCGTTCTACCTTGTAGTCTTCTCGTATCGGCAGAAAGTGGGCTGATTTAGTCAAACGGTCAATAACAACCCAAATGCTGTCGTGACTTGATGACGTGGTTGGAAGCTTGGTTACGAAATCCATAGCTATGCTCTCCCATTTCCACATGGGGATTGGTGGTTGTTCGAGCAAGCCAGAGGGTCTTTGATGTTCAGCCTTGATTCTAGCACAGGTTAGGCATTTTCCGACGTAGAGTGCGATATCTCGTTTCATACCCGGCCACCAATATCTGTAGCGAAGATCGTGGTACATTTTGTCAGCACCGGGGTGAATAGAGTATCGGGATTTGTGGGCTTCATCCATGATAATCTGTCGCAGGTTGGTTCGCTTGGGAATCCAAATTCGGTCTAAGAAGTGGAAAATCCCATTTGATTTGCTCACAAGCTGGGCTCCATCGTGGTAGATTCTTTCTTTCTTCAAAGTGCGTTCGTTGAAACATGCATGTTGGGCGTCGCGAATAAGAGCTTCGAGGTTGTGCTGGGCTTGAACATTTCGAGTGCTAAGCAGATAGCTCCGTCTGCTAAGTGCGTCGACAACAACATTTGCCTTGCCTGGGTGATAACGAATCTCACAGTCGTAGTCGTTGAGAAGTTCTACCCATCGGCGTTGACGCATATTTAGTTCCTTCTGATTAAAGATGTGTTGTAGGCTCTTGTGATCGGTGAAGATCGTACACCTTGTACCATACAGGTAGTGGCGCCAAATCTTTAATGCAAAAACAACTGCGCCTAGCTCGAGATCGTGGGTCGTATAGTTCTTCTCGTGGATTTTGAGCTGACGAGATACGTAAGCTATGACCTTGTCTCGTTGCATTAGGACACAACCGAGACCAAGGTTAGAAGCATCACAGTAGACAATGAAATTATCGTTTCCGTCGGGTAGCGTGAGAACAGGAGCATTGCAAAGCATGTGTTTGAGGGTTCGAAAGGCAGACTCTTGTTTGGTTCCCCAGACAAAAGGCTGGTTCTTATGAGTGAGAGAGGTAAGTGGTACTGCAATCTTCGAGAATCCTTCGATAAATCGTCGATAATAGCCCGCTAGCCCGAGGAAAGAGCGGACTTCAGACGGGTTCTTAGGCGTAACCCAGCTCTTAACAGCTTCAATCTTCGCAGGATCGACGTGAATACCCTGACTATTTACGATGTGACCCAGAAACTGAACCTCCCCCAACCAAAACTCGCACTTGGAGAATTTGGCGTAGAGTTGGTTCCCCTGGAGTAACTCGAGAACTAAACGTAGATGTTGCGCGTGTTAGGCTCTCGTTTTGGAATAGATCAAGACATCGTCGATGAACACGATGACGAAACGGTCGAGATATGGTTTACACACTCGATTCATCAGATCCATGAAAACTGCTGGTGCATTGGTTAGGCCAAAAGGCATGACAACGAATTCGTAATGGCCGTAACGAGTGCGAAACGCGGTTTTGGGTATATCCTCCTCTTGTATACGCAGCTGATGATATCCTGAACGTAGATCGATCTTCGAGAAACACGTAGCGCCTTGTAGTTGATCAAACAAATCGTCGATTCGAGGCAGAGGATAGCGGTTCTTGATAGTCAACTTATTCAATTCCCGGTAATCGATGCACATCCGGAACGACCCGTCCTTCTTTTTGACGAAAAGGACTGGTGCGCCCCAAGGAGAGGTGCTTGGGCGAATAAAGCCTTTCTCAAGCAATTCCTGGAGTTGGGTTGAGAGTTCGCGCATTTCGGACGGCGCGAGTCGATAAGGAGCTCTGGAAATAGGATTAGCTCCAGGAATGAGATCAATGCGGAAATCAATATCGCGTTTGGGAGGTAGTCCGGAAAGATCCTCTGGAAAAACATTAGGAAATTCTCGAACCACAGGAACGTCTTTCACTTCCTTCTTCTCTTTCTTTTCCTTCTCCGCTGCTACAATGTTAGCCAAGAAAGCTCTGTATTCCTTGCGGAGATACTTGCTAGCTTGGAGGCATGACATAAGCTTGAGACCCTTCGAAGTTGTATCACCATAAACACACAATGAATCACCGTTTGCGAGCGAAAAACGAATCATTTTATCGAAGCACACAACTTCGGCATGGTTTTCGCGAAGAAAGTCCATGCCTACTATGACATCAAAGCTTCCTAGTTGCATTGGAATGAGATCGATTGAGAAGATGTGATTGTTGAGCTTGAGAGTGCAATCACGAATAACAGAGTTTACAGCGACGGTTCTTCCGGTAGCGACTTCAACATCGAATGCAAAGGAGAGTCGGGAACGTTTACGACTAAGGAGTTTCTCAAATTCGATCGACACAAAGCAATTATCGGCTCCAGTATCAAACAAACATGAAGCATAAATACCATTCACAAGGAACGTACCATTGACCACGTTGTTGTCGGCCTGGGCTTGACGCACATTGAGATTGAAAGTTCTGGCGCGTGCTGCCTGTTGTTGCTGTTGCTTGACGCACATTTTACTACCCTGTTCGGGCACATGTTGGCGAAATGGTTCGGGTCGCCACACGTGAAGCATGCTCTGGCTTTGGCTGCGGGTGCCGGAGGAGCTTGTTGACCCTGTGGGGCAGCGAGTAGAGCTTGATTGGCAGGAGCTTGACGAATACGACAGTTGGCAGTAAAGTGGCCGTAGACGTTGCAATGAGCACAGAAGCGGCATTGAATAGCAGTCAGGTGATGATAGGTGCAAGTAGGGCAGAGTGGGTGTGGCCCAGTATATGCACGCTTTGCAGGCGGTGCATTGGCCACAGGCGCCGCTACTTGACGCTGTTGGGCAGGTACAGCTTGGATTGGTGCAGCAGTAATCGCACAGTTCTTGTTGGTGGAGCTGTTCTTCCTCTTGTTCTTTCTCTTGTTGCTTGACGATGTGGTTTCGGTAGCTGGTGTAGTAGCGGTAGCTTGATGCAGATGCTTGGAGGTCTTATCCCACACCCCAGCCTTAACCCTTTTGTCATTGATCTCAGCGGCCAGTAGATAGGTTTTTTCGATCGTGGTAGTCTTAGCCGCTTGCACGAAATCAGCAACGCAGTCGGGCAAAGCTCGGATGTACTTCTTGATGGTCATATCGGGAGTCTTGACCTGGTCGGGACAAATAATGCTGAGCTGTTTGAAGCGAGCAGTGAGACCAGCATTGTCTCCATCCTTCTGATGTATGTGCCAAAATTCATCTTCCAGCTTTTGACGCTCGTGAGGAGGGCAGAATTCCTCTAGCATGACTTCCTTGAGCTCGTCCCACGACAAACCGTAAGCTGCACCATTCCCTCTCTTGTTCCTCTCGGCCGTCCACCAGTCCAAAGCACGGGACTGAAAGACGCCGGTAGCGTTCAGAGTTCGAAGGTCATCAGGGCAACCACTTTGTCGTAGAGTAACCTCGATAGAGTCAAACCAGTGGAATAGAGCAGTAGGACCTCCTTCGCCTGTGAATTCTTTCGGCCCACATGACTTGAATTGTTTGAAACTGAAAGGTCTCGCGACAACTCTAGGACCTTCAGTCCTCGATTCCTCGGATGATTTGCTGGCATTTTCGTAGGCATCGCTCACCGCCTTTGCTACAGCTTTCGCGACGATGGAAGCAAGACGTCTGTCTCTCTTTTCCTGGCGAGAGAGTGGATGACGGGATCCAGACGACATTGTCTGCAATAGACATCGCCATGGAACTCAACACATGTATTCGAATCTCACCTCACACGTCTACTACTACTAAAGCTCAGTAACACGTACCATGTAAATGCATATAGTCACAAAATCACAGAGTTGCACAAAATCACATAATCACATAGAGCACAATATTCCTAAACACGTAAGCATAATAGCAAGAGCACATATAACTTAATCACTAAGGCACATACGAGTGTACAAAAACATTCTGACTGCCTCTATTGTTGATTCGCTAGCGATGAGTTGTGTGGGTTTTGTGTTTTAGCAGAAGCAATAGTGTTGAGTCGAAACCAATAGTACCTCAAAACGTAACAAATAATAGAAAATGCATATAATTTCCATAAAGATCATTAAATCGAAGGTAGATCGTCTGTGGCTAATAGACTTCGACTAACCAAAGTGGCTCTACTATTCGCAAGGATCCTGCACAATTACCTCCAGGACTATGCCTTTGCCTTGATTCTTGGGCGTTGGCGCAATTCCCATTGGTTATATTGTGTCTTTAGATCGTTGGAGTCCATCGAACTTTGGTGGGAGTTTTTGTATAAAAGCGGGACGAGTCGTCAAGGTTAGGGTTTCACCCCTATCTTGCAACTTCCGTCCTCGTTTTTGATAAAAAAAAATTGAGGAGATTATTCATCAAAATATGGATTTCACTCCTGATTTGGTATGATTCCCCTCGTTTGTAGCTAAAACGTAGGTTGATTAGGCAACTTTAGTCGAGAGTTTGCGGTTTTCACACCTATTCTCGGCCTCATTACCTGTTCACAACCTGAAAATTCGAGTGTAGTGCTAGAAAAGAGTAAGTGATAGTGGCGAGTTTACACATACGCGTGAGTTGGTCTGTTGGTTCTTAACTATAGACTAGGCCTCTAAGACTTCGACCCGGACTAGGTCGAGTCTTGCCTAATTCCCTATAGTTATGGCTCTGATACCAATCTGTCACACCCCAACCGATGGCGGAATCATCGGGGCGCGACACTGAGCGAAACAGATTGTCCAGGAGTTTCCATAACAACTATCATTACCATTCAATTTAAGTTAACATGTCCCATACCATGTCTCAAATAGCAAACAAGTTATTACAGACAAAATCTAAACAAACATTCTGTTCCGACAACTCAGATTTAAACATGACAATTTATTCGTTGGTTTCTAGGACTCCAGTTCCTAGCTTCAATTTCATCACAGCCCGAGAAGCATATAAACAACCTAGGCACCTGTCACATACATTAAAATAATGTCAATACATAAAATGTAAAGGTGAGCATACAAGTTTGGTAATAGCATATAGAGTTCGAATTCGTTTACGCATAGCCAGCACGTACACATAGTGAAATGAAGCACGTTAGTTATCGACATAGATCCATCGATACCAATGACTGCGGGTTGACTGCCCGAGGCAGTTCGCAATACATGATTACCACTGTAATCCATGCAAGTAAAAGATCCTTAACAACCCCCGTGTGAACGGGTGCTGAGTCCAAACTATAGTACTATCGTTGCTAAGGCAGGTAGACAGCATTCCATGTGTAAACATAACAACAAGCATTCATAAGCCACGTATAACATGCGTTAATGGTTAAGCGTTAAAATAGCTTGAATAGTGTGATAGTTGTAGTTTGAATAGTTGTAACGTATGTAACACCCAAAAGTGCTAAAGCAAAAAGGGTTCGAGTATACTCACAGCGATTGTGGATTGAAGGGAGCGCTTTACAGCGAGTACGGTTAGCCTGAATAGATTCGATAACGCAACGATAAGTGGCGCGTAAAACAGTACAAAGTGAGAGTGGTTAGGATGGCTGATCATGCGGATCAGCAATCCGTGAGAGGAAGTCATCCGTGCGCATGACCTATCCGTGCGGATGGTGATGCGTGCGGATGGTGATCCATCCGGATAAGCTATCCGTGCGTACGACTGTCCGTGCGGATTAGTTATGCGTGCGGATGACTTATCCGTACGGACAAGTTGTTCGTGGAGGTAAACGTTCAAGTGGATTGTTTCTTCCTAAGTGTGAGATGTGTTTGTGTATGATGGCTTGTACTTTGGAGTTTTCGTTGTAGCATTTAGAAACCACATAAGTGTTTCTACCTTTCAAGCCGGTCGCGCGGACGACAGTCCGTGCGTATGGTAGTCCGTGCGGACAGCCTGTGCACGCGAGCAGAGACAATCCGTCCGGATAGCCTGTCCGTGCGTTCGGCTTGGCCGTGCGGATGAACATTGCTTGATTTTCATTTTAGGGCCTTAGTATCTCATGATCCGAAGAGTAATCCATTCAGAGGTCGTCCGTCCGGATTGCTCATTCGTCGATACTCAAACCTTGTTTGGAAAGTGGGTCCCAAGGGTAGCTCGTCCGGGTGACAACCCGTCCGGATGACCTGTGCGTGCGGATGGTAATCCGTGCGCACAACCTGTCCGTGCGGACAGCCCGTCCGTGCGGACAGCCCGTCCGTGCGGACAACTGGTCTGGTTGTTCCGTTCGTCTACGCTTGGTTTCTGTTGTCGTTTATCGAGACGTTCTGATTACGTGGCAACCATTGGGAACGGTATTCTCACCCGCGTGACTAAACTGGTCAGGAACCACCCTAACTCGGCCTGTCGGCGACTCAGAACGGTAGTTCCGGTTGACCCCGAAATCAGGTGTCTTGCGGTAGAATTCCAGATCTAGGACTAGTGCATCACTATTATCGAGTAGAGAGTAGAACCGATCAGGTTCGTACCGATTTTAAGGGTAAAAGAAGGAGAGAACTTAGGTTTATTTCTTTCAACTCTTTTATCCTTAGAAAAGTTTAGATCTAGGTGAAGTTATTGTGAAATCTTGTAGAAATCGTTTAGATCTGAGTTATTCTTGGTGGAATGAGGTCAAGCTTGAAGTTCATAAGAACCTCATGATGACGTCACCCGAGAATACCTCAAATCCGCATGATTTCATGGTTAAAAGTGAAGATTTGAAAGATGGATATGTGTAGAATTGCGTAGTAATCAGAGATGTACAAGAATTAGTGCAAGATCTTACCTGGATTGAGAGAAATCTGAGAAAAAGTGAAGAATGCGTGCGGTTCGGACGTCACTTGCCAAAAGTGGAAAAAGTGGAGAGTGACCCGTGTATTTATAGGATGCCAAAAAGGGAAAGGGTGAGCCGTGCGCATGGCACGCACCCGGGTAGGCTATCCGCGCGGACTGGTCATCCGTGCGGATTGGTAATCCGTGCGGATTGGCAATCTGTGCGGATTGGCCATCCGTGCGGATACCGCCTGCTTTGGGGTGTTCGGTGCGATGTTGTTTCGGTTTCGATTTGCGAGGGATTCGATAGGGTTTCCTAGTCAAATTACTTTTAGTCCCAACTACTTCTTGTATGGTTTGACTCGGAATTTGGGTTCGGGTTCGTTTTCGTTCGAGTTAGACTTCGAGTTCGATTGAGTTCGCTTGATTATCACACATAACATAAAATAAACATGCACAGGTAACACGTAAGGCACACACACACGTATAACTAACAAGTATCATGTACAGTTCGAGTTACGGTTCGATGTCAATTTGATTAGCATAGCTTGATTAACTTTATCGCATTGTTACTTCCTATCCTTCACAGTTGTAGGTCGATTGAAATATGGTAAACACGATTCGATTATTGTAATGTACGACATTTACTCCACATAATATAATTAAAATAGAAACATTTCTACGAGTCAAGTCGCGCGAAATCGGTCATTGACTTTGACCTTGACTTTGACTTTCACTCGTGAAAACACGGGGTGTTACAAGAAAAACCTTAATCCAATATCATTTTGTCGTAATGTTTTGAGAGAATTGGTCATGTTTGCACAAGTTTTCAACCAATCTCACACTACATATGATATGGACTATGTTGATCCCTGATTTTCTGAATGTATTTTAACATAGTTGATTTTGTCCATTTGAAGATCCTCAACCTGTTTTTCAACACACCAGATCTTATGACTAAAGTTTTAAATTCCCTCTTTCATGTTTACCAAAAACACTGATGTTTTAAGAACATAGGTTTTGTTCATCTGAGGTTCATACTTTAGTATTAAACATGATGAAACAGCACAAAATTCACAACAATAGTTGAAATCAATTTTGAAAATAAGAGATAATCCCATAGTTTTAATAGATATGTTTTCAGATCTAGAAACCATGAGTGTCTTGTGCATGAAATCACTTGTTCTGTGAGATTTGTGTGTCATATGACATCTTGGTTGATTTACAGAGTTTTTGAATAACCACTTTGAACATGGTTTACTCGGTACTCTGTTTTTCAACTAAATGCACCCAACCTTAGTATCAATGAATAAAGAGCCGAACTGTTATGTCAAATTGATTGTTAGATCGAATTTGACTGTCCAGGCTCTGATACCAATTGTTAGGACCGGAGGCTCTCATGATTGTGTTTGTTTGTGTAATTTGAACAATGAATGAATATGAAACAATGTAAAGTGCAGCGGAAATGAATAACAAACTTTGTGAACACAATCAAAGGAGAAAATAGTTTTGAAAAAGCATATGCAATTCATTTAGTCAAAAGATTTACAATGCGAATCAAATGATTACAAACATGCTTACAAACTAAGCTCCCCCTCAGCCTGATGCCCCAAGGTTGGAATGCACAAGATGAAAGGATTGAATTGAGGAGAAGAACTCACTCAAAACGAATCAAATGTAACAGTACAGAGTACTGCTCCATTTATAGACAAACCAAACCCCTGAGGCATCTCGGCTGACGTCACCATGAAAGCGACGTCTAACAGCCTAACAACCTGTATCTACTGCTCTTATACAGACACTGCTAAACCTAACCACTGACTATACATAAAACAGATGATATACTAAACTACTGTTCTCTTTTTATGTCAGTGCTTTTCTCAAGGTTGATCAGTCCTTGATTGGGCAGTGCTTTGTCATCAGCAGTGCTTAGTTCTCAGCAGTCTTTTGGCTTCATCAGTAGTTAGAAGAGCAGCAGTAGTTGTATCAGGACAGTGGATGTAAGAGCATCAGATGTTATAATCACTTTCAAGGGAGAAGACTTAGTGTAAACTGTTGCTTATTGTGAATCCACTGTCATGATTCGGTTTTGGCTTTCATTATCTGTTCCTTTGGTAGGGTTCAATCCCAACAGCGGATGGCGTCGTTTGATGCTCCATTGATCCGAAAGGTATCACATATTTCTAAGAAATTAGTAATATGTAGGTGGGGATCCTCGTCCGCAAGCCCATGGAAGGTTGCGGAGTTTTGAAGCATCTGTATCAAATGCGGCCGAAGTTCGAAGTTGTTGGCTTCGACATTCAGTGCATTGATAGCGGCGCCGAGATTACCTAAAGTGGGTCGTAGGTAATCCATGAGGGTACGTTGGTCCGCCATTGGAAGTAGGTCCCCTGAAACCTTCTCTTGGATTTTAGCTTTAAGTCTTTTTCTTAGAAAGCGTTCGGGTTCGTCTAGGGGGTTCTTTTATGTCTCTATTAGAACTGGAGCTCATACACTACGTGGAAAGTTCAGAGGTGGCGCCTGGGTTCCAAGTCCTGCAATAAAAACAAAAAGAACGTTGGTCAGAAGCTACACCACGGCCCCTGTAGGTCCCCTATTTGTATGGATCTTTCACAGAATTGTTTATCTAACCTAGAGTGCGGAATCCTCTAGATCAGATTTGTTACAGAAACGAGTAGAAAACAGAATTCACAATCAAACGGGTCTTCTATTGATTATCCAACTTGCAGTTTACAATCAATTCAAGACCTCACAACCTCACAGCCTATCTCTGTGATCTTGCTACAAACCTAAATTCGAAATTACTTTCTCTCTCTCTACTTTCTCTCTCTAAAATTCTCTCACCTCTAAAACCCTAATCACAAAACATGTTTATATACCACATGTCTGTGAACTAGGCTTCCTACTGGGCTAGGCCATTTTCCAAGCCCATAACAATAATAAACTCACTCACCAATAAGCTAAGCCCAATACAAAATATCCAAAGACTAAATAATCAAACTATTAAGCTGTTGTCACCGAATATGCACCAACAGACTCCCCCTTGACAATAGCTTCATAGTGTAACTTTGTCTTCAAACATCTTGTGTTCTTTTGGTCTTTGGATAGCGTCAGCTACACAGCTTCTGACATCAACAGACTCCCCCTTAGCTGATGCTTCCAATCTCCAAAACTTTCATTCATTGTAGATCAGTTAGCTAGCAATCCTTGGTTAAGCAAGTAAACTTCAACTCTTCCAAATCTCTCTCTTTCTGCAATGTAGTAGAAGGATCCTACCATGCATCTTCACGCATCTTCACTCTCAATTTGCACTTTACTTGTATTCTGCACTTCATTTTGATAACTGCATCAATCTGTTTAGCAACACAAGCAAGTATCTCGAAAAACCATTAGTCTTTTTCACATTTAAAGATAAACCAATATTTTATCTTATCATGCAAAAACAACAACCCATCAGTTTAAAATGGAAGTCCTTTGTTAAAAAAATATTTTTGTATTTTTGATATTTTAAGAAAGCAGTAAACTATTTACAAACGCAATAAACACTCTATTTTTGTGAGAATCACCGGTAAGAAGATCATATCAGCACAATCAAACTGTTTCACACTATTAGATAATTCTTTATTTAATTTTTCGTGAAAATCAGTCCAAGACGATTACCAGTATGTTTGTCCTCTTAAACAAAATGCATGAACATTTCAAGTACCATTACCATATGATACGTTAAGATAATTTTATTACTGATATATTAGTGTGTCCCACTTCAGGATATACCCCCGCGATCAAGGTATGCACAAAGATTCATCGTAGTAGGTGAGTATACTGATTTCATCCTTTAAGATATCCTGAAAATGTCTAGGTATGCATATAATCTGTTTTATCATGTTTTGATTGCTTAACAATGAACACCCAAATAAATACTAATCAAATCCTGGAAATATAAACAACACACTCTATCATGCAAGTATCTTCCCTACCACATATTTCACAAGTCGAATCCAGATTTCTGAAATCTTAACTGGGAATAGGTTGAGAAGAGAACAAAATAGATCTTTAGGAGAGATGGTATAATATACAGATCAAATGAGTTTTCTCAGTTTGATATAGGTTTATTGGGTTTCATTTGGGCACTTGAGGGCCTCTTTCGGGTGTATTAGATCTATAGTGCGACAACGTACAGCTAGGTCAGCATGTATCTGGATGCAGCAGAAGTTGTCGTTTCCTAGCACCTCCAGGTCAGCATATATCTGGATGCAGCAGAGGAGGTACACGAATTTTTTCAGAGAAGATTTCAGAATCAGATCAAAATTGTGTGTATCGGGACAACATACAGACATTCAAATAGAAATGTGCTAATTCCAAGTGAGTTTCTTTCCTGGGGTCATGTACAATTTTAGTTCTGAACAGAAAGACAGTCAAGATATCCCCAGATGAAATAACAGTATAAAGACCCAAAACTTCAGATTTTGGCAATCTATCAACGCAAGATTTAAGGTCATTAAACCATACACCACTGATGTGTTCCCCACTCATACACAGTTCTTTTAAGTTTATATCACATTGGTAAGTTGATTATTTCATGCTTTTTGCCTACTGGTACATCATATAATGAAGCTGCTATCACACTTAAGCAATTTAATTTCATTTTCAGTGTGACAGTCTAACTTGCTGATGTACTATCATTTCTTCTTTTTCACACAGTGATAACTCATTTTTGTTTTTCATTTTTTTTATGTTTTTGATTTTTCAAATTTTTTTTATTTTTGATTTTTAATTATTTTTAAAATTCTATAACTTACTCCCCCTAAACACACGCACTAACTAAACTCTTTTTGGCTTAGGGAAATTTCTCCCCCTAAATTTTTGTTTTTATGGAGCAAGTTTCAAAAACAGAAATTTAAACACAAACAGACTCCCACTTCAATCTGACAATAAGTTTTTCACTTTTGAAGTTTAGAAAAATCAATCACTAAAGTAAATAGTTAGTTACCAATGTTAACCTACTATTCACCTCAGACACTTTACAGGAATAACCACTGTCGAACACTTCAACAGTCCTTCTTGGTCATCCTGCACACACTCAACAACTCAGTTAGTCTTGAGAACCCAAGCCCTGATAGTCTTGGGTTTTCCAAATTCATCCATTACAGGTACATCCATCCAATATCCATCACACTTCAGTGGATTATCTGGATACCTGCTTCTCCCATTATTATACCATGAATTTTGAAAAAATTTTGGATATTGTTGAACATTCGAGTTACTAAAACCCCTATGTCCATTTCTTGTTTGAAAATTTCGATTTACAGATGTCTGGTATCGATTTTGATATCCAAAATTTCTATGTTGACTTTGAAACTGACTTGATTTACCATTATAATGACTAAATTGTGGAGAAATACTTCTTGGTCTATCAAATCTTTTCGAAGTTGAGGGTTTTGGTTGAGATTCAGGTTTCTTGGTCTGACAACTTGTTTTTACACTATTGCTTGACCCAACCTGATTCTCATCCTTAACCTCATCAACCTTTTGTTTACCTTTCTTCAAAGGACAACAACTTGCCACATGCCCTATGTTGTGACATTTAAAACAGGATCTCTTCTTATAACTTTTCTTTCTGTTGGATCCCTTTTTAAATGTGTTGGCCGTTTTGTCTTTGGTATCCTCATCCACTTTATGAGGTGTACCGTTAGACCCAACAGATTCTTTCAAAGAAACTGGACTATCTGGCAAGTCCACAGCTATCGGATCCACTACTACTTGTGCAGTGGTTACAAACTCAGTTAGCTCATCTTCAGTTGGTAAAAATGAGTAGTCTTGATTTTCAGAAGATGAAGCTTTAGTAAACCCCACCCCTGTTTTATCATTACTTCTTTTTAAACCTTTTTGAATTTGAGTTCTGACTAACGAAGAATTCCCAAAATCGTTTAACTTCCCCTGAAGTGCAACAATTTTGGCTTGTGCATCAGCCAATTCTGTGCACTTTTCTGAAAGCTCGTTAGTCTTTTCTTTCACAGTTTCACGAGCTAAATCAATGACCTGTAACAGTTCATTGACTTTGCTTGTTAAACTGCTAATTTCTTGTTCATTTGAGTTTTGTAAAACAATCTGACTCTCGTTTAATCAAAAGAACATTTGACTCTTTTAACTTTTCTAATTCAGCTGACTGAATGTTGTTTTGCTCCGATAGGCTGTTAACTTGACCTTGTAGTTCAGTGCAATTATGACATGTATGACTTACAGATTCTGATGATACCTTCACCTCTGCTGTAAGTCCGTTCACATCAGTCAAGCCCTTTGAAACTTCTGTCTCTTTCTTCTCACCATTTTCCTTATCATCTTTCTTCTTCTCTTCTACCACAACATCTGCTTTTTCATCTAAAGCACAACCTCCTACACTCTTCCTTGATGAATTCTGATAACGTTTTTCTAAAGCTTCCCACAGCTCATAAGAAGTCTCACAGTGCTTGATGGTATGTTTAATTCCCTCAGGCAAGGACATCTTGATCACTGCTAAAGCTTTCTTCTCAGCATTTACCATGAGTTTCTCAGATTCATCCATCATCTCATAAGAAATCACTTTAACTCTTCCTTCAATACGACGTCTAGGAGCAATGTATCCATCAATCATACAATACCACATTCTGATATCTTCACTTTTCACACATCCCTCAAATTCCTCTTTCCAAATAGAATATTTTTTGATGTTTCTCAGCTTTGGCCAATTCTTAACTTTCTCACTAACATTGTCTACTTTAACCATCTTTAAACACGTTTTACCGTAACCGTACAGATAAAACCGTACAATATTTTTTCGAAAACTGTTTTTACCAAAGTATACCGTTAGAATCGTCTCGAAAAAACGAATCCAATGATATATAATGTCGAAAACCAAATTCGGAATTTTCCAGAGTCTAACGACCAAACGGTTCTGTCTAACGAGCTACGGATCAATTTCTATTTGCAAAACAGTCAAATTTTATCGACGCTTGCCAACTGAAATTCCACCTTGTTAAATTCGCTGGTATCAGTTAATTTCGCTGGGTTAGTGATTAATTTCGCTGGCCTGTTGTTTGTTCAATTTCGCTGGTTATCTTTGCTGGACAAATTCGCTGGTATAATTTCGCTATTATGACGACTTGTAAAGTCGTAGAAAACCGCACTAATTTCGCTGAGGAAAATTATACGGTTACCAAAGTCGCCTTTGGATTTTAATTTCTCCGATAAGTATGCTGGACTGTTAAATTCGCAGGTCACACAAATTCGCTGATCTTGTAAATTCGGAAACTTAATCTGTTGAACTTTCTGAAGATTCTATCTCCTCTCCAACACAATCTGCAAAATCAAAACAGCAAATCAGCAAGCTTTAAACAAAATTCTTATGAACTTAACGAAGAACACGAAGAACAGTCTTCGAATTCCAGCCAAATACTCGTCAAAATCCAACAGAAATCGTCCCGAAAACCTGCAAATCAGCAAACAAACAAAGCAGAAGATCAAAACAGCCAACAAAATTCGAAAATTTTTTCAAAAATTTCGAAAATTTCAAAACCCTAATTTTCAGATTTCGAAAATTTCTTCCCTGTTTCTGCAGCCAACAATTCTGAACCGAGCCTTCAAGAGCCTAATGCTCTGATACCAATTGTAGGTCCCCTATTTGTATGGATCTTTCACAGAATTGTTTATCTAACCTAGAGTGCGGAATCCTCTAGATCAGATTTGTTACAGAAACGAGTAGAAAACAGAATTCACAATCAAACGGGTCTTCTATTGATTATCCAACTTGCAGTTTACAATCAATTCAAGACCTCACAACCTCACAGCCTATCTCTGTGATCTTGCTACAAACCTAAATTCGAAATTACTTTCTCTCTCTCTACTTTCTCTCTCTAAAATTCTCTCACCTCTAAAACCCTAATCACAAAACATGTTTATATACCACATGTCTGTGAACTAGGCTTCCTACTGGGCTAGGCCATTTTCCAAGCCCATAACAATAATAAACTCACTCACCAATAAGCTAAGCCCAATACAAAATATCCAAAGACTAAATAATCAAACTATTAAGCTGTTGTCACCGAATATGCACCAACAGCCCCATGCTCAGGTGAATACGGCCCGTGGTCGGAGATACAGTGACTGTTTTCCGGATCCCTGTTACTGGGGAGTTTGACATGGCCCCGTGTGCACCGACACGGACCCGTGCTCAACGCTCTGTAACTCAGAAAATAAAAACTGACAGTGATAATGCTGGGCACGGCCCGTGTCCGACCAGGCATGGCCCGTGCTGAGCTCTGCAGAAACTGAAAAATTAAGAAAAATCCTAAAAAATAGAAAAAACGATTAGGCCGTTGATTCCTAACTTTCTTAAAATCCTTGTGTCCCCGGCAACGGCCCCAAAAACTTGATGCGTGTGAAGTGTCGTATAGTTTTTAATGTATATTTTAAGCCCTTTAACACTTTTTAGCCAAGTTTTAAATTTATAAAACACGATATTTACCAACACTAAACACACATATGGGCAAGTGCACCCATCGTGAGCGTAGTACAGTGTTGGTAAGATACCGAGGTCGTCCAAGGACACAAGAGCTTTTAATACCGGTTTATCCTCAACGTCTAATCAAATCAAAAGTTTACAAAAAGGTTTTTAAACTAGAAAAATAAAACTATCTAAAATGCTGAAAAATAAAATAAAAATAAAAATAGACAGACAAGATGAATCACTTGGATCCGACTCGTGTTTAGTGTAACCTTTGATTATTTCCGCACTTTTGCACTTTTTAAGAGATTATCTTAGTTATTGTAGTAGGCCACTCTTCTGAAGGTGACGCTACCCTCAACCAAGTAGTTTGAGTCAGCAAGGATACAATCCTAAAGGGTTGGATTATTGAAAGATAATTAATTAAGTTATTAATGCATATTGTGGTAGGCCTCTTCTGGAGGTGACGTTACCCTCGGCTAAGTAGTCTAAGTCAGCAGGGATACAGTTATAAGTAACCGGGTTAAAGTTTTAATAGTAGTTTACATATGAGGGGGTCAAGGAGTACGGACCCCCGCCATCCAATACCAATGGGTATTGAAGGAGGTCCTACTAAAGTTGACCCATGTCCTTGCAGGATCTATACACTGAATAAGGCAAGACTCTTACCAAACTGTTCCCTTAACCCCCGACCAGGTAGCCAACATACCTCCATATAGACCGTGGAGATATGAATACTGAAAATCTTTTATTTTATATAGACAGTAAAATAATGCCAAGACACCACGGACAAACGATAAGGAAGACTCACATTCAACATAAGAAACTAGTTATTAAAGTCATTAATACATAACCAAATAAAAAGTGCGAAAAGATTAAAAATAAAAAGTGTTACACTAGACACTTGTCTTCACCAAGTGATGTAACAGACTTAGGCAAACATGGCCTTTGATTGTCAAGAACTCTTACGATCAATCTTGGATCTCGAGACTACTCACACACTCTATGATGAATGATTGATGATGGTGGTGAATGATGGTGTGTGGTGGTGGTGGAGTGTGAAAGAGGTGGTTTGCCAAGGGAAGGTTTGCAAATGAGCCAAGCACCCCTATTTATAGCCTGCACAGAAGCCCGGACACGGCCCCGTGTCCATTGGGCACGGCCCCGTGTCCACTCGCCTTCTCTTTCTTCATTAAATGCAGTTTATCTGCATTAGTTGACCACGCCCCTATGTCCGCTAGGCACGACCCCGTGTGCAGAAGCGTATCTGTACTATCAAGATTTCCTCAGATTCTGTGAATCTTAGAGTTAACCACGGCCCCGTGTCCGCTGGGCACGCCCCCGTGGTGGGTGATAGAAGCTTCTACAGCTTTATCTTTTCTGCTGACACTTGGGCACGCCCCCGTGCTCATTGAGCAGGGGGCGTGTTCAACTTTCTGTTCTCTTGTTTTGCTTGGGAAGATGCTGTCGAGGGGTCGGGCATGCCACGTTTATTCCTTTTCTTGTGTTTATGTTAGATTTAGCTGCCTTTTTGCTTCTTTTGTTCATTTGAGCTCATTTAATCATGAAAATACAAAAGGGAGACAAAAACACACTTTTTCCAACATTAGCACTAAAAAAAGGGTTAGTTTAATGCCACATTTGATGTAATTTATATGTTGCATTTTGCGCACATCAGTAAGCAACAGTCTGACAACAGCAGTGGGACGTGGCATCACCTCCATGATCAACGAGCCTGACACACCTGCCAGGGGCTGCACATTGTCAGTCTAGCCACTCAATTACCCTCCTTCACTACTCGGCTATAAATACCCATCCCGAACCAGGCTTGAGGTATCGCTTATCAAACTCTCTCACTCATACTACTATCACACACTTTGCTCCAAGCAAACTACTGTTTCTCACGCCGGAGAGTGGTAACCAGGAGCACCACCCACCCCATCCTTCTTGTTATGAGTCACAGTGTGTTTTCCTTGTGAAGGAGACAGATCAGTGGACGATCCAGCCACCGATCCTCAGAAAGAAGGGATTAACCCTACTTGACGAGACCAGTGAATTAACCTCCCTTGGTTAACCACTGTTTCATCATTAGCGCCCACTGCTACTCATAACACTTATTTCCATCTCTCTCTCTCTTAAAGATCATGTCTGATCGTCAAAATAATGCTACCGAGGAAAACCCCAATCCCACGAACTTGGGACCTACGGGGAACACCCCCCAACCTAAAAAATCGGCCACATAGGCACATCCGCACAGGGGGCACTCCCCCAGTGTTCATCCCAGATCTTTCACAGTACGCTCCTGTACTGCCCCCAGGTATGGACCTCCACACCTGGTATTACCAACAACAGACTGCCCTCGCCGCAGTCTACAATAAAGCTTGCGCAGAGGCGCAAATACCCAGAGGGCCCACGCCCGCACCATACACACGTGCGGCTCGTATCTTGCAATACAAGGGTAGGACACCCACAAACCCGGCTCCTCGGGATAGGCGCGAGGAACACGGCTCCTCCTATTGTAGCGTCCATACGCTTAGAGAGGACGACTCCACATATGGGTCCCGCTCTAGGGGTCCAATACAAAGCCGCCTGGGCTCACATGGCGAAAATTGTCGGCAGTCAATAGTCCGCCGCGGGTCCGGCATACATAGTCGTCTGGGGCTACAGCCCCACAACGAGGGAGACAACCGCACCGACCCATACGACTATACATATTGTGGGGAATCTCACTCGATTGCTAGCCGACCAGGAGGATACAACTACTATCCCCCCACGCAACCCCGCGCTGCATACGACCGTGCTGCAAAGCGCAATCAAGCCCAACCCTACAGGCCAAAGTCCACGGCCGAAAACTTTAAATTCATACCGAAGATCGCCCACGCCACGCTCACTACAAACAAACTCCCACTTACGGTGGGGAAATACAATGGTTCGTCAGACCCAGACGACCATATGAATATCTTTACCGGCACTGGGTGCAAGGGACGTTGGGATGAAGCCAATTGTGCCATGTTTCCCCCACACCCTCACCGGACTAGCGAGGGCCTGGTTTGATTCTTTGCCAGTAGGATCACTGGCTTCATTTGAACAGTTGCAAGAAAAATTTCTTGCTCAGTTTAACTAACAGCGACGTCACAAGTGTGATACATTAGACGTCATGAATATCTGGCGCGGAGAAAACGAACGTTTGGAATCTTTTGTTATCCGCTATAACAAAGAATGCCTCGAGATTGGCGGGGTTGCGGACCAGATGGCCCGCAATCATTTTATCCGGGCGGTCAACCACGATGAAATAATCATAACCATCTCAGGCAAAGAGAGTTTGCCAGAAAAATGAGACGACGTCATGGCGGCAGTCAAGACATACGCCCAGACCACGCGGTCCCTTAAACCGTACGCTGGGAAAACGCACCATCAGACGGAGGGTCAAACCTCCCGCCAAGACTTAAAGCGCAACAACAACAAGCGCAATCGGGATACATGGAATCGTGGCAACGATTCCAAACCATACATCCCACGCGGGTATCAGCCCGACGCACGGACATCGATTAACGCCCAACGTGACCAACGGGCATCCAAGAAGGAGTCTCAGGATTGCAACTGGACCGAGATTAACAAAACGCTAAGAGACGTCCTTCTAACAGAAGCGCAGTTCTTGCAGCCGGCTTAACCGATGAAGTCTAACAAGGGCCAAGATTTGTCCCTTTACTGTGAATATCACAAGGACTCGGGCCACTCTACGAACAATTGCATCAGTCTCCGATTTGAGATTGAGCGGGCCCTAAAAGAGGGGAAGCTACAACACCTGTTGTCAGCCGCGCAAAAACAAACTAAGCGCATTACCCCCAACGATCAGGGCACCTCCACCGGCAAAAAAGCCATGTATGTGGCTACCACCCATATGATCAATGGGGGTCGTGGAAGGCCGCACAAAGCGGCAAGAATAGGGGACAAAGACTGCCGAGACGAACAAGTCATTTTCCCCAGAGTCCGAGGCGGACCGCGCGACAGGCGTGCCGACGTCATCACCGGCTACCTAGCTCATCACTGCACAGAGCGTCTATTTATCGACCCAGGCAGTACCTCCGATATTATCTATGAGCAATGTTTCAACCAATTCGATGAAGAAGTTAAAGATCGATTGCAGCAGGTAGACTACCAATTGGCCGGGTTCGCGGGGGAAATAGTGTTCCCTTTAGGCCAAATCACATTACCCGTGCGCCTTACCAACGGTAAGCACACGCGAGTCGAGTAGGTAAACTTCATGGTTTTACCCCACACCTCCCACTACGACAAACTTCTCGGGAGAGAATCACAAGGCGATTTTAATATGATAACGTCTGTTCCCCACTCCGCTATCGGTTTTCCAACCAAAAAGGGGATCGAGATAATATATGCCCACAGAGAAGTTGTAAAACCTCATAAAATCGTGTCCAATGATGTGTTGACACGTGTAATGAACCCTAATAAAGTCAAACCCGAAGTTTGCGCAACGAAGGGTTAAAAGTGTCAACATGTTAAATTCTTACCTCTGAGTGACCTTTTAACAAACCCGAAGCATTTTGATGTGCCCTCATACTTTTGAGAATCCTTAATATGGGCTACATAGGGCTTGGATGCCATTAAATGATGATACGCGCAAGTTTGCGCATTAGAAGGACCAAAAGCGTCAACTTTTGAATCTACACCCTTCGGTGATCATTTAAGCAAACAGGAGTGTAGTAATATTTAAGTATATGCTTGGGAATGCCCATTATGGGCCATAGAAGGCTTGGATATCATTAAACAACGTTTCGCGCTACTTTGCGCAATTAAAGGACTAATTGCGTCACACTGCAAAAGTATGTCGATACGTATGATAACGGACCTTCCGGAATATGAACATGAGTTAATCATACCCTAATTATTCTTTATATAGCTTAGATATAGGCTTGGAGGTGTTTGGTGCGCAAAAAATAAACTTTTAGGTCATGCAGGGACTAAAAGTGTCAAAAAGTGCACAAGTTTGCACTTTCGCGCATATCTCACATTCTGAATATATCTGGACACCCAAAAATTTATGTAAGCACTAAAATATTTTATTTTAGTGTTTGGCTTGATAAAATTCCATTCGTCGCATCGTTTGGATCATTTTTCGCGTCCGTCCGTGTTTCGTCGTAATTAGACGAACAACGTGACCGTACTACCAAACGAACCGACATCCGTCATGTTTTTTAGCATGGTTGAAGTTAAATATACTTTAACTTCCTCATAGAGCTTAGAAATGGGGTTAATGGGTGTTAGATGTGCCAAAACTCAACGGTACGCGTGCAGGGGCCAAAACTGCCAACTGTTGAAACTTGATGTATGCTGACCTGGTCCTTGCGCACCGTAACACTATGGACCTTACGGTGCGCAAGCCAACTGCCAGATACGCAATTTTGTTTGCAGCCCAAGGAAACTGCTATAACTCTCATATTCCGACTCTAGGGGCTTGTTGCTGGTTTTTAACATATACCAGGGTACTTGTAATCATCTGAAGAAGCCCTTAACACCTGTCAATCATCTATAAATTCCCCCAAAACTATAAATAGGTCTTTTGTTCAACCCTTTCATTTGCTCATTTTCATTCATTCCTTCTCCTCTCTCAATTCTGGAGCTCTTGATCTGATTAGGACTTGTTTTATTGTAGAAAAGATAGCTAGGACCTGCTGTAAGTGTCTTGGCTCCCTCCTTAGTTCAGTTTTATGTTTTATAAACAGAAAAGTCAAGATATCGTAAATTAACTTTGACTTTCGGTTTAAACTCTAATGGTCTAACCACTTATCAAAATGAATGTGGGTATAAGACCATAGTTAGGTAGGTGATTAACCCTTAAAAGGGCACCTCCTAATTCCTTCGTTTCCTTAGTTAATTGTCGGGTCAAACTATTTAATTAAAAAGTCAAACTTGGCAGAATTGTGATTTATAAGTAAAACCAATAATACAAAGGTTATAAATTATATTTAACATCTTAATAACTTGGTAATTATTATTTAAACATGTCTAAACATGTTTAACCCGACAATTCTAAGTTTAGGATCAATTCGCAACTAAAAGTCGCATAGTTTGACTTCTACGTTGACTTTTAGTTATAAGCCGAATTTGACTAGTCCGCCACTGATTTTAGGTTCCGTTATGATCATATTATAATGTAGCATAACCCTCTGGTATTATATTACATGATCATAGTGTAATCCGAGTCTTATCCAAGTTTCCATTAATATGCCATACTTTCACTATTATGCCCTTTTTAGCGAAAATAAGGTTTTAAACACCAATAAGCTTTCAAACAACTTAGGTACTGATATGTTAACATGTTTAACATATTTTGATGTTATAAATCTGATCATAAACTGAGTTCGCGTATAATGTCGTGAATTGTGCTTTAAAGTGACCAAAATGCCCTTTAGGTGCATAGATCCGTTTTAAGCATAATTCCTTATACCAAACTCATTGCCTACTGATTTAATATCATAATTGGGATAATTTGGGATATCAATTCAGATTATAAACTGAGTTTACGCACAAGTTCTTGAATTATGTCTTTAAATGACGATAACGCCCTTTTGGCACCTAAAATGGTTTAAAAGCATGATTATCATACGAAACCTTTTTACTACTGATATATCATATTAAATAACATATTTTGGTCATATAAACCTGACCATAATATCAGTTTCCTAAAGGATCGCATACATCGTCATTAACGACTTAAACGCCGTTTCGGCGCGTAGTATGGTTTTAAACCATAACTACCAACCAAGACTTGTCACCGACTGATTTTATAAATCATTTTAAATATTTTTACAGTAGGTATATGTTATAAACTCAGATTCCCAAATTAGCCTTCAAAACTATGTGTGAAATTACCAAAATGCCCCTATGGAGCAAAGTTTGGTTTTAAACTATGAAACACACATATGTTCAATATCATACTGATATTATATCATAAATAAAGTATTTTAAAAGAATGTTTATGATCATAACATCAGATTGTACCCAAGTTCCTTCTATACATCATTAAATAACCAAAACGCCCTTACGGGGCATAGTTTGATTTTAAAACCTAAACGAGCATACAAGTTGAATATCCCACTAATATTATAACTTGTTTAAAGTATATTGGCATACGGAACTTGTTCATGACTCATCCGGTTACTCGTTATCGCTTATACGCGTACGCTTAGACTTACATAACTAGTTTATGTAAGTTTGATGAAACGGGTTTAACCTTATTGTTTTTACTTCAAAATCCAGAATGTACTTAGTTTACCCACATTATACAAGTCCTCGTACTTTTTGGGTCTAAATTACATTCTATTCTGGTCATCGCTTAATCTAGCGTATCGTACCGTTTTAGATCCTTTAAGCTAGCCGGTCTAAGTCTACGACTTAAATAAAGACCATTAGCATTCTAAATTGGTTATACATTACCATCACTCCAGACTAGAGCCACCCGGTAAAAGCTACCTGCATTTAGATAGATTGGATACGACTGAGTTATTTTGCTGTGAATCAAGTATTAGCTCAGGTAAATACTTTTAACTTATTTTCACTTATATGGGCTTGGGATACGGTATCATAAAAATACCGCTTGGTCGGGTATGAGATCATTTAGTCGGATTGTGATTTAATAAATATGCATAACCCATTTTAATCTGTGTTGTTTGATAACATAAACATTGGGGATTAACGACCGTGTCCTGGATATCCTCGGCTCATTAAAGTTAAAAATGGCCACGACCTATGCACGGGGTGTAGGCATACACCAGACAGATGCAAATGCTAAAATATAAATAACCCACATGGTGGGGATAACTCCTTCGTGGGTTTTGTAAGTGGTGAGTCGGTTAATCATGACCGGCTTCCAAACCGGCCCCATATGTATGACAAACATGTGAAACAGTATACAAGATTTTATTAAAGATTGTCCCAAGTTATAAATGGTTTGTGCCTTGTGCACTTAAATCAATTTTCATAAACTCTTTTCAAATGAGTCGGTTACATTGTATTTACCAGTGAAAACTGACGTATTTTCAAAAGGCTAAGTGGCAGGTACTACTCGTAATAGGCTGGGAGTTGCTCGGTGTCGAAAAAGAGGATGTTGCAAATCCTTAAAGATGCCATAAAGTCTGCTAAGCTTCATTTTATATATTCTGTAATGATCCTCCTGTGGATTTAATATTACAGACTCGTCTATAAGAAATACTTTGATATTTTCAGACATTGAGTTGTAATAATATTTTATATTCCAAGACTTCCGCTGTGCTATTCTGTGTGTGGTTGACCATGATGATATCAACTACGTCATGATACTCCCCACCGGTGATATGTGGAAATATCGGGGTGTGACAGAAGTCATGTCGACGGACGAGCTACATCCGGCCAAAATGGCAAGGTTAACCCCCAACACCTCACCCGAGAAGTGGGTACTTATTGCAAGGTACCCAGAACAGACGGTGACACTAGGTCACACCTTGTCTAATAGCACAAGAGCGCGCCTGAAGCAACTTATCTTCAGGAACCAAGACATCTTCGCATGGACACCTGCCGACAAGACAGGTGTGCCACGTGAAGTCGCCCAACACTTCTTGAATACCCTACCAGGTATCAAGCCCGTGATCTAAGCCCAACGCCACCTTGGATACGCAAAAAAAACGAGGCGATGAAGGAGCAGGTCAAAGAACTGCTCTCCGCAGGTATCCTGCGGGTGGTCAAATACCAGACTTAATTGTCCAACCCAGTCATGGTGGAAAAAGCGACCGAGAGCTGGCGCATGTGCATTGACTACAAAGATTTTAACAAAGCCTACCCCAAAGATTATTACTCACTTCCGGAGATTGATGAGAAAGTCGACAACCTCGCCCCGTTCCGATGGAAGTGTTTCCTCGATTGTTACAAATGTTATAACCAAGTACAGATTGCAGTCGAGGACGAAGATAAAACGGCATTCCGCACCCCAACCGGGAATTATTGTTACATAAAAATGCCGTTTGGATTGCGCAACGCGGGGGCAACCTACCAAAAACTGATGAACGACACTTTCGGCGATCAAATCAGCAAGAGTGTCAAGATCTACATGGATGACTTAGTCTTCATGAGCATGGAGGAGGATACCATGCTCCAAGATATCGAAAGAACATTCCAAACTCTGCGAGGCGTCAACATGAAGCTTAATCCAGGGAAATACTCGTTTGGAATGGAAGAAGGAAAGTTCCTCGGATTCATCGTCACAAAAGATGGATTCAAGGTCAACCCGGAAAAAGTCCAGGCGATCGAGTGCATGCCATCGCCTTCCACAATAAAGGACATGCAACGACTAGCCGGCCGACTAGCCGCGTTGAACAGATTCTTAGCCAATCATGCGGCTAAATCTTACCCCTTTATCAATACTCTGCGCAACTGCCTAAAAAAGGAACAGTTCCAATGGACCACAGAGGGAGAGAACGCTTTCCGAGAGATGAAAGAGTGTTTGATACAACTCCCAACTCTCACTGCACCACGCAAAAAAGAACCACTCATCTTGTACTTGTCCGCCGCAGACAACGCGGTGGGCGCGATACTCATAGTGGAAATAGAGGGGGTTCAAACACCAATCTATTATGTCAGCAAAATGCTTAACGATACAGAGACAAGATACTCCATCATGGAAAAGTTGATACTTGCACTGGTACATGCATCCAGACGGCTACGCCGTTACTTTGCAGATCACGTCATCACCGTGTTAACCAACTATAGGATCGGGCAAATCCTCTGCAAATCGGAAATCTCTTGAAGACTAGCCAAATGGGCCATTGAACTGGGCGCGCACACACTTATTTATAAACCGCGCCCAGCAATCAAAAGCCAGGTCTTAGCTAACTTCACCGCCGAAGTACCGGCGAATCACATCCAAGAATGCGAAGACGAACAAAATCCTACACCTCCACCGTCCCCATCAGACATCTGGGCACTATACACCGATGGTGCGTCTAACGAGGACGGTGCAAGTGCAGGTCTGCGACTCGTCAGCCCTGATGGCCAAGAGCTTACTTGTGCCATCCGCCTCGATTTCAAAAGTAAAAACAACGAGGCAGAGTACGAGGCTTTACTAGCAGGGCTACGCTTGGTAGTAAAGCTCGGCGTCCAACATTTGGAAGCACACGTCGACTCGTTACAAGCTGCCGGGTATGTCCGCGGCGACTATGCCGCGAAAGGGGATATTATGATCCTCTATCTCGAACAAGCCAAGCAATTAAAATCATGATTCACCTCTTTCAACATTCGCCATATCAATAGGAGGGAAAACAAACCCGCGGATACACTTTCAAAACTCGCATCCACCAGCTTCCAACATCTGGCAAAAGAAATACGTATTGAGATCCTGCAAAACCTCTCAGTACCCCTGCGCCAAGTCAACGTCATCCAATTTGGTACAACATCCTGGATGACACCAATTATAGCGTACCTACAATCAGGTATTACCCCCGAAAGTAAATCAGAGGCTCGCAAGCTACAATACAAGGCATGTCATTATAAAATGGGGGACGGTATCTTATATCGCAAGTCATACCTAGGGCCACTCGTATGATGCGTTGACCCTCAAGATGCCACGTATCTGATCAGAGAGATACACGAAGGAATATGTGGCATACACGCAGGACCGCGCATGGTAGTGGCCAAAATCATGAACGTTGGGTATTACTGGCCCGGCATACACCTGGATGCGGTTAAAATCTTGCGCAAGTGTTTCAATTGTCAACTACACGCACCAAAAACATTGCGCCCAAAGAATAACCTGATCCCTGTCACCACCGCATGGCCCTTCCAAAAATTGGGCAATCGACGTAGTGGGACCATTTCCAGACGCACCAGGTGCGGTAAAGTTTATCATAGTGGCCATCGGCTACTTCACCAAATGGGTAGAAGCAAAACCGCTAGCCTCTACCACCGCTATGACAACAAGGAAGTTTGTCTGCGAACACATCATCTGCCGTTTTGGTCTACCGATGTGCATCGTAACCGATAACGGCACCAACTTCGCTGCCGATGATTTCCAGGTTGAGAGCATCAATAAAGGTTTAGTCGAAGGCATAAAGGCACGGTTGGGAACAACCAAGTGCGGCAGGGTCGATGAACTCCCAAGTATCCTATGGGTGCATAGGACAAACCCAAAAAATAAGCCATGGCGAGACACCCTTCAGCCTAGTCTATTGATCTGAGGCGGTGATCCCAGCTGAAATGGGTCTCCCTTCACCTAGAATGTTAGTCGTCAACAAAATTGAAAATGGCGACGAGCGCAGGCTTGACTTAGACCTTTTAGAAGAAAGGCGTGAAAACGCAGCAATTAACGAGGCTAAGTACAAAACAAAACTTGAAAGATACTACAACGCGCGCGTCCGCGTCTGCACATTCAATCCTGGAGATTATGTCCTTCGCGACAATGAGGCTTCTAACGCAGAACGCCCGGGGAAACTCACCCCTAAATGGGAAGGGCACTATCTCATCCAAGAGGTGTTGGGCAAAGGCGCGTACAAACTACAAACGTTAGAAGGGAACCCTATCGCAAGAACATGGAACGCACAGTAGCTTAGACGCTGCTACATGTAAGCTACGTTTTACATTTTTTATGTAACCTACTGGCCCGCATGCCATTTGTCAATAAATAAATGAACAATTCAGTGCAATATTGTTTATCTTTTCTATTACAAATGCGTGTTCCACTTTGCGGTATCTACAAAAACAGATTGGAAAAATATTCATTCGCGATACCCATACAAAGTGGCAACCACACACAAATATAGTAATAGGCAAACAAAGGCAAAAGATCGATATGTATCCGGATGGATACATACATGTGGGTTTCTAGAACCTGAAAACAATTCTTAGGCCCTAACGGGATGAAAACGGGAATTGACTACTACTTGCACGACAATGGTGTAGAGTATACTCCACCGCGCTTTCCAACCGACAGAGTAACACATTCATATACTTGCATAATATTTAAAAATGAAAATGGCAAAGTATGACTTGGTATTATTTACATGCGCTTGAAACATTAGCCTTAAATAACACTATTTCACCCGCGCTCACACAAAGACAAAGTAAATATTCTTTACTTATACACTTTGAGCCACACATACTTTCATATCACCTAGACATGCAAATGGCAAACTCAGACTTAATGTTATTTACAAAGGCCTTAAACATTGGCCTTATCAAACATTAACTCGCATACGTTCAAAAACAACAAGTAAAAACACTTGTACACTTTGAGCAAAAGGAGGAATTTTATATCCAAAAGACTTATACACCTATGCGGTGCATAAGGAACTTTACATTGTTTCTTCAACATTTACATCAAAAAGAAAGCAAAAGGAAGCACGCAGGCCCAACCTAATCTGCCTTTGTACCGCTAGTGCCTGCATCATTCTTCGCACCACTAGTACCTTCATCCTCCTCCGGTGGGTCAAAAAGCAGCCGCAAGCGATCCACGTAATCTTCCGCCTCCAAACATTTCTCAATATCATCAAGGGCGGAAATGGACAGATTGTTGTATGTATCCACCGCAGCGATGTAAGTAGCTTCAGTATCTACACCATGGAACCCCGATCTTTCGTCAGTAAATTTACTCCTAAAGATGGGGTTCACATCGTTAACGCATTTGTTATTACCAGCCTTGAACCCAGCCTACCGTGCACGCTCATTCATCCCATCAACCGCAGTCGCGTTCTCAGGCGCGTCAAATATGGTTTCCACAATCTGAACACATAAGAATAACAAGATTATCAAAGGCAAACACAAAGATAACAAGGACACCGGATACTTACATGCGTGATAGCGTGCTCACGCATCCAGACATGATCCGCAGTAACTTGGTTCAAAGAGGTAGTCAACCCATCTCTGACCTCTTCAGCTTGCCTTGCCTGTGCCTCAGCCTCAGTAGCGCGGGCACTCACCTCCTCAAGGATAGCCACTCGGCTCTGCATTTCCAACTGTTCACAATTGGCACAGAGAAGTATAAACAGAAAATCCTTACACTTACCAAAAAAGGAAACAACTCATGTGTAGTCATAGTTCATACCTTGAGTTCCTCCACAGCCTTGTTTAGCTTGGTGTGGTCAGCATCCGCATCTTCAAGTGCCTTGGCAGCACGCGCCTCCACTTCTTTCAATGCGGTTACCCCACGTGCCTCCGCCTCTTTTGCAGCCGCTTCAACCGCGACCTTTTCCTTCACCAAAGCAGCGTTCGCGGCCCTGAGATTATTCAACTCCTGGCGAACACGGAACAATGTTTCATTCTCTCTAGCACAAACTTCCCTCCAACCCTTACGCTCATCAGAAAGCGGTTTTGTAAGAGAACGAACCTATTTTAGGTCGGGGGATGCAGCCCACGTCTCAGTCTGCTTAAACTTCTCAAAAGCAGCTTTATCTTTCTTCAACTGCTCCGCACCCTTTCGAGCGGCCTTCACCATCGCCTCAGCTTTAGCCCGCAGCCGAATATTTTCCTCTTCTCTGCTTGCTAAGACATTATAGTCTTCCATAATCGAATTCGCAATTATGAAACTCCCAACAAGCATGGAAGAAAGCTGATTTATCCGGTTTTGGAGAGGTAAGCCGCGAGCCCGAACAGTCTCAATAGGGGTCCCCAAACCCCTCAAAATCTCCCTGCACGCAGAGGGATCATTCGAAACATCATCCCCCTGCATAACATTCCAAGGGGGCGGTGGTAGTCAAGACCCAGCTCGGCCGCATAGGAACGGTAGTAAAACTCCAATTCACTCTCCTCATGCTGAATTGAAGGTTGATCTTCACCCCCTGTGCCCGCAGCAGTCGACCCATAAGTTTTTTTCAGGGGACTTTGGTTTCTCACCCCGATTACCACCATCCTCCTGCGAGTCGATTAAGTTGTTAGAAGAATCCAACGTATCAACAATTGTTTCACCCACGGTCTTCTTTGACGTCTCCTCCGCATGAACAGATGGAGGAGTACCACCACCACTAACCACTTCGATAGAAGGGCTTTTTCCGCCCTCCTTCTGGACTTCCACGTCCGCCACTATTTGGAGAATAAGGAGGGGTGGCAAACAAGGAGACCTGTTCTTCCCGGGTTTTTACACAAAACAGAACACATCTATCAGTTACAACTGCGACAACAAAACTTGTATAACATATTATCAACTTACCAGTTGTAACCGCAGGTTTTGGCTTCAGGATCGTGGTCGCACGAGTTTTTCTCAACTTAGGAGCCTTTTCCCCACCAGCAACAGGGGCACCTCCTTTCTTTTTCTTATTATCAATGGGCTTAGTACCCGCAGTCGATCCACCTGCAGTCGCAGAACCACTTGTAACACCCAAGCCCTCAATGGTGTCAAAAACTACTACGTAATCTTCATATTTGCGTAAACGAGTACGAACGATACCTGCGGCTTCTGCCACCAAAGAAAGAACAGAAACTGTTTCATGCGTCTTCCTTTTACGCTAACGCTTATCACTAAGCTTCAGCACAGTCTGTTTGGGAACACCCATCGCAGCAGGGTCTCCCAAGGCTCCAAGATCCCCTGCGTTTTCATCACAAAACAGTCATCAGGGACAAATTTCTTTAAAAAAATAAAGGAAGAATGAATTACTATACCTTTTCCTTCCGACAGCACCGCATTCAATGCAGCTTGATCCGGCACCCAGAAATTGCTGATGATGGTGCGGTTCCATCCTTCCTCACCCGCAACACAGGTCAATATCTCAACTTTGCCATTGAAGTCAGGGCAAAACATCCTCCAAAAAGGAGCCTCCTCTGACAACCCATTTACAGAGATCATGTCACAACCCCCGTCCCCTAACAAACCCGGGAATGGGCGGCCGTGGCCAATTTCAGTGGTATCGGTGGTTATCATTTTGGCAGTGGAAATTACATCAGGACCGTAGTTAGGAAATATTTTATCAGAGTAAAATACCACACTTTCATAAAATTAAACACGTGGGAATAATCCCAAGTTTTAAATACACACATTTTCATAGGAATAAATCCTATTTTATTTAATAAAACATCTCTTTTATTTTAGGTAATTTATAGCCACTTTTCCAAGCCTGCAGTGCTGTCTAGCTGGCTTCTATTTGGCTTTCACAGTTTGTTACCTAAAACGTGTTTAAAAACATTTTGTCAGTAGGAAATACTGGTGAGTGAATCTCAGTTTAATTAAGTAAAGTAAAACCATTGTGCAGTATTTAGGGCGGTCACGCAATTACATTTGTTTCCATCTACTTTAATTACCACCCACGATACTATCAACCCGACTTGTGGTCATGTTACTCCTCGCAAGGTAGTAACAAATTTTGTATACAAATCCCAACATAACGACGATAATTGTAGAATACAAATACTCAATAACTATTTAATATATTATTAATTGTGTGAGGTTTTGTAAAAACAATTTGCAAAAAGGAGATTACTCACATTGCTGTCTTAGGTTTTCCTTTAGGGATTTCCTGGTGATTATCTATTAAATACACAAATGCACACGCGTTAGTATAATAACCCAATATTTAGATTAGTAATACCCTCTCCAAGACGGCATTCCAACGACTACGTCGGGCAGAACCTCGACAGCTGTTACGGAACCCTGGATCAATCGGGCAACGTATCTAATACGTAACTGGGGTTATGATACTTACAACGGGGCAGAACTTTGTTATTTAGGGGGGGGGTATTATACCCGAGAATTATGCCTACACTATAGAATTTCGAGAGAGATAATTGATTGTGAGCGATTTGGGACTGAAGGCCTAAACTCCCAATTTATAGGAGTTGAATTCGAGTCCCTCGCGCCCTGCGTAAGCTTAAGCGGAGGCTTACGCGGCCCGCGACATAGGCTTGTAGGGCCTAGCTATGACTGGTCATCACATGTAGCCTCGACACGATTGTGCCACGTGTCAGATCCGGGTGAGGCCTCGTAGGCGGGCTGTCGCGCCCCGCGTAAGATCCCTAAGGGGTCTTCGTGGCCCGCGAGCTACACTAAATTCTTGTTTTTATTAAAATTTTAAATATGTAATGTATTTTCGGTTTTCGCATACGGGGTGTATTTTAGGACATATGGGGACATTTAAAATATATTAGGGGTGTCGGATTATATTTTGAGGGTTGTTATATCCTTCCCACCTTGTTTTAGAGCTCGTCCTCGAGATCTTACTGAAACAAGTGTGGATATTTCCTTTGCATTTCTGATTCAAGTTCCCATGTGTACTCTGGTCCTCTTTTGGAGTCCCATTTCACTTTGACCAGAACAAATCTCTTGTGCTTGAGGTTCTTGACCTTTTTGTCTTCAATTTGTAGAGGCCTTTCTACAAATTTAAGTTGTTCATTTACCTCTATGTCCTTAAGAGGTACTACCAGTGATTCATCAGCTAAGCATTTCTTGAGGTTAGATACATGAAATACATCATGTATTCCTGCCATTTCCTCTGGCAGTTGTAGCTGATAGGCTACAGCTCCTATTCTTCGAAGAATCTTAAAAGGTCCAACATACCGGGGGCTTAGCTTTCCCCTTTTGATGAATCTTACCACTCCTTTCCAAGGAGAAACTTTTAATAACACTTTGTCTCCTACCTGAAACTCTAACGGCTTGCGTCTGTTATCTGCATAGCTCTTTTATCGATCACGTGCTGCTTTCAGTCCTTCCTTGACTCGAACAATCTTGTCTGTTGTTTCTTGCACTATTTCAGGTCCAGATAGTTGCTTTTCTCCAATTTTTGCCCAACAGACTGGCGTTCGGCACTTTCGTCCATAAAGTGCTTTGAATGGTGCAACATTGATACTGATATGATAACTGTTATTATAAGAAAATTCTATTAATGGTAAGTGGTCATCCCAATTACCTCCGAAATCAATTACACAAGCTCTAAGCATATCCTCCATGGTCTGAATTGTCCTTTCACTTTGTCTGTCTGTTTGAGGATGATAAGCGGTGCTTAGATTCAACTTGGTTCCCATTTCTTTTTGGAAACTTGCCCAAAATGAGAGGTAAAACGACTATCTCTATCAGAAACAATTGATAAGGGAATTCCATGTAATGAAACTATTTCATTTACATACAATTTAGCTAACTGTTCCATACTGAAAGTTTCCTTCATTGGTAGAAAATGAGCTGACTTAGTTAGCCTATCTACAATCACCCAGATTGTATCATTACCTTTTCTTGTTTTGGGTAATTTGGTAACAAAATCCATTGTTTGTCAATTCCCATTTCCATACGGGCATTTCTAACTGCTGCAACAATCCTGAAGGTTTCTGATGTTCAGCTTTGACTTGCGAACAGGTTAAACACTTAGAAACATAAGCTGCTATATCCTTTTTCATTCCTATCCACCAAAAATTCTTTCTTAAATCCTGATACATCTTATCACTTCCAGGATGCATCGTATACTTAGACGTATGGGCTTCTTCTAATATACGATGACGTAGGTTTCCTAATTTCGGTATCCACATTCTTTTCTTATGGAATCTCCAAATTCCATCAGTTCCTTACTCTAATTCCTTAATCATTCCTTTCAACTTCTCAGTATCATCCTTGATTACTGATTCTTGTACTTCTTTAATCTGTTCGCTTAAATCTACCTGTAGATTTAATTTAAGAGAACGTACCCTTTTTGGCTTTTCATGATACTTTCGACTTAAAGCATCAGCTACCACGTTAGCCTTTCCTGCATGATACTGGATATCACAATCATAATCACTAAGAATTTCCATCCAACATCTTTGTCTCAAATTCAACTCCTTTTGCCCGAAGACATACCTTAAACTCTTATGATTGGTGAAAATGGTAAACTTACTACCGTTAAGGTAATGTCTCCAAATCTTAAGGGCAAAAATTATAGCTCATAATTCCAAATCATAGGTTGAATAATTCTCTTCATGATTCTTAAGTTGTCTAGACGCATAGGCTATAACCTTCTGACGTTGCATTAACACACATCCATAACCTAACTTAGAAGCGTCACAATAGGCTACAAATTCTTCAGTTCCTTCTGGTAACGCTAGTATGGGTGCATGGGTTAGTCTTTGCTTAAGAATTCTAAAGGCTTCTTCTTGTTTTGGTCCCCATTCAAACTTAACAGATTTACAGGTTAACTTAGTCAAGGGAATGGCTATTCTAGAAAAATCTCGAATAAATCTTCTATAATAACCGGCCAATCCTAAGAAACTTCTAACCTCAGTTGGTGATTCAGGGGTTTTCCATTTAGTAATCGCCTCGATCTTGGTGGGATCCACATGAATTCCTTCATGATTGACTAAATGTCCAAGAAACTGTACTTGTTCTAACTAAAACTCGCACTTTGAAAACTTTGCATAAAGCTTTTCCTTTCTCAATAAACTTAGAAGTGTGTGCAAATGCTTTGCATGTTCCTCTTTACTCTTTGAGTAAATGAGAATATCATCTATAAAGACAATTATGAATTTATCCAAATATGGCTTACATATTCGGTTCATCATGTCCATAAATGCAGCTAGGGCATTGGTTAAACCAAATGGCATGACAGTAAATTCATAATGGTCATACCTTGTTCTGAAAGCGGTCTTAGGAATGTCCTCTTCCTGTACCTTTAATTGATGATATCCTGACAGTAAATCGATTTTTGAGAAAAACCGAGCTCCTTGCAGCTAGTCAAACAAATCATCGATTCTCGGTAATGGGTACCGATTCTTAATCGTAACTTTGTTCAATTCACGGTAATCAATGCACATTCGCATTGACCCGTCTTTCTTTTTGACGAACAGTATCGGTGCTCCCCATGGCGATGAACTTGGCTGTATGAATCCTTTCTCCAATAATTCGTCCAATTGTTTCTTCAGTTCTTGCATTTCTGCGAGTGCTGATTGGTATGGTGCTTTAGCAATAGGTGTTGTTCCTGGTAGCAGGTGGATTCTGAATTCAACTTCTCTATCCGGCGGTAATCCTGGTAATTCTTCTGGAAACACATCTGGGAACTGGGATACTACTGGAATATCCTTTAGTTCTTTTCCTTTAGTGTTAGTGATTATAGAAATCAAATATACTAATGATCCTTTTCTTATATAATTGGTTGTTTTCATTACAAAAATGAATTTCGTGGATCTAGATGGTTTGTCTCCTTTTATTGTGATCTTTTCACTCTTTGGTGAATTTACTTAGATTAATTTTGATCACATAAAATACTGGCTTTATTGGCTATTAACCAATCCATTCCTAGTACAACATCAAATCCTACCAGATTCATTGGATAAAGGTTTGCAATAAATTTTTTATTTAAAAACTCTATTCTTGCTCCCTCCAAGATTTCAGAAATCTTAATGGTTTCTCCATTTGTTGTTTCTAGTAGACATTCTTATGAGAGTTTAGTTAATGGTTGATTGAGAAGTTTGCAAGATGAAGTATTAATAAAACTTTGGTTCGCACCAGAGTCAAATAATACTTTAGCAAAAACATCATTAACTAAAAACGTACCGGCAATCACGTCCGGAATCATCTTGGCTTCTTCTGCAGTCAGAACAAATGCTCTAGTATTTTTAGTAGTCTTGTTTCCCATGGCTGGAACTAGTTTCGGACAGTTCGGCTTGATATGACCCTTTTCTCCACAGTTGACGCAAATTCCATTATTGGGTTTCTTCCTACAGTCTTCTTCCTTGTGTCCTGGTATCTTGCAGTAATTGAAGTAGGTGGAGCATTTTCCGGAATTTTTTTCTTGCAGGCATTGCAGTAAGGTACAGAGGTAGAACCTACATTTTTCCCACGGTTGGAATTACAGTAGCGGAATTCCTGGGTAAGCCTTTGAGCTAGGGTTCTCCTCTGGTCTTCTTCTCGTGTACGCACTAACTCATCTGTCAAGGTGTTTGCTAGTTCTACAGCTTCCTCTATGGTTTGTGGTCTAGCTGCCTTGACTACATGCCTAATCTCACTAATTAATCCCCAGATATAACGGGAGATTAATACTGGTTCTGGTGATGCAAGGGTTGGTACTATTCCAGCATATTCAAAGAATGTAGTAGTATAACCCTTACTATCCACTCCAGTCATCCTAAGGTTTAGGAACTTATTTGCTATCTGTTCTTTTTCATTGGGAGGGCAAAATTTCCTTTCTACCATGTTCTTGAATTCCTCCCATTCCATATTGTAAACCCTATCACTTCCCCTAGACTGGAGGATAGTGTTCCACCATTCTAAAGCTGAGTTCTTAAACAAATTGGAAGCAAACATTATCTTATCTTCTTCCGCACACTTGCTTATTTTTAAGACTGCCTCAGTCTTTTCTATCTAGCGTAGAGTTGCAATGGGTCCTTCATTTCCCGAGAATTCTATTGGTTTGCAGGACCAAAATTCCTTGTAAGAACAACCATAAGACATGGTTCTTCTCCTTTATGTGTGCAAAATGCAACATATAAATTACATCAAATGTGGCATAAAACTAACCCTTTTTAGTACTAATGTTGGAAAAAGTGTGTTTTTGTCTTTCTTTTGTATTTTCAGGGTTAAAAGAGCTTAAATGGACAAAAGAAGCAAAAATGCAGCTAAATCTAACAATAATACAAGAAAAGGAATAAACGTGGCATGCTCGACCCCTCGACAACATCTCCCAAGCAAGAACAAGAGAACAAAAGGCTGAACACGCCCCGTGCTCAATGAGCACGGGGGCGTGCCCAAGTGTCTGCAGAAAAGACAAAGTTGTAGAAGCTTCTATCACCCACCACGGGGGCATGCCCAGCGGACACGGGGTCGTGGTCAACGCTAAGATTCGCAGAATCTAGGCAAAGCTTGATAGTACAGATACGCTTCTGCACACAGGGGCGTGGTCAACTAATGCAGACAAACTGCATTTAATGAAGAAAGAGAAGATGGGTGGACACGGGGCCGTGTCCGGGCTTCTGTGCAGGCTATAAATAGGGGTGCTTGGCTCACTTGCAAAAAATCCCTTGGCAAACCACCTCTCTCACACTTCACCCACCCACCACCACCATCACAACCCACATCCACCACCATCATCCATCATAGAGTGTGTGAGTAGTCTCGTGATCCAAGATTGATCGTAAGAGTTCTTGACAATCAAAGGCCATGTTTGCCTAAGTCTCTTACATCACTTGGTGAAGATAAGCATTTAGTGTAATACTTTTTAATCTTTTTGCACTTTTTATTTGGTTATGTATTAATGACTTTAATAACTAGTTTCTTATGTTGAAGGTGAATCTTCCTTAGCATTTGTCTGTGGTGTCTTGGCATTATTTTACTGTCTATATAAAATAAAAGATTTACACCATTCATATCTCCACGGTCTATATGGAGATATGTTGTCTACCTGGTCGGGGGTTAAGGGAATGGTTTGGTAAGAGTCTTGCCTTGTTCAGTGTATAGATCCTGCAAGGACCTGGGTCAAGTTTAGTAGGACCTCCTTCAATACCCACTGGTATTGGATGTTGGGGGTCCAAACTCCTTGACCCCCTCGTATGTAAACTACTATTAAAACTTTAACCCGGCTATTTAGGATTGTATCCCTGCTCACTCAAACTACTTAGCCGAGGGTAACGTCACCTTCAAAAGAGGGGCCTACCACATTACGCATTAATAACTTAATTAATTATCTTTCAATAATCCAACCCTTTAGGATTGTATCCTTGCTGACTCAAACTACTGGGTTGAGGGTAATGTCACCTTCAAGTTTAGTACTACTATAACTAAGATAATCTCTTAAAAAGTGCAAAAGTGCGGAAATAATCAAAGGTTACACTAAAGGCGAGTCGGATCCAAGTGATTCATCTTGTCTATCTGTTTTATTTTTATTTTTATTTTCAGCATTTCTAGTTTTTATTTTATAGTTTAAAACCTTTTTCTAAACTTTTTATTTGATTAGACGTTGAGGATAAACTGGTATTAAAAGCTCTTGTGTCCTTGGACGACCTCGGTATCTTACCAACACTATACTACGCTCACGATGGGTGCACTTGCCCATATGTGTGTTTGGTGTTAGTAAATATAGTGTTTTATAAATTTAAAACTTGACTAATGTGTTAAAAAGGGCTAAAAATATACATAAAAATATATACCACCACACACGCATCACTCCTTTTGGGGATGGGCACTTGAAGTGCTGGTCCATTGTTTACGCTATGGTCTAGTTCAGTTGGTTGCTTACTGCCATTGTTACTTTTATTTTCAGCTTCCTTAACAGTTTGAATAATAAATGGCATTGCATCTATAATTCCTTGTGCCACTATGTGTTGGATGGCACTATTATCCACTTGGTTTCCATTGTTATTGTTGTTCGGGTTATCGTTGTTATTCTGGTTATCGTTATTCAGGTTATTGTCATTCTGGTTTTCCTGATTCACTTCGTTGTCCATCTGAATTTTAAACATTTGCCAATTATTAATATCACAAGATAACATTTAATGCAAACAATTCACATAACACGCATATTGATCAAAAACGTCGAGCATTGCGACTTACTCTTTCTTATATATGGTATGCATCTAATACAAATTGATACTTGAAATTAAAATTACAATATTACTATGCATCCATAACTATCATCTAGATTTTTTTAAACATACACATATATTTTATATATTATTATTATACTATTATTATTACTACCACCATCACCACGGATATGGGTTCATCCAGAACTCCATATTGCGCTCGTCATATTTCCAGACGAGTCGCTCTCCAACCTGTCTCATTCTCTCGCTACTTTCTAAAATCTCCTCTCCGAAGGTTCGGAGCTCTTGCACATTTTCTGCACTCATTGGGGGTGCAGGTACTGGGACTGGGTTTGGGAACTGGGGTACGGGTTCCTGGTTCGGGTAGGGATTCTCTAGAATTTCTCTAATGTATTGATCGCTATCATAGAATGGATCTAAAGGGTCCAAACCTGGGTATGCTGCTAGATTCGACATAGGTTCGTCTTCTGGTATTGGGTATTGTTGCTGGTAATCCCTATGGTCGTCTAACCACGGGTCGTAGTTTGGGTTTAAGGGATTGAGTGCTGGAATTCTAGGTATCTCTTTTGGGTTAAAATCATGCATTTGGACTTGATTTTCTGAGTTGTTTTCAATCTCCATTGGTTGGGTGGGAAACAAGGGTAATGGTTGGGGTGCTATAAGTTGCTCCAGGTTAGGATCTGCTGCTGTAGTTGCTAAAATACGGAAGTTTGCTAGACTCCTATTTAACATATCCTGGGCATGAGCATTTGTTTCTCTCTTAGCGGCGGCTAACACACGTTGCTGCTGTAACTTTTTCATTCTCTTCCTACGCTCATGTGCTCCTCTACTACACCATCCTCTCTTTTTAGGAGGGAATGGCTCTTCAGACTGAGCCTTAAACACGAATATCCCTTCTTCATTGTCAGCTGAATACCCTGAGAGGGCAGGCTGTGAAGAGGTGCCTTCGCTTCTAGGTGAGCTGGACAACTGACGATACGCGTCGGAAGGTCCTTGGTCGCTCATACTGTAAACTAACAAATAGTCAAATAACACACAATGACAAAATACAAATATGCACGTAGTTTCGTAATTTATTTCCTAACACTTTGAATAATATTTTGGTGTTAGCAGAACACTTATGTGGCTGAATCATTGGCTTAGCTCTGATACCACCTTCTGTCCCAACCCCCGTCCCCTAACAAACCCGGGAACGGGCGGTCGTGGCCAGTTTCAGTGGTATCGGTGGTTATCATTTTGGCAGCGTAAATTACATAAAGACTAGTTAGGAAATATTTTATCAGAGTAAAATACCACACTTTCATAATACTAAACACGTGGGAATAATCCCAAGTTTGAAATACACACATTTTCATAGGAATAAATCCTATTTTATTTAATAAAAAATCTCTTTTATTTTAGGTAACTTTATAGCCACTTTTCCAAGCCTTCAGTGCTGTCCAGCTGGCTTCTATTTGGCTTTCACAATTTGTTACCTGAAACGCGTTTAAAAACATTTTGTCAGTAGGAAATACTGGTGAGTAAATCTTAGTTTAATTAAGTTAAGTAAAACCATTGTACAGTATTGAGGGCGGCCGCGCAATTACATTTGTTTCCATCTACTTTAATTACCACCCACGGTACTGTCGACCCGACTTGTGGTCATGTTACTCCTTGCAAGTTAGTAACAAGTTTTGTATACAAAACCCCAACATACTGACGATAATTGTAGAATACAAATACTCAATAACAGTTTAATATATTATTAATTGTGTGAGGTTTTGTAAAAACAATTTGCAAAAAGGAGATTACTCACATTGTTGTCTTAGGTTTTCCTTTATGAATTTCCTAGTGATTATCTATTAAATACATAAATGCACACGCGTTAGTATAATAACCCAATATTTACATTAGTAATACCCTCCCCGAGATGGCATTCCAATGACTACGTCGGGCAGAACCTCGACAGCCGTTACGGAACCCTGGATCAATCGGGCAGTGTATCTAATACGTAACCGGGATTATGGTACTTACAACGGGGCAGAACTTCGTTATTTAGGGGGGGTATTATACCCGAGAATTATGCCTACACTATAGAATTTCGAGAGAGAGAATTGATTGTGAGCGAGTTGGGACTGAAGGCCTGAGCTCCCATTTTATAGGAGTTGAATTCGAGTCCCTCGCGCCCCGCGTAAGCTTAAGCGGAGGCTTACACGGCCCGTGACCTAGGCTTGTAGGGCCTAGCTATGACTGGTCATCACATGTAGCCTCGACACGATTGTTCCACGTGTCGGATCTGGGTGAGGCCTCGTAGGCGGGCTGTCGCGCCCCGCGTAAGATCCCTAAGGGGTCTTCGCGGCCCGCGAGCGACACTAAATTCTTGTTTTTATTAAATTTTTAAATATGTAATGTATTTAGGGCTCGGTTTTCGCATACGGGGTGTATTTTAGGACATATAGGGACATTTAAAATATATTAGGGGTGTGAGATTATATTTTGAGGGTTGTTATAGATCATTAACAAGAACAGGAAAGCAAAATAACCACACAAGTGAAGAGACACTTACCACCGCTCTTTTCCCGCAACACAGGCCTTGCGTTCCTGCTCAACCTACCAAGCATCATCCGCAGCACCCACAGCTGCGTATTATCTAACTTTAACCAACCAATGATACACAGCCTTGGGAACCAATCCACCGTATCTGCTTTGGGTGACTAATGTTCTCCGTTATGATCGTCCCCGTCACATTTCTAAACTGCAACTTTGCAGTAATTGCAGCAGCCTTCACGTAGAAGAACTTGGTCTTCCATTTGGTCATATCCTTGGGTGGGAACATGAACTTGGGAGCGTGGTCCTGTTGGCGGAAAGAAAAGAAACCAAGTGACACACTCAACTGGTAAAAATGCCAGAAATATCCTACAATAGGCTCTATGCCCAAAGCACGAAATGTGTACTCAAAATTCCGAACTCGGATCATTCCAAGTGGACTCAGTTGAGAAATATGGAGTTTGTAATAGTCAAATACTTCAACCACAAAAACAGTCAAAGGTAAATGGAGATTACAGTCTCCAAAAAAGTCGGCAAACATGGTGACATATCCCGCCAGAGCATCACCGGCGGTGTCACCTACCTGGGGATACAGAGCCCCATACTCTTGAGGCATTTGAGTATTCGTCAACATCGTCTCAAACGCCGACTTCGTCCACTTTAAAACCGGCAAGTTCTTGTCGGGAGCGTTAACTTCAGCCTCCTCCTCCTCTGCCACCACCGGCGACGACAATTCAGGGTTCTCAACCGGAGTAGACAAGGGGTTGGAAGGTTCAGCCATTAAGGAAAAGAAACAAACTGATAGTTGAGTATAAGAAATTCTAGAAACTCTCACCGGAAAATCAAACTTTTGATCGGAGAAGACAAAGAAAATGGTTTCACTCACCGGAAAATTTTTAAAATTTCGACAAGTGAGGGGAAACCCCAAACGGTTTCCCCTTTAATACTCATCGCAATAAATGCGATCACAGAAACCGAACAGACGTGTCCAGCGACGGTTTCTCTGACGGTTACCACACGCCTGACATTACACGACCTTTTGCGCTCCAGCTACAGTGCATTAATTACCTTGGGCAATGCAAACGTCCTTTCATTTCAGCACATGCCAGGTAAATCCCACCAACTTCTACCAACCCGCACGTGCGGTCTACAACGTTTACAAAAAGCGACAAGTGAAGACAAAACTCATGTACGCGGCATGCGGTTTTTATGGTTTTCCATACTACAACTTAAACCGCATGTTTTTTTTACATACACCCTCAAAAAAGAGAAAATATATATATGTACTATGTAAAGGGGGATAACCAAAACCTTCATATCTCCACTACAACACATGGAATATGCAGAGATGACACACACGAGCCCGCACAGGTGTGTCAGATACTCAGAACCAGCAATTTTCTTTGGACTGCGAAACCGCTTCTCAGGATCAGAAAAACTGCATTATTTTAAAGCTTCTTCAAGCTTCAAATCCCTCGTGTCCGGTTCACAACCATAGAGGGGACACAAACAGCTTCTCCATAGGGAAAGGTTAGGGACGATGAGCGATCGCACATCAGCAACCCTGACTCCTGAACCTTCAAGAGCTACATCCAAGAGTAACACTCTTTTAATGCGAGTCTTCTGTTACAAACCACAGACACGCATGAGTCGTTGAGGCTACATGTAACCATACAAACGTTAGCTACAGAAGAGCCACGACTAAGTCATCACACAGATGATCAAAGCTACTTCAAGGAAAACTGCTCTGCAGCTCCCCATGAAGGAAAGTGGCTACAGAACGAATGCGGACGAGTTTCACCCAGATTCCTAACTACCCGTGGTGATCTCATTGAGCAACAAGCCAAGCAAAAGTGGCAACAAGTCTGCTTATGACTTTGTTTGCCTACCTATGGGCCGCATAGAATAAACAATGGTGGGCACTAACATGCCTATGACCATGTTTATTTGCCCATAGTCCAACGAAACTATTCACATTGTTCGAGCAAACACGGCCAACAATGACGCAAAATTCCTCACATTGTTCAACCAAACATGGCCAACAACGTTCAGGAACGAGGTAACCGCAAAGGACGTGCGGTTACTTGAGAGTTAAACTAGAAGAACACAAATACCCCACATGATAGATATCATCGTTACATGTCCAGTTGATAAACATAAAGCGCCAGCAATGCACTTAACACATTGCATCCACAACCGCAAAGGTTACACCTAGAGTCGCGGATGCTGACATCTGCAGTCACCGTCTCAAAGGTTGGTTCGACACACCAACAGGTGGCAACTAAGCCTGATGACATCAGAAAAAGGTAGAGCACACTACCTACGTCATCGGCTGATGTCGCAGCATCAGCCTGAACTTGCTCATCGGTTCGGAAGAGACGTCACACGACTCTACCGGATCTCCGATTTGATTTACTTGAAGCAGGAGCAACAAACCGGACCTAGAATCTTATCCACTCCACTCCAACTTCCAAAGTACCCACTCGACCTCATAGTCCAGTATTCCTCCCATATGCAACTTGCATAAGGAAACAACACTAGACTGGGGGGACTTGAAGGGGTATGGCCCCAGATCTCGCACCAACATGGTCGCGAGTGACCATTACCCTTATCAAATACCCCCACCGTCAAGAACTTATCTGCGTCCGTGCGGGCACGCACGAACGCAGCGGTCGAATCCAATCGGTCAAATGATGGGAAGACTTACCTTGTGTATGAAAATGGGTGTTACACATAGTGATGCGGCTTAGCACCGCATCCTATGAACGTTTTCATCACGACAAGGGATCTAGGTAACAACAACAGTTACCACATGCGGCGATGCGGCCTAGCACCGCATCCCGTACATGTCTCGGCCAAAGCAAGGACCCGGAGACAACTGCAGTTACCACGAGCAGCGATGCGGCCTGGCACTGCATCCTGCCCACAGAGCAAGTGGGACTGACACCTTAACAACAAGTGGCGCCAATGACAGTTGCCTGTCAGCCCATACGTAAGCAACAGTCTGACAACAGCAGTGGGACGTGGCATCACCTCCGTGATCAACGAGCCTGACACACCTGCAAGGGGCTGAACGTTGTCAGTCCAGCCACTCAATTACCCTCCTTCACTCCTCGGCTATAAATACCCATCCCGGACCAGGTTTGAGGTATTGCTTATCAAAATCTCTCACTCATACTACTATTACACACTTTTCTCTCAAGAAAACTACTGATTCTCAAGCCGGAGAGTGGTAACAAGGAGCACCACCCACCCCATCCTCCTTGTTACGAGTCACGGTGTGTTTTCCTTGTGCAGGAGACAGATCAGCGGATAATCCAGCCACCAACCTCAGAAAGAAGGGATTAACCCTACTTGACGAGACCAGTGAATTAACCTCCCTTGGTTAACCACTGTTTCATCAGTTTTTTAGGTTTTTTTTAGTTGGTTTTCGAGTTTTTGCGTTAACTAGTGGTTTTCATTTGAACCTTCCCCTATATATATATATATATATATATATATATATATATATATATATATATATATATATATATATATATATATATATATATGGGGAGGAGTTCATGCGAGAACCACCCTTATTGCGAGAACCGCGAGAACCAATGTGAACACAACCTAAAATAGCTAAAAAACCTAACCCCCACCCCCCCCCCCCCCGCAAAACCTAAACCCCCTCCCCCACCCCCAAAAACCTAACCCCCCCCCCCCCCCAAGCTAAAATGATAAAAACTAAACCCTCAAAAAAATCAAAAAAAAAAAATTGTGTGATTTTTAGCTATTTTTAGGCATTTTTGGTTGTGTTCACATTGGTTCTCGCGGTTCTCGCAATAAGAGATGGTTCTCGCATGATCTTCTCCCTATATATATATATATATATATATACATACTAGGTTATTACCCGGGATTGCTTCCCGGGCTGAAGAAAGTTACTTATATTATTATTAATTTTGTTCATGCATAAAGGTTTGACAAAAACTAAAAATAAACCTTCTCCTCCTTTGCCTCAGCTACGGTAACAGCAGCAAGCTTGTCTTAAAAATTGGCCCCTTTTGCAGCATTTTTACCAAATCAACTCCTTGAATTCACAAATATTACATTCAATTTATGCAAGACTTACTATAAGGTGTAAAAACGACACAAATATAAGAGTTAGAAACATAAACCAACTGTGCTCCAGCAGTTGGGAATCCTTTCTCCTTCTTGAATTGTCACTACATTTGCATCTTCTGTTGACAATTCCTGATCATCACTTCCTGACAAAAGTTAAGTAAGATGTCATGAAATCCGTGTTTACCTTTGATCTTGCACCCTTTGAATTGATATCTAGTTTAAAAAACATATACAATCATTAAACATGAACGAAAGAATCCGCTCAGAAATTCTAAGAAATCGATAAGGAGAAGGGACTAACATGCAATACACTCGTGGATCTTGCATATTTAAGAGGCAGAGAAGAGAATAAAGCTTTGTAGCCTCGCTATACTTCGAAAAATCAAGCAAAACTTCTCCAATAATTCCAAAAACCGAAGAACCTTGCAGAATGGTAACATAAGATTAATATCCAAACTATGTTCAACCAATATGCTTGATTTGGAACCATAGATACAATGTAAACGAATACGCAACAATGTATACCATTGCGACAACAAAACGATATAGTTTCTCGTTGATCTTTCCAGTTTTTTGATCCTGAGTGAAATTCACAGTTTCGAAATGTGGTTTTTCCCAGTGGCAACTTCCATCTTTAACTTTTGTTTTCTCTAATCTTGCTGTTGGCTTTCCAACATCATTAGGAATAACAGCTATTGTCAAAGAATCTCCTCCAACTGCTACTAACTACATATACATAAACATAAACACAAATGCAAATATAAGAATCCATCTTAATGTAATAACCATGATGATTTTATGGTTTATACAACCAAAAATCTAAAGATTCTGACCCCTTTTAAGAAAAAGTACCAATCTTTAAAGCAGGGTTGAGTTTCATCATCTTGCAGAAACTGGATCAGAAACTTAGTTTTAAGTTTTACCAGATCTCCAAATTTTTCAAATAAAATGTGAAAGAAAACTCAAAACACTACTAACCCAATTCACTCACACTTAATTTTCCCTAAAACATGTAAAAATAATGTAAAAAAGATGATGAAACATCAAAAGTACGTCTCTGAGTCATTTCATCGAACACATTATGTGCAATTATGAAATCAATGTTTCCCATATGCATTTCCACATAAACTTTACTTTAATAAGGATAAATTGATAAAATAACATGGGTTGCATGAAACTACAACTTAAACACAGCTTTGATCTTGCTTTTATCACTCCTCTTTCTTGCAGACTTGAACATTTTGAATCTTTTTCTCTCAAAATTCACATTTGTGAAGTAAAATTTTCAGGGGTTTAGTGGGCTAATTGAAAGATGAAAGATTTGTTAATAGCCTTATTACCCGGGATTGCTTCCCGGGCTGAAGAAAGTTACTTACATTATTATTAATTTTATTCATACATAAAGGTTTGACAAAAACTAAGAATAAACCTTCTCCTCCTTTGCCTCAGCTACGGTAACAGCAGCAAGCTTGTCTTAAAAAATGGCCCCTTTTGCAGCATTTTTACCACCATCAACTCCTTGAATTCACAAATATTATATTCAATTTATGCAAGACTTACTATAAGGTGTAAAAAGCAACACAGATATAAGAGTTAGAAACATAAACCAACTGTGCTCCAGCAGTTGGGAATCCTTTCTCCTTCTCCAAAGTCAAACAACTGTTTTACTGCAAAAATATGATTCTTAGTGGTTCAAAAGTCTGTTTGACCAAAGTCAAACCACTGTTTGATGAAAGTCAAACCACTGTTTGACGAAAGTCAAACAACTATTGTTAAAACACTTTTGGGTTAAAACAGTGTTTGAAACCACTGTTGGGTTAAAACAGTGTTTTGAAACCACTTTTGGGTTAACAGTGTTTGAAACCACTGTTGAGTTAAAACAGTGTTGTTAAAATAGTGTTTTGAAACCACTTTTGGGTTAAAGCAGTGGTTTCAAACATTGTTTTAAACCAACAGTGGTTTCAAACACTGTTTTAACCGAAAAGTGGTTTCAAAACACTATTTTAACCCAAAATAGTGGTTTCACATTTTCTCGGATTAAAACACTGTTTGAAAAACTATAGGTTTTATGTAAAATACAATTAAAATTAAAATTAAGATTATGATTTACATTTTTTTGATATTCTATCCGTGTATAGAGATTCATTAAACGTAATATTTTTTTTATATTCATGCAAGAACAGAATTATTTTTTGTTAATCAAAACAATACTTAAAAGGTACACCACCAGATATATACTGCCCAAAAAGAATAAATTGTTGATATATAACTCAACATTCAAGTGATTAAAAAAATAACCTTTAGACGCTTTTGGTCAAGGTAAGATATCTCAAACTCTTTGTAAGCTCTCACGATCTTTGTTTCCCCTCCATTACGCTGCCGAAGCCAAACACATATAAAAAAATTAATATGCATCTATGCTTCAACATTTAGAAATCTATATGTCTTAAAAAAACCTCACCTTTAAGTAAGCAATTGCTTTCACAAATTGCGTATTTCGTATATGGGGTCCACGGCACAGATCAACTAACGGACCACACCTATAAACTGTAATAGTTTTGTCTTCAGGAAGGTCGCTAATGATCTCAACCTAATAACGACAATAGTAAATAAGACCCAATAAGATGTGACGTAATCATCAATATATTAAAATTCCAAAATATGTTAGATGAAAGATTTTCACCTTAAACTTGTTGTCAGAAAACATCTCAAGTGTAACGCCCTGCGTTTTCAAACTTTCTACATTTAGAAACCATTATTTGAAATTCTATTTTTGGAAGCTTTGCAACCTTGGATTCGTCGTTTCGTTATAACCATTGTAATTCGAGACTTAACTCGTAATGAAACTTGTATTTATTTCAAACCATACTTTATACAATCATACATTCATACGCGTGAAACGTAATTCGTGATACTTGCAAGTGTGTGTTAAACCTACCATTTCGTGACTTACATAATTCGTACAATACTTATACTTAATCTTATTTGTTTTGGTACTTATATAACCTTTAGAACATGCTTTATACACTAAAATATCTTAATTTGATCATAAAACCCGTAATTGGTAATATTGGACTAGTTAGGAATCAAATAACAAAAAAATAAAAATTTGTGTTTCAGCCCAAAGGCTTACGGACCGTAAGCCTCCCACCCTTACGGTCCGTAAGGGTGTCTGGCGGGCAGATTTTCAAACAGCTCGCGAATTTGCACGAAATCCCACTTCTAACTCTTACCCAATGGCCTCTAATCACCATTAAAACCCTCCTAACCATTTCCTAACTTCTCCCCTATAAATACACACCTCATCCAAGCTCAAAACACTTTACAAACTCATCTAAATCTCCTTCAATCACTCAAAATCGTTGCTGAAAGTTCAAGTTCGGACAGATTCATCGAGCTTTACGAAAATGGGCATAACTTCTTCATTTCTTATCCGTTTTGGTCCATTCTTTTTCCAGAATGCTTGGCTTGACCTTAGCTTCGATTCTAGGGGTGTTTCACAGCAAACAAGTCCCTGGAACTCCGGCAAAAAGGCTTCAAATTCTACTGTTTAAATTTGTTTTCATTAATCTTTGCTTAAACATGAGTTTAACTCACTCAAACCTATGTCCTAATGCTTACAACCTATCTTGTGGTTGGTTAGGCTTAAAAACAAGGTTGAGACATACAAAATCAGAGGTTAAACCTCAAATAAATTTTGTTTTGATTAGGGTTTTTGACCCACAAGTCATGTTCAAGTTTCAAACTTGATGTAGGAGTGATTATGGAACAACTTGGGTTTTTCCAACATAAAATCCCCACATGATTTGATGATTTCTCATAGCTTAGATTGTTTACATTCTTGTACTAATCATAGTTCATGACCCTCCTTGTTTGTCCTTACAACAAGTGTAGTGGTGAACGCATACGAGGTGCCTAAATGGAAGCTTGCTCTTCCTACCTCCTACATGACTTCTATGACACATTTTGAGGTACCTAAATGAAGATATAATCTTCTACCTCATGCTTGAAATACATGTACTAAGGACTTATTAATATATACTACCTAACCTAAATAATATCTATGTACATTCGAACCTTTGATGTTGAATTCATGTTCATTTGTCAAAGTAGTAGGACATCATCTAGGACCTAAACCTTGTTATGATTCTTATGAGTGTTCAACTCATGAAAACATTATTATAACCCTCGTGGTTACCAAGTGTCATACAAGTGTTATGTGTTGAAGAGGATTATGTTGATATAATACTTTCATGTTGTTTTATTCCGAATCTCGACTCTAAGCCTACTTGAACTTTAACCCTTATACATTCGGACTCTAAATCTCTACTCGTCAACAATTGGATAATCAGAAAGCATATGCAAGCTTTGTGAGTACACTCGACCCATTTACATTTAAAACCACTTTTGGGTTGCAACATGTTACCATACAAAAATTACACTTACACACACTTAAACATACTTTGTGAACTCAATCCATTACACATGCTACTTGTTATGCTAGATAATACATGCTTCATGCCATTACTATGTTATACCCTCTCTTAACAATTATAGCGCTATAGGAGTAGCACACCACCCGATGGGGGATTGTTAGGTCATTATACTATACGGTCTCGTCACTTTTGTGGCGAGGGATGCTAAATACTAGTGGACACTTTGGGTTTATACGTAATGATATGCATGCTAGTTACCTTGCTTACAAATTGCCATGTGGATTCGAGTAAAAATGCTTTTATACTTATGATATACTTATTCAAACCTTGTGTACTCGCCTTTGCTTTTGCATTGAACTTTATTAAAACATGTTGCAGGTTTAGCGATGATGTTGATGATGCATGGAATCTAGTAGGATGCTTAGATACACACTTTAAATTTTGTATTTATTTGTATTGTATTTCATTATTCATGTTGTACTTGTTTCAAACTCTTGTAATTGATTTCTTATAAATGAAATGAAATTTACTATTTAAATACTTGTCACGATTATTAGTGTTATGATGTCTCGAGCAATCTTCACACTTCGTCCCATCCCGATGTTTCCGCCATTGGGTGGGGTGTGACAGATTGGTATCAGAGCCATAACTATAGGGAATTTGGTAGAATTGCCATGCTTTTACCTAGTCTATAGTTTTAGAGCCCTACTCTTATGCTTTGCTTGAACTACTTGCATGTTACCTTATTTGCTCATTATTTATTTTCTTTAGATCTTTTAAACATGTATGTCGCTTAAGTGTTCATACTTGACATACTATTCTTATATGTTAATACATGTTCTATTATGTGTTAATATTTGTTTTAATACTTCATTCTTTATGGGCCATTCTCTACGTGTTTATACTTGTTTGTTTAATTTTCAACATATGCTTTTCCTCATACATTTTACTCTACCATTCTAAGTCCGCAAACACTCGCATTATACAAACGAGACAACTTCACCAAAATAGGCGTGAAACCCACGATTTGGTGAAAAACTCTCAATCTATCTACTTTTCTTTTTACATGAAATTCACCATCAAGTTAGGAGTGAAATCCTCACCTTGATGGAGAAATTCAAATTTCAAATTCTAGTGGACCCTCGTCAAGTGTCGAAATTAAATTTTGACCCGACGAGTACCAACCACACTTAGGATACAAAATCGTCAAGTTAGGGGTGAAACCCGCACCTTGTCGACTAGTTCCATTCTTTGAATTTCATAAATCCTGCCAAGTCTCGAAATTTCAATTGATTTGGGACATGTAGTAACCGGAAGGGTAAATACCGTTAACCGACTTGTCGGCGAGAGTATTCCACCTATTAGGCCAAAGCATACTCCCCAAATTCGAAAGACTTTTCGACCACTTGGTTAGTCAAAAGTTCCGTTTTGGAACCATCCAAGTTTTAATCAAACATGTGTTTCTATTATTTATTTTATACGATGAAATCTTTCCAATTCGAATATACTTTCGATATTTTCTTCTCACACACACATCATCTTTTTCACACACTTATACATATGCATGATTTCATATCATTTAAATCCATATTCCTTGTAACGATAAGTAGAGACATATCATCGAGATAGGAGTGATTTCCTTACCTTGACGATTAACTCCACTCACCTTTCCTTAAAAACGACCCCACCAACGAGTTAGGGGTGATTCCCTTACCTAGGTGATCGTTACCAAAACGTCGCTTCAAAATATCTTATATGCAAACTCGAACAAGTTTTATACCTAAGTTATTGATCATTTTTCAAAATACATACGTGTACGATTTCAAAATATATTGCTTTATGAAGCGTATTTTCTATCCTACAACCTATTTTCACCTAACTCATATACACGAGATTCTTAAACTTATCTTAAACGTTTTACTACACAAATTTCCAAACCTTACGAAATGCTACCTATCGAGTTAATCGGTCCAAGGAATCTCTTGCCCATGAACTCCATATTCGACTCAATCACTAAAACGCACTCATGATAAATATCATCAAACTAAAGACTTTCATTCTCAATCAGAGGAACAAGCCAACCTTTCTTTTACACCTATAAGATCTTATAGACGCTATATGATCGTTTTACCAAGGACTCTTTTCAACCTCAACAGATCATTTGTTAGAACTTTTAACAATCACTAAGTCCTTTTGCTAAAATTCTTTTCAAAGGATCCTCGTTTTCACAAGAACCTCCTAAATTCATAATTTCTTGTTTAATAAAACGAACTTACTTTCGATTGAAAACCTTTTTCCTACACCAATTTACAAAACTCGTGGGCAAGAAGACTTCTTGGAGACCGACCATCTTCGGATTTCGTAAACTCTTTTAAAACAAAAGTAGCATTTCCATTCATTACAAAATGCATTACGCTTAACCAATGAGTACTTTATATCCTTTTACATATGCAAACTACATTCTACCTTTCAAACCAAGTTCAATCTAATTTTGATACGATAAACTCAACGCTTCGTTTAAACAACTATACATACATGTCATCATACACGTTTTAGTCGTTTTAACGCGGCAATTTCATTTATAATAATTCGTATTTACATACTTAAACTTTTGAACGATTTTATACACTTAAATCTATGATGTCCCAACATACACTATATACGTAAAATTTTAATATTCATACCTACACTTACTTTCATACGTTTTATGCTTATACTTATACACGTACTACTTATACGTTATATGCTTATACTTATACACATACTACTTATAAGTTTTATGCTTATGCTTATACACATACTACTTACACCTTTTATGTTTGTGCTCTTACATACATGCGTATTCATACTTAAGCTTATGCACATACTATCATTCGTACTCATACATTCGTACCTACACGCGAGCGTAATCCGAGGGATTCGCTTGCGTGGGTCCCATACATACTTAAGCATGGACTTGCTTACATACTATATTCTTATACGTACACATTCTTATTTTTTTAAAAATTATGTATACCCTGATTCATGCACAACTAGTACAAGCTATGCGGATCATGCAACGATCAAAATAATCGCGGGTGCACATGGGATTATAGTGATAGACGCATGAGAATCATAGAGTGTACTACTGTGTATGGTAAGACACGGAACGTAACATGACACCGAATAACGGGACGGACATAACATGGTCAAAACATGGTGGATACGCCGCTGGTACTTCCTATATATAAGTGTTTTCAGCATGTTACTAAACTTTCTTAAAACGTACCATGAGAAGTTCAGTGTTTTGCAGACCTAATTAGACCTAATACAAACTTTATACAACTCACAAACGCATTATATCCAATTATCCATGACGAGACTTCATCCTTAACACACTACGTTCATCTATCCAACGCTTACGCTATTCTTATGCTTGCATTCTTTAAAGGTCAATCGCTCACTTCTATACTCGTATTATACCCCATTATCCTTTCTTTCATACGAACCTCGTTCACAATCAAGCTTGTTTAAACATTCGAATCCTAACTTATCTTATTACCTTTAGAACCGTGATCTCTCTATTCTTTATTCTCGTGTAAACGTATTTAGTAGGTCGTTAATACTTGATTTTACCAAGCTTTCTCGTTCCACTCGAGAAGCAAATTTTACGAATATGTGGTCTTATGCTACCTTAAAAACTTCCTATGCAACCTACCTCACTTTTTATTGATTTCAAACCATTATATGAAGATCTCCTTCGTAAATACAATACATTTGTAAAGCAACTCCAAATTTAGCTATTCAAAATCGTTTTACCTATGCACGTTTCACTCATGCCTATGCCCCGAAACCATTTTAGCCAAACAAATCCTCTTACAAAGCTAATTTACTTTTCTCCCCTAGAATTTCATACTTTTCGAAATGTTTCAAAATCTCCAAGTCTCAAGTTTTTGCCAAAACTCCCCAAGTCTACCTCTTGAATAAATTTCGGGACGAAATTTCCTAAAGGAGGGGAGACTGTAACGCCCTGCGTTTTCAAACTTTCTACATTTAGAAACCATTATTTGAAATTCTATTTTTGGAAGCTTTGCAACCTTGGATTCGTCGTTTCGTTATAACCATTGTAATTCGAGACTTAACTCGTAATGAAACTTGTATTTATTTCAAATCATACTTTATACATTCATACGCGTGAAACGTGATTCGTGATACTTGCAAGTGTGTGTTAAACCTACCATTTCGTGACTTACATAATTCGTACAATACTTATACTTAATCTTATTCGTTTTGGTACTTATATAACCTTTAGAACATGCTTTATACACTAAAATATCTTAATTTGATCATAAACCCCGTAATTGGTAATATTGGACTAGTTAGGAATCAAATAACAAAAAAATAAAAATTTGTGTTTCAGCCCAAAGGCTTACGGACCGTAAGCCTCCCACCCTTACGGTCCGTAAGGGTGTCTGGCGGGCAGATTTTCAAACAGCTCGCGAATTTGCACGAAATCCCACTTCTAACTCTTACCCAATGGCCTCTAATCACCATTAAAACCCTCCTAACCATTTCCTAACTTCTCCCCTATAAATACACACCTCATCCAAGCTTAAAACACTTTACAAACTCATCTAAATCTCCTTCAATCACTCAAAATCGTTGCTGAAAGTTCAAGTTCGGACAGATTCATCGAGCTTTACGAAAATGGGCATAACTTCTTCATTTCTTATCCGTTTTGGTCCATTCTTTTTCCAGAATGCTTGGCTTGACCTTAGCTTCGATTCTAGGGGTGTTTCACAGCAAACAAGTCCCTGGAACTCCGGCAAAAAGGCTTCAAAGTCTACTGTTTAAATTTGTTTTCATTAATCTTTGCTTAAACATGAGTTTAACTCACTCAAACCTATGTCCTAATGCTTACAACCTATCTTGTGGTTGGTTAGGCTTAAAAACAAGGTTGAGACATACAAAATCAGAGGTTAAACCTCAAATAAATTTTGTTTTGATTAGGGTTTTTGACCCACAAGTCATGTTCAAGTTTCAAACTTGATGTAGGAGTGATTATGGAACAACTTGGGTTTTTCCAACATAAAATCCCCACATGATTTGATGATTTCTCATAGCTTAGATTGTTTACATTCTTGTACTAATCATAGTTCATGACCCTCCTTGTTTGTCCTTACAACAAGTGTAGTGGTGAACGCATACGAGGTGCCTAAATGGAAGCTTGCTCTTCCTACCTCCTACATGACTTCTATGACACATTTTGAGGTACCTAAATGAAGATATAATCTTCTACCTCATGCTTGAAATACATGTACTAAGGACTTATTAATATATACTACCTAACCTAAATAATATCTATGTACATTCGAACCTTTGATGTTGAATTCATGTTCATTTGTCAAAGTAGTAGGACATCATCTAGGACCTAAACCTTGTTATGATTCTTATGAGTGTTCAACTCATGAAAACATTATTATAACCCTCGTGGTTACCAAGTGTCATACAAGTGTTATGTGTTGAAGAGGATTATGTTGATATAATACTTTCATGTTGTTTTATTCCGAATCTCGACTCTAAGCCTACTTGAACTTTAACCCTTATACATTCGGACTCTAAATCTCTACTCGTCAACAATTGGATAATCAGAAAGCATATGCAAGCTTTGTGAGTACACTCGACCCATTTACATTTAAAACCACTTTTGGGTTGCAACATGTTACCATACAAAAATTACACTTACACACACTTAAACATACTTTGTGAACTCAATCCATTACACATGCTACTTGTTATGCTAGATAATACATGCTTCATGCCATTACTATGTTATACCCTCTCTTAACAATTATAGCGCTATAGGAGTAGCACACCACCCGACGGGGGATTGTTAGGTCATTATACTATACGGTCTCGTCACTTTTGTGGCGAGGGATGCTAAATACTAGTGGACACTTTGGGTTTATACGTAATGATATGCATGCTAGTTACCTTGCTTACAAATTGCCATGTGGATTCGAGTAAAAATGCTTTTATACTTATGCTATACTTATTCAAACCTTGTGTACTCGCCTTTGCTTTTGCGTTGAACTTTATTAAAACATGTTGCAGGTTTAGCGATGATGTTGATGATGCATGGAATCTAGTAGGATGCTTAGATACACACTTTAAATTTTGTATTTATTTGTATTGTATTTCATTATTCATGTTGTACTTGTTTCAAACTCTTGTAATTGATTTCTTAGAAATGAAATGAAATTTACTATTTAAATACTTGTCACGATTATTAGTGTTATGATGTCTCGAGCAATCTTCACACTTCGTCTCATCCCTATGTTTCCGCCATTGGTTGGGGTGTGACATCAAGAGCCTGCTGTCATGAAACTTCAATTCGCTCAAAAGGTTGTTTTTCCTGAAAAAAAATATGACGATTTAATTTGGCATGTGTAATATATGAAATGGCAAAAAATGTATCTTGTATAAATCACTAACAATAAGCTAACCAATCAACTTCTATAAGAATGAGATATAATGTACCGTAACAACTTTCTTTGCTTCCGAAAGATTTCGATCAAAGTGATCATCGTTTAAGCCAAGTTCACCGTAGAAACCATCATAGTAAAAACCCTGTTACAACAACAATTCCGTGAAAAAAAATCCATAACACCAATTTTTAATACATAGACCGTTACACAGATAGTTGCTTGATGAAGTTGCGGGCTTTAGACTTTTTAGCCGCCTTGATAACTTCATCACTCATAGCACCATCTTTCCTGAACTGAATATTTATTTTGCTTGTTGTTGCAATCAGTATAGGCTCTTGGCTCACTAAACCCATTTAACTTCTTAGTCATTTTTACCTGGAGCGACGTTATGTCAATCCCATCATTCTTTGCTCCTCTTCACTAACCTTCTTTTCTATTACTGCATTTAAAAAAATAAAATAAAAAATAAGCTATGTTACGGTAAAAAAAACCGACAAACAAAAAAACACAAAGTTAATGAACTCCTAACAACCTGGATTAAGGTTGTTCGTCTTGAATCTTCCACGAACATTCATCGACGTTATGCATAGTGTTGGTACACTAAATGTCTGTTAACTACGTCTGAGTTGAGTCTTAGATCTTGATAGGATTGTTTGGAGCTTGGATATGAAAAAGTGGATCTTAGAATGTAATTCCGCTCCAAATGACATTTATGTCATTAGGAGCGAAATCAGGTTATCTTGTAACATGTAATTCCGCTCCAAATAAGTCTAGGTGGTGATTTCGCTCTTGATGAACATTGTGATTCCGCTCCTGATGTTATTAGTGATTTCGCTCCTAATGTATTAGGTAGCTTGGAGCGGAATCAAGCCGCCTATAAATACGGGTTGGCTGTTGTTCATTTGTAAGGTTTGGAGCGGAACTAGATCATGTTGTAGGTGTCGAATTGCTGTCAAAATCTACTCAGAAAGCATTAATAGAAAGGAAATTGAAAGGATAAAGCTGTTGTGACATTGTTTACTTTGATTCCGCCTCTGTATACAATGATGAACTGCCTTATACTGACTGTTTAGGGTCTCAACACGGTCCAACAAGTGGTATAAGAGCTCAGGACGAGGAGTTCATACCATAGCAGCTTGATTCTACCAGATTTTCTCATTTCTACTCACTTCTTCTTATACTTTTCTGTTTTGAACTAGTTCCAACGGTTGGAATGGCCCGAATTTCGAGTATATTGTGTAAAACATAGTATTAACAAACCCTAGAAAGAATCAGGTTGAAATTCGGATTAAAAATGGTAAAAATTACATAATAAGCTGATTCCGCTGGTAAAGTTCTTCGCTGATTTTACCTAAAAAGTTAATTCCGCTCGAAATTTAGTTGTTGATTTCGCTCGAAATCAAGCTAAAATCAGATTCCGCTCGAAAACTGTTTTCTGATTTCGCTCGAAATCGAATAGTCCTTATTTCGCTCGAGAGACAATTCTGATTCCGCTCGAAATCAGAAAACTTTTTGATTTCGCTCAAACCTAGTTAGTTGATTTCGCTCATAAACTGATTTTGCTCGAAATCAGACTATATCTGATTTCGCTTGAATAGTGTTTCTGGTGATTTCGTTCGAAAGCTGATTCCGCTTGAATTAGCTGTTTTTCAAAATTTCGAAAATTTTCTAAGTGTTTTGCTGATAATTTTCAGGTACGTACAAGATGGATGATTTCAGTCCGTTTTATGCTGTTTTTGCATTTGCTGGAGATGGTGGAAATGATACATCTTCTAGTAACACCAATGAGAACACGCCGAATCCAAAGAAAAAGTTATCGGATGCATTGGAGGTTGAAAGTGCTTTCGGAACCTACAACAAACCCCCGAAGTTGATGGCTATAGAAGAATACAGTCGGTGGGCAAAGAAGATTGAAGATTGGTTGATGGCCTTTGCTTTTCCCAGCTGGAAGAGTCTAAAAAATGGTTACAATGATGGAGGAAAAAAAAGGCGAAACCTTAACAACAACTGATGAAATAGTATCGTTTGTTGCTGAGCAAAAATGTATTGCGTTGCTGTTTCAATCCGTCAGAGAAGATATAATATCAAGCCAAAGAGTTGACAGTAGACTTGTTGATTGAGAGATTAGAGAGTCACGAGTTGGAATTAAAGAAGACACACAAGGTTAATCATTTGTCTTATCAGCAGAACTTAGATTTGTATTATCCAAAGAGCATGATGCCAAAGAACACATCTCCCAAGACTGCATTTTCTGCTGAGAATATTTCCACAACGAGCAAAGAAAGTCAAAGCAGTGGATATCACAGTGGGTCTTCATCAAATTCAAACCAGTCTGATGCAAAGAACTTATTTTAATGCAACATCGCTGTAGACTTAAAGAACGCTCAGAACTTCAGCGAGGAATCTGCCAAACAACAGATGGTCTTCCTAGCATTTGTGCTAGAATCTTATGAAAGTCTTGTAGCAGGGAAGATAGGCAACACCAACCTGACAAAAGAAGATTATGATCAGATAGATCCTGAGGAGATGGAACTAATCGACATAAGGTGGTGTATGGCCAGTGCAGTTCATCGAGCACAGCGTTTCATGGAGATAACCGGGAGAAAGTCAATTGGGGGACCATCTACCAAGTTGGGCTTTGATAAGTCTAAGGTGACGTGCTTCAAGTGCAAACAGAAAGGTCACTTTAAGCGTGAATGCAGAAACGCGTATGCTGATGAATATGAAAACCCGTTTAGAGAAGATTACTACAAGAAGGCAATATATCATCAGAACAAATCAGAGCCACCAAGAATGAAACAGATTGAAGATAACAAAGAAAAATCTAGAGCTCTTGCGGTGATTCACGACGATGAAGGTTACGACTGGAGTGAGTTGTTACCTGAAGAGGATGCGGTTGGATATGCTTTCATGGCAAAAACTGAACCTATTCCTTGGAAAGATAACAGAACTAAAGAACAAAAGTATAATCACAGAAGGTTGTTAGCCACGAACAAATTGATCAGAATATCTGGTATTTTTTCTGAGGCAAAAAGAGCAAAGAGATGGGATCCAGACAGGGAGTGTTATCTTGACCCATATGGAAACATTGTTGTTGATCATAACACTATTGATGTGGAAACCATAATCCAAGAGTATAAAATTGTAGATGATTATTGGCAGAAGAAATGGTGGGGAAGCGGAGAAGATGAAGAGAAAGAGGATGAGAAGTCAAAGAAGATTGACACTGGGATCATTGACACGACACAGGAGTTGAATGCTGAAAACATGGGAAAGATGGCTGACAAGGTGCTGGCAGCTAATACGCTAGAGGTAGATTCTAAATCTGTCTCTGAGTCTAAAAGCCAAGTCAGTTCAAACGCGTCAACGACTGAGTCAGGTAAGAAGGTCAGTGGTGATGTTGACTGCAAAAATTGCATCAAAGAATGCAAGGTTTGTAGTACAAACACTTATCTCAAAGGTAAGAAGATTGAGGATCTGACTGCTAAAGTCAGAAGTGTTGAGGATCAAATCCTTGATCGTGACAAAATGGTGAAAGCTTCAACTGAATGATTAAAAGAATTAACTAACAAAATTGAAACTGATAAAATTGATCAAGAAAATGTTAGGAAAGAAAATGAGAGGTTAGTTCTTGAAAATCGTCAGATCACTGAAAAATTTGAGAAGCTTAAAAGCATGGTTAAAGATAATGATGATAGAAATGGTAAAACATACAAAGAAAATTTCCAATTGCAATGTGTTTTGAGAATCAAAGAAGAATTAATCAACAAACATTTGGATGAGATTGCTAAATTGAAACTTCAGTTTGAAGAAGCCAAGATTGAGAATGAGCGTATCAATTTGAAATTGAACAGTTACAGCTCTGCAAGCTTTATTTTGCAACACATTATTCCCAAACCCTTCGGGAAAGACAAAGCAGGCAAAGATGTATACTGTGATGGAACTGGGGTCGGGTTTCATCAACTTCCACCACCAGTTCTAGACAATTATTCGAAAAAGCAATCTGGGTTGGTTAATCTTGAGGAAGAAAATGAAGTGAAACTTCCTGATTCAATTGATGTGACATTTTCTTCTTCATCATCTGATGATAGTGTTCAGACAGAGATTGTTAAAAGCACAGCTGAAAGTGTTTTGAATAGTGATTCAGCTGAGGATGAAAAATGTTTTCGGGACAAGTACATTCAGAACCCAAAATCCAAAAACAACTTAGGTGATGAACCGGGTCTTGTGATGTACAAGATGGCAGGATCTGATAAGTTGTATTCGGATTCTGAGTTTCCTTTGGAGAATGTTAATGTTTCAAAATTGACAAATGTGTTCAAAATGGTTGAAATTGATGTGTCTGAAGTAAAGAGTTTGAAACAAACAAAAAGGCAAATGAATTTTGAGAAAGATAAAGCTTACTACAAAAAGCCGGTTGTTCCACCACGTTTTTATAACAATAATCGAAACAATTGGTCGGGTGGATATCAGGGTGGTAAGAGTTATCAGAAAAGGAATTTTCAAAACAAAAGGTTTGCTGAGAAGAAAGTGTTTGTGAACGGTTCAAGTTCACTTTCTGATGAGGAAAATGAAATCTTTTCGAAATCAAATGAAGAATTTTTTGAGAAGAGGGCTTCACAACCTCAGTCTGAAGGCACAAGTCGGGTAGTTGATACTCGTACATGTTTTAGATGCAACAAAGTTGGTCACATTGCAAGAAATTGCACCAACTCCAAGCCAAAGACTGAAGTTGTTAAGAATCGAAAGAAGAAGGTTGAAGCAAAAGGAAAAGCTCCAATGGTTGTTGAGAAAATTTTGAAAAATGAGAAATCAAAAGTCAAAATTGAACCTGTTAAGAACTTGGTAACTAAAAATGACAAATTTTATAAACGGGTTGCATCATCTCAACAAACATGGAAGCCAAAAGTTGTTGATAAACCAAAGGTTTCAGAGTCGGAAAAACAATCATCTTCTACCACACCGGTAAAGATGGATGTTCCTTTGGATTATTATGAAAAATTGGAGAAACAATCTTCTACCCCTTCAGAGAAGAAGAATGTTCAAAAGAAAAATCAATCAACCGGTCAACTTAAGATAGATGAGTTTTTCTTATACAAAAAGGTTGAGGTTGGATCTGATGAAAGTTTGAAAATGAATGATAAAAATTTTCCGCCACTTTATACTGCTAAAACTCACATTAAAGTCAAGTTACCTGAGTCCAAAGAGGCTTGGGTAGCATCAAAATCTCACTAAAGATTTTGGACTTGCCGGAGCTTCCTAGTTTGTAATTGTGAAGCATGAATCGGCATCTTTATTGAATTGTTTGTGATATGTGCAGGAACTTCCGAGAGCAATTTCACGATGGATTATGGATAGTGGAGCGTCTCGACATATGACAGAAAAGACTGCATTGTTGTACGATGTTAGAAATTTTAATGGAGGTTATGTGGGATTCGCAGGAAATCAAGGTGGTAGAATTGTTGGTGAAGGAACGTTATCCAATGGGATTGTTACGTTTGAAAGAGTTAATTACATTGCTGAGCTGGAGAACAATCTACTGAGCATTTCGCAGATTTGTGACAGGATGTATACTACTCACTTCACAGACAAAGAATGTTTGATATTGAAACCAGGATTTGTTATCCCTGAAGAATGGATTATCATGCGGGCACCAAGAGTCAATAATATGTACGTGTTGGACATGAGCGTAGCTACTACAACCACGGGTCAGGCTCATTGTTTTGTGTCTAGAGCAACAGAGAAAGAATCGAGGTTGTGGCACCGGAAGATGGGGCATATACATCTTAGAAAAATGAATCACTTGGTGCACAATGATTTGGTTCTTAGAGTTAATATCAAAGGTTTTCATCTGGAAGGGGAGTGCATTAGTTGCATTAAAGGCAAGCAGAAGAAAAAGTCACACCCTAAAAAGCAAGTCAATTCAGTTTCCAGACCGTTAGAGAGACTACATATGGATATGTTTGGTCCAGTAAACTTCAAAAGTATTACAGGGGATCTCTACTGTCTTGTGGTTACTGATGATTATTCCAGATTTTCATGGGTATCATTCTTGAAGTCGAAAGATGAAACGTTTGATTGTTTGATGGCGTTGTTCAGAAAGATTGAAAATTTGTACCAAAGGCGTATCAAAAGAATCAGAAGTGATAATGGTACTGAGTTCAAGAACAACAAGATGGAAGAATATTGTGATGAAAGAGGTATATTGCATGAGTTTAGTGCTCCGTACACTCCGCAGCAGAATGGAGTTGCAGAACACAAAAATAGGATGCTAATCGAAACGGCTAGAATAATGCTTGCTGATTCAAAGCTACCGATAAATTTTTGGGCAGAAGCAGTTTCCGCAGCATGCTATACACTCAACCGGGTTCTCACTGTAAAGAAATTCAACAAAACAAGCTTTGAGTTGATCAATAACCGCAAACCGAACCTGAAGTTTTTAGAACCGTTTGGGTCTCCTTGTACATTTCTAGAGCCTTTTGGTAAATTTGGTCCAAAGAGTGTCGAAGGAATATTTGTGGGTTATTCAAGTCCACAAAGACGAGTCTTTGTTCCAAGCATGAAGCAGATTATCGAAGCACAACATGTTGAGTGTCAGGGGTATACTATGCCGCCTCAAAATCCCGGTGACTCATGGCGTTTTAATTACGATAAATTGTGGGATTCGTTTGACATGGAAGAAGAAAAGGAAGAATAAGAAGAAGATTTCTTTGACGAGTTGGATATTCTGAGAGAGTATGAAAAATCGCAGGAAAGGTTTCCAGCTGAGTCTTCAAGAAGACCGCAACGAGTTTCAAATGATGATGAAGCAGGTCCAAGCAATGCTGGAGAACATGATGATGTCCAACAAAATGAAGTTGCTCAAGATAATCAGTCGGCACAGAATGATAATCAAGAATCTGAGAACATGCCAGTTTTTTATCGTGGTGATTCAGATTCTGAGGGGGAGCAAATTCAGATTTCAAGTCAAACAAACCTAGTCAGTGAACAAGATGCAAATCAGAATGTTACTAATCTGGAGGGTGATGTAGATGTTCCAGGCGAAGTGATGCAACGAACTCTTTCATATCATCCAGAGGAATTGATCATTGGAGAATTGTAGACAGGAGTCCGCACTCGAAGACAGATTGATAAAGGGCTTACATGTTTTTATAAAAAAGTTGCTCCTTTGCAAACTGAATTTTCATTGAGTTGTTTTATCTCGCAGGTTGAACCAAGGACTTACAAAGAGGCGCTTACTGAAGATTCTTGGGTCAATGCAATGCAGGATGAACTGAGCCAATTTGAAAAATTAGGAGTGTGGAAGTTAGTGGATTTACCAGATGGTCAAAGGAAGATAAACACCAAGTGGGTGTTCAAGTGTAAAAGAGACGATAGAGGAGTTGTGGTTCGTAACAAAGCTCGACTCGTAGTCCAGGGTTTCAGTCAGCAGGAGGGGATAGATTTCACTGAAGTATATGCTCCTGTAGCTCGACTAGAAGCTATCAGAATTTTCCTAGCATTTGCATCATGGAAAAACTTCAAAGTATATCAGTTAGATGTAAAATCGGAGTTTCTTTACGGGAAGGTAAAAGAGGAGGTATATGTCGGTCAGCCACCGGGCTTCACTGATCCAATCCACAAAGACAAGGTCTACTTGCTAGACAAAGCGCTGTATGGTTTACATCAGGCCCCGAGAGCTTGGTACGAGACATTATCTCAACACCTACTAGCCAACAGCTTCATCCGTGGAAAAGTGGATGCCACTCTCTTCACCAAAGAGGTCGACGGACATCTTCTGATAGTTCAAATATATGTGGACGACATCATATTTGGGTCAACAAATGAGGATCTATACAAAGATTTTGAAAGAGTAATGAAGCAGAAATTTGAAATGTCATCGATGGGTGAGATGAAATTCTTTTTGGGATTGCAGGTTGATCAACTACCCAAAGGAATTTTCATACATCAAACGAAGTACGTTCATGATATCTTGGAGAAATTCGGGATGTCAGGTTCTACTCCAGCTTCCACCCCATTAGCAACGAATCATGGGATAAACCCTGATCTCACCAGAGAGAAGGTAGATGAAACAATGTATCGTTCCATGATCGGATCGCTGATGTATTTGAGAGATTAGAGAGTCACGAGTTGGAATTAAAGAAGACACACAAGGTCAATCATTTGTCTTATCAGCAGAACTTAGATTTGTATTATCCAAAGAGCATGATGCCAAAGAACACATCTCCCAAGACTGCATTTTCTGCTGAGAATATTTCCACAACGAGCAAAGAAAGTCAAAGCAGTGGATATCACAGTGGGTCTTCATCAAATTCAAACCAGTCTGATGCAAAGAACTTATTTTAATGCAACATCGCTGTAGACTTAAAGAACGCTCAGAACTTCAGCGAGGAATCTGCCAAACAACAGATGGTCTTCCTAGCATTTGTGCTAGAATCTTATGAAAGTCTTGTAGCAGGGAAGATAGGCAACACCAACCTGACAAAAGAAGATTATGATCAGATAGATCCTGAGGAGATGGAACTAATCGACATAAGGTGGTGTATGGCCAGTGCAGTTCATCGAGCACAGCGTTTCATGGAGATAACCGGGAGAAAGTCAATTGGGGGACCATCTACCAAGTTGGGCTTTGATAAGTCTAAGGTGACGTGCTTCAAGTGCAAACAGAAAGGTCACTTTAAGCGTGAATGCAGAAACGCGTATGCTGATGAATATGAAAACCCGTTTAGAGAAGATTACTACAAGAAGGCAATATATCATCAGAACAAATCAGAGCCACCAAGAATGAAACAGATTGAAGATAACAAAGAAAAATCTAGAGCTCTTGCGGTGATTCACGACGATGAAGGTTACGACTGGAGTGAGTTGTTACCTGAAGAGGATGCGGTTGGATATGCTTTCATGGCAAAAACTGAACCTATTCCTTGGAAAGATAACAGAACTAAAGAACAAAAGTATAATCACAGAAGGTTGTTAGCCACGAACAAATTGATCAGAATATCTGGTATTTTTTCTGAGGCAAAAAGAGCAAAGAGATGGGATCCAGACAGGGAGTGTTATCTTGACCCATATGGAAACATTGTTGTTGATCATAACACTATTGATGTGGAAACCATAATCCAAGAGTATAAAATTGTAGATGATTATTGGCAGAAGAAATGGTGGGGAAGCGGAGAAGATGAAGAGAAAGAGGATGAGAAGTCAAAGAAGATTGACACTGGGATCATTGACACGACACAGGAGTTGAATGCTGAAAACATGGGAAAGATGGCTGACAAGGTGCTGGCAGCTAATACGCTAGAGGTAGATTCTAAATCTGTCTCTGAGTCTAAAAGCCAAGTCAGTTCAAACGCGTCAACGACTGAGTCAGGTAAGAAGGTCAGTGGTGATGTTGACTGCAAAAATTGCATCAAAGAATGCAAGGTTTGTAGTACAAACACTTATCTCAAAGGTAAGAAGATTGAGGATCTGACTGCTAAAGTCAGAAGTGTTGAGGATCAAATCCTTGATCGTGACAAAATGGTGAAAGCTTCAACTGAATGATTAAAAGAATTAACTAACAAAATTGAAACTGATAAAATTGATCAAGAAAATGTTAGGAAAGAAAATGAGAGGTTAGTTCTTGAAAATCGTCAGATCACTGAAAAATTTGAGAAGCTTAAAAGCATGGTTAAAGATAATGATGATAGAAATGGTAAAACATACAAAGAAAATTTCCAATTGCAATGTGTTTTGAGAATCAAAGAAGAATTAATCAACAAACATTTGGATGAGATTGCTAAATTGAAACTTCAGTTTGAAGAAGCCAAGATTGAGAATGAGCGTATCAATTTGAAATTGAACAGTTACAGCTCTGCAAGCTTTATTTTGCAACACATTATTCCCAAACCCTTCGGGAAAGACAAAGCAGGCAAAGATGTATACTGTGATGGAACTGGGGTCGGGTTTCATCAACTTCCACCACCAGTTCTAGACAATTATTCGAAAAAGCAATCTGGGTTGGTTAATCTTGAGGAAGAAAATGAAGTGAAACTTCCTGATTCAATTGATGTGACATTTTCTTCTTCATCATCTGATGATAGTGTTCAGACAGAGATTGTTAAAAGCACAGCTGAAAGTGTTTTGAATAGTGATTCAGCTGAGGATGAAAAATGTTTTCGGGACAAGTACATTCAGAACCCAAAATCCAAAAACAACTTAGGTGATGAACCGGGTCTTGTGATGTACAAGATGGCAGGATCTGATAAGTTGTATTCGGATTCTGAGTTTCCTTTGGAGAATGTTAATGTTTCAAAATTGACAAATGTGTTCAAAATGGTTGAAATTGATGTGTCTGAAGTAAAGAGTTTGAAACAAACAAAAAGGCAAATGAATTTTGAGAAAGATAAAGCTTACTACAAAAAGCCGGTTGTTCCACCACGTTTTTATAACAATAATCGAAACAATTGGTCGGGTGGATATCAGGGTGGTAAGAGTTATCAGAAAAGGAATTTTCAAAACAAAAGGTTTGCTGAGAAGAAAGTGTTTGTGAACGGTTCAAGTTCACTTTCTGATGAGGAAAATGAAATCTTTTCGAAATCAAATGAAGAATTTTTTGAGAAGAGGGCTTCACAACCTCAGTCTGAAGGCACAAGTCGGGTAGTTGATACTCGTACATGTTTTAGATGCAACAAAGTTGGTCACATTGCAAGAAATTGCACCAACTCCAAGCCAAAGACTGAAGTTGTTAAGAATCGAAAGAAGAAGCTTGAAGCAAAAGGAAAAGCTCCAATGGTTGTTGAGAAAATTTTGAAAAATGAGAAATCAAAAGTCAAAATTGAACCTGTTAAGAACTTGGTAACTAAAAATGACAAATTTTATAAACGGGTTGCATCATCTCAACAAACATGGAAGCCAAAAGTTGTTGATAAACCAAAGGTTTCAGAGTCGGAAAAACAATCATCTTCTACCACACCGGTAAAGATGGATGTTCCTTTGGATTATTATGAAAAATTGGAGAAACAATCTTCTACCCCTTCAGAGAAGAAGAATGTTCAAAAGAAAAATCAATCAACCGGTCAACTTAAGATAGATGAGTTTTTCTTATACAAAAAGGTTGAGGTTGGATCTGATGAAAGTTTGAAAATGAATGATAAAAATTTTCCGCCACTTTATACTGCTAAAACTCACATTAAAGTCAAGTTACCTGAGTCCAAAGAGGCTTGGGTAGCATCAAAATCTCACTAAAGATTTTGGACTTGCCGGAGCTTCCTAGTTTGTAATTGTGAAGCATGAATCGGCATCTTTATTGAATTGTTTGTGATATGTGCAGGAACTTCCGAGAGCAATTTCACGATGGATTATGGATAGTGGAGCGTCTCGACATATGACAGAAAAGACTGCATTGTTGTACGATGTTAGAAATTTTAATGGAGGTTATGTGGGATTCGCAGGAAATCAAGGTGGTAGAATTGTTGGTGAAGGAACGTTATCCAATGGGATTGTTACGTTTGAAAGAGTTAATTACATTGCTGAGCTGGAGAACAATCTACTGAGCATTTCGCAGATTTGTGACAGGATGTATACTACTCACTTCACAGACAAAGAATGTTTGATATTGAAACCAGGATTTGTTATCCCTGAAGAATGGATTATCATGCGGGCACCAAGAGTCAATAATATGTACGTGTTGGACATGAGCGTAGCTACTACAACCACGGGTCAGGCTCATTGTTTTGTGTCTAGAGCAACAGAGAAAGAATCGAGGTTGTGGCACCGGAAGATGGGGCATATACATCTTAGAAAAATGAATCACTTGGTGCACAATGATTTGGTTCTTAGAGTTAATATCAAAGGTTTTCATCTGGAAGGGGAGTGCATTAGTTGCATTAAAGGCAAGCAGAAGAAAAAGTCACACCCTAAAAAGCAAGTCAATTCAGTTTCCAGACCGTTAGAGAGACTACATATGGATATGTTTGGTCCAGTAAACTTCAAAAGTATTACAGGGGATCTCTACTGTCTTGTGGTTACTGATGATTATTCCAGATTTTCATGGGTATCATTCTTGAAGTCGAAAGATGAAACGTTTGATTGTTTGATGGCGTTGTTCAGAAAGATTGAAAATTTGTACCAAAGGCGTATCAAAAGAATCAGAAGTGATAATGGTACTGAGTTCAAGAACAACAAGATGGAAGAATATTGTGATGAAAGAGGTATATTGCATGAGTTTAGTGCTCCGTACACTCCGCAGCAGAATGGAGTTGCAGAACACAAAAATAGGATGCTAATCGAAACGGCTAGAATAATGCTTGCTGATTCAAAGCTACCGATAAATTTTTGGGCAGAAGCAGTTTCCGCAGCATGCTATACACTCAACCGGGTTCTCACTGTAAAGAAATTCAACAAAACAAGCTTTGAGTTGATCAATAACCGCAAACCGAACCTGAAGTTTTTAGAACCGTTTGGGTCTCCTTGTACATTTCTAGAGCCTTTTGGTAAATTTGGTCCAAAGAGTGTCGAAGGAATATTTGTGGGTTATTCAAGTCCACAAAGACGAGTCTTTGTTCCAAGCATGAAGCAGATTATCGAAGCACAACATGTTGAGTGTCAGGGGTATACTATGCCGCCTCAAAATCCCGGTGACTCATGGCGTTTTAATTACGATAAATTGTGGGATTCGTTTGACATGGAAGAAGAAAAGGAAGAATAAGAAGAAGATTTCTTTGACGAGTTGGATATTCTGAGAGAGTATGAAAAATCGCAGGAAAGGTTTCCAGCTGAGTCTTCAAGAAGACCGCAACGAGTTTCAAATGATGATGAAGCAGGTCCAAGCAATGCTGGAGAACATGATGATGTCCAACAAAATGAAGTTGCTCAAGATAATCAGTCGGCACAGAATGATAATCAAGAATCTGAGAACATGCCAGTTTTTTATCGTGGTGATTCAGATTCTGAGGGGGAGCAAATTCAGATTTCAAGTCAAACAAACCTAGTCAGTGAACAAGATGCAAATCAGAATGTTACTAATCTGGAGGGTGATGTAGATGTTCCAGGCGAAGTGATGCAACGAACTCTTTCATATCATCCAGAGGAATTGATCATTGGAGAATTGTAGACAGGAGTCCGCACTCGAAGACAGATTGATAAAGGGCTTACATGTTTTTATAAAAAAGTTGCTCCTTTGCAAACTGAATTTTCATTGAGTTGTTTTATCTCGCAGGTTGAACCAAGGACTTACAAAGAGGCGCTTACTGAAGATTCTTGGGTCAATGCAATGCAGGATGAACTGAGCCAATTTGAAAAATTAGGAGTGTGGAAGTTAGTGGATTTACCAGATGGTCAAAGGAAGATAAACACCAAGTGGGTGTTCAAGTGTAAAAGAGACGATAGAGGAGTTGTGGTTCGTAACAAAGCTCGACTCGTAGTCCAGGGTTTCAGTCAGCAGGAGGGGATAGATTTCACTGAAGTATATGCTCCTGTAGCTCGACTAGAAGCTATCAGAATTTTCCTAGCATTTGCATCATGGAAAAACTTCAAAGTATATCAGTTAGATGTAAAATCGGAGTTTCTTTACGGGAAGGTAAAAGAGGAGGTATATGTCGGTCAGCCACCGGGCTTCACTGATCCAATCCACAAAGACAAGGTCTACTTGCTAGACAAAGCGCTGTATGGTTTACATCAGGCCCCGAGAGCTTGGTACGAGACATTATCTCAACACCTACTAGCCAACAGCTTCATCCGTGGAAAAGTGGATGCCACTCTCTTCACCAAAGAGGTCGACGGACATCTTCTGATAGTTCAAATATATGTGGACGACATCATATTTGGGTCAACAAATGAGGATCTATACAAAGATTTTGAAAGAGTAATGAAGCAGAAATTTGAAATGTCATCGATGGGTGAGATGAAATTCTTTTTGGGATTGCAGGTTGATCAACTACCCAAAGGAATTTTCATACATCAAACGAAGTACGTTCATGATATCTTGGAGAAATTCGGGATGTCAGGTTCTACTCCAGCTTCCACCCCATTAGCAACGAATCATGGGATAAACCCTGATCTCACCAGAGAGAAGGTAGATGAAACAATGTATCGTTCCATGATCGGATCGCTGATGTATTTGACAGCTTCAAGACCCGATATTATGTACCCAACCTGCCTCGCAGCAAGATTTCAATCTAACCCGAGAGCTTCGCATATGGTGATTGTGAAAAGGATATTACGCTACCTGAAAGGAACTCCATCGTTGGGGTTGGGGTATCCAAAAGAAGGCGATTTCACGCTCGAAGGGTATTCCGATTCAGATTTCGGATGCTGCAAAGTTAATGCTAAATCAACAACAGCAGAGTGCCAGCTTTTCGGATCAAGATTGGTTACTTGGCAATGCAAAAAGCAAACCTCTGTGGCTTTATCCACATGTGAAGCGGAGTATGTATCTGCTAGCAGTTGCTGCTCACAGATCATGTGGATCCAGCAACAGATGCGCGACTACGGTTTGCAGTTTCTAAACACCCCTATCTTTGTTGATAATGAGGCAGCAATTAACATTACTAAAAATCCAGTTCATCACACTAAAACGAAACATATTGAGATTCGTCATCACTTCATTCGAGATTGTTTCGAGAAGAAGTTGATACGAATTGAGAAAATCCACACTGACGAGCAAAAAGCTGATTTACATACTAAAGCTTTTGATAAAGCACGTTTTCAATATTTGCTAAAACTGAATGGTATGAAGCTTTTATCGGTGTTGGAGGAGATTCTTGGCGTTGATGAAGGATACATTGTAGATGATGTTGAGAAGCAATCTGCAATGGTTTGTCGATTTTTTACCTGTTTTGGTATTTAGGGGGAGTATAGGGTAATTTTTCAGAAAATACAAAAACAATAAAAAATGACAAAAATACAAAAACATGAGATATTTTCAAAATCCAAAAACAATAGAAAACCAGAAAAGAGCTTGTGTAAAAAGGGAAAATGATAGTACATCGGCTTGACAGACACGGTATGCTAAAGAAATGGAATGTTTAAAAGGTTAAACAGTCTCGCTGATGATATGCCGATAGGTTTTTACACATTTAGTAGGTTTGTTCGGGATATAAACTTAAATCTTTACTTGCTTATTTCGTTGGGAACACTACTTGGATATATAGGTAACCCCTGAAATTTCGTTTGAAAGATTCTTTTTTCTGATATACTAGGTTTTTATATTCAGTGATATCTGGGGTATTATTCCGGGACTGCTGCTGAATGGAAGTTCTGACCTAGTCCTCGAATAATACTTTCCGCAATGCTTGAAACACAGCATCACCCTCAGCATATATGATAAGACAATAAAATTGCTTAGCAATGCTGTTGTAAAAAAGATCCTCTAAAGGGGACACACCCAAAAGTTGAGTCATGATCTCTCTGCTGAACGGTAGTTCTGACCTGAGCTCTCATGATTCTTCATAATTTATTAACCCCTTACAGATATCATTTGTGTTATAATTACTTGTAAGACTGAATATTGGGATCTGGATACGGGAGTATATTCAAGAGGTGGGACACACGTATAAGTTTAAGTCTCTAAAACACTAAATCCGTATCCTGAACAGATTGAAAATTGTGTGAAAATTTAAGTGGATCAGTATATCGACAATCTAAGCGAATTGTTTAATTCTGAGTATGTAATCAAAGCTTAATGGTACTTGTCATTTGTTGAATAGCTGATATGATTCCCTAACACACTCATCAAAAATATGTTTGTAAATAGTTTATTTTTTATTGCATTTTAGTTCTGTATTTCATTCCTAGTTTATAAGCTTTATTAAAAATCCAAAAAGATTTTTCATTTCTGCTTTATTTTTTACAAACCAAAGTGGAGAGTTGATCTTCGGATTCGAAAGATTGAAAGCAGATGCAGGAGATTTCTGGACTGGAGGATGAGTCGTGAGCTAATCTTGATAAGTTTGAGAAGTTGAAAAGTTTAAGCAAGTTCATTAAATTGAAACTTGTGATTTTCATAAAATTGTTTGAATATGATGAACAAAAGTCAGTGTGAATTATCTCTGATCAACCAAGGTCATTAAATTGGACTTGGTAGATAAATTAAGTAATCAGGGTCATTAATTTGGACCTGAATATTTAAGTGGATTTCTAACACTGTAGTTTGAATGGTAAGTTTTGATTTGAAACTATTTTTATCATATATCTTATTTTTGGGTAGAGATTTTACAGGAATCCCCATGGTAATGATAATGCAAAAGTTTGAACCAGAATTAGAGCCCTAGTCTACCGAGAGGGGGAGTCAGGATTCTGGATCAACAATCAAAGGGGAGATTAAAGATGGAGCCAGATTGAGTTTCTAAATCTGTGTGAAGAAAGAGTTTTTGCAATGAGAAGACAGAGTTGGAAAAAGATCAAGACTGAAGACTCAATGCCGAAGACTTCGTCAACATCTAAGGGGGAGTCTGTTGGTACACTAAATGTCTGTTAACTACGTCTGAGTTGAGTCTTAGATCTTGATAGGATTGTTCGGAGCTTGGATATGAAAAAGTGGATCTTAGAATGTAATTCCACTCCAAATAAGTCTAGGTGGTGATTTCACTCTTGATGAACATTGTGATTCCGCTCCTGATGTTATTAGTGATTTCGCTCGTAATGTATTAGGTAGCTTGGAGTGGAATCAAGCCGCCTATAAATACGGGTTGGCTGTTGTTCATTTGTAAGGTTTGGAGCGGAACTAGATCATGCTGTAGGTGTCGAATTGCTGTCAAAATCTACTCAGAAAGCATTAATAGAAAGGAAATTGAAAGGATAAAGCTGTTGTGACATTGTTTACTTTGATTCCGCCTTTGTATTCAATGATGAACTGCCTGATACTGACTGTTTGGGGTCTCAACACGGTCCAACACATAGTATCTTGATGAAGTTGTATAGCCCATCACCGAGGATTAGAGTGATAGAAATAAACGCCTACCAACCCAAGAAACAATAACTAAATGTGTCCAATGTAGCGGAAAAATCAAGAAAACTAAACCGGCATCACCTTGTAACCGTTGAGGCTTTTCATACTACTTTCTGGCAAACCCGTAGGAAACCAATCTCCCAATAAATAAGATCCATATCCACCTATCACCAAAAACCGATAATTAAATCTATGAAAAAAAAACTTATAAAATTCGTAAGAAACAAAAATGTTATACCTCCAATTGCAATGCTGTAACAGGCAACCGAACATGTCTGGATCATGGTATTCTCATGTCTAGTAAATGGAGTAATGAAATTCCGGATTTTTGGAGCATCTTTGTCCAAGTTCTCGTGAACACAAAATCGCAGCCAATCCTAGACAAACAATAATGTCATATAAATGTATAGGAATCTCTAAATTCCACTTTTTTCAAAAACTAACCTTCATATTCTTCCCAAGAATCTCCTCGTTGGGATTGTACCATTTGTACGCAAGTGGATTCTTGCTAGTCGGCCTCTACACAAAACAATCACATCAATAACATATAATTCATTTAAACATGATAACGACTATTAATCTTCTTACCTCATACTTAATTTTGGGAATGCCAGGGAAGAACTCCCCTTCCCATTCATCTGAATCTTCCGAGCCGCATTCGCCATCAAGATTAGCAGGACAAGTAGGCGGAGGTTCACAAATCTACAAACAAAATTATCAAAATAGTTAAATTTACAACACTAAATCATTCAAATGATCAAATCAACCAATCAAAAACACATCAAACTATTTACCACTTTTTTAGATACCACACTGAAGCAGATAACACACAGCAGCAACAATTTAACAGCTTTCATTCTCATCATCTCATCCAAATCCGGTAAAACCTATATCAAATTAATCATAAATTCTACTCAAAACTCAAATTCAAACACAATTTTATATCATAAACAACTGAAATCGGCTCAAAACATCCCAAAATCTTTAACATATTCTCTTTTAATACTTTTTTTATTTGCAATTTCATCTTCTGGAATCTCGAACCTACGAACCTTCAATACTGATTATTGAACCTGCACTTACATGGAAAAAACCATTGTAAAGGAAGAAAACAATTACCTTTTGAGTTCTGTTGAGGTAGCAATGAACGATCGACTTGAATGGAGACCTTAAAATAAAGTATGCGATTCGATTGAAGGATTGTCGTTGGTAGCGTAGATGTAGCATGTAGGGTTTGAAAGTTGACATCAGGAAGAAATTAACCCATGTTTAAGAGATCTGATTTCTTCGACAGAGCAATCATGGGTGGCCGATTCAAGAGATTTTCATGTTTGTACCGAAACAATATTAAATCAGAGAATACGAAATCGCATACAAAACATAAAATCAACATTGAATCTGTATCCCAAAGACATTAAAACACCTAATCGCACACCTAAAAACCAAAATGAAGAACAAAAACCCTAAAAATTAAAATAAATTAAGAAGATACGAACCTTAAATCAAAGAGGCAAAATATGTGAATGGAGCAGATGATTGAAGAATGAAGGCGTGAATGAGAAGGTTTTGAATTCTAGGGTTTGAGGAAAGAGTTATGAGAATATCCAGAAGCGTGAAGGAGAAGAATGAATATTAGGGTTGGAAAAAAGAAAAAAAAAGGGGACGGAGGTACTGTTGGGCGGGAAAAGGCAAAAAGTGATGCCCTAATCTACTGAAACGTGGCCCAAATAACTTTCATTTATTATATATAATAGATATTAGCACATAGAAAACAGTAAACTTGTGGTGGTGTTGTGTCGGTTCTAGGACCAGAGCTGACTCTCTAACGGTTTAGTATACTATACGAGAAGTATCAAGTATCAACATATGTACTATGTATATTACACGTATCCCTGTGTATAAACAGATAGAAGGCTGCTTAGGAGAAGACTGGTCCAAACCTATGTTGTCAAAAGCTCAAGGCGCACTCAAGGTGCAAAGGCCTTGCCTGGAGCCTAGGCGCAAGACGCAAAAAAAAGTGAGGGTTTTTTTAAGTAAGGCGCAATAATAAAAATAATAAAAAAAATATATATTTAATAAACATAAAAAATTAATAGTTTATCACTAATATACAAATATAATAGAAAATTATTATTATATGTTTTTAGAATATGTAGAATGATAATAATAATAATAATAATTAATGTTTTATTAAAATATATTTTGTAATTGTAACAACTTAAAATAATAAAATTGAAAAACAGTTAAAGTAATCAACTGGGTCACCCATCTATTTTATTAAAACAAATTCCCAGTTTTGTTACATATATAATGATGGCCATGCCCAATATACAAGGATTAGGGTTCAGTCTTTTGAAAAGCCATCATACATTTTAGTACGTGAGAATTAGGGTTACAACTTTTCTAGCTTCAAGGTAGGGGTGTGTATGGGTCGGTTTGGGTCGGTTTTGACCAAAAACCATAACTATAACCGCGATGTCGGTTATTGGATAACCATACCCATAACCGATCGGCTATGGTGGTTATGGTTATTTGGTTTTGATGGTTATAGCGGGTCGGTTATGGGTGGTTAACCGTGTATTTAGCTTAGCTAAAAATAGCTTAATTTTTTTAACATGGAATACATTGTTATTGCATATTTGTATATATTGGTATATTACATAGTATTTAAAAATACGTATAATCTATAATATTAATACCAATTATTATCGAATATTCAAATAAAGTGATATGATGCATTCCATAAATTCTAATAAACATTCAACCAAAACCACAAAATGATATGAAAAACCAATAAGTACTAAAAATCTTCAGTCAAAAACATCAAATATTAAGAATATGGTGAAAAGTCCTAAATCCTACAAAGATTTATTACATGTCGGTTCGGTTCGGTTATGGTGGGTATGGAAAAAATGATAACCATAACCAACCCGCTACTTTCGGTTTTCAAAAAAACCATTAACCGACCCACCGGTTTTTTATTTGGTTCGGTTTTTTCGGTTCGGTTTTGTTGGTTAATTCGGTTATGGTTCGGTTAATTCGGTTTTTTGCGCACCCCTACTTCAAAGTAAGCTACTAATCCACAAGTTACCAACTTCAACATATTTTTCAAGTTGCTAAACTAGGTTTCTATCTATCTACTCCCTCTATCTTTCAATTCCGACCCTTTTCTTTCCATTTCAAGTCGTTTTTTTCTGATTAAGCTCGCCTTGTTGTGCCTACGCCTAGCTCCAGGCGAGCGCCTGAACGTCGCTTATACAAAAAAAAGCCCAAATCGTCATCTAGGCGCGCGCCTAGTGCGCTTTTTACAACATAGGTCCAAACACTAATGAGCTGATCTGTATGGGCCAGGGCCTACTAGACCGGCCACAATATACAATAAATTTTGTACTTTAACAACCATATCATAAAAATCCAAATCATTTTAACTTTATAAGTGTAATTTTTTCTACAATTTATAACTGAACATACAAAACTAACATGTCTTGTTGTTTCACCCAAAAACAAATTTAGAACTAGTGAATAACATATAGAAGTCCTCTATCATCGCCACTTGAAAGTATGATCTAATGATATATTATTGATCCAAATTCCCATGGAAACCTTCATGAAACCATTCGCGTATTAGCTGCAACCCACAGCAGTTGAAATGAAATACTCGCGCATAAGCTGGAACTTGGTGATCAGCTTTTCTTGATCCGGCCAGCTTTCTTTGATCACTGGGATATCACAAAACTTGTCCTTCCATGCCAATATAAGTGGAAACCTATCTTCATCTAAGAGTTTTATACCACCTGTTTCTTCAAATATTCCAAGATATTTGGCAATCCATCCAAACACAAGGTCTAAGAACCCAAACGATTCTCCGCTGAAGAAATTCTTTCCAATTAGTTGTTTTTCAACTATGTCTAGATTCTCTAAAGCAGGACCTATTGCTTCTTCTTGCTCCGCGCCTTGGGTCACATAAGCACGAAATATAGATGTCGCCACCTACATTTGGTGAAAATCGCGTTTAAGAGTTTTCCTTAACGCGTCTTTATGCAACCTAACTTTGTTTCACTACTAGAAAACTGGAGGTCTCCTACGCAGATAAGGGTCCTAATGCGTAGGAAACACCCATTAGCGACAAAAAATTAAAGATTTTTGTAGGATAATCTGAAGTAGGAAAAACTTTGCGACAAAAATACAAAAGAATCTGGTCGGAAGTTCCTATGCATTTGCAATAACCTTTACACATTTTCGATACAGATTTTCCTACGCATTTTTGACACAAGTTTTGCTACACATGTCCTAGCGTTCTGTTTTTTTTGTTCTTTTAAGTTGCTACGCATTTTCGACACAAGTTTTCTTAAAATAACTTGAGTTGTGTTTTATCTCAAATATGTCCCTTAAAAAGTTAGTGAAAGGGGGACAAAAGGACAAACCCAAAATCTCTTTTTTATGCATAGAACCTTATGGATCGTTTTTTTCAAGCATTATGAATATCATTGTAACATATAATTTTTTTATTTAACCTTTTTAGTTTGCATTAACTTGACCATTTAAACAAATCCCATTTGAAAGAATGTTGTAGTAAACATTCAAGACACTAATTACACTTGTAAGTTGTAACATATGAATTGCGGTTTATGGCACAAGAGAAGTGATGATTTACCCGGTCATCATTAAACTTCGCCCAGAAACGCGCAGTGGCTCTTTCAAGCGGATCCTCAGGTAAGAAACGAGCAATTGTGTTCCATGTCTCATCTATGTACTCGAGAATCACAAGTGACTCGCATATGGGTGTTCCGTTGTGCAATAACACCGGTACTTTCTTGTGAACGGGGTTGTATTCGAGTAACAAAGAACTCTTGTTGGCAAGATCTTCATAGATGGTCTCATAGACTATGCCTTTGAGTTTCAATGCCCAAACAATTCTCAAAGCATATGGGCTTGACCATGTCCTGAAAAGCTTCACCTCTCCCATTTCTTTACTTGAACTATCATTCCATGAGATACCTTTCTTTTATAGTGGGTGAGTTGTATAACGAGTCAAAACATGCATTTTCTTATATGGGTAGGTGGGTCGGGTTGACCCAAAACATTCTTGCCCCGTATTCTTAACATTGCTTGTAATGGGTTAAGTTCCCGTAAAAATAAAATAAACGTACGAAACGTACGAATTGGGGGAAAAAGCAAAAAGTGGCGGTGGCAATCTGGTAATTATCAGCAACTTCAAAATTACTCTACTAGAGTAATTTTGAGCTTCTGTAGAGTAATTTTGTAAATGTTCATATAGAGTAATTTTGGTCGTGTAGGGTAATTATCAAAATTATAGGGTAATTATCAAAATTACACTAACCCCCCCCCCCCCCCCCCCCCCCCAACTAAAAGCTAAAAACTAAACCATAAAGCTAAACCCCATAACTAAATGCTAACAAAATAACTCTACAAGACATTTTCCAAAATTACTCTACAGAAGTCAAAATTACTCTACTAGAGTAATTTGATAATTACCCTACATTTCCCAAAATTACTCTACAGATGCTCAAAATTACTCTACTAGAGTAATTTTGAAGTTGCTGATAATTACCAGATTGCCACCGCCACTTTTTGTTTTTTTCCCAGTAATTTTGAAGTTGCTGATAATTACCAGATTGCCACCGCCACTTTTTGTTTTTTTCCCAGTAATTTTGAAGTTGCTGATAATTACTAGATTGCCACCGCCACTTTTTGTTTTTTCCCCCAATTCGTATTTTTATTTGATCTTTATCCTGCTTGTAATTTACAAAAGTTATGTTATTCCTATAATAATCTAAAACTTTGGGATAAAATGATTTTCACGTTACGCGATACAAAAACTGTTATAACCATTTAGTTTTTAGATATAGTTTACGAGTGTGACCCATTAGAGATAAAACATTTTAAATACTCATCAGAAGCGTTTCACGTGATATTTTGTTTATTGGTCATCATCTAGCTATATCAAGATGGCATCTTGTTGCAAGAAGAAAGTTTAGATTGATTCCGGCAAATGCGTGTTAGATCTCTCGGCCGATTATTATAGGATCCAAAGTTCCATTTACTCATTCGGTCACTGTTAACACGATATAACCAATGTTTTCTGGCACATAGTACCATTGGCCGGCCATCATTAAGTAATAGTTTCCAAACAACAAGAAAAAGATGACAAAAGGAAAGGAAATAGTTTTCGTTGTGTGAATATGATATGCAATAAACTAGTAGATGCCCCACCCGCGTTGCGGGGCGATGGCCAAATAATTCTCAACCAATTAAAAAAACACTACTATAATTTTGCTAGGGAAAAAAAAAACAAAAACGATAATAAGACCGTAGTAAACCAATTAAAACAAAAAACCTGTATAGTTTTAGTAAAAAAAAACTTAAACGATGGGAAAAACGTAATTTTTAACTGAGGGCCAAATCATAAATTTAATTCATGGATAAATCGTAAACTAAATGGACCAACGGGGGAGTGCCAGGAAGTTGGCGGCACGACTGTAGTTTTACACTGGGGGCAAAATTGTAATGTCACCAGGAAAACAAACAAAAACGATGGGGAAAATGTAAAGTTAAGTTGAGGGCAAAATCGTAACCTGGCTGTGAGAAAAAAAACTAATGGCAAAACTATAAATTTATACGGGGCAAAATCGTAAATTTGAACCGAGGGCAAAATTAGAATTTTTAGCCGGGAGCAAAAGCGTAAATTTATTTTTAAGTGGGGGCAAAAACATAACTTAGACCTGATGGCAAAATCGTATTTTTAAGGGAAAAAAACTAATGGCGAAACTGTAAATTAAAACGGGTAAAAATCGTAATTTTTTAACCGAGGGCAAAATCGAAATATTTACCTGGGAGCAAAAGCGTAAATTTATTTTTAAGCGGGGGCGAAAACATAAATTTGAACTGATGGCAAAAACGTAAATTTAAATCAGGACAAAATCGTAATTTTGTTGGGCCAATAGGAGAGTGCCAGGCAGCTGCCTGGCACTGTTGAACCTGCCGCCCTTTTTGCCCAATTAAGGGGAGGAACTATTAAATGCTGACGTCAACATCTTATAAATGTAGTAGTTTAAATAGTATAGGGTCTAGTGTAACACTAATTCAATTTATAGGGACTAAATCACAAATGTTGAATAGGACAGAGGCTCTTCAGTTCTTGTGAATAACAAAACTATCGAGAACCCAGGAATTATTTGCTGGAGGTGTAGATGAGGTGTTTAATCATATTTTCAAATGGTGCGGTCGGGTTTTTCTGACTAAAATATACACTAATTTTTTTCTTCAAGGGGTGCGGCCGCTCACCTTAGCCAAAAGGTGGGTCCGCCCCTGGGGGCAACTTTCATTAAAACAAACACAAAGCAAAACGCTAGCGCATAACAACAAAACCAAAACTTACATACTTCACCCAATCTATCGATTTATACCACGATCTATTTTTAACTAATAGAAAACCCAAAACCCAAAACCAAAATGTCTTCTTCATTCTTTTGGAAGCTAAACTCCTTATTCGAGAAAACAAGGGAATGAGATACAGATGAATTTGAGTACACTTCTTCCTATCTTGTGTTCTTCCCTCAATAATAATGGATCAAACATTTTGATACGTATTAAAATTCAGGTTTGGGTCACATTAAGTTTAACTCAAATATATAGTTGGGTTCACTCCCCACGAACTAGACTGTTAGACTTATCAACCTAGGCTATGGTCTACGGCCACCCAAAATAAGGGCCTCCCTTTTTTTCATTTCATATATTAGACTTGTTTTTTGACAATTTAAACAACGTTTCTAGGCTCAAGATTTAGGATTTTGCTCCACCAGTCCACACTGTCCGTGTACACTTCATTCCATAATCCAAAAGCAGCGCCGAAACACACTAACCCTCGTTACATGTGACGTCTTTTGAGTAACCAGTGTAAAACGGATTGCGGATTGGTCGTAATTAGAGCCGACATTATGACAAATCAACATTGCTATGGTTATTCAATGTATCAAATCTCAATTGCTGATTTTCTTTTATACCAATTTAATAGGGCCATGACTTTGTAGTTTGCTTAGACCTCCAAAGATGTTGGAACAGCTCTGCGCACGAACACGCCACTTTTAACCGTTCAACAATACTAAACCTAATCATAAACCAAAAATCACTTTACAAATAATCATAATTTGTTCCTGTACAACGAACAACCCCCCAAAATTTAGTAATTTTAGTCTTCAAATAATAATAATAATGATATAGTTTTCTTCAAATAGGTTGCAACTTGAATCCATGATCAATTTTCCGACACACAAGATCTATTTATAATTTTATATGATTATTCCAGTCATTCATGTCAAGAACGCACGCTTTCATCTCCGTTTTATGTGTTCCAATGCCAATTCTTTGTTCCAAAGTAACACAAAAATCACTAGGTGCTTCAGAAATGGCGACATTAAAGCTGCACTCCATGTGTTTGATGAAATGCCAGTAAAGAATATTGTCACATGGAACTGTATGATATCTGGGTTTGTTAAAAATGGGATGGTTTATGATGCCCGCAAGGTGTTCGATGAAATGCCGAACAGAAACGTTGTGTCTTGGACTGCAATGTTGGATGGGTATGCTAAGTGTGGGAGATTGGATGAGTCCAGAGCTTTGTTTGATGCTATGACTGATAAGAATGTGGTGTGTTGGAATGCTATGCTTTCTGGGTATGTGACGAACGGGCGAATGGATGAAGCGAGAAGATTGTTTGACGAGATTCCTGTGAAGAATTCGGTAACGTGGGCTACGGTTATTGAAGGGTGGTTTCGCCAGGGGCGTGTAGATGAAGCGAGAAACTTGTTTGATGATTGCCCTTTTGATGATGTTTTAGTTAATAATACGATGTTGGTCGGTTATGCTGAGATGGGAGATCTCGAATCGTTGTGGACGTTATTTGGTACGATGCGTGAGCGTGATGTGGCATCGTGGACGACTGTCATACGTTGTTTTACAAAATCTGGGAAGATGGTGATGGCCCGGAAGTTGTTTGATGATATGCCTGCAAAAGATGTAATCGTGTGGACCGTAATGATTCAAGGTTATGTACAAAATAACCAGATCGAAGATGCACGTAAACTGTTTGATGAAATGCCTAACCGAGATATAGTTGTGTGGAACTCGATCATGAGTGGGTACGTTAAAAACAAGAATTTAGAACAAGCTCTTGAGCTTTTTAATAAGATGCCAAAGCGCAATATAGTGTCGTGGAACACGATTCTTCAAGGGTATGTTCAAGAACACGATATGCTAAATGCTCGAATCTTTTTCAACAAGATTCCCGTTAAAGATCAAACCACTTGGAATATAATGATTTGTGGGTTTCAGAGTGGTGAGGCTTTCGATCTTTACTCCCAAATGCTGCAGACCAGAATCAAACCCGATCAAGTGACGTTCACCGGTTTAATATCCGTTTGCGGGTCACTTGCTGTACATAGCTGGGGGAAAGCAATGCACTCATGTGCGATCAAATGCGCGTACGTCAACGATTCAACGGTTGTTAGTTCATTAATATCGATGTACTCCAAATGTGGTTTTATGGACGATGCTACAATAATCTTCGAGACAACGATAAAAAAGGATACCGTTTTATGGAACGCGATGATTGCGGCACATTCGTATCACGGGTCGGCTTTAAACGCGCTAAAACTATTCTCTTCCATGACCGAATCCGGATATCGACCCGACCATTTAACGTTTCTAGGTTTATTAACCGGCTGTGCTCATTCGGGTATGGTCAAAGAGAGCTGGGAATGCTTCAAATCGATGGAAAAAAACTGGAAAATACATCCGACGGCTGAACATTACGCATGCATGATTGACGTTCTCGGTAGAAGCGGGATGTTAACCGAAGCGTATGAATTGGTTAAACAGTTGCCGGTTGAGCTTCCGTCATATACATGGGAAACATTGTTGAGTTGTTGTTGGGTCCATGAGAATTTTGAGTTGGGTGAATTGGTGGGACGAAAGCTTGTTGGTACTCGCGATTTGAATGCGGGCATTGGTGTGCTTCGTTCGAAGATTTATGCTGCAAGAGGTATGTGGGATGATGCGGCTAATGTTAGAACGTTGTTGGCACATCGCGGCGTAAGAAAAGATGTCGCTTGTAGTTGGATTGAGTTGAAGGGTCGGGTTTTTCGGTTTGTTTATAATGATAGATCTCATAGCAAATTGGAGGAGTTGCACAAAATGTTGGAGAGCCTGTCTGCTGCAATGGACAGTGGCGAAGCTTGAGATTTCCGACCGAGGGGGCGGAAGTCACCGGACCTAAAATTTTCTATAAAACCGGGAGGTCGAAAACGTATATACCCAAAAATTTCTATACGAAAACTACATACTCTCCAGTACTGAACGAAAACTTTGGGGGTCGGCCGCCCCCTCCCGCCCTACGTAAGCTTCGCCCATGGCAATGGAGATTTATGGGTAAATAGAGATTTTTTCGCGGGTTTTTCGGTTTGTTTATAATGATAGATCTCACAGCCAATTGGACTAGTTTCAAATGCTTGTTAAAACAGGTGAGGTGAATTGGCTCGTATAAATTTATGACGTTTTTCCAAGGTTTTCAGAACCGGATCAACCGGTCTGACCATGAAACAGGTACATAACCGGTCCAGTTGAGTCTAATAACTGGTCGGACCAATAGAAATGGCAAACAACGCTGGGTGGTTGCACCCGATTTTGCTTTTTCTCACTTTCAAAATCTCATTTACTATAGGCTTCGTATTTTGTTTATTTAAGGTTTCGTATTTTATTAACAATACAAATTAACATAGTTCTATATTTTGTTTTAGACCAGTTATGTGTGTATATATATTATTTTTTTATAATTATTTATGACGTCATCCTGTTTTTGAATCACGTCCTGCTAGCGAACCAAGAAGACGGCGGGTCCGGTGATGAATGCTTTGCATTTTTTTCTCTTGAATTTAGACCACCGGGTATGGGGCTCGTCCCAGGGCCGTCCCCCCCATCAGGGGCGGACCCACATTGGTGTCATCGGGGTCCCCGGACCCCAATCTTTTAAAAAAAAATAGTAGATTCGGTATATTAAATTGTATATGGACCCCATAAATACAATTAGGTGGACACCATAGAAATAAAAAGAAAGCTGGTGTAGTGGTAAATCTCCCTCTTTTCCACCAAGAGGTTGTGGGTTCAATCCTTGATAAGCCCATTTTTCTTATTTTTTTTAAAAATCTAGTTCAAACCTCACTTTGACTCGACCCGAACGAGGACCGACCCGAAAATGGACCCCATTGAAATAAAATCCTGGGTCCGCCACTGCCCCCCATCATGGTCCGTCCCACACCGCCCCCTAGGGGCCCGTCGCGTCCTCAGCGGCTTCTGCAAGACGGAGGCGACGTGGCTGGTGATTGGCTGCAATTTCATTTGGTGGGCCCCCCCTCTCTCTCTCCTTTAGTAATATATTGATTTTTTTTATTAAAAGTGGGTAGTCCTCCACACCCTTGGGTAGTCACCAAGAGGATGCTCCTCCTCCTGTGATGACGTGGCGCCTACGTGGCGGGTAGTCTCCAAAGAGACTATCCATTCCATACCCCATGGTCTTATTGAATAGTTTATGTATAAGATATGATTATTGAAGCTATATTTAAAAATTAAAACTATTTAGGAGGTTGCAACTTAAGTGAATTTCACCGTTATAGGTACAACTATTGTGTAGTGAATTTCACAATTTAAGAGGTTGCAACTTAGCAGAATTCATCTCTTGTACTCATTCATATAATTATCTATATATTAATTTCAATTGAGGATGAATAGTGCACTCATTTTTATCTATTATCTTTATATATTTTATTATTTTGAGCATAAATTATTTTTATTATAATTTAAAAATATGATTTTTTATAAAATTTTGGTTATGTCATTACAGCGTGCTAATTTTTATCTACGTCTTAATATAAGTTTTACTTAAAACCAAGTCGTGATTGTTTAAGTAACACCATATACCATTCCGTTATTTTAATAACATAATATAATGTTTTATAAAATTTTAAATATATCGTTGTAATGTGCTTAGTTTTATCCATGTTTTTATTAAAACTGTATTTAAAAATATAACGAGTCTAATATAACTATTTTTTTTATTCTTTATTATGACAATCCAAACCAATCCTTTTGAATAACACTGGTACCAATATTCGTCTTTATTGTTTTTTATCGATATAAAACAAGTGTCGATATCCTTTTAGGCATATCTTTATTGGTTGCTATATCGAGTGATGATATCCTACCGATACCGTAAAGAAACAAAACAAACCGATACCGATCGAATATCCGCCGCAACGTGCGGAAAATCCCACTAGTTACAATCAAAATTACTATTTTTTTTTCTGTTCAATTAAATAATATTTTTCTTACCTTTATCATTACCTTTAGGGGTGTAAACGAGTCGGGCCGATTCTGTTCAATTAAATAATATTTTTCTTACCTTTATCATTACCTTTAGGGGTGTAAACGAGTCGGGCCGATCGTCAAGTTTTTATGAAGCTCGAGCTCGACTCAGTTCAAGCCTACTTATTTAAGCTCGAGCTCTGCTCGTGAATAAAACCCAAAGCTTGGGCTCAGCTCGAGCTATTTTGAGAACAACTTTAAACGCGCTAAAAGCTCGGCTCAAGCTCAATTCAATATCGCTTAAACGATCCATAGCTTGGGTCGAGCTCGGTCACCAATGTTATTATCATTCTTATTATATTATATATAAAACCAAAATTTTGTTTGGGCCTCATTTAGGCTCGTGAGCCTAAACGAGTTTTGTATTTCAGACTCATGCTCGGGCTCGATAACTAAACGAGCTCTGTTTCAAGCTCGAGCTCGGGCTCGTTCGAGCTTTTAGCCGAGCCGATGTTGTGATGAGTTCATTTATATACCCGGATCATCATGTCAAATCCGGAATACCCAGAACCCGGACAACAACTTGTAAACTCCTGCTCCTAGCTCTTTAGCCCATCAAGCCCATTAGTCTCCAAGCATCAAGCAGCCCATTAGATAGATTCAAGGGTTTGGGAGCATAATGTGTGAACATAATCATCTTTTGGTTGTATTTAACTTATATGATTTAATTTTATCAGCATCAAAACAACCGATTATTTATTAAGGCATGTATGCATACACAAAGTCATTGGTAGTGGTATATTTGAAATACGAAGTGGGTTAAACCACAAGCTTTCTCTTGTATTGCTTGAAAGAATTCTTATTACAACGATATTGCTTTAGTTATTGCGAAAACAAAGAAACATATTTCTTTTCATTTGGTATACCGATTACTAAGGTAGTGTTTGGTATGCAGGAATGAGAGGTGGAATGGAATGGATGATTACGAGGGAATGAAGAAAAGGGTGTTTGGTTGGTCAATGGAATGGAATCACCCATTCCAAATGGCATTCCATTCCCTCAAAATCATTCCTTCCACCCCCCATGTTTTTTTTTCATTCCATCCCCTCTTGCACCATTCATCAACATCATACCCCACCACCTTCGCCACAACCCACCACCACCACCACCACCCACCACCGACACCATCGCCGCCACCCGCCACCACCTCACCCCGACAGCCACCGTCGCCGCCGCCACCCACTCGCCACCGTTATCACCCACAACCGTGACCAACCGCCAACGCTACTCGCCGCCGCCCACCACCACCATCGTCGACGCCACCACCACCGCCACCACCAACCGCCGCCGCCACCCACCGCCGCCACCCACCGCCACCCAACACCAAAGGCCACCTTACCGCCACCACCACTCGTCGTCACCGTCGCACCGCCACTCGCCACCACCACCACCACCCATCGCCGCCGCCGACACCCACCTCTGCCACCTATAACCACCCACAATCACTATCACCGACCACCACCACTGACCGTTGATTTTATTACTCTGTTTTTCTTGCCTACCGAACAATACACAATAATAATTCATTCCATTCACACATGGTAACCAAACAAGACATGGAATGGTAATGATCCATTGCATTCCCTCGTCCATTCCATTACCTCGTCCATTCCATTCCTTCGTCCATTCCATTACCCCATACCAAACAGACCCTAAAGCTAGCATTAGTTTTGCATAATTGATAGATGCTTTTTTAGATATGAAGCTTGCTTAATAAAATGGGGTTTTTACATATTTCTCCTTCTTAAGCTGACTTATTACGTATTTACCCAATCATAAAATTCAATTACATATTTCCCCTCCCTAACCCATATATATTACATATTTTCACTTTTCATTAAAATGACTCTTATGGTTGACTATTTTACCCTTAATGAACTAACTAAATGAATATTTACATATTTCCCTTTTTTCTAATATCATCGTTCAATTACATATTTCTCCAATTCATCTAGTATTTCCATAATTCTTGTACTTGCTACTGTTCTCAAACAATACCATAATACTCATAATAAAAAAAAAAAAAAAAACTTTCAAAAATGCAATCATTACTTGTTCATAATCAACTGTGCTAAAAAACAAAGAGTTTCCTAAAATTTAAGAATTACAAATACGATACCAAAAATTCAAAATCAATTGCCCAACTATGACTACGATACCAAACATTCAAAATTAATTGCTCACTTTCAAGATTTTTTTACTCTTTCCTCTTCCCCTTTTACTTGTTGAGGCTTGATGTTGAGTAGAATCTTCAGGTGCTGAGTTTTTGTATGTCTTTTCACGGAGTCCATACTCACAACAACGTGGACATTTTTGTGTCAGCGCCGCATCGCGCGGCTTTCCTGCTAGTAACATACAATACATTTAAAAAAATTATAAAAAATAAGAAGAAATACTTTTGGCCATCCTACTTAATTCGATTATATCAGCCATTGAAGGAATAAGAAAAATTTTCAAAATATTCAATGCAAGAAGCAGCATACCCATTACATTTAGCTTTTTGCCATTGTACAAATAAATTCAAAATGTTTTTCTTGTTTTTTTACCAACTTCACCAAATTATAAAATTAAAATTAGGTACAAAATAAAAGGCTGTCACAAATGACTATTTAAATTAACCAAAACAAAATTTATGCATGTTCTCACTAAGACTATTAATGAATTATGTAACATGAAGATGATATTATTCAAATATAAAGAACACAAGCTGCATGTTTTGAAGAGAATTTTTCCAACATTATAAATATCCTGAAATAATATGGCAAAGTGGAAAGCTCAAAAGACAACTACCATCCACATCTTAAAGATGTTTTTGCCATGACCTGCACATTGGCTATTCATGTGTAGTGGTTTAGCCAAATAATGCCCCCACCATGGGGCATTATTCGACACGTGGCAGTCCAATCAGCATGGGGCGTTATTGCAAAAGTGGCGTAGTGGGAATAATGCCCAAATAATGCCCCTTCCAATCATTAAAATGGATTAAAAAAATGAAACTTACACTTGGAATGCCCCCATTGGCCAGTCAAACATGTCATACTCATGCAAGTTGTTTGTTGAGCGTTTTTAATAAAACGCCGGTTAACTTTTTTTTTCAAAAAATTTGCCAAATAACGCCCTATGTAATGGGGGGGAGGCGTTTTTTGGCGTTATTTTTTAAATTTAAAAAAAAAAACGCCCCACTACACATGGTCTTACCTGCACAATAGTCTAAAAATATTCGACCACTTGTTTTCACTTCATCCAATATAGTTTTTAAAGTAAATTACAAGTTTTGTCCTTTATGTTTGTCCCAAATTGCAGGCGCTGTCCTTTGTCTTTAAAATTGATGAGTTTTGTCCTTAATGTTTGCAAATCTTGCACGTTATGTCCTTTATGGCAAACCCAGTTAGATTTTTTGGTTAAATCTAGTCATGTGCAAGGCACATGAGGGTACTGTTGTCATTTCATCTTTTTAGTGACTATTGTGTAAAACAAATTGTGTTTAGGGACTAATTTGCAATAAAATGAAAAATAAAAAAAATATAATATCTCTCCTTCTCTCAAACCTGAAAGTCCCTCTCTCTCTCTCTCTCTAAACTTAAGGTCCAGCTCTCTCTCTTTTCTCTCTCTAAGACAATCTGAAGGGACTAAACGGGCAACGACAGGTACCTCTCTCTCTCTTCTCTCTCTCTCTCTAACACAATCTGAACGGATGAAGGCAATGAAGGGTGGTTGTGGTGGTGGGTTAGGGGCGGCGGTGGGTGATTTGGTGGTGGGTGAAGGTGAGGGGGTGGTTGTGGTGGTGGGTTAGGTGCGGTGGCGGCAGGTGATTTGGTTTCGACGGTAAGTGATTTGGTTGCGGTGGAGGTGAAGGGGTGGATGTGGTGGTGGGTTAGTTCGACGGCAGTGGGTGAATTGGTTGCGGCGGCGTTGGGTGGTGGTTGTGGTGGTGGGTTAGGTGCGGCGACGGTGGGATGTTGTGATCGTACCGACAAGGCCAACCCTACTGGGTGAGTAGTCTATCTTTTCAAAGATCATTTGATGATCTGTTTGCATTAAATCACCCAGGTAGGCAACCTTACTATACGATAACTTCTGTTAACATCAAGGAAGAAATGTACTTGAGTTATGAGAGTAGTTATCTTGAGTTTCCATTGTGGATTTTGACACCAGAAGGACGAATTACAGATAATGTTGATTCTATTTATTGGACTCCCGAATTTTGTTTTGGGGTTTTGATCTGCACAAGTTTATGGGCTGAATCTGGTACTTGTTTTGGGGTTTTGATCTGCACAAATATTTTATTTTGGGATAAAAAAGTGCAAATTTGGTCTGATTGTATGGTGGTTGTAGATGATGAAGGGTGGTAGTGGTGGCGGTGAAGGGTGGTGGTGGTGGTGGAGGATGGTGGTGATAGGTGGTTCCTAATTTCAGAAATATATATATATATATATGGTTATAAAAACAATATCTTAAATTATGATTTTGGGTGGTTTGTAGGTTATTGGGGATGGTGTTTGTTGCTGGTTATGGGGGTTGGTGGTGGTGGTGGTGGTGGTGGTGGGAGGTGGCGTTGAGAGAGAGAGAGAGAGAGGGAGAGCAGAGAGAGAAAGTGGGAATTTAGAGAGAGAAGACAGAGTTTTGTCTCTATAATGGTGAAATTACAAAAATACCCTCACATGCCTTGCACATGACCAGTTTTAACAAAAAAAGTTAACTAGGTTTGCCATAAAGGACATAACGTGCAAGATTTGCAAACATTAAGGACAAAACTCATCAATTTTAAAGACAAAGGACAGCGCCTGCAATTTGGGACATACATAAAGGACAAAACTTGTAATTTACTCTAGTTTTTAACTTTTTATATTTGACTTTGAATATCATTCAAACTAAACAGTAGGGGAAATGAATATTTTGGTTTGGATCAGGATGGGTTCGGGTTAGAATGGACCGACTTAAACGATGATTATTTTGCTACGAGTCAGTACGGGCCGACTTAAGTTTCAACTTCTGCCATTTCAGGTGCTTTTTGTGTAGCCAGCAGGAGAATAATATTGTTTCCGCTACCTTTTCAGTGTCATATCAATCCCATGCTTCAGTTGGCAAACATTCTTCACACCCGCGGTTTTAAAATTCCCATTATACATGTTGAATACTAATCTCCTAATCCTTCCAACAATCCTCACTTCACCTTTAAGCCCATCAGGGACGGCTTTTCTGCAATTGCAGATCAGTTGCCTACTAATCCAAACACTACCTATTATCTCAAGTACCAAAATGAACATTAATCAAAGTTTAATAATGTAAATGGCCACATATGAATAATGAAAGTCTGATGGGTTAATATCCGTGTATCTGATTATAGCTAATTTAGGCATTAAACTTTCAAATGTGAGGCAATAGCATATTCACACTCATTCATATAAACATAGAATGTGTGTTAACGTATTCAACAAATCATCTTGTTACAACTAAAATCAATCAGAAAATCAATCATAATGCTTGAAACAAAAAAACCTACTGATGAAAACAGGGGACATTGCAAAAACGCTTTTCAAATTCCCGAATGTATTTACCCAATTGTTCCCCTTTCGTTGCTGATTGTTGCAGGTTAGGCAACGAAGCAACGATTTGGCGTCGTATCCTTCAAAGAACTCTAAAAAAACATACCGGAAACTCGTGTAGGGTTCAGCGTCTTTTTCTGCTCATCTAGGGTTCGGCGCCTTCTTCTGCTCGTCTAGGGTTTGGCTTCGTTACAAACTGCGATTACCAGGTGATGGGGAAGAAGATTGATGGTCTGCCATGTAGGGTTTGGTGTGGCAGATATGGAAGAGGAAACGAGCGACATGAGATATGAGGATTATGAGAATAAGAAAAGGGGCAGTTGAGTAATTTATAAAGGATCATGCTATTCACACATCCAAACCTTATTTCCACACCCTTTCGAAGCGCCCCGCTTTAGGCAAAGCTAGGCGTTTTGGCCTGTTTTCCAGACAAACGGTGATGTGATGGTGTACGATGTCAGTTGAACCGCCCCGCTTTGGCCAAAGCGGGGCGTTTAGGGTTTTTTTTTCCCGACACTGGGCGATGAAACTTGATGCGATGTTATATTCTGTACGGTGGAATGTTTGAACCCTAAACGCCCCGCTTTGGCCACAGCGGGGCGTTGCGACCTTGATTTTTGGAAGTTGGTGTCTTCTATCGAATGCGAACCCTAGAAACGGAATGGAGTTTAAGCAGTTGGTCGATGACGATAGATAAAGATCTTGACACGATCATATCCATTTTCAAGTATTAGACTAGATAGTCCAAGATGAAATATATTAAAACCATTCAATCCCACAAGTCTACGATGCGGAACATAGTCCCAGATTGTTTAAATAAGCGCTTTTATCAGGTGTCATGTGGTAACAACTACAAAGGGGATATTCAGATCTTTATTCGGTCATCTTTCCGAGCTTTTACAGGGAAGATATCGAAGATTTGGGCACAACTTCAAGTCACGAAGATCACTCTGCAGTAGTTGATCATGACGACCGTAATAAAACGGAACATAATCTCATATTGTCTTGAGAAGCGCTTTTATCATGTGTCATATGTTGGACGGAATATATGGATGGAAAGCCCGAATAGATGGTAGCATTCCTTGCAAGTCCTTTAAATTCGCATAAACATATATTCGTTTCATAACCTCCTCCTATAAATCAACCATAACTCACCACCCATAAAACATTATCCCTACCCCTTCACGAACCACAAAATGAAACATAGTCCCAAATTGTCTAAAGAAGCGCTTTTATCATGTGTCAGGTTGTAACAACTACCAAAGGGATATTCATATCTCTATTCGGTCATCTTTACGAGCTTTTACACACGAATATGTGGTTCCCAATTTGTGGTAGTTGTATCATACTCGATTGATTCATTTAATTCATTTTGTCATCGACCAACTGCTCGAAATCCCTTTCGTTTTATTACAGTCGTCATGATCAACTACTGCAGAGTGATCTTTGTGACCTGAAGTTGTATCCAGATCTTCGATACCTTCCAATATCAAATTTCTTCGTTTCCCATGATTATGAAACCTCGTTTCGTGAGGTGGTCTTCTTTCATGTTTCCCCGCGGCATCAAAATACAGAGCTTCATCCTTATTTCTGTAAATCGCACAAACAAGCATGCCTTGAACGAGTCTAGAACACTCGTAATCCTCAACCGGCTTTGGCTTAACAACGATCGATTTGGATCGCGACTGCCTCATAGCCCATGGAGCGTCAGCTAACCTTCACGAGCGTCTTTTCACTCTCGGTGACTGCTCAGAGAGGCATGTCTGCAGAAGGTGCAAGAGAATGGCGAGTGTCAGCTAACCTTCACCAGCCTTCCTTTAACATGATCCATGCTGGTGCTAAACCTTTTCAAGCTTGTTTTCAACGGGGATATAATGCAATGATTCCTCTCAATTGACTAGGCAGACACTTGCTTCATATGACTCACTTGAATCATCTCGGATGTAATAACAGTATGGTTAGTGGATGCAAATTGCAGAGCTCTTTTCTATGCATTATATGCACATTTATGTATCAGCCTGCGATTTCTTCTGGATGGTTCACCTATGGTAGTGTTTTGGTTGTTTATGAGTTGATTTGATTGTGAAATAGATAAGAAGGATGAGATATCGGCAGTTAGCTCGAAGAAGTTTCTCTCGATTATTGATGAAGTGATGTTACAGAAATTGATTCGCACAAACTGTGGAGAACTTGTTTGCGTTATATGACACATGATAAAACCGCTTTCTCTAGACAATGTGTTATGGTGAGACTTTTCAAGTTTGCACAGTGGGAGAAAAGACCAGCACCCCTGTCAGTATTGTCATAATGCAATGAGACATAACTGAGATTTAAGCGGCGTGTTTCAATCAACGTTTATCGACATTGTTATAGGTGATGAAGAAACCCTAAAACGGAACATAGTACCAGATTGTCTAAAGAAGCGCTTTTATCATGTGTCATGTTGTAACAACTACCAAGGGGATATTCAGATCTCTATTCGGTCATCTTTCCGAGCTTTTACACACGAATATGTGGTTCCCAATTTGTGATAGTTGTATCATACTCGATTGATTCATTTAATTCATTTTGTCATCGACCAACTGCTTGAAATCCCTTTCGTTTTATTACAGTCGTCATGATCAACTACTGTAGAGTGATCTTCGTGACCTGAAGTTGTATCCAAATCTTCGATACCTTCCAATATCAAATTTCTTTGTTTCCCATGATTATGAAACCTCATTTCGTGATGTGGTCTTCTTTCATGTTTCCCCGCGGCATCAAAATACAGAGCTTCATCCTTATTTCTGTAAATCGCACAAACAAGCATGCCTTGAACGAGTCTAGAACACTCGTAATCCTCAACCGGCTTTGGCTTAACAACGACCGATTTGGATCGCGATTGCCTCATAGCCCATGGAGCGTCAGCTAACCTTCACGAGCGTCTTTTCACTCTCAGTGACTGCTCAGAGATGCATGTCTGCAGAAGGTGCAAGAGAATGGCGAGTGTCAGCTAACCTTCACCAGCCTTCCTTTAACATGATCACTGCTGGTGCTAAACCTTTTCAAGCTTGTTTTCAACGGGGATATAATGCAATGATTCCTCTCAATTGAATAGGCAGACACTTGCTTCATATGACTCACTTGAATCGTCTCGGATGTAATAACAGTATGGTTAGTGGATGCAAATTGCAGAGCTCTTTTCTATGCATTATATGCACATTTATGTATCAGCCTGCGATTTCTTCTGGAGGGTTCACCTATGGTAGTGTTTTAGTTGTTTATGAGTTGATTTGATTGTGAAATAGATAAGAAGGATGAGATATCGGCAGTTAGCTCGAAGAAGTTTCTCTCGATTATTGATGAAGTGATGTTACATAAATTGATTCGCACAAACTGTGGAGAACTTGTTTGCGTTATATGAGACATGATAAAACCGCTTTCTCTAGACAATGTGTTATGGTGAGATTTTTCAAGTTTGCACAGTGGGAGAAAAGACCAGCACCCATGTCAGTATTGTCGTAATGCAATGAGACATAACTGAGATTTAAGCGGCGTGTTCCGATCAACGTTTATCGACATTGTTATAGGTGATGAAGAAACCCTAAAACGGAACATAGTCCCAGATTGTCTAAAGAAGCGCTTTTATCATGTGTCATGTTGTAACAACTACCAAGGGGATATTCCGATCTCTATTCGGTCATCTTTTCGAGCTTTTACACATGAATATGTGGTTCCCAATTTGTGGTAGTTATATCATACTCGATTGATTCATTTAATTCATTTTGTCATCGACCAACTGCTCGAAATCCCTTTCGTTTTATTACAGTCGTCATGATCAACTACTGCAGAGTCATCTTCGTGACCTGAAGTTGTATCCAAATCTTCGATACCTTCCAATATCAAATTTCTTCGTTTCCCATGATTATGAAAAAACCAGCACCCCTGTCAGTATTGTCATAATGCAATGAGACATAACTGAGATTTAAGTAGTGTGTTCCGATCAACGTTTATCGACATTGTTATAGGTGATGAAGAAACCCTAAAACGGAACATAGTCCCAGGTTGTCTAAAACCATAAAATGGTGATCTGGTGACTCCACTTCAACAGGGATCTCAACCATGTTAGCATCCACATATCTATCAAACCAACCAAATGAATTTTCAGTCGATGCATACCAAAAAAAGCAGTAAACATTTGGAGTTATTTAAACGTGTAACGTGCATATAAATACATATGGTTAATGAAGCGTGCAACGTTTCCAAACAATGTGGCGTCCAAACAAAGGGCCTCTTCATCCCTTAAAAAACCTTCTGAACTCCAATCAGCATCCAATAAGACAGGGTATGTATGCACCTCATTTTTGTTCTTTTCATTTCGTGCAAATAACTCACTATTTGTTACAATTTCTCCAAAGCAAATCACCAAAGCAATTCGGGCAGCTGTTTTCATCGGATATACGCACAAGCATGAACAATCAAAATACAGAGCTTCATCCTTATTTCTGTAAATCGCACAAATAAGCATGCCTTGAACGAGTCTAGAACACTCGCAATCCTCAATCGGCTTTGAAACCGGACGAAATCTATGAAGAAACTGTTCAATTTCACGGTGAATGGAGAAATTAGCGACGGAGAAAACTTCGTCGTTAATTTGAAGGCTCACAAATTTCAATATCATTTTGTCAATGACCAACTGCTCGAAATCCCTTTCGTTTTATTACAGTCATCATGATCAACTACTGCAGAGTGATCTTCGTGACCTGAAGTTGTATCCAAATCTTCGATACCTTCTAGTATCAAATTTCTTCGTTTCCCATGATTATGAAACCTCGTTTCGTGAGGTGGTTTTCTTTCATGTTTCCCCGCGGCATCAAAATACCGAGCTTCATCCTTATTTCTGTAAATCGCACAAACAAGCATGCCTTAAACGAGTCTAGAACACTCGTAATCCTCAACCGGCTTTGGCTTAACAACGATCGATTTGGATCGCGACTGCCTCATAGCCCATGGAGCGTCAGCTAACCTTCACGAGCGTCTTTTCACTCTCGGTGGCTGCTCAGAGATGCATGTCTGCAGAAGGTGCAAGAGAATGGCGAGTGTCAGCTAACCTTCACCAGCCTTCCTTTGTCATCGACCAACTGCTCGAAATCCCTTTCGTTTTATTATAGTCGTCATGATCAACTACTGCAGAGTCATCTTCGTGACCTGAAGTTGTATCCAAATCTTCGATACCTTCCAATATCAAATTTCTTCGTTTCCCATGATTATGAAACCTCGTTTCGTGAGTTGGATCCGACAATAGGGCCCACGGATCTTATGCCCACCCGAGACCGACCTCTGGATCACACATGATAAAAGCGCTTCTTTAGACAATCTGGGATTATGTTTCGTTTCTTCAAGATTTACGTCTGATGTCCAAGTTTGATCACATTTGACTTCATCTGCGGCAGTCCATTGACTTTCTTGGTTCAATAATCCGACAATAGGGCCCACGGATCTTATGCCCACCCGAGACCAACCTCTGAACCAACGGAAATCCACAAATTCCAACAAATTGTGTCTAATGCAAAGATCTTCGAATGCGGTGTGTACGTTAAATACCATTCACCGCTTTTAACGTATTTTAATGTATTTTAGTTGGTTTCGAATATACCCAAAGTAGTTGATCACGCTCTTATATACATTCAAAATTGTATTTTAACGGACGCTACTAAATACGGATGCATTTAGTAGTGTTTGTTTGAGAACCTGATTCAGAACACATGTGTAACTTCATTAAACCAAGAACAAAGCCTATTTCAAAACACATGTGTTTGTATCGGCGTTGTTTATCACCCTGTGTGAGCATTGGAAACCCGACAAACAGTCTTGCAATTATATCGTGTCAAGATGTTTCAGTTTTCACATTCAATATTCACAGTTGCATTTGGAACAAGAAGTCCAACAATCCGGTTATTATCCGTTTGTTGTCTAAACAATATGAATGCACGCAACGAATTTGACAACTGTGACAACTTATCTATCTGTGTGTGTCACATCCATCCTGTTATAGCAATTGATATGATTAATTTTTACAGATTTTTTTTCTAATTAGCGTTGTTAACTACCAAAAGAATGCATACACAAATAGTTCTAGTGGACGAAGCAAAGAGACCGTTGTGTATCTGAATCAGGTTCTCAAACAAACACTACTAAAGATGAGTTGGTGATAAATACCGGAGCTGTTATCTCGGTTGTTTAGTACTTTCGTGATAAATACAATGTTTATCTTCGTTATCCTTTGCTTTCTGCAATTCAAGCAGGCACGGATGCTAAACGTACTGTTATTACATCCGAGACAATTCAAATGAGTCCTATGAAGCAAGTGTCGGTCTATTCAATTGAGAGAAAAGATGACCGAATAGAGATCTGAACCAACCGAAATCCATAAATTCCAACAAATTGTGTCTAATGCAAGGATCTTCGAATGCGGTGTGTACGTTAAATACCGTTCATTGCTTTTTTAGTTGCTTCTCTTGTTAAGTTTCTGAACCAACCGAAATCCACAAATTCCAACAGTTTCTCCGTCGCCAACTTCTCCACTCACCGTGAAATCGAACAGTTTCTTCGTAGATTCCGTCCGGTTTCAAAGCCGGTTGCGGATTACGAGTGTTTGGTTTTGTTTGCGATTGAATCATCGATGTCCTTTATGTCGATTACAACTTCCATTGATCAAATAATAAAAACCCTAAGTGAAAATCCGATTTAAGAAACCCAGAGGAATTAGTTGTATAGCTGAGGAGAGAAAGTGAGTGTTTGGGTACTTGTTCTAATGGCGCCTCATTAGCGCTTTAACTACCAAAAGAATGCATACACAAATAGTTCTAGTGGACGAAGCAAAGAGACCGCCTTGTTAATTTTAATGAAGCAATGAAGATTGAATTTGCAAACCGCAACCTTTTTTTACAACCGAAACGGTGGCTATGCGAAATACAAACCGCAATCGTTTGTGACTATGGGAAACTTGGACATCAGACGTAAATCTTGAAGCAAATATGTGGTCCCTAATTTGCAGAACATAATCCTGGATTGTCTAGAGAAGCGCTTTTATCATGTGTCATGTTGTAACAACTACCAAGGGGATATTCAGATCTCTATTCGGTCATCTTTCTGAGCTTTTACACACGAATATGTGGTTCCCAATTTGTGGTAGTTGTATCATACTCGATTGATTCATTTAATTCATTTTGTCATCGACCAACTGCTCGAAATCCCTTTCGTTTTATTACAGTCATCATGATCAACTACTGCAGAGTGATCTTCGTGACCTGAAGTTGTATCCAAATCTTCGATACCTTCCAATATCAAATTTCTTCGTTTCCCATGCTTATGAAACCTCGTTTCGTGAGGTGGACTTCTTTCATGTTTCCCCGCAGCATCAAAATACAGAGCTTCATCCTTATTTCTGTAAATCGCACAAACAAGCATGCCTTGAACGAGTCTAGAACACTCGTAATCCTCAACCGGCTTTGGCTTAACAACGATCGATTTGGATCGCGACTGCCTCATAGCCCATGGAGCGTCAGCTAACCTTCACGAGCATCTTTTCACTCTCGGTGGCTGCTCAGAGATGCATGTCTGCAGAAGGTGCAAGAGAATGGCGAGTGTCAGCTAACCTTCACCAGCCTTCCTTTAACATGATCCCTGCTGGTGCTAAACGTTTTCAAGCTTGTTTTCAACGAGGATATAATGCAATGATTCCTCTTAATTGAATAGGCAGACACTTGCTTCATATGACTCACTTGAATCGTCTCGGATGTAATAACAGTATGGTTAGAGGATGCAAATTGCTGAGCTCTTTTCTATGCATTATATGCACATTTATGTATCAGCCTGCGATTTTTTCTGGAGGGTTCAGCTATGGTAGTGTTTTCGTTGTTTATGAGTTGATTTGATTGTGAAATAGATAAGAAGGATAATATATCGGCAGTTAGCTCGAAGAAGTTTCTCTCGATTATTGATGAAGTGACGTTACAGAAATTGATTCGCACAAACTGTGGAGAACTTGTTTGCGTTATATGACACATGATAAAACCGCTTCTCTAGACAATGTGTTATGGTGAGATTTTTCAAGTTTGCACAGTGGGAGAAAAGACCAGCACCCCTGTCAGTATTGTCATAATGCAATGAGACATAACTGAGATTTAAGCGGCGTGTTCCGATCAACGTTTATCGACATTGTTATAGGTGATGAAGAAACCCTATAACGGGACATAGTACCAGATTGTCTAAAGAAGCGCTTTCATCATGTGTCATGTTGTAACGACTACCAAGGGGATATTCAGATCTCTATTCGGTCATCTTTCTGAGCTTTTACACACGAATATGTGGTTCCCAATTTGTGGTAGTTGTATCATACTCGATTGATTCATTTAATTCATTTTGTCATCGACCAACTGCTCGAAATCCCTTTCGTTTTATTACAGTCGTCATGATCAACTACTGCAGAGTGGTCTTCGTGACCTGAAGTTGTATCCAAATCTTCGATACCTTCCAATATCAAATTTCTTCGTTTCCCATAATTATGAAACCTCGTTTCGTGAGGTGGTCTTTTTTCATGTTTCCCCGCGGCATCAAAATAAAGAGCTTCATCCTTATTTCTGTAAATCGCACAAACAAGCATGCCTTGAACGAGTCTAGAACACTCGTAATCCTCAACCGGATTTGAAACCGGACGGAATCTATGAAAAACTGTTCGATTTCACGGTGAATGGAGAAATTAGCGATGGAGAAATCCCTTTCGTTTTATTACAAACCGTAACAGTTTTTTACTACGGAAACGGTGGCTATGGGAAATACAAACCGCAACCGTTTGAGACTAGCAGAAGAACCCGACACGTCTTCTATGATGATTCGAAACATTCCGAATAACTAGTAGAAGAACCCGACACGTCTTCTATGATGATTCAAAACATTCCGAATAACTAGCAGAAGAACCCGACACGTCTTTTGCTAGTTATTCGGAATGACAATCAGATGACACATGATAAAAGCGCTTCTTTAGATAATCGCATGACACATGAGAAATGTGAACCCGAGAAACGGAAGGGATTTCGAGCAGTTGGTCGATGACATGATAGATAAAGATCTTGACACGATCATATCCATTTTCAAGTATTAGACTAGATAGTCAAAGATGAAATATATTAAAACCATTCAAGCCCACTAGTCTACAATGTGTTATGGTGAGATTTTTCAAGTTTGCTCAGTGGGAGAAAAAACCAGCACCTCTGTCAGTATTGTCATAATGCAATGAGACATAACTGAGATTTAAGCGGCGTATTCCGATCAACGTTTCTCGACATTGTTATAGATGATGAAGAAACCCTAAAACGGAACATAGTCCCAGGTTGTCTAAAACCCTAAAATGGTTTAACCGGCGTGTTCCATCAACGCCCCTCCTTACATTACTGATCTAGAATTGGAGAACCGTTGTTATTTTAGTGCGTCTCAATCACATTTTAAACAGTACTTGCCAGAGAACATTATGTTGAATGTACTGGGACCACTGGACCAAACACATGTCACATAGTTTTTCAGTGAACAAAAAGATATGAATGACAAATTGAGGGGTCTAGCCCTAGCTAGTTTGTCATGACAAAAGATATAGATGTAGTAATATAACTAGATGTTACATGTGTCAGATGAAGGTGTAGCTTCATTAAACCAAGAAAAGATATAAAGGGCACAAGGCATCTTTTCTTTCACAACGTATAGGCCTATAAGATGAAGGTGTAGCTTCATTAAACCAAGAACAAAGCCTATTTCAAAACACATGTAGACATCATGTAACAAAAAAGTAATACATCAAAGGGCACAAGGCATCATCTTTTACCATATTTGTTTGCTTAACAACGATCGATTTGGATCGCGACTGCCTCATAGCCCATGGAGCGTCAGCTAACCTTCACGAGCGTCTTTTCACTCTCGGTGACTGCTCAGAGATGCATGTCTGCAGAAGGTGCAAGAGAATGGCGAGTGTCAGCTAACCTTCACCAGCCTTCCTTTAACATGATCCCTGCTGGTGCTAAACCTTTTCAAGCTTGTTTTCAACGGGGATATAATGCAATGATTCCTCTCAATTGAATAGGCAGACACTTGCTTCATATGACTCACTTGAATCATCTCGGATGTAATAACAGTATGGTTAGTGGATGCAAATTGCAGAGCTCTTTTCTATGCATTATATGCACATTTATGTATCAACCTGCAATTTCTTCTAGAGGGTTCACCTATGGTAGTGTTTTGGTTGTTTAACCTTCACTAAAATAAACATCAGAATTGAATGATTAATTTGTAATATATGAATAAGATACCTTCGTGTTGCTTATCGGTGGTGAGTTTGATTTGAATTTTGAAAGTTGGAGTGGTAAATGGTGGGGGTGATACAGTAATTTTCAATAATGTAGGAAGGATTGTAGTTGTAGGACATTGGAAATTTAAAGACCCTGGTTAATATATACATTGGATTTGGAGTGTTTTGAGAGAGTATTTCCATGGGCGATGGAGGTGTTGTATGTGTGCAAATGCTGCGTTTTTTGATTTCGGATAATTCATTTTGCGGCGGTTTGAAGATGAAGATATAGAGAAGAGATAGGTTTTGTTTAGAAGGTGAAGAAGAACCATGTGATGGTAGTGGTAGTAGTAGTGGTGGTAGTGAAGAGTTTTTGGTAGAGAAGAATGGGTATAATAATAAGGAGGAAGTGGAAGAAGGTGAATTGGGGTCTTTGGAAATCGAGAATGGGGAGTTTGTGCCTGAAAGACCGAGACGCTTTGGGATTAAGAGTGACATTGAGAAGGCGAAGTTTGTGGCGGATAGGTGGAGGAAAAGTGAGGTGGAAAAGGGGGAGCTTGTGCCTGGAAAGATGGTCGGTTTCCACCACCCCCCTAAAGCAACGTAAAGGCAGATAACCTTCTTATTTCCACAACGAAGCGCCCCGCTTTGGCCAAAGCGGGGCATTTTGGCCTGCTTTCCACCAACCAATGATGGGACGTTGTACGATGTCACTTGAAGCACCCCGCTTTGGCCAAAGCGGGGCGTTTTGGGTTGGGTGCGATCTGCAAGCACTGGCTGATGAGACTTGATGGGATGTCTGTCGGAGAAAGTGGAACCCTAAATGCCGCACTTTAGCCAAAGCGCAGCGCTTCGACCGTCATTTCATGCATATAAGAGGCTGGCTATGCGTTCTGTCTCGTATTTTCAAAAAAAAATTCAGAGGTTATGTTGGGTTTGTTGTTTTGAGGAGAGTATTTTTCAGTGGTTACGATGTCGTTGTTTAACAACTACCTTTTCAGTGATTACTCTGAGGAATCTATTGTTCCGGATTCTTACGAGGGAGCCACTATTTCTGCCTCATAAGATAATCCGATCCCTTCCAACGCGAGGGAGGAGGATGTTGTATCTGGCATTCGTTATCGTGACAATGCGGTGGAGCTGGACTTGAATGTCCCCCCTGTGGAAGACTCCAACGCACAATACGGCTATTTGAATTACGGATATGGAGGTCAATCGTATCCTCAGCCTGAATATCAGTACGGTCTGCCAAACTATCCCGACCACGGTTATGGTGGTGAGCCTAGAGATGTACAGGAAGATTATCACGCCCACGGTTATGGTGGTGAGCCTAGAGATGTATAGGAAAACTATCACGACCACGGTTATGGTGATGAGCCTGGCTATGAAGAGGAAAACTATCACGGCCAACGTTATGGTGGTGAGCCTATCTATGAACAGGAAGACCATCCTGACCACGGTTTTGATACAAGCCTGGAATTTTCGTCACGTGATGAGTTGGTGGATTATGTACAGAAGACGGGAAAGGACAATGGCTACGTTATTGTGATTAAAAGGTCGAATAAAAAAGGAAGTAATTTCAAGATTTGGTTTCAATGTAGTCTTGGTGGGGAGTACAAGAGTGTGGCTACAGTGAGGAAAACAGGTAGCAAGAAAATAGGTTTCCCGTTTGAGTTGATAGGGTTTACAGAAGCAAAGGGAAGTGTTTGGAAGATAATGGTGGAGAACGCGAAGCACAACCACATTCCTATTGAAAATATGGAGGGCCACGCGTATGCAAGAAGGCTTTCTTCGGATGATATAAGACTGATTGAGCAGTTGGCAGAGCAGTATATTCCAAACCATAGCATCTGGAGTACATTAACGAAAAAGAACCCGGAGAAAAAGATTATTCCGAAAGATATACACAATGCTGTTCAGAAGATCAATGATGGAAAGATGGTTGGAGAATCTCCAATGCAAAAACTTGAAAACCTTCTCGTCCAAAAACATTTCAACTATTACATGCGCGTAGATGAGATGACCAACGCAGTTGAAGATGTCTTCTTTGTCCATCCACTTTCATTTACTATGTGGCGTGCGTTCCCGCATGTGCTCATGATTGACGCCACCTACAAAACAAACTTGTATAATCTTCCATTTGTGCAGGTCGTAGGTATGACATCAACAAACAAGACATTTTCGGTTGCTCATGCGTTAATTTCTGCAGAGAAGGCAGAAAACTACATATGGGTGTTGGAGAGGCTCAAGTCTACGTTGTGTATCAAGTCTATATCGGTGGACTGTATGGAGCCGCGTGTCATCATAACAGACAGGGACTTGGCGCTAATTAACGCGTGTGAACAAGTTTTCCCAAAAGCAAACAGGTATCTTTGTCGGTTCCATATTAATCAAAACATCCTTAAGAACAGCAAGAAGAAATTCACTACGAACGAGTGGAAAGAATTTGTTCGTTCGTTTAACACATTGTGTGAGTCTTCCAACGAGAAAATATACTTGTATAATCTAGCAAACCTTGAAGCATAGCTGAAAGAAGTTGGTCGTGAACGTGAGTACTTCTTACATAATTTTTTAAGTACTTTTTCACATACATACATACATACATACATACATACATACATACATACATACATACATACATACATACATACATACATACATACCTAACAAGTTATGGTTATATTTTTAGAGGTTTTTGACTATATGAAGAAATCATGGTTGGATCCGTACCGTGAAAAGTTTGTAGTTGCATGGACTTACAAGACACTTAACTTTCACTAGACTACAACCAACAGAGTTGAGTCCGTGCATGCATTGCTAAAAAGTCGCTTGGCAAGTCATCGCAACACGCTGGTTAAACTTGTGGGGATTGTTGAAGATATTGTTGAGCGTCAATATACGGATATTATAAAAACTTTTGAAACAAACCTTAGAAAAAAAATGAACCACCACAAGGCTCAACCCATGCTTGCAAATGTACTGAAAAAGGTTTCAATATATGCTATTGAGCTTATGGCTTTCGAGCTACGACGTAAGGAAGACGGGTTGAGAGCCCACGGTTCAACTTGTGGTTACCAGCTTTGGACCAGTTGCCGTTTGCCATGTGCTTGTCGTCTGGAAAAGTTAGAGGACAACGGTACGTTTACATATTGACTCTTGGCTATTATGATTTCACTACCTAATTTACTACCATATGTTTTCGTTCATAGGGGAGCAAATCCAATTGGATTCGATAGACGTGTTCTGGAAGAAGCTTGACTTCGAGCCGACATGGAGTGGGGTTGAAGATATCGATGTAGACGTGGAGTTTGAAAAACTCAAACAAAAAATCAGTCCAACACCTCCTCAGGTGAAAAAGAGCTATCTGGAGAAATTTAAAGAAATCGTCATGCCAGGCAAGAATACCAAAAACCCTCCGGTGGTTCAAATGAACACCCGTGGTCGTCCAACGTTAAAGATGCAAGAACAAAGGAAGGCAGAAGCTTTAAGAAGAAGCTCGTATATACCGTCCGAAGAAAGTTGGCTCGACGGCTCGTGCGATCTTCCTCGTTACAGAAAAAACAACAACCGCTTAACCTTCACCCTAGTTTCACATATATCACGTTGGATCCTAAGTAGCAGATAGCTTTCAGGGACTATGAATCTCAAATTCCAGAAGTGTTTCACCCATACATCTCGAAGTTAAAGGATGTGAAACCAGACGGTCACTGTGGGTTTCGATCGGTAGCTGTGGGGTTAGGACTGAATCAAGGAAAGTGGGTGACTATCCGGCGCCAACTTTTGTATGAGATGCGTCAAAACCGTGATATATGGAGGCAATTCTTCGATCCTGAAAATCAAGGATATTACGATGACCTGTACAACAGGATAAATTTTGAGGGAGTGGGTGCGGCAGGGGAAAGAAATTATATGCAGATGCCTGAGACGGGATTTCTAATTTCTCAAAGATATGGTGCGATTGTTCACACGTTGAACATTCGTGGCAGCCACACAGTTTTCCCTTTGTTGGGCGGTCCGGAAGACGCTTTAGAGCCTCATCTAGTTGTTGTGGTTGTGTTCGTCGACGGTGGACATTTCATCCATGTAACACTTGAAGGTTCCTACCCAATGCCTCCCACGCACCCACTTTGGGAGGCGAACAGAACTGAGAGGGCAGCACCCTGGCATGACAGAAAGAAGGATCAACTCGACGAATATCAAAGGCTAATGTGCCCACTCGTTGTACGTAATCTTTTCCCAGATGTTCAAAGTTTAGGTTGAAGTACATGTATAATTGTAATCCTATTAACTCATTTACAATACAAAAATTTGTTTGTTATTGTTATTGTTAAAAATAAGCCATCATACGAACAAATGCATATCCAGCATTCAAACGATAATACGAAGTACAATGATTGTGTTTGGTTTTGTTTGCGATTGAATTAAACTGATTTTAAAAAAAAATAAAAAAAATCCCAAAGCGGCCCGCTTTGGTCAAAGCTTGCCGTTTCAAGTTTTTTTTTAATTCATTTTAATTCAAAAACACGCCTACGACCGTCGTAGCGTGTCGTATTTTGCCACTATAATTCATAATACGAAGTTCAATTGATGTATTTTTCCATTTTAAACACATCCAACTCATACCTAATTCAACAAATTACAACAATAACAAAAAAGGATATTAATTTACAATAACATTTAATCAACCAAAAAAACATAACTAAATTTAAACACACAATAATATCAAACATCACCCACATTTTTCTTTATAAATTCAAGAAACTTGAAACACTTACTTTGTGGATTGTTGGAGGTTATTTATCATGGTTTCAAAGTTTCTCTTCAAAGGGTTTATTGGGGTTGTTGAAGTATCTGGTTCTGATGACTGCATGTTTTCGATCAAATTAGGATAATTTTGTGGGTATTGTAGGGGAAAAGACCAATTGTTTGTGTGCATTATCATTGTCGAGAATACTATATAACTTTTGAACGATTGCGAATAGGACCTTGACCAAATTTCTTCGTTTCACATGATTATGAAACCTCGTTTCGTGAGGTGCTCAGAGATGCGTGTCTGCAGAATGTACAAGAGAATGGCGAGTGTCAGCTAACCTTCACGAGCGTCTTCTCACTCTCGGTGACTGCTCAGAGATGCATGTCTGCAGAAGGTGCAAGAGAATGGCGAGTGTCAGCTAACCTTCACGAGCGTCTTATCACTCTGGGTGACAGCTCATAGATGCATGTCTACAGAAGGTGCAAGAGAATGGCGAGTGTCAGCTAACCTTCACGAGCGTCCTCTCACTGTCGGTGACTGCTCAGAGATGCATGTCTACAAAAGGTGCAAGAGAATGGCGAGTGTCAGCTAACCTTCACGAGCTTCTTTTCACTATCGGTGACTGCTACGACGGTCGTAGGCGTGTTTTTGAATTAAAATGATTTTTAAAAAATAAAAAAAAACCCCAAAACGCCAAGCTTTGACCAAAGCGGGCCGCTTTGTTTTTTTTTTTTTTAAATGATTTTTAAAGTTTTGCGCTTTGGTGTTTGAAAATTTACATTTTTATTCCCTCTGGGCCAAATATGTAAAATTGGAAACCAAAACGCCCCGCTTTCGCCACAGCCTACTCTCCACCCAGGTCTCGGATGAAGCATTCGCTGGTGAAGGATTAAGAGAGCGGTTTCTTGAGTTGTATGATGAGAGGAAGAAAAATGAGGAGCATATGAAGGTTTGGTCAAAGCTTGGCGCTTTGGTGTTTGAAAATTTACATTTTTGGTCCCTCTAGGCCAAATATGTAAAATTGGAAACCAAAACGCCCCGCTTTCGCCACAGCCTCCTCTCCACCCAGGTCTCGGATGAAGCATTCGCCGGTGAAGGATTAAGAGAGCGGTTTCTTGAGTTGTATGACCGAAGTTACCCGGAACGTGTCGTACAGACCATAAACTAAGCATTAAGAATTATGGTGGCAAAATACGACACGATACGAAGGTCGTAGGCGCGTTTTTGAATTAAAATGATTTTTAAAAAATAAAAAAAAATCCCAAAGCGGCCCGCTATGGTCAAAGCTCGGTGTTTTGGTTTTTTTTTTTTTTAAATTCATTTTAATTCAAAAATGCGCCTACGACCGTCGCCGCATGTCGTATTTTACCACTGTAATTCATAATAAGAAGTACAATGACAAAACAAATCGAATACTGGTCCGGTAGGACGTGTATACACACAACACGGAACGTTGATATACAAGTGAAATCAAAACACAATAGCCCTAAATCATGTAATACGACCACAGGTATGACCGAAGTTACCCGGAACGTCTCGTGTATACCATACACTAAGCAATATGAATTATGGTGGCAAAATACGACACGCTACGACGGTCGTAGGCACGTTTTTGAATTAAAATGATTTTTAAAAAATAAGAAAAAACGCCAAGCTTTGACCAAAGCGGGCCGCTTTGGTTTTTTTTTTAATTTTTTAAAAATGATTTTTAAAGTTCGGCGCTTTGGTGTTTGAAAATGTACATTTTTATTCCCTCTGGGCCAAATATGTAAAATTGGAAACCAAAACGCCCCGCTTTCGCCACAGCCTCCTCTCCACCCAGGTCTCGGATGAAGCATTCGCCGGTGAAGGATTAAGAGACCGGTTTCTTGAGTTGTATGATGAGAGGAAGAAAAATGAGGAGCATGTGAAGGTTTGGTCAAAGCTTGGCGCTTTGGTGTTTGAAAATTTACATTTTTGGTCCCTCTGGGCCAAATATGTAAAATTGGAAACCAAAACGCCCCGTTTTCGCCACAGCCTCCTCTCCACCCAGGTCTCGGACGAATCATTCGCCGGTGAAGGATTAAGAGAGCGGTTTCTTGAGTTGTATGACCGAAGTTACCCGAAATGTTTCGTATAGACCATAAACTAAGCATTATGAATTATGGTGGCAAAATACGACACGCTACGAAGGTCGTAGGCGCGTTTTTGAATTAAAATGATTTTTAAAAAATAAAAAAAAATCCCAAAGCGGCCCGCTATGGTCAAAGCTCGGCGTTTTGGGTTTTTTTTAGATTTTTTAAAATTCATTTTATTTTAAAAACACACCTACGACCGTCGTCACGTGTCGTATTTTGCCACTATAATTCATAATACGAAGTACAATGACAAAACAAATCGAATACTGATCCGGTAGGACGTGTATACACACAACACGACACGTTGATATACAAGTGAAATCAAAACACAATAGCCCGAAATCATGTAATACGACTACAGCTATGACCGAAGTTACCCGGAACGTGTCGTGTATACCATAAACTAAGCAATATGAATTATGGTGGCAAAACACGACACGTCACGACAGTCTAAGGTGCGGTTTTGAATTAAAGTGATTTTAAAAAATAAAATAAAAAACAAAGCAGCCCGCTTTGGTCAAAGCTTGGCGCTTTGCAGTTTGAAAATTTACATTTTTGGTCCCTCTGGGCCAAATATGTAAAATATTAATGCAAAACGCCCCGCTTTGGCCATAGCGGGGCGCTTCGACCTCAACTAAAAAGACACAAAGCGTGCAGCTTTGGCCAAACTCAACCAAACACAAAAAACACACACAAAGGTGCGAAAACACACAGTGGACGTCGTTGGAGCTCGTTTCAAGACCATTTTCATCGATTCGACTTCTAAAAGGTTAGATTACTAGTCCCCAATCATTTAGACTTCAATAATTTCTGAAAATTTCGAGTCTTGATTGTTGATTTGGGTCGGGATTAGCTGGGTTTGTGTTCGTGGTGAACAGACGGGGCAAAGCGCCCGGCTATGCCCAAAGCGCGGCGTTTTGCCCCCGATTTGGGTTGCGGATCTCTTGATTTGAGTTGATTAGCTGGTTCGTAGGTTACTAACCCGCGTACGTCCATTAGGGCTGTAAATGAGTCAAGCCGAGTCGAGCCAGGGTGGGGTTGAGCTCAAGCTCGAAATTAATTTAGGAGGTTAAACTTGGCTTGACCTTTATGTCGTAGTTAAACGAGCCTAAGAACGAGCCAACGAGCCGAGCTTAGCTCTAGCTGGGCTTGGTTACAAAATGAGCCAGCTTGGTTCACGTCATCTCAAATTTAGTTTTTTTATCTAGTTTTTCTCGTGCTTCTTTCGAGCGAGCTACGAGTCGCGAGCGTTATGAACAGCCCTAACGTCCATAACGCGCGTACGTCGAATCTGTAACCCGCGTACGAACTTAGTTTCGATAACGGACATGGGACCTACGCGCCTTACGGTTTCAGTTCGACTGTTTTATTTTTTTTAAAAGAGTACTTTTTTTTATTTAAAACAGTGAACTGTTTTTTTAAACAGAAAAATAGTTTTTATAAAAAAACTTAATACAATTTTTATAAAAAAAACTATAGAAAAACAGTTTTCTGTTTTATAACTTTATTATTTAGTCGAAGTCGAACCGTAAGGCGCGTAGGTCCCTAACGTGGGTTGAAACTAAGATCGTCGTTAAAATATAATTTTTTTTATTATTTAGTGGACGTCGTCAGTACGGTGCGTAGGTCCCTAACGAGCGTCGAAACTAAGTTCGTCGTTAATATATAAGTTTTTTTATTATTTAGTCGACGTCGTCCGTACGGCGCGTAGGTCCCTAACGAGCGTCGAAACTTAGAACGTCGTTAAAATATAATTTTTTTTATTATTTAGTCGACGTCGTCCGTACGGCGCGTAGGTCCCTAACGAGCGTCGAAACTAAGTTCGTCGTTAAAATATAATTTTTTTATTATTTAGTCGACGTCGTCCGTACGGCGCGTAGGTCCCTAACGAGCGTTGAAACTAAGATCGTAGTTAAAATATACTTTTTTTTTATTATTTAGTCGACGTCGTCCGTACGACGCGTAGGTCCCTAACGAGCGTCGAAACATAGAACGTCGTTAAAATATAATTTTTTTATTATTTAGTCGCCGTCGTCCGTAAGGCGCGTAGGTCCCTAACGAGCGTCGAAACTAAGTTCGTCGTTAAAATATAATTTTATTATTATTTAGTCGACGTCGTCCGTAAGGCGCGTAGGTCCCTAACGAGCGTCGAAACTTAGAACGTCGTTAAAATATAACTTTTTTTTATTTAGTCGACGTAGTCCGTACGGCGCGGAGGTCCCTAACGAGCGTCGAAACTAAGTTCGTCGTTAAAATATAATTTTTTTATTATTTAGTCGACGTCGTCCGTACGGCGCGTAGGTCCCTAACGAGCGTCGAAACTAAGATCGTAGTTAAAATGTAATTTTTTATTATTTAGTCGACGTCGTCCGTAAGGCGCGTAGGTCCCTAACGAGCGTCGAAACTAAGATCGTAGTTAAAATATATATTTTTTATTATTTAGTCGACGTCGTCCGTAAGGCGCGTAGGTCCCTAACGAGCGTCGAAACTAAGAATGTCGTTAAAATATTTTTTTTTATTATTTAGTCGACGTCGTCCGTAAGGCGCGTAGGTCCCTAACGAGCGTCGAAACTAAGAATGTCGTTAAAATATAATTTTTTTATTATTTAGTCGACGTCGTCCGTAAGGCGCGTAGGTCCCTAACGAGCGTCGAAACCTAAGAAAACTGTTTTTTTTAACAAAAAACTGTTTTATTTTTTTAAAAAGAGAACTGTTTTTTTATTTAAAACAGTGAACTGTTTTTTTAAACAGAAAAACAGTTTTTATAAAAAAACATAATACAGTTTTTATAAAAAAAAATACAGAAAAACAGTTTTCTGTTTTTATAACTTTATTATTTAGTCGAAGTCGAACCGTAAGGCGCGTAGGTCCCTAAACATGGGTTGAAACTAAGATCGTCGTTAAAATATAATTTTTTTTAATTATTTAGTCGATGTCGTCCGTACGGCGCGTAGGTCCCTAACGAGCGTCGAAACTAAGATCGTCGTTAAAATGTAATTTTTTTATTATCTAGCTGACGTCGTCCGTAAGGCGCGTAGGTCCCTAACGAGCGTCGAAACCTAAGACGTCATAAAAGTATAATATTTTTATTATTTAGTCGATACCTAAGACGTCATATATATATATTAAATTTGTCATAAATTGTTTTTAAATTTGTTACTAAATTGTTTTTTTTACACACAGGTATGGAGCACGATCCGGATTACGATTCGGGGATGGAGGTTGATGATTTGGATTATGACCCGACTGCCGTTGATCCACTCGAGGGTCACATTTACTTGGAGTTCCAGAGGGGGTCAAGGAGGTATAGGAGGTGCAGGAAGTTGCGCACCATGGAGATAGGTGCGCATGTAGGGATTGATTGGGGGCTTTTGGAGACAGTGGGGGAGGACGCGAGGGCGAGGGATATTATTGGGATGGATTCCCCATTTCCGCGCTTGTTCCAGACAGCGGTGGAGGACTCGTATCGTGAGCTTACGGTCGAGTTCATTTCCACATTTATATACCAGCCGCATCCGGTGGATTACGTGGAGGACCCGGACCATGTCGTGCACGAGATCACTTTTTGTCTGGCCGGGCAGGAGTTTGGGATGAGCCTGCGGCAGTTTGCCGTCCATTCAGGTTTGTACACTGCGGCCGAGCTTGATACGGATATTTATACGCAGGGGATTACAACCTTGGACAGGCAGACCCTTATCAGTTTCTGGAGGGCTATTGCGAGGGCCCCCCTTGGGCAATCCTCGCAAAAGGCCACCACCCTCAAGGACCCCCTGCACAGATACCTCCACCGCATCATTGCGTCCTCGATCGTGCCCCGGTTTCACAGCCGAGACAAGGTCAACATGGGTGACCTTTTCTTTCTCAACTGCCTGCTGCGGCCTCGGACGTGCGCGCTCGCTGAGAGCCTGGCGCAGTACTTTGCTACCGCTTATCATAGGCAGGAGCGCGGTATGCTTTTCAGCGGGTCCTACGTTACAGCGATCGCGCGCTCTTTAGGGTTGGTGCCCGAGGAGGACACCAACCTGTCGCACCCCATTCACTCGACTAAATTAGGCCGGTCGTCAGTATCTAGCATGCGTATGACGTGCAATTTCCCCGAGGGCCTGCGCTTTCACGGCAGGAATGACCGGGTTTGGGTGCCCGAGGTGATACTGGAGTTGATCCCATGTAACACCACGTAAAAACATGTCACGTGTCCTAAACTCTAAATATGGGAAAGATTGAGCTGAAGGGACTAAAACTGTCAAAATGCCAAACTTGAGCCTCTGAATGATAGTACACGGAGAATATATTCTTAATTGAGTGATTGATTGAATATAACAAGCCGTTTGTGAATATAATCGAGAGATTTTAAAGCTACAAGAATTAAACGTGTCAACATGTTAATTCTACCTCTGAGTGACCTTTTAATATTCCCAAAGCTTTGCAAAATAACTACACCCTTGTGAATATCTAGAATAAGAATTCATAAACACTCGGTTGAATTTGTGATGAATTGTTCAACTTTCAAGAAATAAAATCACGTGTGCAAGAACCGACAAATCTTCATGCAATGGCCATTTCTAAAGAATCCAAGGGAACACTAGTGCATGGCATGGTAATGTAAGAAATGCAGACTTGATCATTTGGACTATTACTACTGGAAATGTCTGAAGATTCGAGTTTAAAAAGTCGTATGATTAAGTATATGAAAGTCCTAAAATTTTTGTCTTCTGGTCAACGGTTACGGACCGTATGGCCCAAGGTTTACGGTCCGCAAGGTTTTAGCTGGGCGATGAAATTCAGGTTCGGTTACGGACCGCATCCATTTGTACTTACGGTCTGTAAGAAGTGGATACGAACCGCAAGGGTTTAAGCTTACGGTCCGTAAGCTCGTCGCTGGGCATAAGTTATGGACAAATGTATGTTTCAGCTGCATAACCGACTTAAACTCTTATGAATCGATACTAGGGGCTGTTATACGGTTTTTACAAATCCACTAGACACCTGGGGTGATCTTAGGATGTTCCATAACAGCTGGAAGTGATCTAAACACCTAGAGATCACTATATAAAGGAACTAGTTCTTACTTCATGAAGCACATTGCAACAACTTTCAAAACAACTCAATTCTGGAGCTTACAAGGACTAGGAGAAGATTACCAAGTGTAGAAAAGACAGCAAGGACTATTAGTAAGGGCTTAATTGCTTGTTTAGTCGATTTAATTAGCTTAATTACCGAAAAGTCAAACTTATCATAAATTAGGTTTGACTTTCAGTTTAATCACATATGGTCTAAACACTGATAAAAACCAAAGTGGTTATAGAACCATATTAAGATAAGTGATTAACCCTTAAAAGAGCAGCTCCTAATTATTTCGTTTGACTAGTCAATTGTCGAGTCAAAGTAGTTTGACAAAAAGTCAAAATGGACAGAATGTTTGAAAATGATTAAAATCAATAAAACAGAAGTTCTAAATTATATTTTATCATTCTAATGACTTGGTAATTAATATTAGAACATGTTTTATCAGTCCTAACTCGACAATTTATATAGTCTAATGTTAGTTTATAACCGAAAGTCGCAAAAGCTTGACTTTTGCTTTGACTTTAAGTTCTGACCCATTCAAGCTTAATTCTCCCATGTTTTAAGCTTCCATTAGGACCACATTACTTAGTAGTATAACCCTATGGAGTTATATTGCATGGTGCCTAGTGGTTTGAATTATATGCACGTGATCGTTAATACGCTTAAAAATGCCATAAACGCCCTTTCGACACACAACTGAGATTTTTAGCAATGTGAATGGACAAAAACCTTTGCTACTGATATTTAGACTTGTCCCAAAAATTTGACATCAGTTTGAAGTCTAGATTAGGAGTTATGCTCAATAGCGTAATTACAAAGCTTTTTATTAATTAAATGGCGTAATTAGCATAAATCCTATCTAAACCCAATTTTTGGTACCAAACTTTTTACCTACTGATGTAAAATAATATTTTGAGATTTTTGAAGATTTTTATTTATTTTTAGGCTGAACATAACATAGGATTATAGCCTGATTTCGGTAATTGTCGGTTTTACCCTTTTCATGCATAAAGATGAGTTTTACATAACATTTTTATGTCAAACTTTTGGCTACTGATTTTATATGGTAAATAAAGTATTTTGAACTTTATAAACTGATAAAAAAACTTAGATTTTCTATTTTAACCCGAATATTCCTTAAAACCGACTTTTAAGCATTTTAGCACATAGTATGAGATAAAACTATTTTTGGCATATAAAACTTATTACCTACTGATGTTTTAAGTTAATTTATGTATTTAAACAATAAACCAATGTTTTAAACTTAGAACTCAAATTTTGACCTTTAAAGCTTATGTAAAATTACCAAAATGCCCCTACGGTGCATAGTTTGGTTATATAAGATAAATTTCACATATATATAAAATACCCTACTGTTATAACTTATAAAAATACATATTTTTACTGATTAGATCAGACCTGGAACTCAGTTTAATATTTAAACTCTTTTATGAGCATTAAAAATTACCAAAATGCCCTTATGGGACTTATTTTGGTTTAAATTACTTTTTGGGCATATATGTTAACATCTTACTGATGTATTAACATATTTTGAGCATAATAACGATTAAGACTTGTATATAATTTATTTGGTTGCCCATTACGCGTTTACGCGTTCGGATCGGCTTATGTGACTTGTTTACATAAAATAGTCGAAACGGGCTTAACCTTATCAATAAATTCTCAATTTCCAGAATGTTATTAGTTTACCCATATTATACAAGTATCCAAGATTGTCGGGTCTAAATCACATTCTATTCCGGTCTCCGCTTAATCGAGCGTTTAGAACCGTAAGGCTTCCTTCTAGCTAGCCGGTGTAAGTCCTTGACCAAATTAAAGATCCGTTAGCATCCTAATAGGTAATAAACCTTCTATACAGATTAAATAGCTTCCGGTAGAAGGTGCCATCAAAGAGCTTGAGGATTATACTGCTAGCATCAGGTAAATACTTTTAACTTATTTCCCTTATACGGGCTTGGGATATGGTATTATAACAATACCACTTGGTCGGGTATGAAATCATTTGATCGGATTGTGATTAATAAATTTACCTAACCCCTTTTAATCTGTCTTGTTTGATAACATAAGCATTGGGGGTTAATACGATCGTGTCTTGGATATCCTCGGCTCATTTCATTTGAAAATGGCCACGACCTATGCACGGGGTGTAGGCATACACCTGACAGATGCAAATGCTAAAATATAAACCCACATGTTGGGGATAACTCCTTCGTGGGTTCTATAAGTGGTGAGTCGGTTAATCACGACCGGCTTCCAACCGGCCCCAATTGTAAGACAAACATGTAAATCTGTATACAAGATTATATTTAAATAATTATCCCAAGTTATAAAGATTTGTTCCATGTGCATTAAACCAATTTTATAAACACTTTTCAAAAGAGTCAGTTAATTGTATTTACCAGTGTAAACTGACGTATTTTCTTAAAGGCTGATTTGACAGGTACTTCTCGTAATAGGCTGGAGCTATTAGGTGTCATAAGAGGATCTTGCAAATCCATAGATACCTGAAGTCTGTTATTTTGTTTCTTTGTATTTATTTATGATCCGCCTGTGGATCTTATTACATTCCAGTCTGTATATTCTTTCACTCAGACACTCAGACATTATGGTTTGTAATAGTTTATTCACCAAGCCTTCCGCTGTGCTATTATATTGTGTATATTGACTATGATGATATCAACTACGTCCCGATACTCCCCGTCGGGCCCATCGGTAATATGTGGAAATATCGGGGTGTGACAGGTTGGTATCAGAGCCAACATTGAGTGAATTAAACACTAACCTTTTGTGTTTAATCTCAATGACACAATAAGCATAATCCTTAGACTTCTGAGTCTAGGCTAATGACCTAGGATTTTACTCTTAACTTTCCTTTTATTGTTTATATTATATTTACTTATTTTGACAGGTTACCACTTGGAAAATGCCACCACGAGTGAGAGGCAAAGGCAAAGGACCAATGCGTGGAGGGCCATCGGGCCACGCGAGACCCTCCCACCGACGCACCCCTTCCGATTCACTATCTGTCTCACTTGGATCCTCACCATCCGACCCTCCATACTTCGGATTACCCATTCCTATTGAACCCCAACATTCCCAACATTCGCAGGGATCACATCACTCGAACCAATCACACCACTCCTTTCAATCTCATCCTTTTCATCACTCGGATTCTACCTACTCTCCAACTCAATTTAACCCCAATGCATACGTCAACGACTTTTTGGGTTTCAATCCACTAGGACCTGAGGATCATTTCTCTCAGGAGATGGAGATGGACGACGACCCGGACCCTGAAATGCAAACTGGAACATCGGGCCACCCTATTAGCATATCGAGTGGTTCACCTTATGAAGGATCACCGTACCGAGGTCCTGATTCGTATGCTGAGAAAATGGCTCAGTATGATTGGTTCTTTACCCCTTCATACCATAATTCTCCAGCCCAACCTCCCTTGGTTGAACCACAGCTTCAAGCTGTTACCCCACCACCCTTACCAGTTGAGGAACCACCTCAACAGCCTCCCGAGCCGCCAAGGCGAAGGAGAAATGCTAGAATGTCTGTACGTGGGGGACCACGGTTTGCATCTCCTCATGGCTCAAGTTCTTACCCTCCTATTCCAGAGGACCCTCAGTTGGGTGGACCTTCACACACGGTGCCGAAAGTTAACCTTCCGCCAGTTTCACATGCACCACTGTAGCCGCCGTTGGGTTTTGACAACCCGATCCCGACATACCCAGGATCATCTGGGTATAATCCGTATGGATACCCATCTGATTATGGAAACCATGACCCATACCTTACATCTGCTCAATACAATGCCCTTTATCCTTCTTCTTACCCTCCAGTTTACCCAACTGGATATCCGGCGCAGGGATACCAATACCCACTTTACCAGCAACCTCGTCCTCATTAACAGGAACAAACTCAGGAGATTTTACAGAGGTTAGACCGGGTTGAACATGAAGCCAGTGAAAATAAGAAGAAACATAACGGCTTTCTCAAAGGTCTCGCAAACCTAATCAAAGGCAAGAAGAAGTAGGATGTTGTTGGGTTGTTTTGTTTTGTCATGTAATAAAGTCCCTGCGAGGACATTTGTTTTTTTCATGTACCAAGTCCCTGCGTGGACTTACTTTCTGTTCAGTAGCCCCTGCGTGGGCAGTTCATGTTGTTTTAAGTCCCGTTTAGGGCAATGTTGTACTCATTTCGTGGTTTAATGAAATTATTTCCGGTTTTTAAATATGTATTTTATTACATCATACTATATCATTTCAAATTTGATTGATCTGCCAAAGAAAATCTTAGAGGTATAACCTAGCCGAAATATTAAATGGCTATGATGGTACAACCTTTTTAAGATAATAACTCCCTGTTAACATCTAAAAACATGTTAACATTCCTGGCCATGCGGTACGAGAAACCACACAAGCTTCCAAATGTACTTGGACTTTTCCAAGTCACTATTATAGCCTATATGATCAACATGGATCATGGCTAATAAACGTCAATAAGACATATACATCAAAACATCCATTTGAGATGTATGCTTATAAGCAAAGGTGTAATAATGACAATGAAAGTTTTAATTTATAGACTTCTTGTCAAAAAGGCGATGAACTTTGTTCGACCCTTAGAGAAATTCACTGATCCAAGAGATCAATGATTATAATCATCCTTGTGACAAGGCTTTGTGCCATCTAAATGTCCTTCGAGACGAGCTTTGTGTAACATGAATATGTCTTCATGACATTGACAGTGTGATTTATATTCCCCTGTCTAATAAAAATATAAAGAATTATATCTCTTTGATTATTATTATTTTCTTAAAATGGTCTATATGGTTTAATAATACCATGACCATCTAATCATCAATATGATGATTTATTGCATAATTTAAATATATCATTATTGTTTGATATAGTATTCAAAAATGGCTGGCTCGGATGAAGCAAACAGTCATCCCGCAGAAGGAAACAACACCAGGATTAATATCACTGGTGCCGAACTGCAAGCAATGATAACCGCAGCAGTCGCTCAGGCTGTGGATGCTATTTAAAGAGCCAAGTATTGTTCGGTCTCAAACTCATTCAAGATCCCATTCTCAACCTCATACTCATAAGAAAAGTGAGTCTCAGCACTCATCTAATCAGGGTAGTGAGCCAAAGAGGCAGATTGTCCTCGAGCCGACTCCCAGGTACACCAAGGGTTGTACCTATAAGTACTTTGTCTCCTGTAAACCGAGGGATTTTACAGGAGAAAAGGGAGCAATCGATTGCATGAAATGGTTGGACGAGATGGAGACTGTGATAGACATCAGCGGATGTGCTAAAGAGGATATAGTGAAGTTTGTATCACAATCCTTCAAGGGTGATGCTCTCACTTGGTGGAAAGCATTAGTGCAAGCCACTGGGAAGGTTCCTTTGTACAATCTTTCATGGAACAAGTTTCTTGATTTGGTTAAGGACACCTATTGTCCTCAGCACGAAGTCGAGCGAATAGAGACTGATTTCCTCACCTTAGTGATGAAAGATCTGGATTGTAGATCCTACGTGACTAGTTTCAATTCAATGTCAAGGCTTGTGCCATACCTAGTCACTCTTGAACCCAAACGCATTGCGCGTTTCATCGGTGGTTTGGCCCCCGAAGTAAAAGGGAATGTTAAGGCTTCTAAGCCAGCCACTTATAGATCTGCTGTGGATCTATCTTTGTCCCTCACTCTTGATGTTGTGAGGAGTAGGGCCAAGAAAACCACTGATGATGGGAAGAGGAAGAGAGAGGAAGACAAGTCTCCTCAATCAAACAAAAAGAACAAAGGGAACTTTGGTTTTAAGAAGGGGCAGTTAAATGACAAGCCCAGGTGTAAGATTTGCAACAAAAGGCACTTTGGAAAGTGCAACCAGGACCCACAGGCCAAACCATGTGGGATCTGCAAAAAGAAAGGGCACAAATCTGTAGAGTGCCGGAACATTAAGGATGCAACCTGTTGCAATGAAAAGGGGCACATCAAAACCAATTCCCCCAAGAATTGCTAAGAAGCCCGACGAGGCGAAGAAAACCAATGCAAGGGTTTTCCAAATGAATGCTAGGGAAACGGTGAATGACGAGAACGTCATAACAGGTACCTTCCTCATTAATAATAATTATGCCAGAGTCTTATTTGATTCAGGTGCTGATAAGTCTTTTGTAGACCATAAGTTTTGTAAGTCACTGAATTTGCCTATTAAGACTCAAGACATAAAATATGAGGTAGAACTTGCCGATGGTACCTTAGAAACAGCTTCAACCCTGCTTGATGGATGCTTTATATCCATCAAGAATCATTCTATCCCGCTATCCCTCTTGCCAATGAAGTTGGCTGGGTTTGATATAGTTTTGGGCATGGATTGGTTGTCGTATAACCAAGCCCAAATTGCCTGTGATAAAAAGCTAGTTATTATCAAAACCCCTTCTGGTGAATCTGTTACCATTCAAGGAGATACACAATACGGGTTGCCCAGCAATGTGTGTATTCTCAAGGTATCGCAGTGTTTAAAGAGTGGATGTGTCATCTACATGGCACAAGTGACTGTGAATGATCCGAAGCCTAAGATTGAAGACATCCCAGTCATCTCTGAGTATCCTGATGTCTTTCCTAATGAGTTACCTGGACTACCTCCAGAGAGGCAAGTAGAGTTCAGGATAGACATTTTACCAGGAGCTGCACCTATTGCATGAGCTCCTTACCGTCTAGCACCTACTGAAATGAAGGAGCTCAGGACGCAATTAGATGATTTGCTGGAAAAGGGTTTTATACAACCTAGCTCTTCGCCTTGGGGAGCTCCAATATTATTTGTGAAAAAGAAGGACGGATCAATGCGTCTATGCATTGATTATCGTGAGCTAAACAAAGTAACGATCAAGAATCGTTATCCCTTACCCAGGATCGACGACTTATTTGATCAACTCCAAGGAGCGAGCTTCTTCTCGAAGATTGATTTGAGATATGGGTATCATCAACTCAAAGTTAGGACTGAAGATGTGCCAAAGACAGCATTCAGAACGAGATATGGACATTACGAGTTTTTAGTGATGCCTTTTGGGCTCACTAATGCACCAGCAGCATTCATGGATCTCATGAATAGAGTCTGCAAACCATACTTAGATAAGTTTGTCATCGTCTTCATAGATGACATACTTATCTACTCTCGTAATCAAAATGATCATGAGAAGCACCTTCGATGCATTTTAGGATTACTTCAACAAGAGAAACTGTACGCTAAGTTTTCTAAATGTGAATTCTGGCTTCGTAAAGTCCAATTCCTTGGACATGTTGTCAGTGAGTGAGGTATCCAAGTAGATCCTGCTAAGGTAGAAGCCATAATGAATTGGGAAGCACCCAAGACTCCAACCGAAATTCATAGCTTTTTGGGTCTAGCAGGATATTATAGAAGATTCATTGAGAACTTCTCAAGAATAGCTGCACCATTAACTTCTTTGACCCGTAAGAATGTAAAATTTGATTGGGGTCCGAAACAACAAGAATCCTTTGAGATTCTTAAGCAAAAGTTGAGTAATGCTCCAGTGCTATCACTACCTGATGGAATCGAAGAGTTTGTCGCATATTGTGATGCATCACACACCGGTATGGGTTGTGTGCTTATGCAGCGAGGCAATGTGATTGCCTATGCATCACGACAATTAAAAGTGCATGAGAAGAATTACACCACACACGATTTGGAGTTGGGTGCCGTTGTATTCGCACTAAAATTATGGAGACATTATTTGTATGGAACTAAATGTGTGATCTTTTCTGATCACAAAAGTCTCCAACATTTGTTCAATCAAAAAGAGCTCAATATGAGACAACGCCGTTGGATGGAAACTCTAAATGACTATGATTGCGAGATACGCTACCATCCAGGTAAAGCGAACGTGGTCGCTGATGCTTTAAGCCGAATGGAAAGAGTTAAACCAATCAGGATCAATGCTAAGAGCATTGAGTTGAAGAATAGTCTAAATGAAAGACTATTAGCTGCACAGAAAGATGTTGTTCTGGAAGTAAACCTTCCAAATGAAAAGCTAGGTGTAACTGCTGAACAGTTAGCACCTGGCAAGGATGGAATCCTCAGAATGAATGGAAGAATTTGGGTTCCTATTCATGGAGGACTTCGAGATGTAATCCTCCAGGAAGCCCACAACTCCAAGTACTCAATTCACCCTGGAGGTGACAAAATGTATCAGGATTTGAAGGCTAATTATTGGTGGATAGGTTTGAAGAAATCTATTGCCACACATGTAGCTAAGTGTCTGACTTGTGCTCAGATTAAAGCTGAACATCAAAAGCCATCAGGTCTTCTACAACAGCCGGAACTTCCCACATGGAAGTGGGAAATGATAACTATGGATTTTATAACCAAGTTACCTAAAACAAAGCATGGAAATGATACCATATGGGTTATAGTTGATAAACTGACCAAGTCAGCACATTTCCTACCCATCAAGGAGACTCATAGCTCCGAAAAATTAGCCCAAAGCGCCCCGCTTTGGTCAAAGCTTGGCGCTTTGAGTTTTTTTTTATTTTTCTAAAATCAGTTTAATTCAAAACCGCACCTACAAACGTTGTTCAGTACTTTCGTGATAAATACAATGTTCTTCTTCGTTATCCTTTGCTTTCTGCAATTCAACCAAGCACGGATGCCAAACGTACTGTTATTACAACCGAGACGATTCAAATGAGTCCTATAAAGCAAGTGTCTTGTGACAACTGGCACAAAACCGGTAATTTTCGTACAGTTTTATTATTATTTAATATCTGCAACTATGTGCTTAAACGTCAACATTGTCTGATTTCATGCTATACATGTGAATTCATGCACGTTTCATACTTCAAATATTGCTTTATGCATTACTGTTAGCGTTGCGTTAGAAAGACTAGTAAACTCACCGGTAAGACACACTGTGTCAGCAGCCCTACAGAAAGCAGTCAAACAATGGAATTAGGGCCTAGGAGTAGGTCCAACGTCTAAAATACATTAAAAACCCAAATAGGGATACAAGGGTTAACATATAAACTTTCCGGAAGCTAAACTATGCACTAAAAAGCACCCAAAACACACTTTAAATGCTGAACTTTACATATTTCAGCAATAATTCAGCTCTAATCAGCATTTTAACACTGAAATATCATGCAGAATTTATGTTTTATTGTCCAAAAGAAATTACAAAGTGTCGGGAATTGAAAGTGTCACCAATGGGTACATAAAGGACACTAAACGGCGCAAATTAGCACTTTAACGAACCAGTATACAACCGAACAACCAGACACTACTCAAAACATCAAAATTATACTAGAAGCATTGTTTTAATGTTTCTAAGCTAGTTATGATCCCCGAACACCCTATGTCACACCCCCAAAATCCACATGCGGAGTATCACCGCTTGGAGGCGTGACTGACCAGGATCAAGCCACCAATCATACTGAACAATACTATTAAGTAAATAAAAACCAAACCCAATATAATTGGTGTTTCAAAATAACCCAAACATGTTTAAGAAATCAGCGGAAGCATAGTAATGTGTAAATAAGCAAAACATAGTTTAAAGTTCAAATGTTAGGCGTAGGACATAACAGTCCATATCTCACAACGATCACGCCTCCCCGTGCAAGCTCCAATAGTACCTAACGACCTGCAAGGCATGTAACAACGAGTCAACAACAAAGTTGAGCGAGTTCACAGTTGGTTGTTTAGTTTTACCAGTTTGTTTGAAATCATAAGTTGTTTCGTAAACCACAAGTTACCAGTACTTTTGTTTCCCAAACCATAACCATAATCAGTGGGGGCTTCCCATGTGAACCACTAGACTGTACCATATCGACTACTAACGAAAATAAGTTGCGCCCTACATCAGCGTCTATCATCACTGATAGTTTGCCATAGTCCATTAGTACACGCCCGTTCGAACGACACGGTGTGAGGTTTGTCAAACCTAATAGCGCTATTAACTAATGACCCGCTCGCCATCGGCCTCGGCGATTAAGTCGATATAAGAATGAGGGACTTCATGATAGAGTTTTGTCTAGTAAGTTTAAGATTGTTGTCCTACCCAAGGAGGACGAACGTACGTAGTTCTACCAAAGGAGAATACGCAGGATTTATAGTGGCATCCTACCTAAGGAGGATGGCCGTACATATCCTACCCAAGGAGGATATGTAGGTTCCGTTTTAGTTTATTAACCCATTCCCAAACCACCGGGAATCCCATGCCTTGTAGAAAGTGTGAACTCACCTTGGTTTGCTCGGCAGATAGTTTACTAGTTAAAATTCTTTAGTTAATCACGTCCTATTATAATATACTACATCTTGTTAGATTCGTTTTCAAACGTTTCCCATAATAATACATAATAATAATTCCAAATAGCACGTATTCGTATCATCATGGCATACACGTATCTACACAAAATTTTACACATGAGTAACACCCTTATGTTTCCAGTCGTAGCAGTTATCATACCGGCCAAATCATCATGGAGTAATTTTTCTAACATGTAATCAGTGTGTAATTCAATTTAATCACAAGGTTCATAAATACAGAATACCAATTAGTAAAATCCCTAACTACCCGAGCCTGTAAAAATCAGTCGAATCTTTGGCCTTCCTAGGCTAGTGCAGCCCAAACAACAAAACAGTAATCACTACGATGTGGGCTGGGCTGGTGACCCGTGGTCATGCAGCCCAGCAGTGAGTAAGCGGCCCTTCTTAAACAATTAAATTCATATTACAAAAGCAACTAAATAAGATATGTACCTAAACTCATGCCCATATTACAATTACAAAACTAATTAAGTACCATTACAGGCGACATGTGCTCATGATCCAGATTTTAGTAATTCATAACATAGGAATTCTGAATTAATAATTTACTTCATTTGCAGCCCACTAATATTCAATGTCTTCGGCCCAATCATACTTATTGTGATCAGCTTTATTGTGCGGCCCAATGAAATTAAAGTGTGAATTAGAATTGTCGGCCATTGACAATTGTTATATGCACACAAACATCCTTGAAATATCATTGGACCGAATTGAAGTTAGTGGGCTGCCATCCCTTTTATTGACACAAGCAATTCAAGTTACACCATGCACAAATCTCGAATATAATTGGGCCGAATTGAAATAGGCAGACATTAATCACATGTATAATTCATTACTAGCAGCCAATATTCAATCGGATCAGGTATCATACTCATTCTTGAAATCCTTAACTTACATCTAGGTCAAGTCACATCATCAATTTAATATTATAGCATGTCTGACCAATTCACCCATACAACTATAATCACAATAATATCATACATACGCACACTTGGTTAATCTAATACCCTCAGAACACAGTATCAACATATGTCAACATATAGGTGAAAATTTTGTTAAATTGGCTGCACATGAACAAGACCATCAAATAATAATTAATTATAAAGATGGCCTCACTAACCTGAATGTTCAATCCAAAAGAAAGATGCTTCGAAGGGGAGGGGGATACTGTCGATCGCAAGAATGAGGGAGAGGGTAGGGTTTGTTTCTTGGGTATGGAATGATAATATGATCATGTTACGTGCACTTATAACTTATTAAATTGGCGGTGCATAAATGGCCGATACTGGGCTCAAGCCCACAACAAGAACCGAGATTTTATGTGGACAAGGGGGGGGCTCCTATTCCTAATATTGTCACAAATGGCCCAATGAAGACATATACTCATATTAAGCATTTACTAATTGTAATTAAACATTTACTAATTATAATTAAACCTTATATTACCGTCACATACTAAGTTCTTATTTTTATCATCGTACGGAATGTGAAAGAGGAATACAAGGAAACAGGATCGCGTGACGAAGAGATACTGACCTTGAAAGTTCGGGTTGTCACATCATCCCCAACTTGAAAGAAATTTCGTCCCGAAATTTAGCGCGTGGTTACTGAGGAAGCTAGTTGTGTTGTGTTGTTTCCTGGTTTTCCTGGGGTGTCACATCATCCCCCCGTTGGTTTGGAATTTCGTCCCGAAATTCCGCAGTAGCTTTAGCCTCAGTAGTGGTTGCACTGTTCTTGAACAACTGGGGATACTTGAGTTTCATTTGGTCTTCTCGTTCCCAGGTAAACTCTGGGCCACGCCGGGAGTTCCAACGAACTCGAACAAGAGGTATTCTGGTGTGCTTGAGAACCTTAACGTCTCGGTCTCTGATTTCAACTGGTTCCTCGACGAATCGCAACTGATCGTCGATAGTGAGCTCCTTCAGAGGAACTATGAGGGTTTCATCTGACAGACACTTCTTCAGATTTGACACGTGAAATACGCTGTGAACTCCACTGAGTTATGTTGGTAGGTTTAGTTTGTAGGCCACTTTGCCTATTTTCTCTATAATTTCGAAAGGTCCAACGTAACGCGGATTGAGCTTGCCTCGTTTGCCAAAACGAACTACACCTTTCCAAGGTGAGACTTTGAGTAGCACTCGATCCCCAACCGGGAACTCGAGTGGTTTCCTGCGCTTATCAGCGTAGCTTTTCTGTCGGTCATGAGTTGCCGCCATTCGTTGTCTTATCTGTGCAATTCTTTCCGTTGTGTCTACTACAAGTTCTGGACCTGTGATTTGGCTGTCACCAACTTCTGCCCAACAAAGAGGTGATCGGCATTTACGTCCGTACAATGCCTCAAACGGAGCGGCTTGAATACTGGTGTGGTAGCTGTTATTATACGAAAATTCCACTAACGTCAGATGTTTTTCCCAACCGTTGCCAAAATCGATCACACATGCCCTAAGCATGTATTCAAGGGATTGGATGGTGTGCTCAGACTGCCCATCCGTCTGTGGATGATAGGCGGTGCTCATGTCTAAACGTGAGCCAAAGGACTTGTGCATTGCCTGCCACAGTTCAGAAGTAAAACGCGCATTTCGATCAGAAATAATGGAGGTTGGCACCCCGTGCCTTGAAACCACTTCCTTTAAGTAAATGTCTGCTAAAGTAGAGAACTTGTCTGTTTCTTTGATAGCCAAAAAGTGTGCAGATTTAGTTAATCGATCCACTATCACCCAAATAGTGTCATTTCCGCGTTGAGATCTAGGCAGGCCAGTAACGAAATCCATGGAAATTTGCTCCCATTTCCATTGCAGAATCTCTGGTTGTTGGAGTAGGCCCGATGGTTTCTGGTATTCGGTCTTGACTCTCGCAGAAGTCAAACATTTGCTGACGTAGGTTGCTATGTGGGCTTTCATGCTAGGCCACCAGTACGTAGTCTTCAAGTTGTGGTACATCTTATCCGAACCAGGATGTACCGAATAACGTGACTTATGTGCTTCATCCATCACCAGCTTGCGTAAGTTTCCATAAAGTGGGACCCGGATGCGCCCTGTAACGTAGTAAGCGCTGTCTTCCTTTTGTTCTAATCGTTTCCTTGATCCACGTAGGGACTCCGCCCTGACGTTCTCTGCTTTTAATGCTTCAACCTGAGCATCTCGTATTTGAGTAGGAAGACTAGATTGGATGGTAAGTTGTAATGCACGCACGCGTTTAGGTGTAGTATCTTTTCGACTGAGGGCGTCGACCACAACATTAGCTTTGCCCGGATGGTACTTGATCGCGCATTCGTAGTCATTCAAGAGCTCGACCCATCGACGTTGTCGCATGTTCAACTCTTTCTGTTTGAAGATATGCTCGAGACTCCTGTGATCGGTGTAAATGGTGCACTTGGTACCGTACAGGTAATGTCTCCATATCTTGAGTGCGAAAACAACAGCTCCCAGCTCCAGATCGTGTGTAGTGTAATTCCTTTCGTGAACTTTAAGTTGGTGCGATGCATAAGCAATGACTTTATCCCGTTGCATCAACACACACCCAAGACCCTGAATTGACGCATCACAATAAACCACGAAATCGTCTGTGCCCTCTGGCAATGAGAGAATAGGTGCGCTACAATGTCTATCCTTTAAGTGCTGAAATGCTGATTCCTGTGCATTACCCCAACGATAGGTGACACCTTTCTGAGTTAGTGAAGTGAGAGGTTGCGCAATCTTGGAGAAATCCTTGATGAACCTTCTGTAGTAGCCCGCCAAACCCAAGAATTGGCGGATTTCCGTTGGTATACGGGGTGCAGGCCAGTTCTTGATCGAGTCTACCTTGGATGGATCAACATGAATCCCATCCTTGTTTACAACGTGGCCTAAAAAGTGGACTTCGCGAAGCCAAAAGTCGCATTTCGAAAACTTAGCGTACAACTGTTCTGTTCGAAGGAGTTCTAAGATAAGCCATAGATGGTGCTCGTGTTCCTCCTGACTCTTAGAATAGATCAGGATGTCGTCAATGAAAACAATAACGAACCTATCCAGGTAAGGCTTGCACACTCTGTTCATAAGATCCATGAAGACTGCAGGCGCGTTCGTCAATCCAAAAGGCATAACCAGGAACTCATAATGCCCATAACGAGTCCTAAATGCTATCTTAGAGATATCTTCGTCTCGAACTCTCAGTTGATGGTAGCCTGACCTCAGGTCAATCTTCGAATAGTAGCTCGACCCTTGCAGCTGATCGAACAAGTCGTCAATGCGTGGAAGTGGATAGCGATTCTTTACGGTCACCTTGTTGAGTTCGCGGTAGTCAATACACATTCGGAAGGTACCGTATTTCTTCTTCACAAATAATATTGGAGCTCCCCAAGGCGAAGAGCTAGGACGAATAAAACCCTTATCCAAGAGCTCTTGTAGTTGCGTGGACAGTTCTTCAAGTTCTGATGGAGCTAAACGATAAGGTGCACGAGCTATGGGCGCTGCTCCAGGAACTAGCTCGATTTGAAATTCAACCTGACGGTGAGGCGGAAGACCAGGTAATTCCTCATGGAATACCTCAGGAAAGTCACGTATGACCGTAATATCTTCAATCTTCTTTTCTTTCGAGGTTGCATCAGAAACGAGGGCTAGGATAGCAGTGTGGCCCTTTCGCAAACACTTCTGGGCCTTAAGAAAAGAAATGATGCCCACCACGGCACCACTCTTGTCGCCATGAATCACTAAAGGTTCTCCATTTGAACGAGGAATGCGGACGACCTTCTCCTTGCACAGGATCTCTGCTCGATGTTGCGATAACCAATCCATACCAATAACAACGTCGAAACTACCCAAAACGATAGGAATGAGGTCGATAGAAAAGGTTTGACCAGCTAAGATGAGATTAAAACCCCTAACTATGTGTGTGGCCTCTAGACTTTTACCATTTGCTAGCTCTACCATGTGCTTGGTGTTCAAAAGTGTTGGGACACGCTTTAACATTTGACTAACTTTTAGAGACACATAACTGGTATCGGCACCCGAATCAAATAAAACATTAACATAAAAGTCATCCAGTAGAAACTTACCCATCACGACATTGGGATCATTCCTTGCATCACCCTGACCAATCACGAACGCACGGCCCCGAGCGCCATTGTTTCCATTGTTTCCCCCGTTGTTACCCCCATTATTGTTTCTGTTTCCCTGATTGTTGTTGTTATCCTGATTCTGGTTCAACTGGGGGCAGTTTCTCTTGAAGTGACCTTCAGCACCACACTGAAAGCATCCCCTGTTACCCTGCTGTTGCTGCGGCGGATTCTGTGGAGCCTGCTGTTGCTGTTGACGATTCTGATTCACGGGTCGTGCGCACCTGCAATCCTTTGCTTCATGACCAAACTTGTTACACCTCAGACAACGACCCTTGTTGCACTGCCCACTATCATGCATGTTGCATCGGTTGCACTTGGGGTGGTTTCCCCTATATCCACCCTGCCCTTGACTACCAGAAGATTGTTGACCAGGACTCTGGTAGTCATCAGTCTTTCGCTGTTGAGACTGAGACTGAGCTGATGTCGAACCCTTGCTTGAGACTCCATCCCATTTGGGCTTGTTGTCACTAGGGGCATCAGAAGTAGTAGCAGTGGCAGTACCAATGCGCTTGGGCAGTCTGTTCTGCTCGACTGCCTGATCGGTGATACGATGAGCCACACGAATAGCTTGCTGGATAGTGGCGGGGTTTGCTACGGTCACATGACTCTGGATCTCTGGCACTAAACCTTTAAGGTACAACTCGATGCGCTTGATAGGAGGATCTACCATAGTAGGACACAAGATTGCCAGCTCGTTTGATCTTTTCGTATACGCTTCAATTTCCGACCCTGCCATCTTTAAGTTGAAGAACTCGACTTCCAACTTGTGAATATCATCACGATTACACTACTCTTCCTTGATCAGTTCCTTGAAATCGTTCCATGGGGTGGCATTAGCAGCAACTATCCCCAGCATTTGAACCTGAGCGTTCCACCACGTGAGCGCTACACCTTCGAGAGTACCAGTAGCATATTTCACCCTGCGAGCCTCAGGGCATTCACACATCTCGAAAACAGACTCGAGCTTCTCGAACCAATGGAGGAGGCCTACCGCTCCTTCAGTGCCGTTGAAAGTAGTAGGTCGGCAGTCCATAAAAGTTTTGAAAGTACATGCAGGAGGCTGAGCGTGTTGACCTGTTGTGTGTGTAAGAATAGAAAAAGTTAAGCACAAGTGTTGGTTTGCGAAAGTAGGATCTAAAGACCCTAGAGTAAGTTGCGATGGCAGGTTATACCTCCTGCCTGGGCAGCTGCGAGTGCTGCAGTAACTTGTTCATTGATCAAAGCCGTTAGTTGGGCTTGAGTTAGGTTAACGCGTCCACTCATGATCTTCACATCAAAGGAAACATGGGTGAGAGTGGTTCGCGAAAGTGCGATGACAGAAGAGAGTAAGCACACATGTGTTTTCAAACAATAGTTGTTACGTTCATCTAAGCATACCATAAGCAAAGTTCTATGTAACTAGCAAGTAGGCAATATAAACATAAACCATATCACCTATAGTGTTGAGCCTTGCACGTGGAGCGAAGCGTCGTTGTGGATCGTTGAGCACTGTACAGGTTATAGTCTGGTTTTACCAAAAAGCTTTTTCCCTTTTTAAAACCAAGTTCACCATAACCAATGGCTCTGATACCAATCTGTCACACCCCCAAAATCCACATGCGGAGTATCACCGCTTGGAGGCGTGACTGACCAGGATCAAGCCACCAATCATACTGAACAATACTATTAAGTAAATAAAAACCAAACCCAATATAATTGGTGTTTCAAAATAACCCAAACATGTTTAAGAAATCAGCGGAAACATAGTAATGTGTAAATAAGCAAAACATAGTTTAAAGTTCAAATGTTAGGCGTAGGACATAACAGTCCATATCCCACAACGATCACGCCTCCCCGTGCAAGCTCCAATAGTACCTAACGACCTGCAAGGCATGTAACAACGAGTCAACAACAAAGTTGAGCGAGTTCACAGTTGGTTGTTTAGTTTTACCAGTTTGTTTGAAATCATAAGTTGTTTCGTAAACCACAAGTTACCAGTACTTTTGTTTCCCAAACCATAACCATAATCAATGGGGGCATCCCATGTGAACCACTAGACCGTACCATATCGACTACTAATGAAAATAAGTTGCGCCCTACATCAGTGTATATCATCAATTCAAGTTACACCATGCACAAATCTCGACAATTTTTATATGCACACAAACATCCTTGAAATATCATTGGACCGAATTGAAGTTAGTGGGCTGCCATCCCTTTTATTGACACATGCAATTCAAGTTACACCATGCACAAATCTCGAATATAATTGGGCCGAATTGAAATAGGCAGACATTAATCACATGTATAATTCATTACTAGCAGCCAATATTCAATCGGATCAGGTATCATACTCATTCTTGAAATCCTTAACTTACATCTAGGTCAAGTCACATCATCAATTTAATATTATAGCATGTCTGACCAATTCACCCATACAACTATAATCACAATAATATCATACATACGCACACTTGGTTAATCTAATACCCTCAGAACACAGTATCAACATATGTCAACATATAGGTGAAAATTTTGTTAAATTGGCTGCACATGAACAAGACCATCAAATAATAATTAATTATAAAGATGGCCTCACTAACCTGAATGTTCAATCCAAAAGAAAGATGCTTCGAAGGGGAGGGGGATACTGTCGATCGCAAGAATGAGGGAGAGGGTAGGGTTTGTTTCTTGGGTATGGAATGATAATATGATCATGTTACGTGCACTTATAACTTATTAAATTGGCGGTGCATAAATGGCCGATACTGGGCTCAAGCCCACAACAAGAACCGAGATTTTATGTGGACAAGGGGGGCGGCTCCTATTCCTAATATTGTCACAAATGGCCCAATGAAGACATATACTCATATTAAGCATTTACTAATTGTAATTAAACATTTACTAATTATAATTAAACATTATATTACCGTCACATACTAAGTTCTTATTTTTATCATCGTACGGAATGTGAAAGAGGAATACAAGGAAACAGGATCGCGTGACGAAGAGATACTGACCTTGAAAGTTCGGGTTGTCACATCATCCCCAACTTGAAAGAAATTTCGTCCCGAAATTTAGCGCGTGGTTACTGAGGAAGCTAGTTGTGTTGTGTTGTTTCCTGGTTTTCCTGGGGTGTCACACCCTAACACATTATATAGCACATAATATGCATAAACACTAAACATCACACTTAGAATCTAACTAATATCCCTAACTATCCATCACAACCCAACCTTATACCTCCCCCCCCCCCATGGTGGACGGTCACAAGGGTGGACCCACCCTTGATTTCCTTTGATTCGTTTTGATTTGCCTTGATATGTTTATAGATCTTGTCTTGTACTTAACAAACATATTAACCAAAGGATTAAGGGGAAAGATGGTTATAAGAATGTTATACTAGATCATAACTCTCATTCTTACACCCACACAACACACACACTTTCTCTCTTTCCCTCTCCTTGGCTCTCGGCCGAACCCACAACCATCTACCATCATCATCATTCATTCAAGTTCATCCATTCTCAAGACATCTCAAGGTGTAAGAAGATCTACAAGTAAGCTTGGTGCTCTTGGAGATTGAAGGACCACTTCCATTTGCTTTTATCCACCACATTTATCATCTTCATCTTCTTGAGTTTCATCCCTAGCCATTAGAGCTAGTAGTAAGCTTCTTGATCACTAATTTAAGTCATGTTTATGTTATGTACAAGATTCACCATCTAAACAACTTAACCTTTAATACTAAAAATAAGAAGATCTAACATATTCATGAAGAAAATAAGTGATTACATGAAATTTTAGTGTATGTAATGAAGTTATTGATGTTGTATCTTGTGTTTATGATTAGATCAAGTATGTTAAAGCTAGGATCTACCAAGTTTAAGCATGGATCTTGAAGGATCCATGGTTAAACTTGAAGGTGAACATATGAAGCATAATGTGAACTTGAAATATGAAGTTTGTGCATAAACTTGTAGTTTTGAAATGGTAAAGTATGTGTAGAACTAATTTTTGAAACTAAAACTCATGGAAAGTTTGTTAAAAATATAACATAAAGCTTTTTTTGAAAGACCCGTTGTCACACCCCCAAAAATCCACACGCGGAGTACCACCGCTTGGAGGCGTGACATGACCAGGATCAAGCCACCAATCATATTGAACATAAGTACATAGTAAAAGTCATTCATCAATACGATAGGTGTTTCCAAAACCAAATATAAACAAGTGTGTAGCGGAAGCAATAATGTAAAACCCAACATAAGTTTAAGTACAAAATGTCATAATGTTTAACAACACATTCACGATCCATGTCCACAACGACCGTGCCTCCCGTGCAAGCTCCAAAAGTACCTAAGGTCCTGCAAGGCATGTAACAGAGAGTCAACAACTAGTTGAGCGAGTTCACAGTAGGTTATTTAGTTATAATGTTCGTATCGTAAATCGTATGTTCGTTTAGTAATCATGTATCGTATGTAATAGCATCGCGGCCCTCTAGGCATGTTTGCGAAGTTTAGTGGGGGTTTCCCATGTTTTCTAGACTAGTTATATTTGTATCGCGGCCCTCCAGGCATGTTTGCGAAGATTAAAGTATAGTTCGCGGCCATTCCAGGCATGTTTGCGAAGATTAAAGTATAGTTCGCGGCCATTCCAGGCATGTTTGCGAAGATTGTTCTACTATCGCGGCCGATCCCGGCATGTTTGCGAAGAGAAGTATATGTATCACTAGTCTAGTAGTATCTACCATTGACCTTCCTCTCCCGAGGTCAATGGTATGTAATTCCGATAACTCTTAAGCATAAATAATCAATCAACCCATTCCCATCCCCGGGAATCCCATGCCTTGGTAGAAGTGTGAACTCACCTTAGTTTGCTCGGTATGCTAAGTTAAATGCTCACAATAAATCAGTCAAGTCCTATAGTGCACGTATACTCAATCAGTTCACATTGTTTGTAAAGTTTCACATGGAACTAGTGTCACAGTAATATCACAAAGTGTGTCTAGCAATTAGCATCTTGTATCATGTAGACAGTTAATCCAATTTATGCAATTTCATCTTTCACATAATAGCTTTCTCAGTTAATTCTAACAATATTAACCATTAACATATCTAACTGTGTTAAACAGGTTTAACGAGGTTCCACACTCGACAAGATTTACGCACTTAGCATTGAGAACATACGTAACAGAATCATTCAGAATTAACCAGAGTCATCATACTTGCATAACATACTGACATGTTTAATAGTGTTAGCAACTTAACATATTTGTCAAGTTAACAGAGTTAATAAATCATAACAGAGTTAATAAACTAACATCATTTACAACTTTAACAGAGTTAACCATTTAACAGAGTTTGCATACTTAACAGGGTTACAAATTAACAGAGTTGTAACTAACCAAGTTAAGGTTTCACAATTTACTGAACTAACAGGGCCGAAAACCCCCTTGGGTGAGCCGAAATCACTATGTGCCGAAATCACATAAGCTGAAACACTATATGGGCCGAAAACTCTTTGGGCCTAAAATACTTATTGCCGAAATCACCTATATGACGAAATCAGAGGGTGATTTCGTTGGTTATGTGTTTTCGTTGGGTCCTGCAATCATCATCAACAATCCAGTACACAATAACAGTTATGAATCACGAAAATCCTGGTAATCATTCAGCAGTTACGTCGACTATAACAATCACTTGATAAACCCAAATCTAATCATACAATCACTTTATTCATTCAACAATTATCGATACAATCTGAACCACCATCTATGTGTCATGTACAGAGGATCATTCTTCAGTTCAACTATCAAACATATATGCGTATAACATCCAGTTGATTAACATAACATATAACATAATCGAACACTATAGGCATGTAAATCTGTTTACAATCCTGATCAACATGTGTTTCGCATACTTCATTAACACAAGCAGCAACATAACAATGAAATCAGATCTGCAACAATTAATTGTGAAAGTCACTAACCGACTCGGAATAATCAACAAGGAATCTGGCTTCGAATGAGGAGAGGGTTGCCGTCAGGTTTCAAAACAAACGAGAGAGAGAGGGGATGTGGTAGGTGGTTAGGGTTTTTCTAATACCCAATTCCCGTAATGGTTGGAAGTTAAATACTAAACAAACCTTCACTGGGCCAAAGCCCAGTCCTGTTTTCATTGGCCCCAAATTGGACTAAAACACTTGTTTTCATTTGGGGTGTTCATTTTACAGCACAATATTACTACAAAGCATGATATTAACAATCTATTTATATAAACACACTATGATGCATACCAAATATAAAATATCATCGCAACACGATTTAACGTTTTTCAAATGTAAGCGTTGTGAAACAAACAAGTCGAGTAACAAACAACAAAAAAAAAATTAACGTGCAATAAATGCGAAGATGGAAATCTTGGAAACTCGAGTTGTCACATTATCCCCAACTTGAAAGAAATTTCGTCCCGAAATTTAGTATGCGGTTACTGAGGAAGCTAGGTAAGTTATCGTTTACTGGTTCTCCTAGGGTGTCACATTATCCCCCCGTTGATTTGGAATTTCTTCCCGAAATTCTGTAGTAGCTTCAGCCTCAGTAGTAGTTGCATTGTTTTTGAACAACTGGGGATATTTGAGTTCCATTTGGTCTTCGCGTTCCCAGGTATACTCTGGGCCACGACGGGAGTTCCAACGAACTCGAACAAGGGGTATTCTGGTGTTCTTGAGGACCTTAACATCCCGGTCCGTAATTTCAATTGGTTCTTCGACGAAATGCAACCGTTCGTCGATAGTGAGCTCCTTCAAAGGAACTATGAGGGTCTCCTCTGACAGACACTTCTTCAGATTCGACACGTGAAAGACGTTGTGAACTGCACTGAGTTCAGCTGGTAAGTTCAGTCTGTAGGCCACTTTGCCTATTTTCTCAATGACTTCAAATGGTCCAACGTATCGTGGATTAAGTTTACCCCTTTTACCAAAACGAACAACACCCTTCCAGGGTGAAACTTTGAGTAGTGCTCTATCCCCAACCTGGAACTCGAGTAGTTTCCTGTCTTTATTGGCGTATGCTTTCTGACGGTCATGAGCTGCCGCCATGCGTTATCGTATTTGAGCAATCTTTTCAGTAGTATCAACTACCATTTCTGGACCTGTGATTTGACTGTCACCCACCTCTGCCCAACAAAGAGGTGATCGGCATTTATGCCCGTACAATGCCTCAAATGGAGCAGCTTTAATGCTGGTGTGGTAACTGTTGTTGTACGAAAATTCCACAAGTGGCAGATGTTTTTCCCTGCCCTTGCCAAAGTCAATTACGCACGCCCGAAGCATGTCTTCTAGAGTTTGAATAGTGCGCTCAGACTGCCCATCTGTCTGAGGATGATAAGCTGTGCTCATGTCTAAACGAGAGCCAAAAGATTTATGCATTGCTTGCCACAGTTCTGAAGTAAAACGTGCATCACGATCGGAGATAATAGAGGTGGGCACCCCGTGCCTCGAGACAACTTCCTTAAGGTATACGTCTGCTAGGGTGGAGAACTTATCCGTTTCCTTGATAGCCAAGAAGTGAGCAGACTTTGTGAGTCGATCCACGATCACCCAAATAGTATCATTCCCACGTTGAGATCTAGGCAGGCCAGTAACAAAATCCATGGAAATTTGCTCCCATTTCCATTGTGGTATCTCAGGTTGCTGGAGTGGGCCTGATGGTTTCTGATATTCCACTTTGACTCTCGCACAAGTCAAACACTTGCTAACGTAAGTTGCTATGTGGGCCTTCATGCTAGGCCACCAATATGTAGTTCTGAGGTCGTGGTACATCTTATCCGAACCAGGATGTACTGAGTAGCGAGACTTATGAGCTTCATCCATTACAAGCTCGCGTAAATTACCATAGAGTGGGACCCAGATGCGTCCTGTTACATAGTAGGCGCCGTCTGCCTTTTGTTCTAACCGTTGCCTTGAACCGCGTAGGGCTTCAGCCCTGACGTTTTCTGGTTTCAATGCTTCTACTTGAGCATCTCGTATCTGAGAAGGAAGACTAGACTGAATAGTGAGTTGCAACGCTCGTACACGCCTAGGTGTAGTATCCTTTCGACTGAGGGCGTCGGCCACCACATTGGCTTTGCCCGGATGGTACTTTATAGCACATTCGTAATCGTTCAGTAACTCGACCCATCGACGTTGTCGCATGTTCAATTCTTTCTGCTTGAAGATATGCTCAAGACTCCTGTGATCGATGTAGATGGTGCACTTGGTGCCATACAGATAATGTCGCCATATCTTGAGCGCAAAAACAACGACTCCCAGCTCTAAATCGTGTGTAGTGTAATTTCGTTCGTGAATCTTAAGTTGGCGCGAAGCATAAGCAATAACTTTATCCCGTTGCATCAACACACATCCAAGACCTTGGATAGATGCGTCGCAGTAGACTACAAAATCGTCCGTGCCTTCAGGCAATGAGAGGATAGGTGCGCTACAGAGTCTATCCTTTAAGTGCTGAAACGCTGTTTCCTGTGTATCACTCCAACGGTAAGCAACACCCTTCTGTGTCAGTAATGTAAGCGGCTGTGCAATCTTTGAGAAGTCTTTGATGAACCGTCTGTAATAACTCGCCAAACCCAAGAATTGGCGTATTTCGGTTGGTGTGCGAGGTGCAGGCTAGTTCTTGATCGAATCCACCTTGGATGGATCGACATGAATCCCATCCTTGTTTACCACGTGGCCTAAAAAGTGGACTTCACGAAGCCAGAAGTCGCATTTTGAAAACTTAGCGTACAGCTGTTCCGTTCGAAAGAGTTCCAGAATAAGTCGTAAATGCTGCTCATGATCCTCCCGATTCTTCGAGTAGATCAGGATGTCATCAATAAAAACAATAACAAACTTGTCAAGGTAAGGTTTGCACACCCTGTTCATAAGATCCATGAAAACCGCAGGTGCGTTCGTTAGCCCGAATGGCATGACCAAAAACTCGTAATGACCGTAGCGAGTTCTGAATGCTGTTTTGGAGACGTCCTCGTCCCGGACTCTCAATTGATGGTAACCTGACCTCAGATCAATCTTCGAGTAATAGCTCGACCCTTGCAACTGGTCAAATAAGTCGTCGATGCGTGGAAGAGGATAGCGATTCTTTACGGTCACCTTGTTTAGTTCGCGGTAATCTAGGCACATACGAAAGGTACCGTCTTTCTTCTTCACAAATAATACTGGAGCTCCCCAGGGCGAAGAGCTAGGACGTATGAAACCCTTTTCCAAGAGTTCTTGCAATTGCTTAGACAGTTCTTCCAGTTCAGTTGGAGCTAAGCGATAAGGCGCTCGAGCTATAGGTGCTGCTCCTGGAGCTAGCTCGATTTGAAATTCGACCTGGCGATGGGGCGGTAGCCCAAGTAACTCTTCCGGAAACACTTGAGGAAAATCGCGTACTACAGGAATATCCTCTAACTTCTTCTCTTTCGTCGATGTATCTGTAATGAGTGCTAAAATAGCTGTGTGGCCCTTTCGCAAACACTTCTGTGCCTTTAAGAAGGAGATGATGCCACTCACGACACCACTCTTGTCGCCTTGAACTTCGAGAGGTTCTTTGCCAGTACGGGGAATACGAATGATCTTCTCCTTGCATAGGATCTCTGCTTGTTGTTGGGATAACCAATCCATACCAATGACGATGTCGAAACCATTACAACGTTGGGGTCATTCCTAGCATCATCCTGACCAATCACGAACCCTCGACCCCTGGCACCATTGCCATCGTTATTACCCCTATCGTTGCCTCCATTATTGTTCCTGTTTCCTTGGTTGTGGTTCTGATTCTGGTTCAACTGTGGGCAGTGTCTTTTGAAGTGACCTTTGGCACCACCTGATAACCTCCCTTGTTACCCTGCTGTTGCTGCTGATTCTATAGATCTTGTGGCTTTTGTTGTTGGTTCCGGTTCGCAGAACGTGAATTTCTACCATCTTTGGCTCCATGACCAAGCTTGTTGCATCATTGTCAATGATTTCGGTTACACTGCCCGCTGTGGTGCAAGTTACATCGTTTGCACTTAGGGTGGTTTCCCCTGTATCCACCATGCCCTTGACTACTAAAAGGTTGCTGACCAGGACTTTGGTTGTCATCCATCTTTCGCTGCTGTGCCTGGGACGGAACCGTAGTCGAACCCTTGCTAGGGATTCCATCCCACTTTCATTTGTTGTCACTGGGGGTAGCAGAAGTAGTTGAAGTAGTAGTAGTAGTAGTAGTAGCGCTGATACGTTTAGGCAGCCCGCCCTGTTCTACTGCCTGATCGGCGAGGCGATGAGCTAGCTTGACGATCTGTTGAATGGTGTCAAGATTCGCTTGATTGGAGGGTCCGTCATAGTTGGACACAAGATGGCCAGCTCGTTTGACCGTTTCGTATATACTTCAATTTCCGATCCCGTCATCTGTAAATTGTAGAACTCTACCTCCAGCTTGTGAATGTCATCACGGCTATAGTATTTCTCTTTGATCGTTTCTTTGAAATCGTTCCAGGGTGTGGCGTTAGCAACTGCCAACCCTAACATCTGAACTTGCGCCTTCCACCAAGTCAGCGCAATGCCTTCTAGAATACCAGTGGCGTACTTCACCCTGCGAGCCTCAGGGCATTCACACATCTCAAAATTTCTGACTCAAGCTTTTCAAACCAATGGAGGAGTCCAACTGCTCCCTCCGTGCCACCGAATGTAGTAGGACAACAGTCCATGAAAGTTTTGAAGGTGCACACAGGTGACTGAGCGTTCTGACCTGTCGTGTGCCTAAGAGTAAACATACTTGAGCAAGAGTGTTGGTTTACGAGAGTAGGATCTAATGATCCTAGAGTAAGTGGTGATGGCAGGTTACACCTCCTGCCTGGGCAGCTGCGAGTGCTGCAGTAACTTGTTCAGTGATCGAAGCCGCCAACTGGGCTTGAGTTAGGTTAACGCGTCCACTCATGATCTTGATAGCAAATGCAACGTATGTGAGAGAGGTTCGCGAATAGTGCGATGACAGAAGAGAGTAAGCACACAAGTGTTCTCATGCAATAGTGTTACGTTAATCTAAGCATACCCTGAGCAAAGTTCTTATGCAATTCTAGCAAGTAGGCAATAAAACATATACCATATTACCTAGGATGTTGAGTCTTGCACGTGGAGCGAGGCGTCGTTGTGGATCGTTGAGCACTGTTTCGGTTATAGTCTGGTTTTAATAAAAACGTTTTCCCCTTATTAAAACCGAGTTCTCTATAACCAATGGCTCTGATACCAATCTGTCACACCCACAAAAATCCACACGCGGAGTACCACCGCTTGGAGGCGTGACATGACCAGGATCAAGCCACCAATCATATTGAACATAAGTACATAGTAAAAGTCATTCATCAATACGATAGGTGTTTCCAAAACCAAATATAAACAAGTGTGTAGCGGAAGCAATAATGTAAAACCCAACATAAGTTTAAGTACAAAATGTCATAATGTTTAACAACACATTCACGATCCATGTCCACAACGACCGTGCCTCCCGTGCAAGCTCCAAAAGTACCTAAGGTCCTGCAAGGCATGTAACAGAGAGTCAACAACTAGTTGAGCGAGTTCACAGTAGGTTATTTAGTTATAATGTTCGTATCGTAAATCGTATGTTCGTTTAGTAATCATGTATCGTATGTAATAGCATCGCGGCCCTCTAGGCATGTTTGCGAAGTTTAGTGGGGGTTTCCCATGTTTTCTAGACTAGTTATATTTGTATCGCGGCCCTCCAGGCATGTTTGCGAAGATTAAAGTATAGTTCGCGGCCATTCCAGGCATGTTTGCGAAGATTAAAGTATAGTTCGCGGCCATTCCAGGCATGTTTGCGAAGATTGTTCTACTATCGCGGCCGATCCCGGCATGTTTGCGAAGAGAAGTATATGTATCACTAGTCTAGTAGTATCTACCATTGACCTTCCTCTCCCGAGGTCAATGGTATGTAATTCCGATAACTCTTAAGCATAAATAATCAATCAACCCATTCCCATCCCCGGGAATCCCATGCCTTGGTAGAAGTGTGAACTCACCTTAGTTTGCTCGGTATGCTAAGTTAAATGCTCACAATAAATCAGTCAAGTCCTATAGTGCACGTATACTCAATCAGTTCACATTGTTTGTAAAGTTTCACATGGAACTAGTGTCACAGTAATATCACAAAGTGTGTCTAGCAATTAGCATCTTGTATCATGTAGACAGTTAATCCAATTTATGCAATTTCATCTTTCACATAATAGCTTTCTCAGTTAATTCTAACAATATTAACCATTAACATATCTAACTGTGTTAAACAGGTTTAACGAGGTTCCACACTCGACAAGATTTACGCACTTAGCATTGAGAACATACGTAACAGAATCATTCAGAATTAACCAGAGTCATCATACTTGCATAACATACTGACATGTTTAATAGTGTTAGCAACTTAACATATTTGTCAAGTTAACAGAGTTAATAAATCATAACAGAGTTAATAAACTAACATCATTTACAACTTTAACAGAGTTAACCATTTAACAGAGTTTGCATACTTAACAGGGTTACAAATTAACAGAGTTGTAACTAACCAAGTTAAGGTTTCACAATTTACTGAACTAACAGGGCCGAAAACCCCCTTGGGTGAGCCGAAATCACTATGTGCCGAAATCACATAAGCTGAAACACTATATGGGCCGAAAACTCTTTGGGCCTAAAATACTTATTGCCGAAATCACCTATATGACGAAATCAGAGGGTGATTTCGTTGGTTATGTGTTTTCGTTGGGTCCTGCAATCATCATCAACAATCCAGTACACAATAACAGTTATGAATCACGAAAATCCTGGTAATCATTCAGCAGTTACGTCGACTATAACAATCACTTGATAAACCCAAATCTAATCATACAATCACTTTATTCATTCAACAATTATCGATACAATCTGAACCACCATCTATGTGTCATGTACAGAGGATCATTCTTCAGTTCAACTATCAAACATATATGCGTATAACATCCAGTTGATTAACATAACATATAACATAATCGAACACTATAGGCATGTAAATCTGTTTACAATCCTGATCAACATGTGTTTCGCATACTTCATTAACACAAGCAGCAACATAACAATGAAATCAGATCTGCAACAATTAATTGTGAAAGTCACTAACCGACTCGGAATAATCAACAAGGAATCTGGCTTCGAATGAGGAGAGGGCTGCCGTCAGGTTTCAAAACAAACGAGAGAGAGAGGGGATGTGGTAGGTGGTTAGGGTTTTTCTAATACCCAATTCCCGTAATGGTTGGAAGTTAAATACTAAACAAACCTTCACTGGGCCAAAGCCCAGTCCTGTTTTCATTGGCCCCAAATTGGACTAAAACACTTGTTTTCATTTGGGGTGTTCATTTTACAGCACAATATTACTACAAAGCATGATATTAACAATCTATTTATATAAACACACTATGATGCATACCAAATATAAAATATCATCGCAACACGATTTAACGTTTTTCAAATGTAAGCGTTGTGAAACAAACAAGTCGAGTAACAAACAACAAAAAAAAAATTAACGTGCAATAAATGCGAAGATGGAAATCTTGGAAACTCGAGTTGTCACATTATCCCCAACTTGAAAGAAATTTCGTCCCGAAATTTAGTATGCGGTTACTGAGGAAGCTAGGTAAGTTATCGTTTACTGGTTCTCCTAGGGTGTCACATTATCCCCCCGTTGATTTGGAATTTCTTCCCGAAATTCTGTAGTAGCTTCAGCCTCAGTAGTAGTTGCATTGTTTTTGAACAACTGGGGATATTTGAGTTCCATTTGGTCTTCGCGTTCCCAGGTATACTCTGGGCCACGACGGGAGTTCCAACGAACTCGAACAAGGGGTATTCTGGTGTTCTTGAGGACCTTAACATCCCGGTCCGTAATTTCAATTGGTTCTTCGACGAAATGCAACCGTTCGTCGATAGTGAGCTCCTTCAAAGGAACTATGAGGGTCTCCTCTGACAGACACTTCTTCAGATTCGACACGTGAAAGACGTTGTGAACTGCACTGAGTTCAGCTGGTAAGTTCAGTCTGTAGGCCACTTTGCCTATTTTCTCAATGACTTCAAATGGTCCAACGTATCGTGGATTAAGTTTACCCCTTTTACCAAAACGAACAACACCCTTCCAGGGTGAAACTTTGAGTAGTGCTCTATCCCCAACCTGGAACTCGAGTAGTTTCCTGTCTTTATTGGCGTATGCTTTCTGACGGTCATGAGCTGCCGCCATGCGTTATCGTATTTGAGCAATCTTTTCAGTAGTATCAACTACCATTTCTGGACCTGTGATTTGACTGTCACCCACCTCTGCCCAACAAAGAGGTGATCGGCATTTACGCCCGTACAATGCCTCAAATGGAGCAGCTTTAATGCTGGTGTGGTAACTGTTGTTGTACGAAAATTCCACAAGTGGCAGATGTTTTTCCCTGCCCTTGCCAAAGTCAATTACGCACGCCCGAAGCATGTCTTCTAGAGTTTGAATAGTGCGCTCAGACTGCCCATCTGTCTGAGGATGATAAGCTGTGCTCATGTCTAAACGAGAGCCAAAAGATTTATGCATTGCTTGCCACAGTTCTGAAGTAAAACGTGCATCACGATCGGAGATAATAGAGGTGGGCACCCCGTGCCTCGAGACAACTTCCTTAAGGTATACGTCTGCTAGGGTGGAGAACTTATCCGTTTCCTTCATCGCAACACGATTTAACGTTTTTCAAATGTAAGCGTTGTGAAACAAACAAGTCGAGTAACAAACAACAAAAAAAAATTAACGTGCAATAAATGCGAAGATGGAAATCTTGGAAACTCGAGTTGTCACACCCGTGGATAAACATGAGATTAAAAACAATGATCTTCCTAATAAACATAAAAGTGGTTTTAGAAACATGATTTACAAGGTTTGAAAACATAAAACTCATGGATGAATGAGTTAGTGGATTAAAGTTTCACATAAGTTTGTTAAAATACAAAAGAACACCTGTTTTTGGAAAAATCATAATATGTAAAGTATAGATCTAAAAGACTACACATTTTTAACAAGAGACAAGTTCACCATGATGTTTCATATAAAGAAGTTAGTGTTTATTGTTGATGATTGTTGTTGGAAAATTGTTTTGATGTTGAAAAGAAAATAAACACATGTTTTGAAAACATGGGAAACCTCCATTTTTAGGGGAAACTATGTCAAAATTTCTATAAAATTTTGACACTTAGAAAAATATAAGTTTTGGTGAAACTTATTCCCTAAAAAAAAATTCACCTAAAAATATTTACCAAGTTTCCCTAATTTTTGTGTAAATTTCAAGTTAAGAAATGATGATTTCTTCAAGACAAAAATTGATATTTAGTATGTATATTTTTGAGGAAAATATATATTTTTATTGATCACCAAATTTTGTGCTAAGTGTATGCTATGTGTATCATATGTAGTAGTGTATTAGGAACTTGAAAATACACGTACAAATATATGAGAATACATAAGTATAAAAGTATACAAAAATCGAGTGAATAACGAGAATGACTATATATATTATAGCATGACAAAATATATATATTTCTTACAAGTCTTAAAAATATATTGTTTTAAGAAATATAATTCCGGAAAGTGCTAAAAATCAAAGTATTGATTTTTGGTGAAAAATACAAAATACACAAGTACTTACATAAAATACAAATATATTTTCCTAAGGATACTTGTACCAAAATAATATTGAGAATATTATTTCACAAAGAACTTATATTTATTTTTGAGAAAATAATATAAGTAACCCACTTGAAAAGTAAAAAATATAAATTATTTTAACAACTTATTACCTCGAAAAGTCTACATGAACGTATAAAGAACAAATGCATAAGCTAAAGATGGTGACTTGTACTTGTGTGATACAAGTCTAGTGACTAATGTTAATAGAACACGCATAGGTCACTACGCTCATAAAGCAAACCCGGTGAAGTTTACGGCGCAGGATACGCAAAGTTGTGAGTTTATGTCCCCCTTTTCTTTTAACTGTTTTCAGTTTTATAACTTCGGGGGTGAAATACATGTTACAAATGTTACAATGTTTACAAATGGTATGATGAATACAAAACTAAGGAATGATGTTGTAGATCATGTGACGAATAGGGTGCCATAAGCACCATTAATCAACAATATACCTAGACCGCGGAACAAAAGGTTAGATCTAATGGGTTTCAGGCAGCCTCACTCTGGGCCACGTGCTACCCGGAGTGCTTTTGTGTCTCTAGTCGTGAATCGACATCTAAAAATGCCTATGGTTTGGATGCTTCCTATGTCGTTACACATGTTAGTGGCCTTGCAAACCACTAGCGATCTCGTATTCCTTACAATTACAGGACACAGTTTCGGATACGACTTAACAAAACACATACAATGTTTTCATACAAGTATTCAACATTTATTACAACAACTGCATGAACTCACACCAAGATTATGTTGACAATTTTTCCAAAACTTACATGTATTTCAGGTAACTAAAGTGGATATACGCATGGTCTCACTCCTGCTCCTGGATGTCGCTTATGTTTTAGTCATGTCGTGTCAAGACTCCGATGCCTGTTTTTTGTGGGATTTGGTTATTATATTCCATCTTGCGTGGGATATAAGAACCAAAACCTTGATGTCTATCCTTTAAATAAAGTTGTAAACTTTTCAAACAATATGTTGTCTTGTGATGTAAACATTTAACTTATGATATGTTAATGGCATTTAGAGTTATTTTACGACCATGTAGTATGTTTACCATTCATATGCAATGAGAACCTTTCAGGATCACACCTCGTGCTTCCGCCTTAGAAAGGGGTGTGACAGATTGGTATCAAAGCTGCGATTGTAGTGAACCAGGATTCCTTCTCGAGTCTAGACTACAATCTTTAGGATCCTCTCACGAAAACAATTTTTCAAAAGTTTTCATTGCATAAAACTTCCCGCGACATCCACTACCTGAAACAGTTTTCAAAGAGTCAAGTAAGGACACTACGAGACTTAGGGTGCACTGGAGTAGCACTTGTCTTTGACTAAGAATTACTTGTAACTATGTGTAATAATTAATATATACATATACTAGAAATAGAATATCACATGTACACGTGTCTTCGCCTGAAAGCAGTGGCCTATCTGAAGGAAGTGACCCGATGATGAAACGAACTATGCGGACTGTGCAAGGAGTTACGTAATTATGGATGCATACATAATTATGGAATTCAGTGCACAGAAACCACAGCAAGTCTTGTCACGTATCAAACGAGATTCCTTCAGTACAAGAAAAGGTCAAACGTGAACACCCCCACCCCTCCCCCAGCCTATTAAATACTCTATTGGAGTAATGATTTAGGGTATAAAGACAAGAACCGCCAATGTGAGGAAAGATATTTTGTCCTTTACATATATTAAACTTGTACTTGGGGAGATGTAACCCTTATGCATTTTGTTTACCTCACAAATAATGATGGAACAAGTTGCCCTAATATGTGTAAAGACTCGGTGAATATCTTATGACACATCAGTATTTATCTATTTATGCATGCTTGTTGCTATATGAATTCATTTATACATTTGGCGGATTGTTTGATGTCACTTATGTGGGTATATGCCTGTGTATATATACTACTACTGTCTCGTATGACGATATCAAACAAATGTCTAACCCTGTTGTGTTATGTTCTGACAGAACATGGCACCTAGGAAAACTGTGAACAATCAGGATTCTGATCAACCCCTCCTCCTCTACTGCCGAGGACTGCTGAAGAACTGAACTCCCTACTGGAAGAATGGATCACCGCAGCTATCGCCCAATACGAGGCGAACCGCACCGAACAAAGTGGAGGACTAAGCAATGCTAGACGTAATGGGCAGGGAGATTCATCTGGAGGATACATAACTCAAGGCTGCACCTTCAAGCAGTTTCTCGACTGCAAGCCACTGAACTACGACGGCACTGGAGGTGCAGTGGCTTTTGTACGCTGGACAGAGAAGACTGATTCCACTATCCGCATGAGCAAGTGTACCGCGGATCAGCAAGTCACTTTTGTTACTGGCTTATTCGTTGATGAGGCTTTGACTTGGTGGAATTTGCAAGTCCAAACCCTGGGAGATGATGCAGCGTATGGTATGACTTGGGAGGAGTTGAAGGAGAGAATGAGAGAAAAGTATTGTTCTCGTGCTGAACTCCAAAGTTTGGAGACTGAGTTCTGGCACTTGACCATGGAAGGTGCAGACATTACTGGTTATACCCGAAGGTTCCATGATTTGTCAAGAGTGATCCCCTATATGGTGACTCCCGAATTTAAGCGCGTTGAGCGCTACATATGAGGATTGGCTCCAGAGTTTCGCAGCATGGTAACTTCGGCTAAACCCGAAACAATCACTCAGGCTGTAACTTTGGCTGTCAGTCTTACTGAAGATGCTATCCGTATGAAGAAGTTGTCGCTGAACCCAACTGAAAAGAGTGAGACGCATGCTGAGTCGTCTGGTGACAAGAAGAGGAAACATTCAAATCTGAATCAAGCAACCCGCAGCAACAACAAGGGTTCAAACAACAAGAAGCGTGATACTAACCCACCTAAGGAGGTGAAAACCTTTGTAGCGGCAAATGATATTGTAGCTAGAGGATACCAAGGCACCCTGCCTAAATGCCAAAAATGTAGGTATCATCATGAAGGAGCTTGTCGCATTCCAAGATGCGACAAATGTGGTAGGTTGGGTCATCAAACAGAAGATTGTTGGGGAAGAGGAAATGGAGGCGCTAATAGGAATGGAAGTGGTAATAGGAACGGGAATGGAAACTGTAACGGTGCTGGTAATGGAAACAGTGGTGGAAATGGTAATGGTAATGGTAACCGGTATGGTAACGGAGCTGGGCAGAACCAAGGATGCTTTGGTTGTGGAAGCAAGGATCATTTCAAGAAAGATTTCCCAAGGGAGAACAATGCTCAGGCTCGAGAATTCGTGATTGGAGCAAGGAACGCACGCGAGGACCCTAATGTGGTCACCGGTACGTTTCTCGTTAACAATCACTTTGCATCCATACTATTTGACACGGGTGCCGATTATAGCTTTATGTCTGTGGAATTTAAACGTATGCTTGGAATAGAATCTAGTAGATTAGATATTCCTTATTCCATAGAACTAGCCAATAGTAAACTTGTTGAATCGAGCGAAGTTGTTAGGGGTTGCACATTAGAACTTGGTGAGCAAAGCTTTAGTATCGACCTCTTACCTGTTCAATTGGGTAGCTTCGATGTGGTGGTTGGAATGGACTGGCTGTCCAAGTATAAGGCGGAAGTTGTTTGCCATGAGAAAATCATTCGCATCCCCCTTGCGAATAACGAAACTCTCATCGTGCATGGAGATAAACGAGACACGCCTCTGTGCATCATCAATTGTATGAAGGCGCAGAAGTGCTTAAGGAAAGGATGTGTTGCATTCCTGGCGCACGTTGTAGATAAGAAGGCTGAAGAACCGAAACTCGAGAACATTCCTGTGGTGAAGGAATTCTATGATGTATTTCCCGAAGAACTGCCAGGACTACCTCCGCAAAGACAAGTCGAATTCCATATTGACTTGGTTCCAGGAGCCGCTCCTGTAGCTAAGGCACCATATCGACTTGCGCCATCTAAGATGCAAGAATTATCTACACAAATCCAGGAGTTGTTGGATAAAGGATTTATAAGGCCAAGCTTCTCGCCTTGGGGAGCTCCAGTATTGTTCGTGAAGAAGAAAGATGGTACACTGCGGATGTGTATCAATTATAGAGAACTGAATAAGCTCACTATCAAGAATCGGTACCCACTACCGAGGATTGACGACTTATTTGATCAGTTGCAAGGATCGAGCTACTATTCCAAGATTGACCTTCGATCTGGATATCATCAGTTAAGGATCCAAGAGGAAAGTGTACCAAAGACTGCATTCAGAACGCGTTATGGGCATTACGAGTTCCTTGTAATGCCATTCGGACTGACGAACGCACCAGCAGTATTTATGGATCTGATGAACCGTGTCTGCAAACCATATCTCGATAAATTCATGATTGTATTTATCGATGATATCCTGATTTACTCGCGAACGAGAAAAGAGCACGAGCAACACCTCAGGACCATTTTGGAACTACTGAAGAAAGAGAAACTTTATGCAAAGTTCTCAAAGTGCGAATTCTGGATTCGCGAAGTACAGTTCCTTGGTCACGTTGTGAACGAGAAGGGCATTCATGTAGACCCAGCCAAGATAGAAGCGATAAAGAATTGGGAAGCCCCCAAAACCCCAACTGAAGTTCGATAATTTTTGGGCTTAGCGGGCTATTACCGGCGATTTATCAAGAATTTCTCCAAGATAGCTCAACCGCTGACTTCCCTTACGCAGAAGGATAAGAAGTACGACTGGGGTGACAAGCAAGAAGAAGCCTTCCAACTGCTCAAAAATAAGCTATGTGATGCACCGATACTATCCCTACCCAAAGGCACTGAAGACTTCGTGGTATACTGCGACGCTTCGCGTCAAGGTTTGGGTTGCGTGCTCATGGAACGCCAAAAAGTCATCGCTTACGCTTCAAGAAAGTTGAAGGTGCATGAGAGGAATTACACCACGCACGACTTGGAGCTAGGTGTTATGGTATTCGCTTTGAAGATCTGGCGACACTATTTATATGGTACTTGATGTACAATCTTCACAGATCACAAAAGCCTACAACACATATTTGATCAGAAGGAATTAAATATGCGTCAACGACGGTGGGTCGAGCTGCTGAACGATTATGACTGTGAGATTAAGTACCATCCTGGAAAGGCAAACGTAGTAGCAGACGCGTTAAGTCGAAAAGAAAGGGTTAAGACCCTAAGAGTTCGAGCATTGGAAATGACTATTCGGATGAACCTCACTGCACGCATTCATGACGCACAACAAGAAGCCCTTAAGAGGGAGAATCGTAGAGCTGGATATCTTCGAGGTATGCAGAAGAATTTGGTGCCAAACGAAGAGGGAACCTTATACTTTAAGGGGCGTATTTGGGTCCCGCTCTATGGAGGTATTCGAGAAGTCATCTTTAATGAAGCTCACAAGTCGAAATACTCGATCCACCCAGGATCGGACAAAATGTATCAAGACTTGAAGGAATACTATTGGTGGCCGAGGCTTAAAAGCGATGTTGCTGTCTATGTTGGAAAGTGCCTAACCTGTGCTAAGGTTAAGGCTGAATATCAGAAACCATCTGGGCTACTGCAGCAGCCCGAGATACCCATGTGGAAGTGGGAGCAAATATCAATGGACTTCATAACGAAATTACCCAGGACCCCTAGAGGGCACGATATGATATGGGTGATAGTCGATCGGTTAACGAAGTCTGCGCATTTCCTACCGATCCGAGAGAAGGATAGCACTGGAAAGCTTGCCGAGCTGTACCTGAAAGAAATCGTGGCACGTCATGGAGTGCCTACCTTAATTATTTCAGACAGAGATGGACGTTTTGTCTCAAGGATCTGGCAATCCTTCCTTGAAGCCTTTGGATCTCAACTAGATCTAAGCACGGCCTTCCATCCGCAAACAGACGGCCAGAGCGAACGAACCATACAAACGCTAGAAGATATGCTTCGCGCATGTGTTATGGACCTAGGCGGCAGCTGGGATACTCACCTACCTTTAGTTGAGTTTTCCTACAATAACAGCTACCATACGAGCATAAAAGCCGCACCGTTCGAAGCTCTATATGGCCGCAAGTGCCGCTCGCCATTATGTTGGGCAGACGCTGGAGACAAACGTATGGTTGGTCCTGAACTTGTTCAAGAGACAACCGACAAGATCATTCAGATCCGAGAGCGCATTAAGGCGGCTCGAGATCGACAAAAGAGCTACGCTGATCAAAGACGGAAACCTTTAGAATTCGAGGTGGGAGACAGAGTTTTGTTGAAGGTCTCACCTTGGAAGGGTGTAGTAAGATTCGGAAAACGTGAAAAGTTGAATCCACGATACATCGGACCATTCAAGATCTTGGAAAAGATTGGTACCGTGGCGTACAAGTTGGAATTACCGGATGAACTTAACGGAGTACATGATACGTTTCATGTGTCCAACCTCAAGAAGAGTCCAACCCAAGAAAAAGTGATCATCCCTGCGGATGAAGTGCATATCGACGACACACTCCGATTTACAGAACAACCCGTTGCGGTTACAGACTGGAAAGTCAACAAGACCCGGAGGAGTAGTGTCAAACGTGTCAAAGTACGTTGGAACTCTAAGCACGGACCCGAGTATACGTGGGAACGTGAAGACCAGTTTAAAGACAAGTACCCCCACCTATTCAAGAAAACTCCTGCGAGAGATAACTCAGCCTGAATTTCGGGACGAAATTCTTTTAACGGGGGGAGACTGTGACAACTGGCACAAAACCGGTAATTTCCGTACAATTTTATTATTATTTAATATCTGCAACTATGTGCTTAAACGTCAACATTGTCTGATTTCATGCTATACATGTGAATTCATGCACGTTTCATACTTCAAATATTGCTTTATGCATTACTGTTAGCGTTGCGTCAGAAAGACTAGTAAACACACCGGTAAGACACACTCTGTCAGCAGCCCTACAGAAAGCAGTCAAACAATGGAATTAGGGCCTAGGAGTAGGTCCAACGTCTAAAATACATTAAAAACCCAAATAGGGATACAAGGGTTAACATATAAACTTTTCGGAAGCTAAACTATGCACTAAAAAGCACCCGAAACACACTTTAAATGCTGAACTTTACATATTTCAGCAATAATTCAGCTCTAATCAGCATTTTAACACTGAAATATAATGCAGAATTTATGTTTTATTGTCCAAAAGAAATTACAAAGTGTCGGGAATTGAAAGTGTCACCAATGGGTACATAAAGGACACTAAACGGCGCAAATTAGCACTTTAACGAACCAGTATACAACCGGACACTACCCAAAACATCAAAATTATACTAGAAGCATTGTTTTAATGTTTCTAAGCTAGTTATGATCCCCGAACACCCTAACACATTATATAGCACATAATATGCATAAACACTAAACATCACACTTAGAATCTAACTAATATCCCTAACTATCCATCACAACCCAACCTTATACCCCCCCCCCCCCATGGTGGACGGTCACAAGGGTGGACCCACCCTTGATTTCCTTTGATTCATTTTGATTTGCCTTGATATGTTTATAGATCTTGTCTTGTACTTAACAAACATATTAACCAAAGGATTAAGGGGAAAGATGGTTATAAGAATGTTATACTAGATCATAACTCTCATTCTTACACCCACACAACACACACACTTTCTCTCTTTCCCTCTCCTTGGCTCTCGGCCGAACCCACAACCATCTACCATCATCATCATTCATTCAAGTTCATCCATTCTCAAGACATCTCAAGGTGTAAGAAGATCTACAAGTAAGCTTGGTGCTCTTGGAGATTGAAGGACCACTTCCATTTGCTTTTATCCACCACATTTATCATCTTCATCTTCTTGAGTTTCATCCCTAGCCATTAGAGCTAGTAGTAAGCTTCTTGATCACTAATTTAAGTCATGTTTATGTTATGTACAAGATTCACCATCTAAACAACTTAACCTTTAATGCTAAAAATAAGAAGATCTAACATATTCATGAAGAAAATAAGTGATTACATGAAATTTTAGTGTATGTAATGAAGTTATTGATGTTGTATCTTGTGTTTATGATTAGATCAAGTATGTTAAAGCTAGGATCTACCAAGTTTAAGCATGGATCTTGAAGGATCCATGGTTAAACTTGAAGGTGAACATATGAAGCATAATGTGAACTTGAAATATGAAGTTTGTGCATAAACTTGTAGTTTTGAAGTGGTAAAGTATGTGTAGAACTAATTTTTGAAACTAAAACTCATGGAAAGTTTGTTAAAAATATAACATAAAGCTTGTTTTGAAAGACCCATGGATAAACATGAGATTAAAAACAATGATCTTCCTAATAAACATAAAAGTGGTTTTAGAAACATGATTTACAAGGTTTGAAAACATAAAACTCATGGATGAATGAGTTAGTGGATTAAAGTTTCACATAAGTTTGTTAAAATACAAAAGAACACCTGTTTTTGGAAAAATCATAATATGTAAAGTGTAGATCTAGAAGACTACACATTTTTAACAAGAGACAAGTTCACCATGATGTTTCATATAAAGAAGTTAGTGTTTATTGTTGATGATTGTTGTTGAAAAATTGTTTTGATGTTGAAAAGAAAATAAACACATGTTTTGAAAACATGTGAAACCTCCATTTTTAGGGGAAACTATGTCAAAATTTCTATAAAAATTTGACACTTAGAAAAATATAAGTTTTGGTGAAACTTATTCCCTAAAAAAAATCACCTAAAAATATTTACCAAGGTTTCCCTAATTTTTGTGTAAATTTCAAGTTAAGAAATGATGATTTCTTCAAGATAAAAATTGATATTTAGTATGTATATTTTTGAGGAAAAATATATATATTTATTGATCACCAAATTTTGTGCTAAGTGTATGCTATGTGTATCATATGTAGTAGTGTATTAGGAACTTGAAAATACACGTACAAATATATGAGAATACATAAGTATAAAAGTATACAAAAATCGAGTGAATAACGAGAATGACTATATATATTATAGCATGACAAAATATATATATTTCTTACAAGTCTTAAAAATATATTGTTTTAAGAAATATAATTCCGGAAAGTGCTAAAAATCAAAGTATTGATTTTTGGTGAAAAATACAAAATACACAAGTACTTACATAAAATACAAATATATTTTCCTAAGGATACTTGTACCAAAATAATATTGAGAATATTATTTCACAAAGAACTTATATTTATTTTTGGGAAAATAATATAAGTAACCCACTTGAAAAGTAAAAAATATAAATTATTTTAACAACTTATTACCTCGAAAAGTCTACATGAACGTATAAAGAACAAATGCATAAGCTAAAGATGGTGACTTGTACTTGTGTGATACAAGTCTAGTGACTAACGTTAATAGAACACGCATATGTCACTACGCTCATAAAGCAAACCCGGTGAAGTTTACGGCGCAGGATACGCAAAGTTGTGAGTTCATGTCCCCCTTTTCTTTTAACTGTTTTCAGTTTTATAACTTCGGAGGTGAAATACATGTTACAAATGTTACAATGTTTACAAATGGTATGATGAATACAAAACTAAGGAATGATGTTGTAGATCATGTGACGAATAGGGTGCCATAAGCACCATTAATCAACAATATACCTAGACCGCGGAACAAAAGGTTAGATCTAATGGGTTTCAGGCAGCCACACTCTGGGCCACGTGCTACCCGGAGTGCTTTTGTGTCTCTAGTCGTGAATCGACATCTAAAAATGCCTATGGTTTGGATGCTTCCTATGTCGTTACACATGTTAGTGGCCTTGCAAACCATTAGCGATCTTGTATTCCTTACAATTACAGGACACAGTTTCGGATACGACTTAACAAAACACATACAATGTTTTCATACAAGTATTCAACATTTATTACAACAACTGCATGAACTCACACCAACATTATGTTGACGATTTTTCCAAAACGTACATGTATTTCAGGTAACTAAAGTGGATGTACGCGTGGTCTCACTCCTGCTCCTGGATGTCGCTTATGTTTTAGTCATGTCGTGTCAAGACTCCGATGCCTGTTTTTTGTGGGATTTGGTTATTATATTCCATCTTGCGTGGGATATAAGAACCAAAACCTTGATGTCTATCCTTTAAATAAAGTTGTAAACTTTTCAAACAATATGCTGTCTTGTGATGTAAACATTTAACTTATGATATGTTAATGGCATTTGGAGTTATTTTACGAGCATGTAGTATGTTTACCATTCGTATGGAATGAGAACCTTTTAGGATCACACCTCGTGCTTCCGCCTTAGAAAGGGGTGTGACATGTCTGTCTATTCAATTGAGAGTAATCATTGCATTACATCCCCGTTGAAAAAAATAATCGATAAATTTTGACTACGGAAACGGTGGCTACGGAAAAGTGTCTGTCTGTTCGATTTCACGGTGAATGGAGAAATTAGCGATGGACATTATTAAAATCTGACATTGTGGTAGTTGTATCATAAGACGTTTGAATTGTTTCAAATATAATTTAATTAGAACTTAAATGTCGATGAACATTATTAAAATCTGACATTGTGGTAGTTGTAACATAAGACGTTTGAATTGTTTCAAATATAATTTAATTATAACTTAAATGTCGATGAACATTTTTAAAATCTGACATTGTGGTAGTTGTATCATACTCGATTGATTCATTTAATTCATTTTGTCATCGACCAACTGCTCGAAATCCCTTTCGTTTTATTACAGTCGCCATGATCAACTACTGCAGAGTGATCTTCGTGACCTGAAGTTGTATCCAAATCTTCGATACCTTCCAATATCAAATTTCTTCGTTTCCCATGATTATGAAACCTCGTTTCGTGAGGTGGTCTTCTTTCATGTTTCCCCGCGGCATCAAAATACAGAGCTTCATCCTTATTTCTGTAAATTGCACAAACAAGCATGCCTTGAACGGGTCTAGAACACTCGTAATCCTCAACCGGCTTTGGCTTAACCACGATCGATTTGGATCGCGACTGCCTCATAGCCCATGGAGCATCAGCTAACCTTTACGAGCGTCTTTTCACTCTCGGTGACTGCTCAGAGATGCATGTCTGCAGAAGGTGCAAGAGAATGGCGAGTGTCAGCTAACCTTCACCAGCCTTCCTTTAATTGAATAGGCAGACACTTGCTTCATATGACTCACTTGAATCGTCTCGGATGTAATAACAGTGTGGTTAGTGGGTCTAAATTGCAGAGCTCTTTTCTATGCATTATATGCACATTTATGTATCAGCCTGCGATTTCTTCTGGAGGGTTCACCTATGGTAGTGTTTTGGTTGTTTATGAGTTGATTTGATTGTGAAATAGATAAGGATGAGATATCGGCAGTTAGCTCGAAGAAGTTTCTCTCGATTATTAATGAAGTGATGTTACAGAAATTGATTCGCACAAACAATGGAGAACTTTTTTGCGTTATATAACACATGATAAAACCGCTTTCTCTAGACAATGTGTTATGGTGAGATTTTTCAAGTTTGCACAGTAGGAGAAAAGACCAGCACCCATATCAGTATTGTCATAATGCAATGAGACAAAACTGAGATTTAAGCGGCGTGTTCCGATCAACATTTATCGACAATGTTATAGGTGATGAAGAAACCCTAAAACGGAACATAGTCCCAGATTGTCTAAAGAAGCGTTTTTATCATGTTTCATGTTGTAACAACTACCAAGGGGATATTCAGATCTCTATTCGGTCATCTTTTCGAGCTTTTACACATGAATATGTGGTTCCCAATTTGTGGTAGTTGTATCATACTCGATTGATTCATTTAATTCATTTTGTCATCGACCAACTGCTCGAAATCTCTTTCGTTTTATTACAGTCATCATGATCAACTACTGCAGAGTCATCTTCGTGACCTGAAGTTGTATCCAAATCTTCGATACCTTCCAATATCAAATTTCTTCGTTTCCCATGATTATGAAAAAACCAGCACCCCTGTCGGTATTGTCATAATGCAATGAGACATTACTGAGATTTAAGCGGCGTGTTCTGATCAACGTTTATCGACATTGTTATAGGTGATGAAGAAACCCTAAAACGAAACATAGTCCCAGGTTGTCTAAAACCCTAAAATGGTGATCTGGTGACTCCACTTCAACAGGGATCTCAACCATGTTAGCATCCACACATCTATCAAACCAACCAAATGAATTTTCAGTCGATGCATACAAAAAAAAGCAGAAAACATTTGGAGTTATTTAAACGTGTAACGTGCATATAAATACCTATGGTTAATGAAGCGTGCGATGTTTCCAAACAATGTGGCGTCTAAACAAAGGGCCTCTTCATCCCTTAAAAAACCTTCTGAACTCCAATCAGCATCCAATAAGACAGGGTATGTATGCACCTCATTTTTGTTCTTTTCATTTCGTACAAATAACTCACTATTTGTTACAATTTCTCCAAAGCAAATCACCAAAGCAATTCGGGCAGCTGTTTTCATCGGATATATGCACAAGCATGAATAATCAAAATACAGAGCTTCATCCTTATTTCTGTAAATCGCACAAACAAGCATGCCTTGAACGAGTCTAGAACACGCGCAATCCTCAACCGGCTTTGAAACCGGACAGAATCTATGAAGAAACTATTCAATTTCATGGTGAATGGAGAAATTAGCTGAGGAGAGAGAGTGAGTGTTTGGGTACTTGTTCTAATGGCGCCTCATTAGCGCTTTAACTACCAAAAGAATGCATACACAAATAGTTCTAGTGGACGAAGCAAAGAGACCGCCTTGTTAATTTTAATGAAGCAATGAAGATTGAATCTTCAAACCGCAACCTTTTTTGACTACCGAAATGGTGGCTATGCGAAATACAAACCGCAATCGTTTGTGACTATGGGAAACTTGGACATCAGACGTAAATCTTGAAGCAAATATGTGGTCCTCAATTTGCGGAACATAATCCCAGATTGTCTAGAGAAGCGCTTTTATCATGTGTCATATGGTAACAAGAGTGTGTTGTTCCAAGATCAATTCCAATTGCAGTTTTTTCAACTCCCTGTTCCAAATGCAGCTGATGAAACTGGAGCTGTTATCTTGGTTGTTCAGTACTTTCGTGATAAATACAATGTTCATCTTCGTTGTCCTATGCTTTCTGCAACTCAAGCAGGCATGGATGCTAAACGTACAGTTATTACATCTGAGACGATTCAAGTGAGTCCTATGAAGCAAGTGTCGGTCTATTCAATTGAGAGGAAAGATGACCGAATAGAGATCTGAACCAACCGAAATCCACAAATTCCAACAAATTGTGTGTGTGTACGTTAAATACCGTTCACCGCTTTTTTAGTTGCTTCTCTTGTTAAGTTTCTGAACCAACCGAAATACACAAATTCCAACAGTTTCTCCGTCGCCAACTTCTCCACTCACCGTGAAATCGAACAGTTTCTTCGTAGATTCCGTCCGGTTGAGGATTACGAGTGTTTGGTTTTGTTTGCGATTGAATCATCGATGTCCTTTATGTCGATTTCAACTTCCATTGATCAAATAATAAAAACCCTAAGTGAAAATCCAATGTAAGAAACCCAGAGGAATCAGTTGTATAGCTGAGGAGAGAGAGTGAGTGTTTGGGTACTTGTTCTAATGGCGCCTCATTAGCGCTTCAACTACCAAAAGAATGCATACACAAATAGTTCTAGTGGACGAAGCAAAGAGACCGCCTTGTTAATTTTAATGAAGCAATGAAGATTGAATCTGTAAACCGCAACCTTTTTTTACTACCGAAACGGTGACTATGCGAATGTCACGGCCCCCGACCCGGTTTGACCCGTTTCAGGAGCCGCGGGACAGAAATCCCGTGGTATTTATTTAATTGAGTTTAACAGCGGAAGTTTATCATCAGGATCGTTTTAAAGCTAAAATTTTTCCCGATTATTTTATTTCACAACTTGGGATAAAACCCCTGTAATTTACAATACTACTATTTTACGGAGAAATCTTTATATTACAAACATATTTCTTTATTTTATAATGAGCCACTATCTTAAGCTTGAAATGCTCCCCAGCACTTTTCCTGAATTACAACAGATCACCTGAAACATGTTTGAAAAAGGTTTTGTCAGCGGGAAATACTGAGTGAATCATTCTATTTACTAAAATGACACATTTGTTATAATTTACAGTATTAAGAGCGATTACAATGTTTCTGATATCAAACCAACTACCCACGGTATTTGTCACTCAACCGAATCTGTGACTATGGTCATATCCCCCAATTGGCTGCCCCAATGGTGACGATTATCAAGTAATGTATACAAAACCCCACATACCGGCTGTAACTTGGTGATTACATAAACTTAATCACTGTAATTATAATCTTTGAAAATAAACATGATTTTGTAAATAAATTTGATAAAAAGAGAATGACTCACATTGCAGATTTAACACGGATAGAGTTTACTCTTTGGATTAGCCTTGTTAACCTAATTTAAATAATAATGCACACAAAACCGGGTTAGTAATCAATACAGCATTTACGATAACTCACGAGATCAAATTCTCACAACGAACGACAAAGTGCGATACTTCATCCATCGAATTAACGACGAACGACAAAGTATAACCCTAATGTGGGCGGCACTTAAACATCCATTGGATATATTGATCTCGGAAAATGAATCGTAGCAGCGATCGAGTTATTACCCTGTTTTGTGGCAGCACCTCGTGATCAGTGTGTGTTTTGGGACTGTTTTGTGTATAACTCAGCGTACGTAAATAATTTTATCGTCGTAACATGCAAACAGTTCAAGTCCCAAACCCTAGTATTTATACTTGAAATGTGCACCCCCCGCGTGTCGCGAAGGATGCTCCTGGTCCTGTCGTGACTCGCCTGAGAAACCAAATTAGAGTAGGGTAGGCTTGTCACCTGTATAGGCCTGGTGAGTCAACCTTTCGTGAATTCTCAGTTTTAACAACGCATTATAGAGATAATTATCAATTAGGGTTTACCCCCCTTGATTTTTAGGGGCCCTGATTCTAATTCCAAATGTTCTGAAAATTTTTAGGGTTTGTTCAGAATCACTTGGGTTTCTCAATTAGGATTTCCTATTGGACAATTTGATTAAATAAATATAACTTTTGATGAGAGTTGTTACATTCTCCCCACCTTAATAAAAATCTCGTCCTCGAGATTTACTGGAATAAGTGAGGATACTTTCGCTTCATTTCTGATTCCAGCTCCCAAGTGTATTCAGCTCCTCTCTTTGAATCCCATTTGACTTTGACTAAAACTAGTCGCTTGTGTTTGAGAAACTTGATCTTTCGATCCTCAATTTGAAGAGGTTTCTCAACAAATTTCAACTTTTCGTTTACTTCTATATCTCGAAGAGGTACTACCAGCGATTCATCTGATAAGCATTTCTTAAGATTGGATACATGAAATACATCATGTACTCCTGCTAATTCTTCTGGTAGTTTTAAACGATAAGCAACTGGTCCTATACGTTGGATCACTGAAAATGGTCCTACGTACCTTGGACTTAGCTTTCCTTTCTTCCCAAATCTAACTACTCCTTTCCAAGGAGAAACTTTCAATAATACTTTGTCTCCAACTTGGAATTCAAGTGGCTTGCATCTATTGTCTGCATAACTCTTCTGGCGATCTCGAGCCGTCTTCAACCTTTCCTTGATTTGAGTAATCTTATCAGTCGTTTCTTGCACAATTTCAGGACCTGATAATTGACTTTCTCCTATTTCTGCCCAACAAACTGGAGTTCTGCACTTTCTTCCATATAATGCTTCAAATGGGGCAGTTTCAATACTTGAATGATAACTATTGTTATAGGAGAATTCGATCAGAGGTAAATGATCGTCCCAATTACCACCAAAATCTATTACACATGCTCGAAGCATGTCTTCTAGAGTTTGGATTGTCCTTTCACTTTGCCCGTCTGTTTGAGGATGATATGCAGTACTTAAATTTAGTCGAGTCCCCATTGCTTGCTGGAAACTTTTCCAGAAATGAGAAGTAAAACGACTATCCCTATCCGAAACAATGGAGAGTGGAACTCCATGTAAGGATACAACTTCATCTACATACAATTTTGCCAACCTTTCCATACTAAAGGTTTCTTTCATTGGTAGAAAGTGAGCAGATTTGGTTAATCGATCCACAATTACCCAAATCGCATCATTACCTTTTCTGGTTTTGGGTAACTTAGTAACAAAATCCATTGTTATAAGTTCCCATTTCCATACTGGCATTTCTAATTGTTGTAGTAGACCTGAAGGTTTCTGATGTTCTGCCTTAACTTGCGAACAAGTAAGACATTTAGAAACATATCTAGCTATATCCTTCTTCATGCCTATCCACCAGTAATTCTTTCTTAAATCTTGGTACATCTTATTGTTTCCAGGGTGTATGGTATACCTAGATTTATGAGCTTCCTCCAAGATCTTATTTCTTAATTCTCCCTGCTTATGCACCCAAATCCTTTTCTTATGGAATCTCCAAATTCCATCATCTCCTTGTTCTAATTCTTTTATTCGTCCTTTCATTCCTTCAGCAACATCCTCTATTGCTGTTTCTTGAACATTCTTCAATTGCTCCATTAAATCTAATTGTAAATTTAATCTGAGAGCACGAACTCGTCTTTGGTTCTCATGATACTTACGACTTAAGGCATCTGCAACTACATTTGCCTTTCCTTCGTGATACTGAATATCACAGTCGTAATCACTTAAAATTTCCATCCACCTCCTTTGCCTCATGTTTAACTCTTTTTGCCCAGATATATATTTTAGACTTTTGTGGTCAGTATAGACAGTAAATTTACTTCCGTAAAGATAATGTCTCCAAATCTTAAGGGCAAAAATTACGGCTCCTAATTCTAAATCATGAGTCGTATAGTTTTCTTCGTGCTTTTTCAATTGCCTTGATGCGTACGCAATTACCTTCTTGCGTTGCATAAGCACACATCCAAATCCTAATTTTGAAGCATCACAATATACTTCAAAATCTTCAGTTCCTTCTGGTAAGGCTAAGATTGGAGCATGGGTTAGTTTCTGTTTCAAGATTCTAAAAGCTTCTTCTTGTTTGGGTCCCCATTCAAACTTAGTGGCTTTACAGGTTAGCTTAGTTAATGGTATAGCTATCTTGGAAAAATCCTTAATAAACCGTCTATAATATCCAGCTAATCCTATAAAACTTCTAATTTCCATTGCGGATTGTGGAACCTTCCAATTGGTAATTGCTTCTATCTTAGCAGGATCTACATGAATACCTTCATGATTTATCATATGTCCTAAGAATTGCACTTCCTTTAGCCAAAATTCGCATTTTGAGAATTTGGCGAACAGCTTTTCTTTTCTTAACAAAGTTAAGAGTGCATGCAAGTGCTGACAATGTTCGTCCTGACTTTTGGAATAAATAAGTATATCGTCTATGAAGACAATTACAAATTTATCCAAGTACGGTTTACAGATCCTATTCATCATGTCCATGAATGCTGCAGGTGCATTCGTTAACCCGAAGGGCATGACTGTAAACTCGTAATGACCATACCTAGTTCTGAAAGCAGTCTTAGGTATGTCTTCTTCTTGTACCTTCAATTGATGATATCCAGAGCGTAAATCTAACTTAGAAAAATATCTAGCTCCTTGAAGTTGATCAAAAAGATCATCAATTCTAGGTAATGGGTATCGATTCTTAATTGTAACCTTATTCAATTTTCTATAATCAATACACATTCTCATCGAACCATCCTTTTTCTTAACAAACAACACTGGCGCTCCCCACGGGGATGAGCTAGGTTGTATGAATCCTTTACTTAGTAATTCATCTAATTGTTTCTTTAGTTCTAACATTTCGGTAGGAGCTAACCGATAAGGTGCCTTGGCTATCGGTGTAGTTCCAGGTATTAGATGAATCCTAAATTCTACTTCCCTATCTGGTGGTAATCCAGGTAACTCTTCTTGGAATACATCTGGGTATTCTGAGACTACAGGAATTTCCTTGAGTTCTTTTCCCTTAGTACTAATGATTACTGAAATCATATATACTACTCCTTGCTTTCGTTCATAACTAGCAACTTTCATTACCGATATGAACTTCATGGGTTTACGTGGTTTATCTCCTGTAATCATGATTACTTTTCCAGTAGGTGCTTGAATTTCTATGGAATTCTGATCACAAAGAATTCGAGCATGGTTGGCTATTAACCAATCCATTCCTAATACAACATCGAATTCAGCTAATTTCATAGGTAATAAGTTTGCAGAAAATTTATGACCTGAAAGTTCTATTTCTACTTTTTGCAAAACCTGATCTATTTTAACTGAATTCCCATCTGCGGTTGCGACTGTAAAAATCTGTCTAATGTTGGTTAAAGGTAACTTAAGAGCTTGGCAAAATAAAGTATTTATAAAACTTTGGTTTGCACCAGAGTCAAATAATACTTTTGCGTACACGTTGTGAACTAGGAACGTACCAGCTATTACATCTGGGATAAGTTCAGCTTCTTGAGTGGTTAGCTGGAATGCTCTGACATTCTTCTTAGTAGCTCCTTCGGTCGCCTTGGGTTTGTTATCTACTGGTTTGATTAATTTAGGACATTCTGTTTTATAATGCCCTGCTTCTCCACAGTTAAAACAGATTACGGTTTTCTTTTTGCAGTTTTCTTCACGATGTCCTACAGTTTTGCAAAAATTGCAAGTGATATCGCATCTTCCATAATGTTTCTTTTTGCATTTCCTGCAGAATGACGGAGCTGGAGATTGCCCTGTTCCTTTTCTCTTGAAGCTGTTATTATTACCCACACGAAATCCTTGGGTAATTTTCTGAGCTAATTCCTTCTTCCTGTTTTCATCTTGGGTGCGTACTAGTTCATCAGTTAGGGTGTTGGCTAGTTCCACGGCATCGTCAATAGTGCGAGGTCTCGCAGCTTTAACGATATTGCGGATTTCGCTAATTAATCCCCAAATATAGTGATAAATGAGTACCGGTTCTGGCGAAGCCAGCGTTGGTACCACTCTAGCATATTCAAAGAATGTCGAAGTATAACCGCGACAATCTACACCCATCATCCGTTGATTTAGAAACTTATTCGTCATCTGTTCCTTTTCATACTCGGGACAGAATTTTCTTTCCACAAAACCCTTAAATTATTCCCAAGTCATAGCATAAGCTATTACTCTTCCTTTTGATTGTAACACAGTGTTCCACCATTCGAGTGCTCCTTCTTTGAAGAGATTTGATGCGTACATGACCTGATCATCTTTAACACATTTACTTATTGTAATGACTGCTTCGGTTTTCTCTAACCAACGCAGTGATGCAGTTGCTCCTTCATTGCCTGCAAATTCAGTGGGTTTACAAGCAAGGAATTCTTTGAAAGTGCAACCAGGCGTTGCAGTTTTCATTTTCTTGGGTAATGGAACTTGATGTGGTTCCCTATTATGATTAACATGATTATTGCCTTCGTTTACACTATTACTGAAGTTAACTTCAGTAATATGTTTACTAGGGACAATTTGTTGCGGTTCGATTGGATTCTTTATAGCAGCAACGAATGCTGGAATAGCATTGGCTATCCCTTGAGCAACAATGTTTTCGATATCTTGCCGAGTCATATATTGATCTCCTGGATGTTGCTCAGATTGATTAACCTCATTTACTGGTTCATTATCAATGTTTGCCATCTGATAATATATATATAATTTTTATTAGTATCTGATAAATAACAATTATACATAAAAACAATCAAACAATTTTCAACACATGTATAGGCAAAACTATCGATTTCTCGATTTCATTTTATATATTTGATAGTATGCATCATTACACACCAATATCTTACAGAGTTTTATTCGTAGTTATTTTACAGACTGATTTTACTATTACTTTTACTATTACACAACCACAGTTTTACCATCCTACTATCTCTCGTCACTTTTCGTCCTAAAAACGAAGCTCCCTTTCATCATATTTCCAGGCAATTTGTCCCCCTATTTCCCTGATTCTATTTCCCGCATCCATCAACTCTTCACCAAAATGGCGAAGTTCAGCCATATTTTCGTTACTCATTGGTGGATTAGGTAGGGGTTCTGGATCGACTTGTGGAAAAAAGGAATAAGGATCGTTGATAATATTTTGAAATTGCCAATCATTTGTCCACCATTCGTCCATTTCTAAAGGTTGGGAGTGAACTATGGGTTCTGGGATTGCTGGTTCAAAATTCATAGGGAGTTGATTTTCAATAGGATTGGTAAAAATATTAGTATTAACAGGCTGAATCGTCTCACAGCTTGCCAATAGAAAATCTATTTCTTCCTGAAAAGTCCTTCCCTGGTTTTGTTTGGAGCTCTCTCCAATTTCCATTGGTCTAGAACCTTGTCCAACTTCCATTTCTATGTCCTTAGAGTATTCCTCAAACTGCCTTTCCATTTGCCTAGAATCTTCTTTGGCTTCAGTCTCCATCTCTTGGAGTCTAGAACTTTTCCTGGTTACAATTTCTTTTCCTTTTTCTAAAGGATTGTTTATTTTAGGAAGTTTTGGAGCTGGCTTTTTCCTACGTATACGACTTCCCCACACGTAATTCTTTCTTTTCTTTCGTTTTGGCTTGTTCAAAGGTGGAGCCTTGAATTCTACCGGTTGTTCTACATCGGGAAAGTATCCAGTAAATTCTTTGGAGACTTCTATATTCACCGGATAAAGATTGAGGTTCTGAAAGGCTTCAGATATCTCACTCATGCTGATGTAGCATATATGCAAAATGCATAAAATACTAAGTTAATATCTTACAATAAATTTCATAAATAACTTTTAAAATTTATTGCACATTGCATACTAATTTATTACAAAGATAACTGGAAAACATACTAAGGTTTATTGTACTTTTATTTATTTACTGCATAAAGTTTCGGAATTTGTAGGGGATAAGGTGCTAAAACTTAAATTAAGCTATTTAGAGATTTGCATTTTCTGCTACTGTGGCTAGCATATACAAATTTGCCCATTTCTCATCTAGATTGTCTTCCCAAGGTGATTTATCAAGTAATTCCTGGGTTTCTCGTTTAATCTTCTTTTCTCGGATTTGCTCTTTACTTTTCTTAATAATCATACTCCTTTTTCTAGGAGAAAGTGGTTCTTCATATTGTGCTTTTCGCACAAATATTCCTTCTTCAGGAATTGTAGGGAGTTTTGAAGATTTGGTTTGGGATGTACTACCCTTCTCGTTGGATGATTTATCTAATTTAAGATAGATGCTTGACAGCTTTTGCTTACCCATACTGTAACTAACAAATAATCAGTTAATAAAACACATAATCACATAATAGTAATTAGGAAAAATTAAGTATTTCTAAATACTTAATTAGCTTAACTCAGTGGCTCTGATACCACCTTTTTCTGTCACGGCCCCCGACCCGGTTTGACCCGTTTCAGGAGCCGCGGGACAGAAATCCCGTGGTATTTATTTAATTGAGTTTAACAGCGGAAGTTTATCATCAGGATCGTTTTAAAGCTAAAATTTTTCCCGATTATTTATTTCACAACTTGGGATAAAACCCCTGTAATTTACAATACTACTATTTTACGGAGAAATCTTTATATTACAAACATATTTCTTTATTTTATAATGAGCCACTATCTTAAGCTTGAAATGCTCCCCAGCACTTTTCCTGAATTACAACAGATCACCTGAAACATGTTTGAAAAAGGTTTTGTCAGCGGGAAATACTGAGTGAATCATTCTATTTACTAAAATGACACATTTGTTATAATTTATAGTATTAAGAGCGATTACAATGTTTCTGATATCAAACCAACTACCCACGGTATTTGTCACTCGACCGAATCTGTGACTATGGTCATATCCCCCAATTGGCTGCCCCAATGGTGACGATTATCAAGTAATGTATACAAAACCCCACATACCGGCTGTAACTTGGTGATTACATAAACTTAATCACTGTAATTATAATCTTTGAAAATAAACATGATTTTGTAAATAAATTTGATAAAAAGAGAATGACTCACATTGCAGATTTAACACGGATAGAGTTTACTCTTTGGATTAGCCTTGTTAACCTAATTTAAATAATAATGCACACAAAACCGGGTTAGTAATCAATACAGCATTTACGATAACTCACGAGATCAAATTCTCACAACGAACGACAAAGTGCGATACTTCATCCATCGAATTAACGACGAACGACAAAGTATAACCCTAATGTGGGCGGCACTTAAACATCCATTGGATATATTGATCTCGGAAAATGAATCGTAGCAGCGATCGAGTTATTACCCTGTTTTGTGGCAGCACCTCGTGATCAGTGTGTGTTTTGGGACTGTTTTGTGTATAACTCAGCGTACGTAAATAATTTTATCGTCGTAACATGCAAACAGTTCAAGTCCCAAACCCTAGTATTTATACTTGAAATGTGCACCCCCCGCGTGTCGCGAAGGATGCTCCTGGTCCTGTCGCGACTCGCCTGAGAAACCAAATTAGAGTAGGGTAGGCTTGTCACCTGTATAGGCCTGGTGAGTCAACCTTTCGTGAATTCTCAGTTTTAACAACGCATTATAGAGATAATTATCAATTAGGGTTTACCCCCCTTGATTTTTAGGGGCCCTGATTCTAATTCCAAATGTTCTGAAAATTTTTAGGGTTTGTTCAGAATCACTTGGGTTTCTCAATTAGGATTTCCTATTGGACAATTTGATTAAATAAATATAACTTTTGATGAGAGTTGTTACAGCGAAATACAAACCGCAATCGTTTGTGACTATGGGAAACTTGGACATCAGACGTAAATATTGAAGCAAATATGTGGTCCCCAATTTGCGGAACATAATCCCAGATTGTCTAGAGAAGAGCTTTTATCATGTGTCATATGGTAACAAGAGTGTGTTGTTCCAAGATCAATTCCAATTGCAGTTTTTCAACTCTTCTGTTCCAAATACAGCTGATGAAACAGGAGCTGTTATCTTGGTTGTTCAGTAATTTCGTGATAAATACAATGTTCATCTTCGTTATCCTTTGCTTTCTGCAATTCAAGCAGGCACGGATGCTAAACGTACTGTTATTACATTCGAGACGATTCAAGTGAGTCCTATGAAGCAAGTGTCGGTCTATTCAATTGAGAGGAAAGATGATCGAATAGAGATCTGAACCAACCGAAATCCATAAATTCCAACAAATTGTGTCTAATGCAAGGATCTTCGAATGCGTTGTGTACGTTAAATACCGTTCACCGCTTTTTTAGATGCTTTTCTTGTTAAGTTTCTGAACCAACCGAAATCCACAAATTCCAACAGTTTCTCCGTCGCTAACTTCTCCACTCACCGTGAAATCGAACAGTTTCTTCGTAGATTCCGTCCGGTTTCAAAGTCGGTTGAGGATGGCGAGTGTTTGGTTTTGTTTGCGATTGAATCATCGATGTCCTTTATGTCGATTTCAACTTCCATTGATCAAATAATAAAAACCCTAAGTGAAAATCCGATGTAAGAAACCCAGAGGAATCAGTTGTATAGCTGAGGAGAGAGAGTGAGTGTTTGGGTACTTGTTCTAATGGCGCCTCATTAGCGCTTCAACTACCAAAAGAATGCATACACAAATAGTTCTAGTGGACGAAGCAAAGAGACCGCCTTGTTAATTTTAATGAAGCAATGAAGATTGAATCTGCAAACCGCAACCTTTTTTTACTACCGAAACGGTGGCTATGCGAAATACAAACCGCAATCGTTTGTGACTATGGGAAACTTGGACATCAGACGTAAATCTTGAAGCAAATATGTGGTCCCCAATTTGCGGAACATAATCACAGATTGTCTAGAGAAGCGCTTTTATCATGTGTCATATGGTAACAAGAGTGTGTTGTTCCAAGATCAATTCCAATTGCAGTTTTTTCAACTCTCCTGTTCCAAATCCAGCTGATGAAACCTGTGCTGTTATCTTGGTTGTTCAGCACTTTCATGATAAATACAATGTTCATCTTCGTTATCCTTTGCTTTCTACAATTCAAGAAGGCATGGATGCGAAACGTACTGTTATTACATCCGAGACGATTCAAGTGAGTCCTATGAAGCAAGTGTCGGTCTATTCAATTGAGAGGAAAGATGACCGAATAGAGATCTGAACCAACCGAAATCCACAAATTCCAACAAATTGTGTCTAATGCAAGGATCTTCGAATGCGGTGTGTACGTTAAATACCGTTCACCGCTTTTTTAGTTGCTTCTCTTGTTAAGTTTCTGAACCAACCGAAATCCACAAATTCCAACAGTTTCTCCGTCGCTAACTTCTCCACTCACCGTGAAATCGAACAGTTTCTTCGTAGATTCCATCCGGTTTCAAAGTCGGTTGAGGATTACGAGTGTTTGGTTTTGTTTTCGATTGAATCATCGATGTCCTTTATGTCGATTTCAACTGCCATTGATCAAATAATAAAAACCCTAAGTGAAAATCCGATATAAGAAACCCAGAGGAATCAGTTGTAAAGCTGAGGAGAGAGAGTGAGTGTTTGGGTACTTGTTCTAATGACGCCTCATTAGCGCTTCAACTACCAAAAGAATGCATACACAAATAGTTCTAGTGGACGAAGCAAAGAGACCGCTTTGTTAATTTTAATGAAGCAATGAAGATTGATTCTGCAAACCGCAACCTTTTTTGACTACCGAAACGGTAGCTATGCGAAATACAAACCACAATCGTTTGTGACTATGGGAAACTTGGACATCAGACGTAAATCTTGAAGCAAATATGTGGTCCCCAATTTGCGGAACATAATCCCAGATTGTCTAGAGAAGCGCTTTTATCATGTGTCATATGGTAACAAGAGTGTGTTGTTCCAAGATCAATTCCAATTGCAGTTTTTTCAACTCTCCTGTTCCAAATCCAGCTGATGAAACCGGAGCTGTTATCTTGGTTGTTCAGTACTTTCGTGATAAATACAATGTTCATCTTCGTTATCCTTTGCTTTCTGCAATTCAAGCAGGCACGGATGCTAAACGTACTGTTATTACATCCGAGACGATTCAAGTGAGTCCTATGAAGCAAGTGTCGGTCTATTCAATTGAGAGGAAAGATGACCGAATAGAGATTTGAACCAACCGAAATCTACAAATTCCAACAAATTGTGTTTAATGCAAGGATCTTCGAATGCGGTGTGTACGTTAAATACCGTTCACCGCTTTTTTAGTTGCTTCTCTTGTTAAGTTTCTGAACCAACCGAAATCCACAAATTCCAACAGTTTCTCCGTCGCTAACTTCTCCACTCACCGTGAAATCGAACAGTTTCTTCGTAGATTCCGTCCGGTTTCAAAGCCGGTTAAGGATTACGAGTGTTTGGTTTTGTTTGCGATTGAATCATCGATGTCCTTTTTGTCGATTTCAACTTCCATTGATCAAATAATAAAAACCCTAAGTGAAAATCCGATGTAAGAAACCCAGAGGAATCAGTTGTATAGCTGAGGAGAGAGAGTGAGTGTTTGGGTACTTGGTCTAATGGCGCCTCATTAGCGCTTCAACTACCAAAAGAATGCATACACAAATAGTTCTAGTGGACGAAGCAAAGAGACCGCCTTGTTAATTTTAATGAAGCAATGAATATTGAATCTGCAAACCGCAACCTTTTTTTACTACCGAAACGGTGGCTATGCGAAATACAAACCGCAATCGTTTGTGACTATGGGAAACTTGGACATCAGACGTAAATCTTAAAGCAAATATGTGGTCCCCAATTTGCGGAACATAATCCCAGATTGTCTAGAGAAGCGCTTTTATCATGTGTCATATGGTAATAAGAGTGTGTTGTTCCAAGATCAATTCCAATTGCAGTTTTTTCAACTCTCCTGTTCCAAATGCAGCTGATGAAACCGGAGCTGTTATCTTGGTTGTTCAGAACTTTCGTGATAAATACAATGTTCATCTTCGTTATCCTTTGCTTTCTGCAATTCAAGTAGGCACGGATGCTAAACGTACTGTTATTACATCCGAGACGATTCAAGTGAGTCCTATGAAGAAAGTGTCGGTCTATTCAATTGAGAGGAAAGATGACCGAATAGAGATCTGAACCAACCGAAATCCACAAATTCCAACAATTTGTGTCTAATGCAAGGATCTTCGAATGCGGTGTGTACGTTAAATACAGTTCACCGCTTTTTTAGTTGCTTCTCTTGTTAAGTTTCTGAACCAACCGAAATCCACAAATTCCAACAGTTTCTCCGTCGCTAACTTCTCCACTCACCATGAAATCGAACAGTTTCTCCGTCGCTAATGGCGCCTCATTAGCGCTTTAACTCCAAAGAAATCCTACTACCTCCAAAGATGACACATCAACATAATTGAAGGAAGGGGAATTTGTTATAGTTTGTGGAGAATGTTCTGGAAATTGAAGGAAAAGGACTGTGATTCTGCCACATCAACAGAATTGAAGGAAAAGGAATTTGTTATAGTTTGTGGAGAATGTTCTGGAAATTGAAGGAAAAGGACTGTGATTCTGCTTTTTGCAACTACACGAGTTGTGTCTCTTTTCCTTTTTAGAATTCCTTTCGTTGAGATATCGTTGTCCAAGTAAGACACTTGTTTCATATGACACATGATAAAAGCGCTTCTCTAGACAATCTGGAATTTGTTATAGTTTGTGGGGAATGTTCTAGAAATTGATGGAAAAGGACTGTGATTCTGCTTTTTGCAACTACACGAGTTGTGTCTCTTTTCCTTTTTAGAATTCCTTTCGTTGAGATACTGTTGTCCAAGTTAGACACTTGTTTCATATGACACATGATAAAAGCGCTTCTCTAGACAATCTGGGATTATGTCCCGTTTTAGGGGTTCTTCATCGCCTGGTCAGGCGAACGAAGAAGCAGCACTTTGGACATTTGTTGGTCTTCAAACATCTAGGAATTTGAGAATACCCCTGAATTTATCGAAGCTGTAGAATGAGATCCTCCACTGTTGGGTTATCATCTTTCAACCCCATTTTCCCTTAAAAAAATTATCGATTCTGTTTTTCAACGGGGATGTAATGCAATGATTTCTCTCAATTGAATAGACAGACGCTTGATTTCTCTCGTTGAAGATCAGCTCATGTTGGTCAAAGGGGATATGTTCCTTGGCCTGTATTTTGAGCTTGACGCTGCCAACAGTGTCTGAGTCTTTGACATCAAGTGGCACGATCTTACCCGTGTCGGTCTTGACTGAATTGCAACAAAAAACACACACAAAGATTCAAGTAAACTGAAGCATTAAATCAAAATAAACACACACTTATCAACATGGGGTTGAAAGATGATAACCCAACAGTGTCCAAAGTGCTGCTTCTTTTGGTATCATCACATTTTTGTACCATTTAAGACTAACTGTAATTTGACTACAACTTTCTCTCTCAAACCTTTCTAAAAGTAGAAAAAAATAAAATATTAACAACTAACAAAGATCGAAAAACAAAAGAAGAAAGTGTTCCTCTTTGTTACCAAGCATGTCATCTGAAACAATTAACAGGACATTGTTGTTCAACAGGATTTGCTTCCGTTGATATCTGTTAAACTTCTTCGGGATTTTCTGTACATTCGAGTATTGCAGTTTTGAAAGATAACCGAATAGAGATCTGAATAACCGATACAGAAATCGCATTTTTCTGCACTGGATAACGAATATGAACATTGTATTTATCACGAAAGTAATGAAGAACCGAGATAACAGCTCCGGTTTCATCATGAAAACTAAAAGAACATAACAATATAAATTAGTCAAAGATATGATATAAATTGATAAAAAAATAAAAAAAAGTAACTTATTACTTGATAAATTAATAACACTAACATATATATGTTTTTGTAAAAATAAAATAACTTTAAATCAACTTTAAATTAAATATGTCTTATAAAAAAAATTCTACTCCCTTTCAACAAATAACACAATCAAACAACAAACCAACAACCATTTTTTTCACCAAAACCCTACTTTTTTCCCCCAAAAATAAACTGCCAGACCAAAACGCCCCGCTTTGGCCATAGCGGGCCGCTTCGGTACGAGGTCGCCGGACAGGAAGTGACGTGCTCAGCTTTTGTCTGTTGACTTTAATCCAGCGCCCCGCTTTGGCCATAGCGGGACGTTTGAGTGTGTGAATAGATCCAGCCTTTCTAAAAAATAGGGGAAATATGTAATTGAATTTTTTGTTTGGAGAAATATGTAATAAGGATTCTTAAGAGAGGGAAATATGTAAAAATCCCTAATAAAATTTGTGCAATCGAAATGGTGATGATTTTTTTACAAAATGCTTAGAAAAAAAAAAGAAGGCATTTGTGAGTCTTATTAATGAAATTGTAATTTCATTTCATTTCAATACAATACATTTCACATAGAGGGGAATAGCGTCAGACAGCCGTCTGGTACTTCTCCATTGGTACAGTCAAATTACGATTTTCCTCCGTTTAAATTTACTGTTTTGTCATTGGTACAGTCAATAAATTTTTATTTCATTTCATTTCAATACAATACATTTCACATGGAGGGGAATAGTGTCAGGCAGCTGTCATTAGTTTTGTTTTTTTCTTCTTCTAACCAAATTACGGTTTTGTCCTCAACTCAAATTTATAGTTTTGCCATTGTTTTTGTTTTTGCTTTTGTTTCCCCTGTCAAATTACGATTTTGCCCCAGTGTAAAATTTGTTTTAATGGTTTTTTTTTTACAAAACTATGGTAGTGTTTTATTTTAATTAGTTGGCTCGATGTAATTTTTATTCGTGTCAAGCGGTAGATTTTCCATCGTTTTAGTTTTTTTAGCCAAAGTATGGTAGTGTTTTGTTTTAATATGTTGACTTGATGTAATTTTTTTTTTTTTTTTTTTGAGATGGTGTTATGAGTAGTATGTATAAGTAACTGTAACATAGACATACATGCTATGAAAGATAAATATTCGGTTTAGTGCCCGCAATGCGGGCTAGGCAAAAACTAGTTGAAAATATGTTGACTCCATTTAAGTCTAACATCCGGACTCTTATGTGGTTAAGTATGCATACTTCATTTCAACATTGAAAGGTCAAGTTTGGTGTGTTCTAACAATCTTCAACAAATTTGAACAAAGTTATTAACGATGGAATCTAATGATTTAGCAATCATAGATGTGAAGTCTTCCATATAAGCTCATCTCTAGACATCCCAAGTAAGATTGGAAGGCTCGACCATTAACTAATTTATGATATCTCTAGTGGGTGTTTGGGTTAGCTTATTTTGGAGCAACTTATAACTTATTGACTTATAAAAGTTAATAAGTTGTTTCTATATGAGTTTGTGTGAGAGAAACTCCTGTTGTAATTGAATGAGTCTCGTTGTAACAAACTAAGAAGATTAATATGGAGCATTTGTAACACCCTAGGTAAATTCCACATCGACTGTGACCAGAAGAGATTCTTGGCTCATAAGAAATTTCATGCGTCTTAAATCACCAACCTATTTTGGACACATTGGTTGTGGAGCATATGAGAACTTCAAAGTTAAGCATGCTTAAATAGGAGTAGTACTATGATAGGCAGCCAAAAACAAATATGTGAGTTCTTGTAGGTTAACCCATCAAAATCAAAGCGGACAATATTAGTGGTACGAAAGGCAGGATGTTACACTTGTATGGACTTCTTAGATTTTTATTGTTAAACTTATTAGTATGTCCTGTTGAAATTGTTTTAAATAGATTTCTCTTCATGTTTTTAAATCAATGAAAATTGCTGTTAAATGAATAAATTTGTCTTCATTTTTTAGTATTCATTCACCATCTATGCTCTTCAAGTCAAGTCATATTCTTTTTATTTCGTTAACATGTGACCAATCTATAGTTATTATACTATTAAAACTAAAGAAAGACACAAAGTTGACGAAAATACAATGGTTAAATACTTAAATACCAAAATTAATCGAAACATAGATAAAAAGATTAGACACAAACAATAAGTGGTTAAAAACAACACATTAAGAAACTATATATAAGAGATAAATAACCCTGCATGTGTGATTTGCGTACTAGATATATTCCGCATACTCGAAATAACTTTGGATATGCGAAATTATTAGTTTATATATGAGAAAAATGAAGAAAAAAATCAAACGTATTCGAGATATTATTATAGAATTTTAAATATACAAGAAAAATGAAGAAAAAAATCAAACATATTCGAGATATTATTATGGAATTTAAAAAAATAGATATAAAATTATGATAGCATAGTTTTAAAAAGATCATATGGAGAAAAAATAATAGAGAGAGTTTTACACCAACGTTGCTTGCACATTGCCGCTTTACCCACGTTGTCTACTAAAAACAAAGTTTACGGAAAAACAACTTTTTGTTTTTTTTTTTTGTTTTTTTTTTTTGTGTGGTGGTGGGGATTAGGGTTTTTTTTTTTTTTTCATACAGTGGTTCATGTGTTGTTTTTTTTTACATTTCTTATTGTGGTAAAAAATGACCTTTCACTTTAAAAAAGATTTATAATTTTTTTTCAGAAGATGAAGACGAATACAATTATAATGTTACAATAACAAGTATAAAGATGTTTAGTTTAGATGTGAAAACTTTAAGGATACCAATTATTAAGAGGTTTTGTTCATGTGTAAACACTAGAGAACTAATGATTAGTGTTCACATGTGTACGTCTATGTTCTTCTAGTTCTTCCCATATAGTTTTTTACTTTGATTGATTGGATTTTAATAAGGTGTTCTTATATAATCTTCTAATTGTTCATATTTTTTCTTTGATTTTGTGCCTTTATATGAATTTCCATATTTAGTTGCATCTTGGGAGTGGGATAAGCCTTTGGACCAATAGGTCCTGGGTTCGATTCCCACAAGGGGGTTTTCCCATATTTATTGGGTTTCCTCCTGAATCGGTGTATAGGCGTTATGCCTGGTGGAGATAGATATGATCGGGTGGTTCCGCTGATGACACGATGATACTCTAGTGGTCCGTCAGTGATCCAAATTTCCTAATCAATCTTCATGCACACACTCTAACATGTCAAATAAGTGTTATTAAATAACAAAAAAAAAAATCAAATAATCAAGATAATTATTAAGTGAAAATAAAAATGATTTAGTATCCATTTAGAAAAAGATTAAAAAAATAGTCTTCTACGGAAAACCAAACATCGAATTTAATTAAACGTGAACTTTTATTTTAGAATCAGTAATATGTTGAGAATTGAAAGATACCATACAATACACTTGAAACATAAAACAATTATGTAACCGTCAACTCCTATTTTTCACTACTTTGATTATCTTTTATGCACCAGGTGCAAATGCATTATGTAGTTTTCGAAGATCCCCATATCGTCAATTCTAAAATCAACGTAACCCTCGTACTATATATAGGTTTTTCTATATAAACATAACTATACACACCCGTGACTAAGGTGAAAGATGCATCGAAATTGAAATGATTGTGAGTGTTTAAATAAAATATTTAGATTTTTTAGAAAGTGGAAGTTAAAGTTTAAAAAAATATATATTTATATATCCGTGGGTGCAGTGGCCAGTGTGGATGCGATCGTCCTCCGTCTTTACGCAACCTGCTCCCGTAAAGTTGGTCAATAATTTTGGTCTTTTTGCCGAACCACCAAAAAAGTGGTTGCATTTCTTTTGTTTTACTTGTATTTTTTTATTTAAAGGTAAATCCACGAGTAAACTTACAACAATCATCTACTTTTTGTGATAAAACAAAATACTTTATTAAAAGTGTGTAAAATAATCACTCTTTTAAACCCTAGAAAATTCTAGGATAGAGGGGCCGATGGTTAGCTATGAATTTCAACCGAATAAAAATAAATTATTCTTATCACGCATTAAATAGTGATCGTATACTTCTACTTTTGTTCATTTCATAATCAAAAGCGGGTTGGCTAAATGCACCCCATTTTTTACTAGTCATACCCCCCTTTTTAAAAATATAATTTAAAAGTTGTTAAATTTCACCTCTCTAAACAATTCAAATATTGTTTTTGAAAACTATTGTGTTTCTATAATTTGAAGACACTTTCTCTTACTAGTATTTTATTATGTTTCTATAAAACGTCATTAAAATTAATAAAAAAGATATTTTTTATACAATAAAAAAAGTTTGAGAACTTTTTTTTTTTGAAAAAAAAAAACAGTTGCTTTTGTATTTTTTATTTATTTCGTATTTTAGTTCTCTCATCTTTCTATTTCTATTTTTATTAGTATTATGATTATATTAAAATGTTTTTTTAATATAATTAACAACTTTTATTTATTAAAAGTAATAAGACGTAAAAAGAAAATAAAACATTAGTTAAGTTGGTTGGCTTTAAAGCTTCATTTATTTTTTTGTGTATCATTGTTTATACAAACCGAATTCGGATACCCACTTCAAGCCGCTATGAACAAAAAAAACCATTTCAAAATTAAAATGACTCGCTTTAGTTTAAAATGTAAGAAAACGATTATTTTTCAAATAATAAAAAAAGTTTCTTTTTAAATAAAATAACGTTTTAAAAACAAATACTAGTAATAATAATAATTAAAGATAAAAAATGAAAGAAAAACAAAAGGGTTAGAATTATATTAATGTAAAAGTTGAAGGAGGGGGTGCATTTAGTAGAAAAGGGAGTACATTTAGCAATACCAAGCTAAAAAGTGATTGTTTTTGGTTTTGGATTATTTTCTGGTAAGCATTTAAACTCATCACTATACCTGTTGATGATTTAGATGTTCATTTCATGTGTTTGACAAATTTTACCTTTACAACTATAAAATCACGAATGCACTCTAAATGCACAAATCATCATATTTGTTCTTTGAAAGTACAAACTAATCAACTTTTAACTAATTAAAATTTTCAAATCTCAAAGCAACTTTGCATGTATGAAAAAATAATAGAAAGGGCAAAAGGTACAAAGCCGTCCCCGAAAACTCTTGAAAAAATTTAGGCATAGGGTGACGAAAAGAATTGGGCCCAAAATTATGGTTAAGGGAAAATGAATTACAAAAATAAAAACTTAGTGATTGAGCAAAGAGTTGAACTTGAGACCTTTACATTATTTTGAGATGGTTTTTGCCACCACACCACTAATACTTTTTGCTTGATAAACGGATAAATATACTAAATATATAATTTAATAAATATATACAAGCTTATAACGACTTTTTGGGCCCTTTGAAATTTTGGGCATCGGGCGTCGTCGCGGGTTTGCCGGGCCCAGAGCCCACCCTGAAAAGGTATGCCATATTTTCAAAGGGAAATCTCACATGTAAGCCAGACCTTAAAATTGGATTTACACGACAAACCATAACTAAAATCAATCAAAGCAACCTATTGCGTACTAAGGGTCTGTTTGGTATGGGCTAATGAAATGGGCGAGGGAATGGAATGAACGAGGTAATGGAATGGACAAAGGAATGAAATGGATCATTTCATTACATGGTCTTGTTTGGTTACCATATGGGAATGAAATGAATCATTACCTTGTAGTGTTTGATAGGCTAGGAAAAAAAGAAGGAATAAAATCGGTGATGGGTGGTCGTTGTGGGTGGTGGCGGTCGTTGATAGCATCGGTGTTCGATGGCGGAGGGTGGTGACGGCGGTGGCGCCGCCGTTCGATGGCGGAGGGTAAGGGTGGTCGGCAGTGACGCCGGTGTTCGATGGCGGTGGGTGCTGGACAGCGGGTGGCGGAGGTGGTGGATTGTGGACGAAAAGAAGGATTTTAAGTAATATGAACCAACTCAGTTAGCTCAAGTTTTAAGTGAGTTTCGATCAGTTCGTATTATCATCATCATCATACTCAGTAAATCTTACCCCGTTGGAATAGAGATATTGCTTCCAGTGAGACCCCCAACTCGTTAATAGTTTTGCATTAAGTCTTGAACATAAGGCACATAACACTTAGCAATCGGGACAAAGACCGATTGGTGCATGCAAGGTTTAAAAGAACATAAACGAGTTTCGAGGCGTTTTCCCTTCGCCTCACGAGGCGTTAGCCTCGAGACGAACAGAGACGTAAGCCCGAAGTGGAATTAAAAACGTAAATATAAAAAATTATATATCTAATGAAAATAATAATGCTAACTAAATTTATCATCAAAATCATAGAAAAACACACATAAAAAAGACATAAATTGCTTGAAAGAATAGTGTCACCGATGAAAAGGGCATTCCTCATCTACCAATTTCATCTAAGGGTCTTGTAACCCCTGAAAACTCAAACTAACAAAAACCTAAAAAGATTAAATCGGATAAACCAAAATAGTTATCACATCAACATATAATATAATATGATTTTTAGAAGTAACAACCGATTAATGTGGGAGAGATTGTTATAGTTCTACTATAGGAGGGGACCAACCGATTAGCATCAACTTGTTTGATCATCTTCTACTATATCGCTCAGGAGGTGTGGTCGCCTATCGGTCATTGGTGTCGGCTCAGCCCTGTTATAGTGTTTGATGTTACTGATTTGCTGCAGACCTTTAAAGGCGCAGAAGGAGGGAAATGGGGAAAGATCATCGTTCACGGCATTATCATGGTTTCTTGTTGGTGCATTTGGCGAGCAAGGAACGGGAGCGTGTTTCAAGGGAAGAAGACCTCAGGTAGAATTGTGATTGCTAACATTAAAAGGTTGGCTTTCTTTTGGTGTAAACATACGTCCAAATTTAAGGATTAATTTGTCGTTAGAAAACTGGTTAAAATCGCCATTATATATGTTGTAATGTGCCGGTGGTCCTTGCTTTGAGGACTATGTCGGTTTGTTTGTGAATGAAGTTGAAGTTAAAAAAAAAACCCAAAAAGATTAAATCAGATAAACCAAAATAGTTATCACGTTAACATATAATATGATTGTTAGAAGTGACAACCGATTAATGTGAGAGAGATTGTTATAGTTCTATAGAAGGGGACCAACTGATTAGTATCAACTTATTTGACCATTTTCTAGCACCCTATATCTAGAGTAGGAAAGGTATAGGAAATGAGGGAAGAAATACTTGTTTTGCTCTTCCAACTAAGTATGCCTGATTGGAACAACACAACATCGTTTTATTGGTTTTTTATTTTATTTTTTAAACTAATTTCTACATCAATTTGTAAATAATAATTATCACAACTTTCAATAGTAAGTAATGTGACTATCAACTTTCTACAGTCAATGTGTAATTCTTAAGTTAACCTAATAATTAAAAAAACTAAAATCACAATTTAAATATAATAAATTCAAAGGAACAAATATAAAATTAGACGTAAAGTAAGAAATAAAATATAATTAAAAAAATTTAAAACAAATCTAAGGCCGGACGAGACTTTATTACAATATTCACATAATCATATTCACTTATTTTTAAAATCCAATGAATTAAAAAATAACATGATCTTTAAACATTTCATAATCTATTATTACATGGTCTTCTCATAATATGAACGGATATTACTTCACTTTCCGGCAGGGGTGGATCAACCACCCACATCCTTACCGGTTCCGCCACCACATCCACCACCGTGATCCGCCCACCGCCACCCGTAACGACACATATTTTCCCACCACCGACCGCCATTTGTTCGGCCCCTTTCAAAAGATCGGACCCTTGAATAACCTCTTGCCAACAATCACTTTCATCATCATATTTCCTCACACCACCATTCTCTTCATCCACCACATACATCACCTCCTCCTCCGCCACGCCTACCGCCCCGTTCCACCCCGAAACCATCCCCGTCGACATTTTCTCCCACTGGTTTTCCTCAATGTTGTAAACTACACCTTCTTTCCCTGCATTGTTGCCCTTCACATTCACCATGCATATTTTTCCTTTGTACCCGACCGCCTCCACCGCTTCTCGGCTGAACCTTCCGTCTTTTAGCCCCGCCACTTCCTCCCACCGCCACTCGTCTCTCACTACCACAAACAAATACATGTTTCACTGTTAGAAAACTCGGCATTTTCGACCGATATTTGAGTAAAAAATTGTCGCAAATATTGCGACCAAGAAAAAAGTTGTGGTCGCATATACCCAGTTTTCTAGCAGTGTAATTTATACCTTTTTTTTCCATATAAACACATCAAAGGAAAGTCAAGTGCTTACAATCCGATATATTGTTGTAGATGTATTCACTATTAGAAAACTGGGCATTTGCGATCGAAATTTGAGTAAAAAATTGTCGCAAATTTTGTGACCAAGAAAAAAGTTGCAGTCGCATATACCCAGTTTTCTAGCAGTGTAATTTATACCGTTTTTTTTCTATATAAACACATCAAAGGAAAGTCAAGTGCTTACAATCCGATTATTGTTGTAGATGTATTCACTATCAGAAAACTGGGCATTTACGACCAGAACGAAATTGCAGTTGTAAATACTCAGTTTTCTAGTAGTGTAATTTATAACTTTTTTTCTATATAAATACACCAAAGATCCGATAATTTGCTGGAGTGTCTTGATGTGTTCATTATTAGAAAACATGGTATTTACTTCCGGTATTTGAAAGAAAAAAAAAACTGTCAGCAGATATTGCGCCTGATTTGCAACGAAAATCTAGTAGGTTTTATATCTTTTTGTGTAAATACAACAAAGAAAAGTGCTTACAATCCGATAACTTGTCGCAGTGTGAACTCTTCACGTCCCATTTCTCGACCATCCGCGCTACATCACCGCGGTAGTGGGCGCCAATACCGCTAGCCACATACACGGTGTCGCGAAAACACCCGGCAGCGCACCACCGACGCGGATAAGTGAGCGGAGGACCTAGACACCATTCCGCGGTCAAAGGATCGAAAACAAGCGGGTGGGATAGCGCGGGGAGGAAGTTGTGACCGGTGGCTGCAATGAGCACAAGGCAGCCGGCAACCGTTAACGATTGTATGGTGAGGGTCCGGGATATGAACGATGGGTGGCGGTGGAGGAGGCGGAGTGGCGGATCGACATTAGGAGGTGGTAAGGTTGTCCACTTGGAGGAGATGGGATCAAAGGTGAAAAAATCAATGGAATCCGATAGGCGTGATCGGCCATTATTATTATTATCATCATCATTACTATTGCTATTATTATTACTACTACTAGCAACGACGGCATAAAGAGACAAAAAAGGTGGGAAGTGACGGGTGTAGATGAGGTGGCGCCATCGGCGGCAGACGGCGGAGAGGAGAGAGGGGCGGACGGTGGAAAGGACAAGGTGGGCTAGGTGGTTGGGCAAGCCTGGCAGGAGTTGGGGCTCGTCTTTGGGGTCTACGGTGGTTTGACCGTCGTTGGTGTCTGTTGACTTTTTCAAAGAACATATCATGTTGACTTTTTTGTAAACATTCAATGGTAGTGGTTTCTCTCTTTATATACAACCACAAAATGGGAGGTACATGGTCTAGGTGACTCGTATTTGGAATTTATGATTTATTTTTGTAATTAAATTTGAGTAAAAATAATTTCTATAACCCAAATTGATTATTTTTTAAAATAAGTTAAGAGTGTAGGGGCATTTCAAGATGAACTTTCAAAGTGACATCTCATTTTTACTCAAATTATAAGTTAAAACATCTCCAAGTGTACAAATCGGTTTTTTTTTTAACCGGTCTGGTTTTTAATCGAACCGGCTTTTTATCCAAAACAAAAATCGTTTTTTTTTATAACCGGTTTCGGTTATTAACCGGTTTTTCAAGCCCAAAACAGTAACCGGTCTAACCAGTTCGGTTTTTAACTGGTTTTTGCAAAAAAAAAAAAAAAAAAAAAAAAAAACGGTTTTTAACCGGTTTTTTAAAACCGGTTTTGGTTTTTAAACTGGTTTCGAAGATCAAGATCCCTAACCGTATACTAACCGGCAGTTCGGTTCAGTGCTAAAACAGGTTTTAAAAAACGGTTAAAAAAACCAGTTTCGGTTCTAAAACCGGTTTTTTGTACACCTCTATCTACAATGCAAGATGAAAATTTTTGTAAAAAAATTGCTATATCATCTCACTATTCACTCTCTTTCTTCTTTCTCTTTTTTCGTTTAAGACTTCACTTCTCACAAATCTCATTCTCTTTCCACAAATGCATGCACTTAGTCAAGAACATTTCTACTTCCTCTCTCCTCCAACTCATCATTCATGTCATAAATGCACCATAAATGCATTGCATTGTGTAGCGGCATTTCATTTTGCCATCCTGAAATTATCATAAACTGTTTGACACTCGGGTTTACCATCCAATCTTTCACATGATCCCATTATAAGGTATTTGCGGCGGTGTTCTAAATGAACCCGAAGCCTCATCCCGAGAACGTCCCCTTCGCTCTTATAGCAAATAGTTCTGTATGAAAAATCTTTTAATCAATATAAACATTTAAAATGCTACACTAAGACTCTTAACACACTCCAAATATGAAAATATCATACAAGTCGACAGAGTATTGATGTCTTGATATGAATACACAGCCAACTTTACGATGTATTTCGGTTATTTATATCTAATAAATTGATAAATTTTAATAGAATTTATAACATTTGAGGATTTATTATTATTTTTTTAATCAAAACTGATATGAATAAAGTTAATTTGGATGTTAGATTATTAGTGACGGTAATATAAAAATAATAATCCCTTAAAAAGGGGTTATGGATTGTACTTTTATAAAGGTTAGTTAGGCATGTGAGCAGAGGAGACAAATGTACAAGACAATTGGTAAAAAAGGGGTTTATGGATGTTAACTTTTGTGACAAGAATAATTATGAAAAGGTCATGAGGTCCCGCTTTGGTCCTCTTTTGGGAAAACAAGTGCTCAATCTACTTTTGGTTTTTGTTTAAAGAAAACCATAAACCTAGTTGTTTTTGAGATAGAATATATGTACCTGGGGAGATGGGAGTTGTGCGTGCGGCTAATATGTTTGTGTATCCACTTTACGTCAAGTATAAGACTTCATTAAACTGGACGGTGTGGAAGGGATATGAAGCGTCACGTGGTAGCCACATCAGTAGGGGGCATGATAAAAAAACATGGGGTTGAAGAGGGTTGAAAGTGGCGTTTAAAAAATAAAAAATAACAAATAAACAATTAAAATCCCTAACAACCAATCAAAACAAACCTTAACAACCAACCACACATCACCACGTCACCAACCACATTACCTCCACGCGGTGGAAATCTTGCCGCCCTCCCCTCCACGCCACCACCACACCATGACATGAGGCGGTATGCCGGCGTGGTGGAAGGCTCCATGCCACCCAACAACTCGCGTGCGGTCTTACACGAAACATCGATTTAAAATTTGACAGTGAAACACCCCTCACGTATAACCTAATAATCATGTATGATAGATTCTTAGATAAAATAATGTACATTTTGCTTATGAGTTCAACACAACAGCATGATAGTTCAATATGAATAGCGGTATTTTATTGATGATAGTGATATAAATATATTGGAACTAGGTGCAATCAACTAGCAATCGCGCCGAATAGTGTTGTTCAACAATCAACACTATCAACTTATTAAAAGATCATAGCACGCACGACTGGTGCCACTTCATATCCACATGACTTTATGAAATTTGGCAGAAAAAAAAGGGTGTGGTCTTCGCCAATTTTAGTGTTTATTAAAAAAGTTAAGTCTGTTGTATTTTTTAAGAAACTTGAATATACTCCTTAAGGTTTACAGGACACCCTTTTATCACTTCATTGTATCGAGATAATAAATTAGCTAAGAATGGTGCCCAGATGTCATCTTATGTTGTTGATGGTATTTTTATATTCTACCACTTTTTTTTAGAAAATTATGTTGTTTATTTTCATTTACTTAATCTAGCTTCAAGTGACATATAAGCCAACATTTACTATTGTATGTAATAGACAACCGGTTTAAATGCATGTTTCGCCACCATCCCCCCCCGACAAATATTTTATCTTTCTTCAATGAAGTGGTAAAAACATTAGACTGAGGGGAGTGGGGCGACTCCCACCCCAAGTCGCCCCCAAGTCGCCTCCAACACCGCCCCCCATGGCGTCCCCAAGGGCGTCCCCCTCCTGCCCATCCTCTGCTCGTCGCCCGGCTCTCCTCACACAACCCAATTTGGCACAAAATTTCAGGAGACTCCCCCCTCCAAGTCGCCCAAGGCCGCCCCACACACCATTCCCCCTTTTTTGCTCAAAATCCTCTAGGCTGACGTGGCGCCACGTGTCGCAAGACGCCCCATCCTAAGGCCGCCCCACTCCCTTCAGTCTTAGGAGGCATATAAACCTCGAAGACACAACTTTAACTTCTTTAAAAAGGGAAAGACAACCCGACACTTTTAAACGACAAACAAACTGGATCATGTTCTATCATGTGTCTTGAAAATACGTAGCTATGTAGTGACATCAGTCGTGCTTTGATATTTTTATAAATCGATGGCATTGCACACCCATTTTCTTAATTAGCCTTGCGAACCAGCTAGAAACGAGGATTAAACTTGTATCATAAAGAAGTTCTATGGGTTTGAATCATCGTCGTCGATAACATTCCAACGATTCTTGGTGATCTCTTTGTCTTTATGTGTTAGAAGCAGGGGAGGACCCACATGGTCCGGGTCGGGGTCCACGGACCCCAATCTTTTTTTAGAAAATAGTAGAAACGGTATGTTAAATTTTTCAAGGACCCCATAAAATAAATTAATTGGACCCCATAGTATTAAAAGTAAAGATGGTGTGATGGTAAATCCTCTTAACACTTGATTACCAAATAAAACTTCCAACATATAATATAGTTGTTTCATGTCCACTAAATGCTTCTACATTATTTTCTAGCCCCGGACCTAGAGGTGTACAAAAAAACCGGTTTTAGAACTGAAACCGGGAAAAAAACCGAAACCGGTTTTTTTTTAACCGGTTTTTTTATAACCAAACCGGTTTTATAACCGAACCGCCGGTTATAGACCGGTTAGGATTCTTGGTATGAAAAACCGGTTAATAACCGAAACCGGTTTTAAAAAAACCGGTTAAACCGGGAAATAAACCGGTTTTTTTTTTGCAAAAACCGGTTAAAAACCGATCCCAACCGGTTACACCGGTTATTGTTTTGGACTTGAAAAACCGGTTAGTAACTGAAACCGGTTATTAAAAAAACCGGTTCGGTTAGTAACCGAAACCGGTTTTTAAAAAAAACCGATTTGTACACCTCTACCCGGACCCGACTACGATGACCGACCCGAAAATTTTAATGTTTGGTTGTGAAAAATCCTTACACAAAAAATGGACCCCAATGAAAAAAAATCCTGGGTCCGCCACTGGTTAGAAGATTTAAGGATTTCGTTTATATTTTTTTTTTTTTTTTTTTTTTTTGGGTAAAGAAAGATTTCGTTTATAGATGTGATGCATATTCACATTTGATTTGTGGAATTGTGTTTCTCCGCATAACACGAGTTTCTATGATAATACACGATGAAAATGTTATATGCGATAGTGGGTTAATGTAAGATGGAAATTTAAGCAATAACGTGTGAGTAAAGTAGATACATTTTTTTCGAACAGCTGCGTTTTTATTATAGATAATAAAAATGATACAAGAAGTCAACAAGAAGCTGGGAGTCTAAAAAAAAAACAAAAACAAAACAAAAAGAACAACAATAACAAAATTACACAATCACATCTCTAACATGAAAGTCACACCAACGCTCCCACTCAACGTTCTTTATCGGCGATCCATGCTTGATCCACATATAGGTCTCTTCTTTAATGGTGTCCACTACCTTCTCCACCCGGAACGGAATATTATCAAATATCTTTTTGTTTCTAGCTTTCTAAATATTCCATGCCGTCGAATAAAACACAGCCTCTATAACTTTTCTCCATTTGTATGAGCCTTTAAGCTTATCGACCTCATCCAAATTTTGTAAGAAGTTCTCCGACTGCACGAGAACCGGAATTTTCAACCAAACACACACATGCCACCATATTGCCCTCACCATCACACACTCCACAACAACATGATTAACCGTCTCAGATTCGACCCCACAAATTTTACAACGTACATCGACCAAATCAATACCTCGATGCCTAAGGGCATCCGCTGTCGGGGTGCATCCAAGACACAACTTCCAAACGAAGGAAATGATTTCTTTGTAACATGGCTATAAGAGTATATAATATCTAAAAAAATAATTACTAGTGAATTAAGTTGTAACTCGATCTGTTTTTACAGTGTGCCGTGTTAAAAGAAAAAAAAATCAAGCTGATCCGAAGTTATAAATCGGTTCTCAAATTTTGGAGTGTTTCCTAAATATTCTGTGGTTTTCGTTTAAAACCGTTTGTGTATATATGTGTGTAAAGGAACTTTAAAAAAGCTTATATTTGTTCAATCTCATTTTTTAGTCTAAACTAGTTTTCTGTTATTAAAGATTTAGGGGTTGTTTGTTTACCTCTTAATAGGACTCTGATTCTCTCTGAATGGTTCAGAACTCTTACTGATTCAGCACTTAATGGTTCAGACCTCTTGGTGGTTCAGCACTTAACCATTAAGAAGTTGTCAAACATGCCCTTATACACATAAATGTGGGGCTTTTGTTATGCTTGAGGTCAGGCTCGATCTTTTCAAGGCCTAAACGGATTATGAAATGTAGGCGTTTTTCGTATAGCAAAAAGGTGAAGTTAATCCTAACACAATCCGTCTTCATCATCCAAGTTTGAAACCGATAAACCCGAGAGTTTAGAGTCACGAACTCAAAAAGAAATATATATTAAACCTTTATTTCATTTTCTTTGGTTCCAACTTACACATAAATCATCAACAGTTTTTTGTCCGTCCTGTTTTTTTTTTAATTCACAATAATATATAGTGCTTTCATTTAAACCTATAATATGACCATATTATTAGAACTTATAAACTCGATTATATTATATTTAATATATTATTATGTAATTGTATGATTATTACTCTTACTAAGTGTGTATTTATCGAATATTATCGAAGGGGCATGTCTCACAAGACACATCGGTTTGAATGGTGGTTATTGGCGCCAAAAATAACCGCCGAAATCAACCACCCCCTTCATATCGGTATATAAACAGTTTGCCGGGAACATAACTGGCACCAAGATATTAACAATAATATCCGCAAACATTTCTTTCTTCTTTCGAGTGTGTGTTCTGTTATTTGATTGATTCACCATGAATACCAAACATGTTTGTGATGAATCAAGTTCTGCTTATGATGATGATGTACATGATAAACTTCCGCTGCCAACATGTGGTATCAGAGCCACGGCAGATCATGCAGGAGAAAGAGTATACCAATCTGCAACGGTTCTTCCATGCTTACACTGTTCCAATGAACATGAACGAACGTTGGCAAAAACGTTACCAAGACGGTGCTACTACTGTAATCAACCAGGGCATCAAATTGCCTACTGCAAGGAAAAGGAGAACGATGAAGCAAGTCTCTTAATCCGTCAAGCCATTGAAACAGGAATACAAAAGCAAGATGAAGATGTGGTTCGAAATTCAGAATTTATAGTCAATGGCACTGATGGTGGGCTGTGGTCGGAAATTTGGTATGTCAACACAAGTTTCAAACGTCACTATTCCGGTAATCTTAATTATTTCAAAAGAATAAAGAATATGTTTGGTGTTGAAACAAACACCGGTGAAAACCACTTTTATTTCATTCGAGGCATAGAGGCTGTAGATGTTACATCTGGTAGTGAGAAATTTCGAATCCAAGGTGTCTATTACACACCTGAATTGGATAGAAATGTACCAAGTCTTGATCAACTGGTAATTCAAGGCTATACATTGAAATTCAATGGTGAAAGATGTAAAATTTTCCCCACTTTCAGTACTCCTCTTATGAATAAAAGAAATAACATAACCGGGTTAACCCGTGAAGATGAAATTGGTTCAAAAGAGAAGCAATCGATAATCGATAAAGAATCAGAACATGAAAGTTTCAAATCTGATTATTTAAATGATTATTTCGAAAAATTAAATCTCACTTCCAACGAACCTGATTGGAATGTGATGATTCTACAATGTATGAAATTCAAAGAATTTCAAGATTGTAAGGCACTTTTAGACATGCTCGATGATGGCGAGTATGTGATGAAATAGAAAGAAAATTTGAAGAGATGATCGACCGGTTCTTACGTGTAAAGATGGGAATTAGTTCAAGGCCAATTCCGGTGTATATGGGTAACAATAAGAAAGTAAATCTGTTACAACTCTACATGGTAGTCAAGAGGGAAGGTGGTCATCGCTGTAACTTCGAATAACTTATGGGCAATGGTTTCAAAAGATATGGGCCATGATTATGAAGATGGAGAGTACATGAGGATAGTTTATGCCATGTACCTGGATGTTATTATATATTATTATAAGTTCAAATCGGTTCAAGACAATGTTAGAGATGATCAAATTCAAGGTGCAGCAAGGAATGAAGACATGGTTGCTGATGGAGGAAGGAGAACAGTAAGCACTGGATGCATACCGGATGATGACAGAGAACACTATGCGCTGTTCGCTGGGAATGATTGGATAGGAATGAAGAAGACACAGAAGCGGCGAAGATTCGATTTCCGACAAGCTGAAAAAGTTGTGAACGAGGCCAACCGAAGTGTTTTAATGAACTCCCGTGGATATAATCCAGTTTAAGGGGGAGTATTAGAACTTATAAACTCGATTATATTATATTTAATATATTATTATGTAATTGTATGATTATTACTCTTACTAAGTGTGTATTTATCGAATATTATCGAAGGGTCATGTCTCACAAGACACATCGGTTTGAATGTTGGTTATTGGCGCCAAAAATAACCGCCGAAATCAACCACCCCCTTCATATCGGTATATAAACAGTTTGCCGGGAACATAACTGACACCAAGATATTAACAATAATATCCGCAAACATTTCTTTCTTCTTTCGAGTGTGTGTTCTGTTATTTGATTGATTCACCATGAATACCAAGCATGTTTATGATGAATCAAGTTATGCTTATGATGATGATGTACATGATAAACTTCCGCTGCCAACACATATAGTATTATAAAAAAAGAAAAAGCAAAAGAGTTTATAGTTATCAAAATAAAACGGTTCTAGACTAATTCTAAAAGTAGGTTGGGTATTCAAATAAATAAATGAGAAAATTGAGTGCTACCAAAACTCATGATGGAGTAGTTAAAGCAGATCATGACAACCTTAGAAACTTATGATGATGATACTCCCAGCATTTCTTTCCTTCACGCAACCCGTCCCAAAAGTAGCTCTCTTTCTAATTTTTTTTAACTAGAATTGACACCCGCCGCAATGCGGCGGGGATTCTTTAGTTATAACTAAGTCGATTTAGGACCCGCACGTTATGTTAAACCTGTCAAACGGGAAAAAAATAGATGATGTAAAAACGTTCACCCACACACGCACATTGCGTCGTGTTAACTCGCAAAATTTAGAACGAAACGTAAAAACGTTAAACCAAAGACGCACGTCGCGATGTGTTAAGTCACAAAATTTAGAACCAAGCATAAAACGAAAAATTTGCGGAAAATGAAAACTATAAAGGACCAAAGGTGAAAGTAAAAGAAGTTGCGAGGATAGATTGCAAAAGATAAAAAGTTTTGGGTTAAAAGTAAAAAAAAAAAATAGTTTTAGTTTAAAAGTAATTTATGAAATACTTTTTGTTGAAAAGTAAAAAAAATCATTTTTTGGAAAACCCCCAAAGTCAAGGTCACGACAACCATATGCATAACCATTTTTTCTTTAGAAAACCTCCAAAGCACACCCTGTGTTGCGGCGGGGCGTAAAACGATGTCAAATAGTACTAATGTCACACAACCGTCATCGACCACCAACACTGACTCGACCTAGGATCTGCGTGTTGCGACGAACCTGTCAAACATGAAAAAATAGAGGTAAAAACGTTGAACCACACATGCACGTTGCGCCGTGTTAACTTGCAAAATTTGAAACAAAACATAAAAAAGTTGAACCACACTCGTACGTTGCGTAGTATTAAGTCGAAAAATTTAGAACTATACGTAAAACGAAAATTTGCTAAAGATGAAAAGTATAAGTGACAAAAGTTGTGAAGTTAAATTGCAACTAATGAAAAGTTTTGGGTTAAAGTTAAAAAAACAAATTATATAAGGTTAAAATTGCAAAAGCTAAAAACCTTTGGGTTAAAAGTAAAAAATCAAGTTTAGTTTTGGGTTAAAGTTAAAAAAACAAATTATGTAGGGTTAAAATTACAAAAGCTAAAAACCTTTGGGTTAAAAGTAAAAAATTAAGTTTTTTTTTTTTTTTGAAAAACTCTCAAAGCACAAGATACAAGTGGTTATGCACAAAAAAAGTTGCTTATTTATATGTGGAATAATGACATACACAAACATTTTATAATCCATATCTAAAATTCTATGTTTTGATCGTTTTGTTAGACTCAAACTCACGCTACTTTTATAAATGATAAATGTATGATGCTACTAGTCTAAGGTGTTGTTTGTTTTTTCAGAGGCAAAATGTTTGCAATCTACGGACTACATCTACATAAATCTGTAGCAGAAGAGATGGACCAAACCTCTGCAGTCTTCAAAAGAAGATTGTTTGTTTTTTAATTTCTGCAAGCTACTGAAATAAACTAACACCAAACTTCTGAAAACTAACAACAAAAAGTCTGAAAACTAACAACAAACACTAAAACATACCTGATTTATGTCGATTTCGATGTGGGTGCTAGATGTGAATGTCGGTTGGTTGCCTACGACCTGGTCACGTTGAGGCTGTGGAGGTCGGGTGGCGGTGAACAAGGAAAGGTGGTGAAGAGGGTGAGGCGGCCGTGAAGAGGACGACAGGGTGAGGGAGAGCCGGTGAAGAGGGTGGACGTCGGTGAAGAGGCTGGACGGTGGGGATGGAGGCGCTAGTGGGGAGGGTGGCGGAGAGGGGTGGGGGCAAGAGGTATAGGAGAAGTGCTAGGGTTTTGATGAAAATGTCTGTGTTTTGATATTAGGGCAAGAAGAAGAGGTTAGAAGAGGCTATACTACATCTGCACTAACTGAAACATTAAGCGAAACAGGCGAAATCGAACTGGAATCAACCAAAAACTGCATTAACTGATATCCGAATTAACCAAAAAACTGTTGTCGGTTATATGTACCCTCGTTTAGCCAAAATTAACCAAACCGAACCATTCATATTTTCATATATTTCTAACTTTTATACCATAATTTCATGTATGTATACTTCCATTTCAAGTATTTATACATTCATTTCATGTATTTAAACCTCAATTTCATGTATTTCCAATAAAAAGTTTTAGCCTAGGTTTAGTTTTAGCTATTAACTAAAATTAAACGAACTGAACCAAAAATCGTTAATCTAAACAAATACACCGAACTGATTAACCGAAAAACGATTGGTTAATAAAAATAAAATAGACTAACCGATATATTCCATTTTGGCTTCGGTTGAGGGTGATAGCCGAACCGACCAAACCATACACAGATAATGTATGTATTTTCAGATATTTTGGATCGGATTTTTCGGATACGGATAATTTTGAACACCCCTATTACACAATCATTCCTGGTCATCTTTTATCATTATTCAAGTCTCAAACACAATCCAATCACCAAGTACAACCGAATTAATAAACAATACCGTGTTAGAACGAGGGACGTGAAAAATAAAAAAAAGCTCAAAAAATAACTACTGTAAAGTAATAAATAAATACCATTCATATAAATGAACTATCTAAACCACAACTATTAACATCTAAACTTAACTTTCCAAACCACAACTATTAACATCAATATCCTTATAATATTCATAGTTTATCCAAACTAAATAATTACTAATAATAAATACCAAAGGACAACAAAGCTCAACTTAGTGAGTAAAACCAATCAGACTTAGGACTTTTCCACATTTCATTGAAGAAATTGTATATTGTCACACCCCGATTTCCACGTGTCACCGGTGGGCCCGGTGGGGGAGTATCGTGACGTGGTTGGCAACCATAATAGTTAAACAACACAATATCAATATGCACAGCGGAAGCAAATTTAAAAATATGATACAACCGAATTTAATATTGTAATATCGAAGTCACAATATCCGGAAGTTTATCCACGGATGGATCGAAATAAAAATAATGTTTATGGTTCAACAGACTTCAGGCATCTTAAGCTTGCGAGACTTCTAATGATGCTAAGGAGAAATCCCAGCCAATTTCGCTTAGTACCTGCATTTAATCTTTTTGGGAAAATACGTCAGTTTACACTAGTAAATACATTCAACTGACTCATTTTGGAAAATGATTGAAAATTGGTTTGGATGCACATGGCATAAACATTTTATTTAACTTGGGAGAATTATTTAATATTATAATCTTGTGAACGAATTACATGTTGCTTGTGCGTTCAGTAGCCCGGATCTTGTCCGGGTTAAAGATCAATAGACACACCACATTATTCTTTTATGCACTGACGGGTGTACGCCTACACCCCGCGCTTAAGTCGTGGCCATGTCGTAAAATGATGCCAAGGATATCCGGGACATGGTCATTAACCCCCCAAAGGCTTTAAGTAACAAGACTGTTTAAACGAGCCGATCAAATTATTCAACTACCCACCTAACGGTGGAGATTTGATGCCCGATCAAGCGGTATGCTATATACCGTAACCCAAGCCCGTATAGGAAAATAAGTTAAAAGTATTTACCTGAGCAAAGTATAATTCACAATAAGCAAAATGCACGTAGCTTTTACTGGTCCTCCTAATCTGGAACGAAGGTTTTATAATAACCTATTAGAATCCTAACGGGTCTTTTAATTAAGCTTAAGCTTAGACCGGCTAGTTTCAAAGATACGGTTCGTACGCACGATTAAGCGAAGACCGGATAGAATGTGATTTAGACCCGACAAGTTTGAATACTTGTTTAATATGGGTTTATTATTCACATTCTGGATTTTGAGATTAAAACCGTTAAGGTTTGACCCGTTTCGGCTAATTTATGTAAACTTGTTACATAAACCTAACCGTATGCGTAATAAGCGTGACGGGTATTCATGAGAGCTACATACAGGTTTCCTAAGTTAATATGCTTCAAATATGTTGTGACATCAGTAAGATGTCTTTTATTATGCCCGAAACGATTTTAAACACAAACTATGCCCCGTAGGGGTAGTTTGGTCATTTTAAAGGTTGTAAAAGAGTTTAAGTGTTAACCTGAGTTACAGGTCTGATGTAATCAGCAAAAATACATAATTTGCTAAGTTATATCAGTAGGTTAAAGCATATATGTGAAATTCATCAAATTTAACCAAACTATGCCCCGTAGGGGTATTTTGGTAATTTCACATAAGCCGAAAAGCTCAAAACTGGAGTCTGAGTTTATCAACCTTTGCTTACTGTTAAAGTATTATAATTTGCTTCTTATATCAGTAGGTATCAACCCGGGTATGTCCAATATAATTTTAATACATACTTTGCGCTAAAAACGCTTAATAAGGCGATTAAAGGCCATTTCCGGGTTCGATACTTAAATCTGATATTTTTATATTTCCAGAAGGCTTAAAATAATTTATTTATCATATGTGATCAGTAGCAAAAGGTTTGGAGTCGTTTAGATATGTAAAACTCATTTTATGGCCCGTTAGGGCAAAACCGACAATTACCGGATTAAGCCTACGACTACTAGTTATGCTCAGCCTAAAATTAATTAAAAATCTTTAAAAATCCCAAAATAATATATTACATCAGTGGGTATTAAGTTTGATATCAAAAAGTAGGCTTAACTAGGCTATACGCTAATTACGCCTTTTTATTAACATAAAGCATTCATTTTGCGATAATGAGCATAACTCTTAATCTACAAATCAAACTGATGTCAAACTTTGCATACAAGTTTATATATCAGTAATTAAAGTTTCTACTCTTTTACATTTCCAAAAATCATGTTTTAAAGTAATAAGGGCATAATGGTCAACATACGAGCAATTAACGGAAACATGCATATTAATTGGATAACTAATGAACCAAGGTGTAACATCACAAAGGGTTATTCTAACATGTAACCTAGTCCAATTAAAGCTCTGAGGCATTTCTAAAACATGTCTAAACGGGTCAGAACTGAAAGTCAAAGTGAAAGTCAAACTATGTGACTTTCGGTTCCGAACCGGGTATTTACAGGAAGTTGTCGGGTTGAACATGTTTAGACATGTTCTTACACTTATTACCAAGTTATAACAATGATCCAACATGTTGTATATGATCTACAATGTTAATTATGCATAAATAGCATTTTAGGCTTCCTGTTGACTTTTTAAATATAAGTTTGACCCGACTTTTGACCTGGTTAGAGTGGGAATCAGGGGGAACCCTTTTGAGGTTTTATTACCCACATAAATACCAACTTATAACTACTTTTGATTCGAGATATGCCTGAGCCATTAATCATTAATCTCGAAGTCAAACCGTAATTACGACGGTTTGACTTTTAGCTAATTAACTAAGCTAAACACAATTAAAGAATGACTAGCAGACTTACAAGAGTCCTATGCATGAGATATGATCAGTTGAGGCTGCTTGGGAGCTCCAAGAATGATCAGAAGCTTGTTTGAAGGTGTGTGGAACAATGTTGCACAATGAGGCCTTATATACTAGTTGTAATCACCATAAGATGTTGACAACTAAGGCTATCAGCTGACCACAACCTTCCAACATGTGTTCCTAGTGTCTAGGACTGTTTAGGGGTCGCCCACATTGCATTAATGTCGTTTAAAGATCGGTTCTCCGCGTTTACAGGAGTCTGTCACGCTTTTCTGGTTCTGGGCGCCTGACGCGGCCCGCCTCCCGTTTAACATATCCTCACGCGGGCCGCATGGCCCCTAAATTCAGATTTTCCAATTTTTGTTGTTTTGCAACTTGACCTTTGGCTTCACGAAAGGGCAACCAAGGTTATTTCTTGCATTTTGACCCCCTTATATTTACCCACAAGGGCTTTAGGACTTATACCCACTTTGCCAAGTCCCTGAACACTTCCGGTTGACCCGAAAAGTCTTAACTTTCCATGTTTTCGCTTTAACCCCTCGCACACGAATTTGATCATAACTTTCTCATATGATAATGAAACTTTATGAAATTTATATCGCGCATTCTAGTGAGCATAATTAACAGTTACAAAGCTTCGGGTTTGTCAAAAGGTCACTCAGAGGTATATCTTTAAACATGTTGACACATTTAACCCCTGTAGTTTGTAATCTCTCACTTTTTGCTTCGTATGATCCATGATTTATTCGTTTGATGTTATACACATCATGTAGGGTTATTATGAAGTATATTTATTCACTGTTGACATTTAGAACCCGTATAATCACATACTTTCCATGTTTGTCAACTTTAGTCCTTTTATAACACTCTTTCACACGTTCAAACTCTATGACACGTGTCAACACATTATAGGACGTGAATTTTTGAGGTGTTACATCCTCACCCCCTTAAAATAAATCTCGACCCGAGATTACTGAAATAAATAAGGGTACTTTTCTTTCATCGTGGATTCAACCTCCCACGTGTATTCGGGACCCCTACGGGCATCCCATTTGACCTTTACAATAGGTACATGCTTCCTTCGAAGCTTCTTTACCTGTCGATCTTCAATCGACAAAGGTTTTTCCACAAATTTCAAGCTCTCGTCTATATGCACGTCTGTATGCGGTATAACCAGTGATTCATTAGCGAAGCACTTCTTCAGATTGCAGATGTGGAACACATTGTGAATTCCACTGAGCTCTTCTGGTAAGTTTAACTTATAGGCAACTGACCCGACGCGTTCGATAACCTCGAAAGGTCCTATGTATCTCGGGCTTAGCTTGCCTTTCTTACCAAACCGCATCACTCCTTTCCAGGGTGACACTTTAAGTAGGACTTTGTCACCTACTTCGAAGTGAAAATCCTTACGCTTAGGATCAGCGTAACTCTTCTGCCTATCCCGGGCAGCTTTGAGACGGTCACGAATCTGGACAACCTTGTCCGTCGTTTCGAATACGATCTCTGGTCCTGATAACTGGACATCTCCAACTTCCGCCCAACAAACGGGCGATCTACACCTTCTACCGTATAATGCCTCGAAAGGCGCAGCCTTAATGCTGGTATGGTAGCTATTGTTGTAGGAGAATTCGATTAATGGTAGGTTCTTATCCCAACTACCTCCCAAATCGATCGCACACGCACGTAGCATGTCTTCCAACGTTTGAATAGTACGCTCACTCTGACCGTCAGTCTGAGGATGATAAGCCGTACTAAAATTCAAACGTGTGCCCAAAGATTGTTGGAAACTCTTCCAAAAATGTGACGTGTACCTAGTATCTCGATCAGAGATAATAGCCACAGGTATGCCATGTAAGGCTACAATCTTATCAACGTATAACTGGGCTAACATGTCGGAGCTATAAGTCTCCTTGATGGGTAAGAAATGTGCTGACTTAGTCAGTCTGTCAACTATAACCCATATCGTATCATTTCCTTTCCTGGTCTTAGGTAACTTGGTAATAAAATCCATAGTTACCATTTCCCACTTCCACGTAGGAAGTTCAGGCTGTTGTAGCAAACCTGACGGCTTTTGATGCTCGGCTTTGACTTGCGCACATGTCAAGCATTTAGCTACATGGGTGGCTACAGACTTTTTCAATCCTATCCACCAATAATTTGCCTTTAGATCCTGGTACATCTTATCAGCTCCAGGATGAACGGAGTATTTGGAACTATGGGCTTCCTGGAGGATGACATCTCGGAGTCCTCCATAGATTGGAACCCATATTCGTCCATTCAATCTTAGAATTCCGTCCTTGCTAAGAGTTAACTGCTCCTCAGTTACCCCTAGCTTTTCGTTAGGATAGTTAGCTTTCAACACAGCTTCCTTCTGTGCAGCTAACAACCTTTCAATCAAATTATTCTTTATTTCCATGCGCTTGGCATTGATTCGGATGGGTTTCACCCTCTCCTTTCGACTCAAGGCATCGGCGACTACATTCGCCTTGCCGGGATGGTATCTGATTTCACAATCATAATCATTTAAAGTCTCCATCCAGCGGCGTTGCCTCATATTTAATTCCTTCTGATTAAACAGATGTTGGAGGCTCTTGTGATCAGAATAGATCACACACTTGATCCCATATAGATAATGCCTCCACAGTTTTAGTGCGAATACAACGGCACCCAATTCCAAATCGTGGGTGGTGTAATTCTTTTCATGCACCTTTAACTGTCGTGAAGCATAGGCAATAACCTTGCCTTTCTGCATAAGCACACACCCCATGCCAGTGTGCGATGCATCGCAATAAACAACGAACTCTTCTATTCCATCTGGCAATGTTAGAACTGGGGCGTTGCTCAGCTTTTGCTTCAGAATATCAAAGGACTCTTGCTGCTTAGGGCCCCAAATGAATTTTACTTTCTTCTTAGTCAAGGAAGTTAGGGGTGCAGCAATCCTTGAAAATTTTTCAATGAAACGCCGGTAATATCCTGCCAATCCCAGGAAGCTACGAATCTCTGTAGGCGTCTTTGGCTCTTGCCAGTTCATAACTGCTTCAACCTTAGCGGGATCCACTTGGATACCACGCTCACTAACCACGTGTCCAAGGAATTGGACCTCTCGAAGCCAAAATTCACATTTGGAGAATTTGGCATAGAGCTTCTCCTGATGCAGGAGCTTGAGAATACAGCGAAGGTGTTTCTCGTGGTCAGCTTGATTCTTCGAATAGATAAGAATGTCGTCGATGAAAACGATGACGAATTTATCTAAGTACGGTTTGCAAACGCGATTCATGAGATCCATGAATGCGGCAGGTGCATTAGTGAGCCCAAAAGGCATCACTAGGAACTTGTAATGACCATAACGAGTCCTAAATGCTGTTTTATGCACGTCTTCATCTCTGACCTTCAGTTGATGGTAGCCTGACCTCAAGTCAATCTTTGAGAAATAACTTGCTCCTTGCAATTGATCGAACAAATCGTCGATCCTAGGTAAAGGATACCTATTCTTGATCGTGACCTTATTAAGCTCACGATAATCGATGCACAGACGCATCGATCCATCCTTCTTCTTCACAAATAGGACTGGCGCTCCCCATGGAGACGAACTAGGTTTGATGAAACCTTTGGCTAGCAATTCGTCTAGCTGTGTCCTCAATTCCTTCATTTCTGTGGGCGCCAACCTATAAGGTGCTCTCGCAACTGGTGCTGCTCCGGGGATGATATCAATCCTGAATTCGACTTGTCTATCTGGTGGTAAACCAGGTAGATCTTCAGGAAACACTTCTGGGTATTCAGAAATGACAGGGATGTCTTCTATCTTCGGTTTAGGCTCATCAATAATCACTTGTGCCATGTAGATGACACAACCCTTCTTTAAACATTTGGAGGCTTTGAGCATTGTCACTTGCTCAGGCAGCCCATACTGGGTATCTCCCCGTATGGTAAGTGATTCACCAGACGGAGTCTTTATCGCCACTTGTTTCTTGTTACAGACAATTTGGGCCTGGTTGTGAGATAACCAGTCCATACCCAGAACTATGTCAAAACCAGCTAACTTAAATGGAAGTAGAGACAGAGGAAAAGAATGGTTCTTAATGGATATAACACATCCATCTAACACAGTAGAGACGGTTTCTAGGGTGCCATCTGCTAACTCCACCTCATAATTCACATTTAAGGTTTTGACAGGTAATTTCAGCAATTCACAAAACTTATGATCTACAAATGACTTATCAGCGCCTGAATCAAATAGTACTCTAGCATAGACGTCATTTACAAGGAAAGTACCTGTAATAACGTTGTCGTCTAGCACTGCTTCTTTGGCGTCCATCCTGAAGACTCTAGCATTAGTCTTCTTAGCCTCTTCAGGCTTCTTGGCATACTTAGGGCAGTTGGTCTTGATGTGCCCCTTCTCATTGCAACGGTAGCACGTTGCATCTTTCAGATTCTTGCAATCCAAGGTTTTGTGATCCTTGGACTTGCATATCCCGCAAGCATAAGATCGTGACTGCGACTGCGAGTTCGAATCAAGTCTGCACTTTCCAAAGTGCTGCTTCTTGCAAATCTTGCATTTGGGCTTTTCACCTGACTGGTGACCATCCCTCCTTGACTCCGACCCCTTTTTGTTATCACCGTTCCCACGGTGTTTCTTGCTCGACCTCCGTGAGTTATCATCCTCACGTTTTCTTTTATCGGCATCCTTAGTCCTCAACGATCTTTTCCTGACCGCATCTAAAGTGAGTGACAAGGATATATCTGCTACTGATCGGAAAGTAGTTGGTCGTGAGGCCTTTACGCTTGCCTTGATCTCGGGGGCTAAACCACCGATAAAACGAGCGATTCGCTTTGGTTCCGGGGTCACCAAATATGGAACCAACCGGGACATCGTGTTGAAGCTCGTTAGGTAAGCTTGACAGTCAAGGTTTGTCATCACCAATGATAGAAAGTCTGATTCAATCTTCTCAACCTCGTGCTGAGGGCAGTAATTTTCCCTGATAAGGGCAACAAATTGATCCCATGACATGTTGTACAATGGGAGTTTCCCGGTGGCTTGAATCAGTGATCTCCACCATGCTAAAGCTTCACCCTTGAAAGACTGCGACACAAACTTGACCACGTCTTTCTCAGCACACCCGCTGATATCAACAACTGTGTCCATCTCGTCCAGTCATGTCATACAGTCGATGGCTCCCTTCTCCCCAGTGAAATTTCGGGGTTTGCAGGATACAAAATACTTATAAGAGCAACCCTTGTCACGGGGTCCTTGGTTTAGTATAATCTGCTGAGATGGAGCACTGTGGTTCGAGGAGCGTCGATCATCATCTTTCTTCGAGTCGTCCTTCTTGGGCGGTGGCTTTGAAGGCTGTGTAGATAGGGTCCTACTACGAGTCCCACTATACTCTTCGTACTGCCTTTCCAAAGCCTGTGTAACAGCGCCGTCTATGATCGCCTTCAATTCAGCACCCGTTAGATTAATCCGGGCGTTCTCGTTATTCTCCACTGGATGACTATTACCCTCGTCCGAGTTAGCCATTTTTAATTGAACTGTTGCAGAAAACAAGGACAATATTTTATTTGGGAGTTTATTATGGAATTGCCCCTTAGGGTAATTCATCAACCATGGTAAACAGAGACCATATCTGGTTAATTTATTAATCACATTTATTTAGGATTTTAATATAACTTATCCTAATTATAAAACAATAACAGTTTTATTTGTGGCACAAAAGGCCTAGCCACGTGGACATTTTTATTTAATCTATGATTTCAGAGAATCAAAACATTAAGGTATACTGGCACAATAGGCCTAGTCACAAGGACATTTATAAATTATATGCTAGGATTTCAGAGAATCAAAGCATTTGAGGTTCGAACATAGTTCATTACCTTTATCTGACAGGGAGTCATAGCTACCACTATCTTTTGGCTCATATAGAAATGAGCAGGGCCCGTAGGCACCATGTTACCACGTATGGTAAAAATATGATCATCTTAATTGATGATGTAAACCCAGGATTCAGAGATCATTAAACTGGGTTAGGAATCTTCTAAAGAATTCCTTTATAAAAATGACGTATGTGATTTTTAATGAATCACGTCTGCCAGGAGTGTTAACATATTTTCAGATGTTAACAGGGATACGAATCGTTTAAACAGGTCTTACCATCTTGGCCCGGTCTTATAAAGTCCAAAAGGCTAGATTTCACACTTTAAGATTCTTAATTAATAATTGCATAAGCAAATTATTTCAAAAGGAATGATTTTAATTTATTTATTTCATTTATAATTTATATATACGCACATAATGGCAAACATGAAATTTATAAAACATCCATTCCATTAATTTATTATAATATTACATGCTGCCCTAAACGGGTCTTTTTCAACAAACAAGTACCCACGCAGGGGTCAATCAATATGCTAGTCCACGCAGGGACTTTAAACAAACATAATAGTCCACGCAGGGACCTTAAACAAGCAAACTAGTCCACGCAGGGACTTTAAGCAAACATCATACCCTCGCAGGGGTTAATGGAAGATAGACCCACGCAGGGGTCAAAACAAATACACATACATACCCACGCAGGGGCTTAAACAAATACAGGAAATACAGGCCCACGCAGGGGCTCAACTGATACAAGTGGAAGGATTCAATGATCCTTCTTGTTCTTCCCTTTGATCAAGCTTGCCAACCCTTGGAAGAAGCTCTGTCTCTCCCTACGGTCACGGTGGAAGCCTCGCTCTACTTCATCCAACCTTTGTAGGATTTCCTCCCTTTCTGGGGGAGAAAACCGTGGCGGCTGCGATTGCGTCCGAATAATAGGCCTAGGAGGTATCTGGTACCCCTGTGTTGGGTACCCTACTCCCCATGGATCTCCATAGGGTCCTTGGGTGTTGTAGTTCGCCGCTACCGTATAAGGGTCGGCCTCCGCGTAACCATAGTTGTGGTGAGTCGGCGGTTCAAACGGGTTATACGCCATGGAACCCGTATATGCAGGAATTGGGTTGTCAAAACCCATTGGCGGTGGCTGTGGTACAGCTGGGTTGGAGGGTCCACCCATTTGTGGGTCCTCCTGATGTGGCGGATAGTGGCTGCCACTGGATTGACGTGGGGAACTGAAATGGAAATCCCCTGCTCGTGACGACATGCGCGAACCGGTTCTCCTTCGCCTTGGCGGTTGCGGCGGTGCCGGTTGCACTGGCGGCGGTGGAAGCGGTGGCGTGACTGCCACGAATCTGGAATCCACAGAGGGATCCTGTTGCTGCTGCGGCTGCTGCTGCTGAGGAGGCGACGAATGGTGAGGAGGTGTATAGTACCATTCGTGCCGGGTGAACATAGCTTGAAAGCTATCTGGACCAACATAAGGTGATCCATGGAATGAAGATCCGTCGGAGATCTCGATCGGGTGGTTCGGAGTACCACTTGCAGGCTCGACGGGGTCCGTATCCTCGTCCATGTCGTCCGCATTATCACCGGAGAAGTGATCGTCTGGCCCCAGTGGGTTAAAACCCACGGGTTCTTGCACGTAGCCTATCGGATTAAACCGGCCCCGAAAAACTGGTGTGGGGTCCCCGAAAGAATGATGCGATAAGGATCGCTGCAATGGTATATACGAGGGCTGAGGGTTGTTGGGCTCGTAGTCCGGTTGTGGCCCATAAGGGTTTTGGACCGGAGGTGTAGAGCTGTGTGATACCGATCTTCTGGCTGGTTCAAACAAGTTCCTCCTATTCTGCCGAGGGTCGTCACTCTCGGTGGTAGATGGAGCTCGCACATTTGAGGGTCCGGCTTCATTGTCGTTGGGGGCGGTGACCGGCCCCTTTCCTCGTCCTCTTCTGCGGAAGAATCTTGGAGGCATTTTTGTTAATCCTGTCAAAATAGCATAAGATAACAATAACAAATATAAAATTTAAAGGACAAAACAAAAACCGAAAAAGGTGGAATTTGTCCTATGTTATATGTCTAGACTCGAAGGTTTAGATAAGTGCAATTGTGCAACTGAGATTAAACACAAAAGGCTAGTGTTTAATTCACTCAGAGTTGGCTCTGATACCAACCTGTCACACCCCGATTTCCACGTGTCACCGGTGGGCCCGGTGGGGGAGTATCGTGACGTGGTTGGCAACCATAATAGTTAAACAACACAATATCAATATGCACAGCGGAAGCAAATTTAAAAATATGATACAACCGAATTTAATATTGTAATATCGAAGTCACAATATCCGGAAGTTTATCCACAGATGGATCGAAATAAAAATAATGTTTATGGTTCAACAGACTTCAGGCATCTTAAGCTTGCGAGACTTCTAATGATGCTAAGGAGAAATCCCATCCAATTTCGCTTAGTACCTGCATTTAATCTTTTTGGGAAAATACGTCAGTTTACACTGGTAAATACATTCAACTGGCTCATTTTGGAAAATGATTGAAAATTGGTTTGGATGCACATGGCATAAACATTTTATTTAACTTGGGAGAATTATTTAATATTATAATCTTGTGAACGAATTACATGTTGCTTGTGCGTTCAGTAGCCCGGATCTTGTCCGGGTTAAAGATCAATAGACACACCACATTATTCTTTTATGCACTGACGGGTGTACGCCTACACCCCGCGCTTAAGTCGTGGCCATTTCGTAAAATGATGCCAAGGATATCCGGGACATGGTCATTAACCCCCCCAAAGGCTTTAAGTAACAAGACTGTTTAAACGAGCCGATCAAATTATTCAACTACCCACCTAACGGTGGAGATTTGATGCCCGATCAAGCGGTATGCTATATACCGTAACCCAAGCCCGTATAGGAAAATAAGTTAAAAGTATTTACCTGAGCAAAGTATAATTCACAATAAGCAAAATGCACGTAGCTTTTACTGGTCCTCCTAATCTGGAACGAAGGTTTTATAATAACCTATTAGAATCCTAACGGGTCTTTTAATTAAGCTTAAGCTTAGACCGGCTAGTTTCAAAGATACGGTTCGTACGCACGATTAAGCGAAGACCGGATAGAATGTGATTTAGACCCGACAAGTTTGAATACTTGTTTAATATGGGTTTATTATTCACATTCTGTATTTTGAGATTAAAACCGTTAAGGTTTGACCCGTTTCGGCTAATTTATGTAAACTTGTTACGTAAACCTAACCGTACGCGTAATAAGTGTGACGGGTATTCATGAGAGCTATATACAGGTTTCCTAAGTTAATATGCTTCAAATATGTTGTGACATCAGTAAGATGTCTTTTATTATGCCCGAAACGATTTTAAACACAAACTATGCCCCGTAGGGGTAGTTTGGTCATTTTAAAGGTTGTAAAAGAGTTTAAGTGTTAACCTGAGTTACAGGTCTGATGTAATCAGCAAAAATACATAATTTTCTAAGTTATATCAGTAGGTTAAAGCATATATGTGAAATTCATCAAATTTAACCAAACTATGCCCCGTAGGGGTATTTTGGTAATTTCACATAAGCCGAAAAGCTCAAAACTGGAGTCTGAGTTTATCAACCTTTGCTTACTGTTAAAATATTATAATTTGCTTCTTATATCAGTAGGTATCAACCCGGGTATGTCCAATATAATTTTAATACATACTTTGCGCTAAAAACGCTTAATAAGGCGATTAAAGGCCATTTCCGGGTTCGATACTTAAATCTGATATTTTTAGATTTCCAGAAGGCTTAAAATAATTTATTTATCATATGTGATCAGTAGCAAAAGGTTTGGAGTCGTTTAGATATGTAAAACTCATTTTATGGCCCGTAAGGGCAAAACCGACAATTACCGGATTAAGCCTACGACTACTAGTTATGCTCAGCCTAAAATTAATTAAAAATCTTTAAAAATCCCAAAATAATATATTACATCAGTGGGTATTAAGTTTGATATCAAAAAGTAGGCTTAACTAGGCTATACGCTAATTACGCCGTTTTATTAACATAAAGCATTCATTTTGCGATAATGAGCATAACTCTTAATCTACAAATCAAACTGATGTCAAACTTTGCATACAAGTTTATATATCAGTAATTAAAGTTTCTACTCTTTTACATTTCCAAAAATCATGTTTTAAAGTAATAAGGGCATAATGGTCAACATACGAGCAATTAACGGAAACATGCATATTAATTGGATAACTAATGAACCAAGGTGTAACATCACAAAGGGTTATTCTAACATGTAACCTAGTCCAATTAAAGCTCTGAGGCATTTCTAAAACATGCCTAAACGGGTCAGAACTGAAAGTCAAAGTGAAAGTCAAACTATGTGACTTTCGGTTCCGAACCGGGTATTTACAGGAAGTTGTCGGGTTGAACATGTTTAGACATGTTCTTACACTTATTACCAAGTTATAACAATGATCCAACATGTTGTATATGATCTACAATGTTAATTATGCATAAATAGCATTTTAGGCTTCCTGTTGACTTTTTAAATATAAGTTTGACCCGACTTTTGACCTGGTTAGAGTGGGAATCAGGGGGAACCCTTTTGAGGTTTTATTACCCACATAAATACCAACTTATAACTACTTTTGATTCGAGATATGCCTGAGCCATTAATCATTAATCTCGAAGTCAAACCGTAATTACGACGGTTTGACTTTTAGCTAATTAACTAAGCTAAACACAATTAAAGAAGGACTAGCAGACTTACAAGAGTCCTATGCACGAGATATGATCAGTTGAGGCTGCTTGGGAGCTCCAAGAATGATCAGAAGCTTGTTTGAAGGTGTGTGGAACAATGTTGCACAATGAGGCCTTATATACTAGTTGTAATCACCATAAGATGTTGACAACTAAGGCTATCAGCTGACCACAACCTTCCAACATGTGTTCCTAGTGTCTAGGACTGTTTAGGGGTCGCCCACATTGCATTAATGTCGTTTAAAGATCGGTTCTCCGCGTTTACAGGAGCCTGTCACGCTTTTCTGGTTCTGGGCGCCTGACGCGGCCCGCCTCCCGTTTAACATATCCTCACGCGGGCCACATGGCCCCTAAATTCAGATTTTCCAATTTTTGTTGTTTTGCAACTTGACCTTTGGCTTCACGAAAGGGCAACCAAGGTTATTTCTTGCATTTTGACCCCCTTTATATTTACCCACAAGGGCTTTAGGACTTATACCCACTTTGCCAAGTCCCTGAACACTTCCGGTTGACCCGAAAAGTCTTAACTTTCCATGTTTTCGCTTTAACCCCTCGCACACGAATTTGATCATAACTTTCTCATATGATAATGAAACTTTATGAAATTTATATCGCGCATTCTAGTGAGCATAATTAACAGTTACAAAGCTTCGGGTTTGTCAAAAGGTCACTCAGAGGTATATCTTTAAACATGTTGACACATTTAACCCCTGTAGTTTGTAATCTCTCACTTTTTGCTTCGTATGATCCATGATTTATTCGTTTGATGTTATACACATCATGTAGGGTTATTATGAAGTATATTTATTCACTGTTGACATTTAGAACCCGTATAATCACATACTTTCCATGTTTGTCAACTTTAGTCCTTTTATAACACTCTTTCACACGTTCAAACTTTATGACACGTGTCAACACATTATAGGACGTGAATTTTCGAGGTGTTACATATATGTTGGTCCACGATCAACTCCCAAGTCACACGATAAGACCACATTCTGATAAATTATGTTGGTCCACGACCTACTATCACCACCGTTGGTGACACCGTCACCACTTCCCCTATGACAGCTAGCCGGTTTAGAATACCCATAACATGTAAATATATATTTTTCAGATTTCTTTCTAAAATGTCTAGTTATAACACGAGTCTATTTTGATCAGACTCATTTAACCTTGGACCACAATAGTACTTTTTAAAACACATGTTTAATCCTTTCCTTTTGCTCGCCTTAGTTGCATCCCGTCTAACCAGGGGTGTCAAGCATGTCACGTTAGTGGTTAACAAGTTTCAGTTGAATTATTCATTTCGAACATGTTCAATCCTTTCCTTTTGAAGGGTTAGCCCTCGCTTTTGAGTGCCGACTAGTAGGGGTGAGCATAAAACAGAAATAACCAAACCGTAACCGAAATAACTGACAAAACCGAACCGAAACAAAAACCGATGGTTCGGTTTTCATATTTTTAATAACTGAAAATTTCAGTTCGGTTTTTGGATAACCATTTTCAATAACCGTAAAAACGAACTGAACCGATAAGTTACAATCCATATATTTTTAAGTTTAAGTTTAAGTTGTTTAAATGTTTAACCCAATGCTAGTAGAAATTATTAATTTTATTCTGGAATGTTAAGTGTTTAAAATAAAAACATTAAATGTTTATTTATAATTGAAGTGATCTATTTATTACCTATAAGAAATAACAAAATTTTATATAAAAATTAAATGATCTTCAAATTATTATAAAAGAAAATGTTTTAATAAAAACTTTAAGAAACATAAAAATAGATTAGAAGGTTAGGTTTATATAAACAATATTAATTAAAGAAGTTAACTATAATAACTTAAATGTAAATTGTATATAATAACTTAAATGTAAACATACAATAAAGATTCTTATATTTTAAATTATACTTTATAGTTTTTTTGAATCTTACATAATTTTGTTTTAAAAACCGAAAACCCGAACCGAACCAACATAAAAACTGAAAAACCGAAACTGAACGATTTTAAAAAAGCCAAAAACCGACATTTCGGTTTTAATTTTGATTTTACCCAAAAATCAAATCAAACCGTTCACACCCCTACCGGCTAGGCTTTAGACGGCTAATTTTTCTGTCTATTCCGTTAAAAAAAAAAAAAAAAAACCCCCTCATTTTGGTGCTTTAAAAGGAATAACAGTAATAGAAGGGTTTTGTGCTGCTGTGTATACTGGCTACTAAACCCCTAGGGTTCTCGTAGGCGAACAATCAAATTCGAGATTTCAAAAGGTACAAGTCTTCAAATTTCTGCAAAATATTCTATATCAATTCACCCTATAATCATTCTTTCGTATGTAGTTTCCCCCTTGGTTACTTCAATAAACCCTAATTTTAAATTGATTGTTTCTGTACTAAATTAGGGTTTTAGTTTTGTTATCTTCATGTTCTAAGATGTTGATTGTACTGTAAATGACATATGATTTCATGGTTGTAGAAGTTGCTAGGCGCTCTCTCGGTCAATTGAGAGTACTCGGACATGATAAATATAAAGAAATTAACTTTTAGGAAATTATATATATGTATATATAATTATAGGGGAAGGTTCATTTGAGAAGAAATTTAATGTGAGAAGAAAAAGAAGAAATGACATATTAGTAAAATACTATTTCATTTATAACTCATATCATTAATTTTTCTCTCTTTAATTAATTAGTTAACTAATCATTAATTATCCTACATATAATCTACAAAACCTACACATATCAAAATTTTCCTACATATACCCTACACATTATAGAATTTTATCCTACACACCTCGAAATATATCCTACACAACTCGTAATTTATCCTACACAACTAGTAATTTATTCTACACTTTAAATAAAGTTGTTTTTTTTTAATTTGGAAAAAATATATATTTGAAAAGGAGTTACAAATTTAATTTAGTTAGTTATTAAATGGGAAGAATACAAATTAATGATTTATGTAAGTTTACCAATATACCCTTATATTAAAATTAAATGCAAATATTAAATGAAGTAAAATGGAGCATTCTTATTGGTTGAAACTTCTTTTTTTTTCTTCTTACAAAAAAATTCTTCTCATTTGAACCCTCCACTATAATTATAATGTATATATGTGTGGACGTTCGGGGGGGGGAGGGAAAGTGCACTAATTTTAACGTTATTTTACTAATTTCGTGAAAATAACGTTAAAAGAGAAGGATGGTTAATCATGCATCATGTGGTGGCGTTGATAGCCGAAAGACAAAAAGGTACATGCACTAATCGGCCTTTGTCCCGATTGTTGAGTGTTATGTGCCTTGTGTCCAAGGCTTGATGCAAAACTACTATCGAGCCGGGGGTCTCACTGGAAGCAACCTCTCTATTCCTACCGGGCAGAGGTAAGACTGTCTACATCTTACCCTCCTCAGACCCTACCTTAGCTTTGCTATTGATAGGATTTACCGAGTATGATGATGATGATGATGAAATTATATATATGTCAAGTATCATAATTTTACTAATATTGATAACAAAATACGTGAATATCAATATAAATAAAATAGATACATGTTAAAATACTAAGTATTTCAAAAACTGATATTCATGCATTAATGTTATAGACATGGAAAATATGTTTTATTTTTTTGAAGTTAAACTCGTCGATGGAGTTGACCGACTAAATCCGATTCTGTCCGAGGTTGACTGTCTTTGATCAATTCCTAGTAATTAGGCGGAGTTGAAGAAAATCGTCTCGACACCGTATCTTGTAGCAATTACTCTGCCTTTTAGACCTAGTTTTTTTACAACATTGAGTAGTTCTTACGGTTCTCATGCTATTGGTTCTGGTACGAACACACCTATTAAGATACAAAGGTTTAGATTTATAACACTTTTCAGCATTTCAGCCTCCCACACAAGCCACAGTTTCCTAGATTTAGGATTTTTACCATCTAATATGTGTTAAAAATCACAAAGATATCTAAAGTTAGGATTTTTTTTTTCAAATATTTGTTCAAAAATCATGTTCTTAGACTTAACCTACTGTAAAAATAAAGCAGTACATTTTTGGGTCGAATTTGCTATTTTTAACATTTTTACCATGATAAGAACAATTGCTTGCACTAAAGGCATTCATAAGGTCCGATCATCAACAGACTGACTGTATTTGTACCATTTGCTTAAATATCAATACTTTCATCTCTTTAAGATAGTTTAGTTTTTGCTTTTTTCCTAATTTTTATCTTACCAGTTTTGTTCTTGTTCTCCGAGCCAGATCGCAGCAAGGATGGTGAATCCCCACTTTGATGATACCATTAAAGTCATCGGGGTGGATGCTGACGGTAAAAAGTATGACAAAGGTAAAAATTGGTGCTGAATGTTTAGTTAACCGTTTACTATATTCTTTATTTTACATTCTTTTATTGTAAACGACAATGATACATGTATGCATAACGGTATGCGTTCAGTTTCGCGTGTTCAAGCAAAAGGGGAGGAATCGGGTATGCACATTGTGCTGGATGTGAACTCACAGTTGTATCCTATGCATGCGGGAGAGAAATTTAGGATGGTTTTATCTCAAACTTTGAATGAGGATGGATCGGCTGCTGTAGCTGGTTCTGAGGTAACTTATTATTTAGTACAATGGTTTTCACGGCAAAAGATTAAATACAAATAATCTTAACATACTAAACATACAAATTGAAGGAAAACTCAAAAAGACAAGGTGACATTTTTGTAATTACCACCAACTATCAAAGTTACTATACAAATGTGAACTCAACCAAAAATACCTAAAAACACAATTTTTTTTTAACATTTTTTATTAAAAAATCGCTACATTTTGTTAGCAAAAAAATTTTTTTTTTTTTTTTTTGCTGCTACTAAAAGTAGCGATTTTTTAATAAAAAATGTTAAAAAAAAATTAATTTGTGTGTTTTTTTAGGTTTTTTGGGGTTTAGTTTTTAGCATTTTAGCTTGGGTGGGGAGGTTAGGTTTTTTTTAGGTTTTTGGGGGGGGGGGGGTTATGTTTTTTTAGGTTTTTTATGTATATTTGTAGAGTAACTTTGATAGTTATTGATAATTACAAAAATGTCACCTTGTCTTTTTAAGTTTTCCTTCAATTTGTATGTTTAGTATGTTAAGATTATTTGTACAAAAACTTTACCCTGGTTTTCACTTAGGGGGCGTTTGGTTCGTTGAAGTTTTAGGGAATTGGAATCTAAATTATATTTCTAATCTGACTAGAGATAATGAGAATATCTTATATTTTAGTGTTTAAAAGTTAACAAGTTGAAGTAGTTTTTATAATTATTTTTTTAGTTTTTTATTAGAGTAAAGTACACGGATGGTCCCTGTGGTTTGCACTTTGTAACACATTTAGTCCCCTGCCAACAAATCTAAAGGTTCTAGCATGTCTAATGGACTAAAAGCATTACAAAGTCCAAACCACAAGGACCATCCATGTACCTTTGGAAAAAGCTGGGAACTAAATGCTTTACAAAGTGCAAACTACAGGGAGGGACCATCTGTGTACTTTTGAAAAACTAGGGACCAAATCTAAAATTTTGGTATACCACAGCGACCGGGACCATCCGTGTACTTTACTTCTTTTGTTATTAACGAACGCCTTGCATAAGTGATGCGCGCGCTTCGTGCATCACACATCGGCTTTTGAGATCAAATTCAAAACGCATCGGATCGCCACAGGCTTTTTAAAACCAAGCCCCACAGGCTTTAGTAGTAATAGACATTAATAAACTTGGTGTACTCTAATCTAAATACAGGGAAGCAAGAAATCACTTGCGGATAGATTCGAATACGTTATGCACGGGCTATTATACAAGATTTCAGATGATAAGAACCAAAGCGGTGATGTTGAAGTGTATGTATCTCATCACCTCTGTTTACTTCCATTTATCTGAGAGCATGAATCAGTTATCACATTTTGTTTTAAGATTAACGTTTGCGAGTAGGCTATACTGATCTAGGAGTGTTTGGATACAGGGCTGTATACATATCATTTGGAGGACTTCAACTGCTGATGAAGGGTGCTCCCGCGAAGATGGGTAAGTTTAAGGTGGATCAAAGGTTGTTTCTTCTTCTGCTTAAGGAATAAATGTCGAACTCTCTTCAGTTGCTCGTGTGTTATTGGATGGAATGTTTTACCATGGTACTTTGACCAGTCGGTTTTAGTTAATTAACTTTATTTTATTGTTGACTCTTCGTGTCACCTTAAGTTTGTGACGGTTGTTGGGCTCGTGTATTTTGTGCTTTTGTAGATGTGGCAATGTTGACCTTTTTGTGTTAACGTATCGAACGTGTCAAACTGGTTTTTCCTCAGCAGTTTGGTCAAAGTCGATTCATTTGACTTTAGGTCGAGAAAAGAGGCTGCTTTTTAGCATTCGACTTGCATGCGTTGCCATTAAAGTCCTGATCATCTTCTTCACCATCAGTCAGGTTGGTATTAGTAGTCATGAATTTTAAAACAAATTGAACCGATTTTGGAGACGATTGACCTCCAAAGTCAAAAAGGTTGTCAAAACTCAAAACCTCAAACATGAAATTTAAGTATATGTTTAAATGGTAAGTCAGAATAGAAAGTCAACTGTGGGGACTTTTGTACTAGAACACATTCAAAATACCAATGACATGATGAACTAGGGGTGGTTAAAAAACCGATCAACCGAAGTAAGCGAAGCGGGATAACCTAAACAAACTAATGATTAACGATTTGGGCTTGGTTTTTAATAAACGAAATTTTTCTGTTCGGTTTATACCTTGTTTTAAAACTGAACTGCACTAAATCGAAATGCGCCACGCATGGGAACCGTCTTTGTTTGAATGTTTGTTATCGGATTTATGGTCTAAGTTTATTATTTTGGTTTAAGAGTTTCATTCTTGAATATTAATAAATGGAAAACAGTTATTTTGGGCTAAAAGTTCCATTCTTAAATATTCTTTATTTTGGTCAACTTTTACTTGGATTGGAACTCAAAACGTTTGAAGTAAAACATAACTTGACTTGTGTGATTACATATTTAGTTAATTTGTGGATATTAATTGGTTGAGAGGGAAAAAGGGGCAAGTATAGCCTGCATATAATTAAACATATTATATTTGACCCGACTCGTTTATGAACAAAATTTAAATCAAAACGTAAACCAACTAAAAACGTACATAAAAATAAGCATGGAAACGTATCATATTTGACCTGACTCATTTCCGGAAAAAAATCACGTCGAAACGTATACCAACTTGAATTTATATCGACGCGTACGTGAAAATAAGCATATAAAGAATAGTATTACTTTAAGTTAAAGAATGGTAAACTTTAGAAACTCGAGGAGTCAATATGACATTTTACAAAGTTTTAAAAAAAGTTGAAGGAGTGTAAGTGTCAATGTTGAAAGTTAAGGAGGTGAGATACAAAAAAAAAATCACTAAACACAAAATAGTTACTATCGAAGCTAACCATTAAAGAATTTTATATAAGAGTTAAATGTCATTTTAGTCCCTGTGGTTTGGATCATTTTGTCATTTTAGTTCACTGGGTTAACTTCGTCCATTAGTTATGTTAATGAGAAGGGCAATGCGGTCATTTTATATGGCCGAATTGCCCTTCTAATTCACAGAATTACATATAAAATGACCGAATTGCGCTTCTCGTTAACAAAAAAAATGGATGAAGTTAACCCAGTGGACTAAAATGACAAGGATGAAACATTTTTGAACCCACAGGCGAAAAATAAAACACTTGGACTAAACTGACAAAATGGCCCAAACCATATGGACTAAAATCACATTTAACTTGCAAGGTTTTACTTATCAACTGTCCATTGATTTCTTCCATTTGTTTCCATATTTTTTGTTTTTCAAGTTTTATGTGATTCTTGATTTTGTTTTAGCAACAGATTGTGATTTCTCTAGCTATAAAAGCTATTCAAGTTTTAATATTGACTGCTTATTTTAATCTTTTTTATTATTGTGTAAATTGAATAAACTTGGTTAAAGCTGAAAAGAATAACTAATATTTCTTTTAAAATAATAAAATCTATAAAAATAACCTCATAACAATGGAACAATATTAAAACTTGATTAGTTTATGCATCAGAGAAAAGTTTGACTGAATTTAACAAAAAAGTATCAGATGAATAATAAACTTGGTTAAAGCTGAAAAGAAAATTAATATTTCTTTTAAAATAATAAAATCTACCTTGCATCAAGTTTCATCATCTTCTTCTTCTTCACATGACAATTAGTGTTATTGAGGCTTGATATGCATCCAAGCTTCCTCTTCATTTCCCCCCAAAAATGTACATTTAATTTTTCTTTCTTTAAATAACTTTTTTCAATCTTTTTCCTCATCACAACACATTCTTTCTCCAACTCCACTACTTTACTATTCATTTTCTCCAATTCCCACTTCACTTCCTCATCATCCTCCCTTGACTTTGACTTACCCGACCCGTCCTCCTCGGGACCCGCCACCACCACCTCTTTCGCGACAGTTTCCCGCAGATGCAACTGCCGCGCAAACAACATTTGAACGGTCACACGCACTGGCAAGCGCTCGTTTTGCGCCCCATGCTCACACGCCTCGGGTGACATCTTGTTGCAATCCAAAACCGCGCAGATTTCTTCACGTTCGGATTCCGTCAAGTGTTTGTGCTTGTTTAGGTAGACGTCTATCGCTTCATACACCCCGTCCAACGTTCTTCGTGCTCCTGCAGATGCAGCAACCGACATTTCAGCAAGCGATATAAACGAGTCTTTTCTCAACTCGTTGTCGTTCGCCACCTCATGTAACAAATACTCAACAAGCGCAGCCACAATGTCTAGCCCGGTTTGATCATGACCGTCAAAACCGTTGTAAAAATGCTTCAAGATTCTTCTAACACACTCGGTATCATACTTTTCACCGTTAACATATCCTTGAGTTGGTATTAACAAGTCACTAACCGTTGCCGAATCTAACTGTCTCCCGATTCTCGCTTCAAACCCTTCTCTACAACTAACATTAGCTTCTAAAACCGTTGCGTATCGAAGCATTTTCGATAGTAGTGCACAAGGAAGGATCCCTCGGTCATTGGGTAAAAGTCTTTCGATTTCTTCGATTGCAAGTCGTTTTGAGTTTGAAGAATTGGTTTCTTGTGGCTCAAGGAATACCCATCTTTTAGCATATTGATAAAGATTCGATGCAATGTAGTTCGAACCCAATTTATATTTAATCATTTTATGAATGATCGGTTTGTAAAACTGAAGATCAAGTGTGGTCAAACTCAAATCCTTTGACTTCCATTCAAGAACAAAGAGTTGACTTTTCGCATTCGGCTTGTGAAAATGACCATTATACCCTTGATCACCGTCATCAAGAACATGATTCTTGATTGGTTTTCCAAGAAGAAGTGGATTATCAAGAGCTTTCTTGATGATTGAATCCACACAAGCATCAACTAAACCAAGTTTCATCGCTTGTTGAAAGATGACCGGATTCTTGGTAGCAGTTAAGGAGCTTAAAGACTCGTTCCAGCCGGTGATGACTTTGTGTTCAAAGAAATATAAAGATTGATTTAAGAGATTGTGGGGGCTGTGGCTATCTGTCATACCCAAATAGCAAGCTAGACAAGCAACAGGGATGACGTTTTCGGGTGTGAAATTGACTTTGAAACCGTAGCAGAATTTTACCATGATCTCGAATATCGGAGGGGTAGTAGGGATATCGGAAAGAAGATGAGCAAGATTTTTATCGGGATTTTCTTTAAACAGCTTACAAAGTTTTGATGATCTTGCAGAAACAAGGTCCTGCAGTTGAACAAGCAATACTTCAGTATAAAACACAGTTTGACTTTATTAAAGTCAAAGGAAGTAGTTTATTGCTAGGCATGTAAACGAACTGAATGTTCATGAACTTGTTCATCGTGAAGTTCGTTTAATAAATAAACGAAAGAACATGAACAAATCTTTTTTTTCATTTAATTAAGCGAATGAACATGACCACACGTTTTGTTCGTTCATTTATGTTCGTTTATTTACGTTATGTTTGTTGGTTTATGTTCGTTTAAATTTTAATAAGTACATAATTAAATAGTTATATCTATAAAAGTATAAACGTAAAAGGAGCTTTCTAACTACTTATATAAATATAATTAATTAGTATTTGGGCTTTCTAATAAAAATGAACGTAAACGAACACGAGCATGCCCGTTTTTCTTAATGAATGAAAATAAACAAAAAAATTTGTCCGATTATGTGTCTGTGTTCGTGTTCGTGTTCATGTTCGGTTAAAGTTAAATGAACGAACATAAACATGCCTCTGTTCGTGTTCGTTCGATTCGTTTACAAGCCTATTTATTGCTCTGAGATTTATGTTGATTCATTGAAGTTTTTGTAAAAGTTATGTGATTGGAGTGAACGACACTATGACGGGTTGGTGTTGGTTGTCGTTGAATACTAAAATCCAACGGCTTATTTGAAGAATGAAGAAAGATTGACCTCAAAAGTCAAAATGTATAGAACATGCAAAATATGGTTTTTTAGTTTTTACCCTGTTCAAGTAGAATGGTACTCCGCGCACTATGACGTGAACGTCCTTTGAAAACGAATGCCTCGACATCTTCTGAGAATCATACAGAAAAGGTTAGAAATATAAGAGAAAAAGCACTAAATTTAGAACGGAATTAGAGAAAATGCATTTAGTTATGCATCTAATGTAAAAAGAAAAACATTCAATATCGCGCATCGTCTTGTATTTGGTGTAAGTTTGACCATCTAAAAGTCAAACTAGAAGGTAAAACCTACTCTTGAGAATCAAAAGATCTCACCCCTATAAAGAACAAGAACATGAAGATTATAATACATGACTGTACCAAAAGTCAATGCTACCACTAAACTTATATCACTGGTTTTGGGAGCAAATTTGACCATCTAAAAGTCAAAATTGAGGGATCAAATGCAAGACATTTCTGGTCAAGAATCCATATATACTGAAAAATATAAAGAATAAGAACAATAAGAACAGAATTAAAGGGTTTCATTTTTACCATGAAAAGATGCAACCTTTAACATAAAATGAAGCCAAAAGTCAACATACAAATTTAAAACTAAATTTGTCAATCTTTGGAGCTAATTTGACTGTCCAAAAGTCAAAACAGAAGTTAAAATGCAGCCCAGAACACATTAACACCAACACGCGTTAAAAAAAAAGATTTAATATAGTAAAATCTTGATTTTTGGAGCTACTTTTACCATGAAAAGAACCTAATTGTAATGCTAAAAGTCAACATTACAACTTTACAACTAAATTCATCAATCTTTGGAGCTAGTTTGACCATCCAAAAGTCAAAACAGAAGTAAAAATGCAGCCAAGAACACATTAACACGACACACATCTAAAAAAAGTTAGATTTAATATCATAAAAACCTAAATTTTGAAGCTATTTTGAACATAAAAAGAAGTAATCTTTAACCAAAAATGATGCCAAAAGTCAACATCACAAATTCAAAACTAAAGTCATACAACTTTGGAGCTAGTTTGACCGTACAAAAGTCAAAACAGAAATCTATAAAAAAAAATATTTAACATCATAAATAGTTATTTTTTGTACCTAATTATACCATGAAAAGATGCAATCTTTAACCAAAGTATAATGCCAAAACTCAACATCACAAATTTACAACCAAATTATTCAATCTTTGGAGCTAATATGACCATCAAAAAGTCAAAAACAGAAGTTAAAATGCAGCCAAGAACACATTAACACACATCTAAAGAAATAAGATTTTATTATGGTAAAACCTTAAATGTGTATCACATATTAACGAACTTACTTGTTATAATTGTGGGAAGAAGAAGAAGGAGATGATTCAAGTGAAATGAAACAAAAGATATTAGAAGGGACTTTTGATTTGTGTTGTGGCTTGAAATGGTCATCCACCAGGAGGGTTTTGTGTTGTAAGATTTTGTGAGGATATTCAGGGAAGCAGTTATTGAACTGGATTCATATGACCTTTTCTTTTGCCACGTGGATGTATATGTATACAACTTTTTTAACATGATTTTGTTAATGTGATGAAAATATATATATCAGGTTTTTCAATTTGTTAATATCTTATTATAAATAAATTAATTTTTGGGTTTTTATTAAATATGTATTCACATTAAGAAATATAAATTTTGGGCTTTTATGATATTTTTTAAATGTTTATTTGGATAACCATCACATCGAAGTTTTTAGTGTATTATAAACATACGTGTCATAATCATGTAACTAGATTACCAAGTGTGTATGGCAAAGTTTTATACACTGATAAGTAATTACCAAATGCATAATATTTTTAGTTTTTAGGGGACGTATATGCCTCGAAACTCGTGACATGTTCTGGTTGCTTCTCACACATCAATATGAACCCAATACACAATGTGTGTACCCATGCATGCGTGTGTGCATCCAAGTCAACACGTGTGCTAAGAAGACTTACATCGTGTGTGTATGTCTCTCTCTATACGTATGTACTCTTCGATATAAAAAGAATTTGTTTAAAGCTTTTTTTTATATTCAATACGTTCTATATATATTGTATAAAGAAACACTACACAAGTCAAAACAGAAGTAAAAATGCAGCCAAGAACACATTAACACGACACACATCTAAAAAAAGTTTGATATAATATCATAAAAACCTATATTTTGGAGCTAATTTGAACATAAAAAGATGTAATCTTTAACCAAAAATGATGCCAAAAGTCAACATCACAAATTCAAAACTAAAGTCATAAAACTCTGGAGCTAGTTTGACCGTACAAAAGTCAAAACAAAAGTTAAAATGCGGCCAAAAAAAACATTAAATTAAAACATCTATAAAAAATAACATCATAAATAGTTATTTTTTGTACCTATTCATACCATTATTTTCAGTTCAACTAAATTGGAAATTCGAATTCATATTATGGATTTTATTTTTATTAATACATAAATACACACTAACATTTAGATCTCCTTACATTTAGTATCCAATCCATTTATCAAACCAATAAACAATTACCCTAAAATACCCAAATATCACATTTGGGTCACTTCCATAATTTCACTCTAGTCGACAATCATTATTGAAGAACAATAACTCGCTTTAGAGTTTACGTATTCGATTTCGAGTTCATTTAGTTTGTTAGTTTGTTCAATTTCGAGTTTATTTAGACTTTATCGAATTTCAAATCAAATTCAGTAATTGAAATCAACCATCATTAGAAAGTTAAAATTGGATTCGAATTCGATTCAACTTAGTAATCAAATTCCAAATCGAATCCAACTTCAAAATTTCAAGATTCAAATCATTCGACTCGTTTAATTCGAGTATTCATTTCAATTCATCGAACAATGACCGTCCACCAGCTCTCCCACTGTCATGCCACCCCTATTTCACAATCGTCGCCGCCCTAACAATTTCCATCACCATTACCATTACCATATCCACTACCGCTACGTCCGTATACACATTCCACCTTCTCCGTCACCATCACTCGTTACCACTATCCATCATGAAACAAAACATCATGAACCAATTTGATATTTTTCTTTTAAAACGACTCATTTCAAGTTACCACTATCCATCATGAAACAAAACATCATGAACCAATTTGATATTTTTCTTTTAAAACGACTCATTTCAAGGCGAACCCATTTAACCTAACCCATTTCAATTCAAATTAAATTGATATTACCCTTTTAAAAGGACCAATTTTTATGTGAATTTGACCCTACCCATTTCATTTCCACCACCATTTTCTTCCAAATTTCTGCACGGTTAATCTCTCTCGGTGGTAAAGTTACAATTTTTCTTCTCAAAAGCTAATCTTTACTTCAAATTAATCAATAAAGAAGATAAAATGATTCATCTAAGGCCCCAATTCCTGATGATCTTAAGGTTATTAGGGTTGCAAGATTTTATCTTTTTTATGGATTCACAACAATCAAGGTATTCCCTTTTAATCTTGTGTATATGTTTAATCTTGTTTCTGACTGTAAATTTATTATTATTGTTAATCTTTTGTTTTGCATGGCGTAATTTGAAGGGCTACTAATATCTGGTTTCTAAAAGCCATTGTTGAACTTGAACATGACCCCAAAGGTATGCTTTGCTTTCCATCACTTGAAGTTTTGTGTTTTTTAATAGTGTTTCATGGCTTGTGACTAGAGTTTTTAGTGGCATACTTGTTTAGTTATTATTGTTCATGTAGATTTTGTATGAAAATAAACAAGCAATTACTAAACACACACCCCGAGTGGTGTGGGTTCTAGTCCCGTGGTGGACATTGGTGTTATATTTTAGGAGTAGAGTTACCGGGTGTGTGAGTTTACCGTTCTAAAAAAAATCTAAACACACACCCGTGGTCGTTGGTGCTATAATTAGGAGTAGAGTTACTGGGTGTGTGAGTTTGTCGTTCTAAAAAAATCTAAACATATACACCCGTGGTCGTTGGTGTTATATTTAATAGTAGAGTTACTGGGTGTGTGAGTTTGTCGTTCTAAAAAAAATCTAAACACACACCCGTGGTCGTTGGTGCTATAATTAGGAGTAGAGTTACTGGGTGTGTGAGTTTTTCGTTCTAAAAAAATCTAAACATATACACCCGTGGTCGTTGGTGTTATATTTAATAGTAGAGTTACTGGGTGTGTGAGTTTGTCATTCTAAAAAAAATATAAACATACACATACACCTGTGGTCGTTGGTGTTATATTTTGCAGTAGAGTTACTTGGTGTGTGAGTTTGTAGTTCTATGAATATCTAAACAAACACCTGTGGTCATTGGTGCTATATTAGGAATAGGGATAATAAGGTGTGTGAGTTTGCCTTTTTTTAAAAATTTAAACACACACTTGTCGGTGGTTGGTGTTATATTTAGGAGTAGAGTTACTGGGTTTGTGAGTTTGTAGTTCAAAAAATTTTTTAAACACACACCCGTGGTCGTTGGCTTCTTCTTTGTTGATGAAACACACACACACATGACTCCAAACGCGGTGTACCTAGACATGACTTGATCTTCAAAAATTACCCCTAAATGAATTGAAAGATAAAAGTGCTAATAAGAATTATCTAGTCCTATTAGTTTTGCAAGGCTAGGACCTAGGAATCATGTGATCACAATTTTTGTATTGTGATTTAGGGTTTATTTGCTTATGGTTTGTGATTTTGATAATCCATTTATGAGTGTTTTATGGTTTGGGATTTTGGGTTTTGCAATTGGTGTTTGATGACTTGATCTACACTTTTGCGATTCCGTATTGCGTTTAGGGCAAAGGGTTTGCAAGGGGGTTTATGCAACTTTTTTCGTCACATGCACGCTATGATTTCAAACGACACAAAAAAGTTATATGTATGCTAACATTGCGAACTTAGTTAGTCAAAGGTGCAATCGCCTCGAACGCAAGGCACCAAAAAGGTGCACGCTCGAGACTAGAACTATAATAATATTAATGCTACTCCAGTGCTCCACAACTATAATAAAAATACCTAATATTAGGTAATAATTCATACAAAATTACAATAGAATAACACACTTCAAAGCCAACCAAGAGAAAAGAAGGAAGCCCAAACAAGTACAAACTACAAAGAAAGCCCAAAAAAGAATAACAAGCACCACCTATTTAGGAGAAAATAGAAAGAAGTAAATCTTCGTCTGCGTAAAGTGCCTTTGTCGTGCCTAGGAGATCGCCTTGCGTATGCTCGAGGTGTGAACGCCTCATCTGCGCCCCCAGAGCGCTTTTGTCTACATATATGTCAAGATGTGAAAGAATTGCATTTCTACCATAGTACCATTATAGCATTACCATTAACTGAGTTAAAAAAAACACCATTAAATTAGTGAGTTAATAAGTTAAAACATTATTATAGATCATCAATGATAGTGGCCACCTGAGTAACGTGTCATTCGCCATTGAAGAGGAGTCAAGCGGGTCAGCAACAAGTGGATCTAGTTCGCATATGTGGGTCAGGCGGGTCACTTTGGTCAACCGTAAAAGTGGCTAAGGATGGCCATGTATTTCATGCTCAGCTCCCACGTCCCTAGTGGCGGATCTTGCCCATTGAATGTGCCATGGCCGAAAGACACGGGCACTAAAAAAAGCTCAGGCAAGCCCGGGCCAAACATAGTATATATAAAAAATTTCGATCAAAATGCGGAAAATTAGCACTACGGCCGAAAAACTTGCCCGGGCCGTGGCCCTGCCAATCGCCTTCTAAGAACCGCCCATGCACGTCCCCATGCTTGTTTTTCCATTAGTTTGAATTAGTTTTTATGTCTTGTAATTCATAAGTATTGTTTAATGTTTTTTTTATCAGTATTGGGTAATTCCCTAAGGATTAGGAACGTGGGTAGTATTTGTTTAGTTTTTCTATGTAAACCTGAATGTTTATGGAATAGGATCAGAGAAATTTTGTTAAGTTTTATTTTGGTTGCTCTCTCTTGAGTTAACTGATTCCAATGCTAATCCAAAGACTAGCAACTTTGGGTGGTGATCTGTGGAAGCTAATTCAGAATCAAGTGGTGTGACTGTATCTTGATTCTCGGTGAGATTTTTGCTCAACGTCTAGTTTAAGTGGTGTGACTAAATCTTGAACTATCCGTTGTTTATTTGTTGCGTTTGAAATTTCAATTTGTTGTCATCGTACTTGACTTCCATTGCTATCAATCAACTATCTGGCACTTGATTTTCGTAAAATCTAAACTACATTGCACATTGGGATAAAAGAACACCATTAATATGTTTGTAGATTTTTGACAAGTAAGCTCATTTTGTTGCCCTTCATTTAAAATGATCATTACTCAGTTTTACCCTTTGTAAGGTAAATACAAATAAATGATCATTTTATCAATTTTACCCTTGGTTTAAAAAGAGCGAAGCGCACAAAAGCGACAAGGTCTAAAATCAAAGCGCAAATCGCAAAAGCGGAGGGCTTTTCGTACACGAGGTGAAATGTGCTTATATATTTTCTTATATATATCCTATAGGCTTTTAGCATCCCTTACCCAAAATATAGTTATAAATAAGGTTTCTATATGATTTAATGTATAAATCACTTAAATGTACAACCATTTTAGCAACATTTATAACACTTTAAAGCACAAAAACACCTGTACAAAAAGTGTGTGCCTTAGTGAGATTTTTTTCCAAAAAAGCTCGCTTTTTGTGCGCTTTTTGTATAGAGCTCGCCTTATGTCGTGCAGCTCTTTGCGCCTAGGGTTGCTTTGCGATTAAGCGCGCTTTCTTAAACCAAGATTTTACTCTTTCAAAGTATGCCCACCATCCAAAACGGTAGGTGTTTTCTATATGTTTCGGACTTTTGGGTATGGAAACAACAGAGCAAGGTCATACATTAAACAGTTTAAAATGGTGTTAGTCATTTTAAGGTAAAATACATTGTTTTCATGTGATCAAAACAAAGTTGTTTTTGACCTTTTTTTTTGTTTTATGAGTTTTGGTTGCATCTCAATTGGGAAAAAGATTGTGGGTCGGAGCAAACCCCAATTTGCATCGTGTCAAGACGTTTACTTTGGCACGTTCATGTTCCGATGTTGCACACACATATGAGTTTGATTTTTTTCAAGCCATTTTATCGAATTTGGCAAACGCCTTCCCATACGGGGGATACACGTACGTGTGGGAGTAAAATGCAAAGAAGGCTCTTGTAAAACTTCTTCCATGTTTGTTCACAATCTATGATTGACAAACTTAACCCATTTTCTCATTTCAATTCCATTCAAACACACTTTTGGCATCGATATCTCATTCACCTTAGTTTTAACTTGGACAACATCTAGCGTGTTATGTACTAGGGACGTGTTCAATACAGAACCACTTTTAATTAGAGATCTGAATAAACACTTGTACATAATGTATGAAAGAAAATCACATGTAATGGGAGAGAGAAAGAGAGGCGGTTACATAACCGTCTTATGTATCACATTTAAAGTAATGGGTGTACGCCTATAGGCGTCCCCCACTGATCAGTCCCACAGCCAACATGAGGGAGGTAAATCACATGTCCCTGAGCAAATTGGGTGGTGTCGGGGTTTGAACCCCAAGCCTCCACGATGCCGGGGGTCTCTCTGGAAGCAGCCTCTCTATCCGCATGGATAGAGGTAAGGTTCACCCTCCCCATACCCTTTCAATAGCTTTGCTATTTGTGGGATTTACTGGGTACGGTTGTTGTATATGCATAGTAGATGTTAGTCATTAATCTCGTCTAATGCTTAAATGTTTATCCAACAATTTTCTATAAATACAGTAGTGTATCTAACTCAATTCATTGCACCGCTAACAAAGCCCTTTTATCCGGACATCGTTTAAATGCTCGTTGAACAAAATTTCTATACTTATCTATAAGATATCTACTAATTCATTGCACCGCTACCATAACCTTTTATTCGGGTTTTGTTTAAATGTTTTTCGAACAAACTCATTAAACCTTTACCAAGACCTTTCACTTATAAAAGGTCAAACATTTACCTTCTATATCTGTAAAAAAAGATTTGTATCTCTCTCTCTCTCTCTCTCTAGAAAACAAAAATGAGTGACTACATCCCTGAGGAATTGGTCTTTGACATCCTTTCAAGACTACCATCAAAATCGCTTCTTCGTTTTCGGTCAGTCTGTAAATCTTGGTGTTCTTTAATTTCCTCTAGTAACTTCAAAAGCGCGCATCTTAAAACTTTCAACCTTTCAAACCCGCGCAATTTTATTCGTCACTTTGATTTGATGGTGGACAAGGAATATTGTAGCGTGCATTTTGATGATGAAGCGTTAACCATGGTTCCCGATACTCTCATTGAATTTCCGTTCCGTTTTTGTAACTACTGCACCCTATCCTTTTTAAGGATGATCGGGTGTGTCAACGGTGTTGTATGTCTCTTTCATGGTAATTGTGACACTTATGAAGATAAAATCATTCTATGGAACCCTTCAATCAAAAAACAGTTGATTGTAACTCCCGCTATGTTTAACTTGGGCCATGCGCAATATTGGTGTCTTATTTATGGGTTCGGGTATGACGAGACGACTGATGATTTTAAGGTTCTTAGACTGGCTTATGACTTTCGCTTATTCTCTACACCTCGGGTAAGTGTTGCTTAATATGTACGCTTTTTACATTTTATATATAAAATATAGAAATTGACATAAATTATTATTACCATTTCAGGTTGAAGTTTACAGTGTAAAAAATGGCGTTTCAAGAGCGTGGTTTCCTAATGATTTGCCTTGCAACTACTCCACATCCCTCGACGCATGGTCACAAGTGTTTTTCAATGGATGCGTGCATTGGATTATCTGCGATTACGCAATCGGGGGGTCAACTGCTTCAATCCTGACATTTGACATGAGTACCGAGCGTTTTGGCTCAATTGCGTTGCCAAAATATTTAGTTAAAAAGCCTGCGTTCTATTTAAAGTTGACTGTAGTCCGAGGATGTTTGACCGTTATATATACTAAGCGTCCTAGGTTTTCGTTTCCAGGTCCAAGTGGCTATATCATAAGTGCTATGACGGAGTATAAGAACACGGACTCATGGGCGTTGATATATGATGTTCAGTTTCCTTATGATATGGGGCGCGTTTTGCGGTTGAGAGAGAATGGAGGGATACTTATGGGAGCTGGATATGGAGATTTGAAGTTCTTTAACTTCAATGCTGGCTATTTTCTTGATTCGTACTCGCGCTTTGTTGTTGAAGACGCGATTTATATTGGTGGATACCAAGAGAGTCTAGCTTTGTTGGATGAAGGGCATCCAGAGAGGGATGCGGAACAAGATGAATGATGCGACAACTATATGTGTCTATATATATATATATATAAATATATGTATGTGTGTGTGTGTGTAGTATGAAGAGAGTATGTGTTGTTTTTTTTTTGTTTCATGTGTGTGTATGAATATATCAACTATGTTTATGTGGTTTCCTTGTAGTGTGCTGTCAATATGTGATTTCGGATTATCGGAACAAATTAAACAATAGGAATAACATCTTTAACATAGAGATGCACAAAAAAACCGGTTCCAGACCTGATGCGCTGGTACAGACCAGGTTTAGAAAGAGGAACCAAACCAGAATCACCTCTACCCGGTCAAAAACCCAAACATACCCGGAACTGGTTCCTACCCTACCTAGTTCTTGACTTTGTTAACCAAACCCGGATCCAGTTCCTACCGTTCTAAAAAAAACCCGGTTTGTGCATCTCTAATTAAACACCTAAAGAAAACTAATATCTTAAGAATCATCCAGACAAATCACAATGATAACCTTTTTCTTTTGATGTAGCTTCTCCAAAAAAACCGGTCTTGCCGCACTTGTTTTTAACCATGACAAAAAAGTTTTAAAAAACATAAAATACGAATATATTTTTTATAGTTTTTGAACTATTTTTTTTAAATTCATTAAAATAACATTTTGTAAAATAAATGGATTGGTATTATTACCGGTTTGGCCAAAAACTGGTTCGGTTCAGTTTTTGGCGTGGAGAATGAGAACCAGTCTCAAACCTACGGTTTGTATACCAAACTGGCTTTTACGGAATCGGTTCCAAACTGGTTTCGGTTTAGGTCAGTTTCTCCAAACCAGTTTCGGTTTAAGTCGGTTCAGTTAACCGGTTTCTTGTTCATCTCGGCCCATTTAACCACAATGGTCACAACTCACAAACGTCATATTTAGCCATTTCTTAATCAGCTTCAGGTCTAAACAACTTTCGGTTTAAACTCAACTGTTTGCCATTACTTTAGGCTTGTTGGTTTCCTTTGTATAAATCGGATTTCAACATGCCCATTTCACTCTTATCGAATTCGATAATAAGTTGAGAATCGTGTATTCAGCCAACTCATTATTAACAAGACAGTTGAGACTCTCAATGGGTTCTACATCTGCTGAAGATGTAGTTCACTATATGATTCTTCAATCATTTTGTACGTGTAGAATTGCTTAGACACTTTTTTTAAACATCTCCAACTTAATGACAATAGAATGTAATAAGCTTCAACGTAATCAATGACATGCTCTTGAAAAGCATCATTATCATTTGAAGAAGTTGCGAGATGATTTTGAAGTGACAAGATCGTCTAGAACATACAATTTCCTGTCGTGTTTAAGAACTATTTTTATATTACAATACTAGTCGACGTTAAGTTTATCCTTCCAAAGTATTGACTATTAGAATTCTAATTGATTTAAGCATGGCTATTTGCGAAAAGCCATGCTTTGCAGGTATGCGCATTACCATCCATTTTGGTTTACCTTTTGAAAACCCATTTAACTCCTACAATTTGACTATCGGGAGGAAGATCAACCGATTTCAAGACTTGGTTTTTATACATAGATTGCATCTCAGTGTCCATGGCTTCAAGTTATTTTTTAGATTCAGAACATGAAATAACAATTAGCGGGTTCAACTTGATCCACTCTATTAATGTCGAGATCTTGTATGAGATATGTCCCTCGGGCTCCTAACAATTTCTACTACTTTTTCGGACGCTTAATGATGTAAGCTGCAGCCACCATATTTGATGCAACCACATTATAGTTTCATGAAACTGCAAGCGGAAGAAAGTCACCGACAAACTTTCATTGGTTGGTTTGTATTCGGAGGCAGTGGAAATAATCATCCCTACAACCAACAAAAACCCTGCCACCAATCATCACTGGGGAAGAGAATATACCACCTTCCATAACCACCCTACCAAACTCTTCCACCACATATCTCTCTTCAACACGTAACTCGGCTCTCAACACAACTATACTTCCAGAACTGCCGCAGACACATATCAACCTGTCTGAATGATTCTGCATGTGTTCGTCTATATAAGCAGATGAACTAATCGGATCCCCCAAATCATGTTTCCACAGTAGATTTCCCGTATCCTGCAGTGATTGAAAACATAAACGTGTCGTCAAATCGTCAATGCATGGATGAAGTTTTGAAATGTGATCAACACAAGTTCTTACCGAATTAAATGAATAGACTCCTCCATCTCGGGAACATACAATCACCTGTCGAGGCGAAATAATATAAATCTTCTCGGTTGATCTTACATTGTATTTATGATAATGACATAGAACAGAGGTGAATGTTAACCTGGTTATATAAAACACGAGATAAGCATGGTCCTGCGAAGATTGGGCCTCCAGTTATTCCCTGAATTTTTTACAGTAAAAATTAATTGTAAGAGACAATTATGTGTATTGAATATATAGTTTACCTATATGGAATATATAGTTTACCGATGGTGAAAGATCTTACATACTAGTTTTTCAAATCGCACATATATATCTACTAGTAATACAAAGAAGCAAATTCATATATACCCCTCTAAACTTGCATATATATACCCAACCGAAAATATAATATAAAAATACTTCTATTTTCAACTTCACCCATTTCATTACATACAAATCATAATATGACCATTATACCCTTCTCTTTCTTCTCATATCCTAATGGAAATTTAAGGGGAAGGCATAAATGACATAAATTTGAAAAAAAAATGACAGTTAAGCATTTTTCTTGGGTAAAATGATATTTTTGTTATAGAACTGTTCTCATAAAAATAAGCCAATATGGAGATTCAAAAGTGGAAGAAACTTGCCCTCCAAAGGACGGATCCATATACATCAACAGCTACAACATGTCCATTCACCAAGCAGCAAATGACTGCGTATGTAATAACATCAGTCTCAAGAACATGAATATAGAAACTAGGGGTGCTAAACAGGGGCGGATCTACGTATACCGTTACGGGTTCACGCGAACCCACTAAGTTTCGAAATTTTAACAGAAAATATATATAAAAATTTGAAGTGAACCCATAAATATTTTAAGAGGTGAACCCTTGCAGTGGAAAAATCATTCGTTTCTAGACATGTGGTTGCACTTTCGATTCTCATTGCTTATGTTTTTTGGAAAGCTTTCTCTCTCTTTTTCTATTCCAATATTTGAAGTTTTCATATTTTACAAGATGTGAAATCAATTGTAATATGGTCATGGTCCACCAAATAACTAAAACAGAAACATGATAGCATAAAACATGGCATCAGAATTCGAATAACAATATCAATCTGAGCATACATAATTCTAGAAAGACATCATTTCTCATTGGATAATAAAAGAAATAATTGATGAGCATGCGATACCCAGAGTCTCCACTAGTAATTTATGTAGGCTTGTGAAAATATTTTTTTATTTCTAACAAACGATTACTACATGTTATTTTAGTAAAGTAACATTTAACAAATTTATTTTTTTTGGGTAAAATAACAATTAACAAACTTTTGGGGGAATTTCTAAAGTTGGGATGCATTAAGGAAACTGAAAATCATGAACGAATAACTTTATTATTATGGTTTTCTCATCTAAAAGTTACGATTTGAGGTATGCATTTCCATAAAATCTTTTAGACTTCATTAGAATATGGTAGCAACTATTAGTTACACCGGTATTATATAATATAATTACTTTTAAAGTGCACTATAAAGCTAAATCAACGTCGCAAAAAAAATTGTAAGATTTTTTTTCTTTTTATGAATTAACAAACGACAACTTCGGTTCGACCATGAAATACCAAGTTCGACCCAAATTGACCGGACCCAAAATTCCAATGTTTGGTTGTGAAAAATCTTACTATCGAAAAAATCTGAACCCATTGAAAAAAAATCCTAGATCCGCCACTGGTGCTAAACGGGCCGTGTTAGAAAACCATGTCATACATATGAACCCGAATATGAACCCGACCCGAACCCGACATTTTTAGATGAACCCGAACCCGAAAACCATGTCATACATATGAACCCGAACACGACCCGTTCAACCCGAATTTTTTTTTATTTTTAATTATTTTCGCAAATTAATATATTAAAGTTGAAAATTTACTAAAAAACACAAATGTATATAAATACAGTTACATTTTAATTACAAAATCTTACGTCAATTTCTCTTTTTATGTTATAGTTATGGCATAAAATACACCCCCAGTTTAACTTGTGACATAAAACATATGTAAAAAAAATAAAATACAATATAAATGGGTTAAACGGGTCAACCCGCCAACCCAAACGGGTTGACACGAACCCGACCCGCTTAGCTAAACGGGTTTGCGGGTTCAACCTGAAACTGACCCAAACCCGTTTAGACTAAAACCCAAACTTACGAATTTTGTGTTAGGTCGTGTCATGTTTTCGGGACGCGTCAAAAATTCACACCCCTAATAGAAACCCTATATTTGTGGATTTGCAAACTAATTACATTTTAACAGCATTTATCATAATTAATAGAACAAAGCTGCAGATACCGTTTCCGTTATGATTAATGGAGAGAGAACCAAATACGGGTGCTCCCAGGTCTTGCACCCATAAAACACTGAACGGCACAGCCTGCATGATCAAGATAAATAAACTGTTAAAAGTATCATAAACATTGAGCGGATAATCAAAAATAAATGTCGTTTATACTTTCAAAGATAATGCTGTCATACAACCATTGGTTGATGCAAAATATAGCCTTTCATGAACCTACATAATCAACAAAGAAACAACGGTTTATGTACACAATCAAGCGATTAAAAATGTGAGAAGGTGGAATAAGAACATTTTCAAAAATATAAACTCACCTCATTGATTGCAGGTGACCCGTATATACTCCCACCGCAATCTAGCTTATAGGCACAGCTGTAACTTTGATAATCAAGGGCGTACAGACTATGGTCATAAGATCCACACCTGTATATCGTATTGTACAAGTGTACAACATTATTAACTGAACTAAAAATATGCGTGTGTGCAGAAAGTCAACATTACCAGACTAGATGCCTTTGCCTATCTACCACTGGCTGCGACTTTACCTCACCGCCGGTCTGAAAAGTCCACCCAATGCTTCCATTCAAAGAATTTAGAAAATATATTTTCCCCTTGTAACATCCAACTACAACCTAAAAATTAACCGATAGCCAAAAATAAATATTCATATTACATGAATATATGTACACACACATAGCGTGTTCAACGCAAAATCAATTTTAGGTAGAGATCCATATAAAGATTCGTATATTGTGCAAGCCTGATAGTGGGAGAAAAACAGAGACGGGTATGCAGTTAAGTGTCTTATGTATCACAGATAAAGCAATAAGTACAAGTGTTTATGCGGTTATCACAGTTCTCTAGTTAATACACACACATGTGCGTATCTATATATATATGTATGTCTCTCTCTCTCTATATATATATATACAAATAGGATCAGGTTCATGCGAGAACTCCTCCGAGTTGCGAGAACTTAAGAACTCCTATGGAGATCCTACTTCACGTGCGAGTTTTTCAACCAAAATTTGCACAAACGTAGATGAACATCTAACTAAGACACCTGTAAAAAAAATTTTAAAAAAAATTGTCGAGCTGGCATTTATTCGACATGTAAATTTGTCTTACACTGATGTAAATTTGTTTTACAAAACGCATGACGTCACCAGTTGGAGAACGTTATGGTTACACTGGTGTAAGATTTCGTATATGATTTATTTTTTTTATTTTTTTTGAAAAAGTTATATAATTTTAGAAAAATTTGTTGAAAAAAATTGAAAAAAAAAACATTTTTTGAAAAGTTTCTCGCAACTCGGGGGAGTTCTCATTTTAACCTTTCCTATATGTATATATGTGTGGAGATATATAGAGAAAGTGTATTGTACAATTGGCCTTAACGTACGAGCGTACGCGATGAGTATTCCGCACGTTATAAAACCTCAAAACCATAAATCCGCATGTTGGAATTTGTCCGAGTTTATGAACAGCATGTTAGAAGTGTCCGAGTTTGTGAAACCGCATGTTGGAAGCTTCCGAGTTTGTGAACCGCATGTTGGAATCTTCCGAGTTTGTGAAGTCCGCATGTTGGAATCGTCCAGTTTTGTGAAGTCCGGATGGTGAATCTTCCGGGTTTGTGAGTCTTCCGAGTTTGTCCGTTAAAATCCGCATGTTATATATTCATCGCGTACGCATCGTACGTTAAGGCCAATTGTACGTTAACTAACCCCTATATGTGTGTGTGTGTGTGCACGCGTATAATGCTTAGTCAAACCATAGAAAAGTCTCCCAGTATTGCAGCTGAGCACTCTACTCTTCCTTCTAATTGTACCTCCCATTGGACAAAACCACTGCAATTAATATCATTAACATTAATTCATATAATCTAAAACTATTAAATAACAGAACACGTTTAAAAGTTGAGAGTATAGATACTCGCCTCAAGGCTTCGACGCAAATAAACTTGTGCGAATGAGCTCCAATGTACACAAACATCTCATTTTCTCTCACTACAACAAGCGGCGATGCATCAACACAAGACTCCAGATGAACTTTCCACACTTTCCTTATAGAACCTTTTGGTTCACCAAACCATGTTTCTTGAAATAATTCACAGATGTTATAATTATAATTCTCCTCGCACATTACTTTGTTGCAACGACTAATTGCAAACGATGTAACGTTAGTTACGTTATTGATATTCAGATCACTGTCTAGTTTCAAAACCTTGTGAGGATGATTCTCAGCATCCGGTTCGGTAAGTTTGTTAGATAACCTGCCATGTGGCTTATTTGTTTTCAGATCAGTACGTTTAGAAAGTTGTGGGCCCTGTTCAAACACTTCCGTATCGAATATAGGTGGGACCCTTGTTTTAGGATCAAGGAGAGCTGTTGCTAGCTTTGAAGGAGTGGGAAAAGTGTATAATAATTTCATGTTGATTCCTAATTTATGACAAGCGTGAGCTGCTGAAATTGAATTACCGCCCATTGTGAAAAAATCATCGTTGTTGTTGACATTTTCAACCACCAAAGCATCACAAAACGCCTGCATATGTACCGTAGTTCGTACACGTTAATTGTTCAGTAAGAGATTAAATGTGTACAAGTGTTATAAACTTAGTAATAAAAATATTTTAAAGCTCCATCAATTGATGCAAAAATATCCTAGCAATTATTACTCAAGAAAAGCTTCGGTTTTTTATTTCAACTAGTAAAATTACCCGCGTTGCGGTAGGAGTTTGGTCGACATTGGTTAGGTTCATTACGTTATCGATTCAATACCGGCACCCGGTATAACAACCAAAAGAGAAAAAACATAAAAATAAAGTCGAAAGAAAACTTTATGGAAGTTTAGGGGTTGTTTGGTAACTTTATTAAAGTTTAAGGTCTAAAAAGTAAACTAAGTAAACTACAGGGGGTGAAAGTTTAGGGGGTGTTTGATAACTTTCTTAGAGTTTAGGGTCTAAGAAGTAAACTACAGGGGGTGAAAGTGTAAAAGGTGTGAATACTATTCATCAATCCACACCTTTTAATTAGACAGACCTCAGCATATAAAATCAAATATGCAAAAGGCCTAAAGTTTAAGTAACAACAATTCCGATATTACAAGGTCAACGTTAATAGAAAACTAAGCTAGAAACTACCGGAATTGAAACAAATAACATGCAAAAGAACAAAAAAATAATAAAAAATATTTTGAAAATCACTTCGTTTTCAAACTGTTAAATGCATTCCCCCCAGTTGTCGACTGGCATTCGCTCAGGTCTTAACGGGTGCCCTACGTAAAGTGATGACATCTCCAGGCTCGGTTGAAAACTGGGTTCAGTTGCTTTTGTTGCCGTGTTGTACACTGAGGGTTGTCAGGCCTTCTTCCAGGCAAGAGCGGAGATCAGGTAATAGAAAATCCCTGCAGTGCAGCAGCATCTTGCAGGCGCTTGCATTGTGGAAAGATGGGTCTGGTTTCACAGATCTGGTCTCTTCTCTCTTGAATAGTGGGGGGGGGGGGGGGGGGGGGATGCTGGGGTTCCTAGGAGGGATTCCGAAAGGGGCGAAGACAATAAAAAGGATCCCAATATCAAGCAATGCCTGCGGAAGGTCAGGGATGGGCATTTTACGGCGGCGGTCAAAGTTTTATGTTCCAGTGGAGTTGCCCCCTTTGGAGAATCGACCATGAAAGCTCTTATTGATAAACACCCTGTGGTGCCACCCCCATCATTGCCTTCCAACCCTATTGTCCAGCCTACTGTTATTGCAGCAGAGGATTGCGTACTTAAATGTATCCAATCCTTCCCTAGAGGGACATCTTGTGGCAGAGATGGGATGCGGGTCTAACACTTGTTGGACGCTATTGGTTGTGAGGGTTCGGTAAGTTCCTCGGGTCTGCTCACATCCATTACTGGAGTTGTCAACCTATGGCTTGAGGGGCTTTGCCCTAAGGTGTTGGCCGAGTTTGTGGCCTCAGCCCCCCTCACCCCCTTATTGAAACCTGATAATGGTATTAGGCCTATCGCCGTGGGGGGCATCTGGCGTAGGTTGGTCTCTAAGGTGGCTATGAAGAAGGTTGGGAAGGACATGGCCCAGTATTTGGGGGATTTTCAATTCGGGGTTGGTACACCAAATGGGGCGGAGGCGGTGCTTCATAGTGCGAACAGGTTCCTAAACTCTTTTCATGAAGATGGGTCCATGGCCTTGCTCACGGTAGACTTCACCAATGCTTTCAACATGGTTGACCGCTCAGCGTTCCTCCAACAGATCCACCAACGTTGTCCATCTATCTATCGGTGGGTCCAGTCTATCGGTGGGTCCAGTTCCTGTACGCCCAACCCGCTAGGTTGTATGTTGGCAGCGATTGTATTGGGGCCACCACTGGAGTGCAACAAGGAGATCCCTTGGGGCCCCTTCTCTTTGCCCTAGCCTTACACCCAGTTATTCTCCGTGTCCAGGAGCACTGTAACCTCCCCTTTCATGCTTGGTATTTGGATGATGGCACGATTATAGGTAATGCAATGGAAGTTGCTAAAGCCTTGGACATCATCAACACGGAGGGACCATCCCTAGGGCTCCATCTCAATATTAAGAAAACGGAAGTGTACTGGCCATCGTGTGACGGTCTCAAGGTTCAGGACGGCCTTTTCCCGAGAGGGATAGGTAGACCTGAGAGGGGGGTTAAGCTCCTTGGGGGGGCGGTTAGCCGAGATTCTGTTTTTATCGGGGAACTAGCAGGGCGGCGGGCATTGACAGCGGTTGACCTTATGAAACTCTTGCCCTGCCTCGAGGACCCCCAGTGCGAGCTTCTTCTTTTAAGGTCATGCATGGGGTAGCTAAGTTACTGTTTGGGTTGCGGACCTGCCAACCCCACTTGATGGCCAATGCGGTATCCTGTTTTGATGATGGTCTTCGAGAGGCTATCGAAGACATTGTTGTTTGCGGGGGGTCCTACTTCGGTGACCTTCAGTGGCGTTTGGCATCTTTGCCGATGCGTCTGGGTGGTCTGGGCCTCCTCTCAGCTCGGGATGTTGGAGTTTATGCTTTTGTGGCGTCTAGAGCTCAGTCGTGTGTATTGCAAGACCATATCCTTCGGAACAGCGGGGTTGTTAAGCTTGACGTAGACTACCAACAGGCCCTTGAGTACTTAAGTATCTCTCTTCCAGACTTTGATATTGGCGGTTTCTCTAATATGGACACCGCCCCCCCAAAGCCACAAAAAACTTTGGCGAATGCCCTATTTGACAAAATCGCTCGGAGTCTGGGAGAAACATTCGATCTGTCTCCTCGCCAGAAGGCGGTGATTGAGTGCTTGAAAGGCCCCCATGCGCAAGATTTTTTTGACTGTTATCCCGATCGAGGGGCTGGGGCAATGCATGTCGGCTGTTGAGTATAGGGCTATCCTCAAATACCGGCTGATGATCCTTATGTATTCAGAAGACGAAACCTGCCCAATTTGCCGTAAAGCTTGCATGGATAAATACGGGGAGCATGCTATTCATTGTAAGGAGCTCCCTGGTTTCAAATATCGGCACGACTGGGTGAGAGATGTTTTGGGGGACATCCTGAGGAGAGCGGGGATTTCTGCCAAGAAGGAGGCCCCTGTGAATTTCCTTACAGATCCGATGGAAGGGAGATCTACATTGAGACCAGCGGATCTGCTCGTCTTTGGCTGGGCGGGAGGGAAACATGCTTGTGTGGATCTCACAGGAGTCTCCCCCTTAGCTGGTTTAAGGGAAAGCGGGTTTGTAGCAGGACAGGCTATAAGGAAAGCGAAATCTAAAAAGGTGGATAAACACGCTAAAGCATGTGCTGATAACCAACATGCATTTGTCCCCTTCGCCTTCGACACCTTTGGCTCCCTAGCTCCAGAAGCTATCCGTTTGTTGACTAGGGTCCAAAAGGTTGTCCACAGCAGCTGTTCATCAACAGGGGGGCAGGGGTTTGTCTTTAATAGGCTAGGGTTTGCTATTCAGAAAGGGGTAGCGGCGCAGCTTGTTGCTCGCTTACCTGGGATATTGATGTAACTCGGCCAGTTGTTTATATATAAATAAAATTTCTTTTTATGAAGAAAAAAAAATCAAAATACACATTTCCTAAAGATACACACATAGAAAGAGTTCCAAGGCCAAACTGATTCCTTCTATTTTGTATTGTGGAAATTATTCAAATAAGCAAATAAAGAAAAACTCATTTCTTTTGTTTTAGAGTGTGCTCATTAACTGTTTCAAACATGGTACAATTAGCATTCTTATATTCTTATTTTTCAATCGTGTTTTTGTTTTGTTTCTTGTACTTAAAATCGAGGGATTCAGAAAATGGTCCGATTGACCAATGGGCCCCACCCGTGGCATTCAAGATCCAATTTATCCTTCTTGAAATTATAAGAACTATGAAATTCAATATTAATAGTACAAATCTGTGACAAAAATAGACAGCCATCATAGAGCCTGAGATATCATTACACACGGATGGTCCCTGTAGTTTACCAAAGTTTAATTTAGTCCCTAGCTTTCCAAAAGTACACGGATGGTCCCTGTCGTTTGCACTTTGTAACACATTTAGTCCCCAGCCAACACATCTAAAGGTTTTAGCTGGTCCAAGTTAGGGACTAAATGCGTGCGTTACAAAGTGCAAACCACAAGGACCATCCATGTACTTTTGGATAAAGTTGGGGACTAAATACGTTACAAATTGCAAACCACGGGGACCATCCGTGTACTTTTGAAAAGCTAGGGACTAAGTCCAAAATTTTGGTAAACCACAGGGACCATTCGTGTACTTTATTCTATATATAATCAACAGAAATTGGTATTTTTTTTCTTTTACTTATTGAAGAATGTTGTTGAAAGGATAGAGTAAAACCTCTTTTATTGTTTGCAGTTTATTGCCGCAACAAATTTGCTCACTTTCAGTTTCAATATCTGCCACGGAACACTTTAAACTGGCCAATAATTTATAATCTACCTTCCTAGATGAAGACATCGGTAACGAATCAACAAAAAAGAGCCGCTTCGGGATCATCGCCAACGGAAACTTATCAACCAACCAACCTCGAAAAAACGAACTCCAATTTTTAACAGAATCATAACCCGATTTTCTAACTATATATGCTTCAATATACGCAATTTCTCCTTCACCATGTTTAAAAATTACCGCAGCATCATCCACATGTTCATGTGTTCTTATTGTATTTTCAATCTCCTCCAACGCAATTCGGTTACCGTTTACTTTTACGGTACGATCGTTTCTACCAATAAAAACTAAGTCACCACCTGGAAGTTGTTTGGCAAAGTCACCTGTTTTAAAGTAAAGATGACTTTCGTTCTCGTTACTAGAATAGCAAAAAGAAGATTCCGGAAGCTTCTTTACAGTGTTGAGAGGTGTAGCGTCATGGTTAAAGTATCCTGTTGCAAGACAATGTCCGGAAACGTATATTTCTCCGTAATCAGGTGCGCCTTCTCCAACGAGCGTTACCTCACAGTTGGGAATAGATATTCCGATTGGAACGGTAGTGAGTGACTCGGTTTCCGTTATTGATGATAGTCTTTTGCAGTCGAAATATGTGCAATCACCTGAAACCTTGCATTGAATATTAAATGAATTAGAAGTTTAGAACTGGCAAGTAAATACACAGATGGTCCCTGTGGTTTACCAAAATTTTTGGATTTGGCTTTCCAAAAAGTACACAGATGGACCTTGTGGTTTGCACTTTGACACTTTGAAACACATTTAGTCCCCAGCTTTTTCCAAAATTACATGGATGGTCCCTGTAGTTTGCACTTTGTAACGCAATTAGTCCCTAACTTGGACATGCTAAAACCTTTAGATTTGTTGGTTACAGTGCAAACCACAGGGACTATTTGTGTACTTTTGAAATTTAGGGACCAAATCCAAAGTTTTGGTAAACCACAGGGACCATCCATGTACTTTACTCATACACAAATTTAGACATGCTAGAGCGGGGCTTCGTTAGTTGGCTTTACCCACAAAAAGTTTTTGACAATGTTTCTACGAAAATCAACTAAAACATGCGTAAATTATGATTACAAAACAAAAAAGATAAGTTAATAACAATAATAAACTTATCTTATTCTATTAATAAACAGAGGGTATGCATTATTGCATTATATTTATATATATAATTTTAGGCAACTTTCAATTGTTCGTCTCATTTAACTTGTTCAACGTAAAAGTTAAAACAGAACCCAAATTGAGAGAGTTAAAGTAAACGGGTCGCAATTGACACATCTATATATAATGTGATTTATTAAGTAATTCAGAATCTTCTACTCACCTCTGTACTACCATAGAGATTCAAGATATCAGTATCAGGCAATAGTTTTGCAAGAGAATTCCACAAGGATAAATGCATGATTTCTCCGCTTAGTATTAACAATTTTAAAGAACTCTGAATCATCGTAATAGGTGAACTTTGAAGAGTTGGAAGAAGTATCCTCATTAGCGACGGTACAGCAATGAGCCTATTAACAGAGTAGTCCTGCCAATAATTTCTAAATATTTAAATTTATTAAAATAAAATCTTAAAGCACTAAACACGGAAACGAATAGAGCTGCAGTATCAGTACAATTTATTATTTCTACTTAGTTGAAAACAGTTATATTAGTGTTAATGTACCTGTAAATACTCGGTGATGGAAAGTATATTTTCTTTTAGCGCGTTAAAAGAAGGAATAACCAAGGTACAGCTTGTAAGAATCGCTCCAAGAATTTCTTGCAGATGATCAATAAAACCGATGGATGTTTTGAACAGCAAAGTTTCCTCACCATGTAAAGGATAAATGTCTTGCATCCATAAAAAGCGGTTCAGAAGACCTAAATATATATATAAAAAATTAGTCCATCTGTACTAGAAGTTTCATGTTTAGAAATTTAAAGTCAGATTAAGGTACACAAATAGTCCCTGTGGTTTTCCAAAATTTGGATTTGGTCCCTAGCTTTTCAAAAGTACAAGGATGGTCCTTGTGTTTTGCAATTTGTAACGCATTTAGTCTCCAGTTTTTTCCAAAAAACATGGACGGTCCTGTGGTTTGCACTTTGTAACGCATTCAGTCCCTAATTTGAACTTGCTAAAAAATATTCAGATTTGTTGGTTGGGGACTAAATACGTTACAAAGTGCAAACCATAAGGACCATCCATGTACTTTTGGAAAGCTAGGGACCAAATCCAAATTTTTGGTAAACCACAGAGACCATTCGTGTACTTTATTGCTTACCTTGTTCAGTACCACAAACACCTTTAGGTTTTCCAGTCGATCCAGATGTGTACATTAAGTAACAAAACGATCTCGACTGCTTATTTTCACATGGCCAACGCAACGAAGGGTGTGCAAAGTGCTTGTTAAGGATGGTTTCCATGGAAATCACTAAAATGGAACAACCACCGCTATCAACGAGCCAATGATTTTTGTTGATCTGGTGACTACTGTTTCCGTCAGACAAAATAGAATCACAAAGAATAAGACTGATGGATGAAGATGAAACAACGGATAATACTCTTTCTTTGGGCCATGAAGGATCTAGTGGCATGAAAGCCTCCCCACATCGCATGACGGAGAGAACAGATATTATATATTCTACAGAAGGAACCATGTATATCCCCACAATTCTTGGAGCGTTTGCTGACTGATCGATAGAGAGAGGTCCTGAAAAAAATGTAAGTCTGACAGTTATTGATAACCATTGCCGTTTGCACAGATTTTGCACGTTCGTACTCGTGAGGCTATGAAAAGTAGCTTGGAGAAAAAAAAAAGTAACTTATAGTTGAAGGAAAAGTGGGAATAGATTCAGATAAAATTTAGACACTAGCAAACTAACCACTTGTAACATTTTCTTTATACTCATAGATTGAACAAAATGTTTCTATCAAACTCTAGAGATAACTACGTACCTATCTCATAACAAAGGAGTTTTACAGAGAAAAGACATTGTTCCACAATTCGATGATCGTTTCATTCTAACCAAGAGATATTAATCATAGTTGTTAAAAGCAATTGCTTCTTGCGCCTAGGCCCCCTTTCCAGGCGAGGCAATTGCGCCTTAAGTCAAGGTAATTGCGCTTTAATTCTCCAGGTGATGATCCAAGCGCAGATTCCGGAGAGATTCCTAGATTCTAGAGAGTTTCTGGCCAACTTCTCTAAATTCCAGTCAGATTCAAGCTAGATTTCTACTTTTATCTAACAAAATCTACATTTCTATACTAATACACTAATATTTTTAGTTTATTTTATTTAAAGAATAGTATTAACTTTCTAATACATAAAATAATTTTTTTTTATTTTCGTTGTGCGCTTTTCTTTTCTCAGGCCCTCTCTTTTTATGCGTCTTACGCCTTTAATAACTATGATACTAATACTGTTGTTCAACTAACTCATGAGTTACAATATCGACCTCAAACTATTCCAATGTACTAAGAATCATTATTATTATTATTATTATTTCACAACACTATCTTCAAACTTAATTTCTACATAATCATGTCAAACTGACAATCTCACTTGTTTAAAAGGAACACAAAAATAATCATGATTATTTCACTTGGAGCTAGCCTATTTCAACACTATTTCAGTTTTAATAGTTAATACATCTGCGAATAGGCCTATAAACGAACTGAATGAGCACGAACGGGGGGCATGTTCATGTGATTTTCTAGCTCATGTTCGTTCGTTCGTTAAGAAAATGAACATGTAACAGGAATGAACAAAACAACCACAAATAAATGAACTTTGTATTAAAAAAAAATACACAGAAAACAAAAATATGTATATATACACACATATATTAAACTTTTGTGTTACTGAACATAAACGAATGAAAAAAAATTGCTGATTACGGTCTTCATTTCGTTTACAGTAAGTAGGAAAAATGAAAGAGTTGTGGTGACCTGACGAAGAAGTGATAAGAGAAGGATCAAGGGCACCGTGAAGGATGAAGCGTAGACGACGACTGAGGGAATCAACGGCTTCCAGAATCTGTGAATATGTGAAGCTTGTGTCATGATGATGATCGGCGGATATGGAAGCATGAATCACTGCGATTTTGTTAGGGTTTTTGGAAGCAGATTTGTAGAATATGTGTGAAATACAGCAGCAACATTCATTCTTCTCCTCCATTTCTCTGTATGAGACTGGAAAAACAAAATTGGGGATTTTGATGTGTGTGTAACTTTTTTTTTAAATTTTATATTTATATTTGTAAATTGGATTTATAAACTGAAATAATAATTTGAGGTTTTCTTTTAAGGCCATGTGTAGTCAGTCATAACCCCCCTTTGTGGGCGTTATGCGACACGTGGCGCGTCACGTGTGCGGGGGGGCGTTATGCATTTAAGCCCGTAGTCATAAAGCCCCTACCCATCATTACCTAATTCTTAATTTTCAATTTTATTTATTAATTATAAAAAACCTTGCTTTATTTTGATTGGTTAGAATTTGAAAAGCAAACCCAATAACCCCTCATAACCCCGTGATATATATAGCGCTTCCTAATTTTTTTTGCCTCATAACCCCGCCCGTAGTGGTGTTCGGGGGGTTATGAGAGAAAATGGCGCCCCACTACGTTCAGTCTAACCAGAAACAAAAGCCCTAGGTAAAGCCAACAATAAAAGGTCACCCACGCCTTCGAGTATATACGGGCGTTGATAACCCGGCCCGCCACCATTACAGAAAAAAGCCATCATCCACTGATCGCATGAAAGTTCACTGTGGTAAAACCTCTGGCTCAACCTAGGGGTGAGAAAAATCAATTACCCGACCCGAGAAGCAAGTAAATCAATACCCGATTTAATACCCTATATTTAAAATCAGTTCCGGTTCTAGTGTTAATCGGGTATATCGGTATTCGGGTAAAGGACCGACCCACCATATTATGTTATGTATATCAGCCTGACAACATGAACATGAAGTCTGCAGTGCACTCTACATCCCCTCTCAAGCCCTTCGACAATGGAGAAGTGAATAAGCATTAGCATTCACTTTGATTTCAGCTTGAAACATTCAATCCTAGTTCCATTTCAGCTGATTATTGGTGAGTTCCATTTCAATCCTACTTCCATAACATTCAATCCTAGTTCCATTTCAGCTGATTATTGTTGGTTAATCTTATTGCAAATGTTAAATTCTTGATCATCTAGTATAACATGGTTATTGTAAAAACTGAAAAAATTATAGGAATTAGCAGTTATTTGATGGTTTATAGTTGATGGTGTGTTTATGCACACCAAGTGTTCGATATAATGTCCGAGTGAAAACTCATAGATATCGATCTTAATCCAAACAGTCCAGAATGCACTAAAAGAGCAACTTTCAGGTTCGTTTCATTCAACAAACGTTAAACGCGCTGAATCCTTTAAGATCACTTTAAAACCTCGTATATAAATCAACCCAAAACCTCGTAATGTTTAAAATATAACTGTGGTTCACATGTTTTCTGTCTATTGTTTTAGTAAAACACCATGTACCTTGTCAACAAGCGTGGAGCTACCGTCAATTGAAGAACGTGAAGAACAGAAGCAACCATCAATTTGAAGAACGAAGAACAAAAGAAAAAATGAATGAAGATTGAAAGTGAAAGTGAAAGTGATGAATTCGTATAATGATAGCGTATATGTAAATTAATTAGGTATTATGTTGCTGGAAGAATAAAACCAATCAATAACAGGCCAAAGCCCATTTGGATATTTCCTCTTCTTTAATACAAATCGGTCCAGGTAAGTTGTTGTCGGGTTTTTTCCTTTTGTGGACCGGAACCGACCCGATACCCGATTTACAAGAAATATGGGAACCGACTAAGTACCCTATATGATATATCTCGGGTCGGGTTCGGTTTTTTATAAGGTCGGTTCTCGGTTATTTTCGGTCCGACCCTATTTTTGCTCACCCCTAGCTCAACCCAGAACATTTTTGCTCCACCTTCTGGCAACACAACTTTTACCACCCCAAAAGATCTCAAGTGATTATGTGGGGACAGGATTCGAACGTGTAGTCTTTAGATATATCTTCTAGTTAGTTATATTTTAGTTACAGATCATTTTTGGTTTAATATAACTAGGTTTATCAACGCTGCCGCGTTGCGGCGAACTTTGTTTGTTATTTAGTCTGTGTTTACATGTGTTTTGAAATCACTACGAGCACGTTGCGCACAGAACCGTTGACAAGAATAAAAAGATAATATAGAAAAAAACACTAAAAGATAACCGAAAGAAAGTCAACCAAAAAAGTTGTATGGTAATGATATTCGTATGAAACCCGTGGTTAGAGATGAGCAAATGGTACTGGGTACCGGTACCAAATTACCCGAACCGGAAGATCTTATGTACCAATTCGGTATCGGTTAGCACCGAGCTCATCCCTACCCCTGAAACTAAAAAAAGAAATCATTCAAAGTTGAAGAAAATCAACAAAAAAAGTTATACGATATCGTTATTGTCCGTATGGTACCCGTGATCAGGGATGAGCAAATGGTACCGGGTAGCAGTACCGAATTCCCGAACTAAAAGATTTTCAAAATCAATTCAGTACCGACTTTTGGCGTTTTCTGTACCAGTCTGGTGCCGGTTTTTACCTTCATGTACGTACCGGTATTTTCGATACCAGTACCGGTTGACACCAAGCTTATCCAACTTAAAAAGTAAAGAAAATAATTATTATTATAACATTTAAAACACTATCCATTATCTTCTATTAATATATATATATATATATATATATAGAGTTAAGTTCTTGTAAAAATAAAATAAACGTACGAAACGTACATTGGGGGAAAAAGCAAAAAGTGGCGGTGTCATTTTGGTAATTATCAGCAACTTCAAAATTACTCTAGTAGAGTAATTTTGAGCTTCTGTAGAATAATTTTGTAAATGTTCATGTAGAGTAATTTTGGTCGTGTAGGGTAATTATCAAAATTGTAGGGTAATTATCAAAATTACACTAACCCCCCCCCCCCCCCCACCCCCCACCCCCAAAAAAACCTAAACCACCCCCCCCCCCACCCCCCAAAAACCTAAAAAAACCTAAACCATTGTAAATGTTCATGTAGAGTAATTTTGGTCGTGTAGGGTAATTATCAAAATTGTAGGGTAATTATCAAAATTACACTAACCCCCCACCCCCCAAAAACCTAAAAAATCCTAAACCACCCCCCCCCCCCCCCCCCCAACTAAAAGCTAAAAACTAAACAATAAAGCTAAACCCCATAACTAAATGCTAACAAAATTACTCTACAAGACATTTTCCAAAATTACTCTACAGAAGTCAAAATTACTCTACTAGAGTAATTTGATAATTACCCTACATTTCCCAAAATTACTCTACAGATGCTCAAAATTACTCTACAAGACACTTTTTGCTTTTTCCCCAGTAATATTGAAGTTGCTGATAATTACCAAAATGACACCGCCACTTTTTTATTTTCCCCCAATTCGTACGTTTCGTACGTTAATTTTATTTTTATTTGATCCTTTACCTATATATATATATATACATATATATAATAATTATTTATAAATAAATAGAGTAAAATGCACGGATAGTCCCTGTGGTTTTGCAAAGTTTCAGCTATAGTCCCCAGATTTTGGAAATTACACTCATAGTCCCTGTGGTTTGACAGTTTGTTACGCTGATAGTCCCTGGAGTGGATGTGGGTTAGTTTTCTCAGTTAAGTCCATGTGAAATTACAAAATTACCCTTGCTTTTATTATATTCATCAACATCATCATCATTCAACAGACTCATCCCCTTTCTACTCTCTCTCTCTCTCTCTCTCTCTCTCACTCACTAAAAACCACCACCACCGTCACCTCCCCTGCCGCCATCACCACTCCCCACCACCGCCATCCCCTTCCACCACCACACCTCCGCCTCCTAAACCCATACCCGCCTCCACCATCAACCACCCATCCCCAAATCAACCACCCCTATCCACCTCACCCTGTCGCCTTCACCAACCCCACCACCCTGTCATCTTCTCTACACCAACCCCACCACCCTGTCGCCTTCACCAACCCCACCACCCTGTCATCTTCACCAGACAGCAATAGCCTAGAAAGAGCCCAATAAGAAATCAAAAGAGTCAAACAAACGGGTCAAGAAATTTCAAACTTTGGAGCCACATCAGCAGTTTTATAACAGAATCTGTTTCTCTGTGATTTCTCTATTTCTTCTTCTTCTTGTTGTTGAACAATATCACTACACATTCTGCCCTAATTCTTCTTCTTCTACTCCATATCTTGTGTTAATTCACTTCACTTCTTTCGTACTTCCACCGATCAACATTCTCCGGCACACTCATGGCGTTTCCGTACATTGAAGCTGTAGTCGGTATCTCTTCACTTCCTTCATTAATTTCCTCATTTTCATACATTACGTGTTCGCATTGCATAGTTAGGGTTTTCAGATTACTGTTCTTACCGTGATTCTATTAGTTTTGTATATATGTTTTGATTCTTTGTAATTGCTAGGGTTTTTGTGTGTAAATCACGAGGACGATTTAGTACAGTTAAGTGTGTATACGTAGAGATATTGCTCTGTAAATGATTAACTTCAAGTTTAAGTGGTTTTTAGTGAGAGAGAGAGAGAGTAGAAAGGGGATGAGTCTGTTGAATGATGATGATGTTGATGAATATAATAAAAGCAAGGGTAATTTTGTAATTTCACATGGACTTAACTGAGAAAACTAACCCACATCCACTCCAGGGACTATCAGCGTAACAAACTGTCAAACCACAGGGACTATGAGTGTAATTTCCAAAATCTGGGGACTATAACTGAAACTTTGCAAAACCACAGGGACTATCCGTGCATTTTACTCTAAATAAATAAGTTATCATATTGTTGTAATAATATAATACTAATATTTTTTCCCGCCACGCGTTGCGGCGGCGCGCGGCGGGTGGAAACATGTAGTAAGGCAATACACGATTCGTAAAACGCAATGTGTAATAGACAATTAAAAAAAGTGTAAAACATAATGCATGAAACACAATTACAAAAAAAGAGTAAAACACAAAGGTAGACATGAAGTGTAAAACACAATGACTAAGACATTTCGTGAAACACAATGCATTGGTATTTGCGAAGTAAGAATAGTAGTCTAGGGGTTAAAATGGAGTAATATTGCAAGGGATAAAAACGCAAAGTCTAAAATTTAAGGGAAAATAAAAGTAGAAGGGTAAAAATGGAAAGTAAAAAAGCAGAGGGGTGGTGGCGGAAAAGCGTTGAGGGGGTGGTGGCGGAAAAGACAAAGTCTAAAAGTAGAGGGGTGGTGGCGGAAAATGTGTAAAAGATGAGGGGGTGGTAGTATAAATGAAAAAGTAAAGGGTTGGTGGCGTAAATACGTAAAAGTTGAGGGGTGGTGGAAAAGCAAAGTAGATGGGTGATAATAGCAAAGTTTGAAAGGCGAGGGCTAGATTAAAGGGGACGATTTTAGCAAAGTATAAAAGTGGGGGTGTCGGTGCGTAAAAGCCATCGACTTTGTGCTTTAAGATAGTTAATAATATATGTATACACAATTACACATACATTAATCAGAAGACAGACTCGTAATTTCAACATAGCCAACACACAAAAACAAAGGAAGGAACTGTGAGTGCCAATGAAAAGTCATGATGTTAGAGAGTTTTAGTGAATAAAGATGTAAATTTAGGAGTAGGTTTAGTTGGTGTGAGTTACGCATTTTAAAAAGAATGAAACGTTATTATTTCTTGATATAGAAAAAATATAATTCTTCTACGAATCAAGGTGTTTGGATGAGAAGGGAAGGGAGTGTGTGCGATGTGTTTTAACTCGTGTTATGTGCCGCCCGCGTTGCGGGATGCTAAACCGAATATTTCTTAGTTTAATAACATGTACGCTTGTATTTAAGTTACTTATACATGCTACTTATAACACGATCTCAAAAATAGATACATCGAGTCAACCGATTAAACCAAAACACTTCCATAGTTTTGCTAAAAAAACTAAAACGATGGCAACATGTAATTTAGAGCTGGGGCAAAACAATAATTTGTCAGAACCAATTAGCGAGTGCTAGGCAGCTGCTTGACACGAATAAAAACTACAATGAGTCAACCAAGTAAAATAAAACACTACCATAGTTTTGCCAAAAAAAAAAAAAAACAATGGCAAGATTGCAATTTTGAACTGGGGGTAAAATCATAAATTTGAAATTGAGGCGAAATACAACAACAACAACAACAACAACCATACCCAGTAAATCCCACAAATAGCAAAGCTACTTATAGGGTCTGGGGAGGGTGGGATGTAGACAGACCTTGCCTCTATCCATAGAGATAGAGAGGCTGCTTCCAGAGAGACCCTCGACTCGAAAACGAATAGCAAACCAACACACCAAGTCAAAGAATATAGAAATAAGAAGTCGCCCATATCAAGAAAGTGAACAGAGTGGCACAATATATTGTAAATCATGTAAAATAGCATACAACATCATTTGTGCATAAACATAAGAAGGCAATCACCGGAAAAGTCACTTAAAGAATCAGAAAAACCTACGACCCTGAAATACACCTAAGGGCTTACTGCCATAACCTCTAGAGGTCCTTAACCCTAATCCTACGCCTCCACGAAGTCCTATCTTGGACCATGTCCTCAGAAAGATGCAACTCTAGTAAATCATGCCTGATCTGCTCATCCCATGTCAGTTTGGGTCTGCCTCTTCCTCTCCTCCCCTCTACAGTAAGAGTTTCCACTACTCTAACTGGTGCTGTCGTTTCCCTCCGCTTCACATGCCCAAACCATCTCAATCTCCCCTCCTTAATCTTCTCCGATATACTAGCTACTCCTAATCTTTCCCTAAAAACCACATTTCTTATCCGATCTAACCTCGTGTGTCCACACATCCACCTCAGCATCCTCATCTCTGCTACCTCCATCTTGCGCGCTTGTGTCTTCTTGATAGCCCAACAGTCTGTGCCATAAAGCATAGCTGGCCTAACTGCTACCCTGTAAAATTTCCCTTTTAGTTTAGTTGGGAACCTCCTATCGCATAAAACCCCACTGGCTGCCCTCCATCTACACCAGCCAGCCTGTATGCGATGGGTTACATCACTATCTATGTCACCATCTCTTTGTACAAACGACCCCAGATACTTAAATCTAGTTACCTGCGGGACCAATTGATCCTCAATGGTGATTTGGGTGTCATCGTCCACGGCTACACTGCTGAAATCACAGTGTAGATACTCAGTCTTAGATCGACTAATCCTTAGGCCCTTGCCCTCTAAAGCTACTCGCCACTCCTCTACCCTCGCGTTCAGGCACTGTTTAGTCTCTGCAATCAACACAATATCGTCTGCAAAAAGCATGCACCACGGAACTGTCTCCTGAATCAACTTGGACAACTCATCCAAGACAACCGCAAAAAGAAAAGGGCTCAACGCTGACCCCTGGTGGAGTCCTACCTCCACAGGAAAGAAGTTTGTATCTCCTACAGGCGCGCGGACACTAGTTTTCGTTCTATCATACGTATCCTTAATTACGTCTATATACTTCCCCGGTATCCCTCGACCCTCCAAACTATCCCAAATCAGTTGGCGTGGGACAGTGTCATATGCCTTTTCCAGGTCGATAAACACCATATGTAAATCTTGCTTCTTCGCTCTATATTTTTCCATCAGCCTCCTTAAAATATGTATCGCTTCTGTTGTTGACCTCCCTTTCATGAAACCAAATTGGTTTACTGAAACCTGAGTTTCTCTTCTAATTCTAGTTTCGATTACCCTCTCCCAGAGCTTCATAGTGTGACTTAGCAGTTTGATTCCTCTGTAGTTCCCACAACATTGAGCGTCTCCTTTATTCTTGTATAGAGGCACCACGACACTACTCCTCCACTGATCTGGCATTTTTCCAGTCTTGAAAATACAATTGAACAAAAGCGTTAACCATCTGACTCCTTCTTCCCCCAAACACTTCCACACCTCAATCGGTATGTTATCCAAGCCCACTGCCTTGCCTCTGCCCATCTTCCTAAGTGCCATCCTCACCTCGTCATGTGTGATCCTCCTGCAGTAACAATTATTCTGTTGTCGCCTTTGAATCCTGGGATTGCTGCTATCATGTTGGTATGCCCTACCGTGGTTGAAAAGATTATGGAAGTAGGTTTGCCATCTCAACTTAATGTCTTGTGCCTTGACTAAAACACGCCCATCGTCTCCTTTGATAAACTTTACAGCTCCTAAATCTTGTCTTCTTCGCTCCCTAGCTTTGGAAATCTTGAACATATCATGCTCCCCCTCTTTCGTTTCCAGGCGTTCATACAGTTGTTTATAAGCTGTGTTTTTTGCCTCGGTCACCGCCTTTTTCGCTTCACTTTTAGCCTTCTTGTATATCTCCCTTACCCTCAGCCGCTCCTCCTCATCTGCACCTCAAAAGGTCTCAAATTGAGGCGAAATCATATTTAAAATTTTAAACAGAGGGCAAAACCATAATTTTATTTTGAACTAGGAGTAAAATCGTAATTTTTAACTGAGAGCAAATCGTAGTTTTTGAGCTGGGTGTAAAACCAAAATTTTATTTTGAACTGGGGGCAGAATCGTAATTTTAAACTGGGAATAAAATCGTAATTTAGATAGCTGGGAGCAAAATCATAATTGTATCTTGAACTGGGGAGAAATCATCAAATACAGGAATACATGTTGTGTTACATTGCTAGGTTGAGAGCAAAAACTTGATTTATTTGTAACTATTAAAACAATATGAAATTTTACAAGGAAAAAAAATCAATAAATAAAAAAAAATCAAAGCTTAATGAAACAAAAAGGCTCAGCTTTTTCACATCATTTTCATGTTTTTCCTTTCATACAATAAATAAATAAATATATAGGGTCATAAAATCTTGGTATACCCAAAGAGTTAAATAGTAAGTTGACTTTTAACAAAAGTCAAAATCAAATGGACACAAACAAACACACCCTTGTTCTCACTCTCACCCATTGATTCCAATCTAAACAACAATACCTTCTAAAGTAGTCTATATTGTCTTCTACTTCATTTCTACAAAGAATGAGTATATAATACTTGTATCTATATTCAAGTATAAAAAGTTTCAGGCTTTTGTCTTCCTTCTTTCATCCACTGCCTATTCAACAATAAAGAATACTATCCCATTAATAACTCACCTTTTTACCAAAATCCGGTATAAAATTGTTAAAAGATGTCGAAAGTTGAAAGACATCAACTTAAAAGGTACCTTGCTTTGGAACATTCTCATGGTGAGCACGAACGTGTCACGCATTCTACAAAAAAGAAAAAAAAAAAAAAAACTAATTACTACGTCAAACTAGGGTGACAATTTCTGACATGACAAGAAAATAATCATGTTTTGGGTAATAAATGGGCCGTTTTCGTCTAGACATGTTTAACCCATTTGATTGAACACGTTTAATTGTTTCGTATAATTAAACAGATCAACTTGCCAACTCGTTTAACCCATTTATTACAGCCCGACTAGTTTCACTCGTTTAAATAAATGGGTTAAACGGGTCGTGTTTGGGTTACCCAATTTTAAGTGTGTTGGGGTTGAGTTTGAGTTGATATCTTTGACACGAATAAATATGTAGCTCATGTTTGGGTTCAATAGTTTAATTCAATCCGGCAACTTGGCACGTTTGACACCCCTATAAAAAACGCTACACTAATTCGTTTTAAACTTGAATAAAGAACTTGTTGTTTGTAGTTTGTAGTTTGTAGTAGGTTTTCATAAATATTATTACCGGTGACAAACTTGGCATTAAAATTAATATATTTAACTTTTTAGCATTTGAAAAGTATTTTGCTACCCTAAGTGTCAAAGTATACCTCTTTGTATGGAACATGAAAGTCAAACAAAAGTCAACAAGAATACAAAGTCAATATATTACCTAACATCATGGAATGTAAAAGGATGTGAAGAACCATTCAAACGGGTCAACACGAATTGTGAAGTAAGCCCTGAAGGGATTTTGATCTGCAATATCATCACAAGAGAGATGAGAATTCACTAATTTTTAGATTTTACCCATTTGACCGGTTTCAGACAAAATTTAAAATTTTACCCATTTGACCCGTTAGAGATCAAACATAATCCAAATCGACCCATTTATAGAATGGGTCAAAATGCCACCACTGCTATATAAACACATGAAAAAAATTACATACCGACAAAACACTGGAATATTTCTCATCGATGAAAATATTTTGCGTCCGATTGATTTTAATTTGGTAATTTGAACGTCTCAAAGTGAACGTTGTTAGCTCCCAAGTCTCAGGAGAATCCATCTGCAAAAGTAACAGCCTCGTGTGATGCACTTAAACATACCAAAAGAAACTTGTACCACATGTAAACCGACCACAAATCACTAATAAAAATGAATTTCATATAGAGTTCACGTACCAGCAGCGAAACGCTGAATGATGCTTGACCAGCTGCCATATATTTGTCGATTTCTTCTTGCATTTCGGGATCTACAGAATATTATATTTCAAGAAACAAGGATATGAGAAAACAGAAAATTTTACTTTTCAACAACTTGTTACTTCACTTGCAGGTTAAAGACGGAAGTTGAAACTACCGATTTTTTTTAACGGTTGAATTAATTAATGGATTTGAACATAGCTAACAGATTAAACTTACCACACGTTATTTTGTTCTTCTCATTGGCGAAGAGTTGCACTATTTCCCCCTGAAAACACAATATAAGTTATGTTGGCGGAATTGCGGAAACGCTCTACCATATCTTATTCCACGCTAAAAGAATGTAAAGTTGGGCTAATTATTAAAACTAGTGGGTTACCACCCGCGCTCTGCAGCGGGTTCGAAACGTAGATAAAAATAAGCAAATTGCGAGAGTTAAAGTTGTTTGATGTTTTAGTGAAGGGGCTAAACATCTCATTATTAAAGTTGAGGGGCTAAATATGTCCTTATTAAAGTTGAGGAGCTGAAGTTGTTTATTACTAAAGTTGAGGGGCTAAAGTTGTTTTAGTTAAGGGGCTAAACATGTCATTACTAAAGTTGAGGGGTTAAAGTTGTTTATTATCAAAGTTGAGGGGCTAAAGATCTTTGATGTTGACAAAAAATAGCATATCTATAGTATATAATATAAATGTTCAAGATTAGAAATTCAAGAATCGATTATGAACATAGATTATTCGTAGCAATTTCATCATTTGTTACAGAACTGAAGCAACAACAGTTTCAATAAAAATAATAATGATAATAACAATAAAAATCACTACAAACAATGTATTGAGGATGTTCTACCTGTCGACCTTGGTCATCCATTGGTATGCATTCAACGGCAATAAGTTTATCGACATCATCGGCTGTAACTACATACTCTGGATTTGTGGCTCCTGCATCATACAGAAACTTACGGATCAAGAAAACATATATCGTTGTGGCATTTCAAGAATTACCATTTCACCCCTTATTACCAAACAACTATAACAGACTAAGTTGGGAACGGGTCAACATGGTTCAGATTGAAGCGGGTCATTTTTTAGTACAGATCAAAGTGTTTGCGTTGGGATGGTTGACCCGTAAACACATTTGTGTCCATATCTTTTATGAAAAGAAAATTGGATTCTGACAATCTCAAGTTCTCAACTTTACATATTTGCCGACAACAGTCCCAACTTTTAACCTGTGTTCCTTCAATGATCCCATACTAACTAAAAGTTAACCCAGTTCGGGGGACGTCCCCATGGCGTTTCCGTCCCCAAACCGTCCCCGGGACGGGTACTCAATGCTCCAAGCCGTCCCCGTGCTTCATAGGTTTTTGCTGTCGTGGACTGCCACATAAACACTAGCAGTCCACGTCATTAAAACTTTGCCTCATAAGTAGTTCATATCATCGAAACTTTGACTTATTTGCCACATAAGCAGTCCACATTAGCAAAACGTTGACTTTTTTGCCACATAAGCGGTTGGAAAATAGGTTAAAGTTGGGACTATCACAAAACATTTCCTTAGTTTGGACTGTTGGCAGCCAATATGTCAAAGGTGAGATTATTAAAATCCAATTTTCCTTTATAAAAAAAAATGTGTTAATTATGATTAATAAAATGGTACAAGAATTATCTAAATCTTGGAGCATTTAAGAAAATCAGTTTAGTAGCAAAAAATCTTACCCTCAATGTACTCCCTAGTGCCGTCTTGAAGGTGACGAACCCACTGAAATAGAAGTGTCATATATCAATCTTGTCACAATTTAAAAAATAAAAAAAAAATACTTTAGCTGAATATTTCGAAGCTTCCGTACCTGAAACATGCAAAGTGAGGTCCCACGCACAGGAAATCCGCAGCCTAAAAGTTTACCGCCTGGTTTCACATCCCCAATTATTTGGAAGCCTTCGATTCCCGGGCCATCTGAGATTTGAAAAATATAACATATTAGCATCTATAACAAGTAAATAAAATACATGCCATGTTTTTATTTACAGGTGGCAAAATTTAACGGATCAAAACAGGTAACTTTTTTATACATGCTGACCTGTCAACACTTTGTCCGCCCTTATCTCTTTAAATGTTGCAAAACATAAGATGCAACCCAAATAAAAGTAGAAAAGATTTTGAGAGCTATACCGTTGAAATAATTATCTAACATAATTGTCAATAGCGAATAGTGGTCAATAGCGACAAGCTACCTATATGCTACGTTCGACGCCCGCTATTTCATGTTTAACGATATAGTAGAGAAACAGAAAAATACATGTTATAAGACGAAACCTGAGGTATCGAGCAGTGGACTGGAGATGAGAAAACAATGAAAAACAAAAACAAAAACAAAAACAAAAACAAAAATGTCGATATTGATCGCTATATGCTATATAGCGACATATGACCTATACGCTACGTAGCGCGCTATAGCCGCTATTGACAACTATGTTTTCGAATTCTTTAGCAAAACAAATTAGGAGGTTTGAACATTTAAAAAAAAAAGATTTTTTAATCCTATTCTAAAATAGCGCCCCCTCCTATTCAGTTATACCAAGCGACGATCACGTTTAAAACCCTACACTCCCTTTGCGAATTGCCGATCCTCTTCTTCTTTTTTTCCTATTCAAACTCCAAAACTATGGCTTCTAATGAAGAAACACAAGGATCATCATCATCTATAGATGAACCTCCATTGTGGGATTATGTGGAAAAACTAGAAAAACAAGAGAGGTAGACTTGTTTTAGGAGATTGTTTCCTAATGATGATGAGCATGATAGAGTCTTGGAGGAGTATGCTTTGTTTTCAATGAAGGTTGGTCCTTTTGAAGATTTAACATGTATTACAAAGATGGATACTATGGAACCCAAGTCATGGTGGGCTAACTTTGGTGCTCAAACCCCTCTTCTCCAAACTTTAGCTTTTAAATTACTTGGACAACCTAGTTCGTCTTCATGTGCTGAGCGAAATTGGAGCAGCTATGCATTTATCCACTCGCTTAGGAGGAACAGATTGACTACAAGTCGTGCTCAAGACTTGGTTTACATCCACAACAATCTTCGGCTTTTGTCTAGGGCCCCTAATGATGGTGTAAATATGTGGGATGTGGGTGGAGATGCTTTTGACTCGATGGAAGATGTAGGATTTTTGGAGTTTGCTGATCTTTCATTAGATGAACCGGAACTTGAAAGCGATTTGCTTGTTAACGTTTGATTAGATTAGGAAGATATGGGATTTTTGAACTTTACATCAATATATAACTATTTTGGGGTTTTGTGTTACATTATCTTTAATATATATTTATTTTTTTATATGTTTTTATTCCCGTACCCGTCCCGTCCCCGCTTCTTGAATTTTTTAGTTTTGCCGTTTCCCGTTCCCGTACCCGTCCCAGTGCATCATAGGTTTGGACTAGTCCATCAATTTATTTTTAGCTAAGTTTTTTATTTAACCTGTTAACCGTAGATACAACCCCAAATGTAAGTAATTATGTTCGTTACCTTCTGCAGCGAAAGAATCATCCTCATAATTAACGGAAGGTGGTTGAAAGTAATTATTGTCAGCCCCATCTTGAAATCTATTATTCACCCTATTGTTGTCATAGACATGTTCCATGTTCTGACTGAAAAAAAATTGAAATTCAACAAAAAATTTAGGTAGAAATTAGAGATGAGCAATTGGGTACCAGTACCGGAATATACCGATACCGAACCGGTGCGGCACCGTACCGATCAAATTTCGGTACCAATTTGGTACCCATATTTGGTGTGTTTCGGGATTGGTACATTCGATTCGATACGGTACCGACTTTTTACCTTCAAATATTGTACCGTACCGATAGAATTTCGGTACCAATTTGGTACCCATATTTGGCGTTTTTTGGGATTGGTACTTTCATTCCGGTGCGGTACGGTACGTTATTTTACCGACTTTTTACCTTCAAATAATGTACCGTACTGTACCGTAGCTATCGAATTTTGGTAACGGTACCGGTACCCATTTTTGGCGAATTCGGGATCAGTACTCTCGGTTCAGTACCGATCTCATCCCTAGTTGAAATTCGTTAATACAAAAGTAAAGTACCGAATTATGGAAATAAGGAAAATAAGAAACTGGGGATAAGTTTGAGATTATTTATACTAACCTAACAGGCCTTGATTCAAACGTTTGACGGTTATCATTTTCTTGTGATTGATTCATTTGACCATTGAGCGGTGTTGTGTATTTAGAAACATCATAATTTGATTCCAATTGTCTGCCACCTGTAGAATTGTTATAGGGTGAAGGTGAAAACCGCTGCTGATCCTAAAATAACACAAATAACGACCAACATAATAACCACGTTAGAACGATTATTAAACAACTGCAACAATTAAATTTGGAAAATGTGTTGACACAACGATCGTACTTGTGATGCTCTAATCTTCTGTTGCATTTCGTCGTGTAAGTGCTGTAAGAAAGAAGAAATTTGAATTAAGATATAAAGAATGATAAAATATTCAACTACATGTGAAACATTTTAGAACGTTTAATGAAGACAAATAAAGGAATCTTCAAGGAAGAAAACAAAATTGGTCAACAAGTAATTATAATATTATATAGAGTTAATTACTGTTTTCGTCCCTGTGGTTTGTCAAAAATCACTATTATAGTCCATTAGTTTAAAAATTCCGATTCCAGTCCCTGTGGTTTCACTTTCGTAAGTCGTAACCATTTCAGTACCCGTGGTTTCAATTTCGTAACCATTTCAATCCATTTATTCTGTAAGTACAGGGACTGAAATGGTTACGAGGTGGACTGAAATGGTTACGAAAGTGAAACCAAAGGGACTAAAACCGCAATTTTTAAACTAATGGACTGAAATAGTCATTTTTGACAAACCACAGGGACGAAAACAGTAATTAACTCTATTATATACCTTTATGCTATCGGAAAGAGCTGCGGCATTTGTGACACGAGGCAAAATGCCGTATTCAGCCAATAGCCCAACCAAAGATGACATGAAGATATACCTCTCATCCTCAGTAACCTATTATACAAAAACGAAAAAAAAAAAAATATATCATGCAAAGCTATTTAAATTTGGTGTAGAACAAGACTTCAAATAGAGCACATTTTAACTATGAAACTTTTGATATATTTATAACTCGTCCGATGTGGTATTTGATGAGTTATGTAGTTATAGTGGTCCTAAATCAAATAGCGGTCAAGGGCAGATATTTGAGATATAGGTTATCGTGGTGGGATATCGGTACTTTTATATCATGCAGAATTCATATATGCACATATATAAAACGCAAAACATATATCATATTAATAGTAATATCAAAAGTGCCAATATTTGAAACATGATATAATCGTAAGCCATGAAATCTTCCTCCGAGCCGACATCAACCAAGGCACCTAAAATAACAGTCCATATCAGTCAAATAGTAGTCCATAGCACCGATAATAGCAGTTCCACTATTCTGGACCGCTATTTTGGAAGGCCTGACAACCGCTATCCCACCGCTGTTGACTGCTTAGTTGATGGATTAACGTTATTTTCTAATAATTAGATGACTTGGGTGAAAAAAATGTTTGTTTTTGGATATTAATTGGATAAATTTGTTTGTATGTGAAAATTAAAAGAAAAATAAAATGAGGATCAGAATAAAAGTTGTATGTTTAATTCTTAAGGAAATAAGGATCAAAATAAATATAACGATAAAGAGACCATTTCAAAGGGGCTCCTATTATATATCTATACTCCAAATGAAACAAAAACCAAATCTAACGAGGATGGTGATTTACCTTCAACTCATGGGCTAAACTCAGATTTTCATCAAGAACACCTTTTCTACGAGCCAGTTCATTAGCGGCAGACTCAATGGCTTCATTTTGTTTTTCATCTAGAGCCTGTAACCCGATCAAACGATTCTCCGTCATTCCAAGTAATTCATTTGTCTATAGGTGGCAAGATAGGCGGGTCTGGCAGCTTGAAATGGGTCATTTTTAGTATGGTCAACATGGGCCAGGTACAATAGGTTGACCCACAAACACTTTTTTATCCAAATCTAATTCTTCATATAAATATATATATAATGATTAGTGCGTTAACTACGATGATTGAAAAACAATGAGTAAAGTACAAGAATGGTCCTTGTGGTTAACTAAGATTTTGGATTTGGTCCCTAGCTTTTCAAAAGTACACAGATGGTCCCAATGGTTTGCACTTTGTAACACATTTAGTCCCTAGCTAACAAATCTAATGGTTTCAGCAGGTCCAAGTTAGAGACTAAATGCATTACAAAGTGCAAAACACATGGACCATCCATGTACTTTTGGCAAAAGTTGGGGACTAAATGTGTTACATAGTGCAAACCACAGGGACCATCCGCATGGTTTTAAAAAACGTTTGAGGCGTGCGCGGTGCGCCTCAAGGCGCGCCTCGAGGCGAAACGACCAAAAAACGAATCTGAGGCGCGCCTCATGGTGTTTTTAATGTATATACGCCTCAGAGGGGCTGAGGGCCTGAGGCGCTAAGAAAGCTGTGCCTCAGGTGTGCCTCAGGGGATTTTGATAGTTGTTTTTGATGTTTTTGACTTTTTGTGTCAATTTCAAGCATTTCATGCCTTTTTTAAGTGTGTTTTTGATGATTTTGATGAATCTGATGATGAAATTAGTTAGTATTATTATTTTTATAATATATATAATTTTTATATTTATTTATTAATACCGCCTCAGCCTTGCGCCTCGTTTCGCCTCGAGGTTTACGCCTCGTGAGGCGAAGGGAAAACGCCTCGAAGCTCGTTTCGGTTCTTTTAGACCTTGACCATCCGTGTACTTTTCGAAAGCTAGGGACCAAATCCAAAATGTTGGTCAACCACAGGGACCATCCATGTAATTTACTCAAAAACAATAGCATAAAAGAAATGTAAGATGGTAAAAGACTTGATTGATATTAATGCATTACAATATATAGAGAAGGGATGTAAACCCTTGATACCTAATGGCCCGTGGGCTCATAATATAAACCTAATAAAAATATAGTCCAATAAGAAACACCAGCGAAAGATAACATATGTTGACAGGATGTAGGACAAACCAGTCGTAGCTCAGAAAACTTCTTTTCCAACGTATATTTTTCGTTCAATAATTGTCGTTCCTGATATGATCAAATCCGAAGTTACAAAATATTTATTTCTATACATGAAACCAATCAACAAATAAACCAATGGCAAACAAGTAGAACAAAACATACCCTGACACTTGCTAAGGTAATTTGTTGTCTAAGATACTGGATTTCCTCCTTTTGAGCTTTCAAACGTGCAAGGTATTCCTATGAAATTAGCAATTACAGAAAATGTATGAGAAAAATAAGGGGTGCAAACAAGCCAAGCTACTCAAGTCGGCTCGAAACGAGCTCAAGCCCGAGCCTAAAAATAAGTTTGTTTCGTAAACGAGCCTAAGCCCGAGCCCGAGCCTGATACTGAGCTTCACTTATCGAACTCAAGCCGGCTCGCGAGCCTAAACGAGCCCGTTAGTTATATAAATTTTTAATTAATATATTAAATACATATTTAAGTAATAATAATTATTAGTTATCAAATTGTGAACGTAACTAAATTATATACAAAATAATAATTATAATTAATATAAATTAATTGATAAATAATAAACGAGCTGAGCTCGAGCTTGAAAATCTACCTACAAACCGAGCCGAGCTCGAGCTTTCATAAGTTAAACAAGATTGAGCTCAGGCTCGGCTCGTTTGCACCCTATGGGGAATACGAATTTTATTATAAACGGGTCGCTTCAGGTTGTGTTTTAGCTCAAACAATTCAAACGAGTAAAATAAAAAAGAACTAGCTTAAAGTGTCCAAAGTATATTTTTTGATGAATATAACCTCTTAAATCATCTTCTTCAAAAATTAGATTATTACTGAAGAAACACAATTTTTATAATCATATTTGGCACACTAATTATTATGTTTCAGGTCAACCCAACCCTTTTTGACAGCTATAAACAGCCATGTAGTATACCTGTTCTTCCGAAGAATACGCAGTATTATCATTTACCGTTTGAGGATTAGGCCTGTTGAAAAAAAAAAAAACATTGGTTAAATATTAGGCATCCTTAAAAAGTCAAAGGAGAGAATAAGCATATACTTTGTATATGTTATTAGAAATTATTATTATTACCCGGTTGTTGGATCAGAGGCTCGTGTCCGAATACCGATGGAGCTATTATTCATCAGGTTTCTATCAGAAAACATTGCGTCGGGATTTTCAAATCCTCTAGAAGACCACATTTAGTTGTTGAATACACGAATCCCATTTTATCCGTATATATTACCATGATCCATTGAGAGTGGGTCGATTTGAAGACCTAACAATGGTTGAGTAGATCAGTGACGTATTCTCAAACGTGCATGGAAATAGAAGTGGTAAAATGGGCGGGTTGGTAACGGGTCAAAAGTCAAAACGGGCGGTTTTTGTCGGTATTGGTAGAAATTTAAAACACGTTAAATCTCTAGTCATTAACTCTAATTAAGAAAACAAGCTATTTGCAAATGGCAATACCACAAAAATATTAACCGTTGCAAAACTAAGAAAAAATGGCCACCTATGCAAACTAGTAGTACAATCTCTAATCCTGAAACCGAACCAAACCGAACGACAAACCAAATGAGTCTTACCAAAAGACAACAAAACATGCATGTTGACTTTAGGAAGCAACCCAATGTCCTAATCAATAATTCCACATTTCCAGCACAAAAGGTTTCAAATTTCCAGACTGCAAAACCTTTTTTTTTTTTTTTGTTAAAAGTCAACCCATAAGTTCAACAAACAGCTGTATACAGAGGATTGCAAACAAACAACACACAAGAAATCAAACCAAAATCTAGTAATCCATCTTTAATAAATTCCCTTGAAGCTACTCACTTCCATTCAAAACATATTTCCATAAACCAAAATTATTCAACAACTATTACATTTCACTGCACCATATATACTAACTTGTTACCAAATTATTCCCCAAATCTGTACAAAAGATACATGAAACTTCAAGATATATGGCACCCAATAAAATTGGCAGGTAAATAAACATACCCTCTAACTAATTAATCAAATCTTGATAAAATAAAACTAGGAAAAGGGAATTTATAAACAAGATTTAAAGCAGAGTTGGAAATAACATAAATACAAGAACTTGATTCGTTTACCTTCAAAAACCCAAATGTGAAAGTGGCAGATCTGTTGATTATCAAATGAAAAGGATTAGGGTTTATGAAGTTTTAAAGAAAAATTGGAATTTTTGGAAGATTTTTGCTCCAAATTTGTTGATTTGGGGGTTGGAGTCAAGAGGGGGTATATGCATAAAGAAAGTGAAAATGAGAAACAAAATTATTATATACTTCTGAAATGGAGAGGAGAGGAGAGGAGAGAAGGAAGCAGGAAAGAGGATGGAATTAATTTTTTTATTTTCTTATTTTTTTTTTTTTTTTTAGAAAATTAGTCTTTCGATTTGAGAAATTAATGTTTTTTATGTTATTTTATTATATTATAGACTCGTGTATTACACGTGTTAAATAAAGAAGATATCTTTTACTTAAGTAAAAAATATCAACCTCGCACTTTCGTTATTTAAACTTTACTATTTTTATAATAAAATTTTAATTGACCGTTATTTTGTTTCTACGTTTCCAAATTTAAAAGTTTTGATTCTCATTTTCCGTCTTTTATGATCACACATCTTTAGTATTATAAAAATAAGACAAAGTTTTATTAATTCAAATTGTATAATACACGGAGCTTAGCACATATTTCATTAAGTTTTCAATTAAATATCATATTTTGTTTTCTCTTTAAAGAATTTTAAATTTTATATTTTTTTTAAATGATCACGAAATGTTTATACTCTGAAGTTTAACAACTTTATTTTTTAGGTTTTTTTCTTTCGGTTGCTATACCGAATGTCGGTACCGTAATGAACCAAATCGATATCAACTAAAACTGAATTTCGACCACATCGCACGAGGGATTCCGATAGTTATTACTTTAAATTACAAATTTGTAATTGTTAATAACTAAAAAAAGTCAAACACATCCCATTAGTTTATTCTATGTAAATATCTTATACAATAATGAGAAATAACTTAGTCATTATTTTATTTATCTTAAATTGCAACCATAAACTAACATATAATTTAATTATTATATAAAGTTAATATAAATTTAAAAGTATATATTTGTTATTCTCCGACTTTCGTTAATATATTTAGCAATTTGGTATCTTACTTTTAATAAACGATTCGAAAATTGCTTTTGAATTAAACTTTACCAAAACAAATTTGTCTTGCAGAATTTAGAATTATAAGGCTCGAGGGTGTGGGGGCACCACCCCTGCCAACTCAGCAACTATAGCGCCCCGGGGCGCTATATGACCACACCGTCCGAAGTAAAGAGGGGGCGTTATAGGAGGGGCTCCATCATGGTAAAGATTGAGAAGGGGCGCTATAGAGGGGCCCACTTAATTTAAACCAATGAAATTTTTTTTTTAATTTTGTTCAATAGGGGGCTCCATCCACACCATGCAAATTAAAAGGGGCTCCATGGCTGAGGTGGATCCTAGGTGGCGCTGACGTGGCCTGATAAAGCCCCTAGGGGGCTCCAACCACACCCTCCAGCCTAATGATACCTATATTTTATATGGCTTAAAAAACATATTTTCCATATATTAATTAGCAAAAAGTTAATTGTGAGTATATGCTACTATTCAACTTTTTATTACTTGGATTGCTTTGTGTACAAGTAGGTTAAGCTCCGTTGTATTACTTTAATTTTCATTAGCTAAACTTTTTATTATGAGTAAAATACACGGATAGTCCCTGTGGTTTGATAAAGTTTCACCTTTAGTCCCCACCTTTTCAAAATTACATGTATGGTCCCTATGGTTTGACGACTTGTTACTCGGATAGTCCCTGAGATGGATGGAGTTTAGCTTTTCTAGTTAAGTTGGTGCAGAATGACTAAAATGCCCTCACCTTTATAAAAACAACTAATACTAAATTTGAGACATCTAAATATGTGTATATATTGCGGGACCCACCAATAAAAAAAAAACTAAAAAACCACCTCACCCTATCAACAACACAACCTTTCTTCTCCATTTCTGTTTCTCACAAAAGAAGGTAAAGTCAAGATCCAGCCATTAATGAAGATTCTTAGATTAAATTCTCACCATTATGGAGAACAAATGGGGATTTCTTGAAATCCACCTTCTTTGACAATCAAACCCCCATGAATTCATTCCTAGAATAGAAAATCGGTAACCGGCACATAGATGTCTGGCGAAGATCGAAAGACGGAGCCACTGCCATGCTTTGACAGTGGCGTCTGACGGTGGTTCTTTCAACATACGCGACCAACGGTAAGGGTTATGGTCGTCTCAATTGACGATGGTGGTTAAGATCTACTCCGGTGCGTTTTCCGGTGAGTGGTTCTAGTTGATGTTTGAAGAAGAGGTGAGTTATCTGATGATTGTTGTCCTGATGGTGTTTAATGATTGTTGACAGTGAGTGTTGTAGTTGCCGGTAGTTAATAGCCGTAGAACACAGTGGTGATTAGGGGAAACAGTGATGGAGTTTTGGTGTTGGTTCTGGCTATCTCTGGTGAAATTAGTGGTGGATGAGGCGGGGAAAAAAAGAGATGCAGGTGGGTGGTGGTTATGGTGGAGGTGGAGGTGGATGGTGGTTATGGTGGTTGCAGGTGGTGTATGAAGAAGGGGTGGGGTCATACAACTTTTTTTTAATTAAATTGTTTTTATTATTTAGGTGGGTTTGATTAAGGTGGGACCCACTTGAGTCTAAATGATTATTAGTTTAATTTATGTTTTAGTTTTTAATTTTTGTTTTTAATAGCAAGGACATTTTGGTCATTTCATAACAAATTAACTGGAAAATCTAACCTCCATCCACCACAAGGACTATCCGAGTAACAAATTGCCAAACCACAGGGACTATACATGTAATTTTGAAAATGTGAGGACTAAAGGTGAAATTTTAACAAACCACAGGGACTATCCAGGCATTTTACTCTTTTATTATTTTATTTTTCTTCGTTTACAAAATAACCTTTATGGCTTAGTTTGAATTTTGACCCTAAAAATGGATATCATCTCATTACTTTAGTCCCTGTTGTTTACCTTAATTACGTATACGCTTACGGGTCTAGCGTAACGCACGGGTTCTCAGTACTATTATTATTATCTGGGTTAAAGTATTTTCAGTTTTTAACGATAATGTTTTACGTTTTTTGGGTTAAAATTTTGCGAGTTAGCTGCAACGTGTTTGTGTGTCGTTCAACATTTTTACATCTATTTTTTGTAGTTTAACGACCCGTTGCAGTGCGCGAGTCTTAAGTCGACCTAATTATTATTTTCTATTTTTTATCCGTCAATTTTTTCCGAATAACACGCCAAGTATACGCTACTATTCAACTTTTTATTACTTGGATTGCTTTGTGTACAAGTAGGTTAAGCTCCGTTGTATTACTTTAATTTTCATTAGCTAAACTTTTTATTATTTTATTTTTCTTCGTTTACAAAATAACCTTTATGGCTTAGTTTGAATTTTGACCCTAAAAATGGATATCATCTCATTACTTTAGTCCCTGTTGTTTACCTTAATGACGTATACGCTTACGGGTCTGGCGTAACGCACGGGTTCTCAGTACTATTATTATTATTATTATTATTTGGGTTAAAGTATTTTTAGTTTTTAACGTTAATGTTTTACGTTTTTTGGTCAAAATTTTGCGAGTTAGCTGCAACGTGATTGTGTGTCGTTCAACGTTTTTACATCTATTTTTTGTAGTTTAACGACCCGTTGCAGTGCGCGAGTCCTAAGTCGACTTAATTATTATTTTCTATTTTTTATCCGTCAATTTTTTCCGAATTAACACGCCGCAACGCGCGTGTGTGATTAAACGTTTTTACGACAAGTTTTTGTTCGGTTTAATAGTCCCGCCGTAAAGCGCGGGTCATAAATACCAGTGAAGTAAATTTGAAAGCTAAGAGTTGTTCGACCGAAACAAATTTAACTTTATCGTGATTTAGAAGACATGTTAATGTTTACATTGAGTGAGTCGGTCTAACGTTATAGGTTTTGTAGGCCCAATATTTTATTTTACGGCTATTTGAGTATTCGAGTGTTTGAATGAGTCATGGTTATTGTCACACCCCGATATTTCCACCTATTACCGGTGGGCCCGGTGGGGAGTATCGTGACGTAGTTGATATCATCATAGTCAAATAATCACAGTTCAATGCACAGCGGAAGTATAAAGTAAAAATATTACAAACCGAATGAAAGTAACATAAAGTATTACAACGGAATGTAAAGAGATCCAAAGGCGGACCAAAAGATAAACAGAATTATTGTTCAACAGATTTTTAAACATCTAAAGCTTGCAAGACTCTTTATTCGATGCTAGGAGTAGCCAGCCCATTTCGCTTAGTACCTGCACTTAGCCTTTTTGAAAAATACGCCAGTTTACACTGGTAAATACAATTAACCGACTCTTTTGAAAAGTGTTTATAAAAATTTGATTTAATGCACAAGGCACAAATAATCTTTTATAACTTGGGATAATTATTTCAAAATAATCTTGTAAAAGAATTATATGTTTGTTATACGTTCAGTATCCCGGGTTAAAATACCGGGTTAAAGATTAATAGACACGCCACATAATATAACCTACGACGAGTTATTCTCGAACAAGCAGGTATATCATTTTACATACGCACTGGCAGGTGTATGCCTACACCCCGTGTTTAAGTCGTGGCCATTTCAATGAATGAGCCGAGGATATCCAGGACATGGTCATTAATCCCCCAAAGGCTTAAAATAAACAAAACAGATTAAACGGGTTATCTCAATGATTTTAACCTTCATACGATTAAAGATTCAATACCCGACCAAGCGGTATTTTATACACCGTACCCCAAGCCCATATAAGCGAAAATAAGTTAAAAGTATTTACCTGAGCAAAATATAAATTTATTCCCAGCCGTAAATCAATCAAGCAAGTACAGATAGCTTTTACCGGGCTCCTAATCTGGAAAATGAAGGTTTTTTTTAATAGCCTATTAGAATTCTAACGGGTCTCGTTTAAGTCTTAACTTAGACCGGTTAGTTTTAAGGAAATGTATACGGTTCAAAACGCAAGATTAAGTGACAATCTGAGGTTAAATGACAATCTGAGGTTCTGGTCTAAAATGATCAGTAAAAATATTTATTTTAGTAGGTTATATAAGTAAGATATTAAACATATGTGAAATTTACCATCTATGGCCAAACTATGCACCGTAGGGGCATTTTGGTCATTTCACATAAGCTTTAAGGGTCAAATTTGGAAATCTGAATTCAAAACTTTTACTTACTGTTAATGTATCAAAATTTACTTAAAACATCAGTAGGTAATGGGTCTTAAATGTTAAACATAGTTTTAACCCATACTATGTGTTTAAAACGCGTAAAAAATCGGTTTTAGGCGATTTTCAGGTTATATAAGAAAAGTTGAGATTTTTATCAGTCCAAAAGGCTTAAGATATTTTATTTAACATATGAAATTAGTAGAAAAATATTTGGTATCAAAATGTTATGTAAAACTCATTTTATTAGTAAAAAGAGTATAACCGTCAATTACCGAATCAAAGCAAGAACCCCATGTTATGATAAGTTTAAAAATTAATAAAAATCTCCAAAAATCCCAAAATATTATATTAAATCACTGGGTAAAAGGTTTGATGTCAAAATTTGGGTTTAAATAGGTTTTATGCCAAAAATGCCGTTTAATTAATAAAAAGGCTTCAATTTACGATATCAAGCATAACTCCTAATTTAGACCTCAAACTGATGTCAAATTTTTAGGAAATGTTTATAAATCAGTAATAAAGGTTTTTGTCCTCTCACATTTTCAAAAATCTCGTTTTAATATCAAAAGGGCATAACGGTCAACATTTAAGCAATTAACGGAAACATGCAAATGAATCGGATTAATAAGGAACCACGTAGTATAACCTCAGAGGGTTTTACTAACTTATATTATGGTCCTAAAGGAACCTTAAGGCATATCTAAAACAAGCTAAATCGGGTCAGAACTGAAAGTCAAAGCAAAAGTCTTCTTTTGCGACTTTCGATTCCGAACCGAGCCTAAACTCAGAATTATCGGGTTGAACATGCCTAGACATGTTCTTACATTCATTACCAAGTTATATTAGTGTTAAAACAGGTTCCATAACCTCTGCATTGTTAGTTATGAGTTTATTTGCAAAATAGCTTTCTGTTGACTTTTTAATATTAAGTTTGACCCGACAATTGATCAAGTTAGAGTGATAATCAGTGGGTGCCCTTTTAAGGGTTTATTACCCACATAATTACCAACGCATAGCCACTTTCAATTCGAATAGTGGCTGGACCGTTAGTGATTAATCACTAAGTCAAAGCTTAATTACGACGGCTTTGACTTTTGGTCATTAGACTAATAAAACTTGAACTAGAGAGGCTAAGAATGCTTACAAGGGCTCTTAGCACGAATTAGGAACTTAAAAAATCTTTCTTGAGTTCCAGGAAGCTCCAGAGATGAGTTGAGAATAATATTTGTGAATGAGCAATGAACTAGCAAACAACAAGTTCTTATATAGCCAAAAATACTTCACAAGATCTCTCCACACAAGTCTACAATTGATTTCTGATGATTCCAGGTGTCCCCTATGCATGTAATACTGTTGGCTCAGACCCTGGAATCGAAAACAAGCTTTCTAAGGCGGTGGAACAGGCCAAACTCGCAGCTGTCAACATCTGGCTGTTACTGGCACTTCCCCGCGGCCCGCGTAAGACATAGGGAATTCTTACGCGGCCCGCGACAAACTTCAAAACCGGGAAAAAGTTTTTAAACTTTGCACTTTCAGCCCCTGGTCCATTTTAACTTTATTTAACTTCCATTTATTGCATTTAGGACCCCCATAGTTAACTTTTAAGGACCTTGGGTCATAAACTAACTCCGTTAGGCTTCCAGTTAGTCGTACGATCACCCGAAAAGTCTTGTTTTCCTTGAAACTCCACAAAATTAATATCCGACATTCTTGAGATCAAAATGTATAATTATTACAATGTTTTTGGGTTCGCTAAAAGGTCACTCAGAGGTATCTTTTAACATGTTGACACTTTTAACCCTAATGTTGCGCAAGATCCTTATTTTAAGCACAAACGACTTCCAGTGTTCGACAATTTATTTAATAAATAATACGAATGTCGTGTGAGGTCAATCAGAGGCACAAGAATGGCATGTTGACACTTTGGATCCCTTTGATAACATCTTTACATTGTTTGACAATTTTGGTCCCTCGAAAACAATTCTTTACACGTTTAAAGTCCATGACACGTGTCTTTATTTCATTGGTCGTGATTTTACGAATTGTTACATCCTCACCCCCTTAAAAGAAATCTTGACCTCGAGATTTACTGAAATAAATGAGGGTACTTCTGTTTCATTGTGGACTCAACCTCCCACGTATATTCGGGACCTCTACGGGCATCCCACTTAACCTTCATAATTGGCACGTGCTTCCTTTGAAGCTTCTTAATATGTCGATCCTCGATCAACAAAGGATTTTCCTTGAATTTCAAGCTCTCATCTATCTGCACGTCCTCATGTGACATGGCTAGCGATTCATCGGCTAGACATTTCTTCAAATTGCAGATGTGGAACACATTATGTATCCCACTAAGCTCTTCTGGCAAATTTAGCTTATAAGCTACAGTTCCGACACATTCGATGATCTTGAATGGTTCAATATACCTCGGGCTCAACTTGCCCTTTTTGCCAAATGCGTCACCCCTTTCCAAGGTGATACCTTAAGTAACACTTTGTCACCTACCTCGAATTTTAGAGGTTTACGCCTTTTATCTGCGTAGCTTTTCTGCCTATCCCTGGCAGCTTTGAGACGATCACGTATCTGCACAATTTTATCTCTCGTCTCCAGGACTATATCAGGTCCTGTTAGTTGGACATCTCCAACTTCCGCCCAACAAACGGGCGTCCTACACTTTCTTCCATACAAAGCTTCGAAAGGTGCAGCTTGAATACTCGAATGATTGCTATTATTATATGAAAATTCAATCAACAGAAGATGATCATCCCAACTTCCTCCTAAATCAATAACATAAGCTCATAGCATATCCTCGAGCGTTTGTATAGTACGCTCGCTTTACCCATCCGTCTGAGGATGATAGGCAGTGCTGAAGTTTAATCGAGTGCCTAAAGATTGCTGAAAGCTTTTCCAAAAATGCGATATGTATCTTGTATCCCTATCAGAGATAATAAACACTGACACTCCGTGGAGAGATACAATCTCATCCACGTATAGCTGAGCTAACTTGTCGGAGCTGTGTGTTTCTTTAATTGGTAAGAAGTGGGCTGACTTGGTCAGTCTATCTACTATAACCCAAATAGTATCATTTCCTCGTTTTGTTTTTGGTAACTTAGTGATGAAATCCATAGTTACCATTTCCCACTTCCAAGTGGGAAGTTCAGGCTGTTGCAGCAAACCTGACAGCTTCTGGTGTTCAGCTTTAACTTGCGCGCACGTCAAACATTTGGCCACATAAGTGGCTATATATTTCTTTAAACCTATCCACCAATAATTTGCCTTTAAATCCTGGTACATCTTATCACTGCCAGGATGAACAGAATACTTGGAACTATGGGCTTCTTGAAGAATCACCTCACGAAGTCCTCCATAAATTGGAACCCATATTCGTCCATTTAATCTTAGGATTCCATCTTTGCCATACGACAACTGTTCAACAGTTACGCCTAACTTCTCATTCGGATAGTTAGCTTCTAATACAGCTTCCTTCTGAGCGGCTAACAATCTTTCATTCAAGCTGTTTTTCAATTCAATGCTCTTGGCATTGATTCTAATGGGCTTGACCCTTTCCTTCCTGCTCAAAGCATCAGCAACTACATTTGCCTTGCCTGGATGATATCGGATTTCACAATCATAATAATTCAATGTTTCCATCCAGCGACGCTGTCTCATGTTAAGGTCCTTCTGGTTAAACAAATGTTGAAGGCTCTTATGATCATAATAGATCACACACTTGGTACCATATAAATAATGCCTCCAAAGTTTTAGTGCAAACACAACGGCACCCAATTCCAAATCATGGGTGGTGTAATTCTTTTCGTGCACTTTCAATTGACGTGAGGCATATGCAATAACCTTGCCTTTCTGCATAAGTACACATCCCATACCGGTGTGCGATGCATCACAATAAACCACAAACTCTTCAATTCCTTCGGGCAATGTCAACACAGGTGCATTGCTTAACTTTTGTTTAAGAATATCAAAGGATTCTTGTTGCTTAGGACCCCAATCAAACTTTACATTCTTGCGAGTCAATGAAGTTAGGGGTGCAACAATCCTTGAAAAATTTTCAATGAAACGCCTGTAGTATCCTGCCAGACCCAAGAAGCTGCGAATCTCTGTGGGCGTCTTCGGTTTTTGCCAATTCATGATGGCTTCAATCTTAGCGGGATCCACCTGGATACCACGCTCACTAACCACATGTCCAAGAAATTGGACTTTATGAAACCAAAACTCACATTTTGAGAACTTGGCGTAGAGCTTCTCTTGCTGAAGAAGTTTAAGGATACATCGAAGGTGCTTTTCATGATCAGCCTGATTCTTCGAGTAAATAAGTATGTCATCTATAAAAACAATGACAAACTTGTCCAAGTATGGCTTGCAAACGTGATTCATGAGATCCATGAACGCTGCTGGTGCATTAGTGAGCCCGAAAGGCATCACCAAGAACTCGTAGTGACCATAACGAGTCCTGAATACAGTCTTGTGCACATCTTCATCTCTGACCTTCAGCTGATGGTAACCTGACCTTAAATCAATCTTGGAAAAGTAACTTGCCCCTTGCAGTTGATCGAACAGATCGTCGATCCTGGGTAATGGATATCTATTCTTGATTGTAACCTTGTTTAGCTCGCGATAATCGATGCATAGACGCATCGATCCATCCTTTTTCTTCACAAACAGAATTGGCGCTCCCCAAGGAGATGAGCTAGGTCTAATAAAACCCTTTGCCAACAAATCATCCAACTGAGTTCTCAACTCTTTCATCTCAGTCGGTGCCAACCGGTAAGGTGCTCTTGCAACAGGTGCTGCTCCAGGAATAATGTCAATTCTGAACTCCACTTGCCTATCTGGTGGTAAACCAGGTAGTTCTTCTGGGAATACTTCTGGATATTCAGAAATAACAGGGATGTCTTCAGCTTTGGGCTTTGGTTCATCAATAGTTACCTGTGCCATATAAATAACACAACCTTTCTTCATACACCTTGATGCCTTAAGCATAGACACTTACTTAGGCAATCCATACTGAGTATCTCCTTGTATTGTGAGTGGCTCACCATGAGGATTCTTAACAACCGCTTGCTTCTTATCACAAACGATCTGAGCTTGATTAGAAGACAACCAATCCATGCCTATTACTATGTCGAATCCAGCTAGTTTCAAAGGAAGCAAGGACAACGAAAAAGAGTGGTTCCTAATGGATATAAAACATCCATCTAACACGGTTGAAGCAGTTTCTATGGTACCATCGGCCAATTCTACTTCATACTTTATGCTTAGGGTTTTAACAGGCAGATTTAATAACTTACAAAATTTATCATCCACAAACGACTTATCTGTACCCGAATCAAACAATACCCTTGCATAAACATCATTGATAAGAAAGGTACATGTTATCACGTTGTCATTCTGAACTGCTTCCCGTGCATTCATTTGAAAGACCCTGGCATTGGTCTTTTTACCTTCGTCAGGTTTCTTCGCATACTTTGGGCAGTTGGACTTGATATGCCCTTTCTCATTACAGTTGTAACAAATAGCATCCTTTATTTTCTTGCAATCCAACGTTTTATGTTCACCTGATTTGCAAATCCCACAAGCCCTAGGCTGCGATTGGGATTTTGATTCGAACCTGCACTTTCCCAGATGACGCTTCTTGCAGGTCTTACACTTGGGTTTTTCACCCGACTGTTGGTTATCCTTTTTGAACCCTGAACTCTTCTTGTTATCAGAGTTCCCTTTAGGTTTCTTCTCAGAACGGCGTGAGCTCTCATCCTCACGTTTCATTTTCCCCTCATCAGAGTTCCTAAGCGATCTCTGCCTGACCGCATCAAGAGTAAGGGATAATGACAAATCAGCCACTGACCTAAAGGTAGTAGGTCTTGATGCTTTCACACTTGCCTTAATCTCTGGGGCTAAACCTCCAATAAATCGAGCGATACGTTTCGGTTCCGGTGTGACCAAGTATGGAACTAATCGCGACATAGTGTTGAAGCTCGTGAGATACGCCTGACAGTCCAAGTTCTTCATAACCAATGTCAGGAAGTCAGTCTCAATCTTCTCAACTTCATGTTGAGGGCATAAATTTTCTTTGATGAGAGCAACAAACTGCTCCCAAGACATGCTATATAAGTGGATCTTTCCTGTAGCTTGGATTAGGGATCTCCACCAAGCTAACGCTTCACCCTTAAATGACTGCGACACAAACTTTACAATGTCTTGTTCAGCACAACCACTAATATCAACAACAGTGCCCATTTCATCGAGCCAGGTCATACAATCTATGGCTCCCTTCTCCCCTGTGAAGTCTCTTGGCTTGCAGGAGACAAAATACTTGTAAGAGCAGGCCTTACCACGGGGCTCTTGATTGAACACAATCTTCTTAGACGGAACACTCTGCTGATTTGACGAGTGAAGAGCATCTTCCTTCTTTGACTCGTTCACTTTAGAAGGGGGCTTACTATGAGCCTCAGAATGAGTCTTAGAGCGCGTGCCACTTGATTCCTTGAACTGTCTATCAAGTGCTCTAGTAACGGCATTGTCTATCAACGCCTGAAGATCTGCACCAGCTACATTAATCCTGGTGGTATCATTATTCTCTCTTGGGTGACTGTTAACTTCCTCCGATTCAGCCATGTAGCTTGTTTGCTACAAAACAGTTGACAATATTTTATTCAGAGGTTATTATGGAATCATTATTTCTAATGATTCAAGGTAAACATAGACCATATTTGGTTAAATTTGTTAACCATATCTATTTAGGATTTTCATCATAATTTATCCTAATTAAAATATTAAAGGTATTATTAATGGTACATAAGGCCTAGTCACAAGGACAACTTTAATGATTATAAGCCATGATTTCAGAGAATCGAGGCCTTAAGGTTTGAACATAGTTCATTACCTTTTATCGACAGGGAGTCGTAGACTACGACTGTCTTTCGTCTTATTTGACAATTATTACGGCCCGAAGGCAATGCATCACTAATGGATGTCTCATATATGATCATCTTGACTGATGGTTTGAACCTGTGATTTACAGATCATTAGGTTAAATAAGGAATCTGGAAGGATCCAATATAAAGATGACAGGTGTGATTTTACCGAATCACATCTGCCAGGAGTGCTAACATGTTTTCAGATGTTAACAAGAATTTGAATCTTTTTGAACAGGTTTTACCATCATGGCCAGGTCTATAATGACATACAGGCTAGGTTATACCTTTTAAGATTCTTATTTAATATTTTAAAAGCAGATTATTTAAAAGGAATGATATTTTTGATGTATTTCATATATTATATTCATACATAAGATGACAATGAAATTTGAATGAAACATTCCAATAATTTAAAAGAAGTACATAGATTGCCCTAAACGGGACTTTTACATAAATAACTTGCCTACGCAGGGGCTAAAATGAAAATACAAGTCCTCGCAGGGACTAAGTACATAAATAAATGCCTACGCAGGGACTTGATTGAAAATAAAGATTACAAAACAAATGAATTAAGGAATTTCAATAATCCCTTTTCTTCTTCCCCTTGATCAGGTATGCCAAACCCTTAAGTAGACCCCGGCGGCTTCTACGCTCTTCTTGAACCTCTCGCTCCACCTGGTTCAACCTCTGAAGAATCTCCTACTGCTGCGGTGGTTGGATCAGTGGTGGCTGCGGCGGCTGCTGTTTCGGAGGTTGAGCAGGTGGCGGGTATTGATACCCATATGCTTGGTACCCAGACTGTTACGAAGCTGCATAAGGTCCTTCAGGGTGAAGAGTATTGTAGTTGGCCGCTACGAGATATGGGTCCACATCGGAAGCATTGTAGTAGTTATACCCCGGGTAGGCTGGCTGATCGAAAGGGTTATACGCCGTTGTACTGGCGTATGAAGGAATCAGGTTATCAAAACCCATGTGTGGTGGTGGTGGTGCGACTGGAGCTGAGTCGACCTCTGAAACTGGGTTTGAAGGCCCACCCATCTGCGAGTCTTCATACAGTGGCGGGTAATGACTGCCCCTGGAGTGTTGAGGGGTGCTGAAGTGAAAATCCCCTATTCGCATGAACATCCGTGCACCTGATCTTCTTCGCCTCGGCGGCTCCGGAGGCAGTTGCTGCTCAAGCGGTGGTGGTGGCGGTGGCGTGACTGCAACAAAACGTGAATCCTCAGAGGGATCCTGCTGCTGCTGAGGTGGGTTGTAAGAAGGAGTAAACTCCCAGGGGTATGAGGTAAACCTTGCTTCATAGCTGTCTGGACCCCGATAAGGTGATCCATGAAAAGATGACCCATCTAAGATCTCTATGGGATGCGTGGGCATCCCAGATGGTGGCTCGACAGGATCGGGGTCATCATCCATATCCATACCCAGAGCTTCATGGAAATGGTCTTCAGGGCCCAATGGGTTATGACCCATGTCACACCCCGACCACGTAAAACAACAAAACGTGGCGGAAACGTCGGGGAGTGCTGTAACAGAATCATTGTTTCATAACACATGGAAATTGAAATATTGTTTTATTGATTAAAAGAGTTACAATGTCTTGACAATCAAGGAAACATGACATAAATAACTAGTCTTGCATCTTTTATTGTCGCTAAGGCCCAAGTCCGCCTAAGTGTATCTTGATAAATCCTATGCATCATATCCCGAAACACATGTGAAAATAGGTACGTCAGCATAAAAATGCCTGTGAGATACATAGGTTTTGTGAAAATAGAATTCATGACTTATGTTTAAGAAAATGTTTAGTCATGAACCATGTAATTTGCTTTGTCTTGTAAATCATTTAAAAAGTGATAAATAAACCAAATGATATATATGTATAAAAGAATAATACATGGTTAAGTAAATAACCAAGTAAAATGAGTTTATATCAGATAAGTTGTTTGTAAAACAATGTATTGTGAAAAGTTTGTTATTTGTATAAAATGTTATATGTCTAAATTGAAATAATTCAAATAACGCTACGATATGTAATACCATACAAGCACTTATATATAGGAAGTACTAGCGGCGTATCCACCATGCTTGTATTATATTACACACGCCTCATTACTTAAATCACTTACTCAAACCAAACCACCAAAGTAAAATGTTTATGTATAATCAAATGTCAAAATGTTTGTGTGAAAACCATGTCTAATGTCTATGTCTAATGTAAATCATGAATTGTGTATATCAATGTCAAAATGTTTATGTCCAATGTAAATCATGAATTGTGTATATCAATGTCAAAATGTTTATGTCTAATGTAAATCATGAATTTTGTATATCAATGTCAAAATGTTTATGTCTAATGTAAATCATGAATTGTATATATCAATGTCAAAATGTTTATGTCTAATGTAAATCATGTAATGTGTATCCAAAATATCATGTATGGTAAGTGAAATATATAAACTAAACCATATGTAAAATGCACAAAAACAAGGTATTGAAGTAAAACATGGTTTAAATCAAAGTTATGTTTTGTGGAACAAATGCATGCTATACTGATATAAACATCTATGCGGTATTGTGAAATGCATACATCCAAGCCTTGTGACTGTGGTGATAGACCTTTAAACAAATTAAAGGTTTTTTTGTGTTATGTTTATCGAATTCGGTCATTCCTTCCATCCAAACATACCTAGGATGTTAGGAACGGGAGTTGTCAATTCCTATGGTACCACCACTACCTACTAACGAATGGCGTAGCTAATGTTAATGAATGTATTTTGTCCCATTTAAACAAACCAAATGTCATACCAAAATGTAAGCATGTGAAAACAATGCACTAAGTATGTAATCAAATGAACATACATAACGTGAAATGTAATGTAAAACAATGTACTAAGTATGCACACAATGGACATACATAGCATGAAATGTAATGTAAAACGTTGTACTAAGTATGCACACAATGGACATACATAGCAAGACAATGTAATGTAAATCATGTACTATAAATGTACTAGTGAACATAGCAAGTATATGATGTGAAAACATGGAAAGCATGAAAGTAACAAGTAGGCACATGTGTTTCACCCCAAAACAGTTTGAAAACAGTAAAAGAGGGGTCTATTTACTCACTTGAGATTGCTTAGTAGTCCTTGAGTAACAACCAAACAATGCTAGAGATCACGGAAATCAAACGACACCTAATATAGGTAACTATGTTAATAAACGGACCTATATGGAGGATCGGGTAGCATGAGGGTTTGTAAACCAAATAAGCATGGGAACTTATGTAATATGGCTTAACAAACCTTACATACTAAAATGAAACCTAACCTAAGTGCTTACGACCCATTACGACCCGTTTAGGTAGCTTATGCTACTTTAACGCGTCGTTCGCGTGAAACGCGTTCGGAGTGCCTAACTAGTCCTATGATAAGTAAAATATGCCTTAACATGTCTAACATTGTTACCAAATCAGTTTAGATACCAAAAGTTATGTTACATATGCTTAAAATGAATTTTGGCGTACAAAGGGCATTTTGGTAATTTACCTAAGGCATATAAACTACCTATCATAGAACTTATCTATATGTCGTGACCATAAGGTATAACCTCGGAAGGTTATTCCCTATACAACTATGGTCACCTAAGGTGTTTGGTCGGATCCTAATGATCGACCAAATGGGTCGGGTTCGAAAGTATAAGCGATTGTTTAGATCGCTTACCTTACGACCCTATATAAGCACTAAACTAAAAGTGACGAGCTAAGCATGTTAAAACATGCTTAACTAAGTTAGAAAACAAGTTTGGTATCAAAACAAACGGTTTTGATACCTAAGAGTAGTTTGGTTACAAAATACGCAAGAATGCGCATTTTGGCCGAAACTACGACTCGTCACTGAGCCTAGATAACGTGGTAATCAGTAGGTATAGTCAGTAGGGGCTATAACCATCGTGATTACACTCACGTTATGAAGTTCAAACGAACTTCACATTGACCATAAACTGGTCAATGCAGAAAGTCAAACGCAGTTTGACTTTAACGCTAAAACGAAAGAAAAGAACGAAAGAACACTTACAAAGGGTCCCCACAAGCTAATCTTGATCCAAGTAGCTCAGGTATGAAGCAATGGCTTCAACTTAGAGCATTCTTAGATCAGATTTATGGGTTTTGTAAGTGAATGGGTTGGGTATTTATAGTAAATGGACAACCGTTAGGATCGTTTCTCGAAATCCGTGATTACATCTCATCCGTACATGTGTTGGAACATTAAGGCAACTCAAAATGGCCCCCCATGATCAGGTATCAACAAGTGGAATTGAGTTTTGGGTGCATAACAGCTGTTTAAAACATTGAATCTGGTCTGGGAGGGCCTCGCGGCCCGCAAAAGGGTCTACCATAACTTACGCGGCCCGCCTGGGCATGTCTGATCAGCCACAAGTTTGTTGAATTGTCAGTTTCAGTCCCTGTTGGTGCTTAACGCTCATTTCGATATTTTTAAGGCCCGTTAAGCCAACATTAAGGCCCTAAAATGATGCCTAAACATTGTGGACATGAAGCATGCTCAAAAATATGTCGGATGTTGGTTCGTTTGGTCGTATGATCGCGATGTTCGCTTAATTACGACGGAATGCGCATAAGAGCGAAAAACGATCCAAATTGCGTGGCGAATGGATTTTTCTCATGCCAAACACTAAAATAAAATATTTTAGTGCTTACATAAATTTTTGGGTGTCCGGATGTATTCAGAAGGCAAGTTATGCGCAAAAATGCAAACTTGTGCACTTTTTGACACTTTTAGTCCCTGAATGACCCAAAAGTTTATTTTAGCATACCGAACCCCTCAAAGCCTATTTCTAAGCTATGTAAAGGATATTTATGGTATGTTTAACTTATGTTCATGTTCCGGAATGTCTGTTACAGTTCAAATTGGCATACTTTCGCAGTTTGTCAAATTTAGTCCCTGTAAACGAATTAACTTGATTTCGGCATACCAAACCATCCAAAACTTATTTCTAAGTTATGTAAAGGTTATATAAGGTATGTTAAGCCTATTTCACTATTCCGGAGTGTTCGTTGCATTAAACTGGTTATATTTACGCATCAGTGCGCGTATAACCTTCCAGAAAGCGATTTAAGGCTTGAAATTGAACAAGAATTGATATGTGCAAATGATACATATATTTATACAAATCCCAAGTATAATATTTTATTGGTTTGGTCTTTGTTTGATGGTTGAAGTGACACAGGTGTCACAGTCTCCCCTACTTTAGGAAATTTCGTCCCGAAATTTAATTCTAGAGGAAACTTGTGAAGACAGTTGTGACGGTTTCGCCTTCAAATAGATCCATTGAACCCTCAAGTAAAACTCTGGGCCATGTTAGGATTCTTAGCGAATTTGTTAACCCTCAAAGTGAAGTCCTTGTAATAATAAAACATGGGGTTTCGAACTATGGACAAAGGAATGTTTCTTATGAAGACTCATCATAGGAAACTTGTGTGTGCTTGAAATCAGGATTGGGGAGTGTAAGATAAAATGACATTGGTCAAGGTCCAAGACTTCTCCCGTATCATTATCCTTGTCACTAAAGGTCTTAACACATGACAAAACTTTCCTGTGGTTTCTGTGCACTGAATTCCATAATTATGTAGGCCTCCATAATTACGTAATTCCTTGCACAGTCCGCACAGTTCATTTCGTAATGCGTAGAGGAAAAATCAATTGAATAAACATGAAGCGACTTGACTAGACCACCAAAGGATCTTTTCAACTAGATCAACGAATGATCTTTTTAACTAGATCAACACATGATCTTCTTAACTAGACCGTCGTACGATCCCCTTAAATAGACCACTTAAGGGATCTTTTTAACTATATCATCACATGATATTTCTAATCAGATTTTTAAATCAATCTGTTTATCTAGACCACTCAAGGGGTCCAATTTTAGATTAGTACTTTAAAACCCAAGGGACTTGACTATAACGTAGAAGTCCATTAAGGATTTAAGATAGTAACTTTGGATATCCTACTATGAATCCCTCATATGAGATATGATAGATTCTACGAGGATTTGGATGGATCACATACAACCACAAAACATGTAAGAAAACACATAAGCACAAAACTAGTTAACTTGATTCTTTAATTTGTTATCTTTGGGCATGGATATTTAAAGCACACTAGGAATCCAATCCATGGATTTCATTTGGCACTTTAATCATTTTCAAGGATCTATCTATGAAGATAGAAGGATTTTAAGAGGAATTTTGGCTTTGTTTCTTAAAAGAAACGAGTATTTAAGGTTCTTGGGGAGATCGCAAGTGATCATAAAAATGATAGAACCACTCGAGTAGTTTGTCTTTGGGTTGACATCATAAGGTTGCATCAAGCATTCACACAAACGCATAAATTTTACAGAAATAAAAACAACAAATCTTTATTTATGTAACAACCGAATTGTCTTGAAGTGTCAAAAGATAACAACCAAGGAATTACAAAACACTAATTGTTCACTGCTGCATCATTGTTCACGTTTGCCTCATTGATGTTAAACACTCGTCCACGCGCTGGAGGTGCATTAACAAGTCTTGGGCAATTGTTTCTATAGTGAGTAAGGTCACCACAGTTATAACATGACCCCGGTGGAAACCGTGCTTGAACAGCAGCAGGGTTTGCAGCAGCTTGATTTGCATAACGACAAACATTGATCAAATGTCCCAACCACCCACAGTGGGTACATTTGTGACACTGCTCTTGCTCTAGATGATGACGGTTGCATTTGTTGCACAAAGGTGCGGTACCAACATAGTTTTGCCTTTTGCGAGGTTGTGCTGGCTGGTTTGGTGCAACCTGTTTGTCTTGAGCAGTTACAGCGAAATTTTGAGAGGCTTTGCGCTTCTTCTTCTTGGATACCTCAGCCTGTTTTTCCTTTGGTTCTACTTGAGCAGTCTTGTCAGATGGTCTTGGGTCGCCTTTCCGAAACAGCTTACTCTTCCTGATATGGGATTTAGTCAGAGTGGCAGACAATTCAATGGCTTGTCTGACAGTAGTAGGGTTGCTGCCAGTAACGATATCCTGAACTACGTCAGGAAGACCATCAATGTATTTCTCAATCGCCTTATCCAGAGGCGTAACCATAGTAGGGCATAACAAGCTCAATTCCTCATAGCGGTCAGTATAGGCTCGATGTTCTCCACTGTCTTGCTTCAGGTCATCGAATTCCCTTTCTAAAGCTCTCAATTCATGACGAGGATAAAACTCCTTCATCATAAGAGCCCTAAGTTCAGCCCAAGTCTGTGCTAATGCAACCTCAGCACCGTGGTCTCTCATAACCCCGTTCCACCATGTAAGAGCCCTTTTCTGAAACACATTGGAAGCAAACTCGACCTTGCGATTATCAGGACACTGAACGTGACGGAACGTACTCTCAGTGCTCTCGAACCATTGTAAGAGCCCAGTTGCTCCTTCAGAACCACTAAACTTGAGTGGCTTAGCCGAATTGAAACTCTTGAAATTGCATGGAGCATTATGGTTGTTGATGGCTTGATTCATTTGAGCAAAAAGATTTGGGAAGGCAGCAGCCATTTGCTGCGCGATGATTTCCGCCAGTTCAACATTCGCCATCTGATTGTCGCGTCGAGGAGGCATTCTAAAAGAGGAACATGAAAGGAAACGAGTGAGAGAATTAGACGAAAAGAATGAGATGAAACAAATATGATGAAAGCAAGGATGGTGGTCATTTGTTTGTTACTACAAAGCAACAAACGACGCACAGCGATTAATCAAAGTAAATGGGTCAAAAATAATGTATCCCGAAGACATGCTCGCCTATAAGTGGACACTCACCCCAAGAGTTCCCAGGTAAGAGTGACTGGTCCGATATGGCGGATTTGTACGAACACTCGAGCCTTAGACAGAAAGCTCAGGGTACAGGCACCCACCCTTCCAGTTTGCACGTGTTCACATTATTTAGACCAAACTTTGACGGGATTTGAAAACTTAAAGGGTTCAAAATCAAATAATAAATCATCCTAGAACAGATGATTAGTTTTCAAAGCGGGATAGAAATTTATGTTCTTATTGTGGTTGTCACCTAAGAATAAGTGACGGTATTGTTTTAAAACTAAACACAAGAAAACTTGTGTTAGGGTCCTAGGAAGGTTATAGTCTAGGTCAAAGCATTACTAATAACCTAATTCCCTATAACCATTGGCTCTGATACCAACTTTTCTGTCACACCCCGACCACGTAAAACAACAAAACGTGGCGGAAACGTCGGGGAGTGCTGTAACAGAATCATTGTTTCATAACACATGGAAATTGAAATATTGTTTTATTGATTAAAAGAGTTACAATGTCTTGACAATCAAGGAAACATGACATAAATAACTAGTCTTGCATCTTTTATTGTCGCTAAGGCCCAAGTCCGCCTAAGTGTATCTTGATAAATCCTATGCATCATATCCTGAAACACATGTGAAAATAGGTACGTCAGCATAAAAATGCCTGTGAGATACATAGGTTTTGTGAAAATAGAATTCATGACTTATGTTTAAGAAAATGTTTAGTCATGAACCTTGTAATTTGCTTTGTCTTGTAAATCATTTGAAAAGTGATAAATAAACCAAATGATATATATGTATAAAAGAATAATACATGGTTAAGTAAATAACCAAGTAAAATGAGTTTATATCAGATAAGTTGTTTGTAAAACAATGTATTGTGAAAAGTATGTTATTTGTATAAAATGTTATATGTCTAAATTGAAATAATTCAAATAACGCTACGATATGTAATACCATACAATCACTTATATATAGGAAGTACCAGCGGCGTATCCACCATGCTTGTATCATATTACACACGCCTCGTTACTTAAATCACTTACTCAAACCAAACCACCAAAGTAAAATGTTTATGTATAATCAAATGTCAAAATGTTTGTGTGAAAACCATGTCTAATGTCTATGTCTAATGTAAATCATGAATTGTGTATATCAATGTCAAAATGTTTATGTCCAATGTAAATCATGAATTGTGTATATCAATGTCAAAATGTTTATGTCTAATGTAAATCATGAATTTTGTATATCAATGTCAAAATGTTTATGTCTAATGTAAATCATGAATTGTATATATCAATGTCAAAATGTTTATGTCTAATGTAAATCATGTAATTTGTATCCAAAATATCATGTATGGTAAGTGAAATATATAAACTAAACCATATGTAAAATGCACAAAAACAAGGTATTGAAGTAAAACATGGTTTAAATCAAAGTTATGTTTTGTGGAACAAATGCATGCTATACTGATATAAACATCTATGCGGTATTGTGAAATGCATACATCCAAGCCTTGTGACTGTGGTGATAGACCTTTAAACAAATTAAAGGTTTTTCTGTGTTATGTTTATCGAATTCGGTCATTCCTTCCATCCAAACATACCTAGGATGTTAGGAACGGGAGTTGTCAATTCCTATGGTACCACCACTACCTACTAACGAATGGCGTAGCTAATGTTAATGAATGTATTTTGTCCCATTTAAACAAACCAAATGTCATACCAAAATGTAAGCATGTGAAAACAATGCACTAAGTATGTAATCAAATGAACATACATAGCGTGAAATGTAATGTAAAACAATGTACTAAGTATGCACACAATGGACATACATAGCATGAAATGTAATGTAAAACGTTGTACTAAGTATGCACACAATGGACATACATAGCAAGACAATGTAATGTAAATCATGTACTATAAATGTACTAGTGAACATAGCAAGTATATGATGTGAAAACATGGAAAGCATGAAAGTAACAAGTAGGCACATGTGTTTCACCCCAAAACAGTTTGAAAACAGTAAAAGAGGGGTCTATGTACTCACTTGAGATTGCTTAGTAGTCCTTGAGTAACAACCAAACAATGCTAGAGATCACGGAAATCAAACGACACCTAATATAGGTAACTATGTTAATAAACGGACCTATATGGAGGATCGGGTAGCATGAGGGTTTGTAAACCAAATAAGCGTGGGAACTTATGTAATATGGTTTAACAAACCTTACATACTAAAATGAAACCTAACCTAAGTGCTTACGACCCATTACGACCCGTTTAGGTAGCTTATGCTACTTTAACGCGTCGTTCGCGTGAAACGCGTTCGGAATGCCTAACTAGTCCTATGATAAGTAAAATATGCCTTAACATGTCTAACATTGTTACCAAATCAGTTTAGATACCAAAAGTTATGTTACATATGCTTAAAATGAATTTTGGCGTACAAAGGGCATTTTGGTAATTTACCTAAGGCATATAAACTACCTATCATAGAACTTATCTATATGTCGTGACCATAAGGTATAACCTCGGAAGGTTATTCCCTATACAACTATGGTCACCTAAGGTGTTTGGTCGGATCCTAATGATCGACCAAATGGGTCGGGTTCGAAAGTATAAGCGATTGTTTAGATCGCTTACCTTACGACCCTATATAAGCACTAAACTAAAAGTGACGAGCTAAGCATGTTAAAACATGCTTAACTAAGTTAGAAAACAAGTTTGGTATCAAAACAAACGGTTTTGATACCTAAGAGTAGTTTGGTTACAAAATACGCAAGAATGCGCATTTTGGCCGAAACTACGACTCGTCACTGAGCCTAGATAACGTGGTAATCAGTAGGTATAGTCAGTAGGGGCTATAACCATCGTGATTACACTCACGTTATGAAGTTCAAACGAACTTCACATTGACCATAAACTGGTCAATGCAGAAAGTCAAACGCAGTTTGACTTTAACGCTAAAACGAAAGAAAAGAACGAAAGAACACTTACAAAGGGTCCCCGCAAGCTAATCTTGATCCAAGTAGCTCAGGTATGAAGCAATGGCTTCAACTTAGAGCATTCTTAGATCAGATTTATGGGTTTTGTAAGTGAATGGGTTGGGTATTTATAGTAAATGGACAACCGTTAGGATCATTTCTCGAAATCCGTGATTACATCTCATCCGTACATGTGTTGGAACATTAAGGCAACTCAAAATGGCCCCCCATGATCAGGTATCAACAAGTGGAATTGAGTTTTGGGTGCATAACAGCTGTTAACAGCTATTTAAAACATTGAATCTGGTCTGGGAGGGCCTCGCGGCCCGCGTAAGGGTCTACCATAACTTACGCGGCCCGCCTGGGCATGTCTGATCAGCCATAAGTTTGCTGAATTGTCAGTTTCAGTCCCTGTTGGTGTTTAACGCTCATTTCAATATGTTTAAGGCCCGTTAAGCCAACATTAAGGCCCTAAAATGATGCCTAAACATTATGGACATGAAGCATGCTCAAAAATATGTCGGATGTTGGTTCGTTTGGTCGTAAGATCGCGATGTTCGCTTAATTACGACGGAATGCGCATAAGAGCGAAAAACGATCCAAATTGCGTGACGAATGGATTTTTCTCATGCCAAACACTAAAATAAAATATTTTAGTGCTTACATAAATTTTTGGGTGTCCGGATGTATTCAGAAGGCAAGTTATGCGCAAAAATGCAAACTTATGCACTTTTTGACACTTTTAGTCCCTGAATGACCCAAAAGTTTATTTTAGCATACCGAACCCCTCAAAGCCTATTTCTAAGCTATGTAAAGGATATTTATTGTATGTTTAACTTATGTTCATGTTACGGAATGTCTGTTACAGTTCAAATTGGCATACTTTCGCAGTTTGTGAAATTTAGTCCCTGTAAACGAATTAACTTGATTTCGGCATACCAAACCATCCAAAACTTATTTCTAAGTTATGTAAAGGTTATATAAGGTATGTTAAGCCTATTTCACTATTCCGGAGTGTTCTTTGCATTAAACTGGTTATATTTACGCATCAGTGCGCGTATAACCTTCCAGAAAGCGATTTAAGGCTTGAAATTGAACAAGAATTGATATGTGCAAATGATACATATATTTATACAAATCCCAAGTATAATATTTTATTGGTTTGGTCTTTGTTTGATGGTTGAAGTGACACAGGTGTCACAACCCATTGGTTCTTCAATCTGATTTGTCGGGTTGAACCGGCTATGGAAATACGGGGCCGGCTCCTGGAAGGTGTCACACCCCGACCACGTATAACATACAAGACGTGGCGGAAACATCGGGGAGTGTTGTAACAGAATTAATGTTTCATAACCATGGATACCAAAAAGTGTTTTGTTTTATTAAACATTGAATAATTACATCGTCTGGAAATCTAAATACACAATTTAAACATTGTCTATCATTGTTATTGAGTCACTAAGGCCTTGTCCAGTCCTATGTGAGAATTCATCTTATCAATCGATATCATCCAACAATACCTGAAACATATGTGAAAACGAGGTCAGCAAAGAAATGCTGGCGAGATACATAGGTTTTGTGAAAATAAGATTCATGACTTCTGTTTTAAGAAAATGTTTAGTCATGAACCTTGTAATTTGCTTTGTCTTTGTAAATCATTTGAAAAATAATAAGTTCAGATGATATGTATAAGTAAATGTCAGGTTAAATAAATAACCATGTAAAAATGTGTTTGTATAGGATAAGTTGTTTGTAAATAAATGTCTTGTGAAAAGTATGTTATTTGTATAAAATGTTCTATGTCTCAAACTGAAATGATTCAAATAACGTTACGACATATAATACCATACAAACACTTATATATAGGAAGTACCAGCGGCGTATCCACCATGTTTGTATCATATTATACACGCATCGTTACTTAATCACTTAATCAAACCAAAGCAAACAATGTAAAATGTCTATGTTTAAATCAATTGTCAAATGTATTGAATAATATGTCAAAGTATTCATGTCAAGATGTAAATCATGTCAAAATGTCTATGTCAAATATCCATGTCAAATGTCTATGTCAAATATCCATGTATGGCAAGTGAAATGTCTCAACTAAACCATATGCACAAAAACAAAGTATTGAAGTAAAACTTGGTTTAAATCAAAGTTATGTTTTGTGGGAAATACATGATCAAATGTCAATCATGTTCTAATGTTTACCCAATCGTTAACCCATTTTGTAAAATCGTTCTAGTCGTTCTTGTTTTAATTGTGAAACTACTTAATGGTCGATTCTCTAATAACATTCAAACCTTCTTGACGCGTTCCTCGCTCCATCTAGCTCTCGTTCTCGTTCTTAACAAACCCTTACCAAAGGGTAAGTTAATAATTACAGATTCAGTCGCTACCCACAACCCCCACACATAACAATGGGTGCATTAAATAACGGGATTTGTCAGATCCTATGGTACCATAACCTAATACTGGTCGGCTTGATCATTGCTAATGAATGTCATCGGTCATGTAAACTACAACCAACAAGTTTGTTCACTTTTTGAAATTGTTATTAGTTTTTGAAATCATTGTATTCGTTCTTGAAATCATTGTTAGCGTTCTTGAAATAATTGTTATTGTTCTTGAAACTACATTGTAATTGTTCTTGAAACTATTGTAATTGTTCTTGAAACCATTGATAAAACATTTAGCACATATGAGTCACCCCAAAACAGTTGAAAACAGTAAAAGAGGGGAATAATGTACTCGCCTGATAATGCTTGGAGGTCTTGAACAACAACCAAACAAAGCTAGAGGGAGCACGGAATCAGTCGGCAATCTAAAACTATATAAATAAACCGGACTTAAATCGGGAGATCGGATAGAATGAGGCTTGGTAAACCAAATGAGTATTGGAACTCATATGATATGGTTTAACAAGGCCTACATACTACAATGAAACCAAACCTAAGTGCTTTCGACCCATCGCGACCCATTAAGGTAGCTTATGCTATTTTAACGCGTCGCGCGCGTGAAACGCGTTCGGACCGTCTAACTAGTCCTATGACAAGTGTTATATGCCTAAACATGTTACATAATCAGTTATGTGACAAAAGTTTAGGTTACATATGCTTAATTACCAATTATACATGAAAAGGGTATTTTGGTAATTTACCTACGGCATATAAACTACCTATCATACAACTACTCAAACGATGTGACCATAGGGTATAACCTCGGAAGGTTATTCCCTACCTACTATGGTCACCTAATGTGTTTGGTCGGATCCTAATGATCGACCAAATGGGTCGGGTTCGAAGGTATAGGCGATTTATTAGATCGCCTACCCTACGACCCTATACAACGTGGTAATCAGTGGGCATAGTCCCAAGGGACTATAACCAACGTGATTACACTCACGTTGCGAAGTTCAAACGAACTTCGCATTGACCATTACTGGTCAACGCTGAAAGTCAAACAAAGTTTGACTTTCTGACTCGAAAAGCAGTAAAATAAGGAAAAGAACGAAAGAATACTTACGAAGGGTCCCCGAATGCTAAACTCGATTCAAAAATCTCAGGTATGAAACAAATGTTTCAACTTAGAGTTTCTCAAATCAAGTTTCTAGTGATTTTAGCAATGGGGGGTATGGGGTATTTATAGGAATACCCGAACCGTTAAGATCGTTTCATGGAAAACGTGCCTTAATCCCATCCGTACATGTGTTGCAAAGTTATGGTGTTTAGGTGTTTAAATTCCATCCATACATGTGTTGCAAAGTTATGGTGTTTAGGTGTTTAAATTCCATCCATACATGTGTTGCAAAGTTATGGTGCCAAAAATCCATCCTTATCCGCTGACTAAGCAAGTTAGAATGTGTGGTTGTGAATTAAACAACGGCTAATACATCGAATCTGGTCCCGAAAACGCAAAACTGAGTTTTCTGCATGTTTTCTGTCCAGCATAGGCAGTCGCGTAGCGCGACTGGTAAAGCCTATAGGGCTCGCGCTACGCTAGCATGTACCAGCTTCAGAAAAGTTTCAAAATTTACAGTTTTGGTCCCTGTGGTGTTTTAAGGCCTTTTTCGATGCGTTTGAACCCCGTTAACCTCATTTCAAGGCTCTAAAATGAAGTTAAAGTATAGGGAACTCAAAACATGCTCAAAAATATCTCGGATGATGGTTCGTTTGGTCGTACGAACGCGATGTTCGCTTAATTACGACGGAATGCGCACAAGCGCGAAAAACGATCCAAATGACGAAACGAATGGATTTTTCTTATGGCGAACACTAAAATATAATATAGTCATGCTTACATAAATTTTTGGATGTCCGGATGTATTCAGAACGTAAGTTATGCGCGAAAATGCAAACTTGTGCACTTTTTGACACTTTTAGTCCCTGAATGACCCAGAAGTTTATTTTAGCACACCGGACCCCTCAAAGCCTATTTCTAAGCTATGTAGAGGATATTTAAGGTGTGTTTAACTTATGGTCATGTTCCGGAATGTCTGTTACAGTTCAAATTGGCATACTTTCGCAGTTTGTCAACTTTAGTCCCTGTAAGCGATTTAACTTGATTTTGCCATACCAAATCCTTCAAAACTTATTTCTAAGTTATGTAAAGGTTATTTAAGGTATGTTAAGCCTATGTCACTATTCCGGAGTGTTTTTTGCATTAAACTGGTTATATTTACGCATTTGTGCGCGTATAACCTTCCAGAAAGCGATTTAGAGTTTGAAATTGAACAAGAATTGATATGTGCAAATGATACACATATTTTTACAAATCCCAAGTATGAAATATAATATTTCATTGGTTCGGTATTTGTTTGATGGCCGTGGAGGCACAGGTGTTACAGTCTCCCCTACTTTAGGAAATTTCGTCCCGAAATTTATTTAGAGGAAACTTGTGAGAGCTTGAAAACATGAAATTGAAAAGATCGAACAATATTGATTAGGGTTCTTGAACTTCTAGTAACCTTAATAACATTATGTTTGCAATGTAAGAGGGATACTTATATACAAGTATATGAAGCATCATTGGTGCGTCCACCGTACCTCCATTACATCGTTGTCATTTTGTTATTGTTGTCGCTATCGGTTCTTACACATAATAAATCTTACTGGTTTTCTGTGCACTAAATTTCATAATTATGTACGCGTCCATAATTAGACAATTCCTTGCCCAGTTCACACAGTCCATTTTATAATGTGTAGTGTGAAACCAAATGAACAATCCTGTGATGAGTGTGACTAGACCGCCATAGAGTCCTTTTGACTAAATCAATAAACGATCTAAATAGACTATCAAGGAGTCTGTTCAGCTACATCACTAGATGTCGTCTTTTAACCAAATTGTGAATCAATCTTTTTGACTAGACCACTTAAGGGTCTCCTATAAAACATGGAGCGGTACTTACATAATCCAAGGGTCTTAACTATTACATAGAAGCCCATTAAGGATTGAAGGTAGTACCTTTTGAATATCCTGCTACGAATCCCTCATATGAAGATATGAAAGATTCTGCGAGGATTTGGATACGAATATCCAGAGTATAAAAACACAAAAACATAGAGGAGAATACATAACACATAATCGCATAATTGCATACTCGTTCAATCGCATAATCGTTCAATTTGACCTTTAATGTGTTATCTTTGGACACGGGTATTTAAAGCATACCAGGAACCCAATCCGTGGATTTCCTTTGGCACTTTAAATATTTTCAAGAATCTAACTATGAAGATAGGAAGATCTTAAAAGGAATTCGGTTTGTCCTAATTGAGTTGTTTTGTACATTTTAATGTGTACAAGGAATTCAATCAGGGCTCCGATGTCAACAAAGGTGTTGATCGTGATTGGCTCAGGACATGAATAGATCAAGATGTCATCAATAATAACAATGACGAACTGATCCAAATAAGACTTGCAGACTCTATTTATTAAGTCCTTGAAGCTGGCTGGAGCATTTGTCAACCCAAAGGGCATGACTGTAAACTCGTAATGGCCATACTTCGTGCAGAAAACTGTTTTGGGAATATCTTCTTCGAGAATACAAAGTTGATGATACCCAAAACGCAAATCGATCTTGGAAAAGCATGAAACGCTATGCAGTTGATCGGAGAAATCGTTGATTTAAGGTAGGGGATATCGATTCTTGATGGTAAGCTTAATAGGCTTACGTTAATCGATACAAATTCGAGAAGATCCATCTTTCTTTTTCACAAAGAGGGCAAGAGTTTTCCCCCAAGGTGAAAATTTCGGACGGATGAATCCTTTATCAGACAACTCTTGAAGCTGTTTGATAATTCTTGCATCTCGAACGGTGCAAGATGATAAGATACTTTAGATTTAAAAGAAGTAAGTGTTTGAGGTTCTTAGGGAGATTACAAGTGATCATAAAAATGACAGAACCACACGAGTAGTTTTGTCTTTGTGTTAACATCATAAGGTTGAATCAAACATTCATACAATTGCATTAGTTAAAAATAAAACCACAAATTTTATTTATATAACATCCGCATTGTCTTTAAATGTTACAAGATAACAACCAGAGGAAAAACAAACTGCTAATTGTTCACTCCTTCATCATTGAGTGCCTCATTGATGTTAAACACTTGACCGCGTGCTGGATTCACATTGACGTTGACGTTCGCATTCGGGTTTGCGTTAGCATTTGCATTCACCAGTCTTGGGCAGTTGTGGCGGAAGTGACCAATCTCTCCGCAGTTGAAACATGAACCCAGTGGAAATCTCACAGCATTCCCTTGAACCGGAGCTTGAACCTGAGCAACCTGATTTTGTCCCAAACGACAAACCTTGGCCAAATGCCCAAGTTTACCACACGTCGTGCATTGCCAGCAAGCTTGTTGTACTGCGTGATGACCGTTGCAGCGTGCACAATAAGGTGCGGTACCGGCATATGCTTTCTTTGCAGGTGGCTGAGTTGGTGGGTTCCGCGGGTTCTGAGCAGTCTGTGCTGTAACAGCAAAGTTCTGAACATCCTTTCGCTTTCTTGATTTCTTTGACGTCTCACCTTCCTTACCCTTCTTGTTTTGACCTTTCTTGCTATCCTCCTTGTCAGCTGACTGTTTCTTGCCCTTGTCACCCTTCCTGTGTAACTTGTTCTTCCGAATCTGCGACTCAGTCAATGTTGCTGATAACTCGATCGCCTGACGGAGTGTGGCAGGGTTACTACCAGTAAGGATGTCTTGTACCGAGTCAGGTAGGCCGTCGATGTACCTTTCGATAGCTATGTCAAGTGGGGTAACCATTGTCGGGCAAAGCAGACTCAGCTCCTCAAACCTATCAGTATACGCCCTGTGCTCACCACTATCTTGCTTCAACTCATCAAATTCCTTCTCCAAAGCTCGCTGTTCATGACGAGGACAGAATTCCCTCATCATAAGGGCTCTCAATTCAGCCCATGTCTGTGCGAGAGCAACTTCGGCACCTCTGTCTCTCATAACCCCGTTCCACCATGTCAAAGCCCTCTTCTGAAATACGCTCGAAGAAAACTCTACCTTGCGATTTTCCGGACACTGCACATGGCGAAAAGTATTCTCTATGCTCTCGAACCACTGAAGAAGCCCAGTCGCCCCTTCAGAACCACTAAACTTGAGTGGTTTAGCCTGGTTAAAATCCTTGTATTTGCATGTAACATTGTTGTTGTTGTTGGCTTGGATCCATTGAGCAAAGAGGTTTGGGAATTGAGCAGCCATTTGCTGCGCAATGATTTCTGCCAGCTCGGCAGTCTCTATCTGGTTTTCGCGTCGAGGAGGCATTGTCTAAAAGAGGAAACATGAAAGGAAACGAGTGAGAGAATTTAGACGAAAAGAATGAGATGAAACAAATCTGATGAAAGCAAGGATAGTGGTCATTTGTTTGTTACTACAAAGCAACAAACGACACACAGTGACTAATCAAAGTAAATAGGTCAAAAATAATGTATCGCGAAGACATGCTCGCCTATAAGTGAACACTCATCCCAAGAATTCCCAGGTAAGCACAACTGGTCTCGCGTCTGATGAGATGTATACGAAGTGCTTGCCTAGACAGAAAACCCAGAATACAGGCATTCACCCTTCCAGTTTGCACGTGTTCACATTATTTAAAACCCAAAACTTTGCCGAGATTTTGAAAATTCAAAGGGGTTCAAAACCATATAACAGAGGGTTCAAAACCTTGTAATCAATCATCCTAGAACAGATGATTAGTTTTCAAAGCGGTTTTGAAATTTATGTTCTTGTTGTGGTCGTCGCCTAAGGATAGGTGACGGTATTGTTTTATGACTAAACGCAAGTAAACTCGCGTTAGGGTCCTAGAAAGGTTATAGACTAGGTCAAAGCATTACTAATAACCTAATTCCCTATAACCATTGGCTCTGATACCATCTTTTCTGTCACACCCCGACCACGTATAACATACAAGACGTGGCGGAAACATCGGGGAGTGTTGTAACAGAATTAATGTTTCATAACCATGGATACCAAAAAGTGTTTTGTTTTATTAAACATTGAATAATTACATCGTCTGGAAATCTAAATACACAATTTAAACATTGTCTATCATTGTTATTGAGTCACTAAGGCCTTGTCCAGTCCTATGTGAGCATTCATCTTATCAATCGATATCATCCAACAATACCTGAAACATATGTGAAAACGAGGTCAGCAAAGAAATGCTGGCGAGATACATAGGTTTTGTGAAAATAAGATTCATGACTTCTGTTTTAAGAAATTGTTTAGTCATGAACCTTGTAATTTGCTTTGTCTTTGTAAATCATTTGAAAAATAATAAGTTCAGATGATATGTATAAGTAAATGTCAGGTTAAATAAATAACCATGTAAAAATGTGTTTGTATAGGATAAGTTGTTTGTAAATAAATGTCTTGTGAAAAGTATGTTATTTGTATAAAATGTTCTATGTCTCAAACTGAAATGATTCAAATAACGTTACGACATATAATACCATACAAACACTTATATATAGGAAGTACCAGCGGCGTATCCACCATGTTTGTATCATATTATACACGCATCGTTACTTAATCACTTAATCAAACCAAAGCAAACAATGTAAAATGTCTATGTTTAAATCAATTGTCAAATGTATTGAATAATATGTCAAAGTATTCATGTCAAGATGTAAATCATGTCAAAATGTCTATGTCAAATATCCATGTCAAATGTCTATGTCAAATATCCATGTATGGCAAGTGAAATGTCTCAACTAAACCATATGCACAAAAACAAAGTATTGAAGTAAAACTTGGTTTAAATCAAAGTTATGTTTTGTGGGAAATACATGATCAAATGTCAATCATGTTCTAATGTTTACCCAATCGTTAACCCATTTTGTAAAATCGTTCTAGTCGTTCTTGTTTTAATTGTGAAACTACTTAATGGTCGATTCTCTAATAACATTCAAACCTTCTTGACGCGTTCCTCGCTCCATCTAGCTCTCGTTCTCGTTCTTAACAAACCCTTACCAAAGGGTAAGTTAATAATTACAGATTCAGTCGCTACCCACAACCCCCACACATAACAATGGGTGCAGTAAATAACGGGATTTGTCAGATCCTATGGTACCATAACCTAATACTGGTCGGCTTGATCATTGCTAATGAATGTCATCGGTCATGTAAACTACAACCAACAAGTTTGTTCACTTTTTGAAATTGTTATTAGTTTTTGAAATCATTGTATTCGTTCTTGAAATCATTGTTAGCGTTCTTGAAATAATTGTTATTGTTCTTGAAACTACATTGTAATTGTTCTTGAAACTATTGTAATTGTTCTTGAAACCATTGATAAAACATTTAGCACATATGAGTCACCCCAAAACAGTTGAAAACAGTAAAAGAGGGGAATAATGTACTCGCCTGATAATGCTTGGAGGTCTTGAACAACAACCAAACAAAGCTAGAGGGAGCACGGAATCAGTCGGCAATCTAAAACTATATAAATAAACCGGACTTAAATCGGGAGATCGGATAGAATGAGGCTTGGTAAACCAAATGAGTATTGGAACTCATATGATATGGTTTAACAAGGCCTACATACTACAATGAAACCAAACCTAAGTGCTTTCGACCCATCGCGACCCATTAAGGTAGCTTATGCTATTTTAACGCGTCGCGCGCGTGAAACGCGTTCGGACCGTCTAACTAGTCCTATGACAAGTGTTATATGCCTAAACATGTTACATAATCAGTTATGTGACAAAAGTTTAGGTTACATATGCTTAATTACCAATTATACATGAAAAGGGTATTTTGGTAATTTACCTACGGCATATAAACTACCTATCATACAACTACTCAAACGATGTGACCATAGGGTATAACCTCGGAAGGTTATTCCCTACCTACTATGGTCACCTAATGTGTTTGGTCGGATCCTAATGATCGACCAAATGGGTCGGGTTCGAAGGTATAGGCGATTTATTAGATCGCCTACCCTACGACCCTATACAACGTGGTAATCAGTGGGCATAGTCCCAAGGGACTATAACCAACGTGATTACACTCACGTTGCGAAGTTCAAACGAACTTCGCATTGACCATTACTGGTCAACGCTGAAAGTCAAACAAAGTTTGACTTTCTGACTCGAAAAGCAGTAAAATAAGGAAAAGAACGAAAGAATACTTACGAAGGGTCCCCGAATGCTAAACTCGATTCAAAAATCTCAGGTATGAAACAAATGTTTCAACTTAGAGTTTCTCAAATCAAGTTTCTAGTGATTTTAGCAATGGGGGGTATGGGGTATTTATAGGAATACCCGAACCGTTAAGATCGTTTCATGGAAAACGTGCCTTAATCCCATCCGTACATGTGTTGCAAAGTTATGGTGTTTAGGTGTTTAAATTCCATCCATACATGTGTTGCAAAGTTATGGTGTTTAGGTGTTTAAATTCCATCCATACATGTGTTGCAAAGTTATGGTGCCAAAAATCCATCCTTATCCGCTGACTAAGCAAGTTAGAATGTGTGGTTGTGAATTAAACAACGGCTAATACATCGAATCTGGTCCCGAAAACGCAAAACTGAGTTTTCTGCATGTTTTCTGTCCAGCATAGGCAGTCGCGTAGCGCGACTGGTAAAGCCTATAGGGCTCGCGCTACGCTAGCATGTACCAGCTTCAGAAAAGTTTCAAAATTTACAGTTTTGGTCCCTGTGGTGTTTTAAGGCCTTTTTCGATGCGTTTGAACCCCGTTAACCTCATTTCAAGGCTCTAAAATGAAGTTAAAGTATAGGGAACTCAAAACATGCTCAAAAATATCTCGGATGATGGTTCGTTTGGTCGTACGAACGCGATGTTCGCTTAATTACGACGGAATGCGCACAAGCGCGAAAAACGATCCAAATGACGAAACGAATGGATTTTTCTTATGGCGAACACTAAAATATAATATAGTCATGCTTAAATAAATTTTTGGATGTCCGGATGTATTCAGAACGTAAGTTATGCGCGAAAATGCAAACTTGTGCACTTTTTGACACTTTTAGTCCCTGAATGACCCAGAAGTTTATTTTAGCACACCGGACCCCTCAAAGCCTATTTCTAAGCTATGTAGAGGATATTTAAGGTGTGTTTAACTTATGGTCATGTTCCGGAATGTCTGTTACAGTTTAAATTGGCATACTTTCGCAGTTTGTCAACTTTAGTCCCTGTAAGCGATTTAACTTGATTTTGCCATACCAAATCCTTCAAAACTTATTTCTAAGTTATGTAAAGGTTATTTAAGGTATGTTAAGCCTATGTCACTATTCCGGAGTGTTTTTTGCATTAAACTGGTTATATTTACGCATTTGTGCGCGTATAACCTTCCAGAAAGCGATTTAGAGTTTGAAATTGAACAAGAATTGATATGTGCAAATGATACACATATTTTTACAAATCCCAAGTATGAAATATAATATTTCATTGGTTCGGTATTTGTTTGATGGCCGTGGAGGCACAGGTGTTACAGAAGGCCCGATGAGAGCTTGACCGCTGCAATGGCAAGAAAGAGTAGCGTGAATCTTCGGGCTTGTTCTCTGAATATGGCCCAAAGGAGTGATGATATGAGGGCGACGAACTGAGTGAGACAGAACACCTCGCAGGTTCTAAGTAGGTCCTCCAGTCTTCTTGAGGACTAGTGCTCATAGTAGCTGACGGAGTTCGCCGGTGGGAAGACCCGGCCTCATGATCGTTAGGAGCGGTGAATGGAGCCTTGCCTCGTACTCCTCTCCTGAATCTCGGCGGCATTTTTCTTGATCCTGTCAAAACAAACAAAGGAAACAACAAAAGAAAACAATAAAGGACAAAATAAAAGATTAGGATTTAGTCCTAAGTCCTTTGCCTAGACTCGGAAGTCGAGGAATGTGCAACTGTGTCATTGAGATTAAACACAAAGGCTAGTGTTTAATTCACTCAATGTTGGCTCTGATACCAACATGTCACACCCCGATATTTCCACGTATTACCGGTGGGCCCGGTGGGGAGTATCGTGACGTAGTTGATATCATCATAGTCAAATAATCACAGTTCAATGCACAGCGGAAGTCTAAAGTAAAAATATTACAAACCGAATGAAAGTAACATAAAGTATTACAACGGAATGTAAAGAGATCCAAAGGCGGACCAAAAGATAAACAGAATTATTATTCAACAGATTTTTAAACATCTAAAGCTTGCAAGACTCTTTATTCGATGCTAGGAGTAGCCAACCCATTTCTCTTAGTACCTGCAGTTAGCCTTTTTGAAAAATACGTCAGTTTACACTGGTAAATACAATTAACCGACTCTTTTGAAAAGTGTTTATAAAAATTTGATTTAATGCACAAGGCACAAATAATCTTTTATAACTTGGGATAATTATTTAAAAATAATCTTGTAAAAGAATTATATGTTTGTTATACGTTCAGTAGCCCGGGTTAAAATACCAGGTTAAAGATTAATAGACACACCACATAATATAACCTACGGCGAGTTATTCTCGAACAAGCAGGTATATCATTTTACATACGCATTGGCAGGTGTATGCCTACACCCCGTGTTTAAGTCGTAGCCATTTCAATGAATGAGCCGAGGATATCCAGGACATGGTCATTAATCCCCCAAAGGCTTAAAACAAACAAAACAGATTAAACGGGTTATCTCAATGATTTTAACCTTCATACGATTAAAGATTGAATACCCGACCAAGCGGTATTTTATATACCGTACCCCAAGCCCGTATAAGGGAAAATAAGTTAAAAGTATTTACCTGAGCAAAATATAAATTTATTCCCAGCCGTAAATCAATCAAGCAAGTACAGATAGCTTTTACCGGGCTCCTAATCTGGAACGAAGGTTTTTTTTAATAACCTATTAGAATCCTAACGGGTCTCATTTAAGTCTTAACTTAGACCGGTTAGTTTTAAGGAAATGTATACGGTTCAAAACGCAAGATTAAGCGAAGACCGGATTAGAATGTGATTTAGACCCGACAAGTATGAAGACTTGTATAATATAGGTAAACTAAACACATTCTGGATTTTGAGGTAAAAATGATAAGTTTTGACCCGTTTCGGTCAATTTATGCAAACTAGTCACATAAACCGCACCGAAGGCGAAAAATGCATAACGGGTAACCAAATGAGTCATGAACAGGTTCCCTAAGTTAATATGCTTAAAATGTGTTATGATATCAGAAGGATACATTCCATTATGCCCAAAACGAATTTAAAATCAATTTAAGCCCCGTAGGGGTATTTTGGTCATTTTAAAGATTATAAAAGAGGTTAAATGACAATCTAAGGTTCTGGTCTAAAATGATCAGTAAGATATTAAACATATGTGAAATTTATCATCTATGGCCAAACTATGCACCGTAGGGGCATTTTGGTCATTTCACATAAGCTTTAAGGGTCAAATTTGTAAATCTGAGTTCAAAACTTTTACTTACTGTTAATGTATCAAAATTTACTTAATAAAACATCAATAGGTAATGGGTCTTAAATGTTAAACATAGTTTTAACCCATACTATGTGTTTAAAACGCGTAAAAAGTCAATTTTAGGCGATTTTCAGGTTATATAAGAAAAGTTGAGATTTTTATCAGTCCAGAAGGCTTAAGATATTTTATTTAACATATGAAATCAGTAGAAAAAGATTTGGTATCAAAATGTTATGTAAAACTCATTTTATTAGTAAAAAGGGTATAACCGTCAATTACCGAATCAAAGCAAGAACCCCATGTTATGATCAGTTTAAAAATTAATAAAAATCTCCAAAAATCCCAAAATATAATATTACATCAGTGGGTAAAAGTTTTGATTTCAAAATTTGGGTTTAAATAGGTTTTATGTCAAAAATGCCGTTTAATTAATAAAAATGCTTCAATTTACGATATCGAGCATAACTCCTAATTTAGACCTCAAACTGATGTCAAATTTTTAGGACATGTTTATAAATCAGTAATAAAGGTTTTTGTCCTCTCACATTTTCAAAAATCTCATTTTAATATCAAAAGGGCATAACGGTCAACATTTAAGCAATTAACAGAAACATGCAAATGAATCGGATTAATAAGGAACCACGTAGTATAACCTCAGAGGGTTTTACTAACTTATATTATGGTCCTAAAGGAACCTTAAGGCATATCTAAAACAAGCTAAATCGGGTCAGAACTGAAAGTCAAAGCAAAAGTCTTCTTTTGCGACTTTCGGATCCGAACCGAGCCTAAACTCAGAATTGTCGGGTTGAACATGCCTAGACATGATCTTACATTAATTACCAAGTTATATTAGTGTTAAAACAGGTGCCATAACCTCTGCATTGTTAGTTATGAGTTTATTTGCAAAATAGCTTTCTGTTGACTTTTTAATATTAAGTTTGACCCGACAATTGACCAAGTTAGAGTGATAATCAGTGGGTGCCCTTTTAAGGGTTTATTACCCACATAATTACCAACTCATAGCCACTTTCAATTCGAATAATGGCTGGACCGTTAGTGATTAATCACTAAGTCAAAGCTTAATTACGACGGCTTTGACTTTTGGTCATTAGACTAATAAAACTTGAATTAGAGAGGCTAAGAATGCTTACAAGGGCTCTTAGCACGAATTAGGAACTTGAGAAATCTTGCTTGAGTTCCAGGAAGCTCCAGAGATGAGTTGAGAATATTTTTTGTGAATGAGCAATGAACTAGCAAACAACAAGTTCTTATATAGCAAAAAATACTTCACAAGATCACTCCACACAAGTCTACAATTGATTTCTGATGATTCCAGGTGTCCCCTATGCATGTAATACTGTTGGCTCAGACCCTGGAATTGAAAACAAGCTTTCTAAGGCGGTGGAACAGGTCAAACTCGCAGCTGTCAACATCTGGCTATTACTTGCACTTCCTCGCGGCCCACGTAAGACATAGGGAAGTCTTACGCGGCCCGCGACAACCTTCAAAACCGGGAAAAAGTTTTTAAACTTTGCACTTTCAGCCCCTGGTCCATTTTAACTTTATTTTACTTCCATTTATTGCATTTAGGACCCCCATAGTTAACTTTTAAGGACCTTGGGTCATAAACTAACTCCGTGAGGCTTCCAGTTAGTCGTACGATCACCCGAAAAGTCTTGTTTTCCTTGAAACTCCACAAAATTAATATCGACATTCTTGAGATCAAAATGTATAATTATTACGATGTTTTTGGGTTCGCTAAAAGGTCACTCAGAGGTATCTTTTAACATGTTGACACTTTTAACCCTTATGTTTTGCAAGATCCTTATTTTAAGCACAAACGACTTCCAGTGTTCGACAATTTATTTAATAAATAATACGAACGTCGTGTGAGGTCAATCAGAGGCACAAGAATGGCATGTTGACACTTTGGATCCCTTTGATAACATCTTTACATTGTTTGACAATTTTGGTCCCTCGAAAACAATTCTTTACACGTTTAAAGTCCATGACACGTGTCTTTATTTCATTGGTCGTGATTTTACAAAGTGTTACAGTTATGGATGACAAGGCTTGGTTGTAACAACTGTAGAAATGGTCGTTTGTGACGACAACGGGATGATGGTGCGAAGTATTCATGATATTAAGCGATTGGATCGCTTAGTGGGTGGGTGTAGGTATAATGTGCCCAAGTGTCCAACAATCTAACGAATAAGATAGGAGAGGCTTTGGTTTTTATATAGTTTTCTATTCTTTTATTCTCTTCTAAATAAAGATTTGAGTACTTCTAAATAAAGAGTTGAGTAAAGAGTGAGAAATGTAATATTACATTATACATGGATTACTCGTGTAATTAACGTTTTTATATAAAAGGGGTGAACAAACCTCTTCACCTTCTTTTATCTATGATTTCTATTAGAGTTTAGATATATGTAACCAAATATATAACTTTTTTGAACGGAAAGGAACGACATGCCAACCATCGTGACAACGGGCGTTGTGGCCAAGGTCGACTATGTGACAACTGGCAAATAACTGGTAATTCCGCACAAACTAATCACTATTTTTATTTCTTAATATCATGCATTTAGCGTAATTTAATTACGTAACTGCATCGTATGCTAGATAACAGTGTTAGAACAAGAAAACAATGCTAAAACAGATGTTGGTTTTCGTCGTATTGCGAAACCAATCAAACAAAGTCCTAAAAGTGTTGGTAGAAAGTGTTGCGCGCACTATTCACGGTTACACTATTCATGCCAGCAAAACCGTGAAAACAGAACAAAACAATGAAAAACGACACACGGATAACATAACAGAGTCCTTTGATATAAGAAAACAAGTAGAAAATAACACACGTATACATATACACCAATGTCCACAAGATACCAAAGAAATGCTACAAAAACGGATATACATAAATAGTATCTATAACATATCCTTAAACGGATACACGGACGAGTGAACAAATCGGACAACGGACGAGTCCACGAAAATATATTCTTACGAAATAATGTATAATTCAAGCCGACAAGTAAGACACATAATTTATTCGGTAAATAAAAGAATATATATCGTCACCGATGACAAAGGGGCATAACGTCATCACGAGAAGATTACTACGACACTTGGGCGTTTCGTTGACACAAGAAATATATATTAAACGATCACAACGACGTGTCTAAAATATATATTTTTGACACCGAACTAATATATATTACCAACGACAAAAATCCGGAAGGTTTAAAAAGTATAAAATTACTAAGTGATTTATATGAGTATATCAATATACTTGAGAAACCATAACTTAGTAAAAATAACAAGTGTAGGATTTCCCACTAAATGGACTCAATTAATTATGATGGCTAGGCCCAATGACAAGATAACATGGGCTAGGCCCAATAACAAAATACATGGCTAGGGCCCAATGACAAAATACATGGGCCAAGGCCCAATGACATTAATACGTGGGTAACGGCCCAATGACTAGAAAACATGGGTTAAGCCCAATGACATGGGCAAAGGCCCAATGACATGAAAACGTGGGCTCGGCCCAATGACATGGGTTCGGCCCACTGACACGCGTGCGAAGCACGAGGACATGTGAAGGGCGAAGCCCGTTCACACATGATTCAATATATACAAAATGTATGTATACACTTATGAAATAAATACATATAACAATCGAACGAACAAACTACCAACACTCTAAAATACAAAGTTGTTCCAAAATGACAAGTGAAAACATAATGAGAATTCAAGATGAACAACTTGTACGAGGTCCGATAAGACCTAGTGTCTAACAAAATTTAGTCCAAATGTAGGTTAATCATGCGTACAGACGCTCACTTACGGTATTAAATACAAGGAATGCAAACTTGTGAGTTCATGTCCCTCCTTTCAATGATTTCAATGTTTTGTTTTTAATACAATCAAGGGGGAAATACATGTTAAAACTATGGGTATGTTAGCTATGGGTTTAGATGATAACACGATGAGTGTACGTAAGTAGGATGATGACATAGTAACCATTAATCACTTAGTGACCAAGGTGCAAAAGGTGTAGATCTATAGAGCTTGAGACGCGCTCCACTCCTGGTTGGTGCCATAGGAGTGTTTTTGTGATCCCAAAAATGTCAAAGTTGTCTCGGTTTGGTTACGTACTTATGGTACATAATGTTAGGGGGCTCGCTACCCACTGATAGATCCTTAAACTCCACGAATGCTAATAGCATACCATGATTACATTACAAGAATACAAAGATTTCATATGATAACAATAACTGCATGAACTCGCTCAACTTTTGTTGACTTTTTAAAACTACATGTATTTCAGGAAACAAGTCTTGAGTCGGTGATACACTACGGGAAACGGGAAAGTCAATGACAACGGTAGCCGCTTTTGGAGGGTTTGTCTTTTATATCCCAACTTCGTATGGGTATATAGGGGACAAAACCTCAATATGTTTTTTGTCAAAAACAATCTTTTGTTATGTGTAAAATAACTTATAACTATGCTATGTTTAACGTTGTAAACGTTGTTGAAACTAGAAAACTATGTTGGAAACTTGTAAACCTTGTTTGAAATCAGTATATCTATGGCATCGTTGTTGGTTTATCTTGTTTACACATTTGGATGCAATGATTACCTTTCTTACGTCACACACAATACACTTCCGCTACTAGCAGGGTCTGACAGACTACTCGACTGCCGCCAGCCCCTTGGCTCTCCCCAGATGCGTGGAAACCTGACCTCCACCCGCCCGAAGGCACGACAGTGGAATAATCAGTAAAACCTTGTCTCCTATCCAAGTCGAACCGGTGCCACCCATATTCGCTCTTCACCTAGATGCCGCATAAAATGACGAGGAGAGTGAGAATCGAATCTGTGTCACAAGGAACACCAATTCTTTCCCCAGCCACTCCACCACTACCTCATTAGTAACCAAATATATAACTTCAATCCTAAATTTGGATACATTACAATAATCATTTAGTCTAAATTTATTTAAATACCATAAATTAGCAACTTATAGGTAGGGGTGTGCACGGTTCGGTTCGGTTATTAGCATTATCCGTAACCGTAACCGAATTCATCGGTTAATCGGTTCAGTTAATTTGTCGGTTTCGGTTCGGTTCAGTTAATTTTTGGTTAATAACCAATTCAAACAAGGGCTATTTTTTTTGCTTAGAAATACATGTAATGCAGGTATAAATACATGAAATAGATGTATAAATACATGAAATGTATGTATAAATAAATGAAATGGAGGTATAAATGCATGAATAGATGTTTAAATACATAAAATGGAGGTATAAATAAATGAAATGAAGGTATAAATAAATGAAATGAAGGGATAAATAAATGAAATAGAGGTATTATTACATGAAATGAAAGTATAAAACATGAAATAGATGTATAAAAGCTAGAAATATATAAAAAATAAATGATTCGGTTCGGTTCGGTTAATTTCGGTTAACCGATGGTAAAAGAAACTATCCGTTAACCGACTTTCGGTTAATTTCGGTTTGGTTTTCTCGGTTTTCGGTTCGGTTCGGTTAACGGTTCGGTTATTGCACACCCCTACTTATACGTGTTGTACCTAATGCTTGAGGAGTTTTTTTTTAAATTGACTTTTTACTTTTAGTCCAAAAGTATTTGATATTTAAACCAAAACTATTTGAATTTCTACTTTTAACCCAAAGTTTTGCGAGTTTTTATGCTTCGTACGCGTGTGGTTCAACGTTTTTATGTTTTGTTTTATGCTTCGTTCTAAATTTTGCGAGTTAACACGACACAATGTGCGTGTGTGGTTCAACGTTTTTATGTAATATATTTTTTTCCTATTTGACAGGTTCGTCATAACGTGCGGGTCCTAGATCGACTTAGTTATTATTTTCTATATTTTACTATTTGGTCTAATTTATAGCATTAACACGTCACAAAGTCAATGTTTGTGGTCGCTCACGGTGTATGTGATATTAATGCTATTTGACACGGTTTTATGCCCTGCCGTAACACAGAGGTGCTTAATACTAATTTCTATACTTTCGCATAGTAATAATTTCTAATGAATAAAATATTCTAGAATACCCTAACTATTACACAATATTAAAGTTTAGACAAATATATATATATATATATATATATATATATATATATATAGTTAACGAAGGTCCGATTAATAGTAACTTCATTCTTAAAATAATATATAGCTTTTTATTATTTTTTATTTAATATGTTTTTAATAGTTTATTATTATATTACTTTTAATAACATATTTTTAATTTTTTTCCTTTTTTAAAACCATATATTTCCTTTACCATCTTTTTCATAATTTTTTTCTCTTTTTTTTTGAACATATATTAATTTATCAAATAATTTGATACTTCTTTAATAATTTACGTTTATAACTTTTTTCTAAAAACTTAAATACATAGTTGTTCTTGTTTTTTTCCCTCGACATTCTGTTATAAGTTTTGTTAGAAATGAAGTTGTACTCAAAATAAAGTATTTATTTGGTATTATAAAACGGTAAAATGATAAACTCAACCGTTCTAATGGTTTGGTATAACGTCCATGAATTTTTTAAACATTCTTACTATGCGGAATGTAGGCCCATTTTTTTAGCTTCAATTTCTAGAAACAATTATAGTGTCTTGACTTTCATTTGATGGTTACCATCATTTAAACACTTACATATTTCATGCCAATTTTTATAAAATTTCGGCATGATCCGTTCGTAATACGGATAACCGTTACGGTAACAAAACCTGTTTACAATCCATTTTACAACTCTAAACTTGAACATAAACAAAACAAGACACTACGTCTGACTCATGAAGCTCACACGGTTTAAAACTACCGAATGCCGAAAAAGGCAATTAAAACATGATGACCCGTCTAAGTCGGCGATATAACCTGACGGATGGACGAACTGACATTGCTGACCCGATCTCGGATTTGTAGCCAAACCTTGTTCCATTCATCAGTCCGCGAACCTCTAGTTCCCATTATACCTGAAACCCAACATGCACGTTATGAGTTCTATATATAATATATATTAGATAACTCAAATAGGTGGATTCTGATCTATATTTTTCACAAACTTCCAACGAACTTGACTCCATTAATTTCATAGTCAACTATCGCTTCCAACTTGTGAATCAACCTCCAATAGAATTCACAATTAAGCCACCTGTGACAAAAATCTCATTCAACTATTAGACTATTAATATTTATTTCTAACAGATCCAAAGATTTCATTAATGCTTTACTTAGCCATAATCCAAATGTTTTTCATTCATCTGGATCAAGTGACCCAAATCTACTTGCTTGCCCCAAGTTAAATAATTCGAGACAATAGTTTAACCAGTTACCACTGTAACCTAATCCACTTACTAAATAAACATCATGGTTATGATATTTGTACACAACTTGGAATCATGTGCATATGTACTTATTTAATCCAAAGCATCCCATTTATTAAGATTGTGGTTTGGAAGCCACGTACTAATTTGACTTTTAATAAGTCAACAACCCTTTATTAGATTAATCGTTATCAACACATCTAAAATTCTACCCTTAGTTAAAAAAAAACATAATAATCACCAGGCAAGTCATGTACCCACGACTTGAATTCATCTTACCAATTAAATAGTTTCCAATCTATGATATAGATACTTACCATACTCGTGGGTTATGATTCCCTTGTCCATGGTATTCTCCTATGAATACCTCCAATTTAACATTTCATACTTTAATATTCTCATATAAGTTCCACATTAAACCACAAGATGTTCTACGTATACAAGTACAAGAACCTGCAAACAATAAATCTATGTTCCTGCATACAACTATTAAGTGCAAGAAGCACTTACCTTGACCCGTAAGTAGTTGATACGTATTCCATATGTTCGTCTCGTTGCCTCCCGAGTTCACGCCCAAAATGGCATGTACCTATCCTTTCATGTCCACGTTTACATGTCATTATTAGCAAACGTTATAACTCATATTATCAATTACTTTATTCATACATCGAGAAATTCTACACATGGTTCTATATACCACATACGCGTGTTATAGTACACATTCCACCATACATTAAATTAAATACATTCATACATGCATAATTACAAATGATTATATAACAATACATACAATTTACAATTCGTAATGCCATAGACCATTACTAGTAGGGAACTGATAACATACATATGGCATAGATCCATTATCACATCATTCATAACATAACCAATTCAACTTACCGTCATGTACGTCATATAATAATCTAGCAAATATTCACATGATCTCCTTATTCTCACAATAGTGTTAGGAAGTCTAACCTTATTATTCATACCTTGTTGACTTTCTAAAAACTCAACTGTCAATCATACACATTTCCAATCCGATAAACATATAACCACTTAGTCACTTTACTTTCATTAATCAATCATTCACTAACATGTATAGCTCAATTCACTGAAAATAGGCTGTTTTGTGACGTCCGTTTACTGTACTTACGAGCTTGCAAAAATTACAATCTTTTTATGTGACGTGCCCCTCGGAGGGGTTATCATTGTGTTAAATTTTTAGAGTCTAACTCTCTACCAAAAATTTATAAAAATTCATTTACTAAGCTGCAATCAGATTCGTCACTTCTGACTGCAGCTTACGGAAAAATTCATTTAAAATTCCTCGTTTATCCGATTGACGAAATTTCAGTTGGAAATTTTTGGAATCACCTGAAGCTACCTACAGTAAAAATTTGAAATCATAACTTAATCCCTAATTTGAGTTATGACATTCGTAATGGGCTGCAAATTCTGCCAGAAAACGCAGCCTGAATCTTCGATACAGAAAAATTCATAAAACGTTCATTTTTCATCGAAAAAATGCAATTCCAGTTGGGTTTGAAAGCTTTTTCCTGGGAGTTCATCACAAGCTCAATAAACATCAGCTTTTGGCAAGATTTGACCCAGTTACAGCCGATTACATTCTGCTGTAACTTTCTGGCAGATTTAGTTTTCACCCAAATCTTTTCTAAATATCTCTCATTCTAACTTCACCTAGACATTTCATCATACACCTTGTGTGCGTACTATCATCTAAGCCTAATGTACAATCCATTTATGCTTTCATTCCTTATCCTTGCATTCATTCATCCATACAACTAAGCATCAATAAATTTCATATTATACTTCAACCTAACTAACAAGAATTCACCACATACAACATAATCGATCGAATTTGCACATGATTTAGACATGAATGATACACTCATGTTATCATCTACATCATCACCAAGTGGGTTTCATGTCAATACATCAAATTACTTGAACTTGTTCATAACATATATTTTAAATGGTGATTCTAACACCTCTACATGCACAATTTCATACAATTTCATAGTTTAATCATAGTTTCACTTCATACCAAATCATTAAATTAACTTCTACAACTTACCTCATGTGTAGAAAGTCTAGATGATCAAGAATCTATGTCCATGCATCAGATTAGGGCCGATTTCCCCTTTCAAATTGAAGATTTTTCTTGAATTAGGGTTTCACCCCTTCTCCCCTTCCTCCTGGTCACGATCGCACAACCACACACACACTTATGTGTGTGTTTTAATTTTTGTTTTCTTTTAAAGTTTTATGTTTTGCCACTTAACATGTTTGGCCCTTCAAGAATAATATTTATATTAATATGACCAAGACTATCCTTACTTATTCATAATTAGCTTAAACTCAAATCTCATGGAATTTGGGGTGTTACAAATCTACCCCCTTAAAGAAGGTTTCGTCCCCGAAACCTTTCTCATTTTTATTAGGCCAATTTTATTCTTACTCTTGATTCAATTCATTCTAGACGTTTACCGTTGGTGCATGCGTCTGTCGACTTCGTCTTGTATCGAGTCTTGTATTTGTATAGATAGATCAAGGCACGGAAAACGAGAAATGTGTTTGTAGGTAATTTCGCTTGAAATGACACAGGGTCATTTCAAACGAAATCAAGTGAGTAATTCCGCTTGAAATCATATGTTGATTTTGTGTGAGTAATTCCGTGCGGAATTAGATTCCGCTTGGACAGTTTCAAGCGAAATCACCCAGTCTATAAATACCTGTCATGCCTAGTCATTTGTAACGATTCTGATTCCGGTAGCGAAGCTCTGCCGAAGTGTCTACAGCATTGTAATCGATCTGTTATCAATATAAAGACAGTTTAAAGTGATATTCTAGCTGAATTGAACTTGATACATCTGTTTCCGCCTTTTGTATTGAGAAAAACTCTTCTGAATGACTCGTTCGGGTCTAAAAACGATCCTACAAGTGGTATCAGAGCTCAGGAGGAAGAGTTCTTACCAATTCAGCTGCAAAATCTGATTTCTACACCTTCTTTTCAAAATTAAACAACTTTTCACGGTTAAAATCAGCTAATTTTCTCACATATTGTGTGAAACAGTGTTTTAACAAATCCTTGAAAGAATTGGACCTTAATTCGATCTAAAATTGGTAAAATATGTAATTTCGCTTGAAAAACAGTTCGAAATGATGACGTCAGCAGTATTTCGCCCGGAATTAGACCTTTATTTCGCTTGAAATCAGTATTTCGTTTGAGGGATTCCGTTTGAAATCACTATTCCGTTCCAAGTTGTGATTTCGGTTGGAGATTTCGCACGAAATTAGCTATTCCGTTTGAAAAGAGTGTTATTTCACACGAAATTAGGTAATTCCGTGTGAAGTTGGTATTTCGTGTGAACCGGGTGATTTCGCTTGTGTTGATATTTCGTGTGAAGTTGTTATTTCGTTTCAGATTGGTATTTCGTGTGAATTTGGTTATTTCGCTTGAGAGAGTAATTTCGTTTGAACTTGCCTGTTTGTGAAATTTTGAAACCGAAACATGGAAGAGGAATTTTATAACGCATTTGCTACTACCCCAACTACTCCGGCTAGTGTTACCCAGAACTTGACCATAGAAAATGAAACGGGCACTATGCAAAAACCGCCAAAGCTTATGAATATTGAAGAGTATAAAGGATGGGAGGAACGTTTCGAAAACTGGGTTCAAGCAAAATATTTGGATGCTTGGGAATGTGTTGAAATGAAATATGTTAGACCGACGAATGATGAAGAAGAGGAGATTGCTATTAAAGATTTAAGTGTTGATGATAGAAAGAAATACAAAAATGAAAAGATGATGATTAGTCTATTGCATCAAGCTGTGAAGGAATATATCTTGGTTTTACTGCAACACACTGGAAGTGCATATTCAATTTGGAGAGCTTTAAAATCAAAGTTTGTTGGAAGTAAAGAAATGATCAAGAACAAAAAATCACTTTTGAAGAAAGAGTTCAATTTATTTCGTGGTTTGAGAACTGAAAGCACAAAGCAGATATCGAAAGATATTGCAATCTGTTAGTCCAAATGAAGAGAGTGAGTGATGTGTGCAAAATGCAACATATAAATTACATCAATTGTGGCATAAAACTAACCCTTTTTTAGTAATAATGTTGGAAAAAGTGTGTTTTTGTCTTCCTTTTGTATTTTCAGGATTAAATGAGCTCAAATTAACAAAAGAAGCAAAAAGGCAGCTAAATCTAACATAAATACAAGAAAAGGAATAAACGTGGCATGCCCGACCTCCCCGAAAGCATCTTCCCAAGCAAAACAAGAAAACAGGAGGCTTAACACGCCCTGTGCTCAGTGAGCACGGGGGCGTGCCCAAGTGTCAGCATAAAAGACAAAGTTGTAGAAGCTTCCAACGCCCACCACGGGGCCGTGCTCAGCGGACACGGGGTCGTGGTCAACTATAAGATTCGCAGAATCCAGGCAAATCTTGATAGTACAGATATGCTTCTGCACACGTGGTCGTGCCCAGCGGACACGGGGCCGTGGTCAACTAATAAAGACAAGAGCAATTAATGAAGACAGAGAAGGATGTGGACACGGGGCCGTGCCCGAGCTTCTGTTCAGCCTATAAATAGGAGTGCTTGGCTCAAGCTCAAACCATCCCTTGGCACACCACCTCTCTCACACTTCACCCACCACCACTCTCACACTTCACCCACCACCACCATAATACCATCATCCACCACCATCACCCATTATCCATCATAGAGTGTGTGAGTCGTCTCGGGATCCAAGATTGATCGTAAGAGTTCTTGACAATCAAGGCCATGTTTGCCTAAGTCTCTTACATCACTTGGTGAAGACAAAGTGTCTAGTGTAATACTTTTTATTTTTAATCTTTTCGCACTTTTTAATTGGTTATGTATTAATGACTTTAATAACTAGTTTCTTATGTTGAAGGTGATTCTTCCTTATCGTTTGTCCGTGGTGTCTTGGCATTATTTTACTGTCTATATAAAATAAAAGATTTTCACCATTCATATCTCCACGGTCTATATGGAGGTATGTTGGCTACCTGGTCGGGGGTTAAGGGAACGGTTTGGTAAGAGTCTTGCCATTGTTCAGTGTATAGATCCTGCAAAGGACCTGGGTCAAATTTAGTAGGACCTCCTTCAATACTTAACGGTATTGGATGGCGGGGGGTCCAAACTCTTTGATCCCCTCATAAGTTAAACTACTATTAATACTTTAACCCGGCTACTTAGGACTGTATCCTGCTGACTCAGACTACTTAGCCGAGGGTAACGTCACCTTCAAAAGAGGGGCCTACCACAATATGCATTAATAACTTAATTAATTATCTTTCAATAATCCGACCCTTTAGGATTGTATCCTTGCTGACTCAAACTACTGGGTTGAGGGTAACGTCACCTTCAAAAGAGGGGCCTACTACAATAACTAAGATAATCTCTTAAATAGTGCAAAAGTGCGGAAATAATCAAAGGTTACACTAAACACGAGTCGGAGCCAAGTGATTCATCTTGTCTATCTGTTTTTCTTTTATTTTTATTTTTCAGCATTTTAGTTAGTTTTTATTTTCTTAGTTTAAAACCTTTTTCTAAACTTTTGATTTGATTAGACGTTGAGGATAAACCGGTACTAAAATCTCTTGTGTCCTTGGACGACCTCGGTATCTTGCCAACACTATACTACGCTCACGATGGGTGCACTTGCCCATATGTGTGTTTAGTGTTAGTAAACATCGTGTTTTATAAATTTAAAACTTGGCTAAAGAAAGTGTAAAAGGGCTTAAAATATACTTAAACCTACATATACACCTAACGCACATCAAGTTTTTGGCGCCGTTGCCGGGGACACAAGGATTTTAAGAAAGCTTAAAATCGACGGCCTAATCAGTTTTTCAAAACCTTTTTAAAACGTGCGCACATTTTTCTGCATTTTAGTTTAGTTTTGCATTTACAGTAAATTGGACACGGGCCGTGCTCTTTGAACACGGGGCCGTGCTGCACATTTTCATAAAACACCCAGTAACAGTAGCTTGAACATGGGCCGTGCTCACTGAACACGCCCTCGTGCTCAACGAAATCAGTAACTTTAATTAAAACGCCCAGATACAGATTCTGTACACGGGGCCGTGTCCACTAAACACGGGGCCGTGTCCATCCTCTGTTTCCGTTTTTATTTTTGTTTTCTGATCTCGAGACTTGGTTGTGGTCTGCTGAGTGATTCTTATGGATCAATACTCAGGAGGATACAACTACACCTATGAGGAGGATGATTATAGGAGTAACTGTTGCACTAATTGTAGTAATCCGCACTCGGTTCAATATTGTCACTCATATCAACCATCCAATTCATACACCTACTATGAGGAGCCCAGGTACGAGCCATCAACTTCATACACATCCTATGAAGACCAAAGGTATGAACCTCCTCCCTCATACTCATATTTTGATGAACCAAGGTATCAGCCTTCTTACTCGTACTTTGAGGAACCAAGATATGAGCCACCACCTTCGTATGCTTATTATGAGGAACCATGGCGTGAACAACCCACCTCATATGAGTATTATGAAGAACAAAATTACGACCCTTATCCATCATATACTTACAATGAAGAACAATGGTGTGAACCATCTACTTCATATGGGTATTATGAGGAACAAAGGATCGAACAACCGGATTCAAGCTTTGAAAATCCCGATCCTTTCTTTATCACCGAAGTGACCGATAGGATATTAGAACACCTTAGAGTTATCAATCGCTATATAAAAGAATCTCGCGCAAGGGAAGAGGAGTCCCGCGCAAGAGAAGAATTAAATAAAGAAAAGATAACTGAAAGTGTAAAAATGGAAGAACAAACAAGTGAGAAGCCGACACATGAGTTAAACAACGAAAAAGGTGATTCCGACAACGCTAACATACAAGAAGAGTCTAATTTTGAAGAAATTAATCTCTTGTCACCTTCTTTTGAAAATCATTGTTTAGTTCCAACTCATGCTAAGTTTTTAAAAGAGTTAAACACTAACACTAAAATTGACGAAACGGTAAGTGTTAAGTTAACTATTGATCAAACCTCACTAATAAAAGAAGACCCTTTTGAAATTAACATTACACCGGTTCCATGTTTCTTTCAAAATTCATTTATTAGTAATGTTACAATCGATAAAGATCTTTGTGTTAACAAAATGCCTAACTACATTTTCGAAAAATTAAGTATTAGTGATTTTTCTCCACTTCAAATACCCATTTTTCTATCCAATCGGAAGGTAATAAAATCAATCGGTGTAGTTGAGGATGTCTTGGTTCAAACAAATCAAATGGTAGTCCCCACCGACTTTGTTATCCTCGATGACGCTCCTCTAGTGTTGGGACGACCATTTGTAAAAACTCACGAAGCTTTGAAAAACCGGAAGTACAACAATCTACCTCTTCAATTAGGGGCATTTAAAAAGAGTGTCGATCTTGAGCGGTCAATGAAATATCCATTCGGCAATAATGACCCCCTAATTGAAGATGAAGATGAGCCACCCGATACAAGTGAAAAGTTTTACAACTTTGTTGAAGAAGAGGTCGCTATAGAACAAACTTTTAAGGTTCTTGATCAAAATGAGCAACCAAATAAGGAGTCTCCTAAAGATCCACCTCTTGAGCTCAAAGAACTTCCAAAAGGTTTGGAATATGCTTTTCTAGACAAAGATGGTAAATTACCTGTAATTCTTTCATCTAAATTAGATAGTTTAGAAAAAGTAAAATTAATTAGTCTTTTGAAAAAAACATAAAAATGCGATCGCTTGGAAACTTGTAGACATAAAAGGAATAAGTCCTTCCATGTGCACGCACAAAATTTTAATGAATGATGACTACAAATCGGTAATACAACCACAACGTCGAGTAAATCCAAATGTTCAAGAAGTGGTTAAAAACGAAGTCATCAAACTACTTGACGCCGGACTTATTTATCCTATCTCCGATAGTCCTTGGGTAAGTCCCGTCCAAGTAGTTCCAAAGAAAGGAGGTATGACGGTAATAACAAATGAAAAGAATGAACTAATACCAACAAGAACCGTCACTGGATGGAGAGTATGTATAGATTATAGACGATTAAATGAAGCGACAAGAAAAGATCACTTTCCTTTACCCTTCATTGATCAAATGTTAGAAAGATTATCCGGTCAAAAATTTTATTGTTTCTTGGATGGTTTTTCAGGTTACTTTCAAATCCCGATAGCACCCAAAGACCAAGAAAAGACAACCTTTACATGCCCCTATGGAACTTTTGCTTATCGACGCATGCCGTTTGGTCTATGTAATGCCCCCGCAACATTCCAATGTTGCATGGTAGCCATCTTCCACGACATGATAGAAAAGACAATGGAAGTCCTCATGGACGACTTTTCTATCTTTGGGGATTCATACGACCAATGCCTCGATAACCTTGAACGAATGCTATCCCGATGTGAGGAAACTAACATCGCCCTTAACTGGGAAAAATGCCATTTCATGGTAACGGAGGGAATAGTACTCGGTCACAAAATCTCAAGCGAAGGAATGGAGGTGGATCGAGCCAAAATAGATACCATTTCTCGACTACCGCCCCCATCCTCCGTTAGAGCTATCAGAAGTTTCCTAGGGCATGCCGGATTTTATAGGCGGTTTATCAAAGACTTTTCAAAAATTTCAAGGCCTCTAACGAAATTACTTGAAAAAGATGCCCCTTTCATCTTTGACAAGGATTGCAATCAAGCATTTCTAACCTTAAAGGAAATGCTAGTCAATGCACCTATCATGATAGCGCCTGATTGGAAATTTCCTTTCGAAATCATGTGTGATGCTAGTGACTTTGCAGTTGGAGCTGTCTTGGGACAAAGAAAAGAAAAGCATTTTCACCCAATTTATTATGCTAGTAAAACACTTAACGATGCACAAGAAAATTACACAACAACTGAAAAAGAATTACTAGCTGTGGTATTTGCTTTTGATAAATTTCGTTCTTATCTTGTTCTTTCTAAAACTATAGTCTACACAGATCATGCAGCCATTCGATATCTCTTCAAAAAGCAGGACGCAAAACCACGTTTGATTCGGTGGATTCTACTCCTCCAAGAATTTGATATTGAAATCAAAGATAAAAGAGGAGCAGAAAACACCGCAGCAGATCATCTTTCACGCTTAGAAGACCCAGCTTTGGAGGCAACCAGGGACGAGCAAATCAACGAAAAATTTCCAACGGAGTCCCTAGAAATGGTGGAATACAAGGAAGAACCATGGTACGCCGACTATGCTAACTACCTAGCTAGCGGTATAGTCGCTAAGGGTTGGCCACATCATCAAAGAAAAAAATTCTTTGCCAATGTGAAACACTATTTTTGGGAAGATCCATATCTTTTCAAAATGTGTGCCGACCAACTCATCCGACGATGCGTACATGGTAGTGAAGCACGAATAATTCTCTGCCATTGTCACGAAGGTCCATATGGAGGACATCATGGTGCCGCAAGTACCGCACGAAAGGTATTTGATTCAGGATTTTATTGGCCAACCATTTACAAAGACGCCCAAAGTCTTTTCAAGACTTGTGATGCGTGCCAAAGAACGGGTAATATTTCTTCCAAAAACGAAATGCCACAAAATGGCATTCTCGTTTGTGAAATTTTTGATGTGTGGGGACTCGACTTTATGGGACCTTTCCCACCGTCAAAAGGAAACAAATATATACTTGTGGCAGTAGACTACTTGTCTAAATGGGCCGAGGCCGAGGCACTTCCAACAAATGATGGAAGAGTCGTGGTAAGATTTCTGAAAAAAATATTCTCTCGTTTTGGCACACCTAAAGCATTAATAAGTGATAGAGGTACCCATTTTTGCAACCATCAACTTGAAATTTTTTTTAACGAGATATGGGGTCTATCACCGGGTCTCAACATCATATCACCCTCAAACAAACGGACAAGCCGAAGTGACTAATAGAGGTTTAAAACGAATACTCGAAAAAACCGTAGGGTTAAATAAAAAGGAATGGGCAGATAAATTAGATGATGCTTTATGGGCTTTTCGAACTGCTTATAAAACAACAATAGGTACAACCCCATATAAGCTAGTCTATGGAAAAAGTTGTCACTTACCAGTAGAAATTACACACAAAGCCTACTGGGCAATTAAAAATGTAAACTTAGATTTAGAAGTTGCTGGTAAAAATCGATTTTGTCAATTAAATGAATTAGACGAGCTTAGGAATTATGCATACTCAAACTCAGAAATTTACAAGGAAAGAATGAAAAACTTGCATGACAAACATATTAAACCTAATGAATTTCGAGTGGGAGATCTAGTTCTTTTGTTTAATTCACGACTTCGATTGTTTCCTGGTAAATTAAAGTCTAGGTGGTCAGGACCTTTTTCCATCACCCATATTTTCCCACATGGTGCAGTAGAAATTAAATCTCGGAATGGAATTCCATTCAAGGTGTAACACCCTGAAAACGGGTTTGGTAGTCAAACCACGTTAATATCTATGAACGGTTAAAATACCGTAGTGGTAAGAATTAACCTGGTAAATATTAGGTTTATTTTGTAACACCCCACAAATATTATATATATATATATATATTTAGGCACATAATCGAACAAGTTTAACTAACCCAGTTAAACACCACTTAAGGGAATAATTAAACAAGGCAAATGGGGTGTTGTAAATAAAAACAAAGTACAAGGACCAAAATAGTCAAGTGGGATAACTCAAGTCCTTTAATAAGTCAAAACAAAAACACAACACACAGACTTGTGCGTGTGTGTGTGTGTGTGCGTGACCAAGGCCAGGGGAAAAACCCCAACTCTTCTTCCACAAATTGATCAAATTGAAGGGGCAATTAGGGTTGTTCTTGGTGCATGAACTAAGAAAATCGACCATCCACACTTGACTAACACAAGGTATGTTGAAATTTAAGATTTGATGGTGATATGAAGAAGTATAGAATTCTTGAAATCTGAATTTCTGCATAATTGTAGGAATCAAAGTGATATGTAAATAGTGTACATGGTTTAGAACAAACCTTGATAAAGAATGGTGGTCGAACACTAGGGTTTGGGGTGTTTGATTTGTGAAGCCATGGTTATGTAGGTGGGTTTTAATAAGAGGGTTGAATCCATGAATTGTGAGGTTGAAATTTATATGATTGTTGTTAGCATAGTGAATTTGTAAATGTAGCTTGAACATACTAGTCATATTGACTTGTATGGGGTAAAAATATGGCAAATATATGAAATAGAAACTCATTAGATGATGTATGAAAATCATGCCCACAAGGTGTTTGATAAATTGCCTAGGTGAAAACATAAAGCTATAGAAGTATGATAAATTTGAAAAGAATCATATGCAATGATTCTTGACAAAATTGGATGCTCTCAATTCTTTAAAATGGCAATTTAACAAATTAGCCGGGTTGTTCACTATAGGCGACTCGAGCAAGAAGGCGGGTGATAAAGCCGGGGAGCGATATGCGGCTTGAAAGAAAGATCAAAGGTACGCGACTTGTCGTCTCGTTACATTTATGTAGACAAGCTTAGTTTAAATATGTTTAAGGTTGATATAGCAAAAATGGTTGAGTTGGTATGTCAATGAGGTGATGGAATTCACTCGACAACCAAATGGGTTAAATTAATAGTTGAAATAATAGTGATCAAAATAAAGACACCATTTGGTAAAAGTTATAATGGGTCGAACAATTTAAGAAAATATCTTTTAAGTAGTAAGAACTCACGGCGCGAACATGAATAGGTTCAAGGGGCATGATGGTATTAATATACCATCATACGTTGATAAATGGTCGTGTCGACTAAACAGGTCAAATGGTGTGTTACTACCATTTGACAATAATAACTGACGACTACTTGTTGAGTTTTATGATCACAGGAAATAACATACGCTTGCGTTGTTCTATGCTAGAAAATTTAAAGCAAAAAGTATGTAAACGGGTCAGTGCTATGACCCGAGCCAGGTACGCTTATATGAATTTATACTTAAAAGTGCAAGTAAGGTCGAATATTTGTGAAGTCCTTCGTCACAAAAGAATGAAGGATTAAAAAAATGACCATTAAGCCCTTGATGGGTAAACCGGGTAAACAACCCTTAGAGGTTGTTTAGAAACTTATATTATGATTTCGTAACATTTAGATGCGTATAAGAGTTCTAGGCAAAAGCATCGGTGGGTCGGATGCCTAAAAATAGACATTTGCAAAAAAGGACTAGCCGAAGGGTAAAATTGAGAAGAAGGGGTTCATTATGTTAAATCCACCACAAAATAGTTGTGGTGAAATATATGTAGTTAATTTGATATGGAATCTTGAAGTGTCAAAAGAAAAGAGCGAGTGTTAGATTAAATTTTTAAATTCCCTAAACGGGTCAATATGGGTTATGTGTATAGCTTGTGTAATAGTCTCATACTTCATAAAAGCTATGTTTACGTGCCAAGGATTTGAAATAACTAGTAAACCAGGGTTTTAAAATGGTTTGGACACAAGTTGTTTGATAAAATCGTGAATGGGTCAAAAAGAGTAATAATCGATTTCAAGCTGAGAGCTTGAAATCTAAAATTTTATAAACTCAGATGTCGGATTTTAACTCCATGTGATGGGGAATTAAATTACGAACACGTAGGAAAAAGAATCGCATAAAACGGATGTGTAGATTAAAAGTTATACACTTTTTCGTAAAAAGAACCGGAGCTGGGAAAATGCAGCATCTGCTGCAAATCAATCTGTCCAGAGAGCTACCGTAAGTTACGGTAGTTACCGTAACTTACGGTAGAGAACAAATCGTTACGGTATCTTTCTACTGCCTTACGGCAGGCCAGTGTTGCCCAGCGGCTACCGTAACTTACGGTGGCTACCGTAAGTTACGGTAGAGCCCAGTCACGTTTGCTAAATTTTGCATATCTTAGTTAATCGAATCCGTTTCTGAGCGTAGTTTCGATTACGGCACGCGACGGGTGTAAAACCTGCAAATCCTTGTTATTTTAATTATTTGGCTCATGGGACTTGTATTAACTTGTAAATAAACTATCAAAACTAACTTTTATGTTGGTTTTGATTCTAGGTGAATGTTATATGCTTTCGGATGAAGATCAAGCCACGAGCAAGAACCGAACACACCTCTCAATGAAGCTTTCGCATTCAATCTTGTTTTGTTTTAATAAAGGTGGATTATGTAAACACTTTTAATGATGTTTTGGATGTTGTAAACATGTTTAAATACTTATGATGTAAAAGTTTTTGTTAAGTGGCATTTTTCATATAAAATGCTTACTTTAATGTTATGTAAATGTTAAAAAAAATTATTATGGGTGTTACACAAGGTCAATGGCCAACGGCTGGAACTCTATCAAGGATTCATTGAGGATGAAGAGGAGGAGATCTCGCTTCAAACGGTCGAAGAATGAAAGCATCAACATCATACCTGGTAAGTTACGAACGATTGGGACGACATCTAAATCGGTAAGTTTTCTAACCAAAGTCTTTGGGAAAAAAGGGCACTCACACGAGCACTAAAAAAAAAAATTTCAAAACATTGCTTGGCACGAGGCCGTGTTCGTTGGACACGGGGCCGTGTCCGCGCTACTGTCGGGATATATTCCCCTTTTCATAACAGTTACTTCATTCCACACGCCCCGTTTCCCCGAAAACGCTCTGGTTCCAGGCGATTTTCCGCAGATTTTCGACGTCTCCTATCATTCTAACAACATCAAGGTATGATTCTATCACTATCATTAGTTAGATTTAGCATTTGCATGTAGTTAAAACTTCAAAAATTTGGGGAAAAATCTAGGGTTCTTGAACTACACCCGGATCGAACCTCAAATTTTTGCTTTAATCTGTTAGCATTTAGTTAGATTAGTATTAAGGAAGTAAATCCACTTGTATTGTTCATAGATTCGCCCGATTTCTCACAAAAACACCAAACCCTTGTTTTTGAACCGAAAAAGATAAAATTGAATGGGTAAACGGGTTGTTTTGGGAAAAACGGCACTTGGGGTTTCATTTTCGGGGGAAACCGCACCTTTTGGACCAAAAATTTTCAAGTTTTCGAAACCGGGTCGAAAAATGATGTTTTTGAGTAACAGACGCCTGGACACGGGGCCGTGTCCGCTGAACACGGGGTCGTGTCCAGCACACTGTTTGCAGTTTTGTCCGAAAATTCTAATTTTTCGTGCTAACTTTTGGTGTATTCTTTCAGATGGCAAGGAAGTTCACAAGGTTTAACGCAAATGAGCTCGATGCTAGGGCTAGATACGAAGTACTTCAAACAAGACCGGAGGAATACCCAAGGCAAGCATGCACGGATTTGTTAGCATTGGTGAACCAACTCGACCGCTTCAACAACCTTGTCACAGGCCCACTAAGAGTCACTTTAACAACTCGACTTCATTCCGTCCACGAATGCACTTTGGAATTCTACAGCACCTTCACGTTCAACTCAAGGTGCGACCCATTTGACAATGATGGGGTAGCATTCCGATGTGGTGGAACTAGGTATTCGATTTCTATGGCACAATTTGGGTCAATTGTCGGGTTGTATGCGGAGGAAGATGCGGGTAACGAGGAAAATACTGGAGGGATGCGAGAGATAGATGAAAACGATCGCCAAGCCGCGTGGGCTCAGATTGGTGAAGGGCACTACAATCCGACCAGCACTAAGAGCACTAAGTTGAGGGATCCGCTCTACCGATACATCCATAGGCTCCTCGGCTACTCTCTTAGCCAAAGGCATGATAGCGGTGGCATTGTTGGGTTAAGAGATTTGGTTGTCCTCCACTGCATCCATAACCGCAGACACCTCGATGTTCCGTTCCTCATGCTCCGTAACATGCATCTGAACCGGCTTGCTACTTCACCAACACCTATCTTCTTTGGAGGATGGGTATACCGTCTCTTCAAGCACTTCACCAACATACATAGGTCATTCGGAAGGAGCCCATGGTCGGGTAGGGTAGATATACACATCTGCCGCTTAATGAACCTAATTTATGAAGCTGAAAACGGGACGGTTAGCTTCCAAAGGATGCAAGGGCATGCATGGAACCCGCAAGAGGCACTTGTCCTTCACGCTCCACAACATCATCAGTACCAGTACCAGCCCCATGGTGATCCAGGCCAGTCCTCATCAGGAGGCGGTTTTCCTAACTTCCAAAGTTTACATGATTTATTGCAGGAAAACCTCATGTGCACCAGGAACACCTATAATATGGCAAGCAATACGTACAACTGGGTTAGAGCGATCGAGAGAAACATATCTGATATCCAAGATGATATTGGAAATATCCGGGAGTACATTGCGGGGCACGGTGGAGATGATGATGATGAGGACGAGGACATGGACTAGGCGGGAGGAGCGGAGGAAGAAGCGGTTGGTTGGTGATCTTACAGGTTAACCCCCTTTTATCTTGAACAATTTCCGGCCTGCGTGCCGTGTGTCGAACAATTTACTTTCCTTTAACTCTTTTATTTTCTGCATTTCTTTTTCTTTCTAACTTTGTGATGGATGGGATGTTGAACATTGGTAATCTAGGATGTTTGCTATGTTTTGGCGTAGTGTTTATTGATAAAACAGGTACATACGAGGCTTAGAGCACTAAACCTTAGTGCTACTAAAGCCGGGACAGGAAAACCAGAACCAGAAACCTGTTTCTCAACCTTGCAGACTGTCTACACGGGGTCGTGTCCAGCCGACACACCCCCGTGCCCACTACCCCAGACCTGCTGTTTGTCTAAATATGCAGACTTTTGCCAGACACGGGGTCGTGTCCAGCCAACACGCCCCCGTGTTCACCTTCTGTAAGTTTTCTTTACTGGCACCTGAACACGGGGCCGTGTCCAACGAACACGGGGCCATGTCCAGACGTCCAGTAACACAATTTTTTTGCTTTTTCACACCTTTTTACACAATTCAATCAACCTAAAAACTTATTTTTGGGACACATTGAGGACAATGTGTAATTTAAGTGTGGGGGGGATGCTAAAACCTTGAATCTTGCAAGTCCTAATAACAAGCCTTACACAAAACTCTATTGGAACCGCTAATCACCCCAAATTTTTTCCAAAAATTTTCATTTTTTTTACTTGTATAGGTTTAATTCGGGAAATTCAAGTTCTAAAAAGGTTATATTTTTACAAATTTACAACCGATAGCGTCGTGATAAAAAGAACCAACATAAGAAAATTATGAAAATGCATGACAAGCTTAGTTAAAATTTAATTATATATACTTGATCACATAAAAACCCATTCACACAAAAGTGAGTTTTGAGCCTTTATTGAGCATACAAATACATATCTTTAAACTAAATGCTCATTTTTCATTTCTTGTGTGAATAGCCGCTTGGTTCTTACAACTCTAGAACTTGCCACGATGATACATTCCCGGTCCTTACCAACTTAAACCCGAGTAAGTAAATGATAGAGGCATTAGGAGTAACCCTTTTTATTTCTACACCATTATTTTTCTTTTTTTTTACCACCTACCCAAAATCCCCCTAGTTAACCCCTTTGAGCCTAAACCTTTTCATTTCTTAACCCAAACCAAACACCCTTTCACCCACCAAAACCTTTTTATTTTTAACCCTTTGTTTTAGTAACAAGCTCGGTTTTTCGTTCGACTTTGAAAAAAAAATATTTTATGTTTTGTTGATGAAGCAAAAGAAATAAACAAACAAGTTCATCAAAAATAACTTTGTTTGAATAATAGCTTCATCAAAATAAAAATTGCAAAAATAAAAAGTCTTTCGAAAACCGACGCTTTTTACGCTTTTTCGCCCTTTTCTACTAACCACTAACCTAACCACCTACCTTTAACCCAAACCTAACCCTTCACCCAAAAGTCCTCTTGATATTTACAAAGGTATATAGTTAAAAAGGAGGAGGATTGATTGCTTGGCAAGCCTATGGTAGGAGTAAGTTCCATGCCGCTCTCGAGTGATTCACTAAAATACATCTTCGGCCGAGTGTTGAGTGATCCCCCGTGAGGTATGTGAACTTGTATATAGATAGAATTTTAAAGAGGCATGTTATGCCCTAATAAGTAATTTATCTTATGAAAAGTTTTAAATAAATCATGACGAATAGGATTGTAAATAAATAAAAATAAAACTAAATAAAGAATCTTGGAATCCCGACACTCTATGACAAGCCCAAAAACCTTCTTTTCTACCAATTCTATTTGGGAGTGTAAAGCCACATTATGAAGAGTTTTGCTTGAGGACAAGCAAAGATTCAAGTGTGGGGTTATTTGATGTGTGCAAAATGAAACATATAAATTACATCAATTGTGGCATAAAACTAACCCTTTTTTAGTACTAATGTTGGAAAAAGTGTGTTTTTGTCTTCCTTTTGTATTTTCAGGATTAAATGAGCTCAAATTAACAAAAGAAGCAAAAAGGCAGCTAAATCTAACATAAATACAAGAAAAGGAATAAACGTGGCATGCCCGACCTCCCCGAAAGCATCTTCCCAAGCAAAACAAGAAAACAGGAGGCTTAACACGCCCTGTGCTCAGTGAGCACGGGGGCGTGCCCAAGTGTCAGCATAAAAGACAAAGTTGTAGAAGCTTCCATCGCCTACCACGGGGCCGTGCTCAGCGGACACGGGGTCGTGGTCAACTATAAGATTCGCAGAATCCAGGCAAATCTTGATAGTACATATATGCTTCTGCACACGTGGTCGTGCCCAGCGGACACGGGGCCGTGGTCAACTAATAAAGACAAGAGCAATTAATGAAGACAGAGAAGGATGTGGACACGGGGCCGTGCCCGAGCTTCTGTTCAGCCTATAAATAGGAGTGCTTGGCTCAAGCTCAAACCATCCCTTGGCACACCACCTCTCTCACACTTCACCCACCACCACTCTCACACTTCACCCACCACCACCATAACACCATCATCCACCACCATCATCCATTATCCATCATAGAGTGTGTGAGTCGTCTCGGGATCCAAGATTGATCGTAAGAGTTCTTGACAATCAAGGCCATGTTTGCCTAAGTCTCTTACATCACTTGGTGAAGACAAAGTGTCTAGTGTAATACTTTTTATTTTTAATCTTTTCGCACTTTTTAATTGGTTATGTATTAATGACTTTAATAACTAGTTTCTTATGTTGAAGGTGATTCTTCCTTATCGTTTGTCCGTGGTGTCTTGGCATTATTTTACTGTCTATATAAAATAAAAGATTTTCACCATTCATATCTCCACGGTCTATATGGAGGTATGTTGGCTACCTGGTCGGGGGTTAAGGGAACGGTTTGGTAAGAGTCTTGCCATTGTTCAGTGTATAGATCCTGCAAAGGACCTGGGTCAAATTTAGTAGGACCTCCTTCAATACTTAACGGTATTGGATGGCGGGGGTCCAAACTCTTTGATCCCCTCATAAGTTAAACTACTATTAATACTTTAACCCGGCTACTTAGGACTGTATCCCTGCTGACTCAGACTACTTAGCCGAGGGTAACGTCACCTTCAAAAGAGGGGCCTACCACAATATGCATTAATAACTTAATTAATTATCTTTCAATAATCCGACCCTTTAGGATTGTATCCTTGCTGACTCAAACTACTGGGTTGAGGGTAACGTCACCTTCAAAAGAGGGGCCTACTACAATAACTAAGATAATCTCTTAAATAGTGCAAAAGTGCGGAAATAATCAAAGGTTACACTAAACACGAGTCGGAGCCAAGTGATTCATCTTGTCTATCTGTTTTTATTTTATTTTTATTTTTCAGCATTTTAGTTAGTTTTTATTTTCTTAGTTTAAAACCTTTTTCTAAACTTTTGATTTGATTAGACGTTGAGGATAAACCGGTACTAAAAGCTCTTGTGTCCTTGGATGACCTCGGTATCTTGCCAACACTATACTATGCTCACGATGGGTGCACTTGCCCATATGTGTGTTTAGTGTTAGTAAATATCGTGTTTTATAAATTTAAAACTTGGCTAAAGAAAGTGTAAAAGGGCTTAAAATATACTTAAACCTACATATACACCTAACGCACATCAGTGAGCATAAATAAAGATAATGAAGAGTTGATAGAAAAGTTGGCTGATGCATTGCCACATATCAACTCATAATTTTATTCATGATTCAATATTGATTACAAAGAGGTTTATATATATATTCTACTAGTTACAATAATAACCCTCTAACTTATGACAATTAAATATTTGGCTTAACATTCCCCCGCAAGTTGAGGGCGGGTAACGACCTGCAACATGGATCTTAAAAATTCAAATCTTTGAGTTGATAACGGCTTCGTGAAGATGTCAGCAATTTGATCATCTGTTTTAATAAATTGAACCTTCAGATTTCCTTGACTGACTTGCTCACGAACAAAATGGAAATCTACCTCCACATGTTTAGTTCTAGCATGAAACACCGGGTTTGCTGAAAGATACGTAGCTCCAAGATTATCACACCAAAGAGTGGGTTTATTCAACTTAACTCCCAGTTCTTGTAGAAGAGACTTTAACCAGATTAGTTCAGCAACCGTATCAGCAATAGCCTTGTATTCGGATTCAGTAGACGACCTAGAGACAATTTTCTGCTTACGAGCTGACCATGATACTAAGTTCGAACCCAAGAAGATAGCATAGCCCCCCGTGGATCGACGGTCGATCGGGCAACCAGCCCAGTCGGAATTCGAATATGCTGTAATAGGAACCAACCGCTCACCCCAATGTGAATCAGCAAAGGCATGTAATGTAGACGTTGGGTTCGATGTAAAACGAAGGCCCAGTTGAGACGTTCCCTTGAGATAGCGAATTATACGTTTGACAGCCGTCCAATGGGATTCGTGAGGTTCATGCATGAACTGACATACCCTGTTGACAGCGTAGGCAATGTCGGGCCTAGATAAAGTGGCATACTGAAGTGCTCCAACACAATGGCGATATCTTGTAGGATCGGACATAAGTGGGTCGTCCTTGGTTATCGTATCTGTTTTGACATTTGTAGGTGTTGCAAGCGGTTTCGACTCTTTTAACCCGGCTCGATCAATAAGTTCCTGAATATACTTCCGTTGAGATAGGATAAAACCCGAAGAGGTGTGAAGAACTTCAATACCAAGAAAGTAAGTAAGACGACCCATGTCAGTGAGCGATACCTGCTGACCAAGTGAGGCAATAATGCGATTAACTGTATTGGGATCGCTGCCCGTAATAATGATGTCGTCCACGTAAACTAGTAGGTAAACCTGTGTACCCGAGCGGTTAAGGATAAATAATGATGGATCAGTTTTGGAACCATGAAAACCAAGATGCTGTAAGACGTTTGAGAGTTTGGTGAACCATGCCCTGGGCGACTGTTTTAAGCCATAAAGGGATTTGTGCAACTTGCAAACATGATTAGGATGTTTAGGATCCTCGAAGCCTGGTGGTTGACGCATGTAGACCGTTTCATGTAGATCACCGTGTAAAAACGCATTTTGCACATCAAGTTGTTTGAGAGACCAATTGTTAGAGACGGCAAGAGAAAGAACCGTGCGGATGGTGGCTGGTTTGACCACAGGGCTGAATGTCTCATGATAATCAATGCCAGACTGCTTAAAAAACCCTTTGCTACCAATCGAGCCTTGTGTCTAGTCAGGTTCCCATGCTGATCAGTTTTCAACCTGTAAACCCACTTGCAATCAATAACATTAGAATTTGGAACCGGAGGAACTAACGACCATGTTCCATTTCTGTGTAGTGCGTGCAACTCGGCTGCCATGGCTTGACGCCACTCCGCGGATTCGTTGGCAACAGTAAATGTGACACTCTAGGTTTTTCCCGAGCAAATACCTTGTAAATTCGTTGCGTGTATATATACTATTAAATGAAAGTTGTGTTTATCCTCATGTTCTATGTGATCCTTGCTTTGAGTATGTGTACGTAATATATATATATATGTGTGTATTTGTAGTGGGCCGAGACCGCAGACCCGACTCGAGACCACTTGGTCTCGAGTAAACAGTTGGGCCGCTTGGGCCGCACCCATCCCTTAAACCCATCCGGAACCTATTGGGGTGCACCACCTTTTATATCAACCTAATACCCTCACACACTCCCCTTTACACTCTCTCACTTCATCCTCACTCCCTCTCTCTCTAGAAAACCCTCACAAAAATCACCTCTTCTCTCTCGGATTCAAACCGGAAGCATCAAGGTATCCGGATCAGCTCGTGATCATCGCATTGGACACTTCTTTCATCGTCTCACACACTCACTCACAACCAAAACAAGATCCGGTTAGTACCATATCTCGGTTAGATGATAGAACATATTATAGATTAACAAAGATGTATGCTTGTTGGATTGTACACATGTGTTATGAAGACAAATGAGTTAAGATGACTAAGTTGTTGATAGATCTTTGTGTTATAGTGATAATGGGATGATATGCTAGACATGTTCATGCTTTGATAAGAAATTGTTAGTTAACATGCAAGGTTGATAGGGCCATAAGGGTGTGTATGTGTATGTTTGTAATCCGAGGAATGTATGTTAGATTCAGGAATCGATAATGCTGATTTGAGTATATGCTAGAATAGGATTGTTTGAATAATCATGTTGCATAATGATGAAAACCCTAAAATGATGAACTTGTTGAATATGACATGAATATTCAAAATATTCTGTGTTTGATCCATATTGAATTAGAATTAGACAATAAAACATGTTGGTGCAAATTAATTGGTTAGTACACATTATCACAAATATGAAATCCTATTGGATAGTACATTTGGAACAGGTTCTAGAAGGATTTCATGTGCACGTTTGCGAGTCAAGACACCCGGTTGCGACTCGCAACCATACGTGACAACTCGAGACGGACTTCAGGAACTCGAGACCGGCAAGGTCTCGACTTGAGACTTCATGATCTCGACTCGAGACTGGACTCGAGGCCTCTGAGGTTGCGACTCCTGACCAGCACCACTCGAGACCAAAACATGATCACACGAGATCTCTTGTTCGCGACTCGAGACCGCGTGTTCTCGAGTCGAGACCACCATGTCTCAACTGGACTATCTGCTTGGTTATTGGGCCATAAGGTGTTTGGGCTAACTGTTTAACTGGATTATGTGATGATCGCTACTATTTCACTGTTACTGTTGGATCAGGCCCAATGACTTAGTGTAGGAATTATTGCTACGAATGCTATGTGATAGTTATCTGTAGATTATACGTGATTACTTGTACCCCAACTTGACCTATATTGGTAACCATGCTAGGACGTGGTGACCAACGTGATTGACCGAGTAAATAATCTACCGAGCAACCCAAGGTGAGTTCACAACTTAAAGCATGCATTCCCGGTGGTTTGGGAAACGGACTTAAAAACAACACTATCCCTTTGTAAGGGATACAAACTTACTTTTCTTCCCTTGTTACTGGGATACAAACTTAGTTAATTATTGTTTATACGGTAATGCAACGAGCAACACTAAACGAAACTCTATCACTTAGTCCTCACTACATAATACCGATCAATCGCCGGGGCCTGGCGAACGGGTTATTAGTTGATAGCGCTATTTAGGTGTAACCAGCCTCACACCGACCCTTGTTACTGGGAACGGGAGTGAACTAATGTACTCTGGCAAACCGTCAATGATGATAGAACATTGACAAACGGGGCACTGCGGAAACGTACGGTTAAGTAAGTCTTCGGTATTGGAAAAACAGTTTAGTCGCTTACTTATGGGGTAGCTCCCCATCGCATGTATAAACGGATAAATTAACTGGTGAAACAAGTTTTTGGTAATTAAAACTGGACAACCCATGGACTCGCCAACATTTTTGTTGATACCCTACTGCATGCTTTGCAGGTACCCAGTGACTCAGGAGCTTGCAGCTTGGGAATGTGTAGTGGTCGTCTAACCCACGTGTTGGGTTCTAAATAATCTTGAACTATGAACCTTGTTTTGAACCGTTTGGTTTATGCTTCCGCTGTTTGTTTAAACTGTTAATCGAACTTAACATTCTAGAACTTTAAAATATGGTGCTTACTAACTATTGTGGTTGGTGAATACCTTTACTATTAATCAATGCTCAGTATAATTGGTGGCTGGATCCTGGTCAGTCACGCCTCCAAGCGGTGGTACTCCGCATGTGGAAATTGGGGGTATGACAGATTGGTATCAGAGCCATTGGTTATAGTGAACTTGGTTTTAAAAAGAAGAGTCTTTTTGAGAAAAACCAGACTATAACCCGTGACGACACTACACTCCAAGGGCAAGACTCAACATACTAGACCTCATAGCTTGGACTTGTGTTTACTTGCTTGTTTATCTTATGTTGACTGCTCTACTATACATACTAGTGTGCCTAATTAGATAGATATACATCCCTCTTCTATCTCATTCTCGCTACGTTACGACATCACGCTCATACTGTGTTTTCTGGTTATGAAGACAATGAGTGGACGCGGAAGAGGAAGCGTTAACATGACTCGGGCTCAGTTCGCTAACTTGCTCAACACGGTGGCTGCAGCTTTCGCAGCTCACACTGGAGGTAAACTCGTTACTTTAGGATGTTTAGATCCTACCCCCACATCGTCTTTTCGCCTCTAAACCTATTCGCTTCGCTTCTCACAACAGGTCAGCCTGCGCCTGCGCAGCCACGTGTTTGTACTTTCAAAACCTTCATGGATGGCAAGCCTCTCCCTTTCAACGGCACTGAGGGTGCCATAGGCCTTCTGCACTGGATTGAAAAGGCCGAAGCTGTCTTTGCTGTCTGTGAGTGTCCCCCTGCTAATTGGGTAAAGTTCGCAACTGGTACGCTTGAAGGAAACGCACTTTCGTGGTGGAAGGCACAGATTCAGATGCTTGGTCTGGAAACTGCTAATGCTACTGCGTGGGAAGATTTCAAGGACATGATCAAAGAGGAATACTGTCACAGGGATGACATCCACAAGCTCGAGAACGAGTACTACGCGCTCAAGATGGTTGGGTCAGAGATTGAGACCTACACCAAGCAGTCCAACGACTATGCTACACTTTGCCCAAACATGTCCCGACCAATGTATCGAAGGATCGAATTGTACATCAAAGGCTTGGTCCCAGAAATCCGGAGCCATGTGACCTCAGCCAACCTCAATACCATACAGCCCGTGGTTCGTCTTGCTCACAAACTCACCAATCAGGCTGTGGAGGAGGGCAAGTTGCCCCAGAGGATCGGTACTACTGCTGGAACTTCTAGCGATAACAAACGAAAGTGGGATGGAAGTCAGGGAAAGGATGCTAACCCCACTCAGGCCCCAGTTCAACAAAGGAAGACTGAAAACAACAAAGGCCCTCAGCAACAGGGTGGTTATCGAGGAAACCACCCTAAGTGTAACAAATGTAACCGACACCACAGTGGGCCATGTGGCAAAGGTCAATGTCAGCGATGCAACAAGATGGGGCATGAAGCCAAGGACTGCCGAAGCCAGTTCCCAGCTAGGCAGAATCAGCATCAACCACAGCAACAGCAGCAACAAGGAAACAATCGTGAATGCTACAAATGTGGGGCAATAGGGCACATGCGAAAGGATTGCCCTCAGCTGAACCAGAATCAGAACAACAACAATCAGGGTGCTGGGAACAATAAGAACAATGCTGGGAATGGTGCAAGAGGAAGGGCTTTTGTGATTGGAGCGGGAGAAGCAAGGAATGACCCCAACGTTGTGGCGGGTAAGTTCCTACTTAATGATCGTTATGTTTCCGTACTATTTGATTCCGGAGCAGATGCTAGTTGTGTATCCCTACGTATTAGTAAGAAACTTAAGTCCACCCTTACGCCGTTAAGCTCTAAGCACATCGTCGAGATAGCTAATGGTAGAAACCTCGAGGCCTCACACGTAATTCGTAACTGCGAATTAGAGTTGTCTGGTCAGACCTTCTGTATCGATCTCTTCCCCATCATTCTTGGAAGCTTCGACGTCATCATTGGTATGGATTGGCTATCCAAGCATAGAGCTGAAATCCTCTGCCAAGAGAAAGCTATTCGTATTCCCCGTCCCCCTGGCAAACCCCTTATAGTTCAAGGCGACAAGAGCGGAGAAGTCACAGACATCATTTCATTCTTAAAGGCCCAGAAGTGTCTACGAAAGGGGCACACCGCTATCCTAGCACTCGTTGCCGACACACAGAAAAAGGCAAACAGGATTGAAGATTTTCCAGTCGTACGCGACTATCCTGAGGTATTCCCGGAGGAACTACCTGGACTCCCTCCTCACCGCCAGGTCGAATTTCAAATCGAACTAGCTCCCGGAGCGGCACCTATAGCTCGTGCACCTTATCGATTAGCTCCCGCAGAACTCAAGGAACTTTCTACTCAACTACAAGAGCTCTTGGACAAAGGTTTCATCCGTCCTAGCTCATCACCCTGGGGAGCCCCAGCGCTCTTTGTCAAAAATAAGGATGGCACATTCCGAATGTGCATTGACTACTGCGAACTGAACAAGGTTACTATCAAGAATCGTTATCCACTTCCCCGTATCGACGACCTGTTCGACCAGCTGCAAGGGTCGAGCTATTATTCCAAGATCGATCTGCGATCGGGTTATCACCAGCTGAGAGTCCGCGATGAGGACATCTCTAAGACTGCTTTCAGAACCCGCTATGGTCACTACGAATTCCTTGTCATGCCTTTCGGAATGACCAACGCACCTGCAATCTTCATGGATCTCATGAACCGGGTGTGCAAACCCTACCTCGACAAGTTCGTGATTGTGTTTATTGACGACATCTTAATCTACTCGAAGAGCCAAGAGGAGCATGAACAACACCTGCGTCTTATTCTCGAACTCCTTCGCAACGAGCAACTGTATGCCAAATTCTCGAAATGTGATTTCTGGCTTAGAGAAGTCCATTTCCTTGGGCACATCGTCAATCAGGAAGGGATTCATGTCGACCCCGCTAAGGTCGAATCCATTAAGAATTGGCCTGTACCTAAGACTCCGACCGAAGTCCGCCAATTCTTGGGATTGGCAGGATACTATCGAAGATTCATCAAAGGATTTTCTAAGATCGCTCAACCACTTACGACCCTCACTCAGAAGGGCGTTGCTTACAAATGGAGTGATGCTCAGGAATCTGCCTTCCAGGAACTAAAGAAAAATCTTTGTAGTGCTCCTATTCTTTCCTTACCTGAAGGTACCGACGACTTTGTTGTTTACTGCGATGCTTCTATTCAAGGGCTTGGTTGCGTGTTGATGCAACGCGAGAAGGTTATTGCTTACGCTTCGCGACAACTCAAGATCCACGAACGGAACTACACGACGCATGACTTAGAATTTGGAGCTGTGGTCTTTGTGCTCAAGATTTGGAGACACTACTTGTACGGTACCAAATGCACGATTTACACTGATCACAAGAGTCTCCAGCACATAATGGAACAAAAGGAGTTGAATATGCGGCAGCGCCGATGGGTTGAACTCCTAAATGACTACGAGTGTGCAATTAAATATCATCCAGGCAAGGCTAATGTGGTAGCCGATGCCCTCAGCAGAAAGGAGACTAAACCCAAGCGTGTTCGTGCCTTACAGCTCACTATCCACTCGAACCTCCCTAACCAGATCCGAAATGCTCAAGCTGAAGCATTAGAAGCCGAGAACATCAGGGCTGAGTCCCTACGAGGATCGAGACAACGATTGGAACAAAAAGAAGATGGTGCCTACTACTACGTAAATGGACGTATATGGGTCCCACTTTATGGAAATTTGCGCGAGCTTGTGATGGATGAAGCCCATAAGTCCCGTTACTCAGTACACCCTGGTACGGATAAGATGTACCATGACTTAAAGACTACATACTGGTGGCCTAGCATGAAGGCCCACATAGCAACCTATGTCAGAAAGTGTTTGACTTGTGCAAGGGTCAAGGCTGAGTATCAGAAACCATCAGGCCTACTCCAACAGCCAGAAATCCCGCAATGGAAATGGGAGCAGATCTCCATGGATTTTGTTACTGGCCTGCCTAGGTCTCAGCGCGGAAATGACACCATTTGGGTGATAGTGGATCGCTTAACTAAATCTGCCCACTTCTTGGCTATCAAAGAGACAGACAAGTTCTCTACCCTAGCAGAGGTATACTTAAAGGAAGTGGTTTCGAAGCACGGAGTGCCAACCTCTATTATTTCCGATCGGGATGCACGTTTTACTTCTGAGTTGTGGCAAGCTATGCACAAATCTTTTGGCTCACGTTTAGACATGAGCACCGCTTACCACCCACAAACGGATGGGCAATCTGAACGCACCATCCAAACCCTCGAATACATGCTTAGGGCATGTGTGATCGATTTTGGCAAGAATTGGGAGAAGCACCTACCGTTAGTGGAATTCTCCTACAACAACAGCTACCACACCAGCATTCAGGCAGCACCCTTTGAGGCATTGTACGGCCGTAAATGTCGATCGCCTCTCTGCTGGGCTGAGGTTGGTGACAGCCAAATCACAGGCCCGGAACATGTAGTTGACACTACAGAAAAGATTGCCCAGATTAGGCAACGCATGGCGGCAGCTCGTGACCGTCAAAAGAGATACGCTGATAAGGATAGGAAACCGCTAGAGTTCCAGGTTGGTGAACGGGCTCTACTTAAAGTCTCACCCTGGAAGGGTGTGGTTCGTTTTGGAAAACGGGGCAAGCTAAATCCAAGATATGTCGGACCCTTTGAAATTACCGAAAAGATCGGTAAGGTCGCTTACAGATTGGATCTGCCTGAAGAACTGAGTGCTGTGCACAACATCTTCCACGTGTCTAATCTGAAGAAGTGTCTGTCAGATGAAACACTCATCATTCCTTTCAAGGAACTTACTATTGGTGAACAGCTACACTTCACTGAGGAACCGATTGAGATCACGGATCGTGAAATCAAAACCCTCAAACGTAGCCAGATACCTCTCGTGCGAGTCCGTTGGAACTCGCGCCGTGGCCCAGAGTTTACCTGGGAGCGGGAAGACCAGATGAAGCGCAAGTATCCCCAGTTGTTCCCTAATGAAACTCCCAGCACTGAAGCTACAACTGAATTTCGGGACGAAATTCCAAACTAACGGGGGGATGATGTGACACCCCGTTGAAACATTCTCATTTGCACTAGCTTGTCAGTGGCTGCCTTAACTTTCGGGACGAAAGTTCTTAAAACTTGGGGATAATGTGACACTCTAGGTTTTTCCCGAGCAAATACCTTGTAAATTCGTTGCGTGTATATATACTATTAAATGAAAGTTGTGTTTATCCTCATGTTCTATGTGATCCTTGCTTTGAGTATGTGTACGTAATATATATATATATGTGTGTATTTGTAGTGGGCCGAGACCGCAGACCCGACTCGAGACCACTTGGTCTCGAGTAAACAGTTGGGCCGCTTGGGCCGCACCCATCCCTTAAACCCATCCGGAACCTATTGGGGTGCACCACCTTTTATATCAACCTAATACCCTCACACACTCCCCTTTACACTCTCTCACTTCATCCTCACTCCCTCTCTCTCTAGAAAACCCTCACAAAAATCACCTCTTCTCTCTCGGATTCAAACCGGAAGCATCAAGGTATCCGGATCAGCTCGTGATCATCGCATTGGACACTTCTTTCATCGTCTCACACACTCACTCACAACCAAAACAAGATCCGGTTAGTACCATATCTCGGTTAGATGATAGAACATATTATAGATTAACAAAGATGTATGCTTGTTGGATTGTACACATGTGTTATGAAGACAAATGAGTTAAGATGACTAAGTTGTTGATAGATCTTTGTGTTATAGTGATAATGGGATGATATGCTAGACATGTTCATGCTTTGATAAGAAATTGTTAGTTAACATGCAAGGTTGATAGGGCCATAAGGGTGTGTATGTGTATGTTTGTAATCCGAGGAATGTATGTTAGATTCAGGAATCGATAATGCTGATTTGAGTATATGCTAGAATAGGATTGTTTGAATAATCATGTTGCATAATGATGAAAACCCTAAAATGATGAACTTGTTGAATATGACATGAATATTCAAAATATTCTGTGTTTGATCCATATTGAATTAGAATTAGACAATAAAACATGTTGGTGCAAATTAATTGGTTAGTACACATTATCACAAATATGAAATCCTATTGGATAGTACATTTGGAACAGGTTCTAGAAGGATTTCATGTGCACGTTTGCGAGTCAAGACACCCGGTTGCGACTCGCAACCATACGTGACAACTCGAGACGGACTTCAGGAACTCGAGACCGGCAAGGTCTCGACTTGAGACTTCATGATCTCGACTCGAGACTGGACTCGAGGCCTCTGAGGTTGCGACTCCTGACCAGCACCACTCGAGACCAAAACATGATCACACGAGATCTCTTGGTCGCGACTCGAGACCGCGTGTTCTCGAGTCGAGACCACCATGTCTCGACTGGACTATCTGCTTGGTTATTGGGCCATAAGGTGTTTGGGCTAACTGTTTAACTGGATTATGTGATGATCGCTACTATTTCACTGTTACTGTTGGATCAGGCCCAATGACTTAGTGTAGGAATTATTGCTACGAATGCTATGTGATAGTTATCTGTAGATTATACGTGATTACTTGTACCCCAACTTGACCTATATTGGTAACCATGCTAGGACGTGGTGACCAACGTGATTGACCGAGTAAATAATCTACCGAGCAACCCAAGGTGAGTTCATAACTTAAAGCATGCATTCCCGGTGGTTTGGGAAACGGACTTAAAAACAACACTATCCCTTTGTAAGGGATACAAACTTACTTTTCTTCCCTTGTTACTGGGATACAAACTTAGTTAATTATTGTTTATACGGTAATGCAAGGAGCAACACTAAACGAAACTCTATCACTTAAGTCCTCACTACATAATACCGATCAATCGCCGGGGCCTGGCGAACGGGTTATTAGTTGATAGCGCTATTTAGGTGTAACCAGCCTCACACTGACCCTTGTTACTGGGAACGGGAGTGAACTAATGTACTCTGGCAAACCGTCAATGATGATAGAACATTGACAAACGGGGCACTGCGGAAACGTACGGTTAAGTAAGTCTTCGGTATTGGAAAAACAGTTTAGTCGCTTACTTATGGGGTAGCTCCCCATCGCATGTATAAACGGATAAATTAACTGGTGAAACAAGTTTTTGGTAATTAAAACTGGACAACCCGTGGACTCGCCAACATTTTTGTTGATACCCTACTGCATGCTTTGCAGGTACCCAGTGACTCAGGAGCTTGCAGCTTGGGAATGTGTAGTGGTCGTCTAACCCACGTGTTGGGTTCTAAATAATCTTGAACTATGAACCTTGTTTTGAACCGTTTGGTTTATGCTTCCGCTGTTTGTTTAAACTGTTAATCGAACTTAACATTCTAGAACTTTAAAATATGGTGCTTACTAACTATTGTGGTTGGTGAATACCTTTACTATTAATCAATGCTCAGTATAATTGGTGGCTGGATCCTGGTCAGTCACGCCTCCAAGCGGTGGTACTCCGCATGTGGAAATTGTGGGTGTGACAGTAAAGGAAGTCGGTTCAGAAAGAACGGTAGCGGTGGTGGCGATATTGGCTGAAGGGTCAAAAATTTTTCGGGGTTTAGGATGTGGCCGAAGGTGAGGAGGTCGGTAACGGGGCGTGATTGGTTACGAAGGAGAGGAAGTAGGTTGGGTGGTGTTGGTCTGAGGAATAGGGGCGGTTTGGACAGGTTCGGAAATAGGTGGGGTGGGTGGCGATGGTTCGGTTGTAGGAATGGATGGGTTATCGAAAATGATTAATGGCGGATCAGGAATTGTAGAAAAGGAAGTAGCGGCTGTGGAGGATGAAGGAGGGTCGATGGAGGGTTCAGTAAGGGAGGGAAAAACATGCTCGTTAAATCGGACATGGCGAGCAATGTAGATTCGGTTAGTGGTTTGATCAAGGTATTGATATCCATGATGAGACGGGCTATAACCGAGAAATATACAAGGAGTAGAACGAAAATCAATTTTGTGTTGGTTATATGGACGTAAATAAGGAAAATAGAGACATCCGAAAACTCGAAGAAATGAGTAATCGGGAGGACGTTGGAAAACTAGTTGATATGGGGATTTGTTTGAGGAAAGACGAGAAGGTAGACGATTGATGAGGTAGACGGCGGTTTGAAAGGCGAATGACCAAAAAGTTTGAGGTAGTTTGGATTGGGCTAGTAAGGTAAGACCGGTTTCCACGACGTGGCGGTGGCGACGCTCGACAATACCATTCTGTTCACTCGTATGAGGACACGAGCGACGATGTAAAATACCATGGGATGTAAAAAACTGAGTAAGGTTCCGAAACTCGCCACCCCAATCAGTTTGAACACTTTTTAGTTTGGTGTTAAATTGGCGTTCAACTAGGCGAACGAAATTTGTAAAGGTGGTAAAAACGTCAGATTTTTGCATGAGCGGGAAATACCACATATGGCGGGTATGATGGTCAACACATAACAAAAAATAACGATAACCGTCAAAGGACGTGGTAGTATGGCCCCAAACATCACAATAAACCAAATCAAGTATGTTTTTACTACGAAAAGATGAAATAGGCAAAGTAAGTTTGGACATTTTTCCCAATTGACAAGAAGTACACAAAGATGAACAAAGTTTGTCAGAAACAGGTAAAGAAAATGTTTTAACAATATGTTGAAAAACTCGAAAGTGAGGATGCCCAAGTCGTTGATGCCACATAGTAGATGGAGCTCGAAAAGCAGTGAACGCCATCTTGGAAACTGGTTGAAAAGAAGGTAGGCGAATGGTGTAGAGACCCTGGTCACTGGGGCCCGTGAGGAGGATAGCCCTGGTAGCCTCGTCCTTCACAACAAAAAAGGAAGTGTGAAATTCAAAGAAAACGTTGTTATCTTTGCAAAATTTGTGAACGGAAAGTAGGTTACGTTGTAAGCCCGGGACATGAAGTATGTGGTTAAGTTGTAAGTTTTTGTTTGAGGTAAAAAAGGATTTTGAACCGACATGAAGAATTGGAAGAGAGTTACCGTTACCAACATAGAGAGAGTCATTACCGTAATAGACGTCCGAGTTGTCCATACTAGCAAGATCAGGAGTACCATGGGAATTAGCGCCTGTATCCGAGGTCCAAGTAGTATATGAGCCCGCCTCCGAGTTAGCATAATTCACTTGAGGTGATCCACGAGAGGATCCGGTGTGATTTGGGCACTGTGAGGGAATATGACCAATACCGCACCTATTGCAATGACCGTAAACCATATTTTGAGTGGACGCCCAAGCAAATTGACGAGAGCCTTGTGAACCACCACGGCCACGACCCCTGCGAGAAAACCCACGGCCCCGACCATATCCATGGGTCGGTCTTGAAGAAGCAGACCGAGAAGCATAATTTGCCTGAGGAGCCGATGGTGAGGCTGACGGTTGAGTTGTGGAAGCAAGTTGGTTTGCCAAAAGTTGAAGGTTGGTAATCTGCTGCTGAATCGAAGCCAAATCGGGGGCCGGGGAAGTAGTTGTTGCGGCAGTGGTAACATTGAAGACTTGTGGAGAGGCCGATGATGAAGAAACAGTGGACCGAGTGATATATTCATGATCACCAATAAGGCTGTGAAGCTCGTTAAATTGAACCGGTGGGGAGCGGGCAAGAAGATTACTTTTCAAACCATGGTATTCCTCACGTAACCCGGCTATAGTAAGCATGACGAGATCTTTGTCTTTGACGGGTTCACCAATATTTGCAAGAGCCGTTGCATATTCTTGAGCGCGGCTGAGATAATCGATACCTTTTTCACCATCTTTCATTGAAATCTTTAAAAGCTGCATTTTTAGTGTGAACTCATGAGATGCATTCGAATGAGCATATGCGCGTGCTAGACTTAACCATACTTCCCGAGCCGTGTCTCCTTGGATGTGTTGAAACGAAGACTCGGAAACGGTGGATATAATAATCATGTGGACGTGTGCATCATTAGCAATCCAGTTTATAAAATTAGGGTTTGTAGTAGTAGCATCACCGGTTGTAATTTTCTCTTCCGGGCAAGATAACGTGTTGTCAACATAACAATATAATGCATTAGCCTTTAGAAACGGTTCCATCATGGCTTTCCAGTAGCCATAATTTTTTGGTGTAAGATTGAATGCAAACTTGTGGGAATTATGGGATGTACGTTCTTGAATACTAAAGGCAGTAATCGTTGTCATGATGAGAAAAACAATGATTTTGATACCTGAGAGTAGAACCGGTTAGATGACTGCGACAACTGTTGATTCGATGTTGGCTGCTGTTGCAGGTCGATGTTATGTAAAAGTAGGAATGTAAAAATAGGAATCGACAATTGTTGATTCGACTAAGCTATCTTTCACGAAAATTATTAATCCCAAAAGACATGCTACTTCACGAAAAACAATAATCAACAATTAATGCTTTCCACCGTATGCTATCTTCACGAAAAACAATATATGCTTTTGACCTTTGGCTACTGGATATTACATATGCTATCTTCAAATCATGGCATATTACATATGCTATCTTGCTATCTTGCTGTTATCGAAACAAGAGGGATTTAGGGTTATTTAGGGTTTAGAAGTTGATTGGCTCTGATACCATATCAACTCATAATTTTATTCATGATTCAATATTGATTACAAAGAGGTTTATATATATATTCTACTAGTTACAATAATAACCCTCTAACTTATGACAATTAAATATTTGGCTTAACACCACATGAAACTTGGGGTACATATCTCATGATGTTGAGAAATAAGAAAGATTTTAGTAATTTGACACTAAAAAAGTTCATTGAAAAGCTTGAAGCTCAAGAGATGGAACAGAGGAAGATTTCAAGAATGAAAGATTTTGATGGAGAACAAGATATTGGGCTGTATTACAAAGGAGGTATCAGTGATAAAACCAATATGTTACCAAAGGTTGAAACTGCATTCAATGCTAAGAGTTCGTCTGGAGGTTCATCTAAAGGATCAAACAGCAAAACAAGTTTTTCTTCATATCCATCATATGATCCAAACTTTTCAACAACAAAGAATGGAAAGAAGTTACAATGCAACATGGTTTTAGATCTTGAAAATGGTCAAAATTACACAGAGGAGGTTGCAAAGAGTCATATGTCTTTGTTGGTGACTGTGTTAGAGTCATATGAGAGTTTAGTGGCAGGAAATATCGGGAATCCAATGTTGACAAAAGAGGATTACGATCAAATTGATGCTGAGGAGATGGAATTGATGGATATAAAATGGTGTTTGGCAAGTGTTTTGAGAAGAGCCGAAAAGTTTAAACAAATTACGGGAAGAGATGATTTCCGTGATGCAAATGTTTCTACTCTAGGTTTTGATAAATCTAAAGTTACTTGTTTTCGTTGCAGGGAAAAAGGACATTTCAAGAGAGAGTGCACCAATCGCGAAGCAAGTGGAGCCCAAAATCCGTTCAACAACAATGACTACTACCGGAAAGCAATTTATCATCAAGTTGCTCAACAACAACAAGAACCACAAACTGCACATGCCAGGAATACAATCGAAGATTCATCAAAGAGAGCTTGTATGGTGAATCAAAATGATAACAAATCATCGAAAGATTTCAGTTGGGACAAATATGTTTCAGTTGACAGTAAAGCATGTCTGATAAACCAAGATGATGAAAAATTACCAGAAGGATTTAGCTGGGCAAATTTCAGTTGGGATGATTATGATCCAAACAAAACTCCAAATCACAAAGCCTTTGTTGCTTGAGTTTCTGAAGATAGTGATAATGATGATGATTATTATGCAAGAAGAATGGAAAAGCACTTAAAAATGATGGAAGAGATTGACAGTGATGATGAAAAAGCTAAAAAGAAAAAGAAAAAAGTTAAAAAACCCGTCAGTAGTGATGATGAAGAAGTTCCTGTGATAAGGAAGAAACTAAAAAACATTCCAGTTTTCAAAGTTGATGCAGAAGCTGATGCACAAAAGATTCCGGTGATATGTGAAAACTGTGAAGCAGTGAAGAAGTTAAACAGTACTTTGATTCATAACATGAACAGATTGAAAGAATCTTATGATGTTCTAAACAAAGCAATGAATGAGTACAATCAAACAAGCAGTGAACAAGCAACAGCAATGAAGACACTTCAAGGAGCTTTCATGACAAAGCAGAAAAGTGTTAACAGTTACGTTGAAAAATGTGCTGTGCTTGAACAGAAACTGGAAACACAAAGGATTGAAACAGAAAGAGTTAATAGGTTGTTAAAAAGTTACTCATGTACTTCTTATGTTATTGACAGGGTTTATCCAACTGTTGAAGGTATGAAGGCATTTGATGAAGATGAAGTATCTGAAGACAAGAGTTCTGAAAAGAAGAAGGATACTGAAGTGAAGACATCTGGTAAGAAACAGAGTGCCAATTACAACAAGTGTCCACCCCCGCTTGAAAATGGATATTCTCCACGAAATCCAAATTCAGAAAGAGTCAAAAAGGCAACCAATTTACAGTGGGAGTCTGAGTCTTCAGAAAATTTGCCAGACAACATTGATGTTACTTTCACATTGTCTGACACTGATCATGAGTCCGAATTAATAAAGAAAGTGGTCGATCAGGTGTTGGATAACGATGAAACCGAGGAGTCAATGTTGGAGTCAAACTCAGAGTCAAAATCTGACAAGTCAAGTCCAACAGTCAAAAAGGATAAACGGGTTTACAATAAAGATTTTTTGTTATCAAAATCTAATTTGAATGATGAAACAGTCAAAGTAGCATATACTTTGAATGATTCGGACAAATTATATTCTGATGAAGAGTTTCCAATAAGAGGTGTTAAAACTGAAATGATAAAAAAGGTTTTCAAACTAACAGAAATTAATATTTCTGAAATAAAAGATGTAAATCTTTCTGAAAAATCTAAAAAGTACACCTCAAGAGTCCAACAAAGAGAAAACAAGAAAAAAAGGGTTACAGTTCTGGTTCAGGTTTTCAAAAGAAACCAAACCATAACGGTAATTTCAAAAGAAAGGGTTTAAGATTTATTCCACCGAAAAATCATAAAAATGAGAAAACTTATAAACCAAAAACTGTTTTTGTTACATGAAAATCATCTGAAGAAGAAAAGGAGCAGTTGTTCAGGAATCAATCAAATAAAGAATTCCTTGCAAAGAAGCAAGAAGAAATGAAGATGGAAGTTGCTCAAAGGAAGGAAACGAGAACCTGTTTTCAATGCAAAGTTGTTGGTCATATTGCCAGAAATTGTCCAAAGGCAATTCAAACAAAACAGGGAGTCTCAGTTAAACTGAAAGAAAAGATGATTGAGAATGAACCACCAACCAAACCTTTTACAGTTTTCAAAAATTCAAAGTTTGAGGTTGGTGAGTGTTCAAAGAGGTTTTACAAGAGAAAAGCAAATCTTGACAATCAGAAATGGGTTGTTAAGACATCTGATAATAGTTCTAGCAATGATTCTGATTCGTCAAAATCAGAGGAGCTATTTTCTGGTGATGAATCTGATTCCATAAAGTCAGAGGACCCACGTGTTGAGTTAAAATTGGAAACATCAGTTCCGCCAATGGATGATGCAAATTTTCCACCATTGAGAGCTGAGAATTTTAAACAAAAAGTTGGTAAAATTGAGATTTCAAATCAATTTTTCTCTGAAAAGAAAGAATTTGATATTGAAAAAGCTTTTAACCCCAAAGTGCAACATATTTTTGGAAAAATGGTTGATGGGAATGTCAAAGGGGTAAAGGAATTTTATGAGAAGAAAATGAAGAAACCAGGTAAAGTTGGGTCATCCCAGGTTTGTGATTGGGATGGAACGTATTATGATGAGTGAAAAATATGACTTGCCGGAGCTTCCAGGTTGGTAAGAGTGGAGCAGGAATCGGTATTTTTCTTGAGAAATTCACGAAAGTGATTTCGTCTTACAAGTGGTAAATCAGGGACATTAAGTTGTACTTGATTTTCTACAAATGGTATTTGGTGTTTGTTTTTAAAATTGTTAAATATTTCAAGTGGTTGAAAAACAAGGTGATGAATTGAACCCCTAACCTGCAAGTGGTTATGAAATCAACAAAACTTATTTTCCGGAAAAACCATTTGATTAAAACAAACTTAAGTGTTTTGAAATCATAATGGGAAATTAGTTTGTTGTAAGGGGGAGTTCTGATTGTTTGTGCCAAGTGGATGGCGAATTGAAGCAATTCACAACAGTTGTCACTTTACTTGTATAGTTTGTTTTCAAATTTCCTTTTAATGATTTTGAATTTTAGGGGGAGTAAGAATTTCAGAAAATCCAAAAACATTAGAAAATTTGAAAAAGTCAAAAACATGATAAAATCAAAAATGAGTTTTGTTGTGAAAAAGAGGAAATGATAGTACATCAGTGGACGATCACAGCATGCTAAAGAATTGGAAAGTCAAATGTGATAAACGGTCTCACTGATGATATGCCAGTAGGTTTTTACACATTTAGTAGATTGTATCGAGATATAAACCTAAATATCAAACTTGCTTATATCGTGGGTAACATCTCTTGGATATATGGGTAACCCCCGAAATCTTGTTTGAAAGGTCCCTCTTTCTGAGATACTAGGTCTTTATACTCAGTGATATCTGGGGTATTATCCTGGGACTTCTGATTTTGCGGAAGCAATGGCCTAGTCCCCGTATAATACTTTCTGCTTGCTTGAAATATAGCACCGCCCTCAGTACAAAAAATGATGAAACATTGAAAAATGCTAATCATGTGCTGTTGAAGAAAAGATTCTCTAAAGGGAACACACCAAAAGTCGAAGCCGTCATCTCTCTGATTTTGCGGAAGCAATAGCCTGAGCTCTCACGGCCCTCACATTTAACCCTTTACAGATATCATCTGTGGTATACTCACCTGTAAGACTGAATATTGGGATCTGGATACGGGAGTATATTCTGAGGTGGGACACGCGAATAAGTTTAAGTCTTTAAAACATTAATATCATATCTCGAAATAGTTGAACTTTGTGTGAGAATTTAAGTGGACCAATATACTGACAATCTAAGTGAATCGTTTAGAACTGAAAATGTATAAAGCTTAACGGTGTTGGTGATTTGTCTCAAAAACTGATATGATCCTCTTACACAAACTCACAAAAATATTGTCTGTAAATATTTCTTTATTGCATTTTCTTTCAAGTTAAAAAAATTCCAAAAAGATTTTCAGTGTGTTTTAGCTTAAATTTTTGAAAAATTCAAAAAGATTTTCGACAACTGATGTTGGAGAGATGATTTTCAAAATTCCAAGTGCTAAACATGATGACAACTTGTGAGGAGGAGTCTGTTTGAAACAAGAAATGGTTTTAAAATGAAAATGTTATTTTTACAAGTGGTTCATCAGAGATTAACATTGTAAAATCATTTATTAATTTGTGTTTACAAGTGGTTAGCAGAGAATAAATTTGTCAAATGTTAAATTTGTGAAATTTATTGTGAGGTAGAGAATGTGCAGGTTAGCCAGGTTCTGATTTCTGAAGATCATATGGTTTCAAGAGAGCCAGGTTTCAATCCTAAGGAGGATGTGAGCCAGGTCACGATCTTGAATCTGTAAAAGCCAGACTACGATCCCAAGTACAACTTAAGGGGGAGTCTGAAGTTGTATAGAGCCTGTGAAAGTGTAAGAGCCAGTTTCAGATCTTGGGATAAAATATGAAAGAGCCAAGTTCAGATTCTGAGCGAGCCAGGAAGACGTTCCTGAACCTGTGAGAAATTTGAGGAATCAAGAGATCTGATCAAGAGAATTAAAGATAGATATGAGAAGAGGACAGAGATTGAGGATGCTTTACATTGTTAGATACTTCAGAAGAGGTCGAGAAGACTGATAAAGATTGAAGATTGAAGACTCGTCAACATTCGAGGGGGAGTCTGTTGGTGCATGCATCTGTCGACTTCGTCTTGTATCGAGTCTTGTATTTGTATAGATAGATCAAGGCACGGAAAACGAGAAATATGTTTGTAGGTAATTTCGCTTGAAATGACACAGGGTCATTTCAAACGAAATCAAGTGAGTAATTCCGCTTGAAATCATATGTTGATTTCATGTGAGTAATTCCGTGCGGAATTAGATTCCGCTTCGACAGTTTCAAGCGAAATCACCGAGTCTATAAATACTTGTCATGCCTAGTCATTTGTAACGATTCTGATTCCGGTAGTGAAGCTCTGCCGAAGTGTCTACAGCATTGTAATCGATCTGTTATCAATATAAAGACAGTTTAAAGTGATATTCTAGCTGAATTGAACTTGATACATCTGTTTCCGCCTTTTGTATTGAGAAAAACTCTTCTTAACGACTCGTTCGGGTCTGAAAACGATCCTACATTTACTATATCCTAAAAGCACTTGTGACTTGTTTAAGAGGTGACATCTACTCACCATCATAAGCATATATCTTGTTTCTTGCCTTCTTAATTAATCATTGGGCTTTCATATAATGTAGGTCATTCTATTTCCATATCAGGCGTATTAAAGAGGATATTACATTCTAACATTAGTCTCACGAATACCCATTGTGGTTTTACCTTTGAGTTTCTATTATTAGCATTCTTTCTAGATTCTTTCGCTAACACATAATACTTTGGGCCATTTACATACCCAATTTTTACTAACATTCTTTTTGAATTCAAACGTTATCACTGAATAATTATTATTTCATTCCGCTTATCTCAGAGCAAATCATTACATTCTATTACTATCGTTGTCCTTAATTTCTATCACGACCCCAGGTGAGGTGAGCATATAGTAGTAAGCATTACCGTAAACACTCAGGTATTAACATGCTAACATAACTATCAATTTCATATCTCATTATTCGTACTTGTCATGAGGATTAAACATTAATCTATATTTCTATCGCTACTTGATCTACTTACAACCTTATGTCTAACCTTATGTATATCCTTATATTTAATCTTTCACATTACTTCACTATACTAGCCCGACATGTCATGCAAGAGCACCATAAGAGCATTTATCAACTAGTCCCAAATTTTTGTTCAAGGTTCTTAAATCTTTCTCTTAATGACATAAATATTTTCTAAGGTTGACCATTACAAGTAAATTATTTCATACCATACCATATTTGTCCTACCATTCAATTCATTCATATGTACAATTAATTTATAAATTCGTACTTATTAATCTAGAATTAAACATTCTACTAACCTCGCCTTCATCGCATAAATCAGTGATCCGCGAACCAGATAGAATCGCTTCTTTGCTGGTACCTTTCGTACCAGATTCGGTCTCATTCATTCGCGAAACACGCTCCCACTCATGAACATCCTTCCATCAGCTTTATTACCATCATCTTACTGAGAATTTCCTCCATTCTTATCTGTAAAATTATCGATTAGCACATATCATTTATTATTTGCATTCTACATAGTGTTTGTTCGCCTAGGACTCTTTTACAAATTTCTTACATACATGCTTAAAACATATTACACATTCCATTTGTAAATACATTCTGATCTATGCTTACCAATTACCCAGTCCTGACGCATCCCTCTCTAGCCGAGCTTTAAGCTCCTATTAAAAAGACATAATCTTTATACATACCAATGCAAGTCAAATCCATTGACTCGTTATCCATACCTTGCGTTGGTTATTTCTTTCCAATTTGTGGTAATGGATGATCATGCATTATGCCCACCTACAAATATAAGACTTGAATAATCAAATCATTAAATACCGGGTTCAAATGGCAATCACCATTTGACCCGTGTGACTCATTTGTCCCTCTTAACCATCTTGCATACAACGCATTTGCATAATTATATTTATATCTAGTAAAAAGTTTTAAAACATAACTTGGCTAATATCTTCCTTAAAATAATTACTTCTTCGGTCCGCATTTACTTACGAATTCGGACTTTTCATTCCACTTTCCATTCATTTCTATGTTTTGAATCCGTCTCGCGGATTCAGACATCTCATTCATATTCGTCACTCCTTCTATGTTTTGAATCCGTCTCGCGGATTCTAACATATCATTCATTCTTTCATTCTTTCATATTTCGAATCCGTCTCGCAGATTCTAACATATCATTCATGCTTTCATTCTTTTCATGTTTCGAATCCGTCTCGCAGATTCTAACATATCATTCATGCTTTCATTCCTTTCATGTTTTGAATCCGTCTCGCGGATTCTAACATATCATTCATACTTTCTCATTCCTTCTATGTTTCGAATCCGTCTCGCGAATTCTAACATATCATTCATACTTCTCTTTCGTGTTTGGTACTTTCAATTTCTTGAGAGTCTTACATTTCCTTTCACCCTCACGTCCACCTACTCCCTAATTCTAACGGACATAACTGTAACAATTATCATGGTCTCACGAACGTCATATGTTTCTTGTGTACTGGCCAGGTACACAATCCACATACAAGTTTCGTGTCTTCGTGTAATCGTCACCTTATGTCCGAAGAATTAGTTTTCAGAACGTGTAACATTTTCAAAACCTCATTACTATTCCATTATTATCTTTCATTTAAAATTCTTCTTCTATTGATAGGTTTTTACAATTACATGTACTTATATATATTAAATCTACGTACCTGGGATCATTTTGTCTTATTACATGCCTTGGTGTCGATCCTAGACCGCATTCGCGAATCATCCTCTCTAAACAACTATGCTTACCTTACACATAACATACCGTTAGTTTTCTTCATATACATACTTAAATACATACTTACATTCTCTTCTACCTTTAGATCTTGATCGAGTATTGGATTGTACGGGTTCCTTGTCACAAGAGCACACAGGTTTGAGTTCAAGTATTTACCTCCTCATACTTGATTTCCCTCAAACCAGGGCTCTAATACCAACTTATAACGTCCATAAATTTTCTAAACATTCTTACTATGCGGAATGTAGGCCCATTTTTTTTAGCTTCAATTTCTAGAAACAGTTATAGTGTCTTGACTTTCATTTGATGGTTACCATCATTTAAACACTTACATATTTCATGCCAATTTTTATAAAATTTCGGCATGACCCGTTTGTAATACGGATAACCGTTACGGTAACAAAACCTGTTTACAATCCATTTTACAACTCTAAACTTGAACATAAACAAAACAAGACACTACGTCTGACTCATGAAGCTTACACGGTTTAAAACTACCGAATGCCGAAAAAGGCAAGTAAAACATGATGACCCGTCTAAGTCGGCGATATAACCTGACGGATGGACGAACTAACATTGCTGACCCGATCTCAGATTTGTCGCCAAATCTTGTTCCATTCATCAGTCAGCGAACCTCTAGTTCCCATTATACCTGAAACCCAACATGCACGTTATGAGTTCTATATATAATATATATTAGATAACTCAAATAGGTGGATTCTGATCTATATTTTTCACAAATTCCAACGAACTCGACTCCATTAATTTCATAGTCAACTATCGCTTCCAACTTGTGAATCAACCTCCACTAGAATTCACAATTAAGCCACCTGTGACAAAAATCTCATTCAACTATTAGACCATTAATATTTATTTCTAACAGATCCAAAGATTTCATTAATGCTTTACTTAGCCATAATCCAAATCTTTTTCATTCATGTGGATCAAGTGACCCAAATCTACTTGCTTGCCCCAAGTTAAATAATTCGAAACAATAGTTTAACCAGTTACCACTGTAATCTAATCCACTTACTAAATAAACATCATGGTTATGATATTTGTACACAACTTGGAATCATGTGCATATGTACTTATTTAATCCAAAGCATCCCATTTATTAAGATTGTGGTTTGGAAGCCACGTACTAATTTGACTTTTAATAAGTCAGCAACCCTTTATTAGATTAACCGTTATCAACACATCTAAAATTCTACCCTTAGTTTAAAAAAAACATAATAATCACCAGGCAAGTCATGTACCCATGACTTGAATTCATCTTACCAATTAAATAGTTTCAAATCTATGATATAGATACTTACCATACTCGTGGGTTATGATTCCCTTGTCCATGGTATTCTCCTATGAATACCTCCAATTTAACATTTCATACTTTAATATTCTCATATAAGTTCCACATTAAACCACAAGATGTTCTACGTATACAAGTACAAGAACCTGCAAACAATAAATCTATGTTCCTGCATACAACTATTAAGTGCAAGAAGCACTTACCTTGACCCGTAAGTAGTTGATATATATTCCATATGTTCGTCTCGTTGCCTCCCGAGTTCGCGCCCAAAATGGCATGTACCTATCCTTTCATGTCCACGTTTACATGTCATTTTAGCAAACGTTATAACTCATATGATCAATTACTTTTTTCATACATCGAGAAACTCTACACATGGTTCTATATACCACATACGCGTGTTATAGTACACATTCCACCATACATTAAATTAAATACATTCATACATGCATAATTACCAATGATTACATAACAATACATACAATTTACAATTCGTAATGCCATAGACCATTACTAGTAGGCAACTGCTAACATACATATGGCATAGATCCATTATCACATTATTCATAACATAACCAATTCAACTTACCGTCATGTACGTCATATAATAATCTAGCAAATATTCACATGATCTCCTTATTCTCACAACAGTGTTAGGAAGTCTAACCTTATTATTCATACCTTGTTGACTTTCTAAAAAGTCAACTGTCAATCATACACATTTCCAATCCGATAAACATATAACCACTTAGTCACATTACTTTCATTAATCAATCATTCACTAACATGTATAGCTCAATTCACTTAAAATAGGTTGTTTTGTGACGTCCGTTTACTGTACTTACGAGCTTGCAAAAATTACAATCTTTTTATGTGACGTGCCCCTCGGAGGGGTTATCATTGTGTTAAATTTTTAGAGTCTAAATCTCTACCAAAAATTTATAAAAATTCATTTACTAAGCTGCAATCAGATTCGTCACTTCTGACTGCAGCTTACGAAAAAATTCATTTAAAATTCCTCGTTTATCCGATTGACGAAATTCCAGTTGTAGATTTTTGGAATCACCTGAAGCTACCTACAGTAAAAATTTGAAATCATAAATCAATTCCTAAATTGAGTTATGACATAAAACGCATCCTAAACCTTCGATACAGAAAAATTCATAAAACGTTCATTTTTTCGTCAAAAAAAATGCAATTCCAGTTGGGTTTGAAAGCTTTTTCCTGGGAGTTCAAACATCAGTTTTTGACAAGATTTGACCCAGTTACAGCCGATTACATTTGGCTATAACTTTCTGGCAGATTTAGTTTTCACCCAAATCTTTTCTAAATATCTATCATTCTAACTTCACCTAGACATTTCATCATACACCTTGTGTGCGTACTATCATCTAAGCCTAATGTACAATCCTTTTATGTTTTCATTCCTTATCCTTGCATTCATTCATCCATACAACTAAGCATCAATAAATTTCATATTATACTTCAACCTAACTAACAAGAATTCACCACATACAACATAATCAATCGAATTTGCACATGATTTAGACATGAATGATACACTCATGTTATCATCTACATCATCACCAAGTGGGTTTCATGTCAATACATCAAATTACTTGAACTTGTTCATAACACATAATTTAAATGGTGATTCTAACACCTCTACATGCACAATTTCATACAATTTCATAGTTTAATCATAGTTTCACTTCATACCAAATCATTAAATTAACTTCTACAACTTACCTCATGTGTAGAAAGTCTAGATGATCAAGAATCTATGTCCATGCATCAGATTATGGCCGATTTTCCCTTTCCAATTGAAGATTTTTCTTGAATTAGGGTTTCACCCCTTCTCCCCTTCCTCCTGGTCACGATCGCACAACCACACACACACTTATGTGTGTGTTTTAATTTTTGTTTTCTTTTAATGTTTTATGTTTTGCCACTTAACATGTTTGGCCCTTCAAGAATAATATTTATATTAATATGACCAAGACTATCCTTATTTATTCATAATTAGCTTAAACTAAAATCTAATGAAATTTGGGGTGTTACATTTGGCTTTCTATAACATTCTTTATTTTCAAATCACGTTTGTTTTACGTTATCATTTGTTCGGTTTCGCCGCAGCACGCGACGTAAAAAAACTAGCGTATTTTACAATACAACATTTAAAAGTAAACTTGCTTTAAATTTCATTGTTATTTGACATTTTTAGTTACAATTTCTATACTTAAAATGTACTAACATAGATAGTTGGATGATACTTTTAATTAACCTAAAATAGGCAAATTGGATTTAAATAATCTCAGCTTTCTCAATTTGGCCGATAATAATCCCAACTCACTTGTTGGCCGATAATAATACGAACTGGTCCACTTTTGGCCGATAATAGTCAGCGTTAAATATAGCTTAACGGAGTTAAGTTTTTTCCCGAATTACAAACTGATGTTTTAGGACTTTTGATTAGAACGAGGATACGAGTTGATTGATGTAAAAGTTACCTCGAAATACTGCCCCAAACGACGAAAACGGTGCTTCAATTCGGGTGTTTAAACTTCTAATTAACAATAATCAAGCCGTTTGAAGCATCGTTTCGAGGTAAGTTTTACATAAATCAACTCGTATCCTCGTTCTGATCAAAATCCATAAAACATCAGTTTGTAATTCGGAAAAAAGTTTAACTCCGTTAAGCTATTTTTAACGGCGGACTATTAGCGGCCAAAAGTGGACCGGTTCAGATTATTATCGGCCACGAACTAAGTTAGAATTATTATCGGTCAAATTGAGAAAACTGAAATTATTTTAAATCCAATTTGCCACCTACACTGATAAAGTGTCTAAACTAGTCACTTCTCGTTGGACCGGTAAAACATGTATAAAAATCAAATCACACAATAATAATTTATTGTTTCTATAATATAAATTTCTATAATTATATTATAGTCTTTTGATTTTTAAGATTTGTTAAAAAAAACAATAACAACTAAAATGGAAAATGAATTAGAAAGTTTCTATGGTTTAAATTTTCAGTCACATATAAAAATTGCTATAGTCCAAATAAGGATCATCCATGCGTCACCTTGAAAATTTTTGAAGAAGACAATATTAAATTTTAATATTTTTAAATTTAAATTAAAATATTGTAATTTTACCGGTGAGAACACAATATTTAATCATGACTTGACATTTTGACTTTAAAAGTCTAAGTCTGCTGCATACTTTCATCACCTTTTAATACTATAATATTTATATTTATTAGTTACTTAACTTAATTAATAGTTAATTAATCTATGTCAATTCGACTCTAATTTTTTATGGAAAATAAAATAGGTTTAGAATCGTATAACAATTGTGTTAAGTCATGCAAATAAATAAATAAATAATTAAATAAATAAATAAGTGAAAGAAAACCGAATAGTTGAAACATTAAATCAAATTATTGCTCTTCGATAAAACTAAAGTTTTCCTTTTAAAATTTCCGTCGGAAATTCGTGCGTTGCAGCAGAGTTGACAATATTGCACGGGTCGATAATATGTGGCAGGAACATCATACACATTAGACAATTAAGTGGTCAGTGAAGTGAGGATGTCATGGGAGATCGTTGTACAACCTAATACAAATATCATATTTACTTAAACAAAAGGTTTATTCATTTAATTGTGCAACGAAAATATCGCATTCCTAAGTCTGACCAATTTGTCTGGTTTTGTAAAGACTAAATAAAAAGAAGACTCATATTAAAATCAATATCACCAACTTATTAAAACACAAGAAAAACACATTGGAACATGTTTATCACACCTCTCAAACTTCCCCAACTAGGCCTGTAAACGAACCGAACGTTCATGAACTTGTTCGGCGGGAAGTTCGTTTATGTTCGTTTATTTAATAAACGAACGAACACGAACAAAAAAATTTGTTCATTTAATCAAATGAACGAACATGAACACACCTTGTGTTCGTTCATTTATGTTCGTGAACGTTCGTTTATTTACGTTTATGTAAATTTTAATAAATACATAAATAGTTATATTTATATAAATATTAGGTTTTCTAACTACTTATATAAATATAACTAATTATTATATCTATGAACCATTATTTAGATGTGTTTTCAGATGAAATGTAATATATTAGACTTGTTTCTTCAATCATGTTAATTTATGTTTATTCAAATATGTTCAGTTAATTTTTTATGTTCGTTTGTGTTCGTGAACTGTTCGTTTAGGCTTTAAACGAACGAACATAAACGAACACGAACATGGCCAATTTCTTAATTAACGAACACGAACAAAAAAATGTATTCGATTATATGTTCGTGTCCGTGTTCGTGTTCGTGTTCGGTTCGTTTACAGGCCTATCCCCAACAACATCCTGTACCATGTGCATAAAGTCTTGTAAGTTCCCCAAAGCTGATTGTCTATAAGTTTGTACTAGTACTAAACTTGTGTACCAAGAAAATTATCATGTCCACTGGAAATGATTGTCATCGCAAGTCTAAATTGCTCATCATCATATTTCAGAGACATACCATTGGATGGTTCAGAAAACTTGACACCAATGCAGGTGATAATTGGTAGAAAAAGTGAATTTACCAACTGCATCAGAGAATTTATGGCATAAACTATTAAGAAAATATACTGACCACATATAGGATTTTCCATCTGTTGCTTGTACCTAACCTATAACAACCCGCATCAGAGAATTTATGGCATAAACTATTAATTAAACTATTAAGAAAATATACTGACCACATATAGTATTTTCCATCTGTTGCTTGTACCTAACCTATAACAACCCACAAAATCTTCTCGATCAATAAAAACTGAAGCCCCGAACACATGCGACGAGAACCGACATGAAAAACGAGGAAAATAATATTCAGCATGTCCCTGCACGTCGCAGGAACATACTGTAACCCCGTCGCAATACGCAGCAGGGTGTTACACGTGGCAGAGCCACGTGTCGCCCTCGGATGACATGTGGCAAGGCTAGGGAGGTGACTAGGCTGGCCTAAGCCCTAGCACCCTCCCCCACGTGTCGCGGAGAGACTCCCTTCACTTCCCGCAATGCGCGGACGAGTCGAAAAATTGGTATAAAAGGGGCAGGCATGGGACCGGTTTCAGTGCTCATTCTCGTTTCTAAATCTCGACTTCTCAAATCTCTGTTCGTATAAGTGTGCTAAGACCCTAAATCACCGATACGATACCCTTTCTGGTTGATCTCGACAATTATTATTGTTTGAGATTGCAAGTAAAGTGTGATTCGGGTCTTCGGATTCGAAATGGAAGAGGTATCAAATGTCAAACACATTGGAATTGATATAGCATAAAAGAGGTTCAATGTAAAATCTTGGAGTGTCTCGGAATGAGACTAAGACTACTCCAAAGTGGTCAAAAATCCTTTTGAGTTAGGGAAACATGCTTTGGCCTAATAGGTACAATACTCTCACCGAAATTTTGGTTAACGATATCCACCCTTCCGGTTAATACATGTCCCTAGTCAATCGAAAATTCAAGACTTTGGCGAGATTGAAAATCGAGGAATGAGATTTGCTATTAAGATGCGAGTTTCACCCCTAACTTTATAACGTCGTTCCCTAAACGTGGTTGGTACTTACCAAACGAGATAAGGAACTAATTCCAACTCGATGGTAAGGGTCCACTATATCAAGAATGGGAAATTCTCCATCAAGGTGAGGATGTCACTCCTATCTTGATGGTACCTTTTCATGAAAATCAACAACGCGGATTGAAGGATTTCACCAAAAGAAAGGGTTTTCACTCCTATTTTGGTGAGATCGTCTCGTTTGTGTAATGAGAATGTCTTCACATCTTCGTGTGTTTACTATAGTTCGTCTTAGGAAAGACTTGTGTATTTAAAACAAAAGATAAGATAAGAAGCAAAATAGGGAGAATTCAAGTATATTTAGCATGATAAAAAGAATGGTCAAGTAAGGTTCCTCAACTATAGACTAGGTCAAAAAGCATGATAATTTTCCTAATTCCCTATAGTTATGGCTCTGATACCAATCTGTCATACCCCAACCGATAGCGAAAACATCGGAGTGAGACAAAAACATGATTGTTCGAAACATCATAACGTGCTAATTGTGACAATAATTAAGTAATTCAAATTTTATTTCATACTAAACAATGGTACACTGTCATGAAAGGGAAAGTACAACATCTTGTAAATAAAACTTAACAACATAAAGAAAATACATGAACTAAAGTTTAGGTGTGTTTCTAGTCCACCCTAAGTAACGTTCTTCATGCGTCGTCATTAATTTCCTGCAACATGTATTAAAATAAAATCAACAAAAGTTGGCGAGTATACAAGTTTGATTACATAGTATAATTGTGAATAAAAGTTGTCTCATATCCTACATGGTAATTTGCATACATTGTTTATTAACATACTAGCATGTGTAAACTATATGTCAAACCAAAGTATACCGCAATCGTGCATATCCTTGTTGTCGAAATGACAAGGCTGTAAAATAGATTACTTAATAATACCACAATTACGGGCGGTGCGTTAATCCTATAGCGCTATAATTGTTAAGGTAGGCTTGCAAAGTTAATGAGCATGTAGTACATAAGAATGAGTATAGCATGTGATAACAAGTATCATGTTTTTAATGGATATAGTGTTTGTATGAACAAGTTTAATCGTGAGTATGTGATTTGTAATATTGTGTACATGTTGCACTTAAAATGTGTAAGAAGAAATTTGGGATCGTGTATACTCACAGTTTGCGTAGAAAGTCCACGAATGTGAGTTTGACATGTCTTGAGTTTGGAACACCGAAGTTACCTTAAGATGGGGAAACAAAGGTGTGTGGGTCGTGGATTCGATTGTTGGATTAGATTCAGAATTTATAGGATAATTTATAGGTTATAGTCAAATGTAAAGTAAAGGTACTATGAGAATGGTCATGCAAGGTGGTAGGATGCATTAAACCTCATTATATGATTCACCAAAGCACAAAATCATCAACTTAGTTGATGATTTCAGTTGGTCATGAATATAGACAAAAAATGAAAGTACATAATTTACTAGGTAGCCAAATGAGGACAACCCGGACGTGTGCATACCCAACATGGTAAGTGTTGGAGACGAGGTGGGGTTGGTTCATTTTGGTTCTTGGAAGCTACTTTGAATATTATAATATCTAAGTTCGGTCACTTTGTTACTAGTAAGTTTACTTAGTAACTTAGATGTAGGATTGATTAACAAATCAACATATGAAGTAGTGGAATTGTATTTGGTAGCCTAAGCTCCATTGTTCACACTTTACCTAAGTACAAACTTCATAACATGGAAGGTTAAGAGCTTGGAGGGTTTCAACACTTGTAGGTTGCTTGGAACCTTGTTAAAACATAAAGTTTAGGAGGTATTTGGACCTCTAAACTTAGGGTAATCAACCATACTCAAGCCCCATAATCATGGGTTTGATTGGGAACATGGTTGGTACAAGATTCTCACAAGAAGAACAAGTTTATGAAGATAACTTAAAACAAAAAGTTTGGACCTCAAAATGGTGATGTTTCACCTTAGTTTACCATGGTAAACTTGTGGAAACACTCCTCGAGGTGTTCCAAGCTTTCAAGAAGAAGAAAAGTGAAGAAAACATGAAGGAAAATGAGATGAGAGCTCACTTTTAGGCTTGGATATATTCTGCCCAAACTTGCTATTCTAGTTGACTAGAGAGTGCTCTGAGAGTGTTTGAGGGTTTGGAAAAGTGAAACGAAGGTGTAGGAGGCTTGGTTATATAGTGGTGAGTTAGGGTTTGAGATTTAATGAAGATTGAAGGTTATTGGGGAAGAAAGGATGCGGGAATGGTGAAATCCAGAATGGTGAAATAAACTTTCTATGGATCGAGCATCCTCGCGTCGTGCAGGCTTCTTATGCTTACCCACTCTGTGACGCGGTCTGTTCTTTTGACGACCAAAGTTTGGTTTTTGACAATTTGACCCATGAACTTCCATAAGTTTGTTATTTTATGTTAAAATTTTTGCGTTTTGGCTTGTTTTCGAGTATGAAACTTGTTCGTAAATATGTGATGAGTATCGTGCACGTATAAATGATAATTCAAGCGTATAATAAGTCTTGGTTTTGCATGTAAATGTGTATTCAAAGATTGATTGCGTATAAATACAAGTATGAATGTAACATGTATAACTGTATAAGTATAAAAGTGAATTCCCATTATGATCGAAGTCTCGGATTACACGATTGGAATTGAAATACGAATACAAGTTTCTAAAAATAGAAGTGTGAAAACAACTTTCTAATTATGGAAAGCACAGGAATGCGAACCGTTACACGTTTCCTGTCCATGACATCTATGCTAAAGTATTATTTGACTCTGGCGCAAATCAAAGTTTTATAAATGTTGCATTCTGTTAAGCACTTAAACAATCGTTAACTAAGCTTAGCCAAGCCTGTATGGCAGAAACGACAGAAGGGAACCACACCGATATCCACGAAGTACTTCAAGAAGGAAAAATAGCATTCTTAGAACATAAGTTCAGTGCGAACCTACTTCCGATGAATCTGGCTTGATTCGACGTGGTGCTAGGAATGGATTGGTTAGCAGCCAATCATGGTCGAATCTTATGTGATTGGAAGTCTGTTGAGATTCGTACGCTAATAGGAGAAAGATCATAATCCGAGGAGACAAGCCAACAAAGCCAACAAAATTCATCTCGATAATGAAAGCTACAAGTTACGTACGAAAGCTGCAAGTTATGTAAGGAAGCAAGGCATAGTGTACACTGTACGGTGTACATGATTTCTATGATCATTACCACTAAAGGAAAGGAACTAAACGAAATTCCTGTAGTTTCGGAGTACCCTAAAGTTTTCCCAGAAGACTTACCTAGACTACCGCCCGACCGTGAAGTAGAGTTCAGAATTCATCTGATACTTGGAACTGCATCAATCGCTAAAGCACTATATCGTTTTGCACCAACAAAAATACTTGAACTAAAGAAGCAATTGGATGAATTGCTTGGAAAAAGGTTTCATACGACCAAGCTCACCCCCATAGGGAGCACCGGTGTTATTCGTCAAAAAGAAAGATAGATCGATACGAATGTGTATCGATTACTGGGAATTGAATAAGGTCACATTCAAGAATCGGTACCCATTACCAAGAACTGATGATTTATTCAATCAACTCCAAGAGCCCGATACTTTTCAAAAATCGATTTACGCTCGGGATACCAACAACTAAAAATACAGGAAGATGGTATTCCTAAGACTGCTTTTCGAACTAGGTATGGTCATTACGAGTTTACAGTCATGCCCTTTGGTCTAACAAATGCTCCAGCTGCATTTATGGACATGATGAATCGAATATGTAAACCATACTTAGAAAAGCTTTATGCTAAATTCTCTAAGTGTGAATTTTGGTTACAAGAAGTACAATTTCTAGGACATTATTAACCATGAAGGTATTCACGTGGACCCTGCCAAGATTGAAACTTAACCAAATGAAAAGTCCCTAAGTCCCCTATGGAAGTTAGAAGTTTCATAGGACTAGCAGGATATTATCGACGTTTTATTCAATACTTTTCCCAGACAGCCGTTCCGTTAACCAAGTTAACCTGTAAATCGGTCAAATTTGAATGGGGACTCAAGCAAGAAGAGCTTTTGCAACCTTGAAGCAAATGTTAACTAATGCACCGATACTTGTATTACTAGAAGGAACTGAAGATTTTACAGTTTACTGTGATGCTTCTAAATTACGATTAGGATGTGTATTGATGCAACGTGAGAAAGTGATTGCTTATGCATCCAGACAATTAAAGAAGCATGAAGAGAACTACACAACACACGATTTAGAACTAGGAGCTATATTTTTTGCCTTAAAATCTAGGGACATTATTTGTATGGTAGTAAGTTCATAATATTTACAAATCATAAAAGCTTAAGATATATTTTTGGACAAAAAGAGCTGAACATGAAGCAAATACGCTGGATGGAAATTCTAAGTGACTACGACTGTGAGATTCAATATCACGAAGGCAAAGCTAATATAGTAGCAGATGTTTTAAGCCGTAAGCATCATGAGAAACCAAAACAAGTACGTGTGCTCCGATTAATCTGCAAATAGATTTAATGGAACAATTGATAAGTACTTAGGAAGCAACGATTACTGGTCATGCTGAAGGATTAAAAGGCATGATAAATGATTTAGAGAAAGATGTAAATGGAATTTGAAAAATGTTATGAGTAATAATGGTGCGAACAGATTCAGAAATAACAACATAAATAATGCTTATCTTGGTAAATCTTAATATCTGAAAAATGTTAAGTTTGTTTCTAGGACTAGTTCAGAAAGTGAAAAGGAACAATAATTGAGAAATCAATCAAATGAAGAGTTTTTGAAATAAAGAGTTCAAAATCATGCTCAAGCACTTTCTACCTTTGTGAGAAATCACAAGGATAGGCGAACTTGCTTCAAATGTGGTGAACAAGGACATGTGTCTTATAATAGTCCGGAGCATGATTGTGAAACAATGATAGTACCTCAAGTTGTCAAGCCAAAAATTTCAAAATCGGTTTTTAATGTTAATCAAAAACAGATTTTGAAGAGAAAGAATATTGAAACTGTTAAAACTTTGGTTAAACTGGTACAAGTTAAATCAAAAGAAACTGGTAACATGAAAACTGTTAAAGAAAGTGTGAGTTCAAACATTTATTTCTGAAAAACACTTTATAACAAACAAATTTGGGTGTAGGGGCTTCCGAGATCCGCATTTTTGAAGTGGTTTATGGATAGCGGAGCCACTCGACACATGACAAGAATGCTCGCCTTGCTCTACGACGTTAGATCAATCAAGGGAGGGTATGTCCGATTCGCTGGAAATCAAGGTGGAAGAATTGTAGGAGAAGGAATTTTATAGAATGGAATGGTTTCGTTCGACAAGGTCAACTATATCGCCAAATTGGTTAACAATCTGTTGAGTGTTTCACAGATTTGTGACAAGAAATTCTCCACTCACTTTACTGATAAAGTATGTATGATACTCAAACCGGGATTCGCAATTCCAGAAGAGTGGAACCTCATGCGGGCTCCTTGTTAAAATGATTGATATGTCTTAGACATGAGTCCCCCATCCACTAGTTCGCAAACTGCTCAATGCTTCGTCACAAAGGCAACTAAAAAAGAATCATTTCTTTAGCATAGAAGAATGGGTCATATACACCTGAGAAAAATGAACTACATCGTCCAGAATAATCTTGTGAATGGTGTGAACGTTAAATGTTTTCATTTGAGTGATGATTGCATTAGTTGCAAAAAGGGCAAACAACAAAAGAAGCCTCATACGATCAAAATGTTCAATTTGATCAAACTACTGCTAGAAAGATTGCATATAGATTTATTCGGTCCAATTAACATGAAAAGTATTACAGGAGAGCTTTATTGGTTGGTGGTGACCGATGATCACTCAAGATTTTCATGGGTTATGTTTCTCGAATCCAAAAATAGGACATCTGATTATTTGAAGACACTGATTTTGAAGATATAGAATCTGTATCACTTACCAGTTCGTCGAATCAGAAGTGACAATGGTATAGAATTAAAGAACTAAAGGATGAGTGATTTCTATGATGAGAGAGGCATTCTTCATGACACCTCAACAAAATGGAGTTGTTGAACGGAAGAACATAACTTTAATTGCGGCAGAACAATGCTTACTGACTCGAAACTCCCCATAAGTTTCTGGAATGAAGAAGTTGCATCGACATGTTATACAGTCAATAGAGTACTCATAGTCAAGAAATACGGGAAGACATGTTTTGAATTGTTGAATCATAGAAAACCTGATCTTAAATGGCTTGAGCCATTCGGATCACGTGTATTGTGATCGATCGAGATGGAAAGTTCGGGGAAAAATCTCTTGAAGGATACTTTGTAGGATACGCAAGCCCTCTAAAGCGAGTGTTTCTACCTAGTATTAACTGGATCATTCAAGCTCAACATGTTGATTGTCAAAAGTACACGACCCCGATACAAAAGCTAGGTGACCCGTGGATGTTCGACTATGAGAGTCTGTGGAAATCATTCAATTTTCCTGGAGAGCCAAAAGATGATGAGCTTACATTATTATATCAACAACAACAGAGTTTAGCTCAAGATAAAATTCATAGACTGATTGTTGTCATGCCGACACAATCTGGTTCAGGAAATAATATAGCAGGAATAGATAATTAGAATGCTGAAGCTAGAACCAATAATCAGAATAATGAAGCAGGAATAAGTTCTCAGGTTAATGAATACATTGAAGGCCCAAGTTTTGATCAAACAGATGATTCAGATCATGACGAAAGTACTTCCATTTATGATGAAGATGGGTCAACATCCGATGATGAACGAATCTTGGATGATCATTAGAGGCTCAATCAAATAATCTTGCGATTCAAACAAGCACATTGGATATCAGTCAAAGTGCTGTAGAATAGAATGTTAACAATTTAGAGTCGTCGGTCATTGTTTCGATAGAAGTTATACCTCAGACTCTATCTTATCATCCGTCGGAGAATATTCTTGGGGATCTACAAAGTGGCGTACAAACGCGAAACCAAATCAATCAAGGATTAAGTTGTTTTTACTCAAACGTTGCTGATTTGGAGAATTGGTTCTCATACATATGTTTTATTTCTCAAATTGAACCAAAGAATTATAAAGAAGCATTAATAGAGGAGAGTTGGGTAAATACGATGCAAGAAGAGTTGCTATAGTTTGAAAAACTTGGGGTATGGAAGCTTGTAGATTTACCAGATGATCATAAGAAAATCAACACAATGTGACAACTGTGTTCTGTAAGCATCGTATAATGTAAAACAATGTTGGTTATCAATAAAACAATGTGCTTTGGTGTTATTATATGTGTTATTGTGTTTGATGATTTTACAATTTGATTCGATTCCGATTTCAAGCTTTAAATCGCTTTCTGGAAGGTTATACGCAAACTGGTGCATAAACACAGTCAGTTTAACGCGACAAACACTCCGAAATAGTGACATAAGCCAAACATACCTTAAATATCCTTTACATAACTTAGAAATAAGTTTCGAAGGATTCGGTATGGCAAAAACATGTTTATTTGAACTAAAGAACTAATTACGACAAAACTGCGAAACGAACGTTGGTGACCGCCCGGATAAAATTTAAATCCCAAAAATATTCTGTTATGATTAAAATTTTATTTTAATCAGGTCCGTGTTGAAAAATAAATTAAAACGCCTAAAAACGTTATTTTTCAAGTTTAAGCGCGTACCGTGTGTTTCTGCGCGACACAGTGCTTCTACTGCAAAACGCAGACAACGCAGCCAGTCTTGGCAACTGAAATTTATTTCAGTAATATTTTGGCGAGCTTATTTTTATAGAATAATAAAAATAATTTAGAACGCCATAAACCGGGATTTAAACGCTAGATAAAATACCCGGTATCCAGTTAAACACCCGTTTTAGCCTAGTTATGGCATGTTTATATAAAAGTTACACTTTAACCCCCCTCCCCATATATATTACGGTTATATATATGTTGGACCCCACCAAGATTTTTGCCTAGATCTTTCAATATTTCATTTGATCTTGTATGACACTTGTATGTGCATGCTAGCCCCATATCTCCTTATATCTTCTACTTAATCTTTCCAAGATCATTCTCACTCCCACAACACTCAACCTTCCTTCTTCTCTCTCCCTTCAAACCGTAAGCACCCACCATCACCTCCATCTTCACTTTGCAATCTTGTTCTTCATAATTCAAGCTCATTTCTAGCAACCTTCAAGTTGGTGTGAAGATCTAAAGGGGTTTCCAAGGTGCATTCAAGTAATTTCAAGCTTCCTATCATCAAAATCTCATCCCACAACCCACTTGAATCTTGAAGGTATAACATTTATGTTTAAATCATACTTTAGATTCTTGGTTGTTCTTGATGATTTGAAGTTTCTCTTGAATCTTGGGATTTTCACTAAACTTGAAATCTAAAATGAAATGGGTCTTGAAAAAAATAAAAAAAAATGGTGGTGATATATATGTATGTATAACCGTACATATATATGTGTGTGTATGAGTCTTGAAGTTTGATTTTTTGTTAAATACTTGTTTATGTTGTTACATGTTCTTGAATAATAGTCTAAATGCAAGTGATTGATGATCTATGAATGATATGTTAAATGCTTACATACATCAGCAAATAAACCTGAATATATCATGTATTTGATGCATCTAAACCCATATAAAATGTTGATGTTATGATAGTATGCTTTAGGCACTTGTACATGTGAAAATATGTTGATTTAAAGCTCAAGAAATGATGAAAAATGGTTATATGACAAAAACTGTTTTAGATCAGGTTACAAACACTAAAAATAATATTATTTGATGTATTATAGTGGCATGAAACTTTAACATAGGTTTACCAGCTTTGCATGTTGTACATATAGCTTAAAAAGTAGTAAATTATGTGAAATTTGCATGATTTATGTGCTTTGTTTAAGACCTGCACTATCATGAGTATAACCATTATTTTATTCAGTAAATAACATGGGTTGTGTCAAAATTTCAAGTCGTTTCGATTTGGGAAGGTTCGGGTAACGTTTAATGCAAAACTATGCGGTAAAACGGTCAAAAATCGCCTTTTCGGAGGATTTTTATTAAGCTGTTTTAGATCAGTAACCAAACTGATATTTTTGCTATAAAAATAAGTAATTTAACTTATATTAAGTTTACTTGGTGTTTGGTTAGTCATACGTGACTTCCGACGCCCAAAAATGTTACCGAATCGCTAAAATAAGTGCTTTTCGACATAACTAGAATGGGTTGTTCATGGGTTATTTTATGTGTTACAATGTGCTATGTGTTTTACAATATGTGTATGATGTTGTGTTAGTGTGGACAAGATTATGTGTATCACGCTTGAGTACATATATACAAATACACCAAAATAATCAAAAATAATAACTTTTCGAGAAATCTCAAAGTTATGTGAAAATTCTAAGTATCGGAGAAACTTCGGTATTTTTGTGAGTTTTTGATTATTAAATCATTCTTATTTAATTTAGGACGAATAAATTGAGGGATTGTGTTAACATATAAAAACGCACCCAAAGGTGAGTACATAGATCCCCTCTTTTTACTGCTTTCGATTGTTTTGGGGTGATTCATATGTATCAAAACGATTTCGATATTTTAACGATGGTTTCAAAAACGATTACGATGGTTTATACTAAATTAATAACGATTTCGATAATGTGAACGAACTTGTTGGTTGTAGTTACATAACGAATGACATTCATTAATTTTGGCCGAACCGACCAGTATTAGGTTATGGTACCATAGGATCTGACAAATCCCGTTATCAGACTGCACCCATGGTTATGTGTGGGTTAGGTGGGTAGCGACTGAATCTGTGATTGTTAATTTACCCTTTGGTGGTTTATTAATGCGAGAAGCGATGGGCGAGATAGCCGAGTCACGAAGGTTTGGATGTTATTAGCGAGACAATCAAAAGTAGTTTCACGATCTAAAACGAGAATGATTTAAACGACTAAAGCGATTTTTAACGAATTAAACGATTTGGGTAAACGATTGGTTTTCGGTTAGTGTTTAGATAACGGGACGGGTGTAATGTGATGAAAGCATGGTGGATACGCCGCTGGTACTTCCTATATATATATGTTTTCATCATATTACGTACCGTGGCGTTATTTAGTTCACTTGGGTAAACAATTTGAAACGATGTCACACAAACGTGGTTTTCGAAATGATATAAACTATACGAGTTTTATTAACGAGTTTTATTAACGAGATTTTATTAAATAAATGTTTTGGGTTAAGAATCATGGCTACGAGATTTTATACACTATAACCAACTTGATTTGAGTTGGTTAGTTATGCCGCAATACAATACTTTTCAAAACAAGGTTTTTAATTAAGTATTGCAACATGTAAACTAGCCATGAATCCGACACTCTCAAAACCCTATGTACTCGCCAGCATTTCTTTGCTGACTTTGTTTTCACATATGTTTCAGGTGTTGTTGAACGATGTTGATTGCTAGGATGCATGCTCACATAGGACTGGACGAGGCCTTAGTGACTTAATAACAATGATAGACTATGTTTAACTTGTTTATTTAGATTTCCAGACGATGTAAATAATTAATGTTTAATAAAACGAAACTTCAAATTTCCGTGTGTTTTGAAACAATGATTCTGTTACAACACTCCCCGACGTTTCCGCCACGATTTGTTGTTTTACGTGGTCGGGGTGTGACATAAAAGTTGGTATCAGAGCTCATGGTTATAGGGAATTAGGTTATTAGTAATACTTTGACCTAGTCTATAACCTTCCTAGGACCCTAACGCGAGTTTACTTGCGTTTAGTCATAAAACAATACCGTCACCTATCCTTAGGTGATAACCACAACAAGAACACAAAATCCGAATCTGCTTCGAAAATTAATCATCCGTTCTAGGATGGTTGATTACTAGGTTTTGAACCCTTCCAGTTTGATTCATATTTGGCTTAGTGCCTTCTGAGTTTTCAAAATCTCGTCAAAGTTTGGGTCTAAATAATGTGAACACGTGCAAACTGGAAGAGTGAATGCCTGTACCCTGAGTTTTCTGTCTAAGGCTAGAGTGTTCGTACAAATCCGCAGCATCGGACCAGTCACTCTTACCTGGGAACTCTTGGGGTGAGTGTTCACTTATAGGCGAGCATGTCTTCGGTGATACATTAATATGACCCGTTTACTTTGATTAACCACCGTCACATTTATTTGCCTAAAGTAACAAACAAATGATCGCAATTTCTATGCGTTGTTGTTCTGTTTTAATTATCCAATAACATTTCACTTGTTTTCTCCTATGTCTTTCATTTCCTATAAGAATGTCTCTTCATCGCAACGACATTCAAATGTCCGAGCAAACTGCCAAATTTGCCCAGCGAATAGGCGAAGTAATCCTGAAGACTGTGGATTTAGGTATCGCCATGTCTCGCCTCAATAACGAAGCCACCCAAGAAGCATCAAAAGAAGCAGAAGCAGAAGCCGAGCCATCGAAAAAGTCAAAGAAGCGTAAAGCTCCAAAGGATCCCGTAGCCGTTACACCAAATCAAGCAAAAACTAGCCAGGTGGCAGCACCACCAGTCAAGAAGCCGTACTTAGGAACTGCTCCTCTGTGCAATCAGTGTAACCTCCACCACTATGCCAGAGTCAAATGTTGGAAATGTTTCAACTGTGGGCTCATTGGTCATTTGGCATGAGACTGTCGTTCAGTCACTGTGTTAAACCAAGCTTTTCAGAACCCCGTTCAATTTCAAGCAGATCCAGCACCGGCTCATTTTCCTCCTGGTATTTGCTACACCTATGGCGAGATGGGTTATGTCAGGGACCGATACCCAAAGATTTTCAATGCAAATCCAACCCACGGATGCGCATTTGGCTGATTAGAAGAACCTACTGCTTTGAATAATCCGAATCTTATGTTTATGTTTCTAATGTTTTCCTTTGAACTCGGAAACAATCGATTTTGTTTATAAATAAATCTTTATTTTGCAATTCTGATGTACAAATATAGTTGTATGTGTGTATGGCATACCCCTACGATACCTACACCAAAGAACCGTATTTGTAGTTCTCTCGTTCATACGATCGCTCATGATTCCCTCGAAAATTCTAAGTGCTCGTTTCATTCTAAGAAACGAAGTGGCAATTTGAGTAATCATCTTTTTCCTTTTGACCTCACTCCGATGCAACTTGGGATTTTCGATATTATCATAAGGATGGATTGGTTAACCAAACAACATGCTGAGGTGGTTTGTTTCGATAAGATTGTTCGTATCCCTCTTCCGTCTGGCGATGTTCTGGAAGTTCATGGCGAGAAGCCATCTGATGGTTTGAAGTTTATGTCGTGTACAAAGGCCCAAAGAAATTTGCGAAAAGGATATGTTGCTTTCCTGGCACATGTCGCCGAGGAGAAAGGCAAGAGCAAGAGTATTCAGGATATTCCGATTGTCCGGGACTATCCAGAGGTGTTTCCCGATGAACTGCCTGGTTTGCCTCCAGTTCGTCAAGTCGAGTTTCATATTGATCCTGTACCCAATGCCTACCCAATTGCAAAAGCACCTAATAGTCTTGCACCGTCGAAGATGCAAGAGTTATCGAAACAACTTCAAGAGTTGTCTGATAAAGGATTCATCCGTCCGAGCTTTTCGCCTTGAGGAGCTCCTGTCCTCTTTGTGAAAAAGAAAGATGGATCTTTTCAAATGTGTATCGATTATCATGAGCTTAATAAGCTTACCATCAAGAATAGATATCCCCTACCTAGAATTGATGATCTCTTCGACCAGCTGCAAGGTGCTGCATGCTTTTCCAAGATCGACCTACGATCTGGGTATCATCAACTTCGTGTACTCGAAGAAGACATTCCCAAAACTGTATTCCGTACAAGATATGGGCATTACGAGTTCACTGTCATGCCTTTTGGTTTGACGAATGCCTCAGCTATCTTCATGGACTTAATGAATAGGGTCTGTAAACCCTATTTAGACAAGTTCATTATTGTGTTCATCGACGATATTCTCATTTATTCAAAGTCTCGAGCCGATCATGAGCAACACCTTCGTTTGACATTGGAACTCCTAAAGAAGGAACAAACTTTTCGCTAAATTCTCCAAGTGTGAATTTTGGCTTAAAGAAGTTCATTTTTTGGGTCATGTAGTCAACAAGCAGGGTATTCATGTGGATCCATCCAAATTGCTGCAATTAAGGATTGGAATACACCAATGACACCTACAGAAATTCGTTCTTTTCTTGGTCTCGCTGGTTATTATCGTCGTTTTATTTCAAACTTCTCGAAGATCGCAGTGCCACTCACTGCTTGACTCAGAAGAATAAGCCTTTGGAGTGGGGATACAAGCAAGAAGAAGCATTCCAAACGCTGAAACGGAAGCTATGTGATGCTCATGTTTTGTCCTTGCCCAATGGAAACGATAATTTCGTTATCTTCTGTGACGCTTCGAACCTAGGCTTTAGTTATGTTCTTATGCAACGAGGTAAAGTCATAGCTTATGCGTCTAGACAGCTAAAAATTCATGAGAAGAACTATACGACTCATGATCTTGAATTAGGAGCTGTGATTTTCGCACTCAAAATCTGGAGACACTACCTCTATGGAATGAAGTGTGTGGTTTTCACAAGACCACAAAAGTCTCCAGCACATTCTTAATCAGAAGGAGCTGAACATGAGGCAACGACAATGGGTTGAGCTCTTGAACGATTACGATTTCGAGATCCGCTACCTTCCTGGTAAGGCGAATGTCGTAGCCGATGCGCTTGGTCGAACGGAGCGAGTCAAGCTTCATTCTGTTCAAACTCTATCTGATATTCAATCTCGTGTCCTTCAAGAACAATGATTTTGTGTAAACGAGGACTTATTGAAGTATGAGCTACCACTTCAACACGAGCTTAAACACGAAACGAAAGGGCGATGGGTTGCTCTATTTTAAGAATCCTTGTGGATGATTATCGCCCAAATCGGAGCCCTGATTGGATTCCTTGTACACCTTAATATGTACATTACAACTCAATAAGGACAAACCGAATTCCTTTTAAGATCTTCCTATCTTCATAGTTAGATTCTTGAAAATATTTAAAAGTGCCAAATGGAATCCACGGATTGGATTCCTGGTATGCTTTAAATACCCGTGTCCAAAGATAACAAATTAAAGGTCAAGTTAAACGATTAATGCGATTATGTGTTTATGTGTTCTCTTTTATTATGTGATCCGATTTTCGTTATCCAAATCCTCATAGAATCTTCCATATCTTCATATGAGGGATTCATGGTAGGATATTCAAAAGGCACTACCTTAAATCCTTAATGGGCTTCTACGTGGTAGTTAAGACCCTTGGGTTATATAGTACCATTCCATGATTCGAAAAGAGACCCTTGAGTGGTCTAGTTAAAGATCGATTCAGAATCTGGTTAAGAATGGCATGTGATGATACAGCCGAAAGGACCCTATGGTGGTCCAGTCACACTCATCACAGGTTCATTCATTTGGTTTTCCCCTACACATTATTAAATGCACTGTGTGGACTATGCAAGGAATTACGTAATTATGGACACGTACATAATTATAAAAATTCAGTGCACGGAAACCACAGTAAGGTTTATCATGTGTAAGAACCAATAGTGACAACAATAACGAAACATGAACAATATAATGGAGGTACGGTGGACGCACCAATGACGCTTTATATACTTGTATATAAGTGTCCCTCTTACATTGCAAGCATAATGTTATTTGAAGTTACTAGAAGTTCGGAACTCTAACCAGTGTTGTTTTATCTTTTCGACTTCATGTTTCAAGCTTTCACAAGTTTCCTCTAAATAAAATTTCGGGACGAAATTTCCTAAAGTAGGGGAGACTGTGACAACTGTGTTCTGTAAGCATCGTATAATGTAAAACAATGTTGGTTATCAATAAAATAATGTGCTTTGGTGTTATTATATGTGTTATTGTGTTTGATGATTTTACAATTTGATTCGATTCCGATTTCAAGCTTTAAATCGCTTTCTGGAAGGTTATACGCAAACTGGTGCATAAACACAATCAGTTTAACGCGACAAACACTCCGGAATAGTGACATAAGCCAAACATACCTTAAATATCCTTTACATAACTTAGAAATAAGTTTCGAAGGATTCGGTATGGCAAAAACATGTTTATTTGAACTAAAGAACTAATTACGACAAAACTGCGAAACGAACGTTGGTGATCGCCTGGATAATATTTAAATCCCAAAAATATTCTGTTATGATTAAAATTTTATTTTAATCAGGTCCGTGTTGAAAAATAAATTAAAACGCCTAAAAACGTTATTTTTCAAGTTTAAGCGCGTACCGTGTGTTTCTGCGCGACACAGTGCTTCTACTGCAAAACGCAGACAACGCAGCCAGTCTTGGCAACTGAAATTTATTTCAGTAATATTTTGGCGAGCATATTTTTATAGAATAATAAAAATAATTTAGAATGCCATAAACCGGGATTTAAACCCTAGATAAAATACTCGGTATCCAGTTAAACACCCGTTTTAGCCTAGTTATGGCATGTTTATATAAAAGTTACACTTTAACCCCCCTCCCCATATATATTACGGTTATATATATGTTGGACCCCACCAATATTTTTGCCTAGATCTTTCAATATTTCATTTGATCTTGTATGACACTTGTATGTGCATGCTAGCCCCATATCTCCTTATATCTTCTACTTAATCTTTCCAAGATCATTCTCACTCCCACAACACTCAACCTTCCTTCTTCTCTCTCCCTTCAAACCGTAAGCACCTACCATCACCTCCATCTTCACTTTGCAATCTTGTTCTTCATAATTCAAGCTCATTTCTAGCAACCTTCAAGTTGGTGTGAAGATCTAAAGGGGTTTCCAAGGTGCATTCAAGTAATTTCAAGCTTCCTATCATCAAAATCTCATCCCACAACCCACTTGAATCTTGAAGGTATAACATTTATGTTTAAATCATACTTTAGATTCTTGGTTGTTCTTGATGATTTGAAGTTTCTCTTGAATCTTGGGATTTTCACTAAACTTGAAATCTAAAATGAAATGGGTCTTGAAAAAAATTAAAAAAAAATGTTGGTGATATATATGTATGTATAACCGTACATATATATGTGTGTGTATGAGTCTTGAAGTTTGATTTTTTGTTAAATACTTGTTTATGTTGTTACATGTTCTTGAATAATAGTCTAAATGCAAGTGATTGATGATCTATGAATGATATGTTAAATGCTTACATACATCAGCAAATAAACCTGAATATATCATGTATTTGATGCATCTAAACCCATATAAAATGTTGATGTTATGATAGTATGCTTTAGGCACTTGTACATGTGAAAATATGTTGATTTAAAGCTCAAGAAATGATGAAAAATGGTTATATGACAAAAACTGTTTTAGATCAGGTTACAAACACTAAAAATAATATTATCTGATGTATTATAGTGGCATGAAACTTTAACATAGGTTTACTAGCTTTGCATGTTGTACATATAGCTTAAAAAGTAGTAAATTATGTGAAATTTGCATGATTTATGTGCTTTGTTTAAGACCTGCACTATCATGAGTATAACCATTATTTTATTCAGTAAATAACATGGGTTGTGTCAAAATTTCAAGTCGTTTCGATTTGGGAAGGTTCGGGTAACGTTTAATGCAAAACTATGCGGTAAAACGGTCAAAAATCGCCTTTTCGGAGGATTTTTATTAAGCTGTTTTAGATCAGTAACCAAACTGATATTTTTTCTATAAAAATAAGTAATTTAACTTATATTAAGTTTACTTGGTGTTTGGTTAGTCATACGTGACTTCCGACGCCCAAAAATGTTACCGAATCGCTAAAATAAGTGCTTTTCGACATAACTAGAATGGGTTGTTCATGGGTTATTTTATGTGTTACAATGTGCTATGTGTTTTACAATATGTGTATGATGTTGTGTTAGTGTGGACAAGATTATGTGTATCACGCTTGAGTACATATATACAAATACACCAAAATAATCAAAAATAATAACTTTTCGAGAAATCTCAAAGTTATGTGAAAATTCTAAGTATCGGAGAAACTTCGGTATTTTTGTGAGTTTTTGATTATTAAATCATTCTTATTTAATTTAGGACGAATAAATTGAGGGATTGTGTTAACATATAAAAACGCACCCAAAGGTGAGTACATAGATCCCCTCTTTTTACTGCTTTCGATTGTTTTGGGGTGATTCATATGTATCAAAACGATTTCGATATTTTAACGATGGTTTCAAAAACGATTACGATGGTTTATACTAAATTAATAACGATTTCGATAATGTGAACGAACTTGTTGGTTGTAGTTACATAACGAATGACATTCATTAATTTTGGCCGAACCGACCAGTATTAGGTTATGGTACCATAGGATCTGACAAATCCCGTTATCAGACTGCACCCATGGTTATGTGTGGGTTAGGTGGGTAGCGACTGAATCTGTGATTGTTAATTTACCCTTTGGTGGTTTATTAATGCGAGAAGCGATGGGCGAGATAGTCGAGTCATGAAGGTTTGGATGTTATTAGCGAGACAATCAAAAGTAGTTTCACGATCTAAAACGAGAATGATTTAAACGACTAAAGCGATTTTTAACGAATTAAACGATTTGGGTAAACGATTGGTTTTCGGTTAGTGTTTAGATAACGGGACGGGTGTAATGTGATGAAAGCATGGTGGATACGCCGCTGGTACTTCCTATATATATATGTTTTCATCATATTACGTACCGTGGCGTTATTTAGTTCACTTGGGTAAACAATTTGAAACGATGTCACACAAACGAGGTTTTCGAAACGATATAAACTATACGAGTTTTATTAAAGAGTTTTATTAACGAGATTTTATTAAATAAATGTTTTGGGTTAAGAATCATGGCTACGAGATTTTATACACTATAACCAACTTGATTTGAGTTGGTTAGTTATGCCGCAATACAATACTTTTCAAAACAAGGAATCTGGACGAAGAATTACAACTCAACCCGACGACCTTTAAGATTTTTGAATTCATAAATTATGTCTTCCGAATCAAACTTATCAGCAATTTCTTTTTCTATGTAAATCACCAAGCTATTTGTGAGATATTCATCTGCCATTTTATTGCGCAGGCGATTCTTGAATATTTTCATTGCTGAAAATCCCCCCTCTGTTGTTGCAGTTGAAACTGGAAGTGTCAAGATTAGCCGAACCACCCTATCAACCAAAGCGTACTCCTCTCATTTGTTATTTTTCACAAGAGTTTTGCATAGATCAGAAAGAGTTGATACACTACTTAGCCTTATATTCTTTGACAATTCAGCATGAAAAAGCTCTAACTGACTTCGTAACCCAGTCCTCTCTTGGTCCGTAAAATCTTCAGGATAAAACTTCTCAACTAGAAGACAAATCTGATCAACATTAATCGCTTTTGAAACTAGACTAGAACTAAGAGATAACAACTCAATCGTGCGCTCATTGAATCTACTATTTAACTCATGTATCTGTTTTCCAATGTGGATGTAAACAGATCTACTCGGTAATAATGTTCAAATGTAAATTGAAGATCGTTTTTCAGACCCCGATACCGAGTAGATGTAAATGGAGCATTCATATCCGGAACTTCTATTAGATGTTTGTTACAAAACAAAGTAACTTCTTTAATTAAAGAATCCCATCCATCGTTTCTGTAATTATTTAGAGTAATCTTTGTCGCCGAAACTAATTCCATGGCATTTAGAATATCTGGGGATTTCCTTTGTAATGCTTGAGAAAGTATTTCAGTTTTTCTCATTACTTTCTCTATCAAGTGAAGAATAAAGACAAACTCAAATGATTGCATGTTACGCCAAGCTCCTTTAGCATCTCCACATTGAGCAAAAGTAGTATGACCTATGTCATCGATTATTCCTGTGAGAACAACACGAGTGGCATCAAACATCTTAATCAAACTACAAACAGAGTTATAGTGAGACCCCCAACGAGTATCACCGGCTCTTCTTAATGTCCCAAGTTGATTATGTCCTTTCCCCGAATTGATTTCACCCAGTTCCAATAACTTTTCAACCTCGCTTGCCTTTGCCTTTTGTAATTCATCATGCTGCTTACTAGAAGCACAAACCACATTAACTATGTCAACTAAGTATGTAAAGAATTGGTGTACTGGAATAACTTCCCTTGAAGCACAAACCAAGGCAAGTTGTAACCTGTTAGCAAAAAGCAAAACCGTAATAAGCATAAAAGTATTTTAGTCAAACTGAATAATGAAATAAAAAAATAACTAAGTAACTAACCTGTGAGCAAAGCAATGAACGTAATACGCATAAGGACATTCTTCAAGAACAAGTGCTTGTAATCCGTTCCATTTCCCTCTCATATTGCTAGCACCGTCATAACCTTGCCCACGAATTTTACTAACATCAAACGGATAATGCAAAAGTTGTTTCCACAAACTTGTTTTTAGGGTTGCTGATAAAGTATACCTAACATGAACCAAATCCAAGAACCTTTCTTGGATCATCCCTTCTTCATCAACAAATCTCACAACTATGGCCATTTGCTCTTTCTTTGACTCATCTCGTGACTCATCAACCATGACACAAAAGGCCGAATCCCCCACTTCACTACGAATATGCTTTCTAATTTTATTTGCAATAATACTAAGAATTTCTTTTTGAATATCTCCAGAAGTATACTTTGCATTATAAGGAGCATTCTCTAGTATAACCTTTGAAACTTCATCATTATAAGAAGCAATAAGTGTTAGCAATTCCAGAAAATTACCTCGATTTTTAGAACTAGCAGATTCATCATGTCCTCGTAAAGCACAAGCTTGGTATGTCAACCAACGAACTACATCAACAGTAGTCTTTAATCGTAAACGGTTCTTCATAATTATCTCCTTATTTGGGTTCGATATGGAATTATCAACGTGTGCTTCTTGGTTCATACGTTTTGACTGAATAAAAGGGCGTCTCTATGATGTGAAGTTTTAATGTGCTTCATGAATGCACATTGTTTCCCACAAACTTTATTCCAATTATCAAACCCTTTAACTATAAATGTATCATGACCATGGCTCATATTTGGTTTGTCACAAAAAAGATAAAATAGAAAGCAATAAGCCGAATGTGTTGTTGGAGAATACTCTAACCAATTAGGGTAAAGTTTGAACCAAGGATATCAGAACCTACGAGCTTGCTTCTTTGTACCATTAACTTTATATTCTGTAAGTTCTATTTGGTAAGGTCAAAAAGAAAGATAAGCACGTCTTACTTGTTCTCTTAAATTAACCGGATGCTCCCACATTGGTTTTCGTTTACCGGGATCTCTTTCTAAAAGATTAACATCCACTTCATTAGTGTCTGATTGTGGTTGTGGAGCTTCGTTTGAGTTTGATTGTGGTGATGGAGCTTCGTTTGGAATTGTGTTTGATTATGGTGGTGGTGGCGCTTCATGCTCTTCAGGCTCACTAGTTGAAGTTTTTTGACGTTTACTCTCTTGTTCATCATCCTTTCTTTTGAAAAAAGAATGAATAGTTTTCGTATTTCCCATGAATTCCTAACAAAAAGGAAACAATGAATAGGAAAATTATATTAATATTATTATGGACTAATAATACATAAAAAGTATATTAATATCATATATAAAATAATTGAAGTAATCATCAATGACTAATACATAAACAATATATTAATATCATGTCATCAAGTACTAATAATACATTAACTAATTCATCATCAAGGTATCAAGTCCTTTTTATCTATTAAGTATTTTAGATCTATCATTTATGTAATTATGATTCTCATTCATGAATAAAGATAAACATTAATGCATTCCTAATAACAATAAAAGAATAGAGAATTGTTACCCAATGCATTCCTAATAACAATAAAGAATACTTTAAAAAAAAAATAACAATAAAGAATAGAGAATTGTTACCCTTGGTGGAAAGTGTGAATTGGGAAATCGTGAATTGGAAAACAGGAAAAGGATAAGGATTGCAACACTCCCCAAAAATTGGCCCAAAAGTCTTCGGCAGAGCAGAATCGCAGAAACAAAAAGCTATGAATGTCGGCTGGGATCAAGAAAATTATATTTAATAGTTAATAATTTGGTATTAAGTTTATTGTATGGTGGGTAATCTAGGGTTAAACAAATAAAAATAAGAGTTAAAATATATTTACCAAACTACCCATTATTTAGGAAAAATAATCGGGGGGGGGGGGGGGGGCGATCCTATATAATTTTAAATTTTTCAGACGAAAAATCGGACCATATACACTTCTAACCGAAATATTGGGGGGGGGGGTGCACCCCCGACACCCATGATCCTTCGCCCCTGCTTGCGGGACTGTATCCCTGCTGACTCAGACCTATATGGCTGAGGTAGCGTTTCCTCAAAAAGAGGGACATGCCACTATAACTAAGATAATCTCTTAAAAAACCCAAAGTGTGGAAATCATCAAAGGATACTTAAATGACGAGTTGGAACCAAGTGATTCTATCTTGTCTATTTGTTTCTTTATTTATTTAGTTTCTTTAATTTACTTTTTAAAAATCTTTACTCAAAATTTAGTTAGATTAGACGTCGACGATATTCCCGTATTAAAAGCTCTTGTGTCCTTGGACAACCTCGGTATCTTACCATCACTATACTACGCCAACGATGGGTGCACTTGCCCTAGCGTGTTGTAGAGAGTGATAATGTTATATCGTGTTTTATAAATTTAAAACTTGATAAAAGAGTAAAAGTGGTACTAAAAAAATATAGCAAAAAAATTCGTACACGCTCGCAAATATGTCAACTCCTCTACCCCAGAACCATAATATCTGCCTAGATCAATTGGCGAAAAGGTTGATGTTATAGAATACCGCTTAATGATCGGCTCGCTTATGCATCTTACGACGCCCAAACCAGATATCATGTATCCCACATGCCTATGTGCCATATATCAATCTAGTTCGAGAGTGTCACACTTGATAGCAGTTAAACGGATTCTCAGATATTTGGAAGGATGTTTGGGCAAAGGTCTTTGGTATCCAAAATATGATGAGTTCATTCTAAAAGCTTTTTCGGATTCAGATTTAGGAAGCTGCAAGCTTAATGCAAAATTTACGACTGTTAGTTGTCAGTTCTTTGGAAGCCGGTTAGTCACATGGCAGTGTAAGAAACAAACGACTGTTTCTCTATCGACTTGTGAAGCAAAGTACATGGCGGCGTCTAGCTGTTGCTCGCAGGTGCCCTGGATCCAACAATAGATGAGAGATTAAGATTTGCAGTTTCTAACTACTCCCATACACGTAGATAATGAGGTAGCAATTTCAATAACTAAAACTCCGGTAAACCACTCTAAAACTAAACACATAGAAATACGTTATCACTTCCGCCGTGATTGCTACGAGAAGAAGTTGATAAGCGTAGTCAAAATTCACACCGATGAGCAAAAAGCTGATCTTTTAACCAAAGCATTTGATAAACAAGATTTAATTACCTACTCAAAATTAACGGTATAAAATAGCTTAAATCGTAGGGGAGGGGGCTGAAGAGGGTGAAACCGAGATTTCTGATCTTAACAGAGAGTAAACCACATCGGGAGTTATTTTTACAAATTTTTCTAGTATTTTATTTTCTAAAATCCAAATAAAAAGTTTTTGATTTTAGGGGGAGAATATGTTTGAAAAACCAAAAACTTTGAAAAATGTTAAAACTCTAAAAACAATAAAAAGGACAAAATGAGTTTTGTTGTAAAAAGAGGAAATGATAGTACATCAATGGGCTATCAGTCAGGGGCGGAACCACGGGAGGGTCAGCTGACCCTCCGGCTAGTCGAGTGTCTATGTTAACCAGTATGTCCAATGAAAACCTTTTTTTGTTAGTTTGATCCTTCAAAATGTATGATATATGTTCTATATCGGTTAAAGTGAAGAAAAAAGAGTAAAAATAACGTGTACTTAGAGTTTTCCGGTGAGCTGAATTAAACTCTGCAACTTCCGGTGAAGAGAAGGAAAAGAAAGAAGATGAAAACTATAGGTTTTAATTGGGTTTACTGTTTAGTATAGGTAAGCTTTTTTACCTTTTGACATGACCACTCACAAAAGAAAGAAGATGAAAACTATAGGTTTTAATTGGGTTTACTGTTTAGTATAGGTAAGCTTTTTTACCTTTTGACATGACCACTCACTGGGCTTCCTTTCATTCAAAATAACCAATCCCTTTATTTCTTTATTCTATTATTAGTGAGTTTGAAAAATTAATTATGCGTCTATCTATATCCGAATGTTAGTTTTTCTAACTTTATTTTATTATTTGATTACTTTATTATATATATTTATTTATTTATGAATCATTTAATCTTTTCTTAGTAATATCATATTATTTTTATCATATTTTTTTCAAAAAAAAAAATGTAATTAGATGATATTATTTTCCAAAATGCAGTGATATATCTTAGGTAAATAATTAGGTATACAACATCTAAAAGCAACATAAAGGGTCATCAAATTTGTTAAATAATAATAATAATAATAATAATAATAATTGTAATAATGAAAGAGTTCAAAAGGAGTTGAACTATTACGGCCGAACGTAAAAGTTTCTATTACGGCCCCCCGGTGAGAAGTTCTAGTTCCGCCACTGCTATCAGTGCATGCTAAAGATTTGGAAAGTTATTAAAGTTGATAACAGTCTCACTTATCAATGTATTGGTAGGCTCAATGTTAATCAAAGGGTTGCATAAATGATGCAAAATTAACGAAACTATTAACTAAATATGTGTCACATCTCATTGGCATATGGTCTTCTTACCGTAATTTCGTTTGATAGAATTGTCGAGATACTGAGATACTAGGTCTTTATATTAGTTTAACATCTGAGGTATCATACAGGTTCTTTTGTCTACACGATGGTGTTAACCTAGAACTTATATAATGCTTTATTATAATGCTAAATGCATAAACCCTCAAAAGCTAAAAGATTATCGAAAGATAAGATTTTATGCTAAAAAAGATACCTATGAGGTATACCACTTAAAGTCGAACTTCATACTCTTTGTCTGTACGGTGGAACTAACCTGAATTCACTGAAGTTTCGCATTCCCTAACAGATGTAAACTGAATATATTCACCTGTATGATGATATTCTTAAGCTTATCTTGATACGGGAATATGTCTTGTGGTGGGAACCATTGGTTAATATGTTCTAAAATTACCTAATTCATACCATATTTAACAATTCCTGAGATATAAACATGTTTGAGTTTAAGTGGATAAACAACATTGATAATCGATGTGAAGTGTCTGATACTGTGTACGTATTAAAGCTTAACGGTGTAGCTGATATGTCTTAATGAAACTAATATGATCCTCTAGCACAATACTTACAAAAAGATTGTCTGTTTATAGTTTACATGGTATTTAATTTCTTTATATTTCAAAAACAAAAAGATTTTCAGTGTGTTTTAGCTTAAAGTTTGTAAAAGTAAAAAAGATCTTACATTTCAACTTATTTTCGATAACCGATGATGGAATACTATTTTTTTTACCAAAACCATTGATGGGCTTTTGCACAACTGGCTGGGGGTTAACTGAAATATTGTAATTTTGAAAAAAAAGGCATAAAGTAAAAAATTGGATTGGAGAAAATGTTAACCCTAGAATTTTATCAAGAAATGATAAACCAAGGTCATTAATTTGGACTTGGGGAATCAAGAATTTTGAAAACATCAAACTGTTATAGGCTTAAACGTTAAACTAAGGTCATTAACTTGGACTTGGTTAAATGAACGTTTGTAAAAGTTGACTGTTGAAAAATGGAAGCAGTGGTCATCCACACGCAAGAGACATCCCATGCGTAGGAGTTATACGGAGGACTCATCCGCTCATATAACTGATACGCCTGGTATAAATTCAAATGGTCATGTGTTTCAGTCACTATTCACAAACTCGGAGAGCTTTTCAAAACATTAAAATTCTAAGGAGATCTTGTTGACCTTGTTTTAAAAATCATTTAAAAGTCTTTGTTTAAGAGTTTGAACAAAGATTGAAGGTATAGACCGAATCAAATCAATTTCGTTTTCATAGGTTAAAATCAAAACTGATGAAATGGTTTTGCTTGTGAAAATGGTTATTAGGGTTAGGTTATATATGTTAAAATGAGTCGATTAATATGTGATTTTCATGTTATAAAACCTTGTTTCATGCAAATCATTTGAAGGAAGTTAAGTACGTAGCTCCAGAAGATGAGAAGTGGAGACATGAAAATAGTAATTCAGATGACGAGACTGAGAAGATGAAAAAGTTTATGTACTCAAAAAGCAAACGAATTAAGTAAAAAGGATGATACTAAGGGATATCAAAAGAAAAGAAAGCACTCTCGGGCCAAGAAAGTTATAGACGTGGAAGAACTAGTGAATGAAGAACCAGAAGAACCAGTGGCTAAAGAAGATGTTGTAATATCTGCTACATCTGATAAAGAGAAGAACAGTCCGATGATGAAGCGACTGAAAGTGATGGAGGAGTACCAATTCTTACGAGCAATTATGATCCAAGGGCTATGGCTAAGAAAGTGATGCGTGTGAAGTGTCGTATAGTTTTTAATGTATATTTTAAGCCATTTAACACTTTTTTAGCCAAGTTTTAAATTTATAAAACACGATATTTACTAACACTAAACACACATATGGGCAAGTGCACCCATCGTGAGCGTAGTATAGTGTTGGTAAGATACCGAGGTCGTCCAAGGACACAAGAGCTTTTAATACCGGTTTATCCTCAACGTCTAATCAAATCAAAAGTTTAGGAAAATGTCCACCCATCTTCTCTTTCTTCATTAATTACAATTTGTCTGCATTAGTTGACCACGCCCCCGTGTCCGCTGGGCACGACCCCGTGTGCAGAAGCGTATCTGTACTATCAAGATTTTCTTGGATTCTGCGAATCTTAGCGTTGACCACGGCCCCGTGTTAAGCAGGGCACGCCCCCGTGTCGGGAATAGAAGCTTCTACAACTTTGTCTTTTCTGCAGAGACATGAACATGCCCCCGTGTCCGCTGGGCACACCCCGTGTCCGCTGGGCACGCCCAGTGTTGAGCTGGGCACAGCCCCATGCTCAGCTGGGCACAACCCCATGCTCAGCTTTCTTCTTGTTTTTTTGCTTTGGGAGATGCTGTCGAGGGGTCGGGCATGCCATGTTTCTTCCCTCTCTTTGTATTATTGTTAGATTTAGCTGCATTTTTGCTTCTTTTGTCCATTTAAGCTCTTTTAACCCTGAAAATACAAAAGGAAGACAAAAACACACTTTTTCCAATATTAGTACTAGAAAAGGATTAGTTTTATGCCACATTTGATGTAATTTATATGTTGCATTTTGCACACATCAAATACCCCCACACTTGAATTTTTGCTTGTTCTCAAGCAAAACTCTTTACAATGTGGCTTACACTCCCAAATGGAATGGGTAGAAGAGAAGGTTTTTGGGCTTGTCATAGAGTGTCGGGATTCCAAGATTCTTTATTAGGTTTTATTTTTATTTTATTTACAATCCTATTCGTCATGATTTATTTAGAACATTACATAAGATAAACTACTTATTAGGGCATAACATGCCTCTTTAAAATTCCATTTATATACAAGTTCACATACCTCACGGGGGATCACTCAACACTCGGCCGAAGATGTATTTTTGTGAAACACTCGAGAACGGCATGAAACTTACTTCTACCATAAGCTTGCCAAGCAATCAATCCTCCTCCTTTTTAACTATACACCTTTGTAAATATCAAGAGGACTTTTGGGGGAAGGGTTAGGCTTGGATTAAAGGTAGGTGGTTGGGTTAGTGGTTAGTAGAAAAGGGCGAAAGGCGTAAAAAGCATCGGTTTTCGTAAAACATTTTGTTTTTGTGACTTTTTATTCCAATGAAGCATTATTCAAACAAGCCTTCTTTTGATGAGCTTTGTTTGTTTATTGCTAACTTCATTTTTCTTTTCTTCTCTATGATTTTTTTTTTATTTTTTTTATTTTTTAAGGAAGTCACAAGAAAACCGAGCTTTGTTACTAAAATAAAGGGTTTAAAATGAAAAAAGGGTTTTGGTGGGTAAAAGGGTGGTGGTTTTGGGTTAAAAAATGAAAAGGTTTAGGCTCAAAGGGGTTAACTATGGGGATTTTGGGTAGGTGGTAAAAAAAAGAAAAAATAATGGTGTTGAAATAAACAGGGTTAGTCCTAATGCCTCCATCATTTACTTACTTGGGTTTAAGTTGGTAAGGACCGGGAATGTATCGTCGTGGCAAGTTATAGAGTTGTAAGAACCAAGCGGCTATTCACACAAGAAACGAAAAATGAGCATTTAGTTTAAAGATGTGTATTTGTATGCTCAATAAAGGCTCAAAACTCATTTTTTGTGGGAATTGGTTTTTATGTGATCAAGTATATATAATCAAATTTTAACTAGATTTGTCATGCCGTTTCATAATTTTCTTATGTTGGTTCTTTTTATCACGACGCGATCGGTTGTAAATTTGTAAAAATATAACCTTTTTAGAACTTGTTATTCCCAAATTAAACCAAGACAAGTAAAAAAAAATGAAAATTTTTGAAAAAATTTGGGGTGATTAGCGGTTCCAATAGAGTTTTGTGTAAGGCTTGTTTTTAGGACTTGCAAGATTCAAGGTTTTAGCATCCCCCCCCACACTTAAATTACACATTGTCCTCAATGTGTCCCAAAAATAAGTTTTTCGGTTGATTAAAATGTGTAAAAGTGGGTTAAAAACAAGATTTTATGTTACTGGGTAGCTGAACACGGCCCCGTGGTCAGACTGCCAGTATCAAATTTAAACAGAAGGTTAGGCACGGGGGCGTGTTCAGTGAGCACGGCCCCATGTCCAGTTACCTGAACTGGGCATTTTCTGCAGAACCTCGGGCACGGGGCGTGTTGGGGTGAGCACGTCCCCGTGCTGAACTTGCTGTAATGAAGAAAAAATTGCCGGGAGGCTCTGTTTTTGTGCATGGGGTGTAGGTTCAAGTTTCTCTTAGTAACCTCCACCATTCCGAGTGTGCTTTATTCCTGAAAATCAAAACTAAACTAGAAAACATAAAAGGTAAACTAATCTAAAACTAAGGATAGTTCCACGGAATGCCTCCGTGGTGCGCCACGTTTATAAGGGTCCTTGGCTAGACCCACCTTATCGGGTGGTTCTGGCTCATCTTCAATTAGGGGGTCGTCATTGCCGATTGGATATTTCATTGATCGTTCAAGATCGACACATCTTTTGAAGGCCCCTAATTGAATGGGTAAGTTGTTTTTCTTCCGATTAATCAAAGCTTCGTGGGTTTTTACAAAAGGTCGTCCCAACACTAGTGGAGCGTCATCGAGGATGACGAAGTCGGTTGGGATTACCATTTGATTTGCTTAGACTAACACATCTTCAACTATCCCCATTGATTTTATTGTTTTTCGATTAGATAGAAAAATGGGTATTTGAAGTGGAGAGAAATCACCAATACTTAATTTTTCAAAAATGTAAGTTGGCATTATATTAACTCAAAGATCTTTATCAATTGTGATATTATTAATAAAAGAATTTTGAAAAAAACATGGAACTTGTGTAATGTTAATTTCAAATGGGTCTTCTTTTATTAGCATAGTTAGATCATTTGTTAACTTAATGCTTACCGTTTCGTTAATTTTAGTGTTAGCGTTTAACTCTTTTAAAAACTTAGCATGAGTGGGCATTAAACAATGATTTTCGAAAGAAGGTAACAAGAAATTAATTTCTTTAAAATTGGACTCTTCTTGAGTTTTAACGTTGTTGGACTCACCTTTTTCGTTGTCTAACTCATGTGTTGGTTTTTCACTTACTTGTTCTTCCATTTTTACCTCTTCAACTATCTCTTCTTTATTACAAGTTAATTCTTCCCTTGCGCGGGATTCCTCTTCCCTTGCGCGGGCTTCTTTTATATAGCGCTCGATAGTTTTAAGGTGTTCTATTATCTTTTCGGCTATGGGTGAGATAGTTGGTGGTTCGTGAAAGTGAGTTGAATAAGTATCATCAAAGCTTGAATTCGGAAGTTCGATCCTTGGTTCCTCATAGTACTCATGTGAGGTAGATGGTTCATACCATTGTTCCTCATTGTAAGTATATGATGGACAAGGATCGTAACTTGGTTCTTCATAATACTCATATGAGGTGGGTTGTTCACGCCATGGTTCCTCATAGTAAGTATATGAAGGTGAAGGCTCATAACTTGGCTCCTCAAAGTATGAGTAAGAAAGCTCATACCTTGGTTCATCAAGATATGAGTATGAGGGAGAAGGTTCATACCTTGGTTCTTCGTAGTACGTATATGAAGGAGAAGGTTCATACCTCGGCTCTTCATAGTATGTATATGAAGTGGTTGACTCGTACCTAGGTTCCTCATAGTATGTGTACGAAGGGGATGGTTCAAAGAGGTCACAATATTGTACCGAATGAGGATTACCACAAATGGTACAATAGTCTTCTTTATAATCACCCTCCTCATAGTGGTGGTTGTAATCTCCTGAGTATTGATCCATAAGAATCACTCAGCAGACCACAACAGAGTCTCGGGACCAGAAAACAAAAATAAAAACAAAAACAGAGGCTGAGCACGGCCTCGTGTTCAGTGAGCACGGCCCCGTGTTCAGGTTCTGTATCTGGGAGTTTTAGAAAATGTAACTGGTTTTGTGCAGCACGGGGGCGTGTTCAGCGAGCACGACCCCGTGTTCAGACTCTGTATCTGGGAGTTTGTATAAAAAATATGCAACACGGCCCCGTGTTCAGTGAACACGGCCCCGTGTTCAGTCTACTGTAATGCAAAAACTAACTAAAATGCAGAAAAATGCGCGCGTTTTAAAAAGGTTTTGAAAAACTGATTAGGCAGTCGATTTTAAGCTTTCTTAAAATCCTTGTGTCCCCGGCAAAGGCGCCAAAAACTTGATGCGTGTGAAGTGTCGTATAGTTTTTAATGTATATTTTAAGCCCTTTAACACTTTTTTAGCCAAGTTTTAAATTTATAAAACACGATATTTACTAACACTAAACACACATATGGGCAAGTGCACCCATCGTGAGCGTAGTATAGTGTTGGTAAGATACCGAGGTCGTCCAAGGACACAAGAGCTTTTAATACCGGTTTATCCTCAACGTATAACCAAATCAAAAGTTTAGGAAAAGGTTTTAAACTAGAAAAATAAAATAAAACTAACTAAAATGCTGAAAAATAAAATAAAATAAAAACAGATAGACAAGATGAATCACTTGGATCCGACTCGTGTTTAGTGTAACCTTTGATTATTTCTGCACTTTTGCACTTTTTAAGAGATTATCTTAGTTATTGTAGTAGGCCCCTCTTCTGAAGGTGACGTTACCCTCAACCCAGTAGTTTGAGTCAGCAAGGATACAATCCTAAAGGGTTGGATTATTGAAAGATAATTAATTAAGTTATTAATGCATATTGTGGTAGGCCCCTCTTCTGGAGGTGACGTTACCCTCGGCTAAGTAGTCTGAGTCAGCAGGGATACAGTCCTAAGTAGCCGGGTTAAAGTTTTAATAGTAGTTTACATATGAGGGGATCAAGGAGTTCAGACCCCCGCCATCCAATACCAGTGGGTATTGAAGGAGGTCCTACTAAAGTTGACCCAGGTCCTTGCAGGATCTATACACTGAACAAGGCAAGACTCTTACCAAACCGTTCCCTTAACCCCCGACCAGGTAGCCAACATACCTCCATATAGACCGTGGAGATATGAATGGTGAAAATCTTTTATTTTATATAGACAGTAAAATAATGCCAAGACACCATGGACAAACGATAAGGAAGACTCACCTTCAACATAAGAAACTAGTTATTAAAGTCATTAATACATAACCAAATAAAAAGTGCGAAAAGATTAAAAATAAAAAGTATTACACTAAACACTTGTCTTCACCAAGTGATGTAAGAGACTTAGGCAAACATGGCCTTTGATTGTCAAGAACTCTTACGATCAATCTTGGATCCCGAGACTACTCACACACTCTATGATGGATGATGGATGATGGTGGTGGATGTGGGTTGTGATGGTGGTGGTGGGTGGGTGAAGTGTGAGAGAGGTGGTTTGCCAAGGGATGGTTTGCAAATGAGCCAAGCACCCCTATTTATAGCCTGCACAGAAGCCCGGACGCGGCCCCCTGTCCATTGGGCACGAACCCATGTCCACCCATCTTCTCTTTCTTCATTAATTACAATTTGTCTACATTAGTTGACCACGCCCCCGTGTCCGCTGGGCACGACCCCGTGTGTAGAAGCGTATCTGTACTATCAAGATTTGCTTGGATTATGCGAATCTTAGCGTTGACCACGGCCCCGTGTTGAGCTGGGCACGCCCCCGTGTCGGGAATAAAAGCTTCTACAACTTTGTCTTTTCTACAGACATGCAGACACCTGAACACTCCCCCGTGTCCGCTGGGCATGCCCCGTGTGAGCTGGGCACAGCCCCATGCTCAACTTTCTTCTTGTTTTTTTGCTTTGGGAGATGCTGTCGAGGGGTCGGGCATGCCACGTTTCTTCCCTTTCTTTGTATTATTGTTAGATTTAGCTGCATTTTTGCTTCTTTTATCCATTTAAGCTCTTTTAACCCTGAAAATACAAAAGGAAGACAAAAACACACTTTTTCAAATATTAGTACTAAAAAAGGATTAGTTTTATGCCACATTTGATGTAATTTATATGTTGCATTTTGCACACATCAAAAGCTGAACTACAAAAAGAAGCAAACTGATGAAGAATAGGATACTAATTATGTACCTGAGGTACCAATTGTAAAGAAGGTTGGTGGGAAAAAGAATAGTTCTGCTAAGACTATTATGAAGAAGAAAGCTGGATCTCCAGTAGCTAAAAAGCAGAAGTCAAGTTTGAGACTTGTTGATGAACCTGATGAGCTGATGAAGGAACCAACCACTGAAGGTATTCATGAAGAACAAATTCATACTGCTGATGAGTCTGTGAGAATTGAGAAAGATAGTGTCACGACGGGAACTCCAGTAGTCGAGGAAACTAGTGATTTAGAGACAACACACATCATACACATCAAGACACCTACTTCATTACCATCACAATCATCACCACCACAACCACCGAAGAAGCCTAATCAAGTAGGTCCATCATCATCACAACAACCAGAACCAACTCCTCGTATTGAATCTTTGGATGATTTGGGTTATGATTACTTCAACGAACCAAACAAGAAGAAGATATTAGAGTTGGAAGCAAAAGTTGAACTGCTGAATGTCAAGGTTGAAAGTCTAACAGAAGGGAATGAAAGGCTAAAAAATAGAGTGCAACCCAACAACAACAAATGACTGAAAATGCCGAACGAATAGGTGTTCATGCAAGTATGTTACTGAAGTTTAGAGACTATTTCAAAGTGTTGGAGCAAAAGATGGGAATCAACTTTGATAGAGAAGTAGAGGTTATGAAAGGGTAAAATGTTACTGAGTTAGAGAAAGACGTTATTGAAGCTGCTAAATCTAAAGTTGAGGGAAAGAAACCAGTTGATGTATTGGAGCCTATAACTGAAATACCAGCAACTACTATTGCAGAATCATTTACAACTGAGCTTACAACTCAAGATAAAGAAATCACAGATGCTTTGTATGGTCCGGATGAAGAAGAAAAGAAAGATGATGATGAGGAAGATAATGAAGAGAAGCTAGATTATGGTGATTCAGGTGATGATATTGATGATGATGATAATGATGACAACAATCAAGGTTGTGCTAGAGTGTCTACTTCTGCTAGTAAAGAAAATGTTTCTGAAAGTCAAACTGAACCAACTTCTACTGAAAAGACTGGAGAATGTGATAAAGGTCAGGGGGAGACTAGAGAAAAGAATGTTGAAAGAGCTTTGATAGTATACCGTGAGGAAACTACAGGAATCGTCATGGACGCAATACCATTCATGTTTGTTCCTACAAGTCCAATAGTTGATAAATTTATTGAAGCGGACTATGATCTTGAATAAGGTGGATACATGCATAACTACACAAAAGATGAGTTAGCAAGATTGTGTGGAATATCTGAAGATGACTTTAATTTCGAGAATGATCTGGAGGACATTGAAAATGATAATAAATAGGAGGAATACATATTTAAACCAGTAGTCGATACTGATGAATATGACAGAGTTGAGGTTGAGGATGACTTTGAAGATGTTGAAGTTCGATATGCTCACAATATAATTAAACAGTTTCCAACGTTCAAGGAAATGTTTGCTGAGGAAGTTGAGGATGTGTTAAAGAGAAAGGTTGATGAATGACAAGGAAATATTCCTGAGGTTGATGATATTGATACTATTGTTCATAAAGGTGAAATGGTTCAAGGAGCTGAAAGATGATAGGAAGTTTCTAAGACCGTTGAAGTTCTTTAAACAACAAAAAGATATATATCTATAGGAGACATCATCAGTTGGAGTTGGATACCCATTTCCTCCGTTAGCAAGTTTAATTCCTTCCCACCATATACGAGCGTCATCTTCCAGCTTGTTTGATGCTAGCCTTGTCTTAAATATATCATCTACATCGAGGACTTCAAATATCTTTTCCACGTTTGCTATCTAGTTTCTAGCATCCACTGGCATAGCTACATTGCTGAATGATCTTGGTTTTTACTTTTGGAATCTTTCATTCCAAATATGAATCCCTTCAGGCAGTTTAGTATCAGTGTTTTCCACTTTGTCGTTTCTTGGTGGAGATGTAGGAGGAGTAACAGGGGGAGATGAAGGAGGTGATATATGGGGTGGAGTTGGAGGTGGTGGAGGAATCGTGTTATATACGTGTTGGTCAACGGTCTGTAGAATATTAGGCAATATTCTTTCAAAAGCACGCTGAAAGGCTTTGTCAAAATTACGTCATTTAGAAGAACCTGATTTCCAACGAGTAGATCTTGGAGGAGGCATCTGGAAAGAAAGATAATGTAAGAATGACGATACAGACAAAGCGAAAGATTGGATTTCCTATCCCAGATTCTACCCATTAACTCACAGGCTAGATTTAGTTTAAGTTTTCTACATGAAAGAGCTTGTGCTCTGATACCATAACTGTAACACCCCAGTCCGGCTATGGGCTGACGTGTCACTATTACAGAATCAGATACAAAAGGGCTTATTTTATTAATATCCAAACGGTTGTACAAAAGATTTATTCATGATAATTTATTTCATACATTATTAAAACTACACATTAAGTTTCCAACTTGTTTGTTTTAGCTCTCTTCACACTTTCCCGCCATCCCTGCTAACCTGTAGAAAAGAAAAAAAATATGCGAAGGAGCAAAATGCCACGAGCGGATAATGATAGCAATGAATAATGAATATGAAAGAAAAGATAATAATGCAATTGTAACTACATGAAAGAATTCAATAACTTTACTATGTTATAAGAAATACCCATCGAGCCCGGTATATGTTGGACTCTGTATGCCCAAGACACACATTAAATTGATGTGGCTAGTACGTTATGATCCAAGTCGGGTCATACCCAATAACAAGCTAGACAAACACCTATAATATTTATTTATGATATGATCAAACAAATAAATATTAACACTTAGAATATTTAGAAATTGGTTTTCTAAATAATTGCACTTGAGAAACTAATAAATTATATGGATAATTTATTTTGAGAGAAGATTTATTTTGTTATTTAATAGGTTAAATAACATTTAAAAGGTTGCATAAATCTTACAAGATGTTATGTTATATTTTATAAATGTTATAAAATATAAACTACACTTAAAAATTTAATGGAAAATTTTGATTGGGTGTGGTTGGAGGCCACATATGGCCGCCCCATGTATGGTCCCAAGGTGGGTCTTCCACCAATAAGATTTCATGCAAAAACTCTTATATGATTACCTTTGATTTGGTGATTTAGTTAGTTGATTTCTCTCACACTTTTTCAAGAGACTTTTTCTCTAATAATTCAAGTTGCAAGAACTCATAAAAATCCCCAAAATATTCGGCCAAGGTGGGTTGATCAAGAGGGAATTCAAGTGAGTATCAAGTGTAGAAATCCTAGCAAAATAAGGTGTTCGTTGGAGGCTTGGGGTATGCAAGCTTGAGGTCTTCTCCTTTGAAGATTTCCATTCGAGAATATCATCTTCTTCATATCACCTTGCTCTTGGAATAGTAGTATTCTAAAACACCCTATGGTTGTATTTTGATAGCATGCATGTCATATAAGGATCCGGTTATTGGGTTTTGCATTTAAAATGGTTTTAAATCTTGTAAAGTAATATGTTTTATATATATATTCTGCTGCGTTTTAATTTTATTTGGATAAAATTACTTTGATAAACTTGTGAAAAACCCAACAATGGCATCTAGAGCCGCTTATATGAGTGCATGCTTCATCGGATTTAAAATTTTCGGGTTTTCGGGTTTGTAGAAACCCTATGGCCGAAATTTTGTCCATGGTTCTCCTTTTTTTTTTCAAGATTTATTTCTTACATGCATAAAGGAATCTTGAAAAAATTATGTCATGTGGATGATTTGTTTTGTTTGGACAGAAACCCACATTTTTCGGTTTTTTTCATTCTTGACCGAAAATGTAGGTTGTAAAAGGAAACCATTTTTGCCCTTGAATTTTATATATATTTGGATATATATTTTTTGGTGTACATAACCTAGCCATGACCTTGTGTGAATATGTTTGTGTTTGTGATTTGTATTTAATTATTCAATGGGTTGTAATAATTATTATTTTTTGTCTTCCATTTGTAAAAATATGTAATTTATTTATTTTCATTTGGTATGTAAATAAATAGATTAGGTGCATTTTATTTTTTTTACTAGAAAAATGTATTAGGATACCTTTTGTAAAAGAAGATGCACACAAAAAATGCGGTTTTGATTTTTGCCAATTTCGGGCATAAAGAACTTCATAGTTCTTAACGGGATTTTAGCCCGATAACCAAAACACATTTTTTTAAGTCCAAAGGAGTTTGGAGCTGAATATAAAAGACATTTGGAAGCCCAAAGAATGTGAACAAATCACAACACAAGAAGAAAACTTGAAGCATTTGGATGCGGGATCAAGTGGGAGTTCAACGACACTTTTTTTGTGTCTATATTCACCCTTTAGGAAGGACCTTTTGACACACTTGTTTCGGCTAACAAGTGTGGTCAAAATAGTTGGCTATGGTTATGCACCTTTTTGATATATGTGTTGTGCTTGTATGGTTATTTTATTTATGGTTGTTTGGATGATATTTGGATATGCATGCTTAACAACTAATAATCCGTAACAAGCTTAAAATTGGTTCTTAACAAAATCATTAAAATGGTTAATAAAATGTTTTATTAAAAGTTAATGATTTTATAATAAAATGGGTTTTATTAAAAGAACCTTGAAAATTTGTTTTCATAAAAGTACCATTGATTTGAATGCATGCAAATATATGGTACATAATTTTTTCTAAACTAGAATTTTTGAAAAATAAAAACCCCTTTTATAAAACAAGTCAAACACCATCCTTTTATACAACACTCGAATCACTTGGGAACTCTTTGTGGGATAAAGGTCACCTAACTACATTTGAGGGAACTTGTATATTTGAGGTGGGGTTACCATGTTTGTGGGATAAAGGTCACCTAACCACTTATATGGGTAAAATCACATGTGTGTGTAAGTTGGACGACTTGATTTGGAAACCATGAACTTAGGGTCACTGAAGCATGGGGAACAAATGTGTTGATGGGATTAAACATGCCAACTAAACATAAAGATGTTTAACCGATCCCATATGGCTAGAAGTTGCAAAGGGTTGCAATCGTCAAACGTTAACTACATTGTTAATTTAAATAATGGGATAAAGGTCACCTAACCAATATTTAAATGTAACGTTGGATTCTAGATTTTAATTATTAATTGTCTATGAGACATAAAAGGGTATTAATGATTAAAATTTTAATAATATCGAAAATACTAAAATTGGACTTTGTTAAATTTTGTAGATGGCCGCTAACAATGCAAACCCGATTACCCAAACCGTCCGAAACCTATCACTAAGAACCATCCTTGAAAATGATCGTCTCAACCATAACAACTTCATGGATTGGTTTCGAAACTTGAGAATCGTTCTCAAGCAATAGAAGATATCCTATGTGTTGGACGATCCTATTCCCGATGAACCTGACGTGGAAGATGTAGAAGCCTACAATGATTGGGTTAAGTATACCGAGGACTCCATGCATGCCTCATGTTGGGAACTATGATTCCCGAGATTCAAAAGGATTTTGAACATCATGGGGCATACGACATGATCACCCAATTAAAGGAAATGTTCCTACAACAAGCAAGGATAGAACGCTTCGAAACGGTTCGAGCGCTTCATGCATGTTGAATGGAGGAAACCCAATCGGTATCATCTTATGTCCTTAAGATGAAAAGCTACATTGATCGCCTCGAAAGGCTCAATTGTCCCGTCTCTAAAGAGTTGGCTATGGATTTGATCCTCAACTCTTTAACAAAGAAATTTGAGGCTTTTGTTATGAACTATAACATGAATGGATGGGACAAGATCATTGGTGAACTTCATGCAATGCTCAAAACCGCCGAAGCGGGAATGGGTAAAAAGGATTTACCCGTTCTAACGATCAATAGGGGAGGCAAGAAAGGGCATCACCTCGACACCAAAGCAAATGTTGCCAAGGGAAAGGGACACGTCAAAGGGAAAGGAAAAAGAAAGGCTAAAGCAGAACCACCAAAACCAAAAGAGAAGAAGGCAAAAGTTGCCATGAGCGATCCATGCTTTGAGTGCGGAGAGATAGGGCATTGGAAAAGGAATTGTCCAACCTATCTCAAGGAGTTGAAAAACAAGAGGGATGCGGGCAAACCTCAGGTACAATCTTTATGATACATATTGATCTTAATGTTATTTCTTCTAACACATGGGTATTAGATACCGGATGTGGAATTCATATTTGCAATTCGTTGCAGGGGTTCAAAAGAAATAAGCATTACAAGAAGGGAGACACTAGTCTCTTCATGGGTAATGGAGCGAAAGTTCAAGTTGAAGCCCAAGGAGACTATGTTCTAAAACTTCCAAGTGGTTTGTAAATTTGTTTGAAAAATGTTTTGTATGCTCCTAGTTTGACTAGGAACATTATTTATGTTTCCCTTTTAAGACAATATGGATTTGATTTGAAGTTTGTGAACAATGAAATTTATGCTTTGATGAATGACATGTTCTACTTTAAAGCTACGCCTTCAAATGGTATTTATGAATTGGTTCATGATGATACATCATTTGATAATTCGATGTACCAAGCAAACACCAAGAAACTCAAAATGGATTTGAGTGAGACCTATCTTTGGCATTGTCGTCTTGGTCATATAAACAGAAATCGCATGAAAATACTTCAAAAGAATGGTCTTTTGGAAACAAATGAAATTGGTTTATTTGATACATGTGAATCTTGTTTACAAGGTAAAATGACTAAGAAACCCTTTAGTGGCACCAACCAAAGGGCAAAAGATTTATTAGGCATCATACATTCGGATGTATGTGGTCCTTTTAAGCCAATGACTAGGAATGGTGAAAGATACTTCGTAACTTTTACCGACGAATACAGTCGTTATGGTTATGTGTAGTTGCTAAGACACAAAGATGAAGTTTTTGAAACGTTCAAAATCTTCCAAAACGAAGTAGAGAATCAACTCACCAAGACAATCAAAGTTCTTCGTTCCGATAGAGGAGGTGAATACCTTAATGATGCTTTTCAAGATCATCTTAGGAGTTGTGGGATCATCTCACAACTTACTCCACCTGGAACACCACAACATAATGGTGTATCTGAGAGGAGGAATCGAACTCTATTGGATATGGTTCGATCTATGATGGCTAGAAGCACATTACCTCTATCATTTTGGGGTTACGCTTTGCTCTCCGCGGCTCGTATATTAAATATGGCCCCAACCAAGAAAGTGGATAAGACACCTTTTGAAATATGGCATGGAACGGTTCCATCATTATCATATTTGAAGGTATGGGGTTGTGATGCTTATGTGAAGCAATACACCCCAAACAAGTTAGAAGTACGATCCACTAAGTGTATCTTCGTAGGATATCCTAAAGATGATATAGGATATTATTTCTACGATCCAACAGAGCAAAAGGTATTTGTTGCTCGAAAAGTTAAGTTCTTGGAAGATAAGTTCCTTATGGAAGGAACTAGTAGAACAGTGGAACTTGATGAGGATCAAGAACCACAAGCTGATACACGTTTGGTTGATACTAGCACTCAGCAAGAGGTTGTTGAAGATGATCAAATGGTTGATCAACATACACAAAACATTCGCAGATCTGGTAGAATTAGTAATCCACCTGAAAGATATGGATTTTTCATGGATGGATGCTACGTAGTAGATTCAGATGAACCAACTACATACCATGATGCAATGTCAAAATCCGATTGCGACAAATGGCTTGAGGCCATGAACGTAGAGATGCAATCCATGTATGGCAACCAAGTATGGGAATTGGTTGTGCCACCTCTTAACTCCAAAGTAGTTGGAAGTAAGTGGGTTTTCAAGAAGAAAACGGACATGCATGGTAACTTGGATACTTATAAAGCAAGACTTGTAGCAAAAGGTTTCACTCAAACTTAAGGGGTTGATTATGATGAGACCTTCTCGCCCGTGGCGATGCTAAAGTCGATTAGGATATTATTTGCCATAGCTGCATTATGACTATGAGATTTGGAAAATGGATGTCAAAACGGCTTTCCTCAATGGATATCTTGATGAAGATGTCTATATGGTTCAGCCTGAAGGTTTTGTCGATCCAAAACATCCTAACAAAGTGTGCAAGTTAAAGAAATCAATCTATGGATTGAAACAAGCATCGAGAAGTTGGAATCACCGTTTTGATGAAGAAATTAGGAATTTTGGGTTCATCAAGAATGGCGATGAAGCTTGTGTGTATAAGAAAGCTAGTGGGAGCACCGTCACTTTCTTAGTATTGTATGTCGATGACATTCTACTATTTGGAAATGACATTCCAACCATGGAAGGTGTAAAAGCCTGGCTTGGAAGATGTTTTTCCATTAAAGATCTTGGAGAAGCCGCCTATATTTTGGGAATAAAGATCTATAGGGATAGATCAAGGCTCTTGATAGGTTTAAACCAAAGTGCATACATTGACAAAGTCTTGAAGAGGTTCAAGATGGAGAACTCAAAGAAAGGTTTGGTACCTATCCAAAAGGGGACAATATTGAATGTAACTCAATGTCCAAGCTCAATGGATGAGCAAGAAAGGATGAAAGGAATACCATATGCGTCTGCTATAGGATTCATAATGTATGCAATGATATGCACCAGACCGGACGTGTCATGCGCTTTAAGCATGACAAGTAGATACTAGCAAAATCCAGGTAACAGTCATTGGATGGCTGTTAAGAGTATATTGAAATACCTTAGGAGGACTAAGGATATGTTTCTAATATATGGATCTGGTGAAGAGGAACTCGTTGTAAAGGGTTACACGGATGCGAGTTTCCAAACCGATCGAGATGGTTCTCGGTCACAATCTGGGTATGTCTTCATTTTGAATGGGGCTGCAGTCTCATGGAAGAGCTCGAAGCAGGATGTTGTAGCATTGTCCACTACAGAATCAGAATACATCGCCGCTTCATTGGCAGCGCAAGAAGCTGCATGGTTAAAGAAGTTCATTGCCGACCTAGGGGTAGTCCCTACCATTCAAGACCCCTTAGAGATCTTTTGTGATAACGAGGGTGTGATTGCTCAAATCAAGGAACCTCGTGCACATCAAAAGACAAGGCACATTGAGCGGAGATTCAACTACATAAGGGATGAAGTTGAAAAGGGAAAGATATGTATTTGCAAAGTTCACACCGATCAAAACATTGCGGATCCACTCACGAAGCTCCTTGAACGGCCAAAACATGAGGGTCATACTTGTGCCTTAGGACTTCGATATTCTAGTGATTGGATTTGATTTATTTTGTATTTGGATATTGGAACAATTGTTATTTTAATTCTTTTATGGTATTTTGAGTTATGTTCCATTTTAGCATGTTTAAATCCGTGAATAAATTAATTATTCTAAATGTCCGTGGTTGATCATACTTGTGGGAACAAATATGAATGTAAGACTATTATGAACTTGGATTGGTGGATATTCATTAGGTATGAATATAGAGCAAAGTGTTGCTGCCAAAGTTCATAGATATTTGTGGGATACAAATATTGGACTGACCCGCTCTCAAATATTACTGCATGGAATCATTTGTGATTGATCATAAGTAAATTTGAGCAAAGGCGAATATCATAGTATCCTCTGACCTGAGATACATATTGGGTCTTGATATTCACCGAATATTATACCTTGACTTAGTTCTTCGCTGTCTGTAATAAGACAGTACATAAGGCTAAGCTCAGGTGTGGTACGAGGTGATTGTGAGAGACGTATGTAGTCAAGAAGGGATTTGTTCCTCTTATTCGTTGAGAGTAAGATGTCTAAGGCCTGCTAAAGTTAAATCAACAGAGAATGATCACACTGTGTCTCTGGATTTGACATGACATCTGTAACAAAAGGATAAATGATAGATTCACCTAAATCATGTTCAAGTAAGGGACTTGAAGGGGATGATGTTATTGAATGGCACTTCGTCATACGTATTAGGGGTAGTAAACCGTTCTTAGGCGTTATTTACTACTTGCATCAATCTTCTACGTATCTTGTGCAAGTGGGAGATTGTTGGACTCTGTATGCCCAAGACACATATTAAATTGATGTGGCTAGTACGTTATGATCCAAGTCGGGTCATACCCAATAACAAGCTAGACAAACACCTATAATATTTATTTATGATATGATCAAACAAATAAATATTAACACTTAGAATATTTAGAAATTGGTTTTCTAAATAATTGCACTTGAGAAACTAATAAATTATATGGATAATTTATTTTGAGAGAATATTGTATTTTGTTATTTAATAGGTTAAATAACATTTACAAGGTTGCATAAATCTTACAAGATGTTATGTTATATTTTATAAATGTTATAAAATATAAACTACACTTAAAAATTTAATGGAAAATTTTGATTGGGTGTGGTTGGAGGCCACATATGGCCGCCCCATGTATGGTCCCAAGGTGGGTCTTCCACCAATAAGATTTCATGCAAAAACTCTTATATTGATTTGGTGATTTAGTTAGTTGATTTCTCTCACACTTTTTCAAGAGACTTTTTCTCTAATAATTCAAGTTGCAAGACCTCATAAAAATCCCCAAAATTTTCGGCCAAGGTGGGTTGATCAAGAGGGAATTCAAGTGAGTATCAAGTGTAGAAATCCTAGCAACATAAGGTGTTCGTTGGAGGCTTGGGGTATGCAAGCTTGAGGTCTTCTCCTTTGAAGATTTCCATTCGAGAATATCATCTTCTTCATATCACCTTGCTCTTGGAATGGTAGTATTCTAAAACACCCTATGGTTGTATTTTGATAGCATGCATGTCATATATGGATCCGGTTATTGGGTTTTGCATTTAAAATGGTTTTAAATCTTGTAAAGTAACATGTTTTATATATATATTCCGCTGCGTTTTAATTTTATTTGGATAAAATTACTTTGATAAACTTGTGAAAAACCCAACAGTATATATATGTAATAAACAGAACAGGCGGAACAGGCTAGCTAGTCCTGAACTGATGTGCGATGGTTTATGGGCATCATACAAACCAACCACCAGAAATAATAATAATATCCTAAGATAGATCCATACGCCACGAAAAATATAGCCGACCCTCCTTAGAGTTCAGAACAGGCGAGACGCTGTGATTTAGGCTCACCGTCACAGTCGGTGCCACGCCATTGATGCCGCAATGACATGCTTGCGGTCACCCCCACAAGTAGGGGCGTGCTCGGGTATCAGATGTAAGACAAATAATATATTTATTTTGCTCAAGTATAGTAACGTGAATAATCCAATATAACAGGTTAGATATATTTTCAGACGGAATGCGATAATGAGTACAATTTAATTAAATAATATCGCATGTAATATGGTTCCAAAGTTGTGTTCAGAATCAGAAAGGATTAGACAAGTTATTGTAATGGATATTAATTAAACGGGTACAACTTAATTAAATCATAATACGAAGCTTGAAATGAAGATTAACGAACAAAGTTAAAACCCTATACTATACAGATAGTAAAGGAAGGAACCCGCACCTTAGACGATCATGATTATCTATATTGATGTTGACCCACCTATGCGCGCTCGTTACAATCTACATGCAAGCGATATGTTCCTATTTAGACTTATATTTGGATCTTAATATTTGTTATATTAAAATTATATCTTTGTTGACAATAATCGATTTTACTACAATTATTTGCAAATTTAACATTTCATATTCTCTTTATATATTAATAAAATCCTTTAAAGATGTTCATCATTTATTTAATTATCTATTATTATTGTTCTTTTTTTTAAACGTAATGTATTTGATGTACAATATTTTATACAAGACACTTGTAATATATTACAAAAACTTTATATAGATTCAAAAGTTTTCTTTTCCCATATACTTCTAATTATTTTGATATACGAGGCTTAAATTTCTGAAGTGTTCGTCTTCAATAGTTTTATTTTACCAATTTTCTTTAATACTTTTGTAAATTCTAGAAATAATTTTATTATTGTTTTTTTTTCCATTATTTGAGGTGAGACTCTCTAGTAATAAATACTAGTTTAGAAATTGTTTTTATACAAATTACAAATTCCATTATTGTCATGTAATTTAAGTCTATGTTGTATTAAAACTTTCTATAGTCATTTGGTATATATAAATTTATGACCGATGTCAAAGATTCAGTTAACTAGTATTTAAAATAATAATACTTTCAATTAGAGAGTTAAAATCTCTAAAAATCTCGTAACATACAAAACTATAAACTTTGTTATTTATAAATATATAATTATTCAAGAATCAATAAGATGTAATAATATTATTAGAACAAAAGAATTAGATACCTTTCGATAATTGTTGGTGGTTTATTAGTGGTTGTAATTCTTGATCGTCGTTATGAACAGAAATTTGAGGTTCTACATTTAGAGTAGAGTGGTTATGAGGTAGATGATTTGTGTGAGGTTGAAAGGTTTTAAGACCACTATATATAATTAGATTTTATATTCTTTTTCCTTTATTTTATTTTGGTTTTCTTGGCAACCAAGGGACTGTAATTTACACATATAACCTAAACAATAGATGCCTTCCACGTTTCCATATTACTCATCAATATTATCCTTCCACGTATATCGAGCAAGACTTCAAGATATACATTAATTTACAGTATGGTTTTCATTTAAATATTATTATATTAAACAAGTATTTTATTGTTATCTACGTTAAATACTTAATTATTTTTGAAGAATCATCGTAGCATTTTAAGTTCATTGTCATGATTAATTCATCATAATCATACTTAGTAAATCTCATCAATAGCAAAACTAATGTAGGGTCCGAGGAGGGTAAGATGTAGACAGTCTTACCTCTACCCTGTAAGAATAGAGAAGCTGTTTCCAGTGAGACCCCCGGCTCGACTTGTCATGATAAATTTTAAATTCTAAATATTTCATTCATAATTATGAATATTAACTACTTATTAAATTAAAGCATTATATATAAACTAGAAAATTTTAATTTAATGATGATTATTTCTATTTTAAAATTTTTGTATATGATAGTTAATTTAGTAATTCTTCACTAACATTCCTTTTAGAAATATACTTAAAATTGTATAATGTTTTCATTGTCATAGTCTAGCATGTCAGTAACACTTAAATAGTTATTATTTGACCAAATTTTAATATACCTATTTTATATTCTACATTATTACATATACATAGAAAATCGGGTTATTACAATACTACCCCCTTAAAAAAATTTCTTCCTCGAAATTTGAAAGTAAATTATAACAAACGAATCTAACTATAAGGAGTAGTAAAAACATAAGTTTCATATTTAACATTAAAACAAGAAAAGCTGATACCGTGATAGAATTACGGAATACTAACTGTTTAACAAATTTGGATATTGAGAGCGGATTGACTCCTCGGTTTCCCACGTCGCTTCTTGTTCAGAGTGATTTTTCCATAAAACTTTAACAAAAGGTATCGCCTTTCGCCTTGTCACACGTTCCTAACGATCAAGGATAGCCTCAGGTTCTTCTTCATACATTAGATCTTCTTGAATAATGTCTAATGGATAATTGATAACATGAATCGGGTGATAGTTGTATCCCCTTAGTAAGGATACATGGAATACGTTATGGACATGAGAAAGTTGTGGTGGTAAAGCAAGACGATAAGAAACTTCACCGATTCTTTCAAGGATTTCGAATGGACCAATATAACGAGGACTTAACTTCCCTTTAATCCCAAATCTTCGAATACCGCGACTAGGTGATACTTTGAGGAAGACGTGTTCTCCTATTTTAAACTCTAAAGTTCGTCGGTGCTGATCTACGTAACTTTTCTAACGACTTTGAGCTTCTTTCAACCATTCCCGAGCAGTAGTGACCTTTTCATTCGTGACCTAAACTATTTCTGGTCCTTCAATGATCTTTTCTCCCACTTCTTCCCAACAGATTGGAGCTCGACATTTACGACCATATAACAACTCGAATGGGGGCATACCAATACTTGCTTGCCGGCTATTGTTGTATGCAAATTCAACAAGACACAAGTATTCGTCCCAATTTCCACTCCAATCTAATGCGCATGCTCTAAGCATATCTTCCAATGTTTGGATGGTTCGATCAGTTTGCCCATCTGTCTGAGGGTGGAAAGAAGTACTGAACTTTAGACGTGTACCCCAAGCATTTTGGAAACCTTTCCAAAATCGTGATGTAAATCTTGGGTCTCTGTCTGACACAATGGATGATGGTGTGCCATGTAAACGAATAATTTCCTGGAGAAATATTTCGGATAATTTACTAATAGAGTAACCTTGTTGGCTAAGTAAGAAATGGGCTGACTTGGTTAATCTATCAACCATGACCCATATAGCATCATTCTTTCTGAAGGTATTTGGTAGGCCTATCACAAAATCCATAGAAATTTCATCCCACTTCCAGATAGGGATATCAAGAGGCTGCAATAAACAACTAGCCCTTTGATGTTCGATTTTCACCTGTTGACAGGTGAGGCATTTTGCCACGAACTGGGCAACATCTTCTTTCATGCCATTCCACCAAAAATTCTGCTTCAAGTCACGGTACATTTTTGTTGAACCCAGATGAATAGAGCAAGGCAAACTATGAGCCTCTAATAATAATGATTCACGAAGGGTGGAGTCAGCCGGAATACATAATCGCTTTCCACACCAAATGACACCTTGGTCATCTATACGAAACTCTGACTGCTTGCCTAACTCCAGATTTTGTGAAATTGCCCATAGTTCTCCATCTTGCTTCTGGGCTTCCTTAATTCTTGAGATAAGATCAAGCTCGATTTGCATTCTGGCTAATAAACCATCAGACTTCCTAACCTGAATGTCAATCCCCATCTTCTCCAGATCCCTGACAATCTCAGGCTCAATAGTGAGGCATGCCACCGTTCCTGAACTTTTTCTACTCAATGCATCGGCCACAACATTCACCTTGTCGGGGTGATATTGAATGTGGACATCATAGTCTTTTAGAAGTTCCACCCATCTTCTCTGTATCATATTAATCTCCTTCTGAGTAAAAATATACTTGAGACTTTTATGGTCGGTGAAAATGTCACACTTTTCTCCATATAAGTAATGTCTCCAGATCTTAAGAGCGAAAACTACCGCTGCTAACTCAAGATCATGTGTTGGATAGTTAACTTCATATGGCTTGAGTTGTCGTGAAGCGTAGGCAATAATTTTTCCTTGTTGCATGAGAACACATCCAAGACCCTTCTTCGAGGCGTCACTATAAATTTGGTAGCCGCCAGAGCCTGTTGGAAGAGTGAGTATAGGAGCAGACACAAGTCTTTTCTTTAACTCTTGAAAACTCTTTTCCCATTCGTCATTCCATGTATACTTTACCCCTTTTCTTAGAAGTTGCGTAAGAGGTAAGGCAATCACCGAAAACCCTTCAACAAAGCGTCAATAATAACCCGCGAGACCTAAAAAGCTTCAAATCTCGGTAACCGAGGTAGGTCTAGGCCATTTTGTAATAGCTTCGATTTTTGCAGGGTCCATCATTATACCATCTGCAGATATCACGTGACCTAAAAATGCAACTTGATTTAACTAGAATTCACACTTGGAAAACTTTGCGTATAACTTCTTTTGCCTTAGCGTTTCCAAAACAGCACGTAGATGTGTCTCGTGTTCTTCTTTATTCTTAGAGTACACTAGAATGTCGTCGATAAAAACTATGATGAATTTATCAAGGAATTTATGAAAGACACGATTCATTAGGTCCATGAATACGGCTGGAGCATTAGTCAGCCTGAATGGCATAACTAGGAATTCATAATGGCCGTATCGAGTTCGAAAAGCAGTTTTAGGAACGTATGTATCCTTGATTTTTAGTTGGTGATAACCAGATTTGAGATCTATTTTTGAGAATAATTTGGCACCTTGAAGTTGGTCAAAAAGATCATCGATTCGAGGTAAAGGATAACGGTTTCAGATTGTGATTTTGTTTAGTTCTCGATAATCTATGCATAAACGCATAGTCTTGTCTTTCTTTTTCACGAATAAGACAGGTGCGCCCCATGGTGAGACACTTGGTCGGATGAATCCTAGATTCAACAACTCTTGTAATTGTTCCTTGAGCTCCTTTAGTTCTAGGGAGCCATATGATATGGTGCTTTTGAAATTGGTTCTGCTCCAGGAATAAGGTCAATGGTGAACTCTACTTCACAATCTGGTGGAATTCCAGGTAATTCCTTTGGAAATAGATCTGGGTACTCACAGACAACCGGGTGGCTATTTATGGTTGGTTCTTCAGATTAAAGAGATTTAACGGATGCCAAAAACCCTGCACAACCGTGCGATAGGAATTTCTGGGCTTTGAGGGCAGAGATAATCTTGAGGACTTTTCGTGGTTGATGTGAGTGCACGAATGTCTATCGCCTCCGTCAATCAGAAACGTAGCAGAAAACTATTCAAGACAAGGTTTTATGATGTTAAATATAGGAAAAGTCTACTTTAGAATGAGGAGTGGCAAACTTGTAAATAAGGTGACATACCTTATGCCATTGCCTATAAATAGTGGGCTTATGTCTTCATTTAGGAACTTGCATATCATATCAGAACAGGCGAGATGCTGTGATTTAGGCTCACCGTCACAGTCGGTGCCACATTCTATCCAGTCACCGCTTAATATAACTTAGTTTATATAAGTTAACCGAATTGGGTCAAACTCCTTCAATTTCCCTTCTAATCAGAAGGTATTGTTATGTTCCCTATATTATACAAGTCATAGTACTTGTAAGGGTTTAAACCACATTCTATCCGGTCACCGCTTAATCTAGCGAACTGTACTGTTTTTATATTAGTTAACCGGTCCAAGTCTATGACTTGAATAGGACCCGTTAACATTCTAATGGATTATTATTCCATTCATTCCAGACTAAGGGCATCCAATAAATTGCAACCTTGTTAGTTGTTTTGTTTGAACGGCTGTGGTTATATATGTATATATACATCTTTGTATTGTAAAGATTTAAGCCAGGTAAATACTTTTAACCTATTTTCCCTATACGGGCTTGGGATACAGTAAATTATTACCGCTTGGTCGGGTATGGGATCAATGACGGATTGTGTCTAAAAATCCGAATAACCCGTTTTAATTTGTATTGCTTGATAACTTAAACATTGGGGGTTAATGCGACCGTATCCTGGATATCCTCGGCTCATTTAATTACAAATGGTCACGACTTAAGCACGGGGTGTAGGCATACACCCGACAGATGCTAATGCTATGATAAAATATTTCCTTACCCTTTTATGGGGATACTCTTTTATGGGTTTAAAGTGGCGTGTCGGTTAATCATGTTATCGGAGTTTAGTTCCGGGCCCCATATGTATTGACAAGCATGTAATATTGATAACAAGAGATATAGTTTGTCCCAAGTTATTTATTAAAATTAATATACATATGGTATATAAAATCATTTTTGAAATATTTAAAAAATGAGTCGGTTATTTGTATTTACCAGCGTAAACTGATGTATCTTCAAAAGACTAAGCGTAGGTTGCAAAGTACGTAAATAGGCTGGAAGCTGTCTAGTAATTGCTTAGTGGAATTTGAAACTCAATGAAAGAAGCCTAGTGGTCTATTATGTAATCATTTGTTTATCCGATCCGCCTGTGGATCTTTTATACACATTCGTCTGTATAATATATTTTGAACTTTTGGACATTGTAATTTGTAATAATTATGTTACACTCCCAAGACTTCCGCTGTGTTAATTGTGAATATCTATATCAATTTGTCATATACCCCAAGTCCAGGCCCACTGGGAAATCAGGGTGTGATAGGTTGGTATCAGAGCCAACGTTTGAGCGAATTAAACACTAGCCTATTATGTTTAATCTCAAATACCACATTAACATAATCCTTAGACTTTTCGAGTCTAGCATTGACCTAGGATCACTCATATCTATATTAAGTTACTGTTATTGTTTTTTATATTTAACAGGTAATATGCCGCCAAGAATTAGAGGAAGGGGAAAAGGTCCCATGAGAGGAGGACCATCAAGACAAATGCCATCACAGTCTCATAGTCCGGGCCCACCGAGAAATCAGGGTGTGACAAAAACGCATAGTATCAAAGACTGAGATAGATCCAAAGACTGGCAAGTATGTTGTTACGTTGAAATACAAAAGGTCGAAGGGGTTGAGAGTGATGCCATTTCATGAGATGGAGCAAGACATATACAAATTCTTCAAATAGTGGTATTATCACGAGAAAACAGGCGAGGCAGTGATTGTATTATGTGAAGATAAAGACTGGAGGATGATCAGAGTTTATGATCCTATGTGGTTGGTGAACATGTCGGATAAAGATATTGAGATGTTATTCTTTAACAAGATTTTCTATGCACGTGAAGATCGAGAGCAAGCTATGCAATTCCATAGGGTTGTTAGAATATGTTTTGCTCATAAGATTGATTGAGGGAGAATGTGGGAAAGCAACTGGAGAGAGTTAGAGAAGAAAGAAGAGAGAGAGAGCAGAAGAGATTCGAAAAGATAGCCGAGAGGACAAATAAAACATCTATCTCGAGATTTAAGTATATGAAACCGCCACTCATCGATCTAGGGGTGTTCAAAAAACTCGCGGCTCGCAGCTCGCTCGAAAAAGTTTGAAAAAAGCTTAGCTCGAAATTGGCTTGGTTGTAAACGAGCCAGCTCGGCTCGGTTTATAAACGAGCCAAGCTCGAGCTTGGCCTGGCTTGGCTCGTGAGCTGGCTCGATAAGGTTTACGTTCTTCATTTTTTGTCCCACATCACCCAGAAGACAAAAACTAAGGGAGTATCTCCCCTATAAAAGAAGGTAAAGACAATGTACAAGGTGAGCTAACTATTTATACTTGCATATTTAGCCATTTGGTTAAATTAAATTGTAATTATGGCGCTTAGTCTATAAAGAGATTCATTTTTTAGGCTTTTTAAGTAGTGAATTTTGTGGGTTCTTTGTTAGTTTGAGCTAGATCGAGCCGAGTTAGCTCGAATTTTAATCGAGTCGAGCTCGAGCCTCAAACCTCAGCTCGATTTGAAATTCGAGCTCAAGCCTAGCCATCTCGAATTGAGTTCGAGCCGAGTTTGAGCTGGGTCGATCTCGGCTTGACTCGGCTCGTTTACAGCCCTACACCGATCAAAGACCGAAGAAAAGCTTTGAAGAACATCGGAAAGAGTATCGAAAACGGGTTTTTGGTATGAAGGAATGCAGATTTTGAAGACCAAGACTAGACTGCGACATCATCCAAGGGGGAGTCTGTTGATACATTAATGTCTAATGCCTACATCTTTGTTAGAGTCTTTTTGTTTATAGGTAGCATAATGTGTTGGAGTGTTAAAGTTTGATTTTGTTTGTAAAGGACTCATAAGCGTGCATGAGTTATACACGCATATGAAAGCCTAGAGCGCAGGAGTCCTACGCACGGAGGACTAAGGTCTATATATAGGACCTCCGTGCGCACAAGTTCATAACTTACATTTTTGGAGAACTTTTTGAAAGGAGTCGTAAACAGAACGTTATGCTGCCGAAATATATATGAAAAGATATATTCGGAAATCCTAGTGTTCGCTATCTTGTAATTTGGATTCCACACTTGTTATAAGATCCGTAGATATTAGTACGTGGTCTAAATCAAGTCTAATCAAGATCTACACGTCAAACACCGGTCATATACCTTCCTTTCGAATAGGAGTGTTTTGGACGGCTCGCTCATTTTAAATGAGCTTTTCCATGGTTGAAGAGATCAAAGAAAGTAAAAATGTTGTTTGAAGTAGAGATTGAGAAGGTTTATGATTCACTGAGTAGGGACTTTCTCAACTCAGTTATGACTCAAATGAATTTTCATCCTAAGTAAATTCAATTGCAAAAAATTCTAAATGAATACATTGTTCAAACAAATACAATCAAAATTGTAGCAAACATGACATGAAACATAAAATTGTTTATTTGTTTAAGGTGAGTATCTAAGTCCACCCTAACTTGTTTCTTTGTGTCATCATCTATCAACCTGCAACATGTATTAAAATATGATCAACAATTATGTTGGCGAGTATACAAGTTTTGTACATAGCATAATAATGAAAATGTTTAATGGTACTCATATCAAACATGAATAAATGTATACAATGTTACTAACATTTTGTCCTAGTGTAAACTATATGTCAAACCAGAGTTTAACGCAATGGTGATTACCCAACATCGTCGAAATGAAGAGGGTGTAATGGTGTTTACTTAACAATACCACAAGAATACGGGCGGGGAGTTAATCCTATAGTGCTATAATTGTTAAGGTAGGCTTGCAAAGTTAATGAGCATATAGACATATGTAAACATAGCATATGAGATTAACATGTATAACAAGTCTCCTATTTAATAGTGGATAATGTGTGATTGATAAACATGTTTAATAGTGTTGTGTGTTGTTGTATAAGTGTACATGTTACACCCAAAGTGATTAAAATGAAAAAGGGATAAAGTATACTCACAGTTTTGCGTAGAGTTCCACTAAAACCGAGAGTGGATTAGATGGAAGCTGGTACACCGAAGTCACCCTGAAATGGGTAAACAAAGGTGTGAGTGTTCTGATGTGAAAAGAGTTCGGATCGGATTGTAAAATATGAAAAAGTATGAAACGAAACAAGTAACAGACCTTTCGTGCGAAAGGCAGTAGCCTTTCGTGCGACATGTCTGTTTAAACGTGGATCTGTGTGTAAAAATTTATTTGTAAACTGTTTTAATATGGTACAGTAGCAGTAAAAATGAAAACAAAATGTAAAATAGCCAAACAGTCAAGTAAGGACAACCCAGGTGTGCCAACGCAACATAGAAGGAGTGAACCAAGTGTTGGAGGCTGGACGGGGTTAACTTACTTTGTGACTAACAAACTGTTTGGTGTTCATCCTGATGAACTAACATCGAACAAATATGAAATCAAAAATGAAACACATAAAAACAGTCCCTTTCGTGCGAAAGGTGTCAGTTTTGTTAAAAACGTTTAGTAGATCTGTCCGAAACAAATAAACACTTGGTGGAAATTAACCCTGATGCAAACCCTTAACTATGAACTGAGTTGAGGGTCTGATGGGTACTAGATTGTACCAAGCTTGTGCAGAAATTAAGATGAAGTGTATGACCAAGTTGTGAAAACATCAAAGTTTTTAAATCTTGATTCGAATCTCACATGTGGTGAGGTTTCAACATTAGTTTGCCCAAGCAAACTGGTGAAATCTATCCATGAGATGTGTTTAATCGAGATGATTTGTAAGAAAAGTTCGAGAAATGGAGAGTCTCATTGATTTGCAAATCGTTGATGGGAACTTGAAGTCCTTCGTCAGCTAAACACTTCTTGAGGTTTGAGACATGAAAGGTTGGGTGAACGTTGCTGAATTCTTGAGGTAAATCGAGTCGATATGCCACTTTACCAATCCTCTCGAGTATCTTGAAAGGACCAACAAAGTGTGGAGCAAGTTTTCCCTTTTTACCAAAACGTATAACTCCTTCCTAAGGAGAGACCTTGAGGAGTACCTGGTCACCAACATTGAATTCCAATGGTTTGCGACGTTTATCTGCGTAGATCTTTTGTCTGCTTCTAGCCTTGAGGAGGTTGTCGTGGATTTGCAGAATCTTATCCGTTGTTTCTTGAATGAGCCCAGGGCCAGTAATTTGAGCGTCACCAATTTTGTGCCAACAGATAGGAGATCGGCACTTGCGACCATATAGTGCCTCAAAAGGGGCCATTTGAATACTAGAGTGGTAGTTGTTGTTGTACGAGAACTCAATCAAAGGTAAATGTACATCCCAATTACCACCAAAGTCGATAACACAAGAGCGAAGCATGTCCTCTAGGGTTTGGATAGTACATTCTATCTGTCCATCCGTTTGGGGATGAAAGGTCGTACTAAGATTTAAGTGCGTACCCATAGCGGTTTGGAATGTTTGCCAAAGACGTGAAGTGAAACGACCATCGTGGCCAGAGATGATGTCAATGGGGATACCATGACGACATATGACTTCATCCGTGTAGATTCGAGATAGTTTTTCAACTTTGAAATCCTCACGAATGGGGAGGAAGTGAGCGGATTTGGTCAAATGGTCAATGATCACCCAAATGCTATCATGACCAGAAGGAGTGCGAGGAAGTTTGGTAATGAAGTCCATAGCAATGTTATCCCATTTCCAAACTGGGATTTCTGATTGTTCAAGTAAACCAGAAGGACGTTGATGCTCAGCTTTGACTTTCGAATAGGTGAGGCATTCGAAACAAGGGTGGCGATACCTTTCTTCATGCTAGGCCACCAATAGGATATACGAAGATCGTGGTACATCTTATCAGCACCAGGATGAATAGAATATTGTGATTTGTGTGCCTCCTTCATTATGAGTTCGCGGAGTTCATCACAATTTGGTACCCAAACACGATCGAGGTAGTATTGAAGACCATCGGATTTTGTCATGAGTTGGTTTTCAGCACTACACTTCATCTTGTTGTACATATTCGCTTAATTGAAGGATGAAACTGAGCTTCACGAATATGATTACGAAGATCGCTAATGATTTGAGAACAACGAATGCTGCTAATATGAGTTTTGCGACTGAGAGCCTCAGCCACACCATTCGCTTTGCCAGGATGGTAGCGAATTTTGCAGTCATAGTCGTTAAGCAATTCTACCCAACGACGCTAATGCATGTTTAGCTCTTTTTGGTTAAAGATGTGTTGTAGGCTCTTATGGTCGGTGAAGACCACACATTTTGTACCATACAGGTAGTGTCGCCATAACTTTGATGCAAAAACAAACTGCGCCAAGCTCAAGATCGTGAGTAGTATAGTTTTTCTCATGTATTTTCAGTGTCTCGAAGCATATGCGATAACCTTGTCTCGTTGCATGAGAACACAACCAAGACCTCGATTGGATGCATCGCAATATACTACGAAATCATCGTTTCCATCAGGGAGAGCGAGGATAGGAGTATTGCAAAGCAAGTCCTTCAGCGTTTGAAAAGATTCCTCTTGTTCGGGACCCCAAACAAAAGTTTTCTCTTTCTGAGTCAACAACGTGAGGGGAACGGCGATTTTTGAAAAGTTTGAGATGAATCGACGATAGTAACCTGCCAATCCTAGAAAAGAATGAATTTCAAATGGAGATTTTGGTGCAATCTAGTTCATCACAGCTTCGATCTTCGAGGGGTCAACATGAATTCCTTTTCACTCACGACGTGTCCAAGGAATTGAACTTCTTTGATCCAAAACTCACATTTGGAAAATTTCACGTACAGACATTCACCACATAGGAGTTCAAGAATGAGATGCAAATGACGTTCATGTTCGGCTTGGGTTTTCGAATAGATGAGGATGTCGTCGATGAACACGATCACAAAACGGTCTAAGTTGGGTTTACACACACGGTTCATTAAGTCCATGAAGATCGCAGGTGCATTGGTCAAACCAAAAGGCATGACCACGAACTCGTAGTGACCATATCGAGTACGAAACGTTGTTTTAGGGATGTCCTCTTCGAGAACACAAAGTTGATGATAGCCTGAACGAAGATCGATCTTAGAAAAGCACATTGCGCCTTGGAGTTGATCAAAAAGGTCATCAGTGCGAGGGAGAGGGTAATGGTTTTTGACAGTGAGTTTGTTAAGCTCACGATAATCAATACACATTCGTAACGAACCATCCTTCTTCTTGACAAACAGAACATGAGCTCCCCAAGGAGAAGTACTTGGGCGTATGAATCCTTTATCAAGCAACTCTTGAAGTTGGCTTGACAATTCTTGCATCTCAGAAGGTGCAAGATGATAAGGAGCTTTAGCGACAGGTGTAGAACTAGGGATGAGGTCAATGCGGAAATCAACAGATCGAGATTGAGGAGGACCAGGCAGCTCTTCAGGAAAGACGTAAGGGAAATCACGCACAACCGGAACATCACTTATGCTTTTTCCCTTGCCCTTTTCTTCCACTACGTGGGCTAAAAAGGCAAAGTACTGTTTACGTAAGTACTTGTTCGCTTGTGTGCATGACATAAGCTTCAGTCCCTTTGAAGGTCTGTCTCCATAAACATGCAAAGTATCGCCAGAAGGAAGAGGCAAACGAACGTATTTCTCATGATAAGCGATTTCATCATGGTTGTTATGAAGCCAATCCATGCCTACTATGATATCAAAGCTACCCAATTGCATAGGTATGAGATCGATGGGGAACACATGATTGTTGAGGGTGAGAAAGCAATCGCGAATAACGGAATCGACGGTGATGGACTTACCATTGGCAACTTCGATTGTGAATGACTTGGGGAGCTAAGAGCGTATACAATTTAACATTGATTCAAATTCAACGGACACAAAGCTTTTGTCCGCACCGGTATCAAATAGTATAGAAGCATATAAGTCATTAACAAGAAACGTACCGTTCATGACTTCATTGTCGTTCTGAGCTTGATTTGCATTAATGTTGAAAGCTCGACCACGAGGTGCTGGCTGTTGCTGCTGCTCTTGATTTAGCTGAGGACACTGAGGGTGAAGATGGGAAGTGTCTCCACACTTGTAGCATGCTCTCACATTGTTAGCTGGCTTTGGGTTTTGAGGAGCTGGTTGGGCTTGGTTTCCTTGTGGTGTAGGACCATTGCTGCATATGGTAGCTGTATGCCCAAACTGATTGCACGTGGTGCAATGCAGCATGCAGTGTTTGCAGGATGATGGTAGTGGCATGTGTTACACTTGGGATGAGTCCTAATGTAAGGCTTCCTTTTGGGTTCTGGTGTGGTAGGATTTGGGGTAACAACAGGGGTAATCGCGTTGCAACTTTGGCTTTGAAACTTGGGTTTCTTGCCTTTGTTGCCACTTGATTGGGTTTTGGTTTCAGTGGTGGCTTGGTTTGCTGACTTGGTAGAGGTGGGGGTTGTGGTTTTTTTTATCTCGGATGCGGTTGTTGTTCAGGCTGGCTGCAAGGCGGTAAACAAGCTCGATGGTGTCGGGTTGAGAGGCTTCTATGGTGTCACGCATAGCGGAGGGTAAACCTTGAAGGTATTTCCTGATAGTACGCTCAGGAGTCGACACAAGATAGGGCACAATGAAACTTAGCTGCTTAAAACAAGTAGTATAACCAAGGTTGTCATCCCCTATTTGCTTGAGGTTCCAGAACTCCTCCTCAAGCTTCTGCTGCTCATGGGGAAGGCAGAACTCGGTCATCATCATCTCCTTGACGTCAGACCACAGAAGGGCATAGGCTTCCTCATTGGTATGAATATTACGCTCATTAGTCCACCAGTCAAGGGCTCTTGCCTGGAAGACACCAGTAGCACTGTGGGTCTTAAGGTTTTCAGGGCATTCACTGTTAATGAATGTAACCTCATTGCTGTCAAACTATTCGAGCATCGCAGTCACACCATGGCAGTGAAGGGCTTAGGGTTGCAAGCTGAGAAGTGCTTGAAGTTGAAGGAAACAGGCTTGGGTTGGTCGGCGTTAGAATCGATAGAGGAGTTAGGTGTGGAGGATGCAGTAACCTTGCTTACAATCTCAGGGATCACACGAACCATTTGGGTAGCCATGTATAACAACCCTCCAAAATATTTCTGACACCCCTAATATATTTATAATATCCCTAAATGTCTTAAAATACACCCCGTATGCGAAAACCGAGCCCAAAATGCCTTACATAATTAAAAATTTAATAAAATCAAGTTTTATGGGTCGCTCGCGGGCCGCGAAGACCTTAGTGGTCTTCTACGCGGGGCGCGACAGCTCAAAGACAGGGCGCACCTGGTGCTACCACGTGTTGGGTTGTGTGTCGAACCTATGCTGTTGACTGGTCATAGCTAGGCCCTACTCCCCGTATGTCGCGGGCCGCTAAGGCTAAGCCTTCGGCTTACGCGGGCCGCGAGAAAGTCATGATCAGACCCTATAAATAGGATCGATCGATTTCAGTTTCCGCCGCTCACAATTTCTTTCTCTCTCAAGATTTCTATATAGTATACACTATACTCGGGCATAATACCCCCTAATTAACGAAGTTCTGCCTCGTTGTAAGTATCATAACCCCCGGTTACGTATTAGATACGCTGCCCGATTGATCCAGGGTTCCGTAACGGCTGTCGTGGTTCTGCCCGACGTAGTCGTTGGAATGCCATCTCGGGGAGGGTATTACTAATGTAAATATTGGGTTATTATACTAACACGTGTGCATTTGTGTAATTAATAGATAATCACCAGGAAATCCTTAAGGAAAACCCTAAGACAGCAATGTGAGTAATCTCCTTTTTTGCAAACTATTTTACAAAACCTTTATTTATTTAAATTATAATTAGCAGTGATTGAGTCTTTGTAATCTTCAATTACTGCCGGTATGTTGGGGTTTTGTATACAAAATGTGGAACACGTTACCATTGGACAAAGAGTTAGCCAATGTGTAATATGACCCACCAGTCAGGATTGATAGTACTAAATGAGTAATTGTGTAGATATAAACATTGTAATCGCTCTCAATACTGTGAAATGATAAAACTCTTCTTGATTAAATTTGGGATTCACTCACCAGTATTTCCCACTGACAAAATGTTTTTAAACGCGTTTCAGGTAACAAAATGTGAAAGCCAATTAGAAGCCAACTGGACAGCACTGAAGGCTTGGAAAAGTGGCTATAAAAGTTACCTAAATAAAGAAGATGTTTTATTCTAATAAACTAGGGTTTACCCCTATAAGTCAGTTTGTAATGAAAACTTGGGTTTTATCCCAATATGTTTATTTATATAAAATATGGTGTTTTACTCTGATAAAATATTTCCTAACTACGGTCCTGATGTAATTTCCGCTGCCAAAATGATAAACACCGATACCACTGATACTGATCTCGCGGCCGCCCGTTCCCGGGACAGATAGGGGACGGGGGTTGCGACACCATGAAAGTGAGCATTTTCTTCTTAGAACCAGTCTTCGATCTCTTGGTCGATTTGGAAAGACGACTAGAAGACATCTAGAGATTCAAAAAAGAAAAAAGAAAAAAAAGGAGAATGGATGAGACTTGATCATAATGTTTTTGTTAAATTTGTTTGTATCATGTAATGCATCACATAGCACGTAATTGTTTCCAGTAGTTCACATAGCATAACGAGGGTTCACATTGCGTAACAAATAATGATGAAAGCATTGTAAATTTAATTTGTTCATGAGAGATCATTAATGTTTTAGATTTTGAGGTAAGCGTGATTCGTGTCTCCAACGTTGAAATGAAATAACGTACAAATGTAAAATTCATTAAAATTGAGGTAGCATAAAAGATAGTTAATGTAAAAATTGGATTGTTACAGAACGTAACTAAGACTATTCCAAAGTAAATTGAAGTCCTTTCGAGTTAGGGAAACGTGCTTTGGCCTAATAGACAAATACTCTCGTCGAGAAGTGATTAACGGTATTTTTCCTTCCAGCTACTACACGTCCCTAGTCGATTGGGAAGTCGAAACTTTGGCGAGATTGAAAATCGAAGAGTGGGACTAGTTATCAAGATGCGGGTTTCACCCCTAGCTTGGTAACATCGTACCCTAGTGTGGTTGGTACTTATCGAATGATAAGGGTCCACTAGAATATGAAATGGAAATTCCCATCAAGGTATGGATTTCATTCTTGACTTGATGGTGAAATTCGTGCAAAATAACAAGCATAGCGGATTGAAAGTCGTCACCAAATGTGGGAATCACCCCTATTTTGGTGAGTTGTTTTGATTGTGGAATAAGAGTGTACTCATCATGTCTTCAAGTGTGTATTGTGTTTGCCTTAGGAAAGGCATGTATTTTAAAGTCCAAAGAGAATAGGTAAGAAGCAAGTAAGATAGAATGTGTCACACCCCTTTTAAAGGCGGAAGCACGATGTGTGATCTGAGTGGTTCTCATTGCATACGATAAGTAAACATGCTATATGATATAAAATAAACTCCATCTTGCCATTCAAGTTTGATTATCCAAAATATAGAAATTAGTTTGAAGTTTACATCATAAATAAAAGATAATTGTTTGAAAGTTCACAACACGATTTCAAAACAAAGATCAAGGTTTTGTTTCCTATATCACCACAGAGGATGGGATATAGTAAATAAATCTACAAAAGATGGCGACGGAGGTTAGACACTAAACATCTTGACAAGGAGCCCGCGAGCATTATCCACTAATTCCCTGAAATACATGTAAATTTAAAAATCGTCAACAAAAGTTGGTGTGAATTCATGTAGTTTGTGTAAAATGTAACATTTGTAATCGTATAAAAGCATGGTATGTAATTGTAAAATGTAAGTTGTAATGAAATGGAATCGAGATCGCTAATGTTTAGCTAGGACATTAACATATGTGACGACATAGGAAGCATCCAAACCTAGGCGATTTTTGACATCGTTTACCCTACGACTGTGACCCAAGACACTCCATGACTATGTGTTGTTAAGAGAGTGAGTCTGCCCGGACCTGTTAGATCTAACCCTTGTTCTTTCGGTCTAAATAGATTGATGGTGCTTACGTATCCCCTATTCATGACATGATCTAAGTACGATTCCTTTGTTTTAAACATACCAAGTTGTACATGTATTTTCCCTAAAGTTTAGAAAACAGTAAAAACGTTTAAAAGTGGGGACATGAACTCACTGTTTTGCGTCTAGCTTCACCGACTTCTGCTACTTGAATGTCGTGACCTATAGACGTTCTAAGTATGTTAATCACCTAACTTGTAAACTTCTAAGTACAAGTTACTATTTGGATTTAATATGTCTTACATGTATTGTTTCTTGTATCATTTGTGTATGTATGTCACATTATATTTAATATTTTATTTGTTATATATTTTTATCCCAAATATATATATATATATATAGGGTAAGGATTTAGAGAAAACGGTGGAAAGTGTGAGAACGATGAGAACGCTTATGGATCGTCCGATCAAAACAATCTATGGACTAGATTGGCGCGGTGGCGTTTTCGTAAATAACATGAATTCTATTAAGTGGACGCACTTCATTAAGGGTAAAAAGGTCTTTACACTTCTATACCAAAACGCCAAACTAATGAATAAAACGCCATTACGGACCAAAACACATCCCTATATAAAAAAACATCCCAGACATAAAATCACACCCCCCAGAACCTGAAACGCCATATTTTCTACTATATACCATTCATCTTACAAACGCCAAAATCCCCAAAACATCAAACACACCTACTCAAAAAACGCCATATTTTACTATATACCAATCATCTTAGAAAACGCCAAAACACTCAAACATCAAAGATTCCATAAAATCGACGTTTCTTTCAGATACACAATTTCCTCAGTAAAACGCCAAAAATGGCAAATATCGTTTCTTGTATATTCAATATTGTTCTACGCCAAAGTTTCAGAGAATGCATTTTTCCCTGAGGTGCTGTGACTCAAATAACATTTTGCTGCATGAGATGGACAAATCATAAACAAAAAGATGCTGGTGTCAGACTTATGTCATTTTTTGTGGTTTGTTATTGATGAATATTATAATGGCATGAAGAGACGAGTGACATTGATGAGTGGTTTGAAGATACATATTCAAACAAAAAACTCATTTCATTTTGTCTTTCCAAACGGCCACAAAAACACAAGCATGACAAAGCCAAACCGCCAGTGAACATGTTTCAAAGAAGAAAGAGACTGATAACAATGAAGATTTGGAAGATGAATTGTTTCTATTTTTATTTTTTTTAATTTTCTTTTTCTGTTGTTTGTTATGTATCTTTCAACTTAGAATAAAAAAATACATTATATTAATAAAACGCCAAACAGTCATAATGTTTGTGAAACGCCATAATGCAGTAAAACGCCAAAAACTCCCAAACTATAATAAAAGTAATTTGCAGAAGTATTATTAAAAGCTAAAAATGAAAAAAAAAACGCAAAAAACTACTTAAAGCCATTAAAAACGCCAAGCTTGGGAGATGGAAAAACTCATAAAAACCTGAACAAAAACAGTAAAAATACACAGTAACTGAAAAGACGGCTACTTTATTAATATCATTTATTATAAATAAAATCCCGCCTAAACTACGCGCCAAAAACATCCTATAAGAGAGACGTCTCTGCACAATCAACTGATCACAAACCAAAAACAACACCATATTTCCTAGAAACCATTCACTTTAAAAACGCCAAAATAATAGTTAAAAAAGCCACAGATGCGGAACCTCGTTTCTTCTATATTGAGTATTGTTCTGAATGAAGTTTCACTGAATGGATTTTTCTCTGAGGTGGGTATCTCTATAAACTTTTGTAGAATGAGATGGACAAATATTCAAGAAAAAGAGACTGATGACACTTTGTTCTTGATGGATATATTGATGGCATGAAGGGATCAATATATTAGAGCAGGCGTTGGTCTTCAACATGTCATCAAACAAGTATATATCAACCCACAATAAAGGATGCCACAAAAAATAAGCATCTTCTAAAGACGGGCGTTATGTAGGAAAATAAGGATCTACATAAGGTATTCAAAAACAGGTTCAAAATGCCAAAAAGGTTAAAGTAGAAGAGGCTGATGACAGTGAAGATTTGGATGAGAAATTAGATTACAATTTATAATTTTTTTTCATTTTCTATTTTTTTTATCTAATTCTCTGTTGTTTATTATCTAATTCTCTACTAATAAAAAAATTGAGTATAAAACGCCAAAAACTACAAACACCAAAACGCCTGATAGTGTAAAAACTGAGAGAACGGATGCTAGCAAAGCACGATGTTGCTATATAAAACGCCAAAAACGCCAAACAAAGTATTACTGGAAAAATCAACACTAATTGACAGAAGAAATTGAACGAAACAGTAATTGCTAAACAGTAAAATGAAGAGACGGTAACATTATTGACAAACATTTATTATATTAAAAGCCACTACATGGAAAATTGAATTTATTTATCTTTTCAAAACGCCATAATTGCCTGTCAGATTATAGGCCTGTATCCTACATGGCACAACACTTGATAGAGAAAAAAAAATAAACATCAAGAAAATTACTGATGTTTTTTACATTATAGGCCTGCATTCTGATCTAAAAACAATAAAAACGCCAAACATACTTAAAATGCCAAAATATTTACTATGATCCTGATCTAAAAACAATAAAAACGCCGCGTATTTATTAAACGCCAAAAAATCGAAAGGTGATGTGACACGCGTTTAAAAAAAGAAATATGAAAGGACAAAAAAGCCCATCCGCCCTTCTCTATGTCGCGTGACACGTGTTGGTGTGACATCTGTGCTTGTGTAATCATTGTACAGACTCTGAACAATTCAATATCAATAAAACAGTGTGTTGTGATCCCAATGTTTGTTATTTATGTTTGATATTTTGCATGTTTTGATTTTTGATCGATTTTTAACTCTATACCGCTTTCTGGAAAGTTATACGCAAACTGATGAGTAAACGTAATCAGTTTAACGCGACAAATACTCCGTAACAGCAACATAAGCTTAACATACCTTAAATAACCTTTACATAACTTAGAAATAAGTTTCAAAGGGTTTGGTATGGCAAAAACAAGTTTATTCGCTCACAGGGACTATTTGCGTCAACTGCAAAAGTCTGCCGTTTCGTATGGCAACGAACAGTTCGGAATATGATCATAAGCTAAACATACCATAAATAACCTAAACATAGCTTAGAAATAAGCTTTGAGTGGTTCGGTGTGCGAAAATATGCTTATTTGATCTTATAGGGACTAAAAGTGTCAAAAACGGCGTAAGTTTGCATTTACGCGCATATCTTACGTTCTGACCACATCCGGACATCCAAATTTTTGTAGACACTAAAAAAATTTTTATTTTAGTGATCGGCATGCAAAAATACCATTCGTCGCTCAATTTGGATCGTTTTCGCGTCCGTTCGAGTTTCGTCGTAATTAGACGAATAACGTGACCGTACGACCAAACGAACCGACATCCGAGATATTTCCGAGCACATTTTGAGTCCTCTATACTTTGACTATCTTGTAGAGCCTTAAAAATGGCTTAACGGGGGTTAAAAGTGCCAAAAATGAGCTTATGCAAGTGCAGGGACCAAAACTGTAAAAGATGAAACTGTTGCTGATCTGCAGGTGGGCGCGGGCCGCGTAAGGCTGACCCCAATCCTTACGCGGGGCGCGAGGGCATGCCAGCGACAAAAAAATCATTTTTAGCAAACTGTTGATAGTTCAGGGGCTGTTCTTGCCATTTTCTTTGTGTGTTAACCAAGTTAACACCTCTCCAAGGCAATAACCTGTCACTAAACACATGTATGGCTTAGATTTTATACTTGGAAGTTACACAAACACATGGCATGATCTTGTGAACTTCCAACAAGTATAAATAGCCAAGCTCTTTCATTGTTTCACTCACCCTTGATCTGATTTTCTCTAAGTTGAAGTTATTAACTTCATACCTGAGATTATTTAGATCAAGTTCTCCCTAGCTTGGAACCTTTGTAAGCTTCTTTCATGCTTTTATCGCTTTTCTAGCGAGAAAGTCAAACAGTGTTTAACTTTTAGATTTGACCAGTAAATGGTCAACGCAAAGTTCGTTTGAACTTTGCAACGTGATTGTAATCACAATGGTTATAATCCTTAGCGATTATACCTACTGATTACCACGTTCACTAGGTGTAGTGACGAGTCAAAGTTTCGGTCAAAATGCGTTTTAGCGCGCATTTTGCAACGGAACTACTTTTAGGTATCAAAACACTTTGTTTTGATACCAAATCAGTTTTATAAGTTAGTTAAACATGTTTTGACATGTTTAACTCGTCACTATTAGTTTAGTGCTTGTTAGGGTCGTAAGCTAAGCGGTCTAAACAACCGCTTAGACTTTCGAACCCGACCCGTTTGGTCGATCTTTAGGATCCGACCAAGCATGATTAATGATCATATTTGCATAGGGAATAACCTCTGAGGTTATACCTTATGATCACATAGGATTGGTTAGTTATTTGTTAATTAGCTTATATGCCCATAGAAAATGACCAAAACGCCCTTTTGAAGCATAAATCCATATTTTGCATATGTGATCAACTTTTTGACATATAATCTGATTTAGTAACATGTTTAGGTATAACTGGGCATGTAAGACTTGACATAGCACATAGTTAACCATCCGACCATAGTTTTACGCAAACGACGCGTTATAGTAGCTTATACTACCGTAATGGGTCGAAACGGGTCAAAAGCACTTAGGTAGACTTCCAAATCAGAATGTTAGCTCTATTAAAGCATGCCATATGAGTTCAAATACTCATTTGATTTATAGAACATCATTCTATCCTATCTCCCGATTTAGGATCCGATTATTAACATAGTTACCTATATTAGGTGCCTTGTTGATTCCGTGATCCTTGGAGCTTTATTTGGTCTTATTCTCAAGACTAATAAGCAAATCCCAAGTGAGTACATAGTTCCCCTCTTTTACCGCTTTCAAATACTTTGGGGTGATACACATGTGCATAATTGTTACTTTCATACTTTCATTGCTTTTATGACATAAACATGCTAGTTTCATCTAGTACACATATAGTACATGATTTCAACTATGTTTTGCTATGTATGTTGACTTAGCATGCTAACACATTGATTTCATAAGACACCTTTATTGCATATGTTTACTCAGCATATGGACACACTATTTTACATGACATTTCTACTATGTATGTTTACTTAGCATACCTAGTACATGGCTTTCACATGCTACATTAGTTATGACATTTGGTATGTTTAATCGGGACAATAATACATTCATTAACATTAGCTACGCCGCTCGGTAGTATGTAATGGTATCATAGGACTTGATAAATCCCATTTCCGACTTCCTAGGTTTGTTTGGAAGTTGGGAATGACAGAATCCGATATACATAACTTAGATAAACCTTTAATTTGTTTAAGGGTTTGTCGCCACAGTCGTAAGGCTTGAATGTATGCGATTAACATTACTGCATAAATGTTTGTAATCATAAAGCATTGTTTTCTGCAAAACATAACATTTGATTTAAACTTAGGTTTATTCAAAACTTTGTTTTGTACATTTTCCTATGGGGTTGAGTAATTACTAGTTATTCACCATACATGACATTTGTTTCACATTGACATTATCACATAGTTTGAGTAGATACTTTCTACTTGCTATGCATTACATATGGTTATACATGATACATTTCACACATGACATTGAACATGGTTTACACATAAACATTTTGACATTGAACAAGACATTTTGGTTGGTTATTGATAAGTGACTTATGTAACGGGGCTATGTGTTATATGGTAAAAGCATGGTGGATACGCCGCTGGTACTTCCTATATATAAGTGCTTTTATTGTTTTATACATTGTTGCGTTATCTAAACCACTTGACAAGACATGAAACATTTTATACAAGAACACGACATGGTTTTACAAATTACATATTTTATACAAATTCACTTTTACTTGGTTATTCATTTAACCATGCATTATCCTTTATTTATTATTTGATTTTCAAATGACTTTATAAAGGAAAACATTTTACAAGGTTCATGACTACATTTTTGTTAAACACTTCTTTTAACTACAAGTCATGAATCCTGCATAAACAAAACCTATGTATCTCACAGGCATTTTATGCTGACGTACCTATTTTTACATGTGTTTCAGGTGCTAATGCATGATGATGTTTGTGCTTCACTTAGGCGGACTTGGGCCTTAGTGACTTAAAAGACAGTTATTTATGTTATGTTTTAGTTGAATTTCCAAGACAATGTAAACTTTAATCAATAATACAAAACTTTAATTACCATGGTTGTTGAAACAATAATTTTGTTGCATCACTCCCCGACGTTTCCGCCGCGGTTTGTTGTTTTAACGCGGTCGGGTTGTGACAGAAGAGTTGGTATCAGAGCCAATGGTTATAGGGAATTAGGTTATTAGTAATGCTTTGACCTAGACTATAACTTTCTAGGACCCTAACACAAGTTTTCTTGTGTTTAGATCTTAAACAAATACACGTCACCTATCCTTAGGTGATTACCAAAACATGAACACAATTTTCCGAAACGATTTTTGAAAATCAAACATCTACTCTTAGATGATTTGTTATAAGGTTTTAAACCCCTCAAAATTCCAAAATGATTTTGAAATCAATCATCTATCCTTAGATGATTTCTTTTTGGCTTAATGCCTTCCAAATTTTCAAAATCTAGTCAAAGTTTGGGTCTAAATAATGTGAACACATGCAAACTGGAAGGGTGGATGCCTGTACCCTGAGTTTTCTGTCTAAGGCTAGAGTGTTCGTACAAATCCGCAGTATCGGACCAATCACTCTTACCTGGGAACTCTTGGGGTGGGTGTCCACTTATAGGTGAGCATGTCTTCGGTGATACATTATTATGACTTATTTACTTTGATTTGTCACTGTGTGTCGACTGTTTGTTACGAGGTAATGAACAAATGACCACCATCCTTTCATTTTGTCAATATTTATGACATCTCATTTTTCATCACAACATCTCACTCGTTTACTCTCATGTTTCCTCTTTTAGAATGCCTCCTCGATGTAACGTTCAGTAACCTGATGCCGAAATGGCGGCCATTATAGCACAGCAGATGGCTGCTATGCTACCGAATCTCATCACTCAAATAAACCAAGCCAACAATAACAATAATGCACCTGCTCCGTGCAACTTCAAAAGTTTTAACTCGGCTAAACCACTCAAGTTTAGTGGTTCTGAAGGAGCAACTGGGCTCCTACAGTGGTTTGAGAGTCTTGAGAGCACCTTTCGCCATGTTCAGTGTCCTAACAATCGTAAGGTCGAGTTTGCATCGAGTGTATTCCAAAAGAGGGCTCTCACCTGGTGGAATGGGGTAATGAGAGATAGAGGTGCTGATGTTGCTTTGGGTCAGACATGGGAGGAACTCAGGGCTCTTATGATGAGAGAGTTCTGCCCTCGTTAAGAGCAAAGGGCTTTAGAAAATGAGTTCCAAGACCTGAAACAAGACAGTGGTGAACACCGGGCTTACACTGATAGATATGAGGAGTTAAGCTTACTCTGTCGAACTATGGTCACGCCTTTGGATAAGGCTATTGAGAAATACATAGACGGTTTGCCAGATCCTATTCAGGATATTATCTCTGGCAGCAACCCTACTACCGTCCGACAGGCCATTGAGCTCGTTGCTACCTTTACTGAGTCGCAAGTAAAAAAGGGTAAACTCCACAGGAAGGGAGACAAGAAGCAGAAACAGTCTGATAGCACCAAGGAGAATAAGGGCAAGAAGTCCGAGTCTTCTAAGAAATCTTGGAAGCGTAAGGCTTCCAAGAACTTCGCTGTTACTACTCAGGCAAATCAGGCTGCTCCTAATCAGCCTACACAACCTGCTGCCAAGAGGCAGTATGCTGGTAATGCACCTTTGTGCAACAAATGTAACAGCCACCACCAGCCTCAGGTGCAATGCCGCATATGCACAAACTGTGGCAAATCTGGTCATCTTGCTAACACCCACCGTTTCGCCCCTAATCAAAATCAGGCAGCACACAACCCTGCCCAGAATCTTGCACGACCTCACTATCCGCCTGGTTCATGTTTCAACTGTGGGGATCTGACCCACTACAAAAACAACTGCCCGAGGTTGGCAAATGTGAATCAAGCACCGGCTCGTGGTAGAGTTTTCAATCTGAATGCTAATGAGGCTCGCACAGATAACGAAGTGGTGAATGGTACGTTCTTTGTTAACAACCAACCTGCTTCTATTCTGTTTGATTCGGGTGCCGATAAGAGTTTTGTGTCCTTAGATTTTGAGCCTATGCTTTCGATGACTAGAACAAAACTAGGAAAGCCCTTGACAGTAGAAGTAGCTAGTGGTGAACCCGTTGTACTCAATTCCGTTCTTCGAAATTGCCAGTTGAACCTTAACAACCATCTTTTTCCTATTGACCTCACGCCAATGCAACTTGAGAGCTTTGACGTAATAGTAGGAATGGATTGGTTAGCCAAATACCATGCTGAGGTGGTCTGTTTTGAGAAGATTGTTCGTATACTGCTTTCGACTGGTGAGATCTTAGAAGTTCGTGGGGAGAAACCCGTTAGTGGTCTTAAGCTTATGTCTTGTACCCAAGCCCAAAAATACCTACGAAAGAACTATGTCGCCTTCTTGGCACATATCGTAGAGGAGAAAGGCAAGGGTAAGACTATCCAAGATATCCCTGTTGTTCGGGATTATCCTGAGGTATTTCCTGAAGAATTACCTGGCTTACCCCCTGTACGCCAAGTTGAGTTTCGCATCGATCTCGTACCTAGTGCAAATCCTATTGCTAAATCACCTTATCGTCTTGCACCGTCTGAGATGCAAGAGTTATCTAAGCAGCTTCAGGAGCTTTCTGACAAAGGATTCATTCGTCCGAGCTTTTCGCCCTGTGCTCCTGTCCTATTCGTGAAAAAGAAAGATGGATCTTTTAGGATGTGTATCGATTACCGTGAGCTTAACAAGCTTACCATCAATAATCGATATCCCCTACCTCGCATTGATGATCTCTTTGATCAGCTACAGGGTGCTACTTGTTTTTCAAAGATTGATCTACATTCTGGGTACCATCAAGTTCGAGTGATCGAAGAAGATATTCCCAAGACTGCATTTCGTACACGATATGGTCATTATGAGTTTACTGTTATGCCCTTCGGTTTAACTAATGCTCCTACTATTTTCATGGACTTGATGAATAGGGTTTGTAAGCCTTATTTGGACAAGTTCATCATCGTTTTCATTGATGACATTCTGATCTATTCTAAGACACGAGCTGATCATGAGCAACATCTTCGTCTTACAATGGACCTCCTAAAGAAAGAACAACTTTTCGCCAAGTTCTCCAAGTGTGAATTCTGGCTTAAGGAAGTTCAATTTTTGGGGCACATCGTTAACGAACAAGGTATACATGTAGATCCCGCCAAAATCAGTGCGATTAAGGATTGGGATGCACCTACTACTCCTACCGAGGTTCGTTCATTTCTTGGTCTCGCGAGTTACTACCGCCGTTTCATTGAAAACTTCTCCAAAATTGCGGTGCCTCTCACTGCTTTCACTCAGAAGAATAAACCTTTTGAGTGGGGATCCAAACAGGAAGAAGCTTTTCAGACCTTGAAACAGAAACTCTGCGATGCACCTATTCTATCTTTACCTGAGGGCAACGATGATTTTGTGGTGTATTGTGATGCATCCAATTTAGGCCTTGGCGGTGTTCTTATGCAAAGAAACAAAGTCATAGCTTATGCATCAAGACAGCTGAAGGTGCACGAGAAGAACTACACCACTCATGATCTTGAGTTAGGTGCAGTGGTCTTTGCTCTCAAAATCTGGAGACACTACCTTTACGGTACAAAGTGTGTAGTATTTACTGACCACAATAGTCTCCAGCATATTTTCAATCAGAAAGAACTTAACAAGAGGCAACGTCGTTGGGTTGAACTCCTAAACGACTACGATTGCGAAATTCGCTACCATCCTGGTAAGGCGAATGTCGTGGCTGACGCATTGAGTCGTAAGGAACGTGTCAAGCTTCACTGTGTTCAGGTTCGATCTGACATTCAAACCCGCATTTCTCAGGCTCAACATACTTGTGATACACAAGGCTTGATGGGTAAGGAATTACCATATCATCTTAAACCCGAGCTTGAACTAAAAGACTTTGGGATATTTTATTTCATGGGATGTTTGTGGGTTCCAAGTATAGATAATCTCCGCACTTTGCTAATGGATGAGGCTCACAAGTCTCGTTATTCTATTCATCCTGGTGCAGACAAAATGTATAAGGATCTTCGAACCCAGTATTGGTGGCCGGGTATGAAGAAAGACATTGCCTTATATGTTTCCAAATGCCTTACTTGTCTTAAGGTTAAGGCAGAACATCAACATCCCTCTGGATTATTGGAGCAACCAGAGATACCAGTTTGGAAATGGGAAAACATTGCCATGGATCTCATTACCAAGCTGCCACGTACTAAAAGAGGTCATGATGCCATTTGGGTAGTTGTTGATCGTCTTACAAAGTCAGCACATTTCTTGCCAATCCGTGAGGATCTATCTACTGACAAGCTTGCTAAAATCTATGTTGATGAGATTGTATCTCGACATGGTGTTCCTTTGAACATTATATCTGACAGAGATGCTCGATTCTCGTCTCGCTTTTGGAGAACCATGCAATCTGCCATGGGTACCCAACTTAATTTGAGCACAGCATATCATCCACAAACGGATGGTCAATCTGAGAGAACAATCCAGACACTGGAGGATTTGCTTAGAGCTTGTGTGATTGATTTTGGTGGTAGTTGGGATTCGCATCTACCGTTGATCGAATTCTCCTACAACAATAGTTATCACTCTAGCATCAACATGGCTCCTTTCGAAGCTTTATACGGTCGAAAATGTCGTTCATCGGTCTGCTGGAATGAGATAGGTGAAGCTCAGCTTACAGGACCTGAACTCATTCTAGAGACTACAGATAAGGTCAAAAAGATTCGTGATAACCTTCAGACAGCTAGAAGCCGTCAAAAGAGTTACGCGGATCGACGACGCAAGCCCTTAGAATTTCAAGTCGGTGATCACGTCCTACTCAAGGTATCCCCTTGGAAAGGTGTGATTAGATTTGGAAAGAAAAGAAAACTTGCACCACGCTATGTTGGACCATTCAAGATCGTTGAAAGAATCGGAAAAGTAGCCTACAGATTAGAGCTACCTCCTGAACTTGGAAATGTTCATCCAACTTTCCACGTGTCCAATCTCAAAAAGTGTTTAGCTGATGAGAACCTCCACATACCACTTGATGAATTTCGTGTTGATGACACGATGCACTTCGTTGAGAAACCTGTGGAAATCATGGATCGTGAAGTCAAAAGGCTCAAACACAAGCGCATACCTATTGTCAAAGTTCGTTGGGAATCTAAACATGGCCCAGAATTTACTTGGGAACGTGAAGATCAAATGAAAGCAAAATATCCACATCTATTCTCACAAGTTTTCTCTAAATAAATTTCGAGACGAAATTTTCTAAAATAGGGGAGACTGTGACATCTGTGCTTGTGTAATCATTGTACAGACTCTGAACAATTCAATATCAATAAAACAGTGTGTTGTGATCCCAATGTTTGTTATTTATGTTTGATATTTTGCACGTTTTGATTTTTGATCGATTTTAAACTCTATATCGTTTTCTGGAAAGTTATACGCAAACTGATGAGTAAACGTAATCAGTTTAACGCGACAAACACTCCGGAACAGCAACGTAAGCTTAACATACCTTAAATAACCTTTACATAACTTAGAAATAAGTTTCAAAGAGTTTGGTATGGCAAAAACAAGTTTATTCGCTCACAGGGACTGTTTACGTCAACTGCAAAAGTCTTCCATTTCGTATGGAAACGAACAGTCCGGAATATGATCATAAGCTAAACATACCATAAATAACCTAAACATAACTTACACATAAGCTTTGAGTGGTTCGGTGTGCGAAAATATGCTTATTTGATCTTACAGGGACTAAAAGTGTCAAAAACGGCGTAAGTTTGCATTTACGCGCATATCTTACGTTCTGACCACATCCGGACATCCAAAATTTTTGTAGACACTAAAATATTTTTTTATTTTAGTGATCGGCATGCAAAAATACCATTCGTCGCTCAATTTGGATCGTTTTCGCGTCCGTTCGAGTTTCGTCGTAATTAGACGAATAACGTGACCGTACGACTAAACGAACCGACATCCGAGATATTTCCGAGCATATTTTGAGTCCTCTATACTTTGACTACCTTGTAGAGCCTTGAAAATGGCTTAACGGGGGTTAAAAGTGCCAAAAATGAGCTTATGCAAGTGCAGGGACCAAAACTGTAAAAGATGAAACTGTTGCTGATCTGCAGGTCGGACGCGGGCCGCGTAAGGCTGACCCCAATCCTTACGCGGGGCGCGAGGGCATGCCAGCGACAGAAAAATCATTTTTAGCAAACTGTTGATAGTTCAGGGGCTGTTCTTGCCATTTTCTTTGTGTGTTAACCAAGTTAACACCTCTCCAAGGCAATTACCTGTCACTAAACACATGTATGGCTGAGATTTTATGCTTGGAGGTTACACAAACACATGGCATGATCTTGTGAACTTCCAACAAGTATAAATAGCCAAGCTCTTTCATTGTTTCACTCACCCTTGATCTGATTTTCTCTAAGTTGAAGTTATTAACTTCATACCTAAGATTATTTAGATCAAGTTCTCCCTAGCTTGGACCCTTTGTAAGCTTCTTCCGTGCTTTTATCGCTTTTCTAGCGAGAAAGTCAAACAGTGTTTGACTTTCAGCTTTGACTAGTCAATGGTCAACGCAAAGTTCGTTTGAACTTTGCACCGTGATTGTAATCACAATGGTTATAATCCTTAGCGATTATACCTACTGATTACCACGTTAACTAGGTGTAGTGACGAGTCAAAGTTTCGGTAAAAATGCGTTTTAGCGCGCATTTTGCAACGGAACTACTTTTAGGTATCAAAACACTTTGTTTTGATACCAAATTAGTTTTATAAGTTAGTTAAACATGTTTTGACATGTTTAACTCGTCACTATTAGTTTAGTGCTAAGCGGTCTAAACAACCGCTTAGACTTTCGAACCCAACCCGTTTGGTCGATCTTTAGGATCTGACCAAGCATGATTAGTGATCATAGTTGCATAAGGAATAACCTCTGAGGTTATACCTTACGATCACATAGGATTGGTTAGTTATTTGTTAATTAGCTTATATGCCCATAGAAAATGACCAAAACGCCCTTTTGAAGCATAAATCCATATATTTCATATGTGATCAACTTTTTGACATATAATCTGATTTAGTAACATGTTTTGGTATAATTGGGCATGTAAGACTTGACATAGCACATAGTTAACCATCCGACCATAGTTTTACGCAAACGACGCGTTATAGTAGCTTATACTACCATAATGGGTCGAAACGGGTCAAAAGCACTTAGGTAGACTTCCAAATCAGAATGTTAGCTCTATTAAATCATGCCATATGAGTTCAAATACTCATTTGATTTATAGAACATCATTCTATCCTATCTCCCGATTTAGAATCCGATTATTAACATAGTTACCTACATTAGGTGCCTTGTTGATTCCGTGATCCTTGGAGCTTTATTTGGTCTTATTCTCAAGACTAATAAGCAAATCCCAAGTGAATACATAGTTCCTCTCTTTTACCGCTTTCAAATACTTTGGGGTGATACACATGTGCATAATTGTTACTTTCATGCTTCATTGCTTTTATGACATAAACATGCTAGTTTCATCTAGTACACATATAGTACATGATTTCAACTATGTTTTGCTATGTATGTTGACTTAGCATGCTAACACATTCATTTCATAAGACACCTTTGTTGCATATGTTTACTCAGCATATGGACACATTGTTTTACATGACATTTCTGCTATGTATGTTTACTGAGCATGCTAGCACAATTGTTTTACATGACATTTCTACGATATATATTTACTTAGCATACCTAGTACATGGTTTTCACATGCTACATTGGTTATGACATTTGGTATGTTTAATCAGGACAATAATACATTCATTAACATTAGTTACGCCGCTCGGTAGTATGTAATGGTACCATAGGACTTGACAAATCCCGTTTCCGACTTCCTACGTTTGTTTGGAAGTTAGGAATGACAGAATCCGATATACATAACTTAGATAAACCTTTAATTTGTTTAAGGGTTTGTTGCCATAGTCGCAAGGCTTGAATGTATGCGATTAACATTACTGCATAAATGTTTGTAATCATAAAGCATTGTTTTCTTCAAAACATAACATTTGATTTAAACTTAGGTTTATTCAAAACTTTGTTTTGTACATTTTCCTATGGGGTTGAGTAATCAGTAGTTATTCACCATACATGACATTTGTTTCACATTGACATTATCACATAGTTTGAGTAGATACTTTCTACTTGCTATGCATTACATATGGTTATACATGATACATTTCACACATGACATTGAACGTGGTTTACACATAAACATTTTAACATTGAACAATACATTTTGGTTGGTTATTGATAAGTGACTTATGTAACGGGGCTATGTGTTATATGGTAAAAGCATGGTGGATACGCCGCTGGTACTTCCTATATATAAGTGCTTTTATTGTATTATACATTGTTGCGTTATCTAAACCACTTGACAAGACATGAAACATTTTATACAAGAACACGACATGGTTTTACAAATTACATATTTTATACAAATTCACTTTTACTTGGTTATTCATTTAACCATGCATTGTCCTTTATTTATTATTTGATTTTCAAATGATTTTATAAAGGAAAACATTTTACAAGGTTCATGACTACATTTTTGTTAAACACTTCTTTTAACTACAAGTCATGAATCCTGCATAAACAAAACCTATGTATCTCACAGGCATTTTATGCTGACGTACCTATTTTTACATGTGTTTCAGGTGCTAATGCATGATGATGTTTGTGCTTCACTTAGGCGGACTTGGGCCTTAGTGACTTAAAATACAGTTATTTATGTGTTGGTGCATTTATGTCTATCGCCTCCGTCAATTCCGTTCGTAGCAGAAATAGAAGAATTCACGTGCTAATATTGTAATAGTTAGAGATAACTAGGAAAAGGCAAGGTGACATTTCTGTAATAATGAGGAATCTCATTAAAGCCCCTTGGCCTATATATAGGTTCCTTAGGGTTAGCTTTAGGAACTTTTGGAGACTTTAGTTCATTTGAAGCTTTGGAGAGCTTGGTGCTTAGAGAGAGAAGCTAGAGAGAGAAAGTGTTCCACGTGATTCAAGGTGCTTTGTACGATTTCAGATTCATCAATAGAATCACAAATTATATTACGTTCTCGTGTGTTCGGTCACGTTCGTGTACGGATTCCGCACGTCACACGTTCGGTTCGCAATCGTTTCAGAGTCAAAACCGGTCCTAACAAGTGGTATCAGAGCATGAGCTCGGTTGCGAAGATCAAACGCACAGATTCGTACTGGATTTCATCAGATTCAGATCCGAATTCATCTAGATTTGATCGATTTCTTCATCTTTTACATATCTTCACGTTTTTAACTGAAATTCGCAAAATTAAACGACTTTTTACTGTTAAAAATTGCTGCTTTTTGGATATGTTATGCGAAATTAGCTGATCTATAACCCTACAAATTTTCAGGTCAAAATTCCAAGCCGTTTGGGAGAAATCTGAGATTTTTTGGCCGACTTAGCTGAAATTTTCGTCATGGTTGTTCATGCATGTTGACCGATCGAACAACATTAGTGATACTCGATCGAACAGCTGTTCGATCGATCACCTGTCTGTTCCACTGCCATACATTTAAAAAGTTGACTTTGTTGACCTAACCGATCGGACACCTGTCCGATTCATTGTTACACTTTACACTACATTTCATTAAAAGTTGCTGAACTTGTTGACTGCTGACCGATCGGACAGCAGTCCGATCGATCGCCTGTCCGATCCATAGCATCACACTTCAATTCATTAAAAAATTTGACTTGTTGACTGTTGTTCGATCGAACACCTGTCCGATCCATAACATCACACTTCAATTCATTAAAAACTTTGACTTGTTGACTGCTGTTCGATCGAACACATGTCCGATCCATTGCACATCATTACATTTCATTAAAGCCTTTGACTTGTTGACCTAACCGATCGGACAGCTGGCCGAACGGCTAGCATCCCAGCCGAACGGTCAGCAAATCGTTTCATAACACATCACTTATTCAGGTCACTTAGTCAACATAGTAACCTGCCATCATTAATAACATACAATAGTATCACGTGATTCTTAATTGCATTTGTTTGTACACTAATTGAGAGGTCCAATAGAAATCAACTGGAATATATACTGCTCGAGATTTGATTCAAGATTTAGAGATTGTCGGCCACTTATCTTATTGCATATAAGAAGTCAAATAGTCAAAACGCCAGCCGTTCGACCAAGTTTTTTTGTCGTGTAGTGCATCGATCGAACAGAGGGTCGATTGAATTTTCACCCATTTCAAAGCATAATCAGTCGATCGACCAAGAATTTTCACCCATTTCAAAGCATAATCAGCCGATCGGACAGCTTTCCCACCCAATCGGACAGTACTGATTGTTATACTGTTGACTTTTGTTGACTCACTCGTTCGAGTACCCGTCCGATTCAGTTGTTTGACATAGTTTAAACTGATTGTATTTATTTGTTTGTGATTCAGGACAAAGCATCGGATACTCGCCCGAACAGATCCTCACCCGATCCACTGTCATCTGATATCTGTTGATTCTCGTTGACCACGTCCGATTGGTTGCACATTCCATATAACTGTTCAATTTTATCTGATCATTTGTGTGTTTCATTTGCAAGGAGATTTACAAGGTGCGAATATCAAGAAGTAGATTTAAAATGTCAGGAGATAGTAGTTATGATAATTGGTGGAGAAGGGACAGTGCTCTATATGAGATTAGAAAATTGAATGAACCATTCAAAGAAGCACGGAGAGCCAAGAGATGGAATGCTAAACTGGAATGTTACATGGATCCATAGGGTAATCCAGTGGTTGATCCGTCAAAAGTGGATTTTGATGCAGTAACAAATCTGTTTCCAAATGAGAGAACTTATAATACAAGAAGATTATCTGAAAAAGGATATGAAGCTGATCTGATGAACAAAATAAAAGAAATTTTTGAAGCAAGTTTGCCAAAGGTGGTAGAAATGAAAAAGAGGAAAGAACAAGAGCTGGAAAAGCTGATAGAGGAAGTAAAGAAAACGGCAGAGGAAACTGATGAAGAAGAACAGATGAAAGACGAAGATCAGAAAAAGACAGAAGAAGGAGGTGTGATAACAGAAAAAATTCAAACTGAATCTTCTGAATTGTTTGACAAAGACAAAAGCATTGAACAATCTGATAATAAAAATGAAAACAAGTGCAGGAATTGCATAGAAATATGCAAAATCTGTACTGAAAAAGATGAAAAGATAAAAATAAAAGAAATCGAAACAAATAAACTTGAAAATGTTTTCAAAATAAAATGTAAAGAAATGATTGAAAAAGAAGAAATTTTGAAACTAAAGGTTAAAAAGCTGACACAGAAATGTCATGATTTTGAAAAAGAAAATGAAATTTTGAAAGAAATGTGTACAGCAAAATGTGTTGGTTGTGTTGAAAAAGAAAATAAATTTCAAGATTTTCAAAAAGAATATGATAATTTGAAATGGTCAAGTCAGAGAGTACAAGAAGCTTATGATACTTTGAAGAGACAAGTTAAATGTTTTGACGAAAGATTGTCTGAAACTTTAACAACCAAAGAACTGTATGAGAGAAAGTTTAAAGAAAAGCAACTTGAATTAAACAAGTGTGTTGATGAAGTTGCTAATCTCAAACAAGTTCTGGTTGAAAAATAAAAGATTGTTACAAAACTTCAAAGTTATCATAACTCTTCGTACATTCTCGAACGCATTTTCAACATCACACCAGATGACAAAGATACTGACAAGAACAAAAAGGGTATTGGTTCAGAATTTCATCAGGTACCTCCACCTTTGAGAAACAATTATACTTTTTATGATGAGGAAAAGGTGGCAAAAGGTCTGAACATATTTGACCAATTACCTGAAAGTATCGATGTGACTTACACCAAATCTGATGAAGCTGATGATTCAGAGGTGGTAAGTAAGGTTGTTGAAAGCGTTTTGAAAGATGAGTTAACCAAAGGTAAGTCTGAATCACATGATGAAAATGAGGGAAATTTTCATGATGGCTATCTTAAACAGTCAAAATCTGAGAAAGTTGTGAATGATGATTCAAAAGGATTGGTTTATACCATGATTGGATCGGACAAACTATTCTTAGATATTGTATTCCCGATTCAAAATGTGATTTCAGAAAAAATTGATAAAGTTTTTAAGATGGTTGAAATTGAAAAGTCTGAAATTTCAAAATTTGCTGGAAAAAACAAGAAAACTTTTTATAACAAGCCTGGTTACAAAAAGAAGAACATAAAGGCTGGATTGGGTTATAAAAGGAATCAAAATTGGAAGCGAAATGAAAAACCGAATTTTCAAAAGAAAATGAATTTTGTTAATGGGAAAAGTTTGGAAGAAGAGGAAGAACTTCAATTTAGACGACAGTCTAATGAAGAGTTCTTTGCTCAGAAAAAGAAACAACAACAGGCTAAAGATGTTTCAAAGAAAACGTGTTTTAAATGTGATCAAATTGGACATGTTGCACGCAAATGTCCAAACCCAAAGCCTGTTGATGTTGAAAAACAGAAATGTGAGAATGTGAAACAAAAGTCTACCAGATTTGATTCCAAACAAACTTGGAGGTACAACACAAACAAGTTTGCTTCGAATCAAACTTGGAAACCAAAACAAACTAGGTCTGATTCAAGACAAACCCAAGATTCTCACACACCCAGATTCAGAACAACACAAAGTTGGCAAACATCGGTTGATATATCAAAATCAAACCAGTTTTGGAAACCAAAAAGTGTTGTTCAAAATCAAAACGATTCACGATTTTACAAAAGAAATGCATCAAAAGGACAGAACTGGGTAGTTAAGAAACAAGTGACTTCTGTGAAAGAAGAAAAAGTTGAAGTCAAAGATGAAAAAGTTTTTGTACAAAATAACAAAGATTTTCCATCATTAAATGAAACTTATTGTGTTGAAATGCCTAAGGTCAAACAGACCTGGGCTAAATTGTTCAAGTAATTGAGTTTTTGTAAATGTGCAGGTGCTCATGAAGTTTGATTGTCAAGAAAGAGAATTGATGAGCAGCCTAGCACAGGAAGAGAAGGCTGCTGAACCCTGGTTTGGTTGAACAGGGAGTTTATCGTTTTCTGTACATAAATAAACCATATTTCTAAAAACCCTAAAAATTGAAAATTTTAAAAATAAAAAATATGTTTGTTTTTTAAATTTGTCAAATATTCAAAAATTTAAAAAAAAATATATATGTTGCTTGAATACGCCGAAACCCTCACGGCTGAACAAACATGATTAATTTCACAAGATTGAAAAAACGGTTTTCAAACCGTCGAAAATCAATGGGTTGTAAATCATGGGGGTACGTTATACTTTTTGCAAAACAGAGCATGAGATGCAGAAAATGGATGGCGAGACAAAGCTATCTACATCGGTTTGTCAAATTTTTCTTTAAATGTTTTGGATTTTAGGGGGAGTAAGAAATTTCAGAAAATACAAAAACATTAGAAAATTTGAAAAAGCCAAAAACATGATAAAATGAAAAAAAATGAGTGCTTGTGCAAAAAGAGGAAATGATAGTACATCAGTAGACAATCACAGTACGCTAAAGAAATGGAATGTTTTAATGTGATAAACGGTCTCACTGATGATATGCCAGTAGATTTTTACACGTTTAGTAGATTGTTTTCGAGATATAAACCTAAATATCAAATACTTGCTTATCTCGTGGGGAACATCTCTCGGATATATGGGTAACCCCCGAAATCTTGTTTGAAAGGTCCCTCTTTCTGAGATACTAGGTCTTTATACTCAGTGATATCTGGGGTATTATCCCGGGATTTCTGATTTTGCGGAAGCAATGGCCTAGTCCCCGTATAATACTTTACGCTTGCTTGAAATATAGCTCACCCTCAGCATAAAAAAATGATGAAACATTGCAAAATGCTAATCATGTGCCGTTGAAGAAAAGATTCTCTAAAGGGAACACACCTAAAGTCGAACCATCATCTCTCTGTTGAACGGAAGTTCTGACATGAGCTCTCATGGTTTCGCATTTAACCCTTTACAGATATCATCTAGGTATACTCACCTGTAAGACTGAATATTGGGATCTGGATACGAGAGTATATTCTGAGGTGGGACACGCGAATAAGTTTAAGTTCTTAAATCACTAAATTCGTATCTCGAATCAGTTGAACTTTGTGTGAAAATTTAAGTGGATCAGTATACTGACAATCTAAGTGAATCGTTTAGAACTTAAAGTGTTAAAAAGCTCAACGGTACTAGTGATTTGTCAAAAACTGATATGATCCTCTGACGTGAACTCAAACAAAAATATTGTCTGTAAATATGTTTGTAAATATTTCTTTACTGCTTTATATTTCAGAAAAATACAAAAAGATTTTGATTTTCACTTTATTTTCGACAACCGATGTCTGAAAGCTGAGTTTCAAAATCTAAGTATGCTGATCATGTTTCTGAAAATAAAACAAGTTCATTAATTTGAAACTTGAAGTTTTTAAAATAAAAAAAATCAAAAAAAAAAAAAAACAGTTTGTGATATCTCCAAGGTCATTAAGTTGGACTTGGATGATTAACTGTGAGGGATTTGGATTCTTAGATTGTTAAAATCTGTTATAAAGAACCAGTTTTCAATCTTATTCGCTAAAACTGCCAAATCCATGAAGATTGTTGATAGGAGGAGTGGAATCAAGTAATCCTGAATATATTCATATTATTATATCTTAAAGTCAGGATCTTGTTTTAGAAAGTTTAATAGAGCCAGGATTACGATTCCTGGACAATTGAAATTCAAAAACATTGTTACTTATAAATGTTTGAGTGATTGCAGATGATTATTCCAGACTACGATCCCGATAGCCGAGTCTAAGGGGGAGTCTGAAGACGAGCTCAACGCAAGAGGAAGCGTGGATTCAAGAAGCCAGGAAACTATCCTGGAGGAGCTTATATACGGAAAGCCAGGTGTCGATCCCAAAGCACGGAAGCTTGACAAAAGGGGGAGCCTGAAGAAAGAGTCTACTGAAAGGAGGAGCAGCTGAAGCCGAAGACAGATCCACGGGGATTCTGTTCAAGAAAGAGGGAGTTTGTGGTTGTTGATAATATCACATCTTCAAGAAGACTCAGAGAGAGAGAGAAAGAACAAGTCGCTAATATTGTAATAGAGATTGACTGCGGCAATATCCAAGGGGGAGTCTGTGGTTGTTGACTACGGATTGACTGCGGCAATATCCAAGGGGAGTCTGTTGGTGCATTTATGTCTATCGCCTCCGTCAATTCCGTTCGTAGCAGAAATAGAAGAATTCATGTGCTAATATTGTAATAGTTAGAGATAACTAGGAAAAGGCAAGGTGGCATTTCTGTAATAATGAGGAATCTCATTAAAGCCCCTTGGCCTATATATAGGTTCCTTAGGGTTAGCTTTAGGAACTTTTGGAGACTTTAGTTCATTTGAAGCTTTGGAGAGCTTGGTGCTTAGAGAGAGAAAGTGTTCCACGTGATTCAAGGTGCTTTGTACGATTTCAGATTCATCAATAGAATCACAGATTATATTACGTTCTCGTGTGTTCGGTCACGTTCGTGTACGGATTCCGCACGTCACACGTTCGGTTCGCAATCGTTTCGGAGTTAAAACCGGTCCTAACATTATGTTATGTTTTAGTTGAATTTCCAAGACAATGTAAACTTTAATCAATAATACAAAACTTTAATTACCATGGTTGTTGAAACAATAATTCTGTCGCATCACTCCCCGACGTTTCCGCCGCGGTTTGTTGTTTTAACGCGGTCGGGGTGTGACAGTTGGGCCAGGATGCGTTCTCACCGTTCTCACACTTTTGAGCGTTTTCTCCTGATCCCGTTTCTATATATATATATATATATAAGTAGGATTTTGAGAATGTTATATGTTAAAAATAATATATTTTTAACTTTTACAAATATATGTCACTTATATTGTTTTCCCAAAAATAAATATAAGTAGTTTGTTAAATAATATTTCCAATATTATTTTTGGTGTAAGTATACTTAGGAAAGTATACTTGTATTTTAAGTGTAAATTCTTGTATATTTGTATTAATTAATCAAAAATCAATTCTTTGATTTTTATTACTTTCCAGAATTTTATTTCTTAAAAATAATAGTATTTTTAAGGTTTATTGGTTATATATATATTTTGTCACACTTTGTTAACTATATATATATATATATATATATATATATATATTTACTTACTTTTGTTACTTGTCACATTTTTATAATTCTTCCATTACTTATATTAATTTTTGTATAAGTCCATAAATATATAAAATTGTCCAATAAGTCCAATAATTGTCGAAGTTCTTAATTTTGTAGGAAATATATGTATATTGATATATATTTTTGTATTTGTCCATTTCTCCTTTTTATATGTAATTTTGTATACTTGTATCATTGTGTATTTCTTAAGTATTTGTATGTGTATTTTTGTAGTATACTCCTTGGGAGTATTTAATGTATTTTTCAAGTTCCTAACATACTAATACATATAATACACATAATATACACTTAGCACATAATCTTGTGACCACTAAATATATATATTTTCCCTAAAAATATACATACTTAATATTGTTTTTATACTTGAAGAAATCCTTATTTCTTACTTGTAATTTTTGTATAAAAATTAGGAAACCTTGGAAAATATTTTTAGGTGAATTTTTGGGAAATAAGTTTCACCAAAACTTATAATTTTCTAAGTGTCAAAATTTTATAAAAATTTTGACATAGTTTCCCCTAAAAATGGAGGTTTCCCATGTTTATAAAACATGTGTTTATTTTCTTTTCATCATCAAACTCAATTTTCAACAAATCTCATAAGTAGCATATACTAAAATCATCATGAAAAACCTTATGATGAACTTGATTTTTGTTAAAAATGTGTAGTCTTTTAGATCTACACTTTGCATACATGGATCTTCCAAAAACAAGTGTTCTTGTTAAGTTTTACCAAACTTCTTATGAAACTTTAACTTATTAAACAAACCATCCATGAGTTGTAGGGTTTCACAACCATGAAAAACATATTATAAAACCATTTTTATGTTCATTTTAAAGATCTTTATGTTCATCATCAAGCTTCATCATGGATCTAACCATGATGATCTAAGCTTACACATGATGGATCTAAGCTTGTTAGATCTAACCATGATGATCTAAGCTTACACATGATGGATCTAACCATGATGATCTAAGCTTAAACTTGTTAGATCTAAGCTTCTAACAAGCTTACACATGATGGATCTAACCAAAAACACAAGATTCAACATTCACAACTTCATCACATACATCAAACAACTTGTTTTAACTTAGATTATGTTAGATCTTTAAGTTACCATCTTTAAAAGTTTATGTTCTTTGAAAGTGTAACTTGTACATAAGCTTAATATGAAGTAAAATAGAGATTATGAAGCTTAGAACTAGATCTAGTGGCTAGAGAAGTGGCAAGAACAAGAACAAGATGAAGAATGAAGAAAATGAGTGGATAAAAGCTCTCCAAGAAGGTCCTTGAACTTCCTTCACTTGTAGCCTCCTTAGATCATCTTCATACATCTTGGAATCACCTTATATTGCCTTGAATGATGAAGAAAATGGAGATGTATGGGTGGTGTGTGGTGGCCGTAGGTAGAGAGGAGAGAAAGGAAGGAGATGTGGAAATTTTGAATGTGGAAGTGACGAAGAAAGTGATCTTTGGTCAAGACTTATAATCATCCAACATTTCTTTAACCATTAGTTCATGTTTCCAATATCTAGCCATCATTAGTAATATTTTACTGAGAAAAGGATGTGGGTCCCTATGGGACCGGTTATGGTATAACAACCCTTCTAAGACCCTTAACGTGACCCTAAACGTCCTAAAATAAACCCTGTATGCGAGAAACAGGCCTAGAATACCGTTATATTTATAAAAAGTAAACAAAAGAACAAACAGGGTGCCCTCGCGGGCCGCGACCCATTCCCTTAGGTCCCTCGCGGGGCACAACTAGATTTGTTTGTCGGACAAGGCATTGCGCCACGTGTCCAGTTACACAACATACCTACACCCTTGACTCACCATAGCTAGGGCCTAGTCTACTTGTCTCGCGGGCCGCAAAGGCCGAAGACAAACGAGTTGCGGGCCGCGACTCGTTGTCCGACCAACCTATAAATAGAGGCTTCAGGCCTCATTTGTTCACCGTTCATTTTCTAATTCTCTCTCAAACTTTCTGTTAGCTATTATACTCGGGGAATAATACCCCTATAAAAGCAAAGCTCTGCCTCGTTGTAAGTATTATAACCCTATTTGTTACCCTACACGATCGATCTAGGGCTCCGTAACGCATATCAAGGCTCTGCCTGACTCAGTTGTTGGAGTTCTGTCTCGTGTTACACATGATTGATCTAGGACTCCGTAATGCATGTCAAGGCTCTGCCTGACTCAGTCATTGGAGTTCTGTCTCGAGTTGTACGGTTAATGTGATCTGGGTTATTTTGCTAACACGTGTGTATTGTTTAATTTTAATAGATAATAACCAGGAAAATCACCAGGAAGCTATAGTAGTATCACCTAAATCAACAATGTGGGTACATTCTCTTTTACAAACTCTTTTTGTGAATCATTTCCCTTTTCTACCACATTGTTTTACCAAAACCTCAAATGCTTTCAATTACAATTACAGTGATTAAGTCTTTGTAATTCTACAATTGCTGCCAGTATTATGGGGTTTGTATACAGTACTTGATAACCTTCACAATTGGGCATGGGTATCCAATGTGTGATATGACCATAGTCACAGATCCGTCGAGTGACACGTACTGAACGAGTAATTGTGTAGATATAAACATTGTAATCGCCCTTAATACTGTAATGTGTAACAACGGATGTTTTACAAATTGGAATGTAGTCGCCAGTATTTCTTGCTGATAAAATGTTTTTAAAACGCATTTCAGGTAACTTAATGTGAAGCCAATAGAAGCCAGTTGGAGAGCACTGAAGGCTTAAAGTTGTGGCTATAAAAGTTACCAAATAAAGAAGCAGAATTTATGTTTTTAATAATTAGGGTTTATCCCTACAAATGTATTGTCAAATGAACTTAGGTTTTATCCCAATTATTATTATAAAAGTTTGGTGTTTAACTCTGATAAAAATATTTCCTAACTACGGTCCTGATGTATTCCGCTGCCAAATTCATAAACACCGATACCACCGGTTCTGAGTCTCGTGGCTCCCGCTCTTGGGGTAGGGGTCGGGGGTTGCGACAGGAGGTGGTATCAGAGCTACAACCACTGGTTTAAGCCAATGAAGTGTTCTGCTGACACTTAAATTTTGTGTTAGGAAATAATTTATGTAATTATGTGTAAATATGTATATTATTGTTTTGTGTTATTTGACTGTTTGTTAGTTTACAGTATGAGTGAGCAAGGTACATCCGACGCTTATCGTCACTTAGCTAGTTCCCCAAACGATGAAGGAACCTCATCTCAGCCAAATCTCTCAGGATACTCAGCTGATACTGAGGAAGGGATATTTATCTTTAAGGCACAGTCTGAGGAACCAGTTCCTTCCAAAAAGAGAGGATGGTTTAATAGAGGAGCGCATGAGAGAAGAAAGAGGATGAAGAAATTACAACAACAAAGATCGATAGTAAAAGCCAATAGGGAAGTAAATGCCCAAACTCAGGAAGCAGTCAATAGACCACCGTGGAAAGAGGAACTAGATAGAAAATTGGCAGATTTCCATATGCTAGCCACTACCACAGTAGACTCTAACCTAAACCAAAGAGTTGAACCACCACTGTTACCCTTATTCCCAGATCAACAAATGCTAGAACCAAACCAGGAAGACCAGTTTCCAATCCCAGATGTTGAGCCTTATGAGATCCCCAGAATTCCCCCACCAAACCCCATAGCTCAGTATACCGACGCATATATATATATAGATATATATGAAAAGAGTAAAGTCGCAATGTTTGATGTTTTTGATCAATCTGTTAGTGTGATTGTTTATATTAATATCTTATTTTGTGATAAGTGATACCTGATAAATGTTCACAATTCAGATGGACAACGAAGTAAATCAGGAAAACCAGAATAATGAGAATAACGGAAACCAAATAGATAACAGTGCCATCCAACATATAGTAGCACAAGGAATTATAGATGTTATGCCCTATATTATCAAGACTATTAAAGAAGCAGAAAATAATAAATCTGCAAATGGAAGTAAACGCCAACACACTGAACCAAGTCACAGTGTAAACGATAATAACGGACCAATAATCCAAGCTGCAATTCTTAAAAGAAGAAGAACCGTCTCTTACGGTTGTTCTTATAAAGAATTCTTGGCCTGCAAACCAATAGAATTCTCAGGCAATGAAGGAGCCATTTCATCCTTGCGCTGGATAGAAAAGACAGAAGCAGTCATAAAAATAAGTAAATGTGCAGATGAAGATAAGATTATGTTTGCTTCTAATCTTTTCAAAAATGCAGCCTTAGAATGGTGGAATACTATTCTCCAGTCTAAGGGAAGTGATAGAGTTTATGATATGGAATGGACTAACTTTAAAGAGATAGTCGAAAGAAAATTATGTCCTCCTCATGAAAAGGAACAAATCGCCAATAAGTTCCTAAATCATAAAATGACTGGAATAGACTGCAAAGGTTACACTACCATATTCTTTGAATATGCTAGAATAGTACCAACCTTAGCCTCACCTGAGCCAGTATTAATCTCCTGTTACGTTTGGGGATTAATTAGTGAAATCAGACATGTAGTCAAGGCAGCTAGGCCACAAACCATAAAAAAAGCAGTATAACTAGCCAACACCCTAACTGATGAATTAGTACGTACACAAGAGGAAAACCAGAGAAAGAACTTAGCACAAAAGCTTACCCAGGAATTTCGTTCTGGTAATTCCTACCGTGGAAAAGGAACAGGTTCTTCTGCACCCTACTGCAAGTTTTGTAGAAAGAAGCACCTAGGAAAGTGTGTTGTATCTTGTAACTTTTGCAAGTACCCAGGACATAAGGAAGAAGATTGTAGAAGAAAGGCTAGTGCCAGAATATGCTACAGTTGTGGAGAAGCCGGTCACATCACACCGAACTGTCTGAAACTAGCTCTAGCAGCAACCAGCAAAGCTAAGACAGCTGAAGGACCTAAGAAAAATGCCAGAGCATTTGTTCTAACAGCTGAGGAAGCCAAGATGATTCCGGATGTGATTGCCGGTACGTTCTTAGTTAATAATATATTTGCCAAAGTATTATTTGACTCTGGTGCAAACCAAAGTTTTATCAATACTTCTTTCTACCAACTTCTCAACCAACCATTAACTAAACTTCAATAAGATTGTCTGGTGGAGACGGCAAATGGAGATTCCATTAGGATAAAGGAATCTTGCAGGGAGCAAGAATATAAATTCTAAAGCGTAATTTTTCTGCTAACCTTTACCCAATGAATCTAGCTGGATTCGATATTGTATTAGGAATGGATTGGTTGGTAGCCAATCATGCCAGTATTTTGTGTGATCAAAAGTCAATACAAGTAATTACACCATCAGGTGAAAAGATCACAATCAAAGGAGATAAGCCAACCAGATCAGCAAAATTCATCTCTGTGATGAAAGCTGCAAGTTATGAAAGGAAAGGAGGAATAGTATATATGATTTCCGTAATCATTAATACTAAAGGAAAAGAATTAAAAGATATTCCTGTAATATCTGAATTCCCAGATGTTTTTCCAGAAGAGTTACCTGGATTACCACCTGATAGAGAGGTTGAATTTAGAATTCACCTAATACCAGGAACGGCACCGATTCCCAAAGCACCATACCGATTAGCACCAACGGAGATGCAGGAACTGAAGAAACAATTGGATGAACTTCTTGACAAAGGTTTTATACAACCAAGTTCATCACCGTGGGGAGCACCGGTGTTATTTGTTAAAAAGAAGGACGGATCAATGCGTATGTGCATTGCTTACCGAGAATTGAACAAGGTTACAATTAAGAATCGGTACCCACTACCGAGAATCAATGATCTGTTCGATCAACTTCAAGGAGCGCGATTCTTTTCTAAGATCGATTTACGCTCAGGATATCATCAATTGAATGTACAGGAAGATGACATTCCTAAAACTGCTTTCAGAACAAGGTACGATCATTATGAATTTACCATCATGCCATTTGGTTTAACCAATGCCCCAGCCATATTTATGGATATGATGAACAGGATATGTAAACCATACCTGGATAAATTCATAATTGTGTTTATAGATGATATTCTAATTTACTCTAAGGGTAAAGAGGAACATACAGAGCATCTGCATACACTTCTGACATTATTGAGAAAAGAGAAGCTTTATGCTAAATTCTCAAAGTGTGAATTCTGGTTACAAGAAGTGCAATTCCTCGGACATCTGGTTAATTATGAAGGAATTCATGTGGATCATGTGATAACTGTGCTCTGTAAACGATGTACGATGTAAAAAAATATCAAATTATCAATGAAACGATGTGTTTTGGTGTTAATATGTGTGTATTTGTGTTTGATGATTTTACGATTTGATTCTAGTTCGATTTCAAGCTTTAAATCGCTTTCTGGAAAGTTATACGCAAACTGATACGAAAACGTAATCAGTTTAACACGACAAACACTCCTAAACAGTGATATAGGCTTAACATACCTTAAATGACCTTTACATAACTTAGAAATAAGTTTTGGAGGGTTTGGTGTGTCGAAAACAAGTTTATTCGATCGCAAGGACTAATTACGACAAAGTGGGAAACTATGCCGATTCGTATGGTAATGAACATTCTGGAACTTGATCATAAGCTAAACATACCTTAAATATCCATTACATAGCTTAGAAATAGGCTTTGAGGGGTCTGGTATGCGAAAATAAACTTATTTGATCAATAGGGACTAAAAGCATCAAAAAGTGCATAAGTTTGCATTTACGCGCATATCTTACGTTCTGAACACATCCGGACATCCAAAAATATTTGTAATCATTAAAACATTGTATTTTAGTGATTGGAATGCAAAAATACCATTCGTCGCATAATTTGGATCGTTTTCGCGTCCGTTCGAGTTTTCGTCGTAATTAACCGAATAGCGTGACCGTACGACCAAACGAACTGACATTAGAGATGTTTTCAAGCATATTTTAAGTTCCCTATACTTTAACTTCATTATAGAGCCTTGAAATAGGGTTAACGGGGCTTAAAAGTGTCAAAAATCAAGTTTGGAGCATGCAGGGACCAAAACTGCCAAAAATTGAACAAGTTTCAGTTGGTTCAGCCAGGAGTGTCGCGGAAGAATCCTGGGACAGCCCCGTGTGTCGCCTGAGATGCACTTTTTCAGCATTTTGTTTTCAGCAACTGGCTTGATTTCCAGGGTCTTTTGTGCAATTTTCTCAATACTATGGCCTGGTTTTAAGCTCCCATTGTATTAAATACCATGTTCCACAAGTGTAGGGTCAAGATTAAACCTTCTAAACACTTGGAATGATCTTGTTGATCCTAACTTCTATAAATAGATGTGGGTTCTTCACTTCATTCCTCACATTTGATTCCATTTTGCTCTAAGTTGAAGTTTAACACTTCATACCTGAGTATTTTGAATCAAATCTTCCTTGCTTGGACCTTTTGTAAGCTTCTTTCATGTTTTTTATGCTTTTCAAGCATGAAAGTCAAACAGTGTTTGACTTTCTGCTTTGACCATGATTTGGTCAACACAAAGTTTGTTTGAACGTTGCAACGTGAGCGTAATCACGATGGTTATAGTCCTTTGTGACTATACCTACTGATTACCACGTTGATTAGTCAAAGTGACCAGTCAAAGTTTCGGTCAAAATACGTGTTTATGCGTATTTTGCAACGAAGCTATTTTTGGGTATCAAAACACTTTGTTTTGATATCAAACCTGTTTTCTAACTTAGTTAAACATGTTTAATTCGTCACTTTTAGTCTAGTGCTGTATAGGGTCGTAAGTCAAGCGGTCTTGACAACCACTTAGACTTTCGAACCCGACCCGTTTGGTCAATCTTTAGGATCCGACCAAGCACATATTGTGACCATAGCTGTATAGGGAATAACCTTCAGAGGTTATACCTTATGGTCACTTAGTTTAATTAGTTGTATGATAGGTAGTTTATATGCCTTAGGAAAATGACCAAAATGCCCTTTTCATGCATAATTTGAATTTAAGCATATGTAACCTAACTTTTGCCACTTAAACTGATTATGCAACATATTAAAACATGTTAGGGCATATAATACTTGTCATAGGACTAGTTAGGCGCCTCGAACGCGCATTTGCGCGAACGACGCGTTAAAGTAGCGTAAGCTACCTTAATGGGTCGTAAGCACTTAGGATAGGTTTCGATTTAGAATGTAGGCTTTGTTAAACCATATCACATGAGTTCCAATACTCATTTGGTTTATGAGACCTCATTTGGTTTACGAGACCTCATTCTATCCGATCTCCCGATTTAGGTGTCGATTTATTAACATAGCGATCCGATTACTAGGTGCAGTTTGATTTCCTTGGTTTGCCCGAGTTTTGTTAAGTTCAATTAGTGGAGGATATCTTTGCACTTTGATGTGAGTACATAGTTCCCCTATTTTACTGTTTTCAATTGTTTTGGGGTGATTCATATGTGTTAAACGATTTCGATGTTTTCAACGATGATTTCAAAAATGAATACTATGGTTTATATTAAACAAGAACGATTTCGATAATGTGAACGAATTTGTTGGGACGTATTTACATAACGAATAACATTCATTAACAATGATCAAGCCAACCAGTACTAGGTTATGGTACCATAGGATCTGACAAATCCTGTTATCGAACTGCCACCATGGTTATGTATGGGGGTTATGTGGGTAACGACTGAACCTGATGATTGTTAACTTACCCTTTGGTGGTTTGTTAATACGAGTTGAACGATGGACGAGTTGCGAAGGTTTGAATATTATAAGCGAGACAACCAAAAGTTAGTTTTCACAATTAAAACGAGAACGATTTGAACGATTGAACGATTTTGAACGATTGAACGATTGAAACGATTGAACAATTTAAACGATTGGAACGATTTGAACAAGTTAAACGAATTGAACGAACGATTGGTTTTGGTATGTGATTAGGTAACGGGATGGGTGTAATGTGATAAAAGCATGGTAGATACACCGCTGGTACTTCTTATATATAAGTGTTGTTATCGTATTACATTCCGTTGCGTTATTTAGTTCACTTGGATGAACGATTTTAAACGAGGACACACAACGATGTTTACTAAATGATATAAACCATACGAGTTTTATTACGAGAACGATTTACAATTTGGTTTACTTAAACAAATGTTTTGGGTTAAGATTCATGGCACGAGGTTTTATAAACTATAATCAACTTGTTTTGAGTTGGCTAATCATATTGCAATACTAAACACTTTACAAAACAAGGTTTTCAATTACCGACTCTTGTAGTTAAGCGAGGTATTGCAACATGTAAACGAGCCATGAATCCGACACTCTCACAAAACCTATGTGCTCGCCGGCATTTCTATGCTGATTTTATTTTTACATATGTTTCAGGTGGTGTTGAATGATGTTGATTGCAAGTAGGATGCATGCTCACTTAGGACTGGACGAGGCCTTAGTGACTTAAATAATGATGATAGACTATGTTTAACTTGTTTGTTATGTTTCAAGACAATATCTAATGTTAATAATTCAATAAAACGAAACTTTTGAATCCATGGTTGTGAAACAATAATTCTGCCACTCCACTCCCCGACGTTTCCACCGCGGTTTCGTTGTTTTAATGCGGTCGGGGTGTGACAGATCCCACAAATATCGAGGCAATTACTGATTGGAAAGTCCCTGAATCACCAACAAAAGTAAGAAGTTTTCTTGGACTAGCAGGATATTATAGACGGTTTATCCAAGATTTCTCTAGAATAGTCATTCCATTAACCAAACTGACTTGCAAATCAGTTAAGTTTGAATGGGGACCAAAACAGGAAGAAGTTTTTAAGACTCTTAAGCAAAGATTAACCAACGCACCCATACTTTCATTACCAGAAGGAACTAAAGACTTTATAGTCTATTGTGATGCGTCTAAGTTAGGATATGGATGTGTGTTGATGCAATGCCAAAAGGTTATAGCTTATGCTTCTAGACAACTTAAGAAACATGAAGAGAATTACACAACCCATGATCTAGAGTTAGGAGCCATAGTTTTTGCCCTTAAGATTTGGAGACACTATTTATATGGAAATAAATTTGTTGTCTACACCGATCATAAGAGTTTAAGGTATATGTTTGGGCAAAAAGAATTAAATATGAGACAGAGGCGATGGATGGAATTTCTTAGTGATTATGATTGTGATATCCAGTATCATGCAGGAAAAGCTAATGTAGTAGCTGATGCTTTAAGTCGAAAGTATCATGAAAAGCCGAAACAAGTACGCCCTCTTAAATTAAATCTGCAGATAGATTTAAATGAGCAAATTAGAGAGGTACAGGAAATAGCATTCAAGGACGATGCTGAAGGTTTAAAAGGAAAGATTAAGGAATTAGAACAAGGATCAGATGGAATTTGGAAATTCCATAAGAAAAGGATGTGGATACCTAAACAAGGAAACCTACGCCACAGAATTCTAGAAGAAGCCCATAAATCTAAGTATACGATACATCCCGGAAGTGATAAGATGTATCAAGATTTAAGAAAGAATTTCTGGTGGATAGGAATGAAAAAGGATATAGCCAACTATGTTGCTAAATGTCTGACCTGTTCACAAGTCAAAGCTGAACATCAGAAACCCTCAGGGTTATTGCAACAATTAGAAATGCCAATATGGAAATGAGAATTGATAACAATGGACTTTGTTACCAAATTACCCAAGACACGAAAAGGTAATGATACAATCTGGGTGATTGTTGACAGATTAACCAAATCTGCTCATTTCTTACCAGTGAAGGAAACTTTCAGTATGGAACTGTTAGCCAAGCTATATGTAAATGAAATAGTTTCATTACATGGAATTCTTTTATCTATTGTATCTGATAGAGATAGCCGTTTCACTTCTCATTTTTGGACAAGTTTCCAAAAAGCAATGAGAATCATGTTAAATCTAAGCATAACTTATCATCCTCAAATGGACGGACAAAGCAAAAGGACAATACAAACAATGGAGGATATGCTTAGAGCTTGTGTAATTGATTTCGGAGCAAATTGGGACGATCATTTACCATTAATAGAATTTTCCTACAATAATAGCGATCATACTAGCATTAATGCTGCACCATTTGAAGCACTTTATGGACGAAAGTGCCGAACTCCAGTCTGTTGGGCAGAAATTGGAGAAAAGCAACTATCTGGACCAGAGATAGTGCAAGAAACAACAGATAAGATAATTCAAGTCAAGGAAAGATTAAAAGCAGCACGAGATCGTCAAAAGAGTTATGCAGATAACCGACGAAAACCTTTAGAATTTCAAGTTGGAGATAAGGTATTATTAAAAGTTTCTCCATGGAAAGGAATAGTCAGATTCGTTAAAAGAGGAAAGCTAAGCCCCAGGTATGTTGGACCTTTTGAGATTATTAAAAGAATAGGACCTGTAGCTTATCAGCTACAACTGCCAGAGGAAATGGCAGGAATACATGATGTATTTCATATATGTAATCTCAAAAAGTGCTTAGCAGACGAATCATTACTGATACCTCTTAAGGACATAGAGGTAAATGAGAAACTTAAGTTTATCGAGAAACCCATTCAGATCGAAGATAGGAAGATCAAGAATCTCAAACACAAGAGACTAGTTCTAGTCAAAGTGAAATGGGATTCCAAGAGAGGACCAGAATACACTTGGGAACTCGAGTCAGAGATGCAGAAGAAATACCCACACTTGTTCTAGTAGACCTCGAGGACGAGATCTAAAACAAGGTGGGGAGGATATAACAACCCTCCTAAGACCCTTAACGTGACCCTAAACGTCCTAAAATAAACCTCGTATGCGAGAAACGGGCCTAGAATACCTTTATATTTATAAAAATCAAACAAAAGCACAAATATGGTGCCCTCGCGGGCCGCGACCCATTCCCCTGGGTCCCTCGCGGGGTGCGACTGGCTTTGTTTGTCAAACAAGGCATTGCGCCACGTGTCCGGTTACACAGCAGACCTACACCCTTGATTCACCATAGCTAGGGCCTAGTCCACTTGTCTCGCGGGCCACGAAGGTCGAAGACAAAGGAGTCGCGGGCTGCAACTCGCTGTCCGACGAGCCTATAAATAGAGGCTTCAGGCCTCATTTGTTCATCGTTCATTTTCTGATTCTCTCTCAAACTTTCTGTTAGCTATTATACTCGGGGAATAATACCCCTATAAAAGCGAAGCTCTGCCTTGTTGTAAGTATTATAACCCTATTTGTTACCCTACACGATCGATCTAGGGCTCCGTAACGCATGTCAAGGATCTGCCTGACTCAGTCGTTGGAGTTCTGTCTCGTGTTACACCCGATTAATCTAGGACTCTGTAATGCATGTCAAGGCTCTGCCTGACTCAGTTATTGGAGTTCTGTCTCGAGTTGTACGGTTAATGTGATTTGGGTTATTTTACTAACACGTGTGCATTGTTTAATTTTAATAGATAATAACCAGGAGAATCACCAGGAAGCTATAGTAGTATCACCTAAATCAACAATGTGAGTACATTCCCTTTTACAAACTCTTTTTGTGAGTCATTTCCCTTTTCTACCAAATTGTTTTACCAAAACCTCAAATGCTTTCAATTATAATTAAAGTGATTAAGTCTTTGTAATTCTACAATTGCTGCCAGAATTATGGGGTTTGTATGCAGTACTTGATAACCTTCACAATTGGGCACGGGTATCCAATGTGTGATATGACCATAGTCACAGATCCGTCGAGTGACACGTACTGAACGAGTAATTGTGTAGATATAAACATTGTCATCGCCCTTAATACTGTAATGTGTAACAACTGATGTTTTACAAATTGGAATGTACTCGCCAGTATTTCTTGCTGATAAAATGTTTTTAAAACGCGTTTCAGGTAACTTAATGTGAAGCCAATAGAAGCCAGCTGGAGAGCACTGAAGGCTTAAAGGTGTGGCTATAAAAGTTACCAAATAAAGAAACAGAATTTATGTTTTCAATAATTAGGGTTTATCCCTACAAATTAATTGTTAAATGAACTTTGGTTTTATCCCAATTATTATTATAAAAGTTTGGTGTTTAACTCTGATAAAAATATTTCCTAACTACGGTCCTAACGTATTCCGCTGCCAAATTCATAAACACCGATACCACCAGTTCTGAGTCTCGCGCCTCCCGCTCCCGGGGTAGGGATCGGGGGTTGCGACACATGGCATGGGGGGGGGTAATATGTAAGTTTTTGGAAGTATAAGGTAGAAGATGTAAATTAGGGGGTTAAATGGATGGTTAAGTGTGTTTATGTGTTTTTTATGATTTTTAAGGTGTTCTAGCATTATAAATAGCTTTATATCACTAAAATAATGCTTCTAGTCTATTGTTGGTGTTTTGGGTAGTGTGCGGTTATTCGTTCGGTTATCGGTTCGTTAAAGTGCTAAATAGCGCAATTTTGCAAGATATGAAGTATCTTTTGTGACAGTTTTCATTCCCGACACTTTACAAGTTATTCTGGTCACTTAAACCTTAATTCTGCATGTTATTTTGATGTTAAATTGCTGTTTTTGCTGATTTTCTGCAGGATTCTGCATTTTGAGTGCGTTTCGAGTACTTTTTAGTGTCTGTTTTAGCTTCCGGAAAGTGTTTATATTAACCTTTGTTCACTTGCTTAATGTTCAATGTATTTTTCATGTTGGACCTACTTCTAAGTCCTAAATCTATTGTCTAATTGTTTTCTGCAGACATACTGACGCAGCTTGTCTAACCGGTGAGCTTACTAATCAATTCGAAGCAACGCTTAAAGTATAGTATAATGTGATAGTTAATATATGGAACATCCATGAATTCAATTGCATATCAAATAAGCACATAATGTTAACGTGTAAATATATAAATGCAGGAAATAAATATTAACTAAATAGTATGGAAATTACCGGTTTTTGGACCAGTTGTCACAGTCTCCCCCCGTTAAAAGAATTTCGTCCCGAAATTCATGCTGAGTTATCTCTCGCATGAGCTTCCTTGAACAAGTGGGGGTACTTGGCTTTGAACTGGTCCTCGCATTCCCAAGTGTACTCAGGCCTGTGTTTAGAGTTCCAACGTACCTTAACCAGTCTAATACGACTTCTCCTCGTTTTCTGGACCTTCCAGTCCATCACTTCAACAGGTTCTTCTGTGAATTGGAGCTTGTCGTCGATATGAACTTCATCCGCAGGGATGACAATGGTTTCCTGGGTTGGACTTTTTTTGAGGTTTGACACATGGAACGTATCGTGTACACCATTTAGTTCCTCTGGTTGGGTTGGACTCTTTTTGAGGTTTGAGACATGGAACGTATCGTGTACACCATTTAGTTCCTCCGGTAACTCCAACTTGTAAGCCACGGTACCAATTTTCTCCAAAATCTTGAATGGACCAATATATCGTGGGTTCAACTTCCCACACTTCCTGAGCCTTGCTACACCCTTCCATGGTGAGACTTTCAACAGAACCATGTCTCCTACCTCGAAAGCTAACGGTTTCTGTCTTCGGTCAGCGTAGCTTTTCAGACGATCACGAGCCTCTTTGATACGGTCTCGGATCTGCAAGATCTTGTCAGTCGTTTCTTGAACTAGTTCAGGACCAATTAGCTGTCTGTCTCCAGCTTCTGCCCAACACAGAGGTGAGCGACATTTACGACCATACAAAGCTTTAAACGGAGCGGCTTTAATGCTTTTGTGATAGCTGTTATTATAGGAAAACTCCACCAAAGGTAGGTGAGTATCCCAGCTACCGCCTAAATCCATGACACACGCACGGAGCATGTCTTCAAGGGTTTGTATAGTCCGTTCGCTCTGACCATCTGTTTGCGGATGGAAGGCCGTGCTTAGATCCAGTTGAGATCCAAAGGCCTCCTGAAAAGACTGCCAGATTCTCGATACGAAGCGTCCATCTCTGTCGGAAATAATTGAGGTAGGCACTCCATGACGTGCCACAATTTCCTTTAGGTATAATTCAGCAAGCTTTCCAATACTATCCTTCTCCTTTATCGGCAGGAAATGCACAGACTTGGTTAATCGATCAACTATTACCCATATCATACCGTGTCCTCTAGTGGTCTTGGGTAATTTCGTTATAAAATCCATCGATATCTATTCCCACTTCCATACGGGAATTTCTGTTTGTTGCAACAGGCCTGACGGTTTCTGATACTCCGCCTTGACCTTAGCGTAGGTCAAGCACTTTCCAACATACGTAGCAACATCATTCTTGAGATTCGGCCACCAATAGTATTCTCTAAAGTCTTGATACATTTTGTCCGATCCTGGGTGGATCGAGTATCTTGACTTGTGAGCTTCATCAAGGATCACTTCCCGAATACCGCCAAAGAACGGAACCCAAATGCGTCCCATAAAGTATAAGGTTCCTTCTCCTTTTGGCACCAACTATTTCTCCATACCCTGGAGAAGTTCAGCTTTAAGGTTCTCTTCCTTCAATGCTTCTTGATGGGCGTCGTGAATACGCGTAGTAAGATTCATCTGAATTGTCATCTCCAAAGCTCGAACCCTTAAAGTTTTAACTCTTTCTTTTTGGCTCAAGGCGTCTGCTACCACATTCGCCTTTTCCAGGGTGGTACTTAATCTCACAGTCATAATCATTCAGCAACCCAACCCATCATCGCTGATGCATATTTAATTCCTTCTGATTAAATATGTGCTACAAGCTCTTGTGGTCTGTGAAAATAGTACATCGAGTACCATACAGATAGTGCCGCCAGATCTTCAAAGCAAACACCACCGCACCTAATTCTAGGTCGTGGGTGGTATAATTCTTTTCATGAACCTTCAACTGTCACGATGCATATGTGATGACCTTCTGTCGTTGCATAAGCACGCAACCCAAACCTTGACGTGAAGCGTCACAGTACACCACAAAATCCTCGGTACCTTCGGGCAGCGACAAGATCGGCGCATCACATAGCTTATCTTTAAGAAATTGAAAGGCTTCATCTTGTTTGTCTCCCCAGTCAAAAAAATTTTCCTTCTGCGTAAGGTATTTAGCGGTTGAGCAATTGTGGAAAAATTCTCAATAAATCTTCGGTAGTAGCCCGTTAATCCCAGAAACTTCCGTACTTCGGTTGAAGTTTTGGGCGCTTCCCGATTTTTAATTGCTTCGATCTTTGACGGGTCTACATGAATACCATTCTCATTCACAACATGACCAAGGAACTGTACCTCGCGAATCCAAAATTCGCACTTTGAGAACTTTGCGTAGAGCTTCTCCTTTTTCAGTAGTTCCAGAATGGTCCTCAGATGTTGCTCATACTCTTCTTTCGTCTGCGAGTAGATCAGAATATCATCGATAAATACTATCACAAATTTATCGAGATATGGTTTGCATACGCGGTTCATCAGATCCATAAAAACCGCTGGTGCGTTCGTCAATCCAAACGACATGACTAGAAACTCGTAGTGTCCATAACGAGTCCTGAACGTTATCTTCGGTATGCTTTCCTCTTGAATCCTCAACTGATGATATCCAGATCGAAGGTCGATCTTGGAGTAATAGCTCGATCCTTGAAACTGGTCGAATAAGTCGTCAATCCTCGGTAGCGGATACCGATTCTTAACGGTGAGCTTATTCAACTCTCTATAATCAATGCACCTCCGCAGGGTTCCATCCTTCTTCTTCACGAACAACACTGGAGCTCCCCAAGGAGAGAAGCTCGGCCTTATGAATTCTTTATTTAACAACTCCTGGAGTTAAGTAGATAATTCTTGCATTTCGGATGGCGCAAGTCGATACGGTGCCTTAGCTACAGAAGCAGCACCTGGAACCAAGTCAATATGGAATTCGACTTGTCTCTGCGGAGGTAAACCCTGCAAGTCTTCGGGGAAATCCTTTACCACAGGAATGTCTTCAAGCTTCAGCTCCTCAACTTTCTTATTTACTACGTGTGCTAGGAAGGCAATGCATCCTTTTCGTAAGCATTTATGTGCTTTCATACAGTTGATGATTCGCAGGGGCGTGTCTCGTTTCTCTCCATGCACTATGAGAGTTTCATCATTCGCAAGGGGGATGCGAATGATCTTCTCATGACATACGTCTTCGGCTCTATTCTTGGATAGCCAATCCATGCCGACTACAACATTAAAACTCCCCAACTAGACGGGTAACAGATCAATATCAAATATCCATTCTCCAAGTTCCAACGAACATCCTTTAACAACTTCGCCTGTTTCTACGAGTTTACCATCGGCTAATTCTATGGAATAAGGAATATCTAATCTACTAGATTCAACCCCAAGCATACGTTTAAATTCCACAGACATGAAACAATAATCGGCACCAGTGTTAAATAGTATGGATGCAAAGTGATTGTTAACGAGAAACGTACCAGTGACCACGTTAGGGTCTTCGCGGAAGTTCCTTGCTCCAATGACGAATGCTCGAGCTTGAGCGTTGTTCTCCTTGGGCAATCTTTCTTGTAGTGCTCCTTACTACCACATCTCAAACATCCTTGATTACGTCCATTTCCATTTCCGTTCCGGTTTCCAGTGACATTTCCATTCCCGTTTCCATTCCCATTTCCATTGCCAACGTTGTTACCATTGCGGTTCCCATTACCATTACCATTACCATCTCCACCTCCGTTTCCTCTTCCCCACTAATCCTCTGTATGATGACCCAGTTTACCACACCTGTCACACTTCGGCCAATGACAAGCTCCTAGATGGTGATACTTGCACTTATCACACATGGGCAGGTTGCCCAGATACTTCTTAACTCCAGTTTTGTTTGCAGCCACAAACGTCTTCGCCTCACGGGGCGGATTTAAGTCACGCTTCTTGTTGTTATTGGAGTTCTTGTTGTTGTTACGGGTAGTTTGATTAAGGATAGAGTGTTTCCTTTTCTTGTCCCTAGACGATTCAGCATGAGTCTCCATTTTCTCAGTTATCTTCAGAGATAACTTCTTCATCCTGACAACATCTTCAGTAAGGCTGACCGCCAGAGTTACAGCCTGAGTAATGGTGGTAGGGCTTGCTGCAGTCACCATGCTATGAATCTCTAGAGCCAATCCCCAAATATAGCGCTCGATGCACTTAAATTCAGGAGTCACAAGATAGGGGATCACTCTCGAGAGATCATGGAACCTTTGGGTGTACCCTACGATATCTGCACCAACCATAGCCAAGTTCCAGAATTCAGTCTCCAACTTCTGAAGTTCGGCACGTGAACAGTACTTCTCCCTCATCCTTTCCTTTAAGTCATCCCACGACATACCATAAGCTGCATCATCACCCAAAGTTTGGACTTGCAAGTTCCACCAAGTCAAAGCTTCATCTACGAACAACCCCGTAATGAAAGTAACTTGCTAATCCACGGTACACTTGCTCATTCGGATTGTGGAATCAGTTTTCTCCGTCCATCGCACGAAAGCCACTGCACGTCATAATTAAGTGGCTTGTAGTCTAGAAACTGCTTGTAGGTGCAACCTGGAATTTGTTCAACCGATTCGTGAATGAGCAGACAATGAAACAATGATCGTTCCTAAGTTCCATCAAATTATAGCAAATCAACTCATTTTTACCTTGGTTAGGGTTTCCTCCAGATGAATCTCCATGACCATTTCGACCAGTACCTCCTGAGCCTCCACTGTGCTCAGCACGGTTCGCCTCGTATCGGTGGGGGTGGGGGAGGGTTAGACCCTCGGGTGTTCACCATTCTCCTGGGTGGCATGTTTCTTTCAAAACACAACACAACAAGGTTAGGCATTTATCTGATACCATCATACTAGATAATAAAAGGATATATATATATATACGTATACATATATATACACAACCAAACAATCCACCAAACATGTAAAGCAATTCATACAAGCAACAAGCATGCACAAACAGATAAATAATAATGTGTCACAAAGATAATCACCGAGTTTTTATATATATCAGGACAACTTGTTACATAATTGTTAATGAAGGAAACACAAATGCATATGGGTTACATCACCCAATCAGTACAAGTTTAATACATATAAAAGGCAAAATATATTTCTTCACATTGGCGATCGTTTGTCTTCAATTTGTACCCAAAACTCGGCTTCAATCTTCATGTCCAAAAATACTGCTCCAACAAAAGTACTTGCAATGAAAAACCTAATGGGCTGGTGGAGAGGGTGGGGGTGTAGGGAAAACCAAACTGCGAAGATGAGCTACCTCATCCTCGAGCTCGTGGACTTGACGGATCAGGAAACTCACCTGCTGCTCAAGTGTAAGGACTCGAGCAACATAACCATCAACAGGTGCATGAACATGTAGTGGTGGGTATGCTGTTGGTAGTGGAGATGCTGGTGGTGGTGAGGATGGTCGTGGTGGTGGTGGTGTAACTGGTGGTGGGAAATCTAGTGGGGAAGGTCGTCTAGCATCAGCCTCATTCTCCAGCTCATAGACCCTACAACAGAGGATCTCAACCTGAAGCTGGAGTGATGAGAGGAGATCATCTCTGGTATATCCAGAGTGATGAGAAGGATGATATGGATCAGATAATAGCATATCATATGGAGGGAATGGTGGGAATGGTGGGAAAGGTCGGGATGGATGAAAGCATGGGATCATCTCGGGTGGTGGTACATGTGGGTGTCCTGAGGGCTCTCCCTCGTGAGTAGGGGGTGTATGTGGGAAGGCTGACGCAAAACGGATACTACGTATCTAGCTAGAATGGTCCACTGGGACAGGTGGCTATGAAAAGCTGCCACTGGTAACATGAGTGGGGGTATGAGGAGGTGTATCAGTAGGTGTGGGAATGGGGGTAGGGGTAGCAGGTGCGACCGATATAGCATCATCATCATCTGTAGGGTAGGCCTCTAGTCTTGTGGCTCGAAGTGCAGAAGAGGTCACTGACTCGAAGGAGTCGGCGTCAGAATCTGGATCAGAATCAGAAGAAATGTCAATAACAGAGACCACAGGGGATGCTACGTATAGGATAGCGATGTTGAAGACCTCGCCATCGCCAAGATCGTCGTCAGGGTGATCCACCTCAAACACAGGAACATCAACATCGTCATCCAAGTCAACAACGAAAGGCCAATCCTCAGCAGGGATGGCAGCTAGGGGAATAGCGTGGATAGGGATAGGCTCGACGATATGCTCACCATCGGGATGCCCAATGATGAATTAATCGTGAATGGGTAAGGGAAAATGTAGGATCGGTTTTCGACTCCGTAACGATTGCGTAAGACACGTGTGACATGCGGAATTCGTACACGTGTGTGGACCGAACACGAGAACCGTACTAAATCTGTGATTCCATTTATAGATCTGAAAGTTATACAAGAAACGTGAATCACCTTGATACTTTCTCTCTCTAGACTCTCTCTCTAGCTCCAAAGCTCTAAGTCTCCAAAAGTGCAAAAGTCCTAAACATAACACCTAAGTGTCCTATTTATAGGCCAAGGTGATAAGGAAGGTTTCCTTATTTACAATAATTCCACCTTGCCTTTTCTATCTAAATATTACAATATAAGGCTAGATTAGTTCAGTTTCTCGCTACGGATCGTATTGACGGAGGCGATAGACATAAATGCACTAACAGAAAAGCTAGAACATCATCAATAAAAGGGGCATCATCTCCAAAGTCTGGTAGGGCGAAAGGCTGAAAATCATCGAGATCCTCATCATCCGACATCATCTCAGGGTCGGTCTCAGAGTCAGACGTAAAAATCTCTGGAGCTGAGACAATCTCGTCGTCGTAGACAATAGCCAGAGGGTAGTGCTCCTCCGATAATCCACTACTCTCTGAGGAAGACATAAGTACCTGTAACATAAAAGTCATGGTATATGTACATTTATTAATTATTATTACTTAATATATATATATAGATATATAGTTATAGTTATAGTTATACACATTGTTGCACGTAATCCCTAGTTGAAGATAAGTTCTACTTCTGTGCACCCTAAGTCACGTAGTGTCCTTGCTTGACTTTTGAAAGAAACAAGTTTATGTAGTGGATGTCGCAGAATGTTTTATGCAATGAAAACTTTTGTAAAAATTGTTTTCGTGAGAGGATCCTAAGGATTGTAGACTAGACTCGAGAAAGAATCCTGGTTCACTACAATTGAAGCTCTGATACCAATCTGTCACACCCCTTTCAAAGGTGGAAGCACGAGGTGTGATCTGAGTGGTTCTCATTGCATACGATAAGTAAACATGCTATATGATATAAAATAAACTCCATCTTGCCATTCAAGTTTGATTATCCAAAATAGAGAAATTAGTTTAAAGTTTACATCATAAATAAAAGATAATTGTTTGAAAGTTCATAACACGATTTCAAAACAAAGATCAAGGTTTTGTTTCCTATATCACCACAGAGGATGGGATATAGTAAACAAATCCACAAAAGATGGTGATGGTAGTTAGACACTAAACATCTTGATAAGGAGCCCGCGAGCATTATCCACTAATTCCCTGAAATACATGTAAGTTTAAAAATCGTCAACAAAAGTTGGTGTGAATTCATGCAGTTTGTGTAAAATGTAACATTTGTAATCGTATAAAAGCATGGTATGTAATTGTAAAATGTAAGTTTGTAAGTTGTAATGAAATGGAATCGAGATCGCTAATGTTTAGCTAGGACATTAACATATGTGACGACATAGGAAGCATCCAAACCTAGGCGATTTTTGACATCGTTTACCCTACGATTGTGACCCAAGACACTCCATGACTACGTGTTGTCAAGAGAGTGAGTCTGCCCAGACCTGTTAGATCTAACCCTTGTTCTTTCGATCTAAACTAGATTGATGGTGCTTACATATCCCCTATTCGTGACATGATATATGTATGATTCCTTTGTTTTAAACATACCAAGTTGTACACGTATTTTCCCCAAAGTTTAGAAAACAGTAAAAATGTTTAAAAGTGGGGACATGAACTCACTGTTTTGCATCTTGAGCGTCTAGCTTCACCGGCTTCTGCTACTTGAATGTCGTGACCTATAGACGTTCTACGTATATTAATAACCTAACTTGTAAACTTCTAAGTACAAGTTACTATTTGGATTTAACAAGTAAGTCGTCCCGCGCGCGTTGCTGTTGCTGCGCGACATCCATAATGCAAAATACTACAGTAACTATACACATACACAAAAGTAAAGTTTAGCTTCTAAAGTACACAAAAAATACAACTAAAGCTATTGCTTTCTAGGTTTAAAATATATGAATTACCCACAGCTTTGTGGCATCCATACACAATAGTATAAAATCAACTTCTAGAGTAAAAAAATACAAAGTCCATTAACTGTTATCTTGATAAATATTAAGATCGAATGCATATACTTGGGGAAAAACGAATATGATCTGTTTACTTTATAACTTTAAAATTTCATACAATGACATATAATATTCTGTATAAAAGTTTATACTATTTTATGTTTTTCATTTTAATATGTAATAAGTCATTACTTTAAATACATTTTTAAACTTTTTTAGAGAGCTTAATAGCATAATTTTTTTTTGCCGTACCAATAATAAACTTGCTAGTTTGAAATAAGGACATGTAGCAAAATATGGTTTAGGAAATAAAAGTAAGATGTATTATGTATATAACTAAATAGAAAAATATATTTTTTAGTATGATGATAATAAACTTAGTAAGTCTATGATTCATAGAATAATACTTTATAGTTTATAATGATAAAAACATACCAAAACTATGGATTCCTTATCTTTTCTTTTTCTGAATATCATTCTCCAGACCAACACAATAAAAACCAAAACCAAATTGCCCTAAACTCCCCCACCCTCTACACAAACTTCATCTTCCTCCGTAGATGCAGAGGCCGATGCCCTATCGCCGTTTTATACCGTTTTATGCACCGTTTACCCATAAAGCATCCCAAACCCCTGGCAACACTACACACGTCAACATCCGTTTCTTTTTGTTGAATCGTGACGGTGATCAAGATGAACATTGGTCCCGAAACCCATACCAGAAACGCTGGTGTTTCGAGGCAACTGGCGTTGCGGCCGCTGGAGTTAGCGATTGGAAATTGATTGATTGGGTTTTAATGAGACGATGGGGTTATATAGGGTGTAAAATGGTGGCAAATGACAGGGGAAAAGGCAGTTGGAGGAGACGCATCGGTTTGGTTTCATCTGTAAAGTCATGACGGTAGGAACCGTGAGTAGGAGACGTAGATGGAGAGGTGTCTTTTTGGATGTATGACAGTTATAATTTGGTGATTCGGTATCACGGCAATAGCTTCGGTAACAATGATGTGGAATTCAATTTAATTATTCTGAACCGACGTAATGTTTTGTGAAATTCAGTTTAATTATTCTGAACCGGTATAATGTTTTGTGGTGTCTTTTTGTTGCTTTTTGTATGGTATAGTAATGTGTCTTACATGTATTGTTTCTTGTATCATTTGTATATGTATGTCACATTATATTTAATATTGTATTTGTTATATATTTTTATCCCAAATATATATATATATATATATATATATATATATATATGTATGTATAAGTAGGATTTTGAGAATGCTATATGTTAAAAATAATATATTTTTAACTTTTACAAATATATGTCACTTATATTGTTTTCCCAAAAATAAATATAAGTAGTTTGTTAAATAATATTTCCAATATTATTTTTGGTGTAAGTATACTTATGAAAGTATACTTGTATTTTAAGTGTAAATTCTTGTATATTTGTATTAATTAACCAAAAATCAATTCTTTGATTTTTTTTACTTTCCGGAATTTTATTTCTTAAAAATAATAATATTTTTAAAGGTTTATTGGTTATATATATATTTTGTCACACTTTGTTAAATATATATATTTACTTACTTTTGTTACTTGTCACATTTTTATAATTCTTCCATTACTTATTGTAATTTTTGTATAAGTCCAAAAATATATAAAATTGTCCAATAAGTCCAATAATTATCGAAGTCCTTAATTTTATAGGAAATATATGTATATTGATATATATTTTTGTATTTGTCCATGTATCCTTTTTATATGTAATTTTGTATACTTGTATCATTGTGTATTTCTTAAGTATTTGTATGTGTATTTTTGTAGTATACTCCTTGGGAGTATTTAATGTATTTTTCAAGTTCCTAACATACTAATACATATAATACACATAATATACACTTAGCACATAATCTTGTGACCACTATATATATATATATATTTTTCCCTAAAAATATACATACTTAATATTGTTTTTATACTTGAAGAAATCCTTATTTCTTACTTGTAATTTTTGTATAAAAATTAGGAAACCTTGGTAAATATTTTTAGGTGAATTTTGGGGAAATAAGTTTCACCAAAACTTATATTTTTCTAAGTGTCAAAATTTTATAAAAATTTTGACATAGTTTCCCTTAAAAATGGAGGTTTCCCATGTTTATAAAACATGTTTTTATTTTCTTTTCATCATCAAACTCAACTTTCAACAAATCTCACAAGTAACATATACTAAAATCATTACACATTACCCACCAAAACCTTTTTCTTTTCAAACCCATTTGTTTTAGTAAAAAGCTCGGTTATCTTGTGACAAAAAAATGAGAGTCTTGCAATAACCAAACAAGTTCCTCAAAGAAATCTTCTTTGAATATGTTTGGTGTGAATAAATGTCACCAAATGAGCTTAAAAGAACAAAAGGAACAAATAAGCAGCCAAAACCAACATAAATACAAGAAGAAGTAATAAAGTGACATGCCCGACCCCTCGGCTGCATCTCCCAAGATAAAAACAAGGAAACAGACCCTGACCACGGGGCCGTGCCCAGCTGAGCATGGGGCGTGGTTAGGACCTGCACATCAAGACAAACCTGCAGAAGCTTCTACACCCACCGCAGGGCCATGCCCAGCTCTACACGGGACGTGGTCAACTCTAAGATTCGCATAATCTTGATTGTACAGCAAAGAGTTGACCACTTGGCCGTGCCCAGAAGACACAGGGTCATGTGGGGCCCCCTGCTGACAATTGCAATTAATGAAGGAAGAGAAAAGGATGGCCACGTGCCGTGCCCACTAGACACGGGGTGGTGGCCAGGGCTATGTTCAGGCTATAAATAGGGGTGCTTGGTTCACTTCAAAGGCATCCCTTGGCAAACCACTTCTCTCCCACTTTGCCACCACTCCACCACCACTACAACACCAACACCCACCACCATCATCCATCATCCATCTTTAGAGTGTGTAGTAGTCTCGGGATCTAAGATTGATCGTAAGAGTTTTTGTCAATCAAAGGGCATGTTTGGCTAATCTCTTACATCACTTGGAGAAGACAAGTCTTTAATGTATTACTTTTGATTTTTAATCTTTCGGCACTTTTTAATTGGGTTTGTATTAATGACTTTAATAACTAGTTTCTTATGTTGAAGGTGAATTTTCTTTACCATTTCTTCATGATGTCATTGATTTGCTTATTCGTGTCTTTACGGTCTATATAAAGCGCATTAACTACCTGGAAGGGGGTTAGGAGGGTGGTTTGGTAAAGTTCTTGTCTCGTTTAGTGTATAGATCCTGCAAGGACCTGGTTCAAGCTTACTAGGACCTCCTTCAATACCTAATGGTATTGGATGGCGGGGGTGTGAATAGCTTGAATCACTCATATGTAAACTATTATTAATACTTTAAACCGGCTGCTTGGGATTGTATCCTTGCTGACTCAAACCACTTAGCCGAGGGTAACGTCACCTTAAAAGAGGGGCCTACCACTTTTCGCGTTAATAACTAACTTAATTGTCTTTCAATATTCCGACCCTTTGGGATTGTATCCCTGCTGACTCAAACCACTGGGTGGAGGGTAACGTCACCTTCAAAACAGGGGCCTACTACTGTAACTAAGATAATCTCTTAAAAAGTCCGAAAGTGCGAAAATCATCAAAGGATACATTAAAGATGAGTTGGATCCAAGTGATTCTATCTTGTCTATTTGTTTTTCATTTTATTTAGTTTTACATTTTTAGTTTTATTTTTATGTTTCAAAACTTTTCTAAAAAATTTAGATCGATTAGACGTTGAGGATTAACGGGTATTAAAAGCTCTTGTGTCCTTGGAGGACCTCGGTATCTTACCAACACTATACTACGCTCGCGATGGGTGCACTTACCCAAGTGTGTGTTTAGTGTTAGTACAATATCATGTTTTATAAATTTAAAACTTGACTAATGCGTAAAATGGGCTCAAAATATTAATGAAACCATATCACACTCTACGCACACCAAGTTTTTGGTGCCGTTGACGGGGACACAAGGATTTTAAGAAAGTTTAAAATCCGCGGCCTAATTATTTTTATTCATTTTTCTATTTTTTTAGGATTTTTCTTAGTTTTTCAATTTCTGCAGAACTCAGCACGGGCCGTGCTCAGCCAGACACGGGGCCGTGTCCATCTCCCTTACTTGCAGTTATGTTTTAAGTCAGACAGTAGCTGACCACGGGGCTGTGTCCACGCAACACGCCCCCGTTTCCACCCTCCAGTTACCGAAAACAGGACGGTAAGATCCCGACGGTTGGTAATTTCTGACAAAAATATGGATGATATTGATTATTTTTACTTTCGCCACTCTTACGGTGAGTGGTGTCAAATATGTGGTGTATTTCATCAAGATTTAGAATGTTTCTTTCTAAATTATAAACCTCACTATTTAGACCCATCGTTTTCCTGTAGTCACCTTAAGATGGGCGAAAGTAAAAACGATCATTATTATCCACCCGAATGCCCTCAACCATCTCTTCCAACCAACATAACCTCTGAAGAATTATGTCGAATAGAAGAATGGATTCTCCTAAAAATAAAAGAAATAGAGCTTATGATGAAAACAAGGTATTCATCACAAGACAAAAATCAAGGAGAAATGTTGGGACCACATTCGGAATCTACCAACATCGACGACACCAAAAGTACCTCAACCTTTTGTGAAAGCATGGGCGATAGTCGTCCCTGTGTCTATGCGCTCATAGACCTGAGCGATTCGACATACACCTTCTTTAACAAGAGCCCGGATAAGGGGAATAAAGGTTGGTTTCGCCCACCAGTAATTAGTTTAGGTTTTACCCTTTCCGATAACCTCTTGCTTTCTTGCTTAAATCAAGAGCAATTAAGGTACCTTAGGGACTTCGGTGTTGTTCCCTCCAGTAAGGAACCACCCGATCCGAATAAAAACCTTAAAATAAGATGCCGCTTCATAAACATTCTAGCCACGGGGCCGTGCTCAGGTCAACACGCCCCGTGTCCACCTCAAATTTCACCACGGGGTCGTGTCCAGGCCACCACACCCCGTGCTCATAATACGGACAAAAAGTGTCAGAACCTTGCCTGACCATAGGGCCGTGTCCAGCCGACACGGGGCCGTGGTCAGTGTGATGTCGTTTTCTATAAAGTCAGCTTTGTTTCTGCACATTTGGACCCATTCCAAAGACAAAGTTCTGCTGGGATTCACACACATACCTTAAAAGGTATATTTTCAAAAGGTTTATCTCAAACCATCTTGTCTTTGCCACTTTTGTCACTTACCTTCTTCTCCAAAACTCTCCAACCTCCATTAGAGCTTTAAAACTTCACAACTTCAAGCTTTATTTGAGTATTTGCAAGGTTTTTAACCAAGGAATCTAATTAAACATAAGTTTTACAACATTGTTTTGAGTTATTTATGTTTAGAAATGTTTTAAAACACAGAGAAATAATTTAAAACAATGATATTCCTTGGTTCAAAAACTTACAGAGGTGTGACCACGGGGCCGTGCCCAGTAGGCACGGGGTGGCCGGAGTCTCATTTTCATCTTTTTGAAATTTTCGTCTTATTTTCTTAGTATGTCGAGCCAAAACAGTGGAACATCTTCAGTCAACTCAAGAAACAGTCGAAGGGGAAGAAGACCGTCAATCGAAGCTACCCTTGTCCGATATGTGTGTGCACTAAGGGAAGCCCTCGACGAAATGACATCGGTGGAGGAGGTCCTCATTGACCGTATCAACTACTTGACGGTGGGACTAGAGAATAGCTTCCAAGAAATCAACCTTTTTACACCAAAGGTTGAACATTCTTGTTATGCCACCCATGGAACCAATCTTCCCACAAGAGGATTGGAACCTTGCGTAAGAAGTTGTGAACCCAATCGGATGGAATGACCTTCCTCCGGAACCTCCTCTAGACACATTACACGAGGTCTCGGTGGATGTTGCACCTCCCCCACAAGAGGTTGTGGACAATGAGCCCGTCTTCCTTCTCCCTCGGGAGATTGACGAGTGGCTTAATGACGTTTGAGGAGTACCCTCCAGAGCGAAGCTCTAAAAAGACCCTACTCTCCGAAAAATTATTTTTGGGTTTTTGTTGTTTCGACATGTAAAATCTAGAGTAGAGCTTCCTTATGGTTTTTAAATTTCTTGCATATTAGGACATATCCATCTTATCTTAGGACTATTGTAACTTTTAATTTTTAGGATTATCTTAGGACCCTATGTATCTTGCACTCTTAATGAATGATGGTTTAAATTATTATATGGTGTTTGGATGTTGGCTTAACAAACGAGAAAAGGTAAAAATTTCCAAAGGGACGTTAAAACCGCACCCCATGCACAAAAACAGAGCCTTCCGTCAACTTTTCCAACTTTCCAACATGTGCAGCACGGGGTCGTGCTCGGCTCAACACGCCCCGTGCCCAGGCTCTACAGAAAAATCCCCAGATCAGGTAACAGACCACGGGCCGTGTTCACTGAATACGTCCTGTGGCTAGCCTTCTGTTAAATTCTGTTACCGGAAATCTGACAACGGGGCCGTCCCCGGACCATACGGGGCCGTGGCCAGATGCCCAGTAACATAAAACCTTGTTTTTAAACACCTTTTACACATTCGAATCAACTTAAAACTTATTTTTGGGACACATTGAGGACAATGTGTAATTTAAGTGTGAGGGGGATGCTAAAATCTTGAATCTTGCAAGTCCTAATAACAAGCCTTACACAAAACTCTATTGGAACCGCTGATGTGTGCAAAATGCAACATATAAATTGCATCAATTGAGGCATAAAACTAACCTTTTTTAGTACTAATGTTGGAAAAAGCATGTTTCTTTCTTCCTTTTGAATTTACAGGACCAAATGAGCTTAAAAGAACAAAAGGAACAAATAAGCAGCCAAATACCAACATAAATACAAGAAGAAGGAATAACGTGACATGCCTGACCCCTCAACAGTATCTCCCAAAGCAAAAACAAGAAGACAGAAGTTGACCACGGGGAGTGCCCAGCTCACCACGGGGCGTGGTCAGCCCTGACACAAGAAGACAAAACCTATAGAAGCTTCTATGCCCACCATGGGGCCGTGCCCAGCACACCACGGGGCGCGGTCAACTCTAAGATTTGCAGAATCATGATAGTATAGCGAAGAGTTGACCACGGGGGCGTGTGGGGCCCTCTGCTGACAGCTGCAATTAATGAAGGAAGAGAAAGGAGTGACCACGGGGCTGTGCCCAGCGGACATGGGGCAATGGCCAGAGCTCTGTTCAGGCTATAAATAGGGGTGTTTGGTTCACTTCAAAGGCATCCCTTGGCAAACCACTACTCTCCCACTTTGCCACCACTCCACCACCACTACAACACCAACACCCACCACCATCATCCATCATCTATCTTTAGAGTGTGTAGTAGTCTCGGGATCCAAGATTGATTGTAAGGGTTCTTGCCAATCAAAGGCCATGTTTGGTTAAGCCTCTTACATCACTTGGTGAAGACAAGTCTTTTATTTATTACTTTTGATTTTTAATCTTTCGGCACTTTTTATTTGGGTTTGTATTAATGACTTTAATAACTAGTTTCTTATGTTGAAGGTGAATTTTTCTTATCATTTTTCCGTGGTGTCTTGAGGTTACTTTACTGTCTATATAAAGTAAAAGATTGCATCATTCATGTGTTTACGGTCTATATAAAGGCACGTTAACTACCTGGTTGGGGGTTAGGGGAATGGTTTGGTAAAGTTCTTGCTTCGTTCAGTGTATAGATCCCGCGAGGACCAGGTTCAAGCTTACTAGGACCTCCTCCAATACCCATTGGTATTGGATGGCGGGGGTGCGAATAGCTTGAACCCCTCATATGTAAACTACTATTAATACTTTAAACCGGCTTCTTGGGATTGTATCCTTGCTAACTCAAACCACTTAGCCGAGGGTAACGTCACCTTTAAAAGAGGGGCCTACCAGTTTTCGCATTAATAACTTACTTAAATATCTTTCAATATTCCGACCCTTTGGGATTGTATCCCTGCTGACTCAAACCACTGGGTTGAGGGTAACGTCACCTTCAAAAGAGGGGCCTACTACTATAACTAAGATAATCTCTTAAAAAGTCCGAAAGTGCGAAAATCATCAAAGGATACATTAAAGACGAGTCGAATCCAAGTGATTCTATCTTGTCTATCTGTTTTTATTTTATTTATCCTTCCATTTTTAGTTTTTATGTTTCAAAACTTTTCTCAAAAAATTTAGATTGATTAGACGTTGAGGATAAACCGGTACTAAAAGCTCTTGTGTCCTTGGACGACCTCGGTATCTTACCAACGCTATACTATGCTCATGATGGGTGCACTTGCCCAAGTGTGTGTTTAGTGTTAGTAGAATATCGTGTTTTATAAATTTAAAACTTGACTAATGCGTAAAATGGGCTCAAAATATTAATAAAAACATATCACGCTTCGCACACACCAAGTTTTTGGCGCCGTTGCCGGGGACACGAGGATTTTAAGAAAGTTTAAAATCGACGGCCTAATCATTTTTCAAAACCTTTTCAAAACTGCGCGCACATTTTTTTTTCTTTTTATTTTTATTTTTGCATAACAGTAGTCTGAACACGAGGACGGGCTCACTGAACACGCCCCCGTGCTGCACATAACCAGTAACATTTTTCAAAACGCCCTGATATAGGATCTGACCACGGGCCGTGTTCACTGACCACGGGGCCGTGGTGAGCCTCTATTTCATTTTTTAATTTTGTTTTCTTGTCCCGAGATTTTGTGATCTGCTGAGTGATTCTCATGGATCAATACTCAGGAGGTTACAATTACTACTATGGAAGAGGATGATTACGAAGAAGAATATTGTACCATTTGCGGTAATCATCACTCGGTACAATATTGTGACCTTTTCGAGCCATCCACCTCATACACATACCATGAGGAACCAAGGTATGAATCATCCACCTCATACACATACCATGAGGAACTAAGGTATGAATCACCTCCCTCATACACTCACTATGAGGAACAATGGTATGAACCATCTACCTCATATGAGTATTATGAGGAACCAAGGTTTGAACTTCCACGCTCAAGCTTTTGGGACACTTATCCCGCTAAATTTCACGAACCACCAACTATCCTCCCCGAAGCTGGGAGAATAGTACAACACCTCAAAGCTATCGAACGCTATATAAAAGAATCCCGCGCGAGGGAAGAGGCAATTTGTACTAAAGAGGTAATAATAGAAGAAGTAAAAATGGAAGAACAAGTAAGTGAAAAACTGATGCATGAACCAAACAACGAAAAAGGTAAGTTCGAAAACGTTAATTTTAAAAAGGGTTCTAAATAAATCATGACGAATATGATTGTAAATAAAATAAAAATAAAACTTAATAAAAATCTTGGATTCCCGACACTCAAGATAAGCCCAAAACTTCTTCTGTACCTCTTCCATTTGGGTGTGTAAGCCACATATTAAAGAGTTTTGCTTGAGGACAAGCAAAGATTCAAGTGTGGGGGTATTTGATGTGTGCAAAATGCAACATATAAATTACATCAAATGAGGCATAAAACTAACCCTTTTTTAGTACTAATGTTGGAAAAAGCACGTTTCTTTCTTCCTTTTGAATTTACAGGACCAAATGAGTTTAAAAGAACAAAAGGAACAAATAAGCAGCCAAATACCAACATAAATACAAGAAGAAGGAATAACATGACATGCCTGACCCCTCGGCTGAAGGATCGTGAAACGACCTAATGAGTCGATCAGAAGAGTGCTCAGACCGAATCAGAGGCGGAATTCATTGATTCGGTCTTCGTTTAGCTTGTATTCACTAATAAATGTCTTGTTTATTGATCTTGAACGGATTTACAGCACAGAGACACTTCGACAGGGCTTCGCTGTCGGAAATCAGAAAATTACAAATGAATCCGTTTGAAGGGTATTTATAGAGGAGGACCCTTCCATTTGAAAGTGGCAAGACACCCTTCAAACGGACAGCTCCTTCAAACGGTGACCCCCTCAAACGGTCAGGACATTCTTCAAACGGTCAACCATGTCTCAAACGAACAGCCTCCAATTTCATATTTCAAGTAATTCTATTTTGTCTTCTAGTTCCATGGTGCAATGATGATGTCACTCTTATGATGTCATCATCAAGAATGATGACATCACTCTAGTTCAAATCTGCAACGCACCCGAGACTCGACATAAGACGAAGACGAAAGATGTATGCACTAACAGTCTCCCCCTCAGATGTTGACGAGTCTTAAGTGTCGAGTCTTCGCATCTTCAGTCTTTATCAGTCTCTTCTCTTTCTTAGCATATACCAGGATCTTCTCTTTGGCTCTAACCTCGTCAGACTCCCCCTCTCATCATGATGGGATCGCTATCTGGAATTAGCTATCACCTTGAGATTGCATCATGGCTTTAACTCTGTTTAAGCTTATCTCCTGCACAATCTTCTAACAAACACATAAGTTTTTACTTAAATCAATAAGAAAAACTTACTAGTAATAGTTACATCAAGTTCAAATTAATGACCCTGATTAACTAATCAAGCTACTTTCTTAAATAATTTTTTTTTCAATTCAGCACACACACTCCCAAACCTGTTCATCATGTTCAGCACTTGAAATTTTGAAAATCAGCTCTTCAACATCAGTTGTCGAAAATCTTTTTGTATTTTTCAAAATTTATGCTAAAACACACTAAAATCTTTTTAGGTTTTTGAAATAGAATGAAATGCAATAAAGAAATATTTACAAACAATATTTTTGTGAGTTTGTGTAAGAGGATCATATCAGTTTATGATACCAATCACTAGCACCGTTAAGCTTTAAACATTTTCAGTTCTAAACGATTCACATTGATTGACGATATTGTTGTCCACTTAAACTCAATCTAAAAACTTTCGAAATGCTTACCGATATGTTAAGGTATATTAATTTTGCACTAAGCTCTTATGGACCCCACGATCTCAGCATATCCCCTCATCATGCAATACACTGACCCAAGTAATGCCTTTAAACTTTTATCAACTGTGATTTGTGCAAAAACAAAGCAGAATGTTTAAACATTAACAATCAGGTCGATACTTCCGTATACGCAGAGAAAGTCCAATGTTTAAACAAAAAAAGAAAAATAAAACAAGTTGAAGTTGTTTAGGCTTTAACCACCAGGTCGATACTTCCGTATACGCAGAGGAGGTCCAAAGCTTAAACGAAACAGCAAAGAAAATAAAGCAGAACGTTTAGGCAATAACATCCAGGTCGATACTCACGTATACGCAGAGGATGTCCAATGCTTAAACAAAATAAAGAAATAAGACAAGTTTAAATCTTTGCAAAATAAAATGCACAATCACAACGACTTTTTAGCAAAGTTGTGAAAGTTCACAAACTTAACCAGTTTTATGTCTTTCGACAATCAGCGATTACTGAGTAGGCACACAATCAAGAAGGACAAAACTAAGTACTATGCTTTCGACCATGTTTCCCACTAGAACTAGGCTTTTTCATTTAAGTTTGTATCGTTATCGCAAATCTACTAGTCTAGCTGAGCCTATCGTCACATCTTTAGTGAGATCGCTTATCACATTTTATCTCTCCATTTCTTTAGCATGTTGTGACAGTCCAACTGATCTACTATCATTTCCTCTTTTTGACAACAAAACTCATTTTTGCATTTTTCAATGTTTTTGACATTTTCTAATTTTCTAATTTTTTTTTAAAATTTTTACTCCCCCTAAAATCAAAATATGTTTCAATTTTGATTTTCTGGGAAAATTTGAAAAACAACTGTACAAAATAAACTGACAACATGATGAGAATCACTTCAATTCTCCATTCACTTGGCATGAACAATCAGAACTCCCCCTGACAACAAAACATTTTCCCATAGTGATTTCAAAACATTTAAGTTTGTTTTAATCAAAATGGTTTTTCCAGAAAATAAGTTTTGTGAGTCATTTCTTTCATAAACATGGGGATCATATTCATCACCTTGTTCTTTCAATCACATGTAAAGATTTAACATTTCCAATTTAAAACAACAAAACCACTTGTAAAAAATCAAGTACAACTTAATGTCCCTGATTTTCCACATGTAAGTCGAAATATCACTTTTGTGAATTTCTCAAGAAATGTGCCGATTCATGTTCCACACTTACCAACTTGGGAACTCCGGCAAGTCAGGTTTTTCATTTAAAGAGTTTCACCCAAGCCTGACGGTTCTTGGGTACTTTTGAAATTCCATTTGACAATGATGGAAAATTTTCATCATTCATTGTCAAACCGGAATCACCACTTTTTACCTCAACACATGGCTCCTCTGGCTTTACCACACCAGATTCATCGCCTGAACGTGGCTTGTCTGACTTTGATGAGTCAGATTCATCGCCGACATGTGGCTCCTTTGTTTCCAAAGAAACAGATTCATCGCCAACCATTTTCTTCTTCTTCTTTCTCTCTTCTGTCCTCAGATTTATATCTGATGAATTCATTTTGCTAGATTTGTCATTCTTTGGAGAGCAAAATGATTTATCAGAACTTTTATCTGCTTTTCCAGTTGTATCCGAGGAAAAAATCTTTTCAAGATACTCTCTCGCTTTCTTCCTCTTCTTCCTCAGTCTGTCTTTTTGCCCCTGTGAAAGCTTCACTTTCTTTTCTTGAACTTTAGGTTCTTGAACCTTCTGTTCTTTGGGCTTGACATTGACTGGTTTCTTCACCTGCTTCTAAGATTCAGCCCTCGATCTTCTCATTGATCTCATTGAGCAATCTCTAGCAATATGGCCAATGATGTTGCAGTTAAAGCATCTCCTTGACTCAAATCTCCAACTCTGGCAGTTAACAGCAATGTGTCCTTGATAACCACATCTGTAACACACTCTGTTATCGTACCAATCACCCTTTTTAGTCCAAACATTTAGATCAAAGCACTGTTTGGCTTTGTGGTAATCATCATTCCTCTTGAAAGCTGGATTTGGCATTTGAGCTCTGTGGTCCGACCTGCACCACTCATTAACAACAATTTTTGAATTTTCATTTTTTACTTTTTGTAATTTTTGAGTGCGATTGGATGATTGATCTGATGAACTTTTATTTTCTTTTTGAACATTTTTCAAAATTTTCTCTTTTTGTTTTTGTTCCACTTTCTTCTTCAAAGGTTTTTGCTTAGAGCATTCTCCCTTTTCAGTTGATTGTGGAACAGTTTCTTGAAACTTTTCTTTAAACTTCAAAAATAAATTCTTTTTCTTCATTTTTTCATTTTCATCATCAGATTTTTCATCGCAATCTTCAACTATGACTTTATCATAGTTTGTGACATCGTCACTTATTGGAACGGAATTGATCGGTTTTGGACATGGATAATCTGGTGTTGATGACGAGGTCTCAAAACCTTTCAATTTCTCTTCAAGCTCTTTGATTTTAATCCGAGCTTTTTCAGCTTCATTTTCAAGTCGAATGATTTTCTGAAGATGAGAATTTATTTCAATTTGTTTTTCAAGATTATTTTTAAAGATAACAGATTTCTCATCTTCTAAAATCTTCATTTGACTTTGAAAATCTTTTCCAGTTTTTAATTTTTCATTTTCAAAATCTTTTTCGTTTTCTTTCATAATTTTGTTTTCTAATGTCAAACTGTCCAAATCATTTAACAGTTTGACATTTTCAGATTTCAATTTCTCATAATTTTCCTGTAAAACAAGAATCTGTTTATCTTCAAATTGCTTCTCATCTTTCAATTTCTTGATTTCCAATGTCAAACTTTCCGCATCTTTCAAGAGTTTGCCATTGTCAGCTTCAAGTTTATCACATTTAGAGCACACTGATTCAGAACCAGATTCTTCATTCTTTGGAATATCCTTTGTTTCCATCTTGTATGTTCCTGCACAAAAGAGTTTAACGAAATCAAAAGGATTCATACTTTCATCAATATAACATTTCCTTTTAATATCATATTTCAGAATACTCTTTGTTGCAAGACACACACGAATTCTTTTATCAATTTCAGTAATTACATCCAATTCCAATTTTTGTAAATTCTTTTCCATTTCGTTCAAAAATTCCTTCTTTTTCTTATATTCCTTACGAAACTCTGCATTAACCTCATTAAAGAACTGTTTTGGATAAAGTTCTTGAAAAAAATCTTTCCTTTTTAGCTCAATCAAGAATTCATCCCATTTAGCAGGTAATGCATTTGCCAATTTCGATATCTGTTCATCATTTGATATTCTAATATCCTTTTTCCTCAAATTGTCTATTAAAATTTTAAACCGTATTTCCAACTCATCCAACGTTTCATCCTTTTGACACATGAAATGTTCAAAACTTTTAACCCAAATGTCCGTACTCACATTTCTATAATTGCTATCCACAGTTCTCATATACCAACTATTTAAACTTTCAAGATAATCATTTTCTTCTTCGTCAAACATTTTCGCCATATTTCAAAACAATTTGTTCAAACAATCTGATTGGGCCGATCAATTAATGAATATGTTTAACGAATGATTGGGCCGATCAAGACAAATGGGCCGTTCAAGATCAAACAATTATTGCCGAAAACTATGAGAACTTCACATGCAAACTTGAATGTTTCACATGGGCCACTGATTATTATCACATGCAACCGACAATTAGTATCTTGGGCCACACTATTTGTAAACCAATAGACTTAGACTTTTAATACTAAATCACATGTAATGATAAATGGATCTGAACACCTAATCCACTGATTGGACCGATGCTTATAATGGTCAGTTAAATCATATGAATTGAAACAATAACCGACAACTTTCACATGCAATTAGTAATGGCTGACATATTTGTTCTAATCTGATTCCCTTTTTGAACTTGGCCGACAAAATGTTTTAAAGTTTATCTAAAGTAAATGGGCCGACACTAGTTCACGTGATTTATAGTCCCAATTTCAAACTACCTGACAACTTCATTCAATGTTTCACACAACACAATGCACTATCACGTGAAACACTGACCCACTTTCAAACTGTATGGCTAGCTTCAAACGGGATGGACAGTTTCAAACGGTCACGATGGCAACTTTCAAACGGTCAGGTTAGTTTTCAAACGGACAGGTCAGTTTTCAAACGGACAGGTCAGTTTTTCAAACGGACAGGTCAGTTTCGTTTAAACGGTCACCAATTATCAAGCCATTTTTACCAGTTTTACTTCGAGTTTAGATCTGATATTCTCAAGGGTTTGTTAAAACACAATTACGCACACATTGTGAAAGTTTTAGCCGATTTTAACCGTGAAAAGTATCAATTTTGTGAAAGAAGGTGTAGAAAATCAGAATTTGCTAGCGAAAACAAGCTAAACGGTAAGAACTCTTCCTCCTGAGCTCTGATACCACTTGTAGGATCGTGAAACGACCTAATGAGTCGATCAGAAGAGTGCTCAGACAGAATCAGAGGCGGAATTCATTGATTCGGTCTTCTTTTAGCTTGTATTCACTAATAAATGTCTTGTTTATTGATCTTGAACGGATTTACAGCACAGAGACACTTCGACAGGGCTTCGCTGTCGGAAATCGGAAAATTACAAATGAATCCGTTTGAAGGGTATTTATAGAGGAGGACCCTTCTGTTTGAAAGTGGCAAGACACCCTTCAAACGGACAGCTCCTTCAAACGGTGACCCCCTCAAACGGTCAGGACATTCTTCAAACGGTCAACCATGTCTCAAACGAACAGCCTCCAATTTCATATTTCAAGTAATTCTATTTTGTCTTCTAGTTCCATGATGCAATGATGATGTCACTCTTATGATGTCATCATCAAGAATGATGACATCACTCTAGTTCAAATCTGCAACGCACCCGAGACTCGACATAAGACGAAGACGACAGATGTATGCACTAACATCGGCAGCATCTCCCAAAGCAAAAACAAGAAGACAGAAACTGACCATGGGGCGTGGTCAGCTCACCACGGGGCGTGCCCAGCTCACCACGGGGCGTGGTCAGCTCACCACGGGGTGTGGTCAGCCCTAACACAAGAAGACAAAACCTATAGAAGCTTCTACGCCCACCACGGGGCCGTGCCCAGCTCATCACGGGGTGTGGTCAACTCTAAGATTTGCAGAATCTTGATAGTACAGCGAAGAGTTGACCACGGGGCCGTGTCCAGAGGCCATGGGGGTGCGTGGGGCCCTCTGCTGACAGCTACAATTAAGGAAGGAAGAGAAAGGGGTGACCAAAGGTCCATGGCCAGCGAACACGGGGCCGTGGCTAGAGCTCTGTTCAGGCTATAAATAGGGGTGTTTGGTTCACTTCAAAGGCATCCCTTGGCAAACCACTACTATCCCACTTTGCCACCACTCTACCACCACTACAACACCAACACCCACCACCATCATCCATCATCCATCTTTAGAGTGTGTAGTAGTCTCGGGATCCAAGATTGATAGTAAGGGTTCTTGCCAATCAAAGGCCATGTTTGGTTAAGCCTCTTACATCGCTTGGTGAAGACAATTCTTTTATGTATTACTTTCTATTATTAATCTTTCGGCACTTTTTATTTGGGTTTGTATTAATGACTTTAATAACTAGTTTCTTATGTTGAAGGTGAATTTTTCTTATCATTTTTCCGTGGTGTCTTGAGGTTACTTTACTGTCTATATAAAGTAAAAGATTGCATCATTCGTGTCTTTACGGTCTATATAAAGGCACGTTGACTACCTGGTCAGGGGTTAGGGGAATGGTTTGGTAAAGTTCTTGCTTCGTTTAGTGTATAGATCCTGCGAGGACCTGGTTCAAGCTTACTAGGACTTCCTTCAATACCCACTGGTATTGGATGGCAGTGGTGCGAATAGCTTGAACCCCTCATATGTAAACTACTATTAATACTTTAAACTGGCTTCTTGGGATTGTATCCTTGCTGACTCAAACCACTTAGCCGAGGGTAACGTCACCTTCAAAAGAGTGGCCTACCACTTTTCGCCTTAATAACTTACTTAATTATCTTTCAATATTCCGACCCTTTGGGATTGTATCCCTGCTGACTCAATCCACTGGGTTGAGGATAACGTCACCTTCAAAAGAGGGGCCCACTACTATAACTAAAATAATCTCTTAAAAAGTCCGAAAGTGCGAAAATCGTCAAAGGATACATTAAAGAAGAGTCGGATCCAAGTGATTCTATCTTGTCTATCTATTTTTATTTTATTTATCTTTTCATTTTTAGTTTTTATGTTTCAAAAATTTTCTTAAAAAATTTAGATTGATTAGATGTTGAGGATAAACCGGTACTAAAAGCTCTTGTGTCCTTGGACGACCTCGGTATCTTACTGATGTGTGCAAAATGTAACATATAAATTACATCAAATGAGGCATAAAACTAACCCTTTTTGTAGTACTAATGTTGGAAAAAGCGTGTTTTTGTCTTCCTTTTGATTTTACAGGACCAAATGAGCTTAAACGAACAAAAGGAACAAATAAGCAGCCAAAACCAACATAAATACAAAGAAAAGGAATAAACGTGACATGCCCAACCCCTCGGTAGCATCCCCAAAGTAAAAAAAAGGAGTCAGAAGACTGACCACGGGGCCGTGCCCAGCTGAACACGGGGCGTGGTCAGGGACCTGCACTAAAGCCAAACCTGTAGAAGCTTTCACGCCCACCATGGGGGCGTGCCCAGCTCAGCACGGGGTGTGTTCAATGCAAAGATACGCAGAATCTTGCCAAATCTTGATAGTACAGATACGAAGTTGACCACGGGGCCATGCCCAGGAGACACAGGGCCGTGTGGGGCCCTCTGCTGACACTTGCAATTAATGAAGGAAGAGAAAAGGCTGGCCACGGGGGAGTGCCCGCTGGACACGGGGCCATGGCCAGAGTTCTGTGCAGGCTATAAATAGGGGTGCTTGGTTCACTTCAAAGGGATCCGTTGGCAAACAACTACTCTCCCACTTTGCCACCAGTCGACCACCACTACAACACCAACACTCACCACCATCATCCATCATCCATCTTTAGAGTGTGTAGTAGTCTCGGGATCCAAGATTGATTGTAAGGGTTCTTTCCAATCAAAGGCCATGTTTGGTTAAGCCTCTTACATCACTTGGTGAAGACAAGTCTTTTATGTATTACTTTTGATTTTTAATTTTTCGGCACTTTTTATTTGGTTTTGTATTAATGACTTTAATAACTAGTTTCTTATGTTGAAGGTGAATTCTTCCTATCATTTTTCTGTGGTGTCTTGAAGTTACTTTACTGTCTATATAAAGTAAAAGATTGCATCATTCATGTCTTTACGGTCTATATAAAGGCATGTTGACTACCTGGTCAGGGGTTAGGGGAATGGTTTGGTAAGGTTCTTGCCTTGTTCAGTGTATAGATCCTGCAAAGACCTGGTTCAAGCTTATTAGGACCTCCTTCAATACCCACTAGTATTGGATGGCGGGGGTGCGAATAGCTTGAACCTCTCATATGTAAACTACTATTAATACATTAAACCGGCTTCTTGGGATTGTATCCTTGCTGACTCAAACCACTTAGCCGAGGGTAACGTCACCTTCAAAAGAGGGGCCTACCACTTTTCGCAATAATAACTTACTTAATTATCTTTCAATATTCCGACCCTTTGGGATTGTATCCCTGCTGACTCAAACCATTGGGTTGAGGGTAACGTCACCTTCAAAAGAGGGGCCTACTACTATAACTAAGATAATCTCTTAAAAAGTCCGAAAGTGCGAAAATCATCAAAGGATACATTAAATGCAAGTCAGATCCAAGTGATTCTATCTTGTCTATCTGTTTTTATTTTATTTATCTTTGCATTTTTTAGTCTTTATTTCATATTTAAAAACTTTTCTCAAAAAAAGTTTAGATTAATTAGACGTTGAGGATAAACCGGTACTAAAAGCTCTTGTGTCCTTGGACGACCTCGGTATCTTACCAACGCTATACTACGCTCACGATGGGTGCACTTGCCCATGTGTGTGTTTAGTGTTAGTAGAATATTGTGTTTTATAAATTTAAAACTTGACTAATGTGTAAAATGGGCTTAAAATATCAATAAAAACATATCACGCTTTACACACACCAAGTTTTTGGCGCCGTTTCCGGGGACACAAAGATTTTAAGAAAGTTTAAAATCAACGGCCTAATTATTTTTACTTATTTTTCTATTTTTTAGGATTTTTCTTAATTTTTCAGTTTCTGCAGACTTCGGCACGGACCGTGCTCAGCCAGACACGGGGCCGTGTCCAATCATCGTTACTGGCAATCCTGTTTTAAGTCAGATAGTAGCTGACCAAGGGGTTGTGCCCACTGAACATGCCCCCGTGTCCAACCTCCAGTTGCTTTAAACAGAACCGTAAGATCCTACCGGGTGGTAATTTCTGACAAAAATATGAGTGATATTGATTATTTTTACTTTCGCTCCTCTTACGTTGAGTGGTGTCAAATATGTGGTGGATTCCATAAAGATTTAGAATGTTACTTTCTAAATTGCACTCCCCACTATTTAGACTCATCGTTTTCTTGTAATAAGCTTAAGATGGGCGAAAGCAAAAACGATCACTATCTCTCGCCCGAATGCCCTCAACCATCTCTTTCAGACGACATAACTTATAAGAATTATGTCTGCTCGAAGAAATAATTCTCCTAAAATTAAAAGAATTAGAGCTTGAGATGAAAACCAGTTGTTCATCCCAAGACAACGATAAAGGAGAATTGTTGAGGTCACATTCGGATTCTACCAACATCAACGATACCGAAGTACCTCAACCTCTTGTGAAAACATGAGCAATAGTCGTCCCTGTGTTGATTGTGCCGTGAAGGACTCTCCATCGGTCCCCGCTGATGCGCTCATAGACCTGAGCAATTCGACATATACCTTCTTTAACAAGAGCCCGGATAAGAGGAATAACAGTTGGTTTCGCCCACCGGTATTTAGTTTAAGTTTTACCCTTTCCGATAACCTCTTGCGTTCTTGTTTAAATCAAGAGCAATTAAGGTACCTTAGGCACTTCGGTGTTGTTCCCTCCAGTAAGGAACCACCCGATCCGAATAAAAACCTTAAAATAAGACGCAACTTCATAAAACACTCTAGCCACGGGGTCGTGCCCAGGTCAACACGCCCCGTGCCTACCACAAAATTGACCACGGGGTCGTGTCCAGGACAACACGCCCCGTGCTCAGAATACGGACAAAATATGTCAGAGTCTTGTCTGACCACGAGGTCATGTCCAGCCGACACGGGGCCATGGTTAGCGTGCTGTCGTTTTCTATAAAGTCAACATGATTCCTGCACATTTGGACCCATTCCAAAGACCAAGATTTGCTGGGATCTTCACACATACCTTAAAAGGTATATTCCAAAGAAGGTTTCTCAATAACCGTCTTGTCTTTGCAACTTTTGTCACTTACCTTCTTCTCCAAAACTCCTCAACCTCCATTAAAGCTTGAAACATCCATAACTTCAAGCTTTATTGTGATATTTGCAAGGTTTTTAACCAAGGAATCTTATTAAAAATAAGTTTTACAACACTGTTTTAAGTTATTTATGCTCAGAAATGTTTCAAAATTCAGAAAAATAATTTAAAACAATGAAATTCCTTGATCCAAAAATCTGCAGAGTAATGACCACGGGGCCGTGCCCAGTGGGCACGGGGCTGTGGCCGGAGTTACAGTTTCATTATTTTGAAATTTTCGACTTGTTTTCTTAGAATGTCGAGCTAAAATAGTGGAACATCTTCAGCTCACTCAAGAAACAATTGAAGGGGGAGAAGAACATTGATGGAAGACTCCTTGGTCAACTATGTGTATGCCTTGCGATAAGCCATTGATGAGGTGACGTCCGTGGAAGAAGCCTTAATTGACCGTATTAATCATTTGACGGTGGGGTTAGAGGGTTGCCTTCGAGAAGTCAACCTTTTGCACCAAAGGTTGAATATTCTTCCATCACCTCCCGTGGTGCCAATCGTCATGCAAGGAGGATGGAATGTCATGCCGGAAATCATTATCCCAGCCGGATGGAATATCCTTCCTCCGGAACCTCCTCTAGACATATTAAACAGGGTTCCGGTAGCTGTTGCACCTCCCCCACAAGACATTGTGGAGAATGAGCCCGCCTTCTTTCTCCCTAGGGATATTGAGGAATGGCTCAAGGACATTTGAGGGACATCCTCCGGTTTTGAGTTCTAAAGGCCCTTAAACACCGGAAAGTCATTTCCGGGATTTTATCATCCTTATCATGTAAAACATCTAGGGTAGAACTCTGTTGTGATTTGGATTTCCTGCATTTTATGACCTATCTATCTTAGGACCTTTGTAGCTTTTCATTTTTAGGACTTTTATTTTAATTTTTAGGAACTATGTATTTCGCACTCTTAATGAATGATGGTTTAAATTATCGAATGGTGTTTGGATGATATGGTTTAACCACACTCGAAAAGATGGAGGTTACCAAGGGAACGTTAAAACCACACCCCATGAACGAAAACAGAGCCTCCCGACAACTTTTCCAGCATTACAGCAAGTTCAGCACGGGGCCATGCTCAACCCAGCACGCCCCGTGCTCAGGTTCTGCAGAAAATTGCCCAGTTCAGGTAACTGGCCACGGGCCATGCTTGCTGAAAACGCCCCGTGGCCAGCCTTCTGTTTAATTTTGTTACTGGCGATCTGACCACGGGGCCGTGGCCAGACGCCCAGTATCATAAAAATTTGTTTTTCAACACCTTTTTACACATTCAAACGACATAAAAACTTATTTTTCGGACACATTGAGGACAATGTGTAATTTAAGTGTGGGGGGATGCTAAAACCTTGAATCTTGCAAGTCCTAATAACAAGCCTTAGACAAAACTCTATTGGAACCGCTAATCACCCCAAATGTTTTCAAAAAGTTTCTTTTTTTTACTTGTCTTGGTTTAATTCGGGAATAACAACTTCTAAAAAGGTTATGTTTTTACAAATTTACAACCAATAGCGTCGTGATAAAAAGAACCTAATAAGAAAATTATGAAAAGGCATGACAAATCTATTTAGAATTTGATTATATATACTTGATCACATTATAAACCCATTCCCACAACAAGTGAGTTTTGAGCCTTTATTGAGCATACAAGTATATATCTTTAAACTAAATGCTCATTTTTCGTTTCTTGTGTGAATAGCCGCTTGGTTCCTACGACTCTAGAACTTGCCAAGATGATACATTCCCGGTCCTTACCAACTTGAACCCAAGTAAGTAAATGATAGAGGCATTAGGACTAACTCATTTTCCTTTCAAAACCGTTATTTTTCCTCTTTTTACACCACTATCCAAAATCCCCCTAGTTAACCCCTTTGAGCCTAAACCTTTTCGTTTCAAAACCCGAAAAACAAACACCCATTACCCACCAAAACCTTTTTCTTTTCAAACCCATTTGTTTTAGTAAAAAGCTTGGTTATCCTGTGAGACAAAAAAAATGAGAGTCTTGCAATAACCAAACAATTTCCTCAAAGAAATCTTGTTTGAATGTGCTTAGTTTGAATAAATGTCACAAAAACAAAAAAGTTTTACGACAACCGACGCTTTTTATGCTTTTCGCCATTTTACTAACCAACTAACCAAAAACCACCTACCCTTAGCCCAAGCCTAACCCTTCCCCAAGTCCTCTTGATATTTACGAAGGTTTATAGTTAAAAAGGAGGAGGTTTGATCGCTTGGCAAGCATATGGTAGAAATAAGTCCCATGCCGGTATCGAGTGCTTCACAAAAATACACAATCGGCCGAGTGTTGAGTGATCTCCCATGAGGTATGTTAACTTGTATATAAATGGAGTTTTAAAGAGGCATGTTATGCCCAAATAAATATTTTTTCTTAAACAAGTGTTCTAAATAAATCATGACGAATAGGATTGTAAATAAAATAAAAATAAAAATTAATAAAGATCTTGGATTCCCGACACTCAAGATAAGCCCCAAAACTTCTCCTCTACCTCTTCCATTTGGGTGTGTAAGCCACATATTAAAGAGTTTTGCTTGAGGACAAGCAAAGATTCAAGTGTGGGGGTATTTGATGTGTGCAAAATGCAACATATAAATTACATCAAATGAGGCATAAAACTAACCCCTTTTTAGTACTAATGTTGGAAAAAGCATGTTTCTTTCTTCCTTTTGAATTTACAAGACTAAACGAGCTTAAAAGAACAAAAGGAACAAATAAGCAGCCAAAACCAGCATAAATACAAGAAGAAGGAATAAAGTGACATGCCCGACCCCTCGGCTGCATCTCCCAAGATAAAAACAAGGAAACAGACCCTGACCACGGGGCCGTGCCTAGCTGAGCATGGGGCGTGGTCAGGCCCTGCACAACAATACAAACCTGCAGAAGCTTCTACGCCCACCACGGGGCCGTGCCCAGCTCTACACGGGGCGTGGTCAAGTCTAAGATTCGCAGAATCTTGATAGTACAGCAAAGAGTTGACCACGGGGCCGTGTCCAGAAGACACGGGGTCGTGTGGGGCCCCCTGCTGACAATTGCAATTAATGAAGGAAGAGAAAAGGATGGCCACGGGCCGTGCCCACTGGACACGGGGACGTGGCCAGGGCTCTGTTCAGGCTATAAATAGGGGTGCTTGGTTCACTTCAAAGGCATCCCTTGGCAAACCACTTCTCTCCCACTTTGCCACCACTATAACACCAACACCCACCACCATCATCCATATTTAGAGTGTGTAGTAGTCTCGGGTGTCACACCCCAACCAATGGCGGAATCATCGGAGCGGGACGAAAATGATTGCAAGAGACTTCATAACACTATTGGTGACAATATTTAAATAAACCCATTTCATTTCATAAATATCCAATTGTCAAACATTACATAAATTCAAATAATAACATGTTCGAAACATAACAATAACAAAATTTGATACAACATATTAAACCTAGCACGTCTATATGTGTATCTAAGCATCGTCGCTACTTCATTTTATAGCAATCATCATCCTCAACCTGTAACATGTTTAAAATAAAGTTCAATGCAAAAGCAAAGGCGAGTATACAAGTTTAATACATACATAGCATAAAAGATAAGTTTAAACGATTCCTCATAGCAAGCATGTGATTCAAGATAAACATTAAAATCGGCATGTGTCTAACATATCAAACCAATGATGAAACGCAATAAGCTCATGACATAACCTCAAGTCTACGGGCGGTGCGTTAATCCTATAACGCTATATATGTCAAGGATAGGCTCGATCGAAGCTAATGATAAGTATAACACAAAATGAAATTAACCCAAGTTCAATGTATCAAGCAATCACGTATACAAGCATGTTATAGGAATGTTTGTGCATTTATGTATAAAGTTCATGTGTAAGTTTTGTAAGTAAACATGTTACACCCCAAAAGTGGTAAACGTAAAGAGGGGATTCGAGTATACTCACGGTTTTGCAAGTTTTCCTACTTGTTAATCCCGCGAGAGTTGTTTGGTTGATTAGTTGGAGCACCTTGTCCTTCTACACGAAGAAACGTAGGTGTATGAGTTTTGGGAGTTAACGGAAGATTATAGATTCGAAAATTTAAATAACATGAAAATAACATATGAAAATAATTATCTAGTACATATGACACTTGTTCTTGACATTAGGAAACTCTAAGGAGTTTAAGTGTTTTCATGGAACAAGGTTCCATTAGAATCGTGACAAGTTATCAAAGTCTAAGATGATATAATCTAGTACCTTGACATATGAGCATAAATTCATCATCAAGGATTCGATTATTTGGATAATATAATAGTATATATAATGTTCATATAGTCATATAGATCAAGCATGAGGTAGGAGGATGAATCCCCCATTTAGGAACCTCTTTGTTTATCATGGAAGTCATGTAGGAGGTAGGAAGAACAAGTCTTCCATTTAGGTACCTCTTGTTGTTCACCACTACACTTGATGTTATAAATATTCAAGGAGGGTCATGAACTTACAAGTATGAAATGAATAAGAACAACTAATTTTTGGAAAAACATCAAATAGTGTGTGGATTTTCAAGTGGAATAGCCCAAGCTTGTTCCATAATCACACAATCATCAAGCTTCAAGCTTGAACACTACTTGTGGGTTAAACCCTAACCAAAACAGAAAGTTTATGAGGTTTTATCCTCTGATTTTACATGTCTTAACCTTGTTTTTAAGCCCAACTAACCATTAAATTGATTATGAGCATAAGGACATAGGTTTGAGATGAGATAACTCAAGTTTAACTAAGATTAGCAAAGGTTAAGTGAAAACAGAAAGTTGCAGTCCACTTTGGAGCCTTTTTGGTAACATTCCAGACCTTGGTTTTCCATGGAAAACCTGTGGAAATGTTCCTAAGGTTGTTCAAAGCAAGTGGGAAAAAGAATCAAGTGAAAAGGTTAAGAAACGAGTGAGATATGCTCACTTTTGTAAGATGTTATGAATCTGTCTTGCACTTGTAAGCAGCTACGTTTTTAGAGTGTTTGAGAGTAAGATTTAAGTTTGTAAAGTGGTAAGGAGGCTGATTATAAGTGGTATTTATAGGGAAAAAGATTAGGGTTTAAGTGGGTGGACGTTTAACATAGTTAGTTGGGGGAATACATAAATAAAATGAATAAAAAAAACAACTAGAACACAGCCCTATGCTGCGATTGGAAGGCTGTATCCAGCCTTAATGTTGTTATTATTTTTTTTGGTTTTAGAACATTAATTTAAGTGGTTATAAGGTATAATATATCTAATATATAATAAAAGACTACAATTAATGACACGTGTCATTTTCTCCTTCAATCTTAAATTTTTTAATTATGCTTTATTATTTATCATTAATTCTTATCTTTATTCAAATAAATAATTTCATCTATATCTCCTTTTTATCCCTACTTAATTTTTCTAATTTCAAATAAATATTACAATATATTAATATCATATATTATATTATATAATATACACGTTACATTCTATATAGTAACAATCCCAGTTTACTTTATTGTAACTAAAATAATAATTATTTACATAAATTGATTTGATAACAAAAATCAATGTTTATTTTTTTCTATATGAATTTAGTGAATTTCTACAAATTACTAAACACTTGGAAATAAATATGATAGTATTTTAATATTTATACTACACTATAATATACTATACTATACTATACTATACTATACTATACTATATCATACCATACCATAGTTTAGTTTAGTTTACATTATTTTAATTAGAGTAAATTGTCAAAATCGTCTCTGAGGTTTGGGCATGTTTGTCATTTTCATTCAAATTTTTTTTTGTACCATATACTCCTTCACTTTTGGGATTTTTTTTGTCATTTTCATCCAAACGTCTGACTTCTTTTTTGTCAAAATCTTCCTTAAGATTTGGGATTTTTTGCCATTGATAACAAAAATCAATGTTTATTTTTTTCAAAATTAATTTAGTGAATTTTCCCTCTATAATTTCACAAAAAAAACTTTTGTGAGTTGAAACTACAATTTAATTTTGTATAAGTTATAATAGCAATGTGTACAACTAACTAATGCACAATTCATTTTTCTTATTGGTTCATATATTCCCGTTTTTACCCATTTTTGGTTTGTAACTAAGAGGTGTAATTCAACATTTTACACTTTTCTGACCTATACTTTTTTGTCTTTTTTTTAATTTTGTCACAGCCTTTTTTTTATCCAATACTTTTTCATTTTCAACTTTGTTCACTTTTCATCTTTTTCAAATTCGTCGTTTTACGTTTGGGTCTAAATTTTACAGGTTAACACCCCCAACGCGCGTGCGTGGTACAAAGTTTTTACGTTATCTTGTTTTGCAGTTTAACGGCTCTATCGCAATGCACGGGGTGCTATATCAACTTAGTTTTTCTTTTCTATGTTTTATGTTTCAGTTTAATTTTTGCAAGTTAATACGTTGGAACGCGCGTGTATGGTTCAACGTTTTTACGTCTACTATTTGTTCGGTTTAACAATCCCGCCGCAAAGCGCGGGTCGTAAATACTAGTATATATTATATTATGATGAAGAATTAATGTAAAAAAGGGGTGGTGGTGTAGTAATTGAAACAACAATAATTCAGCCACAAATGTGGCGACCGCAACTGCCATCTATTTCAAAAAAATTTATGATATTATAGTTTAGGTACTAGGTTAGAACCCCGTGTATTACACGGGTTGAATAAATGTAATTTTATATGCTAAATTAAAAAAATTATACTTTAAAAATATCGTTTATTACACGGGTTGAATAAATGTAATTTTTTATATTAAAATTATATCTCTAAGAATCCCATGTGTTGTACTGAATAAATGTAATTTTATATAACAAATAATAAAAACTCATGATTTGTACGGGTTGAATATGTAGGATCGTTTTCAGACCCAAACGAGTCGATCAGAAGAGTTTTTCTCAATACGAAAGGCGGAAACAGACGTATCGAGTTCAATTCAACTAGATATACATTTTAAACTGTCTTTAGATTGATTTGACAAAGTTTTATAGCGAGTCGAAACTTCGGCAGCACTTCGGTACTAAATCCGGAAAGATAATTTCGTATCAAATGACACAGACACATCAGATATTTATAGCCCAGCTAATTTCGCACGGACCAGTTCAAGCGGAATTAGATTTCATGTGAAATCTAATTTCGTGCGAAATTATCACCTAATTTCGTACGGAATTACTTGGGTGTAAGTTCGTGCGAAATTACCTATAAACACACTTTTCTCGTTTTGCGTGCCCTGATCTATCTAATACAATACAAGACTCGATACGAGACGAAGTCGACAGACGCATGCACCAACAGACTCCCCCTCGAATGTTGACGAGTCTTCAGTGTCGAGTCTTCAATCTTCAATCTTTATCAGTCTTCTCGACTTCTCCCAAAGTATCTAACAATGTAAAGCATCGTCAATCTCTGTCTTCTCTTCTTCTACAGAATCTCCACCTGGCTCTAATCTCACTCTAATTCTCTTGATCAGATCTTTTGATTCCTTAAGTTCATCAGCATCAGCAGCTTGCATGAACATCAGGATCTGAACTTGGCTCTTCAATCTTCTATCTCAAGATCTGTGGCTAGCTCTTTCACAGGATCGATTTCTGGCTTAATTCTGCATCTTTTCAGGATTTGAAACCTGGCTAACCTGCACAGTCTTAACCCATAAATAAATTTCACAAATTTACAATTTGACAAATTTATTCTCTGGTTACCACTTGTAGACACAAACATAAAACACCATTTGCAAGTATCATACAAAATGATTTAACATTGTTAATCTCTGATGAACCACTTTTAAGAAAATCTTTTCAAATTCACTTTCCCAAACCTGTTTATCATGTTTAGCACTCGGAATTTTGAAAATCAGCTCTCCAACATCAGTTATCGAAAATCATTTTGAATTTTTCAAAATTTATGCTAAAACACACTAAAATCTTTTTGAATTTTTTAAACTAAGAATGAAATGCAATAAAGAAATATTTACAGACAATATTTTTGTGAGTTTGTGTAAGAGGATCATATCAGTTTATGAGACCAAACACCAACACCGTTAAGCTTTAAACATTTTACGTTCTAAATGATTCACTTAGATTGTCAGTATACTGATCCACTTAAATCTTCACACAAAGTTCAACTGTTTCGAGATACGAGATTAATGTTTTAAGGAATTTAACTTATTCGCGTGTCCCACCTCAGAATATACTCCCGTATCCAGATCCCAATATTCAGTCTTACAGGTGAGTATACCACAGATGATATCTGTAAAGGGTTAAATGCGAGGGCCATGAGAGCTCAGGCTATTGCTTCCGCAATATCAGAGAGATGATGGCTTCGACTTTTGGTGTGTTCCCTTTAGAGAATCTTTTCTTCAACAGCACATGATTAGCATTTTGCAATGTTTCATCATTTTTTGTACTGAGGGTGATGCTATATTTCAAGCAAAGCATAAAGTATTATACGGGGACTAGGCCATTGCTTTCGCAAAATCAGAAGTCCCAGGATAATACCCCAGATATCACTGAGTATAAAGACCTAGTATCTCAGAAAGAGGGACCTTTCAAACAAGATTTCGGGGGTTACCCATATATCCGAGAGATGTTCCCCACGATATAAGTAAGTTTGAAATTTAGGTTTATATCTCGTCACAATCTACTAAATGTGCAAAAACCTATTGGCACATCATCAGTGAGACCGTTTATCACATATTGACTTTTCAATTCTTTAGCATGCTGTGATAGTCCACTGATGTACTATCATTTCCTCTTTTCACAACAAAACTCATTTTTTTATTTTATCATGTTTTTGACTTTTTCAAATTTTCAAATGTTTTTGGATTTTCTGAAAATTCTTACTCCCCCTAAAATTCAAACACATTTAAAAGAAATTTGAAAACAAACTGTACAAGTAAAATAACAACTGATGTGAATCGCTTCAAATCGCCATCCACTTGGCATAAACAATCAGAACTCCCCCTTACAACAAACTATTTTCCCATTATGATTTCAAAACACTTAAGTTTGTTTTAATCAAATGGTTTTTCCGGAAAATTAGTTTTGTTGATTTTACCACTTGTTAGGAATGGGGATCAATTCATCACTTTGTTTTTTTTTTTAACCACTTGAATGAAAGTTAAATCAAGTTCTATTTAATGACCTTGATTTACCTCTTGAAGGTAAAAACCTTCTTCAACTACTTGAAGGATCACTTACCAACCATACCACTTGTAAAGTATAACAATATTCAAAAATAATACTACCACTTGTCGGTCGAAATTTCACAGTTGTGAATTTCTCAAGAAAGATGCCGATTTTCAATCATCATAATAAGTTCCATCCCAGTCACAAACCTGAGATGACCCATCTTTACCTGGTTTCTTCATTTTCTTCTCATAAAATTCTTTAACCCCTTTGACCTTCCCGTCAACCATTTTTCCAAAAATATGTTGCACTTTGGGGCTAAAGGCTTTTTCCACATCAAATTGTCAACCATTTTTCCAAAAATATGTTGCACTTTGGGGCTAAAGGCTTTTTCCACATCAAATTCTTTCTTTTCTCAGAAAAATTGATTTGAAATCTCAATTTTACCAATCTTTTGTTTAAAATTCTCAGCCCTCAATGGTGGAAAATTGACATCATCCATTGGAGGAACTGATGTTTCCAATTTTAACTCAACACGTGGCTCCTCTGACTTTATGAAATCAGATTCATCGCCTGAAAATAGCTCCTCTGATTTTGATGAATCAGAATCATTGCTAGAACTATCATCAGATTTCTTAACAACCCACTTTTGGTTGTCAAGCTTCACTCTTCTTCTGTAAAAACTTTTTGAACACTCACCAACCTCAAACTTTTAATTTTTGAAAACTTTAAATTGTTTGGTTGGTGGTTCATTCTCAATAATCTTTTCTTTCAGTTTTTCAGAGACTCCCTGTTTTGTTTTGTTTGGATTGCCTTTGAACAATTCCTGGCAATATGGCCAACTGTTTTGCATTGAAAACAAGTTCTTGTCTCTTTTTTCTGTTGAGCAACATTTTTCTCCATTTCCTCTTACTTCTTTGCAAGGAATTCTTTGTTTCATTGATTCCTGAACAACTGCTCTTTTTCTTCTTCAGATGATGTTCCTGAAACAAACATAGTTTTTGGTTTATAAGTTTTTTCATTTTTATGATTTTTCGGTGGAATAAATCCTAATCCTTTTCTTTTGAAATTACCGTTATGGTTTGGTTTCTTTTGAAAACCTGAACCAGAACTGTAACCCTTTTTCTTGTTTAACCTCTGTTGATCTCTTGAGGTGTACTTTTTAGGTTTTTCAGAAAGATTTACATCTTTTATTTCAGAAATATTAATTTCTGTTAGTTTGAAAACCTTTTTTATCATTTCAGTTTTGACACCTCTTATTGGAAATTCTTCATCAGAATATAATTTTTCAGAATCATTCAAAGTATAAGCCACTTTGACTGTTTCGTCATTCAAATTAGATTTTGATAACAAAAACTCTTTATTGTAAACCCGTTTCTCCTTTTTGACTGTTGACTTTGAATTGTCAGACTTTGACTCTGAGTTTGACTCCGACTTTGACTCCTCGGTTTCATCGTTATCCAACACCTGATCGACCACTTTCTTTATTAATTCGGACTCATGATCAGTGTCAGACGATGTGAAAATGACATCGATGTTGTCTGGTAAATTTTCTGAAGACTCAGAATCCCACTGTAAATTGGTTGCCTTTTTGACTCTTTCTGAATTTGGATTTCTTGGAGAATATCCATTTTCAAGCGGGGGTGGACACTTGTTGTAACTTGCATCTTGTTTCTTACCAGAAATCTTCATTCCCGTATCCTTCTTCTTTTCAGAACTCTTGTCTTCAGATATTTCCTCTTCATCAAATGCCTTCATGCCTTCAACAGTTGGATAAATCCTGTCAATAACATAAGAAGTACATGAGTAACTTTTTAACAATCTATTAACTCTCTCTGTTTCAATCCTTTGAGTTTCCAGTTTCTGTTCAAGCACAGCACATTTCTCAATGTAATTGTTGACAACTTTCTGCTTTGTCATGAAAGCTCCTTGAAGTGTCTTCATAGATGTTGCTTGTTCACTGCTTGACTGATTGTATTGATTCATGGCTTTATTCAAAACATCGTAAGATTCTTTCAATCTGTTCATGTTATGAATCAAAGTACTATTCTGCTTCTTTACTGCTTCACAGTTTTCACATATCACCGGAATCTTTTGTGCATCAGCTTCAGCTTCAACTTTGAAAACTGGAATGTCTTTGACCTTTTTCCTTATCACTCGAACTTCTTCATCATCACTGCTAACGAGTTTTTTTAACTTTCTTCTTTTTCTTTTTAACTTTTTCATCATCACTGTCACTCTCTTCCATCAATTTTAAGTGCTTTTCCATTCTCCTTGCATAATAATCATCATCATTATCACTGTCTTCAGCAACTCGAGCAACAAAAGCTTTGTGATTTGGAGTTTTGTTAGGATCATAGTCATCCCAACTGAAATTTTTCCAACTAAACCCCTCTGGTAATTTTTCATCATCTTGATTTATCAGACATGCTTTGCTATCAGCTGAAACATATTTATCCCAACTGAATTCTTTTGTTGACTTTTTATCATCTTGATTCACCATACAAGCTCTCTTTGATGAATCTTCGATTGTCTTCCTAGCATGTGCAGTTTGTGGTTCTTATTGTTGTTGAGCAACTTGATGATAAATTGCTTTCCTATAGTAATCATTGTTGTTGAACGGATTTTGAGCTCCACTTGCTTCACGATTCGTGCACTCTCTCTTGAAGTGTCATTTTTCCCTGCAACGAAAACAAGTAACTTTAGATTTATCAAATCCTAAAGTAGAAACATTTGCATCACGGAAATCATCTCTTCCCGTAATTTGTTTAACTTTTCGGCTCTTCTCAAAACACTCGCCAAACACCACTTTATATCCATCAATTCCATCTCCTCAGCATCAATCTGATCGTAATCTTCTTTTGTCAGCATTGGATTCCCAATCTTTCCTGCAACTAAACTTTCATATGATTCTAATACAGTTCCCAATAACGACATGTGACCTTTTGCAACCTCTTCTAAGAAATTTTCACCATTTTCAAGATTCAAAACAATGTTACATTGTAATCTCTTGCCATTCTTGGTTGTTGAAAAATTTGGATCAAAAGATGGATATGAAGAAAAACTTGTTTTGCTGTTTGATCTTTTAGATGAACCTCCAGACGAACTCTTAGCATTGAATGCAGTTTCAACCTTTGGTGACATATTGGTTTTGTCACTGATACCTCATTTGTAATACAACCCAATATCTTGTTCTCCATCAAAATCTTTCATTCTTGAAATCTTCCTCTGTTCCATCTCTTGAGCTTCAAGCTTTTCAATGAACTTGTTTAGTGTCAAATTACTAAAATCTTTCTTATTTCTCAACATCATGAGATATGTGCCCCAAGTTTCATGTGGCAATGCATCAGCCAACTTTTCTATCAACTCTTCATTATCTTTATTGATGCTCACTCTCTTCATTTGAACTAACAGATTGCAATATATTTCGATGATCTGCTTGGTGCTCTTAGTTCTCAACCCACGAAATAGATCAAATTCCTTTTTCAAAAGTGATTTTTTATTCTTGATCATTTCTTTACTTCCAACAAACTTTGATTTTAAAGCTTTCCAAATTGAATATGCACTTCCATTGTGTTGAAGTAAAACCAAAATATCTTCCTTAACTGCTTGATGCAATAGACTGATCATCATTTTTTCATTTTTGCATTTCTTTCTATCATCAACACTTAGATCTTTAATAGCAATCTCCTCTTCATCATCATTTAACGGTCTAACATATTTCATTTCAACACATTCCCAAGCATCCAAATAATTTGCTTGAACCCAGTTCTCAAATCGTTCCTCCCATCCTTTATACTCCTCGATATTCATGAGCTTAGGCGGTTTTTGCATAGTGCCCGTTTCATTTTCCATGTTCAAGTTCTGAGTAACAGATGCTAGAGTAGTAGGGGTGGTAGCAAATGCGTTATAAAATTCCTCTTCCATGTTTCGGTAACAGTTTTCACAAAACAGATACTTTCAAACGAAATTACTCCTTTGAAACGAAATACCTTTCAAGCGAAATAACCCACTTCACACGAAATATCAATCTCAAGCGAAATATCAACTTCACACGAAATACCCTTTTCACACGAAATACCTAATTTCGTGCGAAATAACCAAACGAAATACCAGTTGAAGCGAAATAAGCTAATTTCGTGTGGAACTCTCAAACGAAATTACCAATCTGGTGCGAAATAACTAATTTCGTGTGAATCTCACAAACGAAATTACAATCTGGTGCGAAATTAAAGCTAATTTCGTGCGAAATACTGCTGATGTCATCATTTCGAGCTGTTTTTGTTAAAATTGACCAAGTTTTAAGCCGTTTTAAGATCTGAAACTTTCTAGGGTTTGTTAAAACACTATTGCGCGTATGATGAGAGAAATTCAAAGCATTTTGACCAAGTTTTCACGGTCAATTTTGAAAAGAAGGTGTAGAAAACAGAAAATTGCAGCTGAATTGGTAAGAACTCTTCTTCCTGAGCTCTGATACCACTTGTAGGATCGTTTTCAGACCCGAACGAGTCGATCAGAAGAGTTTTTCTCAATACGAAAGGCGGAAACAGACGTATCGAGTTCAATTCAACTAGATATACATTTTAAACTGTCTTTAGATTGATTTGACAAAGTTTTACAGCGAGTCGACACTTCGGTAGCACTTCGGTACTGAATCCGGAAAGATAATTTCGTATCAAATGACACAGACACATCATATATTTATAGGCCAGCTAATTTCGCACGGACCAGTTCAAGCGGAATTAGATTTCATGTGAAATCTAATTTCGTGCGAAATTATCACCTAATTTCGTACGGAATTACCTGGGTGTAATTTGTGCGAAATTATCTATAAACACACTTTTCTCGTTTTGCGTGCCCTGATCTATCTAATACAATACAATACAAGACTCAATACAAGACGAAGTCGACAGACGCATGCACCAACAGAATAAATCTAATTATATATACTAAATAATAAAAAAGTTATATCTTTAAAAACACTGTGTATTACACAGGTTAAATAAATGTAATTTTAATAACCTTGTATATTACTCGGGTTAGATAAATGGAATTTTATAAACTAAATAATAAAAAAGTTATATACTTATAAACCTCGTGTGTTATACGGGTTGAGTAAATCTAATTATATGTATTAAATCATCATCATCATCATACTCAGTAAATTCCACCAATAGCAAAGATAAGGTAGAGTCTGAGGAAGGTAAGATGTAGAGGCTGCTTTCAGTGAGACCCTCGGCTCGATAGTAGTTTTGCATCAAGCCTTGGACATAAGGCACATAACACTCAGCAATCGGTACAAATACCGATTAGTGCATGTTCCCTTTTAGTTTTATTTTTATGTTTCAAAACTTTTCTCAAAAATTTAGATCGATTAGACGTTGAGGATAAACCGGTATTAAAAGGTCTTATGTCCTTGGACGACCTCGGTATCTTACCAACCCTATACTACGCTGGCGATGGGTGCACTTGCCCAAGTGTGTGTTTAGTGTTAGTACAATATCGTGTTTTATAAATTTAAAGCTTGACTAATGCCTAAAAATGGGCTCAAAATATTAATAAAATCATATCACACTCTACGCACACCACCCATGTTTATAAAACATGTGTTTATTTTCTTTTCATCATCAAACTCAATTTTCAACAAATCTCACAAGTAACATATACTAAAATCATCATGAAAAACCTTATGATGAACTTGATTTTTGTTAAAAATGTGTAGTCTTTTAGATCTATACTTTACATACATGGATCTTCCAAAAACAAGTGTTCTTGTTAAGTTTTACCAAACTTCTTATGAAACTTTAACTTATTAAACAAACCATCCATGAGTTTTAGGGTTTCACAACCATGAAAAACATATTCTAAAACCATTTTTATGTTCATTTTTAAGATCTTTATGTTCATCATCAAGTTTTATCATGGATCTTTCAAGATCCATGCTTAAACTTGTTAGATCTAAACTTCTAACAAGCTTACACATGATGGATCTAACCAAAAACACAAGATTCAACATTCACAACTTCATCACATACATCAAACAACTTCAAAACAACTTGTTTTAACTTAGATTATGTTAGATCTTTAAGTTACCATCTTTAAAAGTTTATATTCTTTGAAAGTGTAACTTGTACATAAGCTTAATATGAAGTAAAACAGAGATTATGAAGCTTACTACTAGCTCTAGTGGCTAGGGAAGTGGCAAGAACAAGAACAAGATGAAGAATGAAGAAAATGAGTGGATAAAAGCTCTCCAAGAAGGTCCTTGAACTTCCTTCACTTGTAGCCTCCTTAGATCATCTTCATACACCTTGGAATCACCTTAGATTTCCTTGAATGATGAAGAAAATGGAGATATATGGGTGGTGTGTGGTGGCCGTAGGTAGAGAGGAGAGAAAGGAAGGAGATGTGAAAATTTTGAATGTGGAATTTATGAAGAAAGTGATCTTTGGTCAAGAATTATAATCATCCAACATTTCTTTAACCGTTAGTTCATGTGTCCAATATCTAGCCATCATTAGTAATATTTTAATGAGAAAAGGGTGTGGGTCCCTATGGGGCCGGTTATGGCATGGGGGGGGGGTAATATGTAGGTTTTTTGGAAGTATAAGGTAGAAGATGTAAATTAGGGGGTTAAATGGAAGGTTAAGTGTGTTTATGTGTTTTTATGATTTTTAAGGAGTTATAGCATTATAACTAGCTTTATATAACTAAAACAATGCTTCTAGTCTATTTTTGGTGTTTTGGGTAGTGTCCGGTTATTCGTTCGGTTATCGGTTTGTTAAAGTGCTAAATAGCGCAGTTTTGCAAGATATGAAGTACCTTTTGTGACAGTTTTCATTCCCGACACTTTACAAGTTATTCTGGTCACTTAAACCTTAATTCTGCATGTTATTTTGATGTTAAATTGCTGTTTTTGCTGATTTTCTGCAGAATTCTGCATTTTGAGTGCGTTTCGGGTACTTTTTAGTGTATGTTTTAGCTTCCGGAACATGTTTATATTAACCTTTGTTCACCTACTTAATGTTCAATGTATTTTTGATGTTGGACCTACTTCTAAGTCCTAAATCTATTGTCTGATTGTTTTCTGCAGACATGCTGACGCAGCTTGTCTAACCGGTGAGCTTACTAATCAATTCGACGCAACGATTAAAGTATAGTATAATGTGACAGTTAATAGGAACATGCATGAATTCAATTGCATATCAAATAAGCACATAATGTTAACTTGTAAACACATAAATGCAGGAAATAAATATTAATTAAAATAGTACGAAAATTACCGAATCACACTGATTTGATTGGGTTTTAATTCGTAGCCTACATATTTCTTTTCGCTACATAAGGCCTTGTTGCAAGTTAAAAGGGACTTTGAGTGATTAAGAAGATATTTTTTTTTGTGGGAAGGTTCTCGGGATCAGCCTAAGATAAATTAGGTGGCATGGAACAATATTTATGGTTCTAATGGAATGAGGTGGTTTAGGTATTGGATCTTTGCATGAAACAAATTTGGTGTGGATGGCAAAATGGTGGTGGAGATTTAAAGTGGACAAGAGTGCACTATGGAGAAGCCAAATCTCCATCCCAGGGCCTTGGAAGTAGGTGTATAATATTTAACAGGACTTTGTAGTGTTGGGTATTGAACTCTTGGGCCTGTTTCATGGTGTTCCAGGTTGTGGCCATAATATTTTGTTTTGGTTGGAGAGGTGCCTTTTAGATACACCGATGTTTGTAGAATTTCCGTGTTGTTTTCGCTGGAGCAAAGCAAGCAAGTCATGATGGCGGAGCGGACGTCATTGTCCAATGGGGTATGGTCATTTAATGTTCAGTGGCTCAGACAATTGTGGTCTCAATAAGAATATAAGGAGCTTGAGCTTCTACCAACCTTTCTTAACTCTGTGATGTTATCAAGGGAGGATGACTGGTGGTCTTGGGCATTGGAGACATCAGGTCCATTCTCAGTTTGGAGCCTTAGAGCCCTTGTGCAATCTAAAAACTGGTCTAGTCTGCATATTGAATTCGAATGGAATAATGGCATCTGATTAAGGTTAATTTTATGTCTTGGAGATTGGTGCTGGATCGTCTTCCTACAATGGTGTCGCTTGCTAAACGTAATATAAAGGTTCCATATTTGCTTTGTTCTTTTTTTTGGGGTCCAAGAAGAGTCCTCAAATCACCTGTTTGTTTCGTGTCAAGTCACTCAAAAGGTTTGTAACGAGGTGGTTCGTTGGTGCAAAATCTTTGTTCTTCTTCGATGCGAGGGAATTGTTCAACTTCCAATGGTATGGCTGAGGTTCGCAACAGTGGAAGAAGGTAGTTTGCTTGGTGGTCCAAACGAAAGTGTGGTGTTTATGGAAAAGTCAAGATGCGATGGTTTGTAATTGAAAACAAGTTAGCCTGTATAAGATTACAGAGGAAATTAAAGCCCTCGGGTATCTTTGTCTGAGAAATTGTGCGAAAGCATTTGCTTTAACTTGGTAAAATTGGTGTAATTTTAAGTTATCTAGTTTGTGTGTAGGTAATTGCTCTTTTAGTGGTTGTAATGTGTTTTGGGGGTTAACTATACGTTAACCTTTTGATGATAAATGTAACGTTCGTGGGGTCCCTTTCCCATCTAAAAGTACCATTTGCATGTATCTTTTCCATCTAAAACTAAGCTTCCATTAATAGAAGTACCATATGCAATTATGATTATAAAAAAAGTGAAGACTAATACAAAGACTCATCCATTTTTTGGTAAAAATAATATAGATATGTAAAATGCATTATATAAACCAATACACAACGACTCGTAACCTTCCACGCCCGTTACCACAATCACAACCACTAGGCATAGTGCGCCCGTAACCATTATCCAACGTAACCATTTTTTGGTAAATATCATACCACTAGACCACGAGTTAGGGGTGAGCAATAACCGAACCGTTAACCAAAACCAAACTGAAAACCGACGAAACTGAATCGAAGTTAACCGAAAGCCGATGTTTGGTCATCGTTTTTTTTGTACCTTTGGTTAACCGAACCGAACCAAACTGGGCCATTCATATCTTACATGTATTTCTAGCTTTTATACATCCATTTCATGTATTTTATGTTTTCTACCTCCATTTCATATATTTATACATCTAATTCTTGTATTTATATCATGATTTTTTTGCATTTATACTAACATTTCATGCATTTTTACCTCTATTCTATGTATTGCTAAGTAAAATTTTTTAATCCATGTTTGGTTTGTTTATTAACCAACCAGATTGAACCAAAAAATGACAAACTAATCGAAGCGATTAACCAAAAACCAAACAATTAATAAAATAGATTAACCAATAACTTCAATTTCAGTATCAATATAAAAGTTTTGTCTGATGTGAATATAATAAGTTAATCACATCATTGGAAAAGGTATACAACCAAAACCAAAACATCATCGGAAAGGTATACAACCAAAACACTTCCGATCATTAGTGTATGAGTCGATCTATAAAAAATGGAGACATACAGACGGAAAAGCATACCGGAAATCTTGTCGGAAAACATCTAAATCGTCTGATGATTCACCAACACTCGTCGCCGCCGAAACCCTAAAACCCAGCCGTCACTTTAGCCTGACTGAAGGCTACCACACAACGCCATAACCACCGATCTGACCCGAAATCCAAGAAGGTGGCCGACCGGAGACGAAACCCTAAAACCCAGCCGTCACTTTCGCCTGACTGAAGGCCACCACACAACGCCATAACCACCGATCTGACCCGAAGTCCAAGAAGGTGGCCGACCGGAGACCATGCCTGCTTCCTCCACCGCCGCTCATCTCTATCTGTGTAATCTGTTGCTGATGTTTCTTCTGTGGCTTCAGGGCTACAAAAGAGATGGTAGAGATGGTGAAGTGAGGGAGGCAGAGGTAAAATCCCTGAAAAGCCCTGGTACTATTCACAAGGTTGTGTTTTTAATATATAGGATAATTCTAGTTATAACTAATAATCGAATCAAACCCAACCAAGACACATTTTATTTTATTTAGAATAGAAAACACAACTGTCCACTTATCCCAGCTCAGTTGGTGGGGAAGCCGGCTGTCTTCTTAGGAGGCACCGGTTCGATCCCTGGCTGAGGCTGGGTATTTGGACATCTCGGTGAAGGCTTGGCCCGGGGTTTTACCCGGGTTCGAGTCCAAGGGGGGGCGCGGTTTTACCTATTCCACGGGGTTTCCGCGCATCAGGGGTGTGCTACGCTTTCTAGCGGTGGTCGAGTAGTCGGCCTTTGGACATAGCTCCGAAAGGGTGGGTTTACACGTGGAAAGCAGTTAGCCGTTCAAAAAAAATAGAAAACACAACTAATAGGATTTTGAAAGCAACAGAACCCAAAACCCCCAATTAACTAAACCTAGATTTCAGTAATTCTGGAACCCAACAGCATCATACTGTGATCCGATCATCAATCATACATGTGTAATCCGATCAACGCATACGCGATGCAGAGTTGTCAGCGTCAATTTGGATAAAAAATGTCACAAAATGATGCTGCAAATATTCAAGTGAGCGAATTGTATTGGTCGCTCGTAGCTAAAGCCGATAAAAAGTTCTCCAAACTTAGGGATTTGCCGTATTACGAGCATCACAGGTCGCCTTTTCAACTTAGTATACTTCGTTTTATGTTTAATTTATGAATTGTATCAACATCATTTGTGTTTATTTTGAGTTTTGATTGTTGGAACCCTAATTATTGATTATTATGATGCAAGTTAGTTGATTTCATCTTTATTCAGAGTTTCAAAAGTTTATTTTGAGTTTTGATTGTTGGAACCCTAATTTTTGAACGGCAAATTTGGACTACTGGAGTGTCATCGTGCCACTGGCGGAACCACCCGATCATATCCATCTTCACTATGCTATAATGCCCATACACCAATTCTGGAGGAAACCCAATAAATTTGGGAAAAACCCCATTGTAGGACCTAATGGTTCCTAAGCTTTATCCCACCCCCAAGATGCCACTAGGCTCAGGGACGCAGCTTAGGCTACCCCCGAAGGGGCGCCCGCCCCCGAACTTATCGATGCGTAGTGTTATGAATAGTACTTTCGTATAGGTATATACGTTGCCGCCCCCCGGTTTCGGAAAAATTGTGTGTGTGGGGGGGGGGGGGGGCATCGCCAATGACTAGGCTATAATGCCATGGGCATCTAAGATAGGATCTAACTCAATGAATTTGCTATTTATGGTTAAAAGTTTTATATCGATTTATTGATTTTTTTTTAAGTACGGTTATTGTTTGTGTTTCTTCGTAAGTGTAGGTGCTAGTTACTTTAGGGTAGGGGTGTGAAGAAAACCGAATTAACCAATTAAATCGAACCGTACAAAAACATGTGGGTCGGTGTAATAATTTTATGAAAACCAACATTAGTGGGTCGGTTATTGTTAACAAGGTTTCATTACCTGCCATAACTAAACCGAACCGACTTTTAGTAATTATATTAATGTGTGTGACTTTTTGTGTGTGTGTGTATATATATATTGTAGATGTGTTACCGGAAAAGAAAACAAGTGGAGACTCTTTTATTGAAGATGAAGATTGGGATTAAACATCCACCAAACCTATTTTCTTTGTGGGATTTTGGACTTTTCACCATTTTCAAAATTATATGTTTTTAGTTGAATGTTTGTCTTAATTTATGGATCATATCTTATTGTTTTGGTTGAATATTTGGTATTAATACTATATAATATGTATTTTTTGAGATGTATTTTAGTCACGCTGAGTTGACAGTTAACCGACCCACTATAACCTTCATAACCGATTAACCATAACCGCCATAACCGATCGCTTTTGGTTATCATACCGACCCATGCACACCCCTACTTTCTGGGTGGTTCGTAATTTTTGTTTTTTGTTCTCTTCTACGGTTAATCTATACTTTATGTTACTTATAGTTTTGTACAGTAAAAAAGTGTTGTTGCATCAGGTATGATACATACTTTTACAAGGTATTCAAAGTTTATACACAATTATGGAAATTTCAACAAGAAAATCGGCAGAAGCTGGTGGAAGCAGGTCTTAAAAGATGGGAAATTGGTGATATTGCATCCCGAATTGGTCAACTTTATTTCGGTCAATACATGAGAACAAGTCAAGCCAGTTATTTATCAGAGGCTTATATCTTCTACGAAGCAGTGCTAACACGCGAGTATTTCAAAGATGGAATATTCCAGGATCTTAACCTTGCCAACAAACAACTTAGGTTCCTTGCTCGATTTTTGACTGTGTGCCTCGTATTAAATCGACGAGAAATGGTTCGTCAGTTGGTAAATCAGCTCAAAATGTTGGTTGCTGAGTCCAAGAGAGCCTTCCCGGTAATTAATCTTTTTTTTTTTTTGAGTAAAATGCCATTTTCGTCCCTGAGGTTTGGTCAGTTTTGCGACTTTCGTCCACAGGCTTGTTTTTCCGCATCTAGATCCAAAAGGTTTGAAATTTTGCCATTTTCATCCGGCTCGTTAACTTCATCCATTTTTCTCTGTTAAGTCAAGGGTATTTCTGTCTTTTTTGTTAACTTAAAAGACAATTCAGTCTTTTTCAAGGGTGTTTGGTCTTTTTACATAAATTGAAAAAGACCGAATTGCCCTTTAAGTTAACAATAAAGACGAAAATACCCCTGACTTAACGAAGAAAAATAGATGAAGTTAACATGCCGGATGAAAATGGCAAGATTTTAAACCTTTTGAATTCAGATGCGGAAAAGCAAACCTTTGGACGAAAGTCGCAAAACCTCAAGGACGATAATGGTATTTTACTCTTTTTTCTTTCTATGATGTTATAAGTATATGTCGTTCATTACGTACTGCATTACCAATAGATCAATTGAATGACCTAATTGTAGGAAAACGACTTCAAGGAATGGAAGCGGGTGATCCGGGATTTGACTAAATTTCTTAAAGTTGACACAGCTTTTATGAACATTTGGCCTTTAAGATACAGCGTTGTTTTGGATCTTGATCCAGACTGTCTACCCCGTGTTGCTTGCATCAAAAGAAACCTAAAACTGAGAGATGCAATACTTTGCAGCTACCATCCTAACGAGGTTACTTATTAGTTAATCTTACGTTTAGTACTGAAGGTGGACAAATGGGTGTGCTGGGCATGTTAGGTTATGGAACAAATTGGGTTATGGTCAAATGGGCTGGGTTGACCATAAACCACTTTTGTCAAGGAGTGTAAATGAGCCGAGCCAAGCCCGAGCTCGTCTAAGCTCAAGTTCGGCTTGTTAACATTTTTTAGGCTCGAGTTCAGCTTGGGCTCGACTCGTTTATTATTTACTAGATATTTAATTATTCTATTTATATATATAGTTATAGTTATTTTTATATACCTGTATCATTATAATTTTTGTATATAACAAGATATATTATATGCTTAATTTTATCAAAGTTTTATATATGATAATATTAATTATGTAACTATATATTATTGTATAAAATATAATTTTTTATATTTAGAAAAACATTAGGCTCGAGCTCGTTGATTAAATGAACTTCAATTTGTGCTTGAGCTTGTTTAAGCTTGGATTGTTTCGAGCTTTTAGCGAGCCAATCTCGAGTAGCTCACGAGCGACTCAGCTCGTTTACATCTCTACCTTTCTTCTATTTTTTATTTTATTTTATTTTATTTTATTATTTTTCTTATAAATTATAAGTTTGTCAAATATTGTTAGAAAACTTGTAGGAACTTGTAAAATTAGTTTTTTTTTAATAATTGTTAGAAAACTTGTAGGAACTTGTAAAATTAGTTTTTTTTTAATAAAAGAGTAAAGTATACGGATGGTCCTGTGGTTTACCAAAATTTTGGATTTGGTCCCTAGCTTTCCAAAAGTACATGGATGGTCCCTGTAATTTGCACTTTGTAACGCGTTTTGTTCCCAGGTTTTTCCAAAAACGTGGATGGTCACTGTGGTTTGCACTTTGTAACGCATTTAGTTCCTAACTTGGACCTGCTAAAACCTTTAGATTTGTTGGTTGAGGACTAAATGCGTTACAATATACAAACCACAGGACCATTAGCTAGGGACCAAATCCAAAATTTTGGTAAACCACATGGACCATCTGCGTACTTTACTCTTAATAAAATGATCAGGGGCGGTTCTTAGAAGGCCCGTGTGCTAATTTTCGGCCCTGGCAAGTTTTTCGGCCGTTGTGCTAATTTTTCGGCCCGTGTCTTTCGGCCCTGGGACGTTCAACGGGCAAGATCCGCCACTGAAAATGATGCAGGAGGTTTTATGTTCTATAAATTCACTCTAGGCAAGTTTTGTACCGTTTGAGCCGTTTTCTGTTAAGCTATTTTGTTTACGTGTTACCCGTTAGCAACTTAGTGTTAAAACTTAAAACGTAACCTACAATTCTGAGCTTTATGTTTTGTGTATGTATTTGTATTCAGGTTAAGTTCTCAGAGCTCACCACTGATAATTTTAGAATGCTTCAATGTTTAGAGTGGGAACCCAGTGGCTCATTTTACCAATCAAGTGAAATCCCTTCTGCGGGGTCCACTCGTATTAATCACTATTCTCACGAGATCACTGATCATACATTGCCACAAAATCCCCGCAAGGCACTCTTGTATCATCCATCAACCACACACTTGATTGCTGTGAGTGTAACCATTTAGTCCAAAGTTTTTGTTTTTAGATTATTACATATTATTATTCATATATATATATATAGAGAGAGAGAGAGAGAGAGGCCGGTTAACATACAATATTGGTTGTCGTGCGTTATCGTACGCGAGTATCTCAGCCACACATCTAACCTACCCTAGGCCTTCAATTGAACGCGGTGGCACAATAGCAATTAACTTGACATAATTACGCATATTATTGCATAATTACGCATAATCACACACGTTATTTGCATAATAACGCACGTTATAATGCATAATTACGCACGTTATAATGCATAATTACGCATGTTATAAAATATCAAAAACCGCATGCCGCCAAACATGAAAATTAAGCATGTTAAACTCAAAATCACGCATGGGTTGTTCCAAACCATAATTGCGCATGTTATATACATAAAATCACGCACGTTAAAAAAAAAAGGAATGACACGCGGCGCAATCTCTTGCCCGCGTACGCATCGCACGATAAGCACTATTGTATTTTACTCTCTCTCTCTCTCTCTATATATATATATATATATAAAATATAGGGAATGGTTAAATATTAAAATGAGAACTCCCCGACCCGAGTTGCGAGAACTTGAGAACTCCTTGAAAAAAAGGTTTTTTTTATAAAAAACTTTCGCTGAATTCTTTAAAATTATGTAACTTAAAAAAAAAATCGTGTACGAGATCTTACATCGGTGTAAAAGAAATTTACATAAGCATAACATTTTCCAACGGGTGATGTCATATTTTTATTGTAAAACAAATTTACATCAGTGTAAGGCAAAATTACATGTCGAATAAATACCGGCTCGACAATTTTTTTTTATTTTTTATTTTTCATCTACGTTTGTGCAAAATTTGGTTGAAAAACTCGCACGGGAAGTAGGCTTTCCACCAAAGTTCTCGCTGTTCTCACAACTCGGAGGAGTTCTCATCTGAATCAGATCCTATATATGTATTATGCTTTTAAGGCATGTTGATATTATTCTTGATGACAGGTTCTGGCCACTATGTGTGAGGAGCTCCCTGCTGACGGGATTCTATTGATATACATATCTGCTTCAGGTGACATCGCTTATTTTTCAAATTCCTTTTTTATTTTGTCGCATTTTTCATGACCCGACACTTTTTATCAGGAAGTGGAGTGCACGCTTCAATATCTCCATCTCACATAGGAAATGTGGGTGATACAGAAAACGTTAGTAATATGATTCGATCAGATACCGTCACTACTCTGCCATCTTGCTCTGCATGTGATACTTTAACATCTTCATTAGATTATTCCGGAGGCTTGAATCTCGGTCCCGGTGCAAACGGAGGTGCAATATACTCTTTGATAGTTTTTTTTTATGTTATTTTAGTGAATTGATTAAATTGGCCTTCAACGATGTTTTATTTCATAGTGAATTGATTAAATTGGCCTTCAACGATGTTTTATTTCAGGGTTTAATACGATTGATCCAAGTGACTTGCTTCCATTTACAAGAAGACCTCTTTTTCTTATCATAGATAGTGACAACAGTAAAGCTTTTCAGGCAAAAATTTCACATTTATAACACGCATGTTTTCATTTTAATTATTAGTGTAAATGCCATAAAAAACCACTATAATTTCTTATCTAACGTCCCTCAACTTGTAAAAATTACACGAAAAAGTCACTAAGCTAAGTGGTGTATATCAAACTCCGTAAACTAATTGTTGTATAATGAAGTACGTAAGCTTGTCTAAAATGCACATATTTTAAATTTTTTTACTTGTTTTTGAAATAATCATTTGTTAACTCTTATATTTAGTTAAAATAAGATGTTTTTCTCCTTTTTTGTAAAAATGTTGAATGTCACTAAAACAAATTTTGATCAAAATTAGAGTTAACACGTCATTATATATTTTTTTCACAAATACATGCATTTTAGACAAGCTTAAGGACTTCCGTATACAAAAATTAGTCTAGTGACTTTTTTTTTTGTATTTTTACGCATTGAGACACTTTAATGTATAAAAATTTAGCTCAGGGATTTTTTCATGAAAGCAAGAAAGTATACTTGTTTTTTTTTATATTTTTATGATATTAGCCCTAATTAATTTTATTATTATTGTTATTATTATTATTATTATTATTATTAATATACAAACTCTTTATTATATCGTTTTAAATATTTAAACAGGCGATAAACCGGGCAGAAAAAGGAGAACCAGTTGCAATTCTCCTATCTCCTGCCTTATCATTCCCGCTACATGGTGCAATCGATCCTCCTTCGCCAGGTGGCAGCCAGTTCACCAGTTTTCTCACTGTACCGTTACAGGCCTTTGTAATCCTACTTGGCTTTTCAGGCTCTGACATCCAGACGGTATATCTATGCATCTTTCAGTTAACTGAAATTATCGTTTTGCCCTTATTGGAAATCATATTTTTTCAGGAGAATCTCACCAAAGCACAAAAGAATCTTTCATCGTCTTTAAACAAGTGGGGAGAGATGTTGGCGTCTTCCGACACAATTCATCCTGTTTGGGCACAAGTTTTAGGCGATCCATTTCTTAGACGCCTGCTTTTACGGTACAATGCAAAATATCATAAATTAGTGGCAATAGGTCACCTGTGTAAGACACGATTAGACATGTTTCCTGAAAAGTACACTACATGATTTTTTACCTTTTTAAAAATAAATAAAATTAGGAGGCTAGGATCCATCATTTCTTCTTCTTGGTACATGTAACATACAACTGTGTTACGGACATGAGATATAAAGTAGTTAAACGAGTTGTATTCATGTTTAATACTTGTGTTATTCGCGTCGTCAGAGACCTGTTAAAACATGATAAGACACGATTTGCTAGCCCAAACATTATTTAGAGAATAAGAATATCGGTGATGGCAGGAATACTTTAAGGGTGAATGTTTTATCTTTATTATGTTGCAGGTTTATATTCTGTCGCGCGGTTTTTGCGCTATATACTCCTACTTCAGGCAAGAAAGAATATCTTCCAGAATGCTCACCTTCTCTCCCTGATGCTTTCTTGCCAACAACGCCCTCATCGATTGCAACAGTTCTACAAATAGCCGATATTTTTGGTGCTGCAACTATGTTCAACATCAGAGAAAGAATCGTACTTCCTGATGAACAGTTCGCATCTCCCTAAAACTTTTTATAAGCTGAAAAACCTGTAAAATTTGTAAGATTTTGAGTGGCTATATTTGTTTGTTTATTAATAGTAACCCTGAACTGCCATCTGTATTTCGACACTACAAAGTTTCGTGTTTAGATCAGTTTGAAGCGCGTTTTACACGTGACGATAGTGTGACTACTTATGAGAATTTATAAAATAGTCGTCGATTGTTTTATATAACCATGGGAACGAGTCACACAGTCCCACCAATACCCCCCTGCTAACCAAGATGACTCGGTAGGGAGGACGCGTTTAGGTTGGCACAGTCTTCAAGGGTTTAAAGGTAGAAACCTGTGGAAGATGGACCGAGACCTTTGTTAAATGGAATCATTCGCTTATCATTACGACACCCTTTTGAAGGTTGTCAATAAGTCGTAATCCTTAATCCATAGCCGAACTTTCGTTATTTGTCAATTGGTTCACCAATGTCATTGGCACCACAAGGGCCTTTGGGTGTTCAATCATATATGCAATAATAACATCAAACCTGCATTTTTTTTTTGTTTTTTGCTTTTGGCACACATTTTGGAATAAAGGTGGTGTCACATGCTTGGGCTTTTTCTTAAAATGGGTTGAATCTGGTCATTCCAACTTAGTTATACATGCTCTTTTGTATCCCATGAATCTAGTAACTTTTGCTTTTCTTGACCCCTCAATGTCTACATGTGATGATGAGAATGTGCATCAATAATTGTGAACAAGAAAAACCAAAGGTGTAAATACCACAATATACCCACACAAACCGGTTAAGATGTCATTTGTTGCAAGGGGTCTACAGTCTACGACTGCAAAACGAGCAAATATATGCTTTCGGAGTTTCGGGTAAGAGAAAATATAACATGTTTCACATTGTACATTGCATTTTTTAAGAAGAGTTAATTACTGTTTTCGTCCCTGTGGTTTGTCAAAAATCACTATTTCAGTCCATTAGTTTAAAAATTGCGATTTCAGTCCCTGTGGTTTCACCTCGTAACCATTTCAGTCCACCTCGTAACCATTTGAGTCCCTGTACTTAACAGAATAAATGGATTGAAATAGTTACGAAAGTGAAACCACAGGGACTGAAATGGTTACGAAAGTGAAACCACAGGGATTGAAATCGCAATTTTTAAACTAATGGACTGAATTAGTGATTTTTGACAACCCACAGGGACGAAAACAGTAATTAACTCTTTTAAGAATATCTACGCGGATCTCTTAAACAAGAAACATCAAAGGATATAGAACTTTGATAAACGGATTTATAATGTCATGACTCAATATAGAAGAGTTATCATTGTAACTCTGATTTTAAGAGCGAGATCTATGTAGTTAATAGCGGCGCTATAGCGGTGCTATAGCGGGCTATAGCGGTGTAGCGGTCTTCTGGCATCGTAGCGGTCCAAATAGCGGTTGGGCATAGCGGTTCCGCTAATAGCGGCGCTATAGCCCGCTATTTGACCGCTATTTGCCGCTATTTGGAAACCGGTATAGCGGTCATAGTCAAATTAGGTCAAACTTTGAAAAAATCGGTCAAAAGTCGCCTATAATCGGACCAAATCAGTCAAAACTGGATCAGATATTAGTCAAAATTTGACCAAATCGGTTAAGTGAAACGAATTGTTACCTTAATTCGAATAAAAATCAGTTGTTGCTCCATGATTTTGAACCAATTGTAGAGATAACACGGTATATGTATATAATATATATAAAAATACATAAATTATGCATGGTATAAAAATTACCGCTATATCACCGCTATACCACCGCTATAACCTATATATCATATAGCGGACCTTGACCGCTATCCGATATTTTACCGCTTTAACTACTTAGAGCGAGATGACACAAAAAAAAAAAAAAAAAAAAAAAAAAGCTCAAATGTGCCTAATGACTCAAGATAAAGAGTTATCATTGTAACTCTGAATTATAAATTAAACTAAAAATACTTAAGAAATTATGTTAATGAAGTATACCATCGGTTTCCCACTTGCATTTTTTGAGCACACACATTGAAAGTGTTTTGAGGCACTAATATGCCTAAATTGTTAGATATTATGTCCGGTTCGATAAGTCAACGCTGCCGACCGGGTCTTAACCCGTAAGAGTTACACCTTGGGCAACGAACTAAAATCCACTTAACCTGTTTAACTGGTAATTACGAACAATATACGAGACTGATCATAATTATTTATGATCATAAGCGGGTATTAACGGAGAGACGGGTACATGGACCGGGTGACACGGGTATTCTCACCCACCGCCACTTGTCATGCGCCACCCTTTTTGGCCAATCGAAATACATGCAATTTTGCATGTACGACACTTGGCGAGCATGCAAGCGCCACCCTTTTTGGCCAATCAAAAGACATGCATTTCTGCATGGTTGACACTTGGCTTGCATGCAAATGAGGGACATGTCTTTTAATAGTTGTTGGGTCTTGTAATGTGAGTTAGAGATGAAAAAGTTGTTGATGAACACAAGGTTGCAACACGAATACTCTCAACCACAACACCCACAACATACACCCGGCCACCTGCGCCTACCGCCGCTGCCCGCCGCCTGCCGCCGCTGCCCGCCGCCTGCCGCCGCTGCTAGCCGCCACCTGCCGCCGCTGACTGCCGCCGGCTGTCGCCGCTTGGCGCCGCCCCCTTCGTCGCGTCTCGTTGGTTCGTTTACTAGCACTTGTTTGTTGAACCTCGGTGTCTCGACCGGTTAGTCATTAACCGAGGTATATCTTTCTCATCGGTAGTTAAATAATTTTACTGTGCTCGTATTTGTATGTAACCGGATCCTGTCAGGTTTCGTCTTGTTGATCAATAGTTTATTTCCGCTGCGTTTTATTAATTAACTTGTTTAATTAATTAACTATTATTTATTGAACCGGGTTTTTGATAAATAAATTTTGACTGATCACCACGGAAACCCAACAGTGGTATCAGAGCCTTGGTTACAACATACGAGTCGGTACCGGTCATTTTAACCGGAATTAGAACACAAACTTTATTTATTTAAAGTTTATGATCTAAGTATTTTTAAGGACACTTTTATTTTGGTCAATATTTTATTTGTTTTGCTTGACCAAAACATTGCCTGGTTTATTTTGTGATTGTTGTGCGATGTGTAAATCCGGCCCGACATTTTTTTTTGTGGTTGTATATTTTATTCGGTTTTGTAATTATTATTTTTTGGCCACCGAGATGGTTCAAAGTTGTAATAGATTAGTTTATGGTTTTGGCTCTTCTTGTGGTTCAAAGTTGTAATAGATAGTTTTTTTGTCTTTGTTATATTTACTTGTTAAATATTGTTGACACGAAGACCCGAAGCAAAACCGAATGCCAAGAGGAGTCTTGGAGTTAGTGGGAGTTGCTCAAGACAACAAGATGCACTCAAGTCCATCCTTGTGGTTGTTTGTGTGTTGTGACCCCGTGACCCGCTTGATCTTGCTATTAGGCTCTAGCAAGATCGAACAATTTTGGCCATATGGATTTACATATTTATCTTGCTATTGTGGTTACTTTTATCTTATAAATTGTTATAACGTAACCAATCTAAATATCAACATGATTTTAAAAGGAGTTTTAAAGTATTAAAAACAATCACATTAAAACAAGTTCTAAATTGTTTTTACAACTTGTTAAAGTTTTGTTATAAAACAAATGTTGTTTTTGAAACAAATAATAACCAATTAAGTTTTGCAAATTAAACTAGTTTTTATTTTCCAAAACTAATTAACTTAATAGTTTTCTATTAACTTAAAATTGGTTATTCCAAATCGCGACAAACTTAGTTTTATATTTATCTAAAACTAATTGTCCCGAGAGGTGAAAGGGTCTTTTGGTTATGTCGCAAATTTAATATCGACTATAACGACCCTATTTGGTAAAAAATTAAAATCAATAGTCTATGCCATCCTACTACTAGTAACACTTGGGGCATAATGCGAACCATCAGTGTTGGAGCCACAGCACGACACTTGGTGTCTAGTTTATCCTTCCAAGGTGCAAGGGCTTCGTCGACACATCCGACCCTTCCACATGTGACCGTTTTAGGACGACTATTACTTTTCTTCTCGTGTTACGTGCCCCAGCTGTCTCGAGGACAAAAGTGGCATAGATGAGGCCAAACGTATCAATGCAAGGACAATAGGTTATCCTCGCAGCCTCATAAACCCCGAGAGTTGTGCTTTTCTCACAATTGACAATCGTTGTCAGTCCACTTGAACCTTTTGCTAATGTTGCGTGCCTCAGCCGCCTTTAGAAAGAGCTTCTAACCGGATTCTCATTCCTTATCGTCTCACCTCACGAAATAAGGAGATATACATCGAAAATACTAATTAATATCACCTTGCTTATATATATCAGATGTCTAATAAAACAAACTCCTTCATTTTCAAGTCTATACTTGAAAAGGAAAAAGAAATAAAAAATTTGAATAACACCAACCTTCTCAAATGGCACCGCAATCTGAGAATAGTTCTCAAGATGGAGGAAAAGCTGTATATCTTAGATGGCCCAGTCCCTACCGAGCCTGAAAGTAGTTCTACTACCGCTCACATGGCACTGGAGAAACATAACAAGGATGCCGTTGAGGTAGCCTGCCTTATGAAAGCCACCATGTCTCCTGAACTTCAGAAGAACATGGAAGATATAGATGCTTATGACATGATCCAGCAACTGAAAGGCATGTTCCAGAAACAGGCCCGACAGGAGCGATATGACACCATGAAACAGCTCATAAGCTGTAAAATGCTGGAAGGATCATGCATCAGTACTCATGTGCTAAAGACAGAAGGATAAATTGACCAAATGAACAAGCTTGGTTATTCCACAAAACCTACCAAGTTCTAATGGTCAAGTCTAGTGGTGTTAAGAAGCCCAATAACAAGAAAAGGGAAACATAAGAGCAAAGGCAAAAGTTGTTGTTGCCAGAAATGCCACCAACAACAAGCATGTTGCAAAACCACACCCTCCTAAGAGCGTCAGTGCTTTGAATGCAACCAAATGGGCACTGGAAGGGAAACTGCCCACAGTATCTAGCCAAGCTGAAGATGAACAAGGCCAATAACATTGGCACTTCTTCTAATATTCACATTTATGTTATCGAACTTTTCACTGTTTATAGCAACACGTGGGTATTTGATACCGGATGTGGTCTCCACATCATTAATGTCTTGCAAAAGCCTGAAAAGTGGAGGAAACTGAAACAAGGCCACCTGGAACTCATAGTTGGTAATGGAAAGAGAGTTCCAGTTCTGGAAACTGGAACATTTTGTTTTCCATGGCCTTGTAGTTACTTTAAATAACTGTTTATATGCACCTGGTTTGACCAGAAACATTATTTCAGTTTCTTCACTGTTTGAACAAGGATTCAAGTACGTTTTTTTAATGGTTTTCCTATTTTGGCCTACTTGAATGATGTCCTTTATTTTGAGGCTAAACCTCGAAATGATATTTATGAGATTGATGTTCAAACATGTATCATCTTTCTAAGTGTAACAAAGCCGGTATGAATGAAACGCATTTAAGGCGTTGCTGACTTGGCCACATAAGTAAGGCATGCATAAAATGGCTCCAGTCTGAGGGGATTCTTGAATCCACTAGACAGGACTCCTTTGATGATTGCGAATCTTACTTAACTGGCAAACTCACAAAGCACCCCTTCACCGATGTAGGTGAACGAATCAATGGTCTTCTAGAACTCATTCACATGATGTATATGGCCCTTTCAGAACCATAACTAGAAACCATCACTAAAACCAGCTTGATAGAAAGATAAAAGTACTTCGATCAGATCGAGATTGTGAATACCTCAGCTTTGAATTTCTCAATCATCTAAAAGAGTGTGAAATAGTTTCACAACCCTCCCCACCTAGCACACCCCAATATAATGGTGTCAGTGAAAGGTGAAATCGAACTCTACTTGATATGGTTCGATCAATGATGTATAGAACTAACTTGCCTCAATCCTTTTGGATCATGCTCTTATGACCGCTACCCGCATTGTCAAATTGACTCCGACTAAAGGGTAAACAAAACCGCCATATGAGATGTGGCATGGGCGTAAACCCGATTTGGAATACCTTAGAATATGGGGATATGATGCATACATCACAAATGATTCTGATGATAAGCTCGATCCTCGAGGCGAAAAGGTTGTTTTCGTCGGATACTATAAAGAAGCGGATATTATTTCTACCATCCTGATGCAAATGTGATTTCCATCAAACGAAAGGGACACTTTCTCGAGTAAAAACTTCTTAATCGAGAAACTGGAAATAATGTGGTTGGTCTTGAAGAAATTCAAGAACCACAAACAACCGCTAATGTAGTCGGACTGTCTGATCAACAAGTAGTTGTTGCCATTGAATCAGACATAAACACACGCATCCGTAGAAGTAGTAGAATTCGCAAAGAATCTGATAGATATCTATGGTATCTAAAGGGTCCCGAATTCTTATTAGTAGCTGAGTCTAATGACGAACCTGCTAACTACAAATATGCAATCTTAGATTCAGATCTGAGAAATGGCAAGAAGCCATGAACGACGAGATGCAATCTATGCATGACAATCAAGTATGGGACCTGGTTGAGCTACCCCCCGAATCTCGGGCAGTAGGGAGCAAATGGATTTTCAAGAAAAGAAACCAATATGCATGGAAATTTACACACCTATAAAGCACGGCTAGATGCGAAGAGTTTCAATCAAACTCAAAGTATTGACTATAATGAGACCTTCTCGCCCGTTGCTATGATTAAATCAATCAGGATATTGCTTGCCATAATTGCATTTCGTGATTACGAAATATGGCAAATGGATGTCAAAACCACCCTTCTTAATAGACATCTCTCTGAAGATGTCTATATGGTTAGGCCTGAAGGTTTCGTCAATCCTAAATATCCAACTAAGGTGTGCAAACCCAATAAGTCCATTTATGGACTCAAGCAAGTATCTCGTAGCTGCGTTCTTCATTTTGACCAGGAGATCAAAAGTTCGGTTTTGTCAAGAATGAAGATGAGGCTTGTGTTTACAGAAAGGTTAGTGGGAGCAACATATCATTCCTCATCCTGTATGTGGATGATATACTAATCATTGGAAATAACATCCCTATGCTTAACGAAGTTAAACTCCTTTTGGGATCTTGCTTCGCAATGAAAGATCTTGGAGAAGCTGCTAACATTCTAGGAATGAAGATCTACAGGGATAGATCTAAGCGGCTTCTAGGGCTATGTCAAAGAACGTACATACACAAAATGATGACACGCTTCAAGATGGAAAACTCCAAGAATGGAGGTGTTCCTTTGACTAAAGAAACCGTGTTGAACAAATCGCAATCTCCTTCAACGGACATTGAAATTAAGCAAATGGAAGTAGTTCCATATGCTTCAGCGATTGGTTCAATCATGTATGCTATGTGCTAGACTTAACGTCCCGTATGCTTTAAGCATGACCAGTCATTTTCAGTACAGTCCTGGCATTGCCCATTGGACTGCAGTAAAGAACATTCTGACGTACTTGAGAAGAACTAAAGATATGTTCTTGGTGTTTGGAGGAGTGGAAGAGGACCTCACTGTAAGGTGTTACACTGATGCTGACTTCCAAAGTGACCGAGATGATTCTTGCTCACGATTAGGATTCGTATTCACTCTCAATGGAGGAGCTGTCTATTGGAAAAGCACCAAACAGAGTATAGTGGCGGATTCGGCCACTGAATCCGAATGTATAGTTGCATCAGATGCTGCGGAAGAATCTGCTTGGATGAAGTAGTTCATCAACGACCTCGATGTGGTTTCAAGTATTCAGAAACCAATCAAGGTGTTCTGTGATAACACAGGAACCATTGCTCAAACCAAGGAGCCCAGATCACAGGGTTAAGCACATTCTAGGAATGTTCCACTATATACGGGAAATACTGGAACGAGGAGACATCTTAATAAGCGAAATAGACACAGATCAAAACCTAGCAGACCCGTTCTCTAAACCGATGACTCAGGACAAGCTATCGGTCTTAGATTGGATAACCATTTGTTTTGATTTAGTATTTGGATGTACGAACATTCAAACAGTTGTACCTTTTGAATTCACCTTTGATTTACTAGCTAAATGCAAAGTTTGAATCTTACAACTGTGTTCGATTTTTGTACGTTTAATCCATGAATCTTGTATTCTAAATTATCCGTAGTCGGTCAGACTCGTGGGAACGACTCTGAATTAAGACTATTCTGACTTTGGACTCAAGGAGTTGACTTCCAAACTCACAAACCTCATTATGAATGACGTTGGATGTAACTCGCATCAAATCATCTTCATGGATCTTAATCATAAGATGTATTTGATTTTGGTATACTCATTTTGTATCCTCTGACCTGAGATACATACTAGAACTTTCGTTTACTAAAGACTATTCTTTGATCAGTGTCCAACGCTGTCGCGTAACTGCCAGTCATAAAGGCATTGGTTGGGAGTGGTTCTGAAGTTCAGTGGGAGTTGTATGTAGTCAAGATGGGATTCTGTACTCTTACATTATAATGTAACAGTTAGGCATCTGGACGCCCTCGTTGATTCAAACTGGTGAAGTGTAAGGCCTTACCCAAACTTACTGTGTGTTTGATTGGACCACTTTGATTCTGTGAACGAGAACGATAATGATTGAACGCCATGTGAGATTGAATCTGATCCATGTCTCATTGTTCAATTGATGTCTTTTACAGAAAGGATAGATGACGAGAATTGCCATAAGTCTACTTTCTTCATGTAGCAAGCTGTTACTAAAGAGAAGATACATTGGTTAATGACTTTAAAGTGTCATGACCTGTTGGGGGCAGCTATGTGTAGCTAGAACACCGCTGGCTGTCTGCGTTGAGATCTTATCAGAGACCGTCCAAGTGGGAGCTGTTAGATATTATGTCCGGTTCGATAAGTCAACGCTGCCGACCGGGTCTTGACCCGTAAGAGTTACACCTTGGGCAACGAACTAAAATCCACTTAACCTGTTTAACTGGTAATTACGAACAATATACGAGACTGATCATAATTATTTATGATCATAAGCGGGTATTAACGGAGAGACGGGTACATGGACCGGGTGACACGGGTATTCTCACCCACCGCCACTTGTCATGCGCCACCCTTTTTGGCCAATCGAAATACATGCAATTTTGCATGTACGACACTTGGCGAGCATGCAAGCGCCACCCTTTTTGGCCAATCAAAAGACATGCATTTCTGCATGGTTGACACTTGTCTTGCATGCAAATGAGGGACATGTCTTTTAATAGTTGTTGGGTCTTGTAATGTGAGTTAGAGATGAAAAAGTTGTTGATGAACACAAGGTTGCAACACAAATGCTCTCAACCACAACACCCACAACATACACCCGGCCACCTCCGCCTACCGCCGCCTGCCGCCGCTGCTAGCCGCCACCTGCCGCCGCTGACTGCCGCCGGTTGTCGCCGCTTGGCGCCGCCCCCTTCGTCGCGTCTCGTTGGTTCGTTTACTAGCACTTGTTTGTTGAACCTCGGTGTCTCGACCGGTTAGTCATTAACCGAGGTATATCTTTCTCATCGGTAGTTAAATAATTTTACTGTGCTCGTATTTGTATGTAACCGGATCCTGTCAGGTTTCGTCTTGTTGATCAATAGTTTATTTCCGCTGCGTTTTATTAATTAACTTGTTTAATTAATTAACTATTATTTATTGAACCGGGTTTTTGATAAATAAATTTTGACTGATCACCACGGAAACCCAACATAAATATGCAACACCACCCATTTCATCATTAATCAACCACATGGTCATGACTCATGAAGACATCGAAACCAAGTAAAACTAGTTACCATCACATATAGGGCTGGCTTTGGGCATTTTCGAGAGGTGAGACCGTACGAGGCCCAACTTTTTAAGGGCCCAATTTTTTCCTTTTCTTACATATATATATATATAAAACATTTACTTATTATCAAATTATCATATTAAGGTGTTAAACACAAAAGTAGGGATATAAGAGATGGTAAAACCTTCTCCACAATATCTAAACTTTCGAGCTCCACTTTCTTTTTTGCTCACTTCTCCTCTCCGTTGTTGGGCACCATTTTTTAATAACTTGATACACATGTCTTTTTGACAGCCCATTTTTACTAGTCACACATGGCATTCGGAATATCAGAGATGAGATGAAGTATTCAACCTCACATTTGACACATTTAACTTTCAACACCACCAATTCTAACGGACATCAGAGTTTGGGATATTAACAAAAAAAAAAAAAAAAATATAAGAATGAGGTATTCAGTGAAAATGTGAAAAACGAGGAGGTTTCTGTAAAAAATATATTTTTCCTAAGAAGCGTGAGAAGGCATAGGAATTGATATGTAGGGATCATGTTTAAGACTTATGCATGATGTTTTGGGTTGTTTTAGCAAGAAAAACACCAAATATAACAATTTAAAACACAACTCAATGCATTATAGACATGAAATTTAAAACACACTACTTAACACTTAAAACACACTACTTAATGTTCATTGCATTATGTCTTAAATTGTTATGTTTGGTGTTTTTGTTGCTAAAACAACCCAGAACTTCATGACTAAGTCCAAAACATGATGCCTATGTGTCAATTCCTATGCCTTCTCACGAAAAATGTCCTCTTTACAGGAACCTAAACCTATATATATATATGGAACCACCCTTTATTGCGAGAACCGCGAGAACCAATGTGAACACAACAAAAAATACCTAAAAACCACACAATTTTTTTTACATAAAAATCGCTATTTTTCGTTACAAAAAAAAATTCGAGTAACAATTATGGATGCACATGTGCATATGTATCATTTCTTTGACAAATTCCGTAATACATTACCAGTATAAGACAATTGCACTTTCATTTACACTGCCATCCATAATACAATACTTTTTACATTACCAATATTAGAAATGCACATGTGCATCTATGTGTATGAACATGATATAACGTGTTTTTGGTACACTACCATCTATAATACACTACCATTACCTCCTACTATCCATCATACACTACCATTACCAATATGTATAGTATTTTTCACTTCATGCACATGTGCATCAACACCCTTCATACCATACCAAACAAAATATTACATCATAAAGTGACAAATATAACCAAATCATCAACCACTAGATATAACTAACCAAAAACATTTATATTGGCATACTTCATCATTCAAAATCACAAACTTTATGTACCAAAATACGTTATATCATGTTCATACATATAGATACACATGTACATTTTATATATTTCTAATGTAAAAAGTAGTGTATTACGGATGGTAGTGTAAATGAAAGTGCAATTGTCTAATATTTATAATGTATTACGGAATTTGTCAAAGAAATGATACATATGCACATGTGCGTTGATAATTGTTACTCGAAAAAAATATTTTTTTTTTTGTAACGAAAAATAACGATTTTTATGTAAAAAAATTTGTGTGTTTTTTAGGTTTTTTTTTTTTTTTTTTTTTTTTTTGTGTTCACATTGGTTCTCATGGTTTTCACAATAAGAATGGTTCTCAAATGAATCCTGCCACATATATATATAGGGTGAGAGTTGGCTACAAAGTCCATTTTTCCTACAAAGTGTAAAAAGTCATAAAACACCATGTTGTCAACCATAAAACACACTCAAAACTCACAAATAACAAAGTGAAGATTACTAAAACGTCATATTTGTCGGTTTTGTGTTGTGTTTTTGGATGATAAGTCTTTGATTGTCGAATAACTAACATTAGTGTGTTTTATGTTAATTATTATGTTGTGTTTTATATTCATAGTTCTACGATGGTATGTTTGAAGTTTCTATGGACTGTTAGGGTTTGGATATTGTGTTTTAATGATCTTCACTCTGTTATTTGTGAGTTTTGAGTGTGTTTTAAGGCCAAAATTGTGGTGTTTTATGACTTTGTACACTTTGTAGGAAAAATGGACTTTGTAGCCGAACCCCACCATATATATATTGGTGACTCACATTAGTCTGAAACATGGCTAATTATATGACTCAAGAATTTCTATATTAGTCTCATCTATGAAGTCATAGATTGAGAAAATTTATGGTTTTCATCAATATTTTCATTTTATCCTTTTCTATAAAATAATTATGAGACTATGGGGATGGGGTTTCTTAAGGACAAACAAATTCTATAATTTAATGTAAGTACTCTAGTATTCACAATAGAATCTTCATCTCCATCTTTATAATTTAACTAAATATCACATTTTTTTAATTTTATCTATGAATTATGTTTAACTTATCACATCTTACGGGCTGTTTGTTTACCTCTTAATGGGACTCTTAATGGTTCAGAACTCTTACTGGTTCAGCACTTAATGATTCAAATTGTTTGTTTCGTGAGCAGATGTCTGAATGGTTCAGACATTTGCCTCTGAATTATTAAGTATTATATAAAGTCTGAATGGTTAAGACCTCTAATCTGAATTAGTCAGACATTTTCCTCTGAAGGCTTAAGCATTATATTGGCTCTTAATGGTTCAGACCTCTTACTGGTTCAACACTTAATGGTTCAGACCTCTTACTAGTTCAACACTTAACCATTCAGAAGTTGGCAAACAACCCCTTATTCTCCATCTCTATTGTAACAACCCGCACTTTCGTGCGTTGTTACTACTCGATATACTCGTTACGCCTAGCACCAGAGATTCGGATCATAATGTAACTATATCGTATATATCGCTATTCGAAGGATAATCGCATATTCTCGGAATACAATATTGCTATACTATACACTATTATCACGAACACTAACACTCACGGAGGCATTGAGTGAGGACCTATTCTACCCTCCTCAGTGGCCGTGGTGTGTCGAACGTAAAACAATTAACGCTAACAAGGACTCTCGGGTGAGTGCTATAGCTCCAGTCGTTGTGACGATGACGACAATACGAGTGAATGGTACCCCGTCAGTCTTTGTGGCACTACACGCAATAACGTTCACGATGACATCAAGAAAGGACCTATACTACCCTCCTTGATGGCTGTGAAACGTCGCTAATAATCGCATACTCAAACGAAAACCGATTGTTATATCGAAACTTTGGAATATGGATATGTAAATACGACCCCTAGTGATATATATACATATATAATATCAATATAAACTAATTATGGAAAGCGAGCACTTCAAAAACTATCGAAACGATCGAAAACAAAGAAATCCATCGCGTCGGAGTGGCCATTCGTGCGGATTGCTATCCGTCCGGATGGCCCATCCGTGCGGATTGCCCTAAACTAATTATGGAAAGCGAGCACTTCAAAAACTATCGAAACGATCGAAAACGGAGAAATCCATCGCGTCGGAGTGCCCATCCGGACGGATAGCAATCCGCACGAATGGGCCATCCGGACCAGTCACTCCCTTCAGCCTCATTTTTGCCTATAAATAGCCTGCCACACCACTGTTCAAGTGATGTGACAGCTCCCACTCGACCAAACACGCTCTAGGACCCTTTTCTCTCGATTTCCTCGCGATTCTGGTAAGATTTCAACCTAAAACTTGTACTTCTACAATCTACACTCAATTCTACATCATCCTATCTTCTAAAACTCAAATTCTAACCGTGAAATCTACTGATTTGAGGTGTTTTAAGGTGATGTCACCAAGAGTTCATATGAACTTCAAGTTGTGACCTCATCCCACCCTAAACAACTCAGATCTGGGTGATTTCCACATGTTTTGATAACAAATCTCACCCAAATCTATGTGCCTAACCAAGGCACGGTGCGATTTCGATCTAAACATGGGAAACCGTCAAGAACGGCCAGATCTGATGGAACGGGGTGATTCCCGACCATTAGAGCGGGTCGGAACTGATGGAATTCCAAGTGTTAGTACGAAATTACACTGTCCCGGCAACTCCGCATGTATTCCTTCCGTTAAACACTCAGAAACAGTGTTCAGAATGCGAAACAGACATGTCATCCGCACGAATCACCTGCCATCCGGACGGATCACATGTCATCCGAACGGATAACATGTCGTCCGCACGGATAACATGTCGTCCGCACGGATAACATGTCGTCCGCACGGATAACATGTCCTCCGCACGGATCACATGTCGTCCGGACGCATAACATGTCGTCCGCACGGATAACATGTCCTCCGCACGGATAACATGTCATCCGCACGGATGAGCACCATACGACTGGACCAACTCATCAATCAAACGAATGACCATCCGACCGGATTGCCATCCGATCGGATAGTCACTAAGCACGCATCATCCAAACGAATGGCCATCCGGCCGGATTGCCATCCGACCGGATAGTCACTGAACCTCATCACTTCAAACGAATGGCCATCCGGCCGGATTGCCATCCGACCGAATGGTCAATAGTCACCTGTTTCAACCACCACCGTTTAACGCACTCTCATTCGATCAGGCTAACTCAGACGCAACCCGAATCAAGCTGTGTTTACTTACTGATTACGCACTGTGAGTATACTTGAACCCTTTTTAATCGAATTTTGGGTGTAACATACGTTTCTAACAAATCGAACTTATCTAACGAATTATTCAATCAATCGAATTATCATTTGCGAATAACTGTTATGCATAGATATACGTGATGCTAGTTGCATATGTGCTAGGGCTTATACTCGCGACGTCCCACCATGACTAGTATAGTACTATTGCGCCCGACGGGGTCTAGTTTGCCATCGCATATTCGAGCATCGAGGACTTAGTTGGTAGTATCAGCTTTGTGAGTATATATGTCGTGTGTTACGTTCTTGCATATGGAAATTCGCTACACTTTTATCTATTATGCTACTTATCAAACCTGTATACTCGCCAATACTTTTGTATTGACAAATATTTTAACGTATGTTGCAGGTTAGATTGCAGACTAAATCAAATCAAGCTAGGAGGTCTAGAAACTCGACTAAAATCTAGGTTGTCGGATTTGTATTGTTCGAGAGGACAAAGAAATCTGTGATAACTTACGTGATTATATTATTTGTTAGTATGGGATAACGAATGTATTAAATATTATCGCAATATAGTTGTTATGGATTCTCTTGAGCAATCTGATTCGCCTAGTGCCGCGCCCCGATGATTCCGCCATCGGTTGGGGTGTGACAGATTGGTATCAGAGCCATAACTATAGGGAATTAGGCCAGACTCGACCTAGTCCGGGTCGACGTCTTAGAAATTGACCTAGTCTATAGTCTAAGTACCAACAGGCCGACTCGTACAAACCCAGTGGGGTTTGTATCGGGCTATTTGATACTCTCGATCGAAATTGCTAAAAGCTACAACTTTGTGCGAACACCGCGTACCACAGCTTCACACGAAGAAGCCTTTCCTAAGGCTGAAATGCTACTTAGCCTTTCTAAGGCTGACACAATACACGTGTTTTCGAAAATACTCGCATAACGAAACCGAGCGATCCAGTCGAGATCAGGCGTGAAAACCAAGAACGCTCGATAGGATTGCTCACTCAGCGCGTTTTTCTAGCACGAGAACTTTTCATCGAGTTAGGAGTGACATCCACATCTCGACGAAAGTCTCCATTTCGAAATCTAGTGGAGCTCACGAACTTATTCGAAGAGCATAACCACAAATAGGAACAAAGCTGTTAAGTCAGGGGTGAAACCCATACCTTAATAAGCCGTTCCACTCCCTATAAACTGGTTTTCAAAAGCTCTCACCAAGGACTCGACTATCACGATAACTCGAGCCACGCGATGACTAGGAAGACGAATGCCATGAGCTGCATCCCAGTGGAAGCATGAAGTCCTCTAGGTCAACGCGCATGCTCGAACTTGTTAGATATAGTTGGGTTACCTTGGGTAGTCAACGCCTAAACACCCAAGGCACTCTATCATACGACCCGCCAATTTTACAAATGATTGGAACTTATTTACGTTTTGAAACTTTACGCTTTGTCGATTTCTTGATTTAACGATTTTCACTCCCTACTTTATAAACGCACAATTCGCACAGCCATCGCAATCTAAAACGAAACCCGAACGTTCGCAACAAAATTAATGCATAATCTATCGTCTTCGCTCTCGTTATCTCACCTCAACGCGACCTCGCATATTCTAAACCGACCTGTATGTGTATGAATACAAATTTCAGTTATATAAATACCTATATATACGTATAAACAACAAGTCATTGTGTGAGAACTTAGGAAGTTCGTGTCTCCTATGTGGCTCCTATGTGATTCGTATTACTATTATACTATCGCATCAAGTTTGAACGCGCTCAAATCGCAACGCAAACTCAAAAATCATTATGATCGAATCTCACTCCAAGTCTCCTTCTGTCTAGATGCCTTCCAACAACTCTACTTCGAGAATGTTAGCAAAGAGACGAGCCAAACGAAGGAACGAAAAGAAGATTGCTTCACTTGTGACCCGGGAAGTGGTCAAGGTCATTCCTCAGATTGCCACACGAGTTCACTCTCTTATCAACTCTCGAACTTCGGAAGACGTTAAGACAGAAGAGTCGCAATCTACTTTTCTCTACAAACACTTCAAAGCCTGTGACCCGATGAAATTCACAGGTGAAGGAGGTGTTTCTCAACTACTCTAGTGGTTTGACTCTATCGAAGTTACCCTTCGTCAAAGTGGGTGTCCCGATAGTTTCCGTACTACTTGCGCTACCGGAGTATTTCAATCGCGAGCACTCGACTGGTGGACCGCCGAACGTAACAAACGTGGAATCTCCGCAGCTTACGCTCTCTCTTGGGATGAGCTGAAAGAGCTCATGAAGAAAGAGTACTGTCCTCCTCATGAAATTCAGAAACTGGAAGACGAATTCTGGAAAATCAAGCAAACCGAAGGTGACAATGCTGGCTACACCGCAAGGTTCAAACAGCTTAGCATAATCTGCCCGAGCCAAGTCAACACTTCAGAAAAAGCCATTTCGAAGTATATTCGCGGCTTGCCTGAGTGTGTGGGTGATTTTTTCGAAGCTGCAAGACCTGCTACTACCGAAGAAACCTACCGCTTAGCCGCAGAAATCAACAACAAACGACTCATGGAAGGACTATTCTCAAAGAATCCTGTCAAGCAAGCTTATCAAGCAATCGCCATTAATCCTTCAGGCGAACATGTCGACAAATCTTCTGGTGAATCTACTGACGAATCTTCTAACCAATCTGCTGGCGATTCTTCTAACGAATCCGCTAACGATTCTTCTAACGAATCTGCTAACGATTCTTCTAACGAATCTGCTAACGATTCTTTGAACGAATCTGCTGCCGATTCTTCTGACAAATCTGCCAACGGATCTTCCGACAAATCAGCCAAAGATTCTGCAAGTGAGTCCTCAGACGAATCCTCCAACGACGACACCTCTTCGCAAGACAACGACGAACCCAGCCGCAAACGAAAGACTTCAAGCCCGAGCTCATCAACAACCGAACTACTGCAACCGAAACCTCTTCGAACAGTTCCGATGTTTCCAAAACGAGCCTACACTGGAGCTCATCCTCAGTGTTACTCGTGTACCTATCATCATCCAGTTGGGGCTGACTGTCGCTATTGCAATAACTGCAACCGTTACGGTCACTTCACCCGCAACTGCCGCGTCGTACCGTGATCTTGAGTACAACAACAACAGCTCCAGCAAAAGTCTTCAGCACCAGACATCTAGCAAGCGTAGGATAAAGTTGTAATGATACGATTTTCGATGTTTATTTCTAAGTTTTGAACCTACTCTATTACTCGATGTCGCCACTATGCGTAACATTAACTCTCGCTTTCGTCTTCTCTATCACACTCTAGTCGTCGCACTTAGACTAGATTCACACACATACTATATACTATATCACGGACTAATGTGTTTTACCCTCACTACACACTTAGAACGAGGTACGATAAATGTGCAAGGAACGATTAATCACGGGTGCACGCGGGATTACTTGGATCAGTGCACGGAGATCGTAGTAAATTCTAAGGTGCCATAAGCGTTACGACGAAGTATGACACCAATCCACGGGATCTAAGTAGTAGGGGTCAAGCAAGGTGTGCTTTATCATACTACCAAAGTTCCGTGAAGAAAGTGCCACGTGGAGTTGAACGTTATTAGACCTATATACTATTGTGACTATTTTCAACACACTACACTCAATCGCAAGGCGTAACAACTGAAATTGCATCATCGCAAGACTCGACGTAAGTCTGCAAACGCAATGCAATCGCCTCATCGATGGACTCTGGAGAGTCTGCCTCGCAGGACAATTGCATCGACGCAAGACTAGTCGTAAGTCTATAGCAATCAATCTCATCAAGCACATTAACGCCCACGATGTTGTCGAGTGAGGACCTATTCTACCCTCCTCGATAACCGTGATGCGTCGCAACGTAACGTTAAGCTTATTCGAAACAAAACTCGACTAATCGCAATCGTTTATCATGTGTATCTCGCAATCTCTATCGCTTATTATGTGGATCTATATCGTTTGCTGTGTATCAATCTATCGCTATACCGTTAGCTGTGATATTCGTGTTAAGTTAGCACGCTTGACCCCGCTTCACGAGATGAAGCTCATATGGTTAAAGCAGGGTGTTTTAGTCATATCAGCGACCTTTCGTGGAGAAAGGCCATGTGGGGTCTGATGTTAGTTAAAGTCTGTGGTGTTAATCAATCAAAATCGAACCGCATACCTTCGTCGCTTGCAACGCAACAACTGCCGCTTATCGTAATTCGTTTATCGTCGCCGTCGTTACTAGTGTTGTGTTATGTTATTCGCTTAATAACCTAATCGCTTATCGCTTGTCGTGTATAGTCTACCGCTTGTTCGCTCATTGGGGTTCGTTACAGTCTGTATTAGTACGCATGACATCGCTTCACGAGGCAAAACTAACCTGGTTAAACATGGTGTTTCGCCATGTTAGCAAACACTCGTGGAAACGTGCCATGTGGGTTTAATGAGGAATCTAATCGAAAACGCGTTATTCAACTCGCCGGATTAACCTATTCGATTCTATCTTATGCTCGGTCTGATTTTCTATCGATTGGGCCGAGTAAACGCAATTCTATCCGTGTCATATCGGCACACCTGACACTGCCTCACGAAACAGAAGTAATATGGGCAAAGCATGGTGGATACGCCGCTGATACTTCCTATATATAAGTGTTTTAATCATATTAACGACTTCCGTGGGAAGGTGCCAAGTGGGGCTTGATGCTAAATTATCTTTTTCAAACGGTTAAAACTGATTTTTATAAAACTTTTATTAAAACCATGGAACAAGTGAAATCCCTCACAACGTGGAGGTAACATCGAATCAGCTCAATTCCATGTTCAAGGGGAGTTTTCATGAGTCCAATTTTCCCTTAAAACCTTTTGCAATATCAAAAACAAGACTTTCTTGAGACGTTGGTTCAACATCGAGTTCAGATTGAACCCATGCCTTAGAAGAGTTTTCGTAGCCTCAGCTTTCATCTTGGATTCCTTAAAATGTCTAAAACTTAAACTTTCTTGTAACATTGGTTAACGATCGACTCAGTTAACCCTACGTCATGAGAAACCTTTCAAGTTCTTTAAGTTACAATCACATCGAGCTAACGGATTCTTCACAACACGAGGTACTTTGGAACGCCAACTCGTGGGTTATTACTTTTGTCTTACGTCGCCTTCTCGCTGTTGCAGTCGATCTCTCTTATTCGAAACGTTCTCGCTGTCAACTTACGATCAAATCACTCGCTGTATCGCTACTCGTACAAGACCAACTCTTAGAAGTCTACCTATTGGATTAATTTCGGGACGAAATTTCCTAAAGTAGGGGAGACTGTAACAACCCGCACTTTCGTGCGTTGTTACTACTCGATATACTCGTTACGCCTAGCACCAGAGATTCGGATCATAATGTAACTATATCGTATATATCGCTATTCGAAGGATAATCGCATATTCTCGGAATACAATATTGCTATACTATACACTATTATCACGAACACTAACACTCACGGAGGCATTGAGTGAGGACCTATTCTACCCTCCTCAGTGGCCGTGGTGTGTCGAACGTAAAACAATTAACGCTAACAAGGACTCTCGGGTGAGTGCTATAGCTCCAGTCGTTGTGACGATGACGACAATACGAGTGAATGGTACCCCGTCAGTCTTTGTGGCACTACACGCAATAACGTTCACGATGACATCAAGAAAGGACCTATACTACCCTCCTTGATGGCTGTGAAACGTCGCTAATAATCGCATACTCAAACGAAAACCGATTGTTATATCGAAACTTTGGAATATGGATATGTAAATACGACCCCTAGTGATATATATACATATATAATATCAATATAAACTAATTATGGAAAGCGAGCACTTCAAAAACTATCGAAACGATCGAAAACGGAGAAATCCATCGCGTCGGAGTGGCCATCCGGACGGATAGCCATCCGGACGGATGGGCTATCCGGACGGATGGGCTATCCGGAAGGATAGCAATCCGCACGGATGGGCCATCCGGACGGATAGCAATCCGCACGAATGGGCCATCCGGACCAGTCACTCCCTTCAGCCTCATTTTTGCCTATAAATAGCCTGCCACACCACTGTTCAAGTGATGTGACAGCTCCCACTCGACCAAACACGCTCTAGGACCCTTTTCTCTCGATTTCCTCGCGATTCCGGTAAGATTTCAACCTAAAACTTGTACTTCTACAATCTACACTCAATTCTACATCATCCTATCTTCTAAACCTCAAATTCTAACCGTGAAATCTACTGATTTGAGGTGTTTTAAGGTGATGTCACCAAGAGTTCATATGAACTTCAAGTTGTGACCTCATCCCACCCTAAACAACTCAGATCTGGGTGATTTCCACATGTTTTGATAACAAATCTCACCCAAATCTATGTGCCTAACCAAGGCACGGTGCGATTTCGAGCTAAACATGGGAAACCGTCAAGAACGGCCAGATCTGATGGAACGGGGTGATTCCCGACCATTAGAGCGGGTCGGAACTGATGGAATTCCAAGTGTTAGTACGAAATTACACTGTCCCGGCAACTCCGCATGTATTCCTTCCGTTAAACACTCAGAAACAGTGTTCAGAATGCGAAACAGACGTGTCATCCGCACGAATCACCTGCCATCCGGACGGATCACATGTCATCCGAACGGATAACATGTCGTCCGCACGGATAACATGTCGTCCGCACGGATAACATGTCCTCCGGACGTATAACATGTCGTCCGCACGGATAACATGTCGTCCGCACGGATAACATGTCGTCCGCACGGAAAACATGTCATCCGCACGGATAACATGTCATCCGCACGGATGAGCACCATACGACTGGACCAACTCATCAATCAAACGAATGACCATCCGACCGGATTGCCATCCGATCGGATAGTCACTAAGCACGCATCATCCAAACGAATGGCCATCCGGCCGGATTGCCATCCGACCGGATAGTCACTGAACCTCATCACTTCAAACGAATGGCCATCCGGCCGGATTGCCATCCGACCGAATGGTCAATAGTCACCTGTTTCAACCACCACCGTTTAACGCACTCTCATTCGATCAGGCTAACTCAGACGCAACCCGAATCAAGCTGTGTTTACTTACCGATTATGCACTGTGAGTATACTTGAACCCTTTTTAATCGAATTTTGGGTGTAACATACGTTTCTAACAAATCAAACTTATCTAACGAATTATTCAATCAATCGAATTATCATTTACGAATAACTGTTATGCATAGATATACGTGATGCTAGTTGCATATGTGCTAGGGCTTATACTCGCGACGTCCCACCATGACTAGTATAGTACTATTGCGCCCGACGGGGTCTAGTTTGCCATCGCATATTCGAGCATCGAGGACTTAGTTGGTAGTATCAGCTTTGTGAGTATATATGTCGTGTGTTACGTTCTTGCATATGGAAATTCGCTACACTTTTATCTATTATGCTACTTATCAAACCTGTATACTCGCCAATACTTTTGTATTGACAAATATTTTAACGTATGTTGCAGGTTAGATTGCAGACTAAATCAAATCAAGCTAGGAGGTCTAGAAACTCGACTAAAATCTAGGTTGTCGGATTTGTATTGTTCGAGAGGACAAAGAAATCTGTGATAACTTATGTGATTATATTATTTGTTAGTATGGGATAAGGAATGTGTTAAATATTATCGCAATATAGTTGTTATGGATTCTCTTGAGCAATCTGATTCGCCTAGTGCCGCGCCCCGATGATTCCGCCATCGGTTGGGGTGTGACATCTATCTTACTCATAAACTCTTATTTTATTTTTTCTTTCTTAGATACTCACAAACATTTATAAAGACAATGATTAGTTAATATCTATATTTGGATGATGATCATTAATAAAACTCCAAGTTTTGGATATAAAGATAAAGATGTAGATGCAAAATAGAGGATATCTCTAAATTTTAGGGATAAATATAAAAATAGAGACCCAAATGTGAATGTTTAGAGCATTCACAATAGCTTCTTTATCCTTATCTCAATAATTTAACAGAAACAAATTACTCTTAATATTTGAAGATGTTGGACCAACAAAAGAATAGATAATTGCAAAAGCCAAAACATGCTATTTTGATCAAGAAAATAAACAAGTTATGATATGCATCTTGTCCCAAAGATAGTGAACCCTGAACATTAACAGAGCTTCTGTTTGAAGACTTCAAAGATCGGTTGAAGACATGAAACCACTGTTAAAGAAGAAGAAAAGTCTGTTCATGGCCAAAGCCTTGTTGAAGACAAAACACTGATGAAGAAGACTAAATATTTGTTTTGGCCAGAACAAATGTTTGGATCAAGCAAACAAAGGTTTAAAGAACAGTCCAGTTAATGTAACATTGTATGTCCAAACAGATGTTAGTTGTCTTAGAACAGTTGTTACATTCCATGAGATGTTTCTAACATCTGTGGAATCTTTTATGTTAGGAATGTTAGATGTCGTTATCCGGGCGATGTCAGCCCTGATTGCCAACAGATGTTTGTACTTTGTATAAATAGATCTCACCTATTAGAGATCTATTTCATCACATCACACACATTCCTATTATACAAACAATCTAAGTGAGCGATCAGGCTGATGGGGAGTTGTAGAATCATTTATGTAATTGTAATCTTTTGATTATCAACAGAAAACAGTTTTGATAACTTTCCATTCTTGTGTGTTCATTTAATTCCCTGCAATTCATATTTCCATTCTCATTTATACCTTATTTATTTTATCAAACATGTCATTTATTCACACATTAAAACACACAAGTTAAAACTCAAATCCTAACAATTGGTATTAGAGCCTGGTCATATTAAACTTGATTTCACAATCAGTTTAATACAAAAAGATCAGCTCACATAGTTGATAACAAGTGTCCGTTGTGTCGAATTATAGAGTTTAAAGTATCAAGTTCAAAAAGTTTTTGTACGTACCTTGTTTTTGACAAAGATAAAAAGGAGTGGCACTAAACAATCACGATCCCCATAACACTTGTTTCAGCAACAAGCCTCTGATGCTTGTCAGATCAGAATACAATATCTGCCAATGTCGAATGGCTCATGTGCTAGGTCAACAGAACACAGGATGTTGGAAGTCCGTTATATTCGGACCACATGTTCCAATGGTACCAAGTGCCGAAAATTCGAATGTTCAAGAACCAAAGAAACCAGAAAATTACCCCGGGCAGGATTTTCAAAAGTTTGAGTTAGATGCTAAAGCATTTAGTATTGTTGCAATGGCTGTACCAAATGAAATTTATTTTGGAATATTACACTGTAATAGTGCAAAGGAGTTATGAGATGCTTTAAATGAAAATTCGGTGGAAAGAGGATGTGATTGAAAACACTCGTGACTCATTTACTTTTCACAGATTCATTTTCAGACTCATTTTCCAACACCTTTTAGCCACATTTTTACAAATATCTAAATCACAATCAGAATTCCCTTTAGACTGTTCATACGTCACATCAACGGTTTCAGGGAATAAATCTTTTAGATCAGCCACAAGTGGAGTTTTTATTTCCACATTATTGGCTTTGCCCACACCATCTGGATATTTCTTGGAGTAATTAGTCCACATCGGAGGTGGACAACGTTTATACCCGATTCCGTGATTGTGATATCCATAGACATCTTCCCCCGTTTCCTTATCCTTACCAGTGGGTTTAGGAAGTTTATGGTCTAGGACATATGAAGCAGCTACATAACTTGTTAATTTCTTATCAAAACGTTCTAATTTGATTTAATTTTTTTTTTTTGCAAATCCTGTTTTAGAATTGCTATTTCATCAAGATGTTTATTAATGGCGGTTTGTTTATCTAAAACAATGTTTTTCAACATGAGAATTGTTAATTGGTCCTTGTTGATTATTTCATTAAACTCCTTTTCCACCTTTTGAAGCTTGTTATATGCTTCTTGAATTGTTTTAAGATCTGCCAACAAATTATCAGTATGTGTTTTAAGCATATCATATACATCCTTCTCAACACATTGATCACATGGTTCTAAGCATTTTAAACACTTGAAGGATGTTGTTGGATCAGTTATGGCTGTCAATGGCTCGGTTTTACAAGATTCATTTACCAATTCATTTTAATTTCCTTTTCAGGCTCAGTTTTTGACTCAGATGATGTCTTTGTGGTTACCTCGTTCAGCTGTGTCATCACAGCTTTTTGTACAATTTCCTACAGAGTTTCAGCGGTTACTTCTTCAGAAAAGAAACCTAAAAAACTTTCAATAATATCAGGTGGAAAAATAGATTTAAAGAAATCACATGGGACAGGATAAATCTATCCTCTTCGACATTTTAAGTAGGAATTGTTTCTGATTCAACGGTATATTGTGTTGAATCAGCTTCAACTGTAATATCAGATTCTTTTTTGATCTCTAACTCCTCAATCTTTATTTCTTCACTATGTTCAACTTCCACAACAACTTTCACATAATCATCTATCTCCTGAATCTCGGCAATTAAAGCTAGACCCTCTGTCTTTGAAATCATTATGTTCCAATTGATTTCTTCATCACCTTGAACGACAACCAATGCTTTATCTTTTGATTCTGATGACGATCCATCTTCAATCTGTATGTTTCGTGTGTTTGATGAAACGAGACTATTCTGTGAATTTCTTTGTTGAATTGCTCTTTGATAGTAATCTCTTCCAAACAGATTGATGTTAGTATCTGCCACCTTTATGTTTGTGCATTCTCTTTTAAGATGACCCTTCTCTTTACACCAAAAAAATGTCACTTTTGATTTGTCGAATCCAAGTTTCGTCTCTGGTCCTCCCAAGCAGTTCTTACATGTGATATCCATATACCTTTATGCTCTTCTAATGACACTTGCCATGCACCATCTTATGTCGATCAATTCTAGTTCCTTAGGGTCTATCTGATCATAATCTTCTTTAGTCATATTGTAATTACCAATGCGACCCGCAACCAGACCTTCATAAGATTCTAGAATAGATGCCAAAAATGCCATGTGCTCTTTAGCATTTGAAACAGATAATCCTTGAGCATTTTGAAGATTTACTGCTATATTGCACTGGAGAAACTCAGTTGATTGACTTAAACTTTGACTATTACGATTCGGTGAATGTTGTGGTGTCTGCTAAGGTGTAGAATTAGATCCAACACTGATGTATACTGTCTGTGGAGTTTGTGGATACCTAGAACTGTTGCTTCCAAAAACATTACCACTTGCACATGTAGATTCTACACTAAAGGCTGTCTGGATTTTCTGACTTGCTGCAATAACCGACTTTGGGCCCTTATAGTACAAACCAATATCTTGTGGTATTGCAGCGAATTTCATCTTAGCTTTCTTTCAAAGTTCTAACTTGTGAGCTTCAAGCTTTTTAATAAGCTTTGCTAGATTTAATGTTGCGTACTCTATCGGATTTGACTTTAGAATCAACAAGTATGTACCCCAATAACTTTCGGGTAGTGCATCTGCCAACTTATCCCTTAACTCCAAATCTTCGTTCTCAATCCCAATCCTATTCATTTAAGCAAATAAGTAAAGAAATCTTCCGATTAACTGTTGCAGTGTTTCTCCTTTGATCGCTGTGAAGATATCAAATTCCTTTTTGAGTAATGACCTTTTACTTTTCCCAGTGTCACTATTATCGCGATTCTTGTTATGCAAAGCCCACCAGATTGATTGACATGATCTAGTATGTTATAATAATTCTAGAATTTCTTGTTTAATTGATTGCTGTAGCAGAGTCATCATCTTTTCTCTCTGATGTATTTCTCTCGTTCATTCTCAAGAATATAAGTCATTTACGTATATGTAAACTAGAAACATTTGACGTTTTACTTGGAATATTTGATATAGTAATATGTTTTATTTACTTAAAGTACTGTTTTTCATATTTAAATAGATGATTTATTCACTATACAATGATTAGACCATCTGTAGTGGTTAATATTCACTAAGGGGGCATTTTACGCCTCATCAACATTATAACACCCATTCAAAAAATATGCAAAGGTTAATACCCATTAATGCTCTTTCAATTATCATAACTTTCCAAATGTTTTTCTCCTCATTTGGTGTTACACTAGAAATATTCCTCTCTATTCATGTCCCTATAATGGTGTTGGGGGCGTTATTAAGCCCATTCATGCTCTTATAATGCCCCTTACTCATGGTCTTATGAGATCATCTATCAAACACTCTATAAGTTCAAAAACACAATGGATTAATTGTGGAATGGTAAAACTTCTGATATTCATAACATCATACAACATGAAAGATATTTGTATTCTAGTCAAAATGATATAAACTCAAATTTTATTTGAGTTTGAAAAATCCTATTTTACCTTTTTGTATTGTCCATTAGTTTCTATTATTATATTAAAAATGTAACAAATATCACTTTTCATATTTGGTACTCGGGCTTTTTTTATGTAAGCCTAGGGTATATTTATTTAAAAAATCCCCAGAGCAGTCTCATCATCTAACCCTTATATTAGGTATTGGAACTTGTTGAATTGGATTCTCTTTAATGTACTTCCATAAAAGTTAGTGGATAGGGTCGAGTCTCTAACTTCCTTTTAATAAAATAATTAAAAAGCCATTCTTTTTATATAATGGGGGCCCATACCATTTGTTTGATATAATTACAATCAATAAAAAATGTTTTCTTATGGCATAAAGGTTGCTGGTATAGAATATAGTTTTGATATATGGGGTCGATAATTTCTGGCTCCAACACACTATTAATACTTTATCAAGTATTTAATTTAATTTAAATTATTTGGTAGGTACCTATTAAATGGGGCCACCGGATTTGAGGACAAATTAATGATAATTAAATGCTAATCTTGTGTCCGTAGAAATTTTGATGCCTTAACCAATTGCAATTATTTATTAAATTAATTGGATAATTGCGCTCATAGATAAAGACTTCTGTTTTATAATAAGCATGCATTCGTTATTATTGTTATTTTTATACAAGTTATTCTACGTTGTGTGAAAAGTGGACAAAGCAAGCTAACGTGTTCATTATAAATATTACATTTTAAATAGGTTATGAGTTGGCTACAAAGTATAAATTTCCTAAAAAATATGAAAAGTCATAAAACACCAAAATGTGAACCATAAAACACACCTAAAAGTCTAAAACCCACAAATAACAAAATGAAAATTACTAACACATCATATATTCATAGTTCTACGATTGTGTGTTTGAAGTTTTGATGAACTATTATAGTTTAAATATGGTGTTTTAGTAGTCTTTACTCTATTATTTATTGGTTTTAAGTATGTTATATGACTGACATTATAGTGTTTTAGGACTTTTTACACTTTTTAGAAAATTTGGACTTTGTAGCAGAACCCTACCCTTTTAAATAAATTATGATAACCCTATAACACATCTATATAAGTAGTTTTATTGATTTAGTTGGAAACAAAAATAGAGTGATGAAAAGTGGACAAAGCAAGCTAACGTGTTCATTATAAATATTAACCTTATAATACACTTATATAACTAGTTTTATCGATTTAGTTGGAAACAAATGTATGAGTTTTGCATAACCACCTTACATATCAAATTTAAATCAACTAGTTAATGCAAATATATGGACATGCCTTCAACAAATAAGCATGTGAGTCCAGAATTTTTCTAAATAATTCATATATTTATAGAATAAACTAATGTTTTTGTTAACAAACATTTAGTTAATGGTCAAGATCTTATGTGGTAATGATATGGCGGTGATGTGACAAAGGATTTAGTTAATCTACAACACATAGCCTAAACATTAATAGTTTTTATTTCTTGCTATAGCAGTAACGCTAACTTCGTTACATTCTAATGATAAATATCAGAGTATAATCAACATGTAGTAAAATGTAACGATGCTAGTGTCGGTACCAAATCGGCACTGAAAATATACCCGGTTTGATAAATTCAGTACCCGTACCTGATATCATTTGCTCATAGCTAGATTAAAGAGTGAAACCAAACTTTTCTAAAAATATAATGATATGTGCATTACATACATGATATATTTATGTAATATGTTTATATTTTTTGTCATTAATTATGATTGGCTAGGCATGACAAAGTTAGAAGAGTGGTGGAGGAGTCGGGTAAATTTGATGTGAACATGAATTGAAGGGTGACCCAAGATCTTGTAGGCTATTATAGATCACTGGATTGGCTTAACTTCACTGTCTCACTGATTTTTTTCTTACTGACTTCTGGTATTTTTGTTGTGTGTATTAATCGAGTAATGGCTTGTCTGTCATCTTTTCATTGGCTGCTGCCCTTAATTTGTGGGGGCTCCCCAGCTTCTTCTCTTCTTCCAGCCTAGAAGCTAGCTAGGGTTTTAGAAATAAATAAAAAATTACAATCTTTTCTTTTGTAATTGGTGGTCTGATTACTTTGCAGACCTGTACATAACATCACTGATGTGATCTTCTTAAACACACCAATGCGAAGTGATCAACCACCATGCTTGTCATTGAGTCAACTAAACTTTAACACACATCAGAGTTTTTTTTTGTTATTTCTCTCTATCTCTATATATATTTTTTTTTGGCAACAATCTCTCTCTCTATATAGATACATATAGAGATAGAGTAAAAATGATATGAAAATAAGATTTAAAAGTGTGAGAATAAAATAGATATTTTTTAGGGTTTTTAGAGTGTTAATAGTAACACACCCCCTCTTCTATCTCTCTTTATATATACATAGATTAGTATTAAACCCTGCGTTGCAGCGGTTGTCATAAAACTGTGTTAAGTAGTAGCAATACTATACCACCGTCAGCGGCCACCAACACTAGAAAAGCTCGTAAAAACAAAATAAATAAAAAAAGGGAAAAAAATAACGCTGAGCGAAAAGAAGACGTAAAATCTTTGAATCACGCATGCTCGTTGCTGAGAAATTAAACCGAAACGTAAAACATATAAAAAATAACTAAGTCCATCCAGGACCCGCGTGTTGGACGAACTTGTCAAACACAGAAAAATAGATGTGACGCGACGGGCCAGTCAAACGGGGAAAAAATATACGAAAAAATGTTGAACCCCACATGCACGTTGCAGTGCGTTAACTCCCAAAATTTTGAACGAAACGAAAACCTTGGGAAAGATGAAAAGTATGGTGGACCAAAATTGAAAATAAAAAAGAGTTTGGATTAAATTGGAAAAGATGAAAAACTTTGGGTTAAAAGTAAAAAAAAACAAAGGGTCTAAATCGCAAAATTGAAGTTTTTTTATTAATTTTAGATAAAGATAAGCATAAAAATAAGGGATATCAATATATTGGTTATTAATTAATATTAATATTAAAAAAAATATTAAACAAATATAAATAAGATTTATGAGGTTAAATGAGAGAATGCCATGTGACATTATTTGGAGTCTTTTATTATAAGTTAGATATATATAGAGAGATGGAGTAAAAAAGAATGTGAGACTAAGATGATCTTTTTTTACTACTGTATGATTCTATAAACAAAGAAGGAAAACGTTCGTAAGTTTGTTAGAGAAGAAGCGTATTTGAATAAACGTTTGGTCTTTTTATGTTCATATTCTGAATAAAAATACGATTGTTAATATAAAGTTAGGTTTCATTTCTTTATACAACGTCCAATTTTTTTACTTAATAAAGTGAATAGCTCGATTACTTATCGTGAAACAATGTTTTATTTATTAAAATCCAAATCCGAACCTTGATTATATTTGGGAAACATATTTCGTGTTTTGTAGTGTCTTCTCAAGGCTCATCTTAACGTTCTTTTGTAGATTGACGTTGAAGTACTTGTGCTAGGATATCAACACCAATTTCGTGTTTTTTTTTTCTGATGGACTTAGGTGACGTCTAGGTGGAGGAAAGAGGGAAATGAGATAGTGCATTTCATCCAAAACTCTAGACAGGTTTGGATGAATTTTTCAACGGAGAGAGAAGAAAGAAGAGAGAACAAAGCGGAGACATGGGTGCTCGGATGATGCCATGATGGTGCTCTAAGAGCCCAAGAATATTCCTACTCTCCTAAGACTAAATTCGAATTCGTCTTGTAAGTTGAAACTTACATAATTTGTTGAAGTGGCATGAGGGATTTCGGCTTTTGTGAGAGAGAAAGTATGCTAAAAGTTAACATAGAGCTGAAATATTATTTTTTAAATTGGCATCACATGCCACTACTTAATACCTTAGCCCCATACATTATTAAAACGAATCTCAACATTCTCAAAAGACTCGAATTATATATCACTCTTTATTTTGCATTTAATCTATGAACATATATGTGAGGGATAGTGTCTTCGGGTTACATATATAATTAATGACATGATACTCAACTGTAATATATTAATGTGTTGACTATAACTATAAGTTTCCATTATATACTAAACAACAGTTTTTTTAGAATTCTTTATTATTATTATTTGAAAAGTAGCTGTCATAACCAAGATGATATTTTTTCTGCTAGATATTGGGCCACATAATAAACTTAACTAACTATTCTCGTTAAGGCACACCATTTTACCAGTGTTGTTCAGTAAATTGTACGTGAACAGATGCGTGCCACTGAATTGGTAACTGGTAAGATTATCGATCTGGTCTAGTTCCGAAAACATTGGTTCCAATGACAAAGTGGACTAAGTGAGTTAGATATCATTAAACTGCATTATTCTACTTTTTTCTTAATCTATGTAAATGACAGTAAGTATCTTTGGTCTCACCTCTAACCAACCATAGTTTTGCGGATTTTGTTTGTTTCCAGCCTCTTGCTGGCCCTTTATATTTATATATAAAGTGTGGTTGCCGTTCAAAAAAAAAAAAACAAACATAAAACTGAGCAGAATAATTCAATCCTAATTTTATTTAACTTTTTATATTTTTTTTAATAAGCGTAGAAGTACTTCAAAACTCCAACGTCAAATATTTTTGCAATACATTAATTTATATTAAAAAAAACAATTTATATAGCTTTTTTAAAAAAATATTTTATTTTTAACTGAATTATATATAGACGTGTACACACTGCCATTGAAACAAGAAAACAAATAGAAATGGCAGGGTATCAAGTGGGGAAGCTTTCATTTGATAGAATTTGGACCAGGAGGTTCCCCTAGTCTTTATGGTCAAATTAGGGTTTTTGACTTATTCCCAATGTGACCATCAGCTTAAATGTGTCTTTGTCTGTAACGACATGGACACCACACGTGACACCTTCTCCATCCTCTTGTGTTTCTCTCTGTTTGTGTTAGAGAGAGAGAGAAAGAGAGAGAGAGAGAGCTCTTCTCATCCAGTCAGGGATTTGTGTGATATATATGTCTATATATATATATATATATATATATATATATATATATATATATAGAGAGAGAGAGAGAGAGAGAGATGAAGGTTAGGTGAATGGGAAAGAGAACAACCATATATGGGCAGTGTTTATTATTTGACCTTATGGTGCTAGAAAGGAAAGAAGGTGAGAAATTAGTAGAGTTGATTGATGGTGTTGTTTAGACATGGTTGGTTTCTTGTTGACAATTTATTTATGCAATGCGGAATAATGAATTGTTTGGTGGTTCTTATGTTTTAATTAACTTAAGGAATTAAATAAAAGTGTTTGTTTTTTTCTCTTTATCTATTGCCATTTATAGTCAGAATCTTATAAATCGGATAAGGCTAGCTGACTTATGATCAAGTTCTAATGTTACATTTTTGAGAAAATTGCATTTTATGTCTTTTACGTTTTAGTGATTTTGCAGGCGATATCCTTTAAGTTTAAAAAGTACATTGGTTGTCCTTTACGTTTGAACATTACCTAGTTAAGTTTTTTTGGTTAAGTTCATATATGTGAAAAACACATGAGGGTATTTTAGTCATTTGAGCTATTGAGAGACTAGTTATGTAATTTATATGAAGCTTTGTATTATCTTATAAATAAGTATATAATTACAAACCCCACCATCTTCTTCCCCAAAACTTCCCAGCCTCTCACCTCCGCGTACCATCTCCGGTAGTTCAGTACCTTCCAGCGGCCACTCCACCTCCGCCTACCATCTCCGGTAGTCCGGTACCATCACAAACAAAGAACATTTCTTAATTTCATTTTGACACACATTATTATTGATTCTGTTGAGCAAAAGGGGGTAGGGGCGCTCATCACTCATCACTCACTCATCATTCACAACTTTCAATCAAGTTCCGCCATGTCATCAAGCATTATTCCATCACTAGTGATAGATTTTAGTGGAAAACCCCATCACTCACCACACCTAACAATTTCCCTCAACTTCTTCATGCGTGAAACGTACAACGCGTTTTATGATGCACACGTGATCATCACCGGTGGCGGCGGTGTTCCACGCTATACAACGAGTGGTCGATCACCCATAACAGGGCGCCCTGTCCCCCCTAACAATGGCAGGTTTGATGGAGACTATGGTGCAGCCATGGTGATGCTAAGGCCAACATCTCCGGGTACGAGTGTGATTGGAGGTGGTGTGGTTAGAATCGTGTTAGAAATAGCGGGTGTTGAAAATGCTCTGGGTAAACAGCTCGGGAGCAACAACGCCCTTAACAATGCTAGAGAAACTGTCATGGCGGTTCAACAAATGAGACAGTTTAGTGAAGTATTTCGTGAACGTGGGATCCCAATGGAAGAACTCTTGAAATGATCAAAACAAATGTGTAGAAATATACAATTTGTATTATTTTTTGTAAAACATTATTATTCCAAGTTCGGTTTTTTTAGTGTCAGAAGTTTCTGTTGTTGTCAATAACAATGGTACTAGCTGATATCTATCTTTTGAGTTTTCAATGTTGAATATTTATCATGCCAGAGCTTCATAGATGGTACTAAAGTAAACCAAACTGTAGGACAAGGACTGTTGCACCCTACACGTTTAGACAGAAGTTTGGATAGAATCACGTTTATTTGGTAGAAATTTCGGCAGCATAACGCTTAAAATCATCATATGTAAAAGCTTCCATTCCATACCGTAAGAGCATACATCGTTGACAAGCTGGAGAGAGCATCAGGCAATCTCTCCAGCTGAAAACCTTGTTTCCAAAACTTGTTTCACAAACTTCTGGATCCGTGTGCATAATGTTCTAACAGGAGCAGTGGGAACACCTCGCCCTCCTTCATCCCATCGAATGTCGGGAAGGACAAGACTCCATCCCTTCCATAATATTTGAAAAATAACCGCTGGGCCCATATTTTAACCACTGAATGACTACTAAAAAAATAATTAATCAAAGTAGCCTAAGTAAACTAAAAATACCCATATATTTATACATCTTCATTTTTTTTATTTATAAACATCTTACTTTGTCTACATAATTCATCCAACCCATGGGTCCAAACAACTCGAACAACCCGAATTCAACATTTTAACACCCGGCTATGTCCCTGTTATGGATCAATCATTATGGTCTTCGCAATTATATTTGCATGATATAACCAAACTCCAAACACTTTCCAACAATAACAACAATTGCAACAAATACATCAAATGCAATAGCTAAAATAACGAAAACAATCCCAAGAAGCCGAACCTGATTATGTTAAAAAACCCAAGAAGAAGAAGAAGACGATTTCATTCCCGACACCCAACCACAAAAACAAAGAAAAAAAGCGTGCACAAAAAGAAGTTGAAGTATTGTCCTGTAAGGCAACAACTATACCATGGAACAGGTTCGAGAGGAGGAGTTATCACGTGTGTAACGTAATATTTCAGAAGATCCAAAGAAGGGTTGGTATTTTTAATATATACATATATATAGGGTGAGAGTTGGCTACAAAGTCAATTTTTCCTACGAAGTGGAAAAAGTCATAAAACACCATAACGCCAACCATAAAACACACTCAAAACCCACAAATAACAAAGTGAAGATTACTAAAATGCCATATTTGTGGGTTTTGTGTTGTGTTTTGGATGATAAGGCTTTGATTATCGAATGACTAACACCAGTGTGTTTTGTGTTGATTATCATGTTGTGTTGTATATTCATAATTCTATGATGGTGTGTTTGAAGTTTGTATGGACTACTAGGGTTTGGATATTGTGTTTTAGTGATCTTCACTATGTTATTTGTGGGTTTTGTCTTTTGTGTGTGTTTTATGGCTTAAATTGTGGTGTTTTATGACTTTGTACATTTTGTAGGAAAAATGGACTTTGTAATCGAACCCCACCCTATATATATATATATAAAATCAACAAGTTCTAGTTCTTTATTTTTACAATTTATCTAAGTAATGCACAAACAGGTTAAGGTTTTTGGAAATTCATAATGGATAAATTTCACGCGTCAATGCAACGTGAACCATACAAACTAATCCATTTTGTTAGTTTGAAGTTTAAGGATACGAACAAGAAATGTATCAGGGTTTTTCATTACAACAATGTCTACATCACTTGGCCTAGTGGGACAAGTAAGCAAGATGTTTTCAATACAGCTTTGGTAACATACTTGACAAAACATAACAGGGCGTTTCCTCATGTAGGGACTTAGGAAATTTTGGGCAAGTGTTCGAAGTGGACGCTCATGCTTAACGAGGTTGCATTGGCAAAAAATGTCTAAATCGTTATTGTCAAACGATTATAGTGTTCGTTCAGATACACGTTACAACATTAATATTAATGATGAACCTGGGGACGAGCCGAAATTTAAAGAAAAGCAATCCCCATCAGAATTTTCAAAAGATTATTCTCTTAGAGGCTCTAAAATGGATAACTTAATGAGTAAGTTCACTGAATTTCATGAGTTACAAGCGAAGAGGCTTCAGTTGAATAAAAATAATTAGCGAACAAATGATTGAGATAGAAAGTGAGAGGCTTTGGTTGGAGAAAGATGCGGCTGCGAGGGAAGATTTTATAATCTTATCTACCAATAGCCGTAAGTCCATGAGACGGATCAGAACAATAACCATGACTATACTAGACATGTCTCCTTAGCGGTTTCACATGAATCCACTTGGGAATGACTTGGCTTTGTCATTCTTTTCAACTCGAAGGACATCTTGTTCACTCTAGTGTCTTCTCTCATTAGGAGTTTGACTAGATGTAACATCTAGGTTAGTACTGGTAGAATGGATTCATGGGACTTTTATCAATGGAATAAAGAGATCATTTGTGGTGGACTTAAAAAAATCACGATCAAGATTATTAAGAAAGTTTATCATCCTAATTTTCCACTAAGAGTATTCATCTCTCACTAACATAGGTGGTATTGCCATGGGCCCAAATTTGACTACTGTTCTAAGGTTCTTACTTCGCCATGTTTATAAATAAACTACTTGTTGATCACAAATTCATCAAATGATGAATAAAGCGATGAATGATTTCAATAAAACAGTTAAACTAATGTTTTATGCGGAATCTGAAATCAATACTTGACAACCTTGGGTTATAAAATTTTCATTTATTATGCAATTTGTAAATGTTTTTGTTGGTGAAAAAGTTGACGGGTTGGTAAAAACTTTCTGCAGAAAGTATGTTCAGACCATATCTTTCAGCTCTGAACATGCAGGTTTCACCAAAGCAGGTAAGGTTCTCAATATTTTAATCAAAATACTCTTTCCAACACACAAACACTTGGTAATTTTAAAATTTTTAAGATCAAAAAGTGTATGTTTATGAAGAACACTTAAATATGTCAAGAACACAGCCCAAATTGTGTTTTTCTCATCTTTCGATCAGGATCCTTCGGCTGGTATTATTTTTCTTGATCAAAAATGAATTCGATGTGGGGTGTTCCGGTAAATGCAGAGATGTATTTTGGTACTCCAGCTCCGGATTCGGGTTCGCAAGCTAATGCTGCACCTACCGGTCAATGGGCATTCGTATCAAATCAAGCTCCAAGTGTTCAAAGCATTTTGCTAAGCGAAAGTGAAACAGGAAGTTTGAATAGACCTCCAAAGTTGATGCACTTAAGTGAATATCCGGGATGGTTTGATAGATTTCATACATATGTCCTTGGTCAAAATACAGAACTGTGGTTACGCTTCATCACAGATTTTGATCAAACGATAGAGGTTGCCGCTTCATCTGCTGCTACGTTTGCTGATCTTACGGAAGATCAGAAGAAGGTCTATGACTTAGAAAAGAAAGCATATGCCATTCTTACTCAGGCGTTAAGCAAAGACATTTATCATCAATTTGTCAGTTTCAAGACAACGAAGAAGTTGTGGGACACATTGAAGATAAGGGGCATAGGAAATGAAGCAACACGTCAATTGAGAAAAGATCTGCTAAAGAAAGAGTTTGATGGATTTATTTGTATGCAGAATGAATCTCTAGGAGATTTGACAAGTCGATTTACTCATTTGCTGACTGAATTGGCAAATACTGGGGTTGTAACGACTTCAGCAGAGATAGTGAAGAAGTTTGCAGATGCACTGCCACCTCAATGGAATAATTTCTTAGAAATCATGAGGTACAATGGCACTTTGGATACAACAAGCTTCAGTGATTTTGCTCAACTCCTGGAAAACAAGAATCAGGAAGAAACTCTCAAAGCAAAAAGAGTTCCAGTAACACAAAATCCTGAGATTTATTATGGAACTTCTAGCACTTCTACAAAACCATCTTCACACGCTCCAATTCAAACAGCATTTGTGTCTAGCACGAGCTTGTATGGCACTCCTCCTCCAACAACAGACATATTTGGAAATCCGCTTAATCCAGCTCCTCAACCAGCACCACAACAGCAACAGCAAATCAGAGCAACTGATATGTTCGGGAATCCACTTCCTCCTCAACAGCAAGCGTGTTATGGAAGCACATCATCTGCTGGTCAACAATCAAAGCCAAATACAGTACGGCTCGACACCTCAAGTTTTTCTAAAGTCAGTGTGGAAGTAGCAAAGGAACACATGGAGCTGCTAAACACTTTGGTGAGCGCATACTGTGGATTAGTGGAAGGTCAGATTGGGAACATTAATCTGACACAAGAAGACTATCAGCAGATTGATAAAGAGGAGATGGAAATGATGGACATCAAGTGGGCCTTTGCCAGTGCTGTTAGACGAGCAAAGGATTTCATGGAAAGAACTGGCAGAACCAGCTTGGAGAGCAAGAAAGACACCAAGTATGGGTTTGATAAACAGGCTGTTAAGTGTTTCAATTGTGGTGAACGGGGTCATTTTAAAAGGGAATGTACAAGACCATCTCAGCATGGAAACCAGAATCCCTTCAGAAATCAAGGCAACCAGCAGAACCAGAACAGGAACAATGTTCGTACGTTGGTACCTGTCAACAACCAGAGTCAAGCAGGACCATCTAATGCCAACCAGGCACTTGTGGTTCAAGTAGATGAAGGCTGTGATTGGTCAATCCAGTTGGGAAATGATGCTCCAGATGGAACAGCGTGTTTTGCTGAAATTGTCAAGGATCTTAATCACGCCAGTGGTGGAGAATCTTCCGCCAATGGTGGCGACTCTTCTGAGGATGAAGACTCTTCTGGTTACAGCAGAAGTTCGGATGAAGAAACCTCGAGCTCAGGTGATGATCATGTGGATGAGACATCAAATGCGTCAATCGATGCAGATATTGATGAGCTTTTGGAAGAAACTGCAGCAGGAATTCAAAGAAGATCTATTTTGGTGGATCAAGCTGCTTATTCTTCGTCTTCTCTCCATTCAGCCTTTGTGGCTAATGTCGACAGTTCATCAAGTCAGGTATGTGTCGATAAATCCACTGCTGCTATTTGTGATAATTGTGATAGATTGCATGTTAGATATGCTGATTTGGATGCAAACATGTCTGAGTTGCAAGGCAAACATGATGCTTTACAAGCTAGTTTGTTTGACTTGCAAGACAAACATGTGTCTTTGAGTGATAAGTGGGGTGAGTTGCAAAGCGAACACAAGGCTTTGCAAGAGAAATATGATGTGACATTCATCCACAATCAAAAGTTGACCGTTGATCTTTCCAAGTGCACAGAAGCCAACATGTTTTATGTAAACCATGAAAAGGAATTTAAGTCAATGATTGAAACATTAAAGAAAGATAAAACAGAGCTGACAAAAATGGTTTCCAGAAAACAAACTGACATTAACCTTTATATAACTCGTCTTGAGGTAATGCAAAAGGAAATGGCCTGTGTTAAAACAGAAAGTGAGGCGATCCGACTCAAGTTAGACAGTTATTTGAGCTCTAGCTATGTGTTGGATCACATCATTGATGTTCAGAAAGAGAAACGGGATGTCACATGCATAGGTTACAAGAAATGTCCACCACCCGTGAGAAATAATTTTGATGCACTGCCTGATGAGGAGTATAGAACTCATTTTGAACCATCTGTTCCTTTGGAAGTTGAGGAATTTGCAACAGGTCTCGGATACAAGAAAGAAGTATCATCCGATTCAGATGTGTCAGCGGATACATTTGTAACTGCTGAACAGAATCAGGATCCTCCAGTTGTGATTGAGGATGCTGATTCTTCTGATGATGAATCTGATGATACTGATTCAGCAAAGTCTGATGTGGTGATAAACGAAGAGGACATACCTCTTGAGAATCATATTCTGTGTGATCCTCCTGCAAAACCCGCTAAGACTGTTGCAATCGAGTCCTCGTCTGCACAAGAGTCGGAGAGTGTGGATTTGCTGTACACTCTTGTTGGTGATGATAAAATTTATTCTGACAAAGATTTTCCTATTAAGAATGTTAATCAATCATTAATCAGTAAAGTCTTTGAGAATTTAACAAGTAAGTTTTTGGGTAAGAAAGGATCACACATTGTGGTAACACAGTGCCCTCCTATCCCAAAGGCTGAAGTTAGAAAACAATTTGGCAATCAGAAATTACCAACAGTGCAAAAACAGCAAAATCATGCCAAACCAAAAGGTAAAACACCGACTCAAACTCAAAAGAAGCCGAATCAGAAGAAGAAAAGGAATGTGAACTTTGTGAAATCTAAGGGAACGGACAAAATTCAAACGTTTGAAAATCAATCTAACTTAGATTTTGTCAAGAAAGCAACTGTGATGAAAAGGAATGAACCAAGTAGTTCAAAACCTAGTACCTCGGGATCACAAAGTTCATCATCGGCAAGACGATCACATGATACTTCGGGGTTTGTTGAACGAAGATCATGTTTTGAATGTGGTACAATTGGGTATTTCGTTCGAAATTGCCCGTATCTTCATAAGTTGAAAGGAAAAGATGATGATCCCCGTGAACGCAATCACCAAAAGCGATCTGTTTCTGTAAAACAAGATCCCCGACTTGTAAGAGAAAGGGAAAAGAAACAGAAACGCCAACAAGTCAAGGTGATTGAGAAGGCGATTAAAACTGATGTGGTTCAAAAACAATCTGTTTCAGTTAAGCCAGAAAACTCAAAATTTTCAAAAACTTCAAACAATCATGAAGTTAAATTTTCTAACAATCAAACTGGTAAAACTCAACAGACATGGAAACCTAAATTGACCACAAATTCAGGGGGACCATCACAATTCATGAATCATCAAAGAATAGAAGTTATTGTTGTTGATGAAAATGGAAGACCCAAGACCACAATGGCTTGGGTCCCCATCTCCAACTAATTATGTGAGTTTATGTGCAGGGTGTTCCAGGAGGAACTATCAGTAGTCATTGGATTGTTGATAGTGGGGCATCCAGGCACATGACAGGCGACATGAAGCTTCTCTACGACGTCAAATCTATTAGAGGAGGTTATGTTGCTTTTGCTGGAGATAAAGGAGGATATATTACGGGTGAAGGAATGATTTCCAACGGGGTTGTTAGTTTTGATAAGATCAACTTCGTACAACAACTTGATCACAATCTTCTTAGTGTTTCTCAAATTTGTGATAAGCAGTTCTCAGTACACTTTGATGCAAATGGATGTTATGTGCTGAAACCCGGCTTCAAAATTCCAAAAGAATGGATTCTCTTGTCAGCTCCAAGGATAAACGATCTGTACGTCCTTGATATGAGCCAAGCTATCACAACGTCTGCACAAGCAACTTGTTTCGTTTCCAAAGCCACAGAAAAAGACACAATCTCTTGGCACAGACGAATGGGTCACATTCACTTACGCAAAATGAATCATTTGGTGTCAAATGAATTGGTGAATGGTGTTCCCCTTAAAAATTTCCATCTTCAAGACATCTGTGTCTCGTGCCAGAAAGGAAAACAAACGAAGAAACGACACCCTACAAAGAAAATCAACACGGTGGCTGTTCCTCTTGAACGTTTGCACATGGATTTGTTCGGTCCTGTCAAGCACAAAAGCATTAGGAATGATCAATATTGCCTCGTGATAACTGATGATTATTCAAGATTCTCTTGGGTGGCGTTCATGGCACATAAGAGTGAAACCTTCGGTATTATCAAAAACTTGATCATTCAGATTGAGAATCTTTATAAGTTGAAGGTTAGGCGGATACGTAGCGACAATGGTACTGAATTCAAAAATCATGCCATGGCGGAGTTTTGCGCTTCAAAAGGTATTCTTCACGAATTTAGTGCAGCTTATACTCCCCAACAGAATGGCGTCGCTGAACGTAAGAACCGCACATTGATCGAGACTGCTAGGACTATGTTGGTAGAGTCACAATTGCCGATTCCATTTTGGACTGAAGCTGTGTCCTCTGCATGTTACACGTTGAACCGAGTCCTTACAGTCAAAAGGCACAACAAGACCTGCTTTGAGCTTATTAACAAACGGAAACCAGATTTGTCATATCTTGAACCGTTTGGAGCTCCGTGCACAATAATCGATCCTAATGGAAAGTTTGGGGCAAGAGCAATTGATGGATACTTTCTTGGGTATTCCACCCCGAACTTAAGAGTCTGGAATCTAGAGACTAAAAGGGTCGAGGAATGGTCTGAAGTCAGAGTACAAAGGCACACTTTACCAGTCAAATGTCCTGGTCAGCCTTGGATGTTTGAGTACGATGACTTTTTCAATTCGATCAATGTTGAAGCCGTTGAAGAAAATGCTGCGGCTAGGATGTTTTTCGAGAGTGATAATGCAACAGATTCACCGTTGGTACGTCCAATTCTTGTCAATCAAGAACCATCTTCGGTGAACAATAATGCTCTCGAGAATGAGGATTTTCACGATGCTTCCGAATTGAACGAATCTTCAGAGGATGATGAATTTCTAGATGCAGATCAAGAGGCTCCAACAACAGCAGTACATGGTACTTCAGAGGGTACACCTCCAGTGGATGTCCCTAGAACAGTTGAAGCTACTGCATCATCCTCTTCGTCAATTCCGGGCCTTGAATTGATTGTTGATCTCAATCTCAACAATCTGGGTACAAATATTCCAGTTCCAGATAATCCAGAAACAAGGATTCACAATACCCATCCTCAACAAAACATCATCGGAAATGTACAAAGTGGCGCTCAAACAAGAAACATGTTGCGAAACAACAACAATGCAGGCTTGTATGCAACTATCCGAGAATCTGGTCAACAAAATGATTGGTCTTTCGCGTGTTATGTCTCACAGGAAGAGCCAAGAACTTGGAAAGATGCTTTGAAAGATAGCTCTTGGGTTGAAGCAATGCAGGAAGAACTGCAACAATTCCAGAAGCTTGGTGTCTGGAAACTCGTAGAGAAACCTGCTGGTTACAAGAAGATTGGTACCCGTTGGGTGTTTAAATGCAAAAAGGATGACCGTGGAGTCGTTATACGAAACAAAGCAAGATTAGTCGTTCAAGGTTTTCGTCAGATTGAAGGGATCGACTACAACGAAGTGTATGCACCTGTTGCACGTCTAGAAGCAATTCGGATTTTTCTGGCTTATGCCTTATTCAAAGGCTTCAAAGTATACCAGATGGACGTGAAAAGTGCATTCTTACATGGTGTGATGGAAGAAGAGGTGTACGTCGAACAGCCTCCAGGTTTTGAAGATCCTATCCATCCCGATCGGGTTTGGTTGCTCAACAAAGCTCTATATGGTCTACATCAAGCACCGCGAGCTTGGTACGCAACCTTATCTAATTATTTGCTGGAGAATGGATTTCGCAGAGGTCTTATCGATTGTACTCTTTTCATCAAAGAACAAGATGGAGATCTTCTACTGGTACAGGTATACGTTGATGATATTATCTTTGGTTCTACTAATGATGTTTTGTGTAGGGATTTCGAGCGTGTAATGCAGGATAAATTCGAGATGAGTGCTATGGGGGAAATGACTTTCTTTTTGGGCCTACAAGTACAACAAACAGAGTCTGGGATATTCATCCATCAGACTAAATATGTTGGTGACATCTTGAGCCGATTCCAGATGTCTGATGCAACGCCCATCGGTACCCCATTGCCACAAAATCACGGAATTACTCTAGACTTGAAGGGTGAAGTTACTAGCCCCTCATACTACCGTGCGATGATCGGATCCCTTATGTACCTCACAGCATCAAGACCAGATATAATGTACCCAACGTGCCTGCTTGCCAGATATCAAGTCAACCCGAAGGCCTCACATCTTGCAGCTGTAAAAAGGATTTTTCGTTATTTGAAGGGTTACCCTGACACCGGTCTATGGTACCCTAGGGATAATAACTTTGACTTGATCGCATTCAGTGATTCTGATTTTGGCGGATGCAAAATCGACGGCAAATCCACAACGGCTGGATGTCAGTTTTTGGGAAATCGCCTAGTCACATGGCAGTGCAAGAAGCAGACGTGCGTCGCCACATCAACATGCGAAGCTGAATACATTGCTGCCTCAAGTTGTTGCTCCCAAGTCCTATGGATCCAACAACAAATGCGCGACTACGGTTTTGAATTCCTAACTACTCCTATTTACGTTGATAATTCTGCGGCCTTACAAATCACTAAAAATCCTGTGCAGCATTCAAAGACTAAGCACATCGAAATTAAGTATCACTTCATACGTGATTGCTTTGAGAAAAGACTAATCGATGTTGCTTATGTCCACACCGATGACCAACGTGCCGACCTTTTTACCAAAGCATTTGACAAATCAAGATTTGACTATTTATTATTGGTAAATGGCATTAAGGTCAAGCAAGAGTAAAACCAACATCGGAAAATCATTTTTGTAAATACCTTTGTGTTTTAAATTTGTCTTAGTTTATTGATTTTAGGGGGAGTAAATCCAACCAAATTTGGAAATCCAAAAACATTGAAAAATTTCAAAAACACAAAAATAATTGAAAAACAAAAATGAGTTTCCTGGCGAGCAAAAGAGAAAATGATAGTACATCAGTGGTCTGTCTAAACCTCTTTAAACTAAAATGCAAAATGAAAAACGATAAGCAGCTCTATATAAGATGTATCGGTAGGCTCACAATCAATTTAAAGTGTGCAGGGTGATATAAACTTAAATCGACTGAAGACCAGGTGGGAACCATTCATTGGCATATGGTCTTAGTACCGAAATTTCGTTTGAGAGATTGCCGAGGTTCTGAGATATTCGGTCTTTATGCTGCTTATCATCTGGGTATCATGGTTGTATCTTTTACCGAAAAATAACGGGGACGCAAGTCTAGATCTTCCATGATACCATACATACGTGTACATACTGCATACGACCTCAATAAGTGATCAACAATCACATGTCCATCAAATAAGTGATAAAATATCACAAATTCTTTCCGGGAGTCAAGTTCGTCTCTCTGCTGTACGAAAGTACTGACCTGTTCACGGACTTGCTCCTGTGCCCTCATGCATCGAAAATCAAGTTCCTCATCAATAAGTGATTCTATCACATAGGGCTTGTTTTCAATCAAAATAAGTGAGTTTCTCACATCATATACGGTCAAACAGATGATAATCGGTATACTCACCGGTAAGATGAACCCTCGTGCATACCTTGATACTGGAATGTGTCGTGATGTGGATGAACACCGGTCGGTAAGTATAAATCATACCTTAACGTATCCCCTCGCCATGATTACATCTGATAAGTTGAGCTTATGTGGACAACAATACCGATAATTGTTATAGGATGCTTATCTTAATGTTAATTAATTGAACAAAGAGAGCGTTTTGGCATGACCGTACACTGATATGATTCTCTTACCCTCGAAACTCGCAAAAAGAATGTCTGTAAATATTTATTTAATGCTTTCAGTTTCTGCATCTTCGTATATATTTATTTACTGCTTTCAGTCTTTACATTTGAAATATTCAAAAATACCAAAAAGATTTTAGGTGTGTTTTAATGTAAACTTTGTAAAATTCCAAAAAGATTTTAGGTGTGTTTTAATATAAACTTTATAAAATCCAAAAAGATTTTATTTCTATCTTATTTTCGATCGTACGATGTTGGAGCTCGAGTCTTCGTTACCTGAAACCTGAACGAAAACCGAAAATGACTGTATCTTCATAAACGGTCGAAATTTGCAAGTGTTGAAAGTTAAAATCTGAAATTGATAAAATTTGTTAAAACTTTCAAACTGTCGGACGGTGTTTGTTTGAACAATGGTCACATGTGTGTCGTTTGTTTATGTTTACTATATTCCAAGCAGTTGTTCTCATTACGCGTTTAGATTTCTTGCATGTGCAGATTCTAAAGGCAAGGAGAACATGGTCGATGGCGAGCTTCGGAATGAAGACACGACGTGAAGGCACTCAAATGATGAAGATGATCGAGTTGCCGCTGACCATCATCAACACCACAAGGATCTCAATTCATAAAGAACAAGTATTTCACGAGCATAACTCAAGGGGGAGCTTATGTTAAGGGGGAGTTTGTCAACACACTTCCTACATGAAACGGGGAGTTTGTTGATACACTTTCTGCTTTCAAGACGTGAAGACTTTAAAGATCCTCCGACATTGAAGACTTGAAAGGACATCAAAGACTTGAAGTTACAAAGATCGAGACAAAGCTACAGCCAGACAAAGCTACAGCCAAGGGGGAGTTTGTTGGTGCGCTTGTGTCTGTATTTTGTCTGTATTTCGTCTTGATTCAAAACGATGTCTTTGTTGTAAGATTGATGTAAGTTTGACCAAGTCAACCATCCTCCAGTTTGACTTGGCCAAACAGTTAGACAATGGTTGAAAGATGTTTGGGTCGAAGGATGTGTCATCGAAGGATAGTTTAGATCCTTCGATGAGCTCGAAAGATGACCTTCGAAGGATAGACCACGAAAGATATCATCCTTCGAGGTATCTGTGATCCTTCGATGGGTTTCTGATCGACAGATGATCTTTCAATCAGTCTGTCTGATCCTTCGACCAGACATGCTGTGTTCGGGTATATATACCCATGTGTTGTGTTCACTTCAAAAAAAAAAAAGGACAAGAGTTCGAAATAGTGAGAACACTTAGAGCAGACACACTTAGAGAGAGTTTACAGAACTGATTTGTAAACCTTGTGCTTGTAACGGACCTTTCATACGCATTAATACAAGTGGTGTTAATCGTTGAGTCTTGTGTGTTTATCTTTGTCGTGTTCTATCTCGGTTTGCTATTCCGGTTGGATTCCGCACAACCGGAGTGGTTCGTATACAAGGATTAGGCGACTAGATCCTCCCCTAGCCGGACCTACAGTTTTACATAAATGAATAATAAATATGTTTACTAGTTATGATATACAAAAATTCTACCCAAGTGGATTAATTAAGTTCCAAGTGGTAGTGATGGATAAGATAAAAGATTTTGAACTGACTGAATGCCCTGGTTCAAATTAGTTGTCTTCCCTCTTCGGTTATATTGCTATTTATAGGGAAGTTTTAGGGATCAATAAACTAATAACTAGTGGGTCTATAACGTTCCATATTTTTCTCATTCTTTACCATTTTAATGTAATTGGTATTCTTCATTTATTCCTTTGTAATTCGAGATTTGATCATAATGAAAATCATATTTTATGTTAATTTTGCCTAATTATACTTGCATAATACGTAAACATTCATGAATATGCGTTTTAATTCAGAACTGAGCCTTACATTGAGATTATATTTTTCTTTAGAACATTACTCATATGCGTTTCTTTATTATACATGCTTGCATACACCTTAGAACATCCAAAACATGCTTAACTATGTGTTTATAGCATCAAATAACCAACCAAGCAATCATAAATACTAAAAAGGAAATTTTGCATTTCTGAGGGTCCTTGCGGACCATATAGACCACCTTGCGGTCGCAAGGGTTCCATCTGAGAGAAGAATGCGCGAATTTGTGTGTTTTGAGCTAGTTCCCTCCTTTTAACTCCCATCCACCTTCATTAAAACCTCAACCACTTATCCCACTTATAAATACACACCCCAATACAATCTAAACACTTTCACTACCTCCAAATCACTTCTAAACACATTCAAATCTCCAAGATCTTCAACTTTGGGAAAAAAATTTATAAGTCCAAAACAGTGAGATCTGGTCACTTTCTTTCACTTTTCCTTCTTGTTTTCTTCTTCCCTACACTTTGAAAAACTCTAGGACTATTACCACATTTTTACCAAGGTAAACAAAGATGGTAAACTGACGGGTGAACCGTAAGAGGATCTTTAAGTTGATTAAATAAGAAAGAAATTGATATATTTGATGTTTAAATTGGTGAATCTAGATGACTACAACGAACTTGATGATTGCAGGTTAAAGGAGTTAAGGAGGTGTAAAGAAGAAGCATGGAACAAACAGGAGCTTAAAATGGAACAAATGAGAGCTTAAAATGGAAGGAATACAGAGCATAAATGAAGAAAATAATTTATTGGAATTGAAGAATTAAGAAAATAACATGATAAAGGATGAAATTACGAGAACGTGGTGAAAACGGTGAAGAAAACGAAGTTGAAACGAAAAAGTTATGAGAAAAACAAAATTGCTAGCTGAAGCCTACTGTAGCTTACGGTAGCTATTGTAAGCTACGATAGACCCTAAAAAAATCGACGCCTTAAGACAGTTTCTTGCCACCTTAGGCCATTTGAAGGCCACCGTAAGCAACGATGGCCATCGTCGCTTACGGTGGAGCCAGGCGTGAATTTTGTAACTCCTTTTTAAGTGTTGGTGGTTGTGACTTTTGGACATCCTTATCATTGTTTTCGATCCAGAACTTGTGAGAGGCAAATTCAGGGTTCCAAGACCATATTTTGGGAGTTTTTGTTGTTATTTTATCATCCTTGATTCACATGAACAACGAATTTGATGTGATGATGATCAACCGAACTATGTGTGGCTAAGTTCTTTATGTTTTTCCCCGGATTGTAAGGTTTTCTATCAAATGCTTTGTCATTGTTTATGTTATTTGTAGGATAATAATTTGATCTTTTTGATTGTATTGCTATGGAGAATGTGTGTTTGTTTAGTAACTGTTTGTATTGTTAGATTTCTTATTCTGAACCATACGTTCTTGGTGCCATTGGCAATCGAGATATAATGGGAGGGATTTGGGGTTAGTTATATGAAACTGATTATCGGGTGACAACCTTGCGTTCTTGTAATCCAAGTACTTGGTCCCCTTCTATCACAATTAAACACACACTCACAAACTATGTCTATGTAGTTCATCCCATTTAAGCTTTGACATTGTTATTCATAGAAAACCTGAAATTGGGGGAAAGTATTATTTCTCATTTCTGGATACAAAACTTGTTAATTGATAATTAGTTACTCTAAATTTTATAAATCAAACAACCAAACTTGAGATTACTTTTTTGCATTTTAATTTTATTAGTAGTAATTTGCAAGCTACTTAGAAAACACATTTTTCACAAACTCTCTGTGTTCGATACCCATTTACCACTATCTATTTAGTGTATTTTGTTTATTTTTGAGTGAGACTTCGACCTCACATCAAATTTTGGCGCCGCTGCTGGGGACTAGTGCGCAACGTGTGTTATCTTGAGTAGTTTTGTTTGTTATTTCCGGGTTTATGCTGGTTGTGTTAGTGTGCAGGTACTTACAGGTGTATGCATACTAGAGGCTCTCACAAGCTATAGCCACTAGCCTTCGATCCTGAAATTGAACGAACACTTAGACGAAACCGAGTTTTAATATGAGAAAACAAGATCATTGGATCTCCTACTACACTAAAAAACACAACGGAACCACCACCTCCCACTATGGGTTAAACAACACCAACCACACCTCCACCAATTCCTACTACAATTCCTACACCATCTAGTGAAGTGAAACCAACCAATATCTGTCACACCCTGACTTTTATGGAAGCGTGGTTATTTGGTGTGACTTCTTAATACCATAGCAATCAATCATAACAATGCTATATGATAAAACCAAAAGATTTTCATTCATTAATAAAGTTTAGAAAATACCACAATACCATTGTCTTGAAAATATTGACGCCAATTAGTTACAAACCATAACATGTTCAAATGAGTTCCCATGGACTCAACAAAAGACTTTAAATAATCCTGAGTTTAGAAACATGTATCCCGTCCAGGAATAGGATACATCTTTTAAACTCTACGACCACGGATGACATCCTTTATTTAACACGCAGCTTGTAGACACATGCATACACCTGCCAGATCCATTTAGTTCCCTGAAATACATGTAGTTTGAAAAATCAACAAAAGTTGAGCGAGTTCATGTGTATATGTGTATGAATAAACCTTTGAAATGTGTCTGTATGTATGAAAGTCCCTGGTATGTAGCAATAAGGAAAAAGAGATCACCAATGGTTTGCAAGGCCATTGATATGTGTGAAGTGATGCAGGAAGACTCAAACCTAGCAGATTTCGTCGGCAAGACATAGTCACCTCATGGTCCACTCAGCGGACTCAGGAGTGGGGCTCGCTACACCTGAATAGATCTATCACTCATGTCCCTCGGTCCTACAACGAGGATTAATGGCCTTAAGTATCCGCCTACCCACTCACATGATCTAAGTAGTATGCCCTCCTTAAGCTAACCATACCATGTATAAAAATGTCTGTATAATTGTAACATGTATTTCACCCCCGAAGTATAAAACTGAAAACAGTTAAAAGAAAAGGGGGACATGAACTCACTGTTTTGCGTCTTATGTGCTCGTAACTCAAGTCTCCTCAGCAAATACGACTCCTACAATGTACTAGGGTCTATTAGATGAACGGGCCGTGCCTTGCCTTGCCTTGCCTTGCCTTGCCTTTGTATTTACGTTTTTGAGTTACGTTTCAAAGTGTCTCCAATATTTTTGTAATAATACTCCTCAAGTATTGCTATTCGTATTTCCTTCCCAAGGATGGGAGTATCTCATACTTGTGTATTCGTATTCTTGTATTGGTATATATTGCCGTGTATTGGCGTCGTATTCTGGTTTGTACGTATTTTCTTAATAAGTATCCCATATATATCTCCAAAACAATATATTTTTAAATCTCATTTAGAAAATATATAAACTTATCTTGTCCAAAAATACTGTATCTCCCGAAAATATATCAAAAGTATATAAGTAAAAGTAATTTCCGGAATATTTTGTGAGTTACTTTTTATCGTTCGGTTTCACAATACCAAGTGTGTAACTTAAATATTCATTCCGTGTGATTTTGGTATTATGTTGGAGTTGCAATTTCATGGTCTTTTGTTAAGATATATTATTTTACCCTAAAATAATATAACTACTCCACAAATCAAACAAATATCCACACAAGTGTCTTAATACAAAATATATATTTACCCCTTCTTATATACAAAAATCATCCTCCAATACTTGTACTTTTGTTACAAAAATTATGGCGAGGTTTATGTTTGAAAAACGTAGTCTAAAATATACTAGTAAACACTTGTCTAGAAAATATTTACTAAGTGTTGAAATTTTTAGAAAATTTCGCCATAGTTTCCTTTGTAAATGAAGGTGTCCATGCTAAATAGCATATCATTTTCTTTGACATATAACACGTTAGATTGTTCTCAGATAACCTACCCGACGTTTAGACACGCGAAATACCACTTATGTCGTTTCAACTTTAACATTCAAAACTGGGCTGTTTTCGGGCATTTGAATAAAATAGTTAACTTACTCCAAAAATTTCCAAATTTTTACAGAATAGTTTAAACGATCCAAATATTAGTGTGCAAAAATATCGGGATCCAATTCATTACCAATATTTTATAAAAAATCATTTACCGGACTGAAATCAGATTCGGCACTTTCTGACTGCAGTCCACGGAATAATTTATTTAAAATTCATCGTAAGCCCGATTGATGAAATTCCAGTGGGAGAATTACAACGACATCTGTGATCATCTACAGTACAAATTTCATGAGCTAATTCTACACAGATTTCAAGTTATGACAAAGAACACAACACACATTTTCTGCAGTAAAAACGCAGCTTTTGCTGCTGTGAAAAACGCCCCTTTAAAAATAGTAAACGACCTCAAAAAAATATGATTCCAGTACCATTTGATCCGTTTTTCGAAAATACATAATTTATAGTTCAGAAAATCAATTTTTCGATTTATAACGGTCCGTTTACAGCCAGTTGAAGTTGGCTGAAAATGTTACTCAGCATGTTGTTTATAGCTTAAATGCCACTAAAATGCACACATACGATCACCATACTTTCTAATAACGATTAATATCAGATCATAAGTCATTTACAGCAGGTTATTGTTTATTTAACTCAGATTTATCATGTATCATCATCTTTCATCTCATGATCTTTATGTATGAATATGGTTGAGTTAAGGTGGTGGTGGCGGTTATGGTGAGCCGAGAGGAAGAGAGGAGAGTGAGGGAGATGGAGTGTGAAGATATGGAATGATGAAGTGATCTTAAGGCACCATACTTATGATCTTGTCCTTCTAATATTTTGGCCACAAGATCAAGTAATATCTAATAAAATATGGAACAAATCAAGGAAGTAAGTGGTGAAGTATGGTGGTGATATTTGGTGGGTCCTTTGGACCGTAAACAAGCAAAGGGGGGGGGGGGGGGTTATTTGTAACATTTGAATGATAGGTAGGTTACTTAATATATCGAAAGAAATCTAAGCAAATCTAGATGAATCTTTCAAATCCAAGCAATATCAAAATAAATCTAATAAAATCAAGAAAGGATTTAGTAGAGATGTTGAAATCTTGGAGTGGGGCCACCTCCTTGGTGCCGTGAATATGGAGGGGGGAGGGGTCCATGTGTAAATTTTGATGGTAAGTGAAAAGTCTAGTGTTTTAAGTGTATGACACATTATATAGTGTGTTGGGGTATTCGGGGACCATAACTAGTTCAAAAATAATAAAACAATGTCTTTGGCAAAAATTTGGTGTTCCGGGTAATGTCCGGTTGTTCAGTTAGATATCGTTCCGTTAAAGTGCTAAGTTATTCCGAATAGTGTCTTTTATGTAACTTTATGTAGCACTTTTAATTCCCAACACTTAGGAAAGCGTTTAGGACCATTTAGTCAATTTTCTACATGTTACTAGCATATTAAAATGCTGAATTTTGCTGAAAAATGCAGAATTCTGCACTTAAAGTGTGTTTTAGGCACTTTCCGGCACTCAAACTATCACCTAGTGACGCAGTTTTATGGTCCTCACTTCCCCACACACCATACTGGTGTAGTACCTTGTCCCTGGCCCATACTGGGTCTCAAAACACTGTCTGTCTATGTACTGGCACTGTCAGTATATTTCTGAGTTATCCGCTCATTGTGCTAACTGTGCTTTGTGCATCAAGTATGTCACTAAAGTTTGTATGTAATGAATGGAGTGACAGTATGAAATGTGATGCATATGTATGTATGATACAGAAATCAGAAAGCAGTTTACGTCATCAGTTGTAATTAAGCACATTCATAAAGCACGTAATTAACATTAATTAATTGTACGGATACCTGTAATTATGAGGGCTGTCACATTCTCCCCCCGTTAAGAAAATTTCGTCCCGAAATTTTGTACTACCTTAACTCCTTAGGGTTTCATTATGCGTGTATGTATACGAATAATACCGAGGTAGATAGTCACCAACCCGACTCGAACCTTATTCACATCAGATGAATCCAAGAATATATAACAACACGAATCCAATGGTTAAAAGGTATGTGCTTTTAGCATTTGATGTCAAAGGTACAGGACGTACTTGACGTATAGTCTAGTGTAATCCAGCTAACAGGGTTCCACAAAAGTGGAGTTTTGACCAGTAAGATTCTCAGACGATCGATCGCAATATGCAAACTTTCACAAACCATAGCATCGGCTATATGAACTTAAAATCAACAACTCAAATGTAATAGTAAAATGATCTGTCAACTCCCGAGTAAATGAATGGTACGAGATTCAATAATAGTGGTGATTGAACAAGCTCACCGTGCCTGAAATCAAATGAAAGTGTACTGAGACAATATGAAGGTTTGATTTACACAATGTCGTAAAGTTTCCAGTTGAACAAGGAACATCAAAGAGCCACTCTTTTTGATCGAAGATGAAAAAGTAATAAGTACTGCAAGGTATTCAATTTATAACGAAAGAATCGTTAGGAGGTACACGGTGATATGAAATGAATCTATGTACCTTTGCCTCAACACACAACTGTTTTAAGACCGAGTTAATCGTGATAAACAAGACGGATTTAGGGCAAGTTATCAAATAATCAATTAAATCCGTGGAAGAAGTAAGTAACCCAATTAGCGCAAGCTCAATTTTGTGAAACCATCTCCACAAGGTATTGAAACCAACAAACGATTTAGTGGAGTCGTAGACCAATCAAATCTACTACGACTCGAAACGAAAGAACCTTTGCAAAAATATTTGAATATGATGTTCCCAATACATCATATGGCGTCTTAAATTGAATATGCGAAGTGGATAAGTTCAAGCAATTGAACTTGGTTTCAGCGTAACTTGACAATAAACGTATGTATTAATAAAGGAATCTCGGCATGGTTGCAAAGATAAACCATGAATGTAACTCGAAATAAAAAGGAGTTTTGAGAGAGTGTGTTGACTTGATAACAACAGAGCCAATAATTACGATAATGTAGGTCATTCGGATCACAAACCAGTGATTAGATTTAGCAACATAATATTCGAACTTCAATGAAGTGTTTGAAATGCAACCGCATGCATAGCAAATAGTGCATGCGTAACATATGAGTTTTCAAGTAATGACACAATGAGTATGAGGTAATGACCAAGTATCGATGCAAATGTGTGTTTGCTCTCAGTGAAGAGAATTGACGTAATGCAACTACCATTCAGGGGAGTAGAGATGCAAACATCTACTCGTTAGAAGCAAAAGTGTAGATTTCAACAAAAGAAATTTAAGTACTTTCTGTTTTGTTAACTGAAATGGCATATATGTCAGGTTAATGGTGTTTGATTGGGTTAACAGATATGGTTCCTAAATAACAACCTTTACGAGTTTGGACCTGGTTCCCAAAGGTCCTAAGTATATGTTTTCTAGATCCTCAAGGTTTCGTATTCTGTGTAGATCTGTTTTGTGCATTGTATAGGAAACACCATTTTTGTGTATGTTTAAAAACAAATTATTGTCCCACAATTTCCCAGTATACTTTATTCCCGAATTCACAGCTAATGACACTCGATCATCGATCAGTCGTGTAATAGTAGTTGGATCCTCACAGTTAGTTAAGTAAGTAATTCGTTAGTCCTTAGCAAGAGTTACTGACTCTTGTAGGTTTGCTCGTTCGGATCCTGGTTGTTTGATGTTCTTATGAAAGCTATCGTCCTTCTTATTGACAAGCAGAATTGGGGTTACCCAAAAGGGAATCTTGGTCTGTTATCTTCCTTCTCTATCAACTCCTGAAGCTTCACTGTCAATCCTTGCATCTCCGAAGGTGTAAGTCGTTAAGGTGCATTGACTACAGGCGCGACGCCTGGAATCAATTTGATGCGAAATTCGACTAGTCGTTGAGGAGATAATTCTGGTAAGTCTTCGGGGAAGACTTCAGGATATTTCCTTATCACAGGAATATCTTCAAGTTTTGATTCTTCGGCTCCCTTGTCCCTGACATGAGCCAAGAAAACAACACATCCTATACGCGACAATTCCTGTGCCTTTAAGCAATTGGTAAATTGTAGAGGCGTATCCTGCTTCATGGGTCACGATCGTTCCCTCATTCGCCGTCGGGATGCGGATATCAATCTTCGCTCGATCGCTTGGCAACTAATCCATCCCAATTACCTCGTCGAAGCTTCCCAACTCAACTGGTAGTAGAGTAACCATAAACTTACGCTCTCCGGGTTCTATCTTGCCGTTTTTAGTTACTGCGTTGGCTTCCACTAGCTTTACCTAGCTAGTTCCATCGAGTGCGAGTTATCTAACTTACTTGCTACTAACCCAAGTATACTCTCAAACTCTAGAGATGCGAAGCTTAGAATTTGCAACAGTATCTGGCAACATAGATGCATAACGTTGAGTAATATGGAACGTACCGATATCCACGCTTGAATTCCTGGCGTGTCTCCCTAGCTCCGGTGTTGAGCTTTCATTCTTGTGCCTGATCGCTTTTAGGGCAATATTTTCTGAAATGCTTTTTGCTTCCACAGTTAAAACAACCTTGAGTACGTTTCTGTCTGTCACTTGTCCTGCCTGGATTGTTGGCATTGCCGTTGTTTCCTCCGTGATTCTCGCTACCGTCTTGGTCTCTATTACTATGTTCCGTATCTTGCCTACAAGTTTCTTTAGGATGCCCTCTCTTGCCACAGTTATCACATTTTCCATATTTACATCGCCCGACATGATAGCGTAGACAATTTTCGCACTTAGGTAGGATACCCATGTAGTCTTTTCCCTTTTTGGCCTTCCTCTTGTTACTCGCCCGAGTAATCTTTTTGAAATTTGCGAGCTTTCTCTTGTTATCTCCAGATGACTCTACATGAGTCTCCTCTTTCTCTTCCATACTGGAAAATTTCCCTAGTCTAACCGCTTCTTCAGTGAGCGCCACGCTTGTGTCAATAGCCTCGGTGATCGTTGAAGGTTTAGATGTTGTTACCAGGCTTAGAATCTGAGGTGCCAATCCCCCTATGAAATGTTCAATTCTCTTAAACTCTGGTCCCACCAGGAGCGTAGCAACTTGTGATAAATCGTTAAATCTCTGCACATACTCAGCTATCTTTGGTCCTTCCATTTTCAAGTTCCACAGTTCAGTTTCCAACTTCTGGACTTCTGCCCTCGAGCAATATCTCTTACGCATCAGTTCTTTCAGTTCGTCCCACGTCAAAGCATACGCAGCGGTCTCGCCCATTGTCTGAACATGAAGGTTCCACCATGATAGAGCCCCATCTACGAATAGTCCAGCTACGTACGTGACCTGATGTTCTGGGGCACATTTGCTCAATCGTAAGTCAGAATCCGTTTTCTCAACCCAGCGCACGAAGGCTAAAGCACCCCCGGTGCCGTCGGATTCTCGGGGTTTGTGGTCTAAGAACTGCTTGTAGGTGCAGCATTCGCTGTGTTCGGAGCGAAGGGCCTCGAGCTGTGCAATGGCCTGTGAGATGCGCACTTGTAGTTCTGCCGCTGTTGTTGGCGGAGGGTTGTTGGTAGCGATGTTCCCTTATATCGACATCTTCTGAGAAGAAGATCGGTTAGGTCAGGTCTTATTGTTCAGGGAGTGCATATAGTTGTTTAGAGGTCATTTGTACATACACGTATTTGATTTTTATATCAAGCAATCAAGTAATAGCATAATCATAGCATAACCAAGTAATTTGGGAATTTTGTTTAATGAGAGCATAGCAAGCTAGCACGTAGCGTTATAATTATAGCTCACACATATGGATCAGCAACGTGCCTAACGAAGACACAGCGACTGAGCTTTCATTGGTTATAAGTCACGAAGTATTGTCGCTTGCTTAATGATGATTGGGCTCTCATTATTCTCCGACCACAATTGCATTGTCTTACAAAATGTATCACATCAAGAGGGACACAGGGTCACCCTACCCTTGTCCAACAAGTATATCAGTGTATCAAATTACATAGTCGGATGTGGTCTTCAAAAGTCTCTACAATCCCGGCTTATCATTAGTGTCTTTACCCAAAAGTAATCCGCATCATCCAGAAACCAACTATACTGGTGACTGAGGTGGAGGAGGAAAGAAAAGCAAACTGCTAACATGAGCGAGCTCCTCCCCGAGCTTGTATATATGTCAAAGTAATTAACTGATCTGCCGCTCGACAGTAAAGAAACGAGCATAAAAAACCTGGGAAAGGCGTAATAACAGCAGGTAAGAGTGCAAAAGGAATCTTGAATAAACGTGGAGGACCAAAGTAGACTGGCAATAGGGTGAAGGACGTGGTGTCAGCTCAAGCTCCAAAACTCCGCGACTCATATTCTCAAACTGTATCTGATGTTACAGGAGCAACATATCCCGTGTGTAGCCTCCATAATGTAAGGGTCTAATTTCAGCATAGTGTATGACAGGAACCATCGAAATGGCTCGTCCAGCGGTGTAGAGGTGAAGGTAGCAAACGGTGTGGCCTGCGAGGTCGTAGAAAATGCTGCTGTAGCAAATGGGATCGTTACGCGGGTGTTGACCTGGAGTACCTTCCCGGGGTGCTGGTATGTCTTGAAAGAAGGCGATAGGCATGTTGGCGCAATGGACGTCGGTCTTCACAAGAGCACCATCAGCGGGTGAAGGTGTAGGAACAAACGTCTCAACTGATAGGAAGATCATTAGGTGCAGGTACTGGGTCGGGTATAAGGGATGCAATGCCTGGTAAACCAAAAGAAACAGGGTCATGATCAAGTAAAGGTGCAGGTTCAGCAGGTGCAACATCAAGCTGACCCAAAAGGTGCAGAAGCTAGCTCAGGAGCAGGCTCTGGGTCGTGTAACGGTGTGGTGCCTCGAGCAGGTGATAGTGCAGCAGCCATGTCATCGTCGTCTGCGTCACTAGTAGAAAGCTATAATCCAGCTGTTTGTAAGGCTGCAGACGTCACAGACTCAAAGGAGTCTGAATGCATGCTAGAATCAGAGGATAGCTTGTTAACGGGGTCTTAAAAGTGAAATTAGTAACAAAGTTCTCGTCTAACTTTCCATCATCATAGGTGCTATCAGAAGGACCATCAATAACATGCCAATGTCATCATCAATTATTCGTTGAGTAGCCTACCTTCAGAAGGAATGTCCACAGGAGGCGTATTGTCGAGGATCGGAGCCATGGTGTGTTCACCATCGGGGTGACCAGTGGTGTAGTGGTCATGGACTGAAACAAGAGTGACAGGAGGATTCTTGTCGGAGGAGTCATCAGCTAGGGTAAATTGTTGCCAAAAATCTGGTAGCGCGGATGGTTGCCAGTCGTCCTCGCCCTTGGTCAGCATGTCAGGGTCACTCTCAGTGTCTGACGTAATTATCTCTGGCGAAGGTACAGTCTCATCATCTGTGGCGGTGGCCATAGGGTCGTCATCATCTGACAATTCGTTCCCTGAGGAAGGTGACGTGTGTGCCGGTACATAATAGTCGTAGCATGCATATTCACAGTAATCTTTAACACTTTGTATATTGCAAATAAAGACAATTCATAATGTAATCATGTATTCACTTATTCGTCCCAGTCTTCCCAGACTATCCCACCCAGTCTCTCAGACTGAACTCCCTAGTCTCTCAGACTAACTCCCTGGTCTCTAAGACCAAATCTCCCCAGTCTCTAAGACTAATTCCCTGGTCTCTAAGACCAAATCTCCCCAGTCTCTAAGACTAACTCCCTGGTCTCTAAGACCAACTTTCCCAGTCTCTAAGACTAATTCCCTGGTCTCTAAGACCAATCCTCCCTCAGTCTCTAAGACTGATCCTCCCTCAGTCTCTAAGACTGATCCTCCCTCAGTCTCTAAGACTGAACTCCCTCAGTCTCTAAGACTGAATTATATACATAGCCTTTTTGAAAATGTGTACTTGTGCCTTTTGTTTGTAAGAATGTTTGTTCCCTGGATCTGGACGTTTAGTGTATGCAATGTAAAAATGTTTGAAAACATTTTCGTGAGAGCCCTGATGATCATAGTCTAGACTCGAGAAAGAATCCTAGTTCGCTATGATCGAGGCTCTGATACCAAGCTGTCACACCCTGACTTTTGCGGAAGCGTGGTTATTTGGTGTGACTTCTTAATACCATAGCAATCAATCATAACAATGCTATATGATAAAACCAAAAGATTTTCATTCATTAATAAAGTTTAGAAAATACCACAATACCATTGTCTTGAAAATATTAACGCCAATTAGTTACAAACCATAACATGTTCAAATGAGTTCCCATGGACTCAACAAAAGACTTTAAATAATCCTGAGTTTAGAAACATGTATCCCGTCCAGGAATAGGATACATCTTTTAAACTCTACGACCATGGATGACATCCTTTATTTAACACGCAACTTATAGACATATGCATACACCTGCCAGATCCGTTTAGTTCCCTGAAATACATGTAGTTTGAAAAATCAACAAAAGTTGAGCGAGTTCATGTGTATATGTGTATGAATAAACCTTTGAAATGTGTCTGTATGTATGAAAGTCCCTGGTATGTAGCAATAAGGAAAAAGAGATCACCAATGGTTTGCAAGGCCATTGATATGTGTGAAGTGATGCAGGAAGACTCAAACCTAGCAGATTTCATCGGTAAGACATAGTCACCTCATGGTCCACTCAGCGGACTCAGGAGTGGGGCTCGCTACACCCGAATAGATCTATCACTCATGTCCCTCGGTCCTACAACGAGGATTAATGGCCTTAAGTATCCGCCTACCCACTCACATGATCTAAGTAGTATGCCCTCCTTAAGCTAACCATACCATGTATAAAAATGTTTGTATAATTGTAACATGTATTTCACCCCCGAAGTATAAAACTGAAAACAGTTAAAAGAAAAGGGGGACATGAACTCACTGTTTTGCGTCTTCTGTGCTCGTAACTCAAGTCTCCTCAGCAAATACGACTCCTACAATGTACTAGGGTCTATTAGACGAACGGGCCGTGCCGTGCCTTGCCTTGCCTTGCCTTTGTATTTACGTTTTTGAGTTACGTTTCAAAGTGTCTCCAATATTTTTGTAATAATACTCCTCAAGTATTGCTATTCGTATTTCCTTCCCAAGGATGGGACTATCTCATACTTGTGTATTCGTATTCTTGTATTGGTATATCTTGCCGTGTATTGGCGTCGTATTCTGGTTTGTACGTATTTTCTTAATAAGTATCCCATATATATATCCAAAACAATATATTTTTAAATCTCATTTAGAAAATATATAAACTTATCTTGTCCAAAAATACTGTATCTCCCGAAAATATATCAAAAGTATATAAGTAAAAGTAATTTCCGGAATATTTTGTGAGTTACTTTTTATCGTTCGGTTTCACAATACCAAGTGTGTAACTTAAATATTCATTCCGTGTGATTTTGGTATTATGTTGGAGTTGCAATTTCATGGTCTTTTGTTAAGATATATTATTTTACCCTAAAATAATATAACTACTCCACAAATCAAACAAATATCCACACAAGTGTCTTAATACAAAATATATATTCTAAATATATATTTACCCCTTCTTATATACAAAAATCATCCTCCAATACTTGTACTTTTGTTACAAAAATTATGGCGAGGTTTATGTTTGAAAAACGTAGTCTAAAATATACTAGTAAACACTTGTCTAGAAAATATTTACTAAGTGTTGAAATTTTTAGAAAATTTCGCCATAGTTTCATTTGTAAATGGAGGTGTCCATGCTAAATAGCATATCATTTTCTTTGACATATAACACGTTAGATCGTTCTTAGATAACCTACCCGACGTTTAGACACGCGAAATACCACTTATGTCGTTTCAGCTTTAACATTCAAAACTGGGCTGTTTTCGGGCATTTGAATAAAATAGTTAACTTACTCCAAAAATTTCCAAATTTTTACAGAATGGTTTAAATGATCCAAATATTAGTGTGTAAAAATATCGGGATCCAATTCATTACCAATATTTTATAAAAAATCATTTACCGGACTGAAATCAGATTCGTCACTTTCTGACTGCAGTCCACGGAATAATTTATTTAAAATTCATCGTAAGCCCGATTGATAAAATTCCAGTGGGAGAATTACGACATCTGTGGCCATCTATAGTACAAATTTCATGAGCTAATTCTACACAGATTTCAAGTTATGACGAAGAACACAACACACATTTTCTGCAGTAAAAACGCAGCTTTTGCTGCTGTGAAAAACGCCACTTTAAAAATAGCAAACGACCTCAAAAAATATGATTCCAGTGCCATTTGATCCGTTTTTCGAAAATACATAATTTAGACTTCAGAAAATCAATTTTTTGATTTATAACGGTCTGTTTACAGCCCGTTGAAGTTGGCTGAAAATGTTACTCAGCATGTTGTTTATAGCTTAAATGCCACTAAAATGCACACATACGATCACCATACTTTCTTATAACGATTAATATCAGATCATAAGTCATTTACAGCAGGTTATTGTTTATTTAACTCAGATTTATCATGTATCATCATCTTTCATCTCATGATCTTTATGTAAAGCTTTATGTTTAAAGTTTTAGTTCATGTTCTTTAGTGTTCTTGTATATTTCAACATACTATATCTTTTAACTACTCAAAACATGAAGTAAACAAGGGTTAACAAGAACTTACAACTAGCTCAAAGGCTAGGGAAGATCTTTAGTGAAAAGATGATGAAAATGGTGCGAGAAAGCAAGTGATGAAAGCTCCTTGATGATCCACAAGCTATAAGCTCCTTTAATCACCTTCTAGTGCATGAACAAGCTTGAAAATGTATGAATATGGTTGAGTTAAGGTGGTGGTGGTGGTGGTGGTGGCGGTTATGGTGAGCCGAGAGGAAGAGAGGAGAGTGAGGGAGATGGAGTGTGAAGATATGGAATGGTGAAGTGATCTTAAGGCACCATACTTATGATCTTGTCCTTCTAATATTTTGGCCACAAGATAAAGTAATATCTAATAAAATATGGAACAAATCAAGGAAGTAAGTGGTGAAGTATGGTGGTGATATTTGGTGGGTCCTTTGGACCGTAAACAAGCAAGGGGGGGGGGGGTTATTTGTAACATTTGAATGATAGGTAGGTTACTTAATATATCCAAAGAAATCTAAGCAAATCTAGACGAATCTTTCAAATCCAAGCAATATCAAAATAAATCTAATAAAATCAAGAAAGGATTTAGTAGAGATTTTGAAATCTTGGAGTGGGGCCACCTCCTTGGTGCCGTGAATATGGAGGGGGGGAGGGGTCCATGTGTAAATTTTGATGGTAAGTGAAAAGTCTAGTGTTTTAAGTGTATGACACATTATATAGTGTGTTGGGGTATTCGGGGACCATAACTAGTTCAAAAATAATAAAACAATGTCTTTGGCAAAAATTTGGTGTTCCGGGTAATGTCCGGTTGTTCAGTTAGATATCATTCCGTTAAAGTGCTAAGTTATTCCGAATAGTGTCTTTTATGTAACTTTATGTAGCACTTTTAATTCCCAACACTTAGGAAAGCATTCAGGACCATTTAGTCAATTTTCTACATGTTACTAGCATATTAAAATGCTGAATTTTGCTAAAAATGCAGAATTCTGCACTTAAAGTGTGTTTTAGGCACTTTCCGGCACTCAAACTATCACCTAGTGACGCAGTTTTATGGTCCTCACTTCCCCACACACCATACTGGTGTAGTACCTTGTCCCTGGCCCATACTAGGTCTCAAAACACTGTCTGTCTATGTACTGGCACTGTCAGTATATTTCTGAGTTATCCGCTCATTGTGCTAACTGTGCTTTGTGTATCAAGTATGTCACTAAAGTTTGTATGTAATGAATGGAGTGACAGTATGAAATGTGATGCATATGTATGTATGATACAGAAATCAGAAAGCAGTTTACGTCATCAGTTGTAATTAAGCACAGTCATAAAGCACGTAATTAACATTAATTAATTGTACGGATACCTGTAATTATGAGGGTTGTCACAATATCATCCTTCCTATGAGCACATAAATAGAGCATTCTTTTAGCTATCAACCTTCATCAACTGTGCCACCTTTTGCTCACTTTTTCCCAACTTCTGGTCAATCGTCATCTCAACAAATTCCTCCACCTACATTCCAACAAAACCCATCTATAGTCCATACTACCCATGCTTTTCAACCACCACTACAACCGGGGTTGCAATACCAACAACCTCAGTTTTTACAGTCTATGGGAGCACGAAGGGATGGATATGATGATGGATATGAAGAAGATTTTTCCAGTTACGATGAGGAGGGATATGTATTGGGGGGGTGATGGAGAGCAAATGGGAACTCAAGGTGAATTTGCCTATGTACAAAGGCAACGAACGGAACTGGTGCAAGGATTTGGAAGACCACAACCACAAGTGGTGCATCAACAAATGCCACAACAAAGACAGACATATCAAAGGCAGATGCAGCAACCAATTCCTCAATAGCCACCTCAACCATATGCACCTCAAATGCAAATGCCAAGGCAAGCGGGTCAACAACCAAGAGTGCGATTGGGTCTTCTGAGAAGACATAAGGGGGAATTAGTACGAGGTATCGAAGCTCATTTTAGACCGGTTATCACTAATAACCTTCTCCGATTGTGATCCCTCAAAATCATGAAGGGAGGAAATTTGAGGTTAGAACCAACTCGCTCCAAAGTTTACCAAAGTATAAGGGGTTGGCCACAGAAGAACCATACTTTCATTTGGAGGCTTATGACTCCATTTGTAACACTATTGGTGGTCAAGGATTTTCATCCGACGATGTTAAATTGGTGCTTTTCCAATTTTCTTTAGGAGACAAAGCGAAGAGATGGTTTTATACGTTGCCTTCCGCCTCAATTTATACTTGGGCTAAAATGCAACAAAGTTTCTTGGAAGAATTCTTTACGGCTCAAAAGACTAATGATGTGAGGCGTAGTCTAAGACCCTTCCAACAACAATCGAGAGAGATGTTTCATGAGGCTTTTGAGAGGTTCAACATGATGATTAAAAATTGCCCTCATCATGGTATTGAACTTTGGGAATTGTTAAATGCTTTTCATGAAGGGCTCAATTCAGAGGATGCTCGCGACTTAATGTCTATTACTAATCGTACATTTGGTACCAATTATGAGCAAGATGATTGGTCATTTTTAGAACAAATGTATGTTACTTCAAAGAGGAAGGCCCAATCATTTAGAAGAGCGAGGACAACTATTATAAGATCACAAGTGCATGCCGTGGATGATGTTGGAATTCAAACTACCAACCAGGTATATGATGTGTGTGCAAATTGTAATGAGTTGGGTCACTTGGCGGATAGATGTTTGGGCGTTCAAGAACAATTTGAAGGGGTGAATGCAGTTCAAGATCAAGGGGGAAGTGGTAGAAATTTTAACATGAATTCAAACACCTACCACCCCGGCTTGAGGAACCATCTGAATTTCCGTTATGGAAATCCAGCGAATCAAGCCAATCCTAATTTCCAAGGAAATCAAGGTAATTATGTTCCGCGCCAACCATTCAACAATCAAGGTTATCGAAGGCAATATTAACCACCAAACAAGGAGCAAATCGGGTGGTCGGGACTGTCAGGGTCAATTGGGAATGAAGTCATGGATTTGCTCAAAACGATGCAATTAGTGATGCAAATAAGAAACCAAATGGATGATGCTCGTCTTCAAAAAGATGAAATCCGTGACAAGGCGATTTAGTCTTTGACCACTCAAATGGGTCAACTTGCAAGTGAAGTGACACTTTTGAAGAAGAGCAAAGGTCAACTACCGAGTGACACAGTGATAAATCCCAAGAACATCAAAAGCGTGAACATCAATGTGATAAGCACCATTCCTAATAGTGAATTTGATGAACTATTTCTAACCTCTTCGTGTCAAGTGAATGCAGGTATAAGAAAAGACGCCGAGGTTGAAAATAACAAAGAGCATGGAGCACCAATCGTGCCTATCCGAGTGGGACAATTAAAAATCCCTCAAACATTGTTGGACTACGGGGAAAGCATGAGTGTGCTACCAGGCGATTTATATAACATGTATGACTTTGGTCCATTGCAAGATATAGACACCATGGTGAGCTTTGCGGATGAAAGCTGGAGGCGTCCACAGGGAGTGGTTAGGAATGTTATGATTTAGTTGGGAGAATTTGAATATCCAGTGGATTTTCTGGTCCTAGACTATGCTTCTACCAAAATGGCAGTACAACAGAGGGTAATCTTAGGTTGACCGTTTCTATACACAGCAAATGCTCAAATCAATTGTAGAGACGAGATCATTACTATGACCGAAAAAACTATAAGTTATCCTTTGATGTGCAAACTCGGGTAATTAGTTATGAGTCTGTTGAGGAGAAGGGTAGTGATTGAAGAAAAGCATGAGGGATCAAGCATGATTGTATTTGATTACCCACCGAATAGACATGGGATGGATGCATTTTACCTAAAGGCGCAATGCAACAATGGAGATGGCAGGAACCGTTTTTTTGAGCCACCATAAATGGGGGGTGGCATGGTCTGGCTAAAGACCCGAAAACTTAGCACTGCTCAGGAGGAAACCTAGGGTTTTACACTGATCTTGCTATTCCTTTATCTTCCTATGTTTCAGGACCATGGCAACACAGTGTGGGGAAGATGTGCGGATATTTGTATGAAGGTGGTAATTGGGAGTCGGATCATCTACAACATCTGTTGTGTCAAACTTCACCAGGTCCATGTACTCTTTCCTTAGTCTTGATTATGTACTTTAGCCTTAAAATGTTGGTAGTTAGTTTGTGTGACACCCGGCCTCTCAGGCCGTACCGGACAATAGTAATTTGTGTAGTGAACATGTAACATGACTATTTGTGACTGACTGTGATGTTAATACATGATATTTGATGTGTTGGTTAATTTAGATATGTATAAAAATTATGTTGGCAACGATAAAACTAACTCTTATCGCGTAACGTTTAAAATGCGAAACGAACATCGGTGACCACCCGATCAGTGTTAAAATCCTAAAAATAGCCTGTTATGATTAGAATAATAATTTTAATCATATCCGTGTGGAAAAATAATTGAAACGTTAAGAAACTCTATTTTTCAAGTTTAAGCGCGTACCGCGCGAATTAAACAAAATACTGTCAACGCAGCCAGTCAAGGCAACTGATAATTATTTTAGTAATAATTTTAAGTGATTATTTTTATAGAATGACAAAAATAATTTAAAATGCACAAAAACGGGATTAAAACGCTAGATAAAATACCCGGTAATTAGTAAAATACATGTTTTTGAGCTAATTTAAATATAATACATATATGTGTATATATATATTGTGTGAGAGAGAGGTGGGTGGCGGCAATGTGGGCTGCCCACATTCTCTTGAATGTTGCACAATGGGCACTTGTTCAACCTAGGGAAGATACATGATGATTAATCCTTGTTTTTGTCTTCATATTCACTCATCATTCCAAGAATACATTTCAAAATCACTCTCTCTCTTCTTCTTGCAAACTCACGGCCGAACACACCCTAACCACACTACCATATCATTTTCAAATTCAAAACATGAAGATTTAAGGGCCTTGCATGGTGATTTCAAGCTTGTGAGGAAGTTTCAAGGTGATTTCAAGTAGTTTCAAGCAAGAACAAGACCCCAAATCATCATCTTTATCAAAAACCCATTTAAAAATCTTGAAGGTATAATATATTTTATTTAAATATAGTTCTTGATTCATAGTGGCAAAGAAGATAGTGAAAGTTTCTCTTGATTCTTGAATCTAAACACTAACTTGAAACTATCAAACAAATAAGTTTTGAACAAAATAAAAATGGGTATGTGTATGTATGTGTATATGGCCGAAAGTTATGTAGGTGTATGTGTTTAGTTGTGTTTTGATTTTTTTTAAAGATCTTTGATTTATTTGAGTTGAATCCTGAAAGATAAGTACATGCATGAGTTGAAAAAGTATCATATAAGAAGGTTCTAAAAAGGGCCATGTGATTTATGATGAATAAGATGAAAAGTGAAATTTTGGAAGTATATGTTTGTATAAATTTCGTATATATATGTATGTATATGTGTATGCATGTATGTTAAAGTCGTTGTGTAATCATAAAAGTAAAGGATCTAAGTATGAATGAACATGAATGATTTAAGGATTAAAGTGTTATGTACGATATTTGAAAGAATAATATGTTAGTGAGGTTTAGATGCATTGAGATCATATTAGATGATAAAGTTATGATATGAGCATACTAGATGCATATACTTAGACATGCATGATGATATATGATCTTAAAAAGGTGATTTGAGTATGATTGAGTAAAAATCAGTTATGAGCAGATTATAAACACTAAAATGAAGTTATTTTAAAGTGTTTAGTGACTTATAACTTTGTCATAATATTTGCTAGCTTTGCATGTTGTACATGGTGCGTTAAAAGTTGTAAAATATATGAAATCGCATGATTTATGTGACTTATACAAAAACTGCACTAATCTGATTATAATCACTATTTTAATCAGTAAATAACATGTATTGTGTTAAAATATCAAGTCGTTTCGAGATGGGATGATTATAGTAACGTTTAACGCAAAACTATGCGTTAAAACGGTCAAAAATCGGCTTTTCGAGTGATTTTTGTAAAACTGATTTAGATCAGTAAATAAACTGATGTTGTTAGTTTAAAAATAAGTATTTTAACTAATTTAAATTTACTTGGTGTTTGGTTGGTCATACATGACTTCCGACGCCCGAAAACGTTACCGAATAGCTAAAATACACATTTTTCAATGTACGCTAGTGTGGGTAAAATTTTGGGTAAACTTTATGTGACAAAATGTGTTATGTGATTTAAACATAAGAATATGAAAATATGTTACGTTTTTAACATAATGTTAGAAATCTAGATTACTCATGTATGCTTGTATGTTTTGTGTGATAGAAATAGTGAAAATAGCGTTAAATGTGTAACTTGTTTGTCGAGCATGAAATTTGATACTCATGAGATGTTTTATGTATATTTGTTTTAAAAATGACAAAATAGATAAGTTAACAAGATTTCGCGTGTCTTGGTGTTAAATTATATGAATTTTTATGTATGTATATTACGACGCACAAATCGTAGATATATTGCGTATAAACGGGAAAGTTAACGGATTTACACAATAATGGTCACCAATAAAATCGTTCAAGTTGAAAAATCATAAAATATATATATGGACTCATGTATATATTAACGTGCCAACATAATAAAAAATAACAACTTTTCGAGATAATCTTAAAGTTATGTGATAATTCTAAGAAACGGAGAAACTTAGGATTTTTGTGTTATGTATATTGATTTAGAATCGTTCCTATATTAGGACGTGTAGAAAATCAATCTCTGGGATTGCGCTATTTAAAATACGCACCCAAAGGTGAGTGTCACTAAACCCCTCTTTTTACTGCTTTGTATATGTTTTGGGGGTAGAACACGCCAATAAAAGGTTTAATAAAGTTTTTGGATTAAAACGTACCTTTTAATATAAATTATATATTTTCGTTGAAAATATATGGAGTTTATAAATTATACGTGTCGAGATAAAATGTTTTTGATGAATATATGTTTCGGGGCAAACAACTATATAGCTGGTACGAATATTGCTTGGTCTCAAGAGAGTAAGTAACAGAATAGGCTTACATTTCGGTGGGGATTTCAGGGGATTGGTACGATTACGTGTATTATATTGTCATATTAGTAGGATATATATATTGTACGTGAGGCAGACATCATATTGTTCTCAAAGAGAGAACCCTGCGCCCATGATGTCGTTTAATCATTTAAGTATTGCACGCGATGAATTGTTGGTAGATCTATCGGGTTGACAACCCCGTCGTGACCGGTCGCCCCATGTCAAGTCAAACGACGAATTTAAATTCTGTTTATTTTCTAGCTTTGATTATCCCTGCATGGTTAATATATAGTTCGTATCGTCTAGCTAACATATGAGTCTGAAAATTGACGCAATAATTTAATATACAAAACCTGGACAATAGTACTGCTGTCGGATCGATGAACCGACGGAGGGCCCATGGATTTTATTTTAGGAAGTAAAATGGACTTTCTAAAATTATATGGATGTTTTCAAATAAACACCGAATCAGAAAGTTTTCCTTTGGAATAATATTGTTTCTATGTGAATACGTGAACTCACCTTCCTTTGTGTTGACACTTGATTTTTAACGTGTTCTACAGGTACTTGAGTTCGGCTTCGGGAAATCATGGCGTACCTTATGTTTGATGATGCATGTTGTTTTGTTTAAATATGTTGGACAACTTTTAAACTATCTGGGACGTTTGTAATAAGATCCGCAAGGATCAAAACAACTTAACTTATGTGGTTGTGTCATGACCTTTAAAATGTAATGTTTAATACTTATGTTTTAAAATATGTCAAAATGTCCAACAAATGAGTGCATCGTCCGACAAGGTATAAATGGGCACCAACTTCCGTCACCACTACGTTTAATATTCCGCTGCGACGTTTTTGGGGTGTGACAGAAGTTGGTATTAGAGCCATTGGTTGTTAGCGAACTAGATGTTTTCGTGGAAAACACTAGACTTCAACCGGAGAATTTTGAAATGTAAAGTCCAAAATTCTCAAAGCCAAGATTTTTTTAAATAAACATAGAAGATATTTTATCATGTATGAAAACCATTATGTGTTTTATGTGCATACGTGATTTTCTGTTTATTTGACCTTAATTGTTACTGTTCATTTTGATTACGCACTTAATTGTACGATTATATGTGTGTCACAGATGTCGCACGAACACGAGGTCATCGAGATCCATGAATCAGGTTACAAGCCAGATTTCGAGACTTCACCCAGATCTACGCTGCCAGAGACACCTATCACAGCTCCACAGATGGTTGGTACTACCGAGCTTACCTCATCTTTCCACGTCAATCCTGCTGCTTTTGCTAGCCAGGTAGACCCCCGATGCTCGTTCACTAGCAACGGGTGGATAGATGATGATGATGCACCTCTCTCAATCCATGAGACGGGACGATCATCTGGCACTGTACTAGTTATCGATGACGTGATCAGGGGTGTCCCTAATGTCAGAGGATCTTCTAGTATTGCACCAGTGGTGGGCGCCACTATCATCACGACTCGACCCTTAGAGCCATCAGTCGTCCCACCTGCTGCTGTGATCGAGCCTGCTACTGAGATCCCTCCGCTTGTTTTGTCTGAGTCTTCTTTGCCTGTTTTAGAGTCACACACTTCTTCGACGCCGCTGTTAGTTTATTATCATCATAGGAAGAGGATTAGGCCCGCTGGAGTTGGGTAGATCGATATTGCCATTGTGATCGACAGCTCACCGCATTGCGCAAAGACCTAGACATAGCCAAAGGAAAGGCGAAGTATCTTGAGGGACAGATGGACGACCACGAGGAATTGAAGGTTATAGATGACATCGCGAGAGATGAGATGCATTGGAGGGTTGTGGATTTGGAGGAGCTTGTTCAGGAGATGTTAGAGTCTCTAGGATTGAGGCGTTGATGATAATTGTTTGTCTGTTTGTTTGTTTCGTTGTTTGGTGGATTGTATTGTTAGACATTTTTGATGTTCTTTGTGTTTGTGGCCTGCGTGCCAGTTTCATTTTTTTGGTTATTATTTGGGAATTTTGTGTGAACTTGTTTATGGGTGTCGATGTAGACATGCCAAGAATAGTCTTTTGTACTGAAAACGAGTTTAAATAATTTCTATAATAAATACCAATGATATACTTTTGGTTTAAAATTTTTCTCATTAAAATGTGGATATTTTACATGCGCAATGTTTGGTCCACTAACATTTAATGATTTAATTATTTTTGGTTGTCGTCTTATGTGGATATTGTTGTTGTAATAATAGAAACGACGAAATGCCGCCAAAAGCAAGACATGGTACCGGATTACCTACCACACCGGAAGAGTTGGCTCAACTCATAGCCCAACACGTTAATACTGCCATGGAACAACTCAATGCTAACCAAAATGATGGTCAGGGACGTGGACATGGTGCACATGGGAAAGGTTTTGGTGGGGCACATAATGGAAATCCTCCAGGTAAAATGTGATCGGAAAGTTTTAGTAGTTCATGTGTTATGTTATCATTGGAATGAATTCCTGATTTCTATTAACATTAATGAGCAGTGCACGGATGTACATATAAAACTTCCAGGGCTGTAACCCACGATCATTTACCGGTGCTGAAGGACCCTTAGATATCACCGGATGGATTGAGAAGATGGAACCTGTCATGGCAATCAGTGGTTGTGCTGCTGATCAACGGGTGAGATATGCTCTTGCTCTTTTCTTGATGAAGCGCTGTCCTGGTGGAATTCGCAAGTTCAAATTTTGGGTGAAGACGCTGCCTACGGTCTGACCTGGAACGAACTTAAAGAGATTCTCCTGAAAGAGTACTGCCCGCGCAGTGAAATTCAGAAAATCGAGACCGACTTCTGGAACCTAACCATGGAAGGTCTGAATGTCAGAGCTTACACTTCTCGTTTTAACAACTTGGCGAGGTTAGTTCCACGAATGGTTCCTCCTGAATATGTAAAGGTAGAAAGGTATATCTGGGGATTGTCACCACGAATTCGTAGTATGGTTACATCCGCGAAACCTACCACCTACCTAGAGGCTACTACATTGGCAAACTCATTAGCCGATGAAGCTGCTCGCAAAGGTGGTCTTGATAAAAAAGGAGGAAACCGGGAAGTCATCGAGCAAGGCCAAAGCAGACACGAAATCTGAACAGTCGGGACGTTCTGAGACTAAGACAGAAGTTATAAAGAAGCGCAAGTACGAGAGCTCGAGGAAGGAGACTGAAGAGAAGCACGACAGGAAACGCAATTCGAAGAAGGCATATGCAGCAAGTACTAGTGGTACTAGAAAAGATGGCACCAGAGATAGCCGAGGCAGATCTGAGAGAAAGACTCGCGAAGAAGGACATAAGAAATGTAACCGATGCGGACGAAATGGGCATGCTACTCGCGAATGCTATGCCAGAAATACTTTGGAAGGAACGAGGCTTGAAGGATGCTTCCAGTGCGGAGAACAGGGACACTTCAAGAGGGACTGTCCTAAGGTGGGAGGATAGAATGCCAGGGGTAGAGCGTTCGAGCTAAATGCTGGGAAGGTGTTAGTGCACGATGTCTAAAGCCTACGTCTTAAGTCTAAGGGTCTAATGTGTCAAATATGTATAGTACAGGGGCTAGAATGTAATTTTATGTTTTGTTTCATGTCAGTTCGCTTGAAATGACATCTGGTCATTTCAAGCGAGATCAGATGATGTGAGTTCGCTTGAAATGATCTGTGTCATTTCAAGCGAGATAGGATGCCTATATATAGGCTGTTTGGGTTTCTCATTTGTAACAGTTCCATCAGTCGTGTACCGAACTGCTGCCGGATTTTCAAGTGATATATGAATGATAAACAAGTATTAAAAGTGATATTCTTCTGTTTTCTACTCAATTTTCTCTGATTCAACACTGTTTGTTTGTTTCCGCCACTCAAACAGTGGTGTATTGACTTTGATTGACTCACTAGATCGTCAAATCGATCCTACAATTGGTATCAGAGCCAGTTATGAGCCAATACACTTGAATCAGTAGCTTTTTCTACTCAAAATTTGATTTCTGGACATTTGAACGGACAAAATGGACTGAGTTTTGGACAGTGTGTGTAAAAGTGAGTTTTAACAAACCCTTGAGAGTATCAGATTAAAATTCGGAGTAAAACTGATAAAAATGGCCTGAAAATCTGTATTCGCTTGAACGAACAATTAGGTTTCGCTTGAAAATTGTGGCATTTTGAAGCGAAAGAGGTCTTTTCGCTTGAAAAATTTGTGTCCGCTTGAAAAATTGTAGTAGTTTCAAGCGAAATAGGTGAGTCCGCTTGAAAACACTTCATTCCGCTTGAATTAGGTGTTTTCGCTTGAGAGTTCTTTGAGTTCGCTTGAAATACTGATCTCGCTTGAAAGTGTTCTCGCTTGAAAGTGAGATTTCGCTTGAATGTCCATATTGTTCGTGATTTCGTTCGAAAGTCTGATTTTGTGTAAACCTGTTTTCACAACTTGAAAATCTGTTCGTAAACTGTTTTCTTAAAATGGAAAATCAAGATTTTTATAACTTCTTCGCCGGCAGCACAAACATCGGGTAGTATTGTGCAAAACGTCAATATGGAGAATGAGTTAGGGACGATGCAGAAACCACCTAAACTGATGAATATCGATGAGTATTCGGGTTGGTCTGGAAAATTTAAAACATGGGTCCAAGCAAATCATTTCGAGTGCTGGTTGAAGATTGAAGTGAAATATGCTCATCCATTAGATGGTATGGGTCATGCAAAAGTGATTGGGAGTTTGACACAAGCTGAACAAGCAGATTTCAAAGCTGAAAAGAAGATGATGAGTATTCTTCAACAGGCAATTAAAGAGGATATATTGGTGTTGTTACATCATGAGGATAATTCAAAATCTATTTGGGATAAACTGAAAGTAAAGTTTGAAGGGAGTGGAGAGATGATGAAAAGCAAGAAGGCTTTGATAAATAAACAATTTGACATCTTCACGGGCATGAAAGGTGAAACTACAAAACAATTGATTGAAAGATACTGCCATTTAGTTTTGGAGATGGGAAGATTGAAGATACCTAAGACTAATGAGGAGTGGATCGATAAATTGGCAGACGCATTGCCATATGATGAGTGGGGAACTTATCTGATGGTGTTAAAGAACAATACAAGTTTTGAAAATATGAATCTTAGTGGGTTCATAGAGAAGATTGAAGCACATGAGTTAGAGCTAACAAAGATTAAACAGATGAATTCTGCAAATATTCAACAGGATGTGTCACTGTACTACAAAGGTAGTTCTCCGGCAACAACAAATCTGAGCCCTAAGATTCAAACAGGGTTTAGTGCAGATGTAACATCCGGTGCTTCGTCTAGTACTTCAAGCAACAACAAATCTTCACCGTTTGCGAGTTATGAGCCAAATTCCAAAGCTTCTGAACAAGCTACTCCACAAAGCTTTTCAAGTTCGAACAACCAGGGTCAAGGTCCGGGGATAATGTGCAATATAGCAGTCAATATTAAAAACGCTCAAGATTTTACAGAATGTGCTGCTAAACAACACATTGCACTACTCGCATCAGTACTGGAATCGTACGAGAGTTTGATTACCGGGAAAATAGGAAACCCTGATATGACGAAAGAGGACTATGATCAAATAGATCCGGAGGAGCTCGAGTTGATAGACATCAAGTGGGGTATGGCTAGCTTGGTTAGAAGAGCTCAACGATTCATGGAGATTACGGGTCGAAACAATTTGTTAGGACCAGATCAAAAGCTTGGATTCGACAAGTCCAAAGTGACGTGTTTTAAGTGTAAAGAAAAGGGACATTTTAAGAGTGAGTGTCCGAATAGAGAGATCAACAATCACCAAAATCCATTTACCAATGATTACTACAGACAAGCGATCTATCACAAGACAAATAAACAATCTGTAGTTCAAAGACCTCAGATCGAAAACAAGCTGGAAAAAGCTCTCATAGTCAACCAAGATGATGAAAAAGTAGCTGAAGGATTCAGTTGGGATAAATACATCCCTGGCAGTGAGGGTAGAGGTTTGATTGCTGAGATTGTGAAAGAATCAGAGAATGTTGCTGAAACAGAGGTTGTTAGTGAAAGTGTGACTGAGGAAAGTTCGGTTGATCTTGCTGCAGAAATCCACTATTATCAATCTGAACAAGAGGTTTTAGCTAGTTCTTTAAAATCAATTATACCTCCTAATGTGGTTGATTCTTTTGCAGGTATATTCAATGAACCAACAACCGGATTTTGCCCACAGTACAAGGAGGAGAAAGTTCTGATTGAAGAGATAATTGATGTCTCAAAAGAAATGACTGAAGAGACATTGAAAGAGATTGCAGACAAAGCTTTGATGGCAAAACTGAAAGAGGTAGACACAGAATCTGTAAAACCAGAGTCTGTTGATACTGACTCGGTCAAAACAGAGTTAGGTCAAAAGAAGTCTGATGGGAAATTCGAAAGTCAGGAGGTCAAAACCGAAGGAGTGTCTGAGTCAGAGTCTGATAATGTCGGTAAACAGGATGTTGATTTTGTGCAAGAGGAAAAGATTGTTGAAAATATTGATTCAATCTCTGAAACTTCATGCAAAAACTGTTCAAAACCTTGCATGGAGTGTCTTGAAAAGGACACAAAGTTTCAGGAATTGAAACAATATACTGATGAACTTAAATATGATCTGAGTGAAGTAAAAGAAACGCATGACAAGTTGGCTAAATCTATCAAAATGATTCAAAATGAGAGTCTTGAAAATGATAAAGCTACAAAATTGTTAAAATCAACAGTTCTTGATAAACAAAAGGAAATCAACTTTCATTTGGACACGATAGCTTCATTGAAAAAGGAATTGGAGTTAACAAAAATTGAGAATGAAAGAATTGATAAGAAGTTGATGAGTTATGTTGCATCCTCATATGTGATTGAACAAATTGTTCTGCAACAACCAGATGCAACACCTATCTTTAACAGTGTTCCACCCCCAATGTGGAGTCATTACACTCAGAAATATCCAGATGGGGTGGAAGCTGCCTTGAACCTCAAGTTGAGAACCATTGAGAATGAGTTACCTGAGAATATTGATGTTACATTTTCTCCGTCCGACACTGACAATGAGTCGCAGGTTATCAAGACCGTTGTTGACCAAGTGTTAGACGAAGAGAGTGATAACTCAGATTTTGAAACTGTAAAAACACATTTGGAAAATTCAAGTTCTGAGTGTGAAGATGATGGTAACTTTTTGGACAAATTTATACCAAAATCAGAAAAGATTGCGAATGATGATCCGATCATGGTGGTTTACACAATGATTGGAACTGACAAACTCTATTCTGATTTTGAGTATCCGATCCAAAATGCGAACATGAAAAATGTTGAGAAGGTGTTTAAACTTGTAGAGATTGACATTTCTGAGGTAAACAACAACGAGTTCTTTTCAAAACCTAAGAAATCTTTTGTGAAACAAAACAACCCTGGGAAGAAAGATTGGGTGGGTAACAATGGGTTTAACAAGAAAAATGGTAACAATTTTAAAAACAAAGGTATTGGGTTTGAAAAGAGAATGGCTAAGAATGTTAAGCCAAAGGAAACAATGAGTGATGTTTTTGTTGTTGGTCCAAGCGTTGATGCTGAAAAGGAGTATATTTTCAGTCAAAAAGCCATTGATGATTTCAATGCAGCGAAAAAGTTGAGAGAAGAGACCTACAAATCAACTTTTGTCGAATATGACAAAAGAGTTTGTTATCGCTGCAATGAGATTGGTCATATGGCGAAGCAATGTACCAAAAAGTTTGAAAAACTCATTTTCAAGAAACCTGTTTTGCAAAAGCCGAGACCTAAAACTTCAATTGATGATAAGGGTAAAAAACCCATGGTTTTCCCCGTCCGAATCTTGAAAAGAGGTGAATCGTTGAAGTCCGAAGAAAAACCTAAATCAATTTTTGAGATTGGTGAATCTTCGAAAAACCAAAAGACTTCAAAGATTTATCCGAAATCAAAAGTTTTTGAAACTCAATCATGGGTGGCTAAAACAAAACAATCAGTTGAGATGAAGAAAATGGAGAATGAGTTAAAGTCTGAATCAAAAGTGGTTGCTAATGATGATCAGAAATTTGAATTTGAATTGGACAAGTTTCTTGCAGAGTTTCCACCAATTAAAGATGGAAACTTAAAAACAAAATCTGAACCTGTTGTCCCAAATGTGATCTTTAGTATACCAAAAGTTGATGGGAAATGTGATTTACTGTTTGGTAGTGTTCCACAGGAAAAGAAGTCATGGGTTTCATTGTTTGAATGAATTTGCTATGATGAATGCAGGGGCTGCCGAGGTCGTATATCTCAAAGTGGATAATGGACAGCGGTGCTTCAAGACACATGACTGGAATGCTAGCATTGCTTTATGACGTTAAATCTTTAAACGGAGGATACGTGGGATTTGCTGGGAATCAGGGAGGAAGGATTGTTGGTCAAGGGACTCTAACGAATGGAGTCATTTCGTTTGATAAAGTGAACTATATAATTGAACTGGAAAACAATCTGCTGAGTATTTCGCAGATCTGTGACAAATCATTTACTGTCCACTTTACTAAAAACGAATGTTGTGTTTTAAAACCTGGTTTCAAAATTCCAGAAGAAATGGTGTTGTTGCGAGCTCCACGCGAAAATGATTTGTATATTCTTGATATGGGTATCGCAACAACAACTGATTATCAAAAACAATGTTTTGTGTCTAAAACCAAAGCAACTGAAAAAGAGTCGATAATGTGGCATCGAAAGATGGGTCACATTCATGTGCGTAAAATGAACTTTCTTGTATCTAATGATTTGGTTGAAGGTGTAAATGTGAAAAATTTTCACTTGAATGATGATTGTGTAGCTTGCAAGAAAGGAAAGCAGACAAAGAAATCACACCCGCACAAGTTGCTGAATTCAATCAGAGTACCACTTGAAAGGCTCCACATGGACCTTTTTGGACCGGTCAATGTGCAGAGTATTAGTGGAGACTTATACTGTCTTGTGGTCACGGATGACTTTACAAGGTTTTCTTGGGTAGTGTGCTTGGAGAGGAAAGATCAAACGTTTGAGTCATTGATGATCCTATTCAAAAAGATGGAAACGTTGTATAAAGTGCCGATTAGAAGGATTCGGAGCGATAATGGAACGGAGTTCAAGAACAATCGCATGCTCGAGTTCTGCAACGAGAAGGGAATTCTTCATGAATTCAGTACACCATACACTCCGCAACAAAATGGTGTAGCTGAAAGAAAGAATCGCACTATCATTGAAACTGCTCGAACGATGCTGGCCGATTCTAAACTACCAATCTATTTCTGGAGTGAAGCTGTGGCAGCGGCATGCTATACCTTGAATAGAGTGCTTACTGTGAAGAAATACAAGAAAACGTGTTTTGAACTTCTTCATAGATATAAGCCAAATCTGAAGTTTCTAGAGCCGTTCGGATCACCATGTACATTCATTGATCAAGATGGAAAATTTGGCGCGAAGAGTAATGAGGGATTTTTTGTTGGATATGCGAGTCCGCTAAAAAGAGTGTTCGTTCCATGCCTGAAGAAGGTAATTGAAGTTCAGCATGTGGACTGTCAGAAACATACTGCTCCACCTCAACTTCCCGGACACAGATTGCTTTTCGACTACGACAAACTATGGGAGTCGTTCCAACTACCGACAGAGCCGAGTGAAGAGGAACTTGCTTATTTATACCAACAGCAACAATCCATGGTACAAGAACAGATACCTAGACCGTTGGTGGTTTCTTAACCTGATGAGGGAACAAGCATTCCTACAACTGGTACAAATGATCACGAGGCAGGTCCGAGTGGAACAGCTCACGAACCACCAGAGGAACCAGCTCCATCATTTGATCAATCTGATGACTCAAATTCAGAAAATGGTCCGATCTTTGATGAGGATCCAAATGTTGCATCGACTGAAGCTGAGGATCACACCGGTGATCTAGACATCACGAATCTGCAATCGGAAGTTGTTGTGCCTGACACTGTCATGCCACGAACTCTTTCTTACCATCCTTCAGAGCAGATTATCAGAGATCTTCAGAGCGGTGTTAAGACGAGAGATCAGATCAACAGAGCACTTACTTGTTTTTATACATCTGTTGCTCCGTTACAAGAAGAATTCTCACTTAAATGTTTTATTTCGCAGATTGAACCCAGAACATATAAGGAAGCTTTGACTGAAGATAGCTGGGTGAACGCTATGCAAGAAGAATTGCAACAGTTTGAGAAGTTGGGTGTCTGGAGATTAGTAGATCTTCCTGATAATCAAAAGTTGATAAAAACAAAGTGGGTATTTAAATGCAAAAGAGATGATAGAGGCGTGATTGTAAGGAATAAAGCACGACTGGTAGTACTGGGTTTCAGCCAGCAGGAGGGGATCGATTTCACTGAGGTGTATGCCCCTGTAGCTAGGCTTGAGGCGATAAGAATCTTCCTAGCATTTGCATCATGTAAAGGATTCAAAGTATACCAGCTAGATGTGAAGTCTGCATTCCTATACGGCACAATCAAAGAAGAGGTGTATGTGGGTCAACCACCGGGGTTTATTGATCCAGTACACAAGAACAAAGTATATCTTCTGGACAAAGCGCTCTACGGATTACACCAGGCCCCGAGAGCCTGGTATAAGACGCTTTCCCAACATTTGCTGGACAACGGGTTTAGCAGAGGGACAGTTGATAGTACATTGTTCATCAAAGAAGTTGCAGGCCATTTCTTAATCGTGCAAATCTACGTCGATGATATCATCTTTGGATCAACAAACGACGAGTTGTGTAAAGATTTTGAGAATGTGATGAAAAAGAAGTTCGAAATGAGTTCGATGGGGGATATGAAGTTCTTCCTCGGGCTACAGGTTGAGCAAATGCCCGAAGGAATCTTCATTCACCAAACAAAGTACGTGAACGATGTTCTGGAGAAGTTCAATATGGGTCAATCCAGTCCAGCATCAACCCCCCTAGCTCAGAATCATGGGATTTGCCCAGACGAAAGTGGAGAGAAAGTAGATGAGACGCTGTACCGGTCAATGATTGGATCCTTGATGTATCTTACTGCTTCCCGCCCAGACATCATGTATCCGACGTGTTTGTGTACCCGATATCAGTCAAGCCCACGCCAATCTCACCTGATAATCGTGAAACGAATCTTACGGTATTTGAAAGGCTGCCCAAGCACCGGCTTGTGGTATCCTAAGTCTGGCGATTTCTCTCTCACAGGTTTTGCTGATTCGGACTTTGGTTGTTGTAAGCAAAATGCTAAGTCCACCACTGCTGGGTGTCAGTTCTTTGGAACTCGACTGGTCACCTGGCAGTGCAAGAAACAAACCTCAGTAGCGCTCTCTACTTGCGAGGCAGAATACGTTTCGGCCTCAAGCTGTTGCTCTCAGATCCTTTGGATCCAACAGCAGATGCGAGACTTTGGTTTGCAGTTCTTGAATACTCCTATATTTGTGGACAATGAAGCGGCAATTAACATAACAAAAAACCCGGTTCACCACTCGAAAACTAAACACATTGAAATACGGCATCACTTCATCCGTGATTGCTACGAAAAGAAGTTAATCCGTATTGAATATATACACACCGATGAACAGAAGGCTGATTTCTATACAAAACCTTTTGATAGAAAAAGACTTAATTATCTTTTAAAATTGAATGGGATGAAAAATTTGCTTTCTGGGAGGGTAATCGAGTGTGAAGCCGAGGAGGACGGCGATCTGATGTGATCCACGTCAAAGTTGTCAAGTTTTGTATAGTTTATTTTCTGCATTTGATAAAAACCAAAAACACAAAAATATGTCTTTGTTTTTAGGGGGAGAAAGTTGCAGAAAAATACAAAAACATGATAAAATTTCAAAAACCAAAAACATTTGAAAAAGTAAAAATGAGTTTGTGTAAAAAAAGGGAAATGATAGTACGTCAGCTAGACAGTGCAGTACGCTAAAGAAATGTAATGTAAAATTGTGTTAAGCAGTCTTGCAAATGATATGCCGATAGGTTTTTACACATTCAGTAGATTTGTTCGGGATATAAACATAAAATTTCTTGCTTTTATGTGGGAAACATCTCTCGGATATATGGGTAACCCCCGAAATCTTGTTTGAAAGGTCCCTCTTTCTGAGATATTAGGTCTTTATGCTTAGTGATATCTGGGGTATTATCCCGGGACTTCTGATAATGCGGAAGCAATGGCCTAGTCCCCGGAGAATACTTTACTGCTTGCTTGAAAAATAGCTTCTCCCTCAGCATAAATGATAAGACAATAAAATTGCTAATCAATGCTGTTGTAAAAAAGATCCTCTAAAGGGGACCCAGCAAAAGTCAAGGCTGTCATCTCTCTGCTGAACGGAAGTTCTGACCTGAGCTCTCACGACCCTCGCATCTAACCCCTTACAGATATCATCTAGGTATATTCACCTGTAAGACTGAATATTAGGATCTGGATACGGGAGTATATTCTGAGGTGGGACACATATAAAAGTTAAGCCTTAAAACACTAAATTCGTATCCTTAATAGATTGAACTTTGTGTGAAAATTTAAAGTGGACCAGTATATCGACAATCATTGCAAATTGTTTAATGCTTAAAATGAAATCTAAGCTTAACGGTACTTGTATCTCGTCGGCAGCTGATATGATCCCTTAACACGCTCGCAAAAAGATTGTGTGTACAGTTTATTGCTTACTATATTCAAAATACAAAAAGATTTTATTTTTCATCTTATTTTCAACAACAGACGTTGGGGATCAGATGATCAAAGTCTTGTGTGCTGAACAAGTCTGGATCTTGAGGGTTGGATAAGCAGTAAGTTTGAGAAAAGTGATCGGTAATAGCTTAAAAGTTCAAAAGTTCATTAATTTGAACTTAAAATCATTTCTGAAAGTCAGCATCTTCATAATTTGGTCAGCCAGGGTCATTAACTTGGACTTGGCAGGCTAAACAGTTGACCAGGGTCATTAAGTTGGACTTGGTTGACTGGGTGTGTTGGTAAAATCTGGAAAAATCAAAAAGTTGAAAATTTAAAAATGCCATTTCGCTTGAAAACACACTTGATCCGCTTCAAATGGCATCTCGCTTGAATGGGTAGTTCGCTTGAACTTGCATGTAATATTTTCAAGCGAGATACGTTGGTATATAAATACTGGAGGGATACCGCTTGAAATGCTCAGTTATTCCTATTCCGCTTCAGAGTGTATTCGAGGCGATTTCAAGCGAGACCTTCAAATCATCATTTTACAGCCGTTATTCTGCCCATTTTTCTTTAGATCTTGTGTTTATAGTTGGTTTACTCAACTATTAACATGGTGAATGTGAGTGTTTATATCAATTTTACCCAGATTTAACTGTTTCTTGTATGTCGGCGTTGAACAGATTTTAAAACGCAGATCTAGGGTTAGATTTTGATGTAAAATGAGATTAAAACACATGCGTGTTGTCGGAATTGAGTGTATATCATAGTTTGGTGTTTGATTGAACCAGATCTGAGAGTTTTTGTATGATTGTCAATGAACAGATCTTCGGACTTAGATCTAGGGTTGTTTGAATGGGTCAAAATTGATAAAAATTGTATCATGTTGCTCGGAATCAAACGTAGAACAAACCTATGTGATCAATTTGTACATCTGTTCTTAAATTTTTTTAAATAATCAGTCATGTTTCAAGCGAATTGTCATAGTAGGTATTTCGCTTGAACTAGGGTTTTTGTGAAAATGACATTCAAGCGGAATGATTGTTTTATTTTGATGATAGTTCGCTTCAATGTTACACCGCTTTAAGTGCACTGTTTGTATGTGTTCGCTTGAATGTTGTTTAAACTTGAAGATTTTTAAGTAACTCATTTGTTTGTTTGTTGTTATGTTTCAGCCATCGAAGTTACTGTTTAATGCACAACACAACAGTTGTTGTGATTTTGATGAAGGTAGGATTCCTAAGCTGTCGGAGTTCAGAAGCATTTTGGAGTTCATGAGAAGATTACCAATACAGAAGGCTTTGACAGACAAACGCTTGGTTTTCAAGTCTCACATTAAGCGTTTTTGGAAGCATGCAACATATGATGAAGAGGGAAAAGTAATCAATTCGCTTGTCAAGCTAAAAGATGAAAAGAAACCAATTATTATCTCGGAAGCATATGTACGAGAAGTGTTAAATTTTCCAGATGATGCGGATTTTCCAACAAAATTTCCTGAAAGAATGGTTAAAGGATGTTTGCTGAGAATGGGTTATAGTGGAGCTCTGAACAGTGCAAATTATTTGAAGTCGAAGTTTACAAAGCCCTACAAGTTTTTAATTCATTCAGTATTACAAGCTTTGAGTCATCAAAACGGAAGTTATGATGCTATGCGTGATTATCACATGAACATGGTAGTTGCACTTGTATTGAACAAAAAGTACAATTTTTCACATGTTGTATTTCATTACTTAGTGGACGAAGTGATTTCGAAGAGGAAGACTTGGTTGTACCCAAGATTTATTCAGATGATGATCGATCATGCCTATCCAGAAATTGTACGAGATGAGGATAATGACTTGTTGATTCTTTCTCATATGGATAATGATTCTGTGAAGGGGTTGGTAAGATATCATTCAAATCATCCTGAGCCAACAAAGCAAGCTGAGTTCTTCGGTGCTATCAGAGATAGTAATTATCAGGATCCAGATCCAGTTAATCACCAGAACTGGAGGAATGTAGAAGAGATGAAAGAAGCTGGATATGCAGATGAATTGAAAATTCTTCAAGATTTCAAAGAAACTCATAATGAATGGTTTTTAAAGGAGAAGAAAAGGAGAGGCAGGAAAGCTACTCCTAAAGTGAAAATTGGAGAGAGTTCGTCTTCACAACCCAAGAAACACCAAAAGAAAACTCCTAAGACGTTGCTTATTGATGAATCTGATAAAGAAGCAGAAGTTGAAATTGAAGCTGAAGCTGAGACTGTAGCTGAAGCTAATGTTGACGGAGATGTTCGTTTTTCTCCTGAATCTGCAAGGATTTTAAGTTCTCTTACTGAATTCAATAAAGAACCAGAGAAAGTGACTGAAGAAGTTCAGAGTGATGATGTTGATAAAAGTACTACAAGTTCTTCTGAAGATGAAATTGATGAAACAAAACGTTACAAAATAGTCATGTCTGCAGTTGAAAAAGAGAAACAGAAAAAGAGGAAAAGGGGTAGTAAAGATGATGATGATGTATATGTTCCTTCGCAAGAAGAGATTCAAACTCCAACTGCCTCAGGAGGGAAAAAGAAAAAAGTTGCAAGGAAACTTGTGGTAACTCCAAAGAAAGTTAAAAAGCTGAAGATTTTGGTGAACCAGAAATCAATTCAAGATCCTAGCAAACCTTCATCACAACCTGAACCTACACCATCTCAATCATCACTTCAAAATACACCAATACAACCAACACCACCACATCAATCACCACCACATCTTTCACCACCACATGAACAACCTTTTATTACATCTCAACAAATCTTTCAAACACCACCATCTTCACAACCATGCGTTCAAACCACACCTGGATCTTCTGGTTACAAAGATTTTCCTAATATTCCTCAAAATATTCCCCTTGATGACATTGGTTATATCAACTTTGCAACTGATGAGCAAATTAATTATTTGGATAAGAAAATTGAAGAAGTTGTTGCTGAGAACAAGAAGTTGGTAAAGCATGTTAAGTCTGTGGAAGCTCAAAATTCTGTATTGATGAAAAAGATCGAAGCTGATGAAGCGGAGATTGATGTCATGAAAGTACAAATTGCTGAGTTGCTTGAGGAAAAGACACTCAAAGATGAACAGAATGAATATTTCAAGTTGAAGAACAAAGAGCTTGAGGCTCTGAAAGCACAAAAAGAGCATGAGATGTTTATGATAAACAAAGTGCTAGAAAAGATGTCTGGTAAATCTGTTGAGCAACAATTTGATGAGATTGTACGGGAGGAGGTTAGAGCTCAACATCAAGCAGAGATTGATGCTAAAATTAAGGACAAAGGAAAGGGTATTGAAGGTGTTTCGGAAGAAAGGGCAATTGTTCTATCAACTGTTTCTGAATCATATATTGAACAGCCTGTTCCTCTTTCTTCAGTTCCTGCTATATTAGATGAAGATGTGTTACTTAATGTGGGTAATGATGAAGAAGATGTAGAGGATGATGATGAAGAGGATGATGATGAAGAAAAAATATTTTCTGCAAGTAGTCATGGTTCTGATGATGATAACGATGATGATGATCAGGGTACCTCGGGTATTAAAGTTTCTGAAAAATCAAATGAAGAAAAAGTTGATGATTTACTTCATGATGATGTAAATGAAGAAGCTGATGATACAACAGGTGAGGGGGAGCACACAGATGATCAAAATGTGGATAAAGTTGAAAAGTTAATTCTTCGCATTGAGCCTGATGTAGAAGAGGGAGAGATCATGCATACATACACTTTGGATGAATTTCTGAAGATGTTTAACGTGAAAGAAGATGAGTTCAAGTTTGATTTTGAAGATGAACTGAATGCTTTCGATATCAGTCATCAACCTGAATATGAATACAAGTATGTTGAAGACGCAGATGTCTATAACAGGGTTGAGGTTGAGGATTGTACAGATGAAGATAGTGTGAATGAAGACACGTCTGAATTTCCAACTCTGATGGAGTTTTTCACTCAAGAAAATAGAGATGAGCTGAGGAGAAAAGTTGAAGAGATTTTGAAGGATAAGAATTTTGATGGAACGACAAAAGATCCTCTGAAAGATGAACGCAAGAAATGGTTCAAGAATAGTAATGAACGGAAATTCAAGCGTCCATTAAAGTATTATCAGAGAGATAGAAGTATTTCTTTGGGAGATATCATTAGCTGGGGATTTCTACCTCAAGTTAATGCATATGCTATCAGAAGAGAATGTGGAGTTCAGTACTTTGAACGTTTATACGATGTTATGTCCCTACCTTGGTGGGATGTAGAGGAGTTATCAAAAGTGAGAACTTTGGGGTATCCAGTAAGAAAAAATGATATTGCAATGTGGGGTTTTATCAAGTTTGAAGCTCTGAAAGATTTCAAGCATTGGAAACTTCATTATCCAAAGAAAGTTAGAAGAATCAATCCTGAAACCGGAAATGAAGAAACAATCTTGAATGTGAAAAAACCGAAAGTGATGAAGAATATTCCAGTGCCAAAAATGGAACAGGAACTTTACAAAGGTTTTATGGGCTGGGTGTACAGTTGTATATCGACTGAGGCGGTGATAACTTACAGAGCAGGGAATGAAATCAGAGAGATTTTTGTTTATGATCCTATGTGGTTGGTAAACTGCTCTGCAAAAGATATTGAATGTTTATTTGTGAACAAGATCCGCTTCCAAGCTGAAGACAAAGAACAAGCTATGCAGTTTCAGAAAGTGGTTTCTATTTGTTTTCAAAAGGGTATCAATGCTGATAACAAATGGAACTCTAAATGGTGGTCGCTTGAAGAAAAAGAAAAGTTGAAAGCTGAAAAAGAAAGAAAGAAACTGGAAGAGAACAAAGGGAAGTGGATGAGGATGCAAGCTGAAGAAGAAATGAGAGCAAAGAAAGAGAACGAAAAGTTGAAGAATTTGCTAAGGAAAAAGCCTAAGCAAAGAGAGGAATATTTCAAGTCGCTGTGAAGAACTGAAGACCAAGACTGAAGACTCCGGCTGTATCCAAGGGGGAGTTTGTTAGTACACGATGTCTAAAGCCTACATCTTAAGTCTAAGGGTCTAATGTGTCAAATATGTATAGTACAGGGGCTAGAATGTAATTTTATGTTTTGTTTCATGTCAGTTCGCTTGAAATGACATCTGGTCATTTCAAGCGAGATCAGATGATGTGAGTTCGCTTGAAATGATCTGTGTCATTTCAAGCGAGATAGAATGCCTATATATAGGCTGTTTGGGTTTCTCATTTGTAACAGTTCCATCAGTCGTGTACCGAACTGCTGCCGGATTTTCAAGTGATATATGAATGAGAAACAAGTATTAAAAGTGATATTCTTCTGTTTTCTACTCAATTTTCTCTGATTCAACACTGTTTGTTTGTTTCCGCCACTCAAACAGCGGTGTATTGACTTTGATTGACTCACTAGATCGTCAAATCGATCCTACAGAAGGCACGTGACGATCCTGTTGTTGTCACTTGTATGTTTTTTATCAATAACCATTCCGCGTTCGTACTTTTTGATACTGGAGCTGACTTGAGTTTTGTCTCGAAAAACTTTGAACCATTTCTGTGTTCACCTACAAGTAAGCTAAATAAGAAGTACTCGATAGAACTAGCAAATGGTAAACTGATAGAAACTAGCGAAGTCATTCGCGACTGTAGAATTCAGTTAGACGATCATAAATTTAGTATTGATTTACTACCAGTGGAGTTGGGAAGCTTCGATGTAGTTGTGGGGATGGATTGGCTGTCCAAGAACAAAGCAGAGATTGTTTGCTCCGAGAAGCAAGTGCGGATACCTCGTCCTGGCGGTGGCGAAGTGATAGTTGTCCATGGAGATCGTTCAAGTCGTGTGTCGAGTGTTGTTAGTGTTATGAGGATGCTCAAGATGTTGCGGAAAGGTTATCCTGCATTCTTAGTTAACGTGATGGATACAAAGGCCGAATGTAGGAAGATCGAGGAGATTCCTATTGTTTGTGACTATCCAGAAGTTTTTCCTGAAGATTTACCTGGATTACCCCCTGCGAGACAGATCGAGTTCCGAATCGATCTGGTACCTGGTGCTGCACCGATTGCAAAATCTCCTTATAGGTTGGCACCGTCTGAAATGAAAGAAAGGTCGAACCAGCTTCAAGAGCTACTAGACAAAGGTTTCATTCGACCGAAGTTTTCGCCATGGGGTGCGCCTGTCTTATTCGTGAAGAAGAAGGACGGATCCTTCAGGATGTGTATAGATTACATGGAGCTAAAAAATTTAACTATCAAGAATCGGTATCCTTTGCCGAGGATTGATGATTTGTTTGACCAGCTTCAGGGATCCAGCTACTACTCGAAGATAGATCTGCGTTCAGGCTATCATCAGTTGAAGGTTGCTGGCGAAGACATTCCAAAGATAGCCTTTCAAACACGATATGACCATTATGAGTTCCTAGTCATGCCCTTTTGTCTAACTAATGCGCCAGCTGTGTTCATGGATCTCATGAACAGGGTATGCAAACCCTACTTGGACAAATTCGTGATAGTATTCATTGACGATATACTTATTTATTCACGAACCAAAGAAGATCATGAGCATCATTTGAGATTGATTCTGGAATTGTTGAAGGAAGAGAAGCTGTATGCCAAGTTCTCTAAATGTGAGTTTTGGATTCGAGAAGTTCATTTTCTCGGACATGTCATAAATGAGAAAGGTATACATGTAGATCCGTCCAAGATTGAAGCAATTAAGAATTGGGAAGCGCCAAAGACTCCGTCGGAAGTGCGACAATTCTTAGGGCTTGCTGGGTATTACCGGAGGTTCATTGAGAATTTATCAAGAATAGCGCAGCCATTGACGCTATTAACCCAGAAGGAGAGGAAGTTTGACTGGACGGAGAAGCAGGAGACAACTTTTCAGTCGTTGAAGGAAAAGCTCTGCAGTGCACCTATTCTTTCCCTTCCTGAGGTAAGTGATGATTTCATTGTTTACTGTGATGCTTCACGTTTGGGTCTTGGATGCGTTTTAATGCAAAGAGACAAAGTGATAGCCTATGCGTCCAGGCAATTGAAAGTGCACGAGAAAAATTACACAACACATGATCTAGAGCTTGGAGCTGTTGTGTTTGCTTTAAAGATCTGGAGATAGTACTTGTATGGCACGAAGTGTACGATTTACACGGACCATAAGAGCCTCCAACACATCCTCGATCAGAAGGAGCTCAATATGCGACAACGACGTTGGGTAGAGTTACTCAACGATTATGAATGTGACATCCGTTATCACCCGGGAAAAGCAAACGTTGTTGCAGATGCGCTCAGTAGGAAGGAACGGGAAAAGCCTCTATGTGTGCGTGCTTTGGGTTTGACCATACAAACGAGTTTGACCTATCGAATTCGTGATGCACAGCGGGAAGCTTTGAAGGATGACGGTTTGAGAGGAGAATGTTTGAAGGGCTTAGAATGTAAGTTGATACCAAAAGCGGATGAAGTGATATACTTCATGAACAGAGTCTGGGTTCCGCTTAAAGGTAACCTCCGTGAATTGGTTTTGAACGAAGCTCATAAATCCAAGTATTCCATTCACCGAGGTTCTACCAAGATGTATCAGGACATTAAAGAGTTTTACTGGTGGCCGAAGATGAAGGGAGACATTGCGGCCTATATGAGTAAATGTATGACATGCTCTAAGGTTAAAGCCGAGCATCAGAAGCCATTTGGGCTTCTGCAGCAACCAGAGATTCCTAAGTGGAAATGGGAACATCTTACGATGGACTTTATCACCAAGTTACCCCGTACGTCGTGTGGACACAATATGATCTGGGTAATTATGGATCGATTAACAAAGTCTGCTCATTTCCTGTCACTTAAGGAAACAGACAATATGGAGAAAATATTGCAGCTGTACCTTAACGAGATTGTAGCCCGTCATGGAGTACCAGTGTCAATCATTTCGGATAGAGACGGACGATTTGACTCCAGGTTTTGGCGATCTCTCCAGAAATCGCTGGGTTCTCATTTGGATATGAGTACTGCATATCATCCTCAAACGGATGGTCAGAGTGTAAGGACCATTCAGACGTTAGAGGATATGCTGAGAGCGTGTGCGATTGATTTCGGTGGAAGTTGGGATACTCATTTGCCCTTGGCAGAGTTTTCTTACAACAATAGTTACCACGCTAGCATAAAAGCCGCTCCATTTGAAGCCCTATATGGAAGAAAGTGTCGATCACCGCTCTGCTGGGCTGAAGTCGGCGAGAAGCATTTGACCGGACCCGAGATTATTCAGGAGACCACGGACAAAGTTGTCCAGATCAAGAATAGGTTGAAGGCTGCCGCGGATCGACAGAAGAGTTATGCGGATAACCGAAGGAAACAGCTGGAATTTCAAGTTGGTGATAGAGTTATGTTGAAGGTATCACCATGGAAGGGCGTTGTGAGGTTTGGGAAAGGGGGAAAGTTGAGCCTGCGTTATATAGGTCCTTTCAAAATCGCCTGTCGAGTTGGACCAGTCGCGTATAGGCTCAGGTTACCACAGGAGTTGAGTGGAGTACATGACGTATTTCATGTCTCCAACCTGAAAAAGTGTCTGTCTGATGAGACACTAATTATACCCCCTGGAGAGGTTCGAGTGGATGATAAACTGAAGTTTATCAAAGAACCAGTGGAGGTTCTGGATCGAGAAACCCAGAAACTCAGGAGGAGTAAGATTGAGTTGGTCAAGGTCCATTGGAATTCTAAGCGTGGACCCGAGTTCACCTGGGAGCGACAAGACCAAATGCAACAAAAATATCCTCACCTCTTCCCACCGAGTGCGAAAACGAAACCTGTAAAGTAGAATTTCGGGGACGAAATTCCTTAAACAGGGGGAGACTGTGACACCCGGCCTCTCAGGCTGTATCAGACAATAGTAATCTGTGTCGTGAACATGTAACATGACTATTTGTGACTGACTGTGATGTTAATACATGATATTTGATGTGTTGGTTAATTTAGATATGTATAAAAATTATGTTGGCAACGATAAAACTAACGCTTATCGCGTAACGTTTAAAATGTGAAACGAACATCGGTGACCACCCGATCAATGTTAAAATCCTAAAAATATCCTGTTATGATTAGAATAATAATTTTAATCATATCTGTGTGGAAAAATAATTGAAACGCTAAGAAACTCTATTTTTCAAGTTTAAGCGCGTACCGCGCGATACTGCGCGAATTAAACAAAATACTGTCAACGCAGCCAGTCAAGATAACTGGTAATTATTTCAGTAATAATTTTAGGTGATTATTTTTATATAATGACAAAAATAATTTAAAACACACTAAAACGGGATTAAAACGCTAGATAAAATACACGGTAATTAGTAAAATACCTGTTTTTGAGCTAATTTACATATAATACATATATGTATATATATATATTGTGTGAGAGAGAGGTGGGTGGCGGCGATGTGGGCTGCCCACATTCTCTTGAATGTTGCACAATGGACACTTATTCAACCTAGGGAAGATACATGATGATTAATCCTTGTTTATGTCTTCATATTCACTCATCATTCCAAGAATACATTTCAAAATCACTCTCTCTCTTCTTCTTGCAAACTCACGGCCGAACACACCATAACCACACAACCATATCATTTTCAAATTCAAAACATGAAGATTTAAGGGCCTTGCATGGTGATTTCAAGCTTGTGAGGAAGTTTGGAGGCGATTTCAAGTAGTTTCAAGCAAGAACAAGACCCTATATCATCATCTTTATCAAAAACCCATTTAAAAATCTTGAAGGTATAATATATTTTATTTAAATATAGTTCTTGATTCATAGTGGCAAAGAAGATAGTGAAAGTTTCTCTTGATTCTTGAATCTAAACACTATCTTGAAACTATCAAACAAATAAGTTTTGAACAAAATAAAAATGGGTATGTGTATGTATGTGTATATGGCCGAAAGTTATGTAGGTGTATGTGTTTAGTTGTGTTTTGATTTTTGTTTAAAGATCTTTGATTTATTTGAGTTGAATCTTGAAAGATAAGTACATGCGTGAGTTGAAAAAGTATCATATAAGAAGGTTCTAAAAAGGGCCATGTGATTTATGATGAATAAGATGAAAAGTGAAATTTTGGAAGTATATGTGTGTATAAATTTCGTATATATATATGTATGTATATGTGTATGCATGTATGTTAAAGTCGTTGTGTAATCATAAAAGTAAAGGATCTAAGTATGAATGAACATGAATGATTTAAGGATTAAAGTGTTATGTACGATATTTGAAATAATAATATGTTAGTGAGGTTTTGATGCATTGAAATCATATTAGATGATAAAGTTATGATATGAGCATACTAGATGCATATACTTAGACATGCATGATGATATATGATCTTAAAAAGGTGATTTGAGTATGATTGAGTAAAAATCAGTTATGAGCAGATTATAAACACTAAAATGAAGTTATTTTAAAGTGTTAGTGACTTATAACTTGGTCATAATGTTTGCTAGCTTTGCATGTTGTACATGGTGCGTTAAAAGTTGTAAAATATATGAAATCGCATGATTTATGTGACTTATACAAAAACTACACTAATCTGATTATAATGACTATTTTAATCAATAAATAACATGTATTGTGTTAAAATATCAAATTGTTTCGAGATGGGATGATTATAGTAACGTTTAACGCAAAACTATGCGTTAAAACGGTCAAAAATCGGCTTTTCGAGTGATTTTTGTAAAACTGATTTAGATCAGTAAATAAACTGATGTTTTTAGTTTAAAAATAAGTATTTTAACTAATTTTAAGTTTACTTGGTGTTTGGTTGGTCATACGTGACTTCCGACGCCCGAAAACGTTACCTAATCGCTAAAATACGCATTTTTCAATGTATACTAGTGTGGGTAAAATTTTGGGTAAACTTTCTGTGACAAAATGTGTTATGTGATTTAAACATAAGAATATGAAAATATGTTAAACTTTTTAACATAATGTTAGAAATCTAGATTACTCATGTATGCTTGTACGTTTTGTGCGATAGAAACGGTGAAAATAACGTTAAATGTGTAACTTGTTTGTCGAGTATGAAATTTGATACTCATGAGATGTTTTATGTATATTTGATTTAGAAATGACAAAATAGATAAGTTAACAAGATTTCGTGTGTCTCGGTGTTAAATTATATGAATGTTTATGTATATATATTACGACGCGCAAATCGTGGATATATTGCGTATAAACGGGAAAGTTAACGGATTTACACAATAATGGTCACCAATAAAATCGTTCAAGTCGCAAAATCATAAAAATATATATATGGACTCATGTATATATTAACGTCCCAACATAATAAAAAATAACAACTTTTCAAGATAATCTCAAAGTTATGTGATAATTCTAAGAAACGAAGAAACTTAGGATTTTTGTGTTATGTATATTGATTTAGAATCGTTCCTATATTAGGACGTGTAGAAAATCAATCTCTGGGATTGCGCTATTTAAAATACCCACCCAAAGGTGAGTGTCACTAAACCCCTCTTTTTACTGATTCGTATATGTTTTGGGGGTAGAACACGCCAATAAAAGGTTTAATAATGTTTTTGGATTAAAACGTACCTTTTAATATAAATTATATATTTTCATTGAAAATATATGGAGTTGATAAATTATACGTGTCGAGATAAAATGATTTTGATGAATATATGTTTCAGGGCAAACAACTATATAGCTGGTACGAATATTGCTTAGTCTCAAGAGAGTAAGTAACAACATAGGCTTACATTTCGGTGGGGATTTCAGGGGATTCCTACGATAACGTGTATTAAATTATCATATTAGTAGGATATATATATTGTACGTGAGGCAGACATCATATTGTTCTCAAAGAGAGAACCATGCGCCCATGATGTCGTTTAATCATTTAAGTATTGCACACGATGAATTGTTGGTAGATCTATCGGGTTGACAACCTCGTCGTGACCGGTCGCCCCGTGTCAAGTCAAACGACAAATTTAAATTCTGTTTATTGTCATTATCCCTCCATGGTTAATATATAGTTCATATCGTCTAGCTAACATACGAGTCTGAAAATTGACGCAATATTTTAATATACAAAACCTGGGCAATAGTACTGCTGTCGGATCGATGAACCGACGGAGGGCCCATGGATTTTATTTAAGGAAGTAAAATGGACTTTCTAAAATTATATGGATGTTTTCAAATAAACACCGAATCAGAAAGTTTTCCTTGGGAATAATATTTTTTCTATGTGAATACGTGAACTCACATTCCTTTGTGTTGACACTTGATTTTTAACGTGTTCTACAGGTACTTGAATTCGGCTTCGAGAAATCTTGGCGTACCTTGTGTTTGATGATTCATGTTGTTTTGTTTAAATATGTTGGACAACTTTTAAACTATCTGGGACGTTTGTAATAAGATCCGCAAGGATCAAAACAACTTAACTTATGTGGTTGTGTCGTGACCTTTAAAATGTAATGTTTAATACTTATGTTTTAAAATATGTCAAAATGTCCAACTGTGACACCTGTGCCTCTGCGACCATCAAACAAATACCAAATTTATGAAATATTGTGTTTCATACTTGGGATTTGTAAAAATACGTGTATTGTTTGCACATATCAATTCATGTTCGATTTCAAGCTTTAAATCGCTTTCTGGAAGGTTATACGCGCACTGATGCGTAAATATAACCAGTTTAATGCAACGAACACTCTAGAATAGTGAAATAGGCTTAACATACCTTAAATAACCTTTACATAACTTAGAAATAAGTTTTGGAGGGTTTGGTGTGGCGAAATCAAGTTTATTCGCTTACAGGGACTTATTTCGACAAACTACGAAAGTATGCCGATTTGTACTGTAACTAACATTCCGGAACATGACCATAAGTTAAAAATACCCTAAATATCCTTTACATAGCTTAGAAATAGGCTTTGAGGGGTTCGGTGAGCTAAAATAAACTTTTTGGTCATTCAGGGACTAAAAGCGTCAAAAAGTGCATAAGTTTTCATTTTCGCGCATATCTTACGTTCTGAATACATCCGGGCATCCAAAAATTTATGTAATCATTAAATATTTTATTTTAGTGATTGGCATGATAAAATTCCATTCGTCGCGTAATTTGGATCGTTTTTCGCATTCGTTCGTGTTTCGTCGTAATTAATCGAACAACGCAACCGTATGACCAAACGAACGGACATCCGAGATATTTTTGAGCATGTTTCATGTTCCCTATACTTTAAATTCATTTTAGAGCCTTGAAATGGGATTAACGGGGCTTAAACGTGTCAAAAATGCATCAAAAACCATGTTTTGCACATTCAGGGACCAAAATTGACAATCTGCCATAGTTATCTTAGGAAGGGACCAAAATGAAAAATCTAAATTCCAGCTTGTTCCAGCCGTTCCCCTCATTTTCACATGGTTTTAATGAAACTAGGGGCTCCCATGGTTTCACAAAACCATGGGCACATGTGTACGGATGAGATCGAAGCTCGTTTTACGATGAACGATCTTAACGGTTGTGCAAAAACTATAAATACCCCATCCATCTCATTGTTACAACTCACATTTGATCTGATATTTCTCTAAGTTGAGGTGCTTTCACTTCATACCTGAGAATAATCGGGTCAAACTTCCGTTCTTGGACCTTTTGTAAGTCGTCTTTCGTTCTTTTTCGCGTGAAAGTCAAACTGTGTTTGACTTTCTGCTTTGACCAGTTTATGGTCAACATGAAGTTCTCTTGAACTTCATAACGTGAGCGTAATCATGATGGTTTTAGTCTCTTGTGACTATACCTACTGATTACCACGTTATCTAGGCATAGTGGCGAGTCGTAGTTTCGGCCAAAATGCGTATTCTTGCGTATTTTGTAACCAAACTACTTTTAGGTATCAAAACCGTTTGTTTTGATACCAAACCTATTTTCAAACCTCGTTAAGCATGTTTTAACATGTTTAGCTCGTCACTTTAGGTTTAGTGCTTATGTAGAGTCGTAAGGTAAGCGGTCTAAACAACCGCTTATACTTTCGAACCCGACCAGTTTGGTCGATCTTTAGGATCTGACCAAACACATTAGGTGACCATAGTTGCATAGGGAATAACCTTCCGAGGTTATACCTTATGGTCACGTCGTTTAAGTAGTTGTATGATAGGTAGTTTATATGCCTTAGGTAAATGACCAAAATGCCCTTTTTACGCCAAAATTCATTTTAAGCATATGTAACATAATTTTTGATATCTAAACTGATTTGGAAACTATATTAGACATGTTAAGGCATCTTTTACTTATCATAGGACTAGTTAGGCGGTCCGAACGCGTTTTACGCGAACGACGCGTTAAAGTGGCGTAAGCTACCTTAACGAGTCGTAATGGGTCGTAAGCACTTAGGTTAGGTTTCGTTTTAGAATGTAGGCTTTGTTAAACCATATTACATGAGTTACTACACTCATTTGGTTTACGAAACCTCATTTTATCCGATCCTCCGATTTAGGTCCGTTTATTTACATAGTTACCTATATTCGGTGCCGTTTGATTCCGTGATCCCTCTAGCTTTGCTTGGTTGTTATTCAAGACTTCTAAGCATCCTCAAGTGAGTACATAGACCCCTCTTTTACTGTTTTCCAAAAATTTTGGGGTGAAACACATGTGCCTACTTGTTATTTTCATGTTTTCCATGTTTTCATATCGTATACTTGCTATGTTCATTAGTACACTATTAGTACATGATTTCATTATGTCTTGCTATGTATGTTCACTTAACACGCTAGCACAATTGTTTTACGTTTTGAACCATTTGAAATCATTGGATGTATGTGAACCATTTGAAATCATTGGATGTATGTGAACCATTTGTAACCATTTGATGTATGTGAACCATTTGAAATCGTTGGATTTATGTGAACTGTTTGTAACCATTTGATTTATGTGAACCATTTGTAACTGTTTGAGCCATTGGGTTAGGGAAGTGATTAGATAACGGGGCGGGTGTAATGTGTTAAAAGCATGGTGGATACCCCGCTGGTACTTCCTATATATAAGTGCTTTTAACACATTATATATCGTTGCGTTATCTAGATCACTTGAGTAAACGATTTCGAAACAATGGCACACAAGGATGTTTTCTGAATAATAATTAACGAGTTTTTATGAGATTTTACAATTTGATTTAATAAAACAAATGTTTTGGAGTTAAGAATCATGGCTTTGAGATTTTGCAAATTATAACCAACTTGATTTGAGTTGGTTAATTATGTCCCAATATTATACTTTTGAAAACAAGGTTTTTAAATAAGTATTGCAACATGTAAAACGAGCCATGAAACTGACACTCATATAAAACCTATGTACTCGCCGACATTTTTATGCTGACGTATTTTCACATGTGTTTCAGGTACCATAGTCGATGATGTTTGATGATGATATCTGTGTTCGCTCACATAGGAATGGATGAGGCCTTAGTGACTTAATAACAATGAAAGTCTATTTGTTCATGTTTTGTTTCTAATTCCAATGTAATGTAATACATTTAAATTCAATAAAACGAAATTTTTTAAATCCATGGTTGTGAAACAATGATTCTGTTACAACACTCCCCAACGTTTCCGCCACGTTTTGTTGTTTTACGTGGTCGGGGTGTGACAGAAAAGTTGGTATCAGAGGTCATGGTTATAGGGAATTAGGTTATTAGTAATGCTTTGACCTAGTCTATAACCTTCCTAGGACCCTAACGCGAGTTTACTTGCGTTTAGTCATAAAACAATACCGTTGCCTATCTTTAGGCAGCAACCACAATAAGAACACAAAATTCGAATCTGCTTTGAAAACTAATCATCTGTTCCAGGATGATTTATTATAAGGTTTTGAACCTTCAAAGTTTTCAAATTCTCGTCAAAGATTAGGGCTACATAATGTGAACACGTGCAAACTGGAAGGGTGGGTGCCTGTACCCTGAGCTTTCTGTCTAAGGCTAGAGTGTTCGTACAAATCCGCAGTATCGGACCAGTCACTCTTACCTGGGAACTCTTGGGGTGAGTGTCCACTTATAGGTGAGCATGTCTTCGCGATACATTATGAGGACCTATTTACTTTGATTCAGCCTTTGTGTGTCACTTGTTTGCTTCATGGTTCAAACAAATTACCGTCACCCATGATTTTTGGTCGGTAATTGTAACATCCTAATCTTACCCAATGCCATTTCATTTGTTTTCTCTCTTGTTTGTTTCCCCATTTTAGAATGCCTCCACGACGCGAAAATCAGGTACCTATTGAAGAGCTGGCAGCTGTCATTACGCAGCAAATGACTGCTGCAATCCCGAACATCGTTGCTCAATGTAACCAAGCTCTTAACAACAATAATGCCCCCTGCAACTTCAAAACGTTCAACTCGGCTAAGCCATCAAAGTTTTCTGGGTCTCAAGGAGCGACTGCACTTCTGCAATGGTTCGAGAGTCTAGAGAGCACCTTCAGACATGTTCAATGCCCAAATGAGCGAAAGGTAGAATTCGCATCTAGTGTCTTTGAGAAACGAGCTTTGACATAGTGGAATGGTGTGATGAGAGATAGGGGTGCCGATGTGGCACTGGCTCAAACGTGGGAAGAACTTCGAGCTCTAATGATGAAGGAATTCTGTCCTCGTCACGAAATCAGGGCCTTGGAAAGGGAATTCGACGATCTCAAGCAAGATAGCAGTGAGCATCGAGCCTACACGGATCGTTATGAGGAGTTAGGTCTGTTATGCCCGAATATGGTTACGCCTTTGGATAAGGCAATCGAAAAGTACATTGATGGCCTCCCTGACCCAGTACAAGACATTGTGACTGGTAGTAACCCCACTACAGTTAGGCAGGCCATTGAGCTATCTGCTACCTTGACTGAATCTCAAATTAGGAAAGGTAAACTTTTCCGAAAAGGTGATAAGAAACCAATCGAGGAATCGAAACCCAAAGATGAACAGACTGGAACCTCCAAGAAGTCAAAGAAGCGAAAAGCTTCCCAGAACTTGACCGTGGTTGCTCACAATGATCAAGCTGCACCCAACCAACCAGCTCAACCCCTGCTAGGAAGCCATACAACGGAACTGCACCCTTGTGCAACCAATGTAACCTTCATCATCATGCTAGTGTGAAGTGCCGCAAATGCCAAATTTGTGGACTTATAGGTCACACAGCAAGAGTTTGCCGAGCTGAAGTTGCACCAAATCAAGCTGACATCAATCCTGCTCAAGCTCGTTTTCCACCAGGTTCTTGCTACAACTGTGGCGAGATGGGTCATTTCCAAAGAAATTGCCCAAAGCTTGCTAATGCAAATCCAGCACAGGGATGAGCATCTGACCGACTAGAAGACAACACCGTTTAGAAATAATCATGTCTTATGTATTATTTTCTTTTGTTGTCAAGGTCCATGAAACAGTTGTTATCGTTGTTTATAAATAAATATTTTATCTACATTGCAATGTATTTATGTGGTTGCATGTATAAACAACATATCCCCTACAATACCGACAATCAGGGAATCGTATTCCTTGAAGAACAGACTACCCCCAAAATTCTTCCATCTTATGATCTCTTGCGTTTTCCACGAAAATCCTAAGTACCCGTTTCTTCCAAAGAAACGAAGTACAAGGCGCAAGTTACAACTCTGGACGAATACCCAAAGTACCACTATAAATCCTTAATAGGGTACCTAAGGGTATTTCCGTAAATCCTAAAATTGTTGTGTACCTTAATTCGAATATTACGTTTCTTTGAAAACAAAATCGAATTTTTGGAAGATCATCCTATCTTCATAGATAGATTCTTGAAAATGATTAATGTGCCAAATGAAATCCATGGATTGGATTCCTGGTGTGATTTAAATATCCGTGTCCAAAGATAACAAATTAAAGGTCGAATTAAACAATTATGTGATTATGTGCTTATGTGTTCCCTTTTATGTTTTTGTGTGATCCAAGTTTTTGCTATCCAAATCCTCGTAGAATCTTCCATATCCTCATATAAGGGATTCATAGTAGGATATCCAAAGGTACTACCTTAAATCCTTAATAGGCTTCTACGTAATAGTAAAGACCCTTGGATTATAATGTACTATTCCATAATTAGACCCCTTGAGTGGTCTAGTTAAACAGATTGATCCAAAAATCTGGTTAGGAATATCATGTGATGATATAGCTGAAAAGACTCCTTGTGGTCTAATTAAAGAGATCATTTGTCGATCTAATTAAAAGGACCCTATGATAGTCTAGTCACACTCATCACATGTTTGATTTTCTTCCCCTTCACATTACAAAACAAACTGTGCGGACTGTGCAAGGAATTACGTAATTATGGATGCATACATAATTATGGAATTCAGTGCATAGAAACCACAGCAAGTTTTGTCATGTGTCTAGAGTTGACTCAGTTCATTTCCATTTCTGAAGAATACCCATTGAGGAAAATGACTCATTCCGTTCATTTTCATTTCTGAAGAATATCCATCGAGGGAAATGAATATGCCTGATTTTTCTTTTTCCTTCATTTCCGTTTCTGAAGAATACCCATTGAGGAAAATGACTCTTTCCGTTCATTTTCGTTTCTAAAGAATATCCATCGAGGGAAATGAATATTCTTGATTTTTCCTTCATTTTCGTTTCTGAAGAATACCCATTGAGGAAAATGACTCATTCCGTTCATTTTCGTTTCTGAAGAATATCCATCGAGGGAAATGAATATTCTTGATTTTTCCTTCATTTCCGTTTCTGAAGATTACCCATTGAGGAAAATGACTCATTCCGTTCATTTTCGTTTCTGAAGAATATCCATCGAGGGAAATGAATATTCTTGATTATTCATTCATTTTCATTTCTGAAGAATACCCATTGAGGAAAATGACTCATTCCGTTCATTTTCGTTTCTGAAGAATATCCATCGAGGGAAATGAATATTCTTGATTATTCGTTCATTTTCATTTCTGAAGAATACCCATTGAGGAAAATGACTCATTCCGTTCATTTTCGTTTCTGATGAATACCCATCGAGGGAAATGAATATTCTTGATTATTCGTTCATTTACGTTTCTGAAGAATACCCATTGAGGAAAATGACTCATTCCGTTCATTTTCATTTCTGAAGAATATCCATCGAGGGAAATGAATATCCTTGATTTTTCCTTCATTTTCATTTTTAAATATTGTCCGTTGAGAGAAATGACAGGATTATGCCTTGCATAATATTTGATGGGTTATTCTACGCAAATAGATAAACACCCTAGATTCCATGCAAGGCAATTATTTAACACAGCGTCATAGACAGACTCCTACGAATAAATTTCGGGACGAAATTTCCTAAAGTAGGGGAGACTGTGACACCTGTGCCTCTGCGACCATCAAACAAATACCAAATTTATGAAATATTGTGTTTCATACTTGGGATTTGTAAAAATACGTGTATTGTTTGCACATATCAATTCATGTTCGATTTCAAGCTTTAAATCGCTTTCTGGAAGGTTATACGCGCACTTATGCGTAAATATAACCAGTTTAATGCAACGAACACTCCGGAATAGTGAAATAGGCTTAACATACCTTAAATAACCTTTACATAACTTAGAAATAAGTTTTGGAGGGTTTGGTGTGGCGAAATCAAGTTTATTCGCTTACAGGGACTAATTTCGACAAACTGCGAAAGTATGCCGATTTGTACTGTATCGAACATTACGGAACATGACCATAAGTTAAACATACCCTAAATATCCTTTACATATCTTAGAAATAGGCTTTGAGGGGTTCGGTGTGCTAAAATAATCTTTTTGGTCATTCAGGGACTAAAAGCGTCAAAAAGTACATAAGTTTTCATTTTCGAGCATATCTTACGTTCTGAATACATACGGACATCCAAAACTTTATGTAATCATTAAAATATTTTATTTTAGTGATTGGCATGATAAAATTCCATTCGTCGCGTAATTTGGATCGTTTTTCGCATTCGTTCGTGTTTCGTCGTAATTAATCAAACAACGCAACCGTACGACCAAACGAACTGACATCCGAGATATTTTTGAGCATGTTTCATGTTCCCTATACTTTAACTTCATTTTAGAGCCTTGAAATGGGATTAACGGGGCTTAAACGTGTAAAAAATGCATCAAAAACCATGTTTTGCACATTCAGGGACCAAAATTGACAATCTGCCATAGTTATCTTAGGAAGGGACCAAAATGAAAAATCTAAATTCCAGCTGTTCCCCTCATTTTCACATGGTTTTAATGAAACTAGGGGCTCCCATGGTTTCACAAAACCATGGGCACATGTGTACGGATGAGATCGAAGCTCGTTTTACGATGAACAATCTTAACGGTTGTGCAAAAACTATAAATACCCCATCCATCTCATTGTTACAACTCACAATTGATCTGATATTTCTTTAAGTTGAGGTGCTTTCACTTCATACCTGAGAATAATCGGGTCAAACTTCCGTTCTTGGACCTTTTGTAAGTCGTCTTTCGTTCTTTTTCGCGTGAAAGTCAAACTGTGTTTGACTTTCTGCTTTGACCAGTTTATGGTCAACATGAAGTTCGCTTGAACTTCATAACGTGAGCGTAATCACGATGGTTTTAGTCTCTTGTGACTATACCTACTGATTACCACGTTATCTAGGCATAGTGGCGAGTCGTAGTTTCGGCCAAAATGCGTATTCTTGTGTATTTTGTAACCAAACTACTTTTAGGTATGAAAACCGTTTGTTTTGATACCAAACCTGTTTTCAAACCTCATTAAGCATGTTTTAACATGTTTAGCTCGTCACTTTAGGTTTAGTGCTTATGTAGGGTCGTAAGGTAAGCGGTCTAAATAACCGCTTATACTTTCGAACCCGACCCGTTTGGTCGATCTTTAGGATCTGACCAAACACATTAGGTGATCATAGTTGCATAGGGAATAGCCTTCCGAGGTTATTGTCACACCCCGACCGCGTAAAACAACAAATCGCGGCGGAAACATCGGGGCGTGTTGCAACAGAATTAATGTTTCATAACCATGGATATCAAAAGTGTTTCGTTTTATTAAACATTGAATATTTACATCGTCTGGAAATCTAAATACACTATTAAAACATAGTCTATCATTGTTATTGAGTCACTAAGGCCTTGTCCAGTCCTATGTGAGCATGCATCTTAACAATCGATATCATCCAACAATACCTGAAACATATGTGAAAACGAGGTCAGCAAAGAAATGCTGGCGAGATACATAGGTTTTGTGAAAATAAGATTCATGACTTATGTTTAAGAAAATGTTTAGTCATGAACCTTGTAATTTGCTTTGTCTTTGTAAATCATTTGAAAAATAATAAGTTTAGATGATATGTATAAATAAGAGAATAATGCATGATTAAATGAATAACCAAGTAAAATGAGTTTGTATAAGTTAAGTTGTTTGTAAATCAATGTTTTGTGAAAAGTATGTTATTTGTATAAAATGTTCTATGTCTCAAATTGAAATGATTCAAATAACGCTACAATATGTAATACCATACAAACACTTATATATAGGAAGTACCAGCGGCGTATCCACCATGCTTGTATCATATTGCACACGCATCGTTACTTAATCACTTACTCAAACCAAACCAACAAATGTAAACCATGTAATGTGTAACCAAAATGATATGTATGGCTAGTGAAATGCATCAACTAAACCATAAGTGAAACGCACAAAACAAAGTATTGAAGTAAAACTTGGTTTAAATCAATACTATGTTTTGTGGAAATGCATGATCAAATGTAAATCATGTACAAATGTTTACCTAATCGTTAAAACATCGTGTGAAAACCAATCGTAAATCGTCTAATTCGTTTTAGGTCGTGAAACTACTTAAATGGTCGTCTCGCTAATAACATTCAAACCTTCTTGACTTTCGTCGCTTCTCGTTTTCGTCGCTTCTCGATTTCGTCGCTTCTCGATTTCGCATTAACAAACCTCCATAGGGTAAGTTAATACTTACAGATTCAGTCGCTACCCACCACACCCACACATAACCACGAGTGTAGTAACTAACGGGATTAGTCAGATCCTATGGTACCATAACCTAATACTGGTCGGCTTGATCATTGCTAATGAATGTCATTTGGTTATGTAACCTTAACCAACAAGTTTGTTCACTTTCTGAAATCGTTATTAGTTTTGTATAAATCGTTTTTGAAACTATTGTTATAACCTTGAAAACATTTAGCACATATGAGTCACCCCAAAACAGTTGAAAATAGTAAAAGAGGGGAATAATGTACTCGCCTGAGAATGCTTGGAGGTCTTGAACAACAACCAAACAAAGCTAGAGGGAGCACGGAATCAGTCAGCAATCTAAAACTATATAAATAAACCGGACTTATATAGGGAGATCGGATAGGATGAGGCTTGGTAAACCAAATGAGTATTGGAACTCATATGATATGGTTTAACAAGGCCTACATACTACATGAAACCTAACCTAATAGCTTACGACCCATTACGACCCGTTTAGGTAGCTTATGCTACTTTAACGCGTCGTTCGCGTGAAACGCGTTCGGACCGTCTAACTAGTCCTATGACAAGTGTTATATGCCTAAACATGTTACATAATCAGTTATGTGACAAAAGTTTAAGTTACATATGCTTAATTACCAATTATACATGAAAAGGGTATTCTGGTAATTTACCTAAGGCATATAAACTACCTATCATACAACTACTTAAACGATGTGACCATAGGGTATAACCTCGGAAGGTTATTCCCTACCTACTATGGTCACCTAATGTATTTGGTCGGATCCTAATGATCGACCAAATGGGTCGGGTTCGAGGTATAAGCGATTTATTAGATCGCTTACCCTACGACCCTAGACAACGTGGTAATCAGTAGGCATAGTCCCAAGGACTATGACCATCGTGATTACAATCACATTGCGAAGTTCCTACGAACTTCGCATTGACCATAAGCTGGTCAACGCTGAAAGTCAAACAAAGTTTGACTTTCTGACTCGAAAAGCAATAAAATAAGGAAAAGAACGAAAGAATACTAACCCAGGGTCCCCGAATGCTAATCCCGATCCAAGAACTCAGGTATGAAACAATGGTTTCAACTTAGAGCTCTCAAATCAGAATTCTTGTAAGTTTTAAAGCATGAGGGGGTGGGGTATTTATAGTATTCGGTCCACCGTTAAGATCGTTTCATGGAAAACGTGCCATGAATCCAACCCGTACACTTGTCGGGACCTTATGGTGACTAAAATTCCATCCTTATCAGCTGACTAGATAATTAGGAACATGTGGTGGAGGTTAGAGCATGTGCAAACAGGCTGTTTAAACATTGCATCTGGTCTGGATAACCCCTACGCATCGTAGCCAAAAAGGGCCTGCGCATCGTAGGGGTGAAGTTTGGCAGAATTACAGTTTTGGTCCCTGAACTGTATTTAGGCCATTTTTGACACGTTTAAGGCCCGTTAACCCCATTTCAAAGCTCTAAAATGAAGTTAAAGTATAGGGAACTTAAAATGTGTTCAAAAATATCTCGGATGTCGGTTCGTTTAGCCGTACGAACGCGATGTTCGCTTAATTACGACGGAATGCGCATAAGCGCGAAAAACGAACCAAATGACGCGACGAATGGATTTTTCTTATGGCGAACACTAAAATATAATGTAGTCATGCTTACATAAATTTTTGGATGTCCAGATGTATTCAGAACGTAAGTTATGCGCGAAAATGCAAACTTGTGCACTTTTTGACACTTTTAGTCCCTGAATGACACAAAAGTTTATTTTAGCATACCGAACACCTCAAAGCCTATTTCTAAGCTATGTAAAGGATATTTATGGTATGTTTAACTTATGGTCATGTTCCGGAAGGTCTGTTACAGTTCAAATTGGCATACTTTCGCAGTTTGTCAACTTTAGTCCCTGTAAGCGATTTAACTTGATTTTGCCATACCAAAGCCTTCAAAACTTATTTCTAAGTTATGTAAAGGTTGTTTAAGGTATGTTAAGCCTATGTCACTATTCCGGAGTGTTTGTTGCATTAAACTGGTTATATCTACGCATCAGTGCGCGTATAACCTTCCAGAAAGCGATTTAGAGCTTGAAATCGAACAAGAATTGATATGTGCAAAATGATACACATATTTATACAAATCCCAAGTATGAAATATAATATTTCATTGGTTTGGTATTTGTTTGATGGCCGTGGAGGCACAGGTGTTACAGTCTCCCCTACTTTAGGAAATTTCGTCCCGAAATTTATTTAGAGGAAACTTGTGAGAGCTTGAAAGTATGAAGTTGAAAAGATTAAACAACATTGGTTAGGGTTCTGAACTTCTAGTAACCTTTAATAACATCATGATTGCAATGTAAGAGGGATACTTATATACAAGTATATGAAGCGTCGTTGGTGCGTCCACCGTACCTCCATTACATCGTTCTCATTTCGTTATTGTTGTCACTATCGGCTCTTACACATAATAAATCTTACTGGGTTTCTGTGCACTGAATCTCATAATTATGTGCGCTTCCATAATTAGACAATTCCTTGCATAGTTCACACAGTCTATTTTATAATGTGTAGGGGAAAACCAAGTGAACAATCCTGTGATGAGTGTGACTAGACCGCCATAGAGTCCTTTATATTAAATCAATAAATGATCTAAATAGACTATCAAGGAGTCTGTTCAGCTACATCACTAGATGTCATTCTTTAACCAGATTGCGAATCAATCTTTTTGACTAGACCACTCAAGGGTCTATCATCGAATCATGGAATGGTACTATATAACCCAAGGGTCTTAACTACTAGGTAGAAGCCCATAAGGATTTAAGGTAGTACCTTTTTGAAAATCCTACTATGAATCCCTCATATGAAGATATGAAAGATTCTATGAGGATTTGAAAATCGGATCACACAAAAAATCATAGAGGAGAACACATAAACACATAACCACATAATCGCATAATCGCTTATTCGTATAATCGTTTAATTTGTTATCTTTGGACATGGGTATTTAAAGCATACTAGGAATCCAATCCGTGGATTTCATTTGGTACTTTAAATATTTTCAAGAATCTAACTATAAAGATAGAAAGATTCAAAAAGAAAATTCGATTTCGATTATTAGGAACCGAAGTGTTCGAATTAAGGTACATAAGGAATCCAATTAAGGACTCTGATTTGAACGATAATCATCCACAAGGATCTAATTGTAAAGATAAAAAGATCCCATATGAATTTTAGAAGTTGAAGATGTTTTGAAACCTTGCACTGGATGTGCTTAGGTCAAAACATGATGTAAAATGCTTATGAAGTTGAGATGCTTGATATGTCAAGGCGACATATGAAGCAGAATTTTGAAGGTTAAGTCAATGTATGAGGAAAATATTTTTGAAAACTATGCATGGGGTTCTTTTAAGAAAAAATGTGTTTAACGTTTTTGAAACCTTATATATAATACTTTTGAAATCATAAAGTAGGTGTATTAGATAGGTATATTTACAAAAATGTTTTAAAAATCATGCGAGATAAATTTTTGAAATTATGTATAAGGTTTTTGAAAGATATGAATGATGCTTTTCGAAATCATGCACTTGATAAGAAAATGTTTTGTATTAATATTGTCTTCAGGCTATATGAAATATTTTGAAATTTGAAAGGTTGGTTTTGATAACATGGCCAATGTTTTTGAAATAACATAGACAATGTATCTAGAAAAATTGTGTGCAAACTATATGAAATGTTTTGAGATCATGAAGATTGTTTTGAAATACTGGTACTGTGTATGTTGAAAAATCAAAACGTAATGGGCATGAGATTTGAAAATACCCTTAGTTATTTAACCAAGGATTTCAAAGGCACAGATGTGCGAAAAGCACGATTACTCATAATGTCACTTAATTTACTGTACTTTGTTTCTTAGAGTGAAACGAGTACTTAAAATTTTCGAGGGAATCATGAGCAATCATTTGAAAGAGAGAAATCACAAGAGTAGTTTGTAAGGTACATAGTTCCTTGATGTAGGTATCATAGGAAAAGCCATACACACCTAGCAGGGGTTGAGCTAGTTGGTTGGGGACTGCTTTACCATTGTGAGCGACCATGGCGAAGTTCTGAGAAGCCTTTCGCTTCTTTGACTTCTTAGGGGATCGTTCATCCATGGTCTTTGATTCCTCGATTGGTTTCTTGGCTGATGGTGCTGTCACCTGACTAGGTCCTGCCTGTCTTGGTGACTCTCGAGTGGCTTCATCCTGGAGATGATACATGGCAGTAGCTAATTTAACAGTCTTCAGGACTACTTCGCCTATTCGCTGAGCGAATTTTGGCTGCTTGCTCAGATATCTGGGCGTCATCGTGATGAAGAGACATTCTTGAAGAAAAAGAAAGGCATAGGGAGAAATAGGTGAAAGATTATTGGACAATCAAAACAGAATGATAACGTATGAAGATTGCGATCATTTGTTTGTTACCTAAGGCAAACAAATGAGACGGTGACTGATCAAAGTAAATGGGTCAAAAATAATGTATCGCGAAGACATGCTCGCCTATAAGTGAACACTCATCCCAAGAATTCCCAGGTAAGCACAACTGGTCTCGCGTCTGATGAGATGTATACGAAGTGCTTGCCTAGACAGAAAACCCAGAATACAGGCATTCACCCTTCCAGTTTGCACGTGTTCACATTATTTAAAACCCAAAACCTTGACGAAGTTTTGAAAACTCAAAGGGGTTCAAAACCATATAACTGAGAGTTCAAAACCTAGTAATCAATCATCCTAGAACAGATGATTAGTTTTCAAAGCGGTTTTGAAATTTATGTTCTTGTTGTGGTCGTCGCCTAAGGATAGGTGACGGTATTGTTTTATGACTAAACGCAAGTAAACTCGCGTTAGGGTCCTAAGAAGGTTATAGACTAGGTCAAAGCATTACTAATTACTAATAACCTAATTCCCTATAACCATTGGCTCTGATACCATCTTTTCTGTCACACCCCGACCGCGTAAAACAACAAATCGCGGCGGAAACATCGGGGCGTGTTGCAACAGAATTAATGTTTCATAACCATGGATATCAAAAGTGTTTCGTTTTATTAAACATTGAATATTTACATCGTCTGGAAATCTAAATACACTATTAAAACATAGTCTATCATTGTTATTGAGTCACTAAGGCCTTGTCCAGTCCTATGTGAGCATGCATCTTAACAATCGATATCATCCAACAATACCTGAAACATATGTGAAAACGAGGTCAGCAAAGAAATGCTGGCGAGATACATAGGTTTTGTGAAAATAAGATTCATGACTTATGTTTAAGAAAATGTTTAGTCATGAACCTTGTAATTTGCTTTGTCTTTGTAAATCATTTGAAAAATAATAAGTTTAGATGATATGTATAAATAAGAGAATAATGCATGATTAAATGAATAACCAAGTAAAATGAGTTTGTATAAGTTAAGTTGTTTGTAAATCAATGTTTTGTGAAAAGTATGTTATTTGTATAAAATGTTCTATGTCTCAAATTGAAATGATTCAAATAACGCTACAATATGTAATACCATACAAACACTTATATATAGGAAGTACCAGCGGCGTATCCACCATGCTTGTATCATATTGCACACGCATCGTTACTTAATCACTTACTCAAACCAAACCAACAAATGTAAACCATGTAATGTGTAACCAAAATGATATGTATGGCTAGTGAAATGCATCAACTAAACCATAAGTGAAACGCACAAAACAAAGTATTGAAGTAAAACTTGGTTTAAATCAATACTATGTTTTGTGGAAATGCATGATCAAATGTAAATCATGTACAAATGTTTACCTAATCGTTAAAACATCGTGTGAAAACCAATCGTAAATCGTCTAATTCGTTTTAGGTCGTGAAACTACTTAAATGGTCGTCTCGCTAATAACATTCAAACCTTCTTGACTTTCGTCGCTTCTCGTTTTCGTCGCTTCTCGATTTCGTCGCTTCTCGATTTCGCATTAACAAACCTCCATAGGGTAAGTTAATACTTACAGATTCAGTCGCTACCCACCACACCCACACATAACCACGAGTGTAGTAACTAACGGGATTAGTCAGATCCTATGGTACCATAACCTAATACTGGTCGGCTTGATCATTGCTAATGAATGTCATTTGGTTATGTAACCTTAACCAACAAGTTTGTTCACTTTCTGAAATCGTTATTAGTTTTGTATAAATCGTTTTTGAAACTATTGTTATAACCTTGAAAACATTTAGCACATATGAGTCACCCCAAAACAGTTGAAAATAGTAAAAGAGGGGAATAATGTACTCGCCTGAGAATGCTTGGAGGTCTTGAACAACAACCAAACAAAGCTAGAGGGAGCACGGAATCAGTCAGCAATCTAAAACTATATAAATAAACCGGACTTATATAGGGAGATCGGATAGGATGAGGCTTGGTAAACCAAATGAGTATTGGAACTCATATGATATGGTTTAACAAGGCCTACATACTACATGAAACCTAACCTAATAGCTTACGACCCATTACGACCCGTTTAGGTAGCTTATGCTACTTTAACGCGTCGTTCGCGTGAAACGCGTTCGGACCGTCTAACTAGTCCTATGACAAGTGTTATATGCCTAAACATGTTACATAATCAGTTATGTGACAAAAGTTTAAGTTACATATGCTTAATTACCAATTATACATGAAAAGGGTATTCTGGTAATTTACCTAAGGCATATAAACTACCTATCATACAACTACTTAAACGATGTGACCATAGGGTATAACCTCGGAAGGTTATTCCCTACCTACTATGGTCACCTAATGTATTTGGTCGGATCCTAATGATCGACCAAATGGGTCGGGTTCGAGGTATAAGCGATTTATTAGATCGCTTACCCTACGACCCTAGACAACGTGGTAATCAGTAGGCATAGTCCCAAGGACTATGACCATCGTGATTACAATCACATTGCGAAGTTCCTACGAACTTCGCATTGACCATAAGCTGGTCAACGCTGAAAGTCAAACAAAGTTTGACTTTCTGACTCGAAAAGCAATAAAATAAGGAAAAGAACGAAAGAATACTAACCCAGGGTCCCCGAATGCTAATCCCGATCCAAGAACTCAGGTATGAAACAATGGTTTCAACTTAGAGCTCTCAAATCAGAATTCTTGTAAGTTTTAAAGCATGAGGGGGTGGGGTATTTATAGTATTCGGTCCACCGTTAAGATCGTTTCATGGAAAACGTGCCATGAATCCAACCCGTACACTTGTCGGGACCTTATGGTGACTAAAATTCCATCCTTATCAGCTGACTAGATAATTAGGAACATGTGGTGGAGGTTAGAGCATGTGCAAACAGGCTGTTTAAACATTGCATCTGGTCTGGATAACCCCTACGCATCGTAGCCAAAAAGGGCCTGCGCATCGTAGGGGTGAAGTTTGGCAGAATTACAGTTTTGGTCCCTGAACTGTATTTAGGCCATTTTTGACACGTTTAAGGCCCGTTAACCCCATTTCAAAGCTCTAAAATGAAGTTAAAGTATAGGGAACTTAAAATGTGTTCAAAAATATCTCGGATGTCGGTTCGTTTAGCCGTACGAACGCGATGTTCGCTTAATTACGACGGAATGCGCATAAGCGCGAAAAACGAACCAAATGACGCGACGAATGGATTTTTCTTATGGCGAACACTAAAATATAATGTAGTCATGCTTACATAAATTTTTGGATGTCCAGATGTATTCAGAACGTAAGTTATGCGCGAAAATGCAAACTTGTGCACTTTTTGACACTTTTAGTCCCTGAATGACACAAAAGTTTATTTTAGCATACCGAATACCTCAAAGCCTATTTCTAAGCTATGTAAAGGATATTTATGGTATGTTTAACTTATGGTCATGTTCCGGAAGGTCTGTTACAGTTCAAATTGGCATACTTTCGCAGTTTGTCAACTTTAGTCCCTGTAAGCGATTTAACTTGATTTTGCCATACCAAAGCCTTCAAAACTTATTTCTAAGTTATGTAAAGGTTGTTTAAGGTATGTTAAGCCTATGTCACTATTCCGGAGTGTTTGTTGCATTAAACTGGTTATATCTACGCATCAGTGCGCGTATAACCTTCCAGAAAGCGATTTAGAGCTTGAAATCGAACAAGAATTGATATGTGCAAAATGATACACATATTTATACAAATCCCAAGTATGAAATATAATATTTCATTGGTTTGGTATTTGTTTGATGGCCGTGGAGGCACAGGTGTTACAGTTATACCTTATGGTCACGTCGTTTAAGTAGTTGTATGATAGGTAGTTTATATGCCTTAGGTAAATGACCAAAATGCCCTTTTTACGCCAAAATTCATTTTAAGCATATGTAACATAATTTTTGATATCTAAACTGATTTGGAAACAATATTAGACATGTTAAGGCATATTTTACTTATCATAGGACTAGTTAGGCCGTCCGAACGCGTTTTACGAAAACGACGCGTTAAAGTGGCGTAAGCTACCTTAACGAGTCGTAATGGGTCGTAAGCACTTAGGTTAGGTTTCGTTTTAGAATGTAGGCTTTGTTAAACCATATTACATGAGTCCCTACACTCATTTGGTTTACGAAACCTCATTTTATCCGATCCTCTGATTTAGGTCCGTTTATTTACATAGTTACCTATATTATGTGCCGTTTGATTCCGTGATCCCTCTAGCTTTGCTTGGTTGTTATTCAAGAATTCTAAGCATCCTCAAGTGAGTACATAGACCCCTCTTTTACTGTTTTCCAAAAATTTTGGGGTGAAACTCATGTGCCTACTTGTTATTTTCATGCTTTCCATGTTTTCATATCATATACTTGCTATGTTCATTAGTACACTATTAGTACATGATTTCATTATGTCTTGCTATGTATGTTCACTTAACATGCTAGCACAATTGTTTTACGTTTTGAACCATTTGAAATCATTGGATGTATGTGAACCATTTGAAATCATTGGATGTATGTGAACCATTTGTAACCATTTGATGTATGTGAACCATTTGAAATCGTTGGATTTATGTGAACCGTTTGTAACCATTTGATTTATGTGAACCATTTGTAACTGTTTGAGCCATTGGGTTAGGGAAGTGATTAGGTAACGGGGCGGGTGTAATGTGTTAAAAGCATGGTGGATACGCCGCTGGTACTGTAAGGACTCTCAAAATTGTCCTAAAAATACCCGTAAGTATAAACCCGGACCTTTGAAACCCTAAACCATATTAAAAATGAAGAAAAACAAATTTTTGGTGTCCAGGCGGGCCGCGTAAACCTTAGGGAATGTTTACGCGGGCCGCGTCAAACCTGTGTTGACCGGATAAGTGTTCCGGATCCACGTAGTGACCACCTGGCTAACCTACTTATGACTGGTCAAGCCTAATCGTAGACTGGGCGGCCACGCGGGCCGCGTAAGATATAGGGGATGGGTTACGCGGGCCGCGTAAGGCCCTAAATTCAGCTATAAATAGCCCGGATAAGTGTTCCGGATCCACTTGCACATTCCACTGGTGTCGATAAAAACTTTCAAAAATGAATTGATATTACTCTGAAGTCGAAATTTCATAAATTATTAGTGAGGCGCTGCTCCGATACCGGGTATTAACTCGATCGCTGCTACGATTCAATGTCCGATCGATTAAAACTATCCAATGGATGTTTAAGTGCTGCCCACATTAGGGTTTATGCTTTGTCATTCGTCGTGAATTCGATGGATGTTTAAGTATTGCACTTTGTCATTCGTTGTGAGGGTTTGATCTCGTGAGTTATCGTAAATGCTGTATTAGTTACTAACCCAGTTCGTGTGCATGTTATTAATTTAATTCACAAGGCTAATCCATAGACTAGACTCTGCCTGTGTTAAATCTGCAAAGTGAGTCATTCTCTTTTTATCAAAGTATTTTACAAAACTCTATTTATTTCAAAGTTATAATTACAGGGATTAAGTCTTTGTAATCACCAAATTACAGCTAGTATGTGGGGTTTTGTATACATTACTTGATAATCTTTGCCATTGGACAAACGGGTGGCCAATGGTGATATTACCATAGTCACAGATCCGGTCGAGTGACAAATACTGTGGGTAGTTGGTTGATACATGGAAACAATGTAATCACCCTTAATACTGTAAATTATAACAAACGTGTCGTTTTAGTAAAAAGAATGATTCACCAGTATTTTCCGCTGACAAAACCTTTTCAAACATGTTTCAGGTGATCTGTTGTGATCCAGGAAAAGTGCCGTGAAGCACTATAAGCTTAAGGAAGTGGCTCATTATAAAATAAAGAAACATGTTTTGTAAAATAAAGATTTCTCCGTGAAATCTTATGATTGTAAATTACCGGGGTTTTATCCCGAGTTGTGAAATAAAATAATCGGGAAAAATTGTAGCTTTAAAAAGATCCTGTTAAAATCTTCCGCTGTTAAACTCAATTAAATAAATACCACGGGATTTTCTGTCCCACGGCTCCTGAAACGGGTCAAACCGGGTCGGGGGCCGTGACAGAAAAAGGTGGTATCAGAGCCACTGAGTTAAGCTAATTAAGTATTTAGAAATACTTCAAATATTTTGATTACCATTATGTGATTATGTGTTTATTAACTGACTATTTGTTAGTTACAGTATGGGTAAGCAAAAGCTTTCAAACATCTATCTTAAATTAGATAGGTCATTAAACGAGAAGGGAAGTTCATCCCAAACAAATTCCTCAAAACCTTATACAAATCCTGAAGAAGGAATATTTGTCCGAAAGGCCCAATATGAGGAACCACTTTCTCCTAATAAAAGAAGTTTAATTATTAGGAAAAGTCAAGATAAACTAAAGAAATCCAAAAGAGGAAGAGTTAATCAGAAAACTCAAGAACTAGACCGTAACCCACCATGGGAAGACAAGTTAGATGAAAAATGGACAGATCTCTATATGCTAGCCACTGTAGCAGTAAATGCAAATCTTTAAATACTCTGACTCAAGTTTTAGCACCCTTATCAACTACAAGCTAGAAGCTTTACCCAGTAAATAAATAAGTTTACAATAAAACTTAATATGTTTTAACTGTCAGTTGTCTTTATGTTAAATTAGTTACACGCTATGAAATAATATTTAAAAATTATTTATGAAATTTTGTTATAAAATTTTAACTTAGCAAATTTTTTTTTATTTTGCATATATGCTAAACAGCATGAGTGACTTGTCTGAAGCCCTTCAAAATCTAAATCTATATCTGGTAAAAATAGAGGTTTCCAGAGATTTCAATAGGTATATCCCTGATATAGAAGAACCTATGGAATTCAATGCTCCACCTCCGAAAAAGTCAAAACCTCAGAAAAGAAAGAGATATGTATGGGGGAGGCGTGTACGTAGGAAAAAGCCAGCCAAGAGACTTCCCAAAATAGAAAATCCATTAGACAAAGGGAAGGGGATTGAAGTCGGGGAAGGATCTAGGCAGATGGAAATACAATTTGAAGAATATTCTAGGCAGATGGAAATGGAATTTGGAGAAGGTTCTAGGAAAACTCAGAGAGAAATTGGGGAAAGCTCTAGACAGATCGAGGAGTTACCATTTCAGGAAGAATTAGATCGTGCATTGGCAAGCTGTGATGTTGTCAGGCCTAATAATAATAATTTTTACTCTTATCCTGTCAACAATCAACTCCCTATAAACTTAGAACCAGCAATCCCAGAACCAATAATCCACACCCAACCTCTAGGAATGGATGAGTGGTGGACTAATGATTGGCAGTTCCAAAACCTTCTCAACAGTCCTTATTCCTTTCTCCCTCAGTTCGACCCGGAACCTATACCAAACCCACCAATGAGCAATGTGAATTTAGCAGAACTCCGCCACTTTGGTGAGGAATTGGTGGATGCAGGAAATAGGATCAGGGAAGTAGGAGAACAGATCTCCTGGAAGTACGATGACAGGGAACGTCGTTACTGAAATAACAACTGACGAGGGATAGTGTAATATAAGAATGTGAAACTGTGATTGTAAAATAAACAAGTAGATTGTAGCTTGTGAAATAACCTAAAATAAAACTTTGTAAGATAATGGTGTGTAATGACGCATATTATAAAATATAAATGGGAATCGAGAAATCGATAGTTCTGGCTATATGTGTATTATGAAATCTATACGATTATTTGTGTATGATTGTTATTTATTTGATACTAATAATTTATATAAATCAATTAACAGATGGAAAACGCTAATAATGAACCAGTAAATGAGGTTAACCAATCTGAGCAACAACCTGGGGATCAATTTATGACTAGGCAAGATATAGAAAATATCGTTGCTCAAGGGATAGCCAATGCTATTCCAGCAATACTTGCTGCTGCACAGAATCCTGTTGAACCTCAACAGATAGTTCCTAGCAAACGTATTTCTGAAGATAACTTCAGTAACATAAACGGAGGCGGTAATCATGCTAATCATGATAATGAACCACTGCAAGCTCCACTCCCTAAGAAAATGAAAGCTGCAACACCTGGTTGCACTTACAAAGAATTTCTTGCTTGTAAACTCGCTGAATTTGCAGGAAATGAAGGAGCGACTGCAGCACTGCGTTGGTTCGAGAAAACCGAGGCAGTGATTATAATTAGTAAATGTGCCGAAAACGACAAAGTTATGTACGCGTCGAATCTTTTTAAAGAAGGGGCGCTAGAATGGTGGAACACGGTACTTTAAGCTAAAGGAAGAAATATGGCCTACGCCATGAATTGGGAAGAATTTAAGCATTTAATAGAAAGAAAATTCTGTCCCGAATACGAAAAAGATCAAATGGCAAATAAGTTCCTAAATCATCGTATGACGGGTGTAGATTGTCGCAGTTATACTTCGACATTCTTTGAATATGCTAGAGTAGTACCAACACTGGCTTCGCCAGAACCGGTACTTATTTCTCGCTATATTTGGGGACTGATTAGTGAAATCCGTAACATCGTTAAAGCTGCGAGACCTCCTACTATTGACGATGCGGTAGAACTAGCTAACACCCTAACTGACGAACTGGTACGCACAAGAGATGAAAACAGGAAGAAGGAACTGGCTCAGAAAATTACCCAAGGATTTCGTACGGGTAATAATAACAGCTTCAAGAGAAGAGGAACATGGCAATCCACAAATCCACCGTTCTGCAAGAATTGTAGAAAGAAACATTATGGAAGATGTAATGTGACCTGCAATTTTTGCAAATCCACAGGACATCGTGAAGAAAACCGCAGAAGGAAAACAAGGATCTGCTATAACTGTGGAAAAAATGGGCATTTCAAACCAGAATGTCCTAAATTGGTCAAACCAGCAGATAACAAAGCCAAGACGACCGATGGAGCTGCTAAGAAGAATGTCAGAGCATTCCAGCTGACCACTCAAGAAGCAGAACTTATTCCAGATGTGATAGCTGGTACGTTCTTAGTTCACAACGTGTATGCAAAAGTATTATTTGACTCTGGTGCAAACCAAAGTTTTATTAATACTTCATTCTGCCAAGCTCTTAATTTACCTTTAACCAACCTTAGGCAAATCTTTACAGTCGAAACAGCAGATGGGAATTCAGTTAACATAGATAAGGTTTTGCAAAAAGAAAATATAGAACTCTTAGGATATAAATTTCATGCAAACCTATTACCAATGAATTTAGCTGGATTCGATGTTGTGTTAGGAATGGATTGGTTAGTAACCAACCATGCTCGAATCCTTTGTGACCAGAACTCCATAGAAATTCATATACCTAACGGAGAAATAATCATGGTTACAGGAGACAGGCCACGAAAACCCATGAAGTTCATTTCAGTAATGAAAGTTGCTAGTTATGAAAGAAAACAACGAATAGTGTATATGATTTCGGTAGTCATTAGCACTAAGGGTAAAGAACTTAAGGAAATTCCGATAGTCTCAGAATACCCAGATATATTCCCCGAAGAACTCCCGGGATTACCACCAGATAGGGAAGTAGAATTTAGAATTCATCTAATTCCAGGAATTACACCGATAGCTAAGGCACCTTATCGGTTAGCACCCACAGAAATGTTAGAACTGAAAAAGCAATTAGATGAATTACTAAGTAAAGGTTTCATACAACCTAGTTCATCCCCTTGGGGAGCTCCAGTGTTGTTTGTGAAGAAGAAGGATGGTTCGATGAGAATGTGTATTGATTATAGAGAATTGAATAAGGTTATAATTAAGAATCGATACCCATTACCTAGGATTGATGATCTTTTCGATCAACTTCAAGGAGCTAGATATTTTTCTAAGATCGACTTACGCTCCGGATATCATCAATTAAAGGTACAAGAAGAAGACATACCTAAAACTGCTTTCAGAACTAGGTATGGTCATTACGAGTTTATAGTCATGCCCTTTGGGTTAACAAATGCACCTGCTGCATTTATGGACATGATGAATAGGATCTGTAAACCGTATTTGGATAAATTCGTAATTGTCTTCATAGACGATATACTTATTTATTCCAAAAGTCAAGACGAACATTGTAAGCACTTGCATGCACTCTTAACTTTGTTAAGAAACGAAAAGCTTTATGCCAAATACTCGAAGTGTGAATTTTGGCTAAAGGAAGTGCAATTTCTAGGTCACATGGTGAATCACGAAGGCATTCATGTAGATCCTTCTAAGATAGAGGCAATTACCAAATGGAAGGTTCCGCAATCTGCAATGGAAATTAGAAGTTTTATAGGTTTAGCTGGATACTATAGACGGTTTATTAAGGATTTTTCCAAGATAGCTGTACCATTAACTAAGCTAACCTGTAAAGCAATTAAGTTTGAATGGGGACCTAAACAAGAAGAAGCTTTTAAGATTCTAAAGTGTCACACCCCGATTTCCACGTGTCACCGGTGGGCCCGGTGGGGAGTATCGTGACGTAGTTGGCAACATAATAGTCAAACAACACAATATTTAATATGCACAGCAGAAGCAATATAAAAGATAAGTTTCAACCGAATTTAATATTGTAATATCAATGTCACAATATTCGGAAGTTTATCCACAGATGGATCGAAATTAAAATAGAATTAATAGTTCAACAGACTTCAGGCATCTTAAGCTTGCGAGACTTCTAGTGATGCTAAGGAGAAATCCCAGCCAATTACGCTTAGTACCTGCATTTAATCTTTTTGGGAAAATACGTCAGTTTACACTGGTAAATACAATCAACTGACTCATTTTGGAAAATGATTGAAAATTGATTTGGATGCACGTGGCATAAACATTTTATTTAACTTGGGAGAATTATTTAATATTATAATCTTGTGAACGAATTACATGTTCCTTGTGCGTTCAGTAGCCCGGATCTTGTCCGGGTTAAAGATCAATAGACACACCACAATATTCTTTTGTGCACTGACGGGTGTACGCCTACACCCCGCGCTTAAGTCGTGGCCATTTCGTAAAATGATGCCAAGGATATCCGGGACATGGTCATTAACCCCCCAAAGGCTTTAAGTAACAAGACTGTTTAAACGAGCCGATCAAATTATTCAATTACCCACCAAACGATGGAGGATTTGATGCCCGATCAAGCGGTATTCTATATACCGTAACCCAAGCCCGTATAGGGAAAATAAGTTAAAAGTATTTACCTGAGCAATGTATAAATCACAATAAGCAAATTGCAAGTAGCTTTTACTGGTTCTCCTAATCTGGAACGAAGGTTTATAATAACCTATTAGAATCCTAACGGTCTTTAATTAATCATAAGCTTAGACCGGTTAGTTTCATAGACACGGTTCGTACGCACGATTAAGCGAAGACCGGATAGAATGTGATTTAGACCCGACAAGTTCAGAGACTTGTTTAATATGGGTATTTTATACACATTCTGGATTTTGAGATAAAACCGATAAGGGTTGACCCGTTTAGGCTAGTTTATGTAAACTTGTTACATAAACCGAACCGAACGCGTAATAAGCGTAACGGGTAATAATGAGAGCCATTTACAGGTTTCCTAAGTTAATATGCTCCATATATGTTGTGACATCAGTAAGATATCATTTATTATGCCCGAAATGAATTTAAACACAAACTATGCCCCGTAGGGGTAGTTTGGTCATTTATAAGGTGATAAAAGAGTTTAAGTAATATCCTGTGTTACAGGTCTGATGTCATCAGCAAATATACTTATTTTACTAAGTTATAACAGTAGGATAAAGTATATATGTGAAATTTACCAATTATAACCAAACTATGCCCCGTAGGGGCATTTTGGTAATTTCACATAAGCCGAAAAGCTCAAAACTGAAGTCTGAGTTTAAGGACTTTTGCTTACTGTTAAAATATTATAATTTTCCTAAAATATCATTAGGTATCACCCTTTGTATGTTTAAAATAGTTTTAGTACATACTACGCGTTAAAAACGCTTAAAAAGGCGATTAGAAGCCGTTTCCGGGTTCTATATAGAAATCTGATATTTTTATTATTCCAGAGGGTTTAAAATAATTTATTTATCATTTAGAATTAGTAGCAAAAGGTTTGGAGTCGTTTAGATATGTAAAACTCATTTTATGGCCCGTAAGGGCAAAACCGACAATTACCGGATTAAGCCTACGACTATGAGTTATGCTCAGCCTAAAATTAATTAAAAATCTTCAAAAATCCCAAAATAATATATTACATCAATGGGTATTAAGTTTGATACCAAAAAGTAGGCTTAACTAGGCTATACGCTAATTACGCCGTTTTATTAACATAAAGCTTTCATTTTACGATAACGAGCATAACTCTTAACCTACACCTCCAACTGATGTTAAATTTTGTATGCAAGTTTAAATATCAGTAAGTAAGGTTTCTACCCTTTTACATTTCCAAAAATCACGTTTTAAAGTGAAAAGGGCATAATGGTCAACATATGAGCAATTAACGGAATCATGCGTATTAATTGGATAACTAATGATCCGAGGTGTATAATCACAGAGGGTTATACTAGCATGTAACCTGGTCCAAATAAAGCTCTAAGGCATTTCTAAAACATACCATAACGGGTCAGAACTGAAAGTCAAAGTATAAGTCAAACTATGCGACTTTCGGTTCCGAACCGGGTCTAAACAGGAATTTGTCGGGTTGAACATGTTTAGACATGTTCTTACACTTATTACCAAGTTATATTAATGATCAAACAGGTTGTATATGTTCTACATTGCTAATTATGCATAAATTGTAATTTAAACATTCTGTTGACTTTTTATTAGTAAGTTTGACCCGACATTTGACCTAGTTAGAGTGGGAATCAGGGGGAACCCTTTTGAGGGTTTATTACCCACATAATTACCAACTTATAACTACTTTTGATTCGACTAATCACTGGACCATTAGTGATTAATCTTAAAGTCAACCGTTAATTACGACGGTTTGACTTTTAAGCTATAACTAAGCTAAAACTTAATTTAGAAAGGATTTGCAAACTTACTGAAGTCCTAAGCTTGATTAGTGATCACTTGAGGCTGCTTTGGAGCTCCAGGAATGATCATATTGCAAGAGGAAAGTGTGAAGAACAATGGTTGCTACTCATGGCCTTTTATAGTGATTTAATCACCACAAATCTTTGACACATGAGTCTACAACTGACCACAACATTCCCACAAGTGTCCCTAAGTGTTAGGGGGTGCCTAGGGGTCGCACAAGATGAGGAGAATCGATTAAAATCGTTTGTAATGGCTGTGGCAGACAAGGATCCTACTAAATCGGAGTAGGCTGATCAGATGAGGCCGTCGCGTAGCGCGACGGCATGATGGTGAGGGCTCGCGCTACGCGAGCCTATGGTGTCCTCCAACAAAATTTTATTAATTGCAGTTTTGGTCCTTGGCTCTTCAAACTTTGTTTAGACCTCATTTTCTTGCATTTTGAGCCCTCGTAATTGACGTATAAGGGCTTTAAAACATATACCCACTTTGTGTAGGATCGAATTCGGACCCAAACGAGTCGATCAGAAGAGTTTATCTCAGTTTGAGCGGCGGAAACGAACAAACCGAGGTCAATTCAGCGAGTTTACACTTTAAACTGTTGTTTCTATTGATTTGTATGACGTTTACAACCTGACAACACTTCGGCAGCACTTCGTTGCTCTGACCGGAAAATCTCTGAAAAGTTACAAATGATTTAGCTTGAAGGCTATTTATAGTTGTGTTGATTTAGCTTGAAATGACACATGCCACTTTCAAGGGAAATCAACATGTTGATTTAGCTTGAAACTGTCAAGTGACACTTTCAAGGGAAATCACCACGTTCAAGCTAAATTACCTTAAACACATTCTAAAATGTATAACATATCTAACATTTTTAGTCCTAGACTTGATACAAGACGAAGTCGACAGACGCATGCACCAACAGACTCCCCCTCGAATGTTGACGAGTCTTAAGTGTCGAGTCTTCGCATCTTCAGTCTTCATCAGTCCTTTTGAACTCTTTAAAGTATCTGACGTTGTAAAGCATCCTCAAATCTTCTCTCTTTTCTTTCCTCTTCAGCATTAATAAACTCCTCACGAACAATCTCTATTTGGATGTCTTCAGACTCCCCCTTTCGATATGCTGAGATCACAGTCTGGCTTGTTGAAATCACACATTCCTCAGGTATCGGAACCTGGCACTCTGTCTTCAGATTCAGAATTGAAACTTTACTATTCCTGCACATTCTTAACCCAGAAATGAATTTCTAGATTTAACAATTTGAATGCACCAACACTCACTCTCCCTCAGATCACAAATACATAATGAACCACTTGTTGATTTTAAAAACATATTTTGACAATTAAGACACACTCCCCCTCACATCAATGTCATCATGTTTAGCACTTGGAACTTTGAAAATCAGCTTTCCAACATCAGTTGCCAAAAATCTTTTTGAATTTTTCAAAATTTATGCTAAAACACACTGAAAATCTTTTTGGATTTTTGAAGGAAAAAAAATGCAGTAAAGAAATATTTACAGACACTATTTTTTGTGAGTTTGTGTAAGAGGATCATATCAGTTTCTGAGACAAATCACCAACACCGTTAAGCTTCATTGCATTTTAAGTTTTAAACAATTCACCTAGATTGTCAGTATACCTGTCCACTTAAATTTTCACACAAAGTTCAACTGTTTCGAGATACGATATTAATGTCTTAGATACTTAAACTCAATCGCGTGTCCCACCTCAGAATATACTCCCGTATCCAGATCCCAATAATCAGTCTTACAGGTAATTATGACACAAATGATATCTGTAAATAAATTAGGTAATGCGAGGGCCGAGGGATCTCAGGTCGATACTTCCGTATACGCAGAGAGATACCGGCTTCGACTTTTCGGTATGTCCCCTTTAGAGGATCTTTTAGCTACAACAACAGCGACTATCAATTTTATTGTTTCATCAGCATGCTGAGGGTTTATGCTATGTTTCAAGCATTGCGGAAAGTATTATCCAAGGACTAGGTCAGAACCACCGTTCAGCAGAAGTCCCGGAATAATACCCCAGACATCATTGAGTATAAAGACCTAGTGTATCAGATTATGAGACCTTTCAAACGAGATTTCGGGGGTTACCCATATATCCGAGAGATGTTTCTCCACGATATAAGCAAGTTTGAAATTTAGGTTTATATCTCGTCACAATCTACTAAATGTGCAAAAACCTACTGGCATATCAGCAGTGAGATTGTTTATCACATTTTAACATTTCATTTCTTTAGCATGTTGTGACAGTCTACTGATGTACTATCATTTCCTCTATTCACAACAAAACTCATTTTTTTTTTGAATTTTATAATGTTTTTGTATTTTTCAAATTTTCAAATGTTCTTGGATTTTCTGAAATTTTCTACTCCCCCTAAAATGCAAACACATTTTAGGAAATTTGAAAACAAACTATACAGAAAGTGACAACTGATATCAAATCACCTCAATTCGCCATCCACTTGGCATAAACAATCAGAACTCCCCCTATCACAAACTATTTTCTCATTATGATTTCAAAACACTTAAGTTTGTTTTAACCAAAATGATTTTTCCGGAAAATAAGTTTTGTTGATTTTACCACTTTGTATAATTAGGGGTATGGTTCATCATATTGTCCATTCAATCACATATATCAGGATTACATCAAGTTCAACCTAATGACCTTGAGTAATCACTTTGTCAGAATCAACCTCTTACCACTTGTAAGAATATCCAAAACATATAACCACATGTAGGAATAAAACATCTATACAAACCATTTTATCAATCAAGATGCCGATTCCTGCTTCTCACTTACCAATCTGGAAGCTCCGGCAAGTCACACTTATCCTGAAAAAATTTAACTATTTTTAAGATTCATTTACACAATCAATTTGTTAAGAAAGATGCCGATTCCTGATCCACAATTACAAACTTGGGATCTCCGGCAAGTCAGGTTTTTCAATGAAAGAAAATATCCACCCAAGCCTGACCAGCCTTGGATGTTTTCAATTCAGAAGCAGTTGGAGTGTAAGTTGCTTTCTTTTTAGCATAAAACTCCTTTACCCCTTTAACCTTTCCCATCGACCATCTTTCCGAAAATTTTCTTTACATTCCCATTAAACGCTTTCTCAACATCAAATTCATTCTTATCAGAATAAAATTGATTAGAGATCTCAACTTTCCCGACTTTTGATTTAAAATTTTCAGTACTCAATGGTGGAAAGTTCTCATCATCCATTGAAAGAACTGATTTTTCAATACTCTCATCAAATTGTGGCTCCTCTGACTTTGTGGAATCAGATTCATCACCAGATTTTACCTCTGATTTCTTAACAACCCAAGCTTGATTGTCAAGATTTCCCCTTTTCTTGTAAAATCTTTTCGAACACTCACCAACTTCATATGTAGAGTTTTTAAACACTTTAAATCGTTCAGTTGGTGGTTCAGTTTTATAAACAACTACTTCTTTGAGTTTTTCTGAAACTCCCTGTTTTGTGTTGGTTGCCTTAGGACAATTCCATGCAATATGACCAACTTCATTGCATCTAAAACATGTTCTAGTCTCTCTCCTCTGATGAGCTTCAAACTTCATCTTTTCAGCAAGAAACTCCTTGTTTGACTGTTTCCATAATGAACTCTTTGCTTCTTCTTCATGGCTAGTTCCTGCAACATATGTCATTTTTGATTTAAAATCTCGTACATATTTTTCATTTTTATAGTTTTCAGGTGGAATAAAACCAAGTCCTTTCTTTTTGTAGCTACGGTTATGGTTTAGTTTCTTTTGAAAACCAGAACCAGAATTGTAACCCTTTTTCTTGTTCAAACGTTGTTGTACTCTTGAAGTGTAAGGTTTAGGTTTTACATTAAGATTTTCATCTTTTATTTCAGAAATATTAATTTCTGTTAGTTTGAAAACCTTTTTGATCATTTCTGGTTTAACACCTCTTATTGGAAACTCTTTATCAAAATATAATTTGTCAGAATCATTCAAAGTATACACAACTTCAAATGTTTCATCATTCAAATTAGATTTTGACAACAAAAACTCTTTACTGTAAACCCGTTTTCCCGACGACTTTGAACTCTTTTCGGACGAACTCGAACTCCTGACTGACTGACACGAACTTTCGGACTCGGATTTTGACTCTGACTCCTCATCCTTATCCAACACCTGATCAACCACTCTTTTTATCAGTTCTGACTCATGATCTGTATCGGACGCTGTGAACGTGATATCAATATCGTCCGGTAAAACATCGGTTATCTCGGATTCTAACTTAATATTGACCGCCTGTTTTAGTTCTTCCTCGTTAGGTTTTCTAGACGAGTACCCTTCCCAAATCGGAGGCGGACACTTATTATAACAGACACCCTGTTTCTTACCAGTATCCTTTTTCTTCTTTGGCTTTGTTTCTTCACCTTTAAACGCTTCAAATCCTTCAACTGTTGGATAAATTCTATCAATTATGTAGTCACAACCTTTGTAACTTTGCAGCAATCTTCTGATTCTTTCATTCTCAGCTGCTTCACTATCCAATTCTTTTTTCCACTTTGCACATTCTTCTATGTACATATTTATCTCTTTTTGCTTTGTCATCATGGTAGCATTCAACATCTTCAAAGCTTTTTCTCTTTCAGAGTTAGTCTTCTCCAGACTATTCACAGTTCTGTTCAATACATCATATGACTTTTTCAAATTTTTTACATCAAACAACAACTTTTCTTTCAACTTTTCTAACTCACTAAACATCTCATCTTTCTCTATACATTGTTTACAAGACTCTAAACATTTAAGACAAGGTTTTGTGATTTCAATGATCTTCTCAACTTCAACTATCTTTTCAACTTCCACAATCTTCTCAACCACTTTGACCTTTTTCAAATCTTTTTCAGCTTTCTCTTCTTTCAGTTTCTTCAATTTTTCTGCAAAATAAAATTCAAAACTATCAGAAGATAAGTGAGTTTTTCCAATATTAATCTGTTCAATTTCTTCATCAGTATCACTTGTCTCTGACGAACTGTTTTCAGATGAAACAGATCCTTCATCTTCACTTTTCTCTTCATCAGATAACACTTCCATCCAATCCTTCAGCATTTCCGGCTTTCGAATAATATGAGCAATAAACGCTCCAACATTTGAATCAGCTGGAATGTACTTGTCCCAGCTAAATCCTTCAGCCATTTTCTCATCATCTTGATCAACGATACCGTGGTAAGCTTTCCTGTTTGCATCTTCGATCATTCTTCCATGAGCAGTTTGTGGCTCTTTTTGTTGATGTGGTTGATGAGTGATTTGCTGATAAATGGTTTTCCTATAATAATCATCTTTCCCAGACGACTCCTTTGCTCCTCTTGGCTCCTGATTCTTGCACTCTCTTTTAAAGTGGCCTTTCTCCCTGCAACGAAAACAGACAACTTTAGATTTATCAAATCCTAGATTAGAAAGGTTTGCATCCAAGAAGTCATTTCTTCCTGTAACCAATCTAAATTTTTCTGCTCTTCTCAAAACACTAGCTAAAGCCCATTTAATATCCATCAGTTCCAGTTCCTCTGCATCGATTTGGTCATAATCTTCCTTTGTGAGCATCGGATTACCAATTCTTCCGGCAACCAACCCTTCATAAGACTCTAATGCAGTGACCAATAATCCCATATGATGCTTTACAACTTCTTCAGAATAATTTTGACCATTTTGATGATGTAAAGCCACATTGCACTGAATTAGATGACCATTTCCAGCAGATGAACTTTGAACACTTGGAGGATTCACCGTTGAGAACCCACTAGTGTTAACTGATCCTTGACTGCTAGGTGTAGATTGATTTCCAGCACTAAATGCAGTTTGTATCTTTGGGCTAACTTCAGCAGTTTGAACATTTCCTTTATAGTACAATTTAATATCTTGTTGATGAGTTGAACTGTTCATTCTAGCAATTTTCTGCTGTTCCAGATCCTGTGCCTCCAACTTCTCGATAAACTGTGCAATTGATAACCTTTTAAACTGTCCAGAATTCTTTAATATCATCAGATATGTACTCCATTCCTTTTGCGGTAACGCGTCAGCAAGCTTTTCAACCCATTCTGCTGGAGTTTTTGTAATCTTCAATTGTGACATGGTGCGTACAAGATGACAATATCTTTCAATAAGACTCTTTGTTGTTTCACCAGGCATGCATGTAAATAATTCAAACTCTTTTTTCAACAAAGCTGTTTTACTTTGTAACATTTCAGTGCTTCCCTCAAACTTCTTTTGAAGAGCTTCCCAGATAGAATAAGAATTTTCATCATGTTGAAGCAACACAAATATATCTTCTTTTACTGCTTGTTGTAACAAATTGATCATCATTTTCTCTCCTTTATAACTTTCCCTCTCTTGTTCAGTAAATTCAGAAATGATTTTATCAGCTCCCATTGTATTCTTTGGCCTCTCATACTCAGTTTCGATGCTCTCCCAAGCTTTTAAATGATTCGCCTGAACCCAATTCTCAAACCGTTTCTTCCATCCGTGATAATCTTCAATACCCATGAGCTTCGGGGGTTTTTGCATTGTTCCGGTTTCGTTTTCAGCATTCATGTTTTGAGCAATTGAAGCTGGAGTAGTCAAGGGTGTAGCAAATGCGTTGTAAAACTTGGAATCCATTCCTTTTTAGCAACTTGAATCTCTTGTAGAAACCGACAAGTACCTGACAAATGACAACACACCAACAAAACACAATCAGTTTAAATATTTATCAATTAATCGAAACAAATAGGTACTCGGACTGATGACTATTTTGAGCGGATTGAAGGTTGACACACTGTGCGAAACGTTGACCAACTGTGTAGACTGAATGACCAAGATCGAATTCGATTGACCTGACCCTTTGAAACCTTTGAACTCCAAACTGTACGAAACTTTCAATCGAGTCGATGACTTTAATACGCGACTTGATCACACAAAAATGACTTGACTGATCAAACGTACTGATCGAACCGTGCTCCAAACCTTGTGACCTGACTACCGACAAATGACAACAGACAAACTGACAAACTAATATATCACTACACTATTTCAGCAAACACTTTAGAAGTTACAAACAAACACTTAACAAAAACAACAACACATGAATCACAAGATACTGAACCTTGGGCCGAAGACATTTACTGACTTTTACTCGACAAATCGACAACAATAATGAGTTGACACCTTTACTATTTCACAAATTTGACTTTAGTGAGCCGAAGATATATGATGGACTGATTACAAAAACCCACTAAGCCGACAACTTTCAATAATGAAACAATTCTATTTGACCTCCTTAATACATCTGATCACATACACCTATCCAATTTCAAATCAAATTACCAACACTTTGTCTTATTTCACAAATCTCTGATTGGACCAAAACTAACACATGCAATACTGATACAATCTGACAAAGAATCACATGAATTCTGACTTTTGATAAAAACCAACACAATTTCACATGTAAGCTGACACAAACCGACAAAGTATATGAGTAGATCACATGCAAACTAGTATGACACCTATCACATGATCATTTTTAATGTTTCAAGCGGAATCTACGAGTTGTATATCAGATTCAAGCGAAATCAGCAATTATTTTGGACTTTCAAGCGAAATTCTCAGATAATCTCAAGCGAAATCATGTCAATCATGCACATTCAAGCGAAATTAACACTCAAATTCAAGCGAAATCTTCAATTATCACACAATATTCAAGCGAAATCTAGTGACATCATCTTTTACGATCTGTTTTAGACTCGATTGAACAAGTAAATGACCGAATTTCGTTCTGAAACTTTCAAGGGTTTGTTAAAACATGATTTCGCACAATATGTGAGAATTTGAGCCGATTTTAACCGTGAAAAGTTGATTAATTTTGAAAGAAGGTGTAGAAAATCAGAAATAGTGGCTGAATTGGTATGAACTCTTCCTCCTGAGCTCTGATACCACTTGTAGGATCGAATTCGGACCCAAACGAGTCGATCAGAAGAGTTTATCTCAGTTTGAGCGGCGGAAACGAACAAACCGAGGTCAATTCAGCGAGTTTACACTTTAAACTGTTGTTTCTATTGATTTGTATGACGTTTACAACCTGACAACACTTCGGCAGCACTTCGTTGCTCTGACCGGAAAATCTCTGAAAAGTTACAAATGATTTAGCTTGAAGGCTATTTATAGTTGTGTTGATTTAGCTTGAAATGACACATGCCACTTTCAAGGGAAATCAACATGTTGATTTAGCTTGAAACTGTCAAGTGACACTTTCAAGGGAAATCACCACGTTCAAGCTAAATTACCTTAAACACATTCTAAAATGTATAACATATCTAACATTTTTAGTCCTAGACTCAATACAAGACGAAGTCGACAGACGCATGCACCAACACTTTGTTAAGTCCTCGGTTAACTTTATTGTTACCCGAAAAGTCCTAACTTTCAACGTTTACGCTTTAACCCCTCGCACACGAATTTGATCATAACTTTCTCATACGATAACGAAACTTTATGAAATTTATATCGCGCATTCTAGTGAGCATAATTAATAGTTACAAAGCTTCGGGTTTGTCAAAAGGTCACTCAGAGGTATAATTTAAACATGTTGACACATTTAACCCCTGCAGTTTGTAATCTCTCACTTTTTAGCTTCGCATGATCCATGATTTATTCGTTTGATGTTATAAACATCAAATAGGGTTAATGTACAATATATTTATTCACTGTTGACATTTAGAACTCGTATATTCACATACTTTCCATGATTGTCAATTTCTAGTCCTTCTATAATATTCTTTCACACGTTTAAACATATGACACGTGTCTACTCATTATAGGACGTGAATTTTCGAGGTGTTACATCCTCACCCCCTTAAAATAAATCTCGACCCGAGATTTACTGAAATAAATAAGGGTACTTTTCTTTCATCGTGGATTCAACCTCCCACGTGAATTCGGGACCTCTACAGGCATCCCATTTGACCTTTACAATAGGTACATGCTTCCTTCGAAGCTTCTTTACCTGTCGATCTTCAATCGACAAAGGTTTTTCCACAAATTTTAAGCTCTCATCTATATGCACATCTGTATGTGGTATTACCAGGGATTCATCAGCGAAGCACTTCTTTAGATTGCAGATGTGGAACACATTGTGAATTCCACTGAGCTCTTCCGGTAAGTTTAACTTATAGGCAACTGACCCGACACGTTCGATAACCTCGAAAGGTCCTATGTATCTCGGGCTTAGCTTGCCTTTCTTACCAAATCGCATCACTCCCTTCCAGGGTGATACTTTAAGCAACACTTTGTCGCCTACTTCGAAGTTAAAAACTTTACGCTTTGGATCTGCGTAACTTTTCTGCCTATCCCGGGCAGCTTTGAGACGGTCACGAATCTGGACAATCTTGTCCGTCGTTTCGAACACTATCTCTGGTCCTGATAATTGGACATCTCCAACTTCCGCCCAACAAACTGGCGTTCTACACTTTCTACCGTATAATGCCTCAAAAGGCACAGCCTTAATGCTGGTATGGTAGCTATTGTTGTAGGAGAACTCAATTAGTGGTAGGTGTTTATCCCAACTACCACCCAAATCGATCACACATGCACGTAGCATGTCTTCTAAAGTTTGAATAGTACGCTCACTCTGACCGTCTGTCTGAGGATGGTAAGTCGTACTAAAATTCAAACGTGTGCCCAAAGATTGTTGGAAGCTTTGCCAAAAATGAGACGTGTATCTAGTATCTCTGTCAGAGATAATAGACACATGTATGCCATGTAAGGCTACAATCTTATCCACGTATAACTGGGCTAACATGTCGGAGCTATAAGTCTCCTTGATGGGTAAGAAATGTGCTGACTTAGGCAATCTATCAACTATAACCCATATTGTATCATTTCCTTTCCTTGTTTTGGGTAACTTGGTGATAAAATCCATGGTTACCATTTCCCACTTCCACGTAGGAAGTTCAGGCTGTTGTAGCAAGCCTGACGGCTTTTGATGCTCGGCTTTGACTTGCGCACATGTCAAGCATTTAGCTACATAGGGAGCTACAGACTTTTTCAAGCCTATCCACCAATAATTTGCCCTTAGATCCTGGTACATCTTATCAGCTCCAGGATGAACGGAGTATTTGGAACTATGGGCTTCCTGGAGGATGACATCACGAAGTCCTCCATAAATTGGAACCCATATTCGTCCATTTAATCTTAGAATTCCGTCCTTGCTAAGAGTTAACTGCTCCTCAGTTACTCCTAACTTTTCATTAGGATAGTTAGCTTCCAACACAGCTTCCTTCTGTGCAGCTAACAACCTTTCAATCAAACTGTTCTTTATTTCCATGCGCTTGGCATTGATTTGGATGGGTTTCACCCTCTCCTTTCGACTCAAGGCATCGGCGACTACATTCGCTTTGCCGGGATGATATCTGATTTCACAGTCATAATCATTTAAAGTTTCCATCCAACGGCGTTGCCTCATGTTTAAATATTTCTGATTAAATAGGTGCTGGAGGCTCTTGTGATCAGAATAGATCACACATTTGATTCCATATAGATAATGCCTCCACAGTTTTAGTGCTAATACAACGGCACCCAACTCCAAGTCGTGGGTGGTGTAATTCTTTTCATGCACCTTTAACTGTCTTGAAGCATAGGCAATAACTTTGCCTTTCTGCATAAGCACACACCCCATGCCAGTGTGAGATGCATCGCAATAAACCACAAAATCTTCTATTCCATCTGGCAATGTCAGTACTGGGGCGTTGCTCAACTTTTGTTTTAGGATATCAAAGGACTCTTGCTGCTTAGGGCCCCAAATGAACTTCACTTTCTTCTTAGTCAAGGAAGTTAGGGGTGCAACAATCCTTGAAAAATTTTCGATGAAACGCCTGTAATATCCTGCCAATCCCAGGAAGCTACGAATCTCTGTAGGCGTCTTTGGCTCTTGCCAGTTCATTACTGCTTCAACTTTAGCGGGATCCACTTGGATACCACGCTCACTCACCACATGTCCAAGGAATTGGACTTCTCGAAGCCAAAATTCACACTTAGAGAATTTGGCATAGAGCTTCTCCTGATGTAGAAGTTTGAGAATACAACGAAGGTGTTTCTCATGGTCAGCTCGATTCTTAGAATAAATGAGAATGTCGTCGATGAAAACGATGACGAATTTATCTAAGTACGGCTTGCAAACGCGATTCATGAGATCCATGAACGCGGCCGGTGCATTAGTGAGCCCAAAAGGCATCACTAGGAACTCGTAATGACCATAACGAGTCCTAAATGCAGTTTTATGCACGTCTTCATCTCTAACCTTCAGTTGATGGTAGCCTGACCTTAAGTCAATCTTTGAGAAATAACTTGCCCCTTGTAACTGATCGAATAAATCGTCGATCCTGGGCAAAGGATATCTATTCTTTATCGTGACTTTATTAAGCTCACGATAATCGATGCACAGACGCATCGATCCGTCCTTCTTCTTGACAAACAAGACTGGTGCTCCCCAAGGAGACGAGCTAGGTTTTATGAAACCTTTGGCTAGCAATTCGTCTAGCTGTGTCCATAAGGTGCTCTTGCAACTGGTGCCGCTCCAGGGATGATATCAATTCTGAATTCGACTTGTCTATCTGGTGGCAAACCACGTAGATCTTCTGGAAACACTTCAGGGTATTCAGAAATGACAGGGATGTCTTCGATCATCGGTTTAGGCTCATCAATAACCACTTGTGCCATATAGATGACACAACCCTTCTTTAAGTACTTGGAAGCCTTGAGCATGGTCACTTGCTCAGGCAGCCCATACTGGGTATCCCCCCGAATGGTAAGTGATTCACCAGACGGAGTCTTAATCTCCACTTGCTTTCTGTTGCAGACGATTTAGGCCTGGTTGTGTGATAACCAGTCCATACCCAAGACTATGTCAAAACCGGCTAACTTAAATGGAAGTAGGGATAGAGGAAAAGAGTGGTTCTTAATGGATATAACACATCCATCTAACACAGTAGAGACGGTTTCTAGTGTGCCATCTGCTAACTCCACCTCATAATTCACACTTAAGGTTTTGACAGGTAATTTCAGCAATTCACAAAACTTATGATCTACAAACGACTTATCAGCGCCTGAATCAAATAGTACTCTAGCATAGACATCATTTACAAGGAAGGTACCTGTAATGACGTTGTCGTCTAGAACCGCTTCCTTTGCGTCCATTCTGAAGGCTCTAGCATTCGTCTTCTTGGCCTCTTCAGGCTTCTTGGCGTATTTCGGGCAGTTGGTCTTGATGTGCCCCTTTTCATTGCAACGGTAGCACGTTGCGTCTTTCATCTTCTTGCAATCCAAGGTTTTGTGATCCGTGGACTTGCATATTCCACATGCAAAGGTTTTTGACTGAGTCTGCGAGTTCGACTCGAGTCTGCACTTTCCATAGTGTTGTTTCTTGCAAATTTTGCATTTGGGCTTCTCCCTAGACTGATGCCCATCTTTCCTTGACTCAGATCCTTTCTTGTTGTCACCGTTCCCACGGTGCTTCTTGTTCGATCTCCGTGAACCATCATCTTCACGTTTTCTCTTCTCAGCCTCCTTATTCCTCAGCGATCTCTGCCGGACCGCATCCAAAGTGAGGGACAAGGATATGTCAGCTACAGATCTAAAAGTAGCTGGCCGAGAAGCCTTTACGCTTGCCTTGATTTCCGGGGCTAAACCACCGATAAAACGAGCTATTCTTTTTGGTTCCGGGGTTACCAGATACGGTACCAACCGGGACATAGTATTGAAGCTCGTTAGGTAAGCTTGACAGTCAAGGTTTGTCATCACCAATGATAGAAAGTCAGACTCTATCTTCTCCACCTCATGTTGAGGGCAGTAATTTTCCCTGATAAGGGCAACAAATTGATCCCAAGACATGTTGTACAATGGGATTTTCCCGGTGGCTTGAATCAGAGATCTCCACTAGGCTAACGCTTCCCCCTTAAAAGATTGCGACCCATACTTGACCACATCCTTCTCAGCGCATCCGCTGATATCCACAACTGTATCCATCTCATCCAGCCACGTCATACAATCAATGGCTCCTTTCTCCCTAGTGAAATCCCGGGGTTTGCAGGAAACGAAATATTTATAGGAGCAACCCTTGTCCTGGGTCCCCTGTTTCGGTACGATCTGCAGAGATGGAGCACTGTTGTGGTTTGAGGAGAGTCTATCATCATCCTTTTTGGTTCATCCTTCTTGGAAGGTGGCTTTGTATGCGGTGTAGATAGGGTCCTACTCCGAGTCCCACTATACTCTTCGTACTGCCGCTCCAATGCCTTAGTAACTGCGTCGTCTACCAACGCCTTCAATTCAGCACCCGTTAAATTAATCCGGGCATTGTCAATATTCTCCACTGGATGACTATTTATCTCGTCTGAGTTAGCCATTTTAATTGAACTGTTACAGAAAACAAGGACAATAGTTTATTTGGGAGTTTATTATGGAATTGCCCCTTAGGGTAATTCATTAACCATGGTAAACAGAGACCATATTTGGTTAATTTATTTATCATATTTATTTAGGATTTTTATCATAATCTATCCTAATTATAAAACAATAACAGTCTTATTTGTGGCACAAAAGGCCTAGTCACAAGGACATTTTAATTTATAAGCTATGATTTCAGAGAATCAAAACATGAAGGTATATTGGCACAATAGGCCTAGTCACAAGGACGTTTATAATTTATAAGCTGTGATTTCAGAGAATCAAAGCATGAAGGTTTGAACCTAGTTCATTACCTTTATCTGACAGGGAGTCATCGCTACCACTGTCTTTTGGCTCATGTGGAAATGAGCAAGGCCCGTAGGCATTATATTACCACGTATGGTCAAAATATGATCATCTTAATTGATGACCTAAACCCATGATTCAGAGATCATATAATTGGGTTAGGAATCTTTGAAAAGATCCTTATATAAATGACGTGTGTGATTTTAATGAATCACATCTGCCAGGAGTGCTAACATGTTTACAGATGTTAACAGGGATTCGAATCTTTTAAACAGGTCTTACCATCATGGCCAGGTCTTTATAATGACACTCAGGCTAGGTTTCACTCTTAAGATTCTTGTTCAATATATAAATAGGCAGATTATTATTAAAAGGAATGATTTTGATTTATTTATTTCATATATAATATTTATGCATATAATAGCAAGATGAAATTTATAAACATAACATTCCATTAATTATCAAAAGATTACATGTTGCCCTAAACGGGACTTTTTAGAGAAAAAAAAACAAACTTACCCACGCAGGGGTTTAAACAAGTACTTACCCACGCAGGGGCTTAATAACACACATACCCATGCAGGGGCTTAATAACATAATAGTCCACACAGGGACTTACACAAATAACATACCCTCGTAGGGGTTTACAGAAAGATAGACCCACGCAGGGGTCAAAACAAACAAGCATACCCACGCAGGGGTTTAACAACAAATGGAAGGATTCAGTGGTCCTTCTTGCTCTTCCCTTTAATTAGGCTCGTTAATCCTTGGAAGAAAGTTTGTCGCTCCCTTCGTTCCCTGTGAAACTCTCGCTCTACATGGTCCAACCTTTGCAGAATTTCTTCACGCTCTGGTGGAGAGAACCTTGGTGGTTGCGATTGTTGCCTGATAATAGGTCTTGCAGGTATCTGGTACCCATGTGTTGGGTACCCTACTCCCCATGGATCTCCATAGGGTCCTTGGGTGTTGTAGTTAGCCGCTACCATGTATGGGTCGGCTTCGGCGTAGTTGTAGTTGGTGTGCACTGGCTGTTCAAACGGGTTATACGCCATGGAACCCGTGTATGCCGGAATTGGGTTATCAAAACCCATCGGCGGTGGTTGCGGTGCAACTGGGTGTGAAGGTCCACCCATTTGTGGATCTTCTTGATGTGGCGGGTAATGGCTGCCACTTGATTGGCGTGGAGAACTAAAATGAAAGTCTCCCGCTCGCGCAGACATACGCGCTCCGGTTCTCCTACGCCTTGGCGGTTGCGGAGGTGCCAGCTGAACTGGTGGCGGTGGAGTTGGTGGCGTGACTGCCACAAATCTTGGATCCTCAGAGGGATCCCGTTGCTGCTGCTGCTGCTGAGGAGGTGAATGGCGAGGAGGTGTATAGTACCATTCGTGCCTGGTAAACATAGCTTGAAAGCTATCTGGACCAACATAGGGTGATCCGTGGAAAGAAGATCCGTCAGAGATCTCTATTGGGTGGTTTGGTGAACCTGCCAGTTTGGTGTACCACTGGCAGGTTCGACGGGGTCCGTATCCTCGTCCATATCGTCCGCGTGTTCTCCCGAGAAATGATCCTCCGGCCCCAATGGGTTAAAACCCATTGGTTCTGCTATGTAGTTTGCCGGGTTAAACCGGCCCCTAAAAACTGGTGTAGGGTCACCAAAAGAGTTGTGCGATAAGGATCGCTGTAATGGTATGTATGAAGGTTGAGGGTTGTTGGGCTCATTTTCCGAGTATGGCCCATATGAGTTATGCAAGGGAGGTGTTGAACTGTGTGAGACCGACCGTCTAGCCGGTTCAAAGAGGTTCCTCCGGTTTTACCAGGGATCGTCACTCTCCATGGTGGAAGGAGCTCGCACATTCGAAGGTCCCGCTTTATTATCATTGGGGGCGGTGACTGGCCCCTTTCCTCGACCTCTTCTTCTGAAGAATCTTGGCGGTATTTTGTTAATCCTGTCAATATAGCATGAGATAACAATAACAATATATAAAATTTAAAGGACGAAACAAAAACCAAACAAGGTAGAATTTGTCCTATGTTATTTGTCTAGACTCGAAAGTTTAGATATGTGCAATTGTGTTATTGAGATTAAACACAAAAGGCTAGTGTTTAATTCACTCAATGTTGGCTCTGATACCAACCTATCACACCCCGATTTCCACGTGTCACCGGTGGGCCCGGTGGGGAGTATCGTGACGTGGTTGGCAACATAATAGTCAAACAACACAATATTTAATATGCACAGCGGAAACAATATAAAAGATAAGTTTCAACCGAATTTAATATTGTAATGTCAATGTCACAATATTCGGAAGTTTATCCACAGATGGATCGAAATTAAAATAGAATTAATAGTTCAATAGACTTCAGGCATCTTAAGCTTGCGAGACTTCTAGTGATGCTAAGGAGAAATCCCAGCCAATTACGCTTAGTACCTGCATTTAATCTTTTTGGGAAAATACGTCAGTTTACACTGGTAAATACAATCAACTGACTCATTTTGGAAAATGATTGAAAATTGATTTGGATGCACGTGGCATAAACATTTTATTTAACTTGGGAGAATTATTTAATATTATAATCTTGTGAACGAATTACATGTTCCTTGTGCGTTCAGTAGCCCGGATCTTGTCCGGGTTAAAGATCAATAGACACACCACAATATTCTTTTGTGCACTGACGGGTGTACGCCTACACCCCGCGCTTAAGTCGTGGCCATTTCGTAAAATGATGCCAAGGATATCCGGGACATGGTCATTAACCCCCCAAAGGCTTTAAGTAACAAGACTGTTTAAACGAGCCGATCAAATTATTCAATTACCCACCAAACGATGGAGGATTTGATGCTCGATCAAGCGGTATTCTATATACCGTAACCCAAGCCCGTATAGGGAAAATAAGTTAAAAGTATTTACCTGAGCAATGTATAAATCACAATAAGCAAATTGCAAGTAGCTTTTACTGGTTCTCCTAATCTGGAACGAAGGTTTATAATAACCTATTAGAATCCTAACGGTCTTTAATTAAGCATAAGCTTAGACCGGTTAGTTTCATAGACACGGTTCGTACGCACGATTAAGCGAAGACCGGATAGAATGTGATTTAGACCCGACAAGTTCAGAGACTTGTTTAATATGGGTATTTTATACACATTCTGGATTTTGAGATAAAACCGATAAGGGTTGACCCGTTTAGGCTAGTTTATGTAAACTTGTTACATAAACCGAACCGAACGCGTAATAAGCGTAACGGGTAATAATGAGAGCCATTTACAGGTTTCCTAAGTTAATATGCTCCATATATGTTGTGACATCAGTAAGATATCATTTATTATGCCCGAAATGAATTTAAACACAAACTATGCCCCGTAGGGGTAGTTTGGTCATTTATAAGGTGATAAAAGAGTTTAAGTAATATCCTGTGTTACAGGTCTGATGTCATCAGCAAATATACTTATTTTACTAAGTTATAACAGTAGGATAAAGTATATATGTGAAATTTACCAATTATAACCAAACTATGCCCCGTAGGGGCATTTTGGTAATTTCACATAAGCCGAAAAGCTCAAAACTGAAGTCTGAGTTTAAGGACTTTTGCTTACTGTTAAAATATTATAATTTGCCTCAAATATCAATAGGTATCACCCTTTGTATGTTTAAAATAGTTTTAGTACATACTACGCGTTAAAAACGCTTAAAAAGGCGATTAGAAGCCGTTTCCGGGTTCTATATAGAAATCTGATATTTTTATTATTCCAGAGGGTTTAAAATAATTTATTTATCATTTAGAATTAGTAGCAAAAGGTTTGGAGTCGTTTAGATATGTAAAACTCATTTTATGGCCCGTAAGGGCAAAACCGACAATTACCGGATTAAGCCTACGACTATGAGTTATGCTCAGCCTAAAATTAATTAAAAATCTTCAAAAATCCCAAAATAATATATTACATCAGTGGGTATTAAGTTTGATACCAAAAAGTAGGCTTAACTAGGATATACGTTAATTACGCCGTTTTATTAACATAAAGCTTTCATTTTACGATAACGAGCATAACTCTTAACCTACACCTCCAACTGATGTCAAATTTTGTATGCAAGTTTAAATATCAGTAAGTAAGGTTTCTACTCTTTTACATTTCCAAAAATCACGTTTTAAAGTGAAAAGGGCATAATGGTCAACATATGAGCAATTAACGGAATCATGCGTATTAATTGGATAACTAATGATCCGAGGTGTATAATCACAGAGTGTTATACTAGCATGTAACCTGGTCCAAATAAAGCTCTAAGGAATTTCTAAAACATACCATAACGGGTCAGAACTGAAAGTCAAAGTATAAGTCAAACTATGCGACTTTCGGTTCCGAACCGGGTCTAAACAGGAATTTGTCGGGTTGAACATGTTTAGACATGTTCTTACACTTATTACCAAGTTATATTAATGATCAAACAGGTTGTATATGTTCTACATTGCTAATTATGCATAAATTGTAATTTAAACATTCTGTTGACTTTTTATTAGTAAGTTTGACCCGACATTTGACCTAGTTAGAGTGGGAATCAGGGGGAACCCTTTTGAGGGTTTATTACCCACATAATTACCAACTTATAACTACTTTTGATTTGACTAATCACTGGACCATTAGTGATTAATCTTAAAGTTAACCGTTAATTACGACGGTTTGACTTTTAAGCTATAACTAAGCTAAAACTTAATTTAGAAAGGATTAGCAAACTTACTGAAGTCCTAAGCTTGATTAGTGATCACTTGAGGCTGCTTTGGAGCTCCAGGAATGATCAGATTGCAAGAGGAAAGTGTGAAGAACAATGGTTGCTACTCATGGCCTTTTATAGTGATTTAATCACCACAAATCTTTGACACATGAGTCTACAACTGACCACAACATTCCCACAAGTGTCCCTAAGTGTTAGGGGGTGCCTAGGGAGGAGAATCGATTAAAATCGTTTGTAATGGCTGTGGCAGACAAGGATCCTACTAAATCGGAGTAGGCTGATCAGATGAGGCCGTCGCGTAGCGCGACGGCATGATGGTGAGGGCTCGCGCTACGCGAGCCTATGGTGTCCTCCAACAAAATTTTATTAATTGCAGTTTTGGTCCTTGGCTCTTCAAACTTTGTTTAGACCTCATTTTCTTGCATTTTGAGCCCTCGTAATTGACGTATAAGGGCTTTAAAACATATACCCACTTTGTTAAGTCCTCGGTTAACTTTATTGTTACCCGAAAAGTCCTAACTTTCAACGTTTACGCTTTAACCCCTTGCACACGAATTTGATCATAACTTTCTCATACGATAACGAAACTTTATGAAATTTATATTGCGCATTCTAGTGAGCATAATTAATAGTTACAAAGCTTTGGGTTTGTCAAAAGGTCACTCAGAGGTATAATTTAAACATGTTGACACATTTAACCCCTGCAGTTTGTAATCTCTCACTTTTTAGCTTCGCATGATCCATGATTTATTCGTTTGATGTTATAAACATCAAATAGGGTTAATGTACAATATATTTATTCACTGTTGACATTTAGAACTCGTATATTCACATACTTTCCATGATTGTCAATTTCTAGTCCTTCTATAATATTCTTTCACACGTTTAAACATATGACACGTGTCTACACATTATAGGACGTGAATTTTCGAGGTGTTACATAAAGCATAAGTTAACAAATGCCCCAATCCTAGCTTTACCAGAAGGGACTGAAGATTTTGAAGTTTACTGTGATGCTTCAAAACTAGGATTAGGATGTGATGTGTGCAAAATGCAACATATAAATTACATCAATTGTGGCATAAAACTAACCCTTTTTTAGTACTAATGTTGGAAAAATGTGCTTTTGTCTTCCTTTTGTATTTTCAGGATTAAATGAGGTCAAATTAACAAAAGAAGCAAAAAGACATCAAAATCTAACATAAATACAAGAAAAGGAACAAGACGTGACATGCCCGACCCCACGACAGCATCTTCCCAAGCAAAACAAGATAACAGAAGACTGAACACGCCCCGTGCTCAGCCAGCACGGGGGCGTGCCCAAGTGTCAGCAGAAAAGACAAAGTGGTAGAAGCTTCTATTGCCCACCACGGGGCCGTGCTCAGCGGACACGGGGCCGTGGTCAACTATAAGATTCGCACAATCCAGGCAAATCTTCATAGTACAAAGATTCTTCTGCACACGGGGTCGTGCTCAGGGGACACGGGGGCGTGGTCAACTAATAAGACAAAGCTGCATTAAATGAAGAAAGAGAAGGATGTGGACACGGGGCCGTGCCCACTGGACACGGGGCCGTGCCCGAGCTTCTGTTCAGCCTATAAATAGGAGTGCTTGGCTCAAGCTCAAACCATCCCTTGGCACACCACCTCTCTCACACTTCACCCACCACCCACCACCACCATAACACCATCATCCACCACCATTATCCATTGTCCATCGTAGAGTGTGTGAGTCGTCTCGGGATCCAAGATTGATCGTAAGAGTTCTTGACAATCAAGGCCATGTTTGCCTAAGTCTCTTACATCACTTGGTGAAGACAAAGTGCCTAGTGTAATACTTTTTATTTCTAATCTTTTCGCACTTTTTATTTGGTTTTGTATTAATGACTTTAATAACTAGTTGCTTATGTTGAAGGTGATCTTTCCTTATCGTTTGTCCGTGGTGTCTTGGCATTATTTTACTGTCTATATAAAATAAAAGATTTTCACCAATCATATCTCCACGGTCTATATGGAGGTATGTTGGCTACCTGGTCGGGGGTTAAGGGAACGGTTTGGTAAAGGTCTTGCCATTGTTCAGCGTTTAGAGGTCCTGCAATGGACCTGGGTCAAATTTAGTAGGACCTCCTTCAATACTTAACGGTATTGGATGGCGGGGGTCCAAACTCTTTGATCCCCTCATAAGTTAACTACTATTAATACTATAACTCGACTATTTAGGACTGTATCCCTGCTGACTCAGACTACTTAGTCGAGGGTAACGTCACCTCCAAAAGAGGGGCCTACCATAATTTGCATTAATAACTTAATTAATTATCTTCCAATAATCCACCCTTTTAGGATTGTATCCTTGCTGACTCAAACTACTGGGGTGAGGGTAACGTCACCTTCAAAAGAGGGGCCTACTACAATAACTAAGATAATCTCTTAAATAAGTGCAAAAGTGCGGAAATAATCAAAGGTTACACTAGATACGAGTCGGAACCAAGTGATTCATCTTGTCTATCTGTTTTTCTTTTTATTTTATTTTTCAGCATTTTAGTTAGTTTTTATTTTTCTTAGTTTAAAACATTTTTTCTAAACTTTTTGATTTGATTAGACGTTGAGGATAAACCGGTACTAAAAGCTCTTGTGTCCTTGGACGACCTCGGTATCTTACCAACACTATACTACGCTCACGATGGGTGCACTTGCCCACATGAGTGTCTAGTGTTAGTGAATATCGTGTTTTATAAATTTAAAACTTGACTAAAAAGTGTTAAAGGGGCTTAAAATATACACCTAATATATATAACACTTGACACCCATCAAGTTTTTGGCGCCGTCGCCGGGGACACAAGGATTTTAAGAAAGTTAGGAATCAACGGCCTAATCGTTTTTCTTATTTTTCATTTTTTTAGGTTCTTTCTTAATTTTTCAGCTTCTGCAGAACTCAGCACGGGCCGTGCCTGCTGAACACGCCCCGTGCCCAATCTTTGGAACTGGCAATCCTGTTTTAAGTCAGACAGTAAGCTGAACACGGGGCCGTGCCCACTCAACACGCCCCCGTGCCCAAGTTTCAGTTACTGAAAACAGAACCGTAAGATCCCGACGGTTGGTAATTTCTGACACAAACATGAGTGATACTGATACTTTTTTACTTTCGGCACTCTTATGGTACAATGTGGTGTCAATTATGTGGTGGTAACCATAAGGAATTAGAATGTTATTTTCTAACTTATAAACCCCACTATATAGACCCATCGTTCCCTAGTATCCTTAAGAGGGGCGAAAGTAAAAATAATCCCTATCTCCCCCTCGAATGCGCCCAACCGGATATTCTAGGAGAAATGCTTCTCGATGAATTATTTCAACTAGAAGATCTAATTATTAATTGGTTAAAAGAACTTAGGAAAGATTTCAGTAATCTTTTCCAAGACAATAGCCAAGAAGAAGGGTTGGAACCGCATTCAAACAACTTCGTTGTTTCCGAAGATACTCATAACTCTAGTGAGGACTTGAGCGATAGTCGTCCCTGTGTCGATTGTGCCGTGAAGGACTCCCCATCAACTTCGTTTGATGCATACATAGACCTGAGCGATTCAACATACACCTTCTTTAACGAGAGCCCGGAAAAGGGTTGGACTTGTCCACCTACATATAGCATAGGAATCACCCTCACCGACAACCTCTTGCGTTCTCGTCTTAATCTAGATCAATTAAGGTATCTTAGGCACTTTGGGGTTGTTCCATCCAGTAAGGAACCGCCCGATCCGGAAAAGTTCCTTAAAATTAGACGCACTTCATAAAACAGCCTTCCGACACGGGGCCGTGCCTAGGTCAACACGCCCCCGTGTCCACCAAAAGATTCCCTTCTGACTTTTGTCAGAATACGGACAAAACGTGTCAGGATCTTGCCTGCACACGGGGCCGTGTCCAGCCGACACGGGGCCATGTCCAGCACGCTGTCGTTTTCTATAAATGCAGCCAAGAACCCTGCACATTTGGACCATCCAGGGAAAGAGATTTGAAAGGATTTTCTGACTTACCATCCTAGGTATGTTCTAAAAGAAGGTTCTTACAAGCATCTCGTCCTTTCCTCTTTTATCTATTGCCTTCTTCTTCATCTTTCTTGCACCAACAACTCCATTAAAGCTTGATTTCAAGCTTTGTTGTGATGTTTATTAAATTTTTGTTCAAGGAATCTTGTTAAAAATAAGTTACACAACATTGTTTTAAGTTATTTCTGCTCAGAAAAGCTTCATAAGTTAAGAAAATAATTTAAAACCCCAAGATTCCTTGTTCTAAAAATCTGCAGAAAGTTGAACACGGGGCCGTGCTCATTGAGCACGGGGCCGTGTCCGTGGTACTGTTTCATTAAAACGAACTATTTTTGGTTTGTTTTCGTAGAATGTCTAGCCAAAATAGTGGAACCTCTTCTGCGCACTCAAGGAACAGTCGACGAGAAAGGATGCCATCGATTGAAGCAACTCTCGTAAGGTACGTAATGGCGCTACGTGAAGCCCTTGACGAGATGACTTCGGTGGAGGAGGTCCTCATTGACAGTATAAATTATCTCTCGGTGGGGTTGGAAAACAGTTTCCAAGAAATAAACCTCTTGCACCAGAGGTTAAACATTCTTGTAACACCTCCCATGGAACCGATCCTCCCTCAAGAGGATTGGAACCTAGCACTTGGAATCCAAAATCCTACCGGTTGGGACGACATTCCGGCGGAACCTCCTCTTGAAGAACTCCAAGAAATCCCGGTGGAAGTTGCGCCTCCTCAAACCAATGCTCATGAGCCCGTTTTTCTTCTCCCTAGGGAGATCGAAGAATGGCTCGCCGACGTGTGAGGAACCCATACCCGGAGGAAGAAGTTGTCAAGCCACTTTTAACCGAGAAATCTATCTTTTCGGAAATTTTGCTAGTAGAATAAATAGTAGGCTAGAACTTCTTGGTTTGGATTTCTTGTGTTTCTTTGACCTAGCTAGCTAGTATTTTAATTTCTAGTACTAATATGTAATTCTCTCTATGACTAATGAATGATGGTTTTAGTTAATTTGGTGTTTGGGTGGTGTTGAAATAAATAAAACACACTTGAGATGGCAAAGGATACAAGGGAAACATGAACCAGCACCCCATGCAGGAAAATAGAACCATCCGACAAATTTCTTCGTTTACAGTAAGCTCGGCACGGGCCGTGTCCGCCCAACACGGCCCCGTGCTGCACTGTCTGCAGAAAAAGACCCAGTTCAGGTAACTGGACACGGGCCGTGTTCACTCAACACGCCCCCGTGTCCAGGCTTCTGTTTCTCTTGATTTAATTTTATTACTGGCACTTGAACACGGGGCCGTGCCCGGACAACACGGGGCCGTGTTCAGCGCCCAGTAACACAAAATTTTTGCTTTTTATACCTTTTTACACATTCAATCAACCTAAAAACTTATTTTTGGGACACATTGAGGACAATGTGTAATTTAAGTGTGGGGGGGATGCTAAAACCTTGAATCTTGCAAGTCCTAAATACAAGCCTTACACAAAACTCTATTGGAACCGCTAATCACCCCAATTTTTTTCAAAAAATTTCAAATTTTTTTTACTTGTCTAGGTTTAACTCGGGAAATTCAAGTTCTCAAAAAGGTTATATTTTTACGAATTTACAACCGATAGCGTCGTGATAAAAAGAACCAACATAAGAAAATTATGAAAAGGCATGGCAAACTTAGTTAAAATTTGATTATATATACTTGATCACATAAAAACCCATTCCCACAAAAAGTGAGTTTTGAGTCTTTATTGAGCATACAATTACATATCATTAGACTAAATACTCATTTTTCGTTTCTTGTGTGAATAGCCGCTTGGTTCTTACGACTCTAGAACTTGCCATGACGATACATTCCCGGTCCTTACCAACTTAAACCCGAGTAAGTAAATGATGGAGGCATTAGGACTAACCCTTTTTTATTTCTACACCATTATTTTTCTTTTTTTTTTTTACCACCTACCCAAAATCCCCCTAGTTAGCCCCTTTGAGCCTAAACCTTTTCATTTCATAACCCAAACCAAACACCCTTTTATCCACCAAAACCTTTTTCATTTTTAACCCTTTGTTTTAGTAACAAGCTCGATTTTTCGTATGACTTTTCAAAAAAAAAAAAAATGTGTGTTGATGATGAAGCAAAAGAAAATAAACAAACAAGTTCATCAAAAATAACTTTGTTTGAATAATAGCTTCATCAAAATAAAAGTTACAAAAAAATAAAAAGTCTTACGAAAACCGACGCTTGTTACGCTTTTAGCCCTTTTTCTACTAACCACTAACCCAACCACCTACCTTTAACCCAAGCCTAACCCTTCACCCAAAAAGTCCTCTTGATATTTACAAAGGTTAATAAGTTAAAAAGGAGGAGGATTGATTGCTTGGCAAGCCTATGGTAGGAGTAAGTCCCATGCCGCTCTCGAGTGATCCACAAAAATACATTTTCGGCCGAGTGTTGAGTGATCCCCGTGAGGTATGTGAACTTGTATATAAATAAAATTTTACAAAGGCATGTTATGCCCTATTAAGTAATTTATCTTATGAAAAGTTTTAAATAAATCATGACGAATAGGATTGTAAATAAATAAAAATAAAACTAAATAAAGAATCTTGGAAATCCTGACACTCTATGACAAGCCCAAAAATCTTCTTCTCTACCCATTCCATTTGGGAGTGTAATAGCCACATATTAAAGAGTTTTGCTTGAGGACAAGCAAAGATTCAAGTGTGGGGGTATTTGATGTGTGCAAAATGCAACATATAAATTACATCAGTTGTGTCATAAAACTAACCCTTTTTTAGTACTAATGTTGGAAAAAGTGTGCTTTTGTCTTCCTTTTGTATTTTCAGGATTAAATGAGCTCAAATTAACAAAAGAAGCAAAAAGACATCAAAACCTAACATAAATACAAGAAAAGGAACAAGACGTGACATGCCCGACCCCACGACAGCATCTTCCCAAGCAAAACAAGATAACAGAAGACTGAACACGCCCCGTGCTCAGCCAGCACAGGGGCGTGCCCAAGTGTCAGCAAAAAAGACAAAGTGGTAGAAGCTTCTATTGCCCACCACGGGGCCGTGCTCAGCGGACACGGGGCCGTGGTCAACTATAAGATTCGCACAATCCAGGCAAATCTTCATAGTTCAAAGATTCTTCTGCACACGGGGTCGTGCTCAGCGGACACGGGGGCGTGGTCAACTAATAAGACAAAGTCGCATTAAATGAAGAAAGAGAAGGATGTGGACACGGGGCCGTGCCCACTGGACACGGGGCCGTGCCCGAGCTTTTGTTCAGCCTATAAATAAGAGTGCTTGGCTCAAGCTCAAACCATCCCTTGGCACACCACCTCTCTCACACTTCACCCACCACCCACCACCACCATAACACCATCATCCACCACCATCATCCATTGTCCATCGTAGAGTGTGTGAGTCGTCTCGGGATCCAAGATTGATCGTAAGAGTTCTTGACAATCAAGGCCATGTTTGCCTAAGTCTCTTACATCACTTGGTGAAGACAAAGTGTCTAGTGTAATACTTTTTATTTCTAATCTTTTCGCACTTTTTATTTGGTTTTGTATTAATGACTTTAATAACTAGTTGCTTATGTTGAAGGTGATCTTTCCTTATCGTTTGTCCGTGGTGTCTTGGCATTATTTTACTGTCTATATAAAATAAAAGATTTTCACCATTCATATCTCCACGGTCTATATGGAGGTATGTTGGCTACCTGGTCGGGGGTTAAGGGAACGGTTTGGTAAAGGTCTTGCCATTGTTCAGCGTTTAGAGGTCCTGCAATGGACCTGGGTCAAATTTAGTAGGACCTCCTTCAATACTTAACGGTATTGGATGGCGGGGGTCCAAACTCTTTGATCCCCTCATAAGTTAACTACTATTAATACTATAACCCGGCTATTTAGGACTGTATCCCTGCTGACTCAGACTACTTAGTCGAGGGTAACGTCACCTCCAAAAGAGGGGCCTACCATAATTTGCATTAATAACTTAATTAATTATCTTCCAATAATCCACCCTTTTAGGATTGTATCCTTGCTGACTCAAACTACTGGGGTGAGGGTAACGTCACCTTCAAAAGAGGGGCCTACTACAATAACTAAGATAATCTCTTAAATAAGTGCAAAAGTGCGGAAATAATCAAAGGTTACACTAGATACGAGTCGGAACCAAGTGATTCATCTTGTCTATCTGTTTTTCTTTTTATTTTATTTTTCAGCATTTTAGTTAGTTTTTATTTTTCTTAGTTTAAAACATTTTTTCTAAACTTTTTGATTTGATTAGACGTTGAGGATAAACCGGTACTAAAAGCTCTTGTGTCCTTGGACGACCTCGGTATCTTACCAACACTATACTACGCTCACGATGGGTGCACTTGCCCACATGAGTGTCTAGTGTTAGTGAATATCATGTTTTATAAATTTAAAACTTGACTAAAAAGTGTTAAAAGGGCTTAAAATATACACCTAATATATATAACACTTGACACCCATCAGGATGTGTGTTAATGCAGCGCAAGAAGGTAATTGCGTATGCTTCAAGGCAATTGAAAAAGCACGAAGAAAATTATACAACTCGTGACTTAGAATTAGGCGCCATAATTTTTGCCCTTAAAATTTGGAGACATTATCTGTACGGAAGTAAATTTACTATCTATACAGATCATAAAAGTTTAAAGTACATATTTGGGCAAAAAGAGTTAAACATGAGACAAAGGAGATGGATGGAAATCCTAAGTGACTACGACTGTGATATTCAGTATCACGAAGGAAAGGCAAATGTAGTTGCAGATGCCTTAAGTCGTAAATATCATGAAAAGCAAAAGCGAGTTCGTGCTCTCAGATTAAATCTACAATTTGATTTAATAGAACAATTGAAGAATGTTCAAGCTACAGCAATCATGGATGATGCTAAAGGAATGAAGGGAAGAATAAAAGAATTAGAGCAAGGAAATGATGGAATTTGGAGATTCCACCAAAGAAGAATTTGGGTACCTAAGCAGGGAGAATTAAGAAATAAGATTTTAGAAGAAGCTCATAAATCTAAGTATACCATGCACCCTGGAAACAATAAGATGTACCAATATTTAAGAATAATTTCTGGTGGATAGGCATGAAAAAGGATATAGCTAAATATGTTTCTAAATGTTTAACTTGTTCACAAGTTAAGGCAGAACACCAGAAATCTTCAGGTCTACTACAACAACTAGAAATGCCTGTATGGAAATGGGAACACATAACCATGGATTTTGTTACTAAGTTACCCAAGACCAGAAAAGGTAATGATGCGATTTGGGTAATTGTGGATCGATTAACCAAATCAGCTCATTTTCTACCCATGAAAGAAACCTTTAGCATGGAAAGGTTGGCAAGGTTCTATATAGATGAAGTCGTATCCTTACATGGAGTTCCACTCTCCATTATATCAGATAGGGATAGTCGTTTCACTTCCCACTTCTGGAAAAGTTTCCAAGAAGCTATGGGAACCCGACTAAATTTAAGTACGGCATATCATCCTCAGACAGACGGACAAAGAAAAAGGACAATCCAAACTCTGGAAGACATGCTCAGAGCATGTGTAATAGATTTTGGTGGAAATTGGGACGATCACTTACCTTTAATTGAATTCTCCTATAACAATAGCTATCATTCAAGCATTAAAACTGCCCCATTTGAAGCACTGTATGGAAGAAAGTGTAGAACTCCAGTTTGTTGGGCAGAAATAGGAGAAAGTCAATTATCAGGTCCGGAGATTGTGCAAGAAACTACTGAAAAGATTACTCAAATCAAGGAAAGACTAAAGACGGCTCGAGATCGTCAAAAGAGTTATGCAGGCAATAGAAGGAAGCCATTGGAGTTCCAAGTTGGAGACAAAGTACTATTGAAAGTTTCTCCTTGGAAAGGAGTAGTACGATTCGGTAAGAAAGGGAAACTAAGTCCAAGATACGTAGGACCATTTTCAGTAATCCAACGTATAGGACCAGTTGCTTATCGTTTACAACTACCAGAAGAATTGGCAGGAGTACATGACGTATTTCATGTATCCAATCTCAAGAAATGTTTGTCTGATGAATCTTTGGTAGTACCTCTTCAAGATATAAAGGTAAACGAAAAGTTAAAATTTTTTGAGAAACCACTTCAAATAGAAGACAGAAAGGTGAAGTTTCTCAAACACAAACGGTTAGTACTCGTCAAAGTCAAGTGGGATTCAAAGAGAGGACCTGAATACACTTGGGAGCTGGAATCAGAGATGAAGCGAAAGTATCCTCACTTATTCCAATAAATCTCGAGGACGAGATTTTAAATAAGGTGGGTAGAATGTAAGGACTCTCAAAATTGTCCTAAAAATACCCGTAAGTATAAACCCGGACCTCTGAAACCCTAAACCATATTAAAAATGAAGAAAAACAAATTTATGGTGTCCAGGCGGGCCGCGTAAACCTTAGGGAATGTTTACGCGGGCCGCGTCAAACCTGTGTTGACCGGATAAGTGTTCCGGATCCACGTAGTGACCACCTGGCTAACCTACTTGTGACTGGTCAAGCCTACTCGTAGACTGGGCCGCCACGCGTGCCACGTAAGATATAGGGGATGGGTTACGCGGGCCGCGTAAGGCCCTAAATTCAGCTATAAATAGCCCCTCACTTGCACATTCCACTAGTGTCGATAAAAACTTTCAAAAACGAATTGATATTACTCTGAAGTCGAAATTTCATAATTATTAGTGAGGCGCTGCTCCGATACCGGGTATTAACTCGATCGCTGCTACGATTCAATGTTCGATCGATTAAAACTATCCAATGGATGTTTAAGTGCTGCCCACATTAGGGTTTATGCTTTGTCATTCGTCGTGAATTTGATGGATGTTTAAGTATTGCACTTTGTCATTCGTTGTGAGGGTTTGATCTCGTGAGTTATCGTAAATGCTGTATTAGTTACTAACCCAGTTCGTGTGCATGTTATTAATTTAGGTCACAAGGCTAATCCATAGACTAGACTCTGCCTGTGTTAAATCTGCAAAGTGAGTCATTCTCTTTTTATCAAAGTATTTTACAAAACTCTATTTATTTCAAAGTATAATTACAGGGATTAAGTCTTTGTAATCACCAAATTACAGCCAGTATGTGGGGTTTTGTATACATTACTTGATAATCTTTGCCATTGGACAAACGGGTGGCCAATGGTGATATGACCATAGTCACAGATCCGGTCAAGTGACAAATACTGTGGGTAGTTGGTTGATATATGGAAACAATGTAATCACCCTTAATACTGTAAATTATAACAAACGTGTCGTTTTAGTAAAAAGAATGATTCACCAGTATTTTCCGCTGACAAAACCTTTTCAAAGATGTTTCAGGTGATCTGTTGTGATCCAGGAAAAGTGCCGTGAAGCACTATAAGCTTAAGGAAGTGGCTCAATATAAAATAAAGAAACATGTTTTGTAAAATAAAGATTTCTCCGTGAAATCTTATGATTGTAAATTACCGGGGTTTTATCCCGAGTTGTGAAATAAAATAATCGGAAAAAATTGTAGCTTTAAAAAGATCCTGTTAAAATCTTCCGCTGTTAAACTCAATTAAATAAATACCTCAGGATTTTCTGTCCCGCGGCTCCTGAAACGGGTCAAACCGGGTCGGGGGCCGTGACAGGTACTTCCTATATATAAGTGCTTTTAACACATTATATATCGTTGCGTTATCTAGATCACTTGGGTAAACGATTTTGAAACAATGTCACAAAAGGATGTTTTCTGAATAATATAAACCATACGAGTTTTATTAACGAGTTTTTATGAGATATTTTACAATTTGATTTAATACAACAAGTTTTTTGGAGTTAAGAATCATGGCTACGAGATTTTGCAAATTATAACTAACTTGATTTGAGTTGGTTAATTATGTCGCAATATCATACTTTTCAAAACAAGGTTTTTAAATAAGTATTGCAACATGTAAAACGAGCCATGAAACTGACACTCATATAAAACCTATGTACTCGCCGGCATTTTTATGCTGACGTATTTTCACATGTGTTTCAGGTACCATAGTCGATGATGTTTGATGATGATATCTGTGTTCGCTCACATAGGAATGGACGAGGCCTTAGTGACTTAATAACAATGAAAGTCTATTTGTTCATGTTTTGTTTCTAATTCCAATGTAATGTAATACATTTAAATTCAATAAAACGAAATTGTTTAAATCCATGGCTGTGAAACAATGATTCTGTTACAACACTCCCCAACGTTTCCGCCACGTTTTGTTGTTTTACGTGGTCGGGGTGTGACACCAACAAATGAGTGCATCGTCCGAAAAGGTATAAATGAGCACCAACTTCCGTCACCACTACGTTTAATATTCCGCTACGACGTTTTTGGGGTGTGACAGTTTGTGTGTTAAAAAGTGTGGGGGGGGGGTCATGTATCCCAAGTGTGGGGATGGGGGAAATTTTTCTGAAAACTTAAAAAAAATTTGAAAAAAAAATTATAATAAAAGTGCCGTCTGAATTGAATGCTTGTCATTGTATCCACATAACATACTGACAACCATTTATCCTTACGTGGTGAGCATTTGGGCCACAAACTTACATGGTTAAAAAATCATTACTTTGATTGAGAGTGGCGATGTGTGTGAGGGCATTAGAACTTGTGCATTAGATAAGTTCCGAGGCCATAGCTTAGCATGTATGCAAAGATGATAAGGGCATTTAGGTAGCCTCGTCGCGATGCGTGCGAGTGTGGGAACTTGGGGGTTGGGCGTCATACATTATATATGAGCATGGTAGCGTGAGGGGCAGGGGTTTGGTCTATTAGTAGCCACATTTGAGCTTATTGCCTATTATTTGATAACCCGTGCCTACCTCCCAAAAATTTTACCCGTTTGAGAAGACCTGGTCTAGTAGTTTTAGTAGGTAGTGCGTTTTTTATTCTAAAAGGAAATGAGAAAATACAAAAAAATATGAGAATAAATGTCGTAGTAGTTTGAAAGAAAAAGAAAAGAAACGAAAAAGAGATGCAAGGTTTTGTAGATAGTTAGTCGAGTTTGCTTAGATGTAATAAAAAGGTCGGGTCGGATCATTGCGCTACTTTACTTATATCCCTTTATTTCCTACCTTAACACTTAGCCTCGTTACAACCTTATAAGTCCTTTTGATTCATATGCATGCTTAAGCGTTTATCTTGGCGGAGGTTCGATTTTTGCACAAGCTTATTATTGTAAGACCACACATATGTTTTGAGTGCATTCTAGCACATTGTTGCTAGCTACCATATATCACCGAGAGGAGTGTTTTGTGAGGGGTTGTTGCGTGGTTAATAATGAAAAGTTTGTAAAAGATGACGGGCACTTATGTTGTTTGTATCGTTTTGTTATTGAAGTTGATTTTGTGGTGGATTGTTTTGAATGATTTGCTTGGGGGCAAGCAATGGTTAAGTGTGGGGATGTGACGGGTGAACCATAAGAGGATCTTTAAGTTGATTAAATAAGAATGAAGTTGATATATTTGATGTTTAAATTGCTGAATCTAGATGACTACGGCGAACTTGATGATTGCAGGTTAAAGGAGCTAAGGAGGTGTAAAGAAGAAGCACGAAACAAACGGGAGCTTAAAATGGAAGGAATATGGAGCATAAATGAAGAAAATAATTTATTGGAATTGAAGAATTAAGAAGATAACATGATAGAGGATGAAATTACAAGAATGTGGGCGAAAACGACGAAGAAAACGGAGTTGAAACGAGAAAGTTGTGAGAAAAAAAAATTTACTAGCCGAAGCCTACCGTAGGTTACGGTAGCTACTGTAAGATACGGCAGACCCTGACAAAATTGATGCCGTAAGACAGTTTCTTGCCTCCATAGGCCATTTGATGGCCATCGTAGCTTACGGTGGAGCAAGACACACATTTTTAACTCCTTTTTAAGTGTTGGGGGTTGTGACTTTTGGACATCCTTATCATTGTTTTCGATCCAGAACTTGTGGGAGGCAAATTTAGGGTTCCAAGACCATATTTTGGGTGTTTTTATTGTTATTTTATCATCCTTGATTCACATGAACAACGGATTTGAAGTGATGATGATCAACTGAACTATGTGTGGCTAAGTTCTTGATGTTTTTCCCCAGATTGTAAGGTTTTCTATCGAATGCTTTGTCATTGTTTATGTTATTTGTGGGATAGTAATTTGATCTTTTTGATTGTATTGCTTTGGTGAATGTGTGTTTGTGTTGTAACTGTTTGTATTGTTAGATTTCTTATTCTGAACCATACGTTTTTGGTGCCGTTGGCAATCGAGATATAGTGGGAGGGGATTTGGGGTTAGCTATATGAAACTGATTATCGGGTGACAACCTTACGTTCTTGTAACCAAGTACCTGGTCCCTTTTTATCACAATCAAACACACACTCACGAACTATGTCTATGTAGTTCATCCCATTTAAGCTTTGACATCTGAAACCAGGGGAAAACATTATTTCTCATTTCTGAATACAAAACTTGTTAAGTGATAATTAGTTACTCTAAATTTTATAATTCAAACAACCAAACTTGAGATTACTTTTCTGCATTTTAATTTTATTAATAGTAATTTTCAAGCTACTTAGAAAACACATTTTCCACAAACTCCATGTGTTCGATACCCATTTACCACTATCTATTTAGTGTATTTGGTTTATTTTTTAGTGAGACTTCGACCTCACGTCATAAACCACCATTTTTGAGGTCCAAGTTAGGATTTTTTTTGTGAACTTTTATACTTGTTTATACTTTACTTTGTTTCTTCATACCAAACCAAGTCACCAACAAGCACTATGTTGAGGGACTTCTGTTAAGGTTTAATTCTAGAAACTTGAGGTTCATATGCCTCCCTTTTATGTTCTTGTAAGGCTCTTAGTAACCCTTAAACAACAATGTGAGTGAAACCACACCAAGTCTCCAAACACGTAATGTTGGAAGCACTCGTGTTAGGTTATACTTCACCTGGTTACTTAGAAAAATAGATAGTTTACTTATGTCTTTCATTGCATATGTTCATGACCATCCGAATCATCAGCTATGTTTGTTGGTGATTTTGTACAATGGTGAAATTCTTGAGGTTAGTAGATTACCCTACCTCTAATGCTTGACTAATACTTGACTATAAACATAATAATACATATATAATATTTCCTCCAAAACCAAACCATATTATCAACCAATTCATGATTGAATGTTATGTTATAAGGTGGAAATATCTTAGTGTTAGATTCCTTATTTTAGCTTCTAATGGGTGTTTAACACTTATGAAAAACACACTCTAATAATAGTGTCCAAATAATTGTCTAAACAAGCTATATTTTATATATTTTCATAATATTAAATTCCGTGTAGTTTTCAATCTCCAAATCCTCATACCCATACACCTTTGTTTACCTTTTTAGGGTGACTTTGGTGATTCTATCCTTCAAATCCACTTACTCGCATTTTATGGAAATTCTTTGCAAGCCATGAGTTCATACTAGACCTTTTTATATTTTAAGCACTATTTGGGTTGTAAGATGTATCCATATTAAACAGACTTACACACGCATACAATCAAACTTATTTAAATGCTAAATCCTAAAACATGCTTATTTGTTATGCTAAATGTGAATACATGCTAGATTAATCTTTTGCTTAGCTATTTATCATTAACCTTGCATGCTTCCCTTAACATGTATAACACTATAAGATTAGCACTCCACCCATTTTTTGGGTCATTGCTATGTTATTCTTTACGACATGATTTACTTCGATGATAATGTTACACTAGTGCCAAACTTTGGATTGATATTTAGGCTATTGCTTGCTAGTATGTTACATGATTTAGTATACTTTAAACATGTGGATTCGAGACTCATTCTTATATATGCTATGTTATTCGACACAATTTGTGTTGATAGATATTTATACATGTAGGAAATGTTTGATGATGCTATCACAAGAAACGAATTAGGGTGGATTTAGAAACTCACCTAATTTATTTATGTATTCTGATGTTTTTAGTTATGAAATTCCCAATTGTTGAATTTCCTTGTTGAACAATGTATCATGTTATTCGAATATATGACAATGAAATTTTGAATCTTAATTATTATCGCAAATTTAGTGTTATGATGCCTTGAGCAATCTATTACGTCTCGCCCCGATATTTCCATTATCGGTTGGGGTGTAACATATTGGTATCAGAGCTATAACTATAGGGAATTAGGAAAAATTGTCATGTTTGACATAGTCTATAGTTAAGAAACTCGCACGAGTGATACTTGTACCATTTTTGACCTTTCTCTTATCATGGATAAAAATATGTGATGCTTCCCAAAGTTGCTTCTTGTCTTATCTTTTGGTCTACTTGTTCCATATTTGACCTTTCTCTTATCATGGATAAAAATATTTGATGCTTCCCAAACTTACTTCTTGTCTTATCTTTTGGTCTTAAAGTATGTCTTTCCTAAGGTGAAATTATGCAACAACATGAAGACACTCATATTTCACAAAGGAAACGACCTCACAAAAAAATAGGGGTGATTCCCTTACTTTGGTGACGACTTTCAATCCGCTAAATATTGATTTACAAAATTACACCATTAATGTTGGTGCATATTTCGTACGTCTGCCACTTTACGAATGGCTAGATAGAGTGTGTGTTGATATGGTATAGAATAGGGTGAAATCCAGTATGAAACCAAGGTATTGTGATGTAATAGTGCCTTCGTACGAAGCCAGGAGTAGCTTCGTACGAACGGACTACATAGTGGTTTGTCCTGAAGTTCCAAGACCAAGCTGGGTTCGTACGAAGCTAGAGGTAGCTTCGTACGAAGCCCTGATGCCTATATATATGGTGCTTGGGTCTTGTGTTGGATAAGCTTTTGGTCCCTGAGGGGAAATGCTGTCCAACTGGTCTCGTGGTGCTGTAACGTTGGATTATCAATAAGAGACCAGATTATAAGTGAATGCTCGGTGTTCTATTCTATCTTCTACTCATTTTTATTGTTTATTATCACCGAACACGTTGTTTCGGGACCAAAGCTCCGTCAAACTCGCCGGATCCTGAAATCTCAATTGGTATCAGAGATACGGTACCGACTCAATTAATCTAACAGTTGATTGAATCACCTACGCTCAATAATTTTGGAGGTGTAGTGAGTTTTGTCGTTAATAAGAAAAACATCAAATTGAATGTCAATTCACGGATAAAATTCGAAATTGATTTTCACACAATCCTGTGAAGTTTCATCACGAAATTCAAAGAATTGAAGACTCTGGATCGAAATTAGTGTTCGAAAAGTGTTCTTGAGGTTTCAGCGCAGCTTCGTACTAAGGCATAGCTTCATACGAAGGGACGATATAAAACTGTTAAACACACTGGTACAAATCCACTACTGGATTTGTCCGAAGGCATAGTCCTGGGTTCGTACGAAGGCGCATGGGAGCATAATTGTCAAATTCCTCATTTGTTCGTACGAAGGCACTGAAGAACTAAATTGTCATATTTCACAGCTTCGTATGAAGAGAGTAGTCCTAGCTTCATACAGAAGGGAACACTTGGTATTTCATTGTCAATTCATCTGGGTCTTTAGCAACCAGATGATGCGTTCACGGATTGAAGAAGATTAGTGGGGTAGTCATGATACTGGTGCCTAATGTTTATCATTCAGGGTGTCTGACTATTTATGGGCCAAAAACTGTGAAATCCGCATAGATGAAAAACTGACATTCGGGGCAGAGATTGTCATATTCTCAGTACAGTCAATTTTTTTTCATAGATGTTAAAAAGACTGCATTGCTCAGTTTGAGGGGGAATTCAATGAGAAGATGTCAAAATTTGCAAAAATGAGGGGGAATCAAAATTTCAATGTCATATATTGAAATTCCAGCATTTTTTAAATTCGTGACACTGCAACAGTATTCGGGTGGTTCCGACTTCAGAATTGTCCGGAAATGTGAAGCTGATTGTGGATGATAGCTTCCGAGATTGAGATTATCCGAGAGAGTGAATCTGATTGTGGACGAATGCTTCGGAGATCAGTATACATTACCAAATGGTTCGTTATCCATTGAAGATTTGCTGATTGTGGAGAATACCATTTACATGGATCAATCATTCTTACGGTGCGTTAAAGTGATCACGGAAAACAGGATATCAGATCTTCACGGGGAATTACAGATTTGAAGTTAATCAGTGGGGTATTTGAAGTTTCTATCAATTGCCGGTTGAGTTTTTGTACATTCTTAGATCGAGCAAGCGGAATGCGAGATCGTGGTGCTGAAATGATATATCAAAAACTGAGCTCGGATGTGGCTAAAGCTGAAACAGAGATTGTTGCATTGATTAGTTTCAAGTTGGTGTTTGTTCGAGAAGATTGCAGTTTAGCAAATCAGAGGAGGAGTTAGGAATTGTGCAAAAGTCCTGAAGATTCATTTCAGGGGGAATGTGTTCAAACACTGTCAAAGCAAACCCGGATCATCAATCAAGGGGGAATCTATTGAAGATTTCAAGATGCCTGATTGAAGTTGCATAATATTCAAACACAGCTCAAGGTTTTGTGATGATTCGACAGTGATAGCCGAGGGGGATCTGTTGGTGCATATTTCATACGTCTACCATTGTGCGAATAGCTAGATAGAGTGTGTGTTTGATATTGTATAGAATAGGGTGGAATCTAGTACGAAACCAAGGTATTGTGATGTAACAATGCCATCGAATAAAGCCAGGAGTAGCTTCGTATGAACGGACTACATAGTGGTTTGTACTGAAGTTCCAAGACCAAGCTGGGTTCGTACGAAGCCAGAGGTAGCTTCGTACGAAACCTTGATGCCTATATATATGGTGCTTGGGTCTTTTGTTGGATAAGCTTTTGGTCCCTGAGGGGAAATGCTGACCAACTAGTCTCGTGGTGCTGTCACATTGGATTATCAATAAGAGACCAGATTATAAGTGAATGCTCGGTGTTCTATTCTGTCTTCTACTCATTTCTTATCGTTTATTATCACCGAACACGTTGTTTCAGGACCAAAGCTCCGTCAAACTCGCCGGATCCTGAAATCTCAATTAAGATAGGAGTGATTTCCTTACCTTGATGGAAATTTCACTCGCCCCACTCTTGTGGACCCTTACCAACAAGTTAGTATGAGTTTCCTTATCATAATGGGTAAGTACCAAACCATGTTTCGTGAATGACACCACCCAGGTGACAAGTCCCATTCCTCAATTTTCAATCCCTCCAAAGGCTCGAGCTTTCGTTTGATATGGGAAATGTGGTAACTAGAAGGGTGAATACCGTTAACCAAAATTTTAGCGAGAATAATCTACCTATTAGGCCAAAGCATGAATCTCGAACTCAAAAGAAGTTTTGACTACCTTGGATTAGTCTTAGCTCCATTCTGGAACATTCCAAGTTTTAATCGAACCTCTTTTATGCTTGTATTTTGATGACATGGGTACTCGGAGATCCTAGTTAGCAAAGTCAAAGTCAACAAGTAATAAAAATAAATGAATAAATAATGCTGAAAACGCAAAGCAAGAAGCTGAAAGTCAGAAGCTTGAAGCTCCTGACCAGGAGCTGATATGCCTATAGCTGATGACGGGAAGCCAAAGTTACTGTTCAGCCTCGGGACTTGAAACGAACAAGTCAAGACGAAAGGACAAACTTTTATAAAGCATAAAGTGTCCTTGAGACACACAACCTGAATTATACCTAAAGAGGTAAAGGCCAAACCTGCAAGCAATCTTAGGGTGGATAAGCCTACCCGGGATAGAAGGTGCACAGCTGGAGAAAGGCTCCTTGGGCAGACCAGTCCGCCTATATAAGAGGAGTCTTATCCCAGCCAAAGGTTAGATAATTCACTCACTCTCTTACTCTAAACTCTTATCCTTTCTTTTGCTTAGACTCTTAAAGATCAATCCACTGATTCTCACGCCGGAGTCTAAACGCGGGAGGCCCCTTTCGCGTTAAGGCTAACGGTGTTCTTTGGTTGCAGATACTGATCAAGGAACTGTCTTTTGGAGTGGATCCTGGACCTTCCCCCCGCCATACTCTTGTTGTTATAACAAGTTGCACCCACTGTGGGGCTGCACTACTTAAAACAGTTTTCCGGTAGTACAGCCCTGTTCCTAACTTACCTTCCTTTATGGCCGGAAGGGATTCTCATCCAAAAGAAGTTTCAAGCAGATCTATGCCTCAGTCTAGCCCTCCTACTACTCCAGGGGTAGATAGTTGTTCCACTAACCCGGAAAAACTTCATGTCGCACCGGTGACACAAGATGCACAACAATTCCAAACTCCTCCCTCTAAATGAGTTAATCCATCCTCACCAAGTGAAGTTCTCTTCCCAGTGGAAACCATGGAAATAACCCTGGAGGGAGTAAGGAATAATTTCATAGTGTTAAGAGACCTCTTGAACGGGTATGTCCGAGAAGAACTGACAAAAGGGGTCAGGGTACGTTTGTCCTATGACGAGCCTGAAGTTGCACTCTCCCCTATGCCCTCTCTGTTGTGCACTACTACGTCACCAAGTATTACTCGAGCATGACCCATTTCTGACCCGCATCTATACCTTATGCCCGACGGTTCACTCGGGCCAGGGAGCTACCCTGCTAGCTCATCTATTGTGCTCCCAAGAAGCCCAGAATACACCGTTGAACAACTCCTCCAACAGGCTCAAATAGCTACTCCTTCTGCACCAATTACCTTCGAGGAAGCCCTTCGATCGTTACCTTTGGCTAGCAGAGCCGTAGCTGCTAGTCTGTCACCACTTACCGGTCCTCAACAGGGTTTACCCTTGTATGGTCCTCAATATCCCTAGATGGCAGCTCTCTTGGCTCAATTAAGCCAACAACTTGTGGGAAACCAAATGTGGCAAACTGCCCCAGTTGGGTCACAAGCTCAGACCCAACCCAACATCCAGGCAGGTGTTACCACTAGTGGAGCTGGAGCAAATCTTGATATACCCTCTGTGCCTTATAAGCCCTGCTCATTATCATGCTTCTCCAAAGAAATAACCAACTATGTCTTCCATACAAAGATAAAAATGCCATCTAATGTTAAGACATACGATGGTTTGGAAGATCCAGAGGACCATCTTGAAGTCTTCATAGGAGCTGCTACGGTTGAGCGTTGGAATAACACCGAATGTTGTCATATGTTCATGCAAACTCTCATCAGGCCAGCTAGATTATGGTTCTGTGGGCTCCCCAATAGAAGCATAAAATCCTTCGATGACCTCTATAAAAGCTTCCTCACCAACTTTACCCCTAAATAAAGATGTAACAGAGATGCTACTGTCATGCATCAGATACAACAAAAAGACCATGAGGACCTTCGGGCCTTCATAGAATGATTTAAGAGGGAAGGCCTGATGTATAGTGGGGCAACAGAGAAAATGAGGGTATCTGCCTTCATGAACGCTATAAAGCCCAAAAGGCTTCTTAGAAGGTTCCATGAAAACCTCAGACAATGGAAGAAACCTTTGAAAGGGCAGAATCATTTCCGAAGGGTGAAGAAGCTTTGAAAAAAAAAAGCATCAAAAGAGGGAACAGGGAAGCTGGAGGGAGCCACCTCCCCTATCCAAAAGGTTAAGATTTCAATCCTTCGTCGATCGACGACCTTTCACGTCTTACGAGGGAAGAAGATTTGAAGATAGAAGAAGATCTCCATGTCCGAATCGAAATCAGGACAAGGATAAACAGATCTTCACCCTCCTCACCTAGACACCCCAAGAAATCTTATCAACTGAAGAGGCCAAGTACAACTTCCGATGCGACACTCGGCTTTTCAGGCCGTACCGTACAATTGTAACACGTGTTGTGAATAGATAAAAAGGCTGTATTTGACTAATCATGATATGTATATATGATATTTAATGTGTTGGTGAATCCAAAAATTTATAAAAACTATGTTGGCAACGATAAAATAAACGCTTATCACGTAACGATTAAAATGCGAAACGAACGTCGGTGACCACCCGATCAGTGGTAAAATCCTAAAAATAGTCTGTTATGATTAGAATAGTAATTTTAATCATAATCGTGAGGAAAAATAAATTAAAATGCTAAGAAACTCTATTTTTCGAGTTTGAGCGTATACCGCGTGATACTACGCGTATTAGACAAAATACTGTCAACGCAGCCAGTCAAGGCAACTGGTAATTACTTCAGTAATAATTTTGTGTGATTATTTTTATAGAATGATAAAAATAATTTAAAAAGCACTAAAACGGAATTAAAACGCTAGATAAATACCTAGTAACCAGTATTTTACATGTCCTTGCCTAATATATATTACATATATGTATATAAATGTGATGTGGGTGTGTGTAAGGGACAAGGTGGCGGCCTAAGAGCCCACCTTTTTCTCTTGAATGCCAAGTGTATACTCTTGGTAATATAAGTTATGATTAAAACTTTACTTACACACCAAATCCTTTTAATACCCCAAGATATAATTTCAAAATTCACTCTCTTTCCCTCTCTCTCTCTCTCTTGAGCATACCTATGGCCGAACACCCTCTACATCACAAACATTTTCATTTTCAAACTTAATCTTGAAGATTCAAATCCATTTCAAAGTGTTTTCAAGTTCATTTGGTGGTTTAGAAGTGATTTCAAAGTGTTTCAAGCAACAATCAAGTCCAATATCATCAAACTTTACTAAAAATCATTCAAGAACTTAAAGATATAAAATTTATTCTAAAAACCTTGTTTTTGATTTTTGATGTTCTTGATAATGACGGAAGTTTATCTTGTTCTTGAGTTTAATCACAAACTTGAAAACTTAAAACAAATGGGTTTTTGAATGAAATAAAATGGATGTATATATATATATATATGCATGTATGGCCGTGAGTGTGTGTGTGAGTGTGTAGATGATTGTGTTTTTATTTTATTTGAAAGATTCTTGAGTTACATGATTACTTGAAAAGTAGGATTGCATGTAAGAATCAATATGTGTCATATAAGAATGTTCTAAATGTGATTCAAAATTTGAAAGTGACATGATGAAAAGTGAACTTTTGGAAGTTCATATGTGTATATGTATTTCGTGTATATGTATGTATATATGTATGCATGCATGTAAAAGTTGTTATATATATTCATGAATGTGTAGGATACTTGCATTTATGTACGAATGATTGGATGCTCATGATGATTACATGTTGTGTTTTGTAAGAATATATATTTACTAAAATACACGTTTTTCAATGAACACTAGTATGGGTAATTTTTGGGTGAACCTTATGTGTTAAAATGCGTTATGTGATTTAAACATGTGAATGTGATAATATGTTAAGTGTTGACATGATAGTGGGGAATTTAGATTATGCATGTACACTTGTGCGTTTAGAATCGGTAAAATCGCGTTTAATGTGTAACTTGTTTGTCGAGCATGAAATTTGATACGCATAAGTTATTTTATGTATGCATGCCTTAAAAATGACAAAATGAATAAGTTAACGAGATTACGCATGTTTCGATAATAATTTATGTGTACGTTTATGTATATATATTACGACGCGCAAATCGTAGATATATTACGTATAAACGGGTGTGTCAAAGGATTTACATGATAACGGTCACCAATAAAATCGTTCAAGTCGCAAAATCTTAAATATATATATATGGACTCAGATATATATATATTAACGTGCCAACATAATCAAAAACAATAACTTTTCGAGAAAATATCAAAGTTATGTGGCAATTCTAAGAATCAGAGAAACTTAGGAATTTTATGATATATTGATTTAAAATCGTTCCTACGTATAATAGGACGTGTAGAAATCTATCAGTGGGATTGCGCTATTTAAAAATACGCACCCAACGGTGAGTGTCACTAAACCCCGTCTTTTTATTGTTTTGTATATGTTTTGGGGAAAGAATACGCCTAAAAGGGTTTAATAATATTTTTGGAATAAAACATACCTTTTGATATACAATATATATTTTCGTTGAAAATATATGGAATTTTGATGAATTATATGTTTCAAGATAAAATGTTTTTGATGAATATATTTTTCAGGGAGAAACTGGGATTATACGGTGTTTCAAAGAAAATGACCGTGTTGTTGGGACGGGTTTGCTTGGTCCAAGGGATTTCAGTAAATTTGTACAACCGTTTATATTAAATTTGTCATATTAGTAGGATATATATATTGTACGTGAGGCAGGCATCATAGATGGTCACGATATGGACCATGCGCCAGTGTTGTCATTTAATCATTTAAGTATTGCACGCGAGGACTTGTTGGTAGATCTATTGGGTTGGCTACCCCGTCGTGACCGGTCGCCCCGTGTCAAGTCTGTCACACCCCCAAAATCCACAAGCGGAGTATCACCGCAGGAGGCGAGACATGACCAGGATCAAGCCACCAATCATATTGAACATTATAATTAAGTAAATAAAACCAAACACCATCAATATGATTAGTGTCACACAATTAGGTAGAGTTTAAGTTATCAACGGAAGCATTAAGTTCAAAACCATGGTATAAGTTAATAAGTTCATAAAGTTTAACATGAACACCTCACGGTTCATGTCCCACAACGACTCCTTCTCCAATGCAAGCTCCTGCTAAGAACCTAACGACCTGCAAGGCATATAGTAACGAATCAACAACAAAGTTGAGCGAGTTCACAGTTGGGTGTTCATTTTAAGTTGTTTAAAAAACATAGGTTTCCTTTAGCTGGGCTTACTTGCCATGGGGGTTACCCCATAGTTGAAAAACATGATTAACCATTCCTTTTACTCTAGCTCCCAGCCGTGGGGCCTACCCCATGAATATCCCACTAGACCCGTTACCATATCGACTACTGACTGAGAAAGTTGGGTGCCCTAAGTCAATATCTATCATCATTGACGTGCCCAGATCCATTAGTCCACTCCCGTCCTCTGCGGCACGGTGTGAGGCTTGTCAAACCTAATAACGCTATTTACCTAATGACCCGTTCGCCATTGGCCCGACGATTAAGTCGATATAAAAATGAGGGACTTAATGATAGAGTTTTTGGTCTAGTAACAATGTTATCACCCTTCAATTAAGAGGGTGTAGGTACGTATTCTAACCAAGAGAATACGTAGGTTTCCTTTCAATCGATTACCCATTCCCAACCACCGGGAATCCCATTCCTTGTAGAAAGTGTGAACTCACCTTAGGTTAGCTCGGCAGATACACAAAAAGGTCACTTGAGCTATATGTGGTCAACCACGTCCTAACATGCTTACCATACAAGTCAGGTCTAGGTTCAAGTAGTGCACATAAGTTTACACATAAGCTAGCAGGTTACGAACACGTAATGATCATGGCAAACACATCGATCATATTAACAGTAGCATACAGTTCACATAGACATAACCCAAACTTGTACGACTTTGAGTGATTGGGCTGTTATAGTTGTGCAAGCCCAATCCTCTTGTGCGATCCAAATGATAAAGCCCAATAAACATCCGGCCCAACCTATTGTGCGTCCAGCACGATCTTGTGCGACTCACAAAGGGTTGTGCGATTCAAAAGAAACCTGGCCCATAAACATGTAACCCAATGAAAAACAGTTCAATTAGGTGCAGCCCAACATAATAACTCAGCCCAGACAGGTTTGGCCCAATTGTGCGATCCGCCAATAGTGAGCCTTGTGCGACTGGGCTGCACTTGTGCGATTGCACTCCCTTGTGCGATTCTAGTTCTGTTGTGCGATTCTAGGTGTGTGATCAGAACTTGTGCGACTGATCTTGTGTGATCAGTTATTTGTTTTCCATAAATCATGCAATCAATTTTTTTATTCATTTAAAGTCGATATCTTCCACAATTAATCCAGATCCTATTCTTGGTAACTCATAACATGAATCAACCTAAACCAACATCTAGCAATTCATTCAAACGGATCAAATAGTTTATCTTCATATGAACCCTAATAAACATCAAATCATTAACGGCAATTTACAACACCCAAAATAGATCAAACCAAGTCAATCACCAAGACCATTCATATGAACCCTAATTGCCCTCGAGCCAACGCTAGAAGCAAACAACATGTTCTACACATAACTCAGATCAAACAGAAATTTCATGTCATCAGACTTTTAAACATTAACATTATAATTAACCAATCGGATCGGATCATACCCGTCAACACTAGAGCATATGATTCTTAACAACTACATATCATTATAAAATCCCTATGTTGTCAATCATCATCTATTGTTTATTTCAGTTACATCAAATCAGCGGATCATAGGATGTTCATCAAGACTTGTATATAAACATGCAACACTAACATCTAATATCATGCATGAACATAATCAACGTACATCGATGATCACAAGCAATAACATAGGGTGAGTTTCGTCATAGATATAGTAACCGGTTCTAGTAGTGGAACAAGGAAGGCTTCGAGAGAGGAGGATGGCCGCCAGCTTCGAAGAAGAGAAAGAGAGAATAGGGTTTGGGGTGTGTGTGTGATTTACAAATAATCAGGAAACATAACCTCAATAAGGTTTTGTATCGGTTTATATGGGGAAGTGGCCGAACCCTTTACATGGGCTTCTTGATGCGTGTGAAGTGTGTATGGTTTTTAATGTATATTTTAAGCCCTTTTACACTTTTTAGTCAAGTTTTAAATTTATAAAACACGATATTTACTAACACTAAACACACATATGGGCAAGTGCACCCATCGTGAGCGTAGTATAGTGTTGGTAAGATACCGAGGTCGTCCAAGGACACAAGAGCTTTTAGTACCGGTTTATCCTCAACGTCTAATCAAATCAAAAAGTTAGAAAAAAGGTTTTTAAACTAGAAAAATAAAAACTAACTAAAATGCTGAAAAATAAAAATAAAAGTAAAAACAGATAGACAAGATGAATCACTTGGCTCCGACTCGTGTTTAGTGTAACCTTTGATTATTTCCGCACTTTTGCACTTTTTAAGAGATTATCTTAGTTATTGTAGTAGGCCCCTCTTTTGAAGGTGACGTTACCCTCAACCCAGTAGTTTGAGTCAGCAAGGATACAATCCTAAAGGGTCGGATTATTGAAAGATAATTAATTAAGTTATTAATGCATATTATGGTAGGCCCCTCTTTTGAAGGTGACGTTACCCTTGGCTAAGTAGTCTGAGTCAGCAGGGATATAATCCTAAGTAGCCGGGTTAAAGTATTAATAGTAGCTTACATATGAGGGGATCAAAGAGTTTGGACCCCCGCCATCCAATACCGGTGGGTATTGAAGGAGGTCCTACTAAATTTGACCCAGGTCCTTGCAGGATCTATACACTGAACAAGGCAAGACTCTTACCAAACCGTTCCCTTAACCCCCGACCAGGTAGCCAACATACCTCCATATAGACCGTGGAGATATGAATGGTGAAAATCTTTTATTTTATATAGACAGTAAAATAATGCCAAGACACCACGGACAAACGATAAGGAAGAATCACCTTCAACATAAGAAACTAGTTATTAAAGTCATTAATACATAACCAAGTAAAAAGTGTGAAAAGATTAAAAATAAAAAGTATTACAATAGACACTTGTCTTCACCAAGTGATGTAAGAGACTTAGGCAAACATGGCCTTTGATTGTCAAGAACTCTTACGATTAATCTTGGATCCCGAGATGACTCACACACTCTATGATGGACAATGGATGATGGTGGTGGATGATGGTGTTGTGATGGTGGTGGGTGAAGTGTGAGAGAGGTGGTGTGCCAAGGGATGGTTTGCAAATGAGCCAAGCACCCCTATTTATAGCCTGAATAGTAGCTCGTGCACGGCCTCGTGTCCAGTGGGCACGGCCCCGTGTCCATCCTCTTCTCTGTCTTCATTAATTGCAGTTTGTCTGCATTAGTTGACCACGCCCCCGTGTACGCTGGGCACGCCCCCGTGTGCAGAAGCGTATCTTTACTATCAAGATTTGCCTGGATTCTGCGAATCTTATAGTTGACCACGGCCCCGTGTCCGCTGAGCACGGCCCCGTGGTGGGCGATAGAAGCTTCTATAGCTTTGTCTTTTATGCTGGCACTTGGGCACGCCCCCGGGTTCACTGAGCACGCCCCCATGTTCACTGAGCACGGGGCGTGTTCAGCCTTCTGTTCTCTTGTTTTGCTTGGAAGACGCTGTCGGGGAGGTCGGGCATGCCACGTTTGTTCCTTTTCTTGTATTTATGTTAGATTTAGCTGCCTTTTTGCTTCTTTTGTTAATTTGAGCTCATTTAATTCTGAAAATACAAAAGGAAGACAAAAACACATTTTTTCCAACATTAGTACTAAAAAAGGGTTAGTTTTATGCCACAATTGATGTAATTTATATGTTGCATTTTGTGCACATCAAATACCCCCACACTTGAATCTTTGCTTGTCCTCAAGCAAAACTCTTTATAATGTGGCTTTACACTCCCAAATGGAATAGGTAGAAGAGAAGGTTTTTGGGCTTGTCATAGAGTGTCGGGATTTCCAAGATTCTTTATCAGGTTTTATTTTTATTTATTTACAATCCTATTCGTCATGATTTATTTAAAACATTACATAAGGTAAATTACTTAATAGGGCATAACATGCCTTTTTAAAATTCCATTTATATACAAGTTCACATACCTCACGGGGGATCACTCAACACTCGGCCGAAGATGTATTTTAGTGAATCACTCGAGAGTGGCATGGAACTTACTCCTACCATAGGCTTGCCAAGCAATCAATCCTCCTCCTTTTTAACTATAAACCTTTGTAAATATCAAGAGGACTTTTGGGTGAAGGGTTAGGCTTGGGTTAAAGGTAGGTGGTTGGGTTAGTGGTTAGTAGAAAAGGGCGAAAAAGCGTAAAAAGCGTCGGTTTTCGTAAGACTTTTTATTTTTTTTGCAATTTTTATTTGGATGAAGCCATTATTCAAACAAAGTTATTTTTGATGAACTTGCTTGTTTATTTCTTTTGCTTCATCATCAACATATATATATATATATATATATAGGATGAGGATCATTACATAACACTAATTATTGCGAGAACAAAAAGAACAACTCTATATCACTAAATTTTGGGATTTAAGGTTCATATTTTTTAAATTTTATGTTTCTTACATTCATATGTGTATTATATATACATAAAAAAACCATATATTTTTACCTACACATAGCCTACATACATGTTGGAAATTTAACATACACATAACCTACATATGTGTAGGTTATATAAAAATTGAACATTTTTCATATTTTGTTTTGAATTCTAGTGTGAGAAATAATAAATCTTACATTTGTAACATTTTCATATACTTTTTAGGTTTTTAGGATTGTAAAAATGGGTGATTCATTTTGTTCTGCGTGTTCTCGCAATATTTAGTGTTCTGCATAGAATCTTTCCCTATATATATATATATATATGGGCAAGGATAAATTGAAAACCCACTTGAGTTGAATAAACCCTGAAAACTCAATATATACCATTGATTATAATAAATGGATGGTTGTGATGTGTTTGAGTATTATCTCTCTTACTTTTTAATATAATAATAAGTAATAGTACCCATAAGGGTAAAATGGGAATAAAGTATGACAATTGTGTTCTTGGGAGAATTGAATTGCATGTCTTCGTATGATGCAACAGTAGTTTCATTATTATCCTTTTAGCCTAACAAAGCCTATGAAACCTAGTTACAACTTTAAACACCACAAGAAATACAAAAGCCATCATTGCACAACTTCAATTTTCTTTTATCAGTTTTTAGCAAAGCACCTTTTCTCTCTCTCTCTCTCTTCATCTCATCTTCATCCAAAAAGCTCCTGCAGAAAAACACACCGCAAATCAACAATTATCCTCCTCCAAACCTAAATAACACTGATAGATTTGCAAACGATCTTCCCGGAGATTTCCATCAACTGCAAATTTTCAGGTGCGTCTGCCATCCGGCTTTCTTTTGGGGGTAAAAATGTGTTTTTTCTTGACAAATTTACGAGCTTTGTTTTCTGTATAATTTGGGGTTTCATCTAGGGTTTTTGGTTGTTATTTTCATACACATTTGGGTTTTTTTTTTCTTTTTTAAAAAAGTGGTTTATGTACTTTATGTGATGTTCATAAACAGTGTTGGAAGGTAGTGTATATTCCCTGTCTTTTGGTTTGTATGTTGGTGTTGAATAAACAAAAACTTTTTTTATGTTTTTTTAAGGTTGTTACAAAAATTGTTCTATTGGGAAGAAAAGACTACATTTATGTTTGACAATTAATTTGAAATAAAACAACAATCATAATTTCTTTTTTGTTCTTCTGGTTATTTTATAAGTTGAACTCCTTTTTCACAAACAAAAGCGGGTGTCTAAAAAATAGGAAATAAAATAAAAAAGAAACTAATTGGTATGTAACATTAGATTGTTAGATGGTTTGTTACATTTATGTTTGACAATTTTTTTTTGTAACAGTGTTGAAAGACAGTGAATCGGACACATCAACAAAGGAATTGAAAGAAAAGAAAAAAGTATTTTTGTAACTTAAGTATTTTGTTTTTTAGGGAACAAGTGTGTTGTATGCGCTGTTAGGTTATATAATAATGTTGCACCTTAACATTTGTGGGGGCAAAATTTTGTAACTTAAGTATTTTGTTCAAAAAGTTGTTTTACGATACTTTTTTAAATTTATCGGTGTTTGGGCCACCGGTGTTGTATATACAAATAAATGTAAAAGCATTAGGTGAAAAACTGGATATACACGTTGAATAAGGTAACATTATATGTTACTTTATATGTAGCATCTTATTAAGGTTACATTCTATTAATGAGCAATAAATATTACATTATATGTAACATTTTACAAAAAAATAAAAAATGTAAACAATGAGGAAAAAATGTTACTTTAAATGTACCATCTTATTAAGGTTACATTCTATAAAATGAGCAATAAGTATTACATTATATGTAACATCTTACAAAAAAAAGTACAAAAAATAACGTTACATTTTCTGTATAATTTCAAAAAATGTAAACACCCAGTAAACAAAAAAAAATGCTTGTTTTTTTTTTACATTAAAGGATATCCACATACATAAAAGTGTAACACGTTTTCTTTTCTTTCTCCTCCGACACAAAGTGTTACATTACATCACATTGTTACAAAAGTCGTCTTCCTACAAAAAGATGTTACATGTTGATACGCACTACAAAAAAAAGATGTTACATATATTATACAAATATATGAAGTTACATCAAGTGTAAACATACATTTTCTGTATAATTTCAAAAAATGTAAACACCCGGTAAACAAAAAAAACTGAGCAATAAGTATTACATTTTATGTAACATTTTGCAAAAAATAACGTTACATTTTCTGTATAATTTCAAAAAATGTAAACACCCAGTAAACAAGAAAAAATGCTTGTTTTTTTACCACTTAAAGGATATCCACATACATAAAAGTGTAACACGTTTTCTTTTCATTCTCCTCCGACACAAAGTGTTATATTACATCACATTGTTACAAATTTTAAACTACAAAGATTTTACATTTAATGTACTGGGTAATTTGTTTTGTAACACTTTTTATTTATTATATACTGGGTAAACGGATGTATGATATTTAAAAAGTCTTTGTGTAATTTAACAAGAAAGAAAAGATACACATTTTCTATTAAAAATGAGATTGAAAAATATAAACTCATAAAGACTGATATGACTATATGAAAGTACACTGTACTAGTCAACTTTTCCTAATTTCTCTCTCTTACTCATTTTCCCATACACACACTCTCTCTCTCTCTCTCTCTCTCTCTCATTTTAATCTTTTTTTTTCAAAGATAATAATTTTAAATGTAACTGTAAAAAAAATTGTTACACTTTTACAAATAAAAACTGTTACACTTTACTAATAAAAAAAAGAATGCAACTATAAAAAATGTACTGTATTACTGATAAAAAAATACATGTAATTGCAAAAAAAATGTTCCATTTGTAACTATCACTTCTACAAATCCAGATCCATTACATCTTCGTCGCACAATTATTATTGAACCACAATGTATCCAGATCAGTTGCATAACCTAAACATATAAAAAAACAAGAAATGGAAATTTAGCCTTTGAAGTAAATTTATATTTTTAGAAATAACAAAAGCCCATGATAAATGTACATGTTAAATAATAATGGATGGCTTGTAAAATGAACAATACTTCCAGATTAATTCAAAATAATGTCTTCAAAACACGACCCCAAATGTCCAAATGAACTATTAACTTTAATGCCTCAACTTTAGATAATCGAGACTACACACATCACATAACATTGGTACAAGGATCAATTAACCAGAATCAAAATCAAAATTATTAATACAAAAGAAGACAAACATGATCGAAAAAGTTAAAAGTCAAGAAAAGCTAAAACTTCAAACAATCAAAAATTTGTGATGCATAATTTTTTTTTACCAGAATCTCACTTTTAAATAGAGTAATAATTTTTTTATCTAGAGAGAAAAAGATCCAAACCCATTTCAAAACAAGAAACAAACAACCCAAAACACAAATTAAAAATGCCCATATGCCAGATTCAATTAATCAAACACACATACACAGTACAATCAAGAAAACAGCAAACAAATAATCCAAAGTTATCAAGAAATGAAAAGGATTGAACCTTATGGATCTGGAGGATCTTTTAGATTTGGAACATCATGTTCAACATCGAACACCTTTTAGATCATCTTCAACATCGAACCGTCATCTGAAACATCATCTTCAACATTGAACATATTCAACCGGATCTGGAGCATCTTTTGGATCTGGTAGCATCTTTCCGGAGTATCTTCAACCAGAGCATCTTCAACCGTCATCTGAAACATCATCTTTTTGATCTGGATCATATTTTGATTCGGAGCATCTTTTAGGTTCGGCGCATCTGGATGATGATCTTTTCAACTGGATCATCTTTAGGATTTAGAGCACTTTGGATCTGGATGATGATCTTCAAGATTTGGAAATATATTAGAAAGATAAAGATATAAAGAGAGAGAGAGAGGATGATTGTGATCTATGTAAAGAGAGAGAAAGTCATGTACGTAATGATATAAAGAGAGAGAGAGAGATAGCAGACTTACATTTTCTGGAACATGTAAAATGACGTAAATACCCCTCTCTTATTCTTTATGCACATGTGACGTGGCTAAATCCTAGCCACGCATGTGGGTTTCTTGAGTTTTCTCATCTGGAGTGGGTTTTCTCATTATAATTAGCCATATATATATTTTGTAAGGAAAGTCATACGAAAAAACCGAGCTTGTTACTAAAACAAAGGGTTAAAAATAAAAAAAGGTTTTGGTGGGTGAAAGGGTGTTTGGTTTGGGTTAAGAAATGAAAAGGTTTAGGCTCAAAGGGGTTAACCAGGGGGATTTTGGGTAGGTGGTAAAAAAAAATAATGGTGTAGAAATAAAAAGGGTTAGTCCTAATGCCTCCATCATTTACTTACTCGGGTTTAAGTTGGTAAGGACTGGGAATGTATCATCGTGGCAAGTTCTAGAGTTGTAAGAACCAAGCGGCTATTCACACAACAAACGAAAAATGAGCATTTAGTTTAAAGATATGTATTTGTATGCTCAATAATGGCTCAAAACTCACTTTTGTGGGAATGGGTTTTTATGTGATCAAGTATATATAATCAAATTTTAACTAAACTTGTCATGCCTTTTCATAATTTTCTTATGTTGGTTCTTTTTATCACGACGCTATCGGTTGTAAATGTGTAAAAATATAACCTTTTTAGAACTTGAAATTCCCAAGTTAAACCTAGACAAGTAAAAAAATGAATTTTTTTTTTGAAAAACATTTGGGGTGATTAGCGGTTCCAATAGAGTTTTGTGTAAGGCTTGTAATTAGGACTTGCAGGATTCAAAGTTTTAGCATCCCCCCCACACTTAAATTACACATTGTCCTCAATGTGTCCCAAAAATAAGTTTTTAGGTTGATTGAATGTGTAAAAAGGTGTGAAAAAGCAAAATTTTATGTTACTGGGCATCTGGACACGGCCCCGTGTTCGATGGACACGACCCCGTGTTCAGGTGCCAGTAACGAAAACTTACAGAAGGTGGGCACGGGGGTGTGTCGGCAGGACACGACCTCGTGTCTGGCAAAAGTCTGCAGATTTAAACAAACAGCAGGTCTGGGGGAGTGGGCACGGGGGCGTGTCGGCTGGACACGACCCCGTGTAGACAATCTGCAAAGTTGAAAAACAGGTTTCTGGCTCCGGTTTTCCTGTCCCGGCTTTAGTAGCACTAATGTTTAGTGCTCTAAGCCTCGTATGTACCTGTTTTATCAATAAACACTACACCAAACTATAGCAAACATCCTAAATTACCAAGTTCAACATCCACATCACAAAGTTAAAAAGAAAAACAGATGCAGAAAGTAAAAAGAGTTAAAGGAAAGTAAATTGTTCAACACACGGCACGCAGGCCGGAATTTGTTCAAGATAAACGGTGGGTTAACCTGTGGGATCACCAACCAACCGCTTCTGCCTCCGCTCCTCCCGCCTAGTCCATGTCCTCGTCCTCATCATCATCTCCTGCTCCATCATGCCCCGCTATGTATTCCCGGATATTCCCAATATCATCTTGGATATCGGATATGTTTCTCTCGATTGCTCCAACCCGGGCATACGTGTTGCTTGCCATGTTATAGGTGTTCCTGGTGCACATGAGGTTTTCCTGCAATAAATCATGTAAACTCTGGAAGTTAGGAAAACCACCTCCTTGTGAGGAGGACTGGCCCGGATCACCGTGGGGCTGGTACTGGTATTGATGATGCTGTGGAGCGTGAAGGACGAGTGCCTCTTGCGGGTTCCATGCATGCCCCTACATCCTTTGGAAGCTAAATGTCCCGTCTTCAGCCTCATAGATCAAGCTCATGGAGTGGCAGATGTGTATGTCTACTCTTCCCGACCATGGGCTCCTTTCGAAGGACCTAGGAATGTTCACGAAATGCTTGAAGAGACGGTATATCCATCCCCCAAAGAAGATACGGAACATGAGGTACGGAACATCTAGGTGTCTACGGGTATGAATGCAATGAAGGACCACCAAATCTCTCAACCCCACAACGCCACTGCTATCATGCCTTTGGCTAAGAGAGTAAGCGAGGACCCTATGGATGTAACGGTAAAGTGGGTCCCTCAGCTTAGTGCTCTTAGTGCTGCTCGGGTTGTAGTGCCCTTCTCCAATTTGAGCCCAAGCGACTTGGCGCTCGTTTTCATCCAAATCTGACTTTTGCGGAAGCGTGGTTATTTGGTGTGACTTCTTAACACCATAGGAATCAATCATAACAATGCTATATGATAAAATCCAAAAGATTTTCATCCATTAATAAAGTTTAGAAAATACCACAATACCATTGTCTTGAAAACACTGACGCCAATTAGTTACAAACCATAACATGTTCAAATGAGTTCCCATGGACTCAACAAAAGACTTTAACTAATCCTGAGTTTAGAAACATGTATCCCGTCCAGGAATAGGATACATCTTTTAAACTCTACGACCACGGATGACATCCTTTATTTAACACGCAGCTTGTAGACACATGCATACACCTGCCAGATCCGTTTAGTTCCCTGAAATACATGTAGTTTGAAAAATCAACAAAAGTTGAGCGAGTTCATGTGTATATGTGTATGAATAAACCTTTGAAATATGTCTGTATGTATGAAAGTCCCTGGTATGTAGCAATAAGGAAAAATAGATCACCAATGGTTTGCAAGGCCATTGATATGCGTGAAGTGATGCAGGAAGACTCAAACCTAGCAGATTTCGTCGGCAAGACATAGTCACCTCATGGTCCACTCAGCGGACTCAGGAGTGGGGCTCGCTACACCCGAATAGATCTATCACTCATGTCCCTCGGTCCTACGACGAGGATTAATGGCCTTAAGTATCCGCCTACCCACTCACATGATCTAAGTAGTATGCCCTCCTTAAGCTAACCATACCATGTATAAAATGTCTGTATAATTGTAACATGTATTTCACCCCCGAAGTATAAAACTGAAAACAGTTAAGAGAAAGGGGGGACATGAACTCACTGTTTTGCGTCTTCTGTGCTCGTAACTCAAGTCTCCTCAGCAAATACGACTCCTACAATGTACTAGGGTCCATTAGACGAACGGGCCGTGCCTTGTCTTAGTATTGACTAGTGCCTTTGAGTTACGTTTTTAAAGTGTTTTTAATATATTTGTAATAATACTTCTCAAGTATTGTTATTCGCATTTCCTTCCCAAGGATGGGAGTATCTCATACTTGTGTATTCGTATTCTTGCATTGGTATCTTGCCATGTATTGGCGTCGTATTCCGGCGTATTATTCCAAATAAAAATACGTCAATATATTCCCAATATCATATTTTCACTTCTTTCGTTTTCCAAAATAGTATTTACCAAAAATATAGTGTATCGGTGTCTTCCGGAATATTTCATAAGTTACGTTTTATTGTTCGGCTTCACAATATTAAATGTGTAACTTATATTTCATCCCTTGTGATTTTTGGTATTACTTGGGAGTTGTAATTTCATGGTCTTTGGTTAAGATATATTATTTTACCCTAAAATAATATAACTAGTTCACAAATCATGCAAATATTTACACAAGCGTCTTAGTATAAAATATATATTCTAAATATATATTTTCCAAAAACCAACCCCCGGTACTTGTATTTGGTTACAAAAATTATGGCGAGGTTTATATGGGAGATCATAGGTAACAATACACTTGTAACACTTGTTAGGAAAATATTTTTCTAAGTGTTTGGATTTTTAGAAAATTTCGCCATAGTTTCCTTTGCAAACAGAGGTGTCCATGCTAAATAGCATATCATTTTCTTTGACATATAACACATTAGATCGTTCTCAGATAACCTACTCGACATTTAGACCCGCAAAATACTACTTATGTCGTTTCAGCTTTAATATTCAAAACTGGGCTGTTTTCGGGCATTTGAATAAAATAATTAACTTACTCCAAAAATTCCCAAATTTTTACAGAATGGTTTAAACGATCCAAATATTAGTGTGCAAAAATATCGGGTTCCAATTCATTACCCATATTTTATAAAAAATCATTTACCGGACTGAAATCAGATTCATCACCTTCTGACTGCAGTCCACGGAATAATTTATTTAAAATTTATAGAAAGTCCGATTGATGAAATTCCAGTGGGAGAATTACAATGACATCAGTGGTCATCTACAGCACAAATTTCATGAGCTAATTCTACACAAATTTTAAGTTATGACGAAAAACACAACACACATTTTCTGCAGTAAAAACGCAGCTTTTGCTGCTGTGAAAAACGTCTCTTTAAAAATAGCAAACGACCTCAAAAAAATATGATTCGAGTGCCATTTGATCCATTTTTCGAAATTACATAATTTAGACTTCAGAAAATTAATTTTTCGATTTATAACGGTCCGTTTACAGCCAGTTGAAGTTGGCTGAAAATGTTACTCAGCATGTTGTTTATAGCTTAAATGCCACTAAAATGCACACATACGATCACCATACTTTCTAATAACGATTAATATCAGATCATAAGTCATTTACAGCAGGTTATTGTTTATTTAACTCAGATTTATCATGCATCATCATATTTCATCTCATGATCTTTATGTAAAGCTTTATGTTCATGTTTTATGTTTGTGTTCTTGTAGTGTTCATATGATTTCATCATAACAAAATCTTTTAACTATGAAAATAAAAGTAGACAAGAGTTTAAGGAAGTCTTACAACTAGCTTAAAGCTAGGGAAGAACAAGATGAAAGTGTGATGGATAAAAGAACACAAGAGAGGTCCTTCAAGATCCGAGCTCACCAAACCTTCTAAATCACCTTGATACACCTTGAGATGCACTTGGAATGAATGAACAAAAATAAAAAATGGTGGGTGTGCAAAGAGGGGTGTTCGGCCGTAGCTTTGTAAGAGGGAGAAGAGAGTATTGAGTGGTGATGGAGGTGAAGGATCATGGTTACTTACATAATCTATCAAGATCTTCATGAATCTAACCATATCTAGTAATATCTAAATAAATCTAATAATATCATGCAAGATCTTATGAAATTTTGCAAATATTGAGGTGGGGCCATCCCCTTTCAACCGTATATATGAAGGGGGAGGGGGTCCATGTGTAAGTTTCAATTATAAAGTTATCTAGTAAATCAAATTCAAGTACTAACAAGATCTTCCCAAAATCAAATCAAATCCAAGGAGTGGATATGGAGGATTTAGTAAGATTTAGGTAAATCTTGTGTGGGGCCACCCCACATGGGGCCGTAAGTTTGATAGGGGGGGGGGGGTAATTGTAAATTATTTGGCAAGTAGGTGATTAGTGGAGGGTGCTAAGTGTAAGGGTCTTGCATTTATGTGAAATCATGTATTATATAATATGTTAGTGTGCTCGGGAACCGTAACTAGCTCAGAAAAATAAAAACAAAGCTTCTAGTAATATTTTAGTGTTTTGGGTAATGTCCGGTTGTTCGGTTAGATACTGTTTCGTTAAAGTGTCAAGTTATTCCGAATAGTGTCTTTTATGTACCCTTTTGTAACACAATTAATTCCCAACACTTAGGAAAGCATTCAGGACCATTTAGTCAATTTTCTGCATGTTTCTAGCATATTAAAATGCTTAATTTTGCTGAAAATGCAGAATTCTGCACTTAAAGTGAGTTTTAGGCATTTCCCGGCATTTTATCTATCACCTAGTGACGCAGTTTTATGGTCCTCACTTCCCTACGCACTATACTAGTGTAGTACCTTGTCTCTGGCCCATACTGGGTCTTTAAACACTGTCTGTCTATGTACTGAACATCGTCAGCATTTTCTGAGTTATCCGTTAATTGTGCTAACTGTGCTTTGTGCATCAAGTATGTCACTAAAGTCTGTATGTGAAATGATGTGACAGTATGTAATATGTGATGCACATGTATGTATGATACAGAAATCAGAAAACAGTTTTAGCAATTAATTGTAAATCGGCACAGTCGTTAAGCACTAATCATTATTTAATAAATGTACGGATGCATACAAATTTGACAGCTGTCACATTCTCCCCCTGTTAAGAAAATTTCGTCCTCGAAATTTGTACTACCTTACCTCCTTAGGGTTTCATTATGCGTGTATGTATATGAATAGTACCGAGGTAGATAATCACTAAACCGAATCAAACCTTATTCACATCAGGTGAGTTCAAGAATATATAACAACACGAATCCAATGGTTAAAAGGTATGTGCTTTTAGCATTTGGTGTCGAAGGTACAAGACGTATCGACGTACAGTCTAGTGTAATCCAGTTACAGGGGTTCCACAAAAGAGGAGTTTTGTCCAATAGGATTCTCCAGCGATTGGCCACAGTATGCGAATTTTCACAAACCATAGCATCCGCTATATGAACTCAGAATCAACAACTTGGAGATGAAAATGACCTATCAACTTTCGAATAAGTAATTGGTAAGGATTTGTGTGTTGACATTCTCGAATTGCGAAAATACACTGAGTGGGGTACAAGCGAATCTGGGTATCATTGTTTTAATTCGGAGTTGCATCAGAAATGTTTATATGACAAGTTGACAAAAGTATATGTAGTTTTGTGTGAAACAGTTGACCATGATTAGCACAAGCTAATGGCACCACAAGGTGTCGAAATGACGAGATTCAATAATAGTGGTGACTGAACAAGTTCACCGTGCCTGAAATCAAATGAAGGTGTACAGAGACAATCTGAAGATTTGATTTACACAATGTCATATAGCTTTCAGTTAAATACGGAACATCAAAGAGCCACTGTTTTTTATCGAAGGTGAAAAAGTATTAAGTACCGCAAGGTATTCGATAGACAATGAAAGAATCGTTAGGAGGTACACTGTGATATGAAATGAATCTATGTACCTTTTCCTCAACACACAACTGTGTTGAGACCGATTTAATCGTGATAAACAAGACAGATTTAGGGCAAGTTATCAAATGATCAACTAAATCCGTGTAGGAAGTAAGTAACCAAATTAGCGTAAGCTTCAATCTCGTGAGAGTATCACCGCAATGTATCGAAACCAATCAAACGATTTAGTGGAGTCGTAGACCAACCGAATCTATTACGACTCGTAAAGAAAGAATCTTTGCAAAGATATTTGAATATGATGCTCCCAATACATCATATGACGTCTTAAACTGAATATACGAAATGGATAAGTTCAAGCAATTGAACTGGATTTCAGCGTATCCTGACAATAAACGTATGTACCAACAAAGGAATCTCGGCATGGTAACAAAATAACCCATGAATGTAATTTGAAAAAAGTTTCAAGAAAGTGTGTTGACTTGATAGCAAAAGAGCCAACAATTACAATAACGTAGGTTATTTGAATCATAAACCAATAGCTAACTTTAGCAAAGTAATATTTGTACTTCAATGAAGCGTTTATTTGAAATGAAACCGCATGCGTAGCAAAAGGTGCATGCATAACATATAAGTTTTCAAGTAATGAAGCAATGTGTATTTGCTAAAATGGAGAAATAACCAAGTGTTCGAAGTAAATATGTGTTCGCTCTCAGCGAAGAAAATTAATGCGATGCAACTACCTTAAGGGGAGTAGAGATGCAAACATCTACTCGCTAGAAGCAAAAGTAAAGATTTCAACGAAAGAAATTTAAGTATTTTCTGTTTTGTTAACTGAAATGGCATATATGTCAGGTTAATGGTGTTCGATTGAGTTAACAGATATGGTTTCTAAGTAACAACCTTTACAAGTTTGGACCTGGGTTCCCAAAGGTCCTAAGCATATGTTTTCTAGATCCTCAAGGTTTCGTATTCTGTGTAACTCTGTTTTGTTCATTGTGTAGGAAACACCATTTTTGTGTACGTTCAAAACAAGTTATTGTCCCACAATTTCCACGGTATACTTTCTTCCTGAATTCCCAGCTAAAGACACTCGATCATCAATCAGTCATGAAGTAGTAGTTGGATCCTCACAGTTAGTTACATAAGTAAGTCATTAATCCTTAGCAAGAGTCACCGACTCTCGTGGGTTAGCTCGTTCGGATCCTGGTTGTTTGATGTCCGTATGAAAGCTATCGTCCTTCTTATTGACAAGCAGAATTGGGGTTACCCAAAAGGGAATCTTGGTCTGTTATCTTCCTTCTCTATCAACTTCTGAAGCTTCACTGTCAATCCTTGCATCTCCGAAGGTGTAAGTCGTTAAGGTGCATTGACTACAGGCGCGACGCCTGGAATCAATTTGATGCGAAATTCAACTAGTCGTTGAGGAGATGGTTCTGGCAAGTCTTCGGGAAAGACTTCAGGATATTTCCCTATCACAGGAATATCTTCGAGTTTTAGTTCTTCGGCTCCCTGGTCCACGACATAGGTCAAGAAAACAACACATCCTTTACGCAACAATTCCTGTGCCTTTAAGCAATTGGTAAATTGTAGAGGCGTATCCTGCTTCATGAGTCACGATCGTTCCCTCATTCGCCGTCGGGGTGCGGATATCAATCTTCGCTCGATCGCTTGGCAACTAATCCATCCCAATTACCTCGTCGAAGCTTCCCAGCTCAACTGGTAGTAGAGTAACCGTAAACTTACGCTCTCCGGGTTCTATCTTGCCGTTTTTAGTTAATGCGTTGGCTTCCACTAGCTTTACCTAGCTAGTTCCATCGAGTGCGAGTTATCTAACTTACTTGCTACTAACCCAAGTATACTCTCAAACTCTAGAGATGCGAAGCTTTGAATTTGCACAGTATCTGGCAATACAGACGCATAACATTGAGTAATATGGAACGTATCGATATCCACGCTTGAATTCCTGGCGTGTCTCCCTAGCTCCGGTGTTGAGCTTTCATTCTTGTGCCTGATCGTTTTTAGGGCAATATTTTCTGAAATGCTTTTTGCTTCCACAGTTAAAACAACCTTGAGCACGTTTCTGTCTGTCACTTGTCCTGCCTGGATAATCGTCACTGTCGTTGTTCCCTCCGTGATTCTCGCTACTATCTTGGCCTCCTTTTCTATGTTCAGTATCTTGCCTACAAGTTTCCTTAGGATGCCCTATCTTGCCACAGTTATCACATTTTCCATATTTACATCGCCCGACATGATAGCGTAGACAATTGTCGCACTTAGGTAGGATACCCATGTAGTCTTTTCCCTTTTTTTCCTTCTTCTTGTTACTCACCCGAGTAATCTTTTTAAGATTTGCGAGCTTTCTCTTGTTATCTCCAGATGACTCTACAGGAGTCTCCTCTTTCTCTTCCATACTGGAAAAACTTTCCTAGTCTAACCGCTTCTTCAGTGAGCGCCACGCTTGTGTTGATAGCCTCAGTGATCGTTGAAGGTTTAGATGTTGTTACCAGGCTTAGAATCTGAGGTGCCAATCCCCCTATGAAACGTTCAATTATCTTAAACTCTGGTCCCACCAGGAGCGTAGCAACTTGTGATAAATCGTTAAATCTCTGCACATACTCAGCTATCTTTGGTCCTTCCATTTTCAAGTTCCACAATTCAGTTTCCAACTTCTGGACTTCTGCCCTAGAGCAATATATTTTGCGCATCAGTTCCTTCAGTTCGTCCCACGTCAAAGCATAAGTAGTAGTCTCGCCCATTGTCTGAACCTGAAGGTTCCACCATGACAGAGCCCCATCTACAAACAGTCCAGCTATGTACGTGACCTGATGTTCTGGGGCACATTTGCTCAATCGTAAGACAGAATCCGTTTTCTCAACCCAGCGCACGAAGGCTAAGGCACCCCCGGTGCCGTCGAATTCTCGAGGTTTGTGGTCTAAGAACTGCTTGTAGGTGCAGCCTTCGCTGTGTTCGGAGCGAAGGGCCTCGAGCTGTACAATGGCCTATGAGATGCGCTCTTGTAGTTCTGCCGCTGTTGTTGGCGGAGGGTTATTGGTAGCGATGTTCCCTTGTATCGACATCTTTTATGAAGAAGACTGGTTAGGTCAGGTTATATTTGTTCAGGGGATGCATATAGTTGTTTCGAGGTCATATGTACATACATGTATTTGATTTTTATATCAGCCAATCATGCAATAGTATAATCATAGCATAACCAAGTAATTTGGTAATTATGTTTAATGAGAGCATAGTAAGCAAGCACGTAGCATTATAATTACAGCACACATATATGGATCAACAATCGTGCTTAACGAATACATAGCAACTGAGCTTTCGTTGGTCATTGGCCACAAAGTATTGTCGCATGTTTTATGATGATCAGGCTCTCATTATTCCCCGACCACAATTGTATCATCTTTCAAAATGTATCACATCAAGAGGGACACAGGGTCACCCTACCCTTGTCCAACAAGTATATCAGTGTATCAAAATCACATAGTCTGAAGTGGTCTTTAAAAGTCTCCACAATCCCGGCTTATCATTAGTGTATTTACCTAAATGTAATGCAATCCGCATAATCCAGAAACCACTATACCGGTGTCTGAGGTGGAGGAGGAAAGAAAAGTAAACTGTTAACATGCATGGACTTCCTCCTCGGGCTTGTGTACACGTCGAAGTAATTATCTGCTCTGCCGCTTGACAGTAAAGAAATGAGCATCAGAAACCTGGGAAAGGTGTAATAGCAACGGTTGAGAGCGCAAAAGGAACCTTGATATATGTGGAGGGTCAAAGTATGCTGGCAATAGACAGGGTGGAGGACGTGGTGTCGGCTCAAGCTCCAACATTTTACGACTCATATTCTCAAACTGTAGCTGATGTTATAGGAGCAATTCATCCCGTGTGTAGCCTCCATAATGTGAGGGACCGTAAGGGTCTAATATCAACATAGTGTATTATAGGAACCATCGAAACGGTTCGTCCAACGATGTAGAGGTGAATGTAGCAACCGGTGCGGCCTGCGAGGTCGTAGAAAATGCTGCTGTAGCAAAAGGGATCGTTACGCGGGTGCTGACCTGGGGTACCTTCCCGGGGTGCAGGTATGTCTTGAAAGAAAGCGTTAGGCATGTTGGCGCAATGGACGTCGGTCTTCACAAGAGCAACATCAGCGGGTGTAGGTGCAGGAACAAACGTCTCAACTGATAGGAAGATCATTAGGTGTAGGTACTGGGTCGGGTATAAGGGACGCAATGCCTGGTAAACCAAGAGAAACAGGGTCATGGTCAAGTAAAGGTGCAGGTTCAGCAGGTGTAACATCAAGCTGACCCAAAAGGAATAGGAACCGTCTAAGAAGCAGGCTCTGGGTCGTGAAAAGATGTGGTATCTCAAATTGGTGATAGTGTAGCAGTCATAGCGGTGTCGTCGTATGAGTCAGTAGTAGGAAGCTGTAATCCGGCCGCCTGTAAGGCTGTAGATGTCACAGACTCAAAGGAGTTTGAAATCGAATGCATGCTAGAATCAGAGGATAACTTGTTAACAGGGGTCTTAAAAAGTGAAATTAGTAACAACGTTCTCGTCTAACTTTTCATCATCATAGGTGCTATCAGAAGGACCATCAATAAACATGTCAACGTCATCATCAATCATTCGTCGAGTAGTCAGCCTTTGGAAGGAATGTCCACAGGAGGTGTATTGTCGAGGATCGGAGCCATGGTGTGCTCACCATCGGGATGACCAGTGGTGAAGTGGTCATGGACTGGAACAAGAGTGACAGGAGGATTCTTGTCAGAGAAGCCTTCAGCAAGGATAAATCATCCCAAAATCTGGTAGCGCGGACTGTTGTAAGTCGTCCTTGCCCTAGGTCGGCATATCAGGATCACTCTCAGTGTCTGACGTAAATATATCCAGCGCAAATACAGTCTAATCATTTGTGGCGGCGGCCATAGGGTCATCAAGGTTTGACAACCCGCTTTTTGATCAAGACGACATGTGTATCGGTACATGGTAGTCATAGTATGTATTTCCCATAGTAATCACTATCAGTTAGCGTATGCAAACAATCGCCACATATGCACGTTTATCAATAATCAGCAAATAAGCATGTATGTGATAACAATGTAAGCAAGTAATCTTCCTAGTCTTCCCCAGACTATCCCACCCAGCCTCTCAGACTGAACTTCCTAGTCTCTCAGACTAACTCCCTGGTCTCTAAGACCAACTCCCTGGTCTCTAATACCAACTCTCCAGCCTCTAAGACTAAATTCCCCCAATCTCTAAGATTGAGCCCCTCAGTCTCTAAGACTGAACCTCCCTCAGTCTCTAAGACTGAACCTCCCTCAATCTCTAAGATTGAATCCCTCAGTCTCTAAGACTGATCCTCCCTCAGCCTCTAAGGCTGAATCCCTGGTCTCTAAGACCAAACCTCCCAGTCTCTAAGACTAAATCCCTGATCTCTAAGACCAAATTTCCCCAGTCTCTAAGAGTGACTCCCTGGTCTCTAAGACCAAATTTCCCCAGTCTCTAAGACTGAACCTCCCTCAGTCTCTAAGACTGAATTATAAACATAAATTTTGAAATGTGTACTGTGCCCTCTTTGTTTTGTAAAAATGTTTGTTCCCTGGATCTGGACGTTGAGTGTATGCAATGTAAAAATGTTTGAAAACATTTTCGTGAGAGCCCTGATGATCATAGTCTAGACTCGAGAAAGAATCCTAGTTCGATATGATCGAGGCTCTGATACCAAGCTATCACACCCTGACTTTTGCGGAAGCGTGGTTATTTGGTGTGACTTCTTAACACCATAGCAATCAATCATAACAATGCTATATGATAAAACCCAAAAGATTTTCATCCATTAATAAAGTTTAGAAAATACCACAATACCATTGTCTTGAAAACATTGACGCCAATTAGTTACAAACCATAACATGTTCAAATGAGTTCCCATGGACTCAACAAAAGACTTTAACTAATCCTGAGTTTAGAAACATGTATCTCGTCCAGTAATAGGATACATCTTTTAAACTCTACGACCACAGATGACATCCTTTATTTAACACGCAACTTGTAGACACATGCATACACCTGCCAGATCCGTTTAGTTCCCTGAAATACATGTAGTTTGAAAAATCAACAAAAGTTGAGCGAGTTCATGTGTATATGTGTATGAATAAACCTTTGAAATATGTCTGTATGTATGAAAGTCCCTGGTATGTAGCAATAAGGAAAAAGAGATCACCAATGGTTTGCAAGGCCATTGATATGTGTGAAGTGATGCAGGAAGACTCAAACCTAGAAGATTTCGTCGGCAAGACATAGTCACCTCATGGTCCACTCAGCGGACTCAGGAGTGGGGCTCGCTACACCCGAATAGATCTATCACTCATGTCCCTCGGTCATACGACGAGGATTAATGGCCTTAAGTATCCGCCTACCCACTCACATAATCTAAGTAGTATGCCTTCCTTAAGCTAACCATACCATGTATAAAATGTCTGTATAATTGTAACATGTATTTCACCCCCGAAGTATAAAACTGAAAACAGTTAAGAGAAAAGGGGGACATGAACTCACTGTTTTGCGTCTTCTGTGCTCGTAACTCAAGTTTCCTCAGCAAATACGACTCCTACAATGTACTAGGGTCCATTAGATGAACGAGCCGTGCCTTGTCTTAGTATTGACTAGTGCCTTTGAGTTACGTTTTTAAAGTGTTTTTAATATATTTGTAATAATACTTCTCAAGTATTGTTATTCGCATTTCCTTCCCAAGGATGGGAGTATCTCATACTTGTGTATTCGTATTCTTGCATTGGTATCTTGCCATGTATTGGCGTCGTGTTCCGGCGTATTATTCTAAATAAAAATACGTCAATATATTCCCAATATCATAATTTCACTTCTTTCGTTTTCCAAAATAGTATTTACCAAAAATATAGCGTATCGGTGTCTTCTGGAATATTTCATAAGTTACGTTTTATTGTTCGGCTTCACAATATTAAATGTGTAACTTATATTTCATCCCTTGTGATTTTTGGTATTACTTGGGAGTTGTAATTTCATGGTCTTTGGTTAAGATATATTATTTTACCCTAAAATAATATAACTAGTTCACAAATCATGCAAATATTTACACAAGCGTCTTAGTATAAAATATATATTCTAAATATATATTTTCCAAAAACCAACCCCCGGTACTTGTATTTGGTTACAAAAATTATGGCGAGGTTTATATGGGAGATCATAGGTAACAATACACTTGTAACACTTGTTAGGAAAATATTTTTCTAAGTGTTTGGATTTTTAGAAAATTTTCTCCATAGTTTTCTTTGCAAACGGAGGTGTCCATGCAAAATAGCATATCGTTTTCTTTGACATATAACACATTAGATCGTTCTCAGATAACCTACCCGACATTTATACACGCAAAATACTACTTTTTTCGTTTCAGCTTTAATATTCAAAATTGGGCTGTTTTCGGGCATTTGAATAAAATAGTTAACTTACTCCAAAAATTCCCAAATTTTTACAGAATGGTTTAAACGATCCAAATATTAGTGTGTAAAAATATCGGCATCCAATTCATTAACCATATTTTAAAAAAAATCATTTACCGGACTGAAATCAGATTCGTCACCTTCTGACTGCAGTCCACAGAATAATTTATTTAAAATTTATCGTAAGTCCGATTGATGAAATTCTAGTGGGAGAATTACAATGACATCAGTGGTCATCTACAGTACAAATTTCATGAGCTAATTCTACACATATTTCAAGTTATGATGAAAAATACAACACACATTTTCTGCAGTAAAAACGCAGCTTTTGCTGCTGTGAAAAAAGCCTCTTTAAAAATAGCAAACGACCTCAAAAAAATACGATTCCAGTGCAATTTGATCTGTTTTTCGAAAATACATAATTTAGACTTCAGAAAATCAATTTTAGATTTATAACGGTCCGTTTACAGCCAGTTGAAGTTGGCTGAAAATGTTACTCAGCATGTTGTTTATAGCTTAAATGCCACTAAAAAGCACACATACGATCACCATACTTTCTAATAACGATTAATATCAGATCATAAGTCATTTACAGCAGGTTATTGTTTATTTAACTCAGATTTATCATGCATCATCATATTTCATCTCATGATCTTTATGTAAAGCTTTATGTTCATGTTTTATGTTTGTGTTCTTGTAGTGTTCATATGATTTCATCATAACATAATCTTTTAACTATGAAAATAAAAGTAGACAAGAGTTTAAGGAAGTCTTACAACTAGCTTAAAGCTAGGGAAGAACAAGATGAAAGTGTGATGGATAAAAGCACACAAGAGAGGTCCTTCAAGATCCGAGCTCACCAAACCTTCTAAATCACCTTGATACACCTTGAGATGCACTTGGAATGAATGAACAAAAATAAAAAATGGTGGGTGTGCAAAGAGGGGTGTTTGGCCGTAGCTTTGTAAGAGGGAGAAGAGAGTGTTGAGTGGTGATGGAGGTGAAGGATCATGGTTACTTACATAATCTATCAAGATCTTCATGAATCTAACCATATCTAGTAATATCTAAATAAATCTAATAATATCATGCAAGATCTTATGAAATTTTGCAAATATTGAGGTTGGGCCATCCCCTTTCAACCGTATATATGGAGGGGGAGGGGGTCCATGTGTAAGTTTCAATTATAAAGTTATCTAGTAAATCAAATTCAAATACTAACAAGATCTTCCCAAAATCAAATCAAATCCAAGGAGTGGATATGGAGGATTTAGTAAGATTTAGGTAAATCTTGTGTGGGGCCACCCCACATGGGGCCGTAAGTTTGATGGGTGGGGGGGGGGGGGGTAATTGTAAATTATTTGGCAAGTAGGTGATTAGTGGAGGGTGCTAAGTGTAAGGGTCTTGCATTTATGTGAAATCATGTATTATGTAATATGTTAGTGTGCTCGGGAACCGTAACTAGCTCAGAAAAATAAAAACAAAGCTTCTAGTAATATTTTAGTGTTTTGGGTAATGTCCGGTTGTTCGGTTAGATACTGTTTCATTAAAGTGTCAAGTTATTCCGAATAGTGTCTTTTATGTACTCTTTTGTAACACAATTAATTCCCAACACTTAGGAAAGCATTCAGGACCATTTAGTCAATTTTATGCATGTTTCTAGCATATTAAAATGCTTAATTTTGCTGAAAATGCAGAATTCTGCACTTAAAGTGAGTTTTAGGCATTTCCCGGCATTTTATCTATCACCTAGTGACGCAGTTTTATGGTCCTCACTTCCCTACGCATTATACTAGTGTAGTACCTTGTCTCTGGCCCATATTGGGTCTTTAAACACTGTCTGTCTATGTACTGAACATCGTCAGCATTTTCTGAGTTATCCGTTAATTGTGCTAACTGTGCTTTGTGTATCAAGTATGTCACTAAAGTCTGTATGTGAAATGATGTGACAGTATGTAATATGTGATGCACATGTATGTATGATACAGAAATCAGAAAACAGTTTTAGCAATTAATTGTAAATCGGCACAGTCGTTAAGCACTAATCATTATTTAATATATGTACGGATGCATGCAAATTTGACAGTTGTCACACAAAAATGGGTACCTCTATCACTTATTAATGCTTTAGGTGTTCCAAAATGAGAGAATAATTTTTTCAGAAATCTTACCACGACTCTTCCATCATTTGTTGGAAGTGCTTCAGCCTCGGCCCATTTAGACAAGTAATCTACTGCCACAAGTATATATTTGTTTCCTTTTGACGGTGGGAAAGGTCCCATAAAGTCGAGTCCCCACACATCAAAAATTTCACAAACAAGACTGCCATTCTGTGGCATTTCGTTTTTGGAAGAAATATTACCTGTTCTTTGGCAAGCATCACATGTCTTGACAAGACTTTGGGCGTCTTTGTAAATGGTTGGCCAATAAAACCCTGAATCAAATACCTTTCGTGCGGTACTAGCGGCACCATGATGTCCTCCGTATGGACTTTCATGACAATGGCGGAAAATTCTTCGTGCTTCGCTACCATGTACGCATCGTCGGATGAGTTGGTCGGCACACATTTTGAAAAGATAAGGGTCTTCCCAAAAATAATGCTTCATATTAGCAAAGAATTTTTTTCTTTGATGATGTGGCCAACCTTTTGCGACTATACCGCTAGCTAAGTAGTTAGCATAGTCGGCGTACCATGGTTCTTCTTTGTATTCCACCATTTCTAGGGACTCCGTCGGAAATTTTTCGTTGATTTGCTCGTCCCTAGTTACCTCTAAAGCTGGGTCTTCTAAGCGTGAAAGATGATCTGCCGCGGTGTTTTCTGCTCCTCTTTTGTCTTTGATTCCAATATCAAATTCTTGGAGGAGTAAAATCCACCGAATCAAACGTGGTTTTGCGTCCTGCTTTTTGAAGAGATATCGAGTGGCTGCATGATCTGTATAGACTATAGTTTTAGAAAGAACAAGATAAGAACAAAATTTATCAAAAGCAAATACCACAACCAGTAATTCTTTTTCAGTTGTTGTGTAATTTTCTTGTGCATCGTTAAGTGTTTTACTAGCATAATAAATTGGGTGAAAATGCTTTTCTTTTCTTTGTCCCAAGACAGCTCCAACTGCAAAGTCACTTGCATCACACATGATTTCGAAAGGAAATTTCCAGTCAGGCGCTATCATGATAGGTGCATTGACTAGCATTTCCTTTAGGGTTAGAAATGCTTGATTGCAATCCTTGTCAAAGATGAAAGGAGCATCTTTTTCAAGTAATTTTGTTAGAGGCCTTGAAATTTTAGAAAAGTCTTTGATAAACCGCATATAAAATCTGGCATGCCCTAGGAAACTTCTGATAGCTCTAACGGAGGATGGGGGTGGTAATCGAGAAATAGTGTCTATTTTTGCTCGATCAACCTCCATTCCTTCGCTTGAGATTTTGTGACCGAGTACTATTCCCTCCGTTACCATGAAATGGCATTTTTCCCAGTTAAGGGCGAGGTTAGTTTCCTCACATCGGGATAGCATTCGTTCAAGGTTATCGAGGCATTGGTCGTATGAATCAAAGATAGAAAAGTCGTCCATGAAGACTTCCATAGTCTTTTCTATCATATCATAGAAGATGGCCACCATGCAACGTTGGAAGGTTGCGGGGGCATTACATAGACCAAATGGCATGCGTCGATAAGCAAAAGTTCCATAGGGACATGTGAAAGTTGTCTTTTCTTGGTCTTCGAGTGCTATCGGGATTTGAAAGTAACCTGAAAAACCATCCAAGAAACAGTAAAATTTATGACCGGATAATCTTTCTAACATTTGATCAATGAAGGGCAAAGGAAAGTGATCTTTCCTTGTTGCTTCATTTAATCGTCTATAATCTATACATACTCTCCATCCTGTGACGGTTCTCGTTGGTATTAATTCATTCTTTTCATTAGTTACTACCGTCATACCTCCTTTCTTTGGAACAACTTGGACGGGACTTACCCAAGGACTATCGGAGATAGGATAAATAAGTCCGGCGTCAAGTAATTTGATGACTTCGTTTTTAACCACTTCTTGAACATTTGGATTTACTCGACGTTGTGGTTGTATTACCGATTTGTAGTCATCATTCATTAAAATTTTGTGCGTGCACATGGAAGGACTTATTCCTTTAATATCTACAAGCTTCCAAGCAATCGCATTTTTATGTTTTTTCAAAAGGTTAATTAATTTTTCTTTTTCTAAACTATCTAACTTAGATGAAATCATTACAGGTGATTTACCATCTTTGTCTAGAAAAGCATATTCCAAACCTTTTGGAAGTTCTTTGAGCTCAAGAGGTGGGTCTTTAGGAGACTCCTTATTTGGTTGCTCATTTTGATCAAGAACTTTAAAAGTTTGTTCTATGGCTACCTCTTCTTCAACAAAGTGGTCAAACTTTTCACTTGTATCGGGTGGTTCATCTTCATCTTCAATTAGGGGGTCATTATTGCCGAATGGATATTTCATTGACCGCTCAAGATCGACACTCTTTTTAAATGCCCCTAATTGAATAGGTAGATTGTTATACTTCCGGTTCTTCAAAGCTTCGTGGGTTTTTACAAAGGGTCGTCCCAACACTAGAGGAGCGTCATCGAGGATGACAAAGTCGGTTGGGATTACCATTTGATTTGTTTGAACCAAGACATCCTCAACTACACCGATTGATTTTATTATTTTCCGATTAGATAGAAAAATGGGTATTTGAAGTGGAGAAAAATCACTAATACTTAATTTTTCGAAAATGTAGTTGAGCATTATGTTAACGCAATGATCTTTATCAATTGTGACATTACTAATAAATGAATTTTGAAAAAAACATGGAACCGGTGTAATGTTGATTTCAAATGGGTCTTCTTTTATTAGCGAGGTTTGATCTTCAGTTAACTTAACACTAATTTTAGTGTTAGTGTTTAACTCTTTTAAAAACTTAGCATGAGTCGGAACTAAACAATGATTTTCAAAAGAAGGTGACAAGAGATTAATTTCTTCAAAATTAGACTCTTCTTGAATTTTAGCGTTAACGGACTCACCTTTTTCGTTGTTTAACTCATGTGTCGGTTTTTCACTTATTTGTTCTTCCATTTTTACACTTTCAATTATCTCTTCTTTATTTAATTCTTCTCTTGCGCGGGACTCCTCTTCCCTTGCGCAAGATTCTTTTATATAGCGCTCGATAACTTTAAGGTGTTCTAATATCCTATCGGTCACTTCGGTTATAGAAAAAGGATCGGGATTTTCAAAGCTTGAATCCGGTTGTTCGATCCTTTGTTCCTCATAATACCCATATGAAGTAGACGGTTCACACCATTGTTCTTCATTGTAAGCATATGATGGATAAGGGTCGTAATTTTGTTCTTCATAATACTCATATGAGGTGGGTTGATCACGCCATGGTTCCTCATAATAAGCACATGAAGGTGGTGGCTCATATCTTGGTTCCTCAAAGTATGAGTAAGAAGGCTCATACCTTGGTTCATCAAAATACGAGTATGAGGGAGAAGGTTCATACCTTTGGTCTTCATAGGATGTGTATAAAGTTGATGGCTCGTACCTGGGCTCCTCATAGTAGGTGTATGAAGTGGATGGTTGATATAAGTTACAATATTGAACCGAGTGCAGGTCACCACAATTAGTGCAATAGTTACTCCTATAATCATCCTCCTCATAGGTGTAGTTGTAACCTCCTGAGTATTGATCCATAAGAATCACTCAGCAGACCACAACCAAGTCTCGAGATCAGAAAACAAAAATAAAAACGGAGACAGAGGCTGGACACGGCCTCGTGTTCAGTGGACACGGCCCCGTGATCTGTATCTGGGCGTTTTAATTAAAGTTACTAATTTCGTTGAGCACGGGGCATGTTCAGTGAGCACGGCCCCATGTTCAAGCTACTGTATCTGGGTGTTTTATGAAAAATATGCAGCACGGCCCCGTGTTCAGCGAGCACGGCCCGTGTTCAACCTACTGTAAATGCAAAACTAAACTAAAATGCAGAAAAATGTGCGCGCGTTTTGAAAAGGTTTTGAAAAACTGATTAGGCCGTCGATTTTAAGCTTTCTTAAAATCCTTGTGTCCCCGGCAGCGGCGCCAAAAACTTGATGCGTGTGAAGTGTGTATGGTTTTTAATGTATATTTTAAGCCCTTTTACACTTTTTAGTCAAGTTTTAAATTTATAAAACACGATATTTACTAACACTAAACACACATATGGGCAAGTGCACCCATCATGAGCGTAGTATAGTGTTGGTAAGATACCGAGGTCATCCAAGGACACAAGAGCTTTTAGTACCGGTTTATCCTCAACGTCTAATCAAATCAAAAAGTTAGAAAAAAGGTTTTTAAACTAGAAAAATAAAAACTAACTAAAATGCTGAAAAATAAAAATAAAAGTAAAAACAGATAGACAAGATGAATCACTTGGCTCCGACTCGTGTTTAGTGTAACCTTTGATTATTTCCGCACTTTTGCACTTTTTAAGAGATTATCTTAGTTATTGTAGTAGACCCCTCTTTTGAAGGTGACGTTACCCTCAACCCAGTAGTTTGATGCAGCAAGGATACAATCCTAAAGGGTCGGATTATTGAAAGATAATTAATTAAATTATTAATGCATATTATGGTAGGCCCCTCTTTTGAAGGTGACGTTACCCTTGGCTAAGTAGTCTGAGTCAGCAGGGATACAGTCCTAAGTAGCCGGGTTAAAGTATTAATAGTAGCTTACATATGAGGGGATCAAAGAGTTTGGACCCCCGCCATCCAATACCGGTGGGTATTGAAGAAGGTCCTACTAAATTTGACCCAGGTCCTTGCAGGATCTATACACTGAACAAGGCAAGACTCTTACCAAACCGTTCCCTTAACCCCCGACCAGGTAGCCAACGTACCTCCATATAGACCGTGGAGATATGAATGGTGAAAATCTTTTATTTTATATAGACAGTAAAATAATGCCAAGACACCACGGACAAACGATAAGGAAGAATCACCTTCAACATAAGAAACTAGTTATTAAAGTCATTAATACATAACCAAGTAAAAAGTGCGAAAAGATTAAAAATAAAAAGTATCACACTAGACACTTGTCTTCACCAAGTGATGTAAGAGACTTAGGCAAACATGGCCTTTGATTGTCAAGAACTCTTACGATCAATCTTGGATCCCGAGACGACTCACACACTCTATGAAGGACAATGGATGATGGTGGTGGATGATGGTGTTGTGATGGTGGTGGGTGAAGTGTGAGAGAGGTGGTGTGTCAAGGGATGGTTTGCAAATGAGCCAAGCACCCCTATTTATAGCCTGAACAGTAGCTCGGGCACGGCCCCGTGTCCAGTGGGCACGGCCCCGTGTCCATCCTCTTCTCTGTCTTCATTAATTGCAGTTTGTCTGCATTAGTTGACCACGCCCCCGTGTCCGCTGGGCACGCCCCCGTGTGCAGAAGCGTATTTGTACTATCAATATTTGCCTGGATTCTGCGAATCTTATAGTTGACCACGGCCCCGTGTCCGCTGAGCACGGCCCCGTGGTGGGCGATATAAGCTTCTATAGCTTTGTCTTTTATGCTGGCACTTGGGCACGCCCCCGTGTTCACTGAGCACGGGGTGTGTTCAACCTTCTATTCTCTTGTTTTGCTTTGCTTGGGAAGATGTTGTCGGGGAGGTCGGGCATGCCACGTTTGTTCCTTTTCTTGTATTTATGTTAGATTTAGCTGCCTTTTTGCTTCTTTTGTTATTTGAGCTCATTTAATCCTAAAAATACAAAAGGAAGACAAAAACACACTTTTTCCAACATTAGTACTAAAAAAGGGTTAGTTTTATGCCACAATTGATGTAATTTATATGTTGCATTTTGTGCACATCACTTCCCTTTTGGTTCGAGTATGAGTTATGCGGCCCAACAAGGGCTTATGCAATGGACTCATGTTGTGCGGTTGGGTTCGTGTTGTGCGACCACCTTACATATATACATACATTATATAAAATCACATAACACAATAAACATAACATTTCATTAACATCAATGTGTCACATAACATTGAAGCATGATCATATCGTATCAATAATACATCACCACCCTCAAGGTTTCAAGAAGTGATCACCATTGATAGAAAGTCGAGCCTTCCAAATTCTCTAAGCTAGAGTGTGTTCGTCTCAGTATCTCAGCATGGAGTGGCGAGAACATAATGTCACTGGGGTAAGAGAGTGATGGTTTGATCTAAGCCAATGATAGAAATTAAACAAAGCATTAATCAACAATCAGGTGTTGGTACAAAGGCTAGTGGAAAGATTCCGCATATATTTGGAAAAATATCATGGACTTAAAATACGACTCTTGTAGTGTAAGGTGGGTTAGGAAAACGTATAAATTATCGGGTTCGCCGATGGGTTGAGTGATCCATATCTCCGTCCCCAAATGTCCTGAGGACTATTTCACCAGTAATAGCATTCATCCACTACTTGTGATCGGTGAAAATCGTGGTATGGTTGTTGGTGTTTCATTAAATCGGTCGCCAATCGAAGAAACAGGGGATTAATGAGGTTCATACGAAGAGTCGAGCGAAAACAGGGGTCCTACAATAACCACAGAATTCAACCAAGTAACTTGTTATCTAGAAGCAATTCTAGTAGTAATGTATGGTGGCACGACACAAAAAGGGAAGTTCGTTGCATCATGGTCACAGAAGTATATCACTTGTCCAAAACAAAATTTGGTTGGTAGGGTTGCGAGTTGTAAAACGACAAATGCGTGTAATTGTGGCTGCTTCGTTTCTGGTAACGACGACCAGTGGAGATGATGAAGTTCGTCAACAGGGATGCGTGGGTATAGTTCTCCTAATCCTGAGTTCGTTTGAGCCGGTTCTGGTCTACGTGGATGTTGATGTACAAACCGAATGTATGGAAGGTCAAATGACGACGTCATGTCGAGATAAAAGTATGAATAGATAGAACGCTTGAACCGTCGTAGCAGGGTGACGAGAAATCAGAAGGGAGTTTGACCACCACTTGTCAAATAGTTAAACAATTGTGTGTCACAAAGAACGCAGTAGGGCTATTAGGCAGCATGTTACTATTCTAAACAATAATACCATAAACCGTACATTTACACAAAAGTAATCTAGCAAGTAGGCAATATAAACTCAAATCATACCACCTAGAGTGTTGAGCCTTGCACGTGGAGCGAAGTGTCGTTGTGGATCGTTGAGCACTGAACAGGTTATAGTCTGGTTTTTATTAAAAAACTTTTCCCTTTATAAAACCAAGTTCACTATAACCAATGGCTCTGATACCAATCTGTCACACCCCCAAAATCCACAAGCGGAGTATCACCGCAGGAGGCGTGACATGACCAGGATCAAGCCACCAATCATATTGAACATTATAATTAAGTAAATAAAACCCAACACCATCAATATGATTAGTGTCACACAATTAGGTAGAGTTTAAGTTATCAGCGGAAGCATTAAGTTCAAAACCATGGTATAAGTTAATAAGTTCATAAATTTTAACATGAACACCTCACGGTTCATGTCCCACAACGACTCCTTCTCCAATGCAAGCTCCTGTAAAGAACCTAATGACCTGCAAGGCATATAGTAACGAATCAACAACAAAGTTGAGCGAGTTCATAGTTGGGTGTTCGTTTCAAGTTGTTTAAAAAACATAGGTTTCCTTTAGCTGGCTTACTTGCCGTGGGGGTTACCCCATAGTTGAAAAACATGATTAACCATTCCTTTTACTCTAGCTCCCAGCCGTGGGGGCTACCCCATGAATATCCCACTAGACCCGTTACCATATCGACTACTGACAGAGAAAGTTGGGTGCTCTAAGTCAATGTCAATCATCATTGACGTGCCCAGATCCATAAGTCCACTCCCGTCCTCTGCGGCACGGTGTGAGGCTTGTCAAACCTAATAGCGCTATTTAACTAATGACCCGTTCGCCATTGGCCCGGCGATTAAGTCGATATAAAAATAAGGGACTTAATGATAGAGTTTTTGGTCTAGTAACAATGTTGTCACCCTTCAATTAAGAGGGTGTAGGTACGTATTCTAACCAAGAGAATACGTAGGTTTCCTTTCAATCGATTACCCATTCCCAACCACCGGGAATCCCATGCCTTGTAGAAAGTGTGAACTCACCTTAGGTTAGCTCAGCAGATACACAAAAAGGTCACTTGAGTTATATATGGTTAACCACGTCCTAACATGGTTACCATACAAGTCAGGTCTAGGTTCAAGTAGTGCACATAAGTTTACACATAAGCTAGTAGGTTACGAATGCGTAATGATCATGGCAAACACATCAATCATATTAACAGTAGCATACAGTTCACATAGACATAACCCAAACTTGTACGACTTCGAGTAATTGGACTGTTATAGTTGTGCAAGCCCAATCCTCTTGTGCGATCCAAATGATAAAGCCCAATAAACATCCAGCCCAACCTATTGTCCGTCCAGCACGATCTTGTGCGACTCACAATGGGTTGTGCGATTCAAAAGAAACCTGGCCCATAAACATGTAACCCAATGACAAACAGTTCAATTAGGTGCAGCCCAACATAACAACTCGGCCCAGACAGGTTTGGCCCAATTGTGCGATCCACCAATAGTGAGCCTTGTGCGACTGGGCTGCAGTTGTGCGATTGCACTCCCTTGTACGATTCCAGTTCTATTGTGCGATTCTAGGTGTGTGATCAGAACTTGTGCGACTGATCTTGTGCGATCAGTTATTTGTTTTCCATAAATCATGCAATCAATTTTTTTTATTCATTTAAAGTCGATATCTTCCACAATTAATCCAGATCCTATTCTTGGTAACTCATAATAGGAATCAACCTAAACCAACATCTAGCAATTCATTCAAACGGATCAAACAGTTTATCTTCATATGAACCCTAATAAACATCAAATCATTAACGACAATTTACAACACCCAAAATAGATCAAACCAAGTCAATCACCAAGACCATTCATATGAACCCTAATTGCCCTCGAGCCAACACTAGAAGCAAACAACATGTTCTACACATAACTCGGATTAAACAGAAACTTCACGTCATCAGACTTTTAAACATTAACATTATAATTAACCAATCGGATCGGATCATACCCGTCAACACTAGAGCATATGATTCTTAACAAGTACATATCATTATAAAATCCCTATGTTGTCAATCATCATCTATTGTTTATTTCAGTTACATCAAATCAGCGGATCATAGGATGTTCATCAAGACTTGTATATAAACATGCAACACTAACATCTAATATCATGCATGAACATAATCAACGTACATCGATGATCACAAGCAATAACATAGGGTGAGTTTCGTCATAGATATAGTACTAACCGGTTCTAGTAGTGGAACAAGGAAGGCTTCGAGAGAGGAGGATGGCCGCCGGCTTCGAAGAAGAGAAAGAGAGAATAGGGTTTGGGGTGTGTGTGTGATCTTCAAATAATCAGGAAACAAAACCTCAATAAGGTTTTGTATCAGTTTATATGGGGAGGTGGCCGAACCCTTTACATGGGCTGCCCTTTTGGTCCGAGTATGAGTTGTACGGCCCAACAAGGGCTTGTGCAATGGACTCATGTTGTGCGGTTAGGTTCGTGTTGTGCGACCACCTTACATATATACATACATTACATAAAATCACATAACACAATAAACATAACATTCCATTAACATCAACGTGTCACATAACATTCAAGCATGATACATCAGAGTACAACAAAAGGTTTGAAATTCGAGTTGTTAATAAGTCAAACGATGAATTGATATTCTGTTTATAGTCTATCCTTGATTATCCCTACATTTTAAATATATAGTTCGTAATGTCTAGCTAACATACGAGTCCGAACATTTAATGCTATAAATTTAATATGTAAACTTGGGAAGATACCATTTTCGGAGGTTTCAGGTAAACGCCTGCGATGGTTGACCCATGGATTTTATCAAGGAAATGAATGGACTTTCATAAATTATATGGATGTTTTATAATAAACACATAATTAGAAAGTTTTTTTTCCTTTGGATCAAATTGTTTAATTTGAATATGTGAACTCACCTTCCTTTGTGTTGACACTTGATTTTAACGTGTTCTTCAAGTACTTGAGTTCGGCTTCGGGAATCATGGCGTACCTTGTGGTTGTTGATGCATGTTTTATCACTTAATATGTTTGACTGACTTTTAAAACTTTATGGGACAAATGTAATAAGATCCGTGAGGATCAAAGACAACTTAACTATGTCGTGGTTGTGTCATGTTTTGGAACGTTATGTTTAAAAAACTTATGTTTTAAATTAAGTTATTATGTACAACAATTTAATGCATCGAACATCAAAATAGAAATGGGCATCAACTTCAGTCACCACTACGTTTTATATTCTGCTACGACGTTTTTGGGGTGTGACAGAAGTTGGTATCAGAGCCAACGGTTGTTAGCGAACTAGATGTTTTCGGGGAAAACTCTAGACTTCAACCGAAGAATTTTGAGATTTAAAGTCCAAAATTCTCGAAGCCAAAATTTTTTAATAAACATAGAAAATTTTATCATATATGAAAACCATTACGTGTTTATGTGCATATGTGATTTTCTGTTTATTTGCGCCTTATGTGTTACTATTCATTTTGATCACACACTTACTTGTACGGTTATATATGTGTCACAGATGTCGCACGAGCACGAGGTCATCGAGATCCACGACTCTGGTAGCGAGCCAGATTTCGAGACTTCACCCAGATCCATTCTACCAGAGATACCTATCACGACTCTACAGATGGTTGGTATAGCCGAGTTTGCTTCATCTTTCCACGTCGACCCCCGATACGCTTTCACTAGCAACGGGTGGATAGATGATGAGGATGATACTCCTCTCTCGATTCATGAGATGGGACAATCATCTGGCACTGTACCAGTTAGCGATAAAGTGATTAAAGGTGTCCCTATTGTCGGAGGATCTCTTAGTATCGCACCAAGGGTGGACGCCACTATTGTCACGGCTCGACCGTTAGAGCCATCAGTTGTCCTACATGCTGCTGTGATCGAGCCTATCGCTGAGATCCCTCCACCTGTTTCTTCTGAGTCATTTTTACCAGTCATTGAGTCACGCGCTCCTACTACGCCTCTTTTGGTTTACTATCGTCATAGGAAGAGGACTAGGCCTGCTGGGGAGATCGCATCTACGTCACACGCGGAGACGGCATCTGCTTCCAAGAAGCAGAAAGGGGATTGGGTAGACCGATGTTTCCACTATGATCGACAGTTCGCCACTCTACGCAGAGATCTGGACTCAGCCAAGGGTAAGGTAAAGGACCTCGAGGGACAGATGGATTGGTACGAGGAGTTGAAGGTTTTAGATGACAGTGCGATGGACCAGATGCACTGGAGGATAGTGGACCTGGAGAAGCTTGTCAGGGAGATGTTAGAGTTCTTAGGTTTGAAGCATTGATGCTTGTTTGTTGTTTGTTTTGATGGGTTGTTTTATTAGAAGTTTTGATACTCTTAGTTTGGGGCCTGCGTGCCAGTTATATTTTGGGATATTATGTAGAAATTTTTGTGTGAACTTGTTATAGGTGTCGACGTAGACATGCCAAGGGTAGTTGGATTGTACTAGAAACAAGTTTGTTAATTTCTATGATAGTATCAGATGATTTACTTTTGGTTTAAAAAGTTAATCTCATTAATATGTGGATATTGTGCATGCGTAATGTTTGGTCCACTAGCATTTAATGATTGAATTATTTTTGGTTATCGTCTCATGTGATTATTATTGTTGTAATAATAGAAACGACGAAATGCCGCCAAAAGCAAGACAGGGTTCTGGACTACCTACCACACCGGAAGAGTTGGCTCAACTCATAGCCCAACACGTTAATACTGCCATGGAACAGCATAATGCTAACCAAAATGATGGCCAGAGACACGGACGTGGTGCTCACGGACATGGTTTTGGTGGGGCACAGATTGGAAACCCTCCAGGTAAAATATGATCGGAAAGTTTTAGTAGTTTATGTGTTACGATATAATCGGAACGTATTCCTGATTTTCATTAACTTTATGAATAGTGCACGGATGTACTTATAAAACCTTCCAGGGCTGTAACCCATGATCATTTACCGGTGTCGAAGGACCCTTAGATATCACCAGATGGATTGAGAAGATGGAATCCGTCATGGCAATCAGTGGTTGTGCTGCTGATTAACGGGTGAGGTATGCTTCTTGTTCTTTTCTAGATGAAGCACTGTCTTGGTGGAACTCGCAAGTTCAAATTTTGTGTGAAGACGCTGCCTATGGTCTGACCTGGAACAAACTTAAAGAGATGCTCCTGAAGGAATACAGCCCGCGCAGCAAAATACAGAAAATCGAGACCGACTTCTGGAACCTAACCATGGAAGGTCTGAACGTCAGAGCTTACACTTCTCATTTTAACGATTTGGTGAGGTTAGTTCCACGAATGGTTACTCCTGAGTATGTGAAGGTAGAGAGGTATATCTGGGGGCTGTCACCACGGTTTCGCAGTATGGTCACATCAGCGAAACCCACTACCTACCTAGAGGCTACTACAGTGGCGAAATCGTTAGCGGACGACGCTGCACGCAAAGGTCGTCTTGATAAGAAGGAGGAAACCGGGAAGTCATCGGGCAAGACCAAAGCAGACGCGAAATCTGAACGGTCGGGGCGTTCTGAGTCTAAGTCAGGAGATTCGAAGAAGCGCAAGTCCGAGAGCTCGAGGAAGGAAACCGATGAGAAGCGTGACAGGAAACGCAGTTCGGGGAAGGCGTATCTAGCCAGTTCTAGCAGTTCTAGAAAGGATAATGCCCGGGATGGCAGGAGTGGTTTTGAGAAGAAGACTCATGAGGATGAGCAGAAAAAGTACGCCAGATGCGGTCGAACTGGGCATGTTACCCGCGAGTGCTATGCTAAAAGTACTTTGGAGGGAGCAAAGCTTGAGGGATGCTTCCAGTGCGGGGAACATGGATATTTCTGGAGGGATTGTCCTAAAGCAAAGGGTCAGAATGGCAGGGGTAGAGCGTTCGAGCTAAACGCTGGAAAGGCACGTGACGATCCTGCTGTTGTTACTGGTATGTTTTTTATCAACAACCATTCTGCGTTCGTACTCTTTGATACCAGAGCTGACTTGAGTTTTGTTTCGAAAAACTTTGAACCATTTTTGTGTTCACCAATAAGTAAGCTAAGTAAGAAGTACTCGATAGAACTAGCAAATGCTAAATTGATATAAACTAGCGAGGTCGTTCACGACTATAGTATTCAGTTAGATGATCATAGTTTTAGTATCGATTTGTTACCAATGGAGCTGGGGAGCTTTGATGCAGTTATGGGAATGGATTGGCTATCCAAGAACAAAGCTGAGATTATTTTCTCAGAGAAGCAAGTAAGGATACCTCGTCCTGATGGTGGTGAAGCGATAGTTGTTCACGGAGATCGATCGAGTCGAGTGTCGAGTGTCGTCAGTGTTATGAAGATGCTCAAGTTGTTACGAAAAGGTTATCCTACGTTCTTAGTTAACGTGGTGGATACGAAGGCCGAATGTAGGAAGATCGAAGAGATTCCTATTGTTCGCGGTTGGGTTGTACGGCCCAACAAGGGCTTGTGCAATGGACTCATGTTGTGCGGTTGGATTCGTGTTGTGCGACCACCTTACATATATACATACATTACATAAAATCACATAACACAATAAACATAACATTCCATTAACATCAACGTGTCACATAACATTCAAGCATGATACATCAGAGTACAACAAAAGGTTTGAAATTCGAGTTGTCAATAAGCCAAACGATGAATTGATATTTTGTTTATAGTCTATCCTTGATTATCCCTACATTTTAAATATATAGTTCGTAATGTCTAGCTAACATACGAGTCCGAACATTTAATGCTATAAATTTAATATGTAAACTTGGGAAGATACCATTTTCGGAGGTTTCAGGTAAACGCCTGCGATGGTTGACCCATGGATTTTATCAAGGAAATGAATGGACTTTCATAAATTATATGGATGTTTTATAATAAACACATAATTAGAAAGTTTTTTTTCCTTTGGATCAAATTGTTTAATTTGAATATGTGAACTCACCTTCCTTTGTGTTGACACTTGATTTTAACGTGTTCTTCAAGTACTTGAGTTCGGCTTCGGGAATCATGGCGTACCTTGTGGTTGTTGATGCATGTTTTATCACTTAATATGTTTGACTGACTTTTAAAACTTTCTGGGACAAATGTAATAAGATCCGTGAGGATCAAAGACAACTTAACTATGCCGTGGTTGTGTCATGTTTTGGAACGTTATGTTTAAAAAACTTATGTTTTAAATTAAGTTATTATGTACAACAATTTAATGCATCGAACATCAAAATAGAAATGGGCATCAACTTCCGTCACCATTATGTTTTATATTCTGCTACGACGTTTTTGGGGTGTGACAGAAGTTGGTATCAGAGCCAACGGTTGTTAGCGAACTAGATGTTTTCGGGGAAAACTCTAGACTTCAACCGAAGAATTTTGAGATTTAAAGTCCAAAATTCTCGAAGCCAAATTTTTTTAATAAACATAGAAAATTTTATCATATATGAAAACCATTACGTGTTTATGTGCATATGTGATTTTCTGTTTATTTGCGCCTTATGTGTTACTATTCATTTTGATCACACACTTACTTGTACGGTTATATATGTGTCACAGATGTCGCACGAGCACGAGGTCATCGAGATCCACGACTCTGGTAGCGAGCCAGATTTCGAGACTTCACCCAGATCCATTCTACCAGAGATACCTATCACGACTCTACAGATGGTTGGTATAGCCGAGTTTGCTTCATCTTTCCACGTCGACCCCCGATACGCTTTCACTAGCAACGGGTGGATAGATGATGAGGATGATACTCCTCTCTCGATTCATGAGATGGGACAATCATCTGGCACTGTACCAGTTAGCGATAAAGTGATTAAAGGTGTCCCTATTGTCGGAGGATCTCTTAGTATCGCACCAAGGGTGGACGCCACTATTGTCACGGCTCGACCGTTAGAGCCATCAGTTGTCCTACATGCTGCTGTGATCGAGCCTATCGCTGAGATCCCTCCACCTGTTTCTTCTGAGTCATTTTTACCAGTCATTGAGTCACGCGCTCCTACTACGCCTCTTTTGGTTTACTATCGTCATAGGAAGAGGACTAGGCCTGCTGGGGAGATCGCATCTACGTCACACGCGGAGACGGCATCCGCTTCCAAGAAGCAGAAAGGGGATTGGGTAGACCGATGTTTCCACTATGATCGACAGTTCGCCACTCTACGCAGAGATCTGGACTCAGCCAAGGGTAAGGTAAAGGACCTCGAGGGACAGATGGATTGGTACGAGGAGTTGAAGGTTTTAGATGACAGTGCGATGGACCAGATGCACTGGAGGATAGTGGACCTGGAGAAGCTTGTCAGGGAGATGTTAGAGTTCTTAGGTTTGAAGCATTGATGCTTGTTTGTTGTTTGTTTTGATGGGTTGTTTTATTAGACGTTTTGATACTCTTAGTTTGGGGCCTGCGTGCCAGTTATATTTTGGGATATTATGTAGAAATTTTTGTGTGAACTTGTTATAGGTGTCGACGTAGACATGCCAAGGGTAGTTGGATTGTACTAGAAACAAGTTTGTTAATTTCTATGATAATATCAGATGATTTACTTTTGGTTTAAAAAGTTAATCTCATTAATATGTGGATATTGTGCATGCGTAATGTTTGGTCCACTAGCATTTAATGATTGAATTATTTTTGGCATCGTCTCATGTGATTATTATTGTTGTAATAATAGAAACGACGAAATGCCGCCAAAAGCAAGACAGGGTTCTGGACTACCTACCACACCGGAAGAGTTGGCTCAACTCATAGCCCAACACGTTAATACTGCAATGGAACAGCATAATGCTAACCAAAATGATGGCCAGAGACACGGACGTGGTGCTCACGGGCATGGTTTTGGTGGGGCACAGATTGGAAACCCTCCAGGTAAAATATGATCGGAAAGTTTTAGTAGTTTATGTGTTACGATATAATCGGAACGTATTCCTGATTTTCATTAACTTTATGAATAGTGCACGGATGTACTTATAAAACCTTCCAGGGCTGTAACCCATGATCATTTACCGGTGTCGAAGGACCCAAAGATATCACCAGATGGATTGAGAAGATGGAATCCGTCATGTCAATCAGTGGTTGTGCTGCTGATTAACGGGTGAGGTATGCTTCTTGTTCTTTTCTAGATGAAGCACTGTCTTGGTGGAACTCGCAAGTTCAAATTTTGGGTGAAGACGCTGCCTATGGTCTGACCTGGAACAAACTTAAAGAGATGCTCCTGAAGGAATACAGCCCGCGCAGCAAAATACAGAAAATCGAGACCGACTTCTGGAACCTAACCATGGAAGGTCTGAACGTCAGAGCTTACACTTCTCATTTTAACGATTTGGTGAGGTTAGTTCCACGAATGGTTACTCCTGAGTATGTGAAGGTAGAGAGGTATATCTGGGGGCTGTCACCACGGTTTCGTAGTATGGTCACATCAGCGAAACCCACTACCTACCTAGAGGCTACTACAGTGGCGAAATCGTTAGCGGACGACCAGGCACGCAAAGGTGGTCTTGATAAGAAGGAGGAAACCGGGAAGTCATCGGGCAAGACCAAAGAAGACGCGAAATCTGAACGGTCGGGGCGTTCTGAGTCTAAGTCAGGAGATTCGAAGAAGCGCAAGTCCGAGAGCTCGAGGAAGGAAACCGATGAGAAGCGTGACAGGAAACGCAGTTCGGGGAAGGCGTATCTAGCCAGTTCTAGCAGTTCTAGAAAGGATAATGCCCGGGATGGCAGGAGTGGTTTTGAGAAGAAGACTCATGAGGATGAGCAGAAAAAGTACGCCAGATGCGGTCGAACTGGGCATGTTACCCGCGAATGCTATGCTAAAAGTACTTTGGAGGGAGCAAAGCTTGAGGGATGCTTCCAGTGCGGGGAACGTGGACATTTCAGGAGGGATTGTCCTAAAGCAAAGGGTCAGAATGGCAGGGGTAGAGCGTTCGAGCTAAACGCTGGAAAGGCACGTGACGATCCTGCTGTTGTTACTGGTATGTTTTTGATCAACAACCATTCTGCGTTCGTACTCTTTGATACCGGAGCTGACTTGAGTTTTGTTTCGAAAAACTTTGAACCATTTTTGTGTTCACCAATAAGTAAGCTAAGTAAGAAGTACTCGATAGAACTAGCAAATGCTAAATTGATATAAACTAGCGAGGTCGTTCACGACTATAGTATTCAGTTAGATGATCATAGTTTTAGTATCGATTTGTTACCAATGGAGCTGGGGAGCTTTGATGCAGTTGTGGGAATGGATTGGCTATCCAAGAACAAAGCTGAGATTATTTGCTCAGAGAAGCAAGTAAGGATACCTCGTCCTGATGGTGGTGAAGCGATAGTTGTTCACGAAGATCGATCGAGTCGAGTGTCGTCAGTGTTATGAAGATGCTCAAGTTGTTGCGAAAAGGTTATCCTACGTTCTTAGTTAACGTGGTGGATACGAAGGCCGAATGTAGGAAGATCGAAGAGATTCCTATTGTTCGCGATTATCCAGAAGTTTTTCTTGAAGACTTACATGGATTGCCCCCCTGCGAGACAAATCGAATTCTGAATCGATCTGGTACCCGGTGCTGCACCGATTGCAAAATCTCCTTATAGAGCACCGTTAGAAATGAAAGAAATGTCGAATCAGCTTCAAGAGCTACTAGACAAAGGTTTCATTCGACCACGATTTTCACCTTGGGGTGCACCTGTTTTGTTCGTGAAGAAGAAGGATGGATCCTTCAGGATGTGTATTGATTACAGAGAGCTGAACAAGTTGACTATCAAGAATCGGTACCCTCTACCGAAGATTGACGATTTGTTTGATCGGCTACAGGGGTCTAGTTACTACTCGAAGATTGACCTGCATTCAGGATATCATCAGTTGAAGGTTGCTGACGAAGATATTCCGAAGACTGCTTTTCGAACACGATATGGCCATTACGAGTTTTTAGTCATGCCTTTTGGCCTAAGTAATGCACCAGCTGTGTTCATGGATCTCATGAACAGGGTATGCAAACCCTACTTGGATAAATTCGTGATAGTATTCATCGACGATATACTTATCTATTCGCGAACCAAAGAAGATCATGAGCATCATTTGAAGTTGATTTTGGAGTTGCTGATGGAAGAGAAGTTGTATGCCAAGTTCTCTAAATGTGAATTCTGGATTCGAGAAGTTCATTTTCTCGGACATGTCATAAATGAGAAAGGTATACACGTAGATCCGTCGAAGATAGAGGCGATCAAGAATTGGGAAGCGCCAAAGACTCCGTCAGAGGTGCGACAATTCTTAGGGCTTGCTAGGTACTACTGGAGATTCATTGACAATTTCTCCAGATTAGCGCAGCCATTAACGCTATTAACCCAGAAGGAGAGGAAGTTTGATTGGATGGAAAAGCAGGAGGAAGCTTTTCGGACGTTGAAGGAAAGGTTGTGTAGTGCACCTATTCTTTCCCTTCCTAAGGGAAGTAATGATTTCATTGTATATTGTGATACGTCATGTTTGGGCTTTGGATACCTGCTTATGCATAGGGACAAAGTGATAGCCTATGCATCCAGACAATTGAAAGTGCACGAGAAGAACTACACGACGCATGATTTAGAGTTGGGAGAAGTTGTATTTGCCTTGAAGATCTGGAGACACTATTTGTATGGCACGAAGTGTACGATATACACAGACCATAAGAGCCTCTAGCATATCTTCGATCAGAAGGAGCTCAACATGCGACAACGGCGTTGGGTAGAGTTACTCAACGACTACGAGTGTGATATTCGTTATCACCCTGGAAAAGTAAACGTTGTTGCGGATGCACTCAGCAGGAAGGAACGGGAGAAGCATCTACGTGTGCGTGCTTTGGGCTTGACCATACAGACGAGTTTGACCGATCGAATATGTAATGCGCAACGAGAAGCTTTGAAGGATGAAAACCTGAGAAGAGAAGGTTTGAGAGGTTTAGAATGCGAACTGATACAAAAAGCGGATGAAGTGATGTACTTCATGGATCGAGTTTGGGTACCGCTTAGAGGTAACCTATGTGAACTGGTTATGAACGAAGCTCATAAATCCAGATATTCCATTCACCCAGGTTCTACCAAGATGTATCAGGATATCAAGGAGTTGTATTGGTGGCCGAATATGAAGAGAGATATTGCGGTCTATGTAGGTAAATGTCTGACGTGCTCTAAGGTTAAAGCTGAACATCAGAAGCCGTTTGGGCTTCTGTAGCAACCAGAGATTCCTAAGTGAAAATGGGAACATCTTACGATGGACTTTATCACCAAGTTACCCTGTACGTCACGTGGACAAAATATGATATGGATAATTATGGATCGATTAATAAAGTCTGCTCATTTCTTGGCGCTTAAGGAAACAGACAGTACGAAGAAGATATCGCAGTTGTACCTTAACGAGATTGTAGCCCGTCATTGAGTACCAGTATCAATTATTTCAGATAGAGACGGACGATTTGACTCCAGGTTTTGGCGATCTCTTCAAGAGTCGCTGGGTTCTCGTTTGGACATGAGTACTGCGTATCATCCTCAAACGGATGGTCAGAGTGATAGAACCATTCAAACGTTAGAGGATATGTTGAGAGCGTGTGCGATCAATTTCGGTGGAAGTTGGGATACTCACTTGCCGTTGGCAGAGTTTTCTTACAACAACAATTACCACGCTAGTATCAAGGCCGCTCCGTTCGAAGCCTTGTACGGAAGGAAGTGTCGATCGCCACTTTGTTGGGCTGAAGTCGGTGAAAAGCATTTGACCGGACCCGAGCTTATTCAGGAGACCACGAACAAGGTTGTCCAGATTAAGAGTAGGTTGAAAGCTGTCGCAGATCGACATAAGAGTTATGCGGATAACCATAGGAAGCCGTTGGATTTTCAGGTCGGTGATCGAGTCATGTTGAAGGTATCTCCTTGGAAGGGCGTTGTGAGGTTTGGAAAAGGGGGAAAGCTAAGCCCGCGTTATATAGGTCCTTTCAAAATCGCATCTCGAGTTCGATCAGTCGCGTATAGGCTTAAGCTGCCGCATTAATTGAGTGAAGTTCATGACGTGTTTCATGTCTCCAACTTGAAAAAGTGTCTGTCTGATGAGACACTGATTATACCTGTTACACCCCGACCACGTAAAACGAGAAACACGTGGCGGAAACGTCAGGGAGTGTTGTAACAGAATTATTGTTTCACAACCATGGCATACAAAGTTATATTTTATTTATCAAACAAGAGAGTTACATTGTCTTTAAACATGAAACCAAGAGTTCATAACGTAATTAAACTAAGTCTATCTTCGTTTTATGTCTCTAAGGCACAGGTCCGCCCTAATGTCACGATCATCATCCTAAGCGACAGCTCCTGAAAACACATGTGAAAATAGGTACGTCAGCATAAAAATGCTTGTGAGATACATAGGTTTAGTAAAAAATAGGATTCATGACTTGGGTTTTAAAAGATAGGTTTAATAAAAGTAGCCATGAATCTTGTTAAGTGCTTTCTTTTATAAATCGTATGAAAACTCGATAAGAAATCAGACTATATAAAAGAATGGTGTATGGTTAATAAAATAACCGAGTAAAATGAGTTGGATAAAATAAACTGTTTTGTAAGACAATGTCTTGTGAAAAATACGTTGTTTATGTAAAATGTAATATGTCAAATATTGAAATGATTTAAGTAACGCTACGACATGTAATATCATACAAGCACTTATATATAGGAAGTACCAGCGGCGTATCCACCATGCTTGTATCATATTACACACGCCTCGTTACTCAAATCACTTACCCAAACCAACCATCATTGTAAATTGTTCATGTATAAATCAATTGTCAAGTGTTATTGTGTAAACCATATCAAAATGTCTATGTCTAATGTAAATCACTAAATGTGTATATCAATGCCAAAATGTCTATGTCAAATGTCAATTATGTAATGTGTAACCAAAATGTCATGTATGGCAAGTGAAATATGTATCAACTAAACCATAGGTAAAAATGCACAAAGCAATGTATTGAAGTAAAAATGCACAAAGCAATGTATTGAAGTAAAACGTGGTTTAAGTCAACGTTATGTTTTGTGGAAATGCATGCTATACTGAATACAAACATTTATGCGATATTGTAAAAATGCATACATTCAAGCCTTGTGACTGTGGTGATAGACCTTTAAACAAATTAAAGGTTTATCTGTGTTATGTCTATCGAATTCGGTCATTCCTTCCATCCAAACATACCTAGGATGTCAGGAACGGGAGTTGTCAATTCCTATGGTACCACTACCTACTAACGAATGGCGTAGCTAATGTTAATGAATGTATTTTTGTCCCATTTAAACAAACCAAATGTCATATTAAAATGTAAGCATGTGAAAACAATGCACTAAGTATGTAATCGAATGAACATACATAGCGTGAAATGTAATGTAAAACAATGTACTAAGTATGCACACAATGGACATACATAGCATGAAATGTAATGTAAAACAATGTACTATAAATGTACTAATAAACATAGCAAGTATATGATGTGAAAACATGGAAAGCATGAAAGTAACAAGTAGGCACATGTGTTTCACCCTAAAACGTTTGGAAAACAGTAAAAGAGGGGTCTATGTACTCACTTGAGATTGCTTAGTAGTCTTTGAGTAACAACCAAACAATGCTAGAGATCACGGAAATCAAACGGCACCTAATATAGGTAACTATGTTAATAACCGGACCTATTTGGAGGATCGGGTAACATGAGGGTTTGTAAACCAAATAAGCGTGGGAACTTATGTAATATGGTTTAACAAACCTTACATACTAAAATGAAACCTAACCTAAGTGCTTACGACCCATTACGACCCGTTTAGGTAGATTATGCTACTTTAACGCGTCGTTCACGTGAAACGCGTTCGGAAAGCCTAACTAGTCCTATGATAAGTAAAATATGCCTTAACATGTCTAACATTGTTACCAAATCAGTTTAGATACCAAAAGTTATGTTACATATGCTTAAAATAAATCTTGGCGTAAAAAGGGCGTTTTGGTAATTTACCTAAGGCATATAAACTACCTATCATACAACTACTTAAACGTCGTGACCATAAGGTATAACCTCGGAAGGTTATTCCCTATATACTATGGTCACCTAATGTGTTTGGTCGGATCCTAACGATCGACCAAACGGGTCGGGTTCGAAAGTATAAGCGATTGTTTAGATCGCTTACCTTACGACCCTATATAAGCACTAAACTAAAAGTGACGAGCTAAGCATGTTAAAACATGCTTAACTAAGTTTAGAAAACAGGTTTGGTATCAAAACAAACGGTTTTGATACCTAAGAGTAGTTTGGTTACAAAATACGCAAGAATACGCATTTTGGCCGAAACTACGACTCGTCACTGAGCCTAGATAACGTGGTAATCAGTAGGTATAGTCACTAGGGACTATAACCATCGTGATTACGCTCACGTTATGAAGTTCAAACGAACTTCGCATTGACCATAAACTGGTCACTGCTGAAAGTCAAACAAAGTTTGACTTTAACGCTAAAACGAATGAAAAGAACGAAGGAACACTTACAAAGGTCCAAGAACGGAAGTTTTGAATCCGAATACTCTCAGGTATGAAGTGTTAAACACAAAAACTTAGAGAGCAAATTCAGATTTCAAAGGTGTGGGTTTTTGGGGTTGAAAGGGTTGGGTATTTATAGGAATGTTGGAACCGTTAAGATCGTTTATCGAATAACGTGCTTCAATCTTGTCACACCCCCAAAATCCACACGCGGAGTATCACCGCTTGAAGGCGTGACTGACCAGGATCAAGCCACCAATCATATTGAACAAGCATGTAAGTAACATAATTCAACCAAACAATATGAAAGGTGTTCAAAAACCAAAGCATAGTTAAGTATTTAGCGGAAGCATAATTGTAAAACCCATTGTAAGTATAAAATAAGAAATAAAGTAATGTTTATAGCATGGCACACACTGCCATGTCCCACAACGACTGTTCCTCCATGTGCAAGCTCCATAAGTACCTATTGACCTGCAAGGCATGTAGCAACGAATCAACAACAAAGTTGAGCGAGTTCACAGTTGGTTATTTGGTTATAGTATTCGTTTTGTAAATCGTATGTTCGTTTTGTAAACCATGTATCGTATTAATTTGTATCGCGGCCATCCAGGCATGCGTGCGATGATTAGTGGGGGCTTCCCATGTGTTACTAGACCACGCGTATCGACTGCTACGAAAATGTAAGAGGTGCCCTAAGTCAATGTCTATTAGCAATGACCCTTTGCCCATAGTCCATTAGTACACGCCCGTCCGACTGGCACGGTGTGAGGTTTGTTAAACCTAATAGCGCTATTAACTAATGACCCGTTCCCATTCCCAACCCACCGGGAATCCCATGCCTTGGCTAGTGTGAACTCACCTTGGTTTGCTCGGCAGATACACAGAAAGGTCAAGTCTAGCTGCTAGTGGTCAACCACGTCCTAACATGGTTACCATACAAGTCAGGTTTTGGTTTCAAGTAGTGCACATAAGTATCACATAAGCTAGCAGATAAGGAACACACACAGATCATGGCAAATACACATCATCACGTTTAACAATCATAACGTATTCAACTTGTGTGATTAAGAGATTGGGCTCGCACAAGCTTAATGGCCTTGTGCGAGTCATCCGTTGGAGCCCAATATCAAGAAACCCAAACAAAACTATAAGCATAACTACGGCCCAGATAACATGTCTTGTGCGATCCGGGATCCCTTGTGCGATTGGAATTAGTCCGGCCCAACATGAATATCCGGCCCAACAGTTAACCAAACATAACAACTTGTGCGATCCAACAGTCTTGTGCGACTGGGGACCTCTTGTGCGATCAGGTCATCTTGTGCGACCAGATCAGCTTGTGCGACTAGGCTTCTTGTGCGAATGGACCTCTTGTGTGACCAAGAGGTCTTGTGCGAATGGTTTAAACATCCGAATATTATGTCATTCGGTTACAATTATTCAATAGTTTCCTTATTTACACTTTATCAATTAACAAATTTCCAACTATCCATTTAACATACCATCGATCAAACTGAGCATATTCTAATCAATTCTCACGAACCCTAAATAATCATAGTTATGAGCAATAATCAAACATTCAATCCGGATCATTAGGCTAGCAACTTTTACATCAACATGCAATACTAATCATCATACAACCACTTCGAATGTCATATCCCAACAGCCGATTACATGCATCTGAATCAAGATTATCATCACATAAACATCAATTCTAATTCGGTTTAAGCACCCTACACAAGTGATTCGATCTACACGAGCAACCCCTAGTGATTTTCAATCATAAGCAATCATATAACATTTCTCCAAATCATTAAACAACAATCCGAAAACAGGACATGATGATCAATTAACATCTATTCGGTTCTTAAATTGACATTATAACATCCGATTCACATAAGCATAATCACATAAACATCATTGTTCATCATATATGCAACACTTAATCATTATATCAATCATGGAATCATAACATCATGAACACTAACTGATTGAGAGGAGGATGGAATAAGTGATTGATCCGAACAAGAAAAGATCTTCAATAGAGAGGGTGTGTGTGTGTTGCCGTCGAGTTCTAGAGAGAAGGAAGAGAGCTAGGGTTTGTGTGTGTAAAGTGTTTTGCAAATTATGAGGGGTATATCCTATCCCCTAAGTGTTATGCGACATAAGGTTGTGGGCCGAACCCTCACTTGGGCTGCCCATTGATTCGAATACAAGAGTGTAGCCCGAATGGGCTTGTGCGATCGGGTGTGTGTTGTGCGTTTGGGCCATTTATATACATACATACATTACACAAGCACATATCAAACATAACATTCATTAATCACTCACTTTCATATAATCACATCACGTTCACACACATTACATCAAAGTACAAAGATAGGTTCAGAAATACGAGTTGTCACATTATCCCCAAGTTGAAAGAAATTTCGTCCCGAAATTTGGTACGTACTCACTGAGGAAGCTAATTAAGTTGCATGGTTTTCCCGGTTTTCCTGGGGTGTCACATCCTCCCCCCGTTGATCTGGAATTTCGTCCCGAAATTCCGTAGCTTCAGCCTCAGTAGTGGTTGTACTGTTTGCGAATAGTTGGGGATACTTTTGTTTCATTTGATCTTCGCGTTCCCAGGTGAACTCTGGGCCGCGACGTGAGTTCCAACGAACTCGAACGAGAGGTATTCTAGTGCGCTTGAGGACCTTAACATCCCGGTCCGTGATTTCAACTGGTTCCTCGACGAATCGTAACTGCTCGTCGATAGTGAGCTCCTTCAATGGAACTACGTGGGTCTCATCTGACAGACACGTCTTCAGATTCGACACGTGGAAGACGTTGTGAACTGCACTGAGTTCTGCTGGTAGATTCAGTTTGTAGGCCACCTTGCCTATCTTCTCGATGACTTCGAAAGGTCCGACGTATCATGGGTTAAGTTTGCCTCGTTTACCAAAACGAACCACACCCTTCCAGGGTGAAACTTTGAGTAGCACCCGCTCCCCAACCTGGAGCTCGAGTGGTTTCCTGTCCTTATCGGCGTAGCTTTTTTGACGGTCACGAGCTGCCGCCATTCGTTGTAGTATTTGAGCAATTCGTTCTGTAGTGTCTACCACAAGTTCTGGACCAGTGATCTGACTATCCCCCACCTCTGCCCAACAAAGAGGTGACCGACATTTACGCCCGTACAATGCCTCAAACGGAGCAGCTTTAATGCTGGTGTGGTAGCTGTTATTGTACGAAAATTCCACAAGCGGCAGATGCTTTTCCCAGCCATTGCCAAAGTCAATTACACATGCCCTAAGCATGTCTTCGAGGGTCTGGATAGTGCATTCAGACTGCCCATCCGTTTGCGGGTGATAAGCTGTGCTCATATCTAAACGTGAGCCAAATGACTTGTGCATTGCTTGCCACAGTTCTAAAGTAAAACGTGCGTCACGATCAGTGATAATAGAGGTGGGCACTCCATGCCTCGAGACTACTTCCTTAAGATAAACGTCTGCTAATGTGGAGAACTTATCAGTTTCCTTGATAGCCAAGAAGTGAGCAGACTTTGTGAGTCAATCCACGATCACCCAAATAGTATCGTTACCACGTTGAGATCTAGGCAGGCCAGTAACAAAATCCATGGAAATTTGCTCCCATTTCCATTGTGGTATCTCTGGCTGTTGAAGTAGGCCTGAGGGTTTCTGATATTCCGTCTTGACTCTCGCATAAGTCAAGCACTTGTTAACGTACGTTGCTATGTGTGCTTTCATGCTAGGCCACCAATACGTAGTTTTGATATCGTGGTACATCTTATCCGAACCAGGATGTACCGAGTAGCGAGACTTGTGTGCCTCATCCATCACAAGCTCTCGTAGGTTGCCATAGAGTGGGACCCAAATGCGTCCTGTTACGTAGTAAGCACCGTCTTCCTTCTGTTCTAATCGTTGCCTTGAGCCACGTAGGGCTTCAGCCCTGACGTTTTCTGGTTTCAATGCTTCTACCTGAGCGTCTCGTATCTGAGAAGGAAGACTAGACTGTATAGTGAGTTGTAAAGCTCGTACGCGCTTAGGCGCAGTGTCCTTTCGACTGAGGGCGTCAGCCACAACATTGGCTTTGCCTGGGTGGTACCTGATCGAGCATTCGTAGTCATTCAGTAGCTCGACCCATCGTCGTTGTCGCATATTCAGTTCCTTCTGTTTGAAGATATGCTCGAGACTCCTATGATCTGTGTAGATGGCGCACTTAGTACCGTACAGGTAGTGTCTCCATATCTTAAGTGCAAAAACAACAGCTCCCAGCTCTAGATCGTGTGTAGTGTAGTTCCTTTCATGAACTTTAAGCTGGCGTGAGGCGTAGGATATAACTTTATCCCGCTGCATCAATACACAACCAAGACCCTGGATGGATGCGTCGCAGTAAACCACAAAGTCATCTGTGCCCTCTGGCAATGAAAGGATAGGTGCACTGCAAAGTCTATCCTTTAAGTGCTGAAATGCTAGTTCCTGTGCATTTCCCCATCGATAAACAACGCCTTTCTGCGTCAGTGAGGTGAGGGGCTGTGCAATCTTGGAGAAATCCTTAATGAACCTTCTGTAGTAACCTGCCAAGCCCAAGAATTGGCGAATTTCCGTTGGTGTACGAGGTGCAGGCCAGTTCTTAATCGAGTCTACCTTAGATGGGTCCACATGAATCCCATCTTTGTTCACCACGTGGCCTAAGAAATGGACTTCGCGAAGTCAGAAGTCGCATTTTGAAAACTTGGCGTACAGCTGTTCTGTTCGAAGGAGTTCCAAAATGAGTCGTAGATGCTGCTCGTGTTTCTCCTGACTCTTCGAATAGATCAGGATGTCGTCGATGAAAACTATGACGAACTTGTCTAGGTAAGGCTTGCACACTCTATTCATCAAATCCATGAAGACCGCAGGTGCGTTTGTCAGCCCAAAAGGCATGACCAAAAACTCATAGTGGCCATATCGAGTTCTAAAGGCTGTTTTGGAGACGTCCTCTTCTCGGACTCTCAGCTGGTGTTATCCTGATCTCAAATCAATCTTTGAATAGTAGCTCGACCCTTGCAGCTGGTCGAATAAGTCGTCAATGCGTGGAAGAGGATAGCGATTCTTCACAGTCACCTTGTTGAGTTCATGGTAGTCGATGCACATTCTGAAAGTACCGTCTTTCTTCTTCACGAATAGTACTGGAGCTCCCCAGGGCGAAGAGCTAGGACGAATAAAACCCTTATCCAAGAGTTCTTGGAGTTGCGTAGAAAGTTCTTCCAACTCTGATGGAGCTAAGCGGTACGGTGCACGAGCTATGGGCGCTGCTCCAGGAGCTAGCTCGATTTGAAACTCGACCTGGCGATGAGGCGGAAGACCAGGTAATTCCTCAGGGAATACCTCAGGATAGTCGCATACAATCGGAAAATCTTTTATCTTCTTCTCTTTCTTCGAGGTGTCAGTAACGAGAGCCAAAATAGCAGTGTGGCCCTTACGCAAACACTTCTGGGCCTTTAAGAAAGAGATGATGCTCACAACAGCACCACTCTTGTCACCACGAATCAATAGAGGTTCATCACCTGGGCGAGGAATACGAACAATCTTCTCGTTGCAAAGAATCTCTGCTTGGTGTTGGGATAACCAGTCCATCCCTATGACAACGTCGAAACTACCCAGAGTGATAGGAAGAAGGTCGATTGAGAAAGTATGACCAGCAAGAACAAGGTTACAACCTTTGACTACGTGCGTGACCTCTAAATTTTTACCATTAGCTAACTCTACAGTGTGCTTAGGGTTCAAAGGTGTTGGGGTACGCTTAAGCATTTAACTAACTTTTAAAGACACGTAGCTAGTATCAGCACCCGAATCAAATAGGACTGTAACATAAAAGTCGTCGAGAAGGAACTTACCCGTCACCACGTTGGGATCATTCCTCGCTTCACCTTGACCAATAACGAATACACGACCCCTTGCACCATTGCCGTTGTTACCCCCATTGTTTCCATTCCCCTGATTGTTATTATTGTTGTTGTTCTGGTTCTGAATCAGCTGGGGACAATTTCTCTTAATGTGGCCTTCAGCTCCACACTGATAGCATCCCTTGTTGTCTCGTTGTTGCTGCTGCTGGTCTTGTGGAGCTGGTGGTTGTTGTCGCTGGTTCTGATTCGCAGGTCGTAAGCTCCTACAATCCTTAGCTTCATGACCCATCTTGAGACACCTCTGGCAACGACCCTTGTTGCACTGACCACTGTGGTGTCTGTTGCATCTGTTGCACTTTGGAAGGTTTCCTTAATAACCACCTTGCCCTTGGCTACCAGAAGATTGCTGACCAGGGCTCTTGTAGTTTTCAGTTCTTCTCTGCTGAGACTGAGACTGAACAGAAGTTGAACCTTTGCTCGAAGCTCCATCCCACTTACGTTTGTTGTCACTGGGAGTTTCAGAAGTAGTTGTAGCACTAATACGCTTTGGTAACCTGTTCTGCTCCACCGCCTGATCAGTGAGGCGATGAGCCAATTGTACAACTTGCTGGATGGTGGCTAGGTTGGCTGAAGTCACATGACTTTGGATTTCTGGCACTAAGCCCTTGAGATAAAGTTCGATACGCTTAATTGGAGGGTCCACCATGGTAGGACACAGAATAGCAAGCTCATTTGATCTTTTTGTATAAGCTTCAATCTCTGACCCCGTCATCTTGAGGTTGAAGAATTCGACTTCCAGTTTGTGAATTTCATCACGATTGCAATATTCCTCTTTGATCATCTACTTAAAGTTGTTCCATGGGGTGGCGTTAGCAGCAACCAACCCCAGCATTTGAACCTGAGCGTTCCACCACGTGAGCGCTAAACCCTCTAGAGTACCGGTAGCATACTTCACCCTGCGAGCCTCAGGGCATTCACACATCTCGAACACAGATTCGAGCTTTTCAAACCAGTGGAGGAGACCACAGCTCCTTCAGTGCCGCTAAATGTAGTGGGTCGGCAGTCCATAAAAGTTTTGAAGGTGCACACAGGTGGTTGAACATGTTGACCTGTTGTGGGTGTAAGAAAGGACAAAGTTTAACACAAAGGTAGGTTCACGAGAGTAGGACCTAAAGATCCTAGAATGAGTTTAAACTACAGGGTATACCTCCTGCTTGTGCGGCTGCAAGTGCCGCAGCAACTTGTTCGTTAATCAGAGCCATCAACTGGGCTTGTGTCATGTTAACGCGTCCAGACATGATCTTCATACCAAGAGAAACATGAGTGAGAGAGGTTCGCGAAAGTGCGATGACAGAAGAGAGTAAGCACACTCGTGTTTTCAATTAACAGTGACTACGTTTATCTAAACATACCATGAGCAAACTTCTATGTAATCTAGCAAGTAGGCAATAAATCATAAACCATATCACCTAGAATGTCGAGCCTTGCACGTGGAGTGAAGCGTCAATGTGGATCGTAGAGCACTGTACTGGTTATAGTCTGGTTTTAACAAAAACGTTTTCCATTATTAAAACCAAGTTCTCTATAACCAATGGCTCTGATACCAATCTGTCACACCCCCAAAATCCACACGCGGAGTATCACCGCTTGGAGGCGTGACTGATCAGGATCAAGCCACCAATCATATTGAACAAGCATGTAAGTAATATAATTCAACCAAACAATATGAAAGGTGTTCAAAAACCCAAGCATAGTTAAGTAATTAGCGGAAGCATAATTGTAAAACCCATTGTAAGTATAAAATACGAAATAAAGTAATGTTTATAGCATGGCACACACTGCCATGTCCCACAACGACCGTTCCTCCATGTGCAAGCTCCATAAGTACCTATTGCCCTGCAAGGCATGTAGCAACGAATCAACAACAAAGTTGAGCGAGTTCACAGTTGGTTATTTGGTTATAGTATTCGTTTCGTAAATTGTATGTTCGTTTTGTAAACCATGTATCGTATTAATTTGTATCGCGGCCATCCAGGCATGCGTGCGATGATTAGTGGGGGCTTCCCATGTGTTACTAGACCACGCGTATCGACTGCTACGAAAATGTAAGAGGTGCCCTAAGTCAATGTCTATCAGCATTGACCCTTTGCCCATAGTCCATTAGTGGGGGCTTCCCATGTGTTACTAGACCACGCGTATCGACTGCTACGAAAATGTAAGAGGTTCCCTAAGTCAATGTCTATCAGCATTGACCCTTTGCCCATAGTCCATTAGTACACGCCCGTCCGACTGGCACGGTGTGAGGTTTGTTAAACCTAATAGCGCTATTAACTAATGACCCGCTCGCCATAGGCCTCGACGATTAAGTCGATAAATGAGGGACTTCATTTGATAGAGTTGATGGTCTTATGATCGTGTACGTAGGTTTTACGTACGTGCCCTTCAATCCGAGGACAGTAGTATGTATAAGTGTACGTAGGTTTTACGTACGTGCCCTTCAATCCGAGGACAGTAATAAGTAGTTTAATAGTAATGGTTGTACGAGTAGTTAATCAATCCCATTCCCAACCCACCGGGAATCCCATGCCTTGGCTAGTGTGAACTCACCTTGGTTTGCTCGGCAGATACACAGAAAGGTCAAGTCTAGCTGCTAGTGGTCAACCACGTCCTAACATGGTTACCATACAAGTCAGGTTTTGGTTTCAAGTAGTGCACATAAGTATCACATAAGCTAGCAGATAAGGAACACACACAGATCATGGCAAATACACATCATCACGTTTAACAATCATAACGTATTCAACTTGTGTGATTAAGAGATTGGGCTCGCACAAGCTTAATGGCCTTGTGCGAGTCATCCGTTGGAGCCCAATACTACCCGGCCCAATATCAAGAAACTCAAACAAAACTATAAGCATAACTACGGCCCAGATAACATGTCTTGTGCGATCCGGGATCCCTTGTGCGATTGGAATTAGTCCAGCCCAACATGAATATCCGGCACAACAGTTAACCAAACATAACAACTTGTGCGATCCAACAGTCTTGTGCGACTGGGGACCTCTTGTGCGATCAGGTCATCTTGTGGGACCAGATCAGCTTGTGCGACTAGGCTTCTTGTGCGAATGGACGTCTTGTGCGACCAAGAGGTCTTGTGCGAATGGTTTAAACATCCGAATATTATGTCATTCGGTTACAATTATTCAATAGTTTCCTTATTTACACTTTATCAATTAACAAATTTCCAACTATCCATTTAACATACCATCGATCAAACTGAGCATATTCTAATCAATTCTCACGAACCCTAAATAATCATAGTTATGAGCAATAATCAAACATTCAATCCGGATCATTAGGCTAGCAACTTTTACATCAACATGCAATACTAATCATCATACAACCACTTCGAATGTCATATCCCAACAGCCGATTACATGCATCTGAATCAAGATTATCATCACATAAACATCAATTCTAATTCGGTTTAAGCACCCTACACAAGTGATTCGATCTACACGAGCAACCCCTAGTGATTTGCAATCATAAGCAATCATATAACATTTCTCCAAATCATTAAACAACAATCCGAAAACAGGACATGATGATCAATTAACATCTATTCGGTTCTTAAATTGACATTATAACATCCGATTCACATAAGCATAATCACATAAACATCATTGTTCATCATATATGCAACACTTAATCATTATATCAATCATGGAATCATAACATCATGAACACTAACCGATTGAGAGGAGGATGGAATAAGTGATTGATCCGAACAAGAAAAGATCTTCAATAGAGAGGGTGTGTGTGTGTTGCCGTCGAGTTCTAGAGAGAAGGAAGAGAGCTAGGGTTTGTGTGTGTAAAGTGTTTTGCAAATTATGAGGGGTATATCCTATCCCCTAAGTGTTATGCGACATAAGGGAGTGGGCCGAACCCTCACTTGGGCTGCCCATTGATCCGAATACAAGAGTGTTGCCCGAATGAGCTTGTGCGATCGGGTGTGTGTTGTGCGTTTGGGCCATTTATATACATACATACATTACACAAGCACATATCAAACATAACATTCATTAATCAGTCACTTTCATATAATCACATCACGTTCACATACGTTACATCAAAGTACAAATATAGGTTCGGAAATACGAGTTGTCACAAATCTTGTCCCTACACTTGTTGCAACACTAAGGCATTTCAAAATGGCCCCCCATGATCAGGAAGAGGCAAGTGTGGGTGCATAACAGCTGTTAACAGCTGTTAAAACTGATTAAACTGATCTGGGAAGCTGACACGGGCCGCGTAAGGAGACACCAAGGATTCACGCGGGCCGCCTGGGTCTTCTGATCTGCAACCAACTTTTAAAAATGACAATTTTGGTCCCTGTTGTGTTTTAAGGCCATTTCCGACATGTTTAAGGCCCGTTAAGCCAACTTTAAGGCCCTAAAATGATGCATAAACATTGTGGACATGAAACATGCTCAAAGATATGTCGGATGTTGGTTCGTTTGGTCGTACGATCGCGATGTTCGCTTAATTACGACGGAATGCGCATAAGCGCGAAAAACGATCCAAATTGCGTGACGAATGGATTTTTCTTATGCCAAACACTAAAATAAAATATTTTAGTGCTTACATAAATTTTTGGATGTCCGGATGTATTCAGAATGTAAGTTATGCGCGAAATTGCAAACTTATGCACTTTTTGACGCTTTTAGTCCCTGAATGACCCAAAAGTTTATTTTAGCACACCGAACCCCTCGAAGCCTATTTCTAAGCTATGTAAAAGATATTTATGGTATGTTTAACTTATGGTCATGTTCCGGAATGTCTGTTACAGTTCAAATTGGCATACTTTCACAGTTTGTCAAATTTAGTCCCTGTAGGCAAATTAACTTGTTTTTGCCATACCAAAGCCTTCAAAACTTATTTCTAAGTTATGTAAAGGTTATTTAAGGTATGTTAAGAATATGTTGATGTTCCGGAGTATTTTTCGCATTAAACTGATTACGTTTACGCACCAGTTTGCGTATAACTCTCCAGAAAGTGATATAGAGTTTGAAATTGAACAAAAGTCAAAACATGAAAAATGTAAAACATAACCAAACAAACATTGGGATCAAATAACATTGTTTTATTGATAATTGAACTGTTCACAATGATCACAATCACAAATGTTACAGTCTCCCCTACTTGTGGAAATTTCGTCCCAAAATTTATTTAGAGGAAACTCGTGGGAATAGATGCGGATACTTAGCCTTCATTTGATCTTCGCATTCCCAAGTAAACTCAGGTCCACGTTTAGATTCCCAGCGAACTTTGACCAATGGAATGCGCTTGCGTTTGAGCCACTTGACTTCACGTTCTAAGATTTCCACTGGTTTCTCAATAAATTTCAGTGTTTTATCAACACGAATTTCGTCAAGTGGTATGTGGAGGTTCTCATCAGCTAAACACTTCTTGAGATTGGACACGTGAAAGGTTGGATGAACATTTCCAAGTTCAGGAGGTAACTCAAGTCTGTAGGCTACCTTACCGATTCTTTCGACGATCTTGAATGGTCCAACGTATCTAGGTGCAAGTTTTCCTTTCTTTCCAAATCTGATCACACCTTTCCAAGGGGAGACCTTAAGTAATACTCGATCACCGACTTGAAATTCCATGGGCTTGCTTCCTTGGTCCGTGTAACTCTTTTGACGGCTTCTAGCTGTCTGAAGGTTATCACGAACTTTCTTAACCTTATCAGTTGTCTCTAAAATGAGGGCAGGTCCAGTAAGCTGAGCCTCGCCGATCTCATTCCAGCAGATTGGTGAACGACATTTTTGACCATAGAGAGCCTCGAAAGGAGCCATGTTGATGCTGGAGTGATAACTGTTGTTGTAGGAGAATTCAATTAACGGAAGATGTGAATCCCAACTACCACCAAAATCGATCACACAAGCTCTAAGCATATCCTCCAGAGTCTGGATTATTCTTTCAGATTGACCATCCGTTTGCGGATGATAAGCTGTGCTCAGATTAAGTTGGGTCCCCATAGCAGATTGCATGGTTCTCCAAAAATGAGATGTGAAGCGAGCTTCTCTGTCAGAAATGATGTTCAAAGGAACACCATGTCGAGCTACAATTTCATCCACGTAGAGTTTAGCAAGTTTGTCAGCAGAAAAATCCTCACGGATTGGCAAGAAATGCGCTGACTTAGTAAGACGATCAACAACTACCCAGATGGCATCATGACCTTTCTTTGTGCGCTGAAGTTTAGTAATGAGATCCATAGTCATGTTTTCCCATTTCCAAACTGGGATCTCTGGTTGCTCCAATAAACCCGAAGGACGTTGATGTTCAGCCTTAACCTTAAGACAAGTAAGGCATTTTGATACATATAAGGCAATGTCTTTCTTCATACCAGGCCACCAATACTGAATACGAAGATCCTTATACATCTTATCTGAGCCAGGATGAACAGAATAACGAGACTTATGGGCTTCATCCATAAGCAAGGTGCGAAGGTTATCTTGGCTTGAGACCCACAAACGGTCCATGAAGTAATATGATCCATTGCCCTTCAGTTCCAGATCAGGTGTTATGTGATAGGGAAATTCCTTATCCATCAAACCTTGTGAAACACAAGATTGTTGAGCCTGAGAAATGCGGGCTTGGATATCGGATCGAGCTTGAATATCAGATTGAACACGAACACAATGAAGATTAGTATGTTCCTTACGACTCAATGCATCGGCTACGACATTCGCCTTACCAGGATGGTAGCGAATTTCGCAGTCATAGTCGTTTAGAAGCTCAACCCAACGTCGTTGCCTCATGTTGAGTTCTTTCTGATTGAAGATATGCTGAAGACTTTTGTGGTCCGTGAAAACCAAACATTTTGTACCGTACAAATAGTGTCTCCAGATCTTAAGAGCGAAGACAACTGCACCCAACTCAAGATCATGAGTGGTGTAGTTCTTCTCATGTACCTTCAATTGCCTGGATGCGTAGGCTATGACTTTGTTCCTTTGCATCAGAACACAGTAGACAAGAGTTTAAGGAAGTCTTACAACTAGCTTAAAGCTAGGGAAGAACAAGATGAAAGTGTGATGTATAAAAGCACACAAGAGAGGTCCTTCAAGATCCGAGCTCACCAAACCTTCTAAATCACCTTGATACACCTTGAGATGCACTTGGAATGAATGAACAAAAATAAAAAATGGCGGGTGTGCAAAGAGGGGTGTTCGGCCGTAGCTTTGTAAGAGGGAGAAGAGAGTGTTGAGTGGTGATGGAGGTGAAGGATCATGGTTACTTACATAATCTATCAAGATCTTCATGAATCTAACCATATCTAGTAATATCTAAATAAATCTAATAATATCATGCAAGATCTTATGAAATTTTGCAAATATTGAGGTTGGGCCATCCCCTTTCAACCGTATATATGGAGGGGGAGGGGGTCCATGTGTAAGTTTCAATTATAAAGTTATCTAGTAAATCAAATTCAAATACTAACAAGATCTTCCCAAAATCAAATCAAATCAAATCCAAGGAGTGGATATGGAGGATTTAGTAAGATTTAGGTAAATCTTGTGTGGGGCCACCCCACATGGGGCCGTAAGTTTGATGGGTGGGGGGGGGGGGGGTAATTGTAAATTATTTGGCAAGTAGGTGATTAGTGGAGGGTGCTAAGTGTAAGGGTCTTGCATTTATGTGAAATCATGTATTATATAATATGTTAGTGTGCTCGGGAACCGTAACTAGCTCAGAAAAATAAAAACAAAGCTTCTAGTAATATTTTAGTGTTTCGGGTAATGTCCGGTTGTTTGGTTAGATACTGTTTCGTTAAAGTGTCAAGTTATTCTGAATAGTGTCTTTTATGTACCCTTTTGTAACACAATTAATTCCCAACACTTAGGAAAGCATTCAGGACCATTTAGTCAATTTTCTGCATGTTACTAGCATATTAAAATGCTGAATTTTGTTGAAAAATACAGAATTCTGCACTTAAAGTGAGTTTTAGGCACTTCCCGGCATTTTATCTATCACCTAGTGACGCAGTTTTATGGTCCTCACTTCCCTACGCACTATACTAGTGTAGTACCTTGTCTCTGGCCCATACTGGGTCTTTAAACACTGTCTGTCTAAGTACTGAACATCGTCAGCATTTTCTGAGTTATCCGTTAATTGTGCTAACTGTGCTTTGTGCATCAAGTATGTCACTAAAGTCTGTATGTGAAATGATGTGACAGTATGTAATATGTGATGCACATGTATGTATGATACAGAAATCAGAAAACAGTTTTAGCAATTAATTGTAAATCGGCACAGTCGTTAAGCACTAATCATTATTTAATATATGTACGGATGCATGCAAATTTGACAGTTGTCACACAAAAATGGGTACCTCTATCACTTATTAATGCTTTAGGTGTTCCAAAACGAGAGAATAATTTTCTCAGAAATCTTATTAATGCTTCGGCCTCGGCCCATTTAGACAAGTAATCTACTGCCACAAGTATATATTTGTTTCCTTTTGACGGTGGGAAAGGTCCCATAAAGTCGAGTCCCCACACATCAAAAATTTCACAAACAAGAATGCCATTCTGTGGCATTTCGTTTTTGGAAGAAATATTACCTGTTCTTTGGCAAGCATCACATGTCTTGACAAGACTTTGGGCGTCTTTGTAAATGGTTGGCCAATAAAACCCTGAATCAAATACCTTTCGTGCGGTACTAGCGGCACCATGATGTCCTCCGTATGGACTTTCATGACAATGGCGGAAAATTCTTCGTGCTTCGCTACCATGTACGCATCGTCGGATGAGTTGGTCGGCACACATTTTGAAAAGATAAGGGTCTTCCCAAAAATAATGCTTCATATTAGCATAGAATTTTTTTCTTTGATGATGTGGCCAACCTTTTGCGAATATACCGCTAGCTAAGTAGTTAGCATAGTCGGCGTACCATGGTTCTTCTTTGTATTCCACCATTTCTAGGGACTCCGTCGGAAATTTTTCGTTGATTTGCTTGTCCCTAGTTACCTCCAAAGCTGGGTCTTCTAAGCGTGAAAGATGATCTTCCGCAGTGTTTTCTACTCCTCTTTTGTCTTTGATTCCAATATCAAATTCTTGGAGGAGTAAAATCCACCGAATCAAACGTGGTTTTGCGTCCTGCTTTTTGAAAAGATATCGAGTGGCTGCATGATCTGTATAGACTATAGTTTTAGAAAGAACAAGATAAGAACAAAATTTATCAAAAGCAAATACCACAACCAGTAATTCTTTTTCAGTTGTTGTGTAATTTTCTTGTGCATCGTTAAGTGTTTTACTAGCATAATAAATTGGGTGAAAATGCTTTTCTTTTCTTTGTCCCAAGACAGCTCCAACTGCAAAGTCACTTGCATCACACATGATTTCGAAAGGAAATTTCCAGTCAGGCGCTATCATGATAGGTGCATTGACTAGCATTTCCTTTAGGGTTAGAAATGCTTGATTGCAATCCTTGTCAAAGATGAAAGGAGCATCTTTTTCAAGTAATTTTGTTAGAGGCCTTGAAATTTTAGAAAAGTCTTTGATAAACCGCATATAAAATCTGGCATGCCCTAGGAAACTTCTGATAGCTCTAACGGAGGATGGGGGTGGTAATCGAGAAATAGTGTCTATTTTTGCTCGATCAACCTCCATTCCTTCGCTTGAGATTTTGTGACCGAGTACTATTCCCTCCGTTACCATGAAATGGCATTTTTCCCAGTTAAGGGCGAGGTTAGTTTCCTCACATCGGGATATCATTCGTTCAAGGTTATCGAGGCATTGGTCGTATGAATCAAAGATAGAAAAGTCGTCCATGAAGACTTCCGTAGTCTTTTCTATCATATCATGGAAGATGGCCACCATGCAACGTTGGAAGGTTGCGGGGGCATTACATAGACCAAATGGCATGCGTCGATAAGCAAAAGTTCCATAGGGACATGTGAAAGTTGTCTTTTCTTGGTCTTCGAGTGCTATCGGGATTTGAAAGTAACCTGAAAAACCATCCAAGAAACAGTAAAATTTATGACCGGATAATCTTTCTAACATTTGATCAATGAAGGGCAAAGGAAAGTGATCTTTCCTTGTTGCTTCATTTAATCGTCTATAATCTATACATACTCTCCATCCTGTGACGGTTCTCATTGGTATTAATTCATTCTTTTCATTAGTTACTACCGTCATACCTCCTTTCTTTGGAACAACTTGGACGGGACTTACCCAAGGACTATCGGAGATAGGATAAATAAGTCCGGCGTCAAGTAATTTGATGACTTCGTTTTTAACCACTTCTTGAACATTTGGATTTACTCGACGTTGTGGTTGTATTACCGATTTGTAGTCATCATTCATTAAAATTTTGTGCGTGCACATGGAAGGACTTATTCCTTTAATATCTACAAGCTTCCAAGCAATCGCATTTTTATGTTTTTTCAAAAGGTTAATTAATTTTTCTTTTTCTAAACTATCTAACTTAGATGAAATCATTACAGGTGATTTACCATCTTTGTCTAGAAAAGCATATTCCAAACCTTTTGGAAGTTCTTTGAGCACAAGAGGTGGGTCTTTAAGAGACTCCTTATTTGGTTGCTCATTTTGATCAAGAACTTTAAAAGTTTGTTCTATGGCTACCTCTTCTTCAACAAAGTGGTCAAACTTTTCACTTGTATCGGGTGGTTCATCTTCATCTTCAATTAGGGGGTCATTATTGCCGAATGGATATTTCATTGACCGCTCAAGATCGAAACTCTTTTTAAATGCCCCTAATTGAATAGGTAGATTGTTATACTTCCGGTTCTTCAAAGCTTCGTGGGTTTTTACAAAGGGTCGTCCCAACACTAGAGGAGCGTCATCGAGGATGACAAAGTCGGTTGGGATTACCATTTGATTTGTTTGAACCAAGACATCCTCAACTACACCGATTGATTTTATTATTTTCCGGTTAGATAGAAAAATGGGTATTTGAAGTGGAGAAAAATCACTAATACTTAATTTTTCGAAAATGTAGTTGAGCATTATGTTAACGCAAAGATCTTTATCAATTGTGACATTACTAATAAATGAATTTTGAAAAAAACATGGAACCGGTGTAATGTTGATTTCAAATGGGTCTTCTTTTATTAGCGAGGTTTGATCTTTAGTTAACTTAACACTAATTTTAGTGTCAGTGTTTAACTCTTTTAAAAACTTAGCATGAGTTGGAACTAAACAATGATTTTCAAAAGAAGGTGACAAGAGATTAATTTCTTCAAAATTAGACTCTTCTTGAATTTTAGCGTTAACGGACTCACCTTTTTCGTTGTTTAACTCATGTGTCGGTTTTTCACTTATTTGTTCTTCCATTTTTACACTTTCAATTATCTCTTCTTTATTTAATTCTTCTCTTGCGCGGGACTCCTCTTCCCTTGCGCAAGATTCTTTTATATAGCGCTCGATAACTTTAAGGTGTTCTAATATCCTATCGGTCACTTCGGTTATAGAAAAAGGATCGGGATTTTCAAAGCTTGAATCCGGTTGTTCGATCCTTTGTTCCTCATAATACCCATATGAAGTCTCGAGATCAGAAAACAAAAATAGGTGTAGTTGTAACCTCCTGAGTATTGATCCATAAGAATCACTCAGCAGACCACAACCAAGTCTCGAGATCAGAAAACAAAAATAAAAACGGAGACAGAGGCTGGACACGGCCTCGTGTTCAGTGGACACGGCCCCGTGTACATAATCTGTATATGGGCGTTTTAATTAAAGTTACTAATTTCGTTGAGCACGGGGGCATGTTCAGTGAGCACGGCCCCATGTTCAAGCTACTGTATCTGGGTGTTTTATGAAAAATATGCAGCACGGCCCCGTGTTCAGCGAGCACGGCCCGTGTTCAACCTACTGTAAATGCAAAACTAAACTAAAATGCAGAAAAATGTGCGCGCGTTTTGAAAAGGTTTTGAAAAACTGATTAGGCCGTCGATTTTAAGCTTTCTTAAAATCCTTGTGTCCCCGGCAGCGGCGCCAAAAACTTGATGCGTGTGAAGTGTGTATGGTTTTTAATGTATATTTTAAGCCCTTTTACACTTTTTAGTCAAGTTTTAAATTTATAAAACACGATATTTACTAACACTAAACACACATATGGGCAAGTGCACCCATCGTGAGCGTAGTATAGTCTTGGTAAGATACCGAGGTCATCCAAGGACACAAGAGCTTTTAGTACCGGTTTATCCTCAACGTCTAATCAAATCAAAAAGTTAGAAAAAAGGTTTTTAAACTAGAAAAATAAAAACTAACTAAAATGCTGAAAAATAAAAATAAAAGTAAAAACAGATAGACAAGATGAATCACTTGGCTCCGACTCGTGTTTAGTGTAACCTTTGATTATTTCCGCACTTTTGCACTTTTTAAGAGATTATCTTAGTTATTGTAGTAGGCCCCTCTTTTGAAGGTGACGTTACCCTCAACCCAGTAGTTTGATGCAGCAAGGATACAATCCTAAAGGGTCGGATTATTGAAAGATAATTAATTAAGTTATTAATGCATATTATGGTAGGCCCCTCTTTTGAAGGTGACGTTACCCTTGGCTAAGTAGTCTGAGTCAGCAGGGATACAGTCCTAAGTAGCCGGGTTAAAGTATTAATAGTAGCTTACATATGAGGGGATCAAAGAGTTTGGACCCCCGCCATCCAATACCGGTGGGTATTGAAGAAGGTCCTACTAAATTTGACCCAGGTCCTTGCAGGATCTATACACTGAACAAGGCAAGACTCTTACCAAACCGTTCCCTTAACCCCCAACCAGGTAGCCAACATACCTCCATATAGACCGTGGAGATATGAATGGTGAAAATCTTTTATTTTATATAGACAGTAAAATAATGCCAAGACACCCCGGACAAACGATAAGGAAGAATCACCTTCAACATAAGAAACTAGTTATTAAAGTCATTAATACATAACCAAGTAAAAAGTGCGAAAAGATTAAAAATAAAAAGTATTACACTAGACACTTGTCTTCACCAAGTGATGTAAGAGACTTAGGCAAACATGGCCTTTGATTGTCAAGAACTCTTACGATCAATCTTGGATCCCGAGACGACTCACACACTCTATGAAGGACAATGGATGATGGTGGTGGATGATGGTGTTGTGATGGTGGTGGGTGAAGTGTGAGAGAGGTGGTGTGCCAAGGGATGGTTTGCAAATGAGCCAAGCACCCTTATTTATAGCCTGAACAGTAGCTCGGGCACGGCCCCGTGTCCATCCTCTTCTCTGTCTTCATTAATTGCAGTTTGTCTGCATTAGTTGACCACGCCCCCGTGTCCGCTGGGCACGCCCCCGTGTGCAGAAGCGTATTTGTACTATCAATATTTGCCTGGATTCTGCAAATCTTATAGTTGACCATGGGCCCGTGTCCGCTGAGCACGACCCTGTGGTGGGCGATAGAAGCTTCTATAGCTTTGTCTTTTATGCTGGCACTTGGGCACGCCCCCGTGTTCACTGAGCACGGGGTGTGTTCAGCCTTCTGTTATCTTGTTTTGCTTGGGAAGATGTTGTCGGGGAGGTCGGGCATGCCACGTTTGTTCCTTTTCTTGTATTTATGTTAGATTTAGCTGCCTTTTTGCTTCTTTTGTTATTTGAGCTCATTTAATCCTAAAAATACAAAAGGAAGACAAAAACACACTTTTTCCAACATTAGTACTAAAAAAGGGTTAGTTTTATGCCACAATTGATGTAATTTATATGTTGCATTTTGTGCACATCACTTCCCTTTTGGTTCGAGTATGAGTTATGCGGCCCAACAAGGGCTTGTGCAATGGACTCATGTTGTGCGGTTGGGTTCATGTTGTGCGACCACCTTACATATATACATACATTACATAAAATCACATAACACAATAAACATAACATTTCATTAACATCAATGTGTCACATAACATTGAAGCATGATCGTATCGTATCAATAATACATCACCACCCTCAAGGTTTCAAGAAGTGATCACCATTGATCGAAAGTCGAGCCTTCCAAATTCTCTAAGCTAGAGTGTGTTCGTCTCAGTATCTCAGCATGGAGTGGCGAGAACATAATGTCACTGGGGTAAGAGAGTGATGGTTTGATCTAAGCCAATGATAGAAATTAAACAAAGCATTAATCAACAATCAGGTGTTGGTACAAAGGCTAGTGGAAAGATTCCGCATATATTTGGAAAAATATCATGGAGTTAAAATACGACTCTTGTAGTGTAAGGTGGGTTAGGTAAACGTATAAATTATCGGGTTCGCCGATGGGTTGAGTGATCCATATCTCCGTCCCCAAATGTCCTGAGGACTGTTTCACCAGTAATAGCATTCATCCACTACTTGTGATCGGTGAAAATCGTGGTATGGTTGTTGGTGTTTTGTTAAATCGGTTGCCAATCAAAGAAACAGGGGATTAATGAGGTTCATACGAAGAGTCGAGCGAAAACAGGGGTCCTACAATAACCACAGAATTCAACCAAGTAACTTGTTATCTAGAAGCAATTCTAGTAGTAATGTATGGTGGCATGACACAAAAAGGGAAGTTCGTTGCATCATGGTCACAGAAGTATATCACTTCTCCAAAACAAAATTTGGTTGGTAGGGTTGCGAGTTGTAAAACGACAAACGCGTGTAATTGTGGCTGCTTCGTTTCTAGTAACGACGACCAGTGGAGATGATGAAGTTCGTCAACAGGGATGCGTGGGTATAGTTCTCCTAATCCTGAGTTCGTTTGAGCAAGTTCTGGTCTACGTGGATGTTGATGTACAAACCGAATGTATGGAAGGTCAAATGACGACGTCATGTCGAGATAAAAGTATGAATAGATAGAACGCTTGAACAGTCGTATCAGGGTGACGAGAAATCAGAAGGGAGTTTGACCACCACTTGTCAAATAGTTAAGCAATTGTGTGTCACAAAGAACGCAGTAGGGCTATTAGGCAGCATGTTACTATTCCAAACAATCATACCATAAACCGTACATTTACACAAAAGTAATCTAGCAAGTAGGAAATATAAACTAAAATCATACCACCTAGAGTGTTGAGCCTTGCACGTAGAGTGAAGTGTCGTTGTGGATCGTTGAGCACTGAACAAGTTATAGTCTGGTTTTTATTAAAAAACTTTTCCCTTTATAAAACCAAGTTCACTATAACCAATGGCTCTGATACCAATCTGTCACACCCCCAAAATCCACAAGCGGAGTATCACCGCAGGAGGCGTGACATGACCAGGATCAAGCCACCAATCATATTGAACATTATAATTAAGTAAATAAAACCCAACACCATCAATATGATTAGTGTCACACAATTAGGTAGAGTTTAAGTTATCAGCGGAAGCATTAAGTTCAAAACCATGGTATAAGTTAATAAGTTCATAAAGTTTAACATGAACACCTCACGGTTCATGTCCCACAACGACTCCTTCTCCAATGCAAGCTCCTGTAAAGAACCTAATGACCTGCAAGGCATATGGTAACGAATCAACAACAAAGTTGAGCGAGTTCATAGTTGGGTGTTCCTTTCAAGTTGTTTCAAAAACATAGGTTTCCTTTAGCTGGCTTACTTGCCGTGGGGGTTACCCCATAGTTGAAAAACATGATTAACCATTCCTTTTACTCTGGCTCCCAGCCGTGGGGGCTACCCCATGAATATCCCACTAGACCTGTTACCATATCGACTACTGACAGAGAAAGTTGGGTGCTCTAAGTCAATGTCAATCATCATTGACGTGCCCAGATCCATAAGTCCACTCCCGTCCTCTGCGGCACGGTGTGAGGCTTGTCAAACCTAATAGTGCTATTTAACTAATGACCCGTTCGCCATTGGCCCGGCGATTAAGTCGATATAAAAATAAGGGACTTAATGATAGAGTTTTTGGTCTAGTAACAATGTTATCACCCTTCAATTAAGAGGGTGTAGGTACGTATTCTAACCAAGAGAATACGTAGGTTTCCTTTCAATCGATTACCCATTCCCAACCACCGGGAATCCCATGCCTTGTAGAAAGTGTGAACTCACCTTAGGTTAGCTCAGCAAATACACAAAAAGGTCACTTGAGTTATATGTGGTCAACCACGTCCTAACATGGTTACCATACAAGTCAGGTCTAGGTTCAAGTAGTGCACATAAGTTTACACATAAGCTAGTAGGTTACGAATACGTAATGATCATGGCAAACACATCGATCATATTAACAGTAGCATACAGTTCACATAGACATAACCCAAACTTGTACGACTTCGAGTGATTGGACTGTTATAGTTGTGCAAGCCCAATCCTCTTGTGTGATCCAAATGATAAAGCCCAATAAACATCCAGCCCAACCTATTGTGCGTCCAGCACGATCTTGTGCGACTCATAATGGGTTGTGCGATTCAAAAGAAACCTGGCCCATAAACACGTAACCCAATGACAAACAGTTCAATTAGGTGCAGCCCAACATAACAACTCGGCCCAGACAGGTTTGGCCCAATTGTGCGATCCACCAATAGTGAGCCTTGTGCGACTGGGCTGCAGTTGTGCGATTGCACTCCCTTGTACGATTCCAGTTCTGTTGTGCGATTCTAGGTGTGTGATCAGAACTTGTGCGACTGATCTTGTGCGATCAGTTATTTGTTTTCCATATATCATGCAATCAATTTTTTTTATTCATTTAAAGTCGATAACTTCCACAATTAATCCAGATCCTATTCTTGGTAACTCATAATAGGAATCAACCTAAACCAACATCTAGCAATTCATTCAAACGGATCAAACAGTTTATCTTCATATGAACCCTAATAAACATCAAATCATTAACGACAATTTACAACACCCAAAATAGATCAAACCAAGTCAATCACCAAGACCATTCATATGAACCCTAATTGCCCTCGAGCCAACACTAGAAGCAAACAACATGTTCTACACATAACTCGGATCAAACAGAAACTTCATGTCATCAGACTTTTAAACATTAACATTATAATTAACCAATCGGATCGGATCATACCCGTCAACACTAGAGCATATGATTCTTAACAAGTACATATCATTATAAAATCCCTATGTTGTCAATCATCATCTATTGTTTATTTCAGTTACATCAAATCAGCGGATCATAGGATGTTCATCAAGACTTGTATATAAACATGCAACACTAACATCTAATATCATGCATGAACATAATCAACGTACATCGATGATCACAAGCAATAACATAGGGTGAGTTTCGTCATAGATATAGTACTAACCGGTTCTAGTAGTGGAACAAGGAAGGCTTCGAGACAGGAGGATGGCCGCCGGCTTCGAAGAAGAGAAAGAGAGAATAGGGTTTGGGGTGTGTGTGTGATCTTCAAATAATCAGGAAACAAAACCTCAATAAGGTTTTGTATCAGTTTATATGGGGAGGTGGCCGAACCCTTTACATGGGCTGCCCTTTTGGACCGAGTATGAGTTGTACGGCCCAACAAGGGCTTGTGCAATGGACTCATGGTGTGCGGTTGGGTTCGTGTTGTGCGACCACCTTACATATATACATACATTACATAAAATCACATAACACAATAAACATAACATTCCATTAACATCAACGTGTCACATAACATTCAAGCGTGATACATCAGAGTACAACAAAAGGTTTGAAATTCGAGTTGTCAATAAGTCAAACGATGAATTGATATTCTGTTTATAGTCTATCCTTGATTATCCCTACATTTTAAATATATAGTTCGTAATGTCTAGCTAACATACGAGTCCGAACATTTAATGCTATAAATTTAATATGTAAACTTGGGAAGATACCATTTTCGGAGGTTTCAGGTAAACGCCTGCGACGGTTGACCCATGGATTTTATCAAGGAAATGAATGGACTTTCATAAATTATATGGATGTTTTATAATAAACACATAATTAGAAAGTTTTTTTTTCCTTTGGATCAAATTGTTTAATTTGAATATGTGAACTCACCTTCCTTTGTGTTGACACTTGATTTTAACGTGTTCTTCAAGTACTTGAGTTCGGCTTCGGGAATCATGGCGTACCTTGTGGTTGTTGATGCATGTTTTATCACTTAATATGTTTGACTGACTTTTAAAACTTTCTGGGACAAATGTAATAAGATCCGTGAGGATCAAAGACAACTTAACTATGTCGTGGTTGTGTCATGTTTTGGAACGTTATGTTTAAAAAACTTATGTTTTAAATTAAGTTATTATGTCCAACAATTTAATGCATCGAACATCAAAATAGAAATGGGCATCAACTTCCGTCACCACTACGTTTTATATTCTGCTACGACGTTTTTGGGGTGTGACAGAAGTTGGTATCAGAGCCAACGGTTGTTAGCGAACTAGATGTTTTCGGGGAAAACTCTAGACTTCAACCGAAGAATTTTGAGATTTAAAGTCCAAAATAATCGAAGCCAAATTTTTTTAATAAACATAGAAAATTTTATCATATATGAAAACCATTACGTGTTTATGTGCATATGTGATTTTCTGTTTATTTGCGCCTTATGTGTTACTATTCATTTTGATCACACACTTACTTGTACGGTTATATATGTGTCACAGATGTCGCACGAGCACGAGGTCATCGAGATCCACGACTCTGGTAGCGAGCCAGATTTCGAGACTTCACCCAGATCCATTCTACCAGAGATACCTATCACGACTCTACAGATGGTTGGTATAGCCGAGTTTGCTTCATCTTTCCACGTCGACCCCCGATACGCTTTCACTAGCAACGGGTGGATAGATGATGAGGATGATACTCCTCTCTCGATTCATGAGATGGGACAATCATCTGGCACTGTACGAGTTAGCGATAACGTGATTAAAGGTGTCCCTATTGTCGGAGGATCTCTTAGTATCGCACCAAGGGTGGACGCCACTATTGTCACGGCTCGACCGTTAGAGCCATCAGTTGTCCTACCTGCTGCTGTGATCGAGCCTATCGCTGAGATCCCTCCACCTGTTTCTTCTGAGTCATTTTTACCAGTCATTGAGTCACGCGCTCCTACTACGCCTCTTTTGGTTTACTATCGTCGTAGGAAAAGGACTAGGCCTGCTGGGGAGATCGCATCTACGTCACACGCGGAGACGGCATCTGCTTCCAAGAAGCAGAAAGGGGATTGGGTAGACCGATGTTTCCACTATGATCGACAGTTCGCCACTCTACGCAGAGATCTGGACTCAGCCAAGGGTAAGGTAAAGGACCTCGAGGGACAGATGGATTGGTACGAGGAGTTGAAGGTTTTAGATGACAGTGCGATGGACCAGATGCACTGGAGGATAGTAGACCTGGAGAAGCTTGTCAGGGAGATGTTAGAGTTCTTAGGTTTGAAGCATTGATGCTTGTTTGTGTCACACCCCGACCACGTAGAACATACAAAACGTGGCGGAAATGTCGGGGAGTGTTGTAACAGAATTAATTGTTTCAAATCCATGGCAATTGAAGTTTCGTTTTATTGATTAAAAGTGTTACAATGTCTTAACAAACAAGGAAATACAACATAATTAACTAGTCTTGTATCTTTTATTGTCACTAAAGCCCAAGTCTGCCTATGTGTATCTTGATCATCTTATGCAACAGTTCCTGAAAAACACATGTGAAAATAGGTACGTCAGCATAAAAATGCCTGTGAGATACATAGGTTTTGTGAAAATAAGTTTCATGACTTATGTTTGAGAAAATGTTTAGTCATGAACCTTGTAATTTGCTTTGTTTTGTAAATCGTTTGAAAAACAATGAGTTCAGATGATAAGTATAAATAATAAAGTAATGCATGGTTAAATGAGTAACCATGTAAAATGAGTTTGTATTAGTTAAGTTGTTTGTAAAACATGTATTGTAAAAAGTATGTTATTTGTATAAAATGTTATATGTATCAAACTGAAATGATTCAAATAACGCTACAATATGTAATACCATACAAACACTTATATATAGGAAGTACCAGCGGCGTATCCACCATGTTTGTATCATATTACACACGTATCATTACTTAATCACTTAATCAAACCAAACCAATGTCAAAATGTCTATGTCAAATATCCATGTCAAATGTCTATGTCAAATATCCATGTCAAATGTCTATGTCAAAATATCATGTATGGCAAGTGAAATGTCTCAACTAAACCATATACACAAAAACAAAGTATTGAAGTAAATCTTGGTTTAAATCAAGGTTATGTTTTGTGGGAAATGCATGATCAAATGTCAATCATGTTAAAATGTCTATGCCGAAATGTCTATGTCAAATACGGTTCACACGGTTCACAGATACAAACGGTTCACAGATATCAACGGATCACAGTCAAATGATTACAACGGTTCAATATGTAGTATAATGTGTTCATATGCTGGATAAGCATATGCAACAGAAAAGCAATGTAAAACAATGTACTAAGTACGCACACAATGGGCATACATAGCATGAAATGTAATGTAGAACGATGTACTAAGTACGCACACAATGGGCATACATAGCATAAAATGTAATGTAAAACGATGTACTAAGTACGCACACAATGGGCATACATAGCATAAAATGTAATGAAATCATGTACTATAATGTACTAATGAACATAGCAAGTATATGATGTCAAAACAGGAAAGCATGAAAGTAACAAGTAGGCACATGTGTTCCACCCCAAAACAGTTTGGAAAACAGTAAAAGAGGGGTCTATGTACTCACCTGAGATTGCTCAGTAGTCCTTGAGTAACAACTAAACAATGCTAGAGATCGCGGATATCAAACGGCACCTAGTATAGGTAGCTACATTAATAAACCGGACCTAAATCGGAAGATCGGGTAGCATTAGGGTTTGTAAACCAAACGAGTGTAGAGACTCGTGTCATTTGGTTTAACAAAGCCTACATACTAAATGAAACTTAACCTGAGTGCTTTCGACCCATTACGACCCGTTTAGGTAGCTTATGCTACTTTAACGCGTCGTGCGCGTGAAACGCGTTCGGACCGCCTAACTAGCCCTATGACAAGTGTTATATGCCTAAATATGTTACATAATCAGTTATGTGACAATGGTTTAGGTTACATATGCTTAATTACCAATTATACATGAAAAGGGTATTCTGGTAATTTACCTAAGGCATATAAACTACCTATCATACAACTACTTAAACGATGTGACCATAGGGTATAACCTCGGAAGGTTATTCTCTACCTACTATGGTCACCTAATGTGTTTGGTCGGATCCTAATGATCGACCAAATGGGTCGGGTTCGAAGGTATAGGCGATTTATTAGATCGCCTACCCTACGACCCTAGACAACGTGGTAATCAGTGGGCATAGTCCCAAGGGACTATGACCAACGTGATTACACTCACGTTGCGAAGTTCAAACAAACTTCGCATTGACCATTACTGGTCAACGCTGAAAGTCAAACAAAGTTTGACTTTCTGACTCGAAAAGCAGTAAAATAAGGAAAAGAACGAAAGAATACTTACCCAGGGTCCCCGAATGCTAAACTCGATTCAAAAATCTCAGGTATGAAACAATTGTTTCAACTTAGAGTTTCTCAAATCAAGTTTCTAGTGATTTTAAAGCATATGGGGGTGGGGTATTTATAGTATTCGGTCCACCGTTAAGATCGTTTCAAGGAAAACGTGCCATGATCCAAGCCGTACATTTGTTGCAAAGTTGTGGTGGTTAGAAATGATGTTTATCAGCTGAAAATGCAAGTTACAAGCATGTGGTTGTGGTTTAATCAGCTGATAATCTGCTGACTGTTAAGTCTGATCTGTTCAGGAGAACCCATACGCATCGTAGGGCAAATATGGCTACGCATCGTAGGGCTTAACTTTGGCAGATTTACACTTTTGGTCCCTGCAGTGCAATTAGCCCATTTTCGACACGTTTAAGGCCCGTTAACCCCATTTCAAAGCTCTAAAATGAAGTTAAAGTATAGGGAACTTAAAACATGCTCAAAAATATCTCGGATGTCGGTTCGATTGGTCGTACGAACGCGATGTTCGCTTAATTACGACGGAATGCGCATAAGCGCGTAAAACGATCCAAATGACGAAACGAATGGATTTTTCTTATGGCGAACACTAAAGCATAATATAGTCATACTTACATAAATTTTTGGATGTCCAGATGTATTCAGAACGTAAGTTATGCGCGAAAATGCAAACTTGTGCACTTTTTGACACTTTTAGTCCCTGAATGACACAAAAGTTTATTTTAGCACACCGAACCCCTCAAAGCCTATTTCTAAGCTATGTAAAGGATATTTATGGTATGTTTAACTTATGGTCATGTTCCGGAATGTCTGTTACAGTTCAAATTGGCATACTTTCGCAGTTTGTCAACTTTAGTCCCTGTAAGCGATTTAACATGTTTTTGCCATACCAAAGCCTTCAAAACTTATTTCTAAGTTAAGTAAAGGTTATTTAAGGTATGTTAAGCCTATTTCACTATTCCGGAGTGTTCGTTGGATTAAACTGGTTATATTTACGCATAAGTGCGCGTATAACCTTCCAGAAAGCGATATAGTGTTTGAAATCGAACAAGAATTGATATGTGTAAACGATACACATATTTTTACAAATCCCAAGTATGAAATACAATATTTCACTGGTTGGGCATTTGTTTGATGGTTGAAATGACACAGGTGTTACAGTCTCCCCTACTTTAGGAAATTTCGTCCCGAAATTAATTCGTAGGAGTCTGTCTATGACTTTGTTTCAAATAGTCATCAAAGATATGTAAAGCATAATCTGATTATTTTCCTTAACGGACATTCTTCAGAACGAAAATGAATAAACGGAGTCATTTTCCTCAACGGATATTCTTCAGAAGTGAAAATGAATGGATGATTCATTCTTTCTCAACGGATTCTTTGTCAGAAATGGGAATGAAGGAATAATCCACGGATATTCATTTCTCTCAACGGGTATTCTTCAGAACGAAAATGAACAAACGGGGTCATTTTCCTCAACGGTTTGTTCTTCAGAATTTGAAATGAAAGAAAAATCAACGGATATTCATTTCTCTCAACGGATATTCTTCAGAACGAAAATGAACAAACGGGGTCATTTTCCTCAACGGTTTGTTCTTCAGAATTTGAAATGAAAGAAAAATCAACGGATATTCATTTCTCTCAACGGATATTCTTCAGAACGAAAATGAACAAACGGGGTCATTTTCCTCAACGGTTTGTTCTTCAGAATTTGAAATGAAAGAAAAATCAACGGATATTCATTTCTCTCAACGGATATTCTTCAGAACGAAAATGAACAAACGGGGTCATTTTCCTCAACGGTTTGTTCTTCAGAATTTGAAATGAAAGAAAAATCAACGGATATTCATTTCTCTCAACGGATATTCTTCAGAACGAAAATGAACAAACGGGGTCATTTTCCTCAACGGTTTGTTCTTCAGAATTTGAAATGAAAGAAAAATCAACGGATATTCATTTCTCTCAACGGATATTCTTCAGAACGAAAATGAACAAACGGGGTCATTTTCCTCAACGGTTTGTTCTTCAGAATTTGAAATGAAAGAAAAATCAACGGATATTCATTTCTCTCAACGGATATTCTTCAGAACGAAAATGAACAAACGGGGTCATTTTCCTCAACGGTTTGTTCTTCAGAATTTGAAATGAAAGAAAAATCAACGGATATTCATTTCCTCAACGGATAAATCTTCAGAAACGAAAATGAACTAACGGAGTCATTTTCAACGGTTATTTCCTCAGAGTTGGAAATGAAGGATTACACAACGGATATTCATTTCCTCAACGGATAAATCTTCAGAAACGAAAATGAACTAACGGAGTCATTTTCAACGGTTGCTTCCTCAGAGTTGGAAATGAAGGATTTCACAACGGATATTCATTTCCTCAACGGATAAATCTTCAGAAACGAAAATGAACTAATGGAGTCATTTTCAACGGTTGCTTCCTCAGAGTTGGAAATGAAGGATTTCACAACGGATATTCATTTCCTCAACGGATATTCTTTAGAACGAAAATGAATGGATAATTCATTTTCCTCAACGATTATTCTTCAGAATGGAAATGAAAAGATAAACAACGGATATTCATTTCCTCAACGGATATTCTTTAGAACGAAAATGAATGGATAATTCATTTTCCTCAACGGTTATTCTTCAGAATGGAAATGAAAAGATAATCAACGGATATTCATTACCTCAACGGATATTCTTCAGAAGTGAAAAATGAATAGCTAGTTCATTTTTCCTCAACGGATGCTTCATCAGAATTGGAAATGAATAGGGTTAACTCTTGATACATGATAGAACTTGCTGTGATTTCTGTGCACTAAATTCCATAATTATGTATGCATCCATAATTACGTAATTCCTTGCACAGTCCGCACAGTTTGTTTTGAAATGTTGTGGGGAAAGATATCAAACCTGAGATGAGAGTGACTAGACTACCATAGGGTCCTTTTAATTAGATCAACAGAGGATCTTCTTAATTAGGCCACTAAGGAGTCCTTTCAGCTATATCATCACATGATATCCCTAATCAGATTTTTGGATCAATTTGTTTAACTAGACCACTAAAGGGTCTAATTATGAAGTAGTACCTTATAATCCAAGGGACTTTAACTACAACGTAGAAGTCCATTAAGGATTTAAGTAGTACCTTTGGGTATCCTACTATGAATCTCTTGCACAAAGATATGTAAGATTTTACGAGGATTTGAATAACATAAATTGGATCACATGACACATAAAGGAAAACACATAAGCACATAACCACATAATGGTTTAATTGTTATTATCTTGTTATTGATTGCAATAAACTTGGCACCTCGTACTTCGTTTCTCTTGGAAGAAACGGGTACTTAGGATTTTCGTGGAAACGCAAGAGATTATACAAAGGAAGAAATTTGGAAGTAGTCTGTTCTTCAAGGAATGCGGTTCCTTGATTGTCGGTATTGTATGGGATATGTTTATACATGCAACCACATAAACATATTGAAAAGTAAATGAAAGATTTATTTAAAAACAACAATAACAACAACTGTTTCATAGATTGTGATAAAAGAAAATAATACACAAGGCTCGATTATTTTCTAAACAGCGTTATCTTCTGTCGGTCAGATACTCATCCCTGCGCTGGATTTGCATCAGCAAGTCTTGGGCAATTTCTACTAAAATGGCCCATCTCGCCACAGTTGTAGCAAGATCCCAGTGGGAAACGAGCTTGAGCAGGATTGTTGTTAATCTGATTTGGTGCTGCTGCGGTTGGGCAAACCCTCGCTGTATGACCTATAAGTCCGCAAACTTGGCATGTGCGGCACTTCACACCAACATGATGATGTAGGCCACATTGGTTGCACAAGGGTGCAGTTCCTTTGTAGGGTTTCCTGGCAGGGGGTTGAGCTGGTTGGTTGGGGACGGCTTGATCATTGTGAGCGACCACGGCAAAGTTCTGAGAAGCCTTTCGCTTCTTTGACTTCTTAGAGGATCCAGTCTGTTCATCCATGGTCTTTGATTCCTCGATTGGTTTCGATTCCTCGACCAGTTTCTTGTCACCCTTTCGGAAAAGCTTACGTTTCCTGATCTGCGATTCAGTCAAGGTTGCAGATAACTCAATGGCCTGCCTAACAGTAGTAGGGTTGCTACCAGTCAAAATGTCTTGTATTGAGTCGGGAAGGCCATCAATGTACTTTTCGATCGCCTTATCCAAAGGCGTGACCATGTTTGGGCATAACAGACTTAACTCCTCATAACGGTCCGTGTAGGCTCGATGCTCACCGCTGTCTTGCTCAAGATTGTCGAATTCCCTTTCCAAAGCCCTGATCTCGTGTCGAGGACAGAATTCCTTCATCATAAGGGCTCTAAGTTCAGCCCATGTCTGTGCTAAAGCAACTTCTGCACCCCGATCTCTCATAACCCCGTTCCACCACGTAAGGGCTCTCTTCTGGAACACACTCGAAGCAAACTCGACCTTGCGATTGTCAGGACACTGCACATGGCGGAAGGTATTCTCAATGCTCTCGAACCATTGAAGAAGCCCAGTCGCTCCCTCAGAACCACTAAACTTGAGTGGTTTCGCCGAGTTAAAACTCTTGAAATTGCATGGACCATTGTTGTTGTTGTTGACTTGATTCCATTGAGCAAAGAGGTTTGGGAATTGAGCAGCCATTTGCTGCGCAATGATTTCTGCCAATTCGGCAGTCGCTATCTGGTTCTCGCGTCGAGGAGGCATTCTAAAAGAGGAAACATGAAAGGAAACGAGTGAGAGAATTAGACGAAAAGAATGAGATGAAACAAATCTGATGAAAGCAAGGGTAGTGGTCATTTGTTTGTTACTACAAAGCAACAAACGACCTCGGTGAATAATCAAAGTAAATAGGTCAAAAATAATGTATCGCGAAGACATGCTCGCCTATAAGTGAACACTCATCCCAAGAATTCCCAGGTAAGCACAACTGGTCTCGCGTCTGATGAGATGTATACGAAGTGCTTGCCTAGACAGAAAACTCAGAATACAGGCATTCACCCTTCCAGTTTGCACGTGTTCACATTATTTAAAACCCAAAACCTTGACGAGATTTTGAAAATTCAAAGGGGTTCAAAACCATATAACAGAGGGTTCAAAACCTAGTAATTAATCATCCTAGAACAGATGATTAGTTTTTAAAGCGGTTTTGAAATTTATGTTCTTGTTGTGGTAGTCGCCTAAGGATAGGTGACGGTATTGTTTTATGACTAAACGCAAGTAAACTCGCGTTAGGGTCCTAAGAAAGTTATAGACTAGGTCAAAGCATTACTAATAACCTAATTCCCTATAACCATTGGCTCTGATACCATCTTTTCTGTCACACCCCGACCACGTAGAACATACAAAACGTGGCGGAAATGTCGGGGAGTGTTGTAACAGAATTAATTGTTTCAAATCCATGGCAATTGAAGTTTCGTTTTATTGATTAAAAGTGTTACAATGTCTTAACAAACAAGGAAATACAACATAATTAACTAGTCTTGTATCTTTTATTGTCACTAAAGCCCAAGTCTGCCTATGTGTATCTTGATCATCTTATGCAACAGTTCCTGAAAAACACATGTGAAAATAGGTACGTCAGCATAAAAATGCCTGTGAGATACATAGGTTTTGTGAAAATAAGTTTCATGACTTATGTTTGAGAAAATGTTTAGTCATGAACCTTGTAATTTGCTTTGTTTTGTAAATCGTTTGAAAAACAATGAGTTCAGATGATAAGTATAAATAATAAAGTAATGCATGGTTAAATGAGTAACCATGTAAAATGAGTTTGTATTAGTTAAGTTGTTTGTAAAACATGTATTGTAAAAAGTATGTTATTTGTATAAAATGTTATATGTATCAAACTGAAATGATTCAAATAACGCTACAATATGTAATACCATACAAACACTTATATATAGGAAGTACCAGCGGCGTATCCACCATGTTTGTATCATATTACACACGTATCATTACTTAATCACTTAATCAAACCAAACCAATGTCAAAATGTCTATGTCAAATATCCATGTCAAATGTCTATGTCAAATATCCATGTCAAATGTCTATGTCAAAATATCATGTATGGCAAGTGAAATGTCTCAACTAAACCATATACACAAAAACAAAGTATTGAAGTAAATCTTGGTTTAAATCAAGGTTATGTTTTGTGGGAAATGCATGATCAAATGTCAATCATGTTAAAATGTCTATGCCGAAATGTCTATGTCAAATACGGTTCACACGGTTCACAGATACAAACGGTTCACAGATATCAACGGATCACAGTCAAATGATTACAACGGTTCAATATGTAGTATAATGTGTTCATATGCTGGATAAGCATATGCAACAGAAAAGCAATGTAAAACAATGTACTAAGTACGCACACAATGGGCATACATAGCATGAAATGTAATGTAGAACGATGTACTAAGTACGCACACAATGGGCATACATAGCATAAAATGTAATGTAAAACGATGTACTAAGTACGCACACAATGGGCATACATAGCATAAAATGTAATGAAATCATGTACTATAATGTACTAATGAACATAGCAAGTATATGATGTCAAAACAGGAAAGCATGAAAGTAACAAGTAGGCACATGTGTTCCACCCCAAAACAGTTTGGAAAACAGTAAAAGAGGGGTCTATGTACTCACCTGAGATTGCTCAGTAGTCCTTGAGTAACAACTAAACAATGCTAGAGATCGCGGATATCAAACGGCACCTAGTATAGGTAGCTACATTAATAAACCGGACCTAAATCGAAAGATCGGGTAGCATTAGGGTTTGTAAACCAAACGAGTGTAGAGACTCGTGTCATTTGGTTTAACAAAGCCTACATACTAAATGAAACTTAACCTGAGTGCTTTCGACCCATTACGACCCGTTTAGGTAGCTTATGCTACTTTAACGCGTCGTGCGCGTGAAACGCGTTCGGACCGCCTAACTAGCCCTATGACAAGTGTTATATGCCTAAATATGTTACATAATCAGTTATGTGACAATGGTTTAGGTTACATATGCTTAATTACCAATTATACATGAAAAGGGTATTCTGGTAATTTACCTAAGGCATATAAACTACCTATCATACAACTACTTAAACGATGTGACCATAGGGTATAACCTCGGAAGGTTATTCTCTACCTACTATGGTCACCTAATGTGTTTGGTCGGATCCTAATGATCGACCAAATGGGTCGGGTTCGAAGGTATAGGCGATTTATTAGATCGCCTACCCTACGACCCTAGACAACGTGGTAATCAGTGGGCATAGTCCCAAGGGACTATGACCAACGTGATTACACTCACGTTGCGAAGTTCAAACAAACTTCGCATTGACCATTACTGGTCAACGCTGAAAGTCAAACAAAGTTTGACTTTCTGACTCGAAAAGCAGTAAAATAAGGAAAAGAACGAAAGAATACTTACCCAGGGTCCCCGAATGCTAAACTCGATTCAAAAATCTCAGGTATGAAACAATTGTTTCAACTTAGAGTTTCTCAAATCAAGTTTCTAGTGATTTTAAAGCATATGGGGGTGGGGTATTTATAGTATTCGGTCCACCGTTAAGATCGTTTCAAGGAAAACGTGCCATGATCCAAGCCGTACATTTGTTGCAAAGTTGTGGTGGTTAGAAATGATGTTTATCAGCTGAAAATGCAAGTTGCAAGCATGTGGTTGTGGTTTAATCAGCTGATAATCTGCTGACTGTTAAGTCTGATCTGTTCAGGAGAACCCATACGCATCGTAGGGCAAATATGGCTACGCATCGTAGGGCTTAACTTTGGCAGATTTACACTTTTGGTCCCTGCAGTGCAATTAGCCCATTTTCGACACGTTTAAGGCCCGTTAACCCCATTTCAAAACTCTAAAATGAAGTTAAAGTATAGGGAACTTAAAACATGCTCAAAAATATCTCGGATGTCGGTTCGATTGGTCGTACGAACGCGATGTTCGCTTAATTACGACGGAATGCGCATAAGCACGTAAAACGATCCAAATGACGAAACGAATGGATTTTTCTTATGGCGAACACTAAAGCATAATATAGTCATGCTTACATAAATTTTTGGATGTCCAGATGTATTCAGAACGTAAGTTATGCGCGAAAATGCAAACTTGTGCACTTTTTGACACTTTTAGTCCCTGAATGACACAAAAGTTTATTTTAGCACACCGAACCCCTCAAAGCCTATTTCTAAGCTATGTAAAGGATATTTATGGTATGTTTAACTTATGGTCATGTTCCGGAATGTCTGTTACAGTTCAAATTGGCATACTTTCGCAGTTTGTCAACTTTAGTCCCTGTAAGCGATTTAACATGTTTTTGCCATACCAAAGCCTTCAAAACTTATTTCTAAGTTAAGTAAAGGTTATTTAAGGTATGTTAAGCCTATTTCACTATTCCGGAGTGTTCGTTGGATTAAACTGGTTATATTTACGCATCAGTGCGCGTATAACCTTCCAGAAAGCGATATAGTGTTTGAAATCGAACAAGAATTGATATGTGTAAACGATACACATATTTTTACAAATCCCAAGTATGAAATACAATATTTCACTGGTTGGGCATTTGTTTGATGGTTGAAATGACACAGGTGTTACAGTTTGTTGTTTGTTTTGATGGGTTGTTTTATTAGACGTTTTGATACTCTTAGTTTGGGGCCTGCGTGCCAGTTATATTTTGGGATATTATGTAGAAATTTTTGTGTGAACTTGTTATAGGTGTCGACGTAGACATGCCAAGGGTAGTTGGATTGTACTAGAAACAAGTTTGTTAATTTCTATGATAATATCAGATGATTTACTTTTGGTTTAAAAAGTTAATCTCATTAATATGTGGATATTATGCATGCGTAATGTTTGGTCCACTAGCATTTAATGATTGAATTATTTTTGGTTATCGTCTCATGTGATTATTATTGTTGTAATAATAGAAACGACGAAATGCCGCCAAAAGCAAGACAGGGTTCTGGACTACCTACCACACCAGAAGAGTTGGCTCAACTCATAGCCCAACACGTTAATACTGCCATGGAACAGCATAATGCTAACCAAAATGATGGCCAGAGACATGGACGTGGTGCTCACGGGCATGGTTTTGGTGGGGCACAGATTGGAAACCCTCCTGGTAAAATATGATTGGAAAGTTTTAGTAGTTTATGTGTTACGATATAATCGGAACGTATTCCTGATTTTCATTAACTTTATGAATAGTGCACGGATGTACTTACAAAACCTTCCAGGGCTGTAACCCATGATTATTTACCGGTGTCGAAGGACCCTTAGATATCACCAGATGGATTGAGAAGATGGAATCCGTCATGGCAATCAGTGGTTGTGCTGCTGATTAACGGGTGAGGTATGCTTCTTGTTCTTTTCTAGATGAAGCACTGTCTTGGTGGAACTCGCAAGTTCAAATTTTGGGTGAAGACGCTGCCTATGGTCTGACCTGGAACAAACTTAAAGAGATGCTCCTGAAGGAATACAGCCCGCGCAGCAAAATACAGAAAATCGAGACCGACTTCTGGAACCTAACCATGGAAGGTCTGAACGTCAGAGCTTACACTTCTCATTTTAACGATTTGGTGAGGTTAGTTCCACGAATGGTTACTCCTGAGTATGTGAAGGTAGAGAGGTATATCTGGGGGCTGTCACCACGGTTTCGCAGTATGGTCACATCAGCGAAACCCACTACCTACCTAGAGGCTACTACATTGGCGAAATCGTTAGCGGATGACGCTGCACGCAAAGGTGGTCTTGATAAGAAGGAGGAAACCGGGAAGTCATCGGGCAAGACCAAAGCAGACGCGAAATCTGAACGGTCGGGGCGTTCTGAGTCTAAGTCAGGAGATTCGAAGAAGCGCAAGTCCGAGAGCTCGAGGAAGGAAACCGATGAGAAGCGTGACAGGAAACGCAGTTCGGGGAAGGCGTATCTAGCCAGTTCTAGCAGTTCTAGAAAGGATAATGCCCGGGATGGCAGGAGTGGTTTTGAGAAGAAGACTCATGAGGATGAGCAGAAAAAGTACGCCAGATGCGGTCGAACTGGGCATGTTACCCGCGAGTGCTATGCTAAAAGTACTTTGGAGGGAGCAAAGCTTGAGGGATGCTTCCAGTGCGGGGAACATGGACATTTCAGGAGGGATTGTCCTAAAGCAAAGGGTCAGAATGGCAGGGGTAGAGCGTTCGAGCTAAACGCTGGAAAGGCACGTGACGATCCTGCTGTTGTTACTGGTATGTTTTTGATCAACAACCATTCTGCGTTCGTACTCTTTGATACCGGAGCTGACTTGAGTTTTGTTTCGAAAAACTTTGAACCATTTTTGTGTTCACCAATAAGTAAGCTAAGTAAGAAGTACTCGATAGAACTAGCAAATGCTAAATTGATATAAACTAGCAAGGTCGTTCACGACTATAGTATTCAGTTAGATGATCATAGTTTTAGTATCGATTTATTACCAATGGAGCTGGGGAGCTTTGATGCAGTTGTGGGAATGGATTGGTTATCCAAGAACAAAGATGAGATTATTTGTTCAGAGAAGCAAGTAAGGATACCTCGTCCTGATGGTGGTGAAACGATAGTTGTTCACGGAGATCGATCGAGTCGAGTGTCGAGTGTCGTCAGTGTTTTGAAGATGCTCAAGTTGTTGCGAAAAGGTTATCCTAAGTTCTTAGTTAACGTGGTGGATACGAAGGCCGAATGTAGGAAGATCGAAGAGATTCCTATTGTTCGCGATTATCCAGAAGTTTTTCTTGAAGACTTACATGGATTGCCCCCTGTGAGACAAATCAAATTCTGAATCGATCTGGTACCCGGTGCTGCACCGATTGCAAAATCTCCTTATAGAGCACCGTTAGAAATGAAAGAAATGTTGAATCAGCTTCAAGAGCTACTAGACAAAGGTTTCATTCGACCACGATTTTCACCTTGGGGTGCACCTGTTTTGTTTGTGAAGAAGAAGGATGGATCCTTCAGGATGTGTATTGATTACAGAGAGCTGAACAAGTTGACTATCAAGAATCGGTACCGTCTACCGAAGATTGACGATTTGTTTGATCGGCTACAGGGGTCTAGTTACTACTCGAAGATTGACCTGCGTTCAGGATATCATCAGTTGAAGGTTGCTGACGAAGATATTCCGAAGACTGCTTTTCGAACACGATATGGCCATTACGAGTTTTAGGTCATGCCTTTTGGCCTAAGTAATGCACCAGCTGTGTTCATGGATCTCATAAACAGGGTATGCAAACCCTACTTGGATAAATTCGTGATAGTATTCATCGACGATATACTTATCTATTCGCGAACCAAAGAAGATCATGAGCATCATTTGAAGTTGATTTTGGAGTTGCTGATGGAAGAGAAGTTGTATGCCAAGTTCTCTAAATGTGAATTCTGGATTCGAGAAGTTCATTTTCTCGGACATGTCATAAATGAGAAAGGTATACACGTAGATCCGTCGAAGATAGAGGCGATCAAGAATTGGGAAGCGCCAAAGACTCCGTCAGAGGTGCGACAATTCTTAGGGCTTGCTAGGTACTACTGGAGATTCATTTAGAATTTCTCCAGATTAGCGCAGCCATTAACGCTATTAACCCAGAAGGAGAGGAAGTTTGATTGGATGGAAAAGCAGGAGGAAGCTTTTCGGACGTTGAAGGAAAGGTTGTGTAGTGCACCTATTCTTTCCCTTCCTGAGGGAAGTAATGATTTCATTGTATATTGTGATACGTCATGTTTGGGCCTTGGATGCGTGCTTATGCATAGGGACAAAGTGATAGCCTATGCATCCAGACAATTGAAAGTGCACGAGAAGAACTACACGACGCATGATTTAGAGTTGGGAGAAGTTGTATTTGCCTTGAAGATCTGGAGACACTATTTGTATGGCACGAAGTGTACGATATACACAGAACATAAGAGCCTCTAGCATATCTTCGATCAGAAGGAGCTCAACATGTGACAACGGCGTTGGGTAGAGTTACTCAACGACTACGAGTGTGATATTCGTTATCACCCTGGAAAAGTAAACGTTGTTGCGGATGCACTCAGCAGGAAGGAACGGGAGAAGCATCTACGTGTGCGTGCTTTGGGCTTGACCATACAGACGAGTTTGACCGATCGAATATGTAATGCGCAACGAGAAGCTTTGAAGGATGAAAACCTGAGAAGAGAAGGTTTGAGAGGTTTAGAATGCGAACTGATACCAAAAGCGGATGAAGTGATGTACTTCATGGATCGAGTTTGGGTACCGCTTAGAGGTAACCTATGTGAACTGGTTATGAATGAAGCTCATAAATCCAGATATTCCATTCACCCAGGTTCTACCAAGATGTATCAGGATATCAAGGAGTTGTATTGGTGGCCGAATATGAAGAGAGATATTGCGGTCTATGTAGGTAAATGTCTGACGTGCTCTAAGGTTAAAGCTGAACATCAGAAGCCGTTTGGGCTTCTGTAGCAACCAGAGATTCCTAAGTGAAAATGGGAACATCTTACGATGGACTTTATCACCAAGTTACCCTGTACGTCACGTGGACAAAATATGATATGGATAATTATGGATCGATTAATAAAGTCTGCTCATTTCTTGGCGCTTAAGGAAACAGACAGTACGAAGAAGATATCGCAGTTGTACCTTAACGAGATTGTAGCCCGTCATTGAGTACCAGTATCAATTATTTCAGATAGAGACGGACGATTTGACTCCAGGTTTTGGCGATCTCTTCAAGAGTCGCTGGGTTCTCGTTTGGACATGAGTACTGCGTATCATCCTCAAACGGATGGTCAGAATGATAGAACCATTCAAACGTTAGAGGATATGTTGAGAGCGTGTGCGATCAATTTCGGTGGAAGTTGGGATACTCACTTGCCGTTGGCAGAGTTTTCTTACAACAACAATTAACACGCTAGTATCAAGGCCGCTCTGTTCGAAGCCTTGTATGGAAGGAAGTGTCGATCGCCACTTTGTTGGGCTGAAGTCGGTGAAAAGCATTTGACCGGACCCGAGCTTATTTAGGAGACCACGAACAAGGTTTTCCAGATTAAGAGTAGGTTGAAAGCTGTCGCAGATCGACATAAGAGTTATGCGGATAACCATAGGAAGCCGTTGGAGTTTCAGGTCGGTGATCGAGTCATGTTGAAGGTATCTCCTTGGAAGGGCGTTGTGAGGTTTGGAAAAGGGGGAAAGCTGAGCCCGCGTTATATAGGTCCTTTCAAAATCGCATCTCGAGTTGGATCAGTCGCGTATAGGCTTAAGCTGCCGCATGAATTGAGTGAAGTTCATGACGTGTTTCATGTCTCCAACTTGAAAAAGTGTCTGTCTGATGAGACGCTGATTATACCTGTCACACCCCGACCACGTAAAACGAGAAACACGTGGCGAAAACGTCGGGGAGTCTTGTAACAGAATTATTGTTTCACAACCATGGCATACAAAGTTATATTTTATTTATCAAACAAGAGAGTTACATTGTCTTTAAACATGAAAAAAAGAGTTCATAACGTAATTAAACTAAGTCTATCTTCGTTTTATGTCTCTAAGGCACAGGTCCGCCCTAATGTCACGATCATCATCCTAAGCGACAGCTCCTGAAACACATGTGAAAATAGGTACGTCAGCATAAAACTGCTTGTGAGATACATAGGTTTAGTAAAAAATAGGATTCATGACTTGGGTTTTAAAAGATAGGTTTAATAAAAGTAGCCATGAATCTTGTTAAGTGCTTTCTTTTATAAATCGTATGAAAACTCGATAAGAAATCAGACTATATAAAAGAATGGTGTATGGTTAATAAAATAACCGAGTAAAATGAGTTGGATAAAATAAACTGTTTTGTAAGACAATGTCTCGTGAAAAATAAGTTGTTTATGTAAAATGTAATATGTCAAATATTGAAATGATTTAAGTAACGCTACGACATGTAATATCATACAAGCACTTATATATAGGAAGTACCAGCGGCGTATCCACCATGCTTGTATCATATTACACACGCCTCGTTACTCAAATCACTTACCCAAACCAACCATCATTGTAAATTGTTCATGTATAAATCAATTGTCAAGTGTTATTGTGTAAACCATATCAAAATGTCTATGTCTAATGTAAATCACTAAATGTGTATATCAATGCCAAAATGTCTATGTCCAATGTGAATTATGTAATGTGTAACCAAAATGTCATGTATGGCAAGTGAAATATGTATCAACTAAACCATAGGTAAAAATGCACAAAGCAATGTATTGAAGTAAAAATGCACAAAGCAATGTATTGAAGTAAAACGTGGTTTAAGTCAACGTTATGTTTTGTGGAAATGCATGCTATACTGAATACAAACATTTATGCGATATTGTAAAAATGCATACATTCAAGCCTTGTGACTGTGGTGATAGACCTTTAAACAAATTAAAGGTTTATCTGTGTTATGTCTATCGAATTCGGTCATTCCTTCCATCCAAACATACCAAGGATGTCAGGAACGGGAGTTGTCAATTCTTATGGTACCACTACCTACTAACGAATGGCGTAGCTAATGTTAATGAATGTATTTTTGTCCCATTTAAACAAACCAAATGTCATATCAAAATGTAAGCATGTGAAAACAATGCACTAAGTATGTAATCAAATGAACATACATAGCGTGAAATGTAATGTAAAACAATGTACTAAGTATGCACACAATGGACATACATAGCATGAAATGTAATGTAAAACAATGTACTATAAATGTACTAATAAACATAGCAAGTATATGATGTGAAAACATGGAAAGCATGAAAGTAACAAGTAGGCACATGTGTTTCACCCCAAAACGTTTGGAAAACAGTAAAAGAGGGGTCTATGTACTCACTTGAGATTGTTTAGTAGTCTTTGAGTAACAACCAAACAATGCTAGAGATCACGGAAATCAACCGGCACCTAATATAGGTAACTATGTTAATAACCGGACCTATTTGGAGGATCGGGTAACATGAGGGTTTGTAAACAAAATAAGCGTGGGAACTTATGTAATATGGTTTAACAAACCTTACATACTAAAATGAAACCTAACCTAAGTGCTTACGACCCATTACGACCCGTTTAGGTAGCTTATGCTACTTTAACGCGTCGTTCGTGTGAAACGCGTTCGGAAAGCCTAACTAGTCCTATGATAAGTAAAATATGCCTTAACATGTCTAACATTGTTGCCAAATCAGTTTAGATACCAAAAGTTATGTTACATATGCTTAAAATAAATTTTGGCGTAAAAAGGGCGTTTTGGTAATTTACCTAAGGCATATAAACTACCTATCATACAACTACTTAAACGTCGTGACCATAAGGTATAACCTCGGAAGGTTATTCCCTATATACTATGGTCACCTAATGTGTTTGGTCGGATCCTAACGATCGACCAAACGGGTCGGGTTCGAAAGTATAAGCGATTGTTTAGATCGCTTACCTTACGACCCTATATAAGCACTAAACTAAAAGTGACGAGCTAAGCATGTTAAAACATGCTTAACTAAGTTTAGAAAACAGGTTTGGTATCAAAACAAACGGTTTTGATACCTAAGAGTAGTTTGGTTACAAAATACGCAAGAATTCGCATTTTGGCCGAAACTACGACTCGTCACTGAGCCTAGATAACGTGGTAATCAGTAGGTATAGTCACTAGGGACTATAACCATCGTGATTACGCTCACGTTATGAAGTTCAAACGAACTTCGCATTGACCATAAACTGGTCAATGCTGAAAGTCAAACAAAGTTTGACTTTAACGCTAAAACGAATGAAAAGAACGAAGGAACACTTACAAAGGTCCAAGAACGGAAGTTTTGAATCCGAATACTCTCAGGTATGAAGTGTTAAACACAAAAACTTAGAGAGCAAATTCAGATTTCAAAGGTGTGGGTTTTTGGGGTTGAAAGGGTTGGGTATTTATAGGAATGTTGGAACCGTTAAGATCGTTTATCGAATAACGTGCTTCAATCTTGTCACACCCCCAAAATCCACACGCGGAGTATCACCGCTTGGAGGCGTGACTGACCAGGATCAAGCCACCAATCATATTGAACAAGCATGTAAGTAACATAATTCAACCAAACAATATGAAAGGTGTTCAAAAACCAAAGCATAGTTAAGTATTTAGCGGAAGCATAATTGTAAAACCCATTGTAAGTATAAAATACGAAATAAAGTAATGTTTATAGCATGGCACACACTGCCATGTCCCACAACGACCGTTCCTCCATGTGCAAGCTCCATAAGTACCTATTGACCTGCAAGGCATGTAGCAACGAATCAACAACAAAGTTGAGCGAGTTCACAGTTGGTTATTTGGTTATAGTATTTGTTTCGTAAATCGTATATTCGTTTTGTAAACCATGTATCGTATTAATTTGTATCGCGGCCATCCAGGCATGCGTGCGATGATTAGTGGGGGCTTCCCATGTGTTACTAGACCACGCGTATCGACTGCTACGAAAATGTAAGAGGTGCCCTAAGTCAATGTCTATCAGCATTGACCCTTTGCCCATAGTCCATTAGTACACGCCCGTCCGACTGGCACGGTGTGAGGTTTGTTAAACCTAATAGCGCTATTAACTAATGACCCGCTCGCCATAGGCCTCGGTGATTAAGTCGATAAATGAGGGACTTCATTTGATAGAGTTGATGGTCTTATGATCGTGTACGTAGGTTTTACGTACGTGCCCTTCAATCCGAGGACAGTAGTATGTATAAGTGTACGTAGGTTTTACGTATGTGCCCTTCAATCCGAGGACAGTAATAAGTAGTTTAATAGTAATGGTTGTACGAGTAGTTAATCAATCCCATTCCCAACCCACCGGGAATCCCATGCCTTGGCTAGTGTGAACTCACCTTGGTTTGCTCGGCAGATACACAGAAAGGTCAAGTCTAGCTGCTAGTGGTCAACCACGTCCTAACATGGTTACCATACAAGTCAGGTTTTGGTTTCAAGTAGTGCACATAAGTATCACATAAGCTAGCAGATAAGGAACACACACAGATCATGGCAAATACACATCATCACGTTTAACAATCATAACGTATTCAACTTGTGTGATTAAGAGATTGGGCTCGCACAAGCTTAATGGCCTTGTGCGAGTCATCCGTTGGAGCCCAATACTACCCGGCCCAATATCAAGAAACCCAAACAAAACTATAAGCATAACTACGGCCCAGATAACATGTCTTGTGCGATCCGGGATCCCTTGTGCGATTGGAATTAGTCCAGCCCAACATGAATATCCGGCCCAACAGTTAACCAAACATAACAACTTGTGCGATCCAACAGTCTTGTGCGACTGGGGACCTCTTGTGCGATCAGGTCATCTTGTGCGACCAGCTCAGCTTGTGCGACTAGGCTTCTTGTGCGAATGGACCTCTTGTGCGACCAAGAGGTCTTGTGCGAATGGTTTAAACATCCGAATATTATGTCATTCGGTTACAATTATTCAATAGTTTCCTTATTTACACTTTATCAATTAACAAATTTCCAACTATCCGTTTAACATACCATCGATCAAACTGAGCATATTCTAATCAATTCTCACGAACCCTAAATAATCATAGTTATGAGCAATAATCAAACATTCAATCCGGATCATTAGGCTAGCAACTTTTACATAAACATGCAATACTAATCATCATACAACCACTTCGAATGTCATATCCAAACAGCCGATTACATGCATCTGAATCAAGATTATCATCACATAAACATCAATTCTAATTCGGTTTAAGCACCCTACACAAGTGATTCGATCTACACGAGCAACCCCTAGTGATTTGCAATCATAAGCAATCATATAACATTTCTCCAAATCATTAAACAACAATCCGAAAACAGGACATGATGATCAATTAACATCTATTCGGTTCTTAAATTGACATTATAACATCCGATTCACATAAGCATAATCACATAAACATCATTGTTCATCATATATGCAACACTTAATCATTATATCAATAATGGAATCATAACATCATGAACACTAACCGATTGAGAGGAGGATGGAATAAGTGATTGATCCGAAAAAGAAAAGATCTTCAATAGAGAGGGTGTGTGTGTGTTGCCGTCGAGTTCTAGAGAGAAGAAAGAGAGCTAGGGTTTGTGTGTGTAAAGTGTTTTGCAAATTATGAGGGGTATATCCTATCCCCTAAGTGTTATGCGACATAAGGGAGTGGGCCGAACCCTCACTTGGGCTGCCCATTGATCCGAATACAAGAGTGTAGCCTGAATGGGCTTGTGCGATCGGGTGTGTGTTGTGCGTTTGGGCCATTTATATACATACATACATTACACAAGCACATATCAAACATAACATTCATTAATCAGTCACTTTCATATAATCACATCACGTTCACACACGTTACATCAAAGTACAAAGATAGGTTCGGAAATACGAGTTGTCACATTATCCCCAAGTTGAAAGAAATTTCGTCCCGAAATTTGGTACGTACTCACTGAGGAAGCTAGTTAAGTTGCATGGTTTTCCCGGTTTTCCTGGTGTGTCACATCCTCCCCCCGTTGATCTGGAATTTCGTCCCGAAATTCCGTAGCTTCAGCCTCAGTAGTGGTTGTACTGTTTGCGAATAGTTGGGGATACTTTTGTTTCATTTGATCTTCGCGTTCCTAGGTGAACTCTGGGCCGCGACGTGAGTTCCAACGAACTCGAACGAGAGGTATTCTAGTGCGCTTGAGGACCTTAACATCCCGGTCCGTGATTTCTACTGGTTCCTCGATGAATCGTAACTGCTCGTCGATAGTGAGCTCCTTCAAAGGAACTACGTGGGTCTCATCTGACAGACACCTCTTCAGATTCGACACGTGGAAGACGTTGTGAACTGCACTGAGTTCTGCTGGTAGATTCAGTTTGTAGGCCACCTTGCCTATCTTCTCGATGACTTCGAAAGGTCCGACGTATCGTGGGTTAAGTTTGCCTCGTTTACCAAAACGAACCACACCCTTCCAGGGTGAAACTTTGAGTAGCACCCGCTCCCCAACCTGGAGCTCGAGTGGTTTCCTGTCCTTATCGGCGTAGCTTTTCTGACGGTCACGAGCTGCCGCCATTCGTTGTCGTATTTGAGCAATTCGTTCTGTAGTGTCTACCATAAGTTCTGGACCAGTGATCTGACTATCCCCCACCTCTGCCCAACAAAGAGGTGACCAGTATTTACGCCCGTACAATGCCTCAAACGGAGCAGCTTTAATGCTGGTGTGGTAGCTGTTATTGTACGAAAATTCCACAAGCGGCAGATGCTTTTCCCAGCCGTTGCCAAAGTCAATTACACATGCCCTAAGCATGTCTTCGAGGGTCTGGATAGTGCGTTCAGACTGCCCATCCGTTTATGGGTGATAAGCTGTGCTCATATCTAAACGTGAGCCAAATGACTTGTGCATTGCTTGCCACAGTTCTAAAGTAAAACGTGCGTCACGATCAGAGATAATAGAGGTGGGCACTCCGTGCCTCGAGACTACTTCCTTAAGATAAACGTCTGCTAATGTGGAGAACTTATCCGTTTCCTTGATAGCCAAGAAGTGAGCAGACTTTGTGAGTCGATCCAGGATCACCCAAATAGTATCGTTACCACGTTGAGATCTAGGCAGGCCAGTAACAAAATCGATGGAAATTTGCTCCCATTTCCATTGTGGTATCTCTGGCTGTTGAAGTAGGCCTGAGGGTTTCTGATATTCAGTCTTGACTCTCGCACAAGTCAAGCACTTGCTAACGTACGTTGCTATGTGAGTTTTCATGCTAGGCCACCAATACGTAGTTTTGATATCGTGGTACATCTTATCCGAACCAGGATGTACCGAGTAGCGAGACTTGTGTGCCTCATCCATCACAAGCTCTCATAGGTTGCCATAGAGTGGGACCCAAATGCGTCCTGTTACGTAGTAAGCACCGTCTTCCTTCTGTTCTAATAGTTGCCTTGAGCCACGTAGGGCTTCAGCCCTGAAGTTTTCTGGTTTCAATGCTTCTACCTAAGCGTCTCGTATCTAAGAAGGAAGACTAGACTGTATAGTGAGTTGTAAAGCTCGTACGCGCTTAGGCTCAGTGTCCTTTCGACTGAGGGCGTCAGCCACAACATTGGCTTTGCCTGGGTGGTACCTGATCGAGCATTCGTAGTCATTCAGTAGCTCGACCCATCGTCGTTGTCGCATATTCAGTTCCTTCTGTTTGAAGATATGCTCGAGACTCCTATGATCTGTGTAGATGGCGCACTTAGTACCGTACAGGTAGTGTCTCCATATCTTAAGTGCAAAAACAACAGCTCCCAGCTCTAGATCGTGTGTAGTGTAGTTCCTTTCATGAACTTTAAGCTGGCGTGAGGCGTAGGATATAACTTTATCCCGCTGCATCAATCCACAACCAAAACCCTGGATGGATGCGTCGCAGTAAACCACAAAGTCGTCTGTGCCCTCTGGCAATGAAAGGATAGGTGCACTGCAAAGTCTATCCTTTAAGTGCTGAAATGCTAGTTCCTGTGCATTTCCCCATCGATAAACAAAGCCTTTCTGCGTCAGTGAGGTGAGGGGCTGTGCAATCTTGGAGAAATCCTTAATGAACCTTCTGTAGTAACCTGCCAAGCCCAAGAATTGGCGAATTTCCGTTGGTGTACGAGGTGCAGGCCAGTTCTTAATCGAGTCTACCTTAGATGGGTCCACATCAATCCCATCTTTGTTCACCACGTGGCCTAAGAAATGGACTTCACGAAGCCAGAAGTCGCATTTTGAAAACTTGGCGTACAGCTGTTCTGTTCGAAGGAGTTCCAAAATGAGTCGTAGATGCTGCTCGTGTTCCTCCTGACTCTTCGAATAGATCAGGATGTCGTCGATGAAAACTATGACGAACTTGTCTAGGTAAGGCTTGCACACTCTATTCATCAAATCCATGAAGACCGCAGGTGCGTTTGTCAGCCCAAAAGGCATGACCAAAAACTCATAGTGGCCATATCGAGTTCTAAAGGCTGTTTTGGAGACGTCCTCTTCTCGGACTCTCAGCTGGTGATATCCTGATCTCAAATCAATCTTTGAATAGTAGCTCGACCCTTGCAGCTGGTCGAATAAGTCGTCAATGCGTGGAAGAGGATAGCGATTCTTCATAGTCACCTTGTTGAGTTCACGGTAGTCGATGCACATTCTGAAAGTACCGTCTTTCTTCTTCACGAATAGTACTGGAGCTCCCAAGGGCGAAGAGCTAGGACGAATAAAACCCTTATCCAAGAGTTCTTGGAGTTGCGTAGAAAGTTCTTCCAACTCTGATGGAGCTAAGCGGTACGGTGCACGAGCTATGGGCGCTGCTCCAGGAGCTAGCTCGATTTGAAACTCGACCTGGCGATGAGGCGGAAGACCAGGTAATTCCTCAGGGAATACCTCAGGATAGTCGCATACAATCGGAAAATCTTCTATCTTCTTCTCTTTCTTCGAGTTGTCAGTAACGAGAGCCAAAATAGCAGTGTGGCCCTTACGCAAACACTTCTGGGCCTTTAAGAAAGAGATGATGCTCACAACAGCACCACTCTTGTCACCACGAATCAATAGAGGTTCATCACCTGGGCGAGGAATATGAACAATCTTCTCGTTGCAAAGAATCTCTGCTTGGTGTTGGGATAACCAGTCCATCCCTATGACAACGTCGAAACTACCCAGAGTGATAGGAAGGAGGTCGATTGAGAAAGTATGACCAGCAAGAACAAGGTTACAACCTTTGACTACGTGCGTGACCTCTAAATTTTTACCATTAGCTAACTCTACAGTGTGCTTAGGGTTCAAAGGTGTTGGGGTACGCTTAAGCATTTGACTAACTTTTAAAGACACGTAGCTAGTATCAGCACCCGAATCAAATAGGACTGTAACATAAAAGTCGTCGAGAAGGAACTTACCCGTCACCACGTTGGGATCATTCCTCGCTTCACCTTGACCAATAACGAATACACGACCCCTTGCACCATTGCCATTGTTACCCCCGTTGTTTCCATTCCCCTGATTGTTATTATTGTTGTTGTTCTGGTTCTGAATCAGCTGGGGACAATTTCTCTTAATGTGGCCTTCAGATCCACACTGATAGCATCCCTTGTTGTCTCGTTGTTGCTGCTGCTGGTCTTGTGGAGCTGGTGGTTGTTGTCGCTGGTTCTGATTCGCAGGTCGTAAGCTCCTACAATCCTTAGCTTCATGACCCATCTTGAGACACCTCTGGCAACGACCCTTGTTGCACTAACCACTGTGGTGTCTGTTGCATCTGTTGCACTTTGAAAGGTTTCCTTGATAACCACCTTGCCCTTGGCTACCAGTGTCACACCCCTTTCTGCGGCGGAAGCACGAGGTGTGATCATGAAAGGTTCTCATTGCATACGAAGAGTAAACATGCTACATGCTCGTAAAATAACATTCAAATACCATAATTTGAAAACATACGTTAGCGTTTACATCGCTAAGTCGCATAAAACATTGTCTTAAAAGTTTACAACTTTATTCAAAGTTAAACACAAGCGACATCCACGAGCATAAGCAAGACCACGCGCACATCCATCCTAGTTACCTGAAATACATGTGAGTTTTTGGAAAAACGTCAACATAAAGTTGGTGTGAATTCATGCGGTTTTGTATTTCATGTTTGTATACTTTGTATGAAAACATAGTTTGTGAGTAAATCAAGTTTTCATATGTAAATCCAGTTTCATGTGTACACCACGTACATCTGTATAATTCAATTTCTTCTTGAGTACCCCACGTACTCAAGTTTAATTCTCATTCTCTTGAGTACCCCACGTACTTCAAGTATAATTCAATCTTCTTGAGTACCCCACGTACTTCAAGTTATATATCAATTTTGTATGGTATGAATTTTTATGTAAATACAGTATTTCTGTAATTATCAGATTGTTAATGGGTTGCAAAGCCATTAACCTGTGGCACGTCATAGGAAGTCACCAAACCTAAGGCATTTAATTGGTATATTCTGAGACACAAAAGCACCACTCGATTCTCGCCCCGACCGAGTGTGAGGCTGCCAGGCACCTGTTAGATCTAACCTTTTGTTCTGCGGTCTTGGTATATTGTTGATTAATGGTGCTTCTGTACCCTATTCGTGACACTATTTCTCATAACGCCTCCTACTTGGTTCTCGTTCTCACCAAGCGCGTTTCTTGTTATCATTTCTCATAGCGCCTTATACTTGGTTCTCGTCTCACCAAATGCGCTTCTCATATTCTTATATTTCGTCACACTTGGTTCTCGTTCTCACCAAGTGTACTTCTTGTATTTATATCATACCATTTATAAATGTTGTACTTTTGTACATGTATTTCACCCCCGAAGTTATAAAAACTGAAAACAGTTAAGGAGAAAAGGGGGAGCATGAACTCACAACTTTGCGTTCCTAGCGTCGTAAACTCCACCGGATTTGCTTAATTAACGTCGTAACCTATACGCGTTTTCTTAACGTTAGTCACTAGACTTGCGTCGCACAAGTACAGTCACTCTCTTTTGTATATTTTCTTGTGTTAAAAATATTCCATATTTTTAACTACGTATCTTACTTATATTATTTTCTCTAAAAATAAATATAAGTCTTTTATGTTTTGCACTTTGCACCCGAATTATGTATCTTGTAAGTTGTATGTGTATTTTTATGTTTATACTCCTCGAGAGTATCTAGTGTATTTTTAAGTCTTAATACACTAACACGTATAACACATACTATATACACTTAGCACAAAAGTTGGTGATAAAATAATATATATTTTTCTCTCAAAAATATATATACATAATATCCATTTTATTCTTCAAGAAATCACCATTTCTTATCATCAAAAATTAGGGAAACCTTAGTAATACTTTTAAACACATTTTTAGGGAATAAGTTTCTCAAAACTTATATTTTTCTAAGTGTCAAAATTTATAAAAATTTTGACAGAGTTTCTCCTAAAAATGGAGGTTTCCCACGTTTTCAAAACGTGTGTTTATTTTCTTTTAAATCATCATCAATCATCAATAATCAGCAACAACAATTATCAACAATAATCACTACTTTTCCCCACTTCATGAACTTGGATATTTACCAAGATTGTGTAGTAACTTACTAGCGCATTTAGTAAGTCTTGTTATCTCTAAAAATAAGTTTAATTTCTTAAAAACTTTATTTTTAAAGAATATGAAGTTTTACAACTTCTAGTCGGTTTTTACGAAAATTATTTCTTTGTTAAAACCCTTGTTACACAAGTATCCATACACTTGTTTGTTCACAAAAACCACTTTTGTTTGTGTAAGACCCGGTTTAGAACATGTGATTTCTTGGACACTTGGTCCTTTGAAAATACCACTTGTAGATACGTAGATCTACTAGTTTTAAACACTATTTCACAAGTTAAATCGCTTTTACACAAGTTCATGATGTGTGTGGTATAGTTTCATCATTTAACCTTTGTTACTCTTAAACAAACTTTGTGTCATAATCCAAGATCATGACTAAGTCGGGTTAAATGATGATCCGAGCTACCACAACATCGATCGGGTCTAGATGACCATATATCTCAAATACTACAACTTTTACACAACATATATGCTTTTAACCAACAATATTTGCAAGTTTAGTGGACTTTAATGCTTCAAAATGCAAGATTCCGAGTTTTAATCATCATACATCTTATTAACCACCTTAGATTAGTTAAAGTATGAGTTTTAAGCATTATACCTCTAGCTCAAGGCTAGGGAAGAATCTAAGCACAAATCGAGTGGATAAAAGCAAGGTAGAGAGGTCCTTTGCCTTCCGTTTGCTCCAAGACTCCTAATATGTGACCCTTAACACTTGTGTGACCTTGGAATGGCTTGAACAAGGCTCGAAAAATTGATGGATGCTTAGGGGTGTTTGGCCGTGAGCTTGAGAGAGCAAGAGAGAGTGTGATGTGTGAAGTTATGGGATGTGAATGATCTTATGTACTAAATGTTGATCTTATAGACAAAGTTTATGGTAATTATCCAATGGTTTATATGCCAACTAGATATTAAGCAAGAATCATTAAACAAATCATCCAAGTACATGGGTGTCCCCCTCTAGGGGATGGTTTCTAGGGGGGGGGGGGGGTCCTAGTTTGATTCCAACCATTAGTTAGGTAATTTAGTTAGGTTAAGTAAGTTAGTTAAGTGCTTAACCCGGTTAGTTGTGTGTCGTGCTTTATGGCGGGTGTTAGGGTATTCAGGGACCCTAACTGGCTCAGAAAAAGATAAATAATGTTAATGGCAATATTTTCATGTTCCGGGTATAGTCCGGTTGTTCGGTTACATACCGATTCGTTAAAGTGCTAAATTACACTTTTTAGTGTCGTTTAAGTACCTTTCTTGTACTCTTTCAATTCCCAACACTTAGGGAAATATTCTGGATAATAAAACGACATTTCCGCATAATATTTATACGTCTAAATGCTGAATTATTGCTGATTTGTATAAATTCTGCACTTAAAGTGCGTTTCGGGTGCTTTTTAGTGCTTATTTTTGCTTCCGAATTGCATATATATTAACCCTTGTATGTACTCTTGGGTTTTAATGCATTCTTGTCGTCGGACCTACACCTAGGCCTCAATTCTAACGTCTGACTGCTTTCTGCAGTTCAGTCGACACAGTGTGTCTTACCGGTGAGTTTACTATTATTCTGACGCAACGCTCTCGTTTATGCATAAAGCAATATTTTGTAGTATACAACATGCATGAATTCACTTGTTTAATCATGTGTTCAGACATTGCTGACAATTAAACTCATAATTGCAGTCATTAAGTAATAATTATAGTGTACGGAAATTACCGGTTTGTGCCAGTTGTCACAGTCTCCCCCCGTTAAAAGAATTTCGTCCCGAAATTCAGACTGAACTAACTCTCGCTGGAGTCTTCTTGAATAGGTGGGGATACTTTTTCTTGAACTGGTCTTCACGTTCCCATGTGTACTCGGGTCCGTGCTTAGAGCTCCAACGTACTTTGACAAGTTTCACACTGCTCCTCCTGGTCTTGTTGACTTTCCAGTCAGTAACCTCAACGGGTTGTTCTGTAAATCGGAGGGCTTCATCAATATGCACTTCATCCATCGGGATGGTCACGTTTTCTTGCGTTGGACTCTTCTTCAGGTTGGATACATGAAACGTATCATGTACTCCATTAAGTTCTTCCGGTAACTCCAACTTGTATCCCACGGTACCAATTCTTCTCAAAATTCTGAATGGTCCGATGTATCGTGGATTCAACTTTCCACGCTTTCCAAATCTGACTACGCCCTTCCATGGTGAGACTTTTAACAACACTTTGTCTCCCACCTTGAAATCTACCGATTTTCTATTTGGATCCGCGTAGCTCTTTTGTCGCTCTCGAGCCGCCTTAATGCGCTCTCGGATCTGCGCAATCTTGTCGGTTGTCTCTTGTACAAGTTCAGGACCAACCATACGCTTATCTCCAGCGTCTGCCCAACATAAGGGCGATCGGCATTTGCGGCCATACAGAGCTTCGAACGGCGCGGCTTTTATGCTTGTATGATAGCTGTTATTGTAGGAAAACTCAACTAAAGGTAGATGAGTATCCCAGCTGCCGCCTAGTTCCATGACACATGCGCGAAGCATATCTTCTAACGTTTGTATAGTCCGTTCGCTCTGGCCGTCTGTTTGTGGATGGAATGCCGTGCTTAGATCTAACTGAGATCCAAAGGCTTCCTGAAATGATTGCCAGATTCTTGAGACAAAGCGTCCATCTCTGTCTGAAATGATTGAGATTGGCACTCCATGACGTGCCACAATTTCTCTTAAGTATATCTCAGCAAGCTTTCCAGTGCTGTCTTTTTCTCGGATCGGTAGGAAGTGCGCAGACTTCGTCAATCGATCAACTATTACCCATATCATATCGTGCCCTCTCGGGGTCCTGGGTAATTTCGTTATGAAGTCCATCGAGATTTGTTCCCACTTCCACACGGGAATCTCTGGTTGTTGTAGTAGGCCGGACGGTTTCTGACATTCGGCCTTAACCTTCGCACAGGTTAGGCATTTTCCAACATAGACAGCAACGTCGCTTTTGAGTCTCGGCCACCAATAGTACTCCTTCAAGTCTTGGTACATTTTGTCCGATCCTGGATGGATCGAATATCTCGATTTGTGGGCTTCATTAAGGATGACTTCTCGTATGCCACCATAGAGTGGAACCCAAATACGCTTCTTAAAGTATAAGGCTCCCTCTTCGTTTGGCACCATGTAATTCAATGCACCCCGGAGGTATTCAGCTTTACGGTTCTCTTCTTTAAGAGCTTCTTGTTGTGCATCCCGAATGCGTGCAGTGAGGTTCGTTCGAATCGTCATTTCCAATGCTCGAACCCTTAGAGTCTTAACCCTTTCTTTTCGGCTCAACGCGTCTGCTACAACGTTCGCCTTTCCAGGATGGTACTTAATCTCACAGTCATAATCATTCAGCAGCTCGACCCAACGTCGCTGGCGGATATTCAATTCTTTCTGATCAAATATGTGTTGTAAGCTTTTGTGATCTGTGAAGATTGTACATCGAGTACCATATAAATAATGTCGCCAAATCTTCAAGGCGAATACCACTGCACCCAGCTCCAGGTCGTGAGTGGTATAATTTCTCTCGTGAACCTTCAGTTGTCTTGAAGCATAAGCGATGACTTTTTGGCGTTGCATGAGCACGCAACCCAAGCCTTGTCGTGAGGCGTCGCAGTATACCACGAAGTCTTCAGTGCCTTCGGGTAATGATAGTATCGGTGCATCGCATAGCTTGCTCTTAAGTAACTGGAAGGCTTCTTCTTGTTTGTGACCCCAGTCGTACTTCTTGTCTTTCTGAGTAAGGGTCGTTAGCGGTTGAGCTATCTTCGAGAAATTCTCAATGAATCGCCGATAGTAGCCCGCTAAGCCCAAAAATTGACGGACTTCGGTCGGGGTCTTGGGAGCTTCCCAATTCTTTATTGCTTCAATCTTGGACGGGTCTACATGAATGCCTTTCTCATTCACCACGTGACCAAGAAATTGTACTTCGCGAATCCAGAATTCGCATTTCGAGAACTTTGCATAAAGCTTCTCTTTCTTCAGTAGTTCCAAGATGGTTCTGAGATGTTGCTCATGTTCTTCTTTCGTTCGCGAGTAAATTAGGATATCATCGATAAATACAATCACGAATTTATCGAGATATGGTTTGCACACGCGGTTCATTAGGTCCATAAAGACCGCTGGCGCGTTCGTCAATCCAAACGGCATCACAAGAAATTCGTAGTGCCCATATCGCGTTCTGAATGCAGTCTTTGGCATGCTTTCATCTTGGATTCTCAGCTGATGGTATCCAGATCGAAGGTCGATCTTGGAATAGTAGCTTGATCCTTGCAATTGATCAAATAAGTCATCAATCCTTGGTAGCGGATACCGATTCTTGATTGTGAGCTTGTTCAGTTCCCTGTAATCGATACACATTCGCAGTGTTCCATCCTTCTTCTTCACGAATAATACTGGAGCTCCCCAGGGCGAGAAGCTTGGCCTTATGAATCCTTTATCCAACAACTCCTGGAGCTGTGTAGATAATTCTTGCATTTCGGATGGTGCAAGTCGATAGGGTGCCTTGGCTACAGGAGCAGCTCCTGGAACCAAGTCTATACGGAATTCGACTTGTCGTTGCGGAGGTAGTCCTGGCAGATCTTCAGGGAACACATCAGGAAATTCCTTCACCACAGGAATGTCTTCGAGTTTCGGCTCCACAGCCTTCTTGTCTATAACGTGTGCTAGGAAAGCGACACATCCTTTCCTCAAGCACTTATGTGCCTTCATACAACTGATGATTCGAAGAGGCGCGTCTCGTTTTTCTCCATGCACGATGAGAGTTTCACCATTCGCTAAAGGGATGCGAATGATTTTCTCATGACAAATAACTTCAGCTTTGTTCTTGGACAACCAGTCCATTCCGACTACTACATCGAAGCTACCCAATTGAATAGGTAAGAGATCGATGCTAAAATTCCGTTCGCCAAGTTCTAGTGTGCAGCCTCTAACAACTTCGCTTGATTCAACGAGTTTACCATTGGCTAGTTCTATGGAATAAGGAATTTCTAATCTACTAGATTATATTCCGAGTATGCGTTTAAATTCCACAGACATGAAGCTATAATCGGCGCCAGTGTCGAATAATATGGATGCAAAGTGATTGTTAATGAGAAACGTACCGGTGACCACGTTAGGGTCCTCGCGTGCGTCTCTTGCTCCAATCACAAATGCTCGAGCCGGAGCGTTGTTTCTCTCTGGGCAGTTCTTCATGAAATGATCATTGCTTCCACACTTGAAGCATCCTTGGTTCTGCCCTTTCCCGTTACCATTCTTGTTAACAGCACCGTTTCCATTTCGATTCTTTCCTTTTCCCCAACAGTCTTCTGTTTGATGACCCAATTTACCACATTTGTCGCACCTTGAAATGCGACAAGCTCCTTCATGATGAAACCTACATTTTTGGCATCTAGGCATGGAGCCTTGGTATGCTTTGGTTGCAAGGGTCTTCGCCTCCTGAGATGGGTTAGTGTCACGTTTCTTGTTGAAACCCTTGTTGTTGCGAGTAGCTTGGTTCAAACTTGTATGCTTTCTCTTTTTGTCGCCGGACGACTCAGCATGCGTCTCGGTCTTCTCTGTTGGGTTTAATGACAACTTCTTCATACGAACACAATCCTCAGTAAGGCTGACAGCCAGAGTTACAGCCTCGGTGATTGTTGGTGGTTTGGCCGACGTCACCATGCCACGAAACTCTGAGGCCAGTCCCCAAATGTAACGTTCAACACGCTTGAATTCGGGAGTCACCATGTAGGGAAGCACTCTCGACAGGTCGTGGAACCTTCGAGTGTAACCATTGATGTCAGCACCTTCCATAGTCAAGTGCCAGAACTCTGTTTCCAGCCTTTGGAGTTCCGCACGAGAGCAGTACTTCTCTCTCATCCTTTCCTTCAGTTCCTCCCAAGTGAGGCCATAAGCGGCGTCATCACCCAAAGTTTGGGCTTGCAGGTTCCACCAAGTCAGAGCTTCATCGACGAATAACCCAGTAGCAAAAGTGACTTGTTGATCCGCAGTACACTTGCTCATGCGGAAAGTAGCTTCAGTCTTCTCCGTCCAGCGCACAAATGCTACTGCACCTCCTGTGCCGTCATAGTTCATCGGCTTGCAGTCGAGGAACTGCTTGAAGGTGCAGCCTGGAATTGATTCAACCAATTCACATGTGAGCAATCGAAGAAATAATGAAACAAAGACCGTTCATAAATTTCCTCATGCTTAGTACAGTGTCTTAAGGTTACCTTGAACTGCATTGCCTCCAGACGAATCTCCATTCCCATTACCCCTAGCGTTGCTTGGTCCTCCACTGTCTTGAGTTCGGTTTGCCTCGTACTGGGCGATAGCAGCGGAGATCCTTTCCTCCAGTAGAGCGTTCAGCTCATCAGCAGTTCTTGGCAGTGGGGGAGGAGGAGGTTGATCGTCATTGCGAGCATTCACAGTTTTCCTGGGTGCCATGTTCTGACAGAACATAACACAACAGGGTTAGACATTTGTTTGATATCGTCACACTAGACAGTAGTATCATATATTCACAGGTATATATACCACACAAGTGACATCAAACAATTATTACTCTAGCAGAGTACTTAGTAGGCTTGCACTGAGGGAATTCACACGTGACAAGACTTGCTGTGATTTCTGTGCACTGAATTCCATAATTACGTATGCATCCATAATTACGTAACTCCTTGCACAGTCCGCACGGTTCGTTTCATCCTCGTATTTCTCCCTTCAGATGGGCCATTGCTTTCAGGTAAAGTCACATATACTTGTGACATTCTACTTCTAGTACATGCCAATTATCACACATAATTGCAAGTAATTTCTAGTCAACGACAAGTGCTACTCAAGTGCACTCTAAGTCTCGTAGTGTCTTTTCTAGACTTATGTAGACAGTTTCAGGCAGTGGATGTCGCGGGACGTTTTATGCAATGAAAACTCTTTGAAAATTGTTTTCGTGAATGGATCCTAGAGATTGTAGACTAGACTCGAGAAGGAATCCTGGTTCACTACAATCGCAGCTCTGATACCAATCTGTCACACCCCTTTCTGCGGCGGAAGCACGAGGTGTGATCATGAAAGGTTCTCATTGCATACGAAGAGTAAACATGCTACATGCTCGTAAAATAACATTCAAATACCATAATTTGAAAACATACGTTAGCGTTTACATCGCTAAGTCGCATAAAACATTGTCTTAAAAGTTTACAACTTTATTCAAAGTTAAACACAAGCGACATCCACGAGCATAAGCAAGACCACGCGCACATCCATCCTAGTTACCTGAATTACATGTGAGTTTTTGGAAAAACGTCAACATAAAGTTGGTGTGAATTCATGCGGTTTTGTATTTCATGTTTGTATACTTTGTATGAAAACATAGTTTGTGAGTAAATCAAGTTTTCATATGTAAATCCAGTTTCATGTGTACACCACGTACATCTGTATAATTCAATTTCTTCTTGAGTACCCCACGTACTCAAGTTTAATTCTCATTCTCTTGAGTACCCCACGTACTTCAAGTATAATTCAATCTTCTTGATTACCCCACGTACTTCAAGTTATATATCAATTTTGTATGGTATGAATTTTTATGTAAATACAGTATTTCTGTAATTATCAGATTGTTAATGGGTTGCAAAGCCATTAACCTGTGGCACGTCATAGGAAGTCACCAAACCTAAGGCATTTAATTGGTATATTCTGAGACACAAAAGCACCACTCGATTCTCGCCCCGACCGAGTGTGAGGCTGCTAGGCACCTGTTAGATCTAACCTTTTGTTCTGCGGTCTTGGTATATTGTTGATTAATGGTGCTTCTGTACCCTATTCGTGACACTATTTCTCATAACGCCTCCTACTTGGTTCTCGTTCTCACCAAGCGCGTTTCTTGTTATCATTTCTCATAGCGCCTTATACTTGGTTCTCGTCTCACCAAATGCGCTTCTCATATTCTTATATTTCGTCACACTTGGTTCTCGTTCTCACCAAGTGTACTTCTTGTATTTATATCATACCATTTATAAATGTTGTACTTTTGTACATGTATTTCACCCCCGAAGTTATAAAAACTGAAAACAGTTAAGGAGAAAAGGGGGAGCATGAACTCACAACTTTGCGTTCCTAGCGTCGTAAACTCCACCGGATTTGCTTAATTAACGTCGTAACCTATACGCGTTTTCTTAACGTTAGTCACTAGACTTGCGTCGCACAAGTACAGTCACTCTCTTTTGTATATTTTCTTGTGTTAAAAATATTCCATATTTTTAACTACGTATCTTACTTATATTATTTTCTCTAAAAATAAATATAAGTCTTTTATGTTTTGCACTTTGCACCCGAATTATGTATCTTGTAAGTTGTATGTGTATTTTTATGTTTATACTCCTCGAGAGTATCTAGTGTATTTTTAAGTCTTAATACACTAACACGTATAACACATACTATATACACTTAGCACAAAAGTTGGTGATAAAATAATATATATTTTTCTCTCAAAAATATATATACATAATATCCATTTAATTCTTCAAGAAATCACCATTTCTTATCATCAAAAATTAGGGAAACCTTAGTAATACTTTTAAACACATTTTTAGGGAATAAGTTTCTCAAAACTTATATTTTTCTAAGTGTCAAAATTTATAAAAATTTTGACAGAGTTTCCCCTAAAAATGGAGGTTTCCCACGTTTTCAAAACGTGTGTTTATTTTCTTTTAAATCATCATCAATCATCAATAATCAGCAACAACAATTATCAACAATAATCACTACTTTTCCCCACTTCATGAACTTGGATATTTACCAAGATTGTGTAGTAACTTACTAGCGCATTTAGTAAGTCTTGTTATCTCTAAAAATAAGTTTAATTTCTTAAAAACTTTATTTTTAAAGAATATGAAGTTTTACAACTTCTAGTCGGTTTTTACGAAAATTATTTCTTTGTTAAAACCCTTGTTACACAAGTATCCATACACTTGTTTGTTCACAAAAACCACTTTTGTTTGTGTAAGACCCGGTTTAGAACATGTGATTTCTTGGACACTTGGTCCTTTGAAAATACCACTTGTAGATACGTAGATCTACTAGTTTTAAACACTATTTCACAAGTTAAATCGCTTTTACACAAGTTCATGATGTGTGTGGTATAGTTTCATCATTTAACCTTTGTTACTCTTAAACAAACTTTGTGTCATAATCCAAGATCATGACTAAGTCGGGTTAAATGATGATCCGAGCTACCACAACATAGATCGGGTCTAGATGACCATATATCTCAAATACTACAACTTTTACACAACATATATGCTTTTAACCAACAATATTTGCAAGTTTAGTGGACTTTAATGCTTCAAAATGCAAGATTCCGAGTTTTAATCATCATACATCTTATTAACCACCTTAGATTAGTTAAAGTATGAGTTTTAAGCATTATACCTCTAGCTCAAGGCTAGGGAAGAATCTAAGCACAAATCGAGTGGATAAAAGCAAGGTAGAGAGGTCCTTTGCCTTCCGTTTGCTCCAAGACTCCTAATATGTGACCCTTAACACTTGTGTGACCTTGGAATGGCTTGAACAAGGCTCGAAAAATTGATGGATGCTTAGGGGTGTTTGGCCGTGAGCTTGAGAGAGCAAGAGAGAGTGTGATGTGTGAAGTTATGGGATGTGAATGATCTTATGTACTAAATGTTGATCTTATAGACAAAGTTTATGGTAATTATCCAATGGTTTATATGCCAACTAGATATTAAGCAAGAATCATTAAACAAATCATCCAAGTACATGGGTGTCCCCCTCTAGGGGACGGTTTCTAAGGGGGGGGGGTCCTAGTTTGATTCCAACCATTAGTTAGGTAATTTAGTTAGGTTAAGTAAGTTAGTTAAGTGTTTAACCCGGTTAGTTGTGTGTCGTGCTTTATGGCGGGTGTTAGGGTATTCAGGGACCCTAACTGGCTCAGAAAAAGATAAATAATGTTAATGGCAATATTTTCATGTTCCGGGTATAGTCCGGTTGTTCGGTTACATACCGATTCGTTAAAGTGCTAAATTACACTTTTTAGTGTCGTTTAAGTACCTTTCTTGTACTCTTTCAATTCCCAACACTTAGGGAAATATTCTGGATAATAAAACGACATTTCCGCATAATATTTATACGTCTAAATGCTGAATTATTGCTGATTTGTATAAATTCTGCACTTAAAGTGCGTTTCGGGTGCTTTTTAGTGCTTATTTTTGCTTCCGAATTGCATATATATTAACCCTTGTATGTACTCTTGGGTTTTAATGCATTCTTGTCGTCGGACCTACACCTAGGCCTCAATTCTAACGTCTGACTGCTTTCTGCAGTTCAGTCGACACAGTGTGTCTTACCGGTGAGTTTACTATTATTCTGACGCAACGCTCTCGTTTATGCATAAAGCAATATTTTGTAGTATACAACATGCATGAATTCACTTGTTTAATCATGTGTTCAGACATTGCTGACAATTAAACTCATAATTGCAGTCATTAAGTAATAATTATAGTGTACGGAAATTACCGGTTTGTGCCAGTTGTCACAACCAGAAGATTGCTGACCAGGGCTCTTGTAGTTTTCCGTTCTTCTCTGCTGAGACTGAGACTGAACAGAAGTTGAACCTTTGCTCGAAGCTCCATCCCACTTACGTTTGTTGTCACTGGGAGTTTCAGAAGTAGCTGTAGCACTAATACGCTTTGGTAACCTGTTCTGCTCCACCGCCTGATCAGTGAGGCGATGAGCCAATTGTACAACTTGCTGGATGGTGGCTAGGTTGGCTGAAGTCACATGACTTTGGATTTCTGGCACTAAGCCCTTGAGATAAAGTTCGATACGCTTAATTGGAGGGTCCACCATGGTAGGACACAGAATAGCAAGCTCATTTGATCTTTTTGTATAAGCTTCAATCTCTGACCCCGTCATCTTGAGGTTGAAGAATTCGACTTCCAGTTTGTGAATTTCATCACGATTGCAATATTCCTCTTTGATCATCTCCTTAAAGTTGTTCCATGGGGTGGCGTTAGCAGCAACCAACCCCAGCATTTGAACCTGAGCGTTCCACCACATGAGCGCTAAACCCTCTAGAGTACCAGTAGCATACTTCACCCTGCGAGCCTCAGGGCATTCACACATCTCGAACAGAGATTCAAGCTTTTCAAACCAGTGGAGGAGACCTACAGCTCCTTCAGTGCCGCTAAAAGTAGTGGGTCGGCAGTCCATAAAAGTTTTGAAGGTGCACACAGGTGGTTGAGCATGTTGACCTGTTGTGGGTGTAAGAAAGGACAAAGTTTAACACAAACGTAGGTTCACGAGAGTAGGACCTAAACATCCTAGAATGAGTTTAAACTACAGGGTATACCTCCTGCTTGTGCGGCTGCAAGTGCCGCAGCAACTTGTTCGTTAATCAGAGCCGTCAACTTGGCTTGTGTCATGTTAACGCGTCCAGACATGATCTTCATACCAAGAGAAACATGAGTGAGAGAGGTTCGCGAGAGTGCGATGACAGAAGAGAGTAAGCACACTCGTGTTTTCAATTAACAGTGACTACGTTTATCTAAGCATACCATGAGCAAAGTTCTATGTAATCTAGCAAGTAGGCAATAAATCATAAACCATATCACCTAGAATGTCGAGCCTTGCACGTGGAGTGAAGCGTCGTTGTGGATCGTAGAGCACTGTACAGGTTATAGTCTGGTTTTAACAAAAATGTTTTCCATTATTAAAACCAAGTTCTCTATAACCAATGGCTCTGATACCAATTTGTCACACCCCCAAAATCCACACGCGGAGTATCACCGCTTGGAGGCATGACTGACCAGGATCAAGCCACCAATCATATTGAACAAGCATGTAAGTAACATAATTCAACCAAACAATATGAAAGGTGTTCAAAAACCAAAGCATAGTTAAGTATTTAGCGGAAGCATAATTGTAAAACCCATTGTAAGTATAAAATACGAAATAAAGTAATGTTTATAGCATGGCACACACTGCCATGTCCCACAACGACCGTTCCTCCATGTGCAAGCTCCATAAGTACCTATTGACCTGCAAGGCATGTAGCAACGAATCAACAACAAAGTTGAGCGAGTTCACAGTTGGTTATTTGGTTATAGTATTCGTTTCGTAAATCGTATGTTCGTTTTGTAAACCATGTATCGTATTAATTTGTATCGCGGCCATCCAGGCATGCGTGCGATGATTAGTGGGGGCTTCCCATGTGTTACTAGACCACGCGTATCGACTGCTACGAAAATGTAAGAGGTGCCCTAAGTCAATGTCTATCAGCATTGACCCTTTGCCCATAGTCCATTAGTACACGCCCGTCCGACTGGCACGGTGTGAGGTTTGTTAAACCTAATAGCGCTATTAACTAATGACCCGCTCGCTATAGGCCTCGGCGATTAAGTCGATAAATGAGGGACTTCATTTGATAGAGTTGATGGTCTTATGATCGTGTACGTAGGTTTTACGTACTTGCCCTTCAATCCGAGGACAGTAGTATGTATAAGTGTACGTAGGTTTTACGTACGTGCCCTTCAATCCGAGGACAGTAATAAGTAGTTTAATAGTAATGGTTGTACGAGTAGTTAATCAATCCCATTCCCAACCCACCGGGAATCCCATGCCTTGGCTAGTGTGAACTCACCTTGGTTTGCTCGGCAGATACACAGAAAGGTCAAGTCTAGCTGCTAGTGGTCAACCACGTCCTAACATGGTTACCATACAAGTCAGGTTTTGGTTTCAAGTAGTGCACATAAGTATCACATAAGCTAGCAGATAAGGAACACACATAGATCATGGCAAATACACATCATCACGTTTAACAATCATAACGTATTCAACTTGTGTGATTAAGAGATTGGGCTCGCACAAGCTTAATGGCCTTGTGCGAGTCATCCGTTGGAGCCCAATACTACCCGGCCCAATATCAAGAAACCCAAACAAAACTATAAGCATAACTATGGCCCAGATAACATGTCTTGTGCGATCCGGGATCCCTTGTGCGATTGGAATTAGTCCGGCCCAACATGAATATCCGGCCCAACAGTTAACCAAACATAACAACTTGTGCGATCCAACAGTCTTGTGCGACTGGGGACCTCTTGTGCGATCAGGTCATCTTGTGCGACCAGATCAGCTTGTGCGACTAGGCTTCTTGTGCGAATGGACCTTTTGTGCGACCAAGAGGTCTTGTGCGAATGGTTTAAACATCCGAATATTATGTCATTCGGTTACAATTATTCAATAGTTTCCTTATTTACACTTTATCAATTAACAAATTTCCAACTATCCATTTAACATACCATCGATCAAACTGAGCATATTCTAATCAATTCTCACGAACCCTAAATAATCATAGTTATGAGCAATAATCAAACATTCAATCCGGATCATTAGGCTAGCAACTTTTACATCAACATGCAATACTAATCATCATACAACCACTTCGAATGTCATATCCCAACAGCCGATTACATGCATCTGAATCAAGATTATCATCACATAAACATCAATTCTAATTCGGTTTAAGCACCCTACACAAGTGATTCGATCTACACGAGCAACCCCTAGTGGTTTGCAATCATAAGCAATCATATAACATTTCTCCAAATCATTAAACAACAATCCGAAAACAGGACATGATGATCAATTAACATCTATTCGGTTCTTAAATTGACATTATAACATCCGATTCACATAAGCATAATCACATAAACATCATTGTTCATCATATATGCAACACTTAATCATTATATCAATCATGGAATCATAACATCATGAACACTAACCGATTGAGAGGAGGATGGAATAAGTGATTGATCCGAACAAGAAAAGATCTTCAATAGAGAGGGTGTGTGTGTGTTGCCGTCGAGTTCTAGAGAGAAGGAAGAGAGCTAGGGTTTGTGTGTGTAAAGTGTTTTGCAAATTATGAGGGGTATATCCTATCCCCTAAGTGTTATACGACATAAGGGAGTGGGCCGAACCCTCACTTGGGCTGCCCATTGATCCGAATACAAGAGTGTAGCCTGAATGGGCTTGTGCGATCGGGTGTGTGTTGTGCGTTTGGGCCATTTATATACATACATACATTACACAAGCACATATCAAACATAACATTCATTAATCAGTCACTTTCATATAATCACATCACGTTCACACACGTTACATCAAATTACAAAGATAGGTTCGGAAATACGAGTTGTCACAAATCTTGTCCCTACACTTGTTGCAACACTAAGGCATTTCAAAATGGCCCCCCATGATCAGGAAGAGGCAAGTGTGGGTGCATAACAGCTGTTAACAGCTATTAAAACCGATTAAACTGATCTGGGAAGCTGACACGGGCCACGTAAGGAGACACCAAGGGTTCACGCGGGCCGCCTGGGTCTTCTGACCTGCAACCAACTTTTAAAAATGACAGTTTTGGTCCCTGTTGTGTTTTAAGGCCATTTCCGACATGTTTAAGGCCCGTTAAGCCAACTTTAAGGCCCTAAAATGATCCATAAACATTGTGGACATGAAACATGCTCAAAGATATGTCGGATGTTGGTTCGTTTGGTCGTACGATCGCGATGTTCGCTTAATTACGACGGAATGCGCATAAGCGTGAAAAACGATCCAAATTGCGTGACGAATGGATTTTTCTTATGCCAAACACTAAAATAAAATATTTTAGTGCTTACATAAATTTTTGGATGTCCGGATGTATTCAGAATGTAAGTTATGCGCGAAAATGCAAACTTATGCACTTTTTGACGCTTTTAGTCCCTGAATGACCCAAAAGTTTATTTTAGCACACCGAACCCCTCAAAGCCTATTTCTAAGCTATGTAAAGGATATTTATGGTATGTTTAACTTATGGTCATGTTCCGGAATGTCTGTTACAGTTCAAATTGGCATACTTTCGCAGTTTGTCAAATTTAGTCCCTGTAGGCGAATTAACTTGTTTTTGCCATACCAAAGCCTTCAAAACTTATTTATAAGTTATGTAAAGGTTATTTAAGGTATGTTAAGCATATGTTGATGTTCCGGAGTATTTGTTGCATTAAACTGATTACGTTTACGCACCAGTTTGCGTATAACTCTCTAGAAAGTGATATAGAGTTTGAAATTGAACAAAAGTCAAAACATGAAAAATGTAAAACATAACCAAACAAACATTGGGATCAAATAACATTGTTTTATTGATAATTGAACTGTTCACAATGATCACAATCACAGATGTTACAGTCTCCCCTACTTGTGGAAATTTCGTCCCGAAATTTATTTAGAGGAAACTCGTGGGAATAGATGCGGATACTTAGCCTTCATTTGATCTTCGCGTTCCCAAGTAAACTCAGGTCCACGTTTAGATTCCCAGCGAACTTTGACCAATGGAATGCGCTTGCGTTTGAGCCACTTGACTTCACGTTCTAAGATTTCCACTGGCTTCTCAATAAATTTCAGTGTTTTATCAACACGAATTTCGTCAAGTGGTATGTGGAGGTTCTCATCAGCTAAACACTTCTTGAGATTGGACACGTGAAAGGTTGGATGAACATTTCCAAGTTCAGGAGGTAACTCAAGTCTGTAGGCTACCTTACCGATTCTTTCGACGATCTTGAATGGTCCAACATATCTAGGTGCAAGTTTTCCTTTCTTTCCAAATCTGATCACACCTTTCCAAGGGGAGACCTTAAGTAATACTCGATCACCGACTTGAAATTCCATGGGCTTGCGTCCTTGGTCCGCGTAACTCTTTTGACGGCTTCTAGCTGTCTGAAGGTTATCACGAACTTTCTTAACCTTATCAGTTGTCTCTAAAATGAGGGCAGGTCCAGTAAGCTGAGCCTCGCCGATCTCATTCCAGCAGACTGGTGAACGACATTTTTGACCATAGAGAGCCTCGAAAGGAGCCATGTTGATGCTGGAGTGATAACTGTTGTTGTAGGAGAATTCAATTAACGGAAGATGTGAATCCCAACTACCACCAAAATCGATCACACAAGCTCTAAGCATATCCTCCAGAGTCTGGATTATTCTTTTAGATTGACCATCCGTTTGCGGATGATAAGCTGTGCTCAGATTAAGTTGGGTCCCCATAGCAGATTGCATGGTTCTCCAAAAATGAGATGTGAAGCGAGCTTCTCTGTCAGAAATGATGTTCAAAGGAACACCATGTCGAGCTACAATTTCATCCACGTAGAGTTTAGCAAGTTTGTCAGCAGAAAAATCCTCACGGATTGGCAAGAAATGCGCTGACTTAGTAAGACGATCAACAACTACCCAGATGGCATCATGACCTTTCTTTGTGCGCTGAAGTTTAGTAATGAGATCCATAGTCATGTTTTCCCATTTCCAAACTGGGATCTCTGGTTGCTCCAATAAACCCGAAGGACGTTGATGTTCAGCCTTAACCTTAAGACAAGTAAGGCATTTTGATACATATAAGGCAATGTCTTTCTTCATACCAGGCCACCAATACTGAATACGAAGATCCTTATACATCTTATCTGAGCCAGGATGAACAGAATAACGAGACTTATGGGCTTCATCCATAAGCAAGGTGCGAAGGTTATCTTGGCTTGGGACCCACAAACGGTCCATGAAGTAATATGATCCATTGCCCTTCAGTTCCAGATCAGGTGTTATGTGATAGGGAAATTCCTTACCCATCAAACCTTGTGAAACACAAGATTGTTGAGCCTGAGAAATGCAGGCTTGGATATCGGATCGAGCTTGAATATCAGATTGAACACGAACACAATGAAGCTTAGTATGTTCCTTACGACTCAATGCATCGGCTACGACATTCGCCTTACCAGGATGGTAGCGAATTTCGCAGTCATAGTCGTTTAGAAGCTCAACCCAACGTCGTTGCTTCATGTTGAGTTCTTTCTGATTGAAGATATGCTAAGGACTTTTGTGGTCCGTGAAAACCAAACATTTTGTAACGTACAAATAGTGTCTCCAGATCTTAAGAGCGAAGACAACTGCACCCAACTCAAGATCATGAGTGGTGTAGTTCTTCTCATGTACCTTCAATTGCCTGGATGCGTAGGCTATGACTTTGTTCCTTTGCATCAGAACACAGCCAAGACCTAATTTAGATGCATCGCAATAAACGACGAAATCATCATTGCCCTCAGGCAAAGTCAGGACAGGCGCGTCGCAAAGTTTTTGTTTCAAGGTCAGAAACGCTTCCTCTTGCTTGAATCCCCAATCAAAGGGTTTGTTCTTCAGAGTTAGAGCAGTTAGAGGAACTGCAATCTTTGAGAAGTTTTCAATGAAGCGGCGGTAATAACCCGCCAGACCAAGAAAAGAACGAACTTCAGTAGGAGTAGTAGGCGTATCCCAATCCTTAATCGCACTGATCTTGGAGGGATCTACATGAATACCTTGTTCGTTGACAATATGTCCTAAAAATTGAACTTCTTTAAGCCAGAATTCACACTTGGAGAATTTGGCGAAAAGTTGCTCTTTCTTTAGGAGTTCCAGAGTAAGACGAAGATGTTGCTCGTGATCAGCTCGCGTCTTAGAGTATATCAAAATGTCATCAATAAAAACAATGACGAACTGATCCAAATAAGGCTTGCAGACCCTATTCATTAAGTCCATGAAAACAGCAGGAGCATTAGTCAAACCGAATGGCATGACTGTGAACTCATAATGCCCATAACGAGTGTGAAACGCTGTCTTGGGAATATCTTCTTCATGCACACGAAGTTGATGATATCCAGATCGCAGATCAATCTTTGAAAAATAAGAAGCGCCCTGTAACTGATCAAAGAGATCATCGATGCGAGGTAGGGGATATCGATTCTTGATGGTAAGCTTGTTAAGCTCACGATAATCAATACACATCCTAAAAGATCCATCCTTCTTCTTGACAAAAAGAACGGGAGCACCCCAAGGTGAAAAGCTAGGACGGATAAAACCTTTGTCAGAGAGCTCCTGAAGCTGCTTAGACAACTCTTGCATCTCAGACGGTGCAAGACGATATGGAGATCTGGCAATGGGATTTGCACCATGTACGAGATCAATACGGAACTCGACTTGGCGTGCTGGGAGTAGACCAGGTAACTCTTCAGGAAACACATCAGGATAATCCCTAACAACAGGGATATCTTGAATAGACTTACCTTTGCCCTTATCTGCTACAACATGTGCCAAAAAGGCCACATAGTTCTTTCGCAGATACTTCCGAGCTTTAAAACAAGACATGAGTTTGAGACCACTGGTAGGTTTCTCACCATGCACCTGTAGGATCTCGCCTATCGAAAGCGACACACGAACAATCTTCTCAAAACAAACTACCTCTGCGCGATGCTTGGCTAACCAATCCATACCCACAATAACGTCGAAGCTTCCAAGTTGCATAGGCGTGAGGTTAATAGGAAAAAGATGGTCGTTAAGGTTTTACTGGCAGTTGCGAAGAACATAATCAAGAACAATGGGTTCACCACTAGCAACTTCTACTGTCAAGGGTTTTCCTAATTTCGTTCTAGACATGCGAAGCAATGGCTCAAAAGATAATGACACAAAACTCTTATCGGCACCCGAATAAAAAAGAACAGATGCAGGCTGATTATTAATAAAGAACGTACCGTTCACCACTTCATTGTCTGCTTGTGCCTCTTGTACATTCATGTTGAAGACTCGCCCTCGAGCCTGAGCCTGATTCTGATTTGGATTAGCATTCACCAATCTTGGACACTGATTACGATAGTGGGTCAGATCCCCACAGTTGTAACAAGAACCTGGCGGGTAGTGTGGTCGTGCAGCTTGACCTTGTTGCTGAGCAGGAGGTTGAGCAACTCGTTGAGCCGGGTTCTGAACTGCCTGATTCTGAGCAAAACGACAAACATCAGCAAGATGACCTGACTTCCCACAGTTAGTACAGAAACGACACGGAAGTTGCGGCTGATGGTGACTGTTGCATCTATTGCACAAAGGTGCATTCCCTGCATAACGCTTCTTAGCTGGAGGCTGTGCGGGTTGGTTGGGAGCTGCCTGGTTAACTTGGGCAGTGACAGCAAAATTTTGGGAAGCCTTACGCTTCCTTGACCCTTTCGAAGAACTAGATTCCTTTCCCTTATTGTTTTGACCGTTCTTGCTATCTTCTTTGTCAGACGCCTGCTTCTTACCCTTATCACCCTTTTTGTGCAGCTTTCCCTTTCGAACATGCGACTCAGTCAATGTCGCTGTTAACTCGATCGCCTGACGGAGTGTGGTAGGGTTACTACCAGTAATGATGTCTTGTACTGAGTCAGGTAGACCATCGATGTACCTTTCGATAGCCTTGTCGAGTGGGGTGACCATAGTTGGGCAAAGCAGACTCAACTCCTCATACCTATCAGTATACGCCCTGTGCTCGCCACTATCTTGTTTCAAGTCATCAAACTCTCTCTCCAAAGCTCGCAGTTCATGACGAGGACAGAACTCCCTCATCATAAGGGCCCTAAGTTCGGCCCAAGTTTGTGCTAGAGCAACTTCTGCACCCCGGTCTCTCATAACCCCGTTCCACCACGTAAGAGCCCTCTTCTAAAACACACTCTAAGAAAACTCGACCTTGCGATTATCAGGACACTGAACGTGACGGAAAGTGTTCTCAATGCTCTCGAACCATTGAAGAAGCCCAGTTGCTCCCTCAGAACCACTAAACTTGAGCGGTTTAGCCGAGTTGAAACTCTTGAAATTGCATGGAGCATGATTGTTGTTGTTGGCTTGGTTCCATTGAGCAATAAGATTTGGGAACGCAGCAGCCATTTGCTGTGCGATAATTTCTTCCAGTTCGGCATTAGCTATCTGATTCTCGCGTCGAGGAGGCATTCTAAAAGAGGAAACATGGAAAGAAACGAGTGAGATGATTGGATGAAAGAATGAGATGATAAAAAAATTGACAAAAGCAAAGATGGTGGTCATTTGTTCGCATCACAAAGCAAACAAACGACACACAGTGACTAATCAAAGTAAATGGGTCAAAAATAATGTATCGCGAAGACATGCTTGCCTATAAGTGAACACTCACCCCAAGAGTTCCCAGGTAAGAGTGATTGGTCCGATTATGTGGATTTGTACGAACACTCTAGCCTTAGACAGAAAACCCAGGGTACAGGCATTCACCCTTCCAGTTTGCACGTGTTCACACTATTTAGGACCCAAAACTTTGACGAGATTTTGAAAAGTTCAAAGGGGTTCAAAACCATATAACAGAGGGTTCAAAACCTAGAAATCAATCATCCTAGAACAGATGATTAATTTTCAAAGCGGATTCGAACTTGATGTTCTCGTTGTGGTTATCACCTAAGGATAGGTGAAGTGCATGTTTTAAAAATCTAAACACAAGACAACTTGCGTTGGGGTCCTAGAAAGTTATAGTCTAGGTCAAAGCATTACTAATAACCTAATTCCCTATAACCATTGGCTCTGATACCAACTCTTCTATCACACCCCGACCACGTAAAACGAGAAACACGTGGCGGAAACGTCGGGGAGTGTTGTAACAGATTTATTGTTTCACAACCATGGCATACAAAGTTATATTTTATTTATCAAACAAGAGAGTTACATTGCCTTTAAACATGAAACCAAGAGTTCATAACGTAATTAAACTAAGTCTATCTTCGTTTTATGTCTCTAAGGCACAGGTCCGCCCTAATGTCACGATCATCATCCTAAGCGACAGCTCCTGAAAACACATGTGAAAATAGGTACGTCAGCATAAAAATGCTTGTGAGATACATAGGTTTAGTAAAAAATAGGATTCATGACTTGGGTTTTAAAAGATAGGTTTAATAAAAGTAGCCATGAATCTTGTTAAGTGCTTTCTTTTATAAATCGTATGAAAACTCGATAAGAAATCAGAATATATAAAAGAATGGTGTATGGTTAATAAAATAACCGAGTAAAATGAGTTGGATAAAATAAACTGTTTTGTAAGACAATGTCTTGTGAAAAATAAGTTGTTTATGTAAAATGTAATATGTCAAATATTGAAATGATTTAAGTAACGCTACGACATGTAATATCATACAAGCACTTATATATAGGAAGTACCAGCGGCGTATCCACCATGCTTGTATCATATTACACACGCCTCGTTACTCAAATCACTTACCCAAACCAACCATCATTGTAAATTGTTCATGTATAAATCAATTGTCAAGTGTTATTGTGTAAACCATATCAAAATGTCTATGTCTAATGTAAATCACTAAATGTGTATATCAATGCCAAAATGTCTATGTCAAATGTCAATTATGTAATGTGTAACCAAAATGTCATGTATGGCAAGTGAAATATGTATCAACTAAACCATAGGAAAAATGCACAAAGCAATGTATTGAAGTAAAAATGCACAAAGCAATGTATTGAAGTAAAACGTGGTTTAAGTCAACGTTATGTTTTGTGGAAATGCATGCTATACTGAATACAAACATTTATGCGATATTGTAAAAATGCATACATTCAAGCCTTGTGACTGTGGTGATAGACCTTTAAACAAATTAAAGGTTTATCTGTGTTATGTCTATCGAATTCGGTCATTCCTTCCATCTAAACATACCTAGGATGTCAGGAACGGGAGTTGTCAATTCCTATGGTACCACTACCTACTAACGAATGGCGTAGCTAATGTTAATGAATGTATTTTTGTCCCATTTAAACAAACCAAATGACATATCAAAATGTAAGCATGTGAAAACAATGCACTAAGTATGTAATCAAATGAACATACATAGCGTGAAATGTAATGTAAAACAATGTACTAAGTATGCACACAATGGACATACATAGCATGAAATGTAATGTAAAACAATGTACTATAAATGTACTAATAAACATAGCAAGTATATGATGTGAAAACATGGAAAGCATGAAAGTAACAAGTAGGCACATGTGTTTCACCCCAAAATGTTTGGAAAACAGTAAAAGAGGGGTCTATGTACTCACTTGAGATTGCTTAGTAGTCTTTGAGTAACAACCAAACAATGCTAGAGATCACGGAAATCAAACGGCACCTAATATAGGTAACTATGTTAATAACCGGACCTATTTGGAGGATCGGGTAGCATGAGGGTTTGTAAACCAAATAAGCGTGGGAACTTATGTAATATGGTTTAACAAACCTTACATACTAAAATGAAACCTAAGTGCTTACATGTCACACCCCCAAAATCCACCATGCGGGGTATCACCGCTTGGAGGCGTGACATGACCAGGATCGAGCCACCAATCATACTGAACAACGTACTTAAGTATATGAAGACAACCACAATACGATTGGTGACCAAAAACTAGTTAACCAAGTTTTTAATTTAGACAGCGGAAGCATAAGCGTAAAGTCCAAAACATAAGTTCGCAGTTCATAAGTTTAAAGTCCAACACATAGGTTTAATAAGTTCATAATGTTTTAATCATTAAACACTGGACATAACCGTCCGCACACCACAACGACTCCTTCCTCGTGCAAGCTCCAAATGTTTAGCGACCTGTAAGGCATGTAACAGCGAGTCAACAACAAAGTTGAGTGAGTTCACGTTTGGTTGTTTAGTTATAGCATTCGTTTCGTAAATCATATGTTCGTTTTGTAAACCATGTATCGCGTTAATCCTTGCTGCCAGTCCAGGCATGCGTGCGATGATTAGTGGGGGCTTCCCATGTGTTTCAAAACCACGCGTATCGACTGCTACGAAAATATAAGAGGTGCCCTAAGTCAATGTCTATCAGCATTGACCTTTTGCCCATAGTCAATTAGTACACGCCCGTCCGACTGGCACGGTGTGAGGTTTGTTAAACCTAATAGCGCTATTAACTAATGACCCGCTCGCCATAGGCCTCGGCGATTAAGTCGATAATTGAGGGACTTAAAGTGATAGAGTTGATGGTCTTATGATCGTGTACGTAGGTTTTACGTACGTGCCCTTCAATCCGAGGACAGTAGTAAGTATGAGTGTACGTAGGTTTTACGTACGTTCCCTTCAATCCGAGGACAGTAAAAATAGTTTAATAGTAATGATAGTACAAGTAGTTATTCAATCCCATTCCCAACCCCTGGGAATCCCATGCCTTAGAAAGAGTGTGAACTCACCTCGGTTTGCTCGGTTAGGTTCTCAAATATAGTTAACAGTCAAGGTCGGTCAATCACGTCCTAATAAGGTACGGATAACAATCAGTTTCTCATGCATAACACGTATCCTACGTATGGTTTATTTGCACATTACTCCGTCCACATAACAGGTACACACTTTAACGATTTATGCCCCTATAACTTCCCATCCATTCCCCACTCATAAACAAACATACGATATTGCACGTAACACATATAACATGTTAGATCATTCACCGATAGCATACTCGACATTTAAACACGCAAGTCACAACCTATGTCAATTCAGCATTAATATACAAAACCGGCTGTTTTCGGACGTTTAAATAAAATAGTTAAATTATTCCAAAAATTCCCAAATTTTTACAGAATGTCTTAAACGTTCCATATTTTATTGTATAAAAATATCGGGGTCCGCTTCACTACCAATATTTTATAAAAATTCGTATACCGAACTGTGATCAGATTTGTTACATTCTGATCACAGTTTACGGAATAATTCGTCAAAAATTCCTCGTGAGTCCGTTTATCAAAATTCCAGTTTGAGGGTCACAAATACATCCGTGACCATCTTTGATAAAAGTTTCAGGGGCTGGTTCGGTTCAGGTTTTAAGTTGTGACCGAAAACGTAAGACTCATTTTACTGCAGTAACAAACAGCCTTAGCTGCTGTCACGAAAACAGATTTTTAAAATAGTAACCGACATCAGAAAAATACGATTCCAGCGCCATTTTCTTCGTTTTTCGAAATGACACGATTTAGGCTTTTGAAATTCCGTTTTTCGAGTTTTTAAAGTCCGTTTACAGCCTGTTGAAGGCGGCTGGAAAAGCACATCAGAATGCTGTTTCGTGGTTTAAGCATTACTAATCGCATCAACGAGTGTCCGAACAATGGATTTAACAAGAAAACAACAATCAACCATCAAGTATGATTTAACCAACCCTCAAACCCACAAGATTCCTCTTCATAATTCAGTCACAAGTAAACTTTTATGTAGCTTTTATGTTCATAACTCATGTTACACATTTTTCTAGTGTTCTTGTAATCTAGTAAATTAAACAACAATACACCATGCTATATGCCATAAATTTCGAACAAGATGAGATCAAATGTAAGGAAACTTACTACTAGCCTCTAGCTAGGGAAGAATCTTGTGTGAAAATGATGAGAAAAGATGATGAAAAAGAGCTAGAACAATGCTCCTATGATGGTTCTTCAAGATGCACCTTCCATGGATGGATACTAAGCTTTGAATGGGCAATGTAATGAAGGAGATGGTGATGTTTAAGGTGGTGATGGTGTTCTTGGTTTGGGGCAGCCGATTAAGAGAGAGGAGAGAGTGGAGAAGGAGTGATATCTTGAAGGAATGATGAAGATCTAAGTGACCTTACTTATATCCTTATCCTCACATATTTTGGTAAGATAGACAAGCAACAACAATTAATAAAGTAGAATTGAATCAAGCTAGAAGATTTGAAGTATGGTAATATGACATGTGGGGTCCCACTTTGGGAATTCAATTCGTTGGGGGGGGGGGGGGTATAATGTAAATATTATGACAAAAGTGGCTAAGTGTAAGTTAGATGTAAGTAATGTGATATAAGTTAGTTGGTTTATCTTTAGCGGGTGTTATGGCATACGGGGATCATGACTAGTCATAAATAATAAAATAACGTGTTTGACAAATATTTGGTGTCCCGGGTAATGTCCGGTTGTTCGGCCGGATACTGTTTCGTTAAAGTGTTTAATTGTACCGTAAAGTGTCTTATTTATATATTTTTGTAACGAAATAAATTCCTAACACATAGGAAAATATACCGGACCATTTAGTGACTTTTCTGTATACTACCAGTATGTTAACATGCTCATGTAAGTATAGTTCAGTAATCAGAGAGCAGTTAAATATTTCAACACAGTCACCAAGCACTTAAATTATTATTAAATAAATTGTACGGAATACATGTAAATTGAGGGTTGTCACATTCTCCCCCTGTTAAGAGAATTTCGTCCCGAAATTTAGCGCGTGGTTACTGAGGAAGCTAGTTAAGTTGCGTTGTTTTCCTGATTTTCCTGGGGTGTCACATCATCCCCCCGTTGATTTGGAATTTCGTCCCGAAATTCTGCAGTAGCTTCAGCCTCAGTAGTGGTTGCGTTTTTCTTAAACAGTTGGGGATACTTGAGTTTCATTTGGTCTTCTCGTTCCCAGGTATACTCTGGGCCACGACGAGCATTCCAACGAACTTGGACCAGAGGTATCCTGGTATGCTTGAGGATCTTAACATCTCGATCCGTGATCTCTACAGGTTCCTCGACGAATCGCAGCTGGTCGTCGATAGTGAGTTCCTTCAGAGGAACTATGAGGGTCTCATCTGACAGACACTTCTTCAGATTTGACACGTGGAATACGTTGTGAACTCCGCTGAGTTCTTCAGGTAGGTCCAACCTGTAGGCGACCTTGCCAATTTTCTCGGTGACTTCGAATGGTCCGACATAACGCGGATTGAGTTTGCCTCGTTTGCCAAAGCGGACTACACCTTTCCAAGGTGAGACTTTGAGTAGCACTCGATCCCCAACCTGGAGCTCGAGTGGTTTTCTTCCCTTATCAGCATAGCTTTTCTGACGGTCACGAGCTGCCGCCATTCGCTGTCGTATCTGAGCAATTTTCTCGGTGGTATCTACCACAAGTTCTGGGCCAGTGATTTGACTGTCACCAACTTCTGCCCAACAGAGAGGTGATCGGCATTTGCGTCCGTATAATGCCTCAAACGGAGCGGCTTGGATGCTGGTGTGGTAGCTGTTGTTGTACGAAAACTCCACTAGCGGGAGGTGCCTTTCCCAGCCATTACCAAAATCTATTACACATGCCCTAAGCATGTCTTCAAGGGTTTGGATGGTGCGTTCAGATTGCCCATCCGTCTGCGGGTGATAAGCGGTGCTCATATCTAAACGTGAGCCAAAGGACTTGTGCATTGCTTGCCACAGTTCAGAAGTAAAACGTGCGTCACGATCAGATATAATAGAGGTTGGCACTCCGTGCTTCGATACCACTTCCTTTAGGTAAATGTCTGCAAGAGTAGAAAACTTATCCGTTTCTTTGATAGCCAGAAAATGTGCAGACTTGGTTAGCCGATCTACGATCACCCAAATGGTATCGTTTCCGCGTTGAGATCTGGGCAGGCCGGTAACGAAATCCATGGAAATTTGCTCCCATTTCCATTTCGGGATCTCCGGTTGTTGAAGTAAGCCTGATGGTTTCTGATATTCAGACTTGACTCTCGCATAAGTCAAGCACTTGCTGACGTAGGTTGCTATGTGGGCTCTCATGCCAGGCCACCAGTATGTGGTCTTTAAGTCGTGGTACATCTTATCCGAACCAGGATGTACTGAATAACGAGACTTATGTGCTTCATCCATCACAAGCTCGTGTAAGTTGCCATAGAGTGGAACCCAAATACGCCCTGTTACATAGTAGGCGCCGTCTTCCTTTTGTTCTAGCCGCTGCCTCGATCCTCGTAGGGACTCAGCCCTGATGTTCTCTGCTTTCAATGCTTCAACCTGAGCATCGCGAATCTGAGCGGGAAGGTTAGATTGGATGGTAAGCTGTAGAGCACGTACACGCCTAGGTATGGTATCCTTTCGACTGAGGGCGTCTGCCACCACATTGGCTTTGCCCGGATGGTACCTGGTCGCGCATTCGTAATCGTTCAAGAGCTCAACCCATCGGCGTTGACGCATGTTTAATTCCTTTTGCTTGAAGATATGCTCGAGACTCCTGTGATCGGTGTAAATGGTGCACTTGGTACCGTACAGGTAATGTCTCCATATCTTAAGCGCGAATACAACTGCTCCCAGCTCCAGATCGTGAGTAGTGTAATTTCTTTCGTGAACCTTGAGTTGGCGTGATGCGTAGGCAATGACCTTGTCACGTTGCATCAACACGCAACCAAGTCCTTGGATGGAAGCATCGCAGTAAACCACAAAATCATCGTTTCCTTCGGGCAATGAGAGGATAGGCGCGCTACAAAGTCTATCCTTTAGATGTTGAAATGCGGACTCTTGTGCATCACCCCAACGATAGATGACACCCTTCTGAGTCAGTGAAGTGAGAGGTTGCGCAATCTTGGAGAAGTCTTTGATAAACCTTCTGTAATATCCTGCCAAACCCAAGAATTGGCGGATTTCTGTTGGTGTACGGGGTGCAGGCCAGTTCTTGATTGAGTCAACCTTGGATGGATCAACATGAATCCCATCCTTGTTTACCACATGGCCTAGAAAGTGGACTTCGCGAAGCCAGAAGTCACATTTCGAAAACTTAGCATACAACTGCTCCTTTCGAAGAAGTTCCAACATAAGACGTAGGTGCTGCTCGTGTTCCTCCTGACTCTTAGAATAGATCAGGATATCGTCGATGAACACAATAACGAACTTATCCAGGTAAGGCTTGCACACTCGGTTCATGAGATCCATGAAGAGCGCTGGTGCATTCGTCAGCCCGAATGGCATAACCAGAAACTCGTAATGGCCGTAACGAGTTCTGAATGCTGTTTTGGAGACGTCCTCATCTCGGACCCTCAGCTGATGGTATCCCGATCTCAAGTCAATCTTGGAGTAATAGCTCGACCCTTGCAACTGGTCGAACAAGTCGTCAATACGTGGAAGAGGATAACGATTCTTCACAGTCACCTTGTTAAGTTCGCGATAGTCAATACACATTCTGAAAGTACCATCTTTCTTCTTTACGAACAAGACTGGAGCTCCCCAGGGCGAAGAGCTAGGACGAATAAAACCCTTTTCCAAGAGTTCTTGTAGTTGTGTGGACAGTTCTTCGAGTTCTGATGGAGCTAGACGATATGGTGCTCGAGCTACTGGTGCTGCTCCAGGAGCTAGCTCGATTTGGAATTCAACTTGGCGATGGGGCGGAAGACCAGGTAATTCCTCGGGAAATACCTCAGGAAAATCGCGCACAATAGGAATATCTTCAATTCTCTTTTCTTCCGTTGATGTGTCAGTGACGAGCGCTAGAATGGCAGTGTGGCCCTTTCGTAGACATTTCTGGGCCTTAAGGAAAGAGATGATGCCTTCGACAGCACCACTCTTGTCGCCACGAATCACAAGAGGTTCTTCACCAGAACGAGGAATGCGGATGATTTTCTCCTTGCAAACAATCTCCGCTTGATGATGAGATAGCCAATCCATACCAATGACAACGTCGAAACTACCAAGTGTGATAGGAATAAGATCGATAGGGAAAATCTGACCAGCTAAGACCAGGTTACAACCTTTAACTACGTGTGTGGCTTCAAGACTTTTACCATTTGCTAGCTCTACCACGTGTTTGGTGTTCAAAAGTGTTGGGGTACGTTTAAGCATTTGACTAACTTTTAGAGACACATAACTGGTATCGGCACCCGAATCAAATAAGACAGTAACAAAGAAGTCATCCAGAAGAAACTTACCCATCACAACGTTGGGATCGTTCCTTGCGTCACCTTGACCAATCACGAAAGCACGACCCCTTGCTCCATTACCATTGTTGTTTCCCCCATTGCCGCCTCCATTGTTGCCTCCATTGTTATTCCCATTGTGGTTCCCATTTCCTTGGTTATTGTTCTGGTTTTGGTTCAGCTGGGGGCAGTTCTTCTTAAAGTGGCCTTCAGCGCCACACTGAAAGCATCCTTTATTTCCCTGCTGATGTTGCTGCTGGTGGTTCTGTGGGGCTTGTTGTTGTTGGCGATTCTGATTCGCAGGACGCGGGCTCCTGCAATCCCTAGCTTCATGACCCAACTTATGACATCTCTGACAACGACCTTTGTTGCACTGACCACTATGGTGTCTGTTACATTTGTTTCACTTTGGGTGGTTTCCTCGATACCCACCCTGTCCTTGATTACCGGAGGATTGCTGACCCGGACTCTGGTAGTCGTCAGTCCTTCGCTGCTGAGACTGACCCGAAGCAGAACCCTTACTGGAGTTTCCATCCCATTTTCGCTTGTTGTCGGTAAGTACATCAGAAGTAGTTGTGGCACTGATACGTTTGGGTAGCCTGTTTTGCTCCACCGCCTGGTCGGTGAGACGATGAGCCAACTTGATAATTTGCTGAATGGTACCCAGATTGGCTGAAGTTACGTGACTTTGAATCTCTGGTACAAGGCCATTGAGGTACAGCTCGATTCGTTTGATGGGAGGGTCCACCATAGTTGGACACAGGATGGCCAGTTTGACCTCTTAGTATACGCTTCAATCTCAGATCCCGTCATCTTTAGATGGTAAAATTCCATTTCTAGCTTGTGGATATCATCCCGACTACAGTACTCCTCCTTGATCAGCTCTTTGAAACCATTCCAGGGTGTGGCATTAGCAACTGCCAGTCCTAGTAGTTGAACCTGCGCCTTCCACCAGGTTAACGCAGCTCCTTCAAGTGTTCCGGTGGCATATTTCACCCTACGATCTTCGGGGCATTCGCACATTTCGAAAACTGACTCCAGCTTTTCAAACCAGTGAAGAAGGCCCACTGCTCCTTCGGTGCCACTGAAAGTGGTAGGTCGGCAGTCCATGAACGTCTTGAATGTGCACACAGGAGGCTGAGCATGTTGACCTGTTGCGCGAGAATAAAAGACAAAGTTAAGCACGAGCGTTGGTTTGTGGAGGTAGGATCTAAACATCCTAAGGTGAGTTGATATGGCAGGTTATACCTCCTGCAGGAACAGCTGCGAGTGCCTCAGCAACTCGTTCGTTGATCAAAGCCGTTAGCTGGGCTTGAGTTAGGTTGAAACGTCCACCCATGATCTTCACAATGAAATAACGTAGGTGAGAAAAGTGTCGCGAAAGTGCGTAAGTGTGGGACGATAGTGGAGAGTAAGCACGCAAGGTTCAAATAGCAATTACCACATTATCTAATGCACAGTGAGAACTATCTAACCGACAATATAACATAAATCATACCACTTATGGTGTCGAGTCTTGCACGTGGAGCGAAGCGTCGTTGTGGATCGTTGAGCACTGTACAGGTTATAGTCTGGTTTTATCAAAAAGCTTTTCCCTTTTTAAAACCAAGTTCTCTATAACCAATGGCTCTGATACCAATCTGTCACACCCCCAAAATCCACCATGCGGGGTATCACCGCTTGGAGGCGTGACATGACCAGGATCGAGCCACCAATCATACTGAACAACGTACTTAAGTATATGAAGACAACCACAATACGATTGGTGACCAAAAACTAGTTAACCAAGTTTTTAATTTAGACAGCGGAAGCATAAGCGTAAAGTCCAAAACATAAGTTCGCAGTTCATAAGTTTAAAGTCCAACACATAGGTTTAATAAGTTCATAATGTTTTAATCATTAAACACTGGACATAACCGTCCGCACACCACAACGACTCCTTCCTCGTGCAAGCTCCAAATGTTTAGCGACCTGTAAGGCATGTAACAACGAGTCAACAACAAAGTTGAGTGAGTTCACGTTTGGTTGTTTAGTTATAGCATTCGTTTCGTAAATCATATGTTCGTTTTGTAAACCATGTATCGCGTTAATCCTTGCTGCCAGTCCAGGCATGCGTGCGATGATTAGTGGGGGCTTCCCATGTGTTTCAAAACCATGCGTATCGACTGCTACAAAAATATAAGAGGTGCCCTAAGTCAATGTCTATCAGCATTGACCTTTTGCCCATAGTCAATTAGTACACGCCCGTCCGACTGGCACGGTGTGAGGTTTGTTAAACCTAATAGCGCTATTAACTAATGACCCGCTCGCCATAGGCCTCGGCGATTAAGTCGATAATTGAGGGACTTAAAGTGATAGAGTTGATGGTCTTATGATCGTGTACGTAGGTTTTACGTACGTGCCCTTCAATCCGAGGACAGTAGTAAGTATGAGTGTACGTAGGTTTTACGTACGTGCCCTTCAATCCGAGGACAGTAAAAATAGTTTAATAGTAATGATAGTACAAGTAGTTATTCAATCCCATTCCCAACCCCTGGGAATCCCATGCCTTAGAAAGAGTGTGAACTCACCTCGGTTTGCTCGGTTAGGTTCTCAAATATAGTTAACAGTCAAGGTCGGTCAATCACGTCCTAATAAGGTACGGATAACAATCAGTTTCTCATGCATAACACGTATCCTACGTATGGTTTATTTGCACATTACTCCGTCCACATAACAGGTACACACTTTAACGATTTATGCCCCTATAACTTCCCATCCATTCCCCACTCATAAACAAACATACGATATTGCACGTAACACATATAACATGTTAGATCATTCACCGATTGCATACTCGACATTTAAACACGCAAGTCACAACCTATGTCAATTCAGCATTAATATACAAAACCGGCTGTTTTCGGACGTTTAAATAAAATAGTTAAATTATTCCAAAAATTTCCAAATTTTTACAGAATGTCTTAAACGTTCCATATTTTATTGTATAAAAATATCGGGGTCCGCTTCACTACCAATATTTTATAAAAATTCGTATACCGAACTGTGATCAGATTTGTTACATTCTGATCACAGTTTACGGAATAATTCGTCAAAAATTCCTCGTGAGTCCGTTTATCAAAATTCCAGTTTGAGGGTCACAAATACATCCGTGACCATCTTTGATAAAAGTTTCAGGGGCTGGTTCGGTTCAGGTTTTAAGTTGTGACCGAAAACGTAAGACTCATTTTACTGCAGTAACAAACAGCCTTAGCTGCTGTCACGAAAACAGATTTTTAAAATAGTAACCGACATCAGAAAAATACGATTCCAGCGCCATTTTCTTCGTTTTTCGAAATGACACGATTTAGGCTTTTGAAATTCCGTTTTTCGAGTTTTTAAAGTCTGTTTACAGCCTGTTGAAGGCGGCTGGAAAAGCACATCAGAATGCTGTTTCGTGGTTTAAGCATTACTAATCGCATCAACGAGTGTCCGAACAATGGATTTAACAAGAAACCAACAATCAACCATCAAGTATGATTTAACCAACCCTCAAACCCACAAGATTCCTCTTCATAATTCAGTCACAAGTAAACTTTTATGTAGCTTTTATGTTCATAACTCATGTTACACATTTTTCTAGTGTTCTTGTAATCTAGTAAATTAAACAACAATACACCATGCTATATGCCATAAATTTCGAACAAGATGAGATCAAATGTAAGGAAACTTACTACTAGCCTCTAGCTAGGGAAGAATCTTGTGTGAAAATGATGAGAAAGATGATGAAAAAGAGCTAGAACAATGCTCCTATGATGGTTCTTCAAGATGCACCTTCCATGGATGGATACTAAGCTTTGAATGGGCAATGTAATGAAGGAGATGGTGATGTTTAAGGTGGTGATGGTGTTCTTGGTTTGGGGAAGCCGATTAAGAGAGAGGAGAGAGTGGAGAAGGAGTGATATCTTGAAGGAATGATGAAGATCTAAGTGACCTTACTTATATCCTTATCCTCACATATTTTGGTAAGATAGACAAGCAACAACAATTAATAAAGTAGAATTGAATCAAGCTAGAAGATTTGAAGTATGGTAATATGACATGTGGGGTCCCACTTTGGGAATTCAATTCGTTGGGGGGGGGGGGGGGTATAATGTAAATATTGTGACAAAAGTGGCTAAGTGTAAGTTAGATGTAAGTAATGTGATATAAGTTAGTTGGTTTATCTTTAGCGGGTGTTATGGCATACGGGGATCATGACTAGTCATAAATAATAAAATAACGTGTTTGACAAATATTTGGTGTCCCGGGTAATGTCCGGTTGTTCGGTCGGATACTGTTTCGTTAAAGTGTTTAATTGTACCGTAAAGTGTCTTATTTATATATTTTTGTAACGAAATAAATTCCTAACACATAGGAAAATATACCGGACCATTTAGTGACTTTTCTGTATACTACCAGTATGTTAACATGCTCATGTAAGTATAGTTCAGTAATCAGAGAGCAGTTAAATATTTCAACACAGTCACCAAGCACTTAAATTATTATTAAATAAATTGTACGGAATACATGTAAATTGAGGGTTGTCACATTACAACCCATTACGACCCGTTTAGGTAGCTTATGCTACTTTAACGCGTCGTTCGCGTGAAACGCGTTCGGAAAGCCTAACTAGTCCTATGATAAGTAAAATATGCCTTAACATGTCTAACATTGTTACCAAATCAGTTTTGATACCAAAAGTTATGTTACATATGCTTAAAATAAATTTTGGCGTAAAAAGGGCATTTTGGTAATTTACCTAAGGCATATAAACTACCTATCATACAACTACTTAAACGTCGTGACCATAAGGTATAACCTCGGAACGTTATTCCCTATATACTATGGTCACCTAATGTGGTTGGTCGGATCCTAACGATCGACCAAACGGGTCGGGTTCGAAAGTATAAGCGATTGTTTAGATCGCTTACCTTACGACCCTATAGAAGCACTAAACTAAAAGTGACGAGCTAAGCATGTTAAAACATGCTTAACTAAGTTTAGAAAACAGGTTTGGTATCAAAACAAACGGTTTTGATACCTAAGAGTAGTTTGGTTACAAAATACGCAAGAATACGCATTTTGGCCGAAACTACGACTCGTCACTGAGCCTAGATAACGTGGTAATCAGTAGGTATAGTCACTAGGGACTATAACCATCGTGATTACGCTCACGTTATGAAGTTCATACGAACTTCGCATTGACCATAAACTGGTCAATGCAGCGAGTCAAACAAAGTTTGACTTTAACGCTAAAACGAATGAAAAGAACGAAGGAACACTTACAAAGGGTCCAAGAACGGAAGTTTTGAATCCAAATACTCTCAGGTATGAAGTGTTAAACACAACAACTTAGAGAGAAAATTCAGATTTCAAAGGTGTGGGTTTTTGGGGTTGAAAGGGTTAGGTATTTATAGGAATGTTGGAACCGTTAAGATCGTTTATCGAATAACATGCTTCAATCTTGTCCCTACAATTGTTGCAACACTAAGGCATTTCAAAATGGCCCCCCATGATCAGGAAGAGGCAAGTGTGGGTGCATAACAGCTGTTAAAACTGATTAAACTGATATGGGAAGCTGACACGGGCCGCGTAAGGAGACACCAAGGGTTCACGCGGGCCGCCTGGGTCTTCTGATCTGCAACCAACTTTCAAAAATGACAGTTTTGGTCCCTGTTGTGTTTTAAGGCCATTTCCGACATGTTTAAGGCCCGTTAAGCCAACTTTAAGGCCCTAAAATGATGCATAAACATTATGGACATGAAACATGCTCAAATATATGTCGGATGTTGGTTCGTTTGGTCGTACGATCGCGATGTTCGCTTAATTACGACGGAATGCGCATAAGCGCGAAAAACAATCCAAATTGCGTGACGAATGGATTTTTCTTATGCCAAACACTAAAATAAAATATTTTAGTGCTTACATAAATTTTTGGATGTCCGGATGTATTCAGAATGTAAGTTATGCGCGAAAATGCAAACTTATGCACTTTTTGACGCTTTTAGTCCCTGAATGACCCAAAAGTTTATTTTAGCACACCGAACCCCTCAAAGCCTATTTATAAGCTATGTAAAGGATATTTATGGTATGTTTAACTTATGGTCATGTTCCGGAATGTCTGTTACAGTTCAAATTGGCATACTTTCGCAGTTTGTCAAATTTAGTCCCTGTAGGCGAATTAACTTGTTTTTGCCATACCAAAGCCTTCAAAACTTATTTCTAAGTTATGTAAAGGTTATTTAAGGTATGTTAAGCATATGTTGATGTTCTGGAGTATTTGTCGCATTAAACTGCTTACGTTTACGCACCAGTTTGCGTATAACTCTCCAGAAAGTGATATAGAGTTTGAAATTGAACAAAAGTCAAAACATGAAAAATGTAAAACATAACCAAACAAACATTGGGATCAAATAACATTGTTTTATTGATAATTGAACTGTTCACAATGATCACAATCACAGATGTTACAATACCCCCAGGTGAGGTTAGAGTAGATGATAAACTGAGATTTATCAAGGAACCAGTGGAGATTCTGGATTAGAAAATCCAGAAACTCAGGAGGAGTAGGATTAAGTTGGTCAAGGTCCGCTGAGATTCTAAGCGTGGACCCGAGTTCACATGGGAACGACAGGACCAGATGCAACGGAAATATCCTCATCTCTTCCCACCGAGTGCGAAAACGAAACCTGTAAAGTAGAATTTCGGGGACGAAATTCCCTAAACAGGGGGAGACTGTGACATCCGGCTTTTCAGGCCGTACCGTACAATTGTAACACGCGTTGTGAATAGATAAAAAGGCTGTATTTGACTAATCATGATATTTATATATGATATTTAATGTGTTGGTGAATCCAAAAAATTATAAAAATTATGTTGCAACGATAAAATAAACGCTTATCGCGTAACGATTAAAATGCGAAACGAACGTCGGTGACCACCCGATCAGTGTTAAAATCCTAAAAGTAGTTTGTTATGATTAGAATAGTAATTTTAATCATAATCATGAGGAAAAATAAATTAAAACGCTAAGAAACTCTATTTTTCGAGTTTGAGCGCGTACCGCGTGATACTGCGCGTATTAGACAAAATACTGTCAACGCAGCCAGTCAAAGCAACTGGTAATTATTACAGTAATAATTTTGTGTGATTATTTTTATAGAATGATAAAAATAATTTAAAACACAATAAAACAGGATTAAAACGCTAGATAAAATACCCGGTAACTAGTATTTTACCTGTCCTTGCCTAATATATATTACATATATGTATGTAAATGTGATGTGGGTGTGTGTAAGGGACAAGGTGGCGGCCTGAGAGCCCACCTTTTTCTTTTGAATGCCAAGTGTCTACTCTTGGTAATATAAGTTATGATTAAAACTTTACTTACACACCAAATCCTTTCAAAACCCAAGATATAATTTCAAAATTCACTCTCTCTCTCTCTCTCTGGAGCATACCTACGGCCGAACACCCTCTACATCACAACCATTTTCATTTTCAAACTTAATCTTGAAGATTCAAATTCATTTCAAAGTGTTTTCAAGTTCATTTGGTGGTTTAGAAGTGATTTCAAAGTGTTTCAAGCAACAATCAAGTCCAATATCATCAAACTTTACTAAAAATCATTCAAGAACTTAAAGGTATAAAATTTATTCAAAAAACCTTGTTTTTGATTCTTGATGTTCTTAATAATGATGGAAGTTTCTCGTGTTCTAGAGTTTACTCACAAACTTGAAAACTTAAAACAAATGGGTTTTTGAATGAAATAAAATAGATGTATATATATATATGCATGTATGGCCGTGAGTGTGTGTGAGAGTGTAGATGATTGTGTTTTTTATTTTATTTGAAAGATTCTTGAGTTACATGATTACTTGAAAAGTAGGATTGCATGTAAGAATCAATATGTGTCATATAAGAATGTTCTAAAGGTGATTCAAAATTTGAAAGTGACATGATGAAAAGTGAACTTTTGGAATTTCATATGTGTATATGTATGTCGTGTATATGTATGTATATATGTATGCATGCATGTAAAAGTTGTTATATATTCATAAATGTGTAGGATACTTGCATTAATGTATGAATGATTGGATGATCATGATGATTACATGTTGTGTTTTGTAATAACACGATATTAATGTGTTCTTGAGTATGATTAGATCATAAATAATGAAGATGATGTTGTATGAGTGCATTAGATGCAAATATGTGAATATACATGATGATATGAAAGCATGAAATGATCATTTGAGCATGATTTGATAAAAATAAATATTGATCAGAATATAAACACTAAAATAATAATATTTTGAAGTTTTTAATGATATATAATTTTGTCATAATATTTACTAGCCTTGCATGTTGTACTTTGTGCATTAGGAGTTGTAAAATACGTGAAATCGCATGATTTATGTGACTTACACAAAAACTGCACTAATCTGATTATAATCACTATTTTAATCAGTAAATAACATGTATTGTGTTAAAATATCAAGTCATTCCGAGTTGGGATGATTATAGTAACGTTTAACGCAAAACTATGCGTTAAAACAGTCAAAAATCGGCTTTTCGAACGATTTTTATGAAACTGATTTAGATCAGTAAGTAAACTGTTGTTTTTAGTTTAAAAATTAGTATTTTATCTAATTTTAAGTTTACTTGGTGTTGGTTGGTCATACGTGACTTCCGACGCCCGAAAACGTTACCGAATCACTAAAATACTCGGTTTTCAATTAACACTAGTATGGGTAATTTTTGGGTGAACCTTATGTGTTAAAATGTGTTATGTGATTTAAACATGTGAATGTGATAATATGTTAAGTCTTGACATGATAGTGGGGAATTTAGATTATGCATGTACACTTGTGCGTTTAGAATCGGTAAAATCGCGTTTAATGTGTAACTTGTTTGTCGAGTTTGAGTCAGCAAGGATACAATCCTCAACCCAGTAGTTTGAGTCAGCAAGGATAACGTTACCCTCAACCCAGTAGTTTGAGTCAGCAAGGATACAATCCTTAAGGGTCGGATTATTGAAAGATAATTAATTAAGTTATTAATGCATATAATGGTAGGCCCCTCTTTTGAAGGTGACGTTACCCTCGGCTAAGTAGTCTGAGTCAGCAGGGATACAGTCCTAAGTAGCCGGGTTAAAGTATTAATAGTAGCTTACATATGAGGGGATCAAAGATTTTGGACCCCCACCATCCAATACCGGTGGGTATTTAAGGAGGTCCTACTAAATTTGACCCAGGTCCTTGCAGGAACTATACACTGAACAAGGCAAGACTCTTACCAAACCGTTCCCTTAACCCCCGACCAGGTAGCCAACATACCTCCATATAGACCGTGGAGATATGAATGGTGAAAATCTTTTATTTTATATAGACAGTAAAATAATGCCAAGACACCACGGACAAACGATAAGGAAGAATCACCTTCAACATAAGAAACTAGTTATTAAAGTCATTAATACATAACCAAGTAAAAAGTGCAAAAAGATTAAAAATAAAAAGTATTACACTAGACACTTGTCTTCACCAAGTGATGTAAGAGACTTAGGCAAACATGGCCTTTGATTGTCAAGAACTCTTACGATCAATCTTGGATCCCGAGTGTCACACCCCGACCACGTAGAACATACAAAACGTGGCGGAAATGTCGGGGAGTGTTGTAACAGAATTAATTGTTTCAAATCCATGGCAATTGAAGTTTCGTTTTATTGATTAAAAGTGTTACAATGTCTTAACAAACAAGGAAATACAACATAATTAACTAGTCTTGTATCTTTTATTGTCACTAAAGCCCAAGTCTGCCTATGTGTATCTTGATCATCTTATGCAACAGTTCCTGAAAAACACATGTGAAAATAGGTACGTCAGCATAAAAATGCCTGTGAGATACATAGGTTTTGTGAAAATAAGTTTCATGACTTATGTTTGAGAAAATGTTTAGTCATGAACCTTGTAATTTGCTTTGTTTTGTAAATCGTTTGAAAAACAATGAGTTCAGATGATAAGTATAAATAATAGAGTAATGCATGGTTAAATGAGTAACCATGTAAAATGAGTTTGTATTAGTTAAGTTGTTTGTAAAACATGTATTGTAAAAAGTATGTTATTTGTATAAAATGTTATATGTATCAAACTGAAATGATTCAAATAACGCTACAATATGTAATACCATACAAACACTTATATATAGGAAGTACCAGCGGCGTATCCACCATGCTTGTATCATATTACACACGCATTGTTACTTAATCATTTAATCAAACCAAACCACCAAAGTAATGTTTAACAGTAGTAGAAATGTTTATGTATGGTCAAATACGGTTCACACGGTTCACAGATACAAACGGTTCACAGATACAAACGGTTCACAGATATAAACGGTTCACAGATACAAACGGTTCACAGATACAAACAGTTCACAGATACAAACGGTTCATAGATACAAACGGTTCACAGATACAAACGGTTCACAGATACAACGGTTCACAGATACAAACGGTTCATAGATACAACGGTTCACAGATACAAACGGTTCATAGATACAAACGGTTCACAGATACAAACGGTTCACAGATACAACGGTTCACAGATACAAACGGTTCATAGATACAACGGTTCACAGATACAAACGGTTCATAGATACAACGGTTCAAAATACAGTATAATGTGTTCACATGCTGGATGAGCATATGCAACAGAAATGTAATGTAAAACGATGTACTATAATGTACTAACGAACATAGCAGGTATATGATGTGAAAACAGGAAAGCATGAAAGTAACAAGTAGGCACATGTGTTCCACCCCAAAACAGTTTGGAAAACAGTAAAAGAGGGGTCTATGTACTCACTTGAGATTGCTCAGTAGTCCTTGAGTAACAACTAAACAATGCTAGAGATCGCGGATATCAAACGGCACCTAGTATAGGTAGCTACATTAATAAACCGGACCTAAATCGGAAGATCGGGTAGCATTAGGGTTTGTAAACCAAACGAGTGTAGAGACTCGTGTCATTTGGTTTAACAAATCCTACATACTAAATGAAACTTAACCTAAGTGTCTACGACCCATTACGACCCGTTTAGGTAGCTTATGCTACTTTAACGCGTCGTTCGCGTGAAACGCGTTCGGACCGCCTAACTAGCCCTATGACAAGTGTTATATGCCTAAACATATTACATAATCAGTTATGTGACAAAGGTTTAGGTTACATATGCTTAATTACCAATTATACATGAAAAGGGTATTCTGGTAATTTACCTAAGGCATATAAACTACCTATCATACAACTACTTAAACGATGTGACCATAAGGTATAACCTCGGAAGGTTATTCCCTACCTACTATGGTCACCTAATGTATTTGGTCGGATCCTAATGATCGACCAAATGGGTCGGGTTCGAGGTATAAGCGATTTATTAGATCGCTTACCCTACGACCCTAGACAACGTGGTAATCAGTGGGCATAGTCCCAAGGGACTATGACCAACGTGATTACACTCACGTTGCGAAGTTCAAACGAACTTCGCATTGACCATTACTGGTCAACGCTGAAAGTCAAACAAAGTTTGACTTTCGGACTCGAAAAGCAGTAAAATAAGGAAAAGAACGAAAGAATACTTACGAAGGGTCCCCGAATGCTAATCCCGATCCAAGAACTCAGGTATGAAACAATGGTTTCAACTTAGAGCTCTCAAAATCAGAATTCTTGTAAGAAATGAGGTTGGGGTGATGGGTTATTTATAGTTTTCGGGTAACCGTTAGGATCGTTTCATGGAAAACGTGCCATGATCCCATCCGTACAAGTGTCGGAACCTTATGGTACTAAAAATCCATCCTTATCTGATGACTAAGCAATTTAGAACATGTGGTTGAGGATAGAACAGCTGCAACTTGGTGTTAAAAACATTGAATCTGATCTGATATGCGGACGCGGCCCGCTTCAGGATCAGAGAAATACAATGCGGGCCGCCTGGGATGTCTGATCAGCCCACATGTTTCAGAAATGACAGTTTCAGTCCCTGCACGTGTTTAAGGCCATTTCCGACACTTCTAAGGCCCGTAAAGCCAACTTTAAGGCCCTAAAATGTTGCCTAAACATTGTGTACATGAAACATGCTCAAAAATATGTCCGATGATGGTTCGTTTGGCCGTACGAACGCGATGTTCGCTTAATTACGACGGAATGCGCATAAGCGCGGAAAACGATCCAAATGACGCGACGAATGGATTTTTCTTAAGGCGAACACTAAAATATAATGTAGTCATGCTTTCATAAATTTTTGGATGTCCGGATGTATTCAGAACGTAAGTTATGCGCGAAAATGCAAACTTGTGCACTTTTTGACAAATTTAGTCCCTGTAAGCGATTAAACTTTGATTTCACCACACCAAACCTTCCAAAACTTATATCTAAGTTATGTAAAGGTTATTTAAGGTATGTTAAGCCTATTTCACTATTCCGGAGTGTTCGTTGCATTAAACTGGTTATATTTACGCATCAGTGCGCGTATAACCTTCCAGAAAGCGATTTAGAGCTTGAAATCGGACAAGAGTTGATATGTGCAAAAGATACACATATTTATACAAGTCCAAAGTATGAAATACAATATTTCATTGGTTTGGCATTTGTTTGATGGTTGAAATGACACAGGTGTTACAGTCTCCCCTACTTTAGGAAATTTCGTCCCGAAATTTAGTTTTAGAGGAAACTTGTGGAGACGACGGTGATGTTTTCGCTTTGAATGAACCCCTTGAACCCTAAGTAGAACTCTGGGCCAGTGTTAGGATTCTTAGCGGAAATGTCAACCCTCAAATTGAAGTCATTGGAGTAACAAAACATGGAGTTTTGAACTATAGACAGGAGAACAGTTCCCGTGAAGAATTATCATAGGAAACTTGTGTGTGCTTGAAATCAGAATTGGGTAGTGTGAGAATAAATGACATTGGTCAAAGTCCAAGACTTCTCCCGTATCATTACTCTTGCCACTGTTGGTCTTAACACATGACAAAACTTCCTGTGGTTCCTATGCACTGAACTCCATAATTATGTAGGCCTCCATAATTACGTAGTTCCTTGCACAGTCCGCACAGTTTATTTCATAATGCGTATGGGGAAAAATTAAACGAATAATCTCTTGAACTAGACCTCACGAGGGTCTATCTAACTACATAAACACATGATACATTTAACTAGATTGTCGAACCAATCTATTTAACTTAACTACTCAAGAGAATTATTTAACTACTACATCGACGTAGGATGTATTTAACTAGATTGTCGAACCAATCTATTCAACTAAACTACCCAAGAGGAATATTTAACTACTACACCGACGTAGGATGTATTTAACTACTACACCGACGTAGGATGTATTTAACTACTACACCGACGTAGGATGTATTTAACTACTACACCGACGTAGGATGTATTTAACTAGATTGTCGAACCAATCTATTTAACTTAGATCGACGTAGGATCTCTTTAACTACTACACCGACGTAGGATGTATTTAACTAGATTGTCGAACCAATCTATTTAACTTAGATCGACGTAGGATCTCTTTAACTAAATTACCTACGGGGAATATTTAACTACACCGACGTAGGATGTATTTAACTTTAGATCGACGTAGGATCTCTTTAACTCAACTATCTAAGAGAAACATTTAACTACACCGACGTAGGATGTATTTAACTTTAGATCGACGTAGGATCTCTTTAACTCAACTATCTAAGAGAAACATTTAACTACACCGACGTAGGATGTATTTAACTTTAGATCGACGTAGGATCTCTTTAACTCAACTATCTAAGAGAAACATTTAACTTTTCAACACATGTTGCCCTTAAACTTTGGAATAGTACTTTATAATCCAAGGGACTTAACTACAACGTGGAAGTCCATTAAGGATTTAAGATAGTACCTTTTTGAATATCCTACTACGAATCCTTCATACGAAGATATGGAAGATTCTACGAGGATTTGGATGACAAAAACTTGGATTACACAAAGCATAAAAGGAAACACATAAGCACATAATCACATAGTTGTTTAACTTGATTATTAATTTGTTATCTTTGGACGCGGATACTTAAAGCACACCAGGAATCCAATTCGTGGATTTCATTTTGGCACTTTAATCATTTCAAGAATCTATCTATGAAGATAGAATAATCTTAAAAGAAATTCGGCTTTGTCCCTATTGAATTGTGATGTACGTATTGAATCATACAAAGAATTCAATTAAGGACTCCGATGAATGATACCCATCCACAAGGATCTAATTATGAGGATAGAAAGATCCTACATGGATTTTGGAGTTTGTGTAACGAGAGGGTTCCGACACCTTGCACTAGGCGTGCTTACGTCGATACACAAGGTAGAAAGTTCATGAGGTTGAGGCGCCAGATATGCCAAGCGACATATGAAGCAGAGTTTGAAGGTTGAGCAGCAACAGGATTTGTAACAGCTTTGCTTTGGATTGCAAAGCGGCATATGTTAACCAAATGTCTCCATCGTCCACCGTGGGTACATTTGAAACAGGGTATTTGATTTGAATAATGACGATGGCATTGATTGCACCAAGGAGCAGTTCCCTTATACAGCTTCACCCCTGAGGCGAGTCATGGTGATAGCTAAGTCAACGGTCCTCTGGAGTACGACGCCTATTCACTGGGTAATTGCAGCACCTTTTTCGGACATTGTTGTTGCGATGAAGAAGCATCTTGAAGATAATGAAAGGCATAGGAGGAAACAAGCGAAAGATAGTCAAAAGAAAATGATAAGGTATGTAGATTATGACCATTTGTTTGTTACCAAAGGCAAACAAATGAGACAGTGACTAATCAAAATAAATGGGTCAATATAATGTATCGCGAAGACATGCTCGCCTATAAGTGAACACTCATCCCAAGAATTCCCAGGTAAGCACAACTGGTCTCGCGTCTGGTTGAGATGTATACGAAGTGCTTGCCTAGACAGAAAACTCAGAATACAGGCATTCACCCTTCCAGTTTGCACGTGTTCACATTATTTAAAACCCAAAACCTTGACGAGAGTTTTGAAAACTCAAAGGGGTTCCAAACCGTATAACAGAGGATTCAAAACCTTACAATAGAGGGTTCAAAACCTAGTAATCAATCATCCTAGAACAGACGATTAGTTTTCAAAGCGGTTTCGAAAAATTATGTTCTTGTTGTGGTAGTCGCCTAAGGATAGGTGACGGTATGTTTTATGACTAAACGCAAGTAAACTCGCGTTAGGGTCCTAAGAAAGTTATAGACTAGGTCAAAGCATTACTAATAACCTAATTCCCTATAACCATTGGCTCTGATACCATCTTTTCTGTCACACCCCGACCACGTAGAACATACAAAACGTGGCGGAAATGTCGGGGAGTGTTGTAACAGAATTAATTGTTTCAAATCCATGGCAATTGAAGTTTCGTTTTATTGATTAAAAGTGTTACAATGTCTTAACAAACAAGGAAATACAACATAATTAACTAGTCTTGTATCTTTTATTGTCACTAAAGCCCAAGTCTGCCTATGTGTATCTTGATCATCTTATGCAACAGTTCCTGAAAAACACATGTGAAAATAGGTACGTCAGCATAAAAATGCCTGTGAGATACATAGGTTTTGTGAAAATAAGTTTCATGACTTATGTTTGAGAAAATGTTTAGTCATGAACCTTGTAATTTGCTTTGTTTTGTAAATCGTTTGAAAAACAATGAGTTCAGATGATAAGTATAAATAATAGAGTAATGCATGGTTAAATGAGTAACCATGTAAAATGAGTTTGTATTAGTTAAGTTGTTTGTAAAACATGTATTGTAAAAAGTATGTTATTTGTATAAAATGTTATATGTATCAAACTGAAATGATTCAAATAACGCTACAATATGTAATACCATACAAACACTTATATATAGGAAGTACCAGCGGCGTATCCACCATGCTTGTATCATATTACACACGCATTGTTACTTAATCATTTAATCAAACCAAACCACCAAAGTAATGTTTAACAGTAGTAGAAATGTTTATGTATGGTCAAATACGGTTCACACGGTTCACAGATACAAACGGTTCACAGATACAAACGGTTCACAGATATAAACGGTTCACAGATACAAACGGTTCACAGATACAAACAGTTCACAGATACAAACGGTTCATAGATACAAACGGTTCACAGATACAAACGGTTCACAGATACAACGGTTCACAGATACAAACGGTTCATAGATACAACGGTTCACAGATACAAACGGTTCATAGATACAAACGGTTCACAGATACAAACGGTTCACAGATACAACGGTTCACAGATACAAACGGTTCATAGATACAACGGTTCACAGATACAAACGGTTCATAGATACAACGGTTCAAAATACAGTATAATGTGTTCACATGCTGGATGAGCATATGCAACAGAAATGTAATGTAAAACGATGTACTATAATGTACTAACGAACATAGCAGGTATATGATGTGAAAACAGGAAAGCATGAAAGTAACAAGTAGGCACATGTGTTCCACCCCAAAACAGTTTGGAAAACAGTAAAAGAGGGGTCTATGTACTCACTTGAGATTGCTCAGTAGTCCTTGAGTAACAACTAAACAATGCTAGAGATCGCGGATATCAAACGGCACCTAGTATAGGTAGCTACATTAATAAACCGGACCTAAATCGGAAGATCGGGTAGCATTAGGGTTTGTAAACCAAACGAGTGTAGAGACTCGTGTCATTTGGTTTAACAAAGCCTACATACTAAATGAAACTTAACCTAAGTGTCTACGACCCATTACGACCCGTTTAGGTAGCTTATGCTACTTTAACGCGTCGTTCGCGTGAAACGCGTTCGGACCGCCTAACTAGCCCTATGACAAGTGTTATATGCCTAAACATATTACATAATCAGTTATGTGACAAAGGTTTAGGTTACATATGCTTAATTACCAATTATACATGAAAAGGGTATTCTGGTAATTTACCTAAGGCATATAAACTACCTATCATACAACTACTTAAACGATGTGACCATAAGGTATAACCTCGGAAGGTTATTCCCTACCTACTATGGTCACCTAATGTATTTGGTCGGATCCTAATGATCGACCAAATGGGTCGGGTTCGAGGTATAAGCGATTTATTAGATCGCTTACCCTACGACCCTAGACAACGTGGTAATCAGTGGGCATAGTCCCAAGGGACTATGACCAACGTGATTACACTCACGTTGCGAAGTTCAAACGAACTTCGCATTGACCATTACTGGTCAACGCTGAAAGTCAAACAAAGTTTGACTTTCGGACTCGAAAAGCAGTAAAATAAGGAAAAGAACGAAAGAATACTTACGAAGGGTCCCCGAATGCTAATCCCGATCCAAGAACTCAGGTATGAAACAATGGTTTCAACTTAGAGCTCTCAAAATCAGAATTCTTGTAAGAAATGAGGTTGGGGTGATGGGTTATTTATAGTTTTCGGGTAACCGTTAGGATCGTTTCATGGAAAACGTGCCATGATCCCATCCGTACAAGTGTCGGAACCTTATGGTACTAAAAATCCATCCTTATCTGATGACTAAGCAATTTAGAACATGTGGTTGAGGATAGAACAGCTGCAACTTGGTGTTAAAAACATTGAATCTGATCTGATATGCGGACGCGGCCCGCTTCAGGATCAGAGAAATACAATGCGGGCCGCCTGGGATGTCTGATCAGCCCACATGTTTCAGAAATGACAGTTTCAGTCCCTGCACGTGTTTAAGGCCATTTCCGACACTTCTAAGGCCCGTAAAGCCAACTTTAAGGCCCTAAAATGTTGCCTAAACATTGTGGACATGAAACATGCTCAAAAATATGTCGGATGATGGTTCGTTTGGCCGTACGAACGCGATGTTCGCTTAATTACGACGGAATGCGCATAAGCGCGGAAAACGATCCAAATGACGCGACGAATGGATTTTTCTTAAGGCGAACACTAAAATATAATGTAGTCATGCTTTCATAAATTTTTGGATGTCCGGATGTATTCAGAACGTAAGTTATGCGCGAAAATGCAAACTTGTGCACTTTTTGACAAATTTAGTCCCTGTAAGCGATTAAACTTTGATTTCACCACACCAAACCTTCCAAAACTTATATCTAAGTTATGTAAAGGTTATTTAAGGTATGTTAAGCCTATTTCACTATTCCGGAGTGTTCGTTGCATTAAACTGGTTATATTTACGCATCAGTGCGCGTATAACCTTCCAGAAAGCGATTTAGAGCTTGAAATCGGACAAGAGTTGATATGTGCAAAAGATACACATATTTATACAAGTCCAAAGTATGAAATACAATATTTCATTGGTTTGGCATTTGTTTGATGGTTGAAATGACACAGGTGTTACAGTCTCCCCTACTTTAGGAAATTTCGTCCCGAAATTTAGTTTTAGAGGAAACTTGTGGAGACGACGGTGATGTTTTCATTAATTGCAGTTTGTCTGCATTAGTTGACCACGCCCCCGTGTCCGCTGGGCACGCCCCCGTGTGCAGAAGCGTATTTGTACTATCAAGATTTGCCTGGATTCTGCGAATCTTATAGTTGACCACGGCCCCGTGTCCGTTGAGCACGGCCCCGTGGTGGGCGATAGAAGCTTCTATAGCTTTGTATTTTATGCTGGCACTTGGGCACGCCCCCGTGTTCACTGAGCACGTGGCGTGCTCAGCCTTTTGTTCTCTTGCTTTGCTTGGGAAGATGCTGTCGGTGAGGTCGGGCATGCCACGTTTGTTCCTTTTCTTGTATTTATGTTAGATTTAGCTGCCTTTTTGCTTCTTTTGTTAATTTGAGCTCATTTAATCCTGAAAATACAAAAGGAAGACAAAAACACACTTTTTCCAACATTAGTACTAAAAAGGGTTAGTTTTATGCCACAGTTGATGTAATTTATATGTTGCATTTTGTGCACATCAAATACTCCCACACTTGAATCTTTGCTTGTCCTCAAGCAAAACTCTTTATATTGTGGCTTTACACTCCCAAATGGAATGGGTAGAAGAGAAGATTTTTGGGCTTGTCATAGAGTGTCAGGATTTCCAAGATTCTTTATTAAGTTTTATTTTTATTTATTTACAATCCTATTCGTCATGATTTATTTAAAACATTACATAAGATAAATTACTTATTAGGGCATAACATGCCTTTTTAAAATTCTATTTATATACAAGTTCACATACCTCACGGGGGATCACTCAACACTCGGCCGAAGATGTATTTTAGTGAATCACTCGAGAGCGACATAGAACTTACTCCTACCATAGGCTTGCCAAGCAATCAATCCTCCTCCTTTTTAACTATATACCTTTGTAAATACCAAGAGGACTTTTGGGTGAAGGGTTAGGCTTGGGTTAAAGGTAGGTGGTTGGGTTAGTGGTTAGTAAAAGGGCGAAAAGCGTAAAAACATCGGTTTTCGTAAGACTTTTTATTTTTGCAATTTTTATTTTTGATGAAGCCATTATTCCAACAAAGTTATTTTTGATGAACTTGCTTGTTTATTTCTTTTGCTTCATCATCAACATATATATTTTTTTTTGAAAAGTCATACGAAAAACCGAGCTTGTTACTAAAACAAAGGGTTAAAAATAAAAAGGTTTTGGTGGGTGAAAGGGTGTTTGGTTTGGGTTAAGAAATGAAAAGGTTTAGGCTCAAAGGGGGGTTAACTAGGGGGATTTTGGGTAGGTGGTAAAAAAAAAGAAAAATAATGGTGTAGAAATAAAAAGGGTTAGTCCTAATGCCTCCATCATTTACTTACTCGGGTTAAGTTGGTAAGGACCGGGAATGTATCGTCGTGGCAAGTTCTAGAGTTGTAAGAACCAAGCGGCTATTCACACAAGAAACGAAAAATGAGCATTTAGTTTAAAGATATGTATTTGTATGCTCAATAAAGGCTCAAAACTCACTTTTGTGGGAATGGGTTTTTATGTGATCAAGTATATATAATCAAATTTTAACTAAACTTGTCATGCCTTTTCATAATTTTCTTATGTTGGTTCTTTTTATCACGACGCTATCGGTTGTAAATTTGTAAAAATATAACCTTTTTAGAATTTGAAATTCCCAAATTAAACCTAGACAAGTAAAAAATGAAATTTTTTTTTTTGAAAAAATTTGGGGTGATTAGCGGTTCCAATAGAGTTTTGTGTAAGGCTTGTAATTAGGACTTGCAAGATTCAAAGTTTTAGCATCCCCCCACACTTAAATTACACATTGTCCTCAATGTGTCCCAAAAATAAGTTTTTAGGTTGATTGAATGTGTAAAAAGGTGTGACAAAGCAAAATTTTATGTTACTGGGCGTCTGGACACAGCCCCGTGTTCAGTCGCCAGTAACAAAAAGTTGTAAAAAGAAACAGAAGCCTGGACACGGGGGCGTGTTGGGTGAACAAGGCCCGTGTCCAGTTTACCTGAACTGGGCATTTTCTACAGACTGTGCAGAACGGGGCCGTGTTGGGCGGGCACGGCCCGTGCTGAACTTGCTGTAATGAAGAAAATTTTGTCGGATGACCCTGTTTTCGTGCATGGTGTGCTGGTCCAAATTTCCCTTGTTATCCTTCACCATCCCGAGTGTGTTTTATTCATTACAATATCATCCAAACACCAAATTAGCTAAAACCATCATTCATTAAGTCATAGAGAGAATTACATAATAATCCTAAAAAGTTAAAATCAAAGCAGAAAATAAAATTAAAGGGTCCTAAATTAGATAGGTCAAGTGATAAGTAAAATCATCCTATGGAGCTCTACGAGTACAATAAGAACCAAAACTCCGGAAATAGTTTTCCGGTATCTAAAAGCTTTGTAGAACTCCGAGCCGAGGGGCGTTAAAGCCATTCTTCTATCTCTCTTGGGAGGAAGAAGGCGGCGTTATTCTCCTCAACATCTTGTGGAGGAGGAGCGACACCAACCGGAACCCCTTGTAGTACGTCCCGAGGGGGCTCCGGATGCATGGCGTACCATTCGGCTGGTATGATGACTTCGGGAACCACATTCCATGCCCTTTGGGTAATGATTGGAACCAAAGGAGGAGAAGCGAGAATGTTCAACCTCTGGTGCAAAAGGTTGACCTCTCGAAGACATCCCTCTAGTCCCACCGTCAAATGATTGATACGGTCGACCAATGCTTCTTCCACTCCTGTTATTTGATCAATGGCCTCTCTTAAAGCGTAAACATAGTTTACAAGAGATTCTTCAACCGTTGATGACCTTCTTCCTTGTCGGTTGTTCCTAGAGTGCGATGAAGATGTTCCGCTATTTCTGCTCGCCATTCTGAGAAGACATACCGAAAAGAGCTCAATTTAATGTAAACAGTACCTCGGACACGGCCCCGTGCTCAATGAGCACGTCCCCGTGTTCAGATGTCTGCAGATTTTTGGAACAAGGAATCTTGGTGTTTTAATTTGTTTTTGTGATTTTTAAAATGTTTTTAAGCAGAAACAACTTAAAACATTGTTGTAGAACTTATTTTTAACAAGATTCCTTGAATAAAAATCTAACAAACATCTCAATAAGGCTTGGAATTATGGAGATTTCAAGCTCTAATGGAGGTGTTAAGAGAAATTGAAGAAGAAGGTAATGGATAAAAGTGGAAAAGACAAGATGGTTGTTGGGAACCTTCTTTAGAATATACCTAGGATGGTATGTGGGAAGATCCACCAGATCTTTGTCTTTGGAGTGGTCCATATGTGCAGGAATCTTGCTGCATTTATAGAAAATGACAGCATGCTGCACACGGCCCCGTGTCGGCTGGACACGGCCCCGTGTGCAGGTGGAATCCTGACATATTTTGTCCGTATTCTGACACGAAATCAGACGGGAATCTTTGGGTGGACACGGGGGCGTGTTGACTTGGACACGGCCCCGTGTCTAGAAGCTGTCTTAAGGAGTTTGTCTATTTTTAAGGAAATTTTCCGGATCGGGCGGTTCCTTACTGGATGGAACAACCCCAAAGTGCCTAAGATACCTTAATTGCTGTAGATTAAGACGAGAACGCAAGAGGTTGTCGGTGAGGGTGATTCCTATGCTATATGTAGGTGGACAAGTCCAACCCTTTCCCGGGCACTCGTTAAAGAAGGTGTATGCCGAATCGCTCAGGTATTTGTATGCATCGAATGAAGTCGATGGGGAGTCCTTCACGGCACAATCGACACAGGGACGACTATCGCTCGAGTCCTCACTAGAGTTAGAGGTATCGTTGGGAACAACGAAGTTGTTTGAATGCGATCCCAACAACTCTTCTTTGTTATCGTCTTGAGATAGATTATTGAAATATATCCTAAGTTCTTTTAACCAATTAAGAATTAGATTTTCCAATTGAAATAGTTCATCAAGAAGCATTTCTCCTAGAAGATCCGGTTGAGAGCATTCGAGGGAGAGATAGGGATTATTTTTACTTTCGCCCCTCTTAAGGCTACGGGAAAACGATGGGTCTATATAGTGGGGCTTATAATTTAGAAAATAACATTCTAATTCTTTATGGGAGCCGCCACATATTTGACACCACGTACCATAAGAGTGCCGAAAGTAAAAAATATCAGTATCACTCATGTTTGTGTCAGAAATTACCAACCGTCGGGATCTTACGGTTCTGTTTTCAGTAACTGAATCTTGGGCACGGGGCGTGTTAAGTGGGCATGGCCCCGTGTTCAGCTTACTGTCTGACTGAAAACAGGATTGCCAGTTCCAATGATTGGGCACGGGGCGTGTTCAGCGGGCACGGGCCGTGCTGAGTTCTGCAGAAGCTGAAAAATTAAGAAATATCCTAAAAAAAAAACAGAAAAATAAGAAAAACGATTAGGCAGTTGATTCCTAACTTTCTTAAAATCCTTGTGTCCCCGGCAACGGCGCCAAAAACTTGATGCGTGTGAAGTGTGTATGGTTTTTAATGTATATTTTAAGCCCTTTTACACTTTTTTGTCAAGTTTTAAATTTATAAAACACGATATTTACTAACACTAAACACACATATGGGCAAGTGCACCCATCGTGAGCGTAGTATAGTGTTGGTAAGATACCGAGGTCGTCCAAGGACACAAGAGCGTTTAGTACCGGTTTATCCTCAACGTCTAATCAAATCAAAAGTTTAGAAAAAGGGTTTTTAAACTAGAAAAATAAAAACTAACTAAAATGATGAAAAATAAAAGTAAAAACAAATAGACAAGATGAATCACTTGGCTCCGACTCGTGTTTAGTGTAACCTTTGATTATTTCCGCACTTTTGCACTTTTTAAGAGATTATCTTAGTTATTGTAGTAGGCCCCTCTTTTGAATGTGACGTTACCCTCAACCCAGTAGTTTGAGTCAGCAAGGATACAATCCTTAAGGGTCGGATTATTGAAAGATAATTAATTAAGTTATTAATGCATATAATGGTAGGCCCCTCTTTTGAAGGTGACGTTACCCTCGGCTAAGTAGTCTGAGTCAGCAGGGATACAGTCCTAAGTAGCCGGGTTAATGTATTAATAGTAGCTTACATATGAGGGGATCAAAGAGTTTGGACCCCCGCCATCCAATACCGATGGGTATTGAAGGAGGTCCTACTAAATTTGACCCAGGTCCTTGCAGGATCTATACACTGAACAAGGCAAGACTCTTACCAAACCGTTCCTTTAACCCCCGACCAGGTAGCCAACATACCTCCATATAGACCGTGGAGATATGAATGGTGAAAATCTTTTATTTTATATAGACAGTAAAATAATGCCAAGACACCACGGACAAACGATAAGGAAGAATCACCTTCAACATAAGAAACTAGTTATTAAAGTCATTAGTACATAACCAAGTAAAAAGTGCGAAGAGATTAAAAATAAAAAGTATTACACTAGACACTTGTCTTCACCATGTGATGTAAGAGACTTAGGCAAACATGGCCTTTGATTGTCAAGAACTCTTATGATCAATCTTGGATCCCGAGACGACTCACACACTCTATGATGGACAATGGATGATGGTGGTGGATGATGGTGTTGTGATGGTGGTGGGTGGTGGGTGAAGTGTGAGAGAGGTGGTGTGCCAAGGGATGGTTTGCAAATGAGCCAAGCACCCCTATTTATAGCCTAAACAGTAGCTCGGGCACGGCCTCGTGTCCAGTGGGCACGACCCCGTGTCCATCCTCTTCTCTGTCTTCATTAATTGCAGTTTGTCTGCATTAGTTGACCACGCCCCCGTGTCCGCTGGGCACGCCCCCGTGTGCAGAAGCGTATCTGTACTATCAAGATTTGCCTGAATTCTGCGAATCTTATAGTTGACCACGGCCCCGTGTCCGTTGAGCACGGCCCCGTGGTGGGCGATAGAAGCTTCTATAGCTTTGTCTTTTATGCTGGCACTTTGGCACGCCCCCGTGTTCACTGAGCACGGGGCGTGTTCAGCCTTCTGTTCTCTTGCTTTGCTTGGGAAGATGCTGTCGGTGAGGTCGGGCATGCCACGTTTGTTCCTTTTCTTGTATTTATCTTAGATTTAGCTGCCTTTTTGCTTCTTTTGTTAACTTGAGCTCATTTAATCCTGAAAACACAAAAGGAAGACAAAAACACACTTTTTCCAACATTAGTACTAAAAAAGGGTTAGTTTTATGCCACAATTGATGTAATTTATATGTTGCATTTTGTACACATCAGTTTATGTATATATATTACGACGCGCAAATCGTAGATATATTACGTATAAACGGGTGTGTTAATGGATTTACATGATAACGGTCACCAACAAAATCGTTCAAGTCGCAAAATCTTAATATATATATATACGGACTCATATATATATTAACATGCCAACATAATAAAAAACAATAACTTTTCGAGAAAATCTCAAAGTTATGTGAAAATTCTAAGAAACAAAGAAACCTAGGAATTTTATGATATATTGATTTAAAATCGTTCCTAGGTATAATTTGGACGTATAGAAATCAATCAGTAGGATTGCGTTTTTAAAAAAATACGCACCCAAAGGTGAGTGTCACTAAACCCCCTCTTTTTACTGTTTTGTATATGTTTTGGGGGAAGCACACGCCTAAAAGGGTTTGATAATGTTTTTGGAATAAAAATACCTTTTGATATAAATTATATATTTTCATTGAAAATATATGGAATTTTGATAAATTATATGCTTCGAGATAAAACATTTTTGATGAATATATGTTTCGGGGAGAAACTGGGATTGTACGGTGTTTCAAAGAAAACGACCGTGTTGTTGGGACGGGTTTGCTTGGTCCAAGGGATTTTAGTAAATTCGTACAACCGTTTATATTAAATTTGTCATATTAGTAGGATATATATATTGTACGTGAGGCAGGCATCATAGATGGTCTCGATATGGACCATGCGCCAATGATGTCGTTTAATCATTTAAGTATTGCACGCGAGTAATTGTTGGTAGATCTATCGGGTTGACAACCCCGTCGTGACCGGTCGACCCGTGTCAAGTCAAATGACGAATTGATACTTCGTTTATAGTCTAGCCTTGATTATCCCTACATTGTAAATATATAGTTCGTAATGTCTAGCTAACATACGAGTCCGAACATTTGATGCTATAAAGTTAATATGTAAACTTGGGAAGATACCATTTTCGGAGGTTTCAGGTAAACGCCTGCGACGGTTGAGCCATGGATTTTATCAAGGAAATGAATGGACTTTCATAAATTATATGGATGTTTTATAATAAACACATAACTAGAAAGCTTTTTCCTTGGGATCAAATTGTTTAATTTGAATATGTGAACTCACATTCCTTTGTGTTGACACTTGATTTTAACGTGTTCTTCAGGAACTTGAGTTCGGCTTCGGGAATCATGGCGTATCTTGTGGTTGTTGATGCATGTTTTATCACTTAATATGTTGGACTAACTTTTAAAACTTTCTGGGACAAATGTAATAAGATCCGTGAGGATCAAATCGTGGTTGTGTCATGTTTTGGAACATTATGTTTAAAAACTTATGTTTTAAATTAAGTTATTATGTCCAATAATTTAATACATCGAACATCAAGATAGAAATGGGCACCAACTTCCGTCACCACTACGTTTTATATTCCGCTGCGACGTTTTTGGGGTGTGACACCCAACCTCCCCGACCTTTGTCCAAGGCATCCAGCAAGAGAGATGCAAGTAAGTTGTAACAACCCGCATCTTTGAAGTCAAAGTATAAGTCAAAGTTAAAGTCAAAGGAAGAAAAGATTGCTAAATGCGATCTGTCACTCCTTGCTTAATTATTGATTGTACTCTTTGACTCGTCAATCAAAGCCTTTAATTTATGTACTTTAGTTGTATTATGTGGAGTAAATGCTAATAATCGCAGTTTATCGCTAATCGCATTGCAATCGCGTCGCAACTTGAATCGCAGATTCTGAATATTGTTTTACGTGTGTGTGCAATTTATGTGTTACTTGTGCATGCTTATATTATGTTTGTGGTTATTAATCGAAAACGCAGTCGCAACTCTATCGCAACGCAATCTCATCGCGAACTAGAAACGCAAGTTTATTTATGTTATATATTAGTTAGACGGATGGCCATCCGATCGGACTGCCCTCCGATCCATCACCCTTCACCGCCTTTCCTCTTCTGTCACCAATAAATAGCACCTGTCATATCACTGTTCATGTGATGTGATAGCTCTCGTTCGACCAACACGTTTTTGGGCTATTTTCCCTCGATTTCTCACGATTCTTGTAAGTTTCTACCTCAAATCTTGTACTTCTATCATCTACACACACTTCTTCATCATTTTCACCATCAAATCTTAACTTTTCACCTTGAAATCCGTCTGATTTGGGCTGTTCTAGGGTTATGTCATCATGGGTTCTCATGAACTTCAAAGTGTGACCTCACTCCACCAAGAACAACTCAGATCTAAGAGATTTAAACATGTTTAAACACTGATTTCACCTAAATCTAAACATTTTCAAGATTAAAAGAGTTGAAAGATGATTCCATAACTTTTTCTCACATTCTTTTACACTCATGCATTGAAAACCGAAGGAATCGGAGCTCACCCAGGCCATCTACTCATTCTCTAGTGAAGTGTCAGTCTGAGAACTGATTCCTATCAAAGAGACAACCGATTCACAGGTTAAACATGAACAACCGGCACGAACAGTTAACTGATAAGACGGGGTGATTCCCATCTGATCGGATAACTTGGACTTATTGGACTTTCCATTGTTTAACACGTTGTCATATCATCTTGGTCAAACCGCAAAGTTTTCAAACTTAGCAAAATATTTCAAGTTTCCAACGATCAGGTTGTTGAACGGATTGCCATCCGATCGAACGACAATACGATCGGATGACTTATGGTCTCAAACCCTCAAACATTTTACAATTTCCAAAACAAGACATTCCAAATGAATGGTCATCCGATTGGACGATCATCCGACCGAATGACCATCGTGCTATAAACTTGTTTTTGAGAAATGTCTCACTTGGAACGGATCGCCATCCGAGCTAACGACCATCTGACCGGACGACCGTTCGATCAGATGACCTGAAAGGTAGAGATACTTCTCTGTTTTCAAAATGCTACACCGAAAACTTCAAAGCCATCGTACACAAACATATCCATCCCAAACGAATGACAATCCGACCGAATGGCCATCCGACTGGATGACCATTCGTCTGGATTGTCATCTGATCGAATGACTATCCGTCACTTGTTACACCGACATGCTGTTTCGCGCACTATTCATCGCTTATGCTATCATTCTGTAATCAGGCTAACGTTCCAGCGCTCCCTTCAATCCAATCTAAGGCTGTGTTATTCATTTAACACAATCTGTGAGTATACTCAAATCCTTTTTGCTTTACGCACTTTTGGGTGTTACAAATGTTACTTATTCTAATCACACTTGACACACAACGCAAAACTTTTACACGCTGACCATTATTGCATGTTATACGTGTTATTCGATGAATGCTTGTATGTTATGTTTACACAGTGATTGTTTCCTGACACCTTAGCAACGATAGTACTATAGTTTGGACTCAGCACCTGTCGTGGACAGGGGTTGTTAAGGGCTTTACTTCATGTGTCACAGTGGTGATATGTGTTGCGCATTCTACAACTCGCAGTCACGTCTGTGCATATTTCATTGTCGATAACCTACCAAGCTTCACTTTGCTACATGTTACATGCTGGTTATGCGTAAAATGATTTCGCTATCTATTATACTAATAAACCTATATGCTCACCTTTACTCTATGTGTATTGACCTCTATTTTAACGTATGTGATAGGTGTTTAGGATGCTGTGCTTTGCTTGCTATGTTGAATCGAGCTTAGGAGAGTCTAGAAACAAACAATTAATTTATGAGTTGTCGGAAAAACTTTTTATTTGTCTTTGAGATACTTGGTCTGTAATAATTATTTTACTGAATATGTTATGGTATGGGACGTACCTTAAAATATTTGGTAACATTAGTTGTTATGGATTTCTCCTGGACAATCTGTTTCGCTCAGTGTCGCGCCCTGATGATTCCGCCATCGGTTGGGGTGTGACAGATTGGTAACAGATTCATAACTATAGGGAATTAGGCAAGACTCGACCTAGTCCAGGTCGATGTCTTAGAAACGACCTAGTCTATAGTCTAAGTACCAACAGACTACCTTGTGCTAACCCGTTAGGGGTTTCACACGATCCTATTTCTGTTATTCGATCGACTTGCAACCATACTATACTCTATCCGCCTTTCCTAAGGTTGGAATGCAATCACTCTGGCTTTCCTAAGGCAGGCACACCGCACGCTATTTTAAAAAACAAACGAGTGATTAGATCGAGACTAGGTGTGGAAACCGCAAACTCTCGATTGGATCACTTGTTCAACGCGCATTTTTACTATAAACATGAGAATTTGCGTTGAATCAGGAGTGAAATCCGTACTTCGACGCAATTCTCTCTCTATCTCGTGATCCTATCACACGAACAGGAATGTAGCCATTAAGTTAGGGGTGAAACCCGAACCTTGATGACTTGTTCCGTCCTCCATTTTGGTTTTACAAAACTCTCACCAAAGTTTCAATGGATTCCAACGACTTGAGTTGCGTGAATAACCGAAAGGATGCGTGCCATTCACCGCATGCCGGTGATAGAGCACAGTCTATTAGGCCATAGCGTGTACTTGAAGTCCTTGAGAATAGTCGAATCACATTGGGTAGTCGACGTCTATCAAGCCGAGTAGCGGCACCGGTGACTAATTCACCGCTGGCCAAGCGTGCTTATACTGGTTCACACCCGGCCTGCCCTACCTGTACCTATCATCATCCCGTGGGGATTGCTGGCATATTCTGTGTTCACTGCAACATGTACGGTCACTTTACTGTGAATTGTCGTACTGGTCCACACCAAGTCCCAGCTCAAGCTCAAGGTCAAGCTCCTGCACCACAATCTCTCCTTCCTGCTCCCTAGGGCCATCAAGCAGCTCCTGCACTCGCTGCTCACGTTAGAGCTTGCTTTGCATGTGGTGATCACAACCACTTTACAAACATGTGCCCCAACAGAGTGGTGAAGCAAGAGCCACAACAGCAGCAGCCTCAACATCAACAGCAGCAGCCAGCAGCCCGCGGACGTGCCTTCAACATCAACGCACGCCAGGCTCAAGCAGATAACAACGTTGTTAATGGTACGTTCCTCGTAAATGGTATATATGGTTCGTTTTTATTCGATACTGGAGCCGATAATTGTTTTTTTGTCGTTAGAATTCGAAAAGCTCCTTAATCGTAAGCGCGCCTATCTCCCTACGACGTTCGACGTTGAAGTTGCCACTGGAAGAACCGTTACTGTTCGGTCTGTCCTACGTGATTGTACTCTTGAACTCAACAATCACGTCTTCCCTATCGACCTTATCCAGATGCAACTTGGTAGTTTCGATATCATAGTAGGCATGGATTTTCTTCGTGAAAATCATGCTGAAGTCGTTTGCTTTGATAAAATGATTCGTTTCTTGCTAGCTAATGGTGATCATTTGTGTGTCTATGGTGAAGTCGCATCGAAGAATCTCAAGCTCATGTCGTGCGTCCAAGCGAGCAAGTATCTCAGCAAGGAATACAAAGCTTTCTTGGCACACATCGTAGTAGAGGAGGAATCTCAAGCTCATGTCGTGCGTCCAAGCGAGCAAGTATCTCAGCAAGGAATACAAAGCTTTCTTGAATAAGCTGACTATCAAGAATCGTTATCCCTGCCCCGAATCGATGATTTGTTTGACCAATTGCAAGGTGCTACGTGTTTCTCAAAGATTGATTTACACTCAGGCTATCATCAGTTATGAATCTAGGAGGAAGATATACCGAAAACCGCTTTCCGAAACCGATACGGCCATTATGAATTTGTCGTAATGCCCTTTGGTTTAACCAATGCACCCGCGGTTTTCATGGATTTGATGAATCGCGTGTGTAAACCATTTCTTGACCGCTTCATCATCGTGTTCATCGATGATATCCTTATCAATTCGAAGTTGAAAACTGAAGACGCGCAGCATCTTCTTTTGGTTCTCGAATTAATCCAAGGGAATCGACTCTATGCCAAGTTCTCCAAGTGCGAATTTTGGCTAGAGGAGGTTTAATTCCTCGGTCACATCGTCAATAGTCAAGGTATACACGTCGACCCCACAAAGATCGAAGCTGTTAAGAGTTGGGTTACTCCAAATTCACCATCCGATGTTCGTTCGTTCCTCGGATTGGCGGGCTATTACCGTCGATTCATCGCCGACTTTTCAAAAATCACAGTTCCGCTTCCTTCTTTGACATATAAAGACAAGCCTTTTTTTGGGAACCGAACAAGAGACTGCCTTTCAAACCCTCAAGAATATGCTCTATAACGCTCCTATCCTCGCTCTACCCGATGGAAATGATGACTTCGTTGTCTATTGCGATGCCTCGAACCTTGGTCTCGGTTGTGTTCTCATGCAACGGGACAAGGTTATCGCGTACGCCTCTCGTCAGCTCAAAATCCACGAGAAGAACTATACGACCGACGACCTCGAGCTAGTCGCAGTTGTTTTTGTGTTGAAGATTTGGCGACACTACCTTTACGGTACCAAGTGTACGGTCTTCACCGACGATAAGAGCCTACAACACATCCTCAACCAAAAGGAACTGAATATGCGCCAACGCCGATGGGTTGAACTTCTTAACGATTACGACTATGAGATTCGTTATCATCCTGGCAAAGCAAATTTTGTGGCTGATGCTCTAAGTAGACGAAGCTATTTGCATAGCGTTTGTAATACTCAAGCCCAGCACGACCTGGAAGCCTTAATTCATGATGCCCAGCACGCTTCCTTCGTTGAAGATACCATGCGAGAGGAAATGAAAAAGTGTGGTGCTGAATCGCACTTTGTCACCAAATTCGAACGGTATCTACTACTATCTAGATCGTATCTAGATTCCAAGTCGCAATAACCTTCGAGATATATTGTTGACTGAAGCGCACAAGTCTCGATATTCCATTCATCCTGGTGCCGACAAAATGTACCAGGACCTTCGTTTACGGTATTGGTGGCCTGGAATGAAGAAGGATATCGCAATCTATGTTTCGAAGTGCCTGACTTGTTCGAAAATCAAGGCCGAACAACAAAGACCCTCTGGCTTGCTTGTGCAACCCAAGTTCCCTATGTGGAAATGGGAAAGCATAGCCATGGACTTTATAACGAAAGTTTCGCGTACACCTTCAGGTCACGATAGCATCTGGGTTATTGTTGACCGTTTGACTAAATTTGCTCATTTCCTGCCGATACGAGAAGACTTTAAGGTAGAAAATTTAGCTCGGATCTACACCGATGAAATTATATGTCGACACGGGACACCTCGTGATATCATCTCTGACCGCGATGGTCGGTTTACCTCGCGTCTTTGGGAAACATTTCAATCTGCTCTCGGTACTACGCTAAATCTAAGTACCACTTTCCATCCCCAAACCGATGGTCAGACTGAAAGAACGATTCGTACCCTTGAAGACATGCTTCGCTCGTGTGTCATAGATTTCGGTGGTAATTGGGATGCGCACTTACCTTTGGTCAAATTCTCGTACAATAACAGTTATCATTCTAGCGCATTCAAATGGCACCATTTGAGGCACTATACGGAAGAAAATGTCGATCGCCGATTGTGTGGCATGAGATCGTGGATGTGCAAATAACCGGTGCTCAGCTACTGCAAGAAACAACTGACAAAATCCTCCAAATTCGAGACAGCCTGCTGAAAGCTCGGAGTCGTCAGAAAAGCTACGCCGATAGACGCCGCAAGCCCCTTGAATTTGACGTTGGGGATCACGTACTCCTAAAGGTTTCACCTTGGAAGGGGGTGATCAGATTCAGCAAGAAAGTGAAACTCACGCCTCGATATGTTGGACCCTTTAAAATTCTGGAAAGGATTGGGAAGGTGGCCTACACACTCGAACTACCGGAGCAACTTAGCAACGTCCACCCGACTTTCCATGTTTTGAACCTCAAAAAGTGTCTGGCTGAGCAGAATTTACACGTACCACTTGAGGATCTACAAGTGGATGAAACATTACACTTCATGGAGAAGCCTGTCGAGATCATGGATCGAGAAACCAAGAAGCTCAGGCGCTTACACATTCCCATTGTGAAGGTTCGCTGGGAAGGCAAACGCGGCGCAGAGTTCACCTAGGAACTCGAAAGTGACATGAAGGCGAAGTATCCACAGCTGTTTGTTACGCCTACGGCCTAATTTCGGGATGAAATTCCCTTAAGTAGGGGAGGCTGTAACAACCTGTGCCTTTGAAGTCAAAGTACAAGCCAAAGTCAAAGGAAGAAAAGATTGCTAAATGCGATCTGTCACTCCTTGCTTAATTATTGATTGTACTCTTTGACTCGTCAATCGAAGCCTTTAATTTATTTACTTTAGTTGTATTATGTGGAGTAAATGCTAATAATCGCAGTTTATTGCTAATCTATTTATCGCTAATCGCATCGCAACTTGAATCGCAGATTCTGAATATTGTTTTACGTGTGTGTGTTATTTATGTGTTACTTGTGCATGGTTATATTATGTTTGTGGTGATTAATCGAAAACGCAGTCGCAACTCTATCGCAACGCAATCTCATCGCGAACTACAAACGCAAGTTTATTTATGTTGGTATATATTAGTTAGGTTATTTGTGTAACTATTATTTAAATCTATCGCATTGCTTAATCAACACTCGCTTAAACGTGTCGCAACTCTCAACGCGCGAAACGAAACATCGAAACCCAACTCGCTGGAGCCCTTCGATCGAATGGTCATCCGTCCAGATGACAATCTGATCGGATGGCCATCCGATCGGACTGCCCTCCGATCCATCACCCTGCACCGCCTTTCCTCTTCTGTCACCTATAAATAGCACCTATCACATCACTGTTCATGTGATGTGATAGCTCTCATTCGACGAGCACGTTTTTGGGCTATTTTCCCTCGATTTCTCGCGATTCTTGTTAGTTTCTACCTCAAATCTTGTACTTCTATCATCTACACACACACTTCTTCATCATTTTCATCATCAAATCTTAACTTTTCACCGTGAAATCCGTCTGATTTGGGCTGTTCTAGGGTGATGTCATCATGGGTTCTCATGAACTTCAAAGTGTGACCTCATTCCACCAAGAACAACACAGATCTAAGTGATTTCAACATGTTTAAACACTGATTTCACCTTAATATAAACATTTTCAAGATTAAAAGAGTTGAAAGATGATTCCATAACTTTTTCTCACATTCTTTTACACTCATGCATTTAAAACCGAAGGAATCGGAGCTCACCCAGGCCTTCTACTCATTCTCTAGTGAAGTGTCGGCCTGAGAACTGATTCCTATCAAAGAGATAACTGATTCACGGGTTGAACATGAACAACCGGCAAGAACAGTTAATTGATCAGACGAGGTGATTCCCATCCAATCGGATGACTTGGACTTAGTGGAGTTTCCGTTGTTTAATACGTTATCATACCGTCTCGGTCAAACCGCAAAATTTTCAAACTTAGCAAAATATTTCAAGTTTCAAACGATCAGGTTGTTGAACGGATTGCCGTCCGATCGAATTGCCATCCGATCGAACGATCCGATCGAACGACAATCCGTTCAACAACCTTATGGTCTCAAACCCTCAAGCATTTTACAATTTCCAATACAAGACATCCCGAACGAATGGTCATCCGATCGGACGACCATCTGATCGAATGACCATCCTGCTATAAACTTGTTTTTGAGAAATGTCTCACTTGGAACGGATCTCCATCCGAGCGAACGGCCATCCGACCGGATGACCGTTTGACCAGACGACCTGAAAGGTAGAGTTACTTCTCTGTTTTCAAAATGCTACAACGAAAACTTCAAAGTCATCATACACAATCTCATCCATCCTAAACGAATGACAATCCGACCGAATGGCCATCCGACCGGATGACAATCCGGGTCATCCGATCGAATTACTATCCGTCACTTGTTACACCGACACGTTGTTTCGAGCACTATTCATCGCTTATGCTATCGTTTTGTAATCAGGCTAACTTTCCAGCGCTCCCTTCAATCCAATCCAAGGCTATGTTATTCATTTAACACAATCTGTGAGTATACTCGAACCCTTTTTCATTTACGCACTTTTGGGTGTTACATACATTACTTATTCAAATCACACTCGACACACAACAGAACACTTTTACACGCTGACCGTTATTGCATGTTATACGTGTTATTCGATGAATGCTTGTATGTTATGTTTACACAGTGATTGTTTCCTGACACCTTAGCAACGATAGTAGTATAGTTTGGACTCAGCACATGTCGTGGACAGGGGTTGTTAAGGGCTTTACTTCACGTGTCACAATGGTAATATGTGTTGCGCATTCTACAACTCGCAGTCACGTCTGTGCATATTTCATTGTCGATAACCTACTACGCTTCACTTTGCTACATGTTACATGCTGGTTATGCGTAAAACGATTTCGCTATCTATTATACTAATAAACTTGTATGCTCACCTTTACACTATGTGTATTGACCTCTATTTTAACGTATGTGACAGGTGTTTAGGATGCTGTGCTTTGCTTGCTATGTGGAATCACGCTTAGGAGAGTCTAGAAACAAACAATTAATTTATGAGTTGTCGGAACAACTTTTTATTTGTCTTTGAGATACTTGGCCTGTAATAATTATTTTACTGAATATGTTATGGTATGGGACGTAACTTAAATTATTTGGTAACATTAGTTGTTATGGATTTCTCCTGGACAATCTGTTTTGTTCAGTGCCGCACCCCGATGATTCCGCCATCGGTTGGGGTGTGACATAAATTTTGTACCTTCCACAATGACACGGGGCACCATACTAATGACTGCTATCAACTGAAAAAAGAGGATAGAAGAAGCTGTTAAGTCGGGGGAGCTCGCTCACTTGGTGAAGGAGATAAAGATAAGTAGGAAGGGAAAAAGGAATTTAGTATAAACATGGTTTGGTCAGAAAGCAAGCAAGAGGTAAAAAGGAAGAGGACCATACCTTGGAATCAACAATTCATCTGCTTCCCTCTACAGATCCAAACGATAAGCAGGAACACCCAATCATCATGGAAGCCAAAATAGAAGGGGCATCCATCGATAGGGTGTACATGGATCCGGGAGCAACCTCCAATATCATGTATCAAAGATGCTTTGACCTACTCGGTAGTGAAACAAAGGCTCGCCTACAAGCTACCGACACGTCCCTTAGAAGCTTCACCTAGGAGAAGGTACAACCTCTCGGGAAGATAACACTAAACCTATGTTTAAGGGATGGAGACTTGTCCAGGACAGATGAGCTTACTTTCATCGTTGTAAGTTCCCCTTCAAACTACAACTTGCTGATAGGAAGGTCGAGGTTAGCAGCATTTGATGCTGTAGTGTCAACAACACATGGAATGATGAAATTTCCAACAGACAAGGGTATCGCTTCGTTGGTACCTACACAAGAAGCCCTTCTGATAGCCTCCATGGAGATAGAAGAGGGGGAATGTAGCAAAACGAATGAAAGTCCGGTTGAAGAAATAAGCATCAATGATTCCTACCCAGAACATAAAATAAGGATCAACAATCACCTCCCTGATACCATCAGGGAAAGGCTTATTCACCTTGTGACAACTCGTGTTTTAGAACTTTTTGTGTGATTTGATGTAACATGCTTTGAACTTATGTGATTATGTGGAACATTGATTAAATGAAATGTTTGATATTATGTTATGTGAAACTATGTGTAACTCGAACCACACAACATCACACAATCGCACAACACCTTTAGGTTTGGCCCATTTATGCTTGAATCCGAAACCAATGGGCAGCCCAAGTGAGGGTTCGGCCCACTCCCTTTTATGCGCATACAAGCACCCATGTATGGGGGTTGTTTCTCATTTGTTGCAAAACAAGAATACACACCAAACCCTACTCTCTCTTTCCCTCCTCTCGAAGCCGACGGCAAACAACACCCTTCTCCATCGAAGTTTTTGATTTGGATCACTCTCATCTTATCTATAATCGGTTAGTGTTTCACGATTTAGGTTATGTTGAATGATGTTATGATTTCATGATTGGATTAAATGGTTAGGGTTGTTTGAATGATGTTTATGAGATGATGTTTATGTTCATGAACTCGGCTCACATGTGTAGTTGATAATGTTCACATAGTTTGAAATTTACATAATAATAACCAAGAACCGATTGTATATTACTCGGCTGTGATGTGGTTATGATTAGACGATTTGTTATGTTGTTGTGATAGAATGCAAACTGGTACTTCAAGAACATGAACTATATTAATGTGTTTAAGTGATGATTATTATTCGTGTGTTATTCCAAATTAGGGTTCATGAGAAATAGATTAGAATATGCTTGTTGGATCGATGATGTGCATAATCTAAAAATGTTAGACTGTTGATTGATTGTGCGCAAATATGGAAATTTTGTAACTGGTTGCTATGATTTCGGGATAATTAAAACAAATCACACAAGACCAGTCGCACAAGTGCAAACGTACAAGCTCTTGAATCACACAAGAGCTCAATCGCACAAGGCAACTGATCGCACAAGTGTCTGGTCGCACAACACAGTCGCACAAGTCGGGTACAATCACATTAAGCACTGTGTACAATCAGTTTCTGCATGATCGCACAAGACCTTGTGGATCGCACAAGATAGTGCCGATCGCACAAGGCTTGGGCCACACACGAATCACTTGAACTGTTACACGGTTGGGCCTTAAAGCCCAATATCCACTCGCACAACCCAACTGGATCGCAGAAGTCATCCGGATCGCACAATTCCATCCGGATCGCACAAGATCAATGTTTAGTTGTTTGGGCCGTTTACATGTTGGACTGCTTATATTTTATTGGGCCGGGTATGTTTGGGCTTCAATGGGTGAATCGCACAAGACTGTTAAACTTGTGCGAGCCCAAATCTTTTGATCGTACAAGTATGAGTATGTAGTGTACTTGACTGTTTAATGTGTATGCCATGATCAATACGTGTTCGTAACCTGTTAACTTATGTGTAAACATACGTGCATTACTTGAACCTAGCCCTGACTTGTATGGTAACCATGTTAGGACGTGGTTGACCACATATAGCTCAAGTAACCTTTCTGTGTATCTGCCGAGCAAACCAAGGTGAGTTCACACTCTAGCCAAGGCATGGGATTCCCAGGGGTTGGGAAAGGGAATTGAATATTTACTCGAACTACCATTACTATTAAACTACTTACAATTGTCCTCGGATTGAAGGGCACGTACGTAAAACCTACGTACACTTATACTTACTACTGTCCTCGGATTGAAGGGCACGTACGTAAAACCTACGTACACGACCATAAGACCATCAACTCTATTAATTGAAGTCCCTCATTTATCGACTTCATCGCCGAGGCCTATGGCGAGCGGGTCATTAGTTAATAGCGCTATTAGGTTTAACAAACCTCACACCGTGCCAGTCGGACGGGCGTGTACTAATGGACTATGGGCAAAGGGTTAATGCTGATAGACATTAACTTAGGGCACCTCTTACATTTTCGTAGCAGTCGATACGCGTGGTCTAATAACACATGGGAAGCCCCCAATAATCTTCGCAAACATGTCAGGGTGACCGCGATACGAATTAATACAATACATGGTTTACAAAACGAACATACGATTTACGAAACGAATGCTATTACTAAACAACCAACTGTGAACTCGCTCAACTTTGTTGTTGATTCGTTGATACATGCCTTGCAGGTCGTTAGGTACTCATGGAGCTTGCACAGGGAGGCGCGGTCATTGTGGGACATGGCAGCGTGTGTCATGCTAAAAACATTACTCTATTTCGTACTTAATACTTACAAAGGGTTTCACAATTATGCTTCCGCTAAACACTTAACTATGCTTTGGTTTTGAACACCTTGCATATTGTTTGGTTGAATTATGTTTACTTACATGCTTGTTCAATATGATTGGTGGCTTGATCCTGGTCAGTCACGCCTCTAAGCGGTGATACTCCGCAGGTGGATTTTGGGGGTGTGACAGATTGGTATCAGAGCCATTGGTTATAGTGAACTTGGTTTTAATAAGGGAAAAAGTTTTTGTTAAAACCAGACTATAACCTGTACAGTGCTCAACAATCCACAACGACGCTTCGCTCCACGTGCAAGACTCGACATCCTAGGTGATACGATTTATGTTTACATTGCCTACTTGTTAGATTACATAGAACATTGCTCATAGTATGGTTAGCTAACGTAGTAACTATTGTTTGCAACATTGCGTGCTTATTCCCTTCTGTCATCGCACTTTCGCGAACCTCTCTCACTCATGTTTCCCTTGATATGAAGATCATGGCTGGACGCGTTAATATGACTCAAGCCCAGTTGACGGCTCTGATTAACCAACAAGTTGCTGCGGCACTTGCAGCCGCACAAGCAGGAGGTATACCCTGCAGTCTAAACTCACTCTAGGATCTTTAGGTCCTACTCTCGTAAACCAACACTTGTGCTTAACTTTGCCCCTTCTTACACTCACGACAGGTCAACATGCTCAGCCACCTGTGTGCACCTTCAAAACTTTCATGGACTGTCGTCCTAGTACTTTCAGTGGCACTGAAGGGGCAGTTGGAGTCCTCCACTGGTTCGAGAAGCTCGAGTCAGTCTTCGAAATGTGTGAATGCCCTGAGGCTCGCAGGGTGAAGTACGCTACCGATACTCTCGAGGGTATAGCGCTCACGTGGTGGAACGCTCAGGTCCAAATGCTGGGGTTGGTTGCTGCTAACGCCACCCCATGGAACAATTTTAAGGAAATGATTAAGGAAGAGTACTGCAATCGTGATGACATTCACAAACTGGAAGTAGAATTCTTCAATCTCAAAATGACGGGGTCAGAAATTGAAGCATACACAAAAAGATCGAATGAGCTAGCCATTTTGTGTCCTACTATGGTGGATCCTCCCATCAAACGTATTGAGCTGTACCTCAAAGGCTTAGTGCCTGAGATTCAAAGTCATGTGACTTCAGCTAACCTCGCCACTATCCAATAAGTTGTTCCATTGGCTCATCGTCTCACTGATCAGGCGGTGGAGCAGAACAGGTTACCAAAGCGTATTAGTGCTACAGCTACCTCTGAAACTCCCGGCGACAACAAGCGTAAGTGGGATGGAACTTCAAGCAAAGGTTCAACTTCTGTTCATTCTCAGTCTCAGCAGAGAAGAGACTGACGACTACAAGAGCCCTGGTCAACAATCTTCTGGTAGCCAAGGGCAGGGCGGATATCGAGGAAACCTTCCAAAGTGCAACAGATGCAACAGACACCACAGTGGTCAGTGCAACAAGGGTCGTTTCCAGAGGTGTCTCAAGATGGGTAATGAAGCTAAGGATTGTAGGAGCTCACGACCTGCGAATTAGAACCAACGACAACAACCACCAGCTCCACAAGACCAGCAGCAGCAACAACGAGGCAACAGAGGATGCTTTCAGTGTGGAGCTGAAGGCCACTTCAAGAAAGATTGTCCCCAGCTGAATCAGAATCAGCACAACAACAATGATAACAATCAGGGGAATGGAAACAACGGGGGTAACAACGGCAATGGTGCAAGGGGTCGTGCATTCGTTATTGGTCAGGGTGAAGCGAGGAATGATCCCAATGTTGTGACGGGTAAGTTCCTTCTGGACGACTTTTATGTTTCAGTTTTATTTGATTCGGGTGCTGATACTAGCTACGTGTCCTTAAAAGTTAGTCAAATGCTTAAGCGTACCCCAACACTTTTGAACACCAAGCACACTGTAGAGTTAGCAAATGGTAAGAGTTTAGAGGCCACACACGTAGTCAAGGGTTGTAAACTTGTTCTTGCTAATCAGACCTTCTCTATCAACCTCAATCCTATCATCTTGGGTAGTTTCGACGTTGTCCTTGGGATGGATTGGTTATCCCAACACCGAGCAGAGATTCTTTGCAACGAGAAGATTGTCCGTATTCCTTGTTCAGGTGATGAACCTCTCATGATTCGTGGCGACAAAAGGGGTGCTGTTGAGAGCATCATCTCTTTCCTTAAGGCCCAGAAGTGTTTGAGAAAGCGCCACACTGCTATTCTGGCTCTCGTTACTGATACCTCGAAGAAAGAGAAGAAGATAGAAGATTTTCCTATTGTACGTGACTATCCTGAGGTATTTCCTGAGGAACTACCTGGTCTTCCATCTCATCGACAAGTCGAGTTTCAAATCGAGCTAGCTCCTGGAGCCGCACCAATAGCTCGTGCACCGTATCGCTTAGCTCCATCAGAATTGGAAGAACTGTCCGCACAACTACAAGAGCTTTTGAATAAGGGTTTTATTCGTCCTAGCTCTTCACCCTGGGGAGCTCCAGTGCTATTTGTGAAGAAGAAAGACGGTACCTTCAGAATGTGTATAGACTACCGCGAGCTCAACAAGGTGTCGGTGAAGAATCGTTATCCTCTTCCACGCATTGATGACCTATTCGACCAGCTGCAAGGGTCGAGCTTTTACTCAAAGATTGACCTGAGATCAGGATATCACCAGCTGAGAGTCCGAGAAGAGGACGTCTCCAAAACAACCTTTAGAACTCGTTATGGACACTACGAGTTTTTGGTCATGCCTTTTGGGCTGACAAACGCACCTGCGGTCTTCATGGACCTTATGAACAGAGTGTGCAAACCCTACTTAGACAAGTTCGTTATAGTATTCATCGACAACATCCTGATCTATTCTAAGAGTCAGGAAGAACACAAGCAGCATCTACGACTTATTTTGGAACTCCTTCGAACAGAACAGCTTTATGCTAAGTTCTCTAAATGTGACTTCTGGCTTTGTGAAGTCCATTTCCTAGGCCATGTGGTAAACAAGGATGGGATTCATGTTGATCCATCCAAGGTAGACTCGATCAAGAACTGGCCTACGCCCCGTACACCCACAGAAATCCGCCAATTCTTGGGCTTGGCAGGCTATTACAGAAGGTTTATCAAGGATTTCTCCAAGATTGCGCAACCTCTCACCTCACTAACTCAGAAAGGTGTCACCTATCGATGGGGTAATGCACAAGAATCAGCATTTCAGCACCTAAAGGATAGACTTTACAGCGCACCTATTCTTTCATTACCAGAGGGCACAGACGACTTTGTGGTTTACTGCGACGCATCAATTCAGGGCCTTGGTTGTGTATTGATGCAACAGGATAAAGTCATCGCTTACGCCTCACGCCAACTTAAAGTTCATGAAAGGAACTACACTACACACGATTTAGAGCTGGGAGCTGTTGTTTTTTCACTTAAGATATGGAGACATTACCTGTACGGTACCAAGTGCGCCATTTACACCGATCACAGGAGTCTCGAGCATATCTTCAAACAGAAGGAGTTGAACATGCGTCAACGTCGATGGGTCGAGCTACTGAATGATTACGAATGCTCGATCAGATACCATCCGGGCAAAGCCAATGTTGTGGCTGACGCCCTCAGTCGAAAGGATACTATACCAAAACGCGTACGAGCTTTACAACTCACTATCCAATCTAGTCTTCCTGCACAGATACGAGATGCTCAGGTAGAAGCATTGAAACCAGAGAATGTCAGGGCTGAAGCTCTACGCGGCTCAAGGCAAGGATTAGAACAAAAGGAAGACGGTGCTTACTACGTAACAGGACGCATTTGGGTCCCACTCTATGGCAACCTACGAGAGCTTGTGATGGATGAGGCACACAAGTTTCGCTACTCAGTACATCCTGGTTCGGATAAGATGTACCACGATATCAAAACTACTTATTGGTGGCCTAGCATGAAGGCCCACATAGCAACTTACGTCAGCAAGTGTTTGACTTGTGCGAGAGTCAAGACTGAATACCAGAAACCCTCAGGCCTACTTCAACAACCAGAGATACCACAATGGAAATGGGAGCAAATTTCCATGGATTTCGTTACTGGCCTACCTAGATCTCAGCATGGAAATGACACTATTTGGGTGATCGTGGATCGACTCACAAAATCTGCACACTTCTTGGCTATCAAGGAAACGGATAAGTTCTCCACTCTAGCAGACGTATATCTTAAGGAAGTTGTCTCGAGGCACGGGGTGCCCACCTCTATTATCTCTGATCGTGATGCACATTTTACTTCTGAACTGTGGCAAGGAATGCACAAGTCTTTTGGCTCACGTTTAGATATGAGCACAGCTTATCACCCGCAAACGGATGGGCAGTCTGAACGCACCATCCAGACTCTTGAAGACATGCTTTGTGCATGTGTTATTGATTTTGGCAACGACATCTCCCATTAGTGGAGTTCTCGTATAATAACAGTTACCACACCATCATTCAAGCCACTCCATTTGAGGCATTGTACGGGAGTAAATGCCGATCACCTCTTTGTTGGGCAGAGGTGGGGGATAGTCAGATCACTGGCCCAGAACTTGTGGTAGACACAACAGAAAGGATTGCTCAGATACGACAACGCATGGCGGCAGCTCGCGACCGTCAGAAAGCATACGCTAATAAGCGCAGAAAACCACTCGAGTTCCAAGTTGGGGATCGAGTGCTACTCAAAGTTTCACCCTGGAAGGGTGTAGTTCGTTTTGGAAAACGAGGCAAACTTAACCCACGATACGTTGGACCATTCGACATCATAGAGAAAATAGGCAGGGTGGCCTACAAACTGAACCTACCAGCAGAACTCAGTGCAGTTCACAACGTTTTCCACGTGTCGAATCTGAAGAAGTGTCTGTCAGATGAGACACTCGTAGTTCCTTTGAAGGAGCTCACTATCGATGAACAGTTGCGATTTGTCGAGGAACCAGTTGAAATCACAGACCGGGACGTTAAGGTCCTCAAGCGCACTAGAATACCTCTCGTTCGAGTTTGTTGGAACTCCCGTCGCGGCCCAGAGTTCACCTGGGAACGTGAAGACCAAATGAAACAAAAGTATCCCCAACTATTCGCAAACAGTACAACCACTACTAAGGCTGAAGCTACTATGGAATTTCGGGACGAAATTCCAGATCAACAGGGGGAGGATGTGACACCCCAGGAAATCCATGAAAACCATGCAACTTAACTAGCTTCCTCAGTAACCACGTACCAAATTTCGGGACAAAATTTCTTTCAACTTGGGGATAATGTGACAACTCGTGTTTTAGAACTTTTTGTGTGCTTTGATGTAACATGCTTTGAACTTATGTGATTATGTGGAACATTGATTAAATGAAATGTTTGATATTGTGTTATGTGAAACTATGTGTAACTCGAACCACACAACATCACACAATCGCACAACACCTTTAGGTTCGGCCCATTTATGCTTGAATCCGAAACCAATGGGCAGGCCAAGTGAGGGTTCGGCCCACTCCCTTTTATGCGCATACAAGCACCCATGTATGGGGGTTGTTTCTCATTTGTTGCAAAACAAGAATACACACCAAACCCTACTCTCTCTTTCCCTCCTCTCGAAGCCGACGGCAAACAACACCCTTCTCCATCGAAGTTTTTGATTTGGATCACTCTCATCTTATCTATAATCGGTTAGTGTTTCACGATTTATGTTTTGTTGAATGATGTTATGATTTCATGATTGGATTAAATGGTTAGGGTTGTTTGAATGATGTTTATGAGATGATGTTTATGTTCATGAACTCGGCTCACATGTGTAGTTGATAATGTTCACATAGTTTGAAATTTACATAATAATAACCAAGAACCGATTGTATATTACTCGGCTGTGATGTGGTTATGATTAGACGATTTGTTATGTTGTTGTGATAGAATGCAAACTGGTACTTCAAGAACATGAACTATATTAATGTGTTTAAGTGTGATGATTATTATTCGTGTGTTATACCTAATTAGGGTTCATGAGAAATAGATTAGAATATGCTTGTTTGATCGATGATGTGCATAATCTAAAAATGTTAGACTGTTGATTGATTGTGCGCAAATATGGAAATTTTGTAACTGATTGCTATGATTTCGGGATAATTAAAACAAATCACACAAGACCAGTCGCACAAGTGCAAACGTACAAGCTCTTGAATCACACAAGAGCTTAATCGCATAAGGCAACTGATCGCACAAGTGTCTGGTCGCACAACATAGTCGCACAAGTCGGGTACAATCACATTAAGAACTGTGTACAATCAGTTTCTGCATGATCGTACAAGACCTTGTGGATCGCACAAGATAGTGCCGATCGCACAAGGCTTGGGCCACACACGAATCACTTGAAATGTTACACGGTTGGGCCTTAAAGCCCAATATCCACTAGCACAACCCAACTGGATCGCACAAGTCATCCGGATCGCACAATTCCATCCGGATCGCACAAGATCAATGTTTAGTTGTTTGGGCCGTTTACATGTTGGACTGCTTATGTTTTATTGGGCCGGGTATGTTTGGGCTTCAATGGGTGAATCACACAAGACTGTTAAACTTGTGCGAGCCCAAATCTTTTGATCGTACAAGTATGAGTATGTAGTGTACTTGACTGTTTAATGTGTATGCCATGATCAATACGTGTTCGTAACCTGTTAACTTATGTGTAAACATACGTGCATTACTTGAACCTAGACCTGACTTGTATGGTAACCATGTTAGGACGTGGTTGACCACATATAGCTCAAGTAACCTTTCTGTGTATCTGCCGAGCAAACCAAGGTGAGTTCACACTCTAGCCAAGGCATGGGATTCCCAGGGGTTGGGAAAGGGAATTGAATATTTACTCGAACTACCATTACTATTAAACTACTTACAACTGTCCTCGGATTGAAGGGCACGTACGTAAAACCTACGTACACGACCATAAGACCATCAACTCTATCAATTGAAGTCCCTCATTTATCGACTTAATCGCCGAGGCCTATGGCGAGCGGGTCATTAGTTAATAGCGCTATTAGGTTTAACAAACCTCACACCGTGCCAGTCGGACGGGCGTGTACCAATGGACTATGGGCAAAGGGTTAATGCTGATAGACATTAACTTAGGGCACCTCTTACATTTTTGTAGCAGTCGATGCGCGTGGTCTAATAACATATGGGAAGCCCCCACTAATCTTCGCAAACATGTCAGGGTGACCGCGATACGAATTAATACAATACATGGTTTACAAAACGAACATACAATTTACGAAACGAATGCTATTACTAAACAACCAACTGTGAACTCGCTCAACTTTGTTGTTGATTTGTTGCTACATGCCTTGCAGGTCGTTAGGTACTCATGGAGCTTGCACAGGGAGGCGCGGTCATTGTGGGACATGGCAGCGTGTGTCATGCTAAAAACATTACTCTATTTCGTACTTAATACTTACAACGGGTTTCACAATTATGCTTCCGCTAAACACTTAACTATGCTTTGGTTTTGAACACCTTTCATATTGTTTGGTTGAATTATGTTTACTTACATGCTTGTTCAATATGATTGGTGGCTTGATCCTGGTCAGTCACGCCTCCAAGCGGTGATACTCCGCAGGTGGATTTTGGGGGTGTGACACACCTCCTCCGAGGGAACATAGACGTGATCGCTTGGTGTTCAGGAGACATGGTGGCAGTACCCAGGGAAGTATGAGAGCATGCACTGAACATAGCTCCCACCTACCAGCCTGTCACATAAAAGAAAAGAAGCCTAGCACCTGAACGTAATCAAGCTGCATGTCAGGAGGTAAAGAGAGTAGAAGAAGCTGGTATCCTAAGGGAGGTAAAGTATCACTCCTTGCTAGCAAACCCCGTCATGGTAAAGAAGCCAAATGGCTCTTGGATAATGTGTGTTGATTTCAAAGATCTCAACAAAGCATGTCCCAAAGACTACTACCCGTTGCCTGAGATCGACTGGAAGGTAGACTCGCTCACTGATTTTGAATACAAATGCTTCCTAGATGCCTATAATGGATATCACCATATCAAAATGGTAATGGAAGACGAGGAGAAGACGGCGTTCCATACTGATAAGGGGATCTTTTGTTACAAAAACATGCCTTTTGGATTGAAGAACGTCGGGGCGACATATCAACGTCTAGTGGACAAGGCTTTTGCCGAACAAATTGGAAGAAATATGGAAGCATACATTGATGATCTTATAATAAAAAGTCACATGGGAGAAGACATGCTCCAAGACATCAAGGAGACGTTTCACAATATCAAAGCGATCAACATGAAATTAAACCCAAACAAGTGCTACTTTGGGTTTGAGGAAGGTAAGTTCCTCGGTCACATTGTGGGGAAAAAAAGTATAAAGGCAAATCCGGACAAGCTCCGAGCAGTTATAGAAATGAAGTCCCCAAGAACCAAAAAGGAAGTTGAAAGTCTTAATGGGAAAATAGCAGCTCTCAAACGCTTCCTCCCCAAGTCAGCAGAAAGATCACTACCGTTCTTCAAGACACTAAAGAACTGTGCTGATAAGAAAAATTTTATGTGGACGGAGGAAGCAGAGACAACCTTCGTAGCACTCAAGGAGCTCATAGCTTCCCTGCCAACAATGGCAGCACCCAAAAAAGAAGAAACCATCATAGTCTACTTGTCGGCAGGTTTGCAGACTATAAACATCACATATACTTTTTGGTCCACGAGCCCTATGCTCACGACCATCTAAACTAACAGCTCCTTTAAAAATGTCTATCCACAGGACAAGAAGTAATAAGCTCTGTGCTTGTGGTGGAAAGAGGGAAGGAACAGGTACCCGTGTAGTTTGTAAGCAAGGTTCTAAAGGCTACTGAAGTCAACTACTCCCCAATTGAGAAGCCGGTACTAGCACTAGTACACACGACTAAAAGATTAAGGAGATACTTCCAGGCTCACCCGATTTAGGTTCTCACTGATCAACCACTAAGGTCCATACTAGAAAAACCTGAAGATTCAGGAAGGTTGGCTAAGTGGGCCGTAGGGTTGGGAGAGCATAAGATTGAGTATATTCCAAGGAAGGCTTACAAAGGTCAAGTATTGGCAGACTTCTTGCCAGAAATGCCAATAATCAAAGAAGTAAATGAGATAGAAAAAGAAAGAAGTCAAATGATAATCCCAGGGAAATGAATGTTGTTCTCTGACAGAGCTTCTAGTATAAAAGGTTCCGGGGCAGGTCTCATCATAACAGACCCCCACGGAACCGAATATACTTATGCACTCCATCTTGATTTTCCCTTCACAAATAACGAAGCCGAATTTGAAGCCTTGTTAGCTGGTTTGAGATTAGCAAAAACAATGAAAGTTGAGGAGCTACATGCCTTTACTGATTCAAGATTGGTGGCAAGCCAAGTTGGGGGAGAATACACAGCAAGGGAGCCATCCATGGTAAAATACAAGGAAAAAGTTAAGGAACTGGTGGGTAGCTTCAAATCTTACACATTAACATAAGTGTCAAGAAGAAAGAACAAGCAGGCGGATGCCTTAAGCAAGCTAGCTTACTTGACGTTTGCACACCTCACCAAGAAAATACTCGTGGAGGTGCTCAAAACAAGGTCTATCAAGGAAGCTGAAATCCAAGATGTGGTAGTTGAAAACGAAGATACATGGATGACACCCATCCAACAGTTCCTGCAAGAAGGAAAGCTCCCCCCCCCATAGAATCAGAAGCTACCAAGATAAAGACAAAGCCAAACAATACGTCCTAGAAGAAGGGAAGCTTTACAAAAAATATTACCTCTCCCCTTTACTGCGATGTGTAGGTCCGAACCAGAGCAAGTTCTTGATAAAAGAAGTCCACGAAGGCATCTATGGATCACACGCAAGGGTAAGGACAGTTGTGGCAAAGCTAAAGAACATGGGTTACTTCTGGCCCACGACGCATAAAGACACGGTTGAAGTCGTTTACAAATGTGAAGCATGCCAACTACATGCCCCAGTCAAAGCAAGCGCGAAGCATGACCTTGTCCCGATATTGGCTGCCTGGCCATTTTATAAGTGGGGAATGGACATCGTAGGTCCCTTCCCCCCGGCAGCCGGACAAGTCAAATTCCTCTTGGTAGAAGTAGACTATTTTACAAAATGGCCAGAAGTTAAGCCATTAGTGAAAATCTCGGGGAAGAATGTTATCAATTTCGTCTGGGAACAGATAATATGCAGATTTGGATTTCCAGGGGAGATAGTAACCGACAACGGAAAAAAATTTGTAGAGAAACCATTCAGCACTTGGTGCAAGAAGCTTCAAATCAAACAAGTCTTCAGCTCTATCTCTTATCCACAATGAAACGGATAACTGGAGCGAATGAATCGCAGCATTGTGAAAGGGTTGAAGACTCGACTAGGGTGGTATGGCAAACTGTGGGTAGAAGAGCCCCCAGTATAGTATGGGCCATCCATACTTTAGAGAAGACAAGCCATCAAAAGACCCCATACAGCCTTGTATACGGCTCAAAGGTTGTGATACCTGCTGAGATCGGGGTCAAAACATTGAGAAGCTCCAAGAAAAACAACAACACAAATGATTCTGAGATACTCTTAAAACTTGACCTACTTGAAGATGCTAGGGAAGCTACCTTGATCAGAGAAGCAAGGTACAAACAGAAAATGGGGGTCTATTACAATGCAAGGGTCAAAAAGGAAGCCTTCAAACCTGGGGACTTGGAACTCAGAAATAACGAGGCAAGTGGGCAAGAAGATCTTGAAAAAATGGGCCCAAAATGGGAAGGCCCATACATCATTAGTGAGGTGCACAAAGGAGGTTCCTACAAACTTGAAATGCCTGAGGGCAGGAAGGTACCAAGATATTGGAACGGGAAGCACCTCAAGAAATTCATAGTTTAAACAACCAATGTAATGACAGAAGCAAACTTGTACTTGGCTATATCAGTTTAACGAAAACAAAGATAGCACTTTTGGTTAAATATTTCATTCTTATTTCATTGTTCTATCCTAAGGGTGAGCTCCTCTAAATAAAGCTCCATGGGATCCGACGCTATATCTACCCATGAAACGGGGATGAGCCCCTAGGCCATATCGCTCAACACGGGAAAAAGGCGCTATACCTTCCTGTATACAGGGTGAGTTCCTAAAACAATACAACTCCATGGACTCAAAGAAAATTCTCCCAAATTCACCTATGAAAAAGTACAAGTACACGTAAAAAACTACAAACTTGTTCCTTTGCAAAATATGCAAATAAACACAAAGTTACAAGTATGAAAACAAATTAAACATTACAAAAGTAAGTCCATGAAAGAGGATGAGCACCTCACACCAATTCTGCTCCATAAGCTAACATTATAAAAAAACAATATGCTTATGTCCAAAATATCACCATGACAAAATAAAAGGTGGACTAGAAAAGAGATAGAACCATAATAACTTGCATTGATTCTCTCCAAAAAGACTCGAACCAGGTGACTGCAACACTTAGTTTGAAACCTTTACGGAAAAGGACATTGCAAAAACACAAAGGGAAAATTAAAATACAAAGTTTCCCATAATATTAGCCAAACACAAGTTTGACAACAAGAAGATAGAAACAAAAAACAAAAGGGCACAAAGTAGGAAATACTAAAAGAAGCTAAACACCCCCAAGGGGGCAGCTTCGGTCCATTCGTAAACATAAAGTTCAAAACAACATAAAATCCCTCATAAGGGCACCACATACAACCACAAGAAAAGTTAATAATATTGTTCAAAATACAACCACAGCAAACTAACAGTAACAACTAAGCTGAACCAGAATCACCGGCACTAGTGAAGAGAGGATCTTTACCTAAGGGTAGATTATCATACAAGCCATCCAGGTTGTCTTATTCATCGTCCCCGGTTGCAACAAAAGCCGACTCAACCCTTACAGAAGATAAAGGGGGAGCATCAATAGGGATGGACATAGCAGAAACCGACTCAGGATCGGAAAATACCTTCAATTTCTTTGAAGAAGGACCAGCATCATTATCATCCTCATCACTAGACTCGAACAAAGCCCGCTTAACAGAAGCAACCGCAAGCAGCTGCTCACACATCTCTTTGTTTAAACCTACCGACTCCAAAGCTTCAAGTTCAACCACAGGACGATCAAACATTCGATACAAAGCTTCAATGTAAGGGTAGGAAAGGGCCTCCATCTCCTTCACAGCTGCAACAAAGTCCGGGAGAGAGTTTGGCTTGAAAGCAGAAAGCTTCTCTATAGCTTCCCCCTTTGAAGCAGCATCAAATCCTACAACAAGACTTGCATGGCGACCATGAGCCATAGCTTTAGAATAGATACCGGCATGACGTTGATTAAACTCCTGCCTATGAATAACATAAGTCACAAAATGATGGATACCAGAACCAATCACCCATTTCCTATCCTCCTCCAACTGTTTTACCCGTTACCTCAGCTCTTCTGTAGCTGCTTCATCGGCAACACGCTCCTGCCTGAATTTAGCCCTTTCAATACCAAATTCTGCCCTCTCCTTCGCCAACTGGTTGTTGAAATCTGAAAGCTGCCCAGCATAGACTTCAACCTTCTTCATCTCCTCGTTCATTTTGGCCTGGGAAGCAAGCAGTTGACCTTCAAGCTCAGTTACCTTTGACTGAAAAGCTGCCAAGTCCTCCTGAGAGGTTTTAAGTTCCACTTCTTTCTTCTTTAAAGAAGCAGTAACATCATCAACTTTACTAGCAGCAGCGGCCCAACGCTCATTGCAGTCAGGAAGGGAGGTAACAAGTCGGGCAACATCAGTGAGAGCTCGGTAGGCAGAGTCTTCATCAGATAACTTGGACAGGAACTGTTTTTCAGCAGGAGTAGCCATGTTCCTTAACATATCATGGCAGGTCTAGCTGCTAGTTGTAGTGTCACAAACACAAACGTTCCACCAAGGAAAAAACACCGGAAAATTAGCCTTTACAGGCCCCTTCATTTTAACAACCTCTAGCTTCTCCTTTGAAACCACATCAACCTTATCTTCAACCTTTTTCTTCTTCTCGTCAACTACCTTCGAGGAAGCAGCTTCCTCAACATCAACAGTAGAAACACCCTTCCCAGGGGAAGCAATCATAGATGCACCACCCTTAGGCTTCTTCTTCAAAACACTATTCAACTTTTTACCTACATCAACAACAAGATCAGATTTCTCAGGAATAGCCCTCTTGGTCTCATTAAGCTTCTTCAAAACAACAGATATCTGCTGGTTGGGAACACCACCTGCCTCACTGGAAACCTTCGGAATCTCCTTCTTAACAGGCTTCATGCCAATCACGGAGGCAATAATATTAGCATCATCCTCATTACCACTATCAACAGAGATAGGGTCAGAAGATTGGGAAGCAGCAGGGGAACTAGTAGACTTGCTAGATCGGCGAGAAGGGGCAGCTTGTTTCTTAGCAGAAGAACAATCATCGAGGGGCTGAATGGGAACACTCTCGAAATCTCCACAAGTATTCACATGCTCGTTCCGACGAACCACAGAAGGAGTTCCTTCAGGAACCTCCTTCTGATTGATTTCCACATTAGAAGGATCATTCAACAAGATGTAATCCAAGGCACTCATTTCTGAAAAATAAGGAAACAAAAGTATTAGCATCAAACAAATAATAAGTGAGACAAACATAAAAATCACATACCCTTATCATTCAAATAAAAGACTGGTTCAAAACCAGACTCAGCCCAGTCTTGACTGATACCTAACATGACAAGGAGCTCCTCTGGGTAAGCCCTCAGTTTTAAACGGTAGGCACGAAGCCTAAGGAGTAACCTCTGGTCAAGATCATTAACCCCCGGTTCCTTCTCATTAAAAACCTCGGAAAACTTTCGAGGGACAACGATAAAAGGAAGTAATCACTCAGAAATAAAAAAAGAATTGATTCTTCCAAGCATAAGTGTGACCAACGGTATAAGAAAGGAGGGGTGCCTCACATTGAGTCTTCTCAATGGTGTACCAGTCGTCGTTCCGAGCAAGCCAGAAATATCGCCGGAACATTAAGAGAGAAGGCTCATAAGTAAGAGCCCGACATAAAATTTCGAAATGCATAATCCGGGCAACAGCCATCGGAGCCAACTGACCCAAAGAAAGACGGTAATATTTCTAGACCTCAGGAAAAAAGTTTGTAAAAGGGTATCGCAAGTTAAGATGATCGACAATTCGGGTATAGAAAACAAGAAAACTAGCTAGACATTCATTTGCAGTTTTATCCCCCGGAACCTGTGTTTCAAGGGTGGGATCGATGCCATAATCGGCATAAAACTGGTTAATGACCATCTGAGTAAGCTTTGAAAACTAGACATGAATATCATTTGTGTTCGAAGCCATAAGAAAAGTAAAAGACAGATAAGTGACTCACTGAGATTATAAGGAAAGATGATCGGAAATCGCTGGAAGAACCACTAGGTAAAAACAGGTAAAGAGAATGTTGAAGACAAGAAACGGAAAGACACTCTTGATGGTTATATAAAGTGAAAAGGAATACAAAATTAAAACTTGAAAGGAAAACCAACAAGTGGAAGATTGGAATTAAAACCGTCAGAGGTAGACGGCTAGGGTAATCAAGGAAAGTCTGACGGGACTGTCACATCAGTCTTATCCGGGCCGCCCAAACCAACAAGTGGGACAATGGGCCTAACGACAAGAAGCTTGAAAGTTTTAAATGCTTCTAGAACATTAGTTCAATGAAAATGCATCCTTTTTCTTTCAACAAAAACCCACATTCTATTGAACACACCAAAGAAGCATAGATCAAAAACCTTTCTCAGAGAAAGGCAAAAAATTAAACAAAGACCCCTAAACTTAGAGTCATATATGCTGCTATTTAAAATACCAACACTCATGACTAGGGGCTGATGACGTGGTACTCGGAGATCCCAGTCAGCAAAGTCAAAGTCAACAAGTAATAAAGATAAATAAATAAATAACTCTGAAAACGCAAAGCAAGAAGCTGAAAGTCAGAAGCTTGAAGCTCCTGAACAGGAGCTGATATGCCTATAGCTGATGACGGGAAGCCAAAGTTAATGTTCAGCCTCGGGACTTGAAATGAACAAGTCAAGACGAAAGGAAAAACTTTTATAAAGCATAAAGTGTCCTCGAGACACACAACCTGAATTATACCTAAAGAGGTAAAGGCCAAACCTGCAAGCAATCTCAGGATGGATAAGCCTACCCGGAATAGAAGATGCACAGCTGGGGAAAGGCTCCTTGGGCAGACCAGCCCGCCTATATAAGAGGAGTCTTATCCCAGCTAAAGGTTAGACAATTCACTCACTCTCTAAACTCTTATCCTTTCTTTTGCTTAGACTCTTAAAGATCAATACACTAATTCTCACGCCGGAGTCCAAACGCGGGAGGCCCCCTCTCGCGTTAAGGCTAACGGTGTTCTTTGGTTGCAGATACTGATCAAGGAGCTGTATTTTGGAGTGGATCCTAGACCTTCCCCCTGTTGTTGTTTTAACATATTTATTTTATGTTTCAACCTTTCTCTTTTTCAAATTCAATTTTTCCCGCGTCATGCTACTCTCGCAACCTAAAACAATAATATTCGAGAACCAACAAAAAATTTAAACTCTTTCATTGTTACTTAGTTTATTTTCAAGGTGACTATGTGCTTCATTTATTTGACAATTTGAAACCTACGTGCTTATGTGACATACTATCATACACTAATTGTGCAAAAATATTTAATCTCGTGATCAAGTCTCACCATTCTCTCTATCCGACCTTGTAGATGTCTTCTAACTGCCATTCCCACCAAAACTCCAAGAGGAGCTTCAACAAGAAATTGGTTACCTTCATGGCTAAGAAAATGACCCTTGTTTTACCCCAATATCATCACAAAATCAATGCCATCGCAAGCCTTAATGCTTCGGTGGAGTCCAAACACGATACCACCAAACCCACCTCCTTCACCTATAGGTAATTTAACTCGTGTAGCCCCGAAGCTTTCATGGGTAACGATGGCGCTTCCAATATGTTTGAGTGGTTCGATAGCATCAAACTCATCATCATCAATAGTGAATTTCCCGATCACCTCCGAACTCGGAGTGCCAGCGGTGTCTTCCAATCGAGGGCACACAATTGGTGGAAAAGCGAAAAGTGCACTCGTGGAAACAAGGTTGGCTTAGCCCTAACTTGGGAAGAGGTGAAACAACTCATGTTAGCGGAATTTTGCCTTCCATATGAGGTGCAAAAGCTCGAGGAGGAGTTTTGGAATCTCAAACAAGTTGGTGGAGACAACTTAGCCTATACCATCCGCTTTAAACAACTTAGCATCCTAGTCCCCCACCTTGTTAACACTATCGAACGAGCCATAGCCAAGTATATCAAGGGTCTCCCAACGGTCATCCGTGATTCTGTTTTCGCAGCTCAACAAACTACCCTAGAAAAGGCCATCTGATTAGCCGCTACCTTATCCGACCACCGTATGAGTGACGGATCTTGGGCCCTCACACCATCATCGAACTCCCCGAGGAACACAAGGAAATCAAAGCTTCATCCAAGAACAACCACAACGGTAAGAAACACAAGTTTTAGAACCGTAACTATGCCATGGTAACTCCAACAAACCAAGCCCCCAATAACCCAAACCATGACCCCACCAAAAAAAACCTACACCGGATCCTTCCCCAAATGCAACACATGCCAATACCACCACCCAGCCGCCTCTGCTTGCTATAGATGTGGTGATCCTAATCACTTTAGCCCACAATACCCCCATAACAATCAAGGTCAAGTGCAAATGCAAATGCCCTATGGTCGTGCATTTAACATTAGCGTGACACTAGCTCAAAACAACAAGGATGTGGTAAACTGTACATTTCTCATAAATGTACTTTAGGCTTCTATACCTTTTGATAATGGTGCGGATAAAAGCTTTGTTTCCGTGAATTTTGAACCCTTGCGTAAACGTACATGATCTAAACTACCGAAATCTTTCACCCTTGAAGTCGCTAACGGAAAGTCTATCTCCATGTCCTTAACATTAACGGACATGAATTCCCGATAGAAATCATACCCATGCAATTGGGTAGTTTTGATATCATAGTAGGCATGGATTGGCTTATCAAGTTTCGTGCAGAAGTCATTTGCTTTGAGAAATTTATCGCATCAAGCTTCCTTCCGGTGACACCTTACCAATCTATGGTGAGAAACCCTCAAAAGGGCTCAAACTCATGTCTAGCACTCAGGTCCGAAAATACCGATGCAAAGAATACTTTACCTTTTTAGCCCACATTGTGGAGAAAAAGGGCAAAGAAAATAACATGAAAGACATTCCAATCATTTGTGATTTCCTTGAAGTTTTTCCCGAAGACTTTCGAATTGACCTCGTGTCAGGTGCTACACCCATCGCAAAATCTCCTTATTGTCTCGCACCTTCAGAAATGCAAGAGCTAGAACATCCCCTTGGGGTGCTTCAGTCCTTTTTGTTAAAAAGGACGGTTTGTCATGTGCATCAATTATTAAGCTCAATAAACTGACCGTCAAAAAAGATTGTCCACTTCCTCGCATCGTTGACCTCTTTGGTCAACTCCAAGGAGCGACTTGTTTCTCGAAAATCGACCTTCATTCCAGTTATCATCAACTTCGAGTCCACGAAGAGGATATCCCAAAAACCGCTTTTTGCACTAGGTATGATCATTACGAGTTCAAGGTTATGCCTTTTAGTTTGACCAATGCACTCGCGGTTTTCATGGACTTGATGAATCATGTGTATAAACCCTACTTTGATCGCTTCGTAATTTTGTTCATTGACAATATCCTAATCTATTCTAAATCTAAAACTGAATACAAACAACACTTAAGTTTAATCTTGGAACTCCTTCGAACTAAACGATTGTACGATAAATTCTCCAAATGTTAGTTTTGGCTGAACGAAGTTCAATTTCTTGGTCACATCGTAAACGAGAAGGGTATTCATGTTGATCCTACCAAAAGCGAAGCCGTCAAAAATTGAATCCCTCCAAAATCCCCTACTGAAGTTCGTTCTTTCCTTGGATTGGCGGGTTACTACCATCGCTTCATCTCCAGCTTTTCTAAAATCCCCGTACCTCTCACCTCCTTGACCCAAAAAGATAAACCTTTTGCTTGGCTCCCAAACAAGAATATCTTTCCAAACTGTCAAGCGTATGCTTTGTGATGCTCCTATCCTAGCCCTTCCCAACGGAAACGATAAATTCATTGTTTATTGTGATGCTTCTCATTAAGGTCTCAGATGCGTTCTTATGCAATGAGGCAAAGTCATTGCCTAGGCATCAAGGCAACTCAAAATCCATGAGAATAGCTACACCACTTATGATCTCGAACTCAGTGTGGTTGTTTTTGCTCTAAATATTTGGATGCGCTACCTTTATAGTACCAAATGCGTGGTCTTCACTGACTATAAGAGACTCAAACACATAAAAAGGAACTCAACATGTGACAAAGATGATGGGTTGAATTATTGAACAACTACGACTATGAGATTCACTACCATCCTGGCAAAGCGAATGTCGTGGTTAATGCTCTTAGTCGAAAGGGTCACTTCAAGGTTCTTAGCATTCATGTGACCGAGCGTCTTTGTTTTTTTACAAATCCAAACCGACATCCAATCTCGTATATGCAAGCCATAATACTCGTCTGTTAATGAAAACTATTTGTATGATGAGATGCAGTATGGTGCTGAAAGTCAGCTCGACTCTAAACCTAATGGGATTCTCCACTATCTCGACCATATCTGGGTTCCAAAATCGTGATAACCGTCATGCTATTTTGATGAACGAAGTGCATAATCGCTGTATTCCATTCATCCTGGTGAAAATAAAATGTACCAAGATCTCTATTATACTTATTGGTAGTCAGGCATGAAAAGGACATTGCTCTATTCGTGGCAAAGTGCCTCACTTGCTCCAAAGGAAAAGTAGTACGCCAACGCCCTTTGGGTTTACTCGAACAACCCGAAATACAAATGTGGAAATGGGATAGTATTGCGATGGATTTTATTACCAACCTCCCATGAACATCATCCGGGCATGATAGTATTTGGGTAATCATTGATCAGTTGACCAAATCGGCCTATTTTCTCCCCATTCGCGAAGATTATCGAATTAAAAAATTGGCTCATATCTACACCGCGAAAATCTTTAGTCGTCATGGTGTTCCTCTCGACATCATCTCCGATTGCGATGGTCATTACACTTCTCGATTTTAGGAATCATTTCAAGCAGCTTTGGGCATGCAACTAAATCTTATTACAACTTCCCATCCTCAAACAGACAGTCAGATGGAACGTACTATCCAAACTCTCAAGGATATTCTTCGCTCGTATGTCATCGATTTAGGTGGCAATTGGGATGTACATTTACCATTGGTCGAAATCTCGTATAACAAAACCTACCATTATAGTATCAAAATGGCTCCTTTTGAAGCTCTTTATGGTCGCAAATGTCGTTCGCCTATTTGTTGGCATCAGATTGGCGAGTCAAAATCACCATTCCCGAGCTTGTACAAGAGACGACTTACAAAATATGGCAAATCGACGACAACTTAATTGCCGCAGGAAGCCGTCAAAAGAGTTATGCTAACAAACAATGAAAGCCCTTCAAATTCAATGTCCGTGACCTCATACTCCTCAAGGTATTTCTTTGGAAAGGAGTAGTTGTCACACCCTCGAATTCCACATACGGGGTTTTGCTGTGAGGCGCGTGTCACACCCCGACCACGTAAAACAACAAAACGTGGTGGAAACCTCGGGGAGTGTTGTAACAGAATCATTGTTTCATAACACATGGAAATTGAAATATTGTTTTATTGATTAAAAGAGTTACAATGTCATGACAATCAAAGAAACATAACATAAATAACTAGTCTTGCATCTTTTATTGTCGCTAAGGCCCAAGTCCGCCTAAGTGTATCTTGATAAATCCTATGCATCATATCCTGAAACACATGTGAAAATAGGTACGTCAGCATAAAAATGCCTGTGAGATACATAGGTTTTGTGAAAATAGAATTCATGACTTATGTTTAAGAAAATGTTTAGTCATGAACCTTGTAATTTGCTTTGTCTTGTAAATCATTTGAAAAGTGATAAATAAACCAAATGATATATATGTATAAAAGAATAATACATGGTTAAGTAAATAACCAAGTAAAATGAGTTTGTATTAGATAAGTTGTTTGTAAAACAATGTATTGTGAAAAGTATGTTATTTGTATAAAATGTTATATGTCTAAATTGAAATGATTCAAATAACGCTACGATATGTAATACCATACAAGCACTTATATATAGGTAGTACCAGCGGCGTATCCACCATGCTTGTATCATATTACACCCGCCTCGTTACTTAAATCACTTACTCAAACCAAACCATCAAAGTAGAATGTTTATGTATAATCAAATGTCAAAATGTTTATGTGAAAACCATGTCTAATGTCTATGTCTAATGTAAATCATGAATTGTGTATATCAATGTCAAAATGTTTATGTCTAATGCATATCACGTAATGTGTCACACCCCGACCACGTATAACATACAAGACGTGGCGGAAAACGTCGGGGAGTGTTGTAACAGAATTAATTGTTTCATAACCATGGCATTCAAAGTTGTATTTTATTTATAAACACAAGAGTTTCATTGTTTTAAACAGGAATCAAAGAGTTTTTAACATAATTAAACATAGTCTATCTTCGTTTTAAATCTCTAAGGCACAGGTCCGCCCTAGTGTCATGATCGTCATCCTACGGAAAAGCTCCTGAAAACACATGTGAAAATAGGTACGTCAGCATAAAAATGCCTGTGAGATACATAGGTTTTGTGAAAATAGGATTCATGACTTAAGTTTAAGAAATGTTTAGTCATGAACCTTGTAATTTGATTTTGTTTTGTAAATCGCTTGAAAAACAATAAGTTTAGATGATATGTATAAGTAAAAGAATAAGGTATGGTTAAATGAATAACCATGTAAAATGAGTTGTATAAAATAAACCGTATTGTAAAACAAAGTCTTGTGAAAACATGTTACTTGTATAAAATGTATAAGTCCAAAATCAATGATTTAAATAACGCTATGATATGTAATATAATACAAACACTTATATATAGGAAGTACCAGCGGCGTATCCACCATGCTTGTATCATATTACTCACATTTCGTTACTTAAGTCACTTAACCAACCAACAATGTATAATGTCTATGTTTAAACCAATTGTCAAAAGTCCTTGTATAAACCATGTCAAATGTTGATAGTCCAAAAGTAGTCAAGTAATGTGTAACAAATGTTATGTCTTGTAAGTAAAGTATTGTCAAATAGTCCAAATATAGAATGTACAAAACAAAGTATTTTGAATGTATCAAAAAGTTATGTTTCGCAAAGTAATACATGTTACATTGATACAAACATTTATGTGGTAAGTTAACGCATACATTCAAGCCTTGAGACAGTCGGATAACCCTTTCAGTCAAGGTTATCAAAAGAATTGTATTCGGATTCAGTCATTCCTTACATCCAAACAAACCCGGGATGTCAGGAATGGGATTTGTCAAGTCCTATGGTACCAGTACTTACTACCGAGCGGCGTAGCTAATGTTAATGAACGTATAATAGTCTCGTTTGTGCAAACCAAATGTCATAGCAAAAGTGAACATGTTATATAAAAACAATGTACTGAGTATGCTAAGTTAACATACAAAGCAGAAAAGTCATGTAAATCAATGTGCTAGCATGCTATCAGTTAACATACATAGCAGAAATGTAATGTAAAACAATGTACTAAATATGCACACAATGGACATACATAGCATGAAACGTAATGAAATCATGTACTATAATGTACTAACAAACATAGCAGGTATATGATGTGAAAACAGGAAAGCATGAAAGTAACAAGTAGGCACATGTGTTTCACCCCAAAAATGTTTGGAAAACAGTAAAAGAGGGGTCTATGTACTCACTTGAGATTGCTCAGAAGTCCTAAGATAACCACCAAGCAATGCTAGAGATCTCGGAATATCAAACGGCACCTAATATAGGTAACTACATTAATAAACCGGACCTAAATCGGAAGATCGGATAGAATGAGGGTTCGTAAACCAAATGAGTATGGGAACTCATGTAGTATGGTTTAACAAAGCCTACATACTAAATGAAACCTATCCTAATTGCTTGTGACCCATTACGACCCGTTTAGGTAGCTTATGCTACTTTAACGCGTCGTTCGCGTGAAACGCGTTCGGACCGCCTAACTAGTCCTATGACAAGTGACATATGCCTTAACATGTCTAATATTGTTTTCAAATCAGTTTAGATGTCAAAAGTTATATTACATATGCTTAAAATGAATTTTGGCGTCAAAAGGGCATTTTGGTAATTTACCTAAGGCATATATACTACCTATCATACAACTACTTAAACGAAGCGACCATAAGGTATAACCTCGGAAGGTTATTCCCTATATACTATGGTCACCTAATGTGCTTGGTCGGATCCTAATGATCGACCAAACGGGTCGGGTTCGAAAGTATAAGCGATTGTTTAGATCGCTTACCTGACGACCCTATATAAGCACTAAACTAAAAGTGACGAGCTAAGCATGTTAAAACATGCTTAACTAAGTTTAGAAAACAGGTTTGGTATCACAACAAACGGTTGTGATACCTAAGAGTAGTTTGGTTACAAAATACGCAAGAATACGTATTCTGACCGAAACTACGGCTCGTCACTGAGCCTAGATAACGTGGTAATCAGTAGGTATAGTCATTAGGGACTATAACCATCGTGATCACGCTCACGTTATGAAGTTCAAACGAACTTCGCATCGACCATAAATTGGTCAATGCAGAAAGTCAAACAAAGTTTGAATTTCGGACTTGAAAAGCAATAAAAGAACGAAAGAATACTTACGAAGGGTCCCCGAATGCTAATCTAGATCAAAATAGCTCAGGTATGAAACAAAGGTTTCAACTTAGAGCACAAATGATCAGATTCTTGTGAGGAATGAGTGAAAATGTGTTGGGTATTTATAGATTTCGGGTAACCGTTAGGATCGTTTCTTGGAGAAGAGGGAATGATCTAGCCCGTACACTTGTCACAATGTTGTGGTTACTGAATTTGGCCACCATAAGAGTTTAACATGTGGCACTTGACCTTTGGGGGATGCTAGGGGATGTTAATCTTGTGTTTAAATGACCTTTCCTGATCAGAAGGGGCCTAGCGTGACGCTAGGGGGGGCTAGGCGTCGCGCTAGGGGTCCCCTGATCAGCAAACAATTTCAAATGTCCACCTTTCAGTCCCCGTTGCGTATTAAGGCCATTTCCGACGTGTTTAAGGTTCGTTAAATCATTTTCAAGGCTCCACAAGGATGCCTAAACATTGTGGGCATGAAACATGCTCAAAAATATGCCGGATGTCAGTTCGTTTGGTCGTACGAACGCGATGTTCGGTTAATTACGACGGAATGCGCATAAGCGCGAAAAACGATCTAAATTGCGTGACGAATGGATTTTTCTTATGTCAAACACTAAAATAAAATATTTTAGTGCTTACATAAATTTTTGGATGTCCGATTGTTTTCAGAACGTAAGATATGCGCGAAAATGCAAACTTGTGCACTTTTAGTCCCTGAATGACCCAAAAGTTTATTTTAGCACACCGAACCTCTTAAAGCCTATTTTTAAGCTATATAAAGGATATTTAAGGTGTGTTTAACTTATGGTCATGTTCCGGAATGTTCGTTACAGTTCAAATTGGCATACTTTCGTAGTTTGTCAAGTTTAGTCCCTGTAAGCTAATTAACTTGTTTTTGCCATACCAAAGCCTTCAAAACTTATTTCTAAGTTATGTAAAGGTTATTTAAGGTATGTTAAGTATATGTTGATGTTCCGGAGTATTTGTCGCATTAAACTGATTACGTTTACGCATCGGTTTGCGTATAACTCTCCAGAAAGCGATATAGAGTTTGAAATTACACAAAAGTCAAAACATAAAAAAACGTAAAACACAACCAAACAAACATTGGGATCAAGTAACATTGTTTTATTGATAATAGAACTGTTCACAATGATTACAAGCACAGTTGTTACATAATGTGTATCCAAAATATCATGTATGTTAAGTGAAATATATCAACTTAACCATATGTAAAATGCACAAAAACAAGGTATTGAAGTAAAACATGGTTTAAATCAAAGTTAAGTTTTGTGGAACAAATGCATGCTATATTGATACAAACATCTATGCGGTATTGTAAAAATTCATACATCCAAGCCTTGTGACTGTAGAATAAACCCTAGCACAAAGTCTAAGGTCCACCTAGAAATGTAGTCGGATTCGGTCATTCCTTCCAATCCAAACAAACCCGGGATTTCAGGAATGGGAGTTGTCAATTCCTATGGTACCATTACCTACTAACGAGCGGCGTAGCTAATGTTAATGAATGTACATTGTCTCATTTAAACAAACCAAATGTCATACCAAAATGTAAGCATGTGATGAATAACAAATGTACTAAGTATGCAACAAATGACATACATAGCATAAAATGTAATGTAAAACAATGTACTAAGTATGCACACAATGGGCATACATAGCATAAAATGTAATGTAAAACAATGTACTAAGTACGCACACAATGGGCATAGATAGCATAAAATGTAATGTAAAACAATGTAATAAGTACGCACACAATGGGCATACATAGCATAAACACAATGAAATCATGTACTATAAATGTACTAATGAACATAGCAAGTATATGATGTGAAAACAGGAAAGCATGAAAGTAACAAGTAGGCACATGTGTTTCACCCCAAAATGTTTGGAAAATAGTAAAAGAGGGGTCTATGTACTCACATAAACACCTTGAAAACATTTAAAAGAGGGGGTTCTATGTACTCACTTGAGATTGCTTAGTAGTCCTTGAGTAACAACCAAACAATGCTTGAGATCACGGATACCAAACGGCACCTAATATAGGTAACTATGTTAATATACCGGGCCTAAATCGGAGGATTGGATAGAATGAGGGTGAGGGTTCGTAAACCAAACGAGTATAGAGACTCGTGTAATATGGTTTAACAAAGCCCACATACTAAATGAAACCTAACCTAAGTGCTTACGACCCATTATGACCCGTTTAGGTAACTTATGCTACTTTAATGCGTCGTTCGCGTGAAACGCATTCGGAATGCCTAACTAGTCCTATGATAAGTAAAATATGCCTTAACATGTCTAATATTGTTACCAAATCAGTTTAGATACCAAAAGTTATGTTACATATGCTTAAAATGAATTTTGGCGTCAAAGGGGTATTTTGGTAATTTACCTAAGGCATATAAACCACCTATCATACCACTAACTAAACGTCGCGACCATAAGGTATAACCTCAGAATTTTATTCCCTATATACTATGGTCACCTAATGTGTTTGTTCGGATCCTAAAGATCGACCAAACGGGTCGGGTTCGAAAGTATAAGCGATTGTTTAGATCGCTTACCTTACGACCCTATATAAGCACTAAACTAAAAGTGACGAGTTAAGCATGTTAAAACATGCTTAACTAAGTTTAGAAAACAGGTTTGGTATCAAAACAAATGGTTTTGATACCCAAGAGTAGTTTGGTTACAAAATACGCAATAACACGCATTTTGTCCGAAACTACGACTCGTCACTGAGCCTAGATAACGTGATAATCAGTAGGTATAGTCTCTAGGGACTATAACCATCGTGATTACGCTCACGTTATGAAGTTCAAACGAACTTCGCATTGACCATAAACTGGTCAATGCAGAAAGTCAAACAAAGTTTGACTTTAACGCTAAAAGAATAAAAGAACGAAGGAACACTTACAAAGGGTCCAAGAACGGAAGGTTTGAATCTGAATACTCTCAGGTATGAAGTGTTAAGCACAACAACTTAGAGAGCAAATTCAGATTTCAAAGGTGTGGGTTTTTGCAAATGAAAGGGTTGGGTATTTATAGGATCTTCCATATAGAATATTCCTAGCATATTCCAAGCATATTCCTAGCATATTCCAAGCATATTCCTAGCATATTCCTAGCATATTCCATGCATATTCCTAGCATATTCCTAGCATATTCCAAGCATATTCCTGGCATATTCCTTAGCATATACCTTAGCATATTCCTGGCATATGGCTAACACGGGTATTTAACTGGGTACCGGGTATTTTATCTAGCGTTTAAATCCCGGTTTATGGCGTTCTAAATTATTTTTATTATTCTATAAAAATAAACTCGCCAAGATATTACTAAAATAAATTTCAGTTGCCAGGACTGGCTGCGTTGTCTGTGTTTTGCAGTAGAAGCACTGTGTTGCGCAGAAACACACGGTACGCGCTTAGATTTTGAAAAATAACGTTTTTAGGCGTTTTAATTTATTTTTGAACACGAACCTGATTAAAATAAGATTTTAGTCATAACAGAATATTTGTGGGATTTAAATATTATCCGGTCGGTCACCAACGTTCGTTTGGTCGTACGATCGCGATGTTCGGTTAATTACGACGGAATGCGCATAAGCGCGAAAAACGATCCAAATTGCGCGGCGAATGGATTTTTCTTATGCCAAACACTAAAATAAAATATTTTAGTGCTTACATAAATTTTTGGATGTCCGGATGTATTCAGAACGTAAGTTATGCGCGAAAGTGCAAACTTATGCACTTTTTGACGCTTTTAGTCCCTAAATGACCCAAAAGTTTGTTTTAGCACACCGAACCCCTCAAAGCCTATTTCTAAGCTATGTAAAAGATATTTATGGTATGTTTAACTCATAGTCATGTTCTGGAATGTCTGTTACAGTTCAAATCGGTATACTTTCATAGTTTGTCGAATTTAGTCCCTGTAAGCGAATTAACTTGATTTCAGCACACCAAACCTTCCAAAACTTATTTCTAAGTTATGTAAAGGTTATTTAAGGTATGTTAAGCCTATGTCACTATTCCGGAGTGTTTGTTGCATTAAACTGGTTATATTTACGCATCAGTGCGCGTATAACCTTCCGGAAAGCGATTTAAAGCCCGAAATCGAACAAGAATTGATATGTGTAAATGATACAGATATTTATACAAATCCCAAGTATGAAATACAATATTTCATTAGTTTGGTATTTTTTTAATGGTTGAAGTGACCCAGGTGTCACAGTCTCCCCTACTTCCGGAAATTTCGTCCCGAAATTTTTTTAGAGGAAACTTGTGAGAGCTTGTAACATGAAGTTGAAAAGATCAACAACACTGGTTAGAGTCCTAAACTTCTAGTAACTTTAAATAACGTCATGCTTTCAATGTGAGAGGGATACTTATATACAAGTATATAAAGCGTTATTGGTGCGTCCACCATACTGTCTGTACATTGTTCACATTTCGTTATTGTTGCCACTATCGGTTCTTACACATAATAAATCTTACTGTGGTTTCCGTGCACTGAACTTCGTAATTATGTATGCATCCATAATTACGTAATTCCTTGCATAGTCACGTAGTGCATCTTAAAATGTGTAGGGGAAGAAAACAACGAACGAGTCTGTGATGATTGTGACTAGACCACCATAGGGTCCCTTTTATTAAATCAATAAATGATTTTAATAGACAACCAAGGAGTCTTTTCAGCTTATACCATCACATGTCATTCTTAACCAGATTTTTGAATCAATCTTTTTTACTAGACCACTAAAAGGGTCTCTTATGAATCATGGAGTGGTACTATACAATCCAAGGGTCTTAACTATCATGTAGAAGCCCAATAAGGATTTAAGGTAGTACCTTTTTGAATATCCTCTACGAATCCCTCATATGAAGATATGAAAGATTCTACGAGGATTGGGATAATGAATATCGAGAGTATACAAAAACACAAAATGCATAAAAGAAAACACAACATGCATAAACACATAGTCACATAACCACAAAATTGTTTAACTTGATTTGTTATCATTTTGTTAATTTGTTCTGCTAACTGTGCACATGTATTCAAAGCACACCAGGTATCAAATCAGTGGATTTTGATTGGTGCTTTAAATATTTCTAAGAATCTAACTATAAAGATAGAAGGATCTTTTAAAGAGAAAATTTGATTTCGATTATAAAGAACCGAAATGTTCGAATTAAGGTACACAAGGAATCCAATTAAGGACTCTAATTTGAAAGATAATCATCCACAAGCGTCTAATGTGAAGATAAAAAGATCCCATATGGATTTTAGAAGTCGAAGATGTTTTGAAACCTTGCACTGGATGTGCTTAAGTCAAAACATGAAGTAAAAATGCTTATGAAGTTGAGATGCTAGATGTGTCAAGGAGACATATAAAGCAGAATTTGATGGTTAAGTCGATGTATGAGAAAAAAAATATTTTGGAAACTATGCATGGGGTTTCTTTTTAAAAATGTGTTCAATGTTTTTGAAACCTTATATATAATACCTTTGAAATCATAAAGTAGGTGTATTAGGTAGGTATATATTTAAAAAAAATTGTTTTAAAATCATGCGAGATAAATTTTGAAATTATGTATAAGGTTTTTGAAAAAAAAAAAACATGAATGATGCTTTTCGAAATCATGCACTTGATAAGAAAATGTACCGTGTTAATATTGTTTTCAGACTATATGAAACATTTTGAAATTATGAAGGTTGTTTTTGAAAACATAGCCAATGTTTTTGAAATAACATAGACAATGCATTTGAAAAAAAAATTGTTTTCAAACTATATGAAATGTTTTGAGACCATGAAGATTGTTTTTGAAATACTCTTACTATGTATGTTGAAAAATCAAAACTTAATGGGTATGAGATTTGAAAATACCCTTAGTTATCTAACCAAGGATTCAAAGGCACAGATGTGCAGAAGCATGATTACTCATAATGTCACTTTATTTTCTGTACTTCGTATCTTAAAATGAAACGAGTACTTAGAATTTTCTATGGTAATCATGAGTAAACACAAGAATGGGAAATATTCACAAGAGTAGTTTGTAAGGAACATAGTTCCTTAATGTAGGTGTTATAGGGAAATGCCATACACACATGTAACTACACTTGTATATCAGAATTGTGAACAACGATTTATTTATAAACAAAACAGATTGTTTCAGGGTTCAACAAAAGATACAAAAAGCAACAGATACAAACTATTAAAGTAGCAACATCTCCAAATTAGTCAACTGTTTCATTCGTGGGCCAGATTTGCAACAGCTAGCTTTGGGCAATTTCTTCGGAAATGGCCCATCTCGCCACAGTTTTAACAGGACCCTGGTGAGAAACGAGCTTGAGCAGGATTGTCGCCAGCTTGATTTGGTGCAGCTGTAGTTGGGCAAACCCTTGCTGTATGACCTATAAGTCCACAAATTTGGCATTTGCGGCACTTAACACTAGCATGATGATGAAGGTTACATTGGTTGCATAAGGGTGCAGTTCCATTGTATGGCTTCCTAGCAGGGGTTGAGCTGGTTGGTTAGGGATGGCTTGACCATTGTGAGCGACCACGGCGAAGTTCTGAGAAGCCTTTCGCTTCTTTGACTTCTTAGGGGATCCAGTCTGTTCATCCATGGTCTTTGATTCCTTGATTGGTTTCTTGGCTGGTGGTGCTGGCTTGACTTCTGCTTCCTTTGGTGGCTCTTGAGTGGCTTCATTGTTGAGACGAGACATGGCAATGCCTAATTCAACAGTCTTCAGGATCACCTCGCCTATTCGCTGGGCAAATTTGGCAGTCTGCTCGGATATCTGCTCATCGTTGCGATGAAGAGACATTCTGGAGGAAATGAAAGATATAGGAAGAAACAAATGAAATGTTATCGGAAAGTAATACAAAACAGAATGGCAATGCATAAGAATTTGCGATCATTTGTTTGCTACTTAAGGCAAACAAATGAGACTGTGACAAATCAAAGTAAGCGGATCATATTAATGTATCACTGAAGACATGCTCGCCTATAAGTGAACACTCACCCCAAGAGTTCCCAGGTAAGAGTGACTGGTCCGATTCTGCGGATTTGTACGAACACTCTAGCCTTCGACAGAAAACTCAGGGTACAGGCATTCACTCTTCCAGTTTGCATGTGTTCACATTATAAGACCCAAACTTTGACGAGATTTTGAAAATTCAAAGGGGTTCAAAACCTAGTAATCAATCATCCTAGAACAGATGATTAGTTTTCAAAGCGGTTTTGAAATTTGTGTTCTTGTTGAGGTCGTCGCCTAAGGATAGGTGACGGTATTGTTTTATGACTAAACGCAAGTAAACTCGCGTTAGGGTCCTAGGAAGGTTATAGACTAGGTCAAAGCATTACTAATAACCTAATTCCCTATAACCATGAGCTCTGATACCAACTTTTCTGTCACACCCCGACCACGTAAAACAATAAAAACGTGGCGGAAACGTCGGGGAGTGTTGTAACAGAATCATTGTTTCATAACACATGGAAATTGAAATATTGTTTTATTGATTAAAAGAGTTACAATGTCATGACAATCAAAGAAACATAACATAAATAACTAGTCTTGCATCTTTTATTGTCGCTAAGGCCCAAGTCCGCCTAAATGTATCTTGATAAATCCTATGCATCATATCCTGAAACACATGTGAAAATAGGTACGTCAGCATAAAAATGCCTGTGAGATACATAGGTTTTGTGAAAATAGAATTCATGACTTATGTTTAAGAAAATGTTTAGTCATGAACCTTGTAATTTGCTTTGTCTTGTAAATCATTTGAAAAGAGATAAATAAACCAAATGATATATATGTATAAAAGAATAATACATGGTTAAGTAAATAACCAAGTAAAATGAGTTTGTATTAGATAAGTTGTTTGTAAAACAATGTATTGTGAAAAGTATGTTATTTGTATAAAATGTTATATGTCTAAATTGAAATGATTCAAATAACGCTACGATATGTAATACCATACAAGCAGTTATATATAGGAAGTACCAGCGGCGTATCCACCATGCTTGTATCATATTACACCCGCCTCGTTACTTAAATCACTTACTCAAACCAAACCATCAAAGTAGAATGTTTATGTATAAACAAATGTCAAAATGTTTATGTGAAAACCATGTCTAATGTCTATGTCTAATGTAAATCATGAATTGTGTATATCAATGTCAAAATGTTTATGTCTAATGCATATCATGTAATGTGTATCCAAAATATCATGTATGGTAAGTGAAATATATCAACTAAACCATATGTAAAATGCACAAAAACAAGGTATTGAAGTAAAACATGGTTTAAATCAAAGTTATGTTTTGTGGAACAAATGCCTGCTATATTGATACAAACATCTATGCGGTATTGTAAAAATTCATACATCCAAGCCTTGTGACTGTAGAATAAACCCTAGCACAAAGTCTAAGGTCCACCTAGAAATGTAGTCGGATTCGGTCATTCCTTCCAATCCAAACAAACCCGGGATTTCAGGAATGGGAGTTGTCAAGTCCTATGGTACCATTACCTACTAACGAGCGGCGTAGCTAATGTTAATGAATGTACATTGTCTCATTTGAACAAACCAAATGTCATACCAAAATGTAAGCATGTGATGAATAATAAATGTACTAAGTATGCAACAAATGACATACATAGCATAAAATGTAATGTAAAACAATTTACTAAGTATGCACACAATGGGCATACATAGCATAAAATGTAATGTAAAACAATGTATTAAGTACGCACACAATGGGCATACATAGCATAAAATGTAATCTAAAACAATGTACTAAGTACGCACACAATGGGCATACATAGCATAAACACAATGAAATCATGTACTATAAATGTACTAATGAACATAGCAAGTATATGATGTGAAAACAGGAAAGCATGAAAGTAACAAGTAGGCACATGTGTTTCACCCCAAAATGTTTGGAAAATAGTAAAAGAGGGGTCTATGTACTCACATAAACACCTTGAAAACATTTAAAAGAGGGGGTTCTATGTACTCACTTGAGATTGCTTAGTAGTCCTTGAGTAACAACCAAACAATGCTAGAGATCACGGATATCAAACGGCACCTAATATAGGTAACTATGTTAATATACCGGGCCTAAATCGGAGGATTGGATAGAATGAGGGTTCGTAAACCAAACGAGTATGGAGACTCGTGTAATATGGTTTAACAAAGCCCACATACTAAATGAAACCTAACCTAAGTGCTTACGACCCATTATGACCCATTTAGGTAGCTTATGCTACTTTAACGCGTCGTTCGCGTGAAACGCATTCGGAATGCCTAACTAGTCCTATGATAAGTAAAATATGCCTTAACATGTCTAATATTGTTACCAAATCAGTTTAGATACCAAAAGTTATGTTACATATGCTTAAAATGAATTTTGGCGTCAAAGGGGTATTTTGGTAATTTACCTAAGGCATATAAACCACCTATCATACCACTAACTAAACGTCGCGACCATAAGGTATAACCTCGGAAGGTTATTCCCTATATACTATGGTCACCTAATGTGTTTGGTCGGATCCTAAAGATCGACCAAACGGGTCGGGTTCGAAAGTATAAGCGATTGTTTAGATCGCTTACCTTACGACCCTATATAAGCACTAAACTAAAAGTGACGAGTTAAGCATGTTAAAACATGCTTAACTAAGTTTAGAAAACGGGTTTGGTATCAAAACAAACGGTTTTGATACCCAAGAGTAGTTTGGTTACAAAATACGCAATAACACGCATTTTGTCCGAAACTACGACTCGTCACTGAGCCTAGATAACGTGGTAATCAGTAGGTATAGTCTCTAGGGATTATAACCATCGTGATTACGCTCACGTTATGAAGTTCAAACGAACTTCGCATTGACCATAAACTGGTCAATGCAGAAAGTCAAACAAAGTTTGACTTTAACGCTAAAAGAATAAAAGAACGAAGGAACACTTACAAAGGGTCCAAGAACGGAAGGTTTGAATCCGAATACTCTCAGGTATGAAGTGTTAAGCACAACAACTTACAGAGCAAATTCAGATTTCAAAGGTGTGGGTTTTTGCAAATGAAAGGGTTGGGTATTTATAGGATCTTCCATATAGAATATTCCTAGCATATTCCAAGCATATTCCTAGCATATTCCAAGCATATTCCTAGCATATTCCAAGCATATTCCTAGCATATTCCTAGCATATTCCAAGCATATTCCTAGCATATTCCTAGCATATTCCAAGCATATTCCTGGCATATTCCTTAGCATATACCTTAGCATATTCCTGGCATATGGCTAACACGGGTATTTAACTGGGTACCGGGTATTTTATCTAGCGTTTAAATCCCGGTTTATGGCGTTCTAAATTATTTTTATTATTCTATAAAAATAAACTCGCCAAGATATTACTGAAATAAATTTCAGTTTCCAGGACTGGCTGCGTTGTCTGTGTTTTGCAGTAGAAGCACTGTGTTGCGCAGAAACACGCGGTACGCGCTTAAATTTTGAAAAATAACGTTTTTAGGCGTTTTAATTTATTTTTCAACACGAACCTGATTAAAATAAGATTTTAATCATAACATAATATTTGTGGGATTTAAATATTATCCGGTCGGTCACCAACGTTCGTTTGGTCGTACGATCGCGATGTTCGGTTAATTACGACGGAATGCGCATAAGCGCGAAAAACGATCCAAATTGCGCGGCGAATGGATTTTTCTTATGCCAAACACTAAAATAAAATATTTTAGTGCTTACATAAATTTTTGGATGTCCGGATGTATTCAGAACGTAAGTTATGCGCGAAAGTGCAAACTTATGCACTTTTTGACGCTTTTAGTCCCTAAATGACCCAAAAGTTTGTTTTAGCACACCGAACCGCTCAAAGCCTATTTCTAAGCTATGTAAAAGATATTTATGGTATGTTTAACTCATGGTCATGTTCCGGAATGTCTGTTACAGTTCAAATCGGCATACTTTCGTAGTTTGTCGAATTTAGTCCCTGTAAGCGAATTAACTTGATGTCAGCACACCAAACCTTCCAAAACTTATTTCTAAGTTATGTAAAGGTTATTTAAGGTATGTTAAGCCTATGTCACTATTCCGGAGTGTTTTTTGCATTAAACTGGTTATATTTACGCATCAGTGCGCGTATAACCTTCAAGAAAGCGATTTAAAGCCCGAAATCGAACAAGAATTGATATGTGTAAATGATACAGATATTTATACAAATCCCAAGTATGAAATACAATATTTCATTAGTTTGGTATTTTTTTAATGGTTGAAGTGACCCAGGTGTCACAGCGCGTGACAAACCAGGATCAAGCCACTAATCATGTTGAACCATTCAAAAATAATTGATAAAAATTTAACTACCACATTCAAAATGAATAATGATAATATTTTAAATGTTCCAAAACAAAAGGTTAAGTTAGACAGTTGAAGCTAAAAATATAAAAACCCAGACATGGCAAAACCGCCCAGTTGTTTTGCATAATAAAATAAAACAATTTAATAAAGCAATGACACTCCAAGCTGCATGTTCCCATGGGTGTCGTACTTAGTATCCTGCAAAGCATGCTTAAGTGTATCAACAAAAAGTTGGCAAGTTCACAATTTAATTCAACGAAAAGTGAATTTAAATACAAAAGTTATAAAGGCATGTCATGGGTAGCTAACCCACTTTTAAGCAACTAAACTGGTGGCATCGAATACTGATAGTGTAAGTTTTTGTGCCCCACATCAATGTATATCGGCATTGATGCAAAGTAAGAGTCAAAAGTTCAAGCCCGGCTCCGAGCAGGGTGTGAGGTTTGTCAAACCTAACAGCGCTATCAACTAATACCTCGTTTGCTGCCCGACGACTGATCGGTATAAAGGTATGAACTTTCAAGATAGAGTTCGTTTAGTCCACTATAGACATGAAATTAAACTAAGCCATTCAAATGGTGGTATTTCTCCCAGGAATATATATGTGGGTCCCAAACAAGGGATAAGGTAGTCCCAAACTAGGGATGCATGCTTTTAGTAATGTAGTGAACTAACCTTAGATTTGCTCGGTAAGAGATAATTAACAAGGGAAAGTTACGGAACAAAGACATCCAGATATGATTACCGTGTTGTTGTTACTTAGGTTATAAGGATATCACAATTTGGTTTCACGAAGGTTTTTAGCACAGATGTACGAACACATTTTAGATCCGTTTTCATGTTTCACGCGTTATTATCATGCAATCAAACTACAACGAGGTTATGACAAGTTTCATGCACGCACGTATACCACATAGTCACACCTAAATATTCTATGACATTTATACAAATTACATATCCCAAGAACACATGTAAAACCAATTAAACACATTTTAAAAGCTAACACAAAGTTTCAGGATTTCAGCTCATCATCAGTTTTTAAGCAGGTTTTGTGAATTTTATTTATCAAATTAAACGGGTCAGAAAAATTATGAAAATTCTACGAGACATGTAAACTAGTCTAAAATGGTTTGTATAAGTTTCTTGGGTCCTAAATACTTGTAGAAAATTCGTGAAAAATACTTTTCCGCTCAAAGGTCAAAATTGTGATTTTCTAATGACAGTTTATCGTTTATTTTATATAAAAATCCATGTTGACCCGATTGACGAAATTCCAGTTGGAGTGTCTCATAATATCCAATGGTTATCTAGTATAAAAATCTCAAGTCTAAAATATAAACGTTAACCAATTTATGACCCACGTCATGAGCCCTATTTTCTGGACAAAAAACACAGCTTTGACCTTTGATTTCGTTTTAACCTTTGACTGACCAAAACTCATCGAAAAAATATGAAACTAGTTCAGTTTGAAAGATATTTCTTTGAAATTGATCTTAGACTTAAAAACTATGAAGTTTCATTATGATTTTGCTGATATATGACCTTTGCAAGTTAACACATATTTCTGATCAAAAACTGTTACAGCAATTAACAAAAACGTGAATAAGATCATCTTTAGCATATTTTACACTATCCTAGCATGCATATAACTTCATAAATCAAATTTAACACCACTTTCTATTAAGATCATACTTATATGCAAAACCCTAATCATGCCTATCATACAAAACCACATACAATCATACATACAAACGATCTTAGAATCCTAACTGTACACATAACCGATTGCATACACCTACCTATGATCATGCATACTCTCATATTTTCGATTACATACATGAACAAGTAGTCAAGGTAGTACAATACATATTATATAAGAAATATACATATCAAAATAGTGACTTTATGGATGCTAGGGTTACCGAAAGAAGAGACCAAACGAGAGATTATCTTGAGAAAGGGGAGGCTGTCGAGAGAGAGAGAGAGAGAGAGAGAGAGAGGGGAGTGGGGTTGTTGAGAAGAGTCGCCAAGAGAGAAAGGAAAGCTGCTGGGTTTTTTGTCGATCATACAAGGTTTGGGCGGGTTTAGGGTTGGGGTTGTTAGTTATATTATATTTTTTTGATAACTCCTTACTAATCCCTCAACTTCTAATAAAAAGCCTTCTAGTCCCTTAAGTTCTAATAAAAACCGTTCTAGTCCCTAAAGTTCTAATTATTGGAAACTTGTCTAGAAAGTTAATAAATTAACTTTAGTGTGTGCACAACACTAGTCACTCGTGATTCTAATTTCTTATTCTTGGGTAGAAAGTTAAGCAAATAACTTTGTTTTATATATACCGGACTATCCCACTAGTTGTATTAGTTTTGAGTGTTATAAATTGCACGTATGAATAAATTGCATATACGAACGTTCTACAAATCGTAAATATTTACTAAGAAAGTTAACGATGTTAACCTAAAAATGCGGGTTGTCACATCATCCCCATGTTGAAAGAGATTTGTTCCCGAAATTTAGTAAGCAGTCACTCACTGAAGAAATCAAAGTGTCTGACGAGTTTCCCTGGTCATCACATCATCCCTAAGTTGAATAGGAATTTCGTCTCGAAATTAACTATTAGGTTCGGCATTTGGTGTAATAGTTTTGAACAGTTGAGGATATTTGCGCATCATTTGATCCATGCGCTCCCATGTGAACTCCGGTCCATGCTTCGAATTCCAACGAACCCTTACAATCGGAATCTTGCTGTGTTTAAGGTTTTTAACTTCCTTATCCATAATTTTAACTGGTTCCTCAATAAAACACAATTTATCATCGATTTTTAGCTCTTTAAATGGAACCACAAGTGTCCCTTTAGATAGGCACTTATTTAGATTCGAGACATGAAAGACGTTGTGCACTCCACTAAGTTGTTCGACTAGGTCAAGTTTGTAGGCCACCTTACCGATTCTTTCTGCAATTTTAAACGGTCCAACGTAACGCGGATTTAACTTGCCTCGTTTCCCAGGACGGACCACACCTTTCAAGGTGAGACTTTTAACAAAACCCTATCACCCACTTTGAATTCCAATGGTTTTCTACGTTTATCAACATAACTTTTCTGACGATTACGTGCTGCTGCCATACGATTCATGATCTAAAGGATTTTCTCATAGGTTTCAAGTACGAGTTCAGGACAGGTGCTCTAGCTGTCTCTGATTTCAGCCCAATGGAGAGCGGATTGACATTTCCGTTCATACAGCGCTTCGAACGGTGCAACCTGAATACTAGAGTGGTAAATATTATTGTAGGAGAATTCCACCAAGGGTAGGTGTCTCTCCGAACTATTACCGAAGTCAATAACACATGCCCGAAGCATCTCTTCGAGAGTTTGGATAGTACGCTCACTCTGACAATCAGTTTGGGGATGGTATACAGTGCTCATATCTAAGCGTGATCCTAAAGATTTCTACATAGATTGCCAAAGGTAGGATGTAAAACGGGGATCACAATCGGAAATGATGGAAATTGGCACTCCATGTTGAGTGACTACTTCCTTCATGTAAATGTTGGCAAGTTTGTCGTACTTGACGATTTCTTTGATTGCAATGAAATGAGCAGATTTGGTTAGGCGATCCACAATCATCCAGATGGTGTCATTCCCGCTCTAAGTCTTCAGTAAGCCTTTGATAAAATCTCTGGAAATTTACTCCCATTTCCACATTGGTAGTTCTGGTTGCTGAAGCAAACTAGATGGCTTTTGGTACTCAATTTTGAGTCTAGCATAGGTCAAGCACTTGATCACATAAGTAGCTATGTTAGCTTTCATGTTTGGCCACCAGTACAGGGCCTTTACATCATGATATATCTTGTCAGAACCGGGGTGGAGTGTTTCATGATCTCCTATGGTTATCTACTGTAAAAATCTCATGTCTTAACTATAAGTATTAACCAAGTTATGACCCTCGTCATGAGCACTATTTTTTGTACAAAAACGTAGCTTTGACCTTTGATTTCGTTTTAACCTTTTGACTGACCAAAACTTATCGGAAAAATACGAAACCAGTTCAGTTTGAAAGCTATTTCTTTGAACTTGATCTTAGACTTAAAAACTATGAAGTTTCGTTAAGTTTTAGCCGATATATGACCTTTGCAAGTCGTTACAATTTTCTGATCAGAAGCTGTTAACTTACAGCAATTAACAAAAACGCGAATAAGATCATCTTTAGCATATTTTACACTATCCTAGCATGCCTATAACATCATAGATCAGATTTAACACCACTTTCTATCAAGATCATACTCATACGCAAAACCCTAATCATGCCTATCATACAAAACAACATACAATCATACTTAAAAACGATCGTACAATCCTAACTATACACATAACCAATTGCATACACCTCATATTTTTTAGCATATTTTACACTATCCTAGCATGCCTATAATGTCATAGATCAGATTTAACACCACTTTCTATTAAGATCATAATCATACGCAAAACCCTTATCATGCCTATCATAAAAACAACATACAATCATACTTAAAAACGATCGTACAATCTTAACTATACACATAACCAATTGCATACACCTCATATTCTTTATCGGAAAAATACGAAACCATTTCAATTTGAAAGCTATTTCTTTGAACTTGATCTTAGACTTAAAAACTATGATGTTTTGTTATGTTTTAGTCGATATATGACCTTTGCAAGTCAATACAATTTTCTGATCAGAAGCTGTTAACTTACAGCAATTAACAAAAACGCGAATAAGAACATATTTAGCATATTTTACACTATTCTTGCATGCCTATAACATCATAGATCAGATTTAACACCACTTTCTATCAAGATCATATACTCGTATGCAAAATCCTAATCATGCCTATCATACAAAACAACATACAATCATACTTAAAAATGATCATACATTTCTAACTATACACATAACCTACCTATGATCATGCATACTCTCATATTTTTTTATTACACACATGAACAAGTAGTCAAGATAGCACAATACACATTATATAATCAATATACTCATCAAAATAGTGACATTATGGATGCTAGGGTTTATTGAAAGAACAGACCAAATGAGAGATGATCTTGAGAGAGGAGATGATGCCGAGTGAGAGGAAAGGGGCTGCTAGGAAGAGTCGTCGAGAGAGAGAGAGAGAGAGAGAGAGAGAGAGATAGAGAGTAGAGCTGATGCATTTTTTTTGTCGATCGCACAAGGTTTGGGTGGTTTTAGGGTTGGGGTTATTTGTTATATTATATTTTTTTTGATAACTCCTTACTAATCCATCAAGTTCTAATAAAAACCCTTCTAGTCCCTTAAGTTCTAATAAAAATCCTTCTAGTCCCTAAAGTTCTAATTATTGGAAACTTGTCTAGAAAGTTAATAAATTAACTTTAGTGTTGCACAGTACTAGTCCCTCATGATTCTAATTTCTGATTCTTGGGTAGAAAGTTAAGCAAATAACTTTGTTTTATATATACAAGACTAGTCCTAGTAGTTGTATTAGTTTTATCTGTTATAAATTGCATGTATGAAATAATTGCATAAACGAACGTTCTACAATTCGAGACTTGATCATAATGGAAATCATGTTTTATATATTTTTTGCCTAATTGTACTTGTATGATACGTAAACATTCACGAATATGCATTCTAATTAAGAACCGAGCCATACGTCGAGATTATATTTTTCTTTGGAATGTTATTCATACGTTTTTCCTTATTATACATGCTTGCATGCACCTTAGAACATCCAAAACATGCTTAACTATGTGTTTATAGCACCAAATAACCAACCAAACAATCACAAGGACTAAAAATGGAATTATTTAAATTAGTGATGGTCCTTGCGGACTGTGTAGACCTACTTGCGTCCGCAAGGGTTAACCTGACAGCAAAATGCGCGAATTTGTGTGTTTTTTGGTCGTTCCCTTTTTTTTAACTCCCAACAACCTTTATTAAAATCCTAACCACTTATAAATACACACCCCTAACACCTTCTAAACACTCTCACCACCTCTAAATCACTTCTAAACACACTCAAATCTCCAAGATCTAAGTCTAAAACAGTGAGTTTTGGTCACTATCTTGCAATTTTCTTTCTTTTTTCTTCTTCCCTACACTTAGAAAACCTCTAGGAGTATTATCACTTGTTGACCAAGGTAAATAAAGATGGTAAACCACCGGTTTTGAGGTCCAAGTTAGAATTTTCTTTTTGTAAACTTTTATACTTGTTTATACTTTACTTTGTTTCTTGGAATTTCTTCATACCAAACCAAGTCACCAACAAGCTCTATGTTGAGGGACTTGTGTTAAGGTCTAATTCTAGAAACTTGATGTTCAAATTCTTCCTTTTTTATGTTCTTGTAAGCCCTAAGTAACCCTCAAACAACAATTGGAGTGAAACCACACCAAGTCTCCAAACACTGAATGTTGGAAGCACTCATGTTAGGTTATATCTCACTTGGTTACTTAGCAAAATAGATAGATGTGTTTCTTTCCTTATGTTCCTAACCATTTGAATCATCAATGCTTGACTAATACTTGACTATAAACATAACAATACAAATATAATAGTTCCTCCAAAACCAAACCATAATATCAACGAATTCATGGTTTAATCTTATGTGTTAAGTTGGAGAATATCTTAGTATTAGATTCCTTATTTTGGGCTTCTAATGGGTGTTTAACATTCATGAAAAATACACACTAATAATAGTGTCCAAATAAGTGTCTAAACAAGATATGTTCTAAACAAGATATGTTTTATGTATTTTCATAATCATACTTTTCATTTATTTTCTTATCTCTAAATCCTCATACGCATACACCTTTGTTTACCTTTTTAGGGTGACTTTGGTGATTCCATCCTTCAAATCCAGTCACTCACATTTTGTGGAAATTCTTCGCAAACCGTGAGTTCATACTAGACCCTTATATGTTTAAAGCACTATTTGGGATGCAACATGTATCCATACTAAACACTAATATGCTTAGATTTATACATATTTTACTTATCAATTTCCCTATATTTTGAGTTGTTCATATATGATTTTTTCTAGTTTTCGATACTGATTTGGTTAATATGTTAATTTGCAAGAATCTGTGAAAAAACAAGTCAATTAGATTAGGAAAATAAATAAAATAAGAAGAAGACGTGAGACCATGGAAGGGCGTGTCGAGAAAGTTTAAAAAAACAAGAAACATGTTGTTGGACACCCCTTGCTGACCACAAGGGGTGGGTTCATATGGTCTATAAGAGGGTGCGGCGAGTAAAAAAATAAAAATGACCCAGGGTGTCTTGCGGACCGCAAGACCCTATGTCTTGCGGTCTGCAAGGGCATCAAATTTGCGAAAAAAATGTTATTTAAACCCTACATCTGTAGGGTTTGAAATTAACTCGCAACTCAGACGGCATTAGGCGAGTTTTGGATCATTTTGAATACTTTTTGAGTAGATTGGAAGTCAAGGAAGCTTTGGATTAAAGTTTAGGACGTCTCATGTTCAAATATAACTTGGTTATTCATACTTTTTGAGTTAGAAACATGCTTACTCTTGTATTCAGATCTGATTATGCTTTGTTACAAAATAATATGAGTAGCTAAACGTTTATACTACTTAGGTTGAGATGATCTAGACATATTGTGATGATATTTTGACCCGGTTTTGATTGATTTATGCGATTTACATGATTTTTCTTCGTTGTTGAGTTTGATATTGAATGTTGATGTTAGTTGTATTGATTATTGATTGTTGATTTCATCGATTTAGGCATATAGAAATATCACCTAGGTCTAGAAATCAGTTTAAATCGTTAATTCTAGGGTTTTCGGTTTAGATCTCGTTTTAGAAATAATTCAAGTTAATCAATAAGTTAAAATCAACTAATTGACACGTGCATCCTAACCTAATAATTCGAGAGGAGAGTTAGGTTTGCTAGGTTATTATCTAGCCGTTGTTATGTAGATTGGGTGACTGATATCTCAGATCTGTCTATTTCTTCTCATCTAAGGTTCTTTAGGATTTCATCTTTCGAGGTCTTATCTGCTTCACAAATTGAGGATCTTGACACCTTAGTTGTCACGTATTTGATATTTGTGGGATTTGGTATCGATAGGTTGAGCCGGTCCATCTTAGAACTTCGCATTTGCCCAATTTCATGTACAATTTATCATCTCTAGCGGGAGGTTTATCAGGTAAATTTGGGAATTTGATCATTAACCACGGTCAGGATTTCATTGCACGAGTCTAGGGATTCCACACCTAGGTAGTTCTTTCTCATCATATTTGATCTTAGATCCACGTCTTCGAGTCCGTCTGAATTCAATCTGCTGTTCTAAGTTGTTGCTTGAAATCACATTTTTTTCGTTTTCATATTTATTAGTGTAACTAGGTTTAGTAGAAATTTACAAAAACTCGTCATTAAATTTAACTAGGTTTTATAGAGGTTCAGTGTCGAGAGATTGCCCATAGTGTCCACAGATTGATATCCGGTCTTGCCATCCACACTACACAACGACCCTTGCACTTGCCAAGTGTGTGTGGTTTAATTAGCGATTCCATTTTTAAAACTTGTTTGAAAAAAAAACATACACACTTTTCACACATCAAATACACTTACACACACATACAATCAAACTTATTTAAACACTCAATCCTAAAACATGCTTATTTGTTATGCTAAATGCGGATACATGCTAGATTACTCTTATGCTTAGCTATCTTTCATTAACCTTGCAAGCCTCCCTTAACATGTATAGCACTATAGGATTAGCACTCCGCCCGTTTTGTGGGTCATTGTTAGGTTATTCTTTACGGCCTTATTTAATTCGATGATAAGGTTACGCTAGTGCCAAACTTTGGATTGATATTTATATTATTCACGCTAGTATACTTTAAACATGTTGCAGGAAATTTTAGATGATGCTATCATAAGAAACGACTTAGTGTGGATTTAGAAACTCACCTAATTTATTTATGCATTTTGATGTTTTTTTACTTATGAAATTCCCGATTGTTGTATTTCCTTGTTGAACAATGTATTGTGTTATTCAAATATACAACAATGAAATGTTGAATCTTAATTATTATTGCAAATTTAGTGTTATGATGCCTTGAGCAATCTATTGCATCTTGCCTCGATGTTTCCGTCATCGGTTGGGGTGTGACAGGGTCAACTTGAACTTTTTATCCCTTTGAAGTTTGTGCACAACTTGTTAACTTGTGCTTACTTCATCAGTTTCTAGAAGATATACACTTGGAACCTTCCATTACCAGTGAGACTCCACATGCACTGATATTGCATTCTTCTTGAATCACATATCTTTGTCTATAAGTTGTTTTAACAACATTGGTTGTAAGCTTTGCGCATCAGCTGGTCATTGTTGATAATACTTCAATCGTTTGATCTTTTTTGAACTTCTTCATCTGAAGCTTTTGGTCATCAACTGTAGGTTGCATGAAAAACTTAAGTTGCAGACATATATATTGCAGCTACCATCAAACGCTTCATTCTGAGTTTAGCTAGACTTGGTCTTTAGTCAGATGTAAACAATTTTCTTAGAGATTTTGTCACAGCCCCCGACCCCTCCCCGAGAGCGGGAGCTGCGACCCAGTCAGATGGTATCGGTGTTTATTAATTTGACAGTGGAAATTTTCATCAGGACCGTAGTTAGGAAATATTTTATCAGAGTTAAACACCAAAATCTTTAAAATAGAATATTGTGATAAAACCCAAGTTTTTGCTAATGATACATTTATAATAAACAAGTGAGACAAAACCCGATTTCAATTTGTAATATATTTATAGGTATAAACCCTAAATAGTAAAAACAATTATCCTTTTTAATTTGGTAAGTTTTATAGCCACTTTTCTAAGCCTTCAGTGCTCTCTAGCTGGCTTTTATTTGCTTCACACTAAGTTACCTGAAACACGTGTTTAAAACATTTTATCAGCAAGAAATGCTGGTGAGTGAATCCCAGTTTAATCAAAACAGGTTTTATCATTGTACAGCATTGAGGGCGATCTCGCAATTACATTTGTTTATATTTCTACCTTAATTACCACCCACGATACTGTCAATCCATGACTGGTGGTCATGTTACTAATCACAGTGTAGTAACAAATTTTGTATACCAAACCCCAATATACCGACGATAATTGTAGAATACAAATACTCAATCACTGTTGAATATAAATTAAAACAATTGAGGTTTTATAAAAATAGTTTATAAAAAGGTTTCACAAAATGAGGATTACTCACTTTGCTAATTTAGGTATTTCCTTGTGACTTCCTGGTTGTAATCTATTAATTTAAACAATGCACACGCGTTAGTATAATAACCCAATTTACATTAGTGATACCCTCCCCGAGACAGAACTCCAACGACTGAGTCAGGCAGAGCCTTGACATGCGTTACGGAGCACTAGATCAATCGGCCAGCGTTAGTAATACGTAACTGGGGGGTTATAATACTTACAACGAGGCAGAGCTTCGCTATTTAGGGGGTATAATGCCCGGGAATTATTTTAGCTATTCAGAATTGAGAGAGAATGATCGAGATTTGAACTAAAAGAACTGAAGTCCATCGATCCTATTTATAGTGCCTGACAGACACTTTCTCGCGGCCCGCGACGGATACAAGGGGGGCCGTCGCGCCCCGCCAGAGCCTAAAAAGGCGGTGGCATCGTTGCTGAGTCACTGGTGGTGTTGACGCGTGTCATGCCACATGGCACGTTGTGGTTTCGCCGTTTGTTGCTCGATCGTGCCCCGCGACAGATGAAGAAGAGTCTGTCGCGACAGACTGTTATTTTTGTCTTTATTTGTTATTTATTAATATAGGTGTTATTTGGGTCCGTTTTTCACATACGGGGTGTATTTTAGGGCATTTAGGGGTGTCCAAAATATTTTAAGGAGGGTTGTTATATCCTCCCCACCTTGTTTTAAATCTCGTCCTTGAGATTCGAGTTACAATATTCCCTTGGAGTTATATCAAGTCTTGTAGTTAGTAAAACCAGTGTCAAAGCGTCTTTGGAAGCATTTTATGCATGGAAGTTCCGAACTCCTGTCTGTTGGGCAGATATTTGGAGAAAAGCACTTATCTAGTGTCACACCCCGACCGCGTAAAACAACAAACCGCGGCGGAAACGTCGGGGAGTCGTGTGGCAGAATTATTGTTTCAAAAAACATGATAATTAAAGTTAAGTTTTACAAGCTTAAATTATTACATTGTCTTAGTTCAACGTAACACATAACATAAAAGACGATAACTTTCTTGATTTTAGATTGCTAAGGCCCAAGTTGCCCTAAGTGTAGCTCGCTCACATCAAACATTCGCTCCTGAAACATATGTGAAAGTAAATACGTCAGCATAAAAATGCCTGTGAGTAACATATGTTTAGTGTTGAAGATTCATGATTTTAATGTTAAAAGAAATGTTAAATGAAAAGTACTCATGAACCTTATAAAATATTTTTTTTATAAAATCATATGAAAATCAAATGATATAAAAGAATGATGTATGGTTAAGTAAATGACCAAATTAAAATAATATGTATAAAATATGTCATGTCTTGTCTTTGTTGAAGTGGTCTAGATAACGCCACGATATGCAATACAATAAAATAAAAGCACTTATATATTGGAAGTACCAGCGGCGTATCCACCACGCTTTTAACATATTACACACGTCTCGTTACTTAAATCACTTATTAATAACCATGAAATAATGTCATGTTTAAATGTAAATGTCCAATGTCAAATGTCAAATGTCCAGTATAAACCATGTCTTGTATGGCGAATAAATAGTATTTACTCAAGCCAAATACATAATGTCATATATAAATAAACGTCTTATGTAATCAAATGTCATGTACAAAACAAAGTCTTTGAATAAACAAAAGTTTAAAACAAAATTTATGTTTTGAAAACCATTGCTTTTATCGATATGAACATTTATGTGGTTTGTCTATCGCATACACTCAAGCCTTGAGACTGTCAGATAAACCCTTATCAGGATCAAGGTTTATCAAAAATGTATTCGGATTCTGTCATTCCCCTTCTGAAATTCCTAGAAAGCGGGAACGGGATTTGTCAAGTCCTATAGCGCTATTACATACTACCGAGCGGCGTGATCAATGTTAATGAATGTACTACTCCGTTAAACATACCAAATGTCTTTTTCAATGTAAGCATGTCATGAAAATGTCTTTGTAAAACAATGTAATAGGCATACTAAGTCAATATGACAAGTAAAATGTCTTTGAAATAATGTATTATATGTAATATGTAACAAAACATGTATAATGTCATGAAAACAAAAAGTAAAGTAAAGTTATGCACATATGCTTCACCCCAAAAACATTTGAAAACGTAAAATAGGGGAACTATGTACTCACCTTTGGGTGCGTTTTTATATGTTAACACAAATCCCCAAATTGTTTATTCGTCCTAAATTAAGTAAGAACGATTTAATAATCAAAAACCCACAAAAATACATAAGTTTCTCCGATACTTAGAATTTTCACATAACTTTGAGATTTCTCGAAAAGTTATTATTTTTTATTATATTGGTGTATTTATATATATATGAGTTCATATATATTTTTTAAAAACTTTGTGACTTGAATGATTTTATTGGTGACCCTCATCATGTTATAAGCAATATATCTACGATTTGCGCGTCGTAATATATATACTTATTGTGACATAAAATAAATATCGTAACACATATAATCTTGTCAACTATAAACATGTCATCATACACATATTATAAATCACATAACATCTTGTAACACATAAAATTTACCCATGAACAACCCATTCTAGTGTACATTGAAAAACGCGTATTTTAGCGATTCGGTAACGTTTTTGGGCGTCGGAAGTCACGTATGACTAACCAAACACCAAGTAAACTTAATATAAGTTAAAATACTTATTTTTATATCAAAAATATCAGTTTGGTTACGGATCTAAAACAGTTTTATAAAAATCCTCCGAAAAGCCGATTTTTAACCGTTTTACCGCATAGTTTTCCATCAAATGTTACCCTAACCATCCCAAATCGTAACGACTTGATATTTTAACCTAACCCATGTTATTTACTGAATAAAATAGTGGTTATACTCATGATAGTGCAGGTCTCACATAAAGCACATAAATCATGCAAATTTCACATATTTTACCACTTTCTAAGCTATATGTACAACATGCAAAGCTATCAAACCTATGACAAAGTTTCATGCCATTATAATATACCAAATAATGTTATTTTTAGTGTTTATAATCTGTTCTAAAACATTTTTGTCATATAATCATTTTTTAATCATTTCTTGAGCTTTAAATCGACATGTATTCTTATGTACAAGTGTCTAAAGCACACTATCATATCATCATCATTTCATATGAATTTAAATGCATCAAATATGTAATTTATTCATGTTTACTTACTGATTTAATTGAACATTCATTATATCATACACAAATCATCAAACACTTGCATTTTAACTATCATTCAAGAACAAGCAACAACTTACACATTCTCAAATACGTCTAATAAATTTTTGGCCATTTACATGTCAAAATACTAACATTATTTCAAATTACAACTCATGATTAAATCACTCCTTTATATCTCTAACATATTTGCACATAATCTTGTTCATGCAAGCAAACATCCTAAACAAGTATTTATCAAAAATCAACTCAAATTCAAATCTCATACACATATAAATATATATATATATATATATATATATACGGTTATATACACACATATATACTACCATTTTTATTTTGTATCAAGACCCATTTCTTTTTAGATTTCAAGTTTGTGAAAATTCCAAGATTCAAGAGAAACTTCCAATCATCAAGAACAACCAAGAATCAAGTGTATGATTTAAACATAAAATTTATACCTTCAAGATTCAAGTAAGTTTTTGGTGAGATTTTGATGATATGGAGCTTGAAATCACTTGAAAACACCTTGGAAACTCCTTTGGATCTTCACATCAACTTGAAACTAGCTTGGAATGGACTTTGATCTTCAAGAACAAGATTGAAAGATGAAAATGGTGATGGTGGTGGGGGTGTACGGTTATGGGGGAGAGAGAGAGAGAGGAAGATGGAGTGATCTTGGTTTGATTTGCTTGTGATCTTGAAAGATTATGGAAGATAAATAAAGATATGGAAGATATGATAGATTTTTAAGCACAACACTTGTCATAGTGTAAGAAGGAGGCAAGATGGTGGCATCTAAGGCCGCCACCTACACCCACACTCTCATGTATACATGCATTTTTATATAGATATATTATATGTAGGCTAAAACTAGTGTTTAACTGGATACCGGGTATTTTATCTAGCGTTTTAATCCCGGTTTATGGCGTTTTATATTATTTTTATTATTCTATAAAAATAAACTCGCCAAATTATTACTGAAATAAATATCAGTTGCCCAGACTGGCTGCGTTGTCTGCGTTTTACAGTAGAAACATTGTGTTACGCAGTAACACGCGGTACGCGCTTAAACTTGGAAAAATAACGTTTTTAAGCGTTTTAATTCATTTTTCAACACGAACATGATTAAAAATAAAATTTTAATCATAACAGAATATTTTTTGGATTTAAATATTGTCCGGGCGGTCACCAACGTTCGTTACGCAGTTTTGTCGCAAATAGTTCTAAAGTTCGAATAAACATGTTTTTGCCATACCGAATCCTTCGAAACTTATTTCTAAGTTATGTAAGGGGTATTTATGGTATGTTTGGCTTATGTCACAGTTCCGGAGTGTACGTCGCGTTAAACTGATTATGTTTACGTAACGGTTTATGATTTCACTTCCAGAACAGGTTTGAGAGTTCGGAATTGAACAATGATTAAAAACGTGCTAAAGTCACAAATAATTAAACAAATATTGAGATTAAAACACCATATTTTATTAAATACAAAGCTGTTCGGAACAATACAAGGATTAAAATACACAGATGTCACAGTCTCCCCTACTTTTGTAAATTTCGTCCCGAAATTTAATTAGAGGAAACTTGTGGGAAAAGGTGTGGATATTTTGCCTTCATTTGATCCTCTCGTTCCCAAGTAAACTCTGGGCCACGTTTGGATTCCCAGCGAACCTTGACTATCCGTATGCGCTTGCGCTTGAGCTTCTTGACTTGATGGTCCAATATTTCCACAGGTTTCTCGACGAAGTGCATCGTGTTGTCGACACGAATTTCATCAAGGGGGATGTGGAGGTTCTCATCAGCCAAACACTTTTTCAGATTGGACACATGGAAAGTTGGATGAACATTTCCAAGTTCAGGAGGCAGCTCAAGTCTGTAGGCTACTTTTCCGATTCTTTCAACGATCTTGAATGTTCCAACATATCGTGGTGCAAGTTTTCCTTTCTTCCCAAATCTGATTACACCTTTCCAAGGGGATACCTTGAGTAGGACGAGATCATCGACTTGGAATTCCAAAGGCTTGCGTCGTCTATCCGCGTAACTCTTTTGACGGCTTCTAGCTGTTAAGAGGTTGTCGTGAATTTTCTTGACTTTGTCTGTAGTCTCTAGAATGAGTTCAGGTCCAGTGAGCTGAGCTTCACCAATCTCATTCCAGCAGACCGGCGAATGACATTTTCGACCGTATAAAGCTTCGAAAGGAGCCATGTTGATGTTGGAGTGATAACTATTATTGTAGGAGAATTCGATCAAGGGAAGATGCGAATCCCAACTACCACCAAAGTCGATCACACAAGCTCTAAGCATATCCTCCAATGTCTGGATTATTCTTTCAGATTGTCCATCCGTTTGAGGATGATAAGCTGTGCTCAAATTGAGTTGGGTTCCCATAGCAGATTGCATGGTTCTCCAAAAGTGAGATGAGAATCGAGCATCTCTGTCTGATATGATGTTCAAAGGAACACCATGTCGGGATACAATCTCATCTACATAGATCTTGGCAAGCTTTTCAGCAGAGAGATCCTCACGGATTGGCAAGAAATGAACTGATTTTGTCAAACGATCAACTACTACCCAAATGGCATCATGACCTCTATTAGTGCACAGTGGTTTGGTAATGAGATCCATGGCAATATTTTCCCATTTCCAAACCGGTATCTCTGGTTGTTCCAATAATCCAGAGGGATGTTGATGTTCTGCCATAAGCTTCAGACAAGTAAGGCATTTTGATACGTATATGGCAATGTCTTTCTTCATTCTCGGCCACCAGTACTGGGTTCGAAGATCCTTATACATTTTGTCTGCACCAGGATGAATAGAATAACGAGACTTATGAGCTTCATCCATAAGCAAGGTGCGAAGATTGTCTATACTTGGGACCCACAAACAGCCCATGAAATAGAATATCCCAAAGTCTCTCAATTCAAGCTCAGGTTTAATGTGACACGGTAATTCTTTACCCATCAAGCCTTGTGTAACACAAGTATGTTGAGCTTGAAAGATGTGGGTTTAAATATCAGATCGAACTCGAACACAATGAAGCTTGACTCTTTCTTTTCGACTTAACGCATCGGCTACGACATTCGCCTTACCAGGATGGTAGCGAATCTCGCAGTCGTAATCGTTTAGAAGTTCTACCCAACGTCGTTGCCTCATGTTTAGTTCTTTCTGATTGAAGATGTGTTGGAGACTTTTGTGGTCAGTGAAAACCACACATTTTGTTCCATAAAGGTAGTGCCTCCAAATTTTGAGAGCAAAAACCACAGCGCCTAAATCAAGATCATGAGTCGTGTAGTTTTTCTCATGGATTTTCAATTGTCTTGACGCGTAGGCTATGACTTTTTTCCTTTGCATAAGAACACAACCAAGGCCTAGATTCGATGCGTCACAATATACGACAAAGTCGTCGTTTCCCTCAGGTAAAGACAACACAGGAGCGTCGCAGAGTTTATGTTTCAAGGTCTGAAAAGCTTCTTCTTGTTTGGGTCCCCACTCAAAAGGTTTATTCTTTTAAGTTAAGGCTGTTAGAGGAACCGCAATCTTGGAGAAGTTTGTAATAAAGCGGCGGTAATAACCCGCGAGACCCAGAAATGAACGAACCTCGGTAGGAGTGGTTGGTGTATCCCAATCCTTAATCGCACTGATTTTGGCGGGATCTACATGTATACCTTGTTCGTTAACAATATGTCCCAAAAATTGAACTTCCCTAAGCCAAAATTCACACTTGGAGAATTTAGCGAAAAGTTGTTCCTTCTTTAGGAGCTCCATTGTTAGACGGAGATGTTGTTCGTGATCAGCTCGTGTCTTGGAATAAATCAAGATGTCATCAATGAAGACGATGATGAACTTATCTAAATAAGGCTTACAAACCCTATTCATTAAGTCCATGAAGACGACAGGAGCATTCGTTAAACCGAAAGGTATAACAGTAAACTCATAGTGGCCATATCGTGTACGGAAAGCAGTCTTGGGAATATCTTCTTCGGATACGCGAAGCTGATGATACCCAGAACGTATATCAATCTTCGAAAAGCAGGTAGCACCCTGAAGCTGATCAAAGAGATCATCAATGCGAGGTAGGGGATATCAATTTTTTATGGTGAGTTTGTTAAGCTCACGGTAATCGATACACATTCGGAATGATCCATCCTTCTTCTTTATAAATAGGACATGTGCACCCCAAGGAGAAAAGCTCGGACGAATAAATCCTTTGTCTGATAACTCCTGCAGCTGCTTCGACAACTCCTGCATCTCAGACGGTGCAAGACGGTATGGAGATTTAGCAATCGGGTTAGCACCAGGTAGGTCTTCAGGAAAAACCTCAGGATAATCCCGAATGACAGGGATGTCTTGAATAGTTTTACCCTTGTCTTTCTCCTCTACGACACGTGCCAAGAAAGCCACATAATTCTTTCTTAGGTATCTCTGGGCTTGGGTGCTTGTCATCAGTTTAAGGCTACTAGTGGGTTTCTCTCCACGAACCTCTAAGGTTTCACCAGACAAAAGAGGCACACGAATAATCTTGTCAAAACAAACCACCTCTGCACGGTATTTGGTCAACCAATCCATTCCTACTATAACGTCGAAACTCCCAAGTTGCATTGGCGTGAGATCAATGGGAAAAAGATGATCGTTGAGGTTCAACTGGCAATTTCGAATGACGGAATCGAGTACAAAGGATTCACCACTGGCTAACTCTAATGTCAAGGGTTTTCCTAGTTTTGTTCTAGGCTTTGCAAGCAATGGTTCAAAGGCTAGGGATACAAAACTCTTGTCGGCACCCGAATAAAAAAGGATAGAAGCAAGTTGGTTGTTAACATAGAACATACCGTTCACCACCTCGTTGTCGGCACGCGCTTCATTGGCATTGATGTTGTATGCTCGTCCACGAGCCGGGTTCGCATTAGCCAACTTCAGGCACTTGTTCCTATAGTGAGTCAAATCTCCACAATTGTAGCAAGACCCAGGCGGAAAAGGAGGTCGTGCAGGATTTGCTGGCTGTTGGGCAGGGTTTTGTGACGCTTGATTCGGAGCAGGAGGAGAGCGACATGTGTTAGCCAAATGGCCATATCTTCCACAGTTGTTGCAAAGACGACACTGAATATGTGGTTGATGATGACAATTGCACTTGTTACAAAGAGGTGCAGTACCAACATACTGTTTCTTGGCAGGTGGTTGTGCTGGCTGGGTAGGAGCAGCTTGATTGGTCTGTGCAACAACGGAAAAGTTCTTGGAAGCCTGACGCTTCCTAGATTTCTTCGAGGTTTCAGCTTTTTTTCCCTTCTTCTTCTCTGTCTTGTCAGATGGTTTCTTGTCACCCTTGCGGTGGAGTTTACCCTTCTTGACTTGAGACTCGGTCAAGGTCGCAGCTAGCTCAATGGCTTGTCTAACCGTGGAAGGGTTGCTGCCGGTGACAATATCCTGAACGGGATCAGGAAGACCATCTATGTACTTCTCAACCTTGTCCAAAGGCGTGACCATGGTGGGACACAGTAGGCTCAGTTCTTCGTATCGGTCTGTGTAGGCACGGTGCTCTCCACTATCTTGCTTGAGATCGTGGAATTCGTTTTCCAGTGCCCTCAGTTCATGCCGAGGACAAAACTCCTTCATCATAAGTGCGCGAAGCTCTTCCCATGTTTGAGCCATTGCCACGTTGGCACCTCTATCCCTCATCACACCATTCCACCAAGTAAGCGCCCTTTTCTGAAACACACTTGACGCAAACTTAACCTTTCGCTCATTCGGGCATTGAACGTGATGAAACGTACTCTCGAGACTCTCGAACCACTGTAGGAGCCTAGTTGCTCCTTCTGACCCAGAAAACTGAAGCGGTTTAGCCGAATTGAAAGTCTTAAAGTTGCACGGAACAGGTGCGTTGTTATTGTTGTTTGCTTGGTTTAACTGAGTTACTAGGTTTGGGAGTACATCAGCAATTTGCTGAGCGATTAACGCTGCCATTGCGGCATCTTGAGTTTGATCACGTCGAGGAGGCATCTAAAAGAAAAGGAACACAAGGAAATGTGTGAGATTGACATAAGACAATCAAAAGGAGTATTGAAAAACATCGACAACACAGGGGAAGGTGGTCATTTGTTCATTACTTAAAACAAACAAACAACACAGTGACTAATCAAAGTAAATAGGTCTACATAATGCATAATGAAGACATGCTTTAGCCTATAAGTGGACACTCACCCCAAGAGTTCCCAGGTAAGAGTGACTGGTCCGATTATGTGGATTTGTACGAACACTCTAGCCTTAGACAGAAAACTTAGGGTACAGGCACCCACCCTTCCGGATTGCATGTGTTCACATTATTAAGACTCAAACTTTGACGAGATTTGAAAATTTTAAAGGCGTAAAGCCTAAAAATAAATCATCTAAGGATAGATGATTGATTTTCAAATGGAATTGAGATTTGTGTACTTGTTTTGGTAATCACCTAAGGATAGGTGATAGTATTGTTTTAAGATCTAAACACAAGGTAACTTGTGTTAGGGTCCTAGAAAGGTTATAGTCTAGGTCAAAATTTTACTAATAACCTAATTCCCTATAACCATGAGCTCTGATACCAACTCTTCTGTCACACCCCGACCGCGTAAAACAACAAACCGTGGCGGAAACATCGGGGAGTCGTGTGGCAGAATTATTGTTTCAAAACACATGATAATTAAAGTTAAGTTTTACAAGCTTAAATTATTACATTGTCTTAGTTCAAACGTAACACATAACATAAAAGACTATAACTTTCTTGATTTTAGATTGCTAAGGCCCAAGTTGCCCTAAGTGTAGATCGCTCACATCAAACATTCGCTCCTGAAACATATGTGAAAGTAAATACGTCAGCATAAAAATGCCTGTGAGTAACATAGGTTTAGTGTTGAAGATTCATGATTTTAATGTTAAAAGAAATGTTTAATGAAAAGTAGTCATGAACCTTATAAAATATTTTCTTTTATAAAATCATATGAAAATCAAATGATATAAAAGAATGATGTATGGTTAAGTAAATGACCAAATGAAAATAATATGTATAAAATATGTCATGTCTTGTCTTTGTTGAAGTGGTCTAGATAACGCCACGATATGCAATACAAAAAAACACTTATATATTGGAAGTACCAGCGGCGTATCCACCACGCTTTTATCATATTACACACGTCTCGTTACTTAAATCACTTATTAATAACCATGAAATAATGTCTTGTTTAAATGTCAATGTCCAATGTCAAATGTCCAGTATAAACCATGTCTTGTATGGCGAATAAATAGTATTTACTCAAGCCAAATTCATAATGACATATCTAAATAAATGTCTTATGTAATCAAATGTCATGTACAAAACAAAGTCTTTGAATAAACAAAAGTTTAAAACAAAATTTTTCTTTGAAAACCATTGCTTTTATCGATATGAACATTTATGTGGTTTGTCTATCGCATACACTCAAGCCTTGAGACTGTCGGATAAACCCTTACTAGGATCAAGGTTTATCAAAAATGTATTCGGATTCTGTCATCCCCCTTCCGAAATTCCTAGAAAGCGGGAACGGGATTTGTCAAGTCCTATAGCGCTATTACATACTACCGAGCGGCGTGATCAATGTTAATGAATGTACTACTTCGTTAAACATACCAAATGTCTTTTTCAATGTAAGCATGTCATGAAAATGTCTTTGTAAAACCATGTAATAGGCATACTAAGTCAATATGCCAAGTAAAATGTCTTTGAAATAATGTATTATATGTAATATGTAACAAAACATGTATAATGTCATGAAAACGAAAAGTAAAGTAAAGTTATGCAAATATGCTTCACCCCAAAAACATTTGAAAACTTAAAATAGGGGAACTATGTACTCACCTTTGGGTTCGTTTTTATATGTTAACACAAATCCCCAAATTGTTTATTCGTCCTAAATTAAGTAAGAACGATTTAATAATAAAAAACCCACAAAAATACATAAGTTTCTCCGATACTTAGAATTTTCACATAACATTGAGATTTCTCGAAAAGTTATTATTTTTGATTATATTGGTGTATTTATATATATATATGAGTTCATATATATTTTTAAAAACTTTGCGACTTGAACGATTTAATTGGTGACCCTCATCATGTTATAAGCAATATATCTACGATTTGCGCGTCGTAATATATATACTTATTGTGACATAAAATAAATATCGTAACACACATAATCTTGTCAACTATAAACATGTCATCATACACATATTATAAATCACATAACATCTTGTAACACATAAAATTTACCCATGAACAACCCATTCTAGTGTACATTGAAAAACGCCTATTTTAGCGATTCGGTAACGTTTTTGGGCGTCGGAAGTCACGTATGACTAACCAAACACCAAGTAAACTTAATATAAGTTAAAATACTTATTTTTATATCAAAAATATCATTTTGGTTACTGATCTAAATAGTTTTATAAAAATCCTCCGAAAAGCCATTTTTAACCGTTTTACCTCATAGTTTTGCATCAAACGTTACCCTAACCATCCCAAATCGTAACGACTTGATATTTTAACCTAACCCATGTTATTTACTGAATAAAATAGTGGTTATACTAATGATAGTGCAGGTCTCACATAAAGCACATAAATCATGCAAATTTCACATATTTTACCACTTTCTAAGCTATATGTACAACATGCAAAGCTATCAAACCTATGACAAAGTTTCATGCCATTATAATATACCAAATAATGTTATTTTTAGTGTTTATAATATGTTCTAAAACATTTTTGTCATATAATCATTTTTTAATCATTTCTTGAGCTTTAAATCAACATGTATTCTTATGTACAAGTGTCTAAAGCACACTATCATATCATCATCATTTCATATGAATTTAAATGCATCAAATATGTAATTTATTCATGTTTACTTACTGATTTAATTGAACATTCATCATATCATACACAAATCATCAAACACTTGCATTTTAACTATCATTCAAGAACAAGCAACAACTTAAAAATTCTCAAATATGTTTAATAAATTTTTGGCCATTTACATGTCAAAATACTAACATTATTTCAAATTATAACTCATGATTAAATCACTCATTTATATCTCTAACATATTTGCACATAATCTTGTTCATGCAAGCAAACATCCTAAACAAGTATTTATCAAAAATCAACTCAAACTCAAATCTCATACACACACATATATATATATACGGTTATATACACATATATACTACCATTTTTATTTTGTATCAAGACCCATTTCTTTTTAGATTTCAAGTTTGTGAAAAATTCCAATATTCAAGAGAAACTTCCAATCATCAAGAACAACCAAGAATCAAGTGTAAGATTTAAACATAAATTTTATACCTTCAAGATTCAAGTAAGTTTTTGGTGAGATTTTGATGATATGGAGCTTGAAATCACTTGAAAACACCTTGGAAAGTCCTTTGGATCTTCACACCAACTTGAAACTAGCTTGGAATGGAGTTTGATCTTCAAGAACAAGATTGAAAGATGAAAATGGTGATGGTGGTGGGGGTGTACGGTTATGGGGGAGAGAGAGAGAGGATGATGGAGTGATCTTGGTTTGATTTGCTTGTGATCTTGAAAGATTATGGAAGATATATAAAGATATGGAAGATATGATAGATTTTTAAGCACAACACTTGTCATAGTGTAAGAAGGAGGCAAGATGGTGGCATCTAAGGCCGCCACCTACACCCACACTCTCATATATACATGCATTTTTATATAGATATATTATATGTAGGTCAAAACTGGTGTTTAACTGGATACCGGGTATTTTATCTAGCGTTTTAATCCCGGTTTATGGCGTTTTATATTATTTTTATTATTCTATAAAAATAAAATGGCCAAATTATTACTGAAATAAATATCAGTTGCCGAGACTGGCTGCGTTGTCTGCGTTTTGCAGTAGAAACACTGTGTTACGCAGTAACACGCGGTACGCGCTTAAACTTTGAAAAATAACGTTTTTAAGCGTTTAAATTTATTTTTCAACACGAACATGATTAAAAATAAAATTTTAATCATAACGGAATATTTTTGGGATTTAAATATTGTCCGGGCGGTCACCAACATTCGTTACGCAGTTTTGTCACAAATAGTTCTAAAGTTCGAATAAACATGTTTTTGCCATACCGAATCCTTCGAAACTTATTTCTAAGTTATGTAAAGGGTATTTAGGGTATGTTTGGCTTATGTCACAGTTCCGGAGTGTACGTCACGTTAAACTGATTATGTTTACGTAATGGTTTATGATTTCACTTCCAGAACAGGTTTGAGAGTTCGGAATTGAACAATGATTGAAAACGTGCTAAAGTCACAAATAATTAAACAAATATTGAGATTAAAAAACCATATTTTATTAAATACAAAGCTGTTCGGAACAGTACAAGGATTAAAATACACAGATGTCACATCTAGACTCGAGATAGTGCAAGAAACAATAAACAAGGTAATTCAAGTTAAAGCAATACGAGATTATCAAAACAGTTATGTAAATTACAGATGAAAACCTTTCAAGTGGGAAATAAGGTTTTGTTAAAAAGTTTTTTCTATAGAAAGGGGTAGTCAGATTAGTTAAAAGAGGGAAGTCAAGTTCCAGGTATGTTGGACCATTTAATAGACGAATAGGACCCGTAGATTAGCAGCTACAACTGTATGAAATCTTAAAAAGTGCTTGGCAGACGAATCCTTAGCGATATTTTTCTAAGGAAAATGAGAAACATAAATGTTTCGATTAATTCCAGGAATTGATGTTAACTGAATGTGACATAGTTAAGTTTCACAAATCAATAGAGATATTTGATAGGCATGAAATGCAATGACTTTTTAGAAACAATAGGATTTAAATGTCAAAAGATAACTTACTTTGATTGTCAATGGAAGAAGACTCCGAGTCAATAATCTCAATTGAAAATAGAAGTATGAAAAATGATTTGTCAACTATCACAACAGAAATCAGTGACCTTTATTCAAATGGCAGAGATACACCGAAAATAGAATAGAATTTAGTGTATCATTGTCTTAATACATAATTGTATCAAGACTACTTGAATGATGAGTCAAAATACGTATGAATTGATATGATTAGGGATATTAATTAGCTCAAGATACAAATTTACACAGACGCCGCAAGGTGTTGTAATGATTGAAAGAATTCAATGATTACGGTGACCGAACGAATTCACCGTTCTCGAAATTGACTGAAAGTTTTAATGAAGTAAATCTGGATATTCAAAAGATAGTATGTCCAAGTGAAAGAAGAATTGAATATTGCAGGATTAATTCAAAGATGAAAGAAATGTTGGAGGTACGTTGGAATAAGAATTTAAGTACCTTTATCTTAACACAAAATTGTATTAAGACTGGTTTAGGATAACGAATCAATAAATAGATAAATTCATACCTCATGTGTGAAAATGAAATGAGTCCAAGTTTCAAAGAAATCGCCACCACAAAAGGTCATGTTTTAACAAATGATACATCAAAATTGAACACTTTAAACAAGTTTACTATGATTCAAACAATGAGATTACCTCGAATATGATGATCTCAATTCATCATATGGAATTTTGAATTGAATGTATATTGTGAACAAGTTCAAACAATTGAGCTTGGTTTGGACATATTCCCACAATGGATATATGTATTGACAAGAAATGGTTTCAGTGAAAATATGGTAAGTAACTTTGAAAAGAAAAGGAGTTTTCCCAAGAAATTTGTTGACTCGATTATCAAAAGTCAACATTATGTAGTCATATAGATTATCAGAATGAGTATAACAAAATATTTATTAAAACTCAAGAATAACTGATCTTTTGAAGTGAATTCACATGCATGACTAGCAATGCACGTACAACATAGGAATTTGTCAAGAGATGAGACAAATGAGAGTTGGCTCTATAACAGAAAAATAAAGATCTTTTATTGATGAAGTTTTGATCGGAATCAAAAGTCAACTAATACTTAAGTACAGACAAAACATAAGGGTGCTTATTTTAAAAGTTGCTGTTGTCTCAGATGTTGGTAAATATTTAAGCGTTCTCCTTAACTTCATTTAGGTTTCTATCCTCGTGGTCGGGTGCCTTAGATAGTTTTGGGCAGTAGAGACGGATGTGGCCTGGTCCTCCGCATTTGTAACATACATTAGTTTTCCTTCTGCTTCTACATTCTTCCTCTGTATGCCTAGTCTTCTTGCAGAAGTTACAACGAAGTGTCTTCTTAGAATGGTGTTTTCTTGCGTGCTTCTTGTTATAGTCGTTGCAGGTAGACTGTGTGATTGCTGGTTCCATTCCTTTGTCCTTACATGATTTGTCGGAGTGGAGTTCCTTATAAGAGTCGCTATAGGTTGTGGTTTTCTTTCGTTTGGAAGATGAAGTTTTGATACGAATATCATGGCCTCCATTGTTACTAGGGTTAGGCTTGAAGTGATGGGTATGCTTACAGTGTATAGTAGGATTTTCGTTTATAGCCACATAAATTTTAATAGTCTCAATGATCGAAGGTATGGCATTCAATATTCCTTGAGATATTATATTTTCTATAGTGTTCCTATCCAAAGAATTTTCATTACTAGCTTGAATTTCGTGATTATATGCAATTTCGTTTGACATTTGAATTGCAATTATTTCAGAAATTAATATCACAAAACTAAACAATTATGCAGGCACGTTTTGTTGCTCACATTACATTAACACATTTATAATTATACCTATTAGTATTATGTGTTAACAGATATATATATATATATATATATATACATGTGCAGTACAACAAAATTTTTTTTTCCAGGTATAAAAAACATACCAATTTTTTTTTTAAATTTCTATAAAAAAAATCGCAGGTTTTTATACCTGGAAAAGAATGGTTTTTATTCCTGAGAATATAAACCAAGTTGAGAATATAAACCAAGTTGAGAAAAAAATCGCAGGATATATATATCTGTTAACACATAATACTAATAGGTATAATTATAAATGTGTTAATGTAATGTGAGCAACAAAACGTGCCTGCATAATTGTTTAGTTTTGTGATATTAATATCTGAAAATAATTGCAATTCAAATGTCAAAGGAAATTGCATATAATCAGGAAATTCAAGCTAGTAATGAAAATTCTTTGGATAGGAACACTATAGAAAATATATATATTTATATTTTCTCAACTTGGTTTATATTCGCAGGGCTCATGATTGGGTAAATATTCGGGATGTTCGGTGGGAACTTGTAGTGGTAACTGTGGCTAGAATTAAAGGTATATATAAGATTCCGAGATTCCCCATCATTGATTCTACCATCTTTTCCTTGGTGATAACCCGGGTGTCCTTAGGGTTTCTTTTAGGTTAATTATGGTTAATGGTTCGAAAAAAATCATTTGGAGAGATTCTGGGTAAACACGTAGGTTTATTTCTTCAGTCATATATAAAAGTTTACTTTTCTACAGAAGGTATTTGATTACTATATTGTATATATTATCAAGAAATTTGTATCTCGCGTATAAATATAAAGTTTTAAAATTTTCTGTAATATACATATAATACTGATTCATAAGAATCCAGTTTACATAACTAATTGTATTAGTTATCCTGTTTATTCACATAACTTTGTTTATTCCTTTATTTTAACAAAATAAATTTCTATTAAATTTATTGAACATAATATTTTGGAGAGTTAAATGCCATTTTAGTCCCTGTGGTTTGTGCCATTTTGCCAGTTTAGTCCAAAGGTTTCATTTTTAACCTATGGGTCCAAAAAGGTTTCACAGTTGCCATTTTAGTCCACTGGGTTAACTTCATCCATTTTTTCTGTTAACGAGAAGGCCAATTCGGTCATTTTATATGGCTGAATTGCCCTTTTAGTTAACAGAATTACATACAAAATGACCAAATTGGCCTTCTCGTTAACAGAAAAATTGGATGAAGTTAACCAAGTGGACTAAAATGGCAACTGTGAAACCTTTTTGGACCCACGGGTTAAAAATAAAACCTTTGGACTAAACTGGCAAAATGGCCCAAACCACAGGGACTAAAATGGCATTTAACTCTATTTTGGAGAGAAAAGAAATTCATCAAAAGGAATAAATTTAATAAATTTTCTGGATTCTTTTAGAACAATTTAATCTTTAACTGACAGGTTGACTCATTTTGGTTATAACATACTTAGAACTTGATTCAAATTCTTAATTAATTATATCTATTTATTACAGAATCAAAACAGATAATACAAAGCCTAGCGTTTTTTTATATATTAAGTATCGTTCTCATATCAGAATACATATACATATGACTTAAATATAGTTTAAGAAATGAATTAAATTTATCAAATGATAAAAATTGTTTCTTCTTGAGATATATATGTACATATTTAAAACCATATAGTAAGTACATATTTTTATTTTATGGATGAAATATTATTAATACAAATTATATATATAAAATTTATATACCTCTGACTTACATATAATTTAAGAAATAGGTTTAAGCTATTTCCTGTTGATATATAGGTATTATGTATTAAAATAATTTAGTTACACGATACTAAGTTGTTGTACATATTCCTGTTTCATAGATACAATTTTTTTGTAAAATATTTTATATCTTCCATTGTATATGTATATGTGCTTAAATTTTAGAATCGTCAAACTATGAATTACGAACTGTAATAATTCTTGTTCATTATTTGTATAAATTAAATTAAGAATTATGTTTTATAAAACCCTTTTAACAAAACTTTATTCAAGAGCCAAAAAATTCTATTTTGTTATTGAAAATATTTTACTTTTCCAAAATTATTATTATTATTAGTTTTAAATTTTAAAACATAATTTAATAATATTTTAGTTTAGTGTATTATATTAATAATAATGATATATATATATAATAACAGTATATATTAAAGACTTTTCTTAGAGAGCGTTTGTGTATAAAAATTTCTCTAGTATGTTAATTATCATCAATATTGACTATATATATAATTCCTGAATATTACGTAACTTATCAAATTTTTGATGAATAATCTACATATTTAATATTTAATAATACGATAAAAAGAAATAAAGAATTATAAAGTGATTTACAAAGTATTTTAATTGTTGCATTTAAACAATGCTGAAACATTATACTTTCACAAAATTAGTATAATTATATGTTTTTTCAAACTTTGACAAATACATATCCTTAAATCGAGTAAAACTTTTGGATTATATCATAAATCATAAAATATACTACTTTCAATTAATAATATTTTATATTGCGATATTTCAGTGATATCATACCTAAGGGTGTTATTTTATATCTTTGATTAAGATATTAATATCAATATCAATATCATAATATTATTATAATTTATTTTGAATTGTATTCACATAAATATGTGGATATGATATATATCACAAAATTGAATATTATATTATGAATATATCCCCTTTTTATTTTTATAGCCTAACATACCGTAAGATACAAATAGGAGTTACATATCCTGAGAATTTAAATGGTATAAAATCATTTAGGTATAATACATATTATCTAAATATTTATATTATGATATTTTCAAAGTGTCATATCTGAATTGCATTTATCTTATATTAATATTAAAATATTAATACTAACATTGTATTATTGTTATAAAATTTATATTGCATTATGTTCCTACATATACATATGGATATGATAGATATATAAGATATCACAAAATTTACTAAGACATGATATTATTAATATATATCATTTATATATAATACAGCATAACTGTAAGATACTGATATGGGTAACACATATTGGGAATTCAAAATTCGTTGAATGACATAAAAATCATAATAGACATATTAAGATTTTATGTTTACAGAATAAGATATTAATTTCCTAACACAAATGTCTAAGGTTTAGGTATTGGAAGAACACCTAAAGGGCTTAAATCAGTGGCATAGCTCTGATACCACCTTCTGTCACAGCCCCCGACCCCTCCTCGGGAGCGGGAGCTACGACCCAGTCAGATGGTATCGGTGTTTATTAATTTGGCAGCGGAAATTTTCATCAGGACCGTAGTTAGGAAATATTTTATCAGAGTTAAACACCAAAATCTTTAAAATAGAATATTGTGATAAAACCCAAGTTTTTGCTAATGATACAGTTATAATAAACAAGTGGGACAAAACCCGATTTCCATTTGTAATATATTTATAGGGATAAACCCTAAATAATGAAAACAATTCTCCTTTTTAATTTGGTAACTTTTATAGCCACTTTTCTAAGCTTTCAGTGCTCTCTAGCTGGCTTTTATTTGCTTCACACTAAGTTACTTGAAACACGTGTTTAAAACATTTTATCAGCAAGAAATACTGGTGAGTGAATCCCAGTTTAATCAAAATAGGTTTTATCATTGTACAACATTGAGGGCGATCTCGCAATTACATTTGTTTATATTTCTACCTTAATTACCACCCACGATACTGTCAATCCATGACTGGTGGTCATGTTACTACTCACAGTGTAGTAACAAATTTTGTATACAAAACACCAACATACCGACGATAATTGTAGAATACAAATACTCAATCACTATTAAATATAAATTAAAACAATTGAGGTTTTGTAAAAATAGTTAATAAAAAGGTTTCACAAAAGGAGGATTACTCACTTTGCTAATTTAGATATTTCCTTGTGACTTCCTGGCTGTAATCTATTAATTTAAACAATGCACATGCGTTACTATAATAACCCAATTTACATTAGTGATACCCTCCCCGAGACAGAACTCCAACGATTGAGTCAGGCAGAGCCTTAACATGCGTACGGAGCACTAGATCAATCTGGCAGCGTTACTAATATGTAACCGGGGGTTATAATACTTACAACGAGGTAGAGCTTCGCTATTTAGGGGGTATAATGCCCGGGAATTATTTTAGCTATTCAGAATTGAGAGAGAATGATCGAGATTTGAATGAAAACAACTGAAGCCGATCGATCCTATTTATAGTGCCTGACAGACACTTTCGCGTGGCCCGCGACGGATACAAGGGGGGCCGTCGCGCCTCGCCTGAGCCTAAAAAGGCGGCGGCATCGTTGCTGAGTCACCGGTGGTGTTGACGCGTGTCATGCCACGTGGCACGCTGTGGTTTCGCCGTTTGTTGCTCGGTCGCGCCCCGCGACAGATGAAGAAGAGACTGTCGTGCCCCGCGAAAGACTATTATTTTTGTTTTTATTTGTTACTTATTAATATAGGTGTTATTCGGGTCCGTTTTTCACATACGGTGTGTATTTTAGGGCATTTAGGGGTGTCTAAAATATTTTAAGGAGAGTTGTTAAAGATTTCTTTCAAAATTAACTAAAATGGAGTAACAAAGCTTTCTAACGAATGCTAAGCCTTCTGATACATCATATAAAATTCGGCAATTTAGATTTAAATGTGACAAACAATCCACAAATTTACTATCATTTCCTCTGTTTCACTCCATGAACTCATTTTTTAATTTTTCTAAATGGTTTTTTGGATTTTTTTTAATTCTTTTAATGTTTTGGGTTTTCTAAATTTCTCCCCACAGACCAATTCTAGCGACTTAGGTATAACAACCCTCCAAAATAATTCTGACACTCTAAATATGTTTAAAATGTCCCTATACTTCCCAAAATACACCCCGTGTACGAAATACGGCCCTAAATACCTTTAATTTTACAAAAATTAAATAAAAACGAAATTAAATGGGTCGTAGCGGGGCGCGACCCCTGATGTGCGCAAAATGCAACATATAAATTACATCAAATGTGGCATAAAACTAACCCTTTTTTTAATATTAATGTTGGAAAAAAGTGTGCTTTTGTCTTCCTTTTGTATTTTCAGGATTAAAAGAGCTTAAATGAACAAAAGAAGCAAAAATGCAGCTAAATCTAACAATAATACAAGAAAAGGGAAGAAACGTGGCATGCCCGACCCCTCGACAGCATCTCCCAAAGCAAAAAACAAGAAGAAAGCTGAGCATGGGGCTGTGCCCAGCTCAACACGGGGCATGCCCAGCGGACACGACCCCGTGCCCAGCGGACACGGGGGCGTGTTCAGGTGTCTACAGAAAAGACAAAGCTATAGAAGCTTCTATTCCCGACATGGGGGCGTGCCCAGCTCAACACGGGGCCGTGGTCAACGCTAAGATTTGCAGAATCTTGCAAATCTTGATAGTACAGATACGCTTCTACACACGGGGGCGTGGTCAACTAATGCAGACAAACTATAATTAATGAAGAAAGAGAATAAGGGTGGACACGGGGTCGTGTCCAACGGACACGGGGCCGTGTCCAGGCTTTTGTGCAGGCTATAAATAGGGGTGCTTGGTTTACTTCAAAAGCATCCCTTGGCACACCACCTCTCTCACACTTCACCCACACTCCACCACCACCACAACACCATCATCCACCACCATCATCCATCATCCATCATAGAGTGTGTGAGTCGTCTCGGGATCTAAGATTGATCGTAAGAGTTCTTGACAATCAAAGGCCATGTTTTCCTAAGTCTCTTACCTCACTTGGTGAAGACAAGTGTTTAGTGTAATACTTTTTATTTTTAATCTTTTCGCACTTTTTATTTGGTTATGTATTAATGACTTTAATAACTAGTTTCTTATGTTGAAGGTGATTCTTCCTTATCGTTTGTCCGTGGTGTCTTGGCATTATTTTACTGTCTATATAAAATAAAAGATTTTCACCATTTGTTAGGATCGGAGGCTCTCATGATTGTGTTTATTTGTATGATTTGAACAATGAATGAATATGAAATAATGTAAAGTGCAGCGGAAATAGAAACAAACTTTATAAACACAATCAAGAGGGAGAATAGTTTGATAAACACCTGCTTTTCATTAGGTCAAAAGATTACAAATCAAATCAAAAGATTACACTGCATGCTTACAACAAAAACTCCCCCTCAGCCTGATGCTTCCTGGTTGATCGCACAAGATGAAAGGATTGGACTAGAGGAGAAGAACTCATTCAGTCAATCAAATGTAATAGTACAGGGTAATGTTCCATTTATAGGCAAATCAAACCACTGAAGCATCTAAGCTGACGTCACCATGAAAGTGACATCTAACAACCTAACAACCTTTAACCACTGTTCTTCTACAAACACTGCTAATCTTAACCACTGAACCTATACAATATACATGACACACTGAACTACTACTTTCTCCTTCCATCAGTGCTTTCCTCAAGGTTGATCAGTCCTTGAGTGGGCAGTCCTTTAATCAGCAGTACTTAATAGTCTTCAGTAGATTGAACCATCAGTGTTTAGTCTTTAGGGCTTTATCAGCAGTTTGAAGGACAGCAGCTGTTGTATACGGACAGTGGATAGAGGACATCAGATGTTATAAACACTTTCAAGGGGAAAGTCTGGTGTAAACACTGCTTATGATGTATCCACTGTTGTGAACCAGTTTTGGCTTTCATTATCTGTTCCTCTGATAGGGTTCAATCCCAACAATCTACCCCTGGAACAGATAATGCCAAAACTCTTCATTATTTTGGATCTTTATTGTCTCATCAGAAGTTCCCTAACTTGTCCTTTAAACTGCAACTCAAAATCCATGGAACTTATATCTTCCTCATCCCTACACAGTATAAGCTCAAGGAGATCTTGTAGATCTTCAACACTCAGGCCTAGTGCTTGTTCCCTTGATATGTGCTTTACTTCTCCATTGGATCTGAACAGGGTCAATACATGGGTCTTTTGATCAGACATCCATTTTAGTATTTTTGAACCCAATGGGTTTCTTGGGAGAGGTTTATTTACAGATGAGAAGTTTGGTGATGCTGGCCTTGTGATAATTTGTTGAGCAGTGTTCTGAGCTTTTGCTAGTTCAGAGTTTTCAGCCTGATCATTATTCTGAGCTTTTGATAGTTCAGAGTTTTCAGCATGATCAGTACTCTAAACTTTTGCTACTTCAGAATTTTCAGCTGACATTTGTTTGAAGGCCTTTTTTATGATTTCATTTGCTGCAGCTAGGTTTTCTGCAGTTTCTTGTTCAATCTGCTTTTGCCTTTTTCTTTGTTCTAGCTCAGTGACTGAAACATCTGCTGATGTGATCAGTGGTTTAGGAGCACTGATCTGTTTTGGCTCTTTGTGTTCAGGCTTTTGTGATAAACTAGAATCTGTCATTCTTCTTTTCTTTAGCCTTTCATAAGCCTCATCTGTATACTGCTTTGTCCATTTTGCTATGGCTTTAGCAGTTCCAACCTTTGCATCCACCAACTCTTGTTTCTTCTGTTTGTATCCAAGGTAAGTTTATCAATAGCCTTTTTGTATTTACTCCAGTTAGGAGCTGTCTTCTTCTTCCCTAGATCATTCTTGATCCTTGTGATTCTGTTTACTTCATGCTTTAGTGCAATGAGTGGCCATTCACTGAATTGTTCTTCATTAGCTGGATAAAATTTTTCTTTCATGATGAATGCAAGATACTCCTTTCTCATTTCCTTTTGTAGGACAGCTCCAGGTGGCAGGTTTGACATATCTTTGCTTAAATCTCTTGCATAATCTTCCATTTGTTTAACCTTAGTGAGTAAAAATTCCATTCTTTCAGAAATGGCTTTGTCACCTTGATCTTTGCATTCAATTCTAGCTCTTATATCTGCTTACCTGGCTTTCAGTTTTAGATACTCATCCATATTTGTTGGGTTCCTGAAGCCAGTGAGAGAAGGAAATTTTCTTTTTGTAGGATCATCCTCTGTATAGAATTGTCTCATCTCATCCTTTACAGCCTCCAATTCCAGTGGATAACTTTGAGCAATGGATACAAGGTTAGCAGGGTTTATTGGTTTGACAAGAGTTGGTGGAATGGATTGTTGTGGTTTGATGGCAATGTAAGGTGTGGAGGATAAAGGAATGGGTACTGGTATATCATCATTACCCTCATGAGATTTCCTTTTCCTTGTGTAAAGCCTTTTGGGTGAAGGGGGTTTTGGTTGTGATGTGATGGTGAGTGCAGTGGTAGATGGCTGACAAACAGCTGTTGAAACAACTGATGTTTCAACCTCTGTTGTCATTACAACTACTGATGTGTCAGTAGATGTCTTCTGCTTTTCAGCAGGTGGTGATTTGGTGGGTGGTGAAGTGATTTTAGGTTGTGGTGGTAGGGCAGTGGTTGTGGTGTATGTTGTAGTGATGGCAGCTGTTTGGCTAGCAGTTTTTGAAACCACTGACATATCAGCTGTTTGGGTAGAAGTTTGAGATTTTGTGGTTTGAGGTTTGGAGCCTTTGGGAGGTGGTTTGGAGGCATGCTTTGTGGGTCTGGATGGTGTGGATTTGGGTTGCCTCACTTGTCTAGTGGGCTTCTTCTTTTCATCCTTAGGATTTTCATCATCCTTTGTCTCAGAAGTACCCTGTGCATTCAGCTCCATATAAGCTCTCTTCTCCTGTTCCCACCTGGCTTTATCCTTAGCCTCTCTATCTCTTTTAACACTTGCTTTTGCTTCTGCAAGTGCATTTGTGGTGGCATCAATTTTCTTACTACCATCTGGCAAAGGGATGTTTTTAGTCATGTTTTCTTTTCCTGGTTCAATGTAGAGGCCATCTTCTATTCCCTTCTTCTTCCACTCTTTGATTTTCTCCCCCTTTTTGGCATTATCTGAAGGAAGTTTATCAATGAAAAGAACAGTGGGAGGGGCTTTGCCAGTAGTGTTCAGGATGTGAGCCTTTATAGCCTTGATATCTGCTTGAGTATCTCTAAACCTTGACTCCATCATGTTTCTCAGCTCTTGAACATGTATAGCATGCTGCTGATCAGCCATTTCTCTTTGTTGTTGGAGCAGGGGTTGAAACAAATTCCACAACTCATTTGCATCAGATGCTTGTGGTGGAGCAGGTGCTTGAGTTGGAACAGCAGTGGTTGAGGCTTTTTGAGCTTTTAACAACTGTTGCATCATATCTTTTATTTCAGCAACAGATGTCTCAAGATTTTCGATTCTATCCGTCAATTCCTGATATTTTGAATCATCACCAAAGTTAATGGGATCATCTGAATCCCCACCAGCAGTGGTTGTATCAATGTGTGACTTAGGAAATGAATCCCAAAAATCAGCCATTGATGCCCCTTGTTCTTGGTTCTGGGGTCTTCTTTCTTCAACACTTGATAACCTTTTTGAAGGTACCAGTGGTTAAAACAATCTCACTAGTGGTTACCAGAGGTGCTATAGAAGAAATTGCCTTCAAGGGAGTATGTGTCACACCCCGACCGCGTAAAACAACAAATCGCGGCGGAAACATCGGGGCGTGTTGCAACAGAATTAATGTTTCATAACCATGGATATCAAAAGTGTTTCGTTTTATTAAACATTGAATATTTACATCGTCTGGAAATCTAAATACACTATTAAAACATAGTCTATCATTGTTATTGAGTCACTAAGGCCTTGTCCAATCCTATGTGAGCATGCATCTTAACAATCGATATCATCCAACAATACCTGAAACATATGTGAAAACGAGGTCAGCAAAGAAATGCTGGCGAGATACATAGGTTTTGTGAAAATAAGATTCATGACTTATGTTTAAGAAAATGTTTAGTCATGAACCTTGTAATTTGCTTTGTCTTTGTAAATCATTTGAAAAATAATAAGTTTAGATGATATGTATAAATAAGAGAATAATGCATGATTAAATGAATAACCATGTAAAATGAGTTTGTATAAGATAAGTTGTTTGTAAATAAATGTCTTGTGAAAAGTATGTTACTTGTATAAAATGTCCTATGTCTCAAACTGAAATGATTCAAATAACGCTACGACATGTAATACCATACAAACACTTATATATAGGAAGTACCAGCGGCGTATCCACCATGCTTGTATCATATTACACCCGCATCGTTACTTAATCATTTACTCAAACCAAACCAAACAATGTAAAATGTCTATGTTTAAATATCCCTGTCAAATGTCTATGTCAAATATCCATGTCAAATGTCTATGTCAAATATCCATATATGGCAAGTGAAATGTCTCAACTAAACCATATGCACAAAACAAAGTATTGAAGTAAAACTTGGTTTAAATCAAAGTTATGTTTTGTGGGAAATACATGATCAAATGTCAATCATGTTCCAACATTTACCCAATCGTTAACCCATCTTGTTTTAATCGTTCTAGTCGTTCTTGTTTTAATTGTGAAACTACTTTATGATCGATTCTCTAATAACATTCAAACCTTCTTGACGCGTTCCTCGTTCCAACTCGCTCTCGTTCTCGTTCTTAACAAACCCTTACCAAAGGATAAGTTAATAATTACAAATTCAGTCGCTACCCACAACCCCCACACATAACAATGGGTGCAGTAAATAACGGGATTTGTCAGATCCTATGGTACCATAACCTAATACTGGTCGGCTTGATCATTGCTAATGAATGTCATCGGTCATGTAAACTACAACCAACAAGTTTGTTCACTTTTTGAAATTGTTATTAGTTTTTGAAATCATTGTATTCGTTCTTGAAATCATTGTTAGCGTTCTTGAAATAATTGTTAGCGTTCTTGAAACCACATTTGTAATTGTTCTTGAAACTATTGTAATTGTTCTTGAAACTATTGTAAAACATTTAGCACATATGAGTCACCCCAAAACGTTTGGAAAACAGTAAAAGAGGGGAATAATGTACTCGCCTGAGAATGCTTGGAGGTCTTGAACAACAACCAGAACAAAGCTAGAGGGAGCACGGAATCAGTCGGCAATCTAAAACTATATAAATAAACCGGACTTAAATCGGGAGATCAGATAGGATGAGGCTTGGTAAACCAAATGAGTGTTGGAACTCATGTGATATGGTTAATCAAAGCCTACATACTAAATGAAACTTAGCCTAAGTGTTTTTGACCCATTACGACCCGTTTAGGAAGCTTATGCTACTTTAACGTGTCGTGCGCGTGAAACGCGTTCGGACCGCCTAACTAGTCCTATGAAAAGTATTATATGCCTAAACATGTTACATAATCAGTTATCTGACAAAGGTTTAGGTTACATATGCTTAATTACCAATTATACATGAAAAGGGTATTCTGGTAATTTACCTAAGGCATATAAACTACCTATCATACAACTACTTAAACGATGTGACCATAAGGTATAACCTCGGAAGGTTATTCCCTATATACTATGGTCACCTAATGTATTTGGTCGGATCCTAATGATCGACCAAACTGGGTCGGGTTCGAAGGTATAGGCGATTTATTAGATCGCCTACCCTACGACCCTAGACAACGTGGTAATCAGTGGGCATAGTCCCAAGGGACTATGACCAACGTGATTACACTCACGTTGCGAAGTTCAAACGAACTTCGCATTGACCATTACTGGTCAACGCTGAAAGTCAAACAAAGTTTGACTTTCTGACTCGAAAAGCAGTAAAATAAGGAAAAGAACGAAAGAATACTTACCCAGGGTCCCCGAATGCTAATCCCGATCTAAGAACTCAGGTATGAAACAATGGTTTCAACTTAGAGCTCTCAAATCAGAATTCTTGTGCAAAATGAGGTTGTGTGGGTTGGGTATTTATAGGAATACCCGAACCGTTAGGATCGTTTCATGGAAAACGTGCCATGATCCAACCCGTACACTTGTCGGAACCTTATGGAAGCTAAAATTCCATCCTTATCTCATGACTAGACAATTAGGAACTTGTGGTTGTGGATTAATCTGCTGAAAACAGGCTGTTAAGTACTCTGCATCTGGTCTGCAGACCCCTAGCGCACCGCTACGCTAAAAGTGTAGCGCACCGCTAGGCTTAAGTTTGGCAGATTTACACTTTTGGTCCCTGTCATGCATTCAGCCCATTTTCGACACGTTTAAGGCCCGTTAACCCCATTTCAAAGCTCTAAAATGAAGTTAAAGTATAGGGAACTTAAAATGTGTTCAAAAATATCTCGGATGTCGGTTCGTTTAGCCTACGAACGCGATGTTCGCTTAATTACGACGGAATGCGCATAAGCGCGAAAAACGATCCAAATGACGCGACGAAAGGATTTTTCTTATGCCGAACACTAAAATAAAATATTATAGTGCTTACATAAATTTTTGGATGTCCGGATGTATTCAGAACGTAAGTTATGCGTAAAAATGCGAACTTGTGCACTTTTTGGCGCTTTTAGTCCCTGAATGACACAAAAGTTTATTTTAGCATACCGAACACCTCAAAGCCTATTTCTAAGCTATGTAAAGGATATTTATGGTATGTTTAACTTATGTTCATGTTCCGGAAGGTCTGTTACAGTTCAAATTGGCATACTTTCGCAGTTTGTCAACTTTAGTCCCTGTAAGCGATTAAACTTTGATTTCACCACACCAAACCTTCCAAAACTTATAACTAAGTTATGTAAAGGTTATTTAAGGTATGTTAAGCCTATTTCACTTTTCCAGAGTGTTCGTTGGATTAAACTGGTTATATCTACACATCAGAGCGCGTATAACCCTCCAGAAAGCGATTTAAAGCTTGAAATCGAACAAGAGTCGATATGTGCAAACGATACACATATTTTTACAAATCCCAAGTATGAAATACAATATTTCATTGGTTTGGTATTTGTTTGATGGCCGTGGAGGCACAGGTGTTACAGTCTCCCCTACTTTAGGAAATTTCGTCCCGAAATTTATTTAGAGGAAACTTGTAAGAGTTTAAAACATGAAGTTGAAAAGATCGAACAATATTGGCTAGATTTCTGAACTTCTAGTAACTTTAATAATCATCATGATTGCAACGTAAGAGGGATACCTATATATGCAAGTATATAAAGCATCATTGGTGCGTCCACCGTACCTCCATTACATCGTCCTCATTTTGTTATTGTTGTCGCTATCGGTTCTTTCACATAATAAATCTTACTGGATTTCTGTGCACTAAATTTCATAATTATGTGCGCATACATAATTAGAGAATTCCTTGCACAGTTCACACAGTCTATTTTATAATGTGTAGGGTAAAACCAAATGAACAATCCTGTGATGAGCGTGACTTAGACCGCCATAGAGTCCTTTAGACTAAATCAATAAATGATTTAAATAGACTATCAAGGAGTCTGTCCAGCTACATCACTAGATGTCGTTCTTTAACCAAATCGTGAATCAATCTTTTTGATTAGACCACTAAAGGGTCTCTAATGAATCATGGAGTAGTACCATATAATCCAAGGGTCTTAACTATTACATAGAAGCCCATTAAGGATTTAAGGTAGTACCTTTTGAATATCCTGCTACGAATCTCTCATATGAAGATATGAAAGATCCTGTGAGGATTTGGATAACGAATATCCAGAGTATTAAAAACACAAAAATGCATAAAAGAAAACATAAGATGAATTAACACATAGTCACATAACCACAAAATTGTTTAACTAGAAGTTTGTTCTGCTAACAGAGTACATGTATTTAAAGCACACTAGGAATCCATCTCGTGGATTTCATTTGGTACTTTAAACATTATCAAGAATCTAACTATAAAGATAGAAAGATCTTTAAAAGAAAGAATTCGATTTCGATTTTAAGGAACCGAAATGTTCGAATTTAGGTACATAAGGAATCCAATTAAGGACTCTGATTTGAATGATAATCATCCACAAGGATCTAATTGTGAAGATAAAAAGATCCCATATGAATTTTTGAAGTTGAAGATGTTTTGAAACCTTGCACTGGATGTGCTTAGGTCAAAACATGATGTAAAATGCTTATGAAGTTGAGATGCTTGATATGTCAAGGCGACATACGAAGCAGAATTTTGAAGGTTAAGTCAATGTATGAGGAAAATATATTTTTTTTTTTGAAAACTATGCATGGGGTTCTTTTAAGAAAAAGGTGTTTAACGTTTTTGAAACCTTATATATAATACTTTTGAAATAAAGTAGGTGTATTAGGTAGATATATTTACAAAAATGTTTTTAAAATCATGTGAGATGAATTTTGAAATTATGTATAAGGTTTTTGAAAGACATGAATGATGCTTTTCGAAATCATGCACTTGATCAGAAAATGTATTGTGTTAATATTGTCTTTAGACTATATGAAATATTTTGAAATTAGAAAGGTTGGTTTTGATAACATGGCCAATGTTTTTGAAATAACATAGATAATGCATCTAGAAAAATTGTTTTCAAACTATATGGAATGTTTTGAGATTATGAAGATTGTGTTGAAATACTTGTACTGTGTATGTTGAAAAATCAAAACGTAATGGGTATGAGATTTGAAAAATATCCTTAGTTATCTAACCAAGGATTCAAAGGCACAGATGTGCAGAGGCATGATCACTCATAATGTCACTTTATTTTCTATACTTTGTTTCTTAGAATGAAACGAGTACTTAAAATGTTCGAGGGAATCATGAGCGATCATTTGAAAGAGAGAATCACAAGAGTAGTTTGTAAGGAACATAGTTCCTTGATGTAGGTATCATAGGAAAAGCCATACACACCTAGCAGGGGGTTGAGCTGGTTGGTTGGGGACTGCTTTACCATTGTGAGCGACCATGGCGAAGTTCTGAGAAGCCTTTCGCTTCTTCGACTTCTTAGGGGATCGTTCATCCATGGTCTTTGATTCCTCGATTGGTTTATTGGCTGATGGTGTTGTCGCCTGACTAGGTCCTGCCTGTCTTGGTGACTCTTGAGTGGCTTCATCCTGGAGATGATACATGGCAGTAGCTAATTCAACAGTCTTCAGGACTACTTCGCCTATTCGCTGAGCGAATTTTGGCTGCTTGCTCAGATATCTGGGCGTCATCGTGATGAAGAGACATTCTTGAAGAAAAAGAAAGGCATAGGGAGAAACAGGTGAAAGATTATTGGACAATCAAAACAGAATGATAACGCATGAAGATTGCGATCATTTGTTTGTTACCTAAGGCAAACAAATGAGACGGTGACTGATCAAAGTAAATGGGTCAAAAATAATGTATCGCGAAGACATGTTCGCCTATAAGTGAACACTCATCCCAAGAATTCCCAGGTAAGCACAACTGGTCTCGCGTCTGATGAGATGTATACGAAGTGCTTGCCTAGACAGAAAACCCAGAATACAGGCATTCACCCTTCCAGTTTGCACGTGTTCACATCATTTAAAACCCAAAACCTTGACGAAGTTTTGAAAACTCAAAGGGGTTCAAAATCATATAACAGAGGGTTCAAAACCTAGTAATCAATCATCCTAGAACAGATGATTAGTTTTCAAAGCGGTTTTGAAATTTATGTTCTTGTTGTGGTCGTCGCCTAAGGATAGGTGACGGTATTGTTTTATGACTAAACGCAAGTAAACTCGCGTTAGGGTCCTAAGAAGGTTATAGACTAGGTCAAAGCATTACTAATTACTAATAACCTAATTCCCTATAACCATTGGCTCTGATACCATCTTTTCTGTCACACCCCGACCGCGTAAAACAACAAATCGCGGCGGAAACATCGGGGCGTGTTGCAACAGAATTAATGTTTCATAACCATGGATATCAAAAGTGTTTCGTTTTATTAAACATTGAATATTTACATCGTCTGGAAATCTAAATACACTATTAAAACATAGTCTATCATTGTTATTGAGTCACTAAGGCCTTGTCCAATCCTATGTGAGCATGCATCTTAACAATCGATATCATCCAACAATACCTGAAACATATGTGAAAACGAGGTCAGCAAAGAAATGCTGGCGAGATACATAGGTTTTGTGAAAATAAGATTCATGACTTATGTTTAAGAAAATGTTTAGTCATGAACCTTGTAATTTGCTTTGTCTTTGTAAATCATTTGAAAAATAATAAGTTTAGATGATATGTATAAATAAGAGAATAATGCATGATTAAATGAATAACCATGTAAAATGAGTTTGTATAAGATAAGTTGTTTGTAAATAAATGTCTTGTGAAAAGTATGTTACTTGTATAAAATGTCCTATGTCTCAAACTGAAATGATTCAAATAACGCTACGACATGTAATACCATACAAACACTTATATATAGGAAGTACCAGCGGCGTATCCACCATGCTTGTATCATATTACACCCGCATCGTTACTTAATCATTTACTCAAACCAAACCAAACAATGTAAAATGTCTATGTTTAAATATCCCTGTCAAATGTCTATGTCAAATATCCATGTCAAATGTCTATGTCAAATATCCATATATGGCAAGTGAAATGTCTCAACTAAACCATATGCACAAAACAAAGTATTGAAGTAAAACTTGGTTTAAATCAAAGTTATGTTTTGTGGGAAATACATGATCAAATGTCAATCATGTTCCAACATTTACCCAATCGTTAACCCATCTTGTTTTAATCGTTCTAGTCGTTCTTGTTTTAATTGTGAAACTACTTTATGATCGATTCTCTAATAACATTCAAACCTTCTTGACGCGTTCCTCGTTCCAACTCGCTCTCGTTCTCGTTCTTAACAAACCCTTACCAAAGGATAAGTTAATAATTACAGATTCAGTCGCTACCCACAACCCCCACACATAACAATGGGTGCATTAAATAACGGGATTTGTCAGATCCTATGGTACCATAACCTAATACTGGTCGGCTTGATCATTGCTAATGAATGTCATCGGTCATGTAAACTACAACCAACAAGTTTGTTCACTTTTTGAAATTGTTATTAGTTTTTGAAATCATTGTATTCGTTCTTGAAATCATTGTTAGCGTTCTTGAAATAATTGTTAGCGTTCTTGAAACCACATTTGTAATTGTTCTTGAAACTATTGTAATTGTTCTTGAAACTATTGTAAAACATTTAGCACATATGAGTCACCCCAAAACGTTTGGAAAACAGTAAAAGAGGGGAATAATGTACTCGCCTGAGAATGCTTGGAGGTCTTGAACAACAACCAGAACAAAGCTAGAGGGAGCACGGAATCAGTCGGCAATCTAAAACTATATAAATAAACCGGACTTAAATCGGGAGATCGGATAGGATGAGGCTTGGTAAACCAAATGAGTGTTGGAACTCATGTGATATGGTTAATCAAAGCCTACATACTAAATGAAACTTAGCCTAAGTGTTTTTGACCCATTACGACCCGTTTAGGAAGCTTATGCTACTTTAACGTGTCGTGCGCGTGAAACGCGTTCGGACCGCCTAACTAGTCCTATGAAAAGTATTATATGCCTAAACATGTTACATAATCAGTTATCTGACAAAGGTTTAGGTTACATATGCTTAATTACCAATTATACATGAAAAGGGTATTCTGGTAATTTACCTAAGGCATATAAACTACCTATCATACAACTACTTAAACGATGTGACCATAAGGTATAACCTCGGAATGTTATTCCCTATATACTATGGTCACCTAATGTATTTGGTCGGATCCTAATGATCGACCAAACTGGGTCGGGTTCGAAGGTATAGGCGATTTATTAGATCGCCTACCCTACGACCCTAGACAACGTGGTAATCAGTGGGCATAGTCCCAAGGGACTATGACCAACGTGATTACACTCACGTTGCGAAGTTCAAACGAACTTCGCATTGACCATTACTGTTCAACGCTGAAAGTCAAACAAAGTTTGACTTTCTGACTCGAAAAGCAGTAAAATAAGGAAAAGAACGAAAGAATACTTACCCAGGGTCCCCGAATGCTAATCCCGATCTAAGAACTCAGGTATGAAACAATGGTTTCAACTTAGAGCTCTCAAATCAGAATTCTTGTGCAAAATGAGGTTGTGTGGGTTGGGTATTTATAGGAATACCCGAACCGTTAGGATCGTTTCATGGAAAACGTGCCATGATCCAACCCGTACACTTGTCGGAACCTTATGGAAGCTAAAATTCCATCCTTATCTCATGACTAGACAATTAGGAACTTGTGGTTGTGGGTTAATCTGCTGAAAACAGGCTGTTAAGTACTCTGCATCTGGTCTGCAGACCCCTAGCGCACCGCTACGCTAAAAGTGTAGCGCACCGCTAGGCTTAAGTTTGGCAGATTTACACTTTTGGTCCCTGTCATGCATTCAGCCCATTTTCGACACGTTTAAGGCCCGTTAACCCCATTTCAAAGCTCTAAAATGAAGTTAAAGTATAGGGAACTTAAAATGTGTTCAAAAATATCTCGGATGTCGGTTCGTTTAGCCGTACGAACGCGATGTTCGCTTAATTACGACGGAATGCGCATAAGCGCGAAAAACGATCCAAATGACGCGACGAAAGGATTTTTCTTATGCCGAACACTAAAATAAAATATTATAGTGCTTACATAAATTTTTGGATGTCCGGATGTATTCAGAACGTAAGTTATGCGTAAAAATGCGAACTTGTGCACTTTTTGGCGCTTTTAGTCCCTGAATGACACAAAAGTTTATTTTAGCATACCGAACACCTCAAAGCCTATTTCTAAGCTATGTAAAGGATATTTATGGTATGTTTAACTTATGTTCATGTTCCGGAAGGTCTGTTACAGTTCAAATTGGCATACTTTCGCAGTTTGTCAACTTTAGTCCCTGTAAGCGATTAAACTTTGATTTCACCACACCAAACCTTCCAAAACTTATAACTAAGTTATGTAAAGGTTATTTAAGGTATGTTAAGCCTATTTCACTTTTCCAGAGTGTTCGTTGGATTAAACTGGTTATATCTACACATCAGAGCGCGTATAACCCTCCAGAAAGCGATTTAAAGCTTGAAATCGAACAAGAGTCGATATGTGCAAACGATACACATATTTTTACAAATCCCAAGTATGAAATACAATATTTCATTGGTTTGGTATTTGTTTGATGGCCGTGGAGGCACAGGTGTTACAGTCTGATTGATGAAACAACTGGCCAAATGTAGATCTGTTGATCCAACACTTGTAGTTGCTGCTCCACTTGAACTACTGTCAGGAATTACTTGTAACTCCTACAGTGTAACCTCCTAAAATGTTGCTGGGATAGCAGAGGTATAAGCATCAGATGTCACACCCTGGCTTTGCGGAAGCGTGGTTAATTTTGGTGTGACTTCTTAATACCATAGCTTAACCATAACAAAGCTATATGAAATAAAATCATGCAAGATCATCCATTTGATTAAGTTTTAAAACCAGAGTAACATACCATTGTCTTAAAGACTTACAACATCATAACATAAAACATTGTCTTGAAAAACGTAAACATCAACATGAGATAAACGCAGTTTAAGATTTGTGACTTGTCCAGGAAAGAGTCACATTTCCTAAACTGGGATGACCTTGGAACCCTTATGCAGCGGGAAAACATAACATACCGCGCCAGATCTTTAGTTTCCTGAAATACATGTAAGTTGAAAAATCAACAATAATGTTGAGCGAGTTCATGTGTAAGTGAGTAAGTAAACCTTTGTGAGTATAAAAATAGTCTTTGGTATGTAGCAAATAAGGGAATTGAGATCACCAATGGTTTGCAAGGCCACTGATATATGTGAAGTGAAAATAGGGAGACTCAAACCTAGCAGATTTCGCCACGGCATTAGTATGTGGACAAAGTCACCCCAAGGTCCGTTTCTAGTTTGGCCTGGGGCTGGGCTCGCTACACCCAGATAGATCTACCGCTCCTGTCCCTCGGTCCCGACATGAGGACTAATGGCCTCATATTGCTCCTACCCACTCACATGATCTAAGTAGTAAACCTCCTTATGCTAACCATACCGCGTATAAAGTACTCGTAATCATAGTAACATGTATTTCACCCCCGCAGTTAAGAAAACTGAAAACAGTTAGAGAAAAGGGGGACATGAACTCACAGTGAAGCGTCTCTACCAAGTATCTCCTGCTCACGCAGCTGTGTGACGACCTACACGTACTAATTCTATTAGACGGACGGCCGTGCCTTAGCTTTATAGTTTAAGTCTTTGGGAAATAGTTAGACAACTATTTCGTGTTTACATTCAGTATATACTTGGTAGTTAATCTCCTTCCCAAAGATGGGGGATTTAATACATGTGCGTTCAAATTAAATCATTAAGTCTCACTTAATATATATTCATATTTCCAATACCAAAATATAAGTATTTTCTCAAAAATATTATATTTTCATTTCGCATAATTTTCCTCCAATAATACGTTGCTAGAATACGCGTTCAAAATATTTCCGTAAGTGCGTAAGTTACGTTTTAACAATCGAGTGGTAATATAATTACCGGTGTAACTTATATATTTATGGTGAAAGCGTTCGTATTAATTTGGATTCGTTAACGTTCGTAAATATTATTTTTACTCTAGAAATAATATTTATGTATTTTCACAAAATAATCATAAACAGTGTGTGAAAAATATATATTTATCACGTTAAATTTTGTGAAAATCCCACCTCCGAATATTTAGGAAATAAAGTCATGGCGAAATTTATACTTTGAAAACATGTCCAAAAATAATTCTAACACTTGTAGTGTAAATAGTTCTAAGTGTTAGGTTGTTAGGGAAATTTCGCCAGAGTTTCCTCTGTAACTGGAGGTGGCCACGCTTTCAAGCGTATCATTTTCTTTAACAAATCAACTCAACAATTTTCTTTATTTGATCAGAACAACTTTCATCACAACAACTAATCAACATATGCGTAAATTGCCAAAAATTACAAGAACTTGCAGTTTTCCCAAAACTGTGGTGTAAATCCCCTTAAATTTAGTAGATCTTCATATAAGGTAATTTGATCTTGTAAAAACCTCGTTTTTAGAGAAAATCCATCTTTAAAACTTCCAGTCATCTTTTACAAAAACTGTTATTTTGTCGGATCTTTTCATTTCACAAGTGTTTACACACTTGTGGTTTATAAAAATCATTCTTGTTAGTGTAAGATCCATTTTTAGAAAGCATGATTTCTTTAACGCTTGGTCCTTTGAAAATACCACTTGCAGATACGTAGATCTGCTAGTTTTAAACACTATTCCACAAGTACAACATTTTTACACAAGTTCATGTTTCATGTGTGGTAGAGTTTCACCTTTTAACCCTTGTTACTTCTAAAATAGTCTTATGTCATGATCCAAGAACATGACTACACCGGGTTAACCGATGATTCGAGCTACCACAACATAGATCGGGTCTAAATAATCACAAATTTCAATTACTACAACATTTACACAACATGTGAGCTTTTAACCATCATTTTTCATGTTTTTAGTAGACTTTAATGCACCATCTTGTATGTTAACGAATTTTAACCGTTACAAATCTTATTAACCACTTTAGAATAGTTCAAGAACGAGTTTTAAGCATTATACCTCTAGCTCGAGGCTAGGGAAGAATCTATGCGCAAAAGAGGTGGATAAAAGCTAAGTAGAGAGGTCCTTCGCGTTCCGCTTGCACCAAGCTTCCTAATACGAGACCCTTGATGCTTGAATGAGCTTGGAACTCGCAAGATCAAACTTGAAGAATGGATGGATGGGGGTGGGGTGTTCGGCCGAGAGCTCTAGAGGGCAAGAGAGAGAGTTTGGAGTGTGTTGTGTTTAGTGAAAGTTATGATGTGTTTAGAGGTTAACTTATAGACAATTAATCCCACTATTAACCAAAGGATCTTGTGTCATTTAGATATTAGACAAACAAGATTTAGTAAATCAACATGGTACAAGAGTGGGGTCACTTGGTGACCGATTCGGTTGGGGGGGGGGGGTACCTAGTTCGAATCCAACTAGCTGATTAGGAACAAGTTAGTTAAGTTAAGTGTCTTACCCGGTTACTAATGTGCAGTGTGCTATGACGGGTGTTAGGGTATACGGGGACCCTAACTGGCTCAGAAAAAGATAAATAGTGTAAATGACAATATTTTCATGTTCCGGGTATAGTCCGGTTGTTTGGTTGGATAGTAATCCGTTAAAGCGTTACTAAAGCTTTAAAGTGTCGTTATTACTCTTTTTAGTGACACTACTCATTTCTGACACTTTGGAAAGTGTCTAGTAATATTTTTCTCAGGTTTTGGCACTTTATTAGTTAGCTAAAAGCTGAATTATTTTGTAAAGTGCTGAGTTTTGTACTTAGAGTACGTTTTAGGCACATCCAGTCATTGTAACTTATTCCTAGAGACGCAGTTCTACAACCCTTGTATCCCTACACTCACCATTAGTGTAGCAATTATCTCAGGCTCTTACAGGCCTTAGAGGCAGTGTTTGCCTGATGCTGGCTTTATCAGCATGTTCAATAGGTTATCCGTGTATTGTGCTACTGTGCTTTTTGTGCATCATGTTTGTCACTAAGGTTCAGTATGTAAATAATGTAGTGACAGCAAGCAAGTATGATGCAAGTAAGTACATGTATCAGTATTCAAGTAGCAGTTTATTCACAAGTTCAAGTAAGCACAGTAATTCAGCAGTAATTAATTACTAATTAAGTCGTACGGATACCTGGTTTAGTGCGGGTTGTCACATTCTCCCCCCGTTAAATAAATTTCGTCCCGAAATTTAAGTTCTGCTTGTAGATGCAGGGTTCTTAGGAAAAAAGGTGGGGGTATTTCTCTTTCATCTGGTCCTCACGTTCCCAGGTGTATTCAGGACCATGTCTGGCATTCCAACGAACTTTGACGAGCTTGACACTGCTCCGGCGGGTCTTGTTTACTTTCCAATCCGTAACCTCAACCGGTTCTTCAACGAAGTGGAGCGTGTCGTCAACATGAATCTCGTCGATGGGAATGGCAATGTCATCTTGAGTTGGACTCTTCTTCAGGTTGGATACATGAAATGTATCGTGAACACCATTCAGTTCAGCAGGTAGGTCCAACTTGTATGCTACTAGTCCTATTCTTTCCAGAATTCTGAAAGGACCAATTGAGCGCGGATTCAACTTCCCACGCTTTCCGAAGCGTGCCACACCCTTCCAGGGTGAAACTTTCAATAACACCATTTCTCCAACATGGAATTCCACATGTTTCCGGTTTGGATCCGCATAGGCCTTCTGTCTGTGGCGAGCTGCTTCGATGCGTTTAAGAATCTGCGCGATCTTGTTTGTCGTCTCTTGGACGATTTCGGGGCCAGCAAGCTGCCTATCACCTGCGTCAGCCCAACATAAGGGTGATCGGCACTTGCGTCCGTAAAGGGCTTCAAATGGCGCGACACCAATACTGGTGTGGTAGCTGTTGTTGTATGAAAATTCGACCAAAGGTAAATGTTTATCCCAGCTACCGCCCAAATCCATAACACACGCTCTCAGCATGTCTTCCAAAGTCTGTATCGTTCGCTCGCTTTGACCGTCAGTTTGCGGGTGAAACGCAGTGCTCAGATTTAATTGTGAGCCAAAGGCTTCTTGGAAGGATTGCCATATCCTTGACACAAACCTTCCGTCTCTATCAGAGATGATTGAGAGAGGTACTCCATGGCGAGCGACGATCTCTCTCATGTAAATTTCAGCCAATTTGCTAGTGTTATCCTTCTCTCGGATAGGTAAGAAGTGTGCTGACTTCGTTAATCGATCCACTATCACCCAAATAGTGTCATGGCCTCTCGGCGTTCTTGGCAGCTTTGTAATAAAATCCATGGAGATTTGTTCCCATTTCCACTTGGGAATCTCAGGTTGTTGTAGAAGTCCTGAAGGCTTCTGGTATTCGGCTTTAACCTTAGCGCACGTTAAACATTTGCTCACGTACACAGCAACATCGCCTTTCATCCTAGGCCACCAATAATAATCTTTGAGATCCTGGTACATCTTATCCGCTCCAGGATGGATAGAGTACCGTGATTTGTGAGCTTCATCTAAAATAACTTTCCTTAAACCACCAAACAGAGGAACCCAAACCCTTTTCTCGAAGCATAACGTTCCTTCCTCGTTTGGTACCAGTAGCTTCTCCATCCCACGGAGATATTCTTCTTCAAGGTTTCCTTCCTTGAAAGCTTCTTTCTGCGTGGCACGAATGCGCAAGGAAAGATCGGTCTGAATAATCATTTCTAAAGCTCTAACCCTTATGGGCTTGATTCTCTCTTTACGACTTAGGGCATCGGCGACCACGTTCGCCTTCCCTGGATGGTACTTTATCTCGCAGTCGTAATCGTTCAGCAACTCAACCCATCGTCTTTGTCTCATATTCAGCTCCTTCTGGTTGAATATGTGCTGTAGGCTCTTGTGATCTGTAAAGATTGTACACTTTGTACCATAAAGGTAGTGTCTCCAGATCTTTAATGTAAAAACCACTGCGCCGAGCTCCAAATCGTGTGTGGTATAGTTCTTTTCGTGCACTTTCAGTTGACGCGATGCGTAAGCAATAACCTTTTGGCGTTGCATCAACACACAACCTAATCCTTGACGCGATGCGTCGCAGTATACCACAAAATCATCAGTACCTTCCGGTAGTGCTAAGATTGGCGCATTGCAGAGCTTATCCTTCAGTATCTGGAACGCTTCTCCCTGTTTGATTCCCCAATCAAACTTCTTATCCTTCTGGGTGAGGAGCGTCAATGGTTGAGCGATTTTTGAGAAATCCTCAATGAACCTTCGATAGTAGCCAGCCAAACCCAAGAATTGTCGAATCTCGGTTGGCGTCTTTGGCGTTTCCCAATTCTTGATCGCCTCGATCTTTGTTGGATCCACGTGGATTCCATCTCCATTTACCACGTGCCCAAGGAATTGGACTTCACGTAGCCAAAATTCGCACTTGGAGAATTTGGCATACAGCTGTTCCTTCTTCAGCAGCTCCAAAATAGCTCTAAGATGCTGCTCGTGTTCAGCCTTCGTCTTTGAATAAATTAAAATGTCATCGATGAATACAATCACGAACTTATCCAAGTACGGCTTGCAAACCCTATTCATTAGATCCATGAATACCGCAGGTGCGTTTGTCAAACCAAATGGCATAACAAGGAACTCGTAGTGTCCATAACGAGTTCTGAAGGCTGTCTTTGGGATACTTTCCTCTTGTATCCTTAACTGATGGTATCCAGATCGAAGATCGATCTTTGAATAAAAGCTTGAGCCTTGCAGTTGATCAAACAGATCATCAATTCTTGGCAGAGGATACCTATTCTTGATCGTCAGCTTGTTCAATTCCCGGTAGTCAATGCACATACGAAAACTACCGTCCTTCTTCTTGACAAACAGGACTGGAGCTCCCCAAGGCGAGAAGCTTGGTCGGATAAATCCCTTGTCTAACAACTCTTGAAGTTGTGTCGACAGTTCCTGCATCTCAGATGGAGCAAGTCTGTAAGGTGCCTTAGCCACAGGCGCGGCGCCTGGAACTAAGTCAATGCGGAACTCTACTTGCCTCTGAGGTGGCAGTCCAGGCAAGTCTTCTGGGAAGACTTCTGGATACCCCTCACGACAGGGATGTCTTCGATCTTTGGCTCAGCAACCTTTTTATCCACAATGTGTGCCAGAAAAGCAACACATCCTTTCTGCAAACACTTCCTTGCTTTCAAGCAGCTGATAATCCTCAACGGCGTCTCACGCTTCTCTCCGTGAACCACAATTGTTTCGCCATCTTCGGTTGGGATACGAACGATCTTTTCGTGACAAACTATCTCAGCTTTGTTGCCTGATAACCAATCCATTCCTACCACCACGTCGAAGCTTCCCAACTGGACTGGTAGTAGATCTAGAGCGAACTCACGTTCTCCCAATTCGATCACACAACCTCTGATAACTTCATTGGCTTCTACTAACTTTCCATTAGCCAATTCGATCGAGTAGGGAATATCTAACTTATTAGCGGCTAAACCAAGCATATTCTTAAATTCTAACGACACGAAGCTATAATCGGCACCAGTATCAAATAAAACGGATGCATAGCGTTGATTTACAGGGAACGTACCAGTAACGACATTGGGGTCCTGGCACGCTTCCCTAGCTTCGATTTGGAACACTCTTCCACGGGCTTGGTTTAACTCTGGGCAGTTCTTCTTAAAATGCCCGATATCACCGCAGTTATAGCATCCAAGTCTTTGCCCGTTTCCACCTCCATTTCCAGCTTGGTTGTTGTTCTGGTTTGCATTGCCAGCTTGGTTCGCAAAGTTGCCTCGATTCCCGTTCCTCCATAGTTTCCTTGTGAGCGATTACCACCACGATTATTATTCCTATTCCCAAATCCTCCCTGGCCTCCCCGGCCAGCACTAGCCCAACAAGAATCCTTCAAGTGGCCCGGCTTTCCACATGCTTCGCATACTTTCACACTACAATGGCCAGTATGGTGGTGTTGACAGGTATTACACTTGGACTGGGTGCCCTGATATCCTTTTCCTTTCTTTCCACTACCAGCTGTAACCTGAGCTGGCGTGCCTGATCCTCCTTTCTTAACCGCCACACTGGCGCCCTGCTTGAAGTTTGAGAACTTCCGTTTGTTACCTCCTGATGACTCGACGTGAGTCTCTTTCTTCTTCGGTTCTGCTTCATCAAACTTGTTCAGGCGAATGGCCTCCTCTGTGAGAGCCACACTCAAATCAATCGCCTCAGTAATGGTCGCAGGCTTGGATGAGGTTACCATGCTTATGATTTGAGGAGCTAGTCCCCAAATGAAGCGTTCAATTCTCTTGAACTCAGGAGTGACCATGTAGGGTACCACATGTGATAAGTCATGGAACCTCTGAACGTACTCTGCGATCTTTGGACCGTCCATTTTCAAGTGCCAAAACTCGGTCTCCAATCTCTGGATTTCTGCGCGGGAACAGTACTTTTTGCGCATAAGTTCCTTCAGTTCGGTCCAGGTCAGCGCGTAGGCAGCAGCTTCGCCTAGTGTTTGTACTTGTAGATTCCACCAGGATAGGGCTCCATCCAGAAACAGCCCTGAGATATAGGTGACTTGCTGATCCAGCGCGCACTTGCTCATGCGAAGAACAGATTCGGTTTTCTCAGCCCAACGAACAAAGGCGACAGCACCTCCTGTGCCATCAAAGTTTACGGGCTTGCAGTCTAAGAACTGCTTGTAGGTGCATCCTGCACATACGTTATAACATACGTTTGGCATTAGCATCATTGCTAAAGATATCCAATTAGGTCATGGTAGGTCTAAATGACTTGGTATTACCATGAGGTGGATTATTGTTGTTGCCAGTGTTGCCAGAGTTGCTTCCACTAGTCCCTCCTTGAGAGGCGGCGTATTGTGCAATGGCAGCAGCGATAATTTGCTGGAGTTCTGCCTCATTAGTAGGCATGTGTGTCTCACGTCTCGGCGGCATCTTCTAAAAGATGGTTTACGTTGGTCAGGCCATAGTAAAGCGTACGTATATAGTAATAGTAATAGCACATAACATCTCATGTTATCAACACATCACAAATACCAATCACACAACATCCCATGTCATAAAAATATAAATAAGCAATCAGGCGAATCAAATATGGTGAGAATACTGCGATTGCCATATATCGAGACCACATAGTAAGTGTATCAGTACATCCCTGTGTTATACAATCATCAATCAACTAGGGGCTACATCACCCCTGTCCAAAAACTATATCATGTCAGTGTCAAATACGTCAAGTACATGTCAACAAAAGTCAGGATCATAAGGTAGTCTCCAAAAATGCTGTGCAGTCCAACAATCGCCGTCTTCTCACCAACATCTACCCAAACAGCACTGATGAGCTCTATACAGATGGCGGTGGAGGAGGGGGAAAGTGGGTGTAAAGCAAACGACGTAACTGGAGCCAGTCCTCCTCCATGGCTCGCTGGGTACGAATGATAGAAGCAACCTGCTGCTCTAGTGTAAAGAGACGGGCAGCGTAATCTGGAGGTAAGGGTCGAAATGGCTGCAGAGGAGAGTGTGTCTGACCAAGGCACTGGCATGGTGGCAGCTGAGCTCTCTCAAGCTCCTGGATGCGCTGCGTGTGCGACTCGTGCTGGGCGACAAAAGACATCAAAACGTCCTCGATAGTATGCCCCATGTGGAAAGAATGGTAGGGGTCAGTAGGTGGCATAGCAGAGTCTGGTGCCCAAAGGAACGGCTCACTGGTGGGATCAAAAGGTGCCACATGAAATGGAGCAACAGAGGGTGGAACAGATGACATCTGGGGCATGAAAGGGATAGACATCGGTACATGCCCAAAAGGATGGGCTGAAGAACCCTCTCCAGTCCTCGCTGGAGGTACAAACTGGGGAACCTGAAAAGAAAAATCAACATGTCGTGTATCAGGGATCTGAGGGGGAAAAGGTGGAACATCCTCATCAGCAGGTATCCAACCGTGCTGTGCATGCTCATCTGGTGGATCCATGTGTACCGCGAACAGTGCATGCTCGGGCTCTAGTGGGATGGGATCAGGTGCAATGTGCTCAACAGGATGGTCAACGGGTATATCAACAACAGGTAGAGGAACAACAGGATCAACAACAACATGATCGCCCTCTAACAAAGGAACATCCACGGGGAGATCATCAACAGGTGGGTCTACTATAACAGGCTCAATAGGGATGCCAGCATGTACGGGGTCATGCTCAAGTATGGGGTCTAGAGCGGCTGCCTGCTCAGGAGCGACGACAGGCTCGGGATCATCAAAAGCCATCTCGAAGTCAAACTCGGGGTCGATAGGATCTACTGGGTCAGCTGGATCCTCCATGGGCTGATCCATAGGTATAAACTCGATATCCTCATCTGGGTCGTATCCCGGGGAAAAGATAGGATCAGAATCCTCTATGTCATCATGGTCAAACGCAAAGCTGGGAATAGGTGCAACAGAGGATGCCTGGTCAGGATCAGAATCATGCGCAAAGTGCTGTGCGCTCAATGTGTGAGAAGGTGCGGATGCCACAGACTCGAAGGAGTCTGGGACAGGAGAATGTGCAGGCGAATCCTCAGCGGGAACATCAACGATCATCAGAAGATCGTCTGCAGGAAGAAGGGCCTCGCCCTGGATCTCATCCTCAAAGGGCTCATCCTCAAACAGGTCAATATCGCCATCAGCCTTGGCGTCAAGAAGAAGATCATATGCTGGATAAACGGCTAAGGGTATAGGGGCCGGAATCTCTACTAGAGGTAGGTACTCAGCGGGAGGGTCATCTGCAGGCTCATCAGCACCATCGGGTAGTGCGAAAGGCTGGAAATCATCCTCGTCAGTACTGGTATAGTCAGATGTGTGCACCTCGTGCTCGGAGGATGTGAGGTCATCAGATACGATAGGTATGGGTCCAGTGGTGTCCGAATCGCCAGTACCGGCTGAATCCATGAGTCTGTAACATAAACACAAATATGCTCGAATAATCAGTCATACAATCAGATAATCACATAAGTCACCAAGTAAGGTATCACATAATTCTCCTAGTCCACTAGCCAAATTCCTCCCAGTCTCGAAGACTGCTCTATCCTCCACCTCGACCTCTTAGATCGAGCCTCGGTCCCCTTGACCGAGCCTCAGCCTTCATGACTGAGCCTACTCTTCCTAGCCTCACTAGCCAACTACCTCGGTCACCTAGACCGAGCCTCGATCCTCCAGACCGAGCCTCAGCCCTCCAGGCTGAGCCTATAATAAATCAACGTGCTCAACATTTGTTTGTAAAAATTTTTGGATCTGGACTTAAGTGGTATGCAGTAAAATGTTTTCGTGAGAGCCCTAGTGATCATAGTCTAGACTCGAGAAAGAATCCTAGTTCGCTATGAACCTGGCTCTGATACCAAGCTGTCACACCCTGGCTTTGCGGAAGCGTGGTTAATTTTGGTGTGACTTCTTAATACCATAGCTTAACCATAACAAAGCTATATGAAATAAAATCATGCAAGATCATCCATTTGATTAAGTTTTAAAACCAGAGTAACATACCATTGTCTTAAAGACTTACAACATCATAACATAAAACATTGTCTTGAAAAACGTAAACATCAACATGAGATAAACGCAGTTTAAGATTTGTGACTTGTCCAGGAAAGAGTCACATTTCCTAAACTGGGATGACCTTGGAACCCTTATGCAGCGGGAAAACATAACATACCGCGCCAGATCTTTAGTTTCCTGAAATACATGTAAGTTGAAAAATCAACCATAATGTTGAGCGAGTTCATGTGTAAGTGAGTAAGTAAACCTTTGTGAGTATAAAAATAGTCTTTGGTATGTAGCAAATAAGGGAATTGAGATCACCAATGGTTTGCAAGGCCACTGATATATGTGAAGTGCAAATAGGGAGACTCAAACCTAGCAGATTTCGCCACGGCATTAGTATGTGGACAAAGTCACCCCAAGGTCCGTTTCTAGTTTGGCCTGGGGCTGGGCTCGCTACACCCAGATAGATCTACCGCTCCTGTCCCTCGGTCCCGACATGAGGACTAATGGCCTCATATTGCTCCTACCCACTCACATTGCGGAAGCGTGACCAAGCTGTCACACCCTGGCTTTGCGGAAGCGTGGTTAATTTTGGTGTGACTTCTTAATACCATAGCTTAACCATAACAAAGCTATATGAAATAAAATCATGCAAGATCGTCCATTTGATTAAGTTTTAAAACCAGAGTAACATACCATTGTCTTAAAGACTTACAACATCATAACATAAAACATTGTCTTGAAAAACGTAAACATCAACATGAGATAAACGCAGTTTAAGATTTGTGACTTGTCTAGGAAAGAGTCACATTTCCTAAACTGGGATGACCTTGGAACCCTTATGCAGCGGGAAAACATAACATACCGCGCCAGATCTTTAGTTTCCTGAAATACATGTAAGTTGAAAAATCAACAATAATGTTGAGCGAGTTCATGTGTAAGTGAGTAAGTAAACCTTTGTGAGTATAAAAATAGTCTTTGGTATGTAGCAAATAAGGGAATTGAGATCACCAATGGTTTGCAAGGCCACTGATATATGTGAAGTGCAAATAGGGAGACTCAAACCTAGCAGATTTCGCCACGGCATTAGTATGTGGACAAAGTCACCCCAAGGTCCGTTTCTAGTTTGGCCTGGGGCTGGGCTCGCTACACCCAGATAGATCTACCGCTCCTGTCCCTCGGTCCCGACATGAGGACTAATGGCCTCATATTGCTCCTACCCACTCACATTGCGGAAGCGTGACCAAGCTGTCACACCCTGGCTTTGCGGAAGCGTGGTTAATTTTGGTGTGACTTCTTAATACCATAGCTTAACCATAACAAAGCTATATGAAATAAAATCATGCAAGATCGTCCATTTGATTAAGTTTTAAAACCAGAGTAACATACCATTGTCTTAAAGACTTACAACATCATAACATAAAACATTGTCTTGAAAAACGTAAACATCAACATGAGATAAACGCAGTTTAAGATTTGTGACTTGTCCAGGAAAGAGTCACATTTCCTAAACTGGGATGACCTTGGAACCCTTATGCAGCGGGAAAACATAACATACCGCGCCAGATCTTTAGTTTCCTGAAATACATGTAAGTTGAAAAATCAACAATAATGTTGAGCGAGTTCATGTGTAAGTGAGTAAGTAAACCTTTGTGAGTATAAAAATAGTCTTTGGTATGTAGCAAATAAGGGAATTGAGATCACCAATGGTTTGCAAGGCCACTGATATATGTGAAGTGCAAATAGGGAGACTCAAACCTAGCAGATTTCGCCACGGCATTAGTATGTGGACAAAGTCACCCCAAGGTCCGTTTCTAGTTTGGCCTGGGGCTGGGCTCGCTACACCCAGATAGATCTACCGCTCCTGTCCCTCGGTCCCGACATGAGGACTAATGGCCTCATATTGCTCCTACCCACTCACATTGCGGAAGCGTGACCAAGCTGTCACACCCTGGCTTTGCGGAAGCGTGGTTAATTTTGGTGTGACTTCTTAATACCATAGCTTAACCATAACAAAGCTATATGAAATAAAATCATGCAAGATCGTCCATTTGATTAAGTTTTAAAACCAGAGTAACATACCATTGTCTTAAAGACTTACAACATCATAACATAAAACATTGTCTTGAAAAACGTAAACATCAACATGAGATAAACGCAGTTTAAGATTTGTGACTTGTCCAGGAAAGAGTCACATTTCCTAAACTGGGATGACCTTGGAACCCTTATGCAGCGGGAAAACATAACATACCGCGCCAGATCTTTAGTTTCCTGAAATACATGTAAGTTGAAAAATCAACAATAATGTTGAGCGAGTTCATGTGTAAGTGAGTAAGTAAACCTTTGTGAGTATAAAAATAGTCTTTGGTATGTAGCAAATAAGGGAATTGAGATCACCAATGGTTTGCAAGGCCACTGATATATGTGAAGTGCAAATAGGGAGACTCAAACCTAGCAGATTTCGCCACGGCATTAGTATGTGGACAAAGTCACCCCAAGGTCCGTTTCTAGTTTGGCCTGGGGCTGGGCTCGCTACACCCAGATAGATCTACCGCTCCTGTCCCTCGGTCCCGACATGAGGACTAATGGCCTCATATTGCTCCTACCCACTCACATGATCTAAGTAGTAAACCTCCTTATGCTAACCATACCGCGTATAAAGTACTCGTAATCATAGTAACATGTATTTCACCCCCGCAGTTAAGAAAACTGAAAACAGTTAGAGAAAAGGGGGACATGAACTTACAGTGAAGCGTCTCTACCAAGTATCTCCTGCTCACGCAGCTGTGTGACGACCTACACGTACTAATTCTATTAGACGGACGGCCGTGCCTTAGCTTTATAGTTTAAGTCTTTGGGAAATAGTTAGACAACTATTTCGTGTTTACATTCAGTATATACTTGGTAGTTAATCTCCTTCCCAAGGATGGGGGATTTAATACATGTGCGTTCAAATTAAATCATTAAGTCTCACTTAATATATATTCATATTTCCAATACCAAAATATAAGTATTTTCTCAAAAATATTATATTTTCATTTCGCATAATTTTCCTCCAATAATACGTTGCTAGAATACGCGTTCAAAATATTTCCGTAAGTGCGTAAGTTACGTTTTAACAATCGAGTGGTAATATAATTACCGGTGTAACTTATATATTTATGGTGAAAGCGTTCGTATTAATTTGGATTCGTTAACGTTCGTAAATATTATTTTTACTCTAGAAATAATATTTATGTATTTTCACAAAATAATCATAAACAGTGTGTGAAAAATATATATTTATCACGTTAAATTTTGTGAAAATCCCACCTCCGAATATTTAGGAAATAAAGTCATGGCGAAATTTATACTTTGAAAACATGTCCAAAAATAATTCTAACACTTGTAGTGTAAATAGTTCTAAGTGTTAGGTTGTTAGGGAAATTTCGCCAGAGTTTCCTCTGTAACTGGAGGTGGCCACGCTTTCAAGCGTATCATTTTCTTTAACAAATCAACTCAACAATTTTCTTTATTTGATCAGAACAACTTTCATCACAACAACTAATCAACATATGCGTAAATTGCCAAAAATTACATGAACTTGCAGTTTTCCCAAAACTGTGGTGTAAATCCCCTTAAATTTAGTAGATCTTCATATAAGGTAATTTGATCTTGTAAAAACCTTGTTTTTAGAGAAAATCCATCTTTAAAACTTCCAGTCATCTTTTACAAAAACTGTTATTTTGTCGGATCTTTTCATTTCACAAGTGTTTACACACTTGTGGTTTATAAAAATCATTCTTGTTAGTGTAAGATCCATTTTTAGAAAGCATGATTTCTTTAACGCTTGGTCCTTTGAAAATACCACTTGCAGATACGTAGATCTGCTAGTTTTAAACACTATTCCACAAGTACAACATTTTTACACAAGTTCATGTTTCATGTGTGGTAGAGTTTCACCTTTTAACCCTTGTTACTTCTAAAATAGTCTTATGTCATGATCCAAGAACATGACTACACCGGGTTAACCGATGATTCGAGCTACCACAACATAGATCGGGTCTAAATAATCACAAATTTCAATTACTACAACATTTACACAACATGTGAGCTTTTAACCATCATTTTTCATGTTTTTAGTAGACTTTAATGCACCATCTTGTATGTTAACGAATTTTAACCGTTACAAATCTTATTAACCACTTTAGAATAGTTCAAGAACGAGTTTTAAGCATTATACCTCTAGCTCGAGGCTAGGGAAGAATCTATGCGCAAAAGAGGTGGATAAAAGCTAAGTAGAGAGGTCCTTCGCGTTCCGCTTGCACCAAGCTTCCTAATACGAGACCCTTGATGCTTGAATGAGCTTGGAACTTGCAAGATCAAACTTGAAGAATGGATGGATGGGGGTGGGGTGTTCGGCCGAGAGCTCTAGAGGGCAAGAGAGAGAGTTTGGAGTGTGTTGTGTTTAGTGAAAGTTATGATGTGTTTAGAGGTTAACTTATAGACAATTAATCCCACTATTAACCAAAGGATCTTGTGTCATTTAGATATTAGACAAACAAGATTTAGTAAATCAACATGGTACAAGAGTGGGGTCACTTGGTGACCGATTCGGTTGGGGGGGGGGGGTACCTAGTTCGAATCCAACTAGCTGATTAGGAACTAGTTAGTTAAGTTAAGTGTCTTACCCGGTTACTAATGTGCAGTGTGCTATGACGGGTGTTAGGGTATACGGGGACCTTAACTGGCTCAGAAAAAGATAAATAGTGTAAATGACAATATTTTCATGTTCCGGGTATAGTCCGGTTGTTTGGTTGGATAGTAATCCGTTAAAGCGTTACTAAAGCTTTAAAGTGTCGTTATTACTCTTTTTAGTGACACTGCTCATTTCTGACACTTTGGAAAGTGTCTAGTAATATTTTTCTCAGGTTTTGGCACTTTATTAGTTAGCTAAAAGCTGAATTATTTTGTAAAGTGCTGAGTTTTGTACTTAGAGTACGTTTTAGGCACATCCAGTCATTGTAACTTATTCCTAGAGACGCAGTTCTACAACCCTTGTATCCCTACACTCACCAGTAGTGTAGCAATTATCTCAGGCTCTTACAGGCCTTAGAGGCAGTGTTTGCCTGATGCTGGCTTTATCAGCATGTTCAATAGGTTATCCGTGTATTGTGCTACTGTGCTTTTTGTGCATCATGTTTGTCACTAAGGTTCAGTATGTAAATAATGTAGTGACAGCAAGCAAGTATGATGCAAGTAAGTACATGTATCAGTATTCAAGTAGCAGTTTATTCACAAGTTCAAGTAAGCATAATAATTCAGCAGTAATTAATTACTAATTAAGTCGTACGGATACCTGGTTTAGTGCGGGTTGTCACATCAGACCCAGTCACTTGTGGGAGTGTACTCTCAGTGATAGGTGATAGAGAGGAACTGGTTTATGTCTGAGCTATAGCAACTGCATGCAACAAGGGTATTATGGATTGTGGTAATGTGAGGGGTGAAGATATGGGTTTTGAAAGCGACATGTCCTTGGGATCAGGACTAAGGAAGATGGATCCAATTGGATCCAGAGCTTCATAATGTGGGGTCCCTGTGCTTACAACCTGATCCTTTTGTGAGGATGCAGGAGGAGTTTGAGGCAAAGGTGGAGATCTTTCTTCCATCTGCTGTGAGGAAGTAGCAGCAGTGGTTTTTAGTGACATTTGTGTTGTCACTAGCAGTGGCTCTGGGATCTCATCTTCCAGAGTTGCCTTTTTAGTGGGTTTGGAGGGCTTTTTGGATGATTTCTTTTTAGTCTTTTTGGTGATGGCAGGTGTGGGTTTCATAGCAGTGGGTGTGCTGCCATGATCACCTGGAGCAGCGGGCTCAGCAGCAGATACCTGAGGAGCAGTGGTAACTGCTAAAGTCTGTTCAGGCACCTCTGCTTGTGTTTTTGCAGGTGTTAACATTCTAGTGAATGTTTTAGATGTTAACCCATGTATTTGAAAAGATTTTCCTTGGATGAGCAAATTTTCATTCTCCTTTCCAAATTTTTGTTTAAAATAGTAGCTTAAGAACCTTGGAAAAAGTAGAAATGATTTGCTATCAACATTTTTTACCAAATCATCAAAGATCTCCCGGGAATAGTTAAAATTTTCATTGTGTAAGATAGCGAAGCCCAAGTTTTGGATCTTTGATGGTATTTCATTAAAAGCAGTTGTTTTATTTGATACACACATCAAAAGAGTATGAAATAAAAACCTTGGTGCAGAAGGGAAGAAGCCTTTTTGTAAGGTGTCCCTTTTCATTTCTGCACCATACCCTCTTTCCAGAAAATCAGTTTTTAACTCGGTTTTGGGAAAAGAAGTTTTACCTTCCTGATCATCGAGTGCAAAGACTTCTGAAATTGATTGTGGAGTGATTTGGATATTTTTGCCCTTTATGGAAGAATTAATGGCTATAACTTTGTCACCTTGATACTCAAGTGTGGCATTTTTCCAAAATTCTCTCTGGGTTTGTTCGTAAATGGGAGCATCAGCAGTTAACAAAGTTTTATACTTTGAAGCCACAAGGGTGTCAATGATGGTATCAAAGGTTTTGTTGTTGGTGGGTTTTGTGAGTAGACCCAAGTAGTTGTGAGGTGCTTTGTATGGTATTTCACTGGATTCAACGGCCTTTTCAGCGACCTTTTTGGATGATGAGGATGATTTTGATTTTGATTTTGTCATTTTGATGTAGAAGAACGAAGAATGATTTGAGACGAAAAGTTGGAAACTGCTTTGAGAAAAGAATTTTGGAATTCATTTCGACAGTGTAAAACCCTGTTTGGGGGTTTTGATCAGGGTTTTATAAGGGAAAAAGTGAATGCTGACGTGGCAGCGGTTTACAAAGATCTGATGGCTAATAACTGACCACATGCCAACCTCTGATGGAAAGATGAATAATGGAGGACAGTTGTTTAGGAAACCACTGATGAAGCTAGTATCAGTGGTTGCAACGGTCAAAGTGAAGACAATGGGTGATTCTCACTATCAGTGGATAGCGTATCAGTGGATAAAACACTGATTTTGAACAACAGTGATTTCTAAAAATAATGAAAGAACAGGGGTTGACTTTCAGCAGTGGACAGTATTTAGGAAGCAGATGTTTGAACAGAACAGTATTTAAGGGTGAGATAATGGTAAAGATTTGAAAGCCCATTATGTCAGCAACTTTTAGTGCAACAGTGGATAAGCTCTTTGACAAATGTTTTGAGCAACTGCTATTCTGATGATAGGAATGATTTTATCTTGTGTAATCACAATATCAAGTCCAGTCATCTGTTGATGAAGATTATGAAATATCTGCAAAATTGCTATCCTCAACAAAATACATTTTAGATGCAAATTGTCAAGTTTAATATGTCAGCATTTTTTACAGGAATTTGCAGTCTAGATTTTGCCACATGTCTTATTACAAGTTTTGAAACTTTTATAGATACAGACAGTGGTTTAGTACCCCCAGATGATTTAACACTTTTTACTGTGGCAACTCATTTTGTGTCATAATATTTAAATTAGAACATGAGTACCAAGTATTTTAAGGTCTGTTGGCAATCAATTTTTGATCTGTGTTAAAACAAACTTGAGTTTGACATGACCTTGACACTTATACCATTCCTTTTGATCCATTTTCAAGGATAATATCACCAAAAATAAGAGTTCTATATCCTGACAGGTGTTTGAAACTTTTACTATAAAAAACAAGTAAAAGTACAAAATATATTACTCTTGAAGAAAAAAAAATAAAGAATAATATATCCTGCTTTATTTGAGAAAAACCTTTTCAAAAATAATTAAAGGCTTTTCTAAAAACAACATCAAAAAGGATCTGGTATATTTTCCAATAAAACTCATAATCATATCATTCTCAAGTTTTATGAAAATGGTCAGTGATTTGAAAAACATTGTAATAAGCACTGTTTGAGACCATTTTCTTGTTTAATTGATTGCAGAAATGAGGAGACATGTTCACATATGTTTTTGAAAGTCCTGTTATAAACTTTGTTACCATGTGATGATTCTGAAAAACTTGTCTAGTCCTCTTGTAAGTTTAATCACTGGTGATACTATAGTTACCTGATCTTTCCTAAATCACTGAAAGCACACAGTTGCTTGATGACCATTATTCACTCAATTTTTGGACTCTTAAGTGTTTTACATTTATGCTATTTTCCTTTGACTTCAAAGGTTTTGAGATAAACACACTTTTGAGTATTTGTGATTTTTCTTCTTCCCTTTTTACCCTTCCCATTCATAAGTACTGAAATACTTACTGGGAGGTTTTATTGAAGGAATACTTATTCCAGAATCATTTTGCAGTAATGTTTTGAGAGATCTGATCATATTTTTACATGCTTATGTCAAATCTAACATTACATATGATTTGGACTATTTTAGCATCTGATTTTCTTAATGTGTTTTTAATAAATTTGATTCGGTCCTTTTTAACAGGATTCCCAACCGGTTTTCAACACATAAGATCTACTAACTAAAGTTTTAATTTCCCTCTTTTAATGTTAACAAAAACACTAATGTTTTTACGAACATAGGTTTTTGTCGACCTGAGGTACATACTTTAGCTGCACACATGATATGGTTACAGCACAAAACTTCATACCAACAATTGAAATCAATTTTGTAAAGAGGATAATTATACCATAGTTAACAAATATATTTTCAGATCTGAAAACTATAGGTGTTTTATGTATGACATCACTTGTTATGTGAAGTTTGTGTGTCTTATGACATCTTGGTTGTTTTACAGAGTTTTTAAGTAGCAATTTTGAACGTGATCACTCGTTACTCTGTTTTTCAACTAAATACGATCAACCTTAGCATCAATGAATTTTGAGCTGAACTGTTATGTCAAATTGATTGTTAGATCGAATTTGACTGTCCAAGCTCTTATACCAATTGTTAGGATCAGAGGCTCTCATGATTGTGTTTGTTTGTATGATTTGAACAATGAATGAATATGAAATAATGTAAAGTGCAGCGGAAATGGAAGCAAACTTTATAAACACAATCAAGAGGGAGAATAGTTTGATAAACACATGCTTTTCATTAGGTCAAAAGATTACAAATCAAATCAAAAGATTACACTGCATGCTTACAACAAAAACTCCCCCTCAGCCTGATGCTTCCTGGTTGATCGCACAAGATGAAAGGATTGGACTAGAGGAGAAGAACTCACTCAGTCAATCAAATGTAACAGTACAGGGTACTGTTCCATTTATAGGCAAATCAAACCACTGAAGCATCTAAGCTGACGTCACCATGAAAGTGACATCTAACAACCTAACAACCTTTAACCACTGTTCTTATACAAACACTGCTAATCTTAACCACTGAACCTATACAATATACATGACACCCTGAACTACTGCTTTCTCCTTCCATCAGTGCTTTCCTCAAGGTTGATCAGTCCTTGGGTGGGCAATCCTTTAATCAGCAGTACTTAACAGTCTTCAGTAGATTGAGCCAGCAGTGTTTAGTCTTTAGGGCTTTATCAGCAGTTTGAAGGACAGCAGCTGTTGTATACGGACAGTGGATAGAGGACATCAGATGTTATAAACACTTTCAAGGGGAAAGTCTGATGTAAACACTGCTTATGATGTATCCACTGTTGTGAACCAGTTTTGGCTTTCATTATCTGTTCCTCTGATAGGGTTCAATCCCATCACCATTCATATCTCCACGGTCTATATGGAGATATGTTGGCTACCTGGTCGGGGGTTAAGGGAACGGTTTGGTAAGAGTCTTGCCTTGTTCAGTGTATAGATCCTGCAAGGACCTGGGTCAAATTTAGTAGGACCTCCTTCAATACCCAACGGTATTGGATGGCAGGGGTCCAAACTCTTTGATTCCCTCATATGTAAGCTACTATTAAAACTTTAACCCGGCTACTTAGGACTGTATCCCTGCTGACTCAGACTACTTAGCCGAGGGTAACGTCACCTTCAAAAGAGGGTCCTACCACATTATGCATTAATAACTTAATTAATTATCTTTCAATAATCCCACCCTTTAGGATTGTATCCTTGCTGACTCAAACTACTGGGGTGAGGGTAACGTCAACTTCAAAAGAGGGGCCTACTAAAATAACTAAGATAATCTCTTAAAAAGTGCAAAAGTGCGGAAATAATCAAAGGTTACACTACACACGAGTCGGATCCAAGTGATTCATCTTGTCTATCTGTTTTTATTTTTATTTTTCAGCATTTTAGTTAGTTTTATTTTTCTAGTTTAAAAACCTTTTTCTAACTTTTGATTTGATTAGACGTTGAGGATAAACCGGTACTAAAAGCTCTTGTGTCCTTGGACGACCTCGGTATCTTACCAACACTATACTACGCTCATGATAGGTGCACTTGCCCATATGTATGTTTAGTGTTAGTAAATATCGTGTTTTATAAATTTAAAACTTGGCTAAAAAGTGTAAAAGGGCTTAAAATATACATTAAAAACCTATCACACTCGACACGCATCAAGTTTTTGGTGCCGCTGCCGGGGACACAAGGATTTTAAGAAAGCTTAAAATCGACGGCCTAATCAGTTTTTCAAAACCTTTTTAAACGCGCACATTTTTTTTCCTGCATTTACTTAATTTTTGCATTTACAGTAGGTTGAACACGGGCCGTGCTCACTGAACACGGGGCCGTGCTACATATTTTTCATAAAGCACCCAGATACAGAGCCTGAACACGGGGCCGTGCTCACTGAACACGCCCCGTGCTCAACGAAATCAGTAACTGTAGGATCGTGTATCTGACCCAAACGAGTCGTTCAGAGGAGTTTTACTTTGTTTCAGAGGCCGAAACTAAGAAACAAAGGTAGAAACAGCTTAATCTTCACTTTAAACATCTTTTGTATTGATCTAACACTGATTACAAGCAAGAATCAAACCGGCTGCACTTCGGTACAATATTCTGATTCCCCACCAAATGACATGATCACTTGCCTATTTATAGTGTTTCTGATTCCCCACGAAAGTGCAATGTTCATTTCGTGGGAAATCACATTTCGAGCGAAATCAGAATTTATGTGATTTAGCTCGAAATGACAAGGTGTCATTTCGAGCGAAATCACACCTAAAAATCACTATCTTGTTTTTCGTGCCCTGATTTAATACATTCTATACAAGACTCGATACAAGACTAAGTCGACATATGCATGCACTAACAGACCCCCCCTCAGATGTTGACAAGTCTATCGTGTCGAGTCTTCGCATCTTCAGTCTTGATCAGTCTCTGGGCTTCACTTTTTCACTCAGCATCAATAGACTCCCCCTAACAATGTGCTGGCATTCCTTCAGTTCATCAGCATCATCTGTTTCAGGATCGTAGTCTGGCTTTCACTTACTTCTCTTAGTCCTCAGGTAAAGGAAACCTGGCTCTTTAAAACACAAGCTTGTCAGGATCGAATGACCAGGATCTTCCAGATATTGTTTCAAGATCATAACCTAGCTCTCGATCTGCTCAGGATTATCACCTAGCTAGAACTTAAACCTGCACAATCTCTACCTCAAAATGAATTTCACACATTTAACAATTCAATATATGCACTAACACTGACTCTCCCTAAAAAATAACTCAATAATCTTGATGAACCACTTTAAAATTTGATCAAAACACGTTATCCCAAACCATTTGTTCATCATGTCTAGCACTTGGAATTTTGAAATTTAGCTCTCCAACATCAGTTGTCGAAAATCTTTTTGAATTTTTCAAAAGTTTATGCTAAAACACACCGAAAATCTTTTTGGATTTTTGAATATAAAGAAATGCAATAAAAAAATATTTACAGACAATATTTTTGTGAGTTTGTGTAAGAGGATCATATCAGTTTTTGACAAGTCACAAGTACCGTTGAGCTTAGTTACACATTAAGAATTAAACAGTTCACTTAGATTGCCGATATACTGATCCACTTAAATTCTCACACAAATTTCAACTGATTCAGGATATGAGTTAGATGTTTTAAGGACTTAAACTCATTCATGTGTCCCACCTCTTGAATATACTCCCGTATCCAGATCCCATTATTCAGTCTTACAGGTGAGTATACCGCAGATGATATCTGTAAGGGGTTAGATTGCGAAACCGTGAGAGCTCAGGTCAGAACTTCCGTTTAGCAGAGAGATGATGGCTCGACTTTTGGTGTGTCCCCTTTAGAGGATCTTTTGAATTACAACAGTAATGACTATCAATTTTATTGTTTCATCAATTTGCTGGGGTCGGCGCTATTTTTCAAGCAAGCAGAAAGTATTCTCCGGGGACTAGGCCATTGCTTCCGCAAAATCTGAAGTCCCAGGATAATACCCCAGATATCACTGAGCATAAAGACCTAGTATCTCAGAAAGAGGGACCTTTCAAACGAGATTTCAGGGGTTACCTATATATCCAAGTAGTGTTCCCCACGAAATAAGCAAGTTTGAATTTAAGTTTATATCCCGAACAAGCTTACTAAATGTGTAAAAACCTATCGGCATATCATCAGTGAGACTGTTTAATACTATTTAAACATTACATTTCTTTAGCATACTATGACTGTCTACTGATGTACTATCATTTCCTCTTCTTTGACACCAAAACTCATTTTTGAATTTTATCATGTTTTTGCCTTTTTCAAATTTTCTAATGTTTTTGGATTTTCTGAAAATTCTTACTCCCCCTAAAATGCAAACACATTTTAGGAAATTTGAAAACAAACTATACAACTAAATTGACAACCGATATTGAATCGCTTCAAATCGCCATCCACTTGGCATAAACAATCAGAACTCCCCCTTTCACAAAACTATTTTCTCATTATGATTTCAAAACACTTAAGTTTGTTTTAACCAAAATGATTTTTCCGGAAAATAAGTTTTGTTGATTTTACCACATGTAGGTTAGGGGTTTGATTCATCACATTGTCTTTTCAAAACAATCATTTTGTAAGTATGGTCTGATCAAGTTCAACCTAATAACCTTGATTAACCATTTGTAGGAAAAACAAGTACAACTTAATGTCCTTGATTTACCACTTGTAAGAGAAAAACCTTCTTCAACAACTTGTAGGAATATCACATCTACACAAAATCTTTTTACCAATAAAGATGCCGATTCCTGCTTCACACTTACCAACCTGGAAGCTCCGGCAATTCACACTTATCCTGTAAAAATTCAACTTTTATAAGATTCAATCATACAAATTCAATTATCAAGAAAGATGCCGATTCCTGATCCACGATTACAAACTTGGGATCTCCGGCATAGTCAGATGTTCAAGGGAAAAGAATTTCCACCCAAGTCTGACCAAACTTGGGTGTTTTTAGCTCCTTTAGCTCTTGTTCAGTTGGGTTAAAAGTTGCTTTCTTTGTTGCGTAAAAATCTTTAACCCCTTTTACTTTTCCATCAAGCATTTTCCCAAAAATTTTCTTAACATTCCCATTAAAAACTTTCTCGACATCAAACTCATTCTTCTCAGAATAAAACTGATCTGAGATTTCAACCTTCCCAACTTTCTGTTTAATCTTTTCAAAATTCAGTGATGGAAACTCATCATCATTCACTGAAGGTACTTCTTTCATCTCACCTTGTGGCTCTTCTGGCTTTGTGGACCTAGAATTATTGCCGACTTTCTCTTCAGACTTCTTAACAACCCACACTTGGTTGTTCTTGGCTTTCTTTTTGTAAAAATTCTTTTTAGAACATTCACCAACCTCATAAGTTGAATTTTCAAAAATTTTGAATTTTTCGGTTGGTAGTTCAACATCAATAACTATTTCTTTCAGTTTTTCAGAAACTCCCTGTTTAGTCTTAGCATTTTTCGGACAATTCCATGCAATGTGACCAGCTTCATTGCATTTGAAACAGGTTCGAGTCTCTTTTGGATGAAACACTCCAGTTCCATTCCTTTTCTTCTCCGCAAGAAACTCCTGGTTTGATTGTTTCCAGAATGGTTTCTTCTGTTCATCCTCAGCACTTCCACCTGAAACAAATTCTGTTTTTGTTTTAGAATTTTTCTCATTTTTATAATTTTCTGGTGGAATAAAACCTAAACCTTTCTTTTTGTAGCTACCCTTATGGTTTGGTTTCTTTTGAAAACCAGAACCAGAATTGTAACCCTTTTTCTTGTTCAATCGTTGTTGTACTCTTGAAGTGTATTTTTTAGGTTTTCCAGTAAGATTTAAATCTTTTATTTCGGAAATCTTAATTTCTGTCATTTTGAAAACCTTTTTGATCATTTCAAATCTAACACTTCTTATTGGAAACTCTTTGTCAGAATATAATTTGTCAGAATCATTTAAAGTGTATGCTACTTCAAATGTTTCATCATCCAAATTTGCTTTTGATAACAAAAACTCTTAACCGACGATTTTGGACTGTTGACTGACAAACTTAAACCTCCAGACTCAGACTTTGATTCAGACTTTAACTCTGACTCCTCATCTGTATCCAACACCTGATCGACCACCTTTTTGATTAACTCAGACTCATGATCAGTGTCAGACGATGTAAAAGTAACATCAATATTTTCTGGTAAATCATCAGTTGTATCGGTTTTTAGCTTTATATTTACTGCTTTTTCGACTTGCTCCTCATTTGGTTTTCTGGGAGAATAACCTTCCCAGATTGGAGGCGGACACTTGTTATAGGTAACACTCGGTTTCTTACCAGTATCCTTCATATTTGTCTTCTCATCATCTTTAAAGGCTTCAAAACCTGCAACAGTTGGATAAATTCGATCAATAAGATAATCAGAACTAGAATAACTTTGTAATAAACGTCTGATTCTCTCATTTTCAATTCTCTCGGTCTCCAACTCTTGCTTCCACTTTGCACTTTCTTCGATGTAAAAATTAATAGCTTTCTGCTTCGTCATCAATGTTGCATTCATCATCGTTAAAGCATTTTCTCTTTCAGAGTTTGTCTTTTGAAGACCAGTTACTGTTCTGTTCAAAACATCATAAGACTCCTTTACATAGTTGAGATTGAACAGTAATTGTTCTTTCATCTTCTCAAGCTCAGCCAGCTTTTCATCTTTTGCTGCACATTCCTTGCATGGTTCCAAACACTTTGAGCAAGGCTTGATGACTTCCACAATCTTTTCAACTTCTATGATCTTTTCAATTTCAACAACTTTCTCAACTTCATGTATCTTTTTCTGGTTTAGCAATCTCCTCAGCAACACTTTTTACTTCTTCATTCTGAACAGCTTCCTTTGTTTGATCACCACTTTCAGACTTCTGTTTCATTTGTTCTTTTGCAGCTTGTTTCTCTTTTAGTTTTCCAAGCGATCTGCAAAATAAAAATGAAAACTTTCAGGAGATAGATGACTTTTAGCAACATTAATATGTTGTTCTTCTTCATCATCACTGTTGTCTTCAGTTGGTGATTGATCAAACTCAATTGACTTTTTAGCATTATCATCCGAAGAACCAGAATTAGCTGGTGTTTGATCAAAAACAACTTCCTTTGCTAAACTTTCATCACTTTGTGAACTTTCATCTGAGCTCTGTGAGCTTTCTTCTGATGAAACAGATTTTTCATCTTCATTCTTCACACTAACACCAATAGATTTCATCCACTCGGTGAACATGTCTGGTTCTTTCACAATCTTGGCAATGAAAGCTTTAAAATTTCCATTCTCATCCGCAAACATATCTCAGCTAAATCCATCAGGTAGTCTTTCATCATCCTGATTAACTAAGCATACTTTGTTTTCGGATGATATGTATTTGTTCCAGTTAAATTTTTCTTGATTTCCTAAGCATGCTCTCTTTGAATCTTCAATCACTTTTCTACCATGAGCCACCTGTGGTTCTTGTTGTTGTTGCTGACCAACTTGCTGATATATGGCTTTCCGGTAATAGTCATCTTTTCCGAACGGATTCTTTACATCACTAGCTTCTCTGTTCTTGCATTCCCTCTTGAAATGACCTTTCTCTCTGCATCGAAAACAAGTAACTTTAGATTTATCAAAATCCAAAGTTGAAACATGTGCATCAAGAAAGTCATTTCTTCTAGTAATCAGCTTGAATTTTTCAGCTCTTCTCAGAACGCTAGCTAGACACCATTTGATATCCATAAGTTCCATTTCTTCAGCATCTATCTGATCGTAATCCTCCTTTGTGAGCATAGGATTCCCGATCCGCCCTGCGACTAAACCTTCATAAGATAGCAACACGGAACCAAGCAACGCCATGTGATCTTTAGCAACCTCTTCTGAAAAACTTTTGCCATCTGGAAGATTCAAAGCAATGTTGCATTGTATCACATAACCATTTCTAGTTTTTGTACTCTGAGAATGAAAGCTTGATGTAGTATCTTTTGGATTGACACTCGGGTATTAAGAGAAACCACTACTACTTTTAGAACTTTGATCAACTTTTTCAGATGAATCTCTAGCACTAAACGCAGTTTGAATTTTCGGGCTTCTTTCAACTTCTGGAACACTGCCTTTGTAGTACATTTTTACATCCTGTTGACCGCTTGGACTGTTCATCCTTGCGATCTTCTGCTGTTCCAAATCTTGACCCTCAATCTTCTCGATAAACTGAGAAATCGTTAACCCATCATAAACTCCAATGTTCTTCAAAATCATCAAGTATGTGCCCCATTCCTTTTGTGGTAAAGCGTCAGCTAACTTGTCTACCCACTCTTCAGGATCTTTTGTTATACTAAGCATCAACATAGATCGCACCAAGTGGCAGTATCTTTCAATCAGCTTCTTTGTATCTTCCCCAGGAAAACTTGTAAACAGATCAAATTCTTTCTTGAGCAGTGCCTTCTTGCTTTTAATCATGTGTTCACTACCCTCAAACTTGACTCTAAGAGCATCCCAAATCGATTTTGAAGTTTTGTCGTGCTGAAGCAATATGAATATGTCTTCTTTGATAGCTTGCTGAAGTAAACTGATTATCATCTTTTCTGCTCTATACATTTCACGTTCTTTGTCGTTGAATTCTGAGATTTGTTTTATAACTTCCAGCTCAGTCCGTGGTAGAACATATCTCTTCAAAATACATTCCCATGATCTAAGATGATTAGCTTGAACCCAGTTTTTGAAGCGATCTTTCCATCCGTAATACTCCTCAATGCTCATTAGCTTCGGAGGTTTCTGAGTAGTTCCCGTTTCGTTTTCCAAATTCATGTTCTGAGCAATGACAGCCGGAGTAGACGGAGTAGCAAACGCGTTGTAGAAATCGTTATCCATGTTCACAAGCACGTAGTTTAAAGACAAATGTTTTAAGCGAAATAACCAGTTTCAACAGTAAACCCACTCAAGCGAAATCACCAACTTTGCAACTTGAAGTTAAATACCAACTTTTGCAACTTAAAGCGAAATCACAACTTTGCAACTTGGAGCGAAATCACAACTTTGCAGCTTGGAGCGAAATCACAACTTTTGCAATGAAGTTTGGAGCGAAATCAGCAAATTGGTAACTTTGGAGCGAAATCAGTCAATATTCTGGAGCGGAAACAACCTTTTGGAGCGAAATCAGACAATCTGGAGCGAAATTAATGTATTTTCGAGCGGAATCAGATCAATTTAAACAAAATCATTTCGAGCAGAATCAAGTCGAAGGTCCATTTCAGTCACTTTTAGTTCGAATTTTGCAATGAAACTTTCCAGGGTTTGTTAATAGGTAATTTTACACAATCTGTGAAAAATTGGACAGATTTTGACCGTGAAAACTTGTTGAACTGATGAAAGAAGGTGTAGAATATAGAAAATGCTATGAAATCCAGCTGTAAACTGCTGAACTCCTCCTCCTGAGCTCTGATACCACTTGTAGGATCGTGTATCTGACCCGAACGAGTCGTTCAGAGGAGTTTTACTTCGTTTTAGAGGCGGAAACTAAGAAACAAAGGTAGAAACAACTTAATCTTCACTTTAAACAGCTTTTGTATTGATCTAACACTGATTACAAGCAAGAATCAAACCGGCAGCACTTCGGTACAATATTCTGATTCCCCACCAAATGACATGATCACTTGCCTATTTATAGTGTTTCTGATTCCCCACGAAAGTGCAATGTTCATTTCGTGGGAAATCACATTTCGAGCGAAATCAGAATTTATGTGATTTAGCTCGAAATGACAAGGTGTCATTTCGAGCGGAATCACACCTAAAAATCACTATCTTGTTTTTCGTGCCCTAATTTAATACATTCTATACAAGACTCGATCAAGACTAAGTCGACAGATGCATGCACTAACAGTAACCTTAATTAAAACGCCCAGATACAGAATCTGAACACGGGCCGTGCTCACTGAACACGGGCCGTGCCCCGTTTTTATTTTTGTTTTCTGATCTCGAGACTTTGTTGTGGTCTGCTGAGTGATTCTCATGGATCAATACTCAGTAGGGAAGACTATTGCACTAATTGTGGTAACCCGCACTCGGTTCAATATTGTGACTTATTTCAACCATCCACTTCATACACCTACTATGAGGAGCCCAGGTACGAGCCATCAACTTCATACACAACCTATGAAGACCAAAGGTATGAACCTTCTCCCTCATACTCATATTTTGATGAACCAAGGTATGAGCCTTCATACTCATACTTTGAGGAACCAAGATAGAGCCACCACCTTCATATGCTTATTATGAGGAACCATGGCGTGCACAACCCACCTCACATGAGTATTATGAAGAACAAAATTACGACCCTTATCCATCATATACTTACAATGAAGAACAATGGTGTGAACCATCTACTTCATATGGGTATTATGAGGAACAAAGGATCGAACATCCGGATTCAAGCTTTGAGGATCCCGATCCTTATTCTATCACCGACATAACCGATAAGATAATAGAACACATTAAAACTATCGAACATTGCATACTGGAATCTCGCGCAAGGGAAGAGGAGACCCGCACAAGAGAAGAATTAAATAAAAAAGAGATAGTTGAAAATGTAAAAATGAAGAACAAATGAGTGAAAAACCGACACATGAGTTAAACAACGAAAAGGGTGAGTCCGACAACGTTAAAATTCAAGAAGAGTCTAATTTTGAAGAAATTAATCTCTTGTCACCTTCTTTCGAAAATCATTGTTTAGTACCCACTCATGCTAAGTTTTTAAAAGAGTTAAACACTAACACAAAAATTGACGAAACGGTAAGCGTTGAGTTAACTAATGATCAAACCTCGCTAATAAAAGAAGACCCATTTGAAATCAACATTATACCGGTTCCATGTTTTTTTTCAAAATTCATTTATTAGTAATGTCACAATTGATAAAGATCTTTGTGTTAACATAATGCCCAACTACATTTTCGAAAAATTAAGTATTAGTGATTTTTCTCCACTTCAAATACCCATTTTTTTATCCAATCGGAAAGTAATAAAATCAATCGGTGTAGTTGAAGATGTCTTGGTTCAAACAAATCAAATGGTAATCCCAACCGACTTTATCATCCTTGATGGCTCTCCTCTAGTGTTGGACTACCCTTTGTAAAAACCCACGAAGCTTTGAAAAACCAGAAGCGCAACAATCTACCTATTCAATTAGGGGCATTTAAAAAGAGTGTCGATCTTGAGCGTTCAATGAAATATCCATTCGGCAATGACGACCCCCTAATTGAAGATGAGCCAGAACCACCCGATAAGGAGGGTCTAGCCAAGGACCCTTATAAACGTGGCGCCCCACGGAGGCATTCCGCGGAACTATCCTTAGTTTTAGATTAGTTTAACTTTTATGTTTTCTAGTTTAGTTTTAATTTTCAGGAATAAAGCACACTCGAAATGGTGGAGGTTACTAAGGGAAACTTGAACCCACACCCCATGCACAAAAGCAGAGCCTTCCGACACTTTTTCTTCATTACATCAAGTTTAGCACGGGGCCGTGCTCACCCCAACACGCCCCGTGCCCGAGGTTCTGCAGAAAATGCCCAGTTCAGGTAACTGGACACGGGGCCGTGCTCACTGAACACGCCCCCGTGCCCAGCCTTCTGTTTAAATTTGATACTGGCAGTCTGACCAGGGGGCCATGCTCAGCCAACACCACCCCGTGTTCAGCTACCCAGTAACATAAAATCTTGTTTTTAACCTACTTTTACACATTTTAATCAACCGAAAAACTTATTTTTGGGACACATTGAGGACAATGTGTAATTTAAGTGTGGGGGGATGCTAAAACCTTGAATCTTGCAAGTCCTAAAAACAAGCCTTACACAAAACTCTATTGGAACCGTTAATCACCCCAAATTTTTTCAAAAATTTTCATTTTTTTTACTTGTCTTGGTTTAATTTAGGAATAACAAGTTCTAAAAAGGTTATATTTTTACAAATTTACAACCGATCGCGTCGTGATAAAAAGAACCAACATAAGAAAATTATGAAACGGCATGACAAATGTAGTTAAAATTTGATTATATATACTTGATCACATTAAAAACCCCATTCCCACAAAAAGTGAGTTTTGAGCCTTTATTGAGCATACACATACACATCTTTAGATTAAATGCTCATCTTTCGTTTCTTGTGTGAATAGCCGCTTGGTTTCTTACGACTCTAGAACTTGCCATGACGATACATTCCCGGTCCTTACCAACTTAAACCCGAGTAAGTAAATGATGGAGGCATTAGGACTAACCCTTTTTATTTCAACACCATTATTTTTTTTTACCACCTACCCAAAATCCCCCTAGTTAACCCCTTTGAGCCTAAACCTTTTCATTTCTAAACCCAAAACAAACACCCTTTACCCACCAAAACCCTTTTTCATTTTTACCCTTTATTTTAGCTCGGTTTTCATGTGACATTCCTTATAAAAAAAATGTTGAAGCCAAAAAAAAAAAGTAAACAAACAAGTTCATCAAAAAGAACTTTGTTTGAAGAATTGCTTCATTAGAAAAAAAAAGAAGAAAAATAATAACAAAAATAAAAAGTCTTACTAAAACCGACGTTTTTTACGCCTTTCGCCCTTTTCTACAAACCACTAACCCAAAACCACCTACATTTAACCCAAGCCTAACACTTCCCCAAAGTCCTCTTGATATTTACAAAGGTGTATAGTTAAAAAGGAGGAGGATTGATTGCTTGGCAAGCCTATGGTAGAAGTAAGTTCCATGCCGGTCCCGAGTGTTTCACAAGAATACATCTTCGGCCGAGTGTTGAGTGATCTCCCGTGAGGTATGTGAACTTGTATATAAATGGAATTTTAAAAAGCCATGTTATGCCCAAATAAGTAATTTCTCTTATGAAACGTTCTAAATAAATCATAACGAATAGGATTATAAATAATATAAAAATAAAACCCAATAAAGATCTTGGATTCCCGACACTCAAGACAAGCCCAAACCTTCTCTTCTACCCATTCCATTTGGGTGTGTAAGCCACATAATAAAGAATTTTGCTTGAGGACAAGCAAAGATTCAAGTGTGGGGGTATTTGATGTGCGCAAAATGCAACATATAAATTACATCAAATGTGGCATAAAACTAACCTTTTTTTAATACTAATGTTGGAAAAAGTGTGTTTTTGTCTTCCTTTTGTATTTTGAGGATTAAAAGAGCTTAAATGAACAAAAGAAGCAAAAATGCAGCTAAATCTAACAATAATACAAGAAAAGGGAAGAAACGTGGCATGCCCGACCCCTCGACAGCATCTCCCAAAGAAAAAAACAAGAACAAAGCTGAGCATGGGGTTGTGCCCAGCTGAGCATGGGGCTGTGCCCAGCTCAACACAGGGGGGTTCCCAGCGGACACGGCCCCGTGCCCGGCGGACACGGGGGCGTGTCCAGGTGTCTACAGAAAAGACAAAGCTATAGAAGCTTCTATTCCCGACACGGGGGCGTGCCCAGCTCAACACGTGGCCGTGGTCAACGCTAAGATTCGCAGAATCTTGCAAATCTTGATAGTACAGATACGCTTCTGCACACGGGGCCATGCCCAGCGGACACGGGGGCGTGGTCAACTAATGCAGACAAACTGCAATTAATGAAGAAAGAGAAGAAGGGGGGGTCGTGTCCAGCGGACACGGGGCCGTGTCCAGGCTTCTGTGCAGGCTATAAATAGGGGTGCTTGGTTCACTTCAAAAGCATCCCTTGGCACACCACCTCTCTCACACTTCACCCACACTCCACCACCACCACAACACCATCATCCACCACCATCATCCATCATAGAGTGTGTGAGTCATCTCGGGATCCAAGATTGATCGTAAGAGTTCTTGACAATCAAAGGCCATGTTTGCCTAAGTCTCTTACATCACTTGGTGAAGACAAGTGTTTAGTGTAATACTTTTTATTTTTAATCTTTTCGTACTTTTTATTTGGTTATGTATTAATGACTTTAATAACTAGTTTCTTATGTTGAAGGTGATTCTTCCTTATCGTTTGTCCGTGGTGTCTTGGCATTATTTTACTGTCTATATAAAATAAAATATTTTCACCATTCATATCTCCACGGTCTATATGGAGATATGTTGGCTACCTAGTCGGGGGTTAAGGGAACGGTTTGGTAAGAGTCTTGCCTTGTTCAGTGTATAGATACTGCAAGGACCTGGGTCAAATTTAGTAGGACCTCCTTCAATACCCAACGGTATTGGATGGCGGGGGTCCAAACTCTTTGATCCCCTCATATGTAAGCTACTATTAAAACTTTAACCCGTCTACTTAGGACTGTATCCCTGCTGACTCAGACTACTTAGCCGAGGGTAACGTCACCTTCAAAAGAGGGGCCTACCATATTATGCATTAATAACTTAATTAATTATCTTTCAATAATCCGACCCTTTAGGATTGTATTCTTGCTGACTCAAACTACTGGGTTGAGGGTAACGTCACCTTCAAAAGAGGGGCCTACTACAATAACTAAGATAATCTCTTAAAAAGTGCAAAAGTGCGGAAATAATCAAAGGTTACACTAGACACGAGTCAGATCCAAGTGATTCATCTTGTCTATCTGTTTTTATTTTTATTTTTCAGCATTTTAGTTAGTTTTATTTTTCTAATTTAAAAACCTTTTTCTAACTTTTGATTTGATTAGACGTTGAGGATAAACCGGTACTAAAAGCTCTTGTGTCCTTGGACGACCTCGGTATCTTACCAACACTATACTCCGCTCACGATGGGTGCACTTGCCTATATGTGTGTTTAGTGTTAGTAAATATCGTGTTTTATAAATTTAAAACTTGGCTAAAAAGTGTAAAAGGGCTTGAAATATACATTAAAAACCTATCACACACGATACGCATCAACCCCCCTTGTCTCTAGTCTTCGCGGGCCGTGACCAGGCGGACAGCAGGCGCAACCCTTGGCCGCCACGTGTCCCACTAGGTGTCAAAGCTACCCCATGACCGGACAACCCTATGCCCTACACCCCCTACGTCGCGGGGCGCGACACCCCCTGCTTCCGTCGGGGGGATCGACAGGGTCGACGAACAACCCTATATAAGAAGGCCCTCAGCCTTCAGTCCAACTCGTTCAGTTCTCAAACATTCTCTCTCAATTTCTACGTAGTAGGCATTATACTCGGGCATTATACCCCCCTAAATAACGAAGTTCTACGTCGTTGTAAGTATCATAACCCCCGGTTACGTATTAGATACGCTGCCCGATTGATCCAGGGTTTCGTAACGGCTGTCGTGGTTCTGCCCGACGTAGTCGTTGGAATGCCGTCTCGGGGAGGGTATTACTAATGTAAATATTGGGTTATTATACTAACGCGTGTGCATTTATGTAATTAATAGATAATCACCAGGAAATCCTAAAGGAAAACCCTAAGACAGCAGTGTGAGTAATCTCCCTTTTGCAAACTGTTTTTACAAAACCTCAATTAATTAATATATTAAACAGAGATTGAGTATTTGTATTCTAAAATTATCGTCGGTATGTTGGGGTTTTGTATACAAAATTTGTTACTACATTGTGAGTAGTAACATGACCACAAGTCGGGTTGACAGTACCGTGGGTGGTAATTAAAGTAGATGGAAACAAATGTAATTGCGCGACCGCCCTCAATGCTTTAAAATGATAAAACCTGTTTTGATTAAACTGGGATTCACTCACCAGTATTTTCCACTGACAAAATGTTTTTAAACGCGTTTCAGGTAACAAAATGTGAAAGCCAATAGAAGCCAGCTGGACAGCACTGAAGGCTTGAAAAAGTGGCAATAAAAGTTACCTAAATAAAAAGATGTTTCTATTTAAATAAAATAGGGTTTATCCCTATGAAAATATGTGTACTTGAAACTTGGGAATTTCCCATGTGTTTAATATTATAAAAGTGTGGTATTTTACACTTGTAAAATATTTCCTAACTACGGTCCTAATGTAATTTCCGCTGCCAAAATGATAAACACCGATACCATCGAAACTTGTCGCGGCCTCCCGTTCCCGAGTTGATAGGGGACGGGGGCTGTGACAGAAGGTGGTATCAGAGCTAAGCCACTGATTCAGCCAAAGAAGTGTTCTGCTGACACCAAGATATTATTTAGAATGTTAGGAAATTAATTACGAAAATACGTGCATATCTGTATTTTATTGTTGTGTGTTATTTGACTATTTGTTAGTTTACAGTATGAGCGATCAAGGACCCTCCGATGCCTATCGTCAGTTGTCCAGCTCACCTCTGTCGCAACCCCCGTCCCCTATCTGTCCCGGGAACGGGCGGCCGCGTGACCAGTTTTGGTGGTATCGGTGTTTATCATGTTAGCAGCGGAAATTACATCATGACTGTAGTTAGGAAATATTTTATCAGAGTAAAATACCATGCTTTTATAATATTAGATAAATGGAAACTCCCAAGTTTTTAAGTACACACATTTTTATAGGGGTAAACCCTATTTTATTTAATACAAAAGGTCTCTTTATTCAGGTAACTTTTATAGTCACTTTTTCCAAGCCTTTAGTGCTGTCCAGCTGGCTTCTATTTGGCTTTCACATTTTGTTACCTGAAACGCGTTTAAAAACATTTTGTCAGTGGGAAATACTGGTGAGTGAATCCCAGTTTAATCAAGAAGAGTTTTATCTTTTAACAGTATTGAGAGCTATTACAATGTTTATTTCTACACAATTACTCATTCAGTACTGTCAATCCTGACTGGTGGGTCATATTACACATAGGCTATCTCTTTGTCCAATGGTAACGTGTTCCACATTTTGTATACAAAACCCTAACATACCGGCAGTATTTGAAGAACTACAAAGACTCAATCACTGCTAATTATACTTTAAAATAAATAAAGGTTTTGTAAAAACAGTTTACAAAAAGGAGATTACTCACATTGCTGTCTTAGGGTTTCCTTTAAGGGTTTCCTGGTGATTATCTATTAATTACACAAATGTACACGCATTAGTATAATAACCCAATATTTACATTAGTAATACCCTCCCCGAGACGGCATTCTAATGACTACGTCGGGCAGAACCACGACAGCCATTACGGAACCCTGGATCAATCGGGCAGCGTATCTAATATGTAACCGGGGTTATAATACTTACAACGGGGCAGAATTTCGTTATTTAGGGGGGTATTATACCCGGAAATTACTTTAACTCTATAGAAATTTGAGAGAGAAAGAAAGGAATGAGCGAGTTCGACTGAAGACTGAAGGCCTCTATTTATAGGTGACCTTTCGACTTCCCTCGCGGCCCGCGTAGACTACACAGGGGTCCTTCGCGGCCCGCGTAGTAGGTGTATAGGGCTTAGCTTCGTTGATTCAACAAACTAGCTTCTCCGGGTGGCCTGCCACGTGGCGGGCTAGGGTTTCGCTTGGTGGAACTAGGTCGCGGCCCGCGTATGTAGTAGCCAAAGGCTACGCGCCCCGCGACAACCCTTTGAAATTTGTTTTTAATTAAATTTCATAAAAATAATGGTATTCGGGGTCCGTTTTCGCATACGGGGTGTGTTTTACGACGTATAGGAATATTTTAAATATTATTAGGGGTGTCAAAAATTATCTTGGAGAGTTGTTATATCCTCCCCACCTTGTTTTAGAGCTCGTCCTCGAGATCTATTGGAACAGGTGTGGATATTTCCTTTGCATCTCTGATTCAAGCTCCCATGTGTATTCTGGTCCTCTTTTGGAGTCCCATTTCACTTTGACTAGAACTAATCTCTTGTGCTTGAGGTTCTTAACTTTCCTGTCTTCAATCTGTAGAGGTCTTTCTACAAATTTTAACTGTTCATTTACCTCTATATCCTTAAGAGGTACTATCAGTGATTCATCAGCTAAACATCTCTTGAGATTGCATACATGAAATACATCATGTATTCCTGCCATTTCTTCTGGCAGTTGTAGCTGATAGGCTACAGGTTCTATTCTTCTAATAATCTCAAAAGGTCCAACATACCTGGGACTTAGCTTTCCCCTTTTGATGAATCTTACCACTCCTTTCCAAGGAGAGACTTTCATTAATACTTTATCTTCTACATGAAATTCCAATGGTTTTCGTCTGTTATCAGCATAACTCTTTTGTCGATCACGTGCTGCTTTCAGTCGTTCCTTGACTTGAATGATCTTGTCTGTTGTTTCTTGCACTATATCTGGTCCAGACAATTGCTTTTCTCCAATTTCTTCCCAACAAACTGGCATTCGTCACTTGCGTCCATAAAGTGCTTCGAATGGTGCAGCATTGATACTTGTGTGATAACTGTTATTATAAGACAATTCTATCAATGGTAAGTGATCATCCCAATTACCTCCGAAATCAATTACACAAGCTCTAAGCATGTCCTCCATTGTCTGAAATGTCCTTTCGCTTTGTCCGTCCGTTTGAGGATGATAAGCTGTGCTTAGATTCAACTTGGTTCCCATTTCCTTTTGGAAACTTGCCCAAAAATGAGAGGTAAAACGACTATCTCTGTCAGAAACAATTGATAGAGGAATTCCATGTAATGAGACTATTTCATTTACATATAATTTAGCTAATTGTTCCATACTGAAAGTTTCTTTCATGGGTAGGAAATGAGCTGACTTGGTTAGCCTGTCTACAATCACCCAGATTGTATAATTAACTTTTCTTGTTTTGGGTAATTTGGTAACAAAATCCATTGTTATCAATTCCCATTTCCATACAGGCATTTCCAATTGTTGCAACAAACCTGAGGGTTTCTGATGTTCAGCTTTGACTTGTGAACAGGTTAAACATTTTGCAACATATGCTGCTATATCATTTTTCATTCCTATCCACCAAAAATTCTTTCTTAAGTCCTGATACATCTTATCACTTCCAGGATGCATCGTATACTTAGACTTATGAGCTTCTTCTAATATACAGTGGCGTAGGTTTCCTAATTTAGGTATCCATATTCTTTTCTTATGGAACCTCCAAATTCCATTTGTTCCTTGTTCTAATTCCTTAATCATTCCTTTCAACTCTTCAGTATCATCCTTGATTACTGATTCCTGTGCCTTTCTAATCTGTTCATTTAAATCTACTTGCAGATTTAGTTTAAGTGAATGTACTCTTTTTGGCTTTTCATGATACTTTCGACTTAAAGCATCAGCTACTACATTTGCCTTTCCTACATGGTACTGGATATTACAATCATAATCACTAAGTATCTCCATCCAGCGTCTTTGTCTCATATTCAACTCTTTTTGCCAGAAAACATAACTTAAACTCTTATGGTCGGTGAAAATGGTAAACTTACTACCGTAAAGGTTATGTCTCCAAATCTTAAGGGCAAAAATTATGGCTCCTAATTCTAGATCATGGGTTGAATAATTCTCTTCGTGATTCTTAATTTGTCTAGAGGCATAGGCTATAACCTTTTGACGTTACATTAGCACACATCCATAACCTAATTTAGATGCATCATAATAGACTACAAAGTCTTCAGTTCCTTCTGTAAATGCTAATATGGGTGCGTGGGTTAATCTTTGCTTAAGAATTCTAAAGGCTTCTTCCTGTTTTGGTCCCCATTCAAACTTAACAGATTTACAGGTCAACTTAGTTAAGGGAATGGCTATTCTAGAAAAATCTCTAATAAACCTTCTATAATAATCGGCCAATCATAAGAAACTTCTAACCTCGGTTGGTAACTCAGGGGTTTTCCATTTGGTAATCGCCTCGATCTTGGTGGGATCTACATGAATTCCTTCATGATTGACTAAATGTCCAAGAAACTGTACCTGTTCTAACAAAAATTCACACTTCGAAAACTTAGCGTAAAGCTTTTATTTTCTCAATAAACTTAGAAGTGCGTGCAGATGCGCTGCATGTTCCTCTTTGCTCTTAGAATAAATAAGAATATCATATATAAAGACAATTACGAATTTATCCAAATATGGCTTACATATTCGGTTCATCATGTCCATAAATGCAGCTGGGGCATTGGTTAGACCAAATGGCATAACAGTAAATTCATAATGGCCATACCTTGTTCTGAAAGCGGTCTTAGGAATATCCTCTTCCTGTACCTTTAATTGATGATATCCTGATCTTAAATCAATTTTAGAGAAAAATTGCGCTCCTTGTAGCTGGTCGAACTGATCATCGATTCTCGGTAATGGGTACCGATTCTTAATCATGACTTTGTTCAATTCACGGTAGTCAATGCACATACGCATTGATCCGTCTTTCTTTTTGACGAATAAAATCGGTGCTCCACATGGCGATGAGCTTGGCTGTATGAATCCTTTCTCCAACAATTCATCTAATTGTTTCTTCAATTCCTGCATTTCTGGGGGTGCCAAATGGTAGGGTGCTTTGGCAATTGGTGCTGTTCCGGGTATCAAATGGATTCTGAATTCAACTTCCCTGTTTGGAGGTTGCCCTAGTAATTATTCTGGAAATACATCTGAAAACTGGGATACTACTGGAATATCCTTTAATTCTTTTCCTTTAGTGTTAGTGATTATGGAAATCAAATACACTAATGATCCTTTTCTTATATAACTTGCTGTTTTCATCACAGAGATGAATTTTGTGGATCTAGAGGGTTTATCTCCTTTAATTGTGATCTTTTCACCCTTTGGTGAATTTACTTGGATTGACTTTTGATCACATAAAATACTGGCTTTATTGGCTATTAACCAATCCATTCCTAATACAACATCAAATCCTGCCAGATTCATTGGGTAAAGGTTGGCAATAAATTTTTGATTTAGAAATTCTATTCTTGCTCCCTGCAAGATTTCAGAAATCTTAATGGTTTCCCCATTTGCTGTCTCTACTAGACATTCTTGTGGAAGTTTAGTTAATGGTTGATTGAGAACTTTGCAAAATGAAGTATTAATAAAACTTTGTTTTGCACCAGAGTCAAATAATACTTTAGCAAAGATATCATTAACTAAAAACGTACCGGTGATCACGTCCGGGATCATTTTTGCTTCTTCTGCAGTCAGAACAAATGCCCTAGCATTTTTAGTATTCTTGGTGTTCGTGGCTGGAGCTAGTTTTGGACAGTTTGGCTTGATATGATCTTGTTTTCCGCAGTTGTAGCATATCCTGTTGTTAAGCTTCTTCCTGCAGTCTTCCTCCTTGTGTCCAGATATTTTGCAGAAGTTACAGTATATAGAGCATCTTCCAGAATGCTTCCTTTTGCAATACTTGCAATAAGGTGCAGAGGGAGAACCTACATTTTTCCCACGGTTGGAATTTCCAGAACGGAATTCCTGGGTAAGCCTCTGGGCTAGGTTTCTTTTCTGATCCTCTTTTCGCGTACGGACTAATTCATCAGTCCATGTGTTTGCTAGTTCTACAGCTTCCTCTATAGTTTGAGGTCTGGCTGCCTTGACTACATGCCTAATTTCACTGATCAGTCCCCAGATATAACGGGAGATTAATACTGGTTCAGGTGATGCAAGGGTTGGCACTATTCTAGCATATTCGAAGAATAATGTAGTGTAACCCTTACTATCAACCCTAGTCATATTAAGGTTTAGGAACTTATTTGCTATATGTTCATTTTCATTGGGAGGGCAGAATTTCCTTTCCACCATGTTCTTAAATTCCTCCCAATCCATATTGTAAACCCTATCACTTCCCCTAGACTGGAGGATAGTATTCCACCATTCTAAGGCTGAGTTCTTAAACAAATTGGAAGCAAACATTATCTTATCCTCTTCCGCACACTTTCTTATTTTTAAGACTGCCTCAGTCTTTTCTATCCAGCGTAGAGATGCAACGGCCCCTTCATTGCCCGATAATTCCATTGGTTTACAAGAACAGAATTCTTTATAAGAACAACCATAAGACATGGTTCTTCTTCTTTTGGGAATGGGCATTTGAAGTATGGGTCCATTGTTTACACTGTGTTTAGGTTCAGTGGGTCGTTTACTATCACGTTTACTTTTATTATCCGCTTCCTTAACCGTTTTGATAATATATGGCATCGCATCTAGTATCCCTTTTGCCACTATGTGTTGGATGGCACTATTATCCACTTGGTTTCCATTATTGTTGTTGTTCGGATTATCGTTATCTGGGTTATTGTTACTTTGGTTATCATTATTCTGGTTTTCCTGGTTCACTTCGTTGTCCATCTGGATTTTAAACATTCGGCAATTATTAATATCACAAAATAATATTTAATGCAAACATTCACACAACACATATATTGATCAAAAGCGTCGAGCATTGCGACTTACTCTTTCTTATATATTATACATCTAATACAAACTAAAACTGGAATTTAAAATTACAATACTATTATGCATCACTAACCACAAAGTGGTCTATACTACGATAGATTTTATTATTATTATTATTAGAGTTAAATGCCATTTTAGTCCCTGTGGTTTGTGCCATTTTACCAGTTTAGTCCAAATGTTTCATTTTTAACCTATGGGTCCAAAAAGGTTTCACAGTTGCCATTTTAGTCCACTGGGTTAACTTCATCCATTTTTTCTGTTAACGAGAATGCCAATTCGGACATTTTATATGGCTGAATTGCCCTTTTAGTTAACAGAATTACATACAAAATGACCAAATTGGCCTTCTCGTTAACAGAAAAATGGAATGAAGTTAACCAAGTGGACTAAAATGACAACTGTGAAACTTTTTTGGACCCACAGGTTAAAAATAAAACCTTTGGACTAAACTGGCAAAATGGCCCAAACCACAGGGACTAAAATGGCATTTAACTCTTATTATTATTATTATTATTATTATTATTTTCATAAACATGTATTATATATATATATATATATATATATATATATATATATATATTATTACTAACACCATTAATGATATGGGTTCATCCAGAACTCCATATTACGCCCGTCGTACTTCCAGACGAGTCGTTCTCCAACCTGCCTCATCCTCTCGCTACTTTCTAAAATCTCTTCTCCGAAAGTTCGGAGTTCTTGCACATTTTCTGTACTCATTGGGGGTGCAGGTGCTGGTACTGGTTCTGGGTACTGTGGCATGGGCTCTTCCTGGGGGTACGGATTCACTAGGATTTCCCTAATGTATTCATCATTATCATAGTAGGGATCTAGAGGGTCCAGACCTGGGTAGGCTGCTAGGTTTGGCATGGGTTCGTTGGTTAGGGGGTAGCGTTGCACATAATCCCTATGATCATCAAACCACGTGTCGTAGTCTGGGTCTAAGGGATTGGGTGCGGGTATCCTAGGTATCTCTTCTGGGTTAAAATCATGCATTTGGATTTGGTTTTCTGGGTTGTTTTCAATCTCCATTGACTGAGTGGGAAACAAGGGTAATGGTTGAGGGGCTATGTGTTGCTCCAGGTTTGGGTCTGCAGCTGTGGTTGCTAGGATATGAAAATTGGCTAAGCTCCTATTAAGCATATCCTGTGTGTGGGCATATGTCTCTCTCTTAGCGGCTGCTAGGACTCGCTGCTGTTGTAACTTTTTCATTCTTTTCCTACGCTCGTGTGCTCCCCTACTGAACCATCCTCTCTTTTTAGGAGGGAATGGCTCTTCTGACTGAATACCCTGAGAGGGCAGGCTGTGAAGAGGTGCCTTCGCTCCTAGGTGAGCCGGACAAATGACTATAGGCGTCGGAGGGTCCTTGATCACTCATACTGTAAAATAACAAATAGTCAAATAACACACGACAATGAAATAAAGATATACACATATTTTCGTAATTAATTTCCTAACAATTAGAATAATATCTTGATGTCAGCAGAACACTTCTATGGCTGAATCAGTGACTTAGCTCTGATACCACCTTCTGTCGAAACCCCCGTCCCCTATCTGTCCCGGGAATGGGCGGCCGCGAGACCAGTTTTGGTGGTATCGGTGTTTATCATTTTCGCAGCGGAAATTACATTAGGACCGTAGTTAGAAAACATTTTATCAGAGTAAAATACCACGCTTTTATAATATTAGATACATGGGAAACTCCCAAGTTTTTAAGTACACACATTTTTATAGGGATAAACCCTATTTTATTTAATAAAAACGTCGCTTTATTCAGGTAACTTTTATAGCCACTTTTTCCAAGCCTTCAGTGTTGTCTAGCTGGCTTCTATTTGGCTTTCACATTTTGTTACCTGAAACACTTTTAAAAACATTTTGTCAGTGGGAAATACTGGTGAGTGAATCCCAGTTTAATCAAGAAGAGTTTTATCTTTTAACAGGATTGAGAGCTATTACAATGTTTATTTCTACACAATTACTCATTCAGTACTGTCAACCCTGACTGTCATATTACACATTGGCTATCTCTTTGTCCAATGGTAACATGTTCCACATTTTGTATACAAACCCCCAACATACCGGCAGTAATTAAAGAACTACAAAGACTCAATCACTGCTAATTATACTTTAAAATAAATAAAGGTTTTGTAAAAACAGTTTACAAAAAGGAGATTACTCACATTGCTGTCTTAGGGTTTCCTTTAAGGGTTTCCTGGTGATTATCTATTAATTACACAAATGTATACGCGTTAGTATAATAACCCAATATTTACATTAGAAATACCGTCCCCGAGACGGCATTCCAATGACTACGTCGGGCAGAACCACGACAGCCATTACGGAACCCTGGATCAATCGGGCAGCGTATCTAATATGTAACCGGGGTTATAATACTTACAACGGGGCAGAACTTCGTTATTTAGGGGGTATTATACCCGGAAATTACTTTAACTCTATAGAAATTCGAGAGAGAAAGAAAGGAATGAGCGAGTTCGACTGAAGACTGAAGGCCTCTATTTATAGGTGACCCTTCGACTTCCCTCGCTGCCCGCGTAGACTACACAGGGGTCCTTCGCAGCCCACGTAGTAGGTGTGTAGGGCTTAGCTTCGTCGATTCAACAAACTAGCTTCTCCGGGTGGCCTGCCACGTGGCGGGCTAGGGTTTCGCCTGGTGGCACTAGGTCGCGGCCCGCGTAGGAAGTAGCCAAAGGCTACGCGCCCCGCGACAACCCTTTGAAATTTGTTTTTAATAAAATTTCATAAAAATAAAGGTATCCGGGGTCCGATTTCGCATACGGGATGTGTTTTACGACATATAGGAATATTTTAAATATTATTAGGGGTGTCAAAAATTATTTTGGAGGGTTGTTATAACCTCAAAACGAAGGTACCTCTTCACAGCCTACCCTCTCAGGGTATTCAGTTGACAATGAAGACGGGATATTCGTGTTCACTGCTCAGTCTGAAGAACCATTCCCTCCTAAAAAGAGAGGATGGTTCAGTAGGGGAGCACGTGAACGTAGGAAGAGGATGAAAAAGTTACAATAACAGCGAGTTCTAGCAGCTGCTAAGAGAGAAACAGATGCTCACACCCAAGATATGCTCAATAGGAGTCTAGCAAACTTTCATATTCTAGCAACTACAGCTGCAGACCCTAATTTAGAGCGACTCATAACACCCCAACCATTACCTTTGTTTCCCACACAACCAATGGAGCTTGAAGTCAACCCGGAAAACCAAATCCCAGCACCAGCTTTTGACCCAACTGAGATACCTAGAGTACCAGCACCCAATACCTTAGACCCAGACTACGACCCGTGGTTTGACGACCATAGGGATTATCAGCAACGCTACCCAATATCAGAAGAACCCATGCCAAACCTAGCTGCTTACCCAGGTCTGGACCCTCTAGATCCCTATTATGATAATGATGAATATATTAGGGAAATCCTAGAGAATCCATATCCTCAGGAAGAACCCATGCCACAGTACCCAGATCCAGTACCAGCACCTGCACCCTCAATGAGCACAGAAAATGTGCAAGAACTCCGAACCTTTGGTGAGGAGATTTTAGAAGAGAGCGAAATGATGAGGCAAATAGGGGAATGACTCGTCTAGAAATATAACGAGCGTAATATGGACTTTTGGATGAACCCCTATCATTAGTAATAATAATAATAATAAAATAATAAATATATATATAATATGTGTGTATGAAAAAAATGATAATATATATATCGTAGTATAGACCACCTAGTGGTTAGTGATGCATATTAGTATTGTATTTTATTCCAGTTGTATTGTAATAATTATAGATGCATATTATAAAATAGAGTAAGTCGCAATGCTCGACGATTTTGATCAACATGCTTGCCGTGTGATTGTTTGAATTAAATATTGTCCTGTGATATTAATACTTGGTAATTGTTTAAAATCCAGATGGCCGACACAGCAAATCCAGGAAACCAGAATAATGAAAATCAAATGAATAATAGTGAAATTCTACACCTTGTAACTGAAGGAATTAGAGATGCCATGCCAGCCATTATCCAAAATGTTAGGGATGCAGAAAATAATGATAAAAGTGGTAGTGGAAGTAAATGAATCCATACAGAACCTAGTCACACCGTGCACAATGGACCCATACTTCAAGTGCCTATTCCCAAAAGAAGAAGAACCATGTCTTATGGTTGTTCATACAAAGAATTCTGGTCTTGTAAACCAATAGAATTCTCGGGCAATGAAGGGTCCATTGCAGCTCTACGCTGGATAGAAAAGACTAAGGCCGTCTTAAAAATAAGCAAGTGCGTAGAAGAAGATAAGATAATGTTTGCCTCCAATTTGTTTAAGAACTCAGCCTTAGAATGGTGGAACACTATCCTCCAATCTAAGGGAAGTGACAGGATTTACAATATGGAATGGGAGGAATTTAAAAATATGGTAGAAAGGAAATTCTGCCCTCCCAATGAAAAAGAACAGATAGCAAACAAGTTCCTAAACCTTAGGATGACTGGAGTGGATAGTAAGGGTTACCCTACTTTATTCTTTGAATATGCTAGAATAGTGCCAACCCTTGCATCACTTGAACCAGTATTAATCTCCCGTTATATCTGGGGATTAATCAGTGAGATAAGGCATGTAGTCAAGGCAGCTTGACCTCAAACTACAGAAGAAGACGTAGAACTGGAAAACACCTTGACTGATGAATTAGTGAGTACACGAGAAGAGGACCAGAGAAGAAACCTAGCTCAAAGGCTTACCCAGGAATTTCGCTACGGTAATTCCAACCGTGGGAAAAATGTAGGTTCTACCTCTACACCTTACTGCAAGTTTGCAAGAAGAAACATTCAGGAAAATGCTCCACTTATTGCAATTTCTGCAAGATACCAGGACACAAGGAAGAAGATTGTAGGAAGAAACCTAATAATGGAATGTGCTTCAACTGTGGAGAAAAAGGTCACATCAAGCCGAACTGTCCGAAACTAGCTCCAGCCATGAACAACAAGACTACTAAAAATGCTAGAGCATTTGTTCTGACTGCAGAAGAAGCAAAGATGATCCTGGATGTGATCGCCAGTACGTTTTTAGTTAATGATGTTTTTGGTGCAAACCAAAGTTTTATTAATACTTCATTTTGCAAACTTATCAATCGACCATTAACTAAGCTTCCACAAGAATGTCTAGTAGAGACAACAAATGGAGAAACCATTAAGATTTCAGAAATCTTGCAGGCAGCAAGAATAGAATTTCTAAATCAAAAATTTATTGCAAACCTTTATATAATGAATCTGGCAGGATTTGATATTGTATTAGGAATGGATTGGTTAATAGCCAATAAAGCCAGTATTTTATGTGATCAAAAGTTAATCCAAGTAAATTCACCAAGAGGTGAAAAGATCACAATTAAAGGAGATAAGCCCTCTAAATCCACAAAATTCATCTCTGTCAATCCAAGTAAATTCACCAGGAACAGCACCAATTTCCAAAGCACCTTACCGTTTGGCACCCGCAGAAATGCAGGAACTGAAGAAACAATTAGACGAATTGTTGGAGAAAGGATTTATACAATCAAGCTCATCGCCATGGGGAGCACCAATTTTATTTGTTAAAAAGAACGACTAGTCAATGCGAATGTGCATTGATTACCGCGAATTGAACAAAGTCACGATCAAAAATCGGTATCCATTACCAAGAATCGATGATTTGTTTGATCAGTTGCAAGGTGTAACACCTTGTAAAATCATGACCAATATCATAAAGACACGTGTCATGAGCTTTAAACGTGTAATGGATTGAATATGAGGGACTAAAGTTGACAAACAAAGAAAGTATGTGTGAAAAAGGATTCAAAATGTCAACATTGGATAATTATACCTTTCAACAACCCTACACGATGTTTTTACCCTTAAACGAATGAATTATGAATCATAAGAAGCCGTTTGTGGAAGAAAGCGAAAGTTTACAAACCACAAGGGTTAAATGTGTCAACATGTTTAATTTATACCTCTGAGTGACCTTTTAGTGAACTCGAAGCTTTGTAACAATTAATTATGCTCACGAGAATAAGTGATAAAAATTTCACAAGGTTTCGATATCGTATGAAGAAGTTATGCTAACATTCGTAAATAAGGGGTTAAAAGCGTCAACGTTGAAATTCAAGACTTTTCGGTGATCGTATAACTAACCGGGGACTTAACAAAGTTGGTTTATGACTTAGAGTCCTTAAAAGTCAAGTTTGGGGGTCAAAAGTGCAATAAAACAAGTTAAAACAACTATTAGAAGGACCAGGGACCAAATGTGCAATTGCTGAAAGATTTTTGACCGGATCTGGGCTCCATACCGGCCGTGTAAGACCTCCCAGGACTCTTACGCGGGCCGCCTGAAAAGTGCCAGCATCCAAAAACATGGCAGATGCCAGTTTCAGCCTGTTACACCGCCTTAACTTACCATTTTTCGATCCCAGGGGCTGCACCAACGGTTTTTCATGCATAGGGACACATGTATATGATCAGGGAACACTTGTAGACTTATTTGGATTGATCTCATGCATTCTAATTCCATATATATAGACCCTTATGTTGCAACACATGAACTTGCACATTTGGAAATCATTCAAGGCATTCTCTGGAGCTCTCTGGTCATCAAACAAGTTTCCTTAAGTTCCATAATCGTGCTTAGGACTATTGTATGTGTCCTTAACCTCTCTAAATTCAGTTTTATTAGTTAAATGGCCTAAAGTCAAACCCGTCGTAATTAAGGTTTGACTTAGTGATTAATCACTAATGGTCCAGTCAATTCTCGAATTGAAAGTAGCTTTGAGTTGGTAATTATGTGGGTAATAAACCCCTAAAATGGCACCCTGTGATTCCCACTCTAACTAGGTCAATTGTCGGGTCAAACTTAATTGTAAAAAGTCAACAGAAAGCTAATTTTCAATTAAAAACATAATTAACAATGTAGAAGCCATGAAACCTGTTTTATCAATTGTATAACTTGGTAATTAATGTAAGAACATGTCTAAGCATGTTCAACCCGACAATTTTCAGTTTAAGCTCGGTTCGGAACCGAAAGTCGCAAAAGTAGACTTTTGCTTTGACTTTCAGTTCTGACCCAATGTAGCATATTTTAGAAATGCCTTAGAGCTCTATTAGGACCAGGTTATAGGTTAGTGTAACCCTCTGAGGTTATACAACTTGGTTCCTTAGTTATTCGTTTCATGTGCATGTTTCAGTATTATATCTAAATGTTGACTATTATGCCCTTTTTACCTTAAGACGAGATTTTTGAAAATGTGAGAGGACAAAAACCTTTATTACTTATTTAAAAACTTGTTCTAAAAATTTTGACATCAGTTTGAGGTCTAGATTAGGAGTTATGCTCAATATTGTAATTAAAAAGCTTTTGATTAATTAAACGGCGTAATTAGCATAAAGCCTATCTAAACCCAAATTTTGACACCAAACTTTTTATCCACTGATGTAATATAATATTTTGGGATTTTTGAAGATTTTTATTTATTTTTAAGCTGAGAATAACATAGGGTTCTTGCTTTAATTCGGTAATTGTCGGTTATGCCCTTTTCTTGAATAAAATGAGTTTTACATAATATTTTGATACCAAACTTTTTGCTACTGATTTTATATGATAAATAAAATATTTTAAACTTTATAAACTGATCAAAAACTCAGATTTCCTATTTAATCCTGAAAATCGCTTAAAACCGACTTTTACGCGTTTTAAGCGCATAGTATGGGTTACAACTATTTTTAACATATAAAACTTAATACCTACTGATGTTTTAAGTAAATTTTTATAATTAAACAGTAAGTAAAAGTTTTGAACTCAGAATTCTAATTTCGACCTTTAAAGCTTATGTGAAAATACCAAAATGCCTCTACAGTGCATTGTTTGGTTATAAAAGGTAAATTTCACATATATGCAATACCCTACTGTGGTGACTTATAAAAATAAATATTTTTACTGATTATATCAGACCAGAAACTCAGATTAATATTTAAACTCTTTTATAAGCTTTAAAATGACCGAAATACCCATACGGGGCATAATTTGAGTTTAAATCCATTTTGGGCATAATGGAAGGTATCCTACTGATATCACAACATATTTAGGGCATATTAACTTAGGAAACCTGTTCATGACTCATTTGTTTACCCGTTATGCATCTTTCGCGTTCGGTACGGGTTATGTAACTAGTTTACATAAATTAACCGAAACGGGTCAAACCTTATCATTTTTATCTCAAAATCCAGAATGTGTTTAGTTTACCCATATTATACAAGTATTCAAACTTGTCGGGTCTAAATCACATCCGGTCTTCGCTTAATCATGCGTTTCGAACCGTGTATCTTCCTTTAAAACAAACCGGTCTAAGTTTAGACTTAATTAAGACCCGTTAGGAATCTAATAGGTTATTAAAACCTTCGTTCCAGATTAGGAGACCAGTAAAAGATACTTGCACTCGCTGATTGTGATATATACTTGCTCAGGTAAATACTTTTAACTTATTTTTCGTTATACGGGCTTGGGATACGGTATTATAATAATACCGCTTGGTCGGGTATGTAATAGTTATTTAAATCGGATTATGATTTATATATATTGCATAACCCGTTTTAATATGTTTTGTTTGGTATATGGCTTTTGGGGGGTTAATGACCATGTCCTGGATATCCTCGGCTCATTCATTGAAATGGCGACGACTTAAGAACGGGGTGTAGGCATACACCCGACAGTTGCGTATGTATAAAAGGTACCCCACAATAAGGAAAATTCCTTGTGGGTATTATACCTGTGGTGTGACAGTTAATCTTGTCTGGCACTTCGAACCGTCCCTGACAGACGGCAAACATTTAAATCTGTATACAAGATTATTTTTTAATAATTATCCCAAATTATAAAAGATATTTTGTGACTTGTGCATTCAAATAAATTTTCTTAAACATTTTCAAAATGAGTCGGTTAATTGTATTTACCAGTGTAAACTGACGTATTTTCCAAAAGGATAAGTGCATGTACTAAACGGAATAGGCTTGCTACTCCTAGCATCAATAAAGAGTCTTGCAAGCTTAGATGTTATAAATCTGTTGAACAATGTTTCTTTTTTACTTTGATCCGCCTGTGGATCCTTTGCAACCGTTTTGTAATAAATGATATTAATTTCATTCGGTTTGTAATGATTTTATCTTTCGACTTCCGCTGTGTATATAAACTGTGATAAATTGTCTATGATGATATCAACTACGTCATGATACTCCCCATCGGGCCCACCGGTAATACGTGGAAATATCGGGGTGTGACAGGTTGGTATCAGAGCCAACGTTGAGTGAATTAAACACTAGCCTTTTGTGTTTAATCTCAATGAAACAGTTTGCACATTCCTCGATTTTCGAGTCTAGACAAAGAACTTAGGACCAATTCTGACTTATTTTGTTTTGTCCTTTATTGTTTCTTTTGTTGTTTCTTTTGTTTGTTTTGACAGGACCTACAAAAATGCTACCAAGAATCCGAGGAAGAGGCAAGGGGCCATTTATCGCCCCAACGATCACGAGGCCGGGCCTTCACACCGGCGAACTCCATCAGCCACTTTAAGCACAAGTCCTCAAGAAGACTGGAGGACCCATTTAGAACCCGTGAGGCGTTCAGTCTCGCTGAGCTCCTCACCTTCCTACCTCAACTCTTTCGGGACTCAATCGGAGAACGAGCCCCACAACTCACATCACTCTTTTATACCCCTTCAAAGCCCCAACTCACACCATTCCTTCAACGACCCAACACCCTACTTTCAAAGCCGGTTCAACCAGGCAAACCAAATTGAAGAGCCAATGGGTTATAACCCGTTGGGACCGGAGGACCACTTCTCCATGGACATGGAAGAGGATCCGGAACCTGCCCAGCCGCCAACCGGAACACCTACTAACCCCATCGAGATTTCAGATGGGTCGTCATATCATGGATCACCTTATCGTGGTCCAGACAGTTATGAGGCAAGGTTTGCCCAATACGACTGGGTGTTTACTCCCAGTTACCACTCACAGCAGGAGCAACAGCAGCAGGATCCCTCGGAGGATTCGCGTTTTGTAGCGGTTACTCCACCGCCACCACCGCCAGTACAGCAGCCGCTTCCGGAACCACCGAGGTGGAGAAGAACTACTGCACAGATTTCCGTGCGAGGGGGAGTCCGTATCAACACCCCTCAGCATTCAAGTGGCAGTCATTACCCGCCACTATATGAAGACCCACAGATGGGTGGGCTTTCGAACCCTGTTTTTGAAGTGGAGTCTGCGCCAGTCGTACCACCACCAATGGGTTATGATAACCCGATTCCTGCATATGCCGGTTTAGCGGCGTACAACCCATTTGAGCAGCCGGCCCATACCAACTACAACTACGCTGAAGTTGACCCATACCTTGTGGCGGCAAACTACAATGCTCTTCATCCCGAGGGGCCCTATGGAGTCCCATATCAGACTGGGTACCCACCCTATGGGTACCAATACCCGCCACCTCCTCAACCTCCGCAGTATTAGCAGTCGCCGCAGCCACCACTGATACCGCCCCAGCAGCAACAGGAGATTCTACAGAAGTTGAGCCAAGTGGAACGGGAGGTTCAAGAGGAACGTAGAAGCCACCTGGGATTTCTTAAAGGTCTGGCGAGCTTAATCAAGGGAAAGAGCAAAAGGGATCATTAAATTCCTTGTTTGTTTATTTTGTATTTCTTTAATTTTCAATCAAGTCCCTACGTGGACATCTATTTCTGTATCCAGTCCCTGCGAGGACTTGTAGTTTCAGTTTAGCCCCTGCGTGGGCAAGTTATTTCTGTTAAAGTCCCGTTTAGGGCAATGTGTACTCTTTAAATTTTAGTGGCATGTTATAATTTAAAATTTCATTTTGTCATTTTATGCATGAATATAATATATGAAATAAATGAAAATATCATTCCTTTTATAAGATCTGCCATTGTTAAATAAAATCTAAAAAAGGACAAAACCTAGCCCATGTGTCATTTTAAGACAGGGCCGTGATGGTAATTCCTTAATTAGATTCAGATCCTTGTTAACATCTGAAAACATGTTAACACTCCTGGCAGATGTGATTCATAAAAATCGCAATCGTCATCCTTATATTGGATTCTTCAAATTACTTCTTTATTATTTAAAACATCCATTAGTGATGTAATGCCTACGGGCCATAATCATGTCATATAAGACAAAAGACAGTTGTAGCCTATAAGTCCCTGTCAAGAAAAGGTGATGAATTATAATTTGAATGTGTCCATGTCACTTGGCCTTTTGTGCCATTATTATATTTAATTATAACTAAGGGTTATTAATGAAAAATCCTGAATGAAACACTTAACAAATTAACCAATATGGTTCTTTAATATCATGGTTAATAAATTAATAAGATGACAAATCTACTATAAACCTCTAAGAAATCATTGTCATCATTTTATGTAGCAATCAAGCTACATGGCTGAGTCTGAAGAAGTCAACAGTCATCCAAGGGAGAACCATGATACTACCAGGATCAACGTAACTGGTGTGGAACTTCAAGCATTGATTGATAATGTTGTTACCAAAGCCATGGATAGGCAGTTTAATGAATCTAGTGGTACTCGAAGTAAGACCCTATCTACACCTCATTCTAAATCACAACCTAAGACTCACTCTGAGGCTCATAGTAAGCCACCTCCTAAACATCATGAGTCAAGAAAGGATGATGATCATCACTCCTCAAATCAGCATAGTGTTCCGTCTAAGAAGATTGTATTTGATCAGGAGCCACGTACAAAGACCTGCTCCTATAAGTACTTTGTCTCCTGCAAACCCAGGGATTTCACTGGGGAAAAAGGAGCTATTGACTGCATGACGTGGCTAGACGAGATGGACACCATGGTTGATATCAGTGGTTGCGCTGATAGGGATGTTGTGAAGTTTGTATCACAGTCGTTTAAAGGTGAAGCACTAGCTTGGTAGAGGTCTTTGATCCAAGCTACCGGAAAGATTCCGTTATACAATTTGACATGGGCTCAATTTGTTGCTTTAATCAAGGATACCTTCTGTCCTCAACACGAAGTTGAGAAGATCGAGACTGACTTCCTGACATTGGTCATGAAGAATTTAGATTGTCAGGCATATCTCATGAGTTTTAATACTATGTCTCGATTGGTTCCATACTTGGTGACGCTGGAACCAAAACGGATTGCCTGTTTCATTGGGGGTTTAGTCCCGGAGATCAAAGCTAGTGTGAAGGCATCTCGACCTACTACTTTTAGGTCAGCAGCTGATTTGTCTTTATCCCTTACTCTGGATGCGATCAGGCTGAGGTCGCTTAAGATTTATGAAGAAGGAAAAAGGAAACGTGAGGATGATAACTCACGTCGTTCTGACAAGAAGCGTAAGGGGAACTTAGACCACAAGAAGAATTTTGGGTCTAACAAGGGTAACCAGCAAGTGGATGAGAAGCCTAAATGCAAAACCAGCCAGAAACGTCACTTCGGGAAATGCAGGTTTGAATCAAAGTTGCAGTCGCAGTCGAAGCCGATTGGTTGTGGGATCTGCAAGTCCAAAGAACACAAGACTTTGGATTGCAAGAAGTTGAAGGATGTGACCTGTTATGGTTGCAATGAGAAAGGGCACATCAAGACCAACTGCCCAAAGTATGCGAAGAAGCCTGAAGAAGGCAAGAAGACTAATGCTAGGGTCTTTCAGATGAATGCACAGGAAGCAGTGCAGGATGATAACGTGATAACAGGTACCTTCCTTATTAATGATGTTTATGCAAGGGTATTATTTGATTCGGGTGCGGATAAGTCATTCGTCGATGATAAGTTTTGTAAATAGTTAAATCTGCCTGTTAAAACCCTAAGCATGAAATATGAAGTAGAGTTGGTCGATGGTACCATAGAAACTGCCTCAACTATGTTAGATGGATGCTTTATTTCCATTAGGAACCACTCATTTCCGTTATCCTTGCTTCCTCTGAAATTAGCTGGTTTCGACATAGTGATAGGCATGGATTGGTTATCTGATAACCAAGCCCATATTGTTTATGACAAGAAACAAGTGGTGATCAAGACTCCGTGTGGTGAGCCACTTACCATACAGGGAGACACTCAGTATGGGTTGCCTAAGCAATTGTCTATGCTTAAGGCATCAAAGTGTTTAAGGAAAGGTTGTGTCATCTACATGGCACAAGTATCTATCGATGAACCAAAACCCAAGGTTTAAGACATCCCTGTCATCTCTGAATATCCAGAAGTATTCCCTGAAGAACTACCTGGTTTACCTCCAGATAGGCAAGTGGAGTTCAGAATCGACATTATACCTGGAGCAGCACCTATTGCAAGAGCACCCTACAGATTAGCACCAACAGAGATGAAAGAGTTGAGAACTCAACTTGTAGGATCGTTTTCAGACCCGAATGAGTCGATCAGAAGAGTTTTACTCAATACGAAAGGCGGAAACAGACGTATCGAGGTCAATTCAGCTAGATATACACTTTAAATTGTCGTATTATTGATTTCACAATGATTTACAGCGAGACAACACTTCGGCAGCACTTCGTTGCTCTGACCGGAAAAGTTACAAATGAAACAAAATCAGGACTATTTATAAGCAAGGTAATTTCGAACGAACCATCACAAGCGAAATTATGTTTCATACGAAATTAGATTTCGTGCGAAAATTACCTAGTAATTTCGTGCGAAATTACTTGTTCTAATTTCGTGCGAAATTAGCCTTTGACATGTTTTCTCGTTTTGCGTGCCCTGAACTATCTAAAACAAGCCAAGACTTGATACAAGACGAAGTCGACAGACGCATGCACTAACAGACTCCCCCTCGAATGTTGACGAGTCTTAAAGTGTCGAGTCTTTGCATCTTCAGTCTTTATCAGTCCTCTCGAACCTTTTGAAGTATCTTGACACTGTAAAGCATCCTCAAATTTTCTCTCTTCTCTTTTCATCAGCACCAACACACTCCTTTCTTTAGGTGTCTTCAGACTCCCCCTTTCAATATGCTGGGATCGCAGCCTGGCTTGTTAAAATCACAGATTCCTCAGGTATCTGAACCTGGCTCTCTATCGACTATCTCAAAATCACCTAGCTCTTATCCTTTTTCCTGTACATTCTCTACAAGTTCAGGTTCATGATCGATTCCTGACTCTTACCTGCACAAATCTCTACCCAAAAATAAATTTTCTGATGATCACTTATAAAAACAATCTTACCATCTAATGAATCACTTGCAGGAATTAAATAATCAAAGAATGATTTTACAATGTTAATCTTTGATGAACCATTTGCAGAAATATTATTTATCTTTTCAAAACACACTCTCCCAAACCATTTGTTCATCCTGTCTAGCACTTGGAATTTTGAAAATAAGTTTTCCAATACCAGTTGTCGAAAATCTTTTTGTATTTTTCAAAATTTATGCTAAAACACACTAAAATCTTTTTGGATTTTTGAATGTAATGAAATGCAATATAGAGAAGAAATATATACAGACAATATTTTTGTGAGTTTCTGAAAGAGGATCATATCAGTTTTTGAGACAAATCACCAACACCGTTAAGCATAAAACATTTTAAGTTCTAAAACGATTCACTTAGATTGTCAGTATACTGGTCCACTTAAATTTTCATACAAAGTTCAACTGATTCGAGATACGAGATTAATGTCTTAAGAACTTAAACTTAATCGCGTGTCCCACCTCAGAATGTACTCCTGTATCCAGATCCCAATATTCAGTCTTACATGTGAGTATACCACAGATGATATCTGTAAGGGGTTAATTGCGAAACCGTGAGAGCTTAGGTCAGAACTTCCGTTCAGCAGAGAGATGACGGATCGACTTTAGGTGGGTCCCCTTTAGAGGATCTTATTTTTACAACAGCATTGATTAGCAATTTTATTGTCTCATCATTTTATGCTGAGGGCGATACTATATTTCAAGCAAGCGTAAAGTATTCTCCAGGGACTAGGCCATTGCTTCCGCATTATCAGAAGTCCCGGGATAATACCCCAGATATCACTGAGCATAAAGACCTAGTATCTCAGAAAGAGGGACCTTTCCAACAAGATTTCGGGGGTTACCCATATATCCGAGAGATGGTTCCCCACGATATAAGCAAGTTTGAAATTTAGGTTTATATCTCGTCACAATCTACTAAATGTGCAAAAACCTACTAACACATCATCAGTGAGACCGTTTATCACATTTTAACTTTCCAATTCTTTAGCATGTTGTGATAGTCCACTGATGTACTATCATTTCCTCTTCTTTGACACAAAAACTCATTTTGAATTTTATCATGTTTTTGTCTTTTTCAAATTTTCAAATAAATGTTTTTGAATTTTCTGAAAAATCTTACTCCCCCTAAAATGCAAACACATTTAAAGAAATTTGAAAACAAACTATACAAGTAAATTGACAACCGATATCGAATCACTTCAATTCGCCATCCACTTGGCATAAACAATCAGAACTCCCCCTTACAACAAACTATTTTCCCATTGTGATCTCAAAACACTTAAGTTTGTTTTAAACAAATGGTTTTTCCGGAAAATAAGTTTTGTTGATTGATTTTACCATTTGTAGGTTAGGGGTTTGATTCATCACATTGTTTTTCAACCACTTGTAGGAAAATGCAAGTACAACTTAATGTCCTTGATTTACCACTTGCAAGTAAAAACCTTTTTCAACCACATGCCTTACCAACCAATACCTCATGTAGGTTGAATTCTCAAGATGCCGATACCTACTCCTCACTTACCAACCTGGGAGTTCTGGCAAGTCATACTAGTGACCAATTTTTTTTTCTTTTTGGCTTTTTCATCTTCACTATCACTTTCTGCTATCAATTTCAAATCAGCTGCCAATCTTCTTGCATGATACTCACGATCATCATCACTATCCTCTTCAACACGAGCAACACACGCTTTGTGATTTGAATCTTTGTTTGGATCATAATCATCCCAATTGAAATTTGCCCAACTAAAACCTTCAGGCAATTTTTCATCATCTTGATTGATTAGGCATGCTTTGTTGTCAGCTGAGATATATTTATCCCAACTGAATCCATTTGTTGTCTCTTTGTCATCCTGATTCACCATACAAGCTCTCTTTGAAGATTCTTCAATTACTTTTCTACCATGTGCCACTTGTGGTTCTTGTTGTTGTTGAGCAACTTGATGATAAATGGCCTTCCGGTAGTAATCATTGTTGTTGTTGAACGGATTTTGAGCTCCACTTGCTTCGCGGTTTTTGCACTTCCTCTTGAAGTGTCCTTTTTCCCTGCAACGAAAACAAGTGACTTTAGATTTATCAAAGCCTAAAGTAGAAACATTAGCTTCACGTAGATCATCTCTTCCTGTGATTTGCTTAAATTTCTCAGCTCGTCTCAACACACTTGCCAAACACCACTTTATGTCCATCAATTCCATCTTTTCAGCATCTATTTGATCGTAATCCTCTTTTGTCAACATTGGATTCCCGATCCGACCTGCAACAAAACTACCATAAGATTCCAACACAGTTCCCAACAATGACATGTGACTCTTAGCAATTTCTGCTGAATAATCCTCATCATTTTCCAGATTCAGTACAATGTTGCATTGTAGCTTCTTGCCATTCTTTGTTGCTGAAAAGTTCGGATCAAATGATGGATATGATGAAAAACTTGTGTTACTGTTTGATCCTTTAGAAGAACTTCCAGATGAACTCTTTGCATTGAATGCTGTCTCAATCTTCGGTGACATGTTGGTGGTTTTATCACTGACACCACCTTTGTAGTAAAGTCCGATGTCTTGTTCACCATCGAAATCTTTCATTCTTAAAACCTTTCTCTGTTCCATCTCCTGAGCCTCAATCTTTTCAATAAACTTGCTCAGTGTCAGATTGCTAAAACCTTTCTTGTTCATCAACACCATTAGATATGTACCCCAAGTCTCATATGGCAATGCATCAGCCAATTTTTCAATTAACTCTTCATTATCTTTCTCGATGCTCAATCTTCTCATGTTGGCTAGCAAATTGCAGTATCTCTCAATGATTTGCTTTGTACTTTCATTTTTCAAACCACGAAACAGATCGAATTCTTTCTTTAAAAGCGACTTTTTGTTCTTGACCATCTCTTGACTTCCTTGAAACTTCGATTTTAGTGCTTTCCAGATTGAATAAGAAGTTCCATTGTGTTGCAATAACACCAAGATATCTTCTTTCACAGCTTATTGTAGTAAACTAAGCATCATTTTCTCATCTTTGTATTTCTTTCTATTATCGGCACTCAGATCTTTAATAGCAATAATCTCTTCGTCATCATTCATCGGTCTAACGTATTTCGTCTCGACACATTCCCAAGCATCCAGATAGTTTGCTTGTACCCAGTTCCCGAACCGTCCTTCCCAACCCCTATACTCCTCGATGTTCATGAGTTTAGGCGGTTTTTGCATCCTCCCCGTTTCATTTTCCAACATCGTGTTTTGTGCAAGAGTAATCGGGGTAATTGGGGTAGCGAATGCGTTGTAAAATTCCTCTTCCATGATACGGTTTTCAAAGAATCACACACTCAGTTTCAAACGAAATTACCTGCAAGACACTCACACACAAAATTAGTTCAAGCGAAATTACTAATTTCGTGCGAAATAACACAATTTCAAAGGAAATCTGTGATTTCGTGCGAAATACTTAAACAAAATAGCTGAATTGGTGCGAAATAGCTAATTTCGTACGAAATTACCCGTTGATTTCATGCGAAATTACCTAACCTATGTGATTTCGTGCGAAATAAGCCTGAAAATGCTATTTCGTGCGAAATTAAACTGCTATTTCGTGCGAAATACTGCTGATGTCATCATCTCGAGCTGATTTTGTCAAAATTGATCAGGTTTTAAGCTGATTTATGATCTGAAACATTCTAGGGTTTGTTAAAACAATAAAGCGCACATAATACTTGAAAATCAAGACATTTTATCCGTGAAAACTTGTTAATTTTGAAAAATAAGGTGTAGAAATCAGAATATGCAGCTGAATTGGTAAGAACTCTTCTTCCTGAGCTCTGATACCACTTGTAGGATCGTTTTCAGACCCGAATGAGTCGATCAGAAGAGTTTTACTCAATACGAAAGGCGGAAACAGACGTATCGAGGTCAATTCAGCTAGATATACACTTTAAACTGTCGTATTATTGATTTCACAATGATTTACAGCGAGACGACACTTCGGCAGCACTTCGTTGCTCTGACCGGAAAAGTTACAAATGAAACGAATTCAGGACTATTTATAAGCAAGGTAATTTCACACGAACCATCACAAGCGAAATTATGTTTCATACGAAATTAGATTTCGTGCGAAATTAGCCTTTGACATGTTTTCTCGTTTTGCGTGCCCTGAACTATCTAAAACAAGCCAAGACTCGATACAAGACGAAGTCGACAGACGCATGCACTAACACAACTGGATGATTTATTGGCAAAGGGATTTATTAGACCTAGCTCATCTCCTTGGGGAGCACCGATCCTGTTTGTATAGAAGAAGGATGGATCGATGCGTCTATGCATCGATTATCGCGAGCTTAACAAGGTCACTATAAAGAACAGATATCCATTGCCAAGGATCGGCGATCTGTTCGATCAATTGCAAGGGGCAAGTTACTTCTCCAAGATTGACTTAAGGTCAGGTTATCATCAGCTGAAGGTTAGAGATGAAGATGTGCACAAAACTCCATTTAGGACTCGTTATGGTCACTACGAGTTCCTAGTGATGCCCTTTGGGCTCACTAATGCACCAGCAGCATTCATGGATCTCATGAACCGCGTATGCAAGCCCTACTTGGATAAATTTGTCATCGTCTTCATTAATGACATTCTTATTTACTCAAAGAATCAAGCTGACCATGAGAAGCATCTTCGTTGTATTCTTAAACTTCTTCAAGAAGAAAAGCTCTACGCCAAGTTTTCAAAGTGTGAATTTTGGCTTAGTGAAGTCCAATTCCTTGGACATGTGGTCAGTGAGCGTGGTATCCAGGTGGATCCCGTTAAGATTGAAGCTATCATGAACTGGCAAGAGCCGAAGACGCCCACAGAGATTCGTAGCTTTTTGGGTCTGGCTGGATACTACAGGCGTTTTATTGAAAACTTCTCAAGGATTGCAGCACCCTTAACTTCACTAACCCGCAAGAATATCAAGTTTGATTGGGGTCCTAAGTAGCAAGAATCTTTCGACATTCTTAAGCAGAAGTTGAGCAATGCACCTGTGTTAACGTTGCCTGATTGAATAGAAGAATTTGTAGTATACTGCGACGCATCACACACTGGTATGGGATGTGTGCTCATGCAGAAAGGCAAGGTTATTGCCTATGCTTCTCGACAGTTAAAGGTGCACGAAAAGAATTACACCACCCATGACTTGGAGTTAGGTGCCGTTGTATTTGTACTAAAACTTTGGAGGCATTATTTATATGGTACCAAGTGTGTGATCTATTCTGATCACAAGAGCCTTCAACATCTGTTTAATCAGAAGTACTTAAACATGAGACAGCATAGATGGATGGAGACTTTAAATGACTATGATTGTGAAATCCGATACCATCCAGGTAAGGCGAATGTGGTCGCCGATGCCTTAAGTAGGAAGGAAAGGGTGAAGCCCATAAGAATCAATGCCAAGAGCATTGAATTAAAGAACAGTCTGAATGAAAGACTGTTAGCCGCTCAGAAGGAAGTTGTGTTAGAAGCTAATTATCCAAATGAAAAGTTGGGAGTCACTGCAGAACAGTTATCATATGGCAAGGATGGAATCCTAAGATTAAATGGACGAATATGGGTTCCAATTTATGGAGGACTTAGGGATGTAATTCTTCAAGAAGCCCATAACTCCAAGTATTATGTTCATCCTGGAAGTGACAAGATGTACCCGGATTTGAAGGCAAATTATTGTTGGATAGGTTTGAAGAAATCTATAGCCACTTATGTAGCCAAATGTCTGACATGTGCTCAAGTTAAAGCAGAACATCAGAAGCCGTCAGGTTTACTGCAACAGCCTGAACTTCCCACCTGGAAGTGGGAAATGGTGACTATGGATTTTATCACCAAGTTACCAAAGACGAAGAGAGGACATGATACTATTTGGGTTATAGTGGATAGATAGACTAAATCCGCCCATTTCTTACCCATTAAGGAAACACACAGCTCAGATAAATTAGCTCAGCTGTACGTGAATGAGATTGTATCTCTCCATGGAGTGCCAGTATCTATCATCTCTGATAGGGATATGAGGTATACATCGCATTTTTGGAAAAGCTTTCAGCAATCCCTAGGCACTCGATTGAACTTCAGCACAACATATCATCCGCAGACAGATGGTCAAAGTGAGCGTACTATTCAAACACTCGAAGATATGCTACAAGCTTGTGTCATTGATCTAGGTGGAAATTGGGATGATCATCTTCCATTAATCGAATTTTCATACAATAATAGTTATCATTCCAGTATACAAGCTGCACCTTTTGAAGCTTTGTATGGAAGAAAGTGCAGAACGCCCGTTTGTTGGGCAGAAGTTGGAGATGTCCAACTAACAGGACCTGATATAGTCCTAGAGACGACAGATAAGATTGTACAGATACGAGTGTTGGACCGTGTTTCGACTCTGAAAAGTCAGTTAAGGACGTTCATCTTCACGTATAAAGGCGGAATCAGTACACGCAAAGTAACAACAACTTTTCTCTTCAATTCCTTCTTTATTTCTGATTTCTGAGTTGATTTTGACAGAGTTTTGTTACCACAAGCAAGACAAGGTTCCGCTCCAATGTACACCACTAATGACTAGGTTCGCTCCTGATGACTATTTATAACCCATGTAGTTTCGCTCTTATGACACTTGACAAATAAGCGAAACCTCTAAAGTGACCACATGAGCGAAATCTAGTGACACATAAGCGAAACCTATACTAACCCTATGAGCGAAACCTATCTAACATGTACATAAAAGCGAAATTACTAACTAAACCAAGTACATATAAGCTAAACCTCCTAATATGACTCTCAAGCTCCAATCTTGACCTATGTCTTGATACAAACGTAGTCAACAGACATTCCGTGCACCAACAGACTCCCCCTTGGATGTTGACGAAGTTTTCGGCTCTGAGTCTTTAGTCTTGGTCATTTTGCCTTCTCATTCAGATTGTAACATTGTAAGCATCCATCAATCTTTTGATCAACTTCACACTTTGACTCTTTCACCAGGATCTCATCACTGGCTCTATCATCAACAGCTTTATCATCAGCAGGCTCCCCCTTGCGTCAAGCTTCCGTGCTTTTAGGGATCGACACCTAGCTTTCCAGCTACAAGCTTTTTCTAACTTTCAGCTTGTCTTCACACTCCCCCTTAGACTCTGTTCTAGGGATCGTAGTCTGGACTTTTCCTGCAATCACTCATACAACTATAAGTAACAACATTTTAATCTTCCAAATATTGTAATCTAACAATTCAATTTCCTCAAAATCACTTCTCATGAATTTGGCAGTTTCATCGAATCGTATCGGAAACTAACACTTATAACAATATAAGCATCCAAATCCCCCACAGTTAATCATCCAAGTCCAACTTAATGACCTTGGAGATATCACAAACTGTTTTTGAATTTTTGATTTTAATACAAGTTTCAAATTAATGAACTTGTTTTATTCTCAGAAACACAATCAGCTTACTTAGATTTTGAAACTCAGCATCTCAGACATTGGTTGTCGAAAATAAAACAGAAATCAAAATCTTTTTGTATTTTCTGAAAATATAAAGCAATAAAGAAATATGTACAAACATATTTACAGACAATATTTTTGTTTGAGTATGTGTCAGAGGATCATATCAGTTTTTGACAAGTCACGAGTACCGTTGAGCTTAATTTCACTTTAAGAATTAAACAATTCACTTAGATTGTCGATATACTGATCCACTTAAATTTTCACACAAAGTTCAACTGATTCAGGATACGGATTAGATGTATTAAGAGCTTAAACTCATTCATGTGTCCCACCTCTTGAATATACTCCCGTATCCAGATCCCAATATTCAGTCTTACAGGTGAGTATACCTAGATGATATCTGTAAGGGGAATAAATTATAGTACGAAACCGTGAGAGCTCAGGTCAGAACTTCCGTTCTGCAGAGAGATGACGGCTCGACTTTTGGTGTGTCCCCTTTAGAGGATCTTTTGTATTACAACAGCCATGATTAGCATTTTTCAATGTTTCATCATTTTTAGCTGAGGGCTGCGCTATGTTTCAAGCAATGCGAAAAGTATTCTCCGGGGACTAGGCCATTGCTTCCGCAAAATCAGAAGTCCCGGGATAATACCCCAGATATCACTAAGCATAAAGACCTAGTATCTCAGAAAGAGGGACCTTTCAAACGAGATTTCAGGGGTTACCTATATATCCAAGTAGAGTTCCCCACGAAATAAGCAAGTATTTGAATTTAGGTTTATATCCCGAAAAAATTTACTAAATGTATAAAAATCTGCCGACACATCCACGGTGAGATCGTTTAACACATTTAAACTTTCCAATTCTTTAGCGTACTGTAACTGTCTACTGATGTACTATCATTTCCTCTTTTTACACAAAAACTCATTTTTTTAATTTTATCATGTTTTTGACTTTTTCAAATTTTTCAAATGTTTTTGGATTTTCTAACAACAATATATCTCCCCTTAAAATGCAAAACCATTTAAAGAAAATTTGACAACCAACATTGATAGCTTTGTCTCGCCATCCATTTTCTGCTTCACATGCTCTGATTTGCAGAAAATATAACGTACCCCCATGATTTACAACCCATTGATCTTAACAGTTTGAAAACCGTTTTTCAATCTTGTGAAAGTAATCATGTTTGTTCAGCCGTGAGGGTTTCGGCGTATTCAATCAACATATATTTTTGTAATTTTCTATTTTTGACAAAAATTAAAAACAAACATATTTTTGGTTTTTAAGTTTTTCAAATTTTTTAGGGTTTTTGAAAATATTGTTTATTTATGTACAGAAAACAATCAAACTAAACTCCCTGTTCAACCAAACCAGGGTCCTGCAACCTCTTCCTGTGCCAGGCTGCTCCAACTTTCCTTTTCACAATCTTCTCGTTGAGCACTTGCACATTCAACAATTTGATCATTTGAACAACGCAACCCAAGCCTGTTTAGACTCAGGTAGTTGAACATGAATCTTTCCAGTTAAAACTGGATAGTTTCTTTCATTTTTCTCAAACACATTATCAATGTTAATCTCAACTTTTTCATCTTTTACCGAATTATCATTTTTCTTAACAGACCATGTTTGACCCGTCGGTGTTCCTCGTTTATAAAAATTTGTCTCTTTTTGAACCTTTTGATTTTGAATAACATTTCTAGGTTTCCAAAACTCTTGAGGTTTTGTCATATCAACAGATGTTCTCCAACTCTGTGTTGTTCTGAATCTGGGTGTGTGAGAATTCCATGTCTGTCTTGAATCGAACCTGTTCGGGTTTGATTTCCAATTTTGATTTGAAGCAAACTTGTTTGTATTGTACCTCCAAGTTTGTTTCGAATCAAATCTGGTTGACCTAGATTTCACATCCTCAGATTTCTGTTTTTCAACATCAACAGGCTTTGGATTTGGACACTTTCGTGCAACATGTCCAATCTGATCACATTTAAAACACACTTTCTTTGAAACATCCTTGGCCTGTTGTTGTTTCTTTCTCATAGCATCAAACTCTTCATTAGACTGTAGTCCAAATTTGAGTTTTTCCTCTTCTTTCAAGCTTTTCCCTTGAACAAAACTCATCTTTTGTTGCAAATTTGGTTTTTTACTTTTATTCCAATTCCGTTTCTTTTTATAACCCAAACCAGCCTTCATGTTTTTCTTCTTAAAACCAGGTTTGTTATAAAAATATTTATGACCTTTACCAGCAAACTTTGGAATCTCAGACTTCTCAATCTCAACCATTTTAAAAACTTTATCAACCTTTTCTGAAATCACATTCTGAATCGGGAATACAACATCTAAGAATAATTTGTCCGATCCAATCATGGTATAAACCAATCCTTTTGAATCATCATTCAAATTTTTCTCGGATTTTGTGTTTTTCAGATAACCATCATAAAGATTTCCTTCATCTTCATCCTGTGATTCAGACTTACCTTTTGTAGACTCATCTTTCAAAACGCTTTCAACAACCTTACTTACCACCTCTGAATCATTAGCATCATCAGATTTGGAGTAAGTCACATCGATACTTTCAGGTAAGTGGTCAGCTATGTTCAAACCCTTTGCCACCTTTTCCTCATCATAAAAAGTATAATTGTTTCTCAATGGTGGTGGTACCTGATGAAACTCTGAACCAATACCCTTTTTGCAATTTTCAGTATCTTTGTCATCTGGTGTGATGTTGAAAATGCGTTCGAGAATGTACGAAGAGTTATGATAACTTTGAAGTTTTGTAACAATCTTTTCTTTTTCAGCCAAGACTTGTTTAAGATTAGCAATTTCATCAACACATTTGTTTAATTCAATTTGCTTTTCTTTAAACTTTCTTTCATACATTTCTTTAGTGACTAAAGTTTCTGACAATCTTTGATCAAAACTTTTGACTTGGCTCTTCAAAGTATCATAAGCTTCTTGTACTCTCTGACTCGACCACTTTAAAGAATCATACTGTTTTTGTAAATCTTGAAATTTAGATTCTTTTTCAACACAATCGACACATTTTGTAGAACACAGTTGTCGATAAACATCATTATCCTTTTCAAGACCTTGACATTTATGTGTCAAATTTTCAACTTTTAGTTTCAAAATTTCTTCTTTTTCAATCATATCTTTACATTTTATTGTGAAACCATTTTCAAGTTTAACTATGTCATTGTCTTTTGTTTTTATTATATCATCTTTTTCAGTACAGGCTTTGCACATTTCTATGCAATTCCTGCACTTGTTTTCTTTTTCATCAACCAATTCAACATTCGATAGATCAGAAGATTTTCTAACCTCAGTCTCATTCAGCACCGGTTCTTCTGACTCAGCTTTCTGATCTTCCTCCTTTTCTTCTTTCTTAGCTTCTTCATTCTTCTGCGCTTTTTCATTCTTCTGCGCTTCTTCAGCTCTCTGTTCCTCTCCAGCAAGCTTTGCAACAGTCTTCACTTCTTCAATCATCTTCTTTAATTCTTCTTCTTTTCTTTTCTTCAGTTCTACCACCTTCGGTAAACTTTCTTCAAAAACTTCTTTTAACTTGTTCATCAAATTTGGCAAATAGCTTTTATCAGAAAGCCTTCTTGTGTTGAACGTGCCCTCACTTGGAAACACATTGGTTACAGCATCAAAATCCACTTTTGATGGATCAACTACTGGATTACCCTGTGAATCCATGTAACACTCCAATTCTTCATTCCATCTCTTAGCTCTTTGTGCTTCCTTAAATGGTTCATACAATTTGCCAATCTCCCATCTCGCACTGTCTCTTCTCCACCAAGTATCATGATCATCATTTGCAACAAATGCATATCCAACTGCATCTTCTTCAGGACAAACTTGACTCCAGTCGTAACCTTCATCGTCATATATAACTGCAAGAGCCCTTGATCTTTCTTCTGGTTGCTTTAATCTTGGTGGTTCAGACTTATTCTGATGATAAATTGCTTTCTTGTAATAATCTTCGTTGAACGGGTTTACAGAATCATCATCAGCATACGCATTTCTGCACTCGCGCTTGAACTGACCTTTTTGTTTGCATTTAAAACATGTCACCTTTGATTTATCAAATCCCAGTTTGGTAGACGGTCCACCAATTGACTTTCTCCCCATGATCTCCATGAACCGCTGTGCTCGACGAACCGCACTGGCCATGCACCATCTTATATCCATTAGTTCCATCTCCTCGGGATCTAATTGATCATAATCTTCTTTCGTCAAGTTGGTGTTGCCGATCTTCCCTGCAACAAGGCTTTCATACGATTCAAGTACAGATGCCAAGAAAACCATCTGTTGTTTTGCCGACTCTTCGCTGAAATTCTGCCCATTCTTCAAATCCACTGCGATATTACACTGAAACAAATTCTTGGAAGCAGATTGACTTGAAGTTGTTGAAGAAGATCCACTGTGAAAACCATTGTGAAGACTTTCATTGTTCATTGAGATTGAGCTTTCTGCAGAAAACGCTGTTCTTGGAGACCCAGCCTGCGGTATATTTCCTCTGTAGTAAAGCTCCACATTTTGCTGATAAGCTGGATTGTTGACTTTAGATCTTTTTATCTCCAACTCATGACTTTCAAGTCTTTCGATCAGCAAATCCACTTTTAAATCTTCAGGCTTGATTGTGTTTTTCAACATTAGAGCGAAGTATTGCCACTCTTGATCATTTGGCAATGAATCAAACAATTTATCCACCAGCTCCTCTTCAGAAGGTAAGATTTTGTGTCTGGTCAGCTCCATTTTCAGATGTCCGAATCTCTCAATCATTTTACAAACAGACTCATTTTTCATACAATTGAATAAATCAAACTCTTTACGCAACAATTTCTTTTTATTTTTAACAATTTCATTACTTCCTACACATTTTCTTTCTAACGCTTCCCACAAACTCTTTGAAGTCTTTTCTTGTTCGAGCAATGAAATAATATCCTCTCTTACTGACTGTTTGATCAAAGTTATCATTCTATATTCAGCCACAACATTTTTTATATCTTTTTCTGTAAAATCTTTTGCATCTATTAACTCTCCTCCCTCTTTTACTGGTTCAACGTATTCATGTGTCAGTTTTAACCAGCTTTCAGGAGCGAAAGCTTTTACCCAACCCTCAAATATGTTTTTCCACCTGTTATAATCTTCAACTTTCAATAGCTTTGGTGGCTTCTGTTGACTTCCGTACATGTTCTCAAACTTCAAATTCTCCGAAATCTCTCTTGAATATTCTTTCATCTCAGATCTTCTATCTGACGATTCGGAAGTGAACGCGTTGTAGAATGTGTTGTAAAACTCTTCACCGTTGCTTGACATCTTCAAACACCTGAGATCAAACAAACAAACTCAATCAGCTTAAACACTTAGAAAAATTTTCGAAATCTTGGAAAATATGACAAAAGAGCGAAATCAGCTTGAAAGTCCACAAAAGCGAAATCAGTTGTGTGACTAATAAGCGAAATCAGTTGAATGTCACAATAAGCGAAATCAACAATGTTCGAATGAGCGAAACTAGATGTGTCCGTATAAGCGAAATAGTCAATGTCCTTAAGAGCGAAATTAGGATGTTCAGATAAGCGAAATCAAACTTATGTCCGTATAAGCGAAACTGACAAGATCTTATGTCCAAATAAGCGAAACCTTCGATTACCGAAAAAGCGAAACCATGTTTTAGTCAAATTTCACCATGTTTTAGTTTGAATTTTAACCTGAAACTTTCTAGGGTTTGTTATTTGTATGTTTTACACGTTATACTAAAAAATCAGACCATTTCAACCGTAGGAACTAGCTCAAATCGAAAAAGTATGAGAGAAAGTGAGTAGAAATGAGAGAATCGTGTAGAATCAGCTGTAGTAGTATGAACTCCTCGTCCTGAAGCATTGATACCACTTGTTGGACCGTGTTTCGACTCTGAAAAGTCAGTTAAGGACGTTCATCTTCACGTATAAAGGCGGAATCATTACACGCAAAGTAACAACAACTTTTCTCTTTAATTCCTTCTTTATTTCTGCTTTCTGAGTTGATTTTGACAGAGTTTTGTTACCACAAGCAAGACAAGGTTCCGCTCCAATGTACACCACTAATGACTAGGTTCGCTCCTGATGACTATTTATAACCCATGTGGTTTCGCTCTTATGACACTTGACAAATAAGCGAAACCTATAAAGTGACCACATGAGCGAAATCTAGTGACACATAAGCGAAACCTATACTAACCCTATGAGCGAAACCTATCTAACATGTACATAAAAGCGAAATTACTAACTAAACCAAGTACATATAAGCTAAACCTCCTAATATGACTCTCAAGCTCCAATCTTGACCTATGTCTTGATACAAACGTAGTCAACAGACATTCCGTGCACCAACAATGAGATCGTCTCAAAGCTGCCGGGGATAGGCAGAAAAGCTACGCAGATAAAAGGCGTAAACCTCTAAAGTTTGAGATTGGTGACAAAGTGTTACTAAAGGTATCACCTTGGAAAGGGGTAATCCGATTTGGTAAGAAAGGCAAGTTAAGCCCAAGATAGATAGGACCATCCGAGATCATCGAATGTGTCAGAACAGTGGCCTACAAGTTAAACCTGCCTGAAGAGCTCAGTGGAATTCATAATGTGTTTCACATCTGCAATCTGAAGAAATGTCTAGCTGATGAATCACTAGTCATACCACATACGGATGTGCATATAGATGAGAGCTTGAAATTTGTTGAAAAACCTTTGTCAATCGAGGATCGACAGGTTAAGAAACTTCGAAAGAAGCATGTATCGATTGTAAAGGTTAAATGGGATGCCCGTAGAGGTCCCGAGTACACGTGGGAGGTAGAATCCACAATGAAAGAAAAGTACCCTCATTTATTTTAGTAAATGTCGAGGTCGAGATTTCTTTTAAGGGGGTGAGGATGTAACACCTCGTAAAATCACGACCAATATAATAAAGACACGTGTCATGAGCTTTAAACGTGTAATGGATTGAATATGAGGGACTAAAGTTGACAAACAAAGAAAGTATGTGTGAAAAAGGATTCAAAATGTCAACATTGGATAATTATACCTTTCAACAACCCTACACGATGTTTTTACCCTTAAACGAATGAATTATGAATCATAAGAAGCCGTTTGTGGAAGAAAGCGGAAGTTTACAAACCACAAGGGTTAAATGTGTCAACATGTTTAATTTATACCTCTGAGTGACCTTTTAGCGAACTCGAAGCTTTGTAACAATTAATTATGCTCACGAGAATAAGTGATAAAAATTTCACAAGGTTTCGATATCGTATGAAGAAGTTATGCTAACATTCGTAAATAAGGGGTTAAACGCGTCAACGTTGAAATTCAAGACTTTTCGGTGATTGTATAACTAACCGGGGACTTAACAAAGTTGGTTTATGACTTAGAGTCCTTAAAAGTCAATTTTGGGGGTCAAAAGTGCAATAAAACAAGTTAAAACAACTATTAGAAGGACCAGGGACCAAATGTGCAATTGCTGAAAGATTTTTGACCTGATCTGGGCTCCATACCGGCCGCGTAAGACCTCCCAGGACTCTTACGTGGGCCGCCTGAAAAGTGCCAGCGTCCAAAAACATGACAGATGCCAGTTTCAGCCTGTTACACCGCCTTAACTTACCATTTTTCGATCCCAGGGGCTGCACCAACGGTTTTTCATGCATAGGGACACATGTATATGATCAGGGAACACTTGTAGACTTATTTGGATTGATCTCATGCATTCTAAATCCATATATATAGACCCTTATGTTGCAACACATGAACTTGTACATTTGGAAATCATTCAAGGCATTCTCTAGAGCTCTCTGGTCATCAAACAAGTTTCCTTAAGTTCCATAATCGTGCTTAGGACTATTTTAAGTGTCCTTAACCTCTCTAAATTCAGTTTTATTAGTTAAATGGCCTAAAGTCAAACCCGTCGTAATTAAGGTTTGACTTAGTGATTAATCACTGATGGTCCAGTCAATTCTCGAATTGAAAGTAGCTTTGAGTTGGTAATTATGTGGGTAATAAACCCCTAAAAGGGCACCCTCTGATTCCCACTCTAACTAGGTCAATTGTCGGGTCAAACTTAATTGTAAAAAGTAAACATAAAGCTAATTTTCAATTAAACACATAATTAACAATGTAGAAGCCATGAAACCTGTTTTATCAATTGTATAACTTGGTAATTAATGTAAGAACATGTCTAAGCATGTTCAACCCGACAATTTTCAGTTTAAGCTCGGTTTGGAACCGAAAGTCGCAAAAGTAGACTTTTGCTTTGACTTTCAGTTCTGACCCAATGTAGCATATTTTAGAAATGCCTTAGATCTCTATTAGGACCAGGTTATAGGTTAGTGTAACCCTCTGAGGTTATACAACTTGGTTCCTTAGTTATTCGTTTCATGTGCATGTTTCCGTATTATGCCTAAATATTTACCATTATGCCCTTTTGACCTTAAGACGAGATTTTTGAAAATGTTAGAGGACAAAAACCTTTATTACTGATTTATAAACTTGTCCTAAAAATTTTGACAACAGTTTGAGGTCTAGATTAGGAGTTATGCTCAATATCGTAATTAAAAAGCTTTTTATTAATTAAACGGTGTAATTAGCATAAAGCCTATCTAAACCCAAATTTTGACACCAAACTTTTTACCCACTAATGTAATATAATATTTTGGGATTTTTGAAGATCTTTATTTATTTTTAAGCTGAGCATAACATAGGGTTCTTGCTTTAATTCGGTAATTGTCGGTTATGCCCTTTTCTTGAATAAAATGAGTTTTACATAACATTTTGATACCAAACTTTTTGCTACTGATTTTATATGATAAATAAAATATTTTGAACTTTATAAACTGATCAAAAACTTAGATTTCCTATTTAAACCTGAAAATCGCTTAAAACAGACTTTTACGCGTTTTAAGCGCATAGTATGGGTTACAACTATTTTTAACATATAAAACTTAATACCTACTGATGTTTTAAGTAAATTTTTATAAATAAACAGTAAGCAAAAGTTTTGAACTCAGAATTCTAATTTTGACCATTAAAGCTTATGTGAAATTACCAAAATGAATTCAGAATTCTAATTCATGACTCATTTGTTTACCCGTTATGCATCTTTCGCGTTCGGTACGGGTTATGTAACTAGTTTACATAAATTAACCGAAACGGGTCAAACCTTATCATTTTTATCTCAAAATCCAGAATGTGTTTAGTTTACCCATATTATACAAGTCTTCAAACATGTCGGGTCTAAATCACATTCTATTCCGGTCTTCGCTTAATCATGCGTTTCGAACCGTGTATCTTCCTTTAAAACTAACCGGTCTAAGTTTAGACTTAATTAAGACCCGTTAGGAATCTAATAGGTTATTAAAACCTTCGTTCCAGATTAGGAGACCAGTAAAAGATACTTACACTCGCTGATTGTGATATATACTTGCTCTGGTAAATACTTTTAACTTATTTTCTATTATATGGGCTTGGGATACGGTATTATAATAATACCGCTTGGTCGGGTATGTAATAGTTATTTAAATCGGATTGTGATTTATATATATTGCATAACCCGTTTTAATCTGTTTTGTTTGGTATATGGCTTTTGGGGGGTTAATGACCATGTCCTGGATATCCTCGGCTCATTCATTGAAATGGCCACGACTTAAGCACGGGGTGTAGGCATACACCCGACAGTTGCGAATGTATAAAAGGTACCCCACAATAAGGAAAATTCCTTGTGGGTATTATACCTGTGGTGTGTCAGTTAATCTTGTCTGGCACTTCTAACCGGCCCTGACAGACGGCAAACATTTAAATCTGTATACAAGATTATTTTTAAATAATTGTCCCCAGTTATAAAAGATATTTTGTGACTTGTGCATTCAAATAAATTTTCTTAAACATTTTCAAAATGAGTCGGTTAATTGTATTTACCAGTGTAAACTGACGTATTTTCCAAAAGGCTAAGTGTAGGTACTAAACTGAATAGGCTGGCTACTCCTAGCATCAATAAAGAGTCTTGCAAGCTTAGATGTTATAAATCTGTTGAACAATGTTTCTTTTTTACTTTGATCCGCCTGTGGATCCTTTGCAACCGTTTTGTAATAAATGATATTACTTTCATTCGGGTTTGTAATGATTTTATCTTTCGACTTCCGCTGTGTATATAAACTGTGATAAATTGTCTATGATGATATCAACTACGTCACGATACTCCTCACCGGGCCCACCGGTAATACGTGAAAATATCGGGGTGTGACACAATGAGCTCCATTTTTCACAAAGATTGACTTACGATCATGATATCATCAATTAAAGGTACGGGAAGAGGACATTCCTAAGACCGCTTTCAGAACAAGGTATGACCATTATTAATTTACTGTCATGCCATTTGGACTAACCAATGCCCCAGATGCATTTATGGACATGATGAACCGAATATGTAAGCCATATTTGGATAAATTCATAATTGTCTTTATAGATGATATTCGCATTTACTCTAAAAGCAAAGAGGAACATGCAAAGCATTTGCACGCACTTCTAAGTTTATTAAGAAAAGAAAAACTTTATGCAAAATTCTCAAAATGTGAATTTTCGTTAGAACAGGTACAGTTTCTTAGGCATTTAGTCAATAATGAAGGAATTCATGTGGATCCCACAAAGATCGAGGCAATTACCAAATGGAAAACCCCTAAATCACCAACCGAGATTAGAAGTTTCTTAGGATTGGCTGGTTATTATAGAAGGTTTATTCGAGATTTTTCTAGAATAGCCATTCCCTTAACTAAGCTAACCTATAAATCTGTTAAGTTTGAATGGGGACCAAAACAAGAAGAAGCTTTTAGAATTCTTAAGCAAAGATTAACCAACGCACCCATATTAGCATTACCAGAAGGAACTGAAGATTTTGTAATTTATTGTGATGCTTCTAAATTAGGTTATGGATGTGTATTAATGCAACGTCACAAGGTTATAGCCTACACCTCTAGACAACTTAAGAATCATGAAGAAAATTATTCAACCCATGATTTAGAATTAGGAGCTATAACTTTTGCCCTTAAGATTTGGAGACATTACCTATACGGTAGCAAGTTTACCATTTTCACTGATCATAAGAGTTTAAGGTATGTTTTCGGGAAAAAGGAATTGTGTTAGTGCAATATGTGTCTATCGCCTCTGTCAATCAGAACCGTAGCAGAAAATGAAAAATACTAGACTTTATGATGTAATAGTTAGTAAAAAGGGCAAGGTGGCGTTATTGTAAATAAGGAAAACCTCCTTATAACCTTGTGCCTATAAATAGAGGATTAGACTTAAGAATTAGGACTTTTGCCATTTAGAGCATTTGGAGAGCTAGAGATCTAGAGAGAGATTCTAGAGAGAGAAAGCTTGTCCACGTAATTCAGGTTCTTGTACGCTATCAAATCTATCAAAGAATTACAATTTATTTTACTGTTCGTGTGTTCGGTCTCACTCGTGCACGGATTCCGCACGTCGTACGAGTCGGTTCGCAATCGAAACAGAGTCAAACCGGTCCTACAAGTGGTATCAGAGCTAGGAGCTCGATTTCTTGATCAAACACATCGTTTTCGTACCAGATTTCAGCCGATTCAGATCCGATTTCATCTATTTCTTCATTTTTTTCACTTTTATCACGTTTTTACTGAATTTCGTCAAAATTGAACGGGATTTTACGGTCCAAATCGTCTGATTTTTTGATATGTTGTGCGTAAACACCTGATCTATAACCCTACCAAGTTTCAGATCCAAATTCCTAACCGTTTAGGAGAAATCTAAGATTTTCAGTTCGATTTCGCTGTCAAAATTGCAGGTTCGCGTTTCTGGTCCGCTCCAACGTACAAGTAATTCTGGTTCGCTCAAAATGGCAGTTTTGGTTGCTGGTTCGCTCGTCCGGTTCGCTTGAACAACACATCTTTCTGGTCCGCTCCAAACATCAGGTAGATCCGCTCTAAGAGGTCCGCTTATCCGGACATCTAGCTGGTCCGCTCATTCGACAATATCTGGTCCGTTCATTCGACAATATCTGGTCCGCTCATTCGACAATACCTGGTCCGCTCATCTGTACATTTTAGGTCCACTTATTTGTCATCAAAGGTTCCGCTTATTCAGACTTAGTGGTTCTGTTTATTCAAACCTAATTTCGCTCCAATCAGAGTCTTGTGTTGTCACTTGTGCGAGCAACTTAGTCAACATGTGTCAGTCTTATTAATAGCTATCAACAGTAGTCACGTGCATGATAATCAATTGAAAGATAATTCTGTTTGTCACGAGATTTATACCTGTTTGTCAGCACCGTTTATTGATACATGTGATCAATTGGGTTTAGTGAGGACATGCATGTGAACTATTAAATTGAAGATGACAGATTGCATGTGAGAACTTTTTGATAGAGAGCAATTCACTGTTTGAGGTCAAAGAGTCAAAGTGCCAACTGATCAACTCAAGTTTTGTCGTTTAGTAAAGTGGTTTGTGTCAAAGAGTCGGATTATTTTCAGTCATACGGATTCCCATCCATTCGAGACATCTCACCCGAACGAACAGTGTTGTCACGAGATTATTTTCACTGATTTTTGTTGACTCACTCATTCAAGTACCTCGTCTGATTCAGTTGTTTGATATTTTTAAACTGATAGTTTGTTTGTTTGTATTCAGGAGATTCAAGATTTACAAAGTGTGAAGTTCAAGAAATTGATTGAAGATGTCAAGCAACGGTGAAGAATTCTTCAACACATTTTACAACGCATTCACTTCCGAATCGACGGATAGAAGATCCGAGATGAGAGAATATTCGAAGGAAATTTCGGAGAATTTGAAATTCGAGAACATGTACGGAAGCCAACAGAAGCCACCAAAGCTAATGAAAGTTGAAGATTATAATTGGTGGAAAAACAGATTTGAGGGTTGGGTAAAAGCTTTTGCTCCTGAAAGTTGGATAAAAATGACAGATGGATACACTAAACCAGTAAAAGAGGGAGGAGAGTTAATAGATCCAAAAGATTTCTCAGACATAGATGTAAAAAATGTTGTGGCTGAATCTAAAATGATCACATTAATCAAACAGTCAGTGAGAGAGGATATTATTTCGTTACTTGAACAAGAGAAAACTTCAAAAAGTTTGTGGGAAGCGTTAGGGAAAAAGTGTGTCGGAAGTAATGAAATTGTCAAAAAAAAAAAAGAAATTGTTGCGCAAAGAGTTTGATTTATTCAGTTGTATGAAAAATGAATCTGTTTGTAAAATGATCGAGAGATTCGGATATCTGAAAATGGAGTCTGTTAGTGCAATATGTGTCTATCGCCTCTGTCAATCAGAACCGTAGCAGAAAATGAAAAATACTAGACTTTATGATGTAATAGTTAGTAAAAAGGGCAAGGTGGCGTTATTGTAAATAAGGAAAACCTCCTTATAACCTTGTGCCTATAAATAGAGGATTAGACTTAAGAATTAGGACTTTTGCCATTTAGAGCATTTGGAGAGCTAGAGATCTAGAGAGAGAAAGCTTGTCCACGTAATTCAGGTTCTTGTACGCTATCAAATCTATCAAAGAATCACAATTTATTTTACTGTTCGTGTGTTCGGTCTCACTCGTGCACGGATGAGAGTTAATAGATCCAAAAGATTTCTCAGACATAGATGTAAAAAATGTTGTGGCTGAATCTAAAATGATCATATTAATCAAACAGTCAGTGAGAGAGGATATTATTTCGTTACTTGAACAAGAGAAAACTTCAAAAAGTTTGTGGGAAGCGTTAGGGAAAAAGTGTGTCGGAAGTAATGAAATTGTCAAAAACAAAAAGAAATTGTTGCGCAAAGAGTTTGATTTATTCAGTTGTATGAAAAATGAATCTGTTTGTAAAATGATCGAGAGATTCGGATATCTGAAAATGGAGCTGATTAGACATGAAATTTTACCTTCTGAAGAGGAGCTGGTGGATAAACTGTTTGATTCATTGCCAAATGATCAAGAGTGGCAATACTTTGCTTTAATGTTGAAGAACACAATCAAGCCTGAAGATTTAAAAGTGGATTTGCTGATCGAAAGACTTGAAAGTCATGAGTTGGAGATAAAGAGAACTAAAGTCAACAATCCAGCTTATCAGCAAAATGTGGAGCTTTACTACAGAGGAAGTACACCACAGGCTGGATCTCCAAAAACAGCATTTTCTGCAGAAAGTTCAAGTTCAGTGAACAATGAAAGTCTTCACAGTGGTTTTCACAGTGGATCTTCTTCAAACACTTCAAGTCAATCTGCTTCCAAGAATTTTTTCAGTGTAATATCGCAGTGGATCTGAAGAATGGGCAGAATTTCAGCGAAGAGTCGGCAAAACAACAGATGGTTTTCTTGGCATCTGTACTTGAATCGTATGAAAGCCTCGTTGCAGGGAAGATTGGCAACACCAACTTGACGAAAGAAGATTATGATCAATTAGACCCCGAGGAGATGGAACTGATGGATATAAGATGGTGCATGGCCAGTGCGGTTCGTCGGGCACAGCGGTTCATGGAGATAACGGGGAGAAAGTCAATTGGTGGACCATCTACCAAACTGGGATTTGATAAATCTAAGGTGACATGTTTCAAATGCAAACAAAGAGGTCACTTCAAGCGCGAGTGCAGAAATGCGTATGCTGATCATGATTCTGAAAATCCATTCAACGAAGATTATTACAAGAAGGCGATTTACCATCAGAACAAGTCTGAGCCACCAAGATTAAAGCAACCAGAAGAAAGATCAAGGGCTCTTGCAGTTATATATGACGATGAAGGTTACGACTGGAGTCAGGTTTGCCCTGAAGAAGATGCAGTTGGATATGCATTTGTGGCTGATGCTGATCCTGATAGATATTGGAAAGCAGATTATGCAAGATGGGAAATCGGAAAATTAAATGAACCATTCAAAGAAGCCCAGAGAGCAAAACGATGGAATGAAGAGTTGGAATGTTACATGGATCCACGGGGTAATCCAATTGTTGACCCATCAAAAGTGGATTTTGAAGCTGTAATAAATTTGGTTCCAAGGCAGGCTACTTTCAACACACGAAGGTTATCTGATAAAGCATATCTGCCTGATTTGGAGAAGAAGATAAGAGAGGTTTGTGAAGCAAGTCTACCGAAGGTGGTAGAGATGAAGAAGAGAAAAGAAGAAGAATTGAAGAAGATGATTGAAGAAGTAAAGGCTGTTGCGAAGACTGCTGCTGAAGAGGAACAGAAAGCTGAAGAAGAACAGAAGAATGAAGAAGCTCAGAAAGAAGAAAAAGTGGAGAACAAAGAGCAAGATCAGAAAGATGAGACAGAAGAACTGGTGCTGAATGCTACTGAGGTTAGAAAATTTTCTGATTTACCGAATGTTGAATTGGTTGATGAAAATGAAAACAAGTGCAGGAATTGCATAGAAATGTGCAAAGCCTGTACTCAAAAAGATGACATCATAAAAGTTAAAGAAATTGAAGCAACCAAATTTGAAAATGTTTTCAAAATAAAATGTAAAGAAATGGTTGAAACAGAAGAAATGTTGAAATTAAAAGTCGAAAAGCTAACACAGAAGTGTCAAGATCTTGAAAAAGATAATGATGTGTATAGATAACTGTGTTCAGCAAAATGTGTCGATTGTGTTGAAAAAGAATCTAAATTTCAAGATTTACAAAAACAGTATGATTCTTTAAAGTGGTCGAGTCAGAGAGTACAAGAAGCTTATGATACTTTGAAGAGCCAAGTCAAAAGTTTTGATCAAAGATTGTCAGAAACTTTAGTCACTAAAGAAATGTATGAAAGAAAGTTTAAAGAAAAGCAAATTGAATTGAACAAATGTGTTGATGAAATTGCAAATCTTAAACAAGTCTTGGCTGAAAAAGAAAAGGTTGTTACCAAACTTCAAAGTTATCATAACTCTTCGTACATTCTTGAACGCATTTTCAACAACACACCAGATGACAAAGATACTGAAAATTGCAAAAAGGGTATTGGTTCAGAATTTCATCAGGTACCACCACCATTGAGAAACAATTATACTTTTTATGATGAGGAAAAGGTGGCAAAGGGTTTGAACATAGCTGACCAGTTACCTGATAGTATCGATGTGACTTACTCCAAATCTGATGATGCTAATGATTCAGAGGTGGTAAGTAAGGTTGTTGAAAGTGTTTTGAAAGATGAGTCTACAAAAGGTAAGTCTGAATCACAGGATGAAGATGAAGGAAATCTTTATGATGGTTATCTGAAAAACACAAAATCTGAGAAAAATTTGAATGATGATTCAAAAGGATTGGTTTATACCATGATTGGATCGGACAAATTATTCTTAGATGTTGTATTCCCGATTCAGAATGTGATTTCAGAAAAGGTTGATAAAGTTTTCAAAATGGTTGAGATTGAGAAGTCGGAAATTTCAAAGTTTGCTGGTAAAGGTCATAAATCTTTTTATAACAAACCTGGTTTTAAGAAGAAAAACATGAAGGCTGGTTTGGGTTATAAAAAGAAACGGAATTGGAATCAAAGTAAAAAACCAAATTTGTAACAAAAGATGAGTTTTGTTCAAGGGAAAAGCTTGAAAGAAGAGGAAAAACTCAAATTTGGACAACAGTCTAATGAAGAGTTTGATGCTATGAAAAAGAAACAACAACAGGCCAAGGATGTTTCAAAGAAATTGTGTTTTAAATGTGATCAAATTGGACATGTTGCTCGAAAGTGTCCAAATCCAAAGTCTGTTGATGTTGAAAAACAGCAATCTGAGAATGTGAAACAGAGGTCAACCAAATTTGATTCGAAACAAACTTGGAGGTACAATACAAACAAGTTTGCTTCAAATCAAAATTGGAAATCAAACCCGAACAGGTTTGATTCAAGACAGACCTGGAATTCTCACACACCCAGATTAAGAACAACACAGAGTTGGAGAACATCTGTTGATATGACAAAACCTCAAGAGTTTTGGAAACCTAAAAATGTTATTCAAAATCAAAAAGTTCAAAAAGAGACAAATTTTTACAAAAGAGGTACTCCGGAAGGTCAAATGTGGAGTATTAAGACACAAGTGACGTCGGTAAAAGATGAGAAAGTTGAAGTCAAAATTGAAAACGTTTTAAGTGACAAAGAATTTCCGAAATTAAATGAACATTATTGTATTGAAATGCCTAAGGTCCAACAGACCAGGGCTAAATTGTTCAAATGATTGATAAAATTTGAATGTGCAGGTGCTCATCGAAGCTGAAGATTGTGAGAATGGTAGTTGGAGCAGCCTGGCACAGGAAGAGGTTGCAGGACCCTGGTTTGGTTGAACAGGGAGTTTAGTTTGAGTGACGTTTGTACATAAATAAACAATATTTTCAAAATCCTAAAAAATTGAAAAATTAAAAACCAAAAATATGTTTTTAGTTTGTTAAAATTTGAAAAACCAAAAATATGTTTGTTTTTAATTTTGTTTGAATGTATGTTGATTGAATACGCCGAAACCCTCACGGCTGAACAAACATGATTACTTTCATCAGATTGAAAAACGGTTTTCAAACTGTTAAGATCAATGGGTTGTAAATCATGGGGGTATGTTATATTTTCTGCAAAACAGAGCATGAGATGCAGAAAATGGATGGCGAGACAAAGCTATCAGTGTTGGTTGTCAAATTTTCTTTAAATAATTTTGCATTTTAGGGGGAGAAAAATTGTCATTAGAAAATACATAAACAATTTGAAAATTTGAAAAAGTCAAAAACATGATAAAATTCAAAAATTTGAGATTTGCGTAAAAAGAGGAAATGATAGTACATCAGTAGACAGTTACAGTACGCTAAAGAATTGAAAAGTCAAAATGTGTTAAACGATCTCACCGTGGATGTGTCGGTAGGTTTTTATACACTTAGTAAACTTTTTCGGGATATAAACCTAAATTCAAACACTTGCTTATTTCGTGGGGAACACTACTTGGATATATAGGTAACCCCTGAAATCTCGTTTGAAAGGTTTCGTATTCTGATATACAGGTTTTTATACTCAATGATGTCTGGGGTATTATTCCGGGACTTCTGCTGAACGGTAGTTCTGACCTAGTCCTCGAATAATACTTTCCGCATATGCTTGAAACACAGCATCACCCTCAGCATATATGATAAGACAATAAAATTGCTTAGCAATTCTGTTGTAAAAAAGATCCTCTAAAGGGGACACACCCACAAGTTGAGTCATGATCTCTCTGCTGAACGATGGTTCTGACCTGAGCTCTCATGATTCTTCATAATTTATTAACCCCTTACAGATATCATTTGTGTTATAATTGCCTGTAAGACTGAATATTGGGATCTGGATACGGGAGTATATTCAAGAGGTGGGACACATGAATGAGTTTAAGTTCTTAATACATTTAATTCGTATCCTGAATCAGTTGAAATTTGTATGAAAATTTAAGTGGATCAGTATATCGACAATCTAAGTGAATTGTTTAATTCTTAAAGTGAAATTAAGCTCAACGGTACTTGTGACTTGTCAAAAACTGATATGATCCTCTGACGCATACTCAAACAAAAATATTGTCTGTAAATATGTTTATACATATTTCTTTACTGCTTTATGTTTTCAGAAAATACAAAAAGATTTTGATTTCTGCTTTATTTTCGACAACCAATGTCTGAGTGCTGAGTTTCAAAATCTAAGTAAGCTGATCGTGTTTCTGAAAATAAAACAAGTTCATTAATTTGAAAACTTGAAGTTTTTTTTAAAATCAAAAATTCAAAAACAGTTTGTGATATCTCCAAGGTCATTAATTTGGACTTGGATGATTAACTGTGAGGTTTTGGATGCTTATATTGTTATAGAGCTAGTTTCCGATACGATTCAATGAAACTGCAAAATTCATGAGAAGTGATTTTGAGGAAATTGAATTGTCAGATTACGATATCTGGAAGTTTAAAATGTTGTTACTTATAGTTGTATGAGTGATTGCAGAAAAAGTCCAGACTACGATCCCGAGAGCTGAGTCTAAGGGGGAGTCTAAAGACAAGCTGAAAGTTAGGAGGAGCTTGTAGATGGAAAGCTAGGTGTCGATCCCTAAAAGCACGGAAGCTTGACGAAAGGGGGAGCCTGAAGGAAGAGTCTATCGAGAAAGAGAGCAACGGAAACCTGAAGACAGATCCACGGGGATTCTGTTCGAGAAAGAGGGAGTCTGTGGTTGCTGATAATATCACATTTTCAAGAAGACTCAGAGAGAAAGAAAATACAAGACGCTATGAGATTGACTGCGGCAATATCCAAGGGGGAGTCTGTTAGTGCAATATGTGTCTATCGCCTCTGTCAATCAGAACCGTAGCAGAAAATGAAAAATACTAGACTTTATGATGTAATAGTTAGTAAAAAGGGCAAGGTGGCGTTATTGTAAATAAGGAAAACCTCCTTATAACCTTGTGCCTATAAATAGAGGATTAGACTTAAGAATTAGGACTTTTGCCATTTAGAGCATTTGGAGAGCTAGAGATCTAGAGAGAGATTCTAGAGAGAGAAAGCTTGTCCACGTAATTCAGGTTCTTGTACGCTATCAAATCTATCAAAGAATCACAATTTATTTTACTGTTCGTGTGTTCGGTCTCACTCGTGCACGGATTCCGCACGTCGTACGAGTCGGTTCGCAATCGAAACGGAGTCAAACCGGTCCTACAAATTGAATATGAGACAAAGACGCTGGGTGGAGATACTTAGTGATTATGATTGCAATATCCAGTACCATGCAGGAAAGGCAAACGTAGTAGCTGATGCTTTAAGTCGAAAGTATCACGAAAAACCAAAAAGAGTACGTTCTCTTAAACTAAATCTGCAAGTAGATTTAAATGAACAGATTAGAAAAGCACAAGAATCCGTAATCAAGGATGATACTGAGAAATTGAAAGGAATGATTAAGGAACTAGAACAAGGAACAGATGGAATTTGGAGATTCCATAAGAAAAGAATGTGGATACCTAAATTAGGAAACCTACGCCACCGTATATTAGAAGAAGCCCATAAGTCTAAGTATACGATGCATCCTGGAAGTGATAAGATGTATTGATGCGTGTGAAGTGTGTATATAAGTTTAAGTATATTTTAAGCCCTTTTACACTTTCTTTAGCCAAGTTTTAAATTTATAAAACACGATATTTACTAACACTAAACACACATATGGGCAAGTGCACCCATCGTGAGCGTAGTATAGTGTTGGTAAGATACCGAGGTCGTCCAAGGACACAAGAGCTTTTAGTACCGGTTTATCCTCAACGTCTAATCAAATCAAAACGTTTAGAAAAAAAGGTTTTAAACTAAGAAAAATAAAAACTAACTAAAATGCTGAAAATAAAATAAAAATAAAAACAGATAGACAAGATGAATCACTTGGCTCCGACTCGTGTTTAGTGTAACCTTTGATTATTTCCGCACTTTTGCACTTTTTAAGAGATTATCTTAGTTATTGTAGTAGGCCCCTCTTTTGAAGGAGACGTTACCCTCAACCCAGTAGTTTGAGTCAGCAAGGATACAATCCTAAAGGGTCGGATTATTGAAAGATAATTAATTAAGTTATTAATGCATATTATGGTAGGCCCCTCTTTTGAAGGTGACGTTACCCTCGGCTAAGTAGTCTGAGTCAGCAGGGATACAGTCCTAAGTATTCGGATTAAAGTATTAATAGTAGCTTACATATGAGGGGATCAAAGAGTTTGGACCCCCGCCATCCAATACCGTTAAGTATTGAAGGAGGTCCTACTAAATTTGACCCAGGTCCTTGCAGGATCTATACACTGAACAAGTCAAGACTTTTACCAAACCGTTCCCTTAACCCCCGACCAGGTAGCCAACATACCTCCATATAGACCGTGGAGATATGAATGGTGAAAATATTTTATTTTATATAGACAGTAAAATAATGCCAAGACACCACGGACAAACGATAAGGAAAAATCACCTTCAACATAAAAAACTAGTTATTAAAGTCATTAATACATAACCAAGTAAAAAGTGCGAAAAGATTAAAAATAAAAAGTATTACACTAGACACTTTGTCTTCACCAAGTGATGTAAGAGACTTAGGCAAACATGGCCTTGATTGTCAAGAACTCTTACGATCAATCTTGGATCCCGAGACGACTCACACACTCTATGATGGACAATGGATGATGGTGGTGGATGATGGTGTTATGGTGGTGGTGGGTGGTGGGTGAAGTGTGAGAGAGGTGGTGTGCCAAGGGATGGTTTGAGGTTGAGCTAATCACTCCTATTTATAGGCTGAACAGAAGCTCGGGCACGGCCCCGTGTCCACATCCTTCTCTGTCTTCATTAATTGCTCTTGTCTGTATTAGTTGACCACGGCCCCGTGTCTGCTGGGCACGACCCCGTGTGCAGAAGCATATCTGTACTATCAAGATTTTCCTGGATTCTGCGAATCTTATAGTTGACCACGGCCCCGTGTCCACTGAGCACGGCCCCGTGGTGGGCGATGGAAGCTTCTACAACTTTGTCTTTTATGCTGACACTTGGGCACGCCCCCGTGCTCATTGAGCACGGGGCACGTGTTCAGCCTTCTGTTCTCTTGTTTTGCTTGGGAAGATGCTGTCGTGGGGTCGGGCATGTCACGTTTGTTCCTTTTCTTCTATTTATGTTAGATCTAGCTGCCTTTTTGCTTCTTTTGTTAATTTGAGCTCAATTAATCCTGAAAATACAAAAGGAAGAAAAAAGCACACTTTTTCCAACATTAGTACTAAAAAAGGGTTAGTTTTATGCCACAATTGATGTAATTTATATGTTGCATTTTGCACACATCAAATACCCCCACACTTGAATCTTTGCTTGTCCTCAAGCAAAACTCTTTATAATGTGGCTTTACACTCCCAAATGGAATGGGTAGAAGAGAAGGTTTTTGGGCTTGTCATAGAGTGTCGGGATTTCCAAGATTCTTTATTTAGTTTTATTTTTATTTATTTACAATCCTATTCCTCATGATTTATTTAAAACTTTTCATAAGATAAATTACTTATTAGGGCATAACATGCCTCTTTAAAATTCCATTTATATACAAGTTCACATACCTCACGGGGGATCACTCAACACTCGGCCGAAGATGTATTTTAGTGAATCACTCGAGAGCGGCATGGAACTTACTCCTACCATAGGCTTGCCAAGCAATCAATCCTCCTCGTTTTTAACTATATACCTTTGTAAATATCAAGAGGACTTTTGGGTGAAGGGTTAGGCTTGGGTTAAAGGTAGGTGGTTGGGTTAGTGGTTAGTGAAAGGGCGAAAAGTGTAACAAGCGTCGGTTTTCGTAAGATTTTTTATTATATATATATATATTTTTTTTTGCAACTTTTTATTTTGATGAAGCTTTTATTCAAACAAAGTTATTTTTGATAAACTTGTTTGTTTATTTCTCTTTCGCTTCATCATCAACATAAATTTTTTTTTATTCATACGAAAAACCGGGCTTGTTACTAAAATAAAAGGTTAAAAAAATAAAAAGGGTTTTGGTGGGTGAAAGGGTGTTTGGTTTGGGTTATGAAATGAAAAGGTTTAGGCTCAAAGGGGCTAACTAGGGGGATTTGGGTAGGTGGTAAAAAAAAGAAAATAATGGTGTAGAAATAAAAAAGGTTAGTCCTAATGCCTCCATCATTTACTTACTCGGGTTTAAGTTGGTAAGGACCGGGAATGCATTGTCGTGGCAAGTTCTAGAGTCGTAAGAACCAAGCGGCTATTCACACAAGAAACGAAAAATGAGCATTTAGTTTAATGATATGTATTTGTATGCTCAATAAAGGCTCAAAACTCACTTTTGTTGGAATGGGTTTTTATGTGATCAAGTATATATAATCAAATTTTAACTAAGCTTGTCATGCCGTTTCATAATTTTCTTATGTTGGTTCTTTTTATCACGACGCTATCGGTTGTAAATTTGTAAAAATATAACCTTTTTAGAATTTGAATTTTCCGAGTTAAACCTAGACAAGTAAAAAAATTGAAAATTTATGAAAAAATTTGGGGTGATTAGCGGTTCCAATAGAGTTTTGTGTAAGGCTTGTAGTTAGGACTTGCAAGATTCAAGGTTTTAGCATCCCCCCACACTTAAATTACACATTGTCCTCAATGTGTCCCAAAAATAAGTTTTTAGGTTGATTGAATGTGTAAAAAGGTGTGAAAAAGCAAAAATTTGTGTTACTGGACACTGGACACGGCCCCGTGTTGTCCGGGCACGGCCCCGTGTTCAGGTGCCAGTAACAAAATTGAGAAAGAGAAACAGAAGCCTGGACACGGGGGCGTGTTGGGTGAACACGGCCCGTGTCCAGTTTACCTGAACTGCGCATTTTCTGCAGACTGTGCAGCACGGGGCCGTGTTGGGCGGACACGGCCCGTGCTGAAATTACTGTTAACGAAGAAAATTGTCAGATGGCCCTGTTTTCCTGCATGGGGTGCTGGTTCAAGTTTCCCTTGTTTCCTTTGCCATCCCGAGTGTGTTTTATTTGTTTCAACACCATCCAAACACCAAATTAACTAAAACCATCATTCATTAAGTCATAGAGAGAATTACATAGTAGTCCTAGAAAATGGAAAACAAAGCAGAAAATAAAAGTTACTGGTCCTAAATTAGATAGGTCAAGTGATACTTAAAATCATCCTAAGGAGTTCTACTTCTACAATAAGAACCAAAATTCCGGAAATAGTTTTCCGGTATCTAAAAGTCTTGTAGAACTCTGAGCCGAAGGGCGTTAAAGCCATTCTTCTATCTCTCTTGGGAGGAAGAAGGCGCCGTCATTCTCTTCAATATCCTGTGGAGGAGGAGCGACACCAACCGGAATCCCTTGTAGCACTTCCCGAGGGGGCTCCGGATGCATGGCGTACCACTCGGCTGGTATGATGACTTCAGGAACCACATTCCATGCCCTTTGGGTAATGATTGGAACCAAAGGAGGAGAAGCGAGAATGTTCAACCTTTGGTGCAAAAGGTTAACCTCTCGAAGACATCCCTCTAGCCCTACCGTCAAATGATTAATACGGTCAACCAATGCCTCTTCTACCCCTGTCATTTCATCAAGGGCTTCTCTTAAGGCGTAAACATAGTTTACAAGAGAATCTTCAACCGTTGATGATCTTCTCCCTTGTCGGTTGTTTCTAGAATGTGATGAAGATGTTCCGCTAGTTCTGCTCGCCATTATGAGAAAACATACCGAGAAGAGTTCAACTTTATGGAATCAGTACTTCGGACACGGCCCCGTGTTCAACGAACACGGCCCGTGTTCAGATGTTTGCAGATTTTTTAGGACAAGGGATCCTGGAGTTTTAATTTGTTTTTATGATGTTTAAAACGTTTTTAAGCAGAAATAACTTAAAACATTGTTGTAAAACTTATTTTGAACAAGATCCTAGGAATAAAAATCTAACAAACATCTCAATAAAGCTTGAAATCATGGAGATTTCAAGTTTTAATGGAAGCATGAAGGAAAATTGAAGAAGATGAAAGTGGATAAAAGAGGAAAGGACAAGAAGGTGGTTGAGAAACTTCTTTTAGAAAATACCTAGGATGGTATGTGAGAATATTCTCCAAATCTCTGTCCATTGAATGGTTCAAATGTGCAGGATTCTTGGCTGCATTTATAGAAAACGATAGTACGCTGCACACGGCCCCATGTCAGCTGGACACGGTCCCGTGTCCAGGGGGAATCCTGACACATTTTGTCCGTATTCTGACACGAAATCAGACGGGAATCTTTTGATGGGCACGGGGGCGTGTTGACCTGGGCACGGCCCCGTGTTGAAAGGCTGTTTATGAAGTTTGTCTATTTTTAAGGAATTCTTCCGGATCGGGTGGTTCTTTACTGGATGGAACAACCCCAAGGTGCCTAAGATACCTTAATTTCTCTAGATTAAGACGAGAACGCAAGAGGTTGTCGGTGAGGGTGATTCCTATGCTATATGTAGGTGGACAAGTCCAACCCTTTCCCGGGCTCTCGTTAAAGAAGGTGTATGCCGAATCGCTCAGGTCTATGTATGCATCGAACGAAGTCGATGGGGAGTCCTTCACGGCACAATCGACACAGGGACGACTATCGCTCAAGTCCTCGCTAGATTTAGAGGTATCGTCGGGAACAACGAAGTTGTTTGAATGCGATCCCAACACTTCTTCTTGGTTATCGTTTTGAGATGAATTATTGAAATCTATCCTAAGTTCTTTTAACCAATTAAGAATTAGATCTTCTAATTGAAATAGTTCATCAAGAAGCATTTCTCCTAGAAAATCCGGTTGAGAGCATTCGAGGGAGAGATATGGATTATTTTTACTTTCGCCCCTCTTAAGGATACAGGGAAACGATGGGTCTATATAGTGGGGTTTATAATTTAGAAAATAACATTCTAAGTCCTTATGGGAACCACCACATATTTGACACCACGCACCATAAGAGTGCCGAAAGTAAAAAAATATCAGTATCACTCATGTTTGTGTCAGAAATTACCAACCGTCGGGATCTTACGGTTCTGTTTTCAGTAACTGAATCTTGGGCACGGGGCGTGTTGAGTGGGCACGGCCCCGTGTTCAGCTTACTGTCTGACTTAAAACAGGATTGCCAGTTCCAATGATTGGGCACGGGGCGTGTTCAGCGGGCACGGCCTGTGCTGAGTTCTGCAGAAGCTGAAAAAATTAAAAAAAATCTTAAAAAATATAGAAAAATAAAAAAAACGATTAGGCCGTTGATTCCTAACTTTCTTAAAATCCTTGTGTCCCCGGCAGCGGCGCCAAAAACTTGATGCGTGTGAAGTATGTATATAAGTTTAAGTATATTTTAAGCCCTTTTACACTTCTTTAGCCAAGTTTTAAATTTATAAAACACGATATTTACTAACACTAAACACACATATGGGCAAGTGCACCCATCGTGAGTGTAGTATAGTGTTGGTAAGATACCGAGGTCGTCCAAGGACACAAGAGCTTTTAGTACCGGTTTATCCTCAACGTCTAATCAAATCAAAAAGCTTAGAAAAAAGGTTTTAAACTAAGAAAAATAAAAACTAACTAAGATGCTGAAAATAAAATAAAAATAAAAACAGATAGACAAGATGAATCACTTGGCTCCGACTCGTGTTTAGTGTAACCTTTGATTATTTCCGCACTTTTGCACTTTTTAAGAGATTATCTTAGTTATTGTAGTAGGCCCCTCTTTTGAAGGCGACGTTACCCTCAACCCAGTAGTTTGAGTCAGCAAGGATACAATCCTAAAGGGTCGGATTATTGAAAGATAATAAATTAAGTTATTAATGCATATTATGGTAGGCCCCTCTTTTGAAGGTGACGTTACCCTCGGCTAAGTAGTCTGAGTCAGCAGGGATACAGTCCTAAGTAGTCGGATTAAAGTATTAATAGTAGCTTACATATGAGGGGATCAAAGAGTTTGGACCCCCGCCATCCAATACCGTTAAGTATTGAAGGAGGTCCTACTAAATTTGACCCAGGTCCTTGCAGGATCTATACACTGAACAAGGCAAGACTTTTACCAAACCGTTCCCTTAACCCCCGACCAGGTAGCCAACATACCTCCATATAGACCGTGGAGATATGAATGGTGAAAATCTTTTATTTTATATAGACAGTAAAATAATGCCAAGACACCACGGACAAACGATAAGGAAAAATCACCTTCAACATAAGAAACTAGTTATTAAAGTCATTAATACATAACCAAGTAAAAAGTGCGAAAAGATTAAAAATAAAAAGTATTACACTAGACACTTTGTCTTCACCAAGTGATGTAAGAGACTTCGGCAAACATGGCCTTGATTGTCAAGAACTCTTACGATCAATCTTGGATCCCGAGACGACTCACACACTCTATGATGGACAATGGATGATGGTGGTGGATGATGGTGTTATGGTGGTGGTGGGTGGTGGGTGAAGTGTGAGAGAGGTGGTGTACCAAGGGATGGTTTGAGCTTGAGCCAAGCACTCCTATTTATAGGCTGAACAGAAGCTCGGGCACGGCCCCGTGTCCAGTGGGCACGGCCCCGTGTCCACATCCTTCTCTGTCTTCATTAATTGCTCTTGTCTGTATTAGTTGACCACGGCCCCGTGTCTGCTGGGCACGACCCCGTGTGCAGGAGCATATCTGTACTATCAAGATTTGCCTGGATTCTGCGAATCTTATAGTTGACCACGGCGCCGTGTCCGCTGAGCACGGCCCCGTGGTGGGCGATGGAAGCTTCTACAACTTTGTCTTTTATGCTGACACTTGGGCACGCCCACGTGCTCATTGAGCACGGGGTGTGTTCTGCCTTCTGTTATCTTGTTTTGCTTGGGAAGATGCTGTCGTGGGGTCGGGCATGTCACGTTTGTTCCTTTTCTTGTATTTATGTTAGATCTAGCTGCCTTTTTGCTTCTTTTGTTAATTTGAGCTCAATTAATCCTGAAAATACAAAAGGAAGACAAAAGCACACTTTTTCCAACATTAGTACTAAAAAAGGGTTAGTTTTATGCCACAATTGATGTAATTTATATGTTGCATTTTGCACACATCATGTATAAGGACTTAAGAAAGAATTTCTGGTGGATAGGAATGAAGAAGGATATAGCAGCTTATGTTTCTAAGTGTCTAACTTGTTCACAAGTCAAAGCTGAACACCAGAAACCCTCAAGTTTATTGCAACAATTAGTAATACCAGTTTGGAAATGGGAATTGATAACAATGGATTTTGTTACTAAATTACCTAAAACAAGAAAAGGTAATGATACAATCTGGGTGATTTTAGACAGGCTAACTAAGTTAGCTCATTTCCTACCCATGAAGGAAACTTTCAGTATGGAACAATTAGCTAAATTATATGTAAATGAAATAGTTTCATTACATGGAATTCCTTTATCAATTGTTTCTGATAGGGATAGCCGTTTTACCTCTCATTTTTGGAAAAGTTTCCAAAAAGCAACGGGAACCAAGCTAAATCTAAGCACAGCTTATCATCCTCAAACAGACGAACAAAGCGAAAGAACAATTCAGACAATGGAGGACATGCTTAGAGCTTGTGTAATTGATTTCAGAGGTAATTGGGACGATCACTTACCATTAATAGAATTTTCTTATAATAACATTTATCACACAAGTATCAATGCTGCACCATTCGAAGCACTCTACGGACGAAAGTGCCGAACTCCATCCTGTTGGGCAGAAATTGGAGAAAATCAACTATCCGGACCTGAAATAGTGCAAGAAACAACTGACAAGATCATTCAAGTTAAGGAACGATTGAAGGCAACACATGATAACAGACGAAAGCCATTGGAATTTCAGGTAGGAGACAAAGTGTTATTGAAAGTCTCTCCTTGGAAATGAGTGGTAAGATTTAACAAAAGAGGAAAACTAAGCCCCAGGTATGTTTGACCTTTTGAGATTATTAAAAGAATAGGACCTGTAACCTATCAGCTACAACTACCAGAGGAAATGGCAGGAATAAATGATGTATTTCATGTATCTAATCTCAAGAAATGTCTAACTGATGAATCACTGGTAGTACCTCTTAAGGATATAGAGGTAAATGAAAAACTCAAGTTTGTGGAAAGGCCTCTACAGATTGAAGACAGGAAAGTTAAGAACCTCAAGCACAAGAGATTAGTTCTAGTCAAAGTAAAATGGGACTCCAAAAGAGGACCAGAATACACGTGGGAGCTTGAATCAGAAATGCAAAGGAAATATCCACACCTGTTTAAGTAGACCTCGAGTACGAGTTCTAAAACAACGTGGGGAGGATATAACAACCCTCCAAAATAATTCCGACACTCTAAATATGTTTAAAATGTCCCTATACTTCCTAAAATACACCTCGTGAACGAAATACGACCCTAAATACCTTTAATTTTACAAAAATTAAATAAAAACGAAATTAAATGGGTCGTCGCGGGGCACGACCCCCCTTGTCTCTAGTCATCGCGGGCCGTGACCAGGTGGACAGCAGGTGCAGCCCTAGGCCGCCACGTGTCCCACTCGGTGTCAAAGCTACCCCATGACCGGACAACCCTATGCCCTACACCCCCTACGTCGCGGGGCGCGAGACTCCCCCTGCTTCCGTCGCGGGGCGCGACAGGGTCGACGAACATCCCTATATAAGAAGGCCCTGAGCCTTCAGTCCAACTCGTTCAATTCTCAAACATTCTCTCTCAATTTCTACGTAGTAGGCATTATACCCGGGCATTATACCCCCTAAATAACGAAGTTCTGCCTCGTTGTAAGTATCATAACCCCCGGTTACGTATTAGATACGCTGCCCGATTGATCCAGGGTTCCGTAACGGCTGTCGTGGTTCTGCCCGACGTAGTCATTGGAATGCCGTCTCGGGGAGGGTATTACTAATGTAAATATTGGGTTATTATACTAATGCGTGTGCATTTGGGTAATTAATAGATAATCACCAGGAAATCCTAAAGGAAAACCCTAAGACAGCAATGTGAGTAATCTCCCTTTTGCAAACTGTTTTTACAAAACCTCAATTAATTAATAATATATTAAACAGTGATTGAGTATTTTTATTCTACAATTATCCTGTGGAGGAGGAGCGACACCAACCGGAATCCCTTGTAGCACTTCCTGAGGGGGCTCCGGATGCATGGCGTACCACTCGGCTGGTATGATGACTTCAGGAACCACATTCCATGCCCTTTGGGTAATGATTGGAACCAAAGGAGGAGAAGCGAGAATGTTCAACCTTTGGTGCAAAAGGTTAACCTCTCGAAGACATCCCTCTAGCCCTACCGTCAAATGATTAATACGGTCAACCAATGCCTCTTCTACCCCTGTCATTTCATCAAGGGCTTCTCTTAAGGCGTAAACATAGTTTACAAGAGAATCTTCAACCGTTGATGATCTTCTCCCTTGTCGGTTGTTTCTAGAATGTGATGAAGATGTTCCGCTAGTTCTGCTCGCCATTATGAGAAAACATACCGAGAAGAGTTCAACTTTATGGAATCAGTACTTCGGACACGGCCCCGTGTTCAACGAACACGGCCCGTGTTCAGATGTTTGCAGATTTTTTAGGACAAGGGATCCTGGAGTTTTAATTTGTTTTTATGATGTTTAAAACGTTTTTAAGCAGAAATAACTTAAAACATTGTTGTAAAACTTATTTTGAACAAGATCCTAGGAATAAAAATCTAACAAACATCTCAATAAAGCTTGAAATCATGGAGATTTCAAGTTTTAATGGAAGCATGAAGGAAAATTGAAGAAGATGAAAGTGGATAAAAGAGGAAAGGACAAGAAGGTGGTTGAGAAACTTCTTTTAGAAAATACCTAGGATGGTATGTGAGAATATTCTCCAAATCTCTGTCCATTGAATGGTTCAAATGTGCAGGATTCTTGGCTGCATTTATAGAAAACGATAGTACGCTGCACACGGCCCCATGTCAGCTGGACACGGTCCCGTGTCCAGGGGGAATCCTGACACATTTTGTCCGTATTCTGACACGAAATCAGACGGGAATCTTTTGATGGGCACGGGGGCGTGTTGACCTGGGCACGGCCCCGTGTTGAAAGGCTGTTTATGAAGTTTGTCTATTTTTAAGGAATTCTTCCGGATCGGGTGGTTCTTTACTGGATGGAACAACCCCAAGGTGCCTAAGATACCTTAATTTCTCTAGATTAAGACGAGAACGCAAGAGGTTGTCGGTGAGGGTGATTCCTATGCTATATGTAGGTGGACAAGTCCAACCCTTTCCCGGGCTCTCGTTAAAGAAGGTGTATGCCGAATCGCTCAGGTCTATGTATGCATCGAACGAAGTCGATGGGGAGTCCTTCACGGCACAATCAACACAGGGACGACTATCGCTCAAGTCCTCGCTAGATTTAGAGGTATCGTCGGGAACAACGAAGTTGTTTGAATGCGATCCCAACACTTCTTCTTGGTTATCGTTTTGAGATGAATTATTGAAATCTATCCTAAGTTCTTTTAACCAATTAAGAATTAGATCTTCTAATTGAAATAGTTCATCAAGAAGCATTTCTCCTAGAAAATCCGGTTGAGAGCATTCGAGGGAGAGATATGGATTATTTTTACTTTCGCCCCTCTTAAGGATACAGGGAAACGATGGGTCTATATAGTGGGGTTTATAATTTAGAAAATAACATTCTAAGTCCTTATGGGAACCACCACATATTTGACACCACGCACCATAAGAGTGCCGAAAGTAAAAAAAATATCAGTATCACTCATGTTTGTGTCAGAAATTACCAACCGTCGGGATCTTACGGTTCTGTTTTCAGTAACTGAATCTTGGGCACGGGGCGTGTTGAGTGGGCACGGCCCCGTGTTCAGCTTACTGTCTGACTTAAAACAGGATTGCCAGTTCCAATGATTGGGCACGGGGCGTGTTCAGCGGGCACGGCCTGTGCTGAGTTCTGCAGAAGCTGAAAAAATTAAAAAAAATCTTAAAAAATATAGAAAAATAAAAAAAACGATTAGGCCGTTGATTCCTAACTTTCTTAAAATCCTTGTGTCCCCGGCAGCGGCGCCAAAAACTTGATGCGTGTGAAGTATGTATATAAGTTTAAGTATATTTTAAGCCCTTTTACACTTCTTTAGCCAAGTTTTAAATTTATAAAACACGATATTTACTAACACTAAACACACATATGGGCAAGTGCACCCATCGTGAGTGTAGTATAGTGTTGGTAAGATACCGAGGTCGTCCAAGGACACAAGAGCTTTTAGTACCGGTTTATCCTCAACGTCTAATCAAATCAAAAAGCTTAGAAAAAAGGTTTTAAACTAAGAAAAATAAAAACTAACTAAGATGCTGAAAATAAAATAAAAATAAAAACAGATAGACAAGATGAATCACTTGGCTCCGACTCGTGTTTAGTGTAACCTTTGATTATTTCCGCACTTTTGCACTTTTTAAGAGATTATCTTAGTTATTGTAGTAGGCCCCTCTTTTGAAGGCGACGTTACCCTCAACCCAGTAGTTTGAGTCAGCAAGGATACAATCCTAAAGGGTCGGATTATTGAAAGATAATAAATTAAGTTATTAATGCATATTATGGTAGGCCCCTCTTTTGAAGGTGACGTTACCCTCGGCTAAGTAGTCTGAGTCAGCAGGGATACAGTCCTAAGTAGTCGGATTAAAGTATTAATAGTAGCTTACATATGAGGGGATCAAAGAGTTTGGACCCCCGCCATCCAATACCGTTAAGTATTGAAGGAGGTCCTACTAAATTTGACCCAGGTCCTTGCAGGATCTATACACTGAACAAGGCAAGACTTTTACCAAACCGTTCCCTTAACCCCCGACCAGGTAGCCAACATACCTCCATATAGACCGTGGAGATATGAATGGTGAAAATCTTTTATTTTATATAGACAGTAAAATAATGCCAAGACACCACGGACAAACGATAAGGAAAAATCACCTTCAACATAAGAAACTAGTTATTAAAGTCATTAATACATAACCAAGTAAAAAGTGCGAAAAGATTAAAAATAAAAAGTATTACACTAGACACTTTGTCTTCACCAAGTGATGTAAGAGACTTAGGCAAACATGGCCTTGATTGTCAAGAACTCTTACGATCAATCTTGGATCCCGAGACGACTCACACACTCTATGATGGACAATGGATGATGGTGGTGGATGATGGTGTTATGGTGGTGGTGGGTGGTGGGTGAAGTGTGAGAGAGGTGGTGTACCAAGGGATGGTTTGAGCTTGAGCCAAGCACTCCTATTTATAGGCTGAACAGAAGCTCGGGCACGGCCCCGTGTCCAGTGGGCACGGCCCCGTGTCCAGTGGGCACGGCCCCGTGTCCACATCCTTCTCTGTCTTCATTAATTGCTCTTGTCTGTATTAGTTGACCACGGCCCCGTGTCTGCTGGGCACGACCCCGTGTGCAGGAGCATATCTGTACTATCAAGATTTGCCTGGATTCTGCGAATCTTATAGTTGACCACGGCGCCGTGTCCGCTGAGCACGGCCCCGTGGTGGGCGATGGAAGCTTCTACAACTTTGTCTTTTATGCTGACACTTGGGCACGCCCACGTGCTCATTGAGCACGGGGTGTGTTCTGCCTTCTGTTATCTTGTTTTGCTTGGGAAGATGCTGTCGTGGGGTCGGGCATGTCACGTTTGTTCCTTTTCTTGTATTTATGTTAGATCTAGCTGCCTTTTTGCTTCTTTTGTTAATTTGAGCTCAATTAATCCTGAAAATACAAAAGGAAGACAAAAGCACACTTTTTCCAACATTAGTACTAAAAAAGGGTTAGTTTTATGCCACAATTGATGTAATTTATATGTTGCATTTTGCACACATCATGTATAAGGACTTAAGAAAGAATTTCTGGTGGATAGGAATGAAGAAGGATATAGCAGCTTATGTTTCTAAGTGTCTAACTTGTTCACAAGTCAAAGCTGAACACCAGAAACCCTCAAGTTTATTGCAACAATTAGTAATACCAGTTTGGAAATGGGAATTGATAACAATGGATTTTGTTACTAAATTACCTAAAACAAGAAAAGGTAATGATACAATCTGGGTGATTTTAGACAGGCTAACTAAGTTAGCTCATTTCCTACCCATGAAGGAAACTTTCAGTATGGAACAATTAGCTAAATTATATGTAAATGAAATAGTTTCATTACATGGAATTCCTTTATCAATTGTTTCTGATAGGGATAGCCGTTTTACCTCTCATTTTTGGAAAAGTTTCCAAAAAGCAACGGGAACCAAGCTAAATCTAAGCACAGCTTATCATCCTCAAACAGACGAACAAAGCGAAAGAACAATTCAGACAATGGAGGACATGCTTAGAGCTTGTGTAATTGATTTCAGAGGTAATTGGGACGATCACTTACCATTAATAGAATTTTCTTATAATAACATTTATCACACAAGTATCAATGCTGCACCATTCGAAGCACTCTACGGACGAAAGTGCCGAACTCCATCCTGTTGGGCAGAAATTGGAGAAAATCAACTATCCGGACCTGAAATAGTGCAAGAAACAACTGACAAGATCATTCAAGTTAAGGAACGATTGAAGGCAACACATGATAACAGACGAAAGCCATTGGAATTTCAGGTAGGAGACAAAGTGTTATTGAAAGTCTCTCCTTGGAAATGAGTGGTAAGATTTAACAAAAGAGGAAAACTAAGCCCCAGGTATGTTTGACCTTTTGAGATTATTAAAAGAATAGGACCTGTAACCTATCAGCTACAACTACCAGAGGAAATGGCAGGAATAAATGATGTATTTCATGTATCTAATCTCAAGAAATGTCTAACTGATGAATCACTGGTAGTACCTCTTAAGGATATAGAGGTAAATGAAAAACTCAAGTTTGTGGAAAGGCCTCTACAGATTGAAGACAGGAAAGTTAAGAACCTCAAGCACAAGAGATTAGTTCTAGTCAAAGTAAAATGGGACTCCAAAAGAGGACCAGAATACACGTGGGAGCTTGAATCAGAAATGCAGAGGAAATATCCACACCTGTTTAAGTAGACCTCGAGTACGAGTTCTAAAACAACGTGGGGAGGATATAACAACCCTCCAAAATAATTCCGACACTCTAAATATGTTTAAAATGTCCCTATACTTCCTAAAATACACCTCGTGAACGAAATACGACCCTAAATACCTTTAATTTTACAAAAATTAAATAAAAACGAAATTAAATGGGTCGTCGCGGGGCACGACCCCCCTTGTCTCTAGTCATCGCGGGCCGTGACCAGGTGGACAGCAGGTGCAGCCCTAGGCCGCCACGTGTCCCACTCGGTGTCAAAGCTACCCCATGACCGGACAACCCTATGCCCTACACCCCTACGTCGCGGGGCGCGAGACTCCCCCTGCTTCCGTCGCGGGGCGCGACAGGGTCGACGAACATCCCTATATAAGAAGGCCCTGAGCCTTCAGTCCAACTCGTTCAATTCTCAAACATTCTCTCTCAATTTCTACGTAGTAGGCATTATACCCGGGCATTATACCCCCTAAATAACGAAGTTCTGCCTCGTTGTAAGTATCATAACCCCCGGTTACGTATTAGATACGCTGCCCGATTGATCCAGGGTTCCGTAACGGCTGTCGTGGTTCTGCCCGACGTAGTCATTGGAATGCCGTCTCGGGGAGGGTATTACTAATGTAAATATTGGGTTATTATACTAATGCGTGTGCATTTGGGTAATTAATAGATAATCACCAGGAAATCCTAAAGGAAAACCCTAAGACAACAATGTGAGTAATCTCCCTTTTGCAAACTGTTTTTACAAAACCTCAATTAATTAATAATATATTAAACAGTGATTGAGTATTTTTATTCTACAATTATCGTCGGTATGTTGGGGTTTTCTATACAAAATTTGTTACTACATTGTGAGTAGTAACATGACCACAAGTCGGGTTGACAGTACCGTGGGTGGTAATTAAAGTAGATGGAAACAAATGTAATTGCGCGACCACCCTCAATGCTGTAAAATGATAAAACCTGTTTTGATTAAACTGGGATTCACTCACCAGTATTTCCCACTGACAAAATGTTTTTAAACGCGTTTCAGGTAAGAAAATGTGAAAGCCAAATAGAAGCCAGCTGGACAGCACTGAAGGCTTGGAAAAGTGGTAATAAAAGTTACCTAAATAAAAAGATGTTTTTATTTAAATAAAGTAGGGTTTATCCCTATGAAAATATGTGTACTTGAAACTTGGGAATTTCCCATGTGTTTAATATTATAAAAGTGTGGTATTTTACTCTGATAAAATATTTCCTAACTACGGTCCTGATGTAATTTCTGTTGCCAAAATGATAAACACCGATACCACCGAAACTGGCCGCGGCCGCCCGTTCCCGGGTTGATAGGGGACGGGGGCTGTGACATTAGGTGATCGTAAAACACACAAATACCATTTTTGATCAAATTACGCTTCAACTTTGATATCGCTTTGTTCGATTTTCAACTTCTAACACTTCCGTAAACTTAGGGGTTGTTTGGTAGCCTCTGAATGGTCATTAAGAGGCTACCTCTTAATGGAACCATTAAGAATTTTACCAATGAGAAGGTAGAAGAATGTGACATGTGATGATTTATCATTCAGAGGTTACCTCTTAACCATTCAGACTTGAGGTTACCTCTTATTCATTCAGAGGTTTTAAACCATTAAGAGGTAGCATTTGAATGGTCATTAAGAGGCTACCAAACAGCCCCTTAGTTTGATCTTGTTCGATTTTCTATCTAATTTTATCGAAATCAAATCAACACCCACTTAAACTTGAAAACATATTTTAGCTCATTATTTTCCAATTGAACACTTAAATTAGGCTGAATACTCGTAGAATCTAAACACACACTTCTTTGATAACACTTGTAGGTCCCAGAAAGGGATCAGGTCAGTAAATGCGCGACTCTATGAGACACATTGTATACGTGCAAAATCCGTATAACATGTAATCAAGACAACAATACGTGTCAATTGTATCTAAAGCAGGGGCGGACTAACATGGTCCGGGTCGGGGTCCACGGACCCCAATCTTTTTTTAGAAAATAGTAGATACGGTATGTTAAATTTTTCAAGGACCCCATAAAATAAATTAATTGGACTCACGGTATTAAAAGAAAAGATGGTGTGGTGATAAATCTCCTTGTGTTCCAACAAATAGATCCCAAGTTCAAGTCTTACATGCTTTGTTTTTTTAGTTTATTTTTTCCATCAAAATTAAACTTGTGTTTTAAAATAGCACAACCACCCATTGACCCTCTAATTTGCTTCTTTAAAAAGATAAATTGCATGTCAATTTTGTTTAACACTTGATTACCAAATAAAACTTCCAACATATAATGTAGTGGTTTCATGTCCACTAAATGCTTCTACATTATTTCCTAGCTCCGACCCGACTACAATGACCGACCCAAAAATTTTAATGTTTGGTTGTGAAAAATCCTTATACAAAAAAATGGACCCCAATGAAAAAAGATCCTGGGTCCGCCACTGATCTAAAGGATGTATAACACACACAAAACAATATAGAATTGGACATAGTTTGGTTATCTTCTAAATACGTATCAATTCCCAAAAGTTGTGATTACATTCAGATGAATGCGCTTAAATAGACATCTCTATACATATAAACACTTCAATCGTATGAGCCTTCTACTCATGGCATACATGTGCATAACCATCTCCAACGTATGACATTCCATACATATGACTTACATATGTAATATCTACTATTCTAAACATCTAAAACACAAACAACCAACCACAACTCGATCTAAACAGACTCAACTATTATCAAATACATGTACCAACAACATCGATAATCTTCCACCTAGAGAATGTGAAGTGTCACACCCCGACCGCGTAAAACAATAAACCGCTGCGGAAACGTCGGGGAGTGTAGCAACAGAATTATTATTTCACAACCATGGTATTTAAAGTTTTGTTTTATTTATTAACAAGAGGGGTTACTTTGTCTTAAAACAAAAGAAACAACAGTACATAACATTATTTAAACTAATCTTGCTCCTTTTATTGTCACTAAGGCCCGAGTCCACCCTAGTGTATCCTGATCAAACCTATGCATCAGCTCCTGAAAACACATGTGAAAATAGGTACGTCAGCATAAAAATGCCTATGAGATACATAGGTTTTGCTAAAATAGGATTCATGACTTAAGTTTAAAGAAATGTTTGATAAAAGTTAGTCATGAATCTTGTTAAGTGTTTTCTTTTATAAATTATACGAAAACTTTATAAGAAATCAGATTATATAAAAGAAAGGTGTGTGGTTAAATAAATAACCAAGTAAAATGAATTTGTATAAGTTATGCTATTTGTAAAGCAATGTCTTTGTGAAGATATGTTATTTGTATAAAATGTAATATTTCTAAATTGAAATGGTTTAAATAACGCCACGATATGTAATACCATAAAAGCACTTATATATAGGAAGTACCAGCGGCGTATCCACCATGCTTTTATCATATTACACACGCCTCGTTATATAAATCACTTACCCAAACAAACCACCATAATGTACTTGTTTAAACCAATGTCAAAAATGTTTATGTGTAAACAATGTCTATTGTCAAATGTAAATCATGTAATATGTAACCAAATGTCAAGATGTTTATGTGTAAACAATGTCTATTGTCAAATTTAAATCATGTAATGTGTAATCCAATGTCATGTATGGCAAGTGAAATATATCAACTAAACCATAGGTAAAATGCACAAAACGTATTGAAATAAAGCATAGTTTAAATCAAAGTTATGTTTTGTAAAATAACTGCATGCTATACTGATACAAACATCTATGCGGTATTGTTAAAATGCATACATACAAGCCTTGCGACTGTGGCGACAAACCCTTAAATAAATTAAAGGTTCATCTGAATTAGGTATATTGGATTCAGTGATTCCTTCCATCCAAACAAACCTAGGATTTCAGGAATGGAAGTTGTCAATACCTATGGTACCATTACTTACTACCAAGCGGCGTGATCAATGTTAATGAATGTATTTTTGTCCCACTTAAACAAACCAAATGTCATACCAAAATGTAAGCATGTTATGTGAAAACAATGCACTAAGTATGCACTAAATGAACATACATAGCATGAAATGTGATCTAAAACAATGTACTAAGTATGCACTAAATGAACATACATAGCATGACATGTGATGTAAAACAATGTACTAAGTATGTAATAAATGAACATACATAACATGTGATGTAAAACAACGTACTAAGTATGCACTAAATGAACATACATAGCAAAAACATGGATAAAATCATGTACTATACGTGTACTAATGAACATAGCAAGTATATGTTATGGAAGCATGAAAAGTACGAAAGTAACAAGTAGGGACATGTGTTTCACCCCAAAATATTTGAAAACAGTAAAAGAGGGGACTATGTACTCACTTGAGATTGCTCAATAGTCTTTGGATAACAACCAAGCAAAGCAAGATAGATCACGGAATCAAACGGCACCTAATATAGGTAACTATGTTAATAAACGGACCTAAATCGGAGGATCGGATAAAATGTGGTTTTGTAAACCAAATGAGTATGGAACTCATGTAATATGGTTTAACAAAGCCTACATTCTAAATCGGAACCTATCCTAAGTGCTCACGACCCATTACGACTCGTTTAGGTAGCTTACGCTACTTTAACGCGTCGTTCGCGTAAAACGCGTTCGGACCGCCTAACTAGTCCTATGACAAGTATTATATGCCTTAACATGTCTAATATTGTTGCCTAATCAGTTTAGATGTCAAAATTTAGGTTACATATGCTTAAAATGAATTTATGCGTAAAAAGGGCATTTTGGTCATTTTCCTAAGGCATATAAACTACCTATCATACAACTAACTAAACGTAGTGACCATAAGGTATAACCTCGTAAGGTTATTCCCTATACAACTATGGTCACCTAGTGTGTTTGGTCGGATCCTAATGATCGACCAAACGGGTCGGGTTCGAAAGTCTAAGCGGTTGTTTAGACCGCTTATCTTACGACCCTATATAAGCACTATACCTAAAGTGACGAGCTAAACATGTTAAAACATGTTTAACGAATTTAGAAAACAAGTTTGATATCAAAACAAAGGGTTTTGATACCTAAAGATAGTTTGGTTAAAAAATACGCATAAACACGCATTTTGACTGAAACTATGACTCGTCACTATACCTAGATAACGTGGTAATCAGTAGGTATAGTCACCGAGGACTATGACCATCGTGATTACGCTCACGTTGCGAAGTTGAATGAACTTCGTGTTGACCATAAACTGGTCAATGCAGAAAGTCAAACACTGTTTGACTTTCGTGCTTAAAAACGCGTAAAAGAACGAAAGAGACTTACAAGAGGTCCAAGAAATGGAGGTTTGATCTGAAAATTCTCAGGTATGAAGTGTATACACTTCAACTTAAAGAATATGAGCAGATCAAGTGTGAGCTTAGGATGAAAAACTTGGGGTTTATATAGTTTTTGGGCCACCGTTAGGATCGTTGATCTGAGCCTTACAAGTGTGCCCATGGTTTTAGAATACCATGGGTGCCCCAAAATAGCCCATAGAATGTTTAAAAACCGTTTGCAACCATGGGGAACAGCTGGAACAAGCTAGAAACAACAAACAGCTGAACTGGGGGTCGCTCGCGCCCCGTGTAAGAGCCAGGTATGGCTTACGCGGCCCGCGTGAGCTGTCTGATCAGCAAACAAGTTTTAAAATGTGCAGTTTTGGTCCCTGCATGCTTTTAAGGCCATTTTCGATGCGTTTAAGGCCCGTTAAGCCATTTTCAAGGCTCTACAATGATGCCTAAGTATAGAGGACATAAAACATGCATGAAAATATGTCGGATGTCGGTTCGTTTGGTCGTACGAACACGTTATTCGGTTAATTACGACGAAACACGAACGGACGTGAAAAACGATCCAAATTATGCGACGAACGGAATTTTATCATGCCAATCACTAAAATAAAATATTTTAATGATTACATAAATTTTTGGATGTCTGGATGTATTCAGAACGTAAGATATGCGCGAAAATGCAAACTTATGCACTTTTTGACGCTTTTAGTCCCTGAATGACCAAAAAGTTTATTTTAGCACACCAGACCCTTCAAAGCCTATTTGTAAGCTATGTAAAGGATATTTATGGTATTTTTAACTTATGGTCATGTTCCGGAATGTCTGTTACAGTACGAATCGGCATACTTTCACAGTTTGTCGAAATTAGTCCCTGTAAGCGAATAAACTTGATTTTGCCATACCAAAGCCTTCAAAACTTATTTCTAAGTTATCTAAAGGTTATTTAAGGTATGTTAAGCATAAATTGATGTTCCAGAGTGTTTTTCTCATTAAACTGATTACATTTACGCACCAGTTTGCGTATAACTATCCAGAAAGCGATATAGAGTTTGAAATTGAACAAAAGTCAAAACATGCAAAATGTCAAACATAAACAAACAAATATTGGGATCAAATAACATTGTTTTATTGATAACTGAACCGATTAAGGTTTATATAATGATTACAAGCACAGATGTCCCAGTCTCCCCTACTTGTGGAAATTTCATCCCGAAATTTATTTAGGGGAAACTTGTGAGAAAAGATGCGGATATTTCACCTTCATTTGATCTTCACATTCCCAAGTAAATTCTGGTCCACGTTTAGATTCCTAGCGAACTTTGACTAGTGGAATGCGTTTTTGTTTGAGCCACTTAACTTCACGTTCCATGATTTCCACTGGTTTCTCAACAAAATGCATCGTGTTATCCACACGAATTTCATCAAGCGGTATGTGGAGGTTCTCATCAGCTAGACACTTCTTGAGATTGGACATGTGAAAGGTTGGATGAACATTTCCAAGTTCAGGAGGTAACTCAAGTCTGTAGGCTACCTTACCGATTCTTTCGACGATCTTGAACGGTCCAACATATCTAGGTGCAAGTTTCCTGTCTTTCCAAATCTGATCACACCTTTCCAAGGTGAGACCTTAAGTAATATGTGATCACCGACTTGAAATTCCAAGGGCTTGCGCCGTCGGTCCGTGTAACTCTTTTGACGGCTTCTAGCTGCCTGTAGGTTATCGCGAACTTTCTTAACTTTATTTGTTGTCTCTAGAATGAGGTCAGGTCCAGTAAGCTGAGCCTCACCGATCTCATTCTAGCAGACTGGTGAATGACATTTTCGACCATATAAAGCCTTGAAAGAAGCCATGTTGATGCTGGAGTGATAACTATTGTTGTAGGAGAATTCAATCAACGGAAGATACGAATCCCAACTACCACCAAAATCGATCACACAAGCTCTAAGCATATCCTCCAAAGTCTGGATTGTTCTTTCAGATTGACCATCAGATTGCGGATGATAAGCTGTGCTCAAATTAAGTTGGGTTCCCATAGCAGATTGCATGGTCCTCCAAAAACGAGATGCGAATCGAGCATCTCTGTCAGAAATAATGTTCAAAGGAACACCATGTCTAGATACATTTTCATCCACATAAATTTTAGCCAGCTTGTCAGCAGATAGATCCTCACGGATCGGCAAGAAATGTGCTGACTTTGTAAGGTGATCAACAACTACCCAGATGGCGTCATGACCTCTCTTTGTGCGCAGAAGTTTGGTAATAAGATCCATAGCAATGTTTTCCCGTTTCCAAACTGGAATCTCTGGTTGCTTCAATAAACCAGAGGGATGTTGATGTTCAGCCTTAACCTTAGGACAAGTAAGTCATTTGGATACGTACAAGGCAATGTCTTTCTTCATACCAGGCCACCAATACTGAGTACGAAGATCCTTATACATTTTATCTGCACCTGGATGAATAGAATAACGAGACTTATGAGCTTCATCCATAACCAAGGTGCAAAGATTGTCTTGACTTGGGACCCACAAACGGTCCAAGAAATAATACAATCCATTTTCTTTAAGCTCGAGATCAGGCTTGATATGAAATGGTAATTCCTTATCCATCAAATCTTGTGAAACACAAGTATGTTGAGCCTGAGAAATGCGGGTTTGAATATCAGATCGAACTTTCACACAATGAAGCTTGACACGTTCCTTACGACACAATGCGTCAGCCACGACGTTCGCCTTACCAGGATGGTAGCGAATTTCGCAGTCATAGTCGTTTAGAAGTCCAATCCAACGTCGTTGCCTCATGTTGAGTTCTTTCTGATTGAAGATGTGCTGAATACTTTTGTGGTCAGTGAAAACCATACATTTTGTACCATACAAATAGTGTCTCCAAATTTTGAGAGCGAAAACAACTACACCTAACTCAAGATCATGAGTGGTGTAGTTTTTCTCGTGTATCTTCAATTGCCTCGATGCATATGCTATGACTTTATTCCTCTGCATGAGAACACAGCCAAGACCCAAGTTTGATGCATCACAATACACGACAAAATCATCATTGCCCTCAGGCAAAGATAGAATAGGCGCATTACAAAGCTTCTGCTTCAAGGTCTGAAATGCTTCTTCATGTTTAGAACCCCATTCAAAGGGTTTATTCTTCTGAGTTAGAGCAGTTAGAGGAACTGCAATCTTGGAGAAGTTTTCAATGAAGCGGCGGTAATAACCCACGAGACCAAGAAAAGAACGAACTTCGGTAGGAGTAGTAGGCGTATCCCAATCCTTAATCGCACTGATCTTGGAGGGATCTACATGAATACCTTGTTTGTTGACGATATGTCCCAAAAATTGAACTTCCTTTAGCCAAAATTCGCACTTGGAGAATTTGGCGAAAAGTTGTTCTTTCTTCAGGAGTTCCAGGGTACGACGAAGATGTTGCTCATGATCAGCTTGCGTCTTAGAATAAATCAAGATGTCATCAATGAAAACGATGATGAACTTGTCCAAATAAGGCTTACAACCCCTATTCATCAAGTCCATGAAAACAGTAGGAGTATTAGTCAAACCGAATGGCATAACAGTGAACTCATAATGCCCATATCGAGTGTGGAATGATGTCTTGGGAATATCTTCTTCATGCACACGAAGTTGATGGTACCCAGAACGTAGATCAATATTTGAAAAATAAGAAGCACCCTGTAACTGATCAAAGAGATCATCAATGCGAGGTAGGGGATATCGATTCTTGATGGTAAGCTTGTTAAGCTCACGGTAATCGATGCACATCTTGAAAGATCCATCCTTCTTCTTGACTAAAAGAACGGAGCACCCCAAGGTGAAAAGCTAGGATGGATAAAACCTTTGTCAGAAAGCTCTTGAAGCTGCTTAGATAACTCTTGCATCTCAGACGGTGCAAGACGATATGGAGATCTGGCAATTGGATTAGCACCAGGTACAAGATCAATACGAAACTCGACTTGGCGTGCTGGGGGTAAACCAGGTAATTCTTCAGGAAATACTTCAAGATAATCCCGAAAAACAGGGATATCTTGAATCGACTTACCTTTGCCTTTATCCGCCACAACATGTGCCAAGAAGACCACGTAGTTATTTCGCAGATACTTCCAAGCTTGAGTACAAGACATGAGTTTGAGGCTACTAGCAGGTTTCTCACCACGAACCTCTAGGATCTTACCTGACGAAATCGGCACACGAACAATCTTCTCGAAGCAAACTACCTCTGCGTGATGCTTGGCTAACCAATCCATTCCTACTATAATGTCGAAGCTTCCAAGTTGCATCGGTGAAAGGTCGATAGGAAAGAGATGGTTGTTAAGGTTCAACTGGCAATTTCAAAGAACAGAATCGAGAACAATGGGTTCACCACTAGCTACCTCTACTGTCAAAGGCTTTCCTAGTTTCGTTCTAGACATGCGAAGCAAAGGCTCGAAAGATAATGACACAAAACTCTTATCAGCACCCGAATCAAAAGAACAGAAGCAGACTGATTATTAACAAAGAACGTACCATTGACCACCTCGTTGTCTGCTCACGCCTCATTAGCATTCATGTTGAAGACTCGTCCACGAGCCTGAGCCTGAGCCTAGTTTGCGTTCACCAACCTTGGACACTGGTTCTTGTAGTAGGTCAGATCCCCACAGTTGTAGCACGAACTAGGAGGATAGTGAGGTCGAGCAGCTTGAGCCTGTTGTGGAGCAGGTGGCTGAACAGCTTGCTGGGCTGGGTTACGTGCGGCCTGATTGGGAGCAAAGCGACAAACATCGACAAGATGACCCGACTTCCCACAGTTAGTACAGAAACGACACTGAACCTGCGGTTGATGGTGGCTATTGCATCTGTTGCACAACGGTGCATTCCCCGCATACCGTTTCTTTGCTGGCGGTTGTGTAGGTTGGTTGGGAGCTGCCTGATTGACTTGGGCAGTGACAGCGAAGTTCTGGGAAGCCTTGCACTTCCTAGACCCTTTCGAAGAACCAAATTCCTTGCCCTTCTTGCTCTTACCCTTCTTGCTTTCACCCTTATCAGACGACTATTTCTTACCCTTGTCACCCTTCCTGTGTAGCTTACCCTTTCGGACCTGCGACTCAGTCAAAGTCGCAGCTAACTCGATTACCTGACGAACTGTGGTAGGGTTACTACTAGTGACGATGTCTTGCACGGAGTCAGGTAAACCATCAATATACCTCTCGATAGCTTTCTTGAGTGGGGTAACCATTGTAGGGCATAACAAACTCAGCTCTTCATACCTATCTGTGTAAGCCCGGTGCTCACCACTATCCTGCTTCAAATCATCAAACTCCCTTTCTAAAGCCCTTAGTTCATGACGAGGACAGAATTCCCACATCATAAGATCTCTAAGCTCTGCCCAGGTCTGTGCTAAAGCAACCTCAGCACCACGGTCTCTCATAACCCCGTTCCACCCAGTAAGAGCCCTCTTTTGAAACACACTTGATGCAAACTCGACTTTGTGATTATCAGGACACTGAACATGACGAAACGTACTCTCGATGCTCTTAAACCACTGTAGGAGCACAGTTGCTCCCTCAAAACCACTAAACTTGAGTGGTTTAGCCGAATTGAAACTTTTGAAGTTGCATGGAGCATTATTGTTGTGGTTGTTGGCTTGGTTAACTTGAGCAACAATGTCTGGGAGTACAACAGCCATTTGATGCGCAATGATAGCTACCATTTCGGCATTAGGTAGCGGATTTTCGCGTCGAGGAGGCATTCTAAAAGAGGAAACATGAGAGAAAGCGAGTGAGATGATTAGATGAAAAAGCGAGATGATACAAAAATCGACAAAAGCAAAGATGGTGGTCATTCGTCCGTACCACAATGCAAACAAACGACACACAGTGACTAATCAAAGTAAATGGGTCAAAAATAATGCATCGAGAAGACATGCTTTAGCCTATAAGTGGACACTCACCCCAAGAGTTCCCAGGTAAGAGTGACTGGTCCGATTATGTGGATTTGTACAAACAATCTAGCCTAGACAGAAAACTCGAGGTACAGGCATCCACCCTTCCAGATTGCACGTGTTCACATTATTTAGACCCAAATCTTTGATGTGATTTTGAAAACTTGGAAGGCACAAGGCCAAAAGAATCATTCGAAAACGGATGTTAAATTTCCAAAATCAATTTGGAAAATTGGAGGGTTCAAAACCATATAACAAATCATTTAAAAACAGATGATTGATTTTCAAAAAAATCATTTTGGAAAAATTGAGTTCTTGTTTTGGTAATCACCTAAGGATAGGTGAAGTGCATGTTTTGAGATCTAAACACAAGATAACTTGTGTTAGGGTCCTAGAAAAGTTATAGTCTAGGTCAAAGTATTACTAATAACCTAATTTTCTATAACCATTGGCTCTGATACCAACTCTTCTGTCACACCCCGACCGCGTAAAACAACAAACCGCGGCGGAAACGTCGGGGAGTGTAGCAACAGAATTATTGTTTCACAACCATGGTATTTAAAGTTTTGTTTAATTCATTAACAAGAGGGGTTACATTGTCTTAAAACAAAAGAAACAAGAGTACATAACATTATTTAAACTAATCTTGCTCCTTTTATTGTCACTAAGGCCCGAGTCCACCCTAGTGTATCCTGATCAAACCTATGCATCAGCTCCTGAAAACACATGTGAAAATAGGTACGTCAGCATAAAAATGCCTGTGAGATACATAGGTTTTGTTAAAATAGGATTCATGACTTAAGTTTAAAGAAATGTTTGATAAAAGTTAGTCATGAATCTTGTTAAGTGTTTTCTTTTATAAATCATACGAAAACTTTATAAGAAATCAGATTATATAAAAGAAAGGTGTGTGGTTAAATAAATAACCAAGTAAAATGAATTTGTATAAGTTATGTTATTTGTAAAGCAATGTCTTTGTGAAGATATGTTATTTGTATAAAATGTAATATGTCTAAATTGAAATGGTTTAAATAACACCACGATATATAATACAATAAAAGCACATATATATTGGAAGTACCAGCGGCGTATCCACTATGCTTTATCATATTACACACGCCTCGTTATATAAATCACTTACCCAAACAAACCACCATAATGTACTTGTTTAAACCAATGTCAAAAATGTTTATGTGTAAACAATGTCTATTGTCAAATGTAAATCATGTAATGTGTAACCAAATGTCAAGATGTTTATGTGTAAACAATGTCTATTGTCAAATATAATTCATGTAATGTGTAATCAAATGTCATGTATGGCAAGTGAAATATATCAACTAAACCATTGGTAAAATGCACAAAACAAGGTATTGAAATAAAGCATAGTTTAAATCAAAGTTATGTTTTGTAAAATAACTGCATGGTATACTAATACAAACATCTATGCGGTATTGTTAAAATGCATACATTCAAGCCTTGCGACTGTGGCGACAAACCCTTAAACAAATTAAAGGTTCATCTGAATTATGTATATTGGATTAAGTCATTCCTTCCATCCAAACAAACCTAGGATTTCAGGAACGGGAGTTGTCAATTCCTATGGTACCATTACTTACTACCAAGCGGCGTGATCAATGTTAATGAATGTATTTTTGTCCCACTTAAACAAACCAAATGTCATACCAAAATGTAAGCATGTTATGTGAAAACAATGCACTAAGTATGCACTAAATGAACATACATAGCATGAAATGTGATGTAAAACAATGTACTAAGTATGCACTAAATGAACATACATAGCATGAAGTGTGATGTAAAACAATGTACTAAGTATGCAATAAATGAACATACATAACATGTGATGTAAAACAATGTACTAAGTATGCACTAAATGAACATACATAGCAAAAACATGGATTAAATCATGTACTATACGTGTACTAATGAACATAGCAAGTATATGTTATGGAAGCATGAAAAGCACGAAAGTAACAAGTAGGCACATGTGTTTCACCCCAAAATATTTGAAAACAGTAAAAGAGGGGACTATGTACTCACTTGAGATTGCTCAATAGTCTTTGGATAACAACCAAGCAAAGCAAGATAGATCACGGAATCAAACGGCACCTAATATAGGTAACTATGTTAATAAACGGACCTAAATCGGAGGATCGGATAAAATGTGGTTTCGTAAACCAAATGAGTATGGAACTCATGTAATATGGTTTAACAAAGCCTACATTCTAAATCGGAACCTATACTAAGTGCTCACGACCCATTACGACTCGTATAGGTAGCTTACGCTACTTTAACGCGTCGTTCACGTAAAACACGTTTGGACTGCCTAACTAGTCCTATGACATGTATTATATGCCTTAACATGTCTAATAATGTTCCCTAATCAGTTTAGATGTCAAAATTTAGGTTACATATGCTTAAAATGAATTTATGCGTAAAAAGGGCATTTTGGTCATTTTCCTAAGGCATATAAACTACCTATCATATAACTAACTAAACGTAGTGACCATAAGGTATAACCTCGTAAGGTTATTCCCTATATAACTATGGTCACCTAGTGTGTTTGGTCGGGTTCGAAAGTCTAAGCGGTTGTTTAGACCGCTTATCTTACGACCCTATATAAGCACTAAACCTAAAGTGACGAACTAAACATGTTAAAACATGTTTAACGAATTTAGAAAACAAGTTTGATATCAAAACAAAGGGTTTTGATACCTAAAGATAGTTTGGTTGCAAAATACTCATAAACAAGCATTTTGACCGAAACTATGACTCGTCACTATACCTAGATAACGTGGTAATCAGTAGGTATAGTCATCGAGGACTATGACCATCGTGATTACGCTCACGTTACGAAGTTCAACAAACTTCGTGTTGACCATACACTGGTCAATGCAGAAAGTCAAACACTGTTTGACTTTCGTGCTTAAAAACGCGTAAAAGAACGAAAGAGACTTACAAGAGGTCTAAGAAATGGAGGTTCGATCTGAAAATTCTCAGGTATGAAGTGTATACACTTCAACTTAGAGAATATGAGCAGATCAAGTGTGAGCTTAGAATGAAAAACTTAGGGTTTATATAGTTTTTGGGCCACCGTTAGGATCGTTCATCGAAAACCGAGCTTCGATCTGTGTTGGTGCATTATATGTCTGTTGATTACGTCATAATCAAGTCTTGTGTCTAGATAGGTTAAGTGTATACACAACAGGATCTTAATTAGGGTTTAGACATGTTAAATATGAAGATTTCGCTTGAAATCTCTTCAAGCGAAATCAATATAACTTGATTTCGCTTCAGGACAATGATTTCGCTTCAGGGATTTCGCTTCAGGCTAAGTTCAAACGAAATCATCATGTCTATATATAGGGTTGTTGTCATTTCACTTGGGACGCAACTTCTGAAGGTGTAACGAAGTGCTGCCAATTTCTGTTCAGGTTGTAAACATTGTTATTAGCAATACAAGCAACAGATTAAAGAGTACAAGCTGTATACGTGTCCGGTTTACTGATTCCGCCTTTAAACTGGATGTAAAACTCTTCCGAAAGACTCAATAGGGTCATACAACGATCCAACAAGTGGTATCAGAGCTCAGGAGGAAGAGTTTAGCTCGATTGCAATTATATTCTGACTTCTACACTTTCTTTTTCAAACTGAACGAGATTTCATGGTCAAAATGGATTGAACTTCTCACCGAACATGCAAAACAACAGTTTAACAAAGCTTTGAAAGTTTGAGACCGAAATTCGAATTAAAAATGACTGAAATGGACAGAAACTTGATTTCGCTTGAAGGAGTTCGTAGATTATAGTTGATTTCGCTTCAAAATCAGACTTATTGGACTAATTCGCTTGAAAACTGCTGAAGCGAAATAGACTTGACTGGATTTCGCTTGAAACTTGAAGCGAAATAGGGATTGTTTAGTTTTCGCTTGAAGATCAGTTGAAGCGAAATAGTAGGTTTCGCTTGAATAGTGCTTTGAAACGGATTTCGCTTGAATTGAACTTGAATCATCTGAAGCGAAATAGTGGATTTCGCTTGAACAGTGTTATATTGAGCTGATTTCGCTTGAAGTCATTTCATTTCAAGGATTTCGCTTGAAGTTGCTGAATTTTTCAAAACTTTGAAATTTTTAAGTGTTTTGTTGTTTTTGTTCAGGTGATTTGAGGTAATTTTCAAGACGCGAATATCAAGTAGAAGATTTAAAATGACAGGAGAAAGTGACCATGATAGATATTGGAAAGCAGACTATGCAAGATGGGAAATTGGAAAATTAAACGAACCATTCAAAGAAGCCCAGAGAGCAAAAAGATGGAATGAAGAATTGGAATGTTACATGGATCCACGGGGTAATCCAGTTGTTGACCCATCAAAAGTGGATTTCGAAGCTGTAATAAATTTGGTTCCAAGGCAGGCTACTTTCAACACACGAAGGTTATCTGATAAAGCATATTTGCCTGATTTGGAGAAGAAGATTAGAGAAGTTTTTGAAGAAAGTTTACCAAAGGTGGTAGAGATGAAGAAGAGAAAAGAAGAAGAACTGAAGAAGATGATTGAAGAAGTGAAAACTGTTGCGAAGATTGCTGCTGAAGAGGAAAAGAAAGCTGAAGAAGAACAGAAGAATGAAGAAGCTCAAAAAGAAGAAAAGAAGGAAGATCAGAAAGTTGAATCAGAAGAACCGGTGCTGAAAGAAACTGAGGTTAGAAAATCTTCTGATTTATTGAATGTTGAAATGGTTGATGAAAAGGAAAACAAATGCAGGAATTGCATAGAAATGTGCAAAGCCTGTATTGAAAAAGATGAACTAATTAAAACAAAAGATATTGAAACAAGCAAATTTGAAAATGTTTTCAAAATGAAATGTAAAGAAATGATTGAAAAAGAAGAAATTTTGAAACTAAAAGTTGAAAAATTGACACAGAAATGTCAAGGTCTTGAAAAGGATAATGATGTTTATAGACAATTGTGTTCTACAAAATGTGTTGATTGTGTTGAAAAAGAATCGAAATTTCAAGATTTACAAAAACAGTATGATTCTTTAAAGTGGTCAAGTCAGAGAGTACAAGAAGCTTATGATACTTTGAAGAGCCAAGTCAAAAGTTTTGATCAAAGATTGTCTGAAACTTTAACAACTAAAGAAATGTATGAAAGAAGGTTTAAAGAAAAGCAAATTGAATTGAACAAATGTATTGATGAAATTGCAAATCTTAAACAAGTCTTGGCTGAAAAAGAAAAGATTGTTACAAAACTTCAAAGTTATCATAACTCTTCGTACATTCTCGAACGCATTTTCAACATCACACCAGATGACAAAGATACTGATAATTCCAAAAAGGGTATTGGTTCAGAATTTCATCAGGTACCACCACCATTGAGAAACAACTATACTTTTTATGATGAGGAAAAGGTGGCAAAGGGTTTGAATATAGCTGACCAGTTACCTGAAAGTATCGATGTGACTTACTCCAAATCTGATGATGCTAATGATTCAGAGGTGGTAAGTAAGGTTGTTGAAAGTGTTTTGAAAGATGAGTCTACAAAAGGTAAGTCCAAATCACAGGATGAAGATGAAGGAAATCTTCATGATGGTTATCTGAAAAACACAAAATCCGAGGAAAGTTTGAATGATGATTCAAAAGGATTGGTTTATACCATGATTGGATCGGACAAATTATTCTTAGATGTTGTATTCCCGATTCAGAATGTGATTTCAGAAAAGGTCAATCAAGTTTTTAAAATGGTTGAGATTGAGAAATCTGAGATTCCAAAGTTTGCTGGTAAAGGTCATAAATCTTTTTATAACAAACCTGGTTTTAAGAAGAAAAACATGAAGGCTGGTTTGGGTTATAAAAAGAAACAGAATTGGAATCAAAGTAAAAAACCAAATTTGCAACAAAAGATGAGTTTTGTTCAAGGAAAAAGCTTGAAAGAAGAGGAAAAACTCAAATTTGGACAACAGTCTAATGAAGAGTTTGATGCTATGAAAAAGAAACAACAACAGGCCAAGGACGTTTCAAAGAAAGTGTGTTTTAAATGTGATCAAATTGGACATGTTGCAAGAAAGTGTCCAAATCCAAAGCCTGTTGATGTTGAAAAACAGAAATCTGAGGATGTGAAATCGAGTTCAACCAGATTTGATTCGAAACAAACTTGGAGGTACAATACAAACAAGTTTGCTTCAAATCAAAATTGGAAATCAAACCCGAACAGGTTCGATTCAAGACAGACCTGGAATTCTCACACACCCAGATTGAGAACAACACAGAGTTGGAGAAAATCTGTTGAAATGACAAAACCTAAAGAGTTTTGGAAACCTAAAAATGTTGTTCAAAATCAAAAGGTTCAAAAAGAGACAAACTTTTACAAAAGAGGTACTCCGGAAGGTCAAATGTAGAGTGCTAAGAAACATGTGAAGTTGGAAAAAGATGAGAAAGTTGAAGTCAAAGTTGAACAAGTTTTAAATGACAAAGAGTTTCCAAAATTGAATGAACATTATTGCATTGAAATGCCTAAGGTCCAACAGACTTGGGCTAAATTGTTCAAATGATTGATAAAGTTTGAATGTGCAGGTGCTCAATGAAGCTGAAGATTGTGAGAATGGCAATCGGAGCAACCTGGCACAGGAAGAGGTTGCAGAACCCTGGTTTGGTTGAACAGGGAGTTTAGTTTGATTGTTTTATGTATATAAATAAACAATATTTTTAAAATCTTAAAAATTTGAAAAATTAAAAATCAAAAATATGTTTTTAGTTTGTTAAAATTTGAAAAACCAAAAATATGTTTGTTTTTAATTTTGTTTGAATGTATGTTGATTGAATACGCCGAAACCCTCACGGCTGAACAAACATGATTACTTTCATCAGATTGAAAAAACGGTTGTCAAACTGTTAAGATCAATGGGTTGTAAATCATGGGGGTACGTTATATTTTCTGCAACTCAGAGCGCTTGAAGCAGAAAATGGATGGCGAGACAAAGCTATCAGTGTTGGTTGTCAAATTTTCTTTATATGATTTTGCATTTTAGGGGGAGATATATTGTTAGAAAATAACAAAAACATTTGAAAAATTTGAAAAAGTCAAAAACATGATAAAAATCTATAAAATTGAGTTTTTGCGTAAAAGGAGGAAATGATAGTACATCAGTAGACGGTTACAGTACGCTAAAGAAATGGAAAGTATAAAAGAGTTAAACAATCTTACTGTTGATGTGTCGATAGGTTTTCACACATTTAGTAGATTTATTCGGGATATAAACCTAAATTCAAACTTGTGAATTCGTGGGGAACACTACTTGGATATATAGGTAACCCCTGAAATCTCGTTTGAAAGGTCTCATAATCTGATATACTAGGTCTTTATACTCTATGATGTCTGGGGTATTATTCCGGGACTTCTGCTGAACGGTAGTTCTGACCTAGTCCCTGGCTAATACTTGCTGCAATGCTTGAAACACAGCATTAAACCCTCAGCATGCTGAAACAATTAAATTGATAAATGCTGCTGTTGTAAGCAAAAAGATCCTCTAAAGGGGACACACCGAAAAGTAGAAGCTGATATCTCTCTGCGTATACGGAAGTATCGATCTGAGATCCCTCGGCCCTCGCACACCTAAATTATATACAGATATCATTGTAGTATTCTCACCTGTAAGACTGATTATTGAGATTCTGGATACGGGAGTATATTCAAGAGGTGAGACACATGAATGATTTAAGTTCTTAATTCATCTAATTCGTATCCTGAGTAAATTGAAATTTGTGTGGAAATTTAAGATGGATCAGTATATCGACAATCGAAGTAAATTGTTTAGGTCTGATTGTGAAATTAAGCTCAACGGTACTTGTGACTTGTCATTAACTGATATGATTCTCTGACGCATACTCAAAACAAAAATATTGTCTGTAAATATGTTTGTACATATTTCTTTAATGCTTTATGTTTTCAGAAAATACAAAAAGATTTTGATTTCTGCTTTATTTTCGACAACTGATGTCTGAGTGCTGAGTTTCAAAATCTAAGTAAGCTGATTGTGTTTCTAAAAATAAAACAAGTTCATTAATTTGAAACTTGATTTAAAATTAAAAATTTCAAAAACAGTTTGTAATATCTCCAAGGTCATTAAGTTGGACTTGGATGATAAACTGTGAGGGAGTTGGATTCTTTAATGCTGCCATATCTATGAAGTTTGTTGTTAGAGGGAGTGAATTAGAGAGTTTGATTGAAAATTCAAAATGTTGTTACTTATAAATGTTTGAGAAATTGCAGATGTTAATCCAGACTACGATCCCGAGAGCAGAGTCTAAAGGGGAGTCTGAAGACAAGTTGAAAGTTAGGAGGAGATTGTAGCTGAAAAGAGAGGTATCGATCCCTAAAAGCACGGAAGCTTGACGAAAGGGGGAGCCTGCTGATGATAAAGATTGAAGAAAGTTTTTACTAGGTTTGAAGATTGTTAAAGACAAAGACTTGAAGCCAAAGACTTCATCAACATCCAAGGGGGAGTCTGTTGGTGCATTATATGTCTGTTGATTACGTCATAATCAAGTCTTGTGTCTAGATAGGTTAAGTGTATACACAACAGGATCTTAATTAGGGTTTAGACATGTTAAATATGAAGATTTCGCTTGAAATCTCTTCAAGCGAAATCAATATAACTTGATTTCGCTTCAGGACAATGATTTCGCTTCAGGGATTTCGCTTCAGGCTAAGTTCAAGCGAAATCATCATGTCTATATATAGGGTTGTTGTCATTTCACTTGGGACGCAACTTCTGAAGGTGTAACGAAGTGCTGCCAATTTCTGTTCAGGTTGTAAACATTGTTATTAGCAATACAAGCAACAGATTAAATAGTACAAGCTGTATACGTGTCCGGTTTACTGATTCCGCCTTTAAACTGGATGTAAAACTCTTCCGAAAGACTCAATAGGGTCATACAACGATCCAACAATCTGAGCCTTACAAGTGTGCCCATGGTTTTAGAATACCATGGGTGCCCCAAAATAGCCCATAGAATGTTTAAAAACCGTTTGCAACCATGGGGAACAACTGGAACAAGCTGGAAACAACAAATAGCTGAACTAAGGGTCACTCGCGCCACGCGTAAGAGCCAGGGATGGCTTACGCGGCCCGCGTGAGCTGTTTGATCAGCAAACAAGTTTTAAAATGTGTAGTTTTGGTCCCTGCATGCTTTTAAGGCCATTTTCGATGCGTTTAAGGCCCATTAAGCCATTTTCAAGGCTCTACAATGATGCCTAAGTATAGGGGACATAAAACATGCTTGAAAATATGTCGGATGTCGGTTCGTTTGGTCGTACGAACACGTTATTCGGTTAATTACGACGAAACACGAACGGACGTGAAAAACGATCCAAATTATGCGACGAATGGAATTTTATCATGCCAATTACTAAAATTAAATATTTTAATGATTGCATAAATTTTTGGATGTCTGGATGTATTCAGAACGTAAGATATGCGCGAAAATGCAAACTTATGCACTTTTTGACGCTTTTTGTCCCTGAATGACCAAAAAGTTTATTTTAGAACACCGGACCCTTCAAAGCCTATTTCTAAGTTATGTAAAGGATATTTATGGTATGTTTAACTTATGGTCATGTTCCGGAATGTATGTTACAGTACAATCGGCATACTTTCGCAGTTTGTCGAAATTAGTCCCTGTAAGCGAATAAACTTGATTTTGCCATACCAAAGCCTTCAAAACTTATATCTAAGTTATGTAAAGGTTATTTAAGGTATGTTAAGAATAAATTGATGTTTCGGAGTGTTTGTCGCGTTAAACTGATTACATTTACGCACCAGTTTGCGTATAACTCTCCAAAAAGCGATATAGAGTTTGAAATTGAACAAAAGTCAAAACACAAAATGTCAAACATAAACAAACAAATATTGGGATCAAATAACATTTTTTTATTGATAACTGAACCGATTATGGTTTATATAATGATTACAAGCACAAATGTCACAGTCTCCCCTACTTGTGGAAATTTCGTCCCAATATTTATTTAGGGGAAACTTGTGAGAAAAGATGCAGATATTTCACCTTCATTTGATCTTCACGTTCCCAAGTAAATTCTGGTCCATGTTTAGATTCCCAGGGAACTTTGACTAGTGGAATGCGCTTGCGTCTGAACCACTTGACTTCACGTTCCATGATTTCCACTGGTTTCTCAACAAAATGCATCGTGTTATCCACACGAATTTCATCAAGCGGTATGTGGAGGTTCTCATCAGCTAGACACTTCTTGAGATTAGACATGTGAAAGGTTGGATGAACATTTCCAAGTTTAGGAGGTAACTCAAGTCTGTAGGCTACCTTACCGATTCTTTCGACGATCTTGAATGGTCCAACATATCTAGGTGCAAGTTTCCTATCTTTCCAAATCTGATCACACCTTTCCAAGGTGAGACCTTAAGTAATACGCGATCACCGACTTGAAATTCCAAGGGCTTGCGTCATCGGTCCGCGTAACTCTTTTAACGTCTTCTAGCTGTCTGTAGGTTATCACGAACTTTCTTAACTTTATCTGTTGTCTCTAGAATGAGGTCAGGTCCAGTAAGCTGAGCCTCACCGATCTCATTCCAGCAGACTGGTGAACGACATTTTCGACCATATAAAGCCTCGAAAGGAGCCATGTTGATGCTGGAGTGATAACTATTGTTGTAGGAGAATTCAATCAACGGAAGATACGAATCCCAACTACCAACAAAATCGATCACACAAGCTCTAAGCATATCCTCCAAAGTCTGGATTGTTCTTTCAGATTGACCATCAGATTGCGGATGATAAGCTGTGCTCAAATTAAGTTGGGTTCCCATAGCAGATTGCATGGTCCTCCAAAAACGAGATGAGAATCGAGCATCTCTGTCAGAAATAATGTTCAAAGGAACACCATGTCTAGATACAATTTCATCTACATAAATTTTAGCCATCTTGTCAGTAGATAGATCCTCACGGATCGGCAAGAAATGTGCTGACTTTGTAAGGCGATCAACAACTACCCAGATGGCATCATGACCTCTCTTTGTGCGCAGAAGTTTGGTAATAAGATAACTAGCAATGTTTTCCCATTTCCAAACTGGAATCTCTGGTTGCTCCAATAAACCAGAGGGATGTTGATGTTCAGCCTTAACCTTAAGACAAGTAAGGCATTTGGATACGTACAAGGCAATGTCTTTCTTCATACCAGGCCACCAATACTGAGTACGAAGATCCTTATACATTTTATCTGCACCTGGATGAATAGAATAACCAGACTTATGAGTTTCATCCATAAGCAAGGTGCGAAGATTGTCTTGACTTGGGACCCACAAATGGTCCATGAAATAATACAATCCATTGTCTTTAAGCTCGAGATTAGGCTTGATATGAAATGGTAATCCTTATCCATCAAATCTTGTGAAACACAAGTATGTTGAGCCTGAGAAATGCGGGTTTGAATATCAGATCGAACTTTGACACAATGAAGCTTGATACGTTCCTTACGACTCAATGTGTCAGCCACGACGTTCGCCTTACCAGGATGGTAGCGAATTTCGCAGTCATAGTCATTTAGAAGTTCAATCCAACGTCGTTGCCTCATGATGAGTTCTTTCTGATTGAAGATGTGCTGAAGACTTTTGTGGTCAGTGAAAACCACACATTTTGTACCATACAAATAGTGTCTCCAGATTTTGAGAGCGAAAACAACTGCACATAACTCAAGATCATGAGTGATGTAGTTTTTCTCATGTATCTTCAATTGCCTTGATGCATATTCTATGACTTTGTTCCTCTGCATGAGAACACAGCCAAGACCCAAGTTTGATGCATCACAATACACGACAAAATCATCATTGCCCTCAGGCAAAGATAGAATAGGCGCATTATAAAGCTTCTGCTTCAAGGTCTGAAACACTTCTTCATGTTTAGAACCCCATTCAAAGGGTTTATTCTTCTGAATTAGAGCAGTTAGAGGAACTGTAATCTTGGAGAAGTTTTCGATGAAGCAGTGGTAATAACCCGAGAGACCAAGAAAAGAACGAACTTCGGTAGGAGTAGTAGGCGTATCCCAATCCTTAATCGCACTGATCTTGGAGGGATCTACATGAATACCTTGTTCGTTAACGATATGTACCAAAACTTGAACTTCCTTAAGCCAAAATTCGCACTTGGAGAATTTGGCGAAAAGTTGTTCTTTCTTCAGGAGTTCCAGGGTAAGACGAAGATGTTGCTCATGATCAGCTTGCGTCTTAGAATAAATCAAGATGTCATCAATGAAAACGATGATGAACTTGTCTAAATAAGGCTTACAAACCCTATTCATCAAGTCCATGAAAACAGCAGGAGCATTAGTCAAACCGAATGGCATAACAATGAACTCATAATGCCCATATCGAGTGCGGAATGCTGTCTTGGGAATATCTTCTTCATGCATACGAAGTTGATGGTACCCAGAACGTAGATCAATCTTTGAAAAATAAGAAGCACCCTGTAACTGATCAAAGAGATCATCAATGCGAGGTAGGGGATATCGATTCTTGATGGTAAGCTTGTTAAGCTCATGGTAATCGATGCACGTCCTAAAAGATCCATCCTTCTTCTTGACAAAAAGAACGGGAGCACCCCAAGGTGAAAAGCTAGGACGGATAAAACCTTTGTCAGAAAGCTCTTGAAGCTGCTTAGATATCTCTTGCATCTCAGACGGTGCAATACGATATGGAGATCTGGCAATTGGATTAGCACCAGGTACAAGATCAATACGAAACTCGACTTGGCGTGCTGGGGGTAAACCAGGTAATTCTTCAGGAAATACTTCAGGATAATCCCGAACAACATGGATATCTTGAATCGACTTACCTTTGCCTTTATCCGCCACAACATGTGCCAAGAAGGCCATGTAGTTCTTTCGCAGATACTTCCAAGCTTGAGTACAAGACATGAGTTTGAGGCTACAAGCAGGTTTCTCACCATGAACCTCTAGGATCTTACCTGACGAAAGCGGCACACAAACAATCTTCTCAAAGCAAACTACCTCTGCGTGATGCTTGGCTAACCAATCCATTCCTACTATAATGTCGAAGCTTCCAAGTTGCATTGGTGAGAGGTCGATAGGAAAGAGATGGTTGTTAAGGTTCAACTGTCAATTTCGAAGAACAGAATCGAGAACAATGGGTTCACCACTAGCTACCTCTAATGTGAAAGGCTTTCCTAGTTTCGTTCTAGACACGCGAAGCAAAGGCTCGAAAGATAATGACACAAAACTCTTATCGGCACCCGAATAAAAAAGAATAGAAGCAGACTGATTATTAACAAAGAACGTACCGTTGACCACCTTGTTTTCTGCTCGCGCCTTATTAGCATTCATGTTGAAGACTCATCCACGAGCCTGAGCCTGGTTTGCGTTCACCAACCATGGACACTGGTTCCAGTAGTGGGTCAGATCCCCACAGTTGTAGCACGAACCAGGAGGATAGTGAGGTCGAGCAGCTTGAGCCTGTTGTGGAGCAGGTGGCTGAACAACTTGGTGGGTTGGGTTACGTGCGGCCTGATTGGGAGCAAAGCGATAAACATCGACAAGATGACCCGACTTCCCACAGTTAGTACAGAAACGACACGGAACCTGCGGTTGACGGTGGCTATTGCATCTGTTGCACAACGGTGCATTCCCCGCATACCGTTTCTTTGCTGGCGGTTGTGTAGGTTGGTTGGGAGCTGCCTGATTGACTTGGCCAGTGACATTGAAGTTCTGGGAAGCCTTGCGCTTCCTAGACCCTTTCGAAGAACCAGATTCCTTGCCCTTCTTGCTCTTACCCTTCTTGCTTTCACCCTTATCAGACGACTGTTTCTTACCATTGTCACCCTTCCTGTGTAGCTTACCCTCTCGGACCTGCGACTCAGTCAAAGTCGCAGCTAACTCGATAGCCTGACGAACTGTGGTAGGTTTACTACCATTGACGATGTCTTGCACGGAGTCAGGTAAACCATCAATATACCACTCGATAGCTTTCTCGAGTGGGGTAACCATTGTAGGGCATAACAAACTCAGCTCTTCATACCTATCAGTGTAAGCCTGGTGCTCACCACTATCCTACTTCAAATCATCAAACTCCCTTTCTAAAGCCCTTAGTTCATGACGAGGACAGAATTCCCTCATCATAAGAGCCCTAAGCTCTGCCCAGGTCTACGCTAAAGAAACCTCAGCACCACGGTCTCTCATAACCACGTTCCACCAAGTAAGAGCCCTCTTTTGAAACACACTTGATGCAAACTCGACTTTGCGATTATCAGGACACTGAACATGACGAAACGTACTCTCGATGCTCTCAAACCACTGTAGGAGCCCATTTGCTCCCTCAGAACCACTAAACTTGAGTGGTTTAGCCGAATTGAAACTTTTGAAGTTGCATGGAGCATTATTGTTGTTGTTGTTGGCTTGGTTAACTTGAGCAACAATGTCTGGGAGTACAGCAGCCATTTGCTGCGCAATGATAGCTGCCATTTCGGCAATAGGTACCGGATTTTCGCGTCGAGGAGGAATTCTAAAAGAGAAAACATGAGAGAAAGAGAGTGAGATGATTAGATGAAAAAGCGAGATGATACAAAAATCGATAAAAGCAAAGATGGTGGTCATTCATCCGTACCACAAAGCAAACAAACGACACACAGTGACTAATCAAAGTAAATGGGTCAAAAATAATGCATCGCGAAGACATGCTTTAGCCTATAAAAGGACACTCACCCCAAGAGTTCCTAGGTAAGAGTGACTGTTCTGATTATGTGGATTTGTACGAACACTCTAGCCTAGACAGAAAACTCGAGGTACAGGCATCCACCCTTCCAGATTGCACGTGTTCACATTATTTAGACCCAAATCATTAACGAGATTTTGAAAACTTGGAAGGCACAAGGCCAAAAGAATCATTCGAAAACGGATGATATATTTTCAAAATCAATTTGGAAAATTGCAGGGTTCAAAACCTTATAACAAATCATTTAAAAACAGATGATTGATTTTCAAAAAAATCATTTTGGAAAAATTGAGTTCTTGTTTTGGTAATCACCTAAGGATAGGTGAAGTGCATGTTTTGAGATCTAAACACAAGATAACTTGTGTTAGGGTCCTAGAAAAGTTATAGTCTAGGTAAAAGTATTACTAATAACCTAATTTTCTATAACCATTGGCTCTGATACCAACTCTTCTGTCACACCCCGACCGCGTAAAACAACAAACCGCGGCGGAAACGTCGGGGAGTGTAGCAACAGAATTATTGTTTCACAACCATGGTATTTAAAGTTTTGTTTAATTCATTAACAAGAGGGGTTACATTGTCTTAAAACAAAAGAAACAAGAGTACATAACATTATTTAAACTAATCTTGCTCCTTTTATTGTCACTAAGGCCCGAGTCCACCCTAGTGTATCCTGATCAAACCTATGCATCAGCTCCTGAAAACACATGTGAAAATAGGTACGTCAGCATAAAAATGCCTGTGAGATACATAAGTTTTGTTAAAATAGGATTCACGACTTAAGTTTAAAGAAATGTTTGATAAAAGTTAGTCATGAATCTTGTTAAGTGTTTTCTTTTATAAATCAAACGAAAACTTTATAAGAAATCAGATTATATAAAAGAAAGGTGTGTGGTTAAATAAATAACCAAGTAAAATGAATTTGTATAAGTTATGTTATTTGTAAAGCAGTGTCTTTGTGAAGATATGTTATTTGTATAAAATGTAATATGTCTAAATTGAAATGGTTTAAATAACGCCACGATATGTAATACCATAAAAGCACTTATATATAGGAAGTACCAGCGGCGTATCCACCATGCTTTTATCATATTACACACGCCTCGTTATAAAAATCACTTACCCAAACAAACCACCATAATGTACTTGTTTAAACCAATGTCAAAAATGTTTATGTGTATACAATGTCTATTGTCAAATGTAAATCATGTAATGTGTAACCAAATGTCAAGATGTTTATGTGTAAACAATGTCGATTGTCAAATGTAAATCATGTAATGTGTAATCAAATGTCATGTATGGCAAGTGAAATATATCAACTAAACCATAGGTAAAATGCACAAAACAAGGTATTGAAATAAAGCATATTTTAAATCAAAGTTAAGTTTTGTAAAATAACTGCATGCTATACTGATACAAACATCTATGCGGTATTGTTAAAATGCATACATTCAAGCCTTGCGACTGTGGCGACAAACCCTTAAACAAATTAAAGGTTCATCTGAATTATGTATATTGGATTCAGTCATTCCTTCCATCCAAACAAACCTAGGATTTCAGGAACGGGAGTTGTCAATTCCTATGGTACCATTACTTACTACCAAGCGGCATGATCAATGTTAATGAATGTATTTTTGTCCCACTTAAACAAACCAAATGTCATACCAAAATGTAAGCATGTTATGTGAAAACAATGCACTAAGTATGCACTAAATGAACATACATAGCATGAAATGTGATGTAAAACAATGTACTAAGTATGCACTAAATGAACATACATAGCATGAAGTGTGATGTAAAACAATGTACTAAGTATGCAATAAATGAACATACATAACATGTGATGTAAAACAATGTACTAAGTATGCACTAAATGAACATACATAGCAAAAACATGGATAAAATCATGTACTATAATTGTACTAATGAACATAGCAAGTATATGTTATGGAAGCATGAAAAGCACGAAAGTAACAAGTAGGCACATGTGTTTCACCCCAAAATATTTGAAAACAGTAAAAGAGGGGACTATGTACTCACTTGAGATTTCTCAATAGTCTTTGGATAACAACCAAGCAAAGCAAGATAGATCACGGAATCAAACGGCACCTAGTATAGGTAAACTATGTTAATAAACGGACCTAAATCGGAGGATCGGATAAAATGTGGTTTCGTAAACCAAATGATTATGGAACTCATGTAATATCGTTTAACAAAGCCTACATTCTAAATCGGAACCTATCCTAAGTGCTCACGACCCATTACGACTCGTTTAGGTAGCTTACGCTACTTTAACGCGTCGTTCGCGTAAAACGCGTTCGAACCGCCTAACTAGTCCTATGACAAGTATTATATGCCTTAACATGTCTAATAATGTTGCCTAATCAGTTTAGATGTCAAAATTAAGTTACATATGCTTAAAATAAATTTATGCGTAAAAAGGGCATTTTGGTCATTTTCCTAAGGCATATAAACTACCTATCATACAACTAACTAAACCTAGTGACCATAAGGTATAACCTTGTAAGGTTATTCCCTATAAAACTATGGTCACCTAGTGTGTTTGGTCGGATCCTAATGATCGACCAAATGGGTCGGGTTCGAAAGTCTAAGCGGTTGTTTAGACCGCTTATCTTACGACCTTATATAAGCACTAAACCTAAAGTGACGAGCTAAACAAGTTAAAACATGTTTAACAAATTTAGAAAACAAGTTTGATATCAAAACAAACGGTTTTGATACCTAAAGATAGTTTGGTTGCAAAATACGCATAAACGCGCATTTTGACCGAAACTATGACTCGCCACTATACCTAGATAACGTGGTAATCAGTAGGTATAGTCACCGAGGACTATGACCATCGTGATTACGCTCACGTTGAGAAGTTCAATGAACTTCGTGTTGACCATAAACTGGTCAATGCAGGAAGTCAAACACTGTTTGACTTTCGTGCTTAAAAACGCGTAAAAGTACGAAAGAGACTTACAAGAGGTCCAAGAAATGGAGGTTTGATCTGAAAATTCTCAGGTATGAAGTGTACACTTCAACATAGAGAATATGAGCAGATCAAGTGTGAGCTTAGAATGAAAAACTTGGGGTTTATATAGTTTTCATGCCACCGTTAGGATCGTTCATCGAAAACCGAGCTTCGATCTGAGCCTTAAAAGGGTGCCCATGGTTTTAGAATACCATGGGTGCCCCAAAATAGCCCATAGAATGTTTAAAAACCGTTTGCAACCATGGGGAACCGCTGGAACAAGCTGGAAACAACAAACAGATGAACTGGGGGTCACTCGTGCCGCGCATAAGAGCCAGGGATGGCTTACGGGCCCGCGTGAGCTGTCTGGTCAGCAAACAAGTTTTAAAATGTGCAGTTTTGGTCCCTGCATTATTTTAAGGCCATTTTTGATGCGTTTAAGGCCCGTTAAGCCATTTTCAAGGCTCTACAATGATGCCTAAGTATAGGGGACATAAAACATGCTTGAAAATATGTCGGATGTCGGTTCGTTTGGTCGTACGAACACGTTATTCGGTTAATTACGACGAAACACGAACGGACGTGAAAAACGATCCAAATTATGCGACGAATGGAATTTTATCATGCCAATCACTAAAATAAAATATTTTAATGATTACATAAATTTTTGGATGTCCGGATGTATTCAGAACGTAAGATATGCGCGAAAATGCAAACTTATGCATTTTTTGACGCTTTTAGTCCTTGAATGACCAAAAAGTTTATTTTAGCACACCGGACCCTTCAAAGCCTATTTCTAAGCTGTGTAAAGGATATTTATGGTATGTTTAACTTATGGTCATGTTCCAGAATGTCTGTTACAGTACGAATCGGCATACTTTCACAGTTTATCGAAATTAGTCCCTATAAGCGAATAAACTTGATTTTGCCATACCAAAGCCTTCAAAACTTATTTCTAAGTTATGTAAAGGTTATTTAAGGTATGTTAAGCATAAATTGATGTTCAAGAGTGATTGTCGCGTTAAACTGATTATGTTTACGCACCAGTTTGCGTATAACTCTCCAGAAAGCGATATAGATTTTGAAATTGAACAAAAGTCAAAACATGCAAAATGTCAAACATAAACAAACAAATATTGGGATCAAATAACATTTTTTTATTGATAACTGAACCGATTAAGTTTTATATAATGATTACAAGCACAGATGTCACATGAAGTGGCGGCTAGAATGAAGGATACATTTTCAAAAAATAAATGGAGTGTTTAGTTTTTTTATTTAAATGATGTAGTATTCCTTTTTAAGTATAGAATTTATTTTTCTTTAATTATGTGCTATTTTTTAAAATATTCAGTAAAAAATGTTTTCTTGGTAAATGTTTTAATATTATTTTATTTATTAAAAGATTTAAATGTTAAAAAATAAAAAATAAAAAGGTTAGGGGATGACCATATCATAGGTTTAGGAATGAATGTAAGAGATCGAAGGAATTATGCCGTGACGTCAAGAGCGGATTTACATGTTGGTCAAGTGGGCCGAGGCACCCCCTAAGAGCATTCATATTCATTCCATCATATTTTCATCATAAATTATGTCACACCCTGAATTTTGTGGATGCGTGATTATGGTGTGACTTTCTTAATACCATTGCATTCAATCATAACAACAACTAAATGATAAAAACCATAGATGTTCATCCATTAATTTAGTTTAAAAACATGACAACATTGTCTTAAAACATAGAAATTCAAATACGAGTACAAACTATGCAACTTGTTTAAAAGTTCACAAAGACTCGACCAATGACATTAAATAAACCAGGATTTGGAATACGTGTCTCGTCCAGGAATAAGACACACTGACCAAACCCTAAGACCATGGATGACATCTTTTATTCTTAACGCAGCTTGAAACATCCAACGCCCGCCAGATCCACTACTAATTCCCTAAAATACATGTATTTTGAAAACATCAACAAAAGTTGAGCGAGTTCATGTGTGTGTTTGTGAATAAACCTTTGAAATCATTGAAAGAATGTATGTAAGTTTGAAAAATCCTGGTATGAAAGCAACAAGGAAAAACAGATCAATTAATGTGTAGCTAATACATTAATATTTGTGACGTGATGCAGGAAAACTCATACCTAGCAGATTTGTCTCCGGGAAAAAGACATAGTCACCACATGGGCCACCCTGGTCCGCATGGGTGTGGGCTCGCTACACCCAAATAGATCTATCACTCATGTCCCTTGGTCCTACTACAAGGATTAATGGTCTTAAGTGTTGTACCCACCACTCACATGATCAAGTAGTACCCTTCCTTAGCTAACCATACCAAATCAAAATGTTTGTAAACAGTTTGTAACATGTATTTTGCCCCCGAAGTTATAAAACCGAAAACAGTTAAAGAAAAAGGGGGGTCATGAACTCACAGATTTGTGTCTTCAATCACCGTAACTCTAGCTCTTCGGATAAACACGACTACCTACAATGTACTAATGTCTATTAGACGAACGGGTCGTGCCTTGACTTAGTATTAATGTCTTTGAGTTACGATTCTTTTAGTGTCTTCGATATTATTCCAAATTTTATAATCATTTGTTAAAATAATTAATACTTTAACTTAAATTATATTTATTAAATTTTTGGAATAATAATATGTTTTTGGCTTGATACACTTCGGGTATTTACACATGTATATCCTTTCCAAGGATGGGGGTATCTTTCACTTGTATATTTTGCCTTATATTGGGGTCGTATTCCGGTGTATATTTATACGTACGAGAATACGTATTTTTTATTGAATTCGTTAAGTATTCTTTATACTTAACTTCATATTGATTATTCCGGAATATTATCTTTAATAGGGATTAAATATATATATTCAAAATATATATTTAAGGGATATTACTTAAAAAATTATTTATAATTTTTCTTTCGGCAAAAATATTTGTAATTTCTCATAAGTTTCAAAAATTAATATATTTTCAAGTCCAATTTAGAAAATATATTTAAACTCATTTTTCCCAAAAATGACATACTTCATATTTAATTGAGAAAATATATCTTTCATCCATAAATATTGTATTACAGGTTTGTGCAAGAAAATATATATTTCTTAAAAATAATATATTTTCTAAAAACTTCAAGAAAAATATATATTTCATGTTTGCCAAAAATAATATATTTTTCCTTGTCAAAATATGATATATTTTTGTAGTAATTGTAAAAATCATATTTTTACTTCCTTGGTGTCCAAAATATTATTTACAAAAATATACTTTGTGAATAAATCCCGGAATATTTTGTAAGTCTTATTCCATAGTTCGGTTTCATCAATATTTTGTGTAAATGTGTATATTCATTTGTTGGAATTTTGGTAATATTTTGGATGGAAATTCTTGGTATTTTTGTGTGTTATATTATTTTAAGTCCTAAAATAATATAACTAATACACAAAGTATACAAATAATCACACACATGTGACTTCTAAATATATATTTTCCTAATACATATTTAGTCACTTATATTTATGAAAACCCTCCATTAATTATATTTTTGTATAAAAAATTATGGCAAAGCTTTTGTAGCAAACTCATGGTTTAAAATACACTTGGAAATATTTGTTTAAAAATATTTTTCTAAGTGTTTATATTTTTAGAAAATTTTGCCATAGTTTCCCCTAAAAATGGAGGTTTCCATGCTTTCAAGCATATCATTTTCTTTTGTAAAAATCAACACAATCAATTCACAATCAACAATAAACAAACTTAACTTACCAATTTGCCAAAAATCATGCATTTTCTACCACTTCATGAACTTGAATATTTGTAAAAAGTTGTAGTAACTAACTAGGGTTCTTAGTAAGTCTTGTTACCCTTTAAATTGTGATTAGTTCTTTAAAAACTTCATTTTTAAAGAAGTTAGATTTTTACAACTTCTTGTCACATTTTCTAAAAATGTTTCTTTATGAAATCTTCTTGTTACACAAGTGTTTCTACACTTGTTTAACCATTAAAAATAAGTTTTGTTTTTGTAAGAACCAAGATTTAATATATCTCATATTTTTAACTTGGTTTCTTTGAAAGTTCATTCATAAATCTTTAGATCTACATGATTAACAACTTACTTTGTTCATTATTTTTCAAGAAATCAAAGTATTCTTTCAAGTTCATGATCTTTATGTGGATGATCTATCATCCTACAACACTTCTACTTTCACATCTTGCTAGGTTATGTTTTTAATCATGATCTAGCAAGAGCTTATGATGATCAACATCATTCCTACAAACAATCAATGATCAATAAGCATAACAACTCATATTCATCAAGATTACTTCATTAAACAAGCTTATGTTTATGTTTACTTCTTATGTTCTTTAGTGTTCTTCATGTTTTTTATTATGATTCTTCTTTAACCACTAAAAAAAAGAAAAATGGATAGATCAAGACTCTTACCCCTAGCACAAGGCTAGGGATGATTCAAGAGTAGAAATCAAGAGGATAAAAGCAAACAAGAGAGGTCCTTCAAGCTTCAAGGCCACCAAGCTTCCTTGTATGATCTCTAACACCCTTCAATATATGTATATTGTATGAAGATGAATGATTGAAGATGGTTGTGTGTGGGATGAGGTTCAGCCGAGAACAAGGGGAAAGAAGAGAGGAGAACGTGTGTGTTAGTGTGTGTAGAATGAATGATATGATCTTTCATGCTCTTTTATAAACCAAGTTCTCATACTACCCTTTGTATAATATGCTCATAGTTAGGCAACACAATTTAATTTTTAATTGAAATAAAATCAACTAAGTGGGGCCATGTGTTGGCCGTAAATATGCGGGGGGTAGTAGATTAGGGGTTAACTAGGTTGATTACAATCTAGTTCAATTCTAAGTGTTAGTTTCATGTTATGGTTATTAGATATTTTTAGAAGGTGTTATGGTGTTCGGGGACCATAGCTAGCTTGGAAATGTTAAAACAGTGCTTCTAGTGTAAATTTGATGTTTTGGGTAGTGTCCGGTTGTTCGGTTGGTTACTGGTTCGTTAAGGTGCTAAACTACGCAGTTTAGGGTGCTTTATATATCTTTTTGTGACACTATTGATTCCCGACACTTAGGAAAGCATTCAGGACCATTTAATCATTTTTCTGCATTATATTAGTATGTTAAAATGCTGATTTTTGCTGAATTTTGCTGAATTCGGCACTTTGGGTGAGGTTTAGGCACTTTCCGGCACTTAAACTATCACTAAAAAGGCAGTTTTGTGATCCTTACTTTCCTATATACTACACTAGTGTCACACTTAGTTTCTGGCTCATTCTGTATCTCAATGCACTGTCTATCTATGTGCTGAGTTCTGTCAGCACTTTCCTGATTTATCAGATAACCATGCTAACTATACTTAATGCATCATTCAAGGCAATATAGCTTTCATGCAATATTGGTATGACATTAAATAATGTATGATGCACATGCATGTATAAAGCAGAAATCAGAAAACAATTAATTGAAATTCAACACAGTCATTAGGCACTAATCATGATTAATTAATTATACAGATACCTGGATTTTTGACAGTTGTCACATTCTCCCCGTGTTAAAAAAATTTTGTCCCGAAATTTTAAGCTTAACTACTAGCTGCAGGGGAGTTAGGGAACAAATGCGAATACTTAGCTTTCATGCGGTCCTCACGATCCCAAGTAAACTCTGGGACGTGATGCGCATTCCATCTAACCTTAACAAGCTTAACACTACTCCTCTGAGTTTTGTTAACCTTCCAGTCAGTAACCTCGATTGGTTCTTCGGTAAAGTGGAGGGTGTCGTCAATGTGAACTTCGTCAGCAGGAATGACCACCGTTTCTTGAGTTGGACTCTTTTTCAGATTGGATACATGAAAGGTATCATGAACACAATTAAGTTCTGCTGGTAGTTCCAACTTATAAGCCACAGGACCAATCCTTTCCAGGATTTTGAACAGTCTAATGAATCGTGGGTTTAACTTTCCACGCTTCCCAAAGCGTGCCACACCTTTCCAAGGTGAGACTTTTAACAAAACCATATCTCCCACTTCAAACTCCAAAGGTTTCCTTCTTTGGTCCACATAGCTCTTTTGTCGATCGCGAGCTGCCTTGATGCGCTCTCGGATCTGCATGATCTTATCTGTCATCTCTTGAACCAATTCGGGACCAACTAGATGTCTATCGCCTGCATCTTCCAAGTATAATGGCGATCGACACTTCCGTCCGTAGAGAGCTTCAAATGGTGCAGCTTGAATGTTTGTATGGTAGCTGTTGTTATAGGAGAACTCAACCAAAGGCAGGTGAGTGTCCCAACTGCCACCCAAGTCCATTACGCAAGCTCGTAACATATCTTCTAATGTCTGAATCGTCCTCTCACTTTGGACGTCCGTCTGCGGGTGAAATGCGGTGCTTAAGTTCAACTGTGAACCAAACGCTTCTTGGAAAGATTGCCAAATCCTTGACACAAATCTTCCGTCTCTGTCAGATATGATCGAGATGGGCACTCCATGCCGTGCCACTATCTCCCTTAGGTACAACTCAGCTAGCTTACCTGTGTTGTCCTTCTCTCTGATTGGCAAAAAGTGCGCAGACTTTATCAGACGGTCTACGATTACCCAAAACGTATCATGACCTCTGGGTGTCTTTGGAAACTTGGTTATGAAGTCCATCGAGATCTGCTCCCACTTCCACATGGGTATCTCGGGTTGCTGTAGGAGACCTGAAGGCTTCTGATACTCGGTCTTCACTTTGGCACAAGTCAAACATTTTCCAACATAAGTTGCAACATCACCTTTCAATCTTGGCCACCAGTAGAAATCTATCAAATCTTGGTACATCTTATCCGATCCTGGGTGGATCGAGTACCTTGATTTATGAGCTTCGTCGAAAATAACATCTCTAAGACCACCAAAGAGGGGAACCCAAATTCGTCCTATGAAACACAAGGTTCCTTCCTCATTTGGTATCAACTTCTTCTCCATCCCACAGAGATACTCATCCTTAAGGTTTTCTTCCTTAAAGGCTTTTCTCTGCGCAGCACACGAATGCACAACGAGAGGTCCGTTTATATAATCATCTCCAAAGCCCTAACCCTTATGGGCTTAATCCTCTCTTTCCGACTTAAGGCATCTGCCACCACATTCTCTTTACCTGGGTGGTATTTGATTTCGCAATCATAATCGTTTAACAACTCAACCCATCGTCGCTATCTCATACAGATAATGTCGCCAAATCTTCAATGCAAAATCATGTGTGGTAAGCTCTTGTGATCTGTAAAGATCGTACAGCGCGTACCATACAGATAATGTCGCCAAATCTTCAATGCAAACACCACTGCACCTAATTCCAAATCATGTGTGGTGTAGTTCTTCTCATGAACTTTCAACTGGCGTGAAGCATAAGCGATAACCTTCTGTCGCTGCATCAGCACGTAGCCCAATCCCTGACGCGAGGTGTCACAGTATACCACGAAGTCATCGGTGCCTTCGGGTAGGGATAAAATAGGTGCATCGCAAAGCTTATTCTTCAGCAACTGAAAATCTTCCTCTTGTTTGTCTCCCCATTCGTACTTCTTATCCTTTTGAGTTAGGGAGGTCAGTGGTTGAACAATTTTAGAAAAATCCTCAATGAATCGGCGATAATACCCAGCTAAACCTAGAAACTGACAAATCTCGGTTGGCGTCTTCGGAGTTTCCCAATTCTTGATCGCCTCGATCTTGTTGGGGTCCACATGAATCCCATCTTCGTTTACTACATGACCGAGGAACTGTACCTCACGCAACCAGAACTCGCACTTCGAGAACTTAGCGTACAGTTTCTCCTTCTTGAGCAGCTCTAAAATGGCTCTAAGGTGTTGCTCATGCTCTTCCTTCGTTCGCGAATAGATCAAAATATCATCGATAAATACAATCATGAATTTATCAAGATATGGTTTGCAGACTCGGTTCATCAAATCCATAAACACTGCTGGCGCGTTTGTCAGACCAAACGGCATTACTAGGAACTCATAATGTCCATAACGAGTCCTAAAAGCAGTTTTCGGTATACTCTCTTCTTGAATCCTCAGCTGGTGATAACCTGATCGAAGATCAATCTTGGAGTAATAACTTGAACCTTGAAGTTGATCGAAGAGATCATTAATCCTCGGCAAGGGGTACCGATTCTTGATAGTCAACTTGTTCAGTTCTCGGTAGTCAATGCACATGCGAAAACTACCGTCCTTCTTCTTGACGAATAAAACTGGAGCTCCCCAAGGCGAGAAGCTTGGTCTAATAAATCCCTTGTCCAAAAGTTCCTAAAGTTGCGTTGACAACTCTTGCATCTCGAAAAGTGCAAGTCGATAAGGTGCCTTGGCCACAGGCGCGCCGCCTGGAACCAAGTCAATATGGAACTCGAATTGTCGTTGCGGCGGCAATCCCGGCAAGTCTTCTGGGAAGACTTCAGGGTATTCCCTTACCACAGGGATATCTTCCAGCTTCGGCTCTTCAGCTTCCTTATCAACAATGTGAGCCAAAAAGGCAACACATCCCTTCTGCATAGACTTTCAGGCCTTCAAACAGCTGATAATCCTTAGAGGAGTATCATGCTTCTCTCCATGCACTACAATCGTCTCTCCATTCGCCATCGGGATGCGAATAATCTTCTCGTGACATACGATCTCAGCTCGGTTGCTCGACAACCAATCCATTCCAACTACCACATCAAAGCTTCCTCAACTTGAAGGAGATCGAGCGTAAACTCATGCTCTCCAAGCTCTATTACACAACCTCTAATCATTTCATTTGCCTCTATTAGCTTTCCATTAGCTAGTTCTATCGAGTATGGGGTATCTAGCTTATTGGCTACTAACCCAAGTATATTCTTAAATTCTAAGGATACAAAGCTATAAATGGCACCAGTATCAAACAGTACAGATGCAAAGTGATGGTTGATAGGGAACGTACCCGTAACTATTTTCGGATCCTGGCGAGCTTCCCTAGCTCCTATGTTGAAAACTCTTCCTTGGGCTTGATTGTTCTTCGGGCAATCACGCTTGAAATGCCCAATATCACCACAGCTAAAGCATCCTTGCTTGTTCCCAGTACCGCCCTGGTTGTTGTTTAGGCTGCGGTTTCCATTACCGGCTTGGTTTCCAGAACCACCACGATTACCATTACCGCCATTTCCTCCTTGATTGCGGTTTCCATAACCGTTTCCACCATGGTTTCCATTGCCATTACCATTACCACTACCTCTTTGACCACCATTTCCACGACCAGTACTAGCCCAGCATGTCTCCTTTGAATGACCATTCTTTCCATAGTTTTCACACTTCCTCCACCTACACTGGCCGGCATGATGGAACTGGCACACATCACACTTAAGCAAAGTGCCCATATAACCTTTTCCCTTATTCTCCGAACTTGCAGCACCAGTCCTGACCTCGGCTTGTGGGTTCGCATCTCTCTTCTTGTTAGTACCACTGCTGCTTCTTTGGGTACCTTTCTTGAAGTTCGAGAACTTCCTCTTGTTCTCTCCTGAAGACTCGACATGAGTCTCCTTCTTCTTTCCATCAGAGACCGAAAACTTGTTCAGCCTAATCGCTTCTTCAGTCAACGCCACACTCAGATCAATGGCTTCAGTGATCGTTGGGGGTTTGGATGTAGTCACCATGCTCATGATTTGGGGTACCAATCCCCAAATGAAACGCTCAATTCGCTTGAACTCTGGCTCTACCATGTAGGGGACCACGCGAGACAGGTCATGGAATCCCTACACATACTCAGCAATCTTCGGGCCATCCATCTTTAGATTCCAGAACTCGGTTTCCAGCTTCTGAATCTCAGCTCTCGAGCAGTACTTCTTGCACATCAGTTCTTTCATCTCATCCCAAGTCATAGCATATACTGCTTCCTATCCCAGAGTCTGAACCTGTAGGTTCCACCAGGATAGAGCTCCGTTTAGGAAAAGTCCAGAAACGTAGGTGACTTGGTGCTCTGGCGCACACTTGCTCATCCACAGCACAGAATCGGTCTTCTCAGCCCATCTAACGAAAGCTACAGCACCTCCCGTGCCGTCAAAATTCAGAGATTTACAGTCAAGAAACTACTTGTAAGTACAACCTGTACAAGCAACGTCATTCACAGAAAGCATTAGCAAACACACATGGAATGTCCAAAGGTATCGTAATGTGTCTTAAATGACTTAAAAATTACCGTGAGGTGGGTTATTTCCTGAGCTACCTCCGCTGTGTTCAGAGCGCACGACCTCATGTTGTGCGATTGCTTATGAAATCCATTCTTGCAGTTCAGCCTCTGTTGTGGGCAACTGATTGTTCCTTCGAGGAGGCATCTTCTAAGGGAAGATTGTATATGTCAGGTCTTAAGTATATAATAAGTATTACGTATATAATAGCGTATATTATAACAAGTAAGCAGGCAATCATGGCATAAACAAGTAAGTTAACAATGTATTTAATGAGAACATTACGATTGAGCTTTCATTAATCATCGACCACAAATACAGTTACATGTTTTACAAATGTATAGCGTCAAAAGGGAGCACAAGGTCACACTACCCTTGTCCACAATGTTTATCAATCTATCATAAGTCATATAGTCAAAAGGTGGTCTCCAAAAGGCTTCACTAGCTAGGCTCAATAGCGATGCTCTCACCAAAAGTAAGCTACCTACATAAGACCAAAAACCGTCTATGCTGATGGTGGTGGAGGAACAAAAAGCAAGCTGCGCACATGCGCAAGCTCCTCCTCAAGCTGATATACATGACGCAACAGATAGCTGATCCGCTGCTGAACGGTAAGAAAACGAGTGTCAAACTTGGGAAATGGAGTAAGTGGTGCAGGAGGATGCGAAAATGGGGACGGTGATGAATGAGGGGGAACAAAAGATGGCTGACACGGACATGGCAAAGGTCGCGGTGTCATCTCAAGCTCTAGGATCCTGCGACTCATGATCTCAAACTGAAGCTGCAATGAAAGAAGTAACTCATCCCGTGTATAACCAGTAAAGGGCGAGGGATGGTAGGGATCAGATATCGGCATGGTATAAGGTGTGAACCATCGAAATGGCTCATCAAGTGGTGAAGAAGTAAAATGAGCAGAATGTGTATACTGAGGCATGCGAGGGAAAGCTGCTGACACATGTGGGTCATGGCTAGGCCGCTGGCTAGAAGTGCCCTCCCCTGGACGGGGTGGAGGGATGTCCTGCAAGAAAGTGATAGGTAAGTCAGTGCGGTGAACATCGAACTCAATCAGGTGAAAAGGGGCAACTTCAACAGGTAAAGGTGCAACTGGGGGAGTGACTGGCTCAATGATAGGAGGGTCAGCGGGTGCAGGAACTGGATCTGGTATAAGTGGTGCAATGTCAGGTATGCCAAAGGGGATAGGATCAAGATCAGGAAAAGGCTCAGGTGCTGGCATCGGCTCAGGAGCTGGCACCTGCACAGGATCAGCGGGTGCATCAACATGCTGGTCATCGGGAACAAAATCAGGCTCAGCGTCATGTGGAGGTAATGGTGCAGCTGAGATAGCTGTATCATCATCAGAATCAGTGGCCTATCGACGTAAACCAACTGCCTATAAGGCGGATGAAGACACAGACTCAAAAGAATCGGGGACAGAATGTAAACTAGAATCGGAAGAAATCTCGATAACATGAATCCCCAAAAGTGGAACAGCAACAACGTCCTCATCGAGCTCTCCATCTCCCTGAGCATCATCGGGAGGACTATCGACAAACAGGTCAACATCATCGTCAAAAAGATCGTCAAAATGCCAATCCTCATGGGGAATGACCATGAGGGGAACGAGAGCGAGGATCGGTGCCACGACACGCTCACCATCGGGGTGACCGATGATAAGATGACCGTGAACTGGAATAGGAATAACGAAAGGATCCTCGTCTAGGATACCATCAGCAATCGGTAAATCAACTCCGAAATCGGGCAGCGCAGTGGGCTGAAAGTCGTCGTCATCGTCGGACATCATCTCTGGGTCACTCTCGGTGTCAGAAGTAAAGATCTCTGGCTCTGGTGCAATCTCATCATCTGACACTACAGCCATGGGGTCATCGGTATCAGACAAACCACTCTCGGATGATGACATAATGTCTGTAACAAAACAATCACAACATATGTACATATATCAACAATCTATCATTAAACATGCAATCAATAACAATGTAATCACGCATCCTTCTTAGTCTCCCTGACTAAGCCACCTAGTCTCTCAAACTAAACTACCTAGTCTCCCAGACTAATCCACACAGTCTACCAGACTGAACCACCTAGCCTCCCAGACTAGACCTCCCAGTCTCCTAGACTGAACCACCGAGTCTCCCAGACTGAACCATAACCATAAACTTTGAAAATGTGTTTCGTGCCTTTTGTAAAAATATTTATTTTCTTGGATCTGGGCGTTTCGTATATTCAATGAAAACATGTTGTAAAAGTATTTTCGTGAGAGCCCCAATGATTGTGTCTAGACTCGAGAAGGAATCCTAGTTCGCTACAATCGAAGCTCTGATACCAAGCTGTCACACCCTGATATTTGCGGAACCGTGATTATGGTGTGACTTTCTTAATACCATTGCATTCAATCATAACAACAACTAAATGATAAAAACATAGATGTTCATCCATTAATTTAGTTTAAAAACATGACAACATTGTCTTAAAATGTAGAAATTCAAATACGAGTACAAACCATGCAACTTGTTTAAAAGTTCACAAAGACTCGACCAATGACATTAAATAAACCAGGATTTGGAAGACGTGTCTCATCTAGGAATAAGACACACTGACCAAACCCTAAGACCATGGATAACATCTTTTATTCTTAACGCAGCTTGAAACATCCAACGCCCGCCAGATCCACTACTAATTCCCTGAAATACATGTATTTTGAAAACATCAACAAAGGTTGAGCGAGTTCATGTGTGTGTTTGTGAATAAACCTTTGAAATCATTGAAAGTATGTATGTAAGTTTGAAAACTCCTGGTATGAAAACAACAAGGAAAAACAGATCAATTAATGTGTAGCTAATACATTAATATTTGTGACGTGATGCAGGAAAACTCAAACCTAGCAGATTTGTCTCCGAGAAGAAGACATAGTCACCACATGGGCCACCCTGGTCCGCATGGGTGTGGGCTCGCTACACCCAAATAGATCTATCACTCATGTCCCTCAGTTCTACTACGAGGATTAATGGTCTTAAGCGTTGTACCCACCACTCACATGATCAAGCAGTACCCTTCCTTAGCTAACCATACCAAATCAAAATGTTTGTAAACAGTTTGTAACATATATTTCACCCCCGAAGTTATAAAACCGAAAACAGTTAAAGAAAAATGGGGGTCATGAACTCACAGATTTGCGTCTTCAATCACCGTAACTCTAGCTCTTCGGATAAACACGACTACCTACAACGTACTAATGTCTATTAGACGAACGGGTCGTGCCTTGACTTAGTATTAATGTCTTTGAGTTATGATTATTTTAGTGTCTTCGATATTATTCCAAATGTTGTAATCATTTGTTAAAATAATTAATACTTTAACTTAAATTATATTTATTAAATTTTTGGAATAATAATATGTTTTTGGCTTGATACACTTCGGGTCGGGAATTTACAAATGTATATCCTTCCCAAGGATGGGGGTATCTTTCACTTGTATATTTTGCCTTATATCGGGGTCGTATTCCGGTGTATATTTATACGTACGAGAATACGTATTTTCATTGAATTCGTTAAGTATTCTTTATACTTAACTTCATATTGATTATTCCGGAATATTATCTTTAATAGGGATTAAATATATATATATTCAAAATATATATTTAAGGGATATTACTTAGAAAAATTATTTATAATTTTTCTTTGGGCAAAAATATTTGTAATTTCTCATATGTTTCAAAAATTAATATATTTTCAAGTCCAATTTAGAAAATATATTTAAACTCATTTTTTCCAAAAATGACATACTTCATATTTAATTGAGAAAATATATCTTTCATCCATAAATATTGTATTTCAGGTTTGTGCAAGAAAATATATATTTCTTAAAAATAATATATTTTCTAAAAACTTCAAGAAAAATATATATTTCATGTTTGCCAAAAATAATATATTTTTCCTTGTCAAAATATGATATATTTTTGTAGTAATTGTAAAAATCATATTTTTACTTCCTTGGTGTCCAAAATATTATATACCAAAATATACTTTGTGAATAAATCCCGGAATATTTTGTAAGCCTTATTCCATAATTCGGTTTCATCAATATTTTGTGTAAATGTGTATATTCATTTGTTGGAATTTTGGTAATATTTTGGATGGAAATTCTTGGTATTTTTGTGTGTTATATTATTTCAAGTACTAAAATAATATAACTAATACACAAAGCATACAAATAATCACACACATGTGACTTCTAAATATATATTTTCCTAATACATATTTAGTCACTTTTATTTATGAAAACCAACCTCCAATAATTATATTTTTGTATCAAAAATTATGGCAAAGCTTTTGTAGCAAACTCATGGTTTAAAATACACTTGTAAATATTTGTTTAAAAATATTTTTCTAAGTGTTTATATTATTAGAAAATTTTGCCATAGTTTTCCCTAAAAATGGAGGTTTCCATACTTTCAAGCATATCATTTTCTTCTGTAAAAATCAACACAATCAATTCACAATCAACAATAAACAACCTTAACTTACTAATTTGCCAAAAATAATGCATTTTCTACCACTTCATGAACTTGAATATTTGTAAAAAGTTGTAGTAACTTACTAGGGTTCTTAGTAAGTCTTGTTACCCTTTAAAATGTGATTAGTTCTTTAAAAACTTCATTTTTAAAGAAGTTAGATGTTTACAACTTCTTGTCACATTTTCTAAAAATGTTTCTTTATGAAATCTTCTTGTTACACAAGTGTTTCTACACTTGTTTAACCATTAAAAATAAGTTTTCTTTTTGTAAGAACCAAGATTTAATATATCTCATATTTTTAACTTGGTTTCTTTGAAAGATAATTCATAAATCTTTAGATCTACATGATTAACAACTTACTTTGTTCAATATTTTTCAAGAAATCAAAGTATTCTTTCAAGTTCATGATCTTTATGTGGATGATCTATCATCCTACAACACTTCTACTTTCACATCTTGCTAGGTTATGTTTTTAATCATGATCTAGCAAGAGCTTATGATGATCAACATTATTCCTACAAACAATCAATGATCAATAAGCATAACAACTCATATTCATCAAGATTACTTAATTAAACAAGCTTATGTTTATGTTTACTTCTTATGTTCTTTAGTGTTCTTCATGTTTTTTATTATGATTCTTCTTGAACCACTAAAAATGAAAGTAAAATGGATAGATCAAGACTCTTACCACTAGCACAAGGCTAGGGATGATTCAAGAGTAGAAATCAAGAGGATAAAAGCAAACAAGAGAGGTCCTTCAAGCTTCAAGGCCACCAAGCTTCCTTGTATGATCTCTAACACCCTTCTATATATGTAGATTGTATGAAGATGAATGATTGAAGATGGTTGTGTGGGGGATGAGGTTCGGCCGAGAACAAGGGGGAAGAAGAGAGGAGAAGGTGTGTGTTAGTGTGTGTAGAATGAATGATATGATCTTTCATGCTCTTTTATAAACCAAGTTCTCATACTACCCTTTGTATAATATGCTCATAGTTAGGGAACACAATCTAATTTTTAATTGAAATAAAATCAACTAAGTGGGGCCATGTGTTGGCCGTAAATAGGTGGGGGGGGGGGGGGGTAGTAGATTAGAGGTTAACTAGGTTGATTACAATCTAGTTCAATTCTAAGTGTTAGTTACATGTTTTGGTTATTAGATATTTTTAGGAGGTGTTATGGTGTTCGGGGACCATAACTAGCTTGGAAATGTTAAAACAGTGCTTCTAGTGTAAATTTGGTGTTCCGGGTAGTGTCCGGTTGTTCGGTTGGTTACTGGTTCGTTAAGGTGCTAAACTACGCAGTTTAGGGTGCTTTATATATCGTTTTGTGACACTATTGATTCCCGACACTTAGGAAAGCATTCAGGACCATTTAATCATTTTTCTGCATTATATTAGTATGTTAAAATACTGATTTTTGCTTAATTTTGCTGAATTCAGCACTTTGGGTGAGTTTTAGGCACTTTCCGGCACTTAAACTATCACTAAAAAGGCAGTTTTGTGATCCTTATTTTCCTATATACTACACTAGTGTCATACTTAGTTTCTGGCTCATTCTGTATCTTAATGCACTGTCTATCTATGTGTTGAGTTCTGTCAGCACTTTCCTGATTTATCAGATAACCATGCTAACTATACTTAATGCATCATTCAATGAAATATAGCTTTCATGCAATATTGGTATAACATTAAATAATGTATGATGCACATGCATGTATAAAGCAGAAATCAGAAAGCAATTAATTGAAATTCAGCACAGTCATTAGGTACTAATCATGATTAATTAATTGTACGGATACCTGGATTTTTTATAGTTGTCACAAATTACACTAAAAAACACTATATTTTCTCTCTTCTTTTTAATTAAATAATAATTTTTTATACCTTTATCATTACATTTTCACTCTCCTCCATTCACAACCACTTTCAAAATATATTAAAAAATTATAGGGGGTAAACAGTGTCCCCCCAAATATACAGATGAACAGTAACATTTTCTCTCTCCTCCACTCACAACCACTTTTTATACTCTTTATATTATAAAAACTTTACACACATAACTTGATGGCATGGATGTGGATGCTCTAAGATTTATGTAACTAGTAGAGAAAATTCATTTTTTTTAAGTAAGCACCATTGCAGATACCTGAAAGTCAGGCACTAAGATTTATGTAACTGGTAAAAAAATTTAAGCAGCCTTGAAAAGGATTAAAATGTGTCGTATTATTGAGACACCTTGGAAAATTAAATCGACATCTTCAATACGAATCGTATAGGCCTATACGATGCGTATTAGTTGAAATTCAAACTTCAAGTTCAGTCAAAGGCTGAGAATGTCCACATCATGCGGGGTAATAGGCATCGTAGAGGCCTATACGATGCGTGTTAATACTAGGTTGTCCTTCAAAGCTGACAACTAGGGTTCACATGCAACCCCAATACGGATCATATAGGCCTATATGATCCGTATTATAGTACAAGGTTGCTTTCTGTCACTAAAAAGTGACAGAAAGTGATTGACATCAGTCCTCAGAAAGTGATACGATCAAATTTCTTCGTTTCCCATAATTATGAAAACTCGTTTAGTGAGTTAGTCTTTTTTCATGTTTCCCAAAATAATTTGAAGGTTCACAAATTTTAATATCATTTGGTGATTTTCTGAGTGTTTGTAACCTTCGTCTGATTTTGAAGACGATAATTCGTTATATGTATTTTTATGTATCAGTCTGCGATTTCTTCTGGAAGGTTCAACGATACGATATTAAATTAAAAATGTGATACTTAACAATAAAAAAATAATTAATATTTTGAAACTCATTAAAACAAAAATAACCAATAATAAACACTAATAACAAACCCAAAACACCAAAAACCAACCCAAAACCAAACACAACACACCAAAAAATAAACTTGAAAAATTCAGGGCCTTAATATGCATCGTATAGTCCTATACGATGCGTATTAGGCTAGCCGCCAGACAACCAATACACCAGCCAGTCTGCCATGTCTTTTACTTTATTCAATATGCATCGTATAGACCTATACGATGCGTATTAAATTGTCAAAGTGCGCCGATAGATTGGCCGGTGTGCCAATAGAATTCCCATTAAAAATATATTTGACTTTAAGATTCAAATAATTAACTCAAAATGAACAGTCACTTAATAATTCAAAATCTTGAATTACTTAGAGGACTCCTAAATCAGACGATATTGCTATGACCTTTTGTTGGCTTGCCCATGGTTTTTGACTTTTCGACTTGCAATCAGTGTTGTAAAAGTCGGATTACTCGGCCGAGTACTCGGCGAGTACTCGGCGAGTACCCCCTCCGAGGCGACTTCCTCCTAGGCGGTCTCAATTAGTCGGCCTCGGGATTACTCGGTGCCTAGTCGGCCTAGTCGGCGCCTAGTCGGACGTAGTCGGACGTAGTCGGCCTAGTCGGTCTAGGCGGTCAACGTGGTTTGTTTACTTTTAATCGGTCAAACTCGGTCAAAATCGGCCTACTCGGCCTTGTACTCGGACTACTCGGCCTTGTACTCAGACTAGTCGGACTTGTATTCAGAATATTTGAACTTTAAACATGTTTTATTTTAAATTATACTCAGTTGACATGAATTATGCTTATTTTAACACATAAATAATATATAACAATTAATTTTCTTTATATTTACCATGTCCGCGTACTCCCCGAGTACTCTCCGAGTACTCCGATTACTCCCAACTCCCCAGTCGGCCGACTAGGGACCGCCTAGCGACTTTTACAACACTGCTTGCAAGTTGATAAAAGATAGTTCTCATGGTGCATGGAATATGCCACTATTTGTGGTCTCAGTTTTCTTAATGTGAAATTCATAATTCAGTGAACTTATCAGCAGCCACGCTTTTCATTATTACTAAATTTAATATGAAATTATTAGTTTGTTCTTACATTGTCAACTCATGTATATATAGAGAGAGAACACTATTAGTATATTTTTTTAAGGGCCAACAGAATCAAGCGTGAGCAGTCTTAGGGCACTCACTGAACCAAACAGAGTACTCTGAGTGTAACCCGAGTCCACCACCAATTTCGGGGAAAACCCGGTAACCCACCCACCCGTAGGCACGACGGTGAAATTACCGGTAAAACCCGTTTGGCTCAAGGAGCGAACCCAGGTTTCCCTGGGTCTCAAATCATTGCTCATCAATGCCCCACTCTGCACCAAGTGGAAGTTGAACTTGCATCTCTCAAAAGAAATGAAAGCCTTCCACCACTTGATCTAGAGACTATTATGTTGATGTTGTATAAATATATATAGTAATATAGCATACGGGTTAGGGTAAAATGAAAATTTATATGTGTTGTGAAAACTTAGAGAACTTGGCTTTACGAAAAGTTTTTTTCAAAAAAAAATTTAACAAAAAAATCCTAAAAAATTAACTTTTCCAGAAAAATAAATAAAAAAACTAGTTTATAGCAGCTGTAAATGTTGTAAAAAGTGATGTCATGCTTATGTCATCAGCTTTTTACAGCTACTGTAAGGGGCCGAAAAACACCACTTCGAAAATTTTTTACGGCAGTCTTTTCTAACATTTTAATCTAGGGGTGTGAAAAAATGGGGGCAAAACTCACACGGGTTTCCGAGTTCTCACAACTCAGAAGGGTTTTCCCTTGATCTTAGTCCTATTGCATACAACTAAAAGAAAGTTTATTGATACGTGGGTCCCTTTATGTTTAGACATAAAATATAAAAAGTAAACCTCAATTTACAGCCCTGTGATTAGACCTCATGATCACTATAGACACCCTTAAGAAATTTTTATCTATTTACATCCTCAACATTTTAAACACGTTACACTTTACAACCTTCTGTAAGTTAACCGTTACTTTAACTGGTATGTTCTTTACACCCACAAGGGCAAAAACATCATTTCACATCATAATAAAATCTAGGTTCAAATAAAACCTTATCATTTCCCAAACACCATCATTTTACAACCCCATCCTCTTCACCTACCTTTAACACTATCAGCCACCATCTCCACCGCCGCTACACACAGCCATCTGACACCATCTCCACCCTGATCACCACCGTATCACAACCCACCACCATCCGACACAACCCAACTAACACCTTGCCGACAATCTACTGCAGTTTCCGGCATGGTGGCGCACACAACCTTTGAGGCCAGAATTGGAGTTACAACAGCAGATAACAGATTCATTGCATTAGATTTGTGGACAACGACTTTGGGTGCCGAAATTGGATCAACAAGACAGATTGTTGACATGGGTTAACTGATTGGATCTTGAATCGCTTCATTGAAGGCACAAACACCTATACCATCCTAAAGCCCATAATAGGGTATCCACCACCATCAATTGGTGTGCCGCAGGTAACCCACACATTAGGTATAACAACCCTTCCTAAAATATTTAGAACACCCCTAAACATCCTAAGATGCACCCCGTATACGAAAAGTGGGCCCTAAATACTTTAATTTTATAAAAATTAAATAAAAACAAAATTAAATGGTCTCTGGCGGGGCGCGACAGAGCCATTGAAGGCTGTCGCAGGGCGCGAGCGCCTGGCCACCCGCCCTCACCCCCTGCCGCCATGTGTCACGTGCGTGTTGAACCTATGCGTGTAACTGGTCCAAGCTACGTCCTAGACCCCCTAGCTCGCGGGCCGCGAAAGCCGCCCTTGGCTACGTCACGGGGCGCGAGGGACTCGACGAACATCCCTATAAAGGGAGGGCATCAGAATTCATTTTCCGTAGTTCAAATCTCGAAACTCTCTCTCTAATTCTGAATAGAAATAATAATATTAGGGTATTATACCCACTAAAATAGCCAAGCTCTGCCTCGATGTAAGTATCATAACCCCCGGTTACGTATTAGATACGCTGCCCGATCGATCTAGTGCTCCGTAACGCCTGTCGAGGCTCTGGCCGACGTAGTCGTTGGAGTTCTGTCTCGGGGAGGGTATAACTAATGTAAATTGGGTTATTATACTAACGCGTGTGCATTGTTTAATTAATAGATTATAACCAGGAAGTCACAAAGGAAATACATAAAATAGCAATGTGAGTTAATCCTTCTTTTTGTAAATTGTTTTTACAAAACTTCAATTGTTTTAACTTATATTTAACAGTGATTAAGTATTTGTATTCTACAATTATCGTCGGTATGTTGAGGTTTTGTATACAAAATTTGTTACTACACTGTGAGTAGTAACATTCCCACCAGTCAGGATTGACAGTACCGTGGGTGGTAATTAAAGTAGATGAAAACAAATGTAATTGCTGGATTGCTCTCAATGCTGTAAACTGATAAAACCTGTTTTGATTAAACTGGGATTCACTCGCCAGTATTTCTTGTTGATAAAATGTTTTTAAATGCGTTTCAGGTAACAAAATTTGAAAGCCAAATAGAAGCCAGCTGGACAGAACTAAAGGCTTGGAAAAGTGGCTATAAAAGTTATCTAAATAAAGAAGATATTTTATTTGAATAAATTAGGGTTTAACCCTATAAACATGTTTGTAATGGAAGCTTGGGTTTATTCCAATATAATTAATATTAAAAAAATGTGGTGTTTTACTCTGATAAAATATTTCCTAACTACGGTCCTGATGTAAATTCCGCTGCCAAATAATGATAAACACCGATACCACCATCTCTGAGTAGGCCGCGGCCGCCCGCCTCCCGAGGCAGGGGTCGGGGCTTGGGACATTAGGGGCTAAGATAATGTTCAATGGAGGGGTTTCAAAGGCCGTAGAAGACCAATTGGACACCAAATTCGGTGGATCATATCATTGTTTAGTGATTCTTCAATTAAATCGTCATGTAATTAGCAATTAGGTCGCATAAGTTCAGAATTTGTATATATGTTTAAGATCTGGTTTATTAGCTATTCACACACATACACATATATATATATATAACCATAAAGTTTAAATATGTTTTGTCCCAATTAGAATTAAATTTTTTCCAACTCCAATTATACACATATGTATGAAAAACATACGTACAATAATAGTGTGTCTTGGTTGTTGTGTATAAAAAACAAACAATTACTATACATATGTGTATAAAAACCGATTACTCAACTAACAAAAATTATACACATGTGTATAAAAAACAAACACTCACTATACACATGTGTATAAAACCCAAATTGCTCAGCGAATAACAATTAAACACATGTGTATAAAATACAAACAGTCACTATACACCATCGACACCTTTGATTTTTAATTAAAAAAAACTATAGCAAGACCATACTCAAATTAAAGAGTATAAAATACTCGTTTTTATGATGTGTTTGTTTTTAAAAGAAAGTATAAATGGATGAAAAGGTTATGGTCATTTAAAAATTATGGGTATAGCTTATTTAAAAGTCAAAAAACCACAAGAAATAATATTTTTTGCTTCCTATAATACCATTTTTAATAAAAAGATAAAAAGAAAAAAGTCAGCCAGATAAGTGGTATAGATTGGTTCATTTAATTCACAAATAGGGGGATGTTCACAAATGAAACTAATCCTATATATATATATATATATATATATATATATATATATATATATATATTGTTCGGGTGTTTGTATGATTATACAGTTTATATATATTGTTTAGGTGTTCGTATAGTTATACAGACTATATTTAAAAACTATGGGTATAGCTTATTTAAAAGTCAAAAAACCACAGGAAATAATATTTTTTGCTTCCTATAATACCATTTTTAATAAAAAGATAAAAAGAAAAAAGTCAACCAGATAAGTGGTATAGATTGGTTCATTTAGTTCACAAATAGGGGGATGTTCACAAATGAACATAATCCTATATACATCTATCGATTATTCGGGTGTTAGAATGATTATACAGTTTATATATATTGTTTAGGTGTTCGTATAGTTATACAGACTATATATATAAACCGTATAATCGTATTATACAGTGATGAATTTTATTTTTATTTTTTTAAATAATAAATTAACAATAATACTTTCATTTAAATAAAAAGCAATATTTCTAGACATATTTTAGGTTACAACTTAAAAAAACATATAAAAATAAAAAGATACATAAAGAAAACCTACTCCTCGTCCGAATCCGGAAATTCCAAACCTAAAGAACCTACAAGTTCAATTAAATCATATCTCAACCGAAAGTGAATTTCTTCATTGCGCAAGTCTTGTTGGACATTTTCGGGAACTGGAGCTTGTGTGGGAGGATCCGGCACCCAATCTGGAGATATTGTACGTCCATCTTCTTTTATAAGCATATTGTGCAATATGATACATGCATATACTATGCTATGGATTGTTTTTTTATTTATTGCATGAACCGGTCGGTTTAGTATGCCCCATCTACCCTTTAAAACATCAAAAGCCCTCTCAGCATCTTTTCTTGCCGATTCTTGCAACTTCTTTTCTTTAACCTCGATAGGAAATGAAAGAGCTTTCACAAAAACATACCATGATGGGTAGATACTATCCACAAGAAGATAACCTCGTCTGTAATATCTTCCGTTAACAAAAAATGGACAGAACTGTGCGGTACAATCTGTTATGATTTGAAACAACGGCGATATGTACAAAACATTGATGTCGTTGTTGTGACAACTGGCACGAAACCGGTTATTTCTGTACAATTTAATTATTATTTAATATCTGCAATTATGTGCCTAAAAGTCAACATTGTCTGATTACATGCTATACATGTGAATCCATGCACGTTTTATACTTCAAATATGGCTTTATGCATTACTGTTAGCGTTGCGTCAGAAAGACTAGTAAACTCACCGGTAATACACACTGTATCAGCAACTCTGCAGAAAGCAATTAGATAATGGAATTAGGGCCTAGGAGTAGGTCCAACGTCTAAAATACATTAAAACCCAAGTATGGATACAAGGGTTAACATATAAACTTTCCGGAAGCTAAGCTATGCATTAAAAAGCACCCGAAATGCCCTTTAAATGCTGAATTTTACATATTTCAGCAATAATTCAGCTCTAATCAGCATTTTAACACTGAAATATCATGTAGAATTTATGTTTTATTGTCCAAATTAACTTACAAAGTATCGGGAATTGAAAGTGTCACAAAAGGGCACATAAAGGACACTAAACGGCGCAATTTAGCACTTTAACGAACCGGTATCTAACCGAACAACCGGACACTACCCGAAACACCAAAATTATACTAGAAGTATTGTTTTAATGTTTCTGAACTAGTTATGATCCCCGAACACTCTAACACACTATATAACACCATATATGCATAACACCTAAACATTACACTTAAATTCTAACTAATATGCTTAACTAACCATTAAACCTCAACCAATACCCCCCCCCCCCCCATGGTGGACGGTCACAAGGGTGGCCCCACCCTTGATCTTTCTTGATCTTCCCTTGATCTCCTAAGATTTGTTGAAAGATTTGTTATGTACTTAAAGAACATATTATCCATTGGTTAATCCTCTAAATTTGGTTATTTGAATAGCATGCTAGATCATCATCCTCATTCTCACACCTACACTTCACACACACAACTCTCTCCCTCTCCTCCCTTACTCACGGCCCTGAGCCACCACACACACCACCATCATCCTTCATTCAAGTTCATCCATTCCAAAGTGATCCCAAGGTGTAAGGAGCCGTACAAAGAAGTTTGGAGCTTGTGGATCTTGAAGGACCTTTCTCATTTGCTTTTATCCATCACATTTGTCACCTTCATCTTCTAGTGTTCTTTCCTAGCCCTTGTGCTAGTAGTAAGGCCCTTATAATCTCTTGTTACTTCTAATTTTGTTGGTTAAAAGATGATGAACATTGTTAATATTGAAGAACACTAAAGAATATAATCATGAAACTTTAACATAAGCTTAATAACATAAGAATACATGTTGATTAAGTGTTGATTTACTTCTTGATGATTGATGATTTGTGTTTATGATGTTAGACATCATATGAAACCTACTAGATTGTGATTAAACACATGATCTAGTAAGTTAAGGTGATGATCTTGTGAAAGACCAAGATGATCATACTTTGTATACATGAACTTGAATGATGAAATTTGTTTTCATATGTAAAGATGATTTAAACAAAATACAAGTCTTGTAAGTGGATGATTTCCAAAATAGTTTTCCAAAGAAACTAACCATGTTTATAGTGGTGAAACAAGTATAAGAATACATTGTTTACAAGAAAAATTCAAAAGAATGATTTTTGGAAAAATCATCTAGTAAGTTGTAAAAGACTAAACTTTACAAGAATGAGATTTACGAACAAATAACCGCTTTTTAAAGGGTAACTAAACCTACTAAACACACTACCAAGATACTACAAGTTTTTATGAAAGTTCAAGTTCATCATTGTTATGTAAATAGCATTGTTTTGGCACATGGTAAGTGTAAGTTGCTTAGGGTAGGTTGTTGATTGTTTGTGATGATTTTAAAAAGAAAATAAACACATGTTTTGAAAACATGGGAAACCTCCATTTTTAGGGGAAACTATGTCAAAATTTATATAAAATTTTGACACTTAGAAAAATATAAATTTTGGTGAAACTTATTCCCTAAAAATTTACCTAAAAATATTTACCAAGGTTTCCCTAATTTTTGTGTAAATTTCAAGTTAAGAAATGATGATTTATTCAAGATAAAAATTGATATTAAGTATGAATATTTTTGAGGAAAATATATATATTTATTGGTCACCAAATTTTGTGCTAAGTGTATGTAATATGTATTATATGTAATAGTGTATTAGGACTTGAAAATACACTAAATACTCCTAAGGAGTAAAAATACAAAAAAAATACACATACTACATGCATAGACAAATGCAAGAAAATATATTTATGAAAATATATTTCTTAATAGATTATGTAACTTGGACAAGTTATGAATTTAAAATGTATTTTTGGACGAAAATATATAACTCGGGTGAAAAATACAAGATACTTATATTTATTTCTGGAAAATAATATAGGTAAGATACATAGTTAAAAATATAAATTATTTTTAACAACAAAGAAGACATACATAAAAGATGGTGACTTGTACTTGTGCGATACAAGTCTAGTGACTAACGTTAATAAAACACGTATAGGTCACGACGCTATAAAAACAACCGGTGAAGTTTGCGGCGCAGGATACGCAAAGTTGTGAGTTCATGTCCCCACTTTTAAACTTTTACTTGTTTTCTAACTTGGGGAAAATACATGTGTTATGGTATGTTGAATACAAAAAGTAAGGAATGATACTTTAGATCATGTCACGAATAGGGTGTCATAAGCACCATTAATCAGTTACATACCAAGACCGCAGAACAAAAGGTTAGATCTAATGGGTTTCAGGCAGCCACACTCTTGGTCACTCTAGTACTAAGCAGTGCTTTTGTGTCTCTAGTCGTGAATCGACAGTCGTGGATTCGACAGCAAAAAATGCCTATGGTTTGGATGCTTCCTATGTCGTTACATATGTTAATGGCCTTGCAAACCATTAGCGATCTCGATTTCCTTATATTTACAGAAATACTTGTTTCATACAAATTACATACCATGTTTTCATTCAAGTATACAAACGTTCAATACAAAAACTGCATGAATTCACACCAACATTATGTTGACGATTTTCCAAAAACTCACGTGTATTTCAGGTAACTAAAGTGGATGTGCGCGCGGTCATACTCTTGCTCTTGGATTGTTGTTTATGTTTTTAGCTATCTTGTGTCAAGACTCCGATGCCTGTTTTTGTGGGAATTGGTTATTATATTTCATCCTATGTGGCATATAAGAACCAAGTTCTCGATGTTCGTCTTTTAAATAATGTTGTAAACTTTTCAGACAATATGCCGTCTTGTGATGTAAACACTTAAGCTACGTTATGTTTTAATTATGCAATGATGATGGCATTTGGAGTTATTTTACGAGCATGTAGTATGTTTACCTTTCGTATGCAATGAGAACCTTTCAAGATCACACCTCGTGCTTCCGCCTTAGAAAGGGGTGTGACAGTTGTTTGAACCAGGAACACCAAGATATGAATGCTAAAACCAAAAATCATTTGACGCCACCGCTTCGAGTATGATGTCCGGTCTTTTGACGTCACCCCTACCGAGCATCTCTGGAAAATGCCATCTAGCCTCATGCGCGGCGTAAATACGTGAGATGTCGTGTCTCGTCGGTTTACGTAGAAACTCTTTGCCATATAATTTAATGATCGCGTTACAAAAGAATTGCAAACATTCACGTGAAGTTCTTGCTGATATAGCCAAGTATTCATCAAATTGATCTGGAGGGTTACCTGTCGCGAGTTGGCGAATGGCGGATGGCGGATGCGCATTTTGTATCGGGGTGAAACTTCATTTGTCCCCCTGTCGTAACCTTCTTGAAATCACTCTTCGCTTGCTTCAACGTCTGCTACAATCTTTAAATATAAATCTTTCGGTAAATGAAACCGATTCCTAAACATTTCGGCGTTGTAGACCGGATTCTCCACAAAATAATCATTCATTAACACTTCGTTGGCATGTATACGATTACGATTCACCACTTTCTTCTTTGGTCGGCTAAAACCTTCATGTTCATCATACGTCATCTCGAAAAAATTAAGCGTGTTATCGTCGGAAGACGAAGAGCTATCGGTGTCTAGCGGAATCGAATCGGTTGGAAATTCTATTTTTACCCAAGAAAGTGGTATAAAATTATGTATTTGTGTGGGTGAAATATGTAAAGTGTAGGGATGGTATTTTTTTGGTTTAAAAGGTTAAAATGTTAAGTTTTTTTTTTTTTTAAATGCCCAGCATTCACCTTCAACGTTCACATTCAACGGTCAAATGCAATTCTTCACGCGTGATGACGAGCACACGTTTTAACCACCATGCGTGGTCACCCATGGTGGCGGCGGTGTTCCACGAGTGGTCGGACAACCACCACGCAACAGCACGGAGCTCACCCGCCCACTAATGGCGGATCAAACATTTCTACAACTTATGTGCCCAAACGGAAGATATTGGCTGTCTAACGGATAAGCTCATTATACAATTCATGACACTTGAATTTTTTAGCTTTGACAGTCGAAAAAATGGACAAGTTCTACATGTTACAATCCAAAAGAATCGCACTACTTTTCTCAAAGGTAAAAACACAAATTTGCGATTTACAAACGTAATAGTTTAGAGTTTATTCTACCTTTTTTTTCTGAAAAACAATAAAAAAAAATTAACAACTCATACAGGGCCGGCCCGTTAGTGTAATTGGGCTAAGCGACAGCTTAATGCCTCCAAAAAAAAAGGCCTCCAAAATTAAAAAAAAATCTATTTTTATAAGAAAAAGAATACTATATTTATGGTAATATTTGTTAACATTAATACAAGTGTAGTCTGGTGGTAAGAACAAGATTTGGTTTTTGTAGAGGGCTAGATTTGAATCCCATCTGCTACCCATTTTCAAAATTATTAATCACCTCACTCACTCTTTTAACAAAGGGTTATAAATGCATCTTTTTTAATCACTCCTCTTAATTTAATAAGCTAAAGTATTTTGTCTACACATTTTTTAACATGATATGTCCATGCAAAATTTTATTTAAAAAAAATTGTTTCTAACTAATAACAATAGTATACTTAAAATAAGTAGCATGTTTTAATTCTTTTCACACATAATGTAAGTTGTTATTTGTTAGGTTAAACTCTTTTGACCAACTTAGATTTGATTTATGTATTAGATCCCAACATCATTTGATTAGGGAAATCATCTAGTTTATATAATGGTTAAGTGTTTTATAAGTTTCTTCCTAATATATTTCAAGTCAGATACAAATCGAAATTACGAGCCTAAAAAAATTAAAAAGGGCCTCGAATTTTTAATTCGCTTTAGGCCCTTAAAATTCTAGGAATGGCCCTGAACTCATAATAACGGTAAACAAAAAGATGTAGACCGAAAATTAAACCTAAATCATTTACATCTAGAGGAGAAGAGTTGTAACAACCCGAGTTTTCAAGGTCCTTACTCGACACGTTACTCGTTTCGCAAAGTGTTTTCTTAATTCGTTTGCATTGTAACTTGTTCATGTTTGATATATGTTTGGTGTTTTGTATTAATGTTTGGTTAATTAATGAAAGCTTATGAACTGTTTAGGATTGGATAGACATATCACATGCATCCTCTATTAGACGAAACTCTAGACTTTCGCCATCATCTCTCTTAGACGAAACACTTGACTTTCGTCACACCCTTAGCCGACGAAACATTGGACATTCGTCAAGGTGGGCCTTTCGTCGGAATGGGGCCTCGGCCCAACATGGGTTGCGGCCCAACCCTTTCACGTTATTGGTATAAACTCTAGTAATCAGTTACCGTAAAACATAAAAACCCTAAAGTCCTTTCTTGTTGATTCCCTATGCGACGGCTGTAGAAAGTCTCGAAGCTTTTCGATTTATTTTATCAGTCCGGTATTATGGTTAGTGCTTTGGTCTCGTTTGATGGATTAATTCTTATATGTGGTGTTATGTTGTGATCTGTGTAAGACTAGGGTTCTGATGATAGACTTATAAACTTAGAACCTACTTGATGAAAATGTGATGATTTGCATATGTTTAGATTCATGGGGATGTGGCTTGATAGTTCTATTAGATGAATCTGTATTGTGAAATCGAGTAGTCTGATTTGGTGTGGTCATTGGATGTTTGGGAACAATGATGGTTTGGTATGATTTGAATTGTTAATGCCCTTGTTGTATGTTACTGATAATTAGCAACTTGATGATTGATTGATGCTTATGTTGGAATCGTTGTGGATGATTAGAGTTCTAGAAATCGTGAAACTGTAACCTTGAGAATCTGTAACTGTTTCATCAACTGATGAGGGGCGACGAAACATGATGTGTTTCGCCACACCACATCTCGATGAAACATGATGAGTTTCGCCACACATTGACTCGACGAAACAGTGGGATCTTTCGCCATAGGATCTTTCGCCATAGGAGCATTCCACGAAAGATAGGTTTTCGTGGAGATGCTGTAACGTTATAAACCAACATAACAGTCTAAGGTGTGTTGTATAGTGAACGACTGTACTCATGAAAACCATTGTTACCTGATAATCAGAATGAGACAACTGGTGTGACTTGTGTGAATAACAAAACCTATCTGTTGTGTGATCATGCATGTTAACGTGGGGTGTGAATCCGTATGTGAGCTGAATATACTATGTGTTGTAAGATGTTATTTGTGATAAAATGCAATCTTTGATTCATATGACTTATTTGTTAAATCCTGGAACTGATTGTTATTGGTAACCACGGTAGGGGGGTTGACCAACTGGACGGGTAAATAAAACATACCGAGCAAATCCAAGGTGAGTTCACTACTCTTGAGCATGCGTCCCGGTGGTTGGGACAGTCAGTAGGTATCCCGGGGAGGGATAAGTCTTTTGGGTAAAACTGGAATGTTGGATAATACTCTCACCCTATCACTCTTAAGTCCCATCATTTTGTTACCGGAGAGGTAACGGGGTATTAGTTGGTAGCACTACTAAGGTTTGGCACCCTCACCCCATACCGGAGAGGACGGGTGTGAACTAATAACCCAGTCATGCCAAGTGTTTTGATAGGAGCACTGGGAACGGGCAAAACATACTTCAGGAGCTTTCTTGTTCAGTTACGAGATATTATCAACATTACTTTCGGATTTGTTAACAAACTGGATTAAACACTTTGTAACTAACGTTTTCGTAAAACTGTGAACTCACCAGCGTTGTCTGACACACTTGTTGCATGCTCGCAGGTCGTTAGGTACTTTGGATGAGGAACTTGCTATATGGATGGCTGGAGTGGTTATGGGTTGTGTCGCTTGGATTTACCAGTCTTGTTTACCGAATTTGCATACATTGGTTTTTGAAACATTGAACAGTGTTTTACTATTTGCTTCTGCTGTCACTATTTAACTTGGATTATGTTCTGTGAATGTTTTATTTAATGAATGAGAATTTTGTTAAACATCTTATGGTTGGTTCAATGTGATTGGTGGCTGGATCCTGGAACGTCACACGCCTAGCGGGGTCACCGCATGTGGTATTTTGGGGGTGTGACAAGAGTCGTAATTACCGGATCCATGATTATTATAAGGTAAGTTAATCATCGTAGTCCAAAAATGTTTAGGGTAAATTACACTTTTGATCTTTTAATGTTTGTATCGAATTGCAATGGATATTTTTTAACATCAAAATTACACTCATAATCCTTTATTTAGGAAACCCGTTACACCTTTCGTTCTTTAACTCTAAATGGGTTAAAATTTTCAGTTAAGTCTAATCATGTGCCCTGCACATGAGGTTAGATTGGTAATTTTACTTATTTATTTCAAAAATATTTAATAAATAAAACCAAAAAAAAATAAATAATAAAAGAGAAAAGTGAATATGGGTTGTTGCACATCTAAGTTAGATGTAAAACTCATCAAAACAAAGTCGTTTTGATTAAAAAATCAATTAAATACCATATTTACTCATTTTCCTCAACCTCTATCCATCGATTAGTTCCTCGTGCTCTCCTGGTCCCTTTGATTAGAATTAATGAGTCAAATGTCATTTTAGTTCATGTGGTTTGAGTCATTTTCCCAGTTTATTCCAAAGGTTTTATTTTTCGTTTGTGGAACCAAAAAGGTTTCACCGTTGCCATTTTAGTCCACTGGGTTAACTTTATCCATTTTTTTATGTCAACGAGAAGGGCAATTCAGTCATTTTATATGTATTCTGTTAACTAGAAGTGCAATTCGGCCATATAAAATGACCGAATTGCCCTTCTCGTTAACAGAAAAAATGTATGAAGTTAACCCAGTGGACTAAAATGGCAACGGTGAAACCGTTTTGGACCCACCGACGAAAAATAAAACCTTTGAACTAAACTGACAAAATGACCCAAACCACATGGACTAAAAAGGCATTTAACTTAAAATTAATTTATCTAGGTCTATATGCTCCCAATCGATCTATATATTACATTCTTCCTTTCAAGTGATTAAGCATGTATCTTCATTCCTTCCTATCCAAATCGGTCAGATCTTAAGATTTCTTCTGAACTTTAATGCAATCAATTTATAAACACAATGAAGATATGATCAAATCGATCAGATCCAAAGCTTTTTATTGTTTGTATTTTAATTGAATCTCAATACGAATTTCAAAGGTGTCTTAAGATGATTTAGGAAATCAATATAAATTTTAAAGCTAATTGAAACTCTTTTTTTGGGATTGAATTAAGTCGTTATTGATTCAGATGTATGTAGGGTTTTCAATTTACAATAGTTGTGTGTATGTAGAGGAGCTTGCAGTGGCGACTTACGTGCTCGTTTATGGAGGAGCTTGTGCATGGTGGCGACTTACGTGCTCGTATGCAGAGGAGCTTGCGCATGGTGGCGACTTATGTGCTCATATGTAAAGGAGCGTGTGCGTGGCAACTTATGTGCTCATATGTAGAGGAGCATGCGTGTGGTGGCGACTTACGTTCTTGTATGTAGAGGAGATTGATGGTGGCGATTTACATGCTCGTACGTAGAGAAGCTCGCACGTGGTGGTGACTTAAGTGCTCATATGTAGAGAAGCTTTCGCGTGGTGGCAACTTCCATGCTCGTATGTACGGGAGGATGCCCCCGGTGGTGACTTACGTGCGCGAATGTAAATGAGCATGCGTGTGGTGGCGACTTACGTGCCCGCATGTAAAGGAGCATGCACGTGGTGGCGACTTACGTGACCGTATGTAGATGAGCATACGCATGGTGGTGACTTACGTGCTCGTATGTAGAGGAGCTTGTGTATCGACTTACGTGCTTGTACGTAATGCAACTTTTTAGGCTTTCATCGGTGTGGGTGAGGATCGCTCGCCGCGTTTTTCCGATTGAATGTATTGCAAATCTTGCAAATGACATTATCAAATGCAGGTGTATTATGAGGTGCCCAACCTTATATTAGTGGTGTGCGTATAGCATGATATGATTTTATTAATATTTTAAGCCCGTTTTACGCATTAGTCAAGTTTTAAATTTATAAAACACGATATTGTACTAACACTAAACACACACTTAGGAAAGCGCACCCATCGCGAGCGTAGTATAGTGTTGGTAAGATACCGAGGTCGTCCAAGGACACAAGAGCTTTTAGTACCGGTTTATCGTCAACGTCTAATCGATCAAAATTTTTGAAAATAGTTTTTAAACATGAAAATAAATCTAAAATCAAAAGATAAATAAAATGAAAAAAAAATAGACATGATAGAATCACTTGGATTAAACTCATCTTTAATGTACCTTTTGATGATTTTCGCACTTTCGGACTTTTTAAGAGATTATCTTTGTTATAGTAGTAGATCCCTCTTTTGAAGGTGACGTTACCCTCAACCCAGTGGTTTGAGTCAGCAGGGATACAATCCCAAAGGGTCGGAATATTGAAAGACAATTAAGTAAGTTATTAATGCGAAAAGTGGTAGGCCCCTCTTTTGAAGGTGACGTTACCCTCGGCTAAGTGGTTTAAGTCATCAAGGATACCATCCCAAGAAGCCGGTTTAAAGTTTTAATAATAGTTTACATATGAGGGGTTCAAGCTATTCGCACCCCCGCCATCCAATACCTTTGGGGTATTGAAGGAGGTCCTAATAAGCTTGAACCAAGTCCTCGCAGGATCTATACACTGAACGAGACAAGAACTTTACCAAACCACCCTCCTAACCCCCTTCCAGGTAGTTAACGCGCTTTATATAGACCGTAAAGACACGAATGAGCAAATCAATGACATCATGAAGAAATGGTAAAGAAAATTCACTTTCAACATAAGAAACTAGTTATTAAAGTCATTAATACATACCCAATTAAAAAGTGCCGAAAGATTAAAAATCAAAAGTAATACATTAAAGACTTGTCGTCACCAAGTGATGTAAGAGATTAGCCAAGCATGGCCTTTGATTGACAAGAACTCTTACGATCAATCTTGGATCCCGAGACTACTACACACTCTAGAGATGATAGATGGATGATGGTGGTGGGTGTTGGTGTTGTAGTGGTGGTGGAGTGGTGGCAAAGTGGGACAGAAGTAGTTTGCCAAGAGATGCCTTTAAAGTGAACCAAGCACCCCTATTTATAGCCAGAACAGAGCCCCGGCCACGGCCCCGTGTCCACTGGGCACGGCCCGTGGCCAGTCTTCTTCTCTTCCTACATTAATTGCAGCTGTCAGCAGAGGGCCCCACACGACCCCGTGGCCTTCGGACACGGCCCCGTGGTCAACTCTTTGCTGTACTATCAAGATTCTACATATCTAAGAGTTGACCACGCCCCATGGTGAGCTGGGCACGGCCCCGTGGTGGGCGTAGAAGCTTCTTCAGGCTTTATCTTCTTGTGTCAGGGCTGACCACGCCCCGTGCCTGGCTGGGCACGACCCCGTGGTCAGTTTCTGTCTTCTTGTTTTTGCTTTGGGGGATGCTGCCGAGGGGTCGGGCACATCACGTTATTCCTTCTTCTTGTATTTATGTTGGTTTTGGCTGCTTATTTGTTCCTTTAAGCTCGTTTGGTCCTGTAAATTCAAAAGGAAGAAAGAAACGCGCTTTTTCCAACATTAGTACTAAAAAAGGTTGGTTTTATGCCTCTATTGATGTAATTTATATATTGCATTTTGCACACATCAAATACCCCCACACTTGAATCTTCGCTTGTCCTCAAGCAAAACTCTTTAAATGTGGCTTACACACCCAAATGGAATAGGTAGAGAAGAAGTTTTGTGGCTTGTCTTGAGTGTCGGGAATCCAAGATCTTTATTTAATTTTGTTTTTCTTTTATTTACAATCCTATTCGTCATGATTTATTTAGAACAACTTATTAAGAAAAAATATTTATTTGGGCATAACATGCCTCTTTAAAATTTTATTTATATTGTTAGGTGCAACGCAGGAACGGTTCTAGTAGAAGAACGTGGCGGAATCGATCAATGGCGAGGTGCGGAATGCCTCAACATCGTCTGAGAATCACATACAACAATCTCAACGCTTAACATGTCCAATTTCATTCATAGAATGTGAAAATACAAGAGTTCCAGATGACAATCGGACAGAGCTTCGCTATGAGAATCAAGCAAAAGGTTATAGACAAATGGCCCTAGCCCACTATTTATAGGCAACACAGGGAAGTGAGGGTGTCACCCGATCGGATGGCCATCCAATCGGATGGCCATCCGTACGGATGACACATGTCATCCGTTCGGATCACATCTGACAGTTTACGTTCCGTTCACTATTTTGTCTAGATACAAAATACATACATATACATACATATACAAAAACACAAATACAAGACAAAATACATAAGACTCGATACAGACGGAAGCTACAGACATAATGCACTAAGAGACTCCCCCTTGGATGTAGCTGTAGTCTTCCTTCCTGCATAGTCTTTGAAGTCATCTTCCTGCTACGTCTCCTAGCTTTAGCTTTCTGTCTTCTCTGTTCATCTCGTTCTGCAAGCATCTTTCACCTCAGAGGCCTACCAACTTCATTCCAATACTTTCTATATACAGGATCACCATTTCTCTTCCTATCCCACCTTGGGATCTTCTTTTCCTCTTTTTCAATTGGTGTTTGGTCAGTTGGTGGAGGTCTCATCAGTTTTCGTCTTCCCACAACTGCAGCTCTCTCAGCAATCATTCTGAATCTTTCGCTGCGCTTTTCTTTCATCAGAAATTCTTCCAACTCTAAGTCTCTGAACTTTGACTTCCAATACCTACCAGAGTTGATAACTTTCTCAAAGCACAAGTTCGCCATCTTTTGATATTGCTGTGCTTGAACTTTGTCAGGAGCATCATACACTATCTTGTTAAAGCATAAGCACTCAATATCTTTATTTGAACAGTTTACTAACCACATTGGATCCAACACACTGATCCTCCTTGATTCTCCAGTCTTCTTGTCAAACAGAGATATCACTGCTTCTGTTGTGCTTTGGTTGTACATCCAACCTGGGAATGTCTTCATAGAAATCTTGCTCCATCGCACGCAATGGCATATTCTTCAGACATCTTGGCGGTTCTATCTTCAACGTGACATCCTTTTCTTTTGTTATTGGATCAATTTTGACAATCTGCTTTGGATATTGTGGCTTCCAATCAGGAAATCTATGCTTTGCTTAGTACTTGATATATTTCCACAGCTTCTGATCATGCACTTTCACATCAAGACCATAATAGAATTGCTTTATGATCTTGGTTTGCACCAACTCCTCCACATCCCACCAAGGGAGTGTTTGGATATCAGATAAAAACTCGAAATATTGTACCCCCTGTTCTCTTCTTATAGCGTACACCTTTAAATCTTCAAGATATCCCCATGAAAGAATGTCACCCAGAGACTTATCTGGATGATCTGTGAAGTATTGCAATGGTCTCTTGAATTTCCTCTCCTTTGGCATAACTTTGAACCAGTTCTTTCTACCTTCTAACAAAGTCTCTTGAGGAACTGTCTTAGGAATTCACTCTGTTGTTATCTTTTCAGCCACTTTCCTACGTAATTCATCTTCATTTTGACTTTTGAACACCTCAGCAAACGTAGGAAAAGTGTCGCCAACACTAGAATAATGATAGGGCGTGTCTTCTTCAGATGTATCAGAACCCTCTTCAACTTCAAAATGGTTGAAATTGTCAGATTCATTTGCAAGTTTGAATTCATACTCTTTCTCTAGTGATGAAGGAATCTCATCTTCTATATCGAACTTCAGATTACCATCATCCAACCCCAATTCTTCTAACATTTCTTCCCTGGTCCTCGGTACCTCTAACTCCTCCTCAAATGTATAATTCAAGTAAATAACTTTGGGTTGTGTGAGGAATACCTTATCAGAATGTTGCTTTCCAGAAGAAGAAGACTCCTGGTGCTGATCCTCCTGTTGTTCATTGGTCTCATCATTAAGAAAATCATCCAACGATTGTTGGACTGAAGGCTTCACAATCAGCAACCCCGTTGCTCCTTCATCTTCATCATCATCATTCTCAGGATAATTATCAATGTCTTCAAATATTTTCTCTAACTCTTCTTCTTTCTCCCTTTATTCTTTCTCTTCTTCTGTTTCTTCTCTGTAGATAGTAAATTCACTTCAGCTGCTCTCACATTTCCTTTCCTTTGTTCAACTTTTATCATACGAATCACATCATTCAAGTTGTAAGGACGTGAGAGAGCTTCACCAACAAGTACAAAGCTTTGTTGTGGATCTACATCCATATGTTCCTCTTCATTCACCACAACATATACCATTTCAACATCATTACTTGCAGGCTGACTCGAAGAACTTCCAGCTTCTTGAGTTTCAACAATCAAATCTTTCTTTTTCTGAGTTGCTGCCTCAGCCAACTCTTTCTCTCTTTGAGATCATCTTTCTTCAACTCTTTGTATCTCCAATTCATTATACACAGCTTGAACGTTGAATCCAAGCTTGTGTTTAACCACAACATACAACATATTCAGTTGTCCGTCCTTCACAGCCTTGTCTGCCCTTAGAGCTTCTATCTCTAGCTTCAACACTTTGATTTCATTGGAAGACGCCTCATGAAGATCATCAAGCATTTGATGCAGTGTCTGGTTTGTTTCATTCATGTTCTCATACCTTGCATTCACTTCTGCAAGCTCATTAGTGAGTTGATCAATGAGTTTAGCATTATCGGCCAGATCTTCTGTCAGTGCATCTATTCTTTCAGCATGATCATTCACAACTGACTTCATTTCTTCATTCACTTCTGAAGTCTTCTCAAGCGTCTTTTTCAATTCATCACGCTCTGCTTCAGCTTTTGCTTTTTCTTTCTCCAAAAAACTTACTTTCTTTGACAGATCCTTGATCTTTCCATCACTAAACAAGTCATAATCTTCATCATGAAGAATATCATCAGTAAATTCACCTTGAACGTTTGGAAAACCTTCAAATAGACCAGGAGAAGTAGCTTTCTTTGGCTTTGACGTCTTTGGATCATCTGGAATGTGAATTGTTGGATTCTCTGGTGGTGGTGGTGGTGGTGGAGTAGATACTCTTTCTCCTGTGAATACAACCTCATCATCATCATCACCCTTTCCAGCTTCAACATTCTTGTCTACCTTCTCAAAGATTGGGCTTTCATGAGCTTTCTTTTTCTCAGTTTGAGTCTTTTTAGCACTTTGAACCTCAACTTCAGGAATACTTTCAGCTTAAACTTCTTCAGTGCTTTGAACTTAAACCTCTTGAGTTTTCCCACTTTGCATTTCTGGCATAGTAGCTGTTCTCTTTCTAGCTCTGACATTTTTGGGAATAACTCCAGTTTGAACATCTTTGCATTTCTTTCGAAGTTTCTTTTTCTCTTCAGCTGTTGGAATGTATGTTTCATCCTCTTCATCAGAACCCTTTTTCTTCTTCTGAGGCTTTACTTTCCATGTAATCTTTCCAACACCAATCTTTGACTTATCAATCTCAGACTATGTGTCGCTTGAATCACTGACAGTTGCACTGGAATCCGTGTGAGCAACACCTTCAACATCTTTCTCTTTAACACTTTCTGGTTCTACATTCTTTGTAGAAGATTCAGTAACCTTTTCAACACTTGGACCTTGTGCAGCAGCTTTAGCTTCCTCATTTCTCTTTATAAAATCATCTAGTATGTCCTTCATCAAGTCAACACCTTGCTGCACTAATTATGTAGGATCTATCACTGGTTCATCCACAAGTGTTGGTGTAGGCTTCTTCTTAGCTGGCTCTGCAAAATAAACATTGATCATTCATTAGCATAATATAACATTTAATAATCTAACTTTTCTTGTGACTCCCCCTTTCAACTTTACTCTTAACAACAATCTTAGGTGTGGTCACTTTAGGTGCAGTCACTATTGGAGAAGCCTTTGGAGTTCTCTTTCCATCCTTTACAAACCAGTACCTCAACTTCTTTTCATGCATGCCACTTAAACTATCAGTCTCATCTTCAGAATTACTGTTCTTGTGCCTCCAAGCCTCATTCTCAGGAGTCAGATAGTTTGGATTTTCAATTTTACAAATCATTCTCTTAACTCTTGGCTCCGGTTCATCTTTCTTCAGACCTTTATATTGATTCAATCTACTCAAGGTCTCACTTTTCATGTGATGTAGATCAAATTCATCAGCTGGATCCTTCGGGAGGTCTTTCACTTGATCATCAATCAATATTTGTGTAACACCACGTAAAAACGTATCCAATTATGTAAAGACACGTGTCCTAAACTCTAAACATGTGAAAGATTGAGTTTGAAGGACTAAAATTGACAAACAGTGAAAATATGTGTACGAAGGGACTAAAAGTGTCAACATGCCAAACTTGTGCCTCTGCATGACCACACACGAAGAATATATTCTTAAACGAGTGACTAATTGGATATAAGAAGCCGTTTATGAAATTAATCGAAAGATTAAAAACTACAGGGGTTAAACGTGTCAACATGTAAATTCTTACCTCTGAGTGACCTTTTAACGAACCCGAGGCTTCGAAATATTCAAATATGCTCTCAAGAATAGGTGATATAAATTTCACATGGTTTCGAGATCGTTAAGCAAGTTTTCAAGACTTTGGGTTAAAAGTGTCAATAGTAAGAAACTTGTGTTTATGGTGACCTTTTAACGAAACCGGGCCTAACGGAGTTTGGTTAAACCCCCTTGAACCTCTACAAACTAACTACAAGGGCTTTATATGCTAAAAATGAGGTTATATTAAGTTTTAAAGGACCAGGGACTGAAACTGCCAAGATTGAAACATTTTTAACCTGAAGGAGAGGTTGTCGCGGGGCGCGTAAATCCCCTTAAGATTTTACGTGGCCCGCGAGAGACTGCCCATCGCAGAAAAATCATGCCAGCTGCAGGTTTCAGCTCAGAACCGACTTAAACTCTTTCCAATCGATACCAGGGGCTGTTTAATACCACTAGGACACCTGGGGTGATCCTAGATGCCCCCAAAACACCTGCCTTGATCTCCTTGCATGCAATTTATCTATATAAAGGCTCCTAAGTTATTTTGTTCAAGTGCTCATTCACTTGCAACAACTACAACACTCACTTCTGGAGATAGCCAGCATTAGAAGAGGATCAAGAAGTGTAGAAAAGATAGCTAGGACCTTATGTAAGTGCCTTAGCCCTTTCTTAGTTCAGTTTATTAGCTTAAAAACTGAAAAGTCAAAGATATCGTAAATAGACTTTGACTTTAGGTTTAATTACAAATGGTCCAGCCACTGACCGAAATAAAAGCGGTTATGGGACCATATTAAGCTAGGTGATTAACCCTTAAAAGGGCACTTCCAAATTATTTCGTTTGACTAGTTAATTGTCGGGTCAAACTATTAAGTCAAAAGTCAAACTGGACAGAATTTAAAATAATGATTTAAATTAATAAAACAGAGGTTATAAATTATATTTTAGCATTCTAATAACTTGGTAATTAATATTAGAACATGCTTAAACATGTATAACCCGACAATTATCAGTTTAAGGTCGATTCATAACCGAAAGTCGCAAAAGCTTGACTTTTGCTTTGACTCTCAGTTCTGACCCAATTGAGCTTAATTCTTCCATGTTTTAAGCTTCCATTAGGACCACATTATATAGTAGTATAACCCCCTGGAGTTACATTGCTTGGTCCTTAGTAGTTTGAATTATATGCTCTCGTTTGTTATTATGCTTATAAATACCATAATTGCCCTTTTGACATATAAATGAGATTTTTAGAAATGTGAGAGGACAAAAACCCTTGTTACCGATATATAAGCTTGTCCCGAAAATTTGACATCAGTTCTTGGTCTCAAACTGAAGTTATGCTCGATATCGTAAATAGAAGCTTTTTATTAATTACATTGCGATATCTTGCATAAGACATGTTTAAACTTGAATTTTGACCCAAAACTCATTACCTACTGTTAAGATATTATTGTTAAGAATTTTTGGAGTTTTTGACCAGATTATAATCTGATCATATCATAGAGTTCTTGTGTAATTCGGTAAATGACGATAATACCCTTTTCATGCATAAAATGAGATTTACAAATGATTTGAATGCCAAACCTGTGACACCTGTGTCACTTCAACCATCAAACAAATTCCAAACCAATGAAATATTGTATTTCATACTTGGGATTTGTAAAAATATGTGTATCGATTGCACATATCAACTCTTGTTCGATTTCAAGCTCTAAATCGCTTTCTGGAAGGTTATACGCGCACTGATGCGTAAATATAACCAGTTTAATGCAACGAACACTCCGGAATAGTGAAATAGGCTTAAAATACCTTAAATAACCTTTACATAACTTAGATATAAGTTTTGGAAGGTTTGGTGTGGTGAAATCAAAGTTTATTCGCTTACAGGGACTAAAGTTGACAAACTGTGAAAGTATGCCAATTTGAACTGTAACAGACATTCCAGAACATGACCATAAGTTAAACATACCATAAATATCCTTTACATAGCTTAGAAATAGGCTTTGAGGTGTTCGGTGTGCTAAAATAAACTTTTGGGTCATTCAGGGACTAAAAGCGTCAAAAAGTGCACAAGTTTGCATTTTCGCGCATAACTTACGTTCTGAATACATCCGGACATCCAAAAATTTATGTAAGCACTAAAATATTTTATTTTAGTGTTTGGCATAAGAAAAATCTATTCGTCACGCATTTTGGATCGTTTTTCGCGCTTATGCGCATTCTGTCGTAATTAAGCGAACATCGCGTTCGTACGACCAAACGAACTGGCATCCGACATATTTTTGAGCATGTTTCATGTCCACAATGTTTAGGCATCATTTTAGGGCCTTAAAATTGGTTTTACGGGCCTTAGAAGTGTCGGGAATGGCCTTAAACACGTGCAGGGGCTGAAACTGTCATTTTTGAAAGTTATATGCTGATCAGAAGGGCCATGCGGCCCGCATTAGATTTGTCTGATCCTGAAGCGGGCCGCCTCAGCCTCCCAGAACAGATCAGAACGAACAGTCAGCATATTCCAGCTGTTTTAACCACAACCACACACTCACAACTGCACATTCAGCTCATTTAGACCCATTTTTAGCTACCATGAGTTTCCGACAAGTGTACGCCTTGGATTCAAGCACGGTTTCCATGAAACGATCTTAACGGTTACCCGAAAACTATAAATACCCCACCCCCATTGCTTAAAAACCACTAGAATCTGATCTAAGTGACTCTAAGTTGGAACCATTGTTTCATACCTGAGTTATTGTGATCTAGATTAGCATTCGGGGACCCTTCGTAAGTATTCTTTCGTTCTTTTATCGTTTTCGAGTCCGAAAGTCAAACTTTGTTTGACTTTCAGCGTTGACCAGCTTATGGTCAATGCGAAGTTCGTTTGAACTTCGCAACGTGATTGTAATCACGATGGTTATAGTCCTTTGTGACTATGCCTACTGATTACCACGTTGTCTAGGGTCGTAAGGGTAAGCGATCTAATAAATCGCTTATACCTTCGAACCCGACCCAGTTTGGTCAATCATTAGGATCCGACCAAATACATTAGGTGACCATAGTATATAGGGAATAACCTTCCGAGGTTATACCTTATGGTCACGACGTTTAAGTAGTTGTATGATAGGTAGTTTATATGCCTTAGGTAAATTACCAGAATACCCTTTTCATGTATAATTGGTAATTAAGCATATGTAACCTAAAATTTTGTCACATAACTGATAAGGTAACATGTATAGGCATATAACACTTGTCATAGGACTAGTTAGGCGGTCCGATCGTGTTTCACGCGAAAGACGCGTTAAAGTAGCATAAGCTACCTAAACGGGTCGTAATGGGTCGTAAGCTATTAGGTTAGGTTTCATTTAGTATTTAGGCTTTGTTAAACCATATGACACGAGTCTCTATACTCGTTTGGTTTACAAACCCTCATTCTATCCGATCCTCCGATTTAGGTCCGGTTAATTAACGTAGTTACCTATATTAGGTGTCGTTTGATATCCGCGATCTCTAGCATTGTTTGGTTGTTACTCAAGGACTTCTGAGCAATCTCAAGTGAGTACATAGAACCCCCTCTTTTAAATGTTTTCAAGGTGTTTATGTGAGTACATAGACCCCTCTTTTACTGTTTTCCAAACTGTTTTGGGGTGGAACACATGTGCCTACTTGTTACTTTCAAGCTTTCCTGTTTTCACATCATATACCTGCTATGTTCGTTAGTACATTATAGTACATCGTTTTACATTACATTTCATGCTAGGTGTGCCCATTGTGTGCATTACTTAGTACATCGTTTTACATTACATTTCATGCTAGGTGTGCCCATTGTGTGCATTACTTAGTGCATCGTTTTCACATGCTACGTATGTCTATTGTTGCATACTTAGTACAGGTCACATGCTACGTATGTCTATTGTTGCATACTTAGTATAGGTCACATGCTACGTATGTCTATTGTTGCATACTTAGTACATTTGTTATTCATCACATGATTACATTTTGGATACATATTACATGATTTACATTTGACATGAACATTTTACTTTAGTAGTTTGGTTTGAGTAAGTGATTAAGTAACGAAGCGTGTGTAATATGATACAAGCATGGTGGATACGCCGCTGGTACTTCCTATATATAAGTGTTTGTATGGTATTACATATCGTAGCGTTATTTGAATCATTTCAGTTTGAGACATAGAACATTTTATACAAATAACATACTTTTCACAAGACATTGATTTATAAACAACTTATCTTACACAAACACATTTTACATGGTTATTCATTTAACCATACATTATTCACTTATTTATACATATCATTTGATCTTATCGTTTTTCAAATGATTTACATGACAAAGCAAATTACAAGGTTCATGACTAAACATTTTTCTCAAACATAAGTCATGAATCCTATTTTCACAAAACCTATGTATCTCACAGGCATTTTTATGCTGACGTACCTATTTTCACATGTGTTTTCAGGAGATGATGCATAGGACTTATCAAGACATACTTAGGCGGACCCGTGCCTTAGCAACTTAAAACGAGACAATAACTAGTTAATTTATGTTATGTACTTTTTATTTCTTGTTTAAACAATGTAAACTCTCATGTTAGATTAATAAAACGAAACTTTAATTGCCGTCGATTTGAAACGATTAATTCTGTTACAACACTCCCCGACGTTTCCGCCACGTTTTGTATGTTCTACGTGGTCGGGGTGTGACAGAAAAGATGGTATCAGAGCCAATGGTTATAGGGAATTAGGTTATTAGTAATGCTTTGACCTAGTCTATAACCTTCTTAGGACCCTAACGCGAGTTTACTTGCGTTTAGTCATAAAACAATACCGTCACCTATCCTTAGGCGACGACCACAACAAGAACATAAATTTCAAAACCGCATTGAAAACTAATCATCTGTTCTAGGATGATTGATTACTAGGTTTTGAACCCTCTATTGTAAGGTTTTGAACCCTCTATTGTAAGGTTTTGAACCCTCTGTTATATGGTTTTGAACCCCTTTGAGTTTTCAAAATCTCGTCAAGGTTTTTGGGTTTTTAATAATGTGAACACGTGCAAACTGGAAGGGTGAATGCCTGTATTCTGGGTTTTCTGTCTAGGTAAGCACTTCGTATACATCTCATCAGACGCGAGACCAGTTGTGCTTACCTGGGAATTCTTGGGATGAGTGTTCACTTATAGGCGAGCATGTCTTCGCGATACATTATGAGGACCTATTTGCTTTGATTCAGCCTTTGTGTGTCGTTTGTTTGCTTCATGGTTCGAACAAATGACCATCACTCGTGATTTTGGTCGGTAATTGTAACATCCTATTCTTACCCACTGCCATTTCATTTGTTTTCTCTCTTGTTTCCTCTTTTAGAATGCCTCCACGACGCGAAAATCCGGTATCTATTGACGATCTGGCAGCTGTCATTACACAGCAAATAACTGCTGCAATCCCGAACATCGTTGCCCAATGTCACCAAGCTATCAACAACAATAATGCCCTCTGCAACTTCAAGACGTTCAACTCGGCCAAGCCATCAAAGTTTTCTGGGTCTCAAGGAGCGACTGCACTTCTGCAATGGTTCGAGAGTCTAGAGAGCACTTTCAGGCATGTTCAATGTCCAAACGAGCGAAAGGTAGATTTCGCATCTAGTGTCTTTGAGAAACGAGCTTTGACGTGGTGGAACGGTGTGGTGAGAGATAGGGGTGCCGATGTGGCACTGGCTCAAACATGGGAAGAACTTAGAGCACTGATGATGAAGGAATTCTGTCCTCGTCACGAGATCAGGGCTTTGGAAAGGGAATTCGACGATCTTAAGCAAGACAGCGGTGAACATCGAGCATACACCGATCGACATGAGGAGCTGAGCTTGTTATGCCCTACCATGGTTACGCCTTTGGATAAGGCGATCGAAAAATACATTGATGGTCTCCCTGACTCAGTTCAGGACATTGTTACCGGTAGTAACCCCACTACGGTTAGGCAGGCCATTGAGCTATCTGCAACTTTGACTGAATCTCAGATCAGGAAACGTAAGCTTTTCCGAAAGGGTGACAAGAAACCGGTCGAGGAATCGAAACCAATAGAAGAATCAAAGACCATGGATGAACAGACTGGATCCCTTGAGCGGTCAAAGAAGCGAAAGGCTTCTCAGAATTTCGCCATGGTTACTCACAATGATCAAGCCGTCCCCAAACAACCAGCTCAACCCCGTGCTAGGAAGCCATACAATGGAACTTCACCTTTGTGCAACCGATGTAACCTTTATCATCATGTTAATGTGAAGTGCCGCGAATGCCAAATTTGTGGACGTAAAGGTCATACAGCAAAAGTTTGCGTAGCAGCAGTTGCACCAAATCAAGCTGACAACAAACCTGCTCGAGCTCGCTTTCCACCAGGTTCTTGCTACAAATGTGGCGAGATGGGTCATTTCCGAAGAAATTGCCCAAAGCGTGCTAATGCTAATCCAGCACAAAGATGAGCATCTGACCGACTAGAAGACAACACTCTTTAGAAATAATCACATCTAATGTATTATTTTCTTTTGTTGTCAAGGTCCATGAAACAGTTGTTAACATTGTTTATAAATAAATCTTTTATTTACATTACAATGTATTTATGTGGTTGTATGCATAAACAACATATCCCCTACAATACCGACAATCAAGGAATCGCATTCCTTGAAGAACAGACTACCCCCAAAATTCTTTCATTTTACAATCTCTTGCGTTTTACACAAAGATCCTAAGTACCCGTTTCTTGCAAAGAAACGAAGTACAAAGTGCAAGTTATAATTCTGTGCGAATACCCCAAGTACCACTATAAATTCTTAATAGGGTACCTAAGGGTATTTCCGTATGTCCTAAATTATTGTGTACCTTAATTCGAACATTGCGTTTTCCTGAAAACGAAAATCGAATTTTTGGTAGATCATCCTATCTTCATGGATGGATTCTTGAAATGATTAAAGTGCCAAATGAAATCCACGAATTGGATTCCTGGTGTGCTTTAAGTATCCGCGTCCAAAGATAACGAATTAATAACCAAGTTAAACAACTATGTGATTATGTGCTTATGTGTTTCCTTTTATGTTTTTGTGTAATCCAAGTTTTTGTTATCCAAATCCTCGTAGAATCTTCCATATCTTCGTATAAGGGATTCATAGTAGGATATCCAAAGGTGCTATATTAAATCCTCAATGGGCTTGTACGTAATAGTAAAGACCCTTGGATTATATTGTACCATTCCATAATTAGACCCCTGAGTGGTCTAGGTAAACATATTGATCCAAAAATCTGGTTAGGAATATCATGTGATGATATAGCTGAAAGGACTCCTTGGTGGCCTAATTAAAAGGATCCTTTGTCGATCTAATTAAAAGGACCCTATGGTAGTCTAGTCACACTCATCACAGGTTTGATTTTTCCTCCCCTTCACATTACAAACAAATTGTGCGGACTATGCAAGGAATTGCGTAATTATGGATGCATACATAATTATGGAATTCAGTGCACGGAAACCACAGCTAGTTTGGTCGTGTGTCTGGAAAATGACTCGTTTCGTTCATTTTCGGTTCTGAAGAAGTTGTGGAAAATGACTCGTTTCGTTCATTTTCGGTTCTGAAGAAGTTGTGGAAAATGACTCGTTTCGTTCATTTTCGGTTTTGAAGAAGTTGTGGAAAATGGCTCGTTTCGTTCATTTTCGGTTCTGAAGAAGTTGTGGAAAATGACTCGTTTCGTTCATTTTCGGTTCTGAAGAAGTTGTGGAAAATGAATCATTTCGTTCATTTTCGGTTCTGAAGAAGTTGTGGAAAATGACTCGTTTCGTTCATTTTCGGTTCTGAAGAAGTTGTGGAAAATGACTCGTTTCGTTCATTTTCGGTTCTGAAGAAGTTGTGGAAAAGGACTCGTTTCGTTCATTTTCAGTTCTGAAGAAGTTGTGGAAAACGACTCGTTTCGTTCATTTTCGGTTCTGAAGAAGTTGTGGAAAACGACTCGTTTCGTTCATTTTCGGTTCTGAAGAAGTTGTGGAAAACGACTCGTTTCGTTCATTTTCGGTTCTGAAGAAGTGGTGGAAAATGACTCCTTTCGTTCATTTTCGGTTCTGAAGAAGTGGTGGAAAATGACTCATTTCGTTCATTTTCGGTTCTGAAGAAGTGGTGGAAAAAGACTCATTTCGTTCATTTTCATTTCTAAAGAATGCCTGTTGAAAATAACTCCGTTCATTTTTCATTTTTGAAAAATGTCTGTTAAAGAGAAATAACAGGATTATGCCTTGCTTATCTTTGATGGTTATTTAACACAAAGTCACAAATAGACTCCTACGAATGAATTTCGGGACAAGACGTTTGATTGGGGAATCAAACAGGATGAAGCATTTCAGATATTGAAGGATAAGCTTTGTAACGCGCCAATTTTAGCTCTACCAGAAGGTACCGACGATTTTGTGGTATACTGCGACGCATCGCGTCAAGGATTGGGTTGCGTGTTGATGCAACGCCAAAAGGTTATTGCTTACGCATCGCGCCAACTGAAAGTGCACGAAAAGAACTATACCACACACGAATTAGAGCTTGGCGCAGTGGTTTTCGCTTTACAGATCTGGAGACACTACCTGTATGGTACGAAGTGCACAATCTTTACAGATCACAGGAGCCTACAACATATATTCAACCAGAAGGAGTTGAATATGAGGCAAAGACGATGGGTTGAATTGTTGGACGATTACGACTGCGAGATAAAATATCATCCAGGGAAGGCGAATGTAGTCGCCGATCCCCTAAATAGAAAAGAAAGGATCAAGCCCATAAGGGTTAGAGCTTTGGAAATGATCATACGAACCGATCTTTCCCTGCGCATTCGTGCTGCACAAAAGGAAGCTCTCAAGGAGGAAAACCTTGAGGAAGAATATCTCCGTGGAATGGAGAAGCTTTTGGTACCAAACGAGGAAGGAACATTATGTTTTGAGAAAAGGATTTGGGTTCCTCTGTTTGGTGGATTAAGGGAAGTTATTTTCGATGAAACGCACAAGTCACGGTACTCTATCCACCCTGAATCGGATAAGATGTACCAGGATCTCAAAAATTATTATTGGTGGCCTAGGATGAAAGGCGACGTTGCTGTTTACGTGAGCAAATGTTTAACGTGCGCTAAGGTCAAGGCAGAATACCAGAAGCCTTCGGGACTTCTGCAACAACCTGAGATTCCCAAGTGGAAATGGGAACAAATCTCAATGGATTTTGTTACAAAACTGCCAAGAACGCCAAGAGGCCATGATATGATTTGGGTGATTGTTGACCGCCTAACAAAGTCCGCACACTTTCTGCCAATCAAGGAGAAAGACAGTACTAGTAAACTTGCGGAAATTTACTTGAGAGAGATCGTAGCACGTCATGGAGTACCTCTCTCGATCATCTCTGATAGAGACGGAAGGTTTGTGTCAAGGATATGGCAATCCTTCCAAGAATCTTTTGGCTCACAGTTGAATCTGAGCACTGCGTTCCATCCGCAAACTGACGGCCAGAGCGAGCGAACGATACAAACTTTGGAAGACATGCTGAGGGCATGTGTTATGGATTTAGGCGGTAGCTGGGATAAACACTTACCTTTGGTCGAATTTTCATACAACAACAGCTACCACACCAGTATTGGTGTCGCGCCATTTGAGGCCCTATACGGACGCACGTGCCGATCACCACTATGTTGGTCTGACGCAGGTGATAGGCAGCTTGCTGGTCCCGAGATCGTCCAAGAGACGACAGACAAGATCGCGCAAATACTTAAACGCATCGAAGCCGCTCGCCACAGACAAAAGGCCTACGCGGATCCAAACCGGAAACATGTGGATTTCCAAGTTGGGGAAATGGTGTTATTGAAGGTTTCACCCTGGAAGGGGGTGGCACGCTTTGGTAAGCATGGAAAGTTAAATCCGCGCTACATTGGTCCCTTCAGAATTCTGTAAAGAATTGGGACAGTAGCATACAAGTTGGACCTACCTACTGAACTGAATGGTGTTCACGATACATTTCATGTATCCAATTTAAAGAAAAGTCCAACTCAAGTTGACGTTGCCATTCCTACCGACGAGATTCATATTGACGACACGCTCCACTTCGTAGAAGAACCTGTCGAGGTCACAGATTGGGAAGTTAACAAGACCCGCCGGAGCAGTGTCAAACTCGTCAAAGTTCGTTGGAATGCCAGACATGGTCCTGAATTCACATGGGAACGTGAGGACCGGATGAAAGAGAAATACCCCCACTTATTTCCTAGGAACCCTGCTTCTACAAGCAGAACTTAAATTTCGGGACGAAATTTATTTAACGGGGGAAGAATGTGACAACCCGCACTAAACCAGGTATCCGTACAACTTAATTAATGATAAATTACTGCTTAATTACTGTGCTTGTTTGAAACTAGCTGATAAACTGCTACCTGCATACTGATACATGCACTTACTTGCATCATACTTTATATGTTGTCACTACAATATTTACATACGGCACCTTAGTGACAAACATGATGCACAAAAAGCACAGTAGCACTAAACGGATACACAGTGAACATGCTGAAATAACCAGCATCAGGCAGACACTGCCTCTAAGGCCTGTTAAGAGCCTCATATATTTTTGCTACACTGGTAGTGAGTGTAGGGATATAAGGGTTGTGGTACCGCGTCTCTAGGAATAAGATACACTGATTGGAGGTGCCTAAAACGTACTTTAAATACAAAATTATGCGCTTTATTATAGAACTCAGCATTTTAAATTGCTAATACAGTGCAAAAACACTTCAGAACGGTCCCGTATATTTTCCTAAGTACCGGGAATAATTTATGTTACAAAATATACATAAAGGACCTTTATCGACATAATTAAACATTTTAACGGAACGGTATTTAGTCGTATAACCGGACATTACCCGGGACACTAAATTTTTGTCAAATACCCTGTTTTATCATTTATGGCTAGTCATGATCCCCGTATGCCATAACACCCGCTAAAAATAAACAAACTATCTTTATATCATCACCTCTCTTACATCTAACTATACTTACATTCTAGTTACCATTTTTTTTCACTAAGCTACCCCCCCCCCCAACGATTTTGGTTCTTGATGGACCCACCATATCACTACTCCCATGCTCCATATCTTTCATAAGATTATATTTGATTGTTTATTTGATTTTTTGCTTGTTGAACCAAACATAATATATGGAGTTGATTATAAGAAGCATGGCACCTAAGATTTGTCATCATAACTCAAGAGATCACACTCCATCCTTACCCTCACTTCTTTCTCTCTCTCTCTATTCGGTTCTACTACAACCGAATCCACCACCACACTCCAACATTCATCACCTTCTTCATTTACCTATGCCATTCAAGCTTTGAAGATCAAACATGGTGTAACACCTGTGCCTTCACGGCCATCAAACAAATACCAAACCAATGAAATATTGTTTTTCATACTTGGGATTTGTAAAAATATGTGTATCTTTTGCACATATCTATTCTTGTTCGATTTCAAGCTCTAAATCGCTTTCTGGAAGGTTATACGCGCACTGATGCGTAGATATAACCAGTTTAATCCAACGAACACTCCGGAATAGTGAAATAGGCTTAACATACCTTAAATAACCTTTACATAACTTAGATATAAGTTTTGGAAGGTTTGGTGTGGTGAAATCAAAGTTAAATCGCTTACAGGGACTAAAGTTGACAAACTGCGAAAGTATGTCAATTTGAACTGTAACGAACATTCCGGAACATGACCATAAGTTAAACATACCATAAATATCCTTTACATAGCTTAGAAATAGGCTTTGAGGTGTTCGGTATGCTAAAATAAACTTTTGTGTCATTCAGGGACTAAAAGTGTCAAAAAGTGCACAAGTTTGCATTTTCGCGCATAACTTACGTTCTGAATACATCCGGACATCCAAAAATTTATGTAAGCATGACTACATTATATTTTAGTGTTCGCCATAAGAAAAATCCATTCGTCGCGTCATTTGGATCGTTTTTCGCGCTTATGCGCATTCCGTCGTAATTAAGCGAACATCGCGTTCGTACGGCCAAACGAACCGACATTCGACATATTTTTGAACATATTTTAAGTTCCCTATACTTTAACTTCATTTTAGAGCTTTGAAATGGGGTTAACGGGCCTTAAACGTGTCGAAAATGGGCTGAATACACAACAGGGACCAAAAGTGTAAATCTGCCAAACTTGGGCCTAGCGGTGCGCTACACTTATAGTGTAGCGGTGCGCTAGGGGTCTGCTGACCAGATTCATAGTTTTTAAACAGCAGGCTGCAGCTGTTTGATCCTCCACCACATGTTCCCAATTGCCTAGTCATGATGATAAGAACCATTTTAAGCTTCCATAAGGTTCCGACAAGTGTACGGGTTGGATCATGGCACGTTTTCCATGGAACGATCCTAACGGTTCGGGTATTCCTATAAATACTCAACCCACACAACCTCATTTTTGCACAAGAATCTGGATTTGAGAGCTCTAAGTTGAAACCATTGTTTCATACCTGAGTTCTTGGATCGGGATTAGCATTCGGGGACCCTTCGTAAGTATTCTTTCGTTCTTTTCCTTATTTTTACTGCTTTTCGAGTCAGAAAGTCAAACTTTGTTTGACTTTCAGCGTTGACCAGTAATGGTCAATGCGAAGTTCGTTTGAACTTCGCAACGTGAGTGTAATCACGTTGGTTATAGTCCCTTGGGACTATGCCCACTGATTACCACGTTGTCTAGGGTCGTAGGGTAGGCGATCTAATAAATCGCCTATACCTTCGAACCCGACCCAGTTTGGTCGATCATTAGGATCCGACCAAATACATTAGGTGACCATAGTAGGTAGGGAATAACCTTCCGAGGTTATACCCTATGGTCACATCGTTTAAGTAGTTGTATGATAGGTAGTTTATATGCCTTAGGTAAATTACCAGAATACCCTTTTCATGTATAATTGGTAATTAAGCATATGTAACCTAAATTTTTGTCACATAACTGATTATGTAACATGTTTAGGCATATAACACTTGTCATAGGACTAGTTAGACGGTCTGAACGCGTTTCACGCGCACGACGCGTTAAAGTAGCATATGTTACCTTAATGGGTTGCGATGGGTCGAAAGCAATTAGGTTAGTCTCAATGTAGTATGTAGGTCTTGTTAAACCATATCATATGAGTTCCAATACTCATTTGGTTTACCAAGCCTCATCCTATCCGATCTCCCGATTTAAGTCCGGTTTATTTATATAGTTTTAGATTGCCGACTGATTCCGTGCTCCCTCTAGCTTTGTTTGGTTGTTGTTCAAGACCTCTAAGCATTCTCAGGCGAGTACATTCTTCCCCTATTTTACTGTTTTCAATTGTTTTGGGGTGACTCATATGTGCTAAATGTTTTCGATGTTATAACGATGGTTTCAAAAACAATTAAGGCGATTTATACAAAACTAATAACGATTTCATAAAGTGAACAAACTTGTTGGTTGTGTTTACATAACAAATGACATTCATTAGCAATGATCAAGCCGACCAGTATTAGGTTATGGTACCATAGGATCTGACTAATCCCGTTATTTACTACACCCGTGGTTATGTGTGGGTATGGTAGGTAGCGACTGAATCTGTAATTATTAACTTACCCTATGGAGGTTTGTTAATGCGAAAACGAGAAGCGACGAAAACGAGAAGCGACGAGTGATGAGTCACGAAGGTTTGAATGTTATTAGCGAGACGACCATTTAAGTAGTTTCACGACCTAAAACGAATTAAAAGATTTACGATTGGTTTTCACACGATATTTTAACGATTGGGTAACGATTGGGTTTTACACGATGTTTTAACGATTGGGTAACGATTGGGTTTCACACGATGTTTTAACGATTGGGTAAACATTTGTACATGATTTACATTGGGCATGAACATTACTTGGGTGGTTTGGTTTGGATTAAGTGATTAAGTAACAATGCGTGTGGAATATGATACAAGCATGGTGGATACGCCGCTGGTACTTCCTATATATAAGTATTTGTATGGTATTACATATTGTAGCGTTATTTGAATCATTTCAGCTCGAGACATAGAACATTTTATACAAGTAACATACTTTTCACAAGACATTTATTTACAAACAACTTATCTTATACAAACTCATTTTACATGGTTATTCATTTAATCATGCATTATTCTCTTATTATACATATCACCTGAACTTATTATTTTTCAAATGATTTATAAAGGCAAAGCAAATTACAAGGTTCATGACTAAACATTTTCTTAAACAGAAGTCATGAATCTTATTTTCACAAAACCTATGTACTCGCCAGCATTTCTTTGCTGACCTCGTTTTCACATATGTTTCAGGTATTGTTGAATGATATCGATTGATAAGATGCATGCTCACATAGGATTGGACAAGGCCTTAGTGACTAAATAACAATGATAGACTATGTTTAATTTGTGTATTTAGATTTCAAGACGATGTAATTATTCAATGTTTAATAAAACGAAACACTCTTTGGTATCCATGGTTATGAAACATTAATTCTGTTACAACACGCCTCGATGTTTCCGCCGCGATTTGTTGTTTTACGCGGTCGGGGTGTGACAGAAAAGATGGTATCAGAGCCAATGGTTATAGGGAATTAGGTTATTAGTAATGCTTTGACCTAGTCTATAACCTTCTTAGGACCCTAACGCGAGTTTACTTGCGTTTAGTCATAAAACAATACCGTCACCTATCCTTAGGCGACGACCACAACAAGAACATAAATTTCAAAACCGCTTTGAAAAGCAATCATCTGTTCTAGGATGATTGATTACTAGGTTTTGAACCCTCAGTTATAAGGTTTTGAACCCCTTTGAGTTTTCAAAATCTCGTCAAGGTTTTGGGTTTTAAATAATGTGAACACGTGCAAACTGGAAGGGTGAATGCCTGTATTCTGGGTTTTCTGTCTAGGCAAGCACTTCGTATACATCTCATCAGACGCGAGACCAGTTGTGCTTACCTGGGAATTCTTGGGATGAGTGTTCACTTATAGGCGAGCATGTCTTCGCGATACATTATTTTTGACTCATTTACTTTGATTAGTCACCGTCTCATTTGTTTGCCTTAGGTAACAAACAAATGATCGCAATTTTCATGCGTTATCTTTCTGTTTTGATTGTCCAATAATCTTTCACCTGTTTCTCCCTACGCCTTTCTTTTTCTTCAAGAATGTCTCTTCATCACGATGACGCCCAGATATCTGAGCAAACAGCCAAATTAGCTCAGCGAATAGGCGAAGTAGTCCTGAAGACTGTTGAATTAGCTACTGCCATGTATCATCTCCAGGATGAAGCCACTCAAGAGTCACCAAGACAGTCAGGACCTAGTCAGGCGACAACACCATCAGCCAATAAACCAATCAAGGAATCAAAGACCATGGATGAACGATCCCCTAAGAAGTCAAAGAAGCGAAAGGCTTCTCAGAACTTCGCCATGGTCGCTCACAATGGTAAAGCAGTCCCCAACCAACCAGCTCAACCTCCTGCTAGGAGTGTATGGATTTTCCTATGATACCTACATCAAGGAACTATGTACCTTACAAACTACTCCTGTGATTTCTCTCTCTCAAATGATTGCTCATGATTCCCTCGAAAATTTTAAGTACTCGTTTCACTCTAAGAAACAAAGTACAGAAAATTAAGTGACATTATGAGTAATCGTGCTTTTCGCACATCTGTGCCTTTAAATCCTTGGTTAGATAACTAAGGATATTTTCCAGTCTCATACCCATTACGTTTTGATTTTTCAACATACACAGTACCAGTATTTCAAAACAATCTTCATGATCTCAAAACATTTCACATAGTTTGAAAACAATTTTTCTAGATGCATTGTCTATGTTATTTCAAAAACATTGGCCATGTTATCAAAACCAACCTTTCTAATTTCAAAATATTTCATATAGTCTGAAGACAATATTAACACAATACATTTTCTGATCAAGTGCATGATTTCGAAAAGCATCATTCATGTCTTTCAAAAACCTTATACATAATTTCAAAATTTATCTCGCATGATTTTAAAACATTTTTTTAAATATATCTACCTAATACACCTACTTTATGATTTCAAAAAGTATTATATATAAGGTTTCAAAAACGTTAAACTCATTTTTCTTAAAAGAACCCCATGCATAGTTTTCAAAAATATTTTCCTCATACATTGACTTAACCTTCAAAATTCTGCTTCATATGTCGCCTTGACATATCAAGCATCTCAACTTCATAAGCATTTTTACTTGATGTTTTGACATAAGCACGTCTAGTGCAAGGTTTCAAAACATCTTCAACTTCTAAAATTCATATGGGATCTTTTTATCTTTACAATTAGATCCTTGTGGATGATTATCATTCAAATCAGAATCCTTAACTGGATTTCCTTATGTACCGTAATTCGAACATTTCGGTTCCTTACAATCGAAATCGAATTTTCTTTTTGAATCTTTCTATCTTTATAGTTAGATTCTTGATAACGTTTAAAGTACCAAATGAAATCCACGGAATGGATTCCTAGTGTGCTTTAAATGCATATACGCAATTTACAAGATAAATTAACAAACAATTTTGTGGTTATGTGACTATGTGTTTACTCATCTTATATTTTCTTTTATGCATTTTTGTGTTTTTGTATACTCTGGATATTCGTTATCCAAATCCTCACAGAATCTTTCATATCTTCATATGAGGGATTCGTAGCAGGATATTCAAAAGGTACTACCTTCAATCCTTAATGGGCTTCTATGTAATAGTTAAGACCCTTGGATTATATAAGTACCGCTCCATGATTCATAAGAGACCCTTTAGTGGTCTAGTAAAAAAGATTGATTCACAATTTGGTTAAAGAATGACATCTAGTGATGTAGCTGAACAGACTCCTTGATAGTCTATTTAGATCATTTATTGATTTAATTAAAAGGATTCTATGGCGGTCTAGTCACGCTCATCACCGGTTTGTTCATTTGGTTTTCCCCTGCACATTATAAAATAGACTGTGTGAACTGTGCAAGGAATAGTCTGATTATGGACGCGTACATAATTATGAAATTTAGTGCACAGAAACACAGTAAGATTTATTATGTGTAAGAACCGATAGTGACAACAATAACGAAATGAGAACGATGTAATGGAGGTACGGTGGACGCACCAATGACGCTTTATATACTTGTATATATAGGTATCCCTCTTACGTTGCAATCATGATGATTATTAAAGTTACTAGAAGTTCAGAAATCTAGCAAATATTGTTCGATCTTTTCAACTTCATGTTTTAAACTCTTACAAGTTTCCTCTAAATAAATTTCGGGACGAAATTTCCTAAAGTAGGGGAGACTGTAACACCTGTGCCTTCACGGCCATCAAACAAATACCAAACCAATGAAATATTGTTTTTCATACTTGGGATTTGTAAAAATATGTGTATCTTTTGCACATATCTATTCTTGTTCGATTTCAAGCTCTAAATCGCTTTCTGGAAGGTTATACGCGCACTGATGCGTAGATATAACCAGTTTAATCCAACGAACACTCCGGAATAGTGAAATAGGCTTAACATACCTTAAATAACCTTTACATAACTTAGATATAAGTTTTGGAAGGTTTGGTGTGGTGAAATCAAAGTTAAATCGCTTACAGGGACTAAAGTTGACAAACTGCGAAAGTATGTCAATTTGAACTGTAACGAACATTCCGGAACATGACCATAAGTTAAACATACCATAAATATCCTTTACATAGCTTAGAAATAGGCTTTGAGGTGTTCGGTATGCTAAAATAAACTTTTGTGTCATTCAGGGACTAAAAGTGTCAAAAAGTGCACAAGTTTGCATTTTCGCGCATAACTTACGTTCTGAATACATCCGGACATCCAAAAATTTATGTAAGCATGACTACATTATATTTTAGTGTTCGCCATAAGAAAAATCCATTCGTCGCGTCATTTGGATCGTTTTTCGCGCTTATGCGCATTCCGTCGTAATTAAGCGAACATCGCGTTCGTACGGCCAAACGAACCGACATTCGACATATTTTTGAACATATTTTAAGTTCCCTATACTTTAACTTCATTTTAGAGCTTTGAAATGGGGTTAACGGGCCTTAAACGTGTCGAAAATGGGCTGAATACACAACAGGGACCAAAAGTGTAAATCTGCCAAACTTGGGCCTAGCGGTGCGCTACACTTATAGTGTAGCGGTGCGCTAGGGGTCTGCTGACCAGATTCATAGTTTTTAAACAGCAGGCTGCAGCTGTTTGATCCTCCACCACATGTTCCCAATTGCCTAGTCATGATGATAAGAACCATTTTAAGCTTCCATAAGGTTCCGACAAGTGTACGGGTTGGATCATGGCACGTTTTCCATGGAACGATCCTAACGGTTCGGGTATTCCTATAAATACTCAACCCACACAACCTCATTTTTGCACAAGAATCTGGATTTGAGAGCTCTAAGTTGAAACCATTGTTTCATACCTGAGTTCTTGGATCGGGATTAGCATTCGGGGACCCTTCGTAAGTATTCTTTCGTTCTTTTCCTTATTTTTACTGCTTTTCGAGTCAGAAAGTCAAACTTTGTTTGACTTTCAGCGTTGACCAGTAATGGTCAATGCGAAGTTCGTTTGAACTTCGCAACGTGAGTGTAATCACGTTGGTTATAGTCCCTTGGGACTATGCCCACTGATTACCACGTTGTCTAGGGTCGTAGGGTAGGCGATCTAATAAATCGCCTATACCTTCGAACCCGACCCAGTTTGGTCGATCATTAGGATCCGACCAAATACATTAGGTGACCATAGTAGGTAGGGAATAACCTTCCGAGGTTATACCCTATGGTCACATCGTTTAAGTAGTTGTATGATAGGTAGTTTATATGCCTTAGGTAAATTACCAGAATACCCTTTTCATGTATAATTGGTAATTAAGCATATGTAACCTAAATTTTTGTCACATAACTGATTATGTAACATGTTTAGGCATATAACACTTGTCATAGGACTAGTTAGACGGTCTGAACGCGTTTCACGCGCACGACGCGTTAAAGTAGCATATGTTACCTTAATGGGTTGCGATGGGTCGAAAGCAATTAGGTTAGTCTCAATGTAGTATGTAGGTCTTGTTAAACCATATCATATGAGTTCCAATACTCATTTGGTTTACCAAGCCTCATCCTATCCGATCTCCCGATTTAAGTCCGGTTTATTTATATAGTTTTAGATTGCCGACTGATTCCGTGCTCCCTCTAGCTTTGTTTGGTTGTTGTTCAAGACCTCTAAGCATTCTCAGGCGAGTACATTCTTCCCCTATTTTACTGTTTTCAATTGTTTTGGGGTGACTCATATGTGCTAAATGTTTTCGATGTTATAACGATGGTTTCAAAAACAATTAAGGCGATTTATACAAAACTAATAACGATTTCATAAAGTGAACAAACTTGTTGGTTGTGTTTACATAACAAATGACATTCATTAGCAATGATCAAGCCGACCAGTATTAGGTTATGGTACCATAGGATCTGACTAATCCCGTTATTTACTACACCCGTGGTTATGTGTGGGTATGGTAGGTAGCGACTGAATCTGTAATTATTAACTTACCCTATGGAGGTTTGTTAATGCGAAAACGAGAAGCGACGAAAACGAGAAGCGACGAGTGATGAGTCACGAAGGTTTGAATGTTATTAGCGAGACGACCATTTAAGTAGTTTCACGACCTAAAACGAATTAAAAGATTTACGATTGGTTTTCACACGATATTTTAACGATTGGGTAACGATTGGGTTTTACACGATGTTTTAACGATTGGGTAACGATTGGGTTTCACACGATGTTTTAACGATTGGGTAAACATTTGTACATGATTTACATTGGGCATGAACATTACTTGGGTGGTTTGGTTTGGATTAAGTGATTAAGTAACAATGCGTGTGGAATATGATACAAGCATGGTGGATACGCCGCTGGTACTTCCTATATATAAGTATTTGTATGGTATTACATATTGTAGCGTTATTTGAATCATTTCAGCTCGAGACATAGAACATTTTATACAAGTAACATACTTTTCACAAGACATTTATTTACAAACAACTTATCTTATACAAACTCATTTTACATGGTTATTCATTTAATCATGCATTATTCTCTTATTATACATATCACCTGAACTTATTATTTTTCAAATGATTTATAAAGGCAAAGCAAATTACAAGGTTCATGACTAAACATTTTCTTAAACAGAAGTCATGAATCTTATTTTCACAAAACCTATGTACTCGCCAGCATTTCTTTGCTGACCTCGTTTTCACATATGTTTCAGGTATTGTTGAATGATATCGATTGATAAGATGCATGCTCACATAGGATTGGACAAGGCCTTAGTGACTAAATAACAATGATAGACTATGTTTAATTTGTGTATTTAGATTTCAAGACGATGTAATTATTCAATGTTTAATAAAACGAAACACTCTTTGGTATCCATGGTTATGAAACATTAATTCTGTTACAACACGCCTCGATGTTTCCGCCGCGATTTGTTGTTTTACGCGGTCGGGGTGTTGCACATGGAAGGTGCAACTTGAAGGCATTGCAAGGGAGCATTGTTCTTGCTTGATTCTACATCTTTTCTCATTCATTTTGACACAAGATTCTTCCCTAGCTAGAGGCTAGTAGTAAGTTTCTTCATGCTTGGTCTCATCTTGTTCGAAATTTATGGCATTTAACATGTAGTATTGTTGTTTAAATCTTCTTCATGCTTGGTCTCATCTTGTTCGAAATTTATGGCATTTAACATGTAGTATTGTTGTTTAAATCACTAAATCACAAGAATATTAGAAAAATATGAACCATGAGTTATGAACATTAAATCTACATAAAAGTTTACTTGTGTATGATTTATGAAGTGGAATCTTGTCGGTTTAAGGGTTGGTTAACACATACTTGTTATTTAAAAGTCGTTTTCTTGTTTAACCCGCTAATCGGACACTTATGACGCGATTTAATAACATCGAAATCACAAAACAGCATGCTGAGTCACTGTTTCAGCCGCCTTTAACAGGCTGTAAACGGACCTTAAAAACTCGAAAAACGGAATTTCAAAAGCCTAAATCGTGTCATTTCGAAAAACGAAGAAAATGGCGCTGGAATCGTATTTTTATGATGTCGGTTACTATTTTAAAAATCTGTTTCCGTGACAGCAGCTAGGGCTGTTTGTTACTGCAGAAAATTGGGCTGTGTGTTTTCAATCACAACCTAAAACCTGAACCGAACCAGCCCCTGAAACTTTTATCAAAGATGAACACAGATGTATTTGTGACCCTCAAACTGGATTTTCGATAAACGGACTTACGAGGAATTTTTGACGAATTTTTCCGTAAACTGTGATCAGAATGTGACAAATCTGATCACAGTTCGGTAAACGATTTTCTATAAATTTTTGGTAATGAACTGGACCCCGAAATTTTTACACAATAATTTGTGGGTCGTTTATGACGTTCCACAAAAATCTGGGAATTTTTGGAAAGGGTTAAGTATTTTATTTAATCGCCCGAAAACAGTCTAGTTTTCACATATTTAAACTGAAAATAACAATGGTAGTATTTTGCGTGTTAAAACGTAAAGGTTGATTGATGATGATCATGAGTTGATTTCAAAAAGAAAATGATACGCTTGAAAGCGTGGCCACCTCCAGTTACAAAGGAAACTCTGGCGAAATTTTCTAAAAACCTAACACTTAGAATTATTTACACAACAAGTGTTAGAACTATTTTCGACATATTTTTCGAAACATAAATTTCGCCATGACATTATTTACTAAATATTCGGAAGTGGGATTTTCACAAGATTAACGTGATAAATATATTTGTCACAACACTGTTTATGATTATTTTGTGAAATACATAAATATTATTTTAGAGTGAAAATAATATTTACAGGCGTTAATGATCCCAAAACTTTGCGAACGCTTTCACCATAACTATATAAGTTACACTGGTAATTACATTACCACAAGATTGATAAAACGTAACTTACGCACATGTATTGTATCCCCCATCCTTGGGAAGATGAATAACTACCAAGTGTATACGGAACATGAACACGAAATAGTTGTCTAACTATTTCCCAAAGACATAAACTATAAAGCTAAAGCACGGCCGTCCGTCTAATAGAATTAGCACTTGTAGGTCGTTGCACAGCTTACTGTATTGGAGACACTTGGTAGAGACGCGCATTCACTGTGAGTTCATGTCCCCCTTTTCTCTAACTGTTTTCAGTTTACTTAACTGCGGGGGTGAAATACATGTTACTATGATTTACGAGTACTTTACAACGGTATGTTTAACGTAAGGAGGTGTTATACGATCATGTGAGTGGATAGGAACAACATGGGGCCATTAGTCCTCATGGAGGGACCGAGGGACAGGAGCGGTAGATCTATCTGGGTGTAGCGAGCCCAGCCCCCGGCCAAACTAGAAACGGACCGTGGGGTGACTTTGTCCACATACTTTGCCGTGGCGAAATCTGCTAGGTTTGAGTCTCCCTATTTGCACTTCACATATGTCAGTGGCCTTGCAAACCATTGGTGATCACAAGTCCTCTTACACTGCTACATACCACAACTATTTTTATACTCACAAGTGTTTTACATACTCACTTACACATGAACTCGCTCAACATTATTGTTGATTTTTCAACTTACATGTATTTCAGGAAATTAACGAGATCTGGCACGGTATGGCATGTTTTCCGCTGCACTAGTTTCCGAGGTCATCCGGGGTTTAGGGGATGTGTCTCTTTCCTGGACAAGACACAGTCCTTAAACCATGTTTATGTTATGTTTCAGTTTGTAATGTCTGTTGGACAAGGTTATGGTTGTTGGTTAAAACAATGGTACAGTATTTTGTTTTCAAAACTTAATGGATGATCTTGCATGTTTTTAACTCATATAGCTTTGGTATGATTAAGCTATGGTATTAAGAAGTCACACCAAAATTAACCACGCTTCCGCAAAGCCAGGGTGTGACACATGTGGTCTCGAGTGAACAGTGCAACAGTTGGGCCGGTTGGGCCATGCACCCCCTTTAGTTACCCGAAAGCCCATCAGGGTGCACCAATTTAGAACAAGTATATAATCCTTGATGATAACCAACCTTGCCATTTCTTTGGGCAACTCACACTTACTCTCACACACACTCCTACATTCTCTCTTACTAAAACCCTAGAACCACAAACCTCCTCTCATCCTTTCTCTCGGATCAAACCGGCGACCACAAGGAGCTCTCGGACCAGCTCGTACACACCCATTTGGAAGCTTCATTCGCTACTACTTCACACCTTTGAACCCACACTTGAATCGGTTAGTATCCCACCTTGTTTGCTTAGTGATGAATGCATTATGACTATTGTTTGTGTATGATAAAAGTGTTTGTTTGATTAGGAGTGCACATGTTCATGTTTGATGTGTAGGATGTGTATTAGCTAACATAAAAGTGGTTGAATGTTGATGATAAATCTTATAGATGCATGTATTGATCGGATATGTTGGATATAGGAACTAAAGAGAATAACTAGGTTATGTAACTATTGCGGTTTATGCTTATTTGGATTAATCAAGTGTGCAAGCATGACTTATGAAATAGTAATGGTAAAAAGTTGCCTTAAAATGCTTCGGAAATGGCAAAGATAGATCTAGTAGCATGTTTCGAGTCGGATCCGGATGAATGATCATGATGAACAATTTGAATATGTGAAGAACAACATGAATATGATATGAATGTGCCTTGAATATTTGAAATTGAGGTGTTTGATCCATTTCGGTTAGTTGTTAGACAAAGAAACATGTTAGTGCATTGTCATTGGCTAGTACACCATATCATGAACATGAAATTCCATTGGTTAGTACATATGGACAGATTCTAGAAGGTTTCGGTTACCAGGAATACAAGTCGAGATCTCTAGTCTCGACTCGAGACCAACCCAGGACAACTCGAGATCACGGTTGCGACACAGGTTGCGAGTCGAGAACCCCTAGTCTCGACTCGAGACCACACAATACCAGCGCATAAACAACATGACTCGAAACCGGATTACGGACCTTGTTGCGACTCGAGACCTGACTCGAGAATACCAGGTCTCGAGTGATGAAGACTAAACCGAGACAACACTGTCTCGACTCGAGATCTCTAGTCTCGACTCGAGATCACGTGCACATACTCGCTGAATTGGACTTGCATTGTTACGGGCTTAGGTGATTGGGCCGGACCTTTGGGCCTTGTTTATTTATATACATGCTACTGTTCAACTCGTAGGTATTATTGTAAACCGCCATGTTTATACGTGTATGCCATGAATAATACCTGTATGCAACTTGCTAGTATACGTGTAGAAAACATACGTGCATTTCTTGGTTTGAACCTGACATGTATGATAACCATGTTAGGACGTGGTTGACCACTAGCACCTAGACTTGACTTTTCTGTGTATCTGCCGAGCAAACCAAGGTGAGTTCACACCCTCTACAAAGCATGGGATTCCCAGGGGTTGGGAATGGGGTTAAGGAACATGGATTCCTCGTCCTTCTTGGGTAGGACAGTATTGGTTCAGGAATGTAATTCCTCGTCCTCATGGACAGATAACTCGTATTAGACCAAAACTCTATCACGAAGTCCCTCCTTTTTATATCGACTTAATCGCCGGGCCAATGGCGAGCGGGTCATTAGTTAGATAGCGCTATTTAGGTTTGACAAACCTCACACCGTGCCGCAGAGGACGGGCGTGAACTAATGGATCTGGGCACGTCAATGATGATAGACATTGACAGTTCAGGGCACATAAACATGACTACCGTCAGCAGTCGATATGGTAACGAGTCTAGTATATACATGGGGTAGCCCCCACGGCCGAAATGCCAGATAACTAACACGGGGTAGCCCCCACGGCTGGATTGCCAGAGTAACCGGGAATAAACAAGTCACGTTTTCAACTATGGGGTAACCCCCACGGCAGGATGCCAGATAAAGGAAACTGTTTTCAGAACAACTTAAAACGAACACCCAACCGTGAACTCACTCAACTTGTTGTTGACTCGTTACTACATGCTTTGCAGGTCAATAGGTAATTAGCTGGAGCTTGCATGGAAGAGAGTCGTTGTGGGACATGGACAGCTGTGTGCCATGTTAAACTTGAAACAGTTAAACTTATGTTTTGATGTTAAACGTTATGCTTCCGCTTGCAACTTAAACTATGCTTTGCTTGGACACCAATTGTATTGGTTGGATTTTTATAATCACATACATGCTTGTTCAATATGATTGGTGGCTGGATCCTTGTCAGTCACGCCTCCAAGCGGTGATACTCCGCAGGTGGATTTTGGGGGTGTGACAATACATGAGTACGTGGTGTACACAAAAGACTTGATTTATACAAGATACAAATTATGTTTTCATACAAGTATACAAACGTGAAATACAAAAATTGCATGAATTCACACCAACATTATGTTGACGTTTTTCCAAAACTCACATGTATTTCAGGTAACTAGTGGATGTGCGCGCGGTTTTACTCATGCTCTTGGATGTCGCTTTTGTTTATCTTTGAATAAAGTTGTAAACTTATCAGACAAAATGCTGTCTTGTGATGTAAACACTTAAACCATGTTTTCGGTTATGTAATGTTTGGCATTTTGAAGTTATTTTATGAGCATGTAGTATGTTTACCTTTCGTATGCAATGCGAACCTTTCTTGATCACACCTCGTGCTTCCGCCGCAGAAAGGGGTGTGACAGATTGAAGCAATAAAGAATTGGGAAGCGCCAAAGACTCCGTCGGAAGTGCGGCAATTCTTAGGGCTTGCTGGGTATTATCGGAGGTTCATTGAGAACTTCTCCAGAATAGCGCAGCTATTGACGCTATTAACCCAGAAGGAGAGGAAGTTTGACTGGAAGGAAAAGCAGGAGGAAGCTTTTCAGTCGTTGAAGGAAAAGCTCTGCAGTGCACCTATTCTTTCCCTTCCTGAGGGAAGTAATGATTTCATCGTTTACTGTGATGCTTCACGCTTGTGTCTTGGATGCGTTCTAATGCAAAGAGACAAAGTGATAGCCTATGCGTCCAGACAGTTGAAAGTGCACGAGAAGAATTACACAACACATGATTTAGAGCTTGGAGCTGTTGTGTTTGCTTTGAAGATCTGGAGACACTACTTGTATGGCACGAAGTGTACGATTTACACGGACCATAAGAGCCTCCAGCACATATTCGATCAGAAGGAGCTCAATATGCGACAACGCCGTTGGGTGGAATTACTCAACAATTATGAATGTGATATCCGTTATCACCCAGGGAAAGCAAACGTTGTTGCAGATGCGCTCAGTAGGAAGGAACTGGAAAAGCCTCTACATGTGCGTGCTTTGGGTTTGGCCATACAAACGAGTTTGACCGATCAAATTCGTGATGCACAGCAGCAAGCTTTGAAGGACGATGATCTGAGAAGTGAAGGTTTAAAGGGCTTAGAATGTAAACTGATATCAAAAGCAGATTAAGTAATGTACTTCATGAACCGAGTCTGGGTTCCGCTTAAAGGTAACCTCCGTGAATTGGTTATGGACGAAGCTCATAAATCCAAGTATTCCATTCACCTAGGTTCTACCAAGATGTATCAGGACATTAAAGAGTTTTACTGGTGGCCAAAGATAAAGAGAGACATCGCGGCCTACGTGAGCAAATGTCTGGCGTGCTCTAGGGTCAAAGCTGAGCACCAGAAGCCGTCTGGGCTTCTGCAGCAACCAGAGATTCCTAAGTGAAAATGGGAACATCTTACGATGGACTTTATCACCAAGTTACCCGGTACGTCGCGTGGTCACAATATGATCTCGGTAATTGTGGATCTATTGACAAAGTCTGCTCATTTCCTGGCACTTAAGGAAACAGACAATACGGAGAAGATATCGCAGCTATACCTTAACGAGATTGTAGCCCGACATGGAGTACCTGTGTCAATCATTTCGGATAGAGACGGACGATTTGACTCCAGATTTTGGAGATCCCTTCAGAAATCGCTGGGTTCTCGTTTGGATATGAGTACTGCATATCATCCTCAAACGGATGGTCAGAGCGAAAGGACCATTCAGACATTAGAGGATATGCTGAGAGCGTGTGCGATTGATTTCGGCATAAGTTGGGATACTCATTTGCCCTTGGCAGAGTTTTCTTACAACAATAGTTACCACGCCAGCATAAACGCCGCTCCGTTTGAAGCCCTGTATGGAAGAAAGTGTCGATCACTGCTTTGTTGGGCTGAAGTCGGCGAGAAGCATTTGACCAGACCCGAGATCATTCAGGAGACTACGGACAAGGTTGTCCAGATCAAGAATAGGCTGAAGGCTACCGCGGATCGACAGAAGAGTTATGCAGACAACTGAAGAAAACCGCTGGAGTTTCATGTTGGTGATAGAGTTATGCTGAAGGTATCACCATGGATGGGCGTTGTGAGGTTTGGAAAGGGGGAAAGTTGAGCCCACGCTATATAGGTCCCTTCGAAGTCGTCTCTCGAGTTGGACTGGTGGCGTATAGACTCAAGTTGCCACATGAGTTAATTGGAGTCCATGATGTATTTCATGTCTCCAACCTAAAAAAGTTTCTGTCTGATGAGACACTAATTATACCCCCTGGAGAGGTTCGAGTGGACGATAAACTGAGATTTATTGAAGAACTAGTGGAGGTTCTGGATCGAAAAAACCCAGAAACTCAGGAGGAGTAAGATTGAGTTGGTCAAGGTCCGTTGGAATTCTAAGCGTGGACCCGAGTTCACTTGGGAACGACAAGACCAAATGCAACAGAAATATCCTCACCTCTTCCCACCAAGTGCGAAACGAGACCTGTAAAGAGTAGAATTTCGGGGACGAAATTCCCTAAACAGGGGGAGACTGTGACACCCGGCCTCTCAGGCCGTACCAGACAATAATAATTTGTATAGTAGACATGTAATTTGACTAATTGTGACTGAATGTGATACTAATATATGATATTTGATGTGTTGGTAAAGTTAGATGTGTGTAGAAATTATGTTGGCAACGATAAAATTAACGCTTATCGCATAACATTTAAAATACAAAACGAACGTCGGTGACCACCCGATCAGTGTTAAAATCCTATAAATAGTCTGTTATGATTAGAATAATAATTTTAATCATATCCGTGTGGAAAAATAATTTAAAACGCTAAGAAACTTTATTTTTCGAATTTGAGCACGTACCGCGCGATACTGCGCGAATTAAACAAAATACCGTCAACGCAGCCAGTCAAGGCAACTGGTAATTATTTCAGTAATAATTTTAAGCGATTATTTTTATAGAATGACAAAAATAATTTAAAACGCACTAAAACGGGATTAAAACGCTAGATAAAATACCCGTTATTCAATAAAATACCTGTTTTTGAGTCTATTTGCATATAACATGTGTATGTATAAATATATATTTGTGAGAGAGGGGACATGTGGGCAGTACATAGGGCAGCCATATTCCCTTGATTCTTTCCCTTTAAACACTTGTCCACATACGGTGAGAGGTGGTGATGATTAACCTTGATCCATGCACCATAAGCTTCCAACTTCCAAGATCACATTTCAAAATTCACATTCTCTCTCTCTCTCTCTCTCCTTCAAGCTCACGGCCGAACACCCTCTTACACACTATCACTTTCATTTTCAAATCCAAATCTTAGAGAATCATGTCCATTCCAAGGTGATTTCAAGCTTGTAAGAAGGTTTGGAGGTGATTTCAAGCAAGATTCAAGCAAGAAAAAGCCTCATATCACCATCTTTTCTCAAAACCCACTTTGATAACTTGAAGGTATAAAATATTTCTTTAAACATTGTTCTTGATTCATGAAGTTAGTAAGAAGTTTCTCTTGATTCTTGAAATCTAAACATAAACTTGAAAATTTCAAACAAATGAGTTTTGAATAAAATAAAAATGGGTGTATGCATGTATGTATATATGGCCGAGAATAGTGTGTGTATATGTGTATATTATATTTTGAAATTTTGATGAAAGATTTCTTGATTATTTGAATTCTTGAAAAAAAAAATAAGAAGATGATTAAAGTAAGTGTTAGTTGTCATACAAGAATGTTTTAAAATGATATGTGTTATATTTTAAAAACATGATGTTAATATGTCTAGAATAAGATTTGGAACATGAATGATGATGATAAAATTTGTAGAAGTGCATTAGATGCACAAATGTAAACATGCATGATGATATATGAACTTAAAAAGATGATTTGAACATGTTATGATAAAATACATTTTGATCAGAATATAAACACTAAAATAAAGTTATTTTGAAGTTTCTAAATAATATAACTTTGTCATAATGTTTACTAGCTTTGCATGTGGTACTTGATGCATAAAAAGTTGTAAAATACGTGAAATCACATGATTTATGTGACTTATATAAAAACTGAACTAATCTGATTATAACCAATATTTTAATCAGTAAATAACATGTATTGTGTTAAAATATCAAGTCGTTTCGAGTTGGGATGGTTACGGTAACGTTTAACCCAAAACTATGCGTTAAAACGGTCAAAAATCGGCTTTTCGGGTGATTTCTGTAAAACTGAATTAGATCAGTAAATAAACTGATATTTTTAGCTTAAAAATAAGCATTTTAACTAATTTTAAGTTTACTTGGTGTTTGGTTGGTTATACACGATTTCCGACGCCCGAAAACGTTACCGAATCGCTAAAATACGCATTTTTCAGTGAACATTAGTATGGGTGAATTTTGAGTGAATCTTTTGTGATAAAATGTGTTAAGTGATTTTGACATAAAAATGTGATAATATGTTAAGTTTTAGTCTAATAATAGGAAATTTAGATTTTTGCATGTATGCATGTACGTTTTGTGCGGTAAAAAACGGAAAAGTGCGTTAAATGTGTAACTTGTTTGTTGAGCATGAAATTTGATATATATAGGATATTTAATGTGTATTTTCTTTGAAAATAACAAAATAGATAAATTAACAAGATTTCGTGTGTTTCGGTGTTAAATTATATGAACGTTTGTGTAAAAATATTATGACGCGTAAATCGTAGGTATATCACGTATAAACGGGAGAGTTAAGGGAATTACACAATAATGGTCACCCATAAAATCGTTCAAAACGCAAAATCATAAATAAGTAAATATATATGGACTCATATATATATTTTAACGTGCCAACATAATAAAAAATGACAACCTTTCGAGAAAATCTCAAAGTTATGTGATAATTCTAAGAAACTGAGAAACTTAGGATTTTTGTGATTAAATGTTATTTTGATTAAGAATTATTCCCATATTAGGACGTATATAATCAATTTCTGGGATTGCGGTATTAAAATACGCACCCAAAGGTGAGTGTCACTAAACCCCTCTTTTTACTGTTTTGAATATATTTTGGGGGTGGAACACGTTGTTAAAAGGGTTTAATAATGTTTTCGAAATAAAACATACCTTTTACTATAAAATATATATTTTTGCTGAAAATATATAAAATTTGATGAGTTATACGTTTCACAGTAAAACGTTTTTGATGAATAAATATTGGATGTACGGTTTTTCTTAAGAGATACAGGATCGTACAGTTGGGGTACGGATGCCGACCTGGGTCTCGAGTGAGGGAGATTCAGGGGATTCGTACACATCGTGTATTAAATTGTCATATTAGTAGGATATATATATTGTACGTGAGGCAGACATCATATTGTTCTTCGAGAAAGAACCCTGCGCCCATGATGTCGTTTAATTAGTTTAAGTATTGCACGCGAGGAATTGTTGGTAGATCTATAGGGTTGACAACCCCGTCGTGACCGGTCGCCCCGTGTCAATGTCAAACGACAAATTAATATTCTGTTCATTTTCTAGTTTTGATTATCCCTGCATGGTTAATATATAGTTCGTATCGTCTAGCTAACATACGAGTCTGAAAGTTGACGCTATAATTTAATATAGAAAACTTGGGCAGTATTATTATTGTCGGAGTAATGACCCGATGGAAGGCCCATGGATTTTATCAAAGGAGTAAAATGGACTTTCTAAAATTACATAGATGTTTTCAAATAAACGCCTAATCAGAAAGTTTTCCTTGAAATAAAATCTGTTAGTAAACGAATAAGTGAACTCACCTTCCTTTGTGTTGACACTTGATTTTAACGTGTTCTACAGGTACTTGAAATCGGCTTCGGGAAATCATGGCGTATCTTGTGGATGATGATGCATGTTGTTATGTTTAATTATGTTGGACAACTTTTAAACTATCTGGGACATTTGTAATAAGATCCGCGAGGATCAAAACAACTTAACTTATGTGGTTGTGACGTGACTTTTAAAAAAAATGTAATGTTTAATAGTTAAGTTTTAAAATATGTCAAAATGTCCAACAAAAGAATGCATCGATCGACAAGATATAAATGGGCACCAACTTCCGTCTCCACTACGTTTAAATATTCTGCTGCGACGTTTTTGGGGTGTGACATAAAACCCCAGATATCATCAAGTACATAGACCTAGTATGTCAGAAATAGAATATCTTTCAAACAAGATTTCAGGGGTTACCTATATATCCGAGAGATGTCCCCCACGAAATAAGCAAGAAATGATTTTCATGTTTATATCCTGAACAAATATACTAAACGTGTAAAAACCTATCGGCATATCATCAGCAAGACTATTTAATGCTTTTAAGCATTACATATCTTTAGCATACCGTAACTGTCTAGCTGATGTACTATCATTTTCCCTTTTTATACAAACTCTTTTTGGGTTTTCTATTGTTTTAGGATTTTTGAAAATTTTCTCATGTTTTTGAATTATTGCATTTTTTATTGTTTTTTGTAATTTCTAAAAATATATCTATCTCCCCTTAAATACCAAAACAACTAAATAGACGATAAACCAATGCAGTCCGCTTCTCAACATCATCTGCAGTGGTTTTCTCATCAACGCCAAGTAACTCCTCCGAAACCGACAACAGCTTCGTACCATTCAATTTTAATAGATACTGAAAACGTGATTTATCAAAAGCTTTGGTATGTAAGTCTGCCTTTTGTTCGTCGGTGTGGATTTTGTCTATTCGTATCAACTTCTTCTTGAAACAATCTCGGATGAAGTGATGACGAATTTCAATATGTTTAGTTTTAGCGTGATGTACCGGATTTTTCGTTATGTTGATTGCAGCCTCATTATCAAAAAATATTGGAGAAGTAAGAAATTGCAAACTGTAATCGCGCATCTGTTGCTGAATCCACAGAATCTGCGAGCAGCAGATGCTGGCTGACACATACTCTGCTTCACACGTCGAAAGAGCAACAGAGGTTTGCTTCTTACACTGCCAAGTGACCAATCGGGGTCCGAAGAATTGGCATCCTGCAGTTGTTGATTTTGCATTGAGCTTGCAGCAACCGAAGTCAGAATCTGAGTATCCTTCGAGCTTGAAGTCACCATCTTTGGGATACCACAACCCCAGGCTTGGGGTTCCTTTCAGGTAGCGTAGGATCCTTTTGACGATAGACATGTGCGAGACTCTAGTACTCGACTGATATCGGGTCGCGAGGCAAGTTGGGTACATTATATCAGGCCTTGATGCTGTCAAGTACATCAGCGAACCAATCATTGAGCGGTATAGCGTCTCGTTGACCTTCTCTCCGGTGAGATCAGGGTTGATACCATGATTCGTTGCTAATGGGGTGGACATTGGCGCCATCTCGGACATCCCAAATTTCTCCAGAACATCGTAAACATACTTTGTCTGATATAAGAAAGTTCCCTCAGGCATCTGATCGACCTGGAGCCCTAGGAAGAACTTCATCTCACCCATTGACGACATTTCGAACTTCTGCTTCATCACTTGTTCGAAATCTTTGCAGAGTTCTTCGTTTGTTGACCCAAAAATAATGTCATCAACATATATCTGAACGATCAGCAGATAACCAGCGACTTCCTTTGTGAAGAGGGTAGCATCCACGTTTCATCGGATAAAACCGTTGGCAAGCAAGTGTTGAGAGAGTGTCTCATACCAGGCTCTTGGGGCCTGATGCAAACCATATAGCACTTTGTCCAAGAGGTAGACCTTGTCTTTCTGCATTGGGTCGGTAAAGCCCGATGGCTGACCGACGTAAACCTCCTCTTTCACCTTTCCGTAAAGGAACACCGACTTGACATCTAGCTGTTATACTTTGAAACCTTTCCATGAAGCAAAAGCAAGGAATATCCTGATAGCTTCAAGTCGAGCAACTGGAGCGTAAACTTCAGTGAAGTCTATCCCTTCTTGCTGACTAAAACCCTGGACTACGAGTCGAGCTTTGTTTCTGACAATCACTCCTCGGCCATCTCTTTTACATTTAAATACCCATTTCTTGTTTATCTTTCTGTGCCCGTCAGGCAGATCCACAAGCTTCCATACTCCAAGCTTTTCAAATTGATTTAGCTCCTCTTGCATAGCAATTACCCACGACTCCTCTGCCAGTGCCTCTTTGTATGTCCGTGGTTCAATCTGCGTAATAAAGCAACTGAGTGAGAATTCAGTTTGTAATGGAGCAATTTTAGTATAAAAACATGTAAGGCCATGGTCAATTTGGCTTCTTATGCGAACTCCTAACTGCAGCTCTCCTATGATAAACTCCTTGGGGTGATATGAAAGAGTCCTCGGCATAACTTCACCAGGAACGTCCACCCCGCCTTCCAAATTAGTAACATTCTGATCCACAACTTGTTCATTTTCAAGAGCTGTCTGATCTGAAGATTAGATCTGCTCCCCCTCAGATTCTGAATCAACACGATCAAAGGTAGGATCATCAGATTCTGAATCATCATCATTGACTGCCGTCTGATTTTCAGGAGCAGGCTCGCGTTCCGAAGTAGACGGAGTTTGCTGAACTTCATCATTCTCTCCAGTGTTACTGGGACCAGCTTCATCATTGTTGGAAGTTGGTTGTTGACGTTTAGAAGACCTTGCTGGAAATCTTCCCTGAGATGCTTCATATTCTCGTAAAATATCTAATTCATCAAAGTACTCTGGCTCCTCTTCTAGATCAAATGAATCCCATAGGGCATCATAATCGAATAGCCATGAGTCTGCGGGCTTTTGTGGAGGCATAGTATAGCCTTGACATTCAACATGCTGTGCTTCGATGGTCCTTTTGAGACTTGGAACAAAGACACGTCTTAGTTGACTGGAATATCCCACAAAGATACCTTCAATGCTCTTTGAACTAAACTTTCCGTCAGAATCTAGAACAGTGCAGGGAGACCCGAACGACTCTAGATATTCAAGATTTGGTTTGCGATTGTTGATCAACTCAAAACACGTTTTGTTATGCTGTTCCACAGTGAGTACCCGGTTGAGTGTATAGCAAGCGGCTGATACAGCTTCTGCCCAGAAAATAATTGGTAACTTTGAATCAGCTAGCATCGTTCTTGCCATTTCGCTCAGCGTTCTGTTCTTTCTTTCTGCGACTCCATTCTGTTGCGGAGTATAGGGTGCGCTGAACTCTTGCAGTATACCTCGTCTATCACAGAATTCCTCCATTCTGTTGTTTTTGAATTCTGTACCATTGTCACTTCTCAGTCTTCGAATGTGGGTCTGGTACAAATTTTATATTTTTCTAAAATGCTTCAGCAAACTCTCAAATGTCTCCTCTTTCGACTTCAGGAACATCACCCACGAGAATCTCGAATAGTCATCGGTGACCACTAAGCAGTACAGATCTCCAGTAATGCTTTTGATATTCACAGGACCAAAGAGATCCATGTGAAGTCTTTCTAGTGGCTTCGAGACAGAGTTCATCTTTTTACATGGATGGGATTTCTTTCGTTGCTTTCCCTTCATACAACTAATACACTCTCCCTCCAGATGAAAACTCTTCAAATGAACACCTTTTACTAGATCATTATGCACCAGATAGTTCATCTTGCGTAGGTGAATGTGGCCCATCTTTCGGTGCCACAACACTGACTCCTTTTAAGTACCTTTTGAAACAAAACACTGAGGTTGACCCGTGGTAGTCATAGAAACGCTCATATCCAACACGTACATATCATTAACCCTTGGTGCTCGCATGATGATCCACTCCTCGGGAATAACAAATTCCAGCTTCAGAATCAGACATTCCTTGTCAGTAAAGTGAGTTGAGTACATTCTGTCACAGATTTCAGAAATGCTGAGTAAGTTGTTTTCCAGCTTTACTATGTAGTTGACTCTCTCAAATGTAACGACTCTGTTTGACAACGTTCCCTCCCCAATAATACGTCCTCCTTGATTTCAAGCAAAACCGACATATCCACCGTTGAAACCTCTAACATCGTATAACAGGGTCTTTCTCCCTGTCATGTGCAGGGATGCTCCACTATCCATAATCCACTTTAAGATAGATCTCGGGAGCTCTTGCACATTTCACAAACATCTAGTTAGAAGTTGAAGCAACCCAAGCCTCCCTTGACTCGGGTAGCTTGATGTGGGTTGTTGCAGTGTACAAAGGTGGGAAGTTTTTGTCGTTCATTTTAAGACTCTCTTCGGATCCAACCTCAACCTCTTTGTACAAAAAGAATTCGTCTTTCAGAGGTTGACCAGATGGTTGATCCTTCTTTGGAACATACTTCTTCCCTGGAGGGGTCGAAGTTTGTTTCTCAAGTTTTTCGTAAAAATCCAAAGGTACATTCATTTCCACTGGTTTAGTCGAAGATGATTGTTTTGCAGTACAAAAACCTTTGGTTTTGGAACACTTTATGTCTTAGTTTCAGATTTTGGCTTCCAAGTCTGTTGTGGAGAAGGGACCCGTTTGTAAAATTGATCAGTTTTCTTTACTGGCTGTTTTACGGGTTTAGTTTTGACTTTGATGTTTTCATTTTTCAAAATCTTCTTCTCAACAAACATTGGTGCTTTGCCTTTGACATCATTTTTCTTTCTCGGATTCTCAACACCCACAGACTTAAGTTTTGAGTTGGTGCACTTTCGTGCAATGTGACCAACTTCGTTGCATTTGAAGCAAGTGCGGGTGTCAACTTTGCGACTTTTCCCTTCAGTCTGAGGTTGTGAGGCTTTCTATGCAAAAAATTCTTCATTCGTTTTCGAAAAGATTTCTGACTCTTGCTCGGTAATTGAACTTGAGCTTTTAACAAACACTTTCTTTTCAACGATCTTTTTATTCTGAAAGTTCCTTTTTGGATAGTTTTTACCACCCTGATGACCACCCGACCATCTGTTTTGATTGTTCTTGTTAAAACGTGGTAGTACAACAGGTTTCTTATAGTAAGATTTATCTTTTTCAAAGTTCAAAAACCTTTTGGAACTCTTTAACCCTTCAATCTCAGAAACCTCAATTTCAACAAGTTTGAAAACTTTCTTCAGTTTATCAACATTCACATTCTCAATCGGAAACTCAATATCCGAGTACAACTTATCAGAACCACACATCTTGTACATGACTTGAGTAGGTTCGTCATTTGAGTTGTTCTAGGATTTTGATTTTGGAATGTAGTTGTTCAGAAAACATTCTTCATCTTCAGTGGACTCACTATCTGATTTTAACACATTCTCAACAACATTTTTTACCACTTCAGATTGGACACTATCTTCATCAGATGATGAAGTGAATGTGACATCAATTGTTTCTGGCAATTTTTCAGCATCTGTTCTCTCACTTGTTTCATTAGCCAACCCGGATTATTTCTTTGAAAAATTGTTAAGCACAGGTGGTGGAACTTGATGATAACCCACCCCCGTTCCATCCGAGTAGACATCCTCACCAGCTTTGTTCTTCCTAATTAGTTTGGGAACGATGTGTTGAAGAACAAAGCTAGCGGAGTTGTAACTGGTCAATTTCAGATTGATTCTTTCATTTTCAATCTTAGCTTCTTGGAATTGAAGCTTAAGACTTGCGATCTCATCCAATTGCTGATTGATTTGTTTTTCTTTTGCCTGAAGAACTCCAGACAAATGAATGTTTTCTTTGTAAGTTTTACCATTTCGTTCGTTAAAATATTTTATCGTTCTTTTTAACTTCTCAAAATTTTCAGAAATTGTTCTATTTTCAAGAGTTAATTTTTCATTTTCTTTCTGAAAACGTTCAACATCATTTTTATCTTTTTCAATCTTTTCGGTTAATTCTTTTATTCTCTCACTTGAAGCCTTAATCAGTTTATCTCGATTTAAAATTTCCTTTTCAGTCTTTTCAACCTTTTCAACCAGATCTTGGATTCTTTTGTTCGAGAGATACGCATGTGTGCTACAGACTTTGCATTCTTTCATTCAATTTCTGCAAGGACTTTCTGTTTTTACACTATCATTCTTTCATGGAATCTACCCCGAGTGCTTTTGTCATTAGAACTTTGTCGGCCATTTTCGTCAGGTTTTCTACTGTCATTTCTTTAGTAGTATCGATCATCCCATCGTCTACCTTCTTTGACTCATGCCTTTCTTTTTCGGCTTTCTTTTCAGCGTCGATCTTGTTCTGTTCTTCAGTTTCAGCTATTGATTTTATGAGAGTTTCGAACTCAACTGATGATGGTTCCATAATGATGTTGCCTTTTGGATCTAAATAACATTCTCTATCCGGATCCCATATTCTTGCCCTTTTGGCTTCTTTCCAAGCTGCATAGATCTTTTCCTTCATATGTTGTGCCATCATCTTTCGACGGATATATGTTTTCTCTTCTTGTGTTTGTTCAATTGTTGCCAAATATGCAAAACCAACTGCATCTTCATCTGGCAAGAATTCACTCCAATCGAAACCGTCATCCTCCTAGATGACTGCCAACCCTCTTGATTTTTCTTTTGGAGTCTCCTCGATCTGTTTCATCCTCGGTGGCTCCTCTCGATTTCTATGATAAACAACTTTCTTATAGTAATCATCATGAAAAGGATTTGATGTTTCATCTGCTACAGAATTTTTGCATTCACGTTTGAAGTGCCCCTTTTGCTTACACTTGAAACACGTCACCTTGGATTTGTCAAAACTGAGTTTTGTCGAAGGACCTCCAATAGAATTTCTTCCCGTGATCTCCATAAATCGTTGTGCTCTACATATTACACTCTCCATGCACCAACGAATATCAATCAACTCCATCTCTTCAGGATCTATCTGGTCGTAGTATTCTTTTGTAAGATTAGTGTTTCCGATCTTTCCAGCTACCAGACTTTCATACGACTCCAGAATAGAAGCAAGGAATACCATCTGCTGTTTAGCTGTCTCCTCGTTGAAATTTTGAGCGTTATTCAGGTTAACAGCGATGTTGCATTGAAATACATTCTTATGAGTATTTTGTTGCTGCTGATTGCTTGGAACAGGCGAAGAAGAACCACTTCCATGATAACCGCTACTTGGTGAAGAACTGTTGCTATTCTTTTCTTGAGTCAGGGTGTTTGAACTTTCAGCAGTAAAGGCGGTTCTTGGTGAAGTGACTTTTGGGATCATGCTCCTTCGATAGCACAGATCAACATTCTGTTGATATGTCGTGCTATTCACTTTATTCATTTTCTTTATCTCCAATTCATGACTTTTGAGTCTCTCAATCAACCAATCAATTGTCATGCTTGCCATCGGTTTTGTATTTTTCAGCACCAGACCAAAATATTGCCAGTCTTTCTCATCTAGCAGAGATTCAAACAGCTTTTCGACCATCTCATCTTCGGCTATCGTGATCCCATATCTGATTAGTTCTACCTTCAGATGGCAAAACCTTTCGATCATTTGTACACTCTCGTTTTTCATACAAGTGAATAAATCGAATTCCTTTTTCAACAATCTTTTCTTATTTCTCACAATTTCCTCTCCCCCAATACATTTCTTTTCCAATTTAGCCCATAAATCTTTTGAGTTAGTATAGTCAATCAAAGATATAATGTCGTCTCGGACTGATTGATGAAGTAGGGCAATACACTTCTGTTCAGCAACAAACATATCATGTTCGGTATCAGTCAAGTTTTCCTAATCACGTATTGCAATCTTGAAACCATTTTTCAAGCACCTCCAGCTAGTGTATGCAAAGCCTTCAACCATCCATCAAACCTGTTAAACCATCTGTTGTAATCCTTGATTGCCATCAACTTCGGTGGCTTCTTGTATGTCCCATAGGCATTATCAACACTAAGTGTGTTTGCAATCTCCTTTGAAGCATTCTTTTGGTTTGTGTTGGTGTTTGTGTTTGTGTTTGTGGATGTATCTCCTGTGTTATGCGCGAACACATCACTGAATGGGTTCAAGAACTCGTCTCCCAACTTGAAAATCCTGAAAAATCAAACATTTAGAAAAATTTCACAAACTTTAAAAACTTGAACTTTTGCACTTGGATTGAATGGCCGTCCGATCGAATGGCACTTCGATCGGATGACACAAATGAACTAATGAACCAAATGCCAAGTTGTGACACCTGGGTCACTTCAACCATAATTACGAAGTTCAGTGCACGGAAACCACAGTAAGACTTATTATGTGTAAGAACCGATAGTGACAACCATAACGAAATATGAACAATGTAATAGAGGTATGGTGGACGCACCAATAACGCTTTATATACTTGTATATAAGTGTCCCTCTCACATTGCAAGCATGACGTTATTTAAAGTTACTAGAAGTTCAGGACTCTAACCAGTTTTGTTTGATCTTTTCAACTTCATGTTACAAGCTCTCACAAGTTTCCTCTAAATAAATTTCGGGACGAAATTTCCTGAAGTAGGGGAGACTGTGACACCTGGGTCACTTCAACCATTAAACAAATACTAAACTAATGAAATATTGTATTTCATACTTGGGATTTGTATAAATATATGTATCATTTACACATATCAATTCTTGTTCGATTTCGGGCTTTAAATCGCTTTCTGGAAGGTTATACGCACACTGATGCGTAAATATAACCAGTTTAATGCAACAAACACTCCGGAATAGTGACATAGGCTTAACATACCTTAAATAACCTTTACATAACTTAGAAATAAGTTTTGAAGGCTTTGGTATGGCAGAAACAAGTTAATTCGCCTACAGGGACTAAATTCGACAAACTGCTAAAGTATGACGATTCGTACTGGAACAGACATTCCGGAACATGACCATAAGTTAAAAACACCTTAAATATCCTTTACATAGCTTAGAAATAGGCTTTGAGGGGTTCGGTGTGCTAAAATAAACTTTTGGGTCATTCAGGGACTAAAAGCGTCAAAAAGTGCACAAGTTTGCACTTTCGCGCATAACATACGTTCTGAATACATCCGGACATCCAAAAATTTATCTAAGCACTAAAATATTTTATTTTAGTGTTTGGCATAAGAAAAATCCATTCGCCGCGCAATTTGGATCGTTTTTCGCGCTTATGCGCATTCCGTCGTAATTAACCGAACATCGCGATCGTACGACCAAACGAACGTTGGTGACCGACCGGATAATATTTAAATCCCACAAATATTCTGTTATGATTAAAATCTTATTTTAATCAGGTCCGTGTTGAAAAATAAATTAAAACGCCTAAAAACGTTATTTTTCAAAGTTTAAGCGCGTACCGTGTGTTTCTGCGCAACACAGTGCTTCTACCGCAAAACGCATACAACGCAGGCAGTCCTGGCAACTGAAATTTATTTCAGTAATATCTTGGCGAGTTTATTTTTATAGAATAATAAAAATAATTTAGAACGCCATAAACCGGGATTTAAACGCTAGATAAAATACCCGGTACCCAGTTAAATACCCGTGTTAGCCATATGCCAGGAATATGCTAAGGTATATGCTAAGGAATATGCCAGGAATATGCTTGGAATATGCTAGGAATATGCTAGGAATATGCTTGGAATATGCTAGGAATATGCTAGGAATATGCTTGGAATATGCTAGGAATATGCTTGTAATATGCTAGGAATATGCTTGGAATATGCTAGGAATATTCTATATGGAAGATCCTATAAATACCCAACCCTTTCATTTGCAAAAACCCACACCTTTGAAATCTGAATTTGCTCTCTAAGTTGTTGTGTTTAACACTTCATACCTGAGAGTATTCGGATTCAAACCTTCCGTTCTTGGACCCTTTGTAAGTGTTCCTTCGTTCTTTTATTCTTTTAGCGTTAAAGTCAAACTTTGTTTGACTTTCTGCATTAACCAGTTTATGGTCAATGCGAAGTTCATTTGAACTTCATAACATGAGCGTAATCACGATGGTTGTAGTCCCTAGTGACTATACCTACTGATTACCACGTTATCTAGGCTCAGTGACGAGTCGTAGTTTCGGCCAAAATGCGCATTCTTGCGTGTTTTGTAACCAAACTACTCTTAGGTATCAAAACCATTTGTTTTGATACCAAACCTGTTTTTTAAACTTAGTTAAGCATGTTTTAACATGCTTAGCTCGTCACTTTTAGTTTAGTGCTTATATAGGGTCGTAAGGTAAGCGATCTAAACAATCGCTTATACTTTCGAACCCGACCCGTTTGGTCGATCATTATGATCCGACCAAACACATTAGGTGACCATAGTATATAGGGAATAACCTTCCGAGGTTATACCTTATGGTCGCTTCGTTTAACTAGTTGTATGATAGGTAGTTTATATGCCTTAGGTAAATTACCAAAATGCCCTTTTGACGCCAAAATTCATTTTAAGCATATGTAACATAACTTTTGGTATCTAAACTGATTTGGTAACAATATTAGTCATGTTAAGGCATATTTTACTTATCATAGGACTAGTTAGGCATTCCAAACGCGTTTCACGCGAACGACGCATTAAAATAGCATAAGCTACCTAAACGGGTCGTAATGGGTCGTAAGCACTTAGGTTAGGTTTCATTGTAGTATGTAGGCTTAGTTAAACCATGTTACATGAGTTTCCCATACTCATTTGGTTTACGAGCCCTCATTCTATCCGATCCTCCGATTTAGGTCCGGTTTATTAATGTAGTTACCTATATTAGGTGTCGTTTTGATATCCGTGATCTCTAGCATTGTTTGGTTGTTACTCAAGGACTACTAAGCAATCTCAAGTGAGTACATAGACCCCTCTTTTACTGTTTTCCAAACATTTTGGGGGTGAAACACATGTGCCTACTTGTTACTTTCATGCTTTCCTGTTTTCACATCATATACTTGCTATGTTCATTAGTACATTTATAGTACATGATTTCATTGTGTTTATGCTATGTATGCCCATTGTGTGCGTACTTAGTACATTGTTTTACATTACGTTTTATGCTATGTATGCCCATTGTGTGCGTACTTAGTACATTGTTTTACATTACATTTTATGCTATGTATGCCCATTGTGTGCATACTTAGTACATTGTTTTACATTACATTTCATGCTATGTATGTCCATTGTGTGCATACTTAGTACATCGTTTTACATTACATTTTATGCTATGTATGTCCATTGTGTGCATACTTAGTACATTTATTATTCATCACATGCTTACATTTTGGTATGACATTTGGTTTGTTTAAATGGGACAATGTACATTCATTAACACCGATCATGCCGCTCGTTAGTAGGTAATGGTACCATAGGACTTGACAACTCCCATTCCTGAAATCCCGGGTTTGTTTGGATTGGAAGGAATGACCGAATCCGACTACATTTCTAGGTGGACCTTAGACTTTGTGCTAGGGTTTATTCTACAGTCACAAGGCTTGGATGTATGAATTTTCACAATACCGCATAGATGTTTGTATCAGTATAGCATGCATTTGTTCCACAAAACATAACTTTGATTTAAACCATGTTTTACTTCAATACATTGTTTTTGTGCATTTTACATATGGTTTAGTTGATATATTTCAGTTACCGTACATGATATTTTGGATACACATTACATGATATACATTAGACATAAACATTTTGACATTGATATACAAAAATTCATGATTTACATTAGACATAGACATTTGACATGGTTTTCACACAAACATTTTGACATTTGATTATACATAAACATTCTACTTTGATGGTTTGGTTTGGGTAAGTGAGTTAAGTAACGAGGCGTGTGTAATACGATACAAGGATGGTGGATACGCCGCTGGTACTTCCTATATATAAGTGCTTGTATGGTATTACATATCGTAGCGTTATTTGAATCATTTCAATTTAGACATATAACATTTTATACAAATAACATACTTTTCACAATACGTTGTTTTACAAGCAACTTATCTAATACAAACCATGTATTATTCTTTTATACATATATATCATTTGGTTTATTTATCACATTTAAAATGATTTACAAGACAAAGCAAATTACAAGGTTCATGACTAAACATTTTCTTAAACATAAGTCATGAATTCTATTTTCACAAAACCTATGTATCTCACAGGCATTTTTATGCTGACGTACCTATTTTCACATGTGTTTCAGGATATGATGCATAGGATTTATCAAGATACACTTAGGCGGACTTGGGCCTTAGTGACAATAAAAGATGCAACACTAGTTATTTATGTTATATTTCTTTGATTGTCAAGACATTTTAACTCTTTTATTCAATAAAACAATATTTCAATTTCCATGTGTTATGAAACAATGATTCTGTTACAACACTCCCCGACGTTTCCGCCACGTTTTGTTGTTTTACGTGGTCGGGGTGTGACAGAAAAGTTGGTATCAGAGCTCATGGTTATAGGGAATTAGGTTATTAGTAATGCTTTGACCTAGTCTATAACCTTCCTAGGACCCTAACACAAGATTCTTGTGTTTAGATCTTAAAACAATACCGTCACATATCCTTAGGTGACAACCACAACAAGAACATAAATTTCAAAACCTCATTGAAAACCAATCATCTGTTCTAGGATGATTGATTACTAGGTTTTGAACCCTCTAAGTTTTCAAAATCTCGTCAAAGTTTGGGTCTTATAATGTGAACACGTGCAAACTGGAAGAGTGAATGCCTGTACCCTGAGTTTTCTGTCGAAGGCTAGAGTGTTCGTACAAATCTGCAGTATCGGACCAGTCACTCTTACCTAGGAACTCTTGGGGTGAGTGTTCACTTATAGGCGAGCATGTCTTCAGTGATACATTAATATGATCCGCTTACTTTGATTAGTCACCGTCTCATTTGTTTGCCTTAAGTAACAAACAAATGATCGCAATTTCTATGCGTTGTCATTTTGTTTTATTTACCGATAACACTTCATTTGTTTCCTCCTATATCTTTCTTTTCCTCCAGAATGTCTCTTCATCACATCGATGCGCAGATATCCGAGCAGACTGCCAGATTTGCCCAGCGAATAGGCGAAGTAATTCTGAAGACTGTTGAATTAGGCATTGCCATGTCTCGTCTCAACAATGAAGCCACCCAAGAGCCACCAAAGGAAGCAGAAGTCAAGCCAGCACCACCAGCCAAGAAACCAATCAAGGAATCAAAGACCATGGATGGACAGACTGGATCCCCTAAGAAGTCACAGAAGCGAAAGGCTTCTCAGAACTTCGCCGTGGTCGCTCACAATAGTCAAGCCATCCCCAACCAACCAGCTCAACCCCCTGCTAGGAAGCCATACAATGGAACTGCACCCTTGTGCAACCAATGTAACCTTCATCATCCTGCTAGTGTGAAGTGCCGCAAATGCCAGATTTGTGGACTTATAGGTCATACGGCGAGGGTTTGCTCAACTGCAGCTGTACCAAATCAAGCAGGACCCATCCGGGTGGCAACACCACCTGCTAAGAAGCAATACAAGGGAACGACACCAATATGCGACAAATGTAATGGGCATCACCAAGCTCACTTACAGTGTCGTCGGTGTGTATCATGTGGGCGAGTTGGTGACCTGGCAAGTGCTTGTCGATGTAACCCGAACCAAGGTGGTCCAAATCAAACACAAGTCAATCCTGCTCAAGCTCGCTTCCCGCCTGGATCGTGCTACAACTGTGGCAAGATGGGTCATTTCGTGAATAAATGCCCAAAGCTTGCTAATGCAAATCCAACCCACAGATGAGCAGTTGGCTGACTAGAAGATGTTGCTGTCTTATGCTTTTGTTCTTCTGTTTTCTTGTAATGTGAAACAATCTGTTTTGTTTATAAATAAATTGTTGTTCCCAATTCTGATATACAAGTGTAGTTACATGAGTGTATGGCATTTCCCTATGATACCTACGACAAGGAACTACATTTTTACAAACTACTCTTGCGAATTTCCCATTCTTGTGTTTGCTCATGATTCCCTTGGAAAATTCTAAGTACTCGTTTCATTCTAAGAAACGAAGTACAGGAAATAAAGTGACATTATGAGTAATCGTGCTTCTGCACATCTGTGCCTTTGAATCCTTGGTTAGATAACCAAGGATATTTTCAAATCTCATACCCATTACGTTCTGATTTTTTTTCAACATGCATAACATAAGTTTTCAAAACAACCTATATGATTTCAAAACATTCTTCGAAAACATTTTTAATATAGTGTATTTACTTAACATAACAAATGCACAAAGCTTTGTCTATATTTTCAAAAACAACCTTCATGATTTCAAAATGTCTCATATAGCCTGAAAACAATATTAATACAATATATTTTCTTATCAAGTGCATGATTTCAAAAGCATCATTCATGTTTTCAAAAACCTTATACATAATTTCAAAATTCATCTCGCATGATTTTAAAACATTTTATAAATGTACCTACCTAATACACCTACTTTATGATTTCAAAAGTATTATATTTAAGGTTTCAAAAACATTGAACACATTTTTTTTAAGAACCCCATGCATAGTTTTCAAAAATATTTATCCTCATACATTGACTTAACCTTCAAATTCTGCTTCATATGTCGCCTTGACATATCTAGCATCTCAACTTCATAAGCATTTTTACTTCATGTTTTGACTCAAGCACATCCAGTGCAAGGTTTCAAAACAGGTTACAAAACATCTTCAATTTCTAAAATCCATATGGGATCTTTTTATCTCCACAATTAGACCTTTGTGGATGAGTATCATACAAATCAGAGTCCTTAATTGGATTCCTTGTGTACCTTAATTCGAACATTTCGGTTCCTTATAATCGAAATCGAATTTTCTTTTTAGAGATCTCTCTATTTTCATAGTTAGATCCTTGCTAATGTTTAAAGTACCAAACGAAATCCACGAGATGGATTCCTAGTGTGCTTTAAATACATGTATGCGATTAATAAAACAAATTAACAAATTTCTAAATAAACAATTTTGCGGTTATGTGACTATGTGTTTATGTATCTTGTGTTTTCTTTTATGCATTTTTGTGTTTTTGTATACTCTGGATATTCGTTATCCAAATCCTCATAGAACCTTTCTGTTGGATCTGAGTTTCTTTTTGATTGTATTTTCGTTTGAAATAAAGATGGAAATGAAAGAGTTGTGCAGCGGAATTATAATGAAAACAAACTTTGCATACAATCAAACAGGAGTAATACTTTTAATCAAACATCTTTACACAATGAACCGAATGATTGAATTTGTTTCAACAACGATTACAATGATTGATGTAAGAATGCAAACTCCCCCTCAGCCAGAGCTCAGTAGTTTGTTCGTGCAAAGAAGACGATGTGGTGAAAGAGCTAATAGAACAGTACAAAGTACTGAACTATTTATAGGCACTTGCAAACCACTGAGCATCTTAGCTGACGTCACCATGAAAGCGACATCTAACCTCTGATCTATAAATACTGATGTACTAACTACTGCTATTACATTGTATTACATAAAAGACACTTAAACATCTGCTGCATCCTTCCACTGCTGTGACCCCAGCAGTGCTTGTCCGGATCAGCAGTACTTGACTCAAGGCAGTAGATTGAGTCAGCAGAGCTTTGGTCTTCTATCAGTCTTTAACACTTGGCAGTAGATGCAAGGCAGCAGTTATAGGTCAGTACTTAACAAGATCAGCAGATAGGAGGTCAGCAGATATGAAACCACTTTCAAGGGGAGAGATTTGCATGAACCAACTGTAAACGTCTGCTTATTCTGGATCCACTGCTCTGATCCAGTTTTGGCTTTAATTATCTGTTCCTCTAATAGGGATCAATCCCAACAATCTCCCCCTGGAACAGATAATGCCAAAACTCTTCATTATTTGTGGAATACTTTATTGCCTCATCAACAGCTCCCTTATCTGACCTTTAAATTGTAATTCAAAGTCTAGGGCATCTGTATCTTCATCATCCCTGCTAAGTGGAAGATCAAGGAGATCCTGCAAATCTTCAAGGCTCAGGCCAAGAGCTTGTTCCCTTGATATTTTCTTCACTTCTCCACCAGACCTGAGCAAAGTCAATACGCAGGTCTGTTTGTCAGTTTCCCACTTTTGTATTTTTGAGCCTGGTGGGTTTCTTGGGAGATGTTTATTTGCAGAAGTATTTGGAGAGGCTGGCCTATTCATGACTGGCTGAGCAGTACTTGCAGTTTGATCCAAACCAAGAGTTTCCATGATCATTTTCTTTATACCCTCTTTTCCAAGGTCTTCACCTTCCATTAACTCTTTGATGGTTTCAGCAATCAGCTGTTTGTGTGGCCTTCTTTTGTAGATGGCAGCACCAACTGGAGCTGTGGATCTCCTGATTTGCAGCTTTGATGGTCTTTTTGAAACCGCTGCTTCAAGATAGTCAGGCTTTTGAGGAACCGTGGGATCTTTCTTTCTTAATTGTTCCAACTTTTTGTAAGTAGCCCTGACCGCATCTTCTTTCCATCTAGCAACTTGTCTTTTGTTACCATAATCAGCTGCTACCAGTTCCTCTTTCATTCTCTTCAGCTCTTCCTGTTTGTCAGGTACATTCTTTCTAAACTTTGCCCAGTTAGGAGGAGTGTGAGTGACTTTCCTGTTTATCATGTCTTGAATTCTTGCTGCTTCATTTTCAAGTTCAGGAATAGTGCACTCTTTGTACATGTATTTCTCTCCTTTGTACTTCTTGTGAGCCATAATGCTTTCAATGTAGTCTTTCTTCAGAGTTTCAGCAGCTCTTTCAGAAATTTGTTGACTAACATTTTTTGCAAATTGCTCTAGGGATCTGACTTGTGTGAGCAAATATTGACTTCTCTGTGCAATTTCTTTATCAGATTTCCCTTGTGTGTTTTTCTTTGAGATATCCTCTGCTTGCTTGGCCTTGATTTCCAAATATTCATCAACATTTTTAGGCCAGGGATATCCTTTTATTGATGGCAAACTCCTTTTGGCAGGGTCATCCTCAAAATAAAAAGATTTTATTTCTTCTCTAACAGCTGCTAATTCAAGAGGAAATTGAACACCTGCAGGAGGCAAGGGCTTGTACATTTTAACTGAAGAGAGAAGAACAGGTTTTGGAATTGTGACAAGAGCTAAGGATTTTGAAGATGTTTGTGGTGGTGGTGAATAGTCATCATCTTTGAGAATTAGTCTTCTCCTTTTTGTAGGAGGGACTGATGATGTTTTGGATGGAACAGTGGTGGTAGATGTAGTGGCAGTGGATTGTGATTGACTAACAGCTGTTGAAACAACTGGTGTTTCAACCACTGTTGTCATTTCAACAGATGTTATAACATCTGCTGTCTTCTGCTGTGTGTCAGCAGGTGTTGTTTTTGGTGGTGATGATGGTAAAGCAGTGGATGTCGTGTGTGTTGAAGTGGTGTGTGTTGATGGAACAACTGTTTGGCAAACAGTAGTTTTTGTAACTCCTGTTGCATCAGCTGTTTTGTATGGTGGTTTTTGAGCAGACTTTGAACGTCTGGTTGGAATGGATTTGGGTTGCCTCACTTTTCTAGTAGGCTTCTTCTTTTCCTCAACAGGATTTTCATGATCCTTTGACCCAGAAGTACCCTGTTCTGGATGATCCATTTTGTCCACCCTGGCTTTCCTTTTGGCCTCTCTATCCCTTTTTACACTTGCAGCTGCTTCTGCTAGTGCATTTGTTGTCACATCAATTTTCTTGCTGCCATCTGGCAAAGGGATCTTTTTGGTCATGTTTGAATTTTCTGGTTCAAGATAGAGACCGTCCTCTATACCCTTCCTTTTCCACTCCTTGATTTTCTCCCCCTTTTTGGCATTATCTTCTGGGAGTTGATAAATGTAGCGGACATTTGGAGGAGCAGTGCCAGTGGTGTGCAAGATCTGAGTTTTGAGAGCCTTTAAATCAGCCTGAGTGGTTTTGAACCTTGACTCCATTGCATTTCTCAGCTGTTGTACATGTTTTTCATGTTGCTGATCTGCTAATTGTGCTTGTTGTTGGAGAGAAGATTGAAATAGATTCCAGAGCTCATTTGTAGCAGGTGCCCTTTGGGGAGCAGGTGCTTGAGGTGGAACAGCAGTTGTTTGTACCTTCTGAACTTGTAACACCTGTTGTAGCATAACTTTGAGTTCTGCAACAGAGTTATCAAGCTTTGCAATACGATCCGTCAATTTCTGGTACTTTAAACCATCACCCAAGGTAATGGGATCATCTAATTTCCCACTAGCAGTGGTTTTATCAGTGGTAGATGTAGGGAATATTCTCCAAACATTAACCACTGATGCCCCTTTTTCTTGGTACTGGGGTCTTCTTCCTTCAACACTTGACAACCTTTTGATGTTGCCAGTAGGATAAATAAATCCACTGGTGGTTGGCAGAGGTGCTATAAAAGGAAGTGCCTCCAAGGAAGTCTTATGAATGTAACCACTGTCCAAATGTAACCCAGTGGGTGTAACAGTTGTAGTGGCTGCTTCACTTGGATTACCACCAAGAGTTACTTGTAACTCAAGGGGTGTAACCTCCTCAGGTTGTGTTGGTGGGTTAGCAAAGATTGATACATCAAACCCAGTCAGTTGTTGAGGTATATTCTCATTAATAGGTGATTGAGAAGGACTGGATAATGCCTGGTTCAAATCAATTGCATCCAACAACAGTTTAGTTGGTGGAGGAATTGTGGATGTGAAGGATGGTGTAGAAAGTGGAGTTGCCCCGGGTATTGAGCTGTGGATGATAGAAACGAGTGTTTCCAGAGCATCATGATGTGGAGACCCTATTTGCACAACCTGTTCTTTTTGTGAAGAAGCAGGAGGAGTTGTGGTTATGGGTTGAGATTTTTGTACCAACTGCTGTGAGGAAGTAGCAGCAGTGGTTTCTTGTGACTTTTGTGTTGTCACTGGCATAAGCTCTGGTATCTCATCCTCCAGAGTTGCCTTTTTGATGGGTTTTGTGGGTTTTTGAGTTTTTCTTTTTGGCTTTTTGGAGAGAGTAGGTGTGGGTTTCAAAGCAGTTGTGCTGCTGCTTTGATCACCTTGAGCAGTGGGCTCAGCAGCAGATACCTGAGGAGCAGTTGTAACTGCTAAAATCTGCTCAGGCACCTCTGCTTGTGTTTTGCAAGGTGTGGACATCCTTGTAAAAGTTTCAGCAGTTAAGCAATTTGTTTGAATGAAATCACCTTGATTTATTACAGCAGCATCCTTCTTTCCAAGTTTCATTTCAAAGTAGTAACTTAAAAATCTTGGAAAAAGTAGGAATGCCTTTGTTTCAACATTTTTAACCAAATCATTAAAAATTTCCTGGGAGTAGTTAAAATTTTCATCTTGAAGAATTGCAAATCCCAGTTTCTGAATTTTTAATGGTATCTCATTGAAAGAAGTGGTTTTGTTTGAAACACATTTTAAGAGGGTGTGAAATAAAAATCTTGTTGCAGGAGGAAAGTAACCTTTTTCTAAGGTGTCCTTTTTGACCTCTGCATTGTACCCCCTTTCCAGAAAATCATTTTTTAACTCGTTTTTAGGGAAAGTAATTTTACCTTCTTGATCGTCGAGTTGAAAGACCTCTGAAATTGTTTGTGGTGTAATCTTGACTTCTTTTCCCTTTAAAGTAGAGTTAATGGCTATTACAGCATCTCCTTGTGTTTCAAGGATTGCATTCTTCCAAAACTCCCTTTGGGTTGCCAAGTAAATTGGTGCATCCGCTGTCAACAAAGTTTTGTACTTTGAGGCGGTGATGATATCAATGATGGAATCGAACTCCTTTGTGGAACTTGGTTTTGTAAGAAGACCAAGAAGATTGTGAGATGGTTTGTGTGGAATTTCAGTGGAGATTGCCTTTTGAGAGGCTGTTGTCGATGAAGATTTGGATGAGGGTTTTGAAGATTTCTTTGATTTTGTCATTTTGAGGATGATTGATCGAAGAAATTTGTGGAAGATGAGATGAAAAACTGTTTTGAGAAGAGAATTTTTGAGAATTCAATTCGACAGTAAAACCCTGTTTTGATGGTGAGTGGGGGATTTTATAGGGAAGAAAGTGAATGCTGAGGTGGCAGCCGTTACAAAAGGTCTGATCAATATGTACTGCCCACGTGACAACCCCTGGTGAAAGTGAAGGACAGTACTTTTGTGAAAGTGACTGATGAAGGCAGTGGTATGGAAGCAGTAAATGATTTTCACTATCAGCGGATAGCATATCAGTGGATAAGACAGTGCTTTTGAACAACAGAGTTTATCAAAATAATGAGAGAGCAGGGGTTGACTTTCAGCAGTGGACAGATTTTTGAAGTAGAGCAGACTTTTGAACAATCAGTGGTTAATGGCAGACTTTTAAGGATTTAATGAAAAATATCATTTTTAGCTATTTTTAAGGATGGAGTTTTGATTTTCTGAAAACATTTTGTTGCTTTTATTCATGGAAAAACATGATGGTGCTTGTTATTCCATGTTCAGCATCCCAATTCTAGAGACCAAGCTTTCAAAAGTGGCTGTATCAAGTGCTTTTGTGAGCACATCAGCCAGCTGGTCTTTAGTTGGGACATGATGCAGAGAAATCAAACCTTTTTCATAGCAATCCCTCACAAAGTGATGTCTGATGTCGATGTGTTTGGTGGTTGAATGGGAAACTGGATTTTTGATGATATTTTCTACTGCCTGACTGTCCAACATGAGTGGTGTCTTTAAGGCAGTGATACCAAAATCCAACAGCTGATTTTGAAGCCACAGGAGTTGGGCTGTACAGCTTGCAGCAGCAATGTATTCAGCTTCAACAGTGGATGTTGAAACAGCTGCTTGCTTTTTGCTTTGCCATGAAACTAAGCAATCACCTAGAAACTGGTACCCTCCTGATGTGGACTTCCTTGTGGTGTGACAGCCAGCAAAGTCACTGTCTGAGAAACCTGAAAGCTTGATATTCCCATTAGCTGGATACCAGATACCAAGTGTGGGAGCACCTTTGATGTATCTGAAGATCCTTTTTACAGCAATGAGATTTGATTTTCTGGGAGCTGATTGACTTCTTGCACAGACACATGTTGCAAACATGATGTCTGGTCTAGATGCAGTTAGGTACAATAAAGACCCAATCATGCTTCTATAAAGTGTTTGGTCAATCAGCTCATCCTTTTCATCAGACATGACTAGCTTATTTGTAGCCATGGGTGTGCTGCATGGTTTACAATCATTCATATCAAATTTGGTTAAAAGTTCTTTAGCATATTTGCTTTGATGAATGAAAGTTCCATTTTGCAATTGCTGGACTTGGAGACCAAGAAAGCATTGCAGCTCACCCATAGCACTCATTTCAAACTCAGTTGTCATGAGTTCTCTAAACTCTTCACACATGGAACTACATGTGCTTCCAAAAATAATGTCATCCACATAAATCTGGACAATCATTAAATCCTTCCCTCTCCATTTTAAAAACAGTGTTTTATCAATGGTACCTCTTTTGAAACCATTTGAGAGTAGGAAGTTGGAAAGAGTTTCATACCAGGCCCTTGGTGCTTGTTTCAAGCCATACAAGGCCTTGTTTAGCCTGTAGACATGATCTGGATAAAATGGATCCTCAAAACCTGGAGGTTGACAAACATACACCTCTTCTTGAATTGTACCATAGAGGAAGGCACTTTTGATATCCATTTGAAACACCTTCATATTGTGGTTGACAGCAAAGGCCAGGAACAGTCTAATGGCTTCCAATCTTGCAACAGGGGTAAATGTTTCATCAAAATCAATCCCCTCTTCCTGTCTGTAACCTTGAACCACAAGCCTGGCTTTATTCTTGACAACAATACCCCTTTCATCAGTTTTGTTCTTGAAGACCCACTTTGTGCCAATGGGACTAACCTCTTCTGGCAGTGGTACAAGCTCCCATACTTGTTGTCTTTTAAACTGTTGGAGCTCCTCTTGCATGGCTTCTACCCAGCTGTTGTCTTTCAGTGCCTCTTGGTACTTGACTGGCTGATGGAGTGATAGAAAACCAGCAAAAAGACAAATGTTTTGGGTTTGGCTTCTTGTGAGCACCCCTTCATTTATGTTGCCAATGATTTGATCAGGTGGATGAGATCTCAAGAAGATTAAATCTCCTTGGTATGGTATGATGGCATTGGTTGGTGAAGGCTGCAAATGTGTATCATCTGAGCTAACCACTGCTGGGGACTTTGATGATCCAGCAGTGTCTTCAAAAGGTGGTGGTATAGGAGGTAATGAAGTGGACAACTGCTGACTTTTATCCACTGTTTGAGGACTTTTGTTAGCAGTGTTTGAGGATGTGGAAGCAGTGGTTGATGGGCTACTTTGGTCAACAACTGTTGAGGTAGCAGTGGTTGAGCTTTGACAACTGTTTTGAACAGCTGGTGCTTTTCCCTTTGTGGCAGACCTTTGAGGGATGATGATTTCATACCCATAGTCTGGTGTTGTATCCTCTGATGGACCTGCACTGTTAGTCTTGACAGCAGTATTTTCAAAAGTAAATTTTTTAAGATCAAACAGATCTGCAGGGTTTGCTGGGATTTTCATTGATGAAAGTTCATTGAACTTTACATTCAAAGTCTCCTCCACTGCCTTGGTCCGTGTATTGAACACTTTGTAGGCCTTGGCAGTGGTTGAGTATCCCAGATGATAACCACAATCTACTTTGGCTGCAAATTTTGAAATGGAATCTTTTAAGTTCAAAATAAAGCATGGGCAGCCAAATACTTTGAAATATGAGATCAGTGGTTTAATTTTGTACAGAATTTCATAGGCAGTCTTTTTGTGCCTGGGGTTTATTAAAACTCTGTTCTGAACATAGCAAGCAGTGTTTACTGCCTCTGCCCAGAAAGTTAATGGCAAACCTGAATCTGCAAGCATGGTTCTGGCAGCCTCAATCAGAGTTCTGTTCTTCCTTTCCACATCCCCATTCTGCTCTGGTGTTCTTGGGATGCTGTACTGCCGTACAATCCCTTTCTTCACACAGAAGGCATCCAACTCCCTATTTTTGAATTCTGTGCCATTGTCACTCCTGAAGCTTTTCACTGGAAGGTCAAATTGCTTTTCAACCTGTATTACAAAGTCTTGCAAAATGCCTGCAGTTTCATCTTTTGAGTGCAAAAAGAAAGTCCATGTGAACCTAGAAAAGTCATCAACAATAACCAAACAATATCTTTTCTTTTTGAGGCTCATGACTTGAACTGGGCCAAACAAATCCATGTGTAGCATTTGCAAACACTGGGTTGTTTTGGACTCTTCAATGGACTTATAAGAACTTTTATGCTGTTTTCCTTTTAAACAGGAAATGCAATGTTCAGGACATGAAAACAATTTTTGTGGTAGGCCTCTCACCAAACCATTTTTTGAAATTTCTGTGATTGTCTTAAGATTTGTGTGTCCCAGCCTTCTGTGCCAAAGTTCTGTCTCTTTGTTAGAGGCTGCTGAGAACAGACAGGCATCAGCTCTGGGACACTCTTTTGACATGTCAACAACATAAACATTGCCACTTCTTTGAGCAACAAGTTTAGTTTGACCAGTTTTGATTATTGCTTCAATCTTTTTGACCATTTCTGGTCCAACAATCCTACAACAGTCTTTTGTGAAGAATGACCCAAATCCCTTGTCACTCATTTGGGACACACTCAGAAGGTTGAATTTTAGATTGTCTATTAGATTGACATTTTCAAATTTTACATTTCCAGATTGTACTGTTCCAGACCCCAAAACTTTCCCTTTACTATTATTCCCAAAGGATATATCACCCCCACCATGGATTTTAAAGTCTTTGAGGAGGGCTTTACATCCTGTCATGTGCCTGGAGCCTCCACTATCTACATACCAAAGACTATCAAAGCATGCAGAAGCTCCCTGCACATGAAGTAAAAGGATTAGTTCATTAAGGTCTCCAAAGCCAACAAGGCTTTGGATGGGGTCTCAACAGTGTCTGGGATGGATGCAGAATGATGGACAGTGGTTAGGTCAGAGGTTTGAACTGTTTTAGGACAGTGTTTCTCTAACCACTGTTGTGGATCCTGACCAATCATCTGCTGGTAACCAAAAGGATGCCTGTTCACTTTGGGTTTAGAGGGCCTTTTGTAGGCCTCATAAACGTGTGGAATCCTTTGGTAAGACTGTTTTTCTCTGCCTTTTCTGAACTGATTGGCAGGGGGTGCATCAGTAACCTGAACATCTCTTTTGACAGATGTTTGGTTCAGCTGTTTTGTAACAGCTGTTTGAACTGGCACAAACAGTGGTTGTTTCTTGGTGAATTTGACAGATGATGAGGATGATGGTGGACTCAAGGATGTTTTAGTCATGTACTCATTCTTTTTCACATCAAAGTTTTTGAGGTACACACATGCTTGAGTTTTGTGGTTTGTCTTACCACAAACAATGCAGCTTTCTGCTGAAACAATGACACTTGTTTTGTTTAAATCATAAGCTTTCAAGTGGAAACAATCTTTTGTTAGATGATTCCTTTTTTCACAAAATTCGCAAAACAAGTTATCAATTTTTTCTTTCTTCTTTCTCTTTTCAGACTCCTTTGCAGCAGAGGTTTTAACCACTGCTGGGATGTCCTTGAGAGGTATGACTTTAGCTTTTGGAGCTTTAACACCATCAGTTGATGTAAAGTCCATTGGCTTGAAATTTTCAAGAATATCACACTCGTCAGACCAGGTAGGTTTAAACTGATATTTTTCAAGTTCTTCAAAAGTTGTGGAACTCCTTGTTCTGTCAAGTGTGATTTTGTTACCAAGTTTGTCAGTGATTTTCACTTCTTGGCCATTCTTGTTTGTGGGGATGAACTCAGTGGTTACATCAATGTTTTGAACAGATTTTTCACAAGCAATGTGTTCATCATCATATTTTCTATACCCAACCCCAAATTTCACATTACTTTCAATCTGTTTAGCAAGCATCACCTCATATCCTCTGCAGGATTCCACCCATCTTTCACAAGTAATCTGGGTGGATTCCAACTCCTTTTTGCAACTTTGGTATTTTTCTACCATAGTTTGAAGTTGGGTTTTGGTGATGCTTTGCTCTTCTTTTAGACAGCTGATTTCTTTTTCCTTTTCAGTCAGTTTGTTTTTAAGTTCTTTTAAAGAGCTTTCAAATTTGACCTCATCAGACAAGATTTTATCCCGAAGGTTTTCATTCACCTCTTTAATGTTTGCAAAAGCAATTATGCAATTGTCAGAACACAGTTTTTTCAAGAACTTGAGGAGATACCTTGGCAGCTGCCATCATTGCACAATCACATTGATGATCTTCATCATCATCAGCTTTCACTTTCTTTTCACCAGCCTTTTCTTCTTTCTCTTCTTCTTTGTCCTCTATGGACCATGGATCTGTCATTGGTTCAATCAGGATACCTGAACTTTCTCCCAACAGTAGTTCACCAGCCACAGCAGTAACCACTGCTTCAGTCACCTCTTCCACTGTTTCAAAGCTCTGCTGTTCCTCCTCTGTTTCAACCCCCTCCTGTATTGACTCTAATGCCATCAAACAAAACTCATCATGAGAAGGTTCATTAAAAGCATAGAGTGCAAAATTTTCATCATTAAGGTCTTCAGGCATACTGCTCCAGTCAACAAACCCTTGAGTGAAAAAGCTTTGTTGATCTGGTTGTACTGCTGCTGGAGCAGTGGTTTGAGGTGCAACAGTTTGCACTTGTACCTGGGGAGCAGGGGTTTGAACATATTGGATTTGTGGAACAGTAGTTTGGACATAGTGTACTGGCACAGGGGTAGCAGCATAGTGAGCAGTATTCACTTGAGCTGCTGGGGCATATTGGGCATAGTGCACAGTGTTTTGGTTTTGAGGTCTAGGATTTGAGCTAGGGTGAGTAATTATGGGACCAGTAGTTTGACTCCTACATTCCCTAGCGAAATGTCCCAACCTATTACACTTATAGAACTTGATTTTCGATTTATCCAACTCAACCCTTAGATTCCCATGCAGACCTGGGAATTTTCGCCCTGTTCTTTTGTAGAATTTGCTAGTTCTAACACTTAGCAAAGCCAGTTGGTGCAGGATGTCCATTTCCTCTAAGTCAGTGGGATCAAAATGTTGTAAATCATTTTGTTCAAAGCTTAGATTATCTGACATCTGGTTTTCGTTTGCAGTGAATGCATAACTTACAGAGTGAGGATCAGGGTTGTTAAAATTTGCACCAGCAGTTATGTCAATGAAGTGATCATAACCCTGATCCTTACCACTGCTCCCAGATTCTTCTTGACCCAAAAGAGCAGTGTTACCGAATGTATAATCATCAACGGCTTTTCCTGACTCTTGTAACTTCCTTTTCTGGTTCAACTCCCTTTCGTAAGTCAGGAGTCGACCATGGAGTTGGGTCAAGGTCAGATCCTTGAACTCAGGTGAATTTCTGGTGACAAATGCTATAGTGTCCCATTTTTCGGGCAGTGACCTGAGGAACCTGCTATTTTGAGTCGAGTTTGTAAAAGTAGTGTTAACAAGCCTCAGTTCACTGATGAGACAACTAAGCCGCTCAAATTGTTGAGTCAGTGATTCACCTCTAACATGACAAAATGTTTCATACTGTTGGTTCAGGATTTCCCTATTGTTTTCTATGACTTCTTCAGTACCTCCAAACTGTTCCTTAAGTGCGTCCCATAATTCTTTGGCACTGTTACAGTGTAACAGTCCAGCATATATTTCATTGGGCAGCGCTGATGCTATGATGCTAAACGCTTTAGCATCTAGTTCGATCTTTTGAAAATCGGTTTCGGTGTAGTTTTCAACTGGTTTTGGAACGAACTTTTTAGCATCTTCAGCGCTTGGCACTGAAGGAACATGAGGACCAAAGGTGACAGACCTCCAACAACCTGTGCTTTGTTGAGCGAGGATGTGACCCATCCTCCTCTGCCAGATGTTGTACTCATTTCTTTTTAGCATAGGTGGTTTAAAAAGTGAGCCAATGTTGTTTTTATCATCCTGAGATTGTGACGTCATTCTTGTTGTTTTACAGACACTGAGAAATCAACTTTAATGGTGATTAATCCTTGCTCTGTTTTTCAACGGACGAACAAACGATCAGTATCAACTATTTTGAGCTGAACTATTTATGTCAAAATGATTGTTAAATCAAATTTGACTGTCCAAGCTCTGATACCAATTGTTGGATCTGAGTTTCTTTTTGATTGTATTTTCGTTTGAAATAAAGATGGAAATGAAAGAGTTGTGCAGCGGAATTATAATGAAAACAAACTTTGCATACAATCAAACAGGAGTAATACTTTTAATCAAACATCTTTACACAATGAACCGAATGATTGAATTTGTTTCAACAACGATTACAATGATTGATGTAAGAATGCAAACTCCCCCTCAGCCAGAGCTCAGTAGTTTGTTCGTGCAAAGAAGACGATGTGGTGAAAGAGCTAATAGAACAGTACAAAGTACTGAACTATTTATTGGCACTTGCAAACCACTGAGCATCTTAGCTGACGTCACCATGAAAGCGACATCTAACCTCCTAACAAACTCTAACCTCTGATCTATAAACACTGATGTACTAACTACTGCTATTACATTGTATTACATAAAAGACACTTAAACATCTGCTGCATCCTTCCACTGCTGTGACCCCAGCAGTGCTTGTCCGGATCAGCAGTACTTGACTCAAGGCAGTAGATTGAGTCAGCAGAGCTTTGGTCTTCTATCAGTCTTTAACACTTGGCAGTAGATGCAAGGCAGCAGTTATAGGTCAGTACTTAACAAGATCAGCAGATAGGAGGTCAGCAGATATGAAACCACTTTCAAGGGGAGAGATTTGCATGAACCAACTGTAAACGTCTGCTTATTCTGGATCCACTGCTCTGATCCAGTTTTGGCTTTAATTATCTGTTCCTCTAATAGGGATCAATCCCAACACTTTCGTATCTTCATATGAGGGATTCGTAGAGGATATTCAAAAAGGTACTACCTTAAATCCTTATTGGGCTTCTACATGATAGTTAAGACCCTTGGATTGTATAGTACCACTCCATGATTTATAAGAGACCCTTTTAGTGGTCTAGTCAAAAAGATTGATTAAAAAATCTGGTTAAAGAATGACATGTGATGGTATAAGCTGAAAAGACTCCTTGGTTGTCTATTAAAATCATTTATTGATTTAATAAAAGGGACCCTATGGTGGTCTAGTCACAATCATCACAGACTCGTTCATTGTTTTCTTCCCCTACACATTTTAAGATGCACTGCGTAACTATGCAAGGGATGATGTAATTATGGATGCATACATAATTACGAAGTTCAGTGCACGGAAACCACAGTAAGACTTATTATGTGTAAGAACCGATAGTGACAACCATAACGAAATGTGAACAATGTAATAGAGGTATGGTGGACGCACCAATAACGCTTTATATACTTGTATATAAGTGTCCCTCTCACATTGCAAGCATGACGTTATTTAAAGTTACTAGAAGTTCAGGACTCTAACCAGTGTTGTTTGATCTTTTCAACATCATGTTACAAGCTCTCACAAGTTTCCTCTAAATAAATTTCGGGATGAAATTTCCTGAAGTAGGGGAGACTGTGACACCTGGGTCACTTCAACCATTAAACAAATACCAAAATAATGAAATATTGTATTTCATACTTGGGATTTGTATAAATATGTGTATCATTTACACATATCAATTCTTGTTCGATTTCGGGCTTTAAATCGCTTTCTGGAAGGTTATACACGCACTGATGCGTAAATATAACCAGTTTAATGCAACAAACACTCCGTAATAGTGACATAGGCTTAACATACCTTAAATAACCTTTACATAACTTAGAAATAAGTTTTGAAGGCTTTGGTATGGCAGAAACAAGTTAATTCGCCTATAGGGACTAAATTCGACAGACTGCGAAAGTATGACGATTCGTACTGGAACAGACATTCTGGAACATGACCATAAGTTAAACACACCTTAAATATCCTTTACATAGCTTAGAAATAGGCTTTGAGGGGTTCGGTGTGCTAAAATAAACTTTTGGGTCATTCAGGGACTAAAAGCGTCAAAAAGTGCACAAGTTTGCACTTTCGCGCATAACATACGTTCTGAATACATCCGGACATCCAAAAATTTATGTAAGCACTAAAATATTTTATTTTAGTGTTTCGCATAAGAAAAATCCATTCGCCGCGCAATTTGGATCGTTTTTCGCGCTTATGCGCATTCCGTCGTAATTAACCGAACATCGCGATCGTACGACCAAACGAACGTTGGTGACCGACCGGATAATATTTAAATCCCACAAATATTCTGTTATGATTAAAATCTTATTTTAATCAGGTCCGTGTTGAAAAATAAATTAAAACGGCTAAAAACGTTATTTTTCAAAGTTTAAGCGCGTACCGTGTGTTTCTGCGCAACACAGTGCTTCTACTGCAAAACGCAGACAACGCAGCCAGTCCTGGCAACTGAAATTTATTTCAGTAATATCTTGGCGAGTTTATTTTTATAGAATAATAAAAATAATTTAGAACGCCATAAACCGGGATTTAAACGCTAGATAAAATACCCGGTACCGAGTTAAATACCCGTGTTAGCCATATGCCAGGAATATGCTAAGGTATATGCTAAGGAATATGCCAGGAATATGCTTGGAATATGCTAGGAATATGCTAGGAATATGCTTGGAATATGCTAGGAATATGCTAGGAATATGCTTGGAATATGCTAGGAATATGCTTGGAATATGCTAGGAATATTCTATATGGAAGATCCTATAAATACCCAACCCTTTCATTTGAAAAAACCCACACCTTTGAAATCTGAATTTGCTCTCTAAGTTGTTGTGTTTAACACTTCATACCTGAGAGTATTCGGATTCAAACCTTCCGTTCTTGGACCCTTTGTAAGTGTTCCTTCGTTCTTTTATTCTTTTAGCGTTAAAGTCAAACTTTGTTTGACTTTCTGCATTGACCAGTTTATGGTCAATGCGAAGTTCGTTTGAACTTCATAACGTGAGCGTAATCACGATGGTTGTAGTCCTTAGTGACTATACCTACTGATTACCACGTTATCTAGGCTCAGTGACGAGTCGTAGTTTCGACCAAAATGCGCATTCTTGCGTGTTTTGTAACCAAACTACTCTTAGGTATCAAAACCGTTTGTTTTGATACCAAACCTGTTTTCTAAACTTAGTTAAGCATGTTTTAACATGCTTAGCTCGTCACTTTTAGTTTAGTGCTTATATAGGGTCGTAAGGTAAGCGATCTAAACAATCGCTTATACTTTCGAACCCGACCCGTTTGGTCGATCATTAGGATCCGACCAAACACATTAGGTGACCGTAGTATATAGGGAATAACCTTCCGAGGTTATACCTTATGGTCGCTTCGTTTAAGTAGTTGTATGATCGGTAGTTTATATGCCTTAGGTAAATTACCAAAATGCCCTTTTGACGCCAAAATTCATTTTAAGCATATGTAACATAACTTTTGGTATCTAAACTGATTTGGTAACAATATTAGTCATGTTAAGGCATATTTTACTTATCATAGGACTAGTTAGGCATTCCAAACGTGTTTCACGCGAACAACGCGTTAAAGTAGCATAAGCTACCTAAACGGGTCGTAATGGGTCGTAAGCACTTAGGTTAGGTTTCATTGTAGTATGTAGGCTTAGTTAAACCATGTTACATGAGTTTCCCATAATCATTTGGTTTACGAGCCCTCATTCTATCCGATCCTCCGATTTAGGTCCGGTTTATTAATGTAGTTACCTATATTAGGTGCCGTTTGATATCCGTGATCTCTAGCATTGTTTGGTTGTTACTCAAGGACTACTAAGCAATCTCAAGTGAGTACATAGACCCCTCTTTTACTGTTTTCCAAACATTTTGGGGTGAAACACATGTGCCTACTTGTTACTTTCATGCTTTCCTGTTTTCACATCATATACTTGCTATGTTCATTAGTACATTTATAGTACATGATTTCATTGTGTTTATGCTATGTATGCCCATTGTGTGCGTACTTAGTACATTGTTTTACATTACGTTTTATGCTATGTATGCCCATTATGTGCGTACTTAGTACATTGTTTTACATTACATTTTATGCTATGTATGCCCATTGTGTGCATACTTAGTACATTGTTTTACATTACATTTCATGCTATGTATGTCCATTGTGTGCATACTTAGTACATCGTTTTACATTACATTTTATGCTATGTATGTCCATTGTGTGCATAATTAGTACATTTATTATTCATCACATGCTTACACTTTGGTATGACATTTGGTGTGTTTAAATGGGACAATGTACATTCATTAACACCGATCATGCCGCTCGTTAGTAGGTAATGGTACCATAGGACTTGACAACTCCCATTCCTGAAATCCCGGGTTTGTTTGGATTGGAAGGAATGACCGAATCCGACTACATTTCTAGGTGGACCTTAGACTTTGTGCTAGGGTTTATTCTACAGTCACAAGGCTTGGATGTATGAATTTTCACAATACCGCATAGATGTTTGTATCAGTATAGTATGCATTTGTTCCACAAAACATAACTTTGATTTAAACCATGTTTTACTTCAATACCTTGTTTTTGTGCATTTTACATATGGTTTAGTTGATATATTTCACTTACCGTACATGATATTTTGGATACACATTACATGATATACATTAGACATAAACATTTTGACATTGATATACAAAAATTCATGATTTACATTAGACATAGACATTTGACATGGTTTTCACACAAACATTTTGACATTTGATAATACATAAACATTCTACTTTGATGGTTTGGTTTGGGTAAGTGAGTTAAGTAACGAGGCGTGTGTAATACGATACAAGTATGGTGGATACGTCGCTGGTACTTCCTATATATAAGTGCTTGTATGGTATTACATATCGTAGCGTTATTTGAATCATTTCAATTTAGACATATAACATTTTATACAAATAACATACTTTTCACAATACGTTGTTTTACAAACAACTTATCTAATACAAACTTATTTTACTTGGTTATTTACTTAACCATGTATTATTCTTTTATACATATATATCATTTGGTTTATTTATCACATTTCAAATGATTTACAAGACAAAGCAAATTACAAGGTTCATGACTAAACATTTTCTTAAACATAAGTCATGAATTCTATTTTCACAAAACCTATGTATCTCACAGGAATTATTATGATGACGTACCTATTTTCACATTTGTTTCAGGATATGATGCATAGGATTTATCAAGATACACTTAGGCGGACTTGGGCCTTAGTGACAATAAAAGATGCAAGACTAGTTATTTATGTTATATTTCTTTGATTGTCAAGACATTTTAACTCTTTTATTCAATAAAACAATATTTCAATTTCCATGTGTTATGAAACAATGATTCTGTTACAACACTCCCCGACGTTTCCGCCACGTTTTGTTGTTTTACGTGGTCGGGGTGTGACAGAAAAGTTGGTATCAGAGCTCATGGTTATAGGGAATTAGGTTATTAGTAATGCTTTGACCTAGTTTATAACCTTCCTAGGACCCTAACACAAGATTCTTGTGTTTAGATCTTAAAACAATACCGTCACATATCCTTAGGTGACAACCACAACAAGAACATAAATTTCAAAACCTCCTTGAAAACCAATCATCTGTTCTAGGATGATTGATTACAAGGTTTTGAACCCTCTAAGTTTTCAAAATCTCGTCAAAGTTTGGGTCTTATAATGTGAACACGTGCAAACTGGAAGAGTGAATGCCTGTACCCTGAGTTTTCTGTCGAAGGCTAGAGTGTTCGTACAAATCCGCAGTATCGGACCCGTCACTCTTACCTGGGAACTCTTGGGGTGAGTGTTCACTTATAGGCGAGCAAGTCTTCAGTGATACATTAATATGATCCGCTTACTTTGATTAGTCACCGTCTCATTTGTTTGCCTTAAGTAACAAACAAATGATCGCAATTTCTATGCGTTGTCATTTTGTTTTATTTACCGATAACACTTCATTTGTTTCCTCATATATCTTTCTTTTCCTCCAGAATGTCTCTTCATCACATCGATGCGCAGATATCCGAGCAGACTGCCAGATTTGCCCAACGAATAGGCGAAGTAATTCTGAAGACTGTTGAATTAGGCATTGCCATGTCTCGTCTCAACAATGAAGCCACCCAAGAGCCACCAAAGGAAGCAGAAGTCAAGCCAGCACCACCAGCCAAGAAACCAATCAAGGAATCAAAGACCATGGATGGACAGACTGGATCCCCTAAGAAGTCACATAAGCGAAAGGCTTCTCAGAACTTCGCCGTGGTCGCTCACAATGGTCAAGACATCCCCAACCAACCAGCTCAACCCCCTGCTAGGAAGCCATACAATGGAACTGCACCCTTGTGCAACCAATGTAACCTTCATCATCATGCTAGTGTGAAGTGCCGCAAATGCCTGATTTGTGGACTTATAGGTCATACGGCGAGGGTTTGCTCAACTGCAGCTGTACCAAATCAAGCAGGACCCATCCGGGTGGCAACACCACCTGCTAAGAAGTAATACAAGGGAACGGCACCAATATGCGACAAATGTAATGGGCATCACCAAGCTCACTTACAGAGTCGTCGGTGTGTATCATGTGGGCGAGTTGGTCACCTGGCAAGTGCTTGTCGATGTAACCCGAACCAAGGTGGTCCAAATCAACCACAAGTCAATCCTGCTCAAGCTCGCTTCCCGCCTGGATCGTGCTACAACTGTGGCAAGATGGGTCATTTCGTGAATAAATGCCCAAAGCTTGCTAATGCAAATCCAACCCACAGATGAGCAGTTGGCTGACTAGAAGATGTTGATGTCTTATGCTTTTGTTCTTCTGTTTTCTTGTAATGTGAAACAATCTATTTTTTTATAAATAAATTGTTGTTCCCAATTCTGATATACAAGTGTAGTTACATGAGTGTATGGCATTTCCCTATGATACCTACGACAAGGAACTACATTTTTACAAACTACTCTTGCGAATTTCCCATTCTTGTGTTTGCTCATGATTCCCTTGGAAAATTCTAAGTACTCGTTTCATTCTAAGAAACGAAGTACAGGAAATAAAGTGACATTATGAGTAATCGTGCTTCTGCACATCTGTGCCTTTGAATCCTTGGTTAGATAACCAAGGATATTTTCAAATCTCATACCCATTACGTTCTGATTTTTTTTCAACATGCATAACATAAGTTTTCAAAACAACCTACATGATTTCAAAACATTATTCGAAAACATTTTTAATATAGTGTATTTACTTAACATAACAAATGCACAAAGCTTTGTCTATATTTTCAAAAACAACCTTCATGATTTCAAAATGTCTCATATAGCCTGAAAACAATATTAATACAATATATTTTCTTATCAAGTGCATGATTTCAAAAGCATCATTCATGTTTTCAAAAACCTTATACATAATTTCAAAATTCATCTCGCATGATTTTAAAACATTTTATAAATGTACCTACCTAATACACCTACTTTATGATTTCAAAAGTATTATATTTAAGGTTTCAAAAATATTGAACACATTTTTTTTAAGAACCCCATGCATAGTTTTCAAAAATATTTATCCTCATACATTGACTTAACCTTCAAATTCTGCTTCATATGTCGCCTTGACATATCTAGCATCTCAACTTCATAAGCATTTTTACTTCATGTTTTGACTAAAGCACATCCAGTGCAAGGTTTCAAAACAGGTTACAAAACATCTTCAATTTCTAAAATCCATATGGGATCTTTTTATCTCCACAATTAGACCTTTGTGGATGAGTATCATACAAATCAGAGTCCTTAATTGGATTCCTTGTGTACCTTAATTCGAACATTTCGGTTCCTTATAATCGAAATCGAATTTTCTTTTTAGAGATCTCTCTATTTTCATAGTTAGATCCTTGCTAATGTTTAAAGTACCAAATGAAATCCACGAGATGGATTCCTAGTGTGCTTTAAATACATGTATGCGATTAATAAAACAAATTAACAAATTTCTAAATAAACAATTTTGCGGTTATGTGACTATGTGTTTATGTATCTTGTGTTTTCTTTTATGCATTTTTGTGTTTTTGTATACTCTGGATATTCGTTATCCAAATCCTCGTAGAACCTTTCGTATCTTCATATGAGGGATTCGTAGAGGATATTCAAAAAGGTACTACCTTAAATCCTTATTGGGCTTCTACATGACAGTTAAGACCCTTGGATTGTATAGTACCACTCCATGATTCATAAGAGACCATTTTAGTGGTCTAGTCAAAAAGATTGATTCAAAAATCTGGTTAAAGAATGACATGTGATGGTATAAGCTGAAAAGACTCATTGGTTGTCTATTAAAATCATTTATTGATTTAATAAAAGGGACCCTATGGTGGTCTAGTCACAATCATCACAGACTCGTTCATTGTTTTCTTCCCCTACACATTTTAAGATGCACTGCGTAACTATGCAAGGAATGACCTAATTATGGATGCATACATAATTACGAAGTTCAGTGCACGGAAACCACAGTAAGACTTATTATGTGTAAGAACCGATAGTGACAACCATAACGAAATGTGAACAATGTAATAGAGGTATGGTGGACGCACCAATAACGCTTTATATACTTGTATATAAGTGTCCCTCTCACATTGCAAGCATGACGTTATTTAAAGTTACTAGAAGTTCAGGACTCTAACCAGTGTTGTTTGATCATTTCAAGTTCATGTTACAAGCTCTCACAAGTTTCCTCTAAATAAATTTCGGGACGAAATATCCTGAAGTAGGGGAGACTGTGACACCTGGGTCACTTCAACCATTAAACAAATACCAAAATAATGAAATATTGTATTTCATACTTGGGATTTGTATAAATATGTGTATCATTTACACATATCAATTCTTGTTCGATTTCGGGCTTTAAATCGCTTTCTGGAAGGTTATACGCGCACTGATGCGTAAATATAACCAGTTTAATGCAACAAACACTCCGGAATAGTGACATAGGCTTAACATACCTTAAATAACCTTTACATAACTTAGAAATAAGTTTTGAAGGCTTTGGTATGGCAGAAACAAGTTAATTCGCCTACAGGGACTAAATTCGACAAACTGCGAAAGTATGACGATTCGTACTGGAACAGACATTCCGGAACATGACCATAAGTTAAACACACCTTAAATATCCTTTACATAGCTTAGAAATAGGCTTTGAGGGGTTCGGTGTGCTAAAATAAACTTTTGGGTCATTTAGGGACTAAAAGCGTCAAAAAGTGCACAAGTTTGCACTTTCTCGCATAACATACGTTTTGAATACATCCGGACATCCAAAAATTTATGTAAGCACTAAAATATTTTATTTTAGTGTTTGGCATAAGGAAAATCCATTCGCCGCGCAATTTGGATCGTTTTTCGCGCTTATGCGCATTCCGTCGTAATTAACCGAACATCGCGATCGTACGACCAAACGAACGTTGGTGACCGACCGGATAATATTTAAATCCCACAAATATTCTGTTATGATTAAAATCTTATTTTAATCAGGTCCGTGTTGAAAAATAAATTAAAACGCCTAAAAACGTTATTTTTCAAAGTTTAAGCGCGTACCGTGTGTTTCTGCGCAACACAGTGCTTCTACTGCAAAACGCAGACAACGCAGCCAGTCCTGGCAACTGAAATTTATTTCAGTAATATCTTGGCGAGTTTATTTTTATAGAATAATAAAAATAATTTAGAACGCCATAAACCGGGATTTAAACGCTAGATAAAATACCCGGTACCGAGTTAAATACCCGTGTTAGCCATATGCCAGGAATATGCTAAGGTATATGCTAAGGAATATGCCAGGAATATGCTTGGAATATGCTAGGAATATGCTAGGAATATGCTTGGAATATGCTAGGAATATGCTAGGAATATGCTTGGAATATGCTAGGAATATGCTTGGAATATGCTAGGAAAATTCTATATGGAAGATCCTATAAATACCCAACCCTTTCATTTGCAAAAACCCACACCTTTGAAATCTGAATTTGCTCTCTAAGTTGTTGTGTTTAACACTTCATACCTGAGAGTATTCGGATTCAAACCTTCCGTTCTTGGACCCTTTGTAAGTGTTCCTTCGTTCTTTTATTCTTTTAGCGTTAAAGTCAAACTTTGTTTGACTTTCTGCATTGACCAGTTTATGGTCAATACGAAGTTCGTTTGAACTTCATAACGTGAGCGTAATCACGATGGTTGTAGTCCCTAGTGACTATACCTACTGATTACCACGTTATCTAGGCTCAGTGACGAGTCGTAGTTTCGGCCAAAATGCGCATTCTTGCGTGTTTTGTAACCAAACTACTCTTAGGTATCAAAACCGTTTGTTTTGATACCAAACATGTTTTCTAAACTTAGTTAAGCATGTTTTAACATGCTTAGCTCGTCACTTTTAGTTTAGTGCTTATATAGGGTCGTAGGTAAGCGATCTAAACAATTGCTTATACTTTCGAACCCGACCCGTTTGGTCGATCATTAGGATCCGACCAAACACATTAGGTGACCGTAGTATATAGGGAATAACCTTATGAGGTTATACCTTATGGTCGCTTCGTTTAAGTAGTTGTATGATAGGTAGTTTATATGCCTTAGGTAAATTACCAAAATGCCCTTTTGACGCCAAAATTCATTTTAAGCATATGTAACATAACTTTTGGTATCTAAACTGATTTGGTAACAATATTAGTCATGTTAAGGCATATTTTACTTATCATAGGACTAGTTAGACATTCCAAACGCGTTTCACGCGAACGACGCGTTAAAGTAGCATAAGCTACCTAAACGGGTCGTAATGGGTCGTAAGCACTTAGGTTAGGTTTCATTGTAGTATGTAGGCTTAGTTAAACCATGTTACATGAGTTTCCCATACTCATTTGGTTTACGAGCCCTCATTCTATCCGATCCTCCGATTTAGGTCCGGTTTATTAATGTAGTTACCTATATTAGGTGCCGTTTGATATCCGTGATCTCTAGCATTGTTTGGTTGTTACTCAAGGACTACTAAGCAATCTCAAGTGAGTACATAGACCCATCTTTTACTGTTTTCCAAACATTTTGGGGTGAAACACATGTGCCTACTTGTTACTTTCATGCTTTCCTGTTTTCACATCATATACTTGCTATGTTCATTAGTACATTTATAGTACATGCTTTCATTGTGTTTATGCTATGTATGCCCATTGTGTGCGTACTTAGTACATTGTTTTACATTACGTTTTATGCTATGTATGCCCATTGTGTGCGTACTTAGTACATTGTTTTACATTACATTTTATGCTATGTATGCCCATTGTGTGCATACTTAGTACATTGTTTTACATTACATTTCATGCTATGTATGTCCATTGTGTGCATACTTAGTACATCGTTTTACATTACATTTTATGCTATGTATGTCCATTGTGTGCATACTTAGTACATTTATTATTCATCACATGCTTACATTTTGGTATGCCATTTGGTTTGTTTAAATGGGACAATGTACATTCATTAACACCGATCATGCCGCTCGTTAGTAGGTAATGGTACCATAGGACTTGACAACTCCCATTCCTGAAATCCCGGGTTTGTTTGGATTGGAAGGAATGACCGAATCCGACTACATTTCTAGGTGGACCTTAGACTTTGTGCTAGGGTTTATTCTATAGTAACAAGGCTTGGATGTATGAATTTTCACAATACCGCATAGATGTTTGTATCAGTATAGCATGCATTTGTTCCACAAAACATAACTTTGATTTAAACCATGTTTTACTTCAATACCTTGTTTTTGTGCATTTTACATATGGCTTAGTTGATATATTTCACTTACCGTACATGATATTTTGGATACACATTACATGATATACATTAGACATAAACATTTTGACATTGATATAAAAAAATTCATGATTTACATTAGACATAGACATTTGACATGGTTTTCACACAAACATTTTGACATTTGATTATACATAAACATTCTACTTTGATGGTTTGGTTTGGGTAAGTGAGTTAAGTAACGAGGCGTGTGTAATACGATACAAGTATGGTGGATACGCCGCTGGTACTTCCTATAAATAAGTGCTTGTATGGTATTACATATCGTAGCGTTATTTGAATCATTTCAATTTAGACATATAACATTTTATACAAATAACATACTTTTCACAATACGTTGTTTTACAAACAACTTATCTAATACAAACTCATTTTACTTGGTTATTTACTTAACCATGTATTATTCTTTTATACATATATATCATTTGGTTTATTTATCACATTTCAAATGATTTACAAGACAAAGCAAATTACAAGGTTCATGACTAAACATTTTCTTAAACATAAGTCATGAATTCTATTTTCACAAAACCTATGTATCTCACAGGCATTTTTATGCTGACGTACCTATTTTCACATGTGTTTCAGGATATGATGCATAGGATTTATCAAGATACACTTAGGCGGACTTGGGCCTTAGTGACAATAAAAGATGCAAGACTAGTTATTTATGTTATATTTCTTTGATTGTCAAGACATTTTAACTCTTTTATTCAATAAAACAATATTTCAATTTCCATGTGTTATGAAACAATGATTCTGTTACAACACTCCCCGACGTTTCCACCACGTTTTGTTGTTTTACGTGGTCGGGGTGTGACACAAGTGTAGGATGGCACAAGTGTCGAATGGCTATCCAATCGGATGTCAATCCGATCGGATGTTCATTCGATCCAAGTGACACTTGAGCCTTTTAAACACTAAACCACAACCTTATCCGATCGGATGTCAATCCGATCGAATGAGCGTGATGTCAGCAATGAAATGTGAACAAGATCTAGTCCAATTCGATCAGATTGCAATCCGATCAGATGAATGACGTCATCATACATGAAGAACTCAACATGGTTTTTGATCAATTTGACGGTGTTTTAGTCCGAATTTTGGATTGAAATTTTGTAGGATTGTTCTGTGATGAATTCCGATCAGTTTGATACCAAATTTAGTCAATTTCGTCCGTAAAATCTAGGTCAATTTTGTGTTTTTCTGATTTTTAGGTGTGAAAGTATGAAAACAGCAAGAAATGTAGAAGAAGATGATGAAATTGTCAGAATCTCCGGTGAGATTTGACTGAAATCTGTAGAAAACGGCTGAAATCTCGATGAAACTGTTGTAGCTATCTCCAATCCGACCTCCTGTGGCTCTGATACCACTTGTTAGGTGCAACGTAGGAATAGTTCTAGTAGAAGAACGTGGCGGAATCGATCAATGGCGAGGTGCGGAATCCCTCGACATCGTTTGAGAATCACATACAACAATCTCAACGCTTAACAAGTCCAATTTCATTGATAGAATGTGAAAATACAAGAGTTCCAGATGACAATCGGACAGAGCTTCGCTATGAGAATCAAGCAAAAGGTTCTAGACAAGTGGCCCTAGCCCACTATTTATAGGCAACACAGGGAAGTGAGGGTGTCACCCGATCGGATGGTCATCAGGTCGGATTTGTCACACCCCGACCACGTAAAACAACAAAGCGTGGAGGAAACGTCGGGGGGTGTTGTAACAGAATTATCATTTCATAACCATGGATACAATAAGTGTTTCGTTTTATTGATAATATTAAACATTAACATTGTTTTAACACATAACAAACAAGTTTTATATCGACTATCATTATTTTATGTCACTAAGGCCTCGTCCAGATCCTATGTGATGCATGCATCCTAGAACGTCAATCAAGCAACAACACCTGAAACATATGTAAAAACAAAGTCAGCAAAGAAATGCTGGCGAGTACATAGGTTTTATAAGAGTATCGGAATCATGGCTTGTTTACTTATATTGCAATACCTCGAAAACCTTGTTTTTAAAAGTGTATAATATTGCAACATGATTAACCAACTCAAAACAAGATGGTTATAATTTATAAAGTTTCGTAGCCATGATTCTTAACCCAAAAACACTTTTGTTTTAGAAAAACCATTTTTGTAAAACATCTCGTATAAACTCGTTAATAAAACTCGTATATTATTTCGAAAACATCATTGAGTGATATCGTTTCAATATCGTTTACCCAAGTGAACTAAATAACGCCACGGTATGTAATATGTTGAAAACACTTATATATAAGAAGTACCAGCGGCGTATCTACCATGTTTTCACCACATTACACCCGTCCCATTATCTAAACACTAGCCAAAAACCAATCGTTTGCCCAGATCGTTTAACATCGTTTCCAAATCGTTCCGAAATCGTTTCCAAATCGTTTACAAATCGTTCCCAAATCGTTCCCAAATCGTTTACTCGTTTAGATCGTTTAAATCGTCCTCGTTTTAATTGTGAAAACTTATATATATGGTCGTCTCGTTAATAACATTCAAACCTTTGTGACTCGTTCATCGTTCAACTCGTTCTTGCATTAACAAACCTCCAAAGGGTAAGTTAACAATCATCAGATTCAGTCGTTATCCACAACACCCACACATAACCATGGGTATAGTGCAATAACGGGATTTGTCATATCCTATGGTACCATAACCTAATACTGGTCGGCTTGATCAATGCTAATGAATGTCGTTCGTTATGTAACTACAACCAACAAGTTCGTTCACATTATCGAAATCGTTAATAGTTTAGTATAAATCGTTCTATTCGTTTTTGAAATCATCGTTTAAACCTTGAAAACATTTTGTACATATGAATCACCCCAAAACAATTGAAAGTTGTAAAATAGGGGAACTATGTACTCACATGTAGTGCAAGGTATCCTCAATCAATAGTACTTCAACAAACTCGAGTAAACCAGAGAAATCAAGCAACACCTAGTAATTTAAGCACTAGTCAAACAATAGACGCCTAAATCGGAAGATCGGACAGAATGAGGTCTTGTAAACTAAATGAGTGTTGGAACTCATGTGATATGGTTTAACAAGGCCTACATCCTAAATGAAACCTAACCTAAGTGCTTTCGACCGATCGCGACCCATTAAGGTAGCTTATGCTACTTTAACGCGTCGTTCGCGTGAAACGCGTTCGGAACGCCTAACTAGTCCTATGATAAGTAAAATATGCCTCAACATGTTTAATATTGTTGTCTAATCAGTTTAGATACCAAAGGTTATGTTACATATGCTTAAAATGAAATTTGGCGTAAAAAGGGCATTTTTGGTAATTTACCTAAGGCATATAAACTACCTATCATAAAACTACTTAAACGAAGCGACCATAAGGTATAACATTGGAAGGTTATTCCCTGTACACTATGGTCACCTAATGTGTTTGGTCGGATCCTAATGATCGACCAAACAGGTCGGGTTCGAAAGTATAAGCGATTGATTAGATCGCTTACCTTTACGACCCTATATAAGCACTAAACTAAAAGTGACGAGCTAAGCATGTTAAAACATGCTTACCTAAGTTAGAAAACAGGTTTTGATATCAAAACAAACGGTTTTGATATCCTAAATTAGTTTGGTTACAAAATACGCGTAAATGTGCATTTTGGCCGAAACTTCGACTCGTCACTGAGCCTAGATAACGTGGTAATCAGTAGGTATAGTCACTAGGGGCTATAACCATCGTGATTACACTCACGTTATGAAGTTCAAACGAACTTCACATTGACCATAAACTAATCAATGCAGAAAGTCAAACGCAGTTTGACTTTAACGCTAAAACGAATGAAAAGAACGAAGGAACACTTACAAAGGGTCCCCGCAAGCTTTGATCTCCCAAGTATTCTCAGGTATGAAGTGGTTCACACTCCAACTTAGAGAAATTTCAGAAAATCAAGTGTGGGTTTTGCAAATGAGAATGGAGGGGCATTTATAGATTTCCTTGAACCGTTAAGATCGTTCCTCGTAAACCGTGCTTCAATCTAGGCCGTACACATCAAGCCCATGGTTTTATAAAACCATTTGAGCCCATGGTATTGCCCAAAACCAGGTGCAAGTGGTTTAAGAGTGCTTAACAGCTGTAACCAGCTGTTAATCTGGTTTTTCTATTCTGGGAGGTCCTTACGGACCGTATGGTTGATGGCTTACAGTTCGTAAGCCTTGTGCAGACCAGCCAAGTTTCAAAAATGGCAGAACAGGCCCCTGAAGCCCCAAACTTGATATTTGATGCATTTTTGACATGTTTAAGCCCCTTTAACCCCATTTCGAAGCTCTAAAATGAAGTTAAAGTATAGGGAACTTAAAATGTGCTCAAAAATATCTCGGATGTCGGTTCGTTTGGTCGTACGGTTAACGAACGTAAAAACTATCCAAATTAAGCGACGAATGGAATTTTCTTAGGTCAAACACTAAAATAAAATATTTTAATGCTTACATAAATTTTTGGAGGTCCGGATATATTCAGAACGTAAGTTATGCGCGAAAATGCAAACTTATGCACTTTTTGACGCTTTTAGTCCCTGAATGAGCATAAAGTTTATTTTAGCATACCGAACCCCTCAAAGCCTATTTCTAAGCTATGTAAAGGTTATTTAGGGTATGTTTAACTTATGATCAAGTTCCGGAATGTTCGTTACTATACAAATCCGCATAGTTTCACAGTTTGACACAAATAGTCCCTGCGATCGAACAAAGTTGATTTCGACACACCAAACCATTCAAAACTTATTTCTAAGTTATGTGGAGGTTATTTAAGGTATGTTAAGCCTATGTCACTATTCCAGAGTGTTTGTCACGTTATACTGACTGCGTTTAAGCACCAGTTTGCGTATAACCTTCCAGAAAGCGATTTAGAGCTTGAAATTGGAATCGAATCAAATTGTAAAATCACTAAACACAATTACACATATAATAACACCAAAACACATATAATAACACCAAAGAACATTGTTTTATTAATAATCATCATTGTTTTACATCGTACATCGATTACAGAACACAATTGTCACAGGATTGCCATCCGATCGGATGGCCATCCGTACGGATGACACATGTCATCCGTTCGGATCACATCTGACAGTTTACGTTCTGTTCCCTGTTTTGTGTAGATACAAAATACATACTTATACAAAAACACACATACAAGACAAAATACATAAGACTCGATACAAACGGAAGCTACAGACGTAATGCACTAACATATATACAAGTTCACATACCTCACGGGAGATCACTCAACACTTGGCCAGATGTGTATTTTTTTGAAACACTCGATTCCGGCATGGAACTTACTTCTACCATATGCTTGCCAAGCGATCAAACCTCCTCCTCTTTAACTATAAACCTTCGTAAAAATGGCGAAAAACGTAAAAAGCGTCGGTTTTCGTAAAACATTTTTTTTTTGTTATTGTGACATTTATTCAAACTAAGAATATTCAAACAAGATTTTTGAGGAACTTGTTTGGTTATTGTAAAATTCTCAATATATTTTTTCTCATGTTACAAGATAACCGAGCTTTTTACTAAAACAAATGGGTTTGAAAGGAAAAAGGTTTTGGTGGGTGATGGGTGTTTGTTTTTCGGCTTTTGAAACGAAAAGGTTTAGGCTCAAAGGGGTTAACTAGGGGGATTTTCGATAGGGGAGAAAAAAGGAGAAAAACAATGGTTTTGAAAGAAAAATGTTAGTCCAAATGCCTCCATCATCTACTTACTTGTGTTCAAGTTGGTAAGGACTGGGAATGTATCTTCTTGGCAAGTTCTAGAGTCGTAAGAACCAAGCGGCTATTCACACAAGAAACGAAAATGAGCATTTAGTTTTAAAGATGTATGCATGTATGCTCAATAAAGGCTCAAAACTCACTTATTGTGGGAATGGGTTTACTGTGTGAACAAGTATATATAATCAAATTTTAAAAAGATTTGTCATGCCTTTTTATAATTTTCTTATTTGGTTCTTTTTATCACGACGCTATCAGTTGTAAATTTGTAAAAACATAACATTTTTAGAACTTGTTATTCCCAAATTAAACCAAGACAAGTAAAAACAATGAAAATTTTTGAAAAGATTTGGGGTGATTAGCGGTTCCAATAGAGTTTTATGTAAGGCTTGTTATTAGGACTTGCAAGATTCAAGGTTTTAGTTTCCCCCTTACGCTTAAATTACACATTGTCCTCAATGTGTCCCAAAATAAGTTTTTCGGTTGATTCGAATGTGTAAAAGCGTGTTAAAAACAAGTTTTTATGTTACTGGGCACCTGGCCATGACCCCGTGTGGTCCAGGCACGGCCCCGTGGTCAGAGTGCCAGTAACAAAATTTAACAGAAGGTTTACCATGGGGCGTGTTCACTGGGCACGGCCCGTGGTCAGTTACCTGATCTGGAGCTGTTTTCTATAGAGTCTGGGCACGGGGCGTGTTGGGCTGGGCACGGCCCCGTGCTGCACATGCTGAATAGTTGGAAAAGTTATCGGAAGGCACTGTTCACGTGCATGGGGTGCGGTTTTAACGTCCCTTTGGCAGTTTTCATCTTTTCGAGTGTGATTTATTCCTGAAAAGTAAGACAAAACTAGAAAACATAGTTAAACTAAATTAATACTAAGGATAGTTCCACGGAATGCCTCCGTGGTGCACCACGTTTATAAGGGTCCTTGACTAGACCCGAAGCCAGTCATATGTTACCAGAGCAGGATATCTCGCATCCCGTGTTGCACCATCAGAGAGAGTCATCCAAGCTTGAGTCTATGACATCCATGTAGTTGACCGGGTCGTCCTCTACTCTTTTTCCAACCTCAAATTTCATCTCCTTATTTCCAACCCTCAATGTTAGCTTTCCATCACTCATATTACCATGGCACGAACGGTGGTGAGGACTGGTCTTCCTAGAATGAGGGGAACTTCGGTGTCTTCTTCCATGTCGAGTATGACAAAGTCGGCCGGGAAGACAAATTCTCCGACCTTTACCAATAGAATCTCAGTGACACCTTGTGGGTATTTGACGGGCGTATCGGCGAGTTTTATGCTCATCTTTGTGGGGCTCGGTTTTCCTAGTCCGAGTTGCTCAAACATTGATGCAGGCATAAGGTTGATGCTAGCCCCAAGGTCGGCTAGCGCATTTCGTATGGGTGATCCCCCGATGGAGCAAGGGATGGTGAAGCTTCCAGGTCGATTTTCTTTTGCGGGAGCTTGTTGAGGAGTACGGCAGAGCATTCTTCACTTAGGTTGACCAATTGCAAAGTTTCAATCTTTCTTTTGTGGGTGAGGAAGTCTCTCATGAATTTTGAGTATTTTGGCATTTGAGTGAGGACTTCTACAAATGGGAGATTGAGGTGCAATTGCTTTAGTAAGCTTATGAATTTTGTGAATTGCTCATTGGTCTTTTGGTGAAGTAACCGACCGGGGTAGGGTACCGAGGGGTTTTTGGTAGGTTCGGAATTTTTTGGGATAGTTATTTCTTGGTGGGTTGAGGGTGAGTTTGTGGTTTGGTTGGGTGGATTATTGTTGGTTGGGTGGATTGTTGTTGGTTGGGGGTAGTGGTGTTTCCTCGGGACCTACGGTCCGGTTTCTTAATGTTATGAGGTGTATTTGCGCCTTTGGATTGGTCTCGGTATTGCTAGGTAATGCACCTTGTGGTCTCTCGGAGAAATTTTAGGCTAGTTGACTTATTTGTTTTTCAATGTTTTGAATACTAGCTCGTTGGTTTCTAATGTTGGATTCCATTTGTAGGAATCGATCCGAGTACCTTTTGTCGATTTCGGAGATGAGGCGTGTGATGAGGTCTTCAAGCCTCTCCCAGCCCCCTTGTTTTTGTTGAGTGAAATTTTGTGACTCATTTCTTGGTTGTTGTTGAAAGTTTGGTTGTTGATTTTGATTTTGTTGGTCTACTATTCCCAGGCTCCCTCCAACCAAGGTTAGGGTGGTTACACCAACCTTGGTTGTAGGTACCTGTTGGGGGACCTGACGGTCTAGGTCGATTATCAATGTAGTTTACCATTTTTGTTTGGTTTTCCATTTCTTTCATACAACTCCAATTTTCATGTGGCCCACCACACCCTTCACACGCCATAACCGAGGCCGTTTTTGCCATTTCTAATTTTTTGATTTTTGAGGATAGGGCCTCGATTTGGGCTTGTAAGGAGGTGTTCTCATCTACTTTATGGGCTCCCGGGGCAATAGACTTTGAGCCTCGGGGGGTGTGCCATTGAAAATTGTTTTGAGCACCTTCCTCAATTTGCTTGAGTCGAGTGTTTGTCTAGTGTGTGGCAATAATCCATTATAGAAAGTGGACACTTGTTGCCACACTGCGAGACCATGATGAGGGCATTTCCTCAATAGCTCCTTGAATCTTTCCCAAGTTTCATATAAGGATTCCCCGTCCTCTTGTCAATATGTATTTATTTTAGTCATGAATTTAGCGGTTTTAGAGGGCGGGAAATACTTATATAGAAATTTTTGGGTAAGTTCATCCCAAGTGTTTACCGATCCACTTAGGAGGGTGTTAAGCCAAGCCTTGGCTCACTCTTTTGGTGAGAATGGGAACATTCAGAAGCGGACGACGTCATTTGATGCTCTGTTGATCCGGAAAGTGTCACATATTTCCAAAAAGTTGGTAATATGTAAATGGGGATCTTCATCGGGTAGGCCATGGAAGGTTGCGGAATTTTGGAGCATTTGGATCAAATGCGGCCGAAGTTCGAAGTTTTTGGCATCGACATTTGGTGCATTGATGGCGGCTCCAAGGTTACCGACCGTGGGCCGCAGGTAATCCATTATGGTACGCTGATCCGCCATTGGGAGTTGATCCCTCGAAGCCTTCTCTTGATTCTTGGCTTTTAGTCTTTTTCTTAGAAAGCGTTCGGGTTCGTCTTGAGGTTCTTTTATGTCTTTATTGGAACTGGATCTCATGCACTGCGTAGAGATTTCAGGCCTTGCGATTGAGTTCTAAGTCCTGCGATAAAAACAAAAAGAAATGTTGGTCAGATCGTTTACCACGGCCCCGTGGTCAACGGCCACGACCCGTGGTCGTGTTACAGTTGTTGTTTTCTGGATCCCAGTTACTGGGGAGTTCAACACGGCCCCGTGGTGCACCTCCACGGCCCCGTTGTCGCTCTTCTGTAACTCAGAAAACAAGAACTGCCAGTAAGGATGATGGGCCTGGCCCCGTGTCTGACTAGGCACGGCCCGTGCTGATTTCTGCAGATTTTGAAAAATTAAGAAAAATCCTAAAGAAAAATAAAAATGCTAAAAATAATTAGCCCGTTGATTTTAAACTTTCTTAAAATCCTCGTGTCCCCGGCAACGGCGCAAAAAACTTGGTGTTCGTACAGCGTGATATGATTTTATTAATATTTTAAGCCTGTTTTACGCATTAGTCAAGTTTTAAATTTATAAAACACAATATATATACACTAAACACACACTTGGGCAAGTGCACCCATCGCGAGCGTAGTATAGTGTTGGTAAGATACCGAGGTCATCCAAGGACACAAGAGCTTTTAGTACCGGTTTATCATCAACGTCTAATCCATCTAAATTTTTTAAAAGAGTTTTTAAACATGAAAATAAATCTAAAATCACAAGATAAATAAAATGAAAAACAAATAGACAAGATAGAATCACTTGGATCCAACTCATCTTTAATGCACCCTTTGATGGTTTTCGCACTTTCAGACTTTTTAAGAGATTACCTTAGTTATAGTAGTAGGCCCCTCTTTTGAAGGTGACGTTACCCTCAACCCAGTGGTTTGAGTCAGCAGGGATACAATCCCAAAGGGTCGGAATATTGAAAGACAATTAAGTAAGTTATTAATGGCAAAAGTGGTAGGCCCCTTTATTGAAGGTGACGTTACCCTCGGCTAAGTGGTTTGAGTCAGCAAGGATACAATCCCAAAAAGCCGGTTTAAAGTTTTAATAGTAGTTTACATATGATGGGTTCAAGCTATTCGCACCCCCGCCATCCAATACCTTTGGGGTATTGAAGGAGGTCCTAGTAAGCGTAAAAAAACCGCGGCGAAATCGTCAGGGAGTCACGTTGCAAATTGCTCATAACACATAGTACTAAATGTTTCATTATATTAACATTGTTTTACAACATAAAGAGTACAAGTAATTTTTTTTAGATTTAGAAGTAATCTAAGGCCTGATTGTGTTCCAATGTGTAGCATACTTGAAATGTCAATCCCTGAAACATATGTGAAAATAAAAGGTCAACAATAAAGTTGGTGAGTGACATAGGTTTTGTTGGCCAAATTTATGGAAAAAAGGTTTGGTATTGCAATGCTTTGACAACTACGTGAGTTTTCGAATGAAAATAGATTTTTGAAGCCAACATATGGCAAAAAGTTTAGTATTGCAATACATTGTTTTGATAATAAAACTTGAGACAAAAATGTTTTGTAAATGGCAGTATGATTAATACCAAGTAATTTTTTTATTAGTGAAAAGTGTACTTTGTTCTTTGTATCACTTGTACTTTATCTCGTTATAACACAGAATCATCAAGTTATTTTGGATAACGCTGCGAAGGGTATTATGATAAGAGCACTTGTATATAGAAAGTACCAGCAGCGTATCCACCCTGCCCTTATCGTATTAGACTCGCCTCGTTATCCTAGATCACTCTAGATTCTATGTTATAACACCACACCATACAACACATAAACACATAACATAGAATTTGACTAAGGATTTGTGGAAGTACTCTTAGAAATCCAATCAAGGATTAACAATAGTACTTTAAGTATCCTCTAAGAATCTAACTATTAATATAGTAAGATCTTACAAGGATTTGGCATTTGTACTTTGTTTTATCAAAACCTAAAATCCTAATGTGATTTGGACAATGCTACCATGAGTAATACAATAAGAGCACTTGTATATAGGAAGTACCAGCGGCGTATCCACGATGCTCTTATCGCATTACACTGGTTTCGTTATCTAAATCACTTACATAACTTTAAACATAATTATACGTTGAAAAGTACTCTTAGAAATCCAATCAAGGATTTAAAATAATACTTTATTTATCCTTTAAGAATCTAACTATTAATATAGGAAGATCCTACAAGGATTTGGCATTTGTTTCATATGTTGAAAAGTACTCTTAGAAATCCGATCAAGGATTAAAATTAGTAATTTAAGTATCCTCTAAGAATCGAACTATTAATATAGTAAGATCCTATAAGGATTTGGCATTTGTTCTTTGTTTCATCAAAACCTAAAATCCTAAAGTGATTTGGATAACGCTACAACGCGTAATACAATAAGATCACTTATATATAGAAAGTACCAGCAGCGTATCCACCATGCTCTTATCGTATTACACTCGTTTCGTTATCCAAATCACTTACACAACTCTACACATTATTATACATTGAAAGTACTCTTAGAAATCCAATCAAATATTTAAAATAGTACTTTAAGTATCCTTTAAGAATCTAACTATTAATATAGGAAGATCCTACAAGGATTTGGCATTTGTTTCTTGTTTTGTCTCATAAATTAAATACACAAAAAGCACTTAGTAAACACGTATGCCATACATATTATTTGAGAAAATGGCTAACACATATGAATCACCCCAAAACATTTTGAAAACGGAAAAGTGGGGAGCTATGTACTCACAGGTTTGCGTAGATGTCTTGCCTAGTCGTGTCTAGGAAAGCTCAATTGATTCAAGTGTTTCCTAGTAATTCGGATAATTATTAGGTTAATGTGTATTGTGGTTTAAACGGAAGAACGGATAGAATGAGGTTTATTAACCAAACAATTAAAGGATCTCGTGTAATATGGTTCATAATACCTTACATTCTAATTAGAAGGTGTCTAAAGGTGTTTTGACCTGTTACGACGTTTTAAAGTGGTTTACGTCACTTTAACGGGTCGTATGTGTAGTTACGCGTCCGGATGGTCGAATGAGTCGTATAACGAGTCCGGTATGTCAAAACATGTTTACTAATGTTGTATGATCAGTTTATACGTTAAAAACAATGATCATTTGTGTTTAAAACTATTTTATGCGAAAAAGGGTATCTTAGACATTTTTAAAAGTATTTAAAGTTGACTCAACATTTGACTAACCAAACAACATGACCATAAGGTATAACCTCAGAGGGTTATTCCCTATATGACTATAGTTATATAAATGGGCTTGGTCGGATCCTAAGGTTGACCAAACAGGTCAGATTCGAAAGTGAAAGCGGAAGTCAAACCGCTCAACTTTCGACTAAGGAATAAGCGCTAAACTAGAAATGACGAGCTAGACATGTTAAAACATGTCTAATTATGTTCTAAAACTAATTTAGTGTCAAAACTTCAAGTTTTAATACCCGAAAACTCTTTCGTAGTAAAAATCTAACGACCTGCAAGCATGCAGACCACTCCAGCATTCCCAGATAGCAAGTCCATATCACAAATCTAACGACCTGCAAGCATGCAGACAAGTGTGTTAGACGACGCTGTTGAGTTCAAAGTTTTGTTAACGTGTTTAGTTACCAGATATGTATATAAAAAAGTTCAACAGTTTAATAATTTGATTTGATGTTGTTATTAACTCGATTACCGCAGATGGCTACAAGATGTATATGCTCAATCCCAATGTCTCTATCAAAACATTGGTCATGCTTTAAGGAAATTAGTTCACGCCCGTCCTCACCGGTACGGTGTGAGGGTGCCAAACCTAATAGCGCTATCAACTAATGACCTCGTTGCCTCCCCGGAAACTATCGGTAGATGTAAGGGCTCTTATATGATAGAAACTGAGTAAAATAACAAACATCCCAATAACCTGACATTCCTCCCCGGAACGCTACCCGATATCCCTCCCTGGGATGCATGCTTGAAAAAGAGCAGTGAACTCACCTGTGGTTTGCTCGGTAGGATTAAATATCTTGTTTATCAGTTGAACAAACACGCCATAAAAGGGTTACTGATAACAGTTAGTTCTACATGCACATAAATAACATATTACACGTACGGCTAATTCACATATTCATTGTTCACATAAAGCACATTTATTGAACAGATAACGCACATATATAGTTTAAGTCATGACCGTTAATTCATTTGCCTAGTGCCCTCGAATCATTGCTTAATCATGTCATAACTCAAACTTGCATCACACATACATACTGTGACACCCTGACTTTTGCGGAAGCGTGGTTATTTGGTGTGACTTCTTAATACCATAGCAATCAATCGTAACAATGCTATATGATAAAACCAAAATATTTTCATCCATTAATAAAGTTTAGAAAATACCACAATACCATTGTCTTGAAAACATTGACGCCAATTAGTTACAAACCATAACATGTTCAAATGAGTTCCCATGGACTCAACAAAAGACTTTAAATAATCCTGAGTTTAGAAACATGTATCCCGTCCAGGAATGGGATACATCTTTTAAACTCTACGACCACGGATGACATCCTTTATTTAACACGCAGCTTGTAGACACATGCATACACCTGCCAGATCCATTTAGTTCCCTGAAATACATGTAGTTTGAATAATCAACAAAAGTTGAGCGAGTTCATGTGTTCGTTTGTGTGTATGTATAAGCCTTTGTAAACATCATAAGTATGTATGTAAGTCCCTGGTATGTAGCAAAAAGGAAAAAGAGATCACCAATGGTTTGCAAGGCCATTGATATGTGTGAAGTGATGCAGGAAAACTCAAACCTAGCAGATTTCGTCGTAAAGACATAGTCACCTCATGGTCCACTCAGCGGACTCAGGAGTGGGGCTCGCTACTCCCGAATAGATCTATCACTCATGTCCCTCGGTCCTACAACGAGGATTGATGGCCTTAAGTTTCCGCCTACCCACTCACATGATCTAGGTAGTATGCCCTCCTTAAGCTAACCATACCATGTATAAAAATGTCTGTATAATTGTAACATGTATTTCACCCCCGAAGTATAAAACTGAAAACAGTTAAGAGAAAAGGGGGACATGAACTCACTGTATTGCGTCTTCGGTACTTGTAACCCAAATCTCCTCAGCAAACACGACTACCTACAATGGTCTAATGTCTATTAGACGAACGGGTCGTGCCTTGTCTTAGTATTTATGTTTTTGAGTTACGTTTCTGATATTATTCCAAGTTATAATAATTATATTTAGTTTTGGAATAGTTGTTTAATCCATAATTTTGGTGTTAATACTTCTCAAGTATTTTAGCTTCGTATTTCCTTCCCAAGGATGGGGTATCTTATACATGTACTTGTATTATTCTATTTGTAATTTCCGAATCAATCTATTCCCAAGTCTCACTCTAGCAATTATATTTATAAACTCATTTTTTCCCACAATATTGTGTTGTCCCGAAAATATATATTTCTTCAAAATAATATATTTTCACTTAGTCCAAAGATAATATATACCAAAATATATAAGTAACGGTACTGTTTTTGGATAATAAATTTCACGGTACTTTGTTAAGTTATATAATATAACCATTTCACCGAGTATGCAAACCCTCACACAAGTGTCTTAGTATGTATATATATTCTAAATATAGTTGTTTACCCATTTTATGTGCAAAACCAACCTTCGATACTTTGTATTTTGTTACAAAAATTATGGCGAGGTTTAAATTCGAAAAGCATAGTTCAAAACGTACTTGCAACACTTGTTGGAAAATATTTTCTAAGTGTTGGAATTTTTAGAAAATTTCGCCATAGTCTCCTTTGTAAATGGAGGTGCCCATGCTAAATAGCATATCATTTTCTTTAACATATAACATGTTAGATCGATCTCAAATAACCACCCGACATTTAGATATGCAAAATACTACTTATATCATTTCAGTTTTAATATACAAAACTGGGCTGTTTTCGGGCATTTTAATAAAATAGTTATCTTATTCCAAAAATTCCCAAATTTTTACAGATCAATGTCTTATACGATCCAAATATTATTGTGTAAAAATATCGGGGTCCAGTTCATTAACAAAATTTTATAAAAATTTATTTACCGGACTGCAATCAGATTTGTCACTTTCTGACTGCAGTCTACGAAATAATTCATCTAAAATTTATCGTAAGTCCGTTTGACGAAATTCCAATGGGAGAATTAGGGGCTGTTTGGTAGCCTCTTAATGACCATTCAGATGTTACCTCTTAATGGTTTAAAACCTCTGAATGAATAAGAGGTAACCTCAAGTCTGAATGGTTAAGAGGTAACCTCTGAATGGTAAATCATCACATGTCACATTCTTCTACCTTCTCATTGGTAAAATTCTTAATGGTTCCACTAAGAGGTAACCTCTTAATGACCATTCAGAGGCTACCAAATAGCCCCTTACTACGACATCAGTGGTTATCTATAGTACAATTTTCCTGAGCTGATTCAACATAGATTTCAAGTTATGACTAAAAACATATCACCCATTTACTACAGTAAAAACTCAGCTTTAGCTGCTGTTACAAAATGGGTCTTTAAAAATAGTAAACGACCTCAAAAAAACATGATTCCAGTGTCATTTGCTTCGTTTTTCGAAAATACATAATTTAGACTTCAGAAAATCAAATTTTCGATTTATAATGGTCCGGTTACAGCCAGTTGAAGTTGGCTGGAAACTTTACTCAGCAAGCTTTTTATAGTCTAAATGCCACTAAAATGTACACATGCGATTTCCATTCATTTTAATAACGATTTATATCATAACGTAAGTCATTTACAGCAGATTATCGATTATATAACTCAGATTTATCATGTATTACCATCTCTCATCTCATGACTTTTATGCAAAGCTTTATGTTCATATTTTATGTTTTAAACATTTTAGTGTTCTTGTTCTTTAGTGTTTTGAACATAACCATCATACTACAACTTTTAACTACAAAGACAAGATGAACAAGGGTGTAATAAGGACTTACTACTAGCACAAAGGCTAGGGATGATTCTAGTGAAGAAGATGATGAGAAATGATGATGAAAAAAACAAGAAACAAAGTCCTTTGAAACTCCACAAGTTGCAACTTCCTTGAATCACCTTATAAGCTTGAATGGAACTTGAAAATTTGATGAAGATGGTGGACTTGTGGTGGTGATGGGGGCGGCACTAGTGAGCCGAGAGGAGGAGGGAGAAAGTGAAGGTGAGAGTGTGATGAATATGTGAAGTAATGAGGATGATCTTGGTCATGCTTTATAAAGATTGTTCACATATTTTCGCAACCTCCACAAGCAAATAATCTAATAAAATAATGGGATATAATCTTGCACAAGATTGAGGCATGGTGGGGATGGTCCTTGTGACCGAGTTCGGTTAGGGGGGGGGGGGGTTGGTTGCAAGTTTTGTAACTAATTGGTAATGGTAAGTTAGATTTCAAGTAATATGTTTATATATGTTAGCTAGTTGCTTTTTAGTGGGTGTTAGGATGTTCGGGGATCATGACTAGCCAGAAAATAAATAAACAATGTGTTTGGCAAAAATTTTGTGTCACGGGTAATGTCTGGTTGTTCGGTTGGATATCGTTCCGTTAAAGTGTTTAATTATACCGTAAAGTGTCTTTTATATATATTTTTGTAACACTTTCAATTCCCGGTACTTAGGAAAGCATACAGGACCATTCTGCCATATTTTTGCACCTTACTAGCATGTTACAATGCTGAATTTTTGTTAATAAATGCAGAATTCTACACTTAAAGTGTGTTTTAGGCACTTCCCGGCACTATAACTATCACCTAGTGAGGCAGTTTTATGGTCCTCACTTCCCTACACTCCATACTAGTGTAGTACCTTGTCCCTGGCCCATACTGGGCCTCAATATAGTGTCTGTCTATGTGCTGGCATTGTCAGCATGTGTCTGCGTTATCCGCTCACTGTGCTAACTGTGCTTTGTGCATCAAGTTTGTCACTAAAGTCTGTGTGTAATAAATTGAGTGACAGTATGAATGTGATGCATATGTATGTATGTAACAGAAATCAGAAGCAGTTTAATCATCAGTTGTAATCAAGCACAGTCATTAAGCACAGATTAAATATTAATTAATTGTACGGATGCATGCAAATTTGACAGTTGTCACATTCTCCCCCCGTTAAGAAAATTTCGTCCTTGAAATTTGTACTACCTTAACTCCTTATGGTTACGTCACACGAGTATGTATATGAATAATACTGAGGTAGATAATCACCGAACCAAATCAAACCTTACTCACATCAGGTGAGTCCAAGAATATATAGCAACCCGAACCCTATGGTTAAAAGGTATGTGCTTTTAGCATTTGATGTCAAAGGTACAAGACGTATTTGACGTATAGTCTAGTGTAATCCAGCTAGCAGGGGGTTCCACAAAATGGGATTTTTGTCTATTAGGATACTCAGACAGTCGGTCACAATACGCCAACGAGTTTTCGCAACCATAGCATCCGCTATATGAACTCAAAATCAACAACTCAAAAGTAATAGTAAAGTGATCTGTCAACCTCCCGAATAAATGAATGGTAAGGTTTAGTGTGTTGACATTCTTAAGTTTCGAAAGTACACCGGATGAAATACAAGCGAATCTGGTGTATTATTGTCTTAATTCGTAGTTGCATCAGAAGAGTTTAAATGACAAGTCAAACAAAAGTATATGTAGTTTTGTGCGAAACAGTTGACCATGACTTAGCACAAGCTAATGACACCACAAGGTGTCGTAGTGACGAGATTCAATAATAGTGGTGACTGAACAAGTTCACCGTGCCTGAAGTCAAATGAAAGTGTACTGAGACAATCTGAAGATTTGATTTACACAATGTTATAAAGTTTTCAGTTACATACGGAACATCAAAGAGCCACTGTTTTTGATCGAAGGTGAAAAGTATTAAGTACCGCAAGGTATTCGATCGACAAAGAAAGAATCGTTAGGAGATACACCGTGATATGAAATGAATCTATGTACCGTTGTCTTAACACACAACTGTGTTGAGACTGCTTTGATTGTGAATATCAAAATGGATTGTTAACAAATAAGTAGACAATTGAATCCGTGTATGAAGTGAGTAACCCAATTAGCGCAAGCTTCAATCTCATGAAAGTATTACCGTAATGTATCGAAACCAATCAAACGATTCAGTGGAGTCGTAGACCAACCGAATCTACTACGACTCGTAATGAAAGAGTCTTTGTAAAAATATTTGAATATGATGCTCTCAATACATCATACAGCATCTCAAAACGAACACGTGAAATGGATAAGTTCAAGCAATTGATCCTGGTTTCAGCGTAGCCCAACAATAAACGTATTTACCAACAAGGGGAATCTCAGCATGGTTACAAAGACAAACCATGAATGTAACTTGAAATAAAGGAAGTTTCAAGGAAGTGCGTTGACTTGATAGCAAAAGAGCCAACAATTACAATAATGTAGGTCATTCGAATCACAAATCAGTAATTAGATTTAGCAGCATAACATTTGGACTTCAATGAAGCGTTTATTCGAAATGAAACTGCATGCGTAGCAAAAGGTGCATGCATAACATATAACTTTTCAGGAAATGAAGCAATGTGTATCTGCTAAAATGAAGAAATGACCAAGTATTCGAAGCAAATGTGTGTTCGCTCTCAGCGAAGGAAATTAACGTGATGCAACTACCATTGAGGGGAGTAGAGATGCAACATCTACTCGCTAGAGGCGAAAGTGAAGATTTCGGCAAAAGAATTTAAGTACTTTCTGTTTGGTCAACGGAAATGGCATATATGCCAGGATAACGGGGTTTGCTTGATTTAACAGATGTGGTTCCTAAGTAACAACCTTTACGAGTTTGGACCTGGGTTCCCAAAGATCTTAAGTACATGTTTTCTAGATCCTCAAGGTTTCGTATTCTGTGTAACTCTATTTTGTGCATTGTGTAGGAAACACCATTTTTGTGTACGTTTAAAACAAGTTATTGTCCCACAATTTCCACGGTATACTTTCTTCCTGAATTCCTAGCTAAAGACACTCGATCATCGATCAGTCTTGTAATAGTAGTTGGATCCACACAGCTAGTTAAGTAAGAAATTCGTTAATTCTCAGCAAGAGTTACTGACTCTTGTGGGTTAGCTCGTTCGGCTCCTGGTAGTTTGATGTTCGCACGAAAGATACCGTCCTTCTTATTGATGAGCAGAACTGAGGTTACCCAAAACGAAAAACTTGGTCTGTTATCTTCCTTCTCTATCAACTACTGGAGCTACACTATCAATCCTTGCATCTCCGAGGGTGTAAGTTGCTAATGTGCATCAGTAGCAGGCGCGGCGCCCGAAATCAAATTGATGCGAAATTCGACTAGTCGTTGAGGAGATAATTCTGGTAAGTCTTCGGGAAGACTTCAAGATATTTCCTTATCACAGGAATATCTTCGAGTTTTGGTTCTTCGGCTCCCTTGTCCACGACATGAGCCCAGGAAACAACACATTCATTACGCAACAACTTTCGTGCCATTAAGCAATTTGGAAGCTGTAGGGGCGTGTTCTGCTTACCACCATGAACCATGATTGTTTCTCCATCGGGGTGCGGTTAATAATCTCCGCTCGATTGCTTGATAACCAATCCATCCCAATCACCACGTCGAAGCTTCCCTTAAGCTAGTTCTATCGAGTACTGGGTATCTATCTTACTTACTACTAAAACAAGTATATTCTGAAGCTAAAATTCGACAATAATATCAAATAGCACAAACGCACAATATTGACTACTATGAGACGTACCGATTGCCATGTTTGGACCCCCGCGTGCTTCACGAGCTCCGATGTTGGATGTCCCTTCACGGTCTTGGTAAATCCTCCTTAGGCAATTTTTCCTAAAGTGCCCCACGTTCCCACATCGGTAGCAACCTGGAAAATTATTATTATTACTTCTGTCCTGGTTTTCGTCATCATTCCCTCCTTGTCTAGGACTCCCCGCCCAACAGGCATCCTTGTTGTGTCCTTTCTTTCAGCACCTACCGCACTTAGGCTTCTGACATTGACATTCGTGGTGGTACTTGCACCCAGCACTTCTCGGATCAGCTTCCACGTAAATCTCTACATCGGCTTGATTGTTGTTAGGGCAATCTTTCTTAAAATGCCCTTTGTCCCCACAGTCAAAACAACCTCGAACGGGTATTTGTTCTTTAATGGTCCTACTCTGATAGTCGTTGTTGTCGTTGCTTCCTCCGTGATCCTCGTTATCAACTTGACCTTCATTTCCGTGTTTCATTCCAATCCGACACGTCTCCTTGACATGCCCTACTTTGTCACAGTCATCACTTCTTCCATCCCTACATGGCCCAGCATGATGAAGTAAGCAGTTACCGCACTTAGGTAGGGTCCCCATGTACTCTTTCCTCTTTTTGGCTTTGTTCTTGCTATTTGTTCGGGTATTCTCCTGGAAGTCAGTGGGCTTTCTCTTGTTCTTTCCGGATGACTCTACCTGAGTTTCCTTCTTCTTGTCAGGGTTTGAAAGCTTTTCCAGTCTAACTGCTTCTTTACTAAGTGCCGCACTTAACTTGATTGCATCAATGGTTGTTGGCGGAGCTGATACCGTCATTAAGCGCAGGATCTGAGGCACCAGTCCCCAGATGAATGGCTCCATCCTTTTCAACTCTGGTTCTACTAGGTACGGAACAACCCGCGACAAATCGTGAAGTTTTTGCACGTACTCCGCCACTTTTGGACCCTCCATCCTTAGCTTCCAGAATTTGAATTCCAGCTTCTGGATCGCCATCTGAGAACAATACTCCTTACGCATCATTTCCTTCAGCTCATCCCATGTCAGAGCGTTCGTAGCAGCTATGCCCATCATTCGAATCTGAGAGTTCCACCATGACCAGGCCCCATCTCGAAGCGATCCTGACGCATATGGGACTTGTTGTTCTAGCGTACATCCGCTCACTCGCAAAACAAAATCCATATTTTCGGTCCATTTCACAAAGGTTATGGCACCTCCAGTGCCGTCAAAGTTCGGAGGCTCGCAGTCGAGGAACTGCTTATAGGTACAGCCATGAGGTGGGTTGCTTCCAGAGGTACTTCCGCTACGATTGGGGTGAAGGGCCTCGAGCTGTGCAATGGCCTGTGAGATGCACTCTTGTAGTTCTGCCGCTGTTGCTGGCAGAGGGTTGTTGGTCTCGAGGTTCCCTTGTATCGACATCTTTTAAAAGAAGATAGGTTAGGTCAGGTCCTTATGCATATAAGTATGTAGTTCGTGTATGTAATAACATTCATCAATCGCAAGTAAACACATAACATCCCATGTCATAACACAAACAAGTAATTCCAATAACGTATATAACGGGAATGTTGTGATTGAGCTTTCATTATTTACCAACCACAATTACATTGTCTTACAAACTGTATTACATCGAAAGGGGCACGGGGTCACCCTACCCATGTCCAATAAGTATATAGTGCATTAAAGTCACCTAGTCAGGAATGGTTTTCCAAGAGTCTCCACAATCTCGGCTTATCATTAGTGTCTTTACTTGAAAGCAATGTAATCCGTATAAAAGCCAAATGCCAACCATACTGTTAACTGATGTGGAGAGGGGAAGAGGAGCAAACTGTTAGCATGCGCGAACTCCTCCTCGAGCTTGTATATACGTCGAAATAGTTAACTGATCTGCCACTCGATAATAAGGAAACGAGTGTCAACACCTAAGAAAAGTGCAAAAGCAGCAGGTGAGAGCGCAAAAGAAGTCTTTGATAATTGTGGAGGATCAAAGTATACTAGCAATAGACATGGTGGAGGTCGTGGTGTCAGCTCAAGCCCCCAAAACTTTGCGTTTTACCTCCTCAAACTGTAGCTGATGTTATAGGAGCAATTCATCCCAGGTGTAGCCTCCATAGTGTAAGGGTCTAATATCAGCATAGTGTATGATAGGGACCATCGAAATGGCTCGTCCAGCGGTGTAGAGGTGAAAGTAGTAGACGGTGCGGCCTGTGAGGTCGTAGAAAATGCTGCTGTAGCAAGTGGGATAGTTACGCGGGTACTGACCTGGAGTACCTTCCCGGGGTGCGGGTATGTCTTGAAAGAAGCGATAGGCATGTTGGCGCAATGGACGTCGGTCTTCACAAGAGCAACGTCAGCGGGTGAAGGTGCAGGAACAAACATCTCAACTGATAGGAAAATCATTTGGTGCAGGTACTGGGTCGGGTATAAGGGATGCAATGCCTGGTAAACCAAAAGAAACAGGGTCATGATCAAGTAAAGGTGCAGGTTCAGCAGGCGCAACATCAAGCTGACCCAAAAGGTGCAGAAGCTAGCTCAGGAGCAGGCTCTGGGTCGTGTAACGGAGTGGTGCCTTGAGCAGGTGATAGTGCAGCAGCCATGTACTCGTCATCTGCGTCAGTAGTAGAAAGCTGTAATCCAGCTGTCTGTAAGGCTGCAGATGTCACAGACTCAAAGGAGTCTGAAATCGAATGCATGCTAGAATCAGAGGATCGCTTGTTAACAGGGGTCTCAAAAAGTGAAATTAGTAACAATGTTCTCGTCTAATTTTCTATCATCATGGGTGTCATCAAGAGGACCATCAATAAACATGTCAACGTCATCATAAATTATTTGTCGAGTAGCCAACCTTCAGTAGCAATGTCCACAAGAGGTGCATCATCGAGGATCGGAGCCATGGTGTGCTCACCATCGGGATAACCAGTGATAAAGTGGTCATGGATTGAAACAAGAGTGACAGAAGGATTCTTGTCAGAGAAACCATCAGCAAAGATAAAATATCACCAAAATCTGGTAGCGCGGACTGTTGGGAGTCGTCCTCGTCCTTGGTCAGCATGTCAGGGTCACTCTCAGTGTCTGATGTAAATATCTCCGGTGCAGGTACAGTCTCATCATCTGTGGCGATGGCCGTAGGGTCGTCAACGCTTGACAACTCGCTTTCTGAAGAAAGTGTCACGTGTGCCGGTACATGATAATCATAGTATGGATTTCCATAGTAATCACTATCAGTTAGCGTATGCAAATAATCACCACATATGCACGTTTATCAATCATCAGCAATTAAGCATGTATGTGATAACAATGTAAGCAAGTAATCTTCCTAGTCTTCCCCAGACTATCCCACCCAGCCTCTCAGACTGAACTCCCTACTAACTCCTTGGTCTCTAAGACCAAATTTCCCCAGTCTCTAAGACTAAATCCCTGGTCTCTAAGACCAAATCTCCCCAGTCTCTAAGACTGATCCTCCCTCAGTCTCTAAGACTGATCCTCCTTCAGTCTCTAAGACTGATCCTCCCTCAGTCTCTGAGACTGAATTATAAACATAAATTTTGAAATGTGTATTTGTGCCTTTTGTTTGTATAAAGTTTGTTCCCTGGATCTGGACGTTCTGTGTATGTAATGAAAACATGTTGTAAAACATTTTCGTGAGAGCCCTAATGATCGTAGTCTAGACTCGAGAAAGAATCCTAGTTCGCTACGATCGAGGCTCTGATACCAAGCTGTCACACCCTGACTTTTGCGGAAGCGTGGTTATTTGGTGTGACTTCTTAATACCATAGCAATCAATCATAACAATGATATATGATAAAACCAAAAGATTTTCATCCATTAATAAAGTTTAGAAAATACCACAATACCATTGTCTTGAAAACATTGACGCCAATTAGTTACAAACCATAACATGTTCAAATGAGTTCCCATGGACTCAACAAAAGACTTTAAATAATCCTGAGTTTAGAAACATGTATCCCTTCCAGGAATGGGATACATCTTTTAAACTCTACGACCACGGATGACATCCTTTATTTAACACGCAGCTTGTAGACACATGCATACACCTGCCAGATCCATTTAGTTCCCTGAAATACATGTAGTTTGAAAAATCAACAAAAGTTGAGCGAGTTCATGTGTTCGTTTGTGTGTATGTATAAGCCTTTGTAAACGTCATAAGTATGTATATAAGTCCCTGGCATGTAGCAATAAGCAAAAAGAGATCACCAATGGTTTGCAAGGCCATTGATATGTGTGAAGTGATGCAGGAAGACTCAAACCTAGCAGATTTCGTCGTGAAGACATATTCACCTCATGGTCCACTCAGCGGACTCAGGAGTGGGGCTCGCTACACCCGAATAGATCTATCACTCATGTCCCTCGGTCCTACAATGAGGATTGATGGCCTTAAGTTTCCGCCTACCCACTCACATGATCTAGGTAGTATGCCATCCTTAAGCTAACCATACCATGTATAAAAATGTCTGTATAATTGTAACATGTATTTCACCCCCGAAGTATAAAACTGAAAACAGTTAAGAGAAAAGGGGGACATGAACTCACTGTATTGCGTCTTCGGTACTTGTAACCCAAATCTCCTCAGCAAACACGACTACCTACAATGGTCTAATGTCTATTAGACGAACGGGTCGTGCCTTGTCTTAGTATTTATGTTTTTGAGTTACGTTTCTGATATTATTCCAAGTTATAATAATTATATTTAGTTTTGGAATAGTTGTTTAATCCATAATTTTGGTGTTAATACTTCTCAAGTATTTTAGCTTCGTATTTCCTTCCCAAGGATGGGGTATCTTATACATGTACTTGTATTATTCTATTTGTAATTTCCGAATCAATCTATTCCCAAGTCTCACTCTAGCAATTATATTTATAAACTCATTTTGTCCCACAATAATGTGTTGTCCCGAAAATATATATTTCTTCAAAATAATATATTTTCACTTAGTCCAAAGATAATATATACCAAAATATATAAGTAATGGTACTGTTTTTGGATAATAAATTTCACCGTACTTTGTTAAGTTATATAATATAACCATTTCACCGAGTATGCAAACCCTCACACAAGTGTCTTAGTATGTATATATATTCTAAATATATTTGTTTACCCATTTTTATGTACAAAACCAACCTCCGATACTTTGTATTTTGTTACAAAAATTATGGCAAGGTTTAAATTCGAAAAGCATAGTTCAAAACGTACTTGCAACACTTGTTGGAAAATATTTTCTAAGTGTTGGAATTTTTAGAAAATTTCGCCATAGTCTCCTTTGTTAATGGAGGTGCCCATGCTAAATAGCATATCATTTTCTTTAACATATAACATGTTAGATCGATCTCAAATAACCAACCCAACATTTAGATATGCAAAATACTACTTATATCATTTCAGTTTTAATATACAAAACTGGGCTGTTTTCGGGCATTTTAATAAAATAGTTATCTTATTCCAAAAATTCCCAAATTTTTACAGATCAATGTCATATACGATCCAAATATTATTGTGTAAAAATATCGGGGTCCAGTTCATTACCAAAATTTTATAAAAATTTATTTACCGGAATGCAATCAGATTTGTCACTTTCTGACTGCAGTCTACGAAATAATTCATCTAAAATTTGTCTCATGACTTTTATGCAAAGCTTTATGTTCATATTTTATGTTTTAAACCTTTTAGTGTTCTTGTTCTTTAGTGTTTTGAACATAACCATCATACTACAACTTTTAACTACAAAGACAAGATGAACAAGGGTGTAATAAGGACTTACTACTAGCACAAAGGCTAGGGATGATTCTAGTGAAGAAGATGATGAGAAATGATGATGGAAAAAACAAGAAACAAAGTCCTTTGAAACTCCACAAGTTGCAACTTCCTTGAATCACCTTATAAGCTAGAATGGAACTTGAAAATTTGATGAAGATGGTGGACTTGTGGTGGTGATGGGGGCGGCACTAGTGAGCCGAGAGGAGGAGGGAGATAGTGAAGGTGAGAGTGTGATGAATATGTGAAGTAATGAGGATTATCTTGGCCATGCTTTATAAAGATTGTTCACATATTTTGGCAACCTCCACAAGCAAATAATCTAATAAAATAATGGGATATAATCTTGCACAAGATTGAGGCATGGTGGGGATGGTCCTTGTGACCGAGTTTGGTTAGGGGGGGGGGGGTTGGTTGCAAGTTTTGTAACTAATTGGTAATGGTAAGTTAGATTTCAAGTAATATGTTTATATATGTTAGCTAGTTGCTTTTTAGTGGGTGTTAGGGTGTTCGGGGATCATGACTAGCCAGAAAATAAATAAACAATGTGTTTGGCAAAAATTTTGTGTCACGGGTAATGTCTGGTTGTTCGGTTGGATACCGTTCCGTTAAAGTGTTTAATTATACCGTAAAGTGTCTTTTATATATATTTTGTAACACTTTCAATTCCCGGTACTTAGGAAAGCATACAGGACCATTCTGCCATATTTTTGCACCTTACTAGCATGTTACAATGCTGAATTTTTGTTAATAAATGCAGAATTCTGCACTTAAAGTGTGTTTTAGGCACTTCCCGGCACTATAACTATCACCTAGTGACGCAGTTTTATGGTCCTCACTTCCCAACACTCCATACTAGTGTAGTACCTTGTCCCTGGCCCATATTGGGCCTCAATATAGTGTCTGTCTATGTGCTGGCATTGTCAGCATGTGTCTGAGTTATCCGCTCACTGTGCTAACTGTGCTTTGTGCATCAAGTTTGTAACTAAAGTCTGTGTGTAATAAATGGAGTGACAGTATGAATGTGATGCATATGTATGTATGTAACAGAAATCAGAAGCATTTTAATCATCAGTTGTAATCATGCACAGTCATTAAGCACAGATTAAATATTAATTAATTGTACGGATGCATGCAAATTTGACAGTTGTCACACATACATAGTTTTATTCACAAACACTACAGGCCCATTACAAATGCACATATGTTCAAATACTTATGTTCACATAATCCACCTAATATGCCTTGCCCAGTTTAGTGCGGCCCAGACTAGATGCAGCCCAATCTGAACATCATTAACCGTGCGGCCCAGTTGGCCCCAGGCCCAACTGAGATTTAGAACCCGGCCCACCCATGTGTGAATAGTTAAAGTTGTGGCCCAGCTTTAAATATGGCGGCCCAAATTAATAAACCAATTTACATGTGTGACCTATTCTAAATCATAACTTCAGTTTTGAAAACATATCGATCAGTTACATATGCAATCACCCCATCCAATCACAATTTCATATAGATCAAATAACATGGACGTTCAAAAATCAAAATAACAATTCTTCAACATGTTCCATTCAATCGGCTATACCATATATTTTACCCTACCCATTAACGCATCCCCTCTCCATCATCATCATTAAAATAAACCATGTAGCACATATTAAAGAACCATCATATTCAGTAACATAAAATTGGCAATCCATTATGTAATAATCATACTTAACAAATCATAACTGTTATAATCTATTTCATGCAAATTGGTCCATATATTAACATCATAATTATCAACCATTCACTGCCACATATTACAATGACTAATTCACTCAAATATTTGATTATACTCATATGATCCATATCTTCACTTTATGTCTTTTTTTTAATACACACACCAATACTTCTGTTAGTCAAGATTACACATGACAATATCATCAATAGTGAACCCGTAAAAGACCTCATGAACATACATAAATAGCCTACAATTCTAAGCATCAATCATCATTCAAACAAATAACATATTAATCATTCAACACAACATAATCAGTAATCAAAATCATGAATCGGTACAACTAAGCATGCGTGACCAAGAGATTGATTCAAAACATAAAGAGGTTTACACTAACCACAAGAGTTAAGGTATTGCTGGATCCGAAGTAAACTTCACGAGGGGGGGTGGGGTCTTATCTCCTGCCGTCGCACAACAAGTAGGGAGAATAGGGTTTGAAATATTTTGTGTGCATATAAGTTACGTATACATGAACATATAGGGAGGAGAGGTTGGGCCAATTATGTTTGCTAACCAACAAGTGGATTGGGCCGAGACTAAGGGTTCACATATCAAGTTTGGGCCAAGTTCAATTATATTGATGGGTTTCAAACAAACAAACACACACACACACACACACACATCGCGGCCCAATCATGTATTACGGCCCAATCATACACACGACATAGAGATTGGCCCGTTATACACATACACTACTCAGCTACAATATACATTAGCACGTTTAACAAAGTCACGGGTTGAACAGATTGATTAACACAAGAACGGGGAAATCACAAAACCGAAGGCACTAACCTTAAAACTTCGGGTTGTCACATCATCCCCAACTTGAAAGAAATTTCGTCCCGAAATTTGACAAGTAAGCACTGAGGAGTGAAGTGATAATCAAGATTGTTGCGGATTTTGCTCAGGTACCACATCATCCCCAACTTGAAGAGGAATTTCGTCCCGAAATTCACCAGCTTTACCAGATTTAGATTGGTCATCAGGAAAAAGTTGAGGATATTTGAGCTTCATCTGATCCTCATGCTCCCACGTGAACTCCGGTCCACGCCTTGAGTTCCAACGAACCCTCACGATCGGGATACGACTATGTTTACGCACCTTGACCTCCCGGTCCATATTCTCGATAGGCTCTTCGAAAAAATGCAATTTGTAGTCAATCTTCAGCTCTTGAAATGGCACAATCAGTGTTTCATCAGACAAACACTTTTTCAATTGCGAAACATGAAAGACAACGTGAACATTACCCAACTCAGCAGGTAACTCAAGCTTGTAAGCCACCTTACCGATCCGCTCCAGGATTTTAAATGGCCCAACGTAACGCGGATTAAGCTTGCCGCGCTTCCCAAAGCATACAACGCCCTTCCACGTCGAGACTTTCAACATAACATAATCACCCACCGCAAACTCCAATGGTTTCCTACGCTTGTCAGCGTAGCTTTTCTGACGATCTCACGCCGCCGCCATACGGTTTCTTATCTGAACAATCTTTTCTGAAGTTTCAAGTACAAGTTCAGGACCTGTGATCTGGCTGTCACCCACCTCAGCCCAACAGAGAGGAGAACGGCATTTCCGCCCATATAATGCTTCGAACGGAGTTCCCTGAATGCTAGTGTGGTAGCTGTTATTATAGGAGAACTCTATTAACGGCAAATGTTTCTCCCAGCCTTTCCCAAAATCAATCACACATGCACGCAGCATGTCTTCAAGTGTCTGAATAGTGCGCTCACTCTAACTATCAATCTGTGGGTGATAAGCAGTACTCATATCGAGACGTGAACCGAACGACTTATGCATCGATTGCCATAAATCAGAAATGAAACGTGGATCTCGATCTGAGATGATGGAAGTTGGCACCCCGTGCCTAGAAACCACTTCCTTAAGATAAACCGCTGCAAGCTCTGAGAACTTATCCGTTTCCTTGATGGCTAGAAAATGTGCTGACTTCGTGAGTCGATCAACGATCACCCAAATAGTATTGTTTCTGGCCTGAGTTCTCGGTAAACCTATGACAAAATCCATAGCAATCTGCTCCCATTTCCATGTGGGTATCTCTTGTTGCTGAAGTAGGCCGGAGGGTTTCTGATACTCCACCTTGACTTTAGCACAAGTCAAACACTTACTCACGTATGTCGCTATGTGAGCCTTCATCTTTGGCCACCAATACATAACCCTGAGATCCTGATGCATTTTGTCTGAGCCCGGGTGAACAGAATACCGAGACTTGTGCGCTTCGTCCATCACAAGCTCTCGAAGATTACCATACAGAGGAACCCATACCCGCTCCATAAAGTAATGAATGCCGTCAGATCTCTCCACCATTCGCTTTTCCATGCCCCGCAAGTATTCAGCCTTGATGTTCTCTTCTTTCAATGCCTCGATCCGAGCGGAACGAATCTAAGTAGGTAAACCAGAGTGAATAGTAAGCTGTAGAGCGCGAACACGTTTAGGCTTCATCTCCTTTCGGCTAAGGGCATCAACTACAACGTTAGCTTTACCCAGGTGATACTTGATGGCACACCCGTAATCGTTCAAAAGCTCTATCCAAAGACGCTGTCGCATATTCAATTCGTTTTGGTCGAAGATATGCTGGAGACTCCTGTGATCGGTGTAGATAGTGCATTTGGCACCGTACAGATAATGCCTCCAAATCTTCAACGCGAAAACCACGGCCCCTAACTCCAAGTCGTGAGTCGTATAATTCTTCTCATGAACCTTCAACTGTCGAGAAGCATAAGCTATTACCTTCTCGCGTTGCATCAACACGCAACCGAGACCCTGAATAGAAGCATCACAATAAACCACGAAATCTTTGGTACCCTCAGGTAGAGACAAGATCGGTGCGCTGCATAGTTTCTGCTTCAAGAGCTGGAAAGCATCCTCCTGTTTCGTTCCCCAAGAATAAACAACGTTCTTCTGTGTCAAGGAGGTGAGAGGTTGAGCGATCTTCGAGAAATCCTGGATAAACCGACGGTAGTACCCTGCAAGACCAAGAAATTGTCGCACCTCCGAAGGGTTCTTCGGTGCCGCCCAATTCCTAATAGCATCGATCTTAGCCGGATCTACATGTAACCCCTTTTCATTAACAATATGCCCAAGAAAGTGTACTTCCCGAATCCAGAAATCACACTTTGAGAACTTTGCGTAAAGCTGCTCCTTCCTCAGGAGTTCTAACATAAGACGTAAGTGCCGCTCATGGTCCTCCTTGCTCTTGGAGTAGATTAAGATGTCGTCGATGAACACAATAACAAAATCGTCGAGATATGGTTTGCACACGCGGTTCATAAGATCCATGAAAACTGCTGGTGCATTAGTCATCCCAAATGGCATAACCAAAAACTCATAGTGGCCATACCGCGTTCGAAAAGCCGTTTTGGGAACGTCTTCCTCTCGGACTCGTACTTGATGATAGCCCGACCTTAAGTCGATCTTAGAATAAAAACTTGTCCCTTGCAGCTGGTCAAACAGATCGTCGATACGTGGTAGAGGATAACAATTCTTGACTGTAACCTTGTTGAGTCCCCGATAGTCAATGCACATGCAAAAGGACCCGTCTTTCTTCTTTACAAATAACACTGGGGCTCCCCAAGGCGAAGAACTGGGTCGAATAAAACCTCTGTCCAATAACTCTTGCAGTTGATTAGACAACTCCTACAACTCTCCAGGTGTTAAACGATAAGGAGCGCGAGCAATTGGGGCCGCTCCTGGTGCAAGATCAATCTGAAATTCCACTTGACGGTGAGGAGGTAAACCAGGAAGTTCCTCAGTAAATACATCAGCAAATTCACGTACAACTAGCAGATCCTCAATCTTTCTCTCTTCAGACGGAGTGTCAGTAACAAGTGCTAGAATAGCAGGATACCCCTTTCGTAGACACTTATGCGCTTGCATAGCTGAGATGATACCAACCATCGTACCTGTAGGATCGATAATCGATCTGAATGAGTCTTCAGAAGAGCTCTAAACTAATTCAAAGGCAGAATTCAATGAATCAGAGTTTGTATCAGCTTGATATTCACTAATAACTGTCTTTTGTATTGATTCTAACACGTTTACAATCGAGGAGACACTTCGGCAGAGCTTCGCTACCGGAATCGAACGTTACAAATGAAAATCACAAGTCACATATATATACCCTCACCAGTTCGTTTGAAGTAGTCTTTCCAGTTCGTACGAACTGGTCCAGTTCGTATGAACTGTCCAGTTCGTTTGAACTGATCTGTTTCATGCTGATTTTCGTTTTTCTTGAACTACGTGACTTGTTTCATCTATTCTATTACACGACTTGATACAAGACGAAGTCGACAGACATATGCACCAATAGCACCACTGCGATGCCCCTGAACCGATAATGACTCTCCACCAGGGAGAGGAATACGTACGATCTTTTCCTTACACAGAATTTCAACTTGGTGTTTAGACAGCCAATCCATACCAACCACTATATCAAAACTACCGAGGGTAACAGGAAGGAGATCAATATCAAACACTTGACCCACCAGATCTAGTTTACACCCAAAAAGAACATGCGAAGCTTCTATCGTTTTACCATCGACTAATTCTACTACGTGCTTAACCTCTAAAGGTGTTGGAGTTAACCCTAATGGCTGACTAAACACTAGGGACACATAACTCCAATAGGCACAAGAATCAAATAACACAGAAGCAATAAGATTGTTCATAGAAAACGTACCAGTCACGACATTGCCGTCGTTCCTAGCATCACCAGCACCAATCGTGAATACTCTTCCACGAGCACCGTTGCCCCCATTGTTGCCATTGTTGTTGTTCCCAGCATTGTTGTTGTTATTCTGGCAGCTGTTGGCATTCTGATTCAGCTGAGGGCAATCCCGCTTGATGTGACCCTCATCCCCATACTGGAAACACCCTTTCTTAAAGCCTTGGTTCTGCTGGGGTTGTTGTCGTTGCTGTTATTGATGCTGCTGATTTTGCTGTTGCTGCTGCTTTGGTTGCGGGGCTCTATAGTCTTTGGCCCCATGGCCCACCTTCTCGCACCTATGACAAGTCTGGACACACGGTCCATAGTGATGATAGCCACACTTGTTGCACTGTGGCTTCTTTCCAACGTAAGAGCCCTGATTCTGATTGCTGTCCTGGCCTTGATAAACTAAAGAAGACTGACTGAAATTGCGGTTGTTGCTGTTATCAGGCCTCTTCTGAGATTGACTTGCACTGGTTGCTTTGTCAGTATCATTCCACTTGCGCTTGTTATTGCTGGCAGGTGTGGTGGCTGTAGCAGTAGAGGTAGTAGCAGAAACACATGGCGGCAAACTGCCACGTTCGACCTCTTGGTCAGTAATCTTATGTGCCAAACAGATGATCCGGGGCAGATTGTCTAGGTTTGCAGCAGTGACATACCCCTTAACAGTTGATGCTAAGCCCTTGAGATACAACTCAATCCGCCGATGTGGGGGTCGAGACAGGTTAGGGCACAAAGTTGCTAGATCATGAGACCTGCTCGTGAATGCTTCAATCTCAGATCCCTCCATTTTCAGATTGTAGTACTCGTTCTCTAGTTTCTGAACCTCATCACGAGGACAATACTCCTCCCTCATCAACTCCTTAAAGTCCTCACAAGTGGTGGCATTTGCCATTTCGATACACAACATCTGAACCTGGGCATTCCACCATGTCAGGGCACCATCCTCGAGTGTGCCTGTAGCATACTTCACTCTGTCCCCAGCAGGACAGTTACACATTGCAAATACTGATTATGCCTTCTCAAACTATCGCAGAAGTCCTACAGCCCCTTCAGTCCCACTGAAGGTCTGTGGCTTACAATCCATGAACATCTTGAACATACAAACAGGTGGATTTTTTGATGCGCTGGCTGACCTAATAGACGAAAGAAAATTACAACACAGGGGTAAGAGTCGTGTACACAACACAAGAATAAAGAGTGTTTGGCACATTTCGTACCAGCTTGGTAGGCTGCCAAAGCCTCAGCCACACGTGTGTTGATCAAGTTCGTCAGCTCAGCTTGGGTCATTACGATGTGACCACATCCATGACCTCTTCCACTCATGATTCTACATAAGGATATGGAACAAATTTAAGAGTCGAAATGAGGTAAAAGTCAAGTATCACGTTGGAATCTACAAACTACCAAGTTTACACACAATAGGGCAGAACCCTTCTCACGCTCGTTAAGCCTCACTGGGACTTACATGCACCTTACGTTAGTATTAAGTGCGCACCCATAATAATAAGGCAATTTGCATGCTCCTCTCAGTGCCTCTTAATTTGCATGAAAAGTTTCCCCCGCATTCAAGTAGCAAAACAGGAAGTGTTACAGGATTACGAATCACAAGAGTCAAAGAGTCGTGTCACACTATCAAATCACCATAGTATCTAATATATTGTTTCATGCAAGCTGTGAGTCTTTGACTACTAAATAGGTAATGCGTAAAGTAAACAGAAGACGAACCTTGCAATCTGGAGCTGAGTGTCATGGTCGATTTTTGAAGTTGTTCGGTTATAGTCTAGTTTTATAAAAACGTTTTAAAACCTAGTTCACTATAACCAGTGGCTCTGATACCAAACTGTCACACCCCCAAAATACCACATGCGGACACACCGCGGGACGTGTGACGTACCAGGATCCAAGCCACCATTCACATTGAACTACGCATAATATTTAAATAAAACATTCCGTTATTTTCAAAACATAAATCCAAAACGTAAGTTAAACCCAAGTAGTTTTTTCAGCGGAAGCATAAAGTAAATTGTAAATCAATTGTTCTAAAACAAGTTTTCATAATCAACGAGCATATATCTAAGAGTCTCGACCCATGACCACTCCAACACTCCCAGATAGCAAGTCCATATCACAAATCTAACGACCTGCAAGCATGCAGACAAGTGTGTCAGACGACGCTGGTGAGTTCAAAGTTTTGTTAACGTGTTTATTTGCCAGATATGTGTATAAAACAGTTCAACAGTTCAATAATTTGATTTGATGTTGTTATTAACTCGATTACCGCAGATGGCTACAAGATGTATTTGCCCAACCCCATTGTCTCTATCAAAACAATGGTCATGCTTTAAGGAAATTAGTTCACGCCCGTCCTCCCCGGTACGGTGTGAGGGTGCCAAACCTAATAGCGCTATCAACTAATGACCTCGTTGCCTCCCCGGCAACTATCGGTAGATGTAAGGGGTCTTATATGATAGAAACTGAGTAAAATAACAAACATCCCAATAACCTGACATTCCTCCCAGGAACGTTACCCGATATCCCTCCCCGGGATGCATGCTTGAAAAAGAGCAGTGAACTCACCTGTGGTTTGCTCGGTAAGATTAAATATCTTGTTTATCAGTTGAACAAACACGCCCTAAAAGGGTTACTGATAACAGTTAGTTCTACGTGCACATAAATCACATATTACACGTACGGTTAATTCACATATTCATTGTTCACATAAAGCACATTTATTGAACAGATAACGCATATATATAGTTTAAGTCATGACCGTTAATTCATTTGCCTAGTGCCCTCGAATCATTGCTTAATCATGTCATAGTTCAAACTTGTATCACACATACATACATACATAGTTTTATTCACAAACACTACAGGCCCATTACAAATGCACATATGTTCAAACACTTATGTTCACATAATCCACCTAATCTGCCTTGCCCAGTTTAGTGCGGCCCAGACTAGATGCAGCCCAATCTGAACATCATTAACCGTGCGGCCCAGTTGGCCCCAGGCCAACTGAGATTTAGAACCCGGCCCACCCATGTGTGAATAGTTAAAGTTGTGACCCAGCTTTAAATAGGGCGGCCCAAATTAATAAACCAATTTACATGTGTGACCTATTCTAAATCATAACTTCAGTTTTGAAAACATATCGATCAGTTACATATGCAATCACCCCATCCAATCACAATTTCATATAGATCAAATAACATGGACGTTCAAAAATCAAAATAACAATTCTTCAACATGTGCCATTCAATCGGCTATACCATATATTTTACCCTACCCGTTAACGCATCCCCTCTCCATCATCATCATTAAAATAAACCATGTAGCACATATTAAAGAACCATCATATTAAGTAACATAAAATTGGCAATCCATTATGTAATAATCATACTTAACAAATCATAACTGTTATAATCTATTTCATGCAAATTGGTCCATATATTAACATCATAATTATCAACCATTCACTGCCACATATTACAATGACTAATTCACTCAAATATTCGATTACACTCATATGATCCATATCATCACATTATGTCTTTTTTTTAATACACACACCAATACTTCTGTTAGTCAAGATTACACATGGCAATATCATCAATAGTGAACCCGTAACATACCTCATGAACATACATAAATAGCCTACAATTCTAAGCATCAATCATCATGCAAACAAATAACATATTAATCATCAAACACAACATAATCAGTAATCAAAATCATGAATCGGTACAACTAAGCATGCGTGACCAAGAGATTAATTCAAAACATAAAGAGGTTTACACTAACCACAAGAGTTAAGGTATTGCTGGATCCGAAGTAAACTTCACGGGGGGGGGGGGGTCTTATCTCCTGCCGTCGCACAACAAGTAAGGAGAATAGGGTTTGAAATATCTTGTGTGCGTATAAGTTACGTATACATGAACATATAGGGAGGAGAGGTTGGGCCAATTATGTTTGCTAACCAACAAGTGGATTGGGCCGAGACTAAGGGATCACATATTAGGTTTGGGCCAGGTTCAATTATATTGATGGGTTTCAAACAAACAAACACACACACACACACACATCGCGGCCCAATCATGTATTACGGCCCAATCATACACACGACATAGAGATTGGCCCATTATACATACACACTACTCAACTACAATATACATTAGCACGTTTAACAAAGTCACGGGTTGAACAGATTGATTAACACAAGAACGGGGAAATCACAAAACCGAAGGCACTAACCTTGAAACTTCGGGTTGTCACATGTATATCTATATATATATATATATATATATATATAGGGTCAGGATTTAGAGAAAACGCTTAAAAGTGTGAGAACAGAGAGAACGCTTATGGATCGTCCGATCAAAACAATCTATGGACTAGATTGGCGCGGTGGCATTTTAGTAAATAACACCAATTTTATTACATGGACACGCGTCATTAAGGGTAAAAAAGTAAAAAAAATTCCTCACATAAAACGCCATTGAAAATAAAATGTCAAATAAATAAAAAATTCCAATTTTATCACTGCGTACTTTTTTCTGTGTTTTAATTTAAGCTCTCTGGCTACAAAAACGCCATAAACTATGAAACACCATTATATATAACGCCAAAGTTTACATCCGGATAAATGTTAATTACATTTTTTGTTATAAAAATAACATCCCGCCTAACCTACGCGCCAAAAAAAATCTATAAATAGAAACGCCTCACCACCTTCCGTTTATCACATCACAAAAACACAAAAAAAAACACACAGTGGTTGCTAAAAAAAATTACAACTCAATGTAAAACGCCAAAAAGGACAACGACAGCAAACATCTTTTCTTTTGATCCTCAGTAAAGTTCTGCATGAAGCTTCATTTAAATGATTTGTTATGCGAGTGTAGAAAGATTTTGCTGCATGAGATGGACAAAATTGAAAAAAGAGGGACTGATGACACCCATATGTCATACTGTCATCTTTGTTCCTGAAGAATGTTTGGATGATAAGAACAGACCTATACCAGTGGCAGATAGCATCCACCCACAGGGGGTCGATCTATGTCTCAAACATCAACAAAGACACTTCAACACATGAACAAATAAAATAAACAACGTCAAACCCAAAACGCCATTTATTTGTCACATTTCTTGTAGTTTCAAAAGAAAAAAGAGACTGATGACACTGAAGATTTAAAAACATAAATTGCTTCTGCTTTGTTTTTTTGTACTTTTTTTTTATTTTCTTTGCCTATTGTTTGTTTTGTAATATCAGTTAATAAACAACAAAATAATATTAATGCTATAATGAAAAATATAATAAAACGCCAAAATTAGCAAATACGTGTAAAACGCCATAATCCCATAAAAAAACCCCCAAAAAACTACCAAACTATAATAAAATTAATTTGAACAACTAATTTTATAAAAAAAAGTGAAACAATGTGTAAAGAATATAAAACAAAAAGAAGTCCAATAGTTATCTAACCGCCATTAGAAAACAAAACGACATAATTACAGCCGTAAAAAAGATTTGACGTGTTACACCATTAAAACAGTTGAGTCTCAAAATAAAATACGGTAAACTGCAAAAAACTGTAAAATGAAACGACGAAAAACATAATTACTAACATTTATTATATTAAATTTATTTATCTTTTTCAAAACGCCATAATTACCTGACATACGCGGGAAAAAAGTCAATATAAAAGAAGACCATCAGAACCCAAGCTCAAACACGCCAAAAAAAACTAAAACGCCACATATTCTCGAAAACGCCAAAAAAATTAAAAAATGGCTAAGGTTATTGCATGGAGGTTTGAAAGGAAAGAAAAAATATTCATCATAAAGTTCGCTGACAGGAGAAGGGTAAAGGTAAGAACAATAAAAGCCATAATGGGAATGAATGAAAATGTTCAGAAGGATATCCTAGCCCTTGGGGTTCCAAGAGACAACGATTGTGAAAGAACAAGAACTGTAATAAAAAGACTGGAGAGAAAGTTTCCAGCAGAAGATGATGATGATATTGAAGATACACAAATACCAAAACTTAGCAGTTGGGTATTGAATGAGGAAGAAGGAACACTTGAAGTAACGTATAAAAACGGGGAGCAATATTCAAGACCAATTGAAGAAATGTTGAAGACAGGGTTGCTATCTATCGTTGAACAACTCTGTGATTTAACACCTTCAAACGATCCAAAATCCAAGGATGCAGTGATATTAAAAAATAGACTGCAGCAAAGAAGAGACGAGCTAATGGCGTTATACGCAAAAATGAAATTTGATGATGAAGAATCTGAAGAAAGTGAAAAACAAAGCGATGGGTACATCTCTGATGTAATCCCACCTACGGAAGACTATTAGATTATTTTGATTTTCGAGTTATTGTAATTTTTTAAAATATTAATCTATGGTAATGATTTATTAACAAAAAGATACAAAACGCCAAAAATGACATGGAAAAAGCCATAACGCCAAAATATTAACTATATGACACAAAAAGAATTAACTCAAAGAGAAGAAATCTCAGAAAAAACAATAAAACGCCAAATAATTAATAAATCTACAAAACGCCAAAATTATCTTGCACGCAAAAAATAAAGAAGCATGTCAAACGCGAAAATCGTGAAAGGAGAAGAATACTAAAAAGACAAAAAACCCCTCGGACCCTGATCACGCCCCACGCCATGTGTTCGGCCAGGATGCGTTCTCACCGTTCTCACACTTTTTGCCATTTTCTCCTGATCCCGTTTATATATATATATATATATATATATCTGTCATGTATGTTAAATATATATATTTTATCACTTGTCCGATTTTTGTATAATTTCCATTAGTTGTAGTAATTATATATATTCTTCTTTATATATATTTATATTTGTCCAAATATTTGTCCAAGTGTCCAAAGTCCATGAATTTGATAAGGAATATATATAGATATATATTTTGGTATTTTTGTCCATACACTCATGTATGGGTGATTATGTGTATATTATTTATAAACATTTACTTGTGTATTTTTATGTGTATTTGGTGTTTCTACTCCTTGGGAGTATTTAGTGTATTTTTAAGTTCCTACATGTACACTAATATATATTTACACATAATATAGACATAGCACATAATTTGGTGATCACTAAATATATATATTTTCCCTAAAAATATACATATTTAAACTTGTTTTAATCCTTGAAGAAAGTCTATTTCTTAGCTTATAATTTTGTATAAAAATTAGGGAAAACCATTGTTAAACATTCTTGAACATTTTTTTGTAGAAAAAGTCTCACAAAACTTTGTATTTTTCTAAGTGTCAAAATTTATAAAATTTTTGACATAGTTTGCCGTAAAAATTGTGGTTTTCCCATGTTTTAAAACATGTGTTTATTTTCTTTTAATCATTAAAACTCAAGAATCGACCATTTTTGCAAGTAATAATCACTAAACTCATCATACTTTTTCATGTAATAAACTTGAAGTTCCATGAAAATTTGTAGTATTTTAGATCTACACATTAAACATGTAGATCTACTTAAATCAAGGCTTACTTGTTGACTTTTATAAACTTCGATGAAACTTTAATTTGCAAAATTGTTCATCCACTTGATTAGTAGGTTCAAGAACATGAATACTTTATTTTAAAACAACTTTCAAGTTCACTTCTAAATATCTTCAAGTTTACTAACATGTTTCATCATGGATCTTTCAATATCAATGCTTACACTTGTTAGATCTAAGCTTCTAACAAGCTTACATAAGATGTATCTTAACAAAAACACAAGATTAACAACAACAACTTCATCACATACTTCAAACACACTAGAAAGAGTTAATTTTCTTTAGATTATGTTGTTTCTTCACATGTTCATCTTTTAAAGTTAAGTTCTTTTGATGGTTTAACTTGTACACATGTGACATACCACTAACAAGAAGTAAAATGAAGATGAGAAGGGTTACTACTAGCTCTTATGGCTAGGAAAGTGGCAAGAGAACCAAGAAGATGAAGATGATGAGAAGAAGGTGGTTAAAAGCTTCCAAGAGTGGTCCTTCAACTTCTAATGCTTGAACCTTCCTTAGATAGTCTTCATACACCTTAGTAATGTGACAACTGGCACTTTTCGTGTAATTTCCGTACAATGTGAACAGTGTTATATATTATGTGGTTGTGTATTTTGAACTTATGATGTGTATGATTTCATGGGTTACGTTTAAAGAACTCACAAAAACATTTGATGATGCATGATACTTACTATTATTGATTGCGACTCGAAACAGATTAAACAGTGTTAAAAAATAACTAGCACACTTATTAGATAAACTAGTAAAACTGACAGGAGTTCAGTACTCGGGCAGACAACATGTTTAGGGCACCGATTGAGTCCCAGAACCCATGTTATACTAGAACCTTATGTGAGAAAGTAAGGGTTTATGTTACTGCTTTCCGAGAGACAAACGAACACTAGAAACTGCCCGAAACTAGCTATAAACAGTAAAATTGTAACACCCCGAAAACGGATTTGGTAATCAAACCTCGTTAATACTAAAAAGACGGGTAGAATACCATGGGTGGTAAAAGTAAACCCGGTGAATATTAGGATTTAAATAAATAAACCTAATATTAAATAAAAAAAATTGAACAAATCCTTTCAAGGAAAATATAGTTAATAAAAGGCCCGAGTTAATGGGACTTAAAATAAAACTAACTTATAAATTCCCCGAACCCACTAAGATAACTAGGAATGTTTAACCAAGTTAATAAGTGGGAATATTGTTAGAAAGAATTAGGTTATGGCTAACTTAATAACTAGCCAAACATGAGGGATCAAAGTTGGATAACTTGAAAATGGAATTATAAAAATAAAACATAACACAACACACACACAGAGAGTGTGTGTGCGTGCGTAGAGATCGACCAGGAGGCTCCCATGGAGCTCAAGCCCAAGTTCTTCCATAAATCACCAAATTGGAAGGGAAATTGGAGCTTAAATTCATGAATAAACGCGTATAAACGATCACCAAGTCATGGGGATCACAAGGTATGTCAAATTTTGCAAGTTGGTGATATCTTGAATTTTAGGATGAACACTCATAATCGAAATTCAGAAAGAATGTTGAATGCATCATCGATATTGTGTTGAATTCGTGTCTAGAAAACAAACCCTATTCGAAAACTTGCTGAATTAGTGTTAAAAAAGGGATTTGATGATTACCCATATGTGTTCTAAGTCGGTTTTATGACAAGAAGATGAACACTTGAATTAGGGTGTTAAAAGGATGAACATTGATGTTGTGATGCTAGTTCTAGATGTAGTTCATGTACACTAGACATAGAGGCATGATTTTGATATTAAAACATGGTTAAAACAATGACCATAATTAGATAAAATATGCGTATAAAATCTCACCTCCAAGATGGTTGTTAAAATGCCCGAATGAATATTGATAAGAAGAAATTATGAAAGAAATGCGTAATAGGCTAATTTGACTAATTACGTGAAATATGGGTTAAAACGGATTCTAATCATAATGTTGATTTAACTTAATTGTGTATATCGTATGATTAAAGGTAGTTGACTTCTAAAAGTCAAACTAACCAATGATGAAGTCGAATAGTAATTTCGACATGAAATTCGTAAAATGAAATAGTCATAAGCAATGATAACTAATCTAATCGGCTTACGGATTATGATAATAGTTTGATGCTCGACAAGCAAGGTGGAGGCTTGGGAAAGAAGCGGGTCAAACGGATCGAATGCCCGGAAAAAGAGCAAAATCGGATGCAAGGTAAGTAAAGCTTACACCCATTTGTAGTATACGAAGTTGTTTTATAGGCGATAAATACAACAATGGATTATGTTCGAAAAATGGGTTCCGACATGAACCGAAATGAGTCAAAACGAATAAAAACGATCAAAACCAAGGTTAATGGTAAAAAGAGGCAAAATGGTAGTTTAGTCATGAGTTGACTAAGAATTTATAAGTTTTCTTCAAATTACCAAGTAGCGTAACTAGTAATGGGAAAAAGGGATAAAAAGGGTAATTTAGTCACATGATGACTAAATGTAAGTTGAGATTAAATGGATACCCACGGCGTAAGCCGAAATGGGTTAAAAATGTAAGAGAAAGGAATATTTGTAGTAAATTCTGAAATGGGTAGGACGTGTGAATGGTATTTAAAAACCATGCTTTGTTATAAATGCGAATGTTTGGTCATGTAGGCCAAACGGGTCAAATGGTGGTGATAACACCATTTGACAGTATTGACTAATGTTGGTTGTCAAGTTGTATGTTCACAGGAGTGAACCGGAGGTGGATAAGTGCGTCGCTATAAAGTAGCGGCAAATAAAAGCAAGGTATAAATCGGGTCTATACGTTGACCCGAGCCAGGTACGCCTAAATGAATTTATAGTTAAAAGTGCAATTTTGGTCAAATAGATAGTGATGGTCCTTCGCCGTAAAATGAAGGACATAAAATTAACCAAAAAGCCCATGATGGGTAAATCGGGCAAACGACCCTTAGAGGTTGTTTAGGAACTTGTATTATGATTATGAAGTCCTTAGAAACGTATAAAAATTATAGGTAATGACATTCATGGGTCGAATGTCTAAAAACGGGTCTTACGCGTAAAATGACTGACCGAAGGGTAGAGATTGGGATTATGGGTTCCTTATGTTAAATCCACCACAAAAAAATTGTTGTGGTGGAATAAAAATTAGTTGTTTAGTAGGGAATAAAAGGCGCAAAGTGAAAAGAGCGAGTTTAATGTTTAAATGCTCAAAAGTCCCCTAAATGGGTCAAAATAGACTAAGAAGTAAATTGTGGGTTAAATGCTTAGATAGATACAAATGAATCGGTGAATGTAAACGCCTACATAAACTCTGTGATGGGAGCGAAAACGCTAAAGTTTGACAAGCCCGGGATTTGGTAAAACATGTAGTGACTATTGGTATAAACATGTAGTTTGATATTGGAATGAAACGGGTCGAATAATCACATAAGGGATTTATTAGTCAGTAGCTCTTAAATCAGATTTAATTGTGAATCGAGGTGATAAACGTACCCGTAATTGTATTACGGACGCGTAGTAACAAGAATCATGTAAAACGGATATGTAGTTCGAAAGATATGCACGTTTTTGTGTCTAATAGGATTAAGTTACAGAGCTGGGAATCTGCAGCTCCAAAATAAATAACCTTCTGTCGAAATGAGTCCGTCGCGCCCCGCGACGGAGAAGGTGAAGGTTGTCGCACCCCGCCAGGGGTTGTGGCGGCCCGCAAAGGATTAAATCAAGTCTGTCGCGGGCCGCGACAGACTACAGAACTGGAAAATTTTTGTTACTTGTTCGATTTCGTATTCGGACTTGATTTAAGTACGATTATAAGCTCGTATAAATAACTATTTCATGGTTATGAAATGCAGGTCTAACTTTGGAAGCCGGATGACGATCAAGCTCAACGAAGAACCGAACACTATCAAGTTAAAAGCTTTCGCACGTTGTTTCGTCGTTATTTCTAAATGGTGTACTTAATCATATTATGAAGTATTATTTTTAAATTGTAAAGGATTTTAATAAACCTGTATTGTCCATGAATGTGTAATCGTAAACGCACATTTTAAGTCTATAATTAATTGAAAACCGTTAAATAATTGTAAGGGTCTTACAAGTTGGTAATCAGAGCTCTAGGTTAAAAGAATAAAGTGTTCGGTTCGAGGCTTGATCGCAAATCAGGTAAGTACATGTATATAGTAATGGTTTAATATGATTAAAGTGTTGTGAATAACACATAGGATTATCGTATAATACACGTTACCCCTATTAAATCGATCAAGGATCAATATAGTTAACGAAATTACGTGCGTTGACACGTATACAAGAAAGCCTTGTATTATAATACGGGCGATTATTGATGTCAACATTACTAACTTTAGTGAATATTTTGATTGAAGGACATTTGCACTAAGGTGACGATAGTTGAACAAATTTCGGATATGACGGAGAAACGGTCCGAGTATGACAAGCAGAGCATGCTCGCCAAGGACAAAAATTGCGTAACAATCGCGAACAAGGTTAACTGCAAGGAAAGCTCGTTAGGGCAAACATTACCAGGTGCACGTTTTTAAATTTAATCGCACAAATAGTAATATGCAACAAACACGTAGAGAATGACGGTTGCATATGTAGGATAAAACTTAGAAAACCTGAATAGGATATCTATTCAGGATGATGTTTCTAAGAGAAATCGAATAGAAACATGCGTTATTCACAATTGTGAATAACAAGACAATAATAGAAATAGTTTATGTGGAAATGTGGATGGGAGTAAATATCCAAGTGATTAAATCTCAATATAATACTATTGAGAAAAGTAGCGATCACATTAACGAATGTGATGATATAATAGCTCGGTAAAAAGGAAAACAATTTATATGTTCAAGAATGAAATGGGTAGAACTAATAATTGGTTAATAGCAAAAGAATAAAGTTTTGCCAATTGAAATCCATAATATAGAAAGGATAGAGGTGTTACTTACATGGGGTGTAATGTGAAAATTATAAAAAGGTCATATGTACCATGTGTTGATTGCTTGCTCTGGCCAAGTAAGTAGTGAACACATGATACCATGAACTTCTTATGATGGACACATTTACGTCCGATGTAGTAAGGACGGGTGAATGGGACGAACTAAGAAGGTACCCAAATGAATAAAATAGGCAAGATGTTTGATAATAAACGTAAACGCAAGTCGGATGACGGAAGCGTATTACGTAAGAATAACGAGCCCGAGAGAAGGGACAAGGATCAAAGTAAATGAAAATACACACCGACTAATAGGAATGCTAAGGTATAGGGATAAAAGTTAGCCTGTCACAAGTGATGAAATTCACACGGACTAGTCAAACGAATTAAATAAAGAATAAAGGACTTGATTGAATAAAAGCGATGGGTTTCGCTAAGACGACCAAATAAATTAAAACGAAGTCTTAATACATACCGGGACAGTTGCTTTGATAATGACTTCGGTAAAATACCCGATAGATGGGTAGGATTTTGAAAGTATGCGTAAACCAAGAGACGGGAACGCGAAATAGAAAGTCAAAAGACTCGGATTATGAGTCATGACTAAAAGACGATGAGAATTTGCAAACATAAATTTTTATAACTACGTTCAACTATTTTAAAGTTGAATGAGTCGAATAAAGAATGAAGTTTGATGTTCACAAGTGATGAAATTTCACACGAACAAGTCAAACGAGTTAAATTAAGAATAACGCGTGATAACGTAAGTAAGCGCGGACCGAATAAATAAAAGCGCGAGATATTAACAAATCTATGTAAAAGGTTAGGGGAAAATGTAGAAAGGAAAACGAAAACCAGTGAAACTGGAGAGTTAAAAACATTAAGATAGAGAACTCGGGTAACAGGTTGTAAAGAAAAATATGTATGAACCAGATAAAGGTAAGCGAAGAACAAACCGAGGCGTAAATGACGTAAGAAGTCAAAGAGTCGGAAGGATAATCCGAAAGAAAACAAATGTAGCCTTAGACTACGGTCAAGGTCAAATGAAATTTAAAATAAAAAATAAATAATTCTAAACATAAAAAGGGGTGCATTGACACCGAAAGTATATTTTTAGGATGATATGGATTAAAGATGAATCTACGGGATCATCACAACTCCCAAGATTGTAAGAAGCGTTAAGGTCTACGGGACCAGAATGACCCTCGGGTCACAATTACAAAGAAACAAACCATTGGGGACTCACCTTAAAGAGGTAAAGATCTAATAAAATAGCCTACGAGGCCAAGTGAAAGAACCTACGGGTCATTTGGGTTAAGCGTGGGAACTAGTTACAATTCCCCGCATCAAATAATAAGGGAAAGGAATAAATCCTCAGACATAAATTCTTTGATACAAGTAAACACACATAAGGCCGGAGATGGCAATATGGTATACCCGGGTGATGGGGTATAAGGTAACCAGTGACTAACAAGTCTAACCACCAAAGTAAATAATCAATAAAGATAACGGATACAAGCTGAAAGTAACGGTCCACAAGGCCTTACACAAAAAAAAAAAAAAAAAACGTACGCGTCAATATAAATAAAAACTTTTGACCGAAAGAAACGGGTGCCTTGAAAATGAAACTTGATTCGTTTGATTAAACCAATGAACTATGTAAATAAGTTTTCAGGACGAAACCTCTTTAAGGGGGTAGACTTGTAACACCCCGAAAACGGGTTTGGTAATCAAACCCCATTAATACTAAAATGACGGGTAGAATACCATGGGTGGTAAAAGTAAACCCGGTGAATATTAGGATTTAAATAAAAAAACCTAATACTAAATAAAAAAATTGAACAAATCCTTTCAAGGAAAATATAGTTAATAAAAGGCCCGAGTTAACGGGACTTAAAATAAAACTGACTTATAAATTCCCCGAACCCACTAAGATAACTAGGAATGTTTAACCTAGTAAATAAGTGGAAATATTGTTAGAAAGAATTAGGTTTTGGCTAACTTAATAACTATCCAAACATGAGGGACCGAAGTTGGATAACTTGAAAATGGAATTATAAAAATAAAACATAACACAACACACACACACACAGAGTGCGTGCGTAGAGATGGACCAGGAGGCTCCCATGGAGCTTAAGCACTAGTTCTTCCATAAATCACCAAATTGGAAGGGAAATCGGAGCTTAAATTCATGAATAAACGCGCATAAACGATCACCAAGTCATGGGGATCACAAGGTATGTCAAATTTTGCAAGTTGGTGATATCTCGAATTTTAGGACGAACACTCATAATCGAAATTCGGAAAGAATGTTGAATGCATGAGCGATATTGTGTTGAATTCGTGTCTAGAAAACAAACCATAGTCGAAAACTTGCTGAATTAGTGTTAAAAACTAGGGATTTGATGATTACCTATATGTGTGCTAAGTGGGTTTTATGAAATGAAGATAAACACTTGAATTAGGGGGTTAAAAGGATGAACATTGATGTTGTGATGCTAGTTCTAGATGTAGTTCATGTACACTAGATATATAGGCATGATTTTGATATTAAAACTTGGTTAAAACGATGACCATAATTAGATAAAATATGCGTATAAAATCTCCCCTACAAGATGTTTGTTAAAATGCCCGAATGAATATTGATAAGAAGAAATTACGAAAGAAATGCGTAATTGGCTAATTTGACTAATTACGTGAAATATGGGTTAAAACGGATTCTAATCATAATGTTGATTTAACTTAATTGTGCATATCGTTTGATTAAAGGTAGTTGACTTCTAAAAGTCAAACTAACTAATGATGAAGTCGAATAGTAGTTTCGTCATGAAATCCGTTAAATGAAATAGTCATAATTAATGATGACTAATCTAATCGTCTTACGGATTATGATAATAGTTTGACGCTCGACAAGCTAGGTGGAGGTTTGGGAAAGAAGCGGGTCAAACGGATCGAATGCGCGGAAAATGAGCAAAATCGGATGCAAGGAAAGTAAAGCTTACACCCATTTGTAGTATACGTAGTTGTTTTATAGGCGATTTATACAACCATGGATTATGTTCGAAAAATGGGTTCCGACATGAACCGAAATGAGCCGGAACGAATAAAAACGATCAAAACCAAGGTTAATGGTAAAAAGAGGCAAAATGGTAGTTTAGTCATGAGTTGACTAAGAATTTATAAGTTTTCTTAAAATTACCTAGTAGCGTAACTAGTAATGGGAAAAAAGGGATAAAAAGGGTAATTAAGTCACATGATGACTAAACGTAAGTTGAGATTAAATGGATACCCACGGCGTAAGCCGAAATGGGTTAAAATGTAAGAAAAAGGAATATTTGTAGTAAATTCCGAAATGGGTCGGACGTGTGAATAGGTAGTTAAAAACCATGCTTTGTTATAAATGCGAATGTTTGGTCATATAGGACAAACGGGTCAAATGGTGGTGATAACACAGTTTGAGAATATTGACTAACGTTGGTTGTCAAGTCGTATGTTCACAGGAGTGAACCGGAGGTGGATAAGTGCGTCGCTATAAAGTAGCGGCAAATGAAAAGCAAGGTATAAATTGGGTCTATACGTTGACCCGAGCCAGGTACGCCTAAATGAATTTATAGTTAAAGGTGCAATTTTGGTCAAATAGATAGTGATGGTCCTTCGCCGTAAAATGAAGGACATAAAATTGACCAAAAAGCCCTTGATGGGCAAATCGGGCAAACGACCCTTAGAGGTTGTTTAGGAACTTGTATTATGATTATGAAGTCCTTAGATACGTATAAAAATTATAGGTAATAACATTCGTGGGTCGAATGTCTAAAAACGGGTCTTACGCGTAAAATGACTAACCGAAGGGTAGAGATTGGGATTATGGGTTCCTTATGTTAAATCCACCACAAAAAAATTGTTGTGGTGGAATAAAATGTAGTTGTTTAGTATGGGAATAAAAGATGCGAAGTGAAAAGAGCGAGTTTAATGTTTAAATGCTCAAAAGTCCCCTAAACGGGTCAAAATAGACTAAGAAGTAAATTGGGGGTTGTTGGATCGATGTGTGACCCGAACGAGTCAATCAGAAGAGTTTACGATCTATTTCAAAGGAGGAATCAGAGAAATAGACGTGTAACAGCTTGATTCTCCTTAATTATCTTCTTATTAATGATTCAAATGCTTTTACAGATCGTTTGACAAACTGGCAGCACCTCGGCTCTGAATCGGAAAAGTTAATTTCGTACCAAATGAATCAGCAGACCAGCTATATATAGGGGAGGTAATTTCATGTGAAATAGCACTTGCTATTTCATGCGAAATTACTTTGTGTAATTTCGTACGAAATAGCATTTGCTATTTCATGCGAAATTACCCCTTTACACATGAAAATCCTAGTTTCTAACCCGCTGTGCACTGGTTTATCCTATCTAGATACAAGACTCTATAAAGACGAAGTTAACAGACATTTATGCACCAACAGACTCCCCCTTGGATGTTGACGAAGTCTTTAGCATTAAATCTTTAGTCTTTAGTCTTGATCTATGTTCTTCTCTGTCCAATTTGTCTGACACTATAAGCATCCTTCAATCTTTTATCTTCAAAACTCTTCAAACTCCCCTTTGAGTGTTGATCCAGAATGTAGACTCCCCCTTTCAATATGCTGGAGCTCAAATTCTGGTTCAAACTTTACACTTTCTTTGCCATGGGGATCTTTCTTTTCTCACAGACTTCCCCTTAAGCTGTGCTGGGATCATAGTCTGACTTTCGCATACATTTGGATAGATTTATTTATAAAAATTTTCATTCCAAAACAAACTATCCCAAACCTGTTCATCATGTTTAGCATTCGGAATTTTGAAAATCAGCTTTCCAACATCAGTTGTCGAAAATCTTTTTGTATTTTTCAAAATTTAAAACTAAAACACAATCTTTTTGGATTTTTGTTTTTATAGAAATGCAGTAAAGAAATATATACAGACAATATTTTTGTGAGTTTGTGTAAGAGGATCATATCAGTTCATGAGACAAATCACTAGCACCGTTAAGCTTTAATCATTTTAAGTTCTAAACGAATCACATAGATTGACGATATAGTTGTCCTCTTAAGCTCAATCTAAAAACTTTCAAAATGCTTACCGATACGTTAAGGTATATTAATTTTGCACTAAATTCTTATGGACCCCACAATCTAAGCATATCCCCTCATTATGCAATACACTAACTCAAGTAATGCCTTTAAACTTTTATCAACTATGATATGTGCAAAAACAAAGCAGAATGTTTAAACATTAACAATCGGGTCGATCTTTCGATACGCAGAGAAAGTCCAATGTTTAAACAAAATAAGAGAATAAAAAACAAGTTGAAATTGTTTAGGCTTTAACCACCAGTTCGATACTTCCGTATATGCAGAGGTGATCCAAAGCTTAAACGAAACACCAAAGAAAATAAAGCAGAACGTTTAGGCACTAACATCCAGTTCGATACTCACGTATACGCAGAGGATGTCCAATGCTTAAACAAAAATAAAGAAATAAAACAAGTTTAAATCTTTGCAAAATAAAATGCACAATCACAGTGACTTTTTCAGCAAGTTGTGAAAGTTCACAAACTGACCGGTTTTTATGCTCTTTTAGCATTCAACGATTACTGAGTAGGTACACAATCACGAAGGACAAAACTAAGTACTATGCTTTCAACCATGTTTCCCACTAGAACTAGACTTTTTCATTTAAGTTTGTATCGTTATCGCAAATCTACTAGTCTAGCTGAGCCTATCGTCACATCCTTAGTGAAACCGTTTATCACATTTGACATTTCATATCTTTAGCATGCTGTGATAGTCCACTGATTTACTATCATTTCCTCTTATTCACAACAAAACTCATTTTTGCTTTTTCAATGTTTTTGACATTTTCAAATTTTCAAATTTTTTTTTATAAAATTTTTCTCCCCCTAAAATCAAAATATGTTTCAATTTTGATTTTCTGAAAAAATTTGAAAACAAACTATACAAGGAAAGTGACAAACTGATATCAAATCGCTTCAATTCGCCATTCACTTGGCATAAACAATCAGAACTCCCCCTGTCAACAAACTATTTTCCCATTATGATTTCAAAACACTTAAGTTTGTTTTAATCAAATGTTTTTTTCGAAAAATAAGTTTTGATTGTCTTTTCACAAACTCGGGGTTCTTTTCATCACATTGTTCTTCTTCAATCATTTGTAAAGACATATATTTGACATTTTCAGAATTAAATCAACTTTATATGAAAGTTGAATCAAGTACAAATTAATGTTCTTGATTAAACCTTGTCAAGAATGATGCCGATTCCTGCTTCACACTTACCAACCTGGAAGCTCCGGCAAGTCAGATTTTTATTTGAAGAGATCCACCCAAGTCTGACGGTCCTTGGGTGCTTTTGAGTTTCTGTTTAACAATGGTGAACAATTTGCATCATCCATTGTTAGAACAAAGTTCTCACTTTTTACCTCAACAGATGGCTCATCTGACTTTGATGAATCAGAGTCATTGCCTGAACGTGGCTCTTCTGACTTTGACGAGTCAGATTCATTGCCAACACATGGCTCGCTTGTTTCATCAGAAACAAATTCATCGCCATTCTTTATTTGAACCCAATCCTTACAAAATTTAGGCTTTCCAAATTCGTCAACATGTGACGTTCAAACATTTCACAGTCCTCTTTATACTTAAAAATTTTGATAAGGACTTCATCTGAAAAATTAACTTTCTTTGATTTGTTATCATTTTGATTAGTCAATTTTTCTTTCTTTATCCTCTCTTTTGTCCTCAGATATGTATCTGATGAATTCGTTTTACTTAACTTATCATGTTTTGTTGAGTAAGACAATTTATCAGAACTTCTATATGATTTTCTCGTTGTACCCGAGGACAAAATCTTTTCGAGATACTCTCTCGCTTTCTTTCTTTTCTTTCTCAGTTTATCTTTCTGCCCTTGTGAAAGTTTCACTTTCTGTTCTTTCACTTTCTGTTCTTTGGGCTTTTCTTCGACTTTGACTGATTTCTTCATTTGTCCATGAGATTCAGCCCTCGATCTTCTCTTTGACCTCATTGGGCAATCTCTGGCAATATGACCTTTGATTTGACATTCATAGCACCTTCTCATCTCAAATCTCTGACTTTGGCAGTTAACAGCAATGTGTCCTTGATAACCACATGTGTAACACACTCTGTTATCATACCTTTCTCCACTTTCAAACCACACATTCAGATCATAACATTGTTTTGCTTTGTGGTAGTCATGTCTCTTCTTGTATCCTTGATTTGACTTTTTAGCACTGTGGTCAAACCTGCACCACTTATTACCAACTTTTTGTGAGTTTTGATTTTTAATTTTTTGTGATTTTTATCACGATTGAATGATTGAACTGACGAACTTTTATTTTTGTTTTGAAGATTTTTCAAATTTTTAACCTTTTGTTTTTGTTCTACATTCTTCTTTACAGGTTTTTGCGTTGAGCATTCACCTTTTTCAGTAGAATGTAAAACAATTTCTTTAAATTTTTCTTTTAATTCCAAAAATATTTTTCTTTTCTCATTTTCATCACCAGTTTTCTCATCACAATCTTTAATTATGACTTTGTCATAATTTGTGACAATGTCACTTATTGGAATTGCATTGATCGGTTTTGGACATATACAATCTGATACTGATGACGAAGTCACAAAACCTTTCAATTTATTTTCTAACTCCTTGATTTTATTCCGAGCACTTTCAGCTTCATTTTCAAGCTGAATAATTTTCTCAAGATGAGAATTTATTGAAATTTGCTTTTCAATATTATTTTTACCAAAAATAGATTTTTCGTTTTCTAAAATTTTTATTTGATTTTGAAAAACTTTTTCATTTTCTTTTAAATTTTTATTTTCCAATGTCAAACTCTCAACATCTTTCAAAACGTTGTCATTGTCTGCTTCAGATATATCACATTTTAAGCACACAACTTCGCATTTTGAAGTTTCAACTTTCTTTGACATTCCCTCTGTCTCCGTCTTGTATGTGCCTGCACAAAAAATTTTAACAAAATCAAGAGGATTCAAATTTTCATCTATATAACAACCCCTCTTAATATCGTATTTCTTAACATTTTTTGCTACAAGACACATATTGACTCTTTTTTTTATTTCAAACATCACCTCCAAACTTATATTCTCTAAATTCTTTTCAATTTCATTCATCAACTCCTTCTTTTTCTTATCATTTTGATACTTGAATGTTTTTACCTCACTGATAAAAATTTAGAATCCTTTTTCAGTTTAATCAATAAATCATTCCACTCTGCAGGTAACGCATCTGCAAATTTTGATATCTGTTCATCATTTGACATTCTTATCTTATGATTTTTTAAATTGTCAATTAAGTTTTTAAACCGTTTTTCCAACTCATTAACTGTTTCATTTTTCTTACACAAGAAACATTCAAATCTTTCAATCCAACCTTCCTTTTTCACATCATTATAACTACTTTCCCAATATCCACAATACCAATTGTTTAATCTTTCAAGTTTAACATTTTCCTTTTCATTAAACATCTTGACCAAATTCTAAAACAGTTTCAAACGAAATCAGTTCAAGCGAAATTAGAACTCAAACGAAATAACAGCCTTCAAACGGAATAAGCTTTCAAGCGAAAATAGCTTTCACACGAAATAGTTTTCAAACGAAATTACTTCTTCACGCGAAATACACACTCAAACGAAATTAGGTATTTCGAGCGAAATTACCAAGCTGAATATAATTTCGTGCGAAATTAGCTTAGTTTCAAGCGAAATTAGCCAATTTGGTACGAAATTAGTAATTTCGTATGAAATCCTCAAGCGAAATATGATTTCGTATGAAATTATGAGCACTTTCAAACGAAATTAGCCACAAAATGTAATTCCGTGCGAAATCACAGTGACAATTTCGAGCGAAATTATGATGACATCAGCATGTCGGCCACCATTTTGTCAAATTGATCCAGTTTTTGTTTGAATTTTGGTCCAATTCTTTCAAGGATTCAATAAAACAGTGTTTCGCGTGTAATGTGTGAAAATTAAGCCATTTTAACCAAGATTTTACGATTAATTTTGAAAAGAAGGAGTAGAAGTGATGAAAACAAGCTGAAAAGGTATAAACGCTTCTTTCTGAGGTCTGATACCACTTGTTGGATCGATGTGTGACCCGAACGAGTCAATCAGAAGAGTTTACGATCTATTTCAAAGGCGGAATCAGAGAAATAGACGTGTAACAGCTTGATTCTCCTTAATTATCTTCTTATTAATGATTCAAAAGCTTTTACAGATCGTTTGACAAACTGGCAGCACCTCGGCTCTGAATCGGAAAAGTTAATTTCATACCAAATGAATCAGCAGACCAGCTATATATAGGGGAGGTAATTTCGTGTGAAATAGCACTTGCTATTTCATGCGAAATTACTTTGTCTAATTTCGTATGAAATAGCACTTGCTATTTCATGCGAAATTACCCCTTTACACATGAAAATCCTCGTTTCTAACCGGCTGTGCACTGGTTTATCCAATCTAGATACAAGACTCTATAAAGACGAAGTTAACAGACATTTATGCACCAACAGGGGTTAAATGCTTAGATAGATACAAATGAATCAGTGAATGTAAACGCCTACGAAAACCCTGTGATGGGAGCGAAAACGCTAAGGTTTGATGTCACACCCCGACCACGTTAAAACAACAAATCGTGGCGGAAACGTCGGGGAGTGTTGTAACAGAATTATTGCTTCACAACCATGGAATACAAAAAGTTTCGTTTTATTAGAATATTTACATTAACATTGTCTTAAAACCAAAACCAACAAGTTACATATCGACTAATATTGTTATTATGTCACTAAGGCCTCGTCCAGATCCTATGTGACTCATGCATCCTAGTAATCAACATCAAGCAACAACACTTGAAACATATGTAAAAACAAAGTCAGCAAAGAAATGCTGGCGATCACATAGGTTTTATAGGAGTGTCGGATTCATGGCTAGTTTACATGTTGCAATACCTTATTATAAAAACCTTGTTTTGAAATGTGTATAATATTGCAACATAATTTAACCAACTCAAATCAAGTGGGTTATAATTTATAAAACCTCGTAGACATGATTCTTAACCCAAAAACATTTGTTTTAGTAAACCAAATTGTAAAACGTCTTGTATTAACTCGTTAATAAAACTCGTATAGTTTATATCCTTTCGATAACGTCGTTATGTGACATCGTTTTAAAATCGTTTACCCAAGTGAACTAAATAACGTCACGGTATGTAATATGTTGAAAACACTTATATATAAGAAGTACCAGCGGCGTATCTACCATGTTTTCACCAGATTACACCCGTCCCATTATCTAACACTTAACCAAAAACCAATCGTTTATCCAACTCGTTTAACTTGTTCAAATCGTTTCAAAATCGTTAACTCGTTTAAATCGTTTCCAAATCGTTTAACTCGTTTAAATCATCCTCGTTTTAATTGTGAAAACTATTTTTGGTCATCTCGCTAATAACATTCAAACCTTCGTGACTCGACTATCTCGCTTCTCGCATTAACAAACCACCAAAGGGTAAGTTAACAATCACAGATTCAGTCGTTACCCACCTAACCCACACATAACCATGAGGGCAGTCTGATAACGGGATTTGTCAGATCCTATGGTACCATAACCTAATACTGGTCGGTTCGGCCAAAATTAATGAATGTCATTCGTTATGTAACTACAACCAACAAGTTCGTTCACATTATCGAAACCGTTATTAGTTTAGTATAAACCATCTTAATCGTTTTTGAAACCATCGTTAAAATATCAAAATCGTTTTGATACATATGAATCACCCCAAAACAATTGAAAATGGTAAAATAGGGGAACTAAGTACTCACATGAAGTGCAAAGTATCCTCAATCAATAGAACTTCAACAAACTCAAGTAAACCAGAGAAATCAAGCAGCACCTAGTAATCGAATCACTAGTCAAATAATCGACACCTCAATCGGAAGATCGTATAGAATGAGGTCTTGTAAACCAAATGAGTGTTGGAAATCATGTGATATGGTTTAACAAAGTCTACATTCTAGATTGGAACCTAACCTAAGTGCTTTCGACCCATTGCGACCCATTAAGGTAGCTTACGCTACTTTAACGCGTCGTTCACGCAAATGCGCGTTCGAGACATCTAACTAGTCCTATGAAAAGTACTATATGCCCAAACATGTTGCATAACCAATTAAGTGATAAAAGTTTATGTTACATATGCTTAATTACCAATTATGCATAAAAAGGGTATTTTGGTCATTTACCTAAGGCGTATAAACTACTTATCATACAACTAATTAAACTAAGTGACCATAAGGTATAACCTCGGAAGGTTATTCCCTATACAACTATGGTCACTAAACATGTTTGGTCGGATCCTAATGATCGACCAAATGGGTCGAGTTCGAAAGTCTAAGCGGGTGTTTAGTCCGCTTGACTTACGACTCTACACAAGCACTAAACTAAAAATGACGAGCTAAACATGTTAAGACATGTTTAGTTAAGTTAGAAAACAGGTTTTGGTATCAAAACAAATGGCTTTGATACCTAAGAGTAGTTTGGTTACAAAATACGCACAAATACGCATTTTGGCCGAAACTACGACTCGTCACTACGCCTAGTCAACGTGGTAATCAGTAGGTATAGTCACAAGGGACTATAACCATCGTGATTACGCTCACGTTGCAAAGTTCAAAAGAACTTTGTGTTGACCATTGACTGGTCAAAGCTGAAAGTCAAACTTTGTTTGACTTTCATGCTTGAAATACAAGAACAAGCAAGAAGAGGACATACAAAGGGTCCAAGAAGGTGTTTTGATTCAAAGTTACTCATGTATGAGGTGTTAAAACCTCAACTTAGAGCAGAAGTTGAATCAAGGTGTGAAAAACCCAAATGAGGAAGCTTGCTATTTATAGGAAGTTGAGATCAATAGGATCATTCCATGTGTTTAGAGGGTGTAATCTTGGCCATACATGTGGGTACATGGTATTAGAATACAATGGGGGTCGAAAACCAGCTCAAGGTTTTGCAAAAGTTACAAAAAAGCCCCCCAAGTTCAATCCCATTGCTGAAAAATGCTAAAAATCAAGTTTTCTGCCCAGATAGGGTGCTCACGTCGTGCCACGGCAGATACAGATGGTGGTTGCGCAACGCCACCAGGTGCCAGAACTAGAAAAGTTTGAAAAATGGCAGAAATGGTCCCTGCACATGTTTAAGGCCATTTTCGATGCGTTTAAACCCCGTTAACCTCATTTCAAGGCTCTAAAATGAAGTTAAAGTATAGGGAACATGAAACATGCTCAAAAACATCTCGGATGTCGGTTTGTTTGGTCATACGGTTGCGTTGTTCGGTTAATTACGACGGAAGTCGTATCGAACGCAAAAACGATCCAAATTAAGCGACGATTGGAATTTTATCATGCCAATCACTAAAGTAAAATATTTTAATGATTACATAAATTTTTGGATGTCCGAATATATTCAGAACGTAAGATATGCGCGAAAATGCAAACTTGTGCACTTTTTGACGCTTTTAGTCCCTATTGATCAAATAAGTTTATTTTTGCATACCGAACCCCTCAAAGCCTATTTCTAAACTATGTAAAGGATATTTAGGGTATGTTTAACTTATGATCAAGTTCTGGAATGTTCGTTACTATACAAATCGGTATAGTTTCGCAACTTCACACAATTATTCCTACGATCGAACAAACTTGATTTAAACACACCAAACCATCCAAAGCTTATTTCTAAGTTATGTGGAGGTTATTTAAGGTATGTTAAGACTATGTCACTATTCCGGAGTGTTTGTTGCATTAAACTGACTGCGTTTACGCACCAGTTTGTGTATAACATTCCAGAAAGCGATTTAAAGCTTGAAGTCGGAATCGAATCAAATTGTAAAATCATCAAACACAATTACAAACATAATAACACCAAAACACATATAATAACACCAAATCACATTGTTTTATTGATAATTAACATTGTTTTACATTGTATATCGATTACAGAACACAGTTGTCACAGTCTCCCATACTTCAGGAAATTTCGTCCCGAAATTTTAACTATAGGAAGATTGTGAGAAAAATTGCGGATATTTCGCCTTCATTTGGTCCTCACGTTCCCAAGTAAACTCTGGGCCATGTTTGGAATCCCAGTGAACCTTGACCAATCGGATCCGTTTGTTCTTCAACTGTTTGAATGTACGGTCCACTATCTCCACAGGTTTCTCGACAAAGTGCATCGTTTCATTGATTTGAATCTCGTCGAGAGGAATGTCAAGATCAGCATCAGCTAAACACTTTCGCAAATTGGACACGTGAAAATTCAGATGAATATTTCCAAGCTCTGGAGGTAGCTCTAGTCAATAGGCAACCTTTCCAATTCTTTCGGGGTGCAAGTTTTCCTTTCTTTCCAAATCTTACCATTCCCTTCCAAGGTGACACCTTGAGTAGGACACGGTCTCCGACTTGAAATTCTAAGGGCTTGCGTCGTATATCCGCGTAACTCTTTTGACGGCTTCGAGCTGTCACAAGATTATCGCGAATTTTCTTGATTTTGTCTGTTGTTTCCAGAATGAGCTCAGGTCCAGTAAGTTGAGCTTCACTGATCTCATTCCAACAGACAGGTGAACGATATTTTCGACCGTAGAGAGCTTCGAATGGTGCCATATTAATACTAGCATGATAACTATTATTGTAAGAGAACTCGATCAGTAGAAGATGAGAATCCAAATTACCGCCAAAGTCTATCACGCATGCTCTAAGCATATCCTCCAAAGTTTGAATCGTTCTCTTAGATTGTCCATCTGTTTGGGGATGATAAGCAGTGCTTAGATTTAGTTGGGTTCCTAAAGCAGATTGCATGGTCTTCAAGAAATGAGATGAAAATCGAGCATCACGATCGGAAATGATGTCGAAAGGAACACCATGTCGTGATACAATCTCATCAACATAAATCTTCGCAAGTTTATCAGCAGATAGATCCTCCCGAATCGGTATAAAATGAGCTGATTTCGTTAATCGATCGATAACAACCCAAATAGCATCATGACCTTTAGATGTACGCGGTAACTTAGTGATGAGATCCATAGAAATGTTCTCCCACTTCCAAACCGGTATCTCTGGTTGTACAAGCAAGCCAGAAGGTCGTTGATGTTCAGCCTTGACTTTGAGACAAGTCAGGCATTTCGATACATACAAGGCAACATCCTTCTTCATACCAGGCCACCAGTACTGAGTACGGAGATCCTTGTACATTTTATCAGCACCAGGATGGATAGAATATCGAGACGTGTGAGATTCGTCCATCACTAAAGTGCGGAGATCGTCTTGTTTCGGAATCCACAAACGATCCTTGAAATAAAGCAAACTATCGTCTTTCCTTTCGAGTTTAAGCTCAAGTTGAAGCGGTAGCTCATATTTCAATAAACCTTTGATCACACAAGATCGTTGAGCTTGAAGGACACGAGATTGAATATCAGATAGAGTTCGAACATAATGAAGCTTGACTCGCTCCTTTCGACTTAGCGCATCGGCCACAACATTCGCCTTACCAGGATGGTAGAGAATCTCGCAATCGTAATCGTTCAAGAGCTCAACCCATCGTCGTTGCCTCATATTCAACTCCTTCTGATTGAGAATATGCTGGAGACTTTTGTGGTCTGTGAAAATCACACACTTCGTGCCATAAAGATAGTGTCTCCAGATTTTATGAGCAAAAACCATAGCACCTAACTCAAGATCATGAGTCGTATAATTCTTCTTGTGAACTTTCAATTGTCTAGACGCATAAGCTATAACTTTACCTCGTTGCATAAGAACACAACCAAGGCCTAAATTTGATGCGTCACAGTAGACAACAAAATCATCGTTTCCTTCGGGCAAAGACAAAACAGGAGCATCACATAGCTTCCGTTTCAGCGTTTGGAACGCTTCTTCTTGTTTGGGTCCCCACTCAAAAGGCTTATTCTTTTGAGTCAAAGCAGTGAGTGGAACCGCAATCTTCGAGAAATTAGAAATGAATCGACGATAATAACCAGCAAGACCAAGAAAAGATAGAAATCTTTGTAGGTGTCGTCGGTGTATTCCAATCCTTAATTGCGACAATCTTGGATGGATCCACATGAATACCCTGCTCGTTGACAATATGACCCAAGAACTGAACTTCTTTAAGCCAAAATTCACACTTGGAGAATTTAGCAAAAAGTTGTTCCTTCTTTAGGAGTTCCAGTGTCAAACGAAGGTGTTGCTCGTGATCGGCTTGAGCCTTCGAATAAACAAGAATATCGTCGATGAACACAATGATGAACTTGTCTAAATAAGGTTTACAGACCCTATTCATTAAGTCCATGAAGATAGCTGGGGCATTCGTCAAACCAAAAGGCATGACAGTGAACTCGTAATGCCCATATCTTGTGCGGAAAGCAGTTTTGGGAATATCTTCTTCGAGAACACGAAGCTGATGATACCCAGAACGCAGATCGATCTTGGAAAAGCTTGAAGCACCTTGCAGCTGGTCGAAGAGATCATCAATTCGAGGCAGGGGATATCAATTCTTGATGGTAAGCTTATTAAGCTCACGATAATCGATACACATTCGAAAAGATCCATTTTTCTTTTTCACAAAGAGGACAGGAGCGCCCCATGGTGAAAAGCTAGGACGGATGAATCTTTTATCAGATAACTCTTGAAGCTGTTTTGATAACTCTTACATCTCCGACGGTGCAAGACGATAAGGTGATTTCGCAATCGGGTTGGCGTTGGGTACAAGGTCAATATGAAACTCGACTTGACGAACTGGAGGCAAACCAGGCAGTTCATCAGGAAAGACCTCTGGATAATCCCGAACAACCGGAATATCCTGAATACTCTTGCTCTTGTCTTTCTCCTCGGTGACATGTGCCAGAAAAGCAACATATCCTTTTCGCAAATAACTTTGGGATTTTGTACATGACATAAGCTTCAATCCACCTGAAGGTTTCTCGCCACGAACTTCCAGAACATCGCCAGACGGAAGAGGAATACGAACAATCTTATCGAAACAAACCACCTCAGCATGATGTTTGGTTAACCAATCCATCCCCACGATAATATCAAAACTCCCAAGTTGCATCGGTGTCAGGTCAATAGGAAAAAGATGGTTATCAAAGTTCAACTGACAATCACGAATAACAGAATCGAGAACAAGAGGTTTACCAGTAGCAACTTCGACAGATAAGGGTTTCCTCAGTTTAGTTCTAGGTATCGCAAGTAAAGGCTCAAAAGATAACGAAACAAAACTCCTATCGGCACCAGAATAAAAAAGAATAGATGCAGGTCGATTGTTAACAAGAAACGTACCATTGACAACCTCGTTGTCGGCCCTCGCCTCGTTTGCATTCAGATTGTACGCTCGCCCACGAGTGGGATTCACATTCGCGTTGACATTCACGTTCGGATTCGCATTCACCAACCTCGGGCAGTTGTTGCGGAAGTGACCAAACTCTCCACAATTGAAACATGAACCCGGTGGGAATCTAGCAGCATTCCTTTGAACCTGTGCTGGAACCTAAGCAACCTGATTCTGACCTAGACGACAAATGTTGGCCAGATGCCCAAGTTTACCACACGTTGTGCATTGCTTCCAAGCTTGTTGTGCAACATGATGACCGTTGCAGCGAGCACAATGAGGTGCGGTACCAGCATACACTTTCTTCGCAGGCGGTTTAGCCGGTGGGTTCTGAGCGGTTACTGCAAAGTTCTGAGCACCCTTTCGCTTTCTCGACTTCTTCGACGACTCACCTTTCTTACCCTTACCCTTTTCCTTGACAGAATCGGTCGACTTCTTCTTATCACCCTTGCGGGTAAGTTTACCCTTCCTGACTTGAGACTCAGTCAGGGTAGCAGACAACTCGATCGCGTGACGAACAGTAATAGGATTAATGCCAGTCACAATATCCTGTATGGAATCGGGTAAACCATCGATATACCTCTCTATCGCTTTCTCCAACGGGGTAACCATAGTAGGACACAAAAGACTGAGCTCCTCAAAACGATCCGTATACGCACCGTGTTCTCCCCCATCTTGCTTTAGATCGTCGAACTCTCGTTCCAATGCTCGAACCTCGTGACGGGGACAAAACTCTTTCATCATGAGAGCTCGAAGCTCTTCCCATGTTTGTGCTAATGCCACTTCAGCACCCCTATCGCGCATTACTCCGTTCCACCACGTAAGAGCACGCTTCTCAAACACACTTGATGCAAATTCAACCTTAAGCTCATTCGGACATTGCACATGTCTGAATGTGCTCTCGATACTTTCGAACCATTGAAGGAGCGCAGTTGCTCCTTGCGACCCAGAAAACTTCAACGGGTTAGCCGAATTGAAATTCTTGAAATTACACTGGGCATTATTGTTGTTATTATTGTTGTTATATAATTCATGGATTTGGGTCACAACGCCTGGAAGCACAGCGGCCATTTGTTGAGAGACAAGGGCTGCGACTTCTTCAGCAGTAAAAGATTGTGCATCACATCGAGGAGGCATTGTCTAAAAGGAAATATGAGAAACGGGTGAGGTTGAAAATTAGGAAAAACAAAAGAGGCATCGACAAAACACAAGGAAGGCGATCATTTGTTTGTTACCTCGAACAAACAAACGACACGCAGTGACTAATCAAAGTAAATGAGTCAAAATAATGTATCGCGAAGACATGCTCGCCTATAAGTGAACACTCACCCCAAGAGTTCCCAGGTAAGAGTGACTGGTCCGATTATGTGGATTTGTACGAACACTCTAGCCTTAGACATAAAACTCAGGGTACAGGCATTCACTCTTCCAGTTTGCACGTGTTCACATTATTTAGACCCAAACTTTGACGAGATTTTGAAAACTCAGAAGGCACTAAGCCAAATATGAGTCAAACTAGAAGGGTTCAAAACCTTATAACAGAGGGTTCAAAACCTAGTAATCAATTATCCTAGAACGGATGATTAATTTTCGAAGCAGATTCGAAATTTGTGTTCTCGTTGTGGTTATCACCTAAGGGTAGGTGACGGTTTTGTTTTAAAAATCTAAACGCAAATTCACTTGCGTTAGGGTCCTAAAAGTTATAGTCTAGGTCAAAGCATTACTAATAATCTAATTCCCTATAACCATTGGCTCTGATACCAACTCTTCTGTCACACCCCGACCACGTTAAAACAACAAACCGTGGCGGAAACTTCGGGGAGTGTTGTAACAGAATTATTGCTTCACAACCATGGAATACAAAAAGTTTCATTTTATTAGAATATTTACATTAACATTGTCTTAAAACCAAAACCAACAAGTTACATATCGACTAATATTGTTATTATGTCACTAAGGCCTCATCCAGATCATATGTGACTCATGCATCCTAGCAATCAACATCAAGCAACAACACCTGAAACATATGTAAAAACAAAGTCAGCAAAGAAATGCTGGCGAGCACATAGGTTTTATAGGAGTGTCGGATTCATGGCTAGTTTACATGTTGCAATACCTTATTATAAAAACCTTGTTTTGAAATGTGTATAGTATTGCAACATAATTTAACCAACTCAAATCAAGTGGGTTATAATTTATAAAACCTCGTAGCCATGATTCTTAACCCAAAAACATTTGTTTTAGTAAACCAAATTGTAAAACGTCTTGTATTAACTCGTTAATAAAACTCGTATGGTTTATATCCTTTCAAAAACATCGTTATGTGACATCGTTTTAGAATCGTTTACCCAAGTGAACTAAATAATGTCATGGTATGTAATATGTTGAAAACACTTATATATAAGAAGTACCAGCGGTGTGTCTACCATGTTTTCACCACATTACACCCGTCCCGTTATCTAACACTTAACCAAAAACCAATCGTTTATCCAACTCGTTTAACTTGTTCAAATCGTTTCAAAATCGTTAACTCGTTTAAATCGTTTCCAAATCGTTTAACTCGTTTAAGTCGTTTAAAGCATCCTCGTTTTAATTGTGAAAACTATTTTTGGTCGTCTCGCTAATACCATTCAAACCTTCGTGACTCGACTATCTCGCTTCTCGCATTAACAAACCACCAAAGGGTAAGTTAACAATCACAGATTCAGTCGTTACCCACCTAACCCACACATAACCATGGGTGCAGTCTAATAACGGGATTTGTCAGATCCTATGGTACCATAACCTAATACTGGTCGGTTCGGTCAAAATTAATGAATGTCATTCGTTATGTAACTACAACCAACAAGTTCGTTCACATTATCGAAATCGTTATTAGTTTAGTATAAACCATCTTAATCGTTTTTGAAACCATCGTTAAAATATCGAAATCGTTTTGATACATATGAATCACCCCAAAACAATTGAAAACAGTAAAATAGGGGAACTATGTACTCACATGAAGTGCAAAGTATCCTCAATCAATAGAACTTCAACAAACTCAAGTAAACCAGAGAAATCAAGCAGCACCTAGTAATCGAATCACTAGTCAAATAATCGACACCTCAATCGGAAGATCGTATAGAATGAGGTCTTGTAAACCAAATGAGTGTTGGAACTCATGTGATATGGTTTAACAAAGTCTACATTCTAGATTGTTACCTAACCTAAGTGCTTTCGACCCATTGCGACCCATTAAGGTAACTTACGCTACTTTAACGCGTCGTTCGCGCAAATGCGCGTTCGAGACGTCTAACTACTCTTATGACAAGTATTATATGCCTAAACATGTTGCATAACCAATTAAGTGACAAAACTTTATGTTACATATGCTTAATTACCAATTATGCATAAAAAGGGTATTTTGGTCATTTACCTAAGGCATATAAACTACTTATCATACAACTAATTAAACTAAGTGACCATAAGGTATAACCTCGGAAGGTTATTCCCTATACAACTATGGTCACTAAACATGTTTGGTCGGATCCTAATGGTCGACCAAATGGGTCGAGTTCGAAAGTCTAAGCGGGTGTTTAGTCCGCATGACTTACGACTCTACACAAGCACTAAACTAAAAGTGACGAGCTAAACATGTTAGGACATGTTTAGTTAAGTTAGAAAACAGGTTTTGGTATCAAAACAAATGGCTTTGATACCCAATAGTAGTTTGGTTACAAAATACGCACAAATACGCATTTTGGCCGAAACTACGACTCGTCACTACGCCTAGTCAACGTGGTAATCAGTAGGTATAGTCACAAGGGACTATAACCATCGTGATTACGCTCACGTTGCAAAGTTCAAAAGAACTTTGTGTTGACCATTGACTGGTCAAAGCTGAAAGTCAAACTCTGTTTGACTTTCATGCTTGAAATACAAGAACAAGCAAGAAGAGGACTTACAAAGGGTCCAATAAGGTGTTTTGATTCAAAGTTACTCAGGTATAAGGTGTTAAAACCTTAACTTAGAGCAGAAGTTGAGTCAAGGTGTGAAAAACCCAAATGAGGAAGCTTGATATTTATAGGAAGTTGAGATCAATAGGATCATTCCATGTGTTTAGAGGGTGTAATCTTGGCCATACATGTGGGTACATGGTATTAGAATACAATGGGGGTCGAAAACCAGCTCAAGGTTTTGCAAAAGTTACAAAAAAGCCCCCCAAGTTCAATCCCATTGCTGAAAAATGCTGAAAATCATGTTTTCTGCCCAGATAGGGTGCTCGTGTCGCGCCACGGCAGAGACAGATGGTGGTGGCGTAGCGCCACCAGGTGCCAGATCTAGAAAATTTCGAAAAATGGCTGAAATGGTCCCTGCACATGTTTAAGGCCTTTTTCGATGCGTTTAAACCCTGTTAACCTAATTTCAAGGCTCTAAAATGAAGTTAAAGTATAGGGAACATGAAACATGCTCAAAAATATCTCGGATGTCGGTTCGTTTGGTCGTACCGTTGCGTAGTTCGGTTAATTACGACGGAAGTCGTAACGGACGCAAAAACGAACCAAATTAAGCGACAAATGGAATTTTAGCATGCCAATCACTAAAGTAAAATATTTTAATGATTACATAAATTTTTGGATGTCCGGATATATTCAGAACGTAAGATATGCGCGAAAATGCAAGCTTGTGCACTTTTTGACGCTTTTAGTCCCTATTGATCAAATAAGTTTATTTTTGCATACCGAACCCCTCAAAGCCTATTTCTAAGCTATGTAAAGGATATTTAGGGTATGTTTAACTTATGATCAAGTTTCGGAATGTTCGTTACTATACAAATCGGTATAGTTTCGCAACTTGACACAATTAGTCCCTGCGATCGAACAAACTTGGTTTCAACACACCAAACCATCCAAAGCTTATTTATAAGTTATGTGTAGGTTATTTAAGGTATGTTAAGCCTATGTCACTATTCCGGAGTGTTTGTTGCGTTAAAATGACTGCGTTTACGAACCAGTTTGTGTATAACCTCCCAGAAAGCGATTTAAAGCTTGAAATCGGAATCGAATCAAATTGTAAATTCATCAAACACAATTACACACATAATAACACCAAAACACATATAATAACACCAAAGCACATTGTTTTATTGATAATTAACATTGTTTTACATTGTATATCGAATACAGAACACAGTTGTCACATTTGACAAGCCCGGGATTGGGTAAAACATGTAGTGACCATTGGTATAAACATGTAGCGTGATGTTGGAATGAAACGGGTTGAATAATCACATAAGGGATTTATTAGTCAATAGCTCTTAAATCAGATTTATGTAGGATCGTTTTCAGACCCGAACGAGTCGATCAGAAGAGTTTTTGCTCAATACGAAAGGCGGAAACAGACGTATTGAGGTCAATTCAGCAAGATATACACTTTAAACTGTCGTATGATTGATTTAACAACGATTTACAGCGAGACGACACTTCGGCAGCAATTCATGGCTCAAACCGGAAAAGTTACAAATGAAATCAAGACACCACTATTTATAGGAGAGTTAATTCCGTTTGAACTGACTCAAACGGAATCACATTCATGTGGAATTAGCTTCAAACGAAATTAACATGGTAATTTCGTTTGAAACTAACATGAAAATTTCAAGCGGAATTACAATATCTAATTCCGTTTGAACTTGCTTCTCATCCTATTTTTGACATTTTTCTCGTATAACGTGCCCTGATCTATCTACACACATACAAGACTCGATACAAGATAAAGTCGACAGACGCATGCACCAACAGACTCCCCCTCGAATGTTGACGAGTCTTAAGTGTCGAGTCTTCAACGTCTTCAATCTTTATCAGTCTTTGGGCTCTTCTTTGAAGTATCTAACACTGTAAAGCATCCTCAAATCTCTCTCTTCTCTTTATCAACTTATCTCCCCCTCGGATATTGATATAATCTTCAATTTCAGAAACACAATCTGGCTCTTCTCACAATCTTCCCAAGATCTGTAGCTGGCTCTTACATTCTCTTGATCAGATCTCTTGATTCCTTAAGTTCATCAGCATCAGCAGTTTCAGGATCGAAACCTGGTTCTCCAGAATCAAGAACCTGGCTATCCTGCATAACTACTTAACCCAGAAATAAATTTCACACATTTAAAATTTGACAAATTTATTCTATGCTTACCACTTGTAAATACAAACACAACAGATTTTACAATGTTAATCACTGATGTACCATTTGTAAAAATATCATGATTTAACATTTACAAACTTCTGATGACCAATTGTAGGAAAGATATTCAAAATATTTTTCTCAGTTTAAACAGACTCTCCCTCACTGATTGTCATCATGTTTAGCACTTGGAATTTTGAAAATCAGCTCTCCAACACCAGTTTTCGAAAATCTTTTTGTATTTTTCAAAATTTATGCTAAAACACACTAAAATCTTTTTGGATTTTTTAATAATAAAATGAAATGCAGTAAAGAAATATTTACAAACAATATTTTTGTGAGTTTGTGCAAGAGAATCATATCAGGTTTTGAGACAAATCACCAACACCGTTAAGCTTTAAACATTTTAAGTTCTAAACGATTCACTTAGATTGTCAGTATACTGATCCACTTAAATTCTCACACAAAGTTCAACTGTTTCGAGATACAAGATTAATGTATTAAGCACTTAAACTTAATCGCGTGTCCCACCTCAGAATATACTCCCGTATCCAGATCCCAATATTCAATCTTACAGGTGAGTATACCACAGATGGTATCTGTAAGGGGTTAAATTGCGAGGGCCGTGAGAGCTCAGGTCAGAAATTCCGTTCAGGAGAGAGATGACGGCTTCGACTTTTGGTGTGTCCCCTTTAGAGGATCTTTTGTTTCAACAGAACATGATTAGCATTTTGCAATGTTTCATCATTTTTTATGCTGAGGGTGGTGCTATATTTCAAGCAAGCGGAAAGTATTCTCCGGTGACTAGGCCATTGCTTCCGCAAAATCAGAAGTCCCGGGATAATACCCCAGATATCACTGAGTATAAAGACCTAGTATCTCAGAAAGAGGGACCTTTCAAACAACATTTCGGGGGTTACCCATATATCCGAGAGATGTTCCCCACGATATAAGCAAGTTTGAAATTTAGGTTTATATCTCGTCACAATCTACTAAATGTGCAAAAACCTACTGGCATATCATCAGTGAGACCGTTTATCACATTTTAACTTTCCAATTCTTTAGCATGCTATGATCGTCCACTGATGTACTATCATTTCCTATTTTCTCAACAAAAACTCATTTTTGATTTTATCATGTTTTTGACTTTTTCAAATTTTCTAATGTTTTTGGATTTTCTGAAATTTCTTACTCCCCCTAAAATTCAAACACATTTAAAGGAAATTTGAAAACAAACTGTACAATCAAGATGACAACTGATATCGAATCACTTCAAAACGCCATCCACTTGGCATAAACAATCAGAACTCCCCCTTACAGCAAACTATTTTCCCATTATGATTTTAAAACACTTAAGTTTGTTTTAATCAAATTGTTTTTCCGGAAAATAAGTTTTGTTAAAACCACTTGTAGGTTCGGGGATCAATTCATCACCTTGTTTTATCAACCACTTGAAATATTTAACAATTTTAAAATCAATCAACATCACCACTTGTAGAAAATAAAGTACAACTTAATGTCCCTGATTTACCACTTGAAAGTAACAAACTAATAACCACTTGTAAGTCGAAATCACTTTCGTGAATTTCTCAAGAAAGATGCTGATACCTGCTCCTCACTTACCAACCTGGGAGCTCCGGCAAGTCATACTTTTTATTCATCATAGTATGTGTCACACCCCGACCGCGTAAAACAACAAATCGCGGCGGAAACATCGGGGCGTGTTGCAACAGAATTAATGTTTCATAACCATGGATACCAAAAAGTGTTTCGTTTTATTAAACATTGAATAATTACATCGTCTTGAAATCTAAATACACTATTTAAACATAGTCTATCATTGTTATTGAGTCACTAAGGCCTTGTCCAGTCCTATGTGAGCATGCATCTTATCAATCGATATCATTCAACAATACCTGAAACATATGTGAAAACGAGGTCAGCAAAGAAATGCTGGCGAGTACATAGGTTTTGTAGGAGTGTCGAAATCATGGCTAGTTTAGACGTTGCAATACTTTATTTAAAAACCTTGTTTTGAAAAGAGTATAATATTGCAACTTAATTAACCAACTCAAATCAAGCGGGTTATAATTTGTAAAACCTCGTAGCCATGACTCTTAACCCAAAAACATTTGTTTTAGTAAATTATTTGAAAAATAATGATAAGTTCAGGTGATATGTATAAATAAGAGAATAATGCATGATTAAATGAATAACCATGTAAAATGAGTTTGTATAAGATAAGTTGTTTGTAAATAAATGTCTTGTGAAAAGTATGTTACTTGTATAAAATGTTCTATGTCTCAAACTGAAATGATTCAAATAACGCTATGATATGTAATACCATACAAACACTTATATATAGGAAGTACCAGCGGCGTATCCACCATGCTTGTATCATATTCCACACGCATTGTTACTTAATCACTTAATCCAAACCAAACCACCAAAGTAATGTTCATGCCCAAATGTAAATCATGTAATATGTATAACCAAAATAATATCGTATATCGCTTTGAAGCCAATCGTTTACCCAATCGTTAAAACATCGTGTGAAACCCAATCGTAAATCGTTTAATTCGTTTTAGGTCGTGAAACTACTTATAAGGTCGTCTCGCTAATAACATTCAAACCTTCGTGACTTTCATCGCTTCTCGTTTTCGTCGCTTCTCGTTTTCGTCGCTTCTCGTTTTCGTATTAACAAACCTCCATAGGGTAAGTTAATACTTTCAGATTCAGTCGCTACCTACCATACCCACACATAACCACGGGTGTAGTAAATAACGGGATTTGTCAGATCCTATGGTACCATAACCTAATACTGGTCGGCTTGATCATTGCTAATGAATGTCATTTGTTATGTAACTACAACCAACAAGTTTGTTCACTTTATGAAATCGTTATTAGTTTTGTATAAATCGTCTTAATTGTTTTTGAAACCATCGTTATAACATCGAAAACATTTAGCACATATGAGTCACCCCAAAACAGTTGAAAACAGTAAAATAGGGGAAGAATGTACTCGCCTGATAATGCTTGGAGGTCTTGAACAACAACCAAACAAAGCTAGAGGGAGCACGGAATCAGTCGGCAAACTAAAACTATATAAATAAACCGGACTTAAATCGGGAGATCGGATAGAATGAGGCTTGGTAAACCAAATGAGTATTGGAACTCATATGATATGGTTTAACAAGGCCTACATACTACATTGAGACTAACCTAAGTGCTTTCGACCCATCGCGACCCATTAAGGTAACATATGCTACTTTAACGTGTCGTGCGCGTGAAACGCGTTCGGACCGTCTAACTAGTCCTATGACAAGTGTTATATGCCTAAACATGTTACATAATCAGTTATGTGACAAAAGTTTAGGTTACATATGCTTAATTACCAATTATAAATGAAAAGGGTATTCTGGTAATTTACCTAAGGCATATAAACTACCTATCATACAACTACTCAAACGATGTGACCATAGGGTATAACCTCGGAAGGTTATTCCCTACCTACTATGGTCACCTAATGTATTTGGTCGGATCCTAATGATCGACCAAATGGGTCGAGTTCGAAGGTATAGGCGATTTATTAGATCGCCTACCCTACGACTCTAGACAACGTGGTAATCAGTGGGCATAGTCCCAAGGGACTATGACCAACGTGATTACACTCACGTTGCGAAGTTCAAACGAACTTCGCATTGACCATTACTGGTCAACGCTGAAACTCAAACAAAGTTTGACTTTCTGACTCGAAAAGCAATAAAATAAGGAAAAGAACGAAAGAATACTTACGAAGGGTCCCCGAATGCTAAACTCGATTCAAAAATCTCAGGTATGAAACAAATGTTTCAACTTAGAGTTTCTCAAATCAAGTTTCTAGTGATTATAAACAAAGGGGGGTGGGGTATTTATAGTTTTCGGGTAACCGTTAAGATCGTTTGTTGAATATCGTGCCTTAATCCAAGCCGTACAAGTGTCGGAAACTCATGGTGGCTAAAAATGATGTTTATCAACAGATTAGGCAAGTGGAAAATGTGTGGGTATGAATCAAACAGCTGGAAGTTGCTGACTGTTCGTTGTTATCTGATCAGACAGGCGGAAGCGGCCCGCTTTAGGATCAAGGAAAACTCAGGCGGGCCGCCTGAGGCTTCTGATCAGCAAACATGTTTCCATTTTGACAGTTTCAGTCCCTGCACGTGTTTAAGCCCATTTCCGGCACTTCCAAGGCCCGTAAAGCCAACTTTAAGGCCCTAAAATGATGCCTAAACATTGTGGACATGAAACATGCTCAAAAATATGCCGGGTGATGGTTCGTTTGGTCGTACGAACGCGATGTTCGCTTAATTACGACGGAATGCGCATAAGCGCGAAAAACGATCCAAATGACGCGACGAATGGATTTTTCTTAAGGCGAACACTAAAATATAATGTAGTCATGCTTACATAAATTTTTGGATGTCCAGATGTATTCAGAACGTATGTTATGCGCGAAAATGCAAACTTGTGCACTTTTTGACACTTTTAGTCCCTGAATGACACAAAAGTTTATTTTAGCATACCGAACACCTCAAAGCCTATTTCTAAGCTATGTAAAGGATATTTATGGTATGTTTAACTTATGGTCATGTTCCGGAATGTCTGTTACAGTTCAAATTGGCATACTTTCGCAGTTTGTCAACTTTAGTCCCTGTAAGCGATTAAACTTTGATTTCACCACACCAAACCTTCCAAAACTTATATCTAAGTTATGTAAAGGTTATTTAAGGTATGTTAAGCCTATGTCACTATTCCGGAGTGTTTGTTGCATTTAAACTGGTTATATTTACGCATCAGTGCGCGTATAACCTTCCAGAAAGCGATTTAGAGTTTGAAATTGAACAAGAATTGATATGTGCAAATGATACACATATTTTTACAAATCCCAAGTATGAAATATAATATTTCATTGGTTTGGTATTTGTTTGATGGCCGTGGAGGCACAGGTGTTACAGTCTCCCCTACTTTAGGAAATTTCGTCCCGAAATTTATTTAGAGGAAACTTGTGAGAGCTTGGAAATATGAAGTTGAAAAGATCGAACAACATTGGTTAGGGTTCTTGAACTTCTAGTAACCTTAATAACATTATGTTTGCAATGTAAGAGGGATACTTATATACAAGTATATGAAGTGTCATTGGTGCGTCCACCGTACCTCCATTACATCGTTCTCATTTCGTTATTTTTGTCACTATCGGTTCTTACACATAATAAATCTTACTGGGTTCCTATGCACTAAATTTCATAATTATGTACGCGTCCATAATCAGACAATTCCTTGCACAGTACACACAGTCTATTTTATAGTGTGTAGGGGAAAACCAAATGAACAAACCTGTGATGAGTGTAACTAGACCGCCATAGAGTCCTTTTAATTAAATCAATAAATGATCTAAATAGACTATCAAGGAGTCTGTTCAGCTACATCACTAGATGTCATTCTTTAACCAGATTGTGAATCAATCTTTTTGACTAGACCACTTAAGGTTTCTTAAGAATCATGGAGTGGTACCATATAATCCCAAGGGTCTTTAACTACAACGTAGAAGCCCATTGAGGATTTAAAGTAGTACCTTTTGAATATCCTACTATGAATCCCTCATATAAAGATACGAAAGATTCTATGAGGATTTGAAAATTGGATCACACAAAAACATAGAGGAGAACACATAACACATAAACACATAATCGCATAATTGTATAATCGTTTAATCGCAAAATCGTTTATTCGTATAATCGTTTAATTTGTTATTTTTGGACATGGGTATTTAAAGCATACTAGGAATCCATTCCGTGGATTTCATTTGGTACTTTAAACATTACCAAGAATCAAACTATAAAGATAGAAAGATTCAAAAAGAAAATTCGATTTCGATTATTAGGAACCGAAGTGTTCGAATTAAGGTACATAAGGAATCCAATTAAGGACTCTGATTTGAATGATAATCATCCACAAGGATCTAATTGTAAAGATAAAAAGATCCCATATGAATTTTAGAAGTTGAAGATGTTTTGAAATCTTGCACGGGATGTGCTTAAGTCAAAACATGAAGTAAAATGCTTATGAAGTTGAGATGCCTGATATGTCAAGGCGACATATGAAGCGGAATTTGAAGGTTAAGTCAATGTATGAGGAAAATATTTTTGAAAACTATGCATGGGGTTCTTTTAAGAAAAATGTGTTTAACGTTTTTGAAACCTTATATATAATATTTTTTTTTGAAATCATAAAGTAGGTGTAATAGGTAGATATATTTACAAAAATGTTTTAAAATCATGCGAAATGAATTTTGAAATTATGTATAAGGTTTTTGAAAGACATGAATGATGCTTTTCGAAATCATGCACTTGATCAGAAAATGTATTGTGTTAATATTGTCTTCAGACTATATGAAATATTTTGAAATTAGAAAGGTTGGTTTTGATAACATGGCCAATGTTTTTGAAATAACACAGACAATGCATCTAGAAAAATTGTTTTCAAACTATATGAAATGTTTTGAGATCATGAAGATTGTTTTGAAATACTGGTACTGTGTATGTTGAAAAATCAAAACGTAATGGGTATGAGATTTGAAAATACCCTTAGTTATCTAACCAAGGATTTAAAGGCACAGATGTGCGAAAAGCACGATTACTCATAATGTCACTTAATTTTCTGTACTTTGTTTCTTAGAGTGAAACGAGTACTTAAAATTTTCGAGGGAATCATGAGCAATCATTTGAGAGAGAGAAATCACAAGAGTAGTTTGTAAGGTACATAGTTCCTTGATGTAGGTATCATAGGAAAAGCCATACACACCTAGCAGGGGGTTGAGCTGGTTGGTTGGGGACTGCTTTACCATTGTGAGCGACCATGGCGAAGTTCTGAGAAGCCTTTCGCTTCTTTGACTTCTTAGGGGATCGTTCATCCATGGTCTTTGATTCCTCGATTGGTTTCTTGGCTGATGGTGCTGTCACCTGACTAAGTCCTGCCTGTCTTGGTGACTCTTGAGTGGCTTCATCCTGGAGATGATACATGGCAGTAGCTAATTCAACAGTCTTCAGGGCTACTTCGCCTATTCGCTGAGCGAATTTTGGCTGCTTGCTCGGATATCTGGGCGTCATCGTGATGAAGAGACATTCTTGAAGAAAAAGAAAGGCATAGGGAGAAACAGGTGAAAGATTATTGGACAATCAAAACAGAATGATAACGCATGAAGATTGCGATCATTTGTTTGTTACCTAAGGCAAACAAATGAGACGGTGACTGATCAAAGTAAATGGGTCAAAAATAATGTATCGCGAAGACATGCTCGCCTATAAGTGAACACTCATCCCAAGAATTCCCAGGTAAGCACAACTGGTCTCGCGTCTGATGAGATGTATACGAAGTGCTTGCCTAGACAGAAAACCCAGAATACAGGCATTCACCCTTCCAGTTTGCACGTGTTCACATTATTTAAAACCCAAAACCTTTACGAAGTTTTGAAAACTCAAAGAGGTTCAAAACCATATAATAGAGAGTTCAAAACCTTACAATAGAGGGTTCAAAACCTAGTAATCAATCATCCTAGAACAGATGATTAGTTTTCAAAGCGGTTTTGAAATTTTATGTTTTTGTTGTGGTTGTCGCCTAAGGATAGGTGACAGTATTGTTTTATGACTAAACGCAAGTAAACTCGCGTTAGGGTCCTAAGAAGGTTATAGACTAGGTCAAAGCATTACTAATAACCTAATTCCCTATAACCATTGGCTCTGATACCATCTTTTCTGTCACACCCCGACCGCGTAAAACAACAAATCGCGGCGGAAACATCGGGGCGTGTTGCAACAGAATTAATGTTTCATAACCATGGATACCAAAAAGTGTTTCGTTTTATTAAACATTGAATAATTACATCGTCTTGAAATCTAAATACACTATTTAAACATAGTCTATCATTGTTATTGAGTCACTAAGGCCTTGTCCAGTCCTATGTGAGCATGCATCTTATCAATCGATATCATTCAACAATACCTGAAACATATGTGAAAACGAGGTCAGCAAAGAAATGCTGGCGAGTACATAGGTTTTGTAGGAGTGTCGAAATCATGGCTAGTTTAGACGTTGCAATACTTTATTTAAAAACCTTGTTTTGAAAAGAGTATAATATTGCAACTTAATTAACCAACTCAAATCAAGCGGGTTATAATTTGTAAAACCTCGTAGCCATGACTCTTAACCCAAAAACATTTGTTTTAGTAAATTATTTGAAAAATAATGATAAGTTCAGGTGATATGTATAAATAAGAGAATAATGCATGATTAAATGAATAACCATGTAAAATGAGTTTGTATAAGATAAGTTGTTTGTAAATAAATGTCTTGTGAAAAGTATGTTACTTGTATAAAATGTTCTATGTCTCAAACTGAAATGATTCAAATAACGCTACGATATGTAATACCATACAAACACTTATATATAGGAAGTACCAGCGGCGTATCCACCATGCTTGTATCATATTCCACACGCATTGTTACTTAATCACTTAATCCAAACCAAACCACCAAAGTAATGTTCATGCCCAAATGTAAATCATGTAATATGTATAACCAAAATAATATCGTATATCGCTTTGAAGCCAATCGTTTACCCAATCGTTAAAACATCGTGTGAAACCCAATCGTAAATCGTTTAATTCGTTTTAGGTCGTGAAACTACTTATAAGGTCGTCTCGCTAATAACATTCAAACCTTCGTGACTTTCATCGCTTCTCGTTTTCGTCGCTTCTCGTTTTCGTCGCTTCTCGTTTTCGTATTAACAAACCTCCATAGGGTAAGTTAATACTTTCAGATTCAGTCGCTACCTACCATACCCACACATAACCACGGGTGTAGTAAATAACGGGATTTGTCAGATCCTATGGTACCATAACCTAATACTGGTCGGCTTGATCATTGCTAATGAATGTCATTTGTTATGTAACTACAACCAACAAGTTTGTTCACTTTATGAAATCGTTATTAGTTTTGTATAAATCGTCTTAATTGTTTTTGAAACCATCGTTATAACATCGAAAACATTTAGCACATATGAGTCACCCCAAAACAGTTGAAAACAGTAAAATAGGGGAAGAATGTACTCGCCTGATAATGCTTGGAGGTCTTGAACAACAACCAAACAAAGCTAGAGGGAGCACGGAATCAGTCGGCAAACTAAAACTATATAAATAAACCGGACTTAAATCGGGAGATCGGATAGAATGAGGCTTGGTAAACCAAATGAGTATTGGAACTCATATGATATGGTTTAACAAGGCCTACATACTACATTGAGACTAACCTAAGTGCTTTCGACCCATCGCGACCCATTAAGGTAACATATGCTACTTTAACGTGTCGTGCGCGTGAAACGCGTTCGGACCGTCTAACTAGTCCTATGACAAGTGTTATATGCCTAAACATGTTACATAATCAGTTATGTGACAAAAGTTTAGGTTACATATGCTTAATTACCAATTATAAATGAAAAGGGTATTCTGGTAATTTACCTAAGGCATATAAACTACCTATCATACAACTACTCAAACGATGTGACCATAGGGTATAACCTCGGAAGGTTATTCCCTACCTACTATGGTCACCTAATGTATTTGGTCGGATCCTAATGATCGACCAAATGGGTCGAGTTCGAAGGTATAGGCGATTTATTAGATCGCCTACCCTACGACTCTAGACAACGTGGTAATCAGTGGGCATAGTCCCAAGGGACTATGACCAACGTGATTACACTCACGTTGCGAAGTTCAAACGAACTTCGCATTGACCATTACTGGTCAACGCTGAAAGTCAAACAAAGTTTGACTTTCTGACTCGAAAAGCAATAAAATAAGGAAAAGAACGAAAGAATACTTACGAAGGGTCCCCGAATGCTAAACTCGATTCAAAAATCTCAGGTATGAAACAAATGTTTCAACTTAGAGTTTCTCAAATCAAGTTTCTAGTGATTATAAACAAAGGGGGGTGGGGTATTTATAGTTTTCGGGTAACCGTTAAGATCGTTTGTTGAATATCGTGCCTTAATCCAAGCCGTACAAGTGTCGGAAACTCATGGTGGCTAAAAATGATGTTTATCAACAGATTAGGCAAGTGGAAAATGTGTGGGTATGAATCAAACAGCTGGAAGTTGCTGACTGTTCGTTGTTATCTGATCAGACAGGCGGAAGCGGCCCACTTTAGGATCAAGGAAAACTAAGGCGGGCCGCCTGAGGCTTCTGATCAGCAAACATGTTTCCATTTTGACAGTTTCAGTCCCTGCACGTGTTTAAGCCCATTTCCGGCACTTCCAAGGCCCGTAAAGCCAACTTTAAGGCCCTAAAATGATGCCTAAACATTGTGGACATGAAACATGCTCAAAAATATGCCGGGTGATGGTTCGTTTGGTCGTACGAACGCGATGTTCGCTTAATTACGACGGAATGCGCATAAGCGCGAAAAACGATCCAAATGACGCGACGAATGGATTTTTCTTAAGGCGAACACTAAAATATAATGTAGTCATGCTTACATAAATTTTTGGATGTCCAGATGTATTCAGAATGTATGTTATGCGCGAAAATGCAAACTTGTGCACTTTTTGACACTTTTAGTCCCTGAATGACACAAAAGTTTATTTTAGCATACCGAACACCTCAAAGCCTATTTCTAAGCTATGTAAAGGATATTTATGGTATGTTTAACTTATGGTCATGTTCCGGAATGTCTGTTACAGTTCAAATTGGCATACTTTCGCAGTTTGTCAACTTTAGTCCCTGTAAGCGATTAAACTTTGATTTCACCACACCAAACCTTCCAAAACTTATATCTAAGTTATGTAAAGGTTATTTAAGGTATGTTAAGCCTATGTCACTATTCCGGAGTGTTTGTTGCATTTAAACTGGTTATATTTACGCATCAGTGCGCGTATAACCTTCCAGAAAGCGATTTAGAGTTTGAAATTGAACAAGAATTGATATGTGCAAATGATACACATATTTTTACAAATCCCAAGTATGAAATATAATATTTCATTGGTTTGGTATTTGTTTGATGGCCGTGGAGGCACAGGTGTTACAGTCTCCCCTACTTTAGGAAATTTCGTCCCGAAATTTATTTAGAGGAAACTTGTGAGAGCTTGGAAATATGAAGTTGAAAAGATCGAACAACATTGGTTAGGGTTCTTGAACTTCTAGTAACCTTAATAACATTATGTTTGCAATGTAAGAGGGATACTTATATACAAGTATATGAAGTGTCATTGGTGCGTCCACCGTACCTCCATTACATCGTTCTCATTTCGTTATTTTTGTCACTATCGGTTCTTACACATAATAAATCTTACTGGGTTCCTATGCACTAAATTTCATAATTATGTACGCGTCCATAATCAGACAATTCCTTGCACAGTACACACAGTCTATTTTATAGTGTGTAGGGGAAAACCAAATGAACAAACCTGTGATGAGTGTAACTAGACCGCCATAGAGTCCTTTTAATTAAATCAATAAATGATCTAAATAGACTATCAAGGAGTCTGTTCAGCTACATCACTAGATGTCATTCTTTAACCAGATTGTGAATCAATCTTTTTGACTAGACCACTTAAGGTTTCTTAAGAATCATGGAGTGGTACCATATAATCCCAAGGGTCTTTAACTACAACGTAGAAGCCCATTGAGGATTTAAAGTAGTACCTTTTGAATATCCTACTATGAATCCCTCATATAAAGATACGAAAGATTCTATGAGGATTTGAAAATTGGATCACACAAAAACATAGAGGAGAACACATAACACATAAACACATAATCGCATAATTGTATAATCGTTTAATCGCAAAATCGTTTATTCGTATAATCGTTTAATTTGTTATTTTTGGACATGGGTATTTAAAGCATACTAGGAATCCATTCCGTGGATTTCATTTGGTACTTTAAACATTACCAAGAATCAAACTATAAAGATAGAAAGATTCAAAAAGAAAATTCGATTTCGATTATTAGGAACCGAAGTGTTCGAATTAAGGTACATAAGGAATCCAATTAAGGACTCTGATTTGAATGATAATCATCCACAAGGATCTAATTGTAAAGATAAAAAGATCCCATATGAATTTTAGAAGTTGAAGATGTTTTGAAATCTTGCACGGGATGTGCTTAAGTCAAAACATGAAGTAAAATGCTTATGAAGTTGAGATGCCTGATATGTCAAGGCGACATATGAAGCGGAATTTGAAGGTTAAGTCAATGTATGAGGAAAATATTTTTGAAAACTATGCATGGGGTTCTTTTAAGAAAAATGTGTTTAACGTTTTTGAAACCTTATATATAATATTTTTTTTTGAAATCATAAAGTAGGTGTAATAGGTAGATATATTTACAAAAATGTTTTAAAATCATGCGAAATGAATTTTGAAATTATGTATAAGGTTTTTGAAAGACATGAATGATGCTTTTCGAAATCATGCACTTGATCAGAAAATGTATTGTGTTAATATTGTCTTCAGACTATATGAAATATTTTGAAATTAGAAAGGTTGGTTTTGATAACATGGCCAATGTTTTTGAAATAACACAGACAATGCATCTAGAAAAATTGTTTTCAAACTATATGAAATGTTTTGAGATCATGAAGATTGTTTTGAAATACTGGTACTGTGTATGTTGAAAAATCAAAACGTAATGGGTATGAGATTTGAAAATACCCTTAGTTATCTAACCAAGGATTTAAAGGCACAGATGTGCGAAAAGCACGATTACTCATAATGTCACTTAATTTTCTGTACTTTGTTTCTTAGAGTGAAACGAGTACTTAAAATTTTCGAGGGAATCATGAGCAATCATTTGAGAGAGAGAAATCACAAGAGTAGTTTGTAAGGTACATAGTTCCTTGATGTAGGTATCATAGGAAAAGCCATACACACCTAGCAGGGGGTTGAGCTGGTTGGTTGGGGACTGCTTTACCATTGTGAGCGACCATGGCGAAGTTCTGAGAAGCCTTTCGCTTCTTTGACTTCTTAGGGGATCGTTCATCCATGGTCTTTGATTCCTCGATTGGTTTCTTGGCTGATGGTGCTGTCACCTGACTAAGTCCTGCCTGTCTTGGTGACTCTTGAGTGGCTTCATCCTGGAGATGATACATGGCAGTAGCTAATTCAACAGTCTTCAGGGCTACTTCGCCTATTCGCTGAGCGAATTTTGGCTGCTTGCTCGGATATCTGGGCGTCATCGTGATGAAGAGACATTCTTGAAGAAAAAGAAAGGCATAGGGAGAAACAGGTGAAAGATTATTGGACAATCAAAACAGAATGATAACGCATGAAGATTGCGATCATTTGTTTGTTACCTAAGGCAAACAAATGAGACGGTGACTGATCAAAGTAAATGGGTCAAAAATAATGTATCGCGAAGACATGCTCGCCTATAAGTGAACACTCATCCCAAGAATTCCCAGGTAAGCACAACTGGTCTCGCGTCTGATGAGATGTATACGAAGTGCTTGCCTAGACAGAAAACCCAGAATACAGGCATTCACCCTTCCAGTTTGCACGTGTTCACATTATTTAAAACCCAAAACCTTTACGAAGTTTTGAAAACTCAAAGAGGTTCAAAACCATATAATAGAGAGTTCAAAACCTTACAATAGAGGGTTCAAAACCTAGTAATCAATCATCCTAGAACAGATGATTAGTTTTCAAAGCGGTTTTGAAATTTTATGTTTTTGTTGTGGTTGTCGCCTAAGGATAGGTGACAGTATTGTTTTATGACTAAACGCAAGTAAACTCGCGTTAGGGTCCTAAGAAGGTTATAGACTAGGTCAAAGCATTACTAATAACCTAATTCCCTATAACCATTGGCTCTGATACCATCTTTTCTGTCACACCCCGACCGCGTAAAACAACAAATCGCGGCGGAAACATCGGGGCGTGTTGCAACAGAATTAATGTTTCATAACCATGGATACCAAAAAGTGTTTCGTTTTATTAAACATTGAATAATTACATCGTCTTGAAATCTAAATACACTATTTAAACATAGTCTATCATTGTTATTGAGTCACTAAGGCCTTGTCCAGTCCTATGTGAGCATGCATCTTATCAATCGATATCATTCAACAATACCTGAAACATATGTGAAAACGAGGTCAGCAAAGAAATGCTGGCGAGTACATAGGTTTTGTAGGAGTGTCGAAATCATGGCTAGTTTAGACGTTGCAATACTTTATTTAAAAACCTTGTTTTGAAAAGAGTATAATATTGCAACTTAATTAACCAACTCAAATCAAGCGGGTTATAATTTGTAAAACCTCGTAGCCATGACTCTTAACCCAAAAACATTTGTTTTAGTAAATTATTTGAAAAATAATGATAAGTTCAGGTGATATGTATAAATAAGAGAATAATGCATGATTAAATGAATAACCATGTAAAATGAGTTTGTATAAGATAAGTTGTTTGTAAATAAATGTCTTGTGAAAAGTATGTTACTTGTATAAAATGTTCTATGTCTCAAACTGAAATGATTCAAATAACGCTACGATATGTAATACCATACAAACACTTATATATAGGAAGTACCAGCGGCGTATCCACCATGCTTGTATCATATTCCACACGCATTGTTACTTAATCACTTAATCCAAACCAAACCACCAAAGTAATGTTCATGCCCAAATGTAAATCATGTAATATGTATAACCAAAATAATATCGTATATCGCTTTGAAGCCAATCGTTTACCCAATCGTTAAAACATCGTGTGAAACCCAATCGTAAATCGTTTAATTCGTTTTAGGTCGTGAAACTACTTATAAGGTCGTCTCGCTAATAACATTCAAACCTTCGTGACTTTCATCGCTTCTCGTTTTCGTCGCTTCTCGTTTTCGTCGCTTCTCGTTTTCGTATTAACAAACCTCCATAGGGTAAGTTAATACTTTCAGATTCAGTCGCTACCTACCATACCCACACATAACCACGGGTGTAGTAAATAACGGGATTTGTCAGATCCTATGGTACCATAACCTAATACTGGTCGGCTTGATCATTGCTAATGAATGTCATTTGTTATGTAACTACAACCAACAAGTTTGTTCACTTTATGAAATCGTTATTAGTTTTGTATAAATCGTCTTAATTGTTTTTGAAACCATCGTTATAACATCGAAAACATTTAGCACATATGAGTCACCCCAAAACAGTTGAAAACAGTAAAATAGGGGAAGAATGTACTCGCCTGATAATGCTTGGAGGTCTTGAACAACAACCAAACAAAGCTAGAGGGAGCACGGAATCAGTCGGCAAACTAAAACTATATAAATAAACCAGACTTAAATCGGGAGATCGGATAGAATGAGGCTTGGTAAACCAAATGAGTATTGGAACTCATATGATATGGTTTAACAAGGCCTACATACTACATTGAGACTAACCTAAGTGCTTTCGACCCATCGCGACCCATTAAGGTAACATATGCTACTTTAACGTGTCGTGCGCGTGAAACGCGTTCGGACCGTCTAACTAGTCCTATGACAAGTGTTATATGCCTAAACATGTTACATAATCAGTTATGTGACAAAAGTTTAGGTTACATATGCTTAATTACCAATTATAAATGAAAAGGGTATTCTGGTAATTTACCTAAGGCATATAAACTACCTATCATACAACTACTCAAACGATGTGACCATAGGGTATAACCTCGGAAGGTTATTCCCTACCTACTATGGTCACCTAATGTATTTGGTCGGATCCTAATGATCGACCAAATGGGTCGAGTTCGAAGGTATAGGCGATTTATTAGATCGCCTACCCTACGACTCTAGACAACGTGGTAATCAGTGGGCATAGTCCCAAGGGACTATGACCAACGTGATTACACTCACGTTGCGAAGTTCAAACGAACTTCGCATTGACCATTACTGGTCAACGCTGAAAGTCAAACAAAGTTTGACTTTCTGACTCGAAAAGCAATAAAATAAGGAAAAGAACGAAAGAATACTTACGAAGGGTCCCCGAATGCTAAACTCGATTCAAAAATCTCAGGTATGAAACAAATGTTTCAACTTAGAGTTTCTCAAATCAAGTTTCTAGTGATTATAAACAAAGGGGGGTGGGGTATTTATAGTTTTCGGGTAACCGTTAAGATCGTTTGTTGAATATCGTGCCTTAATCCAAGCCGTACAAGTGTCGGAAACTCATGGTGGCTAAAAATGATGTTTATCAACAGATTAGGCAAGTGGAAAATGTGTGGGTATGAATCAAACAGCTGGAAGTTGCTGACTGTTCGTTGTTATCTGATCAGACAGGCGGAAGCGGCCCGCTTTAGGATCAAGGAAAACTAAGGCGGGCCGCCTGAGGCTTCTGATCAGCAAACATGTTTCCATTTTGACAGTTTCAGTCCCTGCACGTGTTTAAGCCCATTTCCGGCACTTCCAAGGCCCGTAAAGCCAACTTTAAGGCCCTAAAATGATGCCTAAACATTGTGGACATGAAACATGCTCAAAAATATGCCGGGTGATGGTTCGTTTGGTCGTACGAACGCGATGTTTGCTTAATTACGACGGAATGCGCATAAGCGCGAAAAACGATCCAAATGACGCGACGAATGGATTTTTCTTAAGGCGAACACTAAAATATAATGTAGTCATGCTTACATAAATTTTTGGATGTCCAGATGTATTCAGAATGTATGTTATGCGCGAAAATGCAAACTTGTGCACTTTTTGACACTTTTAGTCCCTGAATGACACAAAAGTTTATTTTAGCATACCGAACACCTCAAAGCCTATTTCTAAGCTATGTAAAGGATATTTATGGTATGTTTAACTTATGGTCATGTTCCGGAATGTCTGTTACAGTTCAAATTGGCATACTTTCGCAGTTTGTCAACTTTAGTCCCTGTAAGCGATTAAACTTTGATTTCACCACACCAAACCTTCCAAAACTTATATCTAAGTTATGTAAAGGTTATTTAAGGTATGTTAAGCCTATGTCACTATTCCGGAGTGTTTGTTGCATTTAAACTGGTTATATTTACGCATCAGTGCGCGTATAACCTTCCAGAAAGCGATTTAGAGTTTGAAATTGAACAAGAATTGATATGTGCAAATGATACACATATTTTTACAAATCCCAAGTATGAAATATAATATTTCATTGGTTTGGTATTTGTTTGATGGCCGTGGAGGCACAGGTGTTACAGTATGTTCCATCCCAGTCATAAACCTAGGACGAAACAACCTTACCTGGTTTCTTCAATTTTTTCTCATAGAACTCTTTAACCCCTTTTACTTTCCTGTCAACCATTTTACCAAAAATATGATGCACTTTGGGGTTAAAAGCTTTCTCAACATCAAACTCTTTCTTTTCTGAGAAAAATTGATTTGAAATTTCAACTTTACCAACTTTTTGCTTAAAATTTTCAGCCCTCAAGGGTGGAAAATTAACATCATCCATTGGAGGTACTGATGTTTCAATTTTTAGCTCAACCTGTGGCTCCTCTGACTTTGTGGAATCAGATTCATCGCCTGACAATAGCTCCTCTGATTTTGACGAATCAGAATCATTGCTAGATCCATCATCAGATTTCTTAACAATACATTTCTGATTGTCAAGATTTGCTCTTCTTTTATAAAACCTGTTCAAACATTCACCAATTTCAAATTTTGAATTTTTGAAAAGTTTAGATTTGTCAACAGGTGGTTCAAACACAACCTCCTTATCTTTTAGTTTAAAAACTCTCTGTTTTGATTGAATTGCCTTGGAACAATTTTTGGCAATATGACCACTTGTTTTGCATTGAAAACAGGTTCTTGTTTCTTTCATCTGATCATCAAACTTCATCTCTTCTTGCTTCTTCGCAAGGAACTCTTTGTTTGACTGCTTTCTAAACAAATTTTCTTTTTCCTCTTCAGTAGATGTACCTGAAACAAATATCATTTTTGATTTAAAATCTCGAACATATTTTTCATTTTTATAATTTTCAGGTGGAATAAAACCTAATCCTTTCTTTTTGAAATTACCATTATGGTTTGGTTTCTTTTGATAACCTGAACCAGAACTGTAACCCTTTTTCTTGTTTAAACGTTGTTGAACTCTTGAGGTGTAAGGTCTGGGTTTTTTAGAAAGATTTTCATCTTTTATTTCAGAAATATTAATTTCTGTTAGTTTGAAAACCTTTTTGATCATTTCTGGTTTAACACCTCTTATTGGAAATTCTTCATCAAAATATAATTTGTCAGAATCTTTCAAAGTATAAGCCACTTTGAACGTCTCGTCATTCAAATTAGATTTTGATAGAAGAAATTCTTTATTGTAAACTCTTTTGCCCTGTTTGTCGGTTTGACTCAGAGTGCTGGACTCAGACTTTGACTCTGACATAGACTCCGACTTTGACTCCTCAGTTTCATCATTATCTAACACATGATCCACTACTTTCTTCATCAATTGAGATTGTTGATCAGTGTAAGACGATGTAAAAGTAACATCAATATTTTCTGGCAAGTTAACTGAAGACTCCGACTCCGACTCCCACTGTAAGTTTGTTGCCTTTTTGACTATTTCTGAATTAGGATTTCTCGGAGAATATCCATTTTCAAGTGGGGGTGGACACTTGTTGTAACTGGCACTGTGTTTCTTACCAGATGTCTTCACTTCAGTATCCTTCTTCTTTTTCGTCTTCTTTTCAGAAACCTTTTCAACATTCTTTTCTTCAGTTACTTCATCCTCTTCAAATGCCTTCATGCCTTCAACAGTTGGATAAATCCTGTCAATGACATAAGAAGTACATGAGTAACTTTTTAATAAACGATTAACTCTCTCTGTTTCAATTCTTTGAGTTTCCAGTTTTTGTTCAAGAACAGCACACTTCTCAATATAATTGTTCACAACTTTCTGCTTTATCATGAAAGCTCCCTGAAGTGTCTTCATTGCTATTGCCTGTTCTTCACTCGTTTCATTGTACATATTCATTGCTTTGTTCAGCACATCATAAGATTCCTTCAACCTGTTCATGTTGTTAATCAGTTCACTATTTTTCTTCTTTATAATCTCACAGGTATCACAATTTGCTGGAATCTTTCTTGCATCAGCTTCTTCATCAATCTTAAAAGCTGGAACTTCTTGCACCTTTCTTCTGATTACTGGAACATCTTCATCATCACTGCTAACCGGTGTTTTGACCTTTTTCTTTTTCTTTTTAGCTTTTTCATCTTCACTATCACTTTCTGCCATCATTTTCAAGTGAGCTGCCATTCTTTTCGCATAATAATCAGTATCATCATCACTGTCTTCTTCAATTCGAGCAACAAAAGCTTTGGCTTTTAACATTTCTTTATCTGGACAGTAATCATCCTAACTAAAATTTTCCCAACTAAAACCTTCTGGTAACTTTTCATCATCTTAACTGATCAGACATGCTTTGTTGTCAGCTGAAATATATTTGTCCCAACTGAATCCTTTTGATGATTTGTCATCTTCTTGATTCACTAAACATGCTCTCTTTGAAGACTCCTCTATTACTTTTCTACCATGTGCAACTTGTGGTTCTTGTTGTTGTTGAGCAACTTGATGATAGATAGCTTTCCGGTAGTAATCATTGTTGTTGAACGGATTTTGAGCTCCACTTGCTTCGCGATTAGTGCACTCCCTCTTGAAGTGTCCTTTTTCCCTGCAACGAAAACAAGTGACTTTAGATTTATCAAAACCTAAATTAGAAACATTCGCATCATGTAAATCATCTCTTCCCGTAATTTGTTTAAACTTTTCTGCTCTTCTCAGCACACTCGCCAAACACCATTTTATATCCATCAATTCCATCTCTTCAGCATCAATCTGATCGTAATCCTCTTTTGTAAGCATTGGATTCCCGATTCGACCTGCAACAAAACTACCATAAGACTCCAACACAGTCCCCAACAAAGACATGTGACTTTTCGCAACTTCTTCAGAATAATCCTGATCATTTTCAAGATTCAATACAATATTGCATTGTAGTTTCTTGCCATTCTTGGTTGCTGAAATGTTCGGGTCAAAAGATGGAAATGATGAAAAACTTGTGTTGTTGTTTGATCCTTTGAATGAACTTCCAGATGAGTTCTTGGCATTGAATGTTGTTTCAACTTTTGGTGACATGTTGATGGTTTTGTCATTTAACCCTGCTTTGTAATAAAGCCCAATATCTTGTTCTCCATCGAAATCTTTCATTCTTAAGATCTTTCTCTGTTCCATCTCCTGAGCCTCAATCTTTTCAATAAACTTGCTCAGTGTCAGACTGCAAAATCCTTTCTTGTTCCTTAGCATCATGAGATATGTGCCCCAAGTTTCGTGTGGCAATGCATCAGCTAGCTTTTCAATCAATTCTTCATTCTCTTTGTTGATGCTCAATCTCTTCATGTTTGCAAACAAATTGCAATATCTTTCTATGATTTACTTTGTGCTCTCATTTTTCAACCCATGAAACAGATCAAACTCTTTCTTTAAAAGTGACTTTTTGTTTTTAACCATCTCTTGACTACCAACAAACTTTGATTTTAAAGCTTTCAAATCGAATATGCACTTCCATTATGTTGCAATAAAACCAAGATATCTTCTTTCACAGCTTGTTGTAGTAAACTTAACATCATTTTTTCATTTTTGTATTTCTTTTTATCATCAGCATTCATGTCTTTAATTGCAAGTTCCTCTTCGTCGTCATTCGTCGGTCTAACATATTTCGTCTCTATGCATTCCCAAGCATCTAAATAATTTGCTTGAACCCAGTTTTCAAACCGTCCTTCCCAACCTTTATACTCCTCGATGTTCATGAGCTTAGGCAATTTTTGCATAGTCCCTGTTTCATTTTCCAACATTGTGTTCTGTGCAAGAGTAATCGGGTAACCGGAGTAGCAAATGCGTTATAGAATTCCTCTTCCATGACTCGGTTTCCAAAATTCTCAAACAGTCAGTTTCAAACGGAATTAACTTTCAAACGAGATTACACAGTTCAAACGGAATTATCCAGTTCAAACGAGATTAACTTTGAAACGAAAATACCCTAATTTCGTTTGAGGTAACACACTTTCAAACGGAATTACCCTCTGAAACGAAATCACTCAAACGGAATACCAGTTACAAACGAAATCAACCAAATTTCAAACGGAATACCGGTTTCAAGCGGAATTAAGGACTAATTCCGTATGAAATGTTGCTGACGTCATCATTCTCAAACTGATTTTCAAACGGAATTACGAATTTTATCAGATTTTGATCGAATTAAGGTCCAATTTTCTCAAGGATTTGTTAAAACACAATTCCGAGTACAGTGTATGAAAATTAGCCGATTTTAACCATGAAAAGATGTTAATTTTGAAAAAGAAGGTGTAGAAATCAGAAATTGCAGCTGAATTGATAAGAACTATTCTTCCTGAGCTCTGATACCACTTGTAGGATCGTTTTCAGACCCGAACGAGTCGATCAGAAGAGTTTTTGCTCAATACGAAAGGCGGAAACAGACGTATCGAGCTTAATTCAGCAAGATATACACTTTAAACTGTCGTATGATTGATTTAACAATGATTTACAGCGAGACGACACTTCGGCAGCACTTCGTGGCTCAAACCGGAAAAGTTACAAATGAAATCAAGACACCACTATTTATAGGAGAGTTAATTCCGTTTGAACTGACTCAAACAGAATCACATTCATGCGGGATTAGCTTCAAACGAAATTAACATGGTAATTTTGTTTGAAACTAACATGACAATTTCAAGCGGAATTACAATATCTAATTTCGTTTGAACTTGCTTCTCATCCTATTTTTGACATTTTTCTCGTATAACGTGCCCTGATCTATCTACACACATACAAGACTCGATACAAGACGAAGTCGACAGACGCATGCACCAACAATTTCATTGTGAATCGAGGTGATAAACGTATCCGTAATTGTATTACAGATGCGTAGAAACAAGAATCATGTAAAACGGATATGTAGTTCGAAAGATATGAACGTTTTTGTGTCTAATAGGATTAAGTTATATAGCTGGGAATCTGCAGCTCCAAAATAAATAACCTTCTGTCGAAATGAGTGTGTCACGCCCTGCGATGGAGAAGGTGAAGGTTGTTGCACCCCTCCACGGGTTGTGGCGGCCCATGAAGGATTAAGCCAAGTCTGTCGAGGCCCGCGACAGACTACAGAACTGGAAAATTTTTGTTTCTTGTTCAATTTCATATTCAAACTTGATTTAAGTACGATTATAAGCTCGTATAAATAACTATTTCATGGTTATGAAATGCAGGTCTAACTTTGGAAGTCGGATGATGATCAAGCTCAACGAAGAACCGAACACTATCAAGTTAAAAGCTTCCGCACGTTGTTTCGTCGTTATTTCTAAACGATGTACTTAATCATACTATGAAGTATTATTTTTAAATTGTAAAAGATTTTAGTAAACCTGTATTGTCCAAGAATGTGTAATCGTAAACGCACATTTTATGTCTATAATTAATTGAAAACCGTTAAATAATTGTAAGGGTCTTACAAAAATTCAGCATTTTTCAGCTTATGTAGTAATCTGAAATAACGCCAGAACGCTCAGAATAATTTAAAAGGTGTTGAAAACATTAACATGACATAATTACATAATACACCATACAAGACACTAATGTTAACCTTTTTAAGCGATCCGGTAACCAAATGAACACCCGAACACAACTAGAAGCATATTGTGAACTAGTTAGCAATATTTTTATGACAATGAAACTAGTTATGGTCATAAAACACTATGTTTTAAATCTAGAACATCTAAACACCTAAACCTTCTAACTTACTACACATATAACACTCTTAAAAACTTAACAAAATTTCAAACTAATCTACACCCCCTTCCTAATCGTCCCCATGGGACCCCCACCCCTTGTTTATGTTGACTACTAGTTGTTGGTCAAAGATGCTTCATAGAAACCCTATGGTTAATGTTTGGGAGGGAAACTAAAAACCACAAGACAAAACAGCTTATCTACCCTTTATCACCATCTAATTCTTATCATTTGCAACATAAATAAAAAACAAACACTCTCATCTCTCCCTCTCCTCACTCTCGGCCGAACATACCCCCCCCCCCTCGTCATCATCTTCATTCAACTCCTAGCTTGGGAGCTTTTATCCACCATTTTTCTTCATCTTCATCTTCTAGTTTCTACCCTAGCCTTGTGCAAGTAGTAAGTGTCTTATGAACCTATTTTTCATCTTGTTTTAGTAGTTAAAGATTATGTGTAACTAAAAATCTAAAGATCTTACAAAACCAAGAAGATGAACTCATGAAACAAACTAAAAATCATAAGAATATAAGTTGTTTATGTTATGTGATGAAGTTGTTTACTGATTTCTTGTGTGTAGGGTGTTGAACACCACATGAACACTTGTTAGATGATGATTAAACACATGACCTAACAAGTAGGTTGATGGATCTTGAAAGATCCATGTTGAACATACATTATGTGAAGTATGAACTTGAAGAATAAGTATGATTTTGTGTAGAATATGGTTCTTACAAAGTGTAGATCATGAAAAATGAAACATTTGAAATATCAAAGTTTCAAAGAAACAAAGTTTACTTATGATGAACATGGTTTTGATTTTTAAAGATAAGTGGACTTATTAAATGTGTGAAAATGAAATACTTGAAGTATTTAGAACATAAAAAGTTGTAGAAAAAGAATTTTTACAAAAATGAGTCATAAGTTGTAAAGATGAAATTTTTGCAAAATAATTCACATGAAGGAATGAACCATGTTTTTGAAGTTTATGGAACTTAATAAACACCATGTTAAAAGACTACAAATTTTTATAAAACTTTCAAGTTCACATCTTCATGAAAATGCATCTTTATGCATATGTTACGTTGTAAATTGTGGTGGATGATTGTTGATGGTTTTTGAAAAGAAAATGACATGCTTAAAAGCATGGAAACCTCAATTTAACAAAGGAGACTATGGCAAAATTTTTGTAAAATTTAAACACTTAGAAAAATATGTTTTAACAAGTGTTTACAAGCAATCTTGAATTATGGTTTTAAATATAAAAATTTCCATAATTTTTTGTATAAAAATTTCAAGTAATAGAGGTTGATTTTCAAAAATAAAAATGAATAAATATATATTTAGAGATAACAAAAATTATGTGCTATGTGTATATTATTTGTATTAGTTATACTAATATTAGGAACTTGAAATAATATACCACACAAAATACCAAAAATTGTAATTGAAGAATTACAAAAGTTACAAGAAAATAAATATATATCTTGTACTCAAATATTGGACATTCGGACAAATGGACATACTGGACAAAGTATATAAATATTCCGGAATTTAATTTGTATTATAACAAACTTGGGAAACCGTATTTTCTAAACCAAACAAACGACAAAGTATATATTTTTACAATTATCATAAATATATATCATATTTTGTCAAACTTGAAAATATATTATTTTTGAGTGTATGAAAATATTTATTTTCATAAACAACTTAAAAATATATTATTTTGGTGGAAAACTAAAAATATATATTTTTCTAGCTTTGATCTTAAAAATAAATTATTTCTAAGATATATGTGAATGTTTATATTTACCAAGTCAAAAATATAGATATTTTTCTATAAACATATCATAAAATATATGTATTTTAAGAATACAAGAATATTGATTTTTAGTTGTGCAAAAACAATATTCCAGAAAAATTAAATATATATTAAGTATGAAATACTTAATAAATACAAGAAAATATGTAATCCTATACGTACAAATACATACCAACATACACTACCAAGACTTGGTAAAATACCCTCGAACAAGTATTGTACATCAATATGAGAATACAAAGTGACCTACTTAACATACTCATAATACAAGTATACCTATACTTGGGAATACAAACTAATGTAGAATACTCAATAAACGGTATGTTGGTTACGGAAACTACAAACACGCGAATACGAGGACCATATGTCAAGACAAGTTAAAGATAAATTATTTTTAACGAATCCCTTAAATGACATACATGCAATGCATGCAAAATAATATAAAATAAAATAAAATATTTTAACTAATATACTAAACTTGAATTTTATATAATTGTGAGGAATTATGTAAAGACATCATACACCAAAAGTGCAACTCAAAATACAAAAACAAATCCAAAACAAGTCTTAGTAAGTTATTAAGACTAAGAACCGTTACAAGACCGAAGCTTCTAACAAAACCTAGCACGATTGTAGGTTGCACGACAACCCAGGAAAAAGAATTTGAGTACGCACGTAGCACGGACGCAAACTTGTGAGTTCATGTCCCCATTTTCTCTTAACTTTTTCGGTTTACAACTTTCGGGGGGGGGGGGGAATACATGTCAAACTTGGGTATGAATAAGTTATGGAATGAACTCTTAGATCATGTGAGCATAGGCTGTAACTGAGGTGCCATTAATCCTTTTAAGGACTACAGAACAAAGGTTAGATCTAATTGGTACGGGCGAGGCCCACTCACGGTCCATGGGTGACCACTTAGAGTGTTGTTGTGTCCTAGTCGGGAGTGAACCGACACTAAAAATTACCTACTCGGGTTGAGTACCTCCTATGTCTTCACATATATTAATATCCTTGCAAAACATTAATGGTCAACATGTTCATAGACACTTTACATACCTACTTACAAACTGAACTTTCAATTTTTTTTTTTGAGATTCATTTGATGCGCGTACACATAAAACACATGAACTCACTCAACTATCGTTGATGTTTTCAACTTACATGTATTTCAGGAAAATAGATGGATCTTTGGCGCAGGTGTTGTTCTCAAGCTGTGAATTTCAAGTCTAGATGTCATCCATTTTTGGAGGGTTTGATTCGTATATCTCAGCTTTGATGAGATATAGGATGCAAAGCCTCGTGAAACTAGTCTTTTGTTAAACAAGTCCTTTTGTGGAACATTGAATCTTATGATGGTTTGTACTAAAATTTATAACTTGTGTTGGTTGGAAACTTAAACAACTTATGTTTTGTAATGTTTTAAACTTGTGAATGGATGAACATCGCTTATTTTAATCATGTAGTTGTTTGCTATGATCGAATGCAATGAAAAATGATCAACTCACACACATACGCTTCCGCAAAAGGCAAGGTGTGACAGGTTGGTATCAGAGCTTCGATTGTAGTGAACTAGGATTCATTCTCGAGTATAGACTACAATCAATAGGATTCTCTAACGAAAACATTTTTACAACAAACCAAAAATGTTTTTCATTGCATTTACAAAAACGACAAGATCCATGAACCACACTTTTTAAAAAGAAATAAAGCAAGGACATTAGTTGAGGTATAGTCTATATGGGATAGACTTGCCGAACTAGAAATGACCCACGTAGGAACAATGTGAATACATGTGAGATGCTTCCTTTACTTGCATGTGTATACTAAGTAACGATTCATTAATATATATACATATATGTGCACGGATTATTTTTGTCAGGATACCATGTCATCTTCTGAGAGCAGCGGTCTGTCTGATGAGCACGATCCTATGGATATATTCCCCGATGATGAGGTAGCACATGCCCCTGAGATCTTCACGTCTGACTCCGAGAGCGACCCGGAGATGATGTCTGATTACGAAGACCTCAACGCTCTACCAGATTTTGGTGATGACCTTCATTTTGTTGATGATGTTCTCGCTTTACCTTTACCCTTCCATGACCAGCTTATCATCGGACATCCTGATGGTGAGCATCTTGTCGAGTATATTCCGATTCAAGTTAGTTGTTGATTTGGATGATGATGTTGATGTCCCTGTGATTGAGATGGATCACCCTTACGAAGATCTTGGTGATGACAAGGTGTTCGGCATCGCTATCCTATATGTAGCATCCCTAGTTGTCTCTGTTATCGATATCTCTTCTGATTCTGATCTTGAGTCTGATGCCGACTCCTTTGAATCGTCATAACATCCAAGATACTGTTCATAGAAATCAAGCTCATTAACCAAATGTTTAGAATTTTCAAAATCACCAAGCAAGTCTCAATTTTCGCCTCCAATAACCTCCAAAACAGATTCAATGATGGGAATGACCAAAAGACACCAATAATTGTCATAAAAGTGGGAGTTACAAAACATGCCAGGCGCCACCGTAACTAACGCTGGCCACCGAAAGTTACGGTGGCCATTATACCTTTACGCTCAGTCTTTACTGCCTTAAGGTGGTCATTTTTTGTCAGTGTCTACCATAAATTACGCTAGCTACCGTAAGCTCCGGTAGGCTTCAGCAAGCAATTTTGTTTTCTTCATAACTTTCTGATTTCAACTATGTTTTCATCCTCATAATTTCATCCTCTGTCATGTTATCTTTTTAATTCTACAATTCCAATAAATTATTTTCTTCATTTATGCTCCATATTCCTTCCATATTTTGCTCCATTTGTACCTGAAACACAAACAATCGTAGTTATCTAGTTCTAGACAATTACCTGATTAAATGTAGGATTTTATTATCGTTTATACCACTTAAGGGTTGTCCTACAAACTACCTGTCACATCCCCACACTTAACCGTTGCTCATCCCCAAGCAACTCATCCAACACAATCTCACAAACTCCACAACTTGACCCGAAGATCCACCTTGCACATTACCCGATTGAAATTGCCCTTAAAATCCTTGATTATTGAATGGTTGGCGAGGAGAAAAATTTCCTTGATTTCGTTGGAAGTTAGGATTGGCTTGATTAGAAGGATTTCCATATCAAAAGTTTGGATTGTTTCGTAATCTGGGGTGGTAGGTGTTCGAGTTCATGTTATAAGTCATACCACCGCCCCCTTGACCTTGAATAGCATTCACTTCCTCATATTTCCCTCCACCGCCAAGGCAATTTTCAGCCGCATGACCCAACTCATTGCAAATTGCACAAACATCATCAATTTGGTTTGTAGTTTGCACATTACCATCATCCGCCGCATGCACTTGGGTTCTCGTAATGACCGGTCTTGCTCTCCTAGATGGTTGAGCTTTTATTTTTTATGTGACCGCCATTTGTTCCAAAAATGCCCAATCATCTTGTTCATAGTTGGTACCGAATGTACCATCTGTGATGGACATTAAATCACGAGCATCTTCAGAATTCAGCCCCTCGTGAAATGCATTCAACATCTCCCACAACTCAATCCCATGATGAGGGTAATTTTTAATCATCAAATTAAATCGCTCAAAAGCCTCGTGAAACATTCACCTGGTTGTTGTTGGAAGCTTCTCAAACTCCGTATTGCATTGTTGGTCTTTTGGGGCGTGAAAAACTCTTCCAAGAATCTTTGTTGCATCTCCGCCCAAGTGTAAATTGAAGCCGATGGTAAAGTGTATTGCCATCTCTTCACCTTATCTTCCAATGAAAATTGAAACAATACCAACTTAACCTCATCTGATGAAAATCCTTGCCCATCGATAGTGTTGCATATAGAATCGTATACCTCCAAGTGAAAATAAGGTTCTTTCGTTGCTAACCCCTTATACTTCGGCAAACTTTGGAGAGAATTTGTTCTAACTTCAAACGTCCTCCCTTGTTGATTTTGAGGAATAACTACCGGTGAAGGATTGTTGGTGATAACCGGTCTAAAGTGTGCTTCAATACCCCTCACTGCCTCCTGATTTTGTCTTCTTAGTACACCCAATCGAACTCTTGGATGTGGTGGACCCATCGGTCTTTGAAGTACGAATTGTTGAGGTGGCGGTTGAAACATTTGACCCATTTGCTGTTGTTGCATCGACCTTTGAAATTGTGGCCCTTGTGGTGGTAATTGTTGTGGTAATGGTTGATGCACGATCGAGGTCTACCAAATCCTTGCATTGTCTCCATTCTTTGCCCTTGCACATAACTGTAATCTTCTTGATATTTATTACCCCCCAAAACATATCCTTTCTCCTCATATCCCGTGAAATCTTTGTCACAACCATCATCGTATCCATCTCTTCTTGTTCCTATAGTTTGTAAGAATTGAGGTGGTTGATATTGTACCCCTGGTTGTAATGGTTGTTGGAATGTAGGGGTCGCATGGACTATGGATGGATTTTGTTGAAATTGAGGTGGTGGTGGTATTTGTTGAGAAGAGGATGATTGACCAGTGGTTGGGAAAAGTGAAGTAAACGGTGGCACGGTTTGTGAAAAATGGTAGCTAAAAGTATGCTCGGTTTGGGTACTTGTAGGTAATGTGGTATTGATTAGTTTAAGTTCACTTATTGGTGAAGGATTTGTAGTAGAAACTGGTGGAGGTATGGTTGGTGTTTTTTAACCCGTAGTGGGATGTGGTGGTTCCATTGTATTGTTTGGTGTAGTAGGTGAACCAATAACTTTGTTTTCTCGTAGTAGGACTCGGTTTCGTTGCAAAGTTCAATCAATTTCCGGATCAAATGCTAGTGGCAATAGCTTGTGAGAGCCTCTTGTATGCATGCACCTATCAAAACTTGCATACTAAACACAACCAGCGTAAACCCAAAAAAGTAACAAACTAAAGGTACAAAAGATAACACACGTTGTGCACTACTCCCCGGCAACGGCGCCAAAATTTGACATGCGGTCCAAGTCTCACTCAAATTTAATCCAAATAAAACTAATTAGCAAGCGGTAAGTGGGTATCGAACACAGGGAGTTTGTGGAAAATGAATTTTCTATGTAGCTTGCTAAATGACTAAATTTAAACTAAGTAGCATAACGTAAATTTCAGAAATTGGATTGATTGGTTTTGATTATCTAAATTGAACTAAATTAAATTGTAAATCAAAGTTAACTTTCAAAAACAGATTAAGAAGGTGGCAATCATCCCAAGTTTCAGGTTTTAAACGATACTAATGTTCATGCTCAACTAGAAAGAACCACATAGACATGGCTCATGTTCGGTTAAACGTTTGTGATAAAAGGGAACTAAGTACTCGGATTCCTAGAACGCAAGGTTGTTACCCGATGATCAATTAACAAATATCCAACCCAAATCCCTCCCACAATATGTCGATTGCCAACGGCAACAAGAACGTATGGTTTAGAACTATGACCAAACACAAATTAACACTTTACAAACGAATATCCAAACACCATAACAAACTAAACAAACATGCAAAGTTTATTATTCTAGAAATCAAGCATAAACAAAAGTATCTCAAGCAAACCTTACACTCAGGATGACAACAATGAAATTAGTCGCTCATGGTGTGGTGTATCATCATAACATCCAAGATATTGTTCATAGAAATCAAGCACATAAACCAAATGTTTAGAATCTTCAAAATCACCAAGCAAGTCTCAATTTTCGCCTCTAATAACCCCCAAAACGGAACCAATGATGGCAATGACCAAAAGACACCCATAATTGTCCATAAAAGTGGGAGTTACAAAACATTCCAGACGCCACCGTAACTTACGCTGGCCACCGTAAGTTACGGTGGCCATTAATCCTTTACGCTCACTCTTTACTGCCTTACGGTGGTCATTTTTTATCAGTGTCTACCGTAAATTACATTAGCTACCGTAAGCTCCGGTAGGCTTCAGCAAGCAATTTTGTTTTCTTCATAACATTCTCCTTTCAACTTTGTTTTCTTCGCTGTTTTCTCCCACGAACTCATAATTTCATCCTCTATCATGATATCTTCTTAATTCTTCAATTCCAATAAATTATTTTCTTCATTTATGCTCCATATTCCTTCCATATTTAGCTACATTTGTACCTGAAACACAAACAACGGTAGTTATCTAGTTCTAGACAATTACCTAATTAAATGTAGGATTTTATTATCTTTTATACCACTTAAAGGTTGTCCTACAAACCACTCGTCACATCCCCACACTTAAGCATTGCTTGCCCCCAAGCAACTCATCCAACACAATCTCATAAACTCCACAACTTGACCCGAAGATCCACCTAGCACATTACCTTATTGAAATTGCCCTTGAAATCCTTGATTATTGAATGGTTGGCGAGGAACAAAATTTCCTTGATTTCGTTGGAAATTAGGATTGGCTTGATGAGAAGGATTTCCATATCGAAAGTTTGGATGGTTTCGTAATCCGGGGTGGTAGGTGTTCGAGTTCATGTTATAATTCCAACCACCGCCCCCTTGACCTTGAATAGCATTCACTTCCACATATTTCCCTCCACCTCCTAGGAAATTTTCAGCCGCATGGCCCAACTGATTGTAAATTGCACAAACATCATAAATTTGATTTGTAGTTTGCACAATACCATCATCCGCCGCATGCACTTGGGTTCTCGTAATGACCGGTCTCGCTCTCCTAGATGATTGAGCTTTTCTTTTTTATGTGGCCGCCATTTGTTCCAAAAATGGCCAATCGTCTTGTTCATAGTTGGTATCGAATGTACCATTTGTGATGGACATTAAATCTCGAGCATCTTTAGAATTCAGCCCCTCGTGAAATGAATTCAACAACTCCCATAACTCAATCCCATGATGAGGGCAATTTTTAATCATCAAATTAAATCGCTCAAAAGCCTCGTGAAACATTTCACCCGATTGTTGTTGGAAGCTTCTCAAACTCCGTCTTGGATCGTTTGTCTTTTGGGCCATGAAAAACTCTTCCAAGAATCTTTGTTGCATCTCCACCCAAGTGTAAATCAAAGTCGATGGTAAAGTGTAAAACCACCTCTTCACCTTATCTTCCAACGAGAATTGAAACAATACCAACTTAACCTCATCTGATGAAAATCCTTGCCCATCGATAGCGTTGCATATAGAATCATATGCCTCCAAGTGAAAATAAGGTTTTTCCATTGCTAACCCCTTATACTTCGGCAAACTTTGGAGAGAATTTGTTCTAATTCAAACGTCCTCCCTTGTTGATTTTGAGGAATAACTACCAGTGAAGGATTGTTGGTGATAACCGGTCTAAAGTGTTGTGAATTCAGGATCGTTTGAATTCCTTGACCGTTGAATGCGTACCGACACGTGAAATGTGCGGAATCCAATCACGTGCGTGGACAGAACACAAAGATGTAATTATCAATGATTTTTTTAACTGATCTGACAGAGTTTACACCACGAAATCAAACGGATAGAGCTATGCTACAAGAATACCCAAAAGTTACATATGAACAAGACTAACCACCTATGTATAGAAGAGTGGGTTCGAACAAGGCATGTGTGGCTGCCATCCAACTTCGTACGAAGCTGCCTTCGCTTCAAAACTTGTTTTCTTCAATACAGCACCAGTCTTGTATCATTCGTTCTAGCTACGATATTTGATTGATGCATTTGATAAACATATGCACTCACAGACTCCCTCTTGGATATTGCTGCAGTCAATCTCGTAGCTTTCTTTCTCTAACTGAGTCTTTTACAAATGTTGACATTGTCAGCAACACAGACTCCCCAATCTCTAACAGAATCCACATGGATCTGTTTTCAGCTTCAGCTGCTTCCCCTTTTGTTTAATTCCTCCTTCGGGCTCCCCCTTGCTTTAAGCTTCGTGCTTTTAGTTTCTAGGATCGACACCGGGCTTTAATTCTACAAGATCCTTCATGATCGATACCCGACTCTTTGTAAGCACTCCACCTTGCTCTGAACTTTTCTTCAGACTCCCCCTTAAGCTCTGCTATCGAGATCGTAGTCTGGCTCAATCACCTGAAAATTCTCAAACAATCTATAAGATTTTGACAGTTAAAGAATCAATCTAGCTCTTAAACATATAACATGAATAAGCTGGAGCATTTCAAATATGTGACTGCGCGGGACATCGTTTGTTCACAGAAATCTGGATTTTATATTTAACAGTGAAAAAGTTTTGTTTTTTCCAGAATCGATGACCTGTCTCTTAAAAATTCAGGATTAGTAACCTAGCTCTAAGTAACAGTATTTTATTTTCCAGGATTTACCGACTCTACTCCCCTATCAAATAACTTTATAAATTTGACAGTTTAAGCATCCAAAACTTCATGAATAATTTTCCAAGTCCAAATTAATGACCTTGGAGATTTTACAAACTGTTTTTGATTTTTCAATTTAAAAATCTTCAAGTTTCAAATTAATGAACTTATTTATTTTCATAAACACGTTCAACATACTTAGATTTTGAAACTCAGCCTTTAGATATCGGTTGTCGAAAATAAAGTAGAAACAAAATCTTTTTGTAATTTTCTGAAATATAAAGCAGTTAAAGAAATTTTTACAGACAATATTTTTGTTTAAGTTCATGTCAGAAGATCATATCAGTTTATGACAAATCACTAGCACCGTTGAGCTTTAAACACTTTAAGTTCTAACCGATTCACTTAGATTGTCAGTATACTGATCCACTTAAATTTTCACACAAACTTCAACTGATTCGAGATACGAGTTTAATGTTTTAAGCATTTAACTTATTTGTGTGTCCCACCTCAGAATATACCCTGGTATCAAGATTCCCTAGATTCAGTCCTACAGGTGAATATACTATATTTATATCTGTACTCTAGGTTAGTGCGAAACCTTGAGAGCTCAGGTATGAACTACTGTTCAGTCAAAGAGATGAAGGCTCGACTTAAGGTGTGTCCCACTTAGGGATCTTATTTACAACTGCACTGGAATTACATCTTTCGATGTTTTTCAATTTTTATGCAGAGGGTAAGCTTTAAGCGCGCAAAGTATTATACGAAGTTTAGGCCATTGCTTCCGTAATATCAGAAGACCAGGTTTAATACCCCAGATAACATACAATATAAAAACCTAGTATCTCAGAATCAGGCAATCTCTTAAACAAGATTTCGAGAGTTACCCATATATCCGAGAGATGTTCCCCACAAGATAAGAAATTTATTGATATTTAGGTTTATATCTCGAAATCAATCTACTAAATGTGTAAAAACCTACTGGCATATCATCAGTGAGACTGTTTATCACATTTGACTTTCCATTTCTTTAGCGTACTGTGATTGTGTACTGATGTACTATCATTTCCTCTTTTTACACAAAACTCTTTTTGATTTTCTATTGTTTTTGGCTTTTCCAAATTTTCAAATGTTTTTGTATTTTCTGAAATTTTTACCCTCCCTAAAATTCAAAACATTTAAGAAAATTTGACAAACCGATGTAGATAACTTCATTTCGCCATCCATTTTCTGTTTCACATGCTCTGTTTTGTAGAAATACCCCCATGATTTACAACACACTGATTTTTAACAATGTTAAAACCATTTTCAATTGTGAAATAATCATGTTTGTTCCACCGTGAGGGTTTCAGCATATTCAATCAAAATATATTTTTGGAAATTTTTTATTTTTGACAAAATTTAAAAACACAAACATATTTTTGGTTTTTAAATTTTTCTGATTTTAGGGTTTTTTAAAATATAGTTTATTTATGTACAGAAATGAACAAACTCCCTGTATTCAGACGTCGGGACCAGCAGCCTCCTCTCGTGTCAGGCAGCTCCTCTCCTCGATCTAACATTCATTTATCATCGGGAGCACCTGTACATTCAAATAATTTGATCATTTAAACAATGCTACCTAAGCTTGTTTTGACTCAGGTAACTGAACATGAATCTTTCCACGTAAAACTTTATAGTTTCGTTCATTTTTCTCAAAAAACATTTTCGTTAAGCTTTTCTTCAACTGGAATTTTTTGTTGCTTGACCACCCAAATTTGCCCTTTTGAAACATTCCTTTGATAAAATCTTTCATTTTGAACATTTTGTTTTGAAAAACAACTTTTGGTTTCCAAAATTGGTTTGGTTTTGTTGCATCAACTGTTGTTTTCCAACTTTGTGTTGTTCTAAATCTGGATGTCACTTTGAAGGGGTAAGGTCCCAAAAACCTCATAATAGATACTTGGGACCATACACAATCTTGTCTTTTAGCCCTCTTTTGGCCTTGCGTGGCCGCACATTGGTCCCACAAAGAAAGCTTAAGAGAAAGATAGCAGGCAACACCTGCGCGCCAAAGGGAAGTTTCTAAACCTTTGCGCCGTCCTCCATAACAAACAAAGGATAAGAATCCTAGTTTAATACTTCCGCTTAAATAGTACCCAGACTTGGATATTATTTACTCGACTGATACACACGATAAGAAGTCACACTAGATTATGACAATAACCTTCTAGAAGAACTCAATCGTGCACCACCAGACGGTTATAACCGTCTGGACACGTGTCATCGTCTCAGGCCTCCCTGAAATCACGATGATGGTATGAAATTGGAGAGAAACCTCCACTTGCCCACTTTCCATGTGGCAACGCCCCAGCTGTCGATCAAGATCACGATCCGTGTGATCCCACAATCCGATCAAGAGAATTAACGGAAGGAAAATAACCTCTTACGGTGTCAACATCTTCCGTTAATATTTCAATAACAAGTTTTCCCGCCCAAACTCTCGGCTATAAATATGAGACTAATTCAGGTATGAACTTCAAGTTACACACACTTCGTCAATACTTCTTCTTTAAACACATACTTATTCTCACGCCGGAGTCGGGTTATAGAGAAAACCTCCATTTTCCCCGTGACGAGGCTAACGGTGATCTGTTTTGCAGTGTCCACCGGAGAAGAAGATCTGTTCCATCAAATCAAATAAGAGAGAACCACCCTTTTTATGCAGAACCTAACCCCCTAGATAACTTGATTCCGGTCATTTATCTAGTGTTTCTTCATTGGCGCCCACCGATTTCTCTGTTTCATCAGTTCTGTCTCGTTTCGATTTATTTTCCTTCATTTTCTGTTTTCATATGGCAGAGAATTCATCACTTCACCCATCAAGTCCTCGATCTGAGATTAAGGGTTTTGCACCCCAAAATACCCAGATCGACGGAATCATGGAAATCGAAGAAAACAACAGTCATTCAGTAGAAAATGACTCTTCCGATCAACTCCTAGAAAGAACTCTGGAATACTAGTTCAGCAGATTCCAGGTAGCTATAAACCAAATAGTCACACAAATCAGCAGATCTGAGTCGTTAAACATCAGATCTGATACTATGAAAGAAAGCAAGAGTAAAATTGATACTGTAGTATTGGACCCACAAATACCTGGTCAGTGGGACATCCAATCTAACAGTAATACTGAAATAATCCAAAAATCAGAAGGTCCCAACGGTCAGATAGCCGAACCAAAACAAGTACACATGGTACAAGGAGGTCCTTCACGAAGGCCAAATAAACGAAACCACAATCAACATTGGAGGGAACAACAAGTTGTGTTTCTTGTTGTCCCTGGAGGCCCTCAGGAAGAACGACGAGTAATTATTACTGACATCTTCGGCCACTACAGAACGGATTATATGTTCATAGATCCAGGAAGCTCTATGGATATCATATACGAGCAGTGTTTCAAACAACTCGATCCAGAGGACAAAGCACGTCTAGAGCCGGTTGATTTCCCTCTCACCAGTTTTTGCAACGAAGCTGTATTTCCATTAGGGCAAATTGCATTTCCTGTGACTCTATCAGATGGCGAGCACTCGCGCACAGTCACAGTAAATTTCATGGTCATGCCGGCAACATCGCGCCACAATGTTTTACTAGGAAGAAGGTCACAGAGAGAATTTAGCATGATCACTTCTATTCCACATGCTGCATGCGGATTTCCGACAGAAACTGGAGTCGCAATTCTATACTCAAGCAAGGAGGTCATGTACGTCGACGATGAGCCACCAGCAAAAGTGGCTACGCCCTCAGCACCAACAGAGCCGGAGAAATGGGCCCTAAACGAAGAATATCCAGAACAGACCATCTTACTAGGGCACGCCATTTCACCAACAATACGAATACAATTAAAGGAATTACTGTCCAACAATAGGGACATAATTTCCTGGTGTCCAGCAGACATGACTGGGGTTCCGCGAGATATAGCGCAACATTGTCTGAACATCCGGCCCTCTGCACAACCTGTCGCGAAGGGAAGGCGCAGCCTCAGCGCCGAAAAAGCGGAAGCCATGAATGAACAAGTAACAGAGTTACTTAACACCGGAATCTTGCGCGAAGTCCAATACCACACCTGGATTGCCAACCCAGTGATGGTACAAAAACACAGTGGCGGATGGCGAATGTGCGTCGACTTCAAAGACTTAAATAAAGCCTGCCCGAATGATTGCTATGCGCTTCCTGAGATAGACAAAAAAGTTGACTCTCTGGCATCGTTTCGCTGGAAATGCTTTCTTGACTGTTATAAGGGCTACCACCAGGTCCAAATGAAAGAGGAGGACGAGGATAAGACTGCCTTCCGCACGGACAAGGGCATCTTCTGCTACACAAAAATGCCCTTTGGCCTCCGCAACGCAGGAGCTACTTACCAGTGCTTAATGGATACAGTCTTCGGGGAAGACATTGGTAAAACAGTCAAAGTATACATGGATAACCTCGTCATCATGAGCCATGAAGAGGAAATGATGCTTGCAAATATCCAGCGCACGTTCGATTCTTTGCGCAGCGTAAACTTAAAGCTCAACCCAACGAAGTGCTCCTTCGGGATGGAAGAAGGAAAATTTCTGGGTTTTATAGTGACAAGAGACGGTTTTAAAGTAAACCCAGAGAAAGTACAAGCTATCCAGATGATGCCGTCACCTACAACAATAAAAGAGATGCAAAGACTCGCAGGGCGATTAGCAGCCTTGAACAGATTCTTGGCAAATCATGCTGCAAAATCTTACCCGTTCATTAGCACACTGCGTAACTGCGCCAAGAAAACTCACTTCCAGTGGACACCAGAAGCGAAAGTAGCCTTCAAGAAAATGAAAGAATGTTTAATTCAATTGCCAACGCTAACAGCTCCACGAGAAAAAGAACCACTAATCTTGTATTTATCCGCTGCGGAAGTAGCAGTCGGTGCAGTGTTAATGGTGGAACGAGAAAACATTCACACTCCCATTTATTATATAAGCAAAATGCTCACTAGCCCGGAGACACGCTACTCAATGATAGAGAAACTGGTGCTCGCTCTGGTACATGCATCACGGCGCTTACGTCGGTATTTCTCTGGTCATGTCATCACAGTTCTCACTAATTACCACTTAGGGAAAATTCTATCCAAACCCGACGTGGCGGGGCGATTAGCTAAATGGGCTATTGAGCTGGGAGGATACAATATCCTATACAGACCGCGACCAACAATTAAAAGGACTAGTTTTAGCAGATTTTGCTATAGAAGTCCCTATAGACAAAGTCCAAGAATGTGAAGCAATCCAGAACCCTGTTCCCGTCTTCGACGATAGGGTCTGGACTCTGCATACAGACGGAGCTTCCAATGATGATGGAGCAGGCGCGGGACTCCGATTGGTCAGCCCGGATGATCACGAACTTACATATGCGATACGCCTGGATTTCCGAAGCACGAACAACGAAGCAGAATACGAAGCGTTTTTAGCAGGCCTTCGTTTGGCACTTAAGATGGGAGCAAGAAACCTCGAAGCTAACGTTGACTCAAAACTAGTGGCTGAGCAAGTTAATGGACACTACGATGCGAAAGGTGAAGCTATGGCGCTATATCTGGAACAAGCGCGGATGTTAATCAGCCAATTCCAAACGTTCAATATAAATCATATAAACAGGAGCGAAAACAAGCACGCGGATGCACTAAGCAAATTGGCTGCCACCAGCTTCAGACACTTAGCAAAAGAGGTGCGCATCGAGGTATTGTCCAATCCTTCTGTCCCTCTCAAACAAGTAAACGTCATAGAGATCGGCAATCCATCCTATATGTCTCCGATCATCTTGTATCTACAACATGGGAAACTTCCGGAAGGAAAGGAAGAAGCTAGAAAAATCCAGAACAAGGCAATAAACTATGAGATGGCGGACAAAATTCTATACCGAAAGTCATTCATGGGACCGCTCCTGCGCTGTGTCGACAAAACAGACGCGCAATATTTAGTCAGGGAAATACATGAAGGTCTGTGTGGGATACACGCCGGCCCGCGCATGGTAGTGGCAAAAATAATGAATGCGGGCTACTATTGGCCAGGAATGCACGTGGACGCGGTAGAGTTACTTCGAAAATGCGCCGGATGTCAGCGCCATGCGCCAAAGACCCTCCGACCAAAAAATCCGCTCGTACCAGTCACGTTCGCCTGGCCCTTCCAGCAATGGGGCATTGTTCTTGTTGGTCCATTCCCTGACGCGCCAGGCGCAGTAATATTCATAATCGTAGCAGTAGATTATTTCACAAAATGGGTCGAAGCCAAGGCATTAGCTTCAACCACAGCAATGGTAATCCACAAATTCATATGGGAACATATTATTTGCAGATTCGGTTTACCATTGCGCATTATCTCTGACAACGGCACCAATTTTGCCTCAGAGGATCTTCAAAAATGGTTCAAAGAAATGAAGTTCGAACACAACTTTGCCTCTGTGGCGCACCCACAAGCAAACGGCCAAGTCGAGAGAGTCAATAAACAAATAGTCGATGGCATAAAAGCGCGACTCGGAACAGCGCGCAGAGGATGGGTCGATGAACTCCCCAGCATTTTATTTTATGGGCTCATCGTACCATGCCAAAGACCAGCACGGGAGAAACCCCATTCAGTCTTGTCTATGGATCGGAGGCAGTAATCCGAGCCGAAATTGGCCGTCCATCGCCGCGCATGCTTGCTATGGAGAAGCAAAACAATGAGCATGAACGAAGAATGGATTTAGACCTTCTTGAAGAAAGGCGCGAAAACGCCGCCATCGCGAAGGCAAGGTACAAATGCAAACTTGAAAAATACTACAACGCGCGCGTGCGCGTACGCGTATGTACTTTCGTTCCGGGAGACTTCGTCTTGCGCGACAATGAAGCTTCCAATGCAGAAAAACCAGGCAAACTAGTGCCAAAATGGGAAGGACCATACATTATCAACGAGGTCCTAGGCAAAGGGGCATACACTCTGAAAAGAATTGACGAGACACTTGTCCCTCGCACCTGGAACGCGCAGCAGCTACGTAGGTGTTATATATAACCGAGCTATTCAGCAAGACAAATCTATACAGGCAATGTATTTTACTATTTTCATTTTGTATTATTGGCCCTGCGCCCTACTAATGCAAACGTTATCCTTATACTATTGTTTGTTACAAATTGCATATAATTCTTTTGGTCTACGCGAAAACGATATGGTGAACATTGTACGCCTCATGAACAGTCTCAAAAAGCACAGCCTCGCGCACATTTTAGACATACGTTCACACATGAGCACAATACCATTCTCATTCGCTCTACCTACTCAAAGCAATCCAGCATATGCAACATATTGTAATCCAAACATAAACTAGTAAGCCACCAAGGCATACATGCACGACAGTGCATCAAAAAAATATGTATCATTAATTGCAGCAAGGCACTCTAAACAAACCATTTACAAAAGAACACAGCAGTGTTTCTTCAAAAAAAAAAAAGAAGAAAAGAGTACTAGTTACAAAATAAACAAACTAGGAAAGCTGATCTAACACCCCATATGGAGTGTGGAGAACCTCACCATACTCAGATAGGGGACGAGGATCAACGATCCAAGGGTTAACATCTTCATCTTCAGACACAACAGCCGGAGGAACAGCACGGGGACGTCGTCGGTAAACGATCGACGAACTCCCTCTCCGACCAACCAGAAAAGCCTGGGTCACAAGGTGTGCTGACAGCCGAGTCACATCGTTGTCGTCTGCAAGACGAAGACGGATCCGGTTCTCCAAAGCATCCCGACGGTCTGCATTTTCGACACCTTCGTTTCTAACGGCAAGATCAGTCACCGGGTTGAAAAGCAGCAGCAAACCATCAGCGACGTCAAGCACCGACAAAACCTCAGAGAGTCTTTTCCATCGAATCGGCCTCCTATTCTCCATTTTTCCAAATTTAGGAAAAGAATATCACACCAAAAAGTGAATATATAGACCCAGAAAGAGAAGTGGTAACATTGAGATAAGAGTTGTGATGATTGAGTGTCAAATCAACTGCCATCTCAACGGCGCTGCCACTGCAGGTATCACATCTCATTTAAAACCCTCTGACAGGGTCCACACACATTCCCAGGAACTACAGTTAAGCCAGAGGATGAAGAGTCAGCACAAAGTATAAGAAATGACTCCAGCCACCGTCACCTCATAATTACACAAACTCTTCGCCCAAGACTGCAACAGTTCAGAATGAGCAAAGGTATAAATATCTTTCCTCACAAACTGTTCACCTTACCCAAAGTCAAAGTTTTCAAAATCGCCATAAAAAGCAAAGTAAATCTTCTCATAGAAGATTCCCTACTTTCGCGCCAAAAGCATTTCCCTCATATAGTCCAGTGCTCCACTTATTTGCATAAGAGCAACACTAGACTCGGGGGATTTCAAGGGGTAAGGTCCCAAAAACCTCGTAATAGATACTTGGGACCATACCACAATCTTGTCTTTTAGCCCTCTTTTAGCCTTGCGCGGCCGCGCATTGGTCCCACAAAGAAAGCTTAAGAGAAAGATAGCAGGCAACACCTGTGCGCCAAAGGGAAGTTTCTAAACCTTTGCGCCGTCCTCCATAACAAACAAAGGATAAGAATCCTAGTTTAATACTTCCTCTTAAATAGTACCCAGACTTGGATATTATTTACTCGACTGATACAGACGATAAGAAGTCACACTAGATTATGACAATAATCTTCTAGAAGAACTCAATCGTGCACCACCAGACGGTTATTACCGTGTGGACACGTGTCATCGTCTCAGGCCTCCCTGAAATCACGATGATGGTATGAAATTGGAGAGAAACCTCCACTTGCCCACTTTCCACGTGGCAACGCCCCAGCTGTCGATCAAGATCACGATCCGTGTGATCCCACAATCCGATCAAGAGAATTAACGGAAGGAAAATAACCTCTTACGGTGTCAGCATCTTCCGTTAATATTTCAATAACAAGTTTTCCCGCCCAAACTCTCGGCTATAAATATGAGACTAATTCAGGTATGAACTTCAAGTTACACACACTTCGTCAATACTTCTTCTTCTTCATAAACACATACTTATTCTCACGTCGGAGTCGGGTCACGGAGAAAACCTCCATTTTCCCCATGACGAGGCTAACGGTGATCTGTTTTGCAGTGTCCACCGGAGAAGAAGATCTGTTCCATAAAATCAAACGAGAGAGAACCACCCTTTTTATGCAGAACCTAACCCCCTAGATAACTTGATTCCGGTCATTTATCTAGTGTTTCTTCACACTTGTTTCCAAATTTGTTGTGATTCAGTCTTTGACATTTTCGGCTTCCAAGTTTGTTTGGTTTCAAACTTGGTTGATTTCTGATTCACAACATCAGCTTTCTTTTTCTCAACATCAACAGGTTTTAAATTTGGACACTTGTGACTAAGATGTCCAATTTGATCACACTTAAAGCATGTTCTCTTGGAAACATCTTTAACCTGTTGTTGTTGCTTTTTCTTTTGAGCATAGAACTCTTCATTAGTCTGTCGACTGAATTGGAGTTCTTTCTCTTCTTCAGAACTTATTCCGTGAACAAAGTTCGTCTTGTTGTAATGATTTTTCTTGTCAAACCATTTTTGATTATATTTCTTCTTATAACCCAACCCAGCCTTCATGTTTTTCTTCTTATAACTATGTTTGTTATAAGAACTTTTCTTGCTTTTCCAGCAAATTTTGAAATTTCTGATTTTTCAACTTCTACCAATTTAAATACTTTGTCAATTTTATCTGAAATCACATTCTGAATCGGGACTTCAACATCTGAGAATAACTTGTCCGATCCAATCATGGTATTAGCCAATCCTATCGAATCATCATTCGCATTTTCCTCAGATTTTGAATGTTTAAGATAACTATCATGAAAATTTCCCTCATTTTCATCTTGTGACTCAGACTTATCTGGTTTGGTAGACTCCTCTGGAAAAATGCTTTCAACAACCTTACCTACCACCTCTGAATCACTGAGATCATCAGATTTGATGTAAGTCACATCGATGTTATCAGGTAATTGGTCAACCATGTTTATAGCTTTTCCCACCTTTTTGCCATTATAGAATGTATAATTATCCTCCAACGGTGGTGGAACTTGATGGTATTTTGACCCAATTCCCTTTTTGTTCTTTTCGGAATCTTTACCATCCGGTGTGATGTTGAAAATACGTTCCAAAATATATGACGAAGCATGATAACTTTAAAGTTTGTTAACTAATTTTTTCTTTTTCAGTCAGTTCTTGTTTAAGTTTAGCAACTTCATCAATATAGTTATTTAAAACTTTTTGCTTTCCTTCATATCTAGCTTCAAGAAATTGTTTTGTTTCTTGACAAGTTGACAATCTATTATCCAGACTTGTGACTTCACTTTTCAAAATTTCATAAGCTTCTTTTGCCGTGTGATATGACAGTTTCATTCCATCATATTCTTTTTGCAACTCTTGAATAGTTTTATCTTTTGGAATACATTCGTTGCACTCATCTAAACATTGTTCTTTCAAAATTTTATTTTCCTTTTCAAGATCATCACATTTTTATGTCAGCTTTTCATTTTCCTGTTTTAAAAGCTTTTCACTTTCTAACATTTCTTGCATTTTTCTTTGTAAATCTTTTCTATTTTAGTAAATTCAATATCTCTGGATCTTAGACAGTTATCCTTTTCAGTACAAGCTTTGCATGTTTCCATGCACTTCTTGCACTGTTCATCAGTTTTATAATCAGATTTTTCTAACATTTCAGAAGATTCAGATTGAATTTTTACCTCAGCAATAGGCACTATGGCTTCTTCTACCTTCTGATCAGCTTTCTTCACTTTCTGTTCTCTAGCAGCAGCTTCATCAACCATTTTCTCCAGCTTTTCATCAGCTGTTTGCTTCACTTCGTCCACCAACTTCTTGCTTTCAACCACAATCTCCTACATTGTCTTCTTCTTCTTTTCCAAACTAGCATAGATCACCTTGTTGATTTCTTCTTCAACCTTTTCTCTGTAATGTGGAATCTCTCTAAGCCCTCGACACCAAACATCCACAGTTGGAATTGTAGCAACTAGTGGTTCAAAATCAACCTCATCTGGATCAACTATCGGGTTTCCTTTAGGGTCCACACAACACTCTTTCTCTACATCCTATCTTCTTGCTCACCTTGTTTCTTTGTAGGCATCATATACATTATCCAAATAACCTCTTGCCTCTTCTTCCTCTCGGCTTCTTTTTATCTCAGCCATCAACACCCATTTCTGTTCTTTTTTCTCTTCTTTCTCATCTTTAATATACTTTCCCCAGTCAAAACCTTCATCCTCTTGAGGTAACATACTGGGTCCACTACTGCTTTCATGAATCGTCAACACAGCTTGTTTATTCTCTTTAGATGATCCTTCTTCAATCTGCTTTCTTGTTGGCTGTTTGTTGTTGCGATGATAAATGGCCTTCTTGTAATAATCATCGTGAAACGGATTCACACTGTCATCAGCTTGACGATTTGGGCACTCTCTCTTGAAGTGTCCCTTTTGCTTGCACTTGAAACAAGTGACTTTGGCTTTGTTGAATCCCAGCTTCATATCGGGACCTTCCAGACACTTTCTCCCTGTAATCTCCATAAACCGTTGTGCTCTCCAAATGACGCTTGCCATGCACCAACAAATATCCATGAGTTCCATCTCTTCTAGGTCAACTTGATCGTAATCTTCTTTTGTCATGTTAGGATTACCAATCTTTCCTGCAATCAAACTCTCATAAGATTCCAAAACAGATGCTAAAAAACTCATATGTTGTTTTGAGAAATCATTATTCAAATTTAGAGAATCTTTCCAGTTTTGACTCGCACTGGATTTTGGTGATGCGAAAGATGAATGGTATCCTGGATCATAACTTGAAGACTTGTTGTTTGAAGAATCACCAGTATTGTCAGTACTAAATGTTGTACTGATCTTTGGTGACTGACTGATTTGCAGCATACCTCTTCGATAGTACAAATAACATTCTGCTTATAACTAGAGCTAGACATTTTGTTTTGTTTTTGTAACATCAGATCATGTCCCTCTATTTTTTCAATTAAACTATCTAACATCATCTCGTCAAACTTGGCATCATTCTTCAGGACAATCACATAAGTTTTCCAATCTTCCTCATGTGGTAATGCCTCGACAAGTTTATCAACCATCTCTTCTCTGTCTTTGTAGATTCCAATCTCTCTAACTCAATCTTCAGATGACAAAATCTTTCAACCATTTGTCGAACAGTCTCTCCTTTCATATAATCAAAGAGATCAAACTCTTTTTTCAGCAAAGAGATTTTGTTTTTCTTGATATCTTTACCGCCTTCAGCCTTCAGCTTTAACGCTTCCCACATTGACTTTGATGTTTCACCATGTTGAAGCAGAGACAAAATATCCTCTCTAACCGATTGTTGTAATAATGTTACCATTATAGTTCATCAGAATGTTTTTCTCTCTGAATTTTTTAATATTCTGGAATTAGAAGCAATACATTTTGATCATTCACAGGTTTTGTATATCCGTAGATCATCATTACCCAACTCTCATAGGTATAAGCCTTCACCCAATTTTCAAAACGTGTACTCCACCAATGGTAATCTTCAATATTCATTAGTTTAGGTGTCCTTTGGTGATTTCCGTAAACATTATCATGATTTAGGTTATCAGTTATGGTTTTCGAAATGCTTTTTGGTGTTACAGCTGTTGCTTCTGATGTCTCGGAAGTGAAAGCATTATAGAACGCATTATAAAACTCTTCAGCCATGATTCCTGCAAAAACAATCAAACAAACACTTGATCAAATCTGAAAAACAAACACAACAGTGTGTTCGTATGAATCTGAATGATGTCTTCGTACAAAGCTGGAAAGTATATTGATCAAACAAGTGTGGGTTCGTAGGAAGTTGGGTTCGTACGAAGTCACTTTTTTCCAAAATCACAACTTTAAACTTGGATTCGTGGGTTCGTACGAGGCTACTGATAAGTGGCTTCGTACGAAGCTACGCTGCGATGAACAAGTTCATGTTTTTCATGTTTTTCATGTTTTCACTGACTTGAATCTGATTTTGTTCGAATTTTGATCTGAAACTTTGTAAGATTGATTAAAACTGGTTTTCACACGTTATATAAAAAATCTAGCCAATTTTATCTGAGAAATCTCTGTAGATCTGAGATTAAAGTTCAAAGAAAATGAGAATAAGATGAGTAGAAGAAAATGTGTGATGAAGAAGATGAAATCAGCTCTGAATCTGATGTAGAAGTATAAATCTTCGTGTCTTCAATCCTTGTAATAAAACACCCGCTCTGATACCACTTGTGAATTCAGGATCGTTTTAATTCCTTGACCGTTGAATGCGTACCGACACGTGAAATGTGCATAATCCAATCACGTGTGTGGACAGAACACAAAGATGTAATTATCAATGATTTCTTTAACTGATCTGATAGAGTTTACACCACGAAATCAAACGGTCAGAGGTTCGCTACAAGAATACCCAAAAGTTACAAATGAATAAGACTAACCACCTATATATAGAAGAGTGGGTTCGAACAAGGCATGTATGGCTGCCTTCGTACAAAGCTGGTGGCTTCATACGAAGCTGCCTTTGCTTCAAAACTTGTTTTCTTCAATACAGCACAGTCTTGTATCATTCGTTCTAGCTACAATATTTGATTGACGCAAGCGATAGACATATGCACTCACAAGTGTGCTTCAATACCCCTCACTACCTCCCGATTATGATTTCTTGGTAAACCCAATCGAACTCTTGGATTTGGTGGACCCATCGGTCTTTGAAGTGCGAATTGTTGAAGTGGCGGTTGAAACATTTGACCCATTTGTTGTTATTGAATTGACCTTTGAAATTGTGGCCCTTGTGGTGGTAATTACTATGGTAAGGGTTGATGCACGATTTGTTGTTTCATGACTTGTTGTTGAGGTCTACCAAATCCTTGCATTGTCTCTGTTCTTTGCCCTTGCACATAAGTGTAATCTTCTTGATCTCTGTTACCCCCCAAAACATATCCTTCCTCCTCATATCCCGTGAAATCTTCCTCATAACCATCATCTTATCCATCTCTTCTTGTTCCCATAGTTTGCAAAAATTGAGGTGGTTGATATTGTACCCCCGGTTGTAATAGTTGTTGGAATGTAGGGGTAGCATGGACTATGGACAAATTTTGTTGAAATTGAGGGATAAACCCAAATAAATAAAACATAAATTTATTCTTTTATTCAAGTATTTATAGCCACTTTATTTAAGTTTTCAGTGTTCCATAGCTGGCTTCGACTATGTTTACAGCAATTTACCTGAACGCATTTTGAAAACATTTTATCAGCAAGAAATACTAAGGGTTTTTACATTTGTTTATATTTACCCAAACTCAATCAGTATTTGTCACATGGTGGCAGTTCCGATGTGACGGTGGTCATATCACTCATTGGCTAACTTTCGTCCAATAGTGAAGTTTATCAAGTAATATATATATATATATATATATATATATATTATCATACTATTATTCAAAGGTATTTGTCACACCCCCAAAATACCACATGCGGAATCCCCCGCGAGGCGTGTGATATACCAGGATCTAGCCACCAATCACATTGAACTCATAACATTATTTCAAATAAAACTTTCATTTATTAAAATTAGCGTTACAAAACAGTGTTTACATTTCAGCGGAAGCATACAACATTAATTGAGAGTTTCATAACCCAAGTGTATAAAAGCCGTTAGACGTGTCTCATGATTCCATGTAGATCGACCCATGACCACTCCAGCACCCCAGATAGCAAGTCCCAATGATATGTATCTATAGACCTGCAAGCATGCAGAAAAGTGTATCAGACAACGCTGGTGAGTTCAAAGTTTGTTAACACGTTTTAGTTACCAGATATAAGTGTAAAACATTTCAAGATTTGATGTTGTTAATAACTCGATTACCGCCGATGGCTCCATATTATTTTCCCTATTCCCCAATGCCTCTATCAAAGCAATGGTCAAGACTGGGGTCATTAGTTCACGCCCGTCCTCCCCGGTACGGTGTGAGGGTGCCAAACCTAAATAGCGCTATTAACTAATACCACGTTGCCTCCCCGGCAACAAATCGGTAGATGGGACTTGAATGGTAGATATGAGTGTATTAACCAACATCCCAAGTTTAACATTCCAGTCAAACCCAATAACCCGACATTCCTCCCCGGAACGTTTACCAGATGTCCCTCCCCGGGACGCATGCTTGGAAAAAGAACAGTGAACTCACCTTAGATTTGCTCGGTATTTGTCAAGTTACCCGTTCTCGTTAATCAACTAAACCCTACCGAGGTTACCAGAGATGATCAGTTTCGTAAACACATACTCAGGTTACATATTCAACAAGTCACACATAATACCATTGTCACTTAGCACATAGCAAGTGTTTAGATTTCATACGCATTTATATCGCATGTTCGTGTTCCCAACAGTGGTTACTAATGACACCAGTTTCATAATAGTCGAATCATGTTTTGTCACAGATTGCATTTGGCTAAGATCATAGTATAACACATACCAAGTGCTCAGTTCCCAAACAAGTCTACACCCTATGTTCACATCACATAACAATATTCACCGATGTACGGTTTATTTTCACAAATTAAGTCAATGTCCTCATCTGGTTAACATTATTATCAGGCAAGGATATAATCTTATAATCCAACTACCCATACGAGTCAATTCGAGACCCTCACATCTAGTTAACATCATTATCAGGCATTAAACAGAATATCACAGCACATGTGTCCAACAACATAAACTTCACCAATCTACTGTTCTAATCATCTACCCTTCGGCGAAGAACCCTAGCTACGAAGTACCTATTCTTCGTCGGAATTACATGTGATGAAGGACCTATTCTTCGTCGGAATCTCATGTGACGAAGTACCTATTCTTCTTCGAATCGTATTCTTCGCCGCTGCCTCCTCAGGCAGTTACAGTTCCCATTTATCTCATAACAACAGTTACTCATCTCTAGACATAATCGAAAGATCAAACAATGGTTACGGCATATTGGTGCGTGTCTATGTATGCATATTTATACAGTGAATTTCCACATGAACTTGGGTTTTAAATTTATAAAAATGGTTTATACCTTAACATTAAAACACGCACAACAAAGGACAAGTGTATCCCGTCATATATGTAGCAAAGTATTGGTAAGAGCCAGATATCGATCCATGGAACACGGGCGTTATTAAGTACTGAATCTTTGTCATTAGATTACCAGATAAAAGGGAAGATAAATGGTTGTTAAACTAAGTTATCTAAATTAATTTGAAACACAAATATACTATTATCTTGATTCACAAACATTCTAAACATGTTATCTATATCACATATGTCACAAAAGCACTTAATCAATTTTCCAATTGCAAGACAGCTAGTTACCGGGTCTGGATTTCTAGCATTATGATTCTTCGGAAAGTTAATGCGATGGTCACACGTTAACCACCTAAAATCATTCATTAGCGAGCAATTGATATTTATTCATGCCAATCTTTAAAGATAGGTTATTTAACGGGTCTGGATCCCTAACCTCACTTATCAAAGAAAGCAATACCGATGGTCACAATACAGCCACGAGGATAAGCAATTATGTAGATCATATAACAAACAATTTCACCTTTACATGTCTTAAACACAAATCTACCATGTCAGCAATTTCAGACCAAAACTACTAAACAAGGATAAAAAACCGCATTTAAGAACATGCAATCAACACCATATAATTCGTTAGAACCCTTACGTGCAAGAAAGTATTCCAAATCACAATAAGATATATCTTGTATAAAACCAATACCCTGGTCTGGTTTCATGGTGTAAACAAAGTCTACAAATAAGTGATTAATCAAGAAATAGTTACCATCCCACTAACCATAGATTCATTATCCAAGATAATCAAACATAATCAGGAACTCAATATCAATGAAACATTCATTATATAATCATGAAGATTCAAACATGAAAAAGTACTAAGTTTCATACAAATAAGATTACAACATAAGGATTATTCAAGAAACGAGTTTATAACTACTATCACATAAACTACATTAAACATAAACTAACATCAGCTCATAACTTGCAAAATGATCAGAATACATGTTCAAGAACAAGGAATCGAACCATAAACAAGCAAGGAATTGACGGGTTGGATCGGTTGTGCTTCCACTCGATCTTTAAGCTTCAAATGGGTCTAATCAGGACTGCTTCGTAACCCAGAAATCGCCCAGAAACATGGAGAAAAACCCAACATTTGAACCAGTAGCGAATGCTGCTATTTATAGGAGATTTTCCCATTGGCACGGTCGTGCCACTGGTCGCACGGCCGTGCGATAGGTGTTGTCGGGTGACGTCAGCTTCAGCGATTCTGAGTCAGCCAAGTGGACTAGTGGACAAGTTGCTTGGCTTAGCAGATCGGCACGGTAGTGCCGCCGGTGGCACGGTAGTGCCATTCATAAAAAATGTTGGTCAGAAACCTTGGTTAAGCCATGGCACGGTTGTGTCGCCGGTGGCACGGTAGTGCGGCCCGAGAAAAGGTTGGCACTGGCGGTTGAACTGGCAGTGCTTCCGAGATCGGAGGATCGGCACGGTAGTGCCGATGGATGGCACGGTCATGCCATACCTGGCAGTCATCAGATTTTTGCCATTTCCATCAGAAATGCATCAGAATTTGTCCGTTTTCATCAGAATTTTCCTGTATGCTCTGTCAAAGACCTGAAAATATAAAAGTACCGGATTTGGCACCTAGACATTGTGTTTTCGGTTAAAAACGCTTAAAACGGAAATGTTTTGGGGTATAAAAACATGTATAATTTAACGTATATCAAACATCCCCACACTTGAACTTTGCTTGTCCTCAAGCAAACTTAAAATAAAATACGGAATCAAATCTGAATATTTACAAGGCTCACTAATTTGTTTGGTGGTCAAATTGGTTTTCAAAAAGTCATCATCCAAGATTTAAAACAAACAAGCTTTGTTAGATTTATGAAAGGATAATTATAAAGCAATGATTCAACTTTTGATTGATTAAGCATGCAAATCTTTATATTTCTCACAATGTTCACACACACTCGGTTAAATTTCTGAATCATACATATAATGTGTATGTAAAACACTCGATGCCTAGTCAATGAATCATGCAATATCATAAGCTTGTCAAAAGATCTAATCTCCACCAATTAATATATGAAAAGCATAAATCAAGAGGTCTTTGATGGGTTGTAATGATAGGCTATGGTTAAGGGTATGGAATGGAAATTTGAAAATAGCAAGAAAGGTTAAAACTTGGCCAAAAACATGGTACTTTATTTTCTAAAATCCTGAACATGTTGCTAAGATACTTGCACAGGTCTTCAGAGCTTATTTTATTTATACAACATCTCTCTATTTTTTTTCTTGATAGTTTTTCCTTAATTTTCCTAGAGAGTTTTGACAAACGGGTTTTTTTTTTCAATGAAACAAGATTAATCTAGAAAGCTTATGGCCAAATTTTTAACGAAAATAAGGGTAAATGAGAAAAGGTTATATTTGGGTGAACTTTTGGGTAAAGTTTAAGAAAAATACGGAAAATAGGCTCAACATGGCGAACTAATGGATAATGTTGGGTGCGGGATATAAACAAAGAAAAAGGCTGACAAGGGGTTATCCTAATTGCCTCTATCATTTCTATGTAATTTCACATATTCATGGTTTTGACAAGTATACAATTGACAAGTTCTAAATTACATAAAACATCGGGCTCACTCATTTCTCCGCAAAAACAAAGAATCATTTGACAAGAAAGCTGTAAAGGCTCAAAAATATGCTCGCGTAAACGGAAGGAATGGGTATAAATATAAAGATAAACATGCAAGTCTTTCGTTTTGTTTTATCACGCTTTTTAGTTATCTTTTTCAAAAATTAGCTTGGCTTGTCGATTTTTATCAAATTTGATGCTTTCTAAATAACACAAATTGACCATATTTTTGTTTTATTTTTCGAAAATATATACAAAAAAAATGAGAACAATTAAGGACAAACAAAGTTTAAAACCTTTTAAATCCCTCCCCACACTTGAACTTCACATTGTCCCCAATGTGAAATACATATTAGTTAAGCAATTATGAAGAGCTAAACTAATAATGTGAAAAGGGAAAGATGTACTCCCTCAGAGTTTGAGTTGACTCCTTTGAGTAGACTTTGATTTGAAGTCGTCTCAACTCTGTGTGCATTTCTTTATGAATCTGCCAATTATGTCACTCGCAAAAATAGCCAACATTACCATTGATCAAAATGTTAGATAATTCAACCAAATCCATTATTCAAACAAAGTAAACACACTACTTAAAACATTAAAACAGACATAAAGTTTAAAAATCCCAAACAAAGTGCTGAATATAAATAAGATAAAACATTAGTTTCTGAACTGTTCTCCCCTACCTCCTCCTACTCCTCATCGTCATCACCATCACGGTGGCGTGTTCCAGATGAACCCGCCCCATACGTACCTGTGTCTCCAAATGGAAACTGTGGAGGGTTGCCCAAATGGCTCGGATATATGTTTTGTAGCCCTCCGAAGATGTAGGAAAATCCTGCATACATTTCCTCCCGCATGGTGTGTTGTGATGCCCGCATAGCTAATTGGTCAGCCCTCATAGCATCTTGAGTTGCTCGCATAGCCTCCTGGTCGGCTCTCATAGCTAACTGGTCGGCACTCATAGTGTCTTGAGAGACCTGCATATGCTGGAACTGTTGGTACAACTCAGGGTAGGAAGGTATACCTGGAGCCCAGTTTTGCTGATGTTGATAGTGATGCTGCTGCTCTTCATGATGTGGGTGATCGTGTGGTGGCTAGCCATGTGGTGGTGGCTCTAGTGCCTGATGTTCTTCCATGTTGACGTCCTCGTCCTGTGGTGGTAGCGGTAGTGGATCCCATATTTCCCCATTTAGACCTCTTAGTCTTGGTCCATTATTTGTATCTACTACCAAACCCATCGCCTTTAAAGACTTCATATCCACATCTCCTCCTGCGTGAACCAATGTGAGACCATTAACTACATCATCTTTCATAACACCCAAGTTGTATGCCAACTGAGTCACATATTCACCACCATGGATTTCGCTGCTTGTAGTTCTCCCCGCACTGTTTATGAAAAATTCAGCCATTCTAGCTGCGAGGTTGACATGCACTCTAGTCACTAAGGAATATAAGAAAAGAAGATCCGGAGTGGGACAGTTTCCTGCACTGTCCATGCGCCCACAGATGGTGTGACTCATGACCTGATGAACGACCCTCAGAAGCGGGTCCCGTAGTCATGAAGCTTTAGCTTTCCTTGCTTCAAATGGTGGTTCAACGGCCACCTGTGCCCAGAAGTTAGCCCGTTGCTGATCATTTTCAAACTTGTAGATATTGGTGAAAAGTTCTGAATTGATGTCTTCAGCTGAGTATATGCCCAATCTTCTTCCAAGTTTAGCAACTGACCACTTACGCCACTTTCTTCCCAACCTGAACTGTATTGTCTCCCTGTTTTTAAAGTCTGGATTTTCGCTTCTTGGTTTTTCATAAGTGTATGAAGCGAAGAATTCCAATGTTAGTTCAAGATAAACGGGTCATGCAATGTTGAACAACCTTGACATCGGATGTGACATCATGTTGGATAACCTTTCTTCTTGGTTAAGGGTTGTCAAAGTCTCCGAGTTGATTCTTCTCGGTTCACCGATTTGTCCCCGTCTATTCCATAAAGCTTCTAATCTTGCAATACAGGGTTGTTCTTTTGGTTTGTTTTCGCTGAACTGGAGGAATCTGTGATTCATCTGCACATAGGAATATAACAAAATAAGAGCAGAATATAAAAATTTCGTTGCTGCCACCGGAACAGGCGGTTTACAAGGTTCTATTTCTGTTTTAGCAGTCGCACGGTCGTGCGGCTGGTGGCACTACCATGCCAATCCTAATCGGTCAACAACTTGTTTCCGGAAATCGTGTCGCACTGCCGTGCCAAATCTGCACTTCCGTGCGACTCGGCGTCGCAGCTTTGAATCGATGGTCTGTACTTGATTTCCGACCGGCACTGTCATGCCGTTTATGTGGCGTGACCGTGCGACAGCAAATATCATCAGAAAATAGTCTAAATCACTGATTTTAACTTGTATCTTTCAAAATTTAACTTGTAATCAGTGAATAGATCTCGAATCAAGCATCAAAACCATCGATTTATCATTAATCACTCAAGAATAAGGGTTTATTTGAATTTTATGTAGAAAACCCTAAATTTCTTGGTTCAATCATCAGATCTACATCAAAAACTAAGGTTAATCTACAAAATAAGTAGGAAACATACCTTGGAAGATGATTGAAGCGAAAACTAGGCAAACACAAGGTGATTTGTGGGTGGAGGCGACCTGGAACTCCCGTGCGGCGAATAGGGTTTCGTAAAAATGATATGTTTTTACTGCAGATTCGTTTAAATACCCTTGTTTTTACTGTTCGGTTTTCGAGCTGCACGGTCGTGCGGATTTGGCACGGTCGTGCCATTCCGGATCGTTTTCCTGGTGCGACCTGTGTTATCGGGTAGCATGGTAGTGCAGCGGTCGCACGGTAGTGCGATCCGATGACTGCCCTGTGTACGAGCTACTGATCAGCTTTGACTAAGGATTGCATGACAGTGCCGATTTGGCATGACCGTGCAATACCTAGGCCTTTTTGTATAACTTCTCACAGTAAGCTTTTAACTCCGAAATTTCACCCAATTTTCCCATTTTTGCACTATTTCATATATTTTAACAATTAATTTACTTCAAATCTCCAAAAATTATGGATCAAGATCGTATGTTCCTACGTTTAAAACTGAAAAATTAACGAATTACAAAATAAACATTGGAAACTAATATATACAAAATTACCCTTAGCATGTGAAAACACGCTCGCTAAATTTGTCAGCGAGTCGATAGCTAGACTCATCCTCCCCACAATTATTTTAAGTGTGCGGGACGTGGAGTTTGAGAATCTCCTCCACCGGGTCAACCGGTCTGTTGATGTAAAGTTTTAAACGATGACCGTTGACTTTGAAACTTACCCCGCTTGGATCCTCGATAGTGACGGCTCCGTATGGAAATACTTCTTTAACCTTGTATGGACCCATCCATTGCGATTTTAGCTTCCCGGGGAATAAACGCAGTCTTGAGTTATATAACAAGACAAGATCCCCTATACGGAGATCCTTATGGTCTCTCAACCTCTTGTGATGAAATCTCTTGACTCGTTCTTTGTCTGCTAGAACTTTCGTTGGCATGGTTTCTTAGCTCCTCGAGCTCGTGAATTTGAAGAAAACGGGCTTCACCTCCGAGTTTTAAATTCATATTTTCCGTTTTCAAGGCCCAGAATGCCCTATGTTCTAGCTCGACAGGTAGATGACAAGCTTTTCCATAAACCAACCTAAAGGGTGTGGTCCCAATAGGTGTCTTAAATGCTGTTCTAAAAGCCCACAGAGCGTCATCTAACTTATCCAACCAATCCTTGCGGTTGTTATTAAAGGACCGCTCAAGGATTCTTTTCAAACCCCGATTTGTAACCTCTACTTGCCCGCTCGTTTGAGGATGATATGGCGTAGCTAATCTATGATTAACTCCATAACGGGACAAGGCTCGTTCTAACTGCGCATTACAAAAATGCGTTCCTCGGTCACTGATTAGTGCTTTTGGAGCACCAAATCGGGCAAATAAACTTTTTAAGAACCTCACAACTACCCTAGCGTCGTTTGTGGGCAAAGCTTAAGCTTCAGCCCATTTTGTGACATAGTCTACAGCAACTAGGATGTATTTGTTACCTCGTGAGGCTGGAAATGGTCCCATGAAGTCGATACCCCATATATCAAAGACTTCATAGACTTGCATTGGATGTTGAGGCATTTCATTTCGTGCGGAGATATTCGTTGCCCTCTGGCAAGCATCACACGCTTGAACCCATTCATGCGCATCATGAAAGATTGTGGGCCAGTAAAACCCAGAGTCTAGCACTTTCTTTGCAGTGTAGTTTGCTCCATGATGACCTCCAGTTGGCCCTTCGTGACAGTGAATTAGAATGCTAGCTGCCTCTTCTCCAAATACACATCTTCGGATCACCTGATCGGCTCCGATTCTAAATAAGTATGGTTCGTCCCAAATGTAATACTTCAAATCTGCAAAGAACTTCTTTTTTTGTTGATATGACAATCCTTTGATAAGGATTCCACATGCGAGGTAGTTTGCAAAGTCGGCGAACCAAGGTGACTCGTCATTTATCTCGATACTCAAAAGAAATTCATGGGGGAAATTGTCGTTTATTGGTTCCTCCACCGAATTTTCTGAATTACCATGCTCAAGTCTCGAGAGATGGTCGGCTGCAACATTTAAAGCTCCCTTTTTGTCTTGGATCTCAATGTCGAATTCTTGTAACAACAAGATCCATCTGATAAGACGTGGTTTTGCGTCCTGTTTACTAAAAAGGTATTTGATTGCTGCATGATCCGTATACACAATTTTTTTGTACAACACAAGGTATGACCTGAATTTGTCGAAAGCATAAACTACTGCCAAAAGCTTTTTTTCTGTAGTCGTGTAATTTCCCTGAGCATCATGTAGAGTTTTGCTGGCATAGTAAACAGGATGAAAATGCTTCTCCCTTCGTTGTCCTAAGACTGCTCCTATTGCATAATCACTGGCATCGCACATTATCTCAAATGGCAATGCCCAATCTGGTGCAACTAGAATAGGGGCTTCGATAAGCCTTTGTTTCAGCTGCTTGAAAGCACTCATGCATTCGTCTGAAAATACAAATGGAGCGTCTTTTTCTAACAAACGGGTCATAGGTCTTGCGATTTTTGAAAAGTCTTTTATGAATTGCCTATAGAACCCTGCATGACCCAGGAAACTTCTAATCGCTCTAACTGAGGTTAGGGGAGGAAGTTTAGAAATGATATCCACTTTTGCTGGATCAACTTCCAACCCAGCTTCAGAGATTTTGTGTCCAAGAACTACCCCTTCTTTCACCATGAAGTGGCATTTCTCCTAGTTAAGCACAAGATTAGTTTCCTCACATCTCATTAACATTCTATTCAGATTTCCAAGTGTTGGTGCATACGTCTGTCGACTTCGTCTTGTATCGAGTCTTGTATTTTTCAGATAGATCAGGGCACGTAGAACGAGAAAACGAGAAATGTATGTTTATAGGCATTTCGCACGAAATGACATGTAAGTCATTTCATACGAAATCAATTGGTCATTTCGCACGAAATGACTATTTCGTGTGAAACTGATTTCGCTTGAATGGTTTCGTGCGAAATAGAGTGGCCTATAAATACCTGATGTGTCTTGTCATTTGTAATTTTCCGGTTTCAGTACCGAAGTGCTGCCGAAGTGTCTCCAGGCTGTAAAACGTTGTGTTTTCAATAAACGAGACAGTTAAAGTGATTTTTTTTGTGTAATCCAGCTGAAATAACTCCGATATGTTTGTTTTTGCCTCTCATATTGGACGAGTTCTCTTCTGATCGACTCGTTTGGGTTAGAAAACGATCTTATAAGTGGTATCAGAGCTCAAGAGGAAGAGTTCTTACCATTTCAGCTGCAAAATCTGTTTTCTAAACCTTCTTTTCAAAATTGAACATGATTTCATGGTTAAAATGACTTGAATTTCTCTCATTATATGCGAAACTGTGTTTTAACAAAGCCTTGAAAGAATTAGATCTAAAATCTGACTAAAACCAGATCAATTTGACAAAAACATGGCTGAGATGATGACATCAGCAGCATTTCGCACGAATTGAGGATTTGATTTCGCACGAAATCACTCAGACTCATCTATTTCGTACGAAATCACATGTTCATTTCGTACGAAACAGCTTTCTCATTTCGTTTGAAAGTTCTGGTATTTCGTACGAAACCAGTTATTTCGCACGAAATCACTTCATTTCGCACCAAATTGGTATTTCATTTGACTATTTTGCACGAAATCAGTCATTTCGTGTGAAAATACTTATTTCGTGTGAACTCATTTCGTTTGAAGTTGTATTGCTGTAACACCCCAAAAACGGGTTTGGTAAATTAAACCCGGTTACTATTAAGAAACGGGTAAGGTACCGCTATTGATAAAAGTTAACATGTAAATGAAGATTAATTAGGAATAATTAACCTAGTTGATTATTGGTATCGTTAGTAGTAAACGAAGAGTTGTAGCCTTATTTAATTAAAACGAAACATGAGGGACCAAAGTGGTATAACTTGAAAGTTGTTTTATTAAATGAAAATAACACACACACACACACATTTCGTGTGTGTTCTGTACGTGATCAGGGGAAGGCTCTAGAGAGCCAAACCCTAGTTCATCATATATCATCCAATTGAAGGAAGAATCGAGCCTCAAATTCAAGAAGGAACATGAATTAACGATCACCCAAGCTAGGGGATCATAAGGTATGTTGAATTTTGATGTTTAATGAAGTTGAGAAATCTTGATGAACATCACAAGTAGTGATTTATGTATGAATCGTAGAGTTTATGGCCAAATTGGCAATATATGATTGCTTAGGAACGAACCCTAAGTGAAGATTTTGAGTAAATTGCTATAAATTGAGTGTTTTGATGAATTACTACACCTAGCTAAGTGGGTTTATGTTTAATCCATGAAAGGCTATGAAATTGATTGTGAATATGTGTAGTATGTGATGTGTACATGTATATGGATTGAGTATGGTATATAATTTGTATGATGATTACTTGTATTGATGAATGAAAGTGATAATTAGGAAGAAAACCATGAAATACTTGTACATCATGCTTAGAAAGTAATACGCACACCAAGTGTTTGATGAAATGTCTAAAAGACAATAATAAGGGAAATTTCATGCAAGTAATGAGTAAACAGATTTAGTTCATGTGAAGATTATGTAGGGATAATGTTGAGTATGCTTTATGCTTGTTTGAATGGATTAACGAAGGTCATATATGAGATGTGAATTTGATATGATTGTTCATATGTATAAGCATATATGCTAATAAGAATTCAAATGTAATGACATGAGTGTGTAGGAATCATGTCAAAATGGTTGAGAGTGTGGAAGGCTAACGGGCTAAGAAGACTCAAGTAAGCGAACGCAAATACGGACGCGCAAGGTAAGTGAATCCCGGACTTACACTTTAGATGTAAAATGTATTGTAGTATGATGACTTTGTGAATCATGTGAGAAAGTGTGAAACAATGGAAGTAATAAGGTAAGTTTACGGTAAATGAGTCGAAAGTGGTTAAGAAATAGGTTCTATTAAGTATAGGTAAGAAAGAAGCTTACATGATGGAATTATGCATAAAGATGAAATAAGTAGTTATACGCGTAGGTATGGGTTTGATTGTAAGTAAGTAATTGGGACTCATAGGAGAGTATGACTATGAACATGTAAGTATGGAGAATTATGTGTATACGATTTACATGTATAGACGTGTGTGTTTAGGACTTGTAAGTAATATTGTGTAGGATGTAAATTGTAAGTACATGTACGAATAGAAAGGGTATGTATGCATGAATTGGAATTTAGTTATATGCACAAATGAATGAGACTTGTTATGCGTATACATGGATATGTTCGTATGAATGAAATCTAATGATGCTAACCGTTTTCCTATTGAGAATGAAATGGGAATGCAGGTATACTAGTGATGGAAGTTGAAGGTAGACACCGAAATCCAATGCGGGTGGTTTGAATGGATGGATGAATGGACTAACATAAGCGAAAGCATGATATGTTGATGCCTAATTATGCATGTTTAAATTTTAGGTATGATGACACCGGTTGCTAATGATGTGATTGTATGTGGTGTCTGCAGGTTGTACAGAACTGTGGATTCTCATCATGGAGTGTAAGCGGTTGAAGATCGAGTCAAGACGTGGATTGTACATGTGGGTGCGTGGTCACGTAATTTAATATAAGTATGTCAGATTTTCTAAATTTATAGAAAGCATTTTTGTATTTAATGTAAAAGAGTGATTTAATGTATTTCTAAGTATGTTAGAATGGATATAATGAAAGAAATTTTTTTAAGTTCGTATTTCCGCTGCGACTTTTGGTTAAAACGTGTTAGGGCATTTCAAGTTGGTATCAGAGCCTGAGTTTGAGTGAAATCAAGTACAAATAAGTGAGTACTTGAACTCAAACCCGTGTGCCCTTGTGACTAGTGACCCGTACAATCCGAGACTCGATCAAGACCGAAAGGTAAAATTTAATACAAGTATGTGTGGTGTTACTAACAATGATGAATGTGTAAGGTGAAGCTTGTTGGACAATGAGGATGTTTCGTAGTCACGGGCTAGCATGAAGGTTAAGGCGTGTGATAAGCCAGGCAAAGTGGACCCCACAAATTTTAAATTTGGTAAGCGTCGGTATGTAGCATACCCTTATATACAAGGGTGAAATCCTTGAAGGATTCATATGAGTGTGGCACGAACTTAAGACCGGTTCCCTGGACGTAAAGTGCTAATTCTCATGAAGACACGAGACTAGTATGTGGATTGCACGCCTGGCCAATGTGCAAGAAGCATAGGATGCTCGTGGGGCCATTAGAATCGTCACGTGTATGTCCGGACAAACTGGGAATAGGGGTCGTGTGGGAGGGAAAAAGGGGTCCAACATGAATGGAAAGTATGAATGAAAGGTTTGAATTCGTGAATGAATTCAAACATGAATGGAATGAAAAGAATGGAAGGTATGAATGAAGGTTTGAATCCGTAGGTGAATACGGATCAAACTTATGAAGAATGGAAGGAAGGAATGAATGGATCAAGTTCGCGGAAAAAGTATAATTCGATGCAAGGTAAGTAAAGTTTACGCTCATTTCATAGAATACTTATTTGTTTTATGGGTGATAAGTACGATAAGGTGAATTTGAAATATGAGGTTCCGACACGAAATGATACGGGTCGGAACGAGTGAAAATGATGAATGTCACACCCCGACCACGTAGAACAACCAGACGTGGCGGAAACGTCGGGGAGTGTTGTAACAGAATCATTGTTTCATAACCATGGAATAAATAAATTCTGTTTTATTGAATAAATGAACTCATTGTTTTAATACAATCAAATAAGTACAACTATGATCTTCCAAGTTTTAAAGTTGCTAAGGCACGAGTCCATCCTAAATGTAGCATGTATCAACAATCATTGCAAAGCAGTACCTGAAACATGTGTAAAAATAGGTACGTCAGCATAAAAATGCCTGTGAGATACATAGGTTTTGTGAAAATAGGATTCATGACTTGTAAGTTTAAGAAAATGTTTAATAAAGTTTAGTCATGAACCTTGTAAATTGATTTGTTTTGTAAATCGTTTGAAAAACAATAAGATCAGATGATATGTATAAATAAGAGAATAATGTATGGTTAAATGAATAACCATGTAAAATGAGTTTGTATAAGATAAGTTGCTTGTAAAACAATATTTTGATAAAAAGGCTTATAGTATATTTGAAAATATACTTTGGATTTTAAGAGGATCGAATGAGTAATATATTAAAGTATATTTCAGTTCCAATATCGTTAACCCAAGTGTACTAAATAATGCCACGGTATGTAATGCAATGAAAACACTTATATATAAGAAGTACCAGCGGCGTATCTACCATGTTTTCATCACATTACACCCGTCCCGTTATCTAAACACTAACCAAAACCCAATCGATAGATAAATAGTACATTAAATATACCATCGTTGTTTAAAATAATAGTTTTAAGTAGTATATTACAAATATACTTCGGATTTATAAATAACATATTAAACTATGTTTTGGTTTCATATATAACATATCATAATATGCTTTGGATGTGATAAATAACATATTAAACTATGTTTTGGTTTCATATATAACATATCATAATATGCTTTGGATGTGATAAATAACATATTAAACTATGTTTTAGTTTCGTAAATAACATATCAAAATATGCTTTGGATGTGATAAATAAAATAACATATATGTTGGTTTTGTACTATATCGCATATGGGAGCATATCAAACTATACTTTTGGGAGTATAACTAAATATACAAAAATAATGTGATTTAAGAATTCATTCAGACCTAGTGGATCAAAATACACCTTTGAGACTATAGGGATACCACAAAGGAAATCCCTATTTGGATGGAGAAACAAATTGGTTTCAGACATTCCATGACAACAGGAATGGGGTGTCAAATCCTATAGCGCTATATCATACTAACAATCGGTCTGGTGAACATAAAATAAGTACAATTCAACAATTAATGTTATAGTCTTTGAAAAATCAGTGTTTAAACCATACATAGTCATTCAGTTTGTCAACAGATAAGTACTAACATGTATAATCAATTATACTTTTGGAAAACATGAAAATAACAGATAGGTACACATGCTTCACCCCAAAACAGTTTGAAAACAGTAAAAGAGGGGTCTATGTACTCACTTGAGATTGCTCAGAAGTCCTAAGATAACCACCAAGCAATGCTAGAGATCACGGAATCAAACGACACCTAATATAGGTAACTATGTTAATTAACCGGACCTAAATCGGAGGATCGGATAGATTGAGGGCTTGTAAACCAAATGAGTATGGGAACTCATGTAATATGGTTTAACAAAGCCTACATACTAAATCGGAACCTAACCTAAGTGCTTTCGACCCATCGCGACCCATTAAGGTAGCTTATGCTACTTTAACGCGTCGTGCGCGCAAAAGCGCACTCGAGACGTCTAACTAGCCCTATGACAAGTGTTATATGCCTAAACATGTTACATAATCAGTTATGTGACAAAAGTTTAGGTTACATATGCTTAATTACCAATTATACATGAAAAGGGTATTCTGGTAATTTACCTAAGGCATATAAACTACCTATCATACAACTACTCAAACGATGTGACCATAGGGTATAACCTCGGAAGGTTATTCCCTATATGCTATGGTCCTAAAGTATTTGGTCGGATCCTAATGATCGACCAAAATGGGTCGGGTTCGAAGGTATAAGCGATTTATTAGATCGCTTACCCATACGACCCTAGACAAGCACAAAACTAAAAGTGACGAGCTAAGCATGTTGAAACATGCTTAGCTAAGTTAGAAAACAAGTTTGGTATCAAAACAAACAGTTTTGATACCTAAGAGTAGTTTGGTTACAAAATACGCAATAACACGTATTTTGGCCGAAACTACGACTCGTCACTGAGCCAAGATAACGTGGTAATCAGTAGGTATAGTCACTAGGGACTATGACCATCGTGATTACGCTCACGTTATGAAGTTCAAACGAACTTCGCATTGACCATAAACTGGTCAATGCAGAAAGTCAAACAAAGTTTGACTTTCGGACTCGGAAAGCAATAAAAGAACGAAGGAACACTTACAAAGGGTCCCCGAATGCTAATCTCGATCCAAGTAGCTCAGGTATGAAACAATGGTTTCAACTTAGAGCTTCTCAAATCAAGATTCTTGTGGGTTTTGCAAATGAAGGCAAGGGGGTATTTATAGGATTCGTAGAGCCGTTAAGATCGTTCCTCGTTAACCGTGCTTCAATCTCAACCCTCCACCTCAAAACCCTGGTTTTCTAAAACCATTTGAGCCCATAGATTTGCCCCAAAACCATGTGCAACAAGTGGAATGGACCTGATTCAATGTTTCTGCCCAGATGAGGTGCTCGCGTAGCGCTACTGGAAAGGCATAAGTTGCTCGCGCTACGCTAGCATGTGCCAGATTCAGAAAAGTTTCAAAAATGGAAGAAATGGTCCCTGCAGCCCGTTTAAGCTATTTTCGATGCGTTTGAACCCCGTTAACCTCATTTCAAAGCTCTAAAATGAATTTAAAGTATAGGGAACTCAAAACATGCTCAAAAATATCTAGGATGTTGGTTCGTTTGGTCGTACGATCGCGATGTTCGCTTAATTACGACGGAATGCGCATAAGCGCGAAAAACGATCCAAATGGCGTGACAAATGGATTTTTCTTATGCCAAACACTAAAATAAAATATTATAGTGCTTACATAAATTTTTGGATGTCCGGATGTATTCAGAACGTAAGATATGCGTGAAAGTGCAAACTTGTGCACTTTTTGACACTTTTAGTCCCTGAATGACCCAAAAGTTTATTTTAGCACACCGAACCCCTCAAAGCCTATTTCTAAGATATATAAAGTATATTTAAGGTGTGTTTAACTTATGGTCATGTTCTGGAATGTTCGTTATAGTTCAAATTGACATACTTTCACAATTTGTCAAGTTTAGTCCCTGTAAGCGAATTAACTTGATTTTGCCATACCAACGCCTTCAAAACTTATTTCTAAGTTATGTAAAGGTTATTTAAGGTATGTTAATCCTATTTCACTATTCCGGAGTGTTCGTTGGATTAAACTGGTTATATTTACGCATCAGAGCGCGTATAACCCTCCAGAAAGCGATTTAAAGCTTAAAATCGAACAAGAGTTGATATGTGCAAACGATACACATATTTTTACAAATCCCAAGTATGAAATACAATATTTCATTGGTTTGGCATTTGTTTGATGGTTGAAGTGACACAGGTGTCACAATGAAAACCATGCTTAATGGTAAAAAGGGGTAAAATGGTAATTTAGCCATGGAATGATGAAAGTACAATGAGTTTTGAAAGATTTTGATATGATATATGCCATAATGAAAATAAGAAGGGTAAAACGGTAAATTAGTTATGTGTAGATAAATGTAAGGGGAAATTCAAAAAGGGCACCCTATGGCGTAAGCGATGATGGGTTGAATGCGTAGGGGAAGGGTTTAAGGATTATGACCATACGGTGAAAATCCGTAATGAGTCAAATGAGAGAATTGGAAAGTAAATACCACTTTATTTTCAATGCAAAAGGTTTAGGTCGTTTAGACCAAATGGGTCAATTAATGATCATATAATCATTTGACGATGATGACTAATGAACGTTCGTTGAGTTTTGTGCTCACAGGATGGATAGCGTATGGAAATTTCATTGCTATTATTTAGTAATTAAAAATGCAAGGTACTTAAACGGGTCAATGCTTTGACTCGAGCCAGGTATGTGTAAGTAAAATTTTAGCAAAGATGTGCGATTTTGGTCAATTACGTAGTTGAAAGTCCCTCGTTGTAAAAGAAGGGCTAAAATTGACCAAAACGCCCTCGAAAGGCAAAATGGGCAAACGACCCTTAAAGGTAGTTTGGAAATAAGTTTTATAAATGAATAAACCTTTTTGGTCGCGAAAAAGTGAAAGGTATAAGCCCTTTAGCTTAATGCCTTGTAATGGGCATTTTTCATAAATTGTCGAACCGAAGGGTAAAATGTGGAATATTTGATTTTAGCAAGGTAGATCCACCACGGATATAGTTGTGGTGGAAGATGAAAGAAGTCTTAGTGTGAAAATAGGAGGCATGAAAAGTACAAGCGAGATTCGAGCTAAGTGCTTAAATCTCATTAAACGGGTCGAATAACCTTAATGCATACCGGATAGCGGAGGTCAAAATCCCATGAATGAAGCTCCGGATAATGAGAAAGTTTTATAATTATAATGTTCATGTGAGTCTTGAGTATAAACAAATGAGTTTGTTTGATAAAAAAACATGAACGGGTCGAATGATTCATAAGGAATATTAAGCCGAAAACTTATAAGTTAAGAATTTTCTTAATCCGGATATAGGATTTTGAGTCAATATGAAGGAGGACCAAATTTTGGTCATGTAGGAAGAAACGGGAGGTTAAACGGGTAAACGGTTCAAAAGTTATGCGCGTTTAAGTATGCAAGAACGACGGAAAAATCTGCTGCTGTGCAGGCTCCACCGTAAATTATGGTGGGTACCGTAATTTACGGTGGGTACTGGGGACAAATGTTGCACCGTAATACAGTAGGTTTCCACCGTAACAAGTTGCCACCGTAAGTTACGGTAGGTACCGTAATTTACGGTGGAGGTCAAGCTCGACCCCAGCCAGGGGCTCTGCCCCTTGGACCCTGCCAGGGGCTGCCGCCCCTTGGACCTCACTTCTCTCGGGGGCGCTGCCCCCGAACCCCCGTTAGTATAGAAAGGTATGTATGTATGAAGATGCGTATGTAAGTAAGTACGAATGTATGTGTATATGTAGAGATGTAGTAATGTATGCACATATGTGGATATGTATGTAAGTAGGCATGAATGTATGTACGTACGTATGCATGATTTAGAACGTTATATCATTAACGTTATTAATAGTGTGCCTTGAGAATGAAATGTAATACATGTACATTATTGAAATCGCACCAGGGAATGAATACACAGATGAAATGCTTACATTTAAAAGTGATAACGGAATGTAAAGTATACGTGGATGAACCTTATAAGGGTGGTATGAGTATGATTATGTTATTATTTTTAAAGTGTTGAAGTGATATTAACATTGTATGAAAGTTTATGGGCATTATTTATATAAAATGCGAAGGTCCTTATGAATTTCAATTATGTAAGCTTAGGTCTTACAAATTATATTATTTGACCCATGTACAGTATAATGCTAATGCAAATCGGGAATTTGTGAAGGAACTATGGGTGAATGAACACCAAGTTGAACGCAAATATGAAAGGAAATGTGATAACCGTTGATGTTATAAATGAGAATGATGGAATTATTGGCTGATGATAGTAGTAGATGTGTTGAAAGGATGCACACGATGAGAGCTCATTTTACAGACGAATGAAATCAATCTGGTTAGAGGTCAATAAAGGAATGAAATCTTAGTTCAGTCTTAAAGTATTCAGTAACGCCCATATGTGTGAATAGTAAGTAATGCATGAGAAATCACGAATGAAATGATTTGTAATGTAATATAATATATGAATATACATGTAAATGTACGTATGCATGAAGAAGGAATTATCGTCCATGAAGGTATGAAGGGTATGTATGAATATACGCATGTACGTAGAGGTGTAGGAATGTATGTAAGTATGTATATATATATGTATGAATGTATTAAGGTATGAAGGTATCTATGAATGTATGCATGTATGAAGAGATGTAGGAATGTATGTATGTATACAAGTAGGAATGTATGAAGGTATGAAGATACGTATGAATGTACGTATGTATGTAGAGAGATAGGGATGGTATAAATGAATGTAATAAATGTATGAAGGTACGTATGAGTGTGTGCATCATATAACGATAAGTAAGCATGTAAACATGTACGTATAGATGTGTTATTGTTGCAAGTATGTTTTCGGGTGTTTGTAAATAGATGTATGCGTGTACATATATAAACGCATGTACGTAATTATCAAATGGGATTGAATGTACACAATGGAATAAAGCTTGTATGTGTGAACATACGTGTGAATGTACATATATGAGTATACCCAGTAGCATGTAACGTTAACAGACGTAGAATGATGTTAACTTTAGAGCTAAGCAAGTATGTGTGACTATGAAATAGTAGTTTTGTTGCGATAACGAAACAAGAATTAAAGGTTATACATTGTATGTATGGAATGTAACCTTAAAAGACGAGATAAAGGTATTAGATTCGTTGTAAACGGATCATACGAATGTATGTATTAATACAAGTTTGAAGAAGTGTGCATATTGACCTGTTGCTAACGGGTCAAGGAAATGAAAGGGATATGTGACAATATGGACTGTTGTAATGAGTATTTGTGCGATGAAAGCAAGAGTGGCATGCCCAACATGATTTATGAATAAAAGTAGATATAATCGAGTCGTTATGATCAATGAACGCATGGAAGTATTATGCTCGATTTAAGAAAGTAAGGATAGGACGTACGGTTATATTTGTTCATGAATGAGACATTTTATAAAGTATGAGTGCATTCTTGCCATGGTATGTATTTTGAATGAAATGAATGAATAAACATGTAGTGATGAACACCACTAAGGAACTAACTAGAGGCCAGAATTTGGAATCTGAAGATATATGAATATATTTCAGAATTGTGTTACATAAAAGGACCGGTAAGTAAAGGATTATGGTCCCGTGGAAGTAAGCAAGGTTTCGGGGACGAAACCTTCTTTAAGGGGGGTAGACTTGTAACACCCCAAAAACGGGTTTGGTAAATTAAACCCGGTTACTATTAAGAAACGGGTAAGGTACCGCTATTGATAAAAGTTAACCTGTAAATGAAGATTAATTAGGAATAATTAACCTAGTTGATTATTGGTATCGTTAGTAGTAAACGAAGAGTTGTAGCCTTATTTAATTAAAACGAAACATGAGGGACCAAAGTGGTATAACTTGAAAGTTGTTTTATTAAATGAAAATAACACACACACACACACACACACACACATTTCGTGTGTGTTCTGTACGTGATCAGGGGAAGGCTCTAGAGAGCCAAACCCTAGTTCATCATATATCATCCAATTGAAGGATGAATCGAGCCTCAAATTCAAGAAGGAACATGAATTAACGATCACCCAAGCTAGGGGATCATAAGGTATGTTGAATTTTGATGTTTAATGAAGTTGAGAAATCTTGATGAACATCACAAGTAGTGATTTATGTATGAATCGTAGAGTTTATGGCCAAATTGGCAATATATGATTGCTTAGGAACGAACCCTAAGTGAAGATTTTGAGTAAATTGCTATAAATTGAGTGTTTTGATGAATTACTACACCTAGCTAAGTGGGTTTATGTTTAATCCATGAAAGGCTATGAAATTGATTGTGAATATGTGTAGTATGTGATGTGTACATGTATATGGATTGAGTATGGTATATAATTTGTATGATGATTACTTGTATTGATGAATGAAAGTGATAATTAGGAAGAAAAGCATGAAATACTTGTACATCATGCTTAGAAAGTAATACACACACCAAGTGTTTGATGAAATGTCTAAAAGACAATAATAAGGGAAATTTCATGCAAGTAATGAGTAAACAAATTTAGTTCATGTGAAGATTATGTAGGGATAATGTTGAGTATGCTTTATGCTTGTTTGAATGGATTAACGAAGGTCATATATGAGATGTGAATTTGATATGATTGTTCATATGTATAAGAATATATGCTAATAAGAATGCAAATGTAATGACATGAGTGTGTAGGAATCATGTCAAAATGGTTGAGAGCGTGGAAGGCTAACGGGCTAAGAAGACTCAAGTAAGCGAACGCAAATACGAACGCGCAAGGTAAGTGAATCCCGGACTTACACTTTAGATGTAAAATGTATTGTAGTATGATGATTTTGTGAATCATGTGAGAAAGTATGAAACAATGGAAGTAATAAGGTAAGTTTACGGTAAATGAGTCAAAAGTGGTTAAGAAATAGGTTCTATTAAGTATGGGTAAGAAAGAAGCTTACATGATGGAATTATGCATAAAGATGAAATAAGTAGTTATACGCGTAGGTATGGGTTTGATTGTAAGTAAGTAATTGGGACTCATAGGAGAGTATGACTATGAACACGTAAGTATGGAGAATTATGTGTATACGATTTACATGTATAGACGTGCGTGTTTAGGACTTGTAAGTAATATTGTGTAGGATGTAAATTGTAAGTACATGTACGAATAGAAAGGGTATGTATGCATGAATTGGAATTTAGTTATATGCACAAATGAATGAGACTTGTTATGCGTATACATGGATATGTTCGTATGAATGAAATCTAATGATGCTAACCGTTTTCCTATTGAGAATGAAATGGGAATGCAGGTATACTAGTGATGGAAGTTGAAGGTAGACACCGAAATCCAATGCGGGTGGTTTGAATGGATGGATGAATGGACTAACATAAGCGAAAGCATGATATGTTGATGCCTAATTATGCATGTTTAAATTTTAGGTATGATGACACCGGTTGCTAATGATGTGATTGTACGTGGTGTCTGCAGGTTGTACAGAACTGTGGATTCTCATCATGGAGTGTAAGCGGTTAAAGATCGAGTCAAGACGTGGATTGTACATGTGGGTGCGTGGTCACGTAGTTTAATATAAGTATGTCAGATTTTATAAATTTATAGAAAGCATTTTTGTATTTAATGTAAAAGAGTGATTTAATGTATTTCTAAGTATGTTAGAATGGATATAATGAAAGAAATTTTTTTAAGTTCGTATTTCCGCTGCGACTTTTGGTTAAAACGTGTTAGGGCGTTTCATTTGCAGGTTATTTCGTTTGTAAAGGTCATTTCGCACCAAAGGTTATTTCGTGTGAAGAGGTTATTTTGTTTGAAAGTTGTGAATTTGTGAAACTTGTTGCCGAAACATGGAAGAGGAATTTTATAACGCCTTTGCTACTCCGATTACTATTGCTCAGAGCACTATGTTAGAATACGAAACGGGGACCATGCAAAAACCGCCAAAGCTCATGAATATTGAGGAGTATAAAGGATGGGAGGAGCGTTTTGAAAATTGGGTTCAAGCAAATTATTTAGATGCTTGGGAATGTGTTGAAACGAAATATATTAGACCGTTAAATGATGATGAAGAGGAGATTGCTATTAAAGACCTAAGTGTTGATGAGAAAAAGAAATTCAAAAATGAAAAAATGATGATCAGTTTACTGCAACAAGCTGTTAAAGAAGATATCTTGGTTTTCTTGCAACACAATGGAAGTGCATATTCAATTTAGAAAGCATTAAAATCTAAGTTTGTTGGAAGTCAAGAGATGATTAAGAACAAAAAATCACTTTTGAAAAAAGAGTTTGATCTATTTCCTGGTTTAAAAACTAAAAACACCAAGCAGATTATCGAAAGATATTGCAATTTAGTAATGAACATGAAGAGATTGAGCATCACAAAAGATAATGAAGAATTGATTGAAAAGTTGGCTGATGCATTGCCATATGAGGTTTAGGGCACGTACCTTATGATGTTAAGGAATAAGAAAGGGTTTAACAATCTAACATTGAGTAAATTTATTGAAAAACTTGAAGCTCAAGAAATGGAACAACGAAAGATTTCAAGAATGAAGGATTTTGATGGTGAACAAGATATTGGTCTTTATTACAAAGGAGGTATCAATGATAAGACCAACATGTCACCAAAGATTGAAACTGCATTCAATGCTAAAAATTCGTATGGAGGGTCGTCTCAAGGATCTAGTAGCAAAATTGGATTTTCTTCATATCCATCGTTTGATCCAAATTTTTCAAAGACAAAACGTGGCAAAGTTCTACAATGCAACATTGCACTGAACCTTGAAAATGATCAGAATTACTCAGAAGAAGTTGCAAAAAGTCATATGTCTTTATTGGTAACTGTATTAGAGTCATATGGGAGCTTAGTTGCAGGAAGGATCAGGAATTCAATGTTGACAAAAGAGGATTACGATCAGATTGATGCTGAGGAGATGGAGTTAATGGATATAAAGTGGTGTATGGCGAGTGTGTTGAGACGAGCTGAGAAATTCAAACAGATCACAGGAAGAGATGATTTCCGTGATGCTAATGTTTCTACTTTGGGTTTTGATAAATCTAAAGTTACTTGTTTTCGTTGCAGGGAAAAAGGGCATTTCAAGCGAGAATGTATAAACTGCGAAGCAAGTGGAGCTCAAAATCCTTTCAATAACAATGATTATCATCGAAAGGCGATCTATCATCAAGTATCTCAACAAACAAGTCAACAACAACCACAAACTGCTCATGCTAGGAAGGAAATTGAAGAATCAAAGAAAGCTTATATGGTGAATCAAGATAATGAGAATTCGAATAAAGGATTCAGTTTTGATAAATATATTTCAGCAGAAAGTGAAGCATATTTGATGAACAAAATTATAAATCAAGATGATGAAAGGCTTCCAGAAGGTTTTAGTTGGGACAATTACTGTCCGGATAAAGAATTCTTGGCAAAAGCTTTTGTTGCTCGAGTTGCAGAAGATAGTGATAATGATGATTATTATGCAAATAGAATGAAAGAACACTTAAAAATGCTAGAAGAGAGTGACAGTGATGATAGAAAAATTCGAAAGAAAAAGAAGAAAGTTAAAAAGCAAGTTAGCAGTGATGATGAAGAAGTTCCTGTGGTAAAGAAAAAGGCAAAAGAAGTTCCAGCTTTCAAAGTTGAAGCAGAAGTTGATGCACAAAAGATTCCTGAGAAATATGAAAACTGTGAAACAGTGAAGAAGCAAAACAGTACTTTGATTCATAATATGAACAAATTAAAAGAATCATATGATGTTCTAAACAAAGAAATGAATCAGTACAATCAATCAAGCAGTGAACAAGAAACAGCTATGAAGACTCTTCAAGGAGCTTTCATGACAAAGCAAAGAATTGTCAACAATTACATTGAAAAGTGTGCTGTACTGGAACAGAAACTGGAAACCCAGAGGATTGAAACAGAGAGAGTAAACAGGTTGTTAAAAAGTTACTCATGTACTTCTTATGTTATTGATAGGATTTATTCAACCGTTGAAGGCATGAAGGCATTTGATGAAGAGGAAGTATCTGAAGACAAGAGTTCTGAAAAGAAGAAGGATACTGAAATGAAGATTTTTGGTAAGAAACAAGGTGCCAGTTACAACAAATGTCCACCCCCGCTTGAAAATGGATATTCTCCTAGAAATCCAAATTCAGAAAAAGTCCAAAAGGCAACAAACTTACAGTGGGAGTCTGAGCTATCAGTTAACTTGCCAGAAAACATTGATGTCACTTTTACATCATCTGACACTGATCATGAGTCCGAATTAATAAAGAAAGTGGTCGATCAGGTGTTGGATAAAGATGAGTCAGAGGAGTCAAAGTCGGAGTCAAAATCAGAGTCAAAGTTTGAATCCGACACGTCAAGCTCAAAAGTCAAAAAGGAGAAACGGGTTTATAATAAAGAATTTCTGCTATCAAAATCTAATTTGAACGATGAAATGTTCAAAGTAGCGTATACTTTGAATGATTCTGACAAATTATATTCTGATGAAGAATTTCCAATAAGAGGTGTTAAATCAGAAATGATAAAAAAGGTTTTCAAACTAACATAAATTAATATTTCTGAAATAAAAAATGTAAATCTTTCTGAAAAATCTAAAAAGTACACCTCAAGAGATCAACAATGGTTAAACAAGAAAAAATGTTACAATTCTGGTTCAGGTTATCGAAAGAAACCAAACCATAATGGTAATTTCAAAAGAAAAGGCCTTGGATTTATTCCACCGAAAAATCATAAAAATGAGAAAACTTATAAAACAAAAACTGTTTTTGTTTCAGGAACATCATATGAAGAAGAAAAGGAGAAATTGTTTAGAAAGCAGACAAACAAAGAATTCCTTGCTAAAAAGCAAGAAGAAATGAAGAAGGAAGTTGCTCAGAAAAAGGAAATGAGAACCTTTTTTCAATGCAAAACAATTGGTCATATTGCAAGGAATTGTCCAAAGGCAATCCAACCAAAACAGGGAGTTTGTCTTAAAAAGAAAGAAAAGATGGTTGAAAATGAATCACCAATCAAACCTTTTACAGTTTTCAAAAACTCGAAATTTGAGGTTGGTGAATGTTCAAAAGGTTATTACAAAAGAAAAGCAAATCTTGACAACCAAAAGTGGGTCGTTAAGAAATCTGACGATAGTTCTAGCAATGATTCTGATTCGTCAAAATCAGAGGAGCTATTTTCAGGCGATGAATCTGATTTCACAAAATCAGAGGAGCCACAAGTTGAACCAAAAGTTGAAAAATCAGTACCGCCAATGGATGATGAAAATTTTCCACCATTGAGGGCTGAAAATTTTAAACAAAAAGTTGGTAAAGTTGAGATTTCGAATCAATTCTTTTCTGAAAAGAAAGAATTTGATGTTGAAAAAGCCTTTAACTCCAAAGTGCAACATATTTTTGGAAAAATGATTGATGGGAAGGTCAAAGGGGTAAAGGAATTTTATGAGAAGAATATGAAAGGAAAGAAACCGAGTGTTGATCACTCGGAATCTCCCAAGGAATGTCAGGCTTGGGAGAATCTCTTTAACTGAAAAACCTGACTTGCCGGAACTCCCAGGTTGGTAATTTGCGAGTAGGAATCGGCATCTTTCTTGAGAAATTCACAGGTTGGTAACTGTGATATTTCGACTCCAAAAGGATATTCAAGGACATTAAGTTGTACTTGTTTTATCTTTCCTACAAGTGGTATGGTTGATAGAACCTAAAAATGTTAAAATTTTTCAAAATGGTTAAAGAATAACAATGTGATGAGTTTATCCCCTAACCTACAAAACTTATTTTCCGGAAAAACCATTTTGATTAAAACAAACTTAAGTGTTTTGAAATCATAATGGGAAAATAGTTTGTTGTCTGGGGGAGTTCTGATTGTTTATGCCAAGTGGATGGCAATTTGAAGCAATTCACAACAGTTGTCATTTCATTTGTACAGTTTGTTTTCAAATTTTCTTTAAATGGTTTTGAATTTTAGGGGGAGTAAGAAATTTCAGAAAATCCAAAAACATTTGAAAATTTGAAAAAGACAAAAACATGATAAAAATCAAAAATGAGTTTTGTTATGAAAAAGAGGAAATGATAGTACATCAGTGGACATTCACTGCATGCTAAAGAATTGGAAAGTAAAAATGTGATAAACGGTCTCACTGATGATATGCCAGTAGGTTTTTGCACATCTAGTAGATTGTGTCGAGATATAAACATAAATTTCAAACTTACTTATCTCGTGGGGAACATCTCTCGGATATATGGGTAACCCTCGAAATCTTGTTTGAAAGATCCCTCTTTCTGAGATAATAGGTCTTTATGCTTAGTGATATCTAGGGTATTATCCAGGGACTTCTGATTTTGCGGAAGCAATGGCCTAGTCCCCGTATAATACTTTTCGCTTGCTTGAAAAATAGCACCCCCCTCAGCATAAAAAATGATGAAACATTGCAAAATGCTAATCATGTGCTGTTGAAGAAAATATTCTCTAAAGGGAACACACCTAAAGTCGAAGCCATCATATCTCTGATTTTGCGGAAGCAATAGCCTGAGCTCTCATGGCCCTCGCATTTAACCCTTTACAGATATCATCTAGGTATACTCACCTGTAAGACTGAATATTGGGATCTGGATACGGGAGTATATTCTGAGGTGGGACACGGGTATAAGTTTAAGTATCTAAAACATTAATCTCGTATCTCAAAACAGTTGAACTTTGTGTGAAAATTTAAGTGGATCTGTATACTGACAATCTAAGTGAATCGTTTAGAACTTAAAATGTTTAAAGCTTAACGGTGCTGGTGATGTGTCTCAGAAACTGATATGATCCTCTTACACAAACTCACAAAAATATTATCTGTAAATATTTTTTAGTTCATTAGAATAAAAAATCCAAAAAGATTTTAGGAGTGTTTTAGCATAAATTTTGAAAATACAAAAAGATTTTCGACAACTGATGTTGAAGAACTGATTTTCAAAATTCCGAGTGCTAAACATGATGAACAGGTTTGGGAGAGTCTGTTTAAAATGAGAAAATTTTGAATGTTTGCCTACAAGTGGTCATCAGAATTTTTAAATGATAAATCATTCTATTTCTACAAGTGATATAAATTTGACAAATCTTAAATTTGTGAACCTTATGTTTTGGGTAGAGTATGTGCAGGTATGCAGATAGTGAATTCCAGACTGCGATCCCAGCTTATCGAAAGGGGGAGTCTGAAGACACTGATGCTGAAACAGGATAAGAGCTAGGATTACGATTCTGAGAAAAAGATTCAAGAGATCTGATCAAGAGAATTAGAAAGCTCAAGAGCCAGATTAACTTTCAAGGAGAAACTTTGGGGAGAGAAGAGAAAGAGAAAGAGATTGAAGATACTTATAATGGAGAAACTTTGGAGAGAGCGTGAAGACTGATAAAGACTAAAGGATTGACAACCGAAGACTCGAAACTGAAGACTTCGTCAACATCCGAGGGGGAGTCTGTTGGTGCATATGTCTGTCGACTTCGTCTTGTATTGAGTCTTGTATTTGTTCAGATAGATCAGGGCACGTAGAACGAGAAAACGAGAAATGTATGTTTATAGGCATTTCACACGAAATGACATGTAAGTCATTTCGTACGAAATCAATTGGTCATTTCGCACGAAATGACTATTTCGTGTGAAACTGATTTCGCTTGAATGGTTTCGTGCGAAATAGAGTGGCCTATAAATACCTGATGTGTCTTGTCATTTGTAATTTTCCGGTTTCAGTACCGAAGTGCTGCCGAAGTGTCTCCAGGCTGTAAAACGTTGTGTTTTCAATAAACGAGACAGTTAAAGTGATTTTTTTTGTGTAATCCAGCTGAAATAACTCCGATATGTTTGTTTCCGCCTCTCATATTGGACGAGTTCTCTTCTGATCGACTCGTTTGGGTCAGAAAACGATCTTATACCAAGACACTGATCGAAAGAACTCCCGAATACAGAAAAATCATCCATGAATACTTCCATGGAGTCTTCAATCATGTCATGGAAAATGGCTACCATGCCACGCTGAAATGTGGCCGGTGCATTACACAGCCCAAAAGGCATACGCCGGTAGGCGAATTTTCCGAAAGGACATGTGAAAGTAGTCTTTTCCTGGTCCTCAGGAGCGATAGGAATTTGAAAGTATCCAGAGAACCCATCCAGAAAACAGAAAAATGACTTCCCCGACAGACGTTCCAACATCTGGTCGATGAATGGAAGCGGGAAGTGGTCCTTACAGGTGGCATCGTTGAGTTTGCGGTAATCGATGCAAACTCGCCATCCGGTTACGGTACGGGTAGGAATAAGTTCATTCCTATCGTTTGGAACTACAGTAATACCACCTTTCTTGGGTACTACTTGCACTGGACTTACCCAAACAGAATCAGATATAGGATAAATTAGCCCTGCATCTAAGAACTTAATAACTTCTTTCTTCACCACGTCTTGCATGTTAGGATTTAAACGCCTTTGATGCTGTGCACTAGGCTTGTAATTGTCTTCCATGAGAATCTTATGAGTACAAAAAGAAGGGTTAATGCCTTTGATATCCATAATCTTCCACGCCATGGCTTTCTTGTGGAGCGTTAAAACTTCGAGTAGCTGCCTCTTTTCTTCTTTTGCTAGAGATGTTGAAATGATGACTGGCAAGCGACACTCCTCGTCTAGAAATGCATACTCGAGATGCAGAGGGAGTTATATTAACTCCAACGACGGTGGGTCTTCAACCGAAGGTTTTGATTTTTCTTCAACTTCACGGTCAATCTCCACAAATTGATCTGGACTTTGAGAACCATCATCACCGATTTGGAAAATCGGCTGCTCAACTTCGTGGCCCTTCTGTGAAATGCCATTTTGGTTCTTAACAACAGATGTGTGTCCGTATCAATTTCTTCAATAGTGCCTTGGAAATGAGAGCTTACAAAAGTATCGACAATGTCGACATAGTAAAGCATGTCATCGTGACTTTGCGGATGTTGCATTGATCTTTTAATATCAAAAGTCACGTGCTCGTCATTTACTCGGAGCCTGATTTGGCCTGCTGCCACATCAACAATTGTCCTCGCAGTATTGAGGAATGGGCGTCCAAGTATCAATGGCACTTTTGAATCTTCGTCCATGTCTAAAATAACAAAATCCACGGGGAAAACGAATTTATCGATTTTAACAAGCATGTTTTCAACGAATCAACGCGGATACTTGATTGAACGATCTGCAAGTCGAATGCTCATTCTAGTGGGTGAAGGTTCACCCAGATCTAATTTAGCAAAAAACTTTATATGGCATAAGGTTTATGCTAGCTCCTAAATCGGCTAATGCGTGACTGACATACATGCTTCCAATGAGACAGGGAAGAGTAAAACTGCCCGGATCTCCCATCTTTTCAGCTAGACGGTTTTGGTGGAGGGCTAAAAAGTTTTCATTCATCAACACACAAGACAAGCTTTCGAGCTTCTGCTTGTTCATGAGGATGTCTTTTAAGAACCTTGCGTATTTAGGCATTTGAGCCAACGCCTCAACAAATGGTATGTTTATGTGCAATTGTTTAAACATTTCTAAAAACTTACCATGTTGTTCATCGTTCTTTTGCTTCTTCAGTCTGCTCGGATATGGAATAGGAGGAATGAATTCTTTAACTGGCTCCTGGAACTGTGCTGTACTTGCTGGGACTCGCCTAGCGTGCACCTCGTCTGAAGCGTCAGTTTGGACCGTCTCAGTGATCGGTGGTGAATCCGATTTGTCAGGTGCCGTTGCTTTACCACTCCTCGTCATTACTGCATTAACGTGCCCTCTCGGGTTTGGTTCTGTGTTACCTGGAAGACTACCTTGTGGTCTTTCTGACAACATCTTGGCCAATTGGCCGACTTGATTCTCAATGGTTTGTATTGAAGCCTTCTAGCTCCACATTTCCCCTTCTTGTGCCATGAAACGCTCCTCATGCTACTGGTATCGTTTTTCAGAAATTTGATTGGCATTGTTGGAGTTGTTTAACAGCTGCGCCATCATCTCTTCTAATTTTGAGTTGGTTTGAGAGGTTTGAGGCTGGGAAGTGCTTCCTGAACCTAAATTATTGTAACGTGGTTGAAAGATTTTCCCTGATGGCTGAAAAGATTGTCCCTGTGGCTGAAAGGATTGCCCCTGAGGCTGTTGTGGTGCGGGAGCGCGTTGAGCATATCCGAGTGGGTTCTGGTTATTAGAATTGGCTTTCCACCCAAAGTTTAGATGATTTCTCTAACCCGGATTGTACGTGTTGCTGTAGGGGTTATTTTGGGGCCTAATTTGATTGCCCAAATAGTCCACCTCTTCGTGGCCTGTAAATATAAGACCCTGCTCACATGTACCTGCCTCGTGTGACACTCCACACAGGTCACATGATGATTGTACTTTTGAAACGTTCTGAGCTTGGTCAAATCTTGCTGCCAAAGCTCCAATTTGTGCTGCAAGAGCCGTATATGTATCTACTTGATGAACTCCAGGAATAGATAGAGCTTTACTTCGTACTCCACTGTGACGCGAACTTGAATTCAAGGTAGCTTTCTCTATGATTGCATAGGCTTCGTTGGGGGCTTTTGTTCCAAGCTCGCCTCCTGCATAAACATCTAAACGTTCTTGTGAGTTGTAGCCGAGTCCTTGGTAGAATTTCAATACAAGTTGTCTTTTGGACAACCCGTGATGTGGAACATCGATCAGAAGATCTTTGAACCTCTCCCAAGCTGCGTGTAGAGATTCTCCTTCATCCTGTTTGAATGTCATAATACGATTTTTAAGTTTAGCTGTCTTTTCCGGCGGAAAATATTTTTGCATAAAAAGATCGGCCATCTCATTCCAAGTCGTGATTGAACCTGCTGGAAGTGACAAAAGCCAAGATCGGGCTTTGTCTCGCAAAGAAAATGGAAAGAGTCACAAACGGATTGCGTCTTCAGAAACGTCTCGAATTTTGAAAGTCGAACACACCTCGAGAAATGAAGCGATGTGTCGACCTGGATCTTCGTGATCCTTCCCATCAAACTGCACAGAATTTTGTAACATGTTAATAATACTGGATTTAATTTCAAAACTCGGTGCTGCTATCGTAGGTCGGGCAATGCTCGGTAGCAAGCCCTCTCCTCCTGGACGGCCGGTCTCATTCAAAGGCTGGTCGTCTTCTGCCATAATGCTTCCTATGTCGTCCTCTGAACTCTCGCTGTCAGAAAGTATCACTGGTTCGTCGATTGCGGCCGCAATCCTTTGTGCAACGACAAGTGATCTTTCGCGAAGCTGCCTACTTCTTCTTAAGTTATTTTCTGGTTCGTTGACTAGCTCATCGTTAGCGGGTGTAGGGGGTGTGGACATTAGCCTGCACGTAAAAAGGAAGGCATTATACAGAAAAAAGAACATAATAATAAGACAGGAAGAAATAAATAATAATATAAAATACATATATATACAAGATATTTAAACAAATCTAATTAAATATTCACTGGTTTATTTACACATTTACATCCGAGAACTGTTTTTGTCTGTTTACCAGAGATTCTGATGACGAACATCAGAATTCTGAGGAAACTTTTTAGTTAGTTTTTTTTTTTTTTTTTTTTTTTGACAAGGTTTGATAAACTTCTGATAACAATCTGAAGAAAGAATTGGTTCCATCAGAATTTCTGATAAATCCATCCGAATTACCAGAAAATCTGGTAAGTTCATCAGAAATGAAAATTGTTGTTTTTAGAATGTCTAATGGGTTTATCAGAATCCATCAGAAAATCTGATAAATTCATTGGAATTCATCAGAAAATCTGATGATTTTATCAGAAAGTTATGCTTTTTTTTTGGAGTAAATAAATAAACAACTAAGTACAATAATTAAATAAATGAACGGTTAAAATAGATGGACAGAAATAAATAAATGAAAAACTGAACGTAAATAATTAAATGCAGAAATGAAATAAATATAAACAAATGGTTCGACGTGCGAACTTGTACAAAAATATAAATGAAATAAACATAATTAAAATAACTGGATTGAAATAAACAAAATACTGAATTAGAAATACTGAAAGGAAATACATAAATAAATGAAGTATAGAAATAAAATGACTGAATTTAAAATAAATGAAATAAATAATTTCCAGTAAATGGTTTGATTCCGAACACGTAACTGAATTAAATAAAATGAAATACATGTTAGTCGAATAATAAAAAGGTTAGTGTGTTAGTAAGTTAGTTGGTTAGTAAAATAGAAAAAGAAAAGTTAGTCAAAAGTTAGTCCTAGTGGGCGTGCCAGACTAGGTATTCACAAGTTAGTAAATCAAAGAAAATAAATAGATATAAAATGTACAAATATTAACAGTTATTAACAGTTTGTACACCGGTAAAATATTGACTCGGATTGTTCCGAAAATTTCGCCGTGAGTTCCCCGGCAGCGGCGCCAAAAACTTGGTGCGTGTCTATGTATGCATATTTCTACAGTGAATTTCCACACAAACTTGGGTTTTAAATTTATAAAAATGGTTTATACCTTAACATTAAAACACACACAACAAAGGACAAGTGTATCCCGTCATATATGTAGCAAAGTATTGGTAAGAGCCAGATATCGATCCATGGAACACGGGCGTTATTAAGTACTGAATCTTTGTCATTAGATTACCAGATAAAAGGGAAGATGAATGGTTGTTAAACTAAGTTATCTAAATTAATTTGAAACATAAATATACTATTATCTTGATTCACAAACATTCTAAACATGTTATCTATATCACAGATGTCACAAAAGCACTTAATCAATTTTCCAATTGCAAGACAGCTAGTTACCGGGTCTGGATTTCTAGCATTATGGTTCTTCGGAAAGTTAACGCGATGGTCACACGTTAACCACCTAAAATCATTCATTAGCGAGCTATTGATATTTATTCATGCGAATCTTTAAAGATAGGTTATTTACCGGGTCTGGATTCCTAACCTCACTTATCAAAGAAAGCAATACCGATGGTCACAATACAGCCACGAGGATAAGCAATTATGTAGATCATATAACAAACAATTTCACCTTTACATGTCTTAAACACAAATCTACCATGTCAGCAATTTCAGACCAAAACAACTAAACAAGGATCATAAACCGCATTTAAGAACATGCAATCAACACCATATAATTCGTTAGAACCCTTACGTGCAAGAAAGTATTCCAAATCACAATAAGATATATCTTGTATAAAACCAATACCCTGGTCTGGTTTCATGGTGTAAACAAAGTCTACAAATAAGTGATTAATCAAGAAATAGTTACCATCCCACTAACCAAAGATTCATTATCCAAGATAATCAAACATAATCAGGAACTCAATATCAATGAAACATTCATTATATAATCATGAAGATTCAAACATGAAAAAGTACTTAGTTTCATACAAATAAGATTCCAACATAAAGATTATTCAAGAAACTAGTTTATAACTACTATCACATAAACTACATTAAACATAAACTAACATCAGCTCATAACTTGCAAAATGATCAGAATACATGTTCAAGAATAAGGAATCGAACCATAAACAAGTAAGGAATTGACGGGTTGGATCGGTTATGCTTCCACTCGATCTTTAAGCTTCAAATGGGTCTGATCAGGACTGCTTCGTAACCCAGAAATCGCCCAGAAACATGGAGAAAAACCCAACATTTGAACCAGTAGCGAATTCTGCTATTTATAGGAGATTTTACCATTGGTAGGGTCGTGCCACTGGTCACACGGTCGTGCGACAGGTGTTGTCGGGTGACGTCAGCTTCAGCGATTCCGAGTCAGCCAAGTGGACTAGTGGACAAGTTGTGTTGGATCGTTCCGTGACCCTAAAAAGTCAGTATAAGTAGTTCATCATCATTTGCAAAGGCGGAATCAATGTAAATGACGTCAAACAGCTTGTTTCCTTTTAATCTTTATCTATTGATGATTTCCTGAGCTTTTTACAAGTTCAAATGACACACGGACAACACCTCGGCTCAGATACAATGACCAGGTTCCGTTTGAAATGACACGACACACACCTATTTATAATGATGGAGATTTCGCTTGAGGATGTCACAGCCCTGTTCAAGCGAAATCACATGTGTTGATTTCGCTTGAACATGTCCATGTCACTCTCAAGCGAAATTACCTTCTAACACATGTACAAACCCTAATTTCTATCCAGTTGTGCACTCGTTCATCCTATCTAGACATAAGACTCGATTAAGATGAAGTTAACAGACACTAGGTGCACCAACAGACTCCCCCTTGGATGTTAACGAAGTCTTCAGCGTCGAGTCTTTAGTCTTAGTCTCTCTATCCAAATTATTTTGACATTGTAAAAGCTCCCTTCAATCTTTTATCTTCAAACTTTAATCTTCAATCTCCCCTTTAAATGTTGATCCAGAATTCTGACTCCCCCTTTCGCAGACTCCCCCTCTCGATATGCTGAGACTCAAATTCTGGTTCAAACTTTGACATTTTGTTGCCATGGAGAACTTGATTCCTGTATAATCTCTACCCAAATATAAGATATATGACAATAACAGATTTAATCTAAACTTACCATTTAACTTTCCGTATTAAGAAATCCACTTAAGTATTCAGGTCCAAATTAATGACCCTGATTACTCAATTTATCTACCAAGTCCAACTTAATGACCTTGGTTGATCTGAGATAAATCACACTGACATTTTGTTCAAACATTTTCTGAAAAATTTACAAGTTTCAAGTTAATGAACTTGCTTTAACTTTTCATCTTTCACAAACTTATCATGTTTTAGCTCACGACCCATCCTCCAGTCCAGAAACTTCCTGCATCTGCTTCAATTCGAATCTGAAGATCAGCTTTCCACTTTGGTTTGTCAAAAATAAAGCAGAAGTATAAAATCCTTTTGGATTTTTAATAAAGTTTCTAAACTAGAAATGAAATACAAAACTAAAATGCAATGAAAGTAAACTATTTACAAACATATTTTTGGTAAGCGTGTTAGGGAATCATATCAGCTATTCGACAAGTCACAAGTACCGTTCAGCTTCAATTACATACTCATAATTAAAGAATTCGCTTAGATTGTCGATATACTGATCCACTTAAATTCTCACACAATTTTCAATCTTTCTAGGATATGGATTAGGTGTTTTAAAGCCTTAAACTCATACGTGTGTCCCACCTCTTGAATATACTCCCGTATCCAAATCCCAATATTCAGTCTTACAGGTGAGTATACCACAGATGATATCTGTAAGGGGTTAAATTGCGAAGAACCGTGAGAGCTCAGGTCAGAACTTCCGTTCAGCAGAGAGATGACGGCTTCGACTTTGGTGTGTCCCCTTTAGAGGATCTTTTTTACAACAGCAATGATTATCAATTTTATTGTTTCATCATTTTTTCTGAGGGCGGCGCTATATTTCAACCATGCAGAAAGTATTATTCGGGGACTAGGCCATTGCTTCCGCATTATCAGAAGTCCCAGAATAATACCCCAGATATCACTGAGTATAAAGACCTAGTATCTCAGAAAAAGGGATCCTTCAAACAAGATTTCAGGGGTTACCTATATATCCAAGTAGTGTTCCCCACGAAATAAGCAAGTAATGATATTAGGTTTATATCCCGAACAAGCCTACTAAATGTGCAAAAACCTATCGGCACATCATCAGCGAGACTGTTTAATCACATTTAAACATTACAATTCTTTAGCATACTGTAACTGTCAAGCCAATGTACTATCATTTTCCCTTTTTACACAAGCTCTTTTTTTATTTTTCTATTGTTTTTGGATTTTTGAATTTTTTTACTGTTTTTGTATTTTCTGAAAATATTACCCTATACTCTCCCCCTAAATACCAAAACAAGTAAAAAATCGACAAACCATTGCAGATTGCTTCTCAACATAATCATCTACAATGTTTCCTTCATCAACGCCAATAATCTCTTCCAACAACGATAAAAGCTTCATACCGTTTAATTTTAACAAGTATTGAAAACGAGTTTTATCAAATGCTTTGGTATGTAAATCAGCTTTCTGTTCATCAGTGTGGATTTTCTCAATTATTATCAAAAACCTCTATTTTTCAACCACATGGCTTACCAACCAATACCATTTGTAGGTTGAATTCTCAAGATGCCGATACCTACTCCTCACTTACCAACCTGGGAGTTCCGGCAAGTCATACTTATCTAAATTTTCAAACACAATATAATAATAATGATGCCGATTCATGCTCCACGATTACCAACTTGGGAGCTCCGGCAAGTCAGAAATTTTTAGTGAAATTTTGATGCTACCCAAGCCTCTTTCGACTCAGGCAACTGGACTTTAATGTGAGATTTTGTAGTGTAAAGTGGCGGAAAATTTTCATCATTCATCTTCAAGCTCTTTATAGACCCAACCTCAACCTCTTTATAGAAGAAAAATTCGCCTTTTTGAGGTTGACCAGATGGTTGGTCTTTTTTCAAAACAACCTTCTTCTCAGAAGTAATAGCCTCTTTTGAATCAAGTTTCTCATAGTACTCCAAAGGAACATCCATCTTTACCTGAGTGGTAGAAGACGATTGTTTTTCTGACTCTGAAACCTTTGGTTTTTGAACACTTGATTTCTTTTCAACCACTTTTGGCTTCCATGTTTGTTGAGATGATGCAACCCGTTTGTAAAACTTGTCATTTTTAGTTATCACATTTTTAACAGTTTCAGTTTTGATCTTGGTGTTGTCATTTTTCAAAACCTTTTTCTCAACAACCAATGGAACTTTTCCCTTCACATCAACTTTCTTCTTTTGACTCTCAACAATTTAGACTTAGGCTTGAAGTTGGTACACTTTCGTGCAATATGTCCAACTTTGTTGCATCTGAAGCATGTACGAGTATCAACAACTCGACTTGTGCCTTCAGTCTGAGTTTGTGAGGTCTTCTTTGCAAAAAAATTCTTCATTTGATTTTGAAAAAATCTCAGATTCTTCATCAGAAAGTGAACTTGAACCGTTCACAAAGACCCTTTTATCAGCAAACTTCTTGTTTTGAACATTTCTTCTTTGATAGTTCTTACCACCCTGATATCCATCCGACCATCTGTTTCGATTGTTGTTATAAAAACGCGGTGGAACAACAGGTTTCTTATAGTAAGCTTTATCTTTTTCAAAATTCATTTGCCTCTTTGCCTGATTCAAACCTTCTACTTCAGACAAATCAATTTCAACCAGTTTGAAAACGTTTTTCAACTTGTTCACATTAACATTCTCCAGAGGAAACTCAGAATCAGAATACAACTTATCAGATCCAGCCATCTTGTACATCACAAGACCCAGTTCATCACCTAAGTTGTTTTTGGATTTTGGTTTCGGAATGTAATTGTCCAGAAAACACTCTTCATCCTCAGCTGAATCACTATCCAAAACACTTTCAACCATGCCTTTAACAATCTTAGTTTGAACACTATCATCAGATGATGATGAAGAAAATGTCACATCAATTGACTCTGGAAGTTTTATTTTATTCGTTTCATCTTCATCATTAACCAACCCGGACTTTTTCTTTGAGTAATTGTTTAAAACTGGCGGTGGAACCTGATGAAACCCAACCCCAGTTCCATCCGAGTAAACATCTTCGCCTGCTATGTTTTTCCCAATGGGTTTAGGAACAATATGTTGTAAAACAAAGCTTTCGGAGCTGTAACTGGTTAATTTCAGATTGATGCGCTCATTCTCAATCTTAGCTTCTTCAAACTGAAGCTTCAATTTAGCAATCTCATCCAATTGTTGGTTGATTTGCTCTTCTTTGTGTCTCAGAACAACAGTTAAATGCTCATTTTCTTTATTGGTTTTACCATTTCTTTCATTAGAATCCTTTACTGTTTGTTTTAGCTTGTCAAAATTTTCTGAAATTTTACGATTTTCAAGAACCAATTTCTCATTTTCTTTCTTAATTCTTTCTACTTCAATTTTATCATTTTCAATTTTCTCAGTCAAATTTTTAGCATGATCATTTGAAGCTTTGAGCATTTTTATCACGATCTAGAATCTGATCTTCAACCTTTCTGACTCTTGTTGTTAGTTCTTCAACCTTTGCATTACTAGAGTAAGTAAGTGTACTACAAAACTTGCAGTTTTTCATGCAACTTTTGCAGTCACTATCACCTTTGACTTTCTTACCTGTCTCACTTGTTGAACTGTTTGGACTGACCTTGCTTTTAGACTCAGATTCAGACTTAGAGTCTACCTCAAGTTCTTTTGCAGTAAGCACTTTGTCAGCCATCTTTGTCAGATTTTCAGCAGTGAAATCCTGTGATGTATCAATAATTCCATCATCCACTTTCTTTGACTGCGATTCTTTCTCTATCTCTTTTTCTTTTTCATCAGATTCTCCTCCTCCCCACCATTCTCTTTGTCTGCCATCTTCTTCTGCTTTGAATTCCTCAATGAAAGCTTCTATACTAAGAGTTTTCGCATCAATAGCAATGTTTCCTTGAGGATCCAGATAACATTCTCTATCAGCATCCCATCTCTTTGCTCTCTTAGCTTCATAGAACACCCTAGATAACCTCATCATCTTGAATTCTGCTCTCTGCTTTCTGGCTTGGTATTTTTGATCTTCAGTTCTTGTGTCTTTGAAAGGAACTTCTTCTTCTTTTGCTACAAACGCATACCCTACTGCATCTTCCTCCGGTAGCACATCACTCCAATCGTATCCCTCATCATCATGAATGACAGCAAGAGCTCTTGATTTTTCTTCAAGCTGCTTCATTCTGGGGGGTTCAGATTTGTTTTGATGGTAGATCGCTCTTTTGTAGTAATCTTCACGGAATGGATTTGCAGTATCATCAGCAGGAGCATTACGACACTCACGTTTAAAGTGTCCTTTTTGTTTACATCGGAAACACGTGACCTTTGATTTGTCAAAACCCAATTTGGTGGAAGGTCCTCCAATTGAATGTCTCCCTGTAATCTCCATAAATCGTTGCACTCTCCGGACTGCACTGGCCATACACCACCTGATATCGATCAGTTCCATCTCTTCAGGATCTATTTGATCATAGTCCTCCTTTGTTAGATTGGTGTTGCCTATCTTTCCTGCAACGAGGCTCTCGTACGATTCTAACACCGAAGCTAAAAACACCATCTGCTGTTTTGCTGACTCTTCACTAAAATTTTGAGCGTTCTTCAGATCCACAGCGATGTTACATTGGAACAGATTCTTTGATGCAGATTGGTTTGAAGTTGATGAAGAAAAACCACTATGAAAACCACTGTGAGGGGTTTCTTGATTCACATTTTTTGAACTGTCTGCAGAAAATGCTGTTCTTGGAGAACCAGTCTTTGGTAGATTTCCTCTATAGTGCAATTCCACATTCTGCTGATAAGATGAATTGTTGACTTTGCTAGATTTCTTGATCTCTAACTCGTGGCTTTCCGGTCTTTCTATAAGCAGATCAACCTTCATATCAGCTGGCTTTATCGTATTCTTCAGCATCAATGCAAAATATTGCCAATCTTGTTCATTCGGTAATGCATCAAACAATTTGTCTACCAGCTCTTCTTGAGTGTAAACGATCTCATGTCTAGCAAGCTCCATCTTTAGATGTCCAAATCTTTTGATCATCTTAGAAACAGACTCGGTCTTTAAACAACCAAACAAATCAAACTCTTTTCGTAACAGTTTCTTTTTGTTCTTCACTATTTCAGCACTACCAATACATTTAACCCTCAGTTTCTCCCAAAGATCTTTTGAATTTTCATATTCAATCAATGAAATTATATCATCTCTCACTGACTGATGAATCAACGCGATGCACTTTTGTTCAGCAATATATCTTTCAACTTCATCAGTATCAGTTAGACTTTTGTGACAACTCGTATTTCAGAACCTATCTTTGTGCTTAATGTAACGTATATGAACTTTGTGTGATTATCTGATACATTGATTTAATGAATGTTTGTGAGATCTTATGTTTGTATTATGTGGATATATGTATGTATAAATGTATATGACTCGGATCGTACAACACGAACCAATCGCACAAGCCCATTTGGGCTACACTCTTTGCATCCGATCCAAGGGCAGCCCAAGGTTGGGTTCGGCCCACTCCTCTTATACGCATACATTGATCCTTTAGGGAGTTTTGTTCCTCATAACTTGTAAAACACTTTACACATCAAAACCCTACTCTTCCTCTCTCCTCTCATAGTCGACGGCAACACCTCCATCTCTCTCTAAGCTTTCGGTTTGGATCATCCTTGTTCTACTTGCTAATCGGTTAGTGTATTACTTTGATTGTATGATTATTGATATGTTGGCTTACATGTTTTACATGATGATTTAGGGATGTTAGGTGTTTTATTTTGATGTAAACGGTTAGGGATTTGGTGTTCATAATATCGGCTCACATGTGTATACGATTATGTTCATATGACTTGGAATTGCATGATATTAATCAAGAACCGAATGTAAATTTACTCGGCTGTGATGTGTTTATGTTTAGACTGATTTGGAGTTGATGATTTAGAACGGAATAGATGTTAATCGGCTGTTATGCTTCTGCCTTTCTGATTGTTTGTTTGATGATGTTGAAAGCTTTAAATCGGATAGTTTGAATGTTTTAAGATGTTGTTTATGCTTGAAACATGATTAGGGTTCATAGAGATTTGATACTAAAAACACTTGTTTGATCGATGATAGCATGATTTGGAAACTGTTAAAGTTGATTGATTGAATAATTGTAAAACAAGAAACTGTCCAAATTAATATGCATGATATTCGGAAGTGATAACCAATCGCACAAGAGTCCTTGGTCGCACAAGAGTCCTTGGTCGCACAAGGACCCAAAGCGCACAAGTTGTTGATCGCACAAGATCAGGTCGCACAAGACCTGATCTGATCGCACAAGTGCCAGACGCATAAGCTCAGTCGCACAAGATACCAGTAGTCGCACAAGGCTATTTGGATTGCACAAGATATGTTTTTAATAACTGTTTGGGCTGTGTACATGTTGGGCTTATTCATAAACTGGGCCGGGTGAGTAATGGATCGCACAACATGATGTGGGTCGCACAAGGCCGTGCTGACCGCACAACATGTTGGGCCGGGGTGTTTAATTGGGATATGTTAGTGAATCGCACAAATGGTTCGGCCCAAACTATTGAATCGCACAAGCTTGAATATGTTATGTACTTGACTATTAATGTTTTGCCATGATCAATACGTCTTCGTAACCTGTTAGCTTATGTGTAACATACGTGCATTACTTGAACCTAGACCTGACTTGTATGGTAACCATGTTAGGACGTGGTCGACCACATATAGCTCAAGTAACCTTTCTGTGTATCTGCCGAGCAAACCAAGGTGAGTTCACACTCCTAAGGCATGGGATTCCCAGGGGTTGGGAATGGGATTGAATAACTACTCGAACTATCATTACTATTAAACTACTTACTACTGTCCTCGGATTGAAGGGCACGTACGTAAAACCTACGTACACTTACACTTACTACTGTCCTCGGATTGAAGGGCACGTACGTAAAACCTACGTACACTTACATAAGACCATCAACTCTATCAATTGAAGTCCCTCATTTATCGACTTAATCGCCGAGGCCTATGGCGAGCGGGTCATTAGTTAAGAGCACTATTAGGTTTAACAAACCTCACACTGTGCCAGTCGGACGGGCGTGTACTAATGGACTATGGGCAAAGGGTCAATGCTGATAGACATTGACTTAGGGCACCTCTTACATTTTCGTAGCAGTCGATACGCGTGGTCTAATAACACATGGGAAGCCCCCACTAATCTTCGCAAACATGTCAGGGTGACCGCGATACGAATTAATACGATACATGGTTTACAAAACCAACATACGATTTACGAAACGAATGCTATCACTAAACAACCAACTGTGAACTCGCTCAACTTTGTTGTTGATTCATTGCTACATGCCTTGTAGGTCGTTAGGTACTCATGGAGCTTGCACAGGGAGGAGCGGTCGTTGTGGGACATGGCAGTGCGTGCCATGCTATAAACATTACTTTATTTCGTACCTAATACTTACAATGGGTTTTACAATTATGCTTCCGCTAAACACTTAACTGTGCTTTGGTTTTGAACACCTTTCATATTGTGTGGTTGAATTTTACTTATTACTGGTGATGTTCAATATGATTGGTGGCTTGATCCTGGTCATGTCACGCCTCCAAGCGGTGATACTCCGCGTGTGGATTTTTGGGGGTGTGACAGATTGGTATCAGAGCCATTGGTTATAGTGAACTCGGTTTTAATAAGGGAAAATGTTTTTATTAAAACCAGACTATAACCTGTACAGTGCTCAACGATCCACAACGACTCTTCACTCCACGTTTAAGACTCGACATTCTAGGTGATATGATTTTTGATTACATTGCCTACTTGCTAGATTACATAGAACTTTGCTTATGGTATGCTTAGATGAACGTAACAACTAGTGTTTGAACACACGTGTGTGCTTACTCCCTTCTGTCATCGCACTTTCGCGAACCCTTCTCATTCATGTTTCCCTTGATATGAAGATCATGGCTGGACGCGTTAACATGACTCAAGCCCAGTTGACGGCTCTGATTAACCAACAAGTTGCTGCGGCACTTGCAGCCGCTCAGGCAGGAGGTATAACCTGTTGTTCCGAACCTACTCTAGGATGTTAGATCCTACTCTCATGACCCAACTCTCGCGCTTAACCCTGTATTTTCTTCCTCGCGCAACAAGATCAGAATGCTCAGCCACCTGTATGCACGTTCAAAACTTTCATGGACTGTCGTCCTGGTACTTTCTGTGGCACTGAAGGGGCAGTTGGACTCCTCCACTGGTTCGAGAAGCTCGAGTCAGTCTTCGAAATGTGTGAATGCCCTGAGGCTCGCAGGGTGAAGTACGCTACCGGTACTCTCGAGGGAATAACGCTCACGTGGTGGAACGCTCAGGTCCAAATGCTGGGGTTGGTTGCTGCTAACGCCACCCCATGGAACAATTTTAAGGAAATGATTAAGGAAGAGTATTGCAATCGTGATGACATTCACAAACTGGAAGTAGAGTTCTTCAACTTAAAGATGACGGGGTCAGAAATTGAAGCGTACACAAAAAGATCGAATGAGTTAGCTATCTTATGTCCTACTATGGTGGATCCTCCCATCAAACACATCGAACTATACCTTAAGGGTTTAGTGCCAGAGATTCAAAGTCATGTGACTTCAGCTAACCTCGCCACCATCCAGCAAGTTGTTCAATTGGCTCATCGTCTCACTGATCAGGCGGTGGAGCAGAACAGGTTACCAAAGCGTATTAGCACTACAGCTACCTCTGAAACTCCTGGCGACAACAAAGTAAGTGGGATGGAACTTTAAGAAAAGGTTCAACTTCTGTTCAGTCTCAGTCTCAGCAGAGAAGGACTGACGACTACAAGAGCCATGGTCAGCAATCTTCTGGTAGTCAAGGGCAGGGTGGATATCGAGGAAACCATCCAAAGTGCAACAGATGCAACAGACACCACAGTGGTCAGTGCAACAAGGGTCGTTGCCAGAGGTGTCTCAAGATGGGTCATGAAGCTAAGGATTATAGGAGCTCACGACCTGCGAATCAGAACCAACGACAACAACCACCAGCTCCACCAGACCAGCAGCAGCAACAGCGAGGCAACAGGGGATGCTTTCAGTGTGGAGTTGAAGGTCACATCAAGAGAGATTGTCCCCAGCTGAATTAGAATCAGAACAACAACAATAATAACAATCAGGGGAATGGAAACAACGGGGGTAACAACAGCAATGGTGCCAGGGGTCATGTTTTTGTGATTTGACAAGGAGAAGCAAGGAACGATCCCAACGTCGTGACGGGTAAGTTTCTATTGGACGACTTCTATGTTACTGTTTTATTTGATTCGGGTGCCGATACTAGCTATGTGTCCTTAAAAGTTAGTCAAATGCTTAAGCGTACCCCAACACTATTGAACACCAAGCACATTGTAGAGCTAGCTAATGGTAAAAGTTTAGAGGTCACACACATAGTCAAGGGTTGTAATCTTGTTCTTGCTGATCACACTTTCTCTATCGACCTCCTTCCTATCGTTCTGGGTAGTTTCGATGTTGTTATTGGTATGGATTGGTTATCCCAACATCAAGCAGAGATTCTTTGCAACGAGAAGATTGTCCGTATTCCTCGTTCGGTTGATGAACCTCTCATGATTCGTGGCGAAAAGAGTGGTGCTGTTGTGAGCATCATCTCTTTCCTTAAGGCCCAGAAGTGCTTGCGAAAGGGCCACACTGCTATTTTGGCTCTCGTTACTGACACCTCGAAGAAAGAAAAGAAGATAGAAGATTTCTTGATCGTACGTGACTTTCCTGAGGAACTACCTGGTCTTCCGCCTCATCGCCAGGTCGAGTTTCAAATCGAGCTAGCTCCTGGAGCAGCGCCCATAGCTCGAGCACCTTATCGTTTAGCCCCATCAGAACTAGAAGAGTTGTCTACGAAACTACAAGAACTCTTGGAGAAGGGTTTCATTCGTCCTAGCTCTTCGCCTTGGGGAGCTCCAGTTTTTTTTGTGAAGAAGAAAGACGGTACCTTTCGTATGTGCATAGATTATCGCGAACTCAACAAGGTGACCGTGAAGAATCGCTATCCTCTTCCACGCATCGACAACCTATTCGACCAGCTGCAAGGGTCGAGCTTTTACTCAAAGATTGATTTGAGATCGGGATATCACCAGGTGAGAGTCCGAGAAGAGGACGTCTCCAAAACAGCCTTTAGAACTCGTTATGGACACTACGAGTTTTTTGGTCATGCCTTTTGGGCTGACAAACGCACCTGCGGCCTTCATGGACTTGATGAATCGAGTGTGCAAGCCTTACCTAGACAAGTTCATTATAGTTTTCATCGATGACATCCTGATCTATTCTAAGAGTCAGGAAGAACACGAGCAGCATTTACGACTTATTTTGGAACTCCTTCGAACAGGACAGCTTTATGCAAAGTTCTCGAAATGTGACTTCTGGCTTCGTGAAGTCCATTTCCTAGGCCACGTGGTAAACAAGGATGGGATTCACGTTGATCCATCCAAGGTAGACTCGATTAAGAACTGGCCTGCACCTCGCACACCAACGGAAATTCGCCAATTCTTGGGTTTGGCAGGTTACTACAGGAGGTTCATTAAGGATTTTTCCAAGATTGCACAACCTCTCACCTCACTAACGCAGAAGGGCGTTACTTATCAATGGGGTAATGCACAAGAATCAGCATTTCAGCACCTAAAGGATAGACTTTGCAGTGCACCTATTCTTTCATTGCCAGAGGGCACAGACGATTTTGTGGTCTATTGCGACGCATCCATTCAGGGTCTTGGGTGTGTGTTGATGCAACGTGACAAGGTCATAGCCTACGCCTCACGCCAACTTAAAGTTCATGAAAGGAACTACACTACACATGATTTAGAGCTGGGAGCTGTTGGTTTTGCACTTAAGATATGGAGACATTACCTGTACGGTACCAAGTGCGCCATTTACACCGATCACAAGAGTCTCGAGCATATCTTCAAACAGAAGGAGTTGAACATGCGACAACGTTGATGGGTCGAGCCACTGAATGATTACGAATGCTCGATCAGATACCATCCGGGCAAAGCCAATGTTGTGGCCGATGCCCTCAGTCGAAAGGATACTATACCTAAACGCGTACGAGCTTTACAACTCACTATCCAATCTAGTCTTCCTGCACAGATACAAAATGCTCAGGTAGAAGCATTGAAACCAGAAAACGTCAGGGCTGAAGCCCTACATGGCTCAAGGCAACGGTTAGAACAAAAGGAAGACGGTGCTTACTACGTAACAGGACGCATTTGGGTCCCACTCTATGGCAATCTACGAGAGCTTGTGATGGATGAGGCACACAAGTCTCGTTACTCAGTACATCCTGGTTCGGATAAGATGTACCACGATCTCAAAACTACATACTGGTGGCCTAGCATGAAAGCTCACATAGCAACCTACGTTAGTAAATGTTTGACTTGTGCAAGAGTCAAAGTCGAGTATCAGAAACCCTCAGGCCTACTTCAACAACCAGAGATACCACAATGGAAATGGGAGCAAATTTCCATGGATTTCGTTACTGGCCTACCTAGATCTCAGCGTGGAAATGACACTATTTGGGTGATCATGGATCGACTCACAAAGTCTGCACACTTCTTGGCTATCAAGGAGACGGATAAGTTCTCCACTCTAGCAGACGTATATCTTAAGGAAGTTGTCTCGAGGCACGGGGTGCCCACTTCTATTATCTCTGATCGCGATGCACGTTTTACTTCTAAACTGTGGCAAGCAATGCACAAGTCCTTTGGCTCATGTTTAGATATGAGCACAGCTTATCACCCGCAAACGGATGGGCAGTCTGAACGCACCATCCAGACCCTTGAAGACATGCTTAGGGCATGTGTGATTGACTTTGGCAATGGTTGGGAAAAAAATCTGCCACTAGTGGAATTCTCGTATAATAACAGTTACCACACCAGCATTAGGGCCGCTCCATTTGAGGCATTGTACGGGCGTAAATGCCGATCACCTCTTTGTTGGGCAGAGGTGGGGGATAGTCAGATCACTGGCCCAGAACTTGTGGTAGACACAACAGAAAGGATTGCTCAGATACGGCAACGCATGGCGGCAGCTCGCGACCGTCAGAAAGCATACGCTAATAAGTGCAGGAAACCACTCGAGTTCCAGGTTGGGGATCGAGTGCTACTTAAAGTCTCACCCTGGAAGGGTGTTGTTCGTTTTGGAAAACGAGGCAAACTTAACCCACGATATGTTAGATCGTTCGACATCATAGAGAAAATAGGCAGGGTGGCCTACAAACTGAACCTACCAATAGAACTCAGTGCAGTTCACAACGTTTTTTCACGTGTCGAATCTGAAGAAGTGTCTGTCAGATGAGACCCTCATAGTTCCTTGGAAGGAGCTCACTATCGACGAGCAGTTACGATTCATCGAGGAACCAGTTGAAATCACGGACCGGGACGTTAAGGTCCTCAAGCGCACTAGAATACCTCTCGTTCGAGTTCGTTGGAACTCCCGTCGTGGCCCAGAGTTCACCTGGGAACGCGAAGATCAAATGAAACAAAAGTATCCCCGATTGTTCGCAAACAGTACAACCACTACTGAGGCTGAAGCTACTGCGGAATTTCGGGACAAAATTTCAGATCAAGGGGGGGAGGATGTGACACCCCAGGAAAACCATGCAACTTAACTAGCTCCCTCAGTGAGTACGTACCAAATTTAGGGACGAAATTTCTTTCAACTTGAGGATAACGTGACAACTCGTATTTCAGAACCTATCTTTGTGCTTAATGTAACGTATGTGAACTTTGTGTGATTATCTGATACGTTGATTTAATGAATGTTTGTGAGATCTTATGTTTGTATTATGTGGATATATGTATGTATAAATGTATATGACTCGGATCGTACAACACGAACCAATCGCACAAGCCCATTTGGGCTACACTCTTTGCATCCGATCCAAGGGCAGCCCAAGGCTGGGTTCGGCCCACTCCTCTTATACGCATACATTGATCCTTTAGGGAGTTTTGTTCCTCATAACTTGCAAAACACTTTACACATCAAAACCCTACTCTCCTTCTCTCCTCTCATAGTCGACGGCAACACCTCCATCTCTCTCTAAGCTTCCGGTTTGGATCCTCCTTGTTCTACTTGCTAATCGGTTAGTGTATTACTTTGATTGTATGATTATTGATATGTTGGCTTACATGTTTTACATGATGATTTAGGGATGTTAGGTGTTTTATTTTGATGTAAACGGTTAGGGATTTGGTGTTCATAATATCGGCTCACATGTGTATTCGATAATGTTCATATGACTTGGAATTGCATGATATTAATCAAGAACCGAATGTATATTTACTCGGCTGTGATGTGTTTATGTTTAGACTGATTTGGAGTTGATGATTTATAACCGAATAGATGTTAATCGGCTTTTATGCTTCTGCCTTTCGGATTGTTTGTTTGATGATGTTGAAAGCTTTAAATCGGATAGTTTGAATGTTTTAAGATGTTGTTTATGCTTGAAACATGATTAGGGTTCATAGAGATTTGATACTAAAAACACTTGTTTGATCGATGATAGCATGATTTGGAAACTGTTAATGTTGATTGATTGAATTATTGTAAAACAAGAAACTGTCCAAATTAATATGCATGATATTCGGAAGTGATAACCAATCACACAAGAGTCCTTGGTCGCACAAGGACCCAAAGCGCACTAGTTGTTGATCGCACAAGACCTGATCTGATCGCACAAGTGCCAGACGCACAAGCTCAGTCGCACAAGATACCAGTAGTCGCACAAGGCTATTTGGATCGCACAAGATATGGTTTTAATAACTGTTTGGGCTGTGTACATGTTGGGCTTATTCATAAACTAGGCCGGGTGAGTAATGGATCGCACAACATGATGTGGGTCGCACAAGGCCGTGTTGACAGCACAACATGTTGGGCCGGGGTGTTGAATTGGGATATGTTTGTGAATCGCACAAATGGTTCGGCCCAAACTATTGAATCGCACAAGCTTGAATATGTTATGTACTTGACTATTAATGTGTTGCCATGATCAATACGTGTTCGTAACCTGTTAGCTTATGTGTAACATACGTGCATTACTTAAACCTAGACCTGACTTGTATGGTAACCATGTTAGGACGTGGTTGACCACATATAGCTCAAGTAACCTTTCTGTGTATCTGCCGAGCAAACCAAGGTGAGTTCACACTCCTAAGGCATGGGATTCCCAGGGGTTGGGAATGGGATTGAATAACTACTCGAACTATCATTACTATTAAACTACTTACTACTGTCCTCGGATTGAAGGGCACGTACGTAAAACCTACGTACACTTACACTTACTACTGTCCTCGGATTGAAGGGCACGTACGTAAAACCTACGTACACTTACATAAGACCATCAACTCTATCAATTGAAGTCCCTCATTTATCGACTTAATCGCCGAGGCCTATGGCGAGCGGGTCATTAGTTAATAGCGCTATTAGATTTAACAAACCTCACACCGTGCCAGTCGGACGGGCGTGTACTAATGGACTATGGGCGAAGGGTCAATGCTGATAGACATTTACTTAGGGCACCTCTTACATTTTCATAGCAGTCGATACGCGTGGTCTAATAACACATGGGAAGCCCCCACTAATCTTTGCAAACATGTCAGGGTGACCGCGATACGAATTAATACGATACATGGTTTACAAAACGAACATACGATTTACGAAACGAATGCTATCACTAAACAACCAACTGTGAACTCGCTCAACTTTGTTGTTGATTCGTTGCTATATGTCTTGCAGGTCGTTAGGTACTCATGGAGCTTGCACATGGAGGAGCGGTCGTTGTGGGACATGGCAGTGCGTGCCATGCTATAAACATTACTTTATTCCGTACCTAATACTTACAATGGGTTTTACAATTATGCTTCCGCTAAACACTTAACTGTGCTTTGGTTTTGAACACCTTTCATATTGTGTGGTTGAATTTTACTTATTACTGGTGATGTTTAATATGATTGGTGGCTTGATCCTGGTCATGTCACGCCTCCAAGCGGTGATACTCTGCGTGTGGATTTTTGGGTGTGTGACAACTTTCACCCAAACGATTTCCTTTAACATAACCAATCTTTAAACTTTTCCAGCTTTGATATGCAAAGGCTTGAAGCCACTTGTCAAATCTTGTAGCCCACCTATTGTAATCTTCTATCGCCAACAACTTTGGAGGTTTGTTGTACGTCCCATACGCACTCTCAACACTTAATGTATCCGACAGAGTCTTTTTCGCACTCGGAGTTTTCTCGTTTGTGTTGTTTGACGTGTTGTTTGAAGTATCATCTCCACCATTTCCAGCAAAGGCAAAAATATCACAAAACGGATTGAAATCATCCATCTTCACGTACCTGAAAATGATCAACAAACACTTAGAAAGTTCTTGATTTTGAAAAATACAGATTCAAGCGGAATCTGTTCAAGCGAAATTGCTTTAATGAGATAAGCTCCTCAAGCGAAATCAGATGTTGAAGCGAAATCACTAATATTGTTTGGCTTTCAAGCGAAATAACAAATATACCTATTCTTCAAGCGAAATCACTCAAAACTTTCAAGCGAAATCAGTTTAAATGTTACTTTTCAAGCGAGATTACCAAGGTATTTCAAGCGAGATTAGTATGATGTCATCATTTTACGAATAGTTTCAAGCGAAATTATGTTATTGATCAAGTTTTAACCCGAATTTTAGTCCAAAACTTTCAAGGATTAGTTAACAATGTGTTTCGCTTGATATGTGTCAAAATCAGGCCATTTCAACCGTGAAAACTTGTTCAAATCAGAAAAGAAAGGTAGAAGTGAGAGAATCCGGTAAAATCAAGCTGAATTTGGTATGAACTCCTCGTCCTGAGCTCTGATACCACTTGTTGGATCGTTCCGTGACCCTAAAAAATCAGTATTAGTAGTTCATCATCATTTGCAAAGGCGGAATCAATGTAAATGACGTCAAACAGCTTGTTTCCTTTTAATCTTTATCTATTGATGATTTCCTGAGCTTTTTACAAGTTCAAATGACACACGGACAGCACCTCGGCTCAGATACAATGACCAGGTTCCTTTTGAAATGACACGGCACACACCTATTTAGAATGATGGAGATTTCGCTTGAGGATGTCACAGCCTGTTCAAGTGAAATCACATGTGTTGATTTCGCTTGAACATGTCCATGTCACTCTCAAGCGAAATTACCTTCTAACACATGTACAAACCCTAATTTCTATCCAGTTGTGCACTCGTTCATGTTATCTAGACATAAGACTCGATTAAGACGAAGTTAACAGACACTAGGTGCACCAACAAGTTGCTTGGGTCAGCAGATCGGCACGGTAGTGCCGCCGGTGGCACGGTAGTGCCATTTATCAGAAATGTTGGTCAGAAACGTTGGTTAAGCCTTGGCACGATAGTGCCGCCGGTGGCACGGTAGTGCGGCCCGAGAAAAGCTTGGCACTGGCGCTTGCACTGGCAGTGCTTCCGGGATCGGAGGATCGGCACGGTAGTGCTGATGGATGGCACGGTCGTGCCATACCTGGCAGTCATCAGATTTTTGCCATTTCCATCAGAAATGCATCAGAATTTGTCCATTTTCATCAGAATTTTCCTTTATGCTCTGTTTAAGACCTGAAAATATAAAAGTACCGGATTTGGCACCTAGACGTTGTGTTTTCGGTCAAAAACGCTTAAAACGGAAGTGTTTTGGGGTATAAAAACATGTATAATTTAACGTATATCGCATATAATCAAGCAAACCCTATGTACGGCTCATCGTCACAACAAATCATTCCACAACATTTTCATTGAATTACAACATCATGGCTTAACATATATCTTAATTATATAACAACATCTACACATTCCCAGTAGGATCCATGGATCAAACAACCATTACTTTACAAGTTAAACAACCTTACATAGAACAATCATTGATTACCTTAGCATAACAGTTTCCATCTCACATATAATTCTAATCGACAATGATCATCATAACACACAACCCTAATTTCAATTCCACAAGACTCATGCAATTCATAAACTGTTCGTGACTATCATCAAACAATATCATCCATATCATTCCTATAACATCATTCATATCATAACAGAGAGACACCCATGAGTAAGATCATCAATAAGGAATACGTGCTAATGAAGCCAATATCATACTAACCGAGAAGTATAGTGCCTAGAACGAGAGACTGGAATGCTTCAATGATGATGATGGTGGTTGTCGTCGGCCTGTGGAAGGAAGAAAGAATATTAGGGTTTGCGTTTTCGTCTACTCCTTCCGAGATACACTTAACAATTCTAGTTGGGCCGTGATACAGACTGGGCCGAGGCCCCCTTGCCGACGAACTTCCTCCTCGACGAATGTTATATTTCGTCATGAAGATGGGTGACGAAGTACATTCTTCGTCGAGCCCATATGTCATATCCTTCGTCGAGCCCAATTGTCACATCCTTCATCGAGCCCAATTGTCACATTATGTTTTCATTAAACATTAACATTACACGATACTATACTTAGTCGATTGATTATACATGACATCACATAGGCAAATTGCAATCAAGACAGGATCATAAAACAAGTGGTTCATAGAAAAGGACCTTGAAATCTCGTGTTGTCACATCATCCCCAACTTTAAAGAAATTTCGTCTCGAAATTTGATAAGCAATCCCAAATAGCATGGCGTTAGATCAGGATGACTGTATATTTTCCGTGGGTGCCACATCATCCCCAACTTGAACGGGAATTTCGTCCCGAAATTCCTTGGTTGCATTAGGATTAGATTGTTCAGTTGGGAAAAGGTGAGGATACTTGAACTTCATCTGATCTTCGTGTTCCAACGTGAACTCCGGTCCGCGTCTTGAGTTCCAACGAACCCTCACGATCGGAATTCGACTATGTTTACGGACCTTGACTTCCCGATCCATAATCTCTATTGGTTCCTCAACGAACTACAACTTTTTGTCAATTTTCAGCTCTTGAAACGGTACCACAAGTGTTTCATCGAACAAATGCTTCTTTAGGTTCGAGACATAAATGACATCGTGTACGATACTCACTTTACCGGGTAATCTCGAGTTTATAGGCCATGCTACCGATTCTTTCCAGAATTTGAATGGTTATGCCTAACGTAAATTAAGCTCGCCCCGCTTCCCAAGCGTACCACACTGTAACATCCCAAAAATTTACAAACCTTATGAAACGAGTACATGAAGTATCGGTTGGCGATTTTAAACATACAAGATATGACTTAACGGAAATAACTAGTTCAAGGGTTCAATTTTCATTATTTGAAACCGTATTGGGAACAAGTTATATAAAGTGGATATTTGAGTGGCCAAAATGTAACTCTAGAATTATAAAAACTGTATAACTACAAACCCTAAGCCATGCGGCTGGGTTGTTTACGGCAGAAGAGAAAAGCGAGAGAAAGAGAGAGTTCGAGATCGGAGATGATTCTACGATGGTTTGTGAGCGACAACTTCAGATCAGGATCAGGTGAACTCCGTTTATAATTTCCCGCCTTCATTCAGTTCGTTTGCATAGGTTCGGTTTTGGGTTTGGAGGTTGAAGGTTATGGCGACGGTGTGCGGTGATGACGATGGCGAAGTGAAGATGTGCGGTGATGACGATGGCGGAGTGGTTGCGTGTGACGGATAGAAGGGGGTACGGTAACGACGGTGTGTATGGTGGCGGTGGTGGTCCAAAGTGGTTATGGTGGTGGTGCATGACGGTTGTTGTGGTGATATTTTAGTCTTGGAGTTTTCTTTGGTGAGGTTTAAGGTTCGCAACTAGTTGGCGTGTTGGATATATGCATGCATATGTGATTATTGTTTACAATGTTCGTGTGTGGGAAAAAGGTTTGGTTCAAGGTGATAAGGCATGGTTAGGAAGTGTTGGGTTTTTCTTTTCTTTCTGTATGGTTTCATGAGGATGATGGCTTCGTGATGAAGATGATTATGTTAAATGATGAGAAAGTGGGAGACATAAGTTCATGGGATTTTTTTCTTTTGGGTGACGTAGGAAGTTAATACTCTAATAATAATATTAGAGTAAATAATGGATATGGAGCTTTGTGTTGAGTGAGTTGCATGTAATTGAAGTTATGCATGGGTTCATGTACGGGGAGGTTGTTTTGTATGCGTCTGGGGACCCGGTGTGGGTTCACGGGTTCAGATGGGCCAGGGTGGTTCGATTTCATTGAGGCACGAGTCGGGTTATACATTATGTTTTCGGATGAACCATAACCACGAGTTATTCGGTTACAAGTTTTGTTAGAGGACGCGGTTCAAGACGGTTAGCTTGCGGGTTTGGAAGCTCTGCAACCGGTGAGTTCTAATCCTTTTTTTTTTCTTAAATATTTTCGGGGCTAGCATATATGCTTTTCACATGTTTTGATATGTGTTACGAGTTTTATAGATTAACGAGTTTTGCGACTAAGAAGTTTTATAAACATTTTTACACCAACAATACTTTTTACGACGTAGTGATTAATCAAGTTGTATTAGTCCGCGTAGGCGTTTGACGTTTTATTTAGTGATGTCGAATTCGTATAGGTATGGGGCATGGTAGGTGTCGATATTAAAAGCACGACTTGAGACGTGATAAATTTTAATTGGTAAACCTATCATACGTTTCGATCCTTAGTGGTAGCGAGAACGTGAAGGTAGTGTTGCCGGGTAGTTGACATGCGTTTAACCTTGTATGTGTATCTTTATGCTTTATGTGAATTAGCATCCTTGAGGTGCTTGATACGGGTTAGTCGTGATGGCGGCGTTACCTTCGGGGTGGCGTCAGGTCACGCGATGCTGGTTACTGGTGATGGCGGCGTTACCTTCGGGGTGGCGTCAGGTCACGAGATGACGGTTATTTGTGATGGAGGCGTTACCTTCGGGGTGGCGTCAGGTCACGAGATGAGGGTTATTTGTGATGGAGGTGTCACCTTCGGGGTGGCATCAGGTCACAAGAAATACCCTTAAGGTGTTTAAATGATTAGCCTTAGTGGCAACGACGGACCCTTCGGGGTATTATGTGGGCGACGGACTCTTCGGGGTCAAATTGGAGGTGACGATACCCTGACGAGGGTGCCCTGACGAGGGCAATGATGATAGCCTTCGGGCAACAACTTATGTGTTAGGTTCTCACCTTACGTGCTAATGTGTTTCACGCTAGTTAAATGGCGGGTAAATGATTATTATTTGTGCAGTTGACGAATGATGTCAAATGATGTGGGTGCTAAATGATGTTTTATTATGCAGTTGTTGAGTGATGTTAAATTGTGTAGTTGTCAGATCAGGTTAAGTTACAATTGAGTTATTAGGCCATTAATTGTTATGTACTAGATACCGGTCGGTTTGGTTAACTGCCCTATGAATTAAGATGCATTGTGGGTCATCCTTTAGTGTTTCAGTAATCGGGTCCACGTCGGAAAGGATTACTGTAGGATGATTGCACTAGGATATGGGTGGAGCTTTTAGTCATTTTGGGTGACGGGTTATCGTTAGACTTTAAAATGATAACGTATTTTAATAAACGATGGTGGTTTTAAAATGATGGTGTTTTGGTTTTCAAATAAAGCATTTGGGATGTGTTTTAAATGCTTCAACTAAACTGTTATAACTCATTCAGCGTGGATGACTTTTGCATGTATGTTAGATTGTTTTGCAGGTGTGTGATTCGAGTCGGTGTTGCTCTTGGCTAGCAGATGTGATTACTCGTGATATGGTGGAATGCATTCGATTTGTTAGAAACTAAATAACTTTTTGAGTTTTATTTAATCATGTACTATTTTGTTAGTGCATTGCGTCTATTGACTTCGTCTTGTATCATGTAATAGAATAGGATAGGTTAGAATATCCAGTGCACGAGGTTCGAGGAACAATTGTTAGAGAGTTAGCATGTGATTTCGCTTATATGTACATGCCATATAAGCGAAATCATCAACAACAGATTTCGCTCATATGTACATGGTCACATAAGCGAAATCATCATCCTATATATAGTGCACTTGTTCATTTGTTGGTATCGCGACTTCCAGAATTGTAACGAAGTGTTGCTGAAATCTGTCCAGGTTGTAATCGTTGTTAAATGCAATATAAGTGACAGATATAATAGTATCAAGCTGTTTTCGCGTCTAGTTCTCTGATTCCGCCTTTGAACTGGATATAAAGCTCTTCTGATAGACTCAATCGGGTCAAACAACGATCCTACAAGTGGTATCAGAGCTCAGGAAGAAGAGTTTAGCTTGATATCATCCTCATTCTGACTTCTACACCTTCTTTCATCATTTCTGAAAGTTTTACCGGACAAAACCTGATCAAAATTTCACAGATAATAGATAATTGGTCATAGATAAACCCTTGAAAGTTTCATACCTATATTCGGACTAAAAATGACTAAAATTGACATCCGAGTTAATTTCGCTCATATGGACAATGTGTGATTTCGCTCCAATAACAGTCTGATTTCGCTTTTGTGGCACAATATCTAGAGGTTTCGCTCCAGAGAACATTATTCTTGGGATTTCGCTCCAAGATACATATGATTTCGCTCAAACGGTCAATCTGATTTCGCTTTTAAGATCAAGTGGTTTCGCTCATAGTGCATTTCTTGATTTCGCTCATAAGGGGATACTTGGTTATAATTTGATTTCGCTCAAGTGTCTTATTTCGCTCGAAAGTGAACTTTTTCGTGTCGAGATCATTTCACGTCGATCGAGTGTCAGTCAGTTTCAGTTTATTTGATATTTGATTGTACTAATTGTGTTTGCTTGATAATCTGTCAAGGTTTACATCATGGCTGAGGAATTCTACAACACGTTTTTCAACGCGTTCACATCTGAATCGTCTGATGTAGCAAATGTTACACCAAAAACCATCACGAAGGTGATCAATGAGAACATCAAGCATGATAACTTTTACGGAACTCACTCAAAGCCACCAACTCTGGAAAGCATTGAAGATTATACCTGGTGGAAAGAACGTTTCATCAACTGGGCGAAAGCATATGCCCATGAAAGCTGGTTTTGTTTAGAGTTTGGATACGAAAGGCCAAAAGATGATAAAGGCGAAGAACTTCCATTCAAGAGGTTACCGAGAGAAGACAAAGCAGAATACGCAGCTGAACAGAGAATGATTGCTTTGATTCAGACAGCAATCAGAAATGATATATTTGCTCTGCTTACTCATGATGGATCGTCAAAATCAGTTTGGGAAGCTTTACGAGTTAAAGCTGAGGGGGGAAAACAGATTAGAAAGAATAAAATTGCCTTACTTAAAAAAGAATTTGATCTGTTTGATAATATAAAAGGAGAGACAGTGAGACAAATGATAGAAAGATTCTGTCACCTTAAAATCGAACTTGAACGTTTTAAAATTGATAAAACAAGAGAGGAACTTATTGATAAAGTCATTGAGGCGTTACCACGAGCTGATCAGTGGCAAACGTTTGTGTTTATTTTGAAAAATGATGCTTTATATGATACGATTTCTCTTGATGCATTGTTTGAAAAGATAGAGAGTCATGATCTGGAACTATAAAAGCAAAGCAAGATGACTGGTTCTTCATATCAACAGAATGTAGGCTTGTACTACAAAGGCAGTGTACCTTTTGATAAAGGCGTTGGTTCACCAAAAACAGCATTTAGTGGTGAGAAGATGATAAAACCTCCAACAACGTCAACAAGTCATCATTCTGGATATCATTTATCTTCAAAGTCAAATTCTGATGAAACTGAAGAGATTCTGTGCAACATTGCTCTCAAATTGAAGAATTCTCCTGCAATGAGTATCAATGCAGCTAAGCAGCAAATGAGTTTTCTTGCATCTGTTCTGGAGTCTTATGAAGGTCTAGTAGCTGGCAAAATTGGAAACTCTGAATTGACCAAAGAAGACTACGACCAGATTGATCCGGAGGAGATGGAGCTCATTGACATCCGTTGGTGTTTAGCTAGTTGTATTCGCAGAGCTCAGAGGTATATGGAGATTACCGGGAAACAATCGCTTGGAGGTGCTTCAATAAAGCTTGGATTCGACAAATCCAAAGTGACCTGCTTCAAATGCAAGCAAAAGGGTCATTTCAAAAGAGATTGCAGAAACTCTGAAGTTGCTGAAGGAAATGAACGTCCTTTCAACGATGACTATTATCGAAAGGCGATTTACCATCGAAGCAGAGAAGAACCAAAGTTGATTGAAGATAAACCGAAAGAGAAATCAAGAGCTTATGCTGTTATTTACGAAGATGAAGGTTATGATTGGTCTGAAGTTTGTCCAGAAGAAGATCGTTTAGAGAATGTTCGAAAAACAGCTCATGGGAGAGCTATGACAGAAGAAAGAAAGTTTGTTTTTGTTGCTGAGATTCAAGATGAAAACAAAGACAAAGACACTACTGAAATCCATGAAGAAAAAGTTGAAATCAAAGAGAAAACTCGAGAAGAGATCTTGAGTGAGAAGACGTACAGAGAAAGAAACGTGGTCTACAACAGAATGGATGAGATGCAGGAAGAGTATGAAAGTGCTGTCAGCAACAGAAGATGGGATACAAAGAGAGAGTGTTACTACAACAGAGAAGGAGAACCGGTTGTTCCAAAAAAAGACATAATATTTGATGATGTTCTTCTCATAGTCCCGTTGAGAGCTGAGTATTATAGTAAGGTGATGAAAGATGACACATATGCTAAAAGGCATGAAAAGGAGATCAGATATGCCATGTTATCGTGTCTGAGAAAAAGGGATGAAGAGAGAATGAAGAAGAGTGTTGAAGAGATGGTGAACAATCTGAAGAAGAATGCTGAAGAGTTTAACACAGAAGTTGTTGAAGTTGAAGAAGTTGTTACTGAAAAACAGCAGATTGAAGAAGAGGTGAAGAAAGAATAAAAGAATGAGAATTTGGAAGCTGGTGATGCTGGTGATGAAGTTAGTGTTGAAAAGAAGCAAGATGATGCTGATCTGATGCAGACAAAAGCTGCTGAAAACACCGAAGTGCCAATCACTGAGGTAAATTCTGATTCTGATAACTTGGAACTGATTGATCAGTGCAAGAAATGCATGGAACCGTGCAGAGATTGTACCGAAAAAGATGAGCAATTCAAAACAAGAGATCTTGAATTCACAAAAATTGAAAACATTTTCAAAGAAAAATGCAAAGAAATGCTAGAAAAAGAAAAAGTTTTTAAAGAAAATGATGAAAAACTTTCCGAAAAATGTAAAAATATAGAAAAAGAAAATGAAGTTTTGAAAGAAAATGTTTCTAAAATAACAGAAGAGTGTTCTCAAAAAGAAATTGCTTGTCAAGAAATGAAAAAGGAATATGACTCTATGAAATTAGCATATCATATTACAAAAGAGTCATATGAGAAAGTGAAAGATGAAATGAAATATGCTCAATCAAGAATGAATTATCTATCTGAAACAACCAAAGAGCTTAAACGAATGTATGCTAAAAAACAAGATGTTGTTAATTCCTATATTGAGGATGTTGCTAAGTTAAAGCGACAGATTGCTGATTTAGAACAGGAAAACAACAAGTTAAAGAGTTACCACGTGTCGTCATATGTGCTTGAACGAATTTTCAATATGAAACCGGGTGATGGTGAGTCTGAGCAGAACAAGAAAGGCATTGGCTCAGAGTTTCATCAAGTTCCACCACCGGAAAAGTTTGCATTTTATGATGAGGAAAATGTCGAAAAAGCTTTCAACATGGTAGACCAATTGCTAGACAACATTGACATAACCTATTCCAAATCTGATGATTCTCATGATTCAGAGGTGGTAGGTAAAGTCGTTGAAAGTGTGTTGAAAGAAGAGTCGATTGTTACAGGTAAATCTGAATCACAGGATGAAGATGAAGGAAATCTTCATGATGGTTATCTGAAAAACATAAAATCCGAGAAAAGTTTGAATGATGATTCAAAAGGATTGGTTTATACCATGATTGGATCGGACAAATTGTTCTTAGATGTTGTATTCCCGATTCAGAATGTGACTTCAGAAAAGGTTGATAAAGTTTTCAAAATGATTGAGATTGAAAAGTCTGAGATTTCAAAGTTTGCTGGTAAGAGTCATAGAGGTTCGTATAACAAACCTGGTTTTAAGAAGAAAAATATGAAGGCTGGGTTGGGTTATAAGAAAAAACAGAATCGAAACAAAAATGCAACGCCAAATTATCAGGCAAAAATGAGTTTTATTCAAGGAAATAGTTTAGCAGAAGAAAAAGAACTCAAATTGAGACTGTCTAATGATGAATTCTTTGCTAAAAAGAAAAAGCAACAACCACAGGTCAAAGATGTGTCCAAGAGAATATGTTTTAAGTGTGATCAGATAGGACATCTTGCACGAAAGTGTCCAAATCTAAAACCTGTGGATGTTGACAAAAAGAAGATTGATGCTGAAAAACAAAAATCTGAGAATGTGAGACAAAGGTCAACCAGATTTGATTCAAAACAAACTTGGAGGTACAACACAAACAAGTTTGTTTCGAATAAAAATTGGAAATCAAACTCGAATAGGTTCGATTCTAGACAGATCTGGAATTCTCACACACCCAGATTTAGAACAACACAAAGTTGGAAAACTACTGTTGATACAACAAAACCAAATGAGTTTTGGAAACCAAAAGTTGTTCAGAATGAAAATGTTCAAAAAGAGTCACATTTTTACAAAAGAGGTACTCCGAAAGGGCAAACATGGTCTGCTAAGAAACAAGTGATTTCGGTAAATATTGAAAAAGTTGAAGACAAAGTTGAAAAAGTCTTTGTACAGAATGACAAAGATTTTCCGAAGTTAAATGATGCATATTGTGTTGAAATGCCTAAGGTCAAACAGACCTGGGCTAAATTGTTCAAGTAATTGAGTAATTTGAATGTGCAGGTGCTTCTGAAGAATTCTGAATGTCAACAAGAGGAGTGTCGAAGCAGCCTGGCACGAGATAAGAAGGCTGCTGGTCCCTGCAACTATTGAACAGGAAGTTTGTTTGTTCTGTACATAAATAAATAATATTTCAAAAACCCTAAAAATTGAAAATTTTGAAAAACCAAAAATATGTTTTGTTTTTGTCAAAAATATTCAAAAATTTACAAATATATGTTGCTTGAATACGCCGAAACCCTCACGGCTGAACAAACATGATTAATTTCACTAGATTGAAAAACGGTTTTCAAACTGTAAAATGTCAAGGTGTTGTAAATCATGGGGGTACGTTATATTTTCTGCAAATCAGAGCATGTGAAGCAGAAAATGGATGGCGAGACAAAGCTATCAGTATTGGTTGTCAAATTTTCTTTAAATGGTTTTGCATTTTAGGGGGAGTAAGATATTGTCAGAAAATCCAAAAACATTAGAAAATTTGAAAAAGCCAAAAACATGATAAAATTCAAAAATTGAGTTTTTGCGTAAAAAGAGGAAATGATAGTACATCAGTAGACAGTTACAGTATGCTAAAGAATTGTAATGATTAAATAGCGTTAAATAGTCTCACTGATGATATGTCGATATATTTTTATACATTTAGTAAACTTTTTCGGGATATAAACCTAAATTCAAACTTGCTTATTTCGTGGGGAACACTACTTGGATATATAGGTAACCCCTGAAATCTCGTTTGAAAGGTCCCTCTTTCTGAGATACTAGGTCTTTATGCTTAGTGATATCTGGGGTATTATCTCGGGACTTCTGATTTTGCGGAAGCAATGGCCTAATCCCTGGAGAATACTTTCTGCTTGCTTGAAATATAGCGCCGCCCTCAGCAAATTGATGAAACAATAAAATTGATAGTCATTGCTGTTGTAATACAAAAGATCCTCTAAAGGGGACACACCAAAAGTCGAGCCGTCATCTCTCTGCTGAACGGAAGTTCTGACCTGAGCTCTCACGGTTTCGTATTATAATTTATTCCCCTTACAGATATCATCTAGGTATACTCACCTGTAAGACTGAATATTGGGATCTGGATACGGGAGTATATTCAAGAGGTGGGACACATGAATGAGTTTAAGTTCTTAATTCACCTAATTAGTATCCTGAATCAGTTGAAATTTGTGTGAAAATTTAAGTGGATCAGTATATCGACAATCTAAGTGAATTGTTTAATTCTTAATGTGTAACTAAGCTCAACGGTACTTGTGACTTGTAAAAAACTGATATGATCCTCTGACGCATACTCGAACAAAAATATTGTCTGTAAATATGTTTGTTCATATTTCTTTACTGCTTTATATTTTCAGAAAAATTCAAAAAGATTTTTTATTCTGCTTTATTTTCGACAACCGATATCTGAAATGCTGAGTTTCAAAATCTAAGTAAGCTGATTGTGTTTCTGAAAATAAAACAAGTTCATTAATTTGAAACTTGAATTAAAATAAAAAAAAATTCAAAAACAGTTTGTGACATCTCCAAGGTCATTAGTTTGAACTTGGATGATTAACTGTGAGGGAGTTGGATTCTTAAACTTTGCCATATCAATTAAGTTTGTTGATAGGGGGAGTAGTTAAAGAGTTTAAAATAGCCAGTTTACGATTCCTGGATAGTTGAAATTTGAAATGTTGTTACTTATTAATGTTTGAGGATTGCAGGTTATGTACCAGACTACGATCCCGAGAGCAGAGTTTAAGGGGGAGTCTGAAGACAAGTTTGAAGCAAAGAGAAGCTTGTAGATGGAAAGCTAGGCGTCGATCCCAAAGCACGGAAGCTTGACGAAAGGGGGAGCCTGAAGCTGATAGGAAAAGAGAAAGATTGTTGGATGCTTACATTGTTACAACTTGATAGAAAAGGCAGTATGATCAAGACTGAAGATGTGTCATATTGAAGATTAGTCACTGAAGACTTTGTCAATATTCGAGGGGGAGTCTGTTAGTGCATTGCGTCTATTGACTTCGTCTTGTATCATGTAATAGAATAGGATAGGTTAGAATATCCAGTGCACGAGGTTCGAGGAACAATTGTTAGAGAGTTAGCATGTGATTTCGCTTATATATACATGACATATAAGCGAAATCATCAACATCAGATTTCGCTCATATGTACATGGTCACATAAGCGAAATCATCATCCTATATATAGTGCACTTGTTCATTTGTTGGTATCGCGACTTCCAGAATTGTAACGAAGTGCTGCTGAAATCTGTCCAGGTTGTAATCGTTGTTAAATGCAATATAAGTGACAGATATTATAGTATCAAGCTGTTTTCGCGTCTAGTTCTCTGATTCCGCCTTTGAACTGGATATAAAGCTCTTCTGATAGACTCAATCGGGTCAAACAATGATCCTACATATTTTAATTAAAATTTCCGCTGCGTATTTTTGAGAAAAATACTTATTTTCAAACAGTACACTGTGATGTGACCTGACTATGAGGTGCCCGGTTTAGGGGCCTTACAAGTTGGTATCAGAGCGGTGGTTTAAGAGAAATTGGCATTTTAATGCCTAAACTTAAACCGTAATGGGACCAAATTAACGAATGCCACCACGAGTAGCCGCGAGCCAAGAGCTATGTTTTTCATGTTGTGTTTACTAGTTGAATTTTCTTGATTGTTGTGTGTAAATTGATTGGAAGGTAAAACACTAGTGTGACCGTGACGGGAAATGTTTAGAATGTCTGCAATGACACGGACAACCGATGGCACTTGATCAACGTTGTTGGCAGTCTATTGTTTCTGCCGATGTTCTGAATAATGACCTGGAATGAATCATACGAATGTTCTGCCTTGGGTTGGTGGTTAATCATGAGTTGGTGATGGTATTATGCCTTGAGACGAGATGCCTTGTATTATCATCTTCTAAGTGATGGAGTTGTTTATGAGTCTTGCTATATGCATTTTGTGATTTAGTTGTTGGTGCGTACGCTGTCGTTGATATTGGATTATGTGTAGTCTTACGTGGCCAAGTGGCAATGTTTGAATGGCTTGATTTTGTATTAGCATAATCCTTGATGTAGTATAACGGTCATTGTCGACCAATTTATGTGAATAGATTAGTATAAACATGGTTTGCGAGTTGTGTGTATTTACGGTGTTGGTTGCGCCTTGCGCATGTATATTGTTTAAAGTGATGTTATGTGAACGGTTACTTTAGTGCAAACTATAGGGAACGTGTAGATGTTTCTAGCCTGGGTATGATGTTTAGCATGACGATTGGTACGACCCATGAAGGGTACGCCCGTATGAATTTTATATGATTATGTGGTTGACGTGTGGTGGTAGCTACAAAACGAGATAAATGTATTTACCCAGGTTTAGAAATTGAGTATATGAAGTAGAATGAGGGTAGTTGGGGTATAATAAAGCGACATTCTATGCTTTGCTGTTTTGAATGTTGTGATGTTATTTTCTATCACTATTAGTCTTGCATAGGACGTGTCGTGTTTGTTCTTGATAGAATATTGTTATCTTATTTGACGTTTCTCGTGACGAACGATGTGGTTGTAAGACGCTGGGTGTTCTGATTCCTTTTTGGATGTGTGATGGTTATGTGCGCTATTTAAGCTGCAAAATACGAAGTCCATGGACGAGGTTACAGAAGACGATGAGAGATGCATTTTTGATTGCACGCTTAGTCCGCTAGGTGACTATGACGAAATGACAACGATGCTGAAAGATTCAGCACATAGTAACGATGTGGGGTGACAACTTCTGGGAAGATATTTTCGTGGAATATTTGATTGGTGAACCTTCTTAAGACTTAGAAAGTCCATGATGCTAGTGTTGGGAGGTGATAACATATGAATGCAATAGACGACGGACGTTGCGCTTTAGTAGGAAAGAAGGGCAATCGATGGACTTTATATCCGGACGCGATGACGACGATGTTATTGGTATTAATGGTATCTATGGAGATAGGAAAAGGAGAGATGATGCACCATCTCTCAAAGATAATGGGCCATCCGAATTAGTGATAGGTTGCTTAGAGATAAGATGTAAGGTGTGGTGACCCTTGATTGTGTTTTTCGCGGTGTGCATATTTGTGATGTCAGTGTGTGTTACGTTAGTATTAGGATGTGTGGTCCTAACTCGAGTTACGTGTGTTGATGTGGAGCACATATTTTCCTTACACAACCGGTTAGTAATGCAACCATGTTGGATATGTGACAGTGCTAAGGGACTTAACGCCCAGTGACAATGTAATTTGACGCATTGAGATGAAATGGCTTCAGGTAGAAGACTTAGTTGACGCATGTTATTGGGGACTAGAGCAATTAAGATTGTTTGATGGAGACAGGACGACAAATGTTAGAGGTGAACCTTGATAGCTAAACATAATGGGAAAAACAAGAATGGCTGGTGGAGTTTGTATCCAGGCGCAACGACGAAGATTTGAATAGTAAATTTTGGATCTACGAAAGTGGACACATTAGGTTATGGACAAGCTCTTGGAGATCACCAACTAAGGAAGGGGAATGCTTCACATTAGCGGGCATTTGATTAATTATGCACGAGTTTCTTTCGAACATTGAGCTTAGACGACGTAATAGACAATGTTATCAATGACCGAATGGATGATGTCCATGATGATGATGTAATGGTGATAAGGCAATTAGTTATTTTGGTGGGAATCTTCAGGTTAAGGTCAACGTGTTGACAGATACTGGAAGGTCATTGCAAATGACCAACAAGGAAATATACAAATTGTAAGACAGGGATGCCTCGCGAGTATAGAGTCGAGTGAAAATATGCATGAGGATTGTGTAAGCAAATATAACAAGTTTTGAGGTATGGTATTTTAATTGAATATAGAAGCGACAACAATAATGTCTAATGGTGACGGGGTGTCACATAGAAAAGCGGAAGTGTAGAAGTGAGGCAATATATACGTATGGTCTTAGTCAAGTGGGATTCGAGGACGAATCCTCATTTAAGGGGATAGACTTGTAACATCCCAAAAATTTACAAACCTTATGAAACGAGTACACGAAGTATCGGTTGGCGATTTTAAACATACAAGATATGACTTAACGGAAATAACTAGTTCAAGGGTTCAATTTTCATTATTTGAAACCGTATTGGGAACAAGTTTTATAAAGTGGATATTTGAGTGGCCAAAATGTAACTCTAGAATTATAAAAACTGTATAACTACAAACCCTAAGCCATGCGGCTGGGTTGTTTACGGCAGAAGAGAAAAGCGAGAGAAAGAGAGAGTTCGAGATCGGAGATGATTCTACGATGGTTTGTGAGCGACAACTTCAGATCAGGATCAGGTAAACTCCGTTTATAATTTCCCGCCTTCATTCAGTTCGTTTGCATAGGTTCGGTTTTGGGTTTGGAGGTTGAAGGTTATGGCGACGGTGTGCGGTGATGACGGTGGCGAAGTGAAGATGTGCGGTGATGACGATGGCGGAGTGGCTGCATGTGACGGATAGAAGGGGGCACGGTAACGACGGTGTGTATGGTGGCGGTGGTGGTCGAAAGTGGTTATGGTGGTGGTGCATGACGGTTGTTGTGGTGATATTTTAGTCTTGGAGTTTTCTTTGGTGAGGTTTAAGGTTCGAAACTAGTTGGCGTGTTGGATATATGCATGCATATGTGATTATTGTTTACAATGTTCGTGTGTGGGAAAAAGGTTTGGTTCAAGGTGATAAGGCATGGTTAGGAAGTGTTGGGTTTTTCTTTTCTTTCTGTATGGTTTCATGAGGATGATGGCTTCTTGATGAAGATGATTATGTTAAATGATGAGAAAGTGGGAGACATAAGTGCATGGGATTTTTTTCTTTTGGGTGACGTAGGAAGTTAATACTCTAATAATAATATTAGAGTAAATAATGGATATGGAGCTTTGTGTTGAGTGAGTTGCATATAATTGAAGATATGCATGGGTTCATGTACGGGGAGGTTGTTTTGTATGCGTCTGGGGACCGGGTGTGGGTTCACGGGTTCAGATGGGCCTAGGGTGGTTCGATTTCATTGAGGCACGAGTCGGGTTATACATTATGTTTTCGGATGAACCATAACCACGAGTTATTCGGTTACAAGTTTCGTTAGAGGACGCGGTTCAAGACGGTTAGCTTGCGGGTTTGGAAGCTCTGCAACCGGTGAGTTCTAATCCTTTTTTTTTCTTAAATATTTTCGGGGCTAGCATATATGCTTTTCACATGTTTTGATATGTGTTACGAGTTTTATAGATTAACGAGTTTTGCGACTAAGAAGTTTTATAAACATTTTTACACCAACAATACTTTTTACGACGTAGTGATTAATCAAGTTGTATTAGTCCGCGTAGGCGTTTGACGTTTTATTTAGTGATGTTGAATTCGTATAGGTATGGGGCGTGGTAGGTGTCGATATTAAAAGCACGACTTGAGCCGTGATAAATTTTAATTGGTAAACCTATCATACGTTTCGATCCTTAGTGGTAGCGAGAACGTGAAGGTAGTAGTTGCCGGGTAGTTGACATGCTTTTAACCTTGTATGTGTATCTTTGTGCTTTATGTGAATTAGCATCCTTGAGGTGCTTGATACGGGTTAGTCGTGATGGCAGCGTTACCTTCGGGGTGGCGTCAGGTCACGCGATGTTGGTTACTGGTGATGGCGGCGTTACCTTCGGGGTGGCGTCAGGTCACGAGATGAGGGTTATTTGTGATGGAGGCGTTACCTTCGCGGTGGCGTCAGGTCACGAGATGAGGGTTATTTTTTGATGGAGGTGTCACCTTCGGGGTGGCATCAGGTCACAACAAATACCCTTGAGGTGTTTAAATGATTAGCCTTAGTGGCAACGACGGACCCTTCGGGGTATTATGTGGGCGACGGACTCTTCGGGGTCAAATTGGAGGTGACGAGGGTGCCCTGACGAGGGCAATGATGATAGCCTTCGTGCAACAACTGATGTGTTAGGTTCTCACCTTACGTGCTGATGTGTTTCGCGCTAGTTAAATGGCGGGTAAATGATTATTATTGTGCAGTTGACGAATGATGTCAAATGATGTGGGTGCTAAATGATGTTTTATTATGCAGTTGTTGAGTGATGTTAAATTGTGTAGTTGTCAGATCAGGTTAAGTTACAATTGAGTTATTAGGCCATTAATTGTTATGTACTAGATACGGGTCGGTTTGGTTAACTGTCCTATGAATTAAGATGCATTGTGGGTCATCCTTTAGTGTTTCAGTAATCGGGTCCACATCGGAAAGGATTACTGTAGGATGGTTGCACTAGGATATGGGTGGAGCTTTTAGTCGTTTTGGGTGACGGGTTATCGTTAGACTTTAAAATGATAACGTATTTTAATAAACGATGGTGGTTTTAAAATGATGGTGTTTTGGTTTTCAAATAAAGCATTTGGGATGTGTTTTAAATGCTTCAACTAAACTGTTAGAACTCATTCAGCGTGGCTGACTTTTGCATGTATGTTAGATTGTTTTGCAGGTGTTTGATTCGAGTCGGTGTTGCTCTTGGCTAGCAGATGTGATTACTCGTGATATGGTGGAATGCATTCGATTTGTTAGAAACTAAATAACTTTTTGAGTTTTATTTAATCATGTACTATTTTAATTAAAATTTCCACTGCGTATTTTTGAGAAAAAGACTTATTTTCAAACAGTACACTGTGATGTGACCTGACTATGAGGTGCCCGGTTTAGGGGCCTTACACACACCCTCCCAGGGTGAGACTTTCAACACGATACTATCACCTACAACGGTCTTCCAGCGTTTCCTAAGCTCATCAGCTTTCCTGATGGTCACGTGTAGGTCCCTCGGAGGATGAGGTCAAACCTTATCCTTGTTATGCTTAACACACTAGCAAGTGCGGAATCCAAGCTAGCATGCAAACCGGTAGTTTATATGAGAAGAGAAAGGTAGACACACGAGATATCAAAGTTTTCTCTTGTATTTCAGTGGACACGGTTACAGCCCTTTACCAACTGAAAATACTCTCTCTACAAGACCAAGTTCACTCACATCTCCCTCTCTCCCATGAAGTGAACACAATACATGGGTATATATACCCATCACAGCTTGTCTGGTCGAAGGATCAGATAGACAGATCGAAAGATCATCTATCGATCTGAAACCTATCGAAGGATCCACATATACCTCGAAGGATGATATCCTTCGAGGTCCATCTATATCCATCGATTGTTTATATCCTTCGAGCTCATCGAAGGATATAAACAATCCTTCGATGACTCATCCTTCGACACAACATCTTACAAACAATGTGCTAACTGTTTGGCCAAGTCAAACCGGAGGATGGTTGACTTGGTCAAACTTACATCGAACACACATTGTAACAAACCTAAGACGTAACTCAGACTAACAGAAGACATCGTTTTGTATCATGACAGAATACAGACAAAGTACAGACACAAGTGCACCAACAAACTCCCCCTTGGCTGTAGCTTTGTCTCGATCTTCGTGTCTTTAAGTCTTTGACGTCCTTTCAAGTCTTCAATGTCGGAGGATCTTTAAAGTCTTCACGTCTTGGAAGCAGAAAGTGTACCAACAAACTCCCCGTTTCATGTAGGAAGTGTGTTGACAAACTCCCCCTTAACATAAGCTCCCCCTTGAGTTATGCTCGTGAAATACTTGTTCTTTATGAATTGAGATCCTTGTGGTGTTGATGATGGTCAGCGGCAACTCGATCATCTTCATCACTTGAGTGCCTTCACGTCGTGTCTTCATTCCAAAGCTTGTCATGGACCATGTTCTCCTTGCCTTTAGAATCTGCACATGCAAGAAATCTAAACACGTAATGAGAACAACTGCCTGGAATATCATAAGCAAACGACACACATGTGACCATTGTTTAATCAAACACCGTCCGACAGTTTGAAAGTTTAACACATTTATCAATTTTAGTTTTTAACTTTCAAAACTTGCAAATTTCGACCGTTTATGAAGAATCAGTCGTTTCGGTTTTCAATCAGGTTTCAGGTAACGAAGACTCGAGCTCCAACATCGTACGATCGAAAATAAAATAGAAATAAAATCTTTTTGGCTTTTAGAAAGTTTATATTAAAACACACCTAAAATCTTTTTGGTATTTTGAATATTTCAAATGCAAAGACTGAAAGCAGTAAATAAATATATACAAAGATGCAGAAACTGAAAGCATTAAATAAATATTTACAGACATTCTTTTTGCGAGTTTCGAGGGTAAGAGAATCATATCAGTGTACGGTCATGCCAAAACGCTCTTGTTGTTCTTTTAGTTAACATTAAGATAAGCATCCTATAACAATTATCGGTATTGTTATCCACATAAGCTCAACTTATCAGATGTAATCATGGCGAGGGGATACGTTAAGGTATGATTTATACTTACCGACCGGTGTTCATCCACATCACGACACATTCCCGTATCAAGGTATGCACGAGGGTTCATCTTACCGGTGAGTATACCGATTATCATCTGTTTGACCGTATATGATGTGAGATTCTCACTTATTTTGATTTGAAAACAAGCCCTATGTGATAGAATCACTTATTGATGAGGAACTTGATTTTCGGATGCATGAGGGCACAAGAGCAAGTCCGTGAACAGGTCAGTACTTTCGTACAGCAGAGAGACGAACTTGACTCCCGGATAAATGTGATATATTATCACTTATTTGTATGGACATGTGATTGTTGATCACTTATTGAGGTCGAATGCAATATGTACACGTATGTATGGTATCATGGAAGATCTAGACTTGCGTCCCCGTTATTTTTCGGTAAAAGAAACAACCATGATACCCAGATGATAAGCAGCATAAAGACCGAATATCTCAGAACCTCGGCAATCTCTCAAACGAAATTTGGGTACTAAGACCATATGCCAATGAATGGTTCCCACCTGGTCTTCAGTCGATTTAAGATTTATATCACCCTGCACACTTTAAAATGATTGTGAGCCTACCGATACATCTTATATAGAGCTGCTTATCGTTTTTCATTTTGCATTTCAGTTTAAAGAGGTTTAGACAGACCACTGATGTACTATCATTTTCTCTTTTGCTCGCCAGGAAACTCATTTTTGTTTTTCTATTGTTTTTGTGTTTTTGAAATTTTTCGATGTTTTTGGATTTTTCAAATTTTGGATTTACTCCCCCTAAAATCAATAAACTAAGATAAATTTAAAACACAAAGGTATTTACAAAAATGATTTTCCGATGTTGGTTTTACTCTTGCTTGACCTTAATGCCGTTTACCAATAATAAATAGTCAAATCTTGATTTGTCAAATGCTTTGGTAAAAAGGTCGGCACGTTGGTCATCGGTGTGGACGTAAGCAACATCGATTAGCCTTTTCTCAAAGCAATCACGTATGAAGTGATACTTAATTTCGATGTGCTTAGTCTTTGAATGCTGCACAGGATTTCTAGTGATCTGTAAGGCAGCAGAATTATCAACGTAAATAGGAGTAGTTAGGAATTCAAAACCGTAATCACGCATTTGTTGTTGGATCCATAGGACTTGGGAGCAACAACTTGAGGCAGCAATGTATTCAGCTTCGCATGTTGATGTAGCGACACACGTCTGCTTCTTGCACTGCCATGTGACTAGGCGATTTCCCAAAAACTGACATCCAGCCGTTGTGGATTTGCCGTCGATTTTGCATCCGCCAAAATCAGAATCACTGAAAGCGATCAATTCAAAGTTATTATCCCTAGGGTACCAAAGACCGGTGTCAGGGTAACCCTTCAAATAACGAAAAATCCTTTTTTACAGCTGCAAGATGTGAGGCCTTCGGGTTGACTTGATATCTGGCAAGTAGGCACGTTGGGTACATTATATCTGGTCTTGATGCTGTGAGGTACATAAGAGATCCGATCATCGCGCGGTAGTATGAGGGGCTAACAGCTTCACCCTTCAAGTCTGGAGTAATTCCGTGATTTTGCGGCAGTGGGGTACCGATGGGCGTTGCATCAGACATCTGGAACCGGCTCAAGATGTCACCAACATATTTAGTCTGATGGATGAATATCCCAGACTCAGTTTGTTGTACTTGTAGGCCCAAAAAGAAAGTCATTTCCCCCATAGCACTCATCTCGAATTTATCCTGCATGATGCGCTCGAAATTCCTACACAAAACATCATTAGTAGAACCAAATATAATATCATCAACGTATACCTGTACCAGTAGAAGATCTCCATCTTGTTCTTTGATGAAAAGAGTACAATCGATAAGACCTTTGCGAAATCCATTCTCCAGCAGATAATTAGATAAGGTTGCATACCAAGCTCGCGGTGCTTGATGTAGACCATATAGAGCTTTGTTGAGCAACCAAACCCGATCGGGATGGATAGGATCTTCAAAACCTGGAGGCTGTTCGACGTACACCTCTTCTTCCACCACACCATATAAGAATGCACTTTTCACGTCCATCTGGTATACCTTGAAACCTTTGAATGAGGCATAAGCCAGAAAGATCCGAATTGCTTCTAGACGTGCAACAGGTGCATACACTTCGTTGTAGTCGATCCCTTCTATCTGACGAAAACCTTGAACGACTAGCCTTGCTTTGTTTCGAATAACGACTCCACGGTCATCCTTTTTGCATTTAAACACCCAACGGGTACCAATCTTCTTGTAACCAGCAGGTTTCTCTACGAGTTTCCAGACACCAAGCTTCTGGAATTGTTGAAGTTCTTCCTGCATCGCTTCAACCCAAGAGTTATCTTTCAAAGCTTCTTTCCAAGTTCTTGGCTCTTCCTGTGAGACATAACACGCGAAAGACCAATCATTTTGTTGACCAGATTCTCTAATCGTCGCATACAAGCCTGCATTGTTGTTGTTTCGCAACATGTTTCTTGTTTGAACGCCACTTTGTACATTTTCGATGATGTTTTGTTGAGGATGGGTATTGTGAATCCTTGTTTCTGGATTATCTTGAACTGGAATGTTTGTACCCAGATTGTTGAGATTGAAATCAACAACCAATTCAATACCCGGAATTGACGAAGAGGATGATGCAGTAGCTTCAGCTGTTCTAGGGGCGTCCACTGGAGGAGTACCCTCTGAAGTACCATGAACTGCTGTTATTGGACCTTCTTGATCTGCATCTAGAAATTCATCATCCTCTGAAGATTCGTTCAATTCGGTAGCATCGTGAAAATCCTCATTGTCGAGAGCATTATTGTTCACTGAAGATGGTTCTTGATTGACAATAATGGGACGAACCAACGGTGAATCTGTTGCGTTGTCACTCTCGAAAAACATCCTTGCCGCAGCGTTTTCTTCAACTGCTTCAACATTGATCGAATTGAAAAAGTCATCGTACTCAAACATCCAAGGCTGACCAGGATTTCTAACTGGCAAAGTGTGCCTTTGTACTCTGACTTCAGACCATTCCTCGACCCTTTTAGTCTCTAGATTCCAGACTCTTAAGTTCGGGGTGGCATACCCAAGAAAGTATCCATCAATTGCTTTTGCCCCAAACTTTCCATTAGGATTGATTATTGTGCATGGAGCTCCAAACGGTTCAAGATATGACAAATCTGGTTTCCGTTTGTTAATAAGCTCAAAGCAGGTCTTGTTGTGCCTTTTGACTGTAAGGACTCGGTTCAACGTGTAACATGCAGAGGACACAGCTTCAGTCCAGAATGGAATGGGCAACTGCGATTCTACCAACATAGTCCTAGCAGTCTCGATCAATGTGCGGTTCTTACGTTCAGCGACGCCATTCTGTTGAGGAGTATAAGCTGCACTAAATTCGTGAAGAATACCTTTTGAAGTGCAAAACTCCGCCATGGCATGATTTTTAAATTCTGTACCATTGTCGCTACGTATCCGCCTAACCTTCAACTTATATAGATTCTCAATCTGAATGATCAAGTTTTTGATAATACCGAAGGTTTCGCTCTTGTGTGCCATGAACGCCACCCAAGAAAATCTTGAATAATCATCAGTTATCACGAGGCAATATTGATCATTCCTAATGCTTTTGTGCTTGACAGGACCGAACAAATCCATGTGCAAACGTTCAAGAGGAACAGCCACCGTGTTGATTTTCTTTGTAGGGTGTCGCTTCTTCGTTTGTTTTCCTTTCTGGCATGAGACACAGACGTCTTGAAGATGGAAGTTTTTAAGGGGAACACCATTCACTAATTCATTTGACACCAAATGATTCATTTTGCGTAAGTGAATGTGACCCATTCGTCTGTGCCAAGAGATTGAGTCTTTTTCTGTGGCTTTGGAAACGAAACAAGTTGCTTGTGCAGACGTTGTGATAGCTTGGCTCATATCAAGGACATACAGATCATTTATCCTTGGAGCCGACAAGAGAATCCATTCTTTTGGAATTTTGAAGCCGGGTTTCAGCACATAACATCCATTTGCATCAAAGTGTACTGAGAACTGCTTATCACAAATTTGAGAAACACTAAGAAGATTGTGATCAAGTTGTTGTACGAAGTTGATCTTATCAAAGCTAACAAACCCGTTGGAAATCATTCCTTCACCCGTAATATATCCGCCTTTATCTCCAGCAAAAGCAACATAACCTCCTCTAATAGATTTGACGTCGTAGAGAAGCTTCATGTCGCCTGTCATGTGCCTGGATGCCCCACTATCAACAATCCAATGACTACTGATAGTTCCTCCTGGAACACCCTGCACATGAACTCACTTGATTAGTTGGAGATGGGGACCCAAGCCATTGTGGTCTTGGGTCTTCCATTTTCATCAACAACAATAACTTCTACCTTTTGATGATTTGGAAATTGTGATGGCCCCCCTGATTCAATAACCGTTTTTGGTTTCCAGGTCTGTTTTGTTATACCAGTTTGATTATTTATAGATTTAACTTCGTGATTGTTTGAAGTTTTTGAAAATTTTGAGTTTTCTGGCTTAACTGAAACAAATTGTTTTTGAATCACATCAGTTTTAAGTGCCTTTTCAATCACTTTGACTTGTTGACGTTTCTGTTTATTTTCCCTTTCTCTTACAAGTCGGGGATCTTGTTTTACAGAAACAGATCGCTTTTGGTGATTGTGTTCACGGGGATCATCTTTTTGGATTTTAATTTATGAAGATACGGACAATTTCGAATTATATGTCCAATTGTACCACATTCGAAACATGATCTTTGTTCAACAAACCCCAAAGTATCATGTGATCGTCTTGCCGATGATGATGATGAACTTTGTGATCTCGAGGTACTAGGTTTCGAACTATTTGGTTCATTCCTTTTTATGACTGTTGCTTTCTTGACAAAATCTAAGTTAGATTGATTTTCAAACGTTTCAATTTTGTCCGTTCCCTTAGATTTCACAAAGTTCACATTCTTGTTCTTCTTCTTATTCGGCTTCCTTTGACTTTCAGTCGGTGTTTTACCTCTTGGTTTGGTATGATTTTGCTGCGTGTTCACTGTTGGTAATTTTTGATTGCCAAATTGTTTTCTAACTTCAGCCTTTGGGATAGGAGGGCACTGTGTTACCACAATGTGTGATCCTTTCTTACCCAGAAATTTACTTGTCGAATTTTCAAAAACTTTACTTATTAAAGATTGATTAACATTCTTTATAGGAAAATCTTTGTCTGAGTAAATTTTATCATCACCAACAAGAGTGTACAGCAAATCCACACTATCCGACTCTTTTGCAGACGAGGACTCGATTGCAACAGGCTTAGCGGGTTTTGCAGGAGGATCACACAGAATATGATTCTCAAGAGGTATGTCCTCTTCTTTTATCACCGCATCAGACTTTGCTGAATCAGTATCATCAGATTCATCATCAGAAGAATCAGCATCCTCAACAACAACTGGAGGATCCTGATACTGTTCAGCAGAAGACACACATGTATCTGCTGACACATCCGAATCTGATGATCCTTCTTTCTTGTATCCGAGTCCTGTTGCAAATTCATTAACATCTAGAGGAACAGATGGTTCAAAGAAAGTTCTATCCTCCTCGTCAGGCATGGCATCATAATTGTGTCTCACAGGTGGTGGACATTTCTTGTAGCCTATGCATGTGACATCCCGTTTCTCTTTCTGTACGTCAATGATGTGATCCAACACATAGCTAGAGCTCAAATAACTGTCTAGCTTAAGTTGGATCGCCTCACTTTCAGTTTTCACACAAGCCATTTCCTTTTGCATTACCTCAAGACGAGTTATATACAAATTAATGTCAGTTTGTTTTCTGGAAACCATTTTAGTTAACTCGGTTTTATCTTTCTTTAATTTTTCAATTACCGATTTAAACTCCTTTTCATGGTTTTCATAAAACATGTTGGCTTCAGTGCACTTCGAAAGATCAACGGTCAATTTCTGATTGTGGATGAATGTCACATCATATTTCTCTTGCAAAGCCTCGTGTTTGCTTTGCAATTCACACCACTTATCATTCAATGAAACATGTTTGTCTTGCAAGTCAAACAAACTAGCTTGTAAAGCATCATGTTTGCCTTGCAACTCAGACATGTTTGCCTCTAAATCAGCACATTTAACATTTAAACTATCACAATTTTCACAGCTAACTACAGTGGGTTCATCGACACATACTTGACTTGATGAACTGTCGACATTAGCCATAAAGGCTGAATGGAGAGAAGACGAAGAATAAGCAGCTTGATCCACCAAAATAGATCTTCTTTCAATTCCTGCTGTAGCTTCTTCCAAAAGCTCATCAATATCTGCATCGACTGACGCACTTGATGTCTCATCCACATGATCATTTCCTGAAGTGGAGGATTCTTCATCTGAGCTTCCACTATAACCAGAACTGTCTTCATCTTCAGAAGATTCATCACCATTGGTGGAAGATTCTCCACCACTGGCGTGCTTTAAATCCTTTACGACTTCAGTAAAACACGCTGTTCCATCTGGAGCATCATTTCCCAACTGAATTGACCAATCACAACCTTCATCTACTTGAACCACAAGTGCCTGGTTGGCATTAGATGGTCCTGCTTGACTTTGGTTGTTGACAGGCACCAATGTGCGCTCATTGTTCCTTACTTGGTTCTGATTTGCCCTGTTGCCTTGACCTCTGAAAGGATTTTGGTTTCCATGTTGAGATGGCCTCGTACATTCACGTTTGAAATGACCACGTTCGCCACAATTGAAGCACTTAACAGCCTGCTTATCAAACCCATACTTGGTGTCTTTCTTGCTTTCCAAGCTGGTTCTGCCAGTTCTTTCCATGAAATCCTTTGCTCGCCTAACAGCACTGGCAAAGGCCCACTTGATGTCCATCATCTCCATCTCCTCTTTATCGATCTGCTGATAGTCTTCTTGAGTCAGATTAATGTTGCCAATCTGACCTTCCACTAATCCACAGTATGCGCTCACCAAAGTGTTTAGAAGCTCCATATGTTCTTTTGCTACTTCAACACTGACTTTAGAGAAACTTGAGGTGTCGAGCCGTACTGTATTTGGCTTTGATTGTTGACTAGCAGATGATGTGCTTCCATAACATGCTTGCTGTTGAGGAGGAAGTGGATTCCCGTATAAATCTGTTGGTCCGGTAGATCGAACAGGTAATGGATTTCCGAACATATCAGTTGCTCTGATAGGTCGTTGGCTTGGCTGTTGTGGTACTGGTTGAGGGACTGGTTCAAGCGGATTTCCATACATGTCAGTTGTTGGAGGAGGATTGCCATACAAGCTAGTGCTAGACACAAACGCTGTTTGAATTGGAGCTTGTGAAGAAGGTTTTGTAGAAGTGCTAGAAGTTCCATAATACATTTCAGGATTTTGTGGCACTTGAACTCTTTTTGCCTTGAGAGTTTCTTCCTGATTCTTGTTTTCCAGGAGTTGAGCAAAGTCATTGAAGTTTGTTGTAGCTAAAGTGCCATTGTACTTCATGATTTCCAAGAAAGTATTCCATTGAGGTGGCAGTGCATCTGCAAACTTTTTCACTACCTCTGCTGAAATTGTTACAACCCCAATATTTGCCAATTCAGTCAGCAAATGATTAAATCGACTTGTCAAATCTCCTAAAGATTCATTCTCCATACAAGTAAAACCATCAAACTCTTTCTTTAGCAGGTCTCTTCTCAATTGACGTGTCGCTTCATTTCCTACGCCCCTTATCTTCAATGCGTCCCACAACTTCTTCGTTGTCTTGAAACTGACAAATTGATGATAAATATCTTTGCTTAACGCCTGAGTAAGAATGGCATACGCTTTCTTCTCTAAGTCATAGACCTTCTTCTGATCTTCCGTAAGATCGGCAAACGTAGCAGCAGATGAAGCGGCAACCTCTATTGTTTCATCAAAATCTGTGATGAAACGCAACCACAATTCTGTATTTTGACCAAGGACGTATGTATGAAATCTATCAAACCATCCCGGATATTCACTTAAGTGCATCAACTTTGGAGGCCTATTCAAACTTCCCGTTTCACTCTCGCTTAACAAAATGCTTTGAATACTTGGAGTTTGATTTGATACGAATGCCCATTGACCGGTAGATATAGCATTAGCTTGCGAAGACACAGGTACGGGAGATTCGGCCCATGCAGGAGATAAACGGGTATTTGTATACTTTCCCGAATCCGGAGTCGGAGTACCATAATACATTTCTGTATTTATCGGAACACCCCACATCGAATTCATTTTTGATGAAGAAAAATTGTTACTCTAGTTCCAGCCGAAGGATCCCTGATCGAAAGACGAGAAAAACACAAACTTGTTAAACTTAAACAGACTAGGATCGAAGGATCAATACTTATTCGAAGGATCAACAGTGTTCGAAAGATTCTCCAACCGAAACATCCTTATCTTTCGAACCAGAACTGCAGATCGAAAAATGTATCCTTCGAAAAGATTCCTTGGATCGAAGGATAAGACACAGACTTCGAAGGATGTTCGAAGGATGATTATCTATCGAACTTCCTTTGATCGAAAGATGATCTTTCGACTTCGAAGGATATCCTTCGATCGGAACTGACACAATTGACAAAAGTGACAGGTTGGTGAAAAGGTGATGGGTTGGTAGAAACTTTCGGCAGAAGGTATGCTCAGACCATACCTTTTATGAAAATCAAGATTTGAACAATAAAATATTACACAAAAAGGACTGTTCTTCTCCAGAAACCGGTCACCGGAGTAAGCCGGAGTTTGGCCGGAAATTCCCAAACTTCTTAAAAACAAGTTTTTAAGTTACCCAACCCGCCTTTAACACACCCGGTTAGTTTAGAACACGTTTTTACGTCAAGAAATGCGAGAAAAACACTAAAAACGGGTGCTAAACCATGTGAGTTTTGTCCAAACACTCCAAAGTCTTGTATAAACTCGGTTTTTAACAAGGAAAAGAGCCACGGCTCTGATACCACTTGTAGGTCCCTCGGAGGATGAGGTCAAACCTTATCCTTGTTATGCTTAACACACTAGCAAGTGCGGAATCCAAGCTAGCATGCAAACCGGTAGTTTATATGAGAAGAGAAAGGTAGACACACGAGATATCAAAGTTTTCTCTTGTATTTCAGTGGACACGGTTACAGCCCTTTACCAACTGAAAATACTCTCTCTACAAGACCAAGTTCACTCACATCTCCCTCTCTCCCATGAAGTGAACACAATACATGGGTATATATACCCATCACAGCTTGTCTGGTCGAAGGATCAGATAGACAGATCGAAAGATCATCTATCGATCTGAAACCTATCGAAGGATCCACATATACCTCGAAGGATGATATCCTTCGAGGTCCATCTATATCCATCGATTGTTTATATCCTTCGAGCTCATCGAAGGATATAAACAATCCTTCGATGACTCATCCTTCGACACAACATCTTACAAACAATGTGCTAACTGTTTGGCCAAGTCAAACCGGAGGATGGTTGACTTGGTCAAACTTACATCGAACACACATTGTAACAAACCTAAGACGTAACTCAGACTAACACAAGACATCGTTTTGTATCATGACAGAATACAGACAAAGTACAGACACAAGTGCACCAACATCACGCGTTGCCGCCAAACGATTCCCGATCCAACCAATCTTCCCAAGAGTTTCGAGTACAAATCCTGGACTCGTAATTAAGTTGTCAATCACCTTAGTCCAACAAGGAGGTTGGTATTATCGTCCATGCAATGCCTCAAACAGAGCTGTCTGAATACTAGAATGGTGTATGCTGTAGTAGGACTCATCCAAAGGTAAGCGTCCTTCCAGTTTTACTAAAGTTAATCATACACATGCTCGCAGCATGTCTTCGAGTGTCAGGATGGTTCGTTTACTCAGACCGTTTTTCCTACGGTGATAAGTAATGCTCATGTCTAGACGTGAGTCAAGGGTTGTGTGTATTGCCTAATGTAAATCAGGTATAGATCAAATTCAGAGGTAACTGAAGTTGGCACCTTGTGCCTAAAACCGCTCTTCACAGGTAATTACTCTCAGGATACGAAGACTTATCAATCTTCCTTGATTGCAAGAAAGTGTACTGGTTACCTGAGTCAATCAACGATCACCCAGGTGATAGTGTTTCCGTTTCGGGTTTCAAGTAGGCCAGTGATAAAATCCATAGCAGCCTGTTCTCATTTCCATATGAGTGTTTCCGGTTACTGACCCAAACCAGAAGGTTTCTGATGTTCCACCTTGACTTTCGCACACGTCAAATGTCGTTCACATGCTTCGCTGTGTAGGCCTACAAGCCCAGTCGCTAGTACAAGAGCTTTAGACCTTAATATATCCATCAAAATCCAGACAACTAGGATCTCGAGGCTGGTGTGCTTTGCTCAACACAAGTCCCCTTGGATTGCTGTATAGTGGAATCCATATTCGTTTCATAAAGTAGCGAATATCATCCAACTGGACAAAATTTGCACCTCCATGCCCCGCATGGACGCAACTTGAAATTTCTCTTCCTTCAGCGCTTCAGTTTGAACAGGGCGTATCTGATCGAGGCAGGCTAGAATCGACGGTGAGCTGCAAGCTCATACGCGTTTTGGTTCCATAGTCGTAATCGCTCAAGAGTTCCCTCCAGTGAAACGTGCTTAGCTCTTTCGAAACAGGGGTACACGGGAGGCCCTTGTGATCGATCTAAGCAATGCATTTGGTATCGTCCAAGTAATGCCTCCAACTTAAATCCAAAGACCATGGCTTTCACCGCATATCGTGACTCGTGCAATTCTTCTTGTAAATCCACCACGTAGGTCATCACCTTCTCGTGTTGCATCAGCATGTAACTGGGACTCCGATTTGAGCTACCATGGTATACCACTAGATCACCCGCACCCTCAGGTAAAGACGATGCTCAGTACATTGCAGAGTTGGGATTCGAAAGCTGAAAAGACGTCCTCCTGTTTTTGTCTTCCACGAACACATCACCCTGCTGTGCAAAAGAGATTTAAAGTTGCGCGATCTTCGAAAATCCTGTGATGAATCTGCGATAGTATCTAGTGAGACCAAGAAATTGTTGTATCCTTGAAGGGATCTTTGGTGTCGATCAGTTTCTAACAAAATGGATCTTAGCGAGATCCACGTGTATTCCCACTTCGTTGATTATATGACCAAAAATGTACCTCTCGAATCCAGAAGTTACCTTTAACAAGATTTCGCGCGGAGTGGCTCCTCCCTCAGGAGCTCTAAAATAAGGTACATATGCCGCCCATGTTGTTCCTTTCTCCTGATAATGATTCAAAACGTCATCAACAAACACGGTCAATTCATGTGATCCATAAAGCTGTTGGTGTGTTGATTTACCCAAAGGTCATGGAATACAAAGTCACATTGCGTTCGATATGCCGTCTTCGGAACGTCCTCCTCCAGGACTTCCATCTGATGATTTCCCGATCTCAAGTCAGTTTCCGAGTAGATGATTTGACCCTTGCAGCTGGCCAAGCAGGTCGTCAATTATGAGGTAATGGGTGACGGTTCCCGACTTGCACCTTGCTGAGTTTACGGTAGCCGAGACACGAGTGAAAGGACCTGTCCTTCTTTTCACAGGTAGAGCTCGGGCTCCCCAAGGCAAGGAGCTAAATCAGTTAAGACCCCTGTTCAGCGGTTCCTGAAGTTGATTAGGCAGTTCCTGCAACCTTTCTGATGTGAGACAATAAGGAGTACTAGTAATAAGGGCTGCTTCCGACATGATACCGATCTGATATTCCACCTGAAGATGTGAAGGTAAACCTGATACTCCTTCTGGTAGCACATAGGGAGAAATCACGAAAAATTGGTGGATCCTCGATCCTCTTTTCCTTAGCCATAACATCAGTAACGAGTGCTAACATAGCGGGGTAATCCTTCGGTGGACACTTCTGGCCTTCATTGCTGAATTGATGCTAACCTCTGCACCACTCGGATACTTTATGACAGACGACGATTTTCTCCTCACAGGGTATATCTGCGCGATATCTGGATAACCAATCCATACTAACTACTGCATCAAAACTATCAAGGGTAGTAGAAAGAAGGTCGATGTCGAACACTTGTCCCACAAGGTCGAGTTTGCATCCCAACGAACATATGAAATTTCAATTGACTTGCCATCAGCCGATTCCACAATAGGTTCGGTTTCAAGAAACATCAGGGTTAAACAGAATAGAGACAAAGCGATTAGCTACCCATACAAGTTACCATGTTGCTATAATGCCTGGCATCGCCTACGGCAATCCTAAATGCCCTACCACGAGTACCACTTCCAGTGTTGTTGTTACGATCACGTGGATCCCCAATACTGTCATTGTTCCCTTGGTTGTTGACATCTTGACTTAACACAGTCAACCCTTGTCGAAGTCACCTTCGTTTCCATACTGTAGGCTACAATTACGAGTACCTTCATGTCGCCGTGACTGTTGCCTCTAATGTCGTTGCTTGTAACAGAGCCCTACGATCTTTCACCAACAGGGTCCATCCTTTCACATTCCATGCCACGTCCTAAGGCGCTACTCATTGTGCTGGCAATTACACATTCCACACTACAGTCTATTGTCATCGCTTATGTCCCGATTGATTTGTAGGAGTTGACTCCCCTTAGTTGCTGACTAGTGTTAAGAATTCGATTGAAGTGAATTTGCTGGTGCTCGTTGCCGGTAACCAGGGTCGTCTTAATACTGAGGTCGGTAAGGCACTACACTCATCCTCTTGTCCATCGTTCTTGCAAGTTGATCGAGTAACACACGGTATGTTGTGAGAGTGTTGCAGAAGTGATCACACTTCAGAATCTAAGGTGTCAATACGTTAAGTTCCAGCAAATGAAGAAAAACGAGAAAGGTATAGACCAATCATTCGACGCTGCGACATCCAACTCAGAGATGTTCGTACTAGCACCTAACATTCTACACAGTTCGCTAGACGTTCAGATGAGTGTTCAGGTGATACTCGATAGCATCGAGATTCGTAAGAATTCGGAGAGGAGTGAAAAGATCACGTTCTAGTAGGAGACAATCACTACTATGACCCCTATAGGTTTGTTATGTCTCTCATTGATCGAATAACGGATCAGAACCCCTTTTTTTCACTTGTTAAGCCTCACTGGGACTCACATGCACCCCACATTATTATTATGTGTGCACCCACAATAATATTGTGATTTGCATGCTCATCTCAGTTCTTCCTAACTCGTGTCAAATGGTTCTTCAAACTCAGATGTCAAACGGAGGTTGTCAAAATAATAAGGTCACAGAAGTCCAAAGACTATGACATATTATCAACGCATCATAATGTAAGCAAGCAATTCATGAAATCATACTATAGTGACGAGTGTGTGTCCGTATGCTACATTATAATCAAGTGTACACTAGTCATGTAATTATATACAACAGGTGAGAAGACGAACCTTGCAATCTAGAGCTGAGTGTCATGGTCGTATTCACGTATTCAGAACTGTTCGGTTATAGTCCGGTTTTATAAAAACATTTTTAAAACCAAGTTCACTATAACCAGTGGCTCTGATACCAAACTGTCACACCCCCAAAATACCACATGCGGGATCCCCCGCGAGGTGTGTGACGTACCAGGATCTAGCCACCAATCACATTGAACTCATAACATTATTTCAAATAAAACTTTCATTTATTAAAATTAGCGTTACAAAACATTGTTTACATTTCAGCGGAAGCATACAACATTAATTGAGAGTTTCATAACCCAAGTGTATAAAAGCCGTTAGACGTGTCTCATGATTCCATGTAGATCGACCCATGACCACTCCAGCACCCCAGATAGCAAGTCCCAATGTTATGTATCTATAGACCTGCAAGCATGCAGAAAAGTGTATCAGACAAGCTGGTTAGTTCAATGTTTGTTAACACGTTTTAGTTACCAGATATAAGTGTAAAACATTTCAAGATTTGATGCTGTTAATAACTCGATTACCTCCCCGGCAATAAATCGGTAGAAGGGACTTGAATGGTAGATATGAGTGTATTAACCAACATCCTGAGTTTAACATTCCAGTCAAACCCAATAACCCGACATTCCTCCCCGGAACATTTACCAGATGTCCCTCCCCGGGACGCATGCTTGGAAAAGAGCAGTGAACTCACCTTAGATTTGATCGGTATTTGTCAAGTTACCCGTTCCCGTTAATCAACCAAACCCTACCGAGGTTACCAGAGATGATCAGTTTCGTAAACACATACTCAGGTTACATATTCAACAAGTCACACATAATACCATTGTCACTTAGCACATAGCAAGTGTTTAGATTTCATACGCATTTATATCGCATGTTCGTGTTCCCAACAGTAGTTACTAATGACACCAGTTTCATAATAGTTGAATCATGTTTTGTCACAGATTGCATTTGGCTAAGATCATAGTATAACACATACCAAGTGCTCAGTTCCCAAACAAGTCTACACCCTATGTTCATGACACATAACAATATTCACCGATGTACTGTTTATTTTCACAAATTAAGTCAATGTCCTCATCTGGTTAACATTATTATCAGGCAAGGATAGAATCTTATAATCCAACTACCCATACGAGTCAATTCGAGACCCTCACATCTAGTTAACATCATTATCAGGCATTAAACAGAATATCACATGCGAAGAACCCTACTGTTCTAACCATCTACCCTTCGGTGAAGAACCCTAGCAATGAAGTACCTATTCTTCGTCGGAATCACATGCGAAGAAGGACCTATTCTTCGTCGGAATCTCATGTGACGAAGTACCTATTCTTCGTCGAATTGTATTCTTCGCCGTTGCCTCCTCACGCAGTTACAGTTCCCATTTAGCTCATAACAACAGTTACTCATCTCTAGACATAATCGAAAGATCAAACAACGGTTACGGCATATAATCAAGCAAACCCTATGTACGGCTCATCGTCACAACAAATCATTCCACAACATTTTCATTGAATTACAACATCATGGCTTAACATATATCTTAATTATATAACAACATCTACACATTCCCAGTAGGATCGATGGATCAAACAACCATTACTTTACAAGTTAAACAACCTTACATAGAACAATCATCGATTACCTTAGCATAACAGTTTCCATCTCACATATAATTCTAATCGACAATGATCATCAAAACACACAACCCTAATTTCAATTCCACAAGACTCATGCAATTCATAAACTGTTCGTGACTATCATCAAACAATATCATCCATATCATTCCTATAACATCATTCATATCATAACAGAGAGACACCCACGAGTAAGATCATCAATAAGGAATACGTGCTAATGAAGGCAATATCATACTAACCGAGAAGTATAGTGCCTAGAATGAGAGACTGGAATGCTTCAATGATGATGATGGTGGTTGCCGTCGGCCCGTGGAAGGAAGAAAGAATATTAGGGTTTGCGTTTTCGTCTACTCCTTCTGAGATACACTTAACAATTCTAGTTGGGCAGTGATACAGACTGGGCCGAGGCCCCCTTGCCGACGAACTTCCTCCTCGACGAATGTTATATTTCTTCATGAAGATGGGTGACGAAGTACATTCTTCGTCGAGCCCATATGTCATATCCTTCGTCGAGCCCAATTGTCACATCCTTCGTCGAGCCCAATTGTCAAATTATATTTTCATTAAACATTAACATTACATGATACTATACTTAGTCGATTGATTATACATGAAATCACATAGGCAAATTGCAATCAAGACATGATCATAAAACAAGTGGTTCGTAGAAAAGGACCTTGAAATCTCGTGTTGTCACAGTATTCGTCACTAGGTGATTCCCGTGACGGTGGTCATATAACCGTCGATCATTCTTTCAACTAGTGACTGTAATCGTATCACTGTTGATCGTTCTTTCAACTAGGGACTATGGTCGTATCACTTTTTATCGTTCTTTCAACTAGTGACTGTGATCCTGTCACTGTTGATCATTCTTTCAACTAGTGACCATGGTCATAATACTGTTGATTATTCTTTCAACTAGTTACTGTGGTCGTATCACTGTTGATCTTTCTTTCAACTAGTGATTGTGGTCATATCACTGTAGATCATTCTTTCAACTAGTGACGCTTATTAAATAATGTATACCAAACTCCACATATCGGTAGTAATTGATGAATACATAACCCAACTATATATGTATAGTAATAGATTACTAATTATATTAGCTTATAAAACTGTTATTTTATGTAACATAACAGGGGTTAAAACAAATATATTTATTATGTCACCTTATACATTTAATAGTTATATTATAATATAGCTAACATAATCTTATGAGCAAAATTTTTCAATAGTGATTCTTTAATATAACTAATGTTTATTTTTAACATGTTTATTAATTTTATTTTCTTTAATATAATTAATATATTTTAATAATGATTAATAATGTTTCAGTATACTACAAAGCTCTGTTTTATATACACATCATTTAAATCTATTTCAATCATACATTAAATTTATAAGATATATTTAATAGTTTAATATAGTAATGTAAAAATAATATTAGTTATAAGCTATTGTTACTGGGGCACAATTCCCCTCGTGCTTGTGGTCATGCTATTATTGGCTAACTCTTTGTCCAATAGTAACGAGTGTCAAGTAGTGTATACAAAACCCTTTGCAGAATAAAAAAACTTAATCACTGTAATTATAATTGATAAACATTTAGGGTTTGTAAAGCATTTATAAATATAAAGGTATCACAAAAATGTGATAAAAATAAGAGTAGTCACTTTGTAACTTTAGAGTTCAACTAAAAGCCTCCTGGTATAATCTTGGGTATAACTTCTGAGCTATTTAATAAAATATATAATGCACTCATGTTTAGTGTAATAACCTGATTCATCTTTATCAATTTATCACAAGACAGAACCCCAACTTAGTTTAAAAAGCATAGCCTTTATCAGGCAGCGCTTTAGCATCAGTTGCTAGATTTAAGATCAATCAGACAGGGTATCGAATCAGTGATCAGGGGTTAAAATACTTAAAATGGGGCAGAGCTTTGTAGCTTTATTGGGTATAATATTAAAGAAAATAATGGAATATAGAGAGAGGGCGAGATGGAGAAAAGAGCCTGAGCAAATTTGAATGTCTTACACTACTTTCTTATTTATAGTTGAAGGGAACACTTGGAGACCACACAAATTTCAATTTGTTCTGATCTCTTTTGGAACACGTACACCATTTACATTTATTTGCAAGTTTAGATTTAATATTATTTTATTTTTATAATTAATTCAGCGGTTTTACTCATTTATCGCTTATAACTTCTAAAATATGACGTTTTATAAAATGATGAATATGTCATTAGAACGAGAATATTTTAATCTACATTTTGACCTAAGTTTCATTAAAAACGAAGTAAGGTCAATTATAATGTATATTTATTATTTAATTTATAAACGGTTTGTCACACCCCCAAAATCCACATGCGGAAATCCCCCGCGAGGCGTGTGACATACCAGGATCTAGCCACCAATCACATTGAACTCATAATAATATTTCAAATAAACTTTCATTTATTAATATAAAGCATTACATAACATTGTTTATTATTCAGCGGAAGCATAATACAATCGTCATTTAGTTTCGAAACTCATGTGTATAAAAGCCATTAAACTTGTCTTGTGATTCCTTGTAACTTGACCCATGACCACTCCAGCATCCCAGACAGCAAGTCCCAACAACAAGTACCTAAAGGCGTGCAAGCATGCAGAAAAACGTGTATCAGACAATGTTGGTTGTGACACCTGGGTTACTGCGACCATCAAACAAATACCAAACCAATGAAATATTGTATTTCATACTTGGGATTTGTACAAATATGTGTATCATTTGCACATATCAATTCTTGTTCGATTTCGGGCTCTAAATCGCTTTCTGGAAGGTTATACGCGCACTGATGCGTAAATATAACCAGTTTAATATAAAGAACACTCCGTAATCGTGAAATAGGCTTAACATACCTTAAATAACCTTTACATAACTTAGAAATAAGTTTTGAAGGCTTTGGTATGGCAAAATCGAGTTAAATCGCTTACAGGGACTAAAGTTGACAAACTGTGAGAGTATGCCAATTTGAACTGTAACAGACATTCCGGAACATGACCATAAGTTAAACATACCATAAATATCCTTCACATAGCTTAGAAATAGGCTTTGAGGGGTTCGGTGTGCTAAAATAAACTTTTGGCTCATTCAGGGACTAAAAGTGTCAAAAAGTGCATAAGTTTGCACTTTCGCGCATAACTTACGTTCTGAATACCTCCGGACATCCAAAAATTTATGTAAGCACTAAAATATTTTATTTTAGTGTTTGGCATGAGAAAAATCCATTCGTCGCGCAATTTGGATCGTTTTTCGCGCTTATGCGCATTCCGTCGTAATTAAGCGAACATCGCGATCGTACGACCAAACGAACCAACATCCGGGATATTTTTGAGCATGTTTCATGTCCACAATGTTTAGGAAACATTTTTGTGCCTTGAAAATGGCTTAATGAGCCTTAAACATGTCGGAAATGGCCTAAATACACAACGGGGACTGAAATGGAAACATTGGTAAGTGTTTGCTGATCAGGGGGACCTTAGCGTGACACCTAGCCCCCTTGGCGTCACGCGAGGCCCCTTCTGATCAGCAAAAGCATTTTTTTCAGCTGTTAACAGCCCTTAGACACCCCAAAGGCCAATGCCACATGTCAAACTCTTGTGGTGGGGGGCAAAATGATGCACCATAACATTCCAACACTTGTACGGATGGGATTCGATCACGTTATTCAAGAAACGATCTTAACGGTTTGAGAAACACTATAAATACCCAACCCCCCTTCCATTCAAAACCCACCAAATCTGATCAAAATGCTCTAAGTTGAGGCCTTTGCTTCATACCTGAGCTATTCGATCACGATTTGCTTGCGGAGACCCTTTGTAAGTGTTCCTTCGTTCTTTTATTGCTTTTCGAGTCCGAAAGTCAAACTATGTTTGACTTTCGGCGTTGACCAGTCAATGGTCAATGTGAAGTTCATTTGAACTTCATAACGTGAGCGTAATCACGATGGTCATAGTCCTTAGTGACTATACCTACTGGTTACCACGTTATCTAGGCTCAGTGACGAGTCGTAGTTTCGGCCAAAATGCGCATTCGTGCGTATTTTGTAACCAAACTACTCTTGGGTATCAAAACTGTTTGTTTTGATACCATACCTATTTTCTTAACATAGTTAAGCATGTTTTAACATGCTTAGCTCGTCACTTTTAGTTTAGTGCTTATATAGGGTCGTAAGGTAAGCGATCTAAACAATCGCTTATGCTTTCGAACCCGACCCGTTTGGTCGATCATTAGGATCCGACCAAACACATTAGGTGACCATAGTATACAGGGAATAACCTTCCGAGGTTATACCTTATGGTCACGACGTTTACTTAGTTGTATGATAGGTGGGTTATATGCCTTAGGTAAATTACCAAAATACCCCTTTGACACCAAAATTCATTTTAAGCATATGTAACATAACTTTTGGTATCTAAACTGATTTAGCAACAATATTAGACATGTTAAGGCATATTTTACTTATCATAAGGCTAGTTAGGCGTTCCGAACGCGTTTTACGCGAACGACGCGTTAAAGTAGCATAAGTTACCTAAACGGGTCGTAATGGGTCTTAAGCACTTAGGTTAGGTTTCATTTTAGTATGTAGGCTTTGTTAAACCATACTACATGAGTTCCCATACTCATTTCGTTTACGAGCCCTCATTCTATCCGATCCTCCGACATAGGTCCGGTTATTAACATAGTTACCTATACTAGGTGCCGTTTGATATCCGTGATCTCTAGCATTGTTTGGTTGTTACTCAAGGACTACTAAGCAATCTCAAGTGAGTACATAGACCCCTCTTTTACTGTTTTCCAAACTGTTTTGGGGTGAAACACATGTGCCTACTTGTTACTTTCATGCTTTCCTGTTTTCACATCATATACTTCCTATGTTCATTAGTACAGTTATAGTACATGATTTCATTACATTTTATGCTATGTATGCCCATTGTGTGCGTACTTAGTACATTATTTTACATTACATTTTATGCTATGTATGCCCATTGTGTGCGAACTTAGTACATTATTTTACATTACATTCTATGCTATGTATGCCCATTGTGTGCGTACTTAGTACATTATTTTACATTACATTTTATGCTATGTATGACCATTGTGTGCGTACTTAGTACATTATCTTACATTACATTCTATGCTATGTATGCCCATTGTGTGCGTACTTAGTACATTATTTTACATTACATTTTATGCTATGTATGCCCATTGTGTGCATACTTAGTACATTGTTTTACATTACATTACATGCTATGTATGTTCACCATACTTAGTACATTGTTTTACATTACATTACATGCTATGTATGTTCATCATACTTAGTACATTTATTATTCATTCACATGCTTACATTTTGATATGATATTTGGTTTGTTTTGATGGATCAATATTCATTCATTAACACCGATCACGCCGTTCGTTAGTAGGTAGTGGTACCATAGGAATTGACAACTCCCGTTCCGGACATCCTGGGTAGGTTTGGATGAAAGGAATGACCGAATTCGATACACATAACTTAGATAAACCTTTAATTTGTTTAAGGGTTTATCGCCACAGTCTCAAGGCTTGGATGTATGCATTCTCACAATACCGCATAGATGTTTATATCAGTATAGCATGCATTTGTTCCACAAAACATAGCTTTGATTTAAACCATGTTTTACTTCAATACTTTGTTTTTGTGCATATGGTTTAGTTGATACATTTCACTAGCCATACATATCATTTTGGTTACACATTACATGATTTACACTTGACACATAAACATTATTGACATTGGTTATACATTACATGACTTACATCTTGACATAAACATTTTGACATATTATTCAATACGTTTGGCAATTGGTTTAAACGTAGACATCTTACATTGTTGGTTTGGTTTGAGTAAGTGATTTAAGTAACGAGGCGTGTGTGATATGATACAAGCATGGTGGATACGCCGCTGGTACTTCCTATATATAAGTGTTTGTATGGTATCACATATTGTAGCGTTATTTGAATCATTTCAATTTGAGACATATAACATTTTATACAAATAACATACTTTTCACAAGACATTAATTTACAAACAACTTATCTTATACAAACTCATTTTACATGGTTATTCATTTAACCATACATTATTCTCTTATTTATACATATCATCTGATCTTATCGTTTTTCAAATGATTTACAAGACAAAGCAAATTACAAGGTTCATGACAAAACATTTTCTCAAACATAAGTCATGAATTCTGTTTTCACAAAACCTATGTATCTCATAGGCATTTTTATGCTGACGTACCTATTTTCACATGTGTTTTCAGGAGATGATGCATAAGACTTATCAAGTTACACTTAGGCGGACTTGGGCCTTAGGGACAATAAAAGATGCAAGACTAGTTATTTATGTTATGTTTCTTTGATTGTCAAGACAATGTAACTCTTTTATTTAATAAAACAATATTTCAATTTCCATGTGTTATGGGGAAACAATGATTCTGTTACAACACTCCCCGACGTTTTCCGCCACGTTTTGTTGTTCTACGTGGTCGGGGTGTGACAGAAAAGTTGGTATCAGAGCTCATGGTTATAGGGAATTAGGTTATTAGTAATACTTTGAACTAGTCTATAACCTTCCTAGGACCCTAACGCGAGTTTACTTGCGTTTAGTCATAAAACAATACTGTCACCTATCCTTAGGCGACAACCACAACAAGAACATAAATTTCAAAACCGCTTTGAAAACTAATCATCTGTTCTAGGATGATTGATTACTAGGTTTTGAACCCTCTGTTATAAGGTTTTGAACCCTCTAAAGTTTTCAAATCTCGTCAAAGTTTGGGTGGTATAATGTGAACACGTGCAAACTGGAAGTGTGAATGCCTGTACCATGAGTTTTCTGTCGAAGGCTAGAGTGTTCGTACAAATCCGCAGTATCGGACCAGTCACTCTTACCTGGGAACTCTTGGGGTGAGTGTTCACTTATAGGCGAGCATGTCTTCAGTGATACATTAATATGACCCGTTAACTTTGATTTGTCACCGTCTCATTTGTTTGCCTTAGGTAGCAAACAAATGATCGCAATTTTTATGCATTGCCATCCTGTTTTGATTGTCTGATAACGTTTCACTTGTTTCTTCCAATGTCTTTCATTTTCTTCTAGAATGTCTCTTCCTCTCAGCAACGGTCAAATGTACGAGCAAACAGCCAAATTTGCCCAGCGATTAGGCGAAGTGATTCTGAAGACTGTGGATTTAGGCATTGCCATGTATCGTCTCCAGGATGAAGCCACTCAGGAGTCACCAAAGGAGACAGAGGCCAAGCCTTCACCAAAATCAAGGAAGCGTAAGGCTTCCAGGAAACCCGCAGCAGTTACACCTAATCAAGCGGGACCTAGCCAAGTGACAGCACCACCAGCCAAGAAACCAATCAGGGAATCAAAGACCATGGATGAAAAGACTGAATCCCCTAAGAAGTCAAAGAAGCGAAAAGCTTCTCAGAACTTCGTCGTGGCCGCTCACAATGGTCAAGCCATCCCCAACCAACCAGCTCAACCCCCTGCTAGGAAGCCATACAAGGGAACGGCACCAATATGCGACAAATGTAATGGGCATCACCAAGCTCACTTACCGTGTCGTCTGTGTGTATCATGTGGGCGAGTTGGTCACCTGGCAAGTGCTTGTCGATGTAACCCGAACCAAGGTGGTCCAAATCAACCACAAGCCAATCCTGCTCAAGCTCGCTTCCAGCCTGGATCATGCTACAACTGTGGCGAGATGGGCCATTTCCTAAGGGATTGCCCAAAGCTTGCTAATGCAAATCCAACCCACGGATGAGCAGTTGGCTGACTAGAAGATGTTGCTATCTTATGCTTTTGTTCTTCTATTTTCTTGTAATGTGAAACAATCTGTTTTGATTATAAATAAATTATTGTTCACAATTCTGATATGCGAGTGTAGTTACATGTGTGTATGACTTTTCCTATGATACCTACATCAAGGAACTATGTTCCTTACAAACTACTCTTGTGATTTCTCTCTTTCAAATGATCGCTCATGATTCCCTCGAAAATTTTAAGTACTCGTTTCACTCTAAGAAACAAAGTACAGAAAATAAAGTGACATTATGAGTAATCATGCTTCTGTACATCTGTGCCTTTGAATCCTTGGTTAGATAACTAAGGCTATTTTCAAATCTCATACCCATTACGTTTTGATTTTTCAACATACACAGTACAAGTATTTCAAAAACAATCTTCATGATCTCAAAACATTTCATATAGTTTGAAAACAATTTTTTTTAAATGCATTGTCTATGTTATTTCAAAAACATTGGCTATGCTTTCAAAAACAACCTTCATAATTTCAAAATGTTTCATATAGTCTGAAAACAATATTAACACAGTATATTTTCTTATCAAGTGCATGATTTCGAAAAGCCTCATTCATGTTTTCAAAAAAAAAAACCTTATACATAATTTCAAAAATTCATCTCGCATGATTTTAAAACAATTTTTTTTATAAATATATACCTACCTAATACACCTACTTTATGATTTCAAAGGTATTATATATAAGGTTTCAAAAACATTGAACACATTTTTTTAGAACCCCATGCATAGTTTTCAAAAATATTTTTTTCATACATTGACTTAACTTTCAAATTTCGCTTCATATGTCGCCTTGGCATATCGGACATCTCAACTTCATAAGGATTTTTACTTCATATTTTGACTTAAGCACATCCAGTGCAAGGTTTCAAAACATCTTCAACTTCTAAAATCCACATGGGATCTTTTTTTTTCCTTCACATTTAGACCCTTGTGGATGATTAACATTCAAATCAGAGTCCTTAATTGGATTCCTTATGTACCTAAATTCGAACATTTCGGTTCCTTATAATCGAAATTGAATTTTTTCTTTTAAAAATCTTTCTATCTTTATAGTTAGATTCTTGATAATGTTTAAAGTACCAAATGAAATCCATGAGATGGATTCCTAGTGTGCTTTAAATATATGTGCTCTGTTAGCAGAACAAATTTCTAGTTAAACAATTATGTGATTATGTGTTTATATATTTTGTGTTTTCTTTTATGCATTTTTGTGTTTTTGTATACTCTGGATATTCGTTATCCAAATCCTCGCAGAATCTTTCATATCTTCATATGAGGGATCCATAGCAGGATATTCAAAAGGTACTACCTTAAATCCTTAATGGGCTTCTATGTAATAGTTAAGACCCTTGGATTATATAGTACCGCTCCATGATTCATAAGAGACCCTTTTAGTGGTCTAGTCAAAAAGATTGATTCAGAATCTGGTTAAGAACGACATCTAGTGATGTAGCGGAACAGACTCCTTGAAAGTCTATTTAGATCATTTATTGATTTAATTAAAAGGACTCTATGGTGGTCTAGTCACACTCATCACAGGTTTGCTCATTTGGTTTTCCCCTACACATTATAAAATAGACTGTGTGAACTATGCAAGGAATTGTCTAATTATGGATGCGTACATAATTATGAAATTTAGTGCACAGAAACCCAGTAAGATTTATTTTGTGTAAGAACCGATAGCGACAACAATAACAAAATGAGAACGATGTAATGGAGGTACGGTAGACGCACCAATGACACTTCATATACTTGTATATAAGTATCCCTCTTACATTGCAATCATGATGTTATTAAAGTTACTAGAAGTTCAGAACCCTAACCAATGTTGTTCGATCTTTTCAACTTCATGTTTTAAACTCTCACAAGTTTCCTCTGAATAAATTTCGGGACGAAATTTCCTAAAGTAGGGGAGACTGTGACACCTGGGTCACTGCGACCATCAAACGAATACCAAACCAATGAAATATTGTATTTCATACTTGGGATTTGTACAAATATGTGTATCATTTGCACATATCAATTCTTGTTCGATTTCGGGCTCTAAATCGCTTTCTGGAAGGTTATACGCGCACTGATGCGTAAATATAACCAGTTTAATACAACGAACACTCCGGAATCGTGAAATAGGCTTAACATACCTTAAATAACCTTTACATAACTTAGAAATAATTTTTGATGGCTTTGGTATGGCAAAATCGAGTTAAATCGCTTACAGGGACTAAAGTTGACAAACTGTGAGAGTATGCCAATTTGAACTGTAACAGACATTCCGGAACATGACCATAAGTTAAACATACCATAAATATCCTTCACATAGCTTAGAAATAGGCTTTGAGGGGTTCGGTGTGCTAAAATAAACTTTTGGCTCATTCAGGGACTAAAAGTGTCAAAAGTGCATAAGTTTGCACTTTCGCGCATAACTTACGTTCTGAATACCTCCGGACATCCAAAAATTTATGTAAGCACTAAAATATTTTATTTTAGTGTTTGGCATGAGAAAAATCCATTCGTCGCGCAATTTGGATCGTTTTTCGCGCTTATGCGCATTCCGTCGTAATTAAGCGAACATCGCGATCGTACGACCAAACGAACCGACATCCGGGATATTTTTGAGCTTGTTTCATGTCCACAATGTTTAGGCAACATTTTTGGGCCTTGAAAATGGGTTAACGAGCCTTAAACATGTCGGAAATGGCCTAAATACACAACGGGGACTAAAATGGAAACATTGGAAAGTGTTTGCTGATCAGGGGGACCTTAGCGTGACACCTAGCCCCCTTGGCGTCATGCGAGGCCCCTTCTGATCAGCAAAAGCCATTTTTTCAGCTGTTAACAGCCCTTAGACACCCCAAAGGCCAATGCCACATGTCAAACTCTTGTGGTGGGGGGCAAAATGATGCACCATAACATTCCAACACTTGTACGGATGGGATTCGATCACGTTATTCTAGAAACGATCTTAACGGTTTGAGAAACACTATAAATACCCAACCCCCCTTCCATTCAAAACCCACCAAATCTGATCAAAATGCTCTAAGTTGAGGCCTTTGCTTCATACCTGAGCTATTCGATCACGATTTGCTTGCGGGGACCCTTTGTAAGTGTTCCTTCGTTCTTTTATTGCTTTTCGAGTCCGAAAGTCAAACTATGTTTGACTTTCGGCGTTGACCAGTCAATGGTCAACGCGAAATTCATTTGAACTTCATAACGTGAGCGTAATTACGATGGTCATAGTCCTTAGTGACTATACCTACTGCTTACCACGTTATCTAGGCTCAGTGACGAGTCGTAGTTTCGGCCAAAATGCGCATTCGTGCGTATTTTGTAACCAAACTACTCTTGGGTATCAAAACCGTTTGTTTTGATACCAAACCTGTTTTCTAAACATAGTTAAGCATGTTTTAACATGCTTAGCTCGTCACTTTTAGTTTAGTGCTTATATAGGGTCGTAAGGTAAGCGATCTAAACAATCGCTTATGCTTTCGAACCCGACCCGTTTGGTCGATCATTAGGATCCGACCAAACACATTAGGTGACCATAGTATACAGGGAATAACCTTCCGAGGTTATACCTTATGGTCACGACGTTTACTTAGTTGTATGATAGGTGGGTTATATGCCTTAGGTAAATTACCAAAATACCCCTTTGACACCAAAATTCATTTTAAGCATATGTAACATAACTTTTGGTATCTAAACTGATTTAGCAACAATATTAGACATGCTAAGGCATATTTTACTTATCATAAGGCTAGTTAGGCGTTCCGAACGCGTTTTACGCGAACGACGCGTTAAAGTAGCATAAGTTACCTAAACGGGTCGTAATGGGTCGTAAGCACTTAGGTTAGGTTTCATTTTAGTATGTAGGCCTTGTTATACCATACTACATGAGTTCCCATACTCATTTGGTTTACGAGCCCTCATTCTATCCGATCCTCCGACATAGGTCCGGTTATTAACATAGTTACCTATACTAGGTGCCGTTTGATATCCGTGATCTCTAGCATTGTTTGGTTGTTACTCAAGGACTACTAAGCAATCTCAAGTGAGTACATAGACCCCTCTTTTACTGTTTTCCAAACTGTTTTGGGGTGAAACACATGTGCCTACTTGTTACTTTCATACTTTCCTGTTTTCACATCATATACTTCCTATGTTCATTAGTACAGTTATAGTACATGATTTCATTACATTTTATGCTATGTGTGCCCATTGTGTGCGTACTTAGTACATTATTTTACATTACATTACATTTCATGCTATGTATGCCCATTGTGTGTGTACTTAGTACATTATTTTACATTACATTTTATGCTATGTATGCCCATTGTGTGCGTACTTAGTACATTATTTTACATTACATTCTATGCTATGTATGCCCATTGTGTGCGTACTTAGTACATTATTTTACATTACATTTTATGCTATGTATGCCCATTGTGTGCGTACTTAGTACATTATCTTACATTACATTCTATGCTATGTATGCCCATTGTGTGCGTACGTAGTACATTATTTTACATTACATTTTATGCTATGTATGCCCATTGTGTGCATACTTAGTACATTGTTTTACATTACATTACATGCTATGTATGTTCACCATACTTAGTACATTGTTTTACATTACATTACATGCTATGTATGTTCATCATACTTAGTACATTTATTATTCATTCTCATGCTTACATTTTGATATGATATTTGGTTTGTTTTGATGGATCAATATACATTCATTAACACCGATCACGGCGTTCGTTAGTAGGTAGTGGTACCATAGGAATTGACAACTCCCGTTTCGGACATCCTGGGTAGGTTTGGATGAAAGGAATGACCGAATTCGATACACATAACTTAGGTAAACCTTTAATTTGTTTAAGGGTTTATCGCCACAGTCTCAAGGCTTGGATGTATGCATTCTCACAATACCGCATAGATGTTTATATCAGTATAGCATGCATTTGTTCCACAAAACATAGCTTTGATTTAAACCATGTTTTACTTCAATACTTTGTTTTTGTGCATATGGTTTAGTTGATATATTTCACTAGCCATACATATCATTTTGGTTACACATTACATGATTTACACTTGACACATAAACATTATTGACATTGGTTATACATTACATGACTTACATCTTGACATAAACATTTTGACATATTATTCAATACGTTTGGCAATTGGTTTAAACGTAGACATCTTACATTGTTGGTTTGGTTTGAGTAAGTGATTTAAGTAACGAGGCGTGTGTGATATGATACAAGCATGGTGGATACGCCGCTGGTACTTCCTATATATAAGTGTTTGTATGGTATCACATATTGTAGCGTTAATTGAATCATTTCAATTTGAGACATATAACATTTTATACAAATAACATACTTTTCACAAGACATTAATTTACAAACAACTTATCTTATACAAACTCATTTTACATGGTTATTCATTTAACCATACATTATTCTCTTATTTATACATATCATCTGATCTTATCGTTTTTCAAATGATTTACAAGACAAAGCAAATTACAAGGTTCATGACTAAACATTTTCTCAAACGTAAGTCATCAATTCTGTTTTCACAAAACCTATGTATCTCACAGGCATTTTTATGCTGACGTACCTATTTTCACATGTGTTTTCAGGAGATGATGCATAGGACTTATCAAGATACACTTAGGCGGACTTGGGCCTTAGGGACAATAAAAGATGCAAGACTAGTTATTTATGTTATGTTTCTTTGATTGTCAAGACAATGTAACTCCTTTATTTAATAAAACAATATTTCAATTTCCATGTGTTATGAAACAATGATTCTGTTACAACACTCCTCGACGTTTTCCGCCACGTTTTGTTGTTCTACGTGGTCGGGGTGTGACACTGGTGAGTTCACTGAGTTGTTAAACCGTTCATTACCGATTACTAATTTATGTTATGTTGATAATAACTCGATACCACAGACAACCCTTTTTGCCCTTCTCCAATGCTCTATCAAACATTGGTCATGATTTAAAGTTATTAGTTCACGCCCGTCCTATCCAGGTACGTCGTGAGGGTGTCAAACCTAATAGCGTTATCAACTAATAACCCCGTTGCCCTACAAGCAACAACCCGGTAGTATGATGGGACTTAAGTGATAGAAGTGAGTGAATTATCCAACATCAACATTTACTGAAAACCGATGCATATCCCCTGCAAGGATATGCGTTTGTGAAATCCGCCTCACATCCCCTGCAAGGATGTGGGTATTTGAAAACCGCCTCATATCCCCAACAAGGATATGGGTTTACGAAAGTCCGTTTATAAGTTTTGTCTGTTTGATTGTCCCCACCGGACGCATGCTTGTTTTGAGAGAAGTGAACTCACCTTGGATTTGCTCGGTATGTAATGTAACCCGTTCCTGTTAGTCTACCAAACCCTATCGTGGTTACCAATAATATCAGTTTCACAATTAACCAGGTCACGTATTTCATACAGATTGCATACAGAACAAAATTCATCGTATATCATGTAACCAGCACTCAATTCTAATACCAGTCCACATTCCACGTGAATGTCACACAAGGCAAACCAGGTTTCTCATTCCTAGACAATATTATCATGTAATCAGACAAAAGAAATATGTATAAGCATTAATATCCATCATCTTAATCATCGCCATAATTCACACATGACAAACAGTTGTTTAATGTATATTCCCTCAACAATTCACATGTGCACAAACAGTTCTTTCAAACCTATACACACATGTATCCACAAATTATGCAAATGCATGGCACACATATCGAACATTTACACACTGAAATGCCTCCACGACTAAGGGCATTTATGGTGCCGAACTTCCATAGCGACGAACCTTCTCATCGACGAACCCTCCTGGAAACGAAGTATCACAGTTATTCGTCGACACAAGCCCCGACGAAACTCCCATTCTTCATCGACATTACCGGTGACGAAATACCTATATTTCGTCGGAAGTACAGGTGACAAAACACCTATTTTTCGTCGGAAGTACAGGTGACGAGACATCAATGTTTCGTCGTGGTTAACTTAAATGGTTATGGTGACCTGCAACCCTAATTGTCCTAACTGTTTCCTCGCAACAGCATAATCATCATCATCATCAAATCACTTCTTTGTGTATGTCATACGGCACATTCAAACAACACAAACATCATACATTCTAACACTAATCTTCCTATCATAACATCCTAGTTTTAATCATTAAGCAATTTATAATCAAGTAACATATCAAATATCGATCATCATGAACATAAACCATCTGATTCAACCATGCTAACTCATGTTATTTATCAGCAATATTACTAACATATGCCACTGATTATTAACCATTAACAAGAAACAGTCCAATACTCATCCTATATAGCACAATCAATCACCCACATCAACATCGATCAATACAAGATGAAATACGGCGAAACACTAACCGAGTTGAACGATGAAGACAAGTGCGTTCAGCATGAGGAGGCTTCGAACAGAAGTCATGGGGGCTGCCGGCTTCGAGTGGAAAGTGACTTCGAACCGGTAACTGCTGCCGAGTAGGGAGAGAGTGGGGTTCTAGGGTTTGCCATCACGTATACAGAAAAGGATTTGATTGTGATAACATAAAACCTAAACAAGCTTACTGGGCTATGGGCTATGGGCCTTTACTAGGCTATGGGCCGAGAGTTTCTTCGAGTACAGCCATGACGAAGGACGTATATTTCGTCGGGTTTGATGTCGACGAAGAGCTATCTTCGTCGAGGGTTTATAACAAAGAAACCTAGTCATGAGACATAACAATACAACCTTGAAATCATCTATCAAACATGCAACCTTAATCAGTTATCAAAACAAACACAGTAATTATACACAATACGCAATAACAACACAGTAATCATTTATCAAACATGCCACATTAATCAGTTATCAAAACAAAGTTGTGAAACAAGTAATTGCCAAGTAATTGCGTAGGGGCAAGACCTTGAAATCTCGGGTTGTCACATCATCCCCAACTTGAAAGAAATTTCGTCCCGTAATTTGACGTCCCGAAATTTGATAAGTGACCTAAAACAGCAAGGTAACCTTAAAACAGCAAGGTGTTGGATCAGGATGACTGTGGATTTTTCCGCCAGTGCCACATCATCCCCAACTTGAAAGGGAATTTCATCCCGAAATTCGCCAAGGATATCCGAAGTTGATACAACCATTTGAACCATCAAGAATACTAGAGCTTTGTCTGATCTTTGCGTTCCCACGTGAACTCCAGTCCACGTCTTGAATTCTAACAAACTTTCGCGATTGGAAGTTCGACTGTGTTAACGAACCTTGACTTCCTAGTTTATATTTTTCAATAGGTTCCTGGACAACTGCAACTTGTCGATAACCTTAGGCTCGAGCAAGGTTTTCACAAGTGTTCTATCAACAAACACTTCTTTAGGTTCGAGACATAAATGACATCGTGAACGTTACCTAATTCATCGGGCAAGTCGAGTTTGTAGGCCATATCGTAAATTCATCTTGCCACGCTTCCCAAAGCGCACCGCACCCTCCCAGGGTGAGACTTTCGATTATGTCACGTTCGTCTACAGCGAACTCCCAGTGTTTCCTAAGCTTATCAGCTTTCCTGACAGTCACGCGTTGCCGTCAAACAATTTCCGATCTAAGCAATCTTCCCAAGAGTTTCGAGTACAAGTCCCGGACCTGTGATTAAGTTGTCACCCACCGTAGTCCAACAAGAAGATTGGTATTATCATCCATGCGATGCCCCAAATAGAGTTGTCTGAATACTAGAATGGTAACTACCGTAGTAGAACTCAACTAAAGGTAAATATCCCTCAAATTTTACTAAAGTCAATCACACACGTGCTCGCAGCATGTCTTTGAATGTCAGGATGGTTCGTTTACTCTGACCGTCTGTCCTACGGTGATAAGTAATAGATCAGTATGGATCAAAATCGAGGGTAACAGGAGTTGATATCTCATGCCTAAAAACCACCTCTCTCAGAGGAACACTCATAAGCTATGAAGACTCGTTAGTTTCCTTGATTGCAAGAAAGCGTGCTGGTTATGTGAGACAATCAACGATCGCCCAGGTGATATTGTCTCCATTTCGGGTTGTAAGTAGACTAGTGACAAATCCATTGCAATCTGTTCTCATTTCCATATGGGTGTTTCTGGTTGTTGGTGTTGGTGCACTTGTGTCTGTACTTTGTCTGTATTTTGTCATGATACCAAACGATGTCTTTGTTAGTCTTGTAAGTTTGACCAAGTCAACCATCCTCCTGGTTTGACTTGGCCAAACAGTTAAGCAATGGTTGTAATATGTCTGTGTCGAAGGATGTGTCATCGAAGGATTGTTTATATCCTTCGATGAGCTCGAAAGATAAACCTTCGATGGATAGACCTCGAAGGATATCATCCTTCGAGGTATATGTGATCCCTCGATGGGTTTCTGGTCGATAGATGATCCTTCGATCAGTCTATCTGATCCTTCGATCAGTCTATCTGATCCTTCGACCAGACGATCTGTGTTGGGTATATATACCCATGTGTTGTGTTCACTTCATAACTAGACACTTGGAGAGAAAAAGAGTCAGACAGAAACAGAGAGAAGCATTCTGTTGAGAGCACACACACGAGTGTTTTAGAGAGTTTGCAAAACACATTTGTAAACATAGCTTTGTAACCGAACCTTTCATACGTATTAATACAAGTGGTGTTAATCGGTGAAGATTGTGTGTTGTGTTTGTGCTTGTTCTATCTCGGTTTGCATGCTAGCTTGGATTCCGCACTCGCTAGTGTGTTAGACATAACAAGGAATAGGTTTCACCTCAACCTCCGAGGGACCTACAAGTGGTATCAGAGCCGTGGCTCTTTTCCTTGTTAAAAAACCGAGTTTATACAAGACTTTGGAGTGTTTTGGACAAAAACTCACTTGGTTTAGCATCCGTTTTTACTGTTTTTCTCGCATTTCTTGTCATAAAAACGTGTTCTAAACTATCCGGGTGTGTTAAAGGGCGGTTTGGGTAACTTAAAAACTTGTTTTTAAGAAATTTGGTATTTTCCGGCCAAATTCCGGCTTGCTCCGGTGACCGGTTTCTGGGTTGATCCTTCGGTTTTTAGTATATTTTATTGATTCAAAATCTGGTTTTTGCAGAAAGTATGGTCTGACCATACCTTCTGCCTTCTGCCGAAAGATTTTTCACCAACCCATCACCTTTTTCACCAACCTGTCACTTTTGTCAATTGTGTCAGTTCAGATCGAAGGATATCCTTCGAAGTCGAAAGATCATCTTTCGATCAAAGGAGGTTCGATAGATAATCATCCTTCGAACATCCTTCGAAGTCTGTGACTTATCCTTCGTTCCAAGGAATCTTTTCGAAGCATACATCTTTCGGTCTACAGTTCTTTTTCGAAAGATAAGGATCCTTCATTTGGAGAATCTTTCGAAATCATTGTTCGAAATTCAACAGTGATCTTTCGAACACTGTTGATCCTTCGAACAAGTCTTTATCTTTCGAACTCAGTCTGTTTATGTTTAACAAGTTTGTGATCTTCAGGTATTATTATTCTTGATCAAAAATGAATCCAAGATGGGGTACTCCGGTAAATACAGAGATGTATTTTGGTACTCCGTCTCCCGCACCGAGTATTCAAAGCCAACGACCTATCAGAGCAACTGATATGTTCGGAAATCCATTACCTGTTCGATCTTCCGGACCAACAGACATGTATGGCAATACTATCCAAGTTCCGGTCAAGCCTCCTCGAACAGACATGTATGGAAATCCGCTTCAACCAGTTCCTCAACCAGTGCCTCAACAGCAAACCCAAAGGCCTCCTGTGACAACAGATTTATATGGCAATCCGATACAAGTTCCAGTAAAGCCAGCTCCAACAATAGACTTGTATGGAAATTCTCTACAACCAGCTCCACAACAGCAAGTCTATTGGCCATCTACTGTAACCGCTTGTTTTGCTGAGGTTGTCAAGGTTTTAAATCACGCCAGTGGTGGAGAATCTTCCATCAATGGTGATGAATCTTCGGAGGATGAAGACTCTTCTGGTTACAGTAGAAGCTCAGATGAAGAATCCTCAATTTCAGGTGATGATCATGTGGGTGACACATCAAGTGCGTCAGTCGAGGCAGACGTTGATGATTTATTGGAAGAAGCTGCAGCAAGGGATGATAGAAAATCTATTCTGGTGGATCAAGCTGCTCATTCTTCTTCTTCTCTCCATTCAGCCGTTATGGCTAATGTCGACAGTTCATCAAGTCAGTTATGTGTCGATGAACCCACTGCTGTTATTTGTGATAATTGTGATAGATTGCATGTTAAATGTGCTGATTTAGATGCAAACATGTCTGAGTTGCAAGGCAAACATGATGCTTTACAAGCTAGTTTGTTTGATTTGCAAGACAAACATGTTTCATTGAATGATAAGTGGTGTGAGTTGCAAAGCAATCACGAGGCTTTGCAAAACAAGTATGATGTGACATTCATTCACAATCAAAAGTTGACCATGGACCTTTCTAAGTGCACAGAAGCCAACATGTTTTATGAAAACCATGAAAAGGAATTTAAATCGATGATTGAAACATTAAAGAAAGATAAAACAGAGCTGACAAAAATGGTTCCAGAAAACAAACTGACATAAATTTGTATATCACACGTCTTGAGATAATGCAAAAAGAGATGGCTTGTGTTAAAACTGAAAGTGAGGCGATCCGACTCAAGTTAGACAGTTATTTGAGCTCTAGCTATGTGTTGGATCACATCATTGACGTTCAGAAAGAGAAACGGGATGTCACATGCATAGGTTACAAGAAATGTCCACCACCTGTGAGACACAATTATGATGCCATGCCTGATGAGGAGTATAGAACTCACTTTGAACCATCTGTTCCTTTAGACGTTGAGGAATTTGCAACAGGGCTTGGATACAAGAAAGAAGCTTCATCAGATTCGGATGTGTCAGCAGATACAAGTGTGTCGTTTGCTGAACCGAATCAGGATCCTCCAGTTGTGATTGAGGATGCTGATTCTTCTGATGATGAATCTGATGATACTGATTCAGCAAAGTCTGATGCGGTAATCAAAGAAGAGGACATACCTCTTGAGAATCACATTCTTTGTGATCCACCTGCAAAACCGTTTGTGACTGCTACAGCCAAGTCTGTTGAATCCTCATCTGGAAGCTGTGAAAGCGTGAACTTGCTTTACACGTTGATTGGATCTGATAAAATATATTCAGACAAGGATTTCCCTATCAAAAATGTCAATCAATCCTTGATTGATAAAGTTTTCGAAGATTCTACCAGTAAGTTTTTGGGAAAGTCGAGCCCAGGAGTTGTAGTAACTCAGTGTGCTCCTATCCCAAAATCCGAAGTTAGAAAGAAATATGGGAATCAAAAATTGCAAAAACAAAACAATCAACGAAAGCAAAATCACGCTGCCCAAGGAAATGGAAAAGGCAAACAGAGCCAAAACAAGAAAAAGGACAAGAAGGTAAACTTTGTGAAATTAAAGGGAACGGACAAAATTGAAACGTTTGAAAACAAATCTAACTTAGATTTTGTTAAACAAGCAACAGTGTTGAAAAGAAATGAACCAAACTGTTCGAAACCTAGTACCTCGAGATCACAAAGTTCATCATCATCGGCAAGACGATCACATGATGCTTCGGGGTTTGTTGAACGAAGATCATGTTTTGAATGTGGTACAATTGGACACATAATTCGAAACTGTCCGTATCTTCATAAGTTGAAAGCAAAAGTTGATGCCCCCCATGGTAACAGTTACCATAAAAGATCTGTTTCACCAAAACAGGACCCTCGTCTTGTTAAACAACAAGAAGTGAAACAGAGAAAGAAACAACGGAAAAATGTTGAAAAGGTTTTAAAACCGGAGGTTGTCCAAACACAGTCTGTTAAGTTAGAAATTAAAAATGAAAAACAAAAACAGATTTGGAAACCAAAACCAGTAACTGTTTCAGGGGGAGCTACATCAATTCCGAATCATCGGGAAATGGATGTTACGATTCTCGATGATGACGGACGACCCAAGTCTGTGAAGGCTTGGGTCCCCCTCTCCAACTAATCTCTGAATGAGAGTGCAGGATGTTCCAGGAGGAACTGTTGATAGTCTTAGGATTGTTGATAGTGGAGCGTCCATGCACAAGATTGGCGACACCAGACTCCGAAACATCATTATATCTAGGAGTTGTTGCCATTGATGGAGAGGAAAAGAGAAAAGAAGACAAAAATGTCAGATGATGGAATGATGGTGAAAGAATGTGGCTGAATGAAGTTGAAAAATTCGACAAGATGAAATATGTGTCAAAAATTTGGTTGTTATGGTTTTTGATCGGGTCAACATGAAAGATTCCAATGAAAAGTACGCGCCTGTAGCACGTCTGAAGCCTTTCGAAAATTCATGGATTTTTCTTCCACAAGAAGTTCAAAGTCCACAAGATGAACGTGTAGGGTACTTTTCTCTACGGTGTGATTGAAGAAAATGTGTTGGTTGATCAAACTACACCAGGTGTGCGGATGCCTTGGCGTGGATTGAACAACCGCACACTACTTCTCAAGAGAAAGACAAAGACCTTCGCTGGTACAATGTGGAAGACCAGCCGGACCCAGAGGTTTATGATCTTGTTGCTGTCAAGAGATTTCTCAGTAGCTACAAAAATCGACTTTGAAATCCACACCGGGTGGATATCCAGTTTGGGAGAGCACTCAGATTCCTGGCAATGCACGAAGCAGTTGCAGGATACGGTTTTAAATTTCTAATCTCTCCTATACTTGTCGATATTTAAGCTGCTTTATGAATTATTATTATCTCGTACAGCACTCTTTGACCAGATACGTTGATCTCGAATATCACCTCACACGTGATTGTTTCAATATGAAACTCGTCAATGTTGTCATGGTCCACACCGATGACCAACGTGCCGACCTTTTTACCAAAGCTTTTGACAAATCAAGATTTGATTATTTATTACTGGTAAACGGCATTAAGGTCAAGCAAGAGTAAAACCAACATCGGAAAATCATTTTTGTAAATACCTTTGTGTTTTAAATTTGTCTTAATTTATTGATTTTAGGGGGAGTAAATCCAAAATTTGAAAATCCAAAAACATCGAAAAATTTCAAAAGCACAAAAACAATAGAAAAGCAAAAATGAGTTTCCTGGCGAGAAAAAGAGAAAATGATAGTACATCAGTGGTCTGTCTAAACCTCTTTAAACCTTAAATGAAAAACGATAAGCAGCTCTATATAAGATGTATCGGTAGGCTCACAATCATTTTAAAGTGTGCAGGGTGATATAATCTTAAATCGACTGAAGACCAGGTGGGAACCATTCATTGGCATATGGTCTTAGTACCGAAATTTCGTTTGAGAGATTGCCGAGGTTCTGAGATATTCGGTCTTTATGCTGCTTATCATCTGGGTATCATGGTTGTATCTTTTACCGAAAAATAACGGGGACGCAAGTCTAGATCTTCCATGATACCATACATACGTGTACATACTGCATTCGACCTCAATAAGTGATCAACAATCACATGTCCCCAAACAAATAAGTGATATTATATCACAGATTCTTTGCGGGAGTCAAGTTCGTCTCTTTGCTGTACGAAAGTACTGACCTGTTCACGGACTTGCTCCTGTGCCCTCATGCATCGAAAATCAAGTTCCTCATCAATAAGTGATTCTATCACAAAGGGCTTGTTTTCAAATCAAAATAAGTGAGAATCTCACATCCTATACGGTCAAACAGATGATAATCGGTATACTCACCGGTAAGATGAACCCTCGTGCATACCTTGATACGGGAATGTGTCGTGATGTGGATGAACACCGGTCGGTAAGTATAAATCATACCTTAACGTATCCCCTCGCCATGATTACATCTGATAAGTTGAGCTTATGTGGACAACAATACCGATAATTGTTATAGGATGCTTATCTTAATGTTAACTAATTGAACAACAAGAGCGTTTTGAGATGACCGTACACTGATATGATTCTCTTACCCTCGAAACTCGCAAAAAGAATGTCTGTAAATATTTTTTTAATGCTTTCATTTTCCGCATCTTTGTATATATTTATTTACTGCTTTCTGTCTTTACATTTGAAAATTCCAAAAAGATTTTAGGTGTGTTTTAATGTAAACTTTCTAAAAACCAAAAAGATTTTATTTCTATCTTATTTTCGATCGTACGATGTTGGATCTTGAGTCTTCGTTACCTGAAACCTGAACGAAAACCGAATCGACTGAAACTTCATAAATGGTCAGAATTTGCAAAGTTTTTGAAAGTTAAAACTTAAAACTGAACAATTTGTTAAACTTTCAAACTGTCGGACGGTGTTTGATTGAACAATGGTCACATGTGTGTCGTTTGCTTATGATATTCCAGGCAGTTGTTCTCATTACGCGTTTAGATTTCTTGCATGTGCAGATTCTAAAGGCAAGGAGAACATGGTCGATGACAAGCTTCGGAATGAAGACACGACGTGAAGGCACTCAAGTGATGAAGATGATCGAGTTGCCGCTGACCATTCTCAACACCACAAGGATCTCAAGTTGTAAAGATCAAGACTTTCACGAGCATAACTCAAGGGGGAGCTTATGTTAAGGGGGAGTTTGTCAACACACTTCCTACATGAAACGGGGAGTTTGTTGGTACACTTTCTGCTTTCAAGACGTGAAGACTTTAAAGATCCTCCGACATTGAAGACTTGAAAGGACGTCAAAGACTTGAAGACACGAGGGACCTACAAGAATTAAGATCGAGACAAAGCTACAGCCAAGGGGGAGTTTGTTGGTGCACTTGTGTCTGTACTTTGTCTGTATTTTGTCATGATACCAAATGATGTCTTTGTTAGTCTTGTAAGTTTGACCAAGTCAACCATCCTCCTGGTTTGACTTGGCCAAACAGTTAAGCAATGGTTGTAATATGTCTGTGTCGAAGGATGTGTCATCGAAGGATTGTTTAGATCCTTCGATGAGCTCGAAAGATAAACCTTCGATGGATGAACCACGAAGGATATCATCCTTCGAGGTATATGTGGATCCTTCGATAGGTTTCTGGTCGATAGATGATCTTTCGATCAGTCTATCTGATCCTTCGACCAGACGATCTGTGTTGGGTATATATACCCATGTGTTGTGTTCACTTCATAACTAGACACTTGGAGAGAAAAAGAGTCAGACAAAAACAGAGAGAAGCATTCTGTTGAGAGCACACACACGAGTGTTTTAGAGAGTTTGCAAAACACATTTGTAAACATAGCTTTGTAACCGAACCTTTCATACGTATTAATACAAGTGGTGTTAATCGGTGAAGATTGTGTGTTGTGTTTGTGCTTGTTCTATCTCGGTTTGCATGCTAGCTTGGATTCCGCACTCGCTAGTGTGTTAGACATAACAAGGAATAGGTTTCACCTCAACCTCCGAGGGACCTACAGTTGGCACAAAGCAGTAGGTTTCTGATATTCCACCTTGACTTTCGCACAAGTCAAGCATCGTTCATATGCTCGGCTACGTGGGCCTTCATGCCCGGTCGCCAGTACAGGACTTATAAATCCTAGTATCACCTATCAAGACCCAGACGACAAGAACATCGAGGCCGGTGTGCTTTCTCAACACCAATTCCCTACAGTTGCCACATAATGAGATCCACATTCGTTCCATGTGGTAGCGAATATCGCCCGACCTGCCTAAGGTTGCTTCTCCATTCCCCGCATGGGTTCAACTTGAAACTTCTCTTCCTTCAGTTCTCCAATTTGAACAGAGCGAGTCTGATCAGGTAGGTTAGAGTCGATAGTGAGTTTCAAAGCTCGTGCACGTTCAGGTTTCACAGTCGAAATCATTCAAATGCTCCATCCAGCGATGTCACTACACGTTTTAGCTCTTCCGAAGCAAAGGTATATGGGAGGCCCTTGCGATCGGTCTAAGTAGTGCATTTGGTAACGTCCAAGTAATGCCTCCAATTTACATCCATAAACCACGGTTTTCACCGCAGGTTGTGACTCAGGCCATTCTTCTTGTGACTTCACTATGTAACTGGGACTCTGATTCGAACCATCGTGGTGTACCACTAAATCACCCGTACCCTTGGGTAAAGACGATACTCAGTGCGTTGTAGAGTTCGGTTTCAAAAGCTGAAAAGATGTCCTCCTGTTTCTATCCCGCGAATACACACCACCCTGCTGTGCTAAAGAGATTAAAGCTGGGAAATCCTCAAAAATCCTTTGATGAATCTACGGTAGTATCTAGCTGGACCAAGAAATTATTGTATCCCCGATGGACTATTTGGTGCTGATCAATATCTGATGAAAAAGGTCTTTAGCGAGATCTGCATGTATCCCCACTTTGTTGACTACGTGACCAAGAAAGCGTACCTCCTAAATCCTGAAGTCACACTCAGGTAGACTTAGCATGGAGTTGCTCCTCCCCTAGGGGCTCTAGGAAGAAATACAGGTGTCGTTCATGGTGTTCCTTTCTCCTGGAAATGATCCAAAACATCATCAATAGCACGGTTGGTTCATGTGGTCCATAAAGCTGTTGGTGTGTTGATTAACCCAAAGGTCATGGAATACAAAGTTGCAATGGCCGCATCGCGTTCGATATGTCGTTTAGGAACATTGTCCCCTTGGACTTCCATCTGATGTTAGTTTGTTCGTTAATCAATCTTTGAATAGGAGCTTAACCCTTGCAACTGGTCAACAGGTTGTCAATGCATGGTCGAGGCGAACGGTTCTTGACTATCACCTTGCCGAGTTCTCGATAGTCAGTACACATACGAAATGGCTTATCTTCACGGATATAACTGGGGCTCCCCAAAGCGAAAAACTAGGTCCGACAAAACTCATGTCCATCAATCCCTGTAGTAGAGTAGACTGTTCTTGCAACCCTCCTGGTGCAAGATGGTAAGGCGTACAAGTAATCAGGGTTGCCTCTGGCGCGAGATCGAGTTGAGATTCTGCCTAAGAGTTGTGGAAGTAAACCTGAAAGTTCCTCGGGTAGCACGCCGAAAGGAATCACAAACAATTGGTGGATCCTCGATCCTCTCTTCCTTAGTCTTATCGTCTGTAACAGTTGTTAACGTAGCGGGGTAATCCCTCCGTAGACACTTCTGGGCCTTCATTGCTGAAATGATGCTAACCTTTACACCACTCTAATACTTTAGGACAAACGACGATTCTCCATTATGGAGAGGGATACGTAAAAATTTTCTCCTCACAGGGTATGTTTGTGCGACGTCTGGATAATCAATCCACACTAACTACTGCACCAAAACTATCAAGGTCGAACGAACATGAGAGGTTTCCACTGTCTTGCCATCAGTCAATTCCATACCAGGTTCGGTTTCAAGAAGCATCAGGGTTCAACAGAGCAGAGACGAAGTGATTAGCTACCCATACAAGCTACCATGTTGCTATTATGCCTGGCGTTGCCTACGCCAATCCTAAATACCCTTCCGTGAGCATCATTTCCAGTGTTGATGTTACGAGAACTCCCAGTACTGCCGTCGTTCCCTCGGTTGTTGTCGTCTTGAGTTAGCAACAGCCAATCTATGTCGTAGGCACCTTCATTTCTATACTGTAGGCTACTATTACGAGTTCCTTGATTTTGCCATGACTGTTGCCTCTAATGTCGTTGCTTGGAACGAAACCCTACGATCTTTCACCAACCAAGTCCATCTTTTCACATTCTGTGCCACGCCCTATCGCGCTACTCACTGTGCTGGTAGACACACATTCCACACTATAATTTGTTGTCATCGCTTATGTCCCGATTGATTCGTAAGAGTTGACTCCCGTAAGTCGCTGACTAGGATTCGATTGAAGTCAATATGCTGATGCTCGTTGCCGGTAGCCAAGGTCGTCCTAATACTGAGGTCGGTGAGGTACTACGCTCATCCTCTTGCCCATCGATCTTGTGTGTCGATTAAGTAATACACGGTACGCTGCTAGAGTGTTGCAGAAGTGATCACACTTCGGGATCTAAGGCATCAGTGTGTTAAGTTCCAGCAAAGGAGGATAAGTGGGAAAGGTATGAACCAATCATTCGACGCTGCGACAGTCAACTCAAAGACGTTCGTACTAGCACCTAACATCCTACACAGTTCGCTAGACGTCCAGATGTGTGTTCAGGTAATACCCGATAGCATCGAGGTTCGTAAAGGTTCAGGGAGGGGTGAGAAGATCACGTTCGAGTAGAAGACAATCCCTGCTATGACCCCTATAGGTTTGTTATGTCTCATATTGATCAAATAACAGAACAGAACCCCTTTTTTCATTTGTTAAGCCTCACTGGGACTCGCATGCACCCCACATTATTATTATGTGTGCACCCACAATAATATTGTGATTTGCATGCTCATCTCAGTTCCTCCTAACTCATGTCAAATGGTTCTTCAAACTCAGATATCCAACGGCGGTTATCGAGATAATAAGATCACATAGTCCCCAAGGACTACGACATACTATCAACGTATCATAATGTAAACAAACAATTCATGGAATTATGCTATAGTGACGAGTGTGTGTTCGTAAGCTACATCATAAACAAGTGTACACTAGCCATGTAATGTATACAACAGATGAAAGAGAGGAACCTTGCAATCTGGAGCTGAGTGTCATGGTCGTATTCTCGTTTTCAGAACTGTTCGGTTATAGTCTGGTTTTATAAAAACATTTTTAAAACCAGGTTCACTATAACCAGTGGCTCTGATACCAAACTGTCACACCCCCAAAATCCACATGCGGAAATCCCCCGCGAGGCGTGTGACGTACCAGGATCTAGCCACCAATCACATTGAACTCATAATAATATTTCAAATAAACTCTCATTTATTAATATAAAGCATTACATAACATTGTTTATTAGTCAGCGGAAGCATAATACAATTGTCATTTAGTTTCGAAACTCATGTGTATAAAAGCCATTAAACTTGTCTTGTGATTCCTTGTAACTTGACACATGACCACTCCAGCATCCCAGACAGCAAGTCCCAACAACATGTACCTAAAGGCCTGCAAGCATGCAGAAAAACGTGTATCAGACAACGCTGGTGAGTTCACTGAGTTGTTAAACCGTTCATTACCGATTACTGATTTATGTTATGTTGATAATAACTCGATACCGCAGACGGCCCTTTTTTCCCTTCTCCAATGCTCTATCAAACATTGGTCATGATTTAAAGTTATTAGTTCATGCCCGTCCTATCCAGGTACGTCGTGAGGGTGCCAAACCTAATAGCGCTATCAATTAATAACCCCGTTGCCCTACAAGCAACAATCCGGTAGTATGATGGGACTTATGTGATAGAAGTGAGTGTATTATCCAACATCAACATTTACTGAAAACCGATACATATCCCCTGCAAGGATATGCGTTTGTGAAATCCGCCTCACATCCCCTGCAAGGATGTGGGTATTTGAAAACCGCCTCATATCCCCTACAAGGATATGGGTTTACGAAAGTCCGTTTATAAGTTTTGTCTGTTTGATTGTCCCCACCGGACGCATGCTTGTTTTGAGAGAAGTGAACTCTCCTTGGATTTGCTCAGTATGTAATGTTACCCATTCCCGTTAGTCTACCAAACCCTATCGTGGTTACCAATAATATTAGTTTCATAATTAACCAGGTCACGTATTTCATACAGATTGCATACAGCACAAAATTCATCGTATATCATGTAACCAGTACTCAATTCTAATACCAGTCCACATTCCACGTGAATGTCACACAAGGCAAACCAGGTTTCTCATTCCTAGACAATATTATCATGTAATCAGACAAAAGAAATATGTATAAGTATTAATATCCATCATCTTAATCATCACCATAATTCACACATGACAAACAGTTGTTTAATGTATATTACCTCAACAATTCACACGTGCACAAACAGTTCTTTCAAACCTATACACACATTTATCCACAAATTATGCAAATGCATGGCACACATATCGAACATTTACACAGTGGAATGCCTCCACGACTAAGGGCATTTATGGCGCCGAACTTCCATAGCGACGAACCTTCTCATCGATGAACCCTCCTGGAAACGAAATCACAGTTATTCGTCGACACAAGCCCTGACGAAACTCCCATTCTTCATCGACATTACCGGTGACGAAATACCTATATTTCGTCGGAAGTACAGGTGACGAAACACCTATTTTTCGTCAGAAGTACAGGTGACGAGACATCATTGTTTCGTCGTGGTTAACTTAAATGGTTATGGTGACCTGCAACCCTAATTGTCCTAACTGTTTCCTCGCAACAGCATAATCATCATCATCAAATCACTTCTTTGTGTATGTCATACGGCACATTCAAACAACACAAACAGCATACATTCTAACACTAATCTTCCTATCATAACATCCTAGTTTTGATCAACCATGCTAACTCATGTTATTTATCTGCAATATTACTAACATATGACACTGATTATTAACCATTAACAAGAAACAGTTCAATACTCATCCTATATAGCACAATCAATCACCCACATCAACATCGATCAATACAAGATGAAATACGGTGAAACACTAACCGAGACGAACGATGAAGACAAGTGCGTTCAGCATGAGGAGGCTTCGAACATAAGTTATGGGGGCTGTCGGCTTCGAGCGGAAAGTGACTTCGAACCGGTAACTGCCGCCGAGTAGGAAGAGAGTGGGGTTCTACGGTTTGCCGTCACGTATACAGAAAAGGATTTGATTGTGATAACATAAAACCTAAACAAGCTTACTGGGCTATGGGCTATGGGCCTTTACTGGGCTATGGGCCGAGAGTCTTGACGAAAGACCTCCTTCGTCGCATAGGGTGACGGCGAAGGTCCTAAGTTTCGTCTAGTACAGCCATGACGAAGGCCGTATATTTCGTCGAGTTTGATGTCGACGGAGAGCTATCTTCGTCGAGGGTTTATGACAAAGAAACCTAGTCATGAGATATAACAATACAACCTTGAAATCATCTATCAAACATGCAACCTTAATGAGTTATCAAAACAAACACAGTAATTATACACAATACGCAATAACAACCCAGTAATCATTTATCAAACATGCCACATTAATCAGTTATCAAAACAAAGTTAGGAAACAAGTAATTGCGTAGGGGCAAGACCTTGAAATCTCGGGTTGTCACACGGTTCATATGTTCGTCTTGCTACTTCGTATTTCTAACAGTCAACCTACTCGTAATCTACCCGTTTAATAATATAAGTTTTTATATACTTTATTCAAAAAATGGAAATGTTTCAAATAATTGTCCATAAAAGTGGGAGTTACAAAACGTGCCAGGCGCCACCATAACTTACGCTGGCCACCGTAAGTTACGGTGGCCATTAATCATTTACGATCAGTTTTTACTGCCTTACGGTGGTCATTTTTTTGTCAGTGTCTACCGTAACTTACGCTAGCTACCGTAAGCTAATGTAGGCTTCAGCAAACGATTTTGTTTTCTTCATAACTTTCTCATTTCAACTCCGTTTACTTCGCCGTTTTCGTCGACGTTCTCGTAATTTCGTCCTCGATCATGTTATCTTCTTAATTCATCAATTCCAATAAATTATTTTCTTCATTTATGCTCCATATTCCTTCCATTTTAAGCTCCATTTGTACCTGAAACACAAACAACCGTAGTTATCTAGTTCTAGACAATTACCTGGTTAAATATAGGATTTATTTTCGTTTATACCACTTAAGGTTTGTCCTACGGACCACCCGTCACATTTCTTGGAGTGTGTACACAAGTTTACCATGGTAAACTAAGGTGGAACATCACCATTTTGAGGTCCAAACTCTCTGTTTTGGAAGTTATATGTTGTAAACTTTTATAAACTTAACTTATTTCACGAATCTTATGCCTAACATGTTCCTAAACTCATCCATGGTTATGAGACTTGTTTATGGTTGATTCTTATGAGTCTAGAGGTTTAGACAACCTACAAGTGTTGAGATCATCCAAGTTTACCATAGTTCATATGGCAAGACTTGTGTTTTGGTAAAGATGTGTACCTTGGAAGCGTTGGCTATCCTAAACTTGTTCTATCACCTCACTTGATGTTTTTATTCATGTCCAACTAAGTAGTTTCCTAGTCCTAAAGTAAGTTAACCCCGTCTCGCCTCCAACATTTACCATGTTGGGTGTGACACGCCTGGGTTGTTCTTATTTGGCTACTTAGTATGGTAGTAGATTAGTTGTATTTTACTTTCATTCATGACCAACCGGGTATACCAACTAAGTTGGTAAACTGTGCTTTGGTGAATTATACAATGAGGTATTTCATACATCCATGCTTGACTTACATAAATTCTATGAAAATATATGATGGACCAATACTATATAATCTAAAAAATATAATTAGCTGAATTTGTGATACTAGTCGATTTATGGTTAAGTGTTATGAACATAGGCTATAATATCTTCGTTCTAAATTCCTCATTTATGATTCTAATGGGCAAGTTAGGACCAATGAAATCACATAAAACTTAGTGTCAAAACGAGTGTTTAAGGCAAGATATCTTTTCGCAAACAAACATATACTTATTATACTTAATCCCGAATCCGATTCCATCACCAATCCAACTACTCATGCACCTTTGTTTCCCTTTGTAGGGTAACTGTTAATCCTAGATAGGATGCTCTTTGACTAAGTATGGTAATAGATTACAACAAGTATGAAAATATTATACGGAACTAGAAATCAAACTTTCAAGAAACAAAACTTATAGAATTTTCAAGTATATATATCACTTTGGAAAACAAGGTTTACAAAGTGATTGTAAGGTTATTGACTATTACAAATGAATGCTCAAAGAATTCTGTAATGAAGGGTAATGGAGTTTTTGGTGTATGTATTGAATGCTTGACTTAACTCATTTAACCTTCGGTGTTGACATCTCTATTTATAGAGAGTCTAGGTCATGAATAAACATTTGTTTATTCATGCACTTGCTCTGCACAAAGTAGCTTTTTGGCATATTCATTGAATCCATGGATGTCAACTTGCTACTTTCCAAATGTGTCAGGGCCTTATCTCTAAGACAAGTTGGCTCATCAGAAATTCTGACGGCCATCTTGTGAGGACCGTTTCGGGTTCCCGAATGCTCCGACTGGTCAATACGTCTTCATATCACGCACGGAATTCGTGTAGGAAGATGACTAACACACAAAGACACCGTGGAACACTGATTCTATTGATATAAAGCAAGTACAATGCCGAGAATTCAATTTGGCAGAGCTTCGCCTCAAGTTTCCAAAAGTTACAAATGAATGACCCAACACCCCTATATATAGGCTACCCCCGTCTCCCCAAACCATTAGGGACGAATAGGCCGTCTCGCACGAAAAGGACTTGATGGCCCTCTCGCACGAAAGACTCTTTCGTGCGAAAGAGTCATTTACAATAAAATCCAACCTTTTCGATACGATATACATTCTAATCTATGCAATTCAATACATAACAAAACTAGACTCGCTACGTGACGAAGGCTGCACACATATGCATTCACAGTTAGGGTTCACATAATGTGTCGAATTGAAACCCTAAAATACAAACGTGTATGAACGATGAGAAGATTAAACATACATTAAAATATAATCATCGAAAAATTTTAGGGTTAAAACATCAAATACTAAACAATCACCAACCATAACCGTACGGATGTCTCTAATCTTTGAATCAAAACAAATCGAAACGATGAACGTGGTGAAATCGCGATCTAGGGTTTTTTTTTTTTTTGAAAGTGAAAAGGCAAAAGTGATAAAGGATACAACAGGTGCGGGTTTCTTTCAACGAAAAGTCTTTTGTTTCTAATGTGTTATCAATTGAATGAGACGTCATAGTGTACTTAGGATTTGTGAAAGGAAGGGGAGAGAGATGCGATAGGAAAGAACGTGTAGGTGAAAGGAAAAATTATTTCAAATCCCGCCTAAACACATCGAAGGTGGAGTAAGGCACTGCCAAGTGTCACTTATAGGTTTAAGATTCAGACAAGTGACACCAAAATGTTTTGTTTTAATATACTTTATAAATTAGAGAGTTCATGGTTAATCGTAATGATTAATAGTTATAGGTAAACATGTGTATGTATTAATATTATGTAGGAATCATAAGATGGTATATCATACATAACTAATAAATAACTCACTTTTCTTTGTCCGAAAAGTTATCTTAATTATCAATATCTACAACAAACATTTAATAATATATAATAAATTTTCTTTTATTAGTTTTGTTACATGTAGCCAAAATCTTATTTCATTTTAAAACTATATATGCTTCTATACAAAAAGTTGAGATTTAATCTTTAAAAATTCAAAGAATCCTCTTCAAACAGGGATAGGTCAAATAATACCGAAATGAGTTTGAACCCTAAAAACAAAAGATTGGTCAGGTGTTACTATTCCACATCTCTGTTCATCACAAAAGTACTATATTTTTCTTCCTTTTTCTCCATTCATTTGCTTACCCTCTAGATTTCTATTTGTTCTCCCCATATTCACTCTTTCTATTTCTCTCTCTAGATATCATAAAATAGTAATATACCACCCCCCCCTCTCTCTCTCTACAAATCTTTTTTAAACATATATTTTCTCCATTACCATCTTTCTTTATTATTCTTCATCTCTTTCTCCTTGTTTCTCCCCCTTTAGATTTCCATTTCTCCTCCTGATCTCTATATCTATATCATATAATATGTCAAACAACAATCTAGACTTGAGCTCAACCTCCCCTTTCTCTCTTCACAACCTCCAACTCCAAATCCCTCCGGATCATCATTCCGAAGATGACACCAACCAACACACTCCTGGCTCTGGCCGCGTGGGTGATGCTTCAGGGCGTCGCCCACGCGGCCGCCCTCCGGGCTCCAAAAACAAACCCAAACCCCCGGTCATCATCACTAGAGAAAGCGCCAACACCCTCCGCGCCCACATCCTAGAAATCAGCAACGGTTGTGATGTCTTTGAGTCCATCGCCAATTACGCCCGAAAACGTCAACGCGGGATATGCATAGTCAGCGGTAACGGCACCGTTAACAACGTTACTCTTAGGCAGCCGACAGCTACTGGATCTGTCCTCACACTTCACGGACGGTTTGAAATTCTTTCGTTGTCGGGATCCTTTCTACCGCCACCTGCGCCGCCAGGGGCTACTAGTTTAACCATATATTTAGCTGGTGGACAAGGGCAGGTTGTTGGTGGTAATGTTGTAGGCGCTTTGATTGCATCTGGGCCGGTGATTGTAATAGCTGCTTCTTTCACTAACGTGGCGTATGAGCGGCTGCCGCTCGATGAAGATGAGGCGGCTGCAAGCGGAGGAGGGGATGGTGCGGACGCGTTTAATGACCCGTCTTCAATGGGTTTACCGTTTTTTAACTTGCCAGTTAACATGGCTAATGTTCAGTTACCGGTGGATGGTGGTGGTGGTTGGTCTGGAAACATGGGGAACCGGCCGCCGTTTTGACGGAGTTAAAAAGTATGATTCTCAAAGGAAGGTCAGATAATTAATTAAATTCCGCGGGTTATTATTTAACCTTGTACAATTAAATTAGGCAGATGATGTTTAAAGATTTGGATTTGGATTGAGTTATGTTTATTTTGATGCTATTGTATGATGCTGCGTTTGTCGAGATCGCGTTTTTTTATTATTAGTATCAGTATTAGTATCGGTATCGGTAAATTTTAGAGGTAGGAAGATTGATTGATTGATTAACTTTCTTCTTTGGGTTTTAGGGTTTTTTACTAATTTTTATAAGAAAATCTAGTTTTATAGATTTGTAAAATGCATTGAAGGAATACTCATTCACCTAGATCTTCTATTTGTTATTATTTTTTTTTTTTTCGTGAAAAGAGCATTATTCTTTAGTTATTGACCAGGACAACGTTAGTTACTACAATAGATATTAGTAAGTATTACATGAGTAATTAATCAAAATGTCTATTCAAAGGAATCATTAGCTCCATCACAGTTACCTAGTTCTATGCTTTTAGTGCAGTAATTAATTAATGTGCTACTTTCCATAGTTAATATTTTGATCTTAAAAGTCATTAGAGAACTATATTACTTACCTTTAAAAAAATCATGTATTTTACCATCAATTAACAAAACAAAATGGCTTACATTGAGTCTGGTGCGGTTACATAAGCTAGTGTCTGGTTTTCATTTGCCTTGGAATAATGTTTGTAATTTCCAAGGCAATATTGTTGTTGGTGTACAATGTCTAAACTATTGTAGTGTAGACTGAATTAACAATGTAAAAAGTTATCAAATCAACTCTGAGGAGGTTAGGGTATGATTGCACTGAAAGGTTCTAGGTAGTTAATATTGTATTCCACAACTACATTAAAATAGATACTGATCTAGTGTTGCTATGCATTGCGACATTATGTTTAAGCAATGAAGTTATGGGTGTATGAAGGTTGTAAAAATGTTTTCAACTTTCTATGATGTGCACCTTACAGTTACAAAATCAATCTGATCATAGGTTTTTGTGCTACTACGAAAAGCCTATCGAATGACGCCGACTAAGGTATTTAGTTTGCGAAAACAATGATTTGCATATTGGTTAGCAGGGTATTGGCAGGTGTCGTGAGTACACTGGTAACGGGTTCTGAAGAGGCACATTTTTAATTAACAACATAGCAATTAACTAGTAATTCTAGTGGATGTAAGGAAGAATCTATGTGTGTATATAGGCGGTCAAGTTACTACTCTTAGATTCCAAAAATGAAGAGTTGGTACATAAAATAATAGGTGAACACCTTTGATATGTATCAATGGAAAGAAAACTTTCCACCATCTCTAAAATAATTGTGAGAAGCCATAGATCTCTAGCAGCTACGACAGCTGAATGATAACAGAAAATGGTATTAAGATAGAGCATATGCATTCATATGATCATACTAAGAACCAAAATCATTATTATTATTGTTGTTGTTGTTGGAATTAGAGTTTTATAACAAATAAAGTACTTGGGAGCAAGTTATATGCAAGTTATATATTAGATTTTACTATAAATAGAGGTTGAGGTGGTAATTATTCTTATATTTGATAGTGGTAGATGATTTTATATGATTAGGAGTTGGGACATCAACTTGCTAACCTTTTGTGATATTTCGTGTTCATGAGAAACAAAAACAACTCATTGTTTAACATTATATAATGTTCAAGTTGTTCGGACTTGGTAGATACTTTTCAAATTCAATAACTCTATATATACCTTATCACATTAGCAAAAAGAAGAGTTGAAGTTTCAACTAGGCTAGAATGAAGCTCAATAGGATGTGGAAGATATAAGATCATTTGTTATAAAACCGACCGAAGATTAATTGGATGTGAAGCAAGATCATTTGTTATTAGCTATCACAATTATGATATATACACTATCATTTATCGTTAGTTAATTTTATAAACTATGATATATAACATTTGGTGGGCTTAATATAATGGTAACTGTGTTACTTATAAAAGGTAAACTTAAGTGTACAATAATCTGTTAAAAAACTGGATTATATTAAACATCTTATAACAGTCTTCTCGAAATATAATATAGTTTTGAGTAAAACTTCCTGGTTTTATTAGGTATTTAAATAACAAGTAATAGTTGTTGAAAAAACTGGTAATATTGCTAGTGAGTCTTTATGGGGTGTCTTCCTTTATGTGTAAACATGGTTTGTGTATATGAAAACATGGTTTAATCAGGAAAGAGTCCATGATTGTTTGACCATTGTAATTTAATATTATAACTTTTTGCTTAGACATTTTGGTTGTGTTTTTATAATACACATACCCTGCCGTTCAAAAACATATAATTATGAATTATATATGGTTTGTTTATTTCCAATTTTCTTTTGTTGATCCACTTTGTAATTAATATATTTAAAACTATTGTGTTTGAACTTGCTTTTAAAATTTATTTGACAAAAGACTGACGTGAATTTAACTTTATGTGTCATTGTCACTAATGTAATATAAGCTATGCTTGTTAATTGATATCAGTCGATATAGACGGCCTTATTTTAGATTACATTTTAACATTTATCTAACCGTGACACAACTTTATAACAAATTACACAAGTTTCTACAATTGCAACTATAATGAGACCAGAGAGTAAAGATTTTTAATTCTAAGTTTTAAGTATTTGTCAACTACAAGTCTACAACTGTTCAATTAACTTTTAGGTCAAAATAATAATCGAAAAAGTTAATGAACGGTCTACATTTAGTTAATCCTTGAAGCTCTACTGCCTTTTTAAAGCGGGAAGAGAAATATTATTAAAACATCAACCACTAGCGAATAGCGATAAGACCACACGGTGTGGGCGTGCTCTTCTGTGGCGTTTATGCCACACCACGCTGCACACATCACCCCGAGAAAGCCGTTGTTCATGGCGTTTATGCTTGGGCTAGGGGTTTTCCATCGGCGTGGGGAGTATTTGGGTTGTGAAGTGGAGGCTCTTGATTGGTAGTTGAATTTTGGGTGTGTTTTAATTGATTGATTTCTATATTTTCTTTATAAAAACACCACTAACCACACCACTCCCACACCGTTCAATTTAGCACCACGCCACGTTCTAAGGCGTGGTCCACGAGTCGCATAGTGCCCCATCTTCAGGCCCCTCCACACCGTGTGATCTAAGCGAAGAAACAGATTTAGCATTTAAGGTTTAAACACAAGTTTTAACCCAGAAAAGTAATGCAAGTTAAAATTTTCGTAAATGTAAAGTTGGATGATGTTTAATTGTAACATATATTGTTTGAAAAATATGTAAACAAATGTTTTAAGAATCAAATCCACTATGGTTCATGTTACTAGATTAGTTTTAAAATTCGAACTTTACATATATATATATATATAGGGTAAGTTTCATGCGAGAACCAGCTTTATTGCGAGAACCGCGAGAACCAATGTGAACACAACCTAAAATAGCTAAAAAACCCTAAAAAAAAACCTAACCCCCACCCCCCCCCCCTCCCCCAAAAAAAAAAAAACCTAACCCCCCCCCCCCCCCCAAGCTAAATGCTAAAAACTAATCCCTCCCAAAAAATCTAAAAAAAACCTACCCCCTCCCCCCCAAAACCTAAACCCCCCTCTCCACCCCCAAAAAACTAAACCACCCTTTTCCAAGCTAAAATGCTAAAAACTAAACCCCAAAAAAACCTAAAAAAGTAAAAAAAAATTCTAAAAAACACACAAAAATTTTTTTTTTTACTATTTTTTACATTAAAATCGCTACTTTTAATAGGGAAAAAGAATTTTTTTTTCTACTAAAAGTAGCGATTTTTTATAAAAAAATATTAAAAAAAATTGTGTGTTTTTTAGGTATTTTTGGTTGTGTTCACATTGGTTCTCGCGGTTCTCACAATAAAGGGTGGTTCCTAACGGATACTTCTCCTATATATATAGAGGAGGGTTATCTTGAGAACACTAAATATTGCGAGAACCGTGAGAACAACAATTAAAACCATTTTTTTAATACAACCCGCATTAAAATTAAAATACAACATCAAAAAAAGAGTTTACAAAATCAAATAATTCATTTCTACTCTTAAAATCACTCTTATTAGATTTTTTACACATGTGTAAATATAACAAATTTACACATGTGTAAATGGCAAACTTACACATGTGTAAAATTTCTTTATTTACGAATTCACGTAAATTTAAACGTGTAAATTTAATTTTTAACATTGTATTCGGATAATAACGATAAATGTAAAAAGAAATTTTGAATTTGAATTGTTTTTGACCAAGTTTTCATGATTTTTTTATTCGTTCTCACCGTTCTCACAATATTTAGTGTTCTCATTTAAACCCTCCCCTATATATATATATAATATAAGGTAATGTTCATTTGAGAACCACACTTATTGCGAGAAACAATGTGAACACAAAAAAAAATACCTAAAAAATCCAAAAAACACACAAAAAAAATTTTTGTTTAATATTTTTTCTAATAAAAATCACTATATTTCTTTACAAAAAAAACCATTTTTTTTTCGAGTAACAGTTATGGATGCACATGTGCATATGTATCATTTCTTGGACAAATTCCGTAATATATTACTAGTAGTAGAAAAATGCATTTTCATTTACATTACAATCTGTAATACACTACTTTTTACATTACCAATATTAAGAATGCACTTTCATATAACGTGTTTTGGTACAAAAAGTTTGTTATTTTAAATGATGAAGTAGGCCCATATACATGTGTTTTAGTGGTTGATAGTTTGATTATATTTGTCACTTTATGATGTAATATTTTATTTGGATGGCATAAAGAGTGTTGATGTACATGGAATAAAGTGAAAAATTGGTAATAGTATTGTATTATGGATGGTAGGAGGCAATGATATTGTATTACGGATGGTAGGAGGTAATGGTAGTGTATTATGGATGGTATGATAGATGAAAGGGAAAGTGTATTCAAAGTAGTGTACCAAAACACGTTATAACATGTTCATACATATAGATGCACATGTGCATTTATAGTGTTGTTAATGTTATAACAATTTCATACATATAGATGCACATATGCATTTCTAATATTGTTAATGTAAAAGTAGTGTATTATGAATGGTAGTGTAAATGAAAGTGCAATTGTCTGATATTGGTAATGTATTACGGAATTTGTCAAAGAAATGATACATATGCATATGTGCATGGATAATTGTTACTCGAAATTTTTTTTTTCTGTTTATTTTGTGACGAAATATAGCGATTTTATTCATAAAAAATAGTAAAAAAAAATTTTTTTACTGTTTTTTGATTTTTTTTAGGTATTTTTTGGTTGTGCTCACACTTGTTTCTCGCGATTCTCACAATAAAGGGTGATTCCTAACGGATTCTTCTCCAATATATATATATATATAGGGTAAGGTTCATGCGAGAACCACCCTTATTGCGAGAACCGCGAGAACCAATGTGAACACAAAATAAAATCTAAAAAAAATAAAAAAACACTAAAAATTTTTTTTTAGTATTTTTTTTAACAAAAATCGCTATATTTAGTTACAAAAAAAAAACCATTTTTTTTTCGAGTAACAGTTATCCATGCACATGTGCATATGTATCATTAGGGGTGTGCAATAACCGAACCGTTAACCGAAACCGAACCGAAAACCGACAAAACCGAACCGAAATTAACCGAAACCGAATTAACCGAAAGTCGGTTAACGGATATTTTTTTTACCATCGGTTAACCGAAATTAACCGAACCGAACCGAATCATTTGTTTTTTATATATTTATAGCCTTTATACTTCTATTTCATGTTTTATACTTTCATTTCATGTAAAAATACCTCTATTTCATTTATTTATGCATTCATTTCATTTATTTATACATTCATTTCATTTATTTATACCTCCATTTTATGTATTTAAACATCTATTCATGCATTTATACCTTCATTTCATTTATTTATACATCTATTTCATGTATTTATACATCCATTTCATGTATTTATACATCTATTTCATGTATTTATACCTCCATTACAAGTATTTCTAAGCAAAAAATTTAGCCCTTGTTTGAATTGGTTATTAACCGAAAATTAACCGAACCGAACCGAAAACCGACAAATTAACCGAATTAACCGAACCGATTAACCGATGACTTCGGATACGGTTACGGATAATGCTAATAACCGAACCGAACCGAACCGTGCACACCCCTATGTATCATTACTTCAATAAATTCCGTAATACGTTATCAGTAATAGACAACTGCACTTTAATTTACAATACCATCTGTAATACACTACTTTTTACATTACCAATATTCAAAATGCACATGTGGATCATTAGGTATAACCATGATATAACATGTTTTGGTACAAAAAGTTTGTGATTTTGAATGGAGAAGTAGGTCCATTTACATGTTTTTTGGTTAGTTATATCTAGTGGTTTATGGTTTGGCTATAGTTGTTACTTTATGATGTAATATGATGATTGGAAGGTATAAATTGTGTTGATATACATGTAATAAAGTCAAAATACTGGTAATGGTATTGTATTATGGATGGTAGGAGGTAATGATATTGTATTATGGATGGTAGGAGGTAATGGTAGTGTATTATGGATGGTATGATATATGAAAGGGAAAGTGTACTCAAAGTAGTGTACCAAAACATCTTATTTCATGTTGATATATATAGATGCACATGTGCATTTCTAATATTGGTAATGTAGAAAGTAGTGTATTACATATGGTAGTGTAATTGAAAGTGCAATTGTCTAATATTTGTAATGAGTTACGAAATTTGTCAAAGAAATGATACATATGCACATGTGCATGTTTGTGTATTATGGATGGAATGATAGATGAAATAGAAAGTGTATTCAAAGTAGTGTACTAAAACACCTTATTTCATGTTGATACATGTAGATGCACATGTGCATTTCTAATATTGTTAACGTAAAAAGTAGTGTATTACACGTGATAGTGTAAATGAAAGTGCAATTGACTAATATTTGTAATGAATTACGGAATTTAACAAAAAAATAATACATATGCACATGTGCATGGATGACTGTTACTCGAAATTTTTTTTTTTTTTTTGAAAAATTTTTTAATTTTTTTTATTAACAAAATATAGCGATTTTTCCAAAAAAAATAGTAAAAAAATCAAAAAAAAAAATTTTTGGGTGTTTTTTAGATTTTTTTAGCAATTACTGTTTGTGTTCACACTGGTTCTCGCGGTTCTCGCAATAAAGTGTGGTTCCTAACGGATCTTTGTCCTATATATATATATATATATATGCAAGGATCTTTTAGGGTCCACCCTTTATTACGAGAACCAAGAGCAACAATGCAAACACAACTAAAACTACTTAAAAAAACCTAAAATCACATACTTATTTTTTAAATTTTTTTGTTAAAAATTGTTGTTTTTTATTTATAAATATATAAAAAATTAAACTTATTTTTTTAAAGTCGCGATTTAACTCTATATATATATATATATATATATATAACTATAGGGGATCGCTAAAATGAAAACCACCTTCAGTTGTAAGAATCGAGAGAACCACTTTCTAGCCACTAGATCAACAGGATGGATATACAAGATTAAAAGTAATTAAAAATAATATTAAATAATTTTTGTCTTATTATATTTTTAATATTTTAATGCAAAAAGTGTAGTTTAGTAAAATTACTCTTTTTTGTCTTTTGGTATTTATTATTTTTTATTACTTTTTTGTATTATTATATTAGTTTTTGTTGTTTAAACAAAATTTTTTAATTAAAAGTTTTTTAAATTCAGGTTTTTAACATACTTTTTAATCTTTTTACGTTAAACTTTTTACGTTTTACGTTAAAATTTTTACGTTTTACGTTTTACGTTACACTTTTACGTTTACGTTAAACTTTTTACGTTTTACGTTTTACGTTAAACTTTTTACGTTTTACGTTTTATGTTAAACTTTTTACGTTTTACGTTAAACTTTTTACGTTTTACGTTTTACGTTAAAAAGTTTACGGTTTACGTTTGAAAGTTTACGGTTTTAACTTTTTTTACGCAAAACGAACACACCCAGAAATCGCAACTCGGTAGGTGTCTTAGATAGACTGTTATCATCATTGACTGGGGAAAAAATACAAAAAACCAACAAACAAAAATCAAAACCCAAACAACAAAAAATAAAAAAAAATAACAAACTCAAAAATCATGTGTGGGGTATTGAAAAAAACGGGGTTTGGCTCAAAGTTTCCAATACTCATGGCTGCAAAAGCGGGGTTGCAGGTGAAAAACCTACCTTTCACCGTCATTGTCGCGCCATCATCATCAAACTATCGGAAAAAAAATTCTCGTTCTATCACTGCCAACTCGAAATCCCCATCTCCAAAACTGAATCAAACAAAATCTCAAAACCCGAACCAAAACTGATTCAAACAAAATCCGGTGTTGAACATGAAAATCACAAAAACCAACATGATCAAGAACACATACACCCTCTTACAGAATCAATCCAAGATCCAAACTTTGAACGAAAGCAAATAATAAAAACAACAGGATCAAAAAACAACACCCCCTACACACTTATAACAGCCGCACAATTCCTCATCATCCCTTCCTCTCTCAATCAGCTCCTCCGGCGACCGAAGTAAGGGTTTCCGACGCCCCTCCATTACCACCATTACCCCCACCTCTACCCACCACCACCGCATAGGTTCCGCCACCAATCCCAATGCAACCACAACCAAACACCAGTCGCTGGGGGGCGGCCGAGAGGAAAGGGAGGCCAAGGATACCGCCGGAGAGCCGCCGGAGATGCCGCCGTCACAGTTTGCTTCAGGGGGATGTGGGTGACCGGGCTCTGGTGATTAGGAACCCAAAGGGGTTTCCTAATCTCTTTGTCAATCTCTCTTGTAACCACACACTGGTGAAAGGATTTTAAGAGATAAATGATCTCTGGTTTCATGTTGGATTTTAAGAGAGAGAGAAGTGAGAGATGATGGTGGATTAATCTGATTTTAAGAGAGAAATATGAGAGAGATGATGTATTAAAGACAGATAGAGACAGAGACAAGAGATGTATTAAATGAAGAGAGAGGGAAGATTTGACATTTGGGGTAAATAACCAAAATACCCTTTAGGTTGGCATAATCTGATTGGTGGAGAGTGGTTCTCGTGGTTCTTAAAACTGGGGATGATTTTTATTTTAGCGGCTCCCTATAACAACATATATATATATATATATATATATATATATATATAAACTTTTTTAACATTTAGTTTGGGGGTTTAACTTTATAGTTTAGTTTTTAGCATTTATTTTGGGTAGGGGATTTAGGTGTTTTCGGGATAGGGGTTTTAGGATCTTTTTTTATTTTTGTGGGAAAGGAGTAGATTTTTTTTTTAGGTTTATAGGGGTGGGTGTGGGGGGTGGTTAGGTTTTTGGGTTGGGGTGGGGGTGGGTGGGTATTCAGGTTTTTCGATGGTGGTGGGTGGGTTTATTTTGGTTGTGTTCATATTGGTGCTCGCATTAACCCTACCATATATATATATATATATATATATATATATATAGGGTAAGGTTCATTTGAGAACCACCCTTATTGAGAGAACCAATGTGAACATAAAAAAATACCTAAAAAAAAAAATCCAAAACACCCACAATTTTTTTTTAATATTTATCTAATAGAAATCACTATATTTTGTTACAAAAAAAAAAAAAAAAAACTTTTTTTTTCGAGTAACAGTTATGGATGCACGTGTGCATATGTATCATTTTCACTACCATATGTAATACACTAATTTTTACATTACCAATATTAGAAATACACATGTGCATCTATATGTATCAACATGAAATAAGGTGTTCTGGTACAAAAAGTTTGTGATTTTAAATGATGAAGTAGGCCCATATACATGTGTTTTGGTTAGTTATATCTAGTGGTTGATGATTTGATTATATTTTTCACTTGATGATGTAATATGTTGTTTGGATGGTATAAAGGGTGTTGATGTACATATAATAAAGTGAAATATTGGTAATAACATTGTATTATAGATGGTAAAAAGCAATGGTATTGTATTACGTATGGTAGGAGGTAATGGTAGTGTAGTATGGATGGTATGATAGATGAAAGGGAATGTGTATTCAAAGTGGTGTACTAAAACACGTTATAACATTTTCATATATATAGATGCACATGTGCATTTCTAGTGTTGTTAATGTTATAACAAGTTCATACATATAGATGCACATGTTTATTTCTATTATTGTTAATGTAAAATGTAGTGTATTATGAATGGTAGTGTAAATGAAAGTACAACTATCTGATATTTGTAATGAATTACGGAATTTATCAAAGAAATGATACAAATGCACATGTGCATGGATAACTGTTACTCGAAATTTTTTTTTAAATTTTTTCTATTATTGACGAATTATAGCGATTTTTCCAAAAAAAATAGTAAAATCTTTTTTTTTTAGGTATTTTTTTGTTGTGTTCACATTGGTTCTTGATCGGAGTGTCGCGCTCCGGTCAAAGATAATATTTATATGCCCTAATTACCCTTAACAAATAGCTAGTGGTAGTGAGGGGTCGAACCACGAAGAGTATGTGGTTTGTGTATGGATTCGAATGAATTATAACAAATGTCATGATTTATGAAGCTTACTAGAATGTTTTTGTATTTTTGTTTAATTAAGAGATGTGAGTTTAGACTAATTGAATTGATTAAATTGATGAACAACTAAGGATTAACGATTACGAGAAAATGGTTACTAGAACAATAATAATAAAATGGAATCACACCCGGTTTCGGTAATTGTTAACCTAGGATTTCTACAAGTTTTAGTTTCAACTCAAATGCATTCGATTAACGGATTTAGTGTACCGTGACTTAGGTGCTACTAACTATCAACGCCCCGAAGAACGGACAAAAAGACACTTTGTAATCAACACAAGTAAATCCTAACAACGACAACGTACAATTACAAATCACCGTTTCGCAAAGTCATAACTTTTAACATCGCTCGACAATTCACGAATTCGTAACAAATGTAATACTATTGTCAAAAGTTTCAAAAACCAAATACAAATTGTCACTAAGATGAAACAAGAACAAATTGAAACCCTAAAATTAACAACTACCTACACCGCCGAGATGATTAGCCGCTCATGGTTGATGCAACTTGATCACCGGATGCTTGGAATGCGGATGGAGTCATCTTGAAGCTTGTAGGATGAAAGAATGATGGAGAATTAGGGTTTATGGAATGATGATGGTGAGAAGGATGATGGATTGGATGAATTAGGATTTTGATGGTGAATTTTTGGGATGAATGATTGTTATTCGGTTGTGTCTATGAAGATGATGGAATGGTAGGTGAAAGATAGGTGAAAGATAGGTCAATTGTGGCTCCAAGAACAAGTTCAAAACTTCAAAATAAGTGTAACTCCCGAATTCAATGGCCAACCACCAATAGAAATCGACTTCAGCACCCAAAGGTCAGAGTTTCGCGTTTGGGAAAACCAATGCCCGTCGCCGACGGGTCTGACCCCGTCGCCGACGGGTTCCCAAAATCTGATGTTTGGCCGACGGCCAAAATAACTGGATACGGGCACTTCTGGCCTACGGGCTTATCTGGAGCCCGTCCGGGACGGGCTATACCCCGTCGCCGACGGCCTTTAGAACATCAATTCTTCATTTTTCACACCTCGCACTCCCGATTGATCCGTAACACGTTCCGGTGCTCCGGTTTTCGACCCGGTGACTCGTAAAGCTCCCGAAAAGCTCCTTAAACTTCGTTAAACCTGCATAACACAAATCTTATTAAAAGTAGGCCATTCAAGATTGAAACTTATGTAAAAACACAAAGTTACGCAATAACGAACACCAGTTTTCACCCACGTATCACATCCCCACACTTGTCTTTTGCTTGCCCTCAAGCAAATCTGTTTTTCACTTTCACGTGGGTCGAACAACGAATACACATCCCATTCCCGAGACAAGAGTTAAGGTCTAATGTCATACAAAAGTTCACATTCTTTACAATTTCCACATATTTACCGGTAAAGTGAATAATCACCTATAATAATGGTTATCCAAGATTAACCCGCCCGTAAAACTAACAAATCCTGCATATCCCTCACAATGTTCTCTCCACTCGGCTTATAATTCGGCTAATGTATATAATGTATTAGCACTTCAATTAATCGCTCAAAACCGGTTAGAACACGTACCCGCATAGGCTTGCAACTCAATCATTCTCCACCACCGATCACGAATACTAAGCACAAGTCATAAGGTCTTTATGAGGGTTGTAACGGGGCTAGGCTAAGGGTAGGAATTAGGATATTTCAAAGTGGCTAAGGCGATGAAAATTCGATTTTTATTACAACTACTAAATTAACAAAACTAAATATAAACATTAACTATGGGCAATAATCTTTTCACCCTTTATTCGACAACTACTAACACTTCTTTTTGTGTTTTTCTTCAACGATTTCCATTCTTTTTCATAATTTTTTTTTTCGCAACAATGCAAACAATCAAGGATAACTATACAAATACGACTCCTATAATCGAATTTCCATCACACGGGTTTAGAAAGAAAAGGTTTAAGGCTATGGGCTATAGGGTGGTCAAACGAAAGGTTTAGGCTCAAAATGGGCGACTAGGGAATTTGTTCGGGTAAGGATAGATAAATGGTTTTAAGAGAAAAGGTTTACCTAATGCCTTAATCATTCTCGTGCTTGTATTCGGTCTATAGTCTCAAACGTATCAAAAGTTTCAAGTTCTACAATACGCGACTAATGGTCCACTCAAACAAAGAAACATGTAAATGTAAATCTATGATATAAAAGTGGCTCAAACCTCACGTATAAGGGTATGATATGTGATATGCATAAATTGCTAGTTCCTTAGGCGAATTATTCCCAAATAACCACCCGCTAAATACCCGTTATGCTTATTAATTTGAACTTGACCATGACAAAAGACCAAATGGGTTATGACATCCCTTGTTGACTTGGTTACTTGTGCTTTTAAGATCGCTTTTGAGACAAGAAATTTTGAAAAAATTTTGAAATTTTCCCCCATCCCCACACTTGAGGTAAACATTGTCCTCAATGTATAGAATTTAAATGAATGGGTCAAAATCGAAAACTTTTACTACTCCCCCATCCCCACACTTGAGGTAAACATTGTCCTCAATGTGCAAGAACTAGAGTTTTAAAACGCACAAGGGATGTGACACGTCTAACCTTCCCAAAATCTCACCCCGGAAAATAAAATACAATGTACAATCCACTTATTCCTAACTAAGAATCAAAGTAAAAGGAAACACATGCACCTGATTTTTGTCGCTTGATACTCATATCTCCTTCGCCTCTTCATAAAAATGGTTGTCCCACGAACATGTTGTACCTACAAGTTCTAATCCTTGTGTAGAAGCATGCTTCTCACAACCATCAAAATTTGTTAGTTACCTAGTTCTACCCTTTTTTATGAAACATATTACCAAGCCATGTGTTATTTCACTTCGATTTATGTGGACAATAATTTACAACAAAAATAAACCTAACTCACTTTCGTAGGAATCACGGTTGCATTTAGCTTATGCAACAAGCCCTTTTAAACCCCCCAATAGCTTGGGAGGACGAGAGGTCTCGTGAGGGTTATATAGGGAACACACCCACAACGTTCATTTAACTAGGCGAAAAATAAATAACATGAAATAAAAATAACGGAAACAAAATAATATACAACAACAACAACAAAACATACCATACCTCTACCGCTGATATCGCTCGTTTGGATCCACTGGCGGGTTAGGCTGGTATTGATAACCAGTGAGGGACTCGAACATCTCCCTATAGTTATCGAGGGGACTCTGCTCCCTTGAGGCGGCGGTTGGTACGGAATCGGGATAAAGCTAGAACCGACTGCCTCGGGCCAATGAGGGGTGGGATCGGATGGACCTAGTGGATGAGGAAGATTGGGGTAATCAGTCCACCCCGAGTGTTCGGCGTACGGGAGACCGGCTTGAAGGTCTCTTTGATGGCGCTCCTGATCGTGGATTATCTTGGTGTTGTTAATCGCCATTTGGTGAGAGACAGCCAAAGCACTCCATCGTCGTCGTTCCAATTCTCTTGCTTCATTTTGACGCCTAACCTCATCTTCTTCCCATGCCCGTCTTCGGGCTTCCTCATCCTCTTGCCTCTTCGCCAACTGTTCCATGTGTGACCTCTGCATTGCTTGGAACAGTTGTTGCTCTTCCATAAACTTATCCATTCTCTCCCGATGGGCTGCTTGAACTGCCCAAAACTCCTGCATTTGAGGTCCCTGCGCCTCCTCGTATGCTTCCCTCCTTCGATTATACTCTCGGCCTTCACCTATGCATGCAGAGACATTGTCATATATCTCTTGCTGTCCCCGATCAAAATTTTTGTAGGAGGGCACCCGTCTAGTGGTCACAAAGCCCGCCACTTCTGCATTAATTTCTCTATGCGGCCTCATGTATCTTTGTCGTGGTCTTTGTGGACCGGAGGGTCCAACTTCCTCCTCTTCATCCCCCATCTCTTCATCTTCTTCCGATTCCGGTGGTGCTCCTGAAGTAAGGAACTCATACTTATGACCCAACTTGTCGGTCACAACATACTTGTTCCCCGAGAGTTTAACTTCTATGTTCCAGTTCTTCTTCATGGAGGCCTTGTTAAGTTCCTCCAACGGTTTAGTTACCCATAGTGCATCCGAAGGTAGGCAACTTTGTTGAACAATCATGGCACTAATGAGGCGTGCGTATGGAATAAAACGCCTCTGGAACGACTCCCGAGTAGCCCACGTGTTCATCATCACTATGTGTCTCCATGACAATGTCGGGGTCCCATATAGCAAAGAATGCACCACCCTACAGTCACCCGCTTTAACACTTCCACGATCACCAAACCTCACCAAAATGTTCTCCACATTAATCCCTTGGAGAATCTTTCCCTCAATCGTCATGTGCTTTCTCTTTGCCTCTCCCCCATCATGATAAGGTAAAACAACCGCGGTCATCTGATCCGGATCACCATTATTCGCATGACTATCCAAAAATTGTTGCATGGTTGGATAGTCGTATGCTTGCACCCCCAAAGAATCAAAGCGTGCAATGCGGTTGATGGTTTCGAAAGACATCTTCATTGTCCCGCGAGTTGTCTTCCCGACCAAATTCCATTCCGCAGGAGAGCTATCCTTATTCACAAACTTCAGTGTCGACAGCCATTCACATACCTCCGACAAATAGATCCGCGAAGTGTTATCTTCGCACCAATCAAGCACTCTTTCCCATCCCAACCTCTCAAACATTTGTATTATTCCCATTTGTTTGAACTCTTCGACATTCACCACTCTTTCACATAAACTCCTTTCCGGAACTGAGGTACTCACGTTGTTGACCATTTTCCATTTCCAGAGCTTGGCCTCCAACTTCCTATCTTGATATTCCGATAAAGGTTTTCTCTTCTCCTCATCCCAAACTTCGGCGCTTTTGCTATCCTTGAACTTTGTCCACGCCCAATCTTGTCTGTATAGTCTCGCATCATTCTCTTGTACGGAACTTAATTGCTCCCATTTCTTCGGTATTAAACCGGAAGAAGAACCGACTCCTGATGATGAAGGTTGCCCTGTAGTCTTTTGTCTTTTACCACCGGCCATAACTACAATCACAAACACGCAAAACATCAATATAACCCCAAACCTTTACTAAACTCTCAAACTTTGAACATGATGTGTGATGTTGACATTTTAATTAACAAGTGAATGTAAAATCGCCTCTTTAAACTTCCAAAGTCGAACACTTTATCATAAACTTATCAATTTCTTGTTAATCTTACAATTTCTTATAATTCCAACAATATATTCAGCATCACCTTCATGTTCAATCATGTTCATAACAAGTGTAATCACATCACTAAAGTTATAACATGCTCAAATTCCAACCAAAGCAACTAATCTTACTCAAAATCATGCTAGAACAACATACATTGTCTAAACAACCTACTCTTAAACTAACAAGTTTAAAATTTCGGAAGAAAAACACTAACATATGATAATCATGCATAAAATTAAGGAAAATCCATACCTTTGATGTTGTTAGACAAGAAGAACTAAGAAAAGATGGCAAACAAGCAACGTGATGAACACCCTTTCAAAAACCCGCAATTACACACCCAGAAATCTTGCAAACTAGCAAGAATTGATGAAAACCGTGTTGGGGGTTTTGTTCCTCTCGAAAAAATATGCAAAATGGACCCAAAAATCAGTTGATTTGGTGAAGATTTGAGAAAGTTATGAGAGTTTGAAGGTTTCTAGGGTTCTAGGAATGCTTATGGAGAAGATGGAGTGAGAAAAGGTGATTTAGGAGAGAGAAAGCAGAAGTTTGGTGGAAGTTGAATGATGTTGGGGTGTTTTGGTTCGAATTATATGATGTATATTGAGTTTGGTTGGGTTTTTAATGGGTTTAGAGAGTGTTTGGTTCGGTTTTATGCACAAAAGACTAAGCAGCCGCCGACAACAGACAAGAGCCCGTCGCCGACGGCTGATAGCCCGTCGCCGACGGGTTGTTAAAATGTTGAAATGGGCCGACGGCTTGTATACCTGTCTACGGGAGAAACGTGCCGACGGGCTTTTTCCGAAGCCGTCGCCGACGGGCTTTAATTTTTTTCAAATTTTTTTTTTTTTTTTTTCAAAATAGAGGGGAAATTTTATGAATTTTTAATAAAGGGCCTATATACATTTAAGAATTCTAAAAATTCTTAAAAATCTTTTTGTAATATAATTTAACTTTTCAAACATGAAAACCGTTAACGCCTACCACCCCCCAAAAAGTCGTGTATTGTCCCTAATACACACAAATAAGTCTTAAAACATACCTTGTGTCTTCATGACCCGTTCGGAATGTCCGGACTTCACACAATCAAGAGAGATTAGTATGGAACGAAAACGATTAACATAAACACACACAAACAAATAAATAATTGTACATAACTTTACACAAAATGTTACCGGTCCTTGTTAGTCGACCTCGTAAATCGGTGTGCTTACCACAATTCCTTGTTTTCGTCTACCTTCTCGTTACCATCAAGAAACGGTTTTAGCCGATGACCATTTACCGTTTGTTGTATCCCATCCTTCGGGTCCTCGATGGTAACATCACCCAATTGTCCAACCCGGGTGACAACATAGGGTCCCATCCATTTGCTCCGGAGCTTTCCGGGAAAGAATTTGAGCTTCGAATTGTAAAGCCACACTTTTTGACCCACTTCGAACTCTTTCTTTCTCAACTTGGCATCATGCGCTCTTTTCATCCCATCTTTATACTTAGATGCGTATTCATATGCCATTTCCCTTAGCTCCTCCAACTCGCACAACTTGAGCTTACGTTCCTTACCTGCGTCATCATATTGAACATTAACCTCTTTAATAGCCCATAACGATTTGTGCACAAGTTCAACCGGTAAATGACAATTTTTACCGTAAACCAACCGGTAAGGTGTGGTGCCTATGGGTGTTTTATGTGCCGTACGGTAGGCCCATAAAGCATTGTTCAACTTAATTGACCAATCCTTACGGTCCGCCCGCACGGTCTTTTGCAAAATCTCTTTGATTTGCCTATTTGACACCTCGACTTGCCCGCTTGTTTGCGGGTGATAGGGGGTAGCAATCCTATGATCAACACCAAACCGTTTAAGAAGTTTCCCAAACCGAAAATTTTTAAAATGAGATCCTCCATCACTTATGATGACACGAGGGATCCCAAACCTTGAGAAAATATTGGTTTGAACAAAATTACACACTACGGAATGGTCGTTCGTCTTGGTGGCTATTGCTTCGACCCACTTTGACACATAGTCAACGGCCACCAAGATGTACAAGTTGCCATAAGAATTGGGGAATGGGCCCATGAAATCAATACCCCACACATCGAAAACATCGACTACAAGGATTGGTTGCATGGGCATCTCATCCCTTTTTGAAATACCCCCTATTTTCTGGCACTCTATGCAATTCTTTGAAAACTCGTTAGCATCTTTAAAAATAGTGGGCCAATAAAGACCACTGTTTAACACTTTATGACCCGTTTTGTGGCCACTAAAATGACCACAACATGCAAACGAGTGTAGATGCTGCAACACGCTTGGAATCTCTTCGTCATCTATGCATCTTCTTATCACTTGATCCGCACATTCCTTCCACAAGTGCGGTTCTTCCAACCGATAGTACTTGATTTGAGACATGAAGTGTTGCCTCTTCCGTCTATCCCAATGTGCCGGCATATCACCTGTAACAAGATAATTGACAATGTTAGCATACCATGGCAATTTATCTAATTTCATTATGTGCTCATCTGGGAAAGACTCATTGATCTCTACAGTTGTAGGATCTTCTTCAACCATCAACCGGGACAAATGGTCCGCTACCACATTCTCGGTACCCTTCTTGTCCCGCATCTCCAAATCGAACTCTTGGAGCAACAACACCCATCGGATTAACCTCGGTTTTGCATCTTTCTTCTCCATGAGGTACCTAACTGCAGTGTGATCAGAATACATAATCACTTTACTACCCCATATATATGCCCGAAATTTATCCAATGCATATACCACCGCAAGTAGCTCTTTTTCGGTAGTAGTGTAATTCAATTGTGCATCTGAAAGAGTCTTACTCGCGTAGTATATGGCAAAGGGTTTCTTATCGACCCGTTATCCCAACACGGCCCCCACCGCATAATCACTCGCATCGCACATAATTTCAAAAGGAAAAGACCAATTTGGCGATTGCAAGATTGGAGCCTCAACCAACTTCTCTTTCAAATTGTTAAAAGCATTTTGGCAATTTTCATTAAAATCAAACGGTTGATCTTTTAACAACAAGTTACATAAAGGCTTGGTTATGTCACTAAAACCCTTAATAAACCGCCGGTAAAAACCCGCATGACCTAGAAATGACCTAACACCTTTAACGGTCGTGGGATACGGTAAAGTAGATATGACTTGTACCTTTGCACGATCAACCTCTATCCCACGACTTGACACCACGTGTCCCAATACTATTCCCTCTTAAACCATAAAATGGCTCTTTTCCCAACTTAAGACCAAACTAGTTTCGACACACCTTCTTAACACTTTATCTAGTTGATCCAAACAAGCCTCAAAAGATGACCCAAAAATTGAGAAATCATCCATGAAGATTTCCAAAGACTTCCCCACCATATCTGAAAAGATACTCATCATACACCTTTGGAAGGTGGCGGGGGCGTTACATAATCCAAACGGCATTCGCCTAAATGCGAAAGTGCCATAGGGACAAGTAAACGTGGTCTTTGCTTGGTCTTCCGGATGGATGGCGATTTGGTTATAACCAGAATAGCCATCTAAGAAACAATAAAATTTTTGTCCCGACAATTTCTCAACTATTTGATCAATGAACGGTAAAGGGAAATGATCTTTGGAAGTTGCGGTATTCAACTTCCTATAATCAATACAAATTCGCCACCCGGTTACCGGCCGAGTGGCTACCTCTTCACCTGCGTCATTTTTGACGACTTGTATGCCCGCTTTCTTGGGAACCGTCTGTGTTGGGCTCACCCATTGGCTATCCGAGATCGGGTAAATGATACCCGCATCGAGCCATTTCAGCACCTCCTTCTTCACTACCTCCCGCATATTCGGATTTAATCTCCGTTGTGCATCTCGAACGGGAGTTACATTCTCTTCCGTGATGATTTTGTGCATCACCACTGAGGGACTAATACCCTTCAAATCAGCAATGGTCCATCCAATCGCCGCCCGATTAGTGACCAAAACATCCATCAATTTATCCTCTTGCTCCACGGTTAAGTTTGATGCAATGATAACCGGGAGCGTGTTGCCTTCAATTCAACCTCCGGAGGCTCTACTAACGACGGCTTCAACTTGGTATCAATGCTCTCCGGTAAACTCTCAACTTGGTGCGTCCATGTCGGTTTTCCCTCTCTAACCGCAAGCACCTCCAAACTTCTCACTTCCTCGTCTATGCTCTTATCCATCTCCACCTGTGACCTGTCAAACATATAACAATCCTCCATTGTGTTTTCCCCATCTACGACTGTGTCGCAAAGAGGTATGCACGTGTCAACGACGTCCGCCATATAGCATTCATCATCAACTGGAGGGTTCATAAGTCCGGAAAAAACATGCAACCTCAACCTTCGGTTTCCAAATGTCATGTCAACCGTTCCCGTTTTGCAATCAATTTGAGAATTTGCGGTTGCTAAGAACGGTCGACCCAAAATCACCGTAGGTTGCTTGGTTGGGTCCTTGGCCACATAATCAAGTACTAGAAAGTCCACCGGATAGTAAAAATCCTCGATTTTTACTATCACATCCGAGACAATTCCACGGGGTAGTTTGGGTGTCAAATCGGCTAACACCACGGTGGTGTTTGACGATTGAAGTGGACCAAACTCGTATTGGTCATACAAACTACCCGGTAGAATGCTCACACTAGCACCAAGATCTAGAAGTGCCCGGTTGATTTTAAAATCGCCTACTTGAATTGAAATGATAGGCGCACCCGGATCTTGGAGCTTAGGTGGAAGTGCACCCGAAAGAATCGAACTCACATTTTTTGTTAAATCTAATTTTTTTGGAAATTTGTGAGTGCGTTTTTGGGTACACAAATCTTTCAAGTACTTAGCATACGACGGTACTTGTTTAATTGCATCCAAAAGAGGTAAATTGATTTTGACTTGTTTAAAAATTTCCAACAACTCTTCTTGTTGTGGACCTCTTTTGTTTACAACTTTTTTCACGGGTCCCTTCAATGCTTCGGGATAAGGGGCGGTATTAGCCTCCACACCCTTTTCCTTAGCCTTGGGGACGGGGATGGTCACAACGGGGGTATCATTGTTCTTTTTCAAGTCATTTTTATTTTGACCCGTTTGACCATTCTCATTCTCATCTTCACTAGCATCCTCCACCACCCCTTCAACAAACTGGGATGATGGTGTTTTGACACCATTATCAACGACTCGACCACTACGTAAAGTAATTTTATTAATTGGTACCTCACGTGTGTTCCTTGAGTTTGACCCTTGATGCTTAGGGTTCACCGCGGTGTCACTTGGGAGTCTTCCCGTGCTTCCTCTCATTTGAGCCATTTCTTCCGCGAGTTGGCCCACTTGCTTTTCCAATGCCTCATGTGCTTTATCCCGAATCTCGTTTGTCTTCTTTATCTCCTTGATATCATGGTGAGATTCCTTTTGCATATTCAACAAAGCATCCATTTTGGCACCCAAATCATCGCCACCGGTTTGATTGTTCGACCCGCTTCCATTACCGCCTTGGTTGTTGTAATTCCTTTGGTACCCACCTTGGTAATTATTGTCCCTACCTTGGTACCCTTGGTTGTAATTTCGTTGATAACCTCCTTGGTTACCACCTTGACGGTTTTGATATGATGCTCCGCTTTGACCTCCTTGGTTACCCGATTGAAAATTCGGGTTCATTTGATTTGAAGCATTACCATATCGGAAGTTAGGGTGATTTCTCAAACCCGGATGATAAGTGTTGGAGTTCATGTCATATTGCTTCCTATCTCTATACACTTGATTGACTTCCTCCGTATAGTCACTCGACCCCGTTGGACATTGTTCCGCTCTATGTCCAATATCACCGCAACCTTCACATACCTCGAATTGAACCGCATTTACTTCCTTTTTCTTCATTCGAGCCATTTCCCGCTCTAAGGTGGAAATCCGATCTTTAGAGTCAAGATCGGGAAGTGAACGGGAAATAGGATGTTTCTTAGCTCGATCGGCCGACTCTTTCTCTTTTGAACGTTTACTCATCCGTTCCAAGAATTCCCAATCATCGTCTTCATGGTTGCTCAAAAGAGTCCCGTTACTCGTTGATTCAAGTCGGTTCCATGTGTTGTCATCTAAACCCCGTAGAAAACACTTAACCAATTCCCACTTCTCGATTTGATGATGTGGGCATCTTCTCATCATTTCTTTAAATCTTGTAAAGGCTTCATGCAACGGCTCGCCCGATAATTGGCGAAAAGACCTAATTTCATCATGAGCATCATCGGTCTTCGCCATAGAATAATATTCATCTAGAAAAGCTTGTTGCATTTCTCCCCATGTGCGGATGCTATTGGCCGGGAGTGTAAGGAACCATTGCTTCGCTTTGTCTTTCAATGAGAATTGGAACAAACGAAGTTTAACCTCATCTAGTGCAAAGTTGTGCCCCCCGATAGTGCCGCAAATGGAAGAAAACTCTGTCAAATGTGTATACGGTTCGTCATTAGATCTTCCATTAAAATGAGGAAGTATGTTGATGTAATGTGGTTTACAATCAAACATCCTCCTCTCGCAAACGATCGGTGAGTCATTCTCGGTGACAACCGGCCTGAAATGATCATTCACTCCCCGTGGAGGTCGTTGATGACGATGTGGACCATTAACTTCTTGATCAACCGGTCTTCTATTATCCCTTCTTTCACCTCTTCGATCATCTCTTCGATTATCTCTTCGATTATCCCTTGGGTTACCACCTCCCACAAAACGAGGAATCCGGTTAGGGTTTGCATTGTTGTTGTTATTATAAAACCCATCATTCCGGTTCCGTTGGTCATTGTTTCGTGGTTGACGGTTGTTCCCATAACCATCATTTCTTCCACCTCCGTAACCGTATTCGTCATCCCCAACGTAATTGGCATATTGGTAGCCAAATTCCTCATCATCATACCTTCTAGCATTGTAGACGTTTCCCCTATTCACGTAGCCCCAATCTTCATCATCATTGGCCCTATCATCATAGTATCCCCCGTCGTCCGAATTTTCCGTATGAACACTCACATGTTCCGGCGATTGATAACCGGGAACACTATACGGTTCATCATCGGGGATTGCATTCCTCAAGTCATCGATGTTGAAGAATGGGTCTTCATTTGCGGGATTGCCGCGATCACGATTTCCCCGACGGTCGGAATTGACATTCCGGTCATCTAGGTTAATGGGTAGGGAATTGTGTCTATGAAGGTTTTGTTGTTGAGGTGTTCTTTGATTGTTGTTGGGATTTTGGTTTTGGAAAGGTGGTGTAGGTGGTCCATTGTTGTTGTTACCACCCGGTTGCTCTTGAGGCATGGGTTGAACATTTGGAGCGGGATAAAAGGTTCCTCGGGATTGGAATTGGTTTTGGTTGAGGTTTGGGTGATTGGAGTTTTGGTTTGCCATTGAATCAGTTTCAATGGATGGTGTATGTTGTGGTGTTTGGTTGGTTTGATTAGAAGCAAGTGTTGCTTCTAACCGGCTTGCTAGGTTTCTTCTTGCAACTCGTTCGATTTCCGGTTCGTAGACTAAAGGTGAAGTCCTCCCGGAGTTCCGCGTATGCATGCACTACCTGTAACCTGCACAAGTAACACACCCGCGTAACAAGGAAAAAGACAAGTACAAAAAGAAAGCTAAACAAATTAAACAGATAATCACACTAATTCAAACAATATCCAAACACAAAGCGCACGCACTCCCCGGCAGCGGCGCCAAAATTTGATCGGAGTGTCGCGCTCCGGTCAAAGATAATATTTATATGCCCTAATTACCCTTAACAAATAGCTAGTGGTAGTGAGGGGTCGAACCACGAAGAGTATGTGGTTTGTGTATGGATTCGAATGAATTATAACAAATGTCACGATTTATGAAGCTTACTAGAATGTTTTTGTATTTTTGTTTAATTAGGAGATGTGAGTTTAGACTAATTGAATTGATTAAATTGATGAACAACTAAGGATTAACGATTACAAGAAAATGGTTACTAGAACAATAATAATAAAATGGAATCACACCCGGTTTCGGTAATTGTTAACCTAGGATTTCTACAAGTTTTAGTTTCAACTCAAATGCATTCGATTAACGGATTTAGTGTACCGTGACTTAGGTGCTACTAACTATCAACGCCCCGAAGAACGGACAAAAAGACACTTTGTAATCAACACAAGTAAATCCTAACAACGACAACGTACAATTACATATCACCGTTTCGCAAAGTCATAACTTTTAACATCGCTCGACAATTCACGAATTCGTAACAAATGTAATACTATTGTCAAAAGTTTCAAAAACCAAATACAAATTGTCACTAAGATGAAACAAGAACAAATTGAAACCCTAAAATTAACAACTACCTACACCGCCGAGATGATTAGCCGCTCATGGTTGATGCAACTTGATCACCGGATGCTTGGAATGCGGATGGAGTCATCTTGAAGCTTGTAGGATGAAAGAATGATGGAGAATTAGGGTTTATGGAATGATGATGGTGAGAAGGATGATGGATTGGATGAATTAGGGTTTTGATGGTGAATTTTTGGGATGAATGATTGTGATTCGGTTGTGTCTATGAAGATGATGGAATGGTAGGTGAAAGATAGGTGAAAGATAGGTCAATTGTGACTCCAAGAACAAGTTCAAAACTTCAAAATAAGTGTAACTCCCGAATTCAATGGCCAACCACCAATAGAAATCGACTTCAGCACCCAAAGATCAGAGTTTCGCGTTTGTGAAAACCAATGCCCGTCGCCGACGGGTCTGACCCCGTCGCCAACGGGTTCCCAAAATCTGATGTTTGGCCGACGGCCAAAATAACTGGATACGGGCACTTCTGGCCTACGGGCTTATCTGGAGCCCGTCCGGGACGGGCTATACCCCGTCGCCGACGGCCTTTAGAACATCAATTCTTCATTTTTCACACCTCGCACTCCCGATTGATCCGTAACATGTTCCGGTGCTCCGGTTTTCGACCCGGTGACTCGTAAAGCTCCCGAAAAGCTCCTTAAACTTCGTTAAACCTGCATAACACAAATCTTATTAAAAGTAGGCCATTCAAGATTGAAACTTATGTAAAAACACAAAGTTACGCAATAACGAACACCAGTTTTCACCCACGTATCAGTTCTCGCGGTTCTCGCAATAAAGGGTGGTTCCATCGGATCATTCTCCTATATATATATATATATATATATATATATATATGGTTCTCGCGGTTCTCGCAATAAAGGGTGGTTCCTAACGGATTCTTCTCCTATATATATATAGAGGGCCGCTAAAATGAAAACCACCCCAGTTGCGAGAACCACGAGAATCACTCTCCACCAATCAGATAATGACAACCAAAAGGGTAAGAGCATTCACATCCATTCCATCATATTTGCACCCTAAATTACACTAAAAAATACTACATTTTCTCTCTCCTTTTCAATTAAATAATATTTTTTATACCTTTATCATAACATTTTCTCTCTCCTTCACTCACAACCACTTTCAATGTCACACCCCAACCAATGGCGGAAACATCGGGGCATGGCACTGAGCGAAACAGATTGTCCAAGAGTATACATAACAACTATTCATTACCAGATAATTAAACGTAATGTCCCATACCACAACATATCCAAATAAAAACAGTTATTACAAATAATTGTCTCAAAAACAAGTACTGTTCCAACGACTCAGATTTAAGCGTGACAAAACTAGACCCCTAGCTTGATTCACCATAGCACAGCAATTCCTAGCATCTTAAGCACCTGTCACATACGTTGACATAAAGTCAATACACGTAGTGTAAAGGTGAGCATACAAGTTTAATAGTAATAGTAGAGTTCGAAATCGTTTACGCATAACCAGCATGTAACATGTATAGTGCGAAGCTAGTAAGTTATCGACAGTGAAATATGCACAGACTAGACTGCGAGTTGTAGAATGCGCAACACATATCACCACTGTGACACGTGAAGAGGTAACCTTAACAACCCCCGTCCACGACAGGTGCTGAGTCCAAACAAATAGTACTATCGTTGCTAAAGCGTCAGCCAACAATCACTGTGTTAACATAACATACAAGCATTCATCGAGTAACAAGTAACATCCAATAACGGTCAGCATATAAATAGTGTTTGCATTGTGTGATCGATGTGATTTGAATATAGATAACGTATGTAATAACCAAAAGTGCATAAAGCAAAAAGGGATCGAGTATACTCACAGCGATGGTAATGGATTGAAGGGTGCGCTAGAGTGGTTAGCCTAAACAGTTAACGATAGCATAAGCGAAGAGCGGTACGTAAAACGGTGAAAAGTGACCAAGTGTCGAATGGTAATCCGATCGGATGGCCAGTCGATATGATGTCAATCCGTTCGGATGGTCATCCGATCGGATGGCCATTCGATTGGATTGACATTCGTTTGGTAAGGATGTGTTTGTGTAGGATGGCTTTGAAGTTTTCATTGTAGCATTGTGAAAACATATAAGTATCTCTGCCTTTCAGGTCGATCGATCGAACGGCCGTTCGATCGGATAGCGATCCGATTGGCTAGACACTTGGTGAGAACAAGTTCACAGCAGGATGGTTACTCGATCGGATGGCAATCCGATCGGGTAGCAATCCGTTGGAAACTGTTGCCCTTTGAAAATGATCAAGTACCAAAGTTCCAAATGTCACATGATCGGATTGTCGTTCAATCGGATGGCAATCCGATCGGACGGCAATCCGTTCGACGTTTAGCCCTTTGAAAACTTGGAAGTAATTAAGTGTTTGGAAGCTCAAGTGCAATCCGATCGGATGGCCAGTCGATCGGATGGCAATCCGATCGGACGGCAATCCATCCCGACGCATCTGATTGTCTTGAACTTGGTTATTTTGGAAGTTTGTGGTTTGTTCGAGACGGTTTGACAACATATTAAACAACCGAAACCCCATCTTGACCCAAGTGATCCGATCGAACAGGAATCACCCTAGCCCGACCAGTCAACTGTTCTAGATGGAGGTTCATGCTTAACTCAAAATCAGTTGTCCCTTGGATAGAATTCAGATCTTGGACCAACACATCACTTAAGAAAGAGTAGAAGGTCAGAACGAGCTCCGATTCTAATGGTTTTGAGTGCATTGAGTGTAAAAGAGTTGAAAGAAAGTTGGAAAACCATCTTTCAATCCTTTTAACCATGAATATGTGTAGATCTATGCGAAAACATTGTTTAATCTTGTGGAAATCCTTCAGATCTAAGTTGTTCTTGGTGGAATGAAGCCAACCCTTGAAGTTCATAAGAACTCCATGATGACATCACCCTAGAACACCTCAAATCCGGTGATTTCACGGCTAAAAGTTAAGATTCAAAGTTGAAAATGATGAAGAAGTGTGTGCAGATCATAGAAGTACAAGATTTAGGTTGAAAACTTACAAGAATCGCGAGAAATCGAGAGAAAAGAGAGCTTGAGTGCGGCTGGTCGAGTGAGGAGCTGTCACATCACAAATGATGTGACAGGAGGGTATTTACAGGGTTTCCAATAGAGGAAAGTGCTAAAGTGTCGGATTGGTCACTGATCGGATGGCAACCCGATCGGATGGCAGTCCGATCGGATGGCAATCTGATCGGATGGCCACTCGATCGGTTGGCCACTCGATCCAGGTGTCCGGCTTGATGAGTTTTGTCATTTTGGTTCGCGTGTTGAGCGTTGCGATGCGATTCGAGTGAGCGATGCGATAGTATCACCCATTAGTTACACAAATAACCTAACTACTATATCTAACATACAATCACTATGAATAACTTGCGTTTAGCGTTTGCGATAAGATTGCGATGCGATAGAATTGCGATTGCGATTGCGATTAAACACCTCAACATAAACATAACATGCACAAGTAACACATAATGGCACACACACATAAAACAATATCTATAACACATAATTCGAGTTGCGAATGCGATAGCGATTAGCGATAAGCATGCTGTTAAATAGCGATTAAATAGCGATTAAACCTCGATTATTAATAGATACTCCACATAATACAACTAAAGTGATTAAATAATATAATTCGATTAAAAGTCATTGACGTACAATCAATAGTTAAGCAAGGAGTGATAGATCGCAATTAGCAATCTTTTCTTCCTTTGACTTTGACTTGTACTTTGACTTCCCAAAAAGCGGGTTGTTACAGCCTCCCCTACTTTAGGAAATTTCGTCCCGAAATTTAAGAAGTAGGCGTAACAAATAGTTGCGGTTACTTCGCCTTCATGTCGCTTTCGAGTTCCCAGGTGAACTCGGCACCGTGTTTGCCTTCCCAGCGAACCTTCACAATGGGAATGCGTGAGCGTCTGAGCACCTTGGTTTCTCGTCCCACGTTCTCGATAGGCTTTTCCACGAAGTGTAATGTTTTGTCCACTTGTAAATCCTCAAGAGGGACATGTAATTCCTGGTCGGCCAAGCACTTTCTGAGGTTCGAAACGTGGAAAGTCGGTTGGACGTTACTCAGTTCCTCTGGTAGTTCGAGTCTGTAGGCCACTTTTCCAATCCTTTCCAGAATTTTAAAGGGTCCAACATATCGTGGCGCTAGCTTTCCTTTCTTGCTGAATCTGATCACCCCCTTCCAAATGCAACCTTTAGGAGTACGTGATCGCCAACGTCAAATTCAAGGGGCTTACGGCGTCTATCAGCGTAACTTTTCTGTCGGCTCCAAGCCTTCAATAGATTGTCTCGTATTTGGAGGATCTTGTTAGTCGTTTCTTGCAACAGCTCAGGACCAGTAATTTGCGCGTCTCCGATCTCGTGCCACACAATAGGCGATCGACATTTCCTTCCGTATAATGCCTCAAATGGTGCCATTTGTATGCTAGAATGATAAATGTTATTGTACGAGAATTCGACCAAAGGTAAATGCGCGTCCCAATTACCACCGAAATCTATAACACACGAACGGAGCATGTCTTCAAGGGTGCGAATTGTTCTTTCAGTCTGACCGTCGGTTTGGGGATGGAAAGCGGTACTTAGATTAAGAGTAGTACCCAGAGCATATTGAAACGTTTCCCAAAGGTGCGAGGTAAACCGACCATCGCGGTTAGAGATGATGTCACGAGGCGTCCCGTGTCGACAAATGATGACGTCAGTGTAGATTCGGGCTAATTTTTCTACCTTAAAGTCTTCTCGTATCGGCAGGAAGTGAGCTGACTTGGTTAAACGGTCAACTACAACCCAAATGCTATCATAACCTGATGTCGTGCGCGGAAGTTTTGTTATAAAGTCCATAGCTATACTCTCCTATTTCCACATCGGGATCACGAGTTGTACGAGTAAGCCAGAGGGTCTTTGCTGCTCAGCCTTGACTTTGGAACAAGTCAGGCATTTCGAAACATAGATAGAGATATCCTTCTTCATGCCCGGCCACCAGTACTTGTAGCGCATGTCCTGCTACATCTTGCCAGCACCGGGATGAATAGAATACCGAGATTTGTGGGCTTCGTCCATCAGCAGTTGTCGCAAATCCGTGCGCTTGGGAATCCAAATTCGGTCCAAATAATGAAAGATACCATTCGACTTATTCTCGAGTTGGGCGCCATCGTTTAGAATCCTTTCCTTCTTCAAGGTTCATTCGGTAAAGCAAGCATGCTGGGCGTCGTGTATAAGAGTTTCGAGATGATGTTGTGCTTGGATATTACGAATGCTATGCAAATAGCTTCGTCGACTGAGAGCATCGGCAACGACGTTTGCTTTGCCTGGATGGTAATGGATCTCACAATCGTAATCGTTGAGCAGTTCTACCCACCGGCGTTGACGCATATTTAGTTCCTTTTGGTCAAAGATATGTTGTAGGCTCCTATGATCGGTGAAGATCGTACACTTGGTACCGTAAAGGTAGTGTCGCCAAATCTTTAACGCAAAAACAACTGCGCCAAGTTCGAGGTCGTGTGTGGTGTAGTTCTTTTCGTGGATCTTGAGCTGTCGAGAAGCGTACGCGATAACCTTATCTCGTTGCATGAGAACACAACCAATACCAAGGTTTAAGGCATCGCAGTAAACTACGAAGTCGTCTTTCCGTTGGGCAATGAGAGCACGGGAGCATTGCAAAGCATAGCTTTGAGGGTTTGAAAGGCTCCCTCTTGTTTAGTTCCCCAAACAAAAGGTTTGTCCTTATGCGTAAGAGAGGTTAGCGGCACAGCGATCTTAGAAAAACCTTCGATAAAACGGCGATAATAGCTTGCCAGTCCGAGAAAAGAGCGGACTTCAGACGGATTCTTGGGTGTAACCCAACTCTTAACAGCTTCGATCTTCGCAGGATCAACGTGGATACCTTGACTATTGACAATGTGACCCAAGAATTGGACCTCCTCTAGCCAAAATTCACACTTGGAGAACTTGGCATAGAGACGGTTTCCCTAGAGCAACTCAAGAACCAAACGTAGATGTTGCGAGTGTTCGGCTTTTGACTTGGAATAGATCAGGATATCGTCGATGAACACGATTACGAAACGATCAAGAAAGGGTTTGAACACTCGATTCATTAGATCCATGAAGACTGCGGGAGCGTTAGTCAAACCAAAAGGCATGACAACAAACTCGTAATGACCATAGCGGGTTCAAAAAGCGGTTTTGGGAATAACATCCTCTTGAATGCGTAACTGGTGGTAGCCTGAGCGTAGATCGATCTTAGAAAAACACGTAGCACCTTGTAGCTGATCAAATAAATCATCGATTCGAAGCAAGGGATAACGATTCTTGATAGTCAGCTTATTCAACTCCCTATAGTCGATGCACATCCAGAACGATCCATCCTTCTTTTTGACGAAAAGGACAAGCGCGCCCCATGGAGAGGTACTAGGGCGAATAAAGCCTTTATCAAATAGTTCCTTGAGCTGACTCGAGAGTTCGCGCATTTCAGAAGGAGCGAGACGATAAGGCACTTTAGCAATAGGGTTTGCTCCAGGAATGAGGTCGATTCGGAAGTCAATATCATGAGCGGGAGGTAGCCTGGGTAAATCGTCGGGAAAAACGTTTGGGAATTCACAAACAACGGGAACATCTTTTACTCCTGGATTACCTTTCTTTTCCTTCTCCGCTACTATGATGTGTGCCAAGAAAGCTTGGTATTCCTTGTGGAGATACTTGCCAGCCTGGACACACGACATGAGTTTAAGACCATTTGAAGGACTTTCGCCATACACACAAAGTAGATCACCATTAGCGAGTGAGAAACGAATCATCTTATCAAAGCAAACAACTTCAGCACGATTCTCGCGAAGAAAATCCATGCCTACTATGACGTCAAAACTACCGAGCTGCATCGGAATGAGATCGATAGGGAAGACGTGATTGTTGAGTTCAAGTGTACAATCACGTAGAACAAAATTGACGGCGATGGTTCTTCCGGTGGCAACTTCAACATCGAACGTCGACGGGAGATGGGCGCGCTTACGATTGAGGAGCTTTTCGAATTCAAACGATACAAAACAGTTATCTGCTCTAGTATCAAACAAACACGAAGCATATATACCATTCACAAGGAACGTACCATTGACCACATTGTTGTCTGCTTGAGCCTGACGGACGTTAATGTTGAATGCACGTCTGCGGGATGCTGGCTGTTGCTGCTGTTGTTGAGGCTGCTGCTGGGGCTGCTGCTGTTGTAGCTCTTGTTTCACCATTCGATTGGGGCACATGTTTGCGAAGTGGTTGGGATCACCACATGCATAGAAAGCTCTAGCATGGATCACGGGTGCAGGAGCCGCTTGATGGCCTTGAGGAGCAGCAAGTAGAGCTTGTTGAGCAGGAGCTTGACCTTGTGTTGGAGCGGGGGCTTGACATGGACCTGTACGACAGTTTGCGGTGAAGTGGCCGTACATGTTGCAGTGCACACAGTATCTGCAAGCGATTCCCACTGGGTGGTGATAGGTACAAGTAGGGCAAGTCGGATGAGGACAAGTATACGCACATTTTGCCGGCGGTGCGTTGGTAACCGGTGCCGCTACTTGGCGGTGTTAAGACTGCGGTTGAGCAGGAACTGATTGGAGCGGAGCTGCAGTGATCGCACAGTTCTTGTTGCTGGAACTGTTGTTGTTCATCCTTTTGTGGTGAGAGAGCTTGGATGACTGAGGAGCGGTGGCGGTTTCAGCGGTTGGAACAGCGGTAGCTTGATGCAGATTCTTGGAAACTTTATCCCAGTACCCAGACTTGACTCGTTTGTCGTTGATCTCAGCAGCGAGTAAAAAGGTTTCCTCAATTGTCGTCTTTGTAGCTTGAACGAAATCAGCCACGCAATCCGGAAGAGCACGGATATACTTCTTGATGGTGATTTCAGGCGTGGTAACTTGGCTAGGACAGATTATGCTTAGCTGCTTGAAGCGAGCAGTCAAACCAGCGTTGTCTCCATCTTTCTGCCTGATATGCCAGAACTCGTCCTCCAGCTTTTGGCGCTCGTGGGGAGGGCAGAACTCTTGCATCATAACGTCCTTCAACTCATCCCACGTCAGCCCGTAAGATGCATCATTTCCACGCTTGTTTCTCTCGGCCGTCCACCAATCCAGAGCTCGGGATTGGAAGACGCCAGTGGTGTTAAGAGTACAGAGATTATCAGGACAGCCACTCTGGCACAGGGTGACTTCGATAGAATCAAACCATTGGAACATGGCCGTAGGCCCATCTTCGCCGGTAAACTCTTTCGGGCCGCAGGCTTTGAACTGCTTGAAGCTAAAAGCAGCTTTAGGAACATCAGTCTTGGACTATTCAGAAGACTTGCTAGCGTTTTTATTCAGCTCACTAACAATCTGGGGGATAACTTTCGCCATTTGCTTAGCAACAAGAGTAGCAATGCGTTTGTCATCATGATTACGGCGAGCAGTTCGGGAGTGCAGGGATCCAAATAACGACATTGTCTGCAATAGACAGCGTCATAGGACTCAAACACAGTTTCGATTAATCATCAACTATACTAGGATCTAATGTAAACTAGCGATTGGTGATAAAGCTCAGGAACATAGCCATTCACAAAATTCACATAGGCACAAAACCACAGAATCACATAAGCACATAGACACATAAGCACATAAACTAATCTAAGCACATGTGTTGCACATATTCACCTATCCTTCACAGCACATATAGCGATTAAGTATAGCGATTGCGATCAACGAGTACACAGCGAGTAGTATAGCGAGTAGTATAGCACGCGATTTGTTAATGTGGTGTGAATCGTGTGTGTTTTGGCAGAGCGAGAAACGTGGATTCGAAACCATCAGTACCACTATACTGTTTATCTCAAAATGCTAACAAATCACCATATAATGTCACACCCCGACCGCGTAAAACAACAAACCGCGGCGGAAACGTCGGGGAGTCGAGCAACAGAATTATTGTTTCACAACCATGGTAAATTAAAGTTTCGTTTTATTTATAAACAAAAGGATTACATTGTCTTAAACAAAGGAAACAAGAGTACATAACATAATTTAAACGAGTCTTGTTTCATTTTATGACACTAAAGCACAGGTCCGCCTAAGTGTATCTTGATCATTCCTATGCAAAAGCTCCTGAAAACACATGTGAAAATAGGTACGTCAGCATAAAAATGCCTGTGAGATACATAGGTTTGTTGATTTAGGGTTCATGACTTGTAAGTTTAAAGAAATGTTTAATAAAAGTTAGTCATGAACCTTGAAAAGTGCTTTCCTTTGTAAATCATATGAAAATCGATAAGATATTAGATGATATAAAAGGAAGATGTGTGGTTAAATAAATAACCAAGTAAAATGAATTTGTATAAGTTATGTTATTTGCAAAACAATGTTTTGTGAAGTTATGTTCTTTGTATAAAATGTATTGTGTCTAAATTTAAATGGTTTAAATAACGCTACGATATGTAATATCATAAAAGCACTTATATATAGGAAGTACCAGCGGCGTATCCACCATGCTTTTATCATATTACACACGCCTCGTTATTTAAATCACTTACCCAAACAAACCACCAAATGAATTGTTTAAACCAATGTCAAAATGTTTATGTGTAAACAAATGTCAAATGTCAAATGTCAAATGTAATTCATGTTCATGTATAATCAAATGTTATGTATGGCAAGTAAAAGTGTCTACTCTAACCATATGTAAAATGTACAAAACAATGTATTTGAATAAATCATTGTTTGAATCAAAAGTCGTGTTTTGTAAAATAAATGCATGCTTTACTGATACAAACATCTATGCGGTAATGTTAAAACGCATACATTCAAGCCTTGCGACTGTGGAGACAAACCCTTAAACAAATCAAAGGTTTATCAAAAATTATGTATATCGGATTCAGTCATTTCCTACTTCCAAACAAACCTAGGAAGCCAGATATGGGAGTTGTCAATTCCTATGGTACCACTACTTACTACCGAGCGGCGTGATCAATGTTAATGAACGTATTTATGTCCTGTTAAACAAACCAAATGTCATACCAAATGTAGGCATGTTATGTGAAAACAATGTACTAAGTATGCTAAATGGACACACATAGCAAAAATGTGATGTAAATCAATGTGTACTTATGCTAAAATAAACATATGAAACAAATGTGTTTATGAAGTCAATGTACTAGCATGTTAATTAAAACATACATAGCAAAAATATGGATGAAATCATGTACTATACGTGTACTACATGAACATAGCAAGCATATGTTATAAAAGCATGAAAAGCACGAAAGTAAACAAGTAGGCACATGTGTTTCACCCCAAAATATTTGAAAACAGTAAAAGAGGGGACTATATACTCACTTGAGGATGCTTAGAAGTCTTTGAATTACAACCAAGCAATGCTAGAGAGATCACGGAATCAATCGGCACCTGATATAGGTAACTATGTTAATAAACCGGACCTAAATCGGAAGATCGGATAGAATGAGGTTTCGTAAACCAAATGAGTATTAGAACTCATATGATATGGTTTAACAAAGTCTACATTCCAAAACGGAACTTATCCTAAGTGCTTACGACCCATTACGACTCGTTTAGGTAGCTTATGCTACTTTAACGCGTCGTTCGCGTAAAACGCGTTCGGACCGCCTAACTAGTCCTATGACAAGTATTATATGCCTTAACAAGTCTAATAATGTTACCTAATCAGTTTAGATGTTGAAATTTGAGTTACATATGCTTAAAATGAAATTATGCGTAAAAAGGGCATTTTGGTCATTTTCCTAAGGCATATAAACTACCTATCATACAACTAACTAAACGTAGTGACCATAAGGTATAACCTCGAAAGGTTATTCCCTATCCAACGATGGTCACAAAATATGTTTGGTCGGATCCTAATGATCGACCAAACGGGTCGGGTTCAAAAGTCTAAGCGGTTGTTTAGACCGCTTATCTTTACGACCCTATATAAGCACTAAACTAAAAGTGACAAGTTAAACATGTTAAAACATGTTTAACGAAGTTTGAAAACAAGTTTGATATCAAAACAAATGGTTTTGATACCCAAGAATAGTTTGGTTGTAAAATACGCATAAACGCGTATTTTGACCGAAACTATGAGTCGCCACTATGCCTAAATAACGTGGTAATCAGTAGGTATAGTCACAAAGGACTATGACCATCGTGATTACGCTCACGTTGCGAAGTTCAAATGAACTTCGTGTTGACCATTGACTGGTCAAAGCAGAAAGTCAAACACTATTTGACTTTTACGCTTAAAAACGCATAAAATCATGAAAGAAACTTTCAAAAGGTCCAAGCAATGGAGATTTGATTCAAGCTGCTCAGGTATGAAGTGTGGAAACTCCAACTTAGAGTAGAAATGAATCAAGGTGTGAAGAACCAAGAATTCAAGGTGGGTATTTATAGGATTTCCACAACCGTTAGGATCGTTTCTTGGAATACGAGCTTCGATCTTGGCCCTCCATGTGTGCCCACTGATTTGTTATACTATGGGTGCCTAAAACCAGCTCATAGATTGAAGAAACCATGTGCAAAACCCAGGAAACCAGCTGCTGAATCAGAAAACTGAGTTTGCTGAACTAGCTAGTTTACACGGGCCATGTAAGGGAAGGCATTGGGCTACGTGCCCCGCCTAGGCTGAGTTTCAGAAAATGTCAGTTTAGGTCCCTGCATGTCCAAAACTTGCTTTTCGATGCATTTTTGACACGTTTAAGCCTCGTTAACCTCATTTCAAGGCTCTATAATGAAGTTAAAGTATAGGGAACATGAAACAAGCTCAAAAACATCTCAGATGTCAGTTCGTTTGGCCGTACGGTTGCGTTGTTCGGTTTATTACGACGAAACACGAACGGGCACGAAAAACGATCCAAATTACGCGACGAATGGAATTTTATCATGCCAATCACTAAAATAAAATATTTTAATGATTACATAAATTTTTGGATGTCCAGATATATTCAGAACGTAAGATATGCGCGAAAATGCAAACTTATGCACTTTTTGACACTTTTAGTCCCTGATTGACCAAAAAGTTTATTTTTGCACACCGAACCCCTCAAAGCCTATTTCTAAGCTATGTAAAGGATATTTATGGTATGTTTAACTTATGGTCATGTTCTGGAATGTTCTTTACCACACGAATCGGTATACTTTCGCAGTTTGACGTAAATAGTCCCTACGATCGAATAAACTTGATTTTGCCATACCAAAGCCTTCAAAACTTATTTCTAAGTTATGTAAAGGTTATTTAAGGTATGTTAAGCATATATTGATGTTCTGGAGTGTTTGTCACGTTAAACTGAATACGTTTACTTATCAATTCGCGTATAACTTTCCAGAAAACGATATAGAGTTTGAAATTGAACAAAAATCAAAACATGCAAAATGTCAAACATAAATAAACAAATATTGGGATCAAATCACATTGTTTTATTGATAATTGAACTGATTAGATATTATACAATGATTACAAGCACAGATGTCACAGTCTCCCCTACTTGTGGAAATTTCGTCCCGAAATCTATTTAGAGGAAACTTGTGAGAATAGATGTGGATAATTCGCCTTCATTTGATCTTCGCGTTCCCAAGTAAATTCTAGTCCACGTTTAGATTCCCAGCGAACTTTGACAAGTGGAATGCGCTTGCGTTTGAGCCATTTGACTTCACGTTCCATGATTTCCACAGGTTTCTCAACAAAATGCATCGTGTCATCAACACGAATTTCATCAAGTGGTATGTGGAGGTTCTCATCAGCTAAACACTTTTTGAGATTGGACACGTGAAAGGTTGGATGAACATTTCCAAGTTCAGGAGGTAACTCAAGTCTGTAGGCTACCTTACCGATTCTTTCAATGATCTTGAATGGTCCAACATATCTAGGTGCAAGTTTTCCTGTCTTTCCAAATCTGATCACACCTTTCCAAGGTGAAACCTTGAGTAGAACGCGATCACTGACTTGAAATTCCAAGGGCTTGCATCGTCAATCCGCGTAACTCTTTTGACGGCTTCGACCTGTCTGAAGGTTGTCACGAACTTTCTTAACCTTATCTGTTGTCTCTAGAATGAGGTCAGGTCCAGTAAGCTGAGCCTCACCAATCTCATTCCAGCAGACTGGTGAACGACATTTTCGACCGTAAAGTGCCTCGAAAGGAGCCAAGTTGATGTTGGAGTGATAACTATTGTTGTAGGAGAATTCAATCAACGGAAGATACGAATCCCAACTACCACCAAAATCGATCACACAAGCTCTAAGCATATCCTCCAAAGTTTGGATTGTTCTTTCAGATTGACCATCTGTTTGCGGATGATAAGCTGTGCTCAAATTAAGTTAAGTTCCCATAGCAGATTGCATGGTCCTCCAAAAGCGAGATGAGAATCGAGCATCTCTGTCGGAAATAATGTTTAGAGGAACACCATGTCGGGATACAATCTCATCCACATAAATTTTAGCAAGCTTGTCAGCAGATAGATCCCCACGGATTGGCAAGAAATGCGCAGACTTTGTAACACGATCAACAACTACCCAAATAGCATCATGACCTCTTTTAGTGCGCGGAAGTTTGGTAATAAGATCCATAGCAATGTTTTCCCATTTCCAAACTGGAATCTCTGGTTGCTCCAATAATCCTGAGGGATGTTGATGTTCAGCCTTAACCTTAAGACAAGTAAGGCATTTGGATACGTATACAGCAATGCCTTTCTTCATACCAGGCCACCAAAACTGAGTACGAAGATCCTTATGCATTTTATCGGCGCCTGGATGAATAGAATAACGAGACTTATGAGCTTCATCCTTAAGCAAGGTGCGGTGTAACACCCTAAAAACGGGTTTGGTAATCAGACCACGTTAATAGTGACGACGGGTAAAATACCGTAAGTGGTAAAATTAACCCGGTGAATATTAGGATTTTAAATTAATAAACATAATATTAAATAAATAAAAAAAAATATAGTATAAAGGCTTTTGTTGAAATAAAGTTTATAGGAGGCCCGAGTAACGGGACTTAAAAATAAACTTAGTCATAATTTCCCCAAACCCACTAAGTTAACTAGGAATGTTTAACCTAGTTAATAAATGGGAACATTGTGAGAAATAAGTAGGTTGTCGCCTACTTAATAACGAACCAAACACGAGGGGTTAAAGCGGGATAATTTGAAAGGTTATTTTTTAATAACTAAACAAAACACACACACATAAGTGTGTGTTCTGAATCGAGCTCAGGAGAGCTCCCAAGGAGCCAAACCCTAACATCTAACATAATCATCAAATTGAAGGATCAAATGAAGCCCAAATTCACAACCGAGCGTGAATTAACGATCACCCGAACAAGAGGATCGTAAGGTATGTAAAATCTTGATGATTAGTGAAGTTTTGAAATATGGATAATCATCCTAAGCATGAATTAGGCATGGATTAGAGAAGGTATGACTAGATTAGTGATGTATACTTGCTTAGGAACAAAAACCCTAAGTGAAAATCATACATGACATGCTATGTATTGAATGATTAGATGATTTACTACACTTAATTAAGTGGGTTTTAAACATATGATGAAAAAGATGATATAATTGTGATTAGAATCATCATGCATGATAATAATCGATAAATACTTGAACAAATGATGTGTTTAAGTATATGATTATACCTACTATAAAAAGGGTTTAGTATGATATGATAAAATTGGATGATTGTTCATGATTAATGATGTTTAATATCATCAAGTATTAATTTGGTAACTTATAGTTACAAGAGCTTGCTAAATACGTGATTAAAACGGTAAAAAAAGAATGATGTTTACCGGATAATTGGCCAAATAATTAAAACTAGTAGTTAAGCTACTTCGTATAGTTAATTATGTCAACAGTCAGTTGACTTTTAAAAGTCAAACTGATCAATGATATGGTCGAATGGTAATTTCGACATAAAAGTCGTAGGATGGAATAGTCGTGAATGATTAGGACTAAGTTAACCATCTTACGAATTATGATGATAGTTTGACGCTGACAAGCTAAGGGGAAGCTTGGGAAGGAAGCGGGTCAAACTAATCGGGAGTGAAGGAAAATGCATAAACAGGATGCAAGGTAAGTATATCTTACACTAGTCATATATTTCAGAATATCCTTTTGTCATGTTACGAAAAAGATAATTATGACGTAAGCCATAGTAGGCCAAAAAGTGTTAAGAAATGGAATTATAAGTAAAGTGACCGCACGGTGTAAATCGGAGCGAGTCATATATACGAGGTGATAATAAATGTCATCTCGCTAATATAATCAGTCAATTCGGCCAAACGGGTCAAAAGGTGTAGACATCACCTTTTGACAATATCGACCAATGATTTTTGTCGAGTTGTATGCTTACAGGAATAGATATCCAATGGGTACTCGCATCTTTCTTAATTAGCGATTTCAAAGCAAGGTATTAAAACCGGGTTAATAAGTTGATCCGAGCCAGGTATGTATAATAGATCTACTCATCATTTAGAACTTGAAGTTCTATGAGAGTTAGGTAAAGTAAAAAGGGAAATTCGGTTACCTTAAAAGGTAAACCGAAGGATTTAAATTATAGACAGAGTGTCTTGAAAACAAGATTTGGTTAAAAATGAGATTTTGGGCGTGCATGGCTTAAGCAAGCCCTTCGTCGTAAAAGATGGGCTAAAAATGACCAAAACGCCCTTGTAAGTGAAATTAAGCAAGCAACCCTTAGAAGTCACTTGAAAACAAGTTTTATAATCAAGTCAATACTTTGAATAAGTATGAAAAGTGAAAGATGTAAAATATGGGTCAAATGACTCTATAAAGAGTCTTTGCCGTAAAATAATAATTTGAAGGGTAAAAATTGTAATATATAAATCACCACATTGAATCCACCACAAATATAGTTGTGGTGGGAGGTCATTTGATAAGAAATGTGGACATGTGTATTTAGAAACGAATGAAAGCGATTGGTGCTTAAAATATGCTTAAATACCCTTAACGGGTCAAAATAAGCATATGGGTGAAAATGGGATTAAGAAGGTATATGAACCTGTAATTGGAACCTAACATGTTAAACATCATTGAATTTAATAGGTTTATGAGAAATAAGGGTCAAACAAACTTGTTTGTTTGATAAAAATCAAACGGGTCAAAATTTGGTAAAAAGGGTAATAAGCCGAAGACTTAAAAGTCTTAAATTTTGTTAATCCGGATGTTGGATTTTAAATCCATATGATGGAGAATCAAATTACAAACATGTAGGAAGAAACGGTAGGTCAAACGGATAAGCGGATTGAAAGATACGAAAGTTTTCGTGTCAATAAACGGCAAAATGGAAAGGTTGAATGCAGGGACCACCTTAACTTACGGTGCCACCGTAAGTTACGGTGGAGCTGATTTAGTTACGGTGGTTGCCTACTGAAGTACGGTAGGAGATTTGTAATACAGGGGCCACCGTAACTTACGGTGCCACCGTAAGTTACGGTGGAGGTCAGTTGGAAATTTTTGTTGAGATCAAGAGTTTATCGTTGGGATTCTTTTTCCTTCCATTATCATTACCGGATTTGTTTAGACACATCTTAATCCCCGTATGACTAAAGCATTTCATGTTTATGAAATGTAGGTACTTTTTGGATGCCGAAAGACGATCAAGCTCAACGAAGAACCGAACACGATAAAGATACATGCTTCCGCACTTTGCATTGTCATAAATTTTAAACAACGAATCTGATCACGTTATGTCGAATAACTTATGATTTGCGAAAAGTTTTAATAAATCCATATTTTTATAGTATGTGTATTTTTAACTACACATCTAATTGTTGGTATTTTCATGTAAAACCGTTAAATAGAAACTACGGTGTTACAAGTTGGTATCAGAGCCCTGGTTTAAGAGATTCAAGTATGGTGGGGAAAACCGTGCTTGGACTTAAACCTTATGCTCTTGACAAAGATTGGTGTTCGGTTCGAGGCTTGATCGCAAATCCGGTAAGTACATGTATGTTAATAGTTTAGCATGCTAAAGTGTTGTAAACAGCACATAGGGCTATCGTGTGATACACGTTACCCCGATTAAAAGGATTGATATGGTTGATGAAAATACGTGCGTTGACGCGTATGGTAGAAAAGCCTTGTATTATGATACTGGCATTTAGTAAAGTTGACATTACTAACTTTTGTGAATGTCTTGATTGAAGGACACTTGCATTTAAAGATGACAAGAGTTGAACAAATTAAGGATATTATAGAAGAACGGTCCGAAGTATGACAAGAGGAGCATGCTCACCAAGGGCTAAATCGCGTAACGACCGCGAACAAGGTTAATGGCAGGGAACGCCCGACGGGGCAAGCATTTCCAGGTGCACACTTTTAAATATAATTGCATAAATAGCAATATGCAATAAACAAGTAGAGAATGATTGTTGCATAGGTAAATTAGAAACTTGGAAAACCTGAATAGAAATACATATCCAGGATATTATTTCCAAGAAAACTAAATAGAGGCATTACTTACATAGGGCGTGATGTGAAAACTATAAAAAGGTCGTGTATGTCATGTGTTAATCGCTTACTCTGGCCAAGTAAGTAGTGGCATATGATACCATGAGTTTCTTATAGCGGACACATTTACATCCGATGTAGTAAGGGCGGGGTGAATGGGACTAACTTAAAAAGTACCCAAATGAATCAAATGAGCAAAATATTTGACAATAATGTAGACGCACAGCCGTGTGACGGAAGCGTATTACATTAGGATAATGAGCCCGAGAGAAGGGACAAAGAAACATGTAAAATGATTAAGATATGCATTGGGAGGGAGTGTACTTACACTCGAACCCGGAAAATGAAAATATGTCTCTAAACGGGTCGTTTTTGTAAAACGTCAAACTCGATGACAAAGTCGGAATATAAAAATGAAGCGAGGTCTTAATGCATACCGGGAGGGTTGCAATAATAACGACTTCGGTAAAACACCCGGTTGATGGGTAAGAATTAAAGACATGCGTAGACCGAGAAACGGGAACTCGGATGGAAAGTTAAGAGACTCGGGTTTTGGGTCATAACTAAAAGATGACAAAATAATGTAAATAGAAATTGTGAATAAATTATGTTCAACTATTTTAAAGTTGAACGGGTCGAATATAATATCATGCCGGACGGCATAAGTAAACACAAGCGGGATGATAGTAGCGTTAAAAGCAAAAAATAATGAGCCCGGTAATGGGACATAATCAAATACGAATGTATGTAAACTGGATAATGGTGAGCATAAGATAAACCGACGCATAAATGACATGAGGAGTCATAAAGTCGGAAAATTTGTCTGAAAGGAAACGAATGTAGCCTTAGACTACGGTCAAGGTCAAAGAAAATACCAAGGCGAAAATAAATGATTTTAAACAAAAACAGGATGCCTTGACACCAAACATGTATTTTAATAATGACATGAGTAAGAAATGATCTACAGGATCAACCTAACCTTTGGGGTTATAAACAATGGAAAGGTCTACGAGACTAAAATGACCCACGGGTCATGATTAGAAAAAAAAATTATTATAAGGACTTCGCCCTAAAGAGGTGAAAGTCTAATCAAAATAGCCCATAAGGCTAAGTGATAAAACCTACGGGTTAATTAGATAAAGCGAGGGAATCAATTGAGAATCCCCGCATAGAACTAAGACTGTAAAAGAATAAATTATGTACTATCAATATCCTGGTATGGATAATTGACAAAAGTTAAAGAGAAGATTCTAAAACTAAAACTTCGGTTTTAGTAAGAAATAACATTTTTACAAATATAAATTATGATAGTAATTTAATAGTAAACATGAAAGATACAAGTCTTGACACTGATAGGTGCAAGACGATATATTCGAAAAGTGATAATTTTTAAAATAGAAAGTTGATGTAAAATTTGGCATGACGTGACATGATCACGGTCAAGAAGTGTAATGTGAAGTATAATCACATTAGAGCCGAGTGACGAATACTAGAGCCAAGTGATGAATATTGCTAAGTTAATTAAACTAGTGGAAATAACGAGATTACGTTATTTCAAGTTGCATTGTGTCATATAAGATACGTAGATGATTAATAACCAAAAAGATATTACCATACTTTTCTGGTAATACTAACAATCGGTTAAAATATGAGCAATGCTCAATTGATTATCGAGAGCAAATGCATGGAGTTAAACTCGATAAATTATGTAAGAAAAGGTTTCGAGGACGAAACCTCTTTAAAGGGGGTAGACTTGTAACACCCTAAAAACGGGTTTGGTAATCAGACCACGTTAATAGTGACGACGGATAAAATACCGTAAGTGGTAAAATTAACCCGGTGAATATTAGGATTTTAAATTAATAAACATAATATTAAATAAATAAAAAAAATATAGTATAAAGGCTTTTGTTGAAATAAAGTTTATAGGAGGCCCGAGTAACGGGACTTAAAAATAAACTTAGTCATAATTTCCCCAAACCCACTAAGTTAACTAGGAATGTTTAACCTAGTTAATAAATGGGAACATTGTTAGAAATAAGTAGGTTGTCGCCTACTTAATAACGAACCAAACACGAGGGGTTAAAGCGGGATAACTTGAAAGTTTATTTATTAATAACTAAACAAAACACACACACATAAGTGTGTGTTCTGGATCGAGCTCAGGAGAGCTCCCAAGGAGCCAAACCCTAACATCTAACATAATCATCAAATTGACGGATCAAATGAAGCCCAAATTCACAACCGAGCGTGAATTAACGATCACCCAAACAAGAGGATCGTAAGGTATGTAAAATCTTGATGATTAGTGAAGTTGTGAAATATGGATAATCATCCTAAGCATGAATTAGGCATGGATTAGAGAAGGTATGACTAGATTAGTGATGTATACTTGCTTAGGAACAAAAACCCTAAGTGAAAATCATACATGACATGCTATGTATTGAATGATTAGATGATTTACTACACTTAATTAAGTGGGTTTTAAACATATGATGAAAAAGATGATATAATTGTGATTAGAATCATCATGCATGATAGTAATCGATAAATACTTGAACAAATGATGTGTTTAAGTATATGATTATACCTACTATAAAAAGGGTTTAGTATGATATGATAAAATTGGATGATTGTTCATGATTAATGATGTTTAATATCATCAAGTATTAATTTGGTAACTTATAGTTACAAGAGCTTGCTAAATACGTGATTAAAACGGTAACATAAGAATGATGTTTACCGGATAATTGGCCAAATAATTAAAACTAGTAGTTAAGCTACTTCGTATAGTTAATTATGTCAACAGTCAGTTGACTTTTAAAAGTCAAACTGATCAATGATATGGTCGAATGGTAATTTCGACATTAAAGTCGTAGGATGGAATAGTCGTGAATGATTAGGACTAAGTTAACCATCTTACGAATTATGATGATAGTTTGACGCTGACAAGCTAAGGGGAAGCTTGGGAAGGAAGCGGGTCAAACTAATCGGGAGTGAAGGAAAATGCATAAACAGGATGCAAGGTAAGTATATCTTACACTAGTCATATATTTCAGAATATCCTTTTGTCATGTTACGAAAAAGATAATTATGACGTAAGCCATAGTAGGCCAAAAAGTGTTAAGAAATGGAATTATAAGTAAAGTGACCGCACGGTGTAAATCGGAGCGAGTCATATATACGAGGTGATAATAAATGTCATCTCGCTAATATAATCGGTCAATTCGGCCAAACGGGTCAAAAGGTGTAGACATCACCTTTTGACAATATCGACTAATGATTTTTGTCGAGTTGTATGCTTACAGGAATAGATATCCACTGGGTACTCGCATCTTTCTTAATTAGCGATTTCAAAGCAAGGTATTAAAACCGGGTTAATAAGTTGATCCGAGCCAGGTATGTATAATAGATCAACTCATCATTTAGAACTTGAAGTTCTATGAGAGTTAGGTAAAGTAAAAAAGGGAAATTCGGTTACCTTAAAAGGTAAACCGAAGGATTTAAATTATAGACAGAGTGTCTTGAAAACAAGATTTGGTTAAAAATGAGATTTTGGGCGTGCATGGCTTAAGCAAGCCCTTCGTCGTAAAAGAAGGGTTAAAAAGAACCAAAACGCCCTTGTAAGTGAAATTAAGCAAGCAACCCTTAGAAGTCGCTTGAAAACGAGTTTTATAATCAAGTCAATACTTTGAATAAGTATGAAAAGTGAAAGATGTAAAATATGGGTCAAATGACTCTATAAAGAGTCTTTGCCGTAAAATAATAATTTGAAGGGTAAAATTTGTAATATATAAATCACCACATTGAATCCACCACAAATATAGTTGTGGTGGGAGGTCATTTGATAAGAAATGTGGACATATGTATTTAGAAACGAATGAAAGCGAGTGGTGCTTAAAATATGCTTAAATACCCTTAACGGGTCAAAATAAGCATATGGGTGAAAATGGGATTAAGAAGGTATATGAACCTGTAATTGGAACCTAACATGTTAAACATCATTGAATTTAATAGGTTTATGAGAAATAAGGGTCAAACAAACTTGTTTGTTTGATAAAAATCAAACGGGTCAAAATTTGGTAAAAAGGGTAATAAGCCGAAGACTTAAAAGTCTTAAATTTTGTTAATCCGGATGTTGGATTTTAAATCCATATGATGGATAATCAAATTACAAACATGTAGGAAGAAAGGGTAGGTCAAACGGATAAGCGGATTGAAAGATACGAAAGTTTTCGTGTCAATAAACGGCAAAATGGAAAGGTTGAATGCAGGGACCACCGTAACTTACGGTGCCACCGTAAGTTACGGTGGAGCTGATTTAGTTACGGTGGTTGCCTACTGAAGTACGATAGGAGATTTGTAATACAGGGGCCACCGTAACTTACGGTGCCACCGTAAGTTACGGTGGAGGTCAGTTGGAAATTTTTGTTGAGATCAAGAGTTTATCGTTGGGATTCTTTTTCCTTCCATTATCATTACCGAATTTGTTTAGACACATTTTAATCCCCGTATGACTAAAGCATTTCATGTTTATGAAATGTAGGTACTTTTTGGATGCCGAAAGACGATCAAGCTCAACGAAGAACCGAACACGATAAAGATACATGCTTCCGCACTTTGCATTGTCATAAATTTTAAACAACGAATCTGATCACGTTATGTCGAATAACTTATGATTTGCGAAAAGTTTTAATAAATCCATATTTTTATAGTATGTGTAGTTTTAACTACACATCTAATTGTTGGTATTTTCATGTAAAACTGTTAAATAGAAACTAGGGTGTTACATGCGGAGATTGTCTTGACTTGGGACCCACAAACGGTCCATGAAATAATACAATCCATTATCTTTCTGCTCGAGATCAGGCTTAATATGAAATGGTAATTCCTTACCCATCAAATCTTGTGAAACACAAGTATGTTGAGCCTGAGAAATGCGGGATTGAATATCAGATCGAACTTGAACACAGTGAAGCTTGACATGCTCTTTACGACTCAATGCGTCAGCCACGACATTCGCCTTACCAGGATGGTAGCGAATTTCGCAGTCATAGTCGTTTAGAAGTTCAACCCAACGTCGTTGCCTCATGTTGAGTTCTTTCTGATTGAAGATGTGTTGAAGACTTTTGTGGTCAGTGAAAACCACACATTTAGTACCATACAGATAGTGTCTCCAGATTTTGAGAGCGAATACAACTGCACCTAACTCAAGATCATGAGTCGTGTAGTTCTTCTCGTGAACCTTCAACTGTCTTGATGCATAAGCTATGACTTTATTCCTTTGCATGAGAACACAGCCAAGACCTAATTTGGATGCATCACAGTATACGAAAAAATCGTCGTTGCCCTCAGGTAAAGATAGAATAGGTGCATTGCAGAGTTTCTGTTTCAAGGCCTGAAATACTTCTTCCTGTTTAGATCCCCATTCAAAGGGTTTATTCTTCTGAGTTAATGCAATGAGAGGAACTGCAATCTTTGAGAAGTTTTCAATGAAGCCGCAGTAATAACCCGCAAGACCAAGAAATGAACGAACTTCGGTGGGTGTAGTAGGCGTATCCCAATCCTTAATCACACTCATCTTGGAGGGATCTACATGAATACCTTGTTCGTTGACGATATGTCCCAGAAATTGAACTTCTTTGAGCCAAAATTCGCACTTGGAGAATTTGGCAAAAAGTTGCTCTTTCTTCAGGAGTTCCAAAGTAAGACGAAGATGTTGTTCATGATCATCTGGCGTCTTAGAATAAATCAAGATATCATCAATGAAAACAATGATGAACTTGTCCAAATAATGCTTACAAACCCTATTCATCAAGTCCATGAAAACAGCAGGAGCATTAGTCAAACCGTATGGCATAACTGTGAACTCATAATGCCCATATCTTGTGCGAAAAGTAGTCTTGGGAATATCTTCTTCAAGCACACGAAGTTGATGATACCCAGAACGCAGATCAATCTTTGAAAAACAAGTAGCACCTTGTAACTGATCAAAGAGATCATCAATGCGAGGTAAGGGATATCGACTCTTGATGGTAAGCTTGTTAAGCTCACGATAATCGATGCACATCCTGAAAGATCCATCTTTCTTCTTAATAAAAAGAACGGGAGCACCCCATGGTGAAAAGCTAGGACGAATAAAACCTTTGTCAGAAAGCTCCTGAAGCTATTTAGATAACTCTTGCATCTCAGACGGTGCAAGACGATACGGAGATCTAGCGATAGGATTAGAACCAGGTACAAGGTCAATACGGAACTCAACTTGATGAGCTGGGGGTAAACCAGGTAATTCTTTAGGAAAAACTTCAGGATAATCCCGAACAACAGGGATATCTTGAATAGACTTACCTTTGCCTTTCTCCTCTACGACATGTGCCAAGAAGGCCACATAGTTCTTGCGCAGATACCTTCGAGCTTGAGTACAAGACATGAGTTTGAGACTACTAGCAGGTTTCTCACCACGAACCTCTAAGATCTTACCAGACGAAAGAGGCACACGAACAATCTTCTCAAAACAAACTACCTCTGCGTGATATTTGGCTAACCAATCCATTCCCACTATAATGTCGAAGCTTCCAAGTTGCATTGGCATGAGGTCGATAGGGAAAAAATGGTTATTAAGGTTCCACTGGCAATTTCAAAGAACGGAATCAAGAACAATGGGTTCACCACTAGCTACCTCTACTGTCAAGGGCTTTCCTAGTTTTGTTCTAGACATGCGAAGCAAGGGTTCAAAAGATAATGACACAAAAATCTTATCGGCACCCGAATAAAAAAGAACAGATGCAGGCTGATTATTAACAAGGAACGTACCGTTCACCACTTCTTTGTCTGCTCGTGCCACGTTAGCATTCATATTAAAGACTTGTCCACGAGCCTGAGCCTGATTTGCATTGGCTAACCTTGGACACTGATTTCGATAGTGGGTCAGATCCCCACAATTGAAACACAAATCGGGCGGATAATGAGGTCGTGCAGCTTGAGCCTGTTGAGCAGGCGGTTGAGCAGCTTGCTGGGTTGGGTTATGCACGGCTTGATTAGGAGCAAAACGACAAATATCGGCAAGATGACCCGATTTTCCACAATTAGCACAGAAACGACACTGAACTTGCGGTTGATGGTGACTATTGCATCTTTTGCACAACATCGATTTACCAGCGTACTGTTTCTTTGCTGGTGGTTGTGAAGGTTGGTTGGGAGCTGCCTGATTTACTTGTGCAGTGACAGCGAAGTTCTGGGAAGCCTTGCGCTTCCTTGACTTCTTCGTAGACCCAGCTTTCTTACCCTTCTTGTTCTCACCTTTATCAGACGACAGCTTCTTATCCTTGTTGCCTTTCCTGTGAAGCTTACCCTTTCTGATTTGTGACTCAGTCAAAGTCGCAGCTAACTCGATTGCCTGACGTACGGTGGTAGTGTTGCTACCAGTGACGATGTCTTGCACGGGGTTAGGTAAACCATCGACATACCTTTCGATAGCTTACTTGAGTGGGGTAACCATTATAGGGCATAACAAACTCAGCTCCTCGTACCTGTCGGTATAAGCCCAATGTTCACCACTATCCTGCTTCAATTCATCAAACTCTCTTTCCAACGCCCTCTGTTCATGACGGGGACATAATTCCCTCATCATAAGAGCCCTAAGCTCTTCCCATGTCTGACCCAAAGCGATGTTAGCACCACGACCCCTCATGACTCCATTCCACCAAGTAAGAGCCCTCTTTTGAAACACACTAAAAGCAAACTCGACTTTGCAATTATCAGGACACTGAACATGACGAAAGGTACTCTCAATGCTTTCAAACCACTGTAGGAGCCCAGTTGCTCCCTCAGAACCACTAAACTTGAGCGGTTTAGCCGAATTGAAACTTTTAAAGTTGCATGGAGCATTATGGTTATTGTTGGCTTGGTTAACTTGAGCAACGATGTTTGGGAGTACAGCAGCCATTTGCTGTGAAATGATTGCTGCCATTTCGGCATTAGGTATCTGATTGTCACGTCGAGGAGGCATTCTAAAAGAGGAAACATGAGAGAAAACGAGTGAGATGATTAGATGAAAAATGAGATGATACAAATATCGACAAAAAGCATGGATGGTGGTCATTCATTGGTTCCACAAAGCAAACAAACGACACACAGTGACTAATCAAAGTAAATGGGTCAAAAATAATGTATCGCGAAGACATGCTTTAGCCTATAAGTAGACACTCATCCCAAGAGTTCCCAGGTAAGAGTAATTGGTCCGATTATGTGGATTTGTACGAACACTCTAGCCTAGACAGAAAACCCGAGATACAGACATCCACCTTTCCAGATTGCACGTGTTCACATTATTTAGACCCAAAACTTTGACGAGATTTTGAAAACTCAGAAGGCATTATGCCAAAAGAATCATTCAAGAACGGATGATTGAATTTTCAAAATCACTTTGAAATTTTGGAGGGTTCAAAACCTTATAACAAATCATCTAATGATAGATGATTGATTTTCAAAAATCATTTTGGAAAATTGTGTTCTTGTTTTGGTAATCACCTAAAGATAGGTGACGGTAATGTTTTAAGATCTAAACACAAGATAACTTGTGTTGGGGTCCTAGAAAAGTTATAGTCTAGGTCAAAGCATTACTAATAACCTAATTCCCTATAACCATTGGCACTGATACCAACTCTTCTGTCACACCCCGACTGCGTAAAAGAACAAACCGAGGCGTAAATGTCGGGGAGTCGAGCAACAGAATTATTGTTTCACAACCATGGTAAATTAAAGTTTCGTTTTATTAATAAACAAAAGGATTACATTGTGTTAAACAAAGGAAACAAGAGTACATAACATAATTTAAACTAGTCTTGTTTCCTTTTATGTCACTAAAGCACAGGTCCGCCTAAGTGTATCTTGATCATTCCTATGCAACAGCTCCTGAAAACACATGTGAAAATAGGTACGTCAGCATAAAAATGCCTGTGAGATACATAGGTTTATTGATTTAGGGTTCATGACTTGTAAGTTTAAAGAAATGTTTAATAAAAGTTAGTCATGAACCTTGAAAAGTGTTTTCCTTTGTAAATCATATGAAAATAGATAAGATATTAGATTATATAAAAGGAAGATGTGTGGTTAAATAAATAACCAAGTAAAATGAATTTGTATAAGTTATGTTATTTGTGAAACAATGTTTTGTGAAGTTATGTTCTTTGTATAAAATGTAATGTGTCTAAATTGAAATGGTTTAAATAACGCTACGATATGTAATATCATAAAAGCACTTATATATAGGAAGTACCAGCGGCGTATCCACCATGCTTTTATCATATTACACATGCCTCGTTATTTAAATCACTTACCCAAACAAACCACCAAATGAATTGTTTAAACCAATGTCAAAATGTTTATGTGTAAACAAATGTCAAATGTCAAATGTAATTCATGTTCATGTATAATCAAATGTTATGTATGGCAAGTAAAAGTGTCTACTCTAACCATATGTAAAATGTACAAAACAATGTATTTGAATAAATCATAGTTTGAATCAAAAGTTATGTTTTGTAAAATAAATGCACGCTTTACTGATACAAACATCTATGCGGTAATGTTAAAATGCATACATTCAAGCCTTGCGACTGTGGAGACAAACCCTTAAACAAATCAAAGGTTTATCAAAAATTATGTATATCGGATTCAGTCATTTCCTACTTCCAAACAAACCTAGGAAGCCAGAAATGGGAGTTGTCAATTCCTATGGTACCACTACTTACTACCGAGCGGCGTGATCAATGTTAATGAACGTATTTATGTCCTGTTAAACAAACCAAATGTTATACCAAATGTAAGCATGTTATGTGAAAACAATGTACTAAGTATGCTAAATGAACATACATAGCAAAAATGTGATGTAAATCAATGTGTACATATGCTAAAATAAACATATGACACAAATGTGTTTATGAAATCAATGTACTAGCATGTTAATTAAAACATACATAGCAAAAACATGGATGAAATCATGTACTATACGTGTACTACATGAACATAGCAAGCATATGTTATAAAAGCATGAAAAGCACGAAAGTAAACAAGTAGGCACATGTGTTTTACTCCAAAATATTTGAAAATAGTAAAAGAGGGGACTATATACTCACTTGAGGATTCTTAGAAGTCTTTGAATAACAACCAAGCAATGCTAGAGAGATCACGGAATCAATCGGCACCTAATATAGGTAACTATGTTAATAAACCGGACCTAAATCGGAAGATCGGATAAAATGAGGTTTCGTAAACCAAATGAGTATTGGAACTCATATGATATGGTTTAACAAAGTCTACATTCCAAAACGGAACCTATCCTAAGTGCTTACGACCCATTACGACTCGTTTAGGTAGCTTATGCTACTTTAACGCGTCGTTCGCGTAAAACGCGTTCGGACCGCCTAACTAGTCCTATGACAAGTATTATATGCCTGAACAAGTCTAATAATGTTACCTAATCAGTTTAGATGTCGAAATTTAAGTCACATATGCTTAAAATGAAATTATGCGTAAAAAGGGCATTTTGGTCATTTTCCTAAGGCATATAAACTACCTATCATACAACTAACTAAACGTAGTGACCATAAGGTATAACCTCAGAAGGTTATTCCCTATCCAACTATGGTCACAAAATATGTTTGGTCGGATCCTAATGATCGACCAAACGGATTGGGTTCGAAAGTCTAAGCGGTTGTTTAGACCGCTTATCTTTACGACCCTATATAAGCACTAAACTAAAAGTGACGAGTTAAACATGTTAAAGCATGTTTAACGAAGTTTGAAAACAATTTTGATATCAAAACAAAGGGTTTTGATACCCAAGAATACTTTGGTTGCAAAATATGCATAAACGCGTATTTTGACCGAAACTATGACTCGCCACTATGCCTAAATAACGTGGTAATCAGTAGGTATAGTCACAAATGACTATGACCATCGTGATTACGCTCACGTTGCAAATTCAAACGAACTTCGTGTTGACCATTGACTGGTCAAAGTAGAAAGTCAAACACTGTTTGACTTTTACGCTTAAAAACGCATAAAAGCATGAAAGAAACTTACAAATGGTCCAAGCAATGGAGACTTGATTCAAGTTGCTCAGGTATGAAGTGTGGAAACTCCAACTTAGAGCAGAAATGAATCAAGGTGTGAAGAACCAAGAATTCAAGGTGGGTATTTATAGGATTTCCACAACCGTTAGGATCGTTTCTTGGAATACGAGCTTCGATCTTGGCCCTCCATGTGTGCCCACTGATTTGTTATACTATGGGTGCCTAAAACCAGCTCAAATATTGAAGAAACCATGTGCAAAACCCAGGAAACCAGCTGCTGAATCAGAAAACTGAGTTTGCTGAACTGGGCAGTTTACACGGCCGCGTAAGGGAAGGCATTGGGCTACGCGCCCCGCCTAGGCTGAGTTTCAGAAAATGTCAGTTTAGGTCCCTTCATGTCCAAAACTTGCTTTTCGATGCATTTTTGACACGTTTAAGCCCCGTTAACCTCATATCAAGGCTCTATAATGAAGTTAAAGTATAGGGAACATGAAACAAGCTCAAAAACATCTCGGATGTCGGTTCGTTTGGCCGTACGATTGCGTTGTTCGGTTAATTACGACGAAACACGAACGGACGCGAAAAACGATCCAAATTACGCGACGAATGGAATTTTATCATGCCAATCACTAAAATAAAATATTTTAATGATTACATAAATTTTTGGATGTCCGGATATATTCAGAACGTAAGATATGCGCGAAAATGCAAACTTATGCACTTTTTGACGCTTTTAGTCCCTGATTGACCAACAAGTTTATTTTTGAACACCGAACCCCTCAAAGCCTATTTCTAAGCTATGTAAATTATATTTATGGTATGTTTAACTTATGGTCATGTTCCGGAATGTTCGTTACCACACGAATCGGTATACTTTCGCAGTTTGACGTAAATAGTCCCTTCGATCGAATAAACTTGATTTTGCCATACCAAAGCCTTCAAAACTTATTTGTAAGTTATGTAAAGGTTATTTAAGATATGTTAAGAATATATTGATGTTCCGGAGTGTTTGTTGCTTAAACTGATTACGTTTACTTATAAGTTTGCGTATAACTTTCTAGAAAACGATATAGAGTTTGAAATTGAACAAAAATCAAAACATGTAAAACGTCAAACATAAATAAACAAATATTGGGATCAAATCACATTGTTTTATTGATAATTGAACTAATTAGAGATTATACAATGATTACAAGAACAGATGTCACATATAAATCACAGAAATTTCACATAAAATCGATCGTAAAAGAGATAAATCACAGAGTTAGCTGTTGCGGATTCCATAATCGAAACACATAAAATTCGAGGAGAGATCGTGTCGGGTGTTTGTAGACATTGACTACCCAAAGTGGTTCGACTATTCACAAGGACTTTAGGTGCACACTTTGGCCTTCGGGACTATGCTCTCGCTTCAATTCGAGCGATCGGCACGCATCCTTCCAGTTACGGTGTGACCTCAAGTCGTTGGAGTCCGTCGAGACTTTGGTGAGTGTTTTGCGAAACCCACATTAGAGAGTAGAACGAGTCATCAAGGTTCAGGTTTCACCCCTAACTTAACGACTAAATTCCTGTTTGTATGATAAAATCATGAGGTAGATAAGGAGATTTGCATCAAAGTATGGATTTCACTCCTGATTCAACGCAAATTCTCTTGTTTTGTGGTAAAAATAGTAATTCAAACGAGTGATCTGGACGAGAGTTTGCGGTTTTCACACCTAATCTCAACCAGATCATCCGTTTGTGTGTATGTCCAACCTTAGGAAAGGCTGATTTTCGCGTAGAACTGTAGTATGCGATGTCCGCGCAAAAGTGTAGTGTATAACGAGTTCGAGCGAGAAATAGCGAGTAAGCTCGTACAAAACCCCTACTGGGCATGCACAAGTCGGTCTGTTGGTACTTAGACTATAGACTAGGTTGTTTCTAAGACATCGACCCGGACTAGGTCAAGTCTCGCCTAATTCCCTATAGTTATGGCTCTGATACCAATCTGTCACACCCCAACCGATGGCGGAAACATCGGGGCATGGCACTGAGCGAAACAGATTGTCCATGAGTATCCATAACAATTATTCATTACCAGATAATTAAACGTCATGTCCCATACCACAACATATCCAAATAAAAACAGTTATTACAAATAATTGTCTCAAAAACAAGTACTGTTCCGACGACTCAGATTTAAGCGTGACATAACTAGTCCCCTAGCTTGATTCACCATAGCACAGCAATTCCTAGCATCTTAAGCACCTGTCACATACGTTGAAATAAAGTCAATACACGTAGTGTAAAGGTGAGCATACAAGTTTAATAGTAATAATAGAGTTCGAAATCGTTTACGCATAACCAGCATGTAACATGTATAGTGCGAAGCTAGTAAGTTATCGACAGTGAAATTATGCACAGACTAGACTACGAGTTGTAGAATGCGTAACACATATCACCACTGTGACACGTGAAGATGTAACCTTAACAACCCCCGTCCACGACAGGTGCTGAGTCCAAACAAATAGTACTATCATTGCTAAGGCGTCAGGCAACAATCACTGTGTTAACATAACATATAAGCATTCATCGAGTAACAAGTAACATGCAATAACGGTCAGCGTATAAATAGTGTTTTCGTTGTGTGATCGATGTGATTTGAATATAGATAACGTATGTAACACCCAAAAGTGCATAAAGCAAAAAGGGATCGAGTATACTCACAGCGATGGTAATGGATTGAAGGGAGCGCTAGAGTGGTTAGCCTGAACAGTTAACGATATCATAAGCGAAGAGCGGTGCGTAAAACGGTGAAAAGTGACCAAGTGTCAAATGGTAATCCGATCGAATGGCAATCCGATCGGATGGCCAGTCGATCAGATGTCAATCCGTTCGGATGGTCATCCGATCGGATGGCCATTCGATTTGATTGACATTCGTTTGGTAAGGATGTGTTTGTGTAGGATGGCTTTGAAGTTTTCGTTGTAGCATTTTGAAAACAGAGAAGTATCTCTGCCTTTCAGGTCGATCGATCGAACGGCCGTTCGATCGGATAGCGATCCGATTGGCTAGACACTTGGTGAGAACAAGTTCACAGCAGGATGGTTACTCGATCAGATGGCAATCTGATCGGGTAGCAATCCGTTGGAAACTGTTGCCCTTTGAAAATGATCAAGTACCAAAGTTCCAAATGTCACTTGATCGGATTGTCGTTCAATCGGATGGCAATCCGATCGGACGGCAATCCGTTCGACGTTCAGCCCTTTGAAAACTTGGAAGTAATTAAGTGTTTGGAAGCTTAAGTGCAATCCGATCGGATGGCCAGTCGATCGGATGGCAATCCGATCAGACAGCAATCCGTCCCGACGCATCTGATCGTCTTGAACTTGGTTATTTTGGAAGTTTGCGGTTTATTCGAGATTGCTTGACAACGTATTAAACAACAGAAACCCCATCTTGACCCAAGTGATCCGATCGAATAGGAATCACCCTAGCCCGACCAGTCAACTGTTCAAGATGGAGGTTCATGCTTAACCCGAAATCAGTTGTCCCTTGGATAGAATTGAGATCTTGGACCAACACATCACTTAAGAAAGAGTAGAAGGTCAGAACGAGCTCCGATTCTATCGGTTTTGAGTGCATTGAGTGTAAAAGAGTTAAAAGAAAGTTGGAAAAGTATCTTTCAATCCTTTTAACCATGAATATGTGTAGATCTATGCGAAAATATTGTTTAATCTTATGGAAATCCTTCAGATCTAAGTTGTTCTTGGTGGAATGAAGCCAACCCTTGAAGTTCATAATAACTCCATGATGACATCACCCTAGAACACCTCAAATCCGGTGATTTCACGGTTAAAAGTTAAGATTCAAAGTTAAAAATGATGAAGAAGTATGTGTAGACCATAGAAGTACAAGATTTAGGTTGAAAACTTACAAGAATCGCGAGAAATCGAGAGAAAAGAGAGCTTGAGTGCGGCTGGTCGAGTGAGGAGCTGTCACATCACCAATGATGTGACAGGAGGGTATTTACAGGGTTTCCAAAAGAGGAAAGTGCTGAAGTGTCGGATTGGTCACTGATAGGATGGCAGTCCGATCGGATGGCAGTCCGATCGGATGGCAACCCGATTGGTTGGCCACTCGATCCAGGTGTCCGGCGCGATGAGTTTTGTCATTTCGGTTCGCGTGTTGAGCGTTGCGTTGCGATGCGATTCGAGTGAGCGATGCGATAGTGTCACCCATTAGTTACACAAATAACCTAACTACTATATCTAACATACAATTACTATGAATAACTTGTGTTTAGCGTTTCCGATAAGATTGCGATGCGATAGAATTGCGGTTGCGATTAAACACCTCAACATAAACATAACATGCACAAGTAACACATAATGGCACACACACGTAAAACAATATCCAGAACACATTATTCGAGTTGCGAATGCGATAGCGATTAGCGATAAGCATGCGGTTAAATAGCGATTAAACCTCGAGTATTAATAGATACTCCACATAATACAACTAAAGCGATTAAATAATATAATTTGATAACAAGTCATTGACGTACAATCAATAGTTAAGCAAGGAGTGACAGATCGAAATTAGCAATCTTTTCTTCCTTTGACTTTGACTTTGACTTGTACTTTGACTTTGACTTCCCAAAAAAGCGGGTTGTTACATTCAAAATATATTAAAAAATTATAGGGGATGAACTGTGTCCCCCCAAATATACAGATGAACAGTAACATTTTCTCTCTCCTCCACTCACAACCACTTTTTATAATCTTTATATTACAAAAACAATACACACATAATTTGATGGCATGGATGTGAATGTTTTAATATAGTCATTTAATCAAGATGTTCAGATGTTCAGATCAACACTCTGAATCAAGGTTAGATTATCAATAACTTCCATTCTATAAGTGTCAATCTTTGTTTTCATTGTTCACTCATTCGATCTTCATGCGTCTTTACCTATGGTTGTGCTTAGGCTAGGGTTCCGCTGGGAACTTGATGACAGAGATGATCGAAGGTTGCTGTTCAATTTTGATGTTTCAATTTTGATGTTCACTTATCTAATTTTGGTTAGGTTTGCTGTTCAATTTTGATGTTCACTTATCTAATTTTCATTTTATTTTTACACTTTTATATGATTTTGAGGTCGATTGAATGGTTATACTGTAATGGATTTGAGGTTTAGGGTTAGTTATAAATATATTTTTTCATTTTTCCATCTTGAGTTTTAGGTTAGGGTTTGTTTTATTTTTGGGCTTCTGTATGATTTTGAGGTCGATTGTTTGGTGACTTGCTATTGTTGTTTGCTGTTGTTTCTTAATTAGGCTGCTGACATCACCGATCAACTTCAACAACTTCGAAAGGTTGTAGGACTATGATGACTAACTTAAAGATTCGAACGACAAATATCAGGTATTTGGTTTCATTTTTTCTATGTTTTACTTATTTTCATATTATGAAATTTGTGAAATAAGGTAAAAATGGCCATTCTAATTACCTGAAGATTGCTTATGATATCCTTTTAATTTTAATCGCCCAACAAGTTTATTGGTTTGTTTCTTTGTTCTTTGATTATTTGTTAGATGTACACATTCTACAGAATGTAGTTAAGAGCCGGACTTAAATCTGACCAGTTATGGTTTCGGCAAGTATCGGATGGTTGGATGGTTAAATTAGCTTTATTTTGGGTAATTTTGGATGATTTCATCCATTTCTTTAAATAGTTCATGATTGAAGATGCAGTTGAAGGTATCTTTTGAGTGAAATGAATGTTGATTTATCAGAAGATGCAGTTGAAGGTATCATAAATAATGTATCGCGAAGACATGCTTTAGCCTATAAGTAGACACTCATCCCAAGAGTTCCCAGGTAAGAGTAATTGGTCCGATTATGTGGATTTGTACGAACACTCTAGCCTAGACAGAAAACCCGAGATACAGACATCCACCTTTCCAGATTGCACGTGTTCACATTATTTAGACCCAAAACTTTGACGAGATTTTGAAAACTCAGAAGGCATTATGCCAAAAGAATCATTCAAGAACGGATGATTGAATTTTCAAAATCACTTTGAAATTTTGGAGGGTTCAAAACCTTATAACAAATCATCTAATGATAGATGATTGATTTTCAAAAATCATTTTGGAAAATTGTGTTCTTGTTTTGGTAATCACCTAAAGATAGGTGATGGTAACGTTTTAAGATCTAAACACAAGATAACTTGTGTTGGGGTCCTAGAAAAGTTATAGTCTAGGTCAAAGCATTACTAATAACCTAATTCCCTATAACCATTGGCACTGATACCAACTCTTCTGTCACACCCCGACTGCGTAAAAGAACAAACCGAGGCGTAAATGTCAGGGAGTCGAGCAACAGAATTATTGTTTCACAACCATGGTAAATTAAAGTTTCATTTTATTAATAAACAAAAGGATTACATTGTGTTAAACAAAGGAAACAAGAGTACATAACATAATTTAAACTAGTCTTGTTTCATTTTATGTCACTAAAGCACAGGTCCGCCTAAGTGTATCTTGATCATTCCTATGCAACAGCTCCTGAAAACACATGTGAAAATAGGTACGTCAGCATAAAAATGCATGTGAGATACATAGGTTTATTGATTTTGGGTTCATGACTTGTAAGTTTAAAGAAATGTTTAATAAAAGTTAGTCATGAACCTTGAAAAGTGTTTTCCTTTGTAAATCATATGAAAATAGATAAGATATTAGATTATATAAAAGGAAGATGTGTGGTTAAATAAATAACCAAGTAAAATGAATTTGTATAAGTTATGTTATTTGTGAAACAATGTTTTGTGAAGTTATGTTCTTTGTATAAAATGTAATGTGTCTAAATTGAAATGGTTTAAATAACGCTACGATATGTAATATCATAAAAGCACTTATATATAGGAAGTACCAGCGGCGTATCCACCATGCTTTTATCATATTACACATGCCTCGTTATTTAAATCACTTACCCAAACAAACCACCAAATGAATTGTTTAAACCAATGTCAAAATGTTTATGTGTAAACAAATGTCAAATGTCAAATGTAATTCATGTTCATGTATAATCAAATGTTATGTATGGCAAGTAAAAGTGTCTACTCTAACCATATGTAAAATGTACAAAACAATGTATTTGAATAAATCATAGTTTGAATCAAAAGTTATGTTTTGTAAAATAAATGCACGCTTTACTGATACAAACATCTATGCGGTAATGTTAAAATGCATACATTCAAGCCTTGCGACTGTGGAGACAAACCCTTAAACAAATCAAAGGTTTATCAAAAATTATGTATATCGGATTCAGTCATTTCCTACTTCCAAACAAACCTAGGAAGCCAGAAATGGGAGTTGTCAATTCCTATGGTACCACTACTTACTACCGAGCGGCGTGATCAATGTTAATGAACGTATTTATGTCCTGTTAAACAAACCAAATGTTATACCAAATGTAAGCATGTTATGTGAAAACAATGTACTAAGTATGCTAAATGAACATACATAGCAAAAATGTGATGTAAATCAATGTGTACATATGCTAAAATAAACATATGAAACAAATGTGTTTATGAAATCAATGTACTAGCATGTTAATTAAAACATACATAGCAAAAACATGGATGAAATCATGTACTATACGTGTACTACATGAACATAGCAAGCATATGTTATAAAAGCATGAAAAGCACGAAAGTAAACAAGTAGGCACATGTGTTTTACCCCAAAATATTTGAAAATAGTAAAAGAGGGGACTATATACTCACTTGAGGATTCTTAGAAGTCTTTGAATAACAACCAAGCAATGCTAGAGAGATCACGGAATCAATCGGCACCTAATATAGGTAACTATGTTAATAAACCGGACCTAAATCGGAAGATCGGATAAAATGAGGTTTCGTAAACCAAATGAGTATTGGAACTCATATGATATGGTTTAACAAAGTCTACATTCCAAAACGGAACCTATCCTAAGTGCTTACGACCCATTACGACTCGTTTAGGTAGCTTATGCTACTTTAACGCGTCGTTCGCGTAAAACGCGTTCGGACCGCCTAACTAGTCCTATGACAAGTATTATATGCCTGAACAAGTCTAATAATGTTACCTAATCAGTTTAGATGTCGAAATTTAAGTCACATATGCTTAAAATGAAATTATGCGTAAAAAGGGCATTTTGGTCATTTTCCTAAGGCATATAAACTACCTATCATACAACTAACTAAACGTAGTGACCATAAGGTATAACCTCAGAAGGTTATTCCCTATCCAACTATGGTCACAAAATATGTTTGGTCGGATCCTAATGATCGACCAAACGGATTGGGTTCGAAAGTCTAAGCGGTTGTTTAGACCGCTTATCTTTACGACCCTATATAAGCACTAAACTAAAAGTGACGAGTTAAACATGTTAAAGCATGTTTAACGAAGTTTGAAAACAATTTTGATATCAAAACAAAGGGTTTTGATACCCAAGAATACTTTGGTTGCAAAATATGCATAAACGCGTATTTTGACCGAAACTATGACTCGCCACTATGCCTAAATAACGTGGTAATCAGTAGGTATAGTCACAAATGACTATGACCATCGTGATTACGCTCACGTTGCAAATTCAAACGAACTTCGTGTTGACCATTGACTGGTCAAAGTAGAAAGTCAAACACTGTTTGACTTTTACGCTTAAAAACGCATAAAAGCATGAAAGAAACTTACAAATGGTCCAAGCAATGGAGACTTGATTCAAGTTGCTCAGGTATGAAGTGTGGAAACTCCAACTTAGAGCAGAAATGAATCAAGGTGTGAAGAACCAAGAATTCAAGGTGGGTATTTATAGGATTTCCACAACCGTTAGGATCGTTTCTTGGAATACGAGCTTCGATCTTGGCCCTCCATGTGTGCCCACTGATTTGTTATACTATGGGTGCCTAAAACCAGCTCAAATATTGAAGAAACCATGTGCAAAACCCAGGAAACCAGCTGCTGAATCAGAAAACTGAGTTTGCTGAACTGGGCAGTTTACACGGCCGCGTAAGGGAAGGCATTGGGCTACGCGCCCCGCCTAGGCTGAGTTTCAGAAAATGTCAGTTTAGGTCCCTTCATGTCCAAAACTTGCTTTTCGATGCATTTTTGACACGTTTAAGCCCCGTTAACCTCATATCAAGGCTCTATAATGAAGTTAAAGTATAGGGAACATGAAACAAGCTCAAAAACATCTCGGATGTCGGTTCGTTTGGCCGTACGATTGCGTTGTTCGGTTAATTACGACGAAACACGAACGGACGCGAAAAACGATCCAAATTACGCGACGAATGGAATTTTATCATGCCAATCACTAAAATAAAATATTTTAATGATTACATAAATTTTTGGATGTCCGGATATATTCAGAACGTAAGATATGCGCGAAAATGCAAACTTATGCACTTTTTGACGCTTTTAGTCCCTGATTGACCAACAAGTTTATTTTTGAACACCGAACCCCTCAAAGCCTATTTCTAAGCTATGTAAATTATATTTATGGTATGTTTAACTTATGGTCATGTTCCGGAATGTTCGTTACCACACGAATCGGTATACTTTCGCAGTTTGACGTAAATAGTCCCTTCGATCGAATAAACTTGATTTTGCCATACCAAAGCCTTCAAAACTTATTTGTAAGTTATGTAAAGGTTATTTAAGATATGTTAAGAATATATTGATGTTCCGGAGTGTTTGTTGCATTAAACTGATTACGTTTACTTATCAGTTTGCGTATAACTTTCTAGAAAACGATATAGAGTTTGAAATTGAACAAAAATCAAAACATGTAAAACGTCAAACATAAATAAACAAATATTGGGATCAAATCACATTGTTTTATTGATAATTGAACTAATTAGAGATTATACAATGATTACAAGAACAGATGTCACATATAAATCACAGAAATTTCACATAAAATCGATCGTAAAAGAGATAAATCACAGAGTTAGCTGTTGCGGATTCCATAATCGAAACACATAAAATTCGAGGAGAGATCGTCTCGGGTGTTTGTAGACATTGACTACCCAAAGTGGTTCGACTATTCACAAGGACTTTAGGTGCACACTTTGGCCTTCGGGACTATGCTCTCGCTTCAATTCGAGCGATCGGCACGCATCCTTCCAGTTACGGTGTGACCTCAAGTCGTTGGAGTCCGTCGAGACTTTGGTGAGTGTTTTGCGAAACCCACATTAGAGAGTAGAACGAGTCATCAAGGTTCAGGTTTCACCCCTAACTTAACGACTAAATTCCTGTTTGTATGATAAAATCATGAGGTAGATAAGGAGATTTGCATCAAAGTATGGATTTCACTCCTGATTCAACGCAAATTCTCTTGTTTTGTGGTAAAAATAGTAATTCGAACGAGTGATCTGGACGAGAGTTTGCGGTTTTCACACCTAATCTCAACCAGATCATCCGTTTGTGTGTATGTCCAACCTTAGGAAAGGCTGATTTTCGCGTAGAACTGTAGTATGCGATGTCCGCGCAAAAGTGTAGTGTATAACGAGTTCGAGCGAGAAATAGCGAGTAAGCTCGTACAAAACCCCTACTGGGCATGCACAAGTCGGTCTGTTGGTACTTAGACTATAGACTAGGTTGTTTCTAAGACATCGACCCGGACTAGGTCAAGTCTCGCCTAATTCCCTATAGTTATGGCTCTGATACCAATCTATCACACCCCAACCGATGGCGGAAACATCGGGGCATGGCACTGAGCGAAACAGATTGTCCATGAGTATCCATAACAATTATTCATTACCAGATAATTAAACGTCATGTCCCATACCACAACATATCCAAATAAAAACAGTTATTACAAATAATTGTCTCAAAAACAAGTACTGTTCCGACGACTCAGATGGTAATCCGATCGAATGGCAATCCGATCGGATGGCCAGTCGATCAGATGTCAATCCGTTCGGATGGTCATCCGATCGGATGGCCATTCAATTTGATTGACATTCGTTTGGTAAGGATGTGTTTGTGTAGGATGGCTTTGAAGTTTTCGTTGTAGCATTTTGAAAACAGAGAAGTATCTCTGCCTTTCAGGTCGATCGATATAACGGCCGTTCGATCGGATAGCGATCCGATTGGCTAGACACTTGGTGAGAACAAGTTCACAGCAGGATGGTTACTCGATCAGATGGCAATCTGATCGGGTAGCAATCCGTTGGAAACTGTTGCCCTTTGAAAATGATCAAGTACCAAAGTTCCAAATGTCACTTGATCGGATTGTCGTTCAATCGGATGGCAATCCGATCGGACGGCAATCCGTTCGACGTTCAGCCCTTTGAAAACTTGGAAGTAATTAAGTGTTTGGAAGCTTAAGTGCAATCCGATCGGATGGCCAGTCGATCGGATGGCAATCCGATCGGACAGCAATCCGTCCCGACGCATCTGATCGTCTTGAACTTGGTTATTTTGGAAGTTTGCGGTTTATTCGAGATTGCTTGACAACGTATTAAACAACAGAAACCCCATCTTGACCCAAGTGATCCGATCGAACAGGAATCACCCTAGCCCGACCAGTCAACTGTTCAAGATGGAGGTTCATGCTTAACCCGAAATCAGTTGTCCCTTGGATAGAATTGAGATCTTGGACCAACACATCACTTAAGAAAGAGTAGAAGGTCAGAACGAGCTCCGATTCTATCGGTTTTGAGTGCATTGAGTGTAAAAGAGTTAAAAGAAAGTTGGAAAAGCATCTTTCAATCCTTTTAACCATGAATATGTGTAGATCTATGCGAAAATATTGTTTAATCTTATGGAAATCCTTCAGATCTAAGTTGTTCTTGGTGGAATGAAGCCAACCCTTGAAGTTCATAATAACTCCATGATGACATCACCCTAGAACACCTCAAATCCGGTGATTTCACGGTTAAAAGTTAAGATTCAAAGTTAAAAATGATGAAGAAGTATGTGTAGACCATAGAAGTACAAGATTTAGGTTGAAAACTTACAAGAATCGCGAGAAATCGAGAGAAAAGAGAGCTTGAGTGCGGCTGGTCGAGTGAGGAGCTGTCACATCACCAATGATGTGACAGGAGGGTATTTACAGGGTTTCCAAAAGAGGAAAGTGCTGAAGTGTCGGATTGGTCACTGATAGGATGGCAGTCCGATCGGATGGCAGTCCGATCGGATGGCAACCCGATCGGTTGGCCACTCGATCCAGGTGTCCGGCGCGATGAGTTTTGTCATTTCGGTTCGCGTGTTGAGCGTTGCGTTGCGATGCGATTCGAGTGAGCGATGCGATAGTGTCACCCATTAGTTACACAAATAACCTAACTACTATATCTAACATACAATTACTATGAATAACTTGTGTTTAGCGTTTCCGATAAGATTGCGATGCGATAGAATTGCGGTTGCGATTAAACACCTCAACATAAACATAACATGCACAAGTAACACATAATGGCACACACACGTAAAACAATATCCAGAACACATTATTCGAGTTGCGAATGCGATAGCGATTAGCGATAAGCATGCGGTTAAATAGCGATTAAACCTCGAGTATTAATAGATACTCCACATAATACAACTAAAGCGATTAAATAATATAATTTGATAACAAGTCATTGACGTACAATCAATAGTTAAGCAAGGAGTGACAGATCGCAATTAGCAATCTTTTCTTCCTTTGACTTTGACTTTGACTTGTACTTTGACTTTGACTTCCCAAAAAAGCGGGTTGTTACATTCAAAATATATTAAAAAATTATAGGGGATGAACTGTGTCCCCCCAAATATACAGATGAACAGTAACATTTTCTCTCTCCTCCACTCACAACCACTTTTTATAATCTTTATATTACAAAAACAATACACACATAATTTGATGGCATGGATGTGAATGTTTTAATATAGTCATTTAATCAAGATGTTCAGATGTTCAGATCAACACTCTGAATCAAGGTTAGATTATCAATAACTTCCATTCTATAAGTGTCAATCTTTGTTTTCATTGTTCACTCATTCGATCTTCATGCGTCTTTACCTATGGTTGTGCTTAGGCTAGGGTTCCGCTGGGAACTTGATGACAGAGATGATCGAAGGTTGCTGTTCAATTTTGATGTTTCAATTTTGATGTTCACTTATCTAATTTTGGTTAGGTTTGCTGTTCAATTTTGATGTTCACTTATCTAATTTTCATTTTATTTTTACACTTTTATATGATTTTGAGGTCGATTGAATGGTTATACTGTAATGGATTTGAGGTTTAGGGTTAGTTATAAATATATTTTTTCATTTTTCCATCTTGAGTTTTAGGTTAGGGTTTGTTTTATTTTTGGGCTTCTGTATGATTTTGAGGTCGATTGTTTGGTGACTTGCTATTGTTGTTTGCTGTTGTTTCTTAATTAGGCTGCTGACATCACCGATCAACTTCAACAACTTCGAAAGGTTGTAGGACTATGATGACTAACTTAAAGATTCGAACGACAAATATCAGGTATTTGGTTTCATTTTTTCTATGTTTTACTTATTTTCATATTATGAAATTTGTGAAATAAGGTAAAAATGGCCATTCTAATTACCTGAAGATTGCTTATGATATCCTTTTAATTTTAATCGCCCAACAAGTTTATTGGTTTGTTTCTTTGTTCTTTGATTATTTGTTAGATGTACACATTCTACAGAATGTAGTTAAGAGCCGGACTTAAATCTGACCAGTTATGGTTTCGGCAAGTATCGGATGGTTGGATGGTTAAATTAGCTTTATTTTGGGTAATTTTGGATGATTTCATCCATTTCTTTAAATAGTTCATGATTGAAGATGCAGTTGAAGGTATCTTTTGAGTGAAATGAATGTTGATTTATCAGAAGATGCAGTTGAAGGTATCTTAAATAAGGTAATAATTGCATTACATCCCTGTTGAAAAACAGAATCAATAAATTTAGGGAAAATGAGGTTGAAAGATGATAAGCCAATAGTGGAGGATCTCATTATACAGCTTCGATAAACTCAAGGGTATTCTCAAATAATGCTTCCTATATGCTTCCAAAGAAGCAGCAGTTTAGACATTTGTCGGTCTTCAAACATTTATTGGCTACTATCTATTATCTATTATATATAATAAATGAAAGTTGATTGGTCCCCGTGGCCCAAATAACTTTCATTTATTATTTATAATAGATAATAGATGTTTGAAGACCGACAAATGTCCAAACTGCTGCTTCTTTGGAAGCATCTACGAACCATTATTTGAGAATACCCCTGAATTTATCGAAGCTGTAGAATGAGATCCTCCACTATTGGCTTATCATCTTTAAACCCCATTTTCCCTAAATTTATCGATTCTGTTTTTCAACATGGATGTAATGCAATGATTCCTCTCAATTAAATAGACCGACACTTACCTCCTCTCAAAGGGTTATGGAGTGGTTATAACAGCTGAACATGCTAAGGACTGTTATAACTAACCACTGCTCCTTATAAAGACTAATGGACTTAAAGACCGATGAGGTCTATCCACTGTTGAAGACAAAGCCCGGTTAAAGACAAGCACTTGTGTACATAAAGCCTAATCAACCAAAGGAAAAACACTGCTCAGTAACTGTCGCAACCCCCGATCCCTATTTCCCGGGAACGGGCGGCCGCGAGCCAGTTTCGGTGGTATCGCGTGTTTATTCAATTTGGCAGCGGAATTTACATCAGCACCGTAGTTAGGAAATTATTTATCAGAGTAAAATACCACGCTTTTATAATAATAAACACATGGGAAAAACCCAAGTTTCAAGTACACACATTTTCATAGGGATAAACCCTATTTTATTTAATAAAAACATCTATTTATTTTAGGTAACTTTATTGCCACTTTTTCAAGCATTCAGTGCTGTCCAGCTGGCTTCTATTTGGCTTTCACATTTTTTTACCGGAAAACGCGTTTAAAAATATTTTGTCAGTGGGAAATACTGGTGAGTGAATCCCAGTTTAATCAAGTTTAAATAAAAAACCATTGTACAATATTGAGGGTGGTCTCGCAATTATATTTGTTTCCAAGTCATATTAATTACCACCCACGGTACTGTCAACCCGACTTGTGGAAATGTTACCCCTCGCAAGGCAGTAACAAATTTTGTATACAAAACCCCAACATACGACGATAATTGTATCCTTACAAATACTCAATAACTGTTTAATATATAATTAATCGTATGAGGTTTTGTAAAAACAATTTACAAAAAGGAGATTACTCACATTGCTGTTTTAGGTTTTCTGTAAGGATTTCCTGTTAATTATCTATAATTTACACAAATGCACACGTGTTAGTATAATAACCCATTTTAACGTTAGTAATACCCTCCCCGAGACGGCATTCCAACGACTACGTCGGGCAGAACCACGACAGCCGTTACGGAACCCCAAATCAATCGGGCAACGTATCTAATACGTAACCAGGGGTTATGATACTTAAAACAGAGCAGAACTTCGTTATTTAGGGGGATATTATACCCGAGTATAGCTTCTACTATGTGAAAATTGAGAGAGAAAGAAAGATTTGGGACGAGCTGACTGAAGGCCCGATGCATGCAATTTATAGGGCTGGTCGACAGGTTCGTCGCGCCCCGCGACGAAGGAAGGTAGGGGTCGTCGCGCCCCGTGACGTAGGGTGTCTAGGCCGTAGGTTTGATTGGTCACGGGGTATGTTTGACAGTGAGTGGGACACGTGGCGGCCTAGGGCTGCGCCTGCTGTCTACTTGGTCGCGGCCCGCGACAACTAAAGACAAGGGGGTCGCGCCCCACGACGACCTAATAAATTTTGTTTTTAATTTATTTTTTATAAACATAAAGGTATTTGAGCTCGGTTTTCGCATACGGGTTATATTTTAAGACATATTAGGGTATTTTAATATATTTTAGGGTATCAAAATATTTTAGGAGGGTGTCGGTTTTCTTTAGGGTTGTTATATCCTCCCCACCTTGTTTTAGAGCTCGTCCTCGAGATCTACTAGAACAAGTGTGGATATTTCCTTTGCATTTCTGATTCAAGTTCCAATGTGTACTCTGGTCCTCTTTTGGAGTCCCATTTCACTTTGACCAGAACTAATCTCTTGTGCTTGAGGTTTTTGACTTTCCTGTCTTCAATTTGTAGAGACCTTTCTACAAATTTAAGTTGTTCATTTACCTCTATATCCTTTAGAGGTATTACCAGTGATTCATCAGCTAAGCATTTCCTGATATTAGATACATGAAATACATCATGTATTCCTGCCATTTCCTCTGGCAGTTGTAGCTGATAGGCTACAGGTCATATTCTTCTAATAATCTCAAAAGGTCCAACATACCTGGGACTTAGCTTTCCTCTTTTGATGAATCTTACCACTCCTTTCCAAGGAGAGACTTTCAATAATACCTTGTCACCTACCTGAAATTCTAGCGGCTTACGTCTGTTATCTGCATAGCTCTTTTATCGATCACGTCCTGCTTTCAGTCGTTCCTTGACTTGAATGATCTTGTCGGTTGTCTCTTGCACTATCTCAGGTCCAGATAGTTGATTTTCCCCAATTTCTGTCCAACAGACTGGGGTTCGGCACTTTCACCTATAAAGTGCTTCGAAGGGTGCAGCATTGATACTTGTGTGATAACTGTTATTATAAGAAAATTCAATTAATGGTAAGTGATCGTCCCAATTACCTCTGAAATCAATTACACAAGCTCTAAGCATGTCTTCCATTGTCTGAATCGTCCTTTCATTTTGACCGTCCGTTTAAGGATGATAAGCTGTGCTTAGATTTAACTTGGTTCCCATTGCTTTTTGGAAACTTGCCCAAAAATGAGAGGTAAAACGGCTATCCCTATCAGAGACAATTGATAAAGGAATTCCACGTAATGAAACTATTTCATTTACATATAACTTAGCTAACTGTTCCATACTGAAAGTTTCCTTCATTGGTAGAAAATGGGCTGATTTAGTTAGCCTATCTACAATTACCCAGATTGTATCATTACCTTTCCTTGTTTTGGGTAGTTTGGTAACAAAATCCATTGTTATCAATTCCCATTTCCATACGGGCATTTCTAACTGTTGCAGCAATTCTGAGGGTTTCTGATGTTCAGCTTTAACTTGTGAACAAGTTAAACATTTAGAAACATAAGCTGCTATATCCTTTTTCATTCCTATCCACCAGAAATTCTTTCTTAAATCCTGGTACATCTTATCACTTCCAGGATGCATCGTATACTTAGATTTATGGGCTTCTTCTAATATACGGTGGCGTAGGTTCCCTAATTAGGTATCCACATTCTATTCTTATGGAATCTCCAAATTCCATTTGTTCCTTGTTCTAATTCCTTAATCATTCCTTTTAATTTTTCAGTATCATCCTTGATTACTGATTCTTGTGCTTTTCTAATTTGATCATTTAAATCTACTTGTAGATTTAACTTAAGAGAACGTACCCTTTTTGGCTTTTCATGATACTATCGGCTTAAGGCATCAACCACTATATTGGCTTTTCCTGCATGGTACTGGATATTACAATCATAATCACTAAGTATCTCCATCCAGCGTCTTTGTCTCATATTTAATTCCTTTTGCCCGAAAACATACCTTAAACTCTTATGATCAGTGAAAATGGTAAACTTACTACCATAGAGGTAATGTCTCCAAATCTTAAGGGCAAAAATTATTGCTCCTAACTCTAAATCATGGGTTGAATAATTCTCTTCATGATTCTTAAGTTGTCTAGAGGCGTAAGCTATAACCTTTTGACGTTGCAGTAACACACATCCATAACCTAATTTAGAAGCGTCACAATAGACTACAAAGTCTTCAGTTCCTTCTGGTAACGCTAATATGGGTGCATGGGTTAATTTTTGCTTAAGAATTCTAAAGGCTTCTTCTTGCTTTGTTCCCCATTCAAACTTAATAGATTTATAGGTTAACTTAGTTAAGGGAATGGCTATTCTAGAAAAATCTTGAATAAATCTTCTATAATAACCGGCCAATCCTAAGAAACTTCTAACCTCAGTTGGTGACTCAGGGGTTTTCCATTTGGTAATTGCCTCGATTTTTGTGGGATCCACATGAATTCCTTCATGATTAACTAAGTGTCCAAGAAATTGTACCTATTCTAACCAAAACTCGCACTTTGAAAACTTAGCATAAAGCTTTTCCTTTCTTAGTAAACTTAGAAGTGCGTGCAAATGCTTTACATGTTCTTCTTTACTCTTAGAGTAAATGAGAATATCATCTATAAAAACAATTATGAATTTATCCAAATATGGCTTACATATTCGGTTCATCATGTCCATGAATGCAGCTGGGGCATTGGTTAAACCAAATGGCATGACAGTAAATTCATAATGGCCATACCTTGTTCTAAACGCGGTCTTAGGAATGTCCTCTTCCTGTACCTTTAATTGATGATATCCTGACCTTAAATCGATTTTAGAGAAAAATCGAGCTCCTGCACATACGCATTGATCCGTCCTTCTTTTTGACGAATAAAATTGGTGCTCCCCATGACGATGAGCTTGGTTGTATGAATCCTTTTTCCAACAATTCGTCTAACTGTTTCTTTATTTCCTGCATTTCTGCGGGTTCCAAACGGTAATGTGCTTTGGCAATTGGTGCTGTTCCTGGTAGCAGGTGAATTCTGAATTCAACTTCTCTATCTGGCGGTAGTCCTGATAATTCTTCTGGGAATATATCTGAAAACTGAGACACTACTGGAATGTCTTTTAGTTCTTTTCCTTTAGTGTTAGTGATTATAGAAATCAAATACACTAATGATCCTTTTCTTATATAGCTTGTTGTTTTCATTACAGAGATGAATTTTGTAGATCTAGATGGTTTATCTCCTTTAATTGTGATCTTTTCACCCTTTGGTGAATTTACCTGAATTGACTTTTGATCACATAAAATACTGGCTTTATTGGCTATTAACCAATCCATTCCTAATACTATATCAAATCCTGCCAGATTCATTGGGTAAAGGTTTGCCAAAAATATTTTATTTAAAATTCTATTCTTGCTCCCTGCAAGATTTCAGAAATCCTAACGGTCTCTCCATTTGTTGTCTCTACTAGACATTCTTGTGGGAGTTTAGTTAATGATTGATTGAGAAGTTTGCAAAATGAAGTTAATAAAACTTTGGTTTGCACCAGAGTCAAATAATACTTTAGCAAAAACATCATTAACTAAAAACGTACCGGCTATCACAACCGGAATCATCTTGGCTTCATCTGCCGTCAAAACAAATGCTCTAGCATTTTTAGTGTTCTTGTTGTTCGCGGCTAGAGCCAATTTTGGACAATTTGGCTTCATGTGACCTTTTTCTCCACAATTGAAGCACAGTCCATTACTGGATTTCCTCATGCAATCTTCTTCCATGTGTCCTGGTAACTTACAGAAATTGCAGTGAGTGGAGCATTTTCCTGAATGCTTTCTCTTGCAAGTCTTACAGTAGGGTGCAGAGGTAGAACCTACATTCCTACGGTTGGAATTACCATAGCGGAATTCCTGGGTAAGTCTCTGTGCTAGGTTCCTTCTTTGGTCTTCTTCTCGTGTACGCACTAATTCATCAGTCAAGGTGTTTGCTAATTCTACAGCTTCTTCTATGGTTTAAGGTCTAGCTGCCTTGACTACATGCCTAATTTCCCCAATTAATCCCCAGATGTAACGGGAGATTAATATTGGTTCAGGTGATGCAAGGGTTGGCACTATTCTAGCATATTCAAATAATAACTTAGTGTACTTCTTACTATCCACTCCATTCATCCTAAGGTTTAGGAACATATTTGCTATTTGTTCCTTTTCATTGGGAGGGCAGAATTTCCTTTCTACCATATTTTTAAATTCCTCCCATTCCATGTTGTATACCCTATCACTTCCTCTTGACTGGAGGATAGTGTTCCACCATTCTAAGGCTGAGTTTTTAAACAGATTGGAAGCAAACATTATCTTGTCCTCTTCCGCACATTTGCTTATTTTTAAGACTGACTCAGTCTTTTCTATCCAGCGTAGAGCTGCAATGGGTTCTTCATTGCCCAAGAATTCTATCGGTTTACAGGGCCAGAATTCTTTGTAAGAACAACCATAAGGCATGGTTCTTCTTCTTTTGGGAATGGGCGCTTGAAGTACAGGTCCATTGTTCACGCTGTTTTCTGGTTCAGTCGGTCGCTTGCTATCATGTCTACTTTTATTATTAGCATCCTTAACCATTTGAAGAATATATGGCATTGCATCTATAATTCCTTGTGCCACTATGTGTTGGATGGCACTATTGTCCACTTGGTTTCCATTGTTATTGTTGTTCGGATTCTCATTATCCAGATTATCGTTATTTGGGTTGTTATCATTCTGGTTTTCCTGGTTCATTTCGTTGTTCATCTGAATTTTAAACATTTACCACGTATTAATATCACAAATAATAATAATAATTAATATAGCCAATCACATGACACGCACTTTAGTCAAAAGCGTCGATCATTGCGACTTTACTCTATTTTTATATAATATGCATCTACTACAAACCAGTACTGAAATTAAGATTACAATACCAACTGAAATAAAATTACACTAATAGTAGTAGGCATCCGTAGTTTTTTTTACATATACACACATAATTTATTATTATATTATTATTATTATTACCATCTCTACCATCACATTCATGGATATGGATTCATCCAGAAATCCATATTGCGCTCGTCGTACTTCCGGACGAGTCGCTCTCCCACCTGTCTCATCCTTTCACTACTCTCTAAAATTTCCTCACCAAATGTCCTAAGTTCTTGTACGTTTTCTGCACTCATTGGGGGTGCAGGTTCTAGGACTGGGTTCGGAATCTGGGGTGCGGGTTCCTGGTATGGGGGTGTGGGTGCCTAAAACGGGTAAGGATTCTCTAAAATCTCCCTAATGTATACATCGTTATCATAATAGGGATCTAGAGGGTCCAAACCTGGGTAGGCTCGTAGATTCGGCTTAGGCACGTCTTCTGGCATGTGGTAACGTTGCACATAGTCCCTATTGTCATCCCACCATGGGTCGTAAGATTTGGTGCTGGTACCCTAGGTATCTCCTCCGGGTTGAAATCATGCATTTCTACTTGATTTTCAGGGTTATTTTCCATTTCCATGGGCTGGTCGGGTAATGGTAGTGGTTGGGGTGCTATTATTTGCTCCAGGTTAGGATCAGCTACAGTGGTTGCTAAGATATGGAAATTAGCTAAACCCCGATTAATCATGTCCTGGGCATGGGCATCGGTTTCTCTTTTGGCTGCTGCTAGTGCTCTTTGGTCTTGTAACTTTTTCATACGTTTCCTACGCTCATGTGCTCCCCTACTGAACCATCCTCTCTTTTTCTGAGGGAATGGCTCTTCAGACTGTGCCTTAAACACGAATATTCCTTCTTCAGTATCAACAGAGTACCCTGAGAGGGCAGGCTGAGAAAAGGCACCTTCGCTTCTAGGCGAACCAGGCAATTGACGGTACGCATCAGATGGACCTTGGTCGCTCATACTGTAAACTAACAAATAGTCAAATAACACATAACAATAAAATACAATCATGCACGTATTTCCGTGATTTATTTCCTAACAGATTGAATTTTGGTGTCAGCAGAACACTTCTGTGGCTGAATCAGTGGCTTAGCTCTGATACCACCTTCTGTCGCAACCCCCGATCCCTATTTCCCGGGAACGGGCGGCCGCGAGCCAGTTTCGGTGGTATCGCTTGTTTATTCAATTTGGCAGCGGAATTTACATCAGGACCGTAGTTAGGAAATTATTTATCAGAGTAAAATACCACGCTTTTATAATAATAAACACATGGGAAAAACCCAAGTTTCAAGTACACACATTTTCATAGGGATAAACCCTATTTTATTTAATAAAAACATCTATTTATTTTAGGTAACTTTATTGCCACTTTTTCAAGCCTTCAGTGCTGTCCAGCTGGCTTCTATTTGGCTTTCACATTTTGTTACCTGAAACGCGTTTAAAAATATTTTTTCAGTGGGAAATACTGGTGAGTGAATCCCAGTTTAATCAAGTTTAAATAAAAACCATTGTATAGTATTGAGGGCGGTCTCGCAATTATATTTGTTTCCAAGTCATATCAATAACCACCCACGGTACTGTCAACCCGACTTGTGGAAATGTTACCCCTCGCAAGGCAGTAACAAATTTTGTATACAAAACCCCAACATACCGACGATAATTGTATCCTTACAAATACTCAATAACTGTTTAATATATAATTAACCGTATGAGGTTTTGTAAAAACAATTTACAAAAAGGAGATTACTCACATTGCTGTTTTAGCTTTTCTGTAAGGATTTCCTGTGAATTATCTATAATTTACACAAATGCACACGTGTTAGTATAATAACCCAGTTTAACATTAATAATACCCTCCACGAGACGGCATTCCAACGACTACGTCGGGCAGAACCACGACAGCCGTTACGGAACCCTATATCAATCGGGCAGCGTATCTAATACGTATCCAGGGGTTATGATACTTACAACGGAGCAAAACTTCGTTATTTAGGGGGATATTATACCCGAGTATAGCTTCTACTATGTGAAAATTGCGAGAGAAAGAAAGATTTGGGACGAACTGACTGAAGGCCCGATGCATGCAATTTATAGGGCTGGTCGATAGGTTCGTCGCGCCCCGCGACGAAGGAAGGCAGGGGCCGTCGCGCCCCGCGACGTAGGGTTTCTAGGCCATAGGTTTGATTGGTCACGGGGTAGGTTTGACAGCGAGTGGGACACGTGGCGGCCTAGGGCTGCGCCTGCTGTCCACCTGGTCGCGGCCCGCGACAACTAAAGACAAGGGGGTCTGGCCCCGCGACGACCTAATAAATTTTGTTTTTAATTTATTTTTTATAAAAATAAAGGTATTTGAGCTCGGTTTTCGCATACGGGTTATATTTTAAGACATATTAGGGTATTTTAATATATTTTAGGGTATCAAAATATTTTAGGAGGGTGTCGGTTTTCTTTATGGTTGCTATAGTAATAGCAGTGGTTCCACATCTACAGTGGATTCAAGTTTAGTATTTATGTATCAGTGTTTCTTATGTAACAGTGTTTAGTGTATGAGTGTTTAGATTTTCTTATAGGTTCGATGATGGTTGTTAGATTTATGAAAATGTGTAACAATTTCGGATTGGGTATATTCATTCATTGTTTTATGACACTTCAGTGTTTATGATGAAAATTATGTTGGTTCCATGATTGACTGTTCCCCATGTTGATTCGCTTAATTGTATGTTATGTATATACAATCTCTCCAGACAAACCCTAGAGTTTATCTCTCGAGACAAACCCTAGACAAACCCAAAGGTGAACCACTGCCCAACAACAACAGTGGTTCAGCATCAACAGTAGATATTCTACTTTTGTTTATGTTAACAGTGTTTATATGTAACATTATTTATCACATCAGTGTTTTATACTCTGTTAGATGTCATATCACTTAAGTGTTTATATGTAACAGTATTTATCTCATCACCTTAGTGGTTTGATCTGTACTATAAATAGAATACTGGTTTGATATTTATACTAATAAATAAAAATGAAATACACTTGGAAGATTATTAAGCTCCTTTTTGATTGTTTGGGTATAGTATTCTTGAAATTGGTCTTTTTTTGCAAACAGATGTTTATGGGCAAACTTGTGTTTATGGTCAATCATTTGTTTAAGGCCAAATATCTGTTTATGTCCAAACATCTGATTAAGGTCAAACATCTTCAAAATAGTTAAAAATGATAGTTTTCATTAATCCTTAAAAGTCTGTTACAACCACTGTTTTGGTTCAACCATCGGATTGTTAAATGTTATCCACTGCTGAAAGACAACCTCTGTTTCTTCATTCTTCATGTTGACCACTGACTGACCAAACATCAGTGTATCAATCACTGTTGGCTATCCACTGATAGTTAAAAAATAGCCACTGCTCACATTTTTATTGTTGACATCCACTGATATTGACCATCAGTGGTTTCCCTAAAAAACATCCACTGCTCACATTTTTATTATTACTGTGGTTAATTAATTATAGAATGAAATTATCAAATGAAAAGTAGAATTACAATGAAATTACCATTTTACCTAATCGTTACATTCCAATGAGATAAGAGTTCCTCCAACATTATTTTGGTGATAAAAATTAAACTTAAAATAAAAAAATAAAAAATAAAATTGTTGATAACATTTTGTTGCATATCAAATCAGTAATTAATGCTAATTTCTTGAGCTTTGGACATTGAAAATATGCAAAATGGGAATTTCAAATTGATGGTTATTTTCTATTAATTAAAGTTAAAATAAAAATTAGAAAAGTCATGATGACAATTGCTTTCAAATCAAATCATTAATTACTGATAATATCAATAACTTTTGAAATTCAAAATATGAAAAATGGTAATTTAAAATTGACGTTCTCTCTCTTTTTTTTCCTACTAACGCAACATAGATTCATAAAATTAAAATTTATTCATTTATTCATGACATTAAAAGTCCAATTATTACATAACATACTGAACATGTTAATGTATATTTCAAAACAGTAGTCTTTTAATCCAAAAACATTTTCAAACCCCAACTTTTATGGGAAAACTTTAAAATTAAATAACAAGAAACCCAAGGGTCAAATTTTCGAAGTTCAAAGAACAAAAGTAGATTATCATAATTACAATTAACCTTTTCATTTGCCATGTAGACGTGTTTTTAAACTCTATAAAAGACCGATAATTACTTTTGATTCAAAACATCAACAAATTGCCCTATAAGTCACTGTCTGTGAAAGATTGTTCCACATCAGAAAATCCAACAAAAATCTAGATGGTAAACTTCAGCTTCTACCACTAGTCAGACACCAGCGATGTTAAAACCCAATTCTCGATGTGGTCACTCAAAGAAAAAAGAACAGACGAAGAATGTTGGGATTGAACCCTACAAAGGAACAGTTGATTAAAGCCAAAACTAGATCAGATCAGTGGATTCAGAATAAGCAGATGTTTGCATCAGTCTTTCCCCTTGGAAGTGGCCCTAACATCTGATGACCTCCATCCACTCTTCGTTTACAACAACTGTTGATCTTCAACAACTGCTAAAGACTATTAAAGACTGTTGAAGGCTAAGCACTGATGCTCAATCTACTGTCATGGTTCAAGTACTGCTGATGACACAAGCACTGCTGGGAGTATAACATTGGAATGAGAAGCGGTAGTTTAGTTTACTTATTTGTATTGTATTGTAATTAGTGGTTAGATAACAGTGCTTGTATAGATCAGTGGTTGTAGGTTGTTATGAGGTTAGATGTCACTTTCATGGTGACGTCAGCAAAGATGCTTTAGTGGTTTGTTCTGCACTGTAAATAGAACAGTACCCTGTACTGTTCTATTAGCTCTTTCTTCACAAGTCATTCTGTACGAACAAACCAGTGTGAGCTCAGGCTGAGGGAGAGATTGTATTACATGCATGCATGCATTGTAATTGAATCATTGTAATAAATATAATCATTCGATTTCATGTCAAACATGTGTGTTGAAAGCAATTCTTCCATTTGATTGTGTGTTGAAACTTTGTTTCCATTTCAATTCCGTTGCACTTATACTCATTCATATTCATAATTCCCAAACAAAAACACAATCCTAAGAAACTCAGTTCCTAATAATTGGTATCAGAGCTAGGACAGTTAAATTTGATCTAACAATCATTTTGACGTAAAAGTTCAGCTCATAATCGTTGATACTTATAATTGTTCGTTTTGTTGAAAAACAGAGTAAGTTTTAATCACGAGTAAAGTTGATTAATCAGTACCTGTAAAACAACCAGGATGACGTCACAATCACAAGATGTTAACAATAGCATCGGTTCACTTTTCAAACCACCCATGTTGAAGCGAAATGAATACAACATCTGGCAGAGAAGGATGGGTCACATCCTTGCTCAATAGAATATCGGATGTTGGAAGTCGGTTATCTTTGGACCACATGTTCCAATGGTGCCGAGTGCTGAGGATCTAAAGGTTTTTGTTCCTAAGAAAATTGAGAACTATACGGAACAGGATTTTTAGAAAATTGAACTAGATGCCAAGGCATTCAGCATCGTTGCATCCGCACTACCAAATGAAATTTATGCTGGGCTGTTACACTGTAACAGTGCCAAGGAATTGTGGGATGCACTGAAGGAATAGTTTGGGGGGACTGAAGAAGTAATTGAAAATAATAGGGAAATTCTGAATCAACAGTATGAAACCTTTTATCACATTAAGGGTGAAAAATTAACACAATACAATTGCTTTTATGACCAGAAATTATGTTGGGTTCAAAGATCTGACCCTGACCCAACTTCATGGTAGACTCTTGACCTATGAAAGGGAGTTAAACCAGAAAAAGAAGTTGCAAGAGTCTGGGAAAGTTGCTGATGATTACTCATTTGGCAACACAGCTCTTTTGGGTCAGGAAGAGTCTGGCAGTAGTAAGGATCAGAGTTATGATCACTTTATTGACATAACTGCTGGTGGAAATTTCAACTCTGATCCTCACTCATCCAATTATGCTTTCACAGCAAATGGAGAAAGCTAGAACTCTGACAATCTATGCTTTGAACTCAATGACCTTCAGCATTTTGATCTAACTGACTTAGAGGAAATGGACATTTTGCACCAACTTGCACTGCTGAGTGTTAGAACCAGCAAGTTTTACAAAAGGACAGGGAGAAAATTTCCAGGGTTACATGGGAACCTAAAAGTGGGGCTGGATAAATTAAAGATTAAATGCTATAAGTGTAATAGGTTAGGTCATTTTGCTAGGAAATGCAGGAGTCAAACCAATGGACCAATTATTACACATCCTAGCTCAAACCCTAGACCACAAAATAACCAAAACATTGTGCACTATGCCCAATATGCCCCTGCTGCTCATGTATACACTACTCACTATGCACACCCTGCAACCCCTGTTCCTGTGCACTATGTTCAAACCACTGTTCCTCAGATACAGTATGTCCAGGCCCCTGCTCCTCAGGTTCAGGTGCAACAAGTTGCACCTCAACAAGCTGCACCAGCAGTGGTTCAACCAGACTAACAAAGTTTCTTTACCCAAAGATTGGTTGATTAGAGCAGCTTACCTGAAGAGTTAGGAGATGAAAATTTTGCACTCTATGCTCAAAATAATGTTTCTGGTAATGATATCTGTTTTGTAGCATTGGAGATAATACCAGAGGGGCTAGAAGCTGAAGAAGGGCATTTAAATGCTGAAACAGTGGATGAAATTGCTGAAGCAGTGGTTACAGCTGTTGCTGGTGAAATACTGTTGGGAGAAAATTCAGAACCCCTGTTGGAACCACTGTCTGACCCCTGGTCTGAAGAAGAAGAAAATAAACAAGGTGAAAAAGAAGAAAAGGTGGCTGATGAGAAAGAGCATGTTTGTGATTATGCCATGATGGCTGCAGCTAAGGTATTACCTCAGGTTCTTAAAAATCTGTGTTCAGACAAATGCATCATAGCATTTGCTAACATTAAAGAGGTGAATGAAAACCTTAGGGATAGAGTGTTAAATGATGAAGTTCAATTTGAAAAGCCTTTAAAAGAACTGAAAATCAAATTGGCTAAAAAAATGAAATCTGCAGTCTCAAACAAGAGCATAGCATAACCAAGGACCAACTCCATACTATGATAGAAAAATATCAAGTTTGCAAAAAGGAGTTGGAAGCCACCCAAATCACTTGTGAAAAATGGGTGGAATCCTGCAAAGGTTATGAAGTTATGCTTGAAAAACAGATCAAAAGCAATGTAAAATTTGGTGTAGGTTTTAGAAAACGTGATTAAATTGAAAACACTGCTGCAAATGAATCTGTTCAAACCTCTGTTGAAATCATACCCACCAACAAGGGTGGCCAAGAAGTTAAAATAACTGATAAACTTGGTAACAAGATCACTTTGGAAAGATCTGCGGGGTCCTCAACTTTTAAGGAGATTGAGAAATACCAATTTAAACCCACATGGTCTGATGAGTGTGACATCCTTGAAAACTTCAAACCCATGGACTTCACAACTACAGATGGTGTCAAAGCTCCTAAGGCCAAGGCCATTCCTCTTAAGGACATCCCAACAGTAGTTCAAAACTCTGTTGCAAAGGAGTCTGAAAAGAGGAAGAAAAGAGAAAAGATTAAAAACTTGTTTTGTGACTTTTATGAAAAGAAAAATCACTTGACCAAAGATTGTTTTCACTTAAAAGCTTATGATCTTAACAAAACAAGTACTATTGTGCCTTCACAGAGCTGCACCATCTGTGGTAAAACAAACCATTCTACTCAGCAGTGTGTGTACCTGAAATCCTTTGAGGTCAAAAAGAAAGAGTACATGTCAAAAACACCAATGAGTTCATCAAAACCATCTGTCAAGAACCAACCACTGTTTCTGCCAATTCAAACAGCTGTTACAAAATAGCTGAACCAAACCTCTGCTAAAAGAGAAGTTCAGGTGACTGATGCACCCCCTGCTAACCAATACCGAAGAGGTAAAGGTCAACCACCATACCAAAGGGTCCCACATGTTTATGAGGTTTACAAAAAAACCTCTAAACCAATAGTGAGCAGGCATCCTTTTGGGTACCAGCAGATGATAGGGCAAGACCCCCAACAGTGGTTAGAGAAAAACAGTTCCAAAACTATCCAAACCCCTGAGCTAACCACTGTCCATCGACCTGAACTTAACACAGACACTGTTGAGACCCCATCCAAAGCCTTATTGGCTTTGGAGACCCTCATGAACTAACCTTTTACTTGATGTGCAGGGAGCTTTTGCATGCTTAGATAGTCTTTGGTATGTAGATAGTGGAGGCTCCAGGCACATGACTAGGTGTAGAGCCCTACTCAAAGATTTCAAAACTCATGGAGGGGGTGATATATCCTTTGGTAATAATAGTAAAGGGAAGGTGATGGGGTCTGGTACAGTTCAGTCTGGTAATGTTAAGTTTGAAAATGTCAATCTAATAGACAATCTAAAATTCAACCTTCTTAGTGTCTCACAAATGAGTGATAAGGGCTATGGCTCATTCTTCACTAAAGATTGTTGTAGGATTGTTGGACCAGAAACGGTTAAAAAGATTGAAGAAATAATAAAAAATGGAAAAACCCAACTTGTTGCTCAAAGGAGTGGCAATGTTTATGTAGTTGATTTGTCAAAAGAGAGCCCAAGGATTGATGCCGGTCTGTTCTCAGCTGCCTCTAACAAAGAGACAGAACTTTGGCACAGGAGATTAGGACACACAAATCTCAAGACAATCACTGCTTTGTCAAAACAGGAGTTAGTAAGAGGTCTTCCTCAAAAACTGTTCACTTGTCCTGAGCATTGTGTTTCCTGCCTAAAAGGAAAACAACATAAAAGCTCTTTTAAGTCCATTAAAGAGTCCAAAACAACCAAGTGCTTGCAAATGCTTCACATGGACTTGTTTGGCCCAGTTAAAGTCATGAGTCTTAGAAAGAAAAGATATTGTTTAGTTATTGTGGATGACTTTTCTAGGTTTACATGGACTTATTTCTTACATTCCAATGATGAGACTGCAGGCATTCTGCAAGACTTTGTCAAACAGGTTGAAAAGCAGTTTGATTTTCCAGTAAAAATCTTCAGGAGTGACAATGGCACAGAGTTCAGAAATAGGGAGTTGGATGAGTTTTGTGTGTCAAAAGGAATTGTAAGGCAGTACAACATTCCAAGGACACTAGAGCAAAATGGGGTTGTTGAGAGAAAGAACAGGACATTGATTGAGGCTGCCAGAACCATGCCTGTTGATTCAGGTTTGCCATTAACTTTCTGGGCAGAGGCAGTAAACACTGCTTGCTATGTCCAGAACAGAGTTTTAATCAACCCTAGGCATCAAAAGACTGCCTATGAACTTTTGTATAAAATCAAACCATTGATCTCATACTTTAAAGTATTTGGCTGCCCATGCTTTATTTTGAACTTAAAAGACTCAATTTCGAAATTTGCAGCCAAAGTAGACAGTGGATATCATTTGGGATACTCAACCACTGCTAAGGCCTACAAAGTGTTTAACACAAGGACCAAAACAGTGGAAGAGACTTTGAATGTAAAGTTCAATGAACTTTCTTCAATGAAAATCCCTGCAAATCCTACAGAGTTGTTTGATCTTGATAAATTTACTTTTGAAAATGTTGCTGTCAAGACTAACAGTGTAGGTCCATCTCAAAATCCTCCATCAGACAATGGGTATGAAGTGATTCTTCCACTACAAACCTTCAAATCCATTTCCAGAGCAGCAGATGTTCAAAACAGCTGTCAAAGCTCAACCACTGCTACCTTAACATTTGTTGACCAAAATATCCATTTAACCCCTGCCTCCACATCATCAAACACTGTTGATAAAAGTCCTCAAACAGTGGATAAAAGTCAACATGTTTCCACACCATTACCACCTATTCATCCACCTCCATTTCAAGCCACTGATGGATCACCAAAGTCACCATCAGTGGTTAGCTCAGATGATTCACATCTGCAGCCCTCACCATTAAATGCCATTGTTCCATACAAAGGAGATCTAATCTTCTTGAAGTCTCATCCACCTGACCAAATCATTGGCAACATCATTGAAGGGGTGCTCACAAGAAGTCAATCCCAAAACATCTGTCTTTTTGCTGGTTTTCTATCTATCCATCAGCCAGTCAAGTACCAAGAGGCACTGAAAGACAACAGCTAGGTAGAGGCAATGCAAGAGGAGCTCCAACAGTTTAAAAGACAACAAGTATGGGAGCTTGTACCACTGCCAGAGGGTGTGAGTACTATTGGCACAAAGTGGGTCTTTAAAAATAAAACTGATGAAAGGGGCATTGTTGTCAAGAATAAAGCAAGGCTAGTGGTTCACGGTTTCAGACAGGAATAGGGCATTGACTATGATGAAACTTTTGCCCATGTAGCAAGATTGGAAGCTATCAGACTGTTCCTTGCCTTTGCTGTCTACCACAACATAAAGGTGTATCAAATGGATATCAAATGTGCATTCCTCTATGGTAAAATTCAAGAAGAGGTATATGTTTGTCAACCTACAGGTTTTGAGAATCCATTTTATCCAAATCATGTCTACAAGCTAAATAAAGATTTGTATGGCTTGAAACAAGCACATAGAGCCTGGTATGAAACTCTTTCCACTTTTCTTCTTTCCATTGGGTTCCCAAGAGGTAAAATTGACAAAACACTGTTTTTAAAATGGAGAGGGAAAGACTTGATGATTGTCCAAATTTATGTGGATGACATCATTTTTGGAAGCACATGTTCTAAAATGTGTGAATTAGACAACTCATGACAGTTGAGTTTGAGATGAGTGCAATGGGTGAACTCCAGTGCTTTCTTGGTCTCCAAGTAAGGCAACTGCAAAATGGTACTTTCATCCATCAAGGCAAATATGCCAAAGAACTTTTAAAGAAATTTGAGATGGATGATTGTAAACCATCTAGTACACCCATTGCAACCAAAAAAATAGTCATGTCTGATGAAAAGGATGATTTGGTTGATCAAACTCTTTATAGAAACATGATTGGGTCTTTATTGTACCTAACTTCATCCAGGCCAGACATCATGTTTGCAACATGTGTTTGTGCAAGATCCAAGTCAGCCCCTAGAAAGTCAAACCTTATTGTTGTAAAAAGGATATTCGGATACCTAAAAGGTGCTCCCACACTTGGTATCTGGTATCCAGCTGATGGAAATATCAAGCTTTCAGGTTTCTCAGATAGTGACTTTGTTGGATGTAATACCACAAGGAAGTCCACTTCAAGAGGGTGCCAATTCCTAGGCAATTGCTTAGTGTCTTAGCAAAGCAAAAAGCAAGCAGCTGTTTCAACATCCACTGCTGAGGCAGAGTATATAGCTGCTGCAAGCTGTACAGCCCAACTGTTATGGCTTCAAAATCAATTGTTGGATTTTGGTATCACTGCCTTAAAGACTCCTCTCATGTTGGACAGTCAGGCAGCAGAAAATATCATCAAAAATCCAGTCTCTCATTCAACCACCAAGCACATTGATATCAGACATCACTTTGTGAGGGATTGCTATGAAAAAGGTTTGATTTCTCTACATCATGTTCCAACTAAAGATCAGCTGGCAGATGTGCTAACAAAAGCTTTAGACACATCCACCTTTGAAAGCTTGATCTCTAGGATTGGCATGCTGAACATGGAATAACCAGCAAAATCTTGTTTTTCTATAAATAAAAGCATTAAAATATTTTCAGAAAATCAAAAATCCATCCTTAAAAATAGCTAAAAATGAAAATTTTCATTAATCCTTAAAAGTCTGCCATAACCACTGTTTTTGGTTCAAACATCTTTTCTGCTAAATGCTGTCCACTGCTGAAAGTCAACCTCTGTTCTCACATTTCCTTGTTAATCATTGTTATTCAAAATCAATGTTTTAACCCACTGATGGCTATCCACTGATAGCAAAAGTCTGCCACTGTTTTCATTGTTACCGTTGCAAACCACTGATACTTGTTCCATCAGTGGTTTCCTAAACAACTGTCTTCCATTACTCATCAGAGGATGGCACGTGGACAGTACATATCCATCAGATCTTTGTAACCGCTGCCACGTCAGCATTCACTTTTTCCCTCTATAAAACCCTGATAAAAACCCCAAACAGGGTTTTCACTGTCGAATCGAATTCAAAATTCCTTTCTCAAAGCAGTTACCATTCATTTCTCTCAAATCGATCACCGTCTTCTTCCTCTCACAATCACACTAAAATCGCCATGGCTCTTCCATTTAAAACTTCTTATAATTACTTCGGTATTCTTGAAAAACCAAGTCATACCACAACCTTCGACTCCGTCATTGACGCTCTTTCGTCTTCAAAGTACAAAACTTTGTTGACTTATGATGCTATGATTTACCTGGAAACCCAGAGAGAATTTTGGAAAAATGCTAAACTTGAATCTAATGATAAAAAGCCCTTAGCCATTAATTCTTCAATAAAGGGAGTTCCAGTTACAATAAAACCTCAAACCATTTCGGAGGTCTTTGAACTCGATGATCTTACAGGTAAAACATCTTTCCCAAAATCAGAGTATCAAACTGACTTTCTTAAGAGAGGGTATGAAGAGGAAATGAAAAAAGATACTTTACAAAAGGGCAGTTTTCCTCCTGCCACAAGGTTTTTATTTCATACCCTCCTAATGTGTGTATCAAACAAGACCACTGCTTTCAATGAAATACCATTGAAGATTTAATACCTGGGCTATGCTATACTGAATGAAGAAAATTTTAACTACTCTCAGGAGATCTTCAATGATCTGGTTAAAAATGTTAATAAAAAATCATTTTTATTATTTCCAAGGTTTTTGAGCTACTATATTCAAAATAAATTTTCAAAAGATAATGCTCATGTGCTTATCCAAGGAGAACCTTGTCAAATAAACAGCCTAACTTCTGAAACATTCACACGGCTGTCAAAAAATTCCAAAACACAAGCAGAGGTTCCTGAGCAGACTTTAGCAGCAACCACTGCTCCTTAGGCACCTTCTGTTGAGCCCACTGCTCAAGGTGATCACAGCAGCACAACCACTGCTGTGAAACCCACACCTAAATCCACCAAAAAGGCCAAACAGAAAAAAATCCAAAAAGCCCCCCAAACCTACAAAAAAAAGGTAACTCTGGAAGATGAGATCCCAGAGCAAATACCAATGACAACACAAAAGTCACAAGAAACCACTGCTGCTACTTCCTCACAGTAGTTGGAAGAAAGATCTCAACCTGAGCCTAAAACTCCTCCTGCATCTTCTCAAAAAGATTAGGTTGTAAGCACAGGGACACCACGTTATGATGCTCTGGGTTCACTTGATTCCATCATCCACAACCCACCTCCCGGGGCAAATTCTCTTTCTACACCAATCCTCACTGCACAAATTCCACCAACCATATTACCTCTATTGGATGTAGTTGATTTAGCCCAGACACAAATCAGTTCTTCTCAATCACCTATCACTGAGAATATACCACAACAAGTGACTGAGTCTGGTGTCTCAATCTCTATTAACCCACCAATAGTTGAGGAGGTTACACTGCAGGAATTACAAGTAATTCATGTCAGTAGTTCAAGTGGAGCAGCTACTACAAGTGTTGAACCCACTGGTTTACACTTGGACAGTAGTTTCATAAGTGAGACTCCCTTGAAGGCAATTTCTTCTTTGGGAACCAGAGTGTTTCCAGTATTCACTGGTACACTCACAACGGTTACCCTTCCTGAAGAAAGAAGTCCCCAGTACCAAGAAAAAGGGGCATTAGTGGATGATTTTTGGGACACTTTCCCTAAGTCAACCACTGATACAACCACCACTGGTGGGAAATCAGATGATCCCATTAACTTGGATGATGGTTTAATGTATAGAGAATTGACGGAGAGGGTTGACAAGATTGACACAACTGTTGCAGAGATCAAAACAATGCTGCAGCAGTTGTTACAAGCACAAAAGGCACCACCCACTGTTGCACCAGCTGCAACATCTGCGCCATCATCTGCTCCTACTCCCACTGAGCTATGGAGTTTATTTCAACCTATGCTTCACAAACAAAGAGAATATGCTAATTAACAACATGAAGTTCAAGTTCAAAAGATCAGAAATTTGATGGAAGCTAGGTTTAAGGACACACAAGCAGACATCAAGGCAATTAAGGCCCATTTGCTGCAAACCACTGGCACTGCTCCTCCTACTATAGTCTTTGTTGACAATCCTCCAAATGATGCCGAAAGCTGCAAACCACTGGCACTGCTCCTCCTACTATAGTCTTTGTTGACAATCCTCCAAATGATGCCGAAAAGGGGGAGAAAGTTAAGAAGAAAAAGGGATATGAAGATGGTCTTTACATTGAACCAGATGCAAAATCTAGTTTGGTTGCTGAAATCCCTAGGCCAGATGGTTCCAAAAAGGTTGATGTAACCTTAAATGCTTTTTCTGATGAAAAAGCAAGGCTGAAAAAGGATATGGATGCAAAGGGTAAATCAAGGTTTGAGCAGGAGAAGAAAGTTTTAATGGAGATAGAAGAACAAGGTACTTCTGAGCCCAAGGATGAGCAGGAAAATCCTAAGCCTAAAAGAAGACATCCCACTAGAAAAGTGAGGCAACCCAAATCCACACCTTCCAGAATCACTAAATATACTCCCAAAAACTCCTCTCTTCAAACCTCCAAACCAACAGACGTTAAAACACCTGTTGTATCAACTGCTGTTGGTACTTCAGTGGTTTCAGCAGATGTTAACCCAACAACCACCACTTCAACACACACTTCAACCACTGCCCTTACCATACAATCCACTGCCACACCAAAAACATCATCACCACCACAAAAACCACCATCACAAATACCACCTGCTAAAAAGTAGAAGACATCAGGTGACACATCATCTATTGTAATGAAAACAGTGGTTGAAACACCAGTTGTTTCAACAGCTGTTAGTCAATCACCTACCATTCAAATCACCACCACTCAACCCACCAAAACACCACCAACCTCTCCTAAACACAAAAGGAGAAGGATAATCCTAGAAGATGATGATTCTTCACCACCTCCAACATCTTCACAACCACTGACCCTTGCTACCATTCCAAACCCTGTTCCACTCTCTTCAGTACAAGCCTCTAATCCAAACACTGCCATTACTCCTGCAGGAGTCCAGTACCCTTTAGATCTTCCAGCAGTTAGAGAGGAGATAAAATCCTTTTACTCTGAAGATGACCCTGCAAAAAGGTGTCTTCCATCTCTTCAAGGATATCCTAGGCCTAATAACATAGAAGAATATTTGAAGTTAAAAGCTCAACAGGCAGAGGATATCTCTAAAAGAAACACAGAAGGAAAATCTGACAAAGAGATCCAAAGATACTTTCAATACCTGCTCACTCAAGTCAGAACTTTAGAACAGTTTGCAAAAGACCTTTGTCAGAAACTATCAGAAAGAGATGATGAAAGCCTGAGAAAAGATTACCTGGATCACATCATGGCATTCAAGAAATACAAGGCAGATAGAACTCAATACAAAGAATGGACCATAACTGAGCTGAAAGAGGAGTTAGAAAGAGTGCAAAAGATGAACAAAGACAAAATAAAGCACACTCCTCCTGTTTGGACCAAATACAAGAAAAATGTACCTGAAAAGGTTTTAAAGCTGAAGAGAATGAAAGAAGAGCTTATTGCAGCTGATTTTGGGTCACGGAATCAGGTAACAAGATGGTCAGAAGATAAAGTCTCAGCCAGTTACAAAAGGTTGGAAGAGTTGAGAAAGAAAAATCTCAATATTCCTCAAAAGCCTGATTATCCTAAAGCAGTGGTTCCAGTTAAACCACAAAAGCTACAAATCAGGAGATCCACTGCTCCACCTGCTGCCATCCTTTATCAAAGAAGGAAACAAAAGCAGATGGATGCAGAAACAGCAGAAGATATAGCACAAGGGGATTACATTATAAAAATGGTCCTTCAGCAAATGATAGCAGAAAATCCTGAATTGGCAAAAACTACAAACACTGCTCAACCAGTCATTACCAGGCCACAATCTCCAAACTCATCAACAATACAAACTCTCCCAAGAAACCCATTGGATTCAAAAATACTAAAGTGGAAATCTGATAAACAGACCCCACGTATTGACTCTTCTCAAATCCAATGCTGAAGTGAAGCACATATCAAGGGAACAAGCACTGGGCCTGGGTGTTGAAGATCTACAAGATCTCCTTGAGCTTCCACTGTGCGGGGATGAGGATGACATAAGTTCCATGGACTTTGAATTACAATTCAAAGGCCAAGTTAGGGAATATTTGATGAGGCAATAAAAATCCAAGAATAATGAAGGGTTTTGGCATCATCTGTTCTAGGGGGAGATTGTTGGGATTGAACCCTACAAAGGAACAGTTGATTAAAGCCAAAACTAGATCAGATCAGTGGATTCAGAATAAGCAGATGTTTGCATCAGTCTTTCCCCTTGGAAGTGGCCCTAACATCTGATGACCTCCATCCACTATTCGTCTACAACAACTGCTGATCTTCAACAACTGCTAAAGACTATTAAAGACTGTTGAAGGCTAAGCACTGATGCTCAATCTATTGTCATGGTTCAAGTACTGCTGAAGACACAAGCACTGCTGGGAGTATTAGAGTGGAATGAGAAGCAGTAGTTTTGTTTACTTATTTGTATTGTATTGTAATCAGTGGTTAGATAACAGTGCTTGTATAGATCAATGGTTGTAGGTTGTTAGGAGGTTAGATGTCACTTTCATGGTGACGTCAGCAAAAATGCTTCAGTGGTTTGTTCTACACTATAAATAGAACAGTACCTTGTACTGTTCTGTTAGCTCTTTCTTCATAAGTCATTCTGTACAAACAAACCAGTGTGAGCTCAGGCTGAGGGGGATATTGTATTGCATGCATGCATTGTAATTGAATCATTGTAATAAATATAATCATTCGATTTCATGTCAAACATGTGTGTTGAAAGCAATTCTTCCATTTGATTGTGTGTTGAAAGTTTGTTTCCATTTCAATTCCGCTGCACTTATACTCATTCATATTCATAATTCTCAAAAAAAAAACACAATCATAAGAAACTCAGTTCCTAACAAAGAACTAAACAATAAAGTCGACATAATCAATGATTCTAATTACAAGAAAACCTGGAACAGCATAGCATTGCTGGATGAAGCCCTCCACTCTCCTCCATCGGATTTCCAGAAGAATGCAGAAGAGTTTCTCACACAACTTCTAAAACAGGATCAGAAAATCTGCAACATGCTAACTGACCTGAAAAACAAAAGAGTGCATGAAATCACATGGAGAAAGGCCAGAGTCTACGAAATCCTAGCAAGTGTTAACTCTAGCGTGTAATAGTTTATAAATATTTCACTAAATTTCTATTTTTCTATGTAACAGTTTATTTTAATAATATCAACATGCATCTTAACATATTCTAAAATGTCAGTGTCAATAAAAACTCTCAACATCATCAACAGTTAATCAAAATAAAAAAACAAACCTAAAATGCAAAGGTTTCCTCATTTTCAAAGCTGTAGAATGAGATCCTCCACTGTTGGGTTATCATCTTTCAACCCCATATTCCTTAAATTTATCGATTTTGTTTTTCAACAGGGATGTAATGCAATGATTCCTCTCAATTGAATAGATCAACACTTGCTTCCTCTTAAAGGGTTGTTGAGTGGTTATAACAACTGATCATGCTAAGGACTGTTATAACTAACCACTGCTCCTTATAAAGACTAATGGACTTAAAGACTGATGAGGCCTATCCACTGTTGAAGACAAAGACTGGTTAAAGACAAGCACTGATGTACCTAATGGCTGATCAACCAAAGGAAAACCACTGGTCAATAACAGCAGTGGTTCAGCATCTACAGCGGATTCAACATCAGTATTTATGTATCAGTGTTTCTTATGTAACAGTGTTTAGTGTATCAGTGTTTAGAGTTTGTTACAGGTTCGATGATGGTTGTTAGATTTATGAAAATGTGTAACAATTCCGGATTGGGTATATTCATTCACAGTTTTATGTTACTTCAGTGTTTATTCATTCACATTGTTCAATCTAACATGGGTTTCCATTCAACTGTTGATCAAAAGTCAAACAGATGTTCAAACCACTGATTGAGTTATTGAAATTTCTGTTGAATACTAAATGAGATGTCTGACCAAAACTCAAACAGATGTTGATCAATAGTCAAACAGTTGTTCACCAATAGTCAAACAGATGTTGACCTTAAACAGATGTTTGGTTTAAGGCTAAACATCTGTTTACGGGAAAACGTCTGTTTATGGCCAAACATCTGTTTAAGTCCAACATCAGTGTTTCAATCACTGTTGGCTATCTACTGATAGTTAAAACACAGCCACTGCTCACATTTTTATAGTTGACATCCACTGGTATTGACCATCAGTGGTTTCCCTAAACAACTGTCATCCATTTTCATCAGATGTTGTCACGTGTACAGTTCTTAGCCGTCCGATCTTTGTAACCGCTGCCACGTCAGCATTCACTTTTCACTTTTATAAAACCCGGATCAAAACCCCAAACAGGGTTTTAACTGCCATTTCGAATTCCAAAATTTTTTCAAAAGTTGTTTCCATCAAATTCTTTCAGACGCTTCATCTTCTTCTTCCTGTCACAAATTCCTTGGAATCACCATGGCTCTTGCTCTAAAAAACTCTCATAACTATTTGTGTACACTTGAGAAAACAAGTAAAAACACAGCTTTTCACTCAATCATCGATGCTCTTTCATCCTCAAAGTACAAAACTTTGTTGACCTTCAACGCACCTATTTACCAAGAAACCCTACGAGATTTTTGGAAAAAATGCAAAATTAGAAGTTCAAGACAACAAGCCTTGGACTATTACATCAACAGTAGGTGGGATTCAGGTTGTTATTACTCCACAAACCATATCTGAGGTTTTTGAGATGAACGATCATACAGGTAAAAACTCTTTCCCTAAAGAAGAGTATCAACGAGATTTGATTGAAAGGGGGTATGAAGAGCAATGCCCCAAAGCTACTATGCAAAAAGGAGCATTCCCGCCTCCTATGAAATTTTTATTTCATACTTTACTTATGTGTGTTTCAAACAAAACAACAGCTTTCAATGAAATTCCATTGAAAATTCAATACTTGGGATATGCTATTATGGCTAAACAAGATTTCAATTACTCCCAAGAGATTTTCAATTATTTGGTTAAAAATGTCAATAATATAAAAGATAAGAAAACACCATTCCTGTTGTTTCCAAGGTTTTTAAGCTACTATTTACAGCAGAAAGTACCAAATGACAGTGCACAAGTGCTTGTCCAAGGTGCTCCTTGTGAAATAAATAGTTTGTCTGCTGAAACTTTTACAAGGTTGTCTGAGTCAAAAGCTTTAGAAACACAAACAGAGGAGCCTGAGCAAACTTTAGATGCGTCCACATCTACTCCTCAGGTTTTTGCTGTTGAGCCCACTGCTCTTGGTGACCTCAGCAGCACAACCACTGCTGTGCAACCCCCACCAAAAATCACCAAAAAGACCATCAAGAAAAAATCAAAAAAGCCCCCCAAACCCTCCAAAAAGGACCTTCTGGAAAATGAGATCCCAGAAGTAACTCCTGTGACAACACAAAAGTCACCAACACCCACTGTTGCTACTTCCTCACAACAGTTGGAAAGATCTCCACCACATGCCTCAACTCCTCCGGCTTCCTCACAAAAGGAACAGGTTGTAAGCACAGGGACACCCAACCAAGATACATTATCCTCACTTGAGAGTATGTTCAATAGCCCTGCTCCCGGGGCAAATTCTCTTCAACTCCTATCCCTACAACCACATTACCATCCAGCATTTTACCTCTGCTGAAAGCATTGGATATGGATCAGACACTAATCAGTTCTTCTCAACAACCCATCATTGAGAATATACTCCAACAAGTGACTAAGTCTGATGCCTCTACCTTTGCTAACCCATTAATAGTTGAGGAGGTTACACCCCTAGAGTTAAATGTATCTCTTCGTTTTAGTTCAAGTGGAGCAGCTACTACAGGTGTTGAATCCACTCATTTACACCTGGATAGTAGTTTCATAAGTTAGACTCCCTTAAAGGCAATTTCTTCCTTAGGAACCAAGGTATCCACTGGTGTGTTCAAGCTAAGCACTGGTGTGCTTACTAAGGTAACTACTGCTAAAGAAAGAAGTCCCCAGTACCAAGAAAAAGGGGCATCAGTGGATGAACCATTGGAGACTTCTCCTGGTCCAACTGCTGACACAACTACTGCTAGTGGGAAATCAGATGATCCCATTAAATTGGGTGATGGTTTAAAATATCAGGATTTGACGGAGAGAGTTACCAATCTTGAAACATTTGTGGCAGATATCAAAAATATGCTACAACAGTTGTTACAATCCTCAAATTCTCAATCCACTATTTCATCATCTGCTATCACAACAAGTGAGCTATGGCAACTTCTACAACCTCTGTTTCATCAACAAAGGAAATATGCTGATCAACAACATGAAATTCAACTACAAATGTTTAGAAATGTGATGGAAGCAAGGTATAAGGATACTCAAGCTGACATTAAAGCCATCAAAGTTCATTTACTTCAAACCACTAGTACTTCTCCTCCTACAATTGTCTATGTAGAAATCCTTGATGATGCTAAAAAGGGGGAGAAAAGAAAGAAAGGAAAGGATGGTTTGTATCTAAAACCTGATCCAAAGGCTAAACCTGTTGTAGAAATTCCGAGGCCAGATGGTACAAAGAAGGTTGATGTGACTCTCAATGCCTTTGCTGAACAAAAAGCAAATAGAAAAGAGAAAATGGAACGAAAGGGTTCTAAAAGATTTGAAAAAGAAAAGGAAGTTCTGATGGAAAAGGATAAGCAGGGTACTTCAAAAAAATAAGAACTACCAGAAAGGTCAGCGAACCCACTTCCACACCTGTTATATCAACAGCTGTTGATACATCAGTGGTTGATACATCAGCTTCTGAAATCCACAAAAGTTCCTCACCTCAAACCACAAAGCCAACAGATGTTGAGACACCTGTTATATCAACAGCTGTTGATACATCAGTGGTTGATACATCAGCTTCTGAAATCCCCAAAAGTTCCTCACCTCAAACCACAAAGCCAACAGATGTTGAGACACCTGTTATATCAACAGTTGTTGATACATCAGTGGTTTCAATAGTTGTTGTCACAACAAATGTTGTTGTCACTTTACCAACCTCCACTCAATCCACAAATCCAACTCCAAGTTCAACACCTCCAACCACACCAAAAATTAAAAGAAGGAGAATAACAAATGTCATACTTGAAGATGACTCTGTACCTTCTCCACTTCCAATATCTTCATAACCTCTGATCCTATCAACTGTGCAAAAATCTACTTCAACTGCTTCAATTCTAACCCCTGACCAAACTACTACCTTTGTTCCTTTGAGTGTGAAATTTCCTCTGGGTCTTCCAGCAGTTAGGGAGGAGATCAAATCCTTCTATTCTGAAGATGATCCTGAAAAGCGGAATCTTCCATCTCTTTAAGGGTATCCTTTGCCAAAGAACATTCATGAATACCTTTAATTGAAAGGCAAACAAGCAGAGGATATCTCAAAAAGAGACACAAAAGGAAAATCTGATAAAGAAATACAGAGAAAGCTGCAATATCTTCTCAGCCAAGTCAGAACATTAGAGCAGTTTTCAAAAGATCTTTGTCGGCAGTTATCAGAAAGAGATGATGAAAGCCTAAGGAATGATTACATTGAGCTCATCATACAAAACAAGAAATACAAGGCAGAAAGGTATCAATTCAAAGAGTGGATCAAAAGTGAGCTCAAGCAAGAAATTGAAAGAATACAAAAGATCCTTGAAGATTCAACAATAAAACCAACCCCACTAGTCTGGTCCCAGTATAAAAAGAATATACCTGAAAGGGCTTTGAAATTGAAGAGAACGAAGGAAGAGCTTATAACTGCAAATTATGGCTCAAGGAATCAAATAACAAGGTGGACAGAGATTAAAGTGATAGAGACGTACAAAAAATTGGAAGAAAGAAGAAAGAAAGATCCCTCTGTTCCTAAAAAGCCAGTTTGTCCAGCATCAGAGGTTTCAATCAAACAGACCGTACCAACTAAAAGATCTGCTAAACCGACTGTTCCATCTGCTGTTGTTGTCTATCAAACAAAGAGGCAAAAACAGATGGATGAAGTAGAACAGGCGCAACAAGAATCCGAATATTTTAAATTGGCCATCAAGCAGATGTTGATAGAAAATCCCGACTCAGCAAAGCTACAACAAATAGCCAAAGGTCTGAACAACCAAAGGTGAACCACTGCCCAACAACAATAGTAGTTCAGCATCAACAGCAGATATTGCATCAGTGTTTATGTTAACCATGTTTGTATGTAACAGTATTTATGCAGTAAAATACACTTTGAGCGTTTTTGACCCGTTTAATATATTATCCTTTTATTGAATTTTCTTTTCGAGTTGTCCCATCTAAGATAAAACACACGATTAAATCATATGGTCAAATTGTTAAGGGTCTTGATGATTTAAGATGCTAAATGTGTGCCGTCTATTAGCTAATTATTTGTAATTTATGTTAACAGTGTTTATATGTTAACAGATGTTGACCAAAAGTCAAACAGATGTTGACCAATAGTCAAACAGATGTTCACCTTAAACAGATGTTTGGTTTAAGGCCAAATATCTGTTTATGGGCAAACATCTGTTTAAGGTCAAACATTTGTTTAAGGCCAAACATCTGTTTATGGCCAAACATCTGTTTATGGCCAAACATCTGTTTAAGTCCAAACAACTGATATAGAAGGCCAAATATCTATTTAAGCTCCAACATTTGTTTAAGTCTAAACAGATGTTTAAACATCTGTTCAAAACCATGTTCAATCTAACATGGGTTTCCATCCAACTGTTAACCAAAAGTCAAACAGATGTTCAAACCCCTGATTGAGTTATTCAAATTTTATTGAATACTAAATGAGATGTTGACCAAAACTCAAACAGTTGTTGACCAAAACTAAATGGGATGATCCGACCCGGTTACATCGGATATATTTAAACCTTCTAACTTTTTCAACATCCTCACAAAATCTTGCTTCCTTTCTCTCTCCACGTATCTTTGTACACTTTCTCCAAGAAACTCTCTCATCTTCTTCGATTTCTTCCGATCTTCATCATTATCATCTTGCATAATAACAAAGGTATTGTTAAATAATCTGATTTGTTTTGTACTTTTTCATGTTTATTCTTTTAGTTTGAATTCCATAGCCGATTATGGTTCTTGCTGTTTTAATGAAGAAGTTGTAATCAATGGTTGTGTATTCATGTATCTTCCTGTTTTTTTTTAATCCATTGGTTGTTATGATTGCGTTTATTGTTGCGGCTTATACTCGAACAACTTCTGATAGTCCTGATTTTTTTTATATCCGATTACTATGTAGTTATAATGCATGTTATGATAGACATATATGATTCTGAAAAAAGTGATATGCATTTGGTGTATCTACCGTATGTCTTATCCATTGTTGATTTTATTGGATTTCACTTTGCTCATGTATTTATCTTATTCTGATGTATGATATAAAATTTCGATCTTTACTGATGTATTCTCATTTGTATTTGTAAAGTTATTTATAAAGTTGTTCATGTGATTCTAATTTTTTTTAAAGTTGTTCATGTAACGATGTTATTCTGAAGTATGATATAAATTTCTGATTTTAACTGATGTATTCTCATATGTATTTGTAAAGCTGAACTTATTTTGATTAGTAGTTGCTATACTGTTTTTAAGTTTTTGTTTGATACAGACACGAGTCACTATCCTGTCTTTCTATACAATTTATTCAGCTGATGATCTTCCATGTCTATTTGTGATACTTAATCGGAAAAGTAGGTTTTATGTTTTAATTATATTATTTGTTGTAAAAAATATATATATTTCCATATCATAAGAAAATACATGTATTCTCACCTTTTCGATGTTGTCTATTGTTATTTTGATATATTGATATATATTAGTTGTATCATCTTTTATTTAGATGTATTGCATACCTTAATGATTTATGGATTTCCGTGTTACCTTGGAGACAGTAAAAGGAAATCTTTGGTTAGAAATTTTATCCGATCTTACTTTAACACTTAATTTTATTTTATTTTCGTATGATATCTAGTAATAAAACTGTTTTATTTATTTATGCTTAGATTTTTGCCAAAACAGTATGAAAATTGGATTCAACAGTTTAATTATCCAATTGGAAATACAAACATCCGGACCACAAGAGGAAATGTTTTTAAAGTCAAGATCTATCCTCTAAGCAATAGTAGATATTATTTCTATAATGGTTGGTATCAGTTGGTAGACAATTTGAAAATAACTTCAGATTCATGGTTGATATTTCACTATGAGGAAGCATTGGAAAGTTTCCGAATTTTATATTTTTATCAAGACATTTCTCTTGCTCCTTGTGATCATTTTTACTACAAAATGTGTGGTAACGAAGATTATATGGTATGTAACTTCAAACAATATTCATCATGTAATTTTTTGGAGATACAGTTGTTTAATTGTTGTTTTTTATTTATTTACTTAATTTTCTAATATATTTTTACTAACGTACTATATAATGTGTTTTTTTTTTTGGATTGTAGAGTGTTAATCGTTCTTTTGTTCATCACAAGATTTTAAACACTATTCCTTCATATCTGATTGTTATTAAAGGATCTGGAAAGAAGAGCTGGTCTGTACGGATGGAAGATTTCAACAATGAACTTTACATAACTACCGGATGCAAGCAGATAATGAATGACTTGTCAATAACTGCTGATCATCTGATTGTCTTTGAGATGATAGATCTTTAGACTTTTCAAATCACGGTTTTTAATTGTGCGACCTGCGATTTAGTGCTTCCACCGGAGGTCTGTGCTGGTGTTAAAGAAAAGGTAGTAGAAGAGATTATCTTGAGTTCAGATAGTGAAGCTGTACAGGACATCGTTAATGTCAATGAAGGTGGTATGGCTATTGTGAATGAAGATAATCAGACCGTACCTATTTCTTTCCATGTGGACGGTCATTTTGTAAGTTTTTCATGGTGAGTTTACTAATATATAATACTTCAGTCATATTTTAAAGATGTGTTAATTCTTTGTTTATTGAATTGTTTGTTGTTTGTTACAGCGACTTTTTAAAAGACAGGCTGAAGATCTTGGACTGAATCGTAAGATGGGTTTGAAGATTGTGGACGTGGCAGGTGATGTTTGGAATGTTCAAGCTGCTATAGGTTCATCTCGAGGTCAACCAAGATATTATCTGCAAGGAATGAGAAAGTTTGTGAAGGATAAAGGCATGGCTCCAGGTCAAGCATTTACACTTAACTTTGTGAAAGGTAAAAAGCTTTTTATGTTCGGATGAATGTTCATGTGATTGAAGAAGGTAAATGCAGAAGGATACTTGGAACCAAGTTTTTGGGTTGTAGTTCTTTGTTTTTAGAAACTGATGGCAGACTTGTTTGTTTAGTTTTGAAGTTGTGGTTGTAAAACTATATATGTAGATGTAAATTATTGGGTCCATGTCTAACGGAAACAATGTGGCGATGTAAGCTAAAGACAGTATATTCAGTTACTTGCTTGAAACAATTCCTTGATGAAAAATATAGTACAAACTAATAGCAAAATCATGTTCAAAGTTATAAGCCCTATTCTTTGACAATGATAAGCTGGTTAATTATGCCATTAAAGGAATAAAAACATCGAGTTCTATTCTCTTATAATCATTTCATGCAAATAGAAACACATACAGTTTCGATTATATTAAGAAACATATCTCCTTTTGCTGGGACTGGTGTCCACAATTTCCAAACTAAAACTAAAATTGATCAAATGAGGCATGTTAAATATGTATAAGAAATCATGTATGAGTCACTTCGTTTGACTTTTGGTGAACATCTGCTTGACTTTTGGTTAACATCTGATTGACTTTTGGTCAACATTTCATTTAGTATTCAACAGACGTTTGAATAACTCAAACAGTGGTTTTAACATCTGTTTGACTTTTGGTCAACAGTTGATGGAAACCTATGTTAGGTTTAATAGTGTTTTGAAGAGGAAAACAGTGCTAAAACATAAGAAGACAGTGGATCTGGTTAAACATCTGTTTCACTTTTGGTCAACAAATGTTTGACTTTTGGTCAACATCTGTTTGCCCGATCAGATTGGGTGTTAAATTATAGTTCTTTAAGTCATTGTTTTATTTTCTTGAATTCTATGTAATTTTGTTAAGAAGTACAAGAACAAACATTTTTACAAAATCCCAAATCACCCGATCACGAAACTACATTGAAGTAAAAGTAGAAATGATGTTATTCATGTGGTCCTGTTGCGCTTTTGTTTGAAGACATTGTTGTTGAATCCAATGAGATGCTTGATGTAATGAGGTCGTATTAATAACAAATAATAATTAATATAACTAAGTTTCCCGAGCCCGGGAAGCAATCCCGGGTAATAACCTAGTGTGTGTGTGTATATATATATATATATATAATTGCGCTAAAATAAGAACCACCTCGAGTTGTAAGAACCGTGAGAACTTTTTGATCCGGGGCGAGGTGGACCAAATTTTTTTTTCACAAACGTAGATGCGTGTATTATAAACACATTTGTAAAAAAAAATTTCAAAAAAAAAATGTCGTGTGTGTAGTTTTGAGCACCCCAAGTTTGTGTTTACGGGTACCGTAAATTTTCCAGTTAGATTTACGGTACCCGTAAACACAAACTTGTGGTGCTCAAAACTACACACACGACATTTTTTTTTTGAATTTTTTTTACAAATGTGTTTATAATACACGCAACTACGTTTATGAAAAAAAATTTTGGTCCACCTCGCCCCGTACGGTGTAGTTCTCACGGTTCTTACAACTCGAGGTGGTTCTCATTTTAGCGGTCCCCTATATATATATATATATAGAGAGAGAGGGCCGCTAAAATGAAAACCACCCCAGTTGAGAGAACCGCGAGAATCACTCTCCACCAATCAGATAATGACAACCAAAAGGGTAAGAGCATTCACATCCATTCCATCATATTTTCACCCTAAATTACACTATATATATATATATATATATATATATAGAGGGCCGCTAAAATGAAAACCACCCCAGTTGAGAGAACCGCGAGAATCACTCTCCACCAATCAGATAATGACAACCAAAAGGGTAAGAGCATTCACATCCATTCCAATATATTTTCACCCTAAATTACATTAAAAAACACTATATTTTCTCTCTCCTTTTCAATTAAATAATATTTTTTATACCTTTATCATTATCTTTTCTCTCTCCTTCACTAACAACCACTTTCAAAATATATTAAAAAAATATAGGGGATGAACTGTGTCCCCCCAAATATACAGATTAACAGTAACATTTTCTCTCTCATCCACTCACAACCACTTTTTATAATCTTTATATTATAAAAACAATACACACATAATTTTATGGCATGGATGTGAATGTTTTAATATAGTCATTTAATCAAAATCATCAAATCGTCTCTCTCTCTCCTCTTTAAAGTCTCTTTTTAGGCTACATGGTATGGTGACCATCCTCCCTTTGAGGATGATCCGCCACCTAGGCGCCACATCATAGTCCTTATGAGGATGGTCCATTCCACAAAAACAATGGAAATGGGAGGATGATCCTAGCCCCCTAGTTTATTATTATTATTTTTTTTAATCTTCCACTTTTTTTAACATTTAACAAAAAAAAAAAAGGAAAATACTTTCATTAATATTAAAAAAACAAAACATAAACTTAAAAAAAATCCTAATAACTTAAAAAAACATAAACTTATAAAAATCATCCACTTTGATGCTTCTTCATGATGTCATTTTGCAATTTTATCAAAGTCGAGCATTTTGGTTCGGGATAACTATCAACATCCATCGTTAATATTTCCCACTCCTTGAGCCGAACCTTATCATCGGACAATCGTAACTTTTCTCCCGCCACGCGTGACTTTTCTTCGATCTCCCGCTCATTCGCCCTCGCCTTTTGGGCCGTGACCTCGGTGTATGTTTTAAATTGCGTCATAAACTCATCCATCTTCGGATCGACCTTTTGTTTTTCTTTCTTTGACGCCGCCTCCTTCTTTGATTGCGTCATAAATTCCTCCATCTTCGGATCGACCTTTTGCTTTTCTTTCTTTACGGCGTACTCTTCTTTATCGAACTCGGCGTCATCGTTTAAACTTATGTGACATCTCGCGTCCTATCTGCCGACGCTATAACTACCGGACTCCGATGTCTTTTGCCGCTTTGCCATCTCCACCTCGTTCGGAACCGGCGCCCATTTCTGGGCCGTTCGCATAACTTCCCACGCCCGAACGTGTGCGAACGTGGTGTGATGGTTCGTCTTGTAAACATCCAACACCTTTTTGAACACATCCTCGTCGCTCATCCACTACGACGCCCACTTGAATATATTTTATTATTTTCTTCCGAAAACTTGTTGACGAACCCGCTCATTTTTCGCCACTTAGAAGACACCAGTCGACATCTCGATACGGCCCTTGTTCCATTAGCTAAAGAAACTTCACCAAAACCGATTTCCAAAACCCCCCACCCGTTTGATTGTTACCTATATTGGACAAAAAATATATGTTACAAAAAATTAAAAAAATTAATACTACAAAGTATATACTTAAAAAAATACAAGTTATTTTTACGTACCTTTAATGGGGTGTGTGGACGTGCCTAAATAAGCATTCGCTAAGGCTTCTTCCTCGAGTTGCATCCATGGTTTCGGCTTCGGTTTGGATGGTTGGCTTTGCTCACCCTCCACTTGCTTGCCTTTTCTTCGTTTGTTTTTTTTTCGGTTGAGTCTCAGGAACAACTTCTACAACATCTTCGTCGGGTTCGGTTCGAATGGGTTGCGTCGGGTTCGGTTGTTCGGGTTGAACGGGTTGCACGGGTTGGATATTAAAAGGATTCCGCATCATCAAGTGTTGTATGGCTTGACTTTGTTGCGTGTGCGCAAAAACATTCGGTGAGTTTTGGAAAGCGGCAAAAGCGTTTGAGGAAAATTGACCGAATTGGTTCGGTTCCATCGTAGGATAGTATCCCGGCACCGAAAATACATTCGGGTTGTTCGGTGGGTTCGGGTTGTTTGGGTTGTTGGGGACGTTTGGGTTGTTGGGGATGTTCGGGTTGTTGGGGATATTCGGGTTTTTCGGGTTGAAGTGATCCATGGTAGAATAATATTTTATAAAAAGGGAAGAATGTTATAAAAAATGAGAGAGAGAGATGAGTTGTATTGGACGAAAAATTGTGAAAAATGGTGTAAAAGTGGGGAATATATATAATTTTTGGTTGGATTTTGGTAAAAAAAAAAGTAGATATAGCCGTTTGTAATTTTTTTGAAATTCGAATTTTTTTTTTCAAACGGTAACATACATGGGAAAGAGGGAAAAATTTGTCCTTTTGTGCTCCATCTCCAACGGCTTGCATGCGACGGGAAGGACGAGGACGGGGGGAGGGGGGCTGGGACAGGGCTGGGACGAAGCCCACACCGTCCAGCCTTAAAGTTATTTCAATTTCTATCTCTTTAAAACAATTAAATCATCCCTCTCTCCTCTTTAAAGTTTTTCTTAATTAAAAACATCAAATCATCTCTCTCTCTTCTTTAAAGTCTCTTTGTAAAAAAAGTTTTTATAAAAAAAAATTTGTAAAAATTTTTTGGTAAAAAGGTTTTTGTAAAAAAAAAATTAAAACCGTAAAAAAAATTTTCGTAAAAAACCGTAAAAAAGTTAAAAAACGTGTGTGTAAAAAAAAGCTTTTGTAAAAAAAAGGTTAAAAATGTAAAAAAGTTTTCGTATAAATTTTTGTTCATTTGTAAAAAAGTTTTTTTTGTAAAAAAAAAAGGTTTAAAACCGTAAAAAAAGTTTAAAAACGTGTGTGTAAAAAAACGGCGCGTAAAAAAACAGCTCGTAAAAACTGCGCGTAAAAACCGGCTCGTAAAAAAACCGGGTGATAAAACGGAGCGTAAAAACGGCGCATTAAAACGGCGCGTAACACCGGGCGTAAAAAACGGCGCGTAAAAAACCGGGAGTAAAAACGGCGCACAAAAAACGGAGCGTAAATACGGATTTTAAAAAACGGCGCGTAAAAAACGGGGCGTAAATACGGCGCGTAAAAAAAACAGGCGAAAAAACGACGCGTAAAAAACGGGACGTAAAACACGGCTCGTAAAAACGCTATATGTAAAAAAATCCTGAAAAAAATATTTTTTTTTTTTTGTAAAAAAAATCAGATTTTAAAATGTTTTTTAATTAAAAAATATGATTTTCATAAAAAACAATTAATTTAATAAGAGAAAAAGGTAATAAAAACAATAAATGCAATAAAGACAAAACAAGCAATTTTACTAAATTACCCTTTTGACATTAAAATATTAAAAACATAATAAGACAAAAAGAATTTAATATTGTTTTTATTACTTTTAATCTCATTCATCCATCTCCCAAGATCAATGGTTGGAAAGTGGTTCACGTTGTTTACTTAACTGATGGTGGTTTTCATTTTAGCGGCCCCCTATATATATTATATATATATATATGTATAAATATATATATATATATATGTATATAGAAACGAGATCAGGAGAAAACGCTCAAAAGTGTGAGAAAAGTGAGAACGCATCCTGGCTTAACACGTGGCGCGGGACATGATCGGGGTCCGAGGGGTTTTTTTGTCTTTTCAATCTTCTTTTATTTTCCTAACGCGCCATAACATTTTCTGGCGTCTAATATTTGTTTGGCGTTAATTGTATTTATTAAACTTTTTGGCGTTGAATTAATTGTTTTTGTGTCACATAGATAATTTTTGGCGTTATAGCGTTTTTTGGTCAATTTTTTGGCGTTTTATGGCGTTTTGTATAATATTCACTACGAGTCATTAATATTTTCATAAGTTAACAATAAGACCAAATGTTTTTTTGGCGTTTAATGATTTTTTTGGCGTTTAATACATTTGACTAGTTGCTTTGCCAGCACCCGTTCACTCAGTTTTCATACTACCAGCGTTTTGGTGTTTGTAGTTTTGGCGTTTTATATAATAATGTAGTTTATTTGTAGAGAATTGGGTAACAAAACAACAAATAACTTGATAACAAAAGAATATAAAATTAAAAAGAAAAAAAATAAAAAACGGTAATCTAATTTCTCTTCCGAATCTTCACTGTCATCAGCCTCTTTTTTCTTGAATTTGTTTTGGCGTTTTGAATATCTTAGCTAGTTTCCAATTTTCCTACATAAACCCCGTCTTTTTCAGTCGAAGCTGCTTAGTGGCAACCTGTTTTTTGGTGTGATATTCTTGTTTGGTGCCATATCATTGAATGTCAACTCTTGCTTGATGCTATTTATAATAATGGAGTCCAAAATAGCATTTTACACTTGTGTTGATCCCTTTATTCCATGCCGATATTCATCAAGAACAAAGCTTACATGATGACATCACTGTCATCAGTCTCTTTTTCTTGAATATTTGTCTATCTCATTCACCAATATTATTGAGATAATCCCCTCAGAAGAAGACATTTTTTGGCGTTTTAAAGTGAGTGGTTTCTAGAGGATATGGCGTTTGTGTTTTCTGGGTGTGATCAATTTCATTGTGTATAGACCCCTCTCTTATAGGAGTTTTTTGGCGCGTAGTTTAGGCGAGACTTTTTTATTGTAATAAATGATAGTAATAAAGTAACTGTCTTTTCAGTTACTGTTTTTGTATTTACTGTGTTGATCAGCTTTTATCAGTTTTATAGGTGATAGACGTCCCATCTTCTAAGTTTGGCGTTTTTTTAAATGGCGTTATGTATAACAAGATGACAAAATACAATAACGGAGTAAATAAAATATTAAGCAGGAAAAATATTTTTTGTTATTTTTGGCGTTTTGTAAGGAATAACCATTTTTAGTATTTTTTTTTTTTTTGCGTTTTGCTAATAAAGAGAGAAATATATCATTTACTTATCTTAAAAAAAATTACACAGAAGAAATAAAAAAGAGGAAAAAAAATTAAAAGCATTCGTCAGAAGGTACTTTATCCGAAAAGTACCCATCACTTGCATCATCTTCTTTCTCCTCGGAGTCTTCATCGGGATCTTCATCCATGTCATCACCTTCACCTTCATCAGCTTTTTGTTCCTGAAGATTCTGAAGCCTCCACTTGAACATGTCTTTCATTAACTCCAATTTTGAGTCTATTTCTGTTTTGGTACAAGTGGCGTTATGCAATTCTTCCATGAAACCAAGACGCTACTTTGTCATGATGTTTTCTAGCTAGTAGACTTCCTGTTCTCCGCTATCGTATGTAACGGTCACCATGTATGTTTCATCATCAAAACGCCATGATGTCATGAAAGGGCCCGGCTTCACATCTGCTTTGATTGGTCCAAATTTCCTGGTTAATGCTTTCATAAGCATATGTGTTTCATGGCATTCGTTGTCTAGAGCGATGCCAAGGGATAAGATTCCCCTCTGTATGTCTTCTTTCATCATCAGAATTGCCCTGACCGTCTTAACATACACCCTCCTTCTGTGTCAAAACGGAGGACGAATCGCCTGATTGCCAGAGTGTATCTGCACAAAACGATTGTTGTTATTTTTGGCGTTTTGGTTAAGTTGGCGTTTTTGGTTAAAGATGTTTTTTGCAGGAAATGGTTAGATTGAAGTGATTATGGAAGCTATGTTTTACCTGTTTATATAATGATGTTTTTTGCGCGTAATTTAGGAGGGAATTTTCTTCTAATAAATGTTAATAACTGAAATTCAATTACTGTGTTGTTTCATCTTCCTGTAATATCCAACGCGTTTTATGAGTAATTTTTGGTGTTTTGTTTTTAATATCGTTTTATTTTTTTTGAATGGCGTGTTATCATTTGATGGTGTTTTGAATATGAGCGGTAAAAGACCCTTTTACCCTTAATGAAGCGCGTCCCACATAATAAAATTGATGTTATTTACGAAAACGCCACCGCGCAATCTAGTCCATGGATTGTTTTGATCGGACGACCCATAAGCGTTCTCACCGTTCTCACACTTTTCACCGTTTTCCCTAAATCCTGGCCCTATATATATATATATATATATATATATATATATATATAAGTGAGGGTTTAAATGAGAACGCTAAATATCGCGAGAACCGTGAGAACGAATCAAAAAACCGTGAGAACTTTGTCAAAAACAATTCAAATTCAAAATTTCTTTTTACACTTATCATTATTATTCGAATACAATGTTATAAATTTCATTTATACGTTTAAATTTACGTGAATTCATAAATAAAGAAAATTTACACATGTGTAAGTTTGCCATTTACACATGTGTAAATTTCTTATATTTACACATGTGTAAAAATTCTAATAAAAGTGATTTTAAGAGGAGAAATGAATTATTTGATGTTATAAATTCTTTTTTTTTGATGTTGTATTTTAATTACAATGAGGTTTGTATTAAAAAATTGGTTTTTTTACTCGTTCTCACGGTTCTCGCAATATTTAGCGTTCTCAAGATAACCCTCCCATATATATATATATAGGGGAGCGCTAAAATGAAAACCACATCCAGTTGTAAGAACCGAGATAACCACTTTCTAGCCATTAGATCTTCAAAATGGATGAATGAGATTAAAAGTAATTAAAAATAATATTAAATATTTTTTGTCTTATTATGTCTTTAATATTTTAGTCCAAAATGATAGTTTAGTAAAATTACTCTATTTTGTGTTTTTATCTTTATTATTTTTTTATTACTTTTTTGTATTATTATATTAGTTTTTATTTTTTAAACATAATTTTTTATTAAATTCATATTTTTTTAACAGATTTTTTAAACTTTTTACATTTTACGTTAAACTTTTTACGTTTTTACGTTAACCTTTTTACGTTTTACGTTTTACGTTTTACGTTAAACTTTTTTACGTTAAACTATTTTACGTTTTACGTTAAACTTCTTACGTTTAACGTTAAAAACTTTACATTTTACATTTTATGTTAAACTTTTTACGTTTTACGTTTTACGTTAAACTTTTTACGTTTTACGTTTTTACGTTAAACTTTTTACGTTTTACGTTTTTACGTTTTTACGTTTTACGTTTTATGTTAACCTTTTTACGCTTTACGTTTTACGTTAAACTTTTTACGTTTTACGTTTTTACGTTTTACGTTAAACTTTTTACGTTTTACATTTTTACGTTTTACGTTAAAAAGTTTACGGTTTAACTTTTTTTTTTCAAAAACTTTTTTACGCAAAACGAACGCACCCAGAAATCGCAAACTCGGTAGGTGTCTCAGATAGATTGTTATCATCATCGACTGGGGGAAAATATAAAAAACCAACAACATTAAAACAGTGTGTATCTCGAAAAAAACTGGGTTCGGCTCAGATTTCCCGATAATCAAAAGACTGCAAAGTGGGGTTGCAGGTTCAAAAACCTACCCTCCACCACCCTTGTCGCGCCATCGTCACCAAAATCTATGTTTTTTTTTGCTTCATCGCCGCCCCAATCCAACAGATCAAAACCCACAGAATCAAAGAATACAAAATACATCATTCAAACAACCTGCATCATTCAAAAAAACATTCAAAACAGTTACAACTCACTATTTCCATATCCAAAAAACATTCAAACAACCTGCATCATTCACCGGTTCACACCCCTCCTCACCCACCCCTCCACCCATCATTCACCGCCGCCACCGCCTTCGACACACCGCCCCCCTAACCCACCACAAACAAGCCCCCCTTCACTCATCGTTCACCGCCACTAACATCCAAGATCGGGATAAAAACAGAGACACAAGATCAGAACCAAAAAAAAACCAAGAAAACATTGCTACCTTGTCGGCATCCCACCGCCGCCGCTACAACGCCATCGCCGCCGTCCTCTTTCTCTCTCCTCGGACTCTCTTTCTCTCTCCTCGGACTCTCTCTCTCTACAACGAGTGTGAACGAGTAAGAGAGAGAAACAGGGGTGGGTGATGCTGGCGGCGAGTACATCGAGGGTGAAGAAGGAGGAGATATCAGGGGTGTGTGATGGAGAGGGGGATTTTCATCTTCATCTTCATCACAGATGAAGAACAGAGAGAATATGGGGAACTTTCAAAATCTCAGATCTTGTTGAAATGAAGAGAGAGAGAAAGGGATGATATATGAGAGGTGAGAAGACTTTAAATGAAGAGAGAGATAGATTAAACATTTGAAGGAAATGACCAAAATATCCTTTGTTCTGATTGGTTGAGAGTGGTTCTCGCGGTTCTTACAACTGGGGATGGTTCCTATTTTAGCGATCCCCTATATATATATATATATATATATATATATATATATATATATATATATATATATGGGTGTGAAAAAAATGGGGGCAAAACTCGCACGGGAAGGCCGAGTTCTCTAAATTCTCACAACTCGGGTGGGGGGTTCCCTAGATCTTGATCCTATATATATATATATATATAGGGTAGGGTTCTAGAGTGAACAATGGTTTAGTTGTGAACAAAGTGAACAGATCCTGACCATTCATTTCTTAGATGATGAGATTTAATACTAATGGCAATTTTGTAATTAGTTTGTATAATATAACCAGCAAAAAAATCGTATACGGACATTATAGTAAATTTCTATCATTTTAATTTTGGGAACCATGAATACTGAACAATTATTCGTAGAAACTTTTAAAGATTTTCTCTCTCTAGAGAAAAGAACCCTATTCATTCCTTATACCTCTGCATCACCGACGATTAGGTTCTGAAGCCATCGATATAGAAGGTGTGGCATATCGGTGACCTTAGTCAACAGAATTCTGGCAGTGGTAAGTTTATAATTCAGTAAATCGTTGCCGGTTGTGTATATTTTCTACTTCTTTTAAATATATCAAATCAGAAGCTAGGGTTTCTTTCATCTGCTGTAATAGTTGTTTAATCACAAGTTTTTGGTCTGATGTTGTGTTTTGATCAACCATTGTTCGATTACATCAGTAATTGTTTTGAAGGATAAGGTTAATTTAACATGTGTATTTCGATTACTACAATGTATATATACGTATACATATCAAATCATGATCAAAACACTTTCATATCCTGTGTTTGTTGCACCACTCAAATCTCATTTTAACGAATGTTGATTCCACTGTCACATCCTCTGTTACCAACCAGCCATTGCAACCATCATCGTCTCCAACTACAAATGCAAGTCTTATGTTATATCGTTTGTGTAAAACTAGACATTAACACGAAAAGCAAAATTAATAAATATAATGAATTAAAATAAATATAACAACAGCCTTGACATTACTATCCCATCTTTGACTTTGTACATACAACCATCTTTGACTTTGAACATATAACCATCTTTAACTTTGAACATTACTATACACATCTTTGACTTTGAACGTTACTATACGCATGAACTTTACTCATACAACCCCCGTACGTTATACACATGTGTATTTATGGAAATCAATGGTCAAAAAATTACAGTGTGATCACTCGAACTACTGCTACTAACTGTACATGTGTGTATAACCATAGGGGGTAATAAAAAACAACACGAACATCCTGGCTATTTGTATTCAATCTACTTCTGTGTATTAAAACAAACTGATTCATTAATCTCTACGAATTCTTTTTTTTTTGGGATAAACAATCACATGAAACCAACTGTAGCAAAAGATACGAATATAATAAGAAAACAATTTGTATACGTATATACATGGATCTTAATGATTTGCGTCGGCCATGATTGAAAGACGGGAGGAACTGATCAATGATGCATTATGGGTTTATGAAGGTTTCATGCAACTGATCGATGACAATATCTGGGTCGGCCATGAATGAATGTTTTCAGATTAATGTTCGCCGGAATCTTATGCCGTCTCCGATTAATGTTCGCCAGAATACAACTACAATACCCAATCAATTACCCGTGACGATACAGTTGACATTGATCTTCAGAAGAAATATAACGTGATGAACGATGAATTATGAACGTGATTTTCTGGGTTTATGAAACTGATGAACAACGAATCTAAAATCAAGTAAATCGCATGAGAATATGGTGATTTTGTTAAAGACATAAATATGATAATCTTATATAAATATAAAATATGTTAAAGATTTGGAAGGATCTAGATTTTGAAATTCTAACTTGTTACGTAACTGAAATCAATTAAGCATATAATACTTTAAATTTAATAATAGTTTATAAATACAATTACAATCCTACCCCTTATCATCTTAAACAAAATCAAGGGCTAAGATTAGTTCACACGGTTTACAAACAAGGATGTTGTTCACTCATGAACCTAATCCTATATATATATATATATATATATATATATAGTAGGGTTTATGTGAGAACCAATGTGAACACAACAAAATACACCCACCCAAAAACCTAAACCCCCACCCCCACCACAACCTAAAAACCTAAACACCCCCCACCGAAAAAAAAAATACCTCACAACCCCCCCCCCCCCCCCCCAAAAAAAAAATAAAAAAAAAAATAAACCTCCACCCCACCCAAGCTAAATGTTAAAATCTGAACTCTAAAGCTAAACCTCACAACTAAATGCTAAAAAAAGTTTTTTTTAGTTAAATCGCGACTTTAACAAAAAAACTTATTAGAAAATAAAAGGTTGCGTTTTTTAATGAAAAAGTAAAAAAAAAAAGTTGTGTGTTTTTTAATCTTTTTTAAGTAGTATTGGTTGTGTTCACATTGGTTCTCGCAATAAAGGGTGGTTCCTAATGGGTCCTTACCTTATATACATATTATATATATATATATAGGGTCATGATTTAGAGAAAACTGTGACAAGTGTGAGAACAGTGAGAACGGTTATGGTTCGTCCGATCAAAACAATTTATGGACTAGATTGGCGCGGTGACGTTTTCGTAAATAACACCAATTATATTAAGTGGACGCGCTTCATTAAGGGTAAAAGGGTCTTTAGACTTCTCTACTCAAAACGCCAAACTCATGAATAAAACGCCATTACACGCCAAAAACATCCTATATAAACAACATCTCAGACCTTCATTAAACACATCGAACCGCAAAACGCCATATTTACTACTATATACCATTCATCTTAGAAACGCCAAAAAACCCCAAACAGCAAACACACCAAATTCAAAAACGCCATATTTTAATATATACCACTCATCCTAGAAAACGCCAAAAAACCCAAACATCAAAGTTTCCATTCGACGTTTCTTTTAAATACACTATTTTCTCAGTAAAACGCCAAAAATGACAAACATCGTTTCTTGTATATTCAATATTGTTCTACGCGAAGTTTCGCAGAATGCATTCTTAGCTGAGGGGTGTAACTCAATAACGTTTTGATGCATGAGATGGACAAATCTTCAAGAAAAAGCTGCTAATGTCAGACTTATGTCATTTTTGTGCTTTGTTCTTGATGAATATTTGAATGGCATGAAGAGACGGATGACACTGATGAGTGGATTGAAGATAAAGATGAATATAAAGATGAACTTCAAACAAAAAACTCACTTCATTTTCTGCTTCCAAACGGCCACAAAAAAAGCTACTTCGACAACAAAAAAACAAAATGAAGCATACCAAAGTCAAACCGCCAGTGAATATGTTTCAAAGAAGAAAGAGACAGGTGACAATGAAGATACGGAAGATGAATTGTTTCTATTTTTTTAATTTTCTTTTTCAGCTGTTTGTTATGTATTTTTCAGCTAAGAACAAAATAATAATAAAACGCCACACAGACAAAATGCTTGTGAAACGCCATCATGCCATAAAACGCCCAAAACTCCCAAACAGTAATAAAATTACTTTGGACAAGTATTATTTAAAACTAAAAAAAAGTATAAAACAAGGTACAAGAGAATCGAACAAAATGCCATCATTATGTAAACCACATTAAAAATACAAAACGCCAAAAACTACGTAACGCCATTAAAAAAAGCCAAACTTGGAAGATGAGACGTCTATCACCCTAAAAACTCATAAAAGCTGAACAAAAACAGTAAAATACACACAGTAACTTAAAAGACGGTTACTTTACTAATATCATTTATTATAATAAAATCTTGCCTAAACTACACGCCAAAAACATCCTATAAGAGAGACGTCTCTACACAATCAATTGATCACACCAAAAAACAATGCCATGTTTCCTAGAAACCACTCACTTTAACACGCCAAAAAATAGTTAAAAAAACCACAGATGGCAAACCTCGTTTCTTCTAAATTGAGTATTGTTCTGGATGTTTCTTCTATATTGAGTATTGTTCTGGATGAAGTTTCACTGAATGGATTCTTCTCTGAGGTGGGTATCTCTATAAGCTTTTGCTGAATGAGATGGACAACTATTCAAGAAAAAGAGACTGATGACACTGATATGTCATCATGTAAGCTTTGTTGTTGATGTATATATTGATGGCATGAAGGGATCAATCCAATGTAAACATGTTATTTTGGACTCCATTATTATAATAACATTCAAGCAGGCGTTGGTCTTCAACATGTCACCAAACAAGAATATATCAAACCAAAATACAGGATGCCACAAAATAAGCTTCTTCTAAAGACGGTCGTTATGTAAGAAAATTGGCATCAGGCTAAGATATTCAAAAAGGTTCAAAACGCCAAAAGAAATTCAAGAAGAAGAGGCTGATGACAGTGAATATTTGGATGAGAAATTAGATTAGCATTTTTAATTTTTTTTTCATTTTCTATTGTTTGTTATCTAATTATCTGTTATTTATTATCTAATTGTCTACTAATAAAAAAATTGATTATAAAACGCCAAAAACTACAAACATCAAAACGCCTAATAGTATGAAAACTGGGAAGCAAAGCACGTTGTTGCTATATAAAACGCCAAAAAATGCCAAACAATGTATTATTAAAAACAACACTAATTGACTAAACGCCATTAAAACAATGTATAAAACAACGTGCCATCTTTATTTAAACGCGATAAAAAACAAAATGCCAAACTCTGAAAAGTTGGGAAGTGTTACAACCTTAACAGATGAAACTAAACAAAACAGTAACTGCAAACAGTAAAATGAAGAGACGGAAATATTATTGCTAAACATTTATTATATTAAAAAGCCACTACATGGGAAGTTGAATTTATTTATTTTTTTAAAACGCCATAATTGCCTGTCACATCATAGGCTTGCATCTTACATGACACAACAATTGATACAAAAAAATACACATCAAAAAAATTACTGATGTTTTTAACCGCCAAAAACAAATATCTACATGGCGCCAAAAAAAGCTCATTATATAAGTACAACAGCTAAAAAAAAAAGCTTCACACTCCACACATTCACTAAAAACACCACACCTTGTCTAAAACGCCATACAATTTAAAAAATATGGCGTAGGTTGTTGCATGGAGGTTTGAGAGCTCAGAGGGACGTTTCGTCATAAAGTTCTCTTACAGGAGAAGGGTGAAAGTCAAAACAATCAAGGCCATACTTAGTACAGATGAATCCGTTCAGAGGGATATTCTAGCCCTTGGTGTCCCAATGGCCTACGATTGTGAGAGGAATCGAACAGTAATAAGAAGATTAAAAAGAAAATTTCTAGAAAATGATAATGATGATGATGATTATGATGATGTTGAAGATACTGATCTACCAAAAGTTACCAGTTGGATTCTGGATGAACAAGCAAGAATGGTGAGGGTGAGCTTTTAACACAGGAGGGATTATTCATTGACAATGGATGAAGTGTTGAACACAGATAGACTACATCTTATCGAACAGCTCTGTGATTTAGCACCTTCGAACAATGCTAGATCCAGCTTTGTGAATATATTCAAGTATAGGATGGAAAAAAGAAGAGACGAGATTATGGCGTTATTGTAGGATCGTTTTCAGACCCGAACGAGTCGATCAGAAGAGTTTTTCTAAATACGAAAGGCGGAAACAGACGTATCGAGGTCAATTCAGCTAGATATCACTTTAAACTGTCGTAGTATTGATATAATGACGTTTTACAGCGAGACGACACTTCGGCAGCACTTCGTTGCTCTGACCGGAATCGTTACAAATGAAATCAAGACACAAGTATTTATAGGGTTGTAATTTCGCTTGAACAGGCTTCAAGCGAAATCAAATTTCAAGCGATATCATCTTCAAGCGAAATTAGATAGTGTGATTTCGCTTGAAACTGCCATGACACTTTCAAGCGAAATTACCTATCTAATTTCGTTTGAACATGCCACTCACCCTATATTTGACATTTTCCTTGTATTTCGTGCCCTGAACTATCTAAATACATACAAGACTCGATACAAGACGAAGTCAACAGACGCATGCACCAACAGACTCCCCCTCGATTGTTGACGAGTCATAAGTGTCGAGTCTTCGCATCCTCAGTCTTTATCAGTCTTTTCGAACTCTTGAAGTATCTGACGCTGTAAGCATCCTCAAATCTTCTCTCTTCTCTTTTTCATCAGCACCAACACACTCCTTTGTAAGGACTCTCAAAATTATCCTAAAAATACCCGTAAGTATAAACTCGGACCCCTAAAACCTTACCCTATATCAAAAATCAAGAAAAACAAAATCTGGGTTCTTAGGCGGGCCGCGTAAGAAACAATGTAAGTCTTACGCGGGCCGCGTCAAACTTGTGTTGACCGGATAAGCGTAACCGTGCCACGTGTTGGCCATCTGGTGCACCTACGTATGACTGGTCAAAGCTAGTCGTAGACTGGGCGGCAACGCGGGCCGCGTAAGGTTAAGCTTAAGGTTTACGCGGGCCGCGTCAGACCTCAATTTCAGCTATAAATAGCCCTTTACCTGCACAATCCACTGGTGTCGATAAAAACTTACAAAAACGAAATTCTACTGCTCTAAGGTCGAATTTAGTTCAATTATAGTGTAGTGCTGCTCAAATACCGGGTATTAACTCGATCGCTATTACGATTCATTTTCCGATCGATCAATGTACTCAATGGATGTTTAAGTGCTGCCCACATTAGGGTGATGCTTTGTCATTAGTCGTTAATTCGATGGATGTTTAAGCATAGCACTTTGTCATTCGTTGTGAGGGTTGATCTCGTGATTTATCGTAAATGCTGTATTGATTACTAACCCAGTTTTGTGTGCATTGTTATATAAATTAGGTTAACAAGGCTAATCCATAAGACTAGATTCTGTCTGTGTTAAATCTGCAATGTGAGTCATTCTCTTTTTATCAAATCTATTTACAAAAGCATGTTTATTTTCAAAGGTTATAATTACAGGGATTAAGTCTATGTAATCTGAAATTACTGCCAGTATGTGGGGGGATGTGCACATAGCTACTAATTATTTATCAATTGTGGGTGAACGGACCCAACAAGTGATATGTCCACAGTCACAAATGACAACTGGGTCAGTTAATTCAAAAGATAGAAACATTGTAATCGCTCTTAATACTGTAAATTATAACAAACAGGTTGTTTTAGTAAATAGAATGATTCACTCAGTATTTCCCGCTGACAAAACCTTTTTCAAACATATTTCAGGTGATCTGTTGTAATTCAGGAAAGGTGCCAGGAAGCACTGCAAGCTTAAGAAAGTGGCTCCTATTAAAATAAAGAAAGATATTTTGTAAAATAAAGATTTCTCCGTGAAATCATAATATTGTAAATTACTGGGGTTTTATCCCAAAGTGTGAAATAAAATAATTGGGAAAATTTTAGCTTGAAAAAGATCCTGGTGATAAACTTCCGCTGTTAAACTCAATTAAATAACTACCACGGGATTTATGTCCCACGGCTCCTGAAACGGGTCAAACCGGGTCGGGGCCGTGACAGAAATAAGGTGGTATCAGAGCCACTGAGTTAAGCTAATTAAGTATTTAGAAATACTTAATTTTTCCTGATTACTATTATGTGATTATGTATTTTATTAACTGACTAATTGTTAGTTACAGTATGGGTAAGAAAAAGCTTTCCAGCATCTATCTTAAATTAGATAGGTCCTCCAACGAGAAGGGAAGTTCCTCCCAAACTCCTGAAGAAGGAATATTTGTTCGAAAAGCCCAATACGAGGAACCACTTTCTCCTGATAAAAGAAGTTTAATTATTAGGAAAAGTAAAGAGAAAATAAAGAAAGCCAGAGAGAAGAAAGTTAAACAGGAAACTCAGGAATTAAGCAATAAATCACCCTGGGAAGACAATTTAGACGAAAAATGGGCAGATCTATATATGTTAGCTACAGTAGCAGTAAATGCAGATCTCTAAATAAATTGACTAGTAACCACTATCACCTACAAGTTAGAAAATCCATTCAGTAAATAAATAAATTCACAATAAAACATAGTGTGTTTTAAATTTCAGTTGTTTTATGGTATGCAATAATATGGGAAGGTTATTTTTGGGAGTTGTAATTAATTATTTTTACTTGCATATTAAACAGCATGAATGAGTTATCAGAAGCTTTAGAGAATCTCAACCTATACCCTGTAAATCTAGAAGTTTCCAAAGAGTTTACTGGATATTTTCCTGATGTGGAACAACCTGTAGAATTCAACGCTCCACCTTTGAAAAAGCCAAAACCGAAGAAAAGAAGGAAATACGTATGGGGGAGTCGTATACGTAGGAAAAAGCCAGCTACTAAACTTCCTAAAATAAACAATCCTTTAGAAAAAGGAAAAGAAATTGTAACCAGGGAAAATTATAGACAGCAGGAGATGGAGATTGAAGTCAAGGAAGATTCTAGGCAAATGGGGATGCAGTTTGAGGTGTACTCTAAGGAAATAGAAATGGAGGTTGGAAAAGGTTTTAGACCAACTCAGATGGAAATCGGAGAAAGCTCCAACCAAAACCAGGGAATGACTTTTCAGGAGGAAATAGATTTTATATTGGCAAGCTGTGAGACTATTCAGCCTGTCAATACAAATATTTTTACTCGTCCTATTGAAAATCAACTCCCTATAAATTTTGAACCAGCAATCCCAGAACCAATAGTCCACTCCCAACCTGTAGAAATGGACGAGTGGTGGACTAATGATTGGCAATTCCAAAACATTGTCAACAGTCCTTATTCCTTTCTTCCGCAATTCGATCCAGAACCATTACCAAATCCACCCATGAGTAACGAAAATCTGGCTGAACTTCGCCATTTTGGCGAAGAATTAATGGATGCGGGAAGTAGAATTCGGGAGATAGGGGGACAAATTGCCTGGAAGTATGATGAAAGGGAACTTCGTTTTTAGGAAGACAAATGACGAGAGATAGTGGGTTGGTAAAACTGTGGTTGTGTAATAGTAATAGTAAAATCAGTACTTGTAAAATAAATAATAAAACGGTTGTATATAGAGGCATGTTATAATCTATAAATTAAATGAAATTTTAGATTTTGTTTGTATATTTGTTTTCGTGATTATGTGCAATTAATTGTGACATTGGATTATTTCTTTTATACTAATTATTTATACATTAATTATCAGATGGCAAACGTTGGTAATGAACCAGTAAATGAAGTAAATCATTCCGAGCAAATTCAGGAAGAACAATTGTTAAATAGACAAGATATAGAGGACATTGTTGCACAAGGAATAGCCAATGCTATTCCAGCAATTGTTGCTGCTGTTCAAAAACCTGTTAAAACTAAATCAATCATTCCTAGTAAACGTACCCAAGGCGACAACTTTAGTAATAGTATAAATGGAGGCGGAAATCATGTTAATAACAATAATGATCTGCAAACCCCAATTTTCAAGAAAATAAAAGCTGCAACACCTGGTTGCACTTATAAAGAATTCCTTGCCTGTAAACCAACTGAGTTTGCAGGTAATGAAGGGGCTATTGCAGCATTACGTTGGTTAGAGAAAACTGAGGCAGTAATTGCTATAAGTAAATGTATTGAGGAAGATCAAGTTATGTATGCTTCCAATCTTTTTAAAGAAGGGGCATTAGAATGGTGGAACACAGTATTACAAGCTAAAAGAAGGATTGTGGCCTATGCCATGAACTGGGAAGAATTTAAGAGTCTTGTAGAAAGAAAATTCTGTCCCGAGTATGAAAAAGAGCAAATGGCAAATAAGTTCCTAAACCATCGGATGGTAAATGTAGATTGTCGTGGTTATACTTCGACATTCTTCGAATATGCTAGGATGGTACCAACACTGGCTTCGCCAGAGCCGGTACTCATTTCTCGCTACATTTGGGGATTAATTAGCGAAATCCGCAATATCGTTAAAGCTGCGAGACCTCGCACTATTGACGATGCAGTGGAACTAGCCAACACCCTAACTGATGAACTGGTACGCACAAGAGATGAAGACAGGAAGAAGGAACTGGCTCAGAAAATTACCCAAGGATTTCGTACAGGTAATAATAACAGCTTCAAGAGAAGAGGAGCAGGGCAATCTTCAACTTTGCCGTTCTGTCCAAGTTGTAAAAAGAAACATTTTGGAAAATTCAAGGTATATTGCAATTTTTGCAAAACTATAGGACATCGTGAAGAAAACTGCAGAAAGAAATCCATAATTTGTTACAATTGTGGAGAAGCCGGACATTTCAAAATAGAATGTCCTAAATTGGCCAAACCAGCAGATAACAAAGCCAAGGCAACTGACGGAGCTACTAAGAAAAATGTCAGAGCATTCCAGCTAACCACTCAAGAAGCAGAACTCATTCCAGATGTGATAGCTGGTACGTTCCTAGTTCACAACGTATACGCAAAAGTATTATTTGACTCTGGTGCAAACCAAAGTTTTATCAATACTTTATTCTGTCAAGCTCTTAAGTTACCCTTAACCAATATTAGGCAAATTTTTACAGTCGAAACCGCAGATGGTAATTCAGTTAAAATAGATCAGGTTTTGTAAAAAGTAGAAATAGAACTTTCAGGTCATAAATTTTCTGCAAATCTGTTACCTATGAAATTAGCTGAATTTGATGTTGTATTAGGAATGGATTGGTTAATAGCCAACCATGCTCGAATTCTTTGTGATAAGAATTCTGTAGAAATTCAGGCACCTACTGGAGAAGTAATCACGATTACAGGAGATAAACCACGAAAGCCCATGAAGTTCATATCAGTAATGAAAGTTGCTAGTTATGAACGAAAGCAAGGAATAGTCTATATGATTTCGGTAATCATTAATACTAAGAACAAAGAACTTAAGGAAATCCCTGTAGTCTCAGAATACCCAGATGTATTTCCGGAAGAACTTCCGGGATTACCACCTGATAGGGAAGTGGAGTTTAGGATTCATCTAATTCCTGGAACTGTACCGATAGCTAAAGCACCTTATCGGTTAGCTCCTACCGAAATGTTAGAACTGAAAAAGCAATTAGATGAATTACTAAGTAAAGGATTCATACAACCTAGCTCATCCCCTTGGGGAGCTCCAGTGTTGTTTGTAAAGAAGAAGGATGGTTCAATGAGAATGTGTATTGATTATAGAGAATTGAATAAGATTACAATTTAGAATCGATACCCATTACCTAGGATTGATGATCTATTCGATCAACTTCAAGGGGCTAGATATTTTTCTAAGATAGATTTACGCTCTGGATATCATCAATTGAATGTACAAGAAGAAGACATACCTAAAACTGCTTTCAGAACTAGGTATGGTCATTACGAGTTTACAGTCATGCCCTTCGGGTTAACGAATGCACCTGCAGCATTCATGGACACGATGAATAGAATCTGTAAACCATATTTGGATAAATTTGTAATTGTTTTTATAGACGATATACTTATTTATTCCAAAAGTCAGACAGAACATTGTGAGCACTTGCATACACTCTTAACTTTGTTAAGAAAAGAAAAGCTGTATGCCAAATTCTCGAAGTGTGAATTTTGGCTAAAGGAAGTGCAATTTTTAGGACACATGGTGAATCACGAAGGGATTCACGTAGATCCTGCAAAGATAGAGGCAATTACCAATTGGAAGGTTCCGCAAACTGCAATGGAAATTAGAAGTTTTATAGGTTTAGCTGGGTACTATAGGAGGTTTATTAAGGATTTTTCCAAGATAGCTGTACCATTAACTAAGCTAACCTGTAAAGCCATTAAGTTTGAATGGGGACCTAAACAAGAAGAAGCCTTTAGAATATTAAAGCAGAAATTAACAAATGCTCCAATCCTAGCTTTACCAGAAGGGACTAAAGATTTTGAAGTTTACTGTGATGCTTCAAAACTAGGATTTGGATGTGTGCTTATGCAACGCAAGAAGGTAATTGCGTATGCTTCAAGGCAATTGAAAAAGCACGAAGAAAATTATACAACTCATGATTTAGAGTTAGGCTCTATAATTTTTGCCCTTAAGATTTGGAGACATTATCTTTACGGAAGTAAATTTACTGTCTACACTGACCACAAAAGTTTAAAATATATTTTTGGGCAAAAAGAGTTGAATATGAGACAAAGAAGATGGATGGAAATCCTAAGTGATTACGACTGTGATATTCAATATCACGAGGGAAAGGCAAATGTGGTTGCAGATGCCTTAAGTCGTAAGTATCATGAGAAACAACGACGGGTTCGTGCTCTCAGATTAAGTCTACAGTTAGATTTAATGGAACAACTGAAGCATTTTCAAGAAACAGCAATAGAGGATGTTGCTGAAGGAATGAAGGGACGAATAAAAGAATTAGAAAAAAGGAACTGATGGAATTTGGAGATTCCACAAAAGTAGAATTTGGGTACCGAAACAAGGAGAATTAAGAAATAAGATCTTGGAAGAAGCTCATAAATCTAGGTATACCATACACCCTGGAAATAATAAAATGTACCAAGATTTAAGAAATAATTTTTGGTGGATAGGCATGAAGAAGGATATAGCTAGATATGTTTCTAAGTGTCTTACTTGTTCACAAGTCAAGGTAGAACATCAGAAACCATCAGGTCTATTACAACAGTTAGAAATGCCAGTATGGAAATGGGAACTCATAACAATGGATTTTGTTACTAAGTTACCCAAAACCAGAAAAGGTAATGACGCGATTTGGGTAATTGTGGATCGATTAACCAAATCTGCTCACTTTCTACCTATGAAAGAAACCTTTAGCATGGAAAGATTGGCAAAATTGTATGTAGATGAAATTGTATCCTTACATGGAGTTCCACTCTCCATTGTTTCGGATAGGGATAGTCGTTTCACTTCTCAATTCTGGACAAGTTTCCAGAAAGCAATGGGAACTCGACTAAACCTAAGTACGGCATATCATCCTCAAACGGACGGGCAAAGTGAAAGAACAATCCAAACTCTAGAAGACATGCTCCGAGCATGTGTAATAGATTTTGGTGGAAATTGGGATGATCACTTACCATTAATTGAATTCTCCTATAATAATAGTTATCATTCAAGTATTGAAACTGCCCCATTCGAGGCACTTTATGGAAGAAAGTGCAGAACTCCAGTATGTTGGGCAGAAATAGGAGAAAGTCAATTGTCAGGTCCTGAAATAGTGCAAGAGACGACTGACAAGATTATACAAATCAAGGAAAGGCTAAAGACTGCTCGAGATCGCCAGAAGAGTTATGCAGACAACAGATGCAAACCATTAGAATTCCAAATTGGAGACAGAGTACTGTTAAAAGGTTCTCCTTGGAAAGGAATTGTTAGGTTCGGTAAGAAAGGAAAGGAAAGCTAAGTCCAAGATATGTAGGACCATTTCCAGTAATCCAACGTATAGGACCAGTTGCTTATCGTTTACAACTACCAGAAGAATTAGCTGGAGTACATGATGTATTTCATGTATCAAACCTCAAGAAATGTCTAGCAGACGAATCTCTGGTAATACCCCTTCAAAACATAGAGGTAAACGAAAAGTTAAAATTAGTTGAGAAACCTCTTCAGATAGAAGACCGAAAAATAAAGTTTCTCAAGCATAAACGACTAGTGCTAGTTAAAGTCAGATGGGATTCAAAAAGAGGAGCCGAATACACTTGGGAGCTGGAATCGGAAATGAAGCGAAAGTATCCTCAATTATTCCAGTAAATCTCGAGGACGAGATTTTATTAAGGTGGGGAGAATGTAAGGACTCTCAAAATTATCCTAAAAATACCCGTAAGTATAAACCCGGACCCCTAAAACCTTACCCTATATCAAAAATCAAGAAAAACAAAATCTGGGTTCTTAGGCGGGCCGTGTAAGAAACAATGTAAGTCTTACGCGGGCCGCGTCAAACTTGTGTTGACCGGATAAGCTTAACCGTGCCACGTGTTGGCCATCTGGTGCACCTACGTATGACTGGTCAAAGCTAGTCGTAGACTGGGCGGCAACGCGGGCCGCGTAAGGTTAAGCTTAAGGTTTACGCGGGCCACGTCAGACCTCAATTTCAGCTATAAATAGCCCTTTACCTGCACAATCCACTGGTGTCGATAAAAACTTACAAAAACGAAATTCTACTGCTCTAAGGTCGAATTTAGTTCAATTATAGTGTAGTGCTGCTCAAATACCGGGTATTAACTCGATCGCTATTACGATTCATTTTCCGATCAATCAATGTACTCAATGGATGTTTAAGTGCTGCCCACATTAGGGTGATGCTTTGTCATTAGTCGTTAATTCGATGGATGTTTAAGCATAGCACTTTGTCATTCGTTGTGAGGGTTGATCTCGTGAGTTATCGTAAATGCTGTATTGATTACTAACCCAGTTTTGTGTGCATTGTTATATAAATTAGGTTAACAAGGCTAATCCATAAGACTAGATTCTGTCTGTGTTAAATCTGCAATGTGAGTCATTCTCTTTTTATCAAATCTATTTACAAAAGCATGTTTATTTTCAAAGGTTATAATTACAGGGATTAAGTCTATGTAATCTGAAATTACTGCCAGTATGTGGGGGGATGTGCACATAGCTACTAATTATTTATCAATTGTGGGTGAACGGACCCAACAAGTGATATGTCCACAGTCACAAATGACAACTGGGTCAGTTAATTCAAAAGATAGAAACATTATAATCGCTCTTAATACTGTAAATTATAACAAACAGGTTGTTTTAGTAAATAGAATGATTCACTCAGTATTTCCCGCTGACAAAACCTTTTTCAAACATATTTCAGGTGATCTGTTGTAATTCAGGAAAGGTGCCAGGAAGCACTGCAAGCTTAAGAAAGTGGCTCCTATTAAAATAAAGAAAGATATTTTGTAAAATAAAGATTTCTCCGTGAAATCATAATATTGTAAATTACTGGGGTTTTATCCCAAAGTGTGAAATAAAATAATTGGGAAAATTTTAGCTTGAAAAAGATCCTGATGATAAACTTCCGCTGTTAAACTCAATTAAATAACTACCACGGGATTTCTGTCCCACGGCTCCTGAAACGGGTCAAACCGGGTCGGGGCCGTGACATTTTTCCTTTAGGTGACTTCAGACTCTCCCTTTCTATATGCTGGGATCGCAGCCTGACTTTAAAATCACAGAGTCCTCAGGTATCGGAACCTGGCTCTCTATCACTCAGATATCCTGCATATTCTCTATCCAAAAATAATTTTTCTGATGATCACTTGTAAAAATAACTCTCACTCTCTGATGAATCACTTGCAGGAATTATACAATCAAAGAATGATTTTACAATTTTAATCTTTGATGAATCATTTGTAGAAATTATCATTTTTCTTTCAAAACACACTCTCCCAAACCATCTGTTGATCATGTCTAGCACTCGGAATTTTGAAAATTAGCTCTCCAACACCAGTTGTCGAAAATCTTTTTGTATTTTACAAAATTTATGCTAAAACACACTGAAAATCTTTTTGAATTTTTGAATATAAGAAATGCAGTAAAGAAATATTTACAAACAATATTTTTTTGTGAGTTTGTGTAAGAGGATTATATAAGTTTATGAGACAAATCACCAACACCGTTAAGCTTTAAACATTCTAAGTTCTAAACGATTCACGTAGATTGTCAGTATACTGATCCACTTAAATTCTCACACAAAGTTCAACTGTTTCGAGATACGAGATTAATGTCTTAAGCACTTAAACTTAATCGTGTGTCCCACCTCAGAATATACTCCCGTATCCAGATTCCAATATTCAGTCTTACAGGTGAGTATACCACAGATGATATCTGTAAGGGGTTAAATTGCGAGGAACCATGAGAGCTCAGGTCAGAACTTCCGTTCAGCAGAGAGATGACGGCTTCGACTTTTGGTGTGTCCCCTTTAGAGGATCTTTTGTTTCAACAACACATGATTAGCATTTTGCAATGTTTCATCATTTTTTATGCTGAGGGTAGACTATATTTCAAGCAAGCGTAAAGTATTCTCCAGGGACTAGGCCATTGCTTCCGCAAAATCAGAAGTCCCGGGATAATACCCCAGATATCACTGAGCATAAAGACCTAGTATCTCAGAAAGAGGGACCTTTCAAACAAGATTTCGGGGGTTACCCATATATCCGAGAGATGTTCCCCACGATATAAGCAAGTTTGAAATTTAGGTTTATATCTCGTCACAATCTACTAAATGTGCAAAAACCTACTGACACATCATCAGTGAGACCGTTTATCACTTTTTGACTTTCCAATTCTTTAGCATGTTGTGATAGTCCACTGATGTACTATCATTTCCTCTTCTTTGACACAAAAACTCATTTTTCATTTTATCATGTTTTTTACTTTTTCAAATTTTCAAATGTTTTTGGATTTTCTGAAATTCTTACTCCCCCTAAAATGCAAACACATTTAAAGAAATTTGAAAACAAACTATACAAACAACGTGACAACTAATATCGAATCGCTTCAAATCGCCATCCTCTTGGCATAAACAATCAGAACTCCCCCTCACAACAAACTATTTTACCATTGTGATCTCAAAACACTTAAGTTTATTTTAATCAAATGGTTTTTCCGGAAAATTAGTTTTGTTGAATTTATACAATCATTTGTAGGTTAGGGGTTCATCACTTTGTCTTTCAACCACTTGTAATAATGGTCCAATCAAGTTCAACCTAATGACCTTGATTAACCTTCTTATTAAATCACAACCTCTTTTTCAACCACATGGCTTACCAACCAATACCATTTGTAAGTTGAATTCTCAGAATGCCGATTCCTACTCCACATTTACCAACCTGGGAGTTCTGGCAAGTCATACTAGTGATCAATTTTCAATCTTTCAACAAACAATATAAGAATGATGCCGATTCATGCTCCGCGATTACCAACTTGCACTACAAGAAAATGAAGCTAGGGTAACCCCTAAAAAATGTTGCATTAAGTCTTGAAAAAGTTGCATTAGGCTTAATGCAACTTTTTATTGGGGGCTACATTAGAAGCAGTTGCATTAGATGTATTGCAACTTTTTTAGGGCCTAATACAACTTTTTTCTTAAGTGTTGCTTTTAGTATACAAATACAACTTTTTTTCTATGCGACTTTTATAATACTCAAATGCAACTTTTTTTTTATATTTTAGTTACAAAAATGTAACATTTTTTTCACTCAAATGCAACTTTTTATACACGTAAATGCAACCTTCAATATGGTTTAGTTACAAAAATGTAACCCTTTTTAGAGTTAATGCAACTATTATTTTCTTTTTATTAGGAAAAATGCAACCTTTTTTACACTAAATGCAACATTTTTTTACGAATTTTAGTTACAACAAATACAACTTTTTATATCCAAATGCAACTTTGTACTATAGATTTTATTGCTATTATTCGATATACATTGAATCGCAAATACACTAGAACAAATATTGACAAATATTATTGATAGAGAAATAGTGTACAACGTACTTGTTCAAACTTAACTAACAAAGTGGTCAACACAAAGTTTCAATACAATAATAAAAAGAAATTGAAACATTCTACTCATCTCGATCTCCAACAGGCAGTCGTTTCATAACTTTCTGCATCATAGCTTCCAAGTTTTGTCGTTGGTTGTCAATGTCTTTTTGCATAGCTTCCAGCTCAGCCTTTTTTCTTTCATGATCTTCTTCAATCTCTTTACGCATTTCCAACAACTGGTTTTTCTCAACTTCAACGTTTGCTTTAAATGATTCCATCAGCCCTTCCGGAATCATGTATGATGTGTAAGCACCGTCTACCTTTTTCACTAATGTATTTGTAACGCCTCTACCATAAAGTCGGCGATATCCATAGTTTTCTTTATTCATTACAACCAAAAAAGGATCTACCGTAGCATTGTCATCCTCTGTAGGCTTGTAGTTCTTCATTTGTTCCTTCAATATTATAAAAAAATAATTGTCAAAATAACTTTTTATACTTGAAATCATGTTATGGGTGAATCTTAAATAGGCTATGGGTCAACCCAATATAAAAACATTACAAGACACTACTCACCTGATTTCTTCTAGGTTCACTTTTTTTATCGTTTATTAAACTTGACTTTCAGCTTGTTTTCCATTTTAGTAAACGTCACACGCCACTGCTGCTGAGCTTCATCTACCTGAAAAAGTAAACGGGTCAAATTATTTTGGATGCAGAAGTGTATGCAACAGTAGATCATGGCACAACACACACCAAATTGGCCATACAAGATACACAATTCATTATTGTACAAAAGTACCAATATTATATAGGTATAAAAATCACCATTTATATAGCATACTCTTTATGAAGTAATGAACAAAAGAAAATGGTGCAAAAAAACTAACAAAAGGTGCAAAAGGGGAAATCATATATATATAGATTATTTCAATACATAGGTGCAAAAAAACTCGTCAGGACATAAAATTTGTTTTATATATAGATTATTTCAGTATATGTCTAGCTACAAATACCTATTCACAATAGATCCGGGTATACTCCCCCGTCGGAATACAATACAACGACCAACCCGCCTCTGCCAATACGAATTTCTGCAACGAATTTAACGACATTTAACAAATTTACTCAACTTATATATAAACTAGGATGCAAGAAGCACATGTATAAATGAAAATCTAAACTATAACACATTATGGGCTAAAAATAGCATCTCCGTCTTCTTAACTTCCTAACTCACGTTGACTAAATTTATTAGCATTCAATGAAACTATATTTATGGATAAGAATCTACACATTGTTAAATAAATTCCATTGAACTCACCTAACCAAGATCCAATGAGAATTGAGAAAGAAGCTTCAGGGATATAAGACCTGACGATGGTGCATGCTGGAGTAGAAAGAGCATCCTGCAAAATAGGGAAATCATATACATAGTCCCTTGGGATGGGAAAAGCACCTCAGTCTAGTATATGATAAATGGCATATACATAGTCCCTTGGGAGATATTATTTCTAGAAGAACGAAACACGCCTAAGTAATTAAAAAGTTTGCCCACTAAACCCAATAATCCTATCAAATAAAAATATATATATTAACAGTTAGCAAGAAATAACTAACTGAATCTGTAATTTGGGGAGCTACTTGAACAGAAGACCAAAAAGCGTTAAGAGGAACGGTTGATGAAATCTGTAATTGGGCAGTGACGTAAATAGACTACAATCAAAAGAAAGCGAAGGGACTGTAATCGAACAAGAGACAAAAGAAGCTCAAGAGCTGAATTTAGGGCTAATCAGATTCGAACAAGGGTCCTGTGAATTTAGGGTTTTCTTTTTTTGCACACGGCTCAACCACGTATTCGCATTGTTACTTTTTTCGTTTTTATACAAAGGATACCCCTAAAAAAATACGACCACATAGGTTTGGTTTCAGATCTAGTTTGGTGACGACGAGGTAACAGAATGATTTCAAGCTATGAAAAAAGAAGTGGACAAATCTATTATGTGGCGGCAGAGGCGGTAGGTGGCGGTAGAGGCGGTGGGTGGGTGGGTGGGTGGTGGTGGTGGTGGGTGACGATGGTGGTGGGTGGCAGGGATGGTGGGCAGCGGAGGTAGTGGGTGGGTGACGGTAGTGGTGGTGTTCGTGAAGGTGGTGGTGGCGGCGATGGTGGTAGGTCGCCGCAGAGGCGGTGGGTGCCGGTAGAGGCGGTGGGTGGTGGCGACAACGATGGTGGGCAGTAGCGATGGTGGTGTTCGTGGAAGTGGTGGAGGTGGTGAGTGGCGGTGTTCGTGTAATGGGCGATTCAGTTTTATTGACCAACCAAACAGGCAAACACTCTTTTTATTCCCTCAAATACTCTTTTTATTCCCTCACAATGATCTCTTTCACTCCGTCTCCCATTCATGCATACCAATCACTACCTTAGCGCACCAAGTGTACAAAGTTAATGATTATAAAAATTGGTTGGTTTTAAAAAAATATATATTAACAGTTAGCATAAATACCTAACTGAATCTGTAATTTGGGGAGCTACTTGAACAGAAGACCAAAAAGCGTTAAGAGGAACGGTTGATGAAATCTGTAATTGGGCAGTGACGTAAAGAGACTGCAATCAAACATGAAACAAAAGAAAGCGAAGGGACTGTAATCGAACAAGAGACAAAAGAAGCTCAAGAGCTGAATTTAGGGCTAATCAAATTCGAACAAGGGTCCTGTGAATTTAGGGTTTTCGTTTTCTGCATACATGCTTCACAAGATAAGTAGCTTTTAACAAACAACCTTCACCAAACAAGCTATAAGCTCAAACAAAGTTTAAGAATATATATGTAATTCAATATTATCACATATATACGTTCATATCATCTTCAAAGTTTATCCAAACCTAGCTTAAGGCCTCTCGGTCTCTCCATTACCGAAATGTATAATCAAGATTGTAACAGAAAAGAGGGCAAGTAAAATAGAATGGGAATGTGATATGACCTTTCATAGTTGTGGGGTTCAGATTTGGCTCTTGTAACAATCTATCTCCCATCTGAAGCTAATCCACCTACACCTTGTATTATGTAACATAAATTAAAACATTTTCAGTAGCATATGTCCAGCAAACTTCAAAAGCCTGACAAAAACAACTAAATGAAGAATAAATGTAAATATTTTTAGTTGGCTATTAGTAGTACTTCAAAAACCTACATGATATACAGCTGACCATACTGACATTATCACACCTTGAAGTTGCATAATTAGTCATGAAAACACATAATACACCTTTGAAATAGACAATTACAGAAACAATAGAACAAACGAAGAGATCATTCAAATTTACCATACAGAATGGCGATGCACCTAATAAATTTCTACAATTAGATCCAAGAAACATCATCTTGAATGCAATCTGCTTCTCTACTCCCTAAAATCTACAAATCATTCAACAATAACAGTAAATCCATTAAATTAGAAGTTGTAATCAACATAGAAAACCTACAATAACCCCGACGATGTTGCCGCTGTTGTCAATGGCTTTAGCGGTGTAATCGATCTGAAAATCCCTACCATCAGGCAAAATAAAAGTTGTATATGGTAGATTGTACCCTCTTCCTATGCTACTCATCGTCTTCAAGGGTGAAACTAGTAACTGATTTGTAACTCGATTGGGGTAAGGAGTACAGAAAGGGGCAATGTAGAAGTTAAGGGTTATTTTAGGAGGAATGAAATTTGAGCGAATGGAACTTTTGGGAGGGAATAAAAATTTGGGGCTGGATATTTTATTTTAGCACTCACACGTTTCATTTTATTTTAGCACTCACACGTTTCATTCAAAACTAGTTAATTTTCTGCCCACGCGTTGCGGCGGGGACCCAATGACTACAAAACGCGTGTCAGCAACGGCAAGCAGATACCGAATATCAAAACATAAATAAAAATGATGTGGTAAGGATAGTCACTCCGTCCTAAAAAAGCGAAAAAAGCGATTTTAAAGAACCTAATATATAATAATAGGACCCACACGTCCTACACGTTGGAAATTCGGTTGTTTTCAGTTTAGTTATTATGGTGCTATCACGTTAAAATATGGATGAGCTCGATACCGGTAATGGCACCGAAAGTACCGATCCGAAAAATCATCGAAATTAGGTACCGGCACCGAAAATGCTCGGTGCAATACGGTATAGTATTTGAAGGTAAAAATCAATAAATACAGGTATGGTGCTAGACCGGTGTCGAACCGAAAGTAACGATTCTGAAAACGCCAAAAGGTGGGTACCAAATTGGTACCGAAAATGATTTGGTATAGTAAATTTGGTACCGATACGATACTGGTTTGATTACAGGATTTGATACGATTTGCTCGTCAATAATATAAATATCTAAGTTAATTTTACATACAACAATTCATTCATTACCGAAAAAGACTAAAAAAAAAACCAAAATAAGTTGTTGTGTATATAAAATCTCGTTCAAACGAAATACAGTTTACTTACTCTGTGTATGAAAAGTAATCTAAACGGTGCAATTACTTGCGTTGCTACGTTCCTACATGATTTGATTAGCTCGGTACCAACCGGTACCGAAAATACCGTTACCGAAATCCCCAAAAGTGGGTACCGGTACCGAATATACCTGGTACGGTACGGTTCGGTACCGGTCGGTACAGGTACGGCACTGGTATTTGAGGGTAAAAACCGATGAATATCGATGCCAAACCGGTACCGAAAATACACTCGGTTTGATAAATTTGATACCAGTACCGATACCCGATATTATTTACTCCTCCCTTAGGTGTTAACTATTCATTCATTTCAATTTTTAATATATAGATAATTTATAAAATTCAACAATACCACCAAATCTCATTCAATATTTTTTTTTATTTCAAATGGATAAAGGGTGTGGGGGTTATGGTTGAGACATTATTCATCACGTAGCAACATGAATTGATGGATTAAACCATGCCAACTCCTTTCTATTTTTCAAGTAATCATTTGCTTTTATTAGACAAAGATAAATTAAAATAAATAAATAAAGGGATAGTGGTTTGGGTCATGACTACACCCTTAGGGTAGTGGTTTTTATTGTGGATTAAAGGTGGGTAACATGCACTTACGTGGAGAGGCATGGTGGTCATGAGGGTCATGACCACACCCTATAGCATATCATCTCTCCGAAAGACACATATATATGGTTATGTATACAAAGAAAAATAATAAAATGTGGAGGACTTTTTAAAATAAGAGGTAAATTTTTTAAAAAATATATATATATATTTAGTAAAATAATAAGGTAGGAGATAATAGAGGTGACGTGAATACTCTTAGAAGGTTTTCAATAGGGAAAGAAATCTTTCATAAAAAGAAGTGTTCAAATTTTTTTAGTGACATATGTATATTGTCATTAAAAACCTACATTAGTGGCATAAAAAAGTAAATGCCACTAAAAGTGTGTGCTAAGTAAATATGGCATATGTAAAGTGTCATTAAAAACCTAAATTAATGGCCCAAAAGTTATATTTCATTAAAAGTGTGTGCCGCTAAATGGCTTTTGTTTGTAGTGATCTTTTTAAAATAATAGTTGCTTTTAACCTTCAAAAATATAACTCTTTAAAATAAGAGTTACATTTAACTATTAACAATGCAACCTTTATAAAAAAGGTTGCAAATTTTTCATAAAATTTGTAACCTTTTAAGAAAAAGGTTGCAATTTTTAGTAACTTTGCAACTTTTAATTATAAAGGTTACAAATTTAATATGCTATTGTAACTTTATAATATAAATGTTGCATTAGATCTTCTAATGCAACCTTTATATTCAACGTAGTTACATTAGAGGCAAATGCAACTCATTTGAAAAAGGTTACTTCTAAAAAGTTACAATAGGCCTATTTTCTAGTAGTGTTGGGAGCTCCGGCCAGTCCAGAATTTTACTGTTCATAGTAGGTACCATCCCAGTCACAAACCAGGGATGATACTTTACCTTGCTTCTTTGTTTTCTTCTCGTAAAATTCCTTGACTCCTTTTACCTTCCTGTCAACCATTTTTCCAAAAATGTTATGAACTTTGGAATTGAAGACTTTCTCAATATCAAACTCTTTCTTTTCTAAAAAAAAAATGATTTGAAATATCAATTTTACCAACTTTTTGTTTAAAGTTTTCAGCTTTCAATGGTGGAAAATGAACATCATCCATTGGAGGAACTGAATTTTCACATTTAATCTCAACCTGTGGCTCCTCTGATTTTGTGGAATCAGATTCATCGCCAGACAATAGCTCCTCTGATTTTGACGAATCAGAATCATTGCTAGAACTATCATCAGATTTCTTAACAACCCATTTCTGGTTGTCAAGGTTTGCTGTTTTCTTATAAAACCTGTTTGAACATTCACCAATCTCAAAAGTTGAATTTTTGAAAAGTTTTGTTCTATCAATTGGTGGTTCAAACACAACCTCTTTATCTTTCAGTTTACGAGAAACTCCCTGTTTTGATTGTATTGCCTTGGAACAATTCTTGGCAATGTGACCAACATTGTTGCATTGGAAACAGGTTCTCGTTTCTTTCATCTGATCAGCAGTCTTCAATTCTTCTTGCTTCTTCGCAAGGAATTCTTCGTTCGACTGATTTCTGAACAGATTTTCTTTCTCTTCTTCAGAAGATGTACCTGAAACAAATATCATTTTTGATTTAAAATCTCGAACATATTTTTCATTTTTCTGTTTTTCTGATGGAATAAATCCTAATCCTTTCTTTTTGAAATTACCATTATGGTTTGGTTTCTTTCGATAACCAGAACCAGAACTGTAACCCTTTTTCTTGTTTTCTCTTTGTTGAACTCTTGAGGTGTATTTTTTAGGTTTATCATTAAGATTTACATCTTTTATTTCAGAAATATCAATTTCTGTTAGTTTGAAAACCTTTTTGATCATGTCAGGTTTAACACCTCTTATTGGAAATTCCTCATCAGAATATAATTTGTCGGAATCATTCAATGTATATGCAACTTTGAATGTTTCGTCATTCAAATTAGATTTTGATAGAAGAAATTCTTTATTGTAAACCCTTTTTTCCTGTTTGACAGTTTGACTTGGAGTGCTGGACTCAGAAAATTTGACTCTGACATAGACTCCGACTTTGACTTCTCAGATTTATCTTTATCCAACACCTGATCGACCACTTTCTTTATTAACTCGGACTCATGATCAGTGTCAGATGACGTAAACGTGACATCAATATTATCTGGCAAGTTAACTGTAGACTCCGACTCCCACTGTAAATTTGTTGCCTTTTCGACTCTTTCTGAATTTGGATTTCTCGGGGAATATCCATTTTCAAGCGGGGGTGGACACTTGTTGTAACTGAAACCTTGTTTCTTACCAGAATCATTCACTTTAGTATCCTTCTTCTTTTCTTTCTTCTTGTCAGGAGTCTTTTCTTCAGATACCTTTTGTTCTTCAGTTACTTCATCATCTTCAAATGCCTTGATGCCTTCAACAGTTGGATAAATCCTGTCAATGACATAAGAAGTACATGAGTAACTTTTCAACAAACGATTAACTCTTTCAGTTTCAATTCTTTGTGTTTCCAGTTTCTGTTCTAGCACATCACACTTCTCGATGTAGTTGTTCACAACTTTCTGCTTTATCATGAAAGCTCCCTGAAGTGTTTTCATGGCTGTTGCTTGTTCTTCACTTGATTGATTGTATTGATTCATGGCTTTGTTCAGAACATCATAAGATTCTTTCAGCCTATTCATGTTGTTCATCAATATGCTATTCTGCTTCTTTACAGCTTCACAATTTTCACAAATCACCGGACTCTTCTTTGCATCAACTTCTTCATCAACTTTGAACTTTGGAACTTCCTTTACCTTTTTCCTTATCACTGGAACTTCCTCATCATCACTGCTAACTGGTGTTTTAACCTTTTTCTTTTTAATCTTTTCATCTTCACTATCACTTTCTGCCATCATTTTAAAATAATCTGCCATTCGTTTTGCATAATACTCTCTATCATCATCACTATCTTCTTCAACTCGAGCCACAAAAGCTTTTTGATTTGAAGGTTTGTTAGGATCATAATCATCCCAACTAAAACCTTCCCAGTTAAATCCTTCTGGTAACTTTTCATCATCTTGGTTTATCAGGCATGCTTTGTTATCAGCTGAAATATATTTATCCCAACTGAATCCTTTTGTTGGCTCTGTGTCATCCTGATTCACCATACAAGCTCTCTTTGAAGACTCCTCGATTACTTTCCTACCATGTGCCACTTATGGTTCTTGTTGTTGTTGTTGTGCAACTTGATGATAGATGGCCTTCCGGTAGTAATCATTGTTGTTGTTGAATGAATTTTGAGCTCCACGTGCTTCGCGGTTTTTGCACTCCCTCTTGAAGTGTCCTTTTTCCCTGCAACGAAAACAAGTGACTTTAGATTTATCAAAACCTAAAGTAGAAACATTAGCTTCACGTAAGTCATCTCTTCCTATGATCTGCTTAAATTTCTCAGCTCGTCTCAACACACTTGCCAAACACCACTTTATATCCGTTAACTCCATCTCTTCAGCATCTATTTGATCGTAATCCTATTTTGTAAGCATTGGATTCCCGATCCGACCTGCAACAAAACTACCATATGATTCCAACACGGTTCCCAACAACGACATGTGACTTTTAGCAACTTCTGCTGAATAATCCTCATCATTCTCAAGATTCAAAACAATGTTGCATTGTAGCTTCTTGCCATTCTTGGTTGTTGAAATGTTTGGATCAAAGGATGGATATGATGAAAAACTTGTGTTACTGTTTGATCCTTTAGAAGAACTTCCAGATGAACTCTTTACATTGAATGTCGTTTCAATCTTTGGTGACATGTTGGTGGTTTTATCACTGACCCCACCTTTGTAATAAAGTCCGATGTCTTGTTCACCATCAAAATCTTTCATTCTTGAAATCTTTCTCTGTTCCATCTCCTGAGCCTCAATCTTTTCAATGAACTTGCTCAAAGTTAAACTGCTAAACCCTTTCTTGTTCCTTAGCATCATGAGATATGTGCCCCAAGTCTCATATGGCAATGCATCAGCTAGCTTCTCAATCAACTCCTCATTATCTTTCTCAATGCTCAACCTCTTCATATTAGCTAGCAAATTGCAGTATCTCTCAATGATTTGCTTTGTACTTTCATTTTTCAAACCCCGAAACAGATCAAACTCTTTCTTCAGAAGTGACTTTTTGTTTTTAACCATCTCTTGACTTCCAACAAACTTTGATCTTAATGCTTTCCATATTGAATAAGAAGTTCCATTGTGTTGCAATAAAACCAAAATATCTTCCTTCACAGCTTGTTGTAGTAGACTTAGCATCATTTTCTCATCTTTGTATTTCTTTCTATTTTCAGCACTCAGATCTTTAATAGCAATAATCTCCGCATCATCATTCATCGGTCGAACATATTTCGTCTCGACACATTCCCAAGCATCTAAATAATTTGCTTGTACCCAGTTTTCGAACCGTCCTTCCCAACCTTTATACTCCTCGATGTTCATGAGTTTAGGCGGTTTTTGCATCGTCCCCGTTTCGTTTTCCAGCATTGTGTTCTGTGCAAGAGTAATCGGGGTAACCGGGGTAGCGAATGCGTTGAAAAATTCCTCGTCCATGATTTGGTTTTTCAAAGTTCACAAAAACAGTCCTTCAAACGAAATTATGTTCTCAAGCGAAATATGTTGTTCAAGCGAAAACACTCTGAAGCGGAATACCCTATCAAGCGAAATACTGGTTCAAGCGAAATTAACCAGTATTTTCAAACGAAATCAGATTCAAAGTGTGATTTCAAGTGAAATCAACAGGTCAGTTCAAGCGAAATCATGCTGATGTCATATTCTCAAGCTGTTTTTCAAGCGGAATTATAGATTTTTATCTGTTTTAGATCGAATTAAGATCTAATTTTCTCAAGGATTTGTTAAAACAGTGTTGCGCACATTGTGTGAGAAATTTAGTCGATTTTAACCGTGAAAAGTTGTTAATTTTGAAAAAGAAGGTGTAGAAATCAGAATTCACAACTGAATTGGTAAGAACTCTTCTTCCTGAGCTCTGATACCACTTGTAGGATCGTTTTCAGACCCGAACGAGTCGATCAGAAGAGTTTTTCTCAATACGGAAGTCGGAAACAGACGTATCGAGGTCAATTCAGCTAGATATCACTTTAAACTGTCGTAGTATTGATATAATGACGTTTTACAGCGAGACGACACTTCGGCAGCACTTCGTTGCTCTGACTGGAATTGTTACAAATGAAATCAAGACACAAGTATTTATAGGGTTGTAATTTCGCTTGAACAGGCTTCAAGCGAAATCAAATTTCAAGCGATATCAGCTTCAAGCGAAATTAGATAGTGTGATTTCGCTTGAAACTGCCATGACAATTTCAAGCGAAATTACCTATCTAATTTCGTTTGAACATGCCACTCACCCTATATTTGACATTTTCCTTGTATTTTGTGCCCTGACCTATCTAAATACATACAAGACTCGATACAAGACGAAGTCGACAGACGCATGCACCAACAGTTATACGCCAATGAACAAGATGATGATGATGATGATGAGTCTGAGGAGAGTGATGAACAAAACGATGGTTACATCTCATATGTAATACCATCCATAGAAGACTATTAGTTTTTGTTTGATTTCGTCTTAGATGGACTCTTTTAAATTTCTAATGAATTTAAAAACGCCATGAACGGCAAGAAATTTACCTTGATAACCTATATGAACTGTTGAAATCTACAAAAACGCCTAATGAATTTGAGAAACGCCATGGAGGAAAATAACTTATAATTACTAAATGATTTTATTCAATTTGGGGACGCCATAACGCCAAAATATTTACTATGCTCTTGATCTAAAAAAAACAATAAAAATGTCATGTATTTGTTAAACGCCAAAAAATGGAGAGGTGTTGTGAGACGCCTTTAAAAAAAGAATATAAAAGGACAAAAAAGCCCCTCCGCCCTTCACTATGCCGCGTGCCACGTGTTAGGCTAGGATCCGTTCTCACACTTTAGGGCGTTTTCTCATGATCCCGTACCTATATATATATATACATACAATTACCAACTTAAGATGTATACTACTTTGTTTTAAAAGTCGCGTCGGTTAAAAACTTATACATTTTTATATACACAAATCTATATACATCATACTTCGATTTCAAAAGTTAAGAACATGTGTCGTTCAGAAGGCAAATGTCTAAGAACATGTGGAATTCTAATATGCATAATGGTTATAACACTATATAAAGGATGTGTCGGTTCAAAAGGCAAATATCTAACATTTACCACTCACGTTTCCTCAAGGTGTAAGGGTGGTCACTTCATGGGAAGAGGTAAACTCCCATCATAACCAATCAAACTTGTCCATGTCAACTCCCCTCTCCAAGTCCCCTCTTGTAATCAAACATAAAGGGTGGTTCACCCTGTAAGGCCATATAATTTTGTAGGTTTACGCTTATCTTTATCAAACACATTTATAGGTTATTGAACTAAGTTGTCTAGTGGGCTTGGGATAAGCCATGTGGGCTAATTAAATGTTTTGGGTTTGTTTAGTTAATAGTTTTGATAGATGTCGAAAGGTCGGTCAAAAACAAGTTTAAAATTTGGTCCTAAGTACCTTTTCTAGCAAGGGTAAGTAGTCGTCTCCACAGGGAATATGTGTTGATTGTAAAAACCTAGAATAACTAAAACTAAGAAAAACTATTGCTTTGATTGTGTTTTGAGATTTTTGATCGAGTATAATTAAGAAAGTTATCAATTTTAAAGAAAAGCAACCCCTCCGGATTTCCGGTTCAATGATTCACCCAAACCTGTTTAATTAGATAGATATCAAAAGGTCTTGTTAACGGTTATTGATAATCAAAGACAAGTTTTTAATAATAACTTATGCAATTTAATTACCAAATCATAAGTGCCAAGAACCCACCCAATAACTAAACTGTAACACCTGTGCCTCTACGGCCATCAAACAAATACCGAACCAATAAAATATTATATTTCATACTTGGGATTGGTAAAAATATGTGTATCATTTGCACATATCAAATTTTGTTCAATTCCAAACTCTAAATCGCTTTCTGGAAGGTTATACGCGCACCGATGCGTAAATATAACCAGTTTAATGCAACAAACACTCCGGAATAGTGACATAGGCTTAACATACCTTAAATAACCTTTACATAACTTAGAAATAAGTTTTAAAGGCTTTGGTATGGCAAAAACAAGTTAATTCGCTTACAGGGACTAAACTTGACAAACTGTGAAAGTATGCCAATTTGAACTGTTACAGACATTCCGGAACATGGACATAAGTTAAACATACCATAAATATCCTTTACATAGCTTAGAAATAGGCTTTGAGGGGTTCGGTGTGCTAAAATAAACTTTTGGGTCATTCAGGGACTAAAAGTGTCAAAAAGTGCACAAGTTTGCACTTTTGCGCATAACTTACGTTCTGAATACATCCGGACATCCAAAAATTTATGTAAGCATGACTATATTATGCTTTAGTGTTTGGCTTGCCAAAAATCCATTCGTCACGTCATTTGGATCGTTTTTCGCGCTTATGCGCATTCCGTCGTAATTAAGCGAACATCGCGTTCGTACGGCCAAACAAACCGACATCCGAGATATTTTTGAGCATGTTTTGAGTTCCCTATACTTTAACTTCATTTTAGAGCCTTGAAATGAGGTTAACGGGGCTCAAACGCATCGAAAAAGGCCTTAAATGTGTGCAGGGACTAAAACTGTCAGTTTTGAAACATTTCTGAAACATGGGGGCAGTGGCGTAGCGCGAGCCCTAAGGGCCTATGCAGTCGCGCTACGCGAGTTCCTTAACTGGACAGAAACATCAGTTTTGCATTTTCGGGACCAGATTCGACGTATTAACAGCTACAAACAGCCTGTTTGCAGCTGTTATCCACTCCTTAATCCCTTGCCACATGTTGATACCCTATGGTGAGTGGCCAATTTAGTCACCATAACATTCCGACAAGTGTACGGGTGAGATCTAGGCACGGTTTCCATGAAACGATCCTAACGGTTCGGGTATTCCTATAAATACCCATCCACCCCAACCTCATTTCTCACAAGAATCTGGATTTGAGAGCTCTAAGTTGAAACCATTGTTTCATACCTGAGTTCTTGGATCGAGATTAGCATTCGGGGACCCTTCGTAAGTATTCTTTCGTTCTTTTATTGCTTTTCGAGTCTTTCGAGTCTGAAAGTCAAACTTTGTTTGACTTTCTACATTGACCAGTTATGGTCAATGCGAAGTTCGTTTGAACTTCGCAACGTGAGTGTAATCACGTTGGTTATAGTCCCTTGGGACTATGCCTACTGATTACCACGTTGTCTAGGGTCGTAGGGTAAGCGATCTAATAAATCGCTTATACCTCGAACCCGACCCATTTGGTCGATCATTAGGATCCGACCAAACACATTAGGTGACCATAGTAGGTAGGGAATAACCTTCCGAGGTTATACCCTATGGTCACATCGTTTGAGTAGTTGTATGATAGGTAGTTTATATGCCTTAGGTAAATTACCAGAATACCCTTTTCATGTATAATTGGTAATTAAGCATATGTAACCTAAACCTTTGTCACATAACTGATTATGTAACATGTTTAGGCATATAACACTTGTCATTGGGCTAGTTAGGCGGTCCGAACGCGTTTCACGCGAACGACGCGTTAAAGTAGCATAAGCTACCTAAACGGGTCGTAAACAATTATGTTAAGTTTCAATTAGTATGTAGGCTTTGTTAAACCATATGACACGAGTCTCTATACTCGTTTGGTTTACGAACCCTCATTCTATCAGATCTTCCGATTTAGGTCCGGTTTATTAACATAGTTACCTATATTAGGTGCCGTTTGATATCCGCGATCTCTAGCATTGTTTGGTTGTTACTCAAGGACTACTGAGCAATCTCAAGTGAGTACATAGACCCCTCTTTTACTGTTTTCTAAACTGTTTTGGGGTGAAACACATGTGCCTACTTGTTACTTTCAAGCTTTCCTGTTTTCACATCATATACCTGCTATGTTCGTTAGTACATTATAGTACATCGTTTTACATTGACATTTTATGCTATGTATGTCCATTGCGTGCATACTTAGTACATCATTTTACATTGACATTTTATGCTATGTATGTCCATTGCGTGCATACTTAGTACATCATTTTACATTTACATTTTATGCTATGTATGTCCATTGCGTGCATACTTAGTACATCATTTTCATCACATGCTTACATTTTGTTATGACATTTGGGTTGTTTACAATGGAACAATACATTCATTAACATTAGCTACGCCATTCGTTAGTAGGTAGTGGTACCATAGGAATTGACAACTCCCGTTCCTGAAATCCCAGGGAAAGGGGATTGGAAGGAATGACCGAATTCGATATACATAAATTAGATAAACCTTTAAGTTGTTTAAGGGTTTATCGCCGCAGTCTCAAGGCTTGGATGTATGCATTTTAACACTACCGCATAGATGTTCGTATCAGTATAGCATGCATTTACACATTACATGATTTACATTGATCATGCATTTACACAAAACATAGCTTTGATTTAAACCAAGTTTTACTTCAATACTATGTTCTTGTGCATATGGTTTAGTTGATATTTATCACTAGCCATACAGATCAGTTTGGTTACACATTACATGATTTACATTGATCATGCATTTACATATTTCATGATTTACATTGATCATGCATTTACACAAAACATAGCTTTGATTTAAACCAAGTTTTACTTCAATACTTTGTTTTTGTGCATTTCACCTATGGTTTAGTTGATGCGTTTTCACTAGCCATACATATCATTTTGGTTACACATTACATGATTTACATTGATCATGCATTTTACATAGGTTTACATTTGATACATAAACATTTTGACATATTATTCAATACATTTGACAAATTCATTTATACATGGACAATTTACATTGGTGGTTTGTTTGGGTAAGTGATTTAAGTAACGAGGCGTGTGTAATATGATACAAGCATGGTGGATACGCCGCTGGTACTTCCTATATATAAGTGTTTGTATGATATTACATATTGTAGCGTTATTTGAATCATTTCAATTTGAGACTTAGAACATTTTATACAAATAACATATTTTTCACAAGACATTGATTTACAAACAACTTAACTTATACAAACTCATTTTTACATGGTTATTCATTTAACCATGCATTATTCTCTTATTTATACGTATCATCTGAACTTATTGTTTTTCAAATGATTTACAAAGACAAAGCAAATTACAAGGTTCATGACTAAACATTTTCTTAAACAGAAGTCATGAATCTTATTTTCACAAAACCTATGTACTCGCCGGCATTTTTATGCTGACGTACCTATTTTCACATGTGTTTCAGGAAATGAAGCATAGGATTGATCAAGATACACTTAGGCGGACATGGGCCTTAGTGACAATAAAAGATGCAAGACTAGTTATTTATGTTGTATTTCCTTGTTTGTTAAGACATTGTAACACTTTTAATCAATAAAACGAAACTTCAATTGCCATGGATTTGAAACAATTAATTCTGTTACAACACTCCCTGACATTTTCGCCACGTTTTGTATGTTCTACGTGGTCGGGGTGTGACAGAAAAGATGGTATCAGAGCCAATGGTTATAGGGAATTAGGTTATTAGTAATGCTTTGACCTAGTCTATAACCTTCTTAGGACCCTAACGCGAGTTTACTTACGTTTAGTCATAAAACAATACTGTCGCCTTTCCTTAGGCGACAACCACAACAAGAACATAAAATTCAAAACCACTTTGAAAACTAATCATCTGTTCTAGGATGATTGATTACTAGGTTTTGAACCCTCTATTGTAAGGTTTTGAACTCTCTATTATATGGTTTTGAACCCCTTTGAGTTTTCAAAACTTCGTCAAGGTTTTGGGTTTTAAATAATGTGAACACGTGCAAACTGGAAGGGTGAATGCCTGTATTCTGGGTTTTCTGTCTAGGAAAGCACTTCGTATACATCTCATCAGACGCGAGACCAGTTGTGCTTACCTGGGAATTCTTGGGATGAGTGTTCACTTATAGGCGAGCATGTCTTCGCGATACATTATTTTTTACCCATTTACTTTGATTTGCCACCGTCTCATTTGTTTGCCTTAGGTAACAAACAAATGATCGCAATTTTCATGCGTTATCATTCTGTTTTGATTGTCCAATAACCTTTCACTCGTTTCTTCCTATGTCTTTCATTTTCTTCTAGAATGTCCATTCCTCTCAGCACTGGTCAAATGCCCGAGCGAACAGCCAAATTTGTCCAGCAAATTGGCGAAGTGATTCAGAGGACTGTGGATTTAGGCATTGCCATGGCTCATCTCAACAATGAAGCCTCTCGTCTCGACAATGAAGCCACTCAAGAGCCACTGAAGGAAGCAGAAGTCAAGACTGCACCAAAGTCAAGGAAGCGTAAGGCTTCAAGGAAACCCGCAGCGGTTACACCTAATCAAGCGGGACCTAGCCATGTGGCAAGGCCACCAGCTAGGAAGCCATACAACGGAATTGAACCCTTGTGCAACCAATGTACCCTTCATCATCACCCTAATGTGAAGTGCCGCAAATGCCAAATTTGTGGACTTAAAGGTCATACGGCGAAGGTTTGCGTAGCAGCAGTACCAAATCAAATAGGACCCAATCGGGTGGCAACACCACCTGTTAGGAAGCAATACAAGGGAACAGCCCCAATATGCGACAAATGTAATGCACACCACTTAGCTCACCTACAGTGTCGTTTGTGTGCATCATGTGGGCGACTCGGTCACCGGGCAAATGTTTGTCGATTTACCCCAAACCAAAGTGCTCCAAACCAACCACAAGCCAACTCTGCTCAAGCTCGTTTCTCACCAGGGTCTTGCTACAACTGTGGCGAGACAAGCCATTTCAGGAACAAATGCCCAAAGCTTGCTAATGCAAATCCAACCCTTGGATGAGCATTCGGCTGAACAAAGGATGTTGCTGTCTTATGCCTTTGTTTCTTTTGTTTTTGTGTATTGTGAAACAATATGTTTTGTTCATAAATAAAAGTTGTTGATCACAATTCTGATATACAAGTATAATAACAAGTGTTTATGGCATTTCCCTATAATACCTGCATTAAGGAACTATGTTCCTTACAAACTACTCTTGTGATTCTCTCTTACAAATGATCGCTCATGTGTCCCTCGAAAATTTAAGTACTCGTTTCATTCCAGAAGATGCGAAGTACAGAAAATAAAGTGATATTATGAGTAATCATGCTTCTGCACATCTGTGCCTTTGAATCCTTGGTTAGATTACTAAGGGTATTTTCAAATCTCATACCCATTACGTTTTGATTTTCCAACATACACAGTACAAGTATTTCAACACAATCTTCATGATCTCAAAACATTTCATATAGTTTGAAAACAATTTTTCTTGATGCATTGTCTATGTTATTTCAAAAACATTGGCCATGTTATCAAAACCAACCTTCCTAATTTCAAAATATTTCATATAGTCTGAAGGCAATATTAACACAGTACATTTTCTTATCAAGTGCATGATTTCGAAAAGCATCATTCATGTCTTTCAAAAACCTTATACATACTTTCAAAATTTATCTCGCATGATTTTAAAACATTTTGTAAATATATCTACCTAATACACCTACTTCATGATTTCAAAAGTATTATATATAAGGTTTCAAAAACATTGAACATATTTTTTTTAGAACCCCATGCATAGTTTTCAAAAATATTTTCCTCATACATTGACTTAACCTTCAAATTCTGCTTCATATGTCGCCTTGACATATCTAGCATCTCAACTTCATAAGCATTCTTACTTCATGTTATGACGTAAGCACATCCAGTGCAAGGTTTCAAAACATCTTCAACTTCTAAAATCCATATGGGATCTTTTTATCCTCACAATTAGATCCTTGTGGATGATTATCATTCAAATCAGAGTCCTTAATTGGATTCCTTATATACCTAAATTCGAACATTTCGGTTCCTTATAATCGAAAACGAATTTTTCTTTTATAAATCTTTCTATCTTTATAGATAGATTCTTGTAAATGTTTAAAGTGTCAAATGAAATCCACGAGATGGATTCCTAGTGTGCTTTAAATACAGGTGCTCTGTTAGCAGAACAAATTTCTAGATAAACAATTTTTGTGGTTATATGACTATGTGTTTATTCATCTTATGTTTTCTTTTATGCATTTTGTGTTTTTATACTCTGGATAATTCGTTATCCAAATCCTCGCAGGATCTTTCATATCTTCATATGAGGGATTCGTAGCAGGATAGTCAAAAGGTACTATCTTAAATCCTTAATGGGCTTCTATGTAATAGTTAAGACCCTTGGATTATATAGTACTACTCCATGTTTCATAAGAGACCCTTTAGTGGTCTAGTCAAAAAGATTGATTCAGAATCTGGTTAAGAACGACATCCAGTGATGTAGCTGAACAGACTCCTTGATAGTCTATTTAGATCATTTATTGATTTAATTAAAAGGACTCTAAGGCGGTCTAGTTACACTCATCACAGGATTGTTCATTTGGTTTTACCTTACACATTATAAAATAGGCTGTGTGAACTATGCAAGGAATTGTCTAATTATGGACGCGTACATAATTATGAAATTTAGTGCACAGAAACCCAGTAAGAATTATTATGTGTAAGAACCGATAGTAACAACAATAACGAAATGAGAACGATGTAATGGAGGTACGGTGGACGCACCAATGACGCTTCATATACTTGTATATGAGTATCCCTCTTACATTGCAATCATGATGTTATTAAAGATTACTAGAAGTTCAGAACCCTAACCAATGATGTTCGATCTTTTCAACTTCATGTTTTCAAGATCTCACAAGTTTCCTCTAAATAAATTTCGGGACGAAATTTCCTAAAGTAGGGGAGACTGTAACACCTGTGCCTCTACGGCCATCAAACAAATACCGAACCAATGAAATATTATATTTCATACTTGGGATTGGTAAAAATATGTGTATCATTTGCACATATCAAATTTTGTTCAATTCCAAACTCTAAATCGCTTTCTGGAAGGTTATACGCGCACCGATGCGTAAATATAACCAGTTTAATGCAACAAACACTCCGGAATAGTGACATAGGCTTAACATACCTTAAATAACCTTTACATAACTTAGAAATAAGTTTTGAAGGCTTTGGTATGGCAAAAACAAGTTAATTCGCTTACAGGGACTAAACTTGACAAACTGTGAAAGTATGCCAATTTGAACTGTTACAGACATTCTGGAACATGGCCATAAGTTAAACATACCATAAATATCCTTTACATAGCTTAGAAATAGGCTTTGAGGGGTTCGGTGTGCTAAAATAAACTTTTGGGTCATTCAGGGACTAAAAGTGTCAAAAAGTGCACAAGTTTGCACTTTTGCGCATAACTTACGTTCTGAATACATCCGGACATCCAAAAATTTATGTAAGCATGACTATATTATGCTTTAGTGTTTGGCTTGCCAAAAATCCATTCGTCACGTCATTTGGATCGTTTTTCGCGCTTATGCGCATTCCGTCGTAATTAAGCGAACATCGCGTTCGTACGGCCAAACAAACCGACATCCGAGATATTTTTGAGCATGTATTGAGTTCCCTATACTTTAACTTCATTTTAGAGCCTTGAAATGAGGTTAACGGGGCTCAAACGCATCGAAAAAGGCCTTAAACGTGTGCAGGGACTAAAACTGTCAGTTTTGAAACATTTCTGAAACATGGGGGCAGTGGCGTAGCGCGAGCCCTAAGGGCCTATGCAGTCGCGCTACGCGAGTGCCTTAACTGGACAGAAACATCAGTTTTGCATTTTCGGGACCAGATTCGACGTATTAACAGCTACAAACAGCCTGTTTGCAGCTGTTATCCACTCCTTAATCCCTTGCCACATGTTGATACCCTATGGTGAGTGGCCAATTTAGTCACCATAACATTCCGACAAGTGTACGGGTGAGATCTAGGCACGGTTTCCATGAAACGATCCTAACGGTTTGGGTATTCCTATAAATACCCATCCACCCCAACCTCATTTCTCACAAGAATCTGGATTTGAGAGCTCTAAGTTGAAACCATTGTTTCATACCTGAGTTCTTGGATCGAGATTAGCATTCGGGGACCCTTCGTAAGTATTCTTTCGTTCTTTTATTGCTTTTCGAGTCTTTCGAGTCTGAAAGTCAAACTTTGTTTGACTTTCTACATTGACCAGTTATGGTCAATGCGAAGTTCGTTTGAACTTCGCAACGTGAGTGTAATCACGTTGGTTATAGTCCCTTGGGACTATGCCTACTGATTACCACGTTGTCTAGGGTCGTAGGGTAAGCGATCTAATAAATCGCTTATACCTCGAACCCGACCCATTTGGTCGATCATTAGGATCCGACCAAACACATTAGGTGACCATAGTAGGTAGGGAATAACCTTCCGAGGTTATACCCTATGGTCACATCGTTTGAGTAGTTGTATGATAGGTAGTTTATATGCCTTAGGTAAATTACCAGAATACCCTTTTCATGTATAATTGGTAATTAAGCATATGTAACCTAAACCTTTGTCACATAACTGATTATGTAACATGTTTAGGCATATAACACTTGTCATTGGGCTAGTTAGGCGGTCCGAACGCGTTTCACGCGAACGACGCGTTAAAGTAGCATAAGCTACCTAAACGGGTCGTAAACAATTATGTTAAGTTTCAATTAGTATGTAGGCTTTGTTAAACCATATGACACGAGTCTCTATACTCGTTTGGTTTACGAACCCTCATTCTATCAGATCTTCCGATTTAGGTCCGGTTTATTAACATAGTTACCTATATTAGGTGCCGTTTGATATCCGCGATCTCTAGCATTGTTTGGTTGTTACTCAAGGACTACTGAGCAATCTCAAGTGAGTACATAGACCCCTCTTTTACTGTTTTCTAAACTGTTTTGGGGTGAAACACATGTGCCTACTTGTTACTTTCAAGCTTTCCTGTTTTCACATCATATACCTGCTATGTTCGTTAGTACATTATAGTACATCGTTTTACATTGACATTTTATGCTATGTATGTCCATTGCGTGCATACTTAGTACATCATTTTACATTGACATTTTATGCTATGTATGTCCATTGCGTGCATACTTAGTACATCATTTTACATTTACATTTTATGCTATGTATGTCCATTGCGTGCATACTTAGTACATCATTTTCATCACATGCTTACATTTTGTTATGACATTTGGGTTGTTTACAATGGAACAATACATTCATTAACATTAGCTACGCCATTCGTTAGTAGGTAGTGGTACCATAGGAATTGACAACTCCCGTTCCTGAAATCCCAGGGAAAGGGGATTGGAAGGAATGACCGAATTCGATATACATAAATTAGATAAACCTTTAAGTTGTTTAAGGGTTTATCGCCGCAGTCTCAAGGCTTGGATGTATGCATTTTAACACTACCGCATAGATGTTCGTATCAGTATAGCATGCATTTACACATTACATGATTTACATTGATCATGCATTTACACAAAACATAGCTTTGATTTAAACCAAGTTTTACTTCAATACTATGTTCTTGTGCATATGGTTTAGTTGATATTTATCACTAGCCATACAGATCAGTTTGGTTACACATTACATGATTTACATTGATCATGCATTTACATATTTCATGATTTACATTGATCATGCATTTACACAAAACATAGCTTTGATTTAAACCAAGTTTTACTTCAATACTTTGTTTTTGTGCATTTCACCTATGGTTTAGTTGATGCGTTTTCACTAGCCATACATATCATTTTGGTTACACATTACATGATTTACATTGATCATGCATTTTACATAGGTTTACATTTGATACATAAACATTTTGACATATTATTCAATACATTTGACAAATTCATTTATACATGGACAATTTACATTGGTGGTTTGTTTGGGTAAGTGATTTAAGTAACGAGGCGTGTGTAATATGATACAAGCATGGTGGATACGCCGCTGGTACTTCCTATATATAAGTGTTTGTATGATATTACATATTGTAGCGTTATTTGAATCATTTCAATTTGAGACTTAGAACATTTTATACAAATAACATATTTTTCACAAGACATTGATTTACAAACAACTTAACTTATACAAACTCATTTTTACATGGTTATTCATTTAACCATGCATTATTCTCTTATTTATACGTATCATCTGAACTTATTGTTTTTCAAATGATTTACAAAGACAAAGCAAATTACAAGGTTCATGACTAAACATTTTCTTAAACAGAAGTCATGAATCTTATTTTCACAAAACCTATGTACTCGCCGGCATTTTTATGCTGACGTACCTATTTTCACATGTGTTTCAGGAAATGAAGCATAGGATTGATCAAGATACACTTAGGCGGACATGGGCCTTAGTGACAATAAAAGATGCAAGACTAGTTATTTATGTTGTATTTCCTTGTTTGTTAAGACATTGTAACACTTTTAATCAATAAAACGAAACTTCAATTGCCATGGATTTGAAACAATTAATTCTGTTACAACACTCCCCGACATTTTCGCCACGTTTTGTATGTTCTACGTGGTCGGGGTGTGACATAAACTACTCACGATGCAAGAAAACCGAATGCGAATGGTAAAAGATGAATAATTACAACACTCACAATTCTTATAAACAAAACTAAACCAAAAGTATTCTTCAAGTTATGAAAAACAATCCAACAAAAAACTAAATAAACAAGGTTTAAGTTTCACATACATGAACCATCCACCTAGAGGTGGTCACAAAAGAATCTAGCCACTCATAGTTATGATTTGATCTTCTTTGTTGTCTTGGATGTATGATTGCATGAAAGATTGATGAAAATTGAGGTTGGGAACTCCAAAATTCGTCCTTGTGAAGTGGAAAACGGCTAGGGTTAATGACCATCTCGTTTGGGGTTGAAGATATCTTAAAATAAAGTGAAATCCTGAATTTCCGCGTGATTATCTGATGTCAGCGCAAGGTTGTGCCCCCTAGGCACAAGGTTATGCCCCTGACACATGTCATCTGTATTGCGTCAGAACTGACACAAGGTTGCGCCAAACTGGTTTCTTCTTGCGCCAACTACTGGTTTCTTACCATATTTCGCATTTTTCAACTCCCAACTTGTGTGTAAGCTTCTAACTTTCATAAATCTTCCTGAAAACCTCCCGTTTAGCTTCAAAATCAATCCGTTAAGCTCTGGGTACCTACAAATAGAAACACACTCAAAGTAACCATGTTTTATGATAATAAACACTTAAAACCTTATATTTACACATGTTAAAACATGGTTATTTACCCTTCTATCACTTCCCCACACTTCACCTTTGCTTGCCCCCAAGCAAAGCTTTCTCACAACTATCCCACCAACATTAACAGTTACACTTCACTAATAATTACCAATTCTCGGTTCGGTCCAAAGTCATACCCCATTCACAGATCAGCATTAGATGTGTTAATTCAACAGGAAAACATGATACTATTTTTAAAACCGAATTTACCCAATTAAGCATAACACGCTCCCGATTTTTATTCCCATGCAACACGGCCCTCACAAATTGTCACTCCCCTCGATTTAATATCGGAACTAGTATGTAATGCACTAGTATTAATCACTCATCAACCGAATATGAAACTCTGTACTCATAAGCTTGTTTGACAATCACACCTCCACTGTATCACATAGACAATGCACATATCTAAAGGACTTACGGGTTTTGGGCTTAGGCTAATGACATGTAATTTTTCTCGATTTTGTAAGTAGCTAATAAGAAAAGAGGAATACCAAACCACAACAATCTTTATTCATACTAATCCTACTAATGAACAACTTTGGGTTATTTTCGACCCATAATTAAACACCACTAACATATATATTTTTTCTCAGCCACCTATTTTGGTCATATGACCCATTTACTTGGCTGAACTTTTTTTTTTGCAACAACTATATACATAACTAAACACATAGATTGTCGTTAACAGTTGATAATAGAATGGTTCGGTTTAGGTAATAATTTGGGTTTAACAAACGAATAGGTATCAGGCTCAAATTTGGCTACTATTGGTAATTGTTAAATAGAAGTGTAAAGGTGAAGGAATTCCTAATTTGCCTCTATTATCTATGTGCATAGATCAAGTCCACAGTCTTAGTATGTATCAAATCAGACAAGTTCTAAAGAAGAGCAACATACAACCTACTCTCAACAAATGAATATATATCAAATCATCTAACCATTATAGTAGGCTCAAAATCTCACTGAAGTAGGGAATAGGGTTGCCGATGTGTGCATGCATTTATTACCCAGAGCTTGTCACCCCTAGTTATGCAATTCTAAACATTTTCTATAAAACACCTGCTGAAAACGGTTCATATTACTTTTCTGTAGAATTAGACCATGACTATGGACCTAGACCATTAAGTTAGCATTTGAAAAGTTGATGATTTACATTGAAAATGCAGTTTTCAAGCGCAATTAAGCCCGCTTAGCAACACACTTTTTTTTTTTCTTTTCAAAATTTTCAATTTTTTTTCAGTTTTCATCGTTTTCAATCACTTCCAACATCTTTCAAACTCTTATTCCAAACCTTTCCCTTCCAGGGTTTCCACATCCCCACACTTAGGCGACATTGTCCCCAATGTATTGTGCTTTTAAAACAAAACCCAGGAATACCAACCGACAAACCCCATGAGCGACCAATTCCTAACACAAAAAACTTAAACACATTCCCTAGACGCAAATAGTTTAACACCACCAAAAACATGAATAGAAATGCAATAATAAAAGTGGAACAGACTCCCCTAGTTTAAAGCATAGAATCCTCATGCGTCATGTTCCACAACGACCGTATAGCATTTCATTTGTGGTCGTGTCCAACAAGTACTCGGGTTAATCTCTACAATTAGTGTTCGAATCATCCCCGTCCAAATGGAGATTGAGTATGGACAGTTCTGACTGAACTCTAATCCGTGCATTGTCCGTAACTGCAACTAGAACGTATTGGGACTTCACCAAACATCCCCATACTTGGACCATTGCATTCCGTAGAGATTAATAACCTGGTAACCTACAAAAATACTCATGCAAAAACAAAACAAATATACACTACTCTACATCCTCAGGCTGCCTCCTGAGAGCGCTAAGTTTATAGGTCTTCAGCCATACCGTACCTGATATACCCTCGTGGTGGTCGAGTGGGCTGCTTGCGCCCCATGGCCTCTAAGTATGTACTCCGCCAATGCTCTGGTAAGTCATCCACTGTATTCCACATTGGACCGAATAACTCTAACCTCCGTTTTGCATTATCACATTCAGGTGGTTTCTTTTTCTTCTTCTTCCCTCATGGCTCCCTTTTTTCTGTCTTAAGCTCCTCATGAACCACACCTTCCTTTTTCCTTACTGCTTTGCTCCCTGCCACTTCAAACCTGTTAACCATAAAACACTCATGTTTGGTTTGAATCTCCTTTGTAGGAGAGACATTTTCTTCACCACTTTAAACTTTTGAGTATTCACCTGAAATAAGAGGATTAGTGACATTTGAAAACACATTTAACCGTAACTCACGGTCACCAAACTTCATACTTACCGTTCCATCAACACAATTAATAATGGCATGAGCAGTTGCTAAGAACGGTCTACCCAGAACGACTGGAGGGTGCATGTTCTTTGAACTTGTGGTACAATCAAGCACTAAGAAGTCAACTGGGTAGTAACACTCTTCTACCTTCACAATTACGTCTCTTACAATCCCCCTCGGACACATGGGCGTCTGATCAGCCAACACCACGGTGGTGTTGACTTTTTGTAGCGGGCAAAAATCATATTGGTCATACAGACTCCCTGGTAGAATACTAACACACGCTCCAGGATCCAGCAGTGCCTTTTCTATTTGTAAATTCACCCACTTGCACGTAAATAATGGATGCTCCTGGATCTTGGAGTTTGGGGGGAAGAGTACTCAACAAAATGGCATTCACATTTGCGGTTAAATCAAGTTTTTTAGGAAATTTGTGAAGTAGTTTTTGGGTACTTAACTCCTTCAAACACTCAACATGATCGGGACTCTCTTTAATCGCATCGAGTAAGGGTAGATTAATTTTAGCTTGTTTAAAATTTTCCCACCTTTCATCCCTTGGTGGGTTTCGTTTACTCAAGACAAATGTTTCAGATGGTTTTAATAAAGCCATAGGAAATGGAACTTTAACTTTCTTATCATCAACTTCAACAAACATTTCATTTTCATAAAGAGATTCTTTCAACTTAGTACTTTCCTGATCATATTGAGAATCCAAACTAGTATCAACATCCTCCACCACCTCCTCGACTAATTGTGATGGTGGAGTTACTTCAACACTACCAATTTCAAAAGTTGGAAGAATACTTACCGCATTGACGTGCACATTTCTTCCATTCTTTGAGCTAGATGACTGATGTGCTGGATTAACTGTGGTAGTGCTTGGAAACTTACCTGGATCTCTTCTCAGCTGAGCTAGATCTTCTTCTAGCTGCCCCAACTGCTTCTGCACTGCTTCAGAAGTTTTGTCTCGAACTTCATTATCTTTCTGGATGTCCTTCATGAACTTCATAATAGCATCCAATTTGTCATCACTCGTTCCACCACTACTTGAAGAGTTAACCTGTTGATTACCCTGATTATACTGGCCCTGAGTTGGGTAATTACCTTGTGAGTAATTCCCTTGACGGCTCTGATACTACTGGCCTCCTTGCGTGGGTACTTGAAAATTAGGGTTCATTTGATTAGCAGTATTTCCATAACTAAAATTCGGGTGATTTCGTAAACCTGGATGATATGTATTCGGTTTCATGTCATATTGTTTTCGTTCACTGAATACTTGGTTCACTTCTTCATTTGGACCCATCCTTGCGGGACACTCTCCAACCTGGTGTCCTAACTTACCACAATCTGTACACACCGCAAATGCATTAGCTACTCTAACTTCGGTTCCCTTTCCTAACTTCATCTGAGCCACTTGTCACTCTAACAACAAATTCTGATGTTTCAGTTTCTCAACCCGTTCTTCAGCTTCATAATCAATTGATCTCGCTGACGCTGATCTTGCTCTCCTGCTTGACTGTGCCTGCCTTTTAGAAATGGCACTCTATCTCTCCAAGTATGCCCATTCTGCAGCTTTTGTATTAGTGAGAAATGTGACATTGCTGACAGCTATAAGATCTCTAACATCTTCAGGAAGCAACCCATCATAGAACGCTTTAATCAACTCCCATATCTGAATGCCATGATGGGGGCATTTCCTAAGCAACTCCTTAAACCTTGTGAACGCCTCATGGAACGTTTCCCCTGAATGTTGTTGGAATGCTCTGATTGCATCCCGAGCTTCACTGGTTCTATTCATGGTGTAGTATTCTTCCAAGAATACCTGCTGCATCTCTTGCCAAGTGTAGATGCTACCAGGAGGTAATGTCACGAACCACTGGCGTGCTTTGTCTTTAGAGTAAACTGAAACAACATCAACTTCACTTCATCCTTTGTAAACCCTGACCCCCTAATAGTCTGACAAATTGATTCAAAACTTGCAATGTTCAAGTACGGTTCTTCAGTCCTTTTGCCATAAAACTCTAGGAGATGTCCTAAGTATTGAGGCCTCACCTCAAAAGGTCTATTATTGTTCCCAATAGGTGTGACTATAGCTAACGAGTTAGGTACTACAAATGGTCGACAGTGACCTTCAACGCCTCGAACTGGTGCCCTTTGCACAACCTGTGGGACACCATCCATAAACTGCAGCTGATCGCCCCAAACCAATTATTAGCTCATTGGTTCCCCGCGTTAAACTGTGGGACTCCATGTTGAACTTGATTTTGTGGAATCGGGTTCTGGATGTGATTTCTTTGATTGTCCTGTTGTTGTATTCACCGCCTCGAACTGGTGCCCTTTGCACAACCTGTGGGACACCATCCATAAACTGCAGCTGATCGCCCCCAAACCGATTATTAGCTCATTGGTTCCCCGCGTTAAACTGTGGGACTCCATGTTGAACTTGATTTTGTGGAATCGGGTTCTGGATGTGATTTCTTTGATTGACCTGTTTTTGTACCGGATATCATTGATTCACATTATACCCTTCATTGTACCTATAATCCGTGTATCTCCCGTCATACTGGTTTTGATAATCATCATCTTCCCAACCAGATTCCTAAGTATGAACACTGCCTTCTCTGTGTTGGGAACCCTCATCATACCCGTGTTGATGTTGTGGTTGGTTAAGAAGAATAATTTCCCCATGTCGGAGATTAAGATTTCCAGGTTAGTTTTGTGGGCCTGGGTTGAATTGTGGAAATGGTTGTGGTGGTGGCTGATTCTGGTTTTGATTGTTGGGCTGGTTTTGATTTTAATTTTGGTTTTGAGGAATTGGTGGATCTAGAATAGGTGGGATTGATTCATTTTGTGGAGCTTGGTTTTGTGGCTCTTGGTCAGCCATCTCGTGAGCTGCCTGTTCAAGGTCTTGAGCAACTGTTGATGACTGAACTTTAGCTTTCACTGCTAAACGTAAGCGAACGAGATTCTGTCGAGCATTCTTTTCGATTTCTGGATCAAATAAGAGCAGTGGTGATTTCTTTGAAAACCTTGTATGCATGCAACACGAGAATCACCTGCACACAGACAAACAAGAAACCAAGCGTAATACTGAACAAAACAAAAAGAAACAAAAGAAAGGAAATATTTTTGGATTTTTTTTATTTTTTAATTTTTTTTATATTTTTAATTTTTAAGAAAAACATCTAACTAACACTAAGCGCACCAATTCCCCGGCAACGACGCCATGTTGATCGATGTCGAAAGGTCGGTCAAAAACAAGTTTAAAATTTGGTCCTAAGTACCTTTACTAGCAAGGGTAAGTAGGGTCGTCTCCACAAGGAATATGTGGTTAGTGTTGATTGTAAAAACCTAGATTAACTAAAACTAAGAAAAACTATTGCTTTGATTGTGTTTTGAGATTTTTGATCGAGTATAATTAAGAAAGTTATTAATTTTAAAGAAAAGCAACCCCTCCGGATTTCCGGTTCAATGATTCACCCAAGCCTGTTAATTTGGTCATATGACCCATTGACGTGCACATTTCTTCCATTCTTTGAGCTAGATGACTAATGTGCTGGATTAACTGTGGTAGTGCTTGGCAACTTACCTGGATCTCTTCTCAGCTGAGCTAGATCTTCTTCTAGCTGCCCCAACTGCTTCTGCACTGCTTCAGAAGTTTTTTCTCGAACTTCATTATCTTTCTGGATGTCCTTCATGAACTTCATAATAGCATCCAATTTGTCATCACTCGTTCCACCACTACTTGAAGAGTTAACCTGTTGATTACCCTGATTATACTGGCCCTGAGTTGGGTAATTACCTTGTGAGTAGTTCCCTTGACGGCTCTGATACTACTGGCCTCCTTGCATGGGTACTTGAAAATTAGGGTTCATTTGATTAGCAGTATTTCCATAACTAAAATTCAGGTGATATCGTAAACCTGGATTATATGTATTCGGTTTCATGTCATATTGTTTTCGTTCACTGAATACTTGGTTCACTTCTTCATTTGGACCCATCCTTGCGGGACACTCTCCAACCTGGTGTCCTAACTTACCACAATCTGTACACACCGCAAATGCATTAGCTGCTCTAACTTCGGTTCCCTTTCCTAACTTCATCTGAGCCACTTGTCACTCTAACAACAAATTCTGATGTTTCAGTTTCTCAACCCGTTCTTCAGCTTCATAATCAATTGATCTTGCTGACACTGATCTTGCTCTCCTGCTTGACTGTGCCTGCCTTTTAGAAATGGCACTCTATCTCTCCAAGTATGCCCATTCTGCAGCTTTTGTATTAGTGAGAAATGTGACATTGCTGACAGCTATAAGATCTCTAACATCTTCAGGAAGCAACCCATCATAGAACGCTTTAATCAACTCCCATATCTGAATGCCATGATGGGGGCATTTCCTAAGCAACTCCTTAAACCTTGTGAACGCCTCATGGAACGTTTCCCCTGAATGTTGTTGGAATGCTCTGATTGCATCCCGAGCTTCACTGGTTCTATTCATGGTGTAGTATTCTTCCAAGAATACCTGCTGCATCTTTTGCCAAGTGTAGATGCTACCAGGAGGTAATGACACGAACCACTGGCGTGCTTTGTCTTTAGAGTAAACTGAAACAGCATCAACTTCACTTCGTCCTTTGTAAACCCTGACCCCCTAATAGTCTGACAAATTGATTCAAAACTTGCAATGTACAAGTACGTTTCTTCAGTCCTTTTGCCATAAAACTCTGGGAGATGTCCTAAGTATTGAGGCCTCACCTCAAAAGGTCTATTATTGTTCCCAATAGGTGTGACTATAGCTAACGAGTTAGGTACTACAACTGGTCGACAGTGACCTTCAACGCCTCGAACTGGTGCCCTTTGCACAACCTATGGGACACCATCCATAAACTGCAGCTGATCGCCCCAAACCGATTATTAGCTCATTGGTTCCCCGCGTTAAACTGTGGGACTCCATGTTGAACTTGATTTTGTGGAATCGGGTTCTGGATGTGATTTCTTTGATTGTCCTGTTGTTGTATTCACCGCCTCGAACTGGTGCCCTTTGCACAACCTGTGGGACACCATCCATAAACTGCAGCTGGTCGCCCCCAAACCGATTATTAGCTCATTGGTTCCCCGCGTTAAACTGTGGGACTCCATGTTGAACTTGATTTTGTGGAATCGGGTTCTGGATGTGATTTCTTTGATTGACCTGTTTTTGTACCGGATATCATTGATTCACATTATACCCTTCATTGTACCTATAATCCGTGTATCTCCCGTCATACTGGTTTTGATAATCATCATCTTCCCAACCAGATTCCTAAGTATGAACACTGCCTTCTCTGTGTTGGGAACCCTCATCATACCCGTGTTGATGTTGTGGTTGGTTAAGAAGAATAATTTCCCCATGTCGGAGATTAAGATTTCCAGGTTAGTTTTGTGGGCCTGGGTTGAATTGTGGAAATGGTTGTGGTGGTGGTTGATTCTGGTTTTGATTGTTGGGCTGGTTTTGATTTTAATTTTGGTTTTGAGGAATTGGTGGATCTAGAATAGGTGGGATTGATTTGTGACAACTCGAATTTCCGACGTTCTTTATTCGCATTTAATGCACGTTGACTTTGACTATATGGTTGTGTTATGATAAAACCTAGTGTGTTTGCTTGATTATGTGTTTGATTGTATAACATGTCGTGAAACATAAACTGCTTAACATAGGAAGAGTCCGACGAAACACAAGTGTGTTTCGCCATAACTAATCTCGACGAAACAGATTATGTTTCGCCCAATACGACTCGACGAAACAAGCTGTTTCGCCGGCCCAGATTCGCCGAAGCCCATTACGGGCCCAGAACGTTAAATCGCAAATATTAACGTGAACCGACTTCTGTTTTCATATCTTTGGCAAAAGTTGAAACCCTAGAAGTTTCCCTCACTGGTGGTGCGACGGCAGCAAGTTTACCCCCCCTTCTCTCGAAACATCATTCTGTTATCCAAGAACTTGGTTAGTAATTAACATCTCAACTTCGTTATGCGTATGTTGTGTTGGTTATTGATATTGTCGTTTGCACTCTTTGTTTAGATGTTAAAGCACGCATGAATATTAAAGTGATAGACGATTAGATTTTTGGTTAATAATCGATCTAAGTTAATTGAACAGTAGATAATTGATCTCATGGAAGTGTGATGGTAATATAATTAATTGCATATGAGATGTTGTATTATGTGGTTGTATGTGGAGTGTCAGGGAATATGAAAGAGTGTGCTATTAGATAAGCCTCCTTCCAAGTTGTCGGCCATGATAGATAGATAATGAGATTTTCATGAATTGCATGTTATGTATGTTGCTATGCATATTGTGATTTGGATGATGTTCCTGTTACATGACACGTGATTGGATTGTATTGATAACTAATAAATGAATAGTTTATTAGATGTTTTCCTCACAAGAATATAGTTGTCAAACCACTTCATAATCGGTCCAATAACATACGAATTGCAGCCACTATATATGTTGGTCAAATAACAACATGAAATCAACTTACACTTGTCGGCCGTGTTTGATTATTTTAGTTGATATATCGATTGAATGGTGGGGTTGTTCTCGAAATGTTGTGGTAAATTATATGTTTATATATATTGATGATCGATGATGTTGATGACTGCTGTTAGCATGATTAGGGTTTGCTGCATGTAACTGATGGACGTAACTGATATCCACACGAAACAGGTTTGACGAAACAGACCTCTTGGCGAAACAGAAAGTGTTTCGCCAAGGGCAATCGGCGAATTTGAATCCTGTTTCGCCAAACAAGACTACGACGAAACAGAACGTGTTTCGTCAAATTGTGTTTCGCCAACTTATGTGTTTCGCCATTATGTGTGTGTTTCGCCGAACAGTTAATCTGCACAGTAACTTGAGTTAATTCTGTTAAGTGTTAACTGGAATATTTAACAGCTGTTAAGTGTAACCATCTTGTATACGATTGTGAATACGTGCTACATGTTTATACGTGAACAACTGGAACACAAACTGATTTCACATACGTGCATACTTTAGGACGTGATTGATTACTTGCGAGCATACACTTAGCATACCGAGCAAACCAAGGTGAGTTCACACAAGCCAAGGCATGGGGTTCCCAGGGGGGAATGGGGATTTGATGATTTACTGTACATACATGGATGATAGAACCTACTGCTAGACTAGTAACACTTATTGAACGATCTTCGCACACCTGCCAAGGATTGGCCGCGATATTATGACTGACTTCGCACACCTGCCAAGGACATTGGCCGCGAACTGAATTTACACATCTTCGCACACCTGCCTAGAGAGGCCGCGATACAAACAAACCTAGTCTAGAAAACTTGGGGAAAGACCTTCCCCAACATCTTCGCACACCTGCCTGGAGGGCCGCGATGGAAACTAATATGATACATTGTAACGAACGAACATACTACTACTCACGTTATACTGTTACTGAACTATTAACTGTGAACTCGCTCAACTAGTTGTTGACTCTCTCTTGCATGCCTTGCAGGACCTTAGGTACATATGGAGCTTGCACAGGGAGGAGCAGGTCGTTGTGGGACATGGATCGATGATACCATGTTATCTATTTAAACATTTGAATTTACTTTTTACATTGGGTTTACATGCTATTGCTTCCGCTATACACTTATGGATGTTTGGTTTTGAAAACACCTTTCGTATTGATGAATGATTTTACTACTTACTTATATGTTCAATATGATTGGTGGCTTGATCCTGGTCAGTCACGCCTCCAAGCGGTGATACTCCGCGTGTGGATTTTGGGGGTGTGACAGATTGGTTTCAGAGCCATTGGTTATTGAGAACTTGGTTTTAATAAAGGGAAAACAATTTTGTTAAAACCAGACTATAACCAGAACAGTGCTCTCAACGATCCACAACGACGCTTCGCTCCACGTGCAAGGCTCAACACCATAGGTATTACTATTCATGTTACATTACCTACATGCTAGAACTACATAGACCTTTGCTCGTGGTATGCTTAGATCACAGAACTTGCTATATGTTATTGCTTGAGAATACTCGTGTGCTCACTCTCTTCTGTCATCGCACAATTCGCGAACCTATCTCACTTATGTTATCTTTACTATGAAGATCATGTCTGCACGTATCAACATGACCCAGGACCAGTTGACGGCCCTCATTAACGAACGAGTTACTGCGGCAGTTGCAGCCGCACAAGCAGGAGGTATACCCTGCAGTTACAACTCACACTAGGATCCTTAGATCCTACATTCCTAAATCAACTCTCGTGTTTAAACTTGTCCTAATTCTTTTACACAACAGGTCAAGCACCTGTTTGCACTTTCAAGACTTTCATGGACTGTCGTCCATCCACTTTCAGCGGCACTGAAGGAGCCGTAGGTCTCCTGCACTGGTTTGAAAAGATAGAGTCTGTGTTTGAGATGTGTGAATGCCCTGAGGCACGCAGGGTGAAGTATGCTACCGGTACCCTCGAGGGTTTAGCCCTCACATGGTGGAAAGCACAGGTTCAAATACTGGGGTTGGTTGCTGCTAACGCCACCCCATGGAACAATTTCAAAGAGATGATCAAGGAGGAATACTGCAGTCGAGATGATATTCATAAGCTGGAAGTCGAGTTTTTCAACCTCAAGATGACGGGGTCTGAGATCGAAGCGTATACCAAGAGATCAAATGAGCTTGCATTATTGTGTCCTACTCTGGTGCACAAGCGTATTGAACTTTATCTTAAGGGTCTGGTGCCAGAGATCCAGAGTCATGTGACTTCAGCAAATCATGCCACTTACCAGCAGGTTGTTCAGTTGGCTCACCGTCTCACGGATCAGGCGGTGGAGCAAAACAGGTTGCCTAAACGCATCAACGCTACTGCTACCGCTACTACTTCAGTTACTCCTGCTACTCCCAGCGACAATAAGAGGAAATGGGAGGGGGATTCTAGCAAAGGTTCAGCTACTGTTCAGTCTCAAGCTCAGCAACGCAAGACAAATGATCACCAGAGTCCGAATCAGCAATCATCAGGTAGTCAAGGGCAGAGTGGCTATCGGGGAATTCACCCATGGTGTAGAAGGTGCAACAAACACCACAGTGGAAGATGCCGCAGGGAGCAGTGTCAAAGATGCCTCAAGATGGGTCATGAGGCTAAGGATTGTAGAAGCGCACGGCCAGCAAATCAGAACCAGCAACAACAACCACCTGCTCCACGAAACCAGCCTCAGCAGCAGCAGCAGGGAAACAGGGGATGCTACCAGTGTGGGGCTGAAGGTCATTACAAGCGGGATTGCCCTCAGTTAAACCAGAACCAGAACAATAACAACAACAACAACAATCAAGGCAATGGGAACAACAACAACGGTGGGAACAATAACAACAATGGTGCTAGAGGTCGTATGTTTGTGATCGGGCAGGGTGATGCCAGGAATGATCCCAACGTGGTTATGGGTAAGTTTCTTCTTGACGACTTTTATGTTACTGTACTATTTGATTCTGGTGCGGATACAAGTTACATGTCTTTAAAAGTTAGTGAAATGTTAAAACGTGCACCAACTCTCCTAAACACCAAGCATGTCGTAGAGTTAGCTAACGGTAAAAGTTTAGAAGCCACACGCATAGTTAAAGGGTGTAATCTTATTCTCGCTGGTCAGACTTTCTCCATCGATCTCATTCCTATAACCTTGAGTAGCTTTGACGTCGTCATTGGCATGGATTGGTTATCTCAACAACAAGCGGAGATCCTATGCAAAGAAAAGATCATTCGCATTCCTCGTTCTGGTAAAGAACCTCTCGAAGTTCAGGGCGACAAGAGTGGTGTCGTGAGTGGCATCATTTCTTTCTTGAAGGCTCAGAAGTGTTTACGTAAGGGTCACACAGCTGTTTTAGCACTAGTTACTGATATGTCGAAGAAAGAGAAAAAGATTGAAGATATTCCTGTAGTACGCGACTTTCCTCAAGTGTTTCCAGAAGAGTTACCTGGGTTACCGCCTCATCGCCAGGTCGAATTTCAGATCGAACTCACTCCAGGAGCAGCACCCATAGCTCGAGCACCTTATCGCTTAGCTCCAACGGAACTGGAGGGACTGTATAAGCAACTACCAGAACTCTTGGAAAAAGGGTTTTATACGTCCTAGCTCTTCGCCCTGGGGAGCTCCAGTACTATTTGTAAAGAAGAAGGACGGTACCTTCCGCATGTGTAGAAGACTACCGTGAACTGAACAAGGTGACTGTGAAGAATCGCTATCCTCTTTCATGCATCGACGATTTATTCGACCAGTTGCAAGGGTCGAGCTACTACTCCAAGATAGACTTAAGGTCAGGGTACCATCAGCTGAGAGTCCGGGATGAGGACGTCTCTAAAACAGCATTTAGAACTCGCTGCGGCCACTACGAGTTTATGGTCATGCCATTCGGGCTAACGAACGCGCCTGCCGTATTTATGGATCTTATGAACAGGGTGTGCAAACCCTATCTCGACAAGTTCGTCATTGTTTTCATCGACGACATCCTGATTTATTCGAAAAGTCAGGAGGAACACGAGCAGCACCTACGACTCAAACAGGAACTTCTACGAACGGAACAGCTATACGCTAAGTTTTCTAAATGTGACTTCTGGCTTCGTGAAGTCCACTTCTTAGGCCACGTGGTAAACAAGGATGGGATTCATGTAGATCCATCCAAGGTAGATTCGATTAAGAATTGGCCTGCGCCTCGTACACCAACAGAAATACGCCAATTCTTGGGTTTGGCGGGTTATTACAGACGTTTCATCAAAGACTTCTCAAAGATTGCTCAGCCGCTTACACTACTGACGCAGAAGGGTGTTGTTTATCGTTGGGGTAATGCACAGGAAACAGCTTTTCAGCACTTAAAGGATAGACTTTGTAGCGCACCTATCCTCTCATTTCCTGAAGGCACGGACGATTTCGTAGTCTACTGCGACGCATCTATCCAAGGTCTTGGATGTGTATTGATGCAAAGGGATAAAGTTATTGCTTACGCTTCGCGCCAACTTAAGATTCACGAACGGAATTATACGACACACGACCTAGAGCTGGGAGCGGTTGTTTTTGCACTTAAGATATGGCGACACTATTTGTATGGTACCAAGTGCGCAATCTACACTGATCACAGAAGCCTCGAACATATCTTCAAACAGAAGGAACTGAATATGCGACAGCGACGATGGGTCGAACTGCTAAACGACTACGAATGCTCAATCAGGTACCACCCAGGCAAAGCCAATGTTGTGGCTGACGCCCTCAGTCGAAAAGACACTGCGCCTAAGCGCGTGCGAGCTTTACAACTCACTATACAGTCTAGTCTTCCTTCTCAGATACGAGATGCTCAGGTAGAAGCACTGAAACCAGACAACGTCAGGGCTGAAGCCCTACGCGGCTCAAGACAACGATTAGAACAGAAGGAAGATGGTGCTTACTACGTCACAGGACGCATTTGGGTCCCACTGTATGGCAATTTACGCGAGCTGGTAATGGATGAAGCTCACAAGTCTCGCTACTCGGTACACCCTGGTTCGGATAAAATGTACCACGATATTAAGACTACATACTGGTGGCCTAGCATGAAGGCCCACATAGCCACATACGTTAGCAAATGCTTGACTTGTGCGAGAGTCAAGGCAGAATATCAGAAACCATCAGGTCCACTTCAACAACCAGAGATACCACAATGGAAATGGGAACAAATTTCCATGGATTTTGTTACTGGCCTACCTAGATCTCAGCGTGGAAATGATACTATTTGGGTGATCGTGGATCGACTCACAAAGTCTGCTCACTTCTTGGCTATCAAAGAAACAGACAAGTTCTCTACCTTAGCAGATATTTACTTAAAAGAAGTGGTCTCGAGGCACGGAGTGCCAACCTCCATCATATCTGATCGTGACGCACGTTTTACTTCAGAACTGTAACATCCCGAAAATATAAAACACTATATCAGAATTATAAAGCCTAAATAAATGGGAGTTTACTAACTAGAAATTTTAACCTAGTTAGTTAACTAGTCTAGAAATAGCCTATAGAGTGATTAAAAAGCTATCAAACCATATGTTGAACAAAATAGAGGGACCAAAGTTGTAAACTCTAAAACTTAATTAAAGTTTGTCAAATAAAAATAAACCAAACACCCCAAACCAGGGTGTTGGTCGATCAGAGAGGAGCAGGGGGCGACACCCCCAACCCAAGAACCCTAATCACACAAATCTCTTAAATTGAAGATGAAATTCTGATCCAAAACGAAATCCGAGTTTAGATTATCGATCCTCATCACAAGAGGATCATAAGGTATGTAAAAATTCGTGTTAAATCCTTGTTTGAAATTCTCATGATTTTGGAAATCTGAAATTAGATGCTTGCATGTTTGTTACTTGGTTAGATTGAAGTTGAATAGGTGTTTAGAAGTGCAACCTAGTTAACTATTTGAGAAATCATGCCCAAATTCAGAGAATTCTATGAATCCATGGAAGCTAGGTTATGGGTTTTATAAGATGATGATGAACACTAGGATTTGAATGATAATTCTAGCATAAATTTCATCATAGGAGGTAATTCCTGTGATATTGATGTTAAAATATGTGCAAGGTTACTAATTAAAGTGAAAATTGAGGTTTAAAGTTCAAGTCATGAACTTGGAAATGATGGCAGGAAAATCTGACCCGTTAGGTGTTTGTAGAAATGCCTAAGTGAGGATTTTTGATGTTAAATTTGATGAGAAAGCAGATTTGATCATGTTTCACTATGATATGAATATGGTCATGGGAAAGAGTTCTAAACAAGTTGTAAAACTAAATTTCTAGGCAAGGAGTCCGGATCATCAAGCGGACAAGCCGGAGGAAATTCACGAGGGAAAGGCGTGCTTTAAAGGTACGAAATTATTGTTTCGTTACATTATGTACTATTAGATAGATTTATGTTGTAGTTTGAAAACATGGTAAACAAGATGAATAAATGTACTACGGATATGACTTTCATCTTATTCTAGTGAGGTGGGTCAAAACAATTGTTAGAAATTGAGGTTTGAATTGCATTATTTAAAGATTAACTCTTAGTGTCTAAACGGGTCGAACAATCAAGCAAGACATGGTTAAGGATCCGGACTATATTAATTTGATTCTCTGAATAGGTTAATGCATATATATCAAGATAAATATATGAGAATTCGATGTTAGATCATTTGAGAAGTGAAATCCGCAGGTGGGTTGAGTACAATGAACTTGCCAAACAAAATCATAGATTTCCAGCGAATACCGTAAATTACGGTATTACCGTAATTTACGGTAGAAGTCCTGATGCTTTACGGTCATCTTCTACTGATTTACGGTGACCCATTTAGTTCCAAGACTCACCGTAAATTACGGTGATACCGTAATTTACGGTGGACTATATATATTATTTTTTTTATTATTCATTATTTTATTTCAATTACTTTACAAGGTTTAAATGTTAGATCTTGTGTTCAAAATGTTATATAATGATGTCAAAACTAATGTTTAACGGTTTTGACCCTAGGTAACTAGATGGACTTTACGGATGATGATCAAGTAACGTCGAAGAACCGAACACAACTTTTGAAGCTTCCGCTATGTGTCTTAATATTTCTTAAACTTTGTTCATGGATTGTACTTATTACTCAAACAAATTTTGAATGTTCTAATCGGTCAAGTGTTGACTAAGTTTTATAATACTTCTAAAACTTATGTAAATCTAGTATCTTTTGGTATAAATTGTATAAACTTAATTTTAATTCCAGTGAAAATTTTAAGGGTGTTACAAGTTGGTATCAGAGCTCATGGTTGTCAATAAGTGTTCGGTTCAAGCTTGATCGATCGTCCGGTAAGAATTAACTTGTGTTGTTAATAAATTATGTACTACGTATAAAATGAGAAATAAACAATATGCATGAAAAGAGTGTGTAAGCTCACTCAAAAACAAGAAATGCATGAAACAAGAATGATCAAATCAAGTTACGGACTTGATTGAATAGAAACAAGAATGATCAAATCAAGTTACGGACTTGATTGAATAGAAACAAGAATGATCAAATCAAGTTACGGACTTGATTGAATAGAAACAAGAATCATTAAATCAAGTTACGAACTTGATTGAATTAAAACAAGAACGATCAAATCAAGTTACGAACTTGATTAAATCAAAACAAGTAAAGCATGTGTTATAAACGGAATGTTTAACAATCTATGTAAACATTTCAGAAATCGAGATGGCTGATAAAGGCAATGATAATGCGGTGCCAAGAGTCACCGAACAAGTGAGGGAAGTGATTGCCGAAGAGGTTGGAAAGGCGATCGAAAATAGTTTGTCGGGCTTTATTGATAAAATCCAAAACACGGTTTTATCAATAGTAGAAGATAGAATCAAGAAACTGGAGGATGATTCAAATGTAGTAAAGGAAAAGCGTGGAGGACGAAAGCCTTGTTCATACAAGGAATTCATGGCTTGTAAACCACCAATATATAATGCGGAGGTTGACCCAATAGTGTGCCAACGATGGCTAAGTGACATCGAAGGGGTATTCGAGAGAACCCATTGTGACGAAGAAGACTACGTAGCCTATGGTACGGGTCAACTGAGGAGCCAAGCGAAAGATTGGTGGGATAACAAAAAGAAGGAGATTGGAAGCGAAGCGGCTAAGGCCATGACTTGGGAGGAGTTTAAGACGCCGTTTCTTAAACACCATAGTCCCAAAGCGGTCATAAACAAGATCAAGGAAGAGTTCATGCAACTCAGACACAAAGGTGAATCCATAGACAAGATCACGGGAATGTTTATGGATAAGATGAAGTTCTGTGATGATTTGATAACGAACGAAGAGCAAAAGGTCTATTATTATCATAATATGCTAAGCGCGGAGTATAGAGAATTCATAACCCCTTCAAAGTATGAGACCCTTACCGAGATTGTAAATGCTGCTCGGGAAAGGGAGATTGAATTGAAGAAGAGTATAGAACGGGGTGAACGAAGGGCACAAGATGTGAATCCAAGCCCTGCCAAGAAAGCAAGAACAAATGAATCCGCAAAGAAATCAGATGCTAAAGGTAATACATCAGGTTGCAAAATTTGTGGGAAGAATCATAAGGGCGAATGTCGTTACAAAGATAAGCCATGTCCCATATGCAAGAAAAAGGGACATATGGCTATGTCATGCCCGGAGAAGGTGACGGTTTGTTACAATTGTTATCGAACGGGTCACAAAAAGTCGGAATGCCCGGAACTGGTTGGAAAGAAAGATGGGCAAGAATCGAAAGATGAAGCCCCGAAAGCAAAGGCAAGATCTTTCCAACTAACTGCCGCAGAAGCGAAGATTGAACCTGATGTGGTCTCAGGTATATTTGCTGTAAATTCAATTCCCGCACATGTGTTATTTGATACGGGTGCGAATAAATCCTTTGTTTCATACGGGTTTATTCGACATCCTTCATTTATTTTAACAAGATTACCTGTGCCCTTAGAAGTAGAGATAGGTAATAACAAAAGCTTTATTGTTTGTGATGTATGTGAAAATTGCAAACTGAGCATCGACGATGAAGAGTATTTGATAAATCTAATCCCAATGTCGATGGGAGAATTCCAAGTAGTTGTGGGGATGGATTGGCTATCTCAATACCATGCAAAGGTCGTGTGTTTTCGCAAAGAGATAAAACTAACATCTCCGAGCGGAAAACACGTCACCATTTACGGCGAAAAACGAGGCAACCCCATAGTATGTTCGATGTTGAAAGCTCACAAGCTCATGAAGCGAGGATGCAAGGCATTCATAATTTATGCAAATGAGACCGAGAAAGAATCACGGAAGATTGGAGATGTACCGATAGTACGGGATTATGAAGATGTTTTTCCGGAAGATTTACCGGGGATACCGCCTGAACGGGAAGTAGAGTTCGGGATCGAATTGATTCCGGGCGCGAAACCTGTGGCAAAAGCCCCGTACCGACTTGCACCGTCGGAGTTACAAGAGCTGATGTCCCAAATTCAAGATTTGCTTGATAAAGGATTCATAAGGCCGAGTGTGTCTCCTTGGGGCGCACCGGTGTTGTTTGTGAGAAAGAAGGACGGGAGCATGCGTATGTGTATCGATTATCGGGAGTTAAACAAACTCACGGTAAAGAACCGATACCCGCTTCCGAGGATAGACGACTTATTTGACCAACTACAAGGCGCGAATTGGTTTTCAAAAATTGACCTTAGGTCGGGGTATCACCAACTAAAGGTCAAGGAAGAAGATGTGCCGAAGACGGCTTTTCGCACAAGATACGGACATTACGAATTTCTCGTGATGTCATTTGGGCTGACAAATGCGCCCGCGGCATTCATGGACCTCATGAACCGGGTTTGCAAGCCAATGTTGGATAAGTCGGTCATCGTGTTTATCGATGATATCTTGGTGTATTCGAAAAGCGAAGCTGAACACGCACACCACTTGCAAGAAGTGTTAGAGACACTTAGACGAGAGAAGCTTTATGCAAAATTTTCTAAATGTGCCTTTTGGTTACGAGAGGTACAATTTCTCGGTCATGTCATAAGTGCCGATGGAGTTTTGGTGGATCCGTCAAAGATAGAGGCGGTGTCAAAATGGAATCCCCCGAAGAACCCTTCTGAAATTAGAAGCTTTTTGGGGCTTGCTGGATATTATAGGAGATTCATTCAAGATTTCTCCAAGATTGCATCGCCGCTAACAAAGCTAACTCAAAAGAAAGCAAAGTTTGTTTGGGGAGTCGATCAAGAAAAAGCGTTTCGAACGCTAAAAGAAAGGCTAACTCAAGCTCCGGTACTGACATTGCCGGACGGAGTCGAAGACATGGTGGTCTATTCGGATGCTTCGTTATCGGGGCTCGGTTGCGTGTTGATGCAACGGGGCAAGGTAATAGCCTATGCCTCGAGACAATTGAAGATGCACGAGAAGAAATACCCCACGCACGATCTCGAATTGGCAGCGGTAGTGTTTGCATTAAAAATATGGAGACATTACTTGTATGGGGTAAAGTGCACCATATTCACCGATCACAAAAGTTTGAAATACTTCTTCGATCAGAAGGAGTTGAACATGCGGCAAAGGCGATGGCTAGAGACTGTGAAGGACTACGACTGTGAGATACATTATCACCCCGGAAAAGCAAACGTGGTAGCGGACGCTCTAAGTCGAAAAGCGGACTATGTCCCAATACGAGTGAGGTCAATGCAACTCGTGGTGACCTCGGGTATACTTGAACGAATTCGAGAAGCGCAGTTAGAAGCAGTGAAAGAAGAAAATTGGAAGAAAGAAAGAATAATTGGACAATTGAAAGATTTGACGGATGGGAATCATGGGTTGAAGACTCGATCCGGAAGGATATGGGTCCCACATACCTGTGGAGCAAAGGCGCTTCTACTTGATGAAGCTCATAAATCCCGTTATTCAATTCATCCGGGTGCGACCAAGATGTACAATGATTTGAAACAAAATTATTGGTGGCCCAGAATGAAGAGGGATGTGGCGAAGTATGTGGAAAAATGCTTGACATGCTTACAAGTCAAGGCGGAGCATCAGAAACCCTATGGCAAACTCCAACCGTTAGAAATTCCGGTTTGGAAATGGGAACATATTACAATGGACCTGTTAACCAAGTTGCCTAAGACGAATCGTGGTTTTGATGCAATATGGGTAGTGGTGGATAGATTGACGAAAAGTGCTCACTTCATTCCGATTCGTGAGACTTATACGTCAGAAAAGATGTCAGAAGTCTATACCAATGAAATCATAGCACGTCATGGAGTGCCGGTGTCCATTGTGTCTGATAGGGATACCCGGTTTACTTCGAATTTCTGGCGTGATTTCCAAGAACAAATGGGGACCAAGTTGTACATTAGCACTGCGTACCATCCCCAAACGGATGGACAAAGTGAAAGAACGATACAAATACTGGGAGATATGCTACGGGCGTGTATAATCGACTTTGGAGGCAGTTGGGATGTTCACCTACCGTTAGTCGAGTTTTCGTACAACAACAGTTACCAATCTAGTATTAAAATGGCACCATACGAACTGCTTTACGGTAGGAAGTGTCGAACCCCGGTTTGTTGGGGTGAAGTGGGTCCACGTGAACTTGCCCACCAAGACATAGTACAAGCCACGAACGAAAAGATCGATAAAGTTCGGGCACACTTGAAAGCGGCTCAAGACAGGCAAAAGGCGTATGTTGACAAAAGGAAAAGGCCAATTGAATTTCAAGTCGGTGACATGGTCATGCTAAAAGTGTCCCCATGGAAAGGTGTTATTAGATTTAGAAAGAAGGGGAAGTTAAGCCCAAGGTTTATCGGGCCATTTAAAATCATCGGAAGAGTTGGCAAGGTAGCTTACCGTCTTGAATTACCGGAGGAGCTGAGTGGGATCCATGGCACGTTTCATGTATCGCAATTAAGAAAGTGCCTAGCAGACGAAACGACATATATCCATTACGACGATATCGAAGTGGATAATAGTTTAAATTATGTGGTGAGACCGGTTGAAATTTTAGACAGAAAGGTCAAACGTTTACGAAATAAACAAATTGACCAAGTCAAAGTCAAATGGGAGCATAGGAAAGGTTCGGACACTACATGGGAGTCCGAAGAGGAGATGCGACGTCTTCACCCTACATTATTTGGTACGTACTTTGGTTTCGGGGACGAAACCCTTTTTAAGGGGGATGGACTTGTAACATCCCGAAAATATAAAACACTATATCAGAATTATAAAGCCTAAATAAATGGGAGTTTACTAACTAGAAATTTTAACCTAGTTAGTTAACTAGTCTAGAAATAGCCTATAGAGTGATTAAAAAGCTATCAAACCATATGTTGAACAAAATAGAGGGACCAAAGTTGTAAACTCTAAAACTTAATTAAAGTTTGTCAAATAAAAATAAACCAAACACCCCAAACCAGGGTGTTGGTCGATCAGAGAGGAGCAGGGGGCGACACCCCCAACCCAAGAACCCTAATCACACAAATCTCTTAAATTGAAGATGAAATTCTGATCCAAAACGAAATCCGAGTTTAGATTATCGATCCTCATCACAAGAGGATCATAAGGTATGTAAAAATTCGTGTTAAATCCTTGTTTGAAATTCTCATGATTTTGGAAATCTGAAATTAGATGCTTGCATGTTTGTTACTTGGTTAGATTGAAGTTGAATAGGTGTTTAGAAGTGCAACCTAGTTAACTATTTGAGAAATCATGCCCAAATTCAGAGAATTCTATGAATCCATGGAAGCTAGGTTATGGGTTTTATAAGATGATGATGAACACTAGGATTTGAATGATAATTCTAGCATAAATTTCATCATAGGAGGTAATTCCTGTGATATTGATGTTAAAATATGTGCAAGGTTACTAATTAAAGTGAAAATTGAGGTTTAAAGTTCAAGTCATGAACTTGGAAATGATGGCAGGAAAATCTGACCCGTTAGGTGTTTGTAGAAATGCCTAAGTGAGGATTTTTGATGTTAAATTTGATGAGAAAGCAGATTTGATCATGTTTCACTATGATATGAATATGGTCATGGGAAAGAGTTCTAAACAAGTTGTAAAACTAAATTTCTAGGCAAGGAGTCCGGATCATCAAGCGGACAAGCCGGAGGAAATTCACGAGGGAAAGGCGTGCTTTAAAGGTACGAAATTATTGTTTCGTTACATTATGTACTATTAGATAGATTTATGTTGTAGTTTGAAAACATGGTAAACAAGATGAATAAATGTACTACGGATATGACTTTCATCTTATTCTAGTGAGGTGGGTCAAAACAATTGTTAGAAATTGAGGTTTGAATTGCATTATTTAAAGATTAACTCTTAGTGTCTAAACGGGTCGAACAATCAAGCAAGACATGGTTAAGGATCCGGACTATATTAATTTGATTCTCTGAATAGGTTAATGCATATATATCAAGATAAATATATGAGAATTCGATGTTAGATCATTTGAGAAGTGAAATCCGCAGGTGGGTTGAGTACAATGAACTTGCCAAACAAAATCATAGATTTCCAGCGAATACCGTAAATTACGGTATTACCGTAATTTACGGTAGAAGTCCTGATGCTTTACGGTCATCTTCTACTGATTTACGGTGACCCATTTAGTTCCAAGACTCACCGTAAATTACGGTGATACCGTAATTTACGGTGGACTATATATATTATTTTTTTTATTATTCATTATTTTATTTCAATTACTTTACAAGGTTTAAATGTTAGATCTTGTGTTCAAAATGTTATATAATGATGTCAAAACTAATGTTTAACGGTTTTGACCCTAGGTAACTAGATGGACTTTACGGATGATGATCAAGTAACGTCGAAGAACCGAACACAACTTTTGAAGCTTCCGCTATGTGTCTTAATATTTCTTAAACTTTGTTCATGGATTGTACTTATTACTCAAACAAATTTTGAATGTTCTAATCGGTCAAGTGTTGACTAAGTTTTATAATACTTCTAAAACTTATGTAAATCTAGTATCTTTTGGTATAAATTGTATAAACTTAATTTTAATTCCAGTGAAAATTTTAAGGGTGTTACAAGAACTGTGGCAAGCAATGCATAAATCTTTTGGCTCTCGTTTAGACATGAGCACAGCTTATCACCCTCAGACAGATGGGCAGTCTGAGCGCACCATTCAAACTCTAGAAGACATGCTTCGGGCGTGCGTAATTAACTTTGGCAATGGTTGGGAGAAACATCTGCCACTCGTGGAATTTTCATACAATAACAGCTACCACACCAGCATTAAAGCTGCACCATTCGAGGCATTGTACGGGCGTAAATGCCGATCACCTCTTTGTTGGGCAGAGGTGGGTGAGAGTCAGATCACGGGTCCAGAAATGGTTGTCGATACCACAGAAAAGATTGCACAAATACGACAACGCATGGCGGCAGCACGCGACCGTCAGAAAGCATACGCTGATTTAGACAGAAAACTACTCGAATTCCAGGTTGGGGATCGAGCGCTACTTAAAGTTTCACCCTGGAAGGGTGTGGTTCGTTTTGGCAAACGCGGCAAACTAAATCCACGATATGTCGGACCTTTCGAAGTTATTGAGAAAATAGGCAAAGTGGCCTACAGACTGAACTTACCACCTGAACTCAGTGCAGTTCACAATGTCTTTCACGTGTCGAATCTGAAGAAATGTACGTCAGATGAGACCCACATAGTTCCCTTGAAGGAACTCACTATCGACGAACGGTTGCACTTCGTCGAGGAACCTGTTGAAATCACGGACCGGGATGTTAAGGTCCTCAAGAACACGAGAATCCCTCTTGTACGAGTTCGTTGGAACTCCCGTCGTGGCCCAGAGTATACCTGGGAACGAGAAGATCAAATGGAACTCAAGTATCCCCAGTTATTCGGAAACCAAGCAACCACTACTGAGGCTGAAGCTACCAATGCAGAATTTCGGGACGAAATTCCAAATCAACGGGGGGATAATGTGACACCCCAAGAAAACCAGTAATCTTCGCAAACCTGCTCGAGGAGCCGCGATACGACACAGGTAAACAACGTCACACTACTAGCTTCCTCAGTAACTGCATGCTAAATTTCGGGACGAAATTTCTTTCAAGTTGGGGATAATGTGACAACTCGAATTTCCGACGTTCTTTATTCGCATTTAATGCACGTTGACTTTGACTATATGGTTGTGTTATGATAAAACCTAGTGTGTTTGCTTGATTATGTGTTTGATTGTATAACATGTCGTGAAACATAAACTGCTTAACATAGGAAGAGTCCGACGAAACACAAGTGTGTTTCGCCATAACTAATCTCGACGAAACAAATTATGTTTCGCCCAATACGACTCGACGAAACAAGCTGTTTCGCCGGCCCAGATTCGCCGAAGCCCATTACGGGCCCAGAACGTTAAATCGCAAATATTAACGTGAACCGACTTCTGTTTTCATATCTTTGGAAAAAGTTGAAACCCTAGAAGTTTCCCTCACTGGTGGTGCGACGGCAGCAAGTTTACCCCCCCTTCTCTCGAAACATCATTCTGTTATCCAAGAACTTGGTTAGTAATTAACATCTCAACTTCGTTATGCGTATGTTGTGTTGGTTATTGATATTGTCGTTTGCACTCTTTGTTTAGATGTTAAAGCACGCATGAATATTAAAGTGATAGACGATTAGATTTTTGGTTAATAATCGATCTAAGTTAATTGAACAGTAGATAATTGATCTCATGGAAGTGTGATGGTAATATAATTAATTGCATATGAGATGTTGTATTATGTGGTTGTATGTGGAGTGTCAGGGAATATGAAAGAGTGTGCTATTAGATAAGCCTCCTTCCAAGTTGTCGGCCATGATAGATAGATAATGAGATTTTCATGAATTGCATGTTATGTATGTTGCTATGCATATTGTGATTTGGATGATGTTCCTGTTACATGACACGTGATTGGATTGTATTGATAACTAATAAATGAATAGTTTATTAGATGTTTTCCTCACAAGAATATAGTTGTCAAACCACTTCATAATCGGTCCAATAACATACGAATTGCAGCCACTATATATGTTGGTCAAATAACAACATGAAATCAACTTACACTTGTCGGCCGTGTTTGATTATTTTAGTTGATATATCGATTGAATGGTGGGGTTGTTCTCGAAATGTTGTGGTAAATTATATGTTTATATATATTGATGATCGATGATGTTGATGACTGCTGTTAGCATGATTAGGGTTTGCTGCATGTAACTGATGGACGTAACTGATATCCACACGAAACAGGTTTGACGAAACAGACCTCTTGGCGAAACAGAAAGTGTTTCGCCAAGGGCAATCGGCGAATTTGAATCCTGTTTCGCCAAACAAGACTACGACGAAACAGAACGTGTTTCGTCAAATTGTGTTTCGCCAACTTATGTGTTTCGCCATTATGTGTGTGTTTCGCCGAACAGTTAATCTGCACAGTAACTTGAGTTAATTCTGTTAAGTGTTAACTGGAATATTTAACAGCTGTTAAGTGTAACCATCTTGTATACGATTGTGAATACGTGCTACATGTTTATACGTGAACAACTGGAACACAAACTGATTTCACATACGTGCATACTTTAGGACGTGATTGATTACTTGCGAGCATACACTTAGCATACCGAGCAAACCAAGGTGAGTTCACACAAGCCAAGGCATGGGGTTCCCAGGGGGGAATGGGGATTTGATGATTTACTGTACATACATGGATGATAGAACCTACTGCTAGACTAGTAACACTTATTGAACGATCTTCGCACACCTGCCAAGGATTGGCCGCGATATTATGACTGACTTCGCACACCTGCCAAGGACATTGGCCGCGAACTGAATTTACACATCTTCGCACACCTGCCTAGAGAGGCCGCGATACAAACAAACCTAGTCTAGAAAACTTGGGGAAAGACCTTCCCCAACATCTTCGCACACCTGCCTGGAGGGCCGCGATGGAAACTAATATGATACATTGTAACGAACGAACATACTACTACTCACGTTATACTGTTACTGAACTATTAACTGTGAACTCGCTCAACTAGTTGTTGACTCTCTCTTGCATGCCTTGCAGGACCTTAGGTACATATGGAGCTTGCACAGGGAGGAGCAGGTCGTTGTGGGACATGGATCGATGATACCATGTTATCTATTTAAACATTTGAATTTACTTTTTACATTGGGTTTACATGCTATTGCTTCCGCTATACACTTATGGATGTTTGGTTTTGAAAACACCTTTCGTATTGATGAATGATTTTACTACTTACTTATATGTTCAATATGATTGGTGGCTTGATCCTGGTCAGTCACGCCTCCAAGCGGTGATACTCCGCGTGTGGATTTTGGGGGTGTGACATGATTCATTTTGTGGAGCTTGGTTTTGTGGCTCTTGGTCAGCCATCTCGTGAGCTGCCTGTTCAAGGTCTTGAGCAACTGTTGATGACTGAACTTTAGTTTTCACTGCTAAACGTAAGAGAACGAGATTCTGTCGAGCATTCTTTTCGATTTCTGGATCAAATAAGAGCAGTGGTGATTTCTTTGAAAACCTTGTATGCATGCAACACGAGAATCACCTGCACACAGACAAACAAGAAACCAAGCGTAATACTGAACAAAACAAAAAGAAACAAAAGAAAGGAAATATTTTTGGATTTTTTTTATTTTTTTATTTTTTTATATTTTTAATTTTTAAGAAAAACATCTAACTAACACTAAGCGCACCGATTCCCCGGCAACGATGCCATTTTGATCGATGTCGAAAGGTCGGTCAAAAACAAGTTTAAAATTTGGTCCTAAGTACCTTTACTAGCAAGGGTAAGTAGGGTCGTCTCCACAAGGAATATGTGGTTAGTGTTGATTGTAAAAACCTAGATTAACTAAAACTAAGAAAAACTATTGCTTTGATTGTGTTTTGAGATTTTTGATCGAGTATAATTAAGAAAGTTATTAATTTTAAAGAAAAGCAACCCCTCCGGATTTCCGGTTCAATGATTCACCCAAGCCTGTTAATTTAAACAGATACCAAAAGGTCTTGTTAACGGTTTAGTTTGATTAATAATCAAAGACAAGTTTTTAATAATAACTCATGCAATTTAATTACCAAATCATAAGTGCCAAGAACCCACCCAATAACCAAACTACTCACGATGCAAGCAAACCGAATGCGAATGGTAAAAGATGAATAATTGCAACACACAATTCTTTTAAACAAAACTAAACCACAAGTATTCTTCAAGTTATGAAAAACAATCCAAAAAAAACTAAATAAACAAGGTTTGAGTTTCACATACATGAACCATCCACCCGGAGGTGGTCACAAAAGAATCTAGCCACTCATAGTCATGATTTGATCTTCTTGTTGTATTGGATGTTTAATTGCATGAAAGATTGATGAAAATTGAGGTTGGGAACTCCAAAATTCGTCCTTGGGAAGTGGAAAACGGCTAGGGTTAATGACCATCTCGTTTGGGGTTGAAGATATCTTAAAATAAAGTGAAATCCTGAATTTTCGCGAGATTATCTGATGCCAGAGCAAGGTTGCGCCCCCAAGGCACAAGTTGCGCCCCTGACTTATGTCATCTGTATTGCGTCAGAACTGACACAAGGTTGTGCCAAACTTGTTTCTTCTTGCGCCAACTACTGGTTTCTTAGCATTTTTCGCATTTTTCAACTCCCAACTTGTGTGTAAGCTTCTAACCTTCATAAATCTTCCCGAAATCCTCCTGTTTAGCTTAAAAATCCATCCGTTAAGCTCTGGGTACCTATAAATAGAAACACACTCACAGTAAACATGTTTTATGATATTAAACATGTTAAAACACGGTTATTTACCCTTCTATCAAATGTGCATGTGGGCTTGGCCCAGTTTGTATTTAGGTCAGTTGTTGTTAGTATTGTTGTTCTTCTTATTATTTTCGAGTCTTGTGATAGTTGTACCAGATGAGTTTCTGTACTCGTGTGCAATATAATCAAATTCTTGATTTCTTATTAATCACTTTCTTAGTTTTCCGCACTTTGATTGTGATTGTGATATTCGATTGACAGTTTATGGGCTTACAATTGGTATCAGAGCCTAAGAAGTCTTTCCAAGGCTCGAGGCTTGGTTTGTTGGATATCATACGAAGAACAAGAGGGTTTCTCATTGAAGATTCATCAGCTTGAAAAAGTTTTAATAAATTTCGAAGAACAATCAAGAACATGAAGAACAACTTGAAGATTGGAAAACAGTTCAAAAATTCGTATTTGATCTGTTTTGGAGAAGAACTGACTGTGTTTGTTGATTTTTCGAAGTTTTTGGTGGAAAGGATCTCCCAAAATTGGTTAACAATTTGTTTCCATTATTATCAGGATTCATTGTTAATTGATATTTTCAAAATATCAGTGTACGGGATCACCAAATAGCTGTGTACGGGTTCTTTACTTTTTAGTGTGCGAGTTGTGGTGTGCGGGTATCAAACAAGATTTGGCAGTGTACGGATATCAAACAAAATTTGGTAGTGTACGGGTTTTGGTGTGCGACCTAGTATGCGAGTCAACCTGTGTGCGACCTAGTGTACGGCCCAGGTTGTGAGTGTGCGACCAGGCCCAAATTACAAGTATCCGGCCCAAGAAACAGAGTGTGCAGTCCAAGAAACCTAGTGTGAGGTCCAGATTACAGTGTGCGACCCACTTTGGAACGTGCGGTCTCATTGTGTGTAAAGGTGGAATTTTAACCAGCTGACATGTACGGTTTTAAACGTATTTAAGCGCAGAATTTGATATACAAACAATTTTGGCAAACCGATTGCACGGTTAGACTCGTGTGATTTTTAGGACAAAAAATGCACAAAAATCCTGAAAAAGTGTTTGGACATTATTTATCATTGGACTCGAAATTTCGAGACGAGTCCCACGGTATGATTTGGTAAAAACTGTGTTCGAACATTTATAACGGTCCGGTTAGATTAAACAGACATTTCCGGGGGATCACAGTTTTGTAACATTGAAATGTCTTCTCAAAGGGATGTGCTTGAGTAGAAACTTGAAAGTTTCAGTGATGTTCCTGGTGAATCTGAAGAAGCATTAATTGGCTGGTTTGTTGAACTGCTCTAAAAGATGAAAAATGCAGAGAACGTGGTGTCTACTCATTGGGGCAACATGAAGCTTCAGGAAGCTATAAAAAGTATTCCAGATCAGAAAAAGTGCAGTTGGTTTAGAAATGTTAATCAGATAGTGTCAACAACCAACTGTTACAGACTAAAGCCTGATGAGCTAATCTCACTTATCAAATCATATGATAAGCCTGACAAACAGAAGGCTCAAGGAAACACATCTTCTACACATTGCTCATCCACTCCTGCTATTCCATTGCCTGCTATAGTTTGCTCATCCACACTTGTTGATTCATCGCCGAATTTAGAATCAGGTTGCTCTACAGGTACTCAGATTCATGACTTCACTCCCACTCCAGCTAAGGTATGTGTAGATAATATCTGCTGCACTACTGCATGTAGAGAAAAAGTAAGTGGCTATAAAGAAGAGGCTAACCCATTAATTATGCAACTGCAATTATCTAAATCTGATTTATATCAGATTAAAAAGAAAATCAATGGACACAAGGATATGGTGGAGGCACAAAAGCGTGATATCCGCTAGTAGCATAACGACTTGAGTCAAGAAAAGTGTAGGCATCTCCACTTTAAAGAGCTTTCTGAAAAACTAGCTGCTGAATTTGATGCTCTCAAATCAACTTTTGAAAATACAGAATTTAATTTAAAAAAATTTGATTTTCTAGTGAAAAAGTTGAAAACATGATATATAAGCAGTTACAGTTCAGTAAGAAAGAAGTTAGGAATAAGGGTTTGGGATATGTGTGCATTCCTCCACGATACAATCACTCCTATACCTCTATTCCTATGACTAAAGAGGATATTGCTAACATGCCTGGCATGGTCTATGGGTGGGCTAGTGATGTTAAGGTTGAGCCAGCAAAAACCTCCAAAATTAGAATCTCAAAGCATAAAAAGAATGAAACAAAGAAAACTGAACCGGCATCTCCACCTGTCTTTGTTAAATTAGAAAATGTCTCTAATCAAACAGAGACATTGAGCTTGAGAAAATGTAGAATCTGCTAATGAACCTACTGAGCCATCCATTTGACTCCAAATGTGAATCACCTGAAGCAGCTAATTCTGAGAAATTGGAATCAGTTGAATCTAGTGAATCCAGTTGTGTGTCTTCTGGAGCAGCTAAGTTAATAGCAGAGGATTCAGCAAAGCTACAACAAAAGGAATGTAACTCAAGCTCTGACTTTAAATGTGTGAATGATACCAATGCTTCTACTTCATGTGCAGATGAGGTGAAAGTAGAGGATTGGGTTGAGGGGGATGATGTTGTTTACCAAAAAGCTGACGATGTTTGTTTAAAAACATCAAATTTGTCTGTTTATGCTCAGCCATATGGGAAAAAAGGCCGTTTCTGAGACAATTTTGAGAGGCCCTTCAAATAAATATGTGCCTCGAAAGCCAACATTTAGAAATGAAAATGCTAAATCTAACACTGTTTTTAGAAAGAAAAACAGTGAATGTACAAACTGTTGTAAACAGGGACACATGAAGCAGAGCAGAAAGTTTGAAAAGTCTGCAAACAAATCATCCAACAGATCTTCTAACTCAAATTCATCATCAGTTGGATCGAATGGATCAGGATATGCTCCTTATGTAAAGAAGCAAACATGCTACAACTACGGCATACCCGGTCACATTGCAAGGAATTGTACACATCGTCCCTATATGCCATAACATAAACAGAATCAGAGGGTTACTCCAAGGGATAGATTTTATTCTAAGCCAATGAAGGTTGAAAAGCCCAAGGCAATCATGAATAAGCATCCCAAGGTTAAACCATCTGATGGGGACTGGAATGCTACGAAAGCTAAAAGGAAACAAGCTTTGAAACCTAAACAAGTTTTGAAAAATAACAAGGTTGAAAAGCAAATTGTTTTACCAAAGGCATCTAAGAAATTAGAAATGCCTAAACAAGTTTGGAAGGAAAAACATAAAGCAGCGACATCACCAATCCCTGAAACAAAAGGGGACATGTGCCTACAAGAAGTACCTTATGTTGATTTTCAGGACAACCCAGGACCACGATGGCCTGGTAATCAATGTCTTACCGATCTCCTTATTTTTCAGGGACAACCAAGGAGGAGCTGTTGACAATCCTTGGATGTTGATAGCGGTTGTTCCAGAAACATAACGGGTAATATCTCACTGTTGCAAAAAGTTTTATTTCTTTACAGTTGACATGTTTCCTTTGGAGGAGATAAGGGAGGTAAAATAAGATCAGCTAAAAGGTACAATTTAAAATTTAGTGTTCTTATCTTGATATTGATTTGTCTTAAATCTGATGATGGAACGGTTAAGCAAAAACATTAAAAATATTTTCATTTTCTTTCGTACATACATTTTCTGTAAATGTAAATTTGCGTATAAGTTTTATGCACAAATTTAGGGGGATAGAGAGAGATATTTGTAAATATATTTAAAATGAGAAAATACAAAAACATTTGGAAAACAGAAAATTCAAAAAGATTTTACTGCATCAAATGGGAAATGAAATGAATTTTCGCTATGTGGATTAAGGCCGACTCATGTAAGACAAGTATTGAAATTGTCTGACTCTAGAGTGATATGTTGGTAGGCTTTATACGGATGACTGGAAACATTGATTGGTTCTGTGCAGAACTTAAAATTACATTATGACATCAGGAAAGAATGTCACTTTGAATTAGTACATTTCTATTTGAATGCTTGTGTGATGTCCCGATACACACAATTTTGGTCTAGTTCTGAAATCTTTTCTGACAAACTCGCGTATCTCCTCTGTTTTGCGTGAGCAAAGACCTGGAGGTGCTAGGCAACGTCAGCTTCTGCTGCATCCAGATACATGTTGACCTAGTTGTACGTGGTCGCGCTATAGATCAATTACGCCTGAAAGAGGCCCTCTAGTGCCCAAAAGAAACCCCAAAAACCTATATCAAATTGAAAAATTCATTTGATCTGTATATCATATCCATCTCTCAGCTAATGATCTATTATGTTCTCTTCTCAACCAAGTCCCAGTCAAGGTTTCAGAATCCTAGAATAGACTTGTGAAAATATGTGGTAGGGAAACTGCTTGCATGATAGAGTGTGCTGATTAAAATTCCAGAATTTGATTGTAATTTGTTTGGGTGTTCATATTAAATATACCAAAACATGATAAATCAGTTACAGCCCATCATATGGAAAAGGCCTAAGGAGATAAGCTTAAGTGGACACATACATACTGGCCGTCGCTCGGGTCACCCAAAATAAATCAGTGTTGATAAGTGTAGTCTGGCCCGAAACACTGTGATTTTGATCCCATTGCAATTGTAATTGTATTTTAGTTTCTTTGTTTATTTGATTTTCTGTTTATATTTTTATTTTTTAAAATTAAAAAAATAGAAAATTAAAAATTAAAAAAATAGAATATTTATTTGTTTTATTGGAAAATAATATTAACCGTTCTTGAAGATCTGATTGATCATCATAAGTTGAAAGAATTTTGAATTGTGAAATCCGGGTACAAATACTTGGATGTGCCAAGTGTTCATGTGGTATTTCCCTCTGTGGTTTACAAAATATACGCTTATGAATTTCTGAGCATGTGCAGAACTTGATTTAAATCAAGAAACAGGGGTTGTTGAAGATTGAGATGTTGTTGGCTGCTGACAAAGCATGAAGCATCACAACAACAAGATGTGCCTGAGTCAGAAGAACCAGATACAAGTCATCATCTGACAGTGATAGTACATTTGAAGAAGTACCCGTGAACTTGCTTGAAAGAGTAAAGATCGACAAAGAAAAGAGCTGACGAGAATCCTCCTCTTGCATTCTTTTCAACAAGATTTTCAAGCGAAGTTGATCATGATTAAGAAGAACAAAAGACCCAAGTTTGAGAATGAAGACATGAAGTATCTTCCCACAGAGACATGATAAAGACATCAGTTTGATAAAGACAACATAAACTTAGGGGGATATTGTAAGGCCATATAATTTTGTAGGTTTATGCTTATATTTATCAAACACATTTATAGGTTATTGAACTTAGTTGTCTAATGGGCTTGGGATAAGCCATGTGGGCTAATTAAATGTTTTGGGCTTGTTTAGTTAATAGTGTGCATGTGGGCTTGGCCCAGTTTGTATTTAGGTCACCCTATGTAACTATAAATAGGGTGAGCCGAGGTTATTAGGGGTTATTTTTAGTATTGTTGTTCTTCTTATTATTTTCGAGTCTTGTGATAATTGTACCAGACGAGTTTCTATACGCGTGTGCAATATAATCGAATTCTTGATTTCTTATTTATCACTTTCTTAGTTTTCCGCACTTTGATTGTGATTGTGAAATACGATTGATAGTTTTTGGACTTACACACCCAAACTATTTTTTTCTTAAAAAAAGAAAGAAAAAAAGGATAAATATGTGACTGGTTGGAAGAAAGTGGACCCCACCATTAACCCCTCTCTTTCCTTTTCCCTTGTGCGGTGATTACTCACCGATATCTTCAACTTTAGCGAGATAAACTATTGATGGTGGCGGTGTGCCCGCGAGGTAAACTAGTTTACCCCACCCACCTCGTACACCCTTATAAGTTATGACGGTTAGTCGGTTAATAAACAAATGAAAACACATGTTGGTTCCAGGATCATACTAACTTACACATGTCTATTCCACTACTTTCACATATATAATTAAAACCATGCATATGTCATCAATTTCTATCATTTCTAATATATGAATGAACACATAATATAAACTAGAAAGAGTTAATTACTGTTTTCGTCCCTGTGGTTTGTCAAAAATCACTATTTCAGTCCACTAGTTTAAAAATTGCGATTTCAGTTCCTGTGGTTTCACTTTCGTAACCATTTCAGTCCTTGTGGTTTCACTTTTGTAACCATTTCAATCCATTATTCTGTTAAGTACAGGGACTGAAATGGTTACGAGGTGGACTGAAATGGTTACGAAAATGAAACCACAGGGACTGAAATCGCAATTTTTAAACTAATGGACTGAAATAGTGATTTTTGTTGGTGCATATGTCTGTCGACTTCATCTTGTATCGAGTCTTGTATTAGATTTGATAGATCAGGGCACGTTGTACGAGAAAAGTGAGAAAAATATAGGAAGTGTCCATTTTGCACGAAATGGATGTTGTGACCATTTCGCACAAAATGGCACTGGCCATTTCGTACGAAATGAGAAGTCCATTTCGTGTGAGCCGTTTCGTGCGGAATGGGTTGCCTATAAATAGTAGCCTTGTTCAAATCATTGGTAACGTTTTGATTCCGGTAGCGAAGCTCTGCCGAGGTGTCTCCAGCATTGTAAAACGATCTGATATCAATATACGACACAGTTAAAGTGAATCTACGTGCAAATCAGCTGAAATAACTCCGATACGTTTGTTTCTGCCACTCGTATTGGCTAGAACTCTTCTGAACGACTCGTTTTGGTCGTGCAAACGATCCTACAAGTGGTATCATAGCTCAGGAGGAAGAGTTCTTACCATTTTCAGCTGAAATTTCTGTTTTCTACTCACTTTCTTCACATTTTTCAAAATTAAACGAATTTTCACAGATAAAATGGCTTGATTTTCACATATAACGTGCGAAACACTATTTTAACAAAGCCTTGAAAAAATCAGACCTTAATTCAAAGTAAAACTTGATCAATTTTATCAAAAACTGTCCGAAAGTGTGACATCAGCTCCATTTCGCACGAAATGGATATCAGATCGTTTTGACTTTGCTTCCATTTCGCACGAAACGAACTTTCATTTCGCTTCAAAGGCCATTTCGCTTGAAACTGTACATCAGATTTCCATTTCATACGAAACAGGCTTCATTTCGTACCAAAGTGTCATTTCATTTGAAACTACATTCCATTTCGTACGAATTGGGAGGAATAGGTTCATTTCGTTTGAACAGGGTCCATTTCGCTTGAAAGGGTCATTTCATTTGAACAGGGTCCATTTCGTTTAAAGAGGTCCATTTCGTTTGAAAACCCATTTCGTTTGAAAAGTCTGAATTTGGGAAACTTTTGATATTTAATCATGGATAACGAGTTCTACAATGCCTTTGCTAGTCCGATGACTATTACTCAGAATACGATGCTAGAAAATGAAACGGGAACCACACAAAAACCACCTAAGCTTATGAGTATTGAGGAGTATAGTGGATGGGCAGAACGTTTTGAAAATTGGGTTCAAGCATATTACCTAGATGCATGGGAATATACTGAATTTCGATATATTAGACCGGTTAAGGACAACGGACAGAAAGTTGACATTAGAGATCTAGATGTTGATGAGAAAAAGAAATACAAAAATGAAAAGTTGATGGTTAGTCTCTTGCAGCAAGCTATTAAGGAAGAAATCTTGATTTTACTTCAACACAATGGAAGTGCTCATTCGATATGGAAAGAATTAAAATCAAAGTTTGTTGGAAATAAAGAGATGATCAAGAACAAGATGTCGCTTTTGAAGAAAGAATTTGACCTATTTCGTGGACTAAAAACTGAAAACACCAAGCAGATTATAGAAAGATATTGCAATTTGGTGAAAAATATGAAAAGATTGAACATCGATAAAGATAAAGAAGAATTGATTGAAAAGTTGGCCGATGCGTTGCCACATGATGTTTGGGGCACGTATCTTATGATGTTGAAAAATAAACCTGAATTTGACAATCTAACGCTGAGCGATTTTATTGAACAACTCGAAGCTCAAGAGATGGAACAACGAAAGATAGCAAGAATGAAGAACTATGATGGTAAACAAGACATTGGTCTGTATTACAAAGGTGGTGTTAGTGATAAGACCAACATTGCACCAAAGATTGAAACTGCTTTCAATGCAGAAAGTTCTTCTGGAAGTTCATCTCAGGGATCAAGTAGCAAAACTGGATTCTCTTCATATCCATCATTCGATCCAAATTTTTCAGCAACCAAGAGTGGAAAAATGCTACAATGCAACATTGCGTTAAATCTTGAGAATGATCAAAATTACTCTGAAGAAGTAGCCAAAAGTCATATGTCCTTGTTGGTGACTGTGTTAGAGTCCAATGTTGACAAAAGAGGATTACTATCAGATCGATGCTGAGGAAATGGAGTTAATGGATATAAAGTGGTGTTTAGCTAGTGTGTTGAGAAAAGCTGAAAAGTTTAAACAGATTACAGGAAGAGATGATTTTCGTGATGCAAATGTTTCTACTTTAGGATTTGATAAATCTAAAGTTACTTGTTTTCGTTGCAGGAAAAAAGGGCATTTCAAGAGAGAATGCACAAACAGCGAAGCAAGTGGAGCTCAAAATCCTTTCAACAACAATGATTATTATCGGAAAGCGATTTATCATCAAGTTGCTCAACAGCCGTATCAACAATCGCCACAAACTTCACATGCAAGGAAGGAGATTGAAGAACCAAAGAAAGCTTATTTAGTTAATCAAGAGGATGAAAGACTGCCAGAAGGTTTTAGCTGGGACAAATATTGTCCGGATGAAGAGATTTTAAAAGCTAAAGCTTTTGTTACTCAAGTTGTTAAAGACAGTGATGATGATAATTCGTATTGGGCAGATAGTATGAAAGAGCATTTAAAATATCTAGCTGAGAGAGATGCTGAGAGAGATGCTGAAAGGGCTCTAATGGCAAAGAAGAAGGTTGAAAAACAAGATGATAGTGATGATGATTATTGGGCAAAAAAAAGGAAAGAGCACTTAAAATTTCTAGCCGAGAGAGATGCAGAAAGAAGGAAAGGTAAGAATGATGAAGAAGAGGTTCGAGTGATAAAGCAGAAAGAAATTCCAGTTTTTGAGATTAAAAAGGAAGCTGTTGCAGAAAAGGTGTCTGAGAATTGTGAAAATTGTGAAACTATGAAAAAGTAAAACAATGAGTTGATTCACAACATGAATAGGTTGAAAGAGTCGTATAATGTCTTAAACAAAGCCATGAATCAATACAACGAGTCAAGCAGTGAACAAGCTACAGCCATGAAGACACTTAATGGAGCTTACATGATAAAGCAGGAAATGGTCAATTATTACATTGGAATGTGTGCTGAGCTTGAACAAAAGTTGGAAACTCAGAGAATCGAAACTGAGAGAGTAAACAAATTATTGAAAAGTTACTCATGTTCTTCTTATGTGATTGACAGGATTTACCCTACAGTTGAAGGCATGAAGGCGTTTGAAAAAGAAATATCTGAAGTGAAGAATTCCGAAACAAAAGAGGATACTGAAGTGAAGATTTCTGGTAAGAAACAAAGTTTTGGTTATAACAAGTGTCCACCCCCGCTTGAAAATGGATATTCTCCACGAAATCCAAATTCAGAAAGAGTCAAAAAGGCAACCAACTTACAGTGGGAATCTGAGTCTTTATATAACTTGCCAGACAACATTGATGTCACTTTTACATCATCCGACACTGATCATGAGTCTGAGTTAATTAAGAAAGTGGTCGATCCGGTGTTGGAAAAAGATGAAACGGAGGAGTCAAAGTCTGAGTCCAACACGTCAAGTCCATCAGTCAAAAAGGACAAACGGGTTTACAATAAAGATTTTCTGTTATCACAAAATAATTTGAATGATGAAACATTCGAAGTAGCATATACTTTGAATGATTCTGACAAATTATATTCTAATGAAGAATTTCCAATAAGAGGTGTTAAAACTGAAATGATCCAAAAGGTTTTCAAATTAACAGAAATCAATATTTCTGAAATAAAAGATGTAAATCTTTCTGAAAAACCTAAAAAGTACACCTCAGGAGTTCAACAGAAATTAAACAAGAAAAAAGGTTACAGTTCTGGTTCTGGTTTTCAAAAGAAACCAAACCATATTGGTAATTTCAAAAAGAAAGGTCTTGGTTTTATTCCACCCAAAAATTATAAAAATGAGAAAAATTATAAACCAAAAACTGTTTTTGTTTCAGGAACATCATCTGAAGAAGAAAAAGAGCAAGTGTTCGGAAAACAGACAAACAAAGAATTCCTTGCTAAGAAGCAAGAGGAAATGCAGAAGGAAGTTGCTCAGAAGAAAGAGACAAGAACCTGTTTTCAATGCAAAACAGTTGGACATATTGCCAGGAATTGTCCAAAGGCAATCCAAAAAAAACAAGGGGTCTCTGAGAAACTGAAAGAAAAGATGGTTGAGAATGAACCACCAACCAAACAATTTAAAGTTTTCAAAAATTCAAAGTTTGAGGTTGGTGAAAGTTCAAAAAGTTTTTACAAAAGAAAAGTGAATCTTGACAACCACAAGTGGGTTGTTAAGAAATCAGTTGATAATTCTAGCAATGATTCTGATTCGTCAAAATCAGAGGAGCTATTTTCTAGCGATGAATCTGACTCGTCAAAGTCAGATGAGCCACATGTTGAGATAAAAAGAGAAAATTCAGTTCCGCCATTGGATGATGCAAATTTTCCACCACTGCGGGCTGAAAATTTAAAATCAAAAATTGGAAAAGTTGAAATTTCAAATCAATTTTTTTCTGAAAAAGAAAAATTTGATGTTGAAAAAGCCTTTAACCCCACAGTTAAAAATATTTTTGGAAAAATGATTGACGGGAAGGTCAAAGGGGTAAAAGAATTTTATGAAAAGAAAACAAAGAAACCAGATGAAGATGGGTCATCCCAGGTCAGTAACTGGGATAGAACCTATCATGACTAAATTATGGACTTGCCGGAGCTCCCAAGTTGGTAATCGTGGAGCAGGAATCGGCATCTTTCTTGAGAAATTCACATCTGTGAAATTTCGAACTACAAGTGGTAGTTTTCTTGAAAATTGTCATATTTCATTCTGTAAATGGTTTGATTGATAAGTGAACCTTCAAATGGTTAAAAAGAGGTTTTCACTTACAAGTGGTTAATCAAGGTCATTAACTTAAACTTGATTTAACTTTCATGCAAATGATTGAGAAAACAAAGTGATGATCATATCCCCTAACCTACAAGTGGTTTGTGAAAATCAACAAAACTAATTTTCCGGAAAAACCATTTTGATTAAAACAAACTTAAGTGTTTTGAAATCATAACGGGAAAATAGTTTGTTGTCAGGGGGAGTTCTGATTGTTTATGCCAAGTGGATGGCGATTTGAAGCAATTCACATTAGTTGTCATGTTATTTGTACAGTTTATTGCTTTCTCTTTCAAATTTTCCCAGAAAATCAAAATTGAAACATATTTTGATTTTAGGGGGAGTAAAATTTTTTTTAGAAATTTCAAAAATTTGAAAAAATCCAAAAACATGATAAAATTTGAAAAATCCAAAAACATCAAAAATGAGTTTTGTTAAAAAAAGATAGGAAATGATAGTACATCAGTTAGACTGTCACAGTACGCTAAAGAAATGGAAAGTCAAATGTGATAAACGGTCTTACTAAAGATGTGACGATAGGCTCAGCTAGACTAGTAGATTTGCGATAACGATACAAACTTAAATGAAAAAGCCTAGTTCTAGTGGGAAACGAGATTGAAAGCATAGCACTTAGTTTTATCCTTCGTGACTTTGTACCTACTCAATAATCGCTGAATGCTAAAAGAGCATAAAAACCGGTCAGTTTGTGAAAATTTCACAACTTGCTGAATAAGTCACTGTGATTGTGCATTTCATTTTGCAAAGATTTAAACTTGTTTTATTTCTTTATTTTGTTTAAGCATTGGACATCCTCTGCGTATACGTGAGTATCGAACTGGATGTTAGTGCCTAAACATTCTGCTTTATTTTTCTTGGTGTTTCGTTTAAATCTTGGATCACCTCTGCGTATATGTGAATATCGAACTGGTGGTTAAGATCTAAACATATTCAACTTGTTTTTATTTCTTATTTTGTTTAAACATTGGACTTTCTCTGTGTATCGAAAGATCGACCTGATTGTTAATGTTTAAACATTTTGCGTTGTTTTCGCACATATCACAGTTCATGAAAGTTTAAAGGCATTACATGAGTCAGTGTATTGCATGATGAGGGGATATGCTGAGATCGTGGGGTTCATAAGAATTTTAGTGCAATATTAATATATCTTAACGTATCGGTAAGCATGTCGAAATTTTTTAGATTGAGTTTAAGAGGACAACTATATCGTCAATCTATGTGAATCGTTTAGAACTTAAAGTGTTTAAAGCTCAACGGTGCTAGTGATTTGTCTCAAAAACTGATATGATCCTCTTACGCAAACTCACAAAAATATTTACAGACAATATAAACCTAGATTGTAAATATTTCTTTAATGTTTTTCCATTAAAAACAAAAATCCAAAAAGATTTTCAGAGTGTTTTAGCATAATTTTTTTGAAAAATACAAAAAGATTTTCGACAACTGATGTTGGAAAGCTGATTTTCAAAATTCCAAGTGCTAAACATGATGAACAGGGTTGGGAGTGTGTTTGAAATGAGAAAATTTTTCAAAATAAAAATGTCAAATCTGAATGTTATTCTTACAAGTGATCCTCAGAGATTATAAATGTTAAATCATTTTGAACGATATCTGCAAGTGATATAAATTTGTCAAATGTTTAAATTTGTGAAATTTATTGCGAGGTAGAGTTTTTGCAGGCAGAAGCAGCCAGGATATGACTCCTGAAAGATATGAGAAAGCCAGGTTCCAGATTCTGTGATTATGGAGAGTCAGGCAACGGTTCTGAATCTGTGAAAGTTGCAGAACTTGAGCCAGGTCACGATCTTGGAACAAGAGCTATTCCAGACCGCAATCCCAGCTTTTTGAAAGGGGGAGTCTGAAGATGCAAGAGCCAGTCTTTGATTCTATATTAACATTCAAGGGGGAGTTTGAATCCTACTGTCCACGCAAGCTGCTGATGCTGAAGAACTTAGAAAATCAAGAGATCTGATCAAGAGAAGATAGAGACAGATTGAGATTCTGGAAGAGAGAGAAAGAGATTGATTGAGGATGCTTACAATGGAGAATATTTTGGAGAGAGCTCGAAGACTGATAAAGACTGAAGAGTTGACATACCGAAGACTCGACACCAAAGACTTCGTCAACATCCAAGGGGGAGTCTGTTGGTGCATATGTCTGTCGACTTCGTCTTGTATCGAGTCCTGTATTAGATTTGATAGATCAGGGCACGTTGTACGCGAAAAGTGAGAAAAATATAGGAAGTATCCATTTCGCACGAAATGGATGTTGTGACCATTTCGCACGAAATGGCACTGGCCATTTCGTACGAAATGAGAAGTCCATTTCGTGTGAGCCGTTTCGTGCGGAATGGGTTGCCTATAAATAGTAGGCTTGTTCAAATCATTGGTAACGTTCTGATTCCGGTAGCGAAGCTCTGCCGAGGTGTCTCCAGCATTGTAAAACTTTCTGATATCAATATACGAGACAGTTAAAGTGAATCTACGTGCAAATCAGCTGAAATAACTCCGATACGTTTGTTTCTGCCACTCGTATTGGCTAGAACTCTTCTGAACGACTCGTTTTGGTCGTGCAAACGATCCTACAATTTTTGACAAACCACAGGGACGAAAACAGTAATTAACTCAACTAGAAATCTCACAGCCCCTGACCCCACCCTGGGAGCGGGAGTCGTGAACCAGTCAAGTGGTACCGGTGTTTATTAAATACGCAACGGGAAATTTTTCATCAGGATCATAGTTAGGAAATAATTTCAGAGTTTGTGAAACACCAAACTTTTAATATTAAACAAATGAGCTAAAACCCATATTCCATTCAAATGTTTTTATAGGGATATACCCTAATTGATAAAACATAAATTTCTTCTTTTATTCAAGTAATTATAGCCACTTTATTTAAGCCTTCAGTGCTCCATAGCAGGCTTCTATTACTTTCACAATAAGTTACCTGAAACGCTTTTGAAAACATTTTATCAGTGAAAAATACTGGTGAGTTCATTCTATTTTATAAAAAGACACATTGTTATATTTTACAGTATCAAGAGAGATTACATTGTTTATATCTACCAAAAACCCAATCAGTATTTGTCACATGGTGGCAGTTCCGATGTGACGGAGGTCATGTCACTCATTGGCTAACTTTCGTCCAATAGTGAAGGTGTGACAACCCGAACTTTCAAGGTTAGTGTCGCTTCGTTTCTTGATCTTAACTTCTCGTTATTCCTCTCCAACGTTTCATCTTATGTTAAACTTATTAAACGTAAATGTAGTTGGTTATGATTATGTGTGTAAGTGGGCATGGGCCGCACATACCATTGGGCCGCAATCACGCAATCACCTTTAAACCTTCTCGGCCCGCACTGTCAGGCCCGAACCACTTGAGCCCAACTCTTTGTGGGTTCCTCATATTTTTAGAATCAGATTACTTAATTGGTTATAGGGGCGGGTATAGTCCAACACTTGGGGTTATTGGATCTCGGCCCATATGCACATAATAAGCCCAAGCTTAGTCTAACCCTTGGACGCAAGCACTTATATGCGATCCATGTTAATTGTTGTCACAAAATCAAACACTTCCAAACCCTAATATCGTGAACGACAACAAGGAAGGAAACGTCGCAGCCCTGTTCTTGTGTGTTAACTATCTACATCTTCACGTATTGATCATCTGGTTAGTAAAATCATCTCAGTTTCATTTATATATATGTGTGTGTAGTGATATCGGCACGTATAGGGGATCATAGGGTTATTTTGTTGGTTCGATGGATGTCCTTCTTGCTGATTAGTTGTATTGATTGTTGTACATGTGGTTTGCTAATAATAGAACTTGTTTGGGAGTAATAATTCGCTGTTTGGTCGATGATCCCATAGGAGTATGATACGCTACATACTTTAATAATGATATTCTGTGAGAATAAAGGGTATTATGTGTATTAAACCACGCTATGATGTCGGGTATGATGAATTAAAAATCTGTTTGAATGAAGAACTAGATTAGCAGGTTTTTACAAATAAGAAAGCATTATGTGCATTAGATGGTTATTTAGGTTGCATGCATGATTTATGGTACATGGTTGTTAGTCAATGGTTTGATTGAACAATATGAATTTCAGAATGTCCATACCAAGCATGATGTCTATTATGATGGGTATTTATTTGAATAAATGAAACAAATGAATTAGGTATATTAATATTACGAGTGCCATAATGGATTGTCAATATGTTGCTTGTCTAGTATGCATGTTACACGAAATTGTAGAGGACCCGAATGCTTGCTGTGTATTACGTGAGTGACTTGTGTGAATAATATACAAACTATTATGAGGCTTTAGGATGGCAAGGGGCCATCATGTTGCATGAACAAATATATTAACGTGCATGAAAGTAAGTGTGTGTACTATTTGTGTAGCAGGTATAAGGAATAACTTGATTGAATGGCACACTTGAACATTGGGCCATTAGACTGACTGGGCCGCACACTATATAGAATAATATGATGGGCTGTGAAATTGATACCCAAACCATGGACTTATGTTAGTAATGTTTATGTGGTATAAATGTCTACAATGGGTTAAGTGATGATATTTAAACTAGTACATGTTGGTGAGTCGTGGACTTATGTGTGGACTGTATGTGGGACATAGAGCATGAAATATGACTATTGTGTACAGATTGTTAGTATAGGTGTGATAACATGTGAATCACTTGTATGCGGAATTGATTTATATTGGTAACCATGCTAGGATTTGGTTGACCGACTGTGAACAAAGTAACGTAATTAACCGAGCAAATCTAAGGTGAGTTCATTCCTCTTGAGCATGTGTCCCGGTGGTTGGGACAGTCTTTGGGTATCCCTGAGAGGAATTGGTTTTGGGTAAATCATGGGTATTCCTGAGAGGAATATGTCTTTTGGGTTAATCTGGAATGTTGGATAATATACTCATCCTATCACCATTAAAGTCCCTTCGTGTTGTTTGGTTACCTGAGAGGTAACAAGGTATTAGTTGGTAGCGCTACTTAGGTTTGGCACCCTCACCCCGTACCTGAGAGGACGGGTGTGAACTAATGACCTAGTCATGACCAATGCTTTGACAGGAGCATTGGAGAAAGGGCAAAATAATCAGGAGCCGTCTTTTATTCGGGATATTATCAACATTAAATTCAATGGATTAAACTAAACACTTGGTAATCAATGTTTTCATAAAACTCTGAACTCACCAGCGTTGTCTGATACACTTGTTGCATGCTCGCAGGTCGCTAGATGTCTTGGATTGGGAACTTGCTGTCTGGAGTGGCTGGAGTGGTCATGGGTAGTTCTGATTTGGATACACGTGATGGGTTCATTGATTTCGTACATTTGTTTTGAGAATTTTTAAACTATGGTTTCGTTAAAGCTTCCGCTGAACATGTTGGGTTTTATTTAAACTTATTGTTGATGCTCTTTATAAATAAGTGATGATTTTATTTAGAAACTTGTATGGGTTCAACGTAATTAGTGGCTCATTGTTGGTACGTCACACGCCTAGCAGGGGTTTTCCCTAGGTGGTATTTTGGGGGTGTGACAGTTTGGTATCAGAGCCACTGGTTATAGTGAACTAGGTTTTAAAACGTTTTTATAAAACCAAACTATAACCGAACAACTTCGACAATCGACCATGACACTCAGCTCCAGATTGCAAGGTTCGTCTTCTGTTTACTTTATGCATTACTTGCTTAGTAGTTACACACACACGACTTGCATGAAACAACATATTTGATACCTTGATGCGACTACTTGTGCTGCATGTCTTAGTGGAGCTAGATAGTGTGGCACTACCCTTCGACCCTTATGATTATTAATCCTGTAATGCCTTTCGTTTTACTATTTGAATGTGGGGGAAACTTTTAGCGCAAGTTAAGAGGCACTGAGATAAGCATGCAAATTGCCTTATTATTATGGGTGCACACATAATAATAACGTGAGGTGCATGTAAGTCCCAGTGAGGCTTAACGAGTGTGAGAAGGGTTCTGCCCTATTGTTAGATGTAAACTTTGTAGTTTGTAGATGTCAACGTGAGATTTGACTCCTACCTTATCTCGATCCTTAAACTTGTTCCCTCTCCTTATTCAGAATCATAAGTGGACGAGGACATGGTCGTGGTCACATCGCGATGACTCAGGCTGAATTGACAAATCTGATTAACACCCGTGTGGCTGAGGCATTAGCAGCCTATCAAGCTGGTACGATATGTGCCAAATCTTCTTTATTCTTGTGTCGCGTACACAACTCTTACCCTTGTGTTGTATTTCCTTTCGTCCATTTGGTCAGCCAGCGCATCAGAATCAAAACCATCCGCATGCTTGCACTTTCAAGACGTTTATGGATTGTAAGCCACAGACATTCAGTGGGACTGAAGGGGCTGTGGGGTTGCTACGTTGGTTTGAGAAGGCTGAGTCGGTGTTCGCTATGTGCAACTGTCCCGAGGGGGACCGTGTGAAGTATGCTACAAGCACTTTGGAGGATGGTGCCTTAACTTGGTGGAATGCCCAAGTGCAAATGTTGGGCATCGAGATGGCTAACGCCACTACTTGGGATGATTTCAAGGAATTAATGCGAGAGGAGTACTGTCCTCGTGACGAGATTCAGAAGCTCGAGAATGAGTACTATGATTTGAAGATGGAAGGGTCCGAGATCGAGGCTTACATGAAACGATCTCATGAACTAGCAATTTTGTGCCCTAACCTTTCTCGACCTCCACCTCAAAGAATTGAGTTGTATCTCAAGGGCCTAGCACCAGCCGTAAAGGGGTATGTCACTGCTGCAAACCTTAACAATCTACCTCAGATCATCCGTTTAGCACACAAGATTACCGACCAAGAGGTCGAGCGTGGCTTATTGCCGCCACGTGTATTTGCTACTACCCCTTCTGCTACCGCTACCACACCTGCTAGTGATAACAAGCATAAATGGAACGATGCTGACAAAGCAACCAGTGCCAATCAATCTCAGAAAAGGGCAGACAACAGTATCAACCGCAGTTTTAGCCAGTCATCTTCTGTGAACCAGAATCAGAGCAACAACTCAAATCAGGGTTCTTACGCGGGAAAGCTACCAAAGTGTAATAAGTGTATGTTCCACCATCGCGGGCCGTGCACCCGGGTATGTCACAGGTGCAACAAGGTGGGTCATATGGCTAAAGATTGTAGGGTCTGGCTCCCAAAACAGCCGCAGCAACAGGAGAGGCAGCAGCCTCAACAGAATTAGGGAAATTGAAAGGGGTGCTTTCAGTATGGTGATGAGGGTCATTTTAAGTGGGATTTCCCTCGGCTTAATCAGAATGCTGGCAACAACAACAACACTGGGAATAACAACAATGGGAATAATGGCGGGAACGGTGCGCGTGGGAGAGTGTTCACCATTGGCGCGGGGGAAGCTCGCAATGATGGTAATGTTGTGACCGGTATGTTTTCTGTGAACGATCTTTTTTGCTTCTGTATTATTCGACTCTGGTGCCGATTGGAGTTATGTGTCTTTGGGATTCAGTCGTCAGTTAGGGTTGACTCCCACACCTCTTGTAAATAAGCATGTAGTAGAATTAGCAGATGGTAAATTGATAGAAGCTTCTCATGTTCTTTTTGGTTTTAAACTTGATCTCATGGGTCAAGTGTTCGACATTGACCTACTCCCCGTTACTCTTGGAAGTTTTGATGTGGTTATCGGCATGGATTGGTTGTCCAAGCATCAAGCGGAAATTCTCTATAAAGAGAAAATCGTGCGTATCCCTCTTCCCAGTGGGGAATCTTTGTCGGTTCAGGATCATCGTAGTGGTGCCATGGTCGGGCTACCCTGCTATTAAACCACGCTTTGATGTCGGGTATGATGAATTAAAAATATGTTTGAATGAAGAACTAGATTATCAGGTTTTTACAAATAAGAAAGCATTGTGTGCATTAGATGGTTATTTAGGTTGCATGCATGATTTATGGTAGATGGTTGTTAGTCAATGGTTTGATTGAACAATATGAATTTCAGAATGTCCATACCAAGCATGATGTCTATTATGATGGGTATTTATTTGAATAAATGAAACAAATGAATTAGGTATATTAATATTACGAGTGCCATAATGGATTGTCAATATGTTGCTTGTCTAGTATGCATGTTACACGAAATTGTAGAGGACCCGAATGCTTGCTGTGTATTACGTGAGTGACTTGTGTGAATAATATACAAACTATTATGAGGCTTCAGGATGGCAAGGGGCCATCATGTTGCATGAACAAATATATTAACGTGCATGAAAGTAAGTGTGTGTACTATTTATGTAGCAGGTATACGGAATAACTTGATTGAATGGCACACTTGAACATTGGGCCATTAGACTGACTGGGCCGCACACTATATAGAATAATATGATGGGCTGTGAAATTGATACCCAAACCATGGACTTATGTTAGTAATGTTTATGTGGTATAAATATCTACAATGGGTTAAGTGATGATATTTAAACTAGTACATGTTGGTGAGTCGTGGACTTATGTGTGGACTGTATGTGGGAGATAGAGCATGAAATATGACTATTACGTACAGATTGTTAGTATAGGTGTGATAACATGTGAATCACTTGTATGCGGAATTGATTTATAATGGTAACCATGCTAGGATTTGGTTGACCGACCGTGAACAAAGTAACGTAATTAACCGAGCAAATCTAAGGTGAGTTCATTCCTCTTAAGCATGCGTCCCGGTGGTTGGGACAGTCTTTGGGTATCCCTGAGAGGGATTGGTTTTGGGTAAATCATGGGTATTCCTGAGAGGAATATGTCTTTTGGGTTAATCTGGAATGTTGGATAATATACTAATCCTATCACCATTAAAGTCCCTCCGTGTTGTTTGGTTACCTGAGAGGTAACAAGGTATTAATTGGTAGCGCTACTTAGGTTTGGCACCCTCACCCCGTACCTGAGAGGACGGGTGTGAACTAATGACCTAGTCATGACCAATGCTTTGATAGGAGCATTGGAGAAAGGGCAAAATAATCAGGAGCCGTCTTGTATTCGGGATATTATCAACATTAAATTCAATGGATTAAACTAAACACTTGGTAATCAATGTTTTCGTAAAACTATGAACTTACCAGCGTTGTCTGATACACTTGTTGCATGCTCGCAGGTCGTTAGATGTCTTGGATTGGGAACTTGCTGTCTGGAGTGGCTGGAGTGGTCATGGGTCGTTCTGATTTGGATACACGTTATGGGTTCATTGATTTCGTACATTTGTTTTGAGAATATTTAAACTATGGTTTCGTTAATGCTTCCGCTGAACATGTTGGGTTTTATTTAAACTTATTGTTGATACTCTTTATTAATAAGTGACGATTTTATTTAGTAACTTGTATGGGTTCAACGTAATTAGTGGCTCGTTGTTGGTACGTCACACGCCTAGCAGGGGTTTTCCCTATGTGGTATTTTGGGGGTGTGACAGAAGGTTATCAAGTAATGTATATATTATATCCTACTATTATTCAAAGGTATTTGTCACTAGACGATTCCCGTGACGGTGGTCATATCACTGTTGATCATTCTTTCAACCAGTGACTGTGGTCGTATTACTGTTGATCGTTCTTTCAATTATTTACTATGGTCGTATCACTGTTGATCGTTCTTTCAACTAGTGACCGTGGTCCTATCAGTGTTGATCATTCTTTCAACTAGTGACTATGGTCCTATCACTGTTGATCATTCTATCAATTAGTGACTGTGGTCATATCACTGTTGATCATTCTTTCAACTAGTGACAGTGGTCGCCTCACTATTGATCGTTCTTTCAACTAGTGACTATGGTCCTATCACTGTTGATAATTCTCTCAACTAGTGACGCTTATCAAATAATGTATACCAAACTCTACATATCGGTAGTAATTGCTGAATACATAACCCAATTCAAACTTTATGCATATTTTATTGATTACAGGTGGTACAGTGGGAATACACTATGGCTATATCAACTAGTTACTATGATATACATTATGGCTATAAATTATATCATTTATTTTGTAATATACATATGTGCATATTTATAGGTAATGCATTATATTTTATTATAACCCCATTAAATATAGGGTTATAATATTTATGGAGTCACTAGTTTAGGTATTTAAAGAACACCTACATAGCTTAAACCAGTGGCTCTGATACCACCTTCTATCACAGCCCCCGACCCACCCTGGGAGCGGGAGCCGTAAACCAGTCAAGTGGTACCGGTGTTTATTAAATATGCAGCGGAAAATTTTTCATCAGGATCGTAGTTAGGAAATAATTTCAGAGTTTGTAAAACACCAAACTTTTAATATTAAACAAATGAGCTAAAACCTATATTCCATTCAAATGTTTTTATAGGGATATACCCTAATTGATAAAACATAAATTTATTCTTTTATTTGTAGGATCGTTTTCAGACCCGAACGAGTCGTTCAGAAGAGTTTATCTCAACACGAAAGGCAGAAACAGACGTGTAGAGTGCAATTCAGCTAGATTTACTCATTAAACTGTTGTATGATTGATTATAAGACGTTTTACAACCTGACAACACTTCGGCAGCACTTCGTTGCTCTGGCCGAAAAGTTACAAATGATGAAAGTTTGAAGGGTATTTATAGGACAAGACCCTGACCGTTTGAAGGTGACATGCCACCCTTCAAACGGTCACCTCTTCAAACGGACATCCACTTTCAAACGGTTACCTTCAAACAATTACAACTTCAAATGGTCAACCTCCTAATTTGACTTTCATACAAGTTTAATGTTTCAAACGAACTTCCTTGTCTTCATGTGATGATGCATATGATGATGTCACATATATGATTTCATCATCATATATGATGACATCACTCTTGTTCAGCAGTGCAATGAACCCGAGACTCGATATAAGACGAAGTTGACAGATGAATGCACCAATAGACTCCCCCTCAGATGTTGACGAGTCTTAAGTGTCGAGTCTCCGCATCTTCAGTCTTTATCAGTCCTCTCGAACTCTTTGAAGTGTCTGACGTTGTAAGAATCCTCAAATCTTCTCACTTCTCTTTTCATCATCAGCAGACTCCCCACAAGCAATCTCTACTCGGATGTCTTCAGACTCCCCCTTTCGATATGCTGGGATCATAGTCTGGCATGTTGAAATCACAAAGTCCTCAGGTATCGGAACCTGTCACTCTATCTTCAGGTTCAAGATCGAAACCTGGCTACACCTGCACATTCTTAACCCAGAAGTAAATTTCACAAATTTAACATTTAACAAATTTATAAACCCAGATTCTCTCTCTCAAATTAAACCAGAATGATTTATCAATGATAAATTCTGATGAACCATTTGCAAAAATTAATCATTTTTCTTTTCAAAACACATTCTCCCAAACCATTTGTTCATCATGTCTAGCACTTGGAATTTTGAAAATCAGCTCTCCAACATCAGTTGTCGAAAATCTTTTTGAATTTTTCAAAATTTATGCTAAAACACACTGAAAATCTTTTTGGATTTATGAAAGAAATGAAATGCAGTAAAGAAATATTTACAGACAATATTTTTGTGAGTTTGTGAAAGAGGATCATATCAGATTTTGACAAGTCACAAGTACCGTTGAGCTTAGTTACACATTAAGAATTAAACAATTCACTTAGATTGCCGATATACTGATCCACTTAAATTCTCACACAAATTTCAACTGATTCAGGATATGAGTTAGGAGTTTTAAGAACTTAAACTCATTCATGTGTCCCACCTCTTGAATATACTCCCGTATCCAGATCCCAATATTCAGTCTTACAGGTGAGTATACCACAGATGATATCTGTAAGGGGATAAATTATAGTACGAAACCGTGAGAGCTCAGGTCAGAACTTCCGTTCAGCAGAGAGATGACGGCTCGACTTTTGGTGTGTCCCCTTTAGAGGATCTTTTGTATTACAACAGCAATGACTATCAATTTTATTGTTTCATCAATTTGCTGAGGGCGGCGCTATGTTTCAAGCAAGTGGAAAGTATTCTCCGGGGACTAGGTCAGAATTTCCATTCAGCAGAAGTCCCGGGATAATACCCCAGATATCACTGAGCATAAAGACCTAGTATCTCAGAAAGAGGGACCTTTCAAACGAGATTTCAGGGGTTACCTATATATCCAAGTAGTGTTCCCCACGAAATAAGCAAGTTTGAATTTTAATTTATATCCCAAAAAAGCTTACTAAATGTGTAAAAACCTATCGGCATATCATCAGTGAGACCGTTTAACGCTATTTAATCATTACATTTCTTTAGCATACTGTGACTGTCTACTGATGTACTATCATTTCCTCTTTTTTGACACTAAAACTCATTTTTGTATTTTATCATGTTTTTGCCTTTTTCAAATTTTCTACTTGTTTTTGGATTTTCTGAAATTTTCTACTCCCCCTAAAATTCAAACACTTTTCAGAAAATCCAAAAACATTTGAAAAAGTCAAAAACATGATAAAATACAAAAATGAGTTTTGGTGTCAAAGAAGAGGAAATGATAGTACATCAGTAGACAGTTAAAGTATGCTAAAGAAATGTAATGATTAAATAGCGTTAAACGGTCTCACTGATGATATGCCGATAGGTTTTTACACATTTAGTAAGCTTTTTCGGGATATAAACTAAAATTCAAACTTGCTTATTTCGTGGGGAACACTACTTGGATATATAGGTAACCCCTGAAATCTCGTTTGAAAGGTCCCTCTTTCTGAGATACTAGGTCTTTATGCTCAGTGATATCTGGGGTATTATCCCGGGACTTCTGCTGAATGGAAATTCTGACCTAGTCCCCGGAGAATACTTTCCGCTTGCTTGAAACATAGCGCCGCCCTCAGCAAATTGATGAAAAAATAAAACTGATAGTCATTGCTGTTGTAATTCAAAAGATCCTCTAAAGGGGACACACCCAAAAGTCGAGTCATGATCTCTCTGCTGAACGGTAGTTCTGACCTGAGCTCTCATGATTCTTCATAATTTATAACCCCTTACAGATATCATCTGTGGTATACTCACCTGTAAGACTGAATATTGGGATCTGGATACGGGAGTATATTCAAGAGGTGGGACACATAAATGAGTTTAAGTTCTTAAAACACCTAAACCATATCCTGAATCAGTTGAAATTTGTGTGAAAATTTAAGTGGATCAGTATATTGGCAATCTAAGTGAATTGTTTAATTCTTAATGTGTAACTAAGCTCAACGGTACTTGTGACTTGTCATAAACTGATATGATCCTCTTACACAAACTCGAAAAAATATTGTCTGTAAATATTTCTTTACTGCATTTCATTCTATTCAAAAACCCAAAAAAGATTTTCAGTGTGTTTTAGCATAATTTTTGAAAAATCCAAAAAGATTTTTGACAACTGATGTTGGAGAGCTGATTTTCAAAATCCTAAGTGCTAGACATGATGAACAAATGGTTTGGGAGAATGTGTTTTGAAAAGAAAAATGATTAATTTTTGCAAATGGTTCATCAGAATTTATCATTGATAAATCATTCTTTGATTGTATAATTTCTGCAAGTGTTTTAGTAGATGGTGAGATTATTTTACAAGTTATCATCAGAAAATTTATTTTTGGGTAGAGAATGTGCAGGTTATTTGAATGATAGAGAGTCAGGTTCCGATACCTGAAGACTTTGTGATTTTAACATGCCAGACTGCGATCCCAACATATTGAAAGGGGGAGTCTGAAGACATTCGAGTAGAGATTGCTTGTGGGGAGTCTGATGATGATGAAAAGAGAAGAGAGAAGATTTGAGGATACTTACAACGTCAAATACTTCAAAGAGTTCGAGAGGACTGATAAAGACTGAAGATGCGGAGACTCGACACTTAAGACTCGTCAACATCTGAGGGGGAGTCTGTTGGTGCATTCATCTGTCAACTTCGTCTTATATCGAGTCTCGGGTTCGTTGCACTGCTGAACAAGAGTGATGTCATCATATTGAATGATGACATCATCAAAGTGACATCATCATTGTATCATGCTCACATGAAGACAAAGTAGAAAGTTAAATTTGAAAGTCAGATTAGGTGATCGTTTGAAAGTCAAACTTGTAAGGCATGACCGTTTGAAGGCATGACCGTTTGAAGGCATGACCGTTTGAATATGTAACAGTTTGAAAGTGTCATGTCCGTTTGAAAGGGTGACCGTTTGAAGGGTGACATGCCACCTTCAAACGGTCAGGGTCTCTCCTATAAATACCCTTCAAACTTTCATCATTTGTAACTTTCCGGCCAGAGCAACGAAGTGCTGCCGAAGTGTTGTCAGGTTGTAAAACGTCTTATAATCAATAATACAACAGTTTAATAAGTAAATCTAGTTGAATTGCACTCTACACGTCTGTTTCCGCCTTTCGTGTTGAGATAAACTCTTCTGAACGACTCGTTCGGGTCAGAAAACGATCCTACAAGTGGTATCAGAGCTCAGGAGGAAGAGTTCATAACAATTCAGCCGCTAATTCTGATTTTCTACACCTTCTTTCAAAATTGAATAAGTTTTCACGGATAAAATCGGCTAAAACTTTCACAATGTGTGCGTAATTGTATTTTAACAAACCCTTGAAAGTTTCAGCTTAAAATTCGAAGTAAAAGTGGTAAAAATGGACTGAAAACTGGTGTCCGTTTGACACCAAAACTATTTTCTCATTATGATTTCAAAACACTTAAGTTTGTTTTAACCAAAATGATGCATAAACAATCAGAACTCCCCCTTACACAAAACTATTTTCTCATTATGATTTCAAAACACTTAAGTTTGTTTTAACCAAAATGATTTTTCCGGAAAATAAGTTTTGTTGATTTTATCACTTGTAAAGTTAGGGATTTGGTTCATCACATTATTCTTCTAAATACCAATTGTAAGTTTGGTCCAATCAAGTTCAACCTAATGACATTGATTAACCACTTGTAGGAAAAAACAAGTATAACTTAATGTCATTGATTTACCACTTGTAGGTGTAAACTTTCATCAACCAACTTTGTAGGAATATCACATCTACACAAAATCATTTTACCAACAGAAATGCCGATTCATGCTGCACACTTACCAACCTGGAAGCTCCGGCAATTCACACTTATCCTGTAAAAATTTAACTATTTTTAAAATTCAATCACGCAATCAATTACTAAGAAAGATGCCAATTCTTGATCCACGATTACAAACTTGGGATCTCCGGCAAGTCAGATTGTTTAAGGGAAAAGAATTTCCACCCACGTCTGACCAACCTTGGGTGTTTTTAGCTCTTTTAGCTCTTGTTCAGTAGGGTTGTAAGTTGCCTTTTTAGTTGCATAAAAATCTTTAACCCCTTTTACTTTCCCATCAAGCATTTTCCCAAAAATTTTCTTAACATTTCCATTGAAAACTTTCTCGATATCAAACTCATTCTTCTCAGAGTAAAATTGATCCGAGATTTCAACCTTACCAACTTTCTGTTTAATCTTCTCAAACTTCAGTGATGGAAATTCATCCTCATTCACTGAAGATACATAATTTACCTCTTTTACCTCACCTTGTGGCTCTTCTGGCTTTGTGGAACCAGAATCATCGCCAACTTTCTCTTCAAACTTCTTAACAACCCACACTTGATTGTCTTTTGCTTTCTTTTTGTAAAAATTCTTTTTAGAACATTCACCAACCTCATAAGTTGAGTTTTCAAACAATTTGAATTTTTCGGTTGGTGGTTCAACATCAACAACAATTTCTTTCAGTTTTTCAGAAACTCCCTGTTTAATTTTAGCATTTTTCGGACAATTCCATGCAATGTGACCAGCTTCATTGCATTTGAAACAGGTTCGAGTCTCTTTTGGATGAAACACTCCAGTTCCATTCCTTTTCTTTTCAGCAAGAAACTCCTGGTTTGATTGTCTCCACAAAGGTTTCTTCTGTTCCTCCTCAGCACTTCCACCTGAAACAAATTCTGTTTTTGTTTTAGAATTTTTCTCATTTTTATAATTTTTAGGTGGAATAAAACCTAAACCTTTCTTATGGTTTGGTTTCTTTTGAAAACCAGAACCAGAATTGTAACCCTTTTTCTTGTTTAATCGTTGTTGTACTCTTGAAGTGTATTTTTTAGGTTTTCCAGTAAGATTTAAATCTTTTATTTCAGAAATCTTAATTTCTGTCATTTTGAAAACCTTTTTGATCATTTCAAATCTAACACTTCTTATTGGAAACTCTTTGTCAGAATATAATTTGTCAGAATCATTTAAAGTGTATGCTACTTCAAATGTTTCATCATCCAAATTTGCTTTTGATAACAAAAACTCTTTACTGTAAGCCCTTTTAACCGACGATTTTGAACTGTTGACTGACGAACTTGACCCTCCAGACTTAGACTTTGACTCAAACTCCTCATCAGTATCCAACACCTGATCGACCACCTTTTTGATTAACTCAGACTCATGATCAGTGTCAGACGAGGTAAACGTGACGTCAATGTTTTCTGGTAATTCATCGGTTACATTGGACTTTAACTTTATATTGACTGCTTTTTCGACTTGCTCCTCATTTGGTTTTCTAGGAGAATACCCTTCCCAGATTGGAGGCGAACACTTATTATACTGAACACTTGGTTTCTTACCAGTATCCTTCTTCTCCTTTGGCTTCTCATCATCTTTAAAGGCTTCAAAACCTGCAACAGTCGGATAGATTCGATCAATAAGATAATCAGAACTAGAATAACTCTGTAATAATCGTCTGATTCTATCATTTTCAATCTTTTCATTCTCCAACTCCCGTTGCAGCTTGGCACATTCTTCGATGTAGTGATTTATCGCTTTCTGCTTCGTCATCAATGTTGCATTCATCATCGTCAAAGCATTTTCTCTTTCAGAGTTTGTCTTTTGAAGACCAGTTACTGTTCTGTTCAATACATCGTAAGATTCTTTCACGTAATTTAGATTGAATAGTAATTGCTCTTTCATCTTTTCAAGCTCAACCAACTTTTCATCTTTTGCTGCACATTCTTTACAAATCTCTAAACACTTTTGGCATGGTTTGATGACTTCCACAATCTTTTCAACTTCAATAATTTTCTCAACTTCAACCACTTTCTTATCTTTAGTCACCTTTTCTGGTTCAGCAATCTTCTCAGCAACACTTTCAGTCTTCATTTCCTTTTGTTCTTTTGCAGCTTGTTTTTCTTTTAGCTTCTCCATGCGATCTGCAAAATAGAAATGAAAACTTTCAGGAGATAGATGAGATTTAGCAATGTTAATATGTTTTTCTTCCTCATCATCACTGCTGCTGTCATCAGTTGGTGACTGATCAAACTGTACAGATTTTTCAGAATTATCATCCGATGAACCAGAATCAGATGGTGTTTGATCAAAAACAATTTCTTTTTCTGAACTGTCATCTGAGCTTTGTGAGCTTTCATCTACACTCTGTGAGCTTTCATCTGATGCAACAGACTTTACAGTTTCACCAATAGATTTCATCCATGCAGTAAACATATCAGGTTCTTTCACTATTTTTGCAATGAAAGCTTTAAAATCTCCTTTTTCGTCTACAAACATATCCCAGCTGAAGCCTTCAGGTAGCCTCTCATCATCTTGATCGACTATGCATGCTTTGCTATCAGGAGAGATATAATTGTTCCAGTTAAAATCCACCACACACGCTCTTTTTGAATCCTCGATTCTTCTACCATGAGCCACCTATGGTTCTTGTTGTTGACCAACTTGCTGGTAAATGGCTTTCCGGTAGTAATCATCTTTTCCAAACGGATTCTGAGCTCCACTAGCTTCCCTGTTCTTGCACTCCCGTTTGAAATGGCCTTTCTCCCTACATCGAAAACAAATAACTTTAGCTTTATCAAAACCTAAAGTAGAAACGTGTGCATCAAGAAAGTCATTTCTCCCGGTAATCAGCTTGAACTTTTCAGCACGTCTAAGAATGCTAGCTAGACACCATTTGATGTCCATTAACTCCATTTCTTCGGCGTCTATCTGATCGTAATCCTCCTTTGTAAGCATAGGATTTCCGATCCGTCCAGCCACTAAACCCTCATAAGAAAGCAATACAGAACCAAGCAGAGCCATATGATCTTTAGCGGTTTCCTCAGAAAAACTTTGACCTTCAGGAAGATTCAAAGCGATATTGCACTGGATCACATAACCATTTCCTGTCTTTGTGCTCTGAGAATGGAAACTTGATGTAGTATCTTTTGGATTGACACTCGGGTATGAAGAGAAACCACTGCTACTTTTAGAACTTTGATCAATTTTTTCAGATGAATCTCCAGCACTAAATGCAGTTTGAATTTTCGGGCTTCTTTCAACTTCTGGAACACTGGCTTTGTAATACATTTTTACATCCTGTTGACCACTTGGACTGTTCATTCTCGCGATCTTCTGCTGTTCCAAATCTTGACCCTCAATCTTCTCGATGAACTGAGAAATCGTTAACCCATCATAAACCCCGGTATTTTTCAGAATCATCAAGTAAGTTCCCCACTCTTTCTGCGGTAACACGTCAGCTAACTTGTCTACCCACTCATCAGGATCTTTGGTTATACCAATCATCGACATAGATCGCACTAAGTGGCAATAACGTTCAATCAGCTTCTTCGTATCTTCTCCCGGTAAACTACTGAACAGATCAAACTCTTTCTTGAGCAACGCCTTCTTGCTCTTAATCATTTTCTCACTACCCTCAAACTTAACACGTAGAGCATCCCAGATTGACTTTGAAGTTTTGTCGTGCTGAAGCAGTATGAAAATGTCTTCTTTGATAGCTTGCTGAAGTAAACTGATCATCATCTTTTCAGCTCTATACATTTCTCGTTCTTGATCACTAAACTCAGAAATTGTTTTCACAACTTGTAACTCAGTACGTGGCAAAACATATTTCTTCAGAATACACTCCCATGACCTAAGATGGTTTGCCTGAACCCAGTTTTCAAATCTATCTTTCCATCCGTAATACTCCTCAATGCTCATTAGCTTCGGAGGTTTTTGAGTAGTTCCTGTTTCGTTTTCCAAATTCATGTTTTGAGCAATGACAGCTGGAGTAGACGGAGTAGCAAACGCATTGTAGAAATCGTTATCCATATTTCGGATTTTGAAATATCACAAACTCAGATTCTTCAAACAAGCTGGTAAAAAATTCTCCTTGAATCACCTTTGTAATCTCCTGACAAACAAACAAGCAAACGATCAGTTTAAATGAACTGAATGAAATCAATCTAAGACTCGTGTCGAAGACTTGCGGATTTGTTTCAAAGTTGTAGAAGTGAAATCGCTGAATGAATGGACCTCAAACTTCAATATCCCGTCAACACTTTGGGCCACAACCAAGATGAAATAACATGGGCTGACACTATGACTTGGGCCGAAAACAACATATATTCACACAAATTGCTGATTGGACCACAAACTCTTTTTAATCTGATTGGACCTTGAAATGTATGTAGTGGACTGATGTAAAATATTTATCACATTTAAACCTTGACCAAATTACTCACATGACCAACTAACACACATCCACTTAGCCAACAAACTGCCGACAACTTTTAGTACAAACTTGATTTTATTGGACCTTGAACTCCACTAAACCAAACATATTAAGTACCCAACACAAATCTATTTGACCTCAACCTACTGATCACATACAACTAACCAACTCCAAATGAATTCACGTGATGATGCTTGATCGACAATCCAAAATCACATGCTATTTCTTGAACTAAGCACTCACATGTGACCGACTGACATTCTCAAATTCAATGTTACACAATATTCGATGAACTTTCACAAAACTTTTCAAACGGGAACCACGTTTCAAACGGTCATGTCAGCTTCAAACGGGAACCATGTTTCAAACGGTCACGTCAGTTTCAAACGGTCATGTCAGCTTCAAACGGACATGCCCAATTTCAAACAAAATGTGGCAGTTTCAAACGGTCAGGTGCAGATTTCAAACGGTCAGGTGCAGATTTCAAACGGTCAGGCGCAGATTTCAAACGGTCAGGCGCAGATTTCAAACGGTCAGGCAATTTTCGTTCAAACGGACACCAGTTTTCAGTCCATTTTTACCACTTTTACTATTAATTTTAAGCTGAAACTTTCAAGGGTTTGTTAAAATACAATTACGCACACATTGTGAAAGTTTTAGCCGATTTTATCCGTGAAAACTTATTCAATTTTGAAAGAAGGTGTAGAAAATCAGAATTAGCGGCTGAATTGGTATGAACTCTTCCTCCTGAGCTCTGATACCACTTGTAGGATCGTTTTCAGACCCGAACGAGTCGTTCAGAAGAGTTTATCTCAACACGAAAGGCGGAAACAGACGTGTAGAGTGCAATTCAGCTAGATTTACTCATTAAACTGTTGTATGATTGATTATAAGACGTTTTACAACCTGACAACACTTCGGCAGCACTTCGTTGCTCTGGCCGGAAAGTTACAAATGATGAAAGTTTGAAGGGTATTTATAGGACAAGACCCTGACCGTTTGAAGGTGACATGCCACCCTTCAAACGGTCACCTCTTCAAACGGACATCCACTTTCAAACGGTTACCTTCAAACAATTACAACTTCAAATGGTCAACCTCCTAATTTGACTTTCATACAAGTTTAATGTTTCAAACGAACTTCCTTGTCTTCATGTGATGATGCATATGATGATGTCACATATATGATGTCATCATCATATATGATGACATCACTCTTGTTCAGCAGTGCAACGAACCCGAGACTCGATATAAGACGAAGTTGACAGATGAATGCACCAACATTATTCAGGTAATTATAGCCGCTTTATTTAAGCCTTCAGTGTTCCATAGCAGGCTTCTATTACTTTCACATTAAGTTACCTGAAACGGTTTGAAAACAATTTATCAGCGAAAAATACTAGCGAGTTCATTCTATTTTCTAAAAAGACACATTGTTATATTTTACAGTATCAAGAGAGATTACATTGTTTATATCTACCAAAAACTCAATTAGTATTTTTCACATGGTGGAAGTTCCGATGTGACGGAGGTCATGTCACTCATTGGCTAACTTTCGTTCAATAGTGAAGGTTATCAAGTAATGTATATATTATATCTTACTATTATTCAAAGGTATTTGTCACTAGACGATTCCCGTGACGGTGGTCATATCACTATTGGTCATTCTTTCAACTAGTGACTGTGGTCGTATTACTGTTGATCGTTCTTTCAATTATTTACTATGGTCGTATAACTGTGATCGTTCTTTCAACTAGTGACTGTGGTCCTATCACTGTTGATCATTCTTTCAACTAGTGATTGTGGTCATATCACTGTTAATCATTCTTTCAACTAGTGACTGTGGTTGTATCACTGTTGATCATTCTTTCAACTAGTGACTGTGGTCCTATCACTGTTGATCATTCTCTCAACTAGTGACGCTTATCAAATAATGTATACCAAACTCCATATATGGGTAGTAATTGCTGAATACATAACCCAATTTAAACTTTATGTACATTTTATTGATTACAGGTGGTACCGTAGGAATACACTATGGCTATATCAACTAATTACTGGGATATACATTATGGCTCTAAATGACATCATTTATTTTGTAATATACATAAGTGTATATATATAGTCAATGCATTATATTTTATTATAACCCCATTAAATATAGGGTTATAATATTTATGGAGTTTTGTTATTTATATAACTATGGAGTGCACATACTTAATATACATGTGTTTTGTTAAGTTAATATATAGTGTTATATATTTAAGTTTCGTTAAATATGTGCATTATAACATGTATCCCTATGTATTTTATAAATACATAAATCAAAGTTTTTATAGATATATAAGTTAATATATATGGTTTTCAATTTAAGTAGCACATTTATATATCTAGACATTAACCTTATTTGTGCTACTTATATGTATAATTTTTATTTATAAAATGATAAGTACTTGTCATGATAATTCATATCTACTTGTAAAGCAAATAGGGTTTGAAAGCATTCCCACATACTGGTTGTAATTTCAGAATATATAGACTTAATCAATGTAATTATAACTGAAAACATTTAGGGCTTTGCAAAGCATTTTAAATAAAATGACTCACAATAATGTGAGAAAAAGAAGAATAACTCACTTTGTAACTTTAGGGTTTAACTACAAGCCTCCATGTATAATCTTTGGTATAATTTCTGAGCTCTTAATAAAATATACAATGCACTCGTGTTAGTATAATAACCCAATTCAACTTTATCAATACATCACGAGATCGGAACCCTGACGTAGTTAGCAAAGCATAGCCTTATTCAGGCAGCGCCTTGACATCCGTTGCTGGGTTCAAAATCGATCGGACAGGTATCGAATCAGTGATCGGGGGTTAAAACACTTAAAAAGGGGCAGAGCTTTGTAAGATTAGGTATAATACTAAAGAAAATAGGGTATACAGAAGAGCAGAGAGGGGCGAGAGCAAGAAGGGAAAAGAATTGGAGCAGTTTGAAGGCTCACAGTAGCCTTCTATTTATACTAAAATGTGAACTTAGGGATCACGCACTTTTCTGGCCTTATCATCACACGTATACACATATTTATTACATATGTATTTAGATTATTTTATTTTTTTATATATTATAATTAATTCAGCTGCTTCACTCATTTATCGCTTATAACTTCTAAAATATGACATTTTATAAAACGATGAATATGTCATTAGAACAAGCATATTTTTATCTACATTTTGACCTATGTTTCGTTAAAAGCGGAGTAAGGTCAATTATAATGTATTTTTATTATTATAATTACTAAACGGTTCTTATATTCGTATAAATACCTCATATTTCTATCAGTCAACTTACTCGTAATCTGCCCATTTAAAAATATAAGTTTTATATACTTTATTTTAATGTAAAAAAATGGAAATGTTAGAACAAATGAGCCCCACGTTGCGGGGCAGGAGGCCTAATACCGTGCTATCAAAGGTGGGGTTTTAAAACATGCTAAGTAGCAAGAAAAAACCGGAAAAAAAGACCAAGTGACTCACATGACGTAAAAGCATTCAGCCAACAACGACAAAAATGGGACAACGTTTAAAACACCAGGTGACTCAACGTTGAGGGGGCAAAGTGATATTGTATAAAATTTATAGAAAACAGGGGTAAAAAGTGACAACTTTTAAACATGAGGGAAATGAAGTAAACGCTTATATTAATAGACAAAACAAATTAAGGGGCCAAAGTAGATCACCAAACAAAGTATGGTGATCAAACCCAAAAGTCACAAAAGGTGGTTGTCCTTAATAATCGTCCACAATTGTGACCAAATCTAGGAAAAACGTAAAACAAAAACATGAATTTGTAAAACCAAGTGACTTACGTGACGTTAAACATAGATAAAATCGATGTGCAAAATTATAAGAAATCAAAGTTTTGTTGAAAAAATAAAAAATTCTAAAACTTACAATACTTAAAAAAACCAAATATTAATAAAAACTTCAGAAAAATAAAAAGTACACTAAAAGAAAAAATAATTACTCTTCATTGCGATGTTATAAATTAATATATATGAGTGATTACTTTATTATATATTTATATATGTAAAGAAAATTAACATCTCTTACCATTTAATTATCATTTAGAGTGAATTGCCAAATCCATGAGGTTTAGGCCTGTTTATCAGTTTCATCTAAAATGATTTTTTTTTGTGCCAACCAGTCCTTCACCTTTGGCATTTTTTGTCATTTTTATCCAAACCATTAACTTAGTTTACTTTTATGTTAAGTTGAAGGGTATTTGGATGAAACTGGTAAATATAAAACCTCAGGGACGATTTTGGTAATTTACTCAAACTCTTTTTATTTTCTTTTATTTAATCAATTTTGTCACGTATGTATAAAACAGAATATACATGCAGTTTTTATAAAAAAATTAATAGTTTTGTCAAATAATTTTCAAAAATTTTCATCCAAACCACTGACTCAGTTTATTTTTTCTGTTAAGGTGAAGGATGTTTTAAATTTTATAAATTAAGACTGAAATTAATATCCTGTTTTTTATATAGATCAGTTTTATAAAGAGAAAACGATATATAAAATAACTATCAATGGTGTGCAGCACATAACAATCGATTATAACTTTTAGTATTTAATCAAGTGTAGAGATAGAAAAAAATGTGTAAAACGTTACATATTTTAAATGTGTTGAGCACTTAAGAAATATTTTGGCAAAAATAAAATATTTATCTAATTAAGATTATGAAAGTAACTAAATAATATTTATTCCGAGTGGTTTGAGTAAAGAAACTTTTGGTTCATGACATTATACTTACTATTTGGTGGGTTATTTTAAGTTTTGGTAACGATACGTTGTTCGATTGGGGGGGGGGGGGGCAGTGGCTTCTTTTTTTTGTTAGGAGCGAATTTAAAAGAGTAGAAGATGAATTACAAACTTGGTACATATGATAAGATTTGTTTATTTGACCTTTTTCTATAAGGTCACTAGCATTTTTATAAAATTTAGAGGTTGAAGTAGATTTTATTTTTATAAAACAGATATATATAAAAAAAACTGGAAATTAATTTTTGCCTTACTTCATAAAATTTAAAAGATCATTCACCTTAATAGAAAAAAAAAATAACTGAGTTAGTGGTTGGATGAAAATTTATAAAAATTATGTGACAAAACTATTAATTTTTTATTAGAACTGCATGGATATTCTGTTTTATATATATGTGACAAAATTAATTAAATAAAAGATATTAAAAAGAATTGAAGTAAATTGCCAAAATCGTCCCTGAGGTTTTATATATTTGTCTGTTTCATCCAAATATCCTTCAACTTAACAAAAAAGTAATAAGTTAGTGGTTTGGTTGAAAATGGCACAAAATGCCAAAGTGAAGGGTTATTTGGCACAAAAAAAAATTATTTTGGATGAAACTGGCAAACATATCTAAACCTCAGGGACGATTGTGGCAATTTACTCTATCATTTAAAATTTTAATCTAAATCTCTAGAGCGTAAACTTTATTGCAGCCATTTTGCGTGACAAAGAATGTTTTTAATAAGAGTAAACTGCAATTTTACCCCCTGAGGTTAGGGGTCATTGGCACCCTTACCCCCCCCTAAGGAAATAATTGCAAATTTACCCCTACTGTTAACTGTTATGTCGCAATTCTACCCCCCGGCTTCAATTTTCTTGACCGGTCAACATAAACATGAGAGGGTCAAAGGGTATAAAAGTAATTTCACCAAAAAATGTACTTTATATATTAAAATAACCCCTAAACTCAACCTAACATCACAACCTTACCCCCTAAGTTTCCCCCCACTCTTCTTCATCTCTTCCGGCGAACTCCTATCCTCCGGCTTCTTCACCGGCGACCTCCACTCCATTCTCCTTCCCTCCGGCGACCTCCACTCCATCTTCTTCACCACTCAATCTTCTTCACCACTCCTTCACCACACTAGCACAGGATGACTGAACATAATGGCATTATGCATCCAGCTCCACCGGCTGAGCCAGGGCAGGCGACCACACCACCGGCCACCATCGATCCAGCTGTGGTCCAGAGATCCTCCCTTTTCTCGCAATTTTCAGGTAAAATCAAACAACAATTTTGATTGTGGGGTAAAATCAAACAACTAGTAATGGATGTTTGTGTATTTGCAGTGGACATGAGGATTCATGTTTCACTACGATCGATTGTGGTCTCATTGGTGCTGAAGATGCGAGGTCGCCCGTTCCTGCATTTCCAGTTTCCGCCTCAGCAGGAAATGGTTGTGTAGGATACTTAAACTCTAATCTTCTAGGTTCTTTTGGGTTAATATGTAGTGTAGGATACTTAAACTCTAATCTTCTAGGATCTTTTGGGTTAATGTGTAGGATCTTATGTTTGATCATAGAACACATTGACTGATTGGTTATATTACTCAGCTGTTAAGTTGATGGTATATTTGACTGTTAACTTTGATCAAATTAGTGGTGTTTGGTTTGATCATAGAACAGTGGTGTTTGGTTTGATAAAATTGCTTATATTACTCTGTTGTTAATTTGACTTTATGTGTAGGATTTTATGTTTGATCATAGAACACATGTGTAGTAATAATGGTGTTTGGTTTGATCATAGAACAGAACAGAGGTTCTGGTGTTTGGTTTGATCATAGAACAGAATGTTGGTTATATTTGACCATTGTTAAGTTGCTGCTGTGGGTTATTATTGCTGCTGATCATAGAACAGAATGCTACTGATTTAATGTTGCTGCTGATCATAGAACAGAATGCTACAGAATGCTACTGATTTAAGTTGTTGCTGATCATAGAACAGAATTCTGCTATGGGTTAATGTTGCTGCTGTTAAGTTGCTGACTGTTAAATCAGAACTATTGCTGTGTGTAATGCAAATGCATTACAGAAGGTTTTACAGCAATGGTTTTAGCAATTGAGGCCTTTATCAATGCTGATCATAGAACAGAATGGTTGATAATAGAACAAACTATAGCTGTGGCTGATGCAATTGAGGCCTTTATCAATGCTTTTAGCAATGAAAGTAAGACCTTGCATATTAAATTGTTACAACCTTGCATTCAATCATGAATTCAATATTTGCATTCCTAATGCTTTGGTTGGTTAAAAGTAAGAATTCAGTCAACATATTTGATGCCAGGGGGTTTATATGGGTGGTTGAATCGAATATGGATGGTGGCGGGAAAGGTTTTGGAAGGTGCAGGGGGTAATTTTGCTTCTAAACACAAATTATAGGGGGTTATAAGAAAGGGTATTTTAGTAATTTACCCCAAGTCAACAGATCAGCAACATATTTGATTCCAGGGGGTAAACATGCGAAATAACAGCAAACGTTGGGGGTAAAACAAAAGGGTAAAATAGTCTTTTCACCCCCAAGTCAACAGGCCGGTCAAGAAAATTGAAGCCGGGGGGTAGAATTGCGACATAACAGTTAACAGTAAGGGGTAAATTTGCAATTATTTCCTTAGGGGGGTAAGGGTGCCAATGACTCCTAACCTCAGGGGGTAAAATTGCAGTTTACTCTTTTAATAAAGTTAATAATTTTCACATGTAGTGATTCTAAAAATATTCATAAGCAATATTCCGTCGTAGGACACGAATTGACATCAACTCATTTAAGACAAAACATAACCCATTTACTGGTAATTTAGATTAAAAATAGAAAGGAAGCATATATAGAACAAAAATAAATGTGCATATGCTTAAGTACATATGTAAAGCTTAACTACATACCCAACCTAGTGTGCTTCTTCGATTCTATCTTTTTTACTCAGCCTTGATTCTGCTGTAAATAATTCTTTGTTTAGTAGGATAAACTAGTAGTGGAAAGAAAATCAGTTGAGTCAATTAATTGAACATATGTGTCTGACATGGCGTTGAGTGTATAAAAATTTTAATTATTTTTAGCCATTTTTTGCACAAAATGAAGTCTTAAATTTGTAAAAGGCGATAAGTTACGATCACTCAAAACAACAAGCTATGGCAAGTGTCCTCATCATTGACATGATATAATGATGGTAAGATACCGAGGTCGTCCAAAGATAAAAGAGCTTTTACTACCCAAATGTTATTAGGGTCTAGCAATACATAAAAAGAGTTGTTTTCGTAGATTTTTATAAAAAGACATAAATATAAATAAACAAATAAAAGAATGATGGTTTTGAAATCAATAATAAGAAAGGGTCACTTGGGCTTTAACTCTCCCTTGATGATATCATTAACTAGATTAATTATGGACTTCCAAAAGTTTACTTTAAAAACACCATACGCCTTTTGTGTGTTACTGCATAAAGTCGTAGAATCCCATTTTGTGGGCATCGTTACATCTAAACAATATCATAAAGAAGAAAAAGTGAGACCATTGGCAATGTCGGAATCAATCCCACAACTTTTAACAAAAGCGGTAGGGCGACTATCCATTGTCGGGGTTTAGTATTAAGTAAATACTAGTAATAAGGGGTCTTGTCTATCAATCACTATGGACCTCTTGGTTTGATGATGTTATCTCCTCAAGAGTACTGACGATGAAAATAGACCAAGTCCATAACGCTTAGATTTTTCCACCAAATTAGGGTAAGAATTACCAAACCCGAAGTCTCAAACCATAACATGTAACTCTCTTTCAAGCAATTAATATGTTATTACTATCTAGGCATAGAAAACATGAATGTTTAACTCAACAAACACAAAGTTAATGATTTGCTTTTAAGGATTTAGAAAACTCACTTTTATCCCTAATCTTTTTAGTTAATTACCCATCAAGGGTTTAATTCCCCCTAACTAACCAAAAGAACTTTACCTACGTATGGCTACAAAGCTAGATATTAAGAAACTTGATTATAAATCATCATAAGATGGAAAATATATTAGATTTGTTCTTATAATATTTGGATTACAAAACCAATGTACAAAGGGTGTAGAATTAGAGTATAATCTAGTAGGAAAGGAAATAACTGAGCAAGAAAAAAAGAAGAGGAAGCTCTCTATTTATAAGCTGAAGCTAGTGACTGGGCACGACCCGTGCCCTTGCTTTGTCTATCCATTTCCTGCCCGTTTTGTCCTGAAAATAATAAATAAACTAATTTAAGCCTATCTCATTTAAATTTTCAAGAAAACCATTGAAAATGGGGTTTTAAATGAAACGAAAAACATGTATAATTATGTGCATATCAGTATCGAAAGGCTATGCCCATAATAGTATCGAAAGACTTGAGGCTACTTACAAGTTATGACAAGACCCGTTAACATGCCATGACTTGATAAATAAAGTGGGCTGAGGTCATAAATACGTTAAAATTTTAATCACACGTTTGACTTGTTTCTTTTTACTTGATATCATTTAGTTATAGCCATGTTACTAGTTGATGATGAAGCATAATCATTTGTGTATATACATGATAAATATGTACAATCTATCAACCCTAGTTAAAGAATGGAAGGGGTGAGGTCTAGTAACTAAATACGCTTATTAGAAGTAAACAAGCCTAATTATACTATAACCTGAAAATTTCACCAATTAATACTTGTATTATTTGGGAATTCATATATATATATATATATATGAGAAGGGTCCGTTAGAAACGACCCTTTATTGCGAGAACCGCGAGAACCAATGTGAACACAACCAAAAATACCTAAAAAATCTAAAAAACACACAAATTGTTTTTAATATTTTTTTTATTAAAAAGCGCTACTTTCGTCAATATTTTTTTAGACGAAAACTAGCGATTTTTTTATAAAAAATCGTAAAAAAAAAATTTGTGTGTTTTTTACATTTTTGTTTTTTTTGTTTTTGGGAGGTTTAGGTTTATGGTTTAGTTTTTAGCATTTAGCTTGGGTGGGGTGAGGGGGGTTTTAGGTTTGGGGGGGGGGGGGGGTTAGGTTTGGGGGGGGGGGGTTAGGTTTTTGCGGATGGGGGGTAGGTTTTTTTTAGATTTTTTAGGGGTGGGGGTTATGTCTTTTTAGGGTTTTGGGGCGTTTAACTTAATGGTTTAGTTTTTAGCATTTAGCTTGGGTGGAGGAGGGGGGGGGGGGGGATTAGGTTTTTGAGGGGCGAGGTGGGGGGTTAGGTTTTTTTAGGTTTTAGGTGGTGTAGTGGGTTTATTTTGTTGTGTTCACATTATTTCTCGCGTTTCTCGCAATAAAGGTGGTTCTCGCATAAACCCTACCATATATATATAGGAAAGTTCTATGAAGAACACTAAATATTGCGAGAACACGCAGAACACAATAAATCACCCATTTTTTCTATCCTAAAAACCTAAAAAGTAAATAAAAATGTTACAAATATAAAATTTATTGTTTCTTACACTAGAATTCGAAACAAAATATGAAAAAATTTCACTTTTTGTATAACCTACATATATGTAGGTTATATATAGGTTAAATTACCAACATGTATGTATGCTATGTGTAGGTTAAAATCTTTGTTTTTTTATGTATATATAATAAACATATGAGTGTAAGAAACATAAAATTTAAAAAATATATACTTTAAATCCCAAAATTTAGTGTTTTAGAGTTGTTCTTTTTGTTCTCGCAATAGTTAGTGTTCTGTAGTGATTCTCATCCTATATATATATAGGAACGGGATCAGGAGAAAACGCTCAAAAGTGTGAGAACGCATCCTGGCCCAACACGTGTCACGCGGCATATAGAAGGGCGGATGGGCTTTTTTGTCCTTTTATCTTTTGCTTTTCCAGTTCCGCTTTTCGCAATATTGTTTTATTTTTGGGGTTTGAGATTTTTGGCGTTAATCAAATTCAATAATTAATGGCGTTTAATGGTTTCATTGTATTAACCTTTTGGCGTTTATGGCGTTTTTCAAATCGTATGCCATTGGAACCCAGGGGGTCAGGAAATCTATCTGAATGGCGTTTTTTCAAGGCGTTTTAGACTAGATGGCCCATTGTTCTATTATTTTTTATATACATTTTGGCGTTTGTGGTATCTTGGTGTTTTTCAATTGTAAAATTATATTTCAACTACAGGGGAAAAAATAGAAGCGAGGAAAATAAATTAAAAATCCTAATCGGATCTCTCTTCACAATCTTCACTGTCATCAGTCTCTCTCTTCTTTAATAGTACAAGAACTGTCATCAAATATTTGGCGTTTTATGTAAAACTTAACAAACCCATCGGTTTGAATATTTTGTCTGCTCGTCTGTTGAAGTGGCTTTTTGTGGATGTTTGGGGATATAGATCTATGACGTGTGGGTGGGTTTTTCGCTTTTTCTTCATGTTGATCTTCATCTTTATAATCATCCCACTCTTCAGTGTCATTGATCTCTTCTCCTCATCCAAGCCTTATTCAAGAACAAAGAACACAAAATGACATTCGATTGTCATCAGTATATTTTTCTTGAAAATTTGTCTATCTCATGCAGCAAAATCTTACTGAGTTACTCCCCTCATCTAACACTCCATTTAGTGAAACTTCACGAAGAACAATACTGAATATCCAAGAAAGCATATAAGCAATCTTTGATTTTTTTTTTATTTTTTGGCGTTTTACAGTGAGTGGTATCTAGTAGTATTTGGCGTTTGTTTTATTGGTTTGATAAAATGGAAGTTGCTTATTATTTTATAGGATTTCTTTTGGCGGCGTAGGTTAGGCGGTGCATTATTATAATAAACTATTCGTCGTTTCAGTTACTGTTTGTAATTATTATTTTGAGTAAATTGCCATTTTAGTCCCTGAGGTTTGTCCAAATTTGCCATTTTAGTCCAAATAGTTTTTTTTCTCCTCTGGGTCCCTGACTTTTCCCATTTGTTGCCATTTTGATCTAACCACCTAACTCCATCCAAAAGTCACAGTTAACTTAAGGGCATTTTTGTCACTTTAAATATATATTTAGTTTTTTTATATTTTTATTTAAAAAACCTTTTCAACCACCGCCACCACTCACCCCACAATCATCACAACTTTCCACCATTGCATACCACCTCTGCCTTTTCCGGCTAGATCCACCACCACCACCAATCGCTCTTTCTCCCTCTCGTCTTCATCTTAAACCCAAGATAAACTGATTCAAAAAAGTAACACCACCACTATCGGACCAGATTCAAAAATTTTGATACCATTATATCAAATCCAAAAAACAAAACAGAATATATACAGAAACAATTGATCAAACTTATCACACAAATCACATCATTATATTTGGTTTTCATGTTTACGAACCATATTCAACCTCTAATTCAATCACCACATGCCACCAACCAACCACCATCATTGCAATCCGCCACCACCCAACCCACCCCACCACCACTACAAGCACCACCACCACCACTAAGTACAACCACCAATATCCACCACTGCAACCACCACAACCACCATTGTGAGCACCCCATAATCGAATTAAAAATATAAATATAAGAACCCCTCACCAGAACCCTAGATTGGGTCACCGTCGCCGTCTTTCATCATCACTCGCTATCTCCGACGTCATGTTGGTCAACTTCGTCTTTAAATCATCTCCCGTCTACTACTATCTCTTTCTGAATCTGGGTGATGGTAGTGGAGGTGTGTGGCAGAGCTGGGTCGTAACAGGTGATGGTTGTGGTCGGTTGGGGGGGGTTAGAGAGAGGGTAGAGAGAAGAAGGGGATTCAGAGAAAGTGGGGCGTGGGTGAAAAAAATCCATCTCCTGCAAAGAAAGAGATGGGGGCAGAGAGAGAGAAGTGGGAAGAAAGAGAGACAGAGATAGAGAATCAGGGGGTAGGGATGGGGTGGGTAGGTTTTATAATTTGTTTATGGTTTTTGTTTAATAATAAAAAGTGAAAAAATGAATGAGTATATATAATGACCAAACTGCCCCTAACTTAAATGAATTTTTTGGATGGAGTTAGGTCAGATGATCAAAATGGCAACAAAAGAGAAAAGTCAGGGACCCAGAGGAGGAAAAAAAAACTATTTGGACTAAAATGGCAAATTTGGACAAACCTCAGGGACTAAATTGGCAATTTACTCTATTATTTTTTATAAGCTTTTATCTCTGAAGTCTGTAACACGTCCCGTCTTTCAAGTTTGGCGTTTTAGATTCTAATATAATAAATTTTCCGTCTTTTCATTTTTACTATTTTGTAGTTACTGTTTCTAGTTACATTTTCAAATTTGGTTTTTATTTTTTTATTTTTGGGTTTTTTATAATACTTTTCCAAAGTAATTTTATTATAGTTTGTGAGTTTTTGGGGGCGTTTTACAGCATGATAGCGTTTTAACAAGCATTTGGCTGTCTGACGTTTTTATTATATATGGCGTGTTTATTATATAATAATCAACTGAAAAAAAGATTATAAAAAAGAATGTATAACAATTGATCTTCCAAATCTTCACTGTCACCAGTCTCTTTCTTCTTTTTTGAATCATCTTAACTGGCTGGTTCGACTTTCGTTTGATTCATTTTGTTTTTTTTTTTGTTTTTCAAGTAGTTTTTTGATCGCCGTTTGGAAACACAAAGTCTGACATCAGCATCTTTTTCTTGAAGATTTGTCCATCTCATGCAGCAAAATGTTATTGAGTTTACACCCTTCAGCCAACAATCTTGAATTTTCCAATGAACGATGTTTGATTTTTTGATTTTGGCGTTTTACCGATAAAAAGAACGCCACTAAATAAAATCACCTTAAACCTCAAAATTTGATCATGCTAAAATCAATAATGTTTTGCTGTATGAGATGGACAACATTGTTAATCCTCGGGTAAGAAAGATAACTGACAATGTTGTCCACCCCATACAGCTAAACTTTATTAACAACAAACCTCAATAATGTTTTTGTATGTTTTAGCGTTATAAATTGGATGGAAGTTGAGGATAAAGTCAATAAGATTTTTACTCAGTGAAATGGACAATATACTCACTTAAGAAATTTTGTCCATTACATTGAGTGAAACCTTAAAGACAACCAAACTGAATTTCAAAGAAACATTTTGGGTTAGCAGATATTTGATGTTTGGGTTTTTTGGTGTTTCTAAGACGAATGGTATATATTAAATATGGCATTTGGGGTTTTGTGTGTGTTTTTAATTGAAAGTCTGAGATGTTGTATATATAGGATTTTTGGCGGTTTTTTTAGGCGGGATTTTATTATAATTAAGTTGGGCGTTTTATATCTAATGGCGTTTTTAGTTAGAATGGTGTCTGATACATGTTTGGCGTTTTACTTCATGAGATGGCGTTTTGTGTGGAGAAGTCAAAAGACTTTTCTACCCTTAATGAAGCGCGTCCACGTAATAAAATTGATGTTATTTACGAAAACGCCACCGCGCCAATCTAGTCCATAGATTGTTTTGATCGGACGATTCATAAGCGTTCTCACCGTTCTCACACTTTCCACCGTTTTCTCTAGATTCTGACCCTATATATATATATATATATATATATAGATAGGGTAGGGTTCTAGAGTGAACATTAGGTTGAGAGTGAACTGTGTGAACTAATCTGGGCCATTGGATTACATCATCTAGAGATTATTAAACAATGGCAAGATTGTAATTATAATGTTGTAACTTCCCTTTAAAATAAATAACATAAGGGTATTTGCGTCTTTTGTAAATTGCATTTATTAAACAATACAATCAAAATCCCTAAAATCTTGCTAGTTTCTATATATACAAGATACACAGCTTTTAGTGTATACATATGTGTACAGTCTCGCTACTATCAGTTTATACAAGATACACAAATGTTAGTTTATACACATGTGTACAGTCTCGCAAACTATCAGTTTATATGAGATACACAACTGTTAGTTTATACATATGTGTACAGTCTCGCTAACAATCAGTTTATACAAGATACACAACTGTTAGTTTATACACATGTGTATAAACTTTTATACATCTGTGTATTATATTCAGAAATGGTTACATATGTGTATATTAACAACATATAGTATATTATGCATGCACACCAGTAGATTCATATAACAATTATGAAATTAATGAAAACGAAACAAGTCACATTTATGCAAAAATAAATAACTTCATCACATATTCAAAAAAAAAGTTAATGCCCAAAAATAATTACAATTTCAATTTCAGAGAAATTTTTCAATATTTATTGAAAATTATAAAAAGCTAAAAACAATATATTATGATATATATATATATATATGGATAATTAAAGAAAAAAAATATTTAAGTTAAAATTAAAACAAAATCTATGGATAAAGAAATGAGTGCTACGAATATTTGGAAATTAAATAATTTGTAAACAGAATATTTCCAAAAAAAACCTTTGAAAAAAATAATATTTTGTCTATATCATCTTCTTGAGTGATAAGAATACTTGCAATATTCATTAATCAAATTCAACATATGATGAGCTGCAGATATAGAATGATAATGTCGTAATCCATGAGGGTCTAACAAAATTTAAAGCCCTTCAATTTCTTATAATTAAAATAGTGGAGAAATAATTAAAAATGAGAGAGGGGAGAGAGAGAGAGAGAGAGTTAAGAGATGAGAAAATTAAGAGATTTTAATTAAACATACTTGGCTAATGTCAATCTTACCATTTTAATCTAAAAAATGATCAAGGGCCAAGATTAGTTTACTTAGTTGACTCTTAAGAAGTTGTTCACTCTTGAACCGAATCCTATATATATATATATATATATACACACACACACACACACATACACACATACTTACGTTTTAATTTCTCAAATGTTTATCATGCTTAACATGTATGCCATTTCTGACCCAAACGATTTCTAATATATATATATATAAACGGGATCAGTAGAAAACTGTTGGAAGTGTGAAAACCGTGAGAACGATTTTCAGCCATAAGATCCTTGTGATTTGTGGCTAAGATGATACAGTGACATTTTTGTAAATAATGGGAATCTTAGAACTACTAGGAGGGGTAAAATTGGAAGATCCAAACAAGGGTGCACATGCTAATCACATGCCATTTCCCCCCATCATATTTAAACGCAAATAGCTTTTTTATACGTGATTATTTTTCTAAAAAAAATTACACAATAAAATTTAGCGTTTTTTTATCTTTCCAACGAGTATACTATTGATATATTTTTCGAAAAAAATGAACTAGGTTTTTTTTTTTTTTTGCGTTTTGAACTTTGTTTCTTTATGTTTTCAACTGGGTTTTTATAGCGTTTTTTTTTTTCTAAAGTGGGTGTTTTATGGCATTTTTCTGAAGTGGGTGTTTTTATAGCGTTTTTCGGAAGTGCGTGTTTTTATGGTGTTTTCAACTAGTTTTTTATGACGTTTTCAGAACTGAGTGTTTTATGACGTTTTCAACTGGGTTTTTTTTAGAATTATGTGTTTTATGGTGTTTTCAACTGGGTATTTTCATGACGTTTTTCTAAACTGGGTGTTTTATGGCGTTTTTATTTGAACACCCAGTTCATGTCATTTTTTTATTTCAAAAGTATAGCAATAGTACACTCTTTGGAAAGATAATAAAACACTGGATTTTATGGAGTATTTTTTTTTAAAATATTCACGTATAAAATAGTTACGGGAATTTAAAAAGGATGGTGGAATATGCATGTGACTTGCATGTGGATGATTTTTTGCATGTGAGTGGCATGTGCATGGACATTTTGACAATATTACCCTTAGTGTAAGTTAGCACCAACGCCACATGTCAACACCAAAATCGTTCTCACCGTTTTCACACTTTTAGTCGCTTTCCCCAGATCCCACCCATATATATATATATATATATAGGGAGAAGATCATGCGAGAACCACCTCTTATTGCGAGAACCGCGAGAACCAATGTGAACACAACCAAAAATGCCTAAAAATAGCTAAAAATCACACAAAATGTTTTTTTTTTGATTTTTTTAATATTTTTTAGGTTAAAATCGCTACTTTTCGAAGCAAAAAAAAAAAAAAAAAAAAAAAAATTTAAAAAAAAAAAAAAAAAATTTTTTTTTTGGCTTCGAAAAGTAGCGATTTTAACCTAAAAAATATTAAAAAAATCAAAAAAAAATCTTTAGATTTTTTTTGTTTTTTTTTAGATTTTTTTAGGTTTTTTGGGGGTTTAGTTTTTAGCATTTTAGCTTGGGGGGGGTGGGGGAGGGGGGTTTAGGTTTTTTGGGGGGGGGGGGGGGTTAGGTTTTTTTGGGGTTTTAGTTTTTAGCATTTAGCTTGGGGGGGGGGGTTAGGTTTTTTTTTGGGGGGGGGGGGTTTAGGTTTTTGGGGGGGGGGGGGGGGGGTGGGGGTTAGGTTTTTTTAGGTTTTTTTTAGGTTTTTTTAGCTATTTTAGGTTGTGTTCACATTGGTTCTCATGGTTCTCACAATAAATGGAGTTCTCGCATGAGCCCCTCCCTATATATATATATATATATATATATATACATATATATATAAACGGGATTAGGAGAAAACACCTCATAGTGTGAAAATGGTGAGAACGATTATCAGCCACAAGATCTTTGTGGTTTGTGATTGAGATTGATGCAATGATATTTTTATAAGTACTAGGGGCCTTGGAACTACTTGGAGGGGTAATATAGCAAGATCCAAACAAGGGTGCACATGCTAATCACATATCATTTCCCCCGATCATATTTAAACGTCAATAACTTTTTTATATGCGATTATATTTTCAAAAAAAATACACCACGGTGGTGCCATTCTCAAGCTACCAAGTTCAGCGTTTTTTTATCTTTCCAACGAGTATAATATTGATATATTTTTCGAAAAAAATGAAGTGGGTTTTTATGGCGTTTTAAACTTTGTTTTTTATGGCGTTTTCAACTGCGTTTTTATGGCGTTTTTCTGAAGTGGGTGTTTTTATGGCGTTTTTATGGCGTTTTTCAACCAGTTTTTATGGTGTTTTTCAACCAGCTTTTATGGCGTTTTCTGAACTAAGTGTTTTTATGGCATTTTCAACTTAGTTTTTCATGGGGTTTTTCTAAACTGGGTGTTTTATGGCGTTTATAGTTCCCCTATTCCCGATGGATCGTCACAAAACTGATAACTAATCAAGGATGTGTAATCTCCTTGATCAATCTAATAAACCAAAAACAAGAATATTAAGCAGATGAAGAAACACGAACACACAAAATACTAAATCGATCTTCTGTGATTATCAGACAAAACGTTTTACAACCACTCAAGATCAAACAAGAACTCACAGCCGATTTCTGTGTTTTCTCTAACTCACAAACTCGAAAATTCTTCTCTCAAACGTCTAAAATTCTCACAAATGGCTAACCTAATCCCGAAAGCTTAAGGTTGTTTATATATTCACAACCATGCCATACGAATTGGGCTAAGCCCACACACAATACATAATATAATTCGGGCTAGACACACTTGGACTAATACATTACAAACTCGGACTTGATTGGGCTTCATAACAAACTCGAATTATTTTAAGTCTTCATGATCCAATCTTATTTTATATCCAAAGACCAAGCCAAAGCTGTTGTCACATAAAATGCACCAACAAATTCCCCTTTGACAATAGCTTGCAAAGGTAACTTTATTCTTCAGAATCTCACAGTCTTTGGTCTTTGGATAGCGTCAGCTTCAACACGAGTTCTGTCAGCAACAGACTCCCCCTAAGCTAATGCATCCAATCACAAAATCTTCCAAGTTTTGAGTCAGCAATCCAAGTAAGTCTTCACAGCATCCATTCTGCATTGTAAAAGGAGGATTCTACCAAGCAGCAACAAACTCCACATCTCATCACAGCAACTTCTCTGCAATACACTGCTTCAATCTGTATACTATAAAATAAACATCTCGAGAAACGTATCACAGATTAAGCCATTTCAATTCAGCACCAACACGTAAAAAATTTCAATCAAACACCCCTAGAACCTGCATGATTTAACAATTTTTGAACTCCCTTTCTCACACTGTCTCCCCCTATCGTTAACAACTCCTCCAAGAATAACAGTCTTCCGTACATTAAGAATTTTAATCAAAAATGACAATCTTTTTGGATTTTTGTATTTTTTAGAAAGCAAGTAAATAACAAAAGCAATAAACACTCTATTTTTGTGAGAATCACCGATAAGAAGATCATATCAGCAACATCAAACTGTTTTCACACTATTAGATAATTCTTTATATAATTTTCATGAAAAGAGGTTCAAGACGATTACTAGTATTGTTTGTCCACTTAAACAAAATGCATGAAAATTTCAAGTTTCATTACCGTATGATACGTTAAGGTAATATTATACTCATATACTAGCGTGTCCCACTTCAGGACATACCCCCGCGATCAAGGTATGCACAAAGATTCGTCGTAGTAGGTGAGTATACTGAATTCATTCGTTTTGTTTTTCAACGATAGATAATTGGTGATCAGGTCAGTACTTCCATATAGCAAAGAGGCCAATATCTAACGAGGGCTAAGACAAATACCATTTTTGGTACGATTTATGCATTTTGCACATTTGAATGACTCTCTAGGAGAGCTTCTTCATTTATGGGTTCTCGCATTTTTAGCTCTTTTAAGATATCCTGGTTGTGCCTAGGTCAGCATGTATCTGGATGAAGCAAAAGGACAACCCTGATACCCCCAGATGAAATAACAGTATAAAGACTCAAAACCTCAGATTTTGGCAATATATCAACGCAAGATTTAAGGTCATTAAACCATATGCCACTGATGTGTTCCCCACTCATACTCAGTTTGTTAAGTTTATATCACATTGGCAAGTTGATTATTTCATGCTTTTTGCCTACTGGTACATCATATAATGAAGCTGCTATCACACTTAAGCGTTTTAATTTAGTTTCAGTGTGACTGTCTAACTTGCTGATGTACTATCATTTCTTCTTTTTCACATAGTGATAACTCATTTTTTATTTTCTATTTTTTATGTTTTTCATTTTTCAATGTTTTTGGATTTTTCAATAAACTATTTACAAAATTCTTATGAAAAACCAGTTATTCAGGATTCCTCATCCCGTTGAGTTTGACTAAATGTTCAAAGCGAGCTGTATCAAAAGCTTTTGTGTAAAGATCTGCCAGGTTATCTAGTGTGTCGACTCGATGAAGTTCAATTAGTTTCTTTTCAGCACAATCACGTATAAAATGATGACGAATGTCAATATGTTTAGTTCTACTGTGCTTTACGGGATTGTTTGTGATTGATATAGTGGCATTATTGTCTATCATAATAGAAGTACGAGTGAAATCCAAACTGTAATCGCGCATCTGCTATTGTATCCAGAGAACCTGAGAGCAGCAGCTACCTGCAACAATATATTCAGCTTCACACGTAGAGGTAGACACACAATATTGCTTCTTGCATTCCCAAGACACAATCGTGCCTCCTAAGAACTGACAACCACCTGTGGTAGACTTTCTGTTAGACTTGCATCCTCCAAAGTCTGAGTCAGTATAAACAATAAACTTCAGATCACTATCAGCTGGATACCACAACCCAAATTTAGGTTCCCCTGCAAGTAACGAAGAATCCGCTTCACTGCTTTCATATGTGACTCTTTAGGATTCGCCTGATAACTGGCACACGGACATACGAAAAACGTGATGTCGGGTCTTGAAGCAGTCAAGTACATTAGAGAACCAATCATTTCCCTATACTGAGTCGAATCAACATCTTCAGTACTTTCATGATCTGGGCCAAGATTGTGATTTTCGCAGATGGGTGTGTTGAAAGTAGAGCAATCCTCCATTTTGAATCGAGACAAAATGTCATACACATACTTAGTTTGATGAATAAACATCATATCCTTCTTCTCGTCAACTTGTAATCCCACAAAGTAGGATAGCTCACCCATAGCGCTCATTTCAAACTTGCTCTTCATCACATTCTCGAACTCTTGACACATGTTTTCATCTTATGCCCCAAAGATGATGCCATCCACGTACACCTGGACCAGCAGAAAATCTTCCTTCTTTCGTTTAATGAATAGTGTACTGTCAATTTGACCCCTTTCAAAACCATGCTTTATCAGATGTGTTGACAACTTCTCATACCAAGCCCTGGGTGCTTGATGTAATCCATACAAAGCCTTATCCAGTTTGTACACACGGTCTGGAAATTCTAGATCAGCAAACCCATCTGGCTGTGAGACATAAACCAGTTCTTGGACTTTCCCATAAAGAAACGCACTCAAGTCTAGTTGGTAAACTTTGAAGCCCTTGAAATATGCGAAGGCTAGGAACAAACGAATTGCTTCCAAGCTTGCCACTGGTGCAAACACTTCATTGTAATCGATCCCTTATTGCTGATTGAAACCTTTGACAACTAATCGAGCCTTGTTTCTCGTGATGATTCCTCAGTCATCTCGTTTGCACTTAAACACCCACTTAGTGCCAATCTCTTTTTCTCCTTTAGGAAGGTCGACTAACTCCCAAACCTTTAACTTCTTAAACTGGGCTAATTCCATGAATTATCTTTCAGAGCCATATGAATGTTCTTCGGCTCCTCTTGGGAAATAAAGCAACTATACAAGCACTCATTCATAACCCCAGTCTTTTCAATCGTAGCATACAGACCTGAACTCTCTGCTATGCTTCTCCTCGTCTGAACACCTGCAGTAGGATCTCGAAGTATCATGTCAACTGGATGATCTCTATTTGCTCGTGTAGTAGCAATGGTATCCACTTCTAAATTGTCACCCAGGTTTGATCCAACCTCCCCCTGAATATTCTAATTTGTAAACGGATTAGTGAAATCCTCCCCCTGAATAGGTTTAGACTCACTATCGCTTGAATCATAAACAACAGCACATGAGGAAGTTTCCAGAGAATCTATCATTGATACACTCAATCTAGGCATGAAGTCACCCTCTTCATCCTCACTTATCACAGTCTGAATCAACTGAGAGTCATCTGCATTTGAAAAATCAGGAATATTAAATGATTTAAACACACTTTCATAATCATATAATATAGCTGGACCACTCGTTGATTGTTGAGGTTTGTATGTTGTAATTTAAACATTAAACACAACCTCAATTTTACCAATTTTAGATTGAAACCCTTTTATTCGGTGTGCCAGGTACGTAACCTAGAAAGTAACCTTCGTCAGCTGCCTCACCGAATTTTTGTTTATCTTTGTTTCGCACAATGGTGCAGGGTAATCCAAAAGGTTCAAAGCCTATTAAGTTTGGTTTTTCGTTAAACATAAGTTCGTGACAAGTTTTGTTAAAACATTTAACGGTTAAAACTTTGTTTAGGACATAACAAGCTGTATTCATAGCTTCTCCCCAGAAAAGAACTGGAAGCTTGGAATCTGAAAGCATAGTCCTAGCGGCTTCAATCAACGTCCTATTTTTCCTCTCAGCAACTCCATTCTGTTGAGGTGTATAAGGAGCAGAATATTGATGCTCTATTCCCTTGCGAAGACAGTAGAGATCCAGAATCTGATTCTTGAACTCCGTGCCATTATCGCTCCTTATCCTCTTGATCCTAGCTTCATGGATGTTTTCCAGTTTTGTAAAAAGATCTATCAGCAGCTCCTTTGTCTCATCTTTTGTACCTAAAAAGAAAACCCATGAATAATGTGAGTAATAATCTGTGACAACTAGACAGTAGTACTTTACACCTATGCTCCTTACGTTCACTGGACCGAATAAATCCATGTGAAGTAATTCATAAGGGGCATCTCTGGAATTTACTGTTTTAGATTTGTGAGGTTTCTTGTGTTGTTTTCCTTTTTGACATGGAAGACATTTATCTTCCACATGAAACCTCTGCAATGGCACCACTTTCACTAACTCCTTTTTAATAATGTAATTCATTTTTCGATAGTGAATATGGGCCATGCGTCTGTGCCACAACATAGATTCAGCTTCAGATGCTTTAGATAGTAAACACGCCACCACAGCAGACGGATCCTTAGTACCTATGTCCATGACATAAGTGTTATTTCTCCTCGGTGCAAACATCACTATCCAATCGTCCGGTATCACCAAACCCGGTTTCAACACCAATGCTTCAGACTTGGTAAAATGGACCGAGTGACCCTTGTCGCAGACTTGTGACACGCTCATCAGATTGTGTTTAAGCTGCTCAAGATAGTTCACATTTTCTAGTGTGATCTTCCGGTTGGTCACTTTTCCTCGACCTGTAATTCGACCACCTTTAGCACCAGCAAAATTCACATGTCCTCCATCATAATCTTCAAACTCAGGAAACAATCTCGCATGCCCCGTCATGTGCCTGAAGCAGCCACTATCAACATACCACAAGTTGATAATCCTCAGCAGCTCCTGCACAAACCAACCAAAAATTTAGTTAGAGTGGGCGACACAAGCCTTATTGGTCTTGGGTCGTCCAAATTCACCAACTACAGGAACATCCATCCAATAACCATCACTCCTAACTGGAGTCTTGGATCTAGGACCTGTTGATGGAAATGGGGTCTGATTTCCACGAGGTCTCTGGTCCTGAGGTTTCCTATGCATGTTTGGACTTTATGACCTTTGGAAATTTTGATTTTGTGACCTTGAGTTTTGAAACACATAACCTGAGTTCGATTGAACTCTTGGTTGACTCCAAGAAGCTTGATTGTTGTAATTTCTAAAGCCATTGTTGTAAAAATTTCGACCACCATTATTTTGGTATCGAGTTTGATATTGACCTTGACTTCTGAAATTATTTGAATTATTACTAAAATTGTTCATTCTAGGTGAACTGCTTCTAGGTCTCTCATATCTGCCTGATGTAGATTCAGGCTGAAATCTTTGTTGATTTCTTTGAAAACGAGGAACTTGTTGAGTTCCTTTATCAGCCTTATCTACACCAACAGCAACACCCTCTTGTTGCTTAGGAGCATATTTCTTTGGAGAGTTAGACACTCTCTCCGCATTATCACCACTTTTCTCTGGTGATTTCCCTCTCTGTTTCTCACTCATTTGTGCTTCAATCTTTTTATTAAGACAACAGCTTGCTACATGTCCCTTTGTGTGACACTTGAAGCACGATCTTTTTGCCGAAGACTTCTTTACAGAAGTCTTTGAACTAGATTCTTCATATGATGATGATGCCTTAGAAGGACTTTGTTCAGTTTGTTCAGATTCATATTTTTTCTATGTTTTTATTTTTTAGCAAACTCTACATTTGATTCATTTCAATAACAGTGGTTTCGTTTTTCATGTCACTTCCTTGAACAAAAGTAACCTTTTTAACAAAAGTTTGGTTTTTATTTTTAGGAGGTGAATTTTTCTTTTTCAAAACAGATTCCCTGTTATTTTCCTTCTTCACACTAGCATCATCACTCTAAGACACATCACCTTGACTTGATGTGGAACTACTTGGTGCAGTTGACACAAAGTCTGTTAGCTCATCTTCATCAGGCAAGAAAGAATAGTTATGACAAGTAGGTGATGGAACTTCATTGAAGCCCTGGAAGCCCACACTGGTCTTGTCATTACTTTTCTTTAAGCCTCCTATCATATGTTTCATTACAAAAGTAGAGTCTCTGAATTGACTTAATTTCATTTCAAGTTCAACAATTTTTAGTTGTGCTTCTGACAACGCTTTGCATTTTTCAGAAATCTCTTTTGTTTTCTCACTCATCGTGTCATGAGCTAAGTTTATAATCTGAAGTTTTTCGTTTAATTTGCAGGTCAAAAATCCAATTTCAGTTTCATAGCCTTTAATTTTCTTCAAATACATAGACTCATTTCTTTTTACGAAAAAGTTTGACTCTTTTATGCTTGAACTTTCGTTAATCAGACTTTGGTTTAGAGTTGATAACCTATCAACCTCACCCTGTAATTCCCGACATCTCAAACAAACAGAATTAACAGAAGTAGAACTTACCTCTCCTATTGGTTTGTCTAAGTTGGCCATGAGAGCAGCAAGTTCAACTGCCATCTTTTTGTATTTAGCATCCTTTTCATCACCAGACTCTTCAGCTTCTGTTGTCTGATCAGCATCAGCTTTTTCAGCTTCACTCTCCTTCTCTACTTCAGTGTCCACCTTTGCTTCAGCATCATCATCAGAAACAATCTCTGTTGAACACCTGTGTAACGTTTTCATCACTTTCCAGATGAACGCTCCAGTCATACGAGCCCTCTCGTGCAGTAGAGATCAAAGCCTTTGAGCTAGTGTTATTTGAAGGATTTCTGTTATTTGAACTCTGACCCGAAGACTCTGTTTTTGGCATTTGACATTCCCTAGCAAAATGTCCATAACTCTGGCAGTTAAAGCACCTCACTTTGGTCTTGTTAAAACCAACGCTCTTACCCACGAACTTCCTTCCTGTTCTGTTCATGAACCTCTTCACTCTTCTGAAAATCATGGCCATTTGCTATTGAAGATCCATTTCTTCTAGGTCATCAGGGTCAATCTAATCATAATCTTCATCAAAAGTTGCAGGATCAGATAGCTTTCCCTGCTTTCCCAGAATGTAGTTCTTGTAAGAAGCAACGAATGAAGCAAGCAAGGCAAGATGCTCTTCGACAGCCTTCACACTCATAGGCAAATATTTGGTATTGCTACCCTGATTACTTGTTGATTGTCTCTTAGCTCCTGTTGAACCACTTGAAGCAGCAACGAAACATACATCACCCTCTACATTCACAGTAACCTGCTTATTCTCACATGAAAGAAATGCAGTAGTAGAGTCGCTAGAAGCGTTGTGAGATGAGGAAGATGGTATCCCATTGTAAACCCCTGGATCTTGAACCTGATCATATCCTATTTCCTTCTTCTTCATGCTCAGCTCATAAGCTCTCAGCTTACCAACTACTTCTTCTAATTCTTTAGTCTCATAATCAGATTCCCCCTTGATCATGAGAGTATAGATATCCCACTTTGCAGGTAATGCATCAAACAGCTTGTCATTGATATCAATGTCAATATAACTATCTATGTCATAGTTGTCCATTTCTGATATTAGATGATAGTATCTCATGATGACATCTTTAAGTGACTCATTTCTCATACACTTGAAGACAGCAAACTGCTTCTTCAATAGATCAACTTTGTTCTTTTTGACATCAACATTTCCTTGATATCTCTTCTCTAGGGCATCCCACATTTCTTTTAAAGTTGTGTACTTCTTGAAGGTATGCTTGATGCCATCTGGTAACGACATTTTGATTGCAGCTAAGGCTCTCTTTTCAGCCTCATACATCTTCTTCTGTTCAGCCTCCATGTTAACATATGCAGTGACCCGTTGTCTGCCTTCAAATTCATGAGTTGGGTTCACGTACCCATCTTCAATACAGATCCACATACGGGTGTCCTGATATTCAATTAAAGACTAAAATATGTCTTTCCAAGTTAAATAATTCTCCACCTTCATCATCTCAGGCGGTTTGTTGGTGATACCAACCTCGTGCTCCATCCTCAAAAGTTCATTCAAATTCGACATGTTCGACATTTTAACGCAACCGACTGGTTAAAACCGTACAAACTTTTTTGAAAGCTGTTTTTACCAAATGATACCATTAGATTGGTCTCGAAATTACAAATCCAATGATATATAATGTCCAAAACCTATTTCGGGATTTTCCAGAGTCTTCTATTCACGAAAACCTGAATTTATGTGTACGATAGCTAAGTAAAATTCCACCACTTAGAGATCGCACATTTGAAATTCGTACACTCCAAGCTCAGCCGCACACTCTATGTTTGGGCCGCACACTTCAATGATTGGGCCGCACACCTTAGTTGTTGGACCGCCCAGTTTATAAATGGGCCTGTATACTGATGAACTCGCATACTGCCAGCCGCACACTAACTGACTCGCACACTTGAATAAAAGATCGCACAGTTGAGTCCGTACACTAAGTTTGACTTCACAGTTGACCTCGCACACTAGGTTTGACCGCACACTAGGTTTAAGTTTGACTTCACAGTTGACCTCGCACACTAGGTTTGACCGCACACTAAGTCGCACACTGATGAACTCGCACAGTTGACCAGTCGCACAGTTGACCTGTCGCACACTTCTTATCGCGCACACTGAATTTAACCCGTATTCAGACCAAGTCGCACAGTCTGGATCTCGTACACTAATTATTTGATGATTCCAGTCAATAAATCATCCCGACAAATCAGCACTTCAAATTTTCAAATCTTTTCCACCAAGGAAATAGTTCGAAAATTTATTTCTCTTGAAAACCTTTCCAAACTAACCCCTAAAACTTAGCAAACAACTTCCAAAAACTACGAAAACTGATCAAAATCACGAATTTAAAACTGTTCTTCGCCGTTCTTCACTGTTCTTCTTAAAAATTAAGAATTTCCACCGAAAATCTTCAACCAAATAAAACCTTGAATCTGTAAATCAGTCTTGAACCGTACACAAGAGCAAACGCTCTAACACCAATTGTAGGTCCCCTATTTCCGATGGAACGTCACAAAACTAATAACTAATCAAGGATGCGTAATCTCCTTGATCAATCTAATAAACCAGAAACAAGAATATTATGTAGATGAAGAAACACGAACACACAAAATACTAAACCAATCTTCTGTGATTATCAAACAAAACGTTTTACAACCACTCAAGATCAAACAAGAACTCATAGCCGATTTCTGTGTTTTCTCTAACTCACAAACTCGAAAATCCTTCTCTCAAATGTCTAATATTCTCACAAATGGCTAACCTAATCCCTAAAGCTTAAGGTTGTTTATATACTCACAACCATGCCATACGAATTGGGCTAAGCCCATACACAATACATATATAATTCGGGCTAGACACACTTGGACTAATACATAAAAAAACTCGGACTTGATTGGGCTTTATAACAAACTCGAAGTCCTTTAAGTCTTCATGATCCAATCTTATTTAATATCCAAAGACCAAGCCAAAGTTGTTGTTACATAAAATGCACCAACAACGTTTTGAACTGGTGTGACACCTGTGTTCTGTAATCATCGTATTATGTAAAACATTGTCAGTTATCAATAAAACATTGTGCCGTGGTATTATTATATGTCCAATTGTGTTTAATGATTTTACAATTTGATTCGATTCCGATTTCAAGCTTTAAATCACTTTCTGGAAGGTTATACGCAAACTAGTGCATAAGCGCAGTCAGTTTAACGCAACGTACACTCCGGAACTGTGACGCAAGCTAAACATACCCTAAATATCCCTTACATAACTTAGAAATAAGTTTCGAAGGATTCAGTATGGCAAAAACATGTTTATTTGAACTAAAGGACTATTTACGACAAAACTGCGAAACGAACGTTGGTGACCGCCCGGATAATATTTAAACCCCGGAAATATTCTGTTATGATTAAAATTTTATTTTAATCAGGTCCGTGTTGAAAAATAAATTAAAACGCCTAAAAACGTTATTTTTCAAGTTTAAGCGCGTACCGTGTGTTTCTGCGCGACACAGTGCTTCTACTGCAAAACGCAGACAACGCAGCCAGTCTTGGCAACTGAAATTTATTTCAGTAATATTTTGGCGAGTTTATTTTTATAGAATAATAAAAATAATTTAGAACGCCATAAACCGGGATTTAAACGCTAGATAAAATACCCGGTATCCAGTTAAACACCCGTTTTAGCCTACATATAGCATATTTATTTAAAAAGTTACACTTTAACTCCCCCCATATATAAAATTCGATCACCAAGGGACCCCACAACCCCAAGTCTTGAACTTCACAAGTCTTCCACTAACTTATTCCTTGGAGAAATGTGATCATGCATGCACCCTTTTCAATACTCACACTTACACCTAGCACCCCCTAATTAATCGCATATTTACCAAATATTTTTCATTTAACCCCCCCCCATCTCAAAACTTACGGCACCCATATACACATTCCAAAGATTCCTTCCAAACTTTCTTATTTCCCCATGCCATTCCCTTGGAGTTAGTAAGAATATTGTTGTGATTGGTACTTGTGAGAATATAATCTAGAACTTGGTGAATTGAAAGTATGCATATGGAGATGTGTTGTCATATGTCTACATTAGAGTTGCCACTTCTCTTTTCTTTGTTGCCACTTATCACTCATCCATGACACTTGTTAGTGCATGTATCTCTAACACATCTTTCCATATCCTCCTTTATATCCTACCAAGATCACAATACTTATCACCACACTCAAGCTCACTCACTCTCTCTCTCATTTCGGTTCCCCCATAACCGAACCCACCACCACCACACAACATTATCATCTTCTTCAATCTCAAGTCCATTCAAAGCTTTGAAGTTCATCCATGGAAGTTGCAAGTTGAAGGGCTTTCAAAGGAGCTTCATTCTAGTCTTCTTCATCATCTTTTCTTCATCTTTGCACTAGAGAATCATCCCTAGCTATAAGCTAGTAGTAAGTCTTATTACACCTTGCTTCATTTTGTTCTTAGTCAAGATATATAGTATGATGAAATTTACAAGAACACTAAAGAGTTTAAACAAGAAATATGAACAAGAAACATGCTGATTTACATTTTCAGCCGACTTCAACAGGCTGTAACTGGACCATTATAAATCGAAAAACTGATTTTCTGAAGCCTAAATTATGTATTTTTAAACAACCGATCTAATAGCACTGGAATCATAATTTTTGGACTTCGTTTACTATTTTTAAAGGGTCATTTTGTAACAGCAGCTCAAGCTGCATTTTTGCTGCTGAAAATATGTGATATGTTTTTTGTCATAACTAGAAATCTATGATGAATCAGCTCATGAAATTTGTACAGTAGATGGAAACTGATGTATTTGTAATTATCCCACTGGAATTTCGTCAATCGGACTTACGATTAATTTTTAGTGAATTATTCCGTAGACTACGATCAGAAAGTAACAAATCTGATCGCAGTCGGGTAAATGAATTTCTATAAAATATTGGTGATGAACTGGACCCTGATATTTTTATATAATAAATTTGGATCGTGTGAGACATTCTGTAAAAATTTGGGAATTTTTGGAGAAGGTTAACTATTTTATAAAAATCCTCAAAAACAGTCCAGTTTCATATATATTAAAACAGAAATGACATAAGTAGTATTTTGCATGTCAAAGTGTGGGTTTTTGATTATTAAAATCATTCTTATTTAATTTAGGGCGGATAAACAATTTGACGGATTGTGTTAACATTTAAAAACGCACCCGAAGGTGAGTACATAGATCCCCTCTTTTACTATTTTCGATTGTTTTGGGGTGATTCATATGTATCAAAACGATTTCAATATTCTAACGATGTTTTCAAACGATTGAGATGGTTTATACAAAACTAATAACGATTTCGATAATGTGAACGAACTTGTTGGTGGTAGTTACATAACGAATGACATTCATTAGCATTGATCAAGCCGACCAGTATTAGGTTATGGTACCATAGGATCCGAAAAATCCCGTTATCAGACCAGACCCATGGTTATGTATGGGTTAGGTGGGTAACGACTGAATCTGATGATTGTTAACTTACCCTTTGGAGGTTTGTTAATGCAAGAACGAGTTGAACGATGGACGAGTCACAAAGGTTTGAATGTTATTAGCGAGACGACCAAAAGTAGTTTTCACAATTAAAACGAGAACGATTGAACGATTTTGAATGATTTAAACAAATGAACGATGATCTATAACAAGAACGAGTTAAACGATGTCACACAACGATGTTTACGAAACTATATAAACCATACGAGTTTTATTTCAAGAACGATTTATGATTTGGTTTACATAAACAAATGTTTTGGGTTAAGATTCATGGCATCAAGGTTTATAAATTATAACCAATCTGTTTGGACTTGGTTATTCATTTTACAATACAAATGGTTTACAAAACAAGGTTTTCTAATATCAATTAACGAAGTTGTACGAGTTGTTTCAACATACAAACGAGCCATGAATCTAATACTCATACAAAAACTATGTACTCGCCAGCATTTCTTTGCTGACTTTGTTTTTACATATGTTTCAGGTGAAGTTGCTTAGTGTTGATTGCGAATAGGATGCTTGCTCACTTAGGACTGGACGAGGCCTTAGTGATTTAATAACGACGATAAACTATGCTTGACTTGCTTGTTTAACTTTAAGACAATGTTTAATATTCAATAAAACGAAACTCTTTGTATCCATGGTTTGAAACAATAATTCTGTTACAACACTCCCCGACGTTTCCGCCACGATTTGTTGTTTTACGTGGTCAGGGTGTGACAGAAGAGTTGGTATCAGAGCCAATGGTTATATGGAATTAGGTTATTAGTAAAATTTTGACCTAGACTATAACTTTCTAGGACCCCAACGCAAGTTGATTTGCGTTTAGATTTTTAGAGACAAAATCTGAACCTGCTTCGAAAATTAATCATCCGTTCTAGGATGATTGATTATTAGGTTTTGAACCCTCTGTTGTAAGGTTTTGAACCCTTCCAGTTTGACTCATTTTTGGCTTAGTGCATTTTGAGTTTTCAAAATCTCGTCAGAGTTTGGGTCTAAATAATGTGAACACGTGCAAACTGGAAGAGTGAATGCCTGTACCGTGAGTTTTCTGTCTAAGGCTAGAGTGTTCGTACAAATCCACATAATCGGACCAGTCACTCTTACCTGGGAACTCTTGGGGTGAGTGTTCACTTATAGGCGAGCATGTCTTCGCGATACATTATTTTGATTCATTACTTTGATTAGTCACTGCGTGTCGTTTGTTTGTTCGAGGTAACAAACAAATGATCGCCTTCCTTATGTTTCGTCGATATTTTCAATACCTCTTTTGTTTTTCCTTAGTGTCGACCTCACTCATTTCTCATATTTCCTTGTTAGACAATGCCTCCTCGACGTGATGCACAAACTTTTACCGCTGAAGAAATCGCAGCCCTTGTCTCTCAGCAAATGGCTGCTGTGCTTCCAGGCGTTGTGACCCAAATCCACGAGCTATACAACAACAACAATAACAATAACAACGCACAATGTAATTTCAAGAATTTCAATTCTGCTAAGCCGCTAAAGTTTTCTGGGTCACAAGGAGCAACTGCACTCCTTCAATGGTTCAAGAGTATCGAGAACACATTCAGACATGTCCAATGTCCGAATGGGCGTAAGGTTGAATTTGCTTCGAGTGTGTTTGAGAAGCGTGCTCTTACGTGGTGGAACGGAGTGATGCGCGACAGGGGTGCCGAAGTGGCGTTGGCACAAACATGGGAAGAGCTTCGAGCTCTCATGATGAGAGAGTTCTGTCCCCGTCACGAAATTCGAGCCTTGGAACGAGAGTTTGACGATCTAAAACAAGATGGGGGAGAACACCGTGCGTATACGGATCGATTTGAGGAGCTCAGTCTTTTGTGTCCCACTATGGTTACCCCGTTGGAGAAAGAGATAGAGAGGTATATCGATGGTCTACCTGATTCTATTCTGGATATTGTGACCAGTGTTAATCCTACTACCCTTCGTCAAGCGATCGAGTTGTCTGCTACCCTGACTGAGTCTCAAGTCAGGAAGGGTAAACTCACCCGCAAGGATGATAAAAAGAAGGCGACTGATTCTGGGAAGGACAAGAAGAAGGGTAAGGGTAAAGAAGGTGAGTCATCGAAGAAGTCAAGAAAGCGAAAGGGTGCTCAGAATTTTGCAGTAACTGCACAAACTGCTCAGAACCCTCAGAACCCACCAGCTCAACAGCCTGCGAAGAAAGCATATGCTGGTACCGCACCTCATTGTGCTCGCTGCAACGGTCATCATGTTGCACAACAAGCTTGTAGGCAATGCACAACGTGTGGTAGGTTTGGGCATCTGGCCAACGTCTGTCGCTCGGGTCAGAATCAGATTGTTCAGAATCAAGCTCCAGTCCAGGGGAATGCTGCTAGATTCCCACCGGGTTCATGTTTCAATTGTGGAGAGATTGGTCACTTCCGCAACAATTGTCCAAGGCTAGTGAATGCAAACGTAAATGCTAATGCAAACCCGAATGCGAACGTTAACGCAAATGTGAATCCTGCTCGTGGGCGAGCGTACAATCTGAATGCTAACGAAGCAAGGGCTGACAACGAGGTGGTTAATGGTACGTTTCTTATTAACAATCGACCTGCATCTTTTCTTTTTGATTCTGGTGCCGATAGAAGTTTTGTTTCATTATCTTTCGAACCTTTGCTTGCGATACCTAGAACTAAACTGAGGAAACCCTTATCTGTCGAAGTTGCTACTGGTAAACCTCTTGTTCTCGATTCTGTTATTCGTGATTGTCAGTTAAACCTTGATAACCATCTTTTTCCCATTGACCTCACACCGATGCAACTTGGGAGTTTCGATATTATCGTGGGGATGGATTGGTTAACCAAACATCATGCTGAGGTGGTTTGTTTCGATAAGATTGTTTGTATTCCTCTTCCGTCTGGCGATGTTCTGGAAGTTCGTGGTGAAAACCCATCTACCGGATTGAAGCTTATGTCATGTACAAAGGCCCAAAGATATTTACGAAAAGGATATGTTGCTTTCCTGGCACATGTCACCGAGGAGAAAGGCAAGAGCAAGAGTATTCAGGATATTCCGATTGTTCGGGATTATCCAGAGGTGTTTCCCGATGAACTGCCTGGTTTGCCTCCAGTTCGTCAAGTCGAATTTCATATTGACCTTGTACCCAATGCCAACCCGATTGCGAAAGCACCTTATCGTCTTGCACCTTCGGAGATGCAAGAGTTATCGAAACAGCTTCAAGAATTGTCTGATAAAGGATTCATCCGTCCAAGCTTTTCGCCTTGGGGTGCTCCAGTCCTCTTTGTGAAAAAGAAAGATGGATCTTTTCGATTGTGTATCGATTATCGTGAGCTTAATAAGCTTACCATCAAGAATCGATGTCCCCTACCTAGAATTGATGATCTCTTCGACCAGCTGCAAGGTGCTTCATGTTTTTCCAAGATTGATCTGCGATCTGGGTATCATCAACTACATGTACTCGAAGAAGATATTCCCAAAACTGCATTCCGTACAAGATATGGGCATTACGAGTTCACTGTCATGCCTTTTGGTTTGGCGAATGCCCCAGCTATCTTCATGGACTTAATGAATAGGGTCTGTAAACCTTATTTAGATAAGTTCATCATTGTGTTTATCGACGATATTCTCATTTATTCGAAGTCTCGAGCCGATCACGAGCAACACCTTCGTTTGACATTGGAACTCCTAAAGAAGGAACAACTTTTTGCTAAATTCTCCAAGTGTGAATTCTGGCTTAAAGAAGTTCAGTTCTTGGGTCATATTGTCAATGAGCAGGGTATTCATGTAGATCCATCCAAGATTGTTGCAATTAAGGATTGGAATACACCGACGACACCTACAGAAGTTCGTTCTTTTCTTGTTCTTGCTGGTTATTATCGACGGTTTATTTCTAATTTCTCGAAGATCGCGGTTCCACTCACTGCTTTGACTCAGAAAAATAAGCCTTTTGAGTGGGGACCCAAGCAAGAAGAAGCGTTCCAAACGCTGAAACGGAAGCTCTGTGATGCTCCTGTTCTATCTCTACCTGAGGGAAACGATGATTTTGTTGTCTATTGTGACGCGTCGAATCTAGGGCTTGGTTGCGTTCTTATGCAACGAGGTAAAGTCATAGCTTATGCATCTAGACAGCTGAAAATTCACGAGAAGAACTATACGACTCATGATCTTGCGTTAGGAGCTGTGGTTTTTGCGCTTAAAGTCTGGAGACACTACATCTATGGAACGAAGTGTGTGGTTTTCACAGACCACAAAAGTCTCCAGCATATTCTCAATCATGTAGGATCGTTTTGTGACCCAAACGAGTCGTTCAGAAGAGATTTTATCAGTTTCAGATGCGGAAAATAAGAAACTGACATCGAAACAGCTTGCTTATCACTTTAAACACTGATTATATTGATATTATAGCAATTACAATCAGTCTTCACACCGGCAGCACCTCGGTATGGAATTCACGAACTGTTACAAATGACAAGACCACTCCCCTATTTATACTATTCTAGGTTTAGCTTGAAGATGACATGACAATTTCAAGCTAAACCTCCTAATTACTTTCAAGCTAAACCTCCTAATTACTTTCAAGCTAAACCTCTAAAACAATTCAAGCGAAACATATATAAAACTAACATTCTGTTTCACACAAATCATTCAAATACTATTTTGTCTTCTTGTGAGGTGATGCAATGATGATGTCATATTATGATGTCATCATCAATAATGATGACATCATGCTCGTTTAGATCCGCAATGAAACCAAGACTCGATATAAGACGAAGTCGACAGATGAATGCACCAACAGACTCCCCCTCAGATGTTGACGAGTCTTAAGTGTCGAGTCTTCTCAATCTTCAGTCTTTATCAGTCTTTTTTCTTTCATAGCATATACCAAGATCTTCTCTCTGGCTCTAGTCTCATCAGACTCCCCCTCTCATCATGATGGGATCGCCGTCTGGAATTAGCTATCACCTTGAGATCAATCCTTGGCTTTATCTCTGTTTAAGCTCATTTCCTGCACAATATTTTCTCACCACCACATAAGTTTTCACTTAAATTAATAAGAAAAACTTACTAGTAATAGTTACATCAAGTTCAAATTAATGACCCTGATTAACTAATCTCAACTTTTTAATCAAATCAAAATTTTTCAATTCAATACACACACTCCCAAACCAGTTCATCATGTTCAGCACTCGGAATTTTGAAAATCAGCTCTTCAACATCAGTTGTCGAAAATCTTTTTGTATTTTTCAAAATTTATGCTAAAACACTCCGAAAATCTTTTTGGATTTTTTATAACAAAGGAATGCAGAAAAGAAATATTTACATACAATATTTTTGAGAGTTTGTGTAAGAGGATCATATCAGTGTATGTGACCAATCACTAGCACCGTTAAGCTTTAACATTTTCAGTTCTAAACGATTCACATGGATTGACGATATTGTTGTCCACTTAAACTCAATCTAAAAACTTTCGAAATGTTTACCGATACGTTAAGGTATATTAAATTTGCACTAAGTTCTTATGGACCCCACGATCTCAGCATATCCCCTCATCATGCAATACACTGACTCAAGTAATGCCTTTAAACTTTTATCAACTGTGATTTGTGCAAAAACAAAGCAGAATGTTTAAACATTAACAATCAGGTCGATACTTCCGTATACGCAGAGAAAGTCCAATGTTTAAACAAAATAAGAAAATAAAAATAAGTTGAAGTTGTTTAGGCTTTAACCACCAGGTCGATACTTCCGTATACGCAGAGGTGATCCAAAGCTTAAACGAAACACCAAAGAAAATAAAGCAGAACGTTTAGGCAATAACATCCAGGTCGATACTCACGTATACGCAGAGGATGCCCAATGCTTAAACAAAATAAAGAAATAAAACAAGTTTAAATCTTTGCAAAATGAAATACACAATCACAGTGATTTTTCAGCAAAGTTGTGAAAGTTCACAAACTTAACCAGTTTTATGTCTTTCGACAATCAGCGATTACTGAGTAGGCACACAATCAAGAAGAACAAAACTAAGTACTATGCTTTCGACCATGTTTCCCACTAGAACTAGGCTTTTCATTTAGGTTTGTATCGTTATCGCAAATCTACTAATCTAGCTGAGCCTACCGTCACATCTTTAGTGAGACCGTTTATCACATTTTGACTTTCCATTTCTTTAGCATGCTGTGACAGTCTAACTGATCTACTATCATTTCCTCTTTTTGCAACAAAAACTCATTTTTGCATTTTTCAATGTTTTTGACTTTTCAAATTTTCTAATTTTTTTTAAAATTTTTACTCCCCCTAAAATCAAAATATGTCTCAATTTTGATTTTCTGGAAAAATTTGAAAACAAGCTGTACAAGAAATGTGACAACATGATGAGAATCACTACAATTCTCCATTCACTTGGCTTGAACAATCAGAACTCCCCCTGACAACAAACTATTTTCCCATAGTGATTTCAAAACACTTAAGTTTGTTTTAATCAAAATGGTTTTTCCGGAAAATAAGTTTTGTGAGTCATTTCTCAAACTTGGGGATCTTTCATCTTTTTGTTTTCTGATGTCAAACTGTTCAAGTCATTTAACAGTTTAACATTTTCAGATTTTTGCTTCTCACAAATTTCCTGCAAAATAAGAATCTGTTTAACATCAGTTTGCTTCTCATCCTTCAACTTTTTGACTTCCAATGTTAAACTTTCCACATCTTTCAAGAGTTTGCCATTTTCAGCTTCAAGTTTAATACATTTAGAGCATACTGATTCAGAACTTGAAGATTCATTCTTCACAGATTCTTCATTCTTTGGAATTTCCTTTGTTTCCATCTTGTATGTTCCTGCACAAAAGAGTTTTACAAAATTAAAAGGATTCATATTTTCATCAAAATAACATTTCCTTTTAATATCATATTTCAAAATGCTCTTTGTTCCAAGACACACACGAACTCTTTTATCAATTTCTGCAATTTCATCCAATTCCAATTTTTGTAAATTCTTTTCCATCTCATTCATCAATTCTTTCCTTATCTTATATTCTTTACGAATTTCTGCATTAACCTCATTAAAGAATTGTTTTGGATAAAGTTCTTGAAAAAAATCTTTCTTTTTTAATTCAATCAAGAAGTCATCCCATTTAACAGGTAATGCAACTGCCAATTTTGATATCTGTTCATCTCTTGATATTCTAATACCTTTTTTTCTCAAATTGTCTGTTAAAATTTCAAACCGTCTTTCCAACTCATCCAAAGTTTCATTCTTTTGGCACATGAAATGTTCATAACTTCTTACCCAAACATCCACATCTACATTTCTGTAACTACTATCCACAGTTCTCATATACCAACGATTTAAACTTTCAAGATACTCATTTTCCTTTTCATTAAACATTTCTGCCATTTTTCAAACAGTCCCGACAAATTTCACTCAAAACACACTTTCAATTGTTCCGAGTATGAAGTGGGCTGTACTAAACAATGATTGGGCCGAGAAGTAAATGAACTAACAAAACTTTTAACTTTCAATTTAAATCTGATTGGGCCGAACAATCCACTAAATCGACAACTTTATCCTTCACATGCAAACCGACAATCTCGATTTATGTATCACACAACACAATGCACTTTTCACGTGAAAGATAGTTCAAGCAGACAGTGTTTTCAAGCGGTAGTCATTTTCAAGCGAATGCCAGATTCAAGAGGAAACCGACATGTATTTCAAGAGAAAGTCAGATTCAAGAGGAAGCCGACATGTATTTCAAGAGAAACTCAGATTCAAGAGGAAGCCGACATGTATTTCAAGAGAAAGCCAGATGACATCAGCAAATACGAACCAATTTTCAAGAGAAAGTCCAATTTTAATCAGATTTAAACCGATTTTAGCTCTAAAACTTTCCAGGATTTGTTAATTCATGATTGCGCACAATATGTGAAAGTTTGAACCGATTTTAACCGTGAAAATTTTTTAATTTTGTGAAAGAATGGTGTAGAAATCAGAAAAAGTGACGTAAACAGGCTGTTTTGGCAAGATCTCTTCCTCCTGAGCTCTGATACCACTTGTAGGATCGTTTTGTGACCCAAACGAGTCGTTCAGAAGAGATTTTATCAGTTTCAGATGCGGAAAATAAGAAACTGACGTCGAAACAACTTGCTTATCACTTTAAACACTGATTATATTGATATTATAGCAATTACAATCAGTCTTCACACCGGCAGCACCTCGCTATGGAATTCACGAACTGTTACAAATGACAAGACCACTCCCCTATTTATACTATTCTAGGTTTAGCTTGAAGATGACATGACAATTTCAAGCTAAACCTCCTAATTACTTTCAAGCTAAACCTCCTAATTACTTTCAAGCTAAACCTCTAACACAATTCAAGCGAAACCTATATAAAACTAACATTATGTTTCACACAAATCATTCAAATACAATTTTGTCTTCTTGTGAGGTGATGCAATGATGATGTCATATTATGATGTCATCATCAATAATGATGACATCATGCTCGTTTAGATCCGCAATGAAACCAAGACTCGATATAAGACGAAGTCGACAGATGAATGCACCAACAAATCAGAAGGAGCTGAACATGAGGCAACGCCGTTGGGTTGAACTCTTAAACGATTATGATTGCGAGATCCGCTACCATCCTGGTAAGGTGAATGTCATGGCCGATGCGCTTAGTCGAAAGGAACGAGTCAAGCTTCATTCTGTTCGAACTCTAACTGATATTCAATCTCGTGTCCTGCAAGCTCAATGATCCTGTGTGATCAAAGGCTTATTGAAAAATGAGCTACCGCTTCAACTTGAGCTTAAACTCGAAAGGAAGGACGATGGGTTGCTATATTTCCAGAATCGTTTGTGGATTCCGAATCAAGACAATCTTCGCACCTTGGTAATGGACGAATCTCACAAGTCTCGATATTCTATCCATCCTGGTGCTGATAAAATGTACAAGGATCTTCGTACTCAGTATTGGTGGCCTGGTAAGAAGAAGGATGTTGCCTTGTATGTATCGAAATGCCTAACCTGTCTCAAAGTCAAGGCCGAACATCAACGACCTTCTGGTTTGCTTGTACAACCAGAGATACCGGTTTGGAAGTGGGAGAACATTGACATGGATCTCATTGCTAAGTTACCGCGTACGTCTAAAGGTCACGATGCTATTTGGGTTGTAGTTGATAGTTTGACAAAATCTGCTCACTTCTTACCAATCCGTGAGGATTTCTCAGCTGAAAAGCTTGCCAAGATCTATGTAGATGAGATTGTATCACGACATGGTGTTCCTTTAGATATCATTTCCGATCGTGATGCTCGATTTTCATCCCATTTTTGGAAGACCATGCAATCTGCTATGGGAACCCAACTGAATCTAAGCACTGCTTATCATCCCCAAACAGATGGACAATCTGAGAGGACGATTCAAACTTTGGAGGATATGCTTAGAGCATGCGTGATAGACTTTGGTGGTAATTGGGATTCTCATCTTCCACTGATCGAGTTCTCTTACAACAACAGTTATCATGCTAGTATTAATATGGCACCATTCGAAGCTCTCTACGGTCGAAAATGTCGTTCACCTGTGTGTTGGAATGAGATCGATGAAGCTCAGCTTACTGGACCTGAGCTCATTCTGGAAACATCAGACAAAATCAAGAAAATTCGCGATAATCTTGTGACAGCTAGAAGCCGTCAAAAGAGTTATGCGGATTTGGGACGCAAGCCCTTAGAATTTCAAATCGGAAACCGTGTCCTACTCAAGGTGTCACCATGGAAGGGAGTAGTGAGATTTGGAAAGAAAGGAAAACTTGCACCATGATATGTTGGACCATTTAAGATTGTTGAAAGAATTGGAAAGGTTGCCTATCGACTAGAACTACCTCCAGAGCTTGGAAACATTCATCCGACTTTTCACGTGTCCAATTTGTGAAAGTGTTTAGCTGATGCTGATCTTCACATCCCTCTCGACGAGATTCAAATTGATGAAACGATGCACTTTGTCGAGAAACCTGTGGAGATAGTGGAACGTACATACAAACAGTTGAAGAACAAACGGATTCATTTGGTTAAAGTTCATTGGGAATCCAAACGTGGCCCAGAGTTTACTTGGGAACGTAAGGATCAATGAAGACGAAATATCCGCATTTGTTTTCATAAGTTTCCTCTAAATAAAATTTCGGGACGAAATTTCCTAAAGTAGGGGAGACTGTGACAACTGTGTTCTGTAATCATCGTATTATGTAAAACATTGTCAGTTATCAATAAAACATTGTGCCGTGGTGTTATTATATGTGCAATTGTGTTTAATGATTTTACAATTTGATTCGATTCCGATTTCAAGCTTTAAATCACTTTCTGGAAGGTTATACGCAAACTAGTGCATAAACGCAGTCAGTTTAACGCAACGTACACTCGGGAACTGTGACGCAAGCTAAACATACCCTAAATATCCCTTACATAACTTAGAAATAAGTTTCGAAGGATTCAGTATGGCAAAAACATGTTTATCTGAACTAAAGGACTATTTACGACAAAACTGCGAAACGAACGTTGGTAACCGCCCGGATAATATTTAAACCCCGAAAATATTCTGTTATGATTAAAATTTTATTTTAATCAGGTCCGTGTTGAAAAATAAATTAAAACGCATAAAAACGTTATTTTTCAAGTTTAAGCGCGTACCGTGTGTTTCTGCGCGCCACACAGTGCTTCTACTGCAAAACGCAGACAACGCAGCCAGTCTTGGCAACTGAAATTTATTTCAGTAATATTTTGGCGAGTTTATTTTTATAGAATAATAAAAATAATTTAGAACGCCATAAACCGGGATTTAAACGCTAGATAAAATACCCGGTATCCAGTTAAACACCCGTTTTAGCCTACATATAGCATATTTATTTAAAAAGTTACACTTTAACTCCCCCCATATATAAAATTCGGTCACCAAGGGACCCCACAACCCCAAGTCTTGAACTTCACAAGTCTTCCACTAACTTATTCCTTGGAGAAATGTGATTATGCATGCACCATTTTCAATACTCACACTTACACCTAGCACCCCCTAATTAATCACATATTTACCAAATATTTTTCATTTACCCCCCCCCCCCCCCCAATCTCAAAACTTACGGCACCCATATACACATTCCAAATATTCCTTCCAAACTTTCTTATTTCCCTATGCCATTCCCTTGGAGTTAGTAAGAATATTGTTGTGATTGGTACTTGTGAGAATATAATCTAGAACTTGGTGAATTGAAAGTATGCATATGGAGATGTGTTGTCATATGCCTACATTAGAGTTGCCACTTCTCTTTTCTTTGTTGCCACTTATCACTCATCCATGACACTTGTTAGTGCATGTATCTCTAACACATCTTTCCATATCCTCCTTTATATCCTACCAAGATCACAATACTTATCACCACACTCAAGCTCACTCACTCTCTCTCTCATTTCGGTTCCCCCATAACCGAACCCACCACCACCAAACAATATTATCATCTTCTTCAATCTCAAGTCCATTCAAAGCTTTGAAGTTCATCCATGGAAGTTGCAAGTTGAAGGGCTTTCAAAGGAGCTTCATTCTAGTCTTCTTCATCATCTTTTCTTCATCTTTGCACTAGAGAATCATCCCTAGCTATAAGCTAGTAGTAAGTCTTATTACACCTTGCTTCATTTTGTTCTTAGTCAAGATATATAGTATGGTGAAATTTACAAGAACACTAAAGAGTTTAAACAAGAAATATGAACAAGAAACATGCTGATTTACATTTTCAGCCGACTTCAGCAGGCTGTAACTGGACCATTATAAATCGAAAAACTGATTTTCTGAAGCCTAAATTATGTATTTTTGAACAACCGATCTAATGGCACTGGAATCATAATTTTTGGACTTCGTTTACTATTTTTAAAGTGTCATTTTGTAACAGCAGCTCAAGCTGCATTTTTGCTGCTGAAAATATGTGATATGTTTTTGGTCATAACTGGAAATCTATGATGAATCAGCTCATGAAATTTGTACAGTAGATGGCAACTGATGTATTTGTAATTATCCCACTGGAATTTCGTCAATCGGACTTACGATTAATTTTTAGTGAATTATTCCGTAGACTACGATCAGAAAGTAACAAATCTGATCGCAGTCGGGTAACTGAATTTCTATAAAATATTGGTGATGAACTGGTCCCCGATATTTTTACATAATAAAATTTGGATCGTGTGAGACATTTTGTAAAAATTTGGGAATTTTTGGAGAAAGTTAACTATTTTATAAAAATCCTCGAAAACAGTCCAGTTTCATATATATTAAAACAGAAATGACATAAGTAGTATTTTGCATGTCAAAGTGTGGGTTTTTGATTATTAAAATCATTCTTATTTAATTTAGGGCGGATAAACAATTTGAGGGATTGTGTTAACATTTAAAAACGCACCCGAAGGTGAGTACATAGATCCCCTCTTTTACTATTTTCGATTGTTTTGGGGTGATTCATATGTATCAAAACGATTTCAATATTCTAACGATGTTTTCAAACGATTGAGATGGTTTATACAAAACTAATAACGATTTCGATAATGTGAACGAACTTGTTGGTGGTAGTTACATAACGAATGACATTCATTAGCATTGATCAAGCCGACCAGTATTAGGTTATGGTACCATAGGATCCGACAAATCCCGTTATCAGACCGGACCCATGGTTATGTATGGGTTAGGTGGGTAACGACTGAATCTGATGATTGTTAACTTACCCTTTGGAGGTTTGTTAATGCAAGAACGAGTTGAACGATGGACGAGTCACAAAGGTTTGAATGTTATTAGCCAGACGACCAAAAGTAGTTTTCACAATTAAAACGAGAACGATTGAACGATTTTGAACGATTTAAACAAATGAACGATGATCTATAACAAGAACGAGTTAAACGATGTCACACAACGATGTTTACGAAACTATATAAACCATACGAGTTTTATTTCAAGAACGATTTATGATTTGGTTTACATAAACAAATGTTTTGGGTTAAGATTCATGGCATCAAGGTTTATAAATTATAACCAATCTGTTTGGACTTGGTTATTCATTTTACAATACAAATGGTTTACAAAACAAGGTTTTCTAATATCAATTAACGAAGATGTACGAGTTGTTTCAACATACAAACGAGCCATGAATCTAATACTCATACAAAAACTATGTACTCGCCAGCATTTCTTTGCTGACTTTGTTTTTACATATGTTTCAGGTGAAGTTGCTTAGTGTTGATTGCGAATAGGATGCTTGCTCACTTAGGACTGGACGAGGCCTTAGTGATTTAATAACGACGATAAACTATGCTTGACTTGCTTGTTTAACTTTAAGACAATGTTTAATATTCAATAAAACGAAACTCTTTGTATCCATGGTTTGAAACAATAATTCTGTTACAACACTCCCCGACGTTTCCGCCACGATTTGTTGTTTTACGTGGTCGGGGTGTGACAACTGGGTATTTTCATAGTGTTTTTCTGAACTGCGTGTTTTTATGGCGTTTTCAACTGAGTTTTTATGGTGTTTTTCTGAACTGGGTGTTTTATGGCGTTTTCAACTGGGTATTTTCATGGTGTTTTCTGAACTGGGTGTTTTGATGACGTTTTTATTTGAACACCCAGTTCATGTTATTTTTTTTATTTCAAAATATAACAATAGTATACTCGTTAGAAAGATAATAAAACACACGATTTTATGGTGTATTTTTTTTAAATAATCATGTATACAAAAGTTACGAGAGTTTAAAAAAGATGGTGGAATATGCATGTGAGTGGCATATGCATGAGTTTTTTGACAATATTACCCTTAGTGTAAGTTAGCACCAACGCCACATGTCAACACCAAAATCGTTCTCACCGTTTTCACACTTTTAGCCATTTTCCCTAAATCCCACCCCTATATATATTTATAATGACTATCAATAATTCTTGGGTTGTACTTGTGAAAATAATATGTATTTGCAAAATATATAGATAGTCTACTAAACATAACATGGATCCTTATATCTCTAAGGTTATCAACCATTATATATACACAATAGGATACTAGAAGTCCATAAAGTTTATATAATAAAATATTAAGGTTTCAAGATCAAATAACTAAATATTATAAAGATAAAAATACACTTAGTCACAAATAAATCCTAAGCCCATACCTTACCAAAATATACATGATCACCATTTTGACAGAACTATCAAGATACTAACAAAAGTGTACAAAAGTTTCAGATATTATATATAGTCCATAGAGTTAATTACTCTTTTCGTCCCTTTGGTTTGTCCAAAATCACTGTTTCAATCCATTAGTTTAAAAATTGCGATTTCAGTCCCTGTGGTTTCACTTTCGTAACCATTTCAGTCCCTGTGGTTTCACTTTCGTAACCATTTCAATCCATTTATTCTATTAGTACAGGGACTGAAATGGTTACGAGGTGGACTGAAATGATTACGAAAGTGAAACCACAGGGACTGAAATCGTAATTTTTAAACTAATGGACTGAAATAATGATTTTTTACAAACCACAGGGACGAAAATAGTAATTAACTCTAGTCCATATGAGTCTATGATTTCTGGTTATACATGTTACACATACCCAAAGTTTGAAAACATATACTTATTTCTTTACACAAAAATCACTAAGTGAGACATTAATCACCAACAAAATAGCTTTAAGAACTCTTGTGACACTAAAATCTATTCTTATATTTTTAGAAAACTCAAAATATAAAATGTGTGTTTTACTTAAACTTATTTTAACCAAAAACAATTTCAATGGGTGAATTATCTACACAAATCAACTTGTAAAAATGTTAAAACTATAGTTAAGGGAAATGAAAATTACTCATTAACAACAAACAAGGAGAATGTTTAGATGGCTAAAAAGACTTGAACACTTGAATCACCAACTTGAAAACACCTTGGAATACTTGAATCTTCTTAAATAAAGCAAAATTTTAAAATGGATGTTTGGTTCACATGTGTGTGTATCCGTATATTGAGAAAGAGAGATGAGAGTTTTGGTAGAGTTGTGTTGTTGGATAGGCTTCTTGAATTAATGGATGGTTATATTACAAAAATAAATCCACTAAATATTTCAAGCAAATCTTAAATATGGTTGACCGTGGATGGGGCTAGTGCAGGCTTGGGTTATGGTTAGGTGTACCCTCTAGTTACTCGTTTTTAATAAGGTATAAGATAGAACCATAATAAAAAATGAATGTGTCGGGTGTATAAAAATATGTTTTTATACGTTTATATTCGCGTCACGCTAACCGCGTATCATAAATACAATTTACATTTTACACGTCGAATACTTCAATAATAACAAATATATTTCTAAATATATAATTACCGTATGACACCGATAATAATATCATAGAATGCTTTCGAATCATTTAGAAAATTTTAAGGAGTCCGTGTGTACGCAAGATATGACACAAATGGACTTCGCCGGGTGTCACACTTTAAACCTATGCCCCAACTTTAAATTACCCTACATATACATTTACCAAATGGGGAAATAGTGTCAGGCAGCTGGTGACACTCCCCTATTAGACCAACAAGTTTACTATTTTATATTCATTTTAAAATTACGTTTTTGCTCCTGTTTAAAATTACCATTTTGCCCCCAGCTCAAAATAAAATTACGATTTTGTCCCTATCTCAAAATTACGAATTTGCCCTCAATTCAAAATTACTATTTTGCCTGGCACTCCCCCATTTGACCAACCAGTTTATTATTTTATATCCATTTTAAAATTACGTTTTTGCCCCTCTTTAAAAATACGATTTTGCCCCAGCTCAAAATAAAATTACGTTTTTGTCCCCAGCTCAAAATTTTGATTTTTCCTTCGCTTCAAAATAAAATTATGGTTTTGCCCTCATCTCAGAATTACCTTTTCGCCCCCAGTTCAAAATAAATTTCTGTTTTTCCCTCAGCTAAAATTATGATTTTACCCTCTATTCAAAAATGTGATTTTTCCCCGTTTAAAAAATTATGATTTCGCCCTAAGTTCAAAATTACGTTTTTTCCTCAGTTCAAAATAAAATTATGCTTTCGCCACAACTCAAAATTACGATTTTGCCCTCGGTTCAAAATAAAATTGTGGTTTTGCCTCCAGCTTAAAATTACGATTGTGCCCTTAGTTCAAATTTATATTACGCTGTTACCCTAAGTTCAAAATTATGAATTTGCCCCTGTGAAAATTTACAATTTTGCACCCGGTTCAAATTTACAGTACTGCCATCACTTTACCTTTTAGCAAATTACGATTTTACCCAGTCAAAAAATACAACTTTCCCTCAGTTAAAAATTACAATGTTGCCATTGTTTTCATTTTTTTAATCAAAACTATAAAAGTGTTTTGTTTTAATTGGTTGACTCGATTTAATTGTTTTTCGTGTCAATGAGCTGCCTAACACTCGCTAATTATTCGGCTATCGCCCCGCAACGCGGGCGGGGCATCAACTAGTTTGTAACAAATGCAACCTTGAACCAATCCAATATTTCATTTCGCCAATTTACTTTTGCCACCAAAAGAAGTGAAATGCCAAATCAAGCCGTCCAAACTTTGTGAATCCGACCCAATCAAATCTTGAACTCGCAACCCAAAAAAAAACTTGATCTAGTCCACAACTCTTATATTTTCACGGCCCAAAAGTGTGATTTGTAGCTCCCGGCCCATGAAAAAAACTTATATCACCGACCGAATATTTTTTTGCATCAAAACTTGTTGATAGTACAAATCGTATTTATCCTAAAAACCGTATAAACACATGCTAGCACTTAAAAAAGTTAGACTAGCACACACTAAAACAACACATATATAAAAGTAGTACTTTTGAATTATATTAGCACATATAAATTAAACAAGATAATTGATTTTACAACATATGTAAATTATATCAACACTTTTCTTTGTGGATAATTATATCAGCACATTGAAAACAAAAGGAGGGTCCAAAAAAATCGATTCTTCGTTAGTATAGCTATAGGGAGTTAAACTAAATTAATATTATTTAGGTTATTATTTTACCTCTTCTCTATAATTGGTTGAATAACACGTGACATTTTTTAAAAGGTACCTAGAGTCTTTAGACGAATTGTGGTTTGTTGATATCCGCCAAATGCAACATATAAATTACATCAAAGAAGGTATAAAAACAACCCTTTTTAGTACTAATGTTGGAAAAAAATGTTTTCTTTGTATACTTTTGATTTTCAGGATTAAAAGAGTTTAAATGTACAAAAGGAACAAATTAATGACAAAAACCAGCATAAATAAAAAAGAAGGGAAGTTGATACAATATACCAACCCTCCGAGCTTCACCCCAAGGACAAAAACAACAAATCAGAAAGCAAGCACGAGTCGTGCCTATCAGGCATGGGGTCGTGCCTGCCGGGATGGGGTCGTGCCCCACTCAAGATTCCAGGAAGAAGATGTCACACCCTGTATTTACCGGTGGGCCCAGACTTGGGATATGTGACGATTGATATCAAGATACACAAATAGCACAGCGGAAGTCTTGGGAATAAAATACTATTACAAATTAAAGTGTCCGAATGTTCAAAATATTATACAGACAGAATGTTCAAAAGATCCACATGCGGATCGAAAATAACAAAATGAATACATAAGCAGACTACTAAGCTTCAATGCAAGGAGTTGCAAATTCCTCTTAGGCATTTACCGGGCAACTTCCAGCCAATTACGTAACCTTGCAACCTATGCTTAGTCTTTTGAAGATACGTCAGTTTTCACTAGTATATACAAATAACCGATACATTTTGAAAATATATCAAAATTGTTTTAAGTGCACTAGGCACATGTATTTTCATAAATAACTTGGGAAAATATATAAAATATCTTGTATACATATTTACATGCTTGTCAATACATATGGGGTCCGGTACTAAACACCGATAACATGATTAACTAGACACGCCACTTTAACCCATAAAGGGTATCCCCAATATGAGTAGAAAAATATTTTATAATAGCATTAGCATCTGTCGGGTGTATGCCTACAACCCGTGCTTAAGTCGTGGCCATTTGCAATTAAATGAGCCGAGGATATCCAGGACACGGTCGTATTAAATCCCAATGTTTAAGTTATCAAGCAAAACCCTCTTCCGGGTCAAGATAGATGGGAAGGAGGCCTATCAAGGGCATAACCAGTCTCTTTATTTATGTATGTACACCTTTGTTTCAGGGGCACGTGAGCAGCAATCACTCCATTGCAGCAAGACAAAAGTAGCATATGTCACATGGTAGATCATATCCAAGCAGAGGTGCACAAGAACGAGCATAACTTCACTCAGAACTTGTGACAAAGACTTGGTGTGCATCAGAACACGACTGAAAGCCCTTGCTGCTTCTTCATTCCAGGTGAAGCTATCTTTATTCAGTAAATTGGTCAGTGGCTTGCTGATAACCCCATACCCCTTTCAAAATTTTCGGTAATAGCCTGTTAAACCCAGAAAGCCTCTCAACCCCTTGACAGTAGTGGGTTGTGGCCAGCTCAACATGCTGTCAATCTTGCTTTTATCTGCTGATACCCCTTCACTGGTCACCACATGCCCGAAATACTCTAACCTTGCCTGACCGAAAGAGCATTTCGATTTCTTCACAAATAATTTGTGTTGTTTTAAAGTTTCAAACACTATCCTCAAGTGTTGCAAGTGGCTATCTAGGCTGTCACTGTCAATCAAGATGTCATAGAAAAAAACCAGTACAAATTTTCTCATATAATCCATGAAAACCTCATTCATTAAAGCCTGAAATGAGGCTGGAGCATCAGTTAAACCAAAGGGCATAACTATGAACTCGTAATGGCCCTGGTGAGTTCGAAATGCAGTCTTGTGTATATCATCTTCAAACACCCGAATCTGATTGGTAACCACTACTCAAATGAAGCTTCGAAAATATCCTGCTACCATGTAATTCATCAAGCAATTCCTCAATGGGGAATTTCTCTTTCATGGTGATGGCATGGAGTGCTCGATAATCCACACAAAATCTCCAGGTATTGTCCCTTTTTTTCACCAGCAACACTGGAGAGGCATAAGAACTCACACTTGCCCTGAGAATACCACTTAACAGCATCTCATTGACCTGTTTTTCTATCTCAGCCTTTTGGATGTGGGGGTATCTGTAGGGCCTTACACTCACAGGCTCACTACCAGGTTTTAAGGGAATGTGGTGGTCGTGATTCCTCTTAGGAGGAAAAGGTCAGGCTAGTCGCTAAAGGCTTTGGCTTTACTCAAAGAAAAGACTTGATCCAAGGAACTATACAAGTATGGTGGGAGGGCTAAAGTCTTTCACTTCACAGATCAGATAGAGATGTACTTTTTATTCCATGGCCAGCTCAAGAAAGAGGCAGGCTAGAAAGCATACGATCTGAGACTCTTACCTAAAGCCAGTAGGGTGGAAAGAGGGTCTTAGAGTGCTGGCTAGATGAGATAGATTAAAACGTGTTATGCGGATTTTCTAGTCACAATCCGACATATGATCCCATACCCGACCAAGCGGTAATAATTTACCGTATCCCAAGCCCGTTTAGGGAAAATAGGTTACGAGTATTTACCTGGCTTAATATCTTATATTCAAGATATAATAATAAGCACAACCAATATTGTGACACCTGTGCCTCCACGACCATCATACAAATACAAAACCAATGAAATCTTGTGTTTCATACTTGGGATTTGTATAAATATGTGTATCATTTGCACATATCAATTCTTGTTCAATTTCGAGCTTTAAATCACTTTCTGGAAAGTTATACGCAAACTGAAGCATAAATGTAATCAGTTTAACGCAACAAACACTCTGGAATAGTGACATAGGCTTAACATACCTTAAATAACCTTTACATAACTTAGAAATAAGTTTTGGAAGGTTTGGTGTGCCGAAAACAAGTTTATTCGATCGCAGGGACTATTTGTGTCAAACTGCGAAAGTATGCCGATTCGTGCTGTAACGAATATTTCGGAACTTGATCATAAGTTAAACATACCCTAAATATCCTTTACATAGCTTAGAAATAGGCTTTGAGGGGTTCGATATGCGAAAATAAACTTATTTGATCAACAGGGACTAAAAGCGTCAAAAAGTGCATAAGTTTGCATTTACGCGCATATTTTACGTTCTGAACATATCCGGACATCCAAAAATTTTTGTAATCATTAAAATATTTTATTTTAGTGATTGGAATGCAAAAATACCATTCGTCGTGTAATTTGGATCGTTTTCGCGTCCGTTCGAGTTTTCATCGTAATTAACCGAACAACGCAACCGTACGACCAAATGAACCGACATCCGAGATTTTTTCAAGCATATTTTAAGTTCCCTATACTTTAACTTCATTGTGGAGCCTTGAAATGGGGTTAACGGGGCTTAAACGCGTCGAAAATGCATCAAAAACTGAGTTTTGGACTTGTAGGGACTAAACTTGACAATCTGTCAAAGTTACTAGGAGGGGCGCGAAGACCCATGCTCCTGTCTTCGCGGCCCGTGACAGACTTCCAGACAAAAACATTGAACTTGGCCATTTCAGCTAATTTTGATGGTTTTGATCCCTGATTTTGAATACAATGGACTTGTTTTGATATTCCCCTTGTATTGTAATCTATGGGCACAAGTGTATGGTAAGATTTAAGCCTTGATTCTTGCAAAAACACATGTCAAGATCTTGTAAACTCAAGACTTACTATAAAAACCCACTTATTCCTTACTCATTTCTCACACATTTGCTCTAAATCTGCTCTAAGTTGAAGCCTTAGCTTCATACCTGAGTGTTTTAGCTCAAATCTCCCTTGCTTGGACCCTTTGTAAGCTTCTTTCATGCTTTTATTGCTTTTCAAGAATGAAAGTCAAACAGTGTTTGACTTTCTGCTTTGACCACGGTTTGGTCAACACAAAGTTCGTTTGAACTTTGCAACGTGAGCGTAATCACGATGGTTATAGTCCCTTGTGACTATACCTACTGATTACCATATCGATTAGTCGAAGTGACGAGTCAAAGTTTTGGTCAAAATACGTGTTTACGCGTATTTTGCAACGAAGCTATTTTTGGGTATCAAAACACTTTGTCTTGATATCAAGTCTGTTTTCTAACTTAGTTAAACATGTTTTAACATGTTTAACTCGTCACTTTTAGTCTAGTGCTTGTATAGGGTCGTAAGTCAAGCGGTCTTGAGAACCGCTTAGATTTTCGAACCCGACCCGTTTGGTCGATCCTTAGGATCCGACCAAGCATATTATGTGACCATAGTTGTATAGGGAATAACATTCCGAGGTTATACCTTATGGTCACTTAGTTTAATTAGTTGTATGATAGGTAGTTATATGTGACAACTCGAGTTTCCAAGATTCTATCTTCGCATTTAGTGCACGTAAATTTTTTTTTTATTATTATTGTTCTAGTTGTGGTTAATACGACTCGTTGTTTCACAACGCTTACGTTTGTAAAACGTTAAATAGTACCGTGTTTGACATTTTATATTTGGGATTCATAATATTTATATTATATGTGATTGTATGTTAATAAGGTGTTATTATTTAACATGTGTTAAATAAAGTTGGAACTCACTGTAAACAAGTATCATGAAAACACCCAAGTGGTGAAAACACTTTAGGTGTTTTCGTCCACTGATGACCACGAAATCACAAATGGGCTTGGCCCATGGCCCAGTATTGAGATATTTTGTATAATCATTTTATAAACAAATCTTCTCCAATAAGTTTCCACTTACCAAAGCTTATCACTTTGTTTATCTCTCTATCTCTAAAACCCACTGAAGGAATTCTACACTTGAAGCAAAACCCCTGTTTGATACGGTTAGTGATTTACATGTATAGATGATATCTTATATTGACTACTACTGTGAGACATGATGATCTTATGATTTGATTTTGATTGATGATTTAATGTTTAGATCATTGTTCTCTGTTAATGGTGATTGTTAATCTTTGAGATGAAGTGATATTAGATGGTCAGTTGATAAATACATAACTAGATCTCCTGTTAAATGTTAAAAACTTTGATGATTGTTGGATGTTAATCCTGATTGTTTAGATGAGTAAGTATCTAAATGAATGTACTAGCTTCTGTTGAATTGATTGTTCCTACAAAGGGTTGAAATCTGATTAGAAATAGGATTGGATTTTGCTGGGTTTTTTTTATGTTACTGTAAGTTTGTTGATGATGATGATGACTGGCGAAAACACCCCCACAAAAGAAGTTGGACGAAATCACTTAAAGTGATTTCGGCCCAAACAGTTCAGCCCAAAGGGTTTTCGGCCCAGTAAGGGTTTTCGGCACTATTTGGTTTTCGGCTATAAAGGGATTTCGGCCCTCATGTGTTTTCGGCACTTATGTGTTTTCGACTATAAAAGGGTTTTCGGCCATAAGGGGATTTCGGCACTTATGTGTTTTCGGCCCAACTGTTATCTGTTAACTGGTTACATTTATTCTGTTATCTGTTAACTGGTAACTGGTTAAATTTATTAAGTTGTTAACTTATTAAATTACATACAATAACTCTGATTAGTTATGTAACCATATTTAGCCTACTAACTGTCAATAACTCAGTTAACTTTACACACTATGTAAGATTCATGGATGACATTCTGTTAAATATATAACTCAGTTAAGTAAAGCATGTGACACAGTTAGTTACCAGTTTGTTAAATGTTAATTCTGTTAACCGTATATCCCTGTTTATATATGCTAACTCAGTTAAGCATACTAGCTTTATTAACTGTGATGTTGGTTAACTATGTTAGAATTATTGAGAAGGCTATTATGAGGAAGATGAATGTGCATGAATGAGAGTAACTGTTTACATGATACAAGAATGCAAATTGCTAGACACTCTTTGTGATATTACTGTGATGCTAGTTACATGTGAAACATTACGAACGTAAACTGACTGAACATACGTGCACTATAGGACTTGACTGATTTATTGTGAGCACTTAACTTAGCATACCGAGCAAACAAGGTGAGTTCACACTCTTACCAAGGCATGGGATTCCCGGTGGGTTGGGAATGGGTTAAGAAACTATAATGGAACCTACATATCCTCCTTGGGTAGGATATGTACCGCCATCCTCCATGGGTAGGATGCCAATATAAATCCTGCGTATTCTCCTTGGGTAGAATACGTACGTTCGTCCTCCTTGGGTAGGACAACAACCTTAACGTACGTAAAACCTACGTACACTCACACTCGCTACGGTCCTTGGATCAAGAAGGGCACGTACAAACACGACTAGTCTAACACATGGGGAAGCCCCCACTAATCTTCGCACAGATGCCTGAAAAGGCCGCGATACGGCCACTAATCTTCGCACAGATGCCTGAAAAGGCCGCGATACGGCCACTAATCTTCGCACAGATGTCTGGAGGACCGCGATGGGAATTAATAAGAAACATGGTTTACAAAACGAACAACTGATTTACGAAACGAATTCTATAACTGAATAACCAACTGTGAACTCGCTCAACTAGTTGTTGACTCTCTGTTACATGCCTTGCAGGACCTTAGGTACTTTTGGAGCTTGCACGGGAGGCTCAGTCGTTGTGGACATGGATCGTGAATGTGTTGTTAAACATTGCGACATTTTGTACTTAAACTTATGTTGGGTTTTACTTTACTGCTTCCGCTACACACTTGTTTATATTTGGTTTTGGAAACACCTATCGTATTGATGAATGACTTTTACTATATACTTGTGTTCAATATGATTGGTGGCTTGATCCTGGTCATGTCACGCCTCCAAGCGGTGGTATTCCGCGTGTGGATTTTGGGGGTGTGACAGATTGGTATCAGAGCCATTGGTTATAGAGAACTCGGTTTTAATAAGGGGAAAACGTTTTTATTAAAACCAGACTATAACCTGTACAGTGCTCAACGATCCACAACGACGCCTCGCTCCACGTGCAAGACTCAACATTCTAGGTAATACGATTCATGTTTACATTGCCTACATGCTAGAATTGCATAGAACTTTGCTCAGGGTATGCTTAGATTAACGTAACACTATTGCTTGAGAATACTTATGTGCTTACTCTCTTCTGTCATCGCACTATTCGCAAACCTCTCTCACTCATGTTCTCCTTGATATCAAGATTATGAGTGGACGCGTTAACATAACTCAAGCCCAGTTGGCGGCTTCTATTACTGAACAAGTTACTGCAGCACTCGCAGCTGCCCAGGCAGGAGGTGTAGCCTGCCATCACGACTTACTCTAGGATCTTTAGATCCTACTCTCGTAAACCAACACTCGTGCTCAAGTATGTTTATTCTTACGCACACGACAGGTCAACACGCTCAGCCACCTGTGTGCACGTTCAAAACATTCATGGACTGTCGTCCTACTACTTTTAGTGGCACGGAAGGAGCAGTCGAACTCCTCCATTGGTTTGAAAAGCTCGAGTCCGTAATTGAAATGTGTGAATGCCCTGAGGCTCGCAGGGTGAAGTACGCCACAGGTACTCTAGAAGGCATTGCGCTGACTTGGTGGAATGCGCAAGTTCAGATGTTAGGGTTGGCTGTTGCTAATGCCACCCCTTGGGTCGAATTCAAGGAACTAATCAAACTAGAATACTGTAGTCATGATGACATCCACAAGCTGGAAGTGGAGTTCTTTAACCTAAAGATGACGGAGTCAGAATTAGAGGCGTATACGAAGCAATCCAACGAACTGGAAATTTTGTGTCCTACTATGGTGGAACCTCCCATCAAGCGCACTGAGCTGTACCTCAAAGGCTTAGTACCAGAGATTCAAAGTCATGTGACTTCTGCCAACCTTGCTACCATTCAGGATGATTACCCGTCTTGCTCATCGACTTACAGACCAGGCAGTGGAACAGAACAGGCTGCCTAAGCGTATCGGTGCTACTACCACTAATACTGCTACTCCCAGTGATAACAAACGAAAGTGGGATGGAACCTCCAGCAAGGGTTCGACTTCAGTTCAGTCCCAGGCACAGCAGCGAAAAACGGAGGAGTACAGGAGCCCTAGTCAGCAGTCTGTTGGTAATCGAAGTCAGGGTGGATACAGGGGAAACCACCCCAAGTGCAATCGATGTAATTTGCACCACAGCGGGCAGTGCAACAAAGATCGTTGTCAGAGATGCAACAAGCTTGGTCATGGAGCCCAAAGATTGTAGAAGCTCACGTCCTGCAAACCAGAACCGACAACAGCAGTCACAAGCTCCACAGAATCAGCAGCAACAGCAGGGTAACAAGGGATGTTATCCGTGTGGTGCTGAAGGTCACCTCAGGAGACACTGCCCACAGTTGAACCAGAATCAGAATTAGAACCACAACCACGGAAACGGGAACAATAGTGGAGACAACAACGGGGGTAATAACGACGACAATGGTGCCAGGGGTCAAGGGTTCGTGATTGGTCAGGATGATGCTAGGAATGACCCCAACGTTGTAATGGTTTCGACATCGTTATTGGTATGGATTGGTTATCCCAACAGCAAGCAGAGATCCTATGCAAGGATAAGATCATTCGTATTCCCCGTACTGGCAAAGAACCTCTCGAAGTTCAAGGCGATAAGTGTGGTGTCGTGAGTGGCATCATCTCCTTCTTGAAGGCTCAGAAGTGTCTGCGAAAGGGCCACCTAGCTATTTTAGCACTTGTTACTGATACATCGACGACAGAGAAAAAGATTGGGGATATTCCTGTAGTACGCGACTTTCCTCAAGTGTTTCCTGAAGAGTTACCTGGGCTACCGCCTCATCGCCAGGTCGAATTTCAGATCGAGCTAGCTCCAGGAGCAGCACCTATAGCTCGAGCGCCTTATCGCTTAGCTCCAACTAAACTGGAAGAACTGTCTAAGCAATTGCAAGAACTCTTGAAAAAGGGTTTCATACGCCCTAGCTCTTCGCCATGGGGAGCTCCAGTATTATTTGTAAAGAAGAAAGACGGTACCTTTCGTATGTGCATAGATTACCGCGAACTGAACAAGGTGACCGTGAAGAATCACTATCCACTTCCACGTATCGACGACTTATTCGACCAGTTGCAAGGGTCGAGCTATTACTCAAAGATTGACCTGAGGTCAGGTTATCATCAACTGAGAGTCCGGGATGAGGACGTCTCCAAAACAGCTTTCAGAACTCGCTCCGGCCATTACGAGTTTTTGGTCATGCCATTCGGGCTAACGAACGCGCCTGCGGTTTTCATGGATCTTATGAACAGGGTGTGCAAACCTTATCTTGACAAGTTTGTTATTGTTTTTATCAATGACATCCTGATTTATTCGAAGAATCGGGAGGAGCATGAGCAGCATTTACGACTTATTCTGGAACTCCTTCGAACGGAACAGCTGTACGCTAAGTTTTCAAAATGCGACTTCTGGCTTCGTGAAGTCCACTTTCTAGGCCACGTGGTAAACAAGGATGGGATTCATGTCGATCCATCCAAGGTAGATTCGATCAAGAACTGGCCTGCACCTCGCACACCAACCGAAATACGCCAATTCTTGGGTTTGGCGGGTTATTATAGACGGTTCATCAAAGACTTCTCAAAGATTCCACAGCCGCTTACATTACTGTCACAGAAGGGTGTTGTTTACCGTTGGAGTGATACACAGGAAACAGCGTTTCAGCACTTAAAGGATAGACTTTGTAGCGCACCTATCCTCTCATTGCCTGAAGGCACGGACGATTTTGTAGTCTACTGCGACGCATCCATCCAAGGTCTTGGATGTGTGTTGATGCAGCGGGATAAAGTTATTGCTTATGCTTCGCGCCAACTTAAGATTCACGAACGGAATTACACTACGCACGATTTAGAGCTTGGAGCTGTTGTTTTTGCCCTCAAGATATGGCGACATTATCTGTATGGAACCAAGTGCACCATCTACACCGATCACAGGAGTCTTGAGCATATCTTCAAGCAGAAAGAGTTGAACATGCGACAACGTCGATGGGTCGAGTTACTGAACGATTACGAATGTGCTATAAAGTACCATCCGGGCAAAGCCAATGTGGTGGCCGACGCCCTCAGTCGAAAGGATACTACACCTAGGCGTGTACGAGCGTTGCAACTCACTATTCAGTCTAGTCTTCCTTCTCAGATACGAGATGCTCAGGTAGAAGCATTGAAACCAGAAAACGTCAGGGCTGAAGCTCTACGCGGCTCAAGGCAACGGTTAGAACAAAAGGCAGACGGTGCCTACTATGTAACAGGACGCATCTGGGTCCCACTCTATGGCAACCTACGCGAGCTTGTAATGGATGAAGCACATAAGTCTCGCTACTCAGTACATCCTGGTTCAGATAAGATGTACTATGACCTCAGAACTACATATTGGTGGCCTAGCATGAAGGCCCACATAGCAACTTATGTTAGCAAGTGTTTGACTTGTGCGAGAGTCAAAGCAGAATATCAGAAACCATCAAGCCCACTCCAACAACCTGAGATACCACAATGGAAATGGGAGCAAATTTCCATGGATTTTGTTACTGGCCTACCTAGATCTCAACGTGGGAATGATACTATTTGGGTGATCGTGGATCGACTCACAAAGTCTGCTCACTTCTTGGCTATCAAGGAAACGGATAAGTTCTCCACTCTAGCAGACGTATACCTTAAGGAAGTTGTCTCGAGGCACGGGGTGCCCACCTCTATTATCTCCGATCGTGACGCACGTTTTACTTCAGAACTGTGGCAAGCAATGCACAAATCTTTTGGCTCTCGTTTAGACATGAGCACAGCTTATCATCCTCAGACAGATGGGCAGTCTGAGCGCACTATTCAAACTCTAGAAGACATGCTTCGGGCGTGCGTAATTGACTTTGGTAAGGGCTGGGAAAAGCATCTGCCACTTGTGGAATTTTAGTACAACAACAGTTACCACACCAGCATTAAAGCTGCTCCATTTGAGGCATTGTACGGGCGTAAATGCCGATCACCTCTTTGTTGGGCAGAGGTGGGTGACAGTCAGATCACAGGTCCAGAAATGGTAGTTGATACTACTGAAAAGATTGCTCAAATACGACAACGCATGGCGGCAGCTCGTGACCGTCAGAAAGTATACGCCGATAAAGACAGGAAACTACTCGAATTCCAGGTTGGGGATCGAGCGCTACTCAAAGTTTCACCCTGGAAGGGTGTTGTTCGTTTTGACAAACGAGGCAAACTCAATCCACGATACGTTGGACCATTTTAAGTCATTGAGAAAATAGGCAAAGTGGCCTACAGACTGAACTTACCAGCTGAACTCAGTGCAGTTCACAACGTCTTTCACGTGTCGAATCTGAAGAAGTGGCAGTCAGATGAGACCTTCATAGTTCCTTTGAAGGAGCTCACTATCGACGAACAATTGCATTTCGTCGAGGAACCAGTTGAAATCACGGACCGGGATGTTAAGGTCCTCAAGAACACCAGAATACCTCTTGTTCGAGTTCGTTGGAACTCCCGTCGTGGCCCAGAGTTCACCTGGGAACGCGAAGACCAAATGGAACTCAAATATCCCCAGTTGTTCGAAAACAATGCAACTACTACTGAGGCTGAAGCTACTACAGAATTTCGGGAAGAAATTCCAAATCAACGGGGGGATGATGTGATACCCCAGGAAAACCAGTAAACGATAACTTACCTAGCTTCCTCAGTAACCGCATGCTAAATTTCGGGACGAAATTTCTTTCAAGTTGGGGATAATGTGACAACTCGAGTTTCCAAGATTCTATCTTCGCATTTAGTGCACGTAAATTTTTTTTTTATTATTATTGTTCTAGTTGTTGTTAATACGACTCGTTGTTTCACAACGCTTACGTTTGTAAAACGTTAAATAGTACCGTGTTTGACATTTTATATTTGGGATTCATAATATTTATATTATATGTGATTGTATGTTAATAAGGTGTTATTATTTAACATGTGTTAAATAAAGTTGGAACTCACTGTAAACAAGTATCATGAAAACACCCAAGTGGTGAAAACACGTTAGGTGTTTTCGTCCACTGATGACCACGAAATCACAAATGGGCTTGGCCCATGGCCCAGTATTGAGATATTTTGTATAATCATTTTATAAACAAATCTTCTCCAATAAGTTTCCACTTACCAAAGCTTATCACTTTGTTTATCTCTCTATCTCTAAAACCCACTGAAGGAATTCTACACTTGAAGCAAAACCCCTGTTTGATACGGTTAGTGATTTACATGTATAGATGATATCTTATATTGACTACTACTGTGAGACATGATGATCTTATGATTTGATTTTGATTGATGATTTAATGTTTAGATCATTGTTCTCTGTTAATGGTGATTGTTAATCTTTGAGATGAAGTGATATTAGATGGTCAGTTGATAAATACATAACTAGATCTCCTGTTAAATGTTAAAAACTTTGATGATTGTTGGATGTTAATCCTGATTGTTTAGATGAGTAAGTATCTAAATGAATCTACTAGCTTCTGTTGAATTGATTGTTCCTACAAAGGGTTGAAATCTGATTAGAAATAGGATTGGATTTTGCTGGGTTTTTTTTATGTTACTGTAAGTTTGTTGATGATGATGATGACTGGCGAAAACACCCCCACAAAAGAAGTTGGACGAAATCACTTAAAGTGATTTCGGCCCAAACAGTTCAGCCCAAAGGGTTTTCGGCCCAGTAAGGGTTTTCGGCACTATTTGGTTTTCGGCTATAAAGGGATTTCGGCCCTCATGTGTTTTCGGCACTTATGTGTTTTCGACTATAAAAGGGTTTTCGGCCATAAGGGGATTTCGGCACTTATGTGTTTTCGGCCCAACTGTTATCTGTTAACTGGTTACATTTATTCTGTTATCTGTTAACTGGTAACTGGTTAAATTTATTAAGTTGTTAACTTATTAAATTACATACAATAACTCTGATTAGTTATGTAACCATATTTAGCCTACTAACTGTCATTAACTCAGTTAACTTTACACACTATGTAAGATTCATGGATGACATTCTGTTAAATATATAACTCAGTTAAGTAAAGCATGTGACACAGTTAGTTACCAGTTTGTTAAATGTTAATTCTGTTAACCGTATATCCCTGTTTATATATGCTAACTCAGTTAAGCATACTAGCTTTATTAACTGTGATGTTGGTTAACTATGTTAGAATTATTGAGAAGGCTATTATGAGGAAGATGAATGTGCATGAATGAGAGTAACTGTTTACATGATACAAGAATGCAAATTGCTAGACACGCTTTGTGATATTACTGTGATGCTAGTTACATGTGAAACATTACGAACGTAAATTGACTGAACATACGTGCACTATAGGACTTGACTGATTTATTGTGAGCACTTAACTTAGCATACCGAGCAAACAAGGTGAGTTCACACTCTTACCAAGGCATGGGATTCCCGGTGGGTTGGGAATGGGTTAAGAAACTATAATGGAACCTACATATCCTCCTTGGGTAGGATATGTACCGCCATCCTCCATGGGTAGGATGCCAATATAAATCCTGCGTATTCTCCTTGGGTAGAATACGTACGTTCGTCCTCCTTGGGTAGGACAACAACCTTAACGTACGTAAAACCTACGTACACTCACACTCGCTACGGTCCTTGGATCAAGAAGGGCACGTACAAACACGACTAGTCTAACACATGGGGAAGCCCCCACTAATCTTCGCACAGATGCCTGAAAAGGCCGCGATACGGCCACTAATCTTCGCACAGATGCCTGAAAAGGCCGCGATACGGCCACTAATCTTCGTACAGATGTCTGGAGGACCGCGATGGGAATTAATAAGAAACATGGTTTACAAAACGAACAACTGATTTACGAAACGAATTCTATAACTGAATAACCAACTGTGAACTCGCTCAACTAGTTGTTGACTCTCTGTTACATGCCTTGCAGGACCTTAGGTACTTTTGGAGCTTGCACGGGAGGCTCAGTCGTTGTGGACATGGATCGTGAATGTGTTGTTAAACATTGCGACATTTTGTACTTAAACTTATGTTGGGTTTTACTTTACTGCTTCCGCTACACACTTGTTTATATTTGGTTTTGGAAACACCTATCGTATTGATGAATGACTTTTACTATATACTTGTGTTCAATATGATTGGTGGCTTGATCCTGGTCATGTCACGCCTCCAAACGGTGGTATTCCGCGTGTGGATTTTGGGGGTGTGACATTATATGCCTTAGGTAAATGACCAAAATGCCTTTTTCATGCATAGTTGGATTTTAAGAATATGCAACTTATCTTTTGTCACTTAAACTAATTATACAACATACTTAAACATGTTAGGGCATATAATACTTGTCATAGGACTAGTTAGGCGTCTCGAACGCGCATTCACGCGAACGACACGTTAAAGTAGCGTAAGCTACCTTAATGGGTCGCAACGGCTCGTAAGCACTTAGGATAGGTTCCGATTTAGAATATAGGCTTTGTTAAACCATATCACATGGGTTGCAATACTCATTTGGTTTACGAGACCTCGTTCTACCCGATCTCCTGATTTAGGTACCGATTGTTTAATATAGTGATTCCATACTAGGTGCCACTTGATTCCTTGATTTCCGGGCTTTGTTAGGACACTTAATCAAGGATACTTACAATCTCAAGTGAGTACATAGTCCCCTCTTTTACATTTTCAAATGTTTTGGGGTGATATGTATATGTGCCGATACACTATTTTCATGATTTCGACTATATGATTACACATGCATAGTGCTATCTTTTGACGATTTGAACTATTATCCATGGTTTAAAAGACTAATTTTCAAAGTTTGTACGACTATTTGTTTGATCATATGTTTACTTATACATTCATTAACAATGATCAAGCCGATTGGTAGTACGATATAGCGCTATAGGACTAGACACCCCATTCCTGTTGTATGGAATGTCAGAAACCAAATTTTAACCAAATAGAATTTGCCTTTGTGGTATTTCTATAGTCTTTGAAGTGTAGTTTGATGCACTAAGGTTTGAATGTATTGCTAAATTGCGATTTATGGTATATTTCGATATACTACCAACGTGATACTGTTTGCTAAAGCATAATTTGATATGCTATTGTTTACTAAAGTATAATTTGATATACTATTGATGCTTATATTCTTAAACCAAAGTATACTTATGATATTCTACCAAGTCTATTATTTCAGAAACCAAAGTATATGTTGTTATACTATCTATTTAACTATTTCAAAACTAAAGTATATTTAGATATACTACTCATCCACTTATCTCAAAACCAAAGTATATTTTTGTATATACTATAAACATTTTACCAAAACGATGCAATTTAGAAACAAAAACTTTTGCAAGGACTCCTAGCTATTTTTGAAAACATAAAACCTTTTCTTGTGTTGTCCAAAGCCATGAATCTAATTTCACAAATCCTATGTTACTCACATGCATTTTTATGCTGACGTACCTATTTTCACATATGTTTCAGGTACTGCAATGTGATGATTGTTGATGCATGCTACACATAGGATGGACTTGTGCCTTAGCGACTTTAAAAATTGAGAAACAATTATTTGTATTTATTTGATTTGTACTTAAACAATGAGTTCAATAATTCAATAAAACGAAACTTTTAATCCATGGTTGTGAAACAATGATTCTGTTACGACACTCCCCGACGTTTCCGCCGTGGTTTGTTGTTTTATGCGGTCGGGGTGTGACAGAAAAGTTGGTATCAGAACCATTGGTTATAGGGAATTAGGTTATTAGTAATGCTTTGACCTGGACTATAACCTTCCTAGGACCCTAACACAAGTTATCTTGTGTTTAGTCTTAAAACAATACCGTCGCCTATCTTTAGGTGGCAACCAAAACAAGAACACGAATTACGAATCCGTTTTTGAAAACCAATCATCTCTTCTTAGATGATTTATTATAAGGTTTTGAACCTTCAAAGTTTTCAAAATCTCGTCAAAGTTTGGGTCTAAACAATGTGAACACGTGCAATCTGGAAGGGTGGATGCCTGTACTCTGAGTTTTCTGTCTAAGGCTAGAGTGTTCGTACAAATCCGCATCATCGGACCAGTCACTCTTACCTGGGAACTCTTGGGGTGAGTGTCCACTTATAGGCTAAAGCATGTCTTCGCGATACATTAGTATGACCCATTTACTTTGATTAGTCACTATGTGTTGTTTGTTTGTTTGAAGTAACAAACAAACGATCACAATCCTTATGCTTTATCGATATTCTTAACATCCATTTTTGAATATCTAAGAACATCCCACTTGTTTTCCCTCACATCTTCCACTATCTTTAGAATGCCTCCTCATCGCACTGATACTCAAAGGTCCGAACTAGCTGCTACAATTGCCCAACAATTAAGCATAGTACTCCATGGGACCATTGAGTTAGCTATCGCCATGTCTCATCTCAATGAGGAAACTACTCAAGAGGCATATAAGAAGACAAAAGCCAAGCCTTCAAGAAAATCAAAGAAGTGTAAAGCTTCAAGGAATCTTACAGCGATTGCTCCAGTTCCGCTTAGCCAAGTAGGACCTAGCCAGGTGACATCACCATCAGCTAAGAAACCATACAGAGGAAAAGCTCCTATGTGCAATCAATGTAACCTTCATCACCATGCCAGTATCCAATGCCGAAAATGCTCAAACTGTGGACGTTTTGGTCATACAGCAAAAGTCTGTCATTTTGCCGTTACGCCAAACGAAGCTATGGCAGTTCCTACTCAATTTATCGCAACTCCTTATGCGGTACATGTTTTCCCTAACTACCCACATAGAAGCTGCTTCAATTGTGGTTATCCTAACCACTTCAATTGACTTGACTGGAAAATGATGACTCAACGAATGGACACAAGATTAACACTGGCAATATCAAGGCTTGTGCTAATGTCTGAATAAACACTTAAACTTTTGTGTTTTCTGTGTATCTTGAAACACTTTGGTTGTTCTGTAAATAAATTTGGTCGTTTCCATTTTATTTACAAAGTCAATGTATATATGCAATACCCCTACGATACCGACACCAAAGAACCGTGTTCCTTGCAAGACAAACTACTCATGCGGTTCTTTCATTTTTGTGATCACTCGTGATCTCCCCGAAAATCCTAAGTACTCGTTTCTTTTAAAGAAATAAAGTACAAGGTACAAGTTACAAATTCTTTATTTGATTTGATATCAAAAGGTACCCTCATAAGTCCTTAATTGGACCCATGTTATGTGACTATGTACATGATTATCAAGTACATTTTTGCTTCGTGTGTTGCCTTAACATGCCTAGCACATTGATTTCAAGGACCCTTTTGCGTCATATGCTGACTTAGCATTTCTAGCACCTTGATTTCATGAACACTTCACTTCGTATGTTGACCTAACATACCTAGTACCTGGATTTCAAAACATTTTCACCACACAAAACCAAATCCTTATTAGATCTTCCTACCTTCATAGTTAGATTCTTGAGGATACTTAATGTGCCAATTAAAGTCCGTGATTGGATTCTGGTGTACTTTAAATGCATTTGATTCAAGTTAATGAACGAGCTAATAACTAAATTAACGAATACGCGATTATGTGATTATGTGTTTATGTGTAATTCTAAAGCTCGCCATCTAAGTCCTGGTAGAATCTTCCGTATTTTCATATGTTAGATTTTCAGAAGGATACTCGAAGTACTATCTTAAATTCCTTAAGGGGCTTTTCTATGCAAATAGTAAGAACCTTGGATTCCAAAGTGCTATTTCAAAATGAATATTTTATTCAAAGTTACAATGATCCTTTAGTGGTCTATTTAAAGAGATCGTACGACGGTCTAGTTAAGGAGATCATGTGTTGATCTAGTTAAAAAGATCGATCGTTGATCTAGTTAAAAAGATCCTTTCGTGGTCTAGTCAAGTCATTTCATGTTTGTTCGATTGATTGATTTTACCCTACGCATTATGAAATGAACTGTGCGGACTGTGCAAGGAATTACGTAATTATGGATGCATAAATAATTATGGAATTCAGTGCACAGAAACCACAACAAGTTTTGTCATGTGTTAAGACCTTTAGTGATAAGAATAATGAGACGGGAACAATGTAAGAGCGAACGTAGCGTTATTTAAGTTACTAGAAGTCCTGGACCTTGACCAATGTTATTTTATCTTACACTCTCCAACTCTGATTTCGAGCACACACAAGTTTCCTATAATAGTCTTCATAGGAAACATTCTTCTATCCGTTGTTCGAAGCTCCGTGTTTTGTTACAACAACAACATCATTTTGACAATTAACAAATTCACTAAAAATCCAAACGAGGCCCAGAGTTTTTACTTAGGGTACGAAGGATTCATTCGAAAGCGAAACAATCATAGTTGTCTTCACAGGTTTCCTCAAAAATTAAATTTCAGGACGAAATTTCCTAAAGTAGGGGAGACTGTGACACCTGTGCCTCCACGGCCATCATACAAATACAAAACCAATGAAATCTTGTGTTTCATACTTGGGATTTGTATAAATATGTGTATCATTTGCACATATCAATTCTTGTTCAATTTCGAGCTTTAAATCACTTTCTGGAAAGTTATACGCAAACTGAAGCGTAAATGTAATCAGTTTAACGCAACAAACACTCCGGAATAGTGACATAGGCTAAACATACCTTAAATAACCTTTACATAACTTAGAAATAAGTTTTGGAAGGTTTGGTGTGCCGAAAACAAGTTTATTCGATCGCAGGGACTATTTGTGTCAAACTACGAAAGTATGCCGATTCGTGCTGTAACAAACATTTCAGAACTTGATCATAAGTTAAACATACCCTAAATATCCTTTACATAGTTTAGAAATAGGCTTTGAGGGGTTCGGTATGCGAAAATAAACTTATTTGATGAACAGGGACTAAAAGCGTCAAAAAATGCATAAGTTTGCATTTACGCGCATATTTTACGTTCTGAACATATCCGGACATCCAAAAATTTTTGTAATCATTAAAATATTTTATTTTAGTGATTGGAACGCAAAAATACCATTCGTCGTGTAATTTGGATCGTTTTCGCGTCCGTTCGAGTTTTCGTCGTAATTAACCGAACAACGCAACCGTACGACCAAACGAATCGACATCCGAGATGTTTTCAAGCATATTTTAAGTTCCCTATACTTTAACTTCATTGTGGAGCCTTGAAATGGGGTTAACGGGGCTTAAACGCGTCGAAAATGCATCAAAAACTGAGTTTTGGACTTGCAGGGACTAAACTTGACAATCTGTCAAAGTTACTAGGAGGGGCGCGAAGACCTATGCTCCTGTCTTCACGGCCCGAGACAGACTGCCAAACAGAAACATTGAACTTGGCCATTTCTGCTAATTTTGATGGTTTTGATCCCTGATTTTGAATACAATGGACTTGTTTTGATATTCCTCTTGTATTGTAATCTATGGGCACAAATGTATGGTAAGATTTAAGCCTTGATTCTTGCAAAAACACATGTCAAGATCTTGTAAACTCAAGACTTACTATAAATACCCATTTGTTCCTCACTCATTTCTCACACATTTGCTCTAAATCTGCTCTAAGTTGAAGCCTTAGCTTCATACCTGAGTGTTTTAGATCAAATCTCCCTTGCTTGGACCCTTTGTAAGCTTCTTTCATGCTTTGATTGCTTTTCAAGCATGAAAGTCAAACAGTATTTGACTTTCTGCTTTGACCATGATTTGGTCAACACAAAGTTCGTTTGAACTTTGCAACGTGAGCGTAACCACGATGGTTATAGTCCCTTGTGACTATACCTATTGATTACCACGTCGATTAGTCGAAGTGACGAGTTAAAGTTTCGGTCAAAATACGTGTTTACGCGTATTTTGCAGCGAAGCTATTTTTTGGTATCAAAACACTTTGTCTTGATATCAAACCTGTTTTCTAACTTAGTTAAACATGTTTTAACATGTTTAACTCGTCACTTTTAGTCTATTGCTTGTATAGGGTCGTAAGTCAAGCGGTCTTGACAACCGTTTAGACTTTCGAACCCGACCCGTTTGGTCGATCGTTGGGATCCGACCAAGCATATTATGTGACCATAGTTGGATTTTAAGCATATGCAACTTATCTTTTGTAACTTAAACTGATTATACAACATACTTAAACATATTAGGGCATATAATACTTTTCATAGGACTAGTTAGGCATCTCGAACGTGCATTCGAGCGAACAACACGTTAAAGTAGCGTAAGCTACCTTAATGGGTTGTAACGGGTCGTAAGCACTTAGGATGGGTTCCGATTTAGAATATAGGCTTTGTTAAACCATATCACATGAGTTGCAATACTCATTTGGTTTACGAGACCTCGTTCTACCCGATCTCCCGATTTAGGTACCGATTGTTTAATATACTGATTCCATACTAGGTGCCACTTGATTCCTTGATTTCCGGGCTTTTTTAGGACACTTAATCAAGGATACTTGCAATCTCCAGTGAGTACATAGTCCCCTCTTTTGCGGTTCAAATGTTTTGGGGTGATACATATGTGCCGATACACTATTTTCACGATTTCGACTATATGATTACACATGCATAGTGCTATCTTTTGATGATTTGAACTATTATCCATGGTTTAAACGACTAATTTTAAAAGTTTCTATGACTATTTGTTTGTTCATATGTTTACTTATACATTCATTAACAATGATCAAGCCGATTGGTAGTATGATATAGCGCTATAGGACTAGACACCCCATTCCTGTTGTATGGAATGTCAGAAACCAAATTTTAACCAAATAGAATTTGCCTTTGTGGTATTTCTATAGTCTCTGAAGTGTAGTTTGATGCACTAAGGTTTGAATGTATTGCTAAATCGCGATTTATGGTATATTTCGATATACTACCAATGTGATACTGTTTGCTAAAGCATAATTTGATATGCTATTGTTTACTAAAGTATAATTTGATATACTATCGATGCTTATATTCTTAAACCAAAGTATACTTATGATATACTACCAAGTCTATTATTTCAGAAACTAAAGTATATTTTGTTATAATATCCATTTAACTATTTCAAAACTAAAGTATATTTAAATATACTACTCATCCACTTATCTCAAAACCAAAGTATATTTTTGTATATACTATAAACATTTTACCACAACAACGCAATTTAGAAACAAAAACTTTTGCAAGGATTCATGGCTATTTTTGAAAACATAAAACCTTTTCTTGTGTTGTCCAAAGCCATGAATCTAATTTCACAAATCCTATGTTACTCACAGGAATTTTTATGCTGACGTACCTATTTTCACATATGTTTCAGGTATTGCAATGTGATGATTGTTGATGCATGCTACACATAGGATGGACTTGTGCCTTAGCGACTTTAAAACTTGAGAAACAAGTATTTGTATTTATCTGATTTGTACTTAAACAATGAGTTCAATAATTCAATAAAACGAAACTTTTAATCCATGGTTGTGAAACAATGATTCTGTTACGACACTCCCCGACGTTTCCACCCCGGTTTGTTGTTTTACGCGGTCGGGGTGTGACAGATATAACAATTAACTTAGAACGGTTGCAATCTACTGGACGCCCTAGTCTGGAATGAATGGTATAATAACCAATTATAATGTTAACGGGTCCTATTCAAGTAATAGATGTAACACCCCAAAAACAGGTTTGGTAATCAAACCCTGTAAATACTAAAAGACAGGTAAAGTACCGTTAGGGGTAAAAGTAACCCGGTAAATATTAGGAATTAAATAAATAATCCTAATATTAATTAAAAGCGGATAAGAACTTTCAAGAAATAAAATGGATAAATGGCCCGAGTTAACGGAACTTACAATAAACGAGTTAGAACTCCCGGAACTCACTAAGTTAACTAGGGGTAATTAACCTAGTTAATTATTTGTTTAAAAACAATAAAGAAGTATGAACTAGTAAGCCTTTTATAAACCATGGATATTTGAGGGACCAAAGTTGGATAATTGCAAAGTGATATTATTAAAACACCAAACACACACTTGTGTGTGTGTCTGGTTCGATAAAAAACACAGGGGGCGACCAAGTTCTTCCACCAAACCCTAGTTCATGCTAAATTGTCCAAATTGAAGGCCTAAATCTGTTCCAAAACGAAATCCAAGCAAAGATTAGTGATCTCCTTAGTAAAGGGATCATAAGGTATGTAGAATTTCATTGAATAATTTCATCTTGAACTCTAAGTGAACATATGAAATTCGACAATTGTGTTGCATGATTGTTGTTTGGATGAATTTGGAATGAAATTGTGTCTAGGAATAAACCCTAGTCATTAGATTTTTGAAATTATGCTCATTACTTGTGAATTCCTTAATCACCAATATAGGTGATTGGTGGGTTTTGTAAAAGCATGTTTAACACAAGGATTATAGTTATCATTCTAGTGTATTTTGAACTCTATGAAGTAAATTCAGAATTTGTTGATGTGAAAATTTGATATGAACTTGCTTAATTGATGTTAATCTTAGCTAAATGACAAGTTATGAACTTGATTGTAAATATGTAAAAATTATGCCCACTAGGTGTTTGTTAAAATGCCTAAATGAAATCGCGGTCTACTCGGTTATGTGTAAAATTTGATTATAATAGGTATTCAGATGAATGCTAGTGATATGATGAAACGGGTCTCACTTATAGATGAGAACCCTTAATTCTAGTGAAATGAATGAATAAGAATAGTTTTGATGATCGCTTGAACTAGTTAAAGTTTTGGGAACATGATAAACTAGGTTAGAGCTTTGTTGAAACCGGTGGCCTAAAGATAGCGCCTATCGGGTAATTAAGGAATGCCTAATCTAGTTGATAAACTTGGTTGTGCATTTCATATACTAATGGGCGTTTGACTTTTAAAAAAAAGTCAAACCGACCTATAAAATGATGAATGATATTTTTTTAATATAAAATGCCTAAGGTGGAATAATCGTAGTAAATTATGATTAATCTAACCACCTTGTGAAAAAATGATGATAGTTTGACGCTTAACAAGCTAGGTGGAAGCTTGGGGAGGAAACGGGTCAAACGAATCAAGAAGGAAAAGAGAAGTATGGTTGAATGCAAGGTAAGTAAAGCTTACACTCCCTATTTATATAATGTCAAATCATTATAAGGGATTACGAATATGTTAGCTAACGGTTAAAATGTGGTGTTCCGATGTAATTGATACGACTCAGAATAAGTAAAAAAATGATGGAAAACCATGATAGATGGTAAAACTGGGTAAATGGTAATATAGTCATGGAGTGACAAACATACAACGAATTTTGAAATGTTGCCCTATGGGTAATTCAGAATAATGAGAGGGGTAAAATGAGAATTAGTCGCATGTCGACAAACATAAGTTAAGGTTAAAAGATACCCTTCGACGTAAGCCGAAATGGCTTAAATAACGAAATGATAAACATGTGTATATATATATATATATATATATATACACACACACCATTCAAATACATATGCAAAACATTTGGTCGTTTAGACCAAACAGGTTAAATGGTGGTTATTAGCGCCATTTGATAAATAACGACTAATGAGTATTGTTGAGTCTAGTGCTCACAGGATAAAAACGGCTTATGGAAATTTGCATTGCTATAAATTAGCAAAATCATTAATGCAAGGTATTAAAACGGGTCAATGCTTGACCCGAGCCAGGTACGCATATTTGGTATTGTAGTTAGAAGAGATATTTTGGTCAACTATTAGCGAAAGTCCTTCGTCGCAAAATGAAGAACTAAAATTGACCAAAAAGCCCTTGAGGGGTAAATAGGGCAAACAACCTTTAAGAGTTGATTAGAGATAAGTGTTTTGTTAAATTGAGTCCTTGTGATACGTATAAAAATTGGAGATATGATGTAAACTAAAAAGAGGCGTGATTTGAGCTTGAAAATGTAAATACCCTTAACGGGTCAAAATGAATAGATATGCAAAACAGGTTAAGATTTGCATAAGAACCCGCAAATTTGAACCTGGATATTAGTAAACTGATATAATGTGATTTACATGACATTTGAAAGGTAACTAACAAGTTTGTTTGATCAAATCACAAACGGGTCAAAAGTGTCATAATTGAATTTCAAGCCGAGAGCTTGAAATCTAAAATTTTGTGAATTTAGATGTCGGGTTTTTACTCCGTAAGATGGAGAATTAAATTACGAACGCGTAGGAAAAAGAATCACGCAAATCGGATAAACGGATAAAAAGTTAGGAAGGTTTCCGTATTAAAAACGAAAAACAAACAAAATCTGATGATCAGACCATAAGCTACGGTCCTGGACCGTAGCCTACGGTCCAGAAGTTCTGGTTTAAGTAATATGGTGAACCATAAGCTACGGTTTATTTGATGATTTTGAGCTTTCGGGTCCATTTAGACGGGTTCTAAGGTCTCATATACTAACGTTTGTGATAAATTTACAATGTAGGTGTGTTTGAACTTAGGATGGGTGAAGATCAAGTGACGAACATGAACCGAACACACGTTAAATGAAGCTTCCGCGTTAAATCTTGTTTTGTTTTGATAAAAGTGAATCATGTAAACACTTAGCACTATATTTTGAATATTTTAAACATGTATAAATGTTAACTTGACAAAGCTTTTGTAAAGTCGCATTTTAGTATAAAAATGCGTATTTTATTGTTAAAATCGTGTCATTTAAAAATGGGTGTTACAAGTTGGTAATCAGAGCTCAAGGTTAAAGAGTAAAGTGTGTTCGGTTCGAGGCTTGATCGCAAACCCGGTAAGTTATATGTATATAAATGATTTAGCATATTAAAATGTTATAAACAACACATAGGATTATTGTGTAATACACGTTACACCAATCAAATCGATAAAGGGTAGATATAGTCAACGAAATTACGTGTGTTGACACGTATAGTGGAAAGGCCTTGTATTATAATATGGGTGATTGCTGATGTCGATATTACTAACTTTTGTGAATGTTTTAATTGAAGGACACCCGCATCTGAAGATGACGAGAGTTGAACGAATTGCGGATATGACGGTGGAAAGGTCCGAGGTATGACAAGCAGAGCATACTCATCAAGGACCTAAATCGCGTAGTGATCGCGAACAAGGTTAACGGCAAGAGAAGCCCGTTAGGGCAAGCATTACCAGGTGCACATTTTAAATTTAATCTCACATATAGCAATATGCAACAAACATGTAGAGAATAATTGTTGTATATGTAAATTAAAAGCTTGGAAAACCTGAAAAGAACACCTATCCAGGATATTATTTCCAAGAAAACTAAATAGAGGCGTTACTTACATGGGGTGTAATGTGAAAATTATAAAGGGTCATGTATATCCGGTGTTGATCGCTTACTCTGGCCAAGTAAGTAGAGAACACGTGGTACCATGAACTTTTATGATGGACATACTTACATCCGATGTAGTAAGGATGGGGTGAATGGGACGAATTAAAACGGTACCCAAATGAATCAAATAAGTAAGATGTTTGATAGTAAACGTAAACGCAAGTCGGATGACAGAAGCGTATTACGCAAGAATAACGAGCCCGAGAGAAGGGACAAGGATCAACGTAACTGAAAATACAGACCGACTAATAGGAATGCTAAAGTATAGGGATAAAAGTTTGACTGTCACAAGTGATGAAATTCACACGGACAAGTCAAACAAATTAAATAAAGAATAAAAGACTTAACTGAATAAAAGCGATGGATTTCGCTAAGACGACCAAATAAAATTAAAACGAAATTTTAATACATACCGGGACGGTTGCTTTGAAAGTGACTTCGGCAAAATACCCGATAGATGGGTATGATTTTGAAAGTATGCATAAACCAAGAGACGTGAACGCGAAATAGAAAGTCAAAAGACTCGGATTATGAGTCATGACTAAAATACGATGAGAATTTGCAAACATAAATTTTTATAACTACGTTCAACTATTTTAAAGTTGAACGCGTCAAATATAGAATGAAGTTTGACGTTCACAAGTGATGAAATTTCACACGAACGAGTTATGTTAAGAATAACGCCTGGTAATCTAGACAGGAAGAACGCAAATTAGCGAAACAAGAATGTTAAAAACATTAAGATAAAGAACCTGGGTAACGGGTCGTAAAGAAGTATACATAAGAACCTACGGGTTATGTGGGTTAAGCGTGGGAACTAGTTATAATTCCCCGCATCAAATAATAATAATGAAAGGGAATAAATCATTGGGTGTAAAATTCCTTGATACAAGTAAATGATATAAGACAAGGAGAAAAGAAAACGTTAAACTAAAATTCAGTTTTAGTGAGAAACATCGTTTTAGCAAACATAGATATTATGAGAGAAAATAGGAAAGGGTTAATATAAAAGGATTTAGGTCTTAACACCGATAGATGTAAAAACGATACATTCGAAAAGAAGATTCTCGTTGATGAAAGGTTAATATAAACCTAAACATGACGTGACGCGATCACGGTCAAGAAAAGTAATGTGAAGTATAATCACATTGTAGCCCGAGCAATGGGTATAAAGTAACTGGACTAATAAGTCCAGTCATGAGAGTCTGATTAAGGTCAAAATTCTAATGTAAGAATTGGTGTAATACGCTATTCATTGCGAGATTAGCATGGAATAAACATACCTGATAAATTCATATGACCAAACGGCCAAGGAGCGACACGGTCAAGTATATATAAAACAAAGGTAAACATGTACAAAAGGAAATGATGGCCTATGGGGCTTTATTAACGAAGAGTATTGATCACCTATACTAAGCGATCATAAGACAACACAAACGAAGTGTCGGAAAGCCAAATCGAGTAAAAGCACGATTGAAAGATAAAGCTATAAGGTATGTGATTATATGCTTATGAGAATTATGATAATAACATTTATTAAACTATCTTAAATAATTAAGATGAAATTCAAGAAATTCGGTTTGCTCGTACGTGATGAATTCCGTATAACTGAGCCGAATGAATAAATTCGAAAACGAAAGAATTGTTGTTAAAAGTGAAAGATTTCACTAAAATATCCAAACAGATTAAATTAACGGATTCATGAAGAATTCGATAGTCTAACAGCGATGGATTTCGCTAAGTTAACCAAACTGGTTGAAAATAACGAAATTTTGTTATTTTGAGTTTCATTATTTCGTGTAAAATACGCAGATGTTATTAATAAAAAAAGGGTATTACCATACTTTTCTGGTAACACCAACAAAGGGTTAAAGTATGAGTAATGCTTAAAAAGGTTACTCAGTTTAAGTGTATTGGTTATCAAAACTCAATAAACTGTGTAAGAAAGGTTTCAGGGACGAAACCTCTTTAAGGGGGGTAGACTTGTAACACCCCAAAAACGGGTTTAGTAATCAAACCCTGTAAATACTAAAAGACGGGTAAAGTACCATTAGGGGTAAAAGTAACCCGGTAAATATTAGGAATTAAATAAATAATCCTAATATTAATTAAATGCGGATAAGAACTTTCAAGAAATAAAATGGATAAAATACCAGAGCTAACGGAACTTAAAATAAACGGGTTAGAACTCCCGGAACTCACTAAGTTAACTAGGGGTAATTAACATAGTTAATTAGTTGTTTAAAAAAAATAAAGAAGCTTGAACTAGTAAGCCTTTTATAAACCATGGATATTTGAGGGACCAAAGTTGGACAATTGCAAAGTGATATTATTAAAACAAAAATTAAACACCAAACGCACTCTTGTGTGTATGTCTGGTTCGATCAAAAACACAGGGGGCGACCAAGTTCTTCCACCAAACCCTAGTTCATGCTAAATTGTCCAAATTGAAGCCCTAAATCTGGTCCAAAACGAAATCCAAGCAAAGATTAGTGATCTCCTTAGTAAAGGGATCATAAGGTATGTAGAATTGCATTGAATAATTTCATCTTGAACTCAAGGTGAACATATGAAATTCGACAATTGTGTTTCATGATTGTTGTTTGGATGAATTTGGAATGAAATTGTGTCTAGGAATAAACCCTAGTCATTAGATTTTTGAAATTATGATCATTACTTGTGAATTCCATAATCACCAATATAGGTGATTAGTGGGTTTTGTAAAAGCATGTTTAACACTAGGATTATAGTTATCATTCTTGTGTATTTTGAACTCTATGAAGTAAATTCAGAATTTGTTGATGTGAAAATTTGATATGAACTTGCTTAATTGATGTTAATCTTGGCTAAATGACAAGTTATGAACTTGATTGTAAATATGTAAAAATTATGTCCACTAGGTGTTTGTTAAACTGCCTAAATGAAATCGCGGTCTACTCGGTTGTGTGTAAAATTTGATTATAATTGGTATTCGGATGAATGCTAGTTATATGATGAAACGAGTCTCACTTATTGAGGAGAACCATTAATTCTAGTGAAATGAATGAATAAGAATAGTTTTGATGATCGCTTGAACTAGTTAAAGTGTTGGAAACATGATAAACTCGGTTAGAGCTTTGTTGAAACCGGTGGCCTAAAGATAGCGCCTACCGGGTAATTAAGGAATGCCTAATCTAGTTGATAAACTTGGTTGTGCATTTCATATACTAATGGGCATTTGACTTAAAAAAAAAAGTCAAACCGACCTATAAAATGATGAATGATAATTTTTGAATATAAAATGCCTAAGGTGGAATAATCGTAGTAAATTATGATTAATCTAACCACCTTGTGAATAATGATGATAGTTTGACGCTTAACAAGCTAGGTGGAAGCTTGGGGAGGAAACGAGTCAAACGAATCAAGAAGGAAAAGAGAAGCGTGGTTGAATTCAAGGTAAGTAAATCTTACACTCCCTATTTATAGAATGTCAAATCATTATAAGGGATTACGAATATGTTAGCTAATGGTTAAAATGTGGTGTTCCGACGTAATTGATACGACTCGGAATAAGTAAAAAAATGATGGAAAACCATGATAGATGGTAAAACTGGGTAAATGGTAATATAGTCATGGAGTGACAAACATACAATGAATTTCGAAATGTTGCCCTATGGTTAATTCAGAATAATGAGAGGGGTAAAATGGGAATTAGTCGCGTGTCGACAAACGTAAGTTAAGGTTAAAAGATACCCTTCGACGTAAGCCGAAATGGGATTAAATAATGAAATGATAAATATGTATATATATACCATTCAAATACATATGCAAAACATTTGGTCGTTTAGACCAAACGGGTTAAATGGTGGTTATTACCGCCATTTGATAAATAACGACTAATGAGTATTGTTGAGTCTAGTGCTCACGGGATAAAAACGGCTTATGGAAATTTGCATTGCTATAAATTAGCAAAATCATTAATGCAAGGTATTAAAACGGGTCAATACTTGACCCGAGCCAGGTACGCATATTTGGTATTGTAGTTAGAAGTAATATTTTGGTCAACTATTAGCGAAAGTCTTTCGTCGCAAAATGAAGGACTAAAATGGTCTACATCGAAAGTAGCCATGTTCGATTCGAACAATGGATGGACCACAATGGTCTACATCGAAAGTCAAAGCAAAAGTCAATTTTCTTGACTTTCGACTAAATTCTAGCCTATAAAACGAAATGAGCAGAATAGGAACAATTACTTGTGATCCTAGAGAATGTTTAAACTCAGAGGGATGTCCTTTTTGATATGGAGCAACTCCAAATAGCAGATAGAGGAAGAAAGAAGAAATGAGCAAGTGTAAAGGAAGAACTTGCTTGCTATTTATACTAATGGAGGATGTAAAAGATCATGACATGTGTTAGGGGCTGTTATAGGATGTCTCCAAGTGGGTACTAAGGTGTCATGAGCTGCAAAATGGTTCAGGTTCATGTGAAAGGTGGCACAAGGGCGGAAAGCCTTGGCTCCCAAACAAAATCTACCCAGATACGAGCTTTACGGACTGTAAGGGCCTTAGGCTTACGGTCCGTAAGCCCATTGCGCGCCCATTGTTTTGAAATCCTTACAGACCGTAAGGGATAATGCCTTGCGGTCCGTAACCACTTTACTGAAAACATAAAAATTTATGCTTACAGTCCGTAAGCACATAAGGCTTACGGTCCATAAGCGTCACTCAGAGGCCACAAAAATGGCATGTTGACATCTATGGTCTCTCCATAACATTCTTCTATTATTTTACACATTTTAGTCCCTCTAGCCAAACTACGTGGCATAACATGAGAGTTTATCGGACATGTATCATTATAATATTCGACACACATTTCCGAGGTGTTACAGAAGACGACAAACAGAAGCATACAAGAGACATGGGGCCGTGTCTCATGGACACAGGCCGTGGTCAACTTCCATATTTTCAAATCTTGGATAGTACAGCCAATACAATGGCCACGGGGCCGTGTCGTTGACACACGGGGCCGTACGAGCATCTGGACAGACAAGCTCATTTAATGAAGACAGAGAAGAAGGAAGGCAAGGGGTCGTGCCTACCAGGCACATGGCCATTTAAACTATCTGTTTCCAACTATAAATAGGGTGCTTAGTTCACTTGCAACTCATCCCTTGGCAAACCATTTCTCTCACATCCACCATCACAACACCACCATCATTCACCACAACCATTAGAGTTAGAGTGGGTAGTAGTCTCGGGATCCAAGATTGATAGTAAGAGCTTTGGTCAAACTATGGCCATGCTTGGCTAATCTCTTACATCACTTGGTGAAGACAAAATCTTTTGTCTATTACTTTTGATTTCCAATCTTTGGTTGACTTTTTAATTGGGTTTGTACTAATGACTTTAATAACTAGTTTTTCATATTGAAAGTCAATTTTATCCTATCATATCTTCATGTTTCATTGATTCACTCATTCGTATCTTTACAGTCTATATAAAGCACGTTAACCACCTGGAAGGGGGTTAGAAGGATGGTTTGTGTAAAGTTCTTGCCGTGTTCAGTGTATAGATCATGCGAGGACTTGATTCAAGCTTATTAGGACTTCCTTTGAGCCAGATATCATCAAATCGGGGGAAGTAAGAACGGCTTGAATCCCTTATAAATAAATTACTATTAAAACTTTAAACCGGCCTTGCGGGATTGTATCCCTGCTGACTCAGACCAATATGGCCGAGGGTAGCATTGTCTCCAAAAGAGGGACATACCACATTTTACATTTTACATTAATAACTTACTTAATTATCTTTCAGTATTCCGACCTTGCGTGACTGTATCCCTACTGACTCAGACCAATATGGTTGAGGGTAGCGTTGCCTCCAAAAGAAGGACATGCCACTATAACTAAGATAATCTATTAAAAAACCCAAAGTGCGGAAATAATCAAAGGATGTATAAAATATGAGTCAGAACCAAATGATTATCTCTTGTTTATTTGTTTCTTTTATTACTTTAGTTTCTTTCTTTATTTTTACTTGTTAAAAATAAATTTTTCTCAAAATTTGGGTTGATTAGACGTTGACGATAATCTAGTATTAAAAGCTTATGTATCCTTGGATAACCTCGGTATCTTACCATCATTATACTACGCCAACGTTGGGTGCAGTTACCCTAGCGTGCTGTGGAGAATGATAGTGTTATATCGTGTTTTATAAATTTAAAGTTTGATTAAAGAGTAAAAAGTACATAAAAATTATAATAAAAATCAATACACCCTCGCTCACGATCAAGTTTTTGGCGCCGCTGCCGGGGACACAAGGATTTTAAAAAATTTTAAAATCTGCGGCCTAATCATTTTTATACTTTTCTAATTTTTCTTTTTAGGTTTTTCTTCTTTTTCTCCATTTTTTTCTACTTTCTGCAGGAATAACGCGGGGCCGTGTTTGATCAACACGGGGCCGTGCTAACGCCCCAGCAACACAAAACTGTTTTCTGCCAGATAAAAGTTGCAACACGGGGCCGTGTGACAATCACACGAGGACGTGCCTCAACAGCAGCTCCTAAGAAAAACAGTACCGTTTGATCCCGACGGTTAAAACTTATCTGGCAACCATGGATGTCAATGATTATTTTTACCCCTATCAATCTTATGGTGAATGGTGTCAGTTATGTGGAGGAATTCATAAAGATTTAGAATGTCCCATTCTAAAATTTAATCCCCACTACTTAGACCCATCGTTTTCCTGTGGCGATCACCTTAAGATGGGCGGTAACAAAAATAATAACGACCATCCACCTAAATTCCATCAAACCTCTTCCATAGGAATTATATCAAATAGAAAACAGGATTCTCTAAAAGCTCAAAGAAATAGAATCGATGATGAAGGTGCGATATTCATCAAGGAGCAAAAACAAAGGAAATTCGATGGAGCCACATTCAGGAATAAACGATGTCGAGGCCAACAAATCTACCCTAGCCCCATGCGAAAACAAAGTGCATACATCTGTCGACTTCGTCTTATATCGAGTCTTAGTCTAAATATGTTAGATCAGGGCACATTGTACGGTAAAATAGAGTTTTAGAGTTGATTTCCCACGAAATGGTGATTTCCCACGAAATGACAAAATGTTGATTTCCCACGAAATGACATTGCACTTTCGTGGGGAATCAGAAACTTACACTTTCGTGGGGAATCAGAAACACTATAAATAGGCTAGTGAGCTTGTCATTTGGTGGGGAATCAGAATTTAGATACCGAGGTGCTGCCGGTGTTCCTTTTGCGTGTAATCTGTTACATATTAATCAGAAGTGTGTTAAAAGTGAATTGCTAGCTGTTTCTACCTTTGTTTCTTGTTTTCCGTACCTGAAACGAAGTAAAACTCCTCTGAACGACTCGTTCGGGTTCGTACACGATCCTACAAGTTGTCACACCCTGGCTTTGCGGAAGCGTGGTCAATTTGGTGTGACTTCTTAATACCATAGCTTAACCATAACAAAGCTATATGAATTAAAATCATGCAAGATCATCCATTCGATTAAGTTTTAAAAACCAAATACAATAACATTGTCTTAACGGAAACACATCCTAACGACATAAACATTGTTCAACAAACATAGCATAACATAAAGATAGTTTAAGGACTGTGACTTGTCCAGGAAAGAGTCACATTCCCCAAACCCGGATGACCTTGTAACTAGTGCAGCGGGGAAACGTGTCATACCGCGCCAGATCCTTTAATTTCCTGAAATACATGTAAGTTGAAAAATCAACAATAATGTTGAGCGAGTTCATGTGTAAGTGAGTAAATAAACCTTTGTGAGTATAAAAATAGTCTTGGTATGTAGCAAATAAGGGAATTGAGATCACTAATGGTTTGCAAGGCCATTGACATATGTGAAGTGCAAGTAGGGAGACTCAAACCTAGCAGATTTCGCCACGGCATTAGTATGTGGACAAAGTCACCCCGAGGTCCGTTTCTAGTTTGGCCTGGGGCTGGGCTCGCTACACCCAGATAGATCTACCGCTCCTGTCCCTCGGTCCTGCCATGAGGACTAATGGCCTCATATTGCTCCTACCCACTTACATGATCTAAGTAGTAAACCTCCTTACGCTAACCATACCATGTATAAAGTACTTATAATCGAAGTAACATGTATTTCACCCCCGCAGTTAAGAAAACTGAAAACAGTTAGAGAAAAGGGGGACATGAACTCACAGTGGTGCGTCTCTACCAAGTATGCCTCCAAATCAATCAGCTGTATGACGACCTACACGTACTAACTCTATTAGACGGACGGCCGTGCCTTAGCTTTATGGTTTAAGTTTTTGGGAAATAGTTAGGCAACTATTTCGTGTTTACATTCTGTATATACTTGGTAGTCATTTTCCTTCCCAAGGATGGGGGATTTAATACATGTGCGTTCGTATAATTCGGATTACTCTATTAAGTCTCACTTAATATATTTTATTCCTAACTCCAAAATATAAGTATTTTTCCCAAAAATATTATATTTTAATACATGTGATTTTCCCAAAATGATACTTAGTAATATTATTTTTACCCTAAAAATAATATTTACGTAGTTCACAAAATAATCTTAAACACTTATACAAGTGATGTTGTGAAAAATATATACTAAATATATTTATGTATCACGTTTTATTTTGTGAAATCCCACCTCCGATATTTTGTAAATAAGTCGTGGCGAAATCTATGCTTTGAAAACAAGTCAAAATGTATTTCTAACACTTTTAGTGAAAATATTTCTAAGTGTTAGGCTTTTAGAAAAATTTCGCCAGAGTTTCCTCTGTAACTGGAGGTGACCACGCTTTTAAGCGTATCATTTTCTTTTGTAAAACAATTCAACAATCTTCTTATTCAATCGAAACAATGTTCAAACCACAAACTAGTCAAAATATGTATATAAATCGCATAAATTTCATGAACTTGTGATTTATCCAAACTATGAAGTAAATCCCATTACTTTTAGTGGATCTTTATATAAAACAATCCGATTTCGTACAAACCTCGTTTTTAAAGAAATTCCATCTTTACAACTTCTTGTAAAATTTGACAAAACTAGTTCTTTGTCGAAACTTAGTGTTACACAAGTATTTACACACTTGTGTGTTCTAAAAACCATTCGTGTTAGTGTAAGATCCGTCTTTAAAGTATGTTTTTCTCTTGACACTTGGTCTTTTGTAAATACCACTTGTAGATCCGTAGATCTACTAGTTTTAAACACTATTTTACAAACAAAATCGCTTTTACACAAGTTCATGATTCGTGTGTGGTAGAGTTTCATCCTTTAACCCTTGTTACTTCTAAAGCAACCTTATGTCATGATCCAAGGTCATGACCAACCCGGGTTAAATGACGATCCGAGCTACCACAACATAGATTGGGTCCAAATAGTCACACAAATCAATTACTACAAGTTTTACACAACAAACAAGCTTTTAACCACCACTTTTAGTGTTTTAAGTAGACTTTTGTGTGTCATCTTGTATGTTAACGAGTTTTAACCGTTACAAATCATATTAACCACTTCAAAATAGTTCGAGTAGGTGATTTAAGTAACATACCACTAGCTCGAGGCTAGGGAAGAATCTAAGCGTAAATAGGGTGGATAAAAGCAAGAGAATGAGGTCCTTCAAGCTCCGAGTGCACCAAGACTCCTTATACGTGATCCTTAATGCTTGTAGATACTTGGAATATGATGATCAAAATCGAAAGGTGGTGGTGGTGTTGCTTGTGTCTTCGGCCGAGAACCAAAGGGAGAGAGAGAAGTGTGAGTGTGTTGAGTTGTGTAGTGTAAGTTATGTTGTGTTATGGATCTAACTTATAGACAAATCACAAGTTAATTACCCAATGGATGCTATGTCTTCTAGATACTAAGCAAGGAAGATTAAAATAATCATCACAAGGACAAGGGTGACCGAAATCGTAAGGGGGGGGGGGGGGGTTCTTGGTCCGATTCCAACTAATTAGTTGGATATTAGTTAGGTTAATATAGTTAAGTTTAGGGGTTAACCCGGTTAGTTGTGTGTTGTGCTTAATGGCGGGTGTTAGGGTATTCAGGGACCCTAACTGGCTCAGAAAAGATAAACAATGAAAATGACAATATTTTCATGTTCCGGGTAAAGTCCGGTTGTTCGGTTGGATAGTAATCCGTTAAAGTGCTTAACAAAGCTTTAAAGTGTCGTTATTACCCTTTTTAGTGACACAACTCATTTCTGACACTTTGGAAAGTGTCTAGTAATATTTTTCTCATGTTTTGGCACTTTATTAGTTAGCTAAAAGCTGAATTATTTATTAAAGTGCTGAGTCTTTGTGCTTAGAGCACGTTTTAGGCACATCCAGTCATTGTAACTTATTCCTAGAGACGCAGTTCTACAACCCTTGTATCCCTACACTCACCACTAGTGTAGCAAAATGTTTCTGGCTCATACAGGCCTTAGAGGCAGTGTCTGCCTGATGCTGGCTTTATCAGCATGTTCAATAGGTTATCCGTTTATAGTGCTACTGTGCTTTTTGTGCATCATGTTTGTCACTAAGGTTCAGCATGTAAATAATGTAGTGACAGCAAGTAAAGTATGATGCAAGTAAGTACATGTATCAGAAATCAAGTAGCAGTTTATTCACAAGTTCAAGCAAGCACAGTAATTAAGCAGTAATTGATTATTAATTAAGTCGTACGGATACCTGGTTTAGTGAGGGTTGTCACATTCTCCCCCCGTTAGAAAAATTTCGTCCCGAAATTTTAAGTTCTGCTTGTAGATGCAGGGTTCTTAGGAAATAGGTGGGGGTATTTCTCTTTCATCTGGTCCTCACGCTCCCAGGTGTATTCAGGACCATGTCTGGCATTCCAACGAACTTTGACGAGCTTGACACTGCTCCGGCGGGTCTTGTTTACTTTCCAATCTGTAACCTCAACCGGTTCTTCAACGAAATGGAGCGTGTCGTCAACATGAATCTCGTCGATGGGAATGGCAATGTTATCTTGAGTTGGACTTTTCTTCAGGTTGGATACATGAAAGGTATCGTGAACTGAATGAAGTTCAGCAGGTAAGTCCAGCTTGTATGCTACTAGTCCTATTCTTTCCAAAATTCTGAAAGGACCAATGTAGCGCGGATTTAACTTTCCACGCTTTCCGAAGCGTGCCACACCCTTCCAGGGTGAAACTTTCAATAAAACCATTTCTCCCACTTGAAATTCCAAGTGTTTCTGGTTTGGATCTGCATAGGCTTTCTGTCTGTGGCGAGCTGCCTCGATGCGTTTCAGAATCTGCGCAATCTTGTCTGTCGTCTCTTGGACGATTTCGGGACCAGCAAGCTGCCTATCACCTGCGTCAGCCCAGCATAGGGGTGATCGGCACTTGCGCCCGTAAAGGGCTTCAAATGGCGCGACACCAATACTGGTGTGGTAGCTGTTGTTGTATGAAAATTCGACCAAAGGCAAATGCTTATCCCAGCTACCGCCCAAATCCATAACACACGCTCTCAGCATGTCTTCCAAAGTCTGTATCGTTCGCTCGCTTTGACCGTCAGTTTGCGGATGAAACGCCGTGCTCAGATTTAATTGCGAGCCAAAGGCTTCTTGGAAGGATTTCCATATCCTTGACACAAACCTTCCGTCTCTATCAGAGATGATCGAGAGAGGCACTCCATGACGTGCGACGATCTCTCTCACGTATATTTCGGCCAGCTTGCTCGTATTATCCTTCTCTTTGATAGGTAAGAAGTGTGCTGACTTCGTTAGGCGGTCAACTATCACCCAGATAGTGTCATGACCTCTTGGCGTTCTTGGCAACTTTGTAATAAAATCCTTTGAGATTTGTTCCCATTTCCATTTGGGAATCTCAGGTTGTTGCAGAAGTCCTGAAGGCTTCTGGTATTCCGCTTTCACCTTAGCGCACGTTAGACATTTGCTCACATAAACAGCAACATCGCCTTTCATCCTAGGCCACCAATAATAATCCTTGAGATCCTGGTACATCTTATCCGATCCAGGGTGGATAGAGTACCGCGACTTGTGAGCTTCATTGAAAATAACCTTCCTTAAACCTCCAAACAAAGGAACCCAAATCCTTTTCTCAAAACATAACGTTCCTTCCTCGTTTGGCACCAGTAGCTTCTCCATCCCACGGAGATACTCTTCTTCAAGGTTTCCTTCCTTGAGAGCTTCTTTCTGCGCGGCACGAATGCGCAAGGAAAGATCGGTTCGGATGATCATTTCTAAAGCTCTAACCCTTATGGGCTTGATCCTCTCCTTTCGACTTAGGGCATCGGCGACTACATTCGCCTTCCCTGGATGATACTTTATCTCGCAGTCGTAATCGTTCAGCAACTCAACCCATCGTCTCTGCCTCATATTCAGCTCCTTCTGGTTGAATATGTGTTGTAGGCTCTTGTGATCTGTAAAGATTGTACATTTCGTACCATAAAGGTAGTGTCTCCAGATCTTTAATGCAAATACCACTGCGCCTAGCTCCAAATCATGTGTGGTATAGTTCTTTTCGTGCACTTTTAATTGACGCGATGCGTAAGCAATAACCTTTTGGCGTTGCATCAACACGCAACCCAATCCTTGACGTGAGGCGTCACAGTATACCACAAAATCATCTGTACCTTCCGGTAGTGCTAAGATTGGCGCATTGTAGAGCTTATCCTTCAATATCTGGAACGCTTCTTCCTGTTTGATTCCCCAATCAAACTTCTTATCTTTCTGGGTGAGGAGTGTCAATGGTTGAGCGATCTTCGAAAAATCCTCAATGAATCTTCGATAATAGCCAGCCAAACCCAAGAATTGTCGAATCTCGGTTGGCGTCTTTGGCATTTCCCAATTCTTGATCGCTTCGATTTTTGTGGGATCAACATGGATTCCATTTCCATTAACCACATGTCCAAGAAATTGGACTTCACGTAGCCAAAACTCGCACTTAGAGAATTTAGCATACAGCTGTTCTTTCTTCAGCAACTCCAAAATAGCTCTTAAATGATGTTCGTGCTCAGCCTTTGTTCTTGAATAAATCAAGATGTCGTCGATAAACACAATCACGAACTTGTCCAAGTACGGCTTGCAGACTCTATTCATCAAGTCCATAAAGACTGCAGGTGCGTTTGTCAAACCAAACGGCATAACAAGGAACTCGTAGTGTCCATAACGAGTTCTGAAGGCTGTCTTCGGGATACTTTCCTCTTGTATCCTTAACTGATGGTATCCAGATCGAAGATCGATCTTTGAATAAAAACTTGAACCTTGCAGTTGGTCGAACAGATCATCAATTCTTGGCAGAGGGTATCTATTCTTGATCGTCAGCTTGTTCAACTCCCGGTAGTCGATGCACATCCGAAAACTACCGTCCTTCTTCTTAACAAACAGGATCGGAGCTCCCCAGGGTGAGAAGCTTGGTCGGATAAATCCCTTGTCTAACAACTCTTGAAGTTGTGTCGACAGTTCCTGCATCTCAGACGGAGCAAGTCTATAAGGTGCCTTAGCCACAGGCGTGGCGCCTGGAACTAAGTCAATGCGGAACTCTACTTGTCTCTGAGGTGGCAGTCCAGGTAAGTCCTCTGGAAAGACTTCTGGGTACTCCCTCACGACAGGGATGTCTTCTATTCTTGGCTCAGCAGCCTTCTTATCCACAATGTGTGCCAGGAAGGCAACACATCCCTTCTGCAAACACTTTCGCGCTTTCAGGCAGCTGATAATCCTTAACGGCGTCTCACGCTTCTCCCCGTGAACCACAATTGTTTCGCCATCTTCGGTTGGGATACGAACGACCTTTTCGTGACAAACTATTTCTGCCTTGTTGCTTGATAACCAATCCATTCCTACCACCACGTCGAAGCTTCCCAACTGGACTGGTAGTAGATCCAAAGCAAACTCACGCTCTCCCAATTCGATCACACAACCTCTGATAACTTCATTGGCTTCTACTAACTTCCCATTGGCCAATTCGATTGAGTATGGAATATCTAACTTATTAGCGGCTAAACCAAGCATATTCTTAAATTCTAACGACACGAAGCTATAATCGGCACCAGTATCAAATAAAACGGATGCATAGCGTTGATTTACAGGGAACGTACCAGTAACGACATTGGGATCCTGGCGCGCTTCCCTCGCTTCGATTTGGAACACTCTTCCGCGGGCTTGGTTCAACTCTGGGCAGTTCTTCTTAAAATGCCCAATATCACCGCAGTTAAAGCATCCAAGTCTTTGCCCGTTTCCACCTCCATTTCCAGCTTGGTTGTGGTTTTGGTTCGTATTACCAGCCTGATTCGCATTGTTGCCTCGATTCCCATTTCCTCCATTGTTCCCCTGTGGGCGATTTCCATTACCACCACGATTATTATTTCTATTCCCAAATCCTCCTTGGCCTCCCCGGCCAGCACTAGCCCAACAAGAATCCTTCAAGTGGCCCGGCTTTCCACATGCTTCGCATACTTTCACACTACAATGGCCAGTATGATGGCGTTGACAGGTATTACACTTGGGCTGGGTGCCCTGATATCCTTTTCCTTTCTTTCCACTACCAGCTGTAACCTGAGCTGGCGTGCCTGATCCTCCTTTCTTAACCGCCACACTAGCGCCCTGCTTGAAGTTTGAGAACTTCCGTTTGATACCTCCTGACGACTCGACGTGAGTCTCTTTCTTCCTATGCTCAGCATCATCAAACTTATTCAGGCGAATAGCCTCTTCAGTGAGAGCCACACTCAAATCGATCGCTTCAGTAATTGTGGCAGGCTTGGATGAGGTCACCATGCTTATGATTTGAGGAGCTAATCCCCAAATGAAACGTTCAATCCGCTTGAACTCCGGAGTGACCATGTAGGGTACCACATGCGATAAGTCATGGAACCTTTAAACGTACTCTGCGATCTTTGGACCTTCCATTTTCAGGTGCCAGAACTCGGTTTCCAATCTTTGGATTTCCGCGCGAGAGCAATACTTTTTGCGCATAAGTTCCTTCAGTTCGGTCCAGGTTAGCGCGTAGGCAGCAGCTTCACCAAGTGTCTGCACTTGCAAATTCCACCAAGAGAGGGCTCCATCCAAGAATAGCCCTGAGATATAGGTGACTTGCTGATCTAGTGCGCATTTGCTCATGCGAAGAACAGATTCAGTTTTCTCAGCCCAACGAACAAAGGCGACAGCTCCTCCTGTGCCATCAAAGTTGACCGGTTTGCAGTCTAGAAACTGCTTGTAGGTGCACCCTGCACATACATTGTAACACGTGAACGGCATTAGCATCTTTGCTAAAGATATCCAATTAGGTCATGGTATGTCTAAATGACTCAGTATTACCATGAGGTGGATTGTTATTGACATTGTTGTTTGAGCTGCTTCCGCTAGGTCCTCCTTGCGAAGCGGCGTATTGTGCGATGGCAGCAGCGATGATTTGCTGAAGTTCTTCCTCATTGGTGGGCATCGGTGTTTGACGTCTCGGTGGCATCTTCTAAAAGATGGGTTCACGTCGGTCAGGCCATAGTTATAATACGTACGCTTTATGATAGTAATAGTACATAACATCTCATGTTATAATCATAAATCACACAACATCCCATGTCACAAACATCAATCACACAACATCCCATGTCATAGAATACAAATAACCAAATCAAGCATCAAGTATGATGAGAATACTGCGATTGCCATATATTGAGACCACATAGTAAGCGTACAGGTACATCACAGTGTCATACACATCAGTCGACTAAGGGCTACATCACCCTAGTCCAAAAACTATATCAAATCAGTGTCAGTACATCAAATACATGTCAACAAAAGTCAGAATCATAATGTAGTCTCCAAAAATGCTGTGCAGTCAAAAGTAATCGCCGTCTTCTCACCAGCGTCTACCCATACGGTACTGAAGAGCTCTACACGGATGGCGGTGGAGGAGGGGGAAAGTGGGTGTAAAACAAACGACGCAAATGGAGCCAGTCCTCCTCCATGGCTCTCTGGGTACGCAACCAAGAAGCAACCTGCTGCTCAAGTGCCAAAAGGCGTGCAGCATAGTCAGGTAACAAAGGTCGAGGGTGCTGCGAAGAAGTAGGGTGGGTCTTTCCCTGACACTGACACTGCGGTGGCTGAGCTCTCTCAAGCTCCTGAATGCGCTGCGTGTGTGCCTCGTGCTGGGCGACAAAAGACATCAAAATGTCCTCAATAGTATACCCCATGTGGAACGAATGGTAGGGGTCGGTCGGTGGCATAGCAGAAAGGGACGACCAGAGAAACGGCTCACTGGTGGGATCAAAAGGTGCCACATGAAATGGAGAAACAGGGGGAACAGTAGCAGACGGTGGTATAGCAGGGATAGATACCGGTACATGTCCAAATGGGTGAGCCGAAGAACCTTCTCCAGGCCGCGCTGGAGGTGTGTACTGTGCGAATGAAAAAGAGAAATCAACGTGACGGGTATCAGTGATCTGAGGGGGAATAGGTGGGACCTCGTTATCAGCAGGAATCCACCCACACTGGGCGTGCTCGTCTCGTGGGTCCACCTGTGCCTCAAAAAGTGCTCGATCAAACTGAACTGGCATAGGATCATGGTGAGGTGCAACAAGAGGGTCAACTGGTGCATCAGCAACAAGTGGGGGATCAACATGATCAGCAGCAATAACATGATCGCCCTCCAACAACGGAGCATCCACAGGGTGATCATCAATAAGTGGGTCAGCAATGACAGGCTCAATAAGCATGCCAGCATGAGCAGGGTCATGCTCAAGCACTGGGTCAGGAGCAGGGTCCAGTGGCTGCTCGGGATCATCAAAGGCCATCTCAAAATCAAACTCAGGGTCGATGGGATCAACTGGGTCAACTGGGTCGACTGGATCCTCCATAGGCTGATCCATGGGTATAAACTCTATATCCTGATCTGAGTCGAATCCTGGGGGAAAGACAGGATCGGAATCCTCCACATCATCGTGGTCGAAAGTAAAACTAGGAATAGGGGCAACAGAGGATGCCTGGTCGGGATCTGATTCATGAGAAAAGTGTTGCGCACTCTGAGTGTGTGAAGGTGCGGAAGCCACAGACTCGAAGGAGTCTGGGACCGGAGAGTGAGCAGGTGACTCCTCAGCGGGAGCATCTGCGATCATCAAGAGATCACCAGCAGCAAGAAGGGCCTCGCCCTGAACATCCTCCTCTAAGGGCTCATCATCAAACAGATCGACGTCGTCATCATCGTCGGCGTCGAGAAGCAGATCGTAAGCAGGATAAACAGCTAAGGGTATGGGAGCAGGGATCTCCACTAACGGTAGGTCCCCGGCCAAAGGGCCATCAGCGAGCTCATCAGCACCATCATGTAAAGCGAAGGGCTGGAAGTCGTCCTCGTCCGTGCTAGTAACGTCGGATGTGTGGACCTCGCGCTCTGAAGACTCTAGGTCATCTGATACTATAGGTCTAGGTCCTGTGGTGTCTGAGTCACCTGTGCCAGAGGTGTCCATGGTGTCTGTAACATAAACACAAATATATATACAATCAATCATATATTCAGATAATCACATAAATCACCAAGTAAGCATTCAAATAGTTCTCCTAGTCCCAATATGGGAAGGGTATTCGCCTAGAAAACCGAATGAGGAACAAGTCCAAAAGGCAGTTAATCTAAAGTTAGAGTCCGAGTTAACCGATGTATTACCAGACAACATTGATGTCACGTTCACAGCGTCCGACACAGATCATGAGTCCGAATTAATAAAAAGAATGGTCGATCAGGTGTTGGATAAGGATGAGGAGTCAGAGTCAAAATCCGAGTCCGAAAGTTCATGTCAGTCTGTCGGGAGTTCGAGTTCGTCTGGAAAGAGTTCAAAATCATCGGGAAAACGGGTTTATAGTAAAGAATTTTTGTTGTCAAAATCTAATTTGTATGACGAAACATTTGAAGTTGCATATACTTTGAATGATTCTGACAAATTATATTTTGATAAAGAGTTTCCAATAAGAAGTGTTCGTTTTGAAATGATCAAAAAGGTTTTCAAAATGACAGAAATTAATATTTCTGAAATAAAAGATTTAAATCTTACTGGAAAACCTAAGAAATACACTTCAAGAGTTCAACAACGTTTAAACAAGAAAAAGAGTTACAATTCTGGTTCTGGTTTTCAAAAGAAACCAAACCAAAATGGTAACTACAAAAAGAAAGGCCTTGATTTTATTCCACCAGAAAACTATAAAAATAAAAAATTTTCTAAAACATATACAAAATTTGTTTCAGGTCCGTCTGCTGAAGAGGAGAAGAAGAGCTCATTTTGGAGACAATCAAATCAAGAATTTTTTGATGAAAAGAAGAATGAAGTTCAGAGAAAAGAGACTAGAACATGTTTTAGATGCAATGAAGTTGGTCACATTGCATGGAACTGTCCCAGAGCAACTAAGACAAAACAGGGAGTCTCAGAAAAACTAAAAGAAGTAGTTGTTGATAAAACCGAACCACTAACTGAGAAATTTAAAGTGTTTAAAAATTCTACATATGAAGTTGGTGAATGTTCAAAAAGGTTTTACAGGAGAAGTGTGAAGCTTGACAACCAAAAATGGGTTGTTAAGAAATCTGAGGAGAAAACTGGTGATGAATCTGATTCCACAAAATCAGAGGAGCCACAATTTGATGAGAGTGATGAAAACTCAGTTCCTTCAATGGATGATGAGAACTTTCCACCATTGAGGACTGAGAATTTTAAACAAAAGATTGGGAAGGTTGAAATCTCAAATCAGTTTTATTCTGAGAAGGATAATTTTGATGTTGAGAAAGCGTTTAATGGAAATGTGAAGAAAATTTTTGGAAAAATGATCGATGGAAAGGTTAAAGGGGTAAAGGAATTTTATGCTACAAAGAAAGCAACATACACCCCAACTAAAGAGGAGTTGGAATCACCCAAGACTGGTCAGGCTTGGGTGAACATTTTCTTTGCTTAAAAAACCTGAATTGCCGGAGATCCTAAGTTTGTATTTGTGGATCAGGAATCGGCATCATTCTTGTTAAACTTGTTTTTGTGAAAAATTTTAAAATTGTCTAAATTTTTACAGATTGATGAATTGCCGGAGCTTCCAGGTTGGTAAGTGTGAAGCAGGAATTGGCATTTTTATTGGTAAAATGGTTTTGTGTAGATGAGGTATTCCTACAAGTGGTTGATGGAAATTTTCACTTCCAAGTGGTAAATCAGGGACATTAAGTTGTATCTGATTTTCTAAAAATGATTGAGGAAAATGTGATGAACCAAACCCCTAACTTTACAAGTGGTAAATTTAACAAAACTTATTTTCCAGAAAAATCATTTTGGTTAAAACAAACTTAAGTGTTTTGAAATCATAATGAGAAAATAGTTTCGTGTAAGCGGGAGTTCTGATTGTTTATGCCAAGTGGATGGCGAATTGAAGTGATTCGATATCGGTTGTCAATTTTTCTTGTACAGTTTGTTTTAAAATTTCCTAAAATGTGTTTGCATTTTAGGGGGAGTAAAAATTTCAGAAAATTCAAAAACATTAGAAAATTTGAAAAATACAAAAACATGATAAAATCAAAAATGAGTTTTGTTGTGAAATAGAGGAAATGATAGTACATCAGTAGACTGTCACAACATGCTAAAGAAATGTAAAGTTAAATTGTGATAAACAATCTCACTGCGGATATGCCAGTAGGTTTTTGCACATTTAGTAGATTGTGACGAGATATAAACCAAAATTCAAACTTGCTTATATCGTGGGGAACAACTTCTTGGATATACGGGTAACCCCCGAAATCTTGTTTGAAAGGTCCCTCTTTCTGAGATACTAGGTCTTTATGCTCAGTGATATCTGGGGTATTATCCCGGGACTTCTGACTTTACGGAAGCAATGGCCTAGTCCCCGGAGAATACTTTCCGCTTGCTTGATATATAGCGCCGCCCTCAGCAAATTGATGAAACAATAAAATTGATAGTCATTGCTGTTGTAAAAAAAGATCCTCTAAAGGGGACACACCAAAAGTCGAAGCCGTCATCTCTCTACGTATACGGAAGTATCGACCTGAGCTCTCACGGCCCTCGCAATTTAACCCTTTTACAGATATCATCTGTGGTATACTCACCTGTAAGACTGAATATTGGGATCTGGATACGGGAGTATATTCACGTAGTGGGACACACGAATAAGTTTAAGTTCCTAAGACATTAATATCGTATCTCGGAACAGTTGAACTTTGTGTGAGAATTTAAGTGGACCAATATACTGACAATCTAGGTGAATTGTTTAGAACTTAAAATGAAATATAGCTTAACGGTGTTGGTGATATGTCTCAGAAACTGATATGATCCTCTTACACAAACTCACAAAAATATTGTCTGTACATATTTCTTTACTGCATTTCTTTATATCTCAAAATCCAAAAAGATTTTCAGTGTGTTTTAGCATAATATTTTGAAAAAAAAAAAAAGATTTTCGACAACTGGTGTTGGACAGCTGATTTTCAAAATTCCAAGTGCTAGACATGATGATCATATTGTGAGGGGAAGTCTATGTTTTGTAATCAAATGTGTTTTAATCTAATTTACAAGTGGTTCATCAGGATTATCATTGATAAAATTTTCTGTTTAATTTGAGGGAGAGTTTGAGTTGATGTATACATATTATTGTTTAAAATTGTAAAATTTACTTTGAGGTAGAGATGGTGCAGGTTTGAGGAAAAGCTGGATGTGAGCCAGGTTGATCGATTCTGAGAAGCTTATGTTTGAAAAGCCAGGTTTCAATATTTGAGGACTCTGTAGACAAAGCATAAGCCAAGCAAAGATTGAACCTGTGAAAGCCAGACTACGATCCTGAAGCAGATGTTGCTGATGAACTAAAGGAATGCCAGCACATTGTTAAGGGGAGTCTGTTGATGATGTTAGAGAAAGAGTGAAGCCCAGAGACTGATAAAGACTGAAGTTGCAAAGACTCGACACGTGAGACTCGTCAACATCTGAGGGGGAGTCTGTTAGTGCATACATCTGTCGACTTCGTCTTATATCGAGTCTTAGTCTAAATATGTTAGATCAGGGCACATTGTACGGGAAAATAGAGTTTTAGAGTTGATTTCCCACGAAATGGTGATTTCCCACGAAATGACAAAATGTTGATTTCCCACGAAATGACATTGCACTTTCGTGGGGAATCAGAAACTTACACTTTCGTGGGGAATCAGAAACACTATAAATAGGCTAGTGAGCTTGTCATTTGGTGGAGAATCAGAATTTGGATACCGAGGTGCTGCCGGTGTTCCTTTTGCGTGTAATATGTTACATATTAATCAGAAGTGTGTTAAAAGTGAATTGCTAGCTGTTTCTACCTTTGTTTCTTGTTTTCCGCACCTGAAACGAAGTAAAACTCCTCTGAACGACTCGTTCGGGTTCGTACACGATCCTACATAGTCGTCTCTGTATCGGTCTCTTAATGAAGGACTCCTTAATAGCTTGTGAATTTCACACCAATGGTTTAGACTAGAGCGAGTCAACTCACACCTTCTTTAACAAGAGCCCTGAAAAGGAAAATAGAGGAAGGTTTGACCCTCCTACTTTTAGCTTAGGTTTCTACCTTTCCGACAACCTCTTGCATTTTCGTACCTCTCGCCGGAACCTAAGGTACATCAAGCATTTTGGTGTTGTTCCAACCAGTAAGGAACGTCCTGATAAAACGCGGTTCCTTAAAAATTCTGACAAAACTTCATAAAAACCCTAAAACACGGGGCTGTGTTCCTCACCCACGGGGCCGTGTCCCATCTATTCCCCATACATGAGGGCGTGTTAGAAGAACACGGGGTCGTGCCTCCCGTATCTTTCCAACACGGGGCCGTGTCTACCTTGACATGGCCCGTGTGTCACTAACGGACAACATTCTCTGACTCATGCAGATGACACGGGGCCGTGCTTCCTGGACACGGGGCCGTGTCAACGTGTTGTCACTTTCTATAACGTCAGCCATGAGAAGAATGTTTGGACCCATTCCTAAAAGACAAAGATCCTTCCTGATCTCACACACATATATGAAAAGGTAGGGTCTTAAAAAGTTTTCCTTAAACCTTCTTGTCTTTACCACTTTTTGCCAATTCTCCTTCTTCAACCTTCAACAACCTCCATTGAAGCTTGAAGCTTCAATTGTTAGGTTAAAAGTATGATTTTTAGCCTAAATTTTTGCAAAACTACTATTTTATAACAATATTTTAAGTTATTCATGTTTAGAAATGCAAGAAACCAAACAATTTTAACTTAAAATAAACGTTCTTTGGCTAAAATATCAGAGCAGTTGAAACAGCATGGGGGCGCGCCTCACAAGCACGAGGTTGTGTAACCTGTCTGTTACTCCAAACTTTAATGGTTTGTCATGTTTAACTAGTATGTCAAGCCAGCAGAGTGGTACGTCTTCAATAAGCTCACGAAACAACCGAAGAGAGAGAAAACTCTCACTTGAAGCCACTCTAGTCCGCTATGTTTATGCCTTGAGAGAGTCCATCAAAGAAATGACAACGGTGGAGGAGGTCCTCATAGACCGGGTGAACTACCTTACTCTTGCCTTGGAGGATAGCTTTAGGAAATCAACCTTCTTCATCAAAGGTTGAACATCTTGGTGATGCCCCCGATGGAACCAATCTTACCCTAAGATGATTAGAACATCGCTCAAGTGGTGATTAATCCCACCGGGTGGGACGAAATGCCCCTGGAACCTCCCATCAATGCCTACTTTGAGGTTCCGGTAAACCCCGGTCCTCTCCCACAAGAGGAGGTCGATGATGAACCCTTCATCTTCCTACCAGGAAAGATTGAGGAAATTCTCAACGGCCTTTGAAGGAGCATTCTCGAAAAATAGCTCAAAGCCCTCATTTTCCAAAAACTAGTTTTTGTTTTTGCTAATCTTTCATCGACGTATCTAGGGGAAAGCTATTTGGGTTAAAAAATCCCGTAGGGTTTCCACGAATTATGTATCTTAGGATTTAAAATTTTCATGTATTTTTGTCTTTCTTTTTAGTTGTAATGATGGATGAATGGAATAGAATTTGGTGTTTTGAAAACAAAGTGTGCCAAAATGTGGAAAATGGCCAAAGGATGTTGAAATAACACCCCATGCATGTAAACAGATGTCTACCAACGTAAAATCTTCAAAACAGTAAGTGGAGCAAGGGGCCGTGTAAGGTAAGGACGCACCGTGCTTCAAGTCTAAAGAAAATAATTTTGATTCTATAACTTTAACACGGGGCCGTGTCCCATAGATACACCCTCGTGTTTGTCATCTGTAAAATTTTCGTTACTGACACTTTTGACATGGGGTCGTGCCTACCGAACACGCCCCTGTGTCTTCCTTCTGGAAATTTTCACAGAAGTCAGGGTACTGGCACTTTTTACAGTATGTTATGTGTAAGGTAAGCATGATTGCTGGGAAAGGATGATCCGTGAATGCGGTCTAGGACCGGCATCAAGGCATGTAATAGGACAAATTGACCCCATGTACGTAAATTTAACATGTGGGCGCAAGTAACGGTATAATCTAGGAAGTGGAAGAAAATTTTAAATGAAATATAATAATGGAATGGTAATGAAGTTTTGAAAACGTTACACATGCCGAAACTTAATTCTTCAGACATAAGGTGGCGATTACATGAAGACATGAAACTAGTATGTGGGCTGTGTACATGGCCAATACACAAGAAACATATGATGTTCGTGAGACCGTGATAATTGTTATAGGTATGTCCGTTAGAATTAGGTATTAAGTGGACGTGAGGGTGAAGGGAAATGTAAGACTTTCAGGATTTTGAAAGTACCAAATACACCTGAGAAATATGAATAATATGTTAGAATCCGCAAGACGGATTCGAAACATGAAAGGAATGAAAGTATGAATGATATGTTAGAATCCGCGCGACGGATTCGAAACATGAAGGGAATAGAAGTATGAATGATATGTTAAAATCCGCGAGAAGGATTTGAAATCATGAAGGAATAAAAGTATGAATGATATGTTAGAAACCGCGCGACGGGTTCGAAACATAATGAATGATAAGAATGAAAAGATTCGAATGTGTAAGTAATTACAAATTAAGCAAGTAAATATTCTTTAAAAAGCGAATATTATCCAAGTTATGTCTTAAACTTATATATATGTGAATAAATGTATGAATATATATACAAATATGTTTGTATGCAAGAATGGTTAAATAGACGAATGAGTCATGTGGGTCAAATGGTAATCGCCATTTAAACCGGATATATGTAATGTTTTGATTTGTTAAAGTTTATTACTCATAGGTGAGCATAATGTTTGGCACGCAAACCCAACTTTTGATGAATGAAAGAAGTTTTGAACATGTTATGTGTTAGATGTGTTAGTAATCGACTCTTAGGAGTCATAATGAATGACGGGATACGACCCGGACAATAATTTAAGTATGAACGAGAAGGGTAAGTTTTGTTAAGAATACCGAAATGACGTAATGAATGTCTTTGCTAGTAAGCATGAATAGAAAGAAGTACGAATGTGTACCTCAATACATCTACGATAAGTAAGAAATATCAGTTTAACCTTGAAAAGTCAAACTGCAAAGGTTGACGAAATAAGTAACCAGGATAAAAGAATTGTATGTAAGGAATGAAATGTGTGGAATGTGTTATAGCATGTACGTAGGAAATTGTAAAAGAATTATAGGTGAGTAATCACCTAGTATAATGAATGTTTGAATGAAATATGCTAACCGCCGATTTTGTAGATGTAAATGGTAGAACTCTCAATGTGATGAAACCAATCGAATTGGTGAACGAATGTGCACGAGTGGAAGCTCGCTACAAGGATGAATGAAAGCTGGCCTGGTACAGTTAGTACTCGTGAAGGAGCGGATCGATCTGATTTACGGATCGCTGAAGTAGGAAATGAAATCGAGGTAAAAAAAATGTTTTAACTCATGCCGGATAGATAGGAATTAGTAAATTGAAGACGACCTACGAAATGAATGATGGAATAGGCATGGTATGGTATGGAATGTTTGATTTTAACATTTAACATAAGAAGAAAACTATGTCATTAAGAAGTAAATCTTAAAAGTCTTGAGCGAAAATTTCGGGTATTGGTTAAACTCTCGTCTAATGAACTTGCATGACACGCTTGCTCATGCAAATTAAGTAATGCATGAAATGAGAGTAATAGTAATGTAAAATGAATGAGATGATTTGAAGGTGACGTAAAGGTATGCATTGTACAAATAACTATAGAAATGTAGAATGATGTTAACTTGGGAGTTAAGCATGTATGTGTAATAGAGAAATAGTAGTTTCATTGCGACAACAAAACAATAATTGAATGTTATATGACATATGAATAGAATATAACCTAAGAGGTGGGACGAAGGTATTAGATCTGTTATGAACAGATTATACGAATATAGGTACTATTACATGTGTGAAGAAGTGTGTATATTGACCCATTGCAAACGGGTCAAGGGAAATAGGAATGCCATGTGAAAGTAAGGTATGGGCGGTATGGACTTGTTAGAAAGAAGTCGATTATATGAATAGTTTATGAATAGAGAATGGATAGTTACCTATTATTATGATGTACCTACCAAAGTTAATGTCACACCCCGACCACGTAAAACAACAAAACGTGGTGGAAACGTCGGGGAGTGTTTTAACAGAATCAATGTTTCACAACCATGATTTTATAATTTCGTTGTATTGAATTATTGAACTCATTGTTTTATTACAAATTAGATAAATACAAATATTATTTTTCAAGTTTTAAAGTCGCTAAGGCACGAGTCCATCTTATGTATAGCATGTATCAATAATCATCACATAGCAGCACCTGAAACATGTGTAAAAATAGGTACGTCAGCATAAAATGCCTGTGAGATACATAGGTTTTATTAATGGATGATTCATGACTTGTAAGTTTAAAAGAATGTTTTTGTAGGATCGGATTCCGACCTAAACGAGTCGGTTCAGAGGAATTCTATCAAATACAGGTGCGGAAAACAAGTATTTGACTATAAAACAGCTGAATCTTCACTTTAATACTGATTATATTGATATATGAACACAAATACAACCAGTTCTCACACCGGCAGCACTTCGGTATGGAATTACTCAAAATGTTACTCTTGAGTTCGCTTGACCTTGACCTCCTATATATAGAGATTGGGATTTCGCTTCAGCATAACTCAAGCGAAATCTTAACATGTTGATTTCGCTTGAGCTGCTTCAAGCGAAATCCTTTACATACACATTCCTTCAAGCGAAATCTTGCTAACTCTCTCTCATTCTCTCTTTCTACGTGCCCTGATCTATTCTAACTAGTCTAAGACTCGATATAAGACGAAGTCGACAGATGTAGTGCACCAACAGACTCCCCCTCAGATGTTGACGAGTCGACTATCGAGTCACAACAATACTGTATCTTCATATCTTCAGTCTTGATCAATCTCTGGGCTTTACTCTTTCAATCAGCATCAACAGACTCCCCCTTGCAATGTGCTAGTATTCCTTTAGTTCTTCAGCATCATCTGCTTCAGGATCGTTGTCTGACTTTCACAACTTTGACTTTTCAGGATCATCACTTCTCAAACTTTAAACCTGCATAAACTCTACCTCACAATAAATTTTACAATTTACTCATTTCAAACATATAAACTTCCACTAATTCAAACTCTTCTCTAAAAACCTAATCAAAATGATCTTTCAATCTGATGAACCACTTGAAGATTTAACAAAAATAATCAGTTTTGAACACAAACTCCCCCTCAAATCATACTCATTATGTTTAGCACTTAGAATTTTGAAAATCAGCTTTTCAATACCAGTTGTCGAAAATCTTTTTGTATTTTTCAAAATTTTATGCTAAAACACACTAAAAATCTTTTTGGAATTTTTGAATAGAATGAAATGCAGTAAAGAAATATTTACAAACAATATTTTTGTGAGTTTGTGCAAGAGGATCATATCAGTTTTTGAGACAAATCACCAACACCGTTAAGCTTGATTTCATTTTAAGTTCTAAACAATTCACCTAGATTGTCAGTATATTGATCCTCTTAAATTTTCACACAAAGTTCAATTGATCCGTGATACGAGGTTAATGTTTTAAGCTCTTGAACTTATTCGTGTGTCCCACTTCTTGAATATACTCCCGTATCCAGATCCCAATATTCAGTCTTACAGGTGAGTATACCACAGATGATATCTGTCAGGGGAATAAATTATAGTACGAGGGCCGTGAGAGCTCAGGTCGATCTTTCGATACGCAGAGAGATGACAGCTTCGACTTTTGGTGTGTCCCCTTTAGAGGATCTTTTGCATTACAACAGCAGCGACTATCAATTTTATTGTTTCATCAGCTTGCTGAGGGCGATGCTATGTTTCAAGCATTTGCAGAAAGCATTATCCGGGGACTAGGTCAGAAATTTCTTTCAGCAGAAGTCCCGGGATAATACCCCAGATATCACTGAGCATAAAGACCTAGTATCTCAGAATAAGGGACCTTTCAAACAAGATTTCAGGGGTTACCTATATATCCAAGTTTGTGTTAACCCACGGAACAAGCAAGTTTGAAATTTATGTTTATATCTCGTCACAATTTACTAAATGTGTAAAAACCTACTGACACATCCACAGTGAGATTGTTTATCACATATTAACTTTCCATTTCTTTAGCGTGTTGTGATCGTCCACTGATGTACTATCATTTCCTCTTTTATACAACAAAACTCATTTTTGATTTTATCATGTTTTTGACTTTTTCAAATTTTCAAATGTTTTTGGATTTTCTAAAATTTCTTACTCCCCCTAAAATGCAAACACATTTTAGGAAATTTGAACATAAACTGTACAGAAACATGACAACCGATATCGAATTACTTCAATTCGCCATCCACTTGGCATAAACAATCAGAACTCCCCCTCACAACAAACCATTTTCTCATTTAGATTGCAAAACACTTAAGTTTGTTTTAATCAAAATGATTTTTCCGGAAAATAAGTTTGTTTTTACCACTTGTAGGAGTATGATTCATCATATTATCTTTCAACCACTTGTAGAAAATCAAGTACAAATTAATGTCCTTGATTTACCACTTGTACTAAAAACACAATCAAAATATGATATAAAGAATGATGCCGATTCCTGATCCACGATTACAAACTTGGGATCTCCGGCAAGTCCACAGACTTACTGTTCGTAGTATGAGCCATCCCAGTCACAAACCAAGGATGGTTCAACTTTATCTTTCTGCAGCTTCTTCTCGTAAAACTCTTTAACCCCTTTGACTTTTCGATCAATCATTTTACCAAAAATGTATTTCACAGTGGGGTTAAAGGCCTTATCAACATCAAAAACCTTGTTATCATCATAAAATTGATTTGATATTTCAACTTTACCAATTTTCTTCTTAAAATCTTCATCCTTCAATGGTGGAAAATGAACATCATCCATTTGAGGGACTGAAGTTTTCAATTTTAACTCAACCTGTGGCTCCTCTGATTTTATGGAATCAGATTCATCGCCAGAAGATAGCTCCTCTGATTTCAACCTATCAGAATCATCACTAGAGCTACCACTAGACTTCTTAACAACCCATTTCTGGTTGTCAAGATTTCCTCTCTTCTTGTAAAATCTGTTTGAACTTTCACCAATTTCAAAAATAGAATTTTTGAATAATTTGGTTCGATCAATTGGCGGTTCAAACTCAAATTGTAGGATCGGATTCCGACCTAAACGAGTCGGTTCAGAGGAATTCTATCAAATACAGGTGCGGAAAACAAGTATTTGACTATAAAACAGCTGAATCTTCACTTTAATACTGATTATATTGATATATGAACACAAATACAATCAGTTCTCACACCGGCAGCACTTCGGTATGGAATTACTCAAAATGTTACTCTTGATTTCGCTTGACCTTGACCTCCTATATATAGAGATTGGGATTTCGCTTCAGCATAACTCAAGCGAAATCTTAACATGTTCATTTCGCTTGAGCTGCTTCAAGCGAAATCCTTTACATACACATTCCTTCAAGCGAAATCTTGCTAACTCTCTCTCATTCTCTCTTTCTACGTGCCCTGATCTATTCTAACTAGTCTAAGACTCGATACAAGACGAAGTCGACAGATGTAGTGCACCAACAGTTTTAACAAAATAGTCATGAACTTTAAAAATGTTTTCTTTATAAATCATGCAAAATTTTACAAGAAATTTGATGATATAAAAGAATGATACATAAATAAATATGTAAGTAAAATGAGTTTGTAAAACAATGTTTTGATAAAAAAGGTTTGTAGTATATATAAAAATATACTTTGGGTTTAAGAAAGTCGAATAAGTAATATATTAAAATATATTTCAGTTCCAAAATCGTTGAACAGATAGTATATTAAATATACTTTAGTCGTGAAAATAATCGTTTTCGGTAGTATATCAAAAGTATACTTTGGTTTTATAAATAACATATTAAACTATGCTTTGGTTTTATAAATATATGTTGCTTTGTACAATATCACACATGAAAGTATATCAAACTATACTTTTGGGAGTATAATAAAATATACAATAAAAATGTGATTTAAGAATTCAATCAGACCTTAGTGCATCAAACTACACCAATTGAGACTATAGAAATACCACAAAGGCAATTCCTATTTGGATAAAATATTGGTTTCTGACATTCCATGACAACAGGAATGGGGTGTCTAGTCCTATAACGCTATATCATACTACCAATCGGTCTGGTGAACATAAAGTAAGTACAATTCAACAATTAATTTTATAATCTTTGAAAAATCAGTGTTTAAACCATAATTAATCATTCAGTTTTTCGAAAGATAAGTATTAATATGTATAATCAATTATACTTTGAAATCATGAACATAACAAATAGGTACACATGCTTCACCCCAAAACATTGAAAACAGTAAAAGAGGGGACTATGTACTCACATGAGGATGCTTAGAAGTCTTGAATAACAACCAAGCAAAGCTAGAGGGATCACGGAATCAAACGGCACCTAATATGGGTGACTAAGTAAATAAACCTGACCTAAATCGGAAGATCGGATAGAATGAGGTTTCGTAAACCAAATGAGTATTGGAACTCATGTGATATGGTTTAACAAAGCCTATATTCTAAATCGGAACCTAACCTAAGTGCTTTCGACCCGTTACGACCCATTAAGGTAGCTTACACTACTTTAACGTGTCGTTCGCGCAAACGGGCGCTCGAGACGTCTAACTAGTCCTATGACAAGTATTATATGCCTAAACATGTTTAATTATGTTGCATAATTAGTTAGGTGACAAATGTTTAGGTTACATATGCTTAAAATCCAATTATGCATGAAAAGGGCATTTTGGTCATTTACCTAAGGCATATAAACTACTTATCATACAACTACTTAAACTACGTGACCATAAGGTATAACCTCGGAAGGTTATTCCCTATACAACTATGGTCACTAAACATGCTTGGTCGGATCCCAATGTGTCACACCCCGACCACGTAGAACATCAAATCGTGGCGGAAACGTCGAGGAGTGTTGTAACAGAATTAATTGTTTCACAACCATGGCATACAAAGTTATATTTTATTTATCAAACAAGCGAGTTACATTGTCTTTAAACAGGAAATAAAGAGTTCAGAACATAATTAAACTAGTTCTATCTTTATTTTAAGTCTCTAAGGCACAGGTCCGCCCTAGTGTCACGATCATCATCCTAAGCGACAGCTCCTGAAAACACATGTGAAAATAGGTACGTCAGCATAAAAATGCCTGTGAGATACATATGTTTTGTGAAAAATAGGATTCATGGGGGTTTTAAAAGAAAGGTTTAATAAAAATTAGTCATGAATCTTGTTAAGTGTTTTCTTTTATAAACCATATGAAAACTCGATAAGAAATCAGATTATATAAAAGGAAGGTGTATGGTTAATGAAATAACCAAGTAAAATGAGTTGTATAAAATAAACTGTTTTGTAAAACAATGTCTTGTGAAAAATAAGTTGTTCATGTAAAATGTAATATGTCAAATATTGAAATGATTAAGTAACGCTACGCCATGTAATATCATACAAACACTTATATATAGGAAGTACCAGCGGCGTATCCACCATGCTTGTATCATATTACACACGCCTCGTTACTCAAATCATTTACCCAAACCAACCATCCATGTAAATTGTTCATGTATAAATCAATTGTCGAGTGTTATTGTGTAAACCATATCAAAATGTCCATGTCTAATGTAAATCACCAAATGTGTATATCAATGTCAAAATGTTTATGTCTAATGTAAATCATATAATGTGTATCCCAAAAATATCCTGTATGGCATGTGAAATATATCAACTAAGCCATAGGTAAAATGCACAAAAACAGGGTATTGAATTAAACATAGTTTAAGTCAAAGTTATGTTTTGTGGAACAAATGCATGCTATACTGATACACACATCTATGCGGTATTGTTATAATGCATACATTCAAGCCTTGTGACTGTGGTGATAGACCTTTAAACAAATTAAAGGTTTATCTGTTTTATGTTTATCGAATTCGGTCATTCCTTCCACCCAAACAAACCTAGGGTTCAGGAATGGGAGTTGTCAAGTCCTATGGTACCACTACCTACTAACGAACGGCGTGATCAATGTTAATGAATGTATATTGTCCCATTTAAACAAACCAAATGTCATACCAAAAATGTAAGCATGTGAAAACAATGCACTAAGTATGTAATCAAATGAACATACATAGCGTGAAATGTAATGTAAAACAATGTACTAAGTATGCACACAATGGACATACATAGCATGAAATGTAATGTAAAACGATGTACTAAGTATGCACACAATGGACATACATAGCATAAACACAATGAAATCATGTACTATAAGTGTACTAATGAACATAATAAGCATATGATATGAAAACATGGAAAGCATGAAAGTAACAAGTAGGCACATGTGTTTCACCCCAAAATGTTTGGAAGACCGTAAAAGAGGGGTCTATGTACTCACTTGAGATTGCTTAGTAGTCCTTGAGTAACAACCAAACAATGCTAGAGATCACGGATATCAAACGGCACCTAATATAGGTAACTATGTTAATATACCGGACCTATAATCGGAGGATTGGATAGAATGAGGGTTCGTAAACCAAATGAGTAGGGGAACTCATATAATATGGTTAAACAAAGTCCACATACTAAAATGAAACCAAACCTAAGTGCTTGCGACCTATTACGACCCGTTTAGGTAGCTTATGCTACTTTAACGCGTCGTTCGTGTAAAACGCGTTCGGAACGCCTAACTAGTCCTATGATAAGTAAAATATGCCTTAACATGTCTAATATTGTTACCAAATTAGTTTAGATACCAAAAGTTATGTTACATATGCTTAAAATGAATTTTGGCGTAAAAAGGGCATTTTGGTAATTTACCTAAGGCATATAAACTACCTATCATACAACTACTTAAACGAAGCGACCATAAGGTATAACCTCGGAAGGTTATTCCCTATATACTATGGTCACCTAATGTGTTTGGTCGGATCCTAATGATCGACCAAACGGTCGGGTTCGAAAGTATAAGCGATTGTTTAGATCGCTTACCTTACGACCCTATATAAGCACTAAACTAAAAGTGACGAGCTAAGCATGTTAAAACATGCTTAACTAAGTTTAGAAAACAGGTTTGGTATCAAAACAAACGGTTTTGATACCCAAGAGTAGTTTGGTTACAAAATACGCGTAAATGCGCATTTTGGCCGAAACTACGACTCGTCACTGAGCCTTGATAACATGGTAATCAGTAGGTATAGTCACAAGAGACTATAACCATCGTGATTACGCTCACGTTATGAAGTCAACTGAACTTCGTGTTGACCATAAACTGGTCAATGCAGAAAGTCAAACATAGTTTGACTTTCGGACTAGAAAAGTGATAAAAGAACGAAGGAACACTTACAAAGAGTCCCCGCTAGTAAAACTTGATCGAATAGCTCAGGTCTGAAGCAATGAATTCAACTTAGAGCTTTGAGATCAGATTTGTGGGTTTTGAGTTATGAAAGGGTTGGGTATTTATAGGATTCTTGGAACCGTTAGGATCGTTTATCGAATAACGTGCTTTGATCTGGTCCATACACTTGTTGAAACCTTATGGTAACATCAAAATGGCCCCTCATGAGCATGAAAGGGCAAGTGTAAATTGGCCCCTCATTATCCTGAAGAGGCAAGTGCAAATTGGCCCCTCATTATCCTGAAGAGGCAAGTGCAAATTGGCCCCTCATTATCCTGAAGAGGCAACAGCTGTTTAAACTGATCTGCTGTTCTGGGGACCCCTTACGGACCGTAAGGGTCATGGCTTACGGTCCGTAAGCCATTAACTTTGGCAGAATTACAGTTTCAGTCCCTGCACCTTGTTTCGTTGCGTAACGGCACTTCTAACACCCGTCAATCCCAATTTCAAGCTCCAAAATGATGTTAAGACATAGGGAACATGAAATATGCTTGAAAACATCTCGGATGTCGGTTCGTTTGGCCGTACGGTTGCGATGTTCGCTTAATTACGACGGAATGCGCATAAGCGCGAAAAACGATCCAAATTGCGTGACGAATGGATTTTTCTTATGCCAAACACTAAAATAAAATATTTTAGTGCTTACATAAATTTTTGGATGTCCGGATGTATTCAGAACGTAAGTTATGCGCGAAAGTGCAAACTTGTGCACTTTTTGACGCTTTTAGTCCCTGAATGACCCAAAAGTTTATTTTAGCACACCGAACCCCTCAAAGCCTATTTCTAAGCTATGTAAAGGATATTTATGGTATGTTTAACTTATGGTCATGTTCCGGAATGTCTGTTACAGTTCAAATTGGCATACTTTCGCAGCTTGTCAAATTTAGTCCCTGTAGGCGAATTAACTTGTTTTTGCCATACCAAAGCCTTCAAAACTTATTTCTAAGTTATGTAAAGGTTATTTAAGGTATGTTAAGTATATGTTGATGTTCCGGAGTATTTGTCGCATTAAACTGATTACGTTTACGCACCAGTTTGTGTATAACTCTCCAGAAAGCGATATAGAGTTTGAAATTGAATAAAACTCAAAACATGAAAAACGTAAAACATAACCAAACAAACATTGGGTTCAAATAACATTGTTTTATTGATAAATGAACTGTTCACAATGATTACAAGCACATATGTTACAGTCTCCCCTACTTGTGGAAATTTCGTCCCGAAATTTATTTAGAGGAAACTCGTGGAAAAAGATGCGGATACTTCGCGTTCATTTGATCTTCGCGTTCCCAAGTAAACTTGGGTCCACGTTTAGATTCCCAGCGAACCTTGACCAAAGGAATGCGCTTACGTTTAAGCCACTTGACTTCACGTTCCATGATTTCCACTGGCTTCTCAACAAATTTCAGTGTTTTATCAACACGAATTTGGTCAAGCGGTATGTGGAGGTTCTAATCAGCTAAACACTTCTTGAGATTGGACACATGAAAGGTTGGATGAACATTTCCAAGTTCAGGAGGTAACTCAAGTCTGTAGGCTACCTTACCGATTCTTTCGACGATCTTGAATGGTCCAACGTATCTAGGTGCAAGTTTTCCTTTCTTTCCAAATCTGATCACACCTTTCCAAGGTGAGACCTTAAGTAATACTCGATCACCGACTTGATATTCCATGGGCTTGCGTTTTGGGTCCGCGTAACTCTTTTGACGGCTTCTAGCTGTCTGAAGGTTATCACGAACTTTCTTAACCTTATCAGTTGTCTCTAAAATGAGGGCAGGTCCAGTAAGCTGAGCCTCACCGATCTCATTCCAGCAGACTGGTGAACGACATTTTCGACCATATGCGCTGACTTAGTAAGACGATCAACAACTACCCAGATGGCATCATGACCTTTCTTTGTGCGCGGAAGTTTGGTAATGAGATCCATAGTAATGTTTTCCCATTTCCAAACTGGGATCTCTGGTTGCACCAATAAACCAGAAGGACGCTGATGTTCAGCCTTAACCTTAAGACAAGTAAGGAATTTTGATACATATAAGGCAATGTCTTTCTTCATACCAGGCCACCAATAATGAGTACAAAGATCCTTATACATCTTATCTGAGCCAGGATGAACAGAATAACGAGACTTATGGGCTTCATCCATAAGCAAGGTGCGAAGGTTATCTTGGCTTGGGACCCACAAACGGTCCATGAAGTAATAAGATCCATTGTCCTTCAGTTCTAGATCAGGTGTTATGTGATAGGGAAATTCCTTATCCATCAAACCTTGTGAAACACAAGATTGTTGAGCCTGAGAAATGTGTGCTTGGATATCGGATCGAGCTTGAATAACAGATTGAACACGAACACAATGAAGCTTAGTACGTTCCTTACGACTCAATGCATCGGCTACGACATTCGCCTTACCAGGATGGTAGCGAATTTCGCAGTCATAGTCGTTTAGAAGCTCGACCCAACGTCGTTGCCTCATGTTGAGTTCTTTCTGATTGAAGATATGCTGAAGACTTTTGTGGTCCGTGAAAACCACACATTTTGTTCCGTACAAATAGTGTCTCCAGATCTTAAGAGCGAAGACAACTGCACCCAACTCAAGATCATGAGTGGTGTAGTTCTTCTCATGTATCTTCAACTGCCTCGATGCATATGCTATGACTTTGTTTCTTTGCTTCAGAACACAGCCAAGACCCAATTTTGATGCATCGTAATAAACGACGAAATCATCATTGCCCTCAGGCAAAGTCAGAACAGGCGCGTCACAAAGCTTCTGCTTCAAGTTTTGAAAAGCTTCCTCTTGTTTGAATCCCCAATCAAAGGGCTTGTTCTTCTGAGTTAGGGCAGTTAGAGGAACTGCAATCTTCGAGAAATTTTCAATGAAGCGGCGGTAATAACCCGCAAGACCAAGAAAAGAACGAACTTCAGTAGGAGTAGTAGGCGTATCCCAATCCTTGATCGCACTGATCTTGGAGGGATCTACATGAATACCTTGTTCGTTGACAATATGTCCTAAGAATTGAACTTCTTTAAGCCAGAATTCACACTTGGAGAATTTGGCGAAAAGTTGCTCTTTCTTTAGGAGTTCCAGAGTAAGACGAAGATGTTGCTCGTGATCAGCTCGCGTCTTAGAGTATATCAAGATGTCATCAATAAAAACAATGACGAACTGATCCAAATAAGGCTTGCAGACCCTATTCATTAAGTCCATGAAAACAGCAGGAGCATTAGTCAACCCAAATGGCATGACTGTGAACTCATAATGCCCATAACGAGTGCGGAACGCTGTCTTGGGAATATCTTCTTCATGTACACGAAGTTGATGATATCCAGATCGCATATCGATCTTTGAAAAGTAAGAAGCACCTTGTAACTGATCAAAGAGATCATCGATGCGAGGTAGGGGATATCGATTCTTGATGGTAAGCTTGTTAAGCTCACGATAATCGATACACATCCTAAAAGATCCATCCTTCTTCTTGACAAAAAGAACGGGAGCACCCCAAGGTGAAAAGCTAGGACGGATAAAACCTTTGTTAGAGAGCTCTTGAAGCTGCTTAGACAACTCTTGCATCTCAGACGGTGCAAGACGATATGGAGATCTGGCAATGGGATTTGCACCAGGTACGAGATCAATACGGAACTCGATTTGGCGTGCTGGGGGTAGACCAGGTAACTCTTCCGGGAATACTTCAGAATAATCCTGAACAACAGGAATATCTTGAATAGACTTACCCTTATCCTTATCTGCTACAACATGTGCCAAAAAGGCCACATAGTTCTTTCGTAGATACTTCCGAGCTTTAAAACAAGACATGAGTTTGAGACCACCAGCAGGTTTCTCACCACGAACCTGTAGGATCTCGCCTGTCAAAAGTGGCACACGAACGATCTTCTCGAAACAAACTACCTCTGCGTGATGCTTGGCTAACCAATCCATACCTACTATAATGTCAAAGCTTCCAAGTTGCATAGGCGTGAGGTCAATAGGAAAAAGATGGTCGTTAAGGTTCAACTGGCAGTTGCGAAGAACATAATCAAGAACAATGGGTTCACCACTAGCAACTTCTACTGTCAAAGGTTTACCTAGTTTCGTTCTAGACACGTGAAGTAATGGCTCAAAAGATAATGACACAAAACTCTTATCGGCACCCGAATCAAAAAGAACAGATGCATGCTGATTATTAATAAAGAACGTACCGTTCACCACTTCATTGTCTGCTTGTGCCTCTTGCGCATTCATATTGAAGACTTGACCTCGAGCCTGAGCCTGATTCTGAATTGGATTAGCATTCACCAATCTTGGACACTGATTACGGTAGTGGGTCAGATCCCCACAGTTGTAACAAGAACCAGGAGGAAAATGAGGTCGTGCAGCTTGACCCTGTTGCTGAGCAGGAGGCTGAGCAACTCGTTGAGCCGGGTTCTGAACTGCCTGATTCTGAGCAAAACGGTAAACACCAGCAAGATGACCTGACTTCCCACAGTTAGTACAGAAACGGCACGGAAATTGCGGCTGATGGTGACTGTTGCATCTATTGCACAAAGGTGCATTTCCTGCATAAGGTTTCTTCGCTGGAGGCTGTGCGGGTTGGTTGGGAGCTGCCTGGTTAGCTTGGGCAGTGACAACAAAATTTTGGGAAGCCTTACGCTTCCTTGACCCCCTTGAGGAACCAGAATCCTTTCCCTTCTTGTTTTGACCTTTCTTGCTATCTTCTTTGTCAGACGCCTGCTTCTTACCCTTGTCACCCTTTTTGTGCAGCTTTCCCTTTCGAATCTGCGACTCAGTCAATGTCGCTGCTAACTCGATCGCCTGACGGAGTGTGGTAGGGTTACTACCAGTAATGATGTCTTGTACTGAGTCAGGTAGACCATCGATGTACCTTTCGATAGCCTTGTCGAGTGGGGTAACCATTGTTGGGCAAAGCAGACTCAACTCCTCAAACCTATCAGTATACGCCCGATGTTCACCACTATCTTGTTTCAAATCATCAAACTCTCTTTCCAATGCTCGCAGTTCATGACGAGGACAGAACTCCCTCATCAAAGGGCCCTAAGTTCAGCCCATGTCTGTGCTAGAGCAACTTCTGCACCACGATATCTCATAACCCCGTTCCACCACGTAAGAGCCCTCTTCTGAAACACACTCGAATAAAACTCGACCTTGCTATTGTCAGGACACTGCACGTGACAGAAAGTATTCTCAATGCTCTCGAACCATTGAAGAAGCCCAGTCGCTCCCTCAGAACCACTAAACTTGAGTGGTTTAGCCGAGTTAAAATTCTTGAAATTGCATGGAGCATTGTTGTTGTTGTTGGCTTGGTTCCATTGAGCAAAGAGGTTTGGGAATGCAGTAGCCATTTGTTGCGCAATGATTTCTGCCAGTTCGGCAATCGCTATCTGGTTTTCGCGTCGAGGAGGCATTCTAAAAGAGGAAACATGAAACGAAACAAGTGAGATGATTGGATGAAAAGAATGAGATGAAACAAAATCAACAAAAGCAAAGATGGTGGTCATTCGTCCGCATCCCAAAGCAAACAAACGACACACAGTGATTAATCAAAGTAAATGGGTCAAAAATAATGTATCGCGAAGACATGCTCGCCTATAAGTGAACACTCACCCCAAGAGTTCCCAGGTAAGAGTGACTGGTCCGATTATGTGGATTTGTACGAACACTCTAGCCTTAGACAGAAAACCCAGGGTACAGGCATTCACTCTTCCAGTTTGCACGTGTTCACATTATTTAGAACCCAAAACCTTGACGAGATTTTGAAAACTTAAAGGGCACAAGGCCAAAATCAAACTGGAAGGGTTCAAAACCATATAATAAATCATCCCAGAACAGATGATTAGTTTTCAAAGCGGATTCGAACTTGATGTTCCCGTTGTGGTTATCACCTAAGGATAGGTGAAGTGCATGTTTTAAGATCTAAACACAAGATAACTTGTGTTAGGGTCCTAGAAAGGTTATAGTCTAGGTCAAAGCATTACTAATAACTTAATTCCCTATAACCATTGGCTCTGATACCAACTCTTCTGTCACACCCCGACCACGTAGAACATCAAATCGTGGCGGAAACGTCGGGGAGTGTTGTAACAGAATTAATTGTTTCACAACCATGGCATAAAAGTTACATTTTATTTATCAAACAAGCGAGTTACATTGTCTTTAAACAGGAAATAAAGAGTTCAGAACATAATTAAACTAGTTCTATCTTTATTCTAAGTCTCTAAGGCACAGGTCCGCCCTAGTGTCACGATCATCATCCTAAGTGACAGCTCCTGAAAACACATGTGAAAATAGGTACGTCAGCATAAAAATGCCTGTGAGATACATAGGTTTTGTGAAAAATAGGATTCATGACTTGGGTTTTAAAAGAAAGGTTTAATAAAAATTAGTCATGAATCTTGTTAAGTGTTTTCTTTTATAAACCATATGAAAACTCGATAAGAAATCAGATTATATAAAAGGAAGGTGTATGGTTAATGAAATAACCAAGTAAAATGAGTTGTATAAAATAAACTGTTTTGTAAAACAATGTCTTGTGAAAAATAAGTTGTTCATGTAAAATGTAATATGTCAAATATTGAAATGATTTAAGTAACGCTACGCCATGTAATATCATACAAACACTTATATATAGGAAGTACCAGCGGCGTATCCACCATGCTTGTATCATATTACACACGCCTCGTTACTCAAATCATTTACCCAAACCAACCATCCATGTAAATTGTTCATGTATAAATCAATTGTCGAGTGTTATTGTGTAAACCATATCAAAATGTCCATGTCTAATGTAAATCACCAAATGTGTATATCAATGTCAAAATGTTTATGTCTAATGTAAATCATATAACGTGTATCCCAAAAATATCCTGTATGGCATGTGAAATATATCAACTAAGCCATAGGTAAAATGCACAAAAACAGGGTATTGAATTAAACATAGTTTAAGTCAAAGTTATGTTTTGTGGAACAAATACATGCTATACTGATACACACATCTATGCGGTATTGTTATAATGCATACATTCAAGCCTTGTGACTGTGGTGATAGACCTTTAAACAAATTAAAGGTTTATCTGTTTTATGTTTATCGAATTCGGTCATTCCTTCCACCCAAACAAACCTATGGTTCAGGAATGGGAGTTGTCAAGTCCTATGGTACCACTACCTACTAACGAACGGCGTGATCAATGTTAATGAATGTATATTGTCCCATTTAAACAAACCAAATGTCATACCAAAAATGTAAGCATGTGAAAACAATGCACTAAGTATGTAATCAAATGAACATACATAGCGTGAAATGTAATGTAAAACAATGTACTAAGTATGCACACAATGGACATACATAGCATGAAATGTAATGTAAAACGATGTACTAAGTATGCACCAATGGACATACATAGCATAAACACAATGAAATCATGTACTATAAGTGTACTAATGAACATAATAAGCATATGATATGAAAACATGGAAAGCATGAAAGTAACAAGTAGGCACATGTGTTTCACCCCAAAATGTTTGGAAGACAGTAAAAGAGGGGTCTATGTACTCACTTGAGATTGCTTAGTAGTCCTTGAGTAACAACCAAACAATGCTAGAGATCACGGATATCAAACGGCACCTAATATAGGTAACTATGTTAATATACCGGACCTATAATCGGAGGATTGGATAGAATGAGGGTTCGTAAACCAAATGAGTATGGGAACCCATGTAATATGGTTAAACAAATCCCACAAACTAAAATGAAACCTAACCTAAGTGCTTGCGACCCATTACGACCCGTTTAGGTAGCTTATGCTACTTTAACGCGTCGTTCGCGTAAAACGCGTTCGGAACGCCTAACTAGTCCTATGATAAGTAAAATATGCCTTAACATGTCTAATATTGTTACCAAATCAGTTTAGATACCAAAAGTTATGTTACATATGCTTAAAATGAATTTTGGCGTAAAAAGGGCATTTTGGTAATTTACCTAAGGCATATAAACTACCTATCATACAACTACTTAAACGAAGCGACCATAAGGTATAACCTCGGAAGGTTATTCCCTATATACTATGGTCACCTAATGTGTTTGGTCGGATCCTAATGATCGACCAAACGGGTCGGGTTCGAAAGTATAAGCGATTGTTTAGATCGCTTACCTTACGACCCTATATAAGCACTAAACTAAAAGTGATGAGCTAAGCATGTTAAAACATGCTTAACTAAGTTTAGAAAACAGGTTTGGTATCAAAACAAACGGTTTTGATACCCAAGAGTAGTTTGGTTACAAAATACGCGTAAATGCGCATTTTGGCCGAAACTACGACTCGTCACTGAGCCTTGATAACATGGTAATCAGTAGGTATAGTCACAAGAGACTATAACCATCGTGATTACGCTCACGTTATGAAGTTCAACCGAATTTAGTGTTGACCATAAACTGGTCAACGCAGAAAGTCAAACATATTTTGACTTTCGGACTAGAAAAGTGATAAAAGAACGAAGGAACACTTACAAAGGGTCCCCGCTAGTAAAACTTGATCAAATAGCTCAGGTATGAAGCAATTACTTCAACTTAGAGCTTTGAGATCAGATTTGTTGGTTTTGAGTTGTGAAAGGGTTGGGTATTTATAGGATTCTTGGAACCGTTAGGATCGTTTATCGAATAACGTGCTTTGATCTGGTCCATACACTTGTTGAAACCTTATGGTAACATCAAAATGGCCCCTCATGAGCATGAAATGGCAAGTGTAAATTGGCCCCTCATTATCCTGAAGAGGCAAGTGCAAGTGCAAATTGGCCCCTCATTATCCTGAAGAGGCAAGTGCAAATTGGCCCCTCATTATCCTGAAGAGGCAAGTGCAAATTGGCCCCTCATTATCCTGAAGAGGCAACAACTGTTTAAACTAATCTACTGTTCTAGGGACCCCTTACGGACCGTAAGGGTCATGGCTTACGGTCCGTAAGCCATTAACTTTGGCAGAATTACAGTTTCAGTCCCTGCACCTGGTTTCGTTCCGTAACGGCACTTCTAACACCCGTCAATCCCAATTTAAAGCTCCACAATGATGTTAAGACATAGGGAACATGAAATATGCTTGAAAATATCTCGGATGTCGGTTCGTTTGGCCGTACGGTTGCGATGTTCGCTTAATTACGACGGAATGCGCATAAGCGCGAAAAACGATCCAAATTGCCTGACGAATGGATTTTTCTTATGCCAAACACTAAAATAAAATATTTTAGTGCTTACATAAATTTTTGGATGTCCGGATGTATTCAGAACGTAAGTTATGCGCGAAAGTGCAAACTTGTGCACTTTTTGACGCTTTTAGTCCCTGAATGATCCAAAAGTTTATTTTAGCACACCGAACCCCTCAAAGCCTATTTCTAAGCTATGTAAAGGATATTTATGGTATGTTTAACTTATGGTCATGTTCCGGAATGTCTGTTACAGTTCAAATTGGCATACTTTCGCAGCTTGTCAAATTTAGTCCCTGTAGGCGAATTAACTTGTTTTTGCCATACCAAAGCCTTCAAAACTTATTTCTAAGTTATGTAAAGGTTATTTATGGTATGTTAAGTATATTTTGATGTTCCGGAGTATTTTTCGCATTAAACTAATTACGTTTACGCACCAGTTTGCGTATAACTTTCCAGAAAGCGATATAGAGTTTGAAATTGAATAAAAGTCAAAACATGAAAAACGTAAAACATAACCAAACAAACATTGGGATCAAATAACATTGTTTTATTGATAACTGAACTGTTCACAATGATTACAAGCACAGATGTTACACAATGATCGACCAAACGGGTCGAGTTCGAAAGTCTAAGCGGTGGTTTAGACCGCTTGACTTACGACTCTAAACAAGCACTAAACTAAAAGTGACGAGCTAAACATGTTGGAACATGTTTAATCTAAGTTAGAAAACAGGTTTTGATATCAAAACAAAGTGTTTTGATACCTAAGAGTAGTTTAGTTGCAAAATACGCATAAATGCGCATTTTGACCAAAACTACGACTCGTCACTATGCCTAGTCAACGTGGTAATCAGTAGGTATAGTCACAAGGGACTATAACCATCGTGATTACGCTCACGTTGCGAAGTTCAAAAGAACTTCGTGTTGACCAAAGACTGGTCAAAGCAGAATGTCAAACACTGTTTGACTTTCTCGCTAAGAAAGCGATAAAAGAACAAAGGAAGCTTACAAAGGGTCCTTGCTTGAACTTGATCTTATAATTCTCAGGTATGAAGTTATAAAACCCCAACTTAGAGAATTTAGATCAAGTGTGAGTTGCAACAAGTGAAATGCTAGGCTATTTATACTTGTAGTAAACTCACAAGATCAAAACAAGTGTTTGTGTGGCCATCAAGCATTAAATCCTAGCCATACAAGTGTTAGAGGCTAGCTAATTTACTTGGGGAGGTGCTAACTTGGCTACCACACAAAGAAATTGCAAGAATGGCCCCTGAACTTCAATCTGCTGCACAAAAATGAGATTTCTGTCCAGATCAGGCCGTGGCGTCGCACCACGGCAGAGCCATGTGGTGGTGGCGGAGCGCCACCATGTGCCAGATCCCATAAAGTTTGCAAAAATGGCAGAAATGGTCCTTGCACACCCAAACTCGCGTATTTGACGTATTTATCCTCCGTTAAGCCATTTTCAAGGCTCTACAAGGTCTTCAAAGTCTAGGGGACCTGAAATATGCTCGGAAATATCGCGGATGTCGGTTCGTTTGGTCGTACGGTCACGTTGTTAGGTTAATTACGACGAAACTCGAACGGACGCGAAAACGAACCAAATTAAGCGACGAATGGTAGTTTTGCATGCCGATCACTAAAATAAAAATATTTTAGTGTGTACAAAAATTTTGGATGTCCAGATGTGGTCAGAACGTAAGATATGCGCGAAAATGCAAACTTACGTCGTTTTTGACACTTTTAGTCCCTGTAAGATCAAATAAGCATATTTTCGCACACCGAATCACTCAAAGCTTATTTCTAAGCTATGTTTAGGTTATTTATGGTATGTTTAGCTTATGATCATGTTCCGGACTATACGTTTTCTTACGAAACGGCAGACTTTTGCAGTTGGACGCAAATAGTCCCTGTGAGCGAATAAACTTGTTTTCGGCATACCAAACCCTTCAAAACTTATTTCTAAGTTTTGTAAAGGTTATTTAAGGTATGTTAAGCCTATTTCACAGTTCTAGAGTGTTTTTTGCTTTAAAATGGTTATATTTACGCATCAGTTCACGTATAACCTTCCAGAAAGCGATTTAAAGCTCGCAATTGAACAAGAATTGATATGTGCAAACGATACACATATTTATACAAATCCCAAGTATGAAATATAATATTTCATTGGTTTGGTATTTGTTTAGTGAGTGACACAGGTGTCACAGTCTCCCATGTTTGTGAAGACAACTGTGATGGTTTCGCTTTGGAATAAATCCCTCGAACCCTAAGTAAAACTCTGGGCCATGTTTGGATTCTTAGCGAAATTGTCAACTCTCAAAGTGAAGTCCTTGTAGTAACAAAACATGGAGTTTCGAACTACGGACAGAAGAACGTTTCTTATGAAGACTATCATAAGAAACTTGTGTGTGCTCGAAATCAGAATCAGAGAGTGTAAGATAAAATGACATTGGTCAAGGTCCAGGACTTCTAGTAACTTAAATAACGCTACGTTCGCAATGTAATAAGGAACACTTATATATAGGAAGTACCAGCGGCGTATCCACCATGCCCCTTTTTACATTGTTCCCGTTTCGTTATTCTCATCACTATAGGTCTTTAACACATGACAAAACTTGTTGTGGTTTCTGTGCACTGAATTCCATAATTATGTATGCATCCATAATTACGTAATTCCTTGCACAGTCCGCACAGTTCATTTCATAATGCGTAGGGGGGAAATCAATTGAATAAACATGAAGCGATTTGACTAGACCACCAAAGGATCTTTTTAACTAGATCAACGAACGATCTTTTTAACTAGATCAACACATGATCTTCTTAACTAGACCGTCGTACGATCTCCTTAAATAGACCACTTAAGGGATCTTTTCAATTATATCATCACATGATATTCCTAACCAGATTTTTGGATCAATCTGTTTAACTAGACCACTCAAGGGTTCCAATTTATAGAATAGTACTTCATAACCCAAGGGACTTTAACTACAACGTAGAAGTCCATTAAGGATTTAAGATAGTACCTTTGGATATCCTACTATGAATCCTTCATATGAGATATGGAAGATTCTATGAGGATTTGGATAATGAATATTCGGATCACACAAAAACACAAGACATAAAGAAATCACATAAGCACATAATCACATAATTGTTTAACTTGATCTTTATTTTGTTATCTTTGGATACGGGAATTTAAAGCATACCAGGAATCCAATCCGTGGATTTCATTTGGCGCTTTAAACATCTTCAATAATCTAACTATGGAGATAGAAAGATCTTAATAGGAATTTGGCTTTGTCCTTATTGAATCGTAATGTACGTATTAAGGAATACGAATAATTCAATTAAGGGCTCCGATTTAAGCGATACTTATCCACAAGGATCTAATTATGAGGATAGAAAGATCCTATTTTGGATTTTGGAATTTGTGTAATGAGAGGTGTTTCGAAACATTGCACTAAACGTGCTTAAGTCGATACACATGGTAGAAAGTTCATGAGGTTGAGGTACTAGATATGCCAAGGCGACATATGAAGCAGAATTTGGAGTTTTGAGCAGCGGCAGGATTTACAACAGCTTTGTTTTGGATAGCAAAGCGACACATGTTAACCAAGTGTTCCCATCGTCCACCGTGGGTACATTTGAAACAGGGTATTTGATTCGGATGATGACGGTTACATTGACTGTATCAAAAAGAGGTTCCCTTGCACGGCTTCATCCCTGAGGCGAGTCATGGTGATAGCTAAATAAATGGTCCTCTGGAGTACAACGCCTAATTGTTGGGCAATTGTAGCACCTAGTTCGGACATTGTTTTTGCGATGAAGAGGCATCATGAAGATAATGAAAGATATGGGAGGAAACAAGTGAAATGATATCGGATAATCAAAACAGAATGATAACGCATAGAAATTGCGATCATTTGTTTGTTACCTAAGGCAAACAAATGAGACGGTGACTAATCAAAGTAAATGGGTCAATATAATGTATCGCGAAGACACGCTCGCCTATAAGTGGACACTCACCCCAAGAGTTCCCAGGTAAGAGTGACTGGTCCGATACTGCGGATTTGTATGAACACTCTAGCCTTAGACAGAAAACTCAGAGTACAGGCATCCACCCTTCCAGTTTGCACGTGTTCACATTATTTAGACCAAACTTTCACGAGATTTTGAAAACTTTGAAGTTTCAAAACCTAGTAATCAATCATCCTAGAACAGATGATTGGTTTTCAAAGCTGATTCGAAATTTGTATTCTTGTTGTGGTTGTCACCTAAGGATAGGTGACGATATTGTTTTAAAACTAAACACAAGATAACTTGTGTTAGGGTCCTAGGAAGGTTATAGTCTAGGTCAAAGCATTACTAAAAACCTAAGTCCCTATAACCATTGGCTCTGATACAAACTTTTCTGTCACACCCTGACCACGTAAAACAACAAAACGTGGCGGAAACGTCGGGGAGTGTTGTAACAGAATCATTGTTTCACAACAATGGATTTAATAATTTCGTTTTATTGAATTATTGAACTCATTGTTTTATTACAAATTAGATAAATACAAATATTATTTTTCAAGTTTTAAAGTCGATAAGGCACGAGTCCATCTTATGTATAGCATGTATCAATAATCATCACATAGCAGCACCTGAAACATGTGTAAAAATAGGTACGTCAGCATAAAATGCCTGTGAGATACATAGGTTTTATTAATGCATGATTCAAGACTTTGTAAGTTTAAAAGAATGTTTTAACAAAATAGTCATGAACTTTAAAAATGTTTTCTTTATAAATCATGCGAAATTTTACAAGAAATTTGATGATATAAAAGAATGATACATAAATAAATATGTAAGTAAAATGAGTTTGTAAAACAATGTTTTGATAAAAAGGTTTGTAGTATATATAAAAATATACTTTGGTTTTAAGAAAGTCGAATAAGTAATATATTAAAATATATTTCAGTTCCAAAATCGTTGAACAGATAGTATATTAAATATACTTTAGTCGTCAAAATAATCGTTTTCGGTAGTATATCAAAAGTATACTTTGGTTTTATAAATAACATATTAAACTATGCTTTGGTTTTATAAATATATGTTGTTTTGTACAATATCACACATGAGAGTATATCAAACTATACTTTTGGAAGTATAATAAAATATACAATAAAAATGTGATTTAAGAATTCAATCAGACCTTAGTGCATCAAACTACACCAGTTGAGACTATATAAATACCACAAAGGCAATTCCTATTTGGATAAAATATTGGTTTCTGGCATTCCATGACAACAGGAATGGGGTGTCTAGTCCTATAGCGCTATATCATACTACCAATCGGTCTGGTGAACACAAAGTAAGTACAATTCAACAATTAATTTTATAATCTTTGAAAATCAGTGTTTAAACCATAATTAATCATTTAGTTTGTCGAAAGATAAGTATTAATATGTATAATCAATTATACTTTGAAATCATGAACATAACAAATAGGTACACATGCTTCACCCCAAAACATTGAAAACAGTAAAAGAGGGGACTATGTACTCACATGAGGATGCTTAAAAGTCTTGAACAACAACCAAGCAAAGCTAGAGGGATCACGGAATCAAACGGCACCTAATATGGGTGACTAAGTAAATACACCTGACCTAAATCAGAAGATCGGATAGAATGAGGTTTCGTAAACCAAATGAGTATTGGAACTCATGTGATATGGTTTAACAAAGCCTATATTCTAAATCGGAACCTAACCTAAGTGCTTTCGACTCGTTACGACCCATTAAGGTAGCTTACACTACTTTAACGCGTCGTTCGCGCAAACGGGCGTTCGAGACGTATAACTAGTCCTATGACAAGTATTATATGCCTAAACATGTTTAATTATGTTGCATAATTAGTTAGGTGACAAATGTTTAGGTTACATATGCTTAAAATCCAATTATGCATTGTTTTGGTCAAAAATTACCGAAGCAATTAAGTGATCAAATTAATTAAGTGAGGTAATGTGCTAGAAATGTGCGTTGAAAATTATGCTAGTTAAGTTATTTGCAAAAACGGTTTCATGATACGGCTCAGGATATAGAGCTGTATCTATGATCAAACAAAGAGCAAAAATATAAAAGGTGACACGGGATGTACGAGGAAAGCCCTTGATCAATCTAGATCGCCGGCACAAAACCTCGGGAGCTGACAATCGCAGCTGCCTTGTTCTTCTATTACATCAAATATCAGGATACAGTGCAGGATGTGATGCGGATCAACTAAGTGTTACAACATAATTCGAGTACAAGTGTTTGAGTGTAGTGATTGTTTGCAACTGGAGAGTAAAAGTGTGCGTAATGACGTGTGCCTTAACCTGATCCGATCAACCTATTTATAGTAAAATAAAACTAACTAAATATCCTATTATTCCGGGATTCAGTGGATATTCCCCAAACGAACGTTGCAGTCCTGGTCTTTCGGGTTCAACGTCTTCAAGCTAACTGATTTGCCCGGGTCTTGAGGGGAAGAAGTCTTCTTGAACGTTGAGACTTGCACCTCCTAATCTACACGTGGTTAAATCAGTCAATACCAGGATATCGTACCAGGATGTTACCAATATCCTGATCCGGTATCCTGATCACAAATAAACAATCAAAACCAGAATATTAGTCAGGATATATGTTCAGAAATTGACCCATAACAAGTGTCCCCAAAATATACTTGTTGGAATTCTGAATTCAAACAGATATATTTTAAACTTTATCACCTGGATCGAGGTAATGAATACGACGAGACCTTTGAAATGACAATGTGCAACTTCCAACGCGCTATTTACTCTTTACCCCCTATATCCAACCTATATTAACTGAGGGATTCTTCATTATGATTAGGGCTGCAAATGAACCAAACGTTTGGTGAACAGTTTGTGAACTGTTCGGCGGGAAGTTCGTTTGTGTTCGTTCGTTTATTAAACAAACGAACACAAACAAGAAATTTCGTTAAATGAACAAACATGAACAAAGGGCGCGTTCGTTCATTTATGTTCGTGAACGTTCGATAACATGTTTGTTTGTGTTCGATAATACATTAGTGTTTTTAGCTTTTCTTATTTTATTTAAATACTTCAAAATTCCGACAAATAAAATATATAATAAGTGTCAACGTATTATATATATTGTTCACGAACGTTTGTTTGTGATTTTTGTGTTCATGAACATTAGTTTGTGCTCATTTGTGTTCATTATTGTTCGTTTTCATTCGTTGCCTAAAATTAACAAACAAACACAAACGAACACGAAAAAGTTCATTTCCTTAACAAACAAACACGAACATAAAATCTCGTTTGGTAAGCGTTCATGAACAGTTCGTGAACACATATATTTCTTAACAAACGAACATGAACAAGGACTTGTTCGTGTTCGTTTGGTTCGTTTGTAGCCCTAATTATGATCATCTCTATCTTCAAGCAAATTTCAGGTATTTTCTCTCTCTCTCCCCTATTTTCCTTGTTTAGATCTCTTGTTCTCCGGTCGTGATCCTCCATGGCTACCCGCACTAGATCCCAAACGGCGGACTCCGTTCCCCCCTTTCACAAACAAAACCTGCTCAAGGAACCCTCAAAAGAGGTGTGTTCATTCGATAATGCCGATATTGCGGCTTTACGAGCTTTCGGTGCCTTCCCCGTCGGGACAATCTTTCGTCCATTCCCCCGAGAGGTCCGATTGGATTTTTGTTCCGACGAGTGCGTGTGCTTTTTCGCTTATCCTTTCTCCATAGGGCTTCAATATCCGTTTTCACCCTTCATATCTTGTTTCTTCGAGCTTACTGGCCTTAGCTTCGCCCAAATCATGCCCATGGTTTGGCGCGTGTTAGTCACCTTGGAGGGGATTAAGGCTCGTCATATGCCCAACTTGTGCATCGAAGATCTTCCGATGGCCTATCGTTTAAGATCCCATGGTTCCAGCCGGTTCCCTCTATTTTCTATCTCCAAATATCCTCTCATTCTTAAGGCGACCAAGAACGAGGATAAATGGACAAGAAAATTCTTCTTTGTGAAAAGGGACTCCATTGATAGGGGTTTTGACCTTCCTAAGAGATGGTTAACTTCTGGTAGGATTTAGGGTTTTAGGAATATCCCCAATCATATCCCGAGACTACATCCTAAACTGATATCCTGATATGTTTATTTTTTGTAGCAAACTTCAAGGAATTAGCTCCCCCAAGTGCCGAATCGAAAGGAAGAATAAAAGAAATCTACAAGCTTCCGGAAAGTGAAAGGACCTTTACCCTGCTACTCACAAGTCCAAGTCAAAGATCAAGTTCCAACATGTCTGGTAAGCATATTTTCAGAAATTATCTTTATCTATTAAACCGATTATTTTTTAGAGGTATAATAAGTCTAAAAATATCTTCCCTAGTGGAGTGCCAGTTATCAACCTCGAAGGCTTCCAACTCGATGAGTTGGACAGTTACTCTAGCCTCGCACCTGCCAAGCAAGAATCCAATCCGAAGTCATCTGTCACACCGAAGCCTACTGGTTCGAAGACTACTACCGCTCCCAAAGCTCCCCCAGCATCCAGGACCCGGGCCTCCAGCTCCAGGAAGAGGAAGGAAGCAGAGCATCCTGCTGCACCCCACGTATTCCCATTTGAGAACCACGGGTTTACGGAATCCAGCAAATTCATGACCGGCTTCCTTAACCAGGTTAGTATCCTAACCCATATCCTGCAACATATGCTGGTTATTAGAGCTAATTGAAATTAATACCTGTTTCTTTATTTTGCAGGGTCTCGAACGCCTGGTATTCCTCTATGAAGATACCTGTGGCCTGAACACCATGTTAGAGAGCAAACTGAAGAAGGCCGAGGCCACCATCGCAGATCAAGCAGCAATTGCCACCGCCAAATCAGAACACTATGAAGCTAAGTACAAGGCAATGACTCAAGATCACCAGTCTGCCATCCAGAAGATCACCCAGGAGGCTCAAGCTAAGTCCGACGCGGCTCAGGTTCAACATGAGCAAGATATGGCTTCGTATCGGGAGAGCCTTAAGAATTCAGTTATCATCTCCCTCCTCCAGGCCAGACTGAAAATGGCTTACGAGGCCATGGCTTTGGGCGTTGAATGCCCTTCATGGAATATCAAAGCCTGGGAGATGAAATTGAAGGATCTTGGTGGTAACCCTATGGAGCCCCCTTCAAAGCCCGCTGCAGAGGAGCCTGCTAAGGTGACCGAGAAGGTAGATGATGCTGGTTCTTCAAAGGATGTTGGTGGTGATGCTGAGACGAATGCTGGGAAGGATGCTGGAAGGGATGCCGGAGAAGACTTTGCTGATGAAGTCATGACGGAAGAGGGTGCTACCCCGTAAAAGCAGCGAAGTGGGCAATGATGGATGTATGTGCCTAGGCCGGAGCCCACTTTTTAATTCTGATGGTTGTGGTCTTGTTTAAACAATTTACGTTTCCTGTCTTTGAACAATTTATATTTCCTGCACTAGAACAATATGATGACCAAAGGTGGATGGGTCCTGGGTTTCAGGATGAAGCCGTTGGTCATCACTTAGTATAATTTGTTTTGAATGATGCAACGGTTGGAGGCGGATGGGTCTCGTTTTGAGATGAAACCTTCAACCGTTGCGTAAATATGGTAAAAAACTAATCGTGCTTTTGGCGGATGGGCCTCGGTTTGAGGTGAAATCAAAAGAACAACTTTTGACAGGTTAATAATATAACCACCTTTTGACTTATTTGTTGTTCTTTTTAATTTTTTGTCATGCATTACTTTGTTTAAATTTTGGCTTTGCAAAATTAGTGCAATTGTCTTTTGAGACTTCTCAAAATTCAAACAATTTAGACAAAGTCTTTAAAGAGTAAAAGATAGTTTATCTTTCAAAATCCGTTTTGATAACACTTGTTTGATTAGAGTACTCATTTTCAACCCAAATATCCTGAAACATATCCCGAAAACATATTTTGGGAACATATCCTAAAGATATATCCTCATCAGGATATTTGAGCCTTAAACACAGTTTCAAAAGTTTAAAGAACTTATGTAAGGTTCAAAAAGGAAAGATTATACCAGGAATAGAGTGTAACTCTAGTATCGAACTTCAACCCTTTTGCAACTTCTTCCACTAAGGTGTCCCAGTCCGAGTCCGGGATACTTAGTACACTAGGTTCAAATTTGATTCTTCGAGCCTTACACAATCGCCCTAGGAGGAATGTCCCTTGTGCATAAAGTTTTCGAACACTTAGAAAATTTTTTGAATTCAAATTCTAACTGTTTGGACAGTTCTTTGTGTTACTGGGGTAAAACCCAAAAACATACTGGAGATAAATCCTTAGTATCCTGGGGATAATCCCAAATTTTAATGCGCTACAGGCGGGAGTGTATAAACTCCAAGACTTAGAAAGGTGATAACCTTTAAACCTTAGAGATTATGAAAATACCCTTTCGTGAGAGAGGGTGATCAATCCTCATATACCTTTAGGATCCAGGATATAGCCAACAATAACGAAATTGTCAGCCACTTTTACATGGACTGGTCCCACTATCTTGAACTATCCCTGGATAACTTGCGCTCCAGGCGGGGTGTTTAAACCCAATTCGAGAGAAAGTTGAATACCTTTAAACCTGTGAAGGGATCAGGATCCCTTAAATGTGAGAGAGGGGGCCAATCCTCTAGTCTTTCGAAATATCCTGAGTGTGTATCCTGGAGCTATATCCCGAAGCATATGCTGCAAAACAACTGTAAGCTAAGGTGGGTGTTAGCCTGGCTAACACCCCTCCGATGCTTAAGTCAGTAATGGGTTCAAAACAAAAAATAACATTAAAATTTAATAAAAGAGATAGAATCCATACCATCCTGAGTTAGAATTTAAATTCCAAACTCACTTGAAATAGAACTTTAGATGTATAGCATTCCAGGATCTTGGTAGCATATCCCCCTCCATATTCTTGAGTCGGTATGCTCTTTTTCCTGATTCTGATTCAATCTCATAGGGTCCTTCCTATTTTGGAGCCAACTTTCCATCAGCAGGATTAGTAGTATTCTGAAAAGCCTTTCTCAATACCCAATCTCCAACCCGGAACCTTCTAGTCCTTATATTCTTGTTGTATGCCTTAGATATCCTCTGTTGATATGCTGCCATCCTTAGCCTTGTTGCGTCTCTCGTCTCATCAATAGTATCCAATTCCTGGCATAGAACTTCAGGATTCTGCTCAGGATCCTGGAGATTGGATCTTGCTGTAGGTATTACCATTTCCGTCGGGATCACCACTTCTGCTCCAAATACCAAGGAAAATGGGGTTTGGCCAGTTGCAAGTTTCACCATCGTCCTGTCAGCCCATAAAACAAAGGGTAATTCTTCTGCCCATCTTCCCTTCTTAGCTCCAAGCCTTTTCTTCAAATTGTTGACAATTATCTTGTTTGAGGATTCTGCTTGTCCATTTGCTTGGGGATGTACTGGGGTGGATGTGATCATTTTGATTCCCCAACTCTTGCAAAAGTCAGTAGTCCTCTTACTTATAAACTGAGATCCATTGTCACAAATTATCTCAGCTGGTACTCCAAACCTAGTAAGGATATTCCTTTTTATGAAGGATACTACTTCTTGATCTCTGACTTGAACAAATGCTTCAGCTTCGACCCACTTAGAGAAATAATCAGTCATTGCCAGCATGAAGACCTTTCCTCCTGGAGCCTTTGGCAATTTTCCTACTATATCCATTCCCCACTTCATGAATGGCCAAGGTGAAGCTATAGGATAAAGTGGCTCATCCGGCTGATGTAATATATTACTGTGTCTTTGACAAGCATCACATCTTCGAGCATATTCGGCAGCATCTTTTCTCATCGTCGGCCAGTAATATCCTGTTCTTAATGCCTTTGAGAACAACGACCTGCCCCCAGTATGGTTACCACAATCCCCTTCATGTATATCCTGAAGCACTTCCTTGGTTTCGGGATCCTCTAAGCACCTCAGATATGGTCCTGCAAGAGATTTCTTATACAAGACATTATTTATAATAGTGAATCGTGATACCTTCATTCTAAAGGCCTTAGGATTCTCATCCTTTGGGATGTGTCCTTCCTTGAGATATCTTATGATTGGAGCCATCCAAGACTTAGGATCCTTCTCAGGATACTCGTCATCAGGATCCTGAACACTTACTACTTCCATTTCCTGAGGATCCGTCGCAGGATATAGGACATGTAGTATTGGTATTCAGGTTCCTTCCGGTATCCTGACTGATGATCCTAGATTTGCCAAGGCATCGGCTTCAGCATTATCCTATCTTGGTACTTGTTCAAGTGTAAAAATATCGAAATATCCTGCTAATTTTTGAGAATTTCGAGATACTCGATTAACTTCTCACCTTTAACTTCATAGGTTCCATTAAAATGATTAGTAATTAACAAGGAATCAACATATACTTGCAAACTCTTGATATTCATACTTTTAGCCAATTCTAATCCTGCAATTAAAGCTTCATATTTTGCCTCATTATTAGTGGCAGGAAACTCACATCTAATAGCCTGGGGTAATATGTCCCCCTGTGGCGATTTTAGTAGTATACCCAAGCCTACACCTCTTACATTAGATGCACCATCAGTATATAATGTCCAGGATTCTGAGGTTTCTCCTAGTTGTTGGACTTCTAGGTCTACTTCATTTTGAATATCACTACTGAAATCAGCCACAAAGTCAGCTAGGGCCTGAGACTTTATGGCATTTCTAGGTTCATACACTAGATCAAAGGCACTTAATTTCACTGACCATTTAGCCATCCTACCTGACATCTCGGGTTTCCTAAGCACATTTTTAACAGGATAGTTGGTTTTAACGTGAATCCTATGTGTTCAAAATAATGTCTAAGTTTTGTTGACGCCATAACTAGGGCTAATATCAGTTTCTCTAAGTGAGAATACCTAGTTTCAGCATCTAATAAACTTTTACTAACATAATAAACAGGATACTGCTGACCTTCATGATCCATTACGAGGACAGCGCTTACTGCATTCCCAGATACTGCAAGATAGATGGATAATGGTTCACCATCCTCAGGCTTCATCAATAGGGGTGCAGTTGAAAGATACTGCTTCAAATCCTGCAAGGCCGCTTCATGCTTTGCTCCCCATTCAAACTTTTTATTCTTCTTCAGGATATCATAAAATTCCTTGCACTTTTTCGAGGATCTTGAAATAAATATGTTCAATGCTGCTACTCACCCTGTTAACCGTTGAACATCCTTCATATTTGAAGGTGATTTGATATCCAAGATAGCTTTAATCTGCTCCGGGCTTGCCTCTATCCCTCTTTTAGTCACCATATATCCTAGAAACTTTCCTGCCCCCACTCCAAAATGGCAGTTAGCAGGATTTAGCTTCATGTTATACTGATCCAGGATATCAAATGCTCGCTTGATATCCTGGAGGTGATTCTCATCCTTTTTAGATTTTACTACCATGTCATCGATGTACACCTCCATAGTGTCTCCCAGCTTGTCTTTGAACATCATGTTCACCAATCTTTGATATGTTGCACCTGCATTTTTCAAACCAAAGGGCATAGCATTGTAGCAATAAATACCTGTTGGTGTCATGAAAGCAGTATCCTCCTGGTCAGAAGGTTCCATTTGGATCTGCTGGAATCCTGAAGATGCATCCATGAAGGTTAACATTTCATGGCCGGCAGTAGCATCAACCATTGAGTCGATATGAGGAAGAGGAACTGGGTCTTTGGGACAAGCTTTGTTTAAGTCTGTGTAATCTACACACACTTTCCATTTCCCATTTTTCTTTTGCACCACAACTACATTCGCCAGCCATTTAGGAAACTTCACTTCCCTAATAATCTTGCTCCTTAGTAGTCTTTCAACTTCCTCTTGGATGATCACATTTCGCTTCGGAGCAAACTTCCTTCTCTTTTGTTGGACAGGTTTGAATGACCTGTCAATACCAAGCTTATGTGTTATAATATCCTTGGAAATACCTGCCATATCCTCGTGCTTCCACACGAATGTTGACATCCTGCATTTCAAAAAATTAGTCAATTGTTCTTCAATATCCTGAGGGATATTGGTTCCCACGAGCACCGAGATATCCGGATTATTATGATCCAGGATCACTTTCTTTACATCCTGCTCTGAAGCCTCCACGATATCCTGGCCTCGAATCTTTAATTGCTATGCTGCACTAGGCTTTGTTGAGGATTTCATCGAAGAAGAATAACACTCCTTTGCTTCCTGTTGATCACTTTCCACCTTGATAACTCCCCAAGGAGTAGGGATCTTGATGCATTGATGGTAGGTTGATGGAACAGCTTTCATATCATGGATCCAAGGCCTACCTAGTATAATATTATAACAGGATAAAGAGTCTATGACACAAAAGCGCTGCATTGAGTTTACCCCTTGAATATACACGGGCAACTTTATCTCTCCTACGGTATTCCTAGCTTCTCCACTGAAACCAACGAGCACAGTGGACTTCGAAGTAATGTCCATCGGTGATACATTCATCCTCTTCAATGTTTCCAGCTGAATTATGTTGACCGAGCTGCCATTATCCACTAATATCCTGCGTACAAAATGGTTAGCAACATATAACGTTATTACTAAGGCATCGTGATGGGGATCCTGGACAGTATCCCTGTCATCATTATCGAACGTGATGACTTTTTCAGTTGTGAGGGTTGATATCCTTGTTGGCTTATCTCCCCTCTCTGCTTTGGCTTCATTCGCGTGTCTTTTCGCCGCAGAATATGATGTGCCGCAAATGTCGGATCCTCCTGAAATAAAGTTAATTATTTTTGCATCCGCATGAGGTGATGCTGCCCGTTCAGGATCCTTCTCAGGATCCTGACCCTTGTTCTTCTTTCTTCCCAAGAGGTCCTTCAGATATCCCTTACTCAAGAGATAACTTATTTCTTTTCTTAAAGCGATGCAATCCTCAGTAACATGTCTGAAGTCCTCATGGAAGGCACACCATTTGGACTTGTCCTTCCAATCAGACTTTTGTTGACTCTTTTGGGGCCATCTTGCTTTGTCTCCTAAACCCTGCATAGCATACATTAGTTCAGGTATGTTAACAGAAAAACAATATTCAGACAACTCAGGATACTCCTCAGGATCCTCGTCTTCAACAACATTCACTTTTTTGCTATCATTTCTGCCATATGGCTTTGAGCGATATGGTTTATACGAGGATTCTGATTTCCTGTTGGTTGACTCATAGGTTGTGGACTAATTCATTCTCTCTTGCATCTTTCTATCATCCTCCAGCCGAATGTATCTTAAAGCCCTGTTACGAGCCTCGTCGAGATTCCTGCAGGGATTCATTACGAGATCCTGGTAAAATTGAGAATCCTTTTGCAATCCCATCTTGAAGGCTTGCACGGCCGTTGCAACATCAAGGTGCGGGATATCCAAGGATTCCCGACTAAATTTGTTCACATAATCCCTCAAGGATTCCTGAGGTCCTTGAGTTATCCTGTAAAGGTCACTGGTTAATTTCTCAAAACTCCGGCTGCAAGAAAATTGACTATTAAATAAATTAACTAAATGAGCGAATGAAGTAATTGAGTGAGGAGGAACGTTTAAAAGCCATTTCAAGGCTGATCCTGTTAACGTAGAACCAAAACCCTTGCACAAGCATGCTTCTTTAAGATCTGGGGGGATAGGGTTGATTTCCATCCTTTCCCTATACTGGGCAATATGCTCCTCTGGATCCGTAGTTCCGTCATAGAGCTTCATGTTGGGGGTTTGAAATCTTTTCGGGATTTCAGCATCACAAATAGGATATGCAAACCGGGATATCCTGTGGCTGTCCTGGGATACTTCGGGAATTGGCTGAACCACCCCAGGTACACTGGATATCATGTCCTTCAGTTTTTGAAGCTCCCTGGAAAATGTTGATGTCATACCTGCATCCTGCAAAGATCCAATACCATTAGTAGCAAGAGTATTATTATTATTAGATACATTACCAGCTTGGGGGTTCTGGCCATATCCTGAAGCATATCCTGAGCTTCTCACATTTGATATTCTCACTGAAGAAGGTATCTCAGGAGTATGATTCTGGGAATGGCTAGGCACAATATTCCCCCGGTTATCCTCAGTATAAACTGTAGAGCTGAAGTTCAAAGCCCTGGGTTGCAAGGGAGTGACAGTATCTTCAGCAGGTCGACTCGGGCCAGACTTCAAGAGTTGTATCTCTCTCATCAGCATCTGATTAGTTTCCTGCTGCTGCCTCATCTGTTCCTGTACACTACCAAGAATTTCTTCGTTAGAAGCCAAAACAGGACCGGATCCCTGGACATTGCGAGGAGGGATAACATCCCGAGCCACATGACTTTCAGTTCCTTGTGAAGAGGCTTGCATTCTCGGAGGAGGTGGTGGAAGCACCGAACCAATTGTTGCAGAGGTTGTAGCAGACACGGTGGAAGAGCTCATGTTTGATCTTGAGGCCATTGAAAATAGTGTAACAAAAAGTTTTGAAAATAGAAAACTAAGTAACGATTTTGCAAAAGCTTTTAGTAGAAATAGCACCACTTGCCCCACGGTGGGCGCCAAATTGTTTTGGTCAAAAATTACCGAAGCAATTAAGTGATCAAATTAATTAATTGAGGTAGTGTGCTAGAAATGTGCGTTGAAAATTATGCTAGTTAAGTTATTTGCAAAACTGGTTTCAGGATACGGCTCAGGATATAGAGTTGTATCTATGATCAAACAACGAGCAAAAATATAAAAGGTGACACGGGATGTACGCGGAAAGCCCTTGATCAATCTTAATCGCCGGCACAAAACCTCGGGAGCTGACAATCGCAGCTGCCTTGTTCTTCTATTACTTCAAATATCAGGATACAGTGAAGGATGTGATGCGGATCAACTAAGTGTTACAACGTAATTTGAGTACAAGTGTTTGAGTGTAGTGATTGTTTGCAACTGGAGAGTAAAAGTGTGCGTAATGACGTATGCCTTAACCTGATCCGATCAACCTATTTATAGTAAAAGAAAACTAACTAAATATCCTATTATTCCGGGATTCGGCGGATATTCCCCAAACGAACGTTGCAGTCCTAGTCTTTCGGGTTCAACGTCTTCAAGCTAACTGATTTGCCCGGGTCTTGAGGGGAAGAAGTCTTCTTGAACGTTGGAGACTTGCACCTCCTAATCTGCACGTGGTTAAATCAGTCAATACTAGGATATCGTACAAGGATGTTACCAATATCCTGATCCGGTATCCTGATCACAAATAAACAATCAAACCCAGAATATTAGTCAGGATATATGTTCAGAAAATGACCCATAACATGCATGAAAAGGGCATTTTGGTCATTTACCTAAGGCATATAAACTACTTATCATACAACTACTTAAACTACGTGACCATAAGGTATAACCTCGGAAGGTTATTCCCTATACAACTATGGTCACTAAACATGCTTGGTCGGATCCCAATGATCGACCAAACGGGTCGAGTTCGAAAGTCTAAGCGGTGGTTTAGACCGCTTGACTTACGACTCTAAACAAGCACTAAACTAAAAGTGATGAGCTAAACATGTTGGAACATGTTTAATCTAAGTTAGAAAACAAGTTTTGACCGAAGTGTTTAATCTAAGTGATGAGCTAAACATGTTGGAACAAAGTGTTTTGATACCTAAGAGTAGTTTGGTTGCAAAATACGCATAAATGCGCATTTTGACCGAAACTACGACTCGTCACTATGCCTAGTCAACGTGGTAATCAGTAGGTATAGTCACACGGGACTATAACCATCGTGATTACGCTCACGTTGCGAAGTTCAAAAGAACTTCATGTTGACCAAAGACTGGTCAAAGCAGAAAGTCAAACACTGTTTGACTTTCACACTAAGAAAGCGATAAAAGAACGAAGGAAGCTTACAAAGGGTCCTTGCTTGAACTTGATCTTATAATTCTCAGGTATGAAGTTATAAAACCCCAACTTAGAGAATTTAGATCAAGTGTGAGTTGCACCAAGTGAAATGCTAGGCTATTTATACTTGTAGTGAACTCACAAGATCAAAACAAGTGTTTGTGTGGCCATCAAGCATTAAATCCTAGCCATACAAGTGTTAGAGGCCAGCTAATTTACTTGGGGAGGTGCTAACTTGGCTACCACACAAAGAAATTGCAAGAATGGCCCCTGAACTTCAATCTGCTGCACAAAAATGAGATTTATGTCCAGATCAGGCCGTGGCGTCGCGCCACGGCAGAGCCATGTGGTGGTGGCGCAGTGCCACCATGTGCCAGATCCCATAAAGTTTTCCAAAATGGCAGAAATGGTCCCTGCACACCCAAACCCGCGTATTTGACGTATTTAACCTCCGTTAAGCCATTTTCAAGGATCTACAAGGTCGTCAAAGTGTAGGGGACCTGAAATATGCTCAGAAATATCACGGATGTCGGTTCGTTTGGTCGTACGGTCACGTTTTTCGGTTAATTACGACGAAACTCGAACGGACGCGAAAACGAACCAAATTAAGCGACGAATGATATTTTCGCATGCCGATCACTAAAATAAAAATATTTTAGTGTGTACAAAAATTTTCGATGTCCAGATATGGTCAGAACGTAAGATATGCGCGAAAATGCAAACTTACATCGTTTTTGACACTTTTTGTCCCTGTAAGATCAAATAAGCATATTTTCGCACACCGAACCACTCAAAGCTTATTTCTAAGCTATGTTTAGATTATTTAGGGTATGTTTAGCTTATGATCAAGTTCCGGACTATACGTTGCCTTAGGAAACAGCAGACTTTTGAAGTTGGACGCAAATAGTCCCTGTGAGCGAATAAACTTGTTTTCGGCATACCAAACCCTTCAAAACTTATTTCTAAGTTATGTAAAGGTTATTTAAGGTATGTTAAGCCTATGTCACTATTCCGGAGTGTTTGTTGCTTTAAACTGGTTATATTTACGCATCAGTTCGCGTATAACCTTCCAGAAAGCGATTTAAAGCTCGCAATTGAACAAGAATTGATATGTGCAAACGATACACATATTTATACAAATCCCAAGTATGAAATATAATATTTCATTGGTTTGGTATTTGTTTAGTGGTTCAAGTGACACAGGTGTCATAGTTAAACATATAGGTGTATGCATAAATTACAAAGTGGTATCGTATAATCGACGAAAACTATATGAATATTGGAAATAAGCAAAAAGGAATGTTATTAATGGGATTGTTTCAAGTAAACAAAATGGTATATTGTACGTGATATACGAGCATTGGAATGATGGATAAACCTGTGATAACCGGTGATTTACGGCTCTTAATTACGTAATTAACAGGCGATTAACGCAATAATGAATAGTGTTTAAGACGTAGATTAACTCATTTAGGCTCTTGGAGTGCCCAGGAACGTTTATTCGTTTATACAGTGCGCGTATGGTGATTTACGGGAAATCTGCTGAATATTACGCGACAACGAACTGATACCGTACAAAATACTGACAATGCCGACAAATACGGATTTCCTACGAATATTCTATATTTATGAAATTAATTTTGTGAATTTATTGGGCTTCCGTGCGACACGAATGCAAACTGAACTAAAAACGCGATAGCAGGAAACGCATCAGCAACGAAACGGAAGCAACGGAGACGCCTGTCACCTTCAAAACTTACATGTTACGCAATATTTAGCTCCGCAATGAAATTTTAGTAATTACAGTCGAAACCGGATCAAAAAACGGATTAAAGACGGCAACGATATAATTTTTCGCGATTATTACCGTAATCGACAAACGAACGCGTCACACGACAAACGCCACTATTATACGCTTTTTAATTTTAGAATTTTATTCTTTCGACACTTATGGAGTTTGGGTTGCGATATCGGGTCTCGTACAAAATTTCGGGCCACTTACACATAAGATGGGCTTGTGGGCCCTGGGCCCAAGCCCAAAACCCACAAGCCTAAACCTACACATAATATATTAGATCTACAAAATTCTATCAAGATCTACAAAATCTTACAAGATTTATAAGATCTCTAGACAACTTTCCAAAATCCTATAAAATCTATACAAATCCTATATAAGATCTCTAGACAATCTTTCCAAAATCCTATAAAATCTATACAAATCCTATAAAATCTCTATAAATCTCTCCAAGAGATTATGTCTCAAGATCCCCACAAGATCTTCAAAGATCTTTATATATGACTCATATCCCTTCCTTATTCTTCAAAAAGTGCAGACAATAAACACACTCAAATTTCCTCTCCTACACAAACTAAATACACACACATGAAGACACTGCCTTTCCCCTATCGTGCCCTCCTCCCTCTTGATTACATACAACAGATACACACACCCAACCCTTTGTTCCTTCCCTTCTCCGGTGACCGGAGATACTCCGGCCGGCACCCCACCGAGGCAGCATGAAGGCTGTCCGACCTCCGACAGCCCCCCCTTCCTCGTTGAATGAAGCGGACCACCACCCCATTATCGAGTGGTGGTGGTGAGCCACGGCGGCAGGACAGAAGCGGAGAGAGAGAGAGAATCGGGGAGAGAGAGAGACGATGGAGGGATGACGACGGCACCGCCACTCACGGCGGCGGCAGTGGCGGCGTGGTGGTGCTCGGACTCCCACAACGACTTCAAGTTGAAGCTCGGTTCAGGTTCATCAGTTCAAGTTCGGTTTAAATTTCGTGCTCATATTCTGATTTGTTTCAAGTTTTGGTTCGGGTTTTAGACACACATCAGATTTCAAGTTCTGATTCAAGGTTCGGGTTTTGTTTTTGGTTCAAGCTTCTTGATTCAACAGGATCTAATTATGCTTGGTTCGGGTTTGTCTCATCTCGGGTCAGATTGGTTACGGGTGAGTTTTGGCTCGGTTCGGGTCAGATGCTAGTTCGGGTCAACACCCGGTCAAACCTGGTCAACCTGGTCAAAGACGGTCAACGGATCGGGTCAACTCAGTCAACACGTTCGGCGATTCGACATGAGGATTTGGTAAAGATTAGCGACACGATTTATTAATTTACGTAATTAAATCGTTTTAATTATTTCGTGAAATCGAGCTTATACCGAACCAAATCGTATATAAATTGTGTTTACACAACGCGTATATAATTGCCATATGTTTTGTTTCAATTGTTGTTGAATTTTGATAAAATAACGACAACTTGTGTTGTCGGGGGCGTCCAAAAACAGAGGAAACTCTGCCTGTTTTTCGAGAAAATCCGTAAAATAAAAACGCGTGCTATTATAAAACAACATTCGGATTCAAATGATATTTTAGAAATACAAATGCAAGTATAAAAATTTCTTCCTACGACACGATACAATTTACGAAAGCGACGTTTCGGAAAGTATTTACAACAATAAATATAGTATTTATATTTATTCTAAACTTTGAAATCTCGACGATTCTTTTATAAAGGTGAATGTAGTCTACATCGGACATCAACACATTGTGGGTTCTTTTATAGAAATTAATATAGCTATTATATTACTTTAAACTTGAAAGTTCGACAAGTCTTTATAAAATCAATGTAATGATTTATATCATTTCAAATATCGACTAATACGACTTCTTTTCATAAAAATAAATATATTGTATATTTATTTCAACAAACAAACGACCCGACAATTGTTTACTAAAATAAATATAGTGTATATATTTATTTGAAATATTAAACGACACGAATTCGTTTTATAAAAATAAATATAGGTTATATATATTTATTTTAAACATCATACATCACGGGCTCTTTTGTAAAATAGATATGGTTTATCCATTCCTTACAAATGTTCAACAACTCGATCATACTCTTGTAAAATAAATATAACTTTTTATATTTATTTCAAAACGCCTAAACGGCATCTACATATACTTTGACGAATAAATACAAGACGCAATATATGATGCGAATTTGTCATATGTTATTTTTATATAAACATTCTTTTTATATACGTGCGACTTCTCGGGACGGCTAACGCTACTATACCGACATATTTATATATTTTTATATAAATATTCATATATTTTAAATCTCTCGAGAAGCTAAGTCTCTCTAAGACCTATTAACTGTTACTGACATTAGGCGAAGCTTAACAAGTATAACTTAATCGTTACTATTAAGTTATCAATTTACCGTTGAATCGTTCGATTATCGATTCGGTAGAGCTCGATGGCACGTAGTTTAGTTACTGCGTTATTTAGAAACTTATAAGACATTCCGTGTTAGGAATATTGTAGAATGCACGCTAGCAAGTCAAGTCTTGGAAACGACATCACGAAGTCGTAATTAGCTCGCTTTGCACAAGGCAATTCAGGTGAGTTCATAACCCCACCTTTTTACGGTTTTACATTTTTATAAATGTTTTCGGGGTGGAAAGACATGCACGTTTTGCAGAAAACACACAAAGTTCTCGATGAACAAAGACTGCATATTTTTAGACAAAGCACGTTGCGTAAGAACATACAAAGCTTTTGAACGAACGAAAACTCATATTTCTAAATCATATTACGAATGGATTATACTAAATATACCGTTTTTTTACAAAACAAATGTGTATTATCAAAATGTGAATGATTTTCATGACTAGGGATGGATCGTCTGGTGATAGTATAGAGAGACTGGGGAGTTAGCCTTAGAGGCTGGGGAGGTTCAGCCTTAGAGGCTGGGGTAAAATACATGATACAATTATTACAGACATTTTATACATGGTATGGTTAGCCTAAGGAGGGTATACTACTTAGATCATGTGAGTGGGTAGGCGGATACTTAAGGCCATTAATCCTCGTTGTAGGACCGAGGGACATGAGTGATAGATCTATTCGGGTGTAGCGAGCCCCACTCCTGAGTCCGCTGAATGGACCATGAGGTGACTATGTCTTACTGACGAAATCTGCTAGGTTTGAGTCTTCCTGCATCACTTCACACATATCAATGGCCTTGCAAACCATTGGTGATCTCTTTTTCCTTATTGCTTCATACCAGGGACATTTATACATACAAGACATACTTTAAAGGTTTTATACAAATTCAAAGCATAGGATTATGCGGGCATGGAGTCAAAGTCAGGGTGGGCATTGACGGTTATACGAACATTACAAATACAAGAGTTTACAAATACATGGTTTTACGAACATAATGCGTTACAAACACAAAGTTTCCATATAACTGGGCAAGAAAATGAATTCTAAATTCGTTTTCTCAATATTATCTCACAAACCGGTTATTCAAAAGATTTATTTCAAATCTTTCACAAACAAACTATGAACTCGCTCAACTTTATGTTGACTTTTTCGCATGTTCTTTCTCAGGTTACCTTTCAAAGTTATGGCACGGTTGGAATAGGAGAACCAGGTGGAGTCGAGTACTTAGTGGCGTTCATTTTCTAAAAGACTTAGCTTATTTGCTTCCGTTGTGCAATGAAGATACCAGTCCAGTCACGCCAACTCTGATAATTTCGGGGTGTGACAGATTGGTATCAGAGCTATAGGTTACAGCGAATTAGGCTTCTGTAGAGATACCTAGGCTCTAACCTCACTTTTCTCTGGGAACTTAGATTATTAAAACTTGATTACATACAGAACGCCTAGTACTCGAATATGGTCTCCAACTGTTGCCGAAAAACAAACAGTCAGAATTTTGTTTTAAACATACGCTATTGTGGTGTTTTACGCACGGTACATAAAAAAATTACATACAGTACACAAAACTCTGAGGGTTTAGGAAACATGCATTTAAGACCTTCGGAAACTTATGTTGAAGTTCATTAAAGGTCATCACGTAGGAACCGCGAATATTAACTCGGGCACACACTATTATCCATATTGTCTATGATATTTTAACTTCCCGAGCAGGCAGCCTACGCATAACGAAACGCTAGTGCACGAGAATACATGGAACTCAAATTTTACGTCAACGGATGTCGGAGTACATCACATTCTACGCGGAATGAAACGCTAATGCACATGTATACGTGAAACTTAAGCTATTCATCAACGGAGGTTGAAGTACGTCACATACGAATTTCGAGGTAAAAGTCACCGAGAAGACACTATGGAGCATTTCAGTGATGATATTAATCCTATCAGCACGAAAACTATCGATCATGTAACACCCCGTGTTTCCACAAGTCAAAGTCAAAGTCAAGGTCAAAGTCAACGACCGGTTATACGGATTTGACTTATAGAAATTTCTTTGTTTTATTTATATTATGTGAGTAAGTGTTGTTAATTACAAGCTATCGACGTGTTATTCAAATGACTTACGACTGTGAACTATAGGAAGTAACAATGCGATAAAGTTAATCAACTGACAACCAAGCTATGCTAATCGAACCGACTCCGAATCGCAACTCGATCCATACTTGTTGGTTATTATTATACGTGTGTGTGTGCCTTATGTGTTACTTGTGCATGATTATTTATGTTGTGTGGTGGAAATCAATCGAAACGCAATCTAACTCGAAATGCAATCGAACTCAATCGAAACTCGAACTATGAAATTTAGTAGTTGGGACTAAAAGTAATTTGACTAGGAAACCCTATCATGTCGAACCACTCGCAATCAAAAATCGAATCGGCAAAAATCGTCACAACAAACAATCAAACCACGTGTCATCCGGCCGGATAGCCATCCGACCGGATAGCCACTATGTCATCCGACCAGGATGTCATCCGACCAGGATGTCATCCGACCGGATCGTCATCCGAGCGGTGTGTCATCCGATCGGATAACCCTTTCCCCTTTTGGAATCCTATAAATACCCTTGTCATTGTCATTCTTTCTACTTTTGGAAACCCTCTGTCTGAACTGTTCGTGCTCCCCACCTTTTCTTCGATTTCTCTCGATCAAGGTAAGATCTCGTCCTAAATCTTGTACTTTCTTGATCTACACGCACTCCTACACCTTTCTATCTTTTAAATCTTAACTTTTAACCGTGAAATCACTAGATTTCGGGTGTTCTAGGATGATGTCATAATGTGTTCTTCAAGAACTTCATGTTTTGGCCTCAATCCACCAAGAACAACATAGATCCAACCGATTTCCACAAAGATCTTGTAAAGATCTCGACACAAGTGTGGTGAAAAAGGATTGAAAGATGGTTTTAACTTTCTTTCAACTATTTTGCACACAAAATACTCAAAACCGATAGGATCCGACCCTGATCTGGTCTTCTACTCTATCGTAGTGTTGTATTAGCTCAAGATCCGGATTCTACCCACGAGACTACCGATTTCGGGATAGTCAAGAACAACTGTCTCGAGCCGATAACCGGCCGGACTAGGGTGGTTCCTGGTCGGGTTGGTCATCTGGGTCGAACTAGGGGTTCTGTTGGCTAACACGTCGTCAAAGTGTCTCGACATAATGACAAACCATCAAAACGACCAAGTGTAGGACGAACGGAACAACCGTAACGGATTGCTGTCCGATCGGATGGGTCATCCGAACGGATTACCATCCGAACGGATCACACTTGGGTCCCACCTTTAAAAACAATCTCATCTGTAGTTTGAGTATCGAATGAATTGCAATCCGATCAGACGACCATCTGACTGGATTACTCTTCGGATCATGAGATACTAAGACTTTAAGGACTTAAACAATTTTCAACATGTTCATTAACAGGGTTGCCACCTGATCGGATGGACATCCGATCGAGTGACACTTCTGCTATGAACATGTCTTCACAAGTAATCTCACCATTAAGTTGCCATCCGACCGGACCACCGTCCGACCGGATGACCATCCGAACGGATTGTCATCCGCACGACCCACCATCCGATCGAACGACTTGATGGATAGAGATACTTCAATGTTCTCAAAATGCTACAATGAAAACTTCAAAAGTCAAGCCATCATACACAAACACATACTTCTTATAGGAAGAAACAATCCACTCGAATCGTCATCCGACCGGACCACTGTCCGACCAGATGACCATCCGAACGGATTGACATCCACACGGATTGCTGTCCGCTCGGATTACCATCCGAACAAACTACCATCCGACCCATTCACACCTTGTGACGTTTTACGTGTCACTTATCGTTATGCTATCGAATCTATTCAGGCTAACCCTACTCGCTAAGCGCTCCCTTCAATCCATTCACCGCTGTGAGTATACTCGATCCCTTTTTGCTTTACGCACTTTTGGGTGTTACATACGTTACGAATATTCAAACTACAACAATCACACTACTCAAAACTATTTGTACGCTAACCGTTAATGCATGTTATAAGTGGATTATGAATGCTTGTTTGTTATGTTTACACATGGAATGTTGTCTACCTGCCTTAGCAACGATAGTACTATAGTTTGGACTCAGCACCAGTTTACACGGGGGTTGTTAAGGACCATTACTTGCATGGATTACGGTGGTAATCATGTATTGCGAACTGCCTCAGGCAGTCAACCCGCAGTCATTGGTATCGATGGATCTATGTCGATAACTAATGTGCTTCATTTCACTATGTGTACGTGCTGGTTATGCGTAAACGAATTCGAACTCTATATGCTATTATCAAACTTGTATGCTCACCTTTACATTTTATGTATTGACTTTATTTTAACGTATGTGACAGGTGCTTAGGACGCACACATGATAGGAAGTTGAAGCTAGAATAAAGCTTTAGAGCCCAACAAATAGTTGTCTGTAGTGGTCAAACTAAGGGTCTCTAGAAGCAGATAAACAATTGCTGACTATTTTAAATCTGAGTTGTCGGAACAGAATATTTGCCTGGTTTTGTCTGTAATAATTATGTTACTGTTTGAGATACGGTATGGGACTTATTATTTAAATTGAATAGTATTTATAATTGTTATGGAAACTTCTGGACAATCTGTTTCGCTCAGTGCCATGCTCCGATGATTCCGCCATCGGTTGGGGTGTGACAGATCAGGAAGCAGCGGTTTGGCACGCGGTCCTGTAACGACACGAATCACGCCAAGGAGAAGACGCATGTCTTCGTATTCCCCCCTTTCTCATTAATGACGAATATGTTATGTTCGACATTCCATGGTAATGTACCTAACAACTGGTCGTCACATGAAACCCTAGGTAAAGTCCTCAGATTTCTTTTATTGAAATTCCGACTTTTGCATCTAGTGAGTAGATTTTCACATCTCTACTCCTCTTAATGGTCAGTGTATCACGATCATTACTTTCATTATAGCGAACACTAAATTGCTTCATTTCTTGAAAAATTCATATGTTACGCATGCATCGTTTGTTACGCATGTGGTTTCGTTTCGAATAAGCGTTTCATCAAAGTTCAAATGTTATTTCACTAAATCTAATTATTGGTTTGTGATTCGAATAACCCGCATTATTGTAACTGTTGGCTCTTTTGTTATTAAGTCAACACATTTTCTTGAAAATTCTTTTCTTTTCAAGTTACATACATGGTTTTTCGTTGTGACCATGCCGAAAGTTATCTTGTCGATACATATATTTATTGTCGGATTGCGCTAAAACCAAATTCAATTGTTTGAACTTGTCCATTACACATATTCACTTCAGGGCATCATATGATGTATTAGGAGCATCATATTCAAAATTCGTTTTAACAAGTGTTTCATTTGTTCTGAGTCGAAGTAAACTTGTTTGTCATTCGACTCCATTAAATTGTTTGTTGATTTCGACACCTTGTGGTGGTATTTTCACTTATTTGAAGGTTGCGCTAAACTCGTTTACATATCTTATGCATGGATTTAATTATTTATTTATTTATTGATTTAGATTAAATCCGCTTTGATTTAACACATTACAACAGTCTTAACACAATCGTGTGATAAGACAAGGGTACACAAAATTCATTTCATATTCCGGTGTACCTCCTAACGGTCCTTTCAACATCGATCGAATGTTTTGCGATATTCATTGCTTCTTCGTCTTCGATCGAAAACATTATTTCTTTGATGTTCAAATTTCAATTGAAAATCCTATGATGTTGTTAGAAACAAATTTTCATATTTACTTCATTGCGCTTTCAATTGAATGCAAAACACTGGTGATACTTGTTCGATCACCGCTATATTTGAATCGTTTCATTCATTGCGACACCTTGTGGCGTCGGTATAACTTGCAGCTTGTGCTGATCACGATCGAGCGTTTCATGCAAACTAGTACATTTGAGATTGTTGATTCTAAGTTCATCCAGTGGATGTTGTTGCTTCTAGAACTCATTTACTTATTGTGAACGTTCATATGGAATTCGATTGGTCGAAGTTCATGTTCATTGTTGGATCCCTGTTAACTTAGTCACATTAGTGACTGTACCTATACGTCTTGTTTCCTTGGACATCAGCTTTTGAAACACATTTCCTATAAACCGTTGGGTAAACGAATGTGCTTCATTTCACTATGTGTACGTGCTGGTTATGCGTAAACGAATTCGAACTCTATATGCTATTATCAAACTTGTATGCTCACCTTTACATTTTATGTATTGACTTTATTTTAACGTATGTGACAGGTGCTTAGGACGCACACATGATAGGAAGTTAAAGCTAGAATAAAGCTTTAGAGCCTAACAAATAGTTGTCTGTAGTGGTCAAACTAAGGGTCTCTAGAAGCAGATAAACAATTGCTGACTATTTTAAATCTGAGTTGTCGGAACAGAATATTTGCCTGGTTTTGTCTGTAATAATTATGTTAATGTTTGAGATACGGTATGGGACGTATTATTTAAATTGAATAGTATTTATAATTGTTATGGAAACTTCTGGACAATCTGTTTCGCTCAGTGCCATGCCCTGATGATTCCGCCATCGGTTGGGGTGTGACAGATTGGTATCAGAGCCATAACTATAGGGAATTAGGCAAGACTCGACCTAGTCCGGGTCGAAGTCTTAGAAACCAAGACTATAGTTAAGAACCAACAGACCGACTCGAGTATATCCAGTAGGGTTTTCGTATGAGCTTATTCCTCACTAATCTCACTTATGCTACCCTACCACTACACTCGGATTTTCAATCACAACAGGGCAATAGAGTCGAGATTAGGTGTGAAAACCACAAACTCCTGACTAAATTGCTTAATCAATACTGCTCAACGGGGGAAATTATACCAAATCAGGGGTGAAACCCATATTTTGATGAATAATCTCCTCTGTTTTTATCAAAAACAGAGACGAAGTTGTTAAGCCAGGGGTGAAATCCTAACCTTGACGACTTGTTCCGCACAATTTACAACACTCTCACCAAGGACTCGACGAACTCCAGTGACCTGAAATCTTGATATGACTAACGGGATGCGTGCCAAATGCCCCAGAATCGAGGCGAGGGCACAGTTCTGAAGGTCAGACATGAAAGACAAGTCCTTGTGAATAGTCGAACCACCTTGGTTAGTCCAAGTCTATTAGCCACAGACAATCTATCTCTCGGATTTTATAAGTTTCGTCGATTTTATGTGAATTATGTGGTTTATGTTTATTTATTGGCATATTGGGGTATCGTTGGATTCGATCTAACGCTTTTTGTTTCTGCTGATCACACAACACACTACGATATACGCTCATGATAGGTCCCGGTTTCGCTCCGAAATGATTGCGAACCGAACGTGTGACGTGTGGAATCCGTACACGAACGTGACTGAACACACGAGAACGTGATATAATCAGTGATTCTATTGACAGATCTGAGATCGTACAAGCACCTGAATCACGATGTCACTTTCTCTCTCTAGTTTCTCTCTCTAGATCTAGAGCCCTTCAATCCTCTGAAATACCAAAAGTGTCAAAAGTTCTAAACCTAACACCTTAGGTTCCTATTTATAGGCCAAGGGATCTAGAACTCTGTTTTCTGACTGCCTCTGGTGATTAAATGCGTATGTGTTTCCTTGCTTCTGTGCCTTACTTGCTTAGGTGTTATGTGATTATGTGCTCTACGTGCTTATTTGTATACGTGATATTGTGCTCTATGTGTTATGTATTTACGTGAATACGCGTGTTCCTGAGCTTTAGTAAGTGGTAAACGTGTGAGGTGAGATTCGAATACAATGTGTTAAGTCCTGTGACGATGACTATTGCAGACAATGTCGTCTGGATCCCGTCACGCACTTTCTCGTCAAGAAAAGAGGGACAAACGCCTTGCTTCCATCATCGCTAAAAGTGTGGCAAAGGCCGTAAGTGATGTTTATGAGAATGCCAGCAAATCGTCTGAGGAATCAAGGACCGACGCTCCTAAAGCTGCCGCAAGGCCTTTCAGTTTCAAGCAATTCAAGTCGTGTGGGCCAAAAGAATTCACTGGCGAGGGAGGTCCGACTGCACTATTCCAATGGTTTGATTCCATTGAGGTCACTCTGCGACAGAGTGGTTGCCCTGATGACCTTCGAACTCTGAATGCTACCGGCGTTTTCCAGTCCCGTGCACTAGACTGGTGGACGGCCGAGAGGAACAAGCGAGGGAACGATGCAGCCTACGGCCTGTCGTGGGACGAGCTCAAGGAAGTTATGCTAGAGGAATTCTGCCCTCCTCACGAACGTCAAAAGCTTGAAGATGAATTTTGGCACATACACCAGCATGAGGGTGACAATGCTGCTCTCACTACTCGTTTCAAACAACTCAGCATCATCTGTCCTGATCAAGTCAGGACTTCGGAGATCACAATCAAGAAGTACATCCGAGCTTTGCCTGACTGCGTCGCAGATTTCGTGCAAGCGGCTAAGACTAAGATAATCGAAGAAACTTACCTACTGGCCGCCGAAATCAACGACAAAAGGGTTAAGGCTGGTGTCTGGGATAAAACTTCGAAGAATCTGCATCAAGCTACCGCCACCACACCAACTGCTGAACCCACCTCATCGAGCAACAAGAGAAAGAACAAGAGAAAGAACAGCTCCAGCAACAAGAACTGTGCGATCACTGCTGCACCCATTCAAGCTGTACCAGCCCAACAGCATCAAGTAGCGGCGCCTGTGGCTAATGCACCACCTGCAAAGCATGCATACACTGGGCCACACCCGCTCTGTCCTACTTGCACCTACCACCACCAAACTGCCATTGCTTGCCGTTTTTGTGCTCATTGCAATGTATACGGCCACTTTACTGCCAACTGTCGTATTCGACAAGCTCCTGCCAATCAAGCTCTACTCACTGCCCCACAGGGTCAACAAGCTCCTCCGGCACCCGCGGTCAAAGCCAGAGCCTGCTTCGCATGTGGCGACCCGAACCACTTCGCCAACATGTGCCCAAACAGGGTCGTGAAACAAGAGCCTCAACAACAGCAGCCTCAGCAGCAACAACAACAGCAGCAGCAACAACAGGCCGCACGCGCCAGAACTTTCAACCTCAACGTGCGTCAAGCCCAGGTCGACAACAACGTGGTCAATGGTACGTTCCTTGTGAATGGTATTTATGCTTCCTGTTTGTTTGATACTGGAGCGGATAATTGCTTTGTGTCGTTCGAATTCGAGAAACTCCTTAATCGTAAACGCACCAAACTCTCCTCGACGTTCGACGTTGAAGTCGCTACCGGAAGAACCGTTGCCGTTAATTCTGTCCTTCGTGATTGTACCCTTGAGCTCAACAATCACATCTTCCCAATCGACCTTATTCTGATGCAACTCGGAAGTTTTGACGTCATAGTAGGCATGGAATTTCTTCGAGAAAACCATGCTGAAGTTGTGTGCTTCGACAAGATGATTCGATTTTCGCTCGCGAACGGTGACTTATTATGTGTATACGGTGATACTACTTCAAAGGGTCTCAAGCTCATGTCATGTGTCCAAGCTAGCAAGTATCTCCGCAAGGAATACAGAGCTTTCTTGGCTAACATTGTAGTAGCGGAGAAGGAAAAGAAAGAGAAGAAGGAAGTGAAAGACGTTCCTGTGGTTCGAGAATTTCCTAACGTTTTTCCAGAGGATCTTCCCGGATTACCGCCAAGTCGTGATATCGACTTTCGTATCGACCTCATTCCTGGAGCCAACCCTATTGCCAAAGCTCCTTACCGACTCGCGCCGTCCGAAATGCGCGAACTCTCAACCCAACTCCAGGAATTACTTGAGAAAGGCTTCATTCGCCCGAGCACCTCTCCTTGGGGCGCGCCAGTCCTTTTCGTCAAAAAGAAGGACGGGTCGTTCAGGATGTGCATCGACTATCGGGAATTGAATAAGTTAACTATCAAGAACCGCTATCCCCTACCTCGCATCGACGATTTATTCGATCAACTACAAGGCGCTACGTGTTTCTCAAAGATCGATCTACGTTCAGGATATCACCAACTACATATTCAGGAGGAGGATATACCCAAAACCGCGTTTCGCATTCGTTACGGCCACTACGAATTCGTTGTCATGCCTTTTGGTTTAACCAACGCACCAGCGGTTTTCATGGATCTGATGAATCGCGTGTGTAAACCGTATCTCGACCGTTTCGTCATCGTATTTATCGATGATGTCTTGATCTATTCCAAGTCGAAAGCTGAACACGCGCAGCATCTACGTTTGGTTCTCGAGTTACTTCAGGGGAACCAACTCTATGCCAAGTTCTCCAAGTACGAATTTTGGTTGGAGGAAGTTCAGTTTCTGGGTCACATTATTAGTAGTCAAGGCATTCACGTCGATCCTGCGAAGATTGAAGCTGTCAAGAGCTGGGTTACGCCTAAGAACCCGTCTGAAGTCCGCTCTTTTCTCGGACTAGCGGGCTATTATCGACGATTTATCGATGGATTCTCAAAGATCGCTGTGCCGCTTACCTCTCTCACGCATAAAGACAAGCCTTTTGTTTGGAAAACCGAACAAGAGTCTGCCTTTCGAACCCTCAAGCACATGCTTTGCAACGCTCCTGTTCTCACATTGCCCGACGGAAACAATAATTTCATTGTCTATTTTGATGCTTCCAACCTTGGTCTTGGTTGTGTCCTTATGCAACGGGACAAGGTCATAGCTTACGCATCTCGTCAGCTCAAAGTCTACGAGAAGAACTATACAACCCATGATCTCGAGCTAGGCGCAGTTGTTTTTGCATTAAAGATTTGGCGACACTACCTGTATGGTACCAAGTGTACGATCTTCACCGATCATAGGAGCCTGCAACACATCTTTAATCAGAAGGAACTTAATATGCGTCAACGCCGATGGGTAGAACTTCTCAACGATTACGACTGTGAGATCCGTTATCACCCAGGCAAGGCAAATGTTGTCGCCGATGCACTTAGCAGACGGAGCTATCTGCTTAGCACTCGTAATGTTCAAGCCCAACACGATCTCGAAACCCTCATCCGCGACGCTCAACATGCGTGTTTTAACGAACGCACCCTGAAGAAAGAAAGAATCTACCACGATGGAGCCAAACTTGTGAGCAAATCGAACGGGATATTCCACTTTCTGGACCGAATTTGGATTCCCAAACGAACCAATTTGCGACAGATCTTGATGGATGAAGCCCACAAATCCCGGTATTCTGTTCATCGCGGTGCCGATAAAATGTACCAGGACCTTCGTTATAAGTACTGGTGGCCGGGTATGAAAAGGGATATCGCTCTCTACATCGGAAAATGCCTAACTTGTGCTAGAGTCAAGGTTGAACATCAAAGACCCTCTGGCTTACTCGAACAACCACCGATTGCCATGTGGAAGTGGGAAAGTATAGCTATGGACTTTATAACCAAGCTACCGCACACGTCATAAGGTCACGACAGCATTTGGGTTGTGGTCGACCGTTTGACTAAATCAGCACACTTTTTGCCGATACGAGAAGACTAAAAGGTAGAACGATTAGCCCGAATCTACACCGACGAGATCATTTGTAATCATGGGACGCCTCGTGACATCATCTCTGATCGTGATGCTCGGTTTACCTCGCGACTGTGGGAAACGTTTCAAATGGAACTCGGTACATCGCTCAATCTAAGTACCGCTTTCCACCCCCAAACCGACGGTCAGACTAAAAGAACGATCCGTACTCTTGAAGACATGCTCCGTTCGTGTGTCTTAGACTTTGGTGGTAATTGGGACAAATACCTGCCGTTAGTCGAATTCTCGTATAACAACAGCTATCATTCTAGCATCCAAATGGCACCATTCGAGGCATTATACGGAAGAAGATGTCGATCGCCCATTGTGTGGCACGAGATCGGTCATTCGCAATTAACCGGTCCTGAGCTATTACAAGAAACGACAGACAAAATTTTCCAAATTCGAGACAACCTGGTGAAAGCTCGGGATCGACAGAAAAGTTACGCCGATAAGAAACGCAAGCCCCATGAATTTGACGTTGGTGACTACGTACTCCTAAAGGTATCACCTTGGAAGGGTGTAGTCCGATTCGGCAAAAAGGGAAAACTCACACCTCGATATGTTGGACCTTTTAAGATTCTGGAAAGGATCGGAAAAGTCGCCTACAGACTCGAACTACCAGAGGAACTTAGTAATGTCCACCCGACTTTCCATGTGTCAAACCTCCGAAAGTGCCTAGCCGACCACGACTTACACGTTCCTCTCGATGATCTGCAAGTGAACGAAACATTACACTTCGTGGAAAAGCCTGTCGAAATCATGGATCGCCAAACCAAGCAACTCAGGCGCTCTCGCATTCCTATCGTGAAAGTCCGATGGGAAGGCAAACGAGGTGCAGAGTTCACTTGGGAACTCGAAAGCGACATGAAGGCAAAGTACCCGCAGTTGTTCAAAGAGAAAGTCTAGAAAGAGAAAGTTCTCAAACGTGAAGCACGGCGTTGTACAACTTCCAGCCTAATTTCGGGACGAAATTCCCTAAACAAGGGGAGGCTGTAACACCCCGTGTTTCCACAAGTCAAAGTCAAGGTCAAAGTCAACGACCGGTTATACGGATTTGGCTTATAGAAATTTCTTTGTTTTATTTATATTATGTGGAGTAAGTATTGTTAATTACAAGCTATCGACATGTTATTCAAACGACTTATGACTGTGAACTATAGGAAGTAACAATGCGATAAAGTTAATCAACTGACAACCAAGCTATGCTAATCGAACCGACTCCGAATCGCAACTCGATCTATACCTGTTGGTTATTATTATACGTGTGTGTGTGCCTTATGTGTTACTTGTGCATGATTATTTATGTTGTGTTGTGGAAATCAATCGAAACGCAATCTAACTCAAAATGCAATCGAACTCAATCGAAACTCGAACTATGAAATTTAGTAGTTGGGACTAAAAGTAATTTGACTAGGAAACCCTATCTTGTCGAACCACTCGCAATCAAAAATCAAATCGGCAAAAATCGTCACAACAAACAATCGAACCACGTGCCATCCGGCCGGATAGCCATCCGACCGGATAGCCACTATTTTATCCGACCAGGATGTCATCCGACCGGATCGTCATCCGAGCGGTGTGTCATCCGATCGGATAACCCTTTCCCCTTTTTGAATCCTATAAATACCCTTGTCATTGTCATTCTTTCTACTTTTGGAAACCCTCTGTCCGAACTGTTCGTGCTCCCCACCTTTTCTTCGATTTCTCTCGATCAAGGTAAGATCTCGTCCTAAATCTTGTACTTTCTTGATCTACACGCACTCCTACACCTTTCTATCTTTTAAATCTTAACTTTTAACCGTGAAATCACTAGATTTCGGGTGTTCTAGGATGATGTCATCATGTGTTCTTCAAGACTTCATGTTTTGGCCTCAATCCACCAAGAACAACTTAGATCCAACCGATTTCCACAAAGATCTTATAAAGATCTCGACACAAGTGTGGTGAAAAAGGATTGAAAGATGGTTTTAACTTTCATTCAACTCTTTTGCACACAAAATACTTAAACCGATAGGATCCGACCCTGATCTGGTATTCTACTCTATCGTAGTGTTGTACTAGCTCAAGATCCGGATTCTACCCACGAGACTACCGATTTCGGGATAGTCAAGAACAACCGTCTCGAGCCGATAACCGGCCGGACTAGGGTGGTTCCTGGTCGGGTTGGTCATGGGTTCTGTTGGCTAACACGTCGTCAAAGTGTCTCGACATAATGACAAACCATCAAAACGACCAAGTGTAGGACGAACGGAACAACCGTAACGGATTGCTATCCGACCGGATTGCTGTCCGATCGGATAGGTCATCCGAACGGATTACCATCCGAACGGATCACACTTGGGTCCCACCTTTGAGTATCGAACGAATTGCAATCCGCTCGGACGACCATCTGACTGGATTACTCTTCGGATCATGAGATACTAAGACTTTAAGGACTTAAACAATTTTCAACATGTTCATTAACAGGGTTGCCACCCGATCGGATGGACATCCGATCGAGTGACACTTCTGCTATGAACATGTCTTCACAAGTAATCTCACCATTAAGTTGTCGTCCGACCGGACCACCGTCCGACCGGATGACCATTCGAACGGATTGTCATCCGCACGACCCACCATCCGATCGAACGACTTGATGGATAGAGATACTTCAATGTTCTCAAAATGCTACAACGAAAACTTCAAAAGTCAAGCCATCATACACAAACACATACTTCTTATAGGAAGAAACAATCCACTCGAATCGTCATCCGACCGGACCACTGTCCGACCGGATGACCATCCGAACGAATTGACATCCTCACGGATTGCTGTCCGCTCGGATTACCATCCGAACGAACTACCATCCGACCCATTCACACCTTGTGACGTTTTACGTGTCACTTATCGTTATGCTATCGAATCTATTCAGGCTAACCCTACTCGCTAAGCGCTCCCTTCAATCCATTCACCGCTGTGAGTATACTCGATCCCTTTTTGCTTTACGCACTTTTAGGTGTTACATACGTTACGAATATTCAAACTACAACAATCACACTACTCAAAACTATTTGTACGCTAACCGTTAATGCATGTTATACGTGGCTTATGAATGCTTGTTTGTTATGTTTACACATGGAATGCTGTCTACCTGCCTTAGCAACGATAGTACTATAGTTTGGACTCAGCACCCGTTTACACGGGGGTTGTTAAGGACCATTACTTGCATGGATTACGGTGGTAATCATGTATTGTGAACTGCCTCAGGCAGTCAACCCGCAGTCATTGGTATCGATGGATCTATGTCGATAACTAACGTGCTTCATTTCACTATGTGTACGTGCTGGTTATGCGTAAACGAATTCGAACTCTATATGCTATTATCAAACTTGTATGCTCACCTTTACATTTTATGTATTGACTTTATTTTAACGTATGTGACAGGTGCTTAGGACGCACACATAATAGGAAGTTGAAGCTAGAATAAAGCTTTAGAGCCCAACAAATAGTTGTCTGTAGTGGTCAAACTAAGGGTCTCTAGAAGCAGATAAACAATTGCTGACTATTTTAAATCTGAGTTGTCGGAACAGAATATTTGCCTGGTTTTGTCTGTAATAATTATGTTACTGTTTGAGATACGGTATGGGACTTATTATTTAAATTGAATAGTATTTATAATTGTTATGGAAACTTCTGGACAATCTGTTTCGCTCAGTGCCATGCTCCGATGATTCCGCCATCGGTTGGGGTGTGACAGATCAGGAAGCAGCGGTTTGGCACGCGGTCCTGTAACGACACGAATCACGCCAAGGAGAAGACGCATGTCTTCGTATTCCCCCCTTTCTCATTAATGACGAATATGTTATGTTCGACATTCCATGGTAATGTCACCTAACAACTGGTCGTCACATGAAACCCTAGGTAAAGTCCTCAGATTTCTTTTATTGAAATTCCGACTTTTGCATCTAGTGAGTAGATTTTCACATCTCTACTCCTCTTAATGGTCATTGTATCACGATCATTACTTTCATTATAGCGAACACTAAATTGCTTCATTTCTTGAAAAATTCATATGTTACGCATGCATCGTTTGTTACGCATGTGGTTTCGTTTTGAATAAGCGTTTCATCAAAGTTCAAATGTTATTTCACTAAATCTAATTATTGGTTTGTGATTCGAATAACCCGCATTATTGTAACTGTTGGCTCTTTTGTTATTAAGTCAACACATTTTCTTGAAAATTCTTTTCTTTTCAAGTTACATACATGGTTTTTCGTTGTGACCATGCCGAAAGTTATCTTGTCGATACATATATTTATTGTCGGATTGCGCTAAAACCAAATTCAATTGTTTGAACTTGTCCATTACACATATTCACTTCAGGGCATCATATGATGTATTAGGAGCATCATATTCAAAATTCGTTTTAACAAGTGTTTCATTTGTTCTGAGTCGAAGTAAACTTGTTTGTCATTCGACTCCATTAAATTGTTTGTTGATTTCGACACCTTGTGGTGGTATTTTCACTTATTTGAAGGTTGCGCTAAACTCGTTTACATATCTTATGCATGGATTTAATTATTTATTTATTGATTTAGATTAAATCCGCTTTGATTTAACACATTACAACAGTCTTAACACAATCGTGTGATAAGACAAGGGTACACAAAATTCATTTCATATTCCGGTGTACCTCCTAACGGTCCTTTCAACATCGATCGAATGTTTTGCGATATTCATTGCTTCTTCGTCTTCGATCGAAAACATTATTTCTTTGATGTTCAAATTTCAATTGAAAATCCTATGATGTTGTTAGAAACAAATTTTCATATTTACTTCATTGCGCTTTCAATTGAATGCAAAACACTGGTGATACTTGTTCGATCACCGCTATATTTGAATCGTTTCATTCATTGCGACACCTTGTGGCGTCGGTATAACTTGCAGCTTGTGCTGATCACGATCGAGCGTTTCATGTAAACTAGTACATTTGAGATTGTTGATTCTAAGTTCATCCAGTGGATGTTGTTGCTTCTAGAACTCATTTACTTATTGTGAACGTTCATATGGAATTCGATTGGTCGAAGTTCATGTTCATTGTTGGATCCCTGTTAACTTAGTCACATTAGTGACTGTACCTATACGTCTTGTTTCCTTGGACATCAGCTTTTGAAACACATTTCCTATAAACCGTTGGGTTCTTATTGTTGAGGAATGTCCTTGAATTCACATGATTTGAATAAGTCTTGATTCAATTTTGTGGTCATCCACTTTGATACTATTCGTATTTATTAACACATAACGCAACTCTAAGGAGATAACATGGACTAAATTTCGAGGACGAAATTTCTACAACAGGGGGAGAATGTGACAACCGGTGATTTACGGCTCTTAATTACGTAATTAACAGGCGATTAACGCAATAATGAATAGTGTTTAAGACGTAGATTAACTCATTTAGGCCCTTGGAGTGCCCAGGAACGTTTATTCGTTTATACAGTGCGCGTATGGTGATTTACGGAAAATCTGCTGAATATTACGCGACAACGAACTGATACCGTACAAAATACTAACAATGCCGACAAATACGGATTTCCTACGAATATTCTATATTTATGAAATTAATTTTGTGAATTTATTGGGCTTCCGTGCGACACGAATGCAAACTGAACTAAAAACGCGATAGCAGGAAACGCATCGGCAACGAAACGGAAGCAACGGAGACGCCTGTCACCTTCAAAACTTACATGTTACGTAATATTTAGCTCCGCAATGAAATTTTAGTAATTACAGTCAAAACCGGATCGAAAAACGGATTAAAGACGGCAACAATATAATTTTTCGTGATTATTACCGTAATCGACAAACGAACGCGTCACACGACAAACGCCACTATTATACGCTTTTTAATTTTAGAATTTTATTCTTTCGACACTTATGGAGTTTGGGTTGCGATATCGGGTCTCGTAGAAAATTTCGGGCCACTTACACATAAGATGGGCTTGTGGGCCCTGGGCTCAAGCCCAAAACCCACAAGCCTAAACCTACACATAATATATTAGATCTACAAAATTCTATCAAGATCTACAAAATCTTACAAGATTTATAAGATCTCTAGACAATCTTTCCAAAATCCTATAAAATCTATACAAATCCTATAAAATCTCTATAAATCTCTTCAAGAGATTATGTCTCAAGATCCCCACAAGATCTTCAAATATCTCTATATATGACTCATATCCCTTCCTTATTCTTCAAAAAGTGCAGACAATAAACACACTCAAATTTCCTCTCCTACACAAACTAAATACACCCACATGAAGACACTGCCTTTCCCTTCTCGTGCCCTCCTCCCTCTCGATTACATACAACAGATACACACACCCAACCCTTTGTTCCTTCCCTTCTCCGGTGACCGGAGATACTCCGACTGGCACCCCACCGAGGCAGCATGAAGGCTGTCCGACCTCCGACAGCCCCCCCTTCCTCGTTGAATGAAGCGGACCACCACTCCATTGTCGGGCAGGACAGAAGCGAAGAGAGAGAGAGAGAACCGGGGAGAGAGAGAGAGAGAGACGATGGAGGGATGACGACGGTGCTGCCACTCACGGCGGCGGCAGTGGTGGCTTGGTGGTGCTCGGACTCCCACGACGACTTCAGGTTGAAGCTCGGTTCAGGTTCGTCAGTTCAAGTTCGGTTTAAATTTCGTGCTCATATTTTGATTTGTTTCAAGTTTTGGTTCGGGTTTTAGACACACATCAGATTTCAAGTTCTGATTCAAGGTTCGGGTTTTGTTTTTGGTTCAAGCTTCTTGATTCAACAGGATCTAATTATGCTTGGTTCGGGTTTGTATCATCTCGGGTCAGATTGGTTACGGGTGAGTTTTGGCTCGGTTCGGGTCAGATGCTAGTTCTGTTCAACACCCGGTCAAACCTGGTCAACCTGGTCAAAGACGGTCAACGGATCGGGTCAACTCAGTCAACACGTTCGGCGATTCGACATGAGGATTTGGTAAAGATTAGCGACGCGATTTATTAATTTACGTAATTAAATCGTTTTAAATATTTCGTGAAATCGAGCTTATACCGAACCAAATCGTATATAAATTGTGTTTACACAACGCGTATATAATTAGCCATATGTTTTGTTTCAATTGTTGTTGAATTTTGATAAAATAACGACAACTTGTGTTGTCGGGGGCGTCCAAAAACAGAGGAAACTCTGCCCGTTTTTCGAGAAAATCCGTAAAATAAAAACGCGTGCTATTATAAAAAAACATTCGGATTCAAATGATATTTTAGAAATACAAATGCAAGTATAAAAATTTCTTCCTACGACACCATACAATTTACGAAAGTGACGTTTCGGAAAGTATTTACAACAATAAATATAGTATTTATATTTATTCTAAACTTTGAAATCTCGACGATTCTTTTATAAAGGTGAATGTAGTCTACATCGGACATCAACACATTTCGGGTTCTTTTATAGAAATTAATATAGCTATTATATTACTTTAAACTTGAAAGTTCGACAAGTCTTTATAAAATCAATGTAATGATTTATATCATTTCAAATATCGACTAATACGACTTCTTTTCATAAAAATAAATATATTGTATATTTATTTCAACAAACAAACGACCCGACAATTGTTTACTAAAATAAATATAGTGTATATATTTATTTGAAATATTAAACGACACGAATTCGTTTTATAAAAATAAATATAGCTTATATATATTTATTTTAAACATCATACATCACGGGCTCTTTTGTAAAATAGATATGGTTTATCCATTCCTTACAAATGTTCAACAACTCGATCATACTCTTGTAAAATAAATATAACTTTTTATATTTATTTCAAAACGCCTAAACAGCATCTACATATACTTTGACGAATAAATACAAGACGCAATATATGATGCGAATTTGTCATATGTTATTTTTATATAAATATTCTTTTTATATACGTGCGACTTCTTGGGACGGCTAACGCTACTATACCGACATATTTATATATTTTTATATAAATATTCATATATTTTAAATCTCTCGAGAAGCTAAGTCTCTCTAAGACCTATTAACTGTTACCGACATTAGGCGAAGCTTAACAAGTATAACTTAATCGTTACTATTAAGTTATCAATTTACCGTTGAATCGTTCGGTTATCGATTCGGTAGAGCTCGATGGCACGTAGTTTAGTTACTGCGTTATTTAGAAACTTATAAGACATTACGTGTTAGGAATATTGTAGAATGCACGCTAGCAAGTCAAGTCTTGGAAACGACATCACGAAGTCGTAATTAGCTCGCTTTGCACAAGGCAATTCAGGTGAGTTCATATCCCCACCTTTTTACGGTTTTACATTTTTATAAATGTTTTCGGGGTGGAAAGACATGCACGTTTTGCAGAAAACACACAAAGTTCTCGATGAACAAAGACTGCATATTTTTAGACAAAGCACGTTGTGCAAGAACATACAAAGCTTTTGAGCGAACGAAAACTCATATTTCTAAATCATATTACGAATGGATTATACTAAATATACCGGTTTTTACAAAACAAATGCGTATTATCGAAATGTGAATGATTTTCATGACTAGGGATGGATCGTCTGGTGATAGTATAGAGAGACTGGGGAGTTAGCCTTAGAGGCTGGGGAGGTTCAGCCTTAGAGGCTGGGGTAAAATACATGTTACAATTATTACAGACATTTTATACATGGTATGGTTAGCCTAATGAGGGTATACTACTTAGATCATGTGAGTGGGTAGGCGGATACTTAAGGCCATTAATCCTCGTTGTAGGACCGAGGGACATGAGTGATAGATCTATTCGGGTGTAGCGAGCCCCACTCCTGAGTCCGTTGAGTGGACCATGAGGTGACTATGTCTTACCGACGAAATCTGCTAGTTTTGAGCCTTCCTGCATCACTTCACACATATCAATGGCCTTGCAAACCATTGGTGATCTCTTTTTCCTTATTGCTACATACCAGGGACATTTATACATACAAGACATACTTTAAAGGTTTTATACAAATTTAAAGCATAGGATTATGCGGCCATGGAGTCAAAGTCAGGATGGGCATTGACGGTTATACGAACATTACAAATACAAGAGTTTACAAATACAAGGTTATACGAACATAATGCGTTACAAACACAAAGTTTCCATATAACTGGGCAAGAAAATGATTTCTAAATTCGTTTTCTCAATATTATCTCACAAACCGGTTATTCAAAAGATTTATTTCAAATCTTTCACAAACAAACTATGAACTCGCTCAACTTTATGTTGACTTTTTCGCATGTTCTTTCTTAGGTTACCTTTCAAAGTTATGGCACGGTTGGAATAGGAGAACCAGGTGGAGTTGAGTACTTAGTGGTGTTCATTTTCTAAAAGACTTAGCTTATTTGCTTCCGCTGTGCAATGAAGATACCAGTCCAGTCACGCCAGCTCTGATAATTTCGGGGTGTGACAGATTGGTATCAGAGCTATAGGTTACAGCGAATTAGGCTTCTGTAGAGATACCTAGGCTCTAACCTCACTTTTCTCTGGGAACTTAGATTATTAAAACCTGATTACATACAGAACGCCTAGTACTCGAATATGGTCTCCAACCGTTGCCGAAAAACAAACAGTCAAAATTTTGTTTTAAACATACGCTATTGTGGTGTTTTACACACGGTACATAAAACAATTACATACAGTACACAAAACTCTGAGGGTTTAGGAAACATGCATTTAAGACCTTCGGAAACTTATGTTGAAGTTCATTAAAGGTCATCATGTAGGAACCGCGAATATTAACTCGGGCACACACTATTATCCATATTGTCTATGATATTTTAACTTCCCGAGCAGGCAGCCTACGCATAACGAAACGCTAGTGCATGAGAATACATGGAACTCAAATTTTACGTCAACGGATGTCGGAGTACATCACATTCTACGCGGAACGAAACGCTAATGCACAGGTATACGCGGAACGAAACGCTAATGCAAAGTTATGGCACGGTTGGAATAGGAGAACCAGGTGGAGTCGAGTACTTAGTGGCGTTCATTTTCTAAAAGACTTAGCTTATTTGCTTCCGCTGTGCAATGAAGATACCAGTCCAGTCACGCCAGCTCTGATAATTTTGGGGTGTGACAAAACCGCTAGCTATGAAGCGCGATAGACACTAGTAATAATTGGTGAAAGTGACACTAATAAGAACTCTGGGACGAGTTCTTGAGAATAGAAGGTCATCATTAGATAGGCTCGTGGTCCTGTTGATGGGCGGGAAGGAAAGATAATTAGTGTTTAATGGGAATGAGAAAGGTTTCGGGGACGAAACCTCATTTAAGGGGGGTAGACTTGTAACACCCCAAAACCCGAATGTTTATGTTTGCCATATGTTCTTATATGACATATCATGAAATAAATGACTAGGCTATTTAACCTAGTGAAGTGTATGGTAAAAACTATTTAAAAGATGAAAGTTGTGGCAATCATGTTTTAGTGGCAAACACGGAGGGGCTAAATGGAATAAGATGAAAGTTGAGTTACTAAATAACAAAGCTCACACATACAAACACACACATCGTGTGTTCGAGAAGGAGTAGGAGGCTCCCATGGAGCCAAAAACCCTAACTTCATCATTTTCATCAAATTGAAAGGCTAAATGAAGCTTAAATTCATAACCGAGCATGGATTAATGATCACCTTCACAAGGGGATCATAAGGTATGTCTTAAAACCTAGATTGGTGATCTTGCACGAAGTGGGTTATGTTCTAATCCGTGAATTGGTATGAAATTGAGTATGAGCATGTGTTAGAATCATCAAATAGAATATGGATTATGCATGGTTTGGGTTAATTCGATGTTTAGAGGTGAAACCCATTAGTTATGGTAAGAATGATGACTTGAATCATCATCCATGTCTAATTCTTGTTGAATGTTGACTGTATTATGTGGGTATGATGAATTCTTGTTAGATGAATTGAAAGAAATATGGTGTTGATATGCTTGATGTTTATGTATGAATGATATATGCTAATTAGTAGGAGGATTGGATGAATTATGTATGAGATTAGAAGAATATGCATAAATTAGTTGTACACTATGCTTAGGAGGTATTATGTACACTAAGAATATGATGAAATTATGAGGTAATTGAGATTAGATCACTTGTAAGTGATTAACAAAGTAGTTATGAAGTGGGTTTTTTGTATAATATGATGAAAATGATGATATGCTCATGTTAATGATGTTTGAAATCATATATGTGTGTGAATGTTTAAAGAATTCGGCTAAGATTCGATAGATTAGTATGTTATAAGGTCGAGTGATAATTTCAATATAAGATCCTTGAGATGGAATGGATCCTGATAAACGATGAATAAGCTAAGTATCTTGAAAATAATATATGATAGTTTGATGCTTGATAAGCGGTGTGGAAGCTTGGGAAAGAAGCAAGTCAAACGGAACGCATACGCATGGGAAGCATATTTGGATGTGAGGTAAGTTAAGCTTACACCCTTTCTGTAGAATATATATTCATCGTATAGATTACGAACATGATAAGCTAATATATGAAGTATGATGTTCCGACAAGTATTGATAGGGGTCGGAACATGTGGCTATGATAAGAGACTAAGTTTGATGGTTAAAAGGGGTAAATAGGTATTATGGTAATTTTGATTACGAGTTAACAAAGGAACATGTTATATGAGGGAATAATAAATAATTAAAATCCCACAAGGACGAAATTGACTTTTAGACCAAACGGGTCAAATGGTGAAGATAGCACCATTTGACGATGTTGACTAACGATTGTATTGTCAAGTATTATGAATTCACAGGGTGAATAGAGAAAGGATTTGCGTTGTTATTAACTAACAACTTAGTGGACGAAGTATTAAAATGGGTCATAGCTTTGACCGATCCAGGTATGTGTGATTACAGTTGTAGTTAAGTCGTGGGATTGGTTAAATATGTAATGAAGTCCTTCGTCGTAAAGGACGGAACTAATGTTGACCAAAACGCCCTTTGATGGGTATATTGGGCCAAACAACCTTAAAAGTTGTTTAGAAACAAGCTATTTGATTATGTGAACACTTAGGACAAGCATGAAAGCGAAAATTTTGATTTTGAGAGTAAAATGCATTAAAAATGTGCAATTACCCTTAACGGGTCAAAATAGGTATTTGAGCAAAAATGTGTTAAAAATATGCAAGAAACCCGCGAATTGAACCTTATATGATAGATGACATTGAAATTATGAGGTTCATATGAAATTAAGGTCAAATAAACAGGTTATGTTGATAAATGCATGAGCGGGTCAAAACTTTGTAATAAGGTAACAAGCCGAAGGCTTAAAAGTCCCAAATTTTGGTAGTCCGAATATTGGGTTTTATCTCCATGTGATGGAGAATAAATTTACGGTCATGTAGAAAGAAACGTGACTTAAATCGGATAGAAAATGAGCAAGTTATGCTCGTTTCCGTAAAAAATTGTTATGCTGGGAATATGCAGCAACCAGTTGCGATCTGTCTGTCAAAAAGGGGGCGTCGCGCCACACGACGGAAATAGATGAAGATGGTCGCGCAGCGCGACAAGGCACACGGCCCGCGAAAGCATTGGGCGCACTTCGTCGCGCTCCGTGAGGGCACAAAATGACAGCAACTTGTTGCTGGGTGTTTATTTTCAGTTACGGACATGTTTAAGCACGTTTTAAACACTTGTAAGCTAACTTTGACCAACTTATTTTATGTTTCAGGAAATATAGGTATGTGTGAAGGTTAGTATGTATATATGCTTATACGTATGTATGTTTATATGTATGTAAGTAAGTTATAGCGGACGTAGGTATGTCTGTAAGTATGTACAAGGATAAATACGTATGTATGTTTATATGTATGTAAGTAAGTTATAGCGGAAGTAGGTATTTATGTAAGTATGTACAAGGATAAATACGTATGTAGGTATGTATGTGGGTAGGCATGTATGTGTGTAGGTATGTATGCAAGTTTTCAATACAATTGAGTATTGACGATACTAATAGAGTGCCTTATGAATAAAGTGTAACACAGGTACGATAAGGAAGTCTCACCACGGCTTATATACTCGGATGGAAAGCTTGAATGTAAAGAGATAATGGAATGAAAAGTAAACGAGAATGAATCTTGTTATGTTTATAATGTGTGCTAATGTTATGAATGTATGTGGTGAGGGCAGGTTGTACGAGTCACGGAGGATCATCGAGGAGTAGAGATCAAAGACCGAGTCACAAGATAGATTGTACAGGAACGTTGGTGTATGTAATATAGCAGACATAAGTTATGTTTTTATTTAGTAAATGAGTGGATTGATGATTTTATTTGAAAGAGTTATTTTAAAACGAACTTTCTAGTAAGTCAAACCGTTTATAATGAAAGAAATTTTATGGTATGAATTTCCGCTGCAACTTTTTGTCAAAAACGTATATGGGTCCTACATAAATGAGCTTGTTAGTCCTGTTGCTCACACAGCCCCGTGTGTCAACGGCACGGCCCCGTGGCCATTGTACTTACTGTACTATCCAAGATTTGCAAATCTGGAAGTTGGCCATGGCCTATGTCCATGAGACGTGGCCCCGTGTCTCTTGTCTGCTTGTATTTGTCTTCTTCTTCCTGGAATCTTGAGTGGGGCACGACCCCATCCCCGGCAGGCACGACCCGTGCTTGTCTTCTAGTTTGTTGTTTTTGGCCTTGGGGTGAAGCTCGGAGGGTTGGTATATTGTATCAACTTCCCTTCTTTTGTATTTATGTTGGTTATTGCCGTTAATTTGTTTCTTTTGTACATTTATGCTCTTTTCATCATAAAAATCAAAAGTATACAAAGAAACACACTTTTTCCAACAATAGTACTAAAAAGGGTTGTTTTTATATCTTATTTGATGTAATTTATATGTTGCATTTGGCGCATATCAAATACCCCCACATTTGAATCCTTGTTTGTTCTCAAGCAAAACTCTTTAATATTGCTTACACACCCAAATGGAATTCGTAGAGAAGAAGTTTTCGGATCTTGTTTGTAGAGTGTCGGTAATCCAAGTTCTTTTTATTCTTGTTTTTATTTTATTTACAATCATATTCGACATGATTTATTTAGAACTCTTTAATAAAAATAAATATTTTTGGGCGTAACATGCCTTTTAAAATTTCATTTAGCTATATACAAATTCACACACCTCACAAGTGATCACTCAACACTCGGCCGAAGATGTATAACTGAAACGCTCGGTCCCGGTATAGAACTTACTCCTACCATATGCTTGACAAGTAATCAAACCTCCTCCTTTTTAACATAATCTTTGTAAATATTAAGAGGACTTTAAAAAGGTAGGTTTTTGGTTAAGGGTAGGTAGTTTATTTGAAAAAGGTTAAAGGCGTAAAATGTCGGTTTTCTTTTGAAAATTTATTTGTGACTTAGGTACAAACTCAATGCTTATAAGCAATAAGTTTGCTTATTTTATTTCAAACAACTAGAGATTTTTTTTGATAGAATATTCACAAGAAAATTAAGTCACATGCTTTAGGGTATTTCAAAAGAACCGAATTTTACTAAAATAAAGGGGTGTAAAAGTAAAAGATGGTTTTGGGTGATGGGTGATTTACACAAAATGGTGTTTTGCTGGTTTTAAAATGAAAGCTTTAGGCTCAAAGGGGTTGACTTAGGGAAAATTTTGTGGGGGGTGGGGGATAAATAGAAAATAAGGTTGAAAAAGAAAAAGGGTTTGTGGTCCTAATGGCTCAATCATATACTTATTTGGATTTCTCGGTAAGGACCGGGAATGTATTGTCTTGTCAAGTTCTAGATTCGTAAGAACCGTACGGCTATTCACACAAGAAATGAAGAGTGAGCATTTAGTAAACATATGATATTGAATGCTCGGTGAAGACTCAAAACTCACAATTTGTGAGAAAATGGTAAAAGTGTGAAAACATATATACAATCAAATTTTAAAAGATTGCCATGCCTTTGTATGAATTTTTCTTATATGGTTCTTTTTATCACGGTGCTATCAGTTGGAAAATTTCACAGAAGTCATGGTACTTGAACTTTTTACACGGGGCTGTGTCACCCAAACACGCCGTAGTGTCCAGTGTCTGATTTTTGAAAAATTTGTTGTTTTTAACCCACATTTACACATTTAATTAAATCTAACCGGTTTTGGACACATTGAGTACAATGTTTAATTTAAGTGTGTGTGTGTGTGGGGGGGGGGGGGGCTTAAATTTGTTTGTCCTAAAACAAGCCTTATACATAACTTACTTAATTATCTTTCAATATTCCGGCGTTACGGGACTGTATCCCTACTGACTCAGACCAATATGGCTGAGGGTAGCGTTGCCTCCAAAAGAGGGACAAACCACTATAACTAAGATGAGTAGGAACCAAGGGATTCTCTCTTGTTTATTTGTTTATTTGTCGATTAGACGTTGACAATAATCTGGTATTAAAAGCTCTTGTGTCCTTGGACAACCTCGATATCTTATCATCACTATACTACGTCAACGATGGGTGAAGTTGCCCTAACGTGTTGTAGAGAGTGATAGTGTTATATCATGTTTTATAAATTTAAAACTTGATAAAAGAGTAAAAAGTACTTAAAAATTATAATAAAAATCAATACACCCTTGCTCATGATCATTTGTATTTAATCCTACTCATCAAAACTTGACTTCAATAAAAACTAAAGATGATCTAATTAAATATGCTCGAACTATTTGACTAATTTAATCGGCCCACCTTTGTTTAATGCTCTTTGTCTGATTTTAGAGCATCTACGTTGTGGGATCTGAAACCCCGCATCTGTTTTTTGGACGAGCCCCATTCCGAACGAGCACGATGGAGAGGGTGCCACGGGACGGTCCGATTTAGTCCACCGGACCAGTCTGTTTGTTTATAAGTGGGACCCACCCCCATTTCAAACGATAATTATATAAACAAATTCAATTTGTTTTTTTTAACAAAACCACTAAAACGACTCATTTTTTTAAAAAGAAATAATAAATTTTATAAATATCAACCCACTTCACCTTTAATTTAAACCTTCACCAAATTCACACCTATAGACTTTCACTCTCAACCTCACTCTCAAAATTTCACTCTCAACTAATCATCCCTTTTACACAAACCTCTAACACTCAATCTTAGACTTCGGTTTAAACCCAAACCAATTTACCAACATCCCACTCTTCCAAAGCTACGAGTTTCCTAGTCAACCTTGTTCCATGTCTTCCTAGTTCGAACAATTAGGGTTCATGAGTCAACCCGGTGCCATGCATCCACAACTCCACAACTATGGTTCCATGCTTCCACTTGGTGCCATGCCTCTACCCAGACCCAGTTACCCATTTTATGGGTTACCTCCACAAACCGAGACGTGTTTCAACCCCAATCTCCAACTGGGGTCCGGGTTCAATGCCCCAGACACACAATCGTCTGATACATCTACACCATCTCCCTTTTCTAGTCGAAGAAATAAAGGCAAAAATGTTGCCGGTTCGAAGGCGAAATCGCAATTCATAAATGGCCGGTAGAAGAAGAAGCTCTTACACGAGCTTACTTTCACGTGTCCACTTGTGCCATAGGCGAAAAAAACCAAAAGAGTATCGACTACTGGACCGCATCCACCAATATTTTTGTGAAGAAATAAATAATAAGTATAACCAAACGATGGATAACTTGAAGTCTCATTGGCATTGTTTTGGTGAAAAATTTACAAGATGAACTTAACAACCAAAATATCAAAGTGAGGTAAGGTGTTTGTAAAAATAACGAGTTTGATATTCAAGATCCTGGATTGGTAGTCAGGATCCTTAGTGTAGAAAATAGTTTTTAGGGTAAACGAAGGTAAAGTGTAATGAAATCAGAGCGAATGCAACAAATAAGTAATAATACAAGGGATTTTTATGAAGATGATCTCCGACACAAAAACCCTAGGAGTTGAATTACACAACTCCTCTTCTATTAACGACGTAAAAATTACAAGTGTGAGCCTTGATCGATCAAAAACTATGTGTTACAATGATGTGTTACACAACTCCTCTTCCCACTTGATTTCTTTTATAGAACATTTGTCACTCTATAATGGCTTCTTACCCTTCTTATTTTTATACCCCTTTGTAGAATAACTTAACTCATTTAAACATTATAAATTGATGGTGTGTAAGTAACTAAAATCGATATTGCATTTAAATATTTAAACATTATAAATTGATGGTGTATTTGTAAAAGCTGGATCATTTATTTTAAAATCATGTTATATGTTTTATCCCCAAAATTTTCACACAATTAGGCGGTCATCCTGAAAACACTATCTACTAATTATGTATAATCCTAACATTTGTCAACGTTGTTAGCCATCAAGTAGAAAACCAAAATCTTTTATCTCGGAACAATTTTGTATATATTGGCGTGCATTTGTCAGCAAACCTACCAAAACTTTCTTTATAAAATCAAAGTCGATAGATATGCAAGCCATCAAGGATAAAATAACCGATTTGAATGCGACCCGAAAGGCCAGGTCTGAAGCCAAACAAGAGGAAAAGGTATAAACAAACCATTATAAACTTTTACATACGTTCATGTGTATATATTTATAATGTTAAGGGCTCTAAACGATTCGAGCGGACACTAAGGAATGAACATGTTCATGGACGGTTCAAAACACTTAACGAATGAGATTTTCTTGTCCGTGTTCGTTCATTAGGATCATGGACATATTCATGAACACTTAATAGACGAAGGTAAACGTGAACAAACAAATGTTCATGAACATAAGTGAACACATACGAATGTTATATATTCATTTAAAAATACAATATGTATTTTTCATCGGAAAGATTAGAAGATTACACGAAAAATCCACTAAAAATAAATAAATACTAACATAACACAAAAATTAAGAAGTTTGTCAAACTTTAACACAAACAAAAATTGGATAGATCAAATGAGGGATGTTGGCATAGGCGTATAGTATAACTATAGTTTCACAATTTAAAAACTAAAGCCAATAAAATAAATATAACATAAAAAAACCTTTAAATGAACGACCATATTACCGAGCGTTCACGAACATAAATGAACGAATGCAGCCTCTATTCATATTTGTTTGTTTAAGTTATCGAACAAAATTTTTTGTTCGTGTTTGTTCATTTATTAAGCGAACGAGCATAAACGAACTTTCTGTCGAACGGTTCACAAACTGTTGGCTGAACATTCAGCTCATTTACAACACTACTCGTAGTTAGAACTTTTATAAAATATGTTGGTTAGGACATATTCATTTCAGAATCAATATTATTATGTTAGAAAACACATAAGTAGATATACATAGTGCTTTCATGAAAATAATAAATTTTAAAACAAATACATATATATATATATATATATATATATGTGTGTGTGTGGATATTAGGGAGGGGATTATGAGAACACTAGATATAAATGAGAAACTAAAAAACTAAAAAAAAGCCTAATAACACGCCAATTTGGTTTTTACAATTTAAAAAAAAATCTATATTTTTCATGTATAAAAAACTTTCTTACAAAAAAAATAAAATTGGTATTGCACATGTGCAATGTATATATATGTTGCACATGCAATTTAGCCTTAGGTTTTAGGTTTATTTTAAATTTTAAGGTTAGGTTTTTAGGAGTTAGGTTTAGGGTTAGGTTTTAGGTGGAGGGGGGGGGGGGGGTTTAGGTTTTAGGTGTGTGTGTGTGTGGGGGGGGGGGGGGGTTAGGTTTTTGTTTACGTTTTAGGTTTAGCTTTAGTTTTTGTGGGGTGGGGGCTTAGGTTTTTCGGGGGGTGATGAGGGGCTTTAGTTTTTTTTTTTTTTTGAAGGGGTGTGGGGGGGGGGGGGGTAGGTTTTTAGGGGGTGGCGGTGTTGGGGCGAGTTAGAGGAGTATAGGTTTTTTTTGTATTAATGCATATGAGTAGTAATTATTTTTTATATTTTTTATAAATTAATAATAGCAATTTTAGGAAAAAAATGGTGTGTTTTTAGGCTCTTTTTACGTAGTTCTTGGTTTTTTCATTTAAACTAGTTTTCTCATAATTCATCCCCTATATATATATATATAGGGTCATGATCATTTAAGAACCATAAATATTTACAGAACTCGCAGAACTCCTAATAAACAATCTTTTTATTTATATATTTTTATGTTTAGGATAATTTTATCATTTATTATGTGTATTTTTAATATTACGTACATGTTAAGAGTAATTTTATCATTTTTTATATGTAATTTTATAATTACACATATGTAAACTAGTTTTTTTTACATATATGTAATTAGTTATGACACATATATGTAATTTTGGCAATTAAACATATGTAAACTACTTTTAACATGTATGTAATCAAAGAAATACATATGATAGATGATAAAAAGATCATAAATACAAAAACTTATATATAAAATGATTGTTTATTAGGAGTTCTGAAAGTTCTGTAGTTATTTAGAGTTCTGAAATGAACTCAACCATATATATATATACCTATATAGGGTAAGGATCATTTCAGAACCATAAATATTTACAGAACTCGCAAAACTCCTAATAAACAATCTTTTTATTTATATATTTTTGTGTTTTGGATAATTTCATCATTTATTATATGTATCTTTATGATTACATATATGTTAAGAGTAATTTTATCAATTTTTATATGTAATTATATAATTACACATATTTAAACTAGTTTTTTTTACATATATGTAATTAGTTATTACACATATATATAATTTGGCTATTAAACATATGTAAACTACTTTTAACATGTATGTAATCATAAAAATACATATAATAGAAGATAAAAAGATCCTAAATACAAAGAAATATATATAAAATGATTGTTTATTAGGAGTTCTGAAAATTCTGCAATTATTTAGAGTTCTGAAATGAACCCAACCATATATATATATATATATATATATATGCATGTATATGCTAAATATTGCGAGAACCAAGAGAACGAATGAAATAACCATAAGAAGTTGGTCAAAAACAATTCACATTTAAAATTATCTTTTACACTTATCATTATTATTTGAATACGACATTAGAAATTAGATTTACACTTTTAAATTTACATATATTCATAAATAAAGAAAATTTATACATGTGCAAGTTTGCGATTTACATTTGTGTAAATTTGTTTTATTTACCCATGTGTAAAAAATTTATTAAGAGTGATTTTGAGAGGGAAGATGAATTATTCAAAGAGTAAAATCCTTCTAGTGATATATTTTAATTATAATGAAGTTTGAATTAAAAAAAATTGATTTTGATTGGTTTTTTCATTCGTTCTTACGGTTCTCGCAATATTTAATGTTTTTAACACACCTCTCCCCAATATATATAAGAGAAGGATCCGTTAGGAATCACTCTTTATTGCGAGAACCGCGAGAACCAATGTGAACACAACAAAAAAGACCTAAAAATAGTTAAAAACACACAATATTTTTTTTAATATTTTTTATAAAAAAATCGCTACTTTTAGTAGCCAAAATAAAAAAAAAAATTATGGCTACTTAAAGTAGCGATTTTAATGTAAAAAATATTAAAAAAAAAAATTTTATATGTTTTTTTGAATTTTTTTGGTTTTTTTTGAGGTTTCGTTTTTAGCATTTTAGCTTGGGTGGGGGGTTTTTGGGGGTGGGGTGGGTGGGGGGGGGGGGTTAGGTTTTTTTTTTGAGGGGGGTGGGGGTTAGGTTTTAGGTTTTTTTAAGGTTTTTTTTTTAGGGGGGTGGGGGTTAGGTTTTTTTTTTAGCTATTTTAGGTTGTGTTCACATTGGTTCTCGCGGTTCTCGCAATAAAGATGCTTCTCGCATGAACCTTACCCTATATATATATATATATAGGGTTAGGTTAACGTACAAATGACCTTATCGTACAATACGCACGCGATCATCTCAGTCATCCAATCTGGCGCGAATTCACTTTTGAACATGCGATTTGTGCTGATAAACCAACATGCGAAAGTGCTTTAGATACCGACATGCGATTTCATCATATTTACCAACATGCGAAATTTCTTAAAAAAAACTAACATGTGATTTCATAAAAATTACCAACATTCGATTTCGAACATGCTTTTTTATAACGTGCGATTTCACAATATCGTACGTATTTTACGTTAATGGATATTGTATTTTACACTTTCACTATATATATATATATATCCTCTGTAAGCTTTCTTTGATTTTATGTCATCTTGTTTGATTTTTGTTTTATTCGTATATTGTGCACGTGTGCATTTATTGTACATACAAACGTGTATATTACTTTTTCTTGAATTAAAAAAAAACTAGTAAGGCGTTAGGAAACAACATACAATGAAAGGAAATTACAAAGGGCATTTGACCCAATTCGCCCATACTAAATTCTTACACGGAGACCTGTTTTTAATCAAAAAGAAACTCCACGCCTTGGTATCTTCTATGACTTTAGTTGTTAAGGGGGAAATGAAGGAGAAGACCCGCTTGTTTCGACTTTCTAGATGCTCCAAGTAGCTTCTAAAATAATGCCATACAAGATCTCGCGTTTGCCCTTTGATAAACCTAGTGTATTATGAGCCGAGAACAGATCGAGGCTGAGAAAGCGAAGAGATGAGGGATTCTGCACCAACTCGTTAATGCAGGCCAGATTTGGTTTGCAAAAACGCGGCTGGACAGATTATGGCCCATTGTCTCGTCTTCGTCTGAACCTAAGACACAAGCTGCATCACCAATCTCAATGTTCCGTTTCTTGAGCTCAGTAGTGGTTGGGAGGCAGTTTTGAGACGCCTTCCAAGCAAAGATGTTCAACTTTTTTTGGAACACACTTGTTCCTTGTGAAAAGCTAGCGATACTCAGAGTTGAGGCTTCGAACAAGGGAAGGTTGGAACTAGGCTAACATGCGGTTGCAGTCCGCTAACTCAACTCCGTCCACCCCGTTAAAAATTCTGCGTTTCCATCTCCCTTTCTATATGGTCGTACCATTCTCCGAGACGAAGTAGTCTTTTAAGAGACGGTTTTTTCCTTCTCTAGATTGAAAAGGTTTGGAAAATTTTTCCGTAAGGGCTCGAACGAGAGCCGAGGATCTAGCCAAAAGCAAACCTTGTCACCCCTTCCGACGTCGCCTTTAATAAGGTTCCCCAATCGAATATTTGAAACGGCAAGATGATTTTCCAGGTTTGCAATGGTACCCCAAGTGCTCGGATTGCTCTTAGACTATGGGAGAATAGGCCATAACCGATTCGAGCTATGAATTGATAGGATCACACTTCTTCATAGCGCGCTAGGCTCGGTTTTAAATCTCCACCACCACTTTATTATAAGAGCAATATTAGCGTCGCTAAGTGGGGAGAAACCTAAAACGCCCGCTTCAATAGGCTTCGTTATCTTTTTCCAACTAAATATTTAAACAATGTGTTATCATTACCACACCATGAAAAATACAATGTGTTATTCACATTAATTATAGTCAATTTATACCTAATACATAAGTATCGGGTTACGTGTTAAATTTATGTAAGTCCAAGATTTTTTTGGGTTAATCTTACCACCCTTTCATTTTCAATATTATTGTTTTATTACTTAAAGTTCTTGTTAATACGTAATTTGAATGACACCTTATTTTAAAATATCGTTTTATAATTCCAAAATCTTCATTATTAATTATTTGATATATCCTTTCCATAAATAAGTTTTTAATCTAGTTGATATAAAAATTAGCATAAGTGTTAAAAATTGTTCTCGTCATTCTCAGGGGCGGTGATAAGGGTGTGCGAGGAGGACCACCGCACAGAGACCATGATTTTGAGGGACACATGTTTTTTTATAAAAAAATTGGTACATATATGCTAATTTCATTTTTCTTTAAATAGTATACCAATACCAATTCCAATATATGCCCATTTACAAAAAAAAAAAAAAAAAAAAAAAAAAAAAAACGGTTTAGAAGTTAACCCATTGGCGTTAGTTTTACTAAGCCGGGCTACCCCTGGGAGTAACATAGATCCGCCCCTGGTAAAACGTAAAATAATTTTTGAGGTGTATCCTAATATTTAGTTACGGATATCCTATACATGAAACGTAAAAAAAATATAAAACTTTTTGCACTTCGCCATAAAAGTTGAGGGGTATCCCTCGCTACCCCTGGGAGTAACATAGATTCATCATTGGTAAGCCTAAGACCTAAATGATTATAAAAAATATTAATAATTAAATATTACTGAATAACACATTTTTTCGAGGTCGAACATGTACATGAGTTCTCATAAACGCTCTAGAATTCTCCACATGAATTTGTATGATGGTTTGTTTAACAAACTCATTAACGCTTGTTTGCCAATTACCTACAAGTGGTTGATATGTATTTAATATTATTATTGTTTTAGGCTGAGAAGGATCTTGCGAAATCCAGAGCTGAGGTTGCGCATGAGATAAGGTTAGCACGTGAAGCCGAAGCTTCAATGGATATGCATGTTAACAAGGCAGTCGAAAAGGCTGCCCAACATGATGCTAAGCTTGCACCTGACAACAATCGAGGACAAAGTATGGATGCCAAAAATGGTATTACCGATCATTCTGATGGCAAGAACTCCTCAAATATACCTTCACATTTGTCCAAATATATGTAGGAAATATAACTGAATCTTTTCTCCATGTTGATAGAATGTAGGAAGGGGACTTTTTTTTTTTTTTTTAATTTATGTTTCTAAATCTTGATTTCTTATTTCATTGGGCCATATATTATGTTACTTTTGGTGTTTCCTAAATCACCTACAAAAAAAAAAAAGTTACCATTTTGTTTCTGTTAAATGAAAATAGACCATTCACATTCAATTTCTTATCTACATCCTTATAATTAGGTTAAATATTATTATATTCTCCCTCTTACTTTAAATTAAATAATATTTTTCATATCTTTTTCATTATTTTTTCTCTCTCATTTACTTTCAAAAATATTAAAAAAAAATTATAGGAATTAACAGTGCTTTATATATATTTCCAGATAAACAGTAACATTTTCTTTTTCCTTCGTTCACAAATACTCAAACCACGCACAACTTTTCCTTAGGTCATTCGTAGTCATAGTGTCTCATAACCCCCTTTAAAAAGGGGAGGGTTATGTGACAAATGACAAAAAAGTAAAATGTGAGGGGGTCTATAATAAAAGTCTGTAGTGGATGGAGCCTCATAACCCCTCTACCAATCATTATTTAATTATTTTTTAATCTCTAAATTTATAAAATAAAAAACAAATAGCACTTCATTAACTTAAATTCTTCTCAACTCATGGCATAGGCCACATTACTTCCATTGGCTTGAAGTACCGTATTCCACCATTCTAGCGCCCCTTCTTTAAACATATGTGACGCGTACATGACCTTGTCTTCCTCGGCACATTTACTTATTTTAATTACTGCTTCGGTTTTCTCTAACCAACGTAGTGCAGCAGTCGCCCCCTCATTGCCTGCAAATTCAGCTGGTTTATAGGCAAGAAATTCCTTATAAGTGCAACCAGGCGTTGCAGCTTTCATTCTTTTAAGGAATGGGGCTTGCATCCCATCATTATCATTATTATTAAGGTTGCCACCTCCATTTACGCTATTACTGAAGTTGTCTTCATGAGTACGTTTGCTAGGAATAATTTGTTGAGGTTCAACTGGATTTCAGGCAGCAGCAAGGATTGCTGGAATAGCATTGGCTATTCCCTGAGCAACGATATTCTCGATATCTTGTCTTTTCAGAAATTGATCTTCATGGTTTTGCTCAGATTGATTCACTTCATTAATGGGTTCATTACCAGCGTGTTCCATCTGGTAATTAATTTATATAAGTGATTAGCATAAAATAATTAACAACCAAACATAACAAAACAATCGCACATAATCATGTCAACACGTATAGCCAAAATTGTCGATTTTTCGACGTTCGATATTTTATATATTATAATAGGCATCCGTACACACTGGTTATCTTACAAAAGTTTTATTTTTAAGTTATTTCACATAATTATATTTTTATGATTATATTATTATTATTAAACACGCATTCCCACAACCACATACGATCCCGTCAGCTGGCACTTTAGAAACGACGTTCTCTTTCATCGTACTTCCATGAGATTCTTTCTCCCACATCCCTAATTCGGTTTCCCGCATCAATCAGCTCCTCGCCATAGTGGCGGAGTTCAGCCAAGTTCTCGGAGCTCATAGGTCGTTGTAGTGGAGGCTCCGGGTCAAATTGGGGGAAAAAGGTATTAGGGTTATTCAGGAGATTCTGAAACTGCCAGTCAGTGGTCCACCATTCTTCTAATTCTCCCAGAGGTCGGGGGTTAACAAGGGGATCTGGAATAGCCGGTTCCAGGTTGACTGGAAGTTGGGCTTCAGCTGGGTAATTGAAAAGAGTCTCATCGGCAGGTCCGATGAGGTCGCTATTTGCTAGTTGACGGTCCAGTTCCTCCCAGGGTGGCATTTCTTGAGCTTGTCCTGAACTTTCCCCAATCTCTATTCCTTTGCCCTTATCTTTGGGATCCTCAGTCTTTATAACTTTCTGTGTTGCTGGCCTCTTCCTACGCATACGCCTCCAGCCTACAAGTCTTCTTCTTTTCTTCGGTTTAGGTTTTTCCTGAGGTTGGGCTTGGAATACCATTGGCTCTTCACTATCAGCCTGGTAGCCAGTAAAGGTACTGGTGGTATCCATATCTGAGCTATGGATAGAAAAGTTTTGAAGTGCTTCGGATAGTTCATTCATGCTGTTTAGCATACATGAAGAAATACACAAAATTCTAAGTTAATATTTTGTAAATTAATTTTTCATAGAATCACAGAATGGCAATCAGAAAAATTAAGTATTTTGTAAATACTTAATTGGCTTAAATCAGTGGCTCTGATACCACCTTTTTCTGTCACGGCCCCCGTCCCGGTTTTACCCGGTCCAGAAGCCACGGGACAGAAGACCCGTGGTATTTATTAATTGAGTTGACATCGGAAGTTTAAACAGGATCTTTTAAGATTTGAAATTTGCCCGATTATTTTATTTCATAATTTGGGATAAATCCCGCAATTTACAATAGAGGAATTTTACTAGGAAATTCCCTGGTTTACAAAACATGTTTATTTATTTAATTGAGCCACTACTTCAAGCTTTATTAGTGCTACGTAGCACTTTTCCTTGCTTCACAGCAGGTCACCTGAAACATGTTTTAAAAATATTTTATCAGCGGGGAAACACTGGCGAGTCATTCAAATTTGATAAAATGACACGTAGTTATAAATTACAGCATAAGAGAGATTACAATGGCTTCTATCTTATTTTTATCTGGCGCCGTGTCACCTCCTGGTGACGATGGTCATACCACTATTGTGTCCTTTCAACCAAGTAGTGATGATTATCACTGTTAGGTTGATGAACCTAACTGTGAGAAATTAGTAATGTGCACAATACCCCACTTGCCAGTGATTCAAGATAACCACGACTTAATCCCTGTAATTATAACTTTTGAAAATGATTGGAGTATTGTAAAACATTATTGATAAAAAGAGAATGACTCCCATTGTAGATTTAAACGGGCAGAGTTTTAGCCTACTGATAAGCCTTGTAACCTAATTTAAACAACAATGCACACGAACTAGGCCAGTAACTAATACAGCATTTATGATAACTCACAAGATTAAAACCCTCACAACGAATGACAAAGTGCAATACTTAAACATCCATCGAATTCACGACGAATGACAAAGTATAGCCCTAATGTGGGCAACACTTAAACATCCATCGGATTGGTTTCATTCGATCGGACATTGAATCATAGCAGCGATCGAGTTAATACCCTGTATCGTAGCAGCGTCCCCCTAATGGAATTTATGATTTTGAGCAGTGGAACTTCGTTTTTGACTGAAATCTCTAGCACAGATGAACTGCTCATGGCCTAGCAATTTATAGCAATCTCGAGCATTTTAGAAAAGGTTTTCACAATATTTGAATACTTCGGGTATATACCATCGTCCAAATAGTATCCATGCGTGTACTCATTTCCATTTGCATGAAACCCGACTTTCGGTATCGTACCTGAAATGTAACCCTCTAGCAATTGTGAAAACTTGAAAGTATTTTTGTCGTTCATACACCCAGCGAGACTAAAGAAGGCCGACCAAACCCAAAGATCGTATAAGGCAACCGCTTGTAAAACCAATGTTGGCCCTTTTTGGTCACCGCATGTATGTTTATCTGGTCATGCGGTTGGACATTTATACCACCGCCGTTGACGTCAGTCTAAACTACCAATCATGCCAGGTATTCTATTTTTTTTAAATGCACTTCGTATATCTGTTAAAGGTCATTCCAATCCGATTTTCTCAAGTAACATTTTCCATATAACTGGCATATACCTAAAAATTAAAAATTATATATTACCGTATTTAATTTTTGTAATTTTATTGTACTATAAATTAAAATTATATATAAGCTTGAGTAAATATATCATAGCAGAAATGTTCCAAGGTATCGTGTGTTGTTTTATCTGCCATCTTCAAATACTCGTCATTGATGTTGTACGTGTTTCCATAGGCGAGTACACGTAACGCAGAAGTTAACTTTTGAATTGAGGTGAATCTTATCATATCCCCCGGGGTGTATTTCGCGAGAATCTGGATTTCTAAACCATATCCGCAGGGGGCGGTGTTCCCAGGCGCTATGGAGCGTTTTTGGTGGGTGTGGCGCCATATGAAACTCGAGTACGAAAGGTCTTATAATATAAGTAATTCACTCACAAATATATAGTGGATCTATTGTGAATGCTCTTATGTGCAATGGCGTGTTTGCATCTATCATTTTCTTATAGTGAACTTCTGTAAATGTGTTCATGTGAAAAACTAATGTATACATGCTTGAACAACCCAACCTAAAAGTAAAAAGACCCTACATATTCTTCAAACACATTCGGAACGTCAGGATGATGTTAGTAAAATGGGGAGAACATATATCTATTAAATTTGGATACAATTTTTTATGTAATTGTTGTTTATATAATTATCTGTTTATCTTAATATGGATATGTGTTCTATGTGACGAATGTCTCGTATTGTTCAGCAAGGATTTCTCTATTGTTTTCAATTACCTCAAAGGTACTTTCAGATTGCTCTTTAATAGTATCCCACAATTTCATAGGAGATGTATAACGAAGCAATCCAGCATAGATTTCCTTTGGAATTAGCATGGCAATCATGTCGAAGGCCCAAACAACTAATTCCAAATTCTAAAATCTTCCTTAGAATGGTTTTTAAGTTCTTTTGACACCTCTGTTTTACCATCTTCAACATCAACAACAATTTGAAATGGTCCAACTTAATAGAGCGCCTACATCCAGTGTGTTGTTGATGGGACAAAAAAACATTATTCTCATTTGCCACATGTTATACCCATGACTAATGAGCAAAGGTGGCTTAGTCGACGATCCTATATTATGAGAATCACTAGAAATCAACATGGTTAATGACTTTTTAAAGAAATTCTAACTACAAAGTACGAGCTTCGTTTTAAAAAACATTTGTGATTTCTTAGGCTTTTATGCTACAACGAATTGTGATATTAGTGTATGAGTTAGAACTGTTGGTTCATGTGAATCCCACCTTAAGAATAGATGATTGAAAGCCAAAATAGTTCTGTAATCATTTGATCCTTCAAATAACAATGCTTGAACTCATTCTCCCTTCAATGACAAAGTCATCAAACAACTGCTGCTTCCTAAGGTCTGCTACAAGCTAAAGTCTGATGGTTCACAAGGTATGCTAAAGTAAACCGAAGACGAAGACTAAGGTCTGCTGGAAGCAAAGGTCTAATCACCCTTTGAATATAAAAGACAAAGTCTGCTGAAAAAGGTCTGCTAAGGCTTCAACAGAGGATAGAGCTCATCAGAGGATAGAATCATCAGATGTTGTATTCAGTGTTTTCCAATGTAACAGTGTTTAGTAGTAGCAAATGTTAGAGGTTGTTATAGTTGTTAGATGTCATTGTCTAGGTGACGTCAGCATAGACTCCACAGTGATTTGCCTTGTACTATAAATAGAACAATGCATGTACTGTACTATTCATCACTTCACACACTTGTTATTTTGTACGAACAAACTGAGTGATCTAAGGCTGAGGGGGAGTTTGTATTCATGCATACGTGAATCAATCATTCAATTTAAAGTATCCATGATGAAAGCAAATCTCTCATTGTTTGTGATTTAAAGTTTAATTTCATTCCGCTGCATATCATTTCCATCTTTTTATCATCTTCCATTGTTTCATCTTAAACATTAACAAACAATTCAAACTCAGATCCTAACAATTGGTATCAGATCGTAGGTCAATCAAATTCGATTTAACAATCAATTTGATATAAAAGATCAGCTCAATTCATTGATATCGTTTGTTCGTAAGTAGTTGAAAAATAGATTTAAAAGTTTAATCACATTCAAAGTTGTTTAAATGAAACTTTGTAAAACAACCAAAATGTCTTAAAACACACAAGATCCTCATAACACTGGCACCCTTTATAAGCCACCTATGCTTGTCAGATCTGAGTACAATATCTAGCAACGTAGGATGGGCCATATACTTGCACAGCAAAACATCGGATGCTGGAAATCGGATATCTTCAGACCACATGTTCCGATGGTGACGAGTGCAGAAGTTCCCAAGGTCCAAGTACCTAAGAAACCTAAAAATTACTCTGAGCAGGATTTTTAGAAAATTGAGTTAGATGCTAAAGCATTTAGTATAGTTGCTACAGCACTACCCAGTGATATCTATGCTGGCCTGTTACACTGTAACAGTTCAAAAGAGTTATGGGATGCACTAAAAGAGCAATTCGGTGGTACATAAGAGGTCATTGAGAACAAAAGAGAGGTGTTAAACCAACAATATGAAACGTTTTGTCATGTCAAAGGAGAGTCATTAACCCAACAGTTTGAAAGGTTTAGTTAGCTGATTAGTGAACTAAAACTGGTTAATGTAGAATATGCTAATTCTACCTTGAATAGTAGGTTTCTTAGATCACTACCAGAAATACGGGACACTATAGCCTTTGTTACTAGAAACTCTGTGGGTTTTAAGGAGATGAGTTTGACTCAACTTCATGGTAGGCTCCTCACTTATGAAAGAGAGCTTAACCAGAAAAAGAAGCTACAAGAGTCAGGAAAAGTGGCTGATGACTACTCTTTTGGTAGTACAACACTTTTTTGGTCAGGAAAAGTAGCTGATGGCAACTCTGATTCTTACTCACCTAACTATGCTTTCAAAGCAAATGGGGAAACCAGATCTCTGACAACTTGTCCTTTTAATTAAATGACCTTCAACATTTTAACCCCACAGATCTGGAAGAAATAGACATTTTACATCAACTTGCCTTGTTGAGTGTGAGAACAAGCAAGTTTTACAAAAGAACTGGTAGGAAGTTTCCATGGTTGCATGCGAATTTCAAAGTTGGGTTGCATAAATCAAAGATTAAGTGTTATAAGTGTAATAGGCCTGGTCACTTTGCTAGGAAATGTAGGAGCCAAAACAGTGGTCCTATAATTACTCACCCCAGTCCAAGACCTCAAAACGCCAAAAACACTGTTCATTATTCCCAATATACCCCTGTTCCTCAAATGTAAAACACTGCGCATTTTGCACACCCTATAAACACTGTTCCTGTCCGGTATGTCCAAACCAATGTTCCTCAAATTCAATATGTTCAAGCCCCAGCACCGCAGGTTCAAGCGCAATCTGCACCACAAGCTACACAAACATCTGCTCAGGCAGAGTCCACTCAACAAAGCTTCTTTACACAAGACTTTATTGATTGAAGTAGCTTACCTGAGGATTTAACTGATGAAAATTTTGCTCTAGTTGATAATTCTGATAAGAAACCTGATGAATTTTGTTTTATGGCACTAGAGACAATATCAGAAGGGCTTGAATCTGAGGAAGTGGAGTCCAAATCTGAGGTGATGAAAGAAAATGTTGAAACAGATGTTAGAAGAAAAGGTTGATGAGCCTCTATTGGAACCTCCGACTGACCCATGGGATTCCAGTGTGTGTGATGGTGAATGTGATTGTGCCATGATAGTTGCTGCTAAGGTATCACCTCAAGTTTTAAAAGACTTGTGTTGAGATTTCAGATAAATGCATTATTGCTTTTGCTAACATCAAAGAGGTGAATGAAAACCTTAGAAACAAGATCTTAAATGATCAAGTACAATTTGAGAAAAATTTTGAAGAGTTAAAATCCAAATTGTTTGAAAAGAAAATGAAATCAGCAGTCTTAAACATGAATCAAGTATAACCAAAGATCAATTCCAAACAATTGTAGAAAAATACCAAATTTGTAAAAAGGAGCTTGAGTCTACCCAAATCACTTGTGAGAAATGGGTAGAATCTTGTAAAGGTTATGAGTTGATGCTTGAGAAGCAGATCAAAAGCAATGTGAAATCTGGCATTGGGTTTAGAAAAAATGACCAAGTTTTTGAAAACACTGCTGTAAATGAATCTGGCTTAGTTGATGTAATTCCCATAATTTTGGTTGGTCAAGGAATAAAAGTCACTGATCAAAATGGAAAGAAAATTGTTTTAGAAAAACCAGAAGGAACCTCAACTTTTGAGGAAATTGAAAAATATCAATTCAAACCCACATGGTCTGATGAGTATGACATTCTTGAAAATTTTAAGCCAATGGATTTTCCACAATTGAAGGTGTCAAAGCACCCAAGGTCAAAATCATTCCCTTAAAAGATATCCCAGCAGAGGTTATAAACTCTGTTGAAAAAGAAGTTGAAAAAAGGAGGAGAAAGTCAAAAACCTGTTTTGTGATTTATGTGAAAAGAAGAATCATGTGACTAAATATTATTTTCTTCTAAAAGCATATGACATTAACAAAACAAGTGTGATTGTGCTTGCACCTCATTACACAATTTGTGGGAAAAAGAATCATCAAACTCAACAATGTGTGTATCTAAAAACTTTTGAGGTTAAAAGAAAAGAGTATACATAAAAAACACAGGAGAGTCCACAAAAATCAACATCCAAAAGAAAACAGACCTCTGTCCCTGTCTAAACATCTGTTACAAAACAGCTGAATGCAACCTCTGTTCCCAGAGAGGTTCAAGTAACAGATGCACCACTTGCAAACCAATTCCCAAGAGGATATGGTCAACCATTGTACCAAAAGGTCCCTCATGGTTATGAAGCCTACAAAAGGCCATCTAAACCAAAATGAATAGGCATCCTTATGGTTATCATCATCTGAAAGGAAATGGTTCTCAACAGTGGTTACAAAAATCTGCCCAAACCTCTGAGCAAACCACTGACCATTGTCCTGGACTTGAGGCTGAGATGTCTGTGACCCCATCCAAAGCCATCTTGGCTTTGTAGACCCACCTAAACTAATTTGTTACTTGATGTGCATGGAGCTTTTGCATGCTTCGACAGTTTATGGTATATAGATAGTGGAGGCTCCAGGCACATGACTGGATGTAGAGCCCTACTCAAAGATGTAAGACCCTTACTATTATTAAACGGTTTTCGTATAGTTTACGAACATATACATGTAATTATGGGTACACATACATTGAAAATACGGGTTTATTAAAACTTTTGACAATTTAAAAGTAATGCAACTTAATATGTATGAATTCATCTTTTAAAAAAAAGACGACGAAACAACATGCGGAAGCTTTATCTCGTTTGTGTTTGGTTCTTCATTGAGCTTGATTGACGTCCGGCATCCCAAGATAAACCTACATTTCACAAACCATGAAATGAGTTAGTCATTCCCAAATTTTAAGCGTTTAAATCGAGTCCGGTTGCTAAAACGGACTAGAAAACAAAATTTGCCAGATTATTGGGTTCTCGCGGGGAGCGACAACCCCTTCTATGGGCGCTCGCGGGGCGCGACAGTTATTGGAGTTCATAGTCGCGTGACGCGTTTTCGACAGAAGGTTATTTCCTTTGAGCTGTAGATTCCCAACTCAAATACTCAAACTTATAATTCACAAAAACATGCATATCTTTTGATTTACCTATCCGTTTTTCGACCCGTTTCTTCCTATGTGATCGTAATTTAATTCTCCATCATATGGAGTTATAACCCGACATTTGAACTCATAAAATATTGGATTTCAAGCCTTCGGCTTGGAATTGCTTTATAACGACTTTTGATCCGATCAAGTTTAAAACCACAACTTGTAACTAACTAATCAAAATGCATACACCAATGTATTTAACTCAAAATCTTAAGTTCGGGTTCATAATTTTTTTTATGAACTACGCGACTAGTACGCAAGCAATGCGCATAAATCCGTTTTGACCCGTTTAAGGGATTTAAGCAACTTAGTCTAAAACTCGCTCTTTTTTTTTTCTCACTTCATAATGCCACATTTAAATAGCTACTTATATTCCACCACAACTATTTTTGTGGTGGATTTAACTTAAGGAACTAATAATCCCAATTTTCCCTTGTTTAGTCACTTTACGCTAATGATCCCCTTTTTAGGCATCTGACCCACGAAAGATTTTGCCTATAACTCTTATACGTATCTAAGGGTTACACAATCATAACACAAGTTTCTAAACAGCCTTTAAGGGTCGTTTACCCGGTTTACCCACTAAGGGCTTTTTGGTCAATTTTAGTCACTCATTTTACGATGAAAGACTTTTACTAATTATTTGACCAAAATATCACTTTTAACTATAAATCTATTTATGCGTACTTGGCTTGGGTCAACATATTGACCCGTTTTAATACCTTGTCTCAAAAATTTCTAATCCATAGCATCACTAATCCATAAGCCATCTTATCCTGTGAACGTATGACTTAGCAACGCTTATTAGTCGTTAATTTTCAAATGGTATCGACCTTACCGTTTGACCCGTTCGGTCTAAATGACCAAATATTTTGCCCTTATAATCGTATGGTATCTATTTACCATTTCATTTAAATAACTCATTTCGGATTTTTCACCAATTTGTTTAGTTTTCTTAAATCAATTTCTTACGCGTTTACCCAACATGGCTTATGCCATTTGGTGCCATTTTTAAACATTTACATTGACTCATTTATACTTGACTAAATCATTGTTTTACCCTTTTTATTCTTTTAGGTTTACTTATAAAGTAGCCGTTCGAAAACTCATTTTATCTAGTCTTCTCATGACTAAATTACCGTTTCGCCCCATTTTACCATTGACTATGGATTTTATCATTAACATGTCACACCCCGACCACGTGGAACAACCAAACGTGGCGGAAACGTCGGGGAGTGTTGTAACAGAATTAATTGTTTCAAATCCATGGCAATTGAAGTTTCGTTTTATTAATCAAACATAAAAGTTTACATTGTTTTAAACAAGAACCAAAGAGTACATGACATAAATTAACTAGTTCTTGTCTCGTTTTAAGTCACTAAGGCACAGGTCCACCTAAGTTTGTCTTGATAAGTCCTATGCATCATCTCCTGAAAACACATGTGAAAATAGGTACGTTAGCATAAAAATGCCTGTGAGATACATAGGTTTTGTGAAAACAGAATTCATGACTTATGTTTGAGAAAATGTTTAGTCATGAACCTTGTAATTTGCTTTGTCTTGTAAATCATTTGAAAAACGATAAGATCAGATGATATGTATAAATAAGAGAATAATGTATGGTTAAATGAATAACCATGTAAAATGAGTTTGTATAAGATAAGTTGTTTGTAAAACAATGTCTTGTGAAAAGTATGTTATTTGTTTAAAATGTTATATGTCTTAAATTGAAATGATTCAAATAACGCTACGATATGTAATACCATACAAACACTTATATATAGGAAGTACCAGCGGCGTATCCACCATGCTTGTATCATATTACACACGCCTCGTTACTTAAATCACTTACTCAAACCAAACCACCAACGTAAAATGTTTATGTATAATCAAATGTTATACCAAAATGTAAGCATGTGATGGATAAAAAATGTACTAAGTATGCAACAAAGGACATACCTAGCATAAAATGTAATGTAAAACAATGTACTAAGTACGCACACAATGGGCATACATTGCATAAAATGTAATGTAAGACAATGTACTAAGTACGCACACAATGGGCATACATAGCATAAAATGTAATGTAAGACAATGTACTAATTACGCACACAATGGGCATACATAGCATAAAATGTAATGTAAGACAATGTACTAAGTACGCACACAATGGGCATACATAGCATAAAATGTAATGTATAAGAATGTACTAAGTACGCACACAATGGGCATACATAGCATAAAATATAATGTAAAATAATGCACTACGTATGCACACAATGGGCATACATAGCATAGAATGTATTGAAATCATGTACTATAAATGTACTAATAAACATAGCAAGTATATGCTGTGAAAACAGGAAAGCATGAAAGTAACAAGTAGGCACATGTGTTTCACCCCAAAACAGTTTGAAAACGGTATAAGAGGGGTCTATGTACTCACTTGAGATTGCTTAGTAGTCCTTGAGTAACAACCAAACAATGCTAGAGATCACGGATATCAAACGGCACCTAATATAGGTAACTACATTAATAAACCGGACTTATATCGGAGGATTGGATAGAATGAGGGTTTTGTAAACCAAATGAGTGTTGGAACTCATGCGATATGGTTTAACAAAGCCTACATACTAAAATGAAACCTAACCTAAGTGCTTACGACCCATTACGACCCGTTTAGGTAGCTTATGCTACTTTAACGCGTCGTTCGCGTGAAACGCGTTCGGAACGCCTAACTAGTCCTATGATAAGTAAAATATGCCTTAACATGTCTAATATTGTTACTAAATCAGTTTAGATACCAAAAGTTATCTTACATATGCTTAAAATAAATTTTGGCGTTAAAAGGGCATTTTGGTAATTTACCTAAGGCATATATACTACCTATCATACAACTACTCAAACGATGTGACCATAAGGTATAACCTCGGAAGGTTATTCCCTATATACTATGGTCACCTAATGTGTTTGGTCGGATCCTAAAGATCGACCAAACGGGTCGGGTTCAAAAGTATAAGCGATTGTTTAGATCGCTTACCTTACGACCCTATATAAGCACTAAACTAAAAGTGACGAGCTAAGCATGTTAAAACATGCTTAACTAAGTTTAGAAAACAGGTTTGGTATAAAAAAAAACGGTTTTGATACCTAAGAGTAGTTTGGTTACAAAATACGCAATAACACGCATTTTGGCCGAAACTACGACTCGTCACTGAGCCTAGATAACGTGGTAATCAGTAGGTATAGTCACTAAGGACTATAACCATCGTGATCACGCTCACGTTATGAAGTTCAAACGAACTTCGCATCGACCATAAACTGGTCAATGCAGAAAGTCGAACATAGTTCGACTTTCGGACTAGAAAAGCGATAAAAGAACAAAGGAACACTTACAAAGGGTCCCCGCAAGATTGATTTCCAAGTAATCTCAGGTAGGAAGTGTATAAACACAACCACTTAGAGAAAAACTCAGATTTCAAGTGGGTTTTGCAATGGGGATCGATGTGTATTTATAGTAAATGGACCACCGTTAGGATCGTTCCTCGAATAACGTGCCTTGATCTCACCCGTACACTTGTCGGAATGTTGTGGTAGCTCATTTTGCTCCCAGCACCAGTTATTGACAAGTGGCATTGGCCTTTGGAGGGTTTAAGGGTTGTTAACAGCTGTTTAAAAACAAGTTTCTGCATCTGACCCCTGCTTGCGCACCGTAACACTCAGAGTGTTGAGGTGCGCAAGGACCTGCAGACCAGAAGTTTGAAAAATGACATAACAGGCCCCTGAAGCTCCAAACTTGCTATTTTATGCATTTTTGACACGTTTAAGCCCCGTTAACCCCATTTCAAAGCTCTAAAATGAAGTTAAAGTATAGGGAACTTAAAATGTGCACAAAAATATCTCGGGTGTCGGTTCGTTTGGCCGTACGATCGCGATGTTCGCTTAATTACGACGGAATGCGCATAAGCGCGAAAAACGATCCAAATGGCGTGACGAATGGATTTTTCTTATCCCAAACACTAAAATAAAATATTTTAGTGCTTACATAAATTTTTGGATGTCCGGATGTATTCTGAACGTAAGTTATGCGCGAAAATGCAAACTTGTGCACTTTTTGACGCTTTTAGTCCCTGAATGACCCAAAAGTTTATTTTAGCACACCGAACCCCTCAAAGCCTATTTCTAAGCTATATAAAGGATATTTAAGGTGTGTTTAACTTATGGTCATGTTCCGGAATGTCTGTTACAGTTCAATTTGGCATACTTTCGTAGTTTGTCAACTTTAGTCCCTGTAAGCGATTTAACTTGGTTTTGCCATACCAAAGCCTTCAAAACTTATTTCTAAGTTATGTAAAGGTTATTTAAGGTATGTTAAGCCTATTTCACTATTCCGGAGTGTTTGTTGCATTAAACTGGTTATATTTACGCATCAGTGTGCGTATAACCTTCCAGAAAGTGATTTAAAGCTTGAAATCGAACAAAAATTGATATGTGCAAAAGATACACATATTTATACAGATCCCAAGTATGAAATACAATATTTCATTGGCTTGGTATTTGTTTGATGGTCGCAGTGACCCAGGTGTCACAGTCTCCCCTACTTTAGGAAATTTCGTCCCGAAATTTATTTGTAGGAGCATGTCTGTGACTTTGTGTTAAATAACCATCAAGGATAAGGCATATCCTGATATTCCTCTTTAACGGACATTTTCAGAAATGGAAATGAAGGAAGAATCAGGGATTTTCATTTTCCTTCGATGGACAATTTTCAGAAACGAAAAATGCACGGAATGAGTCATTTTCCTTAATGGGTATCCTTCAGAAACGAAAATGAACGGAATGAGTCATTTTCCACAATTCCTCCAGAAACGAAAATGAACAGAATGAGTCATTTTCCACAATTTCTTCAGGAACGAAAATGAACGGAATGAGTCATTTTACACAATTTCTTCAGAAACGAAAATGAACAGAATGAGTCATTTTCCCAAATTTCTTCAGAAACGAAAATGAACCGAGTCAACTCTAGACACATGACAAAACTCGCTGTGGTTTCTGTGCACTGAATTTCCATAATTATGTATGCATCCATAATTACGCAATTCCTTGCACAGTCTGCACAATTTGTTTTGTAATGTGAAAGGGAAGAAAAATTAAACCTGTGATGAGTGTGACTAGACTATCATAGGGTCCTTTTAATTAGATCGACAATGATCCCTTTTAAATTGGACCACCAAGTAGTCTAATTATGGAATAGTACAATATAATCCAAGGGTCTTTACTATTACGTAAAAGCCCATTGAGGATTTAATATAGTACCTTTGGGTATCCTACTATGAATCCCTTATACGAATGATATGGAAGATTCTACGAGGATTTGGATAACGAAAACTTGGATTTCACCAAAAACATAAAAATGAACACATAAGCACACAATCACATAGTTGTTTAACTTGATTATTAATTTGTTATTAACTTGTTATCGATTGAAAATGGATATGGAAACCAGTCGATGGACTTCAATGTCCTCTAGGATCTATCTGAAAAGATAGGAAGATCACCCAAAAATTCGATTTTGTTCTCAAAGAAACGTAATATTCGAATTAAGGAATATAACAATTTTAGGATTTACAGAAATACCCTTAGGTACCCTATTAAGGATTTATAGTGGTACTTTGGGTATTCGTCCAGTGTTGTAACTTGCGCCTTGTACTTCGTTTTCTTGGAAGAAACGGGTACTTAGGAATTTCGTGGAAAACGCAAGAGATCATAAAATAGAAAATTTATTTGGGGGGTAGTTTGTTTTTCAAGGAATACGATTCCTTAATTGTCGGTATTATAAGGGATATGTTGTTTATACATACAACCTCATAAATACATTGAAATGTAAATACAAGATTTATTTATAAACAATGATAACAACTGTTTCATGGACCTTGACAACAAAAGAAAATAATACATAAGACATGATTATTTCTAAAGGGTGTTGTCTTCTAGTCGGTCAGATGCTCATCCCTGCGCTGGATTAGCATTAGCAAGCTTTGGGCAATTTCTTTAGAAATGACCCATCTCGCCACAATTGTAGCAAGAACCTGGTGGAAAGCGAGCTTGAGCAGGATTGTTGTCAGCTTGATTTGGTGCAACTGCAGCTCGGCAAACTTTTGCTGTATGACCTTTACGTCCACAAATTTGGCATTCGCGGCACTTCACACTAGCATGATGATGAAGGTTACATTGGTTGCACAAGGGTGAAGTTCCATTGTATGGCTTCCTAGCAGGGGGTTGAGCCGGTTGGTTGGGGATGGCTTGATCATTGTGAGTAACCATGGCGAAGTTCTGAGAAGCCTTTCGCTTCTTTGACTCCTTAGGGGATCCAGTCTGTACATCCATGGTCTTTGATTCCTCAATTGGTTTCTTGTCACTTTTTCGAAAAAGTTTACCTTTCCTGATTTGAGATTCAGTCAAGGTTGCAGATAGCTCAATGGCCTGCCTAACCGTAGTGGGGTTACTACCAGTAACAATGTCCTGAACTGAGTCAGGGAGACCATCAATGTATTTTTCGATCGCCTTATCCAAAGGCGTAACCATGGTAGGACACAACAGGCTCAGCTCCTCATATCGATCAGTGTATGCTCGATGTTCACCGCTGTCTTGCTCAAGATTGTCGAATTCCCTTTCCAAGGCCCTGATCTCGTGACGAGGACAGAATTCCTTCATCATCAGTGCTCTAAGTTCTTCCCACGTTTGAGCCAGTGCCACTTCGGCGCCCCTATCTCTCATCACACCGTTCCACCATGTCAGAGCTCGTTTCTCAAAGACACTAGATGCGAAATCTACCTTTCGCTCATTTGGACATTGAACATGTCTGAAGGTGCTCTCTAAACTCTCGAACCATTGCAGAAGTGCAGTCGCTCCTTAAGACCCAGAAAACTTTGATGGCTTGGCCGAGTTGAACGTCTTGAAATTGCAGGGGGCATTATTGTTGTTGAGAGCTTGGTGACATTGAGCAACGATGTTCGGGATTGCAGCAGTCATTTGCTGTGTAATGACAGCTGCCAGCTCTTCAATAGATACCGGATTTTCGCGTCGAGGAGGCATTCTAAAAAAAAAGGGGAAACAAGAGAGAAAACAAATGAAATGGCATCGGGTAAGAATAGGATGTTACAAATACCGACAAAAATCATGGTTGATGGTTATTTGTTTGAACCACGAAGCAAACAAACAACACAAAGGCTGAATCAAAGCAAATAGATCCTCATAGTGTATCGAGAAGACATGCTCGCCTATAAGTGGACACTCACCCCAAGAGTTCCCAGGTAAGAGTGACTGGTCCGATTATGTGGATTTGTACGAACACTCAAGCCTTAGACAGAAAACTCAGGGTACAGGCATTCACTCTTCCAGTTTGCACGTGTTCACACTATTTAGGACCCAAAACTTTGACGAGAGTTTTGAAAATTCAAAGGGGTTCAAAACCTAGTAATCAATCATCCTAGAACAGATGATTAGTTTTCAAAGCGGTTTTGAAATTTATGTTCTTGTTGTGTTCGTCGCCTAAGGATAGGTGACGGTATTGTTTTATGACTAAACGCAAGTAAACTCGCGTTAGGGTCCTAGAAAGGTTACAGACTAGGTCAAAGTATTACTAATAACCTAATTCCCTATAACCATTGGCTCTGATACCAACTTTTCTGTCACACCCCGACCACGTGGAACAACCAAACGTGGCGGAAACGTCAGGGAGTGTTGTAACAGAATTAATTGTTTCAAATCCATGGCAATTGAAGTTTCATTTTATTAATCAAACATGAAAGTTTACATTGTTTTAAACAAGAACCAAAGAGTACATAACATAAATTAACTAGTTCTTGTCTCGTTTTAAGTCACTAAGGCACAGGTCCGCCTAAGTATGTCTTGATAAGTCCTATGCATCATCTCCTGAAAACACATGTGAAAATAGGTACGTCAGCATAAAATTGCCTGTGAGATACATAGGTTTTGTGAAAACAGAATTCATGACTTATGTTTGAGAAAATGTTTAGTCATGAACCTTGTAATTTGCTTTGTCTTGTAAATAATTTGAAAAACGATAAGATCATATGATATGTATAAATAAGAGAATAATGTATGGTTAAATGAATAACCATGTAAAATGAGTTTGTATAAGATAAGTTGTTTGTAAAACAATGTCTTGTGAAAAGTATGTTATTTGTATAAAATGTTATATGTCTTAAATTGAAATGATTCAAATAACGCTACGATATGTAATACCATACAAACACTTATATATAGGAAGTACCAGCGGCGTATCCACCATGCTTGTATCATATTACACACGCCTCGTTACTTAAATCACTTACTCAAACCAAACCACCAACGTAAAATGTTTATGTATAATCAAATGTTATACCAAAATGTAAGCATGTGATGGATAACAAATGTACTAAATATGCAACAAAGGACATACCTAGCATAAAATGTAATGTAAAACAATGTACTAAGTACGCACACAATGGGCATACATAGCATAAAATGTAATGTAAGACAATGTACTAAGTACGCACACAATGGGCATACATAGCATAAAATGTAATGTAAGACAATGTACTAAGTACGCACACAATGGGCATACATAGCATAAAATGTATTGAAATCATGTACTATAAATGTACTAATAAACATAGCAAGTATATGCTGTGAAAACAGGAAAGCATGAAAGTAACAAGTAGGCACATGTGTTTCACCCCAAAACAGTTTGAAAACGGTAAAAGAGGGGTCTATGTACTCACTTGAGATTGCTTAGTAGTCCTTGAGTAACAACCAAACAATGCTAGAGATCACGGATATCAAACGGCACCTAATATAGGTAACTACATTAATAAACCGGACCTATATCGGAGGATTGGATAGAATGAGGGTTTTGTAAACCAAATGAGTGTTGGAACTCATGCGATATGGTTTAACAAAGCCTACATACTAAAATGAAACCTAACCTAAGTGCTTACGACCCATTACGACCCGTTTAGGTAGCTTATGCTACTTTAACGCGTCGTTCGCGTGAAACGCGTTCGGAACGCCTAACTAGTCCTATGACAAGTAAAATATGCCTTAACATGTCTAATATTGTTACTAAATCAGTTTAGATACCAAAAGTTATGTTACATATGCTTAAAATAAATTTTGGCGTTAAAAGGGCATTTTGGTAATTTACCTAAGGCATATATACTACCTATCATACAACTACTCAAATGATGTGACCATAAGGTATAACCTCGGAAGGTTATTCCCTATATACTATGGTCACCTAATGTGTTTGGTCGGATCCTAAAGATCGACCAAACGGGTCGGGTTCGAAAGTATAAGCGATTGTTTAGATCGCTTACCTTACGACCCTATATAAGCACTAAACTAAAAGTGACAAGCTAAGCATGTTAAAACATGCTTAACTAAGTTTAGAAAACAGGTTTGGTATCAAAACAAACGGTTTTGATACCTAAGAGTAGTTTGGTTACAAAATACGCAATAACACGCATTTTGGTCGAAACTACGACTCGTCACTGAGCCTAGATAACGTGGTAATCAGTAGGTATAGTCACTAAGGACTATAACCATCGTGATCACGCTCACGTTATGAAGTTCAAACGAAATTCGCATCGACCATAAACTGGTCAATGCAGAAAGTCAAACATAGTTCGAATTTCGGACTAGAAAAGCGATAAAAGAACGAAGGAACACTTACAAAGGGTCCCCGCAAGATTGATTTCCAAGTAATCTCAGGTAGGAAGTGTATAAACACAACCACTTAGAGAAAAACTCAGATTTCAAGTGGGTTTTGCAATGGGGATTGTCACACCCCGACCACGTATAACATACAAGACGTGGCGGAAACATCGGGGAGTGTTGTAACAGAATTAATGTTTCATAACCATGGATACCAAAAAGTGTTTTATTTTATTAAACATTGAATAATTACATCGTCTGGAAATCTAAATACACAATTTAAACATTGTCTATCATTGTTATTGAGTCACTAAGGCCTTGTCCAGTCCTATGTGAGCATGCATCCTATCAATCGATATCTTTCAATACCTGAAACATATGTGAAAACGAGGTCAGCAAAGAAATGCTGGCGAGATACATAGGTTTTGTGAAAATAAGATTCATGACTTCTGTTTTAAGAAAATGTTTAGTCATGAACCTTGTAATTTGCTTTGTCTTTGTAAATCATTTGAAAAATAATAAGTTCAGATGATATGTACAAATAAAAGAATAATGCATGATTAAATGAATAACCATGTAAAATGAGTTTGTATAAGTTAAGTTGTTTGTAAATCAATGTCTTGTGAAAAGTATGTTATTTGTATAAAATGTTCCATGTATCAAACTGAAATGATTCAAATAACGCTACGACATGCAATACCATACAAACACTTATATATAGGAAGTACCAGCGGCGTATCCACCATGCTTGTATCATATTACACACGCCTCGTTACTTAATCACTTACTCAAACCAAACCACCAAGATGTAATGTTTAAACCAATTGTCAAATGTATTGAATAATATGTCAAAATGTTCATGTCAAGATGTAAATCATGTTATGTATAACCAAAATGATATGTATGGCTAGTGAAATGCATCAACTAAACCATAGGTGAAACGCACAAAACAAAGTATTGAAGTAAAACTTGGTTTAAATCAATACTATGTTTCGTGGAAATGCATGATCAAATGTAAATCATGTCCAAATGTTTACCCAATCGTTAATCGTTCTTGTTTTAATTGTTCAAATCGTTCTTGTTGTTTTAATCATTCAAATCGTTCTTGTTTTAAATTGTGAAACTACTTTATGGTCGATTATCTAATAACATTCAAACCTTCTTGACTCGTTCCTCGTTCCAACTCGCTCTCGTTCTCGTTCTTAACAAACCCTTACCAAAGGGTAAGTTAATAATTACAGATTCAGTCGTTACCCAAAATACCGACACATAACCATGGGTATAGAAAATAACGGGATTTGTCAGATCCTATGGTACCATAACCTAATACTGGTCGGCTTGATCATTGCTAATGAATGTCATTGGTTATGTAACTACAACCAACAAGTTTGTTCACTTTATTGAAATCGTTCTTGAAACTATTGTAATTGTTTTTGAAATCATTGTAATCGTTCTTGAAACCACATTTGTAATTGTTTTTAAATCATTGTAATCGTTCTTGAAACCACATTGTAATTGTCATTGTAATCGTTCATGAAACCACATTGTAATTGTTATTGTAATCGTTCTTGAAACTATTGTAATTTTTCTTGAAACCATTGATAAAACATTTAGCACATATGAGTCACCCCAAAACAGTTGAAAACAGTAAAAGAGGGGAATAATGTACTCGCCTGAGAGTGCTTAGGAGTCTTGAACAACTACCAAGTAAGCTAGAGGAGTCCCGGAAATCAAACGGTACCTAATATAGGTAACTACATAAATAACCCGGACCTAAATCGGAAGACTGGGTAGCAGGAGGGTTTGTAAACCAAATGAGTGTAGGAACTCATATGATATGGTTTAACAAAGCCTACATACTAAATGAAACTTAACCTAAGTATTATCGACCCATCGCGACCCATTAAGGTAGCTTATGCTACTTTAACGCGTCGTTTGCGTGAAACGCGTTCGGACCGCCTAACTAGTCCTATGACAAGTATTATATGCCTAAACATGTTACATAATCAGTTATGTGACAAAAGTTTAGATTACATATGCTAAATTACCAATTATACATGAAAAGGGTATTCTGGTAATTTACCTAAGGTATATAAACTACCTATCATACAACTAATTTAAACGATGTGACCATAAGGTATAACCTCGGAAGGTTATTCCCTATATACTATGGTCACCTAATGTGTTTGGTCGGATCCTAATGATTGACCAAATGGGTCGGGTTCGAAGGTATAAGCGATTTATCAGATCGATTACCCTACGACCCTAGACAACGTGGTAATCAGTAGGCATAGTCCCAAGGGACTATAACCAACGTGATTACACTCACGTTGTGAAGTTCAAACGAACTTCGCATTGACCATAAACTGGTCAACGCAGAAAGTCAAACAAAGTTTGACTTTCAGACTCGAAAGACTCGAAAAGCAATAAAAGAACGAAAGAATACTTACGAAGGGTCCCCGAATGCTAATCTAGATCACAATAACTCAGGTATGAAACAATGGTTCCAACTTAGAGTCACTTAGATCAGATTCTAGTGGTTTTGGAGTAATGGGGGGTGGGGTATTTATAGTTTTCGGGTAACCGTTAAGATCGTTTGTCGAATATCGTGCCTTAATCGTATCCGTACAAGTGTCGGAAAGTTATGGTGCCTAAAAACAACCCTTATCAGCTGAATATGCAAGTGGTGAGTGTGTGGTGGTGGTTAAAACAGCTGGAATACGCTGACTGTTCGATCTTATCTGATCAGAGAGGCTGATGCGGGCCGCCTAAGATTTAAGCTTGGCTCACGCGGGCCGCCTAGCTCTTCAGATCAGAAAACAAGTTTCAGAATCTACAGTTTTGGTCCCTGCACGTGTTTAAGCCCATTTCCGGCACTTCTAAGGCCCGTAAAGCCAACTTTAAGGCCCTAAAATGTTGCCTAAACATTGTGGACATGAAACATGCTCAAAAATATGCCGGGTGTTGGTTCGTTTGGTCGTACGAACGCGATGTTCGCTTAATTACGACGGAATGCGCATAAGCGCGAAAAACGATCCAAATGACGCAACGAATGGATTTTTTTGCAAGCCAAACACTAAAGCATAATATAGTCATGCTTACATAAATTTTTGGATGTCCGGATGTATTCAGAACGTAAGTTATGCGCGAAAATGCAAACTTGTGCACTTTTTGACACTTTTAGTCCCTGAATGAGCCAAAAGTATATTTTAGCACACCGAACACCTCAAAGCCTATTTCTAAGCTATGTAAAGGATATTTATGGTATGTTTAACTTATGTTCATGTTCCGGAATGTCTGTTACAGTTCAAATTGGCATACTTTCGCAGTTTGTCAAGTTTAGTCCCTGTAAGCGAATTAGCTTGTTTTTGCCATACCAAAGCCTTCAAAACTTATTTCTAAGTTATGTAAAGGTTATTTAAGGTATGTTAAGCCTATGTCACTATTCCGGAGTGTTTGTTGCATTAAACTGGTTATATTTACGCATCGGTGCGCGTATAACCTTCCAGAAAGCGATTTAGAGTTTGGATTTGAACAAAAATTGATATGTGTTAATGATACACATATTTTTACAAATCCCAAGTATGAAATACAATATTTCATTGGTTCGGTATTTGTTTGATGGCCGTGGAGGCACAGGTGTTACAGTCTCCCCTACTTTAGGAAATTTCGTCCCGAAATTTATTTAGAGGAAACTTGTGAGAGCTTGAAAACATGCAGTTGAAAAGATCGAACAACATTGGTTAGGGTTCTGAACTTCTAGTAATCTTTAATAACATCATGATTGCAATGTAAGAGGGATACTTATATACAAGTATATGAAGCGTCATTGGTGCGTCCACCGTACCTCCATTACATCGTTCTCATTTCGTTATTTTTGTCACTATCGGTTCTTACACATAATAAATCTTACTGTGGTTACCGTGCACTGAATCTCACAATTATGTACGCGTCCATAATTAGACAATTGCTTGCACAGTTCACACAGTCTATTTTATAATATGTAGGGTAAAACCAAATGAACAATCCTGTGATGAGTGTGACTAGACCGCCATAGAGTCCTTTTGACTAAATCAATAAATGATCTAAATAGACTATCAAGGAGTATGTCCAGCTACATCACTAGATGTTGTCCTTTAACCAGATTGTGAATCAATCTTTTTTTTTTTTTTGACTAGACCACCAAAGGGTCTCGTATGAATCAAGGAGTGATACTATAAAATCCAAGGGTCTTATCTATTATATAGAAGCCCATTAGGGATTTAAGGTAGTACCTTTTGACTATCCTGCTACGAATCCCTCATATGAAGATATAAAAGATCCTGCGAGGATTTGGATAACGAATTATCCAGAGTATAAAAACACAAAAACATAGAGGAGAACACATAACACATAAACACATAATCGCATAATTGCATACTCGTTCAATCGCATAATCGTTCAATTTGACCTTTAATTTGTTATCTTTGGACACGGGTATTTAAAGCATACCAGGAACCCAATCCGTGGATTTCCTTTGGCACTTTAAATATTTTCAAGAATCTAACTATGAAGATAGGAAGATCTTAAAAGGAATTCGGTTTGTCCTAATTGAGTTGTATTGTACATTTTAAGGTGTACAAGGAATTCAATCAGGGCTCCGATGTCAACGAAGGTGTTGATCGTGATCGGCTCAGGACATGAATAGATCAAGATGTCATCAATAACAACAATGACGAACTGATCCAAATAAGACTTGCAGACTCTATTTATTAAGTCCATGCAGATGGCTGGAGCATTTGTCAATCCAAAAGGCCTGACTGTAAACTCGTAATGACCATACTTCGTGCAGAAAGCCGTTTTGGGAATATCTTCTTCGAGCATACGAAGTTGATGATACCCAGAACGCAAATCGATCTTGGAAAAGCATGAAGCGCTCTGCAGATGATCGGAGAGATCATCGATTTAAGGTAGGGAATATCGATTCTTGATGGTAAGCTCACCAGGCTTACGTTAATCGATATACATTCGAAAAGATCCATCTTTCTTTTCACAAAGAGGATAGGAGTTTCTCCAAGGTGAAAAGTTCGGACTGATGAATCCTTTATCAGACAACTCTTGAAGCTGTTTTGATAATTCTTGCATCTCGAACGATGCAAGACAATAAGATACTTTAGATTTAAAAGAAACAAGCGTTTGAGGTTCTTAGGGAGATTACAAGTGATCATAAAAATGACAGAACCACACGAGTAGTTTTTTCTTTGTGTTGACATCATAAGGTTGAATCAAACATTCACACAATTGCATTAGTTAAAAATAAAACCACAAATTTTATTTATATAACAACCGCATTGTCTTTAAATGTTACAAGATAACAACCAGAGGAAAAAAAACAAACTGCTAATTGTTCACTCCTTCATCATTGAGTGCCTCATTGATGTTAAACACTCGACCGCGTGCTGGATTCACATTGACGTTGACGTTCGCATTCGGGTTTGCGCCAGCATTTGCATTCACCAGTCTTGGGCAGTTGTGGCGGAAGTGACCAATCTCTCCGCAGTTGAAACATGAACCCAGTGGAAATCTCGCAGCATTCCCTTGAACCGGAGCTTGAACCGGAGCTTGAACCTGAGCAGCCTGATTTTGTCCCAAACGACAAACTTTGGCCAAATGCCCAAGTTTACCACACGTCGTGCATTGCCAGCAAACTTGTTGTACCGCGTGATGACCGTTGCAGCGTGCACAATGTGGTGCGGTACCGGCATATGCTTTCTTTGCAGATGGCTGAGCTGGTGGGTTCCGCGGATTCTGAGCAGTCTGTGCTTTAACAGCAAAGTTCTGAGCACCCTTGCGCTTCCTTGATTTCTTCGACGTCTCACCTTCCTTACCCTTCTTGTTTTGACCTTTCTTGCTATCCTCCTTGTCAGCTGACTGTTTCTTGCCCTTGTCACCCTTCCTGTGTAACTTGTTCTTTCGAATCTGTGACTCGGTCAATGTCGCTGATAACTCGATCGCCTGACGGAGTGTGGCAGGGTTACTACCAGTAAGGATGTCTTGTACCGAGTCAGGTAGGCCATCGATGTACCTTTCGATAGCCTTGTCGAGTGGGGTAACCATAGTTGGGCAAAGCAGACTCAACTCTTCAAACCGATCAGTATAAGCCCTGTGCTCACCACTATCTTGCTTCAATTCATCAAATTCCTTCTCCAAAGCTCGCTGCTCATGACGAGGACAGAATTCCCTCATCATCAGGGCCCTAAGTTCAGCCCATGTCTGTGCCAGAGCAACTTCTGCACCACGATCCCTCATAACCCCGTTCCACCATGTGAGAGCCCTCTTCTGAAACACACTCGAAGAAAACTCGACCTTGCGATTGTCAGGACACTGCACGTGGCGGAAAGTATTCTCAATGCTCTCGAACCATTGAAGAAGCCCAGTCGCTCCTTCAGAACCACTAAACTTGAGTGGTTTAGCCTGGTTAAAATCCTTGTATTTGCATGGAACATGATTGTTGTTGTTGGCTTGGTTCCATTGAGCAAAGAGGTTTGGGAATTGAGCAGCCATTTGCTGTGCAATGATTTCTGCCAGTTCGGCAGTTGCTATCTGGTTTTCGCGTCGAGGAGGCATTCTAAAAGAGGAAACATGAAAGGAAACGAGTGAGAGAATTAGACGAAAAGAATGAGATGAAACAAATCTGATGAAAGCAAGGGTAGTGGTCATTTGTTTGTTACCACAAGGTAAACAAACGACACACAGTGACTAATCAAAGTAAATGGGTCAAAAATAATGTATCGCGAAGACATGCTCGCCTATAAGTGAACACTCATCCCAAGAATTCCCAGGTAAGCACAACTGGTCTCGCGTCTGATGAGATGTATACGAAGTGCTTGCCTAGACAGAAAACCCAGAATACAGGCATTCACCCTTCCAGTTTGCACGTGTTCACATTATTTAAAACCCAAAACCTTGACGAAATTTGAAAATTCAAAGGGGTTCAAAACCATATAACAGAGGGTTCAAAACCTTACAATAGAGGGTTCAAAACCTAGAAATCAATCATCCTAGAACAGATGATTAGTTTTCAAAGCGGTTTTGAAATTTATGTTCTTGTTGTGGTCGTCGCCTAAGGATAGGTGACGGTATTGTTTTATGACTAAACTCAAGTAAACTCGCGTTAGGGTCCTAGAAAGGTTATAGACTAGGTCAAAGCATTACTAATAACCTAATTCCCTATAACCATTGGCTCTGATACCATCTTTTCTGTCACACCCCGACCACGTATAACATACAAGACGTGGCGGAAACATCGGGGAGTGTTGTAACAGAATTAATGTTTCATAACCATGGATACCAAAAAGTGTTTTATTTTATTAAACATTGAATAATTACATCGTCTGGAAATCTAAATACACAATTTAAACATTGTCTATCATTGTTATTGAGTCACTAAGGCCTTGTCCAGTCCTATGTGAGCATGCATCCTATCAATCGATATCTTTCAATACCTGAAACATATGTGAAAACGAGGTCAGCAAAGAAATGCTGGCGAGATACATAGGTTTTGTGAAAATAAGATTCATGACTTCTGTTTTAAGAAAATGTTTAGTCATGAACCTTGTAATTTGCTTTGTCTTTGTAAATCATTTGAAAAATAATAAGTTCAGATGATATGTACAAATAAAAGAATAATGCATGATTAAATGAATAACCATGTAAAATGAGTTTGTATAAGTTAAGTTGTTTGTAAATCAATGTCTTGTGAAAAGTATGTTATTTGTATAAAATGTTCCATGTATCAAACTGAAATGATTCAAATAACGCTACGACATGCAATACCATACAAACACTTATATATAGGAAGTACCAGCGGCGTATCCACCATGCTTGTATCATATTACACACGCCTCGTTACTTAATCACTTACTCAAACCAAACCACCAAGATGTAATGTTTAAACCAATTGTCAAATGTATTGAATAATATGTCAAAATGTTCATGTCAAGATGTAAATCATGTTATGTATAATCAAAATGATATGTATGGCTAGTGAAATGCATCAACTAAACCATAGGTGAAACGCACAAAACAAAGTATTGAAGTAAAACTTGGTCTAAATCAATACTATGTTTCGTGGAAATGCATGATCAAATGTAAATCATGTCCAAATGTTTACCCAATCGTTAATCGTTCTTGTTTTAATTGTTCAAATCGTTCTTGTTGTTTTAATCGTTCAAATCGTTCTTGTTTTAAATTGTGAAACTACTTTATGGTCGATTATCTAATAACATTCAAACCTTCTTGACTCGTTCCTCGTTCCAACTCGCTCTCGTTCTCGTTCTTAACAAACCCTTACCAAAGGGTAAGTTAATAATTACAGATTCAGTCGTTACCCAAAATACCCACACATAACCATGGGTATAGAAAATAACGGGATTTGTCAGATCCTATGGTACCATAACCTAATACTGGTCGGCTTGATCATTGCTAATGAATGTCATTGGTTATGTAACTACAACCAACAAGTTTGTTCACTTTATTGAAATCGTTCTTGAAACTATTGTAATTGTTTTTGAAATCATTGTAATCGTTCTTGAAACCACATTTGTAATTGTTTTTAAATCATTGTAATCGTTCTTGAAACCACATTGTAATTGTCATTGTAATCGTTCATGAAACCACATTGTAATTGTTATTGTAATCGTTCTTGAAACTATTGTAATTGTTCTTGAAACCATTGATAAAACATTTAGCACATATGAGTCACCCGAAAACAGTTGAAAACAGTAAAAGAGGGGAATAATGTACTCGCCTGAGAGTGCTTAGGAGTCTTGAACAACTACCAAGTAAGCTAGAGGAGTCCCGGAAATCAAACGGTACCTAATATAGGTAACTACATAAATAACCCGGACCTAAATCGGAAGACTGGGTAGCAGGAGGGTTTGTAAACCAAATGAGTGTAGGAACTCATATGATATGGTTTAACAAAGCCTACATACTAAATGAAACTTAACCTAAGTATTATCGACCCATCGCGACCCATTAAGGTAGCTTATGCTACTTTAACGCGTCGTTTGCGTGAAACGCGTTCGGACCGCCTAACTAGTCCTATGACAAGTATTATATGCCTAAACATGTTACATAATCAGTTATGTGACAAAAGTTTAGATTACATATGCTAAATTACCAATTATACATGAAAAGGGTATTCTGGTAATTTACCTAAGGCATATAAACTACCTATCATACAACTAATTTAAACGATGTGACCATAAGGTATAACCTCGGAAGGTTATTCCCTATATACTATGGTCACCTAATGTATTTGGTCGGATCCTAATGATCGACCAAATGGGTCGGGTTCGAAGGTATAAGCGATTTATCAGATCGCTTACCCTACGACCCTAGACAACGTGGTAATCAGTAGGCATAGTCCCAAGGGACTATAACCAACGTGATTACACTCACGTTGTGAAGTTCAAACGAACTTCGCATTGACCATAAACTGGTCAACGCAGAAAGTCAAACAAAGTTTGACTTTCAGACTCGAAAGACTCGAAAAGCAATAAAAGAACGAAAGAATACTTACGAAGGGTCCCCGAATGCTAATCTAGATCACAATAACTCAGGTATGAAACAATGGTTCCAACTTAGAGTCACTTAGATCAGATTCTAGTGGTTTTGGAGTAATGGGGGGTGGGGTATTTATAGTTTTCGGGTAACCGTTAAGATCGTTTGTCGAATATCGTGCCTTAATCGTATCCGTACAAGTGTCGGAAAGTTATGGTGCCTAAAAACAACCCTTATCAGCTGAATATGCAAGTGGTGAGTGTGTGGTGGTGGTTAAAACAGCTGGAATACGCTGACTGTTCGATCTTATCTGATCAGAGAGGCTGACGCGGGCCGCCTAAGATTTAAGCTTGGCTCACGCGGGCCGCCTAGCTCTTCAGATCAGAAAACAAGTTTCAGAATCTACAGTTTTGGTCCCTGCACGTGTTTAAGCCCATTTCCGGCACTTCTAAGGCCCGTAAAGCCAACTTTAAGGCCCTAAAATGTTGCCTAAACATTGTGGACATGAAACATGCTCAAAAATATGCCGGGTGTTGGTTCGTTTGGTCGTACGAACGCGATGTTCGCTTAATTACGACGGAATGCGCATAAGCGCGAAAAACGATCCAAATGACGCAACGAATGGATTTTTTTGCAAGCCAAACACTAAAGCATAATATAGTCATGCTTACATAAATTTTTGGATGTCCGGATGTATTCAGAACGTAAGTTATGCGCGAAAATGCAAACTTGTGCACTTTTTGGCACTTTTAGTCCCTGAATGAGCCAAAAGTTTATTTTAGCACACCGAACACCTCAAAGCCTATTTCTAAGCTATGTAAAGGATATTTATGGTATGTTTAACTTATGTTCATGTTCCGGAATGTCTGTTACAGTTCAAATTGGTATACTTTCGCAGTTTGTCAAGTTTAGTCCCTGTAAGCGAATTAGCTTGTTTTTGCCATACCAAAGCCTTCAAAACTTATTTCTAAGTTATGTAAAGGTTATTTAAGGTATGTTAAGACTATGTCACTATTCGGGAGTGTTTGTTGCATTAAACTGGTTATATTTACGCATCGGTGCGCGTATAACCTTCCAGAAAGCGATTTAGAGTTTGGATTTGAACAAAAATTGATATGTGTTAATGATACACATATTTTTACAAATCCCAAGTATGAAATACAATATTTCATTGGTTCGGTATTTGTTTGATGGCCGTGGAGGCACAGGTGTTACAGGGATGGATGGGTATTTATAGTAAATGGACCACCGTTAGGATCGTTCCTCGAATAACGTGCCTTGATCTCATCCGTACACTTGTCGGAATGTTGTGGTAGCTCATTTTGCTCCCACCACCAGTTATTGACAAGTGGCATTGGCCTTTGGAGGGTTTAAGGGCTGTTAACAGCTGTTTAAAAACAAGTTTCTGCATCTGACCCCTGCTTGCGCACCGTAACACTCAGAGTGTTGAGGTGCGCAAGGACCTGCAGACCAGAAGTTTGAAAAATGACAGAACAGGCCCCTGAAGCTCCAAACTTGCTATTTTATGCATTTTTGAAACGTTTAAGCCCCGTTAACCCCATTTCAAAGCTCTAAAATGAAGTTAAAGTATAGGGAACTTAAAATGTGCACAAAAATATCTCGGGTGTCGGTTCGTTTGGCCGTACGATCGCGATGTTCGCTTAATTACGACGGAATGCGCATAAGCGTGAAAAACGATCCAAATGGCGTGACGAATGGATTTTTCTTATCCCAAACACTAAAATAAAATATTTTAGTGCTTACATAAATTTTTGGATGTCCGGAAGTATTCTGAACGTAAGTTATGCGTGAAAATGCAAACTTGTGCACTTTTTGACGCTTTTAGTCCCTGAATGACCCAAAAGTTTATTTTAGCACACCGAACCCCTCAAAGCCTATTTCTAAGCTATATAAAGGATATTTAAGGTGTGTTTAACTTATGGTCATGTTCCGGAATGTCTGTTACAGTTCAATTTGGCATACTTTCACAGTTTGTCAACTTTAGTCCCTGTAAGCGATTTAACTTGGTTTTGCCATACCAAAGCCTTCAAAACTTATTTCTAAGTTATGTAAAGGTTATTTAAGGTATGTTAAGCCTATTTCACTATTCCGGAGTGTTCGTTGCATTAAACTGGTTATATTTACGCATCAGTGCGCGTATAACCTTCCAGAAAGTGATTTAAAGCTTGAAATCGAACAAAAATTGATATGTGCAAAAGATACACATATTTATACAGATCCCAAGTATGAAATACAATATTTCATTGGCTTGGTATTTGTTTGATGGTCGCAGTGACCCAGGTGTCACATTACATTTGTTCCGACCACTATCATTTCGCGTTGGAACCTTATTTCGAATGTTATATTTATCGCATTTATAACTTATAGAATAAATACGCATTCTACCAAAAAGGTGTAAGATTTACTTACCTTGCATCCGATTTTGCTCTTTTTCTGCTTATTCCATCCGTTTGACCCGCTTCTTTCCCAAGCCTCCCCCTAGATTGTCAAGCGTCAAACTATCATATAATATTCATAAGGTGGTTAGGTTAGTCATTCTAGATCATAACATTTACGCCTTATGAACTAAAATACTACTTTTCTTACTGAACTTTATCATAGGTCAGTTTGACCTTTTTAAAAGTCAAACTACCTTATAACACATGAAATTGAACAACTAAGTTTAACAACTCATTTTGGCATTCCGCCATTTACCCGGTAGGTGCTATTCCTAGGCCACCTTTTAAATTTCATTTCCTATAAATTTTCATCACAATTTTATCACTTTAACAAATTCAAGTGATCATTAATATCAAGTTCTACATATCATCTAGTAGATAACATGATTTCAAACATTCATATACATGAATAAAGTCACCAATTTTCATCATAATATACAAATCCACTTCATGTCATGTATGAGCATTCACTCAAATCTATAAATTGTTCAAGTATCTCGCTTCAACTATCAATTATGATGATTTTAAGTACATGTATATCATCACCTTCACTATTTAATCAAAACCCACTTCCTAGATTACTTGTTAACCACTTACAAGTAACACTACATCAAGTTCTTCATAATTTCATCATAACTAACGAAATTAAACATACATAAACATTCAATTTAAACTTTGGATCATAATCCAACTATCTATTTGCAAGTAACCTACTTGTCTCAAATTTCAACCTGAACCAATCTAGGTTTTATGACATACCTTAAGATCCCCATGACTAGGTGATCCTTTTTAAGTGTTCATGCATTGATTTAGGGCTTGAATCGAGCTTCAATTTGATGATTTTGTTGAAATTAGGGTTAATGCTCCATGGAGCTTCTCCTGGTCGATCTCCACGCACGCACACATACTCTGTGTTTGTGTGTGTTGTGTTATGTTTTATTTTTATAATACCATTTTCTAGTTATCCAACTTTGGTCCCTCATATTTGGCTAGTTATTAAGTTAGCCACAACCTAATTCTTTCTAACAATATTCCCACTTATTAACAAGGTTAAACATTCCTAGTTATCTTAGTGGGTTCAGCGAATTTATGTCTCAGTTTATTTTAAGTCCCCTTAACTCGGGCCTTTTATCAACTATATTTTCCTCGAAAGGATTTGTTCAACTTTTATTTAATATTAGGTTTATTTTATTAAATCCTAATATTCACCGGGTTTACTTTTACTACCCACGGTATTTTACCTGTCTTTTTAGTTTTAACGGGGTTTGATTACCAGACCCGTTTTCGGGGTGTTACAAGTCTACCCCCCTTAAAGAGGGTTTGTCCCCGAAACCTTATTTACGTTGTTTATTAGTTCAACCAAACGAACCAAGTTTCATTTTCAAGGCAGCCGTTCCTTTCGGTCAAAAGTTTTCATTTATATTGACGTGTACGACTTTCTTGTGTAAGGCCTCGCGGGCCGTTACTTTCAACTTGTATCCTTTACCTTTATTGATTATTTATTTTGGGCGGTTAGACTTGTTAGTCACTGGTTACCTTACACTCCATCGCTCGGGTATATCCATATTGCCTTCCGAGGCTTATATGAGTTTATGAACTCCTATCCCGTAACTCACGTTACAACGTGATCACATTTTATATTACTTTTCTTGACCGTGAACGTGTCACGTCACGTTTAAGTTTATCTCAACTTTTCTTTTTCATACTTCTTCTTTTCGAATGTATCGCCTTGCACCTATCGGTGTTAAGACCTATATCCCTTAATGTTAATCATTATCAAATTCTTCTCATAATTTTCATGTCTATTAAAACGTTATTTCTTACAAAAACTGAATTTTAGTTTAACGTTTTATATTTAACTTATGTCAATTACTCATATCAAGAAAATTGACAACTAGTAATTTATTCTTTTCCGTTCTAGTTTTACACGGGGAATAATAACCAGTTCCATCGCTTTACTCTATTGACCCGTAGGTTCTTTCACTTAGCCTCATAGGCTATTTCTTTAGATTTTCACCTTTTTAAGGTGAGATTCCAATAGTTTGTTTCTTTTTGTTTTTGACCCAAGGGTCTTCTTGGTCCCGTGGACCTTAACACTACTTTTAATCCCGTAGGTTATGATGATCCCGTAGATCATCTTTACTCGTGTCTTTATTTAAATGTACATATATATACATATATGGTTTCAAGGCACCCCTTTTTATATTTAGAATCCTTGACCGTAGTCTAAGGCTACATTCGTTTTCTTTCGGACTAATTTTCAAACTTTATGTCTCCTTACGTCATTTACACGTCATTTTGTTCTACACTTACAGTTTCTCGGTTTATAATTATACTTCTTTACAACCCATTACCCGGGTTCTTTTATCCTAATGTTTTTAGCGCCCATAACCCTTTGCATAGGCTTATTAATATTTTGCGCTTTTATTTATTCGGTTCGCGCTTACTTACATTAGCAAGTGTAATTCTTTATTTAACTCGTTTGACTTGTTCGTGTGAAATTTAATCACTTATGAATGTCAAACTTCATCCCTACGCCTTAGCATTCTTATTAGTCGGTTTGTATTTTCATTTACCTTGATTCTTGTCCCTTCCCTCGGGCTCGTTATTCTAATGTAATATGCTTCCGTTACCTGGCTTGCATTTACATTTATTATCAAATATCTTACTTATTTGATCTGTTTTGGGTACCTTTTAATTCGTCCCATTCACCCCGTCCTTATTACATCGGACATAAATGTGTCCATCATAAGAATTTCAATGTATCATGTGTTCACTACTTACTTGGCCAGAGTAAGCGATCAACACATGACATACATGACTTTTTTATAATTTTCACATCACGCCCCATGTAAGTAACTCCTCTAATAATTTCCATATTCATGGTTTCAGTTGGTAAAACTTTATTTAATGGTTATTTAACAATCATTAGTTTTACCCGTTTTATTCTTGAACATATAGAATGTTTTCCTTTTTATTGAACTATTATATAATCACATTCGTTAATGTGATCACTACCTTTCTCAATAGTATTATGTTGAGAATTTTTCACTTGGATAACTATTCCCGTCCAAGTTTCCATATGAATTAATCTTGTTATTACTTTGTTATTCATCATCTTGGAAACATCATCCTGAATAGATTTTATTCAGGTTTTTCCAAGTTTTTACCCTACATATGCAACAGTCACTCTTTACGTGTTCGTTGCATATTACTACTTATGCTATTAAATTTAAAAACGTGCACCTGGTAATGCTTGCCCTAACGGGCTTTCCATGCCAATAACCTTGTTCGCCATTGTTACGCGATTTAGGTCCTTATTGAGGATGCTCTGCTTGTCATACTTTGAACCGTTCCTTCGTTATATCCGCATTTTGTTAAACTCCCGCTATCTTCAGATGTGAGTGTCCTTAAACTAAAACTTTCATAAAAGTTAGTGATTTCGACATTAATGAATGCTCGTGTTATTTTACAAGGCTTTTCCACTATACGTGTCAACGCACATAATTTCATTAACTATATCAATCATTTTAAATGGGGTAACGTGTATTACACGATAACCCTATGTGTTGTTTACAACACTTTAACGTGCTAAACCATTAACATGTATATAACTTACTGGATTACGCGATCAAGTCTCGAACCGAACACACTTTACTCTTTAACCATGAGCTCTGATTACCAACTTGTAAGATCCTTACTATTATTTAACGGTTTTCGTATAATTTACGAACATATACATGTAATTATGGTTACACATACATTGAAAGATACGGGTTTATTAAAACTTTTGACAATTTAAAAGTAATGCAACTTGATATGTATGAATTCATCGTTTAAAAAAAAGACGACGAAACAACGTGCGGAAGCTTTATCTCGTTCGTGTTCGGTTCTTCATTGAGCTTGATCGACGTCCGGCATCCCAAGATAAACCTACTTTTCACAAACCATGAAATGAGTTAGTCATTCGCAATTTATAAACGTTTAAATCAAGTCCGGTTGCTAAAACGGACTAGAAAGCAAAATTTTCCAGATTATTGGGTTCTCGCAGGGCGCGACAGTTATTCGAGTTCATAGTCGCGTGACGCGACGGCCTGTTTTCGACAGAAGGTTATTTCCTTTGAGCTGCAGATTCCCAGCTCAAATACTCAAACTTATAATTCACAAAAACATGCATATCTTTTGATTTACCTATCCGTTTTTCGACCCGTTTCTTCCTATGTGATCGTAATTTAATTCTCCATCATATGGAGTTATAACCCGACATTTGAACTCATAAAATATTGGATTTCAAGCCTTCGGCTTGGAATTGCTTTATAACGACTTTTGACCCGATCAAGTTTAAAAACACAACTTGTTACTAAATGATCAAAATGCATACACCAATGTATTTAACTCAAAATCTTAAGCTCAGGTTCATAATTTTTTTATGAACTACGAGACTAGTACGCAATCAATGCGCATAAATCCGTTTTGACCCGTTTAATGGATTTAAGCAACTCAGTCTAAAACTCGCTCTTTTCTTTTCTCACTTCATAACTCCACATTTAAATAGCTACTTATATTCCACCACAACTATTTTTGTGTGGATTTAATTTAAGGAACCCATAATCCTAATTTTTCCCTTGTTTAGTCACTTTACGCTAATGACCCCCTTTTTAGGCATTGACCCACGAAAGATTGTGCCTATAACTCTTATACGTATCTAAGGGTTACACAATCATAACACAAGTTTCTAAACAACCTTTAAGGGTCGTTTACCCGGTTTACCCACTAAGGGCTTTTTGGTCAATTTTAGTCCCTCATTTTACAACGAAGAGCTTTCACTAATTATTTGACCAAAATATCACTTTTAACTATAAACATATTTATGCGTACCTGGCTCGGGTCAACATATTGACCCGTCTTAATACCTTGTCTCAGAAATTGCTAATCCATAGCATCACTAATCCATAAGCCATCTTATCCTGTGAACGTATGACTCAACAATGCTTATTAGTCGTTAATTGTCAAATGGTATCGACGTTACCATTTGACCCGTTTGGTCTAAATGACCAAATATTTTGCGCATATAATCGTATGGTATTTATTTACCATTTCATTTAAGTAACTCATTCCGGATTTTTCACCAATTTGTTTAGTTTTCTTAAATCCGTTTCTTACGCGTTTACCCAACATGGCTTATGCCATTTGGTGCCATTTTTAAATATTAACATTGACTCATTTATACTTGACTAAATCATTGTTTTACCCTTTTTATTCCTTTAGGCTTACTTATAAAGTAGCAGTTCAAAAACTCATTTTATCTTAGTCTTCTCATGACTAAATTACCGTTTCGCCACATTTTACCATTGACCATGGTTTTTATCATTTACAGTTGTTCCGACCCGTATCATTTCGCGTCGGAACGTTATTTCGAACGTTACATTTATCGCATTTATAACTTATAGAATAAATACACATTCTACCAAAAAGGTGTAAAATTTAATTACCTTGCATCCGATTTTTCTCTTTTTCCGCTTATTCGATCCGTTTGACCCGCTTTTTTCCCAAGCCTCCCCCTAGCTTGTCATGCGTCAAACTATCATATAATATTCATAAGGTGGTTAGGTTAGTCATTCTAGATCATAACCTTTACGCCTTACGAACTAAAATACTACTTTTCTTACCGAACTTTATCATAGGTCGGCTTGACCATTTTAAAAGTCAAACTACCTTATAACACATGAAATTGAACAACTAAGTTTAACAATTCATTTTGGCATTCCGCCATTTACCCGGTAGGTGCTATTCCTAGGCCACCTTTTGAATTTCGTTTCCTACTAATTTCGTCACAATTTTATCACTTTAACAAATTCAAGTAATTATTACTATCAAGTTCTACATATCATCTAGTAGATAACATGATTTCAAACATTCATAGACATGAATAAAGTCACCAATTTTCATCATAATATACAAATCCATTTCAAGTCATGTATGAGAATTCACTCGAATCTATAAATTGTTAAAGTATCTCGCTTCAACTATCAATTATGATGATTTTAAGAACATGTATATCATCACCTTCACTATTTAATCAAAACCCACTTCCTAGTTTACTTGTTAACCACCTACAAGTAACATTACATCAAGTTCTTCATAATTTCATCATAACTAACGAAAATAAACATACATAAACATTCAATTTCAACTTTGGATCATAATCCAACTATATATTTGCAAGTAACCTACTTGTCTCAAATTTCAACCTTAACCAATCTAGGTTTTGTGACATACCTTAAGATCCCCATGACTAGGTGATCGTTTTTATATGTTCATGCATTGATTTAGGGCTTGAATCGAGCTTCAATTTAATGATTTTGTTTAAATTAGGGTTAAAGCTCCATGGAGCTTCTCCTGGTCGATCTCCACGCACGCACACACACTCTGTGTGTGTGTGTTGTGTTATGTTTTATTTTTATAATACCATTTTCAAGTTATCTAACTTTGGTCCCTCATATTTGGCTAGTTATTAAGTTAGCCACAACCTAATTCTTTCTAACAATATTCCCACTTATTAACTAGGTTAAACATTCCTAGTTATCTTAGTGGTTCAGGGAATTTATGACTCAGTTTATTTTAAGTCCCGTTAACTCGGGCCTTTTATCAACTATATTTTCCTCGAAAGGATTTGTTCAACTTTTATTTAATATTAGGTTTATTTAATTAAATCCTAATATTCACCGGGTTTACTTTTACTGCCCACGGTATTTTACCCGTCTTTTTAGTTTTAACGGGGTTTAATTACTAGACCCGTTTTCGGGGTGTTACAAGTCTACCGCCCTTAAAGAGGTTTCATCCCCGAAACCTTATTTACGTAGTTCATTAGTTCAACCAAACGAACCAAGTTTCATTTTCAAGGCACCCGTTCCTTTCGGTCAAAAGTTTTCATTTATATTGACGCGTACGACTTTCTTGTGTAAGGCCTCGCGGGCCGTTACTTTCAGCTTGTATCCTTTACCTTTATTGATTATTTATTTTGGGCAGTTAGAGTTGTTAGTCACTGGTTACCTTACACCCCATCGCTCGGGTATATCCATATTGCCTTCCCGAGGCTTGTATGAGTTTATGAACTCCTATCCCGTAACTCACGTTACAACGTGATCACATTTTACATTACTTTTCTTAACCGTGAGCGTGTCACGTCACGTTTAAGTTTATCTCAACTTTTCTTTTTCATACTTCTTCTTTTTGAATGTATCGCCTTGCACATATCGGTGTTAAGACCTATATCCCGAAATGTTAATCATTTCCAAATTCTTCTCATATTTTTCATGTCTATTAAAACGTTATTTCTTACTAAAACTGAATTTTAGTTTAACGTTTTATCTTTAACTTATGTCAATTACTCATATCAAGGAAATTGACAACCAGTAATTTATTCTTTTCCGTTCTAGTTTTACACGGGGAATAATAACCAGTTCCCTCGCTTTACTCTATTGACCCGTATGTTCTTTCACTTAGCCTCATAGGCTATTTCTTTAGATTTTCACCTTTTTAAGGTGAGATTCCAACAGTTCGTTTCTTTCTATTTTTGACCCAAGGGTCTTCTTGGTCCCGTGGACCTTAACACTACTTTTAATCCCGTAGGTTATGATGATCCTGTAGATCATCTTTTACTCGTGTCTTTATTTAAATGTACACATATATATCAAGGCACCCCTTTTTATATTTAGAATCCTTGACCGTAGTCTAAGGCTACATTCGTTTTCTTTCGGACTAATTTTCCAACTTTATGACTCATTACGTCATTTACACGTCGGTTTATTCTACACTTACCGCTTCTCGGTTCATACTTATACTTCTTTACAACCCATTACCCGGGTTCTTTTATCTTAATGTTTTTAGCGCCCATAACCCTTTGCATAGGCTTATTAATATTTTGCGCTTTTATTTATTCGCTTCGCGCTTACTTACATTAGCAAGCGTAATTCTTTATTTAACTCGTTTGACTTGTTCGTGTGAAATTTAATCACTTATGAATGTCAAACTTCATCCCTACGCCTTAGCATTCTTATTAGTCGGTTTGTATTTTCATTTACCTTGATTCTTGTCCCTTCCCTCGGGCTCATTATTCTAATGTAATATGCTTCTGTTACCCGGCTTGCGTTTACATTTATTATAAAATATCTTACTTATTTGATCTGTTTTGAGTACCTTTTAATTCGTCCCATTCACCCCGTCCTTACTACATCGGACGTAAATGTGTCCCTTATAAGAAGTTCATGGTATCATGTATTCACTACTTACTTGGCCAGAGTAAGCGCTCAACACATGACATACATGACTTTTTTTAAAATTTTCACATCACGCCCCATGTAAGTAACTCCTCTAATAATTTCCATATTCATGGTTCCAGTTGGTAAAACTTTATTTAATGGTTATTTAACAATCATTAGTTTTATCCGTTTTATTCTTGAACATATAGAATGTTTTCCTTTTTATCGAACTATTATATAATCACATTCGTTAATGTGATCGCTACCTTTCTCAATAGTATTATGTTGAGAATTTTTCACTTGGATAATTATTCCCGTCTTCCATATGAATTAATCCTGTTATTACTTTGTTATTCATCATCGTGAATAACACATGCTTCTATTTAATTTCTCTTGGAAACATCATCCTGAATAGATCCTATTCAGGTTTTTCCAAGTTTTTATCCTACATATGCAACAGTCATTCTTTACGTGTTTGTTGCATATTACTACTTGTTCGATTAAATTTAAAAACGTGCACCTGGTAATGCTTGCCCTAACGGGCTTTCCATGCCATTAACCTTGTTCGCCATTGTTACGCGATTTAGGTCCCTGTTGAGCATGCTCTGCTTGTCATACTTTGAACCGTTCTTTCGTCAAATCCGCAATTTGTTAAACTCCCGTTATCTTCAGATGCGAGTGTCCTTCAACTAAAACTTTCATAAAAGTTGGTGATTTCTACATTAATGAAAGCCCGTGTTATTTTACAAGGCTTTTCCACTATACGTGTCAACGCACGTAATTTCGTTAACTATATCAATCATTTTAATTGGGGTAACATGTATTACACGATAACCCTATGTGTTGTTTACAACACTTTTACATGCTAAACCATTAATATGTATATAACTTACCAGATTACGCGATCAAGTCTCGAACCGAACACACTGTACTCTTTAACCATGAGCTCTGATTACCAACTTGTAAGACCCTTACTATTATTTAATGGTTTTCGTATAGTTTACGAACATATACATGTAATTATGGTTACACATACATTGAAAAATACGGGTTTATTAAAACTTTTAACGATTTAAAAGTAATGCAACTTAATATGTATGAATTCGTCGTTTAAAAAAAAGACGACGAAACAACGTGCGGAAGCTTTATCTCGTTCGCGTTCGGTTCTTCATTGACCTTGATCGACGCCCGGCATCCAAGATAAACCTACATTTCACAAACCATGAAATGAGTTATTCATTCGTAATTTATAAGCGTTTAAATCGAGTCCGGTTGCTAAAACGGACTAGAAAACAAAATTTGCCAGATTATTGGGTTCTCGCGGGGCACGACAGCCCCTTCTCTGGGCGCTCGCGTGGCGCAACAACTGTCGCTCTGCGTGACAGTTATTCGAGTTTATAGTCGCGTGACGCGACGGCCTGTTTTCGAAAGAAGGTTATTGCGTTTGAGTTGGAGATTCCCAGCTCAAATACTCAAACTTATAATTCACAAAAACATGCATATCTTTTGATTTACCTATCCGTTTTTGACCCGTTTCTTCCAATGTGATCGTAATTTAATTCTCCATCATATGGAGTTATAACCCGACATTTGAACTCATAAAATATTGGATTTCAAGCCTTCGGCTTGGAATTTCTTTATAACGACTTTTGACCCGATCAAGTTTAAAACCACAACTTGTTACTAAATAATCAAAATGCATACACCAATGTATTTGACTCAAAATCTTAAGCTCGGGTTCATAATTTGTTTTATGAACTACACGACTAGTACGGAATCAATACGCATAAATCCGTTTTGATCCGTTTAAGGGATTTAAGCACCTTAGTCTAAAACTCGCTCTTTTCGTTTCTCACTTCATAATTCCACATTTAAATAGCTACTTATATTCCACCACAACTATTTTTGTCGTGGAATTAAGTTAAGGAACCCATAATCCCAATTTTCCCTTGTTTAGTCACTTTACGCTAATGACTCCCTTTTTAGGCATTTGACCCACAGAAGATTGTGCCTGTAACTCTTAGACGTATCTAAGGGTTACACAATCATAACACAAGTTTCTAAACAACCTTTAAGGGTCGTTTACCCGGTTTACCCACTAAGGGCTTTTTGGTCAATTTTAGTCCCTCATTTTACGACGAAGAACTTTCACTAATTATTTGACCAAAATATCACTTTTAATTATAAATCTATTTATGCGTAGCTGGCTCGGGTCAACATATTGACCCGTCTTAATACCTTGTCTCAAAAATTGCTAATCCATAGAATCACTAATCGATAAGCCATCTTATCCTGTGAACGTATGACTCAACAACGCTTATTAGTCGTTAATTGTCAAATGGTATCGACATTACCATTTGACCCGTTCGGTCTAAATGACCAAATATTTTGCGCTTATAATCGTATGGTATTTATTTACCATTTCATTTAAATAACTCATTCCGGATTTTCACCAATTTGTTTAGTTTTCTTAAATCCGTTTCTTACGCGTTTACCCAACATGGCTTATGCCATTTGGTGCCATTTTTAAACATTGACATTGACTCATTTATACTTGACTAAATCACTATTTTACCCTTCTTATTCCTTCATGCTTACTTATAAAGTAGCCGTTCGAAAACTCATTTTATCTTAGTCTTCTCATGACTAAATTACTATTTCGCCCCATTTTACCATTGACCATGGTTTTTATCATTTACAGTTGTTCCGACCCGTATCATTTCGCGTCGGAACCTTATTTCGAACGTTACATTTATTGCATTTATAACTTATAGAATAAATACGCATTCAGCCAAAAAGGTGTAAGATTTACTTACCTTGCATCCGATTTTGCTCTTTTTCCGCTTATTCGATCCGTTTGACCCGATTCTTTCCCAAGCCTCCCCCTAGCTTGTCAAGCGTCAAACTATCATATAATATTCATAAGGTGGTTAGGTTAGTCATTCTAGATCATAACCTTTACGCCTTATGAACTAAAATACAACTTTTCTTACCGAACTTTATCATAGGTCGGTTTGACCATTTTAAAAGTCAAACTACCTTGTAACACATGAAATTGAACAACTAAGTTTAACAACTCATTTTGGCATTCCGCCACTTACCCGGTAGGTGCTATTCCTAGGCCACCTTTTAAATTTCGTTTCCTACTAATTTCATCACAATTTTATCACTTTAACAAATTCAAGTGATTATTAATATCCAGTTCTACATATCATCTAGTAGATAACATGATTTCAAACATTCATATACATGAATAAAGTCACCAATTTTCATCATAATATACAAATCAACTTCATGTCATGTATGAGCATTCACTCGAATCTATAAATTGTTCAAGTATCTCGCTTCAACTATCAATTATGATGATTTTAAGCACATGTATATCATCACCTTCACTATTTAATCAAAACCCACTTCCTAGATTACTTTTTAACCACTTACAAGTAACACTACATCAAGTTCTTCATAATTTCATCATAACTAACGAAACTAAACATACATAAACATTCAATTTAAACTTTGGATCATAATCCAACTATCTATTTGCAAGTAACCTACTTGTCTCAAATTTCAACCTGAACCAATCTAGGTTTTATGACATACCTTAAGATCCCCATGACTAGGTGATCCTTTTTATGTGTTCATGCATTTATTTAGGGCTTGAATCGAGCTTCAATTTGATGATTTTGTTGAAATTAGGGTTAAAGCTCCATGGAGCTTCTCCTGGTCGATCTCCACGCACGCACTCTATGTGTGTGTGTGTGTTGTGTTATGTTTTATTTTTATAATACCATTTTCAAGTTATCCAACTTTGGTCCCTCATATTTGGCTAGTTATTAAGTTAGCCACAACCTAATTCTTTCTAACAATATTCCCACTTATTAACTAGGTTAAACATTCCTAGTTATCTTAGTGGGTTCAGGGAATTTATGACTCAGTTTATTTTAAGTCCCGTTAACTCGGGCCTTTTATCAACTATATTTTCCTCGAAAGGATTTGTTCAACTTTTATTTAATATTAGGTTTATTTAATTAAATCCTAATATTCACCGGGTTTACTTTTAGTACCCACGGTATTTTACCCGTCTTTTTAGTTTTAACGGGGTTTGATTACCAGACCCGTTTTCGGGGTGTTACAAAAGATTTCAAAAAACATGGAGGGGGTGATATATCCTTTGGTAGCAATTCAAAAGGGAAGGTGTTGGGTTAAGGGACTGTTCAGGTTGGGAAACTCAAGTTTGAAAATGTCAATCTTATTGACAATCTTATATTTAACCTCCTTAGTGTGTCTCAAATGAGTGACAATGGCTATGGGTCATTCTTCACTAAGGAAACTTGTGTGATTTTTGGGCCAGAAGTGGTTAAAAAGATTGAGGAAATCATAGCTGGGAGCAAAACACAACTTGTTGCTCATAGGAGTGGCAATGTGAATGTGGTTGATATGTTGAAGGATAATCCAATGTCTGATGCTTGTCTGTTCTCAGCTGCCTCTACCAAAGAGATAGAACAATTGCATAGGAGATTTGGGCACACAAATCTTAAAACTATCACCACACTCTCAAAACAAGGCCTTGTAAGAGGTCTTCCACCAAAACTTTTTACTTGTAATGAGCATTGTGTTTCCTGTTTAAACGGTAAACAATATAAAAGCTCATACAAGTCCATTGAAGAGTCCAAAACTACCCAGTGTTTACAAATGTTGCACATGGACTTATTTGGCCCTGTAAAAATCATGAGTCTGAAAAAGAAAAGATATTGTCTTGTTATTGTTGATGATTTTTCAAGGTTTACATGGACTTACTTTTTGCACTCCAAGGACGAGACTGCAGGTATTTTGCAAGACTTTGTGAAACAGGTTGAAAAGCAATTTGATCTGCCAGTAAAAATCTTTAGGAGTGACAATGGAACAGGGTTTAGAAAAAAGGATTTGGATGAGTTCTGTGTGTCAAAAGGGATTATAAGGCAGTACAACATCCCAAGAACACCAGAACAAAATGGGGTGGTTGAAAGGAAAAACAGAACTTTGATAGAAACTGTCAGAACAATGCTTGCAGACTCAGGTTTACCCTTCACCTTTTGGGTAGAGGCTGTAAACACTGCTTGCTATGTGCTGAACAGAGTTTTAATCAACCCCAGGCCTCAAAAGACTGCCTATGAAACTCTGTTCAAGATCAAACCTCTGATCTCATACTTCAAAAATCTTTGCCTGCCCATGGTTTATTCTAAACTTAAAAGATTCAATTTCAAAATTTGCAGCCAAAGTGGATTATGGTTATTTTCTGGGATACTCAACCATTACCAAGGCCTACAAAGTGTTTAACACAAGGACTAGGTGTGTGGAAGAGACCTTGAAAGTAAAGTTCAGTGAACTTTCTTCATTAAAAATCCCAGCAAATCCTGCTGAACTGTTTGACCTTGATAAATTTACATTTGAAGATGTGTCTGTCAACACTAACCCTGCAGGTACACCACAATCTTTCTCTCAAGATCATGGATTTGACATTGTGATTCCACAATACAAAGTCACTTACACCACCAGAGAAGCAGATGTTCAAAACAACTGCTAAAACTCTGCCACTGCTGCATCAACAATTGTTGATCGAACCCCTTCCACTTTATCAAGTCCAACCTCTGTTGACAAAAGTCCATCATCTGTGGATAAAAGTCAACATTGTGCCACACCCATTCCTCCTATTCCTCCACCTCCATCTCCAATAGATGTTGGCTGTTCAAAATTGCCAACAGATGTTAGCTCAGATAACTCACATCTGCAGCCTTCACGTCTCAATGTCATTGTTCCATACAAGGGGGATCTAATCTTCCTTAAATATCATCCATCAGACCAAGTTATTGGCAACATCAGTGAATGGGTTCTTACAAGAAGTCAATCCCAAAACATCTCTTTTTTTGCTGGCTTTCTATCACTCATCCAACCAGTCAAGTACCAAGAGGCACTGAAAGACAATAGTTGGGTAGAAGCTATGCAAGGGGAGCTGCAATAGTTTAAAAGATAACAAGTATGGGAACTTGTACCACTGCCAAAGGATGTATGTCCAATTGGCACAAAGTGGGTCTTCAAAAACAAAACTGATGAAAGGGGCATTGTTGTCAAAACAAAACCAGGTTAGTGGTTCAAGGCTTTAGACAAGAAGAGGGCATAGATTATGATGAAACCTTTGCTCCTGTGGCAAGACTTGAAGCCATCATATTGTTCTTAGCCTTTGCTGTCAACCACAACATCAAGGTGTACCATATGGATATAAAATGTGCATTTCTGTATGGAAAGATTCAAGAAAAGGTATATGTTTGTCAACCTCCTGGTTTTGAAGATGCCATTTATCCTGATCATGTCTACAAGCTCAACAAAGCTTTGTATGGCTTGAAACAAGCACCTAGAGCCTGGTATGAAACTCTTTCCACCTTTCTAATTTCCATAGGGTTTACAAGGGGTAAAATTGACAAAACACTATTTTTGAAATGGAAAGAAAGGGATCTGATGGTTGTCCAAATTTTTGTTGATGACATCATCATCCCATCCACATGTACCTCCATGTGTGAAGAGTTCATAAAACTCATGATATCAGAGTTTGAGATGAGTTCCATGGGTGAACTCCAATGCTTTCTTGGTCTCCAAGTTAAGTAGTTGCAAAATGAAACATTCATTCATCAAAGCAAATGTGTGAAAGAACTTTTAACCAAATTTGAGATGAATGATTGTAAACCATATAGTACACCCATGGCAACCACAAAGCTTGTCACTATTGATGAAAGGGATGACTTGGTTGATCAAACATTGTATAGAAGCGTGATTGGGTCTTTATTGTACCGAACTGCATCAAGGCTAGACATCATGTTTGCAACATGTGTTTGTGCAAGATCCCAGTAAGCACCTAGGAAGTTTAATCTCATTGCTGGAAAAAGAATATTCAGATACATAAAAGGTGCTCCCACACTTGGTATCTGGTATCATGCTAATGGGAATATCAAACTTTCAGGTTTTTCAAATAGTGATTTTGCTGGATGTAACACAACAAGGAATTCCACATCAGGAGGGTATCAATTTCTAGGCAATTGCTTAGTATCTTGGCAAAGCAAAAAGCAAGCAGTTGTTTCCACATCCACTGCTGAAGTTGAATACATTGCTGCTGCAAGCTGTACAACCCAACTGTTGTGTCTTCAAAATCAGTTGCTAGATTTTGGTGTAACTGCTCTAAAGAATCCTTTCATGTTAGACAGTCAAGCAGCTGAAAACATCATTAAAATCCAGTATACCATTCAACCACCAAACACATTGACATCAAACATCACTTTGTGAGGGATTGCTATGAAAAAGGTTTGATTTCTCTGCATCATGTTCCAACTAAGGATCAACTGGCAGATGTGTTGACAAAAGGTTTAGGTAAATCTACCTATGAATGCTTGATCTCTAGGATTGGCATATTAAACATGGATTAAAAGGCAAAACTTTGTTTTCTATGAATAAAAAGCATTAAAATGTTTTCAGAGAATCAAAAATCCGTCGTTAAAAATAGCTTAAAAATGACAATTTTTCATGAATCCTTAAAAGTCTGTCCATAACCACTGTTTTCAAACCTTTGATTGGCTAAAAATTCATCCACTGCTGAAAGGTATCCTCTGTCTTCCTTTTACCACTGCTTGGACCACTGTTACTCAAACAACGGTTGCTCTCAACCACTGATGTATATCCACTGATAGACTAAAATCAGCCAATGTTCATTTCACTATTCCCAACCACTATTGTTGCCCAACAGTGGTTTCCAAACAACTGTCCTCCATTATTCCAACAAAGGTTGCCATGTGGACAGATGTTAGCCGTCAGATCTTTGTAACCTCTGCCACGTCAGCATTCACTTTTCACTTTATAAAACCCTGTTTCATCCCCAAACAGAGCTTTATTGTCGTCTCGAATTCAAAATTCATAAAAGCGGTTTCCATCTTCTTCTTCAAACCTTCTTCTTCAACCATACGCTAATTTCTTCTCCGACGATGGCTCTGACAATCAAAAATCCCCACAACTATCTTTCCATCTTTGAGAAAACAAACAAAAAATACTACCTATCACTCAATAATTGATGTTCTTACATCATCAAAATACGAAGCAATTCTTACTACCAATGCTCCAATCTATCAAGATACACTCCGTGATTTTTGAGCAAATGTTGAAATTCAATTCCAAAAGAAAGTGCCTTATGCTATAACTTCAAAAGTCGGAGGTACCCTTGTTGCAATTTCCCCAACTACCATATCAACAACATTTAGGTTTAATGACCTGGCAGGTAAGACCTCCTGAATAACATGAACTTCATGCAGAATTTATTGAGAGAGGGTATGAAGGTCAATTAAAGGGAATTACTATTTATAAACCAAATTTCCCTACTCCAATGAAATGCTTTTTCCATACCCTCTTGACATGTCTTTCTTCTGAGACCACTGCTTTTAACGAAATACCACTTAAAATTCAGTACCTGGGTTATGCTATTTTAACAAACTCTGATTTTAACTACTCCCAAGCTCTGTTTTCTGATCTGGTCACAAATGTGAAGAATGTTCAAAAGGGGGAAAATAATGCTTTTTTATGTACCCCAGACTATTAAGCTACTACCTACAAAAACAAGTTTAACAAAAATATTTTCAACAAGGTGTAGCTTTTCAAATAAATAGTCTTACTTCTGAAACTTTTACTCGCCGTATGGCAAAAGAGTCAACTGTTTCCAAAACACAAGCAAAGGGGGATGAGACTGTTTTAGATGAGTCCACATCTGTTGCTCAAACCTCTGTTGCTGAGCACACTGCTCCTGGTGATCATGACACCACAACCAGTGTTGTGAAACCCACACCAGCAAAATCCAGAAAGAAACCTGTCAAATCCAAAAAGCCAACCAAACCAAAATAAAATAAAATGGATCCTCTGGAAGATGAGATCCCAGAGGTTAACCCAATGATAACACAAATGTCCCTTGAAATCACTGCTGCTACTTCCCCACAGCAGTTGGAAAGATCTCAACCCATCATCCAAACTCCTCATGTATCCTCACAAAAGGGTCATGTTGTAAGCACAGGAACACCACATTATGAAGCAGACCTTTCATTTAAAAGTATGCTTAAAAGCCCCTCTCTCAGGTCAATGTCTCTTTCTACACCACAACCCTCTCCCCAAATTCCACCTACAATATTATCTTTGTTTGAAGCAATTGAAATTCAGACCCAAAACAGTCCCTCTCACTCACACATTAATGAGAGTATAACCTAACATGTAACATTCCCAAAATTTTTATTTATATAAAATATATAAAAACTTATGTTATTAAAAGGATGCATCATGGGTAAGTTGACCAATGGAAATATGAGGTATTTTGAGCAGGCGTAGGAACCATTTAATAATTAAAAATACATTATATTTGAATCTACTCTGTTTTTAATGAAACTTGGTTCAAAATGTAGATAAAATTATTTTCGTTCTAGTGGCATATTTATTATTTTATAAAACATCATAGTTTAGAAGTTATAAGCACCAAATAAGTAAAGCAGTTGAATTAATTATAATATATAAAATAATAATAAAATAATAAAAGAAAATAATATGAATAGAATCCTAAGTATGCATGAGTATAAATTAGAATCTTTAAAACAATTGCATGAAATTCAAAACATGAAACCAATACACATACAAATAAGTGTACGTGGCCATTCAAAATGGCATACAACTCAAAATAGTAAATTATTGCAAATATGTGTACGTGTAACATGAATATATAAGAATCTAAAATTTTCATGTACGTTACGTGAGCACCAACAATCAAACTCTCAATATAAATTGAAGCTCACATTTAACATTCACTTCTGCACAACATCGTTTCTCCACCTCATTCTCTCTTTGTCACTTTATATATATATACCTTATTACACCCCATAATAATAATAAAGCCCTGCCACGTTTTAAGTATTTTAACCCTTGATCACTGATACCCTGTCTGACTGACGTAGGGCCCCGTAACGTATGTCAAGGCTCTGCCTAAATTCGTAGGGGTTCTGTCTCGTGACGTAGGGATAAAGTGGAATTGGATTACTATACTTAAGTGTGAGTGCACTATATATTCTATTAAATAATCTAGGAGTTGTACCAAGATATATCAACCCTCCAAAATATTTCTGGCACCCCTAATATATTTAGAATACCCCTATATGTTTTTAAATACACCCCGTATGTGAAAACCGAGCCCGAAATACAATATAGCATTAAAAATAAATAAAAAACAAGAAATATTAAGTTGAGGCGGGCCGCATAGACCTCACCCCCACCTTACGTGGGCGGTATAGAGGTTTAAATCAGATTTCGTTGATTTTTAAGTTAAGGCGGGCCGCGTAAGCCACCCTTAACACTTACGCGGGCCGCGAGAGTCCCAAAATGTGGCGCAGCCCTGGGCCGCCACCTGGCCCCACACCCGTCAAGCCTACACATCGACTTAGCCTAGCTATACGTTGACCTGGAGTCAACGCGGGCCGCGTAAGCCCTGCCCGTATGTTACGCGGCCCGCGACAAACCTAGAATCAGCAACTATAAATAGATGGCCTCGGGTCTCAGTCGAAACTCGTTCACAATTCATTCTCAAATCACAGTTTCTGATAGTAGAGATAATACGCGGGTATAATACCCCCTAAATAGCGAGGTTCTGCTCCGTTGTAAGTATTATAACCCCTGGATACGTATTAGATACGCTGCCCGATTGATCTAGGGTTCCGTAACGGCTGTCGTGGTTCTGCCCGACGTAGTCGTTGGAATGTCGTCTCGGGGAGGGTATTGCTAATGTTAAAATGGGTTATTATACTAACACGTGTGCTTATGTATAAATTATAGATTGTCACCAGGAAACCCTTACGGAAAATCTAAGACATCAATGTGAGTAATCTCATTTTTGTTAACAGTTTTTACAAAACCTTAACTATTTTACAATGCAATTTAGCAGTGATTGAGTCTTTGTAATTCTTCAATTACTGCCGGTATGTTGGGGTTTTGTATACAAAATGTACTACACTGTGAGTAGTAAGTCGGGATGACAATACGTTACCATTGGACAATGAGTTAGCCAATGTGTAATATGACCCACAAGTCAGTGGATTGACAGTACTAATGGAGTAATTGTGTAGATATAAACATTGTAATCGCTCTCAATACTGTTCACTGTGACTTTTTTATTTAAACTTGATTAAACTGGGATTCACTCACCAGTATTTCCTGCTGATAAAATGTTTTAAACACGTGTTTCAGGTAACTTAGTGTGAAGCCAATAAAAGCCAGCTGGAGAGCACTGAAGGCTTGGAAAAGTGGCAATAAAGTTACCTAAAATAAAATAGAGGTTTTTATTAAATAAAATAGGATTTATTCCTATGAAAATGTGTGTACTGCAAACTTGGGTTTTTCCCCTGTATTTGTATTTATAAAATATGGTGGTTTACTCTGATAAAATATTTCCTAACTACGGTCCTGATGAAAATTCCGCTGCCAAATTTGACAAACACGCGATACCACCGAAACTGGCTCGCGGCCGCCCGTTCCCGGGGATTAGGGATCGGGGGTTGTGACAGAAGGTGGTATCAGAGCCTTGCCACTGGTCTAAGCCAAAGAAGTGTTCTGCTGACACTTAAATTTTAAATTCTGTGTTAGGAAATAACTTATGTGATTATGTGTTTTATGTTATTTGACTATTTGTTAGTCTACAGTATGGGTAAGCAAAGAATTTCGGACATCTATCGTCAATTAGATAGTTCACCAAAAGATAAGGGAACCTCATTTCAACCAAATCCCTCAGGATACTCAGCAGATACTGAGGAAGGAATATTTATTCGTAAGGCACAGTCTGAGAAACCATTTACCACTAAGAAGAGAAGTAGGATTATTAGAAAAAGTCAAGAGAAAATAAAGAAGTCACAACCAAAGGGAGTGATAATTAATAAGGAAATAAATACACAAACTCAGGAAACAGGCAATAACCTACCATGGGAAGATGAATTTGATGAACAATGGGTAAATCTTCATATGTTAGCCACTACAGCAGTAAATGCTAACTTATATTAAATAGTTGAACCGCCAAACCAGTACCAGCACCCATGCCACCTATGAGCTAGAAACTTTAAAGAAACTTCGCCCATTAGATAACAACTTAGTAGAGACAGGAGATAGAACAAACCTTACATAAAAGCATGTTGAGCATAATACTTCTATAACTTAGATAGACTAAAATAAGTTACGGATATATAATCACTAGTATATTTTGAATTTCAGTTGTAGCTTGTAATAAATACATATATATATATATATAAGTCGCAATGTTCGCCGTTTTTAATCAATCTATTTTTATGATTGTACCCAAATGTTTGTACTAGAAATTTGTCTGTGATAATTAATACCACCTACTCAAATAATATCATAATATACATCAAACTAAGTTAGTTATTAACAAAGCAGTCATGTTTATGATTCTCTTTTGGAACCAATCATTTACTTTGATTTAAAATATATGGAAATATATGGTATAAAACTTTAAAACTTTGTGGTTTTAAATATTGTTTTAAAATAATTTATAAAACCAAAGCTATTAAATTTAAACCGAAAGGATTTTAAGAATTAATAAAATTTAAAAGATTGCTTTAGTAGATCTAGCCAAAGCAAGTTTTGAAACCCAGGTGTACCAATTTCCCACTTTATTTTTTCCCTTCTGGTTTATAACCAGTTGGCCATAAGACTTCATACTTTCATAGTTTTCTGAAATAACTGATGTTAGGATTACTTGTAAAAGTTTCTATTAAAATACTTAGCGATAAAATAGATGGTTAAATGAATGTGATAGGTATTCATGATTAAATAAAATCATTTAAAATTTTTGAGATTTAGGTTGGTTGGACTACGTAGAAAGGCCTAACTAAACGCTGAAAGCGTTTCTACAAATCTTTAATATTAAGGTATGTCCAGAATAGGTCTTATGCATGAAAATAATTAATATAAGATTATAAGATTAACCAGTCATATTAGTTATAGGATTGTGTATCCTAAACTATAAAGAAAAGTATTCGAGTCAGCTGGCTGATGTATAATAGTTAAATAATACAATATTAGTAAATGAGTTGAGTTGATAAATTAGATGCTAAACTTACCTTAAGTAGTTTCGAAGTTCTCATACTTTAAAAAAGATCATAATGAAGATAAAAGAGATGAGATTGAATTGTGATTGGTTAAACTTAATACTAAAAGAATAATAATGGAGATAGAGATTCTCATAAAATAACTGTAGTAATAAAATATCAGTGATGTGCCCGTGACACAAATAAATTTTATAAAGTCGGTTACATAAATCTATAAAAGATCTATTTAGTTAAATACTTGAATATAGATCTTGAATATATACAAAGTAAAATATTAATCTTAACATAAATCAAAACACTAAATATATTTTGAATATAAAATAGACATACTTTGATGGTATGAGATAAAGAGTGTTTTAGTTTATACTATATATTAATATTTAATCTTATATATATCCGCTATATTGTTATAAATTACAGAAAGTAATTTATGTATAGTATATATATCTCTTGGTAACCCATAAATACAATGTGAGGAGTCACATATGCACATATTCTTCTAAATAATGCCTCTCAATCTTAAATGAATATTATAATTGATTCTTATAAAGGAAAATGTAGGAATGTTATAATTGGAATAGATATATAGATGGTTACTTGAGGAAAAATTATTAAGGTAACATAAATAGTGAGTCTGGTATAGTTTAACCCATTAGTTAAAAATGAAACTGTTCTTATGAGTCCAGAAATTTTATATTTTGAGTAATTTATTTCCCTAAACTTTTAATTCCAAAATATTATATTTGATAGAAATTTATTTCAATATACTACTTTTATAAAAGGATAAAATAAAGTCATGGAAATAAGCTTGATGATTGGTACCATCGGATGTATAGTTATTATTTTATATATGTGTGTATATATTCCGTAAGTTTAATATTAACTAGAGATTTGAAATTTTATACACATATATGCATATACCCAATAGAATTTCTTGATGATATACCCAATATAATATCTTCTGTAAGATAAACATAAGAGAAAATATCATTGGTAATTCATATGAAAACATGAAGTCATTATAAACCATGAAACCTACTATGTTTTAAAAATACCATATGTTTCAATAAAATATTAATTGCAACGGAATCTAAGGTTATATATATGCATAAATAAAAGAGTTAGAATTTTGATAATTACTGGTAAACACCCAGGAGAGTATTTAGACTTGAACCTAAGGAAAATGCCTTAGTATAAAGCTTTGAGATAAGCTAATTACTTGCATAAATAAAGTGTGATGGTTATTGGTATTCCGTGAGGATAATGACTAGAAAAGTGCAAGTATGATAAATAAGCAATAACACTTGGCCACTGTTATTTCTTGTTTATTGGTACTACTCGGTTCTAGAATATGATCTATCATGAGATTACTAATTTCCTTATTCCTTGATACAAGCCATAATAAATGATGTACTTCTGAAATCATTATTTGAGAAAATTCTATTTATGGGTAATACAGTGATAATTACCTCTCCGGCGAGACCGGGTGAGATGGGGTATATGTTATGTTAATGAAATTCCCTAAATAGTACCATGACCTGATGTCTGATCATGTTTTTGGAAATATATATCTGTTAAATACATTGACATGTATAGTACAAGTATGTGAAATCCATGATTTTATAGATATGTGTATCTATAAGGAAATCGAAAAGCCATAATGATTGACAATTAGGGATAAATCACGAACAAGATGTCAATGATAATTCTAGATTTAATTATCAGGAATCTCTCATCTATAATTCCAATATCAAACATTATTTCGTTTGATCATCCATCTCAAAATTCGTGCGACAAGATGAACGGCAGGAACTCTTTAAGTTAGGACGCCATCAAAAGTATAAGAACTTCCTTTACAATTATTAACACATTAGGAAACCTGTAACTAAAAGCTGTGTTAAAATACAAAACATATTTCAGTCAAGGATAAGAATCTCTTAGAAAATAGTTCTGGTCAAAGTAAAGTGAAATTCAAAATAAAGATCAAAATATACCTAGAAACTAAACTAACTAAATATTCATCCATATTTCAGGGAATCTCGAGGACGAGATTTAAAACAAAGTGGGGAGGATGTAACATTCCCAAAATTTTTATTTATATAAAATATATAAAAACTTATGTTATTAAAAGGATGCATCATGGGTAAGTTGACCAATGGAAATATGAGGTATTTTAAGCAGGCGTAGGAACCATTTAATAATTAAAAATACATTATATTTGAACCTACTCTGTTTTTAATGAAACTTGGTTCAAAATGTAGATAAAATTATTTTCGTTCTAGTGGCATATTTATTATTTTATAAAACATCATAGTTTAGAAGTTATAAGCACCAAATAAGTAAAGCAGTTGAATTAATTATAATATATAAAATAATAATAAAATAATAAAAGAAAATAATATGAATAGAATCCTAAGTATGCATGAGTATAAATTAGAATCTTTAAAACAATTGCATGAAATTCAAAACATGAAACCAATACACATACAAATAAGTGTACGTGGCCATTCAAAATGGCATACAACTCAAAATAGTAAATTATTGCAAATATGTGTACGTGTAACATGAATATATAAGAATCTAAAATTTTCGTGTACGTTACGTGAGCACCAAGAATCAAACTCTCAATATAAATTGAAGCTCACATTTAACATTCACTTCTGCACAACATCGTTTCTCCACCTCATTCTCTCTTTGTCACTTTATATATATATACCTTATTACACCCCATAATAATAATAAAGCCCTGCCCGGTTTTAAGTATTTTAACCCTTGATCGCTGATACCTTGTCTGACTGACGTAGGGCCCCGTAACGTATGTCAAGGCTCTGCCTAAATTCGTTGGGGTTCTGTCTCGTGACGTAGGGATAAAGTGGAATTGGATTACTATACTTAAGTGTGAGTGCACTATATATTCTATTAAATAATCTAGGAGTTGTACCAAGATATATCAACCCTCCAAAATATTTCTGACACCCCTAATATATTTAGAACTAGGTTATATACCCGTGAGCTTCACGGGTTATGGGTTGCGTTAAAAAAATCTATATTTATAAAAGTGCTTGCGTTAAAAAAAATCTATATCTATAAAAGTGCATAAAGTGCCATGGGTGCAACCCGGGCTCAAGAATCATAAGTGCACAAATAAAATACAAATAAAGCGCCATATTACACCTTGCATTGCCAGTGCGTCAGCTGTTGGTATTTTGCCGATAATTGCACGCCGCACAAACATGTTGCCCTTCGAAGTAGCCCAGTTATTCAATTTGAAGCCTGGGGACTGCTTCGGCAGTTCCTTTGCAGTGATCATATATGTTTTAACTTGTTTGACCATAACCAAATTAAACCTTACATTTATACCATGAAAAAAAGAAACAATTTTCGTTCAATGCCAGCATACTTGATGCTACTGAGTAATGAATCCAAACTGCGTTGGTTGAAATAGTGTAAATTTTATTTAACACATTAACTAATTATATATATTGGGACAAAAGCGTATCAGATCAAACCAACCCAACCTTTTATGTGCCGACACGGGTAGTGTTTAGAAAAGCATGTATACCATATTTTATTAAACGACGAACGACTATACATTTTTAATGTTTAATTAAAAATAGATTATAAAGAAATACTTTTCGAATTTTTATAATCAATCGTTATTATATGGAACTTTTTTACATTCATGAACATATAGTGAACAAATTAATAGTGCCATTTTGGCTTTACTTCCAAATTAACCTTTCATTCTAAATAGCAAACCTGGTGCAGTGTGAGGATCATCTTTGTGTGACCAGATAGCAGCAACGGAGTCATGACAGCCTTGAGTAACAACGCTACCTAACGGCCACGTGTCAATCAGATCTCGTCGGAGAACTACGTACTGCACCAGCACGTCGGAGGTGGATTCAGAGTTCATGGCGGCGGCCTCCAAAACCAAGATATGGAACTGATTCCAGAAACCTTTACCGAACTTTCACTACCGTAGAGTAACAATAACAATAAGTATTTTCCCGTCTTGGGTATAGCTTGTCGGTTTTGTGGTTGAATGAAAGTTGATCTTCAAAAAAAAGTAAGTATTTTTTTAAACTTAATCGAACAATATAAATACCAAGTGTTTTTGTACAGTCATTCCATACTCAAATTGTAAGTTAAAAATGATACTCATTTCAAATAATGGAATTTGGAGTAAAGCACTTTAAAATTCTAACAGTTCTCACAATTATAAAAGGCCTACAAGCATGACCAGAATCAGAAGTAACATGTGAAAATGTAATTATATGGTCAGATTCATGAGATTAACAACAACTTTCGAAGCCAATCACCTACATTTTTAGAGTTAAAATAAAAATATTATATATTTTTATAATAAAATTCCCTTTAAAATATTATATTTACCACTCGTTAGTTAAAATAAAAATATATTATATATTTACGACTTGGACGACGCTAGTTACGGGCGAGTCAGACGATAAAATAAAAATATTATATATTTACGACTCGTTACGGACTCAACGCTAATTACGGACGTACGCTCGTCACGGTCAACTTGGACGATAAAATAAAAATATTACATATTTACGACTCGTTACGGACTCTCGATGCAAGTTACGGACGTACGCTCGTTACGAACGACTCGGACGATAAAATAAAAATATTTTTTATAAAGAAATGATAACATAAAAAGGATTCTTAGAAGCTAAGTCTTCTTGTTTGATCCCACTCCAACGAAATAAACATGTATCTATATATGTTAAATATATATATATATATATATACATGGGAATCATAAACATACCTGTGGAAAACAAATTGGAATACCTCCCCGCGTTGCCTTCGTAGATTTAAGAATTCCCTAAAATTGTATCAATATATAAGCATTATTAACTAATTATTTTACATCATATAATCAATCCGACGAACTATATGGTAAACAAAAAGATGTTAAATTTAACCGAAATCTTGCAACTTTATCATCAAAAACACAAATTAATGAAAAAAGGTCATACCTTGTTACTCATAAACAGAAGTTCTTTGCCTCTATCATTTCGCCATGAAATAACTTGACCTCCAAGCAAGCTAACCTGCAAAAAAAATGTGCAAATATACATAGATTAATTAATGTAAGATTTTCTTGAAAACAAACAGAAATTATTAAATTTACAAAACTAACCCTAGCCGAAGCTACTAGTGGATTCCGAAAAACGATTTGCTCAATTCCTTTCCAGTCCTTTGTTGTTTCAAGGGCCATCCTGGTATCCCAAACAGCTGCAGAGTGTCCCATTTTTCTCACACAAATCCTAGAATGCCCGCTAAACGTGTTTCTAACAAACCCTGATCACACTTTTCTAGTGTGCCAACTGCAGAAATCATATAAACAATATTTTTGTGATCTTGTTGATTCAAAATCTTCAAAATCCTGCACTACTTGTTCTGAATTTGCTTAATTAGACCCTCAATGTAATCCATCGCTTCGGTTTTAAAGAACGAATGCTTCTATTCATAGTTCATAGTTTCATACCACCTAGCAAAGGATAAGATTGACAAAAGTCAATATTTTGATGCAAAACTAATATTCAAACTCAAAAGATTCAAACAAAGGAATTTGTTTAGACTATAATAAGAAAAAAACACATATAGCAAAATTGCTCCATCACTCTTATAACACAATCCACTTTACTATTTCAAGACTAAATTTCTAGAATTTTATATTTGAAAAATTATAAGCCACAAAATAATAGTTCCATGATCTTCTACCTAAATTTCAACAGAAAAACAAAAAAAAAACATATTTTCAACCAGAATTGTCAAACACTTCATACTTTAAGAGATGCAGCTTCGACTCCCACTTGGTGCAGAGTGAGGCACTGGTGGGCAGTGATAGGAGACCCAGGGAAACCTGGGTTGGATCCTTGAGCCAAACGGGTTTTACCGGTAATTTCACCGTCGTGCCTACGGGCGGGTGGGTTACCGGGTTTTCCCCGGAATTGGTGGTGGACTCGGGTTACTCTCGGAGTACTCCGTTTGTCCAGTGGGTGCCCCGAGAGTGCTCGGGATTGAGTTTGTTGGCCGTTCAATAAAAAAAAAAAACTTCATACTTTAAACAATACACATAGTCAACGTTACAATTTCTGATGATAATTCTTTACAAATTTACCATTTATCATATACATATTAACAACAATAAAAAAAATTAAACCCTTATCCCTAAATTAAATCAACATCTCACAATTAAATTCCCAAAAAAATAAATTAAAGATAAAAACTTTAATCATCCAGTAAGTTAAAGATAATTCATAACATATTTACCATTTATCATATAGGGTAGGGTTCCAGCGTGAACAACCTCCCAAGAGTGAACTGCGTGAACAGATATGGACCCTTGATTTCCTTTTTAGTTGTTAAGGGTAGGATTGTAATTATATAAAAAATTAGATTTAAATCATTATTTTAATAATTGAATTAAGTTACATCTTTCCTAATTTAAATTCATTATCCACATTATGTTTATTTATTAATAAGATAATTATCAAAACAAACAACAAATCACCAGATTTCAATTTTAATTTTTATTTCAGATTTCATCACCAGAATTCAAATTTTGATTTTTAAGATCCATGTAAACTTCATATTTCAACGGTATACACATGTGTACTTGGATATAAATAGAACAGTACACATGTGTACTCAGCATCGTACATATGTGTACAGTAATTCACAGGTGTACATCAACATTCAATACAAAAAAATTTCTGGGATATCACAAAAACAGATGATATACACATGTGTACATCGCATTAAAAAGAGGGCAAAATCATAATACACATGTGTACATCGCATTTAAACAAATAATTATTTTAATAATTGAATTAACTTACATCTTTCCTAATCCTTGATTTGATTTGTGAGAGATTTATGCAATCAATTTAAGAGGATCATTGATTACTTGATTTGTGAGAGATTTATGCAATCAATTTAAGATTGAAATTACACATATACCCTTTTTGTATTTAATTAAATGGAAAAAATTAACCAAATAATTACCATCATGCCACTCACTTTAATCTCAAGATCATAAAAATCAAGGGCTCAGATAAGTTCACGCAGTTCACTCTTGGGATTTTGTTCACGTTTGAACCTAATCCTTATCATATATACATATTAACAGCAATAAAAAAACCCTTATCCCTAAATTAAATCAACATCTCACAATTAAATTCCCCAAAAAAAAAAACTTTAATTATCCAGTTATTAAAGTTAGTCCAAACAACACCCTTTTCCCCAATTCAAGAACACAAATACATGCAATGGAGGTGGGAAGGTTTACCACCTTGTAGGTTCCTGCCCTGGAGTGCTCAGGTTCGAATCTCACTTCAACCGAGCTTTGGTCATGTATAGCCCTGACCGAGATGCTGTTAAAAAAAAATACCAGATCAAAATCTTTAAAAACACATTCATCCCACATTTACCAAACAAAAACACAACCCAATTCCTAATATTTCAGATCCAAATGTCACACAAACTTTCTGCTAAAGCAAGAAACTAAATCTATACCAAACAATAAACAAAAAAAAACATCATATCTACACAACATACACTTAAACAAAAAAGAAACATAAACAAGTTTCACTCACATTGATAACTTGAGATATGTAAAGTTGTAAACCACTTCAAATCAAGAACTCATGACATAAATTCAAGAACTTTAAATAAACATGAAACTCGACAAGAAGAGAATAAAGAAACATGGGGAAAGAGGCAAGATTGTGAAAACATGTGCAAACAACAGTCAAATAACACAAATTAACTATCAATCAATAACAGATACAAATGCAAAGAACAATAAACAAATTATAAAACAACTTACAACACGATTTCTTAGCTTCGAAAGAAACCAAGCTCGTAGCTGGAGTAGTCGTGAGGCACTGGAACAGAACCCAAACATCCTTGACGTATGCGATCTAACCAAAAACATAATCATGAAACTGAAAGCTTACCTAATTACTCGCCGGAACCCTAGCCTTGACCGGAATCTGATATGACGCTGCAGTATGAGTTTAACCCCACCAAATCAGGCACCGGTAATCCCGATCGGTACCGGAATTTCGTTTCTACCGAAAACACCTGTCGTTGATGCAGATCCGACCGTAGATGAGACATACAAACCTGCCGTTGATGCAGATCTGACCGTAGATGAGACATACAAACCTATTCTTGAAGGAACATCCAACCGAATATCACTAATGGAAACCCTATCCATCTCTGATTTGATTTCCCTCTGAAATGAAGATGAAAAGTCATGCGTTCATGGTAAATAAGAGAGAGAGAGAGAGTGTTTTTGCTTTTGAATTTTGAATTCTTGGATGGAATGAGGTATTGTAGACTACTTTTTGATTTGGGATTTCTAAAATGCCTTTTTGGTGTTGCAGACATGGATTTTCAAATTCCAATGATGTGTATACAACTCAACATTACACATAGGACATGAAATGCTAGAATTTTGACACATCAGCTTTGAATGCTAGAATTTTGACACCTCAGCCAAAAATGATTTGCTTTATTATAGTAGAGATACCCCTATATGTTTTTAAATACACCCCGTATGTGAAAACCGAGCCCGAAATACAATATAGCATTAAAAATAAATGAAAACCAAGAAATATTAAGTTGAGGCGGGCCGCATAGACCTCACCCCAACCTTACGCGGGCGGTATAGAGGTTTAAATCAGATTTCGTTGATTTTTAAGTTAAGGCGGGCCGCGTAAGCTACGCTTAACACTTACGCGGGCCGCGAGAGTCCCAAAATGTGGCGCAGCCCTGGGCCGCCACCTGGCCCAACACCCGTCAAGCTTACACATCGACTCAGCCTAGCTAAACGTTGACCTGGAGTCAACGCGGGCCGCGTAAGCCCTGCCCGTATGTTACGCGGGCCGCGACAAACCTAGAATCAGCAACTATAAATAGATGGCCTTGGGTCTCAGTCAAAACTCATTCACAATTCATTCTCAAATCACAATTTCTGACAGTAGAGATAATACGCGGATATAATACCCCCTAAATAGCGAGGTTCTGCTCCGTTGTAAGTATTATAACCCCTGGATACGTATTAGATACGCTGCCCGATTGATCTAGGGTTCCGTAACGGCTGTCGTGGTTCTGCCCGACGTAGTCGTTGGAATGCCGTCTCGGGGAGGGTATTGCTAATGTTAAAATGGGTTATTATACTAACACGTGTGCTTATGTATAAATTATAGATTGTCACCAGGAAAACCTTACGGAAAATCTAAGACAACAATGTGAGTAATCTCTTTTTTGTTAACAGTTTTTACAAAACCTTAACTATTTTACAATGCAATTTAGCCGTGATTGAGTCTTTGTAATTCTTCAATTACTGCCGGTATGTTGGGGTTTTGTATACAAAATGTACTACACTGTGAGTAGTAACTCGGGATGACAATACGTTACCATTGGACAATGAGTTAGCCAATGTGTAATATGACCCACAAGTCAGTGGATTGACAGTACTAATGGAGTAATTGTGTAGATATAAACATTGTAATCGCTCTCAATACTGTTCACTGTGACTTTTTATTTAAACTTGATTAAACTGGGATTCACTCACCAGTATTTCCTGCTGATAAAATGTTTTAAACACGTGTTTCAGGTAACTTAGTGTGAAGCCAATAAAAGCCAGCTGGAGAGCACTGAAGGCTTGGAAAAATGGCAATAAAGTTACCTAAAATAAAATAGATGTTTTTATTAAATAAAATAGAATTTATTCCTATGAAAATATGTGTACTGCAAACTTGGGTTTTTCCCCTGTATTTGTATTTATAAAATATGGTGGTTTACTCTCATAAAATATTTCCTAACTACGGTCCTGATGAAAATTCCGCTGCCAAATTTGACAAACACGCGATACCACCGAAACTGGCTCGCGGCCGCCCATTTTCGGGGATTAGGGATCGGGGGTTGTGACACTACAAATGACTGTGTCTGAACCAATTCAATCTGCTATCCCACAAACAGTTGTGGAGGTTACACCCCTTGAGTTTCATGAAACTCTTGGTGGTAGTTCAAGTGGAGCAGCCACTACAACTATTGAACCCATTGGTTATCAGTTGGACAGTGGTTATCTCATTAAGACTCCCTTGAAGGCAACCACTGTTGAGGCTACAACTGTAACCTCTGCTCCAGTGGGAAGTCCCCTGAACCAAGAAAAAGGGGCATTTGTTTCTGATGATTTGGAGTCTTCTCCTATTATCAAAACAAATACAACCACCATCTATTAAATTAGGTGATGAATTAAGATATAAAGATTTGACGGATAGAATGTCTACCATTGAAACATCTGTTGCTGAAATGAAAGACATGATGAAGTAGATGATGGAGATTTCTAAAAGTCAACCTAGCACTCAGCAAAGTGCTAATGAGCTTTGGAAGTCTATGCAACCCATCCTTCATGCTCAGAAGAATTTGTCTAAAATCAACAACAACATTCACATGGAATTTATCAGAATTATGGTTGATGCTAGGTATAAAGGCACACAAGCAGACATTAGGGGCATTAAAGAACATCTGCTCAAACTTACTGGCTCTTCTCCTACACCGATCTTTGAGAAAGATAATGATGATGCCAAAAAGGGGTAGAAAGATTCAATGAGAAAGTTGAAACCTGATTCAAAAGCAAAACCAAAACCAAAACCAAAACCAGAGGTCTAACAAAAGCCAGAGTCTGCTAAACAACAATCTTCTGCAAAAGCTTCAGAAGCTGGAAAAGAAAAAGGGATTGATGAGACGCTAAACACGAAAGCTGGAGATATAGCTTTAGAAAAGCAGAAGAAGCAAGATAAAGAGGAAACCAAAGCTTATAATTGGAAGAAAGAATAGGAAGAGTTGAGGAAAAAGGAAAATATTGGTACTTCATAAAGAAGGAAGTCTACTAGAACAGTCAGACCACCAATTACCACCCTTCCTAAAACCACTGCTACTCCTACAAAACCTGTATCCGCTGCTACACCCAAAACCAAACCTTCCCCACAACAACCATCTCAAAAGAAGCAAAAGAAAGCTTCACCACCATCTTCATCCATTCACCTAACAGATGCTGATGCAACAAATGTATCAGCAGATGTTAGCCTATCCTCTACCATGATCATTTTCAATACACCACCATCAACCTAACCACCTCCAACACCATAAAGATTTCCTTCACAGCCACCTTCACCACCTAAATGACAACCATCACCCAAAATCGGTTATGTACGCAAGAGAAAAACTTTTGTTGTACAAGAAGATGATGAGGAGATTAAATCACCAATCCCCTTATCATCTGCCCCCATTCAAACCATTCCATCCTCGTCACTTCCACGAAAGAAACCCACTTCATCCCTTCCAATTGCTACACTTCCATCAGTCATCCCCCTGGCCGCTCAATATCCTCTAGAATTGCTCACTGTTCAAGGAGAAATCGAGTCATTCTTCAAAATAGAGGATCCATAAAAAAGAACCTTCCCATCACTTTATAGCTTCAGGCAGCCTCAGAACTTGGATGATTATTTGAAATTGAAAGCAAGACAGGTTGAAGTCATAGCTAAAGAAGAGAGCAAAGGGTTGGGTGACAGGAAATACCAAGGTCAATTATCACATGAGCTTAGCAAAGTCAGAAAGCTTGAATACTTTGCTAAGGACCTTAGTAAATCCACGTCTGAGAGGCCAATAGATGATGAGCTTGAAAAGCAACCGAGGGTTGATTATATTGATCACATAATGAAGCACAAGGCATACAAAGCAACCATGGCTCAATTCAAAGACTGGTCATTAGATGCTCTCAGGGAGGAAATAGAAAGAATTACTAAAATGAAAAATGACCCTCTTGCAAAGCCAACTCCACCTAATTGGAAGAAATCCAAACAAGTGGATCCAGATGAGGCATTGAAACCTAAGAGAATAAGAGCAGAGCTTGTGGCTGCTGATTATGGTTTAGCTAGATCAATTGCCAGATGGTCAAAACTCAATATAATGGAGACCTATAAAAAGCTGAAAGAGCTTAGAGCCAAAGATCCCGATGTTCCTCAAAAGTCAGTATATCCTACAACCACCACTTCCCTGCCTCAATAGACCCAGATCTCCAAAAAGCTTCTCTTAACATCTGCTTTATCCGCAAATGCATTAAAACAATTAGAAAGGCAAAAGCAGACTGATGAGGAAGATGAGCAGAAGTTTGAAGAATACATAAAAGAGGCAATAAGGTGTCAGCTTGAATTTGAAACTGAACAGACTGCTGATTTACTTGCTGCTAAACTCAAAGAAACACTTACAAAGTTAATCACCTGACCTCAATCACCAAACTCATCATTCATAAGTTTTGTTCCAAGAAAACCAGCTGATCCAAAAATACTAAAGTGGAAGTCATCCTCAGACACCCACGTATTGACTTTGCTCAGATCAAATGGTGATGTTGAAAGGATTAAAATGGAGGATGCATATGGTCTGAATGCATGTGACCTCTTATATCTGTTGAACCTTCAACTTGAAAAGGATGATGAAGAAGACATCATCTCCTTGGACTTTGAATTACAATTCAAAGGGCAAATCCGGGAGATATTGATGAGAAATAAAGATCAACAATAAAGAAGGGTTTTGGAATCATCTGTTCTACGGGAGATTGTTGGATCATGTGAATCCTACCTTAAGAATAGATGATTGAAAGCCAAAATAGTTCTGCAATCATTTGATCCTTCAAATAACAGTGCTTTAACTCATTCTCCCTTCAATGGTAAAGTCATCAAACAACTGCTGCTTCCTAAGGTCTGCTACAAGCTAAAGTCTGATGGTTCACAAGGTCTGCTAAAGTAAACCGCTGACAAAGACTAAGGTCTGTAGGAAGCAAAGGTCTGATCACCCTTTGAATTTAGAAGACAAAGTCTGCTGAAGAAGGTCTGCTAAGGCTTCAACAGAGGATAAAGCTCATCAGATGATAAAATCATCAGATGTTGTATTCAGTGTTTTTTCCAATGTAACAATGTTTAGTAGTAGCAGATGTTAGAGGTTGTTATAGTTATTAGATGTCATTGTCTAGGTGACTTCAACATAGATTCCACAGTGGTTTGCCTTGTACTATAAAAGTGCATGTACTGTTCTATTCATCACTTCACACACTTGATATTTTATACGAACAAACTGAGTGATCTAAGGCTGAGGGGGAGTTTGTATTCATGCATACGTGAATCAATCATTTAATTTAAAGTATTCACAATGAATACAAATCCATCATTGTTTGTGATTTAAAGTTTACTTTCATTCCGCTGCAAATTATTTCCATTTTTTTATCATCTTCCATTGTTTCATCTTAAACATTCACAAACAATTCAAACTCAGATCCTAACAAGAACTTTGTTTTCAATTGCAGCATCCTGAGCGTAAGAATTACGAAATTTACCTTTTATATATTGTCAGACGAATATGTAACGAGTGAAATGACAATTAGAAATATGACGTACCAAGACGAGCCTTGACTACTATAGGAGACCGGTTAATAATTATATTATGTTATATTATATTATATTTGACAGAACTTTGTTTTGATGAAACTTAGGTCAAAACGTAGAGAAAAATAGGCTGCCCAATGTTTACTCTAGAACCACACCCTATATATATATATATATATATATATATATATAGGGTTCCTGTAAAACAAACATTTTTCATGAGAAGTCTGAGAAGACATAGGAATTGACATGTAGACATCATGTTATGGACTCAGGCATGTTGTTGTGGGTTGTTTTGGCAAGAAAAACACCAAACATAACAATTTAAGACACAATGCAATGAATTATAGGCTTAAAACTTAAAACACCATGCCAACGTTAAGTAGTGTGTTTTAATTGTTAAGCATTGTGTTTTAGTTGTGTGTTAAATTTCATGCCTATAATACATTGCATTGTGTTTTAAACTGCTATGTTTGGTGTTTTTCTTGCCAACACAACCCAAAATATCATGCTTAATTCCAAAACATGATGCATACATGTCAATTCCTATGCCTTCTCATGTTTCATATGAAAAATGTCCTTTTTATAGGAATCTAAACCTATATATATCAAATCTACACACACACACACACACACACACACACATATATATATATATATATATATATATCAAATCTACTACCTAATAAATGGATAAAAAGTTGGACACGTGTCCACCATCATATTTCACCTCACCAATGTTTCCCTTCCAAATCTCTATACGACCCTAAATAAAGAAATGCTTTATAAAGTATGAAACAATAACTTAATTCTATTTTAATATTATTAATTTTATGCCTTATTTGTTGTCACACCCTGGCTTTGCGGAAGCGTGGGTTTATTTTGGTGTGACTTCTTAATACCATAGCAAATGTCATAACCATGCTATGTGAAATAAAACACATGATGTTCATCCATTCATCAAGTTCTTAAAAGTAAACACGATAACATTGTTTAAAAGTCGACACATGAAACGAATTACAACCATGACATAATTAAAACTTGTTCATACGACTTGACCAAAGACTTGAAATAAAAACACAGTTTAAGACTTGTAACCCGTCCAGGCAAAGGTCACACTTCCTAAACTCGGATGGCATCATTAATCCTACGCAGCTTAACATCATTGCAAACTTGGCCAGATCCATTAGTTTCCTGAAATACATGTAGTTTGAAAAATCAACAAAAAGTTGAGCGAGTTCATGTAAAAGTGAGTATGTATAAACCCTTGTAGTATGTCTGTAAGTATGAAAGTCCCTGGTATGTAGCAATTAAGGAAAAAGAGATCACCATTGGGTTGTAAAGCCAATGATATGTGTGAAGTGATGCAGGAAGACTCAAACCTAGCAGATTTTTGCGTCGGGCTCAAAGTCACACCATGGTCCGTACAGTGGACTCAGGAGCTGGGCTCCATACACCCAAATAGATCTACCACTCATGACCCTCGGTCCTACAACGAGGATTAATGGCCTCAAGTTCCACCTACCCACTCACATGATCTAAGTAGTAAACCCTCCTTAAGCTAACCATACCGTGTATATAAAAGTCTGTAATAATGTAACATGTATTTCACCCCCGAAGTATAAAACTGAAAACAGTTCAGAGAAAAGGGGGACATGAACTCACAGAAGTGCGTATCCAGAAACGTCAATCTCCAACTCTATCTGTTGCGTGACGACCTACACGTACTAATTCCTATTAGACGGATGGACGTGCCTTGGCTTAGGGTTTAACGTTTGATTGGAGAAATAGTTAGGTAACTATTCCGTATTCACACTTCTTATTTATTTTATAAGTATGTTCCTTCCCAAGGATGGGGGTCTTTATACATGTATACGTTATATTTCCGAAAATATATTTTTAAGTCTCACTTGGAAAATATATTTTTAATCACTTGTCTAAAATATTTTAATCCCAAAATATATATATTTTTCCCAAAAATATTATATTTTATCTCATACAATTTCCAAAATAATACTTATTAAAATATACATAAGAGAGTATTTCCCAAAATACATAAGTTATATTTTCGAGTTCGCGTTGTAATAGCAATACCGGTGTAACTTAAATATTTATTTGTGAGAGCGTTGGTATTATTTTGGAGTCTTGATTTTATGATATCATGTTATATTATTTTTACCCTAAAAATAATATATTTAGATCACATAATAACAAACAATCACACAATCGTTTCGTTATAAAATATATATTTTAAATATATATTTATCAAGTTTTTATTTACGAAAATCCACCTCCGGTACTTGGTAATTTTTGAAATAAAAATCATGGCGAAGTTTATTTTGAAAACCAAGTTAAAAATATATTTGTAAACATTTGTTAGAAAAAATATTTCTAAGTGTTGAAATCCTAGAAAAATTTCGCCAGAGTTTCCTTTGTAAACGGAGGTGTCCACGCTTACTAGCGTATCATTTTCTTTTGTAAAATCAATCGAACAATTTACCAACCAGCAATATACAAATTTTCAATCACTAATCTTGACAAAAATAAGACTAAATCATAAACTCATGAACTTGAAAGTGTGTAAAAATGTGTAGTAAGTTACTAACATATTTAGTGGGTCTTGTTATCTTTAAAAATAAGATTAGTTTCTTAAAAACTTTATTTTTAAAGAATTTGGAGTTTAACAACTTCTAGTCATAATTTACAAAAATGTTTCTTTGTTAAACTTTCTTTCTACACAAGTGTTCCTACACTTGTTTGCTTACAAAAATGATTTTAGTTCATACAAGATCCGGGTTTTAACATGACTAGTATTTTTCACTTGGTTCTTCCGAAGAACCACTTGTAGATCTTTAGATCTACAAGCTTATAACCTTATTTTCCAAGAAAAATTATATTTATTCAAGTTTCAAGTTCATGGTGGATGGTTTCATCATCTTTCATATTTTTAACACTAACATCTTACTAGTTCATATTCTTGAACATGATCTAGCATGTCTAGATGATGATCCATCCAACTTTTACTAACCAACAACATCAAATAATCATAACTACACAAGATTTACACACATAACTTCTCTTTATCCACCCTTTAACCATTATGTTCAAGACTTTAGATTATGTTTATTAGTGTTCTTTAACATTTCATCATTAAATCATCTATTAACCACCAAATACAAGAACAAGATGATGTTTTAGAACACTTACTACTAGCACAAGGCTAGGGGAGAAACAAAGCGCAAAAGTGGTGGATAAAAGAAATCTAGAGTGGTCCTTGAACTTCCGAGTGCACCGAGCTTAGTTGTATGATCCCTTGCACCTTTGAGTATATGTAAAATAGCTAGAATGGAACTTGATGGTGGAGATATGGTGGTGATGGTGTTCGGCCGTGAGGGAGGGAAGAGGGAAGGATAGTGGTTTGTTGAAGTTGAGTTTGATGAAAGAGAATGGTTAACTCTTAAACATACTTATAAACCAATTTTCCCTATTAACCAACATGTAATGTGCTCTTTAGATATCCAACATCCACAAATAAAATAATGAAAGAATTGTGGGGTGTGTCCCCACTCCACAAACCGGTTCGAAGGGGGGGGGGGTAAGGGGTTGGGATGTGATGTTATAGTTAGGATTTGGTTAAGTTCTAATGATATCTAGTTAATATATTAGTGTGTTAATTAATATAAGGGATGTTAGGGTGTTCGGGAACCCTAACTAGCTCAGAAAAGTAAAAACAATGTATTTGGCAATATTTTTATGTTCCGGGTAAAGTCCGGTTGTTCGGTTGGACGTTGATCCGTTAAAGTGCTAAATAAAGCCTTAAAGTGTCTTTTATATTGTTTTTAGTGACACATTAAATTACCAACACTTTGGAAAGTATCTAGGACTATTTTACCAAGTTTTTGCACTTTACTAGCATTGTTAAATGTGACAACTGTGTTCTGTAATCATCTTATTATGTAAAACATTGTCAATTATCAATAAAACAATGTGCCTTGGTGTTATTATATGTGTTTTTGTGTTATTATATGTGCAATTGTGTTTACTGATTTTACAATTTGATTCGATTCCGATTTCAAGCTTTAAATCACTTTCTGGAAGGTTATACGCAAATTAGTGCATAAACGCAGTCAGTTTAACGCAACGTACACTCCGGAACTGTGACGCAAGCTAAACATACCCTAAATATCCTTTACATAGCTTAGAAATAGGCTTTGAGGGGTTCGGTGTGCTAAAATAAACTTTATACACATTCAGGGACTAAAAGCGTCAAAAAGTGCATAAGTTTGCATTTTCGCGCATAACTTACGTTCTGAATACATTCGGACATCCAAAAATTTATGTAAGCATTAAAACATTTTATTTTAGTGTTTGGCATGATAAAAATCCATTCGTCGCGCAATTTGGATCGTTTTTGCGTCCGTTACGACTTCCGTCGTAATTAACCGAACAACGCGACCGTACGACCAAACGAACTGACCTCTGGAACATTTTCCAACATATTTCAAGTTCCCTATACTTATTTGTCCTTATGGAGCTTTGAAATGAGGTTAACGGGTGTTAGATGTGCCAAAACACGTCAAAACGAAGTTCAGGGGCCATTTCTGCCATTTTTGAAATTTCAGGGCCTTACGGACCGTAAGGCCAAACTCTTATGGTCCGTAAGAGATGCCCAGCTCATCAGAAACGTGCCAGCAGCTGGTTAACTCCCCTTTTGACTCACCATTCGATTTTGCCACCCTCAATTATGCATTTGACACGACATGGGACACTAATCAACCTCTGAACACATCTTGAACAAGTGTTGGGCCTGCATGAATCCTAATTTGAGTAAAAATTGAGCCTTGTTCATGGGTTTTCAAGTGTTCATCACAAATTCTGCATATACCAGCTGATTAGGAGCTCTTGGAGCCTTGTAAATTCGTCCACAATCATCCTAACACTTCCATCAACTGTTGGTACATCTTTTACTTCTTCCTTGTTCCTTGATTCTTTCAATTACTAGCATATTAGTGTGAATTTTGACTTTTGCGTTGACTACGTAATCTGACCACTTCGGGTCTGTTTTAATCCGAGCCGAAACATGCAATGTGACCACAATTAGTAGGATGAAGTTCCCCAAGATCACTCCTACTGATTTCCGCGTTTGATGGGTCAAGTGACGATTTTTCACAAAAGGACCAAAACCGTCATTTTCTCTAAACTTTCATAAACAAGCCTAAAACTATCCGGGTTATAATTTCCACTACATAATTCAGTTTATACAAATAATCTGGCCTATCAAAACAGGTCCAAATCATCATTTCACCTAAGATGGTCATTTTACGCAATTCGGGTCAAACGTTGACTTTCTGTTGACTCTTAAATCTGACCCGTTTGACCTCGTTAACATTTTGGTCTAAAGTCACAAAATGGTCAATATTATGTTTATTATAATCTCCCGAAATTATATCTATTGACCACACATTTTAACATATTATTTAACAAGTTAAATACGACGAAAACGTCCTTTTCACAAATAAACTCATCATAAGCATATTTGATCAACTTTTTGGCATATCAACTGATCATATAATGTTTTAAAATATGTTTTAACATATCAAATCATTTCTAAGCCATTTTGACCATCCGAACCCGTATTTACGTAAATGATCCGTTAAAGTAGCCTTAACTACATTAACAAGTCATAACGGGTCAAAAGCACTTAATAACCTTTCCAACTCAGAATGTTAACTTATTAAACCATGTCACATGAGCCCCATACTCATTTGGTTTATAAGGTGTCATTCTATCCAAATCTTCCGATTTCAAGTTGCGATATTTACAAAGTTAACCGTTTTTAGGACACGCTTGATTTCACGGACTCCTGACCTTGGTTTATCATCTTGAACAAGGACTTTATTGCAACCATAAGTGAGTACATAGATCCCCTCTTTTTACTATTTTCGATTGTTTTGGGGTGATTCATATGTATCAAAAGGATTTCAATATTCTAACGATGGTTTCAAAACGATTGAGATGGTTTATACAAAACTAATAACGATTTCGATAATGTGAACAAACTTGTTGGTGGTAGTTACATAACGAATGACATTCATTAGCATTGATCAAGCCGACCAGTATTAGGTTATGGTACCATAGGATCCGACAAATCCCGTTATCAGACCGGACCCATGGTTATGTGTGGGTTAGGTGGTTAACGACTGAATCTGATGATTGTTAACTTACCCTTTGGAGGTTTGTTAATGCGAAAAAGAGTTGAACAATAGACGAGTCACAAAGGTTTGAATGTTATTAGCGAGACAGACAAAAGTAGTTTCACGATCTAAAACGAGAATGATTTAAACGACTAAAGCGATTATTAACGAATTAAACGATTTGGGTAAACAATTGGAAGCGATGTCACACAAACGAGGTTTTCGAAGCAATATAAACTATACGAGTTTTATTAACGAGACTTTATTAAATAAATGTTTTGGGTTAAGAATCATGGCCACGAGATTTTATACACTATAACCAACCTGATTTGAGTTGGTTAGTTATGCCGTAATACAATACTTTTCAAAACAAGGTTTTTAATTGAGTATTGCAACATGTAAACTAGCCACGAATCCGACACTCTCAAAACCCTATGTACTCGCCAGCATTTCTTTGCTGACTTTGTTTTTACATATGTTTCAGGTGAAGTTGCTTAGTGTTGATTGCGAATAGGATGCATGCTCACTTAGGACCGGACGAGGCCTTAGTGATTTAATAACGATAATAGACTGTATTTGACTTGTTTGTTTAACTTAAGACAATGTTTAATATTTAATAAAACGAAACTCTTTGTATCCATGGTTTGAAACAATAATTCTGTTACAACACTCCCTGACGTTTCCGCCACGATTTGTTGTTTTACGTGGTCGGGGTGTGACACAAGAGTTGGTATCAAAGCCAATGGTTATAGGGAATTAGGTTATTAGTAAAATTTTAACCTAGACTATAACTTTCTAGGACCCCAACGCAAGTTGATTTGCGTTTAGATTTTTAGAGACAAAATCCGAACCTGCTTCGAAAATTAATCATCCGTTCTAGGATGATTGATTATTAGGTTTTGAACCCTCTGTTGTATGGTTTTGAACCCTTCCAGTTTGACTCATTTTTGGCTTAGTGCCTTTTGAGTTTCAAAATCTCGTCAAAGTCTGGGTTTAAATAATGTGAACACGTGCAAACTGGAAGAGTGAATGCCTGTACCCTGAGTTTTCTGTCTAAGGATAGAGTGTTCGTACAAATCCACATAATCGGACCAGTCACTCTTATTTTGATTCATTACTTTGATTAGTCACTGTGTGTCATTTGTTCGTTCGAGGTAACGAACAAATGATCGCCTTACTTATGATTCGTCGATATTTTCAATACCTCTTTTGTTTTTCCTAATTGTCGACCTCACTCGTTTCTCATATTTCCCTTGTTAGACAATGCCTCCTCGACGTGATGCACAAACTTTCACTATTGAAGAAATCGCAGCCCTGGTCTCTCAGCAAGTGGCTGCTGTGCTTCCCGGTGTTGTAACCCAAGTCCACGAGATATACAACATCAACAAAAATAACAACAATAATGCACCGTGTAACTTCAAGAGTTTCAATTCTGCGAAGCCGCTAAAGTTTTCTGGGCCACAAGGGGCGACTGCACTCCTTCAATGGTTCGAGAGTATCGAGAACACATTCAGACATGTGCAATGTCCGAATGGGCGTAAGGTTGAATTTGCATCAAGTGTGTTTGAGAAGCGTGCTCTTACGTGGTGGAACGGAGTGATGCGCGACAGGGGTGCCGAAGTGGCGTTGGCACAAATATGGGAAGAGCTTCGAGCTCTCATGATGAGAGAGTTCTGTCCCCGTCACGAAATTCGAGCTTTGGAACGAGAGTTTGACGATCTGAAACAAGACGGGGGAGAACACCGTGCGTATACGGATCGATTTGAGGAGCTCAGTCTTTTGTGTCCCACTATGGTTACCCCGTTGGAGAAAGCGATAGAGAGGTATATCGATGGTCTACCTGATTCTATTTTGGATATTGTGACTGGTGTTAATCCTACTACCCTTCGTCAAGCGATCGAGTTGTCTGCTACCCTGACTGAGTCTCAAGTCAGGAAGGGTAAACTCACCCTCAAGGATGATAAAAAGAAGGCGACTGATTCTGGGAAGGACAAGAAGAAGGGTAAGGGAAAAGAAGGTGAGTCGTCGAAGAAGTCGAGAAAGCGAAAGGGTGCTCAGAATTTTGCAGTAACTGCACAAACTGCTCAGAACCCTTAGAACCCACCAGCTCAACAGCATGCAAAGAAAGCATATACTGGTACCGCACCTCATTATGCTCGCTGCAACGGTCATCATGTTGCACAACAAGCTTGTAGGCAATGCACAACGTGTGGTAGGTTTGGACATCTGGCCAACGTCTGTCGTTCGGGTCAGAATCAGATTGTTCAGAATCAAGCTCCAGTCCAGGGGAATGCTGCTAGATTCCCACCGGGTACATGTTTCAATTGTGGAGAGTTTGGTCACTTCCGCAACAATTGTCCAAGGCTAGTGAATGCAAACGCAAATGCTAATGCAAACCCGAATGCGAACGTTAACGCAAATGTGAATCCTGCTCGTGGGCGAGCGTACAATCTGAATGCTAACGAAGCAAGGGCTGACAACGAGGTGGTTAATGGTACGTTTCTTGTTAACAATCGACCTGCATCTATTCTTTTTGATTCTGGTGCCGATAGAAGTTTTGTTTCATTATCTTTTGAACCTTTGCTTACGATACCTAGAACTAAACTGAGGAAACCCTTATCTGTTGAAGTTGCTACTGGTAAACCTCTTGTTCTCGATTCTATTATTCGTAATTGTCAGTTAAACCTTGATAACCATCTTTTTCCCATCGACCTCACGCCGATGCAACTTGGGAGTTTCGATATTATCGTGGAGATGGATTGGTTAACCAAACATCATGCTGAGGTGGTCTGTTTCGATAAGATTGTTCGTATTCCTCTTCCGTCTGGCGATATTCTGGAAGTTCGTGGGGAGAAGCCATCAGGTGGTTTGAAGCTTATGTCGTGTACAAAAGCCCAAAGATATTTGCGAAAAGGATATGTTGCTTTCCTGGCACATGTCACCGAGGAAAAAGGAAAGAGCAAGAATATTCAGGATATTCCGATTGTTCGGGATTATCCAGAGGTGTTTCCCGATGAACTGCCTGGTTTACCTCCAGTTCGTCAAGTCGAGTTTCATATTGACCTTGTACCCAATGCCAACCCGATTGCGAAGGCACCTTATCGTCTTGCACCATCAAAGATGCAAGAGTTATCAAAACAGCTTCAAGAGTTTTCTGATAAAGGATTCATCCGTCCGAGCTATTCGCCTTGGGGAGCTCCTGTTCTCTTTGTGAAAAAGAAAGATGGATCTTTTCGAATGTGTATCGATTATCGTGAGCTTAATAAGCTTACCATCAAGAATCGATATCCCCTACCTAGAATTGATGATCTCTTTGACCAACTGCAAGGTGCTTCATGTTTTTCCAAGATCGATCTGCGTTCTGGGTATCATCAACTTCGTGTTCTCGAAGAAGATATTCCCAAAACTGCTTTTCGTACAAGATATGGGCACTACGAGTTCACTGTCATGCCTTTTGGTTTGACGAATGCCCCAGCTATCTTCATGGACTTAATGAATAGGGTCTGTAAACCTTATTTAGATAAGTTTATCATTGTGTTTATCGACGATATTCTTATTTATTCAAAGTCTCGAGCCGATCACGAACAACACCTTCGTTTGACTTTGGAACTTCTGAAGAAGGAACAACTTTTTGCTAAATTCTCCAAGTGTGAATTTTGGCTTAGAGAAGTTCAGTTTTTGGGTCACATAGTCAACGAGCAAGGTATTCACGTAGATCCATCCAAGATTGTTGCAATTAAGGATTGGAATACACCGACGACACCTACAGAAGTTCGTTCTTTTCTTGGTCTTGCTGGTTATTATCGACGGTTTATTTCTAACTTTTCAAAGATCGCGGTTCCACTCACTGCTTTGACGCAGAAAAATAAGCCTTTTGAGTGGGGACCTAAGCAAGAAGAAGCGTTCCAAACACTGAAACGGAAGCTCTGTGATGCTCCTGTTCTATCTCTACCTGAGGGAAACGATGATTTTGTTGTCTATTTTGACGCGTCGAATCTAGGGCTTGGTTGCGTTCTTATGCAACGAGGTAAAGTCATAGCTTATGCGTCTAGACAACTGAAAATTCACGAGAAGAACTATACGACTCATGATCTTGAGTTAGGAGCTGTGGTTTTTGCGCTTAAAATCTGGAGACACTACCTCTATGGAACGAAGTGTGTGGTTTTCACAGACCACAAAAGTCTCCAGCATATTCTCAATCAGAAGGAGCTGAACATGAGGCAACGACGTTGGGTTGAACTCTTAAACGATTATGATTGCGAGATCCGCTACCATCCTGGTAAGGCGAATGTCGTGGCCGATGCGCTTAGTCGAAAGGAACGAGTCAAGCTTCATTCTGTTAGAACTCTGACTGATATTCAATCTCGTGTCCTGCAAGCTCAACGAGCTTGTGTGATCAAAGGCTTATTGAAAAATGAGCTACCGCTTCAACTTGAGCTTAAACTCGAAAGGAAGGACGATGGGTTGCTATATTTCCAGAATCGTTTGTGGATTCCGAATCAAGACAATCTTCGCACCTTGGTAATGGATGAATCTCACAAGTCTCGATATTCTATCTATCCTGGTGCTGATAAAATGTACAAGGATCTTCGTACTCAGTATTGGTGGCCTGGTATGAAGAAGGATGTTGCCTTGTATGTATCGAAATGCCTAACCTGTCTCTAGGGGTGTAAACGAGCCGAGCCGAACCCGAGCTCGACCAGGCTCGAGCTCGGCTCGTTAGGTTTTTATGAAGCTCGAGCTCGAGCTCGGCTCGGTTCGAGCCTACTTCTTTGAGCTCGAGCTCGGCTCGCGAGTAAAACCCAAAGCTCGAGCTCGGCTCGAACTATTTTGAGAACAACCTTAAACGAGCTAAAAGCTCGGCTCGAGCTCACTTCAACATCGCTTAAACGAGCCAAAGCTCGGCTCTAGCTCGGCTCATCAATGTTATCATCATTATTAATATATTATATATATAAAAATTAAAATTTTGTATGGGCTCGTTTAGGCTCGCGAGCCTAAACAAGCTTTGTATTTCAGGCTCGAGCTCGGGCTCGATAACAAAACGAGCTCTATTTCAGGCTCGAGCTCGGGCTCGGGCTCGTTAAGGCTCGGCTCGTTCGAGCTTTTAACCGAGCCGATCACGAGTAGCTCTCGAGCCTCTAGGCTTGTTTACACCCCTACCTGTCTCAAAGTCAAGGCCGAACATCAACGACCTTCTGGTTTGCTTGTACAACCAGAGATACCGGTTTGGAAGTGGGAGAACATTGCAATGGATCTCATCACTAAGTTACCGCGTACATCTAATGGTCACGATGCCATTTGGGTTGTTATCGATCGATTAACGAAATTTGCTCACTTCTTACCAATCCGTGAGGATTTCTCAGCTGAAAAGCTTGCCAAGATCTATGTAGACGAGATTGTATCACGACATGGTGTTCCTTTAGATATCATTTCCGATCGTGATGCTCGATTTTCATCCCATTTTTGGAAGACCATGCAATCTGCTATGGGAACCCAACTGAATCTAAGCACTGCTTATCATCCCCAAACAGATGGTCAATCTGAGAGAACGATTCAAACTTTGGAGGATATGCTTAGAGCATGCGTGATAGACTTTGGTGGTAATTAGGATTCTCATCTTCCACTGATCGAGTTCTCTTACAACAACAGTTATCATGCTAGTATTAATATGGCACCATTCGAAGCTCTCTACGGTCGAAAATGTCGTTCACCTGTGTGTTGGAATGAGATCGGTGAAGCTCAGCTTACTGGACCTGAGCTAATTCTGGAAACAACAGACAAAATCAAGAAAATCCGCGATAATCTTGGGACCGCTAGAAGCCGTCAAAAGAGTTATGCAGATTTGGGACGCAAGCCCATGGAATTTCAAATCGGAGACCGTGTCCTACTCAAGGTTTCACCTTGGAAGGGAGTGGTGAGATTTGTAAAGAAAGGAAAACTTGCACCACGATATGTTGGACCATTTCAGATTGTTGAAAGAATTGGAAAGGTTGCATATCGACTAGAACTACCTCCAGAGCTTGGAAACATTCATCCGACTTTTCACGTGTCCAATCTGCGAAAGTGTTTAGCTGATGCTGATCTTCACATTCCTCTCGACGAGATTCAAATAGATGAAACAATGCACTTTGTCGAGAAACCTGTGGAGATAGTGGACCGTACATACAAACAATTGAAGAACAAACGAATTCATTTGGTTAAAGTTCGTTGGGAATCCAAACGTGGCCCAGAGTTTACTTGGGAACTTAGGGACCAAATGAAGATGAAATATCCGCATTTGTTTTCACAAGTTTCCTCTAAATAAAATTTCGGGACGAAATTTCCTAAAGTAGGGGAGACTGTGACAACTGTGTTCTGTAATCATCGTATTATGTAAAACATTGTCAGTTATCAATAAAACAATGTGCCTTGGTGTTATTATATGTGTTTTGGTGTTATTACATGTGCAATTGTGTTTAATGATTTTACAATTTGATTCGATTCCGATTTCAAGCTTTAAATCACTTTCTAGAAGGTTATACGCAAACTAGTGCATAAACGCAGTCAGTTTAACGCAACGTACACTCCGGAACTGTGACGCAAGCTAAACATACCCTAAATATCCTTTATATAGCTTAGCAATAGGCTTTGAGGGGTTCGGTGTGCTAAAATAAACTTTATACTCATTCAGGGACTAAAAGCGTCAAAAAGTGCAGAAGTTTGCATTTTCGCGCATAACTTACGTTCTGAATACATCCGGACATCCGAAAATTTATGTAAGCATTAAAACATTTTATTTTAGTGTTTGGCATGATAAAAATCCATTCGTCGCGCAATTTGGATCGTTTTTGCGTCCGTTACGACTTCCGTCGTAATTAACCGAACAACGCGACCGTACGACCAAACAAACTGACCTCTGGAACATTTTCCAACATATTTCAAGTTCCCTATACTTATTTGTCCTTATGGAGCTTTGAAATGAGGTTAACGGGTGTTAGATGTGCGAAAACGCGTCAAAACGAAGTTCAGGGACCATTTCTGCCATTTTTGAAATTTCAGGGCCTTACAGACCGTAAGGCCAAACTCTTACGGTCTGTAAGAGATGCCCAGCTCATCAGAAACATGCCAGCAGCTGGTTAACTCCCCTTTTGACTCACCATTCGATTTTGCCACCCTCAATTCTGCATTTGACACGACATGGGACACTAATCAACCTCTGAACACATCTTGAACAAGTGTTAGGCCTGCATGAATCCTAATTTGAGTATAAATTGAGCCTTGTTCATGGGTTTTCAAGTGTTCATCACAAATTCTGCATATACCAGCTGATTAGGAGCTCTTGGAGCCTTGTAAATTCGTCCACAATCATCCTAACACTTCCATCAACTGTTGGTACATCTTTTACTTCTTCCTTGTTCCTTGATTCTTTCAATTACTAGCATATTAGTGTGAATTTTGACTTTTGCGTTGACTACGTAATCTGACCACTTTGGGTCTGTTTTAATCCGACCCGAAACATGCAATGTGACCATAATTAGTAGGATGAAGTTCCCCAAGATCACTCCTACTGATTTCCGCGTTTGATGGGTCAAGTTACGATTTTTCACAAAAGGACCAAAACCGTCATTTTCTCTAAACTTTCATAAACAAGCCTACAACTATCCGGGTTATAATTTCCACTACATAATTCAGTTTATACAAATAATCTGGCCTATTAAAACAGGTCCAAATCATCATTTCACCTAAGATGGCCATTTTACGCAATTCGGGTCAAACGTTGACTTTCTGTTGACTCTTAAATCTGACCCGTTTGACCTCGTTAACATTTTGGTCTAAAGTCACAAAATGGTCAATATTATGTTTATTATAATCTCCCGAAATTATATCTATTGACCACACATTTTAAAATATTATTTAACAAGTTAAATACGCCGAAAACGTCCTTTTCACAAATAAACTCATCATAAGCATATTTGATCAACTTTTTGGCATATCAACTGATCATATAATGTTTTAAAATATGTTTTAACATATCAAATCATTTCTAAGCCATTTTGACCATCCGAACCCGTATTTACGTAAATGATCCGTTAAAGTAGCCTTAACTACATTAACAAGTCATAACGGGTCAAAAGCACTTAATAACCTTTCCAACTCAGAATGTTAACTTATTAAACCATGTCACATGAGCCCCATACTCATTTGGTTTATAAGGTGTCATTGTATCCAAATCTTCCTATTTCAAGTCGCGATATTTACATAGTTAACCGTTTTTAGGACACGCTTGATTTCACGGACTCCTGACCTTGGTTTATCATCTTGAATAAGGACTTTATTGCAACCACAAGTGAGTACATAGATCCCCTCTTTTTACTATTTTCGATTGTTTTGGGGTGATTCATATGTATCAAAGGGATTTCAATATTCTAACGATGGTTTCAAAACGATTGAGATGGTTTATACAAAACTAATAACGATTTCGATAATGTGAACAAACTTGTTGGTGGTAGTTACATAACGAATGACATTCATTAGCATTGATCAAGCTGACCAGTATTAGGTTATGGTACCATAGGATCCGACAAATCCCGTTATCAGACCGGACCCATGGTTATGTGTGGGTTAGGTGGTTAACGACTGAATCTGATGATTGTTAACTTACCCTTTGGAGGTTTGTTAATGCGAAAACGAGTTGAACAATAGACGAGTCACAAAGGTTTGAATGTTATTAGCGAGACGACCAAAAGTAGTTTCACGATCTAAAACGAGAATGATTTAAACGACTAAAGCGATTATTAACGAATTAAACGATTTGGGTAAACAATTGGAAGCGATGTCACACAAACGAGGTTTTCGAAGCAATATAAACTATACGGGTTTTATTAACGAGACTTTATTAAATAAATGTTTTGGGTTAAGAATCATGGCTACGAGATTTTATACACTATAACCAACCTGATTTGAGTTGGTTAGTTATGCCGCAATACAATACTTTTCAAAACAAGGTTTTTAATTGAGTATTGCAACATGTAAACTAGCCACGAATCCGAAACTCTCAAAACCCTATGTACTCGCCAGCATTTCTTTGCTGACTTTGTTTTTACATATGTTTCAGGTGAAGATGCTTAGTGTTGATTGCGAATAGGATGCATGCTCACTTAGGACCGGACGAGGCCTTAGTGATTTAATAACGATAATAGACTGTATTTGACTTGTTTGTTTAACATAAGACAATGTTTAATATTTAATAAAACGAAACTCTTTGTATCCATGGTTTGAAACAATAATTCTGTTACAACACTCCCCGATGTTTCCGCCACGATTTGTTGTTTTACGTGGTCGGGGTGTGACATTAAATGCTGAATTTTGGTTAACTAGTGCATAATTCTGCACTTAATGTGTGTTTTAGGCACTTCCGGGCACTATAACTATCACCTAGTGACGCAGTTTAATGATCCTTACCTCCCTACACTCCCTACCAGTGTAGTACTTTATTCCCGGCTCATACTGGCCTCAAAATATTGTCTGCTAGGTGCTGGCATTGTCAGCATGTTTCTGGGTTATCTGCCACTGTGCTAACTGTGCTTTGTGCATCATGGTTGTCACTACTGTTTGTGTGTAAATAATAGAGTGACAGTATAAAATGTGATGCATGAGTATGTATGTTTCAGAAAACAGTAAGCAGTTTAAATCACAGTTGTAATCAAGCACAGTCATTGAGCACGAATTAAATATTAATTTAGTGTACGGATACCTGTAATGTGAGGGTTGTCACATTTGTGACATTAATTTTAACCATTCCTAATGAAAATAATTTATTCGCCATATGCTAACAATTAACTTAGATCATAATTTCATATAAACAAATTATTAATTAAATCCACATAAAAGTTATTAATAAGATTAACACATCTGATTTATGAGATACAAATAATTTTATTTTCATTTACTAAAGTTATATTTAATGATATCCAATAATAAAAATAACATTATTTATATACACTATTATTTGTAATTTTTGTCATAATACATATATATATATATATATATAGTAAAAGTGTAATGTACAATATGCCTTATCGTACGAGGTAGGAGATTTCAAGTTCGCACGTTATAAACTTCAATCGCATGTTATAAAACAAAAGCCGCATGTTGTATAGAAACAAAATCGCATGTTGTATTAAACTAAAAATCGCATGTTGAAAATATAAAAGTTGAATATTGTAACGCAATCTGGTACGTATCGTACGTTAAAACAAATTGTACGTTAATCAACCCATATATATATATATATATTTACATTACATATATTTCAGTTTGGGTTCTGTTAAAAATCCCCAAAAGTGTAAAATAGTAGAAACGATCCTCTTCCACAAGATTTTTGTAATTTGTGGCTAAAATTAATGTGTTGCCATTTTGGTAAATGAGAAGATCCAAACAAGGGTACAAATATTAATCATATGTTATTTCCTTTCTTCATATATAAGTGTCCATAACTTTTTTATACCTGATATTCTTTTTTAAAAAAAACCACACCATAAAATCCAGTTTTTTTTATCTTTTCAAACTATTGATATACTTTTCGAAAAAATGAACTACGTTATTTTATGGCGTTTTCAACTTTGTTTTTTATGAAGTTTTCAACTGGGTTTTTATGACGTTTTTTTTTTCTAACCTAGGTGTTTTTATAGCGTTTTCAACTGGGTTTTTTCATTGTGTTTCTCTGAACTGTGGGTTTTATGACACTTTCAACTGGACATCTTATGGTTTTTTTTGAACTAGGTTTTACGATGACGTTTTTAAACAGGGGACATTATTTTTGTGTTTTCCGAACGGGATTATTTATGGCCTTTTTCGAAACTCCATAAAACACACACTTTCACGAACACCAGTTCATATATATTTTTTTAATTTCAAAAGTATAGCAATAGTATACTCGTTGGAAAGATAATAAAACACTTGATTTTATGAGGTAATTTTTTTTAATAATCACATATAAAAAGTTGGTGGAAGATGCAAGTGAATTACATGTGCATGGTCTTTGGCATGTGAGTGGCATGTGCATGGACCTTTTGACAATATTGTCCTTAGTGTAAGTTAGCACTAGTGCCACATGTCAACACCAAAATCATTCTTACCATTTTACATTTTTGGGCGTTTTTAGCATATTCCACCCCTCAGTATTCAACCCGTGTAATATACGAGCTATTATGGTATTTCAATGTTGCTTAGGTTCTAAACTTGTGCATTACACGAGTTGAATAATAGAAATGATAATGTTTTATAAAGTAGGAAATAGTGACTTAATCCTATTTTAATATTAATAATTTAGTATTAACCATTTGTGACATAGTAAATTAACCATTAGTTATGCAAATATCTTAGTCGTCATATATAAACCGTTAACTTATATCATAATTTTATAATGACTATTATTAATTAAATCAGCATAACATATATTAATAAGAATAAAAAATGATTTAAGACATAAATATAAATTTATTTTCTTTTACTTGAAATAAAAGTTATATTTAAAGATACAAAATAATAAAAATAACATTGTTTAATACATAATTTCTGACATATGAGGAATGTGTATTGTTGTGTATTACATATATTTCAATACTTAACCCGTGTAATACACATGCTATTATGGAATTTCAGTGTTACTAATTAGCATAGAGCGATTTTTGTTGTGATAAATTCAAGTTAGTTGTGTAAACGATCACATGGAAATAAAAATACATTATTTATATGATTTTTTAAAGATTACATAATTATTTTGTTTTTATTGTTCAACCTTGTGTAATACACAGGTCTATCAATACATAACAAGTGAAACGAAACTTCTGTATCTCTCGTCCCACATAGAAACATTCACATTGAGAATCTCACATCGAATCTCTAAGGTAGTAAGCACCTCGATCATTTACTATAATTAATACAAGTTAGCTTATAGATTTCATTTAGAGTATTTGTTTTTACAGGAATACTCTAGTATAAAGAGAATCCCAAGCCTATTTACCTTGTTGGGTGTTGTTAATAGTTGTTTTGGAGCGCACGTACAGGGATTCTACATCAAATTGTCGTATATAGCTTTCAGGTATATTCTCATTTAAGTTTATGTCTAGTTAATTGTTGTTGTTGTTGTTATTAGTCTTAGTTGTTAGAGTTATTTTCATGAGACGGTAAATTAGGCATGGACTAATCACTCATACATAAAAAACAATGTTAACCAATATCAACAATGATAATGACTAGTTAGGTTCACTATTACTTAACCTAGGATTACTTATCTGATAAACCACAATATTAATTGTTGTGTGACCCAAAAAGATTAACTCCAATAGCAGCACTTTATGTCCAGACTTTGGCATACACGATCAAACATATTGTTGATCTGCTATTTGTACCTCTTTCCTTTTATTGTAAACAATGGACGACAGATGCACGACTTGAATGTAGTATCAATCACGATTCTAGTTCAACAATTTTTTTTGTGGTGCTCAACAATGGTCAAATCGTGACATTGTGTGTTCAAATCATGTTGTGAAGTCGTTAATTGATTTAGACATAAATTGGGCTCGTTATGAAAATGGGTATTTGTAAGTGGTTATTGTAAGATTAAATATATTATGTTTAATATTTAATCTATAGCCATTATAATCATTTACATAATATAGATCAAAATATATAATAACCTATTAAATAATTAGTTGGTAATTGTTGATGGACCATATTACCCTTATTAACTAATTAGGTTTCCTCCTGGGTGCTTATATAAGGAGAATTATGTAGAGGTCAAAAGGTTACACACTGAGATAGATAACCTAATAACCGTAACATCATCATCATCGACCTCCCTCTCCCATAACCGATTCCCTTGTCGGTTTTCTTAGTCACCATCATTAGTCAGCACCCTAAGGAGGAACCAAATCACACTAACAATTATGTCGAACGGGATGTCATCTTCTCTGACTGGATTCTCCACTGCACTGTCTGCTGTAACAGGTATGTTTTCATGTTTTCCATTATGATTAAACAGAATTGATCCAACATGTGGTATCAGAGCACATGTTGATTAGTCAGTTCTGTTTTCTATCCGTTAATCTGGATTAAAACTGGAAAACAGGTTTTAAAACGATAATTAAATTCGTTTTTTCTGTCATCCGAAATCATTAACTGTTCGATTTCTGTCATCCGGAATGGCATCTCGGATGACATGTTCATTCTTATGTTACTGTCCGAAATCATAATGTTCAAGTATTGTTTAAATGATTGATAAATTCCCAGATTTTGGATATAGTATTAAGGTTATTTTTATTTAGGGTTCATCATGTTCTTAGTTAAAATTCAAAATTTCCTTTATGTTTTGGAATATGATTTGAATTGTGGAATGTTTTCCTAATTTTGATCTAATTTTATCTAATAAGGTTTTTGAAATCTGTTAATAGGATAAACAGATTATGATTTTTGAAATTTTCTGATAAAATTAGATCAATGATAAAATAGGAAACCCTATCACAATTCCTAAGATTTCGAATTTTCTGTTATGTTTTCACATTAACAGCTGTAACAGCTTGAAGAACACATTACGGATGATCATTACGGATGATCATTCCGGATGAACATTGTTCGCCCATTACGGATCAGCAACCGTCTGATCATTCCGGATGAACATTGTTCGCCCATTACGGATCAGCAACTGACCATTTCGGACTAAGCATCACGGATGATCAAAGAACTGACCATTTCGGATGAATCTCGGACTAAGCATTACCATCCGAAATCATCCAAAATCCATCACGGATCATCAAGAACTGACCATTTCGAATGAATCTCGGACTAAGTATCATCATCCGAAATCATCCGAAATGACTCGACTTACGCGTCTTGGACACATCCGAAATCATTCGAAATCATCCATTTCGGATAGTCCGAAATGATTCGAAATTAGTCATTGCGGATGAATCCAAGACATGATTCATCCGAAATCATGAGTGTTCATAAAATTTGGCAGTTAATGTGAACTAAAATTTGGCTAACGGGTGTTCGATCCGCGCTAACGGGTGGTTTGCTATTAAATAATTGGTTTTTGTAATTACTTAATTAGTTAATCAGAATCAGATAATACTTTACAAAACCAAAATAGCTTAACTTGAATGAGTTTTTTGATGTATCATTTCTGGCCAAAGCTGATTTGATACATCTACTTATCATTCAAGTATTACGAAAGCTATGTTAAGTGTGCATCATAAACATGAATGCCTTAATATCTGGCCAAAGCTGATTTAATTCTTTCATAGATGGCATACTTAACAAGTGCATAACTAAAGTGATTGTCTCAATTTCTGGCCAAAGCTGATTTGTTACAACCACTTTGCACATATGCTTAAATGATTACACTTCTGACCAAAGCTGATTTGTCTTCGTTTAAGTAGAATTTTAACTAAGTCTATTATTTTGATGTTAGTAATAGACAATATCACAGCTTCATAATGTAAAATGGTCATTATTTATGCCTGCCTTAGTTTAACATACCCTTAGATCACATTAGAACTTCTTCCTAAGTATCATAACTTGCTCATCTTATTTCCACTATCAGCACCAAATCAGGGGATTCCACCTTTGACTGGTGATAACTTTGCTACATGGAAGGATGCCCTCATGCTTACACTTGGATTGCTGGACTTTGATTATGCTCTAAGAGAGAATAAGCCAGCGGACCTTACCACTCAAAGTACTGCTGCTGAGCAGATAGTTCATGAAAAATGGACTAGGTGTAACCGCATGTCTCTCATGTTCATGAACCAGTCCATCAGTAATGCAATCAGAGGAGCCATTCCTGATTCTGAAGATGCTAAAACCTACCTGGAACATGTGGAGGCGCAGTTCAAAGGGATGTCTAAAGCACATGCTAGTACCCTTATCCTCAAGCTGGTGACAACTAAGTATGATGGGAGGAGCGGTATTCGCGAGCACATCATGATGATGAATGACAAGGCCAATAAGCTGAAGGGGCTGGAAATGGAGATCAGTGATGGTTTCCTTGTTCATTTTATCATCACTTCGCTTCATTCATCCTTTGAAGCATTCAAGATCAATTACAACACTCAGAAGGACAAATGGACGATGAGTGAGTTGGTTGCTATGTGCGTACAGGAGGAAGAGCGTATGAGGATGGATCGCCCTATTGATGTTGCTAACTTCACCACCTCCAACTATAAGAAAAGGAAGAACAATCATCAGAGAAAGGATGCTTCAAAAGTCCAAAGGCCTAATCCTAATACAAGTACACCCTCCAGCTCTAAGAACTCCTTAGGCAGAATCCGCTACAAGTTCTGTAAAAAGGCAGGACATATGCAGAAGGAATGCCCTGACTTTAAGGAGTGGCTGGCTAAGAAAGGTAACAATTATTTTGTGATACTTGAGTCCTATAATTTAAGTGTTCCTGGTAATTCTTGGTGGTTTGATTCTGGTTCTATGGTTCATGTTACCAATTCAACTCAGGGATTCCTTTCAATCCGGAAGCTGGAAAGAAACCAAAGAACGCTTAAGGTTGGGGATGATCGAGAATTAGAAGTGAAGGCCATTGGAACATTACAATTAGTTATGAAAACTGGTTTATTTATTAAACTTTATGATACCTTATATGTTCCTGAGGTAACTCGGAACCTTGTATCAGGACCAAAGTTAGACATGGACGGTTTTATTGTTTCCCATGGTCATCGCAAACTCTCTATCCTCTATGATTCTGTTCTTTATGGTACTGGTATTCTGGATGGTGGTCTCTATAGATTAGAACTAGATGATGGCTTTTCCAAATCTTTTTTGTCATATAACATTAATGAATCACTCACAAAGATGAAAGATGAAAGAGAAACGAGACTTAGAGACTTCATCCATGTTGTGGCATCAGCGTTTAGGTCACATTTCAAAAGAACGATTAAATCGTCTTGTAAAGGATGAAGTCTTACCTCCTCTCGATTTCTCTGATTTTGGAACATGTGTCAAACGTCTTAAAGGTAAAATGACATTAGCGAATAAGAAAGGTGCCACTAGGAGTTCTAATTTATTAGAACTCATTCACACTGACATTAGTGGTCCCTACCAAATCGCTGGCATAACAGGACATACTTCATTTATCACTTTCATTGATGATTATTCTCGTTACATGTACTTGTATCTAATTAAGGAGAAATCTGAATCTCTTACAACTTTTAAAGATTACAAGGCTGAAGTTGAAAAGTAATTAGATCGTCATATTAAAGTTGTGAGATTAGATAGAGGCGGTGAATATTATGGAAGACATACTGATGTGGGACAAGCTCCTGGTCCATTTTATGAGTTTTGTAAGGGCCAGGGGATTGTGAACCAATACACCATGACTGGTACACCTCAGCAGAACGGTGTCGCTGAAAGAAGAAACCGTACCCTTATGAACATGGTGCGCAGTATGTTAGCCAACACTAATTTAGCATTATTTCTCTGGACTGAAGCGTTAAAAGCAGCTGTTCATATACTCAATAGAGTTCCTTCTAAGTCTGTCCCTAAAACTCCTTATGAACTTTGGACAGGAAGGAAACCGAGTCTTAAATATATGAAAGTATGGGGCTGCATTGCTGAAGCAAAACTTTACAATCCTTTCCTAAGGAAACTTGACCCTAAGACAGTTACCTGTTTCTTTATCGGGTATCCTGATAACTCTAAGGGTTATCGTTTCTATTGTCCTTCTCATGTCACCCGTATTGTTGAAACCAAGCGTGCTACGTTCCTGGAGGATTTCAAGGTCAGTGGGAGCAGTACCAACCCTTACGAAGAATTGCAAGAAGTACAAGACGCGGGGGGGGGGGGGGGGAGAGACTCGTCGCTTACCATTACTCCGATTACTCCTCTTGTACCCAATGCAACTTGTCACACCCTCAAAATCCACACGCGGAGTATTACCGCGAGGCATGTGACGACCAGGATCTTAGCCACTAATTATTTTGAACGGATTAGTTATTGTTATAAACATCAGCATAATTAGTGACCTAATTTAAATTTTTCAAAACATAGTTTAAGTTCACAGCGGAAAGGGAAAGAAAACGCATCATAATTGAAACCACAAGTTTATTATCATGTTACTTACGAACCACGCATTCCATCCGATTGCAACGTTCGTCCTAAGTTGTTAGCGAGCAACCTGCAAAGCATGCAGTAGAGTGTCAACATAAAGTTGGCGAGTTCACGTGTTTGTAGTTTTCTAGTTTTTAATTCCAAAAACTTGTTTCAACCAGTTAATTTATCCGTTTATACATGCGATGGGGAGCTACCCCATAGGTAAGCGACTAAACTGTTTTTACAATACCGAATACTATTCATCCGTACGTTTCCGTAGAGTGCCCCGTTTGTCAATGTTCCATCATCATTGACGGTTGCCAGAGTACATTAGTTCACGCCCGATCCCATACGCGGGCACGGTGTGAGGTTGGTGAGACCTAAATAGCGCTATCAACTAATAACCCGTTCGCCTGACCCCGGCGACTAATCGGTATTAAGAAGTGAGGACTTGAGTGATAGAGTTTTGTTTAGTGTTGCTTGTTGCATCCAGTATAAACAGTAATTAACTAAAAGTTCCCAGTAACAAGGGAAGTAAGTAAGTTTGTTCCCAGTAACAAGGGAAGTAAGTAAGTTTGTATCCCTCACAAGGGGATAGCGTTGTTACCCGTATCCCACACAAGGAGATAGAAATACCGTATCCCGCACAAGCAGATAGTAAGCAATCCCAAACCGGGAAAAGTGTTTTGTTCCGTTTCCCAACCACCGGGAACGCATGCTTTAAATAAAAAGTAGTGAACTCACCTTTGCTTTGCTCGGTAGTTAATTTACTTGTGTAATGTTGGTCAACCATACCCTATTATGGTTATTAAATATTAATTAGGTTCGCATGCAAGAAATGTCACGTATCGTTCACACGTATCTAACACATAGCACGAATGTCATTCTAGCATGTACGTTATTGGGCCTATCCTAGCATACAAACAGCTAAACAGTAACAGTTAAACATTAACAGTAGCACATAGTCCAAAACATCATTTTGTGCGGCCCAATAACTAAGCAAGGTAGTCCAGTCGAAACCGGGTGGTCTCGACTCGAGAACAAGTGGTCTCGAGTCGTAACCACGAGTTCCTGAGTCAAAACCAAATGGTCTCGAGTTGTGCATAACTGATTCGCAACCTCTGGGGGTCTCGAGTCAGGTCTCGAGTCGAGATAAGGAGATATCGAGTCGCAACGTAGTTGGTCTCGGGTCCCCTGATATGCATGCCTGGTCTCGAGTAGTCACCGAGTGGTCTCGAGTCGAAACCACATGTTCTCGACTCGCAACCACTATGGGAATCCTTCTAGAACCTTACCTTCTTTTGTACGATCCAATCAGGTTTCCTTAACATGTACTTTCCAATCAAATTTCACAAACATGTTTCCACGTACCGTACATTATCAAAACGGATCAAATCATCAAATTTCAAATAATTTCAATGATCTTCAACCAGTTCATCACGTAGGGTTTTAACCTTCAACAGATTCATCCTAAACATTACAATACTAGCACGGTTTTAATAAATCAAAGCAACATAAATCAGAATCATGTGTTGTCAAACTCAGGGACCCCAAATCAATTTAAATCAACAATCACATGATCAGATCTTAAATAAACAGTTTGTTCTAGTACATTAATAGAAACCCTATCTTTATTATGAACATCATATATGTGAAATGAAACTCATTCCGTACAATATACATTTCATCTTCTTTTTTTCCGATATTTATTCAAAACAATATATACTCAACCTTATTCACATAACAGCTTATGCACATGTTTTTATTAAACCTCTATTATCACAAATGGTACAATTAATAGTTATACATCAGTCAAGAATTACAAAAATGCAGATTATTTACACATTCTACCCATTCCTTTATTCAAACAGTGCACCACTACCAAATTATACTTAAACAAATTGCAATTTATAACAACTTTCCAACCTTGTATGACTAAACAAGCAAACACTTAACATTCTTTAAGCAAAATCGGACAACACAAAGGTACCAGAAATGATATAGTACTGACCAAAAGTCTTTGTAACAAAAGGAGGATTGCCGTTGCCACTGCTGCCGTGTACGAGTCGGAGCTCTGGCGGCCGTTGCTGTCGTCAGCTCCATCACCATCATTCTACCGTCATCCACCACCCAAAACAACCAGAATTCTCGTCAAACGGGAGAACACTAACTACCAGAAATGAAGATGAGAGGAAGGATTAATCTTACCAGTTTCACCGTCAACATCATCTTCTTATCATCATCAGCTGGAGAGAGGCCTGAATCTAACCTACAGCTGAAGAAAAACCTCCATCATCTCCGTTGCTGGTAGCGACGGTGCTGTCGCCGGATCAATCGTCAGCTCTTTCTCTCTCTTTGGTTCCTTCTCTTTCTTACAAAGGTATGCTTAGAAGGAGTGGTGGTTGGCTGTTGTGTGGGTGGGGTATTGACAGAAGGATGAAGGGGGTGTTCTGATGGGGGTGACTGGCCGGAGAAGCTTCAGTTGTCGGAGTAGCAGGAGAATGAGGGGTGTAGTCTTGAGTGTGTGCGGCTGTCATATTTTGTAGGGTTTTTAAAAAATGGGTGAAGTGTGAGTAATGTTTGTTTATATATGCTAGGGTGTAGGTTTAGGGAGTTGGGTTGGGCTTGGCCCGTGTATGATCCTGCTAATTGTTTGCGTACACGATAATAGCCCGTAAATAATATGACGGTAATTATACCATATATATGTATACGCTATATTACACAAGCTCGATTCGGGTTATTCGTTAAATAGTGTGTTTCACTCGCCCGCGTTATCATTATTTAATAAATAATAATAATAATAATAATAATAATAATAATAATGATATAATAATAGTGAATACGGATACTAATAAAAGACCCTGCTCTCGACGATTAGGGTCGAGAGTATGGGTTGTCACATTCTCCCCATGTTACAGGAATTTCGTCCTTGAAATTTAAGCAAACATGCACTACGCTCCATGTGCATACCTAGACTCCATTACCATACGTAGATACAAGCAGTTTCACGAAAGTCCACATAACGAACATGTAAGCCACATAGCACATATAGTCACATAGCACGAAAAATCACATAGCATTAGATTCACAGGGTTTGTACGTATTTCACTTAGAATAGAATTTCACAAATTTTAATTATAACATCCAAGAAACGTACAGGAAAACCCGAAGTGTCACATTATCCCCAAGTTCAAGAAATTTCATCCCGAAATTTAGCACGCAGCCACTGACAAGCTAGTGTGTTTAAACGTTTTCGTGGGGTGTCACATCATCCCCTTGTTGGCTTGAAATTTCTTCTAGAAATTTCAGTTGTAGCTTCAGTGCTGGAAGTAGTGTTTGCAGACAACTGGGGATACGTGCTCATCAGCTGGTTTTCCCGTTCCCAGGTAAACTCTAGGCCACAGCGTGAGTTTCAACGAACTCGGTCTGCTGGCATATTATACCACGCTTGAGGGTTTCGATTTCTTGATCCTTGATCTCAACCGGTTCCTCAACGAAGCGTATTTTGTTGCTGACCAACGAATGTTTCATCTGACAGACACTTCTTCAGATTAGGCATGTGAAAGACGTTGTGTACCACACTCAGCTCTTCAGGCAGGTTTAGTCTGCCAGGCTACCTTACCGATCCCTTCGGTAAGTTCGAACGGTCCAACATATCGCGGATTTAGTTCGTCTCGTTAGCCAAAACGTACCACACCCATCCAGGGTGAAACTTTAAGTAGAACCCAATCTCTGACTAGGAATTCTAGAGGTTTCCTACGCTTATCCGCGTAGTCTTTCTGACGGTCTGGAGCTGCCGCCATGTGTTGTCTATTCTGGGCAATCCTACCCGTTGTGTCAAGTGCAAGTTCTGGGCCGGTAATTTGGCTCCCGCCCAACCCAGAGGTAACCGGCATCTGCGTCCGTGCGATGCCTCAAATGGTGCTGCCCGAATGCTAGTGCGGTAGCAGTTGTTGGAAGAGATACAAAACGGAAGTGTCACTCGTATCCACGGTCAATAACACGTGTTCTTAGCATGCCTTTGAGGGTTTCGGAGAGTGCGTTCGGCTGACCACCCATCCACGGGTAGTAAACAGTGCTCATGTCTAACAGTGAGCCAATAGTTTTTGTGCAAAGCCTGCGACGAATCGGATGCAAAATGTGGGTTTCGATCAAAAGTGATAGAAGTCGGCACTCTGTGCCCAGCATCTACTTCTATCAAGTAGATGGTTGCAAGTTCGAGAGCTTGTCGGTTTCTTTGGTCGCGTGCCGTTATTAGCAGACATTTCATCAATGCTTTGGACATGATAGAATAAGATAGAAGCACCTTGTAGAATATCTTTCAATTGCTGGAGTTGCGGATTATTGTGCATCTCCCTAATGTCAGGTTATCTTTTGAGTCAAAATTGCGAGGGGTTGCGTATACGATCGAGAAATGCGGGCTTTCGACGTTAAAAGTTGTGTCTTAAAAACTTAGCGCAAGGAGGTTCGTGTCGTAGAAGTACCAGAGCGAAGCAAAGGAGTCGTTCAGATTCCCACTGGTTTTCAGAGTAGGTTCGGGCGTCGTCGAAAGAAACTAGTGTCAAATTTTGACAGGATGGAATAAATTCGAGTGTCATAACTAGGTGTTGATCGTATCGAGTTCGAAGAACAGGGCTTGCGATACCCGTTACCCCCGGGGTATCCTTGGCTCGTTGCTCGAACGAGTAACATTCGTAGGAAGTATTTCATCCAAACGGAGATTTGTGCAGAATAGAGTAGGATAAGAATCAGGGAATTCATAACACGAGTAGCGAGGTAATGTTTGAAGGGTAGTCAACGTTGGTGCGTTCAATTTGAGACAAAACATAGAAGGCTTGGTGGTCGGCAATAAGGATTTATCTGGTGTCGATGAGGTAGCTGGTCGTACACCAGCCGTGGGCGATTAGGATAAAGAACGTCGTTTTTCCGATAAGAGGTGTTACATCAGTATGAATGGCACAACAAGAACCAATGATAGAGAAGGACGGTCGTCGTATGGGTCGGGGGGGTTAGGTTCACTAAAACGTCTAACAAGATGTTCTGAGCTGAGGCGTATGCGAAAAACGAGTTTGTGATTTCCAAAACCGGTAAGTAACCAAATTTGAATAGACTACCGAAGTCGTGAGGACGAGTCCGAAGTAGTGCTTGTGTCGTCGAAAGGCTTCCATGTAAGGTAATAAAAACATGTCCGAAAGGATACGTTTGGATCACACGTCATAATTTTTAAGATTCAAGAAGTTTATTGACTAGCAGTCGAGCTTGCTGAATTTTCCCAAACCAGAGGGAAATCTGGTCAAGGTCTCAGTATGAGGAGGGGGGTTTCGATGTGAAACTGTGAAAACAGGTTTTCAGGAAAGTACGATTGAAGTAACACATTGTTGAATTTCAAGGGATAAAAAGTTTGCTGACTAAAGGTCGAGTTTGTTGAATTCACCAAACTAAAGAGAGATCTGGTCAAGGTTTCTGTGTGAAGAAACGTGGATGTCGTGATAAGGAAACGATAGGAGCGGGGATACCATCTGAGCAATAAACGCGGATCCGTACGAAAGTCGTCGGTGGGTTGACTGGCTCGTGTCTTCGTCTAGCCACGCTTCCAAATACGCCGGTTTGTAAGAAAGTTATCAATTCGCTGGGTTTTGGGGCATGCTAAGGTATAAGGTTGTACTTGAATAAGGGTTAACCATGTAACGAGAAATTTGGGGGAAATAACCTTGTGGTCGATGGAAAGGTGATACGATCGCTGGCACTACAATGAGAAGTATACACCTCGCATGCTTTTCGTGTTTGAGACGTGCAAACAGAAACCCGAAAGGTGTAGACTTACTAGGATCCTTCAAGAATCCAGGTGATCAGTCATGTGAGGGAACAAGTCTTACTACTTAAGTTGGGAAAAGAAATACGCAAGTAAAAAGGATGCGAATGACGTCGTCGTTCCTCCTAATATCCCATGATGTAGGGGTGGCTCCCCTTCGTCGATTCGTTCTCGTAACTTCTCTATGTGCTTCGTAGTAGACCTTTCCTGGGCAGGTCTTTCGAGTATATGTCCCTCGCGTCGGTTTACAGTCCAGGGATGCTACCAAGAAATACATGGACAAGGGCTTGGAATAACTGGTTCCTTGCCCTTAGTGTATCGTGGTTTCGAACCAGGTTTAGGAGGACTCGCTCCTGTTTAACGTGTAACATGCTAGCCTAGCCTTCGTATGATCCACGGTGTTAATTACTAAATATACGCACACGTACTAACATATATAAATGCTAATGGCACACATACACACATGTGGGTTTACACACATAAGTTATTCACAAGTAAATGCCGTTAGCCTACCATTACCAAGTGAGCATCTGAGGTTGACGAACCTTGCAATCCGGAGTGTGGTGTCGTTGTGGTTTTCATTAAAGAACGGTTATAGTCTGGTTTTCATATATAAAAATATTTTATTTTCCAAAACCAAAATATTTTATATTTAAAACCTAGTTCGCTATAACCAATGGCTCTGATACCAATCTGTCACACCCTCAAAATCCACACGCGGAGTATTACCGCGAGGCATGTGACGACCAGGATCTTAGCCACTAATTATTTTGAATGGATTAGTTATTGTTATAAACATCAGCATAATTAGTGACCTAATTTAAATTTTTCAAAACATAGTTTAAGTTCACAGCGGAAAGGGAAAGAAAACGCATCATAATTGAAACCACAAGTTTATTATCATGTTACTTACGAACCACGCATTCCATCCGATTGCAACGTTCGTCCTAAGTTGTTAGCGAGCAACCTGCAAAGCATGCAGTAGAGTGTCAACATAAAGTTGGCGAGTTCACGTGTTTGTAGTTTTCCAGTTTTTAATTCCAAAAACTTGTTTCAACCAGTTAATTTATCCGTTTATACATGCGATGGGGAGCTACCCCATAGGTAAGCGACTAAACTGTTTTTACAATACCGAATACTATTCATCCGTACGTTTCCGTAGAGTGCCCCGTTTGTCAATGTTCCATCATCATTGACGGTTGCCAGAGTACATTAGTTCACGCCCGATCCCATACGCGGGCACGGTGTGAGGTTGGTGAGACCTAAATAGCGCTATCAACTAATAACCCGTTCGCCTGACCCCGGCGACTAATCGGTATTAAGAAGTGAGGACTTGAGTGATAGAGTTTTGTTTAGTGTTGCTTGTTGCATCCAGTATAAACAGTAATTAACTAAAAGTTCCCAGTAACAAGGGAAGTAAGTAAGTTTGTTCCCAGTAACAAGGGAAGTAAGTAAGTTTGTATCCCTCACAAGGGGATAGCGTTGTTACCCGTATCCCACACAAGGAGATAGAAATACCGTATCCCGCACAAGGAGATAGTAAGCAATCCCAAACCGGGAAAAGTGTTTTATTCCGTTTTCCAACCACCGGGAACGCATGCTTTAAGTAAAAAGTAGTGAACTCACCTTTGCTTTGCTCGGTAGTTAATTTACTTGTGTTATGTTGGTCAACCATACCCTATTATGGTTATTAAATATTAATTAGGTTCGCATGCAAGAAATGTCACGTATCGTTCACACGTATCTAACACATAGCACGAATGTCATACTAGCATGTACGTTATTGGGCCTATCCTAGCATACAAACAGCTAAACAGTAACAGTTAAACATTAACAGTAGCACATAGTCCAAAACATCATTTTGTGCGGCCCAATAACTAAGCAAGGTAGTCCAGTCGAAACCGGGTGGTCTCGACTCGAGAACAAGTGGTCTCGAGTCGTAACCACGAGTTCCTGAGTCAAAACCAAATGGTCTCGAGTTGTGCATAACTGAGTCGCAACCTCTGGGGGTCTCGAGTCAGGTCTCGAGTCGAGATAAGGAGATCTCGAGTCGCAACGTAGTTGGTCTCGGGTCCCCTGATATGCATGCCTGGTCTCGAGTAGTCACCGAGTGGTCTCGAGTCGAAACCACATGTTCTCGACTCGCAACCACTATGGGAATCCTTCTAGAACCTTACCTTCTTTTGTACGATCCAATCAGGTTTCCTTAACATGTACTTTCCAATCAAATTTCACAAACATGTTTCCACGTACCGTACATTATCAAAACGGATCAAATCATCAAATTTCAAATAATTTCAATGATCTTCAACCAGTTCATCACGTAGGGTTTTAACCTTCAACAGATTCATCCTAAACATTACAATACTAGCACGGTTTTAATAATCAAAGCAACATAAATCAGAATCATGTGTTGTCAAACTCAGGGACCCCAAATCAATTTAAATCAACAATCACATGATCAGATCTTAAATAAACAGTTTGTTCTAGTACATTAATAGAAACCCTATCTTTATTATGAACATCATATATGTGAAATGAAACTCATTCCGTACAATATACATTTCATCTTCTTTTTTTCCGATATTTATTCAAAACAATATATGCTCAACCTTATTCACATAACAGCTTATGCACATGTTTTTATTAAACCTCTATTATCACAAATGGTACAATTAATAGTTATACATCAGTCAAGAATTACAAAAATGCAGATTATTTACACATTCTACCCATTCCTTTATTCAAACAGTGCACCACTACCAAATTATACTAAAACAAATTGCAATTTATAACAACTTTCCAACCTTGTATGACTAAACAAGCAAACACTTAACATTCTTTAAGCAAAATCGGACAACACAAAGGTACTAGAAATGATATAGTACTGACCAAAAGTCTTTGTAACAAAAGGAGGATTGCCGTTGCTACTGCTGCCGTGCACGAGTCGGAGCTCTGGCGGCCGTTGCTGTCGTCAGCTCCATCACCATCATTCTACCGTCATCCACCACCCAAAACAACCAGAATTCTCGTCAAACGGGAGAACACTAACTACCAGAAATGAAGATGAGAGGAAGGATTAATCTTACCAGTTTCACCGTCAACATCATCTTCTTATCATCATCAGCTGGAGAGAGGCCTGAATCTAACCTACAGCTGAAGAAAAACCTCCATCATCTCCGTTGCTGGTAGCGGCGGTGCTGTCGCCGGATCAATCGTCAGCTCTTTCTCTCTCTTTGGTTCCTTCTCTTTCTTACAAAGGTGTGCTTAGAAGGAGTGGTGGTTGGCTGGTCTGTGGGTGGGGTATTGACAGAAGGATGAAGGGGGTGTTCTGATGGGGGTGACTGGCCGGAGAAGACGGCCGGAGAAGCTTCAGTTATCGGAGTAGCAGGAGAATGAGGGGTGTAGTCTTGAGTGTGTGCGGCTGTCATATTTTGTAGGGTTTTTAAAAAATGAGTGAAGTGTGAGTAATGTTTGTTTATATATGCTAGGGTGTAGGTTTAGGGAGTTGGGTTGGGCTTGGCCCGTGTATGATCCCGCGAATTGTTTGCGTACACGATAATAGCCCGTAAGTAATATGACGGTAATTATACCATATATATGTATACGCTATATTACACAAGCTCGATTTGGGTTATTCGTTAAATAGTGTGTTTCACTCGCCCGCGTTATCATTATTTAATAAATAATAATAATAATAATAATGATATAATAATAGTGAATAAGGATACTAATAAAAGACCCTGCTCTCGACGATTAGGGTCGAGAGTATGGGTTGTCACACAACTACTGTACCTGAAGCTACTGCACCAACTGCAAATTCACCTCTACAATCACAATCCATTATACCTCATGACGAAGGCACATCAAACGCTCAAAACCAAGACAACGCTGAACCCGATAATCCACTCAGGAGGTCATCTAGGCAAAGAAGACCTACTAATTGGGATGATTATGTTACCTACCTGACTGAAATGGATCCCGGAAAGCTCAATGATCCTATCTCTTACAATGAAGCCATTAGCAGTGATCAGTCTTCTGAATGGAATAAAGCAATGATTGAAGAGCTTGAATCCATGAAGAAAAATGACGTTTGGGATTTGGTAGAATTACCCAACGGTGTGAAACCCGTAGGATGTAAATGGGTGTTCAAAACAAAACTGGATCCGAATGGGAACGTTGAACGCTACAAAGCGAGATTGGTTGCAAAGGGCTACACTCAGAAAGAGGGAATTGATTATCAAGAGACATTTTCACCTGTCTCTCGTAAGGATTCATTAAGGATCGTCATGGCCCTAGTAGCTCATTTTGATTTAGAGTTACATCAGATGGACGTTAAAACTGCTTTCCTTAACGGAGACTTGGACGAAGATGTTTACATCAAACAACCTGAAGGCTTTAAACCTGAAGGTCAGGAGCATCTAGTCTGTAAGTTGAAGAAATCCATTTATGGGTTAAAACAAGCATCACGTCAGTGGTACCTCAAGTTTGATGAAGTCATGAAGAAACAAGGTTTTATGAAGAATCAAGTGGATCAATGCACCTACCTCAAGATGAGTGGGAGCAACTTTACTATACTTGTCCTTTACGTAGATGATATTCTATTGGCAAGTAATAGTTTAGACATGTTGCATGAGTCGAAGCGGTTACTCTCGCATAATTTCGACATGAAGGATCTCGGAGATGCTTCTTACGTCATTGGCATCTAAATTCACCGAGATAGACACAAAGGGATCTTAGGATTGTCCCAAAAGGCTTACATAGATCGTGTCCTTACACGTTACAACATGCAACAGTGCAAACCCTCAGTCGCTCCAGTAGTTAAGGGAGATGTTTTCGGTTCATTCCAGTGTCCGACGACAGAGGTTGAGAAGGAGCAAATGAGCCAGATACCTTACGCGTCAGTATTCGGGAGCCTGATGTATGCTCAAGTCTGTACTCGCCCAGATATCGCTTATATTGCTGGAATGCTAGGCCGTTATCAGACTAATCCTGGCCTAGATCACTGGAAAGTAGCTAAGAAGGTACTTCGATATCTGCAAGGGACGAAAGACTATAAACTGACTTATAGAAGAAGTGATCATTTAGAAGTGGTGGGCTATTCTGATTCTGACTTTGCCAAGTGCAAAGATGACAAGAAATCCACTTCGGGCTATATCTTTATGTTAGCAGGCGGCCCTATCTCATGGAAGAGTCATAAACAACAGTTGACCACAACTTCCACAATGATGGCAGAGTACATTGCTGTTTATAACGCAACCTATCATGGAATGTTGCTTAGAAATCTGATCACTGGACTCAAAATCGTTAATTCCATTTCTAGACCATTGAAGCTTTATTGTGATAATTCAGCTGCCGTTAGTTTCTCGAACAGTAACAGTTCGACTGGAGCTGGTTTATATCTCGATACAAAATATCTGTTCGTACGAGAACGAGTTGAGGAAAATAATCTTTGTATCGAGTATATTAGTACTAAAGATATGCTTGTGGATCCGATGACTAAAGTTCTCCCTCCTAAGGTTTACGAAGAACATGTTTGGAATATGGGATTTAGTAAAGACCTTATTTAAGCATATTGTACTAGCTTATGTTTTATGATTAATGAAATTTCCTCAGTTTGATTTTGTATGTCTCTTAGAATATGTTCAACCGGTATAATGGCATATAGACAAATAAAGTTACAAATCAAACAAAGGGCTTATGCGTATTTAGATCATGACGATTAGGTTTTAAATTAAGGCTATAGTATGACTAATGGGGGTCCTGAGTCGCATAATGATTCAACGGTTGTATTTCTCTGCTATAGTACTTGTTTAAGGCTAAAATGAGTGTTAACTCCTGATCAGGCATATCTAATACTCATATTAAATGATTACTCGGCTAAGTGGGAGAATGTAAGATTAAATATATTATGTTTAATATTTAATCTATAGCCATTATAATCATTTACATAATATAGATCAAAATATATAATAACCTATTAAATAATTAGTTGGTAATTGTTGATGGACCATATTACCCTTATTAACTAATTAGGTTTCCTCTTGGGTGCTTATAAAAGGAGAATTATGTAGAGGTCAAAAGGTTACACACTGAGATAGATAACCTAATAACCGTAACATCATCATCATCAACCTCCCTCTCCCATAACCGATTCCCTTGTCGGTTTTCTTAGTCACCATCATTAGTCAGCACCCTAAGGAGGAACCAAATCACACTGACAATTATGTCGAACGGGATGTCATCTTCTCTGACTGGATTCTCCACTGCACTGTCTGCTGTAACAGGTATGTTTTTATGTTTTCCATTATGATTAAACAGAACTGATCCAACAGTTATAACTCACATGTAATCATTTTTAGATTCATTAAAAAATATGACTTGTAATTAGGCATGTGTGCACTAACAAAGAGGATGACAAGAATGCTGCTTGAGTCTAGTTTCAACAAATGGAAACATAAGACCCAAAGGGATTGGACGCCAACACTTGGCATGAGGTAAAACACATCTTTAATAAAAATGCAAGGGTGCAAGACCAACGAGTAGTCACAAGGTTGGTTGGGTGTGAGATCGAGGTGTCAAGTGATGCAAAGAAGACACAATGAGGACTTCATAGGTTTAGGTGGGGGAGAATGTGAAGACCCGTCTTAAAAATGGTAAAAAGGCTTGGAGATCACCCTTGAATCATAGGGTCTTTAAGGAGAAATCTAGAGTTCTTGTGGAACTTTATTGAATTACTTGGAAAATTATAGATACTACCTTGGAAGAGAGTTCTATGAAAGGTTCTTCGCTAATGTACATAGTTGTCTTAGACTACCTACATTGGCAACCTAATATAAGTTGGGTCGCCACTTGTCAAACATATATTGCTTTCAATAAATTAAATAAAATAAAAAAGAAAAAAATGTGGCAACCTGGTCGTTTGAACGACCTAGGTCACTTGTCCAACTTTGGTTGGTCCACTATTTTTTTTTTCTTTTTAATTTATTATCTAAATTACTTTTTCCCCTAGTGAATAAATTACTAAAATAACTTGACTTATTTAGACTAAAAAAAACTAAATACATTGTATTTCTAGAAAAAAAATTTGTGAACACGTTAGTATAAATTTTATTAAAAACGAATTTTAATCTTAAAATGAACAACTTTTAATTTTTTTTAAATAAAAATGAATATTGTTAATATTATTATTTTTTAATACAATAAAATATAATCATAACTATATTTATTTAATTAAAACTTAGGTTGAGTTAAGTTGTAAATGTGTGTCAAAAATTAAGTTGGGTTGAGTTGTGTAGGTGAAAGAGAGAGAAATTAATTTTATATTAAAAGTTGGGTTGTGAATGAGGACATGGGCATAGCTTTTAAGGGGCAAGGGGGTGCATCCGACCCCGCAAATGTTTCGGATGAAAGTGTAACTTTCTGATTTTGCGTTTGAAATCTTTAAAATTATATAGGTCCGTCCCCGTCAATTATTTTACCTACGCCCCTACGAAAAAAAATTATACAGACTCGACTCTGGTATTAAGTTAAAAAACATGAAGAATGAGACTATTAGTAATTTTTTATACATGTTTTTATACTTGAAGTGAGTTTATATAAAGTTTAAACTAGTTTTTATATGAATGAAACTTGAGGGTACAAATTTAGTTTTTTTTATATGTAAGAATGGGTCCTTTTAATGAATGAATATTATTTAGTTTTATTTGGAGTTATTATTGTTTGACCCGACCCGAATTGGATAATCGACCCGAACATATAACCTCGAACATAGCAAAAGGAAAAAAATTTGGGTCTCATGACTTTCGGCTCCTGCAGAAATTTTGGTTAAGCTCCGCCACTAAAGGGATAGTCTTAGAGTAGGAAGGTTATAGAATACAATTGTTGGTAGGAAGCTATAATGGGGCCGGGAAGGTTCTAGAATACAATTGTTAGTAGGAAGCTATAAGAGCATCCCCAATAAGCTATTTTTGGAGATGTTTTTTTCTAGTGTTGTCACGTTTTTTGCTATTGTGATACATGCATTTAGGAGTTGTGTTATTTAGGATGTTTTTTCTAAAAAACATCTAAGAAAACAAGTTTATTGTGGGTCTCGTGTACTTGATATATATAATATAGAGAGAATTATTGGTATGAATGTGTGGTTAATAATTTAAAAGGTGGTGATGATGCGACAATGATTTTGAATGTTTTTAGGGTTTTTTATTGGGTGAGTTTTGATATTTTTAAAAAATAAGTGTTTTTATGATGTGGTTGTAACAACTTGACTTTCGGTTGTTCCTATTTTATCGTTGATTCATTCGTAAACGCTTGTACTCCGAGATTCGATGATTACCAAGGGTTAACTACATTTTTAAACGCATTTTATATCGCTTATTTATCGCATTTAAACGCTTATTACTTAAACGCTCATCGCAACGCAAACTCAACGAGAACTCAAAACGCGGATTTATTTATATTCTTTGTGTGTTTAAATGTTACATATGTTATATGTGTTTGATGCTCGCTTAAAACGCTCAATCGCTCACTCGCGCAACTCGATTTATCACGCTGAAACGCAACGCAACACAACACTTAATTACCTCGCTAAAACACTTAAAGTACTCGAACTAACTAACGCAACCAAACACACCGAACGAACATCCGACACTCAAAACGGGAAACACTCACACGAAACAGGTCCCCTCGTACGAAGAAACCACCTTCGTACGACGTCACCCTTCATACAGAACCCAACCTGCACCAAATCTCTTTCTTTGTAAATACCCGACTCACTCCCTCATTCACAACTTGCTGCCATTTGCACAAGAACACTCCCTACCTGCTTTCTCTCTGAATCCCAAGTAAGAATCATTATTTTTACAAGTATCACAACGATTTCCACAATGATTTTTCATGAGTTTATCTCCGATTTTATCTAAAACTTCTCTATTTTACGAAAACCTTCATCTTTTTCATCAAAAGTTCGGATTTTGTTATGGATCTACACCTAAACGAGTGTATTGGGCTTATCCTTGGCTTCCCAAGATAGAGATCTGATGATTTCGCACTCACCAGGTGTTTAATCCAAGGAAAAACTGCTTTAAACTCGATTTTTACACTAAAACGAACCAAAACCGACATATGTTTCGTTCACTAGATAGTGGGACGAATCGGTGTCGAAACCGTCATGAAAAGAACTCGAAAACACATCCGATTCAGGCGAAAACACAGTTCCGAACGCATGAAGACGCAAAAACAGCCACCTGTGCGAGCCGGACTGGCTTGTACGAAGCACCGGCTTCGTACGAAGGCACTGCCTTCGTACAACCCAGCCCATGTTCCCACCAGTTACTAAATCGCTCAAAAAACCTCTCCAACTCTAAGTTTAATCAGTAGTGTGAGGCTGGAGGGATGAACACTCGATATCCCGAAGAAAGACGCGAAGAACACTTGATTTTGGACACGGAAACAAGCAACTTGCACGAAGGCACCACCTTCGTACGAGGCGGCCCTTCGTACGAAGACCCTGTTTTCGACTCAACACTTCAACTCGACCGTTTCAGCACTTTGGAAGACTTATGCTCTTCTGTTCCCGTACGCAGGCTGATCCGGCGCTCCCTCCACTCCTTTCCAGGCCGTGTTTAACTGTTAAGCACGCACTGTGAGTATACTAGACCCCATTTTCACTTAACGCACTTTTGGGTGTTACATACGTTCTCTATCAAAACACGATGCACACAATGCTTAAACTCTTTTAAAACGCTAACCTTTCTTGCATTTTATACGTGAATAGTTGAATGGTTGTTTGTTATGTTTACACGGGTTGTTAAGGATTTCTTACTAACCTTACGTTCGTGCTCACTGCGGTGAACACGTATCGCGCATACTCCACTACGCAGTCATGTTGGTTAGCTTGTGTCATTGTCGATAGCTTACTTGATTCGCCCCTTTATGTGTTACATCCTGGTTATGCGTATACACTTTATTACTATACTTATGCGAACTTGTGTACTCACCTTTACATTATTGTATTGACTTTTATTTTAACGTATGTGACAGGTTGATGGATTACTGCTGGAAATGGTTTAGGATTCTAGAAACCCGCCTAAATTTAATTGCAAGTTTTATTACGTTTTGTTTTGTTGCTTGCGAAACTACTGAAATTCGTTTTGCTTTTGTGAGAATATTTGTTTAATTGTATGGGAAATTGAAACTTATTAAATATTTTCATAATTAGTCGTTATGGATTCCCTCGAGCAACCTATTCGCATCATGCCACATCCCGATGATTCCGCCATCGGTTGGGGTGTGACATGTTGGTATTAGAGCCATAACTATAGGGAATTAGGTAGAATTGCATGATTCGACCTAGTCTATAGTCTAGGTACTAAAACAAACCTTCTTGTACGAACCTGCTCGGTTCGTATGAACCCACCTGCTGTACCTTCGTACGAACCAGCTTGCTGCTGGTTCATATGAAGGGAGTTTGTCAGTTCGTACGAACGGGCTGTTTTGTGAATCTTGAAATGTTTACACTCCTCTCTACCTACTTCTATCTCTTTTCTTCGGTCTAAATACTTACATGCCTTTCCTAAGTCTAACACAATATAGACGTTTGAAGACTTGAAGACACTCGTATACCACAAACGAGCGATTGTGTCGAGATTAGGTGTGAAAACCAAGAACTCTCGAAGCAACACTCACTCTGCGCATTACTCTTAGCACGAGAAATTTTCGTTGAGTTAGGAGTGATATCCATATCTCGATGGAAATCTCCATCTCTATCTAGTGGAACTCCCGAATTTATTCGGTGAGAACAACCACAGTTAGGAGCGACATTGTTAAGTTAGGGGTGAAACCCGCATCTTAATAACCCGTTCCACTCCCTAAACTGAGTTTCAAAAGATCTTACCAAAGTCTCGACTGTTCCAATGACTCATGTGCCCGTATTACAGTGAGAGCATAAGTTTATTAGGCCAAAGTGTGTGCCCGAACTTGTTGGGAATAGTTGAATCACTTTGGGTAGTCGACGTCTCAACACTCAGGACACTTTATTTATTTTAAGCCTGCAATTGTCGATTTATGCATCATCGAGTTTATTGAGTTCATGTGTTTTAAATTTGTGAATTTTGATCTGTACGCTTTATGGTTTCGTTTTATCGCTCCCCGCTTTGCAAAAATACGCACAACTCGCACAACTCTCGCAATCTAAAACGCTAACTAATCGCGAACAAACTAAGAAGTCTCCTACAATATACTCCTCGCATATGCTACGCTATATCACGCATATCTCGCACGCGCTACACGCAATTTAGAGAAGGTGAATACGTGCAAAATATGTGTTTATGTGAATTATGTGCTAATATATGCTTATGTGTATACATGCAAATACTTGATTATGTGCCTACGTGAGTATGTGATTTTGTGCCTTATGTGAATAATAATAATAAAATATATCGCATGGAACGCAAAACTTTTAACCGAAACCCAAGATAATGGAGTCTCATCCAATCCCTCTGCAGATGTCATCATTGGGATCTCACACTCGTTGAACTGTAAAACGAAACAATGCTGACAAACGCATCGACTCTCTCATGGACAAGGAAATGGCCAAGGTGATCCCTCAAATCGTCAGTGAGATTCACGCTGTCAGCAGCAACTCTTCAGTTGATTCCAAGAATGACACGCCGAAAACTCCGTTCAGCTTCAAGCAGTTTGTGGAAACATGGCTGTGATTTTTAGTTGACATGCTAGGGTTTTGTTGTTGCATGATTTATTACGATTGAGTATGTGATTTGTTGAATTAATTGATGATATGTATGCATAAATGATCATTGGCTGCGTTTTTTGTGAAAATCATGATGTTTTATATCTAGGGTTTGGTGATTATTGATATGGTTAGATGGTAATTGATGATTAGCCTGCTGTTGGTTGTTATTAGGAAGAGTCGGGGTCGTTTACACGCGTTTTGGTGCCGTTTAAATGTAAAACAACATGCTGATTAACGAAAACAGCCAACTTCATTTGGCTGTAAACGGACCGTTATAAGTTGAAAAATTGATTTTCTGAAGTCTAAATTATATGTTTTCGAAAAACGCTTCAAATGGAGCTGGAATCATATTTTTTTCGAGGTCGTTTGCTATTTTTAAAGGTCCATTTTTTACAGCAGCAAAAGCTGCGTTTTATGCAGAAAATGTGTGTTATGTTTTTCGTCATAACTTGAAATCTAGATAGAGTTAGGTCATGAAATTCGTACAGTAGATGGCCACGGGTGTTGTTGTAATTTACAACTAGAATTTCATCAATCGAACTTACGATGAATTTTAAATGAATATTTCTTTGGACTACAGTCAGAAAGTGATGAATCTGATTGCAGCCCGGTAAATGATTTTTATAAAATAATTGGTAATGAATTGAGTCCCAATATTTTTACACAATGATATGTGGACCGTTTGGAACATTATGTAAAATTTTGGGAATTTTTAGAACTAGTTAACTATTTTATTAAAATACCCGAAAACAGCCAAGTTTTTGGATGTTAAAGCTTAAACAATATAAGTAGTGATTTGCGTGTCTAAATGTCGGTTATGTTATCTGACAATGATCCAACTTGTTATATGTCAACGAAAGTGTTATGTGAAGTATCATGTGCTTGCTCTTGAGAAGTTATAGGTGGAATGTATATATGGGCGTGAACTGTCAAAGTGAGTGCATGTTATGTGGTAGATGCGTGTAGGAACTTTGTGCTCTATTTGAAACCACTATTGGACTAAATGGTAATCATACTAGGACGTGATTGACCAACCCTTACTGTTAGCTATTTTAAGAGTCTAACCGAGCAACCAAAGGTGAGTTCACACTTTTCTACAAAGGATGGGATTCCCGGTGGTTTGGGAATGGGTTAAGGAACAACAACTATCCCCATTAGGTGGGATGCAACCTGCGTATTCTCCTTGGGTACAATACGTACCTCGGTCCTCCTTGGGTAGGACAATAACCTTAAACTTACTAGACAACAACTCTATCATGAAGGCCCTCATTTATATATCGACTTAATTGCCAGACCATTGGCGAACGAGTCATTAGTTAAATAGCGCTATTAGGTCTGACAAGCCTCACACCGTGCCGCAGAGGACGGGAGTGGATTAATGTACTTGGGCACTTTGTCAATGATGATAGACATTGATGCAGGGCACTTAAACATGACTTAAGTCAGTAGTCGATATGGTAACGGGTCTAGCGGTTTACAACATGGGGTAGCCCCCACGGTATATGGTTATGGGAACATGGAACGGGATAACTTTTGGTTTTCGAAACAACTTAACAACTTCTGGTTTTTGGAACAACGTTAAAACAGCCAACCAACTATGAACTCGCTAACCTTTTGTTTACACGTTACCACATGCTTTGCAGGTCGTTAGGTACATGACAGGGGCTTGCATGCGGAGTGATCATTGTGGCAAGGAACCTACTGTGGGGTTCCTAACATTAAACTTTATGTTTTGAATTATTTATGGGTTTTAGACTTTACGCTTCCGCTAACTTTTAAATTTGGTTTTGGATTTTGGTTTGGTGAACTTTAAACGTTTGGTTTGCTATGGTTTCATTTTACTTTACTTTACTTTAGTTAAATGTTCAGTATGATTGGTGGTTTGATCCTGGTCAGTCACACGCCTCGTGGTAATACTCCGCTTATGGATTTTGAGGGTGTGACAGATTGGTATCAGAGCCATTGGTTATAGTGAACTTGGTTTTAAAAAGTGTCACACCCCGATTTCCACGTGTCACCGGTGGGCCCGGTAGGGGAGTATCGTGACGTGGTTGGCAACATAATAGTCAAACAACACAATATATAAATATGCACAGCGGAAGCAATTTAAAAGATATAATACAACCGAATTTAATATTGTAATATCAAATGTCACAATATTCGGAAGTTTATCCACAGACGGATCGAAAACAAAATGGAAACAATAGTTCAACAGACTTTAGGCATCTTAAGCTTGCGAGACTTCTAGTGATGCTAAGGAGAAATCCCAGCCAATTACGCTTAGTACCTGCATTTAATCTTTTTGGGAAAATACGTCAGTTTACACTGGTAAATACAATCAACTGACTCATTTTGGAAAATAATTGAAAATTGATTTGGATGCACGTGGCATAAACATTTTATTTAACTTGGGAGAATTATTTAAATATATAATCTTGTGAACAAATTACATGTTCCTTGTGCGTTCAGTAGCCCGGATCAAGTCCGGGTTAAAGATCAATAGACACACCACATTATTCTTTTGTGCACTGACGGGTGTACGCCTACACCCCGCGCTTAAGTCGTGGCCATTTCGTAAAATGATGCCAAGGATATCCGGGACATGGTCATTAACCCCCCAAAGCCTTTAAGTAACAAGACTGTTTAAACGAGCCGATCAAATTATTCAATTAACCACCCAACGATGGAAGATTTGATGCCCGATCAAGCGGTATTCTATATACCGTAACCCCAGCCCGTATAGGGAAAATAAGTTAAAAGTATTTACCTGAGCAAAGTATAATTTACAATAAGCAAATTGCAAGTAGCTTTTACTGGTCCTCCTAATCTGGAACGAAGGTTTATAATAACCTATTAGAATCCTAATGGGTCTTTAGTTAAGCTTAAGCTTAGACCGGTTAGTTTCAAAGATACGGTTCGTACGCACGATTAAGCGAAGACCGGATAGAATGTGATTTAGACCCGACAAGTTCAGAGACTTGTTTAATATGGGTATTTTATACACATTCTGGATTTTGAGATAAAACCGTTAAGGTTTGACCCGTTTAGGCTAGTTTATGTAAACTTGTTACATAAACTGAACCGAACGCGTGCTAAGCGTAACGGGTAATAATGAGAGCCATTTACAGGTTTCCTAGGTTAATATGCTCCAAATATGTTGTGACATCAGTAAGATATCATCTATTATGCCCGAAATGAATTTAAACACAAACTATGCCCCGTAGAGGTAGTTTGGTCATTTAAAAGGTGATAAAAGAGTTTAAGTAGTATCCTGAGCTACAGGTCTGATGTAATCAGCGAAGATAATCAATTTGCTAAGTTATATCAGTAGGGTATTGGATATATGTGAAATTTATCAACTATAACCAAACTATGCACCGTAGGGGCATTTTGGTAATTTCACATAAGCCGAAAAGCTCAAAACTGAAGTCTGAGTTTATCAACCTTTGCTTACTGTTAAAATATTATAATTTGCCTCAATTATCAGTAGGTATCACCCTTCGTATGTTTAAAATAGTTTTAGTACATACTATGCGTTAAAAACGCTTAAAAAGGCGATTAAAGGCCATTTCCGGGTTCGATACATAAAGCTGATATTTTTATTATTCCAGGAGGCTTAAAATAATTTATTTATCATATGTGATCAGTAGCAAAAGGTTTGGTGTCGTTTAGATATATAAAACTCATTTTATGGCCCGTAAGGGCAAAACCGACAATTACCGGATTAAGCCTACGACTATGAGTTATGCTTAGCCTAAAATCAATTAAAAATATTCAAAAATCCCAAAATAATATATTACATCAGTGGGTAATAATTTTTGTATCAAAAAGTAGGCTTAACTAAGCTATACGCTAATTACGCCGTTTAATTAACATAAGGTTTTCATTTTACGCTAACGAGCATAACTCTTAACCTACACCTCAAACTGATGTAAAACTTTGCATACAAGTTTGTATATCAGTAATTAAAGTTTCTACTCTTTTACATTTCCAAAAATCACGTTTTAAAGTGAAAAGGGCATAATGGTCAACATATGGGCAATTAACGGGCTCATGCGTATTAATTTGATAACTAATGATCCGAGGTGTATAATCACAGAGGGTTATACTAGCATGTAACCTGGTCCAAATAAAGCTCTAAGGCATTTCTAAAACATACCATAACGGGTCAGAACTGAAAGTCAAAGTATAAGTCAAACTATGTGGCTTTCGGTTCCGAACCGGGTCTAAACAGGAAATCGTCGGGTTGAACATGTTTAGACATGTTCTTACACTTATTACCAAGTTATATTAATGATCAAACAGGTTGTATATGTTCTACATTGCTAATTATGCATAAATTAGAATTTAAGTATCCTGTTGACTTTTTCTTAGCAAGTTTGACCCGACTTTTGACCTAGTTAGAGTGGTAATCAGGGGGAACCCTTTTAAGGGTTTATTACCCACATAATTACCTACTTGAAGGTACTTTTAATTCGAGATTTGACTGAGTCATTATTAGTTAATCTCGAAGTCAAATCGTAATTACGACGGTTTGACTTTTAGCTAAATAACTAAGCTAAACTTAATTAAGAGAGGATTAGCAAACTTACTGAAGTCCTAAGCTTGATTAGTGATCACTTGGAAGAAGACTTGAGCTCCAGAAATGATCAGAAAGTGTTTGAGGAATGAATGATCAAATGTTGCACTTGTGAGCTTTATATAGTGAACCAAGGCACCACAAAGTGTTGACAAATAAGTCTACTACTGACCATAACATTCCCACAGGTGTCCTAGATGTTTAGGGGTTGTTTAGGGGCCAAGGGATATGAGGAAAATCGTTTGAAGGTCGAAATTCGCGTTTAAACAGCAAACAGAAAGTTCTGTTGGAACTGGGCACTGCTTGCGCACCGTAAGGCATGTGCTTGCGGTGCGCAAGCCTTCATCAGGGACCAAAATTTCTTGTTCTTTCAGGATTTCAAAAGGGCAACCACTTATCTCGACTTTGGGACATTATTTTGTCAGTTTGGGGCCTCTATTATGGGTCTTTAACAGTTACATACCCTACCATTGTGTTATGTTTGCTTGTATCCTTTTCAAAAGTGCCGAACAAGAAGGTTTACCGTAGAATTTCCATACGAACCTATCATGCACTTCGAATTAAATTATTGTCAACACATGTCTGGATTTAAGATATGATAGATGTGTGTAATATTTAATTGGGTCTTGGGATTTATAAATGAGGTCGTTCAGAGGTAAAAATTAACATGACGCCACTTTTAAATCCTGCCAAAACATCTTTATTAAATCCGGGTTTACAACGCTTTTTGTCTTACATGACACGTGTCGTTATATCATTGAACACGAAATTTTCGAGGTGTTACATCCTCACCCCCTTAAAATAAATCTCGACCCGAGATTTACTGAAATTAGTAAGGGTACTTTTCTTTCATTGTGGACTCAACCTCCCACGTATATTCGGGACCTCTACGGGCATCCCATTTGACCTTTACAATAGGTACATGCTTCCTTCGAAGCTTCTTTACCTGGCGATCTTCAATCGCCAAAGGTTTTTCCACGAATTTTAAGCTCTCATCTATATGCACATCTGTATGTGGTATAACCAGTGATTCATCAGCGAAACACTTCTTCAGATTGCAGATGTGGAACACATTGTGAATTCCACTGAGCTCATCCGGTAAGTTTAACTTATAGGCAACTGACCCGACACGTTCGATAACCTCGAAAGGTCCTATGTATCTCGGGCTTAGCTTGCCTTTCTTGCCAAATCGCATCACTCCCTTCCAGGGTGATACTTTAAGCAACACTTTGTCACCTACTTCGAAGTGAAAAGCTTTACGCTTTGGATCTGCGTAACTCTTCTGCCTATCTCGGGCAGCTTTGAGACGGTCACGAATTTGGACAATCTTGTCCGTCATCTCGAACACTATCTCCGGTCCTGATAATTGGACATCTCCAACTTCCGCCCAACAAACTGGCGTTCTACACTTTCTACCGTATAAGGCCTCGAAAGGCGGAGCCTTTATGCTGGTGTGGTAGCTATTGTTGTAGGAGAACACAATTAGTGGTAGGTGCTTATCCCAGCTACCACCCAAATCGATCACACATGCACGTAGCATGTCTTCCAACATTTGAATAGTACGCTCACTCTGACCGTCTGTCTGAGGATGGTAAGCCGTACTGAAATTCAAACGCGTGCCCAAAGATTGTTGGAAACTCTTCCAAAAATGTGACGTGTATCTAGTATCTCTGTCAGAGATAATAGACACAGGTATGCCATGTAAGGCTACAATCTTATCCACGTATAACTGGGCTAACATGTCGGAGCTATAACTCTCCTTGATGGGTAGGAAATGTGCTGACTTAGTCAGTCTATCAACTATAACCCATATTGTATCATTTCCTTTCCTGGTCTTAGGTAACTTGGTGATAAAATCCATAGTTACCATTTCCCACTTCCACGTAGGAAGTTCAGGCTGTTGTAGTAAACCTGACGGCTTTTGATGCTCGGCTTTGACTTGCGCACATGTCAAGCATTTAGCTACATGGGTGGCTACAGACTTTTTCAAGCCTATCCACCAATAGTTTGCCCTTAGATCCTGGTACATCTTATCAGCTCCAGGATGAACGGAGTATTTGGAACTATGGGCTTCCTGGAGGATGACATCTCGAAGTCCTCCATAAATTGGAACCCATATTCGTCCATTTAATCTTATAATTCCGTCCTTGCTAAGAGTTAACTGCTCCTCAGTTACCCCTAGCTTTTCATTAGGATAGTTAGCTTCCAACACAGCTTCCCTCCGTGCAGCTAACAACCTTTCAGTCAAACTGTTCTTTATCTCCATGCGCTTGGCATTGATTCGGATGGGTTTCACCCTCTCCTTTCGACTCAAGGCATCGGCGACTACATTTTCCTTGCCGGGATGGTATCTGATTTCACAATCATAATCATTTAAAGTTTCCATCCAACGGCGTTGCCTCATGTTTAAATCTTTCTGATTAAACAGGTGCTGGAGGCTCTTGTGATCAGAATAGATCACACACTTGATCCCGTATAAATAATGCCTCCACAGTTTTAGTGCGAATACAACGGCACCCAACTCCACGTCGTGGGTGGTGTAATTCTTTTCATGCACCTTTAACTGTCGTGATGCATAGGCAATAACCTTGCCTTTCTGCATAAGCACACACCCCATTCCAGTGTGCGATGCATCGTAGTAAACCACAAATTCTTCGATTCCTTCTGGCAACGTCAACACAGGGGCGTTGCTCAACTTTTGCTTCAGAATATCAAAGGACTCTTGCTGCTTAGGGCCCCAAATGAACTTTACTTTCTTCTTAGTCAAGGAAGTTAGGAGTGCAGCAATCCTTGAAAAATTTTCAATGAAACGTCTGTAATATCCTGCCAATCCCAGGAAGCTACGAATTTCTGTAGGCGTCTTTGGCTCTTGCCAGTTCATAACTGCTTCAACCTTAGCGGGATCCACTTGGATACCATGCTCACTAACCACGTGTCCAAGGAATTGGACTTCTCGAAGCCAAAATTAACACTTGGAGAATTTGGCATAGAGCTTCTCTTGATGCAGGAGCTTGAGAATACAACGAAGGTGTTTCTCATGGTCAGCTTGGTTCTTCGAATAGATAAGAATGTCTTCGATGAAAACGATGACGAATTTATCTAAGTACGGTTTGCAAACGCGATTCATGAGATCCATGAACGCGGCAGGTGCATTAGTGAGCCCAAAAGGCATCACTAGGAACTCGTAATGACCATAATGAGTCCTAAATGCTGTTTTATGCACGTCTTCATCTCTAACCTTCAGTTGATGATAGCCTGACCTCAAGTCAATCTTTGAGAAATAACTTGCTCCTTGTAGTTGATCGAACAAGTCGTCGATCCTGGGTAACGGATACCTATTCTTTATCGTGACCTTATTAAGTTCACGATAATCGATGCACAGACGCATCGATCCATCCTTCTTCTTGACAAACAAGACTGGTGCTCCCCATGGAGATGAGCTAGGTTTAATGAAACCTTTAGCTAGCAATTCATCCAGTTGTGTTCTCAATTCCTTCATCTCCGTTGGTGCTAACCTGTAAGGTGCTCTAGCAACAGGTGCTGCTCCGGGGATGATGTCAATTCTGAATTCCACTTGCCTATCTGGTGGCAAACCAGGTAGTTCTTCTGGAAAAACTTCTGGGTATTTAGAAATGACAGGGATGTCTTCTATCTTCGGTTTAGGCTCATCAATAATCACTTGTGCCATGTAAATGACACAACCCTTCTTTAAACATTTTGAAGCCTTGAGCACAGTGGCTTGATCAGGTAGCCCATACTGGGTATCTCCCCGAATGGTAACTGATTCACCAGACGGAGTCTTAATCACCACTTGCTTTCTGTTGCAGACGATTTGGGCCTGGTTGTGAGATAACCAGTCCATACCCAAGACTATGTCAAAACCGGCCAATTTAAAGGGAAGTAGAGACAGAGGAAAAGAATGGTTCTTAATGGATATAACACATCCATCTAACACAGTAGAGACGGTTTCTAGGGTGCCATCTGCTAACTCCACCTCATAATTCACTTTTAAGGTTTTGACAGGTAATTTCAGCAATTCACAAAACTTATGATCTACAAACGACTTATCAGCGCCTGAATCAAATAGTACTCTTGCATAGACATCATTTATAAGGAAAGTACCTGTAATAACGTTGTCGTCTAGAATCGCTTCCTTTGTGTCCATTCTGAAGACTCTAGCATTAGTCTTCTTGGCCTCTTCAGGCTTCTTGGTGTATTTAGGGCAGTTGGTTTTAATGTGCCCCTTTTCATTGCAACGGTAGCACATTGCGTCCTTCATTTTCTTGCAATCCAAGGTTTTGTGATCCGTGGACTTGCATATTCCACATGCAAAGGTTTTTGACTGAGTCTGCGAGTTTAACTCGAGTCTGCACTTTCCATAGTGCTGTTTCTTGCAAATTTTGCATTTGGGCTTCTCACCAGAATGATGCCCATCTTTCCTTGACTCCGATCCTTTCTTGTTGTCACCGTTCCCATGGTGTTTCTTGTTCGATCTCCGTGAACCATCATCTTCACGTTTTCTCTTCTCAGCCTCCTTATTCCTCAGCGATCTCTGCCTGACCGCATCCAAAGTGAGGGACAAGGATATGTCAGCTACAGATCTAAAAGTAGCTGGCCGAGAAGCCTTCACGCTTGCCTTGATTTCCGGGGCTAAACCACCGATAAAACGAGCTATTCTCTTTGGTTCCGGGGTCACCAGATAAGGAACCAACCGGGACATTGTGTTAAAGATCGTTAGGTAAGCTTGACAGTCAAGGTTTGTCATCACCAATGATAGAAAATCAGACTCTATCTTCTCCACCTCATGCTGAGGGCAGTAATTTTCCCTGATAAGGGCAACAAATTGATCCCATGACATATTGTACAATGGGATTTTCCCGGTGGCTTGAATCAGTGATCTCCACCATGCTAAAGCTTCACCCTTGAAAGACTGCGACACAAACTTGACTATATCCCTCTCAGCGCATCCGCTGATATCCACAACTATGTCCATCTCGTCCAGCCAAGTCATACAGTCGATGGCTCCTTTCTCCCCAATGAAATCCCGGGGTTTGCAGGAAACAAAATATTTATATGAGCAACCCTTGTCACGGGGTCCTTGATTTAGTACAACCTGCTGAGATGGAGCACTGTGGTGGTTCGAGGAGTGCCAATCATCATCTTTCTTCGGTTCTTCCTTCTTGGACGGTGGCTTTGAAGGCTTTGTAGATAGGGTCCTACTACGGGTCCCACTATACTCTTCGTACTGCCGTTCCAATGCCTTTGTCACTGCGTCGTCGACCAACGCTTTTAATTCAGCACCCGTTAAATTGATCCGGGCGTTATCAATGTTCTCCACTGGATGACTATTTATCTCGTCTGAGTTAGCCATTTTAATTGAACTGTTACAGAAAACAAGGACAATAGTTTATTTGGGAGTTTATTATGGAATTTCCCCTTAGGGTAATTCATTAACCATGGTAAACAGAGACCATATTTGGTTAATTTATTAATCGTATTCAATTAGGATTTTAATTAAAATTTTATCCTAATTATAAACAATAACAATATATATTAGCACATAAGGCTTAGTCACATGGACAATTTAAATTATAAGCTATGATTTCAGAGAATCAAGGCCTTTAAGGTATATTGGCACAACAGGCCTAGTCACAAGGACATTTATAAATTATAAGCTATCATTTCGGAGGATCAAAGCATGAAGGTTTGAACCTAGTTCATTACCTTTATCTGACAGGGAGTCATTGCTACCACTGTCTTTTGGCTCATATGGAAATGAGCAGGGCCCGTAGGCACTATATTACCACGTATGGTAAAAATATGATCATCTTAATTGATGATTTAACCCATGATTCGGAGATCATTTAGTTGGGTTTGGAATCTTTGAAAAGATCCTTATATAATAATGACAGGTGTGATTTTAAATGAATCACGTCTGCCAGGAGTGTTAACATGTTTACAGATGTTAACAGGGTTTGAATCTTTTAAACAGGTCTTACCATCATGTCCAGGTCTTTATAAGGACACTCAGGCTAGGTTTCACTCTTAAGATTCTTATTCAATATTTAAATAGGCAGATTATTATTAAAAGGAATGATTTTGTTTTATTTATTTCATATATAATATTTATGCATATAATAGCAAGATGAAATTTATAAACATAACATTCCATTAATTTTCAAAAGATTACATGTTGCCCTAAATGGGACTTTTCAACAAACAACTTACCCACGCAGGGGTTTAAACAAGTACTTACCCACGCAGGGGCTTAATAACACAAATACCCACGCAGGGGCTTGATAACATACATACCCACGCAGGGGCTTAAACAAATAACCTACCCACGTAGGGGTTTACAGAAAGATAGACCCTCGCAGGGGTCAAAACAAACAAGCATACCCACGCAGGGGTTTATAAAGCAAGACTGGCCCACGCAGGGGCTCAACAACAAATGGAAGGATTCAGCGGTCCTTCTTGCTCTTCCCTCTGATCAAGCTTGTCAATCCTTGGAAGAAGCTTTGTCTCTCCTGGCGGTCGCGGTGAAAGTCCCGCTCAACCTGATCCAGTCTATGAAGAATTTCCTCCCGCTCTGGGGGAGAAAATCGTGGCGGCTGCGATTGCGTCCGTATAATCGGTCTGGCAGGTATCTGGTACCCATGTGTTGGGTACCCTACTCCCCATGGATCTCCATAGGGGCCTTGGGTGTTGTAGTTAGCCGCTACCATGTAGGGGTCGGCCTCTGCGTAACCATAATTGTGGTGAGTCGGCGGTTCAAACGGGTTGTACGCCATCGAACCCGTGTATGCTGGAATTGGGTTGTCAAAACCCATCAGTGGTGGCTGTGGTACAGCTGGGTTAGAAGGTCCACCCATTTGTGGGTCCTCCTGATGTGGCGGATAGTGGCTGCCACTTGACTGACGAGGAGAGCTGAAATGAAAGTCTCCTACTCGCGAAGACATACGCGCTCCGGTTATCCTACGCCTTGGCGGTTGTGGAGGTTCCGGTTGAACTGGCGGCGGTGGAGGCGGTGGCGTAACTGCCACAAACCGTGAATCCACAGAGGGATCCTATTGCTGCTGTTGCTGCTGCTGAGGCGGTGAATGGCGTGGAGGTGTATAGTACCATTCTTGCCTGGTAAACATAGCTTGAAAGCTATCTGGACCAACATAGGGTGATCCGTGGAAAGAAGATCCGTCAGAGATCTCTATCGGGTGGTTTGGTGTACCACTGGCAGGTTCGACGGGGTCCGTATCCTCGTCCATATCGTCCGCGTGATCTCCCGAGAAATGATCCTCCGGCCCCAATGGGTTAAAACCCACTGGTTCTACTATGTAGTTTGCCGGGTTAAACCGGCCCCTAAAAACTGGTGTAGGGTCACCAAAAGAATTATGCGATAAAGATCGCTGTAACGGTATGTAGGAGGGTTGAGGGTTGTTGGGCTCGTACTCCGGCTGTGGCCCATAAGGGTTATGGACAGGAGGTGTTGAACTGTGTGAGACCGACCGTCTAGCCGGTTCAAAGAGGTTCCTCCGGTTTTGCCGGGGATCGTCACTCTCAGTGGTCGAAGGAGCTCGCACATTCGATGGTCCTGCCTCGTTGTCATTGGGGGCGGTGATTGGCCCCTTTCCGCGTCCTCTTCTCCTGAAGAATCTTGGCGGCATTTTGTTAATCCTGTCAATACAACATGATATAACGACAAGAATATATATAAATTAAAGGACAAAACAAAAACCAAACAAGGTAGAATTTGTCCTATGTTATATGTCTAGACTTGAAAGTTTAGATATGTGCAATTGTGTAGCTGAGATTAAACACAAAAGGCTAGTGTTTAATTCACTCAGTGTTGGCTCTGATACCAACCTGTCACACCCCGATTTCCACGTGTGACCGGTGGGCCCGGTAGGGGAGTATCGTGACGTGGTTGGCAACATAATAGTCAAACAACACAATATATAAATATGCACAGCGGAAGCAATTTAAAATATATAATACAACCGAATTTAATATTGTAATATCAAATGTCACAATATTCGGAAGTTTATCCACAGACGGATCGGAAACAAAATGGAAACAATAGTTCAACAGACTTTAGGCATCTTAAGCTTGCGAGACTTCTAGTGATGCTAAGGAGAAATCCCAGCCAATTACGCTTAGTACCTGCATTTAATCTTTTTGGGAAAATACGTTAGTTTACACTGGTAAATACAATCAACTGACTCATTTTGGAAAATAATTGAAAATTGATTTGGATGCACGTGGCATAAACATTTTATTTAACTTGGGAGAATTATTTAAATATATAATCTTGTGAACGAATTACATGTTCCTTGTGCGTTCAGTAGCCCGGATCAAGTCCGGGTTAACGATCAATAGACACACCACATTATTCTTTTGTACACTGACGGGTGTACGCCTACACCCCGCGCTTAAGTCGTGGCCATTTCGTAAAATGATGCCAAGGATATCCGGGACATGGTCATTAACCCCCCAAAGGCTTTAAGTAACAAGACTGTTTAAACGAGCTGACCAAATTATTCAATTAACCACCCAACGATGGAAGATTTGATGCCCGATCAAGCGGTATTCTACATACCGTAACCCAAACCGTATAGGGAAAATAAGTTAAAAGTATTTACCTGAGCAAAGTATAATTCACAATAAGCAAATTTCAAGTAGCTTTTACTGTCCTCCTAATCTGGAACGAAGGTTTATAATAACCTATTAGAATCCTAACGGGTCTTTAGTTAAGCTTAAGCTTAGACCGGTTAGTTTCAAAGATACGGTTCGTACGCACGATTAAGCGAAGACCGGATAGAATGTGATTTAGACCCGACAAGTCCAGAGACTTGTTTAATATGGGTATTTTATACACATTCTGGATTTTGAGATAAAACCGTTAAGGTTTGACCCGTTTAGGCTAGTTTATGTAAACTTGTTACATAAACTGAACCGAACGCGTACTAAGCGTAACGGGTAATAATGAGAGCCATTTACAGGTTTCCTAGGTTAATATGCTCCAAATATGTTGTGACATCAGTAAGATATCATCTATTATGCCCGAAATGAATTTAAACACAAACTATGCCCCGTAGGGGTAGTTTGGTCATTTAAAAGGTGATAAAAGAGTTTAAGTAGTATCCTGAGCTACAGGTCTGATGTAATCAGCAAAGATAATCAATTTGCTAAGTTATATCAGTAGGGTATTGGATATATGTGAAATTTATCAACTATAACCAAACTATGCACCGTAGGGGCATTTTGGTAATTTCACATAAGCCGAAAAGCTCAAAATTGAAGTCTGAGTTTATCAACCTTTGCTTACTGTTAAAATATTATAATTTGCCTCAATTATCAGTAGGTATCACCCTTCGTATGTTTAAAATAGTTTTAGTACATACTATGCGTTAAAAACGCTTAAAAAGGCGATTAAAGGCCATTTCCGGGTTCGATACATAAAGCTGATATTTTTATTATTCCAGGAGGCTTAAAATAATTTATTTATCATATGTGATCAGTAGCAAAAGGTTTGGAGTCGTTTAGATATGTAAAACTCATTTTATGGCCCGTAAGGGCAAAACCGACAATTACCGGATTAAGCCTACGACTATGAGTTATTCTTAGCCTAAAATCAATTAAAAATCTTCAAAAATCCCAAAATAATATATTACATCAGTGGGTAATAATTTTTGTATCAAAAAGTAGGCTTAACTAAGCTATACGCTAATTACGCCGTTTAATTAACATAAGGTTTTCATTTTACGCTAACGAGCATAACTCTTAACCTACACCTCAAACTGATGTCAAACTTTGCATACAAGTTTGTATATCAGTAATTAAAGTTTCTACTCTTTTACATTTCCAAAAATCACGTTTTAAAGTGAAAAGGGCATAATGGTCAACATATGGGCAATTAACGGGCTCATGCGTATTAATTTGATAACTAATGATCCGAGGTGTATAATCACAGAGGGTTATACTAGCATGTAACCTGGTCCAAATAAAGCTCTAAGGCATTTCTAAAACATACCATAACGGGTCAGAACTGAAAGTCAAAGTATAAGTCAAACTATGTGGCTTTCGGTTCCGAACCGGGTCTAAACAGGAAATCGTCGGGTTGAACATGTTTAGACATGTTCTTACACTTATTACCAAGTTATATTAATGATCAAACAGGTTGTATATGTTCTACATTGCTAATTATGCATAAATTAGAATTTAAGTATCCTGTTGACTTTTTCTTAGCAAGTTTGACCCGACTTTTGACCTAGTTAGAGTGGTAATCAGGGGGAACCCTTTTAAGGGTTTATTACCCACATAATTACCTACTTGAAGGTACTTTTAATTCGAGATTTGACTGAGTCATTATTAGTTAATCTCGAAGTCAAATCGTAATTACGACGGTTTGACTTTTAGCTAAATAACTAAGCTAAACTTAATTAAGAGAGGATTAGCAAACTTACTGAAGTCCTAAGCTTGATTAGTGATCACTTGGAAGAAGACTTGAGCTCCAGAAATGATCAGAAAGTGTTTGAGGAATGAATGATCAAATGTTGCACTTGTGAGCTTTATATAGTGAACCAAGGCACCACAAAGTGTTGACAAATAAGTCTACTACTGACCATAACATTCCCACAGGTGTCCTAGATGTTTAGGGGTTGTTTAGGGGCCAAGGGATATGAGGAAAATCGTTTGAAGGTCGAAATTCGCGTTTAAACAGCAAACAGAAAGTTCTGTTGGAACTGGGCACTGCTTGCGCACCGTAAGGCATGTGCTTGCGGTGCGCAAGCCTTCATCAGGGACCAAAATTTCTTGTTCTTTCAGGATTTCAAAAGGGCAACCACTTATCTCGACTTTGGGACATTATTTTGTCAGTTTGGGGCCTCTATTATGGGTCTTTAACAGTTACATACCCTACCATTGTGTTATGTTTGCTTGTATCCTTTTCAAAAGTGCCGAACAAGAAGGTTTACCGTAGAATTTCCATACGAACCTATCATGCACTTCGAATTAAATTATTGTCAACACATGTCTGGATTTAAGATATGATAGATGTGTGTAATATTTAATTGGGTCTTGGGATTTATAAATGAGGTCGTTCAGAGGTAAAAATTAACATGACGCCACTTTTAAATCCTGCCAAAACATCTTTATTAAATCCGGGTTTACAACGCTTTTTGTCTTACATGACACGTGTCGTTATGTCATTGAACACGAAATTTTCGAGGTGTTACAAAAAGGGAAAAATCTTTTTGACAAAAACCAGACTATAACCTGTTCAGTGCTCAACGATCCACAACGACGCTTCGCTCCATGTGCAAGACTCAACACTCTAGGTGGTATGATTTATGTTTGTATTGCCTACTTGCTAGTTTACATTCACATTGTGTGTTGCACATGGTATGCCCAGTTAGAGTAGTAGCATGTTATCTATTAGCCCGAATGTGCTCTTTATGACACCCAACTATTTACTTGAAATTTGATGCGTGGTGATCAAATTCTTTTCCTGTTTCCTCCTCACCCCACCACGACAACTGTTTTATGCGTTCTATCTATTCATACGATTATCTCGACATGACGTCGCCGTTACAGCTAGAATTCAGATCTGGCCCTCCGTAGATTCGGTTTGCACGACAACATTCACGTGGACCAGAACCGGCCCAAACGAACTCGGATTTAGGGGAACAATATACCCATGCATCCATGTTGACGAACCATATCATCTCCACTAGTCGTCGTCACCAGAAACGAAGCAGTCACAGTTACACGCGTTGTCGTTGTGCAACTAGAAACCCTCTCATCCGAACTCTGTTTTGGACAAACGATGTACTCACATGACCATGACGCAACGAACTTTCTTATCGTGCCATTGCCACCATCCACCATTACTAGAACTGCCTCTGGAGAACAGAATAGTTTACGGGATTCTTCGATTATTTGTTGGATTTTGTTTTCGCTTAATTCTTCGTATGAACATAACCAACCTCCTATTTCTTCGATCCGCAACCGATATAACGAAACGCTAACAACCATACCACGATTTCCACCGATCACTAGATTACCCCCCATTACCTTGTTAAGTGGTTAATTCTTATTCTACTTTGATTTACACTTTCGTATACCCAACTTAGCAAGTGGATGCCTCCTAATGATGGGATAGTCTTCGGGACATTCTTGGACAGAGATACGGATTACTCAACCTACAGACGGACACGATGAACTACAGATTTACCTCACCCCTTTTCCCCTTACACTACAAGAGTCTCATTTTGATCCTACGATAGTTTATCTTATTTATGTGAAATCTTTTCACTAGCCTTTGTACCGACCTATGCTTGTTGATTAATGAAATGGCTAAATTTCTAATACTGACTTAGACAAAACCATCATTTCTTTACCACGGTGACACTACGTCCTCGCTTCTCCATGCCGAGACACTAATATGAACTCACTCTAGGTTAGAGAATTTGGAAGGCTCGACCTTCGATCATTGGTGATCACATCTTGAAACATGAGGATGGTGATGTGTTGTTGATACGATCATACCCTCTTGAACATATTTTGATTCCTTTCTTTGAAACCTCTTGACTACACAGGCATATTTCAGATTCATTCACACGACCTAAGGAAACTCCTCCAAATTTGGTTGCTTACCGACTCGATAAATCTCAAACTCATCTATGTTCATGGATCAAGGTGAATTATTCCTCCTTCGCATGTGGGCGAGCCTGAAAACTTTGATGGAAGTTTCAGTGAACCTTAACACTACAAACTCGTACAAAAACCATTCATCTATGGTAAATTCTTGTTATGATTGATATATCCACGTGACATCTCTATTCAACAAACGGCATTCTTTGTTTTAACCCTGTACAACTTGCGTACGACTAACTTATACCCTTGACATTAGGCAAACCCCCGCTATGGATCCTTACGCACTTACGCATCGACTGTGACTACCCTTTTTGCATAGTTCCACATCCATTCATGATATAATCCTCGAATCCCATGATCCTTATCCTAACAACATTCTTCGCGAACTCTCGCTTGGACGAGTTACTCCCTACGAACGTTACTCGAGGAGCATTGGGCCATAAATATCATAGATATGATGATATCACAAGCACTGTCCTTGGAACTTGGTACGACCGATATAGATTCTTAATCACGGCATTCGAATTTAGCCTACCTTGACGGGTATACCACTTGTTCTCTTCGACGACATCCAAAACTACTCTAAGAACTAGTAGGAATTCGAATGATACCTACACCTTACCATGGAGCCCCTACAACAAAACAACCTTATGTTTAGTTTCCAACGAATGACTTTTGACGTTGCGAAGCCCACTTTTCTTGATCATATGCACAAACCCTCGCAACTCTAACTCGAAGGATTGCTCAGGAATCTGCGTTTGAACAATTGAAGGTGAAACTCTGTAGTACACCCATTCTTTCGTTACCAGAAGGGACAAACGATTTCGTTGTTTATTGTTACGCGTCTATCAAAGGACATAGCTGTATATGGATGCAACGTGAGAAAGTCATTACCTACGCATCATGCCAACTTAAGACTCACGAAAAGAACTACACTACCCACGATTTGGAGTTGGGAGCGGTAGTGTTGCACTCAAGATATGGAGACATTACATGTACGGTACCATGTGCACTACCTACACCGATCACAAGAGTCTCTAGCATATCTTCGATCAGAAGGAGTTGAACATGCGACAGCGTCAATGGGTCGAACTCCTCAACGACTACGAGAGCGCAATCAAGTACCATCCAGGCAAGGCCAATGTGGTGGCCGATGCCCTCAGTCGGAAGGAAACCAAACCTAAGCGTGTACGTACATTACAGCTTACTATTCCCTCTAATCTTCCTACCCAGGTCCGCAACGCTCGGGTTGAAGCATTGAAAGAAGAGAACCTCTTAGCTGAGTCCATGCGGGGCATGGAAAAGCAACTCATATGCAAGGAAGATGGTACTTACTATTTCATGGAACATATCTGGGTTCCATCCTATGGAAATCTACGAGAGCTTGTGATGGACGAAGCACACAAGTCTCATTACTCGGTGCATCCTGGTCCGGACTAGATGTACCAAGACCTTAAAACTTTGTACTGATGGCCCCACATGAAAGCCAACATAGCGACCTATGTTAGTAAATGCTTGACCTGTGCTAGGGTTAAGGTTGAATACCAGAAGCCATCAGGACTAATCCAACAACCAGAGATCCCAACATGGAAATGGGAGCAGATTTCCATGGATTTCGTCACTGGCTTACCGAGATCTCAGCGAGGAAACGACACCATTTGGGTGATCGTGGATCGACTAACCAAGTCTGCACACTTTCTGGCAACCAAGGAAACTAACAAGTTTTCTATACTCCCAGACATCTATCTGAAAGAGGTAGTCGCCAGGCACGGAGTGCCAACTTCCATCATTTTTGATCGAGACCCACGCTTTGCCTCTGATTTATGGCAAGCGATGCACAAATCCTTTGGCTCACGTCTAGACATGAGCACAGCTTATCACCTTCAGACGGATGGGCAGACTGAACGCACCATCCAGACTCTAGAAGACATGCTTCGAGCATGTGTGATCGATTTTGGTAATGGCTAGGAAGGCATCTACCTTTAGTGGAGTTTTCATACAATAATAGTTACCACACCAGCATCAAGGCTGCTCCGTTCGAGGCGTTGTGCGGGCAGAAATGCCTATCACCTCTATGATGGGCAGAAACTAGCGAAACCCAAATCACTAGCCAATAACTCGTTATCGACACAACGGAGTGGTGTTCACAACGTCTTTCACATGTTGAATCTGAAGAAGTGTCTGTCAGATGAGACCCTCATTGTTCCTTTCAAGGAACTCACTATCGACGACCAGCTGCGTTTCGTGGAGGAACTGGTGGAAATTATGGATCGGGAAATCAAGACTCTTAAACGAACCCAGATACCTATTGTTAGAGTTCGTTGGAACTCCCGTCGTGGCCCAGGGTTCACTTGGGAACGGGAGGACCAGATGAAACACAGGTACCCCCAGTTGTTTAAGAAAGGTGAGTGATACCCCAGGAAAATGCACAACATAACTAGCTTCTCCGGCAACTATGTGCTAAATTTCGGGACGAAATTTCTTTCAACTTGGGGATGATGTGACAACTCGTGCAAATTCCTGAACGTTTTGTTTTACTGTGTAATTTCATGTACGTTAAATGAATTAAATTTAGTGATTTATTTTATTTGAAAGATTGTGTGCTTGGTAATGTGCAATATGAATTATGTGAAACCGAAACCCGAAACTGAAATATTGGAATACGTTATTTTGTGAAATGAAGCGTTGTAATATATTGCTTTGCGACACGAATCGTTTTAATTAGTTACTTCGTGAAACCGTCACTTAGTAAATCCAACCCAAGCCCACCCCCTCTCCTTCTTGCGCCACTTATGGGCCTAACCCCCACACCATGCCCTTGTTCGAATATTAAGCCCAAAACCACTCTCTTGTCCCTTGTAGCCCATTAGCCAAACTTCCTTGTGTTTTAATTATGCATACTTGGCTTTTGGAATAAGAAATCAAAACAGAAACCCTAGACACTCTCCTTGTGTGCATCGACCAGAAGACCCCCCCCCCTTGCGCAACCTAGCTCTTGTTCGGCTTCTTGATTCACCTTTTACTTCCTGGTAATCCCTTCTCTTGCTCCAAGGATAGTATTCTTGATTTGGATTGTGATTCATGGTGTGATTTTTGCGGAAACATGGCGGTGATTTTTAGTTGACATGCTAGGGTTTTGTTGTTGCATGATTTATTTCGATTGAGTATGCGATTTGTTGAATTAATCGATGATATGTATGCATAAATGATCATTGGCTGCGTTTTTGTGAAAATCATGATGTTTTATATCTAGGGTTTGGTGATTATTGATATGGTTAGATGGTAATTGTTGATTAGCCTGCTGTTGGTTGTTATTAGGAAGAGTCGGGGTCGTTTACACGCGTTTTGGTGTCGTTTAAATGTAAAACAGCATGCAGATTGACGAAAACAGCCCACTTCAGTTGGCTAAAAACGGACTGTTATAAGTTGAAAAATTGATTTTCTGAAGTCTAAATTATATTTTTTCGAAAAAAGATTCAAATGGCGCTGCAATCATATTTTTTTGAGTTCGTTTGCTATTTTTAAAGGTCCGTTTTGTACAGCAGCAAAAGCTGCGTTTTTTTCTGCAGAAAATGTGTGTAATGTTTTTTTGTCATAACTTGAAATCTAAATATAGTTAGGTCAAGAAATTCATACAGTAGATGGCCACGGGTCCTGGTAATTCTTTAGAATTTCTTCAATCGGACTTACGATGAATTTTAAATGAATTTTTCCGTGGACTGCAGTCAGAAAGTGACGAATCTGATTGCAGCCCGGTAAATGATTTTTATAAAATAATTGGTAATGAATTGAGTCCCGATATTTTTACACAATGATACGTGGACCGTTTAAAACATTCCATAAAGTTTTGAGAATTTTTGGAAAAAGTTTACTATTTTATTAAAATACCCGAAAACAGCGCAGTTTTGGATGTCAAAGCTTAAACAATATAAGTAGTGATTTCCATGTCTAAATGTCGGTTATGTTATCTGATAATGATCCAACTTGTTATATGTCAACGAAAGTGTTATGTGAAGTATCATGTGCTTGCTCTTGAGAAGTTATAGATGGAATGTATATATGGGCGTGAACTGTCAAAGTGAGTGCATGTTATGTGGTAGATGCGTGTAGGAACTTTGTGCACTATTTGAAACCACTAATGGACTAAATGGTAATCATACTAGGACGTGATTGACCAACCCTGACTGTTAGCTATTTTTAAGAGTCCAACCGAGCAACCAAAGGTGAGTTCACACTTTTCTACAAAGCATGGGATTCCCGGTGGTTTGGGAATGGGTTAAGGAACAACAACTATCCCCCTTGGGTGGGATGCAACCTGCGTATTCTCCTTAGGTAGAATACGTACCTCGGTCCTCCTTGGGTAGGACAACAACCTTAAACTTACTAGGCAACAACTCTATCATGAAATCCCTCATTTTTATATCGACTTAATCGTCGGGCCAATGGCGAACGTGTCATTAGTTAAATAGCGCTATTAGGTCTGACAAGCCTCACACCGTGCCGCAGAGGACGGGAGTGGATGAATGTACTTGGGCACTTTGTCAATGATGATAGACATTGATGCAGGGCACTTAAACATAACTTAAGTCAGTAGTCAATATGGTAACGGGTCTAGTGGTTTACAACATGGGGTAGCCCCCAAGGTATATGGTTATGGGAACATGGAACGGGATAACTTTTGGTTTTCGAAACAACTTAACAACCTATGGTTTTTGGAACAACGTTAAAACAGACAACCAACTGTGAACTCGCCAACCTTTTGTTGACACGTTACCACATGCTTTGCAGGTCGTTAGGTACATGGCAGGGGCTTGCATGCGGAGTGATCGTTGTGGCAAGGAACCTACTCTGGGGTTCCTAACATTAAACTTTATGTTTTGAATTATTTATGGGTTTTAGACTTTACGCTTCTGCTAACTTTTAAATTTGGTTTTGGATTTTGGTTTGGTGAACTTTAAACGTTTGGTTTGCTATGGTTTTATTTTACTTTACTTTACTTTAGTTAAATGTTCAGTAAGATTGGTGGTTTGATCCTGGTCACTCACACGCCTCGCGGTAATACTCTGCTTGTGGATTTTGAGGGTGTGACACCTTCCGACAAAGCGGATGTCCCGAGAATCTCCGCATTGTCAACGCCACTGGTGTATTTCAGTCAAGGGCACTTGACTGGTGGACCACCGAGCGCAACAGGCGCGGAAACGATGCAGCCTATGATCTCGCATGGGACGAGCTAAAAGAGCTCATGATGAAGGAATTCTGCCCTCCCCACGAAGTTCAGAAGCTGGAAAACGAGTTCTGGAACATCAAGTAAATTGGAGGTGATAACACTGGTCTCACCGCCCAATTCAAGCAGTTGAGCATCATCTGTCCGAGTCAAGTGGACATTACTGAGAAAGCCATCAAGAAGTACATCCGTGCTCTCCCAGACTATGTCGCTGACTTTGTTCAAGCAGCGAAACTAGCAACAATTGAGGAAACTTACCAGCTCACCGCGTAAATCAACGACAAGCGAGTCTTGACTGGAACTTTCAAGGTCTCGACCAAGAGTCTCTACCAAGCTACTACAACGCCAAGCACAGACACCCCACCATCTCAAGCCCCCAAGTCCAATCGTCAAGGTCACAAGCGAAGGAACTCCAGCATGAACTGTGCGGTAGTCGCACCGCCTAACAACCAGTCTCGCCAGGTTGCTACTCCCAATGCACCACCCGCTAAGCAAGCGTATACTGGGAATCACCCACTGTGCCCTGCCTGTACCTATCATCATCGAGTGGAGACAAACTGCCGTTTTTGTGTCAACTGCAACATCTATGGGCACTACACAGCCAACTGCTACTTAGGCCCTCGTCAGCAAGCTCCTCAAGCTCTCGCAGCACTGCCATCTCAACCTTTCACTCCCCAGGTCAACCCAGCACTTCCAACACCAGTTGCTCATGCACATGCTTGCTACACTTGTGGCGATCCTAGCCACTTTAGCAATGTCTGCCCACAGCGTGTTGTAAAACAAGAGCCAAGCACAGACACCGCACCATCTCAAGCCCCCAAGTCCAATCGTCAAGGTCGCAAGCGAAGGAACTCCAGCAAGAACTGTGCGGTGGACGCACTGCCTAACAACCAGTCTCGCCAGGTTCCTATTCCCAACGCACCGCCCGCTAAGCATGTGTATACTGGGAATAACCCACTGTGCCCTACCTGCACCTATCATCATCCAGTGGAGACAAACTGCCGTTTCTGTGTCAACTGCAACATCTATAGGCACTACACAGCCAACTACCACTCAAGCCCTCTTCAGCAAGCTCCTCAAGCTCTCGCAGCACTGCCAGCTCAACCTCTCACTCCCCAGGTCAACACAGCACTTCCAGCACCAGTTGCTCATGAACGTGCTTGCTACACTTGTGGCGATCCCAACCACTTTAGCATTGTCTGCCCGCAGCGTGTTGTAAAATAAGAGCCACCACAACAGCAACAACAACAATGACAGCAACAGCAACAACAGCAGCAGCAGCAGCAATAACCGCAAGCTGCCCGTGGGAGAACTTTCAACATCAATCTACGCCAGGCTCAGAATGACAACAATGTTGTCAACAGTACGTTCCTTGTCAATGGTATTTACGCATCATGCTTATTTGATACTGGAGCCGATAACTGTTTTGCATCGGTTGAATTCGAAAAGCTTTTAAAATGTAAACGCGCTAAACTCCCAAAGACATTCGACGTAGAAGTCACCACCGGAAGAACAGTGTGACAACCCTCATGATTACATGTATCCGTACGATTAGTTAATGTTAATTAAAGTGCTTGATGACTGTGCTGAATTACTTAACTGCTTTCTGATTACTGCGTCACACTTACACGTGCTTGTTAATATACTAGTCTTGTGTAGAAAATTGACTAAATAGTCCTGTATGCTTCCTGAGTATTGGGAATTAAAAGTGTTACAAAAAGATACATAAAAGACACTAAACGGAACAACTTAGCACTTTAACGAACCGGTATCTAACCGAACAACCGGACATTACCCGGGACACCAAAATATTGTAAGAAACATTGTTTAATTGTTTCTTGGCTAGTTATGATCCCCGAACACCTTAACACCCACTAAATTCTCTACTAACTAACATATGTAATCAAAATACTTGGATATGAAATAATATTTACCAACTACCATGAAATGTTACAATTAACCCCCCCCCCCCCCCCATGTGTTTACGGTCCAAGGAGGACCCCACCAAGATCACCATAATCCTATTAGATCTCCTCATATATTTTGTTTAGATATTGCTTGCTTGAGTGAACAAAATATGGAAGAAGGAGATTATAAGTATGGTCCTTTAGATCTTCATGATATCATTCACATCTTCACTCAACTTCACCCATTCCCTCAAACTCTCCCTCTCCCTCTCGGCCCTCACTAGAACCGCCACCACCACCACTTTATCACCATCATCTTCATCCATTCCCAAGCTCCATTCAAGTGGTAGAAGGTTCCTTGTGAAGTTTGAAGCTTGTGGATCATCAAAGAGCTCACTTACTTGCCTTTACACACCATTTTCACCATCATTTTCACTAGAGTTCTTCCCTAGCTTTAAGCTAGTTGTAAGTTCTTGATTAACCTTGTTTACTTCTACTTTAATTGTTAAAAGATATAATAGGATGAAGTAATGCTAGTATGATGTTGTTTTGTTTATGTTGATAATGGTTACTTGATGAAAACTTGTACTCTAGAAATCTGATATGAACAATGGTACTTGACATGATGAATCTGAGTTAAATAAACGATAACCTGCTGCAAGTGATGTTAAATGTCGTTGTTGATCACTAAACATGTTAACGGAACAAATAGAACTTGCGTTAGAGCGCTATAAGCTGAAAACAGCTTCTGTCCAAGCATTTACAGCCAACTTCAGTTGGCTGTAAACAGGTCAATATTTATCGAAAAACTGATTTTCTTGAGTCTATAATGTGTTATTTCGAAATACGGTTCTAATGGCAATGGAATCATAATTTTTGGACTTGGTTTACAATTTTTAAATGGGTCGTTTTTCACAACAGCAAAAGCTGCGTTTTTACTGCAGAAAATATGTGTTATGTTTTTCGACATAACTTGAAATCTGTGTAGAATTAGCTCATGAAATTTGTACTGTAGATGACCACTGATGTCATTGTAATTCTCCAACTGGAATTTCATCAATCGGACTTACGATGAATGATTGCAGTCCATGGACTGCAGTCAGAAAGTGATGAATCTGATTGCAGTCCGATAAATGATTTTTTTATAAAATATTGGTAATGAATTGGATCCCGATATTTTTACACAATAATATTTGGATTGTTTAAAACATTCTGTAAATGTTTGATAATTTTTAGAGTAAGTTAACTATTTTATTAAAATACCCGAAAACAGTCCAGTTTTGGATGTTCAAGCTGAAACAATATAACTAGTGATTTGCATGTCTAAATGTCGGTTATGTTATCCGATAATGATCTAACGTGTTATATGTCAATAAAAGTGTTATGTGCAATACCGTATGCTTGCTCTTGAGTAGCTATAGGTGGAATGTTATATGGGCGTGAACTATTAAAGTGAGTACATGTTATGTAATAGATACGTGTAGGAACTTTGTGCTCTATTTGAAAACCACTAAATGACTAACTGGTAATCATATTAGGACGTGATTGACCGACCTTGACTGTTAGCTATTTTTGAGAGTCAAACCGAGCAACCGAGGTGAGTTCACACTCTTTCTAAGGCATGGGATTCCCGGTTGTTGGGAATGGGTTAAAGAACTAAAACGGAACCTGCATATCCTCCTTAGGTAGGATATGTACCGCCATCCTCCATGGGTAGGATGCCAGTATTAATCCTGCGTATTCTCCTTGGGTAGAATACGTACGTTCGTCCTCCTTGGGTAGGACAACAATCTTAAACTTACTAGACAAAACTCTATCATGAAGTACCTCATTTTTATATCAACTTAATCGCCGGGCCAATGGCGAGCGGGTCATTAGTTAATAGCCCTATTAGGGTTGACAAGCCTCACACCGTGCCGTTCGGACGGGCGTGTACTAATGGATCTGGGTAAACTGTCAATGATGATAGACATTGACGTAGGGCACAACTATTGTTCGTCAGTTGTCGATATGGTAAAAGTCTAGTGGTTCACATGGGGAAGCCCCCCACGGGTCATGGTTTGGGAAAGAAGGAATTGGTTAATCATATTTTCAACTATGGGGTAACCCCCACGGCAAGTAATCCAACTAAACGAAAACCATGTTTTTGAAACAACCTAAAACGAACACCCAACGGTGAACTCACTCAACTTTGTTGTTGACTCCTTGTTACATGCCTTGCAGGTCGTTAGATGCTTATGGAGCTTGCATGAGGAGGAGGTCGTTGTGGGATATGGACTGTTATGTTCCGTGCTTAACATTTGAACTTTATGTACTTATTGAACTTATGTTTTGGTTCTACGTCTTATGCTTCCGCTGTTAACTTAAAGTTGGTTACTTTCTTTTGGTCACCAATTGTATTGTGGTTGGTTTTATTTACTTAATTACGTTGTTCAATTTGATTGGTGGCTCGATCCTGGTCGCGTCACGCCTCCAAGCGGTGATACTCCGCATGGTGGATTTTGGGGGTGTGACAGATTGGTATCAGAGCCATTGGTTATAGTGAACTTGGTTTTAAAAAGGGAAAGCTTTTTGACAAAACCAAACTATAACCTGTACAGTGCTCAACGATCCACAACGACGCTTCGCTCCACGTGCAAGACTCAACATTCTAGGTGATATGGTTTATGTTTATATTACCTACCTGTTAGTTACATAGTACATTGTTCATGGTATGCTTAGATAAATGTAGCAACTATTGTTGAAAACACATGTGTGCTTACTCTCTTCTGTCATCGCACTTTCACGACACCTTGCTCACTCATGTTTCCTTTGATATGAAGATCATGAGTGGACGACTGAACCTAACTCAAGCCCAGCTGACGACTCTAATCAACGAACGAGTGGCTGAGGCACTCGCAGCTGTCCCTGCAGGAGGTCAACATGCTCAACCTCTCGTATGTACGTTCAAAACGTTCATGGATTGCCAACCCAGTACTTTCAGCGGCACAGAAGGAGCTGTAGGTCTTCTTCACTGGTTCGAGAAGATTGAGTATGTTTTTGAGATGTGTGAATGCCCCGAAGATCGTAGGGTGAAATTTGCTACTGGAACACTTGAAGGTACTGCGTTAACCTGGTGGAAAGCACAGGTTCAACTGCTAGGGCTGGCGGTTGCTAATGCCACCCCATGGAATGACTTCAAAGATTTGATCAAAGAAGAGTATTGTAGTCGTGACGACATCCACAAGCTAGAGGTGGAATTTTTCAACTTGAAGATGACGGGGTCTGAGATCGAGGCATACACAAAGAGGTCGAACGAACTAGCTATCCTGTATCCTACTATGGTGGATCCTCCTATCAAGCGCATCGAGCTGTATCTTAAGGGTTTGGTGCCAGAAATTCAAAGCCATGTGACCTCGGCTAATCTTGGCACCATTCAGCAAATCATTCGGTTGGCTCATCGTCTCACTGATCAGGCAGTTGAGCAGAACAAGCTGCCCAAGCGTATTAGCGCTACTACTACTGATGCTCCCAGTGATAACAAGCGCAAGTGGGATGGAAATTCGGGCAAGGGTTCTACTTCTGTTCAGTCTCAGTCCCAGCAGTGAAAGACTGATGACTACCAGAGTCCTGGTCAGCAATCTTCTGGTAGTCAAGGACAGGGTGGATACCGAGGGAACCACCCCAAGTGCAACCGGTGCAACAAGCATCATAGCGGGCAGTGCAACAAGGGTCGTTGTCTGAGGTGTAACAAGTTTGGTCATGAAGTAAAGGATTGCAGGGGCACACGACCAGCAAATCAGAATCGCCAACAACAACAACAAGCTCCACAGAACCACCAGCAGCAACAACAGCAGGGCAATAAAGGATGCTTTCAATGTGGCGCTGAAGGCCACTTTAAGAGGAACTGTCCTCAGCTGAACCAGAAACAGAACAACAACAACAATCAGGGGAACGGAAACAATAATGGGGGGAAACAATGATGGCAATGGAGCCAGGGGACATGTTTTCGTACTGGGTCAGGGTGATGCAAGGAACGATCCCAACGTGGTGATGGGTAAGTTTCTTCTGGATGATTTCTTTGTTACTGTTTTATTTGATTCGGGTGCCGATACTAGTTATGTGTCCTTAAAAGTTAGTCAAATGCTTAAGCGCACCCCAACACTTTTGACCACCAAACACACGGTAGAGCTAGCAAACGGTAAAAGTCTCGAGGCCACGCACATAGTTAAGGGTTGTAACCTCGTCTTAGCTGGTCAGACCTTCTCTATTGATCTTATTCCTATCGTTCTGGGTAGTTTCGACGTTGTTATTGGGATGGATTGGTTATCTCATCAACAAGCGGAAATTCTTTGCAACGAGAAGATTGTCCGCATCCCTCGTCCTGGTGAAGAACCTCTCGTGATTCATGGCGACAAGAGTGGTGCTGTTGTGGGCATCATCTCTTTCCTTAAGGCCCAGAAGTGTTTGCGAAAGGGCCACACTGCTATCCTAGCCCTCGTTTCTGATACATCCTCGGAAGAAAGGAAGATAGAAGACATACCTATTGTACGTGATTTTCCTGTGGTATTTCCTGAGGAATTACCTGGTCTTCCGCCTCATCGTCAAGTTGAGTTTCAAATCGAGCTAGCTCCTGGAGCAGCGCCCATAGCTCGAGCACCTTACCGCTTAGCTCCATCAGAACTAGAAGAATTATCCACTCAATTGCAAGACCTCTTAGACAAGGGATTTATTCGTCCTAGCTCTTCGCCCTGGGGAGCTCCAGTCTTGTTTGTGAAGAAGAAAGACGGTACATTCAGAATGTGTATTGACTACCGCGATCTCAACAAGGTGACCGTGAAGAATCGTTATCCTCTCCCACTCATTGATGACTTATTCGACCAGTTGCAAGGGTCGAGTTTCTACTCCAAGATTGACCTGAGGTCAGGTTACCATCAACTGAGAGTCCGAGATGAGGACGTCTCCAAAACAGCATTTAGAACTCGTTATGGGCATTACGAGTTTCTGGTTATGCCTTTCGGATTGACGAACGCACCAGCGGTCTTCACGGATCTCATGAACCGAGTATGCAAACCTTACCTGGATAAGTTCGTTATTGTTTTCATCGACGACATCCTGATCTATTCTAAGAGTCAGGAGGAACACGAGCAGCATCTATGACTTATGCTGGAACTTCTTCGAGCAGAGCAACTGTATGCTAAATTTTCGAAATGTGACTTCTGGCTTCGCGAAGTCCACTTTCTAGGCCACGTGGTAAACAAGGATGGGATTCATGTTGATCCATCCAAGGTTGACTCGATCAAGAACTGGCCTGCACCCCGTACACCAACAGAAATCCGCCAATTCTTGGGTCTGGCAGGATATTACAGAAGGTTTATCAAGGATTTCTCAAAGATTGCGCAACCTCTCACTTCACTGACTCAGAAGGGTGTCACCTACCGTTGGGGTGATGCACAAGAATCTGCTTTTCAGCACTTGAAAGATAGACTTTGTAGCGCGCCTATCCTCTCATTGCCTGAAGGCACAGATGATTTTGTGGTTTATTGCGACGCTTCCATCCAAGGACTTGGTTGCGTGTTGATGCAACGTGACAAGGTCATTGCCTACGTATCGCGCCAACTTAAAGTTCATGAAAGGAACTACACTACGCACGACTTGGATATGGAGACATTACCTGTACGGTACCAAGTGCACCATTTACACCGATCACAGGAGTCTCGAGCATATCTTCAAGCAAAAAGAGTTAAACATGCGACAACGTCGATGGGTCGAGCTCTTGAATGATTACGAATGTGCGATCAAGTACCATCCGGGCAAGGCCAATGTTGTGGTCGACGCCCTCAGTCGAAAGGATACTATACCTAAACGTGTGAGAGCGTTACAACTTACCACCCAATCTAGTCTTCCCACTCAGATACGAGATGCTCAGGTCGAAGCATTGAAAGCAGAAAACATCAGGGCTGAGTCCTTACGAGGATCGAGGAAGTGGTTAGAACAAAAGGAAGATGGCACTTACTACGTAACAGGGCGCATCTGGGTCCCACTCTACGGGAACTTACGCGAGCTTGTGATGGATGAAGCGCACAAGTCTCGTTATTCGGTACATCCTGGTTCGGATAAGATGTACCACGATCTCAAGACTACGTATTGGTGGCCTGGTATGAAAGCCAACATAGCAACCTACGTCAGTAAATGCTTGACTTGTGCTAGGGTCAAGGTCGAATATTAGAAACCATCAGGCCTACTCCAACAACCAGAGATCCCGACATGGAAATGGGAGCAAATTTCCATGGATTTCGTTACTGGCCTGCCTAGATCTCAACGCGGAAATGATACCATTTGGGTGATCATGGATCGACTGACCAAGTCTGCACATTTTCTGGCTATCAAGGAAACAGATAAGTTTTCTACCCTAGCAGACGTCTATCTAAAGGAAGTAGTGTCAAGGCACGGAGTGCCAACCTCCATCATCTCTGATCGTGACTCACGTTTTACATCTGAGTTGTGGCAAGCTATGCACAAGTCCTTTGGTTCTCGATTAGACATGAGCACAACATATCATCCACAGACGGATGGGCAATCTGAACGCACCATCCAAACCCTTGAAGACATGCTTAGGGCATGTGTAATCGACTTTGGTAATGGCTGGGAAAAACACCTCCCGTTAGTGGAGTTTTCGTATAACAACAGTTACCACACCAGCATCCAGGCCGCTCTGTTTGAGGCATTATACGGACGGAGGTGCCGATCACCTCTTTGTTGGGCAGAGGTTGGCGACAGTCAAATCACTGGCCCAGAACTTGTAGTAGATACAACTGAGAGGATTGCTCAGATACGACAATGAATGGCGGCAGCTCGTGACCGTCAGAAAAACTATGCAGATAAGCGACGAAAACCACTCGAGTTCCAGATTGGGGATCGAGTGCTACTTAAAGTCTCACCTTGGAAAGGTGTAGTTCGTTTTGGCAAACGAGGCAAACTCAATCCGCGTTATGTCGGACCGTTCGAAATTATTGAGAAAATTGGCAAAGTCGCTTACAAGTTGAACCTATCTGAAGAACTTAGCGGAGTTCACAACGTATTCCATGTGTCGAATCTGAAGAAGTGCCTGTCAGATGAGACCCTCATAGTTCCCTTAAAGCAGCTAACAACCGACGACCAGTTGCGATTCGTCGAGGAACCAGTTGAAATCATAAACCGAGATTGTAAGATTCTCAAGCGCACCAGAATACCTCTTGTTCGAGTTCGTTGGAACTCCCGTCGTGGCCCAGAGTATACCTGGGAACGAGAAGACCAAATGAAACTCAAGTATCCCCAGCTGTTTAAGAAAAGTACAACCACTACTGAGGCTGAAGCTACTGCAGAATTTCGGGACGAAATTCCAAACCAACGGGGGGATGATGTGACACCCCAGGAAAACCAGGAAAACCACGCAACTTAACTAGCTCCTCAGTAACCACGTGCTAAATTTTGGGACGAAATTTTCTTAATAGAGGGAGAATGTGACAACCCTCATGATTACATGTATCCGTACGATTAATTAATGTTAATTAAAGTGCTTGATGACTGTGCTGAATTACTTAACTGCTTTCTGATTACTGCGTCATACTTACAAGTGCTTGTTAACATACTAGTCTTGTGCAGAAAATTAACTAAATAGTCCTGTATGCTTCCTGAGTATTGGGAATTAAAAGTGTTACAAAAAGATACATAAAAGACACTAAACGGAACAACTTAGCACTTTAACGAACCGGTATCTAACCGAACAACCGGACATTACCCGGGACACCAAAATATTGCAAGAAACATTGTTTAATTATTTCTTGGCTAGTTATGATCCCCGAACACCTTAACACCCATTAAATTCTCTACTAACTAACATATGCAATCAAAATACTTGGTTATGAACTAATATTTACCAACTACCATGAAATGTTATAATTAACCCCCCCCCCTATGTGTTTACGGTCCAAGGAGGACCCCACCAAGATCACCATAATCCTATTAGATCTCCTCATATATTTTGTTTAGATATTGCTTGCTTGAGTGAACAAAAGATGGAAGAAGGAGATTATAAGTATGGTCCTTTAGATCTTCATCATATCATTCACATCTTCACTCAACTTCACCCATTCCCTCAAACTCTCCCTCTCCCTCTCGGCCCTCACTAGAACCGCCACCACCACCACTTTATCACCATCATCTTCATCCATTCCCAAGCTCCATTCAAGTGGTATAAGGTGCCTTGTGAAGTTTGAAGTTTGTGGATCATCAAAGAGCTCACTTACTTACCTTTACACACCATTTTCACCATCATTTTCACTAGAGTTCTTCCCTAGCTTTAAGCCAGTTGTAAGTTCTTGATTAACCTTGTTTACTTCTACTTTAATGGTTAAAATATATAATAGGATGAAGTAATGCTAGTATGATGTTGTTTTGTTTATGTTGATAATGGTTACTTGATGAAAACTTGTACTCTAGAAATCTGATATGAACAATGGTACTTGACATGATGAATCTGAGTTAAATAAACGATAACCTGCTGCAAGTGATGTTAAATGTCGTTGTTGATCACTAAACATGTTAACGGAACAAATAGAACTTGCGTTAGAGCGCAATAAGCTGAAAACAGCTTCTGTCCAAGCATTTACAGCCAACTTCAGTTGGCTGTAAACAGGTCAATATTTATCGAAAAACTGATTTTCTTGAGTCTATAACGTGTTATTTCGAAATACGGTTCTAATGGCACTGGAGTCATAATTTTTGGACTTCGTTTGCTATTTTTAAAGGGGTCGTTTTTCACAACAGCAAAAGCTGCGTTTTTACTGCAGAAAATATGTGTTATGTTTTTCATCATAACTTGAAATATGTGTAGAATTAACTCATGAACTTTGTACTGTAGATGACCACTGATGTCGTTGTAATGCTCCAACTGGAATTTCATCAATCGGACTTACGATGAATTTTTAATAAATTATTCCATGGACTGCAGTCAGAAAGTGATGAATCTGATTGCAGTCCGATAAATGATTTTTTTATAAAATATTGGTAATGAATTGGATCCCGATATTTTTACACAATAATATTTGGATTGTTTAAAACATTCTGTAAATGTTTGATAATTTTTGGAGTAAGTTAACTATTTTATTAAAATACCCGAAAACAGTCCAGTTTTGGATGTTCAAGGTGAAACAATATAACTAGTGATTTGCATGTCTAAATGTCGGTTATGTTATCCAATAATGATCTAACGTGTTATATGTCAATAAAAGTGTTATGTGCAATACAGTATGCTTGCTCTTGAGTAGCTACAGGTGGAATGTTATATGGGCGTGAACTATTAAAGTGAGTGCATGTTATGTAATAGATACGTGTAGGAACTTTGTGCTCTATTTGAAAACCACTAAATGACTAACTGGTAATCATATTAGGACGTGGTTGACCGACCTTGACTGTTAGCTATTTTTGAGAGTCAAACTGAGCAACCGAGGTGAGTTCACACTCTTTCTAAGGCATGGGATTCCCGGTGGTTGGGAATGGGTTAAAGAACTAAAACGGAACCTGCATATCCTCCTTTGGTAGGATATGTACCGCCATCCTCCATGGGTAGGATGCCAATATTAATCCTGTGTATTCTCCTTGGGTAGAATACATACGTTCGTCCTCCTTGGGTAGGACAACAACCTTAAAGTTACTAGACAAAACTCTATCATGAAGTCCCTCATTTTTATATCGACTTAATCGCCGGGCCAATGGAGAGCGGGTCATTAGTTAATAGCGCTATTAGGGTTGACAAGCCTCACACCGTACCATTCGGACAGGCGTGTACTAATGGATCTGGGCAAACTGTCAATGATGATAGACATTGACGTAGGGCACAACTATTGTTCGTCGGTTGTCGATATGGTAAAAGTCTAGTGGTTCACATGGGGAAGCCCCCCACGGGTCATGGTTTGGGAAAGAAGGAATTGGTTAATCATATTTTCAACTATGGGGTAACCCCCACGGAAAGTAAGCCAACTAAACGAAAACCATGTTTTTGAAACAACCTAAAACGAACACCCAACGGTGAACTCACTCAACTTTGTTGTTGACTCCTTGTTACATGCCTTGCAGGTCGTTAGATGCTTATGGAGCTTGCACGAGGAGGAGGTCGTTGTGGGATATGGACTGTTATGTTCCGTGCTTAACATTTGAACTTTATGTAATTATTGAACTTATGTTTTGGTTCTACGTCTTATGCTTCCGCTGTTAACTTAAAGTTGGTTACTTTCTTTTGGTCACCAATTGTATAGTGGTTGGTTTTATTTACTTAATTACGTTGTTCAATATGATTGGTGGCTCGATCCTGGTCGCGTCACGCCTCCAAGCGGTGATACTCCGCATGGTGGATTTTGGGGGTGTGACAAACAGTTAGCGTTAGTTCCGTTCTACGTGATTGTACTCTTGAACTCAACAATCACGTTTTCCTGATCGACCTCATACCTATGCAACTAGGTAGTTTTGACATCATAGTAGGCATGGATTTTCTTCGTGAGAATCGTGCCGAAGTTGTTTGTTTCAATAAGATGATTCGTTTTTCTCTTCCCAATGGTGACCAATTACGTGTTTACGGCGAGGTACTCTCGAAAGAGTTAAAGCTTATGTTGTGTATCCAAGTGATGTGTGCAAAATGCAACATATAAATTACATCAATTGTGGCATAAAACTAACCCTTTTTTAGTACTAATGTTGGAAAAAGTGTACTTTTGTCTTCCTTTTGTATTTTCAGGATTAAATGAGCTCAAATTAACAAAAGAAGCAAAAAGACATCAAAATCTAACATAAATACAAGAAAAGGAACAAGACGTGACATGCCCGACCCCACGACAGCATCTTCCCAAGCAAAACAAGATAACAAAAGACTGAACACGCCCCGTGCTCAGCCAGCACGGGGGCGTGCCCAAGTGTCAGCAGAAAAGACAAAGTGGTAGAAGCTTCTATTGCCCACCACAGGGCCGTGCTCAGCGGACACGGGGCCGTGGTCAACTATAAGATTCGCACAATCCAGGCAAATCTTCATAGTACAAAGATTCTTCTGCACACGGGGTCGTGCTCAACGGACACGGGGGTGTGGTCAACTAATAAGACAAAGCTGTATTAAATGAAGAAAGAGAAGGAGGTGGACACGGGGCCATGCCCACTGGACACGGGGCCGTGCCCGAACTTCTGTTCAGCCTATAAATAGGAGTGCTTGGCTCAAGCTCAAACCATCCCTTGGCACACCACCTCTCTCACACTTCACCCACCACCCACCACCACCATAACACCATCATCCACCACCATCATCCATTGTCCATCGTAGAGTGTGTGAGTCATCTCGGGATCCAAGATTGATCGTAAGAGTTCTTGACAATCAAGGCCATGTTTGCCTAAGTCTCTTACATCACTTGGTGAAGACAAAGTGTCTAGTGTAATACTTTTTATTTCTAATCTTTTCGCACTTTTTATTTGGTTTTGTATTAATGACTTTAATAACTAGTTGCTTATGTTGAAGGTGATCTTTCCTTATCGTTTGTCCGTGGTGTCTTGGCATTATTTTACTGTCTATATAAAATAAAAGATTTTCACCATTCATATCTCCACGGTCTATATGGAGGTATGTTGGCTACCTGGTTGGGGGTTAAGGGAACGGTTTGGTAAAGGTCTTGCCATTGTTCAGCGTTTAGAGGTCCTGCAATGGACCTGGGTCAAATTTAGTAGGACCTCCTTCAATACTTAACGGTATTGGATGGCGGGGGTCCAAACTCTTTGATCCCCTCATAAGTTAACTACTATTAATACTATAACCCGGCTATTTAGGACTGTATCCCTGCTGACTCAGACTACTTAGTCGAGGGTAACGTCACCTCCAAAAGAGGGGCCTACCATAATTTGCATTAATAACTTAATTAATTATCTTCCAATAATCCACCCTTTTAGGATTGTATCCTTGCTGACTCAAACTACTGGGGTGAGGGTAACGTCACCTTCAAAAGAGGGGCCTACTACAATAACTAATAATCTCTTAAATAAGTGCAAAAGTGCGGAAATAATCAAAGGTTACACTAGATACGAGTCGGAACCAAGTGATTCATCTTGTCTATCTGTTTTTCTTTTTATTTTTATTTTTCAGCATTTTAGTTAGTTTTTATTTTTCTTAGTTTAAAACATTTTTTCTAAACTTTTTGATTTGATTAGACGTTGAGGATAAACTGGTACTAAAAGCTCTTGTGTCCTTGGACGACCTCGGTATCTTACCAACACTATACTACGCTCACGATGGGTGCACTTGCCCACATGAGTGTCTAGTGTTAGTGAATATCGTGTTTTATAAATTTAAAACTTGACTAAAAAGTGTTAAAGGGGCTTAAAATATACACCTAATATATATAACACTTGACACCCATCAAGTTTTTGGCGCCGCTGCCGGGGACACAAGGATTTTAAGAAAGTTAGGAATCAACGGCCTAATCGTTTTTCTTATTTTTCATTTTTTTTAGTTTTTTCTGTTTCTGCAGAGCTCAGCACGGGCCGTGCCTGGTCGGACACGGGCCGTGCCCAGCATCATCACTGGCAGTTTTTATTTTCTGAGTTACAGAGAGCTGAGCACGGGGCCGTGTCGGTGCAACACGGTGCCGTATCCAACTCCCAGTAACAGGGATCCGGAAAGCAATTACTGTACCTCTGACCACGGGCCGTGTTCACTGAGCACGGGGCCGTGGTGAACATTCTGACCAACGTTCTTTTCTGTTTTTATTGCAGGATTTGGAACCCAGACGCCACATTTGAACCTCCTACGTAGTGCATGAGCTCCAGTTCTAGTAGAGACATAAAAGAACCTCTAGAAGAACCCGAACGCTTTCTCAGAAAAAGACTTAAAGCTAAAAATCAAGAGAAAGTTTCGAGGGACCCACTTCCAATGGCGGACCAGCGTACCCTCATGGATTACCTACGGCCCACCGTAGGTAATCTCGGCGCCGCTATCAATGCACCGAATGTCGAAGCCAACAACTTCGAACTTCGGCCGCATTTGATACAAATGCTTCAAAACTCCGCAACCTTCCATGGGCTTGCGGACGAGGATCCCCATCTACATATTACTAATTTCTTAGAAATATGTGATACCTTTCGGATCAATGGAGCATCAAATGACGCCATCCGCCTTCGAATGTTTCCATTTTCACTAAAAGACCGAGCTAAGGCTTGGCTTAACACCCTCCCAGTTGGCTCGGTAAACACCTGGGATGAACTAGCCCAAAAGTTTCTATATAAGTATTTCCCTCCCGCTAAAACGGCTAAATTAATGACTGAAATTAATACATATTCACAAGAGGATGGGGAATCCTTATATGAAACTTGGGAAAGATTCAAGGAGCTACTACGAAAGTGTCCCCATCACGGTCTTGCGGTATGGCAACAAGTATCCACTTTCTACAATGGGTTGTTGCCACACACAAGACAAACACTTGATTCTAGCTCCGGGGGACTTTTAGGTAATCGTCGCCCAAATGAAATATATAATCAAATTGAGGAAATTGCTCAAACCAATTTTCAATGGCACACTCCCCGAGGTAATAAATCTATTGCCCCGGGCGCCCATAAGGTCGATGAAAGCACTTCTTTACAAGCCCAAATCGAGGCCCTCTCTTCAAAAATAAAAAAATTAGAAATGACAAAAACGGCCTCGGTTATGGCTTGTGAAGGGTGTGGTGGGCCACATGAAAATTGGAGTTGTATGAAAGAATTAGATGAACAAACAGAAACGGTAAACTACATTGATAATAGACCTAGGCCGTCGGGTCCACCAACGGGTACCTACAACCAAGGATAGCGTAACCACCATAATCTTGGTTGGAAAGATCCCGGCAATAGTAGTAACCAACAGAACCAACGAACTAACTTTCAACAACCACAAAATTTCTCTCAACAACAAGGTGGAAGAGAAAGGCTTGAAGATACTGTATCTCGCCTCATCTCCGACACCGAAAAGAAAAACTCAGATCGATTTCAGCAATTGGAATCGAATTTTAGAAATCAACAAGCTAGCATTCAAAACATTGAAAAACAATTAAATCAACTAGCTCAAAATTTCTCCGAGAGACCACAAGGCGCGTTACCTAGCAATACCGAAACCAACCCAAAGGCGCTAGTACACCTCATCACATTAAGAAACCGAACCGTGGGTCCCGAGGATGCCCCGTTAGCGCCGGTTGAAGGAAGTCAATTCAGTCAAAGCACGACTTCACCCACTCCTCAACCAGAAAAGGCTTCCCCACCAAATCAAGAAACCACCAAGACTCTTCCAATTCCGTACCCCGGTAGGTTGAATCGTCAAAAGACCGATGAGCAATTCGCGAAGTTCGAAAATTTACTAAAACAATTGCAGGTTAATATTCCTTTTATTGGGGTCCTAACCCAAATGCCTAAATATGCAAAATTCATGAGGGATTTCCTCACTAACAAAAGGAAAATTGAATCATTGCAATTAGTTAACTTAGGCGAAGAATGCTCCGCCTTAGTACTCAACAAACTTCCACAAAAGAAAATCGACCCCGGAAGCTTCACAATTCCTTGCTCGATTGGGGAATCCCCCGTTCGTAATGCATTAGCCGATCTTGGGGCTAGCATTAACCTCATGCCCACATCGATGTTGAAACGACTCGGCCTAGGAACAACAAGCCCTACAAAGATGAGCATACAACTCGCCGACAGATCCTTCAAATTCCCACAAGGTGTCGCTGAAAATCTATTGGTAAAAGTTGACAACTTCGTTTTCCCAACCGACTTTGTCATCTTAGACATGGAAGAAGACACCGATGTCCCTCTCATCCTCGGGAGGCCATTTTTAGCTACCGCCCAAGCAGTGGTGGATATGAATGACGGAACGTTAACATTGAAGTTTGGGGACAAGGAAGTGAAGTTTGAATGTGGAAAAAGAGTAGAGGACGAAGACCCAGTCAACTACATGAAGGTCATAGACTCAAGCTTGGATGACGCTCTCCGACGGTGTAACATGGGATGCAATACATCCCACTTGGGTAACATATGACCAGGCTTTAGGTCTAGCCAAAGACCCTTATAAACGTGGCGCACCACGGAGGCATTCCGCGGAACTATCCTTAGTTTAGTTTAGATTAATTTTCATGTTTTCTAGTTAGTTTTAATTTTCAGGAATAAAACACACTTGAGATGGCAAAGGATACAAGGGAAACTTGAACCAGCACCCCATGCAGGAAAACAGAACCGTCCGACAAATTTCTTCGTTTACAGTAAGCTCGGCACGGGCCGTGTCCGCCCAACACGGCCACGTGCTGCACTGTCTGCAGAAAAAGACCCAGTTCAGGTAACTGGACATGGGCCGTGTTCACTCAACACGCCCCTGTGTCCAGGCTTCTGTTTCTCTTGATTTAATTTTGTTACTGGCACTTGAACACGGGGCCGTGCCCGGACAACACGGGGTCGTGTTCAGCGCCCAGTAACACAAAATTTTTGCTTTTTACATTTCTTTACACATTCAATCAACCTAAAAACCTATTTTTGGGACACATTGAGGACAATGTGTAATTTAAGTGTGGGGGGGATGCTAAAACCTTGAATCTTGCAAGTCCTAAATACAAGCCTTACACAAAACTCTATTGGAACCGCTAATCACCCCAAAATTTTTCAAAAAATTTTCATTTTTTTTACTTGTCTAGGTTTAACTCGGGAAATTCAAGTTCTCAAAAAGGTTATATTTTTACGAATTTACAACCGATAGCGTCGTGATAAAAAGAACCAACATAAGAAAATTATGAAAAGGCACGGCAAACTTAGTTAAAATTTGATTATATATACTTGATCACATAAAAACCCATTCCCACAAAAAGTGAGTTTTGAGCCTTTATTGAGCATACAATTACATATCATTAGACTAAATGCTCATTTTTCGTTTCTTGTGTGAATAGCCGCTTGGTTCTTACGACTCTAGAACTTGCCATGACGATACATTCCCGGTCCTTACCAACTTAAACCTGAGTAAGTAAATGATGGAGGCATTAGGACTAACCCTTTTTATTTCTACACCATTATTTTTCTTTTTTTTACCACCTACCCAAAATCCCCCTAGTTAGCCCCTTTGAGCCTAAACCTTTTCATTTCATAACCCAAACCAAACACCCTTTTACCCACCAAAACCTTTTTCATTTTTAACCCTTTGTTTTAGTAACAAGCTCGATTTTTCGTATGACTTTTCAAAAAAAAAAATGTGTGTTGATGATTAAGCAAAAGAAAATAAACAAACAAGTTCATCAAAAATAACTTTGTTTGAATAATAGCTTCATCAAAATAAAAGTTACAAAAAAAAAAGAAAAAGTCTTACGAAAACCGACGCTTGTTACGCTTTTAGCCCTTTTTCTACTAACCGCTAACCACTAACCCAACCACCTACCTTTAACCCAAGCCTAACCCTTCACCCAAAAAGTCCTCTTGATGTTTACAAAGGTTAATAAGTTAAAAAGGAGGAGGATTGATTGCTTGGCAAGCTTATGGTAGGAGTAAGTCCCATGCCGCTCTCGAGTGATCCACAAAAATACATTTTCGGGCGAGCGTTGAGTGATCCCCGTGAGGTATGTGAACTTGTATATAAATAAAATTTTACAAAGGCATGTTATGCCCTATTAAGTAATTTATCTTATGAAAAGTTTTAAATAAATCATGACGAATAGGATTGTAAATAAATAAAAATAAAACTAAATAAAGAATCTTGGAAATCCCGACACTCTATGACAGGCCCAAAAATCTTCTTCTCTACCCATTCCATTTGGGAGTGCAATAGCCACATATTAAAGAGTTTTGCTTGAGGACAAGCAAAGATTCAAGTGTGGGGGTATTTGATGTGTGCAAAATGCAACATATAAATTACATCAATTGTGGCATAAAACTAACCCCTTTTTAGTACTAATGTTGGAAAAAGTGTACTTTTGTCTTCCTTTTGTATTTTCAGGATTAAATGAGCTCAAATTAACAAAAGAAGAAAAATGACATCAAAATCTAACATAAATACAAGAAAAGGAACAAGACGTGACATGCCCGACCCCACGACAGCATCTTCCCAAGCAAAACAAGATAACTGAAGACTGAACACGCCCCGTGCTCAGCCAGCACGGGGGCGTGCCCAAGTGTCAGCAGAAAAGACAAAGTGGTAGAAGCTTCTATTGCCCACCACGGGGCCGTGCTCAGCGGACACGGGGCCGTGGTCAACTATAAGATTCGCACAATCCAGGCAAATCTTCATAGTACAAAGATTCTTCTGCACACGGGGTCGTGCTCAGCGGACACGGGGGCGTGGTCAACTAATAAGACAAAGCTGTATTAAATGAAGAAAGAGAAGGAGGTGGACACGGGGCCGTGCCCACTGGACACGGGCCGTGCCCGAGCTTCTGTTCAGCCTATAAATAGGAGTGCTTGGCTCAAGCTCAAACCATCTCTTGGCACACCACCTCTCTCACACTTCACCCACCACCCACCACCACCATAACACCATCATCCACCACCATCATCCATTGTCCATCGTAGAGTGTGTGAGTCATCTCGGGATCCAAGATTGATCGTAAGAGTTCTTGACAATCAAGGCCATGTTTGCCTAAGTCTCTTAGATCACTTGGTGAAGGCAAAGTGTCTAGTGTAATACTTTTTATTTCTAATCTTTTCGCACTTTTTATTTGGTTTTGTATTAATGACTTTAATAACTAGTTGCTTATGTTGAAGGTGATCTTTCCTTATCGTTTGTCCGTGGTGTCTTGGCATTATTTTACTGTCTATATAAAATAAAAGATTTTCACCATTTATATCTCCACGGTCTATATGGAGGTATGTTGGCTACCTGGTCGGGGGTTAAGGGAACGGTTTGGTAAAGGTCTTGCCATTGTTCAGCGTTTAGAGGTCCTGCAATGGACCTGGGTCAAATTTAGTAGGACCTCCTTCAATACTTAACGGTATTGGATGGCGGGGGTCCAAACTCTTTGATCCCCTCATAAGTTAACTACTATTAATACTATAACCCGGCTATTTAGGACTGTATCCCTGCTGACTCAGACTACTTAGTCGAGGGTAACGTCACCTCCAAAAGAGGGGCCTACCATAATTTGCATTAATAACTTAATTAATTATCTTCCAATAATCCACCCTTTTAGGATTGTATCCTTGCTGACTCAAACTACTGGGGTGAGGGTAACGTCACCTTCAAAAGAGGGGCCTACTACAATAACTAAGATAATCTCTTAAATAAGTGCAAAAGTGCGGAAATAATCAAAGGTTACACTAGATACGAGTCGGAACCAAGTGATTCATCTTGTCTATCTGTTTTTCTTTTTATTTTTCAGCATTTTAGTTTGTTTTTATTTTTCTTAGTTTAAAACATTTTTTCTAAACTTTTTGATTTGATTAGACGTTGAGGATAAACCGGTACTAAAAGCTCTTGTGTCCTTGGACGACCTCGGTATCTTACCAACACTATACTACGCTCACGATGGGTGCACTTGCCCACATGAGTGTCTAGTGTTAGTGAATATCGTGTTTTATAAATTTAAAACTTGACTAAAAAGTGTTAAAGGGGCTTAAAATATACACCTAATATATATAACACTTGACACCCATCACCAAGCGAGTAATTACTTACGCAAGGAGTACATCGCTTTCCTAGCCCATATCGTAGTACCGGCGAACAAGAAGAAAACCGTGAAATACGTTTCTGTTGTTTGTGATTTTCCTAAAGATTTTCCTGATGATTTACCTGATTTACCCCCTACTCGCGATATTGATTTTCGTATTGATCTTATTCTTGGTGCTACACATGTTGCAAAAGCTCCCTATCGCCTTGCACCATCCGAAATGCGCGAGCTATTTAGCCAACTTCAAGAATTGCTTGATAAAGGCTTTATACGCCCGAGCACATCACCATCGGGCGCACCTGTTCTTTTTGTGAAAAAGAAGGATGGATCGTTCCGAATGTGCATCGATTATAGGGAACTTAACAAGCTCACTATCAAAAACCGCTACCCGCTACCCCGAATCGACGATTTATTTGATCAACTTCAAGGTGCTACGTGTTTCTCAAAGATTGATTTACGTTCCGGCTATCACCAGTTGCGTGTACAAGAACAAGACATCCCGAAAACCGCTTTTTATACTCGTTATGGCCATTATGAATTAGTGGTCATGCCTTTTGGTCTCACGAACGCACCAGCGGTCTTCATGAACTTAATGAACCGTGTGTGCAAAGCCTTTTTGGATCACTTCATCATTGTGTTTATCGATGACATTCTTATCTACTAGAAGTCGAGAGCCGAACACACGCAACATCTTCGTTTAGTTCTCAAACTTCTTCAAGGAAATCGCCTCTACGCCAAGTTCTCCAAGTGTGAATTTTGGCTCGAGGAAGTTCAATTCCTCAGTCACACCATTAACAGTCAAGGAATTCACATCGATCCCGCGAAGATTGAAGCTGTAAAGAGTTAGTTTCTCGGATTGGCGTGTTATTACCGTCGATTCATCGCTGACTTTTCTAAAATCACCGTACCTCTTACCGCTTTAACTCATAAGGACAAACCTTTTGTTTGGGGTTCTGAACAAGAAGACGCCTTTCAAACTTTCAAGTGTATGCTTTGCAACGCTCCTGTCCTCGCACTTCCCGATGGAAACGACGATTTCGTTGTTTATTGCGATGCCTCAAACCTAGGTCTCGGTTGTGTCCTTATGCAACGAGACAAGGTTATCGCGTATGTGTCTCGACAACCCAAGACCCACGAGAAGAACTACACTACCCACGATCTCGAGCTTGGTGCACTTGTTTTTGCGTTAAAGATATGGCGACACTACCTTTATGGTACAAAGTGTACGGTCTTCACCGACCAGAAGAGCTTACAACATATCTTGAATAAGAAAGAACTAAACATGTGCCAACGCAGATGGTTTGAACTTCTTAACGACTATGATTGCGAGATACGCTACCATCCCGGCAAGGCAAACGTCGTAGCCGATGCTCTCAGTCGACAAAGTGATGCGTGTTAGGTGTATATGTAGGTTTAAGTATATTTTAAGCCCTTTTACACTTTCTTTAGCCAAGTTTTAAATTTATAAAACACGATATTTACTAACACTAAACACACATATGGGCAAGTGCACCCATCGTGAGCATAGTATAGTGTTGGTAAGATACCGAGGTCGTCCAAGGACACAAGAGCTTTTAGTACCGGTTTATCCTCAACGTCTAATCAAATCAAAAGTTTAGAAAAATGTTTTAAACTAAGAAAATAAAAACTAACTAAAATGCTGAAAAATAAAAATAAAAGAAAAAACAGATAGACAAGATGAATCACTTGGCTCCGACTCGTGTATAGTGTAACCTTTGATTATTTCCGCACTTTTGCACTTATTTAAGAGATTATCTTAGTTATTGTAGTAGGCCCCTCTTTTGAAGGTGACGTTACCCTCAACCCAGTAGTTTGAGTCAGCCAGGATACAATCCTAAAGGGTCGGATTATTGAAAGATAATTAATTAAGTTATTAATGCAAATTATGGTAGGCCCCTCTTTTGAAGGTGACGTTACCCTCGGCTAAGTAGTCTGAGTGAGCAAGGATACAGTCCTAAGTAGCCGGGTTATAGTATTAATAGTAGTTTAACTTATGAGGGGATCAAAGAGTTTGGACCACCGCCATCCAATACCGTTAAGTATTGAAGGAGGTCCTACTAAATTTGACCCAGGTCCCTTGCAGGATCTCTAAACGCTGAACAACGGCAAGACTCTTACCAAACCGTTCCCTTAACCCCCGACCAGGTAGCCAACATACCTCCATATAGACCGTGGAGATATGAATGGTGAAAATATTTTATTTTATATAGACAGTAAAATAATGCCAAGACACCACGGACAAACGATTAGGAAGAATCACCTTCAACATAAGAAACTAGTTATTAAAGTCAATAATACATAACCAATTAAAAAGTGCGAAAAGATTAAAAATAAAAAGTATTACACTAGACACTTGTCTTCACCAAGTGATGTAAGAGACTTAGGCAAACATGGCCTTGATTGTCAAGAACTCTTACGATCAATCTTGGATCCCGAGACGACTCACACACTCTATGATGGACAATGGATGATGGTGGTGGATGATGGTGTTATGGTGGTGGTGGGTGGTGGGTGAAGTGTGAGAGAGGTGGTGTGCCAAGGGATGGTTAGATCTTAAGCCAAGCACTCCTATTTATAGGCTGAACAGAAGCTCGGGCACGGCCCAGTGTCCAGTGGGCACGACCCCGTGTCCACATCCTTCTCTTTCTTCATTAATTGCTCTTGTCTTTATTAGTTGACCACGGCCCCGTGTCCGCTGGGCACGACCCCGTGTGCAGAAGCATATCTGTACTATCAAGATTTGCCTAGATTCTGCGAATCTTATAGTTGACCACGACCCCGTGTCCGCTGAGCACGGCCCCGTGGTGGGCGATGGAAGCTTCTACAACTTTGTCTTTTATGCTGACACTTGGGCACGCCCCCGTGCTCATTGAGCACGGGGCGTGTTCAGCCTTCTGATCTCTTGTTTTGCTTGGGAAGATGCTTTCGGGGAGGTCGGGCATGCCACGCTTGTTCCTTTTCTTGTATTTATGTTAGATTTAGCTGTCTTTTTGCTTCTTTTGTTAATTTGAGCTCATTTAATCCTGAAAATACAAAAGGAAGACAAAAACACACTTTTTCCAACATTAGTACTAAAAAAGGGTTAGTTTTATGCCACAATTGATGTAATTTATATGTTGCATTTTGCACACATCACAAAGCTATGTGCATAGTATTCGTACGAAGCCCTAATACGCGACGCGCAGCACGCATGCTTCCTTGAGAATACCTTGAAAGAGGAAATGAAGTGTGGTGCCGAAACTCAGTTAGTGAATAAATCAAATGGTATCTTTCACTATCTCGACCGTATTTGGATTCCTAGTCGCAATAACCTCCGGGAGATATTGATGACTGAAGCTCACAAATCCCGATACTCCATTCACCCCGGTGTCGACAAGATGTACCAGGACCTCCGTTCTAGGTATTGGTGGACGAGCATGAAAAAGGTTATCGCTCTGTATGTTTCGAAATGCCTAACTTGCTCGAAGGTTAAGGCCGAACATCAACGACCTTCTAGTTTACTCGAACAACCCGAAATCCTGATGTGGAAATGGGAAAGTATAGCCATGGATTTTATTACAAAACTCCCCCGCACGCCTTCTGGTCACGATAGCATTTAAGTTATCGTTGATCGTCTTACAAAATCTACTCACTTCATTCCGATACGAGAAGACTTTAAGGTTGAACGATTAGCACGAATCTATACCAACGAAGTCATTTGTCGACACGGGATGCCTCGTGACAACATCTCTGACCGCGATGGTCGTTTTACATCACGTCTCTAGGAGACATTCCAATCCGCTCTCGGTACGACTCTCAAGCTCAGTACCGCATTCCATCCCCAGACCGACGGTCAGACTGAGCGCACGATCCGCACCCTCGAAGACATGCTTCGTTGGTGCGTTATAGATTTTGGTGGTAATTGGGATTCGCATTTACCCTTAGTAGAATTTTCGTACAATAACAGTTATCACGCTAGTATACAAATGGCACCCTTTGAGGAACTATACGGCAGAAAATGTCGATCGCCTATTGTTTGGCACGAGATCGGAGACGCACAAATCCCCGGTCCCGAATTAATACATGAAACGACAGACAAGATTCTCCAAATAAGAGACAATCTCCTGAAAGCTCAGAGTCGTCAAAAAAGCTACGCCGATAAACGCCGCAAGCCCCTAGAGTTCGAAGTTGGAGATCACGTCCTCTTAAAGGTTTCACCTTGGAAAGGAATGATCCGATTCGGCAAGAAAGGGAAACTAGCGCCACGTTATGTGGGCCCCTTTAAGATTCTGGAAAGAATTGGTAAAGTGGCCTACCGACTCGAATTACCGGTTGAACTCAGCAACCTACACCCGAATTTCCACGTCTCAAATCTCAAGAAGTGTCTAGCTGAAGAGAATCTTCATGTACCTCTTGAAGACTTACAAATAAACGAGACACTACACTTCGTGGAAAAGCCAGTAGAAATCATGGATCGAGAAGCCAAGAAACTTTGACGTAGTCGCATTCCCATGGTGAAGGTTAGATCGGAAGGCAAGCGCGGCGCTGAGTTCACTTGGGAACTCGAAAGTAATATGACAGCTAAATATCCACAACTCTTTATTACATCTACTACATAATTTCGGGACGAAATTCCCTAAAGTATGGGAGACTGTAACAACCCGACTTTCGGTTGTTCCTATTTTATCGTTGATTCATTCGTAAACGCTTGTACTCCGAGATTCGATGATTACCAAGGGTTAACTACATTTTTAAACGCATTTTATATCGCTTATTTATCGCATTTAAATACTTATTACTTAAACGCTCATCGCAACGCAAACTCAACGAGAACTCAAAACGCGGATTTATTTATATTATCTGTGTGTTTAAATGTTAAATATGTTATATGTGTTTGATACTCTCTTAAAATGCTCAATCGCTCACTCGCGCAACTCGATTTATCACGCTGAAACGCAACGCAACACAACACTTAATTACCTTGCTAAAACACTTAAAGTACTCGAACTAACTAACGCAACCAAACACACCGAACGAACATCCAACAAGCAAAACGGGAAACACTCACACAAAACAGATCCCCTCGTACGAAGACACCACCTTCGTACAGAACCCAACCTGCACCAAATCTCTCTCTCTATAAATACCCAACTTACTCCCTCATTCACAACTTGCTGCCATTTGCACTAGAACACTCCCTACCTGCTTCCTCTCTGAATCCCAAGTAAGAATCATTATTTTTACAAGTATCACAACGATTTCCACAACGATTTTTCACGAGTTTATCTCCGATTTCATCTAAAACTTCTCTATTTTACGAAAACCTTCATCTTTTTCATCAAAACTTCTGATTTTGTTATGGATCTACACCTAAACGAGTGTATTGGGCTTAGCCTTGGCTTCCCAATATAGAGATCTGATGATTTCGCACTCACCAGGTGTTTAATCCAAGGAAAAACTGCTTTAAACTCGATTTTTACACTAAAACGGACCAAAACCGACATATGTTTCGCTCACTGAATAGTGGGACAAAGCGGTGTCGAAACCGGCAAGAAAAGGACTCGAAAACACATCCGATTAAGGCAAAAACACAGTTCCGAACGCATGAAGACCCAAAAACAGCCACCTGTGCGAGCCGGACTGGCTTGTACGAAGCACCGGCTTCGTACGAAGGCACTGGCTTCGTACAAACCAACCCATGTTCCCACCGGTGACTAAATCGCTCAAAAGACCTCTTCGGCTCTAAGTTTAATCAGTAGCTTAAGGCTAGAGGGATGAATACTCAATTTCCCGAAGAAAGACGCGAAGAACACTCGATTTTGGACACGGAAACAAGCAACTTCCACGAAGGCACAACCTTCGTACGAGGCGGCCCTTCGTACGAAGACCCTGTTTTCCACTCGACACTTCAACTCGACCGTTTCAGCACTTTGGAAGACTTCTGCACTTCTGTTCCCGTACACAGGCTGATCCGGCGCTCCCTGCACTCCTTTCCAGGCCATGTTTAACTGTTAAGCATGCACTGTGAGTATACTCGACCCCTTTTTCGCTTAACGCACTTTTGGGTGTTACATACGTTCTCTATCAAAACACGACGCACACAACGCTTAAACTCTTTTAAAACGCTAACCGCTCTCGCATGTTATACGTGAATAGTTGAATGGTTGTTTGCTATGTTTACACAGTGATGACTTGCCCTACCACCCTTAGCAACGATGGTACTATAGTTTGGACTCAGCACCTGTTTACTCAGGGGTTGTTAAGGATTTCTTACTAACCTTACGTGTGTGCTCACTGCGGTGAACACGTATCGCGCATACTCCACTACGTAGTCATGTTGGTTAGCTTGTATCATTGTCGATAGCTTACTTGATTCGCCCCTTTACGTGTTACATGCTGGTTATGCGTATACGCTTTATTACTATACTTATGCAAACTTGTGTACTCACCTTTACATTATTGTATTGACTTTTATTTTAACGTATGTGACAGGTTGATGGATTACTGCTGGAAATGGTTTAGGATTCTAGAAACCCGCCTAAATTTAATTGCAAGTTTTGTTACGTTTTGTTTTGTTGCTTGAGAAACTACTGAAATTCGTTTCGCTTTTGTGAGAATATTTGTTTGATTGTATGGGAAATTGAAACTTATTAAAAATTGTCATAATTAGTCGTTATGGATTCTCTCGAGCAACCTATTCGCATCATGCCACATCTCGATGATTCCGCCATCGGTTGGGGTGTGATAGTGGTAGCTGACTAACAACGCTTTTAGGTGTTTTTAAAGTTGCTTATTGTGTATGGTCTAATGGGGTCTCATTTGACATACATCACGCCGAAAATTACTCCTAAAACTTGTAAACTGCTCTGAAGCACTTCAACAAGCTTTTTTGTTCATAAAATCTTGTATTCCTACGGTAGACGCCATTCATTCCAGAAATTGTTATTTTGGTGATATGATGTGCACTCTTTGTGATACAAATCCTGAATCGATATATCGTCTCCTTTGCTTGTGCTATGTTGCTTCGGTGGTGTGGAGACAAGTTAGCGCTTGGTGTAAGGTTAGTCCGATCTTTGCTTTTTTCGATTAAAGATTTGGTGGAGTTGTATAAAGTTATGGTTCTTGGCAGTAAGGCTAAAAAAGTGTTCCAAGGTATCATCATGGTGACCTGTTGGTGTTTGTGGAATGCTAGAAACGAAAAACGGTTCTCGGATATTGAAATTAAAATAAAAAAAATCATTCAAGATATTAAGTCGTTAGGTTTCTTGTGGTATAGGAATAGATCAAACGACAGAAGTGTCTCATGGGATATCTGGTGTAATTTTGATTCATTGTAAGTCGGTGTTCTTGTTTGGTTGCCTCCTTCTAGCTTGATGGGTTGGCTTTGTGAATAATACTTACCTTTCAAAAAAAAAACTTGTATTCCTCTTCAAATGGTGTGAATTGCTGCGAGTATTGATCGCTAGGTAGACTTTGTTAGATTACTAAGTGCTACACGGAACCTTAGAAAGCGTTACAGTAAGCCATGATAAGACTATGGGGTGTGGAGGGGCTTGGGTTGGGAGCATTGCTCGATACGTGGTGAGAGTGGGATCCACAAGCTAATACTAAAAAACTAGGGGTGTGGTGGGGCGTCGCTTAGCTGGGCGTGGCCACCCATGTGGAATTTTTTTTAAAAACTAGAATTAAAAAAAACCTACATTGAACCAGCTAACTACAGCCCACCATGTCACCCAGGCCCCCCGCCCCACCCCAGGCAGAATCTCCACGCCAAGTGGGCAACGCTGACAAAAACGCCAACCTAGGGTGGCGCACCCGACGTTAAAGGGCCAAAACGTCCAAAACTCACGCGCACACCCACCAGCCTAAATTTACATACTTCCTTTGGTCAAAAGTGGAGTAAAAGACAAACTTCACTATCACATATATTTTTACCTTTTCAAGGCTAGGTGCATCAATATGCTTTAGTTCTTGTTATCTTAAAATTTTGGAAAATTTCATTAGTTCTTGTTATATTGCTTCCTTGACCGTTAAAAAAATAGCTGGCACGTGTGCGTTTTGAAACTAATAGGTAATGAATACTAAGTTATATTTTAGGTGAAAGCAACATCGTAATTCTTTTTCAAACATATAGGACAAGAATAAATTATTCCAGTATTTAAAATGAAAATCCAGGCAAATAAATTGTTATTACAATCCATGAACAATCCTTTTGAAGCTTCTAAGTTTTCGTTTTTAGTATAATGTTGGTTCAAATTTCTTGAAGAACATATGTTATTGGTCCATCCTTTTTCTTCTCTATGGAAGTCCATAATTTTTCTGCCCTGTATTATACCATGCAGAGAAGCCTGTAACAAAGAAGAAATGATGAAGAGAAAAAAGCTTAAAATCATTCGTCATGCAACAGCTATCCACTTTATGAGTGGGATATTACTGGGTACGTTCGAGTGTTTGATTGTTGTTTTCCCATATATGTTATTGAGCGTTTTGTTTAAAGATAGTTAAAACATACCGCATGGTACTGTTGAGGTCACCCGACCAGCTCTCTACTTCATCAACCATTGCAAACTTAAGGTTTGGTGTGATAACTGAACTTACAGAGAAAGTGTACATATCTGGACAACTCTTGATAACCACTTGGGTTAGTTCTGGTAGCTCCATGTCACATTTAGTGTGGGAGAAGTAGTTAAGATTTGGTAGAAATTCAAGCTTCACTTCTTCCAAGTGATTGAGGGAAAAAACTTCATTTATTTTTCCATGTTTGTGGTCATCTGCAACTACTGCCTCCATCATCTTGCATCTACATATATCCAGAATCTGTAGGTTTGAAAGACCTTTGAATGTGTGGAAAGAGCACAAATTTTTCAACTTTGGACACTCATAAACATGAACACTTTTCAGGTTTCTGATTTGTACCCCTTTGGAATCCCACACATGTTCAAGTGAATCACACTTTTCGACTTCTAACTTTTCTAGACTTGGAAATAGCATTTTCAAATCCGATGGAAATATGTTGACCAGCTTGTGACACTTATCAACTCTAAGAGATTTTAGTTTACCAAACTGGTTAGTTTCCAGTTGGCTGGACCATAACTCTTCAACACTATCGAGTTCAGACACTTCAAGTGTCTCCAGATTGGGAAATGCGACCTACAAAGTAAAGAAAATAGATGTTAAACAACTTCAACTTTTAAAAATTTATAGACCTTACTTAATTAGACCAGCTAATTCACTAGATCTGTGTTGATAAAGCTTAATTAAAGTTAAAATATATGTTTCGAGCTAATATTTTGGGTCGGGGGGTCTAAGTAGGTGCAGCCTCTCTATCTCCCCTCCCCGTATCTTATTGGTTATGTTTGTTTTTTATATATATGGTGTAAATAGTTTAACCTTGTATCAAAGCTGTTTATAGCTAGTTCCTTTGACTACCGGTTCATGACTTGATCAAGAAAACAAAATGATCATTTAACATATCCATGATCAATTATACCTTGTCATCAAAGACAGAAGACGGGTGATCAGTAGTATCTTCTTGACAGAAAGTTCTGAAATGTGTAAGCCAACGCAGTCGTAAAACTCTTAGTTGGGTAAACTCAATATGATCAACCCCTCTGCAGAAATAAGTGAGCCTGTTCAAACCAAATAGGATTACTTCTTTTAGTTTGACGAACACAATCCTTTCTTTTATTGTAGTTATAGAGGGTCTTTGGATTGAGATAACTTCTTCCATCATGTGACAGAATTGAATATAAAGTCCTTGTAGATGCACTAGATTTGGAAGGTGACCACTCCAAACTTCCTTCAGATTGGCAACATTCGTGATTGTCAATTCAGCCAAGATGGAAAATTCAACCTACAGTATTTTAGATAGTGTCAAGAATATCTTTAAAGTAATTTAGCAAATATTAGGAGTGAAAAAAATGAAATCTTATATAAAAGCACAAGGTTACTGCTGGCAATGGCATATACTACAATAGGTAATAAAGAGCTATATATTATCTATGAATAAACAGTAAAATGGATGAACTTTATAAATGAGACTCAAAGACCAACTCCAAGCTGAATCGGAATCTCCAAAGACATTGATCATACAAAGAAACATAATACTCAATTGTATTCAAGAGCACATAGTTTTGTACATACCTGAGATATTCTTTAAGTAGACATTTCAAAGAGAATACTTTGCATACTATAGTAAGACGATTATGAATACTTTTTCAAGTTAAAAAATGACAAACCGAAATCATAATATCTACTGTCAACACTCTGCAACATTACTCTTCCATAATATATTCTCTATCAAATAAAACTGAGGTAGAAATGTTCAAAATCTAGCAATCTAGTGTGTTAAATGAAAGATGTGGGTAGAGGTAAACCTTGTGGTTGACCAGAGATTGAAACTTCGCGCCTCTGTAGTTAGCCTTTGAAGCCATATTGATCTCTTCAGGACAAAAGGTAGAGAAATTTTGTAAATATTCAAGCTTCAACACTTTCAGTTGAGGAAACTCCACCTGAAGGTTGGCCCCCTGGGAAAAACAAATGAGACTTACAACATCGTTGAGGATTAACTCGGTTAACTTTGGGAACGGGATCTTATTTTCGGTGGTACTTTCAAGTGTAGATGTCCATGGATTGAAAATGACTTGTTTCATATTTGTGCAGTATTCTATATGAAGGCTTTCCAACAACACCAAATTCTTTGCTACTGACTGTGTAAACATATAGGTTATTTCGGGTAAAACTGACAGATGGATCTTGCGTAACCGTGAAAATGATTTAGTTGGAAGCCCTTGGCCATTGTGACGTAATATACCCTTTAAAAGCCACATTTTCTCCATGCGCAGTTTTTCCAGATTACTAAAGACACCGGCACCATTCGATGAGTAGTTGTAATCAGAAAGATACTCCATCCCTTCACTGTTACAGTATTCAACTGTTAAATTCTTCACTAACTGAAAACCACCTGGAACTAGCTCCTTTAGAGCAATTTTCATACCATCTCCAGACAAGAATACCTTTTCTGTGTTCTTCCTTAACAACTTGTCAATGCCACCAGTTAAATGTGTATCTGTACTCTCATGCTTCAGCAAAAGCATCCTGTTATTGAAGGAACGTGTTTTTTCGATATGAACTCCCACAGAAATCACATACCTTTGTAGTTTTGCAAAGATAGAGTTCTTAGGAAGGATCTTTAAAGATGTAATGCGGATCCCTAAATATATTAAGTTAGTCAAGGACTGTAATTCAGCGAGGCTTGCATCACCTTCTTCTTCTCCCCACCACTTTGATCCTGTGTCAAGTTCTTCTAGTTGAGACAAGCTTGAGATGACACCAGGCGCGATCCTTTCAAGCCGGTGACAACGGCTCAAGTCTAGTAGCTTCAAATTAACAAATTTTCCCATCTGCATGGGCACCTCTTTAATGTCACAGTTTCCTAAACTCAGTATTTCAAGATTCATGAACTCCTCTGGCCTAATATCTCCAATATGTTCCATTTTGCAGTCCATACACAAAGAGAAAATGTCTCTAGGCAAAGAGATTAGTAATGATGAGAATGATGATATAGACATGTTCCACAATTCAACAACTCTTAACATATTCATTCCCTGAAACATGGTATTCAGTTTCTCTAAAGAGAGTTGTGGACACGAGAGTTGTAAAAGTTCAAGTTTTTGAAAATTCAATCCGCGTGAAGGTATCTCGGATAATTCATTTGATACAACTGAAACTGCACTGTAATCTTTGTATGCTATACCTCTAGGCCATCTATCCTCATGTATCACCATTGCACTGAATTGTTCCATGTTTAGCTTTGATGTAGAGGCGACCGATATTCCTACCGCACGCACAACATTGTGTACCTTCACTGTAGATTTTCTATCACCAGTTAACAACAGAAAGCGACTTTTGAGTTTATCAGTGAGTGCATGTACCCTGTCTCTTGCTCCTATAAGTAAGTCGACCCCTCTAAAGAAATCCAACCCGATCCCACAACGTACCAATGCTTCTAGTGGGACATTTGCATATTCTGGGTACAGACAACACAAAATAAAGACATTCTTGGCCTCCTTATCATCTAAAAGATCATAACTTACTTGTAGAGACTTATAAACGTCTTCCTTTACGCCTTCCATGTTTTCTGGTACAATAGATCTCTGCAGTTTTTGAAGCGTATCTTTCCACACTTCTTTTCTTTTGTCCTTCAGTGCTCTACCAAGGCATACTATTGCAATGGGTAAACCTCCACACTTCTTTGCAATTTCAGATGCAGTTTCATGCAGACTAGGATCATGTATTGATTCACCAACCATCTCTCCCAAAAGACTCCAAGCTTCTGATTGTGTTAATATGTCAAGTCCTAGAATGTCATTGCACCCCATTGCTTTGCACGCTTCTTCGCTTCGCGAAGTTAAAAGCACTTTGCAATTGTATTCTTTTCCAAAAGGAATTCCAATATCCTTCAAACCAATATATTTCCACACATCATCAAGTATCACAAGATTTCCCTTCTTGCTTTGGAGTAGCCGCTTCCATAATTCATCTGCCCTTCCTTCTAAATTCTGACTTTTGAACCTTAATCCCAACCATTTTGTCATACCTTCTTGAACTTTCATCAGATCATGATCTTTTGAGACCACTGTGAAAATGATCTTGTCAAACAATTTCTCCCCTTCTACACGCCTCGCGACTTCCTCCACCATTGTGGTCTTTCCTGATCCTCCCATACCACATAAGCTTATAATATTTTTGCTATCATCCTTTAACCACATCATCAACTTATTTATGGTGGGTATTCTAGATTCAAAGTTTCTAAAATTTTTGATAGATCTGTCTCCTACTGCCAGTGGAGGTGCCGGGTAGGATATCCTAGGAAACACTTCCGTTGTTAACTCGACAACCTTCTCAGTCTTCTTCCTTGCCTTCTTGCCTAAGATATAACGTCTTTTGATGATGTTTGGAAACCAACCTTTCAGGATATCCTTGTTTTCTTTAACTTTTTCAAGAAATCTTGTAGACTCTTCGAATACTATTTCCACATCTGTAAACCACTCGTCAACCTGTGGTGCAATAATTTCTCCGTTTCTAATGGCTTCTTCAACATCTAGTGTGATTCCTTTTGATTTGACCTCTAACTTTTTCACTTGTTCCTCGAGACTTCTACGTAGTTTTTATAGTAGAACACATATCCTAGGTGACGGCCAGTATTAACAATAAGTCGTTCTCCAATTTTAGCTAGAAGATTAGCAGCGAAACCTATCACTACTTCCATTTCTTGAGAAATGAGATTTGCACTATGGTTAAAATATTTCCCTGGTGAAAAACAAAAACAAGAAGAGTTCATGTCAGTAGCCAAATATTATGTCATATTTCGTTAGTCATTTTAGTATTTCCTCATCTATGATAATAGATGACGATGATGACATCATCCTATAACATGTAACAACTTAACTAGTGGATGCTAACAATACAATTTGCCATCTTTTCTTCATACCATATAGTTATGTCACAACCACTTCAACAAAATAGTTATAAGTCACGTGATTACTTTTACTCACATATGAAATAATGTTGGACTATGAAAACACAGATATAATGGTCCAACGCGTGAATCTGAGTTGTGTAGAAGACAAAAAGGCATTTTATTGCACTTCTTAAAGCTATTAAATAGGTTTTGTTAGGGCATGAAATAGAAATGGACGCTTATCTTAGAGATCTAAAAAGAAGAGAGACATGCCTAAACTTAAGTCGCAACTCTCAGAATTTACAACTTTTCGGGCAATTCTTGAAGCATCGAGAGCAAATTGGAAGTCTCTCGAAGGTGCTGTAAAATTTTGGTCTAAGTATGTATAAATGCTTCCTTAGAAATATCCACAAGTGTTGACTAATATAGGCTGCCATAGAAGTTCTAGAACAGCCTTGAGGAACCATCGAAATCATCATGGAAAACTACATTTTTGATAGAAATATATAGACTTAGAAAGCTCTTGAAATATAACAAGCAAGACAAATAAGATGGTGAGGTCTCGTTTGTATCTACCAAGGAAAAACATCTCTAAAGCTTCTTGTATTCTTGTAAGAGTTTTCAAGGAATACAAACATATTCTTGTGTCCAACTGTTAGATAATTAGTTTTATACTTTGTATCTTTTGTATTATCTTCATTCTTTGGGGTACTGATCATGTGTATTTATTTGTGTATATATTGTTCCATTCTCTTCAATAGAAATCATTGAGCCTTTTTCTCTGATTGGTTGAGTTTCCCTAAATCTCCTCCCCTTCCTCTTCCCTGTTCGTCTGCCTCTCCTTCTTCCCTTATCCTTCTGTTTCCTCTTCTCTGCCCTCAATGGCCTCTTCCTCCATTGAAACCAACCCTATTGCTGGCATACCCCTCTCCCGGCCCTAAAATTGACCGCCACCAACTACTTATACTTGTTGATACATATATGTGGACGCGACTCGACTCGACGCGACTTGGCTCGGTTCGACCCGGTTAGGTTCGGCTCAAGCCCGACGTCACGACATTCCTCCGTCGTGCGTCCCAGAGTTCGACACGCGAAGCACGGAGAGCCGAGAACATTTCCCGCTTGACACATCATCATGACATCAGCATGATGATGTCATGATGATGTCATAAAGTGGCTACACTTCACAAATATGAATCAAGTTGAAGACTGTACGTGCATGGGCATATTATTTTGGTCCAATCATCTCGCATGGTTATTATGGTCCAATCAGATTGTTTGGGCCTCTCCATCATTGGGCCGAACCCAACCCCAACCGCACAAGGCAGAAGACTTATTGGTTGGATCAGACCACTCACATGTTATACGTCTGTGTCGAAGGTTGGGAAATCGAAAGATTGTTTCTATTCTTGGGTGAGCTCGAAAGATATCCCACGAAGGATACTGATGGAATTCGAAGGATATGTCATCCTTCGAATTATAATGTTTCGATCAGTAATTCTGATCCTTCGACCAGACATGCGGTGATGGATATAAATATCCAGGTGTGTGTGTGAGAACCAGATAGAAGAGAGGTAGAAAAAAAAACTAGAGAGAGAGTGTAGTGAGAGAAAGTTCCGGTGAGCTTTGTATTTGTCAAATATTGTACCGAAACTTTGTCGAAATCAATACACGTAACTGTTAATCGTTGAAAAAAAAAAATTAGAGAAAGTTCCGGTGAGCTTTGTATTTGTCAAATATTGTACCGAAACTTTGTCGAAATCAATACACGTAACTGTTAATCGTTGATATCTTTACGTATTGTTCACTTTCTCGATCTCGGTTTGCATCTCCGGTTGGATTCCGCACAACCGGGTGTGTTCGATAACAAGGATTAGGCGACTAGATCCTCCTAGCCGGACCTACAAGTGGTATCAGAGCCTTGGCTCTTCTCCTTGTTAAAACCGAGCGTTTTCGGGTTGTTTTTCGGGTTTTAAAAGCTTGTATTTTCTGGAAATTTTATGTTTAAAACTTCGAAAATCTGCATGGTTTGCTAAAAGAATCTGATAAAACCTGTTGTTTTTGCTAAAAGTGTTGCTGGAGATCTTGTCTTATTGCATGTTAGTATGATAGAATTTTTTTTTTGGGTTGAAGATATAAGCATAGTCATTTCCAGAAACCTCATATCTTCAAACGGTTCATGAAGTTCTTCAAACTGTTCTTGTCTGCTTGTGTGTTTGATCTGCATAGTGTTGATATCAAAGTGTTCTTTAAATTTAATATGATAAGTGGGCTTCGAAGAAACAAAGATCATGCGCTTTGAAAGAAACATATTAGTACTATATTATAAAGTAGGAGCTTTGAAAACAAAAATGGCAGACAACTAGACAAGGCATGGCATACTTAGGCATGTGTGTATTGGAAATTGAGAAAGATTAAAATAATTTGCAAACCATACCTAGTTGGTAAGTTGGACGTGTTGTTGTTTGAAAGAGGGTGTACTGTGTCAGTAGGATAAGCTTCTTAAATTGGCAAAATATCTAACAACTTTATCAGCTGTTTCGTCATTTAGGAGCCCAAAACGAGAAATTCAGTTTCGTCATATATATAACAGTCTGCAAATCGAAAGATAAGGATCTTTCAAATTGTGAATCTTGTCCTTCGATCCAGGAAATCTATGCGAAGGATATATATTCGAAAGATAAGGATATACATTCGAAAGATAAGGATCTTTCAAATTGTGAATCTTTCGAATTTGTGAATCTTTCGAAATATTGATCCTTCGAAAATATTGATCCTTCGAAAATTTTGATCCTTCGAAAATCTCTTCTGTTTAAATTTAACAAGTTTCTGTTTGTCTTGTCCTTCGAGCTTGGATCTTTCGGCTGGTCACTTATAACCTTTTAGTTGTTTTGAGTATTATTTTCTGAATTCATTTTATCAAAAATGAATCCGGCCTGGGGTACTCCGTCAAATACAGAAAACAAGTATAGAAGCAGTGAGGATTTATTTACAGAAATGTATTATGGAACTCCGTCTCCGGATACAGCTTCCTCAAGACCAACGGCGTTTGTCACAATCACAAATTGTTTTGGCACTCCAATACAAGTTCCAGTCCCTCCAAAAACAGATCTGTACGGAAATACGCTTCAACCAGTTCCTCCAACAGTTGCCTCACAGTGCCATCCTTCTACGGTAGCACCATCATCTCTTGATACAAGGAACTGTAGTCAGACTAAAACGGCGTTGTATGCTGAAATTGTCAAAGATGCCAGCAATGGTGAATCCTCGGGAAATAATGACATTTCCGAACATGACAGTAGTTCAGATGAAGATGTTTCAACTTCAGTTGAGGATGATACAACTTCAAGTTCAAGCGAGGATGGATCTGAATATGAATCATCAAGGGAGGTTGTTGATTCTGATGCAGAAAGGTCAACATCTGAGAGTGATTCCAGTCAGGTATGTGTCAATGAACCCACTGCTGTTAATTGTGATAATTGTGCTAGATTAAGTGTTAAATGTGCTGATTTAGAAGCAAACATGTCTGAGTTGCAAGGCAAACATGATGCTTTACAAGCTAGTTTGTTTGACTTGCAAGACAAACATGTTTCATTGAATGATAAGTGGTGTAAATTGCAAAGCAAACACGAGGCTTTGCAAGAGAAATATGATGTGACATTCATCCACAATCAGAAATTGACTGTTGATCTTTCGAAGTGCACTGAAGCCAACATGTTTTATGAAAACCATGAAAAGGACTTTAAATCGATGATTGAAAAATTAAAGAAAGATAAAACCGAGCTAACAAAAATGGTTTCGAGAAAACAAACTGACATAAATTTGTATATCACACGTCTTGAAATAATGCAAAAAGAGATGGCTTGTGTTAAAACCGAAAGTGAGGCGATCCGGCTCAAGTTAGATAGTTATTTGAGTTCTAGCTATGTGTTGGATCACATCATTGATGTTCAGAAAGAGAAAAAGGATGTCACATGCATAGGTTATAAGAAATGTCCACCACCCGTGAGAAACAATTATGATGCCATGCCTGATGAGGAGTATAGAACTCACTTTGAACCATCTGTTCCTCTAGATGTTAATGAATTTGCAGCAGGGCTCGGATACAAGAAAGAGGTATCATCAGATTCAGATGTGTCAGCAGATACATGTGTGTCTTCTGCCGAACTGAATCAGGATCCTCCCGTTGTGATTGAGGATGCTGATTCTTCTGATGATGAATCTGATGATACTGATTCAGCAAAGTCTGATGCGGTGATCAAAGAAGAGGACATACCTCTTGAGAATCACATTCTTTGTGATCCACCTGCAAAACCGTCTGTGATTGCTACAGCCAAGTCTGTTGAATCCTCGTCTGGAAGCTGTGAAAGCGTGAACTTGCTTTACACATTGATTGGATCTGATAAAATATATTCAGACAAGGATTTCCCTATCAAAAACGTCAATCAATCTTTGATTGATAAAGTTTTCGAAGATTCTACCAGTAAGTTTTTGGGAAAGTCGAGCCCAGGAGTTGTAGTAACTCAGTGTGCTCCTATCCCAAAATCCGAAGTTAGAAAGAAATATGGGAATCAAAAATTGCAAAAACAAAACAATCAACGAAAGCAAAACCGCGCTGCCCAAGGAAATGGAAAAGGCAAACAGAGCCAAAACAAGAAAAAGGACAAGAAGGTAAACTTTGTGAAATCAAAGGGAACGGACAAAATTGAAACGTTTGAAAACAAATCTAACTTAGATTTTGTTAAACAAGCAACAGTGTTGAAAAGAAATGAACCAAACTGTTCGAAACCTAGTACCTCGAGATCACAAAGTTCATCATCATCGGCAAGACGATCACATGATACTTCGGGGTTTGTTGAACGAAGATCATGTTTTGAATGTGGGACAGTTGGTCATATAATTCGAAATTGTCCGTATCTTCATAAATTAAAAGCCAAAGAAGATGATCCCCGTGAACGAAATTACCGAAAGAGATTTGTTTCACCAAAACAGGACCCTCGTCTTGTTAAACAACAAGAAGTGAAACAGAGAAAGAAACAACGGAAAAATGTTGAAAAGGTTTTAAAACCGGACGTTGTCCAAACAAAATCTGTTGAATCAAATGTTAAACTTGAAAACCAAAAACAGATTTGGAAACCAAAATTGGAAATTGTTTCAGGGGGAGCTACATCAATTCCGAATCATCGGGAAATGGATGTCACAATCCTCGATGATGACGGACGACCCAAGTCTGTGAAGGCTTGGGTCCCCCTCTCCAACTAATCTCTGAATGAGTGTGCAGGATGTTCCAGGAGGAACTATTAATAGTCTTAGGATTGTTGATAGTGGAGCGTCCATGCACAAGATCGGCGACATGCGGCTCCGAAATATTGTTACATTTAGGAGAATGTTGTTGCCCTTTGATGGAGAGAGGAGAAAAGAAGACAAAAATGTCTGATGAAGGAAAAAGGAATGAAGTTGAAAAATTCGACCAGTTGAAAAATGTTCCAAAGTTTGGTTGTTATGGTTTTTGATCGGGTCCCCAGGATAGATTCAATCAAAATGTACGCACCTGCAGCACGTTTGAAGTTCAAAATCAACAAGATGAACGTGCAGTGTACATTTCTTCGCGGTGTGATTGAAGAAAATGTGTTGGTTGATCAAACCAAGCGGGTGTGCGGATGCCTTGGCGTGGATTGAACAACCGCACACTACTTCTCAAGAGAAAGATAAAGACCTTCGCTGGTGCAATGTGGAAGACCAGCCGGACCCAAAGGTTTATGATCTTGTTGCTGTCAAGAGATTTCTCAGTAGCTACAAAAATCGTCTTTGAAATCCACACCGGGTGGATATCCAGTTTGGGAGAGCACTCAGATTCATTGCAATGCACGAAGCAGTTGCAGGATACGGTTTTGAATTACTAATCTCTCCTATACTTGTCCATATTTTAGCTGCTTTATGAATTATTATCCTCTCATACAGCACTCTTTGACCAGACACGTTGATCTCGAATATCACCTCACACGTGATTGTTTCACTATGAAACTCGTCAATGTTGTCATGGTCCGCACCGATGACCAACGTGCCGACCTTTTTACCAAAGCTTTTGACAAATCAAGATTTGACTACTTATTATTGGTAAACGGCATTAAGGTCAAGCAAGAGTAAAACCAACATCGGAAAATCATTTTTGTAAATACCTTTGTGTTTTAAATTTGTCTTAGTTTGTTGATTTTAGGGGGAGTAAATCCAAAATTTGAAAATCCAAAAACATTGAAAAATTTCAAAAACACAAAAACAATAGAAAAACAAAAATGAGTTTCCTGGCGAGCAAAAGAGAAAGTGATAGTACATCAGTGGTCTGTCCAAACCTCTTTAAACCTTAAATGCAAAAACGATAAGCAGCTCTATATAAGATGTATCGGTAGGCTCACAATCATTTTAAAGTGTGCAGGGTGATATAAACTTAAATCGACTGAAGACCAGGTGGGAACCATTCATTGGCATATGGTCTTAGTACCGAAATTTCGTTTGAGAGATTGCCGAGGTTCTGAAATATTCGGTCTTTATGCTGCTTATCATCTGGGTATCATGGTTGTATCTTTTACCGAAAAATAACGGGGACGCAAGTCTAGATCTTCCATGATACTATTCATACGTGTACATATTGCATTCGACCTCAATAAGTGATCAACAATCACATGTCCAAACAAATAAGTGATAAAATATCACAAATTCTTTCCGGGTGTCAAGTTCGTCTCTCTGCTGTACGAAAGTACTGACCTGTTCACGGACTTGCTCCTGTGCCCTCATGCATCGAAAATCAAGTTCCTCATCAATAAGTGATTATATCACATAGGGCTTGTTTTCAAATCAAAATAAGTGAGAATCTCACATCATATACGGTCAAACAGATGATAATCGGTATACTCACCGGTAAGATGAACCCTCGTGCATACCTTGATACGGGAATGTGTCGTGATGTGGATGAACACCGGTCGGTAAGTATAAATTATACCTTAACGTATCCCCTCGCCATGATTACATCTGATAAGTTGAGCTTAAGTGGACAACAATACCGATAATTGTTATAGGATGCTTATCTTAATGTTAACTAACTGAACAAAGAGAGTGTTTTGGCATGACCGTAAACTGATATGATTCTCTTACCCTCGAAACTCACAAAAAGAATGTCTGTAAATATTTATTTAATGCTTTCAGTTTCTGCATCTTTGTATATATTTATTTACTGCTTTCAGTCTTTACATTTGAAATATTAAAAATACCAAAAAGATTTTAGGTGTGTTTTAATATAAACTTTATAAAAGCCAAAAAGATTTTATTTTTATTTTATTTTCGATCGTACGATGTTGGAGCTCGAGTCTTCGTTACCTGAAACCTGAACGAAAACCGAAACGACTAAATCTTCATAAACGGTCGAAATTTGCAAGTATTGAAAGTTAAAATTTGAAATTGATAAAATGTGTTAAAATGTGTTAAAACTTTCAAACTGTCGGACGGTGTTTATTTAAACAATGGTCACATGTGTGTCGCTTACTTATGATATTCCAAGCGGTTGTTCTCATTACGCGTTTAGATTTCTTGCATGTGCAGATTCTAAAGGCTAGGAGAACATGGTCGATGACAAGCTTCGGAATGAAGACACGACGTGAAGGCACTCAAATGATGAAGATGATCGAGTTGCCGCTGACCATCATCAACACCACAAGGATCTCACTTCATAAAGATCAAGACTTTCACGAGCATAACTCAAGGGGGAGCTTATGTTAAGGGGGAGTTTGTCAACACACTTCCTACATGAAACGGGGAGTTTGTTGATACACTTTCTGCTTTGAAGACGTGAAAACTTTGAAGATCCTCCGACATAGAAGACATGAAAGGCGAATCTCGCGAGTAGCGTCCAAGGGGGAGTTTGTTGATACATATATGTGGACGCGACTCGACTCGACGCGACTTGGCTCGGTTCGACCCGGTTAGGTTCGGCTCAAGCCCGACGTCACGACATTCCTCCGTCGTGCGTCCCAGAGTTCGACACGCGAAGCACGGAGAGCCGAGAACATTTCCCGCTTGACACATCATCATGACATCAGCATGATGATGTCATGATGATGTCATAAAGTGGCTACACTTCACAAATATGAATCAAGTTGAAGACTGTACGTGCATGGGCATATTATTTTGGTCCAATCATCTCGCATGGTTATTATGGTCCAATCAGATTGTTTGGGCCTCTCCATCATTGGGCCGAACCCAACCCCAACCGCACAAGGCAGAAGACTTATTGGTTGGATCAGACCACTCACATGTTATACGTCTGTGTCGAAGGTTGGGAAATCGAAAGATTGTTTCTATTCTTGGGTGAGCTCGAAAGATATCCCACGAAGGATACTGATGGAATTCGAAGGATATGTCATCCTTCGAATTATAATGTTTCGATCAGTAATTCTGATCCTTCGACCAGACATGCGGTGATGGATATAAATATCCAGGTGTGTGTGTGAGAACCAGATAGAAGAGAGGTAGAAAAAAAAACTAGAGAGAGAGTGTAGTGAGAGAAAGTTCCGGTGAGCTTTGTATTTGTCAAATATTGTACCGAAACTTTGTCGAAATCAATACACGTAACTGTTAATCGTTGATATCTTTATGTATTGTTCACTTTCTCGATCTCGGTTTGCATCTCCGGTTGGATTCCGCACAACCGGGTGTGTTCGATAACAAGGATTAGGCGACTAGATCCTCCTAGCCGGACCTACAATACTGGCGACAACAAATGTTACCACTACTCTCGCTGCAACACTTGGACCAACATGTTGACGGTACCATCTCAGCCCCTCCCAAAACTGTTACCGTGTCAGAAAAAAACTGTGGACAACCCTGAATATTTGTTTTGGTTGCGCGAAGAACAACGCACCATCGTTCAAATCAATGCCTCTCTAACTGAAGAGGCGCTATCAGTTGTTGTCGGCCTTACATTGGCTCGAGAAATCTGGCTCGCTCTCGAGAACGCCTTTTGCAACTCCTCGATTGAACGGATTCAAAACATCCGTGATAATCTTCGGCTCCTACAAAAAGGCGATAAAAGTGTGTCTGAATTTGGTCATTTGTTCAAAGCTTTATGTGATCAACTCCATGCTATTGGGCATCCTGTTGATCCAATGGATCAATTACATTGGTTCCTATGTGGACTTGGCCCAAACTTTGAAACCTTTTCAACATCGGTTCGATTGATTCGACCTCTTCTCAGTTTCGCGGACCTTTTGGCTCGAGCTGAGAGCCATGAACTTTTTGTTCAGGCTCTCCATGGATCCTCTACACCCTCTGTTGCCTTTCCAGCCCAACAATCTCAAAACAGGCCCAATCGCTCAACTGGTTCGCGTGACTCATCTCGTTTCACGGCTCAAAACAAAAATCAGCGCCACCATCAGTCCTCTGTGAACAATCGTGGCCCAAATCGGTCATCAAATCAGCCCTCTGATCGTTCTAGAAGGCCTCCCACTTGCCAACTATGTCGCACTCCGGGTCACTGTGCCACCCAATGTGCTAACTTGCAACATTTGCCACCTCTGTGACACCATCTGAAGAGCAACTTGCTCATGCGTTCCATGCCCAATGCAACTTCAACTCCAACAAACCCGATTGGACTTGTGACACGGGTGCCTCTGATCATATGGTACTCAACCATAATAGTGTACCAAATTCATCTCCCACCCAAGGTGACAAATGTGTTTTTTTCGGTAATGGTCAATCATTACCTATATCCCATACCGGTAATACTAAACTTCTCGGCTCTCTTAACTTAAACAATGTCTTGGTTGTACCAAACCTTACTAAGAATCTCCTTTCAGTAAGTAAATTAACTAAAGATAATTTTGTTGATTTTTTGTTCTCATATACTAATTTTTACATACAGGATCGACAAACCAAGAATGTCCTAGCCCAATGGAGCCAAAAGGATGGACTCTATGTCCTCCACAATAATCTTGAAGCTTTGATTTCTACCGCTTCGTGTCCTAAAGTATCTTTTGAGTTATGGCATTCTCACCTTGGGCATGCCAATTTTGATGTTATCACTAAATTAAAAAATAATGGTTACTTCTCGTTTACTTCCGTTTTACCCAAACCAGAACTTTGCTCACCATGTGAACTTGCCAAAGCCAAACGGCTACCCTTTGCTAATAACAATAAACGTGCGACCACACCTCTTGAGTTGGTTCATTATGACTTATGGGGTCCTTCCCCGGTTAAATCCATTGATAATTTTGTGTATTATGTAGCTTTTATTGATGATTTCTCTAGGCTCACTTGGATATATCTATTACGAGCCAAATCTGAATTTGTGGATGCCTTATCAATATTCATTTCGTTTGTCCAATCTCAGTTCTCAGTTCTCGACCAAAATAAAAACATTTCAAAGTGACGGGGGTACGGAATTTATTATTCATAAGGTTCGAGCAATATTTGAAAACAATGGCACATTTCATCGTATGTCATGCCCATGGTTGCAAAAGTCGTTAGGCGCTCCCTCGTCAGTCGACCAGGGAGTTGAGAGTACTCGACATAGGCGAAGAGTACTCGGGGAGTACTCGGACATGTTAAACTATAAAGAAATTAATTTTCAGAAATTAAATATATGTCTAATAACATAAATTTACTAATATTTATAACAAAATACGTGAAAATGATATTCATTATTTAATATGATAGTCATATAAATTACGCTTTATTATTTTTTAAGTCAAACTCGGCCCGAATTGCCTACTGGATCCGATTTTGGCCGAGTTTGACCGCGTTTGATCGATTCCGAGTAATGCGGAGTTAGAGAAAGTCGCCTCGGCAGCCTTCTTTGTAGCGACTACTCGGGGAGTATTCGGCCTTGGAAACCTTGTTTTACAACCATGGTCATGCCCATATACCCCGCAACAAAATGGGAGAGTCGAACGAAAACATCGACACATTGTCGAGACCGGGTTAGCCATGTTGTTTCACGCTAAACTTTCTTCGACATATTGGGTCGAGGCCTTCGCGTTGGCTGTCTAGATAATAAATAGAATTCCCACTCAGATCCTTGGTAAAAAATCTCCTTTTGAAATTTTATATAATCGTCCTCCTACCTATACGTCTTTTCGTACCTTTGGATGTCGGGTCTTCCCACTTCTACACGACTACGCTCCAAATACGCTTGCGCATAGAAGTATACCATGCATATTTATTGTGTATTGCTGCAAGTACAAAGGATATAAATGTTTAGACCCGTGCACTTCTCGCATTTACATAACTCGTCACGCTCGTTTTGATGAAACCAACTTTCCTCTTGGTCCAACAACAACTGCTAAACCCATTGACATTCTTGAGTTATCCATTTTTTTAGACACCTCAACTACTATTCCTCCTCAAACTCAAACACCTCCACCTACAGTTACAAAACCCAAATCAAATACCTCACCAAATAATTCTAGTAACACACTACATCCTTTATATTTTTTCCCTGCTCAGCCGTTTGATTCCCCCACTACTTCCTCAAATTCGCTAACCCCACCTCCACTCATACAAACAGATGCTCCCACCACCCCTACATCCTCCACGTCTTCATCCACCAGCACAACACCAACCGAAACTCCTCCAAGCACTCTTATTCACTCACCGTCTCCGCCATCATCACCTTTCAACTACGGGGTAACCCCCACGGCAATTAAGCCAACGAAAGTCAAACCACGTTTTTCAGAAACAACTTAAAACTAAACAACCAAACGTGAACTCACTCAACTTAGTTGTTGACTCGTTGTTACATGCCTTACAGGTCGCTAAACGCTTGGAGCTTGCACGAGGAAGGAGTCGTTGTGGTGTACGGACTGTTATGTTCCGTGTTTATTATTTAAATCCTTATGAACTTATTAAACTTGCGTTTTGAACTTTAACTTATAAACTATGGACTTATGCTTTTGGATTTACTTTTATGCTTCCGCTGTTTAAACTAAACATGGTTAACTAGCTTTGGTCACCAATCGTATTGTGGTTAGTCTTATTTACTTAATTATGATGTTCAATATGATTGGTGGCTCGATCCTGGTCACGTCACGCCTCCAAGCGGTGGTACTCCGCATGGTGGATTTTGGGGGTGTGACAGATTGGTATCAGAGCCATTGGTTATAGTGAACTTGGTTTTAAAAAGAGAAAAGCTTTTTGATAAAACCAGACTATAACCTGTACAGTGTTCAACGATCCACAACGACGCTTCGCTCCACGTGCAAGACTCGACACCAAAAGTGGTATGATTTATGTTATATTGTCGGTTAGATAGTTCTCACTGTGCATTAGATAATGTGATAATTGCTATTTGAACCTTGTGTGCTTACTCTCTATTGTCGTCCCACACTTACGCACTTTCGCGACACCTTTCTCACTTACGTTGCTTCATTATGAAGATCATGAGCGGACGCGGAGGACGTATCAACCTCACTCAGGCCCAGTTGACGGCTTTGATCAACGAACGAGTCGCTGAGGCACTCGCAGCTAACCCTGCAGGAGGTATAACCTGCCATATCAACCCATCTTAGGACGTTTAGATCCTACCTTCGCAAACCAACCCTCGTGCTTAACCTTGTCTTTTATTCTCGCGCAACAGGTCAACATGCTCAGTCTCCTGTGTGCACATTCAAAACCTTCATGGATTGCCAACCTACTACTTTCAGTGGCACCGAAGGAGCAGTGGGCCTTCTTCACTGGTTTGAAAAGCTTGAGTCAGTTTTCGAGATGTGCGAATGCCCCGAAGACCGTAGGGTGAAATATGCTACCGGAACACTTGAAGGAGCTGCGTTAACCTGGTGGAAGGCACAGGTTCAACTACTAGGACTGGCAGTTGCTAATGCCACACCCTGGAATGGATTCAAGGAACTGATCAAAGAAGAATACTGTAGTCGGGATGACATCCACAAGCTAGAGGTGGAATTTTTCAATCTGAAGATGACGGGGTCTGAGATTGAGGCGTATACTAAGAGGTCAAACGAGCTGGCCATCTTGTGCCCTACCATGGTGGACCCTCCCATCAAACGAATTGAGCTGTATCTCAATGACCTTGTACCAGAGATTCAAAGTCACGTGACTTCAGCCAACCTGGGTACCATACAGCAAATCATCAAGTTGGCCCATCGACTCACTGATCAGGCGGTGGAGCAAAACAGGCTGCCCAAACGAATCAGTGCCACAGCTACTTCTGATGCACCTACCGACAACAAGCGAAAATGGGATGGGAACTCCAGTAAGGGTTCTGCTTCGGTTCAGTCTCAGCAGCGAAAGACTGATGACTACCAGAGTCCCGGTCAGCAATCTTCCGGTAATCAAGGACAGGGTGGATACCGAGGAAACCACCCCAAGTGCAACCGGTGCAACAAGCATCACAGCGGGCAGTGCAACAAAGGTCGATGTCAGAGATGTCACAAGCTGGGCCATGAAGCTAGGGATTGCAGGAGCCCGCGTCCTGCAAATCAGAATCGCCAACAACAACAACAACAAGCTCCACAGAACCACCAACAGCAGCAACAACAGGGCAATGAAGGATGCTTTCAGTGTGGCGCTGAAGGCCACTTTAAGAGGAACTGCCCCCAACTGAACCAGAATCAGAACAACAACAACCAAGGAAACGGGAACAACAATGGAGGCAATAATGGAGGCAACAACGGGGGTAACAACAATGGTAATGGAGCAAGGGGTCGTGTGTTCGTGATTGGTCAAGGTGATGCAAGGAACGATCCCAACGTTGTGATGGGTAAGTTTCTTCTGGACGACTTCTTTGTTACTGTTTTATTCGATTCGGGTGCCGATACTAGTTATGTGTCCTTAAAAGTTAGCCAAATGCTTAAGCGCACTCCAACACTTCTAAACACCAAACATGTTGTAGAGCTAGCAAACGGTAAAAGTCTTGAAGCCACACACTTAGTTAAAGGTTGTAACCTCGTCTTGGCTGGTCAGACTTTCTCTATCGATCTTATTCCTATCACACTGGGTAGTTTCGACGTCGTTATTGGGATGGATTGGCTATCTCATCACCAAGCGGAGATTGTTTGCAAGGAGAAGATCGTCCGCATTCCTCGTTCTGGTGAAGAACCTCTGGTGATTCAGGGTGATAAGAGTGGTGCTGTTGTAGGCATTATCTCTTTCCTTAAGGCCCAGAAGTGTTTGCGAAAGGGCCACACTGCCATTCTAGCACTCGTTACTGACACATCAACGGAAGAGAAGAGAATTGAAGACATTCCTATTGTGCACGATTTTCCTGAGGTATTTCCTGAGGAATTACCTGGTCTTCCGCCTCATCGTCAAGTTGAATTTCAAATCGAGCTAGCTCCTGGAGCAGCGCCCATAGCTCGAGCACCTTATCGTCTAGCTCCATCAGAACTTGAAGAACTGTCCACACAACTACAAGAACTCTTGGAAAAGGGTTTCATACGTCCTAGCTCTTCGCCTTGGGAGCTCCAGTCTTGTTTGTGAAGAAGAAAGACGGTACCTTTAGAATGTGTATTGACTACCGCGAACTTAACAAGGTGACCGTGAAGAATCGTTATCCTCTTCCACGTATTGACGACTTGTTCGACCAGTTGCAAGGGTCGAGCTATTACTCTAAGATTGATTTGAGATCAGGTTACCATCAACTAAGAGTCCGAGATGAGGACGTCTCCAAAACAGCATTCAGAACTCGTTACGGCCATTACGAGTTTCTGGTTATGCCTTTCGGATTAACAAATGCACCAGCGGTCTTCATGGATCTCATGAACCGAGTGTGCAAGCCTTACCTGGATAAGTTCGTTATTGTTTTCATCGACGACGTCCTGATCTATTCTAAGAGTCAAGAGGAGCACGAGCAGCATCTACGACTTATGCTGGAACTTCTTCGAGCAGAGCAATTGTATGCTAAATTCTCGAAATGTGACTTTTGGCTTCGCGAAGTCCACTTTCTAGGCCATGTGGTAAACAAGGATGGGATTCATGTTGATCCATCCAAGGTTGACTCGATCAAGAACTGGCCTGCACCCCGTACACCAACAGAAATCCGCCAATTCTTGGGTTTGGCAGGATATTACAGAAGGTTTATCAAGGATTTCTCAAAGATCGCGCAACCTCTCACTTCACTGACTCAGAAGGGTGTCACCTATCGTTGGGGTGATGCACAGGAGTCCGCATTTCAGCACTTGAAGGATAGACTTTGTAGCGCGCCTATCCTCTCATTGCCTGAAGGCACAGATGATTTTGTGGTTTATTGCGACGCTTCCATCCAAGGACTTGGTTGCGTATTGATGCAACGTGACAAGGTCATTGCCTACGCATTGCGCCAACTTAAAGTTCATGAAAGGAACTACACTACGCATGACTTGGAGCTGGGAGCAGTTGCTTTCGCGCTTAAGATATGGAGACATTACCTGTACGGTACCAAGTGCACCATTTACACCGATCACAGGAGTCTCGAGCATATCTTCAAGCAAAAGGAGTTAAACATGCGACAACGCCGATGGGTCGAACTCTTGAATGATTATGAATGCGCTATCAAATACCATCCGGGTAAGGCCAATGTTGTGGCCGACGCCCTCAGTCGAAAGGATACTATACCTAAACGTGTACGTGCTTTACAACTTACCATCCAATCTAACCTTCCCGCTCAGGTTCGCGATGCTCAGGTTGAAGCATTGAAAGCGGAGAACATCAGAGCTGAATCCTTACGAGGATCGAGGCAGCGGCTAGAACAAAAGGAAGACGGTGCCTACTATGTTAACGGACGCATCTGGGTTCCACTTTATGGAAACTTACGCGAGCTTGTGATGGACGAAGCGCACAAGTCTCGTTATTCAGTACATCCTGGTTCGGATAAGATGTACCCCGACCTCAAGACTACATACTGGTGGCCTGGCATGAAAGCTCACATTGCAACCTACGTCAGTAAATGCTTGACTTGTGCTAGAGTCAAGACTGAATATCAGAAACCATCAGGCCTACTACAACAACCAGAGATCCCGAAATGGAAATGGGAGCAAATTTCCATGGATTTCGTTACTGGTCTGCCTAGATCTCAACGCGGAAACGATACCATTTGGGTGATCGTAGATCGACTGACCAAGTCTGCACATTTTCTGGCTATCAAAGAAACGCATAAGTTTTCTACTCTTGCAGACATTTACCTAAAGGAAGTGGTATCAAGGCACGGAGTGCCAACCTCCATCATTTCTGATCGTGATGCGCGTTTTACTTCGGAACTGTGACAACCTATGCACAGGTCTTTTGGCTCACGTTTAGATATGAGCACCGCTTATCACCCACAGACGGATGGGCAATCTGAATGCACCATCCAAACCCTTGAAGACATGCTTAGGGCATGTGTAATCGATTTTGGTAATGGCTGGGAAAAGCACCTCCCGCTGGTGGAGTTTTCGTATAACAACAGCTACCACACCAGCATCCAAGCCGCTCCGTTCGAGGCATTGTACGGACGCAAATGCCGATCACCTCTCTGTTGGGCAGAAGTTGGTGACAGCCAAATCACTGGCCCAGAACTTGTGGTAGATACCACCGAGAGAATTGCTCAGATACGACAGCGAATGGCGGCAGCTCGTGACCGTCAGAAAAGCTATGCTGATAAGGGAAGAAAACCACTCGAGTTCCAGGTTGGGGATCGGGTGTTACTCAAAGTCTCACCTTGGAAAGGTGTAGTCCGTTTTGGCAAGCGAGGCAAACTCAACCCGCGATACGTTGGACCGTTCGAAATCATCAGGAAAATTGGCAAGGTCGCCTACAAGTTGAATCTACCCGAAAAACTCAGCGGAGTTCACAACGTATTCCACGTGTCAAATCTGAAGAAGTGTCTGTCAGATGAGACCCTCATAGTTCCTCTCAAGGAACTCACTATCGACGACCAGCTGCGATTCGTCGAGGAACCTGTAGAGATCACTAATCGAGATGTTAAGATTCTCAAGCGCACAAGAATACCTCTCGTTCGAGTTCGTTGGGATTCCCGCCGTGGCCCAGAGTATACCTGGGAACGAGAAGACCAAATGAAACTCAAGTACCCCCAGCTGTTTAAGAAAAACGCAACCACTACTGAGGCTGAAGCTACTGCAGAATTTCGGGACGAAATTCCAAATCAACGGGGGGATGATGTGACACCCCAGGAAACCAACGCAACTTAAGTAGCTTCCTCAGTAACCACGCGCTAAATTTCGGGACGAAATTCTCTTAACAGGGGGAGAATGTGACAACCCTCAAATTTACATGTATTCCGTACAATTTATTAATGATAATTAAAGTGCTTGACGACTGTGTGGAATTACTTAACTGCTCTCTGATTACTGTGTTATGCTTACATGTATTTGTTAACATACTAATAGTATACAGAAAAGTTACTAAATAGTCCGGTACGCCTTCCTGAGTGTTAAAAATTAAAAACGTTGTAAAAATATATATGTAGGACACTTTACGGAGTAATTAAGCACTTTAACAGAACAACACCGAACCGAATAACCGGACTTTACCCGGAGCACAAAAATATTGCCAAACACATTGTTTTTATTTTTCTAAGCTAGTTAGGGTCCCCAAACACCCTAACACGACTTATATTACATAACACACAATAATACACTATCTATATCATTTAAACTCTAACTAAATTCTAACTAAACTAGTAACCAAGAATTGAAACCCAACCCTATACCCCCCCCCCCTTGGGCCGGTTACATGGGGACTTCCACCCCATGATTTTCTTAAATAAAATATTAGATATGTATTGTACAATTGAAGACACAATGTCCATTAGACAAAGGAGTGTTGGGGGGATTATAAGGATGACCAAAGGCACTTGACTACACACACCACCAACATCACAAATCACTTGCAACTGTCTTTCCCTCTTCCTCTAGTCTCGGCTGAGATCAAGGCCACCACCACCACCATTACTTGATCACTTTCAAGCATTCTACAAGCACACAAAGGTGTTAGAAGGTCGACAACGAAGCTCGGTGCGTTCGGAAGTGGAAGGACCTTCTCTATTCGCTTTTAACCGTCACTTTTCTACACTCAAACTCCCCTAGCCTTGAGCTAGTGGTAAGAACTTAGATCCATTCATTCTTTATGTTATTTAAGTGGTTAATAGATGTTTGATGATGAAAATCCATGAATACTAAAGAACCATGAACAAAGTCTTGCATATAAACTAACTTGTAATGAAATATTGATGAAACATGATGAAGTGATGATAAACTGAAGTTGTCTTGATTATGTTACTGATTTACTTGTTGATCTACTTGTAATATTGGTGTTTGACGTTGTTGTGATCACTAAACATGCTAACGGAATCAATCAAACGCGCTGTAGAGTGTTAAAGACTGAAAACAGTAGGCTGTTTAATGATTACAGCCAACTTCAGTTGGCTGTAACAGGACCGTAACTCAACGAAAAATGTATTTTCTGAAGTCTAGATTTATGTATTATGAAATACGGTTCTAATGGCACCGGAATCATAATTTTTGGACTCCGTTTACTATTTTTAAAGTGTCATTTCGTAACAGCAGCTAGAGCTGCAATTTTTCTGCTGAAAATATGAGTTCTGTTTTCAGTCATAACTTGAATCCTGTGTAGAGTTAGATCATGAAACTTGTACTGTAAATGACCACTGATGTATTTGTAATCCTCCCACTGGAATTTCGTAAATCGGACTCTCGATGAATTTTAAATAAATTATTCGTGGACTGTGGTCAGAAAAAGATAAATCTGAGTACAGTCTGGAAAATGATTTTTTATAAAATATTGGTAATGAACTGGACCCCGATGTTTTTACAAAATAAAACTTGGAAAGTTTAAGATATTCTGTAAAAATTTGGGAATTTTTCGAATAAGTTAACTATTTTATTAAAATGTCCGAAAACAGCCCGGTTTTGAATATTTAAGCTGAAACGACATAAGTTGTAATTTGCGTGTCTAAATGTCGAGTATGCTATCTGTGAATGATCTAACATGATTATGTGTCAATAAAAGTGTTATGTGCAATATCGTATGTTTATTTATGAACGGGAATGGATGGGAAGTTTATATGGGCATGAACCGTTAAAGTGATGCATGTTATGTGATAGATACGTGTAGGAACTTTGTGCTCTATTTAAAAATCACTAAATGACTAACTGGTAATCATATTAGGACGTGATTGACCGACCTTGACTGTTAGCTATATTTGAGAATCTAACCGAGCAAACCGAGGTGAGTTCACACTTTCTACAAGGCATGGGATTCCCGGTGGTTTGGGAATGGGTTAAAGAATTTAAAACTAAATCTACATATCCCCTTGGGAAGATATGTACGGCCATCCTCCATAGATAGGATGCCATTATTAATCCTACGAATTCTCCTGGTGCAGAATACGTACGTTCGTCCCCCTGGTGTAGGACAACAACCTTAAAAACTAGCTAGACAAAACTCTATCAATAAGTCCCTCTTCATTATATCGACTTAATCGTCGAGGCCAATGGCGAGCAGGTCATTAGTTAATAGTGCTATTAGGTTTAACAAACCTCACACCGTGCCGGTCGGACGGGCGTGTACTAATGGACTATGACAGACTATCAGTGATGATAGACGCTGATATAGGGCACAACTTATTTGCGTAGTAGTCGATATCATACCGTCTACTAGTTCACACGGGGAAAGCCCCCATTGATTATGGTTATGGTTTGGGTAATGAAAAAGGAACTGGTTAAACATACTTTCAACTACGGGGTAACCCCCACGGCAATTAAGCCAACGAAAGTCAAACCACGTTTTTCAGAAACAACTTAAAACTAAACAACCAAACGTGAACTCACTCAACTTAGTTGTTGACTCGTTGTTACATGCCTTATAGGTCGCTAAACGCTTGGAGCTTGCACGAGGAAGGAGTCGTTGTGGTGTACGGACTGTTATGTTCCGTGCTTATTATTTAAATCCTTATGAACTTATTAAACTTGCGTTTTGAACTTTAACTTATAAACTATGGACTTATGCTTTTGGATTTACTTTTATGCTTCCGCTGTTTAAACTAAACATGGTTAACTAGCTTTGGTCACCAATCGTATTGTGGTTAGTCTTATTTACTTAATTATGATGTTCAATATGATTGGTGGCTCGATCCTGGTCACGTCACGCCTCCAAGCGGTGGTACTCCGCATGGTGGATTTTGGGGGTGTGACAACCTACATCAATTAGACGTCAACAATGCCTTCCTACATGGGCATCTCTCTGAAAGTGTGTTTATGGAACAACCACAAGGTTTTATCAATCCTGATTTCCCTTCTCATGTGTGTAAATTGAACAAAGCCATCTATGGCTTAAAAAAGGCTCCCAGGGCATGGTTTCAACGCCTTAGCAAGTTTCTTACCAACCATGGTTTCTTATGTAGTCATGCTGACCCATCCTTATTCATATATAAACGAGACTCGTGTATTATGTATCTCCTCGTTTATGTGGATGATCTTAACTTAACTGGCAATCAACCCCACACCATTACGTCCTTTATCTCTAGCCTAAACAAAGAATTTTCCATCAAATATTTAGGGGAACTCAACTATTTCTTGGGACTGGAGGTTACCTACACTCCAACTGGGCTCTTTTTAAACCAATCTAAGTACACCTTGGACATACTAACACGTGCAAAGATGTTGGATGCAAAACCTGCTCCAACACCTTTGTTTTCAAATGTTTGGTGATCCATTCTCTGATGCTACACACTACAGGTCGATTGTCGGTGCTCTTAAGTATCGCACCATCACGAGGCCTGATATCTCCTATGTGGTTAATCAAATTAGTCAATTTCTTCATGCTCCAACAGTTGATCATTATCCATAAGTTAAATGAATTCTTCGCTATCCCAAAGGCACTCTAGCATATGGTCTTCATTACAGTCGCCCCACTCACACTTCGATACTTGGTTACTCAGATGCTGACTGGGCCCGTTGCTTGGAAACTCATCGTTCCACCTATGGATACTCTATATTTCTGGGAGGCAATCTTATATCTTGGAGTTCTAAAAAGCAACCAACTGTTGCTCGTTCCAGCTGTGAATCAGAATATCGCGCCATGGTAAACATTGCTGCTGAGATAGTTTGGTTAACACATCTCCTTCAAGAGCTTCATGCGTTACCACTAGACCGTCCCACAATTCTTTGTGACAGTCAAAGTGCCCTCTTTCTTACGCAGAATCCAGTCTCCCACAAAAGAGCTAAACATATTGATCTTGACTATCATTTTTTTGCGCGAACTTGTCTTGTCGGGTAAACTTGCTACTCAATTTATTCCAACCAAGCTTCAAGTGGCGGACATTTTTACTAAGAGTCTACCAGCTTCGCAACTCATCATGTTTCGTCAAATGTTTCGCCTTGGTCCACCACCGTTTCGCTTGAGGGGGGTTGTTATTTTTTGTATCTCTTTGTATTATCTTCATTCTTTGGGGTACTCATGGGTATTTATTTTTTGTATATATTGTTCCATTCTCTTCAATATAAATCATTGAGCCTTCTCATTATATCACCAACAATCTAGAGTCCCCTTAGCTAATCATTCGAATTACTTCTATGTTGGGGAAAAGACTTACTTAGAACACATCTAAGCTCTACACGAGAATCGAAAGAAGCGCTATGTGACAAGTGGTATTAGAGCACATCGATTCGTTGGGATGGTGACTGATTCGAGAAATATTTTAGTCACAAATGTTGCTACTGGAGAGAGAGAACCGTCAATGGGAAGAAACTCATTAAGGTGGCAAAAAGAACCTAGGCATGTCCAAAAACTTGGTCACAAGCATGACACAAGCGTCTAGGACATATAGATGTCCATCATTAAACTCAAGACACATGTCAATGAGTAATGACTTCAAGATACAAGTCGGCGACGACTCACTACAAAAAACAGATTTGTTCAGAACCAACTTTGTCAAAATGAAGGAAGACTTCAAACTCACTATCGCTATCATTGAAGCGAAATAAAAGAGATGCTCATGAAAGAGCTGGAAAATGGGAGGTAAGATATGTGGACTACTTCATTTGGGAAATTGAACAATCAAATAGGGGCATGGACATCGTCGATGATGCCAAGAAAATCAAGCTGACACCCATATACTTCAAGGACAACACTGCTTTGTGATGGCGTTGTAAGCACACGGGAATCAAAAGAGGTGCGTGCGTAATCAATACTTGGGATGGTTTTATAAAAGAAATCAAGACAATTTTATTTTAGAATACTGAATACGAAGCCACGATTCGCTTTGGAATCTTAAAAGGAGGAAAGATAAAAAAAATACACCAAATATTTTATAAATCTTGTGATTGAATTTCTAATTCAAAACCAAAGACTTTCCTCTTTACCTTATCAATGGCTTGAAATCATTGGTCAAGACCGAATTGCAACAAAGAAATGTCTAAGACCTGCCCTCAGCCGTTGTCATAGCTAAATGCTTGATCCACCATAGTTAAAGGCGATCAAACAAGTCCACAATTGTGAAAAATGATGACAATAAAGGTGGAGGAAATAAAACCATTTCCGAATAGAGGAAATACTAAAGCTACTAAGGTACAACAAAGAATGATTCATGAACAAATGGAGTTTGATTGCCCATGTAAAGTACGAACCCTTTTTTGATAATAACCGAATACAACTGTTTCTTGTTCACCTTTGTTTTGAGTGAGTAATTAGAATCAATGGTCGCAAGACGGATGAAGAGTCATGCGGAAATGAGCCACACTTTGGGGAAATGCAATTATAACTTTGCATTGCCATCACCACTCACGCAGAAGCTCACAAAGCAAAGGCCAATAATAAATCGTATGCAAAGTTGATCATTAAACGACTTTAGTTTGTAAACATATAAGTAAACGTAATACTGAAAAAAGCTTTAGATGATGCCAATGCTAACAAAATTAATCTCTAGGGAAATGACATAAAGACTCCATATCAAAGTGACAACAAGACAATGATGGGTAAAAGTCAATGATGGAGACATCAAGCAATTGATGCAATGGTAATGGACTTCTTAAAAAAAATCCCATTCCTTTTGCAAATACCTCATACATCCTTAACAAGGATCGAGTATACACAGTGGTCATGGACAGAGATACTAAATGTCAAGTCAAGACGATGAAAACCATGCATCTTGAAATGTGTTCCAAAGGCCGAAGGCCTATCGACTTAAGTTAGCATGGTCACAATAGTGCAATTTAATGAGGCCAATACGCGTAGTTCATGATCATAACAAGTTCTTGACCATGAACGTGAACATTCGTTGTAAGGAATCCTCAACAAGTTAAAAAAAAATAGAGTAAAGTCCTATTTGAGTTCATGTGGTTTGTGCAGTTTAACTATTTGAATCCAAAAACCAAAACTGTCTTGATTTGAGTCCCTGTGGTCTCTAGTTTTAACCATTTGAGTCCTTGTGGTCTCTAATTTTAACCATTTGAATCCAAAAACCAAATGTTTCTGATTTGGATGTTGTTTACTCTTGGATTCAAATGGATAAAATTAAAAACCACAGGGATTTAAATCAAGACAGTTTTGATTTTGGATTCAAATGGTTAAACTGCACAAAACATAAGGGCTCAAATAGGACTTTACTCAAAAAAATACTCCTAAGAAACATGACGTGGATGTCGTGGATTTAGGTTTTGGAGAATGTCACGACCCACTTAAATTCATGTATAAGCTCTCGGAATCAAGAACTTTTGGGCATTTCTTGAAGCATTTAGAGCTACTCAAAAGTCGCTAGAAACGTTACAAAATTTCTTATATAAGTTGGAAGCCTTGGAAGGTCTAGACTAGCCTTGAAAGTCCATAGGAAAGTCAATATATTTAATTAAAGATCTAAACATGGTGACTAATGGGGGCTGCCATGTAGGGTTCTAGAATTGGAGAATAAATATGCACCGAATAAAACATATTTATGTATAATTATAAACATGTTAAAGTTTTGAGGGTTCAAACATTACTATCCTTTTCATTTCCCCCACCCTATGTCTACATGCCCCTAAACCGTCTAACCCACATGTTGAACCCAAGTTTAAAGAAAATATTGAAATAAAGTTAAATTATAAAGTTTGATTTGGAATGTTGGTCAGGTTTACAGGCCGACCGCTGGAGGATGTGTAACTATCAAATCAATCCGTTGAAGAATGTGTAATTAGTTCATGGTCTGACCGTATAAAAAAAGTGGTTGTTAGTGAGGATAACCATTAGGCCGGGTCTATTCACACACGCCCTTAGTCTATTTAAACACTCCAAAGCGCCCCGCTATGGCCAAAGCGGGGCGCTTTGGTGTAAAGTCAACAGACAAGGTCTGACAGGTTCAGTCCTTGTCTGTTGAGTTTACATCAAAGCGCCCCGCTTTGGCCTAAGCTCGGCGCTTTGGTTTTTTTTTTTCCAAAGCGCCCCGCTTTGGCCTAAGCTCGGCGCTTTGGTTTTTTTTTTTTTTTTTTTTTTTTTACATTTTGGGCGTATTTTTGACTGGTGACTGGTCTACGTTTAAGTTCAAATTTTACATTTTTAGTCCAAATTTTACAATATTTAATTTTACAATGTTGATAAACCATTGATGAAAAGTGATCTACGGTTCATAGCCGTTTGGTGTTGTGATGATGATGATGGTTGTGACAGGGATGGGTCAAGGTCATTGGTCAATATCATATTTTTCTCTCTTGTATTGTCCCATCCTTTTTAGCAATTTAATTAAAAGTAATAAACTATTGGGAGTAGGAAATGAAGTAATCACTATGCAGTGGTAGGATTTGATGGTTGAATGACATAGAGGCGGCTAACCAGCCTGCGCCTTACCCAACTGAAATACCATATATACCCTTTTGTACCATAAAAAAGCTGATTATATTATTAATAAACTTTGAGTGGCGCCATCTTTTTATTTAAACTTAATTATAACTAGTAATTTTACCACCGCGTTGCACCGGAAGTCAAGTGGCAGAGTTAAATACCATTGTAGTCCCTGTCGTTTGGACCATTTTGGCAGTTTAGTCAAAATGTTTCATTTTTCGTTTGGACCATATGCGTTACATCACGTTAAAAACCGAATGTCACCGACACGACCCAATCAGATTCAATACGCACTTGTACGACCCAAAATGACAATATACATCATAATACTACAATTAATGAAAAAATACGTCATGTACATGTACGGTAGGCGGCTGATACACATAAAACTACTCATAGGAGTACTTGTGCTTTTCAAACCAAAATGATACGATATAAAGGAATACGACATCACACGTAACCGATTTGATCCGGAACTTGCAGTATAGTCCATATATATTAAAAAATGATGTATAATGGAAAAAACGTAAAATTTAGACTATTATCGACGCGTTTGTGAATTAAAAACAATTTTAAAAAATTTTAAAAAGGCCCTAAGCGCTGCGCTTTGACCTAAGAGGGGCGTTTTACCCAAAAAAAAAAAAAAAAAAAAAAAAAAAAAAAAACCAAAGCGCCGCTCTATGGCCAAAGCGCGGCGCTTTGATGTAAAGTCAACAGACAAAGGCTGACAGGCTCAGTTCTTGTCGGTTGACTTTACACCAAAGCGCCCCGCTTTGGCCATAGCGCGGCGCTTTGGGGTGTGAAAATAATTTTCTCCGTGTGTAAATAGCATGACCCTAACCATTATAGGTCAACAACAAAATTATGGATTAGTGAGACCTTATGTTTTTATTAACATTGTATTCTAGTTTTTGACCTATATAATTCGTGCTAACTTTTTTATAAAGTTTTTTTTAAGATTTGATGTAAACTTTGATAAATATGGTAATTGATATTTAGTAGTTATAAATGCTAGTTAAGGCAGTTATAAATACTTTCAGAAAAAAAATGCTATATTTTTTGTTAAAATGGCGTAACTAACTTTTATGAATAGTTGTTTGCACTGTTTTATAAAAAAGCTATGTAAGTTTTACATATTATAATGATTTGTAACACGCACTACAAGAAATCGGACCTTAGCGACGACCAAAAAAGACTTTCCGCGACGAAATTCCGTCCCTGTAACCTATTGCGACCAAAATTAGTCGCAACAGGGCCGTTGCTATTGATCCGTCGTAACAGGCTGTTATTTTTCTTACCATATAGATTAAAAAAATGGAAAATGTTTTTTTTTCTCTATCCAGACGACATTTAGTAGCTATTGAGTTTTCATAAAATTTTTACAAGTTTTCCAGGAACGCCATAGTTCCCTCCATCCCGCTAAAAACCTATGGTAACTAAATTTAGTCGGGATAGGATATGAAAAACAAAAGTTTTTGAAACACTTGTAGGGACTAAATGTAGTCGCAGTAGGTGGCCTGTTGCGACGAAAAATTTCGTCGCTAAAAGTGTAGTCGCTGAAACCCATTTTTCTTGTAGTGACGATCAAACATAATAAGACACAACATATTATGTAATTTTACTATAAGCTAACACTTTAATGTTGGATTGTTTCATGATCTGGAACTAGGAAATTAACCAATAATTATGTCTAACTGGATGTCAATATGAAAAACTACTGAAATTATTGTAATTCATTATGAAAGTATCTATATGAAAGTATCTCAATGTTGTTAGTGGATACTACACATTCAAAACAATCAAATTGTTGAGGGGCCAATTATGGTAGTGAGGTTATATCATGGGAAAAAAGAAAAAAAGTTATGTTCTTCACTCTCTTGATTGAGGATTCTTCATGACCCATATGTTTTTTTTTTTTCCTTTTCTTTTCTTTTCTTTTCTTTTTTTTTTTTTTTTTTTTTTTTTTTTTAGTGATAGAAGCTCTCCATATTAATATTTTTAGATGCTATAAAGTAAAATGTATCTCGTGGGTTTTTTTCTTTTTGGTAACCCACGTGATGGTTTCATAGGGTTAAAGTGGGAACATTGAATTCCGAATTTTCACTTTCGATCAATTAATTCACTGATGATGGTTTTGGAATAATTTTGGTGGTCAAGATAAAAAAATAAAAAATATTTCTTGTATCCTTGCTTAATTTTTTAGCAATAGATTTCTTTTAGTCCTTATCGTCTATAAGACTTTAATCCAATATTTTCCCATCTAAACTTAAATGTTTTAAATGTTTTGTCTTTACCAATAAATTATAACCCATTGATGTATCCTCAAATATTTCCATTAACTTCTAGCATGAAGGTCATCAAAACCGAGGTTAGTAATATTGCTTTTGTAATGGGTTGCCAAACAATGGGTGTTGATGCAAAAAATACTAGACCGATGGTAGTAGCTAGGCCGGTTAGGCAAAAGGCTTGGAAGGTTCAAGTTTTGCCTAACGCAGGTCGTGGGGTCCCCTCACGTTTGCAAGACGTGGAGAGAGGTTCACTAGTTGTGTTTTGTTGTTTGCTCAAGATCCTTAACTGAAGTGTGTTTAGCTTCGGATGTAAGAGCAGTGGAAACGTGTGTGTTGAATGGGAAGAAATGAGACTTGCATGGAACAATTGCTCGAGGAAGAAGACCAGAGATCCCAATGGAATCAGAGCTAATCGGAATGTCCTTGAAAGCACTAAATGAAGTGTCATTTATAGAAGAAGAGATCGCCCAAAGAGGAAACCTCGGACTGGTGAACCATGCTTGCAGTGGAAGACTTACCCTTTTAGGGGTTGAAGCATTTGGACCTGCGGATAAAAGCCTACACTTTGTGCACACGTTCTCTTTTACGGCTGTGAGAAGGCTGGGCAAGCAATCAGTGAAGTGATGGTTTACTGTTCACGTGCTTTTTGCTGCTCACCCGAGTTCGCGGGATTTGAACCCTTTAACCTTTCAAGCGTTTATGTGCCTAAGTCATTTTATTTGGTCTTGGGCTACCCCCGTCATCAGCCCCCCAAGTCAAAGGTTTTTGGGGAATGGGCTCAAAGACTTCTGACTTTTACACATTTATTTGTATCGCTTGAAGGCTTCCATGCTTGAAGGGTTCGTTGCGTTTTAGTTTTTTGAAATTTGAATTTTGACAAGACGGTTGATGTGACTGATGGCAGTTTTTGAAGAAGGTAGTTTAATTAACTGCCGTGTAATCATATCCCTTAATACTCTTTTATTTTTCATTTATTAACAAGATAACTATCCAATTTCCTCATTTTCTCTCAAGTTTCCTTCCGTATCTTTCCCTTTGTCCAGGTTAGTTCCGATTTCATATTTTTGTTTTTCAATCATAACTTATGGGTGCTCGTAAAGATTTGGCCGTGAGTTATTCCTGTTTAACCCAAGAGGAGGTCGAATTATTTTGTATGGAATGGGGGATTGGGATGAAGTTTAAACCAGTTGCTTCGGTGATGAATGTTTCGATCGATCGGTGTCCGGCCGGTTCGATTGCTCTCTATTGTCGACACTTTGAATTTTCTAATCTTCGTCATCCGTTTTCTCTCTTTGTTTTGAATGTGTTAGAATATTATCGCGTGTCTTTTGGTCAAATACACCCGCAAGGTTTGGCTAGGGTTTTACATTTTGAGGCTGTGTGTCGAGCGTGTGGTTATGATCCTTCTTTGTTGTTGTTCCGCCGTTTCTTTCGATTGGCGAAGAACGGTGATTGGTTTACGTTTGAGACGTCTAAAGTCGATGTCTGCTTGGTTTCGTCTATGGTCACCACACTTGGTACCTGGAAGGACCGGTTTTTTTGGGTCTCGGATGAGATCGTTCTGTTCAAAATGGTTTGGAGGCAACCTGATGCCATTCTCAATGAACCGGAACCTTCGGAGTCTGATTTGAATGAAGTTTTTCTTGGAGCCATTCGGGAATGCCCTTCAAGGGTTCGACCTTTTCCCGAGCATTTGCTAGTTCTATTGGGTGTTAGCAAATTGTGGGATAAGGCTAGTCAGGATCCGGTTCTAATGAGGAATGGCCAGGGTATGCATTTTCCTTGTTTTACCTTTTAATGGCCTCTTTATTTAGTAGCTTATGTGTTTTTGTTTTATAATTTCTTGCAGTCATGTCTGCCTTGGATTTCATCAAGAGTGACGATACATCAGATGTTGCATTTGGGGATGTCCTGGCTACGCCTGGTGAAAATGCTGTGGTTAGGAGTTCTGAACAGAGGTTCGAGGGTTTGGGTTACGTTGGTGTGCCTGGTGTGAAGGGTTTTAAGAAGGCTGTTTTTCCCAAGGTTGTTCGTCGTTCGAATCGACGTTTGAACGTTTTTTGTCCACCATCTACTCCATAACATGCGGACTTAAGTGATGACATTGGTGTTTCTGTGGATCAAGGTCCGAATGAGGGTGTTGATAAGGAGAAGGAGTTGGTTGTTGCTGGAAAGAAAACTGCTGGGAAAGGGGTTGTTATGGCAGGTTCATCTGGTAAAAACGTTAGCGGTTCTGAAGGTCTTGACCCGCACGAAGTTTATGTACCTGATTGGGGTGTGAAGTTGGGTGATAGTTTCAAAGATGTTGCTGTTTGTGAGGATGTGTTGAGCCACATCGCTCCTCCTTTGGTTCATGGTACTATTGCCGAGATGGATGACGATATGATGTTGTCACGTATGATATTGAGTACCTGTAATCTCGCTACCATGCTACCTCAAGGGGTTGCCTGTTTCCGTAAGAAGATGCATGAGTATAATGAATTGTTGAAGAGGAAAGACAAGATGAAGGTTTCTATGAGCACTTTGAGGAAAGAGAATGAAGGTTTGGTGAAGAAGGAGGAAACGTTGACTAAGAGGGTTGAAGAGCTTACCCAAAAACATGAGGTGGAGGTTGGTAAACTGAAAAAGCAGGTGGATTTCTTGGAGGCTTCAAGGGTTCAGCTTACTGATGACAACAAATGGTTGATCGAGCATGGTTTTCAACAGGTTGTCACTTATCTCTTACATTTGGCTGAATTTAATGATGTTTTGGGTGGTGTGTATGGCAAGCTTTTGGAGCATGGGAGGCATCAAGGCTATGTTGCCGATTACAAAGCTTTTCATTCTGGTGACCCTCAAGACAAGTCTTCCCTTTACCAGCCGAGGCCCTCAAGGTTTTTCAAGATTCAGTCTGTGAGATGGAGCTCTTGACTTATCCCTATGTTGGTGAGGTCTCGAAGTGTTTTGGCAAGCCTATATCTGTTTTGCAGGATTTGAAGCCACGCGGGCTTGATGAGGCTGTCTGTAAGGAAGTGCTTAAATCTTTGACAAAGAAGTGTTCTTGCTCAGGGGACAGTGAGGAGACCCTTTCTTGTGCTGATTAAGGCTCGAAGGATCCAAGCCTTGAAGCCTCGGGGACGGCAGCTGAGGAAGGTAAGAAGAAGAAGAAGAAAAAAGCCAAGAAAGTGAAGGGTGATGAAGCCGGTGCATCAAAGCCTGCGGTTAGTGATGCAAAGTAAAAAACTTTTAAGACTTATTCGTAGCTTTCTTAGCATCTTGTTGGACATTGTTATGTAACTTCATTAAGCACTTTAGGTTTTGCAGAAACCCTTAAGGTTTCTGTTTTGTGGCTGTGGTTGGCCTTAATGGCCTTTTGAACAATTTGATGGGAACTCTTGTGGTTTTCCTATTAGCCTCGGTGGTTGTATGAACAATATGTAGGTTATGGCCCTTAAGGCCTTTTATGCATCGTTGGACTTGATTTTTGTATCCTTGTCGTTTTTGTGTTTGATGGTGATTTGTCTTGTTTGTTTGATATGTCTATTTATCTAATTTTTCTTAAGAAGTTTTAGTGTTGCAGTCACTTTAGCTTCCAGACTTCATTAGGTAAAGGGCAAATGCCATCTATCCTTTATATCACTACTTAGTGTATTTTTATTTCGTAAGCTTTTTTCAAAGCTTAAGGAACGATTTTATGTGGGCTGTTCAGACCCGTCTATGAGACATCTTTGTTTTTGATAATTTTCTAAGTCTTATGGAGTTGTATTGATTTAGGAACTCACCCCTTATATAGGTTCATTCAACCCTTGAACCTATTGAGCGATATGGCCTGGGAGCTCATCCCCTTACATGGCCCTTGCCATGGAGTTTTTTGCTAGGTTCTCAACCTAATTTTAGGATAGAAAGACAAATTTGATAAAACATCATCATTCATTCAAGAGACATTGTTTTACAAAAGGTAATCATAAGACAACTCTTGAAATACAACTTGTGAAATACAAACCAATCTTTCTTGATCAGACATGGAACCTTTTAAGGGTCTTTCCATTCCAATGCCTGGGAAGCTTTTTACCTTCTGTGTCGGCTAGTTTATAGGATCCGCCCTTATGTGCCTCAAGGATTGTATATGGCCCTTTCCATTTTGGGCTAAGTTTTCCTTGGTTCTCTTTTTTACTAACCTCATTGTTTCTAAGCACTAGGTCTCCTGGCTTGAAGCGTTCATGCTTGACCCTTTTGGTTTAATAAGCTTCCATCATTTGTTTGTACTTGGCTTCTTGTATTGCAGCTTGGTCTCGTGTTTCCTCCAGGAGTTGTAAGTTCAACATGGTTTCTTTGTTGTTTACTTCGGGATCCATGTTGACTGTTCTTTGCGTTATAACTCCTACTTCAGCTGGAATCACGGCTTCGGATCCAAACACCAAGTTGTAAGGTGTTCTTTTGTGGCTTATTTTTTTAGTTGTTCTTATAGCCCATAGAACGCTTGGCAACTCTTCGAGCCAATTACTTTCATGCCTTCCCAATCGGGTTTTAATTCCTTCAACTATGCTTCGATTCATCCTTTCAACCTGGCCGTTTGATTGTGGGTATGCAACTGAGCTGAAAACCTGAGGTATTTTGAATTCTTTGCACCAAATGCTAAAAGGCTTCTCAGCGAATTGCCTTCCATTATCGGTGACCAGCACTCCTGGCAACCCATAGCGACAAATGATGTTTTCCCAAACGAATTCAATGACCTGCTTGCCCGTGATTTTTGCAAGTGGTTTAACCTCTGGCCACTTGGTGAAGTAATCTATGGCCACCAATAGGAACTTCACTCCACCTTCGGCTGGTGGGAATGGGCCTACAATGTCTATTCCCCACTTATAAAATGGCCATGCTGAAGATATCAGGACAAGGTCGTGTTTGGGGCTCCTTGGGACCGGTGCATGAATTTGACAATAATCACATTTTCTCAGTTGTTCAGCGGTGTCTCGGTGCATGGAATGCCAAAAATACCCAAGATTCATTAGCTTAGCCACCACCGTTTTTGCTCCAAAATGAGCTCCGCATATCCCTTCATGAACCTCTTTGACCAAATACTGGCTTTGTTTGGGACCGACACATCTTAGCAAGGGTGCAAGGTAACCCTTTTTTGTAGAGGGTTTCACCTTGCAACATGTACTGCCTAGATTTGATTTTAACCCTTTCAGCCTCTATTTGATCAGCGGGTAACTCACCATTATTAAGGAATTTTTTGATTGGAGTCATCCAATTGGGGCCTTCTTCTGTGATTACATCTTGAACTTCTAATTCTTCAATCGAAGGAGTTTTCAACACTTATACTAATACCTTTTTGGTAAGGTGGGCACAGGTGAGAGAGGCGATTTTACTCAAGGCATCAGCTTTCTTGTTTTGAGACCTGGGAATTTGCTTGATGGTACATGTTTGGAATGTGTTCATCAGCTCTTTAGATTTTTCTTTGTACCTCTTCATATTGGGCTCCTTTGCAACATAATTGTCATTCACTTGACTTAACACCAGCAATGAGTCCTTGAAGACCTGAAGCTTTTGGACCTTCATTTCCTTGGCTAGCCTCAAGCCAGCTATCAATGCTTCGTATTCGGCTTCATTATTGGTGGTCTGAAATTCAAATCGAAGAGCATACGTAAATTCTAACCCTTCGGGGTTGATCAGAATGAGCCCAGCCCCTGACCCTTCAACGCTTGAAGCCCCATCGGTAAAAAGCTTCCAGACTTTAAGGTCAGAGGGTTCAGAGGTAGTTGTGTTGACTTTCGTGATGGCTTGCTTCGGGACTTCCATAATGAAATCAGCCAAGACTTGGGCTTTGATGGCTTTCCTTGGAACATAGGTTATTTTGTATTCACCTAGTTCCACAGCCCATTTGGCTAGTCGTCCTGAATTTTTCGGTTTTTCAAGCACACTCTTAATGGGTTGATCGGTAACCACTTGTATAGGGTGTGCTTGGAAATACCTTCGAAGCCTTCTAGCCGTTTGGACTAGGGCTAGAGCAAGTTTTTCCAAAGGAGGATACTTGATCTCTGCCAATTTTAAAGTTTTGCTGAAGAAATAGACGGGTACCTGAGCTTTGTCTCGTTCGATGGTTAAAACCGCACTTATTGCTTCTTCAGCAACCGAAAGGTATACAAAGAGTGAAGCTAGGTGTTGCTTCATCTGGTTGAAGGCTTCCTCAGCTTCTTCAGTCCACTTGAAATCTTTTTTGTCAGAGCATCCTTTAAGCATTTTAAAGAAAGGCAAATATTTTTCAGCCAACTTTGAGGTAAAACGCTTCAGGGCAGCAAGCTTTCCGTTCAGGCTTTCCACCTCCTTTTTGCTTCGTGGTGGTTTGGTTTCAAGGACAGCTTTGACTTTGTTAGGATTGGCTTTTATACTTTGTTTTCCCATAATGTGCCCCAAGAATTTACCCTTTTCAAACCCAAACGAACATTTTTCAGGGTTGAGTTTTATGTTGACCTTCATTAGGTTCTTGAAGGTTTCTTGGAGGTCATCAAGCATTTGGTATTCTGTTTTGCTTTTGATTACCAAATCATCGACATATGCTTCCAGGTTCCTACCAATTTGACTAGCAAAGGCTTTGTCATCAAGTCGTTGGTAGGTTGCACCCGCGTTTTTTAGACCGAAAGGCATCTTTTGGTAGCAAAAGCTACCTTTGTCCGTGTGGAAAGCGGTTTTTTCTTCATCTTCTTCTTTCATAAGAATTTGATGGTAACCCTTATAAGCATCAAGAAAACACTTGAAAGGGTAACCAGTGAGCGAATCAACCTTAAGATCGATTTTTGGCAGCGGGTAACAATCTTTGGGACAAGCCTTGTTCAAGTCCTTGAAGTCAATGCACATTCTCCAAGAATTTTTGGGCTTTCGAACCATGACAGGGTTTGCAACCCAAGACTGATACCTAACTTCTCGGAGAATTCCAGCTGATACAAGCTTTTCAACCTCTTGGCATGCAGCCAAGCTTCTTTCGGGTGCTAGACTTCGCTTCTTTTGGACAACAGGCTTGACATCGGGTGGTATTTTCAGCTCGTGTTCAGCAATGCTTCGAAGGATACCCGTCATATCTTTCGGGCACCAAACAAAGACGTCGCTATAATGTACTAGCAGCTTTTCAAGGTATGAGAGGGTTTCTTGTGAAAGGCTTGGGTTGACCCTTATCCTTTGTTCAGGATACTTGGGGTTTATGATCAGCCCTTCTTTTCTTCTTCACCCTTGGAACTTTCCCCTTCAATCATGTAAGCCTCTTGTGTAGGTCGAAGGGTTGCAATCCCTCTCTCGGTAGGACACTTGACTGTGCCATGACCAACAGAAACAGCCATGTAGAATGCACACTGCCCCGGCCTTCCTATGATTACATCATAGCTTGAAGGTATATTGATAACCACAAAAGTGAGAGGTTGGACTCTCTCCATCTTGTTTTCACTGAAATGGACATCAAGGGTTAGTTGCCCTAAAGGCTTGAGGGGTATGTCAGCAATACCTTTTTATGGAGGTTCCGGAGGGTTGAAGTTTCGAACGTTCCTCATTGCTCAAACGGTTGAAGAACTTCTCAAACATAATTTCAGTGGCTGCCCCAGTGTCTATATACGCTCTGCTTGTCTTTAGTGTACCCACTGTTGGTTCAACCACAAGGGGGTTTGAGAGTGGGTCATTTTCTGTTGGAGGGAAACAGACACACTGAAGCTCCCAAGCTTCCAACAGCTGCCGCTTGTCTTTAGTGTACCCACTGTTGGTTCAACCACAAGGGGGTTTGAGAGTGGGTCATTTTCTGTTGGAGGGAAACAGACACACTGAAGCTCCCAAGCTTCCAACAGCTTCCGTTTGTGGGGAACCTTTCCCTCAAAATCCACCATGTTAACTTCCTTGCCCTTTGCTTCGGCCATCTTGTCCCTTACCCCCTTCACTGAGTGGGCAAGCTCCCCGGACTTGACGGCCTCTTCAATCTTCTTTTTGAGTTGAAAGCAATCATTAGTATGGTGGCCCTTCTCTTCATGAAATTCACAAAACTCGGTGGAATTTTCATTCCTCTTGCTTTTAGGGAGAGGTATGGGAGGTCGGAAGCTTTATTTCACTTCCTATGTAGCAAGGATCTCTTGAGGGGTCTTGGTAAGGGGTGTGAAGTTCATGGCCTTCTCCCTACTTAAAGGGTTCCGGCCTTCAGGCCTTCGTTGTTCTGAACCCCTTTGGCGTCTGTCGTAGGAATGGAAGTTCCCCTTCTTCCTAGCTGGATTGTGGCCTCGCCAACTCGACCCCCTTTTTCTTTGTTCTTTTATGTCCACAGCCTCCTCTCCTCTGATGTGGGCTTCGACCCTTTCGAGAGCTTCTTCCAAGGTCTTGGGCAGGGATTTATTGAAATCCCTTGTAAGGTATTTGGAGGTAATGGCGTTCATAAAACCGGCTACTCTCATCTTTTCATCCGCCCCCACATATGTTAGACCTTCTTTTTTGTACCTTTCTATGAACTCTCGAAGGCTTTCGTCATCCCTTTGTTTGATCTGAAAGATCACCGTAGCATCTTTGACGTACCGCCTTTGTTGTGAGAAATTGGCTAGAAACCCTTTGTTCAGATCATCGAAGTTTGATCTGAAAGATCACCGTAACATCTTTGACGTACCGCCTTTGTTGTGAGAAATTGGCTAGAAACCCTTTGTTCAGATCATCGAAGCTTCGAATGCTTCTGGCTGGTAGATCGTTGAACCATATTCTTGCCGATCCTACGAGGGTTTGCATAAACATGAGATAGCATTCAACATTTGACCATTTCTCAATTCTGGCAGTACCCGTGAAGATCTGGAGATGATCCTCTGGGTCTTCAGTCCCATCATATGTTTTGATGTGGGATGGCATTTTGATCTTTGTTTGAAAATCATAATCAACAATTTGTTGGGAGAAACATGACAAATTACTTGGTTTATATGGCTTGGCCAAATCCTCTTCCACCCTTACACCTGTGTTGTTGTTGTTATTGTTGTTCCCCTGGGTGGCCAGCACTTGATTGATGAAGTGCTGCCACGGGAAGCTTGCCATCATCTGAGCCATAAGGTTGAAGCCTTGGAGGCTTCCAGGTGCAACTGGGCAGTTTACCCCTAAGGGAGTGCTCATAACGGCACTTCGTGCTAGGGGGAGCACAGACAAAGCTTATTCCCATGTAGTAGTTGCTGAGGGTGGAAGGCTTGCTACTAGAGATTGTAGGAGCTGGTCCAAAGTCAGCTCGTGCCCCAGTGGAGCACCGGTTGCAGCTGGTTGGGAAGAAAAGAGAGGAAATGTTGTCGGATTTGGCCTTGCGTACAAGTATAGGTTAGGATTTGGAGGAGGATTGCTGGAACCAGCCTCATTCCTGGACACAGTAGGTTGTGAGCTTGCAAAAGGAAGAACGGGAGGTCCAGGGGATAGTGATGGTTCTTGCTCGTCATAATCCAGACGGATCCTCACTCCCTTGTATCTTTCCCTACTCACATATTGGTTAAGAAGACATCTTAACTCAGGAAATTTATTGGCGACCCCTTCGGGAGTAAGGTCAACACATGAGGGGGTGTTAGAAACACCAACGTTAGGAGACGGTACTCCAGAATGAGACGGTGTTGGCGTTTGGAAAGTGAGAAACTCGGGATATGTTGCTCCAGTTGGAGTGCTTCCCGGTGTTGGGGAGGAAGTTGGTATAGCCACAGGAGTTTGGCTAGTATTTGGGGTAGAGGTACGTGGGATTGGTTTACCTCTCCCGGAGACTCACATTCTGACATGCTGACTTCTGAGGAGAAATGGAGCTACACTACTAGGTCTTTTGAAGGAAATTAGTGGCGTAGCCCCACGGTGGGCGCCAACTTGTTGATGCAACAAATACTAGACCGATAGTAGTAGCTAGGCCGGTTAGGCAAAAGGCTTAGAAGGTTCAAGTTTTGCCTAACGCAGGTCATGGGGTCCCCCAACGTTTGCAAGACGTGGAGAGAGGTTCACCAGTTGTGTTTTGTTGTTTGCTCAAGATCCTTAACTGGAGTGTGTTTAGCTTCGGATGCAAGAGCAGTGGATATGTGTGTGTTGAATGTGAAGAAATGAGACTTGCATGGAACAAGTGCTCGAGGAAGAAGACAAGAGATCCCAATGGAATCAGAGCTGATCGGAATGTCCTTGAAAGCACTAAATGAAGTGTCATTTATAGAAGAAGAGATCGCCCAAAGAGGAAACCTCGGATTGGTGAACCATGGTTGCAGTGGGAGACTTACCCTTTTAGGGGTTGAAGCGTTTGGACCTGTGGATAAAAGCCTACACTCTATTCACACGTTCTCTTTTACGGCTATGAGAAGGCTGGGCAAGCAATCAGTGAAGTGATGGTTTACTGTTCACGTCCTTTTTGTTGCTCACCCGAGTTCGCGGGATTTGAACCTTTTAACCCTTTAACCTTTCAAGGGTTTATGTGCCTAAGTCATTTTATTTGGTCTTGGGCTACCCCCGTCATCAATGGGTGTCACAAAATGATATCATTCATGTACACTCATCATTTTCAGATTGCATGCTTGATGTTAAATTAAGGACTGGAGGATTAATCTTGATATAGGAAGGAGTAATTAAATAGTTAGAGATAATTATTAGTTTAAAGTATTATGTTTATCTAGTTACTTTATTAATTGGTTAATAAGTATTAGAGTTGGTATTGGTTTAGGATAGCTTGTTTAACAAGTAATTAGTTTAGTATAAATAGATGGGTTAGGTTATGTAATTACTTGGATGTTTTACTTTGTTATTTAATAATATATAAAAGAGTCGTGAGGAGTTCTCTGTGTTGCTGCGTTTTTGATCCAATTGATTCCAACAATTGGTATCAGAGTGTGTAACGATCAAGGGGGAGCAAGAAGAATCGAAGCAAATCAACCGGGTGAAGTCGAAAACCTTTGTGGATCGACAAGGAGAAAGAAGTCGAAAACCTTCGTGGATCGACAGAGAGAAGAAGACTCGAAACCTAAGTGGATCGAGCAGGGAAGTCGAAGCCTAAGTGGATCGACAACGAGAATAATGAAGACTCGAAATCTGAGTGAATCGAGTTAAGTGGTCGAAATCTGAGTGAATCGACAAAGAGGTTTAAAGGTACGTTGCAATCTTAGTGAAGCAAGTATTTTGTGATTGCGAGGTCTGTGAACAAAAGAAAAAAAATGAAGTTTTGTTTTGGGCTCCGAATTGGTAATCTTTGAAGACTAAAGGATTTAATATTAAGTAGGTAAATAATTTGAACTTCAATGTTTGATGTGGGCCACGTGAAGAAAAAGAAACAAAGTCGTTTTGTGCTGACATAACGAATTATTAGAGATAAGAAGTATTATTTGTCTTTTGGTGATAAAATTTATAGCAAGGATTCAAGGAATAATAAAGAAAGCACGTATAAAAGTCTTGGTTGGTTTCTTTTAAAAATTAACGCACCATCAAAAACAAACAAACAATATTTTTGGTGAGGTTTTTGATAGTCGATCTAAGTGAAAAAAAAAAGTGAAAGATGGAAGATGGGGTACCAATTAATACAGGGATTGTTCAGGTACGAGAAAACAACAATACCTCATTTCAAGTTCCACGATTGACGTCAAAGATATACTTTTACAAGTTGCTAGGGCGGTTATTTTTCAAGCACTACCGGAAGACATACTTTTACAAGTTGCTAAAAACCGAAGTGCGAAAGATATTTGGGAAGCTTTACGAGTAAGATTTCTTAGCGCTGACAGGGTTCAAAAGGCTCGATTGGCTACGTTAAGGAGAGAATTCGAGCAACTTCGAATGAAAGAGACAGATTCTATAAAAAACTTTGCTGGAAAGATAAGCGGATTTGTTTCAAGATATAGCAGTCTTGGGTCAAGTCTTGATGATGAAGCGATAGTTTGAAAGTTGTTATATTTTGTACCAAAGAAGTATCTTCAGATTGTTGCTTCTATTGAGCAGTATTCGGATATCGAGAGCATGACATTTGAAGAAGCAATAGGCAGGTTGAAGGCCTATGAGGAACGATTCAAAGAGCAAGACGAGATGAGTGATAATGATCAAAGTAAGGTATTATTATCTAAAACTAATGGTGAAAGTTCTAATACCAATGGACAAGACTCTAAAACCAATGTTCAAGAGAAGAATGAAGAGTCTGGTTGTAAGTGTTGTGGACGAGGATGGTCTAGCCAAAGTGATCGTGGAAGAGGTCGTGGTCGTGGTCGAGGAGGACGATACCAAAGGGATAAAAGGTTTATCGTATGTTATAATTGTCAAGAAAAAGGTCATTATGCAAGTGAATGTCCTAAGAAGGAGTCAAAGGAAGAAGTAGCAAACTGCCGAAGAGTATGATCCGTCACTATTTTGAAGAATAACGTGTCCATATCAAGATTAAGGGGGTGAATGAAGAATTAATCTTGATATAGGAAAGACTAATTAAATAGTTAGAGATAATTATTAGTTTAAATTATTATGTTTATTGGTTAATAAGTATTAGAGTTGGTATTGGTTTAGGATAGCTTGTTTAGCAAGTAATTAGTTTAGTATAAATAGATGGGTTAGGTTAAGTAATTACTTGGATGTTTTGCTTTGCTTTGTTCTTTAATAATATATAAAAGAGTCGTGAGGAGTTCTAACAAAATTGTTGTGTTGCTGCGTTTTTTATCCAATTGATTCCAACAAGGACACTTAGGTGGGATCTATTATTTCATCTTATTAAGAGAAAAAGTAAACTATGAAAAATTATATCTTTAATTTTTAGAAAAAAAATTCACAGAATACTAATCAAGTGTTTAAAGTGTTTTATTTGGTCACTCGTATTGTTTTTGTCTCAATTAGATAACTTTATATTCAAATCAAGTCATGTCATTTTTTTCATGTTTCAAGAAAAGAAAAAAAATGAAGCATAAGATGTTGGGGTCGGAGTATTTTCATATATGCAGCTATATCTATTAAAAATAAAAACACTTTAATTACATCAAAAAAAAAAAAAAGTTAAAATCTACGTCATCACTCGACGTTACCATCAAATAAATGGGAAAAAGAAACAAAAATACACATTACCACGATTACCTATGGAATGAAAGAAAAAAACCTTAATTTATTGAAAAATGAATGTTGAGTGATCTAATTGAACACTTTTGAAACTTGATTTATCTAATTGGAACACTTTTAAGACTTGGTTAGTAAAATAAATTTATTCCAAACTTTATAAGGTATTTACAATTTAATTAGTTAAAAAAATAAAAAATATTGTATTATAGTTTTTTATATTTATTTATTAAAAATATATTGTATTTGTTTTCAACGTATTAAAAAAGTAATCCTAATTTATTAATTATATTTGCAATATTATTGTAGTTAATTTTTGTTAAAAATATATTAGTTATAAAATATTAGTCTAAAAGGTGGGATCAAACTAAAAATGTAAAGGATAAACACATTTTTAAAGTATAATCTTTAGGAACACTTAGGTTTGGAGGTCTTGGGCCCGGGGTTGGTGTCCCATTGGTAAAAGTAAAGCCTTTAGGAATATCTAGGTTTGGGTGTCTTGAGTTAAAGTCTCACAGACGATAGGATTAAAGAAATTCGTCTTTCAAAAAAAGGCTATAACATGATCCAAGTTGTGGTTCATTTAGTTTTCTAGGGAGTTTGGAGACAAAGAAACGGCATAATAACTTTGTTCGAGTGTGTTTGGTGTGTGTATTACTTCAAATATTGCTAAATTTTTTTTAATAGAATTTGTAGGAGATGCAAGTAAAAGATTACACATTGCATAAAAATTAACATAATATACAATATGTGTAATCTATAGAATCAAACCAGACAAAAGGATTCAATTCATTCTTCGTAAAAATGATATATAGAAAGAGAACATACCTGTTGAAGTAAGTTGATTAACTTCCAGTAAAATGAACTCACATTATCTCTAAACCTAATAACAACATAAAATAACATGAGTAATAGACAGATTGTAATTAGTTAAAGTACATGGTAGATTGTGTAATATATACACACACACGACTTTTTGAATACAATTAATCACAATCAAAACACTCCTTTTATCATTTCCATGCTATCATCAATGAACCCAAAACAAGATTTTATCATTTACAAGATTTTATCGGAAGCAAATTGATAGGGCCTTTTTTTTTTTTACCAAAACAGTTAAATACATAGGTAGAATGCTAGATGACTATATGCATCGCTACTAGAAAAACCGGATGTTTGCCATCGAAAATTGCATCACAAAAATGTCTCTGGCTAATCCAACTTTTTGGCCACTTTGCGACTGTGTACAAATGGATATTTTTGTGACCACTTTTAGCGGCCAATATTTCGATCTCAGCTTTGCTATTGGTATTAACGATTGATTTGCCATTGCTTTTATTTTTTATCTTTTTTAATTTTTGTTTTCATGTGTTTTCCGTTTAAAATTAATAATCAAATTACTAGATTATAAAAATTTACATATACAAATTTACTGATTTTACGAATGCATGAATTGTACAAAATATCCAAAAAACACTAATCAAATTATAAAAAACAAACCCAATTTTTCAAAAATACTCGGGTTGTTTAGTAGCGTATTATGATAGGTGATCCCTCGCACGAACTCGATGTTGTGGTTGCAGTCACAAGTGAATCTGAATCTGATTTTAAGTTTTGGAACATTTATATGATAGAAGAACATTGAGGATCAATTATTTTGCTGATTTCAAACCCTATGGGTTTTCTTTTCTAGGCATATTCCTTGAGTTCCTTACGTGTATACATTTTGGATCTTTAATTACATAGCCTTTTTAAAACATTTTAAATGCATACCATAGCCCAAACATCGAGGACACCACATAAACTTGTTATGTAATTATTCTTATAACTGTCCCTATATATATAGTTGATTGGAAAAACTTTATCGTACAAAATGTCTTAACGTACGTTGCGTACGCGATGACAAGTTCGCATGTTATAAACCCGTAGAAGAAACATCGCATTTTATTAAAACGAAAGTTCAAACGTTCAAAAAACTAAAATTCGCATGTTCAAAATAAATACATTTTCGCATGTTTGTATTAAAAAGTCGCATGTTGTTTAGGAAATCCAAATTCCCATGTTAGTTATCATATTTTCGCATGTTGATAATGCATCGTGTACGCATCGTACGTTAAGACATTTTGTATGTTAACCGGCCTTTAGTTGATTGAGAATGCATAATATCTTATGGGATTTCGATATCCTAAAAAACCATAAATTTTAATCAATGAAAACTCAAAATATAAGTTTTTCATTGCTCTATTTAGATTCCTCAAAGTAAGCTTATATAGACAGAAAAGATTGAAAGGAAACATGAAAACAACAAAATCTAAGAAGTTGTTAAACAACTTATCTTTACCATTGTACACTAGTCTGCCCCCCTCTATTGTTGGCATGAAAGAGCTTGAAGATGTGACATATGCAGCAATCCTAAAAGTGTTCAAAGGGCTTGTAGATCTCCAATTATGATGGTGGATCTATGCGTTTAACAAGTTTGGTATAGGTATTGCATCAAAGGAATATGCCTATAAATAATAGCAAGTCACTTCTCTTGCACAAGTTATAGAAAGCTGGAAAGATTCTTCAAGTTTCTTTTCTTTTTCCTTTTCTTTTTATATGATTTAACTTATATTATTCTTTCGTATACGTGTATATATACCCTTTTCAAAACCTAACCATAGACTCATACGACGCAGTTTTAATTCAGTTTAATTGATGAGAATAGTTCGTCAACTTTATAGTAATTCAATGGTTGTGTTAAGTTTTTATTAGGCAAGTACTCTTGCCTCATTAAATCAAAACAATGGTATGTTTAATTTATTAGGCTATAGGGTGTTAACGGTGACATGACATGTTAACCGGCATTGCAAACCATCCATTCCTTGTGTTAAGGGCGTTAAAGAGGTTATTTGTTAACATGTTAACTGGATGTTAAGAGATTGAATTAATTATTCTTTTATTTTGTTTAGACCAAAAACCACTAAAAATAGGGTTAGATGGAGTTAACGGGATTAAACCATTTCCTTAGAGCTAGACAAAGTGAAATGGGAAAAAATGGGTTATGTGGCACTTAGGTGGAGTCAAGGAGGGTTAAAGTATACCCCAATGCCTTATAGTGTTGCATGTAATTTTAGTAACACTAATCAGGAAAAAACTTCTAGTTAAATTTAAGCAAGTACCATTCCCTTTAAAATTCATAGATATACATGTGTCATATCTTCGAAGCATTCCTATTGTCACGAGTTAAATGTCGAGGGTCCCATTGCTAGGGTTTGTACTTGAACACTTTGGTTTGTTGGCTAGTCCAGGACTTTATCAAGGATGATCTCAACGGATTAGGAAAGTGTATGTGTCTAGCCGTGTCTAACCGACGAACGCACTATTGGTCGAGAGTCGTTGTCGCTCTCCTGATGACTCCAAGGCTACAAGGGATGCCACACGGGGATTAAAAGATAACTACATGACAAGTGATATCAGATCAGGTTGATCCTCAGATACATTGAAATGTGAACTCTTATCGAAAATGTGCTTAAAATATAGAGTATGGTTACACAATAGCGGTGGGAGAATACCAAATATGGGGCATTTCGAGGAAGGTCTTTGTACGCTACGAGTATGGGATCGTAAGCACCGCCCTAGTACAGTATAAATGAAGCCCGTCGAGATTCAATTCAGCAACAGTACAAGTAGTGTTGTAAACAGATTGAAACTATTGCCAAATATCGAAACCAAATAAGTAATCCGACCTAATATACTGAACGATCCAAATGAAGATCATTGTTTTTGTGCTACTGGGTGTCCTACCCAATCATAGTGAATCATGCTTAACTTACGAGGAATATGCATTGTCCAAGGCTACAAGCAAGCATGGGATTGCAACCATGCACGAGAACGTGCATGAAATGGTGGTGGGAGAGTCTCACGGGACAAATGTTCGAAGATCGCTTTGCTAGGGTTGTACTTAATCCCTTGGGTTTATTGGTTAGTCTGGGACTTTATAGAGACGACCTCAACGGATTGCGAGAGTGTGCGTGCCTAGTCGTGTCTAATCGATGAACGCTCGATTGGTCGAGTTTTTGCTGCTTTCCTGATGAGTCCAAGCCAGGACGAAACCAGTGATCCAGATCAAGAGTGGGATGGATTGCCTTATCCCTGGGCAACCGGGGACGCCTCACGGGGATCAAAAGATAACTCCATGACAATACGCGTACTAAAAAGGTTAACTTTCTTTTACAAACATACATACACACACATGATCATGTGTATGTATGTTTAGCGTACCTAGGAAGGATTTTGGCACGTCAATTTGATCAAATTTGGGTAGATGTTGCGTGGGAAGAATACAACTAATATGAAGTTAAAATATAAAAATATACGAAATAAGAAGAACTAAAATTAATAAATTGCATGCATTGCTTTATTTCAAATTTGAACAAAAACAGGTATTCACCCATAACACATATCTTTAAATATACGGTGGTGTTTTAATTGGTTTTGATGCCCGTGTTTATATTAGTGTGCGTCAAACATACGCATTAGTGTGTCCAAACCATCATAAATAGTGCTTCAAACATTACAAGGTTGAGTAGTGTTGTGAGTGTTGTTGAAATGTGTTAAATATGTCAATCTCTAATTCTTGTGGCCTTTATAGTATATTATACTTATCTTTCTATTTTGCATATAGGATATATTGTCAGAGGGCTAAAGTGTAACTAGTGTGTTTCATTAAGGTTTGCGGAGTCAATGTTACAAGACAAGAGGGGCTGGAATATAAATTGGTAAACTGATGGTACAAAAGAGTGATCTAGGGTTTCTAGATCATTCTTGCAGTCATTCTTCATCTTGTTCTCTCTCTTTCAGCCGTTAGGGTTTAAGTCATATTGTTAAAGTCTTGTTGATCATCTATTGTGATCATATTATCTGTATTTCTTTCTTATGATCAACTGACTATCATTAGTTGATCTGTGTATTTTTTATTGTTATCAAGATCTTACAATCGTAAGATCTAGGGTTTGGTTTGGGGATTTTTGGGTTGGTTAATAATAAGATTTCTCCAATGTTTTGTCGCTATTTCTGCTATTAGATCTTGTTCTATGTTGATATCATACCATTTTACATGGTATCAGAGCACTGTAGCTCTTGATTGTGTCCTGTTTTTCGTTCGATTCTTTGGGTTCTTGTGTTTCTAGGCTCAGATGTAAGACCCTTACTTCTATTTACTATTATTATATTAGTTTCGGATAAAACGTGTAATTACGATTTCACATACAATGGAAAAATACGAGTTTATTAAAACTTTTACAGAATTAAAATTCTACAACATAACATGTGTAAATTCGTCATTTAAAATAACGACGATACATAGTGTGTAAGCTTGTATATGATCATGTTCGGTTCTTCGTTGAGCTTGATCGTCATCCGGCACTTCAACTTACACCTACATTTCATAAACATGAAATGATTTTATTTAAATTATGTTCATAACATATTAAAACATGTCCATAAGACAAATCGAACAAACCAAAAATCAGTTTTGCCAGCTTTTGAGGCCCTCGCGGGGCATGACAGTTTATGCCCCCGGCTCTCACGGGGCGCGACATCCATTGCGTTGCGCGACGACGTCTAAGCCTTCTCGTCGCATGACGCGACACCCTCTTTTCGACAGCAAGTTAACTAGCTGGTGCTGCGAATGTCCAACTCCATTTTTAACTAATTTTCAAACTTAAAATTGCCATATCTTTCATTCTAGAAGTCCGTTTTGCGAAATTCTTTTTCCTACACGTCCGTAATTTAATTACGCGTAATTTAATTACGGACCCGTTTGTCATCTTTGTTCGCATCAAAATCAGATTTATAAGCTTAAGGCTTATAAATCCCTTTTTCTGATTATTCGACCCGTTTGGTTATAACATCACACTATAACTTATATGACAAAAGCATTTCTTGTCCTTTCTACCCATCCCGGACTAGTCAACATTAGCGTCTTCGTTCTCACTACGAGGTTTGCGTACGCGTTTACATTTCCCCGGTTTAGTTTGTAACTTTCTAAACACATAAACCAACATTTACCCAATTACTTTATTTTGACCCGTTTAAGGGACTTTTAAGCACCCAAGCGTCAAACTCGCTCTTCTCTTTTCGCACTTTACATTTCCACATTAAAAATATCTACCTATATTCCATAATCACCATACAAGTTCTAAATAACCCATATGGGTCGTTTGCCCAATTTACCCATCAAGGGCTTTTTGGTCAATTTTAGTCCTTCATTTTACGACGAAAGACTTTCGCTAATATTTGAACAAAATATCGCTTTTAACTATAATTCTAAATATGCGTACCTGGCTCGGGTCATAGGATTGACCCGTTTAAATACCTTTCGCTATTAATTTCTAGTTAATAGCAACGCGAACCATGTGTTGATTCCTGTGATCACAAAACTCAACAAGCGATCATCAGATAATATTGTCAAATGGTGTTAACAACACCATTTGACCCGTTTAATCGAAATGACCAATTATCATTATGAGATGGTATTTAATTACCATTTCACCCCTTTAACCTATCCCGGTTTACTTTTTAATTACCATTTCACCCCTTTAACCTATCCCGGTTTACTTTTTGAATTCCTCTTACTTAAAAGTCGTTTCTTGTTTTGTTTGACCCGTTATGACTTATGTCAAATGGTGTCCTTTCAAATCCCTTTATCTATTCGTTAATCCATGTCCGGATTACCATTTTACTGTTTTTACCCTTTTTACAATAATTTATGGTTTCTTACCATTCTCACTTGTTCCGACTAGCATCATATCGTGCCGGAACATCATGTTTCATTTACTTAATATAATTCATATTCAATACTGACAAATAAGCATTTTGTAATAAAATAAAAAGGCGTAAGCTTTACTTACATCGCATCCAAACTACGCTTTTTCTTCATACTTGACTTGTTTGATTCGCTTCCTTCCCAAGCTTCACCTAGCTTGTCAAGTATCAAACTATCATCATAATTCATAAGATGGTTAGATTAGTCATTATCAATCACGACTATTCCACCTTACGTATTTTCAATCAAAATTATCATTCGATCTTATTAAAGGTCAGTTTAACTTTCAAAAGTCAACTGCCCCTTTTTTTATGTATGAAATGCACAATTGAGTTCAACGAACTCACTTAGGCATTTCTTTGACTATTCGGTAGGCGCTATTTTTAGGCCACTAATGTAACTACATTCATTAACATAGTTTATATACATCATATAATCATCTAATTCCATAAAACTCATACTTTCATTGAAAACCCGTTTCGCATACATGTGTTAATTCAATCTTAACACTTATTCAAGAATTCTCTTCTTGAATATAGCAAGTATGATGATTCTAAACCTCTATTCATCTTTATCCATCTTTAAATTCTTACACTTTATGCAAGAACTTCAATGTCAAGAATTTCATCATAACCTTCAAAACCCATTTCAACTTATTTATGAACAAGTACTCAAACTAAAAAAATTGCTTAAGTAACTTGCTTTTATTATCCAATATGATTATTCTAATCACAAGTTTAACATTAACTTCATCATATTCTAAAAACCCATTTAGCGAGGTGTGGTAATTCACCCAAACACCTAAATCATAGCAATCTACTTTAACTCTTCACTTAGGGTTTGTTTCTAAGCAATCATACAACTTAAATTTAGCCACAACATCAATGATTCATATAAAATTCGCAACGTGTGATGTTCACTAATTTTTACAACTTCATCAATGTCAAAATTTCGACATACCTTATGATCCCCTTTACTTGGTGATCGTTTGATTAGTTGAAGCCCCAATTTCCTAGCTCGATTTCTCTTTGATTTTGTTGAATTTTGTGTGTTTAGGGTTCTTGAAGAAGAACCCCCTTTTTCTTGCATGTATACATCGACCAAACACACACTCATGTGTGTGTTTTGCTGTTTTATTATTTAATTTATAAACTTGATTCATTTTTGCCCCTTTTAACCCCTCAAGTTTGGAAGTTATTTTAAAAGGTGCATATATTCATATTTTCCCTTGTTATCTTCTAACATTTAGTTAACTAGGTTATTTATCCCCAGTTACATTACCCTTGGTTATGACCAACTCATGTGTGTGTGTGTATATATATATATTTATAAAATTTTATATTTTCGGGATGTTACATCAGAAATTGGAGTGGCTTTGTTGTTGTGATCAGATCTGGTGAGATTTGAGTTGTTGAAGATTATTGGGACTCGTGTCAAGATCTGGAAGAAGAAACCCTAATCTAGGGTTTGCAAGTTGTTTGGAGATTCACTCGGAGATCTTGGAGCTTGGAGTTGTTCTTGTGATCTATGTTGGTCTCTATAACCCTAGAAGGTAAGTACTCTTGAAAGTTATAGGGCAAACCAACCTGATCTTGTTCGAGGCTTTTCTGATCAGTATCCATTAACCCTAGAAGGTTACAGATCTGATCTATTGCAGAGGCTTTGGTGAGATTCTTACTATCTCCTATCTCTTTTTATTTTTGTTCTGTTTTTGCATCATATTGTTGTTGTGTCTAGGCATCTCTTGTTACCGGAGTAGTGTGGGTCGGCCTTGATCGAGTCTACTTGCTATCTGTTGCATTTGTCTGGTTTTTGTTTTTTTATTGTGTTGTTATTCTATCTTGTTCTGTTCATAGACTGTGTAGTGTTGGCTCCTGTGTAAAGGCTTGTCCAGGCACCACTGAGTGACGAACCTTGAATCTTGACCCTGACACAGCTTCGCCATTGTTAGGATTCTTTGTGCTATTGTTGCTATCTTCTGTTTGTTGTGATTTTGTTTGTCTGTTACTGTTGATTATGGTTGATGCTAGTACTTCACAGACCCTAATCAGCAAACTGCACATTGGGGACCCATTATACTTGCACCCCAGTGATTCCAGTGGTTTGACCATAGTTAGTATCAAGGTGAAAGGCACTGAGAATTACTCTGGTTGGTCTAGTGCAATGAAACTTGCACTAGAAGCCAAGAATAAGTTTGGGTTCATTGATGGTAAATGTGAGAGATCCACTGATGATCATGTTCTAGCTAATCAGTGGAATAGATGCAATTCAGTAGTTTTAACTTGGTTATTAAACTCAGTCTCTGAGGAGTTGTTTTTAGGTCAAGTTTTTTTTTCTAAATATGCCTCAGAGGTTTGGGATGATCTTAAGGAAAACTATGACAAGGTGGACAGGGTTGTCGTGTATGACCTTTTATAAAAAAGATAAATGTTATTTCAAAAAATGGGAGTTCTGTTGCAGACTATTATAATAGGTTAACAACAATGTTGAAATAGTTTGATGCTATGCTCAAACTACCCACTTGTTCTTGTAAAGCAGCAAAAAATTACAATGATTTTTCAGTGTTAATAAAACTTATGCAGTTTCTCATGGGTCTTGATGATATTTATTAACCTGTGAGAACTAACTTGTTAACAAGACCTTTTCATCTGTCAAGGTTGCCTTTGTTGTGGTTTCTAGGGAGGAGTCACATAGGATTACTAGTGGTGGTTCTAAGGGTCAAAATGTGTCTTTTGCTTCTAAAACTAATCAGGCTTTTGATCCTAAAAGAAGGATAACTAGAGGTCCTAATCCAAACCTAAAATGTACAAACTGTAATATGCTTGGTCATACTATTGACATATGTTTTGAGTTAATTTGGTATCCTCCTGGCTTTAAGAAAAGATCAGGAGGTCAAAGAGGTAAATCTAATGCGTCTAATAATAAATCAAATGTGTCTGCTGGTTTACCATTTACTTCTGAACAAATTAATAAGCTGTTAAATATGGTAGGAGAGAAGTCTGGAACTGAACAGGGTAGTTCTAATATGGGAGGTAAGTACTCAAATGTGAGTGATATAATTGGTAGTTTTGTTAGTTGCTCTAGTTCTGCTAGAGTTAGATTTAACTATAACTGGATTATAGATTCTGGGGCAAATCAACACATGGTCATGACAAATAGAGATATGTATAACTGTGTTGATGTTACATAGTTTGATTTAAAGGTGTGTCACCTAAATGGAACTAGTGCTAAAGTATCTAAGATTGGTAATATAAAATTGGCAAATGGAGTAGTTTTATATGATGTGTTTTATGTTCCCAGTTACAGTGTGAATCTGGTGTCTGTTTTTAAACTTGCTAGATATAGTAAGGTGTCTGTTGTGTTTGATGAGAGTACTTGTTCTCTTCAGTATTCGAAGTCAAGGAAAGTCCTGGTGACTGGTAGACAGGATAATGGTTTGTATTTTGTGAATAATTGTGGTAATAATATTGGCTGTAGTTTTAATAGTATAAGTAAAGCCAGTTTATGGCATAGTAGACTGGATCATCCCTTTGATCAAGTTCTAGCTATTTTAAGAGATAGACTTGAGATTGGGTCTGTCGAAAATCATCCCTGTGAAATATGTCACAGGTCAAAACAAACTAGAATCCCTTTTCCGTTAAGTGAACATATGACTAAAGCATTAGGTGAATTAATTCATTTAGATGTTTGGGGTCCATATAAAGTAACTAGTAAGGAAGGTTTCAAATATTTTCTAACAGTTGTAGATGATTTTACTAGAATAGTTTGGTGTTATCTATTAAAAGGAAAATTTGAAGTTTTTAATAATCTAGTGTCTTTTTATGAATTGTTAGATACCCAGTTCCAGAAAAAAAAAATCAAAGTTTTATAAAAGTGACAATCGAACTGAGTTTGTTAACAATCAAATGAATGTTTTTGTAAAAGTAAAGAAATTATACATCAAACCTCTTGTGCCTATACACCACAGCAGAATGGTGGGGTGGAGAGGAAACATCGACATCTCTTAAATGTAGCTAGGGTCTTGTTATTTCATAGTGGTTTACCATTAATATTTTGGTCTGATTGTGTGCTAACTGCTGTGTATTTAATTAACATGATTCCCTCTTCTGTGTTGTTAGGAAAGTCACCTTATGAGCTAGTTCATGGTTTTAAATCCTCTCCTAGTCATTTGAGGAACTATGGGTGCTTGTGTTTTAGTACAGTTGTAGATGAAACTGATAAACTTTCTTTTAAATCTGATAAGTGTGTATTAATTGGTTACTCCAATGTTAAAAAAGGATACAAGTTGTGGAATTTAGATGATAAAAAAGATTTTTTTTTCTAGAGATGTAAAATTTTATGAAACAGTGTATCCTTTTAAATCAAATGTTTGGAGTAATCAAGAAGTTTTAACTGATAATACTTTGAATCATTTAAACTTTTTTGATCTGTATGATGCACCAACACCTTCTAGTTCCGATAATAATGTTGTTAAAAGTCCCGATGATGAAGAGAGGGAATTAGGTTCTCCTGAGAGACCTTGTGATGATCAGAACTCAGAAGTCATCTGGTTCTCTCACATCTGCCTCACCTAGTCAACATGTTAGTGGTCAGCATACTCAGACAGGTGCACAGAGTAGTAGTGAGGAGAACAATGACAGGGCAAAGGACATAGGTCTCTCACATGATGAGACCATCCTGTCTGAGGGAAGTGCTTCACAACTTAGGAAATCACTTAGGATTAGTAGTTTGCCTATGAGGTTTGACCAATTTGTTGTTGAGGGAAAAGTTAAGTATGGGTTGGAGAAAGTTGTTAACTATTCTCATTTATCATGTGAAAAATTTGTGTTTTGTTTCTTCATTAAATAAAACTGATGAACCTGTTACATATAATGAAGCTGTTAAAGATAATGGATGGATAGAGGCTATCAATGATGAAATGGAAGCCTTACATAGAAATAATACATGGATTTTAACTGATCTTCCAAAGGGAAGAAAACCCATAGGGTGTAAACGGGTGTACAAAATTAAATATAAAGCTAATGGTGAAGTAGAACGCAATAAGGCTAGACTAGTTGCTAAAGGCTTTAACCAACGGTAAAGTACAGACTTTGCAGAGACTTTCCCTCGGGTTGTTAAAATGGTAACTGTTAGCATTGTAATTAAGTTGGCTGTTGATAATAATTGGCCCTTATATCAGTTGGACATTAATAATGCCTTTTTATATGGGTCGTTGTCTGAAGATGTTTATATGACTTTGCCTCAAGGTTATTATAAAAAGGATAGTTCAAAAGTTTGTAAGTTAGTCAAGTCATTATATGGTCTAAAGCAGGCTCCACGTAAGTGGAATGAAAGACTTACTAATGTGCTAACTGATATGGGTTTTGTTCAAAGTGTTTGTGATTATTCTATGTTTGTCTTGTGTGTTAAAGAAGTGTTTATTGTGCTGTTAGTGTATGTCGATGACATTGTGTTAACCGGAAACAATAAAGTTGAATTGAAAAGGTAAAAAACAACTTGAGTGATAATTTTAAAATCAATTATTTAGGTTTGCTTAAATATTTCTTGGGTATAGAGGTGTTATATGCTGATAATTCTATGTGCTTGACACAAATGAAATATTGTCTTGAACTCTTAAATGAGTTTGGTTATTTAGGATGTAAACATGTTGCTACACCTATTAAACAAAGTTTTTTGGTTACTAATAAAGTAGTCAAAGAAAATCAATCTTTGTCAAATGTTAACCGCTTTCAAAAGTTGATAGGAGAACTAATTTATTTGTCCTTGACCAGACCTGACATTAGTTATGCAGTTCAGTTTTTGAGTCAGTTCATGCATAGTCCATGTCAGTCACATTTGAACATTTTTTTGTGATTGTTGAGATATCTAAAACATTCACATGGTAAAGGTATAGTGTTTAAAGAACCAATGACATGAATTTATCTGGGTTTGTTGACTCAGACTGGGCAAAGTGTATTGTGATAAGAAAATCTGTCACTGGGCTTGGATTTTTTTTGGGAGATACATTTCTTTCTTGGAAAAGTAAGAAACAAAGTGTAATTTCAAGGTCCACAGGGGAGGCTGAGTATCGAGCCATGTGCTCGGGTACTTGTGAAGTCATGTAGATTTTGAATGTTCTTCGGGAACTTAAGTTAAAACCTGTTTTACCTGTTAAAATGTATTGTGATAGCAAGACTGCCATTTCTATTTCACAAAATCCTGTGTTTCATGAGAGAACGCAACATTTTGAAATAGACTTGCATTTTATGAGAGCAAAAGTTGCAAATGGTGTTGTTGAACCTGAGAAGGTTCACACTGATGATCAGGTTGTTGATATCTTTACAAAAGGACTAAGTGTTGTACAGCACAACGTTCTTTTTGAAAGATTGGGTATGATTGACTGTGAGTGCATATGGAAGTCTGATAGGACAAGCCTTGAATTGACTTTGTTCAGGGCTAATGGAGAAGTTGAAAGGATTTCCATGAATAGTGTATTTAGGCTCAAAAAATGAACATCTGCAAGTCCTTATAGGGCTTGAACTCGAAAGGGATCCAGATGACTATCTTTCTATGAAATTTGAACACCAATTCAAGGGTTAATTTAGGGAGAAGGTGATGAGGAATAAAAATTGATCAACTACTATCTGTTTTGGCATCATCTCTTCTAGGGGAGATTGTTGGACCTATAAAATAATAGATGATTTAAAAAGCCAAAACATAACTTCTCAATCAAGAAATAAATAGATTATGATACATTCTCCTACCAAAGATAGTGAGTCATGAACACTAATCAGAACATCTGTCGAAGACATCAAAGATCTGTTTGAAGGCATGGAACATCTGTTGAAGAAGAAGAAACCTCTGTTTGATGGCAAAACCACTGTTGAAGACAAGCACTAATCATGAAGACCATGCATCTGATATGGCCAAACAGATGTTTGATGTAAATCAACAACGGTTTAAAGAACAATGGTTTAGTCAATGTAATAGTGCTAGCTTAGAACAAATGTTTTATGTAATAGATCAGATGATATATTTCCACAGATGTTTGCTAACATCTGAGGAATCTTTTCTGTTAGGAATGTTAGATGTCACTATTAGGGTGATGTCATGTGACAACCGGAAAAAAATAATGGTAATTATGTAGAACTTAACAATAATTGTACATTAAATTGTGTTCGTTCATGACTTAATTGATGCATGATTAGGTCATACAAAGTCTAGAAATCATAGGACATGGTTAAACCTTACAAATAATATTGATACATTCGTCGCGTCGCGAGAAAACGACAAACTATGTCTGAATATGTTGGCTAAATGCTGAAAAGCACTATTCACTGAACACACTATTCATGCCAACAAGATATGAAAAATGTCTGAACAATCAACGAATGGCATGAAAGCATATTATTATTGAAAAATGAACAAAATCCATAATTAGGGACACACGAAATGCAAAAACACTTTAACTTTCCAGAAAATGCATCTTTTTAAATTATCCGAATCCGCGTTAAATTGTAACTATTATACTTATCTGCAACACGAAAAATTCAACATTTTCAATTTTCAATGAAGCTTGTAAGTAATGCTAAACATCATAGATAAACTATGGTATTGAATAATTGTTCAAGACATCGCTCCCGGTATTACGACGCACCGTTCACATATTGTCCGGTTTCGAGCCAACGAACAAACTAGTAACATTTTCATTATCCTAACACCTAGTTAGCTAGTCTAATGAACTAGTTAGACTTCATTTGACACCCTAAACATGATTAGCATCCTAATCATGAAAGAATCCCCCTATTCCCCTAAATATCTAAGTTAACATATATTTATGCACATGTATAACTTATAAAAAATAAAAATAAAAACCTATCCCCTATACCCACCATTTTCGACCATGGTGGCCCCACACCCTTAACCTACATCTAGATGGAGAATGATGGTGAAGTGAGGCCACGCAGATTTGTTTTGACTTGTAGAAGGATGGCACATTATAACCTACATTCACATCTCACTTTCACTTCACCACCTTCAAACTCAAAAACCAAACACTCCTTCTTGCTCTCCCTTGAATTCGGCCACACCCAAGCACCCTAAGTGTGACAACGATAAAAATTTCAGGTATCCGTACAATTAATTAATGTTTAATTAGTGCTTAAATGACTGTGCTTGATTACAATTGTGATTAAACTGCTTTCCGTTTTCTGATAGATACATACTCATGCATCACATTTTATTACTGTCACTCCATTTATTACACACAAACAATAGTGACAAACTTGATGCACAAAGCACAGTTAGCACAGCGAGCGGATAACCCAGTTAAACATGCTGACATTACCAGCACCAAAACAGACATTGTTCTAAGGCCAATATGAGCCGGGAGTAGATTACTACACTGGTAGGGAGTGTAGGGAGGAGAGGATCATTAAACTGCGTCACTAGGTGATAGTTATAGTGCCCGGAAGTGCCTAAGACATACTTAAAGTGCAGAATTCTGCACTAATATACCAAAATTCAGCTTTTAAACAAAGCTAGTAAAGTGTAAAAACTTGGTAAAATAATTCTAGACACTTTCTAAAGTGTTGGTAATTTATTGTGTCACTAAAAACAATATTAAAGACACTTTAAAGCTTTGTTTGACACTTTAACGGATCAATATCCAACCGAACAACCAGACTTTACCCGGAACATAAAAATATTGCCAAAAACATTGTTTATACTTTTCTGAGCTAGTTAAGGTCCCCGAACACCCTAACACCCTTTATATTAATAAACACACATAAATATCCTAACTAAACCTTTACAATCCAACTAGAACTTAACTTTACCATTACACCACCCAACCCTTACCCCCCCCCCCCCCCCGCCCTCTTGCGACGGTTCCCATGGGTGGGTACACACCCTTGTTTCTTGATTATTTTATTTGTTAGTGTTGATTATCTAGTAGACACATTATTTGTTGGATAAAGCTAGAACATGGATTATAAATAAACCCCTAAGACCATCATTCTCATTCATTCAACACCCATCAACTAGCTCACTTCCTTTCCTCCATAACCACCATTCGGCGGCCATCATACCACCACCATATCATCACCTTCAAGTCCATTTCAAGCATTCTAATTACTTCCAAAGGTGTAAGAGATCATACAAGAGAGCTCGGTGTGTTCGGAAGCTCAAGGACCGCTCTCGTTTTCTTTTATCCACCAATTTTATGCTTTGAAACTCCCCTAGCCTTGTGCTAGTTGTAAGTGCCTTAGATCTTACTCTTGTTCATATTTTTAGTGGTTAATAGTTGAAAGAATGATAAAATATTAAGAACTCTAAAGAACATTATCAAAGTCTTGAAGTTTAAACTAACTAGAGAAGATGTATGGTTAAATGATGTTGAAATCATGATAAATCTGAAATAAACAAACCATAACCTGCTGTAACAGACTTATGATCTGATTTTAATCATATTAGAAAGGATGGCGAATGTATGTGTGCGCTTTAGTAACATTTAACCTTTAAACAGCATGCTGATTTGCACTTTCAGCCGACTTCAACTGGCTGTAACCACATCGTAACTTAACAAAAACTTTATTTTCTTAGGTCTATAACGTGTTATTATGAAATACGGTTCTAATGGCACTGGAATCATAATTTTTGGACTTCGTTTACTATTTTTTAAGCGTCGTTTTGTAACAGCGGCTCAAGCTGCATTTTTTCTGCTGAAAATATGTGTTGTATTTTTCGTCATAACTTGAAATCGGTGTAAGATTTGCTCATGAAATTTGTACTATAGATGACCACCGATGTATTTGTGATTCTCTCACTGGAAATTCGTAAATCGGACTCTCGATGAATTTTAAATAAATTATTCCGCGGACTGTGGTCAGAAAAAGATAAATCTGATTTCAGTCTGGAAAATGATTTTCTATAAAATATTGGTGACGATTTGGACCCCGATATTTTTACACAATAATATTTGGATCGAATAAGACATTCTGTAAAAATTTGGGAATTTTTTGAATGAGATAACTATTTTATTAAAATACTCGAAAACAGCCCAGTTTTGTATATTAAAACTGAAACGATATAAGTAGTATTTTTGCATGTCTAAATATCGGGTTGGTTAATTGAGAACCGATTGAATGATTTTACAAAAGAAAATTATACGATAGTAAGCGTGGACGCCTCCATTTACAAATGAAACTCTGGCGAAATTTTTCTAGAAATATAACACTTAGAAATGTTTTTGGTGACAAGTGTTATAAATATATTTTTAACTTGTTTTCCAAAATATAAATTTCGCCATGATTTTTATTACAAAATAACCAAGTGTCGGAAGTAGATTTTCGTAAATGAAACTTGTTAAATATATATTGAGAATATATATTCCATAATAAAACGCTTGTGTGCTTACGTGATTATTTTGTGTACTAGATATATATTATTTTTAGGGTAAAAATAATATAACTTGAAAATACCATGAAAGTACGATTCCAAAATAATACCAACGCTCTCACAAAAATAATTATTTAAGTTACACAAGTAATGTTATATTATGAAACGTTGAAACATAACTTACGAAATTTTTCAGAAAGTCCCTTTACACATATGTTTTTGGTGGAATATTATTTTGGAAATCAAGGAAGTAAAAATATATTATTTTTGGGAAAAATACATATATTTTGAAAATAAGTTATTTTGGACAAATGAGTTAAGTATATTTTCTAAGTGGGACTTAAAATGTATTTTCGGAATTATAAAGCATACATGTATTAAAAACCCCCATCCTTGGGAAGGGAACACGGATACGAATACGAATACTCGAGAAGTACTGATACAGAAATATTGTATAAACAATTATTCCAAAACTAAACACAATTATTATAACTTGGAATAATACCAGAACCGTAACTCAAAAACATACATACTAAGATCAGGCACGACCCGTTTGTCTAATAGACATTAGACCATTGTTGGTAGTCGTGTTTGTCGCGGAGATTTGGGTTACGAGTAAGAAGACGCAATACAGTGAGTTCATGTCCCCCTTTTCTCTTAACTGTTTTCAGTTTTTATACTTCGGGGGTGAAATACATGTTACAATGATTACGGATACTTTTATACATGGTATGGTTAGCTTAAGGAGGGTTTACTACTTAGATCATGTGAGTGGGTAGGCGGAAACTAGAGGCCATTAATCCTCATTGTAGGACCGAGGGTCAGTAGTGATAGATCTATTTGGGTGTAGCGAGCCCCACTCCTGAGTCCGCTTAGTGGGCTAGGCGGTGACTATGTGCCCGACGCGCAAATCCGCTAGGTTTGAGTCTTCCTGCATCACTTCACACATATCATTGGCTTTGCAACCCAATGGTGATCTCTTTTTCCTTAATTGCTACATACCAGGGATTTTCATACATATAAACATATTACAAAGGTTTATACATACTCACTTACACATGAACTCGCTCAACTTTATGTTGATTTTTCAAACTACATGTATTTCAGGAAACTAATGGATCTGGCACGGTATGCACATATTTTCAAGCTGCGTTTGAATAAAGAAGTGATCCAGGGTTTAGAAGGTGTAACCTCTTCCTGGACGGGTTGCATATCTCTAAACCTAGTATTGTTTAAAGTCTTTTGCTAAGTTTTTACGAACTCATTAAATCAAGTCAAGGTTTGTAACTTATTTTGCGATTGATGTTTTAAGACAAGTATAATATGGTATTTTTCTAAACTCTATTAACGGGTGAATATCTCATGTTTTTTATCATATAGCATTGTTATGAGTGTTGCTATGGTATTAAGAAGTCACACCAAATAAACCCACGCTTCCGCAAAGCCAGGGTGTGACAGCTTGGTATCAGAGCCTCGATCATAGCGAACTAGGATTCTTTCTCGAGTCTAGACTATGATCACTAGGGCTCTCACGAAAACATTTTTACATTGCATACACTAAACGTCCAGATCCTGGGCACAAACACCTTTTTACAAACAAAAAGAGGCACAAATACACTTTTCAAAATTTATAGTCCAGTCGGGGAGACCAGGAGATTTTAGTCTGAGAGACTAGGAAGTCAGTCTGAGAGACTGAGAATTCAATCTGAGAGATTGGGAGATTTTAGTCTGAGAGACCAGGAAGTCAGTCTGAGAGACTGAGAATTCAATCTGAGAGATTGGGAGATTTTAGTCTGAGAGACTGAGAATTCAATCTGAGAGATTGGGAGATTTTAGTCTGAGAGACTAGGAAGTTCAGTCTGAGAGGCTGAGAGGATAGTCTGGGGAAGACTAGGATGATTACATGTGTACATTATTACTGCTTAATTGATGATTATTGATATACGTGCACACGTGGTGAATATTTGCATACACTAATTGTTAATAACTACTATGGGTATACATGCTATGACTATTATGTACCGGCACACATGTCACTCTATTTAGAAAGCGAGTTATCAGACATTGATAATCTTACGGCCACCGCCACGGATAAGGAGACTGCATCTGCGCCAGAGATATTTACGGCAGACACTGAGAGTGATCCTGATATGCCGACCAAGGACGAGGACGACTTCCAACAGCCCGCGCTACCAGATTTTGGTGATACTTTACCCTTTTGCGGGTGGTTTCTCTGACAAGAATCCTTCTGTCACTCTTATTTCAGTCCATGACCCCTTCGTCACTGGACATCCCGATGATGAGCACACCATGGCTCCGATCCTCGACAATGCCCCTCTTGTGGACATTCCTTCCGAAGGTTGATTACTCGGCGAACAATGGATAACGATATCGACGTGATATTGACGGTCCTTCCGATAACGCCCATGATGATGGAAAGTTAGACGAGAACGCGTTACTAATTTCATTTCTCGAGACCCCTGTTAACAAGTTATCTTCTGATTCTAGCATGTATTCAGACTCCTTTGAGTCTGTGATACCTGCAACCTTACAAACAGCTGGATTACAGCATTCTACTACTGACATAAGACGACGATGACATGGTTGCTGCACTATCACTTGCTCGAGGCACCACACCGTTACACGACCCAGGGCCTGCCACTGAGCTAGCTTCTGCACCTTTTGAGTCAGCCTGATGTTGCAACTGCTGGTCCCACACCTTTGCTTGATTGTGACCCTGTTACTTTTGGTTTACTAGACATTGCACCCCTACTATCTAACCCAGTACCAGCACCTGACTATTTCCTTATTGGTTGAAACGTTTGTTTTTGCACCTATAACCGCTGATGTAGCTCCTCTTCCCTTATGAAGACCGACATCCATTGCGCCAACGAGCCTGTCGCTTCCTTTCGAAACATACCCGCACCTCAGGAAGGTACTCCAGGTCAGCACCCGCATGACGATTCCATTTGCCACCACAGCATTTTCTACGACCTCACAGGCCGCACCGTCTGATGCATTCATCTCTACGTCGCTGGACAAACCATTTCGATGATCCCTATTGTACACTATGCTGAAGTTAGACCTTACATGATGAAGGCCACGCGCGAGATGAGTTGCTCCTGTAACATCAACTACAGTTTAAGGATATGAGTTGCAGAATGTTGGAGCTTGAGCTGACGCCACAATTGGCAACTTCAAATGCAAAGCGTTACATAACCGAAAACATGAGTTAAGTGTCTACATCGCAAGACAGCATATTGTCTGAAAAGTTTATGTAAAACACCACGTCCTCCACCCTGTCTATTACCAGCATGCTTTGATTCGCCACATACATCAAGGTTCCTTTTGCGTTCTCGACCGTTGCTATTACACCGTTCCCAGGATTCTGATACTTATTTCTTTACTATCGGGCGGCAGATTAGTTAACTACTTCGATATATATATACAAGTTCGAGGAGGAGTGTACGCATGCTAGCGGTCACTTTTCTTTCCTCCTCCACCTCAGTCACCAGTATAGTTGGTTTTTGGATTATGCGGATTGCATTACACTTGGGTAAAGACACTAATGATAAGCCGAAATTGCGGAGACTTTTGAGGACCACTTCTGATTACGAAATTTTGTTGCACTAATATACTTGTTGGACAAGGGTAGGGTGACCCTGTGTCCCTTTCGATGTGATACATTTTGTTAGACACAGTGATTGTGGCAGGAGGATAATGAAAGCCCAACCATCTTTAAACACACGACAATACTTATGACTAATGACTAACGAAAAGCTCCGTCGCTATGTTCACACTAAGCACGCTGTTGATCTACATATTTGTGCTATAACTATAATGCTACATTCCTATTTACAAGTTGTGCAATACATGTGATAATATGTGATTGAATGTTATAACAACTGCGTATATGCATATATGTAATACACCCCTGAGGTCTTAATCGTTGAATAGAGACTTGTATGCTCGTGTCCTTAACAAGACCTGACCTAACCGACCTTCTTATAGGAAGATGTCGACTTAAGGGAACACCGATATCAACAACCCTCTACCGACAACAGAGGCAGAAATGCAAGAGCGCCTCTTACAGGCCATCGCACGGTACGATGCCCGTCGGTCCGATTGCAGCGGAGGTACCTCGGGAAATAACCCCCCCAACGGTAATGTCTAGTCCTTTAAGACACATTACAAAACGTTTGGACATTTCCACGAGTGCCTTGCTAAGGCCTTACGCGAATAATGTTGCTTACATCGCAGGCTGCACTTACAAGCAGTTCTTGGACCACAGACCTCGAGAGTTCGATGGCACTGGGGGTGCCTTAGCCTTCGTGCGCTGGGTTGAAAAGACGGATTCTGTTTTACGATTGAGCAAATGTGACCCCGAACATCAGGTCACGTATATAGCTAGACTATTGATAGATGAGGCTCTGTCATGGTGGAACCTTCAAGTTCAGGCAATGGGCGAGACCGCTGCGAATGCTTTGACGTGGGATGAGCTGAAAGATCTGATGCGTAAGAGATATTGCTCGAAGGCAGAAGTCCAGAAGTTGGAAACGGAACTGTGGAACTTGAAGATGGAAGGACCAAAGATAGCTGAGTATGTGCGGAAATTTAACGATTTATCACAAGTTGCTACGCTCCTGGTGGGACCAGAGTTTAGGAGAATTGAACGTTTCATAGGGGGATTGGCACCTCAGATTCTAAGCTTGGTAACAGCGTCTAAACCTTCAACGATCACCGAGGCTATCGATATAAGTGTGGCGCTCACTGAAGAAGCGATTAGACAAGGAAAATTTTCCACTTCGGAAGAGAAAAAGGAGACTCCTGTAGAGCCATCTGGAGATAACAAGAGAAAGCTTGCGAATTTCAAGAAGGTTACTCGGGCAAATAACAAAAAGAAGACCAAAAAGGGAAAGGATTACAAGGGTATCCTACCAAAGTGCGACAATTGTTTACGTTATCATGTCAGGCGATGCAAATATGGAAAATGTGATAACTGTGGTAAGAGGGGGCATCCCAAAGAAACTTGTTGGCAAAATACTGAACATAGTAATGGAGGCCAAGATGGTAGTGAGAATCACGAAGGAAACAATGACAATGACAATTACCAAGGCAGAATGAGTGATAAACAAAAACGTGCTCAAGGTTGTTTAAACTGTGGAAGCAAAAAGCATTTCAGAAGATATTGCCCTAAAAACAATTAGGCACAAGGATGAAAACTCCCCACCGGAGCTAGGGAGACACGCCAGGGATTCAAGCATGGATATCGGTACGTCCCGAATTACTCAATGTTATGCATCTGTATTGTTAAATACTGTTGCAAATTTTTACGATTCGCACCGCTAGAGTTCAAGAGTATAATTGGTTTAAGTAGCGAGTATGTAGATGTTCCGGTACCCATTAGAACTAGCTTAGGGGAAGCTAGTGGAAGCCAACGCAGTAACTGGAGGCGACCAAATAAAAACCAGAGAGCGCAAGTTTACGAAAGATCTACTGCCAGTTGAGCTGGGAAGCTTCGGGGAGGTAATTGGGGTGGATTAGTTGCCAAGCGGTCGAGCGGAGGTTGATATCCGCACCGCGATGACGAATGAAGGAACGATCGTAACTCACGAAGCAGGATACGCCACCACAGATCACGAATTGCTTAAGGCACGAAAGTTGTTATGGGAAGAATGCGTTGTTTTCTGGCTCATGTCGGGGACAAGGGAGCCGAAGAACTAGAACTCGAAGATACCCCCGTGATCGGAGAATATCCTGAAGTCTTCCTCGAAGACTAGCCAGAATTATCTCTTTAACGACAAGTCGAATTTTTGCATCGATTTGACTCCAGGCATCGTGCCTGTAGACAATGCACCCTGAGCGACTTACACCTTCGTAAATGCAAGGATTGACAGTGAAGTTTTAGCAGTGGATAGAGAAGGAAGATAACAGACCAAAATTCCCTTTTGGGTAACCCCATTTCTGCTCGTCAAAAGAAGGATGATGATTTTCAATTGAGCACCATCTACTAAGAGCCGAACGAGCTAACCCACGAGAGTCGGTGACTCTTGCTGAGGATTAACAAACTTCTTACATAACTGACTGTGAGGACCTAACTACTATTACGCGACTGGTCAACAATTGAGTGCCGTTAGCAGTGAATTCGGGAAGAAAATATACCAGGGCGAAATTGTGGGACAATGACTTGTTCTTAGACATAGACAAAACGGCGCTTCCTACACAATGTACAAACCGGATCCACACGGGATACGAAATCTGGAGAATCTAGAAAACTTATATCTAGGACCTTTGGGAACCCAGGACCAAACTCGTAAGGGTTTTACTTAGGAACCATATCTGTCAACTCGATCAAACATCATTAACTTGACAAACTGGTCATTTCAGTTAACAAAACCGAAAGTACTTAAATTTTCTTCCGTTGAAGTCTTCACTTTTACTTCTAACGAGTAGATATTTGCATTTCTACTCCCCTCAAAGTAGTTGCATCACGTTGATTTCCTTCGCTGAGAGCGAACACACGTTTGCTTCGTATACTTGGTCACTTCTCCTTTTTGGTAGAAACACATCGCTTCATCACTTGAAAACTTATATATAACCCATGCACCTTTTGCTACGCATGCGGTTTCATTTCGAATAAACGCTTCATTAAAGTTCAAATATTGCGTTGCTAAATCTAATTACTGGTTTGTGATTCGAGTAACCTACGTTATTGAAATTATTGACTCTTTTGCTATCAAGTCAACACACTCTCTTGAAACTTCTTTTATTACAAATTACATTCATGGTTTATTTTGTTACCATGCCGATATTTCCTTTGTTGATACATATGTTTATTGCCGGGCTACACTGAGATTAAGTTCGATTGCTTGAACTTATCCACTTCGCATGTCCAGTTTCAGACATCATATGATGTATTGAGAGCATCATATTCGAAAATTTTCGCAAAGATCTTTTCATTTCGAGTCATAGTAGATTCGGTTGGGCTATGACTCCACTAAATCGTTGATTGATTTCGATACCTTGCAGTGATACTTTCACAGAATTGATGCTTGCGCTAATTGGGTTACTCATTTCATACACGGATTTAATTGCCTATTTACTTGTTAACAATCCATTTTGATATCTACGATCGAAGCAGTCTTAACACAATTGTGTGCTGAGGCAATGGTACATATATTCATTTCGTAAGCACAAATGTACCTCCTAACGATTCTTTCTTTATCAATCGAATACCTTGCAGTGTTTATTGCTTTTCACCTTCGATCAAAAACAGTGGCTTTTGATGTTCCATATTCGACTGAAAACTCTATGACATTGTGTAAATCAAATCTTCAGGCTTGTTCGGTACATATTTATTTGATTTCCAACTCGGTGAACTTGTTCAGTCACCACTATACTTGAATTATGTCGTTACGACACCTTGTGGTGTCATTACAAACTTATAGCTTGTGCTAACCATGGTCAACCGTTTCACGCAGAACTACATATACTTTTGTTGACTTGTCATTCAAACATTTCTAATGCAACTACAAATCAAGGCAAGAATACACCAGATTCGCTTGTATTCACTCGGCGTATTATCGCAATTCAAGTTTTCAACACACTAAATCTTACCATTCATCTACCCGGGAGTTGACAGATCATTTTACTTTTCCATTTGAGTTGTTGATTTTAAATTCATATAACGGATGCTAGGGTTCGTGAAAACTCGTTTGCATATTGCAATCGATCGTATGAGGATCTTATTAGTCAAAAGCTCTCTTTTGTGGAACCCCCTGCTAGCTGGATTACGCTAGACTATACGTCAAATACGTCTTGTACATTCGACATCTAATGCTAAAAGCACATACCTTTTAACCCTAGGATTCGGGTTGTTATATATTCTTGGAATCACCTTATATGAGTGAGGTTTGATCCGGTTTGGTAATTATCTACCTCGATATTATTTATATACATGCACGTGTGACGAAACCATAAGGAGTTAAGGTAGTACAAATTTTGAGGACGAAATTTTCTTAACGGGGGGAGAATGTGACAACCATAAAAATTTCAGGTATCCGTACAATTAATTAATGTTTAATTAGTGCTTAAATGACTGTGCTTAATTACAATTGTGATTAAACTGCTTTCCGTTTTCTGATACATACATACTCATGCATCACATTTTATTGTTGTCACTCCATTTATTACACACAAACAATAGTGACAAACTTGATGCACAAAGCATAGTTAGCACAGCGAGCGGATAACCCAGTTAAACATGCTTACATTACCAGCACCAAAACAGACATTGTTCTGAGGCCAATATGAGCCGGGAGTAGATTACTACACTGGTAGGGAGTGTAGTGTGACAACCGTCACTTTTCCGTACATTCCGTACACGAAATGAACAGTAATTTGTGCTTAAATGACTGTGCATGATCTGGTTTACCAGACAAATAAATTTCTGAATTCCATGCAAGTGAATTCATGCACATTTTGTGCTACAAAATATAGCTTTATGCATAAACGAGAGCGTTGCGTCAGAAATATTAGTAAACTCACCGGTAAGACACATCGTGTCAACAGAACTGCAGAAAGCAGTCAGACATTAGAATTGAGGCCTAGGTGTAGGTCCGACGACAAAAGTACATTAAAACCCAAGTGTACATATAAGGGTTTAATTTATAGACATTGCGAAAGCAAAAATAAGCACTAAAAAGCACCCGAAACGCACTTTAAGTGCAGAATTTATATAATTCAGCAATAATTCAGCATTTAAACATATGAATATCATGCAGAAATCACGATTTATCATTCAGAATACTTCCCTGAGTGTCGGGAATTGAAAGTATTATAAAAAGACACTAAAATGTGCAATTTAGCACTTTAACGAACCGGTATATAACCGAACAACCGGACATTATCCGGAACACCAAAATAATGCTAGAAGCATTGTTTTTATTTTTCTAAGCTAGTTAGGGTCCCCGAACACCCTAACACACACTAGAATATCTAGTAACTAACTACACTAACTAGATACTTGGAAATCGATTACAAGGAAACTACTTTGGTTTAAACTTTACAATTAGACCCCCCCCCCCATAGAGGTGGACGGTCATATATGGTCCACTAAAATCCCCACAATCTAGCTAAAATCTTGAATAATCCTAAGAATATCTAGTAAAAGATATGTGTGGTACTATAGGTGACATAAAACCCAAGGGTTAATAAGAAAATATGGTTCATAAATATGCACATCAAGATCATTCACCACACACTAAAACACCTACTTCTTCTCTTCTTCTTCCTTGTGTTCTCGGCCCAAACATGGCACCCACACACCACCCTTTTCAATCCAATCCCATCCATTTCAAGGTTATCTCATGGTGTAACAAGGTGATTTAGGAAGCTCGGTGTTCTCGGAAGTGGAAGGACCTTCACCATTTGCTTTTATCCACCTCATTTGCACTCTTGAACTTCCCTAGCCTCGAGCTAGTAGTAAGTGACTCTAAACACCTTCTTGATCTTGTCTAGAGTGGTTAATAAGAGATTTGTCGGTTGAAAATCATGAACATACTAAATCACCAACTAAAAGTCTATTAAAGTGATGAATATGATGGTTAATAGATGGATAATTTTGTAAAACTTGTCAAACTTGTTTTGTGATGATTATTTTGTGTGTTTAATGCTAGTAGTAGTTCGGATCGTCATCTAACCCGGCTAGGTTATGTTCTTAAAACATGAGCTAGTGTATGTTAAAGTATAAAAAGGACTAGATGATGAACACTACTACTATTAAACATGAACTTGTGAAAAAAAAAACAATCTATCTTATGAAATGGAGTTCTAAACGAGTAGATCTAAAGATCTACAAGTGGTATTTTCGAAAGACCAACTGTAAGACAAAACCATGTTTTAAAACCGGATCTTTCATGAAGTAGAGGTGTTTTTATGAACAAACAAGTGTGTGGACACTTGTGTAACAAAAGTTTGAACAAAGAAATAATTTTCGTAAAAACCGACTAGAAGTTGTGAAACTTCATATTCTTTAAAAATAAAGTTTTTAAGAAATTAAACTTATTTTTAAAGATAACAAGACTTACTAAATGTGCTAGTAAATTACTACACATTTTTGTAAATATTCAAGTTCATGAAATGGAGAAATTAGTGATTGTTGTTGATGATTATTGTTGATAATTGTTGTTGATGATTATTGTTGATAATTGTTGTTGATGATTGTTGATGATTTAAAAGAAAATAAACACATGTTTTGAAAACATGGGAAACCTCCATTTTTAGGGGAAACTCTGTCAAAATTTTTATAAATTTTGACACTTAGAAAAATATAAGTTTTTGAGAAACTTATTCCCTAAAAATGTATTTAAAAGTATTACCAAGGTTTCCCTAATTTTTGGTGATAGGAAATGAGGATTTCTTCAAGAATAAAAATGGATATTAAGTATGTATATTTTGAGAAAAATATATATATTATTTGATCACCAACTTGTGTGCTAAGTGTATATAGTATGTGATATACGTGCTAGTGTATTAAGACTTAAAAATACACTAAATACTCATGAGGAGTATAAACATAAAAAAATACACATACAACATACAAGATACATAATTCGGGTGCAAAGTGCAAAACATGAGATACTTATATTAATTTTTGAGAAAATAATATAAGTAAAACACTTAGTTAAAAATATAGAATATTTTTAACACAATAATATATACAAAAGAGAGTGACTGTACTTGTGCGACGCAAGTCTAGTGACTAACGTTAAGAAAACGCGTATAGGTTACGACGTTAAATAAGCAAATCCGGTGAAGTTTACGACGCACAGGAACGCAAAGTTGTGAGTTCATACTCCCCCTTTTCTTTAACTGTTTTTGGTTTTATAACTCTCGGGGGTGAAATACATGTTACAAATATTGTAATTTTTACAAAGGGTAAAAATACAAGAAGCACTCTTGGTGAGAACTAGAACCGAGTGCAATATGATTTGAGAATACGAGAAGCACTCGTGGTGAGTGCAATATGATGAGCTTTAAGAAAAGCCTAGAAAATACTAGATCATGTGAGCTTAAACTAGATATTGAGATGCCATTAATACTTAATTAGGGACGAGGGTTAGATCTAACGGGTACGGCCGAGCCCCACTCAGGGTCCTTATGTGACCACTTGAGTGCTTCGGTGTCCCAGTCGAGGGAAATCGACACAGTCGAGGTTAATCGACACAGTCGAGGGAAATCGACACAGTCGAGGGAAATCGACACAGTCAAGGGAAATTGACGCAGTCGAGGTTAATCGACACAGTCGAGGGAAATCGACACAGTTAAAGGAGAAAATACTAATGCTCCTATGTCCTCACATGCCTTAAGGGAGAAAACACTAATGCTCCCTATGTCCTCACATGCCTTGAAGGAGAATATACTAATGCTCCCTATGTCCTCACGTGCCTTGATGTCCTTGTATAAACAATCTTTTAAAACGTGGGGTACACAAGAAAACTTGAATGATACTTGAGTACGTGGGGTACTCAAGAAAACGGGAATTACACTTGAGTACGTGGGGTACTCAAGAAAGACTTGAATTATACATGACAAATACTATGTTTTCATACAAAGTATAAAAACGTGAAATACAAAAACGCATGAACTCGCTCAACTTTATATTGATGTTTTCCAAAATTACATGTATTTCAGGTGACAGGATGGATCTTGGGCGCAAGTGTCGTAACTAGAAGTAGACTACAAGTTTAGATGTCATCCACTTTTGTTGAAATGTAACCTTGTCAAAGGTCGTGTTTTGAAAACTTAAATAACAAGTGTTTGTAATACTTAAATTTTCATAAATGGATGAACATCGTTTTGATCATGTAGTTGTTTATTACGATTAAATGCAATGATAACAAGCTAGTCACACATCATACGCTTTCGCAAAAGACAGGGTGTGACATGTAGGGAGGAGAGGATCATTAAACTGCGTCACTAGGTGATAGTTATAGTGCCCGGAAGTGCCTAAGACATACTTAAAGTGCAGAATTCTGCACTGATATACCAAAATTCAGCTTTTAAACAAAGCTAGTAAAGTGTAAAAACTTGGTAAAATAATTCTAGACACTTTCCAAAGTGTTGGTAATTTATTGTGTCACTAAAAACAATATTAAAGACACTTTAAAGCTTTGTTTGACACTTTAACGGATCAATATCCAACCGAACAACCGGACTTTACCCGGAACATAAAAATATTGCCAAAAACATTGTTTATACTTTTCTGAGCTAGTTAGGGTCCCTGAACACCCTAACACCCTTTATATTAATAAACACACATAAATATCCTAACTAAACCTTTACAATCCAACTAGAACTTAACTTTACCATTACACCACCCAACCCTTACCCCCCCCCCTCTTGCGACGGTTCCCATGGGTGGGGACACACCCTTGTTTCTTGATTATTTTATTTGTTAGTGTTGATTATCTAGTAGACACATTATTTGTTGGATAAAGCTAGAACATGGATTATAAATAAACCCCTAAGACCATCATTCTCATTCATTCAACACCCATCAACTAGCTCACTTCCTTTCCTCCATAACCACCATTCGGCTGCCATCATACCACCACCATATCATCACCTTCAAGTCCATTTCAAGCATTCTAATTACTTCCAAAGGTGTAAGAGATCATACAAGAGAGCTCGGTGTGTTCGGAAGCTCAAGGACCGCTCTCGTTTTCTTTTATCCACCAATTTTACGCTTTGAAACTCTCCTAGCCTTGTGCTAGTTGTAAGTGCCTTAGATCTTCCTCTTGTTCATATTTTTAGTGGTTAATAGTTGAAAGAATGATAAAATATTAAGAACTCTAAAGAACATCATCAAAGTCTTGAAGTTTAAACTAACTAGAGAAGATGTATGGTTAAATGATGTTGAAATCATGATAAATCTGAAATAAACAAACCATAACCTACTGTAACAGACTTATGATCTGATTTTAATCATATTAGAAAGGATGGCGAACGTATGTGTGCGTTTTAGTAACATTTAACCTTTAAACAGCATGCTGATTTGCACTTTCAGCCGACTTCAACTGGCTGTAACCACATCGTAACTTAACAAAAACTTGATTTTCTTAGGTATATAATGTGTTATTATGAAATACGGTTCTAATGGCACTGGAATCATAATTTTTGGACTTCGTTTACTATTTTTTAAGCGTCGTTTTGTAACAGCGGCTCAAGCTGCATTTTTTCTGCTGAAAATATGTGTTGTATTTTTCGTCATAACTTGAAATCGGTGTAAGATTTGGTCATGAAATTTGTACTGTAGATGACCACCGATGTATTTGTGATTCTCTCACTGGAAATTCGTAAATCGGACTCTCGATGAATTTTAAATAAATTATTCCGCGGACTGTGGTCAGAAAAAGATAAATCTGATTTCAGTCCGGAAAATTATTTTCTATAAAATATTGGTGATGATTTGGACCCCGATATTTTTACACAATAATATTTGGATCGAATAAGACATTCTGTAAAAATTTGGGAATTTTTGGAATGAGATAACTATTTTATTAAAATACTCGAAAACAGTCCAGTTTTGTATATTAAAACTGAAACGATTTAAGTAGTATTTTTGCATGTCTAAATATCGGGTTGGTTAATTGAGAACCGAGTGAATGATTTTACAAAAGAAAATGATACGCTAGTAAGCGTGGATGCCTCCATTTACAAAGGAAACTCTGGCGAAATTTTTCTAGAAATATAACACATAGAAATGTTTTTGGTGACAAGTGTTATAAATATATTTTTAACTTGTTTTCCAAAATATAAATTTCGCCATGATTTTTATTACAAAATAACCAAGTGTCGGAAGTAGATTTTCGTAAATGAAACTTGTTAAATATATATTGAGAATATATATTCCATAATAAAACGCTTGTGTGCTTACGTGATTATTTTGTGTACTAGATATTAGGGCTGTTCAAAAAGCTCGCGGCTCGGAGCTCGCTCGAAGCTCGCTCGGATTTAGCTCGGAAAAAGCTCGCTCGATTTGGCTCGGTTAGAAAGTGAGCCTAGCTCGGCTCGGCTCGTAACGAGCCGAGTTGGCTCGGTTCGGCTCGCTTTGTAGCTCGGCTCGGTTTAGCTCGAATTATTTTACTTATAATAAGTTTTAGTTTTATATACATTATAATATATTACAAAAAAACTGATTATTATTTACATGTATATAGGTTTGTAATTTGATATTTATGGCATATTTGAAGATTGATTACCATACTAATGAACTAATATTGTATTTTATTGAAATTAAAACTTATTTTGCGTTGTTAAACTTGATTTTGGTTTGAATTGTATTAGGTTGAACTTATTTTGAATATATTCTTTTAAATTATTGAATAATATTTTAGGTTATTAAATTTTAAGAGGTATATATTAGTTTTTTTTATAAAATCGAGCCAAAGCAAGCCGAGCCGAGCTAGCTCGGTTTAAAACCAAGCCGAGCCCGAGCTTAGATTTTCAGCTCGGTTTCAAATTCGAGCCGAGCCGAGCCATCTCGGTTTATAATCGAGCCGAGCCCGAGCTTGGCCTGGCTCGGCTCGGCTCGGCTCATGAACAGCCCTACTAGATATATATTATTTTTAGGGTAAAAATAATATAACTTGAAAATACAATGAAAGTACGATTTCAAAATAATACCAACGCTCTCACAAAAAATAATTATTTAAGTTACACAAGTAATGTTATATCACGAAACGTTGGAACGTAACTTACGAAACTTTTCAGAAAGTCCCTTTACACATATGTTTTTGGTGGAATATTATTTTGGAAATCAAGGAAGTAAAAATATATTATTTTTGGGAAAAATACATATATTTTGGAAATAAGTTATTTTGGACAAATGAGTTAAGTATATTTTCTAAGTGGGACTTAAAATGTATTTTCGGAATTATAAAGCATATATGTATTAAAAAACCCCCATCCTTGGGAAGGGAACACGGATACGAATACTCGAGAAGTACTGATACAGAAATATTGTATAAACAATTATTCCAAAACTAAACACAATTATTATAACTTGGAATAATACCAGAACCGTAACTCAAAAACATACATACTAAGATCAGGCATGACCCGTTTGTCTAATAGACATTAGACCATTGTAGGTAGTCGTGTTTGCCGTGGAGATTTGGGATACGAGTAAGAAGACGCAAAACAGTGAGTTCATGTCCCCCTTTTCTCTTAACTGTTTTCAGTTTTTATACTTCGGGGGTGAAATACATGTTACAATGATTACGGATACTTTTATACATGGTATGGTTAGCTTAAGGAGGGTTTACTACTTAGATCATGTGAGTGGGTAGGCGGAAACTAGAGGCCATTAATCCTCATTGTAGGACCGAGGGTCAGTAGTGATAGATCTATTTGGGTGTAGCGAGCCCCACTCCTGACTCCGCTTAGTGGGCCAGGCGGTGACTATGTGCCCGACGCGCAAATTCGCTAGGTTTGAGTCTTCCTGCATCACTTCACACATATCATTGGCTTTGCAACCCAATGGTGATCTCTTTTTCCTTAATTGCTACATACCAGGGATTTTCATACATACAAACATATTACAAAGGTTTATACATACTCACTTACACATGAACTCGCTCAACTTTATGTTGATTTTTCAAACTACATGTATTTCAGGAAACTAATGGATCTGGCATGGTATGCACATATTTTCAAGCTGCGTTTGAATAAAGAAGTCATCCAGGGTTTAGAAGGTGTAACATCTTCCTGGACGGGTTGCATATCTCTAAACCTAGTATTGTTTAAAGTCTTTTGCTAAGTTTTTACGAACTCATTAAATCAAGTCAAGGTTTGTAACTTATTTTGCGATTGATGTTTTAAGACAAGTATAATATGGTATTTTTCTAAACTCTATTAACGGGTGAATATCTCATGTTTTTTATCATATAGCATTGTTATGATTGTTGCTATGGTATTAAGAAGTCACACCAAATAAACACACGCTTCCGCAAAGCCAGGGTGTGACACTAAGCCACCCATTTTCCACCACTAAACACCCTAATTCAAGCTTTACAATACCATATCAAGGTAATGTAAAGAGTTTGCAAGCATGGAGGAACACTAGAGGGCACCTTGAAGCTTTAACATCAACATCTTCTTCATCATTGAGCTTACATAAATTGTGCAAAGTTGTGAGAACATTACTCACCATTTTCAAGTTATTTTTATTATGTAGAACATAGTGTACATAATGATCATCCTGAACCTCACAAAAATCAAAGTTTAAAACTCTAATCAAAACATAAAAGGTCTACTAACATGATATATTTTGTGTTGATGATGTTGTTTAGTGTTAGCTAGTTTGTATAATCTTGATGAGATTGTTAAAGTAGGTTGTTTAGTTGGATGATCTTGTATGAACATGCTTAGAATGATGATCTAAACATCTTGATGTTTAGATCTAAACAAGATCATCAACCTCATGATCCATGAACGTTACTACAACTTGAAAGTGATTTATAACATATATAACTTTTATAAAAGTAAAAACCATGGTTTACACTATGATGATCTTAAAAAGTAGGATAAACAAGTTGTTTAAATGAAAGATCAAGGTTAGAAAGTATGAGAAAAATGTTGGTTTCCTTATGATCTTGTTAAAAATTATAAAAGTGTTAGTATTTTTAAAAGTGTGGTTAGAAAATATATATATATAAAGTTCATGGAGTGGGTAGGTGTTTATGTGTAAATTATTCATGCAAAGGTAGTGCTTTGAAACTTGATTTGTGATTGATTGTGATTAAGGGGTTTAAACATGTTTAAAATACGTTTTTAAAACGTGGAAAACGCCATAGTTTAGGGGAAACTATGGCGAAATTTTCTAAAATCTCAATCACGATTAAAGTGTAATTAACGGGGTGATTAACAAGGCTAAACGCGATTAGCAACCTTAATCGTGATTAGGAAAGTTTTAATGAAAAGGATCAAGTCCTAAACTCTAAGGGGTTTTTGTAACCACTTATACATATATATCATACATTGAAATGGATATTATTTAGTTATATATATTTTATCACCATCATATGAGTGTGTGTATATATACTTGTGTATTTGTATGTATGTACTAGAAGTTAGGGACATACTAACCAAATACAAAAATACCTCATACATGAAGAATGTATAAGTACTTAAATGTATAAAACGGACATGAACCTTCATGTATACTTATATCGGGAAAATACTAAACAAAATTACACACATGAAACATACTTATGTTGTACCTTTAAATGAGATGCGAACAACGGACAAACGGACATCGGGTGAACCATTATATAACAATATATATTAACAAGGTAATATACATCTGAAACCGACACGAAATATAATATAAGCACTATAACGGACATAATACATCGTCATTGGCAACGATTGCCTTAGCGACACGACAAGGAGCGTACACATTGTATCTACGACATTTGGTCACTCTCGACATGAAAATATATATATTCGATTACTATGACGAACTCTAAAAATAATATATTTTTAGACTTTGGACAATATATATTTCTAGGACTTCTAAATTCTGAAAAGTATAAAGTAAATATTCAATAAGTGTAAATATATGGGTATACAAGTATACAAATACGTATAAAATACGTACAAAAATACACTTGGTGGAATTGCAAAAATACAAGGATTGTACATGTATACAAATATGTATAAAATATGTACAATAATACACTTGGTAGGATTGCAAGAATTGTACATGAATACAAATACGTATAAATACGACATAAATACCAATGATGGAATGTACAAGTACAAGTATAAATACGGTATACGTATACGTATAAAATACGCAAGTACATAGTGATGTACTCTAATATACTTGTTGAAGTGTACACTTACAAAGAATATCGTACATGTACATTAACGTAAATATGATGTTAAAAATAAATATTTTGAACTATTATATCTAGAAAAGATATACATATATATTTGTGAAACAAATATATACACTTGAATAAAATGTATTTATACATGTGAACGAGGTTCGCTAAACTTAAAAATATATATTTGAAGAATATATATGACATGTATCGAACATATACCTTGTGTGGCACGGAGACACTTATGGGCTAGGCCCACTCATACCGTGCATGACACGGAGACACTTATGGGCTAGGCTAACTCACACCATGTGGAACACGGGAACTCAAATGGGCTAGGCCCATTCTTATTTATGTGAGGCACAAAGACACTCATGGGCTACGCCCACTTATACCGTGTGAGACACGGAGACTAAAATGGGCTAGGCCCACTTATGCTCGTGCGTGGCATGATGACTTACGAAGGGCGAGGCCCGTTCGTACACATTATGAATGCGAAATATATATATATATTAAAACAAACATACGAAACAAATGCCAACATATTTAAAATACACAAGGGTTCCAAATACATAACAAATACAAATACAATAGCGTTCAAGATGAGCAACGTCTACACAGTTTAACAGAAACCCAAGTGTCTAATGAGTTAGAGCACTTGTAGGTTGTTACGCGTATTTGGATACCCTTCTTTTCTAGCCCATATTATTTACAGACGCAATATTGTGAGTTAATGTCCCCCTTTTCTTTTAAACGTTTTCGGTTTTATAACTCTCGGGGGTGAAATACAGGTCACTGTGGTATGGTTAAGCTATGGAATGAAATAGTCGGATCATGTGCGAATAGGCTCTTTCTTAAGCACCATTAATCTTGTTTAAGACCAAGGAACAAAAAGGGTAGATCTATCGGGTACAGAGCGAGCCCCACTCATGGGTCCTTGTGTGGTCGCATGGAGTGCTTTTGTTGTCCTCACCAGGTGGACCGGTACTAAATTGTCTACGGGTTGAGTGCTTCCTGTTTCGGCATATATATTAATGTCCTAGCTACACATTAATGATCATCAAGTTCATTGACACTTTACATACCAGTTTTCTATACTTGAACTTTCAAATGTTTTTAAGATTCATTTGATACGAACTCAAAACACATAAACTCGCCAACTTTTGTTGATGTTTTTAAACTCACATGTATTTCAGGAAACTAAAGGGATCTTGGATCGTCTGGTTGTTATGGAGATTTTTGTTCTCAAGCTGGCAATGCCATCCGTTTATGAAGGGTTTGGTCCATATGTCTCATCCTGGATGAGACATAGGATGTAAAGCCTTTGCATTTTCAAACTTTATTTTGGACAAGTCTATTTTGTAAAAAATATTAACTTATGTTGTCTTTTGTTATCAAACAACTTGTGACTTGCAATTTCAATTATGGGAATTGATGAACATCGTGCATTTTTTTATTTCATATAGTTTGTTTACTTATATCGTATGCAATGAAAACCAATCAAGTTCACACCGTGTACTTCCGCCTATGAGCGGGTGTGACACGTCAGCTGATTTGAAAACAGACATTTCGTATTTGTATAAATAGATCTCATGGGTTAGAGATCTATTTCATCACATACAGATTTCTTTTATATAAACAGTTTTGTGTGTGATCAAGCTGAGGGGGAGTTTGTAGAATCATTGTTGTAATTTGTAATCATTTAATTATTAATGCAAAACACTTTTGATATAATTTTCCACTCTTGTATAATGCCCATATAATATAATTCTGCTTTTCCACTTATACTCTATGTTTACATCCATATTTGTTCTTCTTAAGCATATAAGTTAAACTCCGATCCTAACAATTGTTTTCCTAACAAGTCTGAAATGGGACGGTGGTGGTTGCTAGTGCTCAAGTGGCGGATGCTAGTGGCTAGTGCTCAACAAAGAGGATGAGTGATAGAGAAGGAAAATGAAATTGAAAATCGTTTAAGGCACTTATGTGCTAAATAATCTCGTTAGATTTTTTAAGGAATGTTTAGTGGGTTGGTTATGATTGCGTAGAGTCACATTAGACTATAATAAGTAATTTTGGTGTTAGAAACATGCTTATGATAACTAGTAGTTCACTGAAACTTAATGGGTGTTCCATGTGTTAGCGGGTTTGCTTTGGTTACAGAAAGACACATTAAGTCCTAACATTATTTTGATGTTAAATGCATGCATGTGGTAATGGTACACTTTTGGGCCTTAATGGCTTTTCTAATGTGTTATTAGGTTGGTCTTGGCTGCATAGGGCACATTTGTCACACCTCAAAAACATCGCAGCGGAAATACAGACATGGTGGTGACGGAGGTTGGTACCCATATAAGTCTTAGTGGCGATGCTTTAGTTAATTTGGACATTTTGTTATTTTAAAAACATAGTTTTTAAGATTACCATATCATCACAAGCAAGTCATAGTCGTTTGACCCTTAGGGGTCTTATAACATACACGGTCCCATAGTTTAAAAAGTGTCCAACATTATTTCATTACATAAGCATCACACAACCACATGACAACACAAGCCAAAATTCTTCGAAGCCGAACTCATGTACCTGAAGAACACGTTAAAAATCAACTGTCAACACAATGGAGGATGAGTTCACATATAATTTTCGTAACGTTTTGTTTAAGAAAAACTTCCTTATTTGACCCTTAGTGGTCGGAAAACAATTACATATTTAAAACATTTACATATGTTTAAAAATAAGACATTCAAAATAATGTCGTAGTAATGTTATTGAAATCGGCATGTACCGTATTTCTTATAAAAATGTCATGGAAGGATTCATCCGAAATAGCCCCGTAAGCCTGTCTCCGATGAAAACTTTTACTCATGATTTTAATTATATTAATTTTTGTTATTTCTATAGTTTCATTAGTTTGCAAGACATTACGAGCTATATAAATTGGCTATGATGCATCTAATGTCTGTCCTCAATTCACTGATACATATAACCTACTGAATAACAATTTAATATTGGCGTTGTACAAATCTCCAGCATCCCCCTCGTTATGCAAGCCTATACTGTTACTTACACACTTGAGATTCCCAGCTGATTCGTTCCAACTTAGATTTAAAAATTCGTTTTTAAATCTTTACGATCGTTATACCCCTAACGTTTTTAAACTCGTTTTTATCGAGTATGATACATTTTTAAACTCATTTTTATCGAAAACAGTTTAAGTTATACATCTTTTGAGTTCATAAACATATTATGATACTCTAAAAGTTATATTCCCGATGAAAATACATTTTTATATAATTTGAAAGCACATTTTATATGAAAACATATACTTTGCTTTTAATGACATGTTTTTCTTTGAAAACATTGTATAAGATAGTAAAATGATGTTTCAGTGAATTCTCACTGAAATACATTTAATTGAAAGTATGTTTTATATGAAACATGTATTCATTCTTTTTTAAAGACGTGTTCTTTACCCCGAAAACAGTTCATAAAACAATAAAAAGTATGGACGTAGTGATACTCACCTTTGGGTGCGTTTTTAAATATCGCAATCCCTCGGATCAATCCATATATCCTAATTTAGATGGAAATAATCTATTAACTAATTTTTTTAAAACAAACAAGTTTCTCCGTTACTTAGGATTTTCACATATCTTTGAGGTTTTTAAGAAAAATCTTTGTTTTTAATTATGTTGGCATTTATATATATATATATATATATATGTACTTCCATACATATATACATATTAAGATTTTCGAGATTCGAACGATTTTGTCAGTGACTGTTTATCATGTCTACTTATTCGCAATATATGTGTACGAGTTGCGCTTCGTAACATATATGCATAAGTATGGACATGTTCGGTATATAAATATATAGAAACGGGATAAGGAGAAAACGCTCAAAAGTGTGAGAACGGTGAGAACGCAACCTGGCCTAACACGTGGTGCGGGACATGATCAGGGTCCGAGGGTTTTTTTTTGTCTTTTCAATCTTCTTTTATTTTCCTAACGCGCTATAACATTTTCTGGCGTCTAAGATTTTTTTGGCGTTAATTGTATTTATTAAACTTTTTAGCGTTGAATTAATTGTTTTTGTGTCATATAGATAATTTTTTGGTGTTATAGCGTTTTTTGGTCAATTTTGTGGCGTTTTGTATAATATTCACTACGAGTCATTAATATTTTCATAAGTTAACAATAAGACCAAAAGTTTTTTTTGGCGTTTAATGAATTTTTTGGCGTTTAATACATGTGAATAGTTGCTTTGCCAGCACCCGTTCTCACAGTTTTCACACTACTAGCGTTTTGCTGTTTGTATTTTTGGCGTTTTATATAATAATGTATTTTATTTGTAGAGAATTAGATAACAAAACAACAAATAACTTGATAACAAAACAATATAGAATGAAAAAGAAAAAAAATAAAAATGGTAATCTAATTTCTCTTCCGAATCTTCTTTGTCATCAGTTCCTTCTTCTTGAATTTGTTTTGGCGTTTTGAACCTTTTGAATACCTTAGTTAGATGCCAACTTTCCTACATAAACCCCGTCTTTTTTAGGCGAAGCTGCTTAGTGGCATCCTGTGTTTTGGTGTGATATTCTTGTTTGGTGGCATGTCATTGAAGATCAACTCTTGCTTGATGTTATTTGTAATAATGGAGTCCAAAATAGCATTTTACCCTTGTGTTGATCCCTTTATTCCATGCCTATATTCATCAAGAACAAAGCTCACATGATGGCATATCACTGTCATCAGTCTCTTTTTCTTGAATATTTGTCCATCTCATTCAGCAAAATGTTATTGAGATAACCCTCTTAGAAGAAGAATCCATTCAGTGAAAGCTTTGCTATCTGTGGTTTTTTTAACCAAATTTTTTTGGCGTTTTAAAGTGAGTGGTTTCTAGAGGATATGGCGTTTGTGTTTTCTGGGTGTGATCAATTTCATTGTGTATAGACCCCTCTCTTATAGGACTTTTTTTATTGTAATAAATGATAGTAATAAGGTAACTGTCTTTTCAGTTACTGTTTTTGTATTTACTGTGTTGCTCAGCTTTTATCACTTTTATAGGTGATAGAGGTCCCATCTTCTAAGTTTGGCGTTTTTTTAAATGGCGTTATGCAGACCAATATGACAAAACACAATAACGGAGTAAATAAAATATTAAGCAGGAAAAATATTTTTTGTTATTTTTGGCGTTTTGTAAGGAATAACCATTTTTAGTATTTTTTTGGCGTTTTGCTAATAAAGAGAGAAATTGTCATTTAATTATCTTAAAAAAGAAGATTACACATAAGAAAAAAAAAGAGGAAAAAAATTAAAAGCCTTCGTCAGAAGGTACTTTATCCGAAAAGTATCCATCACTTGCGTCATCTTCTTCCTCCTCGGAGTCTTCATCTGGATCTTCAACCCTGCCATCACCTTCACCTTCATCAACTTCTTGTTCCTGAAGATTCTGAAGCCTCCACTTGAACATGTCTTGCATTAACTCCAATTTTGAGTCTATTTTTGTTTTGGTACAAGTGGCGTTATGCAATTCTTCCATGAAACCAAGACGCTGCTTTGTCATGATGTTTTCTAGCCGGTAGACTTCCTGCTCTCCGCTGTCGTATGTAACGGTCACCATGTATGTTTCATCATCAAAACACCATGATGTCATGACAGGGTCCGGTTTCACATCTGCTTTGATTGGTCCAAATTTCCTTGTTAATGCTTTCATAAGCATATGTGTTTCATGGCATTCGTTGTCTAGAGCGATGCTAAGGGATAAGATTTTCCTCTGTATGTCTTCTTCCATCTTCAGAATTGCCCTGACCGTCTTAACATACACCCTCCCTCTGTTGTCAAAACGGAGGACGATTGCCTAATTGCCAGAGTGTATCTCCACGAAACGATTGTTGCCATTTTTGGCGTTTTGGTTAAGTTGGCGTTTTTTGTTAAAGATGTTTTTTTTTTTTTTTTTTTTTTTGCAGAAATGGATAGATTGAAGTGATTATGGAAGCTATGTTTTACCTCGTTTATATAATGATGCTTTTGGCGCGTAATTTAGGAGGGAATTTTCTTCTAATTAATGTTAATAACTGGAATTCAGTTTCTGTGTTGTTTCATCTTCCTGTAATATCCAACGTGTTTTATCACTAATTTTTGGTGTTTTGTTTTTAGTGGCGTTTTATTTTTTTGAGTGGCGTGTTATCATTTGATGGCGTTTTGAGTATGAGCGGTAAAAGACCCTTTTACCCTTAATGAAGCGCGTCCCACATAATAAAATTGATGTTATTTACGAAAATGCTACCGCGCAATCTAGTCCATGGATTGTTTTGATCGGACGACCCATAAGCGTTCTCACACTTTCTACCGTTTTCTCCAGATCCTGATCCTATATATATATATACTAGGTTATAACCCGGAAACTTTCCAGGTAGGAAAATTTAATTTACAATAAATAAAAGTATATAAATAACATTTTTAACCTCTAAAGTATCCTCTTTCCCTTATCTTCACCATAAATTTTTAATTCGGTTTCTTAAAGTTTTTCTAGTTATAAAGAGTCATAAAAACATACAAAAGCAAGATGAGTATAACTTAATCGTTTGGTTTCAAGTATAACTTAAGGGTACTTGGATCTTGTATGTTAACTTGAAATTACAAAAATACATTTTCAGTTAACATACAATATGGATGGAGTTAAAGCCGGGGAACAAATTGGCGATTAAGTAGTGACCTTCGTTTAAGAACTCGTGAAGCTTTAAATAACTTTGAATTATAGTTATACATTTTGGTATTAGTAATATGTAATGCATCTTTTATAAAACAATTGTCGTTTATTTAATACGGGTCTTACAATGTTATACACAAACTTGTCATGTATTTTGTATCTATACTATAGGTATTAATGTATCTGGATTATAATGAAAAAATATTTTGTAAACGTATGCAACAATTAAGAATTAAATGTTAACATATGTTTAGGAAAAAAGTATCGTAATATCATTAAACTAAAAATAAATTAGATATCGCATTTCCGGTATAGCATTTACTGCTCGATATTTTCGGTATGTAATTGACTCGTAATAAGACATTAAACATTATTATATTCATTCTTCACAACAATCGAATCTCATAATCACATGTTAAACCAATACAAAATATAAAATCATAATTTTGATATTTGAATTTAGTCAAACCGTAATACACATAAAATATAGTCAATTCGGAAAGTATTGAATGGCAATTAACTACTAAAATATAATGTAATTTACATTTTTGAAATTCGAATTGAGTCAAACCGTAATAAACATAAAATTTAAAATACGGAAAGTATTAAATGGTAATTAACTACTAAAATAATAAATAAATCATCATTCTGAAATTCAAAATGACTCTAACCGTAATAGAGATAAAATAAAATATAACGAAAGTATTTAATGGTAATTGAGCACTAAAAATATAATATAAGGAAAATATTTAATGGTAATTGAGTACTAAAAATAAAAAAGTAAATTATCATTTTGAAATTGAAATTGAGTCTAACCGTAATAGACATAAAATCTAATATATGGTACATTACATAACTATTTGTTACAAAAGTTGGTGTTAAAAATCAAAACTATATAGCTTGAAACTTTTAACTTACACCTTAAATGTATGATTAGAGACATGGATACCGTCGGCTCTTCTTCGGCACTATTGTCATTGGTAGAGATGCTATGAAGATGTAATAGCTTATCGTAATCACCAAGATTTAGATAGATAGGTGAAACACACACATGAGGACAGTGACAATGAAGTTTAACACATATGCCAAATTTTTTTATTTTTTTTAACCATAATACTTCTGGTTGCTAATTTGAAGGTTAAAAGTAAGACGTTTGGTTTTTAAAAACAACATATCATTTAACTATCAAATACGTTAAAATAGCAATAAATACCAATTAAGACATGGAGTCATACAACAATTATAATTTACTTTTAAGACTAAAATTTACTCCCAGCCCATTGTTATCTTCCACCAAAATGTATCTGTAGAAATTTAAGAAGGCAAAAATGTTGTAATTTCAAAATAACATCAACAACTATATTGGTACCACCTTGCAGTTACCGACACCAGAGCTTGTTCTCAGATAGGAGTGGTCTTAGCTGCAAAATGGTATCTTTAACTGCAGCAAAAAAAAAACTTACAATAAATACTCAATTCAAAAGAGAGCAATCTATTAAAAGGCCGAGAATTGTAATATATTTCACTAAGGTTGAGATTAGCATAAGTGTTCATATTGTCTCATATGCTTCAAAGCAAACGGGTAATCGGCCTATTACACTTGCAAGTAAAAAAATGCTTCACCTGAATGAAGTGTGTCAATTCACCAAAGAATGTATGGCTTTGTGTGTAATCAACATTACTCTCTTGTTATGAGTCCAACTGATAACATGACCAGAATTAACAAAAATTTATACAATGTGAGATATCCATAATACTGTATTTAAAACATCGACATAGAAAGATCAAATGAGAATTATTAGAAACCATGTTATCTAGAATTGGCAACTCAACAACATGCATAATGCAACCCATATCTATATCGACAATCAAAAGACGTCTCCAATGATCATAAGATCATTATAGTTGATAATGTGTAACTGTCAGTATTTAGAGATGTAGCCGAGAGAGAGAACATGAAAGTTCAGACTTGAGAATTCACAAGTTCATGCCTTGTGTAAAAGAACCTTGATGAGTAAACTGCAAATTTATTTCCACAATGTAAATATAACAAAAAAAAGAAGCTGCCAGTAATGCCTAAGGATACATGCATACTTAAAAATCAAATACTCAAAAGATTCTGCAAGATGTGAAATTATAAAGCAGGGAACTCGCGTTGACTCACCTGTGCATTAAAAGCAAGTTGAGATAAATAAATTATAAACCAGATCCATCTCAACCCATACCAGATCCATCTCAACCCCTACTATAAACTTTTTGACCAGTAAACAGCATCCTAGACTATAAACTTTTTGACCTGTAATCAGCCTTCTTATTGTAGACCTGCTGCAGCAACAGTTGATATTGGGGAAATTTGTTTTCGTTTGTGATAAATTTTATTGCAAAAGATAGATGGCTGAAACAAAAAGCACAACTGTCATATGTATCATAATAATCATAGAGACTGTTAAATTTAATTGAACAAAATTCAGAAGCTTTGAAATATTTTGAGTGCAGCATCCGTAAACAAATGCTAAACTTGTTACCTTCACTTTGCATTGTGGTTGTGTTGTTGCTGGATGTCAAGCTCTTACTGTCATCATCTCGCTCTCACTGTCATCATCTCTATGGCTATTCCAAATCCTGACTGCATAAAATTTAATAAAACAATCATGATATGGCCTTATATAACCTAGATATGGTAAAAAAAAATATTAAAAGATGATAAAAAAATATCAAATGATTACCGGTAGACTTACCATCCTCTCTCTCGACAAAACGCAAATCATCAAAGTTTGTGATTGTGGCCAAAGATTCAACTTCCTTACCATCCTGCAGGTAACACAACAATTTAAGTTAAAATTGATAAAAACTGCATAGTCATTAAAATAATGCTTTCAGTTACATCCAAAGTGGATCCAGGATGGGTCCATTGTAGAAACCTGCCATTATAACTCTTTAACGGACGGTCAACAACAGGGCAAGCTTACCGTTGACAACGGCGGTTCATTGTTAATGATGCCCAACCACCAAAGATGGTGATTAACTTTGGCCCACACCAGATCTCCCTCATGAAATTGGTTCTCCATTGATGGATCTTTCTATGATTCGCTTTGATCGATCTTTCCTAATCTGAAAATCACAAATTTCAAACCTTTATTTTCTCTCAATGCCCAAATCTCTCAGCCTCGAGATATCCGTCTCGCTGTGTTGCTCAATGCTCTACTCATATATTATTTGGCACCCAATATCATGCTTTATAGGAGGAAAAATTCATGTCAATAACTACAATAAATGAATAAAAAATCAGTGAATTAACCAACTGAAAAGAAAAACATCAGTTTAAATACAATACAAAAAAGAAAAACATCAATTTAAATACAATATGTTTAGTAATCATAAAACCAATAAACATACCAAAAAATAGGATCATCGTCCTCAATCAGCTTTAAGAATGAAGGACTGTTGTTACTCTGATCCATACCTGCAAATTAATTATGAGCGGTTTTAAACACGTAAAACGGTAAACTATTTATAGAAACAAACTCATAAGAGCAGGAAAAAATATAAAACAAAAAAAGCAACGGTTTCAAAAAATGTAAAACAATTTATTTATAGAAACACAATCAATATTCCGGAAAAACATATCAGACCATAAATTAAAAAAAAATATGCAAAATCTTTAATGGATTGGTAATTAATACAATACAAAATTTATTACTAACAAAAAAATACAGTCAAAATAAATCAGCATAATTGATGAAACCTAACATTATACCGGATCAAAAATTAGCAAAAAAAAAAACAATAAAACTAAAATTACCTGTAAAATTGATCAGCCATGACCTGCAAAGGTAGTGATAATTATAAATGATGTGCGTTAGGTGTATATGTAGGTTTAAGTATATTTTAAGCCCTTTTACACTTTCTTTAGCCAAGTTTTAAATTTATAAAACACGATATTTACTAACACTAAACACACATATGGGCAAGTGCACCCATCGTGAGCGTAGTATAGTGTTGGTAAGATACCGAGGTCGTCCAAGGACACAAGAGCTTTTAGTACCGGTTTATCCTCAACGTCTAATCAAATCAAAAAGTTTAGAAAAATGTTTTAAACTAAGAAAAATAAAAACTAACTAAAACGCTGAAAAATAAAAATAAAAATAAAAACAGATAGACAAGATGAATCACTTGGTTCCGACTCGTGTATAGTGTAACCTTTGATTATTTCCGCACTTTTGCACTTGTTTAAGAGATTATCTTAGTTATTGTAGTAGGCCCCTCTTTTGAAGGTGACGTTACCCTCAACCCAGTAGTTTGAGTCAGCAAGGATACAATCCTAAAGGGTCGGATTATTGAAAGATAATTAATTAAGTTATTAATGCAAATTATGGTAGGCCCCTATTTTGGAGGTGACGTTACCCTCGACTAAGTAGTCTGAGTCAGCAGGGATACAGTCCTAAATAGCCGGGTTATAGTATTAATAGTAGTTAGCTTATGAGGGGATCAAAGAGTTTGGACCCCCGCCATCCAATACCGTTAAGTATTGAAGGAGGTCCTACTAAATTTGACCCAGGTCCATTGCAGGACCTCTAAACGCTGAACAATGGCAAGACTCTTACCAAACCGTTCCCTTAACCCCCGACCAGGTAGCCAACATACCTCCATATAGACCGTGGAGATATGAATGGTGAAAATCTTTTATTTTATATAGACAGTAAAATAATGTCAAGACACCACGGACAAACGATAAGGAAGAATCACCTTCAACATAAGAAACTAGTTATTAAAGTCATTAATACAAAACCAAGTAAAAAGTGCGAAAAGATTAAAAATAAAAAGTATTACACTAGACACTTGTCTTCACCAAGTGATGTAAGAGACTTAGGCAAACATGGCCTTGATTGTCAAGAACTCTTACGATCAATCTTGGATCCCGAGACGACTCACACACTCTATGATGGACAATGGATGATGGTGGTGGATGATGGTGTTATGGTGGTGGTGGGTGGTGGGTGAAGTGTGAGAGAGGTGGTGTGCCAAGGGATGGTTTGAGCTTGAGCCAAGCACTCCTATTTATAGGCTGAACAGAAGCTCGGGCACGGCCCCGTGTCCAGTGGGCACGGCCCCGTGTCCACATCCTCTCTTTCTTCATTTAATGCAGCTTGTCTTTATTAGTTGACCATGCCCCCGTGTCCGCTGAGCACGACCCCGTGTGCAGAAGAATCTTTGTACTATGAAGATTTGCCTGGATTGTGCGAATCTTATAGTTGACCACGGCCCCGTGGTGGGCAATAGAAGCTTCTTCCACTTTGTGTTTTCTGCTGACACTTGGGCACACCCCCGTGCTGGCTGAGCACGGGGCGTGTTCAGTCTTCTGTCTTCTTGTTTTGCTTGGGAAGATGCTGTCGTGGGGTCGGGCATGTCACGTTTGTTCATTTTCATGTATTTATGTTAGATTTTGCTGTCTTTTTGCTTCTTTTGTTAATTTGAGCTCATTTAATCCTGAAAATACAAAAGGAAGACAAAAGCACACTTTTTCCAACATTAGTACTAAAAAGGGGTTAGTTTTATGCCACAATTGATGTAATTTATATGTTGCATTTTGCACACATCAATAAATTTAAAAACCAAAATACAGATAGAAAACATTATTCAACATACTGATTCTATAATATATACTACTTACAATAACGACTTCCTCAGGTGTGATTTTAGATATAAAGCTGTTTTCATGAACAAATGATTTAAACACCGAAAGAAAGAATGATGATGGTCCAAATGACTGAAACATAAGATAGTCATTTTTTCTTATACAACTATCCGAACAACTTTGGTGAAGCCATCACCAAGTACAGGGCCCAATTCAGTTTTTTTCAGTCTTACAAACCATAACTTGTTGCCATCAACAATCTTAACAGATTCTTTGTAAGGTGGTTTGTCACACCCCGATATTTCCACGTATTACCGGTGGGCCCGGTGGGGAGTATCGTGACGTAGTTGATATCATCATAGTCAAACAACACAATTTTAAATGCACAGCGGAAGCAAGAGATAGATTTATTTCAACCGAATAAATTGTAATATTAAGTATCACAAAATAGTTGAAACAGATCCACAGGCGGATCAAATAAAAAGGAAACATAGTTCATCAGACTTTAAATGCATCCAAGCTTGCGAGACTCTTATTGATGCTAAGGAGAGGCCAGCCTATTTCGATTAATACCTGCACTTAATCTTTTTGGGAAAATACGTCAGTTTACACTGGTAAATACAATTAACTGACTCATTTTGAAAAGGTTTAGAAAATTGATTTGAATGCACAAGGCATAAAACATTTTATAACTTGGGATAATTATTTGTATATAAACTTGTAAAAGAACTACATGTTCGTTATACGTTCAGTATCCCGGATTGACGCCGGGTTAAAGATTAATTGACACACCACATGATATAGTCCCGCGGCGGGTTATTCCCGAAACCGGCGGTTATACCTTATTATTTATTTATGCACTGTCGGGTGTACGCCTACACCCCGTGCTTAGGTCGTGGCCATTTTGTAAAATGATGCCAAGGATATCCGGGACATGGTCATTAACCCCCCAAAGGCTTTAAGCAAACAAAACAATTTAAACGGGACATTTCAATAAATTAATCTTCATACAATTAAAAATTCAATGCCCGACCAAGCGGTATTTTATATACCGTACCCCAAGCCCGTATAGGGAAAATAAGTTAAAAGTATTTACCTGAGCTAAATATAAATTCAATCCCAGCCGTATATCAAATCAACGAGTACAGATAGCTTTTACTGGGCTCCTAAATCTGGAACGAAGGTTTTTAATAACCTATTAGATTCCTAACGGGTCTTTAATTAAGCCTAAACTTAGACCGGTTAGTTTTAAAAAGAAGATACGTTTCAAAACGCATGATTATGCGATGACCGGAATAGAATGTGTTTTAGACCCGACAAGTTTGTATACTTGTATAATATGGGTAAACTAAACACATTCTGGATTTTGAGATAGAAATGATAAGGTTTGACCCGTTTCGGCTAATTTTTGCAAACTAGTTACATAAGCCGATCCGAACGCGAAAAGTGCGTAACGGGTAACCACATGAGTCATGAACAGGTTTCCTAAGTTAATATGCCTTAAATATGTTGTGACATCAGTAAGATATCTTCCATTATGCCCAAAATGGATTTAAACCCAAATTATGGCCCGTAGGGGTATTTTGGTCATTTAAAAGGTTATAAAAGAGTTTAAATACAAATCTGAGTTTCAGGTCTGATGTATTTAGTAAAAATACTTATTTTTATAAGTCATAACAGTAGGGTATGGTATATAGGTGAAATTTACCTTTTATAACTAAACTATGCACCGTAGGGGCATTTTGGTAATTTCACATAGGCTTTAAAGGTCAAAATAGGGAACCTGAGTTTAAAACTTTTGTTTACTGCTAAAGTATAATAATTTACTTAAAATATCAGTAGGTATCAAGTCTTATATATTTAAAATAGTTTTGATACATACTATGCGTCTAAAACGCGTAAAAAGACGGTTTTAAGTGATTTCCGGGTTTTATAAGTAAAGTTGATATTTTTATTATTCCAGAAGGCTCAAAATATTTTATTTATCATATAAAATCAGTAGAAAAAGATTTGGTATCAAAAGGATTTGTAAAACTCATTTTATAGGCCAAAAGGGCAAAATCAACAATTACCGAATTAAAGCTATAACCCTATGTTATGCTCAGCCCAAAAATAAATAAAAATCTTCAAAAATCCCAAAATATTATTTTACATCAGTAGGTAAAAAGTTTGGTATCAAAATTGGGTTTAGATAGGCTATATGCTAATTACGTCGTTTAATTAATAAAAAGCTTTCTAATTACGCTATTGAGCATAACTCTTAATCTAGACCTCCAATTGATGTGAAAATTTAGGGATATGTTTATAAATCAGTAATAAAGATTGTTGTCTTCTCACATTTTCAAAATTCTTGTTTTAAGGTCAAAAGCGCATATTGGTCAACATTTATGCATATAACGGAAACTTGCATATGAATCGGATAACTAATGAACCAAGTTGTATAACCTCAGAGGGTTACACTAATCAATAACCTGGTCCTAATAGAGCTCTAAGGCATTTCTAAAACATGCTCCAATGGGTCAGAACTGAAAGTCAAAGCAAAAGTCTACTTTTGCGACTTTCGGTTCCGAACCGAGCTTAAACTGAAAATTATCGGGTTGAACATGTTTAGACATGTTCTTACATTGATTACCAAGTTATATGAGAGATAAAACAGGTTTCATAGCTTCTACATCGTTAATTATGTGTTTATGCAAAAATTAGCTTTCTGTTGATGTCACACCCCGACCACGTGGAACATACAAAACGTGGCGGAAATGTCGGGGAGTGTTGTAACAGAATTAATTGTTTCAAATCCATGGCAATTGAAGTTTCGTTTTATTGATTAAAGGTGTTACAATGTCTTAACAAACAAAGAAATACAACATAATTAACTAGTCTTGTATCTTTTATTGTCACTAAAGCCCAAGTCTGCCTATGTGTATCTTGATCATCTTATGCAACAGCTCCTGAAAAACACATGTGAAAATATGGTACGTCAGCATAAAGATGCCGGTGAGATACATAGGTTTTGTGAAAATAGGTTTCATGACTTATGTTTGAGAAAATGTTTAGTCATGAACCTTGTTATTTGCTTTGTTTTGTAAATCATTTGAAAATCGATAAGATCAGATGATATGTATAAATAATGTATGGTTAAATAAATAACCATGTAAAATGAGTTTGTATTAGATAAGTTGTTTGTAAATCAATGTCTTGTGAAAAATATGTTATTTGTATAAAATGTTCTATGTCTCAAACTGAAATGATTCAACTAACGTTACGACATGTAATACCATACAAACACTTATATATAGGAAGTACCAGCGGCGTATCCACCATGCTTGTATCATATTACACACGCATCGTTACTTAATCACTTAATCAAACCAAACCAAACAATGTAAAATGTTCATGTCAATATGTAAATCATGTCAAATGTCTATGTCAAATATCCATGTCAAATGTCTATGTCAAATATCCATGTCAAATGTCTATGTCAAATATCCATGTCAAATGTCTATGTCAAATATGTCATGTATGGCAAGTGAAAGGTCTCAACTAAACCATATGCACAAAAACAAAGTATTGAAGTAAAACTTGGTTTAAATCAAAGTTATGTTTTGTGGGAAATGCATGATCAAATGTCAATCATGTTAAAATGTCTATGCGGAAATGTCTATGTCAAATCAATTGTCAAATGTATTGGGTAATATGTCAAAGTGTTCATATACTGGATGAGCATATGCAACAAAATGTAATGTAAAACAATGTACTAAGTATGCACACAATGGACATACATAGCATAAAATGTAATGAAATCATGTACTATAATGTACTAACGAACATAGCAGTATATGATGTGAAAACAGGAAAGCATGAAAGTAACAAGTAGGCACATGTGTTCCACCCCAAAACAGTTTGGAAAACAGTAAAAGAGGGGTCTATGTACTCACTTGAGATTGCTCAGTTGTCTAAAGATAACCACCGAGTAATGCTATAGATCACGGAATCAAACGGCACCTAATATAGGTAACTATGTTAATAAACCGGACCTAAATCGGAAGACTGGGTAGCATTAGGGTTTGTAAACCAAATGAGTGTAGGAACTCATGTGATATGGTTTAACAAAGCCTACATGCTAAATGAAACTTAACCTAAGTCTTATCGACCCATTACGATCCGTTTAGGTAGCTTATGCTACTTTAACGCATCGTGCGCGTAAAACGCGTTCGGAACGCCTAACCAGCCCTATGACAAGTGTTATATGCCTAAACATGTTACATAATCAGTTATGTGGCAAAAGTTTAGGTTACATATGCTAAATTACCAATTATGCATGAAAAGGGTATTCTGGTAATTTACCTAAGGCATATAAACTACCTATCATACAACTACTTAAACGATGTGACCATAGGGTATAACCTCGGAAGGTTATTCCCTACCTACTATGGTCACCTAATGTATTTGGTCGGATCCTAATGATCGACCAAATGGGTCGAGTTCGAAGGTATAGGCGATTTATTAGATCGCCTACCCTACGACTCTAGACAACGTGGTAATCACTGGGCATAGTCCCAAGGGACTATGACCAACGTGATTACACTCACGTTGCGAAGTTCAAACGAACTTCGCATTGACCATTACTGGTCAACGCTGAAAGTCAAACAAAGTTTGACTTTCTGACTCGAAAAGCAGTAAAATAAGGAAAAGAACGAAAGAATACTTACCCAGGGTCCCCGAATGCTAATCCCGATTCAAGAATCTCAGGTATGAAACAATGGTTTCAACTTAGAGTTTCTAAAATCAGAATTCTAGTGCATTTGAAGTAATGGGGGGTGGGGTATTTATAGTTTTCGGTCCACCGTTGAGATCGTTTCTTGGAAAAGGGGAAACGATCAAGGCCGTACACTTGTCGGGACCTTATGGTGACTAGAATTCCATCCTAATCTGATGACTAAGCAAAAAGGAACATGTGGTGGTGGTTTAAACAGCTGAAAACAGGCTGTTTAAACATTGTATCTGGTCAGAAGACCCCCTGCGCATCGTAGCCAAAAAGTGGCTACGCATCGTAGGGGTGAAGTTTGGCAGAAAGTCAGTTTTGGTCCCTGAACTGTATTTAGGCCATTTTTGACACGTTTAAGGCCCGTTAACCCCATTTCAAAGCTCTAAAATGAAGTTAAAGTATAGGGAACTTAAAATGTGTTCAAAAATATCTCAGATGTCGGTTCGTTTAGCCGTACGAACGCGATGTTCGCTTAATTACGACGGAATGCGCATAAGCGCGAAAAACGAACCAAATGACGCGACGAATGGATTTTTCTTAAGGCGAACACTAAAATATAATATAGTCATGCTCACATAAATTTTTGGATGTCCGGATGTATTCAGAACGTAAGTTACGCGTAAAAATGCAAACTTGTGCACTTTTTGACGCTTTTAGTCCCTGAATGACACAAAAGTTTATTTTAGCATACCGAACACCTCAAAGCCTATTTCTAAGCTATGTAAAGGATATTTATGGTATGTTTAACTTATGGTCATGTCCCGGAAGGTCTGTTACAGTTCAAATTGGCATACTTTCGCAGTTTGTCAACTTTAGTCCCTGTAAGCGATTAAACTTTGATTTCACCACACCAAACCTTCCAAAACTTATATCTAAGTTATGTAAAGGTTATTTAAGGTATGTTAAGCCTATTTCACTATTCCGGAGTGTTCGTTGCATTAAACTGGTTATATTTACGCATTAGTGCGCGTATAACCTTCCAGAAAGCGATTTAGAGCTTGAAATCGAACAAGAGTTGATAAGTGGAAAAGATACACATATTTATACAAGTCCAAAGTATGAAATACAATATTTCATTGGTTTGGCATTTGTTGGATGGTTGAAATGACACAGGTGTTACAGTCTCCCCTACTTTAGGAAATTTCGTCCCGAAATTTATTCGTAGGAGTCTGTCTATGACTTTGTGTCAAATAGTCATCAAAGATATGTAAAGCATAATCTGATTATTTTCCTCAACGGATATTTTTCAGAAGTGAAAATGAACGAACAGAGTCATTTTCTTCAACGGGTTCTTCGGAAATGGAAAATAAGGAATTAACTAAACGGATATAGATTTCCTCAACGGATATTCTTCAGAATGAAAATGAATGGATAATTCATTTTTCTCAACGGTTATTCTTCAGAATGGAAATGAAAAGATAAACAACGGATATTCATTTCCTCAACGGATATTCTTCAGAAGTGAAAAATGAATAGCTAGTTCATTTTTCCTCAACGGATGCTTCATCAGAATTGGAAATGAATAGAGTTTACTCTAGATACATGATAGAACTTGCTGTGATTTTCGTGCACTAAATTCCATAATTATGTATGCATCCATAATTACGTAATTCCTTGCACAGTCCGCACAGTTTGTTTTATAATGTTGTGGGGGAAGGATGTCGAACTAGTGATGACAGTGACTAGACTACCATAGGGTCCTTTTTAATTAGATCTTCAGAGGATCTTCTTAGTTAGGCCACCAAGGAGTCCTTTCAGCTATATCATCCAGTTTAACTAGACCACTCAAGGGATCTAATTATGAAGCAGTACTTTATAATCCAAGGGACTTATTTACAACGTAGAAGTCCATTAAGGATTTTAGGTAGTACCTTTGGGTATCCTACTATGAATCTCTTGCACAAGGATATGTAGGATCCTACGAGGATTTGGATAACATAATTTGAATTACATGACACATAAAAGGGAACACATAAGCACATAACCACATAATTTGTTTAATTGTTACCATCTTGTTATTGATTGCTATTAACTTGGCGCCTCGTACCTTGTTTCTCTTGGAAGAAACGGGTACTTAGGATTTTCGTGGAAACGCAAGAGATTAAACAAGGGAAGAAATTTGGGGGTAGTTTGTTCTTCAAGGAATGCGGTTCCTTGATTGTCGGTATTGTAGAGGATATGTTGTTTATACATACAATCACATAAATACATTGCGATGTAAATAAAAGATTTATTTATAAACAATGATAACAACAACCGTTTCATGGATCGTGACAACAAAAGAAAATAATACATAAGACGTGATTATTTCTAAACGATGTTGTCTTCTGGTTGATCATATGCTCATCCCTGCGCTGGATTTGCATTAGCAAGTCTTGGGCAATTCCTACTAAAATGGCCCATCTCGCCACAGTTGTAGCAAGACCCCGGTTGAAAACGAGCTTGAGCAGGATTGTTGTTAATCTGATTTGGTGCTGCTGCTGTTGGGCAAACCCTCGCTGCATGACCTATAAGTCCGCAAACTTGGCATGTGCGGCACCTCACACCAGCATGATGATGTAAGCCACATTGGTTGCACAAGGGTGCAGTTCCGTTGTAGGGTTTCTTGGCAAGGGGTTGAGCTGGTTGGTTGGGGAAGGCTTGATCATTGTGAGCGACCACGGCGAAGTTCTGAGAAGCCTTTCGCTTCTTTGACTTCTTAGAGGATCCAGTCTGTTCATCCATGGTCTTTGATTCCTCGATTGGTTTCGATTCCTCGACCAGTTTCTTGTCACCCTTTCGGAAAAGCTTACGTTTCCTGATCTGCGATTCAGTCAAGGTTGCAGATAGCTCAATGGCCTGCCTAACAGTAGTAGGGTTGCTACCAGTCAAAATGTCTTGTATTGAGTCGGGAAGGCCATCAATGTACTTTTCGATAGCCTTATCCAAAGGTGTGACCATGTTTGGGCATAACAGACTTAACTCCTCATAACGGTCCGTGTAGGCTCGATGCTCACCGCTATCTTGCTTAAGATCATCAAATTCCCTTTCCAAAGCCCTGATCTCGTGACGAGGACAAAACTCCTTCATCATGAGAGCCCTAAGTTCGGCCCATGTCTGTGCTAGAGCAACTTCTGCACCACGATCCCTCATAACCCCGTTCCACCACGTAAGGGCTCTCTTCTGGAACACACTCGAAGCAAACTCGACCTTGCGATTGTCAGGACACTGCACGTGGCGGAAAGTATTCTCAATGCTCTCGAACCATTGAAGAAGCCCAGTCGCCCCTTCAGAACCACTAAACTTGAGTGGTTTAGCCTGGTTAAAATCCTTGTATTTGCATAGCACATTGTTGTTGTTGTTGGCTTGGTTCCATTGAGCAAAGAGGTTTGGGAATTGAGCAGCCATTTGCTGTGCAATAATTTCTGCCAGTTCGGCAGTCGCTATCTGGTTCTCGCGTCGAGGAGGCATTCTAAAAGAGGAAACATGAAAGGAAACGAGTGAGAGATTTAGACGAATTAGAATGAGATGAAACAAATCTGATGAAAGCAAGGGTAGTGGTCATTTGTTTGTTACTACAAAGCAACAAACGACCTCGGTAATTAATCAAAGTAATTAGGTCAAAAATAATGTATCGCGAAGACATGCTCGCCTATAAGTGAACACTCATCCCAAGAATTCCCAGGTAAGCACAACTGGTCTCGCGTCTGATGAGATGTATACGAAGTGCTTGCCTAGACAGAAAACCCAGAATACAGGCATTCACCCTTCCAGTTTGCACGTGTTCACATTATTTAAAACCCAAAAACCTTGACGAGATTTTGAAAACTCAAAGGGGTTCAAAACCATATAACAGAGGGTTCAAAACCTAGTAATCAATCATCCTAGAACAGATGATTAGTTTTCAAAGCGGTTTTGAAATTCATGTTCTTGTTGTGGTCGTCGCCTAAGGATAGGTGACAGTATTGTTTTATGACTAAACGCAAGTAAACTCGCGTTAGGGTCCTAAGAAAGTTATAGACTAGGTCAAAGCATTACTAATAACCTAATTCCCTATAACCATTGGCTCTGATACCATCTTTTCTGTCACACCCCGACCACGTGGAACATACAAAACGTGGCGGAAATGTCGGGGAGTGTTGTAACAGAATTAATTGTTTCAAATCCATGGCAATTGAAGTTTCGTTTTATTGATTAAAGGTGTTACAATGTCTTAACAAACAAAGAAATACAACATAATTAACTAGTCTTGTATCTTTTATTGTCACTAAAGCCCAAGTCTGCCTATGTGTATCTTGATCATCTTATGCAACAGCTCCTGAAAAACACATGTGAAAATATGGTACGTCAGCATAAAGATGCCGGTGAGATACATAGGTTTTGTGAAAATAGGTTTCATGACTTATGTTTGAGAAAATGTTTAGTCATGAACCTTGTTATTTGCTTTGTTTTGTAAATCATTTGAAAATCGATAAGATCAGATGATATGTATAAATAATGTATGGTTAAATAAATAACCATGTAAAATGAGTTTGTATTAGATAAGTTGTTTGTAAATCAATGTCTTGTGAAAAATATGTTATTTGTATAAAATGTTCTATGTCTCAAACTGAAATGATTCAACTAACGTTACGACATGTAATACCATACAAACACTTATATATAGGAAGTACCAGCGGCGTATCCACCATGCTTGTATCATATTACACACGCATCGTTACTTAATCACTTAATCAAACCAAACCAAACAATGTAAAATGTTCATGTCAATATGTAAATCATGTCAAATGTCTATGTCAAATATCCATGTCAAATGTCTATGTCAAATATCCATGTCAAATGTCTATGTCAAATATCCATGTCAAATGTCTATGTCAAATATGTCATGTATGGCAAGTGAAAGGTCTCAACTAAACCATATGCACAAAAACAAAGTATTGAAGTAAAACTTGGTTTAAATCAAAGTTATGTTTTGTGGGAAATGCATGATCAAATGTCAATCATGTTAAAATGTCTATGCGGAAATGTCTATGTCAAATCAATTGTCAAATGTATTGGGTAATATGTCAAAGTGTTCATATACTGGATGAGCATATGCAACAAAATGTAATGTAAAACAATGTACTAAGTATGCACACAATGGACATACATAGCATAAAATGTAATGAAATCATGTACTATAATGTACTAACGAACATAGCAGTATATGATGTGAAAACAGGAAAGCATGAAAGTAACAAGTAGGCACATGTGTTCCACCCCAAAACAGTTTGGAAAACAGTAAAAGAGGGGTCTATGTACTCACTTGAGATTGCTCAGTTGTCTAAAGATAACCACCGAGTAATGCTATAGATCACGGAATCAAACGGCACCTAATATAGGTAACTATGTTAATAAACCGGACCTAAATCGGAAGACTGGGTAGCATTAGGGTTTGTAAACCAAATGAGTGTAGGAACTCATGTGATATGGTTTAACAAAGCCTACATGCTAAATGAAACTTAACCTAAGTCTTATCGACCCATTACGATCCGTTTAGGTAGCTTATGCTACTTTAACGCATCGTGCGCGTAAAACGCGTTCGGAACGCCTAACCAGCCCTATGACAAGTGTTATATGCCTAAACATGTTACATAATCAGTTATGTGGCAAAAGTTTAGGTTACATATGCTAAATTACCAATTATGCATGAAAAGGGTATTCTGGTAATTTACCTAAGGCATATAAACTACCTATCATACAACTACTTAAACGATGTGACCATAGGGTATAACCTCGGAAGGTTATTCCCTACCTACTATGGTCACCTAATGTATTTGGTCGGATCCTAATGATCGACCAAATGGGTCGAGTTCGAAGGTATAGGCGATTTATTAGATCGCCTACCCTACGACTCTAGACAACGTGGTAATCACTGGGCATAGTCCCAAGGGACTATGACCAACGTGATTACACTCACGTTGCGAAGTTCAAACGAACTTCGCATTGACCATTACTGGTCAACGCTGAAAGTCAAACAAAGTTTGACTTTCTGACTCGAAAAGCAGTAAAATAAGGAAAAGAACGAAAGAATACTTACCCAGGGTCCCCGAATGCTAATCCCGATTCAAGAATCTCAGGTATGAAACAATGGTTTCAACTTAGAGTTTCTAAAATCAGAATTCTAGTGCATTTGAAGTAATGGGGGGTGGGGTATTTATAGTTTTCGGTCCACCGTTGAGATCGTTTCTTGGAAAAGGGGAAACGATCAAGGCCGTACACTTGTCGGGACCTTATGGTGACTAGAATTCCATCCTAATCTGATGACTAAGCAAAAAGGAACATGTGGTGGTGGTTTAAACAGCTGAAAACAGGCTGTTTAAACATTGTATCTGGTCAGAAGACCCCCTGCGCATCGTAGCCAAAAAGTGGCTACGCATCGTAGGGGTGAAGTTTGGCAGAAAGTCAGTTTTGGTCCCTGAACTGTATTTAGGCCATTTTTGACACGTTTAAGGCCCGTTAACCCCATTTCAAAGCTCTAAAATGAAGTTAAAGTATAGGGAACTTAAAATGTGTTCAAAAATATCTCAGATGTCGGTTCGTTTAGCCGTACGAACGCGATGTTCGCTTAATTACGACGGAATGCGCATAAGCGCGAAAAACGAACCAAATGACGCGACGAATGGATTTTTCTTAAGGCGAACACTAAAATATAATATAGTCATGCTCACATAAATTTTTGGATGTCCGGATGTATTCAGAACGTAAGTTACGCGTAAAAATGCAAACTTGTGCACTTTTTGACGCTTTTAGTCCCTGAATGACACAAAAGTTTATTTTAGCATACCGAACACCTCAAAGCCTATTTCTAAGCTATGTAAAGGATATTTATGGTATGTTTAACTTATGGTCATGTCCCGGAAGGTCTGTTACAGTTCAAATTGGCATACTTTCGCAGTTTGTCAACTTTAGTCCCTGTAAGCGATTAAACTTTGATTTCACCACACCAAACCTTCCAAAACTTATATCTAAGTTATGTAAAGGTTATTTAAGGTATGTTAAGCCTATTTCACTATTCCGGAGTGTTCGTTGCATTAAACTGGTTATATTTACGCATTAGTGCGCGTATAACCTTCCAGAAAGCGATTTAGAGCTTGAAATCGAACAAGAGTTGATAAGTGGAAAAGATACACATATTTATACAAGTCCAAAGTATGAAATACAATATTTCATTGGTTTGGCATTTGTTGGATGGTTGAAATGACACAGGTGTTACAGTTGACTTTTTAAAATTAACTTTGACCCGACAATTGACCTAGTTAGAGTGGGAATCAGAGGGTGCCCTTTTAAGGGTTTATTACCCACATAATTACCAACTCAAAGCTACTCTTAATTCGAGATTTGACTGGACAAATTTTAATTAATCACGAAGTCAAACTCTAATTACGACGGTTTGACTTTAGGCTAATAAACTAAGTAAAACTGAATTAAGAAAAATTATGGACACTTAAAGAAGTCCTATGCACGACTAAGAATGCTTAGGAAGTGCCCTTGAGCTCCAGAAATCTTCAGAACAAGTGTTTGGAGGCTTTCCAAGTGAATTACTCAAAGTGTAAGTTCACAAGTGCAACCAAGGGCTCTATATATAGCCAAAGGAAGTCATGGAGATTGATCCAGGTGTTAAGGGAACTTCCAGAGGTGATAACAAGTGTCTAGGGACGTGTTTCAATGAGCTAGAGGGTGGCAAACTCGCTGAATCGCGTAAACATGCAAGCTGACACGTTTAACTGACTTTGCTGATACTGGTAGTCTGTCGCATAGCGCCACGGGAAAAGGCATCATTGCTGGCGCTACGCCAGCAGGTAGGGGGACCAGCCAAAAGTTTCAAAAAGTGACACTTTCACACCCTTGGACTTTTTAATGCGCAATTTCTTCCATTTTAGGCACTTTTAACCCTTGAAATTTATATTTCTATGATTCATGAGATAAAACGAATCATCAATAGGTCCGGTTTCGTTAAACGATAACCGAAAAACACAAGTTTTTCCTCGTTGACGCTTTTAACCCCTCGTACACGAATATTATCATAACTTTCTCATACTTTATCGAAAGCTTGTGAAATTTTTATCGTATATTCTCATGAGCATAATTAATCGTTACAAAGCTTCGGGTTTGCTAAAAGGTCACTCAGAGGTATAATTTAGACATGTTGACACGTTTAACCCCTGTAGTTTGCAATCTATCACTTTCTTCCACAATTAGCTTCGTATGATCCATAATTTATTCGTTTAGGGGTATAAACATCGTGTAGGGTTATTGTAAGGCATATTTATCCATTGTTGACATTTTGAATCCTTTATATTTACTTACTTTCTTTGTTTATCAACTTTAGTCCTTCATAAGTAATCTTTTACACGTTTCAAGCTCATGACACGAGTCGATACATCATTGGACGTGATTTTTACGAGGTGTTACATCCTCAGCCCCTTAAAAGAAATCTCGACCTCGAGATTTGCTAAAATGCTGGTAGTTCTTTTTGTCGCATAATGGACTTAACTTCTATAGCCTATCTGGAGTCTCTCCAAGCTCCCAAAGTGACCTTTATATTAGGTACATGTATCCTTTTGGGGCTTCTTAACCTGCCGATCTTTAATCGGTATAGGTTGCTCATCATATCATAAATCTGCATATCATTATGTAATAATGCTTCTCGACTGATTGGTGAAACACATCCTTAAATCATTAGTGTGTAATGCATTGCGAGCTCCGCTAAGCTCCTTAAATAGGTTTTGGTTTATAAGCTATGTGATCTTGATACATTCGATTTACTTCAAATGATTCTATATATTCAAAGCTTAACTATCCTGATAATTTAACAAATTGGCACACCCTTCCTGGGTAATATCTTTTGTTGAACCTTATTCCTTAACAAGAACTTAGGAGGGTTGCTACTTTCATTAATCCTTGCTTTTCTACCGAATACTGGCAACTTACAGAGGATTATGGATTTGTATGGTCTTATTCGTTGTTTCCAAGGCAACTTTCAGATCCTGGTAATTGGACTTCCCAAAGTCTCGTCCATCAAACGGATGTTTTGATATTTCATCTATACAAGGTCTCCAAAGGAGCAACCTTGACACTTATATAACAACTATTACAAAAACGCTTATTTTTAAGGTGAGATGGTTATTCCAACCACTTCTTAAAACTAATCTTAAGGAATAGCTAATCCTTGCCGTTAGTCGAACAAATCGACGATCCTGGGCAGCTGATGGCAATTCTTAATTGTTGCATAATTAGGGTTGCGGTAATCAATGCATAAGCAAAATGAACCGTCTTTCTTAATTAACTATACCGAATTCTTAGAATATTGAGTTAGGCTATATGAACCTCTATTTTAAAACTAACTTAATCAGGGTTTCGATTCTTCCAATGATGGTACTAGCAGTCTTGGAGATTTCATAATAATACAGCCCTAAATAGGATATAAATCTTAACTCTATTTGCCTCTCAGGAGGTAAACAGGGTAATCTTAGGAGAAGATAATCAAGATACAAGGAGGTTACAGAGATTTTCCAAATCTCAGGCTCCAGTTCATCCATCCTTGCTTGTGTCAAATGAGTGACACATTTATGTTACGAGTCCACGAATTCCTTAATCGGAGGCATTTACTTGGACAACTCCATTCTGGATATCTTCTTTGAATACCATTGGCTGACTTTAATACCATATGACCATCGGAATATCTTTGCGGTCCCATGCATTAAACCTCCATACTGATCAGGCATGGAAGCAATCTATGGAACATATTAAGATACACCAATCCTCATATGGCGCTTTTTATCATACCTTCTGGTATTCGTAATCGAGAGAAATCAAAGAGATATCAACTATATATGCTGACGCACTTCCTCTAGAGAGAGGATACTTCTAAAATTCTACGTCTGAAGGTTTCTGATAGGAGCAGAAGATATGGTTCTTATGATTTTGCCTGTAAGTTTTACCTTACACTTAATTTCTGGGGTTCTTACGGGAAAATTTCTAAAATTTTGCTAAGCTTATGGTCTTATGAGAGACTTAGCAGCACCTGAACCCAAACGTAACTTCTAGCAATAAAGTCGCAATAAGGGATTTATCTGGTGTTATTATTAATGTAAACTGCCTTTAATCATACATCAGGAGGGTGGAATGCCTCCATTCTTAATCCCTTTAAATTTAGTTGTAAAATCTTTGACAAATTTTAGGGCAGACTCAGCTTTGACTGGTTATTTCTTAATCTATAAAACGTGAGTAGCTGCGGTAGATTCATAATGGATTTATAAAGAGCAGGCTTTGAAACTTTAATGTGCCCTCTTATTGCCGTTGCTAACCACCAATAATTATTGCATTAAGCTTAGGTTTTGGGTAAATGGAATAGGGCACTATCTCAGCCAGTGAATTAAGATTTGCATCATACTGCTGATAGTCTAGAACTTTTATGGTGAGAGTCAGGAAATTCTTATTCCCTCTTTTTTTTTCCATTTCGTAATGCGGATAATGGGTTTTTTTTTTCTAATAAGGTCTTTAAAACTTGGACCATCCCATAATGTATAAGAGGACCTTTCTTGTGGACTCCATTAATGTCCTTACTAATTAAGGGTATTGCCATCGAACGACTGTGATGCATACCTCACCGCGTCCTTTCTAGCATAAATGCTGATACACCTAATGGTTTTACTTCATCGAATAATTTCCTGCAATCGATGGCCCCTTTTTACTATTGAAGTCTCTTGACTTCCAAGAGACGAAGTACTTTTAAGTACATCCTAAAAAGAATGGGGCTCCTTGTCAAATATACTTTTGTTGGGTTTATTCTTCGCATTTGAAGTGTAAATATAGCTCTTCTCATGAGCAACGACATGTGTTTTAGAGCAAGCAGCATTCGGCTTCTTGAACCCTTTCATGACTTTTCTCATAGCCTTTCTAACAGCTGGGTTAATTTTAGTTCTGGAGATTAACTCTTATTAATATTGAGGTTCACATTTGATGCACCATTAATAATTGTCGCATCCCTAGCATTGCGACTGTTGTTTGTCTCTTCTGATTTTTCCATACTCGAAGCTTTGGTATTAAATACCAAATTCAACAAGTGCTTAGGCAATCCGTACCATGTGTCTCCTTGAATTGTCTAAGGCTCACCATAAGGAGTTTTGATAACTACTTGCTCCTTATCGCACACATTATGGGCTTGGTTACAAAATGACCAATCCGTTCTTATCACTATATCGAGTCCCTCTATTTTAACGAAAACAAGGACAGCGGAAAAGAATAATTCCTAATGGATATAAAACATCCATCTAATATTGCTGAAGCAGTCTCTGAGGTTCTTTCGGCCAATTCTACTTCATACTTAACGCTTAGAGTTTTAACAGGCAGATTTAATAATTTACAGAATTTATTGTCTACGAAAGACTTATCTGACCCTGAATCAAATAATACTCTAGCATGAACGTCACTAACAAGGAAAGTACCTGTTGTGGCATTGTCATCCTGAACGGCCTCTTGAGCATTCATTTGAGAGTCTCCAGCTTTGGTCTTCTTAGCCTCCCCAGACTTCTTGGTTTTATTTGGGCAATTTGTCTTGATGTGCCCTTTTTCATTACAACCATAGCAGGTTGCATCTTCCAACTTCTTACAATCCAAGGTCTTATGCTCCTTGGACTTGCAGATTCCACAGGGTAGAGGCCGAGGTTCAAATCTGCATTTTTCGAGGTGGTATTTCCTACAGGTTTTGCATCTGGTCTTTTCACCTAACTACTGGTTGTCCTTCAAGTCCTTGCATTCATGGGTCTTATGATCCATCTCTTTACAGATGACACATCCCCTGTTCTGATCATAGAAAGATTTTTCGAAGTGCTTCTTCCCGCAGGTTTTACATTCGGGTTTTGCCTCCTTTGGCTTGGACTGGTTATAGCTTGAACCGGTCTTACCCTTTTTGAATCCCTTATTCGGGGTATTATCGCACTTTCGCTTATGATCCTTTAACGCTTGGTCCACGGCCCTGTTTACGGCTGTATCTAACATAGCCTGTAACTCGGCGCCCGTTAAGTTCAGTCTTGCATCATTATTCTGATCAGCTAGATGATTGTGAGCTTCAGACGAGTCGGCCATGGTGAAGCTTTGAAGGCTACAAATCAAGTAGTAATAATTGGTTTAATTATAGTGAATTGTCGAATTTAATGATTAAATAGCCATGGTTCAAATAAACCATATAGGCGAATAGATAGTACTAAATTTATTTAATTATGTTTTGCCTAGGTTTTTAAATAAACCATCTTTGGCGTTTAAATGGAATATAATCCTTCATATTTATTAGACAGGGGACATAAGTCACGACTGTCAATGTCGTACTGACATTTTATATATAGCACAAGGGCTTGTTCCAAAGGACTTTTTGATGGCACTGATGCCTTGTCACTAGGGAAATTTTTAAAACATAATCGATGATTCCTTTGGATCAGAAAATTTCATAGTTCATTGCCTTGACAAGAAGTTATGAAATAAAACTATCTTTTTCATGTATGCATCTTTGCCCGAAGGTATTCATCCCAATGGATGTTTTGATGTGCTCATCATGTTTGACGTTTATTAGCCATGATTCCTCTTTATCATTTACGCTAAATAAGGGGTTTGGAAAAATCCTAATATAAAGACGACAAGTGTGATTTTATCGCATCACTGTTGTCGGGAGTGTTAACATGTTTTCATATGTTAACAAGGACCTGAATCTCTTTTTAAACAGGTTTTACCATCTTAGCTAGGTCTTTAATGACATTCAAGCTAGGTTATACCTTTTAAGATTCTTATGTATACTGGCAGAAAAGGAATGATATTTATTTTATTCAGGATTTTCATTATAATTATCCTATATTTAATTAAAATATAACTATGGAACAAAAAAAGGCCAAGTCACAAGGGCAACTTTAAATTATAAACCATGATTTTGTAGAATCAAGGTATTTAGGCATGAACGTTGTTCATTGCCTTTTCTTGACAGGGAGTTGTAGGCTACGACTGTCGTTTGTCTTATATGGCAATGAATATGGCCCGTAAGCATTATATTCACAAAATAAGAAAAGATTTCGGGAGAATCCAGTATAAGGATGATTTATGCGATTCTGTCTAATCACATCTGCCAGGAATGTTAACATGTTTACAGATGTTAACAGGGATTTGAATCTTTTGAATAGGTTCTACCATCTTGGCCTTGTCTGAAATGACATATAGGCTAGGTTTACCTTTAAGATTCTTTTAATATTTAATGCAGAAAAATCCTAAATTGAGATGTTAATAAGGATCTGAATCTAATTAAGGAACTACCATCTTGGCCCTGTCTTAAAACGACACATGGCTAGGTCCTGCCCTTTTTAGATTTTGCCATTTTATTATAATGGTAGATCTTATAAAAGGAATGTTATTATTTCATATTTTATGTTCATATGCAATGATAAATAAATTTAGATAAAACATTCCAATGATTTTTAAAAGAGGTACAGAATTGCCCTAAACGGGACTTGAAAGAAATGATGTTGTCCATGAAGGGACTGAAAGATAAATATGTCCTTATAAGGACTACTAAGGAAACGATCTTCAGCAAAAGGAGTTTCTTTTTCATTTTCTTTCTGAATGCTTTCTCCTTGGTTGCACGTTAATCCTAGTCGCAGTACGAAGCTCGGCCTTCCCTAGGCTTCAAATGGGGAGAATTTCCATTATGGCTTCTTTGCTTGGCGACATATTAAAATATATAGAAAAAAAAATTCTCCGAATAGAGACGAGAGCATTCCTATGTTAAGTCTAGACTTTGAAGGTCAAGGAATGTGCTACTGTGTCATTGAGATTAAACACAAAAGGCTAGTGTTTAATTTACTCAATGTTGGCTCTGATACCAACCTGTCACACCTCGATATTTCCACGTATTACCGGTGGGCCCGGTGGGGAGTATCGTGACGTAGTTGATATCATCATAGTCAAACAACACAATTTTAAATGGACAGCGGAAGCAAGAGATAGATTTATTTCAACCGAATAAATTGTAATATTAAGTATCACAAAATAGTTGAAACAGATCCACAGGCGGATCAAATAAAAAGGAAACATAGTTCATCAGACTTTAAATGCATCCAAGCTTGCGAGACTCTTATTGATGCTAAGGAGAGGCCAGCCTATTTCGATTAGTACATGCACTTAATCTTTTTGGGAAAATTCGTCAGTTTACACTGGTAAATACAATTAACTGACTCATTTTGAAAAGGTTTAGAAAATTGATTTGAATGCACAAGGCATAAAACATTTTATAACTTGGGATAATTATTTGTATATAAACTTGTAAAAGAATTACATGTTCGTTATACGTTCAGTAGCCCAGATTGACGCCAGGTTAAAGATTAATTGACACACCACATGATATAGAACCGTGGCGGGTTATTCCCGAAACCGGCGGTTATACCTTATTATTTATTTATGCATTGTCGGGTGTACGCCTACACCCCGTGCTTAGGTCGTGGCCATTTCGTAAAATGATGCCAAGGATATCCGGGACATGGTCATTAACCCCCCAAAGGCTTTAAGCAAACAAAACAATTTAAACGGGACATTTCAATAAATTAATCTTCATACAATTAAAAATTCAATGCCCGACCAAGCGGTATTTTATATACCGTACCCCAAGCCCGTATAGGGAAAATAAGTTAAAAGTATTTACCTGAGCTAAATATAAATTCAATCCCAGCCGTATATCAAATCAGCGAGTACAGATAGCTTTTACTGGGCTCCTAAATCTGGAACGAAGGTTTTTAATAACCTATTAGATTCCTAACGGGTCTTTAATTAAGCCTAAACTTAGACCGGTTAGTTTTAAAAAGAATATACGGTTCAAAATGCATGATTATGCGATGACCGGAATAGAATGTGTTTTAGACCCGACAAGTTTGTATACTTGTATAATATGGGTAAACTCAACACATTCTGGATTTTTTGAGATAGAAATGATAAGGTTTGACTCGTTTCGGCTAATTTATGCAAACTAGTTACATAAGCCGATCCGAACGCGAAAAGTGCGTAACGGGTAACCACATGAGTCATGAACAGGTTTCCTAAGTTAATATGCCTTAAATATGTTGTGACATCAGTAAGATATCTTCCATTATGCCCAAAATGGATTTAAACCCAAATTATGCCCCGTAGGGGTATTTTGGTCATTTAAAAGGTTATAAAAGAGTTTAAATATAAATCTGAGTTTCAGGTCTGATGTATTTAGTAAAAATACTTATTTTTATAAGTCATAACAGTAGGGTATGGTATATAGGTGAAATTTACCTTTTATAACTAAACTATGCACCGTAGGGGCATTTTGGTAATTTCACATAGGCTTTAAAGGTCAAAAGAGGGAATCTGAGTTTAAATCTTTTCCTTACTGCTAAAGTATAATAATTTACTTAAAATATCAGTAGGTATCAAGTCTTATATATTTAAAATAGTTTTGATACATACTATGCGTCTAAAATGCGTTAAAAGACGGTTTTAAGTGATTTCCGGGTTTTATACGTAAAGCTGATATTTTTATTATTCCAGAAGGCTCAAAATATTTTATTTATCATATAAAATCAGTAGAAAAAGATTTGGTATCAAAAGGATTTGTAAAACTCATTTTATAGGCCAAAAGGGCAAAATCAACAATTACCGAATTAAAGCTATAACCCTATGTTATGCTCAACCCAAAAATAAATAAAGATCTTCAAAAATCCCAAAATATTATTTTACATCAGTAGGTAAAAATTTTGGTATCAAAATTGGGTTTAGATAGGCTATATGCTAAAGAAGTCCTATGCACGACTAAGAATGCTTGGGAAGTGCCCTTGAGCTCCAGAAATCTTCAGAACAAGTGTTTGGAAGCTTTCCAAGTGAATTACTCAAAGTGTGAGTTCACAAGTGCAACCAAGGGCTCTATATATAGCCAAAGGAAGTCATGGAGATTGATCCAGGTGTTAAGGGAACTTCCAGAGGTGATAACAAGTGTCTAGGGACGTGTTTCAATGAGCTAGAGGGTGGCAAACTCGCTGAATCGCGTAAACATGCAAGCTGACACGTTTAACTGACTTTGCTGATACTGGTAGTCCGTCGCGTAGCGCCACCGGAAAAGGCATCAGTGCTGGCGCTACGCCAGCAGGTAGGGGGACCAGCCAAAAGTTTCAAAAAGTGACACTTTCACCCCTTGGACTTTTTAATGCGCAATTTCTTCCATTTTAGGCACTTCTAACCCTTGAAATTTATATTTCTATGATCCCTGAGATAAAACCAATCATCAATAGGTCCGGTTTCGTTAAACGATAACCAAAAACACAAGTTTTGCCTCGTTGACGCTTTTAACCCCTCGTACACGAATATTATCATAACTTTCTCATACTTTATCGAAACCTTGTGAAATTTTTATCATTTATTCTCATGAGCATAATTAATCATTACAAAGCTTCGGGTTTGCTAAAAGGTCACTCAGAGGTATACTTTAGACATGTTGACACGTTTAACCCCTGTAGTTTGCAATCTCTCACTTTCTTCCACAATTAGCTTCGTATGATCCATAATTTATTCGTTTAGGGGTATAAACATCGTGTAGGGTTATTGTAAGGCATATTTTTCCATTGTTGACATTTTGAATCCTTTATATTTACATACTTTCTTTGTTTATCAACTTTAGTCCTTCATAAGTAATCTTTTACACGTTTAAAGCTCATGTCACGTGTCGATACATCATTGGACGTGATTTTTACGAGGTGTTACATGGTTTCTCTCCCCACATCATTGAAGCAAAGTCATTAGGTGTTTGCTATGAGTTTAAGACAAAAAATGAGAAAAAGATAAACATCAGTTTACTTCAAATTTGATTAATAATTATAAAACAAATAAACATACCAAAAATAATGGGTCATCTTCCTAAATAAGCTTTAAAAATGAAAGATTGTTGTTACTCCGATCCATATCTGGAAATAAATTATGAAGACTTTTTAAAAAATATAACGGTAAACTATTTATAGAAACAAACTTATAATATCGGGAGAAACTTCTAAAACAAAAAGTAAAAACAAACGGTTTCAAAAAAATTTAAAAAAATTTTATTTTTAGAAACACAATCAATATTCCGAAAAAACATATGAAACACTAAAAATTTATATAATCTTTAATGGATTCAAAATTAATACAATATAAAATTTATTGCTTGTGTAAAAAATGACTGTAAAAACAAAACGGAGCATAAACAATGAAACCTAACATTATAAGAGATGAGCATAAACGATGAAACAAAACATTATACAGGATCAAAATAGCAAAACAACAATAAAGTTATACTTACCTATAACATGTTCGACGAAGATTCAGAGTCCGCCAGTGGTATAAAATTTAGGGTTAATCATGAAAAAGGAAAAAACGAAATAAAAAATCAGTAACATCATCAATCCATGAATACATCAACAAAAGATCCTTTCATAAGATTCGAAACGGATTATGTAAATCATCATCAACAAAAACAAAAAAAAACAGAAAAATCATCAAAAATTGACATTAACAACAAACAATCTAATATTGTTTACATACCTTCTCTATATGTCTAATGATCTACAAAAAAATAAGAACAACAACAAACATTAGCAACTGCCGAAACTGTTTTCAACATCAACAACAAACAAAAAACAAAATAAAAAAAAAATCAGTAAGAGCATCACTCTTTCAAAGACATCAAGAATAGATCCATTAATAAGATTAGATTCGAAAAATGTAAATCATCATCACCAACACAAAAAATACAGAAAAATGATAAAAAAAAAGTGCGATTAAAGATTTAAAATACATCACAATCTGATCTTGTTTACATACCTGCAGAATAAGTGGAATGATCTACAAAAAAAGAAGAACAACAAAAATCATTAGCATCTGCGGAAAGGGCTTTGAACAAAAAATAAGTTCCTACAGTATCGAAGAAAATAAACAAAGAGTATTTCGCTTGGATCATGATCATCCTAAGAATAATATAACTATTTAAAACAGATGCTATATATCTTTCCAAATTCTGAGAAACTTGAAAAATAATGTGATTGTCGAAAATTATGGAAATTAACACATAATTTGGAAGCAATTACAACTTTAATATAAGTTATCTTGATAAATTTGGAAATACGTTACAATTTAGACAACTTTGATAAGTATCCATAATTGATATAAATTTTAAAAATTCAAATTTTGAAATAATCAGTCAAAACAATTTACTTAAATAGTTAAATATTATTCAAACTTAAATTCAAAACCAATGAGCTTAATATATTCATAATATAATCCATATCTAAATGATTGTGAAAAAAGATCAATCACAATCATGGACCTGAGAAGAAGCTCGAGACCACTGATTCAATTCATACCTTAGTTGTCGAATGAAGAATGTTGTCTGGAAAAAAACTCACCACAAAATCATCAAATCAACTGGAATTTGATCTTCTTCTCCACTTATGAGGAATTGATAAACCCTAACAGATAATCATAAGACCGATTTGATGAAAAATGAGAAATCAAACAATGTAAAAATAAAGAACACAATCAATTCTTTAATCTGAATGGTAACTGATCATTATGTGATTATTAAGTTTTCTCATTGATAAGATGTTGATGATAAAATCGATTAGATCAAAGATGATACCTGATTAAGACTTCAAAACAAAACATTGTAGGAATCGGTCTTGATCATATGAAAAAACAAAATGCAACCATCATTAATAACATCAAAATCAACGATTTAAGATAAAATATATGAACAATATGAAAAGGAAAAAGGTTAGGGTTAACTCTTACAATCGATCGATGAATATGAATCTCATATTATAGATCCTTTGAATATGTAAGATGATTGATGAAATTAAAAAAAACAAAGATTTATTAGATTAACAATATGAAAACAAAGAGAGAATGACAAAATAACATACCTAAAATTAAGAACGATCAGTGAAGAAGGAAGAAGCAGAATTAGGAAATTGGTATGTAGGGTTTGTGAAGAAATGAGGTTATGATAAATCGTGGTTGTAAAGATAATATATAGGATCCATTTTTAGTATTGGGTGACCCAAAAGTCCGACCCGAACATTGCCGGATCCCGCGTCCCACTTGTTTTTTGGTTTCTGTTTTGAAAATTTTGGTTTGTTTATAGAGATGGAGATGGATTCCCTCCCAAAATCACACTCTACTCAACCATTGGATGCCACATAAGCAAAATGGCTCCACCATTCAAAGACAAATGGCCTAAATCATCTCATTTATTAATATATATACATATATATATATATATATAATATTCATCGAAATTCACATATCACGTTATTTCACACATATATATCATGTTTAAACACTTAATATATATCAAATAATTCATCAAGTCATTTTAAACATATTTCTCATGTTAATCACAAAATTTCACACATAATACGATTTCTGATCTAGTTTACCGTTTTCTACCGCACAAACGTCTAAACATATCATTATTTCATATCATCATGAATCCACTTAGTAAACACATTACACATGCACATGCTGATATTCACATATCAAACTAAAATACACAAAGTTCACTCTTGAACATCCCGTTTTCGCGTACGTTGAAATATGCGTATTTTACCGTTTCAGTACCGTTTTTTGGCGTCGGAAGTCACGTATGACCAACCATGTAACATCTGTCAAAATGGGCTTCCCAAAATCCGAGCCGTTTTAAATCATAAATTGGGTTAATTGAAAAGATACCCAGACACAAAAGTTTCATTTTTGGATGGAATCTCTACACTTCAAGGGTTGGTATGTGTTTTGTATTTTACGGTTGAAAAGCAGTGAATATTTTTTTAACCCTCAAGTTTGAATTTCGTCACCACCTTTTCAAGTTTTAAGCTTTATATTTTTACCCCTTGCATTATGTAATAACCCGAATATTTTTCTTAAAGTTTAAATAATAGTAATTATAATAATAAATTTTAAACTCAAAAATGCTAACCTTGGGTGAAACGTATTTTTATCAATTGAACCAAAAGTAATATGTTTATAAAATAAAAAAGAAAAAAAAAAGAAAGTCAAACAAGCAATCGTGACCTTCATTGCCATAATAGTTTTTTTTTCTAGAGTAAACTGCCATTTTGGTCCCTGTGATTTGGGCACTTTTGCCATTTTAGTCCAAATCTCAAACTTTTTACATCTGGGTCCTTGTGGTTTGCATTTTTTTGCCATTTTAGTCCAAATTTCAAAAACCCCTTTTTTGAGTGTTGAAACCTGATTGTTTTGTCCTTTTGTGCAGGGGCATTTTGGTCATTTTAATTTACTCTTTCAATAAATTAAAACAAAATTAATTATATATTATATATATATATACATACAGACATTCACACAAATACCTATCTCTCTCTCAAATACCCACCGCCACCGCCGATGACCTACACCTCCACCTCCATCTCCGATGACCTGCATCCACACAAATACCCACCGCCGCCACTACATCCACCTCCATCTCCTATGACCTATATCCCATTTTAATTTTCATCTATACACCCACTTTCACCACCGGCAAAATGGCTCAAGAAAACGAGGCCGCCGGCTGGTTCCGGAGAACACCACCATTACCGTCAGAGTGATAGTGAATCGGATTCATCAGACGGAGAACACCACCATTACCGTCGCCGCCGGCTGGTTTCGTCGCCGCCGGCTGGTTCCGTCGCCACCTGGTTCCGTCGCCGCCGGTTCCGTCGAGTAACACCACCATTGACACCATCATTAACATCAGCAACCGTCATCGTCTTCATCAGAAACATACAACAAAACGAGGAACTGAGATGAGTGCTTACCGGGGGAACTCTTTTGTTTTCGGAGATCGGCTCCGCCGTCGACAGAGCCGGCACCCGACGCCACCCCCGCAGCACCGCCGGCTGTGGGGTCCTGCTACTGCCACTGTGTGCCGTCACCGGCACCTGAACCCTCGTCGGTTCTTGCCGTCGCCGGACTTGAAGGAGAGGGATTGAGAGGTTGGAAGGGTATAAGGTGGAAGTGGGATTAGAGGTGTTTTGCAGGAGGAAAGGGGCTGCCGGTCGTCACCATGCGCCGCCGCGCTGGTCGGAGATCGAGATGGAGAGATCGAGAGGTTGGGGGTGGATGTTGATAAACTCAAAAAGGGTAAATGTCTGTATGTGTGTGAATGTCTGTATGTATATATATATAATATATAATTAATTTTGTTTTAATTTATTAAAAGAGTAAATTAAAATGACCAAAATGCCCCTGCACAAAAGGACAAAACAATCAGGTTTCAACACTCGAAAAGGGGGTTTTTGAAATTTGGACTAAAATGGCAACAAAATGCAAACCACAGGGACCCAGATGTAAAAAGTTTGAGATTTGGACTAAAATGGCAAAAATGCCCAAACCACAGGGACCAAAACGGCAGTTTACTCTTTTTTTCTACAATTGAAAGTTACGCCTTTTTGGATTACTTCATTGCCGCCAAACAAGAAACAGCAAGCATGGCTTCTTTTTTCAACTCTTCATAATTTTTCGTAATTGTAACTAGCGTTTCCATCATTACCTCAATCATGAACCTAATCCGTTTATGAAACGCTTACAATCAATCACTCATAACGTATTTCCTTAAATTTCGAGACGTGGGAAGGCTATAAAGCCAAGTCCTTCATCACCGATTACCGGCACCCAATCCTGTTCTAACACATCTCGACACCAACCTCTCACCCTCTCCGTTTCCGATAAACACACACCATTCGAACAACACCACAACACTCCTTCACTCTCTCTGTTTCGTTAACAAGTTGTCGGAGATTGGAACTCACCGGAGCAAACGACATACATCGGATAGCCGGAAATTCACGTCGGAAATTAACTTCCTTCGTTCTGGTCGCAACACAGGGAACCGGGGTAGGGAATCGTTTGGGTTAACGACAGTTCGAAGAAGATGAACATTCAAGATGCTGGTTCAGCGTGGTAGTGGTCTGAGGTGATCGAAACTCGTGTTTACATCGTCAGTATATAATTTTCTGTCTTATTTCATTCACGTTTCGCCTTCAGTTGTTTTAAATCCATTTCATTGTTTTCTTGTCTAAAGAAACTTGATGAACTATATAATCAACAAACAAAATCATAACAGTGAACTCTTGTTTTTGGTTTGTTTTATTTTACAAAGAAGATGATGCTATTTTATTATAACCTTATTAAAAAGCAACTAATTTATACATGTGAGAGTTGTACAATTGGCTTTGGGAGCTTTTCAAAAAAAAATTGGAATTTCCTTTTTGACCCTAAAGTTTTAAACTTTGACAATTTAAGTTTAAAGTTTTAATCTTTGTTTCATTTTTAACCTTAAAGTTTTAATCTTTGACAATTTAACTTTATAGTTTTAATCTTTGTTAATTTAACCCCTTTCATTAATTTGATTTTTCACTTCTAATTCAAAAGTTTTCATCTTATACAATTTAACCCCTTTGATTAATTTGATTTTTCAGTTCTAATTCAAAAGTTTTCATCTTATACAATTTAACCCCTTTGATTTTTTTTACTTATGTGTTGTAATCTTTGCTTTGGGAGTTTTTCAAAGAAAAAATGGTTATGCATATGGTTGTTGTAACCTTGGCTTTGAGGGTTTTTCAAAAAAAAAATTGATTTTTTTTACTTTTCACTCAAATGTATTTCATAAATTACCTTTAACGCAAAACTATTTGTTTTTTTTACTTTTAACATAAAACTTTTTATCTTTTGCAATCTATGCTCACAACTTTTTTTACTTTCAACTTTGGCCCTTTATAATTTTCATTTTTCGCAATTTTTTCGCTTTATGCTTCGTTCTAAATTTTGTGACTAAACACATCGAAACGTGCGTCTTTGGTTTAACGTTTTTACGTTTCGTTCTAAATTTTGCGAGTTAACACGACGCAACGTACGTGTGTGGGTGAACATTTTTACATCGTCTATTTTTTTCCCGTTTGAAAGGTTCAACATAACGTGCGCGTCCTAAATCGACTTAGTTATAACTAAATAATCCCCGCCGCATTGCGGCGGGTCGTAATTCTAGTTACCATAAATAAGCAATAAAAACATGCAATAGAACTTGTACATTGTGCTTTATGAGTTTTTAAAAAAAAAATTGTTTTTTACTTTTAATCCAAAGGTTTTTACCTTTTGCTAATTTAACCCTACATAATTTATTTTTTTAACTTTAACACAAAACTTTTCATTATTTGCAATTTAACTTCACAACTTTTGTCACTTATAGTTTTCATATTTCGCAAATTTTCGTTTTACGTATAGTTCTAATTTTTTCGACTTAATACGACGCAACGTACGACTGTGGTTCAACTTTTTAATGTTTTGTTTCAAATTTTGCAAGTTAACATGGCGCAATGTGCATGTGTGGCTGAACGTTTTTACCTCTATTTTTTCATGTTTGACAGGTTCGTCGCAACGCGCAGATCCTATGTCGAGTCAGTGGTGGTGGTCGATGACGGTTGTGTGGCATTAGTACCATTTGACACCGTTTTACACCCCGCCGCAACGTGGGGTGTGCTTTGGGGGGTTTTCAAAAAAAAAATTGTTATGCATACGGTTGTTGTAACCTTGACTTTGGGGGTTTTCCAAAAAAATTGATTTTTTTTTACATTCCACCCAAAGGTAGTTCATAAATTACTTTTAACCTAAAACTTTTTATTTTTTGCAATCTATCCTCATAACTTTTTTATAGTTTTCATTTTCCGCAAATTTTTCGCTTTATGCCTGGTTCTAAATTTTGTGACTTAACACATCGCAACGTGCGTCTTTGGTTTAACGTTTTTACGTTTCGTTCTAAATTTTGTGAGTTAACACGACGCAACGTGCCTGTGTGAGTGAACGTTTTTACATCGTGTATTTTTCCCCGTTTGACAGGTTTAACATAACGTGCAGGTCCTAGATCGACTTAGTTATAACTAAAGAATCCCCGCCGCATTGCGGCGGGTCTCAATCCTAGTTTAAACTAAAATAGAAACAAGAAGAAGAACCCGAGTTCGATCCCTGTCTAGTTCGATTTAAGGCTGGTTTTGGCCACCTTTTCTTTGGGCTTTTACTTTAAAACTTTTTTTTTCCATTTTGGTTAAAAAGTGGATAAACCTTTTTATTGATCAATTATAAAGTCTTTTTCTAATTAAAAACCCTTAAAATCCATAACTAAGAGTTTTACTTAATTCTTTTTCTTTAAAAATCAAAATTTTTATAATAAATAATCTTTTTAATTCTTTTTAGAAAACCCTTCAATTTATTTAGAACTCAAATAACTAAGCAATTTAATTTAATTCATTTGTTCTTATTTCATTTATTTCATTTTATTTTATTAACGTTAATAACGAGTTAAATTATAATAACATAAACACCTAATATGCAATTCATAAATATTAGGATATTATTTCATATCTAGGTTAATCACTTTTGTTCGTCATCTTGGTTTCCCAATCTTTACTCGTACGTTCTTACAACAAATCGCAACGCGATCAATGTGAGTATATATGATCCCATTTTCATTTTAAACATTTTTTGGTGCAACTTGTATTCATATTCAAATTCACACACACGTTAAACTTTATTTATTCACACTCTATCCAAATTAAACACTTCATGACTATATGCTCATTAACTTCGATCAAGCCTAGCTTAACAATTATGGTACTATGTATATGCTATAGGTTGTAACGTCCCGCCCGCTATCCTTGGGTATTGTTAAGTTAAACATGTTAACCTCCCGCTAAACTTTTGGGATAGGCACTTAAATTGCGTAAACATTGGTTTGAGCATGTATAGTAACATCGTTTCGGCATAACTGTTAACTTGCATCATCTTATTCATGTTGGATATGAGCACATTTAAACATTTTATTCTACTATGCTATGTATCAAACTTGTATACTCGTCAAGTTTTTGTTGATTTTATTTTAATACATGTTGCAGGTTGATAGACAAGCTGATGAAGAAGCAAGTTAGGGTGTACTAGAAACTCACCTAGAAAATAAACTATGTTTGAAATTTGAATTATGTTTTGACCATGTTTGAACAATGTATGACATTTTAGCATTTATGAAATTTGATTTAATCTATATTGTCACAATTACTGTTATGATGCTTTTGAGCGATTTGTTCGTCTCATCCCGATGTTTCCGCGATCGGTTGGGGTGTGACTAACCAAACACCAAAATTATTTAATATAAGTTAAAAAAACTTATATTTATCATATAACATCAGTTTAAAATCAGATTTAAAACAGTTATATAAAAATCACTTAAAAAGCCGATTTTTACCGTTTTTAACGCATAGTTTCGTACCGAACTTTACCGTAACCATCCCAAATCATCATGACTTGATATTTTGAAATAATACATGTTATCTAATGATAAAAAAAATTTAATCACATACATGCAGGTCTCATGAAAAGCATAAAAATCATGATTATATCACCCGATTTACAACATGCAAAGCTACCAAGTTATGACATAATTTTTGTAACTTTAAAATAAATAAAATAACTTTATTTTACATGTTTATTTACTTATTTGAGTGGATGATCATTTTAGCATCCTACAACTCTATGTGCAAGCATTTTAAGCACATTTATGTCACAATCATGGTTGTAAAACAAGGTTTCCAAGGCCGAGTACTCTCCGAGTAGTCGCTACAAGGTAGGATGCCGAGGCGACTTTCTTTGACTCCGCCTAATTACTCGAAATCGGTCAAACGCGGTTAACCTCGGCCAAAATCGTATCTAGTAGGTCAACTCGGGCCGAGTTTGACTTAAAAAATAATAAAACATAATTTCTATGCCTATCGTATTAAAGAATGAATATCATTTTCACGTATTTTGTTATAGATATTAGTAAATTTATGTTATTTGGCATATATTTAATTTCCAAAAACTAATTTCTTTATAATTTAACATGTCCGAGTACTCCCCAAGTACTCTCTGCCTAGGCCGAGTACTCTCAACTCCCCGGTCGACCGACTAGGGGGCGCCTAGCGACTTTTAGAACCATGGTCACAATCATAACCAAGATTAATAAATGTTATTCTTTCATTTATTATAATATTTGACACATTTATATCACATTCTTGTTCAATCATTCATCCATCATACACAAATCATCAATAGATGCATTTTAAACTACTATGCAAGAACATGCAACAACTTATAAACTCACAAACAAATCTTGAAATTTTCGGCCATATACATACTAGTATACTCACATTATTTCGAATCAAACATCAAGTTTCATTCACTCCTTTATACTTCTAACACATTTGCACATAACCTTGTTTATTTAAGAAACCATCTTACAAGTATCTTTGCAAATAAAATTCAAAATACAAACACTATACATATACACAAACTTTCAGCCATTATCACACATACATAACCTCCAATTTTTGTTTTTATAAAAATCATTTGTTTGGTTTGATTTCAAGAATAGTGAAAATCTAAGTATCCGAGAATCATGCTCATCATCATCATCAAGTGAGTTTTAAAAGAAATATAACTTTATACCTTTCAAGAACAAAGTGGGTTTTTTATGAGAATAATGATGAAAACAAGCTTGTTCCTCTTTGAAATCACCTTGAAATCAACTTTAGATCTTCAAACCAACCCGAAACTAGCTTGGAATGGCCATGATCTTCATGAAATAAGTTTGAAAAATGAAAATGGGTGTGTTCTTGAGTGGGTTCCGCCGTGAGGTATGTATGGGGAAGAAGAAGATGTGTTTTAAAAAGTTGAATCTTGGAATGTGTTAAGTGAAGTGTGTTTGTAAAGGTTTAATCATTGTTTTTTTACACACACATAACACTTGGCACACAAGGGTGAAGAGGTGGACACCCTAGCCGCCACCTTGCCCCCTATTTCACTTTCTCTCTAACATATAAGATATACATACATATTACATGTATTTAACTGATTATCGGGTATTTTATTTCGTGTTTTATCAGTGTTTTAAGACGTTTAAAATTATTTTTTAGTATTCTATAAAAATAATCTCATCAACATATTACTAAATAATATTTCGTTCACCTAGACTGGTTGCGTCACCCGCGTTTCGTAGTATACACACTGTATTGCGCAATACACGCTTAAATTCCCAAAACAAGATTTTTAAGCGTTCTAACTAATTTTTCTTCACGAATATGATTAAAAATAGGGTTTTAATCATAACGGGGTATTTTTTGGATTTTAACGTTATCCGGACTGTCACCGACGTTCGTTTCGCATTTTGTTCGTTACGCGATAAGCGTTTAACTTATTGTTACCAACGTAACTTTTAGCAAAGTTTGAGTTTATCAATTTTCAATACCTCAATTTAATGTCCTAATTAATAATTTAGTGCCTATATATAATCATAACACGTGTCACACCAGTATAGTGACAGCTCGGAATAGCGGGGTGTCACAACATTAGGTTATGAAAAGTCATTTTGGTGTTAGAGATATGCTTAAGATGACTAGCACACTTTTAGGTCTTAATATGTGTTGCTATGTGTGGGTTTAATTTTGTTACGAAAGCCACACTAGCTTGTGCACCAAAAGACCTACTATTACTAGATGTATCTCCTGACTCTGTTTCAGTTAAAAAATGGCAACAAGGGAAACAAATTGTGAAAATAGTTTGGTAGTGAAGCAAAGAAAACAAATTAGTGTTATAGGTATATATTTAACGCAAAGAACCCATTGTTTGATTAAAGCTTGTAATGGTTGATGTTGGATTACCAATTATAGTAGGTTTTCATGGCTATTATAAACATTATTATCGACAAATCTCCCATCGGAAATGGGCCCTCACTGAAAAAACCTCTGAGGCAAGAATTTAATAAGAAATACTACCTAAGGATTAGAAATGGATACTCCATCATGCCCTGGACGGGAGCCGCGAGCAGTCAAGTGGTACCGGTGGTTATTTTAAAAATATTGCAGCGGAAATATTCATCAGGACCGTGAGTTAGGAAAAATATCAGAGTTTAGAAAACACCGGATTTTATTTATTAAATAGATGGGATAAAACCCATGTTTTACAGAGGTAGCTTTAATAAGGGATAAACCCGAATATATGAAACCATGTTTTCTTAATTTAATTCAATTAATAAAATAAGCCACTTCTTTAAGCCTTTTGGTGCCGTATCATCACTCTTATTCCAATCTACTGTCATTACCTGAAACACGTTTTAAAAAGGTTTTGTCAGCAGGAAATACTGGTGAGTTCATTCATTTTTGTACAAAACGATGCATAGTTATAAATTACAGTATTAAGGGTGATTACAATGTTTATATCAACCAATTACCCCAAATCGGTATTTGTCACTCGACTCGTTTCTGTGACTATGGTCAGATCACCTATTGGCTAACTCGTTGTCCAATGGTGACGGGTATCAAGTAATGTATACAAAACCCCACATACCGGCAGTAATTGAAGACTACAAAGACTTAATCCCTGTAATTATAACTTTGAAAACAAGTAGAGTTTTAAGAAAACAATTTGATAAAAAGAGAATGACTCACCTTGTTAGCATACAGTCTTGATTAACAAGCCTTTTGATCCTATGTCTCCTGATAACTAAGCATCTACTTTCTTTTAGAGTTCCGAATCTTCTGATGATTAAATATTTTGTTTGGTAGTAAGTGTATAGTTTGGAGTTTTCTGATAGTTAAACATATAGTTTAACAGAGTGGAATACGTTTTAGTGTTATACCAAATCAAACCTAACGATGGTTACGAGATCAGAACCTTAACGAAATTCACAAAGTATAGTCTTGTTTAGACAGCACTTTGGCATTCGTTTAACGAAATTCACAAAGTATAGTCTTGTTTAGACAGCACTTTGGCATTCGTTTAACGAAATTAACAAAGTACAGCACTTTGGCATTCGTTAGTTGGTTCCCGAATCGATCGGACAGAACATCGCATCGGTGATTATTGGTTAGAACACCAACGTATAGAGAGAAGAATAGAAGAAATGAGCAAGGAAGAATGAAATCCTAGGCTCCTATTTATAGGTAAGGTAGGTTCCTTTCTTAGCTAGGAAGTTTTCTTTTATTTATTTAGTTTTTTCTTAACTATTAAGTTTTCTTAACTATTAAGTTTTACTTAACCATTAAGTTTACTTAACCATTTAACTAAATAACTTACTTAGCTTAATTAATCTTGCTTAGCTTAATTAATCTTGATTAGCTTACTTAATCTTGCTTAGCTTAATTAATCCTGCTTAGCTTAATTAATCCTGCTTAACGGATTAATTATTTAACTGACTTAACTACTTAACTGATTAATTTATCTTAACTTTTATAATTTGCGTAGTCGATTACTTAGCTTCATTAGCAGATTAATCACCCTACTCAGCTTGCTTAACTGTTAAGTTTTCTTAGCTATTGAGTTTTCTTAATTGCTAAGTTTATTTTCCTGTTAAGTATTCTATCTTAACAACTATATGAGTTCTAATTTCTAGATACAATGGAACTCGTATTAGTGTATTACCCAATTCAACTTTAACGATAATCACGAGATCAAAACTCACAACGAATGACAAAGTATAGCCGTATACAGGCAGCACTTAAACATCCGTTGGATCAGTTTCAATCGATCGGATAGGGTATCGTATCAGTGATTCGAGTTAGTACTCTGATTACGAGCAGAGTTTTAGGGTTTAGGGGTGTTGTGAAAAGAAACGGAGATACGAGAGAGTAAGTTCGTCAAAATTCGATCTAACTGGTGCAGGAATTCAAGTCCCACTGCTGCCCTTATATACCTGAATTTTGGGTCCCCTCGCGTGTCGCGACAGGCTGTCGCGTGGCGCGGGGATAGTTGATCTGGCTTTGGTCGCCACGTGCCCCACGTAGGCCTGACACGTGTCGAAGTGTCGTGACGCGTGTCCTTGGCCGCCCTTCTCGTCCAATCGTGCGTTTTCCTCTATTTTCATGCTGATACTTATCGCATATGTTTGGGTCTTGATCTTACATGATTCGTTTTTAATTGCGAATCTAATAAGACTATTTTTATGTGATTTGGTTCGTCGAATGCCAAGATTCCTTAATCGCTAAATTTTCCAGCTTAAATATACAAGTTTTATCGCGTGCACTTCTGGTTTTGATTACGGTTTGTTGTCGAGAATATTTTTATGAGGGTTGTTACAATCAACAAATAGTTCCCATATAAAACAATCACATGTGGGCTTATCCGCATTGGGAATCCATCGGTAATTATCATATTTCCTTGGCATATGGTATCGGTACTGAAGGATTATGATCGGTTGGGTGTTTTATGGTATTTCATGTGTTTAATAGCGTGTTTTATGTAGTTCATATGTGGAACAACAACTGTTTGTGAATTGAAGGTCATTAAAGATGGATTTTGGATGAAAGAACGGGGACTAGAATTGCAAAATTGAGCAAATGGGAAGTTTTTAGAGAATTTCAGGACCCCCGCGTTTGGAACTCCGCGTTTGAAACGCCAGGGTTAGGAGTTCCAAACGCACGGGAATTTCAAAGTGGGTGTTTACAGAATATTTTGGGCTTTTCATTCTTAGACTCAAGGTTCAAACGCTGGCGGCAAAAAAATTTCGAAATTTTCCAAATTCCAACCCCATTTATACCTAATCTCTAGGGTTTCGTAAAATATCTTCTTCTCCGACAATTTTTGGACGAATCAAGTAAGATTTGAGGATTCTAATCATTCAAATTTCATCCCAAAGTACCATTTATCATCTCAGATCAAGATTTGGAGACATGTTTATGATGATGCAAGGCTAAATCTCCCGTGATTATCTCCAGGGCTAAGGTTTGTGTTAGTTGTTGAATTCAACCGGTTCTCACCTACATTTGGATTTTCGCTTAATCTTTTGGTTAGTTGAATCATTATGTTTACTTTATTTAATTTAACAGTTTTGGATTATCAACTTCAGTTCGTTTTCATTAGTTATTTGGTTTTTATCGGCAACAATTGGGATTACGTTCTCATTTGTCATTGTTCTTCTATCATTAACCAATGGCTGCGATGTGTTATTGTCACCTAGAACTGGTAATTGATTATGTTAATATTCAATTGCATGAATCATTTATTTTCACATCGTTGATCACTGCAATCAAGTAAACTATCTTTTAATTATCTATTAAAACAAGTATGTTAACAAATCATGTTTATCTGATTTACAATTAGTGACAAACTAGGTTATTAAATCTGTTTCAGAATGTGAAACTCGGGGATTGATCCTCTTTCTCAATATTGTTTTAAACCTTAATTCAGGTTTCGTTAAGTTTAGTTTTACGAACAACAAAACTAGAAAATTTCAATTAAGTTTCATTAAGTTTAGTTTTACGAACAACAAAAGTAAAGAAAAATTCAAGTTTAGTTTTAATTGTTTAGTTCAATGAATCATTTAGCTTTTGACACTTTCCACTTATTTCCTATTAATTTATTATCTTAATTGACCTTACTTGTAAAGGTGAATAGGAGACTCTTTTTAACTTTTCAACAACAATGAGGCATAAGGTTTTATAATTTACTTTTTCTTTTTTACTTTTTTATATTCCGTCAATGGTTACCAGCGGATACCATTCGTCAATGATTTTCCGTCGATGAAACTTATTTATGTAGTAGTGTTAGCACAAAGATCCATCCTACGATTCGTAAACAAAATCATATATTTGATCCGGTGTGTATGTATATATGTATGTATACCATATACAAAGTGAAAAAAATTGTGGGAATACTTAGACCGTGTGTAGTGGGGCGTGATTTATAAAATTTTTTCAAAAAAAACGCCCTATAACGCCCCGGTAACCACTACACCCGGCGTTACCGGGCGTTATTTTTCAAAAAAAATGAATTTGGCGTGATTATTAAAACGCCATTTTGCAATTGTTGGAGCTTTGACTTATGTTGACCCACCAATGAGAAATCACTTTGTTTTTTTTTTTTTTTTTTTTTTTTTTTTGTTTAAGGATTGAAAGGGGCATTATTTGGGCATTATTCCCACTACGCCACTTTTGCTATAATGCCCCATCGCTGACTAGGACGCCACGTGTCGGATAATGCCCCATGGTGGGGGCATTATAACACATTACCACTACACATGGTCTTAAAGACTATTGAACATATTCATTTGATGTGTAAAATTGAGGCGATGACAAGATCGTATCTAGTAGAAAGTTATGAACGACTTTAGTGAAAAAAATGAATAAGACGCAAATGTTACTTATTTTTATTTAAATCTAGTTCACTAATTATTTAAAATCAAATAACTGTATCTACGTATACAAAACTCGCTTTGTACAAATTGTTAGGCTGTTGCTATTTACTACAAGTTCTCTTTATTATAAATATAAACTAGGTTAGAACCCCGTGTATTACACGGGTTGAATAAATATAATTTTATATACTAAGTAATAAAATAGTTACATCTTTTAAAAACTCGTGTATTGCACAATTTGAATAAACACGTGTCTTACACGAATAATGTAATCCGTTAACACATTTAGTCATCAAGATGTGTTTTCTAACAAAATAAACTTTGAGATACTATTTACTTATTGTAACATCTCACTTTATTTTTTATTAGGTTAGAGAGTTGTGTATTGCATGGTTTGTAACATTTTACTTTGTTTTTTATTTATTATTAGGTTAGAAACTTATGTATTACCTGATGGTGGAAAAGAAATATTTTAGTAAAAAAATATTAAATATACAAGAGATAAACTGGATATTATGATTTAATATTATTATTTCATTGGAGTGTAAAACAGGATAATGGGATCCTTTATTAGAAGTATGATTCTAAATATACCACATGTATAAAAAAATATATATGTTCTACATGTATTGAATAAATCATTTTAACGAAATAGTTGATTAAAATAAATATTTGAGTAAATTACAAAAATCGTCCTTTATGTCTGTCACTTATTGCAAACTGTGTCCTTTGTCTTCAATAATTACAGAAAACGTACTCGATGTTTGCAAACCCCTGCAAGTTATGTTCTTTAGCCCTAACTCAGTTAATCTTTATGGTTAAATCTGACCAAATGGACCTCACGTAAGGGTATTTTTGTGCTTAAATCTGACCAAATTGATCCCACATTAGATTGAAATGACCAAAATACCCTCATGTGGGGTCCATTTGATCAGATTTAACCACACAAAATTAACTGAGTTAGGGCTAAAGGACATAACTTGCAAGGGTTTGCAAACATCGAGTACGTTTTCTGTAATTATTGAAGATAAAGGACACAGTTTGCAATAAGTGACATATGTAAAGGACGATTTTTGTAATTTACTCTAAATATTTTTATTTTGATATGTGATTATCAGTTATCCTTGTCCTTATCACTAAAATATAAAAACAATTAAAACTACCAATTAAATAAAATCTTTATCTTTATAAATATTTAAAACGCTAATATGTTTTTTAGATTTTAATAATTAATATATGATTATAAGAATTAATATATTATTATCAGTTATCTTTGTCTTTATCATTAAAATCTTTTCTACAAATTTTAAATTTAATATTATTTATTTGACTTTCCATAATAAATATTTAGAAAAAATAATTAAGACTGCCTCATAGAGCGTCATGTGTCCCTAACATGGTTTCTTTTATTATATAGTGTAGATATGAATATTCTATCGAAGGCATCATCATTTCCATATTATAAATTAACAACATGTATCTGTTTCATGTTGTTGTACCCTATGTTTAGGGGATATTTCAAAAAAGTTTTTAATATTTTTCACTTCTAACCCAAAACATCCTATCTTTGCAATTTAACCCCTTTGGCTTTTTTACATTTAACACAAAGCTTTTCATCTTTTGCAATTTAACCCCAATACTTTTTTACTTTCAACTTTGCCCCCCATAGTTTTCATCTTTCGCAAGTTTTTTGTTTTACGTTTCGTTCAAAATTTTGCGAGTTAACACGCCGTAACGTGCGTGTGGGGTTCAAAGTATTTTCGTCTATTTTTTCCTATTTGAGAAGTTCGTCGAAACGTACGGGTCCTAGATCGACTTAGGTATTTTTCTATATTTTACGTTTCAGCCTAAATTTTTCGCATTAACACGCCGCAAATGGGTGTGCATGGTTCAACGATTTTACATCTGCTTTTCATTCAGTTTTATTTTCTCCTTATCTATTTATTTTATTTTATCAGTTTTTCGACGTTGATCGGTGGTAGTGGTGTGGCATTGGTGCTACTTTGCATGGTTTTATGCCCCCTCCGCAACGCGGGGGCCTTAATATACTAGTTCTCTTTAAAAATCATCATTCTCTTTAAAAAATTCTAGCGAAGGCATCATCATTCTCTTTAAAAAAAATATTTGTAGTATGTGTATAATTGAAGTATTTATGCAAAATTTATTTTAAAATTATTCTGGACATGTAGGGACTTGAAAAACTTGTTCTTATGTTTCCCTGTTTCATTGGTATTCTTGGCTTGCTCTGTACAAAAGTATGTCATTCTTTCCTCATTTTGAAGTATAGATAATGTGTGGAATAATACTTTGTGGCTATTGTTTGAGTTAAATGTGATTTTAGTCCCTGTGGTTTGGGTCATTTTGCTTATTTAGTTCAAAGGTTTGAAACGTTGTCATTTTAGTCCAAATAGTTTTACACGTTGCTATTTTAGTCCACTGGGTTAACTACATCACTTTATTTTGTTAACTAGAAGGGCATTTTGGTTATTTTAAATATAATTCTGTTAACTAGAAGGGCAATTCGACAATTACCCTTCTAGCTAACATAAAAAATGGACGGAGTTAACCCAGTGGACTAAAATGGCAACGCTTGAAACTATTTGGACTAAAATGGCAACGTTTCAAACCTTTGGACTAAACTGTCAAAATGACTCAAACCACATGAACTAAAATGATATTTAACTCTACTTTTAAACTACTCCGATTGTTTGATTAATTAATGTTTTTAAGTATATATTTTGTCTGATTATGTAACTTTAGTAGATACTGGGTTATTCTTGAAAATTCAAGAGCCTCTGGACCACTAGAAAAATTAAGCCCCTAAAATATAATTGCACCTCTTGGAATTAGCAGCCCTCCTTGCTATCTCCTTGAATCGCCAGAGTTATGAGTTTGTCCCGCTTCAAGCGTTCAGTTGTACGATCACTTCCCTTTTTTTTAAATTAACTAGTGGTAAACATTCGGACACTGCGATGGCTTGGTTTTGGGTCATATTTATGTCGAAATGTAGCTTAGTTTAGGATTTGATATCGAAACATGGGTAAAAATAAGCATATGATACAATAATAATTACATTGTTACAAAAATGTGTGTTAATAAAAACCGAAGATTAGCATTTTAAAAGTTATATAGCTAAACAATAATAAAATTACGTATTTCGTTAATTGAAGATCAAATTTAGTTAGATAACAAAAAAAATATTATAAATGTAAATTCATATAAATTGTTTATAGTAAATTCATATATATTGTTTATAAAGAAAGATAGTGGTAAATTCATAAAATACGAAGCATACGAGAGATCCTCATCCATTGATCTCCTAAGATCAATGGTTACAAATACGTAAATATTAGGATCAAACAATTGAAAAAAAAAATACAAAAGGGTAATCTGGTTGTTTATCCCTTGAACTCTTCCCCTAATTTTCAAACAGCTATAACTTTTTCATACGTTAATATTTTTTAAAAAGATTACAGCGGTTAACCGATATTCCATTCTCTTTAATTCGAGCAGACTATTGCTATAGTTTTCTTACCTTTTTTACAGGATATGTGATTACACATTAAATGTAAATCATTACGCATTTACACATTCAACATAAATCATTACATGATTACACATTCAATATGATTTGTTATAAATGATGTTATTATAGTTATACTTATTACGTGATTATATATTCAATAATAAGACCTTAGTTCTTTATGCCTTATTATGTGATTAAATATCTAATATACGGCATTACGTGGTTTTATAGGTTGATTTGTTAATGTTTTTTTATTACATTTATACTTAACACGTGATTAGACCTGAAATAGTTATGGTTAGTACGTAATTACGTAATCACTCAGTGGGGTTTCACATAAAATACTATAATAAAATCACGTAATAGGTATTCAAAAATCACGTAATAATACATAGTCAACTACTGTTACGTAATTACGTAATATCTCAGTGGGGTTTCATATAAAATACTCTAATAAAATCGCGTAATCATGGAATGGATTTATATTAAATGTTATAATCACGTAATGATTTATGTTGAATGTCTAATCACGAATCCTGTAAAAAAAATTTAAAAAACTATCACAATAGTCTGTTCGAACTAAGGAGAATGAAATGCTCACTAATACGGTGTAACTTTTTTTAAATAATAATGTATGAAAAAGTTATAGCCATTTGAAAATAAAAAGGGTAACGAGTTTAAGTGAGAAAAGACCATATTACCATTCCTCCCTTAAATTAAAAATAACACTTGTCACTCGCTAAATGTTCCGTATACTTCGTACGGGATTTCGTTCTTGTACGTGATCCGATCACTTCATATAAATTGTTTATAAAGAAAGATAGTTATATAATAATATGATGATTATAATTAGGGGTGAGCATTAAACGGGTCGGAACCACGAAACCTATGAAACCCGTTTGGAACCGAGGGTAAGGAAACAAGATTAGAAAGAAAAAAAATACACATGTGAAAATATTAAAAGAACGAAGATTAGAAATAGAAAAGAAAGCGAGCAGGAGGTGAGTCTTGGCTGACGGCCCAAAAAAACAAACAAACCAGATTGAAGAAGGTAAATGAGCTTCGAACACATGTCTATTGGACAGAGTAAAGGCATGTACACTACCAAGACGGGTCTTTATTTAGGTTTTATTCTTGTTGTATCACCTATATATAAAATATATAGACAAAAGATCAAATAGAAATAACTTTATTAATCCCCCACTCCAGCTCAGTTGGGAGTTGGGCCGGTTTGCTTCCTTGGAGGCGCCGGTTCGACTCCCGGGTGCAGCGAAAGGTGCGGGGACGACCCAATGATGGTTCGTTCCTACCGAGGCATGGTTCGATCCTGAGGGCAACCCGGTTTTACCCAGCTGTTACCCCAGCGAGTCTCTCGTGTGGGGGCAGTATGGTTTCCGGGCGAAGGTCAGCTTACGAGACGGCCGGGGCCCGATAGAACATCGCGCCGGAGGGCGGGGCTGACGGGGGATTGTCATCGACAAGAACCCGGTGACCACTGGTCATGTACATAGAAAGTCACCCTTCAAAAAAAAAAAAAAAATAGAAATAACTTTAACGTATAAAACGTACGAATTGAAGGTTTTGCTGAAAAAATACGGTGGCATTTTCGTAATTATTTACATTGTAGAGTAATTATCAAAATTACTCTACAAATGATCTTGTAAGGTAATTTTGATCTTGTAGAGTAATTTTATAAAATGTTCTTGTAGAGTAATTTTGATCTTGTAGCATAATTATCAAACTTACTCTACCAGTGTATCTTGTAGAGTAATTTTGATCTTGTATGGTAATTATCAAAATTACTCTACAAGTGTATCAAAATTATATTGCATCAAAATTACTCTACAAGTGTATCAAAATTACTCTGCAAGTTTATCAAACAATATACAATTCAAAATTACTCTACAAAATCATTTGTAGAATAGTTATGATACTCTACAATATCAAAATTACGCTACAAGAACATTTTACAAAATTACTCCACAAGATCAAAATTACCCTACAAGAACATTTGTAGAGTAATTTTGATAATTACTCTACAATGTAAATAATTACGAAAATGCTATCGTGTTTTTGTTTTTTTGGCTTTTTCATGCCTTTTGTACGATAAGACACTTTGTACGTGAACTTAACTCAAAATATATTAACAATGTTTTTTTTCTAAAAGAGTTAAATGTCATTTTAGTTCATGTGGTTTGGCTCATTTTGCCAATTTAGTCCAAAGGTTTCATTTTTCATCTGTAGGTCCAAAAAAGGTTTCACCGCTATCATTTTAGCCAACTGGGTTAACTTCATTCATTTTTTCTGTTTACGAGAATGACAATTTGGTCATTTTATATGTAATTCGGTTAACTAGAAGGGCAATTCGGCCATATAAAATGACCGAATTACCCTTCTCGTTAACAGAAAAAATGGATGAAGTTAATTTAGTGGACTAAAATAGCATTTAACTCTTTCTAAAAAATTCGGTTTCCAGGAAGAAGGGGTTCTAAGTATAGGGAGTTTACTGCATCTTTATATAACAATATGTATAACTATTAGACTTTTTAAGTTGGAAAATAAGATAAATGTATAAACTTGTTAAGAGCATTCACATTTCGAGTCTTCACCTTCATCTATATAAAACATACCTTACTCTAAAGTTTGTTAATTTTGTAAAAACATTTCACATCCAACTCTCTATCTCTATCTATCTCTTACCCAAAAAAACTTATTTTATTATTTTTTCTCTTTCCTACACATTCAGAATAAAACATATAGAGAGTTGAATATAAACATTTAAATATAGAGGTGTACTTTACTTTCTTTATATTTTCCTCAATTACAGAGATTTCAATGTGGTAATGTTTTTGTTGTTTCCTCTATCTCTTTCTCTGTAAATAGAGGCTCCAATGTGAATGATTTAAGAACATTCACATTTGACCCTTCATCTATGTCTATATAATAATACAAAAAACACAAATTTCTCTAAAAAAAATATTTCTAAAAAATATCTCACATCCAACTCTCTATCTTTATCTTTATCCTATTCACAAGCACTTATTTAATTAGTTTTTTTTTTAATTTCCTGCACACTCACAATAAACATGGGTTGAGTTATAGTACAAAGGATTTAAAAATAATAAGTGTAAGAAGCCACTAGAGAGTGACAAGTGTCCTAGAAAGAATCAAGTGGGAAGGGTAATTTTGCCCACAAGAGGAAAAGAATATGTACATGCAAGTCACATGCTATTTGCCCCCATTTTTTAAACGTCTGCAACTTTTTTATACATCATTTGTTTTAAAAAAATTATACCATAAAATCGAGCGTTTTTTTATCTTTAATATGAGTACCATATTGTTATTTTTTAAAAAATAAATTGAAAACCCAGTTGCGTATTACACGATGGACATGACCTAAAACACAATGGAAAGTAGATCAAAAAACACAATCAATGACAATAGATAAAGACACAATGGATAACATATTAAAACACAATGACCATAACATATAACACATTGGCCATAACGTATAACACAATAAGTATCAAACTAAATAAAAATACAATTGATGACAATAGATAAAAGAAACAATTTATGACAACAAATAAAAGACACAATGGAGAGCAGATTAAAACACAATGAACAACAAACTAAAAACACAATGCCTAAAAAACTAAAACACAATGAACAGGAGATTAAAACACAATGGACAACATATTAAAACACAATAGATAACAAATTAAACACAATGACCAGAGCCAATAACACAATGTATAGAAAACCTAGATATAACACTATCTTCATTGTGTCATATATTGTGTTATAGGTTCTTATAAAAACGCAATGGGTAGAACCCAAATTAACAATGTGTTATAGGTTTTGATAATAACACAATGTATAGAAAACCTAGTAAAACGTAATGACCAAAACCTAGTTAAAAGACACAATGACCAGAACCTTTAACATAATGCAAAAAAAACCCCAGTAAAAATGAAAATTTTATTTTATTTTTATATGACAATATGATACTCATATTAAAGATAAAAAAACACTTGTTATTATGGTGATTTTTTCTATAAAAAAAGTCGTATGAAAAAGTTATGGACATTTTAAATTGATGGGGGAATTGGCATGTGCATTGCATGTGGAGAGAGAAAATCCATAAATGTAGGATTTCCTTTATGCACTTCCATCATCTTCTTTTCCCTAAAACTAATCTCAACCCTCCAAATCAAAGATTAATGGACTAGAATCTTTCTTACCCTTCTTATTTATATTATCCTTTGTATTTGATCCTAATCACAATAAACATATAGAGGGTTAAATATGAGTCTCTAAATATAGAGGTATACTTTAGTTTTTATATATTCTTCTCTATTTTAGATATTCCAATGTAGTGGTTTTTTGTTGTTTTCTCTTTTTTCCCCTCTATATTATACAAAATGCATGTATATAAAGGCTCCAATGTAAATACTCTAAGTTGCATTATATTTGTTCAAGCTAAAACCTAAGTTGTGTTACATAAATGGTAAAATTAAAGCATAAAATAAAGAAACTAACATGAAAGTCAGAAGAAGACATCATTCCTAGCTTAATCTTAATGGCTGGTTGTCCATCCGTGAAAATCCACAGGGAAAAGGCATTGGTAAAAAAAAATTATCAACATATATTACAGAGGAATAATGATAGTGGTTTATCTCCACTGCCCAAGGTTAGATAGACATGGCAATAGATCAAGTTCATCCAACAGACTGCCTAGTCAGTGATGTGATTAAAATACAACATATAAATTATATCAAATACGGCGTACAAGCAATCCTTTTTTAGTACTAATGTTGGAAAAAACTCGTGTTTTCGTTCCTTTTTTATTTTAAGGGTTAAAAGAGCTTAAATTTGGAAAAGGAGCAAAAAACACATCAAAAACCAACATAAATGTAAAGAAGGATGAATTGTCGTGACTCGCCAAGCCCCGATTCACATCCAAACCACAAAATAGCAAGAACAGAAGACTTGACACGGGCCGTATCCGAAGATGGATGTTGTGCAGAAGAAAAGACAACTGCAAAGGACAAAACTGGCAGCCAACATGGGGCGTGGTCAACTCAAAGATTTTCAGAATCTGGGATAGTACAACAGGTACTTTGGCCACGGGTCGTGTCATTGACACACGGGGCCGTGTTAGTACAAAATCTGACAAGCAGTTAATGAGGATGAACGAGAGAGGGATGGCCACGGGGCCGTGCCAGGCGGGCACGAGCTGTGGTGAAGCTACTGATTTCAGCTATAAATAGAAGTGTTTGGTTCCACTTCAAACCATCCCTTGGCAAACCACTTCTCTTTCACTTGCCACCACTCCACCACCGCTACAACACCATCATCCACCACCATCATCCATTTTCCATCTTTTAGAGTGTGTGTAGTCTCGGGATCCAAGATTGATAGTAAGAATCTTTGTCAAACAAAGGTCATGCTTGGCTAAATTCTTACATCACTTGGTGAAGACATATCTTTTATATAATTTCCAATCTTTAGCAACTTTTTAATTGGGTATGTATTAATAACTTTAATAATTAGTTTTTTATACTGAAGGCGAATTTATTCAACCATTCTTCATATGTCGTTTATGCACATATTAATGTCTTTACGGTCTTTATAAAGCATGTTAACTACTTGGAAGGGGATTAGAAGGGTGGTTGGGTAATTCTATGTCTTGTTCAGTGTATAGATCCTATGAGAACCTGGTTCAAGTTTAGTACTACTCCATGGATTGGCCGGGAATGACTGGCCCGACTGAGAGTAAGAAATCTCTTGAACCCCTTATTTACAAACTACTATTAAAACTTTAAACCAACCCCACGAGGACTGTATCCCTGCTAACTCAGACCAACGGGTTGAGGGTGACCGCTGCCTGTAAGTGGGCCCACCACATTTTGCATTAATAACTTACTTAATTATCTTTCAATATTCCGATCTAGTGGGAATGTAACCTTGTTGACTTAAACCACTAGGTTGAGTGTAACGTCGCCTTCAAAAGAGGGGCCTACTACTATAAATAAAATAATCTCTTAAAATACCCAAAGTGCGGAAATCATCAAAAGGGTATATGAAAGATAAGTTGGATCCAAGTGATTCTTTCTTGTCTATCTATTTTTATTTTATTTTATTTTCTGCTTTTATCTTTTTATTAGTTTAAAAATCTATTATCAAATTTTGGTTCGATTAGACGTTGACGATAAGCTGGTATTAAAAGCTCTTATGTCCTTGGACGACCTCGGTATCTTGCCATCACTATACTACGTTCGCGATAAGTGCACTTGCCCTAGCGTGTGTGTAGAGTGATAGTAGAATATCGTGTTTTATAAGTTTAAAACTTGAAATCGGCGAGTAAAAAGGGCTAAAAATATAACTAAAACATATACACACCCGCACGCATGTCAAGTTTTTGGCGCCGTTGCCGGGGACACAAGAATTTTAAGAAAGCTTAAAATTAACGGCCTAATCCTTTTTATCTTTTCTTTCTAGGTTTTTCCTCTTTTCTTTTAATTTTTCTCTTTCTGCAGACTTGACACGGGGTCGTGCTGTCCTGACACGGTGCCGTGTCAACTCTCCAGTTTCTTAAAAACTATTTTCTGCCAGATACAGACTGCAGCACGGGGCCTTGTTACCCTAACACGGGGCCGTGTCAGACAGTCTATTTGTAAGAAAATAGTGACCGCCTGATCCCGACGGTCTAAAGAATGGATTTCTTTGATTATTTCTATCCCCGCCACTCTTACGATTTATGGTGCGATTATTGTGGGGATGAGCATGAAGAATCGGAATGTGGCGTTCTAAACTTCACTCCCCACTATTTAGCCCCATCGTTTTCCTGTAACGAAAACCTTGAGACAAGCGGGAGTAGAAATAATAATGAAATCCCTCCGAATGAACTCCATCAAACCTCTTACCTATATGACCTAGAAGACATAGGTCAAATAGAAGAGAGAAATATCCTAAAGATCAAAGAACTAGAATCCTTCATGAATGCGTGATATTCATCAAGGATTCCATCCGAAGGAGAATCGATGGAGGAAAAATCTGGTATATACAACAACACCAAGGTCAACCAACCATCCACCATAGACGACCACAAAAACGAAAGCGATAGTTGTCCCTGTTTCGATTCTGCAGTGACGGTCCCCCTTACCAAGTGTGAAATTCGCACCAACAACATGGACAGGAGCGAATCGACTCACACCTTCTTTAACAAGAGCCGGAAAAGGTAAATAAAAGGTTCCATTTTCCCATTTTTGAAGAGGTCTTCTACCTTTTCGATAACCTCTTGCGTTTTCGTACCCCTCGCCTAAGTCTACGGTATATCCGACAGTACGGTGTTTTTCCAACCAGTAAGGAACCACCTGATGTCGGATAATTCCTTAAAAAACTTAGACAATCTTCATAAGAACTCTGAACACGGGGTCGTATTCCTTAAACACGGGTTCGTACCCAGCTTTCTTCTATTAACATGGGGCGTGCTGACTTAACACGGGGCCGTGCCCCTCGTATTTTTTCGGCACGTGGCCGTATCAGCAATGACGTAGGTCGTGTTCTACTAACGGACAACATTCTCTGACACATGCATTCGGCGCGGGGCCATGCTGCCCAGGCACTGAGCCGTACCCGCGTGCTATCACTGTCTATAAAGTCAGCCTTTGGGAGAATGTTTGGAACCATTCCAAAAAGGCAAGATCCCTGAGATTTTTCACACATACCCCAAAAAGGTATGTCCTTAAAAAGGTCTAATTTGACCTTCTTATCCTTTCCTCTTTTGTGCATTTCCCCTTCTTCATTCTTCATGAACTCCATTGAAGCTTCAAGCTTCAAGCTTCAATAGGAGAGTCATACTCTTGAGTTTTAGCTCAAAATTTTGCAAATTAACTATAGTAAAACACTGTTTCAAGTTATTTACGTTCAGAAAATTAAAAATCAGTCAAATCTAACTTGAAATAAAATTTTAAGAGCTAAGAATCTGGAGCAGTTGAAGCAGGACGGGGTCGTGCTGCACATTCTGATCTTCCATATCTTGTTAACGGTTGGTCATTTTCTCTCAAGATGTCAAGCCAGCAAAGTGGAACGCCGTCAACAAGCTCCAGGAACCAGAGAAGAGGGAGAACGCTCTCCCTCGAGGCCACTCTCGTAAGATGTGTGAGTGCCTTGAGAGAGAGTCTTGACGAGATGACCTTAGTGGAGGAGGTTCTCATAGACCGTGTGAACTATCTTACCATGGGGCTAAAAGATTCTTTCAAAGAAATCAACCTTTTACATCAAAGATTGAATATATTGTCTTTGCCTTTTATGGAGCCAATCTTCCCACAAGAAGATTGGAACCTAGTTAATGAGGTCATACAACCTACGGGATGGGAAGTCGAGATTCCGGAACCTCCCCCTATCAATGCTACCTTCGAGGTCCTGATAAATCCCGCCCCCCCTCAAGAGGAGGTAGAAGAGGAACCCACTATCTTCCTACTAAGGGAGATCGAAGAGATGCTCAACGACCTCTAGATTGAGTATTTCCCACAAAAGCTCTAGTCCTCCATCATCTAGCATTCATAAATCTAGGAATGTAGCTTTAGGGTTGTTCAATAAATGATCTCGGAGAGGCATTCTCAAGATCCTATCTATCTATCTATCTTAATTTATTGTAGGTTTGTAATTTTTAATTTCCTTGTAATGTTTATATTTTAAATGAAATGGATGATTGAATGGTGGTATTTTAAATAAATGTGTCAAAGAAAGTGGAAACACCTGATGGATGATGAAAAATGGAACCCATGCACGTAAATCAGAGGCCTCCCGACTCATAAACTGCAAAATAGTGGCTGCAGCACTAGGCCGTGCTCACCCAGCATGCCCCCGTGCCCAACTTACTGTTGTCAAAAATTTTCTGTCCAGAAGGTGGCATAGGCCGTTCTCACACAGCACGCCCCCATGACCACCCCACTGTAAGTCTTCTGAATTCAATTTGTTACTGGCACTTTGGACACGGGGTCGTGTCCCCATAGCACGCCCCGTGCTGCAAGTGCCAGTAACCAATTTTTTTTTGCTATTTTCATACTTTTTACACATTTTACCAAAATAAATCGTATATGGGACACATTGAGTACAATGTGTAATTTAAGTGTGGGGAGGAGGATAATAAAAACCTTGAATCGTTTGTCCTAAATCAAGCCTTACACAAAACTCATCTTTGAACCGCTAATCACCCCAAACTTTTTCAAAATTTTCTTTTCATTTTTTTACTTATCTTGGTCTAGTTGGGTAAAACAAGCTCTAAAAATTATGTTTTTATTGTGACAACTGGCATCAAACCGGTAATTTCCGTACACTTTCATTATTATTTAATGACTGCAATTATGTGCTTAAATGTCAACATTGTTTGATTACATACTAAACAAGTGAATTCATGCACGTTTTATACTACAAGAATTACTTTATGCATTAATGAACAGCGTTGCGTCAGAAATACTAGTAAACTCACCGGTAAGACACTTTGTGTCAACAATTCTGCAGAAAGCTGTCAGACAATAAAATTGGAGCCTAGGTGTAGGTCCAACGTCAAGAATACATTAAAACCCAAGAGTATATACAAGGGTTAACATATAGACTTTACGGAAGCTAAAATACGCACTAAAAAGCACCCGAAACGCACTTTAAGTGCAGAATTTTATACAATTCAGCAATAAATCAGCTTTTAACAACATAAATATTATGCGGAACTCATGTTTTATTATCCAGAATACCCTCCTAAGTGTTGGGAATTAAAAGGGTTACAAAAGGATACATAAAGGACACTAAACGGTGCAATTTAGCGCTTTAACGAACCGGTGTTTAACCGAACAACCGGACATTACCCGGAACATAAAAATATTACTAGAAGCATTGTTTTAATATTTCTGAACTAGTTATGGTCCCCGAACACCATAACACCTCTTATAACATTATAACACATCAAGTCCCGAAAAATTACACTTGAAAGCTTAACTTATTTATGAATTAAAGATTTGAAAGTTACACTTTGCCCCCCCCCCCCATATTGTATACGGTCATAAAGGGGGTGACCCCACCAAATATTTGCCAAATCCCACAAGATACATTTTGATATTACTTGGATTCATGAAGATATGATGAAGATTCACTAGAGATTTGCATGTACTATAAGAAAACTTGTTGATTAAAGTTTACACTTAGACCCCTCCCCATATCTTCACAAAATCGGCCACATGGCCTATTTCAAGATCTTATTTGATGTTGCAAGATATCACTAGATATTAATTGATTTCATAAGATTTCTCGGAATATTTATATGGTACTTGCAAGATACAAAACACAATGGATAAAGGGTTAGATGTTATAAAAGACTTAAGCTTTCATCATCTCACCACACTTTCCTTCCTTCTCCCTCTACACCTCTCGGCCACCCCCTGATCACCACACCACCACCATTTTCTTTCAAGCTTCATTCATTCCAAGTGCTCTACAAGGTGCTAGAAGGTCATTAACGAAGCTTGGTGTTCACGGAACTTGAAGGACCTTCTTCGTTTGCTTTTACCTAACCATTTTGTCATCTTCAAGTTCTAGTATTCTTCCCTAGCTTGAGGCTAGTGGTGAGGCTCTCTTGATCTTGTTTACTTCATATTTTTAGTGGTTAAAAGACTTATTATGTTGAAAATCTTATGAACACTAAAGAACTTGAACATAAACTTTGCATATGATGAAATATGGATGAAATGATGTTGTTTAGTAGATGTATAATGTTTGCTTGTTCATTACTAGAAATATTGATGTTGAGCATTACATGAAGCTTGCTAGATTGTGATTAAACACATGATCTAGCAAGATAGAGGATGATTATGTGTTAACACAAGAAGATCATCCTCATGAATAAACATGAACTTGATGAACAAAATGATTTCTTGAAAAAGTAATATACAAAAGGAGCTAGTAAACTTATAAATCCAAGATTTATGAATGATTTTTCAAGAAAAAGAAGTGTAAAATATGATTTTTAGAAGATCATGATTCTTACATAAACCAATATTATCTTTGGTGGAAAAACAAGTGTATGAACACTTGTGAAACAAGAGAGTTAATGAAATCAACATTTTTGTAAATTATGTTTACAAGTTGTAAATGACCAAATCCTTCAAGAATGAGATTTACAAACAAACAACCATGTTTTTAAGGGTAACTAAACCTACTAAATAACATGGTAAGTTACTACAAGTTTTTACAAAACTTCAAGTTCATGATATAGTGTAGTATACTAAATTTTGACACTCGGTAGGTGTTAAATGAGTTGATGATTGTTGTGATGATTATAAAAGAAAATAAACACATGTTTTGAAAACATGGGAAACCTCCATTTTTAGGGGAAACTCTGTCAAAATTTCTATAAAATTTTGACACTTAGAAAAATATAAGTTTTGAGAAACTTATTCCCTAAAAATGTACCTAAGAATCCTTACCAAGGTTTCCTAATTTTTATGAAAACCCCAAGATAAGAAATGACGATTTCTTCAAAATAAAAATGGATATTAAGTATGTGTATTTTTGAGGAAAATATATGTATTTATTGATTACCAAATTTTGTGCTAAGTGTATGTAGTATGTATAATACGTGAATAGTGTATTAGGACTTGAAAATACACTAAATACTCCTAAAGAGTAAGAATACAAAAATACACATACAACATGCTTAGACACATACAAGAAGATATATTTATGAAAATATATTACTTGGACAAAATACATAATTCGGGTGCAAAATACAAGATACTTATATTTATTTTTGAGAAAATAATATAAGTAAGATACATAGTTAAAAATATAAATTATTTTTAACACAAGAATACATACACAAAAGATAGTGACTTGTACTTGTGCGATACAAGTCTAGTGACTAACGTTAATAAAACACGTTTAGGTCACGATGCTAGTTAAGCAAATCTGGTGAAGTTTACGACGCAGGAACGCAAAGTTGTGAGTTCATGCTCCCCCTTTTCTTTAACTGTTTTTGGTTTTATAACTTCGGGGGTGAAATACATATTACAAATGTTACAATGTTTACAAATGGTAAGATGGAGTACAAAAACATTCAAGTGAAACATTCTAGATCATGTCCCGAATAGGGTACCATAAGCACCATTAATCAACGTATACATTCAGACCGCGGAACAAAAGGTTAGATCTAATGGGTTTCAGGCAACCCCACTCTTGGCCTACTTCTACCAATGAGTGCTTCTGTGTCTCAGTCAAAGTCGACAAAAATGCCTAGGTTTGGTGGCTTCCTATGTCGTGACACATGTTAGTGGCCTTGCAAACCTCTAGCGATCTCAAACATTCATAGTACTCAGTTACAGATACATTCTACATGATACATACAAACATTCATAGTGCTCAGTTACAGATACATTCTACATGATACATACAAACATTCATAGTGCTCAGTTACAGATACATTCTACAGGTTACATACCATGTTTTCATTCAAGTATTTAAACATTCAATACAAACACTGCATGAATTCACACCAACATTATGTTGACGTTTTTCCAAAAACTCACATGTATTTCAGGTAACTAAAGTGGATGTGCGAGTGGTCTTACTCATGCTCGTGGATGTCGTTTATGTTTATCTATGAATAAAGTTATAAACTTTTCAGACAATATGCCATTTTGTGTAATACTATGCATTCAGTTATGTAATGTTTGACACTTGAAGTTATTTTATGAGCATGTAGTATGTTTACCAATCGTATGCAATGAAAACCTTTCATGATCACACCTCGTGCTTCCGCCTAAGAAAGGGGTGTGACAGATTGGTATCAGAGCTGCAATTGTAGTGAACCAGGATTCCTTCTCGAGTCTAGACTACAATCTTTAGGATCCTTTCACGAAAACAATTTTTCAAAGAGTTTTCATTGCATAAAACTTTCCGCGACATCCACTACCTGAAACTGTTTACAAAGAGTCAAGAAAAGACACTACGATACTTAGGGTGCACTGGAGTAGCACTTGACTGTAATTAAGAATTACTTGCAATTATGTGTGATAATTGATATATACATATACTAGAAATAGAATGTCACAGGTATACGTGACTTTACCTTAAAACATTGGCCTATCTGAAGGAAGAGATACGAGGATGAAACAAACTGTGCGGACTGTGCAAGGAGTTACGTAATTATGGATGCATACATAATTATGGAATTCAGTGCACAGAAACCACAGCAAGTCTTGCCACGTATAGATTCCCTCAGTGCAAGAAAAGGTCAAACGTGAACACCCCTCCAGCCTACTAAGTACTCTGCTGGAGTGATAATTGTTTGATATCACTTATGTGGTATATGCCTGTGTATATATACTACTACTGCCTCGTATGACGATATCAAACAAATGTCTAACCCTATTGTGTTGTGTTCTGTCAGAACATGGCACCTAGGAGAATTGTGAACACTCGAGATTCGGATCAACCTCCTCCTCCCCCACTGCCAAGGACTGCTGAAGAGCTGAACGCTTTACTAGAAGAAAGAATCTCCGTAGCTATCGCCCAGTACGAGGCGAACCGTACTAAAGACAGTGGAGGACCAAGCAATGCCAGGCGTAATGGGAATGGAGATTCGTCTGGAGGAAACGCAGCTCAAGGCTGCACTTTCAAGCAGTTCCTCGACTGCAAACCGCTGAACTATGATGGCACTGGAGGTGCAGTGGCGTTTGTACGCTGGACGAAAAAGACTGAAGCCACTATCCGTATGAGCAAGTGTACCGCGGATTATCAAGTCACTTTTGCTACAGGGTTGTTTGTTGATGAAGCTCTGACTTGGTGGAACTTGCAAGTCCAAACCCTGGGTGATGATGCCGCTTATGGCCTGACTTGGGACGAACTAAAGGAAAGAATGAGAGAGAATTATTGCTCACGTGCTGAACTCCAAAGGTTGGAGACTGAATTCTGGCACTTGACCATGGAAGGTGCTGATATCACTGGTTACACCCGAAGGTTCCACGATCTGTCAAGGGTGATCCCTTATATGGTGACACCTGAATTTAAGCGCGTTGAACCCTACATTTGGGGATTGGCCTCAGAATTTCGCGGCATGGTAACTTCGGCCAAACCTCAAACAATCACTGAGGCTGTAACTCTGGCTGTCAGCCTTACTGAAGATTGTGTTCGTATGAAGAAGTTATCACTGAACCCAACTGAAAAGACCGAGATGCATGCTGAGTCGTCTAGTGACAAGAAGAGGAAACATTCAAATCTAAACCAAGCAACCCGCAGCAACAACAAGGGTTCGAACCACAAGAAACGTGATACTAACCCACCTAAGGAGACGAGAACCTTCGCAGCTGCAAATGATACTGGAGCTAAGAAATATCAGGGCACTCTGCCCAAGTGTAACCGCTGTGACTTTCACCACGTGGGAAATTGTCGCGTTGGGAAATGCGAGAACTGCAGGAGGTCAGGCCACCGTACCGAGGATTGTTGGGGAAAAGGTATTGGAAGCCGCAATGGTAATAGAAACAATGGTGGAAACAGAAATGGTAACCGGAATGGTAATAGAGCTGGGCAGAACCAAGGATGCTTCAGTTGTGGAAGCAACGATCATTTCATGAAAGACTGCCCAAAGGGAACAACGCCCAGGCTCGAGCATTTGTGATTGGAGTAAGGAACGCACGCGAGGACCCTAATGTGGTCACCGGTATGTTTCTCATTAACAATCACTTTGCATCCATACTATTTGACACTGGTGCCGACTATAGCTTCATGTCTGTGGAATTTAAACGCATGCTTGGAATAGAATCTAGTAGATTAGATATTCCTTATTCTATAGAGCTAGCCAATGGTAAACTCGTTGAATCGGGCGAAGTTGTGAGAGGTTGTACCTTAGAACTCGGTGAGCAAAGATTTAGCATCGATCTCTTACCTATTCAATTGGGTAGCTTCGATGTAGTGGTCGGAATGGACTGGTTGTCCAAGAACAAAGCTGAAGTTATTTGTCATGAGAAAATCATTCGCATTCCTTTAGCGAATGGTGAAACTCTCATCGTGCATGGAGAAAAACGAGACGCGCCTCTACGAATCATCAGCTATATGAAGGCACAGAAGTGCTTAAGGAAAGGATGTGTTGCTTTCCTAACACATGTTGTAGATAAGAAAGCTGAAGAGCCGAAACTCAAAGATATTCCTGTGGTGAAGGAATTCCCTGATGTTTTTCCCGAAGATCTGCCAGGATTACCTCCGCAACGACAAGTCGAATTCCGTATAGACTTGGTTCTAGGAGCCGCTCCTGTAGCCAAGGCACCCTATCGGCTTGCACCATCCGAATTGCAAGAATTATCCACACAACTCCAGGAGTTGTTGGATAAAGGATTCATAAGACCAAGCTTCTCGCCTTGGGGAGCTCCAGTATTGTTCGTGAAGAAAAAGGATGGAACTCTGCGGATGTGTATCGATTACAGAGAACTGAACAAGCTCACAATCAAGAATCGGTATCCACTACCGAGGATTGATGACTTATTCGATCAGTTGCAAGGATCGAGCTATTATTCCAAGATTGACCTTCGATCTGGATACCATCAATTAAGGATCCAAGAGGAAAGCGTACCAAAGACTGCATTCAGAACACGCTATGGGCATTACGAGTTTCTTGTGATGCCATTCGGACTGACGAACGCGCCAGCGGTATTTATGGATCTGATGAACCGCGTATGCAAACCATATCTCGATAAATTCATGATTGTATTTATCGATGATATCCTGATTTACTCGCGAACGAAAGAAGAACATGAGCAACACCTCAGAACAATTCTGGAACTACTGAAGAAAGAGAAACTTTATGCGAAGTTCTCGAAGTGCGAATTATGGATTCGCGAAGTACAGTTTCTTGGTCACGTTGTGAATGAGAAGGGCATTCATGTAGACCCATCCAAGATAGAAGCCATAAAGAATTGGGAAGCCCCCAAAACCCCAACTGAAGTTCGACAATTTTTGGGCTTAGCGGGCTATTACCGACGGTTTATTGAGAATTTCTCCAAGATAGCTCAACCGCTAACTACCCTTACACAGAAAGACAAGAGATACGACTGGGGTGACAAGCAGGAAGAAGCCTTCCAACTACTTAAAAATAAGCTATGCGATGCACCAATACTATCGTTACCCGAAGGCACTGAAGACTTCGTGGTATACTGCGACGCTTCACGACAAGGTTTGGGTTGCGTGCTCATGCAATGCCAAAAAGTCATCGCTTACGCTTCAAGACAATTGAAGGTACATGAAAGGAACTACACCACGCACGACTTGGAACTAGGTGCGGTGGTATTCGCCTTGAAGATCTGGCGACACTATTTATATGGTACGCGATGTACAATCTTCACAGATCACAAAAGCTTACAACACATATTCGATCAGAAAGAATTAAACATGCGTCAGCGATGATGGGTCGAGCTGCTAAACGATTATGACTGTGAGATTAAGTACCATCCTGGAAAAGCAAACGTTGTAGCAGACGCACTAAGTCAAAAAGAAAGGGTTAAGACCCTAAGGGTTTGGGCGTTAGAAATGACTATTCGAACGAACCTCACTACACGCATTCGTGATGCACAGCAAGAAGCTCTTAAGGGAGAAAACCGTAAAGCTGAATACCTCCGGGGTATGTTGAAATATATGGTGCCAAATGAAGAGGGAACCTTATACTTTAAGAAGCGTATTTGGGTTCCGCTCTATGGCGGTATTCGAGAAGTCATTCTTGATGAAGCGCACAAGTCGAAATACTCGATCCATCCAGGATCAGACAAAATGTATCAAGACTTGAAAGATTACTATTGGTGGCCGAGACTTAAAAGCGATGTTGCTATTTATGTTGGAAAGTGCCTAACCTGTGCTAAGGTTAAGGTTGAATATCAAAAACCGTCCGGCCTACTGCAACAACCAGAGATACCCATGTGGAAGTGGGAGCAAATCTCTATGGACTTCATAACAAAATTACCCAAGACCCCTAGAGGGCACGATATGATATAAGTGATAGTCGATCGGTTAACGAAATCTGCGCATTTCCTACCGATCCGTGAAAAAGACAGCACCGGAAAGCTTGCTGAGATATACTTAAAAGAAATCGTGGCACGTCATGGAGTGCCAATCTCAATTATTTCAGACAGAGATGGACTCTTTGTCTCAAGAATCTGGCAATCCTTTCAGGAAGCCTTTGGATCTCAGCTAGATCTAAGCACGACCTTCCATCCACAAACAGACGGCCAGAGCGAACGGACTATACAGACATTAGAAGATATGCTTCGCGCATGTGTCATGGATCTAGGCGGCAGCTGGGATACTCATCTACCTTTAGTTGAGTTTTCCTACAATAATAGTTATCATACAAGCATAAAAGCCGCATCGTTCGAAGCTCTGTATGGCCGCAAGTGCCGCTCGCCCTTATGTTGGGCAGACGCTAGAGATAAACGTATGGTTGGTCCTGAACTTGTACAAGAGACAACCGACAAGATTATACAGATCCGAGAGCGCATTAAGGCGGCTCGAGATCGATAAAAGAGCTACGCAGATCAAAGACGAAAACCATTAGAATTCGAGGTGGGAGACAAAGTGTTGTTAAAAGTCTCACCTTGGAAGGGCGTAGTAAGATTTGGAAAGCGTGGAAAGCTGAATCCATGATACATCGGACCATTCAAAATTTTGGAAAGAATTGGTACCGTGGCATACAAGTTGGAATTACCGGAAAAACTTAATGGAGTACATGATACGTTCCATGTATCCAACCTCAAGAAGAGTCCAACAAAAGAAAACGTGATCATCCCTGCGGATGAAGTGCATATTGATGACACCCTTCGATTTACAGAACAACCCGTTGAGGTTACCGACTGGAAAGTCAACAAGACCAGGAGGAGCAGTGTGAAACTTGTCAAAGTACATTGGAACTCTAAGCATGGACCCGAGTACACGTGGGAACGTGAAGACCAGTTCAAAGAAAAGTACCCCCACCTGTTCAAGAAGACTCCTGCAAGAGTCAGCTCAGCCTGAATTTCGGGACGAAATTCTTTTAACGGGGGGAGACTATGACAACTGGCACCAAACCGGTAATTTTCGTACACTTTCATTATTATTTAATGACTGCAATTATGTGCTTAAATGTCAACATTGTTTGATTACATACTAAACAAGTGAATTCATGCACGTTTTATACTACAAGAATTACTTTATGCATTAATGAACAGCGTTGCGTCAAAAATACTAGTAAACTCACCGGTAAGACACTTTGTGTCAACAATTCTGCAGAAAGCAGTCAGACAATAAAATTGGAGCCTAGGTGTAGGTCCAACGTCAAGAATACATTAAAACCCAAGAGTATATACAAGGGTTAACATATAGACTTTACGGAAGCTAAAATACGCACTAAAAAGCACCCGAAACGCACTTTAAGTGCATAATTTTATACAATTCAGCAATAAATCAGCTTTTAACAACATAAATATTATGCAGAACTCATGTTTTATTATCCAGAATACCCTCCTAAGTGTTGGGAATTAAAAGGGTTACAAAAGGATACATAAAGGACACTAAACGGTGCAATTTAGCGCTTTAACGAACCGGTGTTTAACCGAACAACCGGACATTACTCGGAACATAAAAATATTACTAGAAGCATTGTTTTAATATTTCTAAACTAGTTATGGTCCCCGAACACCATAACACCTCTTATAACATTATAACACATCAAGTCCCGAAAAATTACACTTGAAAGCTTAACTTATTTATGAATTAAAGATTTGAAAGTTACACTTTGCCCCCCCCCCCCGCCCCCATATTGTATACGGTCATAAAGGGGGTGACCCCACCAAATATTTGCCAAATCCCACAAGATACATTTTGATATTACTTGGATTCATGAAGATATGATGAAGATTCACTAGAGATTTGCATGTACTATAAGAAAACTTGTTGATTAAAGTTTACACTTAGACCCCTCCCCATATCTTCACAAAATCGGCCACATGGCCTATTTCAAGATCTTATTTGATCTTGCAAGATATCACTAGATATTAATTGATTTCATAAGATTTCTCGGAAGATTTATATGGTACTTGCAAGATACAAAACACAATGGATAAAGGGTTAGATGTTATAAAAGACTTAAGCTTTCATCATCTCACCACACTTTCCTTCCTTCTCCCTCTACACCTCTCGGCCGCCCCCTCATCACCACACCACCACCATTTTCTTTCAAGCTTCATTCATTCCAAGTGCTCTACAAGGTGCTAGAAGGTCATTAACGAAGCTTGGTGTTCACGGAACTTGAAGAACCTTCTTCGTTTGCTTTTACCTAACCATTTTGTCATCTTCAAGTTCTAGTATTCTTCCCTAGCTTGAGGCTAGTGGTGAGGCTCTCTTGATCTTGTTTACTTCATATTTTTAGTGGTTAAAAGACTTATTATGTTGAAAATCTTATGAACACTAAAGAACTTGAACATAAACTTTGCATATGATGAAATATGGATGAAATGATGTTGTTTAGTAGATGTATAATGTTTGCTTGTTCATTACTAGAAATATTGATGTTGAGCATTACATGAAGCTTGCTAGATTGTGATTAAACACATGATCTAGCAAGATAGAGGATGATTATGTGTTAACACAAGAAGATCATCCTCATGAATAAACATGAACTTGATGAACAAAATGATTTCTTGAAAAAGTAATATACAAAAGGAGCTAGTAAACTTATAAATCCAAGATTTATGAATGATTTTTCAAGAAAAACAAGTGTAAAATATGATTTTTAGAAGATCATGATTCTTACATAAACCAATATTATCTTTGGTGGAAAAACAAGTATATGAACACTTGTGAAACAAGAGAGTTAATGAAATCAACATTTTTGTAAATTATGTTTACACGTTGTAAATGACCAAATCCTTCAAGAATGAGATTTACAAACAAACAACCATGTTTTTAAGGGTAACTAAACCTACTAAATAACATGGTAAGTTACTACAAGTTTTTACAAAACTTCAAGTTCATGATATAGTGTAGTATACTAAATTTTGACACTCGATAGGTGTTAAATGAGTTGATGATTTTTGTGATGATTTAAAAGAAAATAAACACATGTTTTGAAAACATGGGAAACCTCCATTTTTAGGGGAAACTCTGTCAAAATTTCTATAAAATTTTGACACTTAGAAAAATATAAGTTTTGAGAAACTTATTCCCTAAAAATGTACCTAAGAATCCTTACCAAGGTTTCCTAATTTTTATGAAAACCCCAAGATAAGAAATGACGATTTCTTCAAAATAAAAATGGATATTAAGTATGTATATTTTTGAGAAAAATATATGTATTTATTGATCACCAAATTTTGTGCTAAGTGTATGTAGTATGTATAATACGTGAATAGTGTATTAGGACTTGAAAATACACTAAATACTCCTAAAGAGTAAGAATACAAAAATACACATACAACATGCTTAGACACATACAAGAAGATATATTTATGAAAATATATTACTTGGACAAAATACATAATTCGGGTGCAAAATACAAGATACTTATATTTATTTTTGAGAAAATAATATAAGTAAGATACATAGTTAAAAATATAAATTATTTTTAACACAAGAATACATACACAAAAGATAGTGACTTGTACTTGTGCGATACAAGTCTAGTGACTAACGTTAATAAAACACGTTTAGGTCACGACGCTAGTTAAGTAAATCCGGTGAAGTTTATGACGCAGGAACGCAAAGTTGTGAGTTCATGCTCCCCCTTTTCTTTAACTGTTTTTGGTTTTATAACTTCGGGGGTGAAATACATGTTACAAATGTTACAATGTTTACAAATGGTAAGATGGAGTACAAAAACATTCAAGTGAAACATTCTAGATCATGTCCCGAATAGGGTACCATAAGCACCATTAATCAACGTATACATTCAGACCGCGGAACAAAAGGTTAGATCTAATGGGTTTCAGGCAACCCCACTCTTGGCCTACTTCTACCAATGAGTGCTTCTGTGTCTCAGTCAAAGTCGACAAAAATGCCTAGGTTTGGTGGCTTCCTATTTCGTGACACATGTTAGTGGCCTTGCAAACCCCTAGCGGTCTCAAACATTCATAGTACTCAGTTACGGATACATTCTACATGATACATACAAACATTCATAGTGCTCAGTTACAGATACATTCTACATGATACATACAAACATTCATAGTGCTCAGTTACAGATACATTCTACAAGTTACATACCATGTTTTCATTCAAGTATTTAAACATTCAATACAAACACTGCATGAATTCACACCAACATTATGTTGACGTTTTTCCAAAAACTCACATGTATTTCAGGTAACTAAAGTGGATGTGCGCGTGGTCTTACTCATGCTCGTGGATGTCGTTTATGTTTATCTATGAATAAAGTTGTAAACTTTTCAGACAATATGCCGTTTTGTGTAATACTATGAATTCAGTTATGTAATGTTTGACACTTGAAGTTATTTTATGAGCATGTAGTATGTTTACCAATCGTATGCAATGAAAACCTTTCATGATCACACCTCGTGCTTCCGCCTAAGAAAGGGGTGTGACATTTATGAATTTACAACTGATAGCGTCGTGATAAAAAGAACCAATTTAGAAAAACTACGATAACGGGCATGACAAATCTTTGTAAAATTCGATTATATATACATTTTTAAACTACAACCCTTTTCCCACAAAAGTGAGTTTTGAGCCATTACCGAGCATACAAATATACATCTATACTAATTGCTCAAATTTTCGTTTCTTGTGTAAATAGCCCGTTTGGTTCTCACGAATCTAGAACTTGACAATGTGATGCGTTACAAGTCCTTACCGACAAAAATCCAAGTAAGTAAATGATAGAGGCTTTAGGACCAACCCATTTTTCAAAAAAAAAAAACATTTATTTTTCTTTGCTTTATCCAAAAACACCACCCTAGTTAAACCATTTGAACCTTAAAACCTTTTCGTTTCCAAACCCACAAAAACAAACCTTTTCGTTTCCAAACCCACAAAAACAAACCTTTTCATTTTTCATCTTTCATTTTTGTAAACCTATCGGTTATGAAACTACGATTATGGCTCAGTTTCAACTTTGGAAACCAAAAAAAATCAGAAAAAATTGCCAAAGTATTTTTTGCTAAGCCATAAATCAATAGAAAAACCGATATTTTATGCTTTTCACCCTTTTCCAATAAAACCTACCAAACCCGAACCACCACCTACCTTTAAAAAGCCCTCTTGATATTTATAAGGATTTAACATCAAAAGGAGGAGGTTTGATCAATTGTCAAGCTTATGGTAGGAATAAGTTCTAAAAACGGGCACGAGCGTTTTCACTTAATACATCATCGGCCGAGTGTTGAGTGAATACTTGTGAGGTGTGTAAATTTGTATATAACTAAATGGAATTTTATAAAGGCATGTTTTGCCCAAAGTAAACGATTTTTCTTAACTTGTGTTTTAAATAAATCATGACAAATAAGATTGTAAATAAAATAAAACAAAATAAATTTAGAACTTGGAATCCCGACACTCTAAAGATAATATAAAAAAAAAACTTCTCTTCTACCTATTCCATTTGGGTGTATAAGCCACGCAATAGAGTTTTGCTTGAGGACAAGCAAAGATTCAAGTGTGGGAGTATTTGATGTGATTAAAATACAACATATAAATTATATCAAATACGGCATAAAAGCAACCCTTTTTAGTATAAATGTTGGAAAAAACTCGTGTTTTCGTTCCTTTTTTTTATTTTCTGGGTTAAAAAGCTTAAATTTGCAAAAGGAGCAAAAAGACAGCAAAAACCAACATAAATGTAAAGAAGGAAGAATTGCCGCAACTTGCCAAGCCCCGATTCACATCCAAAATAGCAAGAACAAAAGACTTGACACGGGGCCGTGTCCGAAGATGGATGCTGTGCAGAAGAAAAGACAACTACAAAGGACAAAATTGGCAGCCGACGCGGGGTCGTGCTAAGCCAACACGGGGCGTGGTCAACTCAAATATTTTTAGAATATGTGATAGTACATCAAGTACTTTGGCCACGGGCCGTGCCATTGACACACGGGGCCGTGTTAGTACAAAATCTGACAAGCAGTTAATGAGGATGAAAGAGAGAGAGATGGCCACGGGGTCGTGCCAGGCGGGCACGAGCCGTGGTGAAGCTTCTGATTTTAGCTATAAATAGAAGTGCTTGGTTCCACTTCAAACCATCCCTTGACAAACCACTTCTCTCTCACTTGCCACCACTCCACCACCACTACAACACCATCATCCACCACCATCATCCATTTTCCATCTTCTAGAGTGTGTGTGTAGTCTCGGGATCCAAGATTGATAGTAAGAATCTTTGTTAAACAAAGGCCATGCTTGGCTAAATTCTTACATCACTTGGTGAAGACATATCTTTTATGTATTTCTTTTAGATTTCTAATCTTTGGCAACTTTTGAGTTCGGTATGTATTAATGACTTTAACAATTAGTTTTTTATATTGAAGGCGAATTTATTCAACCATTCTTCATATGTCGTTTATTCACAAATTCATGTCTATACGATGTATATAAAGCATGTTAACTACTTGGAAGGCGGTTAGAAGGGTGGTTGGGTAATTCTATGTCTCGTTCAGTGTATAGATCCTGCGAGAACCTGGTTCAAGTTTAGTACTACTCCATGGATTAGCCGGGAATGACTGGCCCGACTGAGAGTAAGAAATCACTTGAACCCCTTATTTACAAACTACTATTAAAACTTCAAACCAACGCCATGAGGACTGTATCCCTGCTGACTCAGACCAACGGGTTGAGGGTGATCGCTGCCTAGAAGGGGGCCCACCACATTTTGCATTAATAACTTATTTAATTATCTTTCAATATTCTGATCTATTGGGATTGTATCCTTGCTGAGTCAAACCACTAGGTTGAGGGTAACGTCGTCTTCAAAAGAGGGGCCTATAACTATAACTAAGATAATCTCTTAAAATGCCCAAAGTGCGGAAATCATCGAAAGGGTACATGAAATATAAGTTGGATCCAAGTGATTCTTTCTTGTCTATCTACTTTTATTTTATTTTATTTTCTGTTTTTATCTTTTTATTAGTTTAAAAATCTTTTATCAAAGTTTGGTTTGATTAGACGTTGACGATAAGCCGGTATTAAAAGCTCTTGTGTCCTTGGACGACCTCGGTATCTTGCCATCACTAAACTACGTCCGCGATGGGTGCACTTGCCCTAGCGTGTGTAGGATCGTGAGACGATCGAAACGAGTCTATCAGAAGAGTTCTCGGTCTAATCAGAGGCGGAATTCATTGATTAGACTTTGTAACAGCTTGATTCACACTTAATTGTCTTGTATTATTGATATAACACGTTTACAGATCAGTAGACACGTCGGCAGCACTTCGGTACCGGAATCATGAACGTTACAAATGAAATCTCATCAAGGGTATTTATAGTGGTTGTAATTTCCCATGGAATTAACAACTGCTATTTCGTGCGAAATAGCTAGATGCTATTTCATGCAAAATTAACCTTTCACACACAAACCCTAGATTTCTCGAACTACGTGCCCTGATCTAATCATTCTATTACAAGACTCGATACAAGACGAAGTCGACAGACGTATGCACCAACAGACTCCACCTCGGATGTTGACGAAGTCTTCCGTGTCGAATCTTCACAGTCTTCAGCCTTGATCAGTCTTTGGGCTTCTCCAATGTATCTGACATTGTAAACATCCTTACTCTTTGTATCTTCTTCTCTCATCACCTAACTTCCTTTTGGATGTTGATCTTTAGGATCTGAAACTGGCTCTAGCATTTACAGACTCCCCCTTAACGAATGCTTGGGATCGTAGTCTGGCTTTCATAGGTTCTAGAATCGCAATCTGGCTCACTCATAGCCATAACCTGCACATTCTCTACCTCAAAGTAAATTTTTCAAATTTAAAAATTTGACAAATTTATAGACCAATTACAGACATTTAACAAAAATGATTTAACATTTTTAAACTCTGATGACCACTTGTAAAATATCAATTTTTTCATCACTTTTCAAACACTCTCCCAAACCTGTTCATCATGTTTAGCACTCAGAATTTTGAAAATCAGCTTTTCAACATCAGTTGTCTAAAAACTTTTTGAATTTTTCAAAATTTATTCTAAAACACTCCGAAAATCTTTTTGGATTTTGATAATAAAGAAATGCAGTAAAGAAATATTTACAGACAATATTTTTGTGAGTTTGCGTAAGAGGATCATATCCGTTTTTGACAAGTTACAAGTACCGTTGAGCTTAGTTACACATTAAGAATTAAACAGTTCACTTAGATTGTCGATATACTGATCCACTTAAATTCTCACACAAATTTCAACTGATTCAGGATACGAATTAGGTGTATTAAGAACTTAAACTCATTCATGTGTCCCACTTCTTGAATATACTCTCATATCCAGATCCCAATATTCAGTCTTACAGGTGAGTATACCACAGATGATATCTGTAAGGGGTTAATTGCGAGGGCCATGAGAGCTCAGGCTATTGCTTCCGCAAAATCAGAGAGATGATGGCTTCGACTTTTAAGTAGGTCCCCTTTAGAGGATCTTTTCTTCAACAGCACATGATTAGCATTTTTCAATGTTTCATCATTTTTATGCTGAGGGGTGTGCTATTATTTCAAGCAAGCGAAAAGTATTATACGAAGACTAGGCCATTGCTTCCGCAAAATCAGAAGTCCCGGGATAATACCCCAGATATCACTGAGCATAAAGACCTAGTATTTCAGAAAGAGGGGTCTTTCAAACGAGATTTCAGGGGTTACCTATATATCCAAATAGTGTTCCCCACGAAACAAGCAAGTTTGAATTTAAGTTTATATCCCGAAAAAGTTTACTAAATGTGTAAAAACCTATCAGCATATCATCAGTGAGACCGTTTAATGCTATTTAAACATTACATTTCTTTAGCATACCGTAACTGTCTACTAATGTACTATCATTTCCTCTTTTCTGAACAAAACTCATTTTTTATTTTATCATGTTTTTGGTATTTCAATTTTTCTAATGTTTTTGGATTTTCCGAAAATTTCTTACTCCCCCTAAAATTCAAAATCATTTAAAGGAAATTTGAAAATAATCTGTACAAAATAAAGTGACAACTGATATCGAATTGCTTCAATTCGCCATCCACTTGGCATAAACAATCAGAACTCCCCCTGACAACACACTCTTTTCCCATTATGATTTCAAAACACTTAAGTTTGTTTTAATCAAAAATGGTTTTTCCGGAAAATAAGTTTTGTTGGGGTTTCATCACCTTGTTTTTTCATTATCAACCTTTTGAAAACTATAACAGTTTTAAGTTCAAACAACAAATACCACTTGTAGGAAATCAAGTACAAGTTAATGTCCCTGATTAACCACTTGTAGAAACTACACAAACACAATTATCAAGAATGATGCCGATTCCTACTCCCCAATTACCAACCTGGGAGTTCCGGCATGTCAGGTTTTTAAGTAGAAAACACATTCACCCAAGTCTGACCAGTCTTGAGTGATTTTGATTCAACTCTATCCCAACCTCCTTTTGATCTATAAAAATCTTTTGCACTTTTCACTTTCCCATCTATCATCTTCCCAAATATATGTTTGACTTTCCCATTGAAAGCCTTTTCAGCATCAAATTCTCCTTTACCAGGGAAGAATTGATCTGAAATCTCAATCTTACCAACTTTGGATTTCAAATTATCTTTTGACAATGGCGGAAAATTTTCATCGTTCAACTCTGGAACGGAATTCTCATTCTTTTTCTCAATAGATGACTCCTCTGATTTTATGGAATCAGATTCATTGTCAGAACTACTCTCCGATTTAACAACCCATCTTTGTTTGTTCAAATCGACTTTTCTTTTGTAAAAACGTTTTGAAACATCACCAGTTTCGAAAGTCAAATTTTCAAACACTTTAGATTTCTCAGTTGGTTGTTTATTTTCATCAACATGTTTTTCTTTCAATTTTGAGTTAAAAGAAACTTCCTGTTTTGTGTTGTTGAACTGTTGGCAATTCCAAGCAATATGTCCAACTTTTTGACATTTGAAACATGTTCTTCTTTCAACTTTCTTCTCAGATTCTTTCACCAGATTCTTTTTCCTTTTAGCAAGAAACTCTTGATTTGACTGTCTCCAGAATGGTTTCTTTTGCTCTTCTTCAGAACTTCCTCCTGCAATAAATTTTGTTTTTGGTTTATAATTTTTCCTATTTTTATAATTTTCTGAAGAACTAAAACCAAGACCTTTCTTTTTGAAATTACCGTTATGGTTTGGTTTCTTTCGATAACCTGAACCAGAACTGTAACCCTTTTCTTGTTCAATCTCTGTTGAACTCTTGAAGTGTGCTTTTTAGGTTTTTCATGAAGATTTAAATCTTTTATTTCAGAAATATTAATTTCTGTTAATTTGAAAACCTGTTTGATCATTTCAGATTTGACACTTCTTATTGGAAATTCTTCATCAGAATATAATTTGTCCGAATCATTCAAAGTATATGCCACTTTGATTGGTCCATCATTCAAATTAGATTTTGATAACATGAATTCTTTATTATAAACCCGTTTAACCGGTGAACTCGGACTCTTTTCTGACGAACTTGAACTTTCAGATTTTGACTCCGACTTTGACTCTTCATCCATATCCAACACCTGATCGGCCACTTTCTTTAACAACTCAGACTCATGATCAGTGTCAGACGCTGTGAATGTGACATCAATATTGTCTGGTAACTCATCAAAAGTTTCAGACTTTAACTTTATGTTGAGAGCCTTATTTAAACGTTCCTCATTTGGCTTTCTGGGAGAATAACTATTCCAAATCGGAGGCGGACACTTGTTATATTTGACACTTTGTTTCTTACCAGTATCCTCTTCCTTCTCTTTATCTTGGAAAGCTTCAAGACCTGCAACAGTAGGATAAACTCGATCAATCAAATAATCACATGTTGTATAACTCAACAACAATCTTTTGATTCTTTCACTCTCAATTTTTTCGAGTTCCAAATCCTGCTTTAGCTTTGCACAGTCTTCAATATACTCATTGATGACTTTCTGCTTTGTCATTAAAGTAGAACTCATCATTGTCATAGCAACATCAACTTCTGAATGTGTCTTTTTCATACCATCGACTGTTCTGTTCAACACATCATATGATTCTTTCACATACTTCACATCAGACAACAAATTTTCTTTCAACTCTTCCAGTTCACTAATCTTCTTGTCTTTCTCCTCACAATCTTTGCAAGATTCCAAACATTTTAGACAAGGTTTAATGACCTCAACTATCTTTTCAACCTCAACAACCTTCTCAACTTCAACGAGTTTCTCAACTTCGACTATTTTTTCGACCTCAACAATTTTTTCGACTTCAACAATTTTCTCCACTACTTTCTCAACAATATTCGTTTCTTCATTGAATTCTAACTCTTTTTCCCATCCCTCAGCTTCGACCTTTTCTTTCGAATTTTCTTCAACTTCTGCTTTTTCAACTTCCAATTTCACCTTTTCTTCAGCAAATTTTCTGATTTCAAATTCTTCCAATTCTTTTTTCAATCGAGCAGCTCTTTTCTCTTTCAATTTTTCAATTTTATCTGCAAAAAACAAATTAAAACTAAATGAGTCTAAACTTTTTCTTGCATTATTAATGTATTCTTCCTCTTCATCAGTATCATCATCACTTTCTGATGATCTAAAGATCTTCGTTCTTTTGACTTCTTTTTCTTCCAAAATTCTAGCAACAAGACCTGAACCAGGTGGGATGTATTTGTCCCAGCTAAAACCCTCTGCAATCTTTTCATCATCTTGATTTACAAGATATGCTTTCTTCTTTTCATTTTCAAGAGCACGAGATAATGATGGTTGTTGTTCAATTTGATGAAAGATTGATTTTTGATAATAATTTTTATTTCCAGACTGATCTTTTCTTCCGTTTGCTTCTTTGTTTTTGCATTCACGCTTAAGATGACCTTTTTCTCGACAACGGAAACACGTAACCTTTGATTTGTCAAACCCTATTGGAGATTTAGACAATTCACTGAAATCATCTCTACCAGTGATTTGTTGAAACTTTTCTGCCCTTCTAACAACACTGGCTAAACACCATTTGACATCCATCAACTCAAGTTCCTCCGCATCAATTTGATCATAATCCTCTTTGGTAAGCATCGGATTTCCAATTCTGTCAGCAATCAAACTTTCATATGATTCCAACATAGCAACGAGTGATGCCATGTGTTGCTTAGCTATTTCCGGAGAAAAATTTTGACCATTTTGAATGTTCAAGGTGACATTGCATTGCAGGTTCGTTGAATTCTGTCGTTGAGAACTTGGTGTTGTATAATTTGGATCAAAGCTTGAATACGAAGATGAATGTCCACCACTTTGAATCACAGTACTGCCCTTTGTTCCAGAAGAACTATTAGCACTGAGACCAGTCTGAATCTTTGGACTCGGAGTAGTTTCAAATTTATTTTCTCTATAGTATAAACTGACATCTTGTTGAGCATTTGGATTATTCATGATTGCCGTTTTCTGGATATCCACCTCATGCTCTTCAATCTTCTGAATAAATTTTGCCAGATTTATATTTTCAGACTTTCTCATGTGCTTTAAGATCAACAAATAAGTTTCCCATTTCTGCTGTGGTAATGCATCGACTAGCTTATCTACCCATTCTTCGTCATCTTTCTTTATATCAAATCTTCCCATTTCCAAAACCAAATGACAATATCTATCAATGGTCTTTTTTGTTGTTTCACCTTCTAAGGCTACAAACATATCAAATGATTTCTTTAGTAAAGCCTTTTTGTTTTTGATCATATCTGCACTTCCTTTAAACTTTTGAATCAATGCCGTCCAAATTGATCTAGCAGTACCCTCATGTTGGAGCAAAACAAAGATATCTTCTTTAACTGCTTGTTGAAGAATACTGATCATCATTTTTTCACTAGTATATTTCAATTTTTCAATCTCTGAATAGTCACTGAAAGCTTTTTCAATCCCACGTTCATTTTTAGGTTTCTCGTAATCTTTCTCTAATGAACACCATGCGTCAAATTTATAAGCTTGCACCCAGTTCTCAAATCGATTTTGCCATCCTCTAAAATCTTCAATGTACATAATTTTTGGCGGCTTTTGATAAGTTCCTGTCTCATTCTCACTGTAAAGAGTTTCAGCAGCCGTAACAGGAGCAACAGGTGTAGCAAACGCATTGTAGAATTCATCTTCCATGATTCAGTAATCTATATCACAAAGTCAACAAAGTTCAAATAACAATGAAGGTTCACACGAAATAAGAATTCAAACGAAAACACTTGGTGAGAAATAATCACACTCAAACGAAATCAGAAACGATGCGAAATATGAATTTCAAACGAAATCAGTTTTGGTGCGAAATAAAGAATTTCACACGAAATACAACTTTTGGTGCAAAATAACCTCTTTAAAGCGAAATCAATTTTCACACGAAATACAGCTTTCAAACGGAATTACTATTTGGTGCAAAATCAGTCATGCGAAATAACAACTTGGTGTGAAATAGTCTATTTCATGCGAAATAAGGTGATTTCGTGCGAAATTAAGGGGTTGATTTCGTATGAAATGAGTTACAAACAGGTTATTCCGTACGAAATAGAGCTGACGTCACTTAATCCGAAACCATTTTCAAGCGAAATTATCAATTTTATCACTTTTAGATCGAATTTAAGTCCAATTCTTTCAAGGATTCATTAAAACACTGTTTCGCATGATATGTTTAAAATTCAATCCAATTTAACCGTGAAATCTTGTGAATTTTGTAAAAGAAGGTGTAAAAGTCAGATTTTTGAAGAAAACAAGCTGATTTTGTTAAGAAGTCTTCCTCCTGAGCTCTGATACCACATGTAGGATCGTGAGACGATCGAAACGAGTCTATCAGAAGAGTTCTCGGTCTAATCAGAGGCGGAATTCATTGATTAGACTTTGTAACAGCTTGATTCACACTTAATTGTCTTGTATTATTGATATAACACGTTTACAGATCAGTAGACACGTCGGCAGCACTTCGGTACCGGAATCATGAACGTTACAAATGAAATCTCATCAAGGGTTTTTATAGTGGTTGTAATTTCGCATGGAATTAACAACTGCTATTTCGTGCGAAATAGCTAGATGCTATTTCATGCGAAATTAACCTTTCACACACAAACCCTAGATTTCTCGAACTACGTGCCCTGATCTAATCATTCTATTACAAGACTCGATACAAGACGAATTCGACAGACGTATGCACCAACAGCGTGTGTGTAGAGTGATAGAAGAATATCGTGTTTTATAAATTTAAAACTTGAAATCGGCAAGTAAAAAGGGCTAAAAATATACACAGCCGCACGCATGTCATCAGCATGCCACATCATTCCAAACCACCATCACTCAAAACCCCACTTTTTCCACCAATAATAAACAATTCCAAACTTTCACATCACACCCCACTTTTTACACAAAAAATAAATCAATAAATAGTATTTTGAGTGGGTGGTCTCCACTCCTTCCAAACCATATCCGTATGCTTGAGAGAACACCGTTAGCCTTGTCACGGACGAAGGACCCATGAGTGGAGTCCGTGACCAAGCTCCGACGTGAGAGTAAATAAACTTGCCGCAGAAGAAACAATATTCCAGCATGATGATCTAGCCAGAACAAATGGTGTGAACTCTAGGTTACGAGTATTCAATGAACCCACAGAGGATGTTTCGTATTTAATACCTCTAGTATGTGTATGAATGTTGTTTGAGAGGTTACCTCCTTTGATCATCTCCTCGGCTTATATATAGAACCTCGTACTTATCGGGTGGTCCATATCCCGTAGAGATCTAATGGTCTTTTAATGAAAACATAGAAGATCCTCTCTTTTCAGCCCTTTGATCTGTGTGTGGATATGAGAGGATCTCAGCATTTAATGTAAGTTGTACTTACCTCGTACTGTCGCTGGAATCCACACTCGCTCTCCTGTTCAGGCATTAAATGCCGTTGACAGACACAGTCTGTGGTCTTATGATCGGAGCAGTTGATTTATGGTGATAGACCTTCAGACCATTACAAGATGCTTCCTCTTTTGAGGACAAATTCCTGTGTGAGGCATAATGGGCTTCATGCTCTTTTCCGTCGGGTGCCCAAATGAGAAGTCCAGACGAGGGGCCTAATCAGGAGCCCTCTTCGTCAAGTCATCCTCATCTGCCATGTGGGTCCTGGCGATATACGATCGTCAGGTTGATGATAGCCTATTCCGATTCCCCTACTTGATCCGACGATTGGTGGAGAAGGCAACCACACATGGGGTGGTCAGGCGGTTATAATTTAAATGAACGGAGTGACAGTTTCCGCCTACTCGATTGCTTCATAAAGATCCTTCTAACTGCTTGGAGGAACTGCAATCCTTCATCTATTCTTACCGTATTCCTCCCGGTCTCTCTCCACATCTACCCGTTCCCACTGATCCGACAACTTTTTCATTGGAGCGGATCGTGATTTATACTCTGTCTTTCTCGTTCTATGGTGTTTGCTATCCGTTGTGACAGTTCAAGATGGATCTCCTCAAACATTACGGTATTCACTTTTCACAAGTGCATCCTCTTGCCTTTTTTTGAGGATCTTTCACTTTAAACTATCTTGTGCTCCATTTGAGGGGGTGCCAACGGTGCTGTTGTTCCGGCGATTCTACCAGTTGAGATACGATGGTGACTAGTTCACTTTCGAAAAGAGAAAATACAGTATCTCCCTGCCTTACTATTCCTTCATGTCGACATCTACATATCCGAAGGAGTGGAAAATTGGTTTATCTTTGTCTCCCCTTCGCTGTTATCCGAGCCCTTTCCTGCCAGGGACCCTGTCGCTATTATCGAGGATGAGGTTCCTCCTTTGTCAAGTGTTGATATGGCGCTATGGAAACTCATGTGCGAGAACGGCACTCGTGCTTTTAACTTTCGTGAAGGTATACTGGCGATGGGGGGTTTGAGTCTTTTCTATCCTATTCGTCCCAAGGCTTACCTTAGTGGTAACGTCCTTTGCCTGTTGTGTTTATCTTGTTTGGAATTCTTGTGCCTTTGTTACCCAAGTGTTTGTTTTCTGTGTAGTGATGACCTTGTGGAATTTGATGCAAGCCGGTGTAAGGGGGTGTCTTTTGTGGTTGAGGGTGTTGAATGTCAGGCGATGGATGTGATTCCTGGGGGTGAAGTTCCTCATGTTGAAGGTCAAGAGATGGATGTGATTCCTGGGTGTGAAGCTCCTCTACTTGAGGGTCCCTCCCCCAAGGGTTCTGAGGATTCTTAGAACTCTCCCCATGTCGAAAATATCAGCAGTGGTAACGAAGACTTGGAGACTCGGCTGTCTCGTAAGCGCAAGTCTGATTTGGCCGTTGGTGCCGGTGAAGCCGTTCCTGAAGTCAGGAACATTCGGTCCAGGTTACGGAGTGCTAGTAACAAGAAATCTCGCCCCCCCCCTCTAAGACCATGTCCGAAACTCTTCCTACTGCTGCCAAAGGCTCCTTGTCCAAGCACTTGAAAGTTCTTCGACCGTCCTCCAGCCTTATCTTGGGGCCTCTTCCTGTAAGTCTGCTAGAATTTTTGTCTCCTTGTGAGCCATCCATCTTTATTCTATTTCTTATGCCTCTTATCCTCCCCCCCCTCTCTCTCTTTTTTTCATGGTTGTAGGGGACATTCAATGCTTTGGTTGCTATTCCGGCCTCTTCGGCCCCGTTATTGGCTAAGGAGAAAGGTCAGGAAGAGATTGTTGTGCCCGTTGAAGTTGTTGTCCATACTTCCCCTCCTCAAGATTCCATCCAGAGTAGAACTCATTTTCATTCTTCCTCCCGTGTTCATTCACCCTTGGTGCCTTTGTTCGCGGAGGGTTGTCCTCCTCCTTATGTTCCTGGTTGGAAGATTACCACTTCTTCTGTTATCAACATTGGGGAGATCCCCCGGGACTTCATGTCACATGCTCTTCCTGTAACACCCCAAAAATATAAAGTTTTATATTAGAATTACAAAGTGTTAAATAAACGAAAGCAAACTGATTAGGACTAAATAACCCAGTTAATTACAAGCCTTGTAGTGACTCGCAAGTGGGTTAAAACACTCAAAATATGAACTAAGGAAAATGGAGGGACTAAACATGTTAAAATTGAAACTTGTTTTAATAAAAACAAAATAAAATACACCAAACACACACAAGAGTGTGTGTCTGGTCGATTGAAGCACAAGGCGACCAGGAGAAACCCCCCACAACCCTAGTTCTTTTCTAATCTCTCAAATTGAAGGTCCAAATCAATTTTAAATCAAAATCCGAGCACAAAATAGTGACCTCCACAGAAAAAGGAGTCACAAGGTATGAAAATTTCATGAGAAATCTCTAGTTGAATTTCTGAGTGAACTTAGAGAATTCGAAATTATGATTGCATGTTTGTGATATAGATGATATAGGAACAATATAGTGTCTAGGGGTAAACCCTAGACAAGTATACGATGAAATCATGCCTAATTGTAGTGAACCCCATGAACACCATTGAAGGTGATTAGTGGGTTTGTGAGAAGCTTAATAAGCACTAGGATTTTTGGTTGTTATGCTAGTGTAAATTGATTTTATGAAGTAATCTCTGGTTATTTATGTTAAAGGTTAATATGAAATTGTCCGATTTATGTTAGTTTCGGCTAAGTGTTTGTAAAAATGCCTCAAAGATGGTTTAAAAACTGAAATTCAAGTTGAAACGCATATTTGTAATGTTTCGGCAAACTATGCGATATATGTTGAGAAAAGAGTTCTAAGCGTCTAGTGGACAAGCCGGTGGTGAAGCGCGTTTGAAGGGTTTGCTTTGAAGGTACGTATTGATTCGTTACATTAAGTAAATTTTGGTATTTGAACTAGTATAGTTGTGTTTTAGAACAAAAGCTTATGTCGATTAAGGTGACAATGTTCACCATTTGAATTAATAGGTTAGGATTCGACTAGGAAGTGTTTGGTAGTCAATATAAATGGAGGATTCCATAATTGAGCCAAACGGGTCGAATAATTGGGTAGTTAGTAATGTTAGTGTTTGATAGTTAGCTTTTGGCGTCGAAAATCACAAGAGCATGAAGCTATAAGATTGGTAATGAAATGTCGGTGATATTAAGCCCCGGATGTTGGGTGAAAACGCCTTAAGGTTGCTATCTCATTTGTACAAAAATTGGTATAAACTTGGTGGGTTGAATATTTACAAAGGGATTTCAGTCATTCGGTCCGTAACCTGAATTTTTGGAACAATGAATGTTGTAGGCATGTCGGTAATGAAATTACAAACGTATAGGAAAAAGAATCACTTAAAACGGACCTACGGATCAAAAGTTATGGGCATTTGAAGTTAAAATTGGTCAATTTCGGAGCTGGCAGGAAATGCAGGCCAAAAACCTGCACCTGCTGGAAAATGGTATCCCCCGCGCCACGCGACAGAATGAATGATGTCTGGCGCGACACGCGACAGATTAAATTCTGAATTTTTATTTTATTTTTAATGATTCGATGTTGGAACTTGTTTATACGCACTATATCAATGTCAAAACTAACATTTTAAGTGGTTTTGACTTTAGGTGATGATGGGGACTTTCCGGATGGCAATCAAGCATGTTTTGAAGAACCGAACACGCACTTTTGAAGCTTCCGCATTAGATTAACTTTGTTTTAGACAATGTCTATAATGTAAACAAATTACTAATCATGTTTTGAATGTTGGAGCCAGTTTAGTAGTCAACTAGTATGTGATCACCCTAAAAACTTAAATTTTATACTTATTTTGAAGTAAAGTACTATTTTATATAAAATCATGCGTAATTTTCATTAAATTCGATTAGAAATTAGACGGGTGTTACAAGTTGGTAATCAAAGCTCAAGGTTGTCAACAAAGTGTTCGGTTCAAGCTTGATCGATCGTCCGGTAAGGATTAATTATTTATTTTAGTAGATCTTACCCTATGTAAGTAAAAGAGATGGGAATTAATGTGCACGGGAAGAGTGTGTTAACACACTCAAACCCGGAAGGTGCACTAAATGAGAACGGTCAAAGCAAGTTACGAACTTGGCTAAACCGAAGCAAATAAAGCTATGTTATAAATGAAATGTTTAATAATTGAAGTAAACATTTCAGTTTCGAGATGACGGAAAGGAATGATGATGATCCGGTGCCGACAAGCACCGAACAAATGAAAGAGATAATTGCCGAAGAAGTGGGAAAGGCAATTGAGGGTAGTCTATCCGGGTTCATAGACAAAATTCAGAATACAGTGTTATCATTAGTCGAAGAACGAGTTAAAAGGTTGGAAGACAATGTCAACCTTATGAAAGAAAAATCTGGTGAACGTAAGGGATGCTCGTATAAGGAGTTCATGGCGTGTAAACCGTCGATTTACAACGGGGATGTTGACCCGATAATATGCCAAAGATGGCTAAGTGACGTCGAAGGGGTGTTTGAAAGGACCCACTGTGACGTGAGTGATTTTATTTCTTACGGAACAGGTCAGTTGAGGGGTCAAGCCAAGGATTGGTGGGACAACAAAAAGAAGGAGATAGGAGCCGAAGCGGCAAGGGTCATGACATGGGACGAGTTTAAGGTGCCATTCCTTAAACATCATAGACCTAAGTGTCACACCCCAACCGATGGCGGAATCATCGGGGCGCGGCACTAGGCGAATCAGATTGCTCAGGAGAATCCATAACAACTATTAGTGACAACATTTAATGCGTTCATTATCCCATACTAATAAACAATTACCGTCACATAAGTTATCACAGATTTTGTGTTCTCTCGAACAATACAAATCCGACAACCTAGATTTTTGTTAAGTTTCTAGACTTCCTAGCTTGATTTGATGTAGTCTGCGTCTAAACCTGCAACATACGTTAAAATAAAGTCAATACAAAAGTATTGGCGAGTATACAGGTTTGATATGTAATAGCCTAATAGATTTAAAAGCGCTGCGAATCTCCTACATACATAAACGAGATACACGACATACATACTCACAAAACCGATACTACCAGCTAAGTCCTCGATGCTCGAATACGCGATGGCAAACTAGACCCCGTCGGGCGCAATAGTACTATACTAGTCATGGTGGGACATCGCGAGTATAAGTCCTAGCACATATGTAACTAGCATCACGTATAACTATGTACGTAAGTCATTCGCAAGTGATAAGTAGTTTAAGCATTTGATATAATTCGATTTGATAGCAACGTATGTTACACCCAAAAGTTCAAAAGCAAAAAGGGTTCAAGTATACTCACAGTGCGTATTCAGCAAGAACTCAACTTGATTGGATTAATTTAGAGTGCGCCTGATTTACCATGAACACGGAATGGTAGCGTAAGCGAGGTGCGGTGAAAAGTTGAATAATAGGGCTAGTGGTAATCCGATCGGATGGCTATCCGGTCGGATGAGCTGGTTCGGTTGGTCGGTTGGCATGTTATCCGATCGGTTGGCATGTTGTCCGATCGGTTGACGTGTCGATCTATCGGTTGACATGTTGTCCGATCGGTTGACGTGTCGACCGGTCGGTTGACATGTTTTCCGATTGGTTAACATGTTGACCGATCGGTTGACATGTTGTTCGATCGGCTGACATGTTGTCCGATCGGCTGGTTTGAAGTTGGTTTGCCGTTCGATCGGACAGCAGTCCGATTGGACGTCAACTCGTTCAAATTTTCTGATTATGTCACACTCAATTGTTTCTGGAAAGGATACCAGTGAATTAACTGAGACGATGTGTCGTCGTGTTAAACTACTGAAATTCCATCGAGTTCGGCCCGTTCTATCAGCCGGGAACCACCCCGTTCCATCAGATCTGGCCGCCCTTGACGGTTTTTCCATGTCTAACCCGAAATCGCACAGTACTTTGATTATATTCATAGATTTTTAGGTGAGATTGTTATAAAAACATGTGGGAATCACCCAGATCTGAGTTGTTCATGGTGAAATGAGGTCATGCTTTGAAGTTCCTATGAACTCTTGATGACATCATCTTTGAACACCTCGAATCAGTAGATTTCGTGGTTAAAAGTTGAGTTTTAAAAGATAGAAAGGTGTAGAATTGAGTGTAGATTATAGAAGTACAAGGTTTAGATCGAGAACTTACAAGGATCGCGAGAAATCGAGAGATGAAGGGGTGGGAGCGTCTGGTCGAACAGTAGCAGTCACATCAAGTGTTCTTGATGTGACTGAGGGGTATTTATAGGCAAGGAGGAGGAAAGGATGGTGAGTGGGGGTCGTCCGCTCGGCTGGCCCATCCGATCGGCTGGCCCATCCGTCCGGATGACCGATCCGTTCGGATGTCCTTCGGCGAGCTGCGTTTAGGTGTTCCGTTTCGTTTGTTTAATTGTTGCGATAGTTTGGTTACACATTCTCATCCACATTTTCATATATTTATTATAATTAGCTACGTTGGGTCGTATATACATATCCATATTTCAAATATTCGGTGCGATAATCGAGTTGCGCGTGGTCGCGGGTGCGCTTTCGAGTTTGCGATGTGTTGTGCCACAATGACTGACGGGGTACTACTTGCTCATATTGCCATCATCGTCACGACGGCTGGAGGGATAGTTCTCGCCCGAAAGTCTTTGTTAGCATTAATTGTTTGCGTTGCGACACATCACGGCCATCGAGGAGGGTAGAATAGGTCCTCACCCAATGTCATCGTGAGTGTTAGTATGTGCGATGCGATGTGTTATAGCGATATAGTATGCGATATAGTTACATTATGATCCGAATCTCTGGTGCTAGGCGTAACGAGCGTAGCGAGTAGTAACAATGCACGAAAGTGCGGGTTGTTACAGTCTCCCCTGCTTTAGGAAATTCCGTCCCGAAATTAATCCAACAGGTAGACTTTTGAGAGTTGATCCTGTATAAGTAGCGATACAGCGAGTTAATTGACCGAGAGTTGACAAGCGAGAGCGTTTCGAGTAGGAGAGATCGACCGCGATAGCGAGAAGCGACGTAATGACAAAAGTAGCATCCCACGAGTTGGCGTTTCAAAAGTACCTCGAGTCGCGAAGAATTTGTAAGTTCGATGCGATTGAAATTTTAAAGAACTTGAAAGGTTTCTCATAACGTAGGGTTAACTGAGTCGATTGTTAACCAACGTTGCAAGAAACGTTCGTTTTTAGACATTTAAAAGAAATTTGGAAGGAAATCTTGAAAAATTTCTTATAACGTAGGGTCAACTGAGTCGATGTTAACCAACGTTGCAAGAAAGTTTAGTTTTAAACATTTTAAGGAATTCGAAAATGAAAACTGGGGTTACGGAAACTCTCCTATGACATGGGTTCAAGCTGAACTCGATGTCGAACCAATGTCTTAAGAAGGATTTCGTTTTGTTGTTGAAAAGGTTTTTTTTTTTTTTTTTTTTTTTAAGAAAACTGGACTTATGAGACTTCCCTTGGGCATGGAGTTAAGCTGATTCGATGTTACCTCCACATCGTGAGGAAATTTCACTTGTCCAATGGTTTTTTTTAATTTATAAAAAAATCAGTTTTTAACAGTTTGAAAAGTTAATTAACATCGAGCCCCACTTGGCACTTTCTCACGAAAGTTTGATAATATGGCTAAAACACTTACATATAGGAAGTACCAGCAGCGTATCCACCATGTTTCACCCATATTACTAACGAAAGTTTATTAATATGGATAAGCTGAGATTCTGCGACGAGTTAGTAACTACTGAAGAGCAGAAGATATACTACTATTACAACATGTTGAGCGCTGAATACCGAGAGTTTATGACTCCCTCAAAGTATGAAACCCTCAAGGAAATCATTAACACCGCCCGGGAGCTGGAGATCGAGTTGAAGAAACAAATTGAGAGGGGTGAACGAAGGGTAATGGATGTTAACCCGAGCCCTACAAAGAAAGCTCGAACGACTGAATCGGTAAAGAAGACGGATGTGAAAGGTGGATCGCCGAGTAGCAAGTTGTGTGGAAAGGGGCACAAGGGTGAGTGCCACTTCAAAGACAAACCGTGTCCCATATGTGGGAAGACGGGGTACACCGCATCGTTATGTCCGTGAAAGGTCTTTGTGTGCTACAAGTGTTACCCACCGGGCCATAAAAAGTCCGAATGCCCGGACTTGGTTGGAAAGAAAGATACCAAAGAATCTCCAACAGAAGCCTCAAAGGCGAAGGCCAGGTCCTTCCAGCTAACAGTGGCTGAAGCGAAAACAGAACCCGATGTGGTCTCAGGTATATTTGCAATAAACTCGATTCCTGCACGTGTATTATTTGATATGGGTGCGAATAAATCCTTTGTTTCACATGGATTTATTCGACATCCTTCATTTGTATTGACAAAATTATCTGTGCCCTTAGAAGTTGAGATAGGGGATAACAAGAGTTTCATAGTGTGTGACGTCTGTCAAGACTGTAAATTGAGTATCGATGACGAAGAATACTCGATAGATCTAATCCCAATGTCAATGGGAGAATTTCAAGTGGTTGTTGGAATGGATTGGTTATCCCGACACCACGCGAAAGTCGTGTGTTTCCGTAAAGAGATAAAACTAACATCTTCGAGCGGAAAACACGTTACAATCTATGGCGAGAAAGGAGGTCATCCAGTAATATGTTCGATGTTGAAAGCCCACAAGCTCCTGAAGCGTGGATGTAAAGCGTTTATGATATACGCGAGCCTGAGAAAGAATCACCGAAGATTGGAGACGTACCGATAGTACGTGACTTCGAAGATGTGTTTCCGGAAGATCTACCGGGGATACCGCCTGAACGGGAGGTAGAGTTCGAAATAGAATTGGTTCCGGGCGCGAAACCCATAGCTAAAGCGCCGTACCGACTCGCGCCATCAGAGTTACAAGAACTAATGTCACAGATTCAAGACCTGCTCGATAAAGGATTCATAAGGCCGAGTGTGTCTCCTTGGGGCGCACCGGTACTATTTGTGAAAAAGAAAAACAGAAGCATGAGAATGTGTATCGATTACCGAGAGTTAAACAAACTCACGGTAAGGAATCGATACCCGCTTCCCAGAATAGACGATTTATTCGACCAATTACAAGGTGCGAATTGGTTTTCAAAAATCGACCTTAGATCGGGGTATCACCAATTAAAGGTCAAGGAAGAAGATGTACCGAAGACAGCTTTCCGCACGCGATACGGACATTATGAGTTCCTCGTAATGTCATTCGGGCAGATGAATGCACCCGCGGCTTTCATGGATCTCATGAACCGGGTTTGCAAGCCAATGTTGGACAAGTCGGTAATCGTGTTTATCGACGACATTCTGGTATACTCGAAAAGTGAAGCAGATCATACGCATCATTTACAAGAGGTGTTAGAGACACTCAGACGAGAAAGATTGTATGCAAAATTCTCGAAGTGCGCCTTCTGGTTACGAGAGGTGCAATTCCTCGGCCACATCATAAGTGCCGATGGAATATTGGTAGATCCGTCAAAGATAGAAGCTGTGTCGAAATGGAGCCCTCCGAAGAACCCTTCAGAAATTAGAAGTTTCTTAGGGCTTGCGGGTTATTAAAGGATATTCATTCAAGATTTCTCCAAGATTGCTTCGCCATTAACTAAATTAACTAGGAAAGAGGAGAGATTCATTTGGTGTGTTGAACAAGAAAGAGCATTCCAAACACTAGAAGATAAGTTAACAAAAGCTCCGGTATTAACGTTGCCGGATGGAGTCGAAGACTTGGTAGTCTATTCTGACGCGTCACTTTCGGGGCTCGGATGTGTTTTAATGCAACGAGGCAAAGTGATAGCTTATGCCTCGAGGCAATTTGTTAGGTCCCTATGCACAGGATCTGATCTTAAGGAACAAGATGAATCGACTTTGTCTAATGTGCGGAATCCATTATGACAAATCTCAGATAATCAACACAGAATTCAACTCTTAAAATACTGTCTGATCTTTCTATTAAACGTATATGAAAGTACAAGAGTTCCTCTGAAAGTCAGACTGACATGAGTTCACCAGAGAGTCAAAAGTGCAAAAGTTACAAATGACCTGATCGAACAGGTATTTATAGGCAGAATCAGGATAGAAGAAGTGCTGTCCGATCGGACGCCTGTCCGATCGGCTGGCATTGCTGTCTGATCGGACGCCTGTCCGATCGGCTGGGCTAGCCGATCGAACGACTGTCTGATCAGCTGGCATAGCTTAACAAAATGCAGCACTTTTACAATACAATCCCATATCCTGATCTGCTAATCTAACATACAAACCATACACATTACAAAAGACACAGATATACAGAACATGAGTACATGCTGACGGAAGCTACAGACGTATGTACTAACAGACTCCCCCTCGGATGTAGCTGTAGTTCCTTCCAGCATAGTCTTCAATTTCTCCTGTTGCGTCTTCTTTCACGATTTCTCTGTCTTCTCATCTCTGCTTTTTCTTCTAACATTCTTTTTCTTTTATGTCTTCCTTCGGTCAACCACCAATTTCTATAGACAGGATCACCATCACGCTTCCGATCCCATTTTGGTATCTTGTTTTCTTCAGATTCAATTGGTGTTTGATCTGTTGGAGGTACAATCCCCAATTTACGTCTTCCCATCTTAGCAGCATGCTCAACAATCTTTTTGGAACGTTGTTCACGCTTGTATCTTTTCAAGAACTCGTCAATCTCCAGATCTCTCCATTTTGTCTTCCAGTATCTTCCAGAATTGATGTCTTGTGCAAAACAAACATCCACAATTGTTTGATATTGCATTGCTTGCTCTCTGTCAGGCCTTTCATAGACTATCTTGTTGTAAAACAGGCAATCTATGTCTTTCTTTGAACAATTCACAAGCCACATAGGATCTAACACACAGATTCTTCTTGCTTCTCCAGTGGACTTGTTATGTAATGAAATTATTGCCTCGGCCGTAGATTGATTGTACAACCATCCTTCAAATTCTACATGGAAATCTTGCTCCATTTCCCATAAAGGCATATTCTTTAAACAACGAGGAGGCTTGATATCCAGAGTAATATCTTTTTCACCATTTTCTAAGATTCTGACAATTTGATCTGGGTAATGTGGTTTCCAATCAGGATACCTTTTCTTCGCTTGCAACTTCACATAGTTCCATAAATGTTGATCATGTTGCTTCACATCCAATCCATAGTAGAATTCTTTAATGTTCTTTGTTTTAACCAATTCATCTATGTCCCACCATGGAAGAGTTTTGATATCAGCCAAAAACTCAAAGTACTGTACCCCCTGTTCTCGTCTGATTGCATAGACTTGTAAATCTTCCAAATAACCCCAAGAAAGAATGTCACCCCAAGAAAGATCTTTGTTGTGAGTGAAGAACTGAAGTGCCCTAAGTTTCTTTCTCTCCTTTGGCATAACTTTGAACCATTTCTTTCTTTCTTCAGCAAGGTTTTCTCTGGGTATGGTTTCTGGAATACCTTCGGTAGTCACTTTCTCCACAATCTTTCTCCTCATTTCATCTTCATTTCGGTCTTTAAACATTTCAGCAAATGATGGAAAAGTCGCATCAACTCCCGAATAGTGAAAATCAGTTTCCTCATCAGATGAATCTGAAGCATCTTCAACAATTACGTCATTGTAATGATCGGCTTCAAAAGCATATCTTGGTTCAAATATATCTTCAGAAGACTGAGGAATCTCATCTTCAATATCGAATTTAAATTTCCCATCTTCTAATCCCAACTCTTCCAACATCTCTTCTCTTGACCTCCTAACCTCAATCACTTCCTCATGTTTATCATGTAAGTAAATGACAGTAGGATTCGTGAGGAATACCTGATCTACGTGCTGTTTTCCAGATGTAGAAGTTTCTTGCTGATCATCATCTTCTTGTTCATTGATCTGATCATTCAGAAACTCCTCAATTTTTTGTTCGTCAATGGGATTCTCAACCAGCAATCCCAAAGCACCTTGATCATCATCATCATCATTTTTCTTTTCATCATTATCATCCTTCTTATCATCATCTTTTTTAGCAGACTCGTCTTTATCATCATTATCATCTTCATTCTCTTCTTCATCTCCAAACATTTCAACATCAGAATCACTAACTTCTTCTCCACGTGCCTTCTTTGCTTCTTTTCGTCTTCTATCAAAAATTTTCATTCTGTGAACAACTTCTTTTATGTTGTAAGGCACTGTAGAAGCATCACCAACAAGTACAAATTGCTGCGTCTTCCATTCTAGTAGTAGCACTTCTTTGGCCTTTCTCTTCTTTTGTATAGCAGCAACTCTACGAATAACTTCATCAGAATCAATGAGTAGAGAAGACTCACCAACTAACATGTAGTCTTGATCATGATCATCTTGTTCTTGAATACCTTCATCAACTTGTTCGTCAGCAACTTGTTCTTGAACAACTTCAGCATCAATCATTTCAACATCAATTTGACTTGAAGAACCACCAGCTTCCTGAATATCTTCAACAACACTTTTGTTCTTTTGAATTGCATCTTCAGCTAGTCTTCTTTCTCTTTCAAGTCTTCTTTCCTCAACTCTTCTCACTTCAATCTCATTGAATGCAGCTTGAACATCCATTTTCAGATGACTTTCCACAACAGAGTATAGCATTCAAAGTTGTTCATCCTTCACCACTTTATTTGCTTTCATAGCTTCCATCTCCAACTTCATTGCCTTCATTTCATTAGATGTAGCTTCACTCATTTCACTGAGAAGCTGATTGAGTGTCTGAATCACATCCTGAAGATTCTTTGTCTTCTCATTTAATGAAGATATTTCTGCCGTTAGAACTTCAATGACTTTAGAATTATTATCACCATCATCCTTTACTTTCTTCATTTCTTCTTCATGATTGATCAGCACCAATCTAATTTGATCATGAGCTTTCATCAACTTATTCACTTGCTTCAATAAGACATCACGTTCTTCTTCATCCTTTACCTTTTCCTTCTCAAGTTCTTTGACTTTCTTTGCCAGAATCTTTACTGCTTCATTATTGAACAAATCATCTTCAAAATTCAAATCTTCTAATGGATCTCCTAATGCAGGTGGAAGATTGCTAAAGAAATCATCTGTAACTTTTGGTCGTGAGGATTCTGGAATCTCAGTATTTTCTGGAATTGGTGGAAAATCTGAAGAAAATACTCCCCCCTCAGTTACTTCAACATAGTCATCTTGACCAACTTTCTGTTGACTTTCTGGTTCTTTAGCCTTAGATGATTCAGGCTGCTTCTTACCTTTGCCTCCTTGATCCTTTTGAACTTGAGCTTCTCCTTTCTTTGCTCGCACACTTCTAGGAATAACTCCAGTTTGAACAGCTTTTCGCTTCTTTATTTGTTTCTTTGGTTGATCTGGCTCAAAAGAAGTGTCTTCCTCATCTGATGCTTTTTGTTTCTTTGAAGCCTTTTTCTTGAGTTGAGCTTTGCCTCTGCCAAGAGTATTTGGATCAAGTTCTGATTCTGATTCTGTGGCTTCAGAATCTTCATCACTTGATATATCTTGAACAACACCTTCAGGTTCTTTGCCTTTAACACCTTTAGCAGCATCCTCATTCTTCTTTAAAAAACTTTGAAGAGATTGTGACAACAACTCATCTCCTTCTTGAATAACTGCTGATGGTTCCAAAACTATTTCATCTCTCAGCTTTAGTTGCGGTTCTCCAGAAGACCCTACAAAACAAATTTTGACAGATTTATTAGAAACTATTAACAATATAAAATTCTAATTACCTTATGACTCCCCCTTTCACTATACCCTTTTCTACATTCTTCGAAATAGAAACTGCAGGGGACGTCTTTGGAGTTCTCTTTCTCTTCCCATCTTTAACTTTCTCAACCCACCATCTAGTATTCTTTTCTTTCAAATCACTCTTCTTCTCATCTTCATTATCAGAATCACTGTTCTCATGTCTCCATTTATCATTCTCAGGAGCAACATAATCTGGATTCTTGATTTTGCATATCATTTGTTTTGTTTTTGCATCATCTTCTTTGGTGACTCTTGCAATGGTCTCAGTTGTTATGTTTCTCATGTCCATAATGTCACTTTTATTCTTTGGAAGATCTTTGAACTTATCATTTATCAGCATCATTATGAATCTTCGATACATGATATACTTGTCACCTTTATTTTGGCAGTTCTCCTTCATATATTCAAAGATTACTTGAGAAATGTTGTAACGTTTGTTCAATACCAAACTTGTGATGATATTCATGATGTAATCTGATACTTCATCATATGCACCTTTCCTGTGTGACAGTGAATGAACCATGCAATGCAACAAAAATCTGTATGCCTTTGAGAAACTTGTCTTAGTCATCTTTCCATTGATATAACCAGTGAATCCCATTCTGCACCATACACCTTTAGCTAGACGTTCAGACATGATTGTTGGATCGTCATCAGAATCTTTTAAGTCTAGAACCCTTCTAATGTCTCCAACACCAAAATTAAACTCTACATCTATATCTTTTCCCTTTTTGTCCTTCTTTCTTAATACTGAGTGTATCATCTTATCAGTTTCTTCATATCTAGCTGTGCTCCAGAAGGCTCTTACATGAGATTCATATATAGCAGTTCTGTCAGATAAAGCCTTTGCAACTCTGCTTTCTCTTAAGAATTTTGCCATTTTTTCAACCACCGTATTCTCTGTGTTAGCTTCATCAATTACACAATATACATTGTGACCCTTATCCGTATCCTTTCCTCTTCCCTGTAACGATATGCATTCTTAATTATTTTACACAGGATTTGATACATAAGGATGAAAGATGGAAATTTTGAAAAACTTTCCAACACTGAGAATCCCTTGAACAAGCTGTTCGATCGGGTAGCAACGCTGTCCGATCGGCTAGTGATGGTGTCCGATCGGCTAGCAATGCTGTTCGATCGGCTAGTGATGCTGTCCGATCGGCTAGCAATGCTGTTCGATCGGCTAGCATATCTGACACTTTGAAAAGTCAACAAGGTATGATTGAATGCTGACCGATCGGCTGGCAAAGCTGTCCGATCGGCTGGCAGAAAATGCTGTCCGATCGGCTAGCAATGCTGTCCGATCGGCTAGCATAATTTTGCACGGATTTCAATGAATGCTGTCTGATCGGCTGGCAATGCTGTCCGATCGGCTAGCAATGCTGTCCGATCGGCTGGCAATGCTGTCCGATCGGCTGGCAATGCTGTCCGATCGGCTAGCTCAACATAAAACAATTTAAACATTGATGACACAAATTGGCGCAAACTCCAAGACATGAGTAATCCTAACTAGCAACAATACATGTGCATCCTCAATAATGGCTGTTCGATCGGACTGCTGTCCGATCGGTTTGCATCTCTTCAAGAACATTCAAGAACACTCATCTTCAGAAATTCTTCAAGCAGATTATCAAAGATTGAACATAGATCTATGAAAAGAATCTTGTCGCGATCAAAACCCTATGTTCATTATTCTCTAATTTGTTCCAAACAAAGTTTAATTTCCCTAAAACCTAGCCGACTACCGTAACGCTAATCACCAGATCTACACAAATTAAACATGATATAACACAAATTAAACCGGTAAATCTATAGATCTTAACATTCCGACCAAGACCCTGTTCTTAGAATTCATCAAAAATGTCTAGAAATTCCTAGATCTGATTATAAAGAAGATGACAGTTACGACATGAAGAACAAACAGAACAAACAATAGATTTTGATGTGAAAAACTTACCTTTGGCATTGTGAATGATGTGCAAACCAAGAAACCAATGTTCTAATCCAAAGAGAATCAATGAAAAATCAGAGGAAAATTTGAGAGAGAGAGAGAGGTCAGCCGATCGAACATGTAGCCGTTTTGACTGAGCTTTGACCACCTATTTATAGGTGTCATTGAATCGGTGTGCTGTCCGATCGGCTAGCAATGCTGTCCGATCGGTCAGCTGTTCGATCCAAGCATTCCTATATCTCTCAAAACTTTGACATTTTGACTTTTTGACCAAATCAGTGTTTGAAAATCCATTTAAGTATCTAGGTCCAGATTAATGACCCTAGGTACTTAATTTGTCAACCAAGTCCAACTTAATGACCTTGGTTGACCCGATACAAAGCGTACTGATGTTTTAATCAAACTTTTTCTGAAAATTACAAGTTTCAAATTAATGAACTTGTATTTGACTTTTCATATTCACTGCATTCAAATGATTAGCTCCAAACTCAACATCCAGCCCAGAAACTTCCTGCCTTCAATTCGAATCTGAAGATCAGCTCTCCGCTTTGGTTTGTCAGAAAATAAAGCAGAAATATAAACTCTTTTTGGAATTTTTAAGAAAGCATCTAGACTAGAAAAGAAATACAGAAAAATAAATGCAGTAAACGTAAACTATTTACAAACATATTTTGGTGAGTGTGTTAGGGAATCATATCAGCTTCCGACAAGTTACAAGTACCATTAAGCTTGATTTCATACACAGCATTTAAACAATTCACTTAGATTGTCGATATACTGATCCTTTTTAAATTCTCACACAAACTTCAATCTGTTCAGGATACGGAATTAATGTTTTAGAGACTTAAACTTATACGTGTGTCCCACCTTTTGAATATACTCCCGTATCCAGATCCCGATATTCAGTCTTACAGGCAATTATAACACAATGATATCTGTAGGGGTTAATAATTTATGAAGAATCATGAGAGCTCAGGTCAGAACTACCGTTCAGCAGAGAGATCATGACTCAACCTTTGGGTGTGTCCCCTTTAGAGGATCTTTTTTACAACAGCATTGCTAAGCAATTTTATTGTCTTATCATATATGCTGAGGGTGATGCTATGTTTCAAGCATTTGCAGAAAGTATTATTCGAGGACTAGGTCAGAACTTCCATTCAGCAGAAGTCCCGGAATAATACCCCAGATATCACTGAGTATAAAAACCTAGTATATCAGAAAAAGGAATCTTTCAAACGAGATTTCAGGGGTTACCTATATATCCAAGTAGTGTTCCCCAAGAAATAAGCAAGTAAGAATTTTAGGTTTATATCCCGAACAAATCTACTAAACGTGTAAAAAGCTATCGACACATCATCAGTGAGACTATTTAACGCATTTAAAACTTTCCATTTCTTTAGCGTACTGTAACCATCTAGCTGATGTACTATCATTTTCCCTTTTTACACAAACTCTTTTTGAAATTTTATCATGTTTTTGGCTTTTTCAAATTTTCTAATGTTTTTGGTTTTTCAAATTTTTTTTTATTGTTTTTGTATTTTCTGAAATAAAAACTACTATCTCCCCCTAAAGACCAAAACAAGTAAAAATTCCACAAACCATTGCAGATTGCTTTTCAACATCATCTACAGTGGTACCTTCATCAACGCCAACGATTTCCTCCGCATCCGATAGCAACTTCATACCATTAAGTTTCAAAAGATATTGAAAACGTGTTTTGTCAAATGCTTTGGTATGCAAGTCAGCTCTTTGTTCATCGGTGTGGATTTTTTCTATTCGTATCAACTTTTTCTCGAAACAGTCTCGGATAAAGTGATGACGAATTTCAATGTGTTTCATTTTAGCGTGATGAACAGGATTTTTTGTTATGTTTATAGCAGCCTCATTATCAACAAAGATAGGGGAGTTTAGAAATTGCAAACCGTAATCTCGCATCTGTTGCTGGATCCACAAGATCTGAGAGCAGCAACTGCTAGCAGATACATATTCAGCTTCACATGTGGATAAAGCGACAGAGGTCTGCTTCTTGCACTGCCAGGTGACCAATCGTGGTCCGAAAAACTGGCACCCCGCTGTTGTTGATTTAGCGTTCACTTTGCAGCATCCGAAATCAGAATCAGAATATCCTTCGAGCGTGAAATCGCCGACTTTTGGATACCACAACCCCAGAGATGGAGTTCCTTTCAGGTAGCGTAGAATCCGTTTCACAATTACCATATGCGAGGCTCTAGGACTTGACTGAAATCGGGCTGCGAGGCAGGTTGGATACATAATATCCGGTCTTGATGCCGTCAAGTACATTAACGAACCGATCATGGAGCGATACAGCGTTTCATCTACCTTCTCTCCGGTGAGATCAGGGTTTATCCCATGGTTCGTCGCTAATGGGGTGGACATAGGTGACATCCTGACATCCCGAATTTCTCCAGAACATCATGAACGTATTTTGTTTGATGTATGAAAGTTCCCTCGGGAAGTTGATCAACTTGAAGTCCCAAGAAGAAGTTCATCTCACCCATTGATGACATTTCAAACTTCTGCTTCATAACTTTTTCAAAATCTTTGCAGAGTTGTCCATTTGTAGACCCGAAAATTATGTCATCCACGTAAATTTGGACTATCAGAAGATGCCCGTCGACTTCTTTTGTGAACAGAGTGGCGTCTATATTTCCTCGGATGAAGTTGTTGGCTAACAGATGTTGAGACAAGGTCTCATACCAGGCTCTCGGGGCCTGATGTAATCCGTATAACGCCTTATCCAGGAGATAAACTTTATCTTTGTGAATTGGGTCGGTGAAGCCCGGTGGCTGTCCGACATAAACCTCCTCTTTCACCTTGCCATAGAGAAACGCTGACTTTACATCTAGCTGAAAAACTTTAAATCCTTTCCACGATGCAAATGCTAGGAAGATTCTGATTGCTTCAAGTCTTGCAACAGGGGCATATACTTCAGTGAAATCTATCCCCTCCTGCTGACTGAAACCTTGGACAACGAGTCGAGCTTTGTTTCGAATAATAACTCCTCAATCATCTCTCTTGCATTTAAACACCCATTTGGTATTGATCTTCCGATGTCCATCAGGCAAATCCACTAACTTCTACACTCCCAGCTTTTCGAATTGGCTCAGTTCCTCCTGCATTGCATTGACCCAAGAATCTTCAGTAAGCGCCTCTTTGTAAGTTCTTGGTTCAACCTGCGAGATAAAACAACTCAATGAGAATTCAGTTTGCAAAGGAGCAACTTTTGTATAAAAACATGTAAGCCCTTGATCAAGCTGTCTTCGAGTGCAGACGCCTGACTGCAACTCTCCGATTATCAACTCCTCTGGATGATATGAAAGTGTTCTTGGCATCACCTCGCCTGAAACATCTACCTCACCTTCCAGATTTGTGACATTTTGATTTACATCTTGTCCATTGACTGGAATTGTTTGATTTGAAAACTGAATTAGCTCCCCCTCAGAATCTGAATCATCACGATCAAATACAGGTCTGTTTTCAGATTCTTGATTATCATTTTCAACTGTCTGATTATCTTGAGCAACTTCATTCTGTTCAACATCGTCATGTTCTCCAGCATTGCTTGGACCTGCTTCATCATCATTTGAATTTTGTCGTTTTCGATAAGTTTCTGCTGGGAATCTTTCATCTGAATCTTCATACTCTCTTAGAATATCCAACTCGTCAAATAACTCTGGTTCTTCCTCCATGTCGAACGACTCCCACAAAGTATCATAATTGAAACGCCATGAGTCGCCGGGATTCTGTGGTGGCATTGTATGGCTTTGACATTCAACATTTGGAGCTTCAATAATCCGCTTCAGACTTGGAACGAAGATTCGTCGTAACGGACTTGCATAACCAATGAATATTCCTTCAATACTCTTCGGACCAAACTTTCCAAAAGGCTCTAGAACAGTACAGGGTGACCCGAACGGTTCAAGATACTTCAGATTCAGTTTGCGGTTATTGATCAACTCAAAGCATGTTTTGTTAAATTTCTTGACAGTGAGAACTCCGTTGAGCGTATAGCATGCGGCTGAAACTGCTTCTGCCCAAAAATTTATCGGTAACTTTGAATCAGCAAGCATTGTTCTGGCCGTTTCGATTAGCGTCCTGTTTTTACGTTCTGCAACTCCATTCTGCTGCGGAGTGTATGGAGCACTAAACTCATCCAATATACCTCTTTCATCACAAAATTCTTCCATCTTGTTGTTCTTGAACTCAGTACCATTATCACTTCTAATTCTTCTGATACGCCTTTGGTACAAATTTTCAATCTTTCTGAACAACGCCATCAAACTGCCAAAAGTTTCATCTTTCGACTTCAAGAATGATACCCACGAAAATCTGGAATAATCATCAGTAACCACAAGACAGTAGAGATCCCCTGTAATACTTTTGACGTTTACTGGACCAAACAAATCCATATGTAGTCTCTCTAATGGTCTGGAAACTGAATTGACTTGCTTTTTAGGGTGTGATTTTTTCTTCTGTTTGCCTTTAATACAACTAATGCACTCCCCCTGCAGATGAAAACCTTTGATATCAACTCCAAGAACCAAATCATTGTGCACCAAGTAATTCATTTTTCTAAGATGTATATGCCCCATCTTCCGGTGCCACAACTTTGATTCTTTCTCAGTTGCTCTAGAAACAAAACAATGTGCTTGACCTGTTGTTGTAGTTGCTACACTCATGTCCAACACATATAAATCATTCACTCTAGGTGCCCTCATGATAATCCATTCTTCAGGAACAACAAATCCTGGTTTCAAGATCAAACATTCTTTGTCTGTGAAGTGAGTGGTATACATATTGTCACAAATCTGCGAGATACTTAGCAGATTATTCTCCAACTCAGTAATATAGTTAACTCTTTCAAACGTAACAATCCCATTGGATAACGTTCCTTCACCAATAATTCTACCACCTTCATGACCAGCAAATCCCACATAACCACCATTGATATTTCTAACATCATACAGCAGCGCTGTCTTTCCTGTCATGTGCCGAGAAGCTCCACTATCCATAATCCAACGTGAAACGGATCTCGGAAGATCCTGCACATATAAAAAACATTTAATGAGATTTTGATGCTACCCAAGCCTCTTTTGACTCGGGTAACTTGACATTAATGTGAGTTTTTGTAGTGTAAAGTGGCGGAAAGTTTTTATCATTCATTTTTAAGCTTTTAGCAGTCACAACCTCAACCTCTTTGAATAAGAAAAATTCGTCTTTTTGAGGTTGACCAGATGGTTGGTCTTTCTTCACCACATACTTCTTTTCAGAAGTCGATTTTTGCTTCTCATATAAATCCAAAGGTACATACATCTTCTTGGTTGAGGATGATGATTTTTCAGTTTTAGACACCTTTGGTTTTGGAGAATTTTCTTTCTTGTCAACAATTTTTGGCTTCCATATTTGTTGAGGTGATGCAACCCGTTTGTAAAATTTGTCATTTTTAATTACCAGATTCTTAATAGGTTCAGTTTTGATCTTGGAATTATCATTTTTCAAAACCTTTTTCTCAACAATCAATGGAGCTTTTCCCTTCTCAACATCTTTCTTGCTTGAATTCATCACAACTTCAGTCTTAGGCTTCAGGTTGGTACATTTTCGTGCAATATGTCCAACTTGATTGCATTTGAAACATGTTCGGGTGTCAACTACCCTACTTGTGCCTTCAGACTGAGGTTGTGAGGCCTTCTTTTCAAATAACTCTTTGTTTGATTTTGAAAAATTTTCATTTTCCTCATCAGAAAGTGAACTTGAACCGTTTACAAACACTTTCTTCTCAGCAAACTTTTTGTTCTGAACATTTCTTTTCTGATAATTCTTACCACCCTGATATCCTCCCGACCATTTATTTCGATTGTTGTTAGAAAAACGTGGTGGAATAACAGGTTTCTTATAGTAAGCTTTATCTTTCTCAAAATTCATTTGCCTCTTTGTCTGATTCAAACCTTCTACTTCAGACAAATCGATTTCAACCAATTTGAAAACATTTTTCAATTTGTTCACATTAACATTCTCCAAAGGAAACTCAAAATCTGAATACAACTTATCAGAACCAGCCATCTTGTACATCACAAGACCCGGTTCATCATCTAAGTTGTTTTTAGATTTTGGTTTCGGAATGTAATTTTTCAGAAAACATTCTTCATCCTCAGCTGAATCACTATCCAAAACACTTTCAGCCATGCCTTTAACAATCTCAGTTTGAACACTATCATCAGATGATGATGAAGAAAATGTCACATCAATTGACTCTGGAAGTTTTATCTCATTTGTTTCAACTTCATCATTAACCAACCCTGATTGCTTCTTTGAAAAATTGTTTAGAACTGGTGGTGGAACTTGATGAAACCCGACCCCAGTTCCATCACAATATACATCTTCGCCAGCTTTGTTTTTCCCAATGGGTTTTGGAACAATGTGTTGCAAAACAAAGCTTGCAGAGTTGTAACTGTTCAGTTTCAAATTAATACGCTCATTCTCAATTTTAGCTTCTTCAAACTGAAGCTTCAATTTCGCAATTTCATCCAGTTGTTTGTTTATTAACTCTTCTTTAACCCTCAAAACACCTTGTAAATGACAATTTTCTTTGTATGTTTTACCGTTTCTATCATCAGAATCTTTCCCCGTGCGTTTTAGTTTTTCAAAATTTTCAGAAATTTGACGATTTTCAAGAATTAGTTTTTCATTTTCCTTCCTAACTCTTTCTATGTCAATTTTACCAGTTTCAATTTTGTCAGTTAATTCTTTTAATCTGTCATTCGAAGCTTTCAGCATTTTGTCACGGTTCAGGATCTGATCCTCAACTTCTCTGACTCTGTTTGTCAGATCCTCAACTTTCTTACCACTGAGATAAGTGATTGTACTACAAACCTTGCAATCTTTCATGCAATTTTTGCAGTCAATATCTCCATTTACTTTCTTACCTGATGCACTTGTTGACCCGTTTGAACTGACCTGGCTTTTAGACTCAGATACGGATTTAGACTCTACCTCAAGTTCCTTAGCAGCCAGCACCTTGTCAGCCATCTTTTTCAAGTTTTTGGCATTCAACTCTTGTGATGTATCAATGATCCCATCATCAATCTTCTTTGACTTTTCTTCTTTCTTGTTTTCTTTCTCTTCTTTGCTTCCCCACCATTTTCTTTGCCAACCCTCTTCTTCTTCCGTAACTTGTTGAATTATGGTTTCAAGATCGAGGGTTTTGTAGTCAATAGCAATGTTTCCTTAGGGGTCAAGATAACATTCTCTGTCTGGATCCCATCTCTTTGCCCTTTTTGCTTCAGTGTATATCTCAGAAATTCTGATAATTCTGTTTTGAGCAATCATCTTTCTGTTTACATACTTTTCTTCTTCATTTCTGTTGTCTTTATAAGGGACAGGTTCAACAATCTTTGCCATAAAAGCGTATCCAACCGCATCCTCTTCTGGTAACAACTCGCTCCAGTCAAAACCTTCATCGTCATGAATTACGGCGAGAGCTCTGGATTTTTCTTTATTATCTTCAAGTTGTTTCATTCTAGGCAGTTCTGATTTATTCTGATGATAAATTGCTCTCTTGTAGTAATCTTTTTTGAATGGATTTTCAGAATCATCAGCATAAGCATTCCGGCATTCTATTTTAAAATGACCTTTCTGTTTACACTTGAAACAGGTCACTTTTGTCTTGTCAAAGCCCAACTTGGTAGATGGTCCACCAATTGATTTTCTCCCAGTTATTTCCATAAAGCGTTGTGCCCGACGAACTGCACTAGCCATGCACCATCTTATGTCGATCAATTCCATCTCCTCGGGATCGATTTGATCGTAATCTTCTTTTGTTAAGTTGGTGTTGCCAATCTTGCCTGCTACCAAGCTCTCATATGACTCTAGCACAGATGCTAGGAAAACCATCTGTTGCTTTACAGACTCCTCGCTGAAATTTTGAGCGTTCTTTAAATCAACTGCGATGTTGCATTGAAACAAAATCTTTGCAGCTGATTGGTTTGAAGTTGATGAAGACCCACTGTGAAATCCACTGCTTGCATTCTCTTTGCTGCTTTCACTTTCTTTGCTAGATGTGTTGGAGCTTTTAGCAGAAAAAGCTGTTTTGGGAGGTGTATTCTTTGGAATCATGCTTTTTGGATAATACAAATCCAAGTTCTGCTGATATGATGAATGATTGACTTTGTGTGTTTTCTTTATCTCCAACTCGTGACTTTCTAGTCTTTCAATCAACAAATCAACTGTAAGATTCTTAGAAGTGATCGTATTTTTCAACATCAGGGCAAAGTATTGCCAATCCATCTCATCTGGCAATGAGTCAAACAATTTGTCGACTAACTCTTCTTGAGAATAGATAATTCCATGTCGCGCCAGTTCCAACTTCAAGTGCCCAAACCTCTCGATCATTTTACAAACTGATTCATTTTTTAAACAACCAAATAGATCAAACTCTTTTCTAAGTAGTTTCTTTTTGTTTTTCACAATTTCTGCACTACCCAAACATTTAACTTTCAACTTTTCCCAGAGATCTTTAGCATTAGTGTATTCGATCAAAGATATTATATCTTCTCGGACAGACTGAAACAGCAATGCGATGCATTTTTGCTCGGCAACAAACATATCTATCTCTTCGGATGATGTCAAATTTTCACCAACTTTCCCTCCATCACTGTATCCATTCTTTAAGCTTTTCCAGCTAGTATATGCAAATGCCTTCAACCATTCTTCAAATTTCTTGGCCCACCGACTGTACTCTTCGATCGCCATCAGTTTTGGGGGTTTGTTATATGTTCCGTATGCACTTTCAACACCCAAAACATCCGTCAAGGTTTTCTTTGCATTTGAAGTGTTCTCATTTGTGTTGCTAGAAGTACTATCATCTCCCGAGTTTCCAGCAAAAGCATACATATCACTGAAAGGATTCATGAATTCGTCCATCTTTCAAGTACCTGAAACAATTATCAAATACTTAGACAATTTTTTTTTGTGTTTTTCAAAAATTTTACACAAGTGTACTTGGATCGAATGACTGTTCGATCGATCAGCTGTTCGATCGGTCGTCTGTACGATTATAAAGACAATCAATTACCATCCGATCGGTCGTCTGTCCGATCGGCTAGTAATATGACGTAAGCAAAAGGTAACTTGTAACAACAATGTTGTCCGATCGGCTAACACTGATGATGTCAGCAAACAACTAGCAAATACTAACTAATCTAATCCGTTCAGACAGCTGTCCGAGCGAGTAGATGACGTCAGCACATATGAACAGTTGAACATGATTTTGATGAATTTGATCTCGTTTTAGGTTGAATTTGATTATGAAACTCAGTAGGATTATACTATGAATGATTGTGAATCAAATGATATCAATTTTAGCAATTTTTAACTGTAAATTCACATTCAATTTTAAGTTTTTCTAATTTTATGGTGATAAACTGAAAAATGATGTAAGAAATAAGCAGAAGACGATGAAATATGTCAAATCTCCGGTGAAATTTGATTCTAATCGGCAAGAAATGTCAAATCTCTGGTGAAATTTGACTTTGATCGGCAAATAAAGCTCGAATTCCGGTGAATTCGGTGTCGTTGATCTCGATTCAGCTTCCCTGGATGCTCTGATACCACTTGTTAGGTCCCTATGCACAAGATCTGATCTTAAGGAACAAGATGAATCGACTTTGTCTAATGTGCGGAATCTATTTTGACAAATCTCAGATAATCAACACAGAATTCAACTCTTAAAATACTGTCTGATCTTTCTATTAAACGTATATGAAAGTACAAGAGTTCCTCTGAAAGTCAGACTGACATGAGTTCACCAGAGAGTCAAAAGTGCAAAAGTTACAAATGACCTGATCGAACAGGTATTTATAGGCAGAATCAGGATAGAAGAAGTGCTGTCCGATCGGACGCCTGTCCGATCGGCTGGCATTGCTGTCCGATCGGACGCCTGTCCGATCGGTTGGGCTAGCCGATCGAACGGCTGTCCGATCGGCTGGCATAGCTTAACAAAATGCAGCACTTTTACAACACAATCCCATATCCTGATCTGCTAATCTAACACACGATCTCGAACTAGCGGCGGTGGTGTTTGCGTTAAAAATATGGAGGCACTATTTATACGGGGTAAAGTGCACCATATTTACTGACCACAAGAGTTTAAAATACTTCTTCGATCAGAAGGAGTTAAATATGCGACAAAGGCGGTGGTTAGAAACGGTAAAGGACTACGACTGCGAAATACATTACCACCCCGGAAGGGAAAATGTTGTGGCGGATGCCTTGAGCAGGAAAACGGACTATGTTCCAATACGAGTGAGGTCGATGCAGCTTGTAGTAACCTCGGGTTTACTTGAACGTATCCGAGAAGCACAAGCCAAGGCAATAAAAGAAGAAAACTTAAAAAGAGAAAGGATAGTTGGTCAGCTGAAGGATTTGGCAGATGGTAACCACAGATTGAAGACTCGATTCGGAAGAATATGGGTCCCAAACTCATGTGGAGTCAAGACGCGTCTACTCGATGAAGCTCATAAATCCCGTTATTTGTCACACCCCTTTCTGCGGCGGAAGCACGAGGTGTGATCATGAAAGGTTCTCATTGCATACGAAGAGTAAACATGCTACATGCTCGTAAAATAACATTCAAATACCATAATTTGAAAACATACGTTAGCGTTTACATCGCTAAGTCGCATAAAACATTGTCTTAAAAGTTTACAACTTTATTCAAAATTAAACACAAGCGACATCCACGAGCATAAGCTAGACCACGCGCACATCCATCCTAGTTACCTGAAATACATGTGAGTTTTTGGAAAAACGTCAACATAATGTTGGTGTGAATTCATGCTGTTTTGTATTTCATGTTTGTATACTTTGTATGAAAACATAGTTTGTGAGTAAATCAAGTTTTCATATGTAAATCCAGTTTCATGTGTACACCACGTACATCTGTATAATTCAATTTCTTCTTGAGTACCCCACGTACTCAAGTTTAATTCTCATTCTCTTGAGTACCCCACGTACTTCAAGTATAATTCAATCTTCTTGAGTACCCCACGTACTTCAAGTTATATATCAATTGTGTATGGTATGAATTTTATGTAAATACAGTATTTCTGTAATTATCAGATTGTTAATGGGTTGCAAGGCCATTAACCTGTGGCACGTCATAGGAAGTCACCAAACCTAAGGCATTTAATTGGTATATTCTGAGACACAAAAGCACCACTCGATTCTCGCCCCGACCGAGTGTGAGGCTGCCAGGCACCTGTTAGATCTAACCTTTTGTTCTGCGGTCTGAATGTATACGTTGATTAATGGTGCTTCTGTACCCTATTCGTGACACTATTTCTCATAACGCCTCCTACTTGGTTCTCGTTCTCACCAAGCGCGTTTCTTGTTATCATTTCTCATAGCGCCTTATACTTGGTTCTCGTCTCACCAAATGCGCTTCTCATTTTCATATATTTCGTCACACTTGGTTCTCGTTCTCACCAAGTGTACTTCTTGTATTTATATCATACCATTTATAAATATTGTACTTTTGTACATGTATTTCACCCCCGAAGTTATAAAAACTGAAAACAGTTAAAGAGAAAAGGGGGAGCATGAACTCACAACTTTGCGTTCCTAGCGTCGTAAACTCCACCGGATTTGCTTAATTAACGTCGTAACCTATACGCGTTTTCTTAACGTTAGTCACTAGACTTGCGTCGCACAAGTACAGTCACTCTCTTTTGTGTATATTCTTGTGTTAAAAATATTCTATATTTTTAACTACGTATCTTACTTATATTATTTTCTCCAAAAATAAATATAAGTCTTTTGTGTTTTGCACTTTGCACCCGAATTAAGTATCTTGTATGTTGTATGTGTATTTTTATATATCTACTCCTCATGAGTAATCAGTGTATTTTTAAGTCTTAATACACTAGCACGTATAACACATACTATATACACTTAACACACAAGTTGGTGATCAAATAATATATATTTTTCTCTCAAAAATATATACTTATTATCCATTTTTATTCTTGAAGAAATCACCATTTCTTATCATCAAAAATTAGGGAAACCTTAGTAATACTTTTAAACACATTTTTAGGGAATAAGTTTCTCAAAACTTATATTTTTCTAAGTGTCAAAATTTATAAAAATTTTGACAGAGTTTCCCCTAAAAATGGAGGTTTCCCACGTTTTCAAAACGTGTGTTTATTTTCTTTTAAATCATTATCAATCATCAACAACAATTACCAACAATCATCATCAACAATAATCACTAATTTCCCCACTTCATGAACTTGGATATTTACCAAGATTGTGTAGTATCTTACTAGCACATTTAGTAAGTCTTGTTATCTTTAAAAATAAGTTTAATTTCTTAAAAACTTTATTTTTAAAGAGTATGAAGTTTTACAACTTCTAGTCGGTTTTTACGAAAATTATTTCTTTGTTAAAACCCTTGTCACACAAGTATCCATACACTTGTTTGTTCACAAAAACCACTTTTGTTTGTGTAAGACCCGGTTTAGAACATGTGATTTCTTTAAAGTGTGGTTCTTCAAAAATACCACTTGCAGATACGTAGATCCGCTAGTTTTAAACACCAATGTACAGGTTAAATTACTTTTACACAAGTAAAATATTTTACACAAGTTCATGTCTCTAGTGTGGTAGAGTTTCGCCTTTTAACCCTTGTAGTAACCAAAAACGAGCTTATGTGAAGATCCATGATCTTACAAAGTCGGGTTAAACGATGATCCGAGCTACCACATCGTAGATCGGGTCTAGATAACCATATATTTCAACTACTACAACTTTTACACATCACATATACTATTAACCACCATTTTTAGAGTTTTTACTAGACTTTAGTGCTTCAAAACGTATGTTATCGATATTTCACCGACAATATTCCTTTTAACCACCTTAGATAAGCTTAAAAACAAGTTTTAAGGGTTATACCTCTAGCTCAAGGCTAGGGAAGATCTTTGATGAAAAATGGGTGGATAAAAGCTAACGGTAGAGGTCCTTCGTGTTCCGCTTGCTCAGAGGCTCCTAATACGCGATCCTTGAAGTGTGAATGATGTTGGAATGTAGTGATCAAGAGCCGAAGGTGGGTGTATGGGGCTGGGGTGGTTCGGCCGAGAGCCTTGAGGGAGGGAGAGAGATGAGTGAGTTGGTGTTGTGAAGTGATTATGTTATGTGGTGTTAACTCATGATCTTATAGGCAATAGGAAAGGGTTTTAACCAAAGGATTAAGTGTCACCTTGATACTAAGCATAATCCATTATAATAATCATCTTTGTACTCTTGTGTTCCCCTTGGTTGGGGCCGATTGTAATGTGGGGGGGGGTCTAGTTCGATTGTAACTAAGTTAGTTAGGTGATAATTAGGGTAAGTTAGATAATTAACTTAGTTACTTGTGTGCAGTACATTACAACGGGTGTTAGGGTAATCAGGGACCCTAACTGGCTCAGAAAAATATAGATAGTGAAAATAATAATATTTTCATGTTCCGGGTATTGTCCGGTTGTTCGGTTACATACCGATTCGTTAAAGTGCTAAATTACACTTTTTAGTGTCGTTTAAGTACCTTTCTTGTACTCTTTCAATTCCCAACACTTAGGGAAATATTCTGGATAATAAAACGACATTTCTGCATAATATTTATATGTTTAAATGCTGAATTATTGCTGATTTGTATAAATTCTGCACTTAAAGTGCGTTTCGGGTGCTTTTTAGTGCGTATTTTTGCTTTCGTATTGCATATATATTAACCCTTGTATGTATTCTTGGGTTTTAATGCATTCTTGTTGTCGGACCTACACCTAGGCCTCAATTCTGATGTCTGATTGCTTTCTGCAGTTCTGTTGACACATTGTGTCTTACCGGTGAGTTTACTATTATTCTGACGCAACGCTCTCGTTTATGCATAACGCAATATTTTGTAGTATACAACATGCATGAATTCACTTGTTTAATCATGTGTTCAGACATTGCTGACAATTAAACTCATAATTGCAGTCATTAAGCAATAATTATAGTGTACGGAAATTACCGGTTTGTGCCAGTTGTCACAGTCTCCCCCCGTTAAAAGAATTTCGTCCCGAAATTCAGACTGAACTAACTCTCGCTGGAGTCTTCTTGAATAGGTGGGGATACTTTTTCTTGAACTGGTCTTCACGTTCCCATGTGTACTCGGGTCCGTGTTTCGAGCTCCAACGTACTTTGACAAGTTTCACACTGCTCCTCCTGGTCTTGTTGACTTTCCAGTCAGTAACCTCAACGGGTTGTTCTGTAAATCGGAGGGCTTCATCAATATGCACTTCATCCAACGGGATGGTCACGTTTTCTTGCGTTGGACTCTTCTTCAGGTTGGACACATGAAACGTATCATGTACTCCATTAAGTTCTGCCGGTAACTCCAACTTGTATGCCACGGTACCAATTCTTCTCAATATTCTGAATGGTCCGATGTATCGTGGATTCAACTTTCCACGCTTTCCGAATCTGACTACGCCCTTCCATGGTGAGACTTTTAACAACACTTTGTCTCCCACCTTGAAATCTACCGATTTTCTATTTGGATCCGCGTAGCTCTTTTGTCGCTCTCGAGCCGCCTTAATGCGCTCTCGGATCTGTGCAATCTTATCGGTTGTCTCTTGTACAAGTTCAGGACCAACCATACGTTTATCTCCGGCATCTGCCCAACATAAGGGCGATCGGCATTTGCGGCCATACAGAGCTTCGAACGGCGCGGCTTTTATGCTCGTATGATAACTGTTATTGTAGGAAAACTCAACTAAAGGTAGATGAGTATCCCAGCTGCCGCCTAGATCCATGACACATGCACGAAGCATATCTTCTAATGTTTGTATAGTCCGTTCGCTCTGGCCGTCTGTTTGTGGATGGAATGCCGTGCTTAGATCTAACTGAGATCCAAAGGCTTCCTGAAATGATTGCCAGATTCTTGAGACAAAGCGTCCATCTCTGTCTGAAATGATTGAGATTGGCACTCCATGACGTGCCACAATTTCTCTTAAGTATATCTCAGCAAGCTTTCCAATGCTGTCTTTTTCTCGGATCGGTAGGAAGTGCGCAGACTTCGTCAATCGATCAACTATTACCCATATCATATCGTGCCCTCTCGGGGTCCTGGGTAATTTCGTTATGAAGTCCATCGAGATTTGTTCCCATTTCCACACGGGAATCTCTGGTTGTTGTAGTAGGCCGGACGGTTTCTGATATTCGGCCTTAACCTTCGCACAGGTTAGGCATTTTCCAACATAGACAGCAACGTCGCTTTTGAGTCTCGGCCACCAATAGTACTCTTTCAAGTCTTGGTACATCTTGTCCGATCCTGGATGGATCGAATATCTCGATTTGTGGGCTTCATTAAGGATGACCTCACGTATGCCACCGCAGAGTGGAACCCAGATACGCTTCTTGAAGTATAAGGCTCCCTCTTCATTTGGCACCATGTATTTCAATGCACCCCGGAGGTATTCAGCTTTACGGTTCTCTTCTTTAAGAGCTTCTTGTTGTGCATCTCGAATGCGTGCGGTGAGGTTCGTTCGAATCGTCATTTCCAACGCTCGAACCCTTAGGGTCTTAACCCTTTCTTTTCGGCTCAACGCGTCTGCTACAACGTTCGCCTTTCCAGGATGGTACTTAATCTCACAGTCATAATCATTCAGCAGCTCGACCCAACGTCGCTGGCGCATATTCAATTCCTTCTGATCAAATATGTGTTGCAAGCTTTTGTGATCTGTGAAGATTGTACATCGAGTACCATATAAATAATGTCGCCAAATCTTCAAGGCGAATACCACTGCGCCCAACTCTAGGTCGTGAGTGGTATAATTTCTCTCGTGAACCTTCAGTTGTCTTGAAGCATAAGCGATGACTTTTTGGCGTTGCATGAGCACGCAACCCAAGCCTTGTCGTGAGGCGTCGCAGTATACCACGAAATCTTCAGTGCCTTCGGGTAACGATAGTATCGGTGCATCGCAGAGCTTGTTCTTAAGTAGCTGAAAGGCTTCTTCTTGTTTGTGACCCCAGTCGTACTTCTTGTCTTTCTGAGTCAGGGTCGTTAGCGGTTGAGCTATCTTCGAGAAATTCTCAATGAATCGCCGGTAATAGCCCGCTAAACCCAAAAATTGACGAACTTCAGTTGGGGTCTTGGGAGCTTCCCAATTCTTTATTGCTTCAATCTTGGACGGGTCTACATGAATGCCTTTCTCATTCACCACGTGACCAAGAAATTGTACTTCGCGAATCCAGAATTCGCACTTCGAGAACTTTGCATAAAGCTTCTCTTTCTTCAGTAATTCCAAGATGGTTCTGAGATGTTGCTCGTGCTCTTCTTTCGTTCGCGAGTAAATCAGGATATCATCGATAAATACAATCACGAATTTATCGAGATATGGTTTGCATACGCGGTTCATTAGATCCATAAAGACCGCTGGTGCATTCGTCAGCCCAAATGGCATCACAAGAAATTCGTAGTGCCCATAGCGTGTTCTGAATGCAGTCTTTGGCACGCTTTCATCTTGGATTCTCAGCTGATGGTATCCAGATCGAAGGTCGATCTTGGAATAGTAGCTTGATCCTTGCAATTGATCAAATAAGTCATCAATCCTCGGTAGCGGATACCGATTCTTGATTGTGAGCTTGTTCAGTTCCCTGTAATCGATACACATCCGCAGTGATCCATTCTTCTTCTTCACGAATAACACTGGAGCTCCCCAGGGTGAGAAGCTTGGCCTTATGAATCCTTTATCCAACAACTCCTGCAGCTGTGTAGATAATTCTTGCATTTCGGAGGGCGCAAGTCGATATGGAGCCTTGGCTACAGGAGCGGCTCCTGGAACCAAGTCTATGTGGAATTCGACTTGTCGTTGCGGAGGTAGTCCTGGCAGATCCTCAGGGAACACATCAGGAAATTCCTTCACCACAGGAATGTCTTCGAGTCTCGGCTCCTCAGCCTTCTTGTCTATAACGTGTGCTAGGAAAGCAACACATCCTTTCCTTAGGCACTTTTGTGCCTTCATACAACTGATGATTCGTAGAGGCGCGTTTCGTCTTTCTCCATGCACGATGAGAGTTTCACCATTCGCTAAAGGGATGCGAATGATTTTCTCATGGCAAATAACTTCAGCTTTGTTCTTGGACAACCAGTCCATCCCGACTACTACATCGAAGCTACCCAATTGAATAGGTAAGAGATCGATGCTAAAATTTCGTTCGCCCAGTTCTAATGTGCAGCCTCTGACAACTTCGCCCGATTCAACAATTTTGCCCTTGGCTAGTTCTATGGAATAAGGAATTTCTAATCTACTAGATTCTATTCCGAGTATGCGTTTAAATTCCACCGACATGAAGCTATAATCGGCGCCAGTGTCGAATAATATGGATGCAAAGTGATTGTTAAGGAGAAACGTACCGGTGACCACGTTAGGGTCCTCGCGTGCGTCTCTTGCTCCAATCACAAATGCTCGAGCCGGAGCGTTGTTTCTCTCAGGGCAGTTCTTCATGAAATGGTCATTGCTTCCACACTTGAAGCATCCTTGCCCTTTCCCGTTACCATTCTTGTTACCAGCACCGTTCCCATTTCGGTTCTTTCCTTTTCCCCAACAGTCTTCTGTTTGATGACCCAATTTACCACATTTGTCGCACCTTGAAATGCGACAAGCTCCTTCATGATGAAACCTACATTTTTGGCATCTAGGCATGGAGCCTTGGTATGCTTTGGTTGCAAGGGTCTTCGTTTCCTGAGATGGGTTAGTGTCACGTTTCTTGTTGAAACCCTTGTTGTTGCGAGTAGCTTGGTTCAAACTTGTATGCTTTCTCTTTTTGTCGCCGGACGACTCAGCATGCGTCTCGGTCTTTTCAGTGGGGTTCAATGATAGCTTCTTCATACGAACACAATCTTCAGTAAGGCTGACAGCCAGAGTCACAGCCTCGGTGATTGTTGGTGGTTTGGCCGACGTCACCATGCCACGAAACTCTGAGGCCAGTCCCCAAATGTAGCGTTCAACACGCTTGAATTCGGGAGTCACCATGTAGGGAAGCACTCTGGACAGATCATGGAACCTTCGAGTATATCCATTGATGTCAGCACCTTCCATAGTCAAGTGCCAGAACTCTGTCTCCAGTCTTTGGAGTTCAGCACGAGAGCAGTACTTCTCTCTCATTCTTTCCCTCGGTTCCTCCCAAGTTAAGCCATAAGCGGCATCATCACCCAAAGTTTGGGCTTGCAGGTTCCACCAAGTCAGAGCTTCATCGACGAATAACCCAGTAGCAAAAGTGACTTGTTGATCCGCGGTACACTTGCTCATGCGGAAAGTAGCTTCAGTCTTCTCCGTCCAGCGCACAAATGCTACTGCACCTCCTGTGCCATCATAGTTCATCGGCTTGCAGTCGAGGAACTGCTTGAAAGTGCAGCCTTGAACTGCATTGCCTCCAGACGAATCTCCATTCCCATTACCCCTAGCGTTGCTTGGTCCTCCACTGTCTTGAGTTCGGTTCGCCTCGTACTGGGCGATAGCAGCGGAGATCCTTTCCTCCAGTAGGGCGTTCAGCTCATCAGCAGTTCTTGGCAGTGGGGGAGGAGGAGGTTGATCGTCATTGCGAGCATTCACAGCTTTCCTGGGTGCCATGTTCTGACAGAACATAACACAGCAGGGTTAGGCATTTGTTTGATATCGTCACACTAGACTGTAGTATCATATATATTCACAGGTATATATACCACACAAGTGACATCAAACAATTATTACTCTAGCAGAGTACTTAGTAGGCTTGCACTGAGGAAATCTATACGTGACAAGACTTGCTGTGATTTCTGTGCACTGACTTCCATAATTATGTATGCATCCATAATTACGTAACTCCTTGCACAGTCCGCACAGTTCGTTTCATCCTCGTATTTCTTCATTCAGATGGGCCATTGCTTTCAGGTAAAGTAACATATACTTGTGACATTCTACTTCTAGTACATGCTAATTATCATACATAATTGCAAGTAGTTTCTAGTCAACGACAAGTGCTACTCAAGTGCACTCTAAGTCTCGTAGTGTCTTTTCTAGACTCATGTAGACAGTTTCAGGTAGTGGATGTCGCGGGACGTTTTATGCAATGAAAACTCTTTGAAAATTGTTTTCGTGAATGGATCCTAGAGATTGTAGACTAGACTCGAGAAGGAATCCTGGTTCACTACAATCGCAGCTCTGATACCAATCTGTCACACCCCTTTCTGCGGCGGAAGCACGAGGTGTGATCATGAAAGGTTCTCATTGCATACGAAGAGTAAACATGCTACATGCTCGTAAAATAACATTCAAATACCATAATTTGAAAACATACGTTAGCGTTTACATCGCTAAGTCGCATAAAACATTGTCTTAAAAGTTTACAACTTTATTCAAAATTAAACACAAGCGACATCCACGAGCATAAGCTAGACCACGCGCACATCCATCCTAGTTACCTGAAATACATGTGAGTTTTTGGAAAAAACGTCAACATAATGTTGGTGTGAATTCATGCTGTTTTGTATTTCATGTTTGTATACTTTGTATGAAAACATAGTTTGTGAGTAAATCAAGTTTTCATATGTAAATCCAGTTTCATGTGTACACCACGTACATCTGTATAATTCAATTTCTTCTTGAGTACCCCACGTACTCAAGTTTAATTCTCATTCTCTTGAGTACCCCACGTACTTCAAGTATAATTCAATCTTCTTGAGTACCCCACGTACTTCAAGTTATATATCAATTGTGTATGGTATGAATTTTATGTAAATACAGTATTTCTGTAATTATCAGATTGTTAATGGGTTGCAAGGCCATTAACCTGTGGCACGTCATAGGAAGTCACCAAACCTAAGGCATTTAATTGGTATATTCTGAGACACAAAAGCACCACTCGATTCTCGCCCCGACCGAGTGTGAGGCTGCCAGGCACCTGTTAGATCTAACCTTTTGTTCTGCAGTCTGAATGTATACGTTGATTAATGGTGCTTCTGTACCCTATTCGTGACACTATTTCTCATAACGCCTCCTACTTGGTTCTCGTTCTCACCAAGCGCGTTTCTTGTTATCATTTCTCATAGCGCCTTATACTTGGTTCTCGTCTCACCAAATGCGCTTCTCATTTTCATATATTTCGTCACACTTGGTTCTCGTTCTCACCAAGTGTACTTCTTGTATTTATATCATACCATTTATAAATATTGTACTTTTGTACATGTATTTCACCCCCGAAGTTATAAAAACTGAAAACAGTTAAAGAGAAAAGGGGGAGCATGAACTCACAACTTTGCGTTCCTAGCGTCGTAAACTCCACCGGATTTGCTTAATTAACGTCGTAACCTATACGCGTTTTCTTAACGTTAGTCACTAGACTTGCGTCGCACAAGTACAGTCACTCTCTTTTGTGTATATTCTTGTGTTAAAAATATTCTATATTTTTAACTACGTATCTTACTTATATTATTTTCTCCAAAAATAAATATAAGTCTTTTGTGTTTTGCACTTTGCACCCGAATTAAGTATCTTGTATGTTGTATGTGTATTTTTATATATCTACTCCTCATGAGTAATCAGTGTATTTTTAAGTCTTAATACACTAGCACGTATAACACATACTATATACACTTAACACACAAGTTGGTGATCAAATAATATATATTTTTCTCTCAAAAATATATACTTATTATCCATTTTTATTCTTGAAGAAATCACCATTTCTTATCATCAAAAATTAGGGAAACCTTAGTAATACTTTTAAACACATTTTTAGGGAATAAGTTTCTCAAAACTTATATTTTTCTAAGTGTCAAAATTTATAAAAATTTTGACAGAGTTTCCCCTAAAAATGGAGGTTTCCCACGTTTTCAAAACGTGTGTTTATTTTCTTTTAAATCATTATCAATCATCAACAACAATTACCAACAATCATCATCAACAATAATCACTAATTTCCCCACTTCATGAACTTGGATATTTACCAAGATTGTGTAGTATCTTACTAGCACATTTAGTAAGTCTTGTTATCTTTAAAAATAAGTTTAATTTCTTAAAAACTTTATTTTTAAAGAGTATGAAGTTTTACAACTTCTAGTCGGTTTTTACGAAAATTATTTCTTTGTTAAAACCCTTGTCACACAAGTATCCATACACTTGTTTGTTCACAAAAACCACTTTTGTTTGTGTAAGACCCGGTTTAGAACATGTGATTTCTTTAAAGTGTGGTTCTTCAAAAATACCACTTGCAGATACGTAGATCCGCTAGTTTTAAACACCAATGTACAGGTTAAATTACTTTTACACAAGTAAAATATTTTACACAAGTTCATGTCTCTAGTGTGGTAGAGTTTCGCCTTTTAACCCTTGTAGTAACCAAAAACGAGCTTATGTGAAGATCCATGATCTTACAAAGTCGGGTTAAACGATGATCCGAGCTACCACATCGTAGATCGGGTCTAGATAACCATATATTTCAACTACTACAACTTTTACACATCACATATACTATTAACCACCATTTTTAGAGTTTTTACTAGACTTTAGTGCTTCAAAACGTATGTTATCGATATTTCACCGACAATATTCCTTTTAACCACCTTAGATAAGCTTAAAAACAAGTTTTAAGGGTTATACCTCTAGCTCAAGGCTAGGGAAGATCTTTGATGAAAAATGGGTGGATAAAAGCTAACGGTAGAGGTCCTTCGTGTTCCGCTTGCTCCGAGGCTCCTAATACGCGATCCTTGAAGTGTGAATGATGTTGGAATGTAGTGATCAAGAGCCGAAGGTGGGTGTATGGGGCTGGGGTGGTTCGGCCGAGAGCCTTGAGGGAGGGAGAGAGATGAGTGAGTTGGTGTTGTGAAGTGATTATGTTATGTGGTGTTAACTCATGATCTTATAGGCAATAGGAAAGGGTTTTAACCAAAGGATTAAGTGTCACCTTGATACTAAGCATAATCCATTATAATAATCATCTTTATACTCTTGTGTTCCCCTTGGTTGGGGCCGATTGTAATGTGGGGGGGGGTCTAGTTCGATTGTAACTAAGTTAGTTAGGTGATAATTAGGGTAAGTTAGATAATTAACTTAGTTACTTGTGTGCAGTACATTACAACGGGTGTTAGGGTAATCAGGGACCCTAACTGGCTCAGAAAAATATAGATAGTGAAAATAATAATATTTTCATGTTCCGGGTATTGTCCGGTTGTTCGGTTACATACCGATTCGTTAAAGTGCTAAATTACACTTTTTAGTGTCGTTTAAGTACCTTTCTTGTACTCTTTCAATTCCCAACACTTAGGGAAATATTCTGGATAATAAAACGACATTTCTGCATAATATTTATATGTTTAAATGCTGAATTATTGCTGATTTGTATAAATTCTGCACTTAAAGTGCGTTTCGGGTGCTTTTTAGTGCGTATTTTTGCTTTCGTATTGCATATATATTAACCCTTGTATGTATTCTTGGGTTTTAATGCATTCTTGTTGTCGGACCTACACCTAGGCCTCAATTCTGATGTCTGACTGCTTTCTGCAGTTCTGTTGACACATTGTGTCTTACCGGTGAGTTTACTATTATTCTGACGCAACGCTCTCGTTTATGCATAACGCAATATTTTGTAGTATACAACATGCATGAATTCACTTGTTTAATCATGTGTTCAGACATTGCTGACAATTAAACTCATAATTGCAGTCATTAAGCAATAATTATAGTGTACGGAAATTACCGGTTTGTGCCAGTTGTCACATTATTCAATTCATCCGGGGGCAACCAAGATGTATAACGATTTAAAGCAAAACTATTGGTGGCCCGGAATGAAAAGAGATGTTGTAAAATATGTGGAAAAGTGCATGACGTGTTTGCAAGTCAAAGCAGAACACCAAAAGCCGTATGGTAAACTGCAACCGTTGGATATCCCAGTTTGGAAATGGGAACAAATCATAATGGACTTGTTGACTAAACTGCCCAAAACCAACTGCGGTTTCGATGCTATATGGGTAGTCGTGGATAGATTGACGAAAAGTGCTCACTTCATTCCGATTCGTGAGACTTATACATCCAAAAAGATGTTAGAGGTATATACCAATGAAATAGTGGCACGCCACGGGGTACCGTTATCTATTGTGTTCGACAGAGATACTCGGTTTACTTCGAACTTTTGGCGCGAATTCCAAGAACAAATGGGAACTAAATTGTTCATTATCACCGCGTACCATCCACAAACGGATGGACAAAGTGAAAGAACAATACAGACGTTGGAGGATATGTTACGAGCACGCATTATCGACTTCGGGGGTAGTTGGGATGTCTATTTACCATTAGTCGAATTTTCATATAATAACAGTTACCACGCAAGCATCGGTATGGCTCAGTACGAGATGCTTTACGGTAGAAAATGTCAAACCCCAGTGTGTTGGGGCGAGGTTGGTCCACGCGAGCTCGCACATAAGGATGTAGTACAGATCACGAATGAGAAGATTGATTTAGTCCGAGCCCATTTGAAAGCTTCTCAGGATCTACAAAAATCATATGTAGACAAAAGAAGAAGACCAATCGAATTTCAAGTCGGTGACAAGGTTATGTTAAAGGTAGCTCCATGGAAGGGGATTATTCAGTTTAGAAAAAGAGGAAAGTTAAGCCCAAGGTTTATTGGGCCATTTAAAATCATCAAACGGGTTGGTAAGGTAGCGTACCGTCTCGAACTGCCTGAGGAGTTGAGCGGGATACATAGCACGTTCCACGTATCACATCTCCGGACATGTCTAGCCGAAGAAATAGCTTACATCTATTATGATGACATTGAAGTGGATAATAGTCTTAACTACGCAGTGAAGCCGATTGCGATTCTAGATCTTAAAGTAAAAAGCTTGAGAAACAAAGTGATTAATCAAGTAAAGGTCAAATGGGAACACAGAAAGGGCTCGGATACCACATGGGAGTCCGAAGAAGAGATGCAACGGCTCTACCCTACACTATTTGGTACGTACTATGGTTTCGGGGACGAAACCCTTTTAAGGGGGGTGGACTTGTAACACCCCGAAAATATAAAGTTTTATATTAGAATTGCAAAGTGTTAAATAAAAGAAAGCAAACTGATTAGGACTAAATAACCCAGTTAATTACAAGCCTTGTAGTGACTCGCAAGTGGGTTAAAACACTCAAAATATGAACTAAGGAAAATGGAGGGGCTAAACGTGTTAGAATTGAAACTTGTTTTAATAAAAACAAAATAAAATACACCAAACACACACAAGAGTGTGTCTGGTCGATTGAAGCACAGGGAGACCAGGAGAAACCCCCCACAACCCTAGTTCTTGTCTAATCTCTCAAATTGAAGGTCCAAATCAATTCTAAATCAAAATCCGAGCACGAAATAGTGATCTCCACTAAAAAAGGAGTCACAAGGTATGAAAATTTCATGAGAAATCTCTAGTTGAATTTCTGAGTGAACTTAGAGAATTCGAAATTATGATTGCATGTTTGTGATATAGATGATGTAGTAACAATATAGTGTCCAGGGGTAAACCCTAGACAAATATATGATGAAATCATGCCTAATTGTAGTGAACCCCATGAACACCATTGAAGGTGATTAGTGGGTTTGTGAGAAGCTTAATAAACACTAGGATTTTTGGTTGTTATGCTAGTGTAAATTGATTTTATGAAGTAATCTCTGGTTATTGATGTTAAAGGTTAATATGAAATTGTCCGATTTATGTTAATTTCAGCTATGTAACAAGTTACGAACTTGATAATGAATTGTATAAAAGTCTGCCTTTAAAGTGTTTGTAAAAATGCCTCAAAGAATGTTTAAAAACTGAAATTCAAGTTGAAACGCATATTTGTAATGTTTCGGCAAACTATGCGATATATGTTGAGAAAAGATTTCTAAGCATGCTATGGTTGAACTCTATAGGAAAGGAAGTCGGAGTGTCTAGTGGACAAGCCGGTGGTGACGCGCGTTTGAAGGGTTTGCTTTGAAGGTACGTAACTTGATTCGTTAAATTAAGTAAATTTTGGTATTTGAACTAGTATAGTTGTGTTTTAGAACAAAAGCTTGTGTCGATTAAGGTGACAATGTTCACCATTTGAATTAATAGGTTAGGACTCGACTAGGAAGTGTTTGGTAGTCAATATAAATGGAGGATTCCATAATTGAGCCCAACGGGTCGAATAATTGGGTAGTTAGTAATGTTAGTGTTTGATAGTTAGCTTTTGGCGTTGAAAATCACAAGAGCATGAAGCTATAAGATTGGTAATGAAATGCCGGTGATATTAAGCCCCGGATGTTGGGTGAAAACGCCTTAAGGTTGCTATCTCATTTGTACGAAAATTGGTATAAACTTGGTGGGTTGAATAATTACAAAGGGATTTCAGTCATTCGGTCCGTAACCCGAATTTTTGGAACAATGAATGTTGTAGGCACGTCGGTAATGAAATTACAAACGTATAGGAAAAAGAATCACTTAAAACGGACCTACGGATCAAAAGTTATGGGCATTTTAAGTTAAAATTGGTCAACTCCGGAGCTGGCAGGAAATGCAGGCCAAAAACCTGCACCTGCTGGAAAATGGTATCCCCCGTGCCACGCGACAGGATCAACTAGATCCGGTGCGACACGCGAGAGCCGTCGCGACAGAATGAATGATGTCTGACGCGACACGCGACATATCAAATTCTGAATTTTTATTTTATTTTTAATGATTCGATGCTGGAAGTTGTTTATACGCACTATATCAATGTCAAAACTAACATTTTAAGTGGTTTTGACTTTAGGTGATGATGGGGACTTTCCGGATGGCGATCAAGCATGTTTTGAAGAACCGAACACGCACTTTTGAAGCTTCCGCATTAGATTAACTTTGTTTTGGACAATGTCTATAATGTAAACAAATTACTAATCATGTTTTGAATGTTGGAACTAGTTTTGTAGTCAACTAGTATGTGATCACCCTAAAAACTTAAATTTTGTACTTATTTTGAAGTAAAGTACTATTTTATATAAAATCATGCGTAATTTTCATTAAATTCGATTAGAAATTAGACGGGTGTTACACTTCCTCCTTCTCAAAAATTTATGAATGCTGTCTTGGATCCTCAGATCTTCGAGGACCAATACTGCATAGCCATGTGTGACAGCTTCTCCCTGGGTCCTGGGATGTTAGAGGGCGCTCAGGTGCTGAAGGGAGAGAAGAAGGATTTGGAAGATCGATTGTAGTCCTCCCAATCTATTGCTGTGCAACTTCAATGCCGTGTTATCAATGCTGAGAGGCTTCTATTAGAGAAAGGGGTATGTCTCCTTCGTTTCTCTCCTTTTGTCAGGTCGCGTTTCTTCTAATTGTTGGCTTTTTTGTCGTTTGTGTTGTGCTTTTCCTTGTTATCCCCTTTTTATTAGCACATGGAGATGGTGATGAAGGACAAGGAGAAAGATTGGAAAGAAGAGCGAGCCGGATTATTGTAGGAGCAGGGGCGATTAAATGGAGATATCAAGCATTACCAAACTGTTGCCTTGGTTGCTTCCCAGGACGTGGAGACTTTGTATGCTGAATTAGGCGTTATTTAAGATGCCAATCAAAAGCTGGCCTCCCAAAGTCAATAGTTGTTTTCTCAAGGTTTTGGATGCTTCCTTGCGTGTTTTACCAAGACTCCGGACTTCAAAGGTTCCCTAGAGAATGCTTATCAAGCGTATAGAGACGTAGGGTACCAAGCGGGGCTTAAGGATGGATATGCTTTTTCATACCAGGGTCTTGAGCGGAAGAAGACTCCTCACTATAACTCCAAAGCGAAGAAGCAGTTGACTAAGCTTCAGAAGGAGTTTGATGGCAAGACCGCTACTCTTCTTGAGCAGCTGTCCGCTATCCCTATCATGTCTCTCCAGGAACTCAAGTCTTTGTTTGCATCCATTGGTTCTCCTTCCGGCGACTCCTACCCTTGATAAACTTTTTAAACAATATTCGATATTGTTGTAATGCCCCCTAACACTTACTTAATACTTTGTCTTTTGTTGTTTGGATCTAGGCCTTTATGTTGGGGCCCACTGGAACTCAGTAACCACTGCTACTCCTTACCCTTACTTTTTATTATCCATGTTTGCTTTTAAATGGCTTGTGATACTCTGGTGTATGGATTTTTGTTCTTTGTCTTTTCTTTCTTGCAGGAGCCATTTGAAGCCAGAGTATGATGCCTGCTTTTGAGGAGCCTACGTTGTCCTCGGCGTTGAGATTCTTTGTTTAAGTTGTTTTTGATTTGTAACTTTAGATGTTGGTTGTAAATCATATTTTTGGATGGAATGTTTCCATCTTTATTTTGCTTGTACTGTAGCCTCTTAATTTCGTTTAGATTGTAGCTTGTATACAAAAGACAGTTTGTTCAATTTGTAATTGCTTCTTATGGCAGTAAATTGAGTTTGTCATTTGGACTAGTCGACTTCGTCCTTGCCCCACGGTCGGGCTTTATGACATGTTTTTCTATGTCAGTGTACAAGTTTTTGTAAGGTTCAGGACAGTAGGCACATCTGTCGTGGTCCATTTCCTTGTTGTTGGGCTATGTTCTGATAGCCTTTTAGGTGTTTGAACAATTATAAACAAGTCATTCATTACCATTATCTGGAGAAACTTTCAAGTTTATACATTGTTCAAAATATACAGTACAATTAAGGGGGAAATCCTATTTCTATCATTAGCTTCGCATAATGGGCGGTCTAGGTTTGCCTCCCTGTCTTTTGGTGTTCCCCCGACCTTCTTGCATCTTGGCACGATTCACTTATAAGTAGTATTTTATAAGTTGCATCAGATTCCACGTCCCTGGGTCCTCCTTCCCTTTAAGCGTTTCCAACTTGCACGCACCCTTTCCATTTGCCCATGTAATCATGTAAGGTCCCTCCCACTTGGGCCCTAGTTTCCCAATGCTTTCTTATAGACTGGCATCATTATCTCTTCAGACTAGGTCTCCCGGGACTTGGTTTAGCCTCTTCATCCTTGCATTGTAGTACTTCTCCATTTGCTTCTTGTATCCAGTCTCTCATACAGCTACGATTTCTTGCCTGTCCTCCAACAAGTTGAGGTTTGTCCTGAGGTCCTACTCATTTTCGGTGTCTCGTAGCCTCAACCTTGTCATGAGAGAGCCAATATCCACTGGGATGACGACTTCGGTTCCATATGTGAGACTGAAGGGAGTCTCTCCATTGGAGGTTTTGTGAGTTGTTTTGTATGCCCACAGGACATATGGTAGTTCTTCCAGCCATCCTTTTTGCTTTCGTCCCAGCCTTCCCTTCATTCCCGCGATAAGGCTTTGATTGGCCCTTTCTACTAGCCCATTGCTTTGTGCATGAGTAACGGATGTAAAGATTTGCTAGATGTGCATTTGTTCGCACCATGGTCTAAACGGTTTACCAGCAAATTGCACTCCATTGTCACTGACTAGTTCTCGTGGAATTTCGAAGCGACAAACAATGTTGTCCAGGACAAATCTCTTTATCTGCTCGCCTGTGATCTTTGCCAGGGGCTTGGCTTCTACCCACTTCGTGAAGTAATCGATGGCCACTACTGCATATTTCACTCCTCTAGGACCCTCTGGGAAAGGTCCTATAATATCGATGGCCCATTTCTTGAATGGCATGACGTAGAGATCGGGATCATTGGATGTTTATGCTGATAGGTTACCGGGGGCATGTATTTGGATGTTATCACATTTTCTGATTTCCTCGACAGCACTGTCGTACATGCCATTCTAATAAAACCCTGCATTAATTGCTTTTGCTACCACCATTTTGGATCCCGAGTGCATTCCACATATTTCTTCATGGATCTCTTGGATTACGTACCTTGCTTCCTCCACGTCTACACATTTCAATGATGGTCCCAAATATGATCTCCGAAAGAGTTGGCCGTAAAGGACCTCATACTAAAGTGCCTTCACTCTTATTTTTCTGGCTAGTATTTCATCTTCAGGGAATGTTCCTTCTACTAAGAACTTAACAATCGGAGTCATCCATGACTCTCTTCCTCCTTCTACAGAGGACACTTACTTGTACGTGATAGACGGTGAGGTCAGGACTTCCACCTTGACTTCTTTGGCTAAGTGGCCGAAAGCCACTAAAGCCAGTTTGCTCAGAGCATCTGCTTTTCTGTTCCTGCCCTGGGGGACATAATTCAGCTTGAAGGAAAGGATTGAGCTAGCAAGTTTTTTTTACTTTGAAGACATATTGAGCTATGGCATTATCTTTAGCGTCATATTCCCCATTGTATTGTTTGACAACCAGTTGTGAATCCGAATGGGCTTCAACATTTCTTGCTTTCATCTTTTTGGCTAGTATGAGGCCTACTAGGAGGGCTTCATATTCAGTCGTGTTGTTTGTATTTTCAAAATCTAATCTGATTGCATAGGTCAGCTCAATGCCCTCCAGGCTGGTCAGGGTGATGCCCACACCATTGCCTTCCTTGCTGGAAACTCCATTAGTGTGCAGCTTCCATACTGCTACTTCCTCTTCTTCTTCTTCTTCTCCTTCTCCTTCTCCTCCAGCTCTTTCCATTTGAGGAGTTCTCTTTCCTCTTCCTCCGGGACTTCCGCCAGGAAGTCTGCGAGGATATGTCCTTTCGTGGTTGTTCTTGTTTTGTACTCAATTGCATACTCCCCCAGTTCCACTGCCCATTTGGCAAGTCGGCCTGAAAGCTCTGGTCATCTCAGGACCTTTTAAAGTGGTTGATCTGTGAGTAGTATGACCTTGTGTACTTAAAAGTATCTTCTAAGTTTCCTGGATGCAGATACTTTCATCCGGCCCTTAAAGCGTTCTGCAGATGAAGTAGATTGGTATCTGTTTATCTTGTCTTTTGAACAACATTACAAAGTTGATAGTTGTCTTGGATGCTAATAAGTATAATAGGAGGTCCTCTCCTGGTATGGGTGTAGCAAGGGTCGGTAAGTTGCAAATTAGCTTTTTCATTTCTTGAAAAGCTGTTTCAGCCTCCTGGTCCCATTGAAACTTACTTGTTTGCAGGCATTCCTTTAGTACCTTCATGAATGGGAGGGTTTTGTCAAACACTTTTGAAAAGAAACAATTGGGTGCGATTAACCTCCTGTTCAGCAGTTGGATGTCTTTGAGGGACCTTGGAGATCTCATTTTGACCACTGCTTGTGTTTTTTTTGGGTTGGCCTTAATTTTTCCCCTGGTCACGATCACGCCTAAGAACTTGCCTTCTTCAAACTCAAAGTAACATTTCCCCGGGTTCAGTTTCATGTTTACTCCTTGCATGGTTCGAATTGTTTCTGCTATGTCTTCGAGCATCATGGTTTCTGTAAGGATTTTAATCACAATATCTTCTACGTAGACTTCCAAGTTCCGTTCCATCTGGTCCTTGAACAATGTGTTCATGAACCTTTGGTAGGTTGCTCCTGCATTCTTGAGCATGAACAAAATTTTTGTGTAGCAAAAGACGCCTTCATCTGTTATGAATGTCGTTTTTTCCTCGTCCTCCAGGGACATCTGAATTTGGTGATATCCTTTGTATGCGTCCAGGAAGCACTTTAGCGGGTATAGGCCAAGGAATCTATTTAAACATCAATCTCAGGCAGGAGGTAGCAGTCTTTGGGGCAAGCCTTGTTGAGGTCTATATAGTCTACACACATTCTCCATCCCCTGTCTTTTTTTCCCACCATTACCAGGTTTAAAATCCATGTAGGATATCGTACTTCCTTCACTATGCCTACCCTCAAAAGCTTCCTTGTCTCATCACATGCGGCCCTTCACTTCTCTGGCCCCATACTCCTCTTTTTCTGCTTGACTGGTTTCATCCACCCGTGAGTGTTGAGTTGGTGCTCTGTTAAGCTTCGAGGTATGCCACACATGTCGCTGTGCTGGAACACGAAGATGTCTATGTTGAAGAGGAACATCTCCTTGAGGGCGCTCTTGCACTTATCACTCAGGTGTGCACCTACTTGTATGGTTTGCTCTCTGAATCTTTCATTTAAGACCCATTTTTCTACCCCTTCCTCCTTAGATTCCTTCTTTGTCCCCCTTCTAAGACTGAGGATACTACTTCATAGGAGGATTTCACTTAGGCCAGCCCTCTGGGTGTTTGGAAAACCAGGGCTCCGTGAGGAGTTGAGGCTTGTGCTTGGAGGTCTCCAATGCCTGGCCTCCTTAGTATGGCATTGTACTTTGAGGGTGCCCTTATTACTGAAAATACCAGCTCTTTGGTTCTGACTCTGTCACCTATTCCTACCGTGAACGGGAGCCTTATCTTTTCCAATGGGTGGAGATACTGTTGTTGAAAACAGTGAGGGGCATGGAGTCTTCCTCCAGCTTGTCCCTTATATCCCTGTCAAACCTTAGGAAACAGTGTTCGTATATTACTTCTACCCTACTCCCACCATCTACATGTATTCGTGTTACCCTATGTCCCACTATCCTGGCTGAAATGTTAAGTTGGAGCCTTTGGATCTCGTGCCTCTCTAGATGAGGTATGAGTATAGGTGCTTTTATGTAGTCTAGTGATCCCAATACTCTAGCCTTAATGCTTCAGGAGGAGGTATATTCGTCTCTTCGCCTGATCATCTCTACAAAGCCTCTCTCTGGCTCCTCAGGCTTCACATCCTTCCCTTTTTTGTCTCCCATTCCTTTATTTCTCTGATCAGATGGGACACTTTCTCTGTCTTTACCGCCAGTTCGATTTCTCTTTTTAAGTACATGCAATTGTCTGTTTTATGACCGCATCCCTTGTGGAATTCACAATATTCATTTGGGTAAGCCTTTTGCCCGGATTTAATGGGAGAGGGCCTTGGGAAAGAGTTCTTGACTCTTTCTGTTACAAGTATTTCGCTTGGCGTCTTGGTGAGGGGTGTGAAGGTATCATAATAGGGAGCTGGTCCCCTTCCCCTAGGCTTATAGGGGAGAAGGTTGGTCGAGACCTGTCAGGTTGCAATTTATCGTAGTGGGACTTTTTAGGGTAAGGATTACCTTTGTCTTGAGATCGAGAGGTGATGTTGGGCCTCCGGGATCCAGTATCTAGCTCATTGGCCTTGCTGCTAGAGTCTCGGGGGATTCCTCCCCCAACTTCTCACAAAGTTGTGTGTGTTTTAGCCCATTGATGAAGCTGCTTATCTTCATTACCTCCGGATGTCCTGATCCACATGTTCGCTATCTCTTTGATGGATGTGCATGATCTCGTTTGGGTTCTTAATCACCCTATTCTACTGGTTGAAGTTTCTCAGGAAGTTTTCACACAGGTCCTCATAACTATCTATGCTCCCAACAGGGAGGTTATCAAACCAGAGACGGGCTCCCTCGGTTAGGGTCTGCACAAACATGTGGCACCGTGTAGGCATGGACCATCTGCCTACCTGACCGACTCCCCTAAAGGCATGTAGATGGTCCTCAGGGTCTTTGGTTTCGTCGTACCTATCCACATTGCTTGGAGGCTTGAGTTTTGGAGGTAGCAGCGCTTCGGCTATTCGTCCAGTAATCTTGGATACCTCTGCAAGGTCCTTAGGCAAATAGGGTTTGTCCAAGGCATCACCACCTTTGCTCTCGTCGTGCTTACGGTCCCTCCTATCTTTGTCGTCTTCCTTTTCCTCTGGCACGACAGCTTTCTCTTCCTGTGTCATCTACTTAAACACAACCCTGAAAGTAGCCAGAGGGTCTGGGTTGGTCTCCCCATCACGAGAGGAGGTATTACCCTCCCTCTGGAGTGTGTTAAAGATGAGTCTTGATCTAAGACTTTCCAACTTTTCCATTTTTTCAAGATCGTCAAGTTGTCTACGTAACTCATCCTTATGCTTTGATACAAACTCGGGGGTTATGTTGGTCTTTTTTGTTGACAGTGGTTCCAAATCCGTTATCTTCTCAAACTCATCAATGACATCTTCAACTGAGACTTGTTTCTCAGTCGTCTGAGTGATTGTGACGCCCTAACACAATATTACCCTTAATTTGCAGCGGAAAGTACATACCTAAAATTTCTTTCATGATATCCTTTCTTTCTCTCAAATACATTAATTCCTTTTTATAAATTAATCAAAAACTAACATACTTATATCAAATTAAGTGACCACCTACACACCCACGTACAATCCATATCTTGACTCGATCTTCAACCGCGTACACTTCTTGATAAAACATCCATAACCCTGTACGGCCTGCAGTCACCACATTCAATCAAATCATTAGCAACAGGTGACATAATAAAAAGTAAATCTTAGCACATGCATAGTAAAGCGTCAACATATCATGCTTTCTCTTATACCAGCCCCTTCATGCATCCATTCGATCACTAGCATCGGATTGCGGAGTTAACCTTCACTTCCATTGTTAACATGCCTATACTTTACATTAATTCTCAATAGAAAACGGTTAGTATCATTAGCTTCTCTTCATATGAATATATTCTCGAATACCCATAACTCATCTTATTCATTCAGCATATAATTAAATACTCACTCAAGCATGTATTCACTTTCTATTCATACACGTACTTACAATTTACATCCTACATGTATAACTCCTTAATTCATCTTTATGCCTAATTCATTATGTAAGTTCCCTTTCTTACCCAAAAGCTTAATCGAATCTCTTTCTTTACCACTTCCAACTCATTTGTACTAAAACTTAACTTAGTAATAACATCGATTCATATCTTCTCACACTACATTCAATAATTACCATATATCATAACTACTGTACCAAACAAAAGGGTAAGTTCAGAGTTCACTTACCTCATGCGTCCGAGTTCAAGCATAGCTTCCGTGTTTATCCTTGGCCCGTTGCCCTTCCATGCTTGTGTCCATGTTGACATGACTCCTATCCGTACATGTCATCACATTCATCATAACATGATTAGCATACATACCTTTTAATGAAGGTTTCTTGCCATATCATCTTATCAAACTAATTTCTCACTTGTAATGCATTCAACGCACATTCCTTATACAAATCTATTATCTAATACATCGTCATCACATTCTATACTCATTTATTCATTATTAGCATACAATCTCACTTATCATTTTCTCCTAAGCATTTCATCAAACACTTGGTGTGCATATCATTTTCTAAGCATAAGGTACAAGTGCTTTAAGCATGTTCTTCCCTATTTCATCTTATGAACTATCACATTCAAGCAACATCTCATAATCATAAATTCCACATCAAGTTTATCTATCTCAGTTTACCATAACACCTTATACATCACAAGATCACACTATAACATCTACAAGTTCATCATGATCATCATCTTCACACTCATGAAATGGGTTTCATTCTAAATCACCCAATTACTTGAAATTATTCATGACACAAGTTCTATTTGGTGTTTCTAACACATCTACATGCTTAATTTCATACAATTTCATGGATTGATCATAACCCACTTCAAACAAGATCATCAAATCTAAGTTTTAAGACATACCTTATGATCCCCTCGTGATGGTGATCATTAATCCATGCTCGATTATGAATTTAGACTTCATTTGGCCCTTCAATTTGAAGATTCTTCAAGAACTAGGGTTTGAACCCTTGGTTCTTTCTCCTGGACATCGATCCAGAACACACACGAGTGTGTGTGTTTGTGTGTGTGTTTTCTTTTAATACCACAACTTCCAAGTTGTTCACTTTGGTCCCTCATGTTTTGTTTTAATTAAATAAGGCTACAACCCTTCGTTTAATACCAACGATATTAACAATCAACTAGGTTAATCATTCCTAGTTAATGTTCATTTACGGGTTCACTTTTATCCCCTAACGGTATTTTACCCGTTCTTTTATATTAACCGGGTTTAAATTACCAAACCCATTTTTGGGGTGTTACAGTGATCTTTGAGATCTTAGCTTTGGTAGGGGGGTGGTGTTGTCATCTTGCAGGGTTGGTTCTAGTGAAAGAGTTTTTTGAACAGGAGTGTTCTTGTTTGGCTACTGATGTGCTAAAAGTGGTCAAATAAATATAAACTAAATTAACCCTAAATTCGACACCTAAATTTTAAATTTATAAAACTAAGACTCTCTAATCTAGACCACACAACCGGCAAGTGTACCGGTCATGCAGTATAGCCTAAGTAAGTCCGAGTATCGAACCCACGAGACTCTCTAATTACGTTGACTAGACTCGACTAACTTAACTGACCTAACTGAATTACTTGTTTTTATTGTTTTGGGGGGTTTTCTAAAATCCTACGATTGCAATTAAATTTAAACTAATTAATTAGACTAACTAGACGCGACTTTGGACGAAGGTTTTAACTTAGTGATGATAAACGACTACCTAGGCTAGAATCCTATTTAACTAGGAATGGATTTCTATTCGAAACTAAAGTGGTATGGAACCGGAATCTTTGTGTGCTAAACCCTAAGAAATCCCTACTAAGACCTCCTGACCCTTCTCGGGAAGAAACCTGTGAGACTCTACGGGGCTGTTATGACTACCGGTTGGTTAGACTTCCTCTCATTCCTCTAACTTCTTTAAAAGTGCCTTAATCCGACAATCTACATCTCAGCGTGAAAGTCTAAGGCAACTATGGATTTTAATTTAGTTTACTAGACACGAATAAGATTAGGGAACTAAGACCGATTTCTCTCAAATCCTAATCCTAGCTATATATCAAACCGAGACCTATTAATAACCTCGAGCCTCTCAGCGACAAGATTAGCAGAATATCAAGTTTTAAATATATTTTATTTACTGTTTCTAAGGTTATTGGCCAATTCACCTAAAGACTATCCGAACCCGCAAAGACTCGAACAATCAACACAAACCTATCCTATGAAAGACATTCACCAAGGTTCATGTGAAACGAATAAACAATCAATAATCAAAACTAGATACGCATATGCACTAAGTTAAAGATTCCAAAGTTCTTTACTTTTTAAGAAAAACCCATAGACACGATAATAAACGAAAAGAAGTCCAAACTTTATTAAATATTTATCTTAACCTAGGTAGCAACAAAAAGTTTAGCCAAGAATCATGGTCTTAAAAATAAAAACACAAAGTTTAAATTCAGAATTCATAGACATGAAACAAAGAAAATAGGAAAACAAGAAGAATGGAATAACAAAACCCGTTTATTCTTTGTTCTCTAAGCTTCCCGCTTCAAACCCGATGATTCTTGAACTTGATTCTTTGCTAAACACCTTCTCAAAATTCGTCCACACTGATGCGATCACGTCCACAGCAGGTATATGTAATTTCAGTTCAGCCGTGATGTTGTATGATATCCCCCCTTCTAATTGGCGTCCAAAAGAGTTATATATGCCACTGATACCTCCTCAAAATATTAATAGGGCCGGCCCATGAAGGATCCAATCTCCATCATTCTAAACTAGTTTAATACCCGTCCGGTGGACGGGTTACACTAACAACGTAACAAACAAAGATAATGTATATTGATGGTGTTTCGGTTTGCTTCTTCTTTTCTTCTTTTCCATCTCCTTTTCGAAAAAGTTACAACCATCTAACTTTTCATTTTCTTCTTTTCAAACCACAAAAACTCATTCTCAACACATTATCCAAACACTACAAAAATGACCTATTAACTTTTAAGAAGTCAAAAACATAAAAGGAGCTCAAAATAAGCAATCCCAAACACCCACATTAAGTGGACACGAGTCTAAACAACATTATAAATAAAAGCACCATTTTTAATTTATAAAAGGAAAATGAACGTGAACAGTTTACAACCACAAAACACTATAAAATAAAAGTGATAGAGTGATAAAACATGAAATTGTGTCATTTTATTGCAAAAGTAAACGATAGGCAACACTGGGGGAAAATGTTATAACAATCAAACATGGTTTACTGCCTCAATTTTTTCGGCTTTTGGATCGTCCTCTTTAACCTCAAAGATGGCCTCTTTTCGGCTTGTTGACTTGATGCATGGTGCCCATTTGTCAAACTTCGTGTATTTTTGCCATCGTCTACTGAGGCAACCTCATGGTTCACATCAACAACCACCTGAAAATTGTTATACAAGTATGAGAGTAAGGAATACAAAGTATAGATATAAAGTTTCATTACATGTAAAAACAATTAACGATTCTTGCTGACTTGCTGCATTGTGGACATCTGATGAATTTAGTGTACATCTAGCATCATCTACTGGGGGACATTTAGAAATGTCAGTGTCGACCTCATGTTCCACATTATCAACCACCTAAAGTTGTTATACAAGCGTGAGTGTAAGGAATATAAAGTATATAAACAAAGTTTGTTTACATGTAAAAACAATTAGCTATGACGTATTTTCTTCTTGCTGACTTGTTGTCTGGTCCGCAGGTAAAGTCATCCCCATCAAGTTTAATACCCGTCCAGTCATCATGACATAAATATTTTTTTAGTTGAATTGTAAAAAAAAAAAACATTATTTTAATGTTTAATACATGCAATATTGCAATGGACGGGTGTATATGAATATTTGGTACTTCGAATTTATTTTTGTGTCTTGCACTGCAAAATTAGCCCATCTAATAGAGACATTGATCCAGAATTTTAAACTTTTCCCCACAAATGAAAAGAACATGCATATATATTCAAGTTTATGTTCAAATCTCCACTGCTCCACACCATAACATTTATAATGTAACCAACAAAAGTAGAAAACCTTGTCATTAAGAAGCTCAAATTTTATGAATTCAATCGAGAGAAGTTTCACTTAAAACATAATGAGACATAAATGCAATGAACAATATAATAAGCGTTGTGATGATGGAAATGATACTATAGTAATAAAACAATATTCCAATTGTCTGTAAGATGATCATAGGAGCACAAGTAAGAAGATAGAAAATGCAATCAACGCTAGTTTGTTATCCCACTTACTATGCTCTTTTTACTTTCATGACAAATGAAGAATAGAAAATTAAAGAATCTTGAGAACTTGTGAAAGTTTACCTGTAGATACAAAGAAAGATGGTTAGACCATGCGTAGTCGTTTGATTATGGGGCGTTTTTAAGCCCAACCACGCCTGGCCATTGGCCCCCGGGGCGTTTTTTTGCGAAAATTGGTTTGGAGCGTGCTTTATTCCACGCCTCTTGTTCAAGTTGTTGGCCAATCACATTTAATTTTCTTTTTCTTGTCCAACAGTTTTTTTGTTGGTTTTTTTATTTTATTTAATCCCCACTACACCCATTTAATCCCCACTACACCCATTTTAGAAAACGTCTCATAATGCCCCATTGCTGACTGTACTGCCACATGGCGCAAAACGCCCAAGGGTGGAGTGTTAACCACTACACATGGTATTAGTGGAAGTAAGAATGTAAAGATCTTGTATACAACTTATTGTTACCGGTGCATTGGTGCTTTGAAGATACACATATTTTCTACATATATCAATGGTAATCACAAAAAGTATGATGACATCTCACCATCAAATTAAAGCCTTGACAGGAGAAATAACCGTTGTTGGTAACTTAAGATGTCACTAAAATTTGAACCAAACCAGTTTGGCACGCCTATCTAACTTTTATTGAATCAAAAGCACTCACTTTGACAAAACCTATTTGCCCCATTACAAAACAGGCCATGTCAAATTGGGCTAACCCGTACTGCATACACGTCATCTTTTTTATCTTTTATACATATTTAATGCAACAATATAAGTACAAAAAATAAGATTACTTTAGGAGTGGAAATTCCTGGCACGACCCAAAAGACAACCCAAATACGACACAAAAATAATCAGGTTTTGGTCTGGCAAACTTGACCGGTTTAAAAATAGGGCGTGTTAGGATTGACCCGTTTAAAAACGGGTCGCATTCAGGTTGACCTATTTCATAAAATGGGTTGATCTGTTAATCCATTTTGGTAAGTGTTTTTTAAATAGGGATTTTTACATATTTCCCCCTCCTAAGCCTCCTTATTACGTATTTACCCAAACCAAAAAATCAATTACATATTTCCCCTTTTTTTTAGAAATTACCTAACTACCCTCAAATTAATCATGCGTAATAATCCCATTCGTATACTGAACGCATCCAAAACCCTACACCAAAGACGTTTGTTCTCCCCTAGACGACGTTCATCTTCATCAGGTAAGTGTTTTTCATCTTCTTCATCGATTGCGATTCCAGGTAAAACTCAATCTTTTTTGCGATTCCATGTTTGTTTTGAATTTGTTTAATGGAAATCATGCTGAAATCTAGGAAGTTAGGTGGTTTGCAAGAGTAAAAAAAAATCTTCTTTGATTATCAATATTATTGTTTTGGTTTGCAAGAGTAAAAAAAAGCTTCTTTGATGGCTGTGTATAGTTTTGTTATTCAATTTTATATATTCAATTTGTATTTCCAAATCGATGATGTCTGTGTATGTTTTTTTTTTTTTTTTTTTTTTTTTTTTGTTTTAATCTCTAAGTTGATATTACATTGTTTTGGCTGTTGTTTCTTGGTTAATTCACATTAGGTTATTCATGATGGAAGATGAAAGAATGGAATACCACTTATTTGAACCAAGATGGGAGAATAGGGATCACTCACCACCATTAGAGAATGTTGTTCAAGAATTTTCCAAATTTAAGATCAAACTAAGATATGGAGGTTACTTTCGATTATCTAAGAACTTATCTACACAACGTTATTGTTTTGGCTATCAAAAATGCATTTACGTTGACACAAACGTATACAACTTTGATAATTTAATTCACGAGATTGCCACTCATTATCCTTCGGATAGAGGTCTTAATTTCTCACTTTGGTTCATTGAGAAAAACACCATTGATCAATCATTTATTAAGGTTGATTCTCATGACAAGTTTCAAGTGATGCTTTGCATGTATGGGTTTGAGAAAGAAGTAAGCGTTTTTGTGACAACCAATAATAATGTTGAGACAAGTTCAATGCAACAAAGGTAAATATTTGTTTGGATAAACTTGTAATATATTCTACAATAGTCTTTTTTATGAGAATTGTACATCTTTTACAGGGTTAGGGGTGGTGTACATGATGAAGAATCAGAGTACTCATTAAGTGATGAAGATTATCATAGTCATTACAGTACAGATCATGAAGTTGAGGAGCAGAATTCCGAATCTGGAATGGTAATTTATCAAGACAAAAGTCGAACCATTAAAGTCAACTCAAAGTTTCAAAATGTGATAGAGTTTAGAAGAGCATTGGCCCATTATGCAATCATGAATGAGTTTGCATATTTCATTGAGAAAAGTGAACCTATACGGGTCACGGCAAGGTGTGTCGACCTAGAATGCAAATGGAGAATACACGCTTCTGTCATGCAAGATGAAATTTCATTTGAGGTAAGTGGATTAATATAATAAAAGTTAATTTTATTGTTGTTAATAAATTCTATTTTTGATTAATTTCGTGTAGGTCAAGACTTTGATAGAACCACATTCTTGCACTCGAAGCAAAGAAGGTGCTAATAAGGTGGCAACACAAGGATGGGTTGCAAGCGTGGTTAGTGATAAGCTAAAGTCCGATGGAGATGTTAAAACCATTGATCTTCAGAAGTGGGTTAAGAAAATGTATAATGTTGATGTGCCATATATGAAAGTCTTTCGAGGGAAAGAACAAGCTTACAATGATATGCACGGGAAGTGGGAAGACTCATTCTTGAAAACGCTTGATTTTAAAGAGGAACTACTAAGACGAAACCCGGGAAGCGTTGTTGAGGTTGACTTTGATACGAAAGGTAACAAGAAATATTTTTTACGCTTTTTCATTTCATTCCTAGCATGTTGGAAGGGGTTTCTTGATGGCTGTCGTCCCTACATTTCTCTTGATGCATGCCATCTAAAAGGGAAGTTTAACGGCGTACTAGTCGCCGCCACAGGGGTTGATGGCAACAGTTCTATTTTTCCTGTGGCTTATGGTGTACTCGAATCAGAAAATAAAAATTCTTGGATCTGGTTCCTTGAGTTACTTAAGAAAGCAATCGGTACACCTAATGGACTAGTTATATCATCGGATATGCAAAAAGGTCTAGACATTGCAATTACACAAGTTTATCCGACTGCTGAGCCGGTACTTGATAGGCCTTTAACTCTTGGATAGGCGAGGTGCGTTATAAGCCGGTACTTGACCTACTTGATTTGGTTAGGGAGAAGATTATGATTCGACTAGACAAGAAAAGGAGGCTTTTGAAAAAATGGAAGGGTACCTTGGTACCCAATGCCCAACTGGGATTTTCACAAGGGATGCAAACTGGGACAAGTATGTTGATTCTTATTTTACCATTGAGAAATACAAGTTAGCTTATGCGTTAGAAGTTGCTCCAATGCCCACAAAGGATCAATGGGTTCATATTGATACTGAGGAGAAGATATACCCACCCGCAATCAAACGTCTGCCTGGAAGACCAAGAAAAAACAGAATCAAACCATATGACGAGACCAAAAAGAGACAAAAATGTAAGCGTTGTGGCGAGTATGGACACCGTCAAAAGACATGCAGAAATGCAGCACCTGAAGATCATATTTTGTGGCCAAGGATGCTTTTTGTTTTAACGTTTTCTTGTTGTTGGTAAACGACCATTGTTTGGATGCTGGACGTTGTGTAGACGTTTTTCTTGTTGATGACTACGACGTTGTTTAAACGTTTTTTGATTTAATATTTGATATCACTATGTTTGACTATAATCACATGTTTGATTTAATATGTTGGACAGAATCAACGTTTTTTGATTTAAACGTTTTTTGATTTAATAGTTTTTTTTTTTTTTTGAACGGCTTAATAGTTTTTGATTTAATAGTTGATTTAATATTTGATATCACCATGTTTGATTTAATCTACTGGATAGTAATCAACGAGTATAAGGGGATATATGTAAATATTTATTTAGTTAGTTCATTAAGGGTAAAATAGTCATTTAGTTAGCTAATTTTAATAAAAAGGATAAATATGTAATATATGTGGTTTAGGATGGGGAAATTTGTAATTAATTTTAAGGGTTGGGTATATATGTAATAAAGGAAGTTAGGAAGGGGATATATGTAAATGCCCCTTTTAAATAAATTAAAGAGTAAAATGCATGGATAGTCCATGTGGTTTAGTGAAATTTCACATTTAGTCCCAAACTTTTCAAAATTACACTCTTAGTCCCTGTGGTTTGACAAGTTGTTACTCGGATAGTCCCCAAAGCGGATGGAGGTTGGTTTTTCTGGTTAAATGGGTGTGAAATGACAAGGACTATCCAAGTAACGACTTGTCAAACCATAGGGACTATCCGAGTAACTTGTCAAACCACAGGGACTATCCGAGTAACCTTCATCCGCTTTAGGGACTATCCGAGTAACAACTTGTCAAACCACAGGGACTAAGAGTGTAATTCTGAAAAGTTGGGGACTAAAGGTGAAATTTCACCAAACCATAGGGACTATCCGTGCATTTTACTCTAAATTAAATTTGATATCCTTCCAAAATCTGCCAGTGGAGGACATTTATTGCTAACTCCAAGTCCCAACTACAATACATATGTTTTTTTTTTCTATTTCCAACTTGCAATCCAGTTCGATTCAATCGACTCTTTCTGATTCCCTATCTCAAATCACAATATTATTAATGATTTAGTTCTTATCATTTTACCAATAAAAAATGTTAAAATCTTCATAACTGTTATGATAGTTAATAGTTTTAAACCATATCTCGTTCTCAAAAAAGACATCTTATTATAACAATGAGTTTGATCCTCAAATAACTTTCATGTAATAATCTAAATCTTTGAACAAAAAATGTACAATTTTGTATTACAGGCTTTAGGTGACCCGTTAGACAGGACAACCCGAATCGACCCATTAGATAGGACAACCCGAATCGACCCCTTAGACAGGACAACCCAAATAGACCCATTCATAAGTAAATGGACCAAACATGTGAAGAAAAGGAAAACATACCGGACATGCAAGGGCCCAGCTTTGAAGCAACCAGAGGTCTGACTGCTTGAGTGCTCCACATCCATCAATACATTGATCACCAGCTGCAAAATCAACAAACCACGAAAACTAAGAAATAAATTTAGACAACAATAAGCCACCAACAATATACTTATAGTTCTCAATTCAAAATTATTCTCATGTTCGCTCACTGGCTTATATCTATGTGTTTTGTATACATTTTCAAGATGCGTATATAGATGGATCAATATTGATCAAGATCTGTACAGATTTCATGTTCTTCATGGTGCGGGTGGGTTTAGAATCTTTAGCGTGGTTTTGCTTCTCTCTAGGGGTTAATGGGATTCCTCTAGTAAGGTTTAAAGCTAGTAAATGAACATCATTACTTTGCATGAGCCTGTTGCATGCTCATATCTGTCCAGCAGCACCAGCAATCGAAGTTGTTCAAATTATATCCACAATAATTGTCAAAATTCAAATAATATTCAACATAACAATGAATGACACTTTAAAACTGACCAATGACAACCTCAAGCCTGCAGTATGGGAATCAAACTTTGGATTAGCCCTTTTGATACCTGCGATTTTGCCCTTCCATAAGTACCAACATTTTCCAGTTTTACTATATTTTTTAACATAAAAAATTCCAAGATTAGCCCTTTGTATACCCTCGGTGACACTGCATGTAGCCTTCCTCCTGCCACAAAATTAGAAAAATGCACCTTAAAAATTCGAAAAAGCTGAAATAAGCATGAGTCCATTCATTATGTGTACACCCTTGTCCAGTCTTTTTCTTGATCCAGGTTACTATAGCATCCCTATAAAATGCGAAGAAAGCAAATCAACTTAATGGATTCCATTATTCCTACAGCTCTTAAGCACAAAATCATGATTCGGACTGTTAAAATAAGAATGCCCTTACTATACTTATGATAACTTCATCAAAAATCCAATGCACAATAAAGCATTCTCCATATTATTAAAAAAACATAACAAAAAACAAACAAAATTAGAAAAATGCACCTAAAAATTAAGCGAAAAGAAAATATTATAAAAATTAGGCGCAACACCCGAGGGAAGAATCCACTTCAACGGTTTGTGCATTTGTAGGAGTATTCAGCAACGTAAATCGCAACAAAAGTGATGATAGTAGAAACTCACATTTCGTATATAAGCAATCCATCTTTTTTCCAAACCCCACTACATCAAAAGCAAGAAACATTTAGCTCAACTTCTAAATGAATAAAATTTAAAGTCAATTAAAATTCACATCAGTTAATCATGAGGATACACAAGTTCAATTTTTAAATACCAACTTTACTTTGCCCTTTTCCAATTAGGTTAAAGGGGGGAGAAGGGATGGAGAAGACGCAGAGTTCACTGGAGAAGCAAAATTCGTTAATATGGACACTGGAATCCCGCATCTGAGCCACGTAGCAAGTATATCAGCGTATTAGATGAACAAAAAAAACCGTAAATCAACAGAGATGAAGAAATCAAGCCAACAAAGACCATTACCTGACGAAGAGAAGAACATTACTTGTTGCAAATCAATCCATATGACCATATCTCCATTGGTGGTTAGGATAGGAGCGTGGTAACAACGATGTGATATGGGGAGCGGGGGTTGGTATCGATCGAACGGCCGTTGAGGAGGTGAATGTTGCGTCTAAGGGGGTGTCTAAACTCCCCTTCAATCTCAGGACGAATTTTCTTTTGTTCAGTAACCCACTTTTGCCTTTTGATTTGTTGATGCAGGTTGTGAGATGGATGTTAGTTTTATGGGCGAGGAGGTGATGGCCGCCTGAAAGCACGGAAGGTGGAGAATGTGGGGGCAAAACATGGGAGTTTTTTAACTGGCAACAAAAATGACTATAACTGGTGATAACTGATGATGTAGCAGTTAAAATATAGAGACTTAATGGGGATGAAAATTGCGGAGGTAACTTCATAGCAGGTAAACATGGGGATCATGGGCAGGAAAAGGTGGCGAAAACCACCTGCTAAAGAAACCGCCCTGAACCGCCACTACAGCGGTTATTTTTTGGAGTTTAAACGGCTGAGATTTCATCTCAGCATGATCCGACAGTGGATATCAATTTAGAAAGCGGTTAGACTTAATGGGTTCCATATATATATATAATTGCGTCCAAAATATGCACGTGCATCTGATGCTTGCTTTTTCTTTTGTCCCCAAGAATCGTTATATTTCATTAGGGTCTCATATATGAGAATAAGAATGCCCAAGGCCCAAAATAAGTATGAATCAAGTTTCCATATTTATGCATGTGATTCCAGCCAATTATTTTCATCCAATATAGTTGTTTTACGTCCAAGTATTTGGATCTAAATGTTGTTTCTTTTTTTTTTCAAGGTATATTATTCCTTTTTCAAGTATATCTCATGCATCCAAAAGGAATTAATATATATGGCTCATTCGTATGGACTAGGGTGTAATAATACTTCACATATATTTGTTTCCATGGCCAATAATCATCATTCACTTCAAAATTAATATGGCAACCTTTATTAGATAACAAAGAGATAGTGGACTTGGCCCACTCACAGAAAATAGCTACGATTTTACTTCGGTCACTGGCACCCCACTCTGCTCAACTGGTTGGTCATTTCCATATTACTCGTTTTTGCTCCATTTGCACCAGGACCTGGCCCAACACAAAATAATATAATATAATATAACACCAAAACTAAATAAAAATAAATAAAACATGTACAATAATTATACAATTTACACGGGACAAATATGTGTATTTTATCACACATCAATACTTTTGCTGACAAAGGTCCCAGGGATGGCACCAATGTCGAATCCCCTACTTGGCTGGGCCGGTTTGTGGAGACTCGTCAGCGTCCAAAAGGAGTCTTCGAGATGATCTACACAAAAGAACACCGTTAGCCTCGTCAAGGAGGACCCCGGAGGGGAGTCCGTGACCAAGCTCCGACGTGAGAATAAGTAAACTTGCCAGAGAAGAAACAATATCCCAGCACGATGATCTGACCAGAATAAATGGTGTGAACTCTAGGTTACGAGTATTCAATGAACCCACAGAGAATGTTTCATATTTAATACCTCTAGTGTATGTATGAATGATGGTTGAGAGCTTACCTCCTTTGATCGTCTCATTGGCTTATATATCGAACCTCGTACTTATCGGGTGGTCCATATCCGGTAGAGATCTAATGGTCTTTTAATGAACACAGAGAAGATCCTCTCTTTTCAGCCCTTTGATCTTTGTGTGGATATGAGAGGATCCTAGCATTTAGTGTAAGTTGTACTTACCTCATACTGTCACTGGAAATCCACACTCTCTCTCCTGTTCAGGCATTAAATGTCGATGACAGACTCAGTCTATGGTCTTGTGATCGGAGCAGTTGATTTGAGGTGATGAACCTTCAGACCATTACAAGACGCGTCCTTTTTCGAGGCCCAATTCTTGTGTGAGGCATAATGGGCTTCATGCTCTTTTCCGTCGGGAGCCCAAATGAGAAGTCCAGACGAGGGGCCCAATCAGGAGCCCTCGTCGACATGTGTAATATCCACGAGGACAAATTAAATAAAAAGTTTACTCTATAGAAGTACTTGGTACCGATCAAATAATTTTAGTGATTAGAATTACTATAATAGAAATTGACTGAAAGTTAATAAGGGGTGTGAGGGGTAAAATAGGGAATCCACCCATGTTAGCTTTTTCATCTAAATCTAAATCTACTTTTTTAAATTTAAATAACTTGTATATAACATATTCTGACTAAAAAATTTATACCATATAAATTGAGAAGTCTTTTCTCTTAAATACGAGCATATATGTTTCCTTTTAGAAAAATGCTAATGTATTGTAACATATGGTTTGGTTATCCTCTTTAAATGTTACACAGTGCAGATATTTGTAACATATGCTAATGTGTGTTATATCATTTTGTAAGATATGGTATGTATAACGCATTTACACAGCGCAGATATTTGTTTATGTTATGGTTATCCTATTGACCACGCACTACATGGTGTGGTTATCCAAAAAGTGGTCCCCTAACAAAGTGAAAATTACTACGGAGTGGTGTGTTCCCTTGTTATAAGGCTATGAGGTGTGGGGGCTCCATGGGGCTCCATCGCCGCCACGTCACCATCCATTACCACACCCTCCATGTGGGGGCTTCATGGGGCTCCATCATGGTAACTAGTGGTAGCGCCCATATGCACATATTCAGGTGGGGCTCACTAGTTTTAAACCAATCAAATTTTTTTTTTTAATTTTGTTTAATAAGGGGCTCCATCCACACCCTATAAATTAAAGAGGGACTCCATTGCTGACGTGGATCCTACGTGGACTTGATAAAGCCCCATGGGGCTCCATCCACACCTCATAGCCTAAAGCTATGAGGTGTGGATGGAGCCACCTTGGGCTTTATCATGCCAAGTAGGATCCATGTTATCGCCATGTCAGCAAGGGGGCTGTATCATTCCCCCCTTTAATTTGAAGGGTGTGGATGGAGCCCCGTGTAATGATTAAGTAATTATTTATTTAAATATTTATTTTTTTTAAATTAAATGACAATTTTAATAACTACAAAACTAAAAATAAAAACATAATTTCATTAAAAAAAACACTACAAAGTCATAAAAAAAAACATAACATACTGGAAAAAAAAACATAACATACTAGAAAAAGAAAAGACAACAAAGTCATAAAAAAAACATAACATACTAGAAAAAAAAAAAGACAACATACTTAAAAAAAAACTACATATATTTGGCTCGAATTTGTGCCTTACGAGCCTCCAAAATGACTCGGTAGAAGAGGATTCGACTTGGGTTTCGGGAACGAATTCGGTTTCGCTTGTGTCTTGGGCGGGTATGTTTGGTGGTGGCATGTTTGGCGGAAAAAAGGGGGTTGAGAATAATACCCGAAATATGGAGGCATCGGTTGAGTGGTGGGATGAGGAGAAGTTGGTGGCATTGGATAATATCCAACCTCTCCCGTACGCGGGTCTCGGCGATAGCGGTCCTCTTGCTCGTTGTTTTGCAAATTTTGCCAGAACGGATTGGTCGGATCCCATGGGTTGTTGAGAAACATTGTTGGAAGTTTTAAAAAAAATGAAGAGAGTTGTATAAAAATTGAGGTAGAGAGTGAGAGGAATGATTTAAAAAGTGAGGTAGAAAGTGCGTATTTATAGTGGGAATTTATAAATAAAATAAAAAGTAATTTTTTTAAATTTTTGACCGTTTCAACGGTCCAAAAGTTAAATGCTTCTCGGTCCCTGTGCGTTGCCGCTCGCTATAGCGGTGGCGATGGTTGTATAGCGCCCCGGCATAGCGCCGGGGATGTGGACGATGGCGGAGGGGGGGGGGGGGGGGGGGGGGGCTATAGGAGTCCAGCTGGCGAGGGTGGCGCCCCCACACCCTCCAGCCTAACTAAATGCACTCATGTGTTTAAGGCTAAAGGGTATGGTGAAGGTCATTCGCATGAGGATGGGCCGTCACGTAGAATGCCACATCACCATCCTCCATAGAATGGCCCTCCTAGCAAAATGAAGGGGTGGAGGATGGGCCTACCCCACACCAATTATTTTTAATTTTTTAACTTTTTTTTTGTTAACTTGATAAAAACATCTTAAAAATTAAATAAAATTACGAGTAAAACATAAAACAACATAATTAAATCCATTACATAACATAAAGAAAAATTACATATCCTAAAAAATAAAATTACTAATCCTAGAAAAGGAAAACATAAAAGAGAAAAAAAAAAAAAACGATACGACTAAAAAAATAGGAAACAACCTACGACGTCCATTTTTTCTTAACTTCCTCTTTCATCCACCGGTAAACCTCGCGTTCATCCTCCGGAACCGAGTCGGGATCCAACCTCATAATCCTAAAATCCTCCGCTCGAGCATGGTCGATATCACGCATCGGGCCTTGAGACATTTGTTTGAACGCGTTGGGTGATTGTTGGAAACCCGAAAAGGTAAATTGCGGAGACACCCATGAATGATCGATAGTCGGAGTGTAAGCGGGCGTCGAAAAAAAGTTTGCCTGATTCGGGTTCGGGTTGGGATTGTTTGGGTTGAACGGATTCATGATTTATAAAAAGATGGAGTTTTTTTTTATAAAAATGGATGAGAGAAGAAAGAAGGGAGAAGTTGGAAGATTTTGGATAGAGTTAATTTATAAAAATGGTTGAGGTGGAGTGTTTATTTAAAGTGAAAAAATTTTTTTTTTTTAAATATAGCCGTTGTTCAACGGCATAATTTCAAAAGTAGGCCCGTCGCATGTGTCCTTGGGCCGACGGAGAAGACGGGACGGGGCAATGGGGGGCGGTGTGGGGGTGCGACGCCGGGGCTCGCCGGGGCAGGGGTGACCCCATACCGGGTAGTCTAAGCATGGTAATGATTGCATTGACACGTACTTGCAACAAAAAGCATTTAATTCTCTATTATCTTTTTTTTTAACGGCAGCAATGATAGATATCAAAGGGCTAGCGGGAAACTAGCGAAAAAACCCAATACAAAGCCAAAGAAAACCAATAAAACAAACGAAACTACAAAGCCCCTATAAAGCCATTACAACTTAAAAGTAGCCAGGAAAGTTGGTAGTTGTTACGACGTTAAAAATAGCAACGTTAGTTGCGGGAAATTGATCAGTATTGGTTTAATTTATTCATTACAGTATTGGTGCGGTACCAACATTTGATACAACAACTAAAACACAAAAAACCAAAAAAAAAAGACATAATATACTTGGATAGATATCAATAACAGTTCTGTTAGTACCGATGCCGATGTTGTTCAGGCGGAATCGACGTGCTATTGATATTGTTGGGACGGAGTCGGTTGGGTTCGTCATGGTACCGAATATCAGTAACACTGATAGTACTGATATATAAAAAAGGTACTATTTGCGAAAACAACTCCGCTTTTGCGAAATTTATTGCAAAAACCGTAATAATGAATACTGGTACCGCTACCGGTTCCGGCAATACCAATACCGTTACCGATGTCATTATCGATTTGGTTCGTCACGACATCAACACTTATTTCCAACAAAATTTATACCTGAAAAAACTTTTAGTATAATTTATATCAAAATGTAAATACAAATTAAAACTTCACAATTACATATTTAGAATTCTATAAAACATTATATATGAAAAGTTATAAAAAACAAAATTGCATTAAAACTAAAGAAATTAGATAATCAATCATATTTAACCGGTTCAGTTTTGAATAAAACTTATGGAAAAATGTAGACAAAATTACATACGTCGCAAAGTAAGGTTTGGTTACAAAGTCTAAAACTCCTAAAAAGTGTGAGAAGTCTTAGTAAGTATTTTGTTTTAAATTTATGCATTATGTTTTAGATTCTTTTGGCATGATATTTTATAAAAAAAAAATCCAAACTTAACAATTTAATATAATGAAATGTAATATTGGGATGAAATTTAAAACCACCGATGAACTTTCTAAGCAGTGTGTTTTACTTTTCATGCTTAGAATACATTTTATCGTATTTTAAATTGTTACAATTTGTGTTTTTCTATGTAAGACAATGCTAAAAGAATCTAAAAGAACATGAATAAAAATTTAAACACAATGACTACATAGACTTCTTATGCTTTTTAGGAGTTTTGAACTTTGTGACCAACTCTGACTCTATATATATGTTTGTGTATATATATATATAATGGAAGCATTGTGAGAAAACGCTTTAATTGAGAAAAAAATAGGATGCCACACCTTGACTTTTTTGAAAACTCTTCCATTATATATATATATATATATATATATATATATAATGGAAGCATTTCCTGAAATACATGTAGTTTGAAAACATCAACAAAAGTTGAGCGAGTTCATGTGATTTGTATGTGTGCACGAATAATCCTTGGAAACATTTGTAAGTAAGTATGTATGTATGTATTTGTAAACTGGTATGAAGCGACAAGGAACAGATCAGTTAATGTGTAGCTAATACATTAACATGTGTGAAACGGCGTAGGAAGGCTCAAACCTAGCAGATTTGTACCGGGCCTCCGGCTGTAAGACATAGTCACCTCATGGGCCACCCTGGTCCACATGGGCGTGGGCTCGCTACACCCAAATAGATCTATCACTCATGTCCCTCGGTCCTAAAACGAGGATTAATGGTCTTAAGAGTGCGCCTACCCATTCACATGATCTAATAGTATTTTCCTTAGCTAACCATACCATTTGTAATTGTTTGTAAACATTTAGTAACATGTACTTCACCCCCGAAGTTATAAAACTGAAAACAGTTAATAGAAAAGGGGGACATGAACTCACAGGTTTGCGCCTTTAACAACCGTAACTCAAGCTCTTCCGGGTAAACACGACTACCTACAACGTGCTATGATCTATTAGACGAGCAGATCGTGCCTTGACTTAGTATTAATGTCTTTGAGTTACGTTTCTTTTGTGTCTTCGGTATTATTCCAAGTTATATAATTATTTGTTAAAATAATTAATATTTTAACTTAAATTATATTTATTAAATTTTGGAATAATTGTTAAACACTTATTTTAACTTAATACTTCCCAAGTATTTATACTTTTATATCCTTCCCAAGGATGGGGGTATTTGTATTCTTATACTTGTATATTTTTGCCATGTATTAGGGTAGTATTCCGGTGTGTATTTGTACGTATGAGAGTACGTATTTTTATTGTATTCATTAAGTATTCTTACACTTAATTTCGTATTGATTTTTCCGGAATATTATCTTTAATAAAAGTCCACCAATATATATTTCCAAAATATATATTTTAAGAAATATTATTTATAATTTTCCTTTGGCAAAAATATGTGTATTTTCATATAAGTTCCAAAAATAATATATTTTCAAGTCTAACTTATAAAATATATGTAAACCTATTTTTCTCCAAAAATGATATATTTCACATTTATTTGAGAAAATATATCTTTCACCCAAAAAATATTGTATTTCATGTTTGCTGAGAAAATATATATTTTTTTCAAAAATAATATATCTTCTAAGAGTTTCAAGAAAATATTATTTATACTTGCCATAAATAATATGTTTTTCCCTTGTCCAAAAATATGATATATCTTGTAGTAATCATGAAAATCTCATTTTCATTCCCTTGATGTCCAAAATATTATTTACCAAAATATACACACGAATAATATTTCCGGAATATTTTGTGAGTTATATTCCTTTGTTCAGTTTTACCGGTATTTTGGGTATTCTTTGTACATTTAATCCTTTGAATTTTTGGGAATATTTTGGATTGTAATTTCTTGGTATTTTAATGAGTTATATTATTTCAAGTCCTAAAATAATATAACTAATACACAAAATATACAAGAAATCACACACATGGTGTCATCTAAATATATATTTCCTAAATACATATTTAGTCGCTTTTATTTATAAAACCCAACCTCAAATATTTAAAATTTTGTAACAAAATTTATGGCAAACTTTAGGTGAAAAATTCATGGTTTAAAATACACTTGTAAATATTTGTTTAGAAATATTTTTCTAAATGTTTAACTTTTAGAAAAATTTTACCATAGTTTCCCCTAAAAATGGAAGTTTCCATACCTTCAAGGTATATCATTTTCTTTTGTAAAATCAACACAATCAATCATCATTCAACAATAAACAACTTACACTTACCAACTTTGCCAAAACAAGTATAATCTACTACTTCATGAACTTGAATATTTGTAAGAATTTGTAGTAACTTACTAGTGTCATTAGTAAGCCTTGTTATCCTTTAAAGTGTGACTAGTTCTTTAAAAACTTCATTTTTAAAGAATATGGATCTTTACAACTTGTGATCATCATTTCTAAAAATGTTTCTTTATGAAATTTTCTTGTTACACAAGTGTTTCCACACTTGTTTATCTACTAAAAATAGGGTTTGTTTATGTAAGAACCAAGATTTAGTAAAACTTATATTTTTAACTTGGTTTCTTTAGAAATCATTCATGAAATTTTTAGATCTACATGATTAATAACTTACTTTGATTGTTTCTTAACAAGAAACAACTTTATTCTTTCAAGTTCATGATCTTTGTGTGGTTGATCTATTAACTTTCATCAAGTTCATCCTCTCATCTTGCTAGATTATGTTTTTAATCATTATCTAGCAAGATCTTATGATGATCAACATCATTTTCACAAACAATTAACAATCATCAAGCATAACAACTCATATTCATCAAGATTTCTTCATATGTTAAGCTTATGTTCAAGTTTCTTCTTGTGATTCTTAGTGTTCTTCATGATTAACATTATAAATCTTCTTTTAACCACTTAAAATAGAAGTAAAATAGCAAGATCAAGGTTCTTACCACTAGCACAAGGCTAGGGATGATCAAGTGAAGAAAACAAGTGGATAAAAGCAAACGGTGAAGGTCCTTCAACTTCCGAAAGCTCCTAGCTCCTTTGTGCCCCTTCTAACACCTTAGAGTATGCTTGGAATTGATTGAAGATGAAGCAAGGGTGGTGGTAGTGGGGGTGGTGTTCTCGACCGTGAGTGAGCAAGGGAGGAGGAAGAAGATGTGTGGAAGTGTGAGTGATAAAATGAGGTCTTGTGTTTCTAAGGTGCCATACTTATAACCATACTTAGGAGATTTCCAAAGATTTTTATGTTTAGTAAAGTGACATCAAGATCTACTAAATAATTCAAATAAAATCCATGTTGGGACCCACATGTTGGGCCGTAGGTAGGGGGTGTGTAGACTAGGTTCTAACTATATTGTTAGTTTGTAGTTGAAATCCAAGTATCTAGTTAGGTGATTAGTTATTAGATATTTATATGATGTGTTATGATGTTTGGGGATCATAACTAGCTTGGTAATGTTAAAACAATGCTTCTAGTGAAAATTTGGTGTTTCGGGTAGTGTCCGGTTGTTCGATTGGTTACCGGTTCGTTAAGGTGCTAAACTATGCAGTTTAGTGTGCTTTATGTACCCTTTTATGACAGTTTCGATTCCTAACACTTAGGAAAGCATTCAGGACCATTTAAGCATATTTCTGCATGATATTATGTTGTTTAAATGTTGATTTTGCTGATTTTCTGCAGAATTCTGCAGTTTATGTGAGTTTTAGGCACTTTACGGCACTTAAACTATAACTAGGAAGGCAGTTTTGTGATCCTTACTTTCCTACACACTATACTAGTGTAATACTTGGTTTCTGGCTCATTCTGTACCTCAATGCAATGTCTGTCTATGTACTGAACTTTGTCAGCATTTTTCTGATTTGCCGGATAACTGTTGTTTTGGTAAAAAATCACATAAGGATAATACAACCAAATCCGATTTTGTGAGGTATGATGCTTGATTATATGAACGAATAAATGAATAAAGTATGAAAGTAATGAATGTTGGACACGAGGATTTATACGAGGAAAAAGCCCTTGATCAATGTATGATCTCCGGCATAAAAAACATCGGGTGATGGAAACTACCAATCACCAACTGTATTAAACAAATGATGTTACAAGTCGGGATGATAACAAGCTTGTTACAAGGATCACTAGTGTGCAAAAAGTGTGTAATCGCCAATAAGTTGCAGAGATTTCTCGAGAGTGTGTGTTTTTCTAACTGTTCTATCTATTTAAGCTTGTTATCCCCATATAAAAATGGAAATAATCTAACTAACAAACAATCCGCAAATCATGCTAGCTTCCCACGACTTCCATAACGGTCATACAAGCCATGCACGTGCAGAATAAGGGAGCATATTCCCCTGGAATCTCGGCAAGACCAAGTTCCACTCGTATACTCCTGCAAAACAAGTTCAAACATGGTGGAAACAATTGTTAGTATAAGGATCCTAATGAGGATCCTGGATCCTTAGTCCTGGAACGTCTTCTGAGGATCCTTAATTCAAAACTGAACTGAGGATCCGTGATCCTGGCTGCACTTGAGGATCCGTGATTCTTAGGTTTAGAAAATCCATCCCTAACAATTGCCCCCTAAATATGAGGAATAAAATACAACTTGATGAGTCATATTTTGCTGCCTTATCTCGAACGAACTAGCTAACGTAAATATAGCCGTTATATCCGAACTAGCCGTTGCAAACCTGACGTCAGCGACATGACTACCTGCAAATTCATCATTATAAATTCAGGGTTAGAGATAAGTATCAAGAGGCATTTAAATTCGAGCATTCCACCCCTTTAAATCTTCATCCTGAGACTAAACAGGTATTCTCTCTTTCCTTCTCTCTAAATCCTTCTACTCCGATCCTCTCTTCTCGAACATCCATGGCGAAAATGGTTCTCCGATCCTCACTTGCTAAGGACCTAAAAAGGATAGCCCTTTGAAAAGCCAAGGCGTTATCAAAAACCCTTCGCTGGAACTCTGCTGTTTTTACCAATCCCGAGATTGATCGGATTCGCCACTGCTTCCCGGCGGAGGCCGTCTTCAAATCCTTTGACTCTTCAATGAAGAGTGACTGTGTTTCCGACACTTGGGTTTCTTTTCTGGCCACCCCTTTTCTGATAGGGTTTTCTTATCCTTTCCCTGCTTTTACACAATCCTTTTTCTCACTCACGAGCATGTGCTATATACAGGCCATGCCCATGATGTGGAGAGTTCTGTACACCATTGAGAGCATCATTGAGCAAGAAGGTATGGACATAGGGATGTCCGAGTTGAGTCAGCTTTACAACCTTGTTAGCCATGGTTCACATCGCTTTCTATTCAAACACAAACCTGGCCAGCCTCACCCAATCCTCAAGACCACCAAAAACGATACCCACTGGAAGAACCGTTTCTTCTTTGTGAGGAGGGACTCAATCCCAGATGGGAAAAATCTCCCCAAAAAGTGGATCACCCAGGGTAGGATATGGGATCCTTAGACCAGGACCAAAGTAGAATTATTTTTCTGTTAAGGATAACTGATCCTTTTTATTGTTTGTGCAGCTATCTCACTTTCTCACATCCAAGAAACACCTGCAACAAAAGAAAGAGTTGCTGCTTTCTGGAAGCTTGACCCTGCTGTAAGGATATTTCAAGCTAAAGCAAAGGATTCAGAAGAAGCATCCTCCGGTTCCTTCACAATGTCAAGTAAGTATTCAAATCTGTGTATGAATGAATATTTAAGTAAAATAAGAATACTTATCTGTGTTTTGCATTTGTAGGCGCTGGAAAATCCTCACGATCAGCTTCTAGGTTCAGTGTCAATGACCTTGATGCGTTTGCTTCCTCAAAGTCCATCAAGAAACAACTTGCTGCCAGTCCCAGTGTTCCAAATCCTATGGGTGCCAGCACGAAGGGCAAGGGTGGCAAGAAAAGGAAAACTGCTGAGACTCTTGAAGGCCTCCCTCTCATCCAACACCAGTTCGAGGAGTACGTCTCCGAGGTAAGGATCCTGGATCCTTAAATCTGATCTTCCCTTTCTGAGGATAACGGATCCTGACCATTTGCTTGTGTATGCAGAAATTTGCTGAGATCCAAATGCTCCTGGATCACAATCTTGAAGAGACTGAGCAGAAAATCCTTGACTTCCAGCAGCTGTTCTTGGCCAAAGACAAAACGATCTCCTCCCTTGAGAAGGACCTTAATCTGGTGAAGAAGGAGCTGGTCCTGACCCAGATCAAAGCTTAGCAGGAGAAGGAGGAGGTGATGGATGGGGCAAAGCTCTCTGCTACAATCGCTATACTCAAGATCAAGCTTCAAATGGCAAAGGAGGTTGAGGATCCTTCTTTCGACATGTCTGCCTGGGATCAAGAAGCCTGGAAGCTGAAGCTGGCGGAGCTGGACGATGAAGAGGAGGCTGAGGAGGTCTTGGCACTGGAGGCTGGTAGCAGTGGGTTGAAGGATGCGGCAGAGGAAACGGCTGGTGGTGGTGATGCAGCGAAGGTGTGAGCTGCAGAAATGGGCGATGATGGAAATTTCTAGACGTGGCCTGTCACACCCTGTCTTTTGCGGAAGCGTATGATGTGTGACTAGCTTGTTATCATTGCATTCAATCGTAATAAACAACTACATGATCAAAACGATGTTCATCCGTTCATGAAAATTTGAGTATTACAAACACTTGTTATTTAAGTTTTCAAAACACGACCTTTGACAAGGTTACAATTCAACAAAAGTGGATGACATCTAAACTTGTAGTCTACTTCTAGTTATGACACTTGCGCCCAAGATCCATCCTGTCACCTGAAATACATGTAATTTTGGAAAACATCAACATAAAGTTGAGCGAGTTCATGCGTCTTGTATATCTTGTATGAAAACATAGTTTGTAACCTTTACAAATCAAGTATTCATTTTATAAATCACGTTTTCTTGTGTACACCACGTACTAAATGAGTGTTTGTGCAAGGACATTAAGGCATGTGAGGACATAGGGAGCTTTAGTATTTTCTCCTTTCACTGTGTCGATTTTCCCTCGACTGTGTCGATTAACCTCGACTGCGTCAATTTTCCTTGACTGTGTCGATTACCCTCGACTGTGTCGATTAACCTCGACTGTGTCGATTTCCCTCGACTGGGACACTGAAGCACTCAAGTGGTCACATAAGGACCCTGAGTGGGGCTCGGCCGTACCCGTTAGATCTAACCCTCGTCCCTAATTAAGTATTAATGGCATTTCTGTATTTAGTCTATGCTCACATGATCTAGTATTTTCTAGGCTTTTCTTAAAGCTCGTCATGTTGCACTCACCACGAGTGCTTCTCGTATTTTTACCATTTGTAAAAATTATAATATTTGTAACATGTATTTCACCCCCGAGAGTTATAAAACCAAAAATAGTTAGAGAAAAGGGGGAGCATGAACTCACAACTTTGCGTTCCTGTGCGTCGTAAACTTCACCGGATTTGCTTAATTAACGTCGTAACCTATACGCGTTTTCTTAACGTTCGTCACTAGACTTGCGTCGCACAAGTACAGTCACTCTCTTTTGTGTATATACTCTTGTGTTAAAAATATTCTATATTTTTAACTACGTATCTTACTTATATTATTTTCTCTAAAATTAATATAAGTATCTCGTGTTTTGCACTTTGCACCCGAATTATGTATCTTGTATGTTGTATGTGTATTTTTGTATTTTTACTCGTTACGAGTATCTCCAAGTCATATTATTTTTACTCTAAAAATAATATATACCTAGTTCACAAAAAAAATCACATAATCACACAAGCGATAAATATATATTCTAAATATATATTTAGTAAGTTTGTTTACAAAAATCCACCTCCGAATACTTGGTCATTTGATAACAAAAATCATGGCGAAGTTTGTTTGGAAAACCAGTCAAAAATATATTCTAAGTGTTATTTTCTGGAAAAATTTCGCCAGAGTTTCCTCTGTAACTGGAGGTGGCCACGCTTACTAGCGTATCATTTTCTTTTAAAAATTCAACCAATCAATTTTCCGTCATCAAAATACCATCTTCAAATATCAAACTAGTCAAAATAAACATAAATCGCATACACATGAACTTGCAAGTTGTGTAAAATTATGTAGTAACCTTTCAACACATTTAGTAGGTCTTTCCATCTCTAAAAATAAAATCATTATCTCGAAAATTTTATTTTTAAAGAATATGAAGTTTTACAACTTCTAGTCGGTATTTACGAAAATATTTCTTTGTTAAATTCTTTCGTTACACAAGTGTTTACACACTTTTTTTGGTTCTCAAAAGCACCTTTAGTTTAGGAAAGATCCGGTTTTAAAACATGGTTTTGTCTTACAGTTGGTTCTTCAAAAATACCACTTGTAGATCTTTAGATCTACTAGTTTAGAACCCCATTTCATGAGAAAAATTGTTTTTACACAAGTTCATGTTTTATGTTTGAAAGGGTTCGTCATCTAAAAACTTTACGACTTAACATAAGGCTAGTTCATGTTCCATGAACACGATCTAGCGTGGTTTGATGACGATCCATTCCAACACTAGCAATCAACAACAATAAATAATCATAACAGAACTAGTTTCAAAAGTTTTACACTAACATTCATTCATTAACCACCATGTTTATTATTTTTAGTAGACTTTTAATTTTGTTCACTAGTGTTCATAATTTTTACCCGTTAAATCTCTTATTAACCACTTTAAACAAGATCAATAGGGTGTTTAGAGTCACTTACTACTAGCTCGTGGCTAGGGAAGAAACTAGACGAAAAATAGGTGGTTAATAGCGTTGTGGTGAGGTCCTTGTGATTCCGTGAGCACCAAGCCTCCTTATATGAACCCTTCACCTTTGTATGATAATAGGTTGCCTTGATCAAAATTGAAAAATGAGTGTGGGTGTGTGCTTGGTCTCGGCCGTAGGTAATAAGTGGGAAAGAAAGAAAATTTTGTTGTTGAGTGGTTTACCAATGGAATGTGTGATCTAATGGTGTTATTTATATCCCACCATTTCTATTTATCCATTGAATAATGTGTAGGGTAGATATTAAGCATGGGTTAATAAAATACTCAAAAAGTTTGTGGGGTGGTGTTCCCTTGGGGCCGATTTGGTTCATATGGGGGGTAATTGGTTGAATTTGAATGACATGGTTAGTGCTTAGTTTTGTTAAGTTAGGAATTAAGTTAGGATATTTGTGTGTTATAATTTATAACGGGTGTTAGGGTATTCGGGTACCCTAATTAGCTTAGAAAAATAAAAACATTGCTTCTAGCAATATTTTTGGTGTTCCGGGTAATATCCGGTTGTTCGGTTACATACCGATTCGTTAAAGTGCTAAATTGCACCTTTTAGTGTCTTTTAAGTGCCCTTTTGTAACACTTTCGGTTCCCGACACTTGGGGAAATATTCTGGATGATAAAACGAAATTTCTGCATAATATTCATATGTTTAAATGCTGATTTGAGCTGAATTTATTAGAATTCTGCACTTAAAGTGCGTTTCGGGTGCTTTTTAGTGCTTATTTTTGCTTTCGCAATGTCTATAAATTAAACCCTTACATGTACTCTTGGGTTTTAATGTACTTTTGTCGTCGGACCTACACCTAGGCCCAATTTTATTGTCTGACTGCTTCCTGCAGTTCTGTTGACACAGTGTGTCTTACCGGTGAGTTTACTAATATTTTCGACGCAACGCTCTCGTTTATGCATAAAGCAATATTTTGTAGCACAAAATGTGCATGAATTCACTTGCATGGAATTCAGAAATTTATTTGTCTGGTAAACCAGATCATGCACAGTCATTTAAGCACAAATTACTGTTCATCTAGTGTACGGAATGTACGGAAAAGTGACGGTTGTCACATGGCCGGAGCCCATTTTTTATGGTTTGGTAGTTTTTGTTTAATGATGTTTTGATGGTGAACAATTATGGTCTGTAACTAAATAATAGTGTTTAGGTTTAAGGATTATAGATCCTTGGGATAATAGGTAGCATAGTAGTTGGTGGAGGGATCCTCTGTTTGGGGGATGAAGCCACTATTATCCTGCCATCTTTATTTCCTGCACTAAGACCTTGTTAATATGGACACCCTTTACCTACCCCAGCGGACGGGCCACGTTTTGTTGGTAGATGCTTGGGGTAGGTAATTTTGACAACCGTTGAAGGGTTAATCTTTTGATAAATAAATAAAACTTTAACTTTTGGCTATCTCGTGTTGTTTATTGTGTTTATTTACCTTTCAATTATTATTGCATAATTCTTTGAACTTACAAGTTAATAATGAAAGTATAGAAATTGGTTTAAGTCAGAAAGTTTAGGATATGATCAAGGATCAAATATCCTATAATCGGGAAGTTCAAAAGGTGATAAAATTTTAGGATCATATATCCTGTTGTCAAAGAATAAGGGTAAGATATATAAACCAAGAATAAATTTAAGGTAAATAAGGATCATACCAGAGAATCCAAGTTAGGATCCTATATCCTTAATACTTACAACCATGATAACCAAAAGATAAAGTCTTGTATGAAGTTAGGATCCTGGATCCCTAACTGTTTAGCTTTGAAACCCTGAAATGAAACATAACTTGGGACTAAGCCAACTGCAAAAGGAAGACTTAGTATCTGGGGACAAGCCCAACAATTCTGGGGACAAGCCCAATAAACTAGGGACAAGCCCAATAAACTGGGGACAAGCCCAAAAAACTGGGGACAAGCCCAAAGGATCCTGTGTAAACTGGAGTATGGCCCTTACTGGCGACTATCCAAACTTAGTGACATGTGTTTTGATCAAAAAAAATCTGTTGAGGATATTGCAACCAAACTCTATGTTACGGGGTATGATGCTAACAATGTAGAACAATAACAAGGATCACTTCAATGTAAATTGCCGAAATGACACAAGGATTTATACGGGGAAAAAGCCCTTGATCAAGAGTTGATCTCCGGCACAAAAAACCCCGGGTGATGGAAACTACCGATCACCAAGCTCAAATAAATGAATAAATGTTTACAACTTCGGATAGTAACGAGCTAGGTACAAGGATCACTATCGTGAAATGTGTAAATGTGAGTGAAAACGAATGAATGTTCGTCGAGAGCTTCAAGTGTGCGAGTATATGAGTGTATGTAGCTGTAAAATTGACTAAGTGTTTTTCTACTAGCTCGTTACCCCTTTTAAAATAGAAATATAACTACCAAACTAACTATCCGACTTTTGTGCCAAGCCCCCACGTTCTCCATAACGTCCATTTTTAGCTAAGCACGTGCATAATAGTTTGGGAATATTCTCCAGGAATGTCGCCAAGACTTGGTCAAGCTGGTTATACCTGCGAGATAGTACAAAACATAAGTAAACAATCGTCAGTACGAGGATCCTTAAAGTGATCCATGATCCTGATCCTGAAGCTCTTCTGAGGATCACCACCTGTCACAGAAGTAAGGATCACTAGTTAGGATAACGAATAAGGATCACTAATTGTTAGAAAATCCTCCCCTAACAATTGCCCCCAAAATATAAGGAGTTAAATTGTAAATATGTGAGTTATATTTTACTGATCTTATCCGCAACAAACTAACGGATATATAGCCGTTAAAATAGAACTAGCCGTTGCGATCATGACGTCACGGAAGTGACAATCCTGCAGAATCATAATTATAAATAGAGATATAGATAGGATCATTATGCATTCAAATTCGAAAGAAACTCCCTTTAAATTCTCAGTCGACGATCAACCAGGTATTTCTTTCTCCTCTTTCTTCCTCTCTTACTCTGTTTTTCTTTCTTTATCTCCGTCACTTCGAAAATGTTGCTCCGAAGTTCACCGGCCAAGGATCACCCAAAGAACAGTCCTCCGAAAAGCCAGGGGATCATTGAAGACTCTATTAAAGAACGCTGCTGCTTCAATGATGCTCAGATAGATAGGATCCGCTACTGCTTTCCGGCGAACACCGAATTTAGGCCTTTTGACCCCAATGCCCTGAGCGATCATATCTCCGATAAGTGGGTTGCTTTCCCCGTCACTCCTTTCACCATAGGCTATACATATCCTTTTCCAGCCTTCACCCAATCTTTCTTTTCCCTAACCGGCATCTCTTATATCCAAGCCATGCCGATGATTTGGAGGGTTCTGTACACCCTTGAAAGGATCATCGATCAGGAGGGAATAGATCTAGGAATGGCAGAGCTGGGAGAACTGTATGATCTTACCACCTTTGGCTCTCACCGTTATTTGTTCAAACGTAAACCCGGTGAGGAACACCCGATCTTCAAAGCCACCAAGAATGATGCTAATTGGAAACGGCGCTTCTTTTTTATCAAGAGAGATTCCATCCAGGATGGAAAGGATCTTCCTAAAAAATGGGCTACCCATGGTAGGATAGAGGATCCTGAGAAGGATCACCAGGAACTTTCTTTTGATGTAAGGATAACTTATATTTTTGCTTTCTTTTTATGCAGCTATCACCGTCTCACACCTCAAACTGTCCCCTGCTGCTAAGGAAAGGCTCCTCGCTTTCAAGAAACTTGATCCTGAGACAAGAACTTTCAAGACAACAACCCAAGATTCACAGGAGGTATCCTCAGGCTCTGTCACAATGTCAAGTAAGTATCCTTGTTTAAAATTTAAATAAATAGTGAAATATGAACTAAGAAAAGATACTTATCTTGTTTTGATTGTGTAGGTGCTGGAAAATCTGCCAAGCCTGTTTCCCAGTTCAATACGGCTGACCTTGATGTCGTACGATCCAGGAAGAAAAGATCCACTACCAGTCCTAGCATCTCCATTCCAAAGGCACCCACCAAAGGAAAGGGTGTCAAGAAGAGGAAAACTTCTGATGCCGAGGATCTTCAAGGCCTACCACTGATCCGCCACCAGTTCCTTGAATACTTTAATGATGTAAGGATCCTCAATTCTGCCTAGGTATCCTACTCGTATGAGGATCACTTGATCTTGAACTGCTTTATCCTTTTCTTTGCAGAAATTTGCTGAGATTGAGGATTACGTGGGGAATGTTGAGGAGCAGGACAAGAAAATTGCTGACCTCCAACAGGTTGCCGTGCTCAAGGACCTTGCTCTTGCTGATCTTCGGAGGGAACTCCAAGATGAAAAGACTAAGACAGCTAAACTTCTGATCGACCTTGACTATGAGAAGCATGACCTCATTGAAAATGCTAAGGTCTCTGCCGCCATCACGATGTATCAGACAAAATTGAAGATGGCCCAGGAAGCTCAAGATCCTAGTTTTGACAAGAACAGCTGGGATGTTGAGGGTTGGAAGGCAAGGTTGGCTGATCTTGAGGATGATGAGGAGGCTACTGAGGTCTTGGCGATTGAAGCAAGTGGCAGTGGGAAGGATCTGATGAAGGATACCGCAGCTGGAGGGGATGATGATGCAGCGAAGGCATAGGCTGCATAAATGGGCGATGAAGGACATTTCTAGACGTAGCCGGAGCCCATTTTTTAAGTTTGATAGTTTGTTTTGGTGGTGGTGTTTTTTGTTGAACAATGGTGGGTTGTACTGAACAATAGGTTTTTAGGATTAAGGGTCATGTATGATCCTTTGGACAATAGGCAGGATTGCAATTGGTGGAGGGATCCTCTGTTTGGGGGATGAAGCCATTGTGATCCTGCCGCCTTTATATTCCTGCACTATCTTTGAACTTATTATCATGGACACCCTTTACCTACCCCAGCGGACGGGCCACGTTTTGCTGGTAGAAGCTCGGGTAGGTAATTTTGACAACCTTTTAAGGGTTAGTCTTTTGTTTATAAATAAAAACTTAACCTTTTGTCGCTTATCTCGTGTTGTTATACTTTTTAATATCTTACTTTCCAACTGTTGTAATGTTCATTCTGTTTATACTTATCAAGCCTTAAAAAATTAGAAAAGATATCCAGAAAGTTTAGGATATGATCAAGGATCACATATCCCATAACCGATAAGTTCTAAAAAGTGATATGGTTTAAGAATCACAAGTTCAGTTGTCAAGTATAAGGGTTATTCAAATAAATAGTGAATAGAATTAAAAATAGTTAAGGATCATACCTGAGGATCCAAGTTAGGATCCTAACCTTAATAAGGATAACTATAAGATAACCCTTAGAATAAAGTAAGGATCAAGGATCCCTAGTTGCCTATCTTCAAGAACCTGAAATAGAGCATCACTTGGGACTAAGCCAATATAAGATAAGAATTAGCAACTGGGGACAAGCCCAAGGATAACTGGGGACAAGCCCAAGGATAACTGGGGACAAGCCCAAGGATCGTATGTAAACTGGAGTATGGCCCTAACTGGGGACAAGCCCAAGGATCGTATGTAAACTGGAGTATGGCCCTAACTGGCGACTATCCAAACTTAGTGGCATGAAAATGCCAAAACCTTAGCTAACGTGAAAACGTTAGAAACCTTAGCTAACGTGAAAACGTTAGAAACCTTAGGAACGGATGTATGGTACGTCTACCATTATACGTAGGATCCTAAGCATAGCCAGTACAATGGAATTATCAGCCCCTAAAACGAGTACTGGTCCCAATGCCTTGAACTATACCAGGATCATCGTGCGCTACAGGCGGAACTGGGGTCAAGCCCGAATAACTGGGGTTAAACCCAAAGAACGGATTGCTTCTGCGGATAACCAACGTTATGCTAAGGATACCTGAACTTTCAAAACTTGAACTCACGTGAGAGATGGATAAAGGATACATGATCCTTATCCTTATATGAGAAAATAATGAAATGAAATAGTTCAAGTTTAGGATATTACCTAAGTAAGGATCACCGATACTTTGAGGATCCTTTAAGGATATCCCTATCGTGAGGATCATTTATGCCATGAGGATCCTGCTCACATGAAATATTTCTTTAAGTGGACAGCATTCCAAGCTCTTGGTAGCAAATCACCTTCCATGGTTAGCAATCTATATGCCCCCTTTCCTGCTTCAGCTTCAATCAAATAAGGGCCTTCCCATTTTGGAGCCAATTTTCCATCAGCAGGATTGGTGGTATTCTGAAATGCTTTCCTTAATACCATATCTCCAACTTGAAACCTCCTGATCCTGACATTTTTGTTGTAAGCACCAGCCATTCTTTGCTGATAACTGGCCATCCTTATCCTAGCCATATCCCTGATTTCTTCAATAGTATCCAGGTCTTGAGCCAAGTTCTCATCATTCTCCTCAGGATCACGGGTACTTGTTCTTGCAGTTGGAACCACCATTTCTGTTGGGATAACTGATTCTGCCCCAAACACCAAAGAGAATGGTGTTTGACCAGTAGCATTCTTGGGGGTTGTCCTATCAGCCCAAAGCACATAGGGTAGTTCTTCTGCCCATTTCCCTTTTTTGGATCCAAGCTTCTTCTTCAAATTGTTGATGATGATCTTGTTGGATGATTCTGCCTGACCATTAGCTTGTGGGTGGACTGGTGTTGATGTTATCATCTTAATCCCCCAGCTGTCACAAAAGTTAGTGGTTCTGCCCCCAATAAATTGGGAACCATTATCACATATAATCTCAGAAGGAATTCCAAATCTAGTTATAATATTTCTTTTAATGAAGGATATAACTTCCTTTTCTCTGACTTGGGCAAAAGCTTCAGCCTCTATCCACTTGGAGAAGTAATCCGTCATAGCAAGCATGAATACTTTTCCACCAGGTGCCTTAGGGAGCTTACCAACTATACCCATACCCCATCTCATAAATGGCCAAGAGGAGGATATAGGATGCAATAATTCAGCTGGTTGATGAAGGATATTGCTGTGCCTCTGACAAGGATCACATCTCTTAGCATACTCCACAGCGTCTCTCTTCATGGTTGGCCAGTAGTATCCTGTTCTCAGGATCCTTGAGAATAAAGCCCTGCCCCCAGTGTGGTTTCCACAATCTCCTTCATGGAAGTCTTTTAAAACTTCTTGGACTTCAGGATCCTCAATGCATCTCAAGTATGGTCCTGCAAGAGATCGTCTATACAACATACTATTTATAATTGAGAACTGAGATACCTTAGATTTGAAAGCCCTAGGGTTTTCTCCTGTAGGAATCTCTCCATGTTGTAAGTATCTCATAATTGGTGAGATCCATGATCCTGATCCTGAATGGGATCGAGTATCCTCACTAGGGATTATTGCAGAATCATTTCCTATTTCCATAGCCACATGATCCTCAATAGCCGGGGTCAGGATATGGATAATAGGAATCTTGATATCCTCCGGGATCTTCAAGGATGATCCTAAATTAGCCAATGCATCAGCTTCTGTATTTTCTTCCCTTGGTACCTGTGACAAACTAAAGGAAACAAAAGAGAGTGCCAAATTTTTGACTATCTCCAAATATTTGGTTAGCTTTTCACCTTTAACAGCATAGGATCCATTAAAGTGGTTTGTAATTAACAAAGAATCTACGTGTACCTCAAGATACCTGATCCCCAAATGCTTAGCAATTTGCAAACTAGCAATTAAGGCTTCATATTCAGCCTCATTGTTAGTGGTTTGGAACTCACAAGCTATAGAGTGGGGTATTATGTCCCCCTGTGGCGATTTTAGTAGTATTCCAAGCCCTGTGCCTTTGACATTTGAGGATCCATCAGTATAGAGTATCCAAGGATCCTTGGTTTCTTCTAGCTGCTGGACTTCTAGCTCAGCCTCTTCTTGTAAATCACTACTGAAATCAGCCACAAAGTCAGCTAATGCTTGGGATTTGATGGCTGTCCTAGGCTCATATCTTATATCATATGCACTCAGCTTCACTGCCCACTTAGCCATCCTTCCTGACATCTCTGGTTTCCTGAGGACATTCTTGATTGGAAAATTAGTTTTAACAATGATAACATGAGTTTCAAAATAATGTCTTAACTTAGTAGATGCCATAATTAATGCAAGAATAAGCTTTTCAAGGTGTGAGTACCTGGATTCGGCATCAAGTAAACTTTTACTTACATAATAGACAGGATGTTGTGTACCTTGATGATCCTTAACAAGGACCGCACTTACTGCTTTTGAGGATACTGCAAGATACAAGGATAGCACATCGCCTTTTTCTGGTTTCATCAAAGCCGGGGCCGAGGATAGGTAATCTTTGAGGGCTCTCAAAGCATTTTCATGCTTCTCCGTCCATTCAAATTTCTTGTTCTTCCTTAGGATATCATAGAACTCTTTGCACTTCTCTGAGGATTTGGATATAAATCTATTCAAAGCTGCTATCCTGCCTGTTAGCCTCTGAACATCCTTAGCATTGGCCGGAGATTTGATGTTCACTATTGCTTTGATTTGTTCCGGGCTAGCTTCAATGCCTCTCTTTGTCACCATATATCCTAAGAATTTACCTGCTTTAACACCAAAGTGACATTTTGAAGGATTAAGCTTCATGTTATATTTGTCAAGGATATCGAATGCTTCCTCCAAGTCTCTTAGGTGATCCTCAGATTTTAAGGATTTTACCACCATATCGTCTATGTAAACCTCCATAGTTTGTCCAATCTGATCCTTGAACATCATATTCACCAGCCTTTGATATGTTGCACCTGCATTTCTTAATCCGAACGGCATAGCAATATAGCAGTATATACCAGTTGGAGTCATGAAGGCTGTATCCTCTTGGTCGGATGGTTCCATTTGGATTTGCTGAAATCCAGATGAAGCATCCATAAAAGTTAACAGTTCATGACCCGCGGTTGCATCCACCATGGAGTCAATGTGGGGTAAAGGGAAAGGATCCTTGGGACATGCCTTATTTAAATCGGTAAAATCGACACATACCCTCCACTTTCCGTTTTTCTTTTGAACAACAACCACATTGGCCAACCATCTTGGATACTTGACCTCTCTAATCATACCTGCCCGGAGCAATTTCTCTACCTCTTCCTGGATAATGGCATTCCTTTCTGGTGCAAACTTTCTTCTCCTTTGATTGATTGGTTTGAAGGATCTGTCAATGCCGAGTTTGTGAGTGATTACATCTTTGGATATACCAGTCATGTCTTCGTGTTTCCATGCAAAGGTAGTCTTTCTCCTTTTTAGGAAGGATACGAGGTCTTCTTTCATTTCGCCAAGGATCCCCGATCCGATATAAACTATAGATTCAGGATCATCCGGATCCATAAGGATTTCTACCACATCCTGTTCACTCGCCTCCAAGACATCCCTTGGAGGATACTTTGATTGCTATTGCTCCCTGGATTTCGAAGCTGGTTTCATCGATGAAGTATAGCAATTCTTAGCCTCCTGCTGATCACTATCAATCTTCACTATCCCCCAAGGACTAGGGAGCTTCACACATTGATGGTAAGTGGATGGGACTGCTTTCATATCGTGTATCCAGGGCCTGCCAAGGATAACATTACAACAAGATAAACAGTCAATAACACAAAATTTTTTATAAGAGTGTAGGCCTTCAATGTATATTGGGAGTTTAATGTCCCCCAGGGTATTCTTAGTTTCACCACTAAATCCCACGAGCACAGAGGATCTTGGTATGATCTCTGATTCAGGAATACCCATCTTCTTTAGGACATCAAGCTGGATAATGTTCACTGAACTTCCTCCGTCTATAAGGATCCTGCGGACAAAATGGTTAGATATGAAAAGAGTAATAACTAAACCATCGTGATGAGGATCCTGGATATCAACACGATCCTCTTCATCAAAGGTTATGACTTTCCCTTCCGAGACACTTGATGTTCGAACAGGTCTTTCTCCGTTATCCATTTTAGTTTCCTTTGCATGCCTTTTAGCTGCTGAGAAGGATGTGCCGCAAATGTCTGATCCTCCAGAAATGAAGTTTATCACTTGTGCATCCGCTGGAGGGGCTGGAGCCTTCTCAGGGATCCTTTCAGGATCCTGAGTCCTTGACTTTTTTCTTCCCAACAATTCTTTTAGATGCCCCTTGCTCAACAAGTATCCAATTTCTTTTCTTAGTGCAATGCATTCTTCTGTGAGGTGCCCAAAATCTTCATGGTATGCACACCACTTTGATTTATCCTTAGTTGCAGCTGGCCTATCATTTTTTCTGGGCCATCTAGCTTTATCACCTAGACTCTGCATCGCAAGGATTAGTTCATTGTTATCAACACTAAAACAATATTCAGAAATTGGAGGATAATCCTCATCATCCTCTTCTTGATCAATAGAATGCACGTTCTGGTTATCAGATATGTTGTAGGATCTGAACTTGTTGTTCCTGAATGAGGATCCTTGCTTATCCTGCTTTGAGGATCCTGCTAACCTCTCCTGGATCCTCTTGTCGTCTTCTAGTCGAATGAACCTAAGTGCTCGGGTTCTTACCTCATCTAAGTTCCTGCACGGTGTCATAACAAGATCATCATAGAAAGACGAATCCCTAAGCAATCCCATTTTAAAGGCCTCAACAGCCGTGGCTATATCTAAGTTGGGAATGTCTAAGGATTCTTTACTGAATTTGGTAATGTAATCCCTTAATGATTCATTATGACCCTGGGTTATCCTATATAGATCACTAGTTAATCGTTCAAATTTCCTACTACAAGAAAACTGATTATTAAATAGATTAACTAGATTAGCAAATGAGGTAATAGAGTAGGGGGAAGACTTAGCAGCCATTTGAGAGCTGATCCAGTAAGAGTGGATCCGAATCCTTTGCACAGGCATGCTTCCATTAACCTTTCTGGGATTGGATTGATTTCCATCCTCTCCCTGTATTGTGCTATGTGTTCTTCAGGATCTGTCGAACCATCATACAGCTTCATTGTGGGCACATGGAACCTCTTGGGTATCTCAGCATCACAGATTGGTGGTGCAAAACGAGATATCTTGTGGCTCCCATCTGCAATCTCTGGGATAGGTTTGACCACTCCCGGAACACTTGATATCATATCCTTTAGCTTTTGCAATTCTCTGGCCATGGCATGATTGATACCTGGATCCTGCATAAGACCATGGTTAGTAGTATGAGAATTATTAAAAGTGTTACCTCCCATTGGATTCAAGTTAGGAAGAATGGATGTTAATCCATATTGTTGAGGCTCTGGAATGATCGAGGGACCAGTAGAGGCATTGGTCTGCATTGGAATAAAATCTCCCTGATGGACATCTGAACTTCCTGTTTGCAAACTCCTCAAGGATCCTGGCATCTGGAAGGATCCCTGAAACTGGGACGATCCTGGAACAAAGGAGGATCCTTGAACCTGGGATGATCCTGGAACGAAGGAGGATCCTTGAACCTGTGATGATCCTGGAACGAAGGAGGATCCTTGAACCTAGGATGATCCTGGAACGAAGGAGGATCCTTGAACCTGGGATGATCCTGGAACGAAGGAGGATCCTTGAAACTGGGATGATCCTGGAATGAAGGAGGATCCTTGAAACTGCTGCATTCCTGAATATCCCCCTGAACTCGTGAGGGATCCCATATGCTGAGGATAGGATCCCGCTGGCTGGAAATATGAACCTGATGCCTGGGTCATTGTTGTTGTTCCGTAGTGCACTCCTTTTGGTCCACCCACATATTGAATGTATGGAACCACTGATGGCTGAGAAGTAATCACCGGAGTATCAAAATTCAAAGATCTAGGCATCAGTGGGGAACGATCCTCTGCCGTTTTCTTCTGTTTCTTAATTTCGTCAATCTCCCGGAGGATCCTTTCGTTGGTCTTATCCTGCTCTTGTGCATGATTCCTCATCTGCAAAATCAAGGCATAGAGATCATTAGTAGTAGGATTAGTTGAAACAGAAGAAGTAGGTGGTTTTGAGAAAATGGGAGTTGGTTTCTTCGCGGCATTCTCAGTATTCTTCTGGGATCCAGAAGGTGGTGGAGGCAAAGGAGGGACGCCTTGTGAAGAAGTGAATGAGGGCATCAAGTTTGAAGCATTCTTCGCTGAGGAAGCCATTTGCTTGGTTGTAGTGAACCGAAATGAGCACAGAAATGCGTATTTTTCTAAGGACGAAGCACCAATGGCCCCACGGTGGGCGCCAAACTGTTTTGGTCAAAAAAAATCTGTTGAGGATATTGCAACCAAACTCTATGTTACGGGGTATGATGCTAACAATGTAGAACAATAACAAGGATCACTTCAATGTAAATTGCCGAAATGACACAAGGATTTATACGGGGAAAAAGCCCTTGATCAAGAGTTGATCTCCGGCACAAAAAACCCCGGGTGATGGAAACTACCGATCACCAAGCTCAAATAAATGAATAAATGTTTACAACTTCGGATAGTAACGAGCTAGGTACAAGGATCACTATCGTGAAATGTGTAAATGTGAGTGAAAACGAATGAATGTTCGTCGAGAGCTTCAAGTGTGCGAGTATATGAGTGTATGTAGCTGTAAAATTGACTAAGTGTTTTTCTACTAGCTCGTTACCCCTTTTAAAATAGAAATATAACTACCAAACTAACTATCCGACTTTTGTGCCAAGCCCCCACGTTCTCCATAACGTCCATTTTTAGCTAAGCACGTGCAGAATAGTTTGGGAATATTCTCCAGGAATGTCGCCAAGACTTGGTCAAGCTGGTTATACCTGCGAGATAGTACAAAACATAAGTAAACAATCGTCAGTACGAGGATCCTTAAAGTGATCCATGATCCTGATCCTGAAGCTCTTCTGAGGATCACCACCTGTCACAGAAGTAAGGATCACTAGTTAGGATAACGAATAAGGCTCACTAATTGTTAGAAAATCCTCCCCTAACAACATGATAATGCCAAAACCTTAGCTAAAGTGAAAACATTAGAAACCTTAGGAACGGATGTATGGTACGTCAACCATTATACTTAGGATCTTGAATACAGCCAGTACAATGAAATTGTCAGCCCCTAAAGCGGGTACTGGTCCCATTGCCTTTAACTGCATCAGGATAATCGTGCGCTACTGACTAAGGTATTAGAACCTGAAACTGGGGACAAGCCCAAAAACTGGGGATAAACCCATAAAACTGGGGATAAACCCATAAAACTGGGGACAAGCCCATTTAACTTAGGAGATCTCTATGGATACGTGATCCTTTATGAAGGATGTACCAACTTCTGCAAAACTTAGAACTTTAGTGAAGAAAGGATAAAGGATCATGGATCCTTTCCCTTGTTATTAAATAAAGTAAAGGATTAAGTAGACTAGAATCAGATCATTACTAGAGTGAGGATCATATATCCACTAAGGATCCTTCATGTATACCGGGAATGAGGATGATCAAGGATCCGTGATCCTTTTTACATGAAATACTTCTTCAAATGGACAGCATTCCAAGCTCTTGGTAGTAGATCACCTTCCATTGTCAATAAACGATATGCCCCCTTTCCTGCCTCAGCTTCAATAAGATAGGGGCCTTCCCACTTTGGTGCTAACTTGCCATCAGCAGGATTTGTGGTATTTTGGAATGCTTTCCTTAACACCATGTCACCAACTTGGAACTTTCTGATCCTGACATTCTTGTTGTAAGCTCCAACCATCCTTTGTTGATAGCTAGCCAATCTTATCCTTGCCAAATCCCTGAGTTCTTCTATGGTATCCAAGTCTTGAACTAAGTTTTCAACATTTCCTTCAGGATCACGGATGCTTGTTCTAGCAGTAGGAACCACCATCTCTGTAGGGATCACTGATTCTGCTCCAAATACTAGAGAAAATGGAGTCTGGCCAGTAGCATTCTTGGGAGTTGTTCTATCAGCCCATAACACATAAGGTAGCTCTTCTGCCCATTTTCCTTTCTTGGATCCAAGCTTCTTCTTCAAGTTGTTGATGATGATCTTGTTGGATGATTCTGCTTGACCATTAGCTTGTGGGTGGACTGGTGTTGATGTTATCATCTTAATCCGCCAGCTATCATAAAAGTTAGTAGTTCTACTCCCAATAAATTGGGATCCTTTATCACAAACAATTTCAGAAGGAATACCAAATCTGGTAATAATGTTTCTTTTGATAAAGGATATCACTTCTTTTTCTCTGACTTGAGCAAAGGTTTCAGCTTCTATCCACTTGGAAAAGTAATCAGTCATAGCAAGCATAAACACTTTTCCTCCTGGTGCCTTGGGAAGTTTACCAACTATATCCATTCCCCATCTCATAAATGGCCAAGAAGAGGATATAGGATGCAGGAGCTCTGCTGGTTGATGAAGGATATTGCTATGTCTCTGACAAGCATCACATCTCTTGGCATAATCCACAGCATCCTTCTTCATAGTAGGCCAATAGTATCCTGTCCTAAGGATCCTTGAGAACAGTGCTCTGCCCCCAGTATGGTTTCCACAATCTCCTTCATGAAAATCCTTTAGGACTTCTTGAATTTCAGGATCCTCTATGCACCTTAGATATGGACCTGCAAGAGATCGTTTATATAACATGTTATTTAATATTATAAATTGAGATACCTTGACTTTGAAAGCCCTGGGGTTTTCTCCTGTAGGAATCTCTCCATGTTGTATATATCTCATAATTGGAAGGATCCAGGATCCTGAATGTGATTGTGCACCATCACTAGGTATGATTACAGGATCCTCTACTATCTCTATAGCTGTATGATCCTCAATAGCAGGAGTCAAAATATGGATTATGGGGATTTTAATATCCTCTGGGATCTTCAATGATGATCCAAGGTTGGCCAAAGTGTCAGCTTCTGCATTTTCTTCTCTGGGTACCTGTGTCAGACTAAAGGAAAAAAAAAGAGTCTGCCAATTTCTTGGCTATCTCTAGATATTTGATTAGTTAGTCACCTTTAACAGCATAGGATCCATTAAAGTGATTAGTAATTAACAATGAATCTACATGTACCTCAAGATACTGGATCCTCATGTGCTTGGCAATTTGCAAACCAGCTATCAAGGCTTCATATTCAGCCTCATTATTAGTAGTTTGAAACTCGCAAGCAATGGTGTGGGGTATTATGTCCCCCTATGGCGATTTTAGTAGTATTCCTAGTCCAGTTCCCTTGATGTTTGAAGCCCCATCTGTGAAGAGTATCCAAGGATCCTTAGTCTCTTCAAGCTGTTGAACTTCTAACTCAGCTTCCCTTTGTAGATCACTACTGAAATCAGCCACAAAGTCAGCTAAGGCTTGGGATTTGATGGCAGTTCTTATCTCATATCTTATATCATAAGCACTAAGCTTCACTGCCCATTTGGCCATCCTTCCTGACATTTCAGGTTTCCTGAGAACATTCTTAATTGGAAAGTTAGTTTTAACAATAATGGCATGAGTTTCAAAATAATGTCGTAATTTAGTAGATGCCATAATCAAAGCAAGGATAAGTTTTTCTAAATGTGAATACCTGGATCAAGCATCAAGCAAACTCTTACTTACATAATATACAGGATGTTGTGTACCTTCGTGATCCTTAACAAGGACCACACTTACTGCCTTAGGCGAGACTGCCAAATATAAGGATAATATATCCCCTTTTTCTAGTTTCATTAAGGCTGGAGCTGAGGATAGGTAATCCTTAAGGGCTTTGAGAGCATTCTCATGCTTTTCAGTCCACTCAAATTTCTTGTTCTTTCTCAGGATGTCATAGAATTCCTTGCATTTCTCTGATGACTTTGAGATGAACCTGTTCAAGGCCGTGATCCTCCCTGTCAATCTTTGCACATCCTTGGCATTGGCAGGAGATTTAATATTCACAATCGCCTTGATTTGCTCTGGACTTTCCTCTATGCCTCTTTTAGTCACCATGTAACCTAGGAACTTGCCTGCTTTGACACCAAAATGACACTTGGAAGGATTCAATTTCCTATTGAATTTATCAAGGATATCAAATGCTTCCTCCAAATCTCTTAGGTGATCCTCAGCTCTCTTGGACTTAACCACCATGTCGTCTATATAGACTTCCATAGTGTGTCCTATTTGTTCCTTAAACATCATGTTGGCTAGCCTTTGATAGGTAGCACCTGCATTTCTTAGTCCAAACGGCATAGCAATATAACAATAGATACCAGTTAGGGTCATAAAGGCTGTATCCTCTTGATCAGATGGTTCCATCTGAATTTGCTGAAATCTAGATGAAGCATCCATAAAAGTCAACAACTCATGACCCGCAGTAGCATCCACCATGGAGTCAATGTGGGGTAATGGGAAAGGATCCTTGGGACATGCCTTGTTTAAATCAGTAAAATCGACACACACCCTCCACTTTCCGTTTTTCTTTTGAACAACAACCACATTGGCTAACCATCTTGGATACTTAACCTCCCTAATCATACCTGCTCTGTGCAACTTATCTACTTCCTCCTGGATAATGGCATTCCTCTCAGGTGCAAACTTTCTCCTTTTTTGGTGTATGGGTTTGAACGACCTGTCAATGCCAAGTTTATGAGTAATAATATCTTTAGAGATACCTATCATATCTTCATGTTTCCAGGCAAAGGTAGTTTTTCTCTTCTTGAGGAAGGATACTAGATCCTGTTCGATACTGCTGAGGATCCTGGATCCTATAAAAACTTTAGATTCAGGATCCTGAGGATCCATTAGGATATCCTTGACATCTTGTTCTCTAGCCTCCAAGACATCTCTTGGAGGATGCTTTAATTGCTATTGTTCCTTGGGTCTCAAAGCTGGCTTCATTGAGGAAGTAAACTAATTCTTGGCTTCCTGCTGGTCACTCTCAATCTTCACCACCCCCCATGGAGTTGCCAGTTTCACACATTGATGGTACGTAGATGGGACTGCTTTCATGTCATGTATCCATGGCCTGCCAAGGATAACATTGCAACAGGATAAGCAATCTATAACACAAAATTTCTGAAAAGAATTAACTCCCTCAATGTAAATGGGAAGCTTTGTAATAACCATAAATTTAAAATCATTATTTTAGAAATAAAAGAATAATAATTTATAATAAACTAAACATTTATCTTATGATTCATCTTTCTGTATATCAACCAAAATTATTATTATTATTCATAAATTATCCATTAGGAAACCCTAATTAAGACACCCAAGTAATTCTGTACAAACCCTAAAATTTTCAGAATTTTCAGAATCAGGATCAGGGCCCCTAAAACTCGGGGGGGGGGGGGGGGGTATTCCCTATTGATGATTATCTATTTAACTCGCTGTCTAAATTGAATATTCTAGAAATGTCGACTCAGCTAGGCTAGTCCCAACCGTGGCTACTCTATAAAATATAGGTAACCCTTACGGACCGTAAGGGTTAATTGTTACGGTCCGTAAGGGGGAGGGGGGGGGGGGGCAAAATTCGACTATAAATAGCAGACATTGGCACTTGAATCTAGGCGCTGAAACGACGAAAGAATTCGTAATATACTTCGAGTTATCGTCTGTTTACTACAATTAACACACACGAAAACACTAATTAGTATAGCGGGGTGCTGCAGAACAGGGTATTAACTCAATTGCTACTACGATTCAATGTCCGATTGATTGAAATCAATCCAATGGATGTTTAAGTGCTGCTCAAATTTGGGTTATGCTTTGTCATTAGTCGTGATTCCGATAGATGTTTAAGTAATTTCACTTTGTCATTAGTTGTGATTCCGATGGATGTTTAAGTGTTTACACTTTGTCATTCGTTGTGAATCCGATGGATGTTTAAGTGATTTCACTTTGTCATTCGTTGTGAATCCGATGGATGTTTAAGTATCGCACTTTATCATTCGTTGTGAGGATTTGATCTCGTGAGTTATCGTAAATGCTGTATTAAGTTACTGACCTAGTTTGTGTGCATGTTATTTAAATTAGGTTAAAAGACTAATCAGTAGTCTAAACTCTGCCCGTATAAATCTGAAATATTATCACAAGGTAGCATCACTTTGGAATTTTTAAGGTACGGATCCTTACCCCACTCCTTATTGCTTCATATTCAAATTGTTATAAAACCATTAAATTACTATATCTTTTAAAACTCCTCACGTCTTTGATTATCGATTCATTTGACAGTCCGTTCGATTCCTATTCTAATCATAACCTTGGATTTAGCTTTCATGTCATGCGATAGTATTATGTTAATTGTACTCATTATCGCATGTTCCAATATATGTTACATCTTGTTATGGAAATATTTTTGATAAGTTATGTGAATAAGACCATTTGTACTCTGATACCCTGAGTGTCGCTTCTCGTGGAGTGTCCCACGGGCATGTTGTTGCGGCATCGACATCATGTGCTCCATCCGTGACGGAGAGATCGGTTCACGGCGTCTCTTAAGTACAAGTGTGGTACATATGGCTATTAGGAGGCGTATGGATCGATCCTAGGATTTAAGTTAAGGAGGTGGATAACGGGTATGCCAACTCGCCATCTCATGTGATAATTATGCAGGAGTAGCTACCTGTGTATTGTCACGTTTTAAGTTTGGCTCATGGGTACATCCGTATGATATGATTATGAAATTATGTTCTTGCATCGTATCATTTTCTCATAAAGTTCCATTCGGATAACATTTCTATAAAGCGTTACTTGTTAATTGAGCCTATTATTCCGTACTGAGCATTCGGCTCATTCCGTAAACTTTTTGTATATACAGGTCCGCATGTTGCTTTGGGCGGGGAAAAGAGAGAAGAATAAAGCCTAGGAATAAATCTGAAGATGTTAGTTAATTAAGTTGAATGTCTCCGCTTGTACATTAACCTTAAGTTTAGTTGTTGTATGGTTGTATCCTTGTCAAATAAATAAATGGAATTATGACTTTTGTTTATGATACTACTGTTATTGTGACACGTCAGCCCTTCCGGGTTGGGGTGTTACAGCTATGGTATCAGAGCAAAGGCTCTTTCCTGTAGAAAACTTGAAGATAGTAATTAAAACCTGTGAGGAATGGGTAGATATCTATGATAGGATTCAACTTGGTCTCTTATTTGGTTTAATTCCTATGTCTATTTGTATAGATATGCCTCCTCGTCGTCCGCTACGTAGGAGTACTCGTACTAACCATGTGCGTAACAACACTTCTTCGAATGAGACTCCAGTTGATCCAAACGTAATTAATGCCATCAACCAGGCTGTTGCCGGGTTGCTTCCAAACCTTGTTGCTCAAACAGCTGAGGCCGTTATTCAACAAACTCGTCCTCCAGAACGTAATAACACGAACCCAATCTCTGGTGGAGAAACTCGTGAGAATACCACGAACCATACTACCTATAGTATAGACATATGGATCGCTAAATTCCAAAAACAAAAGCCGAAATCCTTTAGTCACGCTACTAATCCAGTCGAAGCAAGAAACTGGATAGCTCATGTTGAAAAGATCTTCGGAGTTCTTGGAGTTCCGGATCAATACAAAGTTAGATTGGCTACCTACAAACTCGAAGATGACGCACAAACTTGGTGGGAAGGATATAAGCAAGTCAAAGGAGGGGATGATTTTGACACTAATCTTTCATGGGTCGACTTTCGTACCATCTTTTACGACAAGTATTTTTCTACCGCTGATAAAGAAGCTTATATCAGGGAGTATGCAGTGATTCGACAGGGGAGTGATGAACCAGCCTCTGAGTTCATTACTAGATTTTCAAGGTTGGCTAGTATTGTAGGAGACATTGCAGGATCAGCAGAAGCCCAGGCAGAAAAATGCAAGTGGGCAGTCAATGATCGAATTCGAAAGTCGATCATGTACATGAAATTTAAGGATATCACCGAAGTTGCTGATGCAGTCAAAACTTTTGAGTTCGAAAGGAAAGAATTTTTATCTCGAACTGGTGATAATAAGAAGAGAAACAGAGAAGGACAATTGAAGCAGGAAATCGGCCAATCATCCACTACGCCACAGCATCAAGACCGCAAAGTGCAAGGAAATCAAAACTATGGAAATCAGGCACGCCCATGGCAACCTAGACCGCAAAACCCAAGGCCCGCTCAAAACCAGATTCAATTGAATGCAGAACCTATTAGAGCACAACCATTGAATCAACATGTAAACCCAAATCAAATTACATATCCTCTATGTAATACTTGTGGTAAGAGACATCAGGGCATATGTCATCGAAGTACAGGAGCATGCTTTAGATGTGGCCAAACTGGACACATGATCAAGGAGTGTCCTAAGAAAGACACTAAGAAGAATAACCGACCAAATGTTGCACCACCCAATGTTGGAGGAAGAGTTTTCGCACTTTCTGCTACTGACGCTGCTAATGCCCCAGGTACTGTATCTGGAACCCTTCAGCTTGGTGAACAAAGTATCTATGTGTTATTCGATACAGGAGCGACTCATTCTTTAGTATCCCACTCGTTTACTAAGTACCTTCCGATAAGACCAACTCTCTTAAATCATACTTTAACCATTTCCACTCCCATGGAAAATTCATCCGTAATCACTTACGTATATAAAGATTGTCCGATCCGTATTGATTCTATTATGTGTAAGGCAGACCTATTTCCAATACATATGTGTGATTTTGATGTTATTCTAGGGATAGATTGGTTGTCTCGACATCGCGTAACTATAGATTGTCATTCCCGTCGTGTTATTTTCGGTGATCTTCATCATCCTGATATTATATATCAGGGAACTCAAGCTCATAAATCTCTTAAAATTATCTCCGCATTCAAAGCTCGAAAATTCTTATCAAACGGCTGTGCTGGATTCCTAGCATCGATTAGGGATACTTCTGCTAGTGTTAAGAGTATCGATAACCACTCCATTGTTCGTGAATATCCTGATGTATTTCCGGATGAACTACCAGGATTACCACCCGACCGTCAGGTAGAATTCACCATCGACTTGATCCCTGGTGCCGAACCTATTTCTAAAGCTCCATACCGTATGGCTCCGATGGAACTGAAGGAGTTGAAGGAACAATTGCAAGAATTGTTAGATCTAGGATTCATAAGACCCAGTGTTTCACCTTGGGGTGCTCCGGTCTTATTTGTGAAGAAGAAAGACGGTAGTATGCGTCTATGTATTGACTACCGAGAGCTGAACAAGATTACTATTCGTAATCAGTATCCTCTGCCTCGCATTGATGATCTCTTTGATCAACTTCAGGGGGCTCAGTTCTTCTAAAAAATCGACCTAAGGTCCGGGTACCATCAGCTAAAGATCAAGAATGATGATGTTCCCAAGACCGCCTTTCGTACTCGTTATGGTCATTACGAATTCTTGGTTATGCCCTTTGGGCTAACTAACGCACCAGCAGTCTTCATGGATTTGATGAATCGCGTATTTCACAAATTCCTAGATAAATTCATTATTGTTTTTATCGATGACATTCTGGTGTATTCTAAGAGTCGTGAAGAGCATAAAGCACATTTACATGCAGTACTTGGAACCTTGCGGCATGAGAAGTTGTACGCTAAGTTTTCCAAATGTGACTTTTGGCTTAGCCAAGTGGCATTTCTAGGTCATGTCATATCAGCAGAGGGAATTATGGTAGACCCAACAAAGGTTGAAGCTATTACAAAATGGCCAAGACCCACTTCTGTTACCGAAATACGAAGTTTCTTGGGTCTTGCTGGCTACTACCGAAGATTTGTTGAAAGATTCTCAGTCATTGCTTTACCACTCACAAAACTCCTAAGGAAAGGGGTGAAGTACGCATGGAATGAGGAACAAGAGAAAAGTTTTGAAGAATTGAAGAAACGACTCGTATCCTCCCCAATACTCGCTCTCCCTTCTGGATCAGGAGGTTTCCAAGTCTTTAGTGATGCCTCAAAGAAAGGATTAGGTTGTGTGCTAATGCAACATGGGAAGGTTATCGCTTATGCCTCCCGTCAATTGAAGCCTTATGAAGTTAACTACCCTACACATGATTTAGAACTAGCCGCAGTCGTCTTTGCACTTAAGATTTGGCGACACTATCTGTATGGTGAGAGTTGTGACATTTTTACCGACCATAAGAGCCTCAAGTACATATTCACCCAGAAAGAGCTAAATATGAGGCAAAGAAGGTGGTTAGAACTTTTAAAAGATTACGACACAAATATTCAATACCATCCAGGCAAAGCCAATGTTGTAGCTGACGCGTTGAGCCGAAAGAATTCCGGGACTATATATTGCTTACAAATTCAGCCTCATATTATGAGGGATCTCGAAAGGATGAACATTTGGCTTCAGGTTAGTAAATCTGATGGATATCTAGCTAGAATGCAGATTGAACCCGACCTCATATCTCGGATCAAAGATGCACAAAATCAAGATGGAGAACTTTGGGCAATTGTGCAAAATCTTGAGGTAGGTAAGCAATCTGAATTTCGTATAGACCATCATGGGGTGATTTGGTGCGGTAAAAGACTTTGTGTAACCGATGACTCCACCCTTCGTGAGTCATTGTTATCCGAAGCTCACAGCTCACCATTTTCAATTCACCCAGGATCTACCAAAATGTATCGAGACTTAAGACAAAACTTCTGGTGGAATGGCATGAAGGAAGACGTTGCTCGATACGTAAGTAAATGCCTCACTTGCCAACAAGTGAAAATTGAACACAAACGAGCAAGCGGTCTGTTGCAGCCATTGGATATTCCCATATGGAAGTGGGATAAGATCACAATGGATTTTGTTACCGGTTTGCCTAAGACATTCAAGAAGAATGATGTGGTATGGGTTATTGTCGATAGATTGTCAAAGTCAGCACATTTTCTACCGATTCAGCAAGGATTTTCGGTTAATAAGTTATCCGAAATATTTCTTCAAGAAATTATTCGACTCCATGGCACACCATCTTCCATTGTTTATCGATAGAGACCCACGTTTTACCTCACGATTTTGGAAAGGTTTTCAGGCAGCTTGGGGTACACGACTGAAGTTTAGTACGGCTTTCCATCCACAAACAGATGGGCAATCAGAACGCACGATCCAGAGATTGGAAGACATGCTCCAAGCATGTGCACTTGAATGGTATGGAAACTGGGATGAATATCTATGCCTTGTTGAGTTCGCTTACAACAATAGTTGGCAAGCAAGTATTGGCATGGCACCTTTTGAGCTATTATACGGTCGGAAATGTCGTGCACCGATCTGCTGGGATGAAGTTGGAGAAAAGATTATTGAAGGGCCAGAACTAGTTCAGATTACAAACGAAAAAGTCACTATGGCACGAGAAAAACTGAAAGAAGCTCAGAGCAGACAAAAGAGCTATGCAGATCAAGATAGACGGCCACTCGAATTTAAAATTGGTGACCACGTATTTTTAAAGGTATCACCTTGGCGTGGCGTTCGTAGATTTGGAATTAAAGGGAAGCTTAGTCCTCGTTTCATAGGTCCGTTTGAAATCCTTGAAAGAATTGGAGAAGTATCATATCGACTAGCTTTACCGCCTCATCTCTCGCACGTTCATAACGTTTTTCATGTCTCCTCGTTAAGAGGATATAATTATCATCCACTCCATGTCATTAGTTATCCGTTACTTACAATTCACGAAGATTTGTCCTACGAAGAGGAACCAGAAGCCATCTTAGATCGACAAGAAAGGGTTATGCGTAGGAAAGTAATTCCGTTTGTTAAAATCCTCTGGAAAAATCACTCTGAACGCGAAGCAACATGGGAATCTGAAGAATCAATTCGCTCTCTATACCCTAATCTATTCTAGCAATAGAATTTTAGTCGAGGTAACGGTGAACCTTGCTCTTTGATCTGTGTTCATTTGTTTCTATTTGTGGTCATTCATGCTTTGCCTTATGTAAATATATCTTAGTTATGATTAAGCATGTTTATGTAGGAAATATCAGTATCAATAGTCACTCTTGTTATCTGCAAGTCTATGTTGATTTTCTGCATGATTACATATGTTATTTAGAGGAAGAACCATTAGGACATGATGGTAAGGTAATTGAAAATTATGGTCATGAACATAAGTATAAATTTCAAATACACATGTGTGTTTAGGAGATTCTTGTTATATAAGTTAGTAACTCTGATATGAAAGTTTCGTTTCCGTTACTTATGCGATATGTTATATTCTTATTTGAAAAATTTCGAGGACGAAATTTCTTTTAAGGGGGTAATAATTGTAATAACCATAAATTTAAAATCATTATTTTAGAAATAAAAGAATAATAATTTATGATAAACTAAACATTTATCTTATGATTCATCTTTCTGTATATCAACCAAAATTATTATTATTATTCATAAATTATCTATTAGGAAACCCTAATTAAGACACCCAAGTAATTCTGTACAAACCCTAGAATTTTCAGAATTTTCAGAATCAGGATCAGGGCCCCTAAAACTCAGGGGGGGGGGGGTATTCCCTATTGATGATTATCTATTTAACTCGCTGTCTAAATTGAATATTCTAGAAATGTCGACTCAGCTAGGCTAGTCCCAACCGTGGCTACTCTATAAAATATAGGTAACCTTATGGACCGTAAGGGTTAATTGTTACGGTCCGTAAGGGGGGGGGCAAAATTCGACTATAAATAGTAGACATTGGCACTTGAATCTGGGCGCTGAAACGACGAAAGAATTCGTAATATACTTCGAGTTATCGTCTGTTTACTACAATTAACACACACGAAAACACTAATTAGTATAGCGGGGTGCTGCAGAACAGGGTATTAACTCAATCGCTACTACGATTCAATGTCCGATTGATTGAAATCAATCCAATGGATGTTTAAGTGCTGCTCAAATGTGGGTTATGCTTTGTCATTAGTCGTGATTCCGATAGATGTTTAAGTAATTTCACTTTGTCATTAGTTGTGATTCCGATGGATGTTTAAGTGTTTACACTTTGTCATTCGTTGTGAATCCGATGGATGTTTAAGTGATTTCACTTTGTCATTCGTTGTGAATCCGATGGATGTTTAAGTATCGCACTTTGTCATTCGTTGTGAGGATTTGATCTCGTGAGTTATCGTAAATGCTGTATTAAGTTACTGACCTAGTTTGTGTGCATGTTATTTAAATTAGGTTAAAAGACTAATCAGTAGTCTAAACTCTGCCCGTATAAATCTGAAATATTATCACAAGGTAGCATCACTTTGGAATTTTTAAGGTACGGATCCTTACCCCACTCCTTTTTGCTTCATATTCAAATTGTTATAAAACCATTAAATTACTATATCTTTTAAAACTCCTCACGTCTTTGATTATCGATTCATTTGACAGTCCGTTGGATTCCTATTCTAATCATAACCTTGGATTTAGCTTTCATGTCATGCGATAGTATTATGTTAATTGTACTCATTATCGCATGTTCCACTATATGTTACGTCTTGTTATGGAAATATTTTTGATAAGTTATGTGAATAAGACCATTTGTACTCTGATACCCTGAGTGTCGCTTCTCGTGGAGTGTCCCACGGGCATGTTGTTGCGGCATCGACATCATGTGCTCCATCCGTGACGGAGAGATCGGTTCACGGCGTCTCTTAAGTACAAGTGTGGTACATATGGCTATTAGGAGGCGTATGGATCGATCCTAGGATTTAAGTTAAGGAGGTGGATAACGGGTATGCCAACTCGCCATCTCATGTGATAATTATGCAGGAGTAGCTACCTGTGTATTGTCACGTTTTAAGTTTGGCTCATGGGTACATCCGTATGATATGATTATGAAATTATGTTCTTGCATCGTATCATTTTCGCATAAAGTTCCATTCGGATAACATTTCTATAAAGCGTTACTTGTTAATTGAGCCTATTATTCCGTACTGAGCATTCGGCTCATTCCGTAAACTTTTTGTATATACAGGTCCGCATGTTGCTTTGGGCGGGGAAAAGAGAGAAGAATAAAGCCTAGGAATAAATCTGAAGATGTTAGTTAATTAAGTTGAATGTCTCCGCTTGTACATTAACCTTAAGTTTAGTTGTTGTATGGTTGTATCCTTGTCAAATAAATAAATGGAATTATGACTTTTGTTTATGATACTACTGTTATTGTGACACGTCAGCCCTTCTGGGTTGGGGTGTTACAAGCTTAATGTCCCCCAATGTATTTTTGGTTTCCCCACTGAATCCCACTAGAACAGATGATCTTGGGATAATTTCTGATTCAGGGATGTTCATCTTCTTGAGGACATCAAGTTGTATGATGTTCACTAAGCTTCCTCCATCTATGAGAATCATGCGAACAAAATGATTAGATATAAACAAAGTAATAACAAGACCATCATGATGAGGATCCTGAATATCCACACGATCATCCTCATCAAAGGTTATAACTCTCTCCTATGTAAGGATCGAGGTTTGAATGGGTCTATCCCCATTATCCATCTTGGTCTCTTTGGCGTGCCTCATAGCTACTGAAAAGGAAGTGCCACATATGTCTGATCCACCAGATATGAAGTTGATGATTTGTGCATCAGCAGGAGGAGCAGGAGCTCTTTCTGGAACTTTTTCAGGATCCTGGATCCTTGACTTTTTTCTTCCCAACAGCTCCTTCAAATGTCCTTTGCTTAACAAGTAACCAATCTCCTTTCTGAGTGTAATGCATTCTTCAGTAAGGTGACCGAAATCTTCATGATATGCACACCATTTGGATTTGTCTTTTGTTGCAGCTGGCTTATCACTCTTTCTGGGCCATCTTGCTTTTTCACCTAGGTTCTGCATTGCAAGGATTAGTTCATTATTATCAACAGAAAAGCAATAGTCAGAAATGGGAGGATAATCCTCATCATCCTCTTCCTGTTCTACTGCATGAACGTTCTGGTTATCAGACTTTTTGTAGGATTTGGACTTGTTGTTCCTGAAGTAGGATCCTTGTTTTTCTTTCTTTGAGGATCCTGCCAGTCTTTCTTGGATCCTTTTATCATCCTCTAGTCGGATGAATCTAAGGGCCCTGGTTCTTACTTCATCAAGATTTCTGCAAGGGGTCATGATAAGATCATCATAGAATAATGAATCCCTGAGTAAACCCATTTTGAAGGCTTCTACAGCCGTAGCAATATCCAAATTAGGAATATCTAAGGATTCTTTACTGAATTTAGTGATATAATCTCTAAGTGATTCATTTTGACCTTGTGTTACCCTATATAGATCACTAGTTAAACGTTTAAATTTTCTACTGCATGAGAATTGGCTATTAAACAAGTTAACTAGATTAGCAAATGAAGTAATAGAGTAAGGGGGAAGACTTAGCAGCCATTTAAGAGCTGATCCCGTCAGTGTGGATCCGAAACCCTTGCATAGACATGCTTCTTTTAACCTCTCAGGAATGGGGTTGATCTCCATCCTTTCTCTGTATTGAGCTACATGCTTCTCTGGATCCGTTGAGCCATCATATAGCTTCAATGTTGGTATTTGAAACCTCTTCGGTATCTCTGCATCACAAATGGGTGGTATAAAACGAGATACCCTGTGGCTTCCATCTGGAATTTCAGGAATGGGCTTAACCACTCCTGGGATGCTGGATATCATATCCTTGAGTTTCTGTAACTCTCTGGCCATAGCTTGATTGATACATGTATCCTGCATAAAGCCATGGTTAGTATTATAAGAATTATTCAAAGTGTTACCTCATGGAGGATTCAGGTTTGGAATTCCAGATGTGAATCCATATTGGCGAGATTCTGGTATAATTGAAGGACCAGATGAAGCAATAGTCTGCATTGGGATAAAGTCTCCCAAATGAATATCTGAACTTCTGGGTTGAACACTCCTTAAGGGTCCCTGATCCTGAAAGATGTTGGATCCCTGATGCACCGAGACTGGGGGTCTTGGAGGATACTCCATGGATCCATAAACCTGAGATGAGGATCTCTAAACCTGAGAGGAGGAACCTTGAACCTGAGAAGATCCCTGGACCTGAGAGGAGGTCCTTGAACCTGAAAGGATCCCTGACCCTGGGATGAGGATCCTTGACCCTGGAATGAGGATCCTTGAACCGTCTGCACTCCCATATATCCTCCAGAACTGAAAAAGGATCCCTGATGCTGAAACAAAGATCCTGAAGGCTGAAAGTAGGATCCCTGAGCTTGTGTCACTACCGATGATCCAAAACGCATTCCCAACGATCCACCTTGGTACTGGACATCAGAGGCTATAGAGTGTTGGGCAGTTATGGCTGGAGTGTCGAAATTCAGTGATCTCGGCATCAGAGGAGAGTGCTCCTCCGCTGGTCTCTTCAATTTCTTGATGTCATCAATCTCTTGAAGGATCCTGTCATTAGTTTTGTCCTACTGTTGCATGTAGTCCCTCATCTGCAAAATCAAGGAATAAAGATCATTGTTAGTAGGACCAGAAGAAGTAGTAGAAGTTGGTTTTTGGAAAACGAAGGTTTGTTTCTTCGCAGCATTTTCAGCATTCTTCTAGGATCCAAAAGGTGCTGGTGGCAAAGGCGGAATGCCCTGTGAAGAAGTGACCGTCGGCATGGAGCTTGAAGTGTTCTTCGCTTGAGAAGCCATATGGTTGAAGGTAATGAAACAAAATGATCGAAATGAACCAAATTTCTCAGAAATGAAGCACCAATTGCCCCACGGTGGGCGCCAAACTGTTTTTGGTCAAAAATCACACAAAGATAATACAACCAAATCTGATTTTGTGAGGTGTGATGCTTGATTATATGAACAAATAAATGAATAAAGTATGAAAGTAATGAATGTTGGACATGAGGATTTATACGAGGAAAAAGCCCTTGATCAATGTATGATCTCCGTCATAAAAAACCTCGGGTGATGGAAACTACCGATCACCAACTATATTAAACAAATGATGTTACAAGTCGGGATGATAACAAGCTTGTTACAAGGATCACTAGTGTGCAAAAAGTGTGTAATCGCCAATAAGTTGCAGAGAGTTCTCGAGAGTGTGTGTTTTTCTAATTGTTCTATCTATTCAAGCTTATTATCCCCTTATAAAAATAGAAATAATCTAACTAGCAAACAATCCGCAAATCATGCTAGCTTCCCACGACTTCCATAACGGTCATACAAGCCATGCACGTGCATAATAAGGGAGCATATTCCCCTGGAATCTTGGCAAGACCAAGTTCCACTCGTATACTCCTGCAAAACAAGTTCAAACATGGTGGAAACAATTGTTAGTATAAGGATCCTAATGAGGATCCTGGATCCTTAGTCCTGGAACGTCTTCTGAGGATCCTTAATTCAAAACTGAACTGAGGATCCGTGATCCTGGCTACACTTGAGAATCCGTGATCCTTAGGTTTAGAAAATCCATCCCTAACAACTGTACTAACTATGTTTCGTGCACCATTTGAGTCAATAAAGTTCTCATGCAATAATGACATGACATTAAGCAATATATGATGCACATGTATGTATATGGTAATATTCAGAAAACAGTTCAAGTAATTAATTGAAATTCAGCACAGTCATTAAGCATTAATTATTGTCTAATAATGGTACGGATGTATGCAAATTTGACAGTTGTCACATTCTCCCCCTGTTAAGAAAATTTCATCCTTGAAATTTACACTACATTAACTCCTTAGGGTTACGTTATTCATAGATAGATGTGCATAATACCAAAGTGATTCACCACATAACCGAATTAAGACTTATTCGAATAAGATAAATCCAAGGGCACACAGCAGTAATAAGAACCCAATGGTTAGGAGTAGGGGTGAGCAAAAACCGAACCAAAAACCGAAACCGCACCAAAAACCGTAAAAACCGAAACCGCAACCGACACAAAAACCGTAAAAACCGAAACCGCAAAAACCGAAACCACAAAGGTATGGTGCGGTTCGGTTTTAGCTTTAAAAACCGCACCAAAAAACCGAAACCGCACCGCAAAATTATTATATATATATATATATTATATATATAATATACTTAAAGATTTAAATATAAAATTCCCTATATATTATATAATCTGTGTTTGTTAAAAAAAAAGTACAGACTTGACTTTGTTAAGTTAACTATCGTCTGCTCCCTCTAAAAAAAAAATGATGTTAACCTACTAGTTACAAGCCCATTAAATTAGCACTCCAAACAGCCCAACTTTCAACCCAATAACCTTTTGATAAAAAAGAAACCTACGTACCTTTCCCTTCATTTCCCTAATTTAACATCCAGCCGACAATCTTTTCTTCATCTGGTGCGATCATCTTCAGCCGGTGCGATCATCTTCAGCTGGTGCGATCATCTTCATCTGGTACGTATGTGTTGGTTCATGTTTGAGCTAGGTTCATGTTTTTGGTTCTTGTTTCATCGCTTGTATGTGATTTTTGATTTCTAAGTACAAGACTTTCTAGTATAATCGCTTGTATGTGATTTTTGGTTCATGTTTTTGGTTTTGGTTCTTGTGTACTGTTTCATCGCTTGTATGTGTTATAGCTAGGTTCATGTTTTTGGTTCTTTTTTCATCGCTTGTATATGAAACACATAAGTTATGTCTATACATTTATGAGTTATCATCAAATGTGACAGCCCCTGTTGTTGCTTATCGATAAGTTTCATCTCAATGTATGGCTTTTGTTTGATTTTAGTTCTTTTATGTTTTCAGAATGGCTACTAATGAAACTGTAATTGATGTGGATGATCAAAATGATGATGAGGTTGAAGTACCCGGAGAAGAAAATAAGCCAAAGTTGAAGTCCGTTGTTTGGCAACATTTTCCGTATAAGAAAGGCGCTAAATCGACAAAATGCAAGCATTGTAAAAAGGTTTTAGCTTGTGGCACTAGACTTAATGGTACCTCCGGATTACTCAATCATCTAAGAAATACTTGTGTAAGATCACCCCTTTATAAAGCAAAAAAGAATAATCCAAAAAATCAGTCAACCTTAAACTTCAAGCCAAAAGATACGCAGGGGGGTGGGTCATTGACTAAGCATTCATTTAGCCAGGAGAAGTGTAGACTAGGCCTCGCTAAAATGTGCATTTAAGACAATAGACCTTTTAGTATTGTCGACGATGAAGGATTTAAGGAGTACTCGCGGGAATTGAATCCCGAGTTTATTATGCCATCTAGATGGACGGTTGCTAGAGATTGTATAACTGTTTTTGAACAAGAAGCAGAAAAGGTCAAACATTTGTTGAAAGGCCAAACAGTGTGCCTCACTACCGACACATGGTCATCCGTTCAAAATATCAATTATATGTGTCTTACGGTACATTGGATCGACGACACATGGGTTTTACAAAAAAGAATCCTAAAAATAATAAGTCGTTAACTCATTTAAATACTTACACATGGATATTGGATTGTTAAATTAGGAATCTGATCGACTACTTGAAAATATTTTTCGATGTTACAACCAAGATATCCGGCTCAAAGTATGTAACTTCGAATATTTTTTTTTTCGAACTTGTGAAAATGCAAGCAACCATCACTCGGATGACTTTGAGTCAAGATGAACAGAAAAAAAAGATGGCTATATCGATGAAAACAAAGTATGATAAATATTGGGACAACGTAGATAATATGAATTATCTATTGTATGTTGCGGTTGTTTTGGATCCACGCAACAAGCTTTCATATGTTAAGTATTGCATTGAATTGATCCATGGTAAGGATTCGGAGAAAAGTAAAGAGATTGTGGGAAAGGTGACTAAGACTCTTGATGAGTTGTTTAATCATTACAAAGGCAAGGGAGAAAACACGAATTTACCAAACTCACAAGATATGGTTTTTGGTGAAAAGTCAAGTATTAATGAGATGGATATTGATCTGGAGCTAGAGTTTGACAAACTTGATGATGGAGGTCAAGACATCAAGAGTGAGGTGGAGATCTATCTAACGGATTTAAGGGAAAAAAGGGACCAAAAGTTTGATCTTTTGGGATGGTGGAAAGCAAATTCAACCAAATTTCCTATACTATCCAAAATAGCTAGACATGTTTTGGCAATGCCGATCTCGACAGTTGCATCAGAATCGGCGTTTAGTACGAGTGGTAGAGTTATCGACAAGTATAGAAGTTCACTTAACACCGAAACTGCGGAAGCTTTGATTTGTGCACAAGATTGGATAAGGTGTACAAGGGTTGATCTTGAGCTCGGATGTTCTATGAAGAATAAAGACATAGATGAATTTAATAAGAAGATGGCGGGTTTAAAAATTGGTAAGGTTTTCTTTACATGTGTGAGTTTATATTTCAAATACCTACTACATATATTTTTTGTTTTTTTTTTCTATCTAGGAAACACTAATGGCAAATGATAGTTGGAAACATTGAAAGTTGGAAAGATTGAAAGTTGGAAACAAGAATGAGTTGGAAACAATATTACGTTTTTATTTGGATACGACTATGTGATTAAGCTTTCACCGTTTCACATAGCAACTATTATTCTAGACATGTTTCTAGTACAAACTCTTGTTTTGATTGATGCCCTCTAGCCCATACATATGCTCTTCACATTGCTCTTGCAAAAATTATATTCTAATTACCATCAAGTATTAGATGTATTCCAGTATTAAAACCGAGAGTTTTTTTTAGATGTATTCAAGTATTGCTGAGAGTTTTTTTAGATGTATTCAACTATTAAAACCGAAACCGCACCGAAACCGAACCGCAACCGCAAATAAACCGCAAAAACCGTACCGCAAAAAAACCACAACATGTGGTTTTAAAAAAATAAAAACCGCACCTCGCGGTATGAGTTGCGGTTTTATGCTAAAACCGCACCAAACCGCACCATGCTCACCCCTAGTTAGGAGGTATGTGTTCCAGAATTTGATGTCAAAGGACACATGGCGCATAGATGTATAATCTAGTGTAACTTATTTCACAAGGGTTTAATAAAAGAGGAGTTTCGACCAATAGAATTTCAAATAATCGATCATAGTATGCAAATGAGTTCTAGAAACAATATCATTCGCTAGAGAAACTCAGAATCAGCTAGCTCAAGTATGATAATAACATGAAAATGATCTGTCAACTTTCGAACAATTGAATGAGTAATATTTAGTGTGTTGACGTTATTGAATCGTGAGGATACACCAAAAGGAAATACAATCGAAAATGGTGTATTATTGTCTCAATACGTAGTTGCATTAAGAATGTTTAAATGACAGTTCAAACAAAAGTAGGTGTAGTTTCGAGTGAAACGGTTGACCATGATTAGCACAAGATACAAGTTTGTAATGACACCACAAGGTGTCGTAATTGACATAATTCAATAATAGTGGTGACCGAACAAGTTCACCGTGTTTGAAACCAAATGAAAGTGTACTGAAACCAATCTGAAAGTTTGATTTAAACAACGTCATAGGGTTTTTAATCGAATATGGAACATCAAAGAACTACTATTTCCGATCGAAGATGAAAAAGCAATAAATACTGCAAGGCATTCGATCGATAATGAAAGAACCGTTAGGAGGTACACTGGGATATAAAATGAATTTATGTACCATTGTCTTAACACATGATTGTGTTAGGACTGCTGTAACCATGATAAAACAAAACGGATTTAGAGCAAGTCAATAAATAAACAATTAAATCCGCGTATGGGATGCGTAATCGTGTTTAGCGCAAGCTTCAATTTAGTGAAAACACCACTACAAAGTGTCAAAACCAACAAACGATTTAATGGGGCCGTAGACCAAACAAGTCTACTGTGACTTGGAGCAAAAGAAATGGTTGCAAAAATTGAATTTGAATATGATGCTCTCAATACATCATATGGTGTCTTGAATTGAATGTGCGAAACAGACAAGTCCAAGCAATTGAACTTAGTTTCAGTGAAAACTGACAATAAACGTATGTATCGACAAGGGGATTTCAGCATGATTACACTGATAAACCATGTATGTAACTTGAAGAGAAAAGAAGTTTCAAGAAAGTGTGTTGACTCAATAGCAAAGGAGCCAACAATTACAATAAGGTACATCATTCGAGTCACAATTCAATAACTAGATTTAACAAAATGACATTCGAACTTTGATGAAGTGTTTATTCGAACTAAACCACAAGCATAACAAATGGTGCATGCGTAACATATGAATCTCCAAGAAATGAAACAATGAGTATTTGCTTATAACGAAGAAATGATCAAGTATCGCGACAAAGGAGGGTTCGCTTTAATGAAGGAAATTGTTGTGATGCAACTACCCTTAAGAAAAGTAGAGATGTAAAAATCTGCCTGCTAGAAGCAAAAGTGGAAATTTCAATGTAAGAAATTTGAGTACTTTACTGGTTCGGCTAATTGAAATAACATATGTGTCAGAATAATGGGGTTTGCTCGAGTTAATAGACGTAGTTTCCATGTGATAGCCTTTAATGAGTTTTGACCTAGGTTCCCGAAGGTCTTACGTGCATGATTCCTAAACCCTCAAAGTTTTTGTATTATGTGTGTAACTATTTTGTGTATCGTGTATAAAACACAGTATTAGTGTACGTTTAAGACAAATTATTGACTCACTATTCCTCGATATACTTTCTTCCTGAACTCATAGCTAATGATACTCGATCAACGATCAATCTTGGAATAATAGTTGAATCCTTGCAGTTAGTAAGATAAATCGTTAATCCTCGGCAAGGGATACCGTCTCTCGATAGTTGACTTGTTCAGCTCTCGGTAATCGATACTCATCCAAAAGTTACCACCCCTTCTTTTCGACGTGCAACACTGGAGTTCCCAAAGCAAGAAGCTTGGTCTAATAAGTCCCTTATCTAACAACTTCTGAAGCTGCGTTGACAACTCTTGCCTCCCTGAGGGCGTAAGTCGGTAAAGTGTCTTAGCTACAGGCGCAGCGTCTGGAACCTAGTCAATGTGGAACTCGACTTGTCGTTAAGGAGGTAATCCTGACAAGTCTTCGGGGAACACTTCAGGATATTCCCTTATCACAGGGATATCTTCGAGCTTAGGTCCTACGGCTTCCTTGTCCAAGGCAGGAGCCAAGAAGGTAACACATCCTTTGCGCGAAAACTTCCGTGCCTACGCACAACTACTAATCCGTAGAAGCGCATCCTGCTTCTCCCTATGAATCACGATCGTCTCTCCATTTGCCAATGGAATACGGATAATCTTCTCTGATCATGCGATCTTAGCTCATTTACTTGACAGCCAATCCATACCAACTACGACGTCGAAGCTATCCAGCTCAACTGACAGAAGTTCTGACGAAACCTCACGCTCCCCAAGCTCTACAACGCAGTCCCTATTCACTCCTTTGGCATCTACTAGCCTCCCATTAGCTAGTTTTATCGAGTATAGGATATCTAACTTATTTGCTACTAAACCAAGTATACTCTTAAACTCTAGCGGTGCGAAGCTATAGTCGTTACTAGTATCAAACAACACCGATGCAAAGTGTAGGTTGATACGGAATGTACCAGTAACTTCATTCGGACCCTGGCATGCTTCACGAGCTCCAACGTTGAATGCTCCTTTATGGTCTTGGTTAATCTCCCTTGGGCAATATTTCCTAAAGTGCCCCACGTCACCGCAGTTAAAACACCCTTGTCCACGTTCTTGATTGTCGTCGTTTCCGCCTTGATAGTTACTGTTGTCGTTGTTTCCTCCGTGATTTCCGCTACCATCTCGACCTCGATTTCCACGTCCCGTCCGATGCCAACACGTCTCCTTGCAGTGTCCCACCTTGCCGCAGTTATCACACTTTCCATTTCTACATTGCCCGGTATGATGGCGTCGACATTTGTCGCACTTAGGTAGTTCACCCATGTACTCTTTTCCCTTTTTGTCTTTGTTGCTGTTGTTCGCCCGATCACCTCCTTGGAAATCAGTGAGCTTCCTTTTGTTCTTTCCAGATGAATCCACCTGAGTTTCCTTCTTCTTTTCAGGGGTCGAAAGTTTCTCCAATCTAAGTGCTTCCTTAGCGAGCGTCAGACTCAAGATACTCGCATCGATAGTTGTTGGCGGTGTTGATGCCGTCATCAAGCTCAGGATCTGAGGCGCCAGTCCCCAGATGAATGGCTCCATCCTTTTCAACTCTGGTTCCACCAGATATGGAACAACTCGCGACAAATCATGAAGTCTCTGCACGTACTCCACCACCTTTGGACCTTCCATCATCAGGTTTCGGAATTCAATTTCCAGCTTCTGGATCTCCATCTGAGAACAATACTCCCTACGCATTATTTTTTTCAACTCATCCCATGTCAAAGCATACGCAGCAGCCTCGCCCATTATCTGAACCCGAAGGTTCCACCGTAACAGGGCCTCATTTTGAAACAATCTAGAAACGTATGGGACTTGTTGCTCTGGCGTACATCCGCTCATTCGCATAACAGAATCCATATTCTCGACCCATTTCACAAAAGCTATGGCACCTCCAGTGCCTTCGAAGTTCAGAGGCTTGTAGTCAAAAAACTGCTTGTAGGTACAACCGTTAGGTGGGTTATCCCCTGAGGTACTTTCGCTGTGTTTGTAGAGAAGAACCTCATGCCGAGCTATGGCCCGTGAGACGTGCGCTTGCCATTCTGCCTTGGTCAGCCGAATGATTTCTTGATGAGACATCTCCTAAGGAGGAGTTCGGATTGGTCAGGTCTTATTTGTTCAGGGAGTGTATATAGTTATTTAGAGGTCGTATCATCATCTCAATTAATCAAACATTAGCACAATCATGTCATAATCAAGTAATTGGGAATATGTTTAATGAGAACATAGCAAGCAAGCACGTAACATCACAATCATAGCACAAATATGTACATCAACAACGTGCTTAATGAGAACATGATGATTGAGCTTTCATTAATCATCGACCACATAGTATTGTTACATGTTTTACAAAGTATATCACATCAAAAGGGAACACAGGGTCACCCTACCCTTGTTCAACAAGTCTACAAATCTACATAGGTCATACCATCTAAAGTGATCTCCAAAAGGCTTCACAAGCTCAGCTCAATGGTGGTACTCTCATAAAAGGTAATGCATCTACATAAAACCAAAAACCTACTGTACTGATGGCAGAGGAGGAGGAGGGAGGAAAATCAAACTGAGAAGATGTGCGAGCTCCTCCTCGAGCTTGTGCACGTGACGAAGCAAATAACGGACCTGATGCTCGACGGTGAGAAATCGAGCATCAAACTCTGGAAAAGGAGTAAGAGGAGCAGGTGGACGTGCAAAAGGAGGTGGTGATGAACGAGGGGAAATGGAAGCATGCTGACAAGGACATGGTAATGGACGCGGTATCGACTCAAGCTACAGGACTCTGCGACTCATAACTTCAAATCGAAGCTGAAGCGAATAATGTAACTCATCTTGTGTATAACTGATGTGCGTTAGGTGTGATAGTTTTTTAATGTATAATTTAAGCCCTTTAACACTTTTTAGCCAAGTTTTAAATTTATAAAACATGATATTTACTAACACTAAACACACATATGGGCAAGTGCACCCATCGTGAGCGTAGTATAGTGTTGGTAAGATACCGAGGTCGTCCAAGGACACAAGAGCTTTTAATACCGGTTTATCCTCAACGTCTAATCAAATCAAAAGTTTAGAAAAAGGTTTTAAACTAATAAAAATAAAACTAACTAAAATGCTGAAAAATAAAATAAAAATAAAAACATATAGACAAGATGAATCACTTGGATCTGTTGGTGCATAAATGTCTGTTAACTTCGTCTTTATCGAGTCTAATGTCTAGATAAGATAAACCAGTGCTCAGTAGGATAGAAAGTAGGTTTTGTTTGTGTGAGAGTCATTTCGCACGAAATGACAAGAAGCATTTCGTACGAAATGGATCAAGCCCATTTCACACGAAATAAGTTTTGCTTATTTCGTATGAAATGCATCCTCTATATATAGTAGAGCATGGTTCATCATTTGTAACGATTTGGATTTCAGAGCCGAGGTGCTGCCAAACTGTCAACTGATCTGTAAAGCTTTGAAATCAATAATAACAAGCTAATTAGGGAGAATCAAGCTGTAATCAAGTTCGTATCATTGATTCCCTTTGATATGGATTAAAAACTCTTCTGAACGACTCGTTTAGGTCGCACAACTATCCAAGAAGTGGTATCAGAGCTCAGGAGGAAGAGTTCATACCGATTCAGCTTGTTTTCACCGGAATTTCTCACTTCTACTCATTCTTCTTCACAATTTTCAAAATTTAACGGTTAAAATGGCTTGAATTTCACATATATCACGTAAAACACAGTTTTAACGAATCCTTGAAAGAATTGGACCTTAATTCGACGTAAAACCGGATCAATTTGATAAAATCTTGGCCGACAGTGTGACGTCATCATCATTCCGCACGAAATCAACATATCATTTCGCACGAAATCAACCTGGTGAAGCTCATTTCGCACGGAATCAACATTGTAGACTTCATTTCGTACGAAATAGTCATCCGTTTCGTACGAAAGTGCATTTCGTTTGAAGACCATTTCGTGTGAAAGCTTCATTCCGTTTGAAAGTTCATCTCGCTTGAAGTTCATTTCGCGTGAAATTCATTTCGTTTGAAGACTCATTTCGCTTGAAGATTAATCCATTTCGTTTGGATCCATTTCGTTTGAAATTGTTTATTAAATCATAAAAATTTTCTAAGTGTTTGTTGATTGTTTCAGGTACGTCAAGATGGAGGACGATTTTCTCAATCTTTTCAGTAACGTGTTTCCTTACACTAGCAGTTCAGGAGATGGCACAACCAGCAACACAAATGAAAATGCACCAAACCCGAGTCCGAAGAAAACCATTGCTGATTCTTTGAGTGTTGATAATGCCTACGACACCTACAACAAACCGCCCAAGCTAATGGCTATAGAGGACTACAACTGATAGGCTAGCATATTTGAAGAATGGCTACAGGCATTTGCATATCTAAGTTGGAAGAGTTTGAAAACTGGTTTTGACATCGGAAGAACTGACTATGAAAATTTAACTGATACTCCACAAGAGAATTTCATTGCAGAACAGAAATACATCGCTTTACTTCATCAATCAGTGAGAGATGATATTATATCATTGATTGAATACAAAGATTCCAGAGATCTATGGGAGAAATTAAAGATGAAATGTGTGGGTGGTGCCGAAATTGTTAAAAACAAGAAAAAGCTGTTTAGAAAAGAATTCGATCTGTTTGGGTGTTTGAAAAATGAGAGTGTGTCAAAGATGATAGAAAGAGTTGGTCACTTAAAGCTGGAACTTGCAAGATATGATATTGTGTATTCTCAGGAAGAATTGGTTGATAAGCTGTTTGACTCACTGCCTGATGAGAAAGACTGGCAGTACTTTGCTTTAATGATAAAGAACACAGTGAAGTCGACTGATCTGACAGTTGATTTACTAATCGAAAGGTTGGAGAGTCATGAATTGGAGATCAGAAAAACGAACAAAGTCAATAATTCCTCATATCAGCAAAATGTTGACTTATACTATCGAGGAAGTATGATTCCTAAAACTGTGTCCCCGAAAACTGCTTTCTCAGCAGAAAATTCAAACATGTCAAATCAAGAAAGTCCAAGCAATGGTTATAATGGAGGATCATCTTCAAGTTCTCCAAGTCAATCAGTTCCGAAAAATTTGTTCCAGTGCAATATTGCTGTTGATCTAAAAAATGCACAAAACTTCAGTGAAGAATCCGCCAAGCAGCAAATGGTGTTTTTGGCATCTGTCTTGGAATCATATGAGAGCCTTGTTGCTGGAAAGATCGGAAACACCAATCTCACCAAGGAAGATTATGATCAAATAGACCCTGAAGAGATGGAGTTAATTGATATAAGATGGTGTATGGCAAGTGCGGTCAGAAGGGCTCCGAGATTCATGGAGATAACAGGCAGACACTCCATTGGTGGACCTTCAACAAAGCTTGGTTTTGATAAATCGAAGGATACATGTTTCAAGTGCAAGCGAAAAGGGCATTTTAAACGAGAATGTCGAAATGCAGCCGCTGATGAAACAGCCAACCCTTTCCGTGAAGATTATTACAAAAGAGCCATCTATCATCAAAATAAAGCAGAATCTCCCAGAATGAAGCAGATAGAAGATGCTCCCAAAGAAAAGTCAAGAGCATTAGCTGTTATCAATGACGATGAGGGATATGATTGGAGTGATGTGTTACCAGAAGAAGACGCAGTGGGATATGCCTTCACGACAAAAGTTGTTCCTTGGAAAGATACCCGATCAGAGGAAGTAAAATATGTCAACAGAAAGAGTTTAGCTTTAACAATGAAAGACAGACATTTTCATGCATGGAAAGAAGCAAAAAACGCGAAGAGATGGGACGCTGACAGAGAATGCTATTTGGATCCTAAGGGAAATATATTTGTGGAACCATCAACACTTCTTGTCGAGACTCTGATTGAGCAAATTACAGAAGAGGAAGAAGCAAATCAAATATTGTGGTGGAAAAGTGATGAAGAGAAAGAAAAGGAGCTACAGTCGAAAAAGATCGATGATGGGATAATTGACACGACGAAAGAATTCACAGCAGAAAATTTGAAGAAAATGGCTGACAAAGTTCTTGCAGCGAAAAAGTTAGAGGTAGATACTAAGTCCAGAACTGAGTAAAAAAGCAAGGTCAGTTATAATAATTCAACACATGAGTCAGGTAAGACTGATAAATCCAAAAGTGAAAGCAACTGCAAAAATTGCAGGAAAGACTGCAAGGTTTGTAGTACACATGCTTACCTCAGTGGTAAAAAGACTGAAGAACTGACAGAAAGAGTCAGGGAAGTTGAAAATCAGATCTTAAGTCGTGACAAACTGGTAAAGGCTTCAAATGATCGAATAAAAGAGTTAACTGATAAACTTGAAAATGATAAAATTGACGTAGAACAAATCAGGAAAGAAAACAAAAAGTTAATTCTTGAAAACCATCAACTTTCTGAAAATTACAAGAAGTTAAAAAGAACGGTAAAAGATTCTGATGAAAGAAATGATAAAACATTTAAAGAAAATCTCCAACTGACAGGAGTACTTCAGTCGAAAGAAAAGCAAATCAACCAACAGTTGGATGAGATTGCTAATCTGAAGCTTCAGTTTCAAGAAGCTAAGATTGAAAATGAACGTATCAATCTGAAACTCAACAGTTACAACTCCGCAAGTTTTGTTCTTCAACATATCGTTCCCAGACCAATCGGGAAGAACAAAGCTGGCGAAGATGTTTATTCGGACGGAACTGGGATTGGGTATCATCAGGTTCCACCGCCAGTATTGAATAATTTTTCAAAGAAAAAGTCCGGGTTGGTTAATGATAATGAAATAAATGAGGTTAAACTTCCAGAAGTTGTTACAAGATATGTTGAAGACAGTGTTCAGTCAGAAGTTGTTAAAAGCATGGTTGAAAGTGTTTTGAAATCTGAAAGTGACTCAACTAAGGATGAAGAATGTTTCTTGGACAAATATATTCCGAAATCAACATCCAAAAACAACTTAAGTGAAGAACCTAATTTTGTGATGTACAAGATGTCGGGACCAGATAAGTTGTATTCAGATCTTGAATTTCCTTTGGAAAATGTGAATGTTGACAAGTTGAAAAATGTTTTTAAACTGGTTGAAATTGATGTCTATGAAATCGAAGGTTTGAAATGTTCCAAAAGGCAATTAAACTTTGAAAAAGATAAAGCTTACTACAAAAAACCTGTTGTACCGCCGCGTTTTTCTAACAACAATCAAAACAAATGGTCGGGTGGTTATAAGGGTGGTAAGAATTATCAAAGAAGGAACTTTCAAAACAAAAAGTTTGTTGAGAAAAAGTTGTTTGTTAAAAGCTCGAGTTCTCATTCCGAGCAAGAATCTGAGATTTTTTCAAAATCAAATGAAGAGTTTTTTGAAGAAATGGCCTCACAGTCCCAGACTGAAGGCACAAGTCGGGAAGTTGATACCCGTACATGCTTTAAGTGCAACAAAGTTGGACACATTGCACGAAAGTGCACCAACTTAAAGCCTAAGTCTGAAGTTGTTGAGAGTTAGAAAAGGAAAGTTGATGCAAAAGGCAAAGCTCCAATGATTGTTGAGAAGAAAGTTTTGAAAAATGAAAACACCAAGTTCAAAACTGAATCTGTAAAGAATGTGGTAACTAAAACTAACAAATTTTACAAATGGGTTGCTTCACCTCAACAAGCATGGAAGCCAAAATTAGTTGAAAAGAAATCAAGTTCTCCAAAACCAAAGGTTTCTGAGACGGAAAAACAATCATCCTCTACCACTCCGGTAAAGATGAATGTTCCTTTGGATTACTATGAGAAATTTGAGAAACAAGAGTCTACTACTTCTGAAAAGAAGGATGTACCAAAGAAAGACCAATCATCTGGTCAACCTCCTAAAAATGATTTCTTTTTATACAAAGAGGTTGAGATTGGGTCTGAGGAGAGCTTAAAGATGAATGACAAGAATTTTCCGCCACTTTACATTGCAAAAACTCACCTCAAAGTCAAGCTACCTGAGTCAAAAGAGGCTTGGGTGGCATCAAAATCTAAATAAGTGTTTGTGATATGTGCAGGAGCTTCCAAGATCCGTTTCACGTTGGATTATAGATAGTGGAGCTTCTCGGCACATGACAGGGAAGAAGACCCTACTGTATGATGTTCGAGGGTTTAATGGAGGATATGTGGGATTTGCAAGAAATCAAGGTGGTCGAATAGTTGGTGAAGGAACTTTATCTAATGGAATTGTCACGTTTGAAAGAGTAAACTACATCGCCGAGCTTGAAAACAATCTTCTGAGCATTTCTCAGATCTGTGATTGTATGTATACAACACACTTTACGGATAAGGAATGTTTGATATTGAAACCAGGATTTGTTGTTCCTGAAGAGTGGGTTATCATGAGAGCACCTAGAGTCAACGATCTGTACGTGTTGGACATGTGTGTAGCAACTACTACCACGGGTCAGGCTCACTGTGTAACACCCCGTGTTTTCACAAGTCAAAGTCAAAGTCAAGGTCAAAGTCAACGACCGATGATACGAATTTGATTTATAGAAATTTCTTTATTTTATTTGTATTATGTGGAGTAAGTGTTGCTAATTACAAGCCATCGACGTATTATTCAAACGACTTACGACTGTGAACTATAGGAAGTAACAATGCGATAAAGTTAATCAACTGATAATCAAGCTATACTAAGCAGATCGACAACGAATCGTAACTCGAGCTACGTATTTTACTTATGGTTATACGTGTGTGTGTGCCTTACGTGTTGTCTGTGCATGTTTATTTATGTTATGTTGTGGTAATCAATCGAAACGCAATCGAAACTCGAAATCAAACTCGAACTCGAATCACAATCGAACTATGATAATTAGTGGAGAAGGGATAGTGCTCGATATGAGTGATTGGGACTGAAAGTAATTTGACTAGGAAACCCTATCGTATCGAACCGCTCGATATCGAAATCGACGCAGCAAAAATCATCGCGTCAAACACTTAAACCAAGTGCCATCCGGCCGGATAGCCATCCGACCGGATAGCCACAATGTCACAGGTCAAGTGCCATCCGACCGGACTGTCATCCGACCGGATAAGTCATCCGAGCGGTGTGCCATCCGATCGGACAGCCCTTTCCTCTTTTGGAATCCTATAAATACCCCTGTCATTGTCATTCTTTCTACTTTTGGAAACCCTCTGTCCGAACAGCTCGTGCTCCCCACCTTTTCTTCGATTTCTCTCAATCCAGGTAAGATCCCGTCCTAAATCTTGTACTTTCTTGATGTATACGCACTCCTACACCTTTCTATCTTTTAAATCTTAACTTTTAACCGTGAAATCACTAGATTTCGGGTGTTCTATGATGACGTCATCATGTGTTCCTCAAGAACTTCATGTTTTGACTTCAATCCACCAAGAACAACTGAGATCTAACCGATTTCCACCCAATTACACAAGGATCTTGTAAAGATCTCTACACAAGAGTGGTGAAAAAGGATTGAAAGATGGTTTCTAACTTTCTTTCAACTCTTTTGCACTCAATGTACTCAACGCCGCTGGATTCGACCCTGATCTAGTCTTCCACTCAATCGTAGTGTTGTACTAGCTCAAGATCTGGATTCTACCCACGAGACTACCGATTTCGGGTTAATCAAGAACAACCGTCTCGAGCCGGTAACTGGCCGAACTAGGATGATTCCTGGTCAGGTTGGACATCTGGGTCAGACTGGGGGGTTCTGTTGATTAACACGCTGTCAAAACATCTCGACATAATGATAAACCATCAACAGGACCAAGTGTAGGACGAACGGAACAATCGGAACGGAATGCTGTCCGAACGGACTGCTGTCCGATCGGATAGGTCATCCGAGCGGATTGTCATCCGAACGGATCACACTTGGGTCCCACCTTTAAACAACCTCATCTGAAGTTTGAGTATTGAACGAATTGCAATCCGATCGGCTGACCATCTGACTGGATTACTCTTCGGATCATGAGATACTAAGACTTTAAAGACTTAAACAATTTTCAACATGTTCATTAACAGGGTTGCCACCCGATCGGATGGACATCCGATCGAGTGACACTTCTGCAGTGAACTTGCCTTCACTAAGTAATCTCACCACTAAGTTGGCGTCTGACCGGACCACTGTCCGACCGGATGACCATCCGAACGGATTGTCATCCGCACGACTCACCATCCGATCGATCGACTTGATGGATAGAGATACTTCAATGCTTTCAAAATGCTACAACGAAAACTTCAAAAGTCAAGCCATCATACACAAACACATTCTTCTTATAGGAAGAAACAATCCACTCGAATCGTCATCCGACCGGACAAGCTGTCCGACCGGATGACCATCCGAACGGATTGTTATCCGCACGGATTGTTGTCCGATCGGATTACCATCCGATCGAACCACTATCCGACCCATTTACACTTTGCACCATTTGACGCGTAAAACATCACTTATCACTATGCTATCGAATCTATTCAGGCTAACCTTACTCGCTAAGCGCTCCCTTCAATCCATTAACCGCTGTGAGTATACTCGATCCCTTTTTGCTTTCCGCACTTTTGGGTGTTACATACGTTACGAATATTCAAACTACAACAATCACACTACTCAATACTATTTGAACGCTAACCGTTAATGCATGTTATACGTGGCTTATGAATGCTTGTTTGTTATGTCTACACATGGAATGCTGTCTACCTGCCTTAGCAACGATAGTACTATAGTTTGGACTCAGCACCCGTTCACACGGGGGTTGTTAAGGACAATTACTTGCATGGATTACGGTGGTAATCTTGTATTGCGAACTGCCTCGGGCAGTCAACCCGTAGTCATTGGTATCGATGGATCTATGTCGATAACTAACGTGCTTCATTTCACTATGTGTACGTGCTGGTTATGCGTAAACGAATTCGAACTCTATTTGCTATTATCAAACTTGTATGCTCACCTTTACATTTTATGTATTGACTTTATTTTAACGTATGTGACAGGTGCTTAGGACGCACACTTGGTAGGAATTTGATGCTAGAATAAAGCTTTAGAGCCCAACAAATAGTTGTCTGTAGTGGTCAAACTAAGGGTCTCTAGAAGCAGATAAACAATTGCTGACTATTTTAAATCTGAGTTGTCGAAACAGAATGTTTGCCTGGATTTTCGTCTGTAATAATTATTTTACTGTTTGAGATACGGTATGGGACGTATTATTTAAATTGAATAGTATTGATAATTGTTATGAAAACTTCTGGACAATCTGTTTCGCTCAGTGCCATGCCCCGATGTTTCCGCCATCGGTTGGGGTGTGACAGATTGGTATCAGAGCCATAACTATAGAGAATTAGGCAAGACTCGACCTAGTCCGGGTCGAAGTCTTAGAAACCTAGACTATAGTTAGGAACCAACAGACCGACTTGAGAACATCCAGTAGGGATTATGTACGTGCTTATTCCTCACTAATCTCGCTTATGCTACACTTTCACTACACTCAAATTTCCAACTATAAATGGGCGATAAAGTTGAGATTAGGTGTGAAAACCACAAATTCCCGACTAAATTGCTTAATCAATGCTATTTTGTCAACTTATCAATGATCTCTTTATTCTTTTTCAATAACGAACGCTTGTTCAGCGGGGGAATTATACCAAATCAGGGGTGAAACCCATATTTTGATGAATAATCTCCTCCATTTTATCGAAAGCAGGAACGAAGTTGTTAAGCCAGGGGTGAAACCCTAACCTTGATGACTTATTCCGCACATTTTACAAAACTCCCATCAAGGCCTCAACGGACTCCAACGACCTGAAATCTTGATATGACTAATGGGATGTGTGCCAAACGCTCAAGAATCGAGGCAAAAGCACAGTTCTAAAGGTCAGACGTGAATGACAAGTCCTTGTGAATAGTTGAACCACCTTGGTTAGTCAAAGTCTACTAGCCGCAGACAATCTACCTCTCGATTTTTATGTATTTTGAATCTGAGCCGCTACTGCTGACTCTGATAATTCATCAATTTTATGTGTTTTATGTGCTTTTACCTGTTTATGTGCTTAATTTTGGAATAATTAATCAATTTATGCCTTCACTTCGATCGACACACACGACTCGCACTGCATTTCTACCCCAAAACGTTAATAAATCGTTGAATTATGGGCGACTCTATACTACGATATACGCTTATACTACGCTATTCTCGAATGGTCGCAGACTTTGAATAATAGGTTTCTATTTTCTGACTGCCTCTAGTGATTAAATGCGTATGTGCTTCCTTGCTTCTGTGCTCTACATGCTTAGGTGTTATGTGATTATGTGCTCTACATGCTTATGTGTATATGCGATTTTGTGCTCTATGTGTTATGTGTTTACGTGAATATGCGTGTTCCTGAGCTTTAGTAAGTAGTAGATGTGAGAGGTGAGATTCGAATACAATGTGTTGAGTCCTGTGACGATGTCTATTGCAGACGATGTCATCTGGATCCCGTCACACACTTTCTCGTCAAGAAAAGAGGGACAAACGCCTTGCTGCCATCATCGCTAAAAGTGTGGCAAAGGCCGTGAGTGATGTTTACGAGAATGCCAGCAAATCATCTGAGGAGTCGAGGACCGAAGCTCCTAAAGCTACCACCAAGCCCTTCAATTTCAAGCAATTCAAGTCGTGTGGGCCAAAGGAATTCACTGGCGAGGGAGGTCCTACTGCACTATTCCAATGGTTTGATTCCATTGAGGTCACTCTACGGCAGAGTGGCTGCCCCGATGACCTCCGAACTCTGAATGCTACCGGCGTTTTCCAGACCCGTGCACTAGACTGGTGGAAGGCCGAGAGGAACAAGCGAGGGAACGATGCAGCCTGCGGACTGTTGTGGGACGAGCTCAAGGAAGTCATGCTAGAGGAATTATGCCCTCCTCACGAACGTCAAAAGCTAGAAGATGAATTTTGGCACATACATCAGCATGAAGGTGACAATGCTGCTCTCACTGCTCGTTTCAAACAGCTTAGCATCATCTGTCCCGATCAAGTCAAGACTCCGAAGATCACAATCAAGAAGTACATCATAGCTTTGCCCGACTGCATCGCAGATTTCATGCAAGCGGCTAAGACTAAGACGATCGAAGAGACTTACCTACTGGCCGCCGAAATGAACGACAAAAGGGTCAAGGCTGGTGTCTAGGATAAAACTCCGAAGCACCTGCATCAAGCTACTACCACCGCACCAACTGCTGAACTCACCTCATCGAGCAACAAGAGGAAGAACAAGAGAAAGAACAGCTCCAGCAACAAGAACTGTGCGATCACTGCTGCACCAATTCAAGCTGTACCAGCGCAACAACGTCAAGTAGCGGCGCCTGTGGCTAATGCACTGCCTGCAAAGCGTGCATACACTGGGCCACACCCGCTCTGCCCTACTTGTACCTACCACCACCCGACTGCCATTGCTTGCCGTTTTTGTGCTCATTGCAATGTATACGGCCATTTTACTGCCAACTACCGTATTCGACAAGCTCCTGCTCATCAAGCTCTACTCACCGCCCCTCAGGGTCAACAAGCTCCTCCGGCACACGCGGTCAAAGCCAGAGCCTGCTTCGCATGTGGCGACCCGAACCATTTCGCCAACATGTGCCCAAACAGGGTTATGAAACAAGAGCCTCAGCAACAGCAGCCTCAGCAGCAACAACAGCAGCAGCAGCAGCAACAACAGGCCGCACGCGCCAGAACTTTCAACATCAACGTGCGTCAAGCCCAGGCTGACAACAACGTGGTCAAGGGTACGTTCCTTGTGAATGGTATTTACGCTTCATGTTTGTTTGATACTGGAGCCGGTAATTGCTTTGTGTCATTCGAATTCGAGAAACTCCTTAGTCATAAACGCTCCCAACTCTCCTCGACGTTCGATGTTGAAGTCGCTACCGGAAGAACCGTCGCCGTAAATTCTGTTCTTCGTGATTGTACTCTTGAGCTCAACAATCACATCTTCCCAATCGACCTTATTCCGATGCAACTCGGAAGTTTTGACATCATAGTAGGCATAGACTTTCTTCCCGAAAACCATGCTGAAGTTGTGTGCTTCGACAAAATGATTCGATTCTCGCTCGCGAATGGTGACTTATTATGTGTTTACGGTGATACCACTTCGAAAGGTCTCAAGCTCATGTCATGTGTCCAAGCTAGCAAGTATCTCCGCAAGGAATACAGGGCTTTCTTGGCTAACATTGTAGTAGCAGAGAAGGAAAAGAAAGAGAAGAAGGAAGTGAAAGACGTTCCTGTGGTTCGAGAATTTCCTAATGTTTTTCCAGAGGATCTTCCCGGATTACCGCCAAGTCGTGATATCGACTTTCGCATCGACCTCATTCCTGGAGCCAATCCTATTGCCAAAGCTCCTTATCGACTCGCGCCGTCTGAAATGCATGAACTCTCAACCCAACTACAGGAATTACTTGAGAAAGGCTTCATTCACCCGAGCACCTCTCCTTGGGGCGCGCCAGTCCTTTTCGTCAAAAAGAAGGATGGGTCGTTCAGGATGTACATCGACTACCGGGAATTGAATAAGTTAACTATCAAGAACCGCTATCCCCTACCTCGCATCGACGATTTGTTTGATCAACTACAAGGTGCTACGTGCTTCTCAAAGATCGACCTACGTTCAGGCTATCACCAACTGCGTATACAAGAGGAGGATATACCTAAAACCGTGTTTCGCACCCACTACGGCCATTACGAATTTGTTGTCATGCCTTTTGGTTTAACCAACGCACCAGCGGTTTTCATGGATCTGATGAATCGCGTGTGTAAGCTGTATCTCGACCGTTTCGTCATCGTATTCATCGACGATGTCTTAATCTATTCCAAATCAAAAGCCGAACACGCGCAACATCGACGTTTGGTTCTCGAGTTACTCCAGGGGAACCAACTCTATGCCAAGTTCTCCAAGTGCGAATTCTGGTTGGAGGAAGTTCAGTTTCTGGGTCACATTGTTAATAGTCAAGGTATTCACGTCGATCCTGCGAAGATTGAAGCTGTTAAGAGCTGGGTTACGCCTAAGAACCCGTCTGAAGTCCGCTCTTTTCTCGGACTAGTGGGCTATTACCGATGATTTATCGAGGGATTCTCAAAGATCGATGTGCCGCTTACCTCTCCCACGCATAAAGACAAGCCTTTTGTTTAGAAAACTGAACAAGAGTCTGCCTTTCGAACCCTCAAGCACATGCTTTGCAACGCTCCTGTTCTCACATTGCCTGACAGAAACAATGATTTCATTGTCTATTGTGATGCTTCCAACCTTGGTCTTGGTTGTGTTCTCATGCAACGGGACAAGGTCATAGCTTACGCATCTCGTCAGCTCAAAGTCCACGAGAAGAACTATACAACCCATGATCTCGATCTAGGCGCAGTTGTTTTTGCATTAAAGATTTGGCGACACTACCTGTATGGTACCAAGTGTACGATCTTCACCGATCATAGGAGCCTGCAACATATCTTTAATCAGAAGGAACTTAATATGCATCAACGCCGATGGGTAGAGCTTCTCAACGATTACGACTGTGAGATCCGTTATCACCCAGGCAAGGCGAATGTTGTTGCCGACGCACTTAGTAGACGGAGCTATCTGCTTAGCACTCGTAATGTTCAAGCCCAACACGATCTCGAAACCCTCATCCGCGAAGCTCAGCATGCGTGTTTTAATGAACGCACCCTGAAGAAAGAAAGAATCTACCACAATGGAGCCCAGCTTGTGAACAAATCGAATGGGATATTCCACTTTCTAGACCGAATTTGGATTCCCAAACGGACCAATTTGTGATGGACGAAGCCCACAAATCCCGGTATTCTATTCATCCCTGTGCAGACAAAATGTACCAGGATCTTCGCTATAAGTACTGGTGGCCGGGCATGAAGAGGGATATTGCTCTCTACGTCGGAAAATGCCTAACTTGTGCTAGAGTCAAGGCTGAACATCAAAGACCCTCTAGCTTACTCGAACAACCACCGATCCCCATATGGAAGTGGGAGAGTATAGCTATGGACTTTATAACCAAGCTACCGCACACGTCATCAGGTCACGACAGCATTTGGGTTGTGGTCGACCGTTTGACTAAATCAGCTCACTTTTTACCAATACGGGAAGACTACAAGGTAGAACGATTAGCCCGAATCTACACCGACGAGATCATTTGTAATCATGGGATGCCTCGTGACATCATCTCTGATCGTGATGCTCGGTTCACCTCGCGACTGTGGGAAACAATTCAATCGGCACTCGGTACATCGCTTAATCTAAGTACCGCTTTCCACCCTCAAACCGACGGTCAGACTGAAAGAACGATTCGTACTCTTAAAGACATGCTCCGTTCGTGTGTCATAGAATTCGGTGGTAATTGGGACAAATACCTGTCGTTAGTCGAATTCTCGTATAATAACAGCTATCATTCTAGCATTCAAATGGCACCATTCGAGGCTTTATACGGAAGAAGATGTCGATCGCCTATTGTGTGGCACGAGATTGGTCATTCGCAATTAACCGGTCCTGAGCTATTACAAGAAACGACAGACAGAATTTACCAAATTCGAGACAACCTGGTGAAAGCTCGGAATCGATAGAAAAGTTATGCCGATAAACGACGCAAGCCCCTTGAATTTGACGTTGGTGACTACGTAATCCTAAAGGTATCGCCTTGGAAGGGTGTGGTCCGATTCGGCAAGAAAGGAAAGCTCGCGCCTCGATATGTTGGACCTTTTAAGATTCTGGAAAGGATCGGAAAAGTCGCCTACAGACTCGAACTACCGGAGGAACTTAGTAACGTCCACCCGACTTTCCACGTGTCAAACCTCCGACAGTGCCTAGCCGACCACGACTTACACATTTCTCTCAACGATCTGCAAGTGAACGAAACATTACACTTCGTGGAAAAGCCTGTCGAAATCATGGATCGCCAAACCAAGCAACTCAGACGCTCTCGCATTCCTATCGTGAAAGTCCGATGGGAAGGCAAACGAGGCGCAGAGTTCACTTGGGAACTCGAAAGCAACATGAAGGCGAAGTACCCGCAATTGTTTAAAGAGAAAGTCTAGAAAGAGAAAGTTCTCAAACATGATTCACGGCGTTGTACAGCTTCCAGCCTAATTTCGGGACGAAATTCCCTAAACAAGGGGAGGCTGTAACACGCCGTGTTTTCACAAGTCAAAGTCAAAGTCAAGGTCAAAGTCAAAGACCGATGATACGAATTTGATTTATAGAAATTTCTTTATTTTATTTGTATTATGTGAAGTGTTGCTAATTACAAGCCATCGACGTATTATTCAAACGACTTACGACTGTGAACTATAGGAAGTAACAATGCGATAAAGTTAATCAACTGATAATCAAGCTATACTAAGCAGATCGACAACGAATCGCAACTCGAGCTACATATTTTACTTATGGTTATACGTGTGTGTGTGCCTTACGTGTTGTCTGTGCATGTTTGTTTATGTTATGTTGTGGTAATCAATCGAAACGCAATCGAAACTCGAAATCAAACTCGAACTCGAATCACAATCGAACTATGATAATTAGTGGAGAAGGGATAGTGCTCGATATGAGTGATTGGGACTGAAAGTAATTTGAGTAGGAAACCCTATCGTATCGAACCGCTCGATATCGAAATCGACCCAGCAAAAATCATCGCGTCAAACACTTAAACCAAGTGCCATCCGGCCGGATAGCCATCCGACCGGATAGCCACAATGTCACAGGTCAGGTGCCATCCGACCGGACTGTCATCCGACCGGATAAGTCATCCGAGCGGTGTGCCATCCGATCGGACAGCCCTTTCCTCTTTTGGAATCCTATAAATACCCCTGTCATTGTCATTCTTTCTACTTTTGGAAACCCTCTGTCCGAACAGCTCGTGCTCCCCACCTTTTCTTCGATTTCTCTCAATCCAAGTAAGATCTCGTCCTAAATCTTGTACTTTCTTGATCTATACGCACTCCTACACCTTTCTATCTTTTAAATCTTAACTTTTAACCGTGAAATCACTAGATTTCGGGTGTTCTATGATGACGTCATCATGTGTTCTTCAAGAACTTCATGTTTTGACTTCAATCCACCAAGAACAACTGAGATCTAACCGATTTCCACCCGATTACACAAGGATCTTGTAAAGATCTCTACACAAGAGTGGTGAAAAAGGATTGAAAGATGGTTTCTAACTTTCTTTCAACTCTTTTGCACTCAATGTACTCAAAGCCGATAGGATTCGACCCTGATCTAGTCTTCCACTCAATCGTAGTGTTGTACTAGCTCAAGATCTGGATTCTACCCACGAGACTACCGATTTCAGGTTAATCAAGAACAACCGTCTCGAGCCGGTAACTGGCCGAACTAGGGTGATTCCTGGTCGGTTGGACATTTGGGTCAGACTGGGGGGTTTTGTTCATTAACACGCTGTCAAAACGTCTCGACATAACGAAAAACCATCAACACGACCAAGTGTAGGACGAACGGAACAATCAGAACGGAATGCTATCCGAACGGACTGCTGTCCGATCGGATAGGTCATCCGAGCGGATTGTCATCCGAACAGATCACACTTGGGTCCCACCTTTAAACAACCTCATCTGAAGTTTGAGTATTGAACGAATTGCAATCCGATCGGACGACCATCTGACTGGATTACTCTTCGGATCATGAGATACTAAGACTTTAAAGACTTAAACAATTTTCAACATGTTCATTAACAGGGTTGCCACCCGATCGGATGGACATCCGATCGAGTGACAATTCTGCAGTGAACTTTCCTTCACTAAGTAATCTCACCACTAAGTTGTCGTCTGACCGGACCACTGTTCGACCGGATGACCATCCGAACGGATTGTCATCCGCACGACTCACCATCCGATCGATCGACTTGATGGATAGAGATACTTCAATGCTTTCAAAATGCTACAACGAAAACTTCAAAAGTCAAGCCATCATACACAAACACATTCTTCTTATAGGAAGAAACAATCCACTCGAATCGTCATCCGACCGGACAAGCTGTCCGACCGGATGACCATCCGAACGGATTGTTATCCGCACGGATTGTTGTCCGATCGGATTACCATCCGATCGAACCACTATCCGACCCATTTACACTTTGCACCATTTGACGCGTAAAACGTCACTTATCACTATGCTATCGAATCTATTCAGGCTAACCTTACTCGCTAAGCGCTCCTTTCAATCCATTAACCGCTGTGAGTATACTCGATCCCTTTTTGCTTTACGCACTTTTGGGTGTTACATACGTTACGATTATTCAAACTACAACAATCACACTACTCAATACTATTTGAACGCTAACCGTTAATGCATGTTATACGTGGCTTATGAATGCTTGTTTGTTATGTTTACACATGGAATGCTGTCTACCTGCCTTAGCAACGATAGTACTATAGTTTGGACTCAGCACCCGTTCACACGGGGGTTGTTAAGGACAATTACTTGCATGGATTACGGTGGTAATCTTGTATTGCGAACTGCCTCGGGCAGTCAACCCGCAGTCATTGGTATCGATGGATCTATGTCGATAACTAGCGTGATTCATTTCACTATGTGTACATGCTGGTTATTCGTAAACGAATTCGAACTCTATATGCTATTATCAAACTTGTATGCTCACCTTTACATTTTATGTATTGACTTTATTTTAACGTATGTGACAGGTGCTTAGGACGCACACTTGGTAGGAATTTGATGCTAGAATAAAGCTTTAGAGCCCAACAAATAGTTGTCTGTAGTGGTCAAACTAAGGGTCTCTAGAAGCAGATAAACAATTGCTGACTATTTTAAATCTGAGTTGTCAGAACAGAATGTTTGCCTGGATTTTCGTCTGTAATAATTATTTTACTGTTTGAGATACGGTATGGGACGTATTATTTAAATTGAATAGTATTGATAATTGTTATGGAAACTTCTGGACAATCTGTTTCGCTCAGTGCCATGCCCCGATGTTTCCGCCATCGGTTGGGGTGTGACACACTGCTTTATGTCAAGAGCAACGGAAAAAGAATCACAACTGTGGCATCGAAAGATGGGCCACATTCACCTGCAAAAAATGAATCACCTGGTACATAACGACTTAGTAATTGGTGTTCATGTGAAAGGTTTTCATCTTGAGGGGGAGTGCATTAGCTGTATCAAAGGCAAGCAAAAGAAGAAATCTCATCCTCAAAAGAACGTTAACTCAGTCTCGAGACCATTAGAGAGACTTCATATGGATCTTTTTGGTCCAGTGAACGTCAAAAGCATAACTGGTGACCTCTACTGTCTAGTAGTAACAGACGACTACTCGAGATTTTCGTGGGTTTCATTTCTGAAGACAAAAGATGAGACTTTTGAAAGTTTGATGACGTTGTTCAGAAAAATTGAAAACTTGTACCAAACTCGAATCAGAAGAATCGGGAGTGAAAATGGTACATAGTTTAAAAACAACAAGATGGAAGAATATTGTGATGAGAGAGGTATATTGTAAGAATTTAGTGCTCCTTACACTCCGCAACAAAATGATGTAGCTGAAAGAAAGAACAGGACGCTAATTGAAACGGCCAGGACGATGCTTGCTGATTCGAAATTACCAGTCAACTTTTGGGCAGAAGCAGTGTCAGCCGCTTACTATACACTCAATCGGGTTCTTACAGTGAAGAAATTCAACAAGACATGTTTCGAGCTGATCAACAACGCAAACCTAACCTGAAGTATCTGGAACCGTTTGGGTCTCCCTGTACACTTCTAGAACCTTATGGTAAATTTGGTCCAAAGAGTATTGAAGGAATTTTCGTGGGATATGCAAGTCCATTGAAACGAGTCTTTGTTCCAAGCTTGAAGCGGATCATCGAAGCACATAATGTTGAGTGTCAAAGTTTTACCATGCCACCTCAGAATCCCGGCGACTCATGGCGTTTTAATTATGATACTCTGTGGGATTCATTCAACATAGAAGAAGAACCAGATTTCTTTGACGAGTTAGATATTCTGAGAGAATATGAAGCATCACAAGAAAGATTCCCATCCGAGTCTTCTAGACATCAATATCGAGCTTCAAATAACGATGAAGCTGGTCCTAGTAATGCTAGAGAACATGATGATATTCAGCAAACTCTTGACAATCAGACGGCAGTCAACGATAATCTAGAATCTGATGATAGACCTATATTCGATCGTGGTGATTCAGACTCTGAGGGGGAGCAGATCCATATATCAAGTCAAACAATTCCAGTCAGTGAACAAGGTGCAAATCAGAATGTCACAAATTTGGAAGGCGAGATAGATGTTCCAGACGAGGTGATGCCAAGAACTCTTTCGTACCATCCAGAAGAGCTGATTATTGGAGAATTACAATCAGGCGTCCGCACTAGACGACAAATTGACCAAGGCCTTACTTGTTTTTATTCTACAGTTGCTCCGTTACAAACTGAGTTTTCACTTAGTTGTTTTATTTCGCAGATTGAGCCACGAATATACAAGGAAGCACTAACTGAAGATTCTTGGGTCAATGCGATGCAAGAGGAGCTGAGTCAGTTTGAGAAGTTAGGAGTGTGGAAATTGGTAGACTTGCCTAATGGTCACAGGAAGATAAACACCAAGTGGGTGTTCAAGTGCAAGAGGGATGATCGAGGGGTTATTATTCGTAACAAAGCTCGACTCGTAGTCCAGGGCTTTAGTCAGCAGGTGGGTATAGATTTCACTGAAGTATATGCTCTTGTTGCTAGACTTGAAGCAATCAGAATCTTCCTAGCATTTGCATCTTGGAAAGGTTTTAAAGTTTTTCACCTAGATGTTAAATTGGCTTTTCTCTACGGAAAGGTAAAAGAGGAGGTATATATCGGACAACCACCGGGCTTCACCGACCCAATCCACAAAGACAAGGTCTATTTACTGGATAAAGCGCTGTATGGTTTACACCAGGCCCCGAGAGCCTGGTATGAGACATTGTCTCAACATCTGCTTGCCAATAGCTTCATCCGTGGAAAAGTGGATGCCACTCTCTTCACCAAAGAAGTCGACGGACATCTTCTGATAGTTCAAATATACGTGGATGACATCATATTTGGGTCAACAAATGAAAATCTGTGCAAAGATTTTGAAAGAGTTATGAAGCAAAAATTTGAAATGTCATCGATGGGTGAGATGAAATTCTTCTTGGGACTACAGGTTGATCAACTGCCTAAGGGAATTTTCATACATCAGACGAAGTATGTTCATGATATCTTAGAGAAATTTGGGATGTCCGGGACTACTCCAGCTTCCACCCCATTAGCGACGAACCATGGGATAAACCCTGATCTCACCGGAGAGAAGGTAGATGAAACGTTATATCGTTCCATGATCGGATCGCTGATGTATTTGACAGCTTCTAGACCCGATATCATGTATCCAACCTGCCTCGCAGCGCGGTTTCAGTCAAGCCCCAGAGCTTCGCATTTGGTAATTGTGAAAAGGATTCTACGCTACCTGAAAGGAAGTCCATCACTGGGGTTGTGGTATCTAAGAGAAGGCGATTTCTTGCTCGAAGGGTATTCTGATTCCGATTTCGGATGCTGCAAAGTTAATGCTAAATCAACAACTACGGGATGCCAGTTTTTCGGATCACGATTGGTCACCTGGCAATGCAAGAAGCAGACCTCTGTCGCTTTATCCACATGTGAAGCCGAGTATGTATCTGCTAGCAGCTGCTGCTCTCAGATCTTGTGGATCCAGCAACAGATGAGAGACTACGGTTTGCAATTTCTTAACACCCCTATCTTTGTTGATAATGAGGCAGCGATAAACATAACCAAAAATCCTGTTCATCACGCTAAAACGAAACACATTGAAATTCGTCATCACTTCATCCGAGACTGTTTCGAGAAGAAGTTGATACGAATTGAGAAAATCCACACTGACGAACAAAAAGCTGATTTACATACCAAAGCGTTTGATAAAACTCGTTTTCAATATCTTTTACAATTGAATGGTATGAAGCTTTTATCGGTGTCGGAGGAGATTCTTGGCGTAGATGAAGGTACCACTGTAGATGATGTTGAGAAGCAATCTGCAATGGTTTGTCGATTTTTTACTTGTGTTGGTATTTAGGGGGAGGTAGGTTATATTTTCAAAAAATACAAAAACAGTAAAAATTTCAAAAATCCAAAAACATGAGATATTTTAAAAAATCCAAAAACAATAGAAAACCGAAAAAGAGCTTGTGTAAAAAGGGAAAATGATAGTACATCAGTTTGACAGTTGCAGTATGCTAAAGAAATGTAAAGTTTATAAAGTGTTAAACAATCTCGCTGATGATATGCCGGTAGGTTTTTACACATTTAGTAGGTTTGTTCGGGATATAAACCTAAATCACAACTTGCTTTTTACGTGGGGAACATCTCTCGGATATATGGGCAACCCCCTAAATCTTGTTTGAAAGGCTCTATTTCTGACATACTAGGTCTTTGTACGTGGTAATATCTGGAGTATTATACCTGGACTTCTGATTTTGCGAGAGCAATAGCCTAGTCCTCATATAATATTTTCCACAGCTTTAATCTTAAAGCCCCCCATCAGCATAAAAAATGATGAATCATTGAAAAATGCTAATCATGTGCTGTTGTAAAAGAAGATCCCCAAAGGGGACCCACCTTAAAGTTGAGCCATCATCTCTCTGATTTTTTGGAAGCAATAGCCTGAGCTCTCATGGCCTCAACACTTAACCCCTTACAGATATTACTAGTGTGCACTCACCTGTAAGACTGAATATAGTGGTCTGGATACCGGAGTATATTCTGAGGTGGTACACGCGTATAAGCTAAGTCTCTAAAACACTAAATTTGTATCCTGAACAGATTGAAATTTGTGTGAGAACTTAAGAAGATCAGTATATCGACAATCTAAGCGAATTGTTTAATTCTGAGTATGAAATCAAAGCTTAACGATACTTGTGACTTGTCGACAACTGATATGATTCCCTAACACGCTTACCAAAAATATGTTTGTAAATAGTTTACATTTACTGCATTTCATTTCTGTTTAGCATTCTAGTATATAAACTTTATTCAAAATTCAAAAAGATTTTACATTTCTGCTTTATTTTTCCGACAAACCAAAGTGGAAAGCAGATCTTCAGACTCCCAGTTTGAAGAAGATGCAGGAAGTTTCTGAGCTGGACAGAAGAGTTGGGAGCTTATTATGATAAACTTATGAAAATGAAAAGTCAAAACAAGTTCATTAAGTTGAAACTTATAATTTTCAGAATATTGATTTGAAAAATGTTGAACAAAAGTCAATTTTGCTTTGTTTCAGGTCAACCAAGGTCATTAAGTTGGACTTGGTAGACAAATTAAGTGACTAGAGTCATTAACTTGGACCTAGATACTTAAGTGGATTATTAGAAAACTGATAAAAAACAACAAATGAAGTCTAAACGGAGAATAGATTATAATGTCAAATTTCTGAGAAGCAGGGAACAGGTTTTATCCTGTGAAAGCAGCAAAACAAGATCCCCGTGACTAAGTTTGAACAAAGTTTGAACCAGAATTCTATCCCAGCTTATTGAAAGGGGAAGTCTAACAGTTTCTGGATCAACATTCAAGGGGGAGTTTGAAGGTTGTCAAAGCCAAGTTCGAGTGCTAGCTGCTGATGCTGATAGAGATTGAAGGATGCTTACAGTGTCAAACAATTTGGAAAGAGCGAAAAGGTTGATTAAGACTGAAGTCTCGATGCCCAAGACTTCGTCAACATCCAAGGGGGAGTCTGTTGGTGCATAAATGTCTGTTAACTTCGTCTTTATCGAGTCTAATGTCTAGATAGGATAAACCAGTGCTCAGTAGGATAGAAAGTAGGTTTTGTTTGTGTGAGAGTCATTTCGCACGAAATGACAAGAAGCATTTCGTACGAAATGGATCAAGCCCATTTCGCACGAAATGAGTTTTGCTTATTTCGTACGAAATGCATCCTCTATATATAGTGGAGCATGGTTCATCATTTGTAACGATTCGGATTTCAGAGCCGAGGTGCTGCCAAACTGTCAACTGATCTGTAAAGCTTTGAAATCAATAATAACAAGATAATTAGGGAGAATCAAGCTGTAATCAAGTTCGTATCATTGATTCCGCCTTTGATATGGATTAAAAACTCTTCTGAACGACTCGTTTAGGTCGCACAACGATCCAACAGGATCCGACTCGTGTTTAGTGTAACCTTTGATTATTTCCGCACTTTTGCACTTTTTAAGAGATTATCTTAGTTATTGTAGTAGACCCCTCTTCTGAAGGTGACGTTACCCTCAACCGAGTAGTTTGAGTCAGCAAGGATACAATCCTAAAGGGTTGGATTATTGAAAGATAATTAATTAAGTTATTAATGCATATTGTGGTAGGCCCCTCTTCTGGAGGTGAAGTTACCCTCGGCTAAGTAGTCTGAGTCAGCAGGGATACAGTCCTAAGTAGCCGGGTTAAAGTATTAATAGTAGTTTACATATGAGGGGATCAAGGAGTTCGGACCCCCGCCATCCAATACCAGTGGGTATTGAAGGAGGTCCTACTAAAGTTGACCCAGGTCCTTGCAGGATCTATACACTGAACAAGGCAAGACTTTTACCAAACCGTTCCCTTAACCCCCGACTAGGTAGCCAACATACTTCCATATAGACCGTGGAGATATGAATGGTAAATATCTTTTATTTTATATAGACAGTAAAATAATGCCAAGACACCACGGACAAACGATAAGGAAGACTCACCTTCAACATAAGAAACTACTTATTAAAGTCATTAATACATAACCAAATAAAATGTGCGAAAAGATTAAAAATAAAAAGTATTACACTAAACACTTGTCTTCACCAAGTGATGTAAGAGACTTAGGCAAACATGGCCTTTGATTGTCAAGAACTCTTACGATCAATCTTGGATCCCCGAGACTACTCGCACACTCTATGATGGATGATGGATGATGGATGATGGTGGTGGTTGTGGGTTGTGATGGTGGTGGTGGGTGGGTGAAGTGTGAGAGAGGTGGTTTGCCAAGGGATGGTTTGCAAATGACCCAAGCACCCCTATTTATAGCCTGCACAGAAGCCCGGACATGGCCCCGTGTCCATTGGGCACGGCCCCGTGTCCACCCGTCTTCTCTTCCTTCATTAAATGTAGTTTATCTGCATTAGTTGGCCACGCCCCCGTGTCCACTGGGCACGACCCCTTGTGCAGAAGCGTATCTGTACTATCAAGATTTCCTCAGATTCTGCGAATCTTAGAGTTGACCACGGCCCCGTGTCCGCGGGGCACGCCCCCGTGGTGGGTGATAGAAGCTTCTACAGCTTTGTCTTTTCTGCAGACACTTGGGCACGCCCCCCCCCCCCCCGTGTTCATTGAGCACGGGGCGTGTTCAGCCTTCTGTTCTCTTGTTTTGCTTTGCTTGGGAAGATGTTGTCGAGGGGTCGGGCATGCCACGTTTATCTCTTTTCTTGTATTATGTTAGATTTAGCTGCCTTTTTGATTCTTTTGTTCATTTAAGCTCATTTAATCCTGAAAATACAAAAGGAAGACAAAAACACACTTTTTCCAACATTAGTACTAAAAAGGGTTAGTTTAATGCCACATTTGATGTAATTTATATGTTGCATTTTGCGCACATCAATAACCAACAAGATGTGAAGGATGGTAGGGGTCTGAGGTCGGCATGGAAAGGTATATATTTGTTTCCATCTTTTCAGAAATCTTTTCAGAAATCTTAGACAAGTAATCGACTGCCACAAGTATATATTTGTTTCCTTTTGACGGTGGGAAAGGTCCCATAAAGTCGAGTCCCCACACATCTAAAATTTCACAAACAAGAATGCCATTTTGTGGCATTTCATTTTTGGAAGAAATATTACCTGTTCTTTGGCAAGCGTCACATGTTTTGACAAAACTTTGGGCGTCTTTGTAAATGGTTGGCCAGTAAAATCCTGAATCGAATACCTTTCGTGCGGTACTAGCGGCACCATGATGTCCTCCGTATGGACCTTCATGACAATGGCGGAGAATTCTCCTTGCTTCACTACCATGCACGCATCGGCGGATGAGTTGGTCGGAACACATTTTGAAAAGATAAGGGTCTTCCCAAAAGTAATGCTTTACATCAGCAAAGAATTTTTTTCTTTGATGATGTGGCCAACCTTTTGCGACTATACTGCTAGCTAGGTAGTTGGCATAGTCGGCGTACCATGGTTCTTCTCGGTATTCCACCATTTCCAGGGACTCCGTTGGAAATTTTTCATTGATTTGCTCATCCCTGGTTGCCTCCAAAGCTGGGTCTTCTAGGCGCGAAAGATGATCTGCTGCGGTGTTTTCTGCTCCTCTTTTGTCCTTGATTTCAATATCAAATTCTTGGAGGAGTAGAATCCACTGAATCAAACGTGGTTTAGCATCCTGCTTCTTGAAGAGATATCGAATGGCTGCATGATCTGTATAGACTATTGTTTTAGAAAGAACAAGATAAGAACGAAATTTATCAAAAGCAAATAACACAGCTAGCAATTCTTTTTCTGTTGTTGTGTAATTTTCTTGCGCATCGTTAAGTGTTTTACTAGCATAATAAATTGGGAGAAAATGCTTTTCTTTTCTTTGTCCCAAGACGGCTCCAACTGCAAAGTCACTTGCATCACACATGATTTCGAAAGGTAATTTCCAATCAGGCGCTATCATGATAGGTGCATTGACTAGCATTTCCTTAAGGGATAGAAATGCTTGATTGCAATCCTTGTCAAAGATGAAAGGAGCATTTTTTTCAAGTAATTTTGTTAGAGGTCTTGAAATTTTAGAAAAGTATTTGATAAATCGCCTATAGAATTCGGCATGCCCTAGGAAACTTCTGATTGCTCTAACGGAGGATGGGGGCGGTAATCGAGAAATAGTGTCTATTTTGGCTCGATCAACCTCCATTCCTTCGCTCGAGATCTTATGACCGAGTACTATTCCATCCGTTACCATGAAATGGCATTTTTCCCAATTAAGGGCGAGGTTGGTTTCCTCACATCGGGATAGCATTCGTTCAAGGTTATCGAGGTCCAAAGATAGAAAAGTCGTCCATGAAGACTTCCATTGTCTTTTCTATCATATCATGGAAGATGGCCACCATGCAACGTTGAAAGGTCTCGGGGGCATTACATAGACCAAAGGGCATGCGTCGATAAGCAAAAGTTCCATAGGGACATGTGAAAGTTGTCTTTTCTTGGTCTTCGGGTGCTATCGAGATTTAAAAGTAACCTGAAAAACCATCCAAGAAACAGTAAAATTTATGACCGGATAATCTTTCTAACATTTGATCAATGAAGGGTAAAGGGAAGTGATCTTTCCTTGTTGCTTCATTTAACCGCCTATAATCTATACATACCCTCCATCCTGTGATGGTTCTCGTTGGTATTAATTCATTCTTTTCATTAGTTATTACCGTCATACCTCCTTTCTTTGGAACTACTTGGACGGGACTTACCCATGGACTATCGGAGATAGGGTAAATAAATCCGGCGTCAAGCAATTTGATGACTTCGTTTTTAACCACTTCTTGGACATTTGGATTTACTCTACGTTGTGGTTGTATTACCGATTTGTAGTCATCATTCATTAAAATTTTGTGCGTGCACATGGAAGGATTTATACCTTTAATATCTACAAGCTTCCAAGCGATCGCATTTTTGTGTTTTTTCAAAAGTGTAATTAATTTTTCTTTTTCTAAGCTAGATAATTTAGATGAAATAATTACATGTGATTTACCATCTTTGTCGAGAAAAGCATATTCCAAACCTTTTGGGAGTTCTTTGAGCTCAAGAGGTGGGTCTTTAGGAGACTCCTTATTTGGTTGCTCATTTCGATCAAGAACTACAAATGTTTGTTCTATGGCGACCTCTTCTTCAACAAAGTGGTCAATTTCTTCTTTTGTATCGGGTGGTTCATCTTCATCTTCAATTAGGGGGTCATTATTGCCGAATGGATATTTCATTGAACACTCAAGATTAACACTCCTTTTAAATGCCCCTAATTGAATAGATAGATTGTTGCGCTTCCGGTTTTTCAAAGCTTCGTGGGTTTTTACAAAAGGTCGTCCCAACACTAGAGGAGCGTCATCAAGGATGACAAAGTCGGTTGGGATTACCATTTGATTTGTTTGAACCAAGACATCCTCAACTACACCGATTGACTTTATTACTTTCCGATTGGATAGAAAAATGGATATTTGAAGTGGAGAAAAATCACCAATACTTAATTTTTCGAAAATGTAGTTTGGCATTATGTTAACACAAAGATCCTTATCAATCGTGATATTACTAATAAATGAATTTTGAAAAAAACATGGAACCGGTGTAATGTTAATTTCAAATGGATCTTCTTTTATTAGCGACGTTTGATCATTAGTTAACTTAATGCTTACCGTTTCGTCAATTTTAGTGTTAGTGTTTAACTCTTTTAAAAACTTAGCATGATGGGAACTAAACAATGATTTTCGAAAGAAGGTGACAAGAGATTAATTTCTTCAAAATTAGACTCTTCTTAAATTTTAACGTTAACGGACTCACCTTTTTCGTTGTTTAACTCATGTGTCGGTTTTTCACTTATTTGTTCTTCCATTTTTAAATTTTCAACTATCTCTTCTTTATTACAAATTAACTCTTCTCTTCCCTTGCGCGAGATTCTTTTATGCAACGTTCGATAGTTTTAATGTGTTCTATTATCCTATCGGCTATGTCGGTGATAGAGTAAGGATCGGGATCCTCAAAGCTCGAATCCGGTTGTTCGATCCTTTGTTCCCCATAATACTCATAGGAAGTAGATGGTTCACACCATTGTCCTTCATTGTAAGTATATGATGGATAAGGGTCGTAATTTTGTTCTTCATAATACTCATATGAGGTGGGTTGTTCACGCCATGGTTCCTCATAATAAGCATATGAAGGTGGTGGCTCATATTGTGGTTCCTCAAAGTATGAGTATGAAGGCTCATACCTTGGTTCTTCAAAATATGAGTATGAGGGAGGAGGTTCATACCTTGGGTCTTCATAGGATGTCTATGAAGTTGATGGCTCGTACCTGGGTTCCTCATAGTAGGTGTATGAAGTGGATGGTTGAAATAAGTCACAATATTGAACCGAGTGCGGGTCACCACAATTGGTGCAATAGTCTTCCCTATAATCATCCTCCTCATAGGTGTAGTTGTAACCTCCTGAGTATTGATCCATAAGAATCACTCAGCAGACCACAACAAAGTCTCGAGACCAGAAAACAAAAAAAAAAACGGAAATAGAGGCTGGACACGGCCCCGTGTTCAGTGAGCACAGCCCTGTGTACAGAATCTGTATCTGGGCGTTTGAATTAAAGTTACTGATTTCGTTGAGCACGGGGCGTGTTCAGTGAGCACGGCCCCGTGTTCAGGCTACTGTAAATGCAAAATCTAACTAAAATGCAGAAAAATGCGCGTTTTTTAAAAAGGTTTTGAAAAAAAACTGATTAGGCCGTCGATTTTAAGCTTTCTTAAAATCCTTGTGTCCCCGGCAACGGCGCCAAAAACTTGATGTGCGTTAGGTGTGATAGGTTTTTAATGTATATTTTAAGCCCTTTAACACTTTTTAGCCAAGTTTTAAATTTATAAAACACGATATTTACTAACACTAAACACACATATGGGCAAGTGCACCCATCGTGAGCGTAGTATAGTGTTGGTAAGATACCGAGGTCGTCTAAGGACACAAGAGCTTTTAATACCGGTTTATCCTCAACGTCTAATCAAATCAAAAGTTTAGAAAAAAGGTTTTAAACTAATAAAAATAAAACTAACTAAAATGCTGAAAAATAAAATAAAAATAAAAACAGATAGACAAGATGAATCACTTGGATCCGACTCGTGTTTAGTGTAACCTTTGATTATTTCCTCACTTTTGCACTTTTTAAGAGATTATCTTAGTTATTGTAGTAGGCCCCTCTTCTGAAGGTGACGTTACCCTCAACCGAGTAGTTTGAGTCAGCAAGGATACAATACTAAAGGGTTGGATTATTGAAAGATAATTAATTAAGTTATTAATGCATATTGTGGTAGGCCCCTCTTCTGGAGGTGACGTTACCCTTGGCTAAGTAGTCTGAGTTAGCAGGGATACAGTCCTAAGTAGCCGAGTTAAAGTATTAATAGTAGTTTACATATGAGGGGATCAAGGAGTTCGGACCCCCGTCATCCAATACCAGTGGGTATTGAACGAGGTCCTACTAAAGTTGACCCAGGTCCTTGCAGGATCTATACACTGAACAAGGCAAGACTCTTACCAAACCGTTCCCTTAACCCTCGACCAGGTAGCCAACATACCTCCATATAGACCGTGGAGATATGAATGGTGAAAATCTTTTATTTTATATAGACAGTAAAATAATGCCAAGACACCACGGACAAACGATAAGGAAGACTCACCTTCAACATAAGAAACTAGTTATTAAAGTCATTAATATATAACCAAATAAAATGTGCGAAAAGATTAAAAATAAAAAGTATTACACTAAACACTTGTCTTCATCAACTGATGTAAGAGACTTAGGCAAACATGGCCTTTGATTGTCAAGAACTCTTACGATCAATCTTGGATCCCGAGACTACTCACACACTCTATGATGGATGATGGATGATGGTGATGGTTGTGGGTTGTGATGGTGGTGGTGGGTGGGTGAAGTTTGTGAGAGGTGGTTTGCAAAGGGATGGTTTGCAAATGAGCCAAGCACCCCTATTTATAGCCTGCACAGGAGCCCGGACACGGCCCCGTGTCCATTGGGCACGGCCCCATGTCCATTGGGCATGGCCCCGTGTCCACCCGTCTTCTCTTCCTTTATTAAATGCAGTTTGTCTGCATTAGTTGACCACGCCCCCGTGTCCGCTGGGCATGACCCCGTGTGCAGAAGCGTATCTGTACTATCAAGATTTCCTTAGATTCTGCGAATCTTAGAGTTGACCACGGCCCCGTGTCCGCTGGGCACGCCCCCGTGGTGGGTGATAGAAGCTTCTACAACTTTGTCTTTTCTGCAGACACTTGGGCATGCCCCCGTGTTCATTGAGCACGGGGCGTGTTCAGCCTTCTGTTCTCTTGTTTTGCTTGGGAAGATGCTGTCGAGGGGTCGGGCAGGCCACCTTTATCCCTTTTCTTGTATTTATGTTAGATTTAGCTGCCTTTTTGCTTCTTTTGTTCATTTGAGCTCATTTAATCCTGAAAATACAAAAGGAAGACAAAAACACACTTTTTCCAACATTAGTACTAAAAAGGGTTAGTTTAATGCCACATTTGATGTAATTTATATGTTGCATTTTGCGCACATCAATAACCAACAAGATGTGAAGGATGGTAGGGGTCTGAGGTCGGCATGGAATACGGCGGGGACCCTCTGAATGGCTCATCAGTTGGTGAAGAAGTGAAAGGAGCAAAAGGTGCAGACTGGGGAATGTGTGGATAAGCCGCTGAAACATGGGGATCCTGACTAGTCTGCTGGCCTGAAGTGCCTTCCCCTGGACGGGGTGCGGGTATGTTTTGCGAGAAATCGATAGGTTAACCAACACGATGGGCATCAGACTCCACAGAATGAGAAGGAGAAACATCAGTGGGTGCAGGTGCAGGTGGAGGAACAAATGTCTCAACAATAAGAGGATCAACGGTTGCAGGTACTGGATCAGGTATGAGGGGTGCAATGTTGGGTATGCCAAAAGGAATAGGGTCATGGTCAGGTAAGGGCTCAGGATCAGCAGGTGCAACATCGGGCTGATCATCAGGAACAAAATCTAGCTTAAGATCAAGTTCAAGCTCGTGTGGAGGGGATGGTGCAACTGACATGACCGTATCATCATCAGAATCCGTGGTATAGCGTCGTAATCCAACTGCCTGCAAGGCGGAGAGCGTCGCAGACTCAAAGGAATCTAGGACGAAGTGTAAACTAGTGTCAGGGGAAATCTCGACAACAGGGACCTCAAAAAGTGGAATAGCATCAATGTCCGCCATCAACAAGCAAATCAACATCAATATCAATCAAATCGTCAAAAGGCAAATCCTCGAGAGGAATGGCCACTAAAGGAACAGGAGCGAGGATCGGTGCCATGACATGCTCACCATCGGGATGATCGATGATAAGATGTTCATGAACTGGAATGGGAGCTACAAAAGGATCCTCGTCTGGAATGCCATCAGTAAGTGGTAAGTCATCTCCAAGGTCAGGCAACGCGGACGGCTGAAAGTCGTTGTCGTCGTCGGACATCATCTCCGGGTCACTCTCTGTATCTGGAGTAAGGATCTCCGGCTCTGGCATAACCTCATCGTCGGAGACTACTGCCATGGCATCATGGTCGTCGGACAATCTGCTACCAGACGACGACATAGTGTCTGTAACAGAACAATCACAACATATGCACATATATTATCTAACATTAAGTATGTAATCTAAGACAATGTAATCATGTAATCATATATCCTCGTGATTCCTCACGAACCCTTTCTATCCTTCCTAGTCTCCCAGACTAACCACCCAATCTCCCAGACTGAACTACCTAGTCTCCCAGACTAAACCACCCAGTCTCCCAGACTGAACCACCCAGTCTCCCAGACTGAACCACCCAGTCTCTCAGACTGAACCAACAAAGTAACTGTGCATTGTGTTTCTTGTCTTTTTATTTTGTAAAAATGTTTGTTTTCTCTGGATCTGGGCGTTTCGTGTATGCAATGAAAACATGTTGTAAAAAAACATTTTTGTGGGAGCCCTAATGATTGTAGTCTAGACTCGAGAAGGAATCCTAGTTCGCTACAATCGAGGCTCTAATACCAAACTGTCACACCCTGACTTTTCGCGGAAGCGTGATTTGGTGTGACTTGCTTAATATCATTGCATTCAATCATAACAACAACAATATGATAAAAACCGAAGGTGATCATCCATTAATTTAGTTTAAACATAACAACATTGTTTGAAGCATAGACATCAAATTCGAGTACAAACCATGCAACTTGTTTTTAGAGTTCACAAAGACTCGACAAAAGATGCTTCTAAGAACTAGGTTTCGAGTCATGAATCTTATCCAAGATAAAACACATAACCCAACCCTTCGACTTCGGATGACACCTTTTATTTAGAAACATAACTTGTAAACTTCAACGCTCGCCAGATCCATACTTAATTTCCTGAAATACATGTAGTTTGAAAACATCAACAAAAGTTGAGCGAGTTCATGTGATTTGTACGTGTGCACGAATAATCCTTGGAAACATTTGTAAGTAAGTATGTATGTACGTATTTGAAAATTGGTATGAAGCGACAAGGAACAGATCACTTAATGTGTAGCTAATACATTAACATGTGTGAAACGGCGTAGGAAGGCTCAAACCTAGCAGATTTGTACCGGGCGTCCGGCTGTAAGACATAGTCACCTCATGGGCCATCCTGGTCCACATGGGCGTGGGCTCGCTACACCCAAATAGATCTATCACTCATGTCCCTCGGTCCTAAAACGAGGATTAATGGTCTTAAGAGTGCGCCTACCCATTCACATGATCTAATAGTATTTTCCTTAGCTAACCATACCATTTGTAATTGTTTGTAAACATTTAGTAACATGTACTTCACCCCCGAAGTTATAAAACTGAAAACAGTTAATAGAAAAGGGGGACATGAACTCACAGGTTTGCGTCTTCAACAACCGTAACTCAAGCTCCTCCGGGTAAACACGACTACCTACAACGTGCTATGATCTATTAGACGAGTGGATCGTGCCTTGACTTAGTATTAATGTCTTTGAGTTACGTTTCTTTTGTGTCTTCGGTATTATTCCAAGTTATATAATTATTTGTTAAAATAATTAATATTTTAACTTAAATTATATTTATTAAATTTTGGAATAATTGTTAAACACTTATTTTAACTTAATACTTCCCAAGTATTTATACTTGTATATCCTTCCCAAGGATGGGGGTATTTGTATTCGTATTCTTATACTTGTATATTTTTGCCATGTATTAGGGTAGTATTCCGGTGTGTATTTGTACGTATGAGAGTACGTATTTTTATGGTATTCATTAAGTATTCTTACACTTAATTTCGTATTGATTTTTCCGGAATATTATCTTTAATAAAAGTCCACCAATATATATTTCCAAAATATATATTTTAAGAAATATTATTTATAATTTTCCTTTGGCAAAAATATGTGTATTTTCATATAAGTTCCAAAAATAATATATTTTCAAGTCTAACTTAGAAAATATATGTAAACCTATTTTTCTCCAAAAATGATATATTTCACATTTATTTGAGAAAATATATCTTTCACCCCAAAAATTTTGTATTTCATGTTTGCTGAGAAAATATATATTTCTTTCAAAAATAATATATCTTCTAAGAGTTTCAAGAAAATATTATTGATACTTGCCATAAATAATATGTTTTTCCCTTGTCCAAAAATATGATATATCTTGTAGTAATCATGAAAATCTCATTTTCATTCCCTTGATGTCCAAAATATTATTTACCAAAATATACACATGAATAATATTTCCGGAATATTTTGTGAGTTATATTCCTTTGTTCGGTTTTACCGGTATTTTGGGTATTCTTTGTATATTTATTCCTTGGAATTTTTGGTAATATTTTGGATTGTAATTTCTTGGTATTTTAATGAGTTATATTATTTCAAGTCCTAAAATAATATAACTAATACACAAAATATACAAGTAATCACACACATGGTGTCATCTAAATATATATTTCCTAAATATATATTTAGTCACTTTTATTTATAAAACCCAACCTCCAATATTTAAAATTTTGTAACAAAATTTATGGCAAACTTTAGGTGAAAAATTCATGGTTTAAAATACACTTGTAAATATTTGTTTAGAAATATTTTTCTAAGTGTTTAACTTTTAGAAAAATTTTGCCATAGTTTCCTCTAAAAATGGAGGTTTCCATACCTTCAAGGTATATCATTTTCTTTTGTAAAATCAACACAATCAATCATCATTCAACAATAAACAACTTACACTTACCAACTTTGCCAAAACAAGTATAATCTACTACTTCATGAACTTGAATATTTGTAAGAATTTGTAGTAACTTACTAGTGTAATTAGTAAGCCTTGTTATCCTTTAAAGTTTGACTAGTTCTTTAAAAACTTCATTTTTAAAGAATATGGATCTTTACAACTTGTGATCATCATTTCTAAAAATGTTTCTTTATGAAATTTTCTTGTTACACAAGTGTTTCCACACTTGTTTATCTACTAAAAATAAGGTCTGTTTATGTAAGAACCAAGATTTAGTAAAACTTATATTTTTAACTTGGTTTCTTTAGAAATCATTCATGAAATTTTTAGATCTACATGATTAATAACTTACTTTGATTATTTCTTAACAAGAAACAACTTTATTCTTTCAAGTTCATGATCTTTGTGTGGATGATCCATTAACTTTCATCAAGTTCATCCTCTCATCTTGCTATATTATGTTTTTAATCATGATCTAGCAAGATCTTATGATGATCAACATCATTTTCACAAACAATCAACAATCATCAGGCATAACAACTCATATTCATCAAGATTTCTTCATATGTTAAGCTTATGTTCAAGTTTCTTCTTGTGATTCTTAGTGTTCTTCATGATTAACATTATGAATCTTCTTTTAACCACTTAAAATAGAAGTAAAATAGCAAGATCAAGGTTCTTATCACTAGCACAAGGCTAGGGATGATCAAGTGAAGAAAACAAGTGGATAAAAGCAAACGGTGAAGGTCCTTCAACTTCCGAAAGCTCCTAGCTCCTTTGTGCCCCTTCTAACACCTTAGAGTATGCTTGGAATTGATTGAAGATGAAGCAAGGGTGGTGGTAGTGGGGGTGGTGTTCTCGGCCGTGAGTGAGCAAGGGAGGAGGAAGAAGATGTATGGAAGTGTGAGTGATAAAATGAGGTCTTGTGTTTCTAAGGTGCCATACTTATAACCATACTTAGGAGATTTCCAAAGATTTTTATGTTTAGTAAAGTGACATCAAGATCTACTAAATAATTCAAATAAAATCCATGTTGGGACCCACATGTTGGGCCGTAGGTAGGGGGTGTGTAGACTAGGTTCTAACTATATTGTTAGTTTGTAGTTGAAATCCAAGTATCTAGTTAGGTGATTAGTTATTAGATATTTATATGATGTGTTATGATGTTCGGGGATCATAACTAGCTTGGTAATGTTAAAACAATGCTTCTAGTGAAAATTTGGTGTTTCGGGTAGTGTCCGGTTGTTCGATTGGTTACCGGTTCGTTAAGGTGCTAAACTATGCAGTTTAGTGTGCTTTATGTACCCTTTTATGACAGTTTCGATTCCCGACACTTAGGAAAGCATTCAGGACCATTTAAGCATATTTCTGCATGATATTATGTTGTTTAAATGCTGATTTTGCTGGTTTTCTGCAGAATTCTGCAGTTTATGTGAGTTTTAGGCACTTTCCGGCACTTAAACTATCACTAGGAAGACAGTTTTGTGATCCTTACTTTCCTACACACTATACTAGTGTAATACTTGGTTTCTGGCTCATTCTGTACCTCAATGCAATGTCTGTCTATCTACTGAACTTTGTCAGCATTTTTCTGATTTGCCGGATAACTGTGCTAACTATGTTTCGTGCACCATTTCAGTCAATAAAGTTCTAATGCAATAATGACATGACATTAAGCAATATATGATGCACATGTATGTATATGGTAATATTCAGAAAATAGTTCAAGTAATTAATTGAAATTCAGCACAGTCATTAAGCATTAATCATTGTCTAATAATTGTACGGATGTATGCAAATTTGACAGTTGTCACATAGGAAACTTTAACCTCCCGATATTTTTTGCTTTAAAAAAAACCACACATGTAATATAAATGTTTAATTGGAAGATTTAAAAAAAAATAAACAATTTTTGCACAACGCGACTGGAATTTATGTTACACAAAAACTTGATTATTTTTAGAAAAACATCTTGTCGGCGTTTTTTTTTTATTAATTTTTTTGCTTAAAACCCTTGAAACATGTATATTACATGTGTGATTTAAAAAAAAACAAATATTGAAAGGTTAGAGTTTACTAGGTTTTCTCAATTAAAAGAGTTTCTTATATATCCTTTCCCTTATATATTTTTTTGTAAGAGGGTGTTTGCGTTTACGTTTTGAAGTGATTATTTGATTATTACGTTTGTAAAACATAAATAATCCAAAAAAGTGTTTGGATTAAAAAGTAGTTATCTGCCTCCAAAACGCAGTTTTGGAGAAACATGTACCTACATGCTTTTTCAACGCAAAATCTATTTTGAAAACGCATAATTTATTTTGAAAACGCAACAACAAAAACCTCCTAAGTCAATTTTCTTTTAATCTTTATTGTTTGTTTCTTTTAATCTCTATCGTTTATAGGATTTGAACCTAACATCTTCCTCTTTTAATGTTTAAAGACTTTGTCTTTGTCAATCAATTAATATTACGTTATCGATTAATATTACGTTTTGTTATTTGGCGGTACTTATTAAGACAAAAATTATATTAAATGGACTGGAGTTTTCATGACAAGAATAGTATCAAATGTAAACAAATTTAACATATGAAATAGCTAGCCAAATTTTTTATTAGTAGTCCTTTCTTGTTAAACCTCTTAATTAATGTCGTCCGGTATAATACAACAAATTATTCTATTACCAAGTGATTAAATTAGTAATTTTATGATTTTGAGTTAAATTTCTTTTTCTCCAAATAGAAAGTAAAGGGCCGTAGATGTAAATAATAAATAGTTCAGGGTCTAAACTAGATCAAACATTATTTATCAATAATAGAAAGCAAAGAACATCTACTTAACAAGAAAGAATCAACCCCCCCACCCCAGATATCATAAAATTCCAATAAAAGATGCTACAAAAACTTGCTACATTGCTTATAAAGATTCAACCATTTGGTATGAACATGATCATCAGTTTGAAATTTCCTCAGTTTCATCAGCGCTTTTCACGTAGAATCGATTGAGCCGTTCCAGCGATTTCTTAACCTGCAATATTTCAAATTATATAAATACCGATATTAAATGGGACTTGCTCGTGAGACAAACCCAATGTTAACCTAAAAATTTGACAAGAACCCGAACACAACATTCTTATTTGGGAACAATTTAACCCTTTTTATAAATAATAATAATAATAATAATAATAATAATAATAATAATAATAATAATAATAATAATAATAATAATAATAATAATAATAATTCCCATGTTAATACTCTAAAATTAGAAGTTTACAACAACAAAAAAAAAAAAAAAAAAAAAAAAACAATTTATATAAAAAAAATGACGTTTAAAGTTTAAACTATAAAAACTTGATGCTAATTTTTTTTTTTTTTTTTTTTGTATCTTCTAAACTTTGGAGAAAATACTCAACTAGTTACGTTATCGCATAAATCACGTTCTTTTTTACATTAACAAAATTAAATGGGTTAAACGGGTCGGTGCAACGTTAGAAACTAACAACCATGATCATAAAGGTACCTGATCATCCCAATCTGTTCTCCATGTCAAGTACATGAGCGCAAGTGTTTGAGTTACGATGCCACCAATCATTCCAATCCATATACCCTGTCGAGTGAACAAAAGTATCAATATTTATACTCGATCCTGATGTTATTTTGTTTCGTGATGATTACATATATTGGATGTTGGTTTACCTTTACTTGGAGATCCGTCAAATATCCGAGCAAAGCTCCTGTTGGAATACCAATCAAGTAATACGTAACGAGGTTAATAACCGCTACAATTCCTTGCATTCCAGCTCCAACCGCCACACCTAATGACAATAGGATTCACGTGTTCAATTCACTAAACAAACTCGTTACAAAAAACAATAGTAAAGCGTGATCAATAAGATATGGAATTACCTGAGAGAACCGGATAAATGCTGTTGAGCAAGACGGAAAACGAAAGTAATACAGAAAGTTCTGATACGGTATCCGCAACTCGTTCATCGGCTGTAAACAAATAAGCAATTTTTCTACCAAACACCAGGCAAAGAACGAAGAAAAATGTCCCTATCGCGATTGAAGTTCCCAACAAAACTTTAATTGAGAACTTTGCAGCTTTAGCGTTTCCTCTTCCAAGTTCATTCGCAATGCGTACACTAAATAATTTTTTTTAAAAGATTATAAATATATCGGTACCAAATATAACAAGCTGAAAAAATTTGCATTGCAAATGATTTATAGGTCTTTTTAGTACCATGCAGCGCCTAAGAAGCCGAGGCTTATCATAAACTCCCATGCATTGATGTTCAAGCTGCAAAATTTTAAAATTAATTTTCGGATATTAAATAATTATATGTATAATTTTTAAAAGGAAAAAAAGTGAGGTATTTACCATATGGAAAAGGCAGAAATGGCAACTTCTGCATTCGCCATGTATCCAGCAAGTAAGACCAGCACCGCGTTGTACCATAGCTCCAAGCTGACAAAAGGGAACGATGAAGAAAGAGGGTGGTTATGTTTAGGTTTAAACAAAATTTAACTTTGGTGATCAAACCGATTCGTTATAAGGATCAAAATATGAATTTGAAAGAAAAAGTTTGACCCCGAAAGTCAAAAGTATTTGTTCATCGAGTCTGTACTCAACATCATATAGAAATTGAATTTGACTTTTAAAACTGTCTACATTTCAACATCAAATTGAGGCTTAAAAAAATAACTCTAAAAACATTGTGATTACTAACTGGACTCTCTAATGCAAATAATACAAAGATATATATTTTTTTTTTCAGTTTTCATGTTTAAAAGAAGTATCAAAACTGAAATTCAGAAGCAAGAAGTTTGACTTCAAAAGTCAATATGACAATTCAAATGGAATAATTGCATATTCACAATTCACTACTTACCAGACCATAACACCAGATGATATTGAAAGCTTCACAACAGGAACCAAATCTTTAAATGCAGCAACTGTAAACCCTTTCCATGAATAAGGACACCAACCGCCAAAAATGTAAATAAATTCTCCAATCACAAGAAACCAAGAAGACGCCGACAACGCAATCATCGCACCAGGCACCCCGAATCCCAATTTATAGGCCAAAAGCCACGACAATGGGATGTGAATGCCGAACTGGAAGATCGAAAGCCAAGCAATCACCATGTTCTTTAACTGCGCTTGTAGAAACATCTGTATCGTCAAGCTAAACACAAAGTTGTAGATGAAAGGGATGAACCACAGTGACAGGTATCCACCACTCTCAGCTATCGCTTCGTCTTCACCGAGGAGTCTGTAAACTTGTGTCCCGAAGACGAAAATTGGCAGCAAAACAGTCAAAGTAATCAAGTCAACGATCCAAGATCGTTGCAGGTAAATCCCCATCATATGGTGTTGCCCGGCCCCAAACGCTTGCCCACAGAGCGTCTCAGTTGCACTCGACATCCCCAACTGTCAAATTTGATAAAATTACAAATGAAAACAGGACGAGCTAACGAAACACCACTGACAGTCTGACACACTAACCACCACTGGCGTGTCATAGGGGCCGTAAAACAATTCTATAAACTTATACGGCCGATATGAATTATATCGACCTTATAGCTTATAGAAAATGCTATTCGAGCCCGTATAACATTAAATTAAGGCTTTATACCAGCCATTATACGGCCAGTATAAACTACAAATTAAGATTGCGTACAGGCCGTTTTATGAGTGGGGCAGACTATACGGACATCACTGACACACTATTCACCCACCACTAAGGCCATGTGTAGTCATAACCCCTCTTTGTGGGCGTTATGCGGGTGGGCGTTATGGGGCGTTATGCATTTAAGCCCGTAGTCATAAAGCCCCCGCCTAATCATTACCTATTTAATAATTTTCAATTTTATTAATTAATATAAAAAAGATTGCTTGTTTGTGATTGGTGGAAAGTTTAAAAGGAAACATGCATAGCGGCGCTATGGATATCGTGCCCACCAATTTTTTTTGCCTCATAACCCCGCCCGTAGTGGTGTTCGGGGGGTTATGGGGGGTTATGAGAGAACATGGCGCCTCACTACGCATCACCTAACAGGTGATGCGGGCTATATACCTATATGTCCCGTATAACTTGTAGAAAATGTTATACGCGTCATATAACATTAAATTAAGATTGCGTACAGGCCGTTTTATGAGTGGTCTGCAACAGTTATAGGTACGGGCCTTGTACAACATTAAATTAAGGTTGTTGTTGTACTAGGGGTATGCAACAGACATATGGCCGTATAACTTTATTGAAGGGTGGTTGTTGTACTAGTGGTATGCAACAGACATATGGCCCGTATAACCTTATTGAAGATGGTGTACATATAGCGATTAGAGAATAAAATAAACTGTGACGTACGAGAATTCCATTGACGAAACGGACACTTAGGGTCTGGACAAGCGCGTAACCAGCAAGATCTATGTCGCTTATATGGCCGACGAATGATTGAGTGATGACGATGGTTCCGAATGCACAGACTCTTGATATAACACCGGGCAATGCGACCCTCCATATCTTCTTGGATTCGGTCCAGACCCTCTCTGTCAAACTACCTTCTACCTCCTCTTCTTCATGTCTCAGTAGCTTCGTTTCAAGTCCATTATCCATTTTTTACTTCACCTGACAAAACCAAAATTGTTATTATCAACATTTTGTACTAGTTTTTTTTTTTTAATGTGAAAACAAGAAATTATTAGGGGTGACAAATCTGAGTGCTATCTTGTCTGTATGCCATTAGGGGGGTAGGGGTGGTTTGTTAGTGATAGATTCCAGTGATGGAAGCAACCAATCAAATGATGCCATGTGGCACCCAATATTCTAGTGATAGTGATAGAAATGTAGGAGGGGGTGGTATCACTAGTGATAGGGATTCCAATGTACAAATATTAATGCACAATGTACAAGATACATGTTCCTTTTTTTGATTTACAACGCGTTACCCACTCCACGCGTGATAGTTCCACGAGTGATAGAAATGACTGGCGGCGGTGTAGAGTGATAGTTCCACGAGTGATGGGGCTTCATAACGTGACCACCCCGGGTGGCCTTAGAATGAGATATTTTCAAAATATAAGAAACCATAATATGTTTAATTAAAACTATTTATGAGACCAATAATTGAATAATAACTTATTATATTCAAAAAGTTGTTGTTCTGGAGTCGCCGTTCATACACATCCATTCAATTGATAAGTCAAATTATTTTAAAGCATTATAGCCGACATCGTTGATTCATTATTTGTACTACCAAAATATATTATAATAATAATAACACCAATATCTTAAAAAGGACATGAAATCATAAATTAAGGAATATGAAAATTCTCATTAAATATGCTAAATGTCAATTTGTATGATTGAAAGCTTTTGTAAAAAATCATGATAACTTAAATCTGTATTATTTTTCATATGGAGTTTTTACTTTTAAAATATTTTTTTTAGTTTAAGAAAACAATAAGAGTTATCATTAGGAACTTTGCATAAGATAAACGGGTAATAAGCTACGCTACGATCTCCTTTTGAATAGAAAATCCAATATCACCGAGAATAAAACTCTGATTTCTCGAGTTCAAAAATTTGTTACTGCTAACTCATTTGATAGAGACTCTTGTCTATTTGTAGAAGATATTGGGTTCAATCTCTAACAAGAACTAAATTGGGATTTATTTATTGTAATTTAAGAGTATCTAAGTGTCATTAAAAAAAATACAAAACAAAAGTTGTTACTAAATAATGGCATAACTAATAATAATTAATAAATCTTAAAGCGGGTTTTTCTTTTTTATTAAATAATGGCATAATGGGGTAGGTGGGAAAATAGGTGGGAACATAGGTGGCAATGTGAGCCATGTGTTTTGTGCTACACCTAACCCCCTTTAACGTGTATGGATCTACGCCACCTATTATAAAATAAGAAATAATAATTAAACAAATAAATAAACCAATTGTTGTATATTTTAAATAAATAATAATAATAATAATAATAATAATAATAATAATAATGGGTTGATAAAATGAATTCTTGTTTAGGATGAAAATTGATAAACTTTAATACGACTAGTATTTATTTTTGTAAAAGCATGAAAACTTTAGCAGCTGGACATCTTAGCATGTAACCATAATATGTGTAACCCGTTTATCTAATAATAGCCTGTTCGATAAAAAGAGTAAAAACCTCAGCCACGTCACTCCATAGCCGGGTAACCGAGTAGTATTGATTGGGGCAAAACCGTAAAAGCGACCAAACCACATGAAGCAAAACAGAAGTTAACTCTTTGTCAAATTTCATTCTTGGGCACGGATTGGGCAACAAAAAAAACGCCAAACAGATTAAAAAAACCCCAGAAAACACCAATTGGCATGCTCTAAACGAGTTAAATGGGTTGACAGGTCAACACAAGTATATACAGATGAAATAACATTCCAAGTTGTTATCAAGAGGTAAACAACTAAAATGAGGCCTAAACAAGTCACCGAGTAGTATTGATGTTGTACAAAGTTGAATGATCGTATACGTGTCTAACTAGTTAATCTTATAAATTTAAGTTTACTTTTAAAAATAATATTCTACTTTTAGTACTACATGAACAAACCTAGTAAATTGTGTAGAGTATAGACACCTTCATTCAAACACCATATGTAACACTTTCCAATCCCAAACTGTATAAATATTATAGTTATTTTGATTTAAATCGAATACCACCCGAATTTAATTTTGATTATTATTATTACTATTACTGGGCATCCAGGCTCGGATGCCCATCATCCGAGCCCAGCCGGCTAAAAAAACGGCCTATTCGCGATACTCTAACCGCAATTCGATCATCCTATACACATAACTAAAACATTGACTTGTCTAACTCATCTAGATTTACCATATCTTGAAAGTTGAAACCTTATATATCATAATATTTAACATGATGATCCCTTGAAAGTTGAAACCTTATATTTTAATATATAACATGATGATCCAATGAATCTATGTTTGATAGGAAGTTCCAAAATGTAAAAGAACAACCTTAAATGAATATATCAGACAGACAAAATGATAAACAGAGAAACAGACTTACTATTAATGGCAATAGTCGCCGGAGCAAAGTCAACGGTTGTTTCCACTTCCGGTGGAAGTCGGTGGTGTGAGGGACGGGTGGTGAACTCGGAAGTGTTAAGACGTGGGAAGTTTTGATATATAGATCGAAAGGGGGTAGGTATGTGTTTCACGAGTGTACCTACCACTCAAAAGCATTTGAAGCCACCATTTATATATCTATAACTGGTATGCAATTTTATTATAATATATACTTAATAAAGTAAATTACTGTTTTGGTCTATCTGATTTAGCCAGTTTAACTATTTCAGTCAAATTTTTTTTTTTTAAACATATCAGACTCCGTCATTGCATTTTATAACCGTTTTGGCCGCTAATACTAACGTTGTTACTTTTTGCAGTTAAGTGTAAGGGTAATTAGATCATTATATACATTAGGGGTTGTTTTTTATAATTACAAAGTTCTTTTAATATTTAAGAGATTATTAATGCAATTACTCAAGTTTTTTTTATTTTGTTATTTAACGATGATTATTTAACAAAATATGTTTTAAATATACAAATAAATATGTATTTTCATCAACCGTTTGTTTTTATAAAAGTTGTTTTAAAAAATAATTTACTTTTTACATTTTGTTTAAACCATCTATCCTTTTTAAAATTATTCTTTTTTAAACCATTTGTTTTTTAAAATCGTCCCTTTTAAAGTCGATTGTCGTTTAAAGTTTTTTAATCACTTCATTTTATATCATTTAAAAAAATCATTTATTTTTTAAACATTTTTAAACAACTTACTTTTTTAAGTCATTAATTTTTTAAATTTTACAAAACGACGAGTATAAAAAACAAAAGAAATGTAAGATAAAGAAACATTCTAATAAAAAGTTTGTAAAAGATCGTTGATTTTTCAAACCTTTTTTAGAATAGTTTATTTCTTTTTCAAATCTTCCATTTCTTTGGACCGTTTGTGTATTCAAAATTCGTTATTTTTTTAACCTTTCGTTTATTAAATTCGTGCGTTTTTTAGTACCTTACATTTGTTAACTTATTTTTTTAAGATATTGTTTTTTTATAAACGTCCTTTTTTTAATCTTCGTTTTTTAAACCACTCGTTCGTTTAAATCGACCGTTATAAAATTCCTTCGATTTTTGAAATCATTCATTTTCTGAAGTTCTTTTTCCGTAACGTCTATAAGTAAACTGAATATAAAGTTTCAAAAATGAACGATTTCATAAACGGTTCTAAAAGTAACGGTTTAAAAAGAACACTTTTAAAAATTAACGACTTATAAAACAAATTGTTTAAAAAAGTTAAAAAAAAAATGATTTTAAAAAGAACGGTATAACATGAGTCGTTTAAAAAACTTTAAAAGATAAACAACTTTAAAAAGAACGATTTGAATAAACAAGCGGTTTAAAAATTAATAATTTTAAAAACGATAAACGGTTTAAAAAAGGTTAAAAAAAACAAATGATTTTAAAAACGACGTTTATAAAAAACAAACTCTTAATGAAAATATAAATTTATTAATATATATAAAACATATTTTGTTAAATAATAATCGTGAAAATAACAAACTAATAAAAAAACTTGAGTAATTGCATTAATAATCTCTTAAATATTAAATGAACTTTGTAATTATCAAAATCAGCCCCTAGGTATATAATTACTTAATTACTCTTACACTTAACTGCAAAAAAAATAACAAAGTTAGTGTCAAGGGCCAAAACCGTTATAAAATGCAAACTCAGGGTCTGATATGTTAAAAAAAATTCTTTTTGAGCTGAAAGGGTTAAATTGGCTAAACCATAGGGGCCAAAACAGTAATTTACTCTAACATATATTGTATATATAATACTTTCCGGTAAATGTGTATCTTTTATATACTACAATATACATGGAGGGGAATAGTGTCAGGCATACAATATATATTCCTAGTAGTGTTTAAGGTTTCTAGCCAAGAATCATAATCAAGAACAGTAGCAAGTTCATCAAAATAAAGTAAAACATGTCCAAACGTATCAAAACACCAAGTTAATGATAAATCATGAATTAACTGTTTGCTAGAGTGAGAATCACGAACCCACAATGTTAAAATTGATCCCGGCACATTCTTTCCACTCAGAATCACCAATGGAACCTCTAAAATTCATCTAAGATAAGTCTGGGTATGATTATGGTTAATTGTGGGCTTAAATAGGGTTAAAATATGAGCTTTTGCGCGCCGACCAGACCTATGCTCGCATCGCGTGGGCTCCTTGGGATTCCTGGTCGCTCGACGCGACCGACATACGAGCTGAGAAAATCGTTTTCGTCATAACTTCTTCGTTTCAACTCCGTTTTCTTCACCGTTTTCGTCTACAACTTCGTAATTCAATTCTCTATTATCTCATCTTCTCAAATATCCATTTCCACTCCATAAGAATCCTTCACTAAGCCTAAATTTAACTTTCTTTTTTAAACTTGGAGTCGATGCTATACCTTGAATGACGTTTTGACCTGAACAACCTCCCTCAAAATCTTGTTCACAACATGTCGACAACAAATTCCAAACATCTAAACGAAAATAGGCATCATTAACTCCTTTGATTAATAGGTTAACAAATATAGTTATTCTGTTTTAAATATATGTGGGAGTGTAACGAACGTTGACAATCAAACTTATAGGAAAACGTTTCAGATCCTTAACTTGTAGTATAATACCATGTCAAAATTTACACAACCCCCTGTAACGCCTTGCGTTTTGATACCACCTCAATATTAGCAAGTTCTGTCGTACTTCCTATCCGTTGATGCTTTTACACTCGTGTATCTTACCTTCGAATCTTCTGTGACTCGAGACGACTGATTATAATGAAAATGAGACTATTTTAGTCATAATAGTGTTAAACTATGTGCAAACTATTACTCTATGTAATGCTTCATACATGAGAACAATATGTTTAGCCAGATTCTTGACTCTTTGTTATGCTCTGATACTTAATAAACGAGGAACTAATACGAAACACGGATTTACTCATGACAATTATGCTAATCAAATGTTTAGATGTAATGATATTATAAATAATGGTTACTCACGATAATACGCAACGCAACGCTTAACCTCGCTCGCAAACGAATCAAAATAGGAAAATTTAACCAAAACCCAACTCACGGTCCGAATGGGCCATCCGCCCGGATGGATCCCATCCGCTCGGATGGAACATATCCATCCAAATGAAGCCATCCGGACATGGCCAACCAGACCTAACCCATCCGGACATGGCCATCCGGACCTAACCATCCGAATGAATCGACACGTCAACATCACCTATAATAGTGGACTTGAGCCTTCATTTTCACCTTTCACCTCTGCTCATTCGCCCTCAAGCTCCCTACGGCGATTCAAGGCTTTTGTAAGCCTTTCTCCCTCAATCTTTCTATTTTCCACCTCGATTCCACTTCTACTCCATTCTTCTTTCACCAAATCACATATACACACTCACACTTCAACTTTTCTAAAAAAACCACTGATTTTGGACTTCTCGAAGATGGTTTCCACTCGTTTTGCTTAGGCAAACTGTTGTGGAGCATCAATCAACCGAGATTGATTCAAAATCTAAAGGATTTTCACATTTTTGGTACAAGATCTAAAAGATTTTCGTATGTTCGGCTCAGATCTAATGGATTTTCTACATTTTGCAACTTATTTCTGAACTCCTTTTCAGTTTTACATAATATTGGAGGAATTGGGACTCTGTCAGACTCTCGAGTCTTTCCATAGTCGAAAGTCGGCTCGAAAACTGATTTACAGGTTGAGTATGAATCTTCATCAAGAACAGACATCCGATCGAATAGGCAAGGCCCATTCGCCCGAATGGATTGGGCTTGGTGTTTTCCATTGCTCGATTCCGTCAACATGTCCGTCCCTGTTAACCAAAACCGTTGTTTGAGAAAAGTTTTACAAAAACTTTAACCACAGACCATGGCCATCCGTCCGAATGGAACCCATTCGTCCGGATGACCTGAACTTGTTAATCTCCGTTGTAATTTTGTTGCCACGACTGTTAAAGCATGTTAATCAAAACTTCAAAAAATTTTAACGGGTCGCAAACAACCACAGACTATCCGTCCGAATGATTATTCGTCCGAATGGCCATCCGTTCGGATGGAACCCATCCGCCCGGATGGACTAGACCAATCCGTTCGGACAGACTGTTGAACACTTAACTCTTTTTTACACTACTCGACACTCTGTTTTCGACCGTGTCAGCACTTAGAGGACTTATGCCCTGTTCCCGTACGCAGGCTGATCCGGCGCTCCCTTCAATCCAACCAGACTGTGTCTAGGTTCTAAGCACGCACTGTGAGTATACTCGATCCCTTTTTGTTTTTAAACACTTTGGGATGCAACATGTATTCTATATAAAACTCATGACACTTGAAACTTGTTTATAATCATACTCTATCTACTAATAAACACGAAAACATGATACTTGTGAGTCTTATATGCTACGTGAACGCTGAATCTTATGTTTAGCCTACCTTGACAATTATAGCGCTATAGGAGTAAGGCACCGCCCTTGAAACTTGGGGTATTGTTAAGTTTGATACTTTTACCTCCTCCTCGTTGCGACGATGTAGGAAAGGCACTTTGCGTTGGAGACTTGGGTTAACGTATAGATTACTTAGCCTAGCATGTTGGAAACTTGTACTGTGTTATTCATGTTGGATATGAGTAATTAAACATTTTAAACTTCTTATGCTATGTATCAAACTTGTATACTCCCAACATTTTTGTTGATTTTATTTTAATATATGTTGCAGGTTGATAGTTTGGACGTTGAAGAATCAAGCTAGGGTGACTTTAGATACACACCTTAGAAAAGCAATATTTTGAACAATGTTTGAATTTTTGATGATGTTTGATACAATTTTGACTATGTTTTGGTTTGTATGACAATCTAGTTCTTATTATGAAATTTTGATTAATCTATATTGACACAAGTAGCGTTATGATGCTTTGAGCGATTTGTTCATCCCGCCCTGATGTTTTCGCCATCGATTGGGGTGTGACAGATTGGTATCAGAGCCATAACTATAGGGAATTAGGAAAAGTAGGAATGCTTTTACCTAGTCTATAGTTTAGGAACATTCTCACTATGTGTTCTTTAAAACTACATGCATTCTCTCCTAAATTGCTTCTATATATTCTCTTTGGTCTCTTAATATACATGCCTTTCCTAAGGCTATGTTAGGATCTGAGTTTTGTTTTGATTGTGTTTTACGTTTGAAATAAGATGAAGATGGATGAGTAGTGCAACGGAATTTAAGATGGAAACAAACTTTGCACACAATCAAACAGGAGAATTGCTTTAATCAAACATTTTCAACAAAGAACCGAAAGATTGAATTTATTTCAATAACGATTACAATGCATGTATGAATACAAACTCCCCCTCAGCCTGAGCTCACGGTGTTTGTTCATGCAGGAAGAAGATTTTGTGAAGAGCTAATAGAACAGTGCATGGTACTGTTCTATTTATAGGCACGGACAAACCACTGAGGCATCAATGCTGATGTCACCATGAAAGTGACATCTAACCTCCTAACAACTTCTAACAACTGATCTATACAAACACTGCTTAAGCTAACAACTGCTATACAATACATTACATAATTAAACTAAACTAATGCTGGTCCTTCCACTGTTGTGACTTCAGCAGTACTTGATAACTACCAGCAGTGCTTGACCTAAAGCAGTAGATTGAACAACAGGTCTTTAGTCTTTGACTTGATCAGCGGTTGTAGGCCAGCAGTTGTAATGATCAGTAGATAGGAGGTCAGCAGATGTTGAAACCACTTTCAAGGGGAGAGACTTGTAACACAACATCTGCTTATTCTGGATCCACTGTCCTGATCCAGTTTTGGCTTTAATTATCTGTTCCTCTGATAGGGTTCAATCCCAACAATCTCCCCCTGGAACCGATAATGCCAAAACCCTTCATTATTGTGGAACTTTATTGCCTCATCAACATTTCCCTTATCTGACATTTAAGTTGTAACTCAAAGTCTAGGGCATCTGTGTCATCTTCATCCCTACAAAGTGGAAGATCAAGGAGATCCTGCATATCTTCAAGACTTAGGCCAAGTGCTTGTTCCCTTGTTATTTTCTTCACTTCTCCACTAGACTTGAACACAGTCAGTACATGGGTCTGTTTGTCAGTTTTCCACTTTAGTACTTTTGAGCCTGGTGGGTTTCTTGGGAGATTTTTATTAGATGAGGAGTTTGGTGATGCTGGCCTATTGATGACTGTCTGAGCAGTGCCTGCAGGTTGATTTAGGCCAAGAGTTTCAACTATCATTCTCTTAATACCCTCTTTTACAAGGTCATCTCCAGCCATTAATTCAGCCACTGTTTCAGTACCCCAACTGTTATTGTCTTCTTTTGTAGATGGCAGCACCAGCTGGAGCAGTGGTTCTCCTGATTTGCAGCTTTGGTGGTCTTTTTTAAAACCTCTGCTTCAGGGTAATCAGGTTTTTGTGGAACTTTAGGATCTTTCTTCCTTAATTCCTCCAACCTTTTGTAGGTGGACCTGGCTGTGTCTTCTTTCCATCTTGCCACTTGATTTTTGGACCCATAGTCAGCAGCAACTAATTCCTCTTTCATTCTCTTCAGCTCTAATGTCTTCTCAGGCACATTCTTTTTGTACTTTGACCAATTTGGAGGAGTGTGTTTGACCTTATTCTTTATCATTTTTTGAATCCTGGCTGCTTCTTGTTCAAGCTCAGGAATGGTCCATTCCTTGTACATATGCTTTTCTCCCTTGTACTTCTTGGTTGCCATGATGCTTTCAATGTAGTCTTTTCTCAAAGTTTCATCTGCTCTTTCTGAGATTTGTTGACAAACATTTTTTGCAAATTGCTCTAAGGATCTGACTTGAGTAAATAGAAACTGGTAATGCCTTTGAATTTCTTTGTCAGATTTTCCTTGAGAGTTTCTTTTGGAAATATCCTCTGCCTGTTTAGCCTTAACTTTCAAATATTCTTCAATGTTGTTTGGCCTTGGATATCCTTCAACTGATGGCAACTTCCTTTTAGCAGGGTCATCCTCATAGTAGAAGGATTTGATCTCTTCTCTAACTGCTTCAAGTTCTAGAGGAAATTGGACACCTGCAGGAGTAATGACAGGGATTGGTTGTTGTACCGGAGCTGATGAGAGAGGAACAGGGTTTGGAATAAGTGCAAGTGATTGTGAAGATGTTGGTGGTGGTGATGGAGAATCATCATCAGGTATGAAAATCCTTCTCCTTTTTATTGAAGGAGAGGCTAATGATGTCTTGGGTGGATCAGTGATGGTATTTTGAGTGGTGGATGGTGGCTGACTAACAGTTGTTGAAACAACTGGTGTTTCAACCACTGTTGCCATTACAACAGATGTTGTAACATCTGGTGTCTTCTGCTTTTTGGCAGGAGGTGATGGTGGTGAGGTTGTTTTGGTGGTTTTATTGGTGGAGTGATTTTTTATAGTGGTGGTAAGGCAGTGGTTGTGGTGTATGTTGAAGTGGTGTGTGTTGAGGTGGTAGTTTGAGGTTTGGAGCCTTTAGTAGGTGGTTTAGAAGCATGCTTTTTAGGTTGCCTCACTTGTCTAGTGGGCTTCTTCTTTTCTTCCTTGGGATTTTTATCATCCATAGGTTCAGAAGGACCTTGTGCATTTAACTTCATGAAGGCTCTCTTCTCCTGTTCCCACCTGGCTTTATCCTTAGCCTCTCTATCCCTTTTTACACTTGCTTTTGCTTCAGCTAGTGCATTTTCAGTAACATCAATCTTTTTACTACCATCTGGCAAGGGGATGTTTTTAGTCATATTTTCCTTTTCTGGTTCAATATAAATACCATCTTCAATTCCCTTCTTTATCCACTGTTTGATTTTCTCCCCCTTTTTGGCATTATCTAGAGGAGGGTTATCAATGAAGAGAACAGTGGGAGGAGCAGTGCCAGTGGTTTTCAGAATGTGGGCTTTTAAAGCCATGATGTCAGCTTGAGTATCTTTAAACCTTGCTTCCGTGAGAGTTCTGATCTTTTGAATTTGGATCTCATGTTGCTGATCAGCTAGTTCTCTTTGATGTCGGAGCAATGGTTGAAATAAACTCCACAGCTCATTAGATAATGGAGTAGCTGTTGGGGGTGGTGCAGCAGTGGATGTAGACTTTTGAGAATTTAACACCTGCTGCAGCATTGTTTTGATGTCTGCAACAGATGATTCAATTCTGTCCACTCTCTTCGTCAATTCTTTATATTTTAAACCATCACCCAAATGAATGGGATCATCTGATTTCCCACCAGCAGTGGTTGTATCAATGGTAGACTTAGGGAATGTATCCCAAAAGTCATCCACTGATGCCCCTTGTTCTTGGTACTGGGGACTTCTTTCTTCATTTGTGGACACTTTGAACAGCTCACCAGTGGTTGCCCTAGTTGTCTCTGAAGAAATTGCCTTCAAGGGAGTCTTATTGATAGAACAACTGACCCAATGTAGACCAGTGGGTCCAACACTAGTAGTTGCTGCTCCACTTGAACTACTGACAGGAGTTACTTGTAACTCCTGCAATGTAACCTCCTCAATTGTCGCTGGGAATGCAGAGGTATAGGCATCAGACCCAGTCACTTGTAGGAGTGTACTCTCATTGATAGGTGGTTGAGAGAAACTGGTTTGTGTCTGAGCTATATCAACTGCATGCAACAAAGGTAACATGGATTGTGGTAAGATGAGGGGTGAAGGTATTGGTGTAGAAAGAGACATGTCCTTGGGATTAGGACTGAGGAAGATGGATCCAATTGGACCCAGAGCTTCATAATGTGGGGTCCCTGTGCTTACAACCTGATCCTTTTGTGAGGATGCATGAGGAGTTTTTGGCAATGGTGGAGATCTTTCTACCAACTGCTGTGAGGAAGTAGCAGCAGTGGTTATTGGTGACGTTTGTGTTGTCACTGGCAGTTGCTCTGGGATCTCATCTTTCAGAGTTGCCTTTTTGATGGGTTTGGGGGGCTTTTTGGATGTTTTCTTTTTGGTCTTTTTGGTCAGGGCAGGTGTGGGTTTCAAAACAGTGGTTGTGCTGCCTTGATCACATTGAGCAGTGGGCTCAGCAGCAGATACCTGAGGAGCAGTGGTAGCTGCTAAATTCTGCTCAGGCACCTCTGCTTGTGTTTTTGTAGGTTTTAACATTCTTTTGAATGTTTCAGCAGTTAAGCTGTTTATTTGAAAAGGAGGACCCTGTACAAGTACATGGGCATTCTCTTTTGAAAACTTTTTATCAAAATAATAACACAAAAATCTTGGAAATAACAGAAAAACCTTTTTTTCAACATTTTTGACCAAATTATCGAAGATTACATTGGAATAATTAAAATTTTCACCTTTAAGTATAGCATAACCCAGGTATTGTATCTTCAACGAGATTTCATTGAAAGCAGTGGTTTTGTTAGAAACACACATAAGGAGGGTATGAAATAAAAACCTTGTAGCAGATGGAAAACTGCCCTTTTGTAAAGTATCTATTTTTATTTCTTCTCCATACCCTCTTTTAATGAAATCTCCTTGGTACTCTGTTTTCGGAAAAGAATTTTTACCTTCCAGATCATTGAGCTTAAATACTTCAGATATGGCTTGAGGTGTGATTGAGATTTTTACACCTTTTATTGTGGAATTGATGGCAACAACCTTTTTGTCCACCTTCTCAAGAGTAACATTTTTCCAAAATTCTCGTTGAGTAGCAAGGTAGACGGTTGCATTGGAAGTGAGCAAAGTTTTGTACTTCGTGAAGGATAATGTGTCTATGATGGAATCGAAGGTCTTTGTATCACTGGGTTTTTCAAGAATACCCAAGTAATTGTGAGACCATTTGTATGGAATTTCAACCTCGGTAGGCTCCTTTGTTTTGGATTTGCTTGCCTTTTTCACCATGATTGAAATAGAGAATGAGAGAAATGAAGGGAGTATGATGAAGATTGTGGGAGAATTTTTTGTGGAAAACTGTTTTGAGAAAAGAATTTTGAATTCGATTCGACAGTGAAAACCCTGTTTGGGGGTTTAGGGCAGGGTTTTATATGATGAAAAAGCGAATGCTGACGTGGCAGCAGTTACAAAGATCTGACGGATAAATACTGACCACGTGTCAACCTCTGATGAAAGGATGAAATAATGGAGGACAGGTGTTTGAGAAACCACTGATGGAGCAATACCAGTGGTTCACAAAGGAAAATGAAAACAGTGGGTGACTTTTACTATCAGTGGATAGCTTGTGTCAGTGGTTTTAAAGCACTGAAGTGTGACATCAGTTTTACCAAGGAAAATGAAGAAACAGAGGTTGACTTTCAGCAGTGGATAGCAAATAACAAACAGATGTTTGCACCAATCAGTGGTTATGGCAGACTTTTAAGGATTTAATGAAAATTTCATTTTTAGCTATTTTTAAGGATGGATTTTTGATTTTCTGAAAACATTTTAATGCTTTTATTCATAGAAAAACAAGATTTTGCTTGTAATTCCATGTTTAGCATGCCAATCCTAGAGACCAAGCTTTCAAATGTGGATGTATCTAATGCTTTTGTGAGCACATCTGCCAACTGGTCTTTAGTTGGAACATGATGCAGAGAAATCAAACCTTTTTCATAGCAATCCCTCACAAAGTGATGTCTGATGTCGATGTGCTTGGTGGTTGAATGGGAAACTGTATTTTTGATGATATTTTCTGCTGCCTGGCTATCCAACATGAGTGGTGTCTTTAAGGAAGTGATACCAAAATCCAGCAACTGATTTTGAAGCCACAGGAGTTGGGCTGTACAGCTTGCAGCAACAATGTATTCAGCTTCAGCAGTGGATGTTGAAACAGCTGCTTGCTTTTTGCTTTGCCATGAAACTAAGCAATTGCCTAGAAACTGGCACCCTCCTGAAGTGGACTTCCTTGTGGTGTTACATCCTGCAAAGTCACTATCTGAAAAGCCTGAAAGCTGGATATTCCCATTAGCTGGATACCAGATACCAAGTGTGGGAGCACCTTTTATGTATCTGAAGATCCTTTTTACAGCAATGAGATTTGATTTTCTGGGAGCTGATTGACTTCTTGCACAGACACATGTTGCAAACATGATGTCTGGTCTAGATGCAGTTAGGTACAGTAAAGGCCCAATCATGCTTCTATAACGTGTTTGGTCAATCAGCTCATCCTTTTCATCAGACATGACTAGCTTATTGGTTGCCATGGGTGTGCTGCATGGTTTACAATCATTCATATCAAATTTATTTAAAAGTTCTTTAGCATATTTGCTTTGATGAATGAAAGTTCCATTTTGCATTTGCTGAACTTGGAGACCAAGAAAGCATTGCAGCTCACCCATTGCACTCATTTCAAACTCAGCTGTCATGAGTTGCCTAAACTCTTCACACATTTTATTACATGTGCTTCCAAAAATAATGTCATCCACATAAATTTGGACAATCATTAAATCCTTTCCTCTCCATTTTAGAAACAGTGTTTTATCAATGGTACCTCTTTTGAAACCATTTGAGAGTAGAAAGGTGGAAAGAGTTTCATACCAGACCCTAGGTGCTTGTTTCAGGCCATACAAAGCTTTGTTTAGCCTGTAGACATGATCTGGATAAAATGGATCCTCAAAACCTGGAGGTTGACAAACATACACCTCTTCTTGAATTGTACCATAGAGGAAAGCACTTTTGACATCCATTTGGAACACCTTCATGTTGTGGTTGACAGCAAAGGCCAGGAACAGTCTTATAGCTTCCAATCTTGCTACAAGGGCAAAAGTTTCATCATAGTCTATCCCCTCTTCCTGTCTATAACCTTGAACCACAAGTCTGGCTTTATTCTTGACAACAATGCCCCTTTCATCAGTTTTATTTTTGAAGACCCACTTTGTGCCTATGGGACTCACATCCTTTGGTAGTGGCACAAGCTCCCATACTTGTTCTCTTTTAAACTGTTGGAGCTCCTCTTGCATGGCTTCTACCCAGCTGTTGTCTTTCAGTGCCTCTTGGTACTTGACTGGCTGATAAAGTGATAGAAAACCAGCAAAAAGACAAATGTTTTGGGTTTGGGTTCTTGTGAGCACCCCTTCATTGATGTTGCCAATGATTTGGTCAGGTGGATGAGATCTCAAGAAGATTAAATCTCCTTGGTATGGTATGATGACATTTGTTGGTGAAGGTTGCAGATGTGTATCATCTGAGCTAACCACTGCTGGTGACTTTGATGATCCAGCAGTGGCTTCAAAAGGTGGTGGAATAGGAGGTAATGGTGTGGACACATGCTGACTTTTATCCACTGTTTGGGGACTTTTGTCAGCAGTGTTTGATGTTGTTGAAGCAGAGGTTGATGGGCTACTTTGGTCAACATCTGTTGAGGTAGCAGTGGTTGAGCTTTGAAAACTATTTTGTACAACTGCTGCTTTTCCCATTGAAACAGACTTTTGTTGAGGAATGATGATCTCATACCCATAGTCTGGTGATGAATCCTCTGATGGACCTGCACTATTAGTCTTGACAGCAACACTTTCAAATGTGAATTTATCAAGATCAAATAAATCAGCAGGATTTGCTGGGATTTTCATTGATGAAAGTTCATTGAACTTCACATTCAAAGTCTCTTCCACTGTTTTAGTCCGTGTGTTAAACACTTTGTAGGCCTTAGCAGTGGTAGAGTATCCCAAAAGATAACCACTGTCTACTTTGGCTGCAAATTTTGAGATGGAATCTTTTAAATTCAAAATAAAGCATGGGCAGCCAAATACTTTAAAATATGAAATCAGTGGTTTGATTTTATACAGAATTTCATAAGCAGTCTTTTTGTGCCTGTGGTTTATTAAAACTCTGTTTTGGACATAGCAAGCAGTGTTCACTGCCTCTACCCAGAAAGTTAGAGGTAAACCTGAATTAGCAAGCATGGTCCTAGCAGCTTCAATCAATGTCCTATTCTTTCTTTCAACTACCCCATTTTGCTCTGGTGTTCTTGGGATGCTGTACTGCCTTACAATCCCTTTCTTCACACAGAAGGCATCTAACTCATTATTTTTGAATTCTGTGCCATTGTCACTCCTGAAGACTTTTACTGGAAGGTCAAATTTCTTTTCAACCTGTGTCACAAAGTCTTGCAAAAGGCCTGCAGTCTCATCTTTTGAGTGTAAAAAGAAAGTCCATGTAAACCTAGAGAAGTCATCAATAATAACCAAACAATATTTCTTCTTCTTGAGACTCATGACTTGAACTGGGCCAAACAAATCCATGTGCAGCATTTGCAAACACTGGGTTGTTTTGGACTCTTCAATGGACTTAAAGGAGCTTTTATGTTGTTTTCCTTTTAAACAGGAAACACAATGCTCAGGACATGAAAACAATTTTTGTGGTAAGCCTCTTACTAGGCCATTTTTTGAAATTTCAGTGATTGTCTTGAGATTTGTGTGCCCCAATCTTCTGTGCCAAAGTTCTGTCTCTTTGTTAGAGGCAGCTGAGAACAGACAGGCATCAGTTCTGGGACACTCTTTTGACATATCAACAACATAAACATTGCCACTTCTTTGAGCAACAAGTTTTGTTTTTCCAGTTTTTATTATTGCTTCAATATTTTCAACCATTTCTGGTCCAACAATCCTACAACACTCCTTTGTGAAGAATGATCCATACCCTTTATCACTCATTTGTGAAACACTCAGGAGGTTGAATTTTAGATTGTCTATCAGATTGACATTTTCAAATTTTACATTTCCAGTTTGTACTGTACCAGACCCCAGAACTTTCCCTTTACTATTATTACCAAAGGATATATCACCCCCTCCATGAATTTTGAAATCTTTGAGAAGGGCTTTACATCCTGTCATGTGCCTGGAGCCTCCACTATCTACATACCAAAGACTATCTAAGCATGCAGAAGCTCCCTGCACATGAAGTAAAAGGATTAGTTCATTAAGGTTTCCAAAGCCAATAAGGCTTTGGATGGGGTTTCAACAGTGTCTGGGATGAGTTCAGATGGATGGGCAGTGGTTAGATCAGGGGTTTGGACAGTTTTAGGACAGTGTTTCTCTAACCACTGTTGGGGTTCTTGCCCAATCATCTGTTGGTTACCAAAGGGATGTCTGTTCACTTTTGGTCTAGAGGGCCTTTTGTAGGTCTCATAAACGTGTGGGACCCTAGGGTATGGTGGTTGTCCCTTACCTCTTCTGTATTGATTGGCAGGGGGTGCATCAGTAACCTGAACATCTCTTTTAACAAATGTTTGGTTCAGCTGTTTTGTGACAGCTGTTTGAACTGGCACAAACAGTGGTTGATTTTTAGTGAACTTGACAGATGATGTTGATGAACTCAAGGATGTTTTTGCAGTGTACCCATTCTTTTTTACATCAAAGTTTTTAAGATACACACATTCTTGAGTTTTGTGGTTTGGTTTACCACAGATGGTGCAGCTTTCAGCAGGTACAATGATACTTGTTTTGTTTAAATCATATGCTTTTAAATGGAAACAGTCTTTTGTTAGATGATTCCTTTTTTCACAAAATTCACAAAACAGGTTTTTGATCTTTTCTCTCTTCTTTCTCTTTTCAGATTCCTTTGCAACAGAGTTTTTAATCTCTGTTGGGATGTCCTTGAGAGGAATGACTTTTGCTTTTGGAGCTTTAACACCATTAGTGGTTATGAAATCCATGGGTTTAAAATTTTCAAGAATGTCACACTCGTCAGACCATGGGGGTTTAAATTGGTATTTATCAATTTCCTCAAAAGTAGAGGATCCCACTGGTCTTTCAAGTGTGATTTTGTTACCAAGTTTATCATTGATTTTCACTTCTTGGCCATTCTTGTTTGTGGGAATGAATTCAGTGGTTACATCAGTGGTTTGAACAGATTTTTCCAAAGCAGTGTTTTCATCATCATATTTTCTATAACCAACACCAAATTTCACATTGCTTTTAATCTGTTTTTCAAGCATTACTTCATACCCTTTGCAGGATTCCACCCACTTTTCTCATGTGATTTGGGTGGATTCCAACTCCTTTTTACAAACATGATATTTTTCTATCATTGTTTGGAGTTGGGTTTTGGTAATGCTTTGCTCTTCTTTTAGACAACTAATTTCTTTGTCTTTTTCAGCCAACTTGATTTTAAGTTCTTTTAATGACTTCTCAAATTTGACTTCATCAATTAAGACCCTATTCCGAAGGTTTTCATTCACCTCTTTGATGCTAGCAAATGCAATAATGCATTTGTCTGAACACAGATTTTTAAGAACCTGAGGTGATACCTTGGCAGCTGCCATCATAGCACAATCACATTGATGATTATTTTCTTCATCAGCTCTTTCTTCTTTCTCACCCTCTTTCTCATCTTCTTTTTCTTCCTTGTCTTCTTTGGACCAAGGATCAACCAGTGGTTCAATCAGGGTTTCTGAATTTTCTCCCAGCAGTAGTTCACTAGCAACTGCAGTAACCACTGCTTCAGCCACTTTATCCACTGTTTCAGTACTTAGCTGTTCACCTTCAGTTTCTACCCCTTCTGGTATTGACTCTAAAGCCATCAAGCAAAATTCATCATTAGAAGGATCATTAAAAGCATAGAGTGCAAAATTTTCATCACCAAGCTCATCAGGCATGCTGCTCCAGTCAACAAAGCCTTGGGTGAAAAAGCTTTGCTGATCTGGTTGAACTACTGTTGGAGCAGCTGGTTGAGGTGCAACAGGTTGCACTTGTGCCTGAGGGACAGGGGTTTGAACATACTGAATTTGTGGAACGGTGGTTTGAACATAATGCACAGGCACAGGGGTTGCAGCATAGTGAGCAGTGTTAACATGGGCAGCAGGGGTATATTGGGTATAGTGCACAGTGCTTTGATGTTGTGGTCTAGGGTTTGAGCTGGGATGAGTTATAATAGGACCAGTGGTTTGACTCCTACACTCCCTAGCAAAATGACCTAGTCTATTGCACTTATAACACTTGATTTTTGATTTATCCAACCCCACCCTCAAATTCCCAATTAACCCTGGGAATTTTCTCCCTGTTCTTTTATAGAATTTGCTTGTTCTTACACTAAGCAAAGCCAATTGATGCAAAATGTCCATTTCTTCTAAGTCAATGGGATCAAAATGCTGTAAGTCATTGAGTTCAAAGCACAAGTTATCTGAGTTCTGGCTTTCTCCATTTGCTGTGAAAGCAAAGTTGGATGAGTGAGGATCAGAGTTGAAATTACCTCCAGCAATTATGTCAATAAAATGATCATAACTCTGATCCTTACTGCTGCCAGACTCTTCTTGACCCAGAAGAGCTGTGTTACCAAATGAATAGTCATCTGTAACTTTGCCAGACTCTTGCAACTTCTTTTTCTGGTTTAACTCCCTTTTATAGGTCAGGAGTCTACCATGAAGTTGGGTCAGTGTCAGGTCTTTGAACTCAACAGAATTTCTAGTCACAAAAGCAATTGTGTCCCATTTTTCAGGTAGTGATCTAAGAAACCTACTATTTTGTGTTGATTTTGGAAATTCAACTTTAACAAGTCTTAGCTCACTAATGAGACAACTGAAACGTTCAAACTATTGGGTCAATGATTCACCCTTAATGTGACAAAAGGTTTCATACTGCTGATTCAGAATTTCCCTATTGTTTTCAATTACTTCTTCAGTTCCCCCAAATTGTTCCTTAAGTGCATCCCATAATTCTTTGGCACTGTTACAATGTAACAGCCCAGCATAGATTTCATTTGGTAATGCAGATGCAATGATGCTAAATGCTTTGGCATCCAGTTCGAACTTTTGAAAATCAGTTTCAGTATAGTTTTCATAACTTTTAGGTTCGAATTTCTTTGGATCCTCAGCACTTGGCACCATTGGAACATGGGGACCAAAAACAACTGATCTCCAACATCCGGTATTTTGTTGAGCAAGGATATGACCCATCCTTCTCTCCCAGATGTTGTATTCATTACGTTTAAGCATGGGTGGTTTGAAAAGAGAGCCGATGTTATTCTTATCATCTTGTGATTGTGACGTCATCCTGGTTGTTTTACAGGCACTGATTAATCAACTTTGATGGTGATTAAACCTTACTCTGTTTTTCAACAAAACGAACAAATATCAGTATCAACGATTATGAGCTGAACTATTTACGTCAAAATGATTGTTAGATCAAATTTGACTGTCTGAGCTCTGATACCAATTGTTAGGATCTGAGTTTGGTTTTGATTGTGTTTTACGTTTGAAATAAGATGAAGATGGATGAGTAGTGCATCATAATTTAAGATGGAAACAAACTTTGCACACAATCAAACAGGAGAATTGCTTTAATCAAACATTTTCAACAAAGAACCGAAAGATTGAATTTATTTCAATAACGATTACAATGCATGTATGAATACAAACTCCCCCTCAGCCTGAGCTCACAGTGTTTGTTCGTGCAGTAAGAAGATTTTGTGAAGAGCTAATAGAACAGTGCATGGTACTGTTCTATTTATAGGCACGGACAAACCACTGAGGCATCAATGCTGACGTCACCATGAAAGTGACATCTAACCTCCTAACAACTTCTAACAACTGATCTATACAAACCTGCTATACAATACATTACATAATTAAACTAAACTAATGCTGGTCCTTCCACTGTTGTGACTTCAGCAGTACTTGATAACTACCAGCAGTGCTTGACCCAAAGCAGTAGATTGAACAGCAGGTCTTTAGTCTTTGACTTGATCAGCGGTTGTAGGCCAGCAGTTGTAATGATCAGTAGATAGGAGGTCAGCAGATGTTGAAACCACTTTCAAGGGGAGAGACTTGTAACACAACATCTGCTTATTCTGGATCCACTGTCCTGATCCAGTTTTGGCTTTAATTATCTTTTCCTCTGATAGGTTTCAATCCCAACAGGCTAACACAATACATACTTGGATGCTTGGAAAACACTCTTGTAACACAATCGAAACGACTCATCAAAATAGGGTGATTCCCGCCTTTGATGACGGCTTTCATTCAGCTATACTTGTTGTTATGGGTCATTTTCTGAGCATATATATCCTGACTAATATCCTGCTTTTGAGTGTTTACTTGTGATCAAGATACCGAATCAGGATATTGGTAACATCCTTGTAGGACCGGTTTTGACTCCGAAACGATTGCGAAACGAACGTATGACGTGCGGAATCCGTACACGAACGCGACCTAAAACACACGATGTAATATAAATGTGATTCTATTAGAAATCTAACAAGAACAAGCACCTTGAATCACTTTCTCTCTCTAGATTCTCTCTCTAGATCTAGAGCTCTCCTAAACACAAATGATCCAAAACTCTCTAATCTAAACATAAAGCTCCTATTTATAGGCCTTGGCTTTTAATGAGATTTCTCATTAATTACAATATTGCCACCTTGCCTTTTGTCTAGATATTACATCATAACAACTCGTTTTCTTCTGTTTCTTGCTACGGCTCGGATTGACGAGGCGATAGACATAAATGCACTAACAGACTCCCCCTTGGATATTGCCGCAGTCAATCTCGTAACGTCTTGTCTTTTTCTTTTAGTCTTCTTGAACAGAATCCCGATGGATCTGTCTTCAGCTTCAGCTTCTCCTTTTTGTAAACTCTTTTCTTCATCAGGCTCCCCCTTTCGTCAAGCTTCCGTGCTTTGGGATCGACACCTTGCTTTCCACGCTTCCTCTTGCGTTAATCTCGTCTTCAGACTCCCCCTTAGACTCAGCTGTCGGGATCGTAGTCTGGTACAACATCTGCAATTCTCATACATTTATAAGTAACAACATTTTAAATTTCCAAATTTTCCAGAAATCGTAATCTGGTTCTATTCATCTTTCTAAATCACTCCCCCTATCAACAATCTTTACAGATTTGGCAGTGTTAAGTATCCAAAATCCCTCACAGTTAATCATCCAAGTCCAAACTAATGACCTTGGAGATATAACAAACTATTTTTGATTTTTAATTCAAGTTTCAAATTAATGAACTTGTTTTATTTTCAGAAACACAATCAACATACTTAGATTTTGAAACTCAGCATTTCAGACATCGGTTGTCGAAAATAAAGCAGAATCAAAAATCTTTTTGTATTTTTCTGAAAATATAAAGCAAAAAAGAAATATTTACAAACATATTTACAGACAATATTTTTGTTTGAGTTTGTGTCAGAGGATCATTCCAGTTTTTGACAAGTCACAAGTACCGTTGAGCTTAGTTACACATTAAGAATTAAACAATTCACTTAGATTGTCGATATATTGATCCACTTAAATTTTCACACAAAGTTCAACTGATTCAGGATACGAGTTAGGTGTATTAAGAACTTAAACCCATTCATGTGTCCCACCTCTTGAATATACTCCCGTATCCAGATCCCAATATTCAGTCTTACAGGTGAGTATACCTAGATGATATCTGTAAGGGGTTAGATGCGAGGGCCGTGAGAGCTCAGGTCGATACTTCCGTATACGCAGAGAGATGACGGCTTCGACTTTTCGGTGTGTCCCCTTTAGAGGATCTTTTGTTTCAACAGCAATGACTATCAATTTTATTGTTTCATCAATTTGCTGAGGGCTGTGCTATGTTTCAAGCAATGCAGAAAGTATTCTCCGGGGACTAGGACATTGCTTCCGCAAAATCAGAAGTCCCGGGATAATACCCCAGATATCACTGAGTATAAAAACCTAGTATCTCAGAAAGAGGGACCTTTCAAACGAGATTTCAGGAGTTACCTATATATCCAAGTAGTGTTCCCCACGAAATAAGCAAGTTTGAATTTAGGTTTATATCCCGAAAAAGTTTACTAAATGTATAAAAATCTACCGATACATCCACGGTGAGATCGTTTAACACATTTTAACTTTCCAATTCTTTAGCATACTGTAACTGTCTACTGATGTACTATCATTTCCTCTTTTTACACAAAAACTCAATTTTCATTTTATCATGTTTTTGGTTTTTTCAAATTTTCAAATGTTTTTGTATTTTCTAACAATATTTCTCCCCCTAAAATGCAAAACCATTAAAAGAAAATTTGACAACCAACACTAATAGCTTTGTCTCGCCATCCATTTTCTGCTTCTCATGTACTGATTTGCAGAAAATCTAATATACCCCCATGATTTACAACACATTGATATTTACAGTTTGAAAACCGTTTTTCAATCTTGTGAAAATAATCATGTTTGTTCAGCCGTGAGGGTTTCGGCGTATTCAATCAACACATATTTTTGTAATTTTCTATTTTTGACAAAAATTAAAAACAAACATATTTTTGGTTTTTCAAGTTTTTAACAAACTAAAACATATTTTTGGTTTTTAATTTTTTTCAAATCTTTAGGGTTTTGAAAATATTGTTTATTTATGTACAAAATGAAAATAAACTTCCTGTTTCAACCAACACAGGATTCAGCAGCCTCCTCTCCTTGTTATGCCAGGCTGCTCCAACTTCCATTCTCACAATCTTTGAATTTGTTGAGCACCTGCACATTCAGACTACTTGATTACTTGAACAATTTAGCCCAGGTCTTTTGAACCTTAGGCATTTCAACACAATAATTTTCATTCAATGCTGGAAACTCTTTGTCATCTTTCACAAAAATCTTTTCAATTTTAACTTCAACGTTTTCATCTTTTTCAAGAATTACCTGTTTCTTTACACTCCATTTTTGACCTTTAGGAGTACCACGTTTGTAAAAATGAGACTCTTTTTGAACATTATGTTTTTGAACAACTTTTGGTTTCCAAAACTCTTATGGTTTTGTCATATCAACAGTTGTTTTCCAACTTTGAGTTGTTCTGAATCTGGGTGTGTGAGAATTCCAGATCTGTCTAGAATCGAACCTGTTCGGGTTAGATTTCCAATTTTGAATCGAAGCAAACTTGTTTGTGTTATACCTCCAAGTTTGTTTTGAGTCACATTTGGTTGACCTTTGTCTCACATTCTCAGATTTTTGTTTCTCAGCATCAATCTTCTTTATGTCAACATCCACAGGTTTCAGATTTGGACACTTACGAGCAAGATGTCCTTTTTGATCACATTTAAAACATGTTCTCATGGAAACATCTTTGACCTGTGGTTGTTGCTTTTTCTTTTGAGCCAAAAACTCTTCAATAGACTGTTGTCTAAATTTGAGTTTTTCCTCTTCTTCAAAACTTTTTCCTTGAACAAAACTCATTTTTGTCTTTAAATTCGGAGTTTCATTTCTTTTCCAACTTTGTTTCTTCTTATAACCCAACCCAGCCTTCATGTTTTTCTTCTTATAACCAGGTTTGTTATACGAACCTCTATGACTCTTACCAACAAACTTTGAAATCTCAGACTTCTCAATCTCAACCATTTTGAACACTTTATCAACCTTTTCTGAAATCACATTCTGAATCGGGAATACAACATCTAAGAACAATTTGTCCGATCCAATCATGGTATAAACCAATCCTTTTGAATCATCATTCAAATTTTTCTTGGATTTTGTGTTTTTCAGATAACTATCATGAAGATTTCCTTCATCTTCATCATGTGATTCAGATTTACCTGTATCAACCGACTCTTCTTTCAACACACTTTCAACGACTTTACCTACCACCTCTGAATCATGAGAATCATCAGATTTGGAATAGGTTATGTCAATGTTGTCTGGCAATTGATCAACCATGTTGAAAGCTTTTTCGACCTTTTCCTCATCATAAAACACAAACTTTTTCGGTGGTGGAACTTGATGAAACTCTGAACCAATGCCTTTTGTGTTATGCTCAGAATCTTTTCCATCCGGTTTTATGTTGAAAATACGTTCAAGCACATATGACGACGCGTGATAACTTTTTAATTTGTTGTTATCCTGTTCTAAATCAGCAATCTTACGCTTAAGTTTAGCAACATCTTCAATATAAGAATTTACAACTTGTTGTTTAATTTCATACATTCGTTTTAGTTCATTTGATGTTTCAGAACAGTATTTCAATCTTGATTGAACAAGTTTCATTTCACTCTTTACTTTTTCATATGATTCCTTTGTAATGTGATAAGCCAATTTTATTGAATCATATTCCTTTTTCATTTCTTGGCAAATAATTTCTTTTTGTGAACATTCTTCTGTCATTTTAGAAACATTTTCTTTCAAAACTTCATTTTCTTTTTCTATCTTTTTACATTTTTCTGAAAGCGTTTCATTGTTTTCTTTTAAAACCTTTTCATTTTCAAACATTTCTTTGCACTTGCTTTTGAAAACTTCTTCAAGTTTTGCGAAATCAAGATTTCTTGTTCTGATCTTTTCGTCTTTTTCAGTACAAGCACTGCACGTTTCCATGCATTTCTTGCACTGTTCAACAGTTTCAATCAAGATGTCGGAATCGGAATTTACCTCAGTGATTGGCACCTCGGAGTTTGCTTCTGTTTCTATCTGATCAGCTTCTTTCTGCTGCTTCTCTTCAACAACATCTGTTGAACTTTCAACCTTCACTTCTATCGAACTTTCCTTCTCCTTCTTGGCCTCTTCAACTTGCTGTTCTTCAGTAACAGCCTTTTCTTTCTCAACTACCTTCTGTTCTTCAGACGTCTTCACATCCTCAACTTTCTGAATTTCATCTTTCACTTCTTCAATCTTGACTTCCTCAGCGACCTTCTTCAATTCATCAACCATATTCTCAATATTCTTCTTCATTCTTTCTTCATTTCTCTTTCTCAATTTGATTGTCATAGCATCCCTGATGATTTTATCCAGCCTTTTTACATATGTTTTGTCTTTTGCAACATTTGAGTAGTATTCACCGGATCGAGGAATAACAAGAAGAACATCATCATGAACTATGTCACATCTGGGAACAACTGGTTCACCTTGTTTGTTGACATAACATTCTTGCTTTTTATCCCATCGTTTGTTCGCAACAACATTCTCATATTCTTCCTCCATTTTCTACATCCTGCATCCCACAATAAATCTTTCTCTCTCAGTTTTCTCCTTTAAAATCTCTTCCCGAGTTCTCTCTTTGACTTCAACAGTGTCTTTTTCTTCTTTAACATCTTCTTTAATTTCAGCAACAAAAACAAACTTTCTTTCCTCTGTCACAGCTCTGCCATGAGCTGTTTTTCGAACATTTTCCAAACGATCTTCTTCTGGACAAATTGAGCTCGAGTCAAAACCTTCATCATCGTGAATTACAAAACAAGCTCTTGATTTGGGTTTATCTTCAATCAATTTCGGCTCTTCTTTGCTTCGGTGGTAGATCGCTTTTCGATAATAATCATCGTTGAAAGGACGTTCATTTCCTTCAGCAACTTCAGAATTTCTGCATTCTCTTTTGAAATGACCCTTTTGCTTACATCTGAAGCAGGTCACTTTGGATTTGTCAAATCCAAGTTTCGTTGAAGGACCACCCAAAGATTGTTTCCCTGTAATCTCCATATATCTCTGAGCTCTGCGAATGCAACTTGCCAAACACCAGTGAATGTCAATGAGTTCCATCTCTTCCGGATCAATCTGGTCGTAGTCTTCTTTGGTTAATTCAGACTTTCCAATTTTACCAGCCACTAGACCTTCATACGACTCCAGAACATATGCAAGAAAACTCATTATTGATGCTCATTGCAGGAGAATTCTTTAGCTTAAGAGCAATGTTGCACAGAATATCCTCAGCTTCATCAGAACTTGATTTTGAAGATGAATGATATCCAGAATGGTAACTTGATGAAGTTGTTTGTGGTTCTTTCATCTTCTCACCACTGAATGCTGTCTTTGGTGAACTAACACCTTTCTCTGAAGGTACACTCCCTTTGAAGTACAAGCTAACATTTTGTTGATGAGATGAACCACTCATCTTGTTTTGCTTTTGTAGCTCCAGATCATAATTCTCAATCTTTTCTAACAATGCATCAAGAGAAATTGTATCAAATTTAGCATCATTTTTCAAGATAAAAACAAACGTTTGCCACTGATCAGCTCGTGGTAACGCTTCAATTACTTTGTCAATTATCTCTTCTCTTGTTTTCACAATTTTGAATCTTTCAAGTTCAATTTTTAAATGGCAAAACCTCTCAATCATTTGCCTCACTGTCTCTCCCTTTAAACTGTCAAACAAATCAAATTCTTTTTTCAATAATGCTATTTTGTTTTTCTGAATTTGTTTACCCCCCTTAGCTTTTACTTTCAAAGCTTTCCTCACAGACTTTGATGACCTATCATGAACTAATAATGAGAAAATATCATCTCGAACTGATTGCTGAATCAAAGCAATCATCTTCTGTTCATAAGAAAATTTCTTTCTGTCATCTTCTGAATAATCTTTGATCAGAATTTCTTCTCCTTTGTCATTTACTGGGCTCTCATAACCAAACTTCAAACAGAACCAACTCTCATGTGCATATGCCTTTGCCCAATTGATGAACCTCTCCTTCCACCAGACATAATCTTCAATGTTATCCAGCTTCGGAGGTTTTGAATAGGTTCCATAAAAGTTGTCATGTTTGATGTTATCCTTGATCGTCTTAGTTATAGCTTTGGGTGTAACCTCTGATGATTCTACCGTATCTGATGTAAACGCATTGTAGAACGTGTTGAAAAATTCTTCAGCCATGATTTGCAATTCTTGAATAACCTTGAATCACACAAACAAACACTTATCAGTTTAAACACTATCAAATAACTGAATCAAAATAATACTCGAACTGGTGAATAATCTGTGCGGACTGAAGGTTGACAAACTGTGCGGACAACTATGACCCGGATCAAATTCAAATGACCTTTTCCAATGACCTGGCTAAACCACACGACCTTGTGCGAATTAGGTTGATATGACTTGAATTTGGTGCAAACTGACCTAAAACACACAACCCGTGCAACTTGGATAACCTCGAGACCTGTTTTGACTGATTTAATATCTCATGTGCTGACAAAATTGATTTTAATCAATTGCTGATTGGACCGAATATTCCACTGATATTATGTAAACATGATTGGGCCGAGATATCTTGAACAAAACAAATTGATTCTTTATTAAAAATGACCGACAATTTCTAAATCACAATTCAATTTCACATGCTGTACTGATTCAACAACACCTTTTAATGAACAATTTGAAACAAACAAACGACTTGATATAATTTGCCTTTTAAATGACTGACAAAACACGTGATCACTGAGTTGAATCTTATCAATTTTAGGCTGCCAATATTGGCTATAATATTTTGTTATTTGACCGATGATGTATTAATGAACTGACAAACTTAGTTTTTAATTGGACCGTTAATGAGTATTCACATGCAGCCGACAACTATTCTTGTTTTAACATTTTGATTGGGCCAATACTTTGTATCACATGAACTGACACACACAGTTATGATTTCACACAAGATATATTTGTTCAAGCGAAACCAGGTAATCCAATTTCAAGCGAACACCACTTCAAGCGATCAACTCAAGCGGAACCCAACTCAAGCGAACACCCTAATTACTTTCAAGCGAAACACAGTTTTAAAGTACTTTTTCAAGCGAAACCAACAGATATTTCAAGCGAAACCTGATTATATTGTACTTTTCAAGCGAAACCATTCATTACTTTCAAGCGAAACCTGATTATATTGTACTTTTCAAGCGAAACCATTCATTACTTTCAAGCGAAACCTGATTATATGATACAAAATCGGACCTAAAACTTTCGATTTCTCCTAAACGGCTAGGAGTATGAATCTGAAATTTGGTAGGGTTATAGATCAGGTGTTTTCGCACAACATATTAAAAAATCATGAAATTTGGACCGTAAAAACCTGTTCAATTTGACTATTTTCAGTGAAAACGTGATAAAAATGAAAAAGATGAAGAAATATATGAAATTCAGATCTGAATCTGATGATTTTCTGCGCGGAAATGTGTGATAGATCAGTGCAATCGAGCTCCTGCTCTGATACCACTTGTAGGACCGGTTTTGACTCCGAAACGATTGCGAAATGAACGTATGACGTGCGGAATCCGTACACGAACGCGACCTAAAACACACGATGTAATATAAATGTGATTCTATTAGAAATCTAACAAGAACAAGCACCTTGAATCACTTTCTCTTTCTAGATTCTTTCTCTAGATCTAGAGCTCTCCTAAACACAAATGATCCAAAAGTCTCTAATCTAAACATAAAGCTCCTATTTATAGGCCTTGGCTTTTAATGAGATTTCTCATTAATTACAATATTGCCACCTTGCCTTTTGTCTAGATATTACATCATAACAACTCGTTTTCTTATGTTTCTTGCTACGGCTCGGATTGACGAAGGCGATAGACATAAATGCACTAACAATCCTGGTGCGATATCTTGGTATTAGCTAAATTAATCACGTGCAGGTTAGAAGCTGTGGGTCACTAACGGTCGAATGGACCTGTTCTCCTTAAGACTCGGGCAAATCAGTTACATGAGAGACGTTGAACCTGTTCTCCGAAGGACCAGGTCTACAACGTTCAAGTAGGGAATATCCGCCGAATCCCGGTTTAATAGGGTAGTTTGTTGAATTTCTTTTACTATAAATAGATGGGGCGGATCAGATTAAGGCACACAATTTTTCACACACTCTCTTTCACACACTTTGCTCTCTAGCTTCTAGCAAACACTACACATAAACACTTGTACTCGAATTACCTTGTAACACCTAGTTGATCTGCATCACATCCTACACTGTATCCTAATATTCGAAGTAATAGAAGAACAAGGCAGCTGCGATTGTCAGCTCCCGAGGTTTTATGCCGGCGATCTAGATTGATCAAGGGCTTTCCTCGTACATCTCGTGTCACCCTTTACATTTTTGCTCATTGTTTGATCATAGATACAGCTCTATATCCTGAGCCGTATCCTGAAACTGTTTTTGCAAATAATTTGATTAACATATTTTCGACACTCGTTTCTAGCACACTACCTCACTTAACTAATTTGATCACTAAATTGCTTCGGTAATTTTTGACCAAAACAATTTGGCGCCCACCATGGGGAAAGTGGTGCTATTTTTACTAAAAACTTTAGTAAAATCATTACTCGGTTTTCTATTGTCAAAACTTTTTGCTACATTGTTTTCAATGGCCTCGAGATCAAACATGAGCTCTTCCACCATATCTGCTACAACCTCTGCAACAATTGGTTCGGTGCTTCCGCCTCCTCCTCCAAGAATGCAAGCCTCTTCACAAGGAGCTGAAAGTCATGTGGCTCGGGATGTTATCCCCGCTCCCAGTGCCCAGGGATCTGGTCCTGTTTTGGCTTCTAATGATGAAATTCTGAATTTGTTTGGTAGTGTACAGGAACAGATGAGACAGCAGCAGGAAACTAATCAGATGCTGATGAGAGAGATACAACTCTTGAAATCCGGCCCAAGTAGGCCTGCGAAAGAAACTGTTACTCCCTTGCAACCCAGGGCTTTGAACTTCAGTTCTGCAGTTTATACTGAAGATAACCGGGGGAATATCGTGCCAAGCCATTCCCAGAATCATACTCCTGAGATACCCTCTTCAATAAGAGTGTCAACTGTGAGGAGCTCAGGATATGCTTCAGGATATGGCTAAAATCCTCAGACCGGTAACGTGTCAAATAATAATATTCTTGCTGCTGACAATAATGGATCTTTGCAGGATGAAGGTATGACGTCAATATTTACTAGGGAGCTTCAAAAGCTGAAAGACATGATATCCAGTGTGCCTGGAGTGGTCCAGCCGATTCCAGAAGTATCCCGAGACAGTCACAGGATATCCTGGTTTGCGCATCCTATCTGTGATGCTGAAATCCCGAAAAGATTTCAAACCCCCAACATGAAACTCTATGACGGAACCACGGATCCTGAGGAGCATATCGCCCAGTATAGGGAAAGGATGGAGATCAACCCTATCCCTCCAGATCTCAAGGAAGCATGTCTCTGCAAGGGTTTTGGTTCTACCTTGACAGGATCAGCCTTAAAATGGCTGTTAAATGTTCCTCCTCACTCAATTATTTCATTTGCTCATTTGGTTAATTTATTTAATAGTCAGTTTTCTTGCAGCCGGAGTTTTGAGAAACTAACCAGTGATCTTTACAGGATAACTCAGGGACCTCAGGAATCCTTGAGGGATTATGTGAACAAGTTTAGCCGGGAATCCTTGGATATCCCACATCTTGATGTTGCAACATCTATGCAGGCTTTTAAGATGGGATTACAAAAAGATTCTCAGTTTTATCAGGATCTTGTAATGAATCCCTGCAGGAATCTCGACGAAGCTCGTAACAGGGCCTTGAGATATATTCGCTTGGAAGATGACAAAAAGATTCAAGAGAGGATGAATTCTACCTCAACCTATGAATCAACCAACAGGATATCAGAATCCTCGTATAAACCATATCGCTCTAAGCCATATGGCAGAAATGACAACAAGAAAGTGAATGCTGTTGAAGACGAGGATCCTGACGAATATCCTGAATTATCTGAATATTGCTTTTCTGTTAACATACCTGAGTTAATCTATGCTATGCAGGGTTTAGGAGACAAAGCTAGGTGGCCTCGAAAGAATCAACAAAAAGCTGATTGGAAGGATAAATCCAAATGGTGTGCTTTCCATGAAGATTTCGGACATGTAACTGAGGATTGCATTGCTCTAAGGAAAGAAATAAGCTACCTATTGAGCAAGGGGTATCTGAAGGATCTGCTGGGAAGAAAGAAGAATAAAGGGCAGGATCCTGAGAAGGATCCTGAACGAGCAGCATCACCCCCAGCAGATGCCAAAATAATTAACTTTATTTCAGGAGGATCCGACATTTGTGGGACTTCGTATTCTGCGGCCAAGAGACATGCAAAGGAGGCTAAGACTGAAAGGGGAGATAAACCAGCCAGGATGACTACCCTCACAACTGATAAAGTGATCACTTTTGACAGTGATGACAGGGATACTGTCCAGGATCCTCACCATGATGCTCTAGTAATAACGTTATATGTTGCTAACCATTTTGTACGCAGGATATTGGTGGATAATGGCAGCTCCGTCAACATAATCCAACTAGAAACTTTGAAAAGAGTGAATGTATCTCCAAAGGATATTACTTCAAAATCCACCGTGCTTGTTGGGTTCAGTGGAGAGGCCAGGAACACAGTGGGAAAGATAAAGTTACCAGTATATGTTGAAGGGGTCAACTCAATACAACGTTTCTGTGTGATAGACTCCCTATCCTGCTACAACATCATACTAGGCAGGCCATGGATCCATGACATGAAGGCTGTGCCATTGACTTATCATCAGTGCATCAAGATCCCTACCCCTTGGGGGGTTTTCAAGATTGATAGTGATCAGTAGGAGGCGAAGGAATGTTACTCATCCTCAATGAAATGCTCAGTCAAGCCTAATGCAGCATAGCAATTAAAGATGCGGGCCCAGGATATCGTGGAGGCTTCGGAGCAGGATGTAAAGAAAATAATCCTGGATCAGGATAATCCGGATATCTCGGTGCTCGTAGGAACCAATATCCCACAAGATATTGAAAATCAATTGACTAATTTTTTTAAATGCAGGATGTCAACATTCGCATGGAAGCATGAGGATATGATAGGTATTTCCAAGGATATTATAACACATAAGCTCAGTATTGACAGGTCATTCAAGCCGGTCCAACAAAAGAGAAGGAAATTTGCTCCGGAGCGAAATGTGATCATCCAAGAGGAAGTTGAAAGACTACTAAGGAGCAAGATGATTAGAGAAGTGAAGTTTCCTAAATGGCTTGCGAATGTAGTCGTGGTACAAAAGAAAAATGGGAAATGGAGAGTTTGTGTAGATTACACAGACTTAAACAAAGCCTGTCCCAAAGACCCGTTTCCTCTACCTCATATTGATTCAATGGTAGATGCTACCGCCGGCCACGAGATGTTAACCTTCATGGATGCCTCTTCAGGATTTCAGCAAATCCAAATGGAACCCTCTGATCAGGAGGATACTGCTTTCATGACACCCATAGGTATTTATTGTTATACTGCTATGCCCTTTGGTTTGAAAAATGCAGGTGCGACATACCAGAGGTTGGTAAACATGATGTTTAAAGACAAGCTGGGGGACACCATGGAGGTATATATTGACGATATGGTGGTGAAATCTAAAAAGGCTGAGGATCACCTCCAGGATATTAAGGGAGCGTTTGATATCCTGGATCAATATAACATGAAACTGAATCCTGCTAAGTGCCATTTCGGAGTGGGGGTAGGAAAGTTTCTAGGATATATGTTGACCAAAAGGGGGATAGAGGCAAGCCCGGAGCAGATTAAAGCTATCCTGGATATAAAATCACCTTCAAATATGAAGGATGCTCAACGGTTAACAGGCCGAGTAGCAGCATTGAACAGATTTATTTCAAGATCCTCGGAAATGTGCAAGGAATTTTATGATATCCTCAAGAAGAATAAGAAGTTCGAATGGGGAGCAAAGCATGAAGCAGCCTTGTAGGATTTGAAGCAGTATCTTTCAACCGCACCCTTATTGATGAAGCCTGAGGATGGCGAACCATTATCCCTGTATCAGGGAATGCAGTAAGTGATGTCCTTGTAAAGGATCATGAAGGTCAGCAGTATCCTGTATATTACGTTAGTAAAAGTTTATTAAATGCTGAAACTAGATATTCTCATCTAGAAAAATTGATATTAGCCCTAGTTATGGCATCAACAAAACTTAGACGTTATTTTGAGACACATAGGATTCATGTTAAAACCAACTATCCTGTTAAAAACGTGCTTAGGAAACCCGAGATGTCTGGTAGGATGGCTAAATGGTCAGTGAAATTAAGTGCTTTTGATCTAGTATATGAGCCTAGAAATGCCATAAAGTCTCAGGCTTTAGCTGACTTTGTGGCTGATTTCAGTAGTGACATTCAAAATGAAGTAGACTTAGAAGTACAGCAGCTAGGAGAAAACTTAGAATCCTGGACATTATATATTGATGGTGCATCTAATGTAAGAGGTGTAGGTCTAGGTATACTACTAAAATCGCCACAGGGGACATATTACCCCAGGCTATTAGGTGTGAATTTCCTGCTACTAATAATGAGGCAGAATATGAAGCTTTAATTGCAGGATTAGAGTTGGCTAAAAATATGAGTATCAAGAATTTGCAAGTATATGTTGATTCTTTGTTAATCACTAATCATTTTAATGGAACCTATGCAGCTAAAGGTGAGAAGTTAATCGAGTATCTCGAAATTCTCAAAAAGTTAGCAGGATATTTCGATATTTTTACACTTGAACAGGTACCAAGAGAGGATAATGCTGAAGCTGATGCCTTGGCAAATCTAGGATCATCAGTCAGGATACCGGAAGGAACCCGAATACCAATATTACATATCCTATATCCTGCGACGGATCCTCAGGATAAGGAAGTTCTAAGTGTTCAGGATCCTAATGAGTATCCTGCGAAGGATCCTAAGTCTTGGATGGCTCCAATCGTAAGATATCTCAAGGAAGGACACATCCCAAAGGATGAGAATCCAAAGGCCTTTAGAATGAAGGTATCACGATTCACTATTATAAATAATATCTTGTATAAGAAATCTCTTGCAGGACCATATCTGAGGTGCTTGGAGGATCCCGAAACTAAGGAAGTGCTTCAGGATATACACTAAGGGGATTATGATAACCATACTGGGGGCAGGTCATTGTTCTCAAAAGTATTAAGAACAGGATATTATTGGCCGACGATGAGAAAAGATGCTGCAGAATATGCTCGAAGATGTGATGCATGTCAAAGACACAGTAACATATTACATCAGCCAGCCGAACCACTTTATCGTATAGCTTCCCCTTGTCCATTCATGATATGGGGAATGGACATAGTAGGAAAATTGCCAAAGGCTCCAGGAGGAAAGGTCTTCATGCTGGCAATGACCGATTATTTCTCTAAGTGGGTCGAAGCTGAAACATTTGTTCAGGTCAGAGATCAAGAAGTGGTATCCTTCATAAAAGGGAATATTCAGACTAGGTTTGGAGTACCAGCTGAGATAATTTGTGACAATGGATCTCAATTTATAAGTAAAAGGACTACTGACTTTTGCAAGAGTTGGGGAATCAAAATGATCACGTCTACTCCGGTACATCCTCAAGCAAATGGACAAGCAGAATCCTCGAACAAGATAATTGTCAACAACTTGAAAAAGAGACTAGGGGCTAAGAAAGGAAGATGGGCAGAAGAATTACCCTTTGTTTTGTGGGCTGATAGGACGACGGTGAAGAGTGCAACTGGCCAAACCCCGTTTTCCTTGGTGTTTGGAGCAGAAGCGGTGATCCCGACAGAAATGGTGATACCTACAGCGAGATCCAACCTCAGGGATCCTGAGCAGAATCCTGAAGTCCTATGCCAGGAACTGGATACTATTGATGAGACAAGAGACGCTGCAAGGCTAAGGATGGCAACATATCAACAGAGGATATCTAAATCATATAACAGGAATATAAGAACTAGAAGATTTCAAGTTGGAGATTGGGTATTGAGAAAGGCTTTTCAGAATACTACTAATCCTGCTGATGGAAAGTTGGCTCCAAAATAGGAATGACCCTATGAGGTTGAATCAGAATCAGGAAAAGGAGCATACCGACTCAAGAATATGGAGGGGGATATGCTACCGAGATCCTGGAACGCTATACATCTAAAACTCTATTTCAAGTGAGTATGGAATTTAAATTCTAACTCAGGATGGTATGGATTCTGTCTCTTTTATTAAATTTTGATATTATTTACTGTTTTGAACCCATTACTGACTTAAGCATCGGAGGGGTGTTAGCCAGGCTAACACCCACCTTAGCTTACGATTGTTTTGCAGTATATGCTTCGGGATGTAGCACCAGGATACACATTCAGGATACTTCGGAAGATTAGAGGATTGGCCCCCTCTCTCACGTCTAAGGGATCCTGATCCCTTCACAGGTTTAAAGGTATTCACCTTTCTTCAGAATTGGGTTTAAACACCCCGCCTGGAGCGCAAGTTATTCGGGAATAGTTCAAGGTGGCGGGACCAGTTCATGTAAAAGTGGGTGACAATTTCGTTACTATTGGCTATATCCGGAATCCTAAAGGTATATGAGGATTGATCACCCTCGCTCAGGAAAGGGTATTTTCATACTCTCTAAGGTTTAAAGGTTTTCACCTTTCTAAGTCTTGGAGTTTGTTTTGGTCAAAAATTACCGAAGTAATTAAGTGATCAAATTAGTTAAGTGAGGTAGTGTGCTAGAAAGTGCGTTGGAAATATGCTGGTTAGGTTGTTTGTAAAAACAGTTTTCAGGATACGGCTCAGGATATTGAGTTGTATCTACGATCAAACTATGAGCAAAAAGTAAAAGAAATGACACGAGATGTACAAGGAAAGCCCTTGATCAATCTAGATCGCCGGCATAAAACCTCGGGAGCTGTCAATCGCAGCTGCCTAGTTCTTCTTATTACTTCAAACGTCAGGATACAGTGCAGGATATCGACCAGATCGCTAAGTGTTACAATGCTTTTTTGTGAAAGTGAAAATTGCGAGAGAATGGGTGTGAGAGTGTAGTGAGTGTGATTGTGATGTCCTATTTGATCTGATATACCCACCTATTTATAGTAACGAAATACAAACTAAAATTCCTATAAATATGGGATGCTCCCGAATATTCCATTGTTAACGTTGTAGACCGAGTAATGCGGCTTCAACGTCTTCATTTGAACAACTCTGACCGAGTCTCCCGGAGAAAGGGTCTTCATGAACGTTGGGCACCTGGACGCGTACTCCTGCACACAACCCGTTAGTAATCCTGAGGATACCATTCAGGATGTTACCAATATCCTGAATGAGCATCCCGGATATGAACAGATATAATACAACCAAGTTATAAGTCAAGATATCTCCCAAGATATAAGTCAAGATATCTCCCAAGATATGAACTCAGAATTTCACCCATAACAATTGTCCCCAAAAAATGTTACCGTTTAGTATCCTGCCACTAACGGTTATATTTTTTACGAAGATCGAGGCAATTTAAGAGATTAGACCCATGATGTGACTGTTTGCAACTGCTCAGCCTACATTTACTCATCACCACCCTATAACTTCTCATCCTTATCCCATTTATTCTTTACCGAAGAGAAAAAGGTAAAAACTTCTCTCTCTTATTCATCTTCTTCTCTCATTCTTTTCAGCATTCCGGCGAGAATATGACAAGGCAAACAAGATCAAGTTCCGGCGACTCCGCCCCCATATTCATACAACAGAATCTTCTCCAGGATCCAGAGAAAGAAATATGTACCTTTGATAGCGCCCATTTGTCGGCCCTCAAATCCTCCGGTATCTTCCCGGAAGGGACGGTATTCCGGCCGTTTGACCGGGAAATCCGGTCGGACATGGTTTACGATGAATGGTTGTGCCTTAGTGCCTTTCCTTTCACCTTAGGGTTACGGTTCCCCTTCCCAGCCTTTATTACCGAGTTTTTCAGCATTACAAAAATCTCTTTTAGCCAAACAATGCCGATGCTTTGGCGGGTCTTGTCCGTTCTTGACCAGATCAAGAAGAATCACATCCCTGACCTTTCTGTTCATGACCTCCCCCTAGCATACCGGCTTAGATGCCACGGGTCCTGTAGATTTTTGTTTTACTCCACCTCCGACGAGCCGCTGATACTTCGTGCCACCAGGAATGAGGAGAAATGGCAATCCAAGTTCTTTTTTGTAAAAACAGACTCAATCCCTGGTGGAACGGAATATCCAGTGAAGTGGTTGAGAAAGGGTAGGATTTAGGGTTTAAGGGTAATCATGCCTCTTATCCTGTTCCATATCCTGAACTGATCAACTTTTTGTTTTCTTGTTTTGTATACAGCTGATTTTAGGAAGCTTGCACCTCCCCTTGCTGATTCACAGAAGAGGATCGACGCTATCAGACTCCTTCCAGAGGCTGAAAGAAGTTTTAACACGTCTCCACCATCTCCAAGCCCTCTTTCCAGTGCAAACATGTCTGGTAAGGATCCTGCACAATATTCTGCATACATGTTTTTATTTGGCATATTTAGGAAAAAATTCAACTCCCTGTATGCAGACTCTAGCAAAGTCCCAATCCTCCTCGATCTCAATGAGCTTGATAGTTACCCTACTCCAGTCATGGTCAAGAAAGAGACCCCTGCTGCCACCAGCTCCAAGCCGCTCCCGGCTCCTAAAGCTAATCCGAGGACTCGTGCTTCCACCTCAAAGAAGAGGAAGAACTCCGAAGTTAGTGCTCCAGGCTCCGAAGGATTCTCTTATGATGAGCTCAGCTTCACTGATTCCTTGGAACCGATGACATCCTTCCTTAATAAGGTAATATCCTGACCCTATATCCTGCACATATATCCTAATAGAATATCCTAACAGGATATCCAGGTTAGCGAATATTGATTTATTCCTGAATTTTGACTTACAGGGCCTCCAGCATCTGCTCCACCTTTACAACGATATCTGTGGTACTGCTGCACTCTATGAAGCCAGGATTAAACAGCTTGAAACTACTGTTGCCGACCAAGGTGCCATTGTTGAAGTGAAGACCCGGCACTATGAGGACAAGCTGAAGAAAGTGACCCAGGATGCTGAGATCAAGTTGGCCACTGTCCAAATGGAACATGAATAGGCCATGGTTTCTTTCCGGGAAGGAATCAAAGCTTCTGCCATCGTCTCCCTGCTACAAGCTCGTATTAAGATGGCCTATGAGGCCAAGGAAACAGTCCTTGAGTGCCCATCCTGGCCGGTCGAATCCTGGGTGGCAAAGCTGAAGGAGCTTGGAGGCAAGGCTGTGCCCCTTCCTGCTGAAGCTGGTGTATCCTCTAAGTCGGCAAAGGTGGCAGACAAGGCTGGAGATAAGAAAGATGCTGGAGCGGATGTTGGGTCGGATGCTGGTGAGGATGCTGCTCAGGATGCTGAGGCTGAGAAGGCAGAGAAGGTTGGAGAGGATGCCGCTGTGTGAGGGCATTCAGGTGGGCGATGATGGATGTATGTGCCAAGGCCGAAGCCCACTTTTTTTTTTTTTTTAAATTTGATGGTTGGCTTGTAATCCCAAAACATTTTACTTTTCCTGCATTTTACTTTTCTGCACTTGAACAATATGATGACCAAAGGTGGAGGGATCCTGAGTTTCAGGATGAAGCCCTTGGTCATCACCGTTAGTATGTTTTCTTTTGAACAATATAACAGTTGGAGGTGGATGGGTCTTGGTTTGAGACAAAGCCTTCAACTGTTAAGTAAATACGGTAAGGAACTATTAGTGCTCTTAGTGGATGGACCTTGGTTTGAGGTGAAACTAAGAGCACATCTTTTGGTGTGTTAATAATATAACTTCCTTTTGCCTTTATTTCTGTTGTTACTACTTTAGTGTTTAAACTTTACTTATAAAAATATTTAAATTTGGACAATCTTGGGGACATATTGCAAGAATATCCTGAGAGATATCCTACTCAGGATACAGCTTCGCAACTTATAAAACTTAAGCTATATAAAGGAGAGATCATACCAAATACTCCCGAAGAGTCAATTCCATCCTTCAATCACAGGAATGTCCCCAGTGCATAAATTTAAATCCATCTTTCAAATTGTATGATGTATGTCCCCTGTGTTTAACATGGTCATACTTTAATTTGACTGCGTAAACCTCGAATATCCTAGGGTAAACCCTTGATATCCTGGGATGAACCTTGATATCCTGGGGATAAACCCTAATATCCTGGGGATAAACCCTAATATCCTGGGGATAAACCCTGATATCTATGCGCTACAGGCGAGAGTGTATAAACTCCAAGTCTTAGAAAGGTGAAGACCTTTAAACCTTAGAGGGTATGAAAATACCCTTTCGTGAGAGAGGGTGATCAATCCTCATATTCCTTTAGGATCCAGGATATAGCCAATAGTAACGAAATTGTCAGCCACTTTTACATGAACTGGTCCTGTTACCTTGAACTATCCCCAGACAACTTGCGCTCCAAGCGGGGTGTTCAAACCCAATTCGAGAGAAAGGTGAATACCTTTAAACCTTTGAAGGGATCAGGATCCCTTAAGCGTGAGAGAGGGGGCCAATCCTCTAATCTTTCGAAATATCCTGAGCGTATATCCTGGAGCTATATCCTGATGCATATTCTGCAAAACAATCTTAAACTAAGGTGGGTGTTAGCTTGGCTAACACCCCTCCGATGCCTAAGTCAGTATTGGGTTCAAGATAATAAACAAATTCAAATATATTTAAGAGAGATATAATACATACCATTCTGAGATAAAAGCTAAATTCTATTCTTACTTGAAATAGAGCTTTAGGTGTATGGCATTCCAGGATCTTGGTAGCATATCCCCCTCCATATTCCTGAGCCGGTATGGTCCTTTTCCTGATTCTGATTCAACCTCATATGGTCCTTCCCACTTTGGAGCCAGCTTTCCATCGGCAGGATTAGTGGTATTTTGAAAAGCCTTTCTTAACACCCAATCTCCAACTTTGAACCTTCTAGTCCTTATATTCTTGTTGTATGCTCTGGATATCCTTTGTTGATATGCTGCCATCCTTAGTCTTGCGGCATCTCTTGTCTCGTCTATGGTGTCCAAATCCTGGCATAAAGCTTCGGGATTCTGCTCAGGATCCCGGAGGATAGATCTCGCAGTAGGTATCACCATTTCTATTGGGATAACTGCTTTTGCTCCGAATACCAAGGAAAATGGTGTCTGGCCAGTTGCATTCTTTACCGTTGTTCTATCAGCCCACAAAACAAAGGGTAGTTCTTCTGCCCATTTGCCTTTCTTGGCTCCTAATCTCTTCTTCAAATTGTTGACAATTATCTTGTTTGAAGATTCAGCCTGTCCATTTGCTTGAGGATGTACCGGGGTAGAAGTGATCATTCTAATTCCCCAACTTTTGCAGAAGTCAGTAGTCCTTTTGCTTATGAACTGGGATCCATTGTCACAAATGATTTCAGCTGGCACTACAAACCTGGTCAGGATATTCCTCTTTATAAAGGATACTACTTCTTGGTCTCTGACTTGAACAAATGCTTCAGCCTCCACCCACTTAGAGAAATAATCAGTCATTGCCAGCATAGAGATTTTTCCTCCTGGAGCTTTTGGTAATTTCCCTACTATGTCCATTCCCCATTTCATGAATGGCCAAGGGAAAACTATAGGATATAGTGGTTCGGCTGGTTGATGTAGTATGTTACTGTGCCTTTGGCATGCATCGCATCTTCGAGCATATTCTGTAGCATCTTCATCGTTGGCCAAAAGTATCCTGTTCTCAATATTTTTGAGAATAACGACCTGCCCCCATTATGGTTACCACAATCCCCTTCATGTATATCCTGAAGCACTTCTTTAATTTCGGGATCCTCCAAGCACCTTAAATATGGTCCTGCAAGAGATTTCTTATACAAAATATTATTTATAATGGTGAATCGTGATACCTTCATCCTAAATGCCTTAGGATTTTCGTCTCTAGGGATGTGTCCTTCCTTGAGATATCTTATGATTAGAGCCGTCCAGGATTTAGGATCCTCCTCAGGATATTCAGCAACAGGATCCTGGATACTTATTACTTCTTCATCCTGAGGATTCGTTGCAGGATACAAGATATGCAATATTGGTATTTGGGTCCCTTCTGGTATCCTGACCGATGATCCCAGATTTGCTAAGGCATCTGCTTCAGCATTATCTTCCCTTGGTACCTGTTGAAGTGTAAAAACATCGAAATATCCTTCTAATTTTTTGAGAATATCGAGGTATTCGATTAATTTCTCACCCTTAACTGCATAGGTTCCATTAAAATGATTTGTGATTAACAAGGAGTCAACATATACTTGCAAATTCTTGATATTCATATTTTTAGCCAGTTCTAATCCTGCAATTAAAGCCTCATACTCTGCTTCATTATTAGTAGCAGAGAATTCACACCTAATAGCCTGGTGTATTATGTCCCCCTGTGGCGATTTCAGTAGTATTCCCAATCCTACTCCTCTAACATTAGATGCTCCATCAGTATACAATGTCCAGTATCCTGAGGATTCTCCTAATTGTTGGACTTCTAGATCTACCTCATCCTGAATGTCACTACAGAAATAAGCCACAAAGTCGGCTAGAGCCTGCAATTTTATGGCATTTCTAGGTGTCACGACCTCTGACCCACCCTGGACGGAATCGGAAGCCGCGAACAGCCCAGTGGTACCGGTGATTATTTTTATAAAATATTGTAGCGGAAATTTCATCAGGACCGTGAGTTAGGAAAAATATCAGAGTTTAGAAAACACCGGATTTTATTTATTAAATAGATGGGATAAACCCATGTTTTACATAGGTTGCTTTAATAAGGGATAAACCCAATTACATAAAACAATATTTCTTAATTTGATTTAATTAATAAAAGAAGCCACTTCTTGATGCCTTTCAGTGCCGTATCCATTTCTTACTCCAATCTACTGTAATTACCTGAAACATGTTTGAAAAAGGTTTTGTCAGCGGGAAATACTGAGTGAGTTCATTCAGTTTACTAAAACGACTCATTTGTTATAATTTACAGTATTAAGAGAGATTACAATGTTTCAGATATCAACCAACTACCCACGGTATTTTGTCACTCGACCCATTGGCCCATTCGTCCAATGGTGTCTGTGACTATGGTCATATCACCCCTTGGCTGCCCCAATGGTGAAGATTATCAAGTAATGTATACAAAACCCCACATACCGGCTGTAACTTGGTGATTACATAAACTTAATCACTGTAATTATAACCTTTGAAAATAAACATGCGTTTGAAATTAAATTTGATAAAAAGAGAATGACTCACATTATAAACATGCAGATTCATACAGAAAAGTTTAGTCTATAGATAAGTCTTGATATATTGCAGACACAGGCATAGCTTAGCCTATTGATTAGTCTTGTAAACTAGTGCACACGAACTAGGTAAGTAACTAATACAGCATTTACGATAACTCACGAGATTAAAACCCTCACAACGAATGACAAAGTGCAATCACTTAAACATCCATCGGATTCACAACGAATGACAGAGTATTCCCCGAGTTCGGGTGGTACTCAAACATCCTGTCGGAATCACGACTAATGACAAAGGATAGCGCTTAAACATCCATCAGATAGTTTCCATCGATCGGACATTGAATCGTAGCAGTGATCGAGTTAATACCCTGTATCGTAGCAGCACCCCGCTATACTAATTAGTGATTTTGATAGTAAACAGAACGTAACTCAGTGTGTATTACGAGTTTTTACGTCGTTCAAGCGCCCAAATTCCAGTCCCAAAGTCTGCTATTTATACACGAAAATTGACCTCCTTGCGCACCGTAAGCCTTATCCCTTACGGTGCGTAAGGGACACCTTTTCACTATAGGCTTGCCACGTGTGTGTGTAGGCTTGCTGAGTCGACGATTCTTGAAATTTCGATTTTGACAGCGTTTTGTGAGGATAATCGTTAAGTAGGAAATACCCCCCTTGAGTTTTAGGGGCCTTGATCCTGATTCTGATTGTTCTGAAAATTTTAGGGTTTGTGCAGAATCACTTGGGTGTCACAATTAGGGTTTCCTATTGGATAAAATAATAAAATAAATAGGACTTTTAATGAGGGTTGTTACATTCTCCCCACCTTGTTTTAAATCTCGTCCTCGAGATTTGGGTTACGATATTTCTTTTAGATTTATGTCATATTTTAGTCAACAAAATGACACAGATTTAAATATCAAATTTTGTGAATACGAGTTGTATAATAAGTAGGATTTAATGGTTCAAATGAATTAGTTCAAGAAATCGATGATAAACGAATGAGATGAAATGATATAATTTCCAAGATGACTAGGTTCAAGCCAAAAGATATATGATCAATAGATTTTAAAATGAATGTGAAGGACTTTTAGAATCAATAAAAATTATTTGTCAAAAGAAAGCTTATTTTGATTGGCAATTGAGGAAGACTTAGAATTGACAGGTTCTAAATGAAATAAAAATATGAAAAATGATTTGTCAAATATTAAATTATGATATGAGAAAATTAATGTGCTGAGATAAGTGAATTGCAAAGATATACGAAAAGACAATAGAGCTAGTGTATTATTGTTTAGAGTTCCAAGTTGTTTTAATTGTGAAACAATGTGATAGTACACTATTAGTGACCATATTTTTCATACTATGTCCTAGAGATCGAAATATAATAAGAACAAGTTGTTTTGGCATGACCAATTTATATTATATTTGTAAAGCAAATGTAATATATATTATTTGTGTTCATGTCTGAATCGTATCTTACATATCAAATATAAATACTATGTAATATATATTATTTGTTACGCATTTTTACTATATGTAAATGGTCACCACTTTTAAATAAATATTATCTTAGTATTTTACTATACTATGTAAAATAACTTATATTTACTATGTAATATATATTACAAAACACCGCAATGAAGTTATTACTTTACAAAATATTTTAGTATTATTATTTTGTAAAAGAAATCACTATTATTTATAACGTTAAATGAAAGTTGTAAATAAAAGTGTAAAAATATTTATTGTACAAAAGTATTTGTAAATATATAACACTTAATGGGTCGATTCTATGTGATTACTTATTTTCATTTTGAAACCATATAACGTTGTGAATGTATTTACAAATGTTGTAAATAAGTGAAAACGGGAACTATTCTTATATAGTATAATGTTTCCCTAACCCAACTTAGTTTGATGACTACCATATTATTCTTATATGGTCATTTTCTTGCCAGAGCGTTACTGTACATAGTTACCACAAAACATGTGATAGACTATTATTTATATAGTTTTATTTGTCCCTCTAATTCTTATATTATTTTATAAAAATATGTCTTCTCCTTACAATACAAAGTATACATATTTTCATATATAATTAAAATTTACTAAATAAGTATGATGACTTAATTTATATATATTAATTAGTCATTATCATGGTGGATATTGGTTAGTGCTGCCTTGTTTAAGCATAGGTGGCCAGTCCATGCCTAACTAAGGCTAGGTTACCCAATATCTGCCCTTGATAATAACCCTAGTATTTTAAAATAATACTAACACTATTACTATTAATATTTTATTACTAATAATAAAACTGATTTTAGTAATAATTATCTAAACATACACTTAAATGAGAGTATAACTCAAACATAATTTTTTATACATATATATAAAATATAAATTCTTCACCTCAATGGTTTAATAAGAATATAGTAATACTATTTTGTAAATTAGGTAATCACTTATATAAGTTTCCATATATAATTAATTTTATATAATGTTTTTCGATTGAAGATGTTAAAGCAATAATTATCATGAAAAGCTCGATTGATGTTGTAAGAATCATTAAGAGATACACTGAAATATGACAAGAATTTGTGTATCATTATCTTAGCACACGATTTGTGTTAAGATGGCTTTTATCAACAAAGCAATTTAATATATAATTAAATAAATAATTAAATCCGTATATGATATATATAAACGAGATTAGTGCAAGCTTTAAATTTTGTGAAAACGTTAGTACAAGGTGATCATGATAAAAGAAATGAAGTCGAAGACTAAACAAGCCTATTATGGTTCAAAACAAATGAAGTGCTTGTTGGGACTATTTTGAATATGATAGCTTCCATCCATCATATGGAATCTTGAAATGAATATGTAATGTGAGCAAGTCAAATAATTTGAACTTGATTTAAACAAAACAAGTTTTAATAAGAAAATTCGGACATGGTCACAATAGAAACTATGTATGTCAAAGAAAATTAATTTTTTCAAGAAATTCATTGACTCGATATCAAGGAGTTATTGTTTTGCAATAATGCGGTTCACAGTACAAAAAGCGGAATGATATTTGAGTTTGGATAAAATAACAAATCGGAAAGAAGCCCTCCAGTGGTCTTCATAAATCAAACGAATCACATGCGCAACAAATAGAGTATGTGTAATATGTGAATTTACCAAGAAATGAAATAGATCAATATTTGCTATTATGAAAGAAATCCTCATGGTATGATGACCATTAGGGGAAGTAGAAACACGAAAGTCAACTCATTATATGCAGAAGTCAGAAAAAGAATTATAAGAACTTTATCTGGAAATTTTGTGTGATAACCGTTGTTAAGTGACATTACCAGGGAATGTCGAATAAAAATAAAATAGGGAATTTGCAAAGGTATGTGACTCCTTTTTGCAGTGATAATAATTATGACTCTGATTAGACTGTGCACCGATGATTGTGAAATCTTGTTACAACGTACCTCAGCGAGATTTATGTCGGTTGTAGGATCATATGGCAAAGTGCTTCTTTTTGAATAATAGTTTTTCTACTGACGGAATTAGTATTGGTGTCATCGTGTCTAAATTATATTTTCCAAAGGTCTTACTTTGGAAGTCGTGTGTGCTATACTTCGACGTCTGTGGACGTATAATTTAAGTTTCATGTGTTTTCTTGTGCACTAGTACAATTTTACATGCTTCTTACTTGCGTTAATAGTTTATGATAATGCTTTAGAAATTCTTTATACTTTTGTTAGCGTCCCAACTTAAAGGGTTCTTATTGTATAAGTTATGAGGTAGATAATCAAACGAAATAATGTTTGATATCGGAAAATAGATTCTTTGATAAAGAAATCTAGACACATATGCTTGTGCTTTATTCCTAATTGATTTTTGGAATTTCTTATAGATATATATATATATATCTATATAATCATATATTTCACATGCTGAAATAAACATACCATCTATCAGGTCAATGTATTTAACAAATTCATATTTCCAAAAACCAGTCAGATATCTGGTCATGATATTATTTAGGGAAATCTTGTCACTTGTTTGACATATTATATACCCAGTCTTATCCGGTTCGCGCCGGAGAGGTAACCTCAGTATATCCGAACAAACTGGAGAGTCTTCTACACCATACCCAGTCTTGCCGGAGAAAATTTCATCAGGACCGTGAGTTAGGAAAAATATCAGAGTTTAGAAAACACCGGATTTTATTTATTAAATAGATGGGATAAACCCATGTTTTACAAAGGTAGCTTTAATAAGGGATAAACCCAATTACATAAAACAATATTTCTTAATTTGATTTAATTAATAAAATAAGCCACTTCTTGATGCCTTTCAGTGCCGTATCCATTTCTTACTCCAATCTACTGTAATTACCTGAAACATGTTTGAAAAAGGTTTTGTCAGCGGGAAATACTGAGTGAGTTCATTCATTTTACTAAAACGACTCATTTGTTATAATTTACAGTATTAAGAGAGATTACAATGTTTCAGATATCAACCAACTACCCACGGTATTTTGTCACTCGACCCATTGGCCCATTCGTCCAATGGTGTCTGTGACTATGGTCATATCACCCCTTGGCTGCCCCAATGGTGAAGATTATCAAGTAATGTATACAAAACCCCACATACCGGCTGTAACTTGGTGATTACATAAACTTAATCACTGTAATTATAACCTTTGAAAATAAACATGCGTTTGAAATTAAATTTGATAAAAAGAGAATGACTCACATTATAAACATGCAGATTCATACGGCAAAGTTTAGTCTATAGATAAGTCTTGATATATTGCAGACACAGGCAGAGCTTAGCCTATTGATTATTCTTGTAACCTAGTGCACACGACCTAGGTAAGTAACTAATACAGCATTTACGATAACTCACAAGATTAAAACCCTCACAACGAATGACAAAGTGCAATCACTTAAACATCCATCGGATTCACAACGAATGACAGAGTATTCCCCGAGTTCGGGTGGTACTCAAACATCCTGTCGGAATCACGACTAATGACAAAGGATAGAGCTTAAACATCCATCAGATAGTTTCCATCGATCGGACATTGAATCGTAGCAGCGATCGAGTTAATACCCTGTATCGTAGCAGCACCCCGCTATACTAATTAGTGATTTTGATAGTAAACAGAACGTAACTCAGTGTGTATTACGAGTTTTTACGTCGTTCAAGCGCCCAAATTCCAGTCCCAAAGTCTGCTATTTATACACGAAAATTGACCTCCTTGCGCACCGTAAGCCTTATCCCTTACGGTGCGTAAGGGACACCTTTTCACTATAGGCTTGCCATGTGTGTGTGTAGCCTTGCTGAGTCGACGATTCTTGAAATTTCGATTTTGACAGCGTTTTGTGAGGATAATCGTTAAGTAGGAAATACCCCCCTTGAGTTTTAGGGGCCCTGATCCTGATTCTGATTGTTCTGAAAATTTTAGGGTTTGTGCAGAATCACTTAGGTGTCACAATTAGGGTTTCCTATTGGATAAAATAATAAAATAAATAGGACTTTTAATGAGGGTTGTTACACTAGGTTCGTACACTAAGTCATAAGCACTTAACTTTACTGACCACTTGGCCATCCTACCTGACATCTCGGGTTTCCTAAGCACATTTTTAACAGGATAATTGGTTTTAACATGAATTCTATGTGTCTCAAAGTAATGTCTAAGCTTCGTTGATGCCATAACTAATGCTAGTATCAACTTTTCTAAATGAGAATATCTAGTTTCAGCATCTAACAAACTTTTACTAACATAATAAACAGGATATTGCTGACCTTCATGATCCTTTATGAGGACGGGACTTACAGCATTCCCTGATACCGCGAGGTATAGGGACAGTGGTTCACCATTCTCAGGCTTCATCAATAGAGGTGCAGTTGAAAGATACTGCTTCAAATCCTGCAGGGCTGCTTCATGCTTCTCTCCCCATTCGAACTTCTTGTTTTTCTTCAGGATATCATAAAATTCTTTGCATTTCTCTGAGGATCTTGAGATAAATCTGTTCAATGCTGCAACTCGCCCTGTTAACCGTTGAACATCCTTCATATTTGAAGGTGTTTTGGTATCCAAGATGGCTTTAATCTGCTCCGGGCTTGCCTCTATCCCTCTTTTGGTCACCATATATCCTAAAAACTTTCCTGCCCCCACTCTGAAATGGCACTTAGCAGGATTTAGCTTCATGTTATATTGGTCCATGATATCAAACTTTCCCTTAATATCCTGAAGGTGATCCCCAGCCTTTTTAGATTTTACCACCATATCGTCGATGTATACCTCCATTGTGTCCCCCAGCTTATCTTTGAACATCATGTTTACCAATCTTTGGTACGTTGCACCTACATTTTTCAAACCGAAAGGCATAGCAGTATAACAATAAATACCTGTTGGTGTCATGAAGGCAGTATCCTCCTGGTCCGAAGGCTCCATTTGAATCTGCTGAAATCCTGAGGATGTGTCCATGAAGGTTAACATCTCATGCTCGGCAGTAGCATCCACCATTGCATCAATATGAGGAAGAGGAAATGGGTCTTTAGGACAAGCCTTATTCAAGTCTGTGTAATCTACACAGACTCTCCATTTCCCATTTTTCTTCTGTACTACGACTACATTCGCTAGCCATCTTGGAAACTTGACCTCCCTGATCATCTTGGACTTCAACAATCTTTCAACTTCCTCTTGGATAATTGCATTTCGTTCAGGAGCAAACTTCCTTCTCTTTTGCTGTATAGGCTTGAACGTCTTGTCAATTCCAAGCTTGTGAGTGATGATGTCTTTGGATATACCCGTCATATCCTCATGCTTCCATGCAAATGTTGACATCCTGCACTTCAAAAAGTTAGTTAATTGTTCTTCAATATCCTGAGGGATATTGGTTCCTACGAGCGCCGAGATATCCGGATTATCCTGATCCAGGATAATTTTCTTCATATCCTGCTCCGAAGCCTCCACGATATCCTGGGCCCGCATCTTTAATTGCTATGCTGCATTAGGCTTGGTTGAGGATTTCATCGAGGATGAGTAACATTCTTTCACATCCTGCTGATCGCTATCAACCTTGACAACCCCCCAAGGGGTAGGAATCTTTATGCATTGATGATAAGTTGATGGCACGGCCTTCATATCGTGGATCCATGGCCTACCCAGTATGATGTTATAGCAGGATAGGGAGTCCATCACACAGAAACGTTGTATCGAGTTGACCCCTTCAACATATACTGGTAACTTTATCTCTCCCACTGTGTTCCTAGCCTCTCCGCTGAACCCAACAAGCACGGTGGATTTCGAAGTGATATCCATCGGAGATACATTCATTCTCTTCAAAGTTTCTAGTTGGATTATGTTAACAGAGCTTCCATTGTCCACCAATATCCTGCGTACAAAATGGTTAGCTCCCTACAATGTTATTACCAGAGCATCATGGTGAGGATCCTGAACAGTATCCCTGTCGTCACTATCGAAAGTGATCACTTTATCAGTTGTGAGGGTCGTCATCCTGGCCGGTTTGTCTCCCCTTTCTGTCTTTGCCTCTTTTGCATGCCTCTTGGCCGCAGAATACGAAGTCCCACATATGTCAGATCCTCCCGAAATAAAGTTGATTATCTTGGCATCCGCAGGAGGTGATGCTGCTCGTTCAGGATCCTTCTCAGTATCCTGACCCTTATTCTTCTTTCTTCCTAAGAGATCCTTTAGATATCCCTTGCTAAGAAGATAGCTTATTTCTTTTCTCAAAGCAATGCAATCCTCAGTTATATGTCCAAAATCTTCATGGAAGGCACACCATTTCGATTTATCCTTCCAATCAGCTTTTTGTTGGTTCTTTCGAGGCCACCTAGCTTTGTCTCCCAAACCCTGCATAGCATACATTAATTCAGGAATGTTAACAGAAAAGCAATATTCAAATAATTCAGGATACTCTTCAGGATCCTCATCTTCAATAGCATTCACTTTCTTGTTGTCATTTCTACCATACGGCTTAGAGCGATATGGTTTGAACGAGGATTCTTCCTATTAGTTGACTCATATGTAGTGGATGAGTTCATCCTTTCTTGCATTTTCCTATCATCCTCCAGCTTGATATATCTCAAGGCTCTATTTCGAGCTTCGTCCAAGTTCCTGCAAGGATTCATCACAAGATCCTGATAAAACTGGGAATCCTTTTGTAGTCCCATCTTGAATGCTTGGACCGCTGTAGCAACATCAAGGTGTGGGATATCCAAGGATTCCCTGCTGAATTTGTTCACGTAATCCCTTAGGGATTCCTGAGGTCCTTGAGTTATCCTGTAAAGATCACTTGTCAGTTTTTCAAAACTCCGACTACAAGAAAATTGACTATTAAATAAATTCACTAAGTGAGCAAAAGATGTAATCGAATGCGGAGGAACATTTAAGAGCCATTTCAAGGCCGATCTTGTTAAGGTAGAACCAAAGCCCTTGCATAAGCATGCTTCCTTGAGCTCCGGAGGGATAGGATTAATCTCCATTCTTTCCCTATACTGGGCAATATGCTCTTCAGGATCCGTAGTCCCATCGTAGAGCTTCATGTTGGGGGTTTGAAATCTTTTCGAGATCTCAGCATCACAGATAGGATATGCGAAACGAGATATCCTGTGGCTGTCTTGGGGCACTTCCGGAATTGGCTGGACCACTCCAGGTACATTGGATATCATGTCCTTCAATTTTTGAAGCTCCCTAGTAAATGTTGATGTCATACCTGCATCCTACAAAGATCCACTATTGTTAGTAGCATGAATATTATTATTTGTCACGTTACCAGTTTGAGGATTCTGGCCATATCCTGAAACATATCCTGAGCTCCTCATAGTTGACATCCTGATCGAGGAGGGTATTTCAGGAGTATGATTCTGGGAATGACTAGGCACAATATTCCCCCTATTATCCTCAGTATACACAGCCAAACTGAAGTTCAAAGTTCTGGGTTGTAAAGGAGTAACAATATCCTCAACGGGAGCAGACCCCTGAACACTCCGAGTAGGGATAATATCCTGAGGTTGTGAAGAAGCTGGCATCCTTGGAGGAGGTGGTGGAAGCACCGAACCGGTAGTAGCAGAAGTTGTAGGAGACACAGTGGAGGGGCTCATGTTTGATCTTGAGGCCATTGTAAACAATGTGGCAAAAAGTTTTGAAAACAGAAAACCGATTAACGATTTCACAAAGATTTTTAGTAAAGATAGCACCACTCGCCCCACAGTTGGCGCCAAATTGTTTTGGTCAAAAATTACCGAAGCAATTAAGTGATCAAATTAGTTAAGTGAGGTAGTGTGCTAGAAAGTGCGTTGGAAATATGCTGGTTAGGTTGTTTGTAAAAACAGTTTTCAGGATACGGCTCAGGATATTGAGTTGTATCTACGATCAAACTATGAGCAAAAAGTAAAGGAAATGACACGAGATGTACGAGGAAAGCCCTTGATCAATCTAGATCGCCGGCATAAAACCTCGGGAGTTGTCAATCGCAGCTGCCTAGTTCTTCTTATTACTTCAAACGTCAGGATACAGTGCAGGATATCGACCAGATCACTAAGTGTTACAATGCTTTTTTGTGAAAGTGGAAATTGCGAGAGAATGGGCGTGAGAGTGTAGTGAGTGTGATTGTGATGTCCTATTTGATCTGATATACCCACCTATTTATAGTAACGAAATACAAACTAAAATTCCTATAAATATGGGATGCTCCCGAATATTCCATTGTTAACGTTGTAGACCGAGTAATGCGGCTTCAACGTCTTCATTTGAACAACTTTGACCGAGTCTCCCGGAGAAAGGGTCTTCATGAACGTTGGGCACCTGGACGCGTACTCCTGCACACAACCCGTTAGTAATCCTGAGGATACCATTCAGGATGTTACCAATATCCTGAATGAGCATCCCGGATATGAACATATATCATACAACCAAGATATAAGTCAAGATATCTCCCAAGATATGAACTCAGAATTTCACCCATAACAGAGTTTATACACTCCCGCCTGTAGCGCATGAAAATTTGGGATTTTCCCCAGGATACTAAGGATTTATCTCCAGTATATTTTTGGATTTTACCCCTATAACACAAGAATTGTCTAAACAGTTGGAACTAATGTTCAAAAATTTTCTAAGTGTTTAAAGACTTCATGCACAGGGGACATTCCTTCTAAAGCAATCGTGTGAAGCTCAAAAGATCAAAATTGGGCTAAGTGTCTCGGACTGGGGACATCTTAGTTGGAGAAGTCGCAAAAGGGGTTGGAGTTTAATACTAGGGTTACACTCAATTCCTGGTATGATCTTTCCTTTGTGAACCTTACATGAATTGTTTAACTCTGATTAAGGCTCAAAATATCCTGAAAAGGATATATCTTTAGGATATGTCTTCAAAATGTGTTTTTGGGATACGTTTCGGGATATTTGATTGAAATATTTGGGAAATGATACTTGGATTGAAAATTAAAACTCTGATCAAATAAGTATTATCAAAACAGGTTTTAGAAAATAGACTGTCTTTTATTCTTTAGAAGTTTTGTCTAAAATTGATTGGATTTTGAGAAATTCTAAAGGTCTTCATAATATATCACTGAGTATATTGGTCAGGATATTTTCAAAAGATAGTTGCACAAATTTTGCAAAGCTAAAATCTACACTAAGAAATGCGTGACAGAAATTAGAGGGCAATAACAAACCAATTGAAAGATGAAATTATCTGAAATAAGCAATACCAGTTGATAACCGAAGGCTTCATCCTAAAACTTAGGACCCATCCACCTTCGGCTATCAAGTTGTTTTAATGCAGAAATAGAAACTATTCATAGGACAAGAAGTAAAATTGTTCAAACATAAGCATAACTCTCAAATTTAAGGGAAATAAGTTTTAGGAGGCAGCGCCTTCTTCGTTCGTGGCAGCATCCGTCTCAGGATCAACCTCAGCATCCCTCTCAGCATCAGTTCGTTTTTCGACTGCCTTTGAAGATCCTTCAGCTGCAGGTTTAGCAGAAGTGCCGCCGAGACTCTTCAGCTTTGTTTCCCAGGCATTGATGTCCCAAGAAGGACATTCGAAGCCCAGTGCTTTGGCTTCGTGGGCCATCTTTAGCCTGGCCTGGAGAAGGGAAGTGATGACGGAACTTTTAAGGCTTTCCCGGTAGCTGATCATATCCTGTTCGTGTTGAGCATGGGCAGCATCAAGATCGCTTTGAGCCTGGAGAGCAACTTTGCTAAGGGCGGCCTGGTGTTCTTGGGTCATAGCCTTGAGCTTGTCCTCGTAATGCCGAGATTTGGCGGCTACAATCATACCCTGATCAGAGATGGTAACCTCGGCTTTCTTCAACTTGGATTCAAGTGTCTTATTGAGCCCACATGATTCTTGATATAAATGAACCAGACGTTCGAGACCCTACAAAGTAAGAGGACAGGTATTGCTTTTAATAAATACTTATAAGCGGTATAAGGTGCAGGATATGGCTCGAGGATATTAACCTGGTTAAGAAAAGAAGTCATGAATCCGCTTGCCTCAATGAACCTGTGATTTTCATAGGGGAATGTATCAGAGATGACAGGAGAATCAGGCTCTTTCCTTTTACGGGAACTTGAACTCCGGGGCTTAGTAGCTGGCGAAGGTTTGGGAATGATGATGGCCTTGGAAATGCTGGGCTTGGATGAGGCCGTGGCCTTGGGACTAGGTTCCTTCTTAATCTGGACCTGATCAGAATAACTGTCCAGCTCTTCAAGGTCTAAAACCTCAGGGATCTTCGCTGGTGCTGCATAAAGGGAAAAGTCATCCACCCTTATTACTCTTTATATTACAATAATTAGTCATTTCAAAAGTAACTCTTACCAGACATTTCGGATGATGAATATTGGCTGGAACTCGGGATATGTGTGGTAAAACTCCTGTCACTTGCAGGTAATTGGTAAACTGCTTTGATTCTTTTTTCTGATTCCGCAGTAGGGGGAGCTACTTCCTTAAAATTCACTGCGAAAAGATCAAATAAGAAGATATTAGCACAAGATAAAAGTTTAGAAGTACATGGGGACATTCATGATCCTACCGGTGGTTAACTACTCCACCGGAAGACTAGCACCCTCACGAATGGAGTCTCGTTTGACGAAGAAGAACTTGCGTTGCCATCCATCTTCGTTTTCGGTGGCTTTAAGAATAAGGGGTTTGCTGGAAATTGAAAAAAGCAGAAACCGACTGGAACCGTGGGATCGGAGGCGGTAAGCGATTGACAGATCTTCGATGCAAAGGTCGGGACAGTGAAGGTTTTTAATTTGGTTGAGTATGATTAATACCCTCCAGACCATGGGCATGGTTTGGGCAAAGGAAATACCGGTAGTCCGGAAGAATTGCATCATAAATTCGGGAAAGGGGTACCGAAGACCTAGCGAGAAAGGGTATGCCAGGAAGCAGACCCAATCAGCAGAAGAAACGTCCGATCGAATTGATCGATCAAACGGTCTGAAAACCGTGCCATCGGGGAAAGCACCGGAAGCTCTCAATGCTGCAATGTCCGCGTTATCAAAAGCACATATCTCCTTCTCGGGATTTTTAAGAAGATTTTGCTGGATGAAGGTCTCAGATGATTCGTCGGTTTAAGAAAAAGTTCTATTAGCCATTGCAAGTAAAGGAAAAGAGATTGACAGGAAATGAATAAGAAGTAAGGAATTACCTGGAGACTCCGTTGATGGTATCTGCTTTTCAAACAAGAAGAGAGAAGATATAGGAGCGTTGTAGATGTCCATCGAGTTAAAAGCGCGTTGGAAGTTGTATGGTGTAATCTTGACCGTTATCTCGATTTAATTGCCTTGATTCGCGAGACAGGGTTTTTGAAATATATCCGTTGGATTGGTATACCAACAGATATATTTGGGGACAATTGTTATGGGTCATTTTCTGAGCATATATATCCTGACTAATATTCTGCTTTTGAGTGTTTACTTGTGATCAAGATACCGAATCAGGATATTGGTAACATCCTGGTGCGATATCCTGGTATTAGCTAAATTAATCACGTGCAGGTTAGAAGCTGTGGGTCACTAACGGTCGAATGGACATGTTCTCCTTAAGACTCGGGCAAATCAGTTACATGAGAGACGTTGAACCCGAAGGACCAGGTCTACAACGTTCAAGTAGGGAATATCCGCCGAATCCCGGTTTAATAGGGTAGTTTGTTGAATTTCTTTTACTATAAATAGATGGGGTGGATCAGATTAAGGCACGCAATTTTTCACACACTCTCTTTCGCACACTTTGCTCTCTAGCTTCTAGCAAACACTACACACAAACACTTGTACTCGAATTACCTTGTAACACCTAGTTGATCCGCATCACATCCTGCACTGTATCCTGATATTCGAAGTAATAGAAGAACAAGGCAGCTGCGATTGTCTGCTCCCGAGGTTTTGTGCCGGCGATCTAGATTGATCAAGGGCTTTCCTCGTACATCTCATGTCACCCTTTACATTTTTGCTCATTGTTTGATCATAGATACAGCTCTATATCCTGAGCCGTATCCTGAAACTGTTTTTGCAAATAATTTGATTAACATATTTTCGACACTCGTTTCTAGCACACTACCTCACTTAACTAATTTGATCACTAAGTTGCTTCGGTAATTTTTGACCAAAACACTTGTATTTTGCACGAAATTTACCCGCAAGTTAGGAGTGACATCCAAACCTTGAAGGGAAATTTCCATTTCATATTCTTGTGGGTCTTATCTTTTGGTAAGTACCAACTACATTAGGGTACGATGTTAACAAGTTAGAGGTGAAACTCGCATCTTGATAATTAGTCCCACTCCTTGATTTTCAATCTCACCAAAGTTTCGAATTCTCCAATTGATTAAGGGCGTGTAATAACTGGAAGGACAAATATCGTTAGTCGATTATCGATGAGAATGTTTGTCTATTAGGCCAAAGCACGTTTCCTTAATTCAAGAAAGGGCTTCGATTCACTTTGGAATAGTTGACGTTTCTGATGTGTGCAAAATTTAACATATAAATTACATCAAATGAGGCATAAAACTAACCCTTTTTAGTACTAATGTTGGAAAAAAGCAAGTTTTTGTCTTCCTTTTGAATTTACAGGACCAAATGAGCTTAAACAAACAAAAGGAGCAAATAAGCAGCCAAAACCAACATAAATACAAAAAGAAGGAATAAACGTGACATGCCCGATCCCTCGGCAGCATCCCCAAAGCAAAAACAAGGCAACAGAAGAGTGACCACGGGGCCGTGCCCAGCTGAACACGGGGCGTGGTCAGGGACCTGCACAAAAGACAAACTTGTAGAAGCTTCCACGCACACCATAGGGGCGTGCCCATCTCAGCACGGGGCGTGGTCAACGCAAAGATATGCATAATTTTGCCAAATCTTGATAGTACAGATATGGAGTTGACCACGGGGCCGTGCCCAGGAGACACGGGGCCATGTGGGGCCCTCTGCTGACACTTGCAATTAATGAAGGAAGAGAAAAGGCTGGCCACGGGGGCGTGCCCACTGGACATGGGGCCGTGGCCAGAGTATTGTGCAGGCTATAAATAGGGGTGTTTGGTTCACTTCAAAGGCACCACTTGGCAAACCACTACTCTCCCACTTTGCCACCACTACAACACCAACACCCACCACCATCATCCATTATCCACCTTTAGAGTGTGTAGTACTCTCGGGATCCAAAATTGATTGTAAGGGTCATTGCCAATCAAAGGCCATGTTTGGTTAAGCCTCTTACATCACTTGGTGAAGACAAGTCTTTTATATATTACTTTTGATTTTTAATCTTTCTGCACTTTTTATTTGGGTTTGTCTTAATGACTTTAATAACTAGTTTCTTATTTTGAAGGTGAATTCTTCCTATCATTTTTCCGTGGTGTCTTGAAGTTACTTTACTGTCTATATAAAGTAAAGTAAAATATTGCATCATTCATGTCTTTACGGTCTATATAAAGGCATGTTGTCTACCTGGTCGGGGGTTAGGGGAATGGTTTGGTAAGATTCTTGCCTTGTTCAGTGTATAGATCCTGCAAAGACCTGGTTCAAGCTTACTAGGACCTCCTTCAATACCCACTCGTATTGGATGGCGGGGGTGAGAATAGCTTGAACCCCTCATATGTAAATTACTATTAATACATTAAATCAGCTTCTTGGGATTGTATCCTTGCTGAGACAAACCACTTAGCCGTGGGTAACGTCACCTTCAAAAGAGGGGCCACTTTTCGCATTAATAACTAACTTAATTGTCTTTCAATATTCTGACCCTTTGGGATTGTATCCCTGCTAACTCAAACCACTGGGTTGAGGGTAACGTCACCTTCAAAAGAGGGGCCTACTACTATAACTAAGATAATCTCTTAAAAAGTCCGAAAGTGCGAAAATCATCAAAGGATACATTAAAGACGAGTCAGATCCAAGTGATTCTATCTTGTCTATCTGTTTTTATTTTATTTATTTTTTCATTTTTAGTTTTTATTATTTTTATGTTTCAAAACTTTTCTCAAAAAATGTAGATTGATTAGACGTTGAGGATAAACTGGTACTAAAAGCTCTTGTGTCCTTGGACGACCTCGGTATCTTACCAACGCTATACTACGCTCACGATGGGTGCACTTGCCCAAGTGTGTGTTTAATGTTAGTAGAGTATCGTGTTTTATAAATTTAAAACTTGACTAATGCGTAAAATGGGCTCAAAATGTTAATAAAATCATATCACACCTAACGCACACCAAGTTTTTGGCGCCTTTGCAGGGGACACAAGGATTTTAAGAAAGTTTAAAATCAACGGCCTAATTATTTTTACTTATTTTTCTACTTTTTAGGACTTTTCTTAATTTTTCAGTTTCTGCAGACTTCAGCACGGGCCGTGCTCAGCCAGACACGGGCCCGTGTCCAGGCTATGCAGAAATTTGCCCAGTTCAGGTAACTGGCCATGGGGACGTGCTCGCTGAACACGTCCCATGCCAACCTTCTATTTAATTTTGGTACTGGCGATCTGCTAATCCAGGAACCGGCTAGTTTGATGGAGCCTCGGTCCCGATACGATGTGTTTGGTGCGTTTATTATTACTAAGAAAGGAGTAGAAGATAGATACGACAACGAGCAGTCAGTTATAATCTGGTCTCTATTGAAATCTTGACAATTTACAGCACCATGAGACCAGTTGGACATCATTTCCCCTTAGGGACCAAAAGCTTGTCTAAATGGGAACCCCAACTCCCTATTTATAGGCAACAACCTACACATATGGACTATTCTACTCTCCATCCGTCCGGATGGTCATCCGTCCGGATGAACTTTGATAATTATAAAACCGTGTCCAACTTTATCCTATTCTATACAATATTCAACACATGCTCTGTTTAACTATTCACACAGTGGCAGACGTACGAAATATACACCAACACGATCTGACCACGGGGCCGTGGCCAAACGCCCAGTATCATAAAAAAAAATTTCAACACCTTTTTACACATTTAGTCAACCTAAAAACTTATTTTTGGGACACATTGAGGACAATGTGTAATTTAAGTATGGGGGGATGCTAAAACCTTGAATCTTGCAAGTCCTAATAACAAGCCTTACATAAAACTCTATTAGAACCGCTAATCAGCCCAAATTTTTTCAAAATTTTTCATTTTTTTTACTTGTCTTCGTTTAATTCAGGAATAACAAGTTCTAAAAAGGTTATATTTTTACAAATTTACAACCGATAGCGTCGTGATAAAAAGAACCGAATAAGAAAATTATGAAAAGGCATGACAAATCTAATTAAAATTTGATTATATGTACTTGATCACATTATAAACCCATTCCCACAACAAGTGAGTTTTGAGCTGTCGCAACCCCCGCCCCCTATCTGTCCCGGGAACGGGCGGCCGCGAGACCAGTTGTGGTGGTATCATTTTTTTTTTTATCATTTTGGCAGCGGAAATTTCATCAGGACCGTAGTTAGGAAATATTTATCAGAGTAAAACCACCATATTTTATATAAATAATCACACGGGTAAAACCCAAGTTTCTTATTACAACACATTTATAGGGATAAACCCTATTTTATTTAAAACATCGTCTTTTAGGTAACTTTTATAGCCACATTTTTCCAAGGCGTCAGTGCTCTCCAGCTGGCTTTCTTCTAATTGGCTTTTACATTTTGTTACCTGAAACGCGTTTTAAAAACATTTGTCAGTGGGAAATACTGGTGAGTGAATCCCAGTTTAATTAAGAAGAGTTTCATCCATTAACAGTATTGAGAGCAATCACATTGTTTATTTCTACACAATTACTCATTCAGTATTGTCAATCCTGCTGGTGGGTTATATTACACATTGGCTAACTCGTTGTCTAATGGTAACGTGTTCCACATTTTGTTTACAAAACCCCAACATACCGGCAGTAATTGAAGAACTACAAAGACTCAATCACTGCTTAATCACATTGTAAAACATTTAAGGTTTTGTAAAAACAATTTGCAAAAAGGAGATTACTCACATTGTTGACTTAGGTTTCTTCTAAGGTTTCCTGGTGATTATCTATAATTTACACAATGCACACGCCTTAGTATAATAACCCTTTATATTTACATTAGTTATACCCTCCCCGAGACGACATTCCAACGACTACGTCGGGCAGAACCCTGACAGCCGTTACGGAACCCTGGATCGATCAGGCAGCGTATCTAATACGTAACCGGGGTTATAATACTTACATCGGGGTAGAACTTCGTTAATTAGGGGGATATTATACCCGAGTATAGTGCCTATTATATAGTAATTCGAGAGAGAAAGTAAGAATTGAGCGAACTGACTGAAGGCCCGATGCCCTTCTTATATAGGGCCTGATTTTGGGTTTCACGCGGCCCGCGTAAGGTGAGACTACGGGCTACGCGGCCCGCGTAGTAGGGGTATAGGGCTTAGCCCTGATTGGTCATCACCACTAGACCCGCCACGATATTCACACGTGGCAGCACCGGGTATCGCCTGAGTTTGGAGTTGTCGCGCCCCGCGTAAGATCTTTAAGAGATCTACGCGGCCCGCGAGCGACCTATAAACTTTGTTTTTAATTAATTTTAAATGTTATATCGTATTTTGGGCTCGGTTTTCATATACGGGGTGTATTTTAAGACATATGGGAATATTTTAATATATTTTAGGGTGTCAAAATCTTTTGGAGGGTTGTTATATCCTCCCCACCTTGTTTTAGAGCTCGTCCTCGAGGTCTACTGGAACAAGTGTGGATATTTCCTTTGCATTGCTGATTCAAGTTCCCATGTGTATTCTGGTCCTCTTTTGGAGTCCCACTTCACTTTGACTAGAACTAGTCTTTTGTGCTTGAGGTTCTTAACTTTCCTGTCTTCAATTTGTAGAGGCTTCTCTACAAACTTTAATTGTTTATTCACCTCTATATCCTTAAGAGGCACTACTAGCGATTCATCAGCTAAGCATTTCTTGAGATTGCATACATGAAATACATCATGTATTCCTGCCATTTCCTCTGGCAGTTGTAGCTGATAGGCTACTGGTCCTATTCTTCTAATAATCTTAAAAGGTCCAACATACCTGGGGCTTAGCTTTCCCCTTTTAATGAATCTTACCACTCCTCTCCAGGGAGAGACTTTCAATAACACTTTATCTCCTACTTGAAATTCCAATGGCTTTCGTCTGTTATCAGCATAACTCTTTTGTCTATCTTGTGCTGCTTTCAGTCGTTCCTTGACTTGAGTGATTTTGTCTATTGTTTCTTGTACTATCTTAGGTCTAGATAGTTGCTTTTCTCCAACTTCTGCCCAACAGACTGGCGTTCGGCACTTTCGTCCATAAAGTGCTTCGAATGGTGCAGCATTGATACTTGTGTGATCACTATTATTATAAGAAAATTCTATCAATGGTAAGTAATCGTCCCAATTACCTCCGAAATCAATTACGCAGGCTCTAAGCATGTCCTCCATTGTCTGAATTATCCTTTCGCTTTGTCCGTCCGTTTGAGGATGATAAGCGGTGCTTAGATTCAACTTGGTTCATATTGCTTTTTGGAAACTTGTCCAAAAATGAGAGGTAAAACGACTATCTCTGTCAGAAACAATTGATAGAGGAATTCCATGTAATGAAACTATTTCATTTACATATAATTTAGCTAACTGTTCCATACTGAACATTTCTTTCATTGGTAGGAAATCAGCTAACTTGGTTAGTCTGTTTACAATCACCCAGATTGTATCATTACCTTTTCTTGTTTTGGGTAATTTGGTAATAAAACCCATTGTTATCAATTCCCATTTCCATACAGGCATTTATATCTGTTGCAATAAACCTAAGGGTTTCTGATGTTCAGCTTTAACTTGTGAACAAGTTAAACACTTTGCAACATATGCTGCTATATCCTTTTTCATTCCTATCTACCAGAAATTCTTTCTTAAGTCCTGATACATCTTATCAGGGTGCATCGTATACTTAGACTTATGGGCTTCTTCTAATATACGGTGGCGTAGGTTTCCTAATTTAGGTATCCACATTCTTTTCTTATGGAATCTCCAAATTCCATCTGTTCCTTGTTCTAATTCCTTAATCATTCCTTTTAACTTTTCAGTATCATCCTTGATTACTGATTCTTGTGTTTTTCTAATCTGATCATTTAAATCTACTTGCAGATTTAACTTAAGATAACGCACTCTTTTTGGCTTTTCATGATACTTTCGGCTTAAAGCATCAGCAACTACATTTGCTTTTCCTGCATGATACTGGATATTACAGTCAAAATCACTAAGTATCTCCATCCAGTGTCTTTGTCTCATATTCAACTCCTTTTGCCCAAAAACATACCTTAAACTTTTATGGTCGGTGAATATGGTAAACTTACTACCGTAAAGGTAATGTCTCCAAATTTTAAGGGCGAAAATTATAGCTCCTAATTCCAAATCATGGGTTGAGTAATTCTCTTCATGATTCTTAAGCTGTCTAGAAGCGTAAGCTATAACCTTTTGACGTTGCATTAACACACATCCATAACCTATCTTGGAAGCGTCACAACTGATTACAAAATCATCAGTTCCTTCTGGTAATGCTAGTATGGGTGCATGGGTTAATCTTTGCTTAGGAATTCTAAACGCTTCTTCTTGTTTTGGTCCCCATTCAAACTTAATGGATTTACAGGTTAATTTAGTTAAGGGAATGGTTATTCTAGAAAAATCTCGAATGAATCTTCTATAATAACCAGCTAATCCTAAGAAACTTCTAACCTCAGTTGGTGACTTAGGGGTTCTCCACTTGGTAATCGCCTCGATCTTGGTGGGATCTACATGAATTCCTTCACAATTGACTAGGTGTCCAAGAAATTGTACCTGTTCTAACCAAAACTCACACTTAAAAAACTTATCATAAAGCTTTTCTTTTCTCAATAAACTTAGAAGTGCATGCAGATGGGTTGCATGTTCCTCCTCGCTTTTGGAATAAATAAGAATATCATCTATAAAGACAATTATGAATTTATCCAAATATGGCTTACATATTCAGTTCATCATGTCCATGAATGCAGCTGGGGCATTGGTTAAACCAAATGGCATGACAGTAAATTCATAATGGCCATACCTTGTTCTGAAAGCGGTCTTAGGAATGTCTTCTTCATGTACCTTTAATTTATGATATCCTAACCTTAAGTCGATTTTAGAGAAAAATCATGCTCCTTGCAATTGATCGAACAGATCATCGATTCTTGGTAATGGATACCGATTCTTAATTGTGACCTTGTTCAATTCATGGTAGTCAATGCACATACGCATTGATCCGTCTTTTTTTAATGAATAATATCGATGCTCTCCATGGCGATGAGCTTGGCTATATGAATCCCTTCTCCAACAATTCATCTAATTGTTTCTTCAGCTCTTGCATTTCTGCGGGTGCCAAACGGTAAGGTGCTTTGGCAATTGGTGTGGTTCCTGGTATTAAGTGGATTCTGAATTCTACTTCCCTGTCTGGAGGTTGTCCTGGTAATTCTTCTGGAAATACATCTGAAAACTGGGATACTACTTGAATATCCTTTAATTCTTTTCCTTTAGTGTTAGTGATTATAGAAATCAAATACACTAATGATCCTTTCCTTATATAACTTGTTGTTTTCATCACAGAGATGAATTTTGTGGATTTAGAGAACTTATTTCCTTTAATTGTGATCTTTTCACCCCTTGGTGAATTTACTTAATTGACTTTTGATCATATAAAATACTGGCTTTATTGGCTATTAACCAATCCATTCCAAATACAACATCAAATCCTGCCAGATTTATGGGGTAAAGGTTTGCCATAAATTTCTGATTTAAAATTTCTATTCTTGCTCCCTGCAAGATTTCAGAAATCCTAACGGTTTCCCCATTTACGGTCTCTACTAGACATTCTTGTGGGAGTTTAGTTAATGATTGATTAAGAAGTTTGCAAAATGAAGTATTAATAAAACTTTGGTTCGCACCAAAGTCAAATAATACCTTAGCAAAAACATCATTAACTAAAAACATACCAGTGATCACATCTGGGATCATTTTTGCTTCTTCTGCAGTTAGAACAAATGCTCTAGCATTTTTAGTATTCTTGGTATTCGCAGCTGGAGCTAACTTTGGACAGTTAGGCTTGATATGACCTTGTTCTCCGCAGTTCTAGCATATTCTGTTGTTAGGCTTCTTTCTGCAGTCTTCCTCCTTGTGTCCAGATATTTTACAAAAGTTACAGTATATGGAGCATCGTCCTAAATGCTTCCTTTTGCAATACTTACAGTAGGGTGTACAGGTAGAACCTACATTTCTCCCACGGTTAGAATTTCCAGAACGGAATTCTTGAGTAAGCTTCTGGGTCAGGTTCCCCCTTTGATCCTCTTCTCGTGTACGAACTAATTCGTCTGTCAAGGTGTTAGCTAGTTCTACAGCTTCTTCTATGGTTTGAGGTCTAGCTGCCTTGACTACATGTCTAATCTCCCCAATTAATCCCCGGATGTAACGGGAGATTAATACTGGTTCAGGTGAAGCAAGGGTTGGTACTATTCGGGCATATTCAAAGAATAATGTAGTATAACCCTTACTATCTATTCCAATCATCCTAAGATTTAGAAATTTGTTTGCTATCTGTTCTTTCTCATTAGAAGGGCAAAATTTCTTTTCTACCATGTTTTTAAACTCTTCCCATTCCATATTGTAAGTTCTATCACTTCCCCTAGACTGGAGGATAGTGTTCCACCATTCTAGTGTTGAATTCTTAAACAGGTTGGAAGCAAACATTATCTTATCCTCTTCAGCACATTTACTTATTCTTAAGACTGCCTCGGTCTTTTCTATCCAGCGTAGAGATGCAACGGCTCCTTCATTGCCCGAGAATTCCATTGGTTTACAAGACCAGAATTCTTTATAAGAACAACCGTAAGACACGGTTCTTCTTCTTTTGGGAATGAGCACTTGAAGTACGAGTCCATTGTTTACGCTGTTTTCAGGTTCAGATGGTCGCTTACTACCATGTTTACTTTTATTTTCCGCTTCCTTAACTGTTTTGATAATATATGGCATTGCATCTATTATCCCTTGTGCCACTATATGCTGCATGGCACTGTTATCTACTTGGTTTCCATTATTGTTGTTGTTCGAGTTCTCATTAACCAAGTTATTGTTACTCTGGTTATCGTTATTCTGGTTTTCCTGGTTTACCTCGTCGTCCATCTGAATTTTAAACATTCACCAATTATTAATATCACAAAATAATTAATAAATTGGGTAATAACCACACCACACACATATTGGTCAAAAGCGTCGAGCATTGCGACTTTACTCTTTTCTATTATAGTATGCTTCTAATACAAACCAATACTAGAAATTAAAAATTACAGTACAATACTACTATGCATCGCTAACCACGGAGTGGTCTATACTACAACATATATTATTATTATTACACATATATATATTATATTTTTTTCATACAAACATATTATATATTATATTATTATTATTATTATTACCAACTTCACCATCTCCTTCACTGGTCTGGATTCATCCAGTAATCCATATTGCGCTCGTCGTATTTCCAGATGAGTCACTCTCCTACCTGCCTCATCCTTTCACTACTCTCTAAAATTTCTTCTCCGAAAGTTCGGAGCTCATGCACATTATCTGCACTCATTGGGGTGCAGGTGCTGGTACTGGGTCTGGATACTGGGGCATGGGATTCTCCTGAGGGTACGGATTCTCTAATATCTCCCTAATGTATTCATCGTTATCATAGTAGTAAGGATCTAGAGGGTCCAGACCTGGATAGGCTACTAAGTTCGGCATGGGTTCGTCGTTTAGGTAGTAGCGCGACACATAATCCCTATGATCGTCAAACCATGGATCATAATCTGGGTCTAAGGGATTAGTGGCTGGTATCCTAGGTATCTCCTCAGGGTTGAAATCATGCATTTCTACTTGATTTTTAGGGTTATCCTCTATCTCCATCGGCCGAGTGGGGAATAAAGGTAAGGGTTGTGGGGCTACTAGTTGTTCCAGGTTTGGGTCAGCAGTAGTTGTTGCTAGGATATGAAAATTAGCTAGGCTTCTATTAAGCATATCCTGTGTATGGGCATCTGACTCTCACTTAGCGGCTGCTAGGACTCTCTACTGTTGCAACTTTCGCATTCTTTTCCTATGCTCGAATGCTCCCTTACTGAACCATCCTCTCTTTTTCTGAGGGGATGACTCTTCAGACTGAGCTTAAAGACAAACATCCCTTCTTCATTATCAGCGGCATACCCAGAGAGGGCAGGCTGTGAAGAGGTACCTTCACTCCTAGGTGAATCGGACAACTGACGATACGCATAGAGGGTCCTTGATCACTCATACTGTAAACTAACAAATAGTCAAATAACACACAACAGTAAAATATAGATATGCACGTATTTCCATAATTAATTTCCTAACAATTTGGATAATATTGGTGTCAGCAGAACACTTCTGTGGCTGAATCAGTGGCTTAGCTCTGATACCACCTTCTGTCGCAACCCCCGCCCCCTATCTGTCCCGGGAACGGGCGGCCGCGAGACCAGTTGTGGTGGTATCATTTTTTTTTATCATTTTGGCAGCGGAAATTTCATCAGGACCGTAGTTAGGAAATATTTATCAGAGTAAAACCACCATATTTTATATTAATAATCACATGGGTAAAACCCAAGTTTCTTATTACAACATATTTATAGGGATAAACCCTATTTTATTTAAAACATCGTCTTTTAGGTAACTTTTATAGCCACATTTTTCCAAGCCGTCGGTGCTCTCCAGCTGGCTTTCTTCTAATTGGCTTTTACATTTTGTTACCTGAAACGCGTTTTAAAAACATTTTTCAGTGGGAAATACTGGTGAGTGAATCCCAGTTTAATCAAGAAGAGTTTCATCCATTAACAGTATTGAGAGCAATCACATTGTTTATTTCTACACAATTACTCATTCAGTATTGTCAATCCTGACTGGTGGGTCATATTACACATTGGCTAACTCGTTGTCCAATGGTAACGTGTTCCACATTTTGTATACAAAACCCCAACATACCGGCAGTAATTGAAGAACTACAAAGACTCAATCACTGCTTAATCACATTGTAAAACATTTAAGGTTTTGTAAAAACAATTTACAAAAAGGAGATTACTCACATTGCTGACTTAGGTTTCTTCTAAGGTTTCCTGGTGATTATCTATAATTTATACAATGCACACGCGTTAGTATAATAACCCTTTATATTTACATTAGTTATACCCTCCCCGAGACGGCATTCCAACGACTACGTCGGGCAGAACCCTGACAGTCGTTATGGAACCCTGGATCGATCGGGCAACGTATCTAATACGTAACCGGGGTTATAATACTTACATCGGGGCAGAACTTCGTTAATTAGGGGGATATTATACCCGAGTATAGTGCCTACTATATAGTAATTCGAGAGAGAAACTAAGAATTGAGCGAACCGGCTGAAGGCCTGATGCCCTTCTTATATAGGGCTTGATTTCGGGTTTCACGCGGCCCGCATAAGGTGAGACTACGGGCTACGCGGCCCACGTAGTAGGGGTATAGGGCTTAGCCCTGATTGGTCATCACCACTAGACCCGCCACGATATTGACACGTGGCAGCACCGGGTATCGCCTAAGTTTAGAGCTGTCGCGCCCCGCGTAAGATCTTTAAGAGATCTACGCGGCCCGCGAGCGACCTATAAACTTTGTTTTTAATTAATTTTAAGTGTTATATCGTATTTTGGGCTCGGTTTTCATATACCGGGTGTATTTTAAGACATATGGGAATATTTTAATATATTTTAGGGTGTCAAAATATTTTGGAGGGTTGTTATATGAGCCTTTATTGAACATACAAGCATATATCTTTAAACTAAACGCTCATTTTTCGTTTCTTGTGTGAATAGCCGCTTGGTTCTTACGACTCTAGAACTTGCCATGACGATACATTCTCGGTCTTTACCAACTTGAACCCAAGTAAGTAAATGATAGAGGCACTAGGACTACCCCTTTTTCCTTTCAACACCATTATTTTTCATCTTTTTTATCACCTACCCAAAATCCCCCTAGTTAACCCCTTTGAGCCTAAACCGTCACACCTTGACTTTTGCGGAAGCGTGATTATGGTGTGACTTTCTTAATATCATTGCATTCAATCATCACAACAACTATATGATAAAAAACCATAGATGGTTATCCATTAATTAAGTTTAAAAACATAATTACAACATTGTCTCAAAACATAGAAATTCAAATTCAAGTACAAACCATGCAACTTGTTTAAGAGTTCACAAAGACTCGACAGATGACATTAAATAAAACCAAGATTTGGAAGACGCATCTCATCCAGGAATAAGACACCCTGACCAAACCCAAAGACCATGGATGACATCTTTTATTCATAAACCACACTTGGAACTTCCGAACTCCCGCCAGATCCACAACTAATTCCCTGAAATACATGTGTTTTGAAAACATCAACAAAAGTTGAGCTAGTTCGTGTGTTTGTTTGTGTGTATGAATAAACCTTTGAAATCATTGTAAGTATGTATGTAAGTTTGTAAATCCCGGTATGAAAGCAACAAGGAAAACAGATCATTAATGGTTTGCAAGGCCATTAATATGTGTGATGTGATGCATGAAGGCTCAAACCTAGCAGACTTTGCACCGGGCTTCCGGCTCTAAGACATAGTCAACCCATGGGCCAAACCCTGGTCCAACATGGTCTATCACTCATGTCCCTCGGTGCTACAACGAGGATTAATGGTCTTAAGTGTAATACCCACCACTCACATGATCTAGCAATACCTTTCCTTAGCTAACCATACCAAATAATAACGTTTGTAAACAGTTGTAAATGTACTTCACCCCCGAAGTTATAAAACTGAAAATAGTTAAAAGAAAAGGGGGTCATGAACTCACAGTCTTGCGTCTTCAGTCACCGTAACTCAAGCTCCTTCGGGTAAACACGACTACCTACAACGTACTATGATCTATTAGACGAGCGGGTCGTGCCTTAACTTTTATTAATTAGTGTCTATGAGTTACATTTCTTCGTGCCTTCGATTTTATTCCAAGTTATATAATTATTTGTTAAAATAATAAATATTTTAACTTAAATTATATTTATTAAATTTTGGAATAATTGTTAAAACAATATATTTTAACTTAATACTTTCCAAGTATCTATACTTGTATATCCTTCCCAAGGATGGGTGTATTTGTATTCGTATTCGTATTCTTATACTTGTATATTTTTTCCATGCATCAGGGTCGTATTCCAGTGCGTATTTATACATACGAGAATACGTATTTTCTTGTAATTGTTAAGTATCCTTATACTTAATTTCGTATTAATTTTCCGGAATATTATCTTTAATAAAAGTCCACCTATATATTCTGATAACTGTGCTAACCGTACTTAATGCATCATTTGAGGCAATAAAGCTTTCATGCAATATTGGTATGACATTAAACAATGTATGATGCACATGTATGTATATGGCAGTAATCAGAAAGCAGTTAATTGCAAATTTAGTACAGTTATTAAGCACTAATCATGGTTATTTAATTGTACGGATACCTGAATTTTTTACAGTTGTCACATTCCCCCCCTGTTAAGAAAATTTCGTCCCGAAATTTTAAGCTTTACTACTAGCTGCAGGGGTGTTAGGGAATAAGTGCGGATATTTAGCTTTCATATGGTCCTCACGCTCCCAAGTAAACTCTGGGTCGTGACGTACGTTCCATGTAACCTTAACAAGCTTAACACAACTCCTCCGAGTTTTGTTAACTTTCCAATCAGTAACCTCAACAGGTTCTTCGGTAAAGAATGTGAACTTCATCAGCAGGTATGATCACTGTTTCTTGAGTTGGACTCTTCTTCAGACTAGATACATGGAATGTATCATGAACTCCATTAAGTTCTGCAGGTAGTTCCAACTTGTATGCTACGGGACCAATCCTTTCCAGGATTTTGAACGGTCCAATAAATCGTGGGTTTAACTTACCACTCTTTCCTAAGCTTGCCACACCTTTCCAAGGTGAGACTTTCAATAAAACCATATCTCCCACTTCAAACTCCAAAGGTTTCCTTCTTTGGTCCGCATAGCTCTTTTGTCGATCACGAGCCGCCTTGATGCGTTCTCGGATCTGTATAATCTTATATGTCGTCTCTTGGACCAATTTGGGACCGACTAACTGTCTATTGCCTGCATCTGCCCAGCATAACGGTGATCGACACTTTCGTCCGTAGAGAGCTTCAAACGGTGCAGCTTGAATGCTTGTATGGTAGCTGTTGTTATAGGAGAACTCAACCAAAGGCAGGTGAGTGTCCCAACTACCACCCAAGTCCATTACACAAGCTCGTAACATATCTTCAAGCGTCTGAATCGTTCTCTCACTTTGGCCGTCCGTCTGTGGATGAAATGCGGTGCTCAAATTCAACTGTGATCCAAAAGCTTCTTGGAAAGATTGCCAAATCCTTGACACAAATCTCACGTCTCTATCAGATATAATCGAGATAGGCACTCCATGACGTGCAACTATCTCCCTTAGGTACAGCTCAGCTAGCTTACCGATGTTATCCTTCTCCCTGATTGGCAAAAAGTGCGCAAACTTTGTCAGACGGTCTACGATTACCCAAATCGTATCATGACCTCTGGGTGTCATGGGAAACTTTGTTATGAAGTCCATCGAGATCTGCTGCCACTTCCACATGGGTATCTCGGGTTGCTATAGGAGACCTGAAGGCTTCTAATACTCGGCCTTCACCTTGGCGCACATCAAACATTTTCCAACGTAAGTAGCCACATCACCTTTCAGTCTCGGCCACCAGTAGAAATCCTTCAAATCTTGGTACATCTTATCTGATCCTAGGTGGATCGAGTACCTTGATTTATGAGCTTCATCAAAGATCACATCTCTAAGACCTCCAAAAAGCGAAACCCAAATTCGTCCCATGAAACACAATGTTCCTTCCTCATTGGGTACCAACTGGTTCTCCATCCCATGGAGATATTCATCCTTCAAGTTTTCCTTCTTGTGAGCTTCTCTCTGCACACCACGAATGTGCAACGAGAGGCCTGTTTGAATGATCATTTCCAAAGCCCTAACCCTTATGGGCTTAATCCACTATTTTCGACTTAAGGCGTCTGCCACCACATTCGCCTTCCCTGGGTGATGTTTGATTTCACAATCATAATCGTTTAACAGCTCCACCCATTGTCGCTGTCTCATATTAAGCTATTTCTGATCGAATATGTGCTGGAGGCTCTTGTGATCTGTAAAGATCGTGCATCGGGTACCATAAAGTTAATGCCGCCAAATCTTCAAAGCAAACGCCACTGCGCCTAATTCCAAATCATGCGTGGTGTAGTTCTTATCATGAACTTTCAACTAGCGTGAAGCATAAGCGATAACCTTCTGTCGCTGCATCAGCACACAGCCAAATCCCTGACGCGAGGTGTCACAGTATACCACGAAGTCATCGGTGCCTTCGGGTAGGGATAAAATTGGTGCATCGCAAAGCTTATTCTTAAGCAACTGAAAAGCTTCTTCTTGTTTATCTCCCCATTCATACATCCTGTCCTTTTGAGTAAGGGAGGTCAGTGGTTGAGCGATTTTAGAAAAATCCTCAATGAATCGGCGATAATACCCAGCTAAACCTAGAAACTGACGGATCTCGGTCGGCGTCTTCGGAGTTTCCCAATTCTTAATCGCCTTGATCTTGGTGGGATCCACGTGGATTCCATCTTCATTCACTACATGACCAAGGAACTATACTTCACGCAGCCAGAACTCACACTTCGAGAACTTAGCATACAGTTTCTCCTTCTTGAGCAGCTCTAAAATCGCTCTAAGGTGTTGCTCGTGCTCTTCCTTCGTTCTCGAATAAATCAAAATATCATCGATAAATACAATCACGAATTTATCGAGATATGGCTTGCAAACTCGGTTCATCAGATCCATAAACACTGCCGGCGTGTTTGTCAACCCAAACGGCATCACTAGAAACTCGTAATGTCCATAACGAGTTCTAAAGGCAGTCTTCAGTATACTCTCTTCTTGAATCCGCAACTGGTGATAACCTGATCGAAGATCGATCTTGGAGTAGTAACTCGAACCTTGAAGTTGATCGAAGAGATCATCAATCCTAGGCAAAGGATACCGATTCTTGATGGTTAACTTGTTCAGCTCTCGGTAGTCAATGCACATACGAAAAATACCGTCCTTCTTCTTGACAAACAGAACTGGAGCTCCCCAAGGCGAGAAGCTTGGTCTAATAAATCCCTTGTCCAAAAGCTCCTGAAGTTGCGTCGACAATTCTTGCATCTCGGAAGGCGCAAGTCGATAAGGTGCCTTGGCTATAGGCGCGGCGCCTGGAACCAAGTCAATGTGGAACTCGACTTATCGTTGCGGCGGTAATCCTGGCAAGTCTTCGGGGAAGACCTCAGGATATTCCCTTACCACAGGGATATCTTCCAACTTCGGCTCTACCACTTTCTTATCAACAACGTGAGCCAAGAAGGCAACACATCCTTTCTGCAAAAACTTTCGGGCCTTCAAACAGCTGATAATCCTTAGAGGCGTATCATGATTTTCTCCATGCACTACAATTGTCTCTCCATTCGCCATCGGGATGCGAATGATCTTCTCGTGGCATACGATCTCAGCTCGGTTGCTTGACAACCAATGCATTCCAACTACCACGTTAAAGCTTCCCAACTCAACTGGTTGGAGATCGAGCGTAAACTCACGCTCTCCAAGTTCTATTACACAACCTCTAATCACTTCATTTGCCTCTACTAGCTTTCCATTAGCTAGTTCTATCGAGTATGGAATATCTAGCTTACCGGAAACTAACCCAAGTATATTCTTAAATTCTAGGGATACAAAGCTATAATCGGCACCGGTATCAAACAGTACAGATGCAAAGTGTTGGTTGATAGGGAACGTACCTGTAACTACGTTCGGATCCTAGCGAGCTTCCCTAGCCCCAATATTGAAAACTCTTCCTTGGGCTTGATTGTTCTTTGGGCAATCTCGCTTGAAATGCCCGACATCTCCGCAACTAAAGCATCCTTGCTTGTTTCCAGTACCACCCTGGTTGTTGTTTTGTTTGCGGTTTCCATTACCAGCTTGGTTTCCAGAACCACCACGATTACCATTTCCTCCCTGGTTACGGTTCCCAGTCTGATTCCGATTACCGCTTCCACCACGGTTCCCATTGCCATTACCATTACCATTACCTCTCTAACCACCGTTTCCACGACCAGTATCAGCCCAGCATGTCTCCTTCGAATGACCATTCTTTCCACAGTTTTCACACTTCCTAAACCTACACTGACCGGCATGATGGAACTGGCACACATCACACTTAGGCAAAGTGCCCATGTAACCGTTCCCTTTGTTATCCGAACTTGCAGTACCAGTCCTAACTTCGGCTGGCGGGTTCGCATCTCTTTTCTTATTACTAGCTGTTGTTTCCTTGGGTACCCTTCTTGAAATTCGAGAACTTCCTCTTGTTCTCTCCTGAAGACTCGACATGAGTCTCCTTCTTCTTTCCCTCAGAGATTGAAAACTTGTTCAATCTAATCGCTTCCTCTGTCAGTGCCACACTCAAATCAATGGCCTCAGTGATGGTTGAAGGCTTGGATGTCGTTACCATGCTCATGATTTGGGGTGCCAATCCCCAAATGAAACGTTCAATTCGCTTGAACTCCGGTTGTACCATATAGGGAACAACGCGAGATAGGTCATGAAATCTCTGTATATACTCAGCAATCTTCATACCATCCATCTTTAGATTCCAGAACTCGGTTTCCAGCTTCTGAATCTCAGCCCTTGAACAGTACTTCTTTCGCATCAGTTCTTTCATCTCATCCCAAGTCATAGCATATGCGGCCTCCTCTCCCAGAGTCTGAACCTGAAGGTTCCACCATGATAGAGCTCCTCTAGGAATAGTCCAGAAATGTAGGTGACCTGGTGCTCTGGCGCACACTTGTTCATCCGCAGCACAGAATCTGTTTTCTCAGCCCATCTTACAAAAGCTACAGCACCTCCAGTGCCGTCAAAATTCAGAGGCTTGCAGTCAAGGATCTGCTTGTAAGTACAGCCGTGAGGTTGGTTATTTCTTGAGGTACCTCCATTGTGTTCAGAGCACAAGGCCTCATGTTGTGCGATTGCTTGTGAAATCCATTCTTGCAGTTCTGCCTCTGTTGTGGGCAACTGATTGTTCCTTTGAGGAGGCATCTTCTAAAAGAAGATTGTATAGGTCAGGTCTTATGTATATAATAAGTAGTATGTATATAATAGCGTTTGTCATATCAAGTAAGCATGCAGTTATAGCATAAACAGGTAAATTAGCATCGTATTTAATGAGAACATTACGATTGAGCTTTCATTAATCATCGACCACAAATACAGTTACATGTTTTACATAAATATCGTATCAAAAGGGAACACAGGGTCACACTACCCTTGTCCAAAAAGTCTATCAATCTACCATGAGTCAGACAGTCAAAAGGTGGTCTCCAAAAAGGCTTCACTAGCTCAGCTCAATAGCGGTGCTCTCATCAAAAGTAAGCTACCTACATAAAACCAAAAACCGTCTATGCTGATGGTGGTGGAGGAACAAAAAGCAAGTTGCGCACATGCGCAAGCTCCTCCTCAAGATCATAAACATGATGCAACAGATAAATGATCTGCTGCTCAACGGTAAGAAAGCGAGTGTCAAACTCGGGAAATGGAGTAAGTGGTGCAGGAGGATGCGAAAACAGGGATGGTGATGAGCGAGGAACAAAAGCAGGCTGACAATGACATGGCAAAGGATGTGGTGTCATCTCAAGCTCTAAAATCCTGCGGCTCATGATCTCATACTGGAGCTGCAATGATAGAAGTAACTCATCCCGTGTATAACCAGTAAAGTGAGAGGGATGGTAGGGATCAGAAATCGGCATGGTGTACGGTGGGAACCATCTAAGTGGCTCGTCTAGTGGTGAAGAAGTAAAATGAGCAGAACGTGCAGACAGTGGCATGTGAGGGAAAGCTGCCGACACATGTGGGTCATGGCTAGGATGCTGGCTAGAAGTGCCTTCCCTTGGACGGGGTGCGGGTATATCCTGCAAGAAAACAATAGGCAGATCGACACGGTGCACATCTGACTCAACTGGGTGAAAAAGAGCAACATCAATAGGTGCGGGTGCAAATGGGGGAGTGACTGGCTCAATAACAAGAGGGTTAGCGGGTGCAGGAATCGGATCTGGTATGAGCGGTGCAATGTCAGGTATGCCAAATGGAACAGGATCATGATCAGGCAAAGGCTCAGGTGCAGGTATCGGCTCAGGATCAGTGGGTGCATCAATAGGCTGATCATCGGGAACAAAATCAGGCTAAAGTCCAGGCTCAGTGTCATGTGGAGGGGATGGTGCAGCTGACATAATTGTATCATCGTCAGAATCTGTGGCATAACGTCGCAAACTAACTGCCTCTAAGGCGGAAGAAGACACAGACTCAAAGGAATCAGGGACAGAGTGTAAGCTAGAATCAGAAGAAATCTCAATAACAGGAATCCCTAGAAGTGGAATAGCAACAACGTCCTCATCAAGCTCTCTGTCACCATGAGCGTCATCGGGAGGACCATCAACAAATAGGTCAACATCGTCATAAAAAAGATCGTCAAATGGCCAATCCTCAGGAGGAATGACCATGAGAGGAACGGGAGCGAGGATCGGTGCCACGACATGCTCACCATCAGGGTGACCGATGATAAGATGATCGTGCATAGGAATAGGAATAACAAAAGGATCCTCGTCTGGGATACCATCAGCAATCGGTAAATCATCTCCGAAATCGGGCAGCGCAAAGGGCTGAAAGTCGTCGTCATCATCGGACATCATCTCCGGGTCACTCTCGGTATCAGAAGTAAAAATATTTGGCTCGGGAACAATCTCATCGTCAGAAACAATGGCCATAGGATTGTGGTCATCGGACAATCCGCTATCGGATGACGACATGGTATCTGTAACATAGCCATCACCACATATGCACATATATCAACTACTAATCATTAAACATGCAATCAATGACAATGTAATCACATATCCTTCCAAGTCTCCCAGACTAACCCACCTAGTCTCCCAGAGTGAACTACCTAGTCTCCCAGACTAAACCTCCCAGTCTCTCAGACTGAACCACCCAGTCTCTCAGACTGAACCACCCAGTCTCTCAGACTGAACCATCCAGTCTCTCAGACTAAACCACCCAGTCTCTCAGACTGAACATAACCCTTGAAATGTGTTTCATGTCTTTTTGTTTGTAAAAATGTTTGTTTTCCTGGATTTGGGCGTTTCGTGTATGCAATGAAGACATGTTGTAAAAACATTTTCGTGAGAGCCCTAATGATTGTAGTCTAGACTCGAGAGAGAATCCTAGTTCGCTACAATCGAAGCTCTGATACCAAGCTGTCACACCCTGACTTTTGCGGAAGCGTGATTATGGTGTGACTTTCTTAATATCATTGCATTCAATCATAACAACAACTATATGATAAAAACCATAGATGGTCATCCATTAATTAAGTTTAAAAACATAATAACAACATTGTCTCAAAACATAGAAATTCAAATTCGAGTACAAACCATGCAACTTGTTTAAGAGTTCACAAAGACTCGACAGATGACATTAAATAAAACCAGGATTTGGAAGACGCGTCTTGTCCAGGAATAAGACACCCGGACCAAACCCGAAGACCATGGATGACAACTTTTATTCTTAAACCACACTTGGAACTTCCGAACGCCCGCCAGATCCACAACTAATTCCCTGAAATACATGTGTTTTAAAAACATCAACAAAAGTTGAGCGAGTTCGTGTGTTTGTTTGTGTGTATGAATAAACCTTTGAAATCATTGTAAGTATGTATGTAAGTTTGTAAATCCCGGTATGAAAGCAACAAGGAAAAACAAATCATTAATGGTTTGTAAGGCCATTAATATGTGTGACGTGATGCATGAAGGCTCAAACCTAGCAGACTTTGCACCGGGCTTCCGGTTGTAAGACATAGTCAACCCATGGGCCAAACCCTGGTCCAACATGGGCGGGGCTCGCTACACCCAAATAGATCTATCACTCATGTCCCTCGGTTCTACAACGAGGATTAATGGTCTTAAGCGTAATACCCACCACTCACATGATCTAGCAGTACCCTTCCTTAGCTAACCATACCAAATAATAACGTTTGTAAACAGTTGTAACATGTACTTCACCCCCGAAGTTATAAAACTGAAAATATTTAAAAGAAAAGGGGGTCACGAACTCACAGTTTTGCGTCTTCAGTCACCGTAACTCAAGCTCCTTCGGGTAAACACGACTACCTACAACATACTATGATCTATTAGACGAGCGGGTCGTGCCTTGACTTTGTATTAATTATTGTCTTTGAGTTACATTTCTTCATGCCTTCGATTTTATTCCAAGTTATAAAATTATTTGTTAAAATAATAAATATTTTAACTTAAATTATATTTATTAAATTTTGGAATAATTGTTAAAACAATATATTTTAACTTAATACTTTCCAAGTATCTATACTTGTATATCCTTCCTAAGGATGGGTGTATTTGTATTTGTATTCGTATTCTTATACTTGTATATTTTTGCCATGCATCAGGGTCGTATTTTCTTGTAATTGTTAAGTATCCTTATACTTAATTTTGTATTAATTTTCCGGAATATTATCTTTAATAAAAGTCCACCAATATATTCTTCCAAAATATATTGTAATAAATATTATTTAGAAAAGTTATTTATAATTTTTCCCATGGGCAAAATATTTGTATTTTCACACAAGTTCCAAAAATAATATATTTTCAAGTCTAACTTGGAATATATATATATATATATGTTTATTTTTTCTCCAAAATATTATATTCCATTTTTGTTTGAGAAAATATATTTCTACCAAAAATAATATATCTTCTAATATTTCCAAGAAAGTACATATTTTTATTCACCCAAAAATAATATATTTTCTTTTTGTCAAAAATATGATATAACCTTGTAATAATTGTAAAAATCATATTTTCATTTCCTTTGTGTCCAAAATATTATTTACCAAAATATACTGTGTGAATAAATTTCCGGAATATTTTGTAAGTCTTATTCCATAGTTCGGTTTCACCAATATTTTTGTGTAATTGTGTATATTCATTCTTTGGAATTTTGGTAATATTTTAGATTGTAATTTTTGGTATTTTAATGAGTTATATTATTTCATGTCCTAAAATAATATAACAATACACAAAATATACAAATAATCACACACATGGTGTCTTTTAAATATATATTTCCTAAATACATATTTAGTCACTTTTATTTAAGAAACCAACCTCCAATATTTGTATTTTTGTAACAAAAAATTATGGCAAAGTCTTTGTAACAATTTTTGGTTTAAAATACACTTGTAAATACTTATTTAGAAATATTTTTCTAAGTATTTAGATTTTTAGAAAATTTTGCCATAGTTTCCCCTAAAAATGGAGGTTTCCATGGTTTCAAACATATCATTTTCTTTTGTAAAAATCATCACAATCAACCCACAATCAACAATAAACAACCTTTACTTACCAATTTGCCAAAAACAAGTAATAATCTACCACTTCATGAACTTGAATATTTGTAAAAATTTGTAGGAACTTACTAGTGTTATTAGTTAGCCTTGTTATCCCTTTAAAGTGTCATTAGTTGTTTAAAAACTTCATTCTTGAAAAGATTGATCTTTACAACTTATGATCATCATTTCTAAAAATGTTTCTTTATGATTTCTTCTTGTTTCACAAGTGTTTCTACACTTGTTTAACCACCAAAAATATAGTTTGTTTATGTAAGAACCAAGATTTAACAAAACTTATATTTTTAACTTGGTTTCTTTAGAAATCATCCATAAATCTTTAGATCTACAAGTGTTACTACTCACTTTGATCATTATTTTTCAAGAAATCAAGGTATTCTTTCAAGTTCATGATTCATGTGTGGATGATCTATCATCCTATAATATTTCTACTTTCTCATCTTGCTAGATTATGTTTTTAATCATGATCTAGCAAGATCATATGATGATCTACATCATATGTATGAACAAACAACAATCATCAAGTAAATCAACACATAAACAACTTAGTTTCATCATTAAACATGCTTATGTTCATGTTTACTTCTTATGTATCTTAGTGTTCTTAAAAGTTATGAGTATGATTCTTCTTTTAACCACTTAAAATAGAAGTAACTAGCAAGATCAAGACTCTTACCACTAGCACAAGGCTAGGGATGATAAAGAGAAGTTATGAGATGGATAAAAGCAAATGAGAGAGGTCCTTCCACTTCCACAAGCTCCTAGCTTCTTTATATGATCTCTAACACCTTTGTGTATGCTTGAAACTAGATGAAGATGAGTGGATGATGGTGGTGGTGTGGTGGTGGTCTTCGGCTAAGAGCACAAGAGAGGGAGAAAGGAGAGTAGTGTGTATTTAGTGTGTGTGAGAAATGAGCTTATGGTCTTGCATATTCTTTTATATACCAAATTCAAGTGTTAACTTGTGTGTAATATGTCATTAAAGAGGGAACCATATCCAATTTAATATTGAAATAAAATCCACATTGTGGGACCCTAGTTGGGCCATAGACATGGGGGGGGGGGGTAGTAGGATAGGTTTTAACCAAACTAGTTACTTACTAGTTGAAATCCAAGCATTATTTACGTGTTTTAGTTATTAGATATTTGTATGGGGTGTTATGATGTTCGGGGACCATAACTAGCTTGGTAATGTTAAAACAGTGCTTCTAGTGTAAATTTGGTGTTTCAGGTAGTGTCCGGTTGTTCGGTTGGTTACCGGTTTGTTAAAGTGCTAAACTATGCAGTTTAGTGTGCTTTAGGTACCCTTTTGTGACACTTTTGATTCCCGACACTTAGGAAAGCATTCAGGACCATTTAACCATGTTTATGCAGAATATTAGGTTGTTAAAATGCTGATTTTTGCTGAATTCAGCACTTTGGGTGCGTTTTAGGCACTTTCCGGCACTTAAACTATCACTAGAAAGGCAGTTTTGTGATCCTTACTTTCCTACACACTATACTAGTGCAGTACTTGGTTTCTGGCTCATTCTGTGTCTCAATGCACTGTTTGTCTATGTGCTGAGTTCTGTCAGCATTTTCCTAATTTTTCTGATAACTGTGCTAACTGTACTTAATGCATCATTTGAGGCAATAAAGCTTTCATGTAATATTGGTATGACATTAAAAAATGTATGATGCACATGTATGTATATGGCAGTAATTAGAAAGCAGTTAATTGCAAATTTAGTACAGTTATTAAGCACTAATCATGGTTATTTAATTGTACGGATACCTGAATTTTTGACAGTTGTCACATAAACCCTTTTCATTTCAAAAGCCACAAAAAAAATACTCTTTACCCACCAAAACCTTTTTCTTTTCAACCCCTTTGTTTTAGTAAAAAATTCGGTTATCTTGTGACAAAAAAAAATGAAAGTCTTGCAATAAACAAACAAGTTACTCAAAGAAATCTTGTTCGAATGTGCTTAGTTTGAATAAAAGTCACAAAAAAAAAGTTTTACGACGACCGACGCTTTTTAGGCTTTTAGCCATTTTTACTAAACCACTAACTAAAACCACATACCCTTAGCCCAAGCCTAACCCTTCCCCAAGTCCTCTTGATATTTACGAAGGTTTATAGTTAAAAAGGAGGAGGATTGATCGCTTGGCAAGCATATGGTAGAAGTAAGTTCCATGTTAGTCTCGAGTGTTTCACAAAAATACATCTTCGGCCGAGTGTTGAGTGATCTCCCGTGAGGTATGTGAACTTGTATATAAATGGAATTTTAAAGAGGCGTGTTATGCTCAAATAAGTAATTTTTCTTATAAAATGTTCTAAATAAATCATGACGAATAGGATTGTAAATAAAATAAAAATAAAACTCAATAAAGATCTTGGATTCCCGACACTCAAGATAAGCCCAAAACTTCTCTTATGCCTCTTCCATTTGGGTGTGTAAGCCACATATTAAAGAGTTTTGCTTGAGGACAAGCAAAGACTTAAGTGTGGGGGTATTTGATGTGTGCAAAATGTAACATATAAATTACATCAAATGAGGCATAAAACTAACCCTTTTTAGTACTAATGTTGGAAAAAGTGTGTTTTTGTCTTCCTTTTGAATTTAAATGAGCTTAAACGAACAAAAGGAGCAAATAAGCAGCCAAAACCAACATAAATACAAAAAGAAGGAATAAACATGACATGCCCGACCCCTTGGCAGCATCCCAAAAGCAGAAACAAGGCAACAGAAGACTGACCACGAGGTCGTGCCCAACTGAACACGGGGCATGGTCAGGGACCTACACAAAAGACAAACCTGTAGAAGCTTCCACGCCCACCACGGGGGCGTGCCCAGCTCAGCACGGGGCGTGGTCAACGCAAAGATACGCAGAATCTTGCCAAATCTTGATAGTACAGATGCGAAGTTGACCACGGGGCCGTGCCCAGGAGACACGGGGCCGCGTGGGGCCCTCTGCTGACACTTGCAATTAATGAAGGAAGAGAAAAGGCTAGCCACGGGGGCGTGCCTGCTGGACACGGAGCCGTGGCCAGAGTACTGTGCAGGCTACAAATAGGGGTGCTTGGTTCACTTCAAAGGCATCCATTGGCAAACCACTACTCTCCCACTTTGCCACCACTCCACCACCACTACAACACCAACACCAACACCCACCACCATCATCCACCTTTAGAGTATGTAGTAGTCTCGGGATCCAAGATTGATTGTAAGGGTTCTTTGCCAATCAAAGGCCATGTTTGGTTAAGCCTCTTACATCACTTGGTGAAGACAAGTCTTTTATGTATTACTTTTGATTTTTAATCGTTCGGCACTTTTTATTTGGGTTTGTATTAATGACTTTAATAACTAGTTTCTTATGTTGAAGGTGAATTCTTCCTATCATTTTTTCGTGGTGTCTTGAAGTTACTTTACTGTCTATATAAAGTAAAATATTGCATCATTCATGTCTTTACAGTCTATATAAAGGCATGTTGACTACCTGGTCGGGGGTTAGGGGAATGGTTTGGTAAGGTTCTTGCCTTATTCAGTGTATAGATCCGGCAAGGACCTGGTTCAAGCTTACTAGGACCTCCTTCAATACCCACTGGTATTGGATGGCGGGGGTGCGAATAGCTTGAACCCCTCATATGTAAATTAATTTTAATACATTAAACCGGCTTCTTGGGATTGTATCATTGCTGACTCAAACCACTTAGCCGAGGGTAACGTCACCTTCAAAAGAGGGGCCTACCACTTTTCGCATTAATAACTAACTTAATTGTCTTTCAATATTCCGACCCTTTGGGATTGTATCCCCGCTGACTCAAACCACTGGGTTGAGGGTAACGTCACCTTCAAAAGAGGGGCCTACTACTATAACTAAGATAATCTCTTAAAAAGTCCAAAAGTGCGAAAATCATCAAATGATACATTAAAGACGAGTCGGATCCAAGTGATTCTATCTTGTCTATCTGTTTTTATTTTATGTATTTTGGCATTTTTAGTTTTTATTATTTTTATTTTTCAAAACTTTTCTCAAAAATTTAGATTGATTAGACGTTGAGGATAAACCGGTACTAAAAGCTCTTGTGTCTTTGGACGACCTCGGTATCTTACCAACGCTATACTATGCTCACGATGGGTGCACTTGCCCAAGTGTGTGTTTAGTGTTAGTTAGGGGTGAGCATGGGTCGGTTTGGTTCGGTTTCTACTATTAACCATAACCATAACCTCTAGTTCGGTTATGGAGTTTTGGTAACCATAACCATAACCAAACTTCGGTTACAGTTAATCGGTTATGAAGTCGGTTATGGTTCGGTTTTGGTTAATTTCGGTTAAGTAACCAAGCAAGGTTTGAAATAAACAGGGTTGTGTACGATTTGAACTTAGCTTGAGCCTATTTTATAAGATAATGGAGACTAAAATTTTTGGTTAAACTACCGATTTAAGGTTCTTTTTAATAAGATAATTCTCAAACAAAAACAATTATGGCCATAACACCTTAGTTCTTTATCAAAATAAATGACATCTATATCAAGATCATTTTGTTACTAACATACTTTTATCTTAGTAAAAACCCTCTATATGGTTTTGTAAAACAAAAATCCATTATATAAAGTTAACATCACAAGTTCGGTTCAGTTTCGGTTATATCGGTTAACCAAAGCTTCATAACCATAACCATAACCGATTGAGCGGTTATACAAAGTTTCATAACCATAACCATTGGTTATATTGGTTATCGGTTATTAGTGGTTCGGTTATGTCAGTTATGGTTCGGTTATCAGTTATGGTGGTTAATTTGCTCACCCCTAGTGTTAGTAGAATATCGTGTTTTATAAATTTAAAACTTGACTAATGCGTAAAATGGGCTCAAAATATTAATAAAATCATATCACACCTAACGCACACCATTTCTCTACCTGAAACAATCCAATGTTTTATGAGCCTCTCTTTTATGTTATCTCAATTATTATGTGGTTTTATGCTTGTTACTTCGCTCATTTCAAAACTGTTACACGATTCGCACGTTTCCTCGCATTCTAAACACTAATAATAATCTCTCACGAACAAACTAAATTTATGATACTTTCGTTTTTCTAAGTGATACAATGTGGAAACTTGTTTTGCTATGTGAAACCTACATGCTATGTGATACAATTTGAAACATTTATGTGCTACGTGTTACATCTCATAATATAATCAATTTAACAAAAATGTTATGAACGAGTCTCATCCAAACCTTGTTCTGAATCTTTAGATGTCATCAAGCCGACTTTCCAACCCTCACAAGAGGTCTAAGGCTAACTCTCAGAAGAAAATGATGTCCTTCATGGCCGATAAGATAGCATGTATTATTCCCAAGATTGTCACTGAAATTCAGGGATCAAACACTCCTCCCTCCTCTGTTGACTCGAAAGCGGTCCAACCTAAGCCTGTGAGCTTCAACTACAAACACTTTGTCTCCTGCAACCCTAAGCCATTCACGGGCAGCGATGGGGTGACTGCAATGCTGGAATGGTTCGACAACATTGAAGTTACTTTCATCAACAGTGAGTGCCCTGAGCATCTCAAGACTAGGAGTTCTACTAGTGTTTTCCAAGGCAGAGCTTTGGAATCGTGGACCAATGAGAGGAACATCTGCTCAAATGATGAAGCTTATGCTTTACCATGGGCCGAGGTTAAGGAACTGATGATGCTCAAATTCTGTCCTCCGCACGAGCAGCAGAAGCTCGAGGACGAGTTTTAGCATCTGAAACAAGTTGGCGATGACAATCTGGCCTATACCACCCGTTTCAAGCAACTCAGCATAATCGTGCCACATTTGGTGTCTACTCCTAAGCGCATGATCATGAAGTACATTCATGGGTTACCCTCTGGTATGCATGACGCCATTGAAGCAGCATAGTTAGACTCCATCGAAGAAGTTTACCGACTTGCAGCAAGCCTGAACAACAACCGTGTTCGTGATAAACAGTTTGGCACACCTACCCCCTCGAAGGCAGCTAACCAGATAACCCAGCAATCAAGTGGTGGCAAGTGTAAGAAACGAAAGTCTCAAAACTCTGGCTGCAATGCGATTGGACCTACTGCAAATTCAAACCCTGCTCCCCCTGAGAACACAAAGAAGTCATACACTGGAGTTCACCCAAAGAGCGACACTTACCACTATCATCACCCTGCCAACTCGGCTTGTCGTCACTGTACTTCATGCAACCGTTACGGTCACACAGCCCCTTACTGCCGCCAGACCAACCAAGCTCAGCAAGCTCCCCAGAATCCCAAACCCGCAACCAACGCTTGAGCCTGCTACAAGTGTGGTGATACCACTCATCTCCGTCCTCAATGCCGTCAGTTGAATCAAGAGCAGCTGCAACAGCAAGCCCCACGAGGACGCACATTCAACATCAACGCCAAACAAGCTCAGAACGACAATTACGCCATTAATGGTACGTTTCTGATTAATAATATTTACGCTTCGATCCTATTTGATACTGGTGCGGATAAAATATTTGTGTCCGTTGAATTTGAATCTTTGTTAAACTGTGCACGCTCTAACCTACCTAAGTCGTTCTCAGTCAAGATTGCCGATGGTAAGTCTATCTTAGTCGACTCTATTCTCCGTGATTGTCTCCTTACTCTTAATGATCACATTTTCACTATTGACCTCATACCCATGCAACTGGGTAGCTTCGATATCATAGTAGGCATGGATTGGTTACGTAAGAACTATGCTGAAATCGCTTGTCATGAGAAGTACGTTCGCTTACCTCTCCCGTCTGGTGATACTTTGCACGTCTATGGAGACCGACCTTCTAGAGGACTGCAATTGATGTCACGCACTCAAGCGAATAAATGCTTACGTAAACAGTACTTTGTCTTTTTAGCCCACGTAGTGGAAGAAAAGGGCAAGTGAAAGAGCGTAAGTGATGTTCTAGTAGTGTGTGATTTCCCTGATGTCTTTCCTGAAGATCTTCCCGGGTCTTCCCCCTCCTCGATCTGTTGATTTCTGTATTGATCTCGTACCTGGTTCGACTCCCGTTGCCAAGGTTCCTTACCGACTTGCACCCTTTGAGATGCAAGAGTTATCTAGTCAACTGCAAGAGCTACTCGACAAGGGTTTCATACGACCAAGCACCTCACCTTGGGGTGCTCCCGTACTTTTTGTAAAAAAGAAGGATGGTTCGTTTTGCATGTGTATCGACTACCGTGAACTTAACAAACTCATCGTCAAAAATCGTTATCCTCTCCCTCGCATTGATGATCTTTTTGACCAACTACAAGGCGCAAGTTGTTTCTCTAAAATCGACCTTCGATCTGGTTATCATCAACTTCGTGTTCTCGAAGAATATATCCCCAAAACCGCTTTTTGCACACGTTATGGACACTATGAGTTCGTGGTTATGCCTTTTGGCTTGACCAACGCACCCGTTGTGTTCATGGATCTGATGAATCATGTTTGTAAGCCTTACTTGGATCGTTTTGTAATAGTTTTTATTGATGATATTCTCATTTATTCAAAGACCCAAGCTGATCATGAACGCCATTTACGCCTCATACTAGAACTACTACGTGGTGAACGCTTATACGCAAAGTTTTCTAAGTGCGAATTCTGGATCAAAGAAGTAAAATTCCTCGGACACGTTGTTAGCAAACAAGGAATCCATGTTGACCCTTCAAAGATCAAAGCAGTGAAGAATTGGATCACGCCTAAATCTGCATCTAAGACTCGTTCCTTCTTGGGATTGGTGGGTTATTATCGTCGATTCATCTCGAACTTTTCCAAAATCGTTGTTCCTCTTACTTCGTTGATGCAAAAAGAGAAACCTTTTGCTTGGGGTCCCGAGCAAGAGGAATCTTTCCAAACACTCAAGGACTTACTATGTAATCCTCCTATACTTGCTTTCCCTTATGGGAATGATGATTTCGCGGTATATTGCGATACCTCAAACCGTGGTCTTGGTTGCGTTCTCATGCAGTGAGACAAGGTCATCGCTTATGCCTCTCGACAGCTTAAAATACATGAGAAAAACTATACTACCCATGATCTCGAGCTGGGCGCAGTTGTTTTTGCGTTAAAGATTTGGCGACACTACCTATATGGTACCAAGTGTGTGGTTTTCACTGACCATAAGAGCCTGCAACACATCTTTAACCAAAAGGAACTAAACATGCGTTAGTGACGATGGGTGGAATTGCTTAACGACTACGCTGCGAGATTCGCTACCATCCTGGCAAAGTGAATGTTGTGGCCGATGCTCTTAGTCATAAGACTCATGTTAGTAGCATCCGATGTTTCTAGATCACTAGCGATCTTCATGCTTGTATTCGTGAAGCTCAATACTCGTCAGCCAACGAAGGTAGTCTAATCGTTGAAATACGAGGTGCTTCTATAGACTAGCTTGTGACAAAGTTTGATGGACTTCAATACTATCTTGATCGCATCTGGGTACCAGATCGCGACAACCTCCATGAGCTAATCATGAATGAAGCCCACAAATCCCGATACTCTATTCATCCTGGTGCTGATAAGATGTACCATGACCTGTGTACGTCCTATTGGTGGCCTGGCATGAAAAAGGACATCGCCGCTTACGTCTCGAAATGTCTCACTTGCTCAAAGGTCAAGGCTGGGCATCAACATCCTTCAGGCCTTCTCGAGCAACCCGAAATCCCTGTTTGGAAATGGGATAGCATTGCTATGGACTTCATAACCAAACTACCTCGTACACCCTCCGGTCACGATAGCATATGGGTAATCATCGACTGTTTGACCAAATCAGCTCACTTTCTTCCTATTCGTGAAGATTTCAAAGTGGAGAAACTTGCTCGAATCTACACAGATGAAATCATATGTCGTCAACGTATACCCATTGACATCATCTCTGACCGTGAAGGTCGTTTCACTTAACGCCTTTGGAAAACCTTTCAATCCGCCATGGGTTCTCACTTGAATCTTAGTACGGCCTTTCATCCTCAAACGGATGGACAGACATAACGTATTATCCAAACCCTAGAGGATATGCTCCCATCTTATGTCATTGACTTTGGTGGTAACTAGGATGTACATTTACCATTGATCGAGTTCTCGTACAATAACAGCTACCATTCCAGTATTCAGATGGCTCCTTTCGAAGCTTTATACGGTCGCAAGTACCGATCTCCCATCAGTTGGTATGAGATTGGTGACAAGAAACTTACTGGCCCTGATCCAAGAGACGACGGATAAGATTCTTCAAATCCGTGACAACTTACTCAAGGCTAGAAGCAGACAAAAGAGCTATGCTGACAAAAGGCGCAAGCCTTTGGAATTCAGTGTTGAAGACCTTGTTCTACTCAAAGTATCTCCATGGAAAGGGGTGGTACATTTTGGTAAAAATGGAAAGCGCGCTCCTTGCTATATGGGTCCTTTCAAGATACTAGAAAGGATTGGCAAGGTGGCTTACCAACTCTATTTACCTCAAGAACTTAGCAACGTACATCCAACGTTCCATGTCTCTAATCTCAGGAAGTGCTTAGCAGATGAGGAACTTCAGGTTCCCATCGAAGACTTGCAAATAAACGAGACTCTTCACTTTGTGGAAAAACTGGTTGAAATCATGGACCGAGGTACCAAGCGGTTAAGGCGCATCAAAATTTCCATAGTCAAGGTTCGATGGGAAGGAAAGCGTGGTGCCGAATTCACTAGGGAACTCGAGAGTGAGATGAAGACCAAGTATCCACAGCTCTTCGTTCAGTCTTCCTCTTAGATTTCAGGGACGAAATCTCCTAAAGCAAGGGAGACTGTAACGCCCTGCGTTTTGATACCACCTTAATGTTAGCAAGTTTTGTCGTACTTCCTATCCGTTGACGCTTTTCCACTCGTGTATCTTACCTTCGAATCTTCTGTGACTCGAGACGACTGATCATAATGAAAATGAAACTATTTTAATCATAATTGTGTTAAACTATGTGCAAACTATTACTCTATGTGATGCTTCATACATGAGAACGATATGTTTATCCAAATTCTTGACTCTTTGTTATGCTTTGATACTTAATGAACGAGGAAATAATGCGAAACACGGATTTACTCATGACAATTATGCAAATCAAATGTTTAGATGTAATGATATTATAAATAATGGTTACTCACAATAATACGCAACGCAACGCTTAACATCGCTCGCAAACGAATCAAAATCGGAAAATCTAACCAAAACCCAACTCACGGTCCGAATGGGCCATCCGCCCGGATGGAACCTATCCATCCGGATGGAGCCATTCGGACATGGCCATCCGGACCTAACCATCCAAACGAATCGACACGTCAACATCACCTATAAATAGTGGACTTGAGCCTTCATTTTCACCTTTAACCTCTGCTCATCTGCCCTCAAGCTCCCTACGGCGATTCAAGGCTTTTGTAAGCATTTCTCCCTCAATCTTTCTATTTTCCACCTCGGATCCACTTCTACTCCATTCTTCTTTCACCAAATCACATATACACACTCACACTTCAACTTTTCTTAAAAAAAACCACTGATTTTGGACATCTCGAAGATGGTTTCCACTCTTTTTGCTTAGGCATACTGTTGTGGAGCATCAATCAACCGAGATTGATTCAAAATCTATAGGATTCTCACATTTTGGTATAAGATCTAAAAGATTTCCGTATGTTCGGCTTAGATCTAATGGATTTTCAACATTTTGCAACTTATTTCTGAACTCCATTTCAGTTTTACACAATATTGGAGGAATCAGGACTCTGTCAGACTCTCAACTCTTTCCATAGTCGAAAACCAGCTCGAAAACTGATTTCCCCGAAGAGATGGATCGATTAACGGGTCGAGTATGAATCTTCATCAAGAACAGACATCCGATCAAAAAGGCAAGGCCCATTCGCCCGAATGGACTGGCTTGGTGTTTTCCATTGCTCGAGTCCGTCAACATGACCATCCCTGTTAACCAAAACCATTGTTTGAGAAAAGTTTTACAAAAACTTCAACCACAGACCATCTTCCCGAATGGCCATCCGTCCGGATGGAACCCATTCGTCCGGATGACCTGAACATGTTAATCTCCGTTGTAATTTTGTTGCCATGACTGATAAACATTTTAATCAAAACTTCAAAAAAATTTAACGGGTCGCAAATAACCACAGACTATCCGTCAGCACTTAGAGGACTTATGCCCTGTTCCCGTACGCTGGCTGATCCGGCGCTCCCTTCAATCCAACCAGACTGTGTCTAGGTTCTAAGCACGCACTATGAGTATACTCGATCCCTTTTTGTTTTTAAACACTTTGGGATGCAACATGTATTCTATATAAAACACACGACACTTGAAACTTGTTTATAATCATATTCTATCCACTAATAAACATGATACTTGTGATGCTTGTGAGTCTTATATGCTACGTGAACGCTGAATCTTATGTTTAGCCTACCTTGGCAATTATAGCGCTATAGGAGTAACGCACCGCCCTTGAAACTTGGGGTATTGTTAAGTTTGATACTTTTACCTCCTCCTCGTTGCGATGATGTAGGAAAGGCACTTTGCGTTGGAGACTTGGGTTAACGTATAGATTACTTAGCCAAGCATGTTGGAAACTTGTACTGTGTTATTCATGTTGGATATGAGTAATTAAACATTCTAAACTTCTTATGCTATGTATCAAACTTGTATACTCGCCAACATTTTTGTTGATTTTATTTTAATACATATTGCAGGTTGATAGTTTGGACATAGAAGAATCAAGCTAGGGTGACTTTAGATACACACCTTAGAAAAACAATATTTTGAACAATGTTTGAATTTTTGATGATGTTTGATAAAATTTTGACTATGTTTTGGTTTGTATGACAATCTAGTTCTTATTATGAAATTTTGATTAATCTATATTGACACAAGTAGCGTTATGATACTTTGAGCGATTTGTTCGTCCCGTCGCGATGTTTCCACCATCGGTTGGGGTGTGACACCCCCCCCCCCACAAAAAAACAAAGATAATCTGGTAATTAAAATATACACTTAGTACGGCCCCCCTCTTGGCCTAAATTATTCAGATAACTTCTGTTGATCACTAAATTCTCTTACCAAAATCACGAATTATCTTGGAATAGTAGTCCCAATCTGGATGAAAAGATGTTATAGCCGGATCCCCAATCGGGTGAGCTTTCACATAACTCTGAACATCTTTAGCCTCTGCAAGCCCCTCTAAGAACACCCATAACTCACTATTCGGACCTGATCAAAATTTCATAAAACTTCACATACTCCAACCGCATAATCTTCTAAAAACGAGCGCTATAAATTCTACAAAATTACCTAGAACATCATATTCCTTGTTTTCAGGATCCTAATTCCCAGGATAAATCGAAGTGTTTGGCTGCGACAAAACACACATATACCATAAAGGATAAATTACACTTTTCATCCTTTATGTTGGTGCATATTTCGTACGTCTGCCACTGTGCGAATAGTTAGATAGAGCCGTGTTGAATATTGTATTGAATAGGAGAAAGTTGGACATGGTATTGTAATTGTCAAAGTCCATCCAGACGGATGACCATCCGGACGGATGGACATAGTGTCATCCGGATGGGTGTAAGTAGTTGTCTATAAATAGGGACTTGGGGTTCCCATTTGGACAAGCTTTTGGTCCCTGAGGGGAAATGTTGTTCAACTGGTCTCATGGTGCTGTAACTTGTCAAGATATGAATAGAGACCAGATTATAAGTGATTGCTCGGTGTCGTATCTATCTTCTACTCCTTTCTTAGTAATAATAACACACCGAACACGTCGTATCAGGACCGAGGCTCCGTTAAACTCGCCGGTTCCTGGATTAGCACTTTATGTTTATACCAAAATTCAGTGCATGTCCTTTACCTTTAAAATGTTAGAAAAAGTCCTTTTAAGTTTTATAAACCTTGCACGGTCTGTCCTTTGACACTAAACCAGTTAAAATTTTTAGTTATGTTTGGTCACATGAGGGTAGTTTAGTCTTTTTTATGGTGTTTAGAGAGAGAAGGGGTGTTTATATCTTTTATTTTTTTATCTTTATGTTTTTTTAATATATTTTTGTAAAATAAATGGATAAAATGACTAAATTGCCCAAACTTAACTGAGTTAGTGTAAAAAGACAAACTGTGCAAGGTTTTTAAAACGTAAAGGATGATTCCTGGTGTTTTAAAAGGTAAATGACATCTGTAGATGATATGGATATGAAATCTAAACTTGTATTGATTGAATGTGCATTTACAAATAAGAAGGATCCCTCTATTTATAGGGAAAATGAGGGACCAACTAATAAATAATAATTACATGTAGGGACACCTATAATTGCACATAAGGACCTCTAACTAACAATTAGGTCCTCATACTAACTAATATTTATAACTAACACTCCTCCTCAAGTTGGAGCATAGATGTTAATCATACCCAACTTGTTACATATGAAGTCTATCTGTGTCTTACGGAGTGGTTTTGTAAAGATATCTGCTAGTTGGAATTTCATCTTCACATGAATTGGCTGAATAGATGGATGATCCTTTTGAGTGCCAACTATCCGATCTCTTATTAGGTGACAATCAACCTCAATATGTTTAGTTCTCTCATGGAATACTTGATTTTTGGCTATATGTATAGCTGATTGATTATCACAGTATAATTGCATCAAGTTTTCAGAGATAACCCCGAGTTCTCTGAGAAGACGACGAACCAATATCATCTCTGATGTAACATCTGCCATAGCTCTGTACTCTGATTCGGCACTCTGATTCGGCACTTGTTATGGATACGGTATGTTACTTCTTACTCTTCCACGAAACAAGATTTCCTCCAATAAAAACACAATACCCGGTGGTGGATCGATGAGAAATGGGACAACCTGCCAAGTTTGCATCTAAGAATCCAGATATACGTCTATCTCCACCTTCTATAAAAGCACCACACGGCAATGACCCTGATCCAAATACAAGATCCCTAGACTTGGTGTGGTCTTGAGATAACGTAAAACACAAAGAGTAACATCCCAGTGTCCAGTGTATGGAGTGCCCATGAATTGACTTAGGACACTGACGACAAAGGATATATCTGGCCATGTAACTGTTAAATAATTAAGCTTTCCAACCAATCGTCTGTATCGTTCGGGATCGTTCAATGGGCTCCCATCCTTTAGAAGGAGCTTCCTTGTAGGAAGCATAGGATAATCAACCGGTTTGCAACCCAATAAGCCACATTCAGTTAGCATATCAAGGACATACTTCTGCTGAGAAAGGAGTATTCCTTGTGGGGAACGATATACTTCTATGCCAAGGAAGTACCGAAGTTAACCTAAATCACTAATCTGAAACTGAGACTGAATGGACTATTTGAGCTTGGTAATCACATCTTCATCATCCCCTGTAATTATGATATCATCCACATAAACAAATAGAATAATCCTTCAGCCCTGATGATGTGTAAAGAATACAGAGTGATCATATGCACTATGAACCATCCCAAACTCTCCCATAACACTAGAGAAACGGCCAAACCATGCCCTTGGAGACTGTTTAAGACCATATAGGGAACGACGTAGTCTGCATACCTTTGAGGCCTCCTCTTCAACAATGAACCCGGGAGGTTGCTCCATATAAACCTCCTCCTCAAGAATACCATTGAGAAAGGCGTTCTTGATATCAAGCTGGTGAAGCGGCCAATGATAAATGGCAGCAAGAGCAATACAAATACGCACAGGGGGCATTTTGGAAACTAGGGAGAAAGCCTCGTCATAATCAATACCATAAGCTTGAGAGTAACCTTTAGCTACCAAACGAGCTTTTAGACGATGTAAAGAACCATCAGGGTTAAGTTTAACTGTGAAGCCCAACGACAACCAACAACACGCTTACTAGGAGGAAGCGGTTCAAGCTCCCAAGTCTGATTGGCCTGTAAGGCACCAATCTCGTCTTCCATGGCTTGACGCCATCCTGGGTGAGCCAGAGTTGTCATCACATTCTTGGAAATCGGGTAGGAATCCAGGAAAGTGGTAAATACATGAGACTCGGTAGAGATATGAGCATAGGCAACATAATCTTGAAGGCAATAGGTATATCTGGATATGGTGCACCTGGAGGGTCATAGTGTCACACCCCAACCAATGGCGGAAACATCGGGATGAGACGAAGTGTGAAGATTGCTAGAAACATCATAACACTATTTGTGACAATATTTAATAAACTGATTTCATTTCATAATTCATTTGTCAACATTACAAGGAAATCAAATAACATCAAGTTCAAGGGAAATACAATACAACATAATCAAAATTGATACAACGATTAAACCTAAACGTCTATTGTTGGTGCATGTTTGTGACAACAGCTTAGATTTGGTCTTTGGGTATCTTGTAATTAGTTAAACGATAAACAGTTAGCGGGTTTAGCTTTGTAATAGTTAGTTGTAATGTTCGGGCTAACTAAACCCAACGAATTGGGTGTATGGGAGGCGAATTGGGCTTGTCCAATTCGCAGTCCATGAGGTTTTAACCTTGGCCCAAGTTGCAAACCTTGTGTTATATAAACAAGGTTAGGCTTTAGGGTTTAGGTTAATCAGCCAAAACAGTTTTTGAGAGACAGAATTTCGTGAGAGCTTGTGCTTGGACGAAATTGAGTGTGGTTAGGGATCTTGATTAATTGTAATCACTTTGATAGATAATCAATAAAGATCCGGTTTGAAAGTGATTGCTGATTTCTGTTTCTACTCCATCTGCTATATTCTGATCAAGAGGATTCCGCACTCTTGATTGGAAAGACAATTCTGTGAAAGATCCATACGAATAGGGGACCTACATCTATATGTGTATCTAGGCATCAACGCTACTTCATTTCATAGCATCATCATCCTCAACCTGTAACATGTTTAAAATAAAGTTCAATGCAAAAGCAAAGGCGAGTATACAAGTTTGGTACATACGTATCAAAAGATAAGTTTAAACAATTCCATGTGGCAAGCTCTTGATACGAGATAAACAATAAAATTGGCATGTGTCAAACATATCAAACCAATAATGAAACGGAATATGCTCATAACATAACCACAAGTCTACGGGCGGGTCGTTAATCCTATAGCGCTATATATGTCATGGTTTGGCTCGTACGAAGTTAATGATAAGTCTAACACATAATGACCTCAACCCAAGTTTAAAGTATCAAGTAATCAAATAAGCATGCGTGTAATAGGAATGTTTATGTATTATGATAAAGTTCGTGTGTAAGTTTATAAATAACATGTTACACCCCAAAAGTGGTAAACGAAAAAGGGGTTCAAGTATACTCACAATATTGCATATGCTTTCCGATTATCCAATGCGACGAAGTTGATGAGGTTAGAAGGTTGAATGTGTAAGGGTTAAAGTTCAAGTATGTTTAGAGTCGAGATTCGGTATTTAAAACAACATAAAAATAAGATATGAGAATAACATGTGAAAATAATCATTTAGTACATATGATGCTTGTTCTTGACACTAGGAAACTCTAAGGAGTTTAAATGTTTTCGTGGAACAAGGTTCCATTAGAATCGTGACAAGTTATCATAGTCTAGGATGATGTAATCTAGTACCTTGACATATGAACACTAGTTCATCATCAAATATTCGATTATTCGAATAATATGGTTATGTATTGTATAGGTTATATAGATATATTAATAGGTCCAAATGTTCAAGTATTTCAAGCATGAGGTAGAAGATTATATCTTCATTTAGGTACCTCAAAATGTGTCATAGAAGTCATGTAGGAGGTAGGAAGAACAAGCTTCCATTTAGGCACCTCGTGTGTGTTCACCACTACACTTGTTATAAGGACAAACAAGGAGGGTCATGAACTAAGATTAGTAGAAGAATGTAAACAATCTAAGCTATGAGAAATCATCAAATCATGTGGGGATTTTATGTTGGAAAAACCCAAGTTGTTCCATAATCACTCCTACATCAAACTTGAAGTTTGAACATGACTTGTGGGTCAAAAACCCTAAACAAAACAGAAAGTATTTGAGGATTATCCTCTGATTTTGTATGTCTCAACCTTGTTTTTAAGCCTAACTAACCATAGGAGTGGTTATAAGCATAAGGACATATGTTTGAGTGAGTTAAACTCATGTTTAAGCAAAGATTAATGAAAACAAATTTAAACAGTAGACTCTGGAAAATCCCGAATACGGTTTTTGACATTATATATCATTGGATTTGTCTTTTCGAGACGATTCTAACGGTGTAAGTTAGTAACCACTGTTTTCAGAGATATTTTGTACGGTTTTACCAGTCTGTTGCGTTAAAATGTCAAACATGACGAAATTGAATGCACCTAAGATGATGAAGGTGGAGAATTATCTTACATGGAAGGACAGCTTCCAATCATTCATTGAATCTCAGGATGCACGCATGTGGATCTGTATTGAAGATGGGTACATAAACCCTACACATGATTATGAGGGCAGACCACGTAGAACAGACTATGTGAACATGAAAGAGGATGATAAAAAGATGTATGAGGCTGAAAAGAGAGCCTTGGCTGCGATAAAGATGTCCTTACTTGATAGCATCAAGCATACCTTCACAAAGTACACTAATTCAAAGGATATGTTGGATGCATTACAAAAGCGATATCAGGGGAATGAGAGTGCCACTCAGGCATTCATGGCAGAGATAGTGCCAGTTGATGAGGCTGAAACTACTGTGAGTGATGCTGAATCTGAAGTGAAAAATGCTGAAGCAAAAGTGGATGCTGAAGTAGAGAAAGAGAGTGAAGCTGAACAAGTTGTTGCTGATAAAACCTCAGAAGTTCATGAGAAAGAGGTACAATCTAATTCAGTATGTTTGAGATGTCGTGAACTACAGGGTGAGGTTGACAGGTTGTCAACACAAAACCAAAGTCTCGTGAGCGAGATGTCTAACATAAAAGAAGCAAACTTTTTTGCTAAAAGAAATGAATCTACATACTTGAAGAAGATAAGAGGTTACGAAAGTGAAATTGAAGCTTTAACATGCAAGTTAAATGAAAAACTTCAAGTAATAGATTTAGCTCATGACATGATGGCTGAGAAAACAAAAGAGATTTCTGAAAAATGCAAAGAGTTGTCAGATGCACAACTCAAAATTGTTGAACTTGAAAAGAAATTGAGTCAATTCAGAGATTCGTCTTTTGTAATGAAACACATGATGGGTGGGTTAGAGAAGAGTAATGACAAGACCAGTGTGGGCTTCCAGGGCTTTAATGAAGTTCCACCTCCTCTTAGTCATGACTATTCATTCCTGCCTAGTGAAGATGAGCTAGCAAACTTTATGGCATCCGCACCAAGTAGTTTCGGATCCACATCAAGTCAAGGTGATGGATCTGAGAGTGATGATTTGAAAAGGAAAAATTCACCGCCTAAGAATAAAAATCAAGCTTTTGTTAAAAAGATTAATTTTGTTCAAGGTAGTGATATGAAAAATGAAACAACTGTTATTGAAAATGAATCAAATGAAGAGTTTGCAAAAAATAAGAGCATAGAAAAATCTGAAATCAAGCAAACTAAACAAGGTTCATCTAAGGGATCATCACCATCTGATAAGGGATCTACCTCAGAGACTCCAGCTAAGAAGTCTTTGAAAAGGAGATCGTGCTTCAAGTGTCACATCAAATGACATGTAGCTAGCTGTTGTCCTAACAAAAAGAGTGAAGCACAACTTAGAGAAAAACAGAAAGGGAAATTACCAGAGAAGAAAGGTGATAGTGAGGAGAAAGGCTCAAATTCTCCAAAGAAATCTGCTCCTAAGCAACCAGAGAATGTTGCTGTTGGTGTAGATAAGGCTGGAACAGGAACTCCACAAGTTCCACGTTTTCAAAGAAATCAACAAAGATTTCAGCCTAGATCTCCACCAGGCAGATACGAGAGACCTAGAAGCAGTTCACCTAGAATGAACAATTTTAATGGAAATTCAAATAATTTCAGAAGTCAAAGTCAATATCAAAATCGATACCAGAATAATGGTGGTCGAAATTTTTATAACAATGGCTTTAGAAATTACAACAATAATGCTTCTTGGAATCAAAATTCAAGGTACCAAAATCAAAATTTCCAAAGGTCAAATAGTCCAAACATATATAGGAACCCTCAGGACCAGAGATCTTATGGAAATCAAAACCAATTTCCATCAACAGGTCTAAGATCCAAGACTCCAGTTAGGAGTAATGGATACTGGATGGATGTTCCAGTGGTTGGTGAATTTGGACGACCCAAGACCATTAAGGCTTGGGTCCCCCAATCTAACTAATTTCTTAGTTGTTGTGTGCAGGAGCTGCTAAGGAGGATTATCAACTTATGTTGATAGTGGCTGCTCTAGGCACATGAAGGGGGATGTGAGATTGTTGATATTTTTATATTGATTGATTTAAATTGAAGTTCAAAGTGCTAAGTCGACACACTAGATAACCTGGCAGATCTTTATACTAAAGCTTTTGACAGGGCTCGCTTTGAACATTTAGTCGAACTCAACGGGATGAGGAATCCTGAATAACTGGTTTTTCATAAGAATTTTTGTAAATAGTTTATTGCTTTTCTTAAAAATCAAAAATATAAAAACATTGAAAAATCAAAAACATAAAAAAATAGAAAATCAAAAATGAGTTATCACTGTGTGAAAAAGGAGAAATGATAGTACATCGGCAAGTTAGACTTTCACACTGAAAATAAATTAAATTGCTTAAGTGTGATAGCAGCTTCATCATATGATGTACCAGTAGGCAAAAAGCATGAAATAATCAACTTACCAATGTGATATAAACCTAAATAAACTGAATATGAGTGGGGAACACATCAGTGGTGTATGGTTTAATGACCTTAAATCTTGCGTTGATAGATTGCCAAAATCTGAAGTTTTGGGTCTTTATACTGTTATTTCATCTGGGGATATCAGGGGTGTCCTTCTGCTGCATCCAGATACATGCTGACCTAGACACACCCAGGATATCTTAAAAGAGCTAAAAATGCCAAAACCCTGAAAATGAAGAAGCTCTCATAGAGAGTCATTCAAATGTGCAAAATGCATAAATTCGTACCAAAAATGCTATTTGTCATAGCCCTCGTTAGATATTTTGGTCTCTTTGCTGTACGGAAGTACTGACCTGTTCACCAATTATCTAAACGTTGAAAAAAAAACGGATGAATTCAGTATACTCACCTACTACAATGAATCTTTGTGCATACCTTGATCTTGGGGGTAAATCCTGAAGTGGGACACACTAGTATTTCAGTATAATAATATTACCTTAACGTATCATACGGTAATGGTACTTGAAATGTTCATGCATTTTGTTTAAGTGGACAAACATACTGGTAATCGTCTTGGACTGCTTTTCACGAAAAATTAAATATAGAATTATGTAATTGTGTGAAACAGTTTGATTGTGCTGATATGATCTTCTTACCAGTGATTCTCACAAAAATAGAGTGATTATTGCTTTTCGTATTTATTTGCTTTCAGAAAAATATAAAAATCCAAAAATAGTGTCTTTTTCTGTTTAAAATTCTTAATGTACGGAAAACTGTTATTCGTGGAGGAATTGTTACTGATAGGGGGAGACTGTGTTAGAAAGTGAGTTCAAAATTTTAAATCATGCGGGTTATAGGGTGTGTGATTAAAAGTTTTGCGTGTTGGTGATAAATTGAAAATGCTTAATCTGTGATACAGTTTAACTATCTCTTGAAAAAATAATAATTTATTTAACTTTGTTGAAAAATTCTTATGGTTTCTCGAGATGTTTGTTTTATAGTAAACAGATTGAAGCAGTGTGTTGCTGAGAAGTTGCTGTGAAGAGATGAGAGTTTGATTGGATGCATGGTAGAACCTCATTTCTATATTGCAGACAAAGATGAAGAGTTTGAAGATTGCTTTACAAATGCTGAACTGGAGTTTACTCAAACGCTAAAGTTTTTGAAAGATTTGGTGATTGGATGCATCAGCTTAGGGGGAGTCTGTTGCTGACAGAAGCTGTTGAAGCTGAAGCTATCCAAAGACCAAAGACAGTGCAAGACTACATGAAGATTGCAAGATGACTAAAGACAAAGTTACTTTATGAAGCTATTGTCAAGGGGGAGTTTGTTGGTGCATGTTTGTGACAACAGCTTAGATTTGGTCTTTGGATATCTTGTAATTAATTAAACGATAAACAGTTAGCGGGTTTAGCTTTGTAATAGTTAGTTGTAATGTTCGGGCTAACTAAACCCAACGAATTGGGTGTATGGGAGGCGAATTGGGCTTGTCCAATTCGCAGTCCATGAGGTTTTAACCTTGGCCCAAGTTGCAAACCTTGTGTTATATAAACAAGGTTAGGCTTTAGGGTTTAGGTTAATCAGCCAAAACAGTTTTTGAGAGACAGAATTTCGTGAGAGCTTGTGCTTGGACGAAATTGAGTGTGGTTAGGGATCTTGATTGATTGTAATCACTTTGATAGATAATCAATAAAGATCCGGTTTGAAAGTGATTGCTGAATTCTGTTTCTACTCATTCTGCTATATTCTGATCAAGAGGATTCCGCACTCTTGATTGGAAAGACAATTCTGTGAAAGATCCATACGAATAGGGGTCCTACATCTATATATGTATCTAGGCATCAACGCTACTTCATTTCATAGCATCATCATCCTCAACCTGTAACATGTTTAAAATAAAGTTCAATGCAAAAGCAAAGGCGAGTATACAAGTTTGGTACATACGTATCAAAAGATAAGTTTAAACAATTCCATGTGGCAAGCTCTTGATACGAGATAAACAATAAAATTGGCATGTGTCAAACATATCAAACCAATAATGAAACGGAATATGCTCATGACATAACCACAAGTCTACGGGCGGGTCGTTAATCCTATAGCGCTATATATGTCATGGTTTGGCTCGGCTCGTACGAAGTTAATGATAAGTCTAACACATAATGACCTCAACCCAAGTTTAAAGTATCAAGTAATCAAATAAGCATACGTGTAATAGGAATGTTTATGTATTATGATAAAGTTCGTGTGTAAGTTTATAAATAACATGTTACACCCCAAAAGTGGTAAACGAAAAAGGGGTTCAAGTATACTCACAATATTGCATATGCTTTCCGATTATCCAATGCGACGAAGTTGATGAGGTTAGAAGGTTGAATGTGTAAGGGTTAAAGTTCAAGTATGTTTAGAGTCGAGATTCGGTATTTAAAACAACATAAAAATAAGATATGAGAATAACATGTGAAAATAATCATTTAGTACATATGATACTTGTTCTTGACACTAGGAAACTCTAAGGAGTTTAAATGTTTTCGTGGAACAAGGTTCCATTAGAATCGTGACAAGTTATCATAGTCTAGGATGATGTAATCTAGTACCTTGACATATGAACACTAGTTCATCATCAAAGATTCGATTATTCGAATAATATGGTTATGTATTGTATAGGTTATATAGATATATTAATAGGTCCAAATGTTCAAGTATTTCAAGCATGAGGTAGAAGATTATATCTTCATTTAGGTACCTCAAAATGTGTCATAGAAGTCATGTAGGAGGTAGGAAGAACAAGCTTCCATTTAGGCACCTCGTGTGTGTTCACCACTACACTTGTTATAAGGACAAACAAGGAGGGTCATGAACTAAGATTAGTAGAAGAATGTAAACAATCTAAGCTATGAGAAATCATCAAATCATGTGGGGATTTTATGTTGGAAAAACCCAAGTTGTTCCATAATCACTCCTACATCAAACTTGAAGTTTGAACATGACTTGTGGGTCAAAAACCCTAAACAAAACAGAAAGTATTTGAGGATTATCCTCTGATTTTGTATGTCTCAACCTAGTTTTTAAGCCTAACTAACCATAGGAGTGGTTATAAGCATAAGGACATAGGTTTGAGTGAGTTAAACTCATGTTTAAGCAAAGATTAATGAAAACAAATTTAAACAGTAGACTTTGAAGCCTTTTTGCCGGAGTTCCAGGGACTTGTTTGCTGTGAAACACCCCTAGAATCGAAGCTAAGGTCAAGCCAAGAATTCTGGAAAAAGAATGGACCAAAACGGATAAGAAATGAAGAAGTTATGTCCATTTTCGTAAAGCTCGATGAATCTGTCCGAACCTGAACTTTCATCAACGATTTTGAGTGATTGAAGGAGATTTAGATGAGTTTGTAAAGTGTCTTGAGCTTGTAGAAGATGTGTATTTATAGGGAAGGATTAGGGTTAAAGTTGTTGAGCATTAATTATGATTAGTTGGTTGTTAAACTAATTAAAAAAGAACAACTAAAACTTCAGCCACATTTGCGGCCACGAGGAGCTGTCTACAATCTTTTTATTATTTTTTTTTCTTGTTTCGTTCATTAGGCATGGTAGTGGTATATTAAATTAATTACCCAAATGTCTTTCCATTTATTTAAGTGTAACATTGTAGGGAGTTATCAAAAAAATAAAAAAAACAAGCAATCTAAGTTGCCATAAGACTTGCGAACAGAAAGGCTCTAACAGCCTTAATATTTTTTTTTTTTTTTGACAATTAGTATGCTAGGTAATATTTTGTCAAGTTATTTATTTAGTCATGTAGTATCCATTAAATCACAAGTAATGTTTGGTGGAATGTGATTAAAACAAATAAAGAAAAGAACATGTTTCACCTTGTGATTTGGGGCCGATAATGGCTGTTAATAGCCATTTGGTTTATATTTTTTTTTTCCTTTTCATATGTAACTTTTACGTTTATATTATTATTATTATTATTATTATCATAATTTAATCACGTATTTAATAGTTAACAAGCATGAATAAGTTATGAGTACCAGTATCTCGAGTATCGGTTGCGCGTATGCATTCGAGATTGGTAACGTATAACCCAAGTATTGCAACACATATAAGCATGTATAAAAATAGAATTTCATTACGATCGAAGTCTCGGATTTACAATGGTTTGAAATGAAATATGAAATACAAAAAGGAACAAGTTTCCAGAAATAGAATTTCAAGCAATGGTTTCTAAATATGGAAAGTATGAAAACGCAGGGCGTTATAGTCTCCCCTCCTTTAGGAAATTTCGTCCCGAAATTTATTCAAGAGGAAGACTTGAAAAAGTTTTGGCAAAAATTGAGACTTGGAAATTTTGAAACGGTTTGAAAAGTACGAAACTTTGGAGAACGACAAGGTAAATTAGCAAGGGAGTTCGTTGTCTAAAATAATTTGATGTACCAGACATAGTTGAAAATGTGTAGGTGCGTATATAGGTAAAGTGAGTCTAAACAAGTTTGGATAACTTAAATTGGAGATGTATAAAACAAAATGAGACGTATTAAGAAGGAAGATTTTGACAAACGGTTTGTATTTTGTTGGAAAGTGGGGTAGTTTACAGGGGAAGTTTTAAGGATAGTATAAAAATCACACTTTCGTAAAAATTGTTTATTGAGAGGAACGAAAAGGTTTGGTACTTTGAATAAAGCGTTAAATGTATACTAAGTACATTTACACAAGAATAAAGAATAGGAAGACGGTTTTAAAGGTAATGAGATAAATTAGGATTTGAATGTTTAAACAATCTTGATTGTGAACGAGGTTCGTATGAAAGAAAGGATAATGGAGAATAATAGGAGTATGGGGCGAACGATTGACTCTTAATGAATGCAAGTATATGAATGATATAAGTATTAGACAATCGAAAGTAGCGTGTTAAAGATGAAGCCTCGTCATGGATAATCGGATATAATGCGTTTGTGAGTTGTTTAAAGTTTGCATTAGGTCCAAAGGTCTGCAAAACACTGAATTTCTCATGGCACGTTTTACGATATTTTGGTAATATGGTGAAAACACTTATATCTAGGAAGTACCAGCGGCGTATCCACCATGTTTTGACCACATTACATCTGTTTCGTATTCGGTGTCATGTTACATTCCGTGTCTTACCATACACAGTAGTACACTCTAGGGTTCTCATGCGCTTATCACTATAATCCCGTGTGCACCTGCGATTCTATTGATCGTCGCATGATCTGCATAGCTTGTACTAGTTGTGTATGAATTAGGGTATACATAATTTAAAAATTAAGAATGTGTACGTGTAAGAATGTAGTATGTATGCAAGTCCATGCTTAAGTATGTATGAGACCCACGCAAGCAAATCCCTCGGATTCACTCGCATACAGGTACAAATGTACGAATCATGAGTATGAATGAAAGTATGAGCATAAATATGAGTTTAAGTATGAATATGCACATAAGTATGAGTATAAATATAAAACGTATGAGTAGTACGAGTATAAGTATAAGCATAAATCGTATGAGTATAAGTATAAGCATAAAACGTATGAGTGTAAGTGTAGGTACGAATAATAAAAAAATCACGTATATAGTGTATGTTGAAGTATAACGAAATTAAGCATGTAAGACGTTTGAGAAATTTGAGTAGGTAAAACGTATGATATAAACGAAAGCGTCGCGAGGTATCGACTAAGACGTGCATGATGATATGCATGTATAGTTGTTTAAGCAAAACGTTGAGTTCATCGAATCAAAATAGTTTGAGTTTGATTGGGAAGGTAGGATATGGTTTGTAAATGTAAGAGAATATAAAGTACTTATTGGTCATGCATAACGTATTTTGTAATGAATGGAAATGCTACTTTTGTTTTAAAAGAGTTTACGAAATCCGAAGAGGGTCGGTCCCCATGAAGTCTTCTTGCCCACGTGTTTTGGAAAATCGGTGTAGGAAAAGGTCTTTGAAAAAGTAAGTTCGTTTCATCAAAACAAGAAATTTTGAATTTAGGAAGTTTTTGTGAATACGTTGATCCTTGGAAAAGGGATTTATCAAAGGTCTTAGTGTTCATTTTAAAGGGTTTTGACAAATGGTTCGTTGATGTTGGAAATAGTCTTTGGTAAAACGATCTTATAATATCTATAAGATCCTATAAGTAATTGAGAAAGGTTGGTTTGGTTTCAATTAAGAATGGAAGTCTCTAGTATGACGATATAATGTGATCATGTTTTAGTGATTAAGTCGAATATGAAGTTCATGGGCAAGAGTTTCATTGGACCGATTAAATTGATAGGTAGCATTTCGTAAGGTTTTGAAGTTCGAGTAATAAAACGTTTTAAGACATAATTAAGAATCTCGTGTATATGAGTTGAGTAAAAATAGATTGTAGAATAAGAAGTACGTTTGACAAAACAATGTATTTTGAAATCGGTATGAGTAGGTATTTTGAATAATGATAAAAAATTTGGGTATAAAATATGATCGAGTTTGCATAATAAGATATTTTGAAGAGACGTTTTGGTAACGATCCCTAGGTAAGGGAATCACCCCTAACTCGTTGGTGAGGTCGTTTTCAAGAAAAGGGGAGTGGAGTTAATCGTCAAGGTAAGGAAATCACTCCTATCTCGATGATATGTCTCCACTTGTCGTTACAAGGAATATGAATTTAAATTATATGAAATCATGCATATGTATAAATGTATGGAAAAGATTCAATATGTTGTGTGTGTGAAAAGAGAATATCGAAAGTAAATTCGAATTTGAAAGATTGCATCGTATAAAATAAATAATAGAAACACATGTTTGATCAAAATTTGGATGGTTCCAAAACGGAACTTTGACTAACCAAAGTGGTCGAAAAAGTCTTTTGAATTTGAGGAGCATGCTTTGGCCTAATAGGTAAAATACTCTCGCCGACAAGTCGGTTAACGGTATTTACCCTTCCGGTTACTACATGTCCCAAACCAATTGAAATTTCGAGACTTGGCGGGATTTATGAAAATCAAGGAGTGGAACTAGTCGACAAGGTGCGGGTTTCACCCCTAACTTGGCGATTTAGTATCCTAAGTGTGGTTGGTACTCGTCGGGTCAAAATTTGATTTCAACACTTTGACGAGGGTCCACTAGAATTTGAGATTTGAATCTCTCCATCAAGGTGAGGATTTCACTCCTAACTTGAAGGTGAATTTCGTGTAAAAAAGAAAAAGTAGATGGATTGAGAGTCGTTCACCAAATTGTGGGTTTCACGCCTATTTTGGTGAAGTCGTCTCGTTTGTGTTTTACGAGTGGTTTTGATTTTAGTATAAACGAGTAAAAGACGCATGTTCAAAATAATAATAACAAGTGTAAGCATAATAAGTATCTCAAGAAATAATATGTAAAAGACATTTCAAGGGTAGCACATAAAGGATGGAATGATACCACAAGTATTAACAAACAAAGCAAGTATTAACACAAAAGTGACATATATGTTTAAAAGGCCAAAAGCAAATAAATAAGGAGTAAATAATGTATCATGCAAGTGGTTCAAGCAAAACATAAGAATAAGGCTCTAGAACTATAGACTAGGTAAAAAGGCATGGCAATTCTACCTAATTCCCTATAGTTATGGCTCTGATACCAATCTGTCACACCCCAACCAATGGCGGAAACATCGGGATGAGACGAAGTGTGAAGATTGCTAGAGACATCATAACACTATTTGTGACAATATTTAATAAACCGATTTCATTTCATAATTCATTTGTCAACATTACAAGGAAATCAAATAACATCAAGTTCAAGGGAAATACAATACACCATAATCAAAATTGATACAACGATTAAACCTAAACGTCTATATGTGTATCTAGGCATCAACGCTACTTCATTTCATAGCATCATCATCCTCAACCTGTAACATGTTTAAAATAAAGTTCAATGCAAAAGCAAAGGCGAGTATACAAGTTTGGTACATACGTATCAAAAGATAAGTTTAAACAATTCCATGTGGCAAGCTCTTGATACGAGATAAACAATAAAATTGGCATGTGTCAAACATATCAAACCAATAATGAAACGGAATATGCTCATGACATAACCACAAGTCTACGGGCGGGTCGTTAATCCTATAGCGCTATATATGTCATGTCACACCCCGACCACGTGAGACAACGAAACGTGGCGGAAACGTCAGGGAGTGTTGTAACAGAATTAATTGTTTCAAATCCATGGCAATTAAAGTTTCGTTTTATTAATCAAACAAGAGAGTTTACATCGTTTTAAACAAGAAACAAAGAGTACATAACACAAATTAACTAGTTCTTGCTTCGTTTTAAGTCACTAAGGCACAAGTCTGTCTAGGTGTATCTTGATCAATCCTATGCATCAATTCCTGAAAACACATGTGAAAATAGGTACGTCAGCATAAAAATGTCTGTGAGATACATAGGTTTTGTGAAAATAAGATTCATGACTTAAGTTTAAGGAAATGTTTAATAAAATTTAGCCATGGATCTTGTAAATTGATTTTTTTTTTTTTTTTTTTTTTTTGTAAATCATTTGAAAAGCAATAAGACCAGATGATATGTATAAATAAGAGAATAATGTATGGTTAAATGAATAACCAAGTAAAATGAGTTTGTATAAGATAAGTTGTTTGTAAAACAATGTCTTGTGAAAAGTATGTTATTTGTATAAAATGTTATATGTCTCAAATTGAAATGATTCAAATAACGCTACGATATGTAATACCATACAAACACTTATATATAGGAAGTACCAGCGGCGTATCCACCATGCTTGTATCATATTACACACGCCTCGTTACTTAAATCACTTACTTAAAGCAAACCATCAAGATGTAATGTTTAACAATTGTAGAAATGTTTAGGTATAGTCAAATGTCTATTGTCAAATGGTTCACTTGGTTCAATAGATACAAATGGTTCACATTATGTAATATAATGTGTTCATATGCTGGATGAGCATATGCAACAAAATGTAATGTAAAACAATGTACTAAGTATGCACACAATGGACGTACATAGCATGAAATGTAATGTAAAACAATGTACTAAGTATGCACACAATGGACATACATAGCATGAAATGTAATGTAAAACGATGTACTAATAGTGTACTAATGAACATAGCAAGCATATGATATGAAAACATGGAAAAGCATGAAAGTAACAAGTAGGCACATGTGTTTCACCCCAAAATGTTTGAAAAACAGTAAAAGAGGGGTCTATGTACTCACTTGAGATTGCTTAGTAGTCCTTGAATAACAACCCAACAATGCTAGAGATCACGGAAATCAACCGGCACCTAATATAGGTAACTATGTTAATAAACCGGACCTAAATCGGAGGATCGGATAGAATGAGGGTTAGTAAACCAAACGAGTATGGAAACTCATGTAGTATGGTTCAACAAAGCCTACATTCTAAAATGAAACCTAACCTAAGTGCTTACGACCCATTACGACCCGTTTAGGTAGCTTATGCTACTTTAACGCGTCGTTTGCGTAAAACGCGTTCAGAACGCCTAACTAGTCCTATGACAAGTAAAATATGCCTTAACATGTCTAATATTGTTTCCAAATCAGTTTAGATGTTAAAAGTTATGTTACATATGCTAAAAATGAATTTTGGCGTAAAAAAGGCATTTTGGTAATTTATGTAAGGCATATAAACTACCTATCATACAACTAACTAAACGTCATGACCATAAGGTATAACCTCGGGAGGTTATTCCCTATATACTATGGTCACCTAATGTGTTTGATCGGATCCTAATGATCGACCAAATGAGTCGGGTTCGAAAGTGTAAGCGATTGTTTAGATCGCTTACCTTTACGACCCTATAAAAGCACAAAACTAAAAGTGACGAGCTAAGCATGTTAAAACATACTTAACGACTTTAGAAAACAGGTTTGGTATCAAAACAAACAGTTTTGATACCTAAGAGTAGTTTGGTTACAAAATACGCAAGAATGCGCGTTTTGGCCGAAACTACGACTCGTCACTGAGCCTAGATAACGTGGTAATCAGTAGGTATAGTCACTAGGGACTATAACCATCGTGATTACGCTCACGTTATGAAGTTCAAACGAACTTCGCATTGACCATAAACTGGTCAATGCAGAAAGTCAAACAAAGTTTGACTTTAACGCTAAAAACGAATGAAAAGAACGAAAGAACACTTACAACGGGTCCCCGCAAGCTTTGATTTCCAAATATTTCTCAGGTATGAAGCGTTTTTACACCTCAACTTAGAGAAACTTTCAGAAATCAAGTGGGTTTTGAGTTGTGAATCAAAGGGGTATTTATAGGATTTCTAGGACCGTTAGGATCGTTCCTCGAATACCGTGCTTTGATCTTGTCCCTACACTTGTTGCAACACTAAGGTAACTCAAAATGGCCCCCCATGATCAGGTATCAACATGTGGAATTGAGTTTATGGGTGCTTAACAGCTGTAAACAGCTGTTAGCCACATTCTGATGTTCTGGGGATGCCTTACGGACCGTAAGGGTGAGGGCTTACGGTCCGTAAGCCAGCAACTTTGGCAAATTGACTGTTTTAGTCTCTGTTGGTGTTTAGAGCTATTTCCGACATGTTTAAGGCCCGTTAACCCCATTTCAAAGCTCTAAAATGAAGTTAAAGTATAGGGAACTTAAAATGTGCTCAAAAATATCTCGGATGTCGGTTCGTTTGGCCGTACGATCGCGATGTTCGCTTAATTACGACGGAATGCGCATAAGCGCGAAAAACGATCCAAATTGAGTGACGAATGGATTTTTCTTATGCCAAACACTAAAATAAAATATTTTAGTGCTTACATAAATTTTTGGATGTCCGGATGTATTCAGAACGTAAGTTATGCGCGAAAATGCAAACTTTTGCACTTTTTGACGCTTTTAGTCCCTGAATGACCCAAAAGTTTATTTTAGCACACCGAACCCCTCAAAGCCTATTTCTAAGCTATGTAAAGGATATTTATGGTATGTTTAACTTATGGTCATGTTCCAGAATGTCTGTTACAGTTCAAATTGGCACACTTTCGTAGTTTGTCAAATTTAGTCCCTGTAAGCGAATTAACTTGATTTCGGCATACCAAACCATCCAAAACTTTTTTCTAAGTTATGTAAAGGTTATTTAAGGTATGTTAAGCCTATTTCACTATTCTGGAGTGTTCGTTGCATTAAACTGGTTATATTTACGCATCAGATCGCGTATAACCTTCCAGAAAGCGATTTAAAGCCCGAAATCGAACAAGAATGATATGTGCAAACGATACACATATTTTTTACAAATCCCAAGTATGAAACACAATATCTCATTGATTTGGTATTTGTTTGATGGTTGTAGAGGCACAGGTGTCACATGTCATGGTTTGGCTCGTACGAAGTTAATGATAAGTCTAACACATAATGTCCTCAACCCAAGTTTAAAGTATCAAGTAATCAAATAAGCATGCGTGTAATAGGAATGTTTATGTATTATGATAAAGTTCTTGTGTAAGTTTATAAATAACATGTTACACCCCAAAAGTGGTAAACGAAAAAGGGGTTCAAGTATACTCACAATATTGCATATGCTTTCCAATTATCCAATGCGACGAAGTTGATGAGGTTAGAAGGTTGAATGTGTAAGGGTTAAAGTTCAAGTATGTTTAGAGTCGAGATTCGGTATTTAAAACAACATAAAAATAAGATATGAGAATAACATGTGAAAATAATCATTTAGTATATATGATGCTTGTTCTTGACACTAGGAAACTCTAAGGAGTTTAAATGTTTTCGTGGAACAAGGTTCCATTAGAATCGTGACAAGTTATCATAGTCTAGGATGATGTAATCTAGTACCTTGACATATGAACACTAGTTCATCATCAAAGATTTGATTATTCGAATAATATGGTTATGCATTGTATAAGTTATATAGATATATTAATAGGTCCAAATGTTCAAGTATTTCAAGCATGAGGTAGAAGATTATATCTTCATTTAGGTACCTCAAAATGTGTCATAGAAGTCATGTAGGAGGTAGGAAAGAACAAGCTTCCATTTTGGCACCTCGTATGTGTTCACCACTACACTTGTTGTAAGGACAAACAAGGAGGGTCATGAACTAAGATGAGTACAAGAATGTAAACAACCTAAGCTATGAGAAATCATCAAATGATGTGGGGATTTTATGTTGGAAAAACCCAAGTTGTTCCATAATCACTCCTACATCAAACTTGAAGTTTGAACATGACTTGTGGGTCAAAAACCCTAAACAAAACAGAAAGTATTTGAGGATTATCCTCTGATTTTGTATGTTTCAACCTTGTTTTTAAGCCTAACTAACCATAGGAGTGGTTATAAGCATAAGGACATAGGTTTGAGTGAGTTAAACTCATGTTTAAGCAAAGATTAATGAAAACAAATTTAAACAGTAGACTTTGATGCCTTTTTGCCGGAGTTCCAGGGACTTGTTTGCTGTGAAACACCCCTAGAATTGAAGCTAAGGTCAAGCCAAGCATTCTGGAAAAAGAATAGACCAAAACGGATAAGAAATGAAGAAGTTATGCTCATTTTCGTAAACCTCGATGAATTTGTCCGAACCTGAACTTTCAGCAACGATTTTGAGTGATTGAAGGAGATTTATATGAGTTTGTAAAGTGTCTTGAGCTTGGAGAAGATGTGTATTTATAGGGAAGGATTAGGGTTAAAGTTGTTGAGCATTAATTATGATTAGTTGGTTGTTAAACTAATTAAAAAAGAACCAATAAAACTTCAGCCACCTTTACGGCCACGAGGAGCTGTCTACAATTTTTTTATTATTTTTTTTTCTTGTTTCGTTCATTAGGTATGGTAGTGGTATATTAAATTAATTACCCAAATGTCTTTCCATTTATTTAAGTGTAACATTGTAGGGAGTTATCAAATAAAAAAAAACAAGCAATCTAAGTTGCCATAAGGCTTGCGAATAGAAAGGCTCTAACAGTCTTAATATTATTATTTTTTTTTTTGACAATTAATATGCTAGGTAATATTTTGTCAAGTTATTTATTTAGTCATGTAGTATCCATTAAATCACAAGTAATGTTTGGTGGAATGTGATTAAAACAAATAAAGAAAAGAACATGTTTCACCTTGTGATTTGGGGCCGATAATTGCTGTTAATAGCCATTTGGTTTATATTTTTTTTTTCCTTTTCATATGCAACTTTTACGTTTATATTATTATTATTATTATTATTATTATTATTATCAGAATTTAATCACGTATTTAATAGTTAACAAGCATGAATAAGTTATGAGTACCAGTATGTCGAGTATCGGTTGCGCGTATGCATTCGAGATTGGTAACGTATAACCCAAGTATTGCAACACATATAAGCATGTATAAAAATAGAATTTCATTACGATCGAAGTCTCGGATTTACAATGGTTTGAAATGAAATATGAAATACAAAAAGGAACAAGTTTCCAGAAATAGAATTTCAAGCAATGGTTTCTAAATATGGAAAGTATGAAAACGCAGGGCGTTACACATAGGTAGGTGTATCTGAGGTTGTCTCTAGCAGGGGTGTGTTAAGTGTAGTCATGGCAGATGGAGTTGGGGACGTACCAGAGGCATGGGTGATATATTGCCTTTTTATAGTAATCACCGCCGAATGGATTAATATTGCCCTGAACTTCCCAGTTTGGGCACTCTCTTTTGAAATGTCCCCGTTCCTTACACTTGAAACATGTAACTTTTGATTTATCAAAGCCCAATTTCAAATCAGGTCCAATCATACTGTTTCTTCCTGTGATCTCCAAGAATCTCTGTGCTCGTCTTAGAATACTCGCCATGCTCCATTTTATATCCGTCAACTCTAGCTCCTCTTGATAAATCTGGTCATAGTCTTCCTTTGTCATATTAGAATTTCCAATTTTGCTCGCCACTAAGCTATCGTATAACTTGAGAACCGATGCCAGAAATGTCATATGTTGTTTTGCTGTAGACTCATCAAAACCCTGAGTGTTATGAAGCTTTACAGCAATATTACATTGTATCACATGAGAACTTGAGTTGGTTTGGCTTGAGTAATTATTGGAGCTTTGTGATGATTGTGATCTCGGAGTTGAAGAATCCGGTTCAAAACTTGAAAATGAGGAAAAACCGCTTCCACTATTGGAGTTACTTGAATAAGATCCTGATGAATTGTCTGTGCTAATGCGGTCTGGATCTTGGGACTCTCTATGTTCGATAAACCGCTACCTTTGTAATAAAGATTCACATTTTGTCGTACATTGGAGCTCTGCATTTTAGCCATCTTTCGCAGTTCTAACTCGTGTCCCTCCAACTTCTCGAAAAACATTTCAAGCATGAAACTGTCATATTCTCTGCTTTTTTTTTCAAAATCACTAAATATGTTGACCAATCACTAGCCTGCTGTAAAGCGTCGGCCAGCTTATCCACTAATTCTTCTTTCTCCTTTTCAATACCCATTCTCTTCATTTCAGTTACCAAATAGCAGTATCTTTCAATTATCTATTTTAACGATTCACCCTTCAAAGTAGAGAAGATATCAAATTCCTTTTTTATCAATGCCTTTTTATTCTTCAGTATCATTTTGCTACCTTCATATTTATATTTTAGCGCGTTACAAATTGAATATGTTGTTCCCTTATGCTGTAAAAATGTGAGAATATCATCTTTTATTGCTTGTTGGAAAAAGGTTAGCATTTTCTTCACATTGATGAAAGTATTTTTTTTTCGAGTGGGTTGAATTTTGTATTAATGTTTTCTTTTGACCATCTTCTGCAACTGGTTCTGAATACTCATCTATGATTGAGTACCAACATTCTGTATGATTTGCTTGAACCTAATTACAAAATCGTTCATGCCAACCATTGAACTCGTCTATACTCATCAACTTTGGCAGTTTAGTTGATGTTCCAAGTTCATTCTCTAAGTTTATACTCTGATGCACCAAACTAGGAGTTGTCGTAAAAGCGTTATAAAACTCGTTCTCCATTTTGTCAAAACTTTAACTTTCCTGCAAAAGAACCCTGAAAAACAATCAAACACACAAATCAGTTCATGCGAATGAACAGAATTGTATGGACACACTCCACTCGTGCAAATAGAATTTTTCAAACGACTGACAAAATCTCTTCATGCGAATAGGATCCTATTCGCGCGAATGGGTTCTCTCGTTCGAGAAATCAAGTTATGTGTTTTTGCATATTTTGACAATGTTTAGGTGATTTTGATTGTGTTTTGAGCTAATTTTTTCAAGGGTTTGTTAAAAACGTGGTTTAAACAATCTGTGAAAAATTCAGTCCATTATGTCTATGGATTCAATCAGAAAAAAAAATGAAAAGTAGAATGAGTAGAAGTGAGAAGTCTAGAGAAGTCTTCAAATGCTGAAATCTTGTGTGTAGAGTCTCTGAAGTCGGTCTCCAAACTCTGATACCACTTGTGAGGACCGTTTCGATGTCGTTTACGCTCGGGCCAACTCAATAAAACTATTCATATCGTGCGAAATCCGATTGAGTAGTAGACAAACATAAGATATCAACGATTAACACTGATTTCATTCAATAGTGACAAGTACAAACCCTGAAATCAGTTTGGCAGCGCTTCGCCGTCCGAATGCCAAAATTTCTACAAAGCTCTCACCCACACCCCTATATATAGGCGTGCAAACCCGGGCGAGTGAGGCTCGGACGAATGGAATAGCCTCCATTCGTGTGACTGGACATGATCTCTTCGTGCGAAGGACTCCTTCGTACGAAGAGGTTTATACATTACAAAACCGACTTTCTAACACGTAATCCTTTTACATTAATGACTCAATTCGATAACGTAGCCAACAGACATCGTGTATCAACAATTGAGAGTTCAGGATCCGGCGGGTTTAGATGGAAGTTTGGGTAGAACATAACTAATTCGGTAGAATATGATAAAGAACGGAGTAGAAGCAGAAATCTTGTCATAAGTTGAATGCTTCATTCATACCGAAAGAGTATACATCTTTTACAAGCTAGAGAAAAAATTTCTCCAGTATTTCCCCTCTGGGAACTCCAAAACATCTGCTAAGCTCTCACCCACACCCCTATATGTAGGCAGTGCCCTCCGTGCGAGTGAGGCTTTGAACGAATGGACATCTCCCATTCGTGCGGCTGGACTATGTGTCCCTTCGTATGAAGGACTCCTTCGTGCGAAGGGAACTTTACAATGCAAAACCAAAAACTTCTAACTCTCATCTATACAATATTCAACACACACTCTATCTAGCCTATTCGCACAGTGACGGACACACAAAATATGCACTAACAATTTCCCCCTTGTACGTCACTGTCGAAGCTTGATCTTTGAATTCGAGAGTCGTGTTTGAATATTTGCAACTTCAATCAAGCATTTGATATCTTCAGATAATTCCCCCTTGATTGATGATTCGGGCTTGCGTTCCCCCTGAAATGAATCTTCAGTTCTTTGTTTGCACAGTTTCCAACCTCCTCTGATTTGCTATATCACAATCTTCACGAATAATCACCAACATGAAGTAACACAATGTGACTTCTCCGTTTAGACTTTAACCACATCCGTGTTCGGTTTTAGTGCATTCCCCTGCTTGATTCTCTGATCTTCCAAAACCCAACCGGCAATTGATAGAAACTTTGAATCACCACACCGGTAAACTTCAAGTCTATGAATACCCATGAAAATCTGAAATCGCATTTTCTGTAATCATCCTTAATCACACTCCTAGATGATTGATCAGTGTAAATGGTAATCTCCACAATCAGCAAATCTTCATTGGATAACAAATCATCTGGTAACACATTCAGATCTCAAAAACATTCTTCCACGATCAGATTCACATTATTCTTCTTCAGTCATGATAACAGATGTATATTCTTCTATGTCAGTTCCAGCAGCAACTTAATCAACAAACATTATCATTCCTCGGTGGTTAGTCCGAAAAACAATTCATCTTCTTGAAGATTAACCATTCTAACACTTTATAGTATCACAAAGCTGTGATATCATATAAGTATCAACAATACTGATGCATCTCCTGACGCTAATCTTGCTAACTGGCTTGACGAAGACCCGAGACTCAAACCCTAAGACATCAATCTGATCACAATCTGAGGAATCTGAACTTCCTATGATCATGAACTAATGGATCCAAATCCTATGCATCCCCGGACAATCTGAAGTCGGAACCACCCAAATGTTGTTGCACATCTGAATTTCAAAAATGCCGGAATTTCAATATATTCTAATGAAATTTTTATTCACACTCATTTTTGCAAATTCTGACCTCTCTAAACTTATCCCTGAATTCCCCCTCAAATTTGGCAATTCATTCCTCTCTGTTCTCTGAAAACTCAACTATGCCGAAAATGTGCCATTTTGGCCCATAAAAGTCAGTTTTTCATCAATGTGGATTTTTCGATTTGGCCCATTAATAGTCAGATAACCCTGATGATAAACATTCTGCATAGGTATCATGACTACCACATTATCTTCAACATTCTGTGATCGCATCATCATATCTGTTCTCTGAAGCCCCCGACGGTGTCCCCGACCAGCCCGTATATGTCGGTAAAAACTCAAAAAAAAAATCAATCACTAAATTTTTCTAGACACTCGTCTCATCACTACGATCAAAAAATTTAGGCATTTGACTCATTCGTACGAATGAAGTAGGTCCATTCATGCGAATGGGAAGATTTTAGAACGAGTAAGGTGTATTTGTGTGACTGAGCGTGATCCCTTCGTGCGAACGAGGTTTCGTCCGTTCGAACGCTGCTGATCACATTTTTTGGATCCAAAATCTTTATTTCTGCGAGTTTCATGATTATTCTTGTACATATATGTTCGCAATTCATTTATAAACAATCCTATTGTCTCAATTTTAATTTGTGTCTGTGAATTTCCCATTTATTTGATGTTTTATGTCTAAAACCCATAATTCATGAGCGTAGGTGATTCAATCAACTGTTAGATTGATTGAATCGGTACCGTAGCTCTGATACAAATTGAGAGTTCAGGATCTGGCGGGTTTAGACAAAAGCTTGGGTAAAAAAGAACTAATTCGGTAGAATATCACAAAGAACATAGTAGAAGAAGAAATCTTGTCATAAGTTGAATGTTTCATTCATACTGAAAGAGTATACATCTTTTACAAGCTGGAGGAAAAAATTTCTCCTGCATTTCCCCTCTGGGAACTCCAAAACTTCTGCTAAGCTCTTGACCACACCCCTATATATAGGCAGTGCCCTCCGTGCGAGTGAGGCTTTGCACGAATGGACATCTCCTATTCGTGCGACTGGACTATGTATCCCTTCATACAAAGGACTCCTTCGTGCGGAGGGAACTTTACAATACAAAACAAAAAACTTCGAACTCTCATCTATACAATATTTAACACGCGCTCTATCTAGCGTATTCGCACAGTGACGGGCACAGAAAATATGCACTAACATTATGTGACTCAGCATTATAGAGATGCTTGATGCGGGTTACTAGTGATGAGGTCATTATCTTTGGGGTGACGTCAGATCAAGAGAAGGACCCATCATAGGGTCAAATTGGAGGTGACGAAACCCTGACGAGGTTGCCCTAACGAGGGCAATGATGAAAGCCTTTGAGCAACATTTGATGTGGTTGGTATCCATCTTTGTGCTTATTTGTTTCGCGCTAGTTAGATGGTCGGTAAATGATGTCTATATATGCAGTTGGCTAATGATGTTTAATTATGCGGGTGACGAATGATGTTTAATTATGAGAGTGACGAATAATGTTTTATTATGCAGTTATCGAATGATGTTAAGTTACAATTGAGTTTATTATAAAGACAGTCTTGTATGTTTTGGGAACGAGTTATAACGGGTAATCGCTGTTAACGATAAAATGATTCTTTTAGGCCATTAATTGTTATGTCGTAGATATACATCAATTTGGTTAATCGACAAATAAGACATTATAACAACCCTCCTAAAATATTTCTGACACCCCTAAAATGTTTAGAATGTCCCTATACGTCTTAAAATACACCCCGTATACGAGAAATGGCCCAAAATACCTTTATTTTTATAAAAAAATAATTAAAAACAAAATTATATAGCCTGTGGCGGCCCGCGACGGACACACCACAGGGTGTCGCGGGGCGAGATAGCCAGGACACCATGCTGCACCGGAGTGTGCCACGTGTCCAACGCGTGTGGAGGCTAGTGGTTGACTCGGCAACCCTATAACAGGACACGTAGTCCCTAGCGGCCCGCGATGGGCTAAGCCTAGGGCGCCGCGGGGCGCGGCAGGGTCAGTGATCAGCCCTATAAATTGGATTTCAACGTTTAGTTGAAACTCGCTCATTCACATAATTTTTCTCTCAATTTATGAAAGTATAAGTAATTCCCGGGCATTATACCCCCTAAATAACGAAGTTCTGCCTCGTTGTAAGTATCATAACCCTCAGTTACGTATTAGATACGCTGCCCGATTGATCTAGTGCTCCGTAATGGCTGTCGAGGCTCTGCCCAACGTAGTCGTTGGAGTTCTGTCTCGGGGAGGGTATAACTAATGTAAATATTGGGTTATTATACTAACGCGTGTGCATTGTTTAATTAATAGATAATAACCAGGAAATCACAAAGGAAAACCCTAAAGTAACAATGTGAGTAATCCTCCTTTTTGCAAACTATTTTTACAAAACCTCAATTGTTTTAATTTATATTTCACAGTGATTGAGTATTTGTAATTCTACAATTATCGTCGGTATGTTGGGGTTTTGTATACAAAATTTGTTACTACACTGTGAGTAGTAACATGACCACAAGTCGGGTTGACAGTACCGTGGGTGGTAATTAAAGTAGAAGAATAAACAAATGTAATTGCGAGATCGCCCTCAATACTGTAAAACTGATAAAACCTGTCTTGATTAAATTAGGATTCACTCACTAGTATTTCCCACTGACAAAATGTTTTTAAACGTGTTTCAGGTAACAAAATGTGAAAGCGAAATAGAAGCCAGCTGGACAGCACTGAAGGCTTGGAAAAGTGGCTATAAAAGTTACCTAAATAAAGAAGATGTTTTAACTTAATAAAATAGGGTTTACCCCTATAAAATCGTTGTAATGGAAACTTAAGAATTTCCCATGTGTTTAATATTATAAAAATGTGGTATTTTACTCTAATAAAATATTTCCTAACTACGGTCCTGATGAAATTTCCACTACCAAATAATGATAAACACCGATACCACCATCTCTGAGTAGGCCGCGGTCGTCCACCTCCCGAGGCAGGGGTCGGGGGTTGCGACAGAAGGTGGTATCAGAGCTACAACCACTGATTTCAGCCACAGAAGTGTTCTGCTGACACCAAAATTTTATTTGTTATGTTAGGAAATTATCTACGAAATTATGTGCGTATATTATTGTTTTATGTTATTTGACAATTTGTTAGTTTACAGTATGAGTGACCACGGAACTTCGGATGCTTACCGTCAACTATCTTGCTCACCTAGGGACGAAGGAACTTATTCCCAGCCTACTCCCTCGGGGTATTCGGCTGACACAGATGAAGGGATTTCCGTATTCAAAGCACAATCTGAAGAGTCATTCCCTCCCAAGAAGAGAGGATGGTTCAGCAGAGGAGCTCATGAACGTAGAAAAAGGATGAGAAAACTTCAGCAGCAGCGAGCTTTAGCAGCCGCGAATAGAGAAATGAATGCTCAAACACAGGATATGATCAATAGGAGATTAGCAAATTTTCATATCTTAGCAACTACAGCTGCAGACCCGAATCTAGAACAACTCATAGCACCCCAGCCGTTACCACTATTTTCCACACAACCTATGGAGATTGAGCCAAACCCAATAGACCAAATTCCAGTACCTGCTTTTGACCTAGCTGAAATTCCTAGAGTCCCAGTACCCCATCCCCCAGATTATGACCCATGGTTTGATGACCACAGAGATTATCAGGAACTGTACCCAATAGAGGAACCCATGCATAACCTAGTAGCACCCTATCCCAACCTGGACCCACTAGATCCATATTGGGATAATGACCAGTATATCAGGGAAATCTTAGAAAACCCATACCCACACGAAGAACCAATGCCACAATTCCCTGACCCGATACCAGCACCCGCACCACCCATGAACACTGAGAATGTGCAAGAACTCCGAACCTTTGGTGAGGAGATATTAGAAGGAAGTGAGAGAATGAGACAAATAGGTGAAAGGCTCATTTGGAAATATGACGAGCGTAACATGCAATTTTGGATGAACCCGTACCAGTAATAATAATATATATAATATGTTTGTAGGTTGAAAAAAATATATAATATAATATATATATGTATATCCCCTAAAAATAGATAATAGCTACGGAGGCATACTAGTATTGTAATTTTAGATTTTAGTTCCAGTTTGTACTAGACGCATATATATAAAATAGAGTAAAGGTCGCAATGTTCGACGATTTTGATCAATATGCTTGTTGTGTGATTGTTTGTATTGGATATTGTCTTATGATATTAATACGTGATAAATGTTTATAATCCAGATGGACAACGAAGTGAATCAAGAAAATCCGAATAACGATAATAACGGAAACCAAGTAGATAACAGTGCAATCCAACACATAGTGACACAAGGGATTATAGACGCAATGCCATATATTATCAAAACGGTTAAGGAAGCGGATAATAATAAAAGTAATACTGGAAGTAAACGACCACCTACTGAACCTGAACACAGCGTAAACAATGGACCCTTACTTCAAGTGCCAATTCCAAAAAGAAGAAGAACCATGTCTTATGGTTGTTCTTACAAAGAATTCTGGTCTTGTAAACCAATAGAATTCTCGGGCAATGAAGGAGCCATTGCAGCTCTACGCTGGATAGAAAAGACTGAGGCAGTCTTGAAAATAAGCAAGTGTGCAGAAGAGGATAAGATAATGTTTGCCTCCAACCTGTTTAAGAACTCAGCATTAGAATGGTGGAACACTATCCTCCAATCTAGGGGAAGTGACAAGGTCTGCAATATGGAATGGGAGGAGTTTAAAAACATGGTTAAAAGGAAATTTTGTCCTCCCAATGAAAAGGAACAGATAGCAAATAAGTTCTTAAACCTTAGAATGACTGGAGTAGATAGTAAGGGTTACACTACTACATTCTTCGAAAATGCTAGAATAGTGCCAACCCTTGCATCACCAGAACCAGTATTAATCTCCCGTTACATTTGGGGATTAATCAGTAAATTAGACATGTAGTCAAGGCAGCTAGACCACAAACTATAGAAGAAGCTGTAGAACTAGCAAATACCTTGACTGATGAATTAGTGCGTACACAATAAGAGAACCAGAGGAGGAACCTAGTTCAAAGGCTTACCCAAGAATTTCGCTATGGAAATTCCAACCGTGGGAAAAACATAGGTTCTACCTCGACACCTTACTGTAAAGCCTGTAAGAGGAAGCATTCAGGAAGATGCTCCACCTACTGTAATTTCTGCAAGATACCAGGACACAAGGAAGAAGACTGTAGGAAGAAACCCAGTAACGGGGTATGCTTCAATTGTGGAGAAAACGGACATATTAAGCCGAACTGTCCAAAACTAGCTCCAACCATGAACAACAAGACTACTAAGAATGCTAGAGCATTTGTTCTGACTGCAGAAGAAGCCAAAATGATTCCGGACGTGATTGCCGGTACGTTTTTAGTTAATGATGTTTTTGCTAAAGTATTATTTGACTCTGGTGCGAACCAAAGTTTTATTAATACTTCATTTTGCAAACTTCTCAATCAACCATTAACTAAACTCCCTCAAGAATGTCTAGTAGAAACAGCAAATGGGGAATCCATTAAGATTTCTGAAATCTTGCAAGGAGCAAGAATAGAATTTTTAAATCAAAAGATTATTGCAAATCTTTACCCAATGAATCTGGCAGGATTTGATGTTGTATTAGGAATGGATTGGTTAATAACCAATAAAGCCAGTATTCTATGTGATCAAAAGTCAATCCAAGTAAATTCACCAAAAGGTGAAAATATCACAATTAAAGGAGATAAGCCATCTAGATCCACAAAATTCATCTCTGTGATGAAAACAGCCAGTTATGCAAGAAAAGGATCAATAGTGTATTTGATTTCCATAATCAGTAACACTAAATAAAAGGAATTGAAAGATATTCCTGTAGTATCTCAATTTTTAGACGTATCCCCGTAAGAATTACCAGGACTACCACCAGACAGGGAAGTTGAATTCAGAATTTATCTGCTACCAGGGACAGCACCAATTGCCAAAGCACCCTACCGCTTGGCACCAGCAGAAATGCAAGAGTTAAAGAAACAACTGGACGATCTTTTGGAAAAAAGATTCATACAGCCAAGTTCATCGCCATGGGGAGCACCGATCTTATTTGTTAAAAAGAAAGACGGGTCAATGCGTATGTGCATTGATTACCGTGAATTGAATAAGGTCACGATTAAAAATCGGTACCCATTACCGAGAATCGATGATTTGTTCGATCAATTGCAAGGAGCTCGATTTTTCTCTAGGATCGATTTACGTTCAGGATATCATCAATTAAACGTACAGGAACAGGACATTCCTAAGACCGCTTTTAGAACAAGGTATGGCCATTATAAATTTACTGTCATGCCATTTGGTTTGACCAATGCCCCAGCTGCATTTATGGACATGATGAACCGAACATGTAAGCCATATTTGGATAAATTCATAATTGTCTTTATAGATGATATTCTCATTTACTCTAAGAGTAAAGAGGAACATGCAACGCACCTGCATACACTCCTAAGTATATTGAGAAAAGAAGAGCTTTATGCCAAGTTTTCAAAATGTGAGTTTTGGTTAGAAGAAGTACAATTTCTTGGACATCTAGTTAACCATGAAGGAATTCATGTGGATCCCACAAAGATTGAGGCAATTACCAAATGGAAAACCCCTGAATCACCAACAGAGGTTAGAAGTTTTCTAGGATTGGCCGGTTATTATAGAAGATTTATCGGAGATTTTTCTAGAATAGCCATTCCCTTAACTAAGCTAACCTATAAATCTGTTAGGTTTGAATGGGGACCAAAACAAGAAGAAGCCTTTAGAATTCTTAAGCAAAGATTAACCAACGCACCCATACTAGCATTACTAGAAGGAACTAAAGACTTTGTAGTCTATTGTGACGCTTCTAAGTTAGGTTATGGATGTGTGTTAATGCAACGTCAAAATGTTATAGCTTATGCCTCTAGAAAACTTAAGAATCATGAAGAAAATTATTCAGCCCATGACTTAGAATTAGGAGCTATAATTTTTGCCCTGAAAATTTGGAGACGTTACCTTTACGGTAGTAAGTTTACCATTTTTTCTGATCATAAGAGTTTAAGATACGTTTTTGGGCAAAATGAGTTCAACATGAGACAAAGACGCTGGATGGAAATTCTTAGTGATTACGATTGTAATATCCAGTATCATGCAGGAAAGGCTAATGTAGTTGTTGATGCTTTAAGTCGAAAGTATCATGAGAAGCCAAAACGAGTACGTTCTCTTAAATTAAATCTGCAGATAGATTTAAATGAACATATTAGAAAAGCACAAGAATCAGTAATCAAGGATGATACTGAAATATTGAAAGGAATAATTAAGGAATTAGAACAAGGAATAGATGGAATTTGGAAATTCCATAAGAAAAGAATGTGGATACCTAAACGAGGAAACTTACTCCACCAACTATTACAAGAAGCCCATAAGTCTAAGTACACGATGCATCCTGGAAGTGATAAAATGTATCAAGACTTAAGGAAGAATTTCTGGTGGATAGGAATGAAAAAGGATATAGCAGCTTATGTTTCTAAGTGTCTAACTTGTTCACAAGTTAAGGCTGAACATCAGAAACCCTCAGGTTTGTTGCAACAATTGGAAATGCCGGTGTGGAAGTGAGAATTAATAACAATGGATTTTGTTACCAAATTACCCAAAACAAGAAAAGGTAATGATACAATCTGGGTGATTGTAGACAGGCTAACCAAGTCGGCTCATTTCTTACCAATGAAAGAAACTTTCAGTAACAGTTAGCTAAGTTATATGTAAATGAAATAGTTTCATTACATGGAATTCATTTATCAATTGTTTCTAATAGAGATAGCCGTTTTACCTCTCATTTTTGGACTAGTTTCCAAAAAGCAATGGAAACCAAGCTAAATCTAAGCACCGCTTATCATCCTCAAACGGATGAACAAAGTGAAAGGACAATTCAGACAATGAAAGATATGCTTAGAGCTTGTGTAATTGATTTCGGAGGTAATTGGGACGATCACTTACCATTAATAGAATTTTCTTACAATAACAGCTATCATACCAGTATTAACGCTGCACCATTTGAAGCACTTTATGGACGAAAGTGTCGAACTCCAGTCTGTTGGGCGGAAATTGGAGAAAAACAACTATCTGGACCCGAGATAGTACAAGAAACAACAAACAAGATTATCCAAGTCAAGGAACGACTAAAAGCAGCACACGATCGACAGAAAAGTTATGCTGATAACAGGCGAAAACCATTGGAATTTCAAGTAGGCAACAGGGTATTATTAAAAGTTTCTCCTTGGAAAGGAGTGGTAAGATTCATCAAAAGAGGAAAGTTAAGCCCCAGGTATGTTGGACCCTTCGAGATTATCAGAAGAATAGGACCAGTAGCTTATCAGCTGCAACTGCCAGAGGAAATGGCAGGAATACATGATGTATTTCATGCATGTACTCTCAAAAAGTGCTTAGCCGATGAATCACTAGTAGTGCCTCTTAAGGATATAGAGGTAAATGTGAAGCTAAAATTTGTAGAAAGGCCTCTACGGATTGAAGACAGGAAAATCAAAAATCTCAAGCACAAGAGATTAGTTCTAGTCAAAGTAAAATGGGATTCCAAGAGAGGACCAGAATACACATGGGATCTTGAATCAGAGGTGCAGAGGAAATACCCACATCTATTCCAGTAGACCTCGAGGATGAGTTTTAAAACAAGGTGGGGAGGATATAACAACCCTCCTAAAATATTTCCGACACCCCTAAAATGTTTAGAATATCCATATACGTCTTAAAATACACCTCGTATACAAATGGCCCAAAATACCTTTATTTTTATAAAAATTAATTAAAAACAAAATTATATAGCCTGTGGCGGCCCGCGACGGACACACCACAGGGTGTCGCGGAGCGTGATAGCCAGGACACCAGGCCGCACCGGAGTGTGCCACGTGTCCGACGCATGTGGAGGCTAGTGGTTGACTCGGCAACCCTATAACGGGACACGTAGTCCCTGGCAGCCCGCGATGGGCTAAGCCTAGGGCGCCGCGGGGCGCGACAGGGTCAGTGATCAGCCCTATAAATTGGATTTCGACGTTCAGTTGAAACTCGCTCATTCACACAACTTTCTCTCTCAATTTCTGATAGTATAAGTAATTCCCGGGCATTATACCCCCTAAATAACAAAGTTCTGCCTCGTTGTAAGTATCATAACCCCCGGTTACGTATTAGATACGCTGTCCGATTGATCTAGTGCTCCGTATTGGCTGTCGAGGCTCTGCCCGACGTAGTGGTTAGAGTTCTATCTCGGGGAGGGTATAACTAATGTAAATATTGGGTTATTATACTACGCGTGTGCATTGTTTAATTAATAGATAATAACCAGGAAATCACAAAGGAAAACCCTAAAGTAACAATGTGAGTAATCCTCCTTTTTGCAAACTGTTTTTACAAAACCTCAATTGTTTTAATTTATATTTCACAGTGATTGAGTATTTGTAATTCTACAATTATCGTCGGTATGTTAGGGTTTTGTATACAAAATTTGTTACTACACTGTGAGTAGTAACATGACCACAAGTTGGGTTGACAGTACCGTGGGTGGTAATTAAAGTAGAAGAATAAACAAATGTAATTGCGAGATCGCCCTCAATACTGTAAAACAGATAAAACCTGTCTTGATTAAATTAGGATTCACTCACCTGTATTTCTCACTGACAAAATGTTTTTAATCGCGTTTCAGGTAACAAAATGTGAAAGCCAAATAGAAGCCAGCTGGATAGCACTGAAGGCTTGGAAAAGTGGATATAAAAGTTACCTAAATAAAGAAGATGTTTTTACTTAATAAAATAGGGTTTACCCCTATAAAATGGTTGTAATGGAAACTTGGAAATTTCCCATGTTTATAATATTATAAAAATGTGGTATTTTACTCTGATAAAATATTTCCTAACTACGGTCCTGATGAAATTTCCGCTGCCAAATAATGATAAAAACCGATACCACCATCTTTGAGTAGGCCGCAGCCGCTCGCCTCCCGAGGCAGGGGTCGGGGGTTGCGACAGACATATTGAGGGTGATCCTTTGGTGTTTAGGTAATCTTATCTACATCGGAAAGGATTACATGTAGGTTTAGTGGATTTAAGCTATGGGTGGAGTTGCGGGTGGTTTTGGGTGACGGTTCAGGGTCGTTGAATTTTGAAATGATGTTAACGTATTTTAATAAACGATGCTGATTTTACAACAATGGTGTTGTGTTTACAAAAAACAGTGTTTATGACGTGTTATAAATGTTTTAACATAAAGTGTTAGAATTCACTTAGTGTAGCTGACCTTTGCATGTATGTTAAACTATTTGCAGGTATGTAGTCCGGGTTAGTGACGCTCTTGGCTAACAGAAGAATTACTTGTGAACCGGAAGGAAGGCATTGGTATTTTCTTTAATTTAATAATAGTTTTAGATTTTAAAATAACGGGTATTGTTTTAATTGAATTTCTATCGTGTGTTCTTACTATAACTATTTATTTTTAAACACTACATTGTGACGTGACCCGACTATAGGAATCCCGATTTGGGTGCCTTACATTCTTTAATCATCCTGGTAGGGCTCTAATCTCTCTAGCATTTCACACAACTACGTATAATCATTCCGAGATGTCACTCCAGTCAAGAGGATTCGACACCTAGGTGGTTGTTTTCTTCATCTGATTTCCTTAGACATTTATATTTGTTCTTCGGTTGCTCATTTGTATTGGTTAGATATTGATAGACGATTGGTTCTTTGGAGCCATTGTGTCCTCAAGATCTATATGTGGTTCTCCCCAATACCATACTACGAATACGATAGGTACACTTGGCTATTGTGTGTGTAGTTTGGTCTTTGATATTTTCCATTTTAATAAATTTAAAACTTATGTAATTGATATACTTTATATATGCCCTTCTCACGCATATAGTCTTTGGAGCCGTTGCAAGCGACACGGTGATTCTATGAAATCTTTGAGTTGCTAGCTTAACCATTTTTGTATATACGTATTCATTTTGTTATCGTTATTCATGTCTTTTGCGATACGTGATATATGTGCCTTCGAGGGTGGCCAATTTAGTTTCCTTTATGATCTTAGCTATCTTATATCCCGTTTGGGTAATCTTACATTGCCATTTGTTGAACCTGAGCGTGAGCGCGAGATGCATAAGAGAATAAAGGAGAATACTTAAACCAAAGCTACTAAAACTAATCAAGAGATCTTAAAAAGAAGAAAAATCTTAAGTAGAAGAAAAAATATGAGAACACCAAGTTGAACCATTGCGAATTATATAAAGCCATTATAAAAAACTTGGAGCATTGTTACACTAAATGTGGAAGCAAATGGATTTACTATTCACCCTCTAAAGAATTCAAAAAATTCGAAGCAGCTACCAATTTGGGTGTATATGGTTTTGCGACAATTGTTTTCATTAACTACCTTCTGAATAAACTATTACAATATCATATGATAGAGGTTGAATCATGTATAAAGTTGTATTTACAAAACTAAGTTACAAAATATATAAATTGCTTACATGTTTTATAAAAATAAATCTTTTGAAATAGAAAATTGCATCATACCATGTAAAAAATAATACAATCTTAATAGTTTTTTTAACCGGAACTTACTTACGATTCACTGATGCACAATATTATATATTTTGTTTAATAATAATTGCTAATATCTATAGTCTTTAAGACTATAATAGATAAGGTAAACGGTCAACAAGCTACGTTGCAACTCCCGATTAAAATCTATAGAGTTATTCAATTTCAAATATAAAGGAATGTCTGTTTAAATGGTATTTAAAATATTTAACGTGTTCTATACTTAAATAAATTATGAAATGTATAAAATTATTTCATTTCAAATATGCATACGAATATCCATAAAAAATGGATTAGTGTTTACATTTCCCATATAAATTTTCTTTTGTTTTCTATTGAACCACTATACTCTAGCATCGGCTTTCTTTTTGTTTTTTAATTGCTACAGTGAGTGTCGGTATTGTAAAAAAACGAAATAAAAGAAAAATGTGACTACATGTTTTGTTTTGGTAAACAAAAGAAATATGTGGATTTAAGAAAGAAGAAAAGATGAAAAAAAAACTTATTCAGTATTTAAGGAATGCATAACTGTTTCTTTAGTAATGTTCACACAAATGTAATGTGCACACAAATATGGTTTTCTGTTTAATGTACTAAGGCGTGCACGCTAGTGATGCTACATTAATCTCTCTATAAATAGGTTAGGTTCACCTTTGTTGTGTTAAGACAAACTAACTTTACTCATCATTTCACACAATCTCAAATGGCAAGTGATAAAAAGGGAAGGCTTTACAATCAAATGTGATGGTCTATCGTTTGGTCTTTCTATTCTTATTAGGTTTTCATCGGTGTAAGTGCTTAATATTTAACCATTTTATCATATGGGTTGGGTTTTAAAGTGAACACTAGTGTATTTGTGAACTAAGTGAACAAATCCTGACCATTGATTTACATCATAAAATCGTAAAATACACTAGTGTATTTTTATCATCAAATCCTGGCCATTGATTTACACTTGTGTATACACTTGTTTACTGATAATTAAGGGCTAGGATTAGTTCACTAGTATTCAAAATCAAATGGGTTGTTCACTCATGAACCTAACCCCTTTATTATGTTCCATTTTTTATAAGCGTTCTAATAAATGTTTTTTTGACAGGTGAACTTCACAACAGACGGCTAATTCACACCAGCAAGATGCAGGCCCGTGACCACTCATTACCAGGACTATGTTGTCTTAACCGGGGCCACGCCTGGTCGAGAGGGGCGTTACGCTGCCCCCGAGAAAATTTTCAGCCTCCTGCCACGTGACAGGAGAGTTGCACCCTCCACAAGAGCCGACCCTCTAATGCATTGTAGTAGAAAACTCGGGTGGGATCAAGAGTCGAATCTGAGTTCTTCCCCATCATTTCCAATGCATCAACCAGCTGGGCTGGAATCATTGAATATATCGGTTTGGATTTATAGGTGGGAGGGAAGAAAAACGTAGCATCATTAAATATATTCCACCACCACCTATAGATTGTAAATTATTAAGTTTAACTTGTAAACCTTACCCCGGTGAATTTCTCATGTATTGTTGTTGCGATAAATGGAATCCAGACTTTTGTGAAAGTGGTCAAAAATTTTGTGAAAATAAATGTAAAGCAAGAAATAGTTGTTGTACCAAATAAACATATTTGAAATATTACATATCAATAATATTACGATGAATAAATATATTTATAGGCTAGATATTTAGTTATATATCTTCTCATTGATTAACTGGCAATATAAATGAATTGACCAAAACAAATTTCATGTTATGTCAGCGTACACTATCAAACATATGTGTTTATTATTTATCAAAAACATTATATAATGAATGACAAGTTGTTATAAGTATTTAGAATCTAAAATTTTGAATAAAATTACTTAATAATAGTTGAATGATGAATATACATAAATATTTCTTTTGTCTATATGTTTGATAATATTATTTCATTATCGATTACCTCTCAATAGAATTGAATTAGATTGACAAAATATATTTGATTACAATTCAATTGTCTAACTACCACACTAACACTATATAATACATGTTATCAATATTAGTTAAAAGTATTAAATAATGAATGATAAGTTCATCAAACTATTTAGATTTTAAATTTTTCTCACCATCAAGCACACAAGACATGATGTCTTGATTGGTAGAGAAACACAAGGTCATCTCAGCATCATGACGTCTACTCCACACTCAGCAGTTGGTTTTCCTACAGAAACTGGAGTGGCGATCATCTATCAAGAGGAGGTTATCGCAGCAGATGAGATGCTCCCAACAAAGGTAGGCAAGAGTACCCCGCACACTGAAACAGAGAAATAGGTTTTAAACCGCAAATACCCGGAGCAAACGGTAACTATCGGTCCCACCATGTCTGAAAAACATCCGCGCTTTTCTAAAGCAATTGCTTTTCAAGAACATGGATATCTTTGCTTGGTGTCCCAATGGGTGTTACCGAACATTGCTTAAATACCTTTCCTCGATAGAGCCAGTTGTACAGAGGAAGCACAGCCTTGGGTTCGAAAAAACGAAAGCAATGAACGAGCAGGTTTCAGAGCTGTTGAACGCTGACATATTGGGCGAGGTACAGTACCAGACCTGGGTGGCTAACCTAGTTATGGTGGAGAAATCAATCGGGGGATGGCGGATGTGCGTAGACTACAAGGATCTTAACAAAGCATGCCCCAAAGATTGCTATTCTCTTCCTGAGATAGGCAAGAAAATTGATTCTCTCGCACCGTTTAGATGGAACTGTTTTTTAGATTGCTACAAGGGATACCATCAGGTACAAATGGCGTTAAAAGACGAAGATAAAACGGCTTTCGTACTGAGATGGGTATTTTCTACTACACCAAGATATCGTTTGGTCTGCGCAAAGAGATGTAACTGTTAGCCGCGCTGAACCGATTTTTATCAAACCACGCAGTAAAATCTTTTCCCTTTATCAGCACCTTGCGTAACTACGTTAAGAAGAACAAGTTTTGATGGACTGCTGAGGCAGAAGGAGCTTTCTAGGAAATGAAAGAGTGTCTGATCCAGCTCCCAACTCTCACTGCCCCGCGCAATAAAGAACCACTAGTTCTATACTTGTCAGCCTCTGACAAATTTGTAGGCGCAGTATTGCTGGTAGACAGAGAAGGAGTGCAGACGCCAATTTACTATGTGAGCCGGATGCTGACAGATCCGGAAACGAGGTATTCGATCATGGAAAAGCTAGTCTTAGCTCTAGTCCATGCATCGAGAAGGTTGCGCAGGCACTGGTCATGTAATCAATGTTCTTACCAACTACTACATCGGCACGATTCTAAGGAAACCAGAAATCTCTGGAAGGCTAGCCAAGTGGGCAATTGAGTTGGGACGCCACAACATTGTTTATAGACCAAGAACGACGATCAAGGGTCAAATCTTGATAGATTTTTCCACAAAAGTACCTGAAGGGGTATGGTCTCAGATCTCGCGTCAGCACGACCGCGAAGGACCATTACCCTCATCAAAAACCTCCAACAGCAATAAATTCACCTGTGTCCGCGTGGACACATGCGGACACAGCGGTCCAATCTGTCCAGTGATGAGAAGACTTACCTTAAGGACGGAAACTAATTTTACGCATAGCGATGCGGCCCCGCACCGCATCCTATGAACATTTTCGTCACGACAAGGGATCTGGACAACAGTAACAGTCACTCAGCAGGCAATGCGGCATAAACACCGCATCCCGCGTAAATCATGGATGGAACAACCAACGCGGGAACAACATCAATGACCGCAAGCAGCGATGCGGCTTGGCACCGCATCCTGCCTACAAGGCAAGTGGGTCTGACACCACAGTGCAAGTGGCACTGGGAACAGTCGCCTACCGGCCCACGTGTATACAACAGTCTGACACCACAGCAGGACGTGGCATCACCACAGTAACCGACAGGTCTGACACACCTGCAAATAGCTGTGCGATGTCAGGCTAGCTACACAACTACCCTCCTCCACTCCTCGGCTATAAATACTAACCCCAAACCAGGTTTGAGGTATCTCTTCTCAACTCTCTCAATACTACTACTATCACACTTTGCTTCCCAAGCAAACTACTGATTCTCACGCCGGAGAGTGGTAACAAGGAGCACCCCCCACCCCATCCTCCTTGTTGCGAGTCACGGTTTGTTTCCTTGTGCAGGAAACCCACCACCAGACGATCCAGCCGGCGATCCTCGGAAAGAAGGGATTAACCCTCTTGACGAGACCAGTGAGTTAACCTACCCGGTTAACCATTGTTTCATCATTGGCGCCCACCGCTACTCTTAGCACTTTTTTCTGACCATCCCTTTCTCTCCAAAGATCATGTCTGATCGTCAAAACAACGCTACCGGGGATAACCTAAACCCCGCAAACCAAGGGCCTGTAGGAACCATTCCCCCATGCCCAAATGCTGAACACATTGGCACATCAACGCAAGGGGGCGCATCCCTTACGTTTGGACACGATTTATCACAGTACGCTCCTGTGATACCTACAGGCATGAACCTTCATGCCTGGTACGACCAACAAGCAGCCATGTTGGCTGCAACATACAACAGAGCTTGCGCAGAAGCGCAAGTCTCTGCGGGGCATACCCCAGCACCGCACACCCCAGCGGGACGTACTTTACAGTACGACGGCAGGGCCCCAACCAATCCGGCCTCCAGAAGCAGGCACGAAGATCGCGGTTCCTCTTACTGCGATGTCCGCACACTTGATGAGGACGACTCCACATATGGGTCCCGCCACAGGAGCCATATACAGAGTCGCCTAGGCCCACATGGCGAAACTAGGCGACAGTCTACAGCCCACCACGGCCTAGGCATTCACAGCCGACTGGGACCCCAGTCCCACCGTGAAGGGCAAGGCTATACCGATCCGGACGATGGTACATACCGTGCGGAATCCCATGCCACCAGCAGCAGACCGGGAGGACGCAACTACGTTCCTCCCACTCATCCCCGCACTACGTACCTCCGCGCTGCAAAGCAGCACCGCGGACAACCTTACAGGCCGAAATCGGCGGTCGAAAACTCCAAGTTTGTCCCAGAAATCGCCCATGCCGATGTCACCACCACAAAATTCCCATTAAACATTGGGAAATACAACGGTTCGACCGACCCAGATGATCACAACAACATCTACGTCGGTGCCGGGTGCAACGGTAGGTGGGATGAACCCACCTGGTGCCATTTTTTCCCACAGACCCTAACAGGTCTGGCCAGGGCCTGGTTCGATTCCCTACCACCAGGATCACTGACCTCATTCGAGGACTTACAAGAAAAGTTCCTCGCACACTTCAGCCAACAACGACGCCATGAACGTGATTCCTTGGACGTCATGAACATCTGGCGCAGGGATAACGAATCGCTTGAAGCATTCGTTGTCCGTTACAATAAAGAATGCCTAGAGATAGGCGATGTTGCCGACCAAATGGCGCGTAACCATTTCATTGTTGCCGTTAAAGACGAGCAAATGGTTATGAATATCTCTGGCAAAGATGGTTTGCCTAAGAAGTGGGAAGATGTCATGGCTGCGGTCAAGACATATGCCCAGACTCAGCGTTCCCTAAGATCGCACATGTCAAAGGCACAACCCCAGGCGGAAGGCCAGTCTTCCCGCCAAGAGCCGAAGCGCAGCAATAAGCGCAACCGGGACACATGGAATCGTGGCAGCGATTCCAGACCATATGTCCCACGAAGCAACCAGCCCGACGCAAGGGCTACAATCAACGCCCAACGTGAAAATCGGGCGTCAAAAAAGGAATCTCGGGACCGCAGCTGGACCGAGATTAACCAGTCGCCAAGCGACGTCCTTCTCACGGACGCACAATTCCTGCGACCGGCCCAACCGATGAAGTCCAAAAAGAACCAAGATCTCGCACTCTACTGCGAGTATCACAAAGACAACGGCCACACAACAAACAGCTGCATCAGTCTCCAACTGGAGATTGAGCGAGCCCTAAAGAGGGAAAACTGCAACACCTGTTGACAGGCGCACAAAAAGCTACCAAGCGCATCACTCCCCACAACGAGGGCACCTCCACGGGGAAGAGGACCATGTACGTAGCCTCTACCCACATGATCAACGGAGGAAAAGGAAGGCCGCGCAAGGCGGGAAGAAGACCGGAGAATGACTGGAAAGACGAGCAAGTCGTCTTTCCAAAAGTCCGAGGCGGCCCGCGCGATAGACGCGCCGTGGTTATCACAGGCCACTTGGCTCACTACTGTACCGAGCGATTGTTCATCGACCCGGGCAGTACATCCGATATTATATACGAGCAATGCTTTAACCAGTTCGATCAAGAAGACAAAGATCGACTGCAACCAGCGGATTACCCGTTGGCCGGGTTTGCAGGGGAAACCGTATTCCCCCTGGGCCAGATTACTTTTCCTGTGCGCCTCACCAACGGGAGGCACACAAGAACGGAGGAGGTAAACTTCATGGTTTTACCGCATACCTCCAAATACAACGTACTTCTCGGGAGAGAATCCCAGGGTGATTTTAACATGATCACATCCGTCCCTCACTCTGCTATCGGTTTCCCAACCGAGACGGGGGTCGCGATAATATACGCCAGAAGGGAAGTTTTGTCTACGGACGACCTGCGTCCAGCCAAGGTAGCAAGGCCCACCCCCAACACGCAACCAGAAAAATGGGTGCTTAACGCAAGGCACCCAGAGCAAACGGTCACGTTGGGCCATGCCTTGACACCTACCATCAGAGCGCGCCTGAAGCAATTACTCTTCAGGAACCAAGACATTTTTGCGTGGACACCCGCAGACATGACAGGGGTACCGCGCGACATAGCGCAACACTTCTTGAATACCATGCCAGGTATCAAGCCAGTGATCCAAGGCCAACGCCACCTTGGATCAGCAAAAAACGCGGCGATGGAAGAGCAGGTGCAGGAGCTGCTCTCCGCAGGAATCCTGCGGGAAGTCAAATACCAGACTTGGTTATCCAACCCAGTCATGGTAGAAAAACCAAGCGGGGGCTGGCGCATGTGTGTCGATTACAAAGACCTCAATAAGGCCTGCCCCAAGGATTGTTACGCACTTCCGGAGATCGACGAGAAGGTCGACAACCTCGCACCATTTCGATGGAAGTGCTTCCTCGATTGTTACAAAGGCTACCACCAAGTACAGATGGCAATCGAAGATGAAGATAAAACGGCATTCCGCACTCCTACCGGGAACTACTGTTACACCAAAATGCCGTTCGGGTTGCACAACGCTGGCGCAACCTATCAAAAGTTGATGAACGACACTTTTCGCGGTCAAATCAGCAAAAGTGTCGAAATCTATATGGACGACCTGGTCGTCATGAGCATGGAGGAAGACACCATGCTCAACGATATCGAAAGAACATTCCAGACTCTGCGAAGCGTCAACATGAAGCTTAATCCAGGGAAATGCTCGTTTGGAATGGAAGAAGGCAAATTCCTCGGATTCATCGTAACCAAAGATGGATTCAAGGTAAACCCGGAAAAAGTTCAGGCGATCGAACGCATGCCATCGCCCTCGACGATGAAAGAAATGCAACGACTAGCCGGCAGGCTAGCCGCACTAAACAGATTCTTAGCCAACCACGCAGCTAAGTCATACCCTTTCATCAAGACCCTGCGGAGCTGCCTAAAAAAGGAACATTTCCAATGGACTGCAGAAGCCGAAAAAGCTTTCTGGGAGATGAAAGAGTGTTTGATCCAGCTCCCAACCTTAACCGCACCACGAAAAGCTGAGCCTCTTATTCTATACCTGTCTGCCGCGGACAACGCGGTAGGCGCGGTACTCATAGTGGAGCGGGAAGGAGTTCAAACACCCATCTACTACATCAGCAAAATGCTCAACGACCCAGAGACAAGGTATTCCATCATGGAAAAGTTAGTACTAGCACTGGTGCACGCGTCGAGACGCTTACGACGCTACTTCGCGAACCACGTCATCACAGTACTAACCAACTACAGGATCGGCCCGATCCTATCCAAACCCGACATCTCTGGGAGGTTAGCAAAATGGGCAATTGAGCTGGGCGCACTTTGACAAATTCAAGGAGTGTGAAGCTATACAGAGCCCTGCGCCAAATCAAACGGACGAAGTGTGGTTGTTGTATACCGGCGGAGCGTCCAACGAAGATGGCGCAGGTGCAGGTCTGAGGTTGGTAAGGCCCGAGAAACATGAGTTTACATATGCCATTTGGTTGGAATTCAAGAACACAAATAATGAAGCCGAGTATGAGGCATTCTTAGCAGGCTTGCGCCTAGCGATAAAGATGGGGGTAAAAAATTTAGAAGCACACGTTGACTCCCTGCCGGTGGCACGACAGATCAACGGACTGTATGACGCGAAGGGCGAGATAATGGCGTTGTATCTCGAGCAAGCCAAGGAATTGATTCCGAAATTCCAGTCATTTAAGGTCATACACATTAACCGAAGCGAGAACAAGCCAGCAGACGCCTTGAGCAAACTGGCTGCCAAAGCTTTTCAACAGTTGGCAAAGGACGTTCGGATTGAAGTGCTAAAAAATCCTTCAGCTCCTTTGCGCCAGGTAAATGTAATTGAGCTAGGGTCACCGTCATGGATGACGCCTATTATCCAGTACTTACAGGCTGGGATCCTTCCTAGTAAAAAAGCGGAAGCAAGAAAAATACAACATAAGGCTTTTATGTATGTATATTATTGCAAATCATGTCCTTTGTCTTAAAAAATTATCCATTATTATTCTGGTAAGAGTAAATTACACAACTCGTCCTTTATTTATGTATATTATTGCAAATCATGTCATTTGTCTTCAAAAATTACATTAATTATACCAAATGTTCACAAATCCTAGCATGTTATATCCTTTAACCCAACCCCAGTTAATTTTAGTCACGTGGGGCCCACGTGAGGGCATTAATGTCCTTTCACCTACCTATCTGTTTGAACTGTTTCTCCCCCCATTTAAACCCCCCAACTAACCCTAGTCTCCCATCATTCCAAAACACCCCACACCTGCAAATCCTAAAACTACGACATAAGCAACAATGGTGATATGCATTCTTATCTCATATAATAATTATTATTTTCATAATTTGGAGTATAATTGCGAGTAAAGCAAGGCTTTTTCTCAGACAAGATCAGATACCTATTCACCTCAAACAATAAAACAGAGCACTATTAGCTAATGGAATGTATAATCCCCAATTCCACACGACACATAAATCATAATTAACCAAAAAAAGATATCATTTCAACAAAATAAAAACAACCCATAATTAGCCAACATCAAATTTAACCTTTCATCACAAAAAGAAAAAAAGAAAAACAAAGAAAGAGACACATATACAAAAAGATTGAAGCTTTAAATTAGCTGATATGATTCTTGACAACCAAAAGAAATTAAACAAATGGAAAATGGGATAGAGGGATAACGATCAAGATTGTTTTTTTTTTGTTCATTATGAAACTTTTATAGGTTGCCCCCCTGTTCATTATGGAATTCCGGGTTGCACCCTTGTTGCTTTTGTCCTAGTTTTAGGATTTGTAGGTGTGGGGTATTTTGGAATGAGGGGAGATTGGGGTTATTTGGGGGTTTTAAATGGGGGGAGAAAGAGATGGGTAGGTGAAAGGACATTAATGCCCTCATGTGGGCCCCACCTGACTAAAATTAACTGAGAAAATTAACTTGGTTTGGGGTAAAGGATATACCATGTTAGGATTTGTGAACATTGAGTATGATTACTGTAATTATTGAAAACAAATGACATGATTTGCAATAATATACATACATAAAGGACGAGTTTTGTAATTTACTCTTTTGGTAATTGTTCGGTTGGTTTCCCAAATTATGATTATATCTTTTTTTAAACGCAACCTCATGTTGGTAGTAGCTCTTTTCAGCAAAGCGTTTTTTTATTATTCCTTTTGTTTTGAAACCTTTGTTTGTTTTGTGGAACAACCTTTTTATGAGTTTTAACTTGCATAGCAAGGCCGTTAACAAGCTTAAACGTTCTAGCAATCAAAGCAACATTCACATTCTTGATCGGAAATTCCAAATCATAATATATCTTGTCTGACCCGACCATCTGATACATTGTAATCATGTCTCAGGGTCACACAAGTTATATTTCTCTTGTGGAATGTGCTTGTTCTTGTTTACCTTCTTCTCACGATCTAAATTCTCACTATTTTCAATCTCAAAAACCTTTTCAACCACCAAATGACAAACACTCTCATCACAACTATCAGAACAACTTTCTGATTTCTCAAATAAAATATCGATAGCTTTAGGTAATATGTCTTTAGGATCAGCAACTAAAGGTGTTTTAACAACATTTAGTGCCTTGTCAACACCTTCTGGAGACTTTGTATAATTGTTCCACGTCGGAGGTGGACACCTATTATACTCGATACCTCGATTTCCATAACCATAAACATTTTCCCAGTTTCTTCATCTATACCCATAGGTTTTGGGATAATGTGATCTAAAACATCAGATGCAGATGCATAACTCTTTAGTTTTCTATCGACCCTCCTCATATTCAATTTTAACTTCTTCCATTTGTTGTTTTAAAACGGTTATTTCATTAACATATTTATCAATTGCCCTGCAAAGAACATTTCAACAGCTACAAGAAGCTATCTCAAAAGACAAAAAGAGATGTCAAAAGAAGATATGAAGATGTATCAAGATGAGCTCAGGAAAGAAGGAAATCATAAATGAGTTAACATATGGGCATCTAGATGCAAATCTAGAAGATCTACTTGGTAAAATATTGGGAAGGCCAGTTTCCCCAAACTCATCTATAATAACTCTGGTCCCAGCAAACCCTCCTAACCTTAAAATTCTAAATTGAAAGTATGATAAGAAAAGTCATGTATTAACTCTGCTCAGGGCTAGTGGGGAAGTTCAAAAAATCTCAATGAATAGTGCCTTTGGGCTCAAAGATGAAGATCTGCAAGACCTGTTGGGTCTTCAACTCAAAAGGGATCTAGAAGATAGCTTCTCTATGAACTTCGAATTACAATTCAAAGGTCAGAATAGAGAGAAGCTGATGAGGAATAAAGACTGATCAAATAAATATATGTTTTAGCATCATATGTTCTAGGGGGAGATTGTTGGACCTACAAAAGAACAGATGATTTCAAAAGCCAAAACATGACTTCCTGATCAAGAAATAAACAATCAATGATACATTCTTCTCACAAAGATAGTGAATATTGAACACTAATCAGAACATCTGTTGAAGACATTCAAAGATCTGTTCAGAGCTTTTGGGGCCATTGTTGAAGAAGAAGAAACCACTGATCAATTGCTAAAGCCCTGATGAAGCAAAGCACTGATCATGAAGATCAAACATCTACTTTGGCCAAACATATGTTTGAAACAAAGCAACAGAGGTTTGAACCGGATATCAATTCGTGGAGACGGTGTCTCGGTACTAAATTGTTGTTACTTTAAAGCCTTCTCAAATAGCAAGTGGGTTTCCTAATTTTAACATGCAAATAATCTAAATACTAAGTTAATGAATTTAAACAATATCTAACAGAAATTTGTCTAAACTAAGTATCCACTATTGATCATGTGATGACTACGGGAAGCACTAGTGATGACACAACCTCTGAATTAACTAAGTTCCGGTCAAGGTTCCTAGTTTTATAATTCTTTCGGAAAATTAAAATGAAATAACACTCTAATCACCTAGGAATCATTCTTTAAGCTTGGTGGTGAAGTTGATGTTAATCTTTTGACAAGAGTTATTTGTTCAACCTAAACTCCTAACTCGACAACATAGGGAAAACTATATGAAAAAACACACTAATCACTCTAAATTTCTTTTAGGTAGATAATGTCCTAGTGTTGTTCTTGATATGAATCACAAGCATGATCATGCTAGATAACAATTTTGGCCTAAATCATCATACTTACACAGTTACATGCTATATAATTCACATTAACAATACTATGATCTTTCCAAATCCAAATCCAAATGCAAGAATTCATACACACCTCAAATCTTCATTCATATCATGTTAACAACCACCATTCCTAGTATCATGTTATCTTAAACATGTGAACCTCAGTATTTCTGTACTCCTTTCTTCTTCTAGCATCGACTTCTTTTTGTTTTTTAATTGCTATAGTGAGTGTCGGTATCGTGAAAAAACGAAATAAAAGAAAAATGTGACTACATGTTTTGTATACACTAGGGATGTGAAAATAAGATAATAGGGGTGTGTATAGAATTACCCTAAAAAAATCCTTGGTTGATAGTAGTGCTTTAGTTCTCAAGTAAGTTTGTGATTCTCAAATTACGCATTCTCTATTTTAGTAATAATTATCAAATGATGTTTTGTGATAACTTTTAACATTTCAGATCGCTAAATTTATTGAAATTGAAGTGTGCATATGAGAGATAAGTTGTTTGATTAAAAAATAGTAACGGAAACTAAATCCATAAAGGAATTCAACATTATGGCAAGAGGACAAGCCAAGTTGAGCATGATGCCGGTCAATAGAGCTTCTAGCGAAAATGATTTCGGATGAAAACAAAGTCTAGTGAAAATGTGATTGAGCTAATATGAGTTATTTTAATACATGTATATCAAATTAGGTTCACCAGCTACATTTATCTTTATTACAACTATTAGTGACAAGCTTTAGTGGCGTCCATGAAAGAGGCGCCAACAGAGACAGTGGTGTTGACTACTACAGTGGTATTGGCGACACGGCAGTGGCTACGGTCGCGAGGAGCCACGCAGCGGCGGGGGTGACACTAGGGTAACGTTGAGAGTGGGGGCAACAAACAGCGATGGGTGTCGTCAAGAGAAATAGTTTTAAGAATTGCATTTTTTAGAACTTACACACTCTAATTCTACTACTAAAATACACCCATTTTTTTTGTTGGTATTACTTATTTTGACTTCCCAGATTTCTTCTATAATAATGACTTTCTATAACAACATTAATTTAATTAGAAAATTCCAAATTTTTAATAAAAATTATCAAATTTTGTTAATCTTTTTAGTAGTGTTATTATTCATTAAAATCATCAATTATGTATATGTATCGACTTTTTAATTACGTATTACTATTACTATTATCAATCACCACCACTGCTGTCCACTTTAACACACATTTAATCACCAACACTAAAAAAGGTCCGTACAAACACCTTAAAACCCAAATTCCACATAAAAACACGAAACAAATCTTGATGTCAGCATATAACCCACGTCTGCAACAACAAAAAAGCCGAAAGCTAATAAATTTACACACACAAGAAGCAATTCCTAACAAAAATGAACATGCAATATTCATAGTAACAGAAGAATACACACCTATATACATACGAGAGAGAGCGCACAAATATATCGAGAAAGTGTTGCAAATGTACACAATGCAGTTCCATTTCTCGACAAGAAACAAAGCACATATTCAATAGTAAGAGTTGAATAAACAACAAACGAGAGCAGGACTCACAGAATACCACTATGACCGCACCCATGCAACAGTATCAATCTCATCTCTTGCTCCTTTATATAACTCGAGTCGTTTAGCAAGATCTTGTCTCTTTGACATCAGAGACGGGTCTTCATCCAGCAACTCCCCCAGTTGTTTACCCTAAAAATATTACAGTTTTACTTGTTAGAACTTGAAACATATAAAAAAATAAATAAAACATTAACAAGTTTCCAAAAGATTCACCACCTCCTTCCTTCCTATTTGTGTGTAGAAGTAATGGAGAAGATTTTGCCTCGCTTCTTTGACTTGACAATAAACAACCGCCTTGGGGATTGTGATCCTGAGCGTGTCAGACACCATATTAATATAAGATGATACGTTTGAGCCGATCCTTCTGAAATGGGCATCTCCGTAACGGTCCCCTAATGGGTCACTCGGGTTTCCACGGTCTGCAGAAGGTGGGTTTCTGCGGTCTGCATGTGAGGGAGCAGGCCCTGGCCCAGGCCCAACTTTCTCTGCTTCTTGTGGAAGTCGCCTAAAGAAATCGACTGTGAGATAAGAAGACTCCATTTCCACCAATCTGGAAACTGTCTTTTTGCTTTCCACACGGAACTTTTCCAATGCTTCAGTTGCTGCAGCAGCAAGAGTAGATTGAAGTGTTGGAAACCGCCTTAATTCCTGTTGCAACCACTTTACATTTTAAGAGAATTTTGGATGCACTGTTAAATTGGTATGTCAGCTTTTGGCTGACTTATCAAACGTTGCTGACGTGGCATCTTATACACTATACAACATGTAGCACCTAATGACCTTTACATTTTTCACAAACATTTTATGTGTGTGTGGCATCTGATGTGGTGCATGACATGGCATCAATCATGTGCCAAATCAGCTTTTATAGATTAAATTAGTTAAATTAAATGAGCTTGGTGCTAAACTATAAGTTGGTAAATTTGAAAATATACCATTATTTTCTATCAACTATAAAAGAGATCAGATCATTTATAAATGATTAGTATTGTTACTTAAAATCATACCATGGATGAAAAATCGTTGGAATGTGGATAAAAGTAATTTTTTCCCAATAAATCATCAGTTAATAATATTATCAGGTCCATAACACAGAATCCAACTTATATATAATAAACAAGTGTGTTTCTCGAGTCTGACCTCAGTTTCTCCAATCGACTTCCTGACAAGTTCTTTTAAGACAAAATGCACCTGAAAAATGATTTACTAAGTAAGTTGCATATATTATATGAACGCTCTACTAAGTTTTGTTAGTAAACTAATAAAATAACAAAAAATAAATTGGGATAGAAGCTACTTACTGCATCTACAGAAGCTTCAGCGGGTCCCCTAAAATAATTTAATGCGCCTTCTATAAGGCGTCGATAGCCTTGTTCAGGAGCAATTAAATGAGGCTGATAACCATCTGATTCCGAAACTATTTTTCTCACATTTGGCAGGGAAAGATGCCTATCGAATGGAAGTTTTCTCAAAGCGGCAGGAAGCTGGTTATCAAATACTCCATAAATACGGTCACCTCCAGGCCGTCTGACAATAAAAACAAAATAAAAATTAATTAAATGCGAATTACATGGTTGCAATAATCAGTGTTTAATGTCTCAATAAACAAATTCGGATTCTAATTATCTAATTATTTCTGTGTATTGCTTACCCTCCATCTAGATGCTCCTTAAATATTTTGTCAAAAGCACGGCAAAGTTCCAAAATGGTGTATAATTTAGCCTGAAAAGGAGGAGCATTTAAGTGAAAAGAAGACACTATGGATGAAGTCATATTACACACACAGGAAGAGAAGCTTCTCACTCACCCCCTCATCAACTGCAATTGGCCTCCCAAGACGGTCCAATTCGGCTTCCATCTCATCAATACCTTTGTTTATCAACGCGATAATACCTGGTATTTTTGCTTTTATTACTGATTCCAAATGCTGTACATGAAATCATCCAAATGTAGTCAACATGTAAACTCAACTCAGTTTGACATATACACAAAACAAAGTACCTGAGAGAGAAGTTTTGCAAGATATACAGAACCCATTTTACTAGCCAAGTGTCCATAATCAGGACTCGTATAAAAGTACTCCTGTTCCCTTCGCCTTGCATAAATCATATCAGTGTTTTTCAGAATATCCGCTTGGGATCTATTCACAATTCCCACCCAGGGATGTTGCAGACGATACGCTCTGCCTTCAAGAACCTTTACAAAGATCACATTTACACCAATATTGGATAAATAAAATTCACTTAGGGTCAATTGAATATTCAATATCACATGATCGGTTTCAAACACAAGCAACGTGAAAAAAGAACAAGACGGAACTCACATCTAACGCATTAGTTCCTTTGTCCATTAGATCAAGCTTTGTCAACACACCAAAGGTCCTTTCACCTGGTCAATTCATAAGACGAAAACGAAGGATTTTGAATAAATCTATATCTATATCTATAATAATAAAAGAAAACCATGGGGGGGGGACACATGTCATTCATTGGAGCCATCTATTTTTTGGTTTTCCCGCCTCTCTCTTCTACTTAATTATGGATACTTATTTTTTAATCAAAGATAGTTATTATATCATTAACCAAATGAATTTAATATGAAATTAGTTATTAGCTTTTTAAATAAAGCTATTTTTTTACTTAAAAGTTTCACCAAGTTCAAAATTATGTTGGTTAAAATATTAAAAAAACGAAGAATATGATAGATAATTGTTTTTATGAGTGATTTATTAAAAAAATCAAATATTTAATGTGGTTGGATGGTAAGAATGGTAAATATATAATATGTTAAGTAATAAAAAATGGGTGGAATTAAAAAATCAAAGTTAGTAATACATTCATACCCAGTTGAAAGAAATAATTTTTAAAAATTAACTTAACAAAATTTATCCGCCGGCACGTCAATATTCATTTTTTATTAAATACATATCTTGACGATTGTATGTTAATAAATTACAATAAATTATATTTTATTAGTACAATACACAAGTTTATTCAATTGTGTAACGCATATGTTTTATTAAAACATAACTTTTTATTACTAAATTATATAACATTACATTTATCAACCCATGTAGTACATGCAATTGTAACCTAGTAAATATGAATATATCAAAACTCAAAAGCAGTGAAAAATGAACATTTCAAAAACAATAAGATAAACCTACCTGAAGGATCCACCTCTTTAGCAAGTTTCATAGCATCAGATGTTGCGATATCTTGGTTAGCAGGTGATATTGCTAGTATGATGGAGTTGGGCTGAAACACGCGCCATCATCATCATATGTCAAAATTTTAAGAAATTCCGATGAGAAAAATAGAAAAAAGTACACCTTTTACTTAATCAAATGTTTCATTGAAATAGAAACTATGAATATAACTAAATTACCTTATCAACATAAGTTCGAACCATCTTTTCTATATCTTCTACAATACTTTCAGGTTGTCCCTCTGCAAATGAATAGGTTATCTCAATTAGATAAAGTTCAGATAAATCAGAGAATGCAATTACAAGCATACAAGGTGAAGAAATATACCAACAGCAACTTTCGTCAATCCGGGTAAATCAATTAAGGTTAAGTTCACAACTGTATCAAGTATCAACAAAGGAACAAAATAAGGTCGGTGTATCATATAAACGGAAGATATTATATATGTGTACACACACACACAACATATGTGTGTGTATGTATGTAAAAACTTATATGAGAAACCCACCATTAGGAGAGAATATACTGAGATGAATTGGAATAAATAACAAAAAATAAAGGAAAATTGGTATTTAATAAACCAATCTTTGCCCAGTTGGTAAATAATAATCCAACGTACAGAATTGGTATATAATAATCCTACCTATCAACATGTTGGCACTCAATGGACCTCCGTTAGTTTTTTTTAACTGAAGTTAGTTTTTAAGTTTTATTTATTACACAAACAGTCCCTGTAGTTGTAATTTACTAGTTTTAACTATGAGTTAATAGCCAAAATGGTCCCTGAGGTTAACAGCCACAGCACCGCCACCACCACCACCACCGCACCGCCACCACCACCACCACCACCGCACCGCCACCACCACCACCATCGCCACAGCACCTCCACCACCGTAACCATCGCCACAGCACCACCACCACCATTGACGCGTTTCCATTTTTTTCGTTCAATGATGAATCTATACACCTTACAAATAAAAACATCGAATCCTTATCATCTCTTAATTTTCGGAAACTTTAATCACCAAAACGGGATTTCCAAAAACGCGTTTTCGAACTCTATAAAACCGAAACCACCATCACGTAAACTCACACATCTCGACATCCTCTCACCTTCTTCTGTTCCGATAAACAACCCACCGGAGACACCGTCATCGCCGGAGCTTTTACGATCCGTTTTACCGCTCTCCAACCTCACCGCAAACAACCAAAACCTCGTCTGCTGGACTTGCAAGCCGCCGGAGATCGGAGGCGCTGCCGGAATTTACGCCGGAGTTTTCACGACGGATCTCGACTCAAATCGCCTTGTTCGGTATACCTTCACATTCTATCTTGTTCTTGGTTATATACAACTGTTATATATAACAAGTGTTATATATAAATATTGTTCCTTAGTTTCTTTTCTTTTAGAATCATGTGCAAACAATTTAATCAAAGGCTAAAACAAGATCCGTGGGTTTGGGTTGTTTCTCGTCTGAGTTTATTTAAAAGAAAGATGCTGATCATAGTTGTTATAGAAAAGAAGTAACAATGTGCAGTTGGGTGGGTCTCCTTTCTGTTCGTTATAGCATGCTAATCATGAAGTAGACTTGTGGGTGTGTGCGGGTGGTGGTGGTGGTGGTGCTGTGGCGATGGTTACGGTGGTGGAGGTGCTGTGGCGATGGTGGTGGTGGTGGCGGTGCGGTGGTGGTGGTGGTGGTGGTGGCGGTGCTGTGGCTATTAACCTCAGGGACCATTTTGGCTATTAACTCATAGTTAAAACTAGTAAATTACAACTACAGGGACTGTTTGTGTAATAAATAAAACTTAAAAACTAACTTCAGTTAAAAAAAACTAACGGAGGTCCATTGAGTGCCAACATGTTGATAGGTAGGATTATTATATACCAATTCTGTACGTTGGATTATTATTTACCAACTGGGCAAATGTTGGTTTATTAAATACCAATTTTCCAAAAATAAATTGGGGTAGAAGCTACTTACTGCATCTACAGAAGCTTCAGCGGGTCCCCTAAAATAATTTAATGCGCCTTCTATAAGGCGTCGATAGCCTTGTTCAGGAGCAATTAAGTGAGGCTGATAACCATCTGATTCAGAAACTATTTTTCTCACATTTGGTAGGGAAAGATGCCTATCGAATGGAAGTTTTCTCAAAGTAGCAGGAAGCTGGTTATCAAATACTCCATAAATACGGTCACCTCCAGACAAAGATCACATTTACACCAATATTGGATAAATAAAATTCACTTAGGGTCAATTGAATATTCAATATCACATGATCGGTTTCAAACACAAGCAACGTGAAAAAAGAACAAGACGGAACTCACATCTAACGCATTAGTTCCTTTGTCCATTAGATCAAGCTTTGTCAACACACCAAAGGTCCTTTCACCTGGTCAATTCATAAGACGAAAACGAAGGATTTTGAATAAATCTATATGTATATCTATAATAATAAAAGAAAACCATTGGGGGGGGACACATGTCATTCATTGGAGCCATCTATTTTTTGGTTTTTCACCTGGTCAATTCATAAGACGAAAACGAAGGATTTTGAATAAATCTATATGTATATCTATAATAATAAAAGAAAACCATTGGGGGGGGGGGGGGGACACATGTCATTCATTGGAGCCATCTATTTTTTGGTTTTCCCGCCTCTTTCTTCTACTTAATTATGGATACTTATTTTTTAATCAAAGATAGTTATTATATCATTAACCAAATGAAATTAATATGAAATTAGTTATTAGCTTTTTAAATAAAGCTATTTTTTTACTTAAAAGTTTCACCAAGTTCAAAATTATGTTGGTTAAAATATTTAAAAAAAACGAAGAATATGATAGATAATTGTTTTTATGAGTGACTTATTAAAAAAAAATCAAATATTTAATGTGGTTGGATGGTAAAAATGGTAAATATATAATATGTTAAGTAATAAAAAATAAGTGGAATTAAAAAATCAAAGTTAATAATAAATACATTAATACCCAGTTGAAAGAAATAATTTTCAAAAATTAACTTAACAAAATTTATCCGCCGGCACATCAATATTCATTTTTTATTAAATACATATCTTGATGATTGTATGTTAATAAATTACAATATATTATACTAGGTTAGTTCCCCGTGTGTTACACGGGTTGAACAATTTAAACTATTTAATAAATATTTCTTGTAAATACAAAATAAAGAGGGAGACATTTATATACCAATTGACATAAATAAGTTAATATAAAGATGATGTATGTTAGTATTATAAAATTTATCAGAGAAGAATGTAATCAAACTGTCGCTAAAAATAATACAAAAATAAATGTATTATGTAATACGTATTATTGTATTTACGTATTACATTACATTACATTTAAATTTAATGATAAATAAAAAGATAGAATGTATGTAAATTACAAAGACACTCAATGTTTAAAAAAAAGATGTAACATGAATAATGATAATTTACGAATATTTTCATTAAATGTATTATTTGAAGATTTGGAAAGTTGTTACTAAGATTTCAGGATATATATATATATATTTTTTTTTTTGAAATTAGGATGAACTATTACCAAGATTTCAGGATTATTATTTTTTTTAATTTTAATTTAGGATTAACTATGAAACTAAAGAGATAAGTAAACCAATGTGTGACACGTGTTATTTATTGGAACCATCTAATTTTCTGTTTTCCCACATCTTTTGTACAGTTATCTTATATTAATTAAATACTAAATTAATATTAAATCGTATCCTAGTTTGAATTTGAAATAGAATCCTTCTATTTTTCTAACAAAGTATTATCTTCGAATTTAAAATTGTTAATTTAAGATAAGATGTTTTTAATTTTTCTTTAGGAAAATAGAAAATAGATAATTTTCTGTTTTCCCACCTCTTTTGTACAGTTATCTTATATTAATTAAATACTAAATTAATATTAAATCGTATCCTAGTTTGAATTTGAAATAGAATCCTTCTATTTTTCTAACAAAGTATTATCTTCGAATTTAAAATTGTTAATTTAAGATAAGATGTTTTTAATTTTTCTTTAGGAAAATAGAAAATAGATGACTCCAATGAATGATACGTATCACATATTAGTTTGTTTATAGTATAAGTTTGGTATATTAAATTACATTTATTCAACACGTACAACACACGGGGTTCCTTAAAGTTTTTCTTTTATTTAATATGTCAAATTATATAATAAAATAAAATAAAGAATTTCAAATAATGTCACGTGACACCCTCTCCTATAATCTTACAATTTTAATTAATATAGTATTTTATTTTAATATAATTTTTAATTACTAATAGGTGTTTTATATTCATAAATCTAGTGTTTTTCATCAATTGGTTGTTCGATAAATGAATATGTTTTTTTTTTTGTTCTGGTGCTAATATTTTTGTTATAATAATCTAAATATATTAGTAGTAGATTACGTTTGAAGTTGATAAGGTATTAACCATTTGAAGTTGATTATGTTTTTAAAGTGATTTTTCTACTTTGAAATTATAAACTTGTCTTTACTATAAACCATATAATTTATAAACATTTGCTTTTATATGTTTAAACGGATAAATAATAATAAAATTAATTAAATTGATATGTGAAAGGAGATCAGATTTCAGGATTATTATTATTATTATTTTGAATTTAGGATTAACTATGAAACTAAAGGGATTATATTTTAGGAGGGGAAATAGATTTCTAGATAGTCTTATTGATTGCCATGTGTTTCAAATTGGTTTACTTTATTATATGTATAGATTTTATTAGTACAATACACAGGTTTATTCAAGAGTGTAACGCATATGTTTTATTAAAACATAACTTTTTATTACTAAATTATATAACATTACATTTATCAACCCATGTAGTACATGCAATTGTAATCTAGTAAATATGAATATATCAAAACTCAAAAGCAGTGAAAAATGAACATTTCAAAAACAATAAGAAAAACCTACCTGATGGATCCACCTCTTTAGCAAGTTTCATAGCATCAGATGTTGTGATATCTTGGTTAGCAGGTGATATTGCTAGTATGATGGAGTTGGGCTGAAACACGCGCCAACATCATCATATGTCAAAATTTTAAGAAATTCCGATGAGAAAAATAGAAAAAAGTACACCTTTTACTTAATCAAATGTTTCATTGAAATAGAAACTATGAATATAACTAAATTACCTTATCAACATAAGTTCGAACCATCTTTTCTATATCTTCTACAATACTTTCAGGTTGTCCCTCTGCAAATGAATAGGTTATCTCAGTTAGATAAAGTTCAGATAAATCAGAGAATGCAATTACAAGCATACAAGGTGAAGAAATATACCAACAGCAACTTTCGTCAATCCAGGTAAATCAATTAAGGTTAAGTTCACAACTGTATCAAGTATCAACAAAGGAACAAAATAAGGTCGGTGTATCATATAAACGGAAGATATTATATATGTGTACACACACACAACATATGTGTGTATGTATGTATGTAAAAACTTATATGAGAAACCCACCATTAGAAGAGTATATACTGAGATGAATTGGAATATGGGATATTTGTTTTGACTTCCCAGTGATTCTGTGCATTTCATCTTGAATTTCTTGCCTTACTAAAGCTGTGGAAAAAAGGAAACACTAGTTTCTCACATATTCATAAAAAATAAAAAAATAAAAATTGACACCTTGTATAACCATCTAATACAGAAGAAATTCAGTGGGAGTCACATTACATACAGAAATCAGTAAATCGCCTACGTGGCATGTGTCCAAATTCAGCATATTCTTCTCCCCCATCTGTCTTATGCAACTGCAACACCAATGGTCTCCTTGTGACAATCCCTACAATAGATGTTAATGACTGATATGTTATCTCAAAATAAGACCAGTGTTTAAAAAAAAGACGATGAAAAGAAAAGACATTTCAAGAAATTGGTATAAAATCATTAAACAGTAACCAATTTTTCAATCTTGTTCCAGTAAAGTCATGGATACCTTTTCTAATTATAAAAACCACTCAAGTTTTAACACTGTTCCATTTCTATGAAGTTTTTCTACAACTGTTCAAATGGAATAACCTAAATGTTGGGTTCGTAGGCTTTAGGGTAGCCGGCCCTAATTAGGGTTAGCCGGCCCTAGTTATTAGGCCCACTAACTTGTTGACCAAGTAGGAAACCCCAATCTTGTTCTATAAATACCTATGATGTAATTGTAGTCTGTGTCATTCTGAAAACAGATGTGAGCATCTAATAAATGTGAAACCCTAGTTGCAACCCGTGGACGTAGGTCACCTCGACCGAACCACGTAAATTCTCGTGTTCTTTATTTTCTGCTAGTGTGTGTGTGTTTGTTCCGCTTCCGCTTGAGCCCACTCTGATTTGATACCTGTTAGGCCCTTGAAGGTTTATTGATTAGTAGCTAAATGGTTAAAAGGGCTTGTGGATTAGTGGATATTAGAGTGGGCTTATTTAGGTTAATGGGCCTAGGGTTTTGGGGAAACCCTCCCTATAAATAGTAAGTGAAAATGAGGAGTTTAGGTTGGTTCCTTGTTTTAGAAACTTGTATTAGACAAGCTCCTTGTATCTTGTATGCAAGTTTAAGGATTGAATCATTTGAATATTCAAATCTTCATAGTGTTCTTGATTATTTCTTGAAGATCATTAAGTTTGGATTCCGCCCATCCTTGGTGATTGTTTGATATCGTTGTTTGATCCGTATTTTCGGGACTTACAATTGGTATCAGAGCCATTTAGATATCAAACACTCAAGAAATTTTTGATTTTAGGTTGAAGATCTTCATCGTGTTCTTCGTGATCTTCATCGTGTTCTTCATTGTGTTCATCAAAATTTTTGAAATATCATCATATTTTGCTTTTTGATCTGTTTAGAAAAGTGTTACAAATTTTCAAAATCTTTTAAATATTATAAAAGGTTCTATCATCATCATTCATCTGTCTACATCATCAGCTTGTCTAATCAATTTATTATCATACGACATCTTCATCATTCATCATCAAAAGTCATCATCCCATCAATCTCATCCGAGATACATTTGGTTCCATCCGACATCATATCCGTAATCGTGCGAGATCCATAGTTTTACATCCGAGATCATATCTTCTTCATCATTCGCAATCATCCGCAATCAAAAAGGATTTGATTCGACTTCATCTGAGATCAACATTCTTCATATCTTCAATCCAAGTTCCATCTCGAGTTGTCATCATCTATCTCGAAACAACACTGCAACTCTTTAACACCATCATCTTTCATCTTCAACCGTCGCCAACCTCCACTTCCCCGTCTATCATCCTTCATCGACATAACCAGCATCTCCGCCACACCACCACACCGTTCTGATCACCGGTCATCGTCTCCGCCGACCTCCGCCGAACCTGCAACTTATCACTCCGTCGCTCCACCTTATAACCATCATCTTCATCACTGTTAACATCCTCCGTCATTCATCTTTCGCCGACCTGCAACTCATCGTTAATCACTCTCCGGTCACCTGCAACCTCCGTCATCAACCTCCAACGTCAACCTCCGGCCATCATCACTTCTTTAACCTGCTACATCTTCATCACCGTACAACCTGGTGCACCTCCTCGTCATCGACCGTCATCATCATCGCAAACCAACGTCATTCTCCGATTTGTCATCTTCACCAATCACCCTCCTTCTCTGGTCCTCATCTCCGGTCACCTCCGAGGTTCATCATCTACATCCATCACTCATCTCCGTCATCCTTCTGTCTCCGCCGATCACCATCACCATCAGACCCGTCATCGTTCTTCTCCGGTCACCTTCCTTCTCCTGTCACCGTCCCTTTTCTCGTTATTGGCGGCGACGGCGTTTAAAAAAAATTAGGGTTTTGGACGGCGGCGGTTAAAGGAAGAAGAAGAGTATAGGATATTCTTTTAGGTTTTATTGATTTTAATAATAATTATTATAATTATAATATTAATAATTAGGTAATCATTACCAAATCATTAATATATATTAATTAATAGTTTTTATTAAAAAATATATAATTATAATATTATAAATAGTTTTTATTAATATATAATTAATATAATATTAGTTTATTTTATTAGTTTATTTTAAATTTAAAATTAGATAAAAAAAAGGGTTTTTATATATAATATATTAAAATCATTAATTATTATATTAAAATTTAAAAATTTTGAAATATCTAAAATTTAAAAAGGGGTTTGTTTTGTTTTGGGGTAAAAATTTTGACAGGTTCTTGACGAGCGGTACAGGAAGCGGGTTCATACGTTTGCGACGTGCCTGCGAGTTCACGGGTTATTACTTGGTTCAACGATGACATCTCCAAGTATTGATTCTCAACGTCAGTTGCTCTCAGAACAACTCGATAGTTTCGGTTTTATTGAGGGTGAAAGCATAGAAGACGTAATCAGAAGGTTTACACTGCTGCTTTCTGAAATCGAGAAGAGCAGATTGTATGTGACACTTGGTAGGATTAACAGGGCTTTTCTGTACGGTTTGCAACGAAGCAAGACATGGGACTATCGTGTTGCAGTTATCATGGGGACATACAATCACTCTACAACGGAAACAAAAGATGTGATCTCTTTAGTCAATGAATATGTCGAGGAAGACAAGCAGAGGAGTCAGAATCACGCAAACACATCGTCATCTATGTCTAACTATCCGAAGGCCGTTGCTACTTCGCCACTTGCTACTAATCCCAACGCCGCTCAGATTTCCTCACCTTCACATGCGGCTGCTGCATCATCTGATGTGAAGGCCCCACAATCAACAGGACTTCATCCCGATGAAGTGGCCAAACCAGCACCCCAAGCCCAAGTCCAAACTCAGCCAGACAAACCAAGATCGCTCATTGACACTGTCAGCTATCTGTTGTGTACTGAACCTTGCAGGAATAGGGTTGCACAACTTAGGGCACTCAATTCTAAAATGATGGATGATTACAACAGTGTCATGGCAAAGTACATCGGTCTTCGAGAGAACAATAAAATTCTCTATGAAAAGATTGACGCACTTAAGAAGGATATAGCTCAGCTTCACAGAGACGTGAATCAACAACAATGTTGGGTTCACGACTATAAACACAAACTCATAGTAAAAACCTTAGAATGCGACTCTGTGAAAGCTGAGCTGGAACTTCTTAGTGGGAAGTACAAACAAAACCAGTTGAATATAAAGAAATTTGATACTTCCAGTGACACTGTTCGTAATCTATGCAATGTGCAGCTCGCGTTTAAAGAAAACAAGGGTAAGGGTTTGGGGTACAACAAGGTTCCACCGCCATATAATCATAATTACTCAAGAATGCCTAACACTGAGCAAGAACTAGAAAATTATGATAAAATGATTTATGGCAAACCAAGTGATTATGTTCCATGGGAGCCCTTCAGACCAAAGAACGCCCGACCCGCTGATTTTCAAAAAGCAATGAATTTTGTTCAAAATACGGATAAAAATTGCTCAAACGAATCAGCTGGGGAATCTGGAAAGGAAAATGAACGAGAAAATGAATCAGAACCAGTGAAAACATCCGTAAATGAGCCCTAAGAAATTTTGTCAAATTATGATTCTGTAGAAAATAATAACTGTTTTAGTTCATGTGCAGAATCAGTGACAGTTGAAGAGCAGTCTGCAGTGGATGATAAATCTTATTCAAACGTTGCTGATGATTTGGATGATACCAAACCCGATCATTACGCTTGGAACTATGTTATGTCTTGGTATGCTGAGAGTTAGGGTATTACTACTAAAACCGATGAATTTGGTGCTGTGTTTTTAGATTATGGTGGTGATGAAAACGTTTTAACAGCGAAATCTGATGTATCGACTGACAAACTTGTAACACCTGTTTCAAGTGACTCAGAAATCAGTCCTGGTGATTCGGACAACTATTCTAGTGTGCTTGAAACATCAACCGATACATCAGAAACTCATGAACAGGATAAAGATAATGATGAACAAGGATCATCTGATAAACCTGACATTCAAGTTCTAGATTTTGGTTCATCAGATAATGAGCGTAGCGCTTCTGAGAATTCTGAATGTGACAAACACTCTGATTCAAGTAGTGCAACGCCCAAAGAGAGACAAACAGTTTCAAAAATAGACTGCTCTTCGTGTGTGAAACCAGAATCAGCTGATGTCAAGGACTCAGAGATTGATGAATCTAAAGAAGAGATACCCGTAGAATCCATTTCTGAAGAAACTCATTAGATCTCGGAGCCTGAAGAAAAGGGATCCACGAAAATCGATTCAATAGTTGATTCAACTGATGAACCTGAAGAAGAGATATCTGTGGAAACCAATTCTGCAGAAACTCCTGAAAACATAGTTTCTGAGGAAAAGGAATCTGTGGAAGTCAATTCAACAGATGATTCAACTCTTGATCCCAAAGGATTAGATTCTGAAGAAAGTGTTTCAAATGAAGCAAAATCTATTGAATCTACTCCTTTAAAGGAAAGACGGTCACCTAGAAACAGAAAACCACGCAAAAAGAAGACTCAAAAGGAAAACCCGACTCTCAAGCAAATTGAACCAAAACTAAAGGGTAAAGTTGCGGATATTTACTCTCATGCCGACAACCATGAGCAAGGTTCATCCAAGATCAAGATCAAGCATACACACAAGTAATCAGCATCAAAGGAAAAGAAAGGACTTGATCAGTTCCCTAGAATAACACAAGCAGAACTGAATGTCTTTTTCTCAAAAAGACAAATCTATTTTAATTGTGGAATTCCGAGACACATAGCTAGAAACTGTGTCAATCCTCCCTACTACTCTGGTAACACGTATCATCAGAAGGCTATGCCTCCTCAATCTGTCAAAATTTGACCTTCTAAAGTCAAGCCTTCTTATGGAGACTGGAATCTGGCGAAAAAGGACAATCAAAGGTTTTCAAACTCAAATGGGTTCCAAAGTCAGCGAGTCAAAAGTCACATCTGTAAAGAAAATATTTCAAACAAAAACACGGACTCTAAGATTTGGAAGCCCAAGGTTCTTGCTGGATCCTAGTCTCAGTGTTCACAAGCGTCAACATCGACGTCTTCACCTCAAACCTCAAATTCTACTAAAAGTTATATGATCTTTTGTGAGGTTTCATATACAGATAGCGATGGTCAACTTAGGTCAACAATGGCCTGGGTTCCAGTTTTTAATTGTTCCCGCTAAGTGTGCAGGAACGGCTATGGAATGCGATCGTTAGGCCTTGGTTTATCGATAGTAGTTGTTCCAGACACGTGAAAGAAGACTTATCCTAGTTGAATAACAAAAAAAAAATATTCGACGGTGGATTTGTCAACTTCGTGGGAGAGGAAACTGGAAGAATAACCATGAAGGGCACTGCCAGAAAAGGAGTTCTCACTTTCTCTGACGTCAATTATGTCCCAGATCTGAAGCACAACATTTTTAGCGTATCTCTGATATGCGTCAAAGGAATGGAGGTTCTCTTCACTAAGAGTGGCTCGCAACTTCATTCTTCGACTGTTCAGAAGCCGATTTCTGAACCTGCTATAGCTATCCCTGATGGTGCAATCCGTAACACTGAAGTCTCCTCAGGACTCTCAAACATTCAAGGAACTTCTCTGTTTCTGGGAGCAATTCCCTAAGATTACACTGCAGATCCACTGGTGATCATCAACGCTACTGCATCAAGTGTGGGGGAGCAATCTGGTATAATATCTAGAAGTTTCTCAATCTTAAGCTGCTGGTGATCCCACAGCAAAATCAAGGGGCATCAACTCATGTCTATTCAGAAACAAAAAAGATGATCCCGACGAGATAGTGAGAAACAAGGCACGATTGGCAGTTCAAGGTTTGAACAAGTTGAAGGTCCAGATCTTAGAGATATGCACGCATAGATGGCACATCTAGAGGCCATTCATATTTTCGAATGATGAGAAAGAAGTTCGAAATGAGCTCATTGAGAGAAGTGATAATGTTTCTGGGCTTGCAAGTTCGTCAAAATAATCAAGGAATCTTGATTTGTCAAAGCAAATATGTTCACAACGTTCTTGCCAAATTCGATACGACAGATTCAAAGATGGACAGGGATATGAAGTGTACATCGACTGGATGCCAATTCTTGGGGGACAGTATCATCTCATGGCAGTGTAAGAAGCAACAGCTCACATTTACAGCGGAAGCAAAGTGTACTGCAGCATCTGGTGCCTGCTTCTCTCAGGTTCTTTGGATACAACACCAGCACAAGGATTTGGGTTTGACTTATCTAAACTCTACTTCTTATTTTGATAATGATGCCATTATCCAGATTATCGAAAACCCTGTCTTTTACTCTAAAACCAAGTACATTGATATCAAGGTGTACTGTCACACCCCAACCGATGGCGGAAACATCGGGGTGCGAGAACTAAGCGTTCAGATTGCTCATGAGAATTTCCATAACACTATTGTTTCAATAATGATTAATTGATTTCTTGCAAATATCTAACAACGTCATCACAAGTATCATATAACAAACTAAATCATAAATTGTTCACATTGTTCAAAAGACTAATATTAATTAGGCGACGTTTCTAAGTATCTCCTAGCTGAATTATATGCAATCCAAGCATCCTATCAGCCTGCAACATGTATTAGAATATCAATACAAAAGTATTGGCGAGTATACAAGTTTGATAATAGAATAATAGATTAAAACAACTCATATCCATAGTGTAAACAATAAAATAGTTTCAGCCGTGCTAGTGTCGCAGTCCACGCAGCGATAGCCCAAGTATCCCGATGCTTTAGTGTTTACCCAAGGCTCAAGGTAAACTAGAATCCTCCTAACAATACCCCCCGAGATTAATGGGAGAGGTGCATCTCCTATAGCGCTACTATTGTTAAGGCGGAACTACACACTCTGGATTAAACGTCACATAGCACAAAGAATCAAGAATCAAGAATCACAAGTTTCACATAGGATAGAGTATAAGTTCCAAAGATTCAAGTTTAAGTTTCATAGAATACATGTTACACCCCAAAAGTTTAAAGTAAAAAGGGGATCGAGTATACTCACAGTGATTGTTTAAACAGTCGCTACGGTTATTGGATCAAAGGGAGCTCCTTTTAGAATTAGCCTGATTAGATTACAAAAAGATAAGGGTCGAGTAGAGTAACGAGGTTGAATAAAGTGTTTAACCAGTCACTGGATCGGCTGGCTGTCCGATCGGATGGTTGTCTGATCGGACGGTCAGTCGGTCGGATGACCCTCGTGCGTATGAGGTGACAATGGCTGCCCGATCGGATGGCCATCCGAGTGCAGGCAAACTGGACATCCCAATCGGATGGCTGTTCGATCGGACTACTGTCCGATCGGATTGCCATTCCATCAGGCTTCCCAGTTTTGATTGTTTACCAAGAGTTTGAAAGTTTCAAGACAAAAGGCAAGTGTCGCCTCTTAGGGTGGCTGTCCGATCGGATTGCTGTCCGATCGGGTTGCCGTTCGATAGGGCGACCCTTGTTCTTATTTATCATCTTGTAAAAGTTTCTAAGTTTCTAGTTGGTGACGGTACGTCACGTATTGAGACAACGGTAAACCTATCAGCTCACAACCGTTCTAATCGGTGGGAATCACCCCTGTCCGATCAGTCGTATGTCTCTGATGGGTTTATGTCAAAATCCGTGCTTTGCTCGTCTTCTCCGGTAGGGATTTGGGTCAGTACAAACTCTAGACTATTCAGCAGATCTACGGTTGGTTTAGACCCGATTTTCACCGACTAAAGTAAAAGTTTGAGAAAAAGATGAGGATTCTCAAGTTTCATAGGAAAAGTCTAAATTTAGCTTAGATTTAGGTTAGATTTAGTGTGATAACGCATGAATCGTCTTAGATCTGAGCTAGATCTTGCTTAGAATGACATCACATGTCAGTTTGTACAACCTTCATGATGACATCACCCTCAGATCCGAGAGATTTCACGGTGAAAAGTGTGATTTCAAGTGAGAATCATGTAGAGAACGATGTGTAGATTAAGAAAGTACAAGAATCTAGCCTAAAACGTACCGAAATCAGCAAGAAAAGTGAAGAATTGAGGAGTGCGCGTGTCATGGTCGAGCAGAGCTGTCACATCACCGAAAAGGGTGATGTGACAGGTCTATTTATAGGGTGAGGGTGAGTGAAGGAGGTATGTGCGCATGGGTCGGGTGGCAGTCCATTCGGCTTGATGTTTGATCGAACAGTCATCCGATAGGGTGACGATCCGGCCGGATGACAGTCCGATCGGATGACAATTCGACCGGATTTGCCATTCTGGCCCATGCAATACTTCCGTGTTTCCGTTTTGGTTCGTTTAGCGAGTTAGGTTAAGCGTTGCGTTACGTATAGTTTAGGTAAAGTATCTAGATTACATTACAAACCAAAAGTTTCCAAGTTTCATAGATTCTGCCAGGGGTAAGGCTCCAGTCTCTCGTTTAACCAAGAATCAAGTTTCACGAGTCTAAGGAGTCGAGCACCAATTTAAGTCTCAAGAGTAAAGAATCATATTTTCTCAAGTATCAAGAATCAAGAGTCCAAGTATCAAGTATCAAGAATCATAAAGAATCAAGAATCAAGTATCTAGTTTAATCATCAAGAATCAAGTGTCAAGATTAAGCATCAAGAGTCAAGTATCTAGATTAAGTATCAAGTCTCATAGTTTAAGTGTCAAGAATCAAGCATCTTAGTATCAAGCATCCATATAAATAAAATTCATGCCAAAAGTATCAAAACATCAACTCCATAAAACTACAGGGATCAAAATTGACAATTACTAGAAGTTCAGGGACTGTTCTTGCCAAGTGTCAAAAGTTTAGGGACGCTGGGCGTTACAGTCTCCCCTCCTTTAGGAGATTTCGTCCCTGAAATCTTAGAAGAAGACTGTTTGAAGAGATGCGGGTACTTGGCCTTCATATCACTTTTCAATTCCCAAGTGAATTCGGCGCCACGCTTTCCTTCCCATCGAACCTTAACAATGGGAATTTTGTTGCGCCTCAGACGCTTGACAGTTTGATCCATGATTTTGACCGGTTTCTCCACAAACTGAACAACCTCATTTATTTGCAAGTCTTCAAGAGGAACTTGCAGTCCTTCGTCGGCTAGGCATTTCCGTAGGTTAGATACGTGGAACACTGGATGCACGTTGTTTAGCTCTTGGGGCAAGTCGAGTTTGTATGCTACCTTGCCAATCCTTTCAAGTATCACGAAAGGACCCACATAGCGAGGAGCAAGCTTTCCTTTCTTCCCAAAACGAACTACTCCCTTCCAGGGAGATACCTTGAGAAGAACTCGGTCACCAACAACAAATTCCAGAGGCTTCTGCCTATTATCAGCATAGCTCTTTTGTCTGCTCCTAGCCTTGATCAAGTTATCACGGATCTGAAGAATCTTATCCGTTGTCTCTTGAACAATCTCAGGGCCAGTGAACTGCTTTTCCCCAACCTCATGCCAGCTGAGAGGAGATCGGCATTTTCGCCCATATAAAGCTTCGAAAGGAGCCATCTGAATATTGGAATGGTAGCTATTGTTGTACGAGAATTCTATCAATGGTAAATGTACATCCCAGTTACCACCAAAGTCGATGACACAAGAATGGAGCATATCCTCTAGGGTTTGAATAGTACGCTCGGTCTGACCATCCGTCTGAGGATGAAAGGACGTGCTAAGATTCAAGTGCAAACCCATAGCGGACTGAAATGTTTGCCAAAGACGCGAAGTAAAATGACCATCACGGTCCGAGATTATGTCAAGAGGTATACCATGACGGCATATAATCTCATCGGTATAGACTCGAGCAAGTTTCTCCACTCTGTAATCTTCACGAATAGGAAGAAAGTGGGCGGATTTGGTCAAACGATCAATAATCACCCAGATACTATCGTGACCTTTAGAGGTACGGGGTAGCTTAGTAATAAAGTCCATAGCGATACTATCCCATTTCCAGACAGGGATTTTGGGTTGTTCTAAGAGTCCAGAAGGACGCTGGTGTTCAGTCTTTACCTTCGAATAGGTAAGGCACTAAGACACATATACAGTAATGTCCCTCTTCATGCCAGGCCACCAATAAGTCGTACGCAGATCCTGGAACATCTTAACGACACCTGGATGGATAGAGTAACGGGATTTGTGAGCCTCGGTCATAATACTGGCACCCAGATGCGATTTAGATAATAATGAAGACCATCAGATTTAGTTTCGAGCTGATTCACATTAGCGCCATGAACTTCAACAGTTAGACTTCCTTCATTAGCTGACGAAACTGAGCTTCACGAATACAAGCATGCAGATCACTAGAGATACGAATAGCCTTGAAATGGGTCTTACGACTAAGGGCGTCGGCTACTACATTCGCCTTGCCTGGATGATAGCGAATTTCACAGTCGTAGTCGTTAAGCAATTCCACCCAACGTCTCTGTCTCATGTTCAGCTCTTTTTGGTCAAAGATATGCTGAAGGCTCCTATGGTCGGTGAAGACCACACACTTTGTACCATAAAGGTAGTGTCGCCAGGTCATTAACGCAAAAATAACCACACCAAGCTCCAGATCATGAGTAGTGTAGTTTTTCTCATGTACCTTGAGCTGACGAGAGGCATAAGCAATAACCTTATCTCGCTGCATGAGCACACAGCCCAATCCATGGTTCGAGGCATCACAATATACCACAAAATCGTCATTACCATCAGGTAGAGTTAACACAGGAGCATTACACAAAAGGTTCTTAAGAGTTTGAAAGGATTCCTCTTGTTCGGGACCCCAAACAAAAGGCTTCTCCTTTTGGGTTAGCGTAGTAAGAGGAACAACGATTTTAGAGAAATGCGCGATGAATCGGCGGTAATAACCCGCCAATCCTAGAAAAGAACGAATCTCAGGCACGGATTTAGGCGTACACCAATTCTTCACTGCCTCAATCTTAGAAGGGTCAACATGAATACCCCGACTACTAACAATATGGCCAAGAAATTGCACTTCATCAATCCAAAACTCACACTTAGAGAATTTCGCATACAGACGTTCACCACGTAAAAGTTCAAGCATAAGACGTACATGGCGAGCGTGATCAGCTTTAGACTTTGAATAAATAAGAATATCATCAATAAAGACTATCACACAATGATCCAAATAAGGTTTACAAACACGGTTCATAAGGTCCATGAACACCGCCGGTGCATTGGTCAAGCCAAAAGGCATGACCACGAACTCGTAGTGCCCATATCGAGTACGAAACGCAGTCTTAGGAATATCATCCTCGAGGACACGTAGTTGATGATATCCAAAATGAAGGTCAATCTTAGAGAAGCAGGACACGCCTTGTAGTTGGTCAAACAAATCATCGATGCGAGGGAGCGGATAACGATTCTTCACAGTAAGCTTATTCAATTCACGATAGTCGATACACATACGGAAAGAACCATCTTTCTTCTTGACGAATAAAATGGGAGCACCCCACGGGGAGGTACTTGGACGAATAAAGCCCTTATTGAGTAATTCCTGCAATTGACTAGATAATTCTTGCATCTCAGAAGGTGCAAGACGGTAGGGAGCCCTGGCGACAAGAGTCGCACCAAGTACGAGATCAATACGAAAGTCAACGGATCTGGGAGGAGGAAGACCAGGTAGATCTTTAGGAAAGACATCGGTGAAGTCGCACACCACTGGAACATCGCTTATGTTCTTCCCCTTGCCTTTTTGTTCCACCACGTGGGCCAAGAAGGCAGGGTTCTGTTTACGTAAGCTTCTGCTCGCTTGTGTGCATGACATCAATCTCAGTCCTTTTGAAGGTAGGTCTCCATAGACGATCAAGATATCACCAGAAGGAAGAGGAAGACGGACAAGTTTCTCGTGACAAACAATCTCGGCATGATTCTTAGTTCTTACGCAACCAGTCCATACCGATAATAACGTCAAAGCTACCCAAACCATGGGTATGAGATCAATAAAGAACATGTGATCGCTAAGAGTCAGGGAACAAGCACGTACGATAGAATTAACAAGAATCGACTTACCATTGGCGACCTCAACAGTGAACGACTCAGGTAACTTAGAGCGTGTACAGTTTATCAAAGACTCAAATTCCACAGATATAAAGATTTTATTGGCACCAGTATCAAATAGAATCGAAGCATAAAGGTTATTAACAAGGAACATACCATTGACAACGTCATTGTCATTACGAGCTTGATTAGCATTAAGGTTGAACGCTCGTCCACGAGCGGCTGGCTGCTGGTCCTGATTTAGCTGGGGATACTGGTTACGGAGGTGGGTAGTATCTCCACACTTGTAGCATGCACGAACAACATTGACTGGCCTAGGTTTCTGTAGAGGAGCTGGAGGGGCAGGTAGAGCTGCCTGAGCTGGGGCTCGCTGAGCTGGCTGGGTTGCGTTAGCTTGACGATAGCAAAGAGTCGTGTGACCATAGCAATTACAGTTGGTGCACAGACGACATGCAGAAGCAGCAGGATGATGGTAGTTGCAAGTGGTACACTTTGGGTGAGGCCCAGTGTATTGCTTCTTAGCTTCGGGAGCAGTAGGGTTAGCAGCAGCAGTAGCAGGAGCAGGTTTAGCAGTAGGGTTTGTTGCAGGAGTAATAGCATTACATGCAGAACCCTAGGATTTCCTTTTCTTGTTCTTGCTGCCGCCTGGCTGCTGGGTAACTTGATTCGCAGACTTGGAGGGAGCAGGAGCAGCGAACTGTTTATCACGCACACGATTGTTGTTCAAACTTGCTGCCAAACGATAGACTTCTTCAATAGTTTCCAGTTGAGCTGCTTCAATAGAATCACGCATAGCAGGAGGTAGACCATTGATGTACTTGGTTATCATTCGCTTAGGGGTCGAAACCAAGTGAGGGACGATAAGACTCAACTGCTTAAAATGGGTAGTATAAGCCAGGTTATCATCACCAACCTGCTTCAGATGCTAAAACTCTTCTTCAAGCTTCAGTTGTTCATGAGGAGGGCAGAACTCAAGCATCATTAGTTCTCGCACCTCGGTCCATGGAAGAGCATAGGCTTCTTCATTTGAGCGGATGTTTCTCTCATTCGACCACCACTCCAACGCTCTGCCTTGGAACATTCCAGTTGCGCTCCAAGTTTTCAAATGATCTGGGCACTCGCTGTTAATGAAGGTAACCTCGATGTTGTCGAACCACTCGAGCATAGCAGTCACCCCATCACTGCCCGTGAAAGACTTGGGGTTGCAAGAGATGAAATGCTTTTAGTTGAACTTAGTAGGCTTTTGCGTCTCAGCCTTGGAGTCCACAGAGGATGGAGGTGTGTTTGATCCTTGGAGCTCAGAGACGATCTTTGGCATGACTCGAGCAATCTGGTCGGCCATGAACGACATCATCTTTTTCTGAGACTTCCCCTTGGATTTCCTGAAGGTGTCGGATAGCTTCCAAGATGACATCCTAAAGATCCAATAAGAGGATCGTATAAGTCTAAATTCACGAAGCCTCACAATATAGTTTCACACATAATAGACTAAGACTCAACAAGATTCACAAGGTTCACATAGATCAAGATTCATGTTTCCACATAGATTTCAATACCGCAAAACCCACAACCTTCGCATGGCACGTTGTACAAAGTTTGGCAACATGCCAGAAACGCTTATATATAGGAAGTACCAGCGGCGTATCCACCACGCTTCGGGCACATCGCTTCCACCTCGTATTCGGTGTCATGTTACGTGTCGTAGCACACACTCATCATCATCATCATAGATTCACATAGTTCATAATAGATTCAAATAGATTCACGTAGCTTTCAAATAGATTCCAATCGATTCAATAGTCTCTCATAGATTCAATAGATTCAATAGACTCCAATTAGATTCAATAGATTCCAAATAGATCCACATAGTTTCACATAGACTCATGCTAACATCCCACAAACAACGAAATCCCACATGGATTAACAAGATAGATTCAATCACTCAGACTCGAGCCTACAAAACTACGAATTTCGCTTAGCGCGTGGTACAAAGGTTTGGTAGCATGCCAAAAACGCTTATATATAGGAAGTGCCAGCGGCATATCCACCACGCTTCGGACATGCCACATTCCCCCTCGTCTTCGGTGCTAGGCTACATTTCGTATTTTGTTTCTCCATTCACACATACGTAGCTTACACCTAGATTACACATAGATTACACATACGTAGTTTACACATAGATTTCACGAGAGTACCCGATAGATTTCACATAAGTTTCTCATAGAATACACTAATAGACCTTTCCATAGTTTTAGGATTCCATACCGGACACTAAATTTCGCATGGCACTTGGTACGAAAGTTGGTAACATGCCAGAAACTCTTATATATAGGAAGTACCAGTGGTGTATCCACCACGCTTTGGACACGTCACTTTCCCCTCGTATTCCATGCCATGTTACAACTAGTGTCTTTCAATCACATTATCACATAGATTGCTTATAGAATAAAGCTTCATAAATTTAGTCTGATCTGAGATTAGAATTTACGTTTCTGATTGCGGACAACGTGTGATTCGTGTAAAAAGCGTACCAAATGATCGAAGAATCGAGTTTAAAACCACATGCATGAAATCGAGATAACATAAAAGCAAGATAGGCTCATAAAACTTAGGATTGCTCCGGGTAGAGGAACAGCGATAAACCAAAGTGATTCGAACCCCTTTCAAATTGAGGTAACGTGTCTTGACTTACTTAGACAAATACGTCATCGATGTTAGGCCTACGATATTCGTCATTTTGGCCATTTCACGTACTCAATTGGTCGAAAGTTACGAGGCTTTGGCGAGACATGAAAATCACGGAGTGGGACTAGTTATCAAGATCTGAGTATCACCTCTAACTTGACACATCGTACCCTAATGGCTTTGGTACTCATCCACAGATAAGACCTACTAGAATAATATGGAGATTTTCCATCAAGGTTTGGATATCACTCCTGTCTTGAAGGCAAATCTCGTGCAAAAATGCAAACACCAGTGAACAGTGTTTTCAAAGAATCAAGTGTATATTATGTCAGCCTTAGGAAAGGCATGTAAGTTTAACAGAACAAGTGCTGCTAGGAAGCAGATACGGTAGAATACATAAGTCTTAAACAACAAATAAGAGTCAAAATTCCTAGAACTATATACTAGGGCAAGTATCCCTACTTACCCTAATTCCCTATAGTTATGGCTCTGATACCAATCTGTCACACCCCAACCGATGGCGGAAACATCGGGGTGCGAGCACTAAGCGTTCAGATTGCTCATGAGAATTTCCATAACATTATTGTTTCAATAATGATTAATTGATTTCATGAAAATGTCTAACAACGTCATCACAAGTATCATATAACAAACAAAATCATAAATTGTTCACATTGTTCAAAAGACTAATATTAACTAGGCGACGTTTCTAAGTATCTCCTAGCTGAATTCCATGCAATCCAAGCATCCTATCAGCCTGCAACATGTATTAGAATATCAATATAAAAGTATTGCGAGTATACAAGTTTGATAATAGAATAATAGATTAAAACAACTCATATCCATAGTGTAAACAATAAAATAGTTTCAGCCGTGCTAGTGTCGTAGTCCACGCAGCGATAGCTCAAGTATCCCGATCCTTTAGTGTTTACCCAAGGCTCAAGGTAAACTATAATCCTCCTAACAATACCCCCCGAGAATAATGGGAGAGGTGCATCTCCTATAGCGCTGCTATTGTTAAGGCGGAACTACACACTCTTGATTAAACGTCACATAGCACAAAGAATCAAGAATCAAGAATCAGAAGTTTCACATAGGATAGAGTATAAGTTCCAAAGATTCAAGTTTAAGTTTCATAGAATACATGTTACACCCCAAAAGTTAAAAGTAAAAAGGGGATCGAGTATACTCACAGTGATTGTTTAAACAGTCGCTAGTGTTATTGGATCAAAGGGAGCTCTTTTTAGAATTAGCCTGATTAGATTACAAAAAGATAAGGGTCGAGTAGAGTAACGAGGTTGAATAAAGTGTTTAACCAGTCACTGGATTGGCTGGCTGTCTGATCGGATGGTCAGTCGGTCGGATGACCATCGTGCGTGTGAGGTGACAATGGCTGGCCGATCGGATGGCCATCCGAGTGCAGGCAAACTGGGCATCCCAATCGGATGGCTGTTCGATCGGACTGCTGTCCGATCGGGTTGCCATTCGATCAGACTTCCCAGTTTTGATTGTTTAGCAAGAGTTTGAAAGTTTCAAGACAAAAGGCAAGTGTCGCCTGATAGGGTGGCTGTCCGATTGGGTTACCGTTTGATCAGGCGACCCTTGTTCTTGTTTATCATTTTGTAAGAGTTTCTAAGTTTCTAGTTGGTGATGGTATGTCACGTATTGAGACAACGGTAAGCCTATCAGCTCATAACCGTTCTGATCGGTGGGAATCACCCCTGTCCGATCAGTCGTATGTCTCTGACGGGTTTTTGTCAAAATCCGTGCTTTGCTCATCTTCTCCGGTAGGGATTTCGGTCAGTACAAACTCTAGACTATTCAGCAGATCTACAGTTGGTTTAGACCTGATTTCCACCGACTAAAGTAAAAGTTTGAGAAAAAGATGGGGATTCTCAAGTTTCATAGGAAAAGTCTAAATTTGGCTTAGATTTAGGTTAGATTTAGTGTGATAACGCATGAATCGTCTTAGATCTGAGCTAGATCTTGTTTAGAATGACATCACATGTCAGTTTATACAACCTTCATGATGACATCACCCTCAGATCCGAGAGATTTCACGGTGAAAAGTGTGATTTCAAGTGAGAATCATGTAGAGAACGATGTGAAGATTAAGAAAGTACAAGAATCTAGCCTAAAACGTAACGAAGTCAGCAAGAAAAGTGAAGAACTGAGGAGTGCGCGTGTCTTGGTCGAGCAGAGCTGTCACATCACCGAAAAGGGTGATGTGACAGGTCTATTTATAGGGTGAGGGTGAGTGAAGGAGGTATGTGCGCATGGGTCGGGTGGCAGTCCGTTCGGCTTACTGTTCGATCGAACAGTCATCCGATAGGGTGACGATCCGGCCTGATGAGAGTCCGATCGGATGACAATCCGACCGGATTTGCCATTCTGGCCAATGTAATCCTTCCGTGTTTCCGCTTTGGTTCGTTTAGCGAGTTAGGTTAGGCGTTGCGTTACGTATAGTTTAGGTAAAGTATATAGATTACATTACAAACCAAAAGTTTCCAAGTTTCATAGATTTCGCCAGTGGCAAGGTTCCAGTCTCTCGTTTAACCAAGAATCAAGTTTCACGAGTCTAAGGAGTCGAACACCAATTTAAGTCTCAAGAGTCAAGAATCATAGTTTCTCAAGTATCAAGAATCAAGAGTCCAAGTATCAAGTATCAAGAATCATAAAGAATCAAGAATCAAGTATCTAGTTTAATCATCAAGAATCAAGTGTCTAGATTAAGCATCAAGAGTCAAGTATCTAGATTAAGTATCAAGTCTCATAGTTTAAGTGTCAAGAATCAAGCATCTTAGTATCAAGCATCCATATAAATAAGATTCATGCCAACAGTATTAAAACATCAACTCCATAAAACTACAGGGATCAAAATTGACAATTACTAGAAGCTCAGGGATTGTTCTTGCCAAGTGTCTAAAGTTTAGGGACGCTGGGCGTTACAGTCTCCCCTCCTTTAGGAGATTTCGTCCCCGAAATCTTAGAAGAAGACTGTTTGAAGAGATGCGGGTACTTGGCCTTCATATCACTTTTCAATTCCCAAGTGAATTCGGCGCCACGCTTTCCTTCCCATCGAACCTTAACAATGGGAATTTTGCTGCGCCTCAGATGCTTGACAGTTTGATCCATGATTTTGACCGGTTTCTCCACAAACTGAACAACCTCATTTATTTGCAAGTCTTCAAGAGGAACTTGCAGTCCTTCGTCGGCTAGGCATTTCCATAGGTTAGATACGTGGAACACTGGATGCACGTTGTTTAGCTCTTGGGGCAAGTCGAGTTTGTATGCTACCTTGCCAATCCTTTCAAGTATCACGAAAGGACCCACATAGCGAGGTGCAAGCTTTCCTTTCTTCCCAAAACGAACTACTCCCTTCCAGGGAGATACCTTGAGAAGAACTCGGTCACCAACAGCAAATTCCAAAGGCTTCTGCCTATTATCCGCATAGCTCTTTTGTCTGCTCCTAGCCTTGATCAAGTTATCACGGATCTGAAGAATCTTATCCGTTGTCTCTTGAACAATCTCATGGCCAGTGAACTGCTTTTCCCCAACCTCATGCCAGCTGAGAGGAGATCGGCATTTTCGCCCATATAAAGCTTCGAAAGGAGCCATCTGAATACTGGAATGATAGCTATTGTTGTACAAGAATCATAGTTTCTCAAGTATCAAGAATCAAGAGTCCAAGTATCAAGTATCAAGAATCATAAAGAATCAAGAATCAAGTATCTAGTTTAATCATCAAGAATCAAGTGTCTAGATTAAGCATCAAGAGTCAAGTATCTAGATTAAGTATCAACTCTCATAGTTTAAGTGTCAAGAATCAAGCATCTTAGTATCAAGCATCCATATAAATAAGATTCATGCCAAAAGTATCAAAACATCAACTCCATAAAACTACAGGGATCAAAATTGACAATTACCAGAAGCTCAGGGACTGTTCTTGCCAAGTGTCTAAAGTTTAGGGACGCTGGGCGTTACATGTACCTCATTCGAGATTGCTTTGACAGAAGATTGTTTAAACTTAAACCGATCCACACTAATTCTAATTCAGCGGATCTTTTTACAAAACATGTCAGCATCTCGAGATTCAATGTGCTTGTGGATCTTTTGAAAATGTTGCGTATCACCGACTGAGCAACGAAAAAAAAACTAGGGTTTCTGTACTAATGTAAATAAATAAATAAATTTGCGCATAAAGTGTGATGCACAAATTTAAGGGGGGGGGGAGGGACATATATGTACATATGCATAGTTTGAGGGGGAGAAAAGCAATAAAAAACATATATGTACATACGCATCGTTTGATGGGGAGAAATTGTTGCTTGGGAAATGAAATGAATTTTCGTGCTAAAGAACTTGATTAACACATGTAAGGTTTTGAAGCTGAACAGGCTAGGATCCACTGCGATGTGTTTATAGGTCTAACGCTCGAAAAGCAAAAAGAGGCAAAAGTGATACAAACATAATGGACTAGACATCTCGTGGGTAACAGATCAACGATGTATGATTTCATGGTCTTAAATCCTGAGTTGATAGATAGCCAACATCTGAAGTTTCAGGTCTTTATGCTGATGAATCATCCGGGATATCAGGGTTGTCTCTCTGTTGCATCCAGATTATATGCAGACCTGGGCACAGTCAGGATATCTTGAAAAAGAGCCACAAGGGGCCAAAACCTGATAACCTGAAAACGGAAGAAATCTCACTAAAAAGAGAATTCCGTGTGCTATTAAAGCCAAATCCGTACCGTTAAAGGTATCTGTCTCGCCCTCGTCAGAACTTCTCTGGTCTCTCTGCTGTACGGAAGTACAGACCTGTTCACCAGGAAGTCTGTCGTTGAAAAACTTAAGGATGATCTCAGTATACTCACCTGCTACGATGAACTGTTGTGCTTACCTTGATCGCGGGGGTATGCCTTGGAATGGGACACACGGATGTTTCGGTATAATTCTACCTAAAGCGTATCACAAAACTAAAAGTTGAAGATTGAGTGTTAGATTTAAGAGGACAAGCATATTAACAATCGCGTGGACCAGTCCAAGTAAGCGAAAACGATTTTCATCCCATGGAAGGTTCTCCCTATGTTACCCCTCCATGATTATTCTATTATCGATTTATTATGTTCTGTTATTGATTATTTCTATGCTCAAAAAGGTTGCTCGGTTGGTTGGATCGTTGATTTTGAGAAAGATGTTTTTTGTCCTAAAAATGCAAAACATTAAAGTAATAATCCGGCCCACTGTTTTGGATTGGGGCCCACTGTCATGGATAACACGAATCAGATCAGGCCCATTACTCTCAAATATGATTCGAACCATTGTTCCGAGTTGGGGCTTGGCCGTTTGATCTCAGGCCCAATGCTAAACACTATTAACTGGCAATCATTTTCTCCTTCGAGTCACGTTTTGTACTAATCTCATCTCCTGATCATCACAGATTCTCTCATTATCTTTGGACCATTTGTTCGAATTTCAAAGTTTGCAGGTTTCTATACTTTTCAAACCAAAGCCCTCTGAATGCCAAAGCTGCCAAAAGAACGTGACATGTAACATACACGTGTTGACGAGAAAGCTGAGACACTTGATTCAGATTCAGAATCAGACTCTAGTGAAGAAGAACTCGATTCCGACAGTGAAGTGGAAGTGATTGCATCTGAAAAGGTTGAGGAAACTGTTAGAGAGCCAGATCAGACAAATTCTGAGAACCTAGTTGCTCTACTCCTGAGTTTGCATGGTAGTGACGGAAACCCTCCATTCGTTCCTACCGCTGGTGACCGAGTTCAAACTAAGATTGAAGCCACTCCAATAATGAGCCAACCAACCAACACTCATCCTGATACTGATCCTATTTTCCCTATTCCTGATCCAGAGCCTACTATGTCTTTTGATCCAGAGCCTGCTGCTGTAACACATGGAAAACTGAATACAGGAACCTGACATTGATGTCAAAGTTTGTCTTTGAAGTTCACAAAATATGATGAAGCTGCATGCTGTTACGCAACCGAGAAAGGACACGTCGTTGAATAAAGTGATAGCGACGACGAGTGGTTGTATTAGAACTTGATGCTGCAATGATGGAAGCTCAGTTCTCATTACTACAACCGGACTCTACTTTCCTGTCTTCAGTCACAAGTCTCAGAACAGAGATGAAACAATAAATCAATTGTACGAGCAAATTTCTGAAGAGAGAGCAGCAGCAAATGTAGCAGCAGACACAGAACATGGAGCCACCTTGAATGCCTATCTAGCTGTTAATCCAAAAGAAGAAGAGCAGCAAGAAGCATGAAAGGAGATAGTGTGACAAGCAAATGATTATGATGAAGAATCAGGATTTGAATCCTCCAGATGAAAACATCCTGCTCAAAGATCCTACAAAGAGGCCAGATAGATTTGTGACGAAGTTAGGGTCTAGCCACTTCAATAAAGAGGAAAACATGCATGTGGTCGCTAGCTAGAGATACGACCATGACAATAATGTGTGGCTGATTCTGATCAAACAAGAGAGGCAGAGGATGGATATTCTATGAGAAGGAAGTCAATAACAGTTTCCCTTCCATGAAGACTACTGAATCAAATATCAGAAGAAAAACCTGATGTTCGTGATCCTTTCTCACCAAGAAGAAAGTTAAAATCTGACATCTGGCCTCCGACCGCCAAAGAAGAGGAAATTCCCTTCTTTCTAAAGCTTGCGAAGAAAATTCTCATGATTTCCAACTTCTAGAAGCATGATACGAAGATAGCTGAAGCTGCGGTTGATTCTAAAACCCTGTCGATTCGCATATCAGATGCGTTGGATCAAATGAGTTCTCATGAGGAAGATGTCTTGGTTCTGAATCATCATCAAAATTCGCCACAATGACAAAATGAAGAATGTGTGAAGCCCTGGATGAGTGCTATTGCAGACGTCGTCTGAAATTGCTTGTCTGATCGTAATCCAGTTCTGAGCAGGTCCTCAAGTTCGACGCAGCAACTAATCCAGTAAACCTGGGGGGAGATTGTTAGGCCCTTGAAGGTTTATGGATTAGTAGCTAAATGGTTAAAAGGGCTTGTGGATTAGTGGATATTAGAGTGGGCTTATTTAGGTTAATGGGCCTAGGGTTTTGGGGGAAACCCTCCCTATAAATAGTAAGTGAAAATGAGGAGTTTAGGTTGGTTCCTTGTTTTAGAAACTTGTATTAGACAAGCTCCTTGTATGCAAGTTTAAGCATTGAATCATTTGAATATTCAAATCTTCATAGTGTTCTTGATTATTTCTTGAAGATCATCAAGTTTGGATTCCGCCGATCCTTGGTGATTGTTTGATATCGTTGTTTGATCCGTATTTTTGGGACTTACAATACCCCTAACAAGTGGTATCAGAGCCAAAGGTTCAGTCAAATACACGGTTCACACGGTTTGCAGGAGAAGTCGCTAGTTTCGGGTGCTTGGTTCCTTGTTTTTTTTTCTTCTGGTTTTCTTGTTTGTTATGGCTGAAGACGGGAAGTTCCGAATCAAGAAGTTCAACGGTACTGATTTTGCATGGTGGAGAATGCAAATGGAGGGGTTGCTTGGTGAATGCGATTTGGATGTGGTACTGGAAGAAAAACCTGCTGGAATGGTTAAAGCTACCGAAGCAATTTGGAACTTAAAGGACAAAAAGGCAGGACTCAGGAGGTAAAATTACACTGGCTTTGACGAGGAGTGTTGCATTTAATATCATGAAAGAAACAACTGCTCGTGATATGTTAGCAGCTCTGTCAAATATGTATGAGAAGCCGACTGCCGGTAATAGGGTATTCTTGATGAGGGAACTGTTTAATATGAGGATGAACGAGGGAAGTCCAGTTGCTGATCACATTAACGAGGTTAATTCAATTTTTTCCAGGTTAGAAACTGTGGGCATGAAGTTGGATGATGACACTCAGGCCGTGGTTTTGTTATATTCCTTACCTGATAGCTGGTCAGGATTTGTGACAACGGTTACTGAAACTGCTGGAACTGGAAATTTGAAGTTTGATCGGGTCCGGGATAGTGTTTTGGGTGAAGACGTTCACCGGAGGAACACTAGTGGAGGATCTACTTCTGGTATGTTCAGTGTTAGCAGGGGAATAGGTAATAACAGAAGCAGTGGGAGTCGTGGAAAAAGCTTGTCTAAAGCTGGGAAGAATGTGAGGTGCTGGAACTGTGGTGAAAAGGGGCATGTTAAAAACGAGTGTCCTGATCCTAAGAAAGAGGATGGTAACCAACATGTAAACAGTGTTGTGTAAGATGAATCTGACGGTGACGTACTGGTTTACTGTGAAGAGTCTATAGATTCTTGACCTGCGTGAACTGGTTATAAACGAGGCTCATAAATCCAGATATTCCATTCACCCACGTTCTACCAAGATGTATCAGGATATCAAGGACTTAAACTAGTGGCCGAATATGAAGAAAGATATTGCGGTTTACGTGAGTAAATGTCTAACATGCTCGAAGGTTAAGGCTGAACATCAGAAGCCGTATGGGCTCCTGTAGCAACCAGAGATTCCTATGTGGAAATGGGAACATCTTACAATGGACTTTATCACCAAGTTACCCCGTACGTCGCATGGACATGATACGATATGGGTAATCGTGGATCGAATGACAAAGTCTGCTCATTTCTTAGCACTTAAGGAAACAAACAATACGGAGAAGATATCGCAGTTGTACCTTAACGAGATTGTAGCCCGTCATGGAGTACCAGTGTCGATTATCTCAGATAGAGACGGACGGTTTGACTCCCGGTTTAGGCGATCTCTTCAGGAATCGTTGGGTTCTCATTTGGACATGAGTACTGCATATCATCCTCAAATGAATGGTCAGAGCGAGAGAACCATTAAGACATTAGAGGATATGTTGAGAGCGTGTGCGATCGATTTCAGTGGAAGTTGGGATACTCATTTGCCTTTGGCTGAGTTTTCCTATAACAATCGTTACCACGCTAGTATCAAGGCCGCTCCGTTTGAAGCCTTGTATGGAAGGAAGTGTCGATCACCACTTTGTTGGGCTGAATTCGGCGAGAATCAATTGACCAGACCCGAGCTTATCCAGGAAACCACCGACAAGGTTTTCCAGATCAAGGGAAGGTTTAAAGCTGCCACAGATCGACAGAAGAGTTATGCGGGTAACCAGAGGAAACCGTTGGAGTTTCAGGTTGGTGATCGAGTTATGTTGAAGGTGTCGCCTTGGAAAGGCGTTGTGAGATTTGGAAAAGGGGGAAAGCTGAGCCCGCGTTATATAGGTCCTTTCAAAATCGCATCTCGAGTTGGATCAGTCGCGTATAGGCTCAAGCTGCCACAGGAGTTGAGTGGAGTTCATGACGTGTTTCATGTCTCCAATTTGAAAAAGTGTCTGTCGGATAAGACGCTAATTATACCCCCTGGAGAGGTTCGTGTGGATGATAAACTGAGGTTTATCGAAGAACCGGTAGAGGTTCTGGATTGGAAAATTCAGAAACTTAGAAGGAGTAGGATTAAGTTGGTCAAGGTTCGCTAGATTCTAAACGTGGACCCGAGTTCACCTGGGAATGACAGGACCAGATGCAATGGAAATATCTACATCTCTTCCCACCTAGTGCGAAAATGAAACATGTAGAATAGAATTTCGGGGATGAAATTTCCTAAACAGGGGGAGACTGTGACACCCGGCTATTTAGGTTGTACCGTACAAATGTAACACGTGTCGTGAATGAATAAAAGGCTGTATTTGACTGATATTAATGTTTATGTGTGATATTTGATGTATTGGTAAATCCAAACTTTGATAAAAATTATGTTGGCAACAATAAGATAAACGCTTATCGCGTAACGAACAAAATGCGAAACGAACATCGGTGACCGCCCAATCAATGTTAAAATCCTAAAAATAATTCGTTATGATAAGAAGAGTGATTTTAATCATGTCCGGAAGGAAAAATAAATTAAAACGCTAAGAAACTCTATTTTTCGAGTTTAAGCGCGTATTGCGCGAATCTGACAAAATACTGTCAACGCAGCCAGTCAAGGCAACTGATAATTATTTCAGTAATAATTTGGCGAGTTTATTTTTATAGAGTGATAAAAAAATAATTTAAAACGTCATAAAACTGGATTAAAACGCTAGATAAAATACCCGGTATCCAGTAAAATACCAGTTTTTTGTCTATATTATATATGTATATGTATGTATACGGGCTTATGTGTGTGTATTGTAGGAGGTGGCGACTAGGGGGGGTTCCCTCTTCTCTCTCTTCCACTTGGAGGTCTTGAAAACCACCAAACAATGATTGTGCTTTTTGCAAATCTTCTAAAATCCTACATTGTCCAAGAAATATCACAAACCAACTCAATCACTCTCTCTCTAACAAGCTCGGCCGAACACCCCTACATCCATACATTTTCAAAAATTTCAATCTTGTTCTTGAAGATTTGAAGACATTCCAAGGTGTTTACAAGTCCATTTGAAGGTTTAAAGGTGATTTCTATGTGTTTTAAGCAACAATCAAGCTCCATATCATCAATCTTTACTAAAAACCCATCAAAATCTTGAAGGTTTAAAACTCACTTTAAAAACCTTGTTCTTAATTCTTGATGATTTTGATGATGATGATGATGGAAGTTTCTCTTGTTCTTGGATTTAAACACAAACTTGAAACTAAAAACAAATGAGTTTTTGAATAAAAATGAAATAGATGGATATATATGTGAGTATGGTCGTATGTATGTATGTATATGTATATGAGATTGAGTTTTGACTTTTGATAGATTCTTGTGTGACATGATTCTTGTAAAGTGAAATGCATGTGTGATCAAAGGAATGTTCTAAAAATGATTTATGATTTGAGATGAACATGTGAAAAAGTGAAACTTTAGAAGTTTATGTATGTATATATGCCGTGTATATATGTATATGTATACATGCATGTGGGTTTTTGTCACAAGTTCATAAATGGAAGAATATTTGAATATATGTAAACATGATTAGATGACAATGTGATAGACATGTTTTGGTTTGTATGAACATGAAATAAATATGTTTTTGGATGCATTTATTTCAGGTAAAATGATTGTGATATGATATGGGTGCATTAGATGCTTGTACTCAAGCATGCATGTTGATATATGATCATGAAATAATGATTTGAATATGATTTGATAAAAATAAATTTTAATCAGAATCTAAACACTAAAAATATTAATATTTGAAGTGTTAAAATAGTATAAAACTTTGTCATAAAGTTTACTAGCTTTGCATGTTGTACTTGGTGCTTAAAGTGTTGTAAAATACGTGAAATCGCATGATTTATGTGACTTACATGAAAACTGCACTAATCTAATTATAACCATCATTTTAATCAGTAAATAACATGTATTACGTTAAAATATCAAGTCGTTACGAGTTGGGATGGTTATGGTAACGTTTAATGCAAAACTATGCGGTAAAACGGTTAAAAATCGGCTTTTCGAGAGATTTTTACGAAACTGTTTTAAATCAATAAGTAAACTGATATTTTTAGTATAAATATAAGTATTTTGACTTATATTAAGTTTACTTGGTGTTTGGTTAGTCATACGTGACATCCGACGCCCGAAAACGTTACTGAATCCCTAAAATACGTGTTTTACAATGTGCACTAGCATGGGTTATTTATGGGTGAACGTTATGTGTTAAAAATGTGTTATGTGATTTAGATATGTGTATATGATAATTTGTTAAGTGTTGACATGATAGCGGGAATTTAAACTATGTTTGTACACTTGTGCGCTTAAAGCGGTAGAATCGGTAAAAATCGCGTTAAATGTGTAACTTGTTTGTCGAGCATGAAAATTGATAGATATGTTAACTTGATATGTTATTTCATGTATACGTGCTTTAAGAATGATAAAATAAATAAGATAATGAGATTTCGCGTGTTATGATATTAAGTTTATGTATATAATACGACGCGCAAATCGTAGATATATTACGTTAAAACGGGAGTGTTAATGGGTTTACATGATATTGGTCACCAATAAAATCGTTCAAGTCGCAAAATCTTAAATATAATAAAAAATAATGACTTTTTGAGATAATCTCAAAGTTATGTGAAAATTCTAAGATACGGAGAAACTTAGGAATTTTGTGATATATATTGATTGATAAATCGTTCCTACGTATATTAGGACGTGTAGAAATTAATTTGTGGGATTGCGCTATTTATAATACGCACCCAAAGGTGAGTGTCACTAAACCCCCTCTTTTTACTGTTTTGTATATGTTTTGGGGGAAGAACACGCCTTAAAAGGGGTTTAATAATGTTTTTGAATAAAACATACCTTTGATATATAAAAATGTATATTTTCTTAGAAAATATATGGATTTGTTAAATATAAATATGTTTCGGGTAGAAACGGTTTTTGTGAATAAATATGTTTCGGGGAGAAATGGGGATTATTTCGGTGTTTCATAGAAAACTACCGTGTAGATTTAAAATTTCTTAAATCTATAGTTGGGACGAATTTACTTGATCTCAAGAGAGTAAGTATCGGTCATAGGCTTACATTTCGGTGGGGACTTCGGGGAATTCGTACAACATCATATATTAAATTTATCATTATTATTAGGATATATATATATTGTTCATGAGGCAGGCATTATAGATGGCCTCGATATGGGCCATGCGCAAGTAATGTCGTTTAATCATTTAAGTATTGCACGCGAGGAATTGTCGGAAGATCTATCGGGTTGACAACCCCATCGTGACCGGACGCCCCGTGTCAAGTCAAACGACGAATTGATATTCTGTTTATAGTCTAGCATTGATTATACCTTCATTGTTAATATATAGTTCGTAATGTCTTGCTAACTTACGAGTCCGAACATTTGATTCTAGCAATTTAATATGTAAACTTGGGAAGATGTTTATGGTCGGAAGGTTCTACGGAAATGCTTGCGACAGCTGACCCTTGAATTTTTACAAGGAAATAAATTAACTTTCTTAAAAATTATATGGATGTTTTAATAATAAACACATAATTGGAAATTTTTTCCTTGGATCAAATTATTTAAATTTGAATATGTGAACTCACCCTCCTTTGTGTTGACACTTGATTTTAACGTGTTCTTCAGGTACTTGAGTTCGGCTTCGAAAATTATGGCGTATCTTGTGGTTGTTGATGCATGTTTGGTTTGATAATGTGTTGGACAAACTTTTAAAACAATTTGGGACCAATGTAACAAGATCCATAAGGATCAAGACTACTAAACTATGTTGTGGTTGTGTCTTGTTTTGAAACTTTATGTTTAAAAACTATGTTTTAATTAAGTTGATTGTCCAACATTACGATGCATCGCTTAGCAATATATTAATGGCACCAACTTCCGTCACCACTACATTTTATATTTCGCTGTGACGTTTTTGGGGTGTGACAGTTTCGTCCGTTTAAACGCTGCTGATCACATTTTTTTGATCCAAAATCTTTATTTCTGCAAATTTCATGATGATTCTTGTACATATATGTTCGCAATTTATTTATAAACAATCTTATGGTCTCAATTTTAATTTGTGTCCGTGAATTGCCCATTTTTTTGATGTTTTATGTCTAAAACCCATAATTCATGAGCATAGGTAACTCAATCAACTTTTAGATTAATTGAACCGGTACCGTAGCTCTGATACCAATTGAGAGTTCTGGATCCGACGGGTTTAGACAGAAGTTTGGGTAGAAAAGAACTAATTCGGTAGAATATGACAAAGAACATAGTAGAAGCATAAATCTTGTCATAAGTTGAATGCTTCATTCATACCGAAAGAGTATACATCTTTTACAAACTGGAGAAAAAATTTCTCCTGCATTTCCCCTCTGGGAACTCCAAAACTTCTGCTAAGCTCTCACCCACACCCCTGTATATAGGAAGTGCCCTCCGTGCGAGTGAGGCTTTGCACGAATGGGCATCTCCTATTCGTGCGACTCGACTATGTGTCCCTTCGTACGAAGGACCCCTTCGTGCGGAGGGAACTTTACAATACAAAACAAAAAACTTTTAACTCTCATCTATACAATATTTAACACACTTTATCTAGCCTATTCGCACAGTGACGGGCACACAAAATATGCACTAACATTATGTGACTCAGCATCATAGAGATGCTTGATGCGGGTTACTCGTGATGAGGTTATTATCTTTGGGGTGGCGTCAGATAAAGAGAAGGACCCATCATAGGGTCAAATTGGAGGTGACGAAACCCTGACAAGGTTGCCCTAACAAGGGCAATGATGAAAGCCTATGAGCAACATTTGATGTGGTTGGTATCCATCTTTGTGCTTATTTGTTTCGCGCTAGTTAGATGTTCGGTAAATGATGTCTATATGTGCAGTTGGCTAATGATGTTTAATTATGCGGGTGATGAATGGTGTTTAGTTATGTGAGTGATGAATGATGTTTAATTATGAGAGTGATGAATAATGTTTTATTATGCAGTTATCGAATGATGTTACGCTACAATTAAGTTTATTATAAAGAATGTCTTGCATGTTTTGGGAACGAGTTATAACGGGTAATCGCGGTTAACGATAAAATGATTCTTTTTGGCCATTAATTGTTATGTCGTAGATATACATCAATTTGGTTAATAGACAAATAAGACATATTGAGGGTCATCCTTTGGTGTTTAGGTAATCTTATCTACATCGGAAAGGATTACATGTAGGGTTAGTGGATTTAAGCTATGGGTGGAGTTGCGGGTGGTTTTGGGTGACGGTTCAGGGTCGTTGAATTTTGAAATGATGTTAACATATTTTAATAAACGCTGCTGATTTTACAACAATGGTGTTGTGTTTACAAAAAAAACAATGTTTATGACGTGTTATAAATGTTTTAACATAAACTGTTAGAATTCACTTAGTGTAGCTGACCTTTGCATGTATGTTAAACTATTTGCAGGTATGTAGTCCGGGTTAGTGACGCTCTTGGCTAACTAAGAATTACTTGTGAACCGGAAGGAAGGCATTGGTATTTTCTTTAATTTAATAATAGTTTTAGATTTTAAAATAACGGGGTATTGTTTTAATTGAATTTCTATTGTGTGTTCTTACTATAACTATTTATTTTTAAACACTACATTGTGACGTGACCCGACTATAGGAATCCCGATTTGGGTACCTTACATTCTTTAATCATCCTGGTAGGGCTCTAATCTCTCTAGCATTTCACACAACTACGTATAATCATTCCGAGTTGTCACTCCAGTCAAGAGGATTCGACACCTAGGTGGTTATTTTCTTCATCTGATTTCCTTAGACATTTATATTTGTTCTTCAGTTCCTCATTTGTATTGGTTAGATATTGATAGACGATTGGTTCTTCGGAGCCATTGTGTCCTCAAGATCTATATGTGGTTCTTCCCAATACCATACTATGAATACGATAGGTACACTTGCCTATTGTGTGTGTAGTTTGGTCTTTGATATTTTCCATTTTAATAAATTTAAAACTTATGTAATTGATATACTTTATATATGTCTTTCTCACGCATAAAATCTTTGGGGTCGTTGCAAGCGACACGGTGATTCTATGAAATCTTTGAGTTGCTAGCTTAACCATTATTGTATATACGTATTCATTCTGTTATCGTTATTCATGTCTTTTGCGATACGTGATATATGTGCCTTCGAGGGTGGCCAGTTTAGTTTCCTTTAGGATCTTAGCTATGCTTATATCCCGTTTGGGTAATCTTACATTGCCATTTGTTGAAGGGAAGCATAGCTAAGCAGATTTCAGGCCACCCAAGTGAACCCGTCAGCCTAGCTATGCTTCCCTTAAAATAGACGGGTTTAAGGGAATATAAGCATAGCTATGCTTAGCTACGTTTAGCTATGCTTCCCATATTGGATCTTAGCTATGCTTCCCTTAAAACAGATTCAGGCCACCCAGGTGAACCCGCTTGTTTCCCAGGGTACAACAGCCTAAGCAGATTATCTAATTTTCCGTGTGTTCTTGACAAAGCAAAAGCAAAAGCCTAAGTGCAAAGTGCGCCATCAAAGCGCCACATTGCGCCCATCGCCCTCGTCCCGGGCCCGGGCGCGTGTTGGGTGCTTCGCACCCTCCTGGCTACCACTGGGTGTGAGTTCTCATACAAGAATACATTCGTGTAGAGAATTCTTATTATAAATCCACAAAAGATTTATCTCTCCACCTATGTGGGATAAGCTCAATTTCCCACGTGTTTATGGTTCCAACACACAAAATTAATGTACAAGATCTCTAATTCATCTTGGCTTAATTGTTAAATAAGCATTATATTAACTCATAATATAATATTATTTATAAAATTTCCAACATAGTCTTTAAGACTATAATAGATAAGGTAAACGAGCAACAAGCTACGTTGCAACTCCCGATTAAAATCTATAGAGTTATTCAATTTCAAATATAAAGGAATGTCCGTTTAAATGGTATTAAAATATTTAACGTGTTCGATACTTAAATAAGTTATCAAATGTATAAAGTTATTTCATTTCAAATATGCATACGAATATCCATAAAAATGGATTTGTATTTACATTTCTCTTATAAATTTTCTTTTGTTTTCTAGTGAACCAATATACTCTAGCATCGGCTTTCTTTTTGTTTTTTAGTTGCTACAGTGAGTGTCGGTATCGTGAAAAAACAAAATAAAAGAAAATTGTGACTACATGTTTTGTTGTTTTCGTAAACAAAAGAAATATGTGGATTTAAGAAAGAAGAAAAGATGAAAAAAAACGTATTCGGTATTTAAGGAATGCATAATTGTTTCTTTAGTAATGTTCACACAAATGTAATGTGCACACAAATGTGGTTTTCTGTTTAATGTACTAAGGCGTGCACGCTAGTGATGCTATATTAATCTCTCTATAAATATAGTTTGTTATGCTATATTGAAGTCACACAATCGTAAAATGGGAAGGCTTGTACAATCAAATGTAATGTTCTATTGTTTGGTCTTTCTAGTCTTATTAGTTTTTCATCGGTGTAAGTGCTTTATATTTAACCATTTTATCATGTTACATTTTTTTATAAACGTTCTAATATATGTTATCGGTTTGGATTTTATAGGTGGGAGGGAAGAAAAACGTAGCATCATTAAATATATTCCGCCATATATTCCGCCACCACCTAAAGATTGTGCATTATTAAGTTTAGCTTGTAAACCTTACCCCGGTGAATTTCTCATGTATTGTTGTTGCGATAAATGGGGTGGAGACTTTTGTGGAACTGGTCAAAGATTTTGTGACAATAAATGTAAAGCAAGAAAAAGTTGTTGTACCAAATAAACATATTTGAAATATTACATATCAATAATATTATGACGAATAAATATATTTATAGGCTAGATATTTAGTTATATATCTTCTCATTGATTAACTGACAATATAAATGAATTGACGAAAACAAATTTCATGTTATGTCAGCTGTTTTACTACTATTGCAACAACGTACACTATCAAACATATGTGTTTATTATTTATAAAAAACATTATATAATGAATGACAAGTTGTTATATCTAACCAATGGGGTGGTGGTCCATTGGCAAAGACAAAGTCTTTAAAACACCTAGGTTGGGAAGGGTAAGGTCTTGGATTCAAGTCCCACGGACGACAGGGTATTAAAGAAATTAGCCATTCAAAAAAAAGTAATTAGAATCTAAAATTTTGAATAAAATTACTTAATAATAGTTCAATGATGAATATATAAATATTTCTTTTGGGGGGGTCGTATTATTGGCACACCTTGGGAAATTAAATCGACACATTCAATACGCATCGTATAGGCATATACGATGCGAATTAGGGTTGGTTGAAACTTCAAGGTCAGTCAAAGGCTGACAATGTCCTCCTTATAAAAAGTAATACGCATCGTATAGGCCTATACGATGTGTATTGAAGGTGTCGATTTAATTTTCCAAAGTATCTTTCTTTCACGCGGTAGCTTTCTGTCACCCGGGCGAAGAAGCAGCACTTTGGACGGAAAACTGCATGGGACGGATAGCGTGGTATGAAACGATAACGAAGCCTAACATTGACAGGACAGTGAATTATATTGATTTATTTGTATAGTTAAAGAAAAATTTATTTGTATAGTTTATTCCATTTGTTTATTGACACTACAATACATTGTATTGATTCATTTGTATATTTAAAGAAAAAATTATTTGTTTTATTTATTCCAATATTTACCTTCTTCAACATTTTATGTTTTTTTTTCACCATTCTTTCCTACCATCAATTTTTTTTTTCACGAACAGAAAATCCCGAAGAAGTTTACCAATGATCACCGGAAGCAAATCATGTCGAACAACAATGTCCTGTTAATTGTTTCGGATGACAAGGTTTGGCCTCTTGGTTGGACGGTGTCTGACGACAGTAAGCTCTGGCTGCAGAAGGGTTGGCCAGAGTTTCATAAGCATTATTGATTAAAGTTTGGACATTTGTTGGTCTTCAAACATCTAGGAAAATCTAAATTTCATGTTAGAATATTCGACCCGGAAGATGTGATTAAGGTAAGCGTGCCATAAAGTTGCATCTTTTAGAGAGAGACCTTTAAATTGCTGGGGTGTGACTGTTCAAACAATATGAATGCACGCAACGAATTTGACAACTGTGACAGCTTATTAAAAGTTCCTCAGGCTCACGACAACTGCACTGGTAACAAACTGGTACTGCTGGTGGTCTTCTTTCATGTTTCCCAAAATAATTTGAAGGCTCTCAAATTTCAATATCATTTTGGTGATTTTCTGAGTGTTGTAACCTTCGTCTGATTCTAAAGACGATAACTCGTTATATGTATTTTTATGTATTAGCCTGCGATTTCTTCAAGAAACCGCCATTTGCACATACCGTGGAGAACTTGTTTGCATTATCCTTCTTGGTGAAAGATGGTCGGTTTTTAATATTATTATTCAACACATGACCCGAATCGATTTCGGAGAATGTGTAATCCAGAGGTCGGTCTCGGGTGGGCATAAGATCCATGGGCCCTATTGTCGGATCTGTGACTCCATGGAAGATGTGATTAAGGTAAGCGTGCCGTATAGTTGCATCTTTTAGAGAGAGACCTTTAAGTACGTATCCTACAGCTGCATTTGGAACAAGAAGTCCAACAATTCGTTCATTATCTGTTGTTGTCTCAACAATATGAATGCGCGCAATGAATTTGACAACTGTGACAGCTTATTAAAAGTTCCGCAGGCTCATGGCAACCGCACTGGTAACAAACTGGTATTGCTGGTGGCTGTTCTGGAAATTGAAGGAAAAGGACTGCGATTCCGTTTTTGAGCGAGGATGTAATGCAAAGATTCCTCTCAATTGAATAGACAGACACTTGCTTCATAGGACTCCCTTGAATCCGTGGGCCATATTGTCGGATCTATGACTCCATGCTTGTACAATATTATTAAAAAGAATGCACGCAACGAATTTGACAACTGTGACATCTTATTGAAAGTTCCTCAGGCTCACGGCAACCGCACTTGTAACAAACCGGTATTGCTGGTGGTCTTCTTTCATGTGAAAATACACGAAAATACTCTAATGGTGGTTGAGGACATTGATGTCAAGATAGAGAGATGCAGTTCCGATGATCTTCAAGAGAGAGAGGTTTAGAGTGATTTTTATAATACGCTAAAATATGCGAAAATACGCTAAAAAATGTCAAATTACGCTAAAATATGCGAAAATATGCTAAACTACTCTAAAGTACGCTAAAATATGTCAAAATACGCTAAAATACTCTAAATACTCTAAAATACACAAAAATAGGCTAAAATAAGCCAAAATACATAAAAATAACCTAAAAATAGGTTAAAATAAGCTAAAATACGTCAGAATGCGCTCAAATAGGTCAAAATACTCTAAAATACACAACAATATGATAAAATACGTCAAAATAGGCAAAAATACGTCAAAATACGCAACTAATGATATTTCCACACGCGTATACATATAACACGACACTATACAATACAAGTGGATTTCAAACAAAACTGTACGTAATCATAGAATACGATAATCGCACGCAACCGAACGTTACCGAAATGATGCAAGTTGAAGGTATACGTTATAAAATGACAAAGTATGCAAAAGTTCATCAAAAAAAGACACGTATACGCGTCGAACCGAGGAAAACACGATAAAAACAAATTTTTAAATTATACCATATACGATCGTATAGGCCTATGTTGTATCGTATATCAGATTAATACACATCGTATAGGCCTATACGATGTGTATTAAACTCTGAATTTCTTAAAAATACCCCTGAATTTATCAAAAAACAGGGGTATTTCAGTAATTTCGGGGATATAATACGCATCGTACAGGCCTATACGATGCGTATTAACCCCCTGAATTTTTTAAAATTCAGGGGGTTTTAATACGCATCGTATAGGCCTATACGATGCGTATTAAAGGCATGTCGATATAACCCCCTGATTAATACGATATTTGTGTTTTGTCAATATTTTGGCCACTTGTTCAAACTCTACTGAAAAGAATGATGATCAGAGCTGTAGAATAAGATCATCCACTGTTGGGTTATCATCTTTCAACCCCATTTTCCTTAAATTGTAGGAAAAGGACTGTGATTCTGTTCTTTCAACGGGGATGTAATGCAATGATTCCTCTCAATTGAATAGACAGACACTTGCTTCATAGGACTCACATGAATCATCTCAATTGAATAGACAGACACTTGCTTCAAGAACAAAGAAGAACACTTGAAGAAAAAGCAAGAACTTGGAAGTATTACCTGATTTGCAGCTGGATCTTGTTTGTTGTCTATGTATTTGTATTCAGTCAATGAACATGTTGTTGTAGACCATGTTTTGTAGCTATAATGTATTGAAATTTGGTTTGTAACAAATGGAAATGTGTTGACTTTTGTTGATATAGTGATATTATCAAGAGTCTGTATCAATAACTTCCATATCCCGTTGGTAGTTGTTACCATATGACATATGATAAAAGCACTTCTCTAGACAATCTAGGATTATGTTCTGTTTTAGGGTTTCTTCATCACCTGTAACAATGTCGATAAACGTTGATCGGAACACGTCGCTTAAATCAAAGGATGAGTTGATTTGATTGTTAAATAGATATGAAGGATGAGATATCGATTATTATCGGATCTGTGACTCCATGGAAGATGTGATTAAGGTAACTACCGAATCACACCAATTCGTTGAAACCACATATTCGTGTGTTGCAGTTTGGAAAGATGACCGAATAGAAACTAAATGAATTATGCAACATTTCTGCATTTTTTGCACTGGATTTCATTGCAAGATCTTTATCTATCATGTCATCGACCAACTGCTCCAAATCCCTTTCGTTTATTGGGCTCGCATTCGATGTTCCTTGCATTGGACACAACACACCAAAAAATAAACTTCAAAAATTTTAAAAATAATACGATACGCCACGATACGCTGTAATACGATACTTAACGATAAAAAAAATAATAAAGATTTTAAAACTCATTAAAAAAAATAAACCAATAATAATAACAAACCCAAAATACCAAAAACCAAACACAACACACCAAAAAATAAACTTAAAAAATTTAGTGCCTTAATAGGCATCGTATAGGCCTATACGATGCGTATTAGGACAACCGCCAGACAACACCTGCACCTGTCAGTCTGCTATGTCTTGTACTTATATGCATCGTATAGGCCTATACGATGCGTATTGAATTGGAAAAGTGTGCCGATAGAAAGGGCCGGTGTGCCAATAGAATTTCCCTTCTTTTGTCTATATGTTTGATAATATATATTTCATTATTGATTACCTCTCAATAGAATTGAATTAGATTGACAAAATATATTTGATTACAATTCGATTGTCTAACTAGTAACTAACACACTAACGCTCACTTTGATATAATATATGTTATCAATATTACTTAAAAGTATTAAATAATGAATGATAAGTTCTTCAAACTATTTAGATTTTAAATTTCTCTCTCCATCAAGTATACAAGACATGATGTCTTGATTGTTAGAGAAACACAAGGTCATCTCAGCATGGTGACGTCTACTCCACACTCAGCAATTGGTTTTCCTACAGAAACTTGAGTGGCGATCATCTATCAAGAAAGGAGGTTATCGCAGCAGATGAGATGCTCCTAACAAAGGTAGGCAAGAGTACCCCGCACACTGAAATAGAGAAATGGGGTTTAAACCGCAAATACCCGGAGCAAACGGTAACTCTCGGTCCCGCCATGTGTGAAAAACATCCGCGCTTTTCTAAAGCAATTGCTTTTCAAAAACATGGATACCTTTGCTTGGTCGCCAGCCGATATAACTGGTGTCCCAAGGGACGTTACCGAACATTGCTTGAATACCTTTTCGTCGATGGAGCTAGTTGTACAGAGGAAGCATAACCGTGGGTTTGAAAAAATGAAAGCAATGAACGAGCAGGTTTTAGAGCTGTTGAACACTAACATATTGTGCGAGGTACAGTACCAGACCTGGGTGGCTAACCTAGTTATGGTGGAGAAATCAATCGGGGGATGGCAGATGTGCATAGACTACAAGGATTTTAACAAAGCATGCCTCAAAGATTGCTATTCTCTTCCTGAGATAGACAAGAAAATTGATTCTCTCGCACTGTTTAGATGGAAATGTTTTTTAGATTGCTACAAGGGATACCATCAGGTACAAATGGCGTTAAAAGACGAAGATAAAATGGCTTTTCGTACTAAGATGGGTATTTTCTGCTACACCAAGATACCGTTTGGTCTGCACAATGCAGGCGCAACCTATCAATGGTTGATGGATAAAACCTTTGACGGTGATATCAGGAAGCACGTGGATGTGTATATTGATGACTTGGTCTTCATGGGCTGGAAGAGGACCTCATGCTGAAAGATATTGAGAAGAATTTTAAGTCTTTGCGTAATGTAAACATGAAGCTCAACCCGAGCAAATGTTCGTTTGGAATGGAAGAAGAGAAGTTTTGGGTTTTATTGTGACGAAGGGTGGCTTCAAAGTCAACCTTGAGAAGGTTCAAGCTATAGAGCGGATGCCATCGCTGAGCAGCATCAAAGAGATGCAACGGTTAGCCAGCGGGTTAGCCACGCTGAACCGATTTTTATCAAACCACGCAGCAAAATCTTTTCCCATTATCAACACCTTGCACAACTACGTTAAGAAGAACAAGTTTCGATGGACTGCTAAGGTAGAAGGAGCTTTATAGGAAATGAAAGAGTGTCTGATCCAGCTCCCAACTCTCACTACCCCGCGCAATAAAGAACCACTGGTCCTATACTTTTCAGCTTCTGACCAAGTTGTAGACGTAGTATTGCTGGTAGAAAGAGAAGGGAGTGCAGACACCAATTTACTATGTGAGTCGGATGCTGACAGATCCAGAAACAAGGTATTCGATCATGGAAAAGCTAGTCTTAGCTCTAGTCCATTGCATCGAGAAGGTTACACAGGTATTTCACTGGTCATGTAATCAATGTTCTTACCAACTACCACATCGGCAGGATTCTAAGGAAACCAGAAATCTCTGGAAGGCTAGCCAAGTGGGCGATTGAGTTGGGAGGCTACAACATTATTTATAGACCAAGACCGGCGATTAAAGGTCAAATCTTGGCAGATTTTTCCATAGAAGTACTCGTTGACAAATTCAAGGAGTGTGAAGCTATACAAAGCCCTGCGCCGAATCAAACGGACGAAGTGTGGTTGTTGTACACCGACGGAGCGTCCAACGAAGATGGCGTAGGTGCAGGTCTGAGGTTGGTAAGCCCCGAGAAACATGAGTTTACATATACCATTTGGCTGGAATTCAAGAACACAAATAATGAAGCCAAGTATGAGGCATTCTTAGAAGGCTTGTGCCTAGTGATAAATATGGGGGTAAAAAATTTAGAAGCACACGTTGACTCTCTGCTAGTGGCACGATAGATTAACGGACTGTGTGATGCGAAGGGTGAGATAATGGCGTTGTATCTCGAGTAAGCCAAGGAATTGATTCAGAAATTCCAGTCTTTTAAGGTCATACACATCAACCGAAGTGAGAATAAGCCAGCAGACGCGCTAAGCAAACTGGATGCCACAACTTTTCAATACTTGGAAAAGGACGTTAGGATTGAAGTCCTAAAAAATCCTTCAGTTCCTTTGCACCAGGTAAATGTAATTGAGCAAGGGTGACTGTCATGGATGACGCCTATTATCTAGTACTTACAGGCAGCGACCCTTCCAAGTAAAAAAAGCAATAGCAAGAAAAATACAACACTGGGCTTTGTACAATCAGATGCATGGAGGAATTTTGTACCTTCGATCATACTTGGGTCCCCTCCTGCGCTGCGTAGACCCGCAAGATACAAATTAACTCATTCGAGAAATCCGCGAAGGCATTTGCGGAATCCACGCAGGACCACGCATGGTGCTCGCCAAAGTACTGAATACAGGATATTATTGGCTTGGCATGCACTTAGAAGCTGTAAAAGAACTGCGCAAGTGTGATTCTTTCAAGCACCACACGCGAAAGACCCTTCAACCAAAGAACGACCTGATCCCCATTTCTACAGCTTGGTCTTTCCATCAATGGGGCATAGACATGGTGGGCCCATTCCCAGATGCCCCAGGCGCGGTAAAGTTCATTATCGTCGTGGTTGATTACTTTACGAAGTGGGTGGAAGCGAAAGCTCTTGCTTCAACTACCGCAATGGTGGTCCCTAAATTTATCTGGGAGCACATTATCAGTCGATTTGGTTTGCCCTTGCGCATCATCACAAATAATGTCCCATATTTCGAATCAAAGGACCTTCAAGATTGGATGAAGGAGCTGCATATTGAACACATTTTTTATTCCGTTGCGCACCCTCAAGGAAATGGTCAAGTAGAGAGCATCAACAAAAGCATCATTGAAGGGATCAAGGCGAGGTTGGGCATAAAGCGAAGAGGGTGGGTCGTTGAGCTCCCGAGTATATTGTGGGCCCATCGCACCATGCCCAAGATAAGCAATGGGGAAACCCCTTCTAGCCTAGTTTACAGCTCTGAGGCGGTTATCCCAGCAAAGATCGGCCTCCCTTTACCACGTACGATAGCTATTAATTCAATTGATAACGAGGAGGAGCGTCCACTCAATTTAGACTTGCTCGAGAAACGGCGCGAGAATGCGGCCATAAACGAGGCAAAATATAAGTCTAAATTAGAAAAGTACTACAACACGCGGGTGCGAATGTGTACTTTTAATCCGGATGATTACGTATTTCGAGACAATGAGGCCTCTAACGCCGAGCACCCAGGGAAACTCACTCTAAATGGGAAGGTCCCTATATCATTCACGAGGTCCTTGGCAAAGGTGCGTATAAATTACGTACTTTAGACGGTCACATTGTCCCGCGTGCTTGGAATGCACAACTACTGAGAAAATGTTACATGTATGACACAACCTTTGTAAATAATGGCCTCGTGCCTGACAAGTTTATTAATACAAGTGTTGTTTACATTATTTCCCTCATTATTTCCTATATTTTGATTAAGTTACAAATGCATATATCACTTTGGGTCCGCGTAAAAACATTTCAGCTAAATTACGAACTCATGAACCACATGATCTCCAAGGCTCCCGCGATTTCAAGCACGAAGTTGGATCATATGTCGTTCACACGTGAGTCACACTTACGTTTATTTGCGTTACCTAAGCAAAGTTCCTAACACCTGCAATTATTGTAACAAGATAATTTTCAAAAGAGAGTTATATTCATCATAATGGAGTTCTGCGCAACATAAAGGTTACATACAATTTGTCTTGAACAAAATATAACCAAACAATCTACAAAGCATAAACTCCCTTTTTACAACCTACAATCTAGATTACTCTAGGTCACGCCGACATTGTCGTCTTCATCTTCCAGGTCTTCATCACTGACTTCTTGGACTTCAGGCACTTCAAATATGTCTTTCAAACGCGCAACATAGTCATCATTTTATAGCGCCTTTGAGACCAAGTCCATGATAGGCAAGGTAAGGTGATTATATTTTTCCTGCTTTGCAGCGTACACCTTCACCACCTCCTTACTAGTGGTGCAATGATTGTTCCCAGTAGACCTTCAACGCTTCCTGCACATGCGCCACGCCTTCTGAGTACCCCTCACAATGGCCTACCGCGCACACAGCAATGGTAAGCGCCGCTGATATGCGCCTAATGCAACATATAAATTATATCAAATAAGGTATAAAAACAACCCTTTTTTAGCACTAATGTTGGAAAAAGTGTGTCTCTTTGTATACTTTTGATTTTCAGTATTAAAAGAGCTTAAATGTACAAAAGGAACAAATTAACGGCAAAAACCAGCATGAATACAAAAGAAGGGAAGTTGATACAATATACCAACCCTCCGGGCTTCACCCCAAGACCAAAAACAACAAATCAGAAGACAAGCACGGTCCATGCCTGCCAGGCATCGGGCCATGCCCCACCCAAGATTCCAAGAAGAAGAGAACAAATAGAAGAAGATAAGAGGGCCACGACGTTGACACACAGGGTCGTGTGAGCATCCGGACTGACAAGCTTATTAAATGAAGACAGAGAAGAAGGTAGGCATGGAGTCGTGCCCACAAGGCACGGGGCTATGTAAACTAGCTGTTTCCAACTATAAATAGGGGTGCTTGGTTCACTTGCAACTCATCCCTTGTCAAACCATTTCTCTCACACTTGCCACCACTCCACCACCACAATACCTCCATCATCCACCACATTCATCCGTCATCCATCTCTAGAGTGTGTATAGTATTCTCAGGATCCAAGATTGATCGTAAGAGTTTTTGTCAAACAGAGGCCATGCTTGGCTAATCGTTGGTATTACAATACCTTACATCACTTGGTGAAGACAAGTCATTTATGTATTACTTTTGATTTCCAATCTTTGGTTAACTTTTTAATTGGGTTTGTATTAATGACTTTAATAACTAGATTTTTATATTGAAAGTGAATTTTATCCTATCATCTCTTCATATTTCGTTGATTCACTCATTAGTGTCTTTACGGTCTACATAAAGCGCGTTAACTGCCTAGAAGGGGGTTAGTGTCACACCCCAGAAACGTCGCAACATAAATACAAACATGGCGGTGACGGAGGTTAGTACCCATAAATATCTTTGTAGATGATGCAATGTTTATTTTGGACATATCACTTACTTAAAACATGAGTTTAGAGTTTAAAGTTTAAACACAAACCACAATCACAACATAGTTGTCTTGATCCTTGTGGTTCCAATTACACATGGTCCCAAATTAGTTTCAAAAGTTGTCCAAAACAATTTTAAACACAACAAACATCACTAACACAAGATATGCCAAAATCCCGAAGCCGAACTCATATACCTAAAGAACACGTAAAATCAAGTATCAACACAATGGAAAGTTAGTGCACATATTCAAATTCGTAACAATTTGTTTAAGGAAAACTTTCATACTATGAATTTTTATAACAAAACATCCATATATAATTAAGAAAGTAAATTTTATTTCCTTCATGAAAATTCTAGGGTCAGCTATTGTTAACGTTTTCTGAAAATTGCCGATACAGATCATTTTCCCAAGGTTTATACATTAAATTTTAGCCCAATTGTTCAGATTCGCAAGTTTGCAATTCATTACGAGCTATATGTCAACAGTGAGGGTATAATCAAGCTAGACAGTAAACAAAATATAAATTCGTCGCTTGAATTGACACGAAGCTACCGGTCATGACGGGGTTGTCAACCCGATAGATCTATCAACAATTCCACGCATGCACATATCAATTCTTGTTCGATTTCGAGCTCTAAATCGCTTTCTGGAAGGTTATACGCGATCTGATGCGTAAATATTACCAGTTTAATGCAACAAACACTCCAGAATAGTGAAATAGACTTAACGTACCTTAAATAACCTTTACATAACTTAGAAATAAGTTTTGGAAGGTTTGGTGTGTCGAAATCAAGTTTATTCGCTTACAAGGACTAAATTCGACAAACTGCGAAAGTATGCCGATTCGTACTGTAACGAACATTCTGGGACATGACCATAAGTTAAACATACCCTAAATATCCTTTACATAGCTTATAAATAGGCTTTGAGGGGTTCGGTGTGCTAAAATAAACTTTTTGGTCATTCAGGGACTAAAAGCGTCAAAAAGTGCATAAGTTTGCATTTTCGCACATAACTTACGTTCTGAATACATCCGGACATCCAAAAATTTATGTAATCATTAAAATATTTTATTTTAGTGATTGGCATGATAAAATTCCATTCGTCGCTTAATTTGGATCGTTTTTTCGTTCATTACGACTTCCGTCGTAATTAACCGAATAACGCAACCGTACGACCAAACGAACCGACATCCGAGATATTTTTGAGCATGTTTCAAGTTACCTATACTTTAACTTCATTTTAGAGCTTTGAAATGGGGTTATCGAGGCTTAAACGTGTCAAAAATGCATCAAAAATCAAGTTTGGGGCTTCTGGGACTAAATCTGCCATTTTTGAAACTTGCTGACCTGCACAAGGCTTACGGACTGTAAGCACAAAGCCATACGGTCCGTAAGGACCCCCCAGATCAGCAGAATTCATTTCCAGCTTGTTCCAGCTGTTTCCCTCTTGTGTAAATAGTTTCTAAGCATTCTAGGGGCTGTTTTGGGGTGCCCAAGGTATTGCAAAACAGGGGGTGCAAGTGTAGGGCCAAGATCAAAGCTCGATTTACGAGAAACGATCCTAACGGTCCTAGAAAAACTATAAATAGCCCACCCCCACTTCACATGAACTCACACCTTTGATTTATTCAGCTCTAAGTTGGGGTCTTGTGCTCCATACCTGAGTTGTTTAAATCAAAACTTCCATTCTTGGACCTTTTGTAAGTCCTCTTTCGTTCTTTTATGCGTTTTAGCATGAAAGTCAAACGCAGTCAAATAGCGTTTGACTTTCTGCATTGACCAGTTTATGGTCAATGCGAAGTTCATGTGAACTTTATAACGTGAGCGTAATCACGATGGTTATAGTCCCTAGTGACTATGCCTACTGATTACCACGTTATCTAGGTTTAGTGACGAGTCGTAGTTTCGGCCAAAATGCGTATTCTCGCGTATTTTGTAACCAAACTACTTTTAGGTATCAAAACCGTTTGTTTTGATACCAAACTTGTTTTCTAACTTGACTAAACATGTTTTAGCATGTTTAGCTCGTCACTTTAGGTTTAGTGCTTATGTAGGGTAGTAAGGTAAGCGATCTAAACAATCGCTTATACTTACAAACCCGACCCGTTTGGTCGATCATTAGGATCCGACCAAACACATTAGGTGACCATAGTTGTATAGGGAATAACCTTCTGAGGTTATACCTTATGGTCACGTCGTTTAAGTAGTTATATGATAGGTAGTTTATATGCCTTAGGAAAATGACCAAAATACCCTTTTTATGCATAATTGATATTTAAGCATATGTAACCTAAACTTTTGCCACATAACTGATTATGCAACATATTTAAACATGTATGGGCATATAATACTTGTCATAGGACTAGTTAGACGTCTCAAACGCGCTTTGCGCGCACGACGCGTTAAATTAGCGTAAGCTACCTTAATGGGTCGCAATGGGTCGAAAGCACTTAGGTTAGTTTTCCTTTTAATATGTGGGCTTTGTTAAACCATATCATATGAGATCCCACACTCATTTGGTTTACGAGACCTCATCCTATCTGATCTTCCGATTTAGGTCCGGTTTATTTATGTAGTTACCTATATTAGGTGCCGTTTGATTCCGTGCTCCCTCTAGCTTTGCTTAGTAGTTGTTCAAGACTTCTAAGCACTCTCAAGTGAGTACATGGTCCCCTCTTTTACTGTTTTCAATGTTTTGGGGTGAAGCATGTGTACCTATTTGTTATGTTCTTGTTTTCAAAAGTATAATTGATTATACATATTAGTACTTATCTTTTTACAAACTGAATGATTATTCATGGTTTAAACTCTAATTTTTCTTAAAGAGTATAAAATTAATTGTTGGATAGTACTTATTTTTGTTCACCAGACCGGTTGGTAGTATGATATAGCGCTATAGGATTTGACACCCCATTCCTGTTGTCATGGAATGTCTAAAACCAATTTATTTTTCTCCATCCAAATAGGGATTGCCTTTGTGGTATTTCTATAGTCTCAAAGGTGTATTTTGATGCACTAGGTCTGAATGAATTCTTGAATCACATTATTTTTGTTTATTTAGTTATACTCCCAAAAGTATAATTTGATATGCTCTCATATGTGATAATGTACAAAACCAACATATAATTTGTTAATCATTAAAACATGGTTTAATATGTTATTTTCAAAACCCAAGCATAGTTAATATGTTATTTTCAAACCAAAACATAGTTTAATATGTTATTTATAAATCCAAAGTGTACTTTTAATATACTACTGAAAATTATTATTTTAACAGCTAAAGTATATTTAATATACTATTTGTTTTACAATCGGGTTTTGGGTTAGTGTTTAGATAACGGGACGGGTGTAATATGATGAAAACATGGTAGATACGCTGCTGGTACTTCTTATATATAAGTGTTTTCATCACATTACATACCGTGGCATTATTTAGTACACTTGGGTTAACGACATTGGAACTGAAATATATTTTAATATATTACTTATTCGACTTTCTTAAAACCAAAGTATATTTTTATATATGCTATAAACCTTTTTATCAAAATATTGTTTTTCAAACAATATATTTTATACAAACTCATTTTACTCAATTATTTAATTACCTATGTATCATTATTTTATATCATCTGATTTCTTATAAATTTTAGTATGATTTATAAAAGAAAACCTTTTACAAGGATCATGACTACTTTTGTAAAAACATTTTCTTTAAACTTATAAGTCATGAATCCTAATTATAATAAAACCTATGTATCTCACAGGCATTTTTATACTGACGTACCTATTTTTACACATGTTTCAGGTACTGTTATGTGATGATTGTTGATGCATGCTATACATAGGATGGACTCGTGCCTTAGCGACTTTAAAACTTGAAAGACAATAGTTGTATTTATCTGATTTGTAATAAAACAATGAGTTCAACAATTCAATAAAACAAAATTATTTATTCCACGGTTGTGAAACAATAATTCTGTTACAACACTCCCCGACGTTTCCGCCACGTTTTGTTGTTTTACGTGGTCGGGGTCTGACATGTTTTATACAAAAAACGTATAATTATCCTTTTTAAGGCGTGTTCTTACCCCCAAAACGTTATATAAAACAGTAAAAAAGGGGGTTTGTAACACTCACCTCTGGGTGCGTTTTTATATTAGCGCAATCCCTCAAATTGGACTACACGTCCTAAATTAAGTAGGAATGAATTAATAAAAAATTATTCTACAAATACCTAAGTTTCTTCAATACTTAGAATTTCACATAACTTTGAGATTTTCTCGAAAAGTCTTTATTTTGATTATGTTAGCGTATTTACATATATGTGTTCATATATAAAAATTTTTAAGATTTTCCCAACTTGAACGATTTTTTTGGTGACCCTCATTATGTTATATCCATTATCACACCCGTTTATATACAATATATCTATGATTTGCGCTTCATAATATATTTACATAAACATCAACATATTCATCAAATATCGTAATTCACGTATTTCATCAACTTATACATTTTATCATTTTTAAGGCATTCATACACAAAATAACTCATCAAGTTAACCTAATATTTTCATGCTGGACTAATAAGTTATATATTTAACACGACATTTAACGAAATTACCGTTTTAACCGTACAAGCGTACATGCATAGTCTTAACTCCTACTATCATGTCAACACTTAATATATCACATTACATATACTCATTTTCACATATCACATTGTAACATATAAATTTCACCCTTGAACAACCCGTTTTCGTGTACGTTGAAATATGCATATTTTAACTTTTCGGTAACGTTTTCGGGCGTCGGAAGTCACGTATGACTAGCCAAACACCAAGGATACTTAATATAAGTTAAAATACTTATTGTTATCATAAAAATATCAGTTTATAACCTGATCTAAAATAGTTTTACAAAAATCACTTTAAAAGCCGATTTTTACCGTTTTTAACGCGTAGTCTTGTACCGAACTTTACTATAATCATCCCTACTCGTCACGACTTCATATTTTAATATAACTCATGTTATTTAATGAATAAAAAATGGCACCTATATTCATGTTATTGCATATTTCATGTAAGTCACTTAAATCATGGAATTTCACCCATTTTACTACTTTTTAAGCTTCATGTACAACATGCAAAGCTATCAACCTTATGACCTAATTTCATATCATCATGACACATTATTTAGCATGCTTATAATCAGATTTTATCCACTTTTATCATACCATAAAAATTCACCAACTTATGATCATTTAACCATCATACATACTTATGTGCAAGTACCTAAGGCATGATTATCATATCATCATCATCATCCAAGAACTTAAATGCATCTTACATGTATTTAATTCATTTCCATATAATCCAAACATCATCTTCATCTAATCATCAACAAATCATTGCATGCATTCATCCTTCACATTTTTGAACATTTAAACAAACCCACATGTACATGCATATGTACATATATACACGACACACACACATACACATATATACACACTTCCAAAACCCACTTTTTATATATTCATTTTCAATAATAAGAACTTCTATAGAAATCCTTTTTGATCATGCATGCATCCATCTTTTTAAAATCACATCAATCAAAAATCATTTAAGAATCGAAACACAAACTCTAGCACATATATACACACACTCACGGCTCACACTCACACACATGAACCTCCATTTTTCATTTTTATTAAAAATCATTTGTTGTTAGATTTCAAGTTTGTGAAGAATTTCAATCTTTAGAGAAACTTTCCATCAGCATCATTATCAAGAAACAAGAATATAATTTTAAAAATAAGTTTATACCTTTCAAGAAATTAGTGGGTTTTGATGAGATTTTTGATGAAATGGAGCTTGTTCTTCTTGGAAACTCATTTGGATCTTCAAACCAACTTGAAACCTTCTTGAAATGGACTTAATTCTTCAAGATGAAGCTCAAAATTTGAATTCGGAGGTGTGTATGGGTGTGTACGGTTTTGGAAGAGAGAAGGAGAAGAGTTTGCGGAGTTTTGGTCTTGAAAAATGCATAATATGGAATGTTCATGCATTTACAATGATTACCATATATGTAGACTTACAAATGGAAAAAGGTGGGTACCCCATGGGGCCACCACCTACACCCCACACACACATGTCATGCATATACATATGCATATATTATATATATTAGACTATAATAGGTGTTTTACTGACTACGAGGTATTTTATCTCACGTTTTAATTGCGTTTTAAGCCGTTTAAAATTATTTCTATCATTCTATAAAAATTAAATCGCCATAATATTACTGAATAATATTTTATTTGTCTCGACTAGCTACGTCCTTTATATTTTATAGTATACACGTGGTATCGCCAGTATGCGCTTAAATTCGAAAAATTGAGATTTTAAGCATTTTAATTAATTTTTCTTCACGAATATGATTAAAAATAGCATTTTACTCATAAATGAATATTTTTAGTATTTAACATTAATCGGACGGTAACCGACGTTCGTTTCCCATTTTGTTCGTTAGGCGATAAGCGTTTATCTTATTATGGCCAACATAATTTTTAACGAAGTTGGAATTTACCAACACATCAAATACTATATTTTAACACTAATTTATATAAAATATTATCTTTATTTATTCATAACACGTGTCACACTAGTACGGTACAGACTCAAAATAGCCGGGTGTCACAGTCTCCCCCTGTTTAGGAAATTTCGTCCCCAAAATTTCTACACTACAGGTCTCGATTTCGCACTAAATGGGAACAGATGGGGATATTTCCGTTGCATTTGGTCCTAGCGTTCCCATGTGAACTCGGGTCCACATTCGGAATTCCACCGGACCTTCACTAACTTAATCTGACTCCTCCTAAGCTTCTGAATCTTCAAGTCTAAAACTTCTATAGGTTCTTCGATAAATCTCAGTTTATCATCTACGTGAACCTCATCAGGGGGTATGATCAGTGTCTCATTTGACAGACACTTTTTCAGGTTGGATACTTGAGACAGATCGTGTACTTCACTCAATTCATGTGGTAGCTTGAGCCTATAAGCGACTGATCCAACTCGAGATGGGCTCTCGAAAGGACCAATATAACGCGGTCTAACCTTAAAACTCCTTTCCAAGGTGACACCTTCAGCAAAACACGATCGCCGACCTGAAACTGCAACGATTTCCTTCGATTGTCTGTGTAACTCTTTTGTCATTTGGTGGCGGCTTTCAACCTTCCTTTAATCTGGGCAACCTTATCGGTGGTTTCCTGAATGATCTCGGATCCGGTTAGTTGCCTTTCACCAATTTTTGCCCAACAGAGAGGAGATCGACACTTCCTTCCATACAAAGCTTCAAACGGGGCGGCTTTAATACTCGCGTGATAACTATTATTGTAGGAAAACTCAGCTAATGGCAGATGAGTATCCCAACTTCCACCGAAATCTATCGCACATGCTCGTAATATATCCTCCAAAGTCTGAATGGTTCTCTCGCTCCTTCTTACTAAGCGCGTTGCGCGTCAGCAACAATGTTGGCTTTACCTAGGTGATAATGAATTTCACACTCGTAATCATTGAGTAATTCTACCCAACGTCGTTGTTTCATGTTGAGTTCCTTCTGATCAAAGATATGCTGGAGGATATTATGGACAGTTTAGATCATACACTTCGTGCCATACAGATAATGTCTCCAGATCTTCAAGGCAAACATAACAGCTCCTAACTCTAAATCATCAGTTGTGTGTTCTTCTCATGCACTTTCAATTGTCTGGACGCATAGGCTGTCACTTTGTCTTTGTGCATAAGCACGCATCCAATGCCCAAACGTGATGCATCACAATATATAATAAAACCATCATTTCCCTCACGTAGTGATAGAATAGGTGCACTACACAACCTTTCCTTCAACAACCGAAAAGATTTTGACTGCTTCTCTGTCCAATTAAACTTCTTATCCTTCTGGGTCAATAGCGTCAATGACTGCGCTAATCTGAAGAAATTCTCTATGAATCTCTGATAATACCCAACAAGTCCTAAGAATTGTCGCACCTCTGAGGGAGTCCTTGGTGCTTCTCAATTCTCAATCGCTTCAATCTTCGATGGATCCACATGTATACCTTTATCGTTTATGTCATGCCAGAGAAAATGAACTTCTCGAATCCAAAACTCACATTTAGAGAACTTGGCATACAGCTTCTTATTCTTCAACAACTTCGGAATCATCTTCAGATGTTGCTCATTATCTTTTTTGGTTCGTGAATAGATAAGTATATCTTCGATGAATACTATCACAAATTTATCTAAGTAGGGTTTGCACACCATGTTCATGAGATCCATGAAGACTGCATGCACATTAGTTAAGCCAAAAGGCATGACTAAAAACTCATAATGGTCATAACGTGTTCTAAAAGCAGTCTTCAGAACATCTTCATCAGCAATCTTCAACTGGTGATAGCCTGAACGCAAATCAATCTTCGAGTAGTAGCTGGATCCTTGCAATTGATCAAACAGATTATCAATTCTTGGTTGTGGGTACTGATTCTTGATAGTTAGTTTGTTCAGCTCCCGATAATCTATACACATCCTGAAGGAACCATCCTTCTTCTTCACAAACAGAATAGGTGCTCCCCAAGGCGAAAAACTTGGTCGAATATAACCTTTATCTAGTAGCTCTTGAAGCTGATTCGACAGTCCTTTCATTTCCGAAGGTGCTAATCTATAAGGAGATTTTACAATCGGTGCTGCACCAGGAACAAGATCAATTCTAAACTCGATATGTCTTGGAGGGGGTATTCTAGGTAAGTCTTCAGGGAAAACTTCTGAATACTCACAAACTACAAGGATCTCTTCAATCTTCCTTCCTTCGATCTTCGCATCAACCACGTTGATCAAAAATGCAGGATAACCCTTACGCAACATCTTGTGCATCTTCATAACGCAAACGACTCTCGATCTCCGACTTGTTTGATCTCCGTGAATCACTATTGCTTCACTACCAGGGCAGGGTATTCGCAGTAGTTTCTCCAATCAAATAATCTCAGCTTTATTCTTGGATAGCCAATCCATCCCAACGACTACATCGAAACTACCAAGCTCCACTGGTAACAATTCGATACTAAAACTATGATCGCATAACCGAATACTACAACCACGAATGACTTCATTGGTTTCTATCAATTTACCATTTGCTAATTCTATTAAGTACTTTTTATCTAGCTTACTTGTTTGAGAACACAGAAACGGTTCAAAGTTTTTCGAAACAAAACTCAAGTCAGCTCCAGTATCAAGTAGCACGAATGCAGAATGGTTACTGATTAAGAACGTACTGATAACAACTGCAGGATCATCATGAGCTTTCCTAGCATTCAGCTCAAACGCTCTACCTCTGGCACTCTGACCTTTCATCTTAGGATAGTTCCGCTTGATATGTACCTTCTCTCCACATTCAAAGCATCCCTGACTCCATCCAATGTGCTTTTAGCATAGCACTCTCAGACCATATGTCTAGATCGACCGCATCTGTTGCATTTCCTCTGCTCATCACCATGAGTTCTCTTCATCGAACCACCCTTGTCATTCCTATTCACATATTTCCCTGAACCACTTGTGTTGGCCACAAACGCTTTACCAGAATTGCGTTTCTTCTCACGCTTCTCATCAGAGTCCTTCCTTGAACTCTCAAACTTTTTCTTCTTAGAATCCCCAGATCTAAGTTCAGAGCGCTCCTGTCGATTGAATTTCTTGTCTGAAATAGCTTTTGCTGATGACTTCCTAGTCTCACCTTTTTTGTTCAGGCTACTTTTGCGAACAACATCATCGGTTAGTGATTTTGCTAGTGTAGTAGCTTCCAGATAAGTAGTGGGTTTCGCTGATGTGACCAGACTACGAATCTGTGGCGCCAATCCCCAAATATACCTTTCAACCTTAACATAATCAGGAGTAACCATTAGAGGAACCAACCTAGCCAGATCGTTGAACCAAGTTGTATAATCTCTGACATTCAAACCTTCCATGATTAGATCCCATAAATTTGTCTCGCTTTTGGTGGCATATTAACGTTTTTATTAATGGGACAATAATGACAACGTAAGACAATATTTAAATAATTCAGTCATTAAATGTGAGTGGATTAGACAATACACATGTAATCACAGTCACATGACGATTAGAAAATTTTAACCAAAAACCCATAATATGATATTTTATCATGAAAATTACATCGCTTGTTTGTAGTTCACAAAGGACTAACAAAATTTGGTGTGAATAAAGTCAAACACCATCGACAAGTTGGCATGCAAGCCTAAATAGGGTTACCAAAAGATATAGAACAAAACAAACACCTTTCACTTAAAACCCAGAAACTCCAACAGTTTCCTAACTAACTCCTCGAGCTCCATAATCCTCAAGTGCATCTGATCCATGGCACTGTCATCTAAATCCTGAATCTTATCATACAAATCCATCTGGCCCTCGAGATCCTTTACCTTTCCCTTGGCCATCTCTAGGTCTCCGCGTAAGGTACCGATCTGACGATCACAGTGGGAGCATTAGCCCACCCAAACTCATTTCTACTTCTTCAAAGCAGACTCAGTAGCGGCTCTAAAAGTCGATGCGATGTCTCCAGCGGGTCGAGTTCTCTTCCTACGACGGGTATAAACTAAAAAAGATGTAGTAAAAGGCTTATAACTCAGACTGCTGAACGGATGACTCTAATATGACTGGCGGTGGGATCTCAGATGCAGGCTCAACAGTAGCGGTGGGTGGGACTACCGATGGCTCTAAAAGTCGAGTCGTGACAACAGTAGCGTTGATGTGCGTAAAATGCAACATATAAATTACATCAAATGAGACATAAAACTAACCCTTTTTTAGTACTAATGTTGGAAAAAGTGTGCTTTTGTCTTCCTTTTGTATTTTCAGGATTAAAAGAGTATAAATGAACAAAAGAAGCAAATATGCAGCAAAACCTAACATAATTACAAGAAAATGAATAAATGTGGCATGCCCGACCCTCGACAGCATCTTCCCAAGAAAAAACAAGAAGACAGAAGGCTGACCACGGCCCCGTGCCCAGCGGACATGGGGGTGTGGCCAGATGTCTACAGAAAGGACAAAGCTATAGAAGCTTCTATTCCAGACACGGGGGCGTACCCAGCTCGACACGAGGCATGGTCAACGCTAAGATTCACAGAATCCAAGCAAATCTTGATAGTATAGATACGCTTGTACACACGGGGCCGTGCCCAGCGGACACGGGGCATGTGGAGCTAATGAAGACAAATTGCAATTAATGAAGAAAGAGAAAGTGGATGATGGACACGGGGCCGTGCTCATTGGACACGGGGCCATGTCCGGGCTTCTGTACAGGCTAAAATAGGGGTGCTTGGTTCACTTCAAAGGCATCCCTTGACAAACCACCTCTCTCCCACTTCACCCACACTCCACCACCATCACAACACCCACATCCACCACCATCATCCATCATCCATCATAGAGTGTGTGTAGTAGTCTCCGGATCCAAGATTGATAGTTAGAGTTCATGACAATCAAAGGCCATGTTTGCCTAAGTCTCTTACATCACTTGGTGAAGACAAGCATTTTGTGTAATACTTTTGTTTTTTAATCTTTTCGCGCTTTTTATTTGGTTTTGTATTAATGACTTTAATAACTAGTTTCTTATATTGAAGGTGAAACTTCCTTATCATTTGTCCGTGGTGTCATGGCATTATTTTACTGTCTATATAAAATAAAAGATTTACACCATTCATATCTCTACGGTCTATATAGAGATATGTTGGCTACCTGGTCCGGGGTTAAGGGAATGGTTTGGTAAGGTTCTTGCCTTGTTCAGTGTATAGATCATGCAAGGACCTGGGTCAAGCTTACTAGGACCTCCTTCAATACCCACTGGTATTGGATGGCGGGGGTGCGAATGGCTTGATCCCCTCATATGTAAACTACTATTAATACATTAACCCGGCTACTTGGGATTGTATCCCTGCTGACTCAAACCACTTAGCCGAGGGTAACATCACCTTCAAAAGAGGGGCCTACCACATTACGCATTAATAACTTAATTAATTATCTTTCAATATTCCGACCCTTTAGGATTGTATCCTTGCTGACTCAAACTACTGGGTTGAGGGTAACGTCACCTTCAAAAGAGGGGCCTACTACTATAACTAAGATAATCTCTTAAAAAGTCCGGAAATCATCAAAGGTTACACTAAAGGCGAGTCGGATCCAAGTGTTCATGTTATCTATCTGTTTTATTTTTATTTTTCAACATTTTTAGTTTTTATTTTCATGTTTAAAACTTTTTCTAAATTTTTTATTTGATTAGACGTTGAGGATAAGCCGGTACTAAAAGCTTTTGTGTCCTTGGACGACCTCGGTATCTTACCAACGCTATACTACGCTCACGATAGGTGCACTTGCACATATGCGTGTTTAGTGTTAGTAAAATATCGTGTTTTATAAATTTAAAATTTGACTAAAGTGTTAAAAAGGGCTTAAAATATAAGTAAAAATTATATAACACACCGCACACATCAAGTTTTTGGCGCCGTTTCCGGGGACACAAGGATTTTAAGAGAGCTTAAAATCGACGGCCTAATCAGTTTTTCAAAACCTATTTAAATCGCACGCATGTTTTCTGCATTTTAGTTAATATTTGCATTCACAATAGACTGAACACGGGGCCATGTTCACTGAATACGGGGCCGTGCTGCATATTTTTAAACCAAACTCCCAGATACAGAGTCTGAACACGGGGTCGTGGTCGCTGAACACGCCCCCGTACTGTACAAAACCAGTCACTTTTATTAAAACGCCCAGATACAGAACCTGAACACGGGGCCCTGTCCAGCCTCTGTTTCCGTTTTTGTTTTCTGGTCCCGAGACTCTGTTGTGGTCTGCTGAGTGATTCTTATGGATCAATACTCGGGAGATTACAGCTACCACTATGAGGAGGATGATTATAGGGAAGATTATTGCACCATTTGTGGTAATCCTCATTCGGTACAATATTGTGACCTCTTTCAACCATCACCTTCATACACCTACTATGAGGAGCCCAGGTACGAGCCATCAACTTCAGTATGAACCTTCTCCCTCATACTCATATTTTGGTGAACCAAGCTATGAGCCTTCACACTCATACTTTGAGGAACCAAGATATGAGCCTCAATCTTCATATACTTACTATGAGGAACCATGGCGTGAACAACCCACCTCATATGAATATTATGAAGAACAAAGTTACGACCCTTATCCACCATATACTTACAATGAGGAACAATGGTATGAACCATCTACCTCATATGAGTATTATGAGGAATCAAGGATCGAACTTCAGAGTTCAAGCTTTGAGGATACTTATTCAACTCAATTCGAGGAACCACCAACTATTTCACTTGTAGGCGAAAAGATAATAGAACACCTTAAAACTATCGAGCGCTATATAAAAGAATCCCGCGCAAGGGAAGAATTAACATGTAATAAAGAAGAGATAGTTGAAAAGGTGAAAATGGAAGAGCAAGTAAGTGAAGAACCGACACATGAGTTAAACAACGAAAAAGGTGAGTCCGACAACGTTAAAATTCAAGAAGAGTCTAATTTTAAAGAAATTAATCTCTTGTTACCTTCTTTCGAAAATCATTGTTTAATACCCACTCATGCAAAGTTTTTAAAAGAGTTAAACACTAACACTAAAATTGACGAAACGGTAAGCATTAAGTTGACAAATGATCAAACCACGCTAATAAAATAAGATCCATTTGAAATTAACATTACACCGGTTCCATGTTTTTTTCAAAATTCCTTTATTAGTAACATTACAATTGATAAAGATCTTTGTGTTAATATAATGCCAAACTATATTTTTGAAAAGTTAAGTATTAGTGATTTTTCTCCACTTCAAATACCCATTTTTCCATCTAATCGGAAGACAATAAAATCAAGGAAAAATTACAAGTTTTGTCCTTTATCTTTATAGTACTTTACAGGCGGTGTCCTTTTTTTCAAATGTTGACAGGCGGTGTCCTTTATAGGGAATTTTGTTGCAAGTTTTGTCCTTTGACTCTAACCCTGTTAGTTTTTTTTGTTAAATCTAATCAAACAGGGGTAGTTTAGTCTTTGTACCCATTTATTTATAAATCTTTTAAATAAATAAAACAAAAGGAAATTTAAATAACTAATAACATTTTTTTCTAAATTAAAAATCTCTCTCTCTATACTCACATACACACACAGAACTCTGTCTCTCTCTCTCAAACTTCATCCACCACCACCATCATCTCCCACCTCCCACCTCCCAGAACCACCACCCCAACCCCAACCCTAACCAAACACCCAGCCAGCCACACTGTCTAGCCATCGCCGCAACCCAACCCTAACCAAACACCTGCCAACGTCCACAACCTGTTGCGGAAATCTGAACATATAAACATCAGATCTAATGAAAGTCCAATAAATTATCAGAATTTAAACAACTGCAACGTAGGTCTAATTGGAAACAATCTGCAAATGGGATTTGAACAAACATTTATTCGACACTTTATTTAAACTGGAAATTGCAAGACCCACAAATAAACCCAATTACAATGATGATATTTAAACTAAAAGAAACCTGAACTTACTCTAATTCAAACTCCATTGAAACACTCCTATTGAAAACTGAAACAAATAAATCATAACTATAATAAACCAAATTATCTTTGTCTCAAAGCCCATTTGAATTTCTTGAACAAACTTCAGCCAATTAGGATTAAATCCTTCACAGTATTGAACCGTTATACAGATCTGTATATTCTTGAACCGAGATCTCCATATTCTTGAACCGTTATACAGATCTTATATTATTAATCAACGAAAAGATCCAGGATTATGGTCCTGAATGAAGACATGGTCATGTTCACTGATGATGTATACAGATCTTATACAAACCCTACACCTACTAATTGGATGATTTCTACTCGAAATACCCAATTTTTTTTTCAATAAAAGTTGAATCAAATCACTTGAAAACTGAATTGAAGTAAAACATCATGTGGGTTTGTGAGATTTTCACCTGAGAAACGAAAAATCCGGAGGAAAGAAACAGGGAAACCTTTGACATGTGAAGAACAGTAACGAAACAGAGCATCGTTGTCGAATTGTTGTGCTGAATTAACTTCATCCCCAACGGTGTTGTTTCGTCTGCGAGACCTAGTTAAATCGATACAGATGAACAAACAAAACCCTAACTTCATCCCCAACGGTGTTGTTTCGTCTGCGAGGTCAGATCTGAGACGGTGTTCACCTACAACGGTGTTCAGGTCAAACATGAGGTCAGTGACGGGTTGTGACGATGTTCACCTGCAACGGGTTGTTGCGATGGTGATTGTGAGCGGTGGTAGCGGGTTGGGGCTGTGGTGGTTGATGGGGATTGTGGGCGGTTGTGGTGCCAGGTGGTGCTTAAGGTGGTGGACGGTGGTGCTTGATGGTGGTGGTGGCAGATTGTAAGAGAGGGGGAGAGGGTGAGTGGTGATGAAGAAGATGAAAGGGATCCCTATATATAATGTTTTTCTATTTTTTATTTTAATAATAATAATAATAACAATAATAATAATAATATTAATAACAATAATAATAAAGAGGTAAAAAGACTAAAATACCCTTGGGTAATCAGATTTAACAAAAAAATCTAACTGGGTTAGGCTCAAAGGACAAAACTTGCAACAAAATTCCCTATAAAGGACACCGCCTGTCAACATTTGAAAAAAAGGACACCGCCTGTAAAGTACTATAAAGATAAAGGACAAAACTTGTAATTTTTCCTAAAATCAATAGGGATAGTTGAGGATGTGTTGGTCCAGTCTAATCAATTGGTAATCCCAACCGACTTCGTCATCCTTGATGACGCTCCACTAGTGTTGGGACGACCTTTTATAAAGACCTACGAAGCTTTGAAAAACCAGAAGTATAACAATCTATCCATTCAATTAGGGGCATTCAAAAAAAGTGTCGATCTTGAGCGTTCAATGAAATATCCATTCGGCAATAATGACCCCCTAATTGAAGATGAAGATGAACCACCCGATACAAGAGAAGAAATTGACCACTTTGTTGAAGAAGAGGTTGCCATAGAACAAACCTTTGTGGTTCTTGACCAAAGTGAGCAACCAAATAAGGAGTCTCCTAAAGACCCACCTCTTGAGCTCAAAGAACTTCTAAAAGGTTTGGAATATGCTTTTCTCGACAAAGATGGTAAATCACCTGTAATTATTTCATCAAAATTAAAGTGTAGAAAAAGAAAAATTAGTCACACTTTTGAGAAAACATAAAAATGCGATCGCTTGGAAGCTTGTAGACATTAAAGGAATAAGTCCTTCCATGTGCACGCACAAAATTTTAATGAATGATGACTATAAATCGGTAATACAACCACAACGTAGAGTAAATCCAAACGTCCAGGAAGTGGTTAAAAATAAAGTCATCAAATTACTTGACGCCAGACTCATTTACCCAATCTCCGATAGCCCTTGGGTAAGTCCCGTCCAAGTAGTTCCTAAGAAAGGAGGTATGACGGTAATAACTAACGAGAAAAATGAATTAATACCAACAAGAACCGTCACAAGATGGAGAGTATGTATAGATTATCGTCGATTAAATGAAGCAACAAGGAAAGATCACTTTCCTTTGCCTTTTATTGATCAAATGTTAGAAAGATTATCCGGTCACAAATTTTATTGTTTCTTAGATGGTTTTTCAGGTTACTTTCAAATACCGATAGCACCCGAAGACAAAGAAAAGACAACATTCACATGTCCCTATGGAACTTTTGCTTATCGACGCATGCCTTTTGGTCTATGTAATGCCCTCAGCAACCTTTCAACGTTGCATTGTGGCCATCTTCCATGACATGATAGAAAAGACAATGGAAGTCTTCATGGATGACTTTTCTATCTTTGGAGATTCATACGACCAATGCCTCGATAACCTTGATCGAATGCTATCCCGATGTGAGGAAACCAACCTCGCCCTTAACTGGGAAAAATGCCATTTCATGGTAACGGAGGGAATAGTACTCGGTCATAAAATCTCAAGCGAAGGAATGGAGGTTGATCGAGCAAAAATAGACACTATTTCTCGATTACCACCCCCATCCTCCGTTAGAGCTATCAGAAGTTTACTTGGGCATGCCGGATTTTATAGGAGATTTATCAAAGTCTTTTCAAAAATCTCAAGAACTCTAACAAAATTACTTGAAAAAGATGCCCCTTTCATCTTTGACAAGGATTGCAACCAAACATTTCTAACACTAAAAGAAATGCTAGTCAATGCACCTATCATGATAGCACCTGATTGGAAATTACCCTTCGAAATCATGTGTGATGCAAGTGACTTTGCAGTTGGAGCTGTCTTGGGACAACGAAAAGATAAGCATTTTCACCCAATTTATTATGCTAGTAAAACACTTAATGATGCACAAGAAAATTACACAACAACAAAAGCCAGGAAAGCAGAACCGAAAGCCGAAACCTGTTTTCAATAATTGCAGATTGTCCATACGGGGCCGTGCCCAGCCAGCACGCCCTGTGTCCACTGCCCAGAACCTGCTGTTTGTTTAATTTCTGCAGATTGCTGCTTTAATTCTGCCTAACACGGGGTCGTGTTCACCAAACACGCCCCCGTGTCCACCTTCTGTAAGTTTTCGTTACTGGCAATCTGACCACGAGACCGTGCTCATCTGACATGGGGCCGTGTCCAGATGCCCAGTAACATAAAATTTTGCTTTTAACACCTTTTTACACATCCAATCAACCTAAAAACTCATTTTTGGGAAACTTTTTATTTGGTTTTGTATTAATGACTTTAATAACTAGTTTCTTATGTTGAAGGTGAAACTTCCTTATCATTTGTCCGTGGTGTCTTGGCATTATTTTACTGTCTATATAAAATAAAAGATTTACACCATTCATATCTCTACGGTCTATATAGAGATATGTTGGCTACCTGGTCGGGGGTTAAGGGAATGGTTTGGTAAGGTTCTTGCCTTGTTTAGTGTATAGATCCTGCAAGGACCTGGGTCAAGCTTACTAGGACCTCCTTCAATACCCACTGGTATTGGATGGCGGGGGTGCTAATGGCTTGATCCCCTCATATGTAAACTACTATTAATACATTAACCCGGCTACTTGGGATTGTATCCCTGCTGACTCAAACCACTTAGCCGAGGGTAACGTCACCTTCAAAGAGGGCCCTACCACATTACGCATTAATAACTTAATTAATTATCTTTCAATATTCCGACCCTTTAGGATTGTATCCTTGTTGACTCAAACTACTGGGTTGAGGGTAACGTCAGCTTCAAAAGAGGGGCCTACTACTATAACTAAGATAATCTCTTAAAAAGTGCAAAAGTGCGGAAATCATCAAAGGTTACACTAAAGGCGAGTCGGATCCAAGTGATTCATCTTGTCTATCTGTTTTATTTTTATTTTTATTTTTCAGCATTTTTAGTTTTTATTTTCATGTTTAAAACGTTTTCTAAATTTTTGATTTTATTAGACGTTGAGGATAAACCGGTACTAAAAGCTCTTGTGTCCTTGGACGATGTCGGTATCTTACCAATGCTATACTACACTCACGATGGGTGCACTTGCCCATATGTGTGTTTAGTGTTAGTAAAATATCGTGTTTTATAAATTTAAAACTTGACTAAAGTGTTAAAAAGGGCTTAAAATATAACTAAAAATTATATAACACACCGCACACATCAAGCGTCCACCACCGATGCTACTCCCGAAGATCCTCCAATCATAGATATACCTCTATCTAGTTCATCGACTACCAGCGCACTACCAGATGATTGTCCAATCTCAAAGACTGAGGTAGGAACAATCAAATCACCATCGTCAATCCAACCGCTACTTTTGTGGGCATAACATGGGCCAACTTGACTGGCAAGAGCAGTGGGGCTGACATAAAATGATGAGGTAAGACCGGCCATGTCAACAAACTGTGAGGTAGTGCGTGGTAATTCTGGTAAGACTGTGGTCGGAGAGGTCTCGAATTCATGCTCACTCTCGGAGTCGTGAATCTCGATAATCTCATGTGAGTGCGAAATTTATGACACAATGTAACCGTACTAAGTAAGTGCATGTTCAAAATGAAAAATAACACATAAGGCATAGATAAGCAGATTAACACGTATGCACATAAACTCTTTATAGTTTTCATACACGACTAAAATCCATGTTTATTTTAAATCATTGGCTTCTTGAATTTTGGGATTAAATCTTAAAACTCTTTGGTTGAAGTCTAGAGTTTTCGAAGACAACATCTAGTTCGCTAACAACCATTGGCTCTGATACCAACTTTCGTCACACCCGAAAAACGTCGCAGCGGAAATACAAACGTGGCGGTGACGGAGGTTAGTACCCATTAATATCTTTGTAGATGATGCAATGTTTATTTTCACTTATTTAAAACATGAGTTTAGAGTTTAAAGTTTAAACATAAACCACAATCACAACATAGTTGTCTTGATCCTTATGGGTCCAATAACACACGGTCCCAAACTAGTTTCAAAAGTTGTCAAAAACAGTTTTAAACACAACAAACATCACTACCACAAGATATGCCAAAATCCCGAAGCCGAACTCATGTACCTGAAGAACATGTAAAATCAAGTGTCAACATAATGGAAGGCGAGTTCACATATTCAAATTCGTAACAATTTGTTTAAGGAAAACTTTCGTACTATGAATTTTTATAACAAAACATCCATATATAATTAAGAAAGTAAATTTTATTTCCTTCATCAAAATCCGAGGGTCAGCTATCGTTAACGTTTTCTGAAAACTTCCGATACAGATCATTTTCCCAAGGTTTATACATTAAATTTTAGCCCAATTGTTCAGATTCGCAAGTTTGCAAGACATTACGAGCTATAAGTCAACAGTGAGGGTATAATCAAGCTAGACAGTAAACAAAATATAAATTCGTCGATTAAATTGACACGGAGTTACCGGTCACGATGGGGTTGTCAACCTGATAGATCTATCAACAATTCCACACATGCAATATTAATGATTAAATTGGCTAGGTTTGCGCTAAGTGCCACGTAATTGGGTCACTCAATGTGCCAGCCTCACTGAACAATATATATATCCTATTAAAAAGTTAAATTTAATATTTAATATTTTGCAGTGTACAAATTCCCCGAAGTCCCTATTGAGCCATAAGCTAATTCCGATACTTACTCTCGTGAGATCAAGTAAATTTGTCACACTTAGATTTAAATAATTTTAAATCTATATGGTCGTCTTACCCTAAACACCGTAATTCTCCCCGAAACATATTTACATTCAATCAATTCTCATTTTCCTCGAAAACAACTTTAGATCATTCACATTTCCAAAACCGTGTTTTCCTCGAAAACATAACATTTCATTTCCAAATTATATTTTCCATGAAAACATATTAATAATTTATTTGAAGGCATGTCTTATACAAAAACGTATAATTATCATTTTTAAGGTGTGTTCTTCCCCCCAAAACGTTATATAAAACAATAAAAATAGGGTTTAGTGACACTCACCTTTGGGTGCGTTTTTATATTATCGCAATACCTCAAATTGGTCTACACGTACTAAATTAAGTAAGCACGATTTAATAAACAATTTTTCTACAGATACCTAAGTTTCTCCAATACTTAGAATTTTCACATAACTTTGATATTTTCTCGAAAAATCTTTATTTTGAGTATGTTGGCGTATTTATATATATGTGTTCATATATATATATATATATACATATATATATATATACATATATATATATATATTTCAAGATTTTCGCGACTTGAACGCTTTTGTTGGTGACCCTCATTATGTTATATCCGTTATCACACCCGTTTATATGCAATATATCTACGATTTGCTCTTCGTAATATATTTACATAAAACTGAACATATTTATTGTCGCAACCCCCGGCCCCAATCTCTTGGGAACGGGCGGCCGCGAGCCAGTATCAGTGGTATCGGTATTTATCATTTTGGTAGCGAAATTTACATCAGGACCGTAGTTAGGAAATATTTTATCAGAGTAAAATACCACATTTTTATAATAATAAACACATGGTTAAAAACCAAGTTTATATTACAACATTTTTTATAGGGATAAATACTATTTTATTTAAATAAAGTATCTTCTTTATTTAGGTAACTTTTATAGCCAAATTTTTCCAAGCCTTCAGTGCTCTCCAGCTGGCTTCTGTTTAGCTTTCACATTTTGTTACCTGAAACGCGTTTTAAAAATATTTGTCAGTGGGAAATACTGGTGAGTGAATCCCATTTTAATCAAGACAGGTTTTATCATTTTATAGTATTCGCAATTATATTTGTTTCCAATTCTTACTTTAATTACCACCCACGACATTGTTAATCCTAACTTGTGGTCATGTTACTACTCACAATATAGTAACAAATTTTGTATACAAAACCCCAACATACCGACGATAATTGTAGAATTACAAATACTAAATAACTGTTAATCATAATGTAAAATAATTGAGGTTTTGTAAAAATAGTTTATGAAAAGCATTTAAAAAGAGGATAAATCACATTGCTAATTTAGGTATTTTCCTTGCGACTTCCTGGTTATAATCTATTAATTAAACAATGCACATGTGTTAGTATAATAACCAAATTTACATTAGTTATACCCTCCCCGAGACAGAACTCCAACGACTACGTCGGGTAGAGCCACGACAGCCGTTACGGAGCACTAGATCAATCGGGCAGCATATCTAATACGTAACCGGGGGTTAAAATACTTACAACGAGGCAGAGCTTCGCTAATTAGGGGGTATTATGCCCGGTATAATTTCTACACTACAGAATTTTGAGAGAGAATTCGAACTGTGAACGAATTGAAATGAAATGCCGAGGGCCTCTATTTATAGGTCTGGCCGACCAGTCTCTCGCGCCCCATGAGAGTATTAATAAAGGTCTTCACGGCCCGCGAGACCAGCTAGGGTAGGCCCTAGCTTGGCTGACTCGATAACTAGTCTTGACACGATACGGCCACGTGGCGGCTTAGCGGCTCACCTGGTGGTCTAGCTGTCGCGGCCCGCGACTAAAGTAGCCAGGGGCTTCGTGCCCCGCGAGCGAGTACTGAATTTCATTTTTATTAATTTTTTATTAAATTAAAGGTATTTAGGGCCATTTTCCGTATACGGGATGTATTTTAGGACGTATAGGGACGTCCTAAATATTTAAGTAGGGTTGTTATATCCTCCCTACCTTGTTTTAGAACTCGTCCTCGAGGTCTACTGGAACAGGTGTGTATATTTCCTCTGCATCTCTGATTCAAGCTCCCACGTGTATTCTGGTCCTCTCATGGAATCACATTTCACTTTGACCAGAACTAATCTCTTATGTTTGAGATTCTTGACTTTCCTGTCTTCAATCTGTAGAGGTCTTTCTTCAAACTTAAGTTTCTCATTTACCTCTATGTCTTTAAGAGGTAATACTAATGATTCATCAGCTTAGCACTTTTTGAGATTACATACATGAAATACATCATGTATTCCTGCCATTTCCTCTGGCGGTTGTGGCTGATATGCAACAGGTCCTATTTTTCTAATAATCTCAAAAGGTCCAACATACCTGGGGCTTAGCTTTCCTCTCTTGATGAATCTGACTACTCCTTTCCAAGGAGAAACTTTTATTAATATCCTATCTCCTACCTAAAATTCCAATGGTTTTCGCCTGTTATCAGCATAACTCTTTTGGCGATCGCGTGTTGCTTTTAATCTTTCCTTGACTTGAATGATCTTGTTTGTTTTTTCCTGCACTATCTCTGGTCCAGACAATTTCTTTCTCCAATTTCTGCCGAACGGACTGGGGTTCGGCACTTTCATCCATAAAATGCTTCAAATGGTGCATCATTGATACTGGTACGATAGCTGTTATTGTAAGAAAATTCTATTAATGGTAGATGATCGTCCCAATTTTCTCCGAAATCAATTACACAAGCTCTAAGCATATCTTTCATCGTCTGAATTGTCCTTTCACTTTGTCTATCCATTTGCGGATGATAAGCAGTGCTTAGATTTAACTTGGTTCCCTTTGCTTTTTGGGAAAAAGTCCAAAAATGAGAAGTAAAACGGCTATCTCTATAAAAAACAATAGATAAAGGAATACCATGTAATGAAACTATTTCATTTACATACAACTTGGCTAATTGTTCCATACTAAAGGTTTCCTTCATTGGTAAGAAATGAGCAGACTTGGTTAACCTATCTACAATTACCCAGATTGTATCATTACCTTTTCGTGTCTTGGGTAATTTGGTAACAAAGTCCATTGTTATCAATTCCCATTTCCAAACAGACATTTCTAACTGCTGCAACAAGCCTGAGGGTTTCTGATGCTCAGTTTTAACCTGTGAACAGGTTAGACACTTGGCAACATAAGCTGCTATATCCTTTTTCATTCCTATCCACCAAAAATTCTTTCTTAAGTCTTGATACATCTTATCACTTCCAGGATGTATCGTATATTTAGACTTATGGGCTTCTTATAATATTTGGTGGCGTAAGTTTCCTTGTTTGGGTATCCATATCATTTTCTTATGGAATCTCCAAATTCCATCTGTTCCTTGTTCTAATTCCTTAATCATTCCTTTCAATTTTTCAGTATCGTCCTTGATTACTGACTCTTGTACGGCTCTAATTTGTTCATTTAAATCTATCTGCAGATTTAATTTAAGAGAACGTACTCTTTTTGGCTTTTCATGATACTTTCGACTTAAAGCATCAGCTACTATATTAGTCTTTCCTGCATGATACTAGATATTACAATCATAATTACTAAGAAATTCCATCCAGCGTCTTTGTCTCATGTTTACCTTTTTTTGCCCAAAAATGTACCTTAAACTCTTATGATCAGTGAAGACAACAAATTTATTTCCATATAAATAGTGTCTCCAAATCTTAAGGGCAAAAATTATGGCTCCTAACTCTAAATCATGGGTTGAGTAATTCTCCTCATGATTCTTAAGTTGTCTAGATGCATAGGCTATAACCTTTTAACGTTGTATCAACACACATCAATAACCTAACTTAGAAGCATCACAATAGACCTCAAAGTCTTCAGTTCCTTCTGGTAACGCTAGTATGGGTGCATTGGTTAATTTTTGCTTAAGAATTCTAAAGGCTTCTTCTTGGTTTGGTCCCCATTCAAACTTAACCGACTTACAGGTCAGTTTGGTTAAGGGAATGGCTATTCTAGAAAAATCTCGGATAAACCTTCTATAGTAACCTGCCAGTCCTAGAAAACTTCTTACCTCCGTTGGTGATTCAGGGACTTTCCATTTAGTAATTGCCTCAATCTTTGTGGAATCTACATGAATCCCTTCATGATTAACTAAATGTCCAAGAAATTGCACTTCTTCTAACCAAAATTCGCATTTTGAAAATTTAGCATAAAGCTTTTCTTTTCTCAGCAAATTTAGGAGTGCATGCAGATGCGTTGAATGTTACTCTTTACTCTTAGAGTAAATAAGAATATCATCTATAAAAACAATTATGAATTTATCCAAATATGGCTTACATATTCGGTTCATCATGTCCATAATTGTAGCTGGGGCATTGGTTAGACCAAATGGCATGACAGTAAATTCATAATGGCCATACCTTGTTCTGAAGGCGGTTTTAGGAATGTCCTCTTCCTGTACGTTTAATTGATGATATCCTGAGCGTAAATCGATCTTAGAAAAGAATCGAGCTCCTTGCAATTGATCAAACAGATCATCGATTCTCGGTAATGGGTACCGATTTTTAATCATCACTTTGTTTAATTCTCGGTAATCAATGCACATACGCATTGACCCGTCTTTCTTCTTGACGAACAAGATTGGTGCTCCCCAAGGTGATGAACTTGGTTGTATGAATCCTTTATCCAGAAGTTCATCCAACTGTTTCTTCAGTTCTTGCATCTCTACTAGCGCCAAAGGATAAGGTGCGTTGGTAATTGGTGCGGTTCCTGGTAGCAGATGAATTCTGAATTCAACTTCCCTGTCTGGCGGTAGTCCTGGTACATCTTCTGGGAAAACGTCTGAGAATTGAGATACTACGGGAATATCTTTCAATTCTTTTCCTTTAGTGTTAATGATTATGGAAATCATATACACTAGGGATCCTTTCCTTGCACAACTTGCAGTTTTCATCACAGAGATGAATTTCGTGGATCTAGATGACTTATGTCCTTTAATTGTGATCTTTTCACCCTTTGGTGAACTTATTTGGATTGACTTTTGATCACATAGCATACCGGCTTTATTGGCCATTAACCAATCCATTCCTAATACAATATCAAATCCAGCCAGATTCATTGGGTAAAGATTTGCAATAAAATCTTGGTTTAGAATTTCTATTCTTGCTCCCTGTTGATCTTAATGGATTCCCCATTTGCTGTCTCTACTAGACATTCTTGTTGAAATTTAGTTAATAGTTGGTTGAGAATTTTTCAAAATGAAGTATTAATAAAACTTTGGTTTGCGCCGGAGTCAAATAATACTTTAGCAAAAACATCATTAACTAAAAACATACCTGCAATCACATCCGGAATCATCTTTGCTTCTTCGGCTGTTAGAACAAATGCCCTAGCATTCTTAGCAGTCTTGTTGTTCATGGCTAGAGCTAGTTTCGGACAATTTAGCTTGATATGTCCCTTTTCTCCACAATTGAAGCATACTCCGTTACTAGGTTTCTGGTTCTCTTCTTGCATAAGTACTAGTTCATAAGTCAAGGTATTTGCTAGTTCTACAGCTTCTTCTATAGTTTGCGGTCTAGCTGCCTTGACTACGTGTCTAATCTCACTAATTAATCCCCAGATGTAACGGGAGATTAATACTGGTTCTGGTGAAGCTAGGTTGGCACTATTCTAGCATATTCGAAGAATACAGTAGTGTAACCCTTACAGTCTATTCCACTCATTCTAAGATTTAAGAACTTATTAGCTATCTGTTCTTTCTCATTGGGAGGACATAATTTTCTTTCAACCATAGTCTTAAACTCAGTCTATTCCATGTTGTAGACTCTATCACTTCCCCTAGAATGGAGAATAGTGTTCCACCATTCCAAAGCAGCATTCTTAAACAGATTGGAAGCAAACATGATTTTGTCTTCCTCTGCACATTTGCTTATTTTTAAGACTGCCTCAGTCTTTTCTAACCAGCGTAGAGCTGCAATGGCTCCTTCATTGCCCGAGAATTCTATTGGTTTACAGGACTAGAATTCTTTGTAAGAACAACCATAAGACATGGTTCTTCTTCTTTTTGGAATAGGCAATTGAAGTAATGGTCTGTTACTATTGTTCACACTATGACTTGGTTCAGTGTGTTGACGTTTACTACCATTTGCAGATTTATTTTCTACTTCCTTGACAGTCTTAATAATATATGGCATAGCATCTATAATTCCTTGTGCTACAATGTGTTGAATAGCACTATTATTTATCTGGTTGCCATTATTATCGTTATTCTGGTTTTCCTGATTTGCTGCGTTGTCCATCTGGATTATAAACATTTTCCAAGTATTAATATCACAGAGCAATGTTTAATGCAAACAATCACACAACAAGCATATTGATCAAAATCGTTTTGCATTGCGACATTTACTCTATTTTATATATTATGCATCTAATAAAAACCACAACTGAAATTTAAAATACAATACCAGTATGCATCAGTAGTTATTTGATTATCTATCTTAGTAGATTATTATTATATATATTTTTTTTCAAGTTACACACACACACACACATATATATATATATATATATTATTAATATTATTATTATTATTATTACTACTACTACTAATGAGGGTCCCTCTAGTACTGCATATTACGCTCGTCGTACTTCCAAACGAGCCTCTCCCCTATTTGCCTTATCTTTTCATTTTCATCTAACAACTCCACACCAAAGGTGCGAAGTTCTTGCACATTCTCGGTACTCATGGGTGGTGCGGGTGCTGGTATCGGGTCAGGGTAATGGGGCATCGGTTCTTCGTAGGGGTATGGGTTCTCTAGGATTTCCCGAATATACCGGTCATTATCCCAGTATGGATCTAGAGGGTCAAGGTTTGGGTATGGTGCTACCGGGTTTGGCATGGGTTCCTCTTGTGGATGAAATTCTGGGTAATCCCTGTGGTCATCAAACCATGGGTCATAATCTAGAGGATTTGGGGCTGGGACTCTAGGGATTTCGTTTGGGTCGAAAACAAGTAATGGAATCTGGTCTCCTGGGTTAGGTTTGATTTCCATGGGTTGAGTTGGGAACAAGGGTAGTGGCTGGGGTGCTATGATATGTTCTAAGTTTGGGTCAGCGACAGTGGTAGCTAGTATGTGGAAATTTGCCAGTCTCCTATTGATTATATCCTGAGTTTGAGCATTCATCTCCCTATTCGTAACTGCTAAAGATCTCTGTTGCTGTAATTTCCTCATTCTTTTCCTACGTTCATGGGCTCCCCGACTGAACCATCCTCTCTTTTTGGTAGGGAATGGTTCTTCGGATTGCGCTTTGAATATAAAGATCCCCTCTTCTGTGTCAGCTGAATACCCCGAGGGGGTAGGCTGGGAAGAAGTTCCTTCATCTCTAGGAGAACTAGACAATTGACGATAGGCGTCCGATGGTCCTTAATCACTCATACTGTGAACTAACAAATTGTCAAATAACACAAACCGATAATATACACGTATACACATATTCACATAGATTATTTCCAAACAGAATTAACAATTTCAATATCAGCAGAACACTTATGTGGCTCAAATTAGTGGCTATGGCTCTGATACCACTCTCTGTCACAACCCCCGGCCCTATATCTTGGGAACGGGTGGCCGCGAGCCAGTATCAGTGGTATTGGTATTTATCATTTTGGCAGCGGAAATTACATCAGGACCGTAGTTATGAAATATTTTATCAAAGTAAAATACCACATTTTTATAATAATAAACACATTGGTAAAACCCAAGTTGATATTACAACATTGTTTATAGGGATAAACCCTATTTTATTTAAATAAAATATCTTCTTTATTTAGGTAACTTTTATAGCCACATTTTTCCAAGCCTTCAGTGCGCTCCAGCTGACTTCTATTTGGCTTTCACATTTTGTTACCTGAAACGCATTTTAAAAACATTTGTCAGTGGGAAATACTGGTGAGTGAATCCCAATTTAATCAAGACAGGTTTTATCATTTTACAGTATTGAGGGCGATCTCGCAATTATATTTGTTTCCAATTCTTACTTTAATTACCACCCACGTCACTGTCAATCCTGACTTGTGGTCATGTTACTACTCACATTGTAGTAACAAATTTTGTATACAAAACCCCAACATACCGACGATAATTGTAGAATTACAAATACTCAATAACTGTTAATCATAATGTAAAACAATTGAGGTTTTGCAAAAACAGTTTATGAAAAGCATTTAAAAAGAGGATAAACTCACATTGCTAATTTAGGTATTTTCCTTGTGACTTCCTGGTTATAATCTATTAATTAAACAATGCACACGCGTTAGTATAATAACCCAATTTACATTAGTTATACCCTCCCTGAGACAGAACTCCAACTACTACGTCGGGCAGAGCCACGACAGCCGTTACGGAGCACTAGAACAATTGGGCAGCGTATCTAATACGTAACCGGGGGTTAAAATGCTTACAACGAGTCAGAGCTTCGCTAATTAGGGGGTATTATGCCCGGGATAATTTCTACACTATAGAATTTTGAGAGAGAATTCGAATTGTGAACGAATTGAAATGAAATGCCGAGGGCCTCTATTTATAGGTCTGGTCGACCAGTCTCTCGCGCCCCGCGAGAGTATTAATAAAGGTCTTCGTGGCCCGCGAGACCAGCTAGGGTAGGCCCTAGCTTGGCTGACTCGATGACTAGTCTTGACACGATACGGCCACGTGGTGGCTCAGGGGCTCGCCTGGTGGTCTAGCTGTTGCGGCACGCGACTGAAGTAGCCAGGGGCTTCGCGCCCCGCAAGCGAGTACTGAATTTCATTTTTTTTTATTTTTATAAAATTAAAGGTATTTAGGGCCATTTTACATATACGGGATGTATTTTAGGACGTATAGGGACGTTCTAAATATTTTAGGAGGGTTGTTATATTGAACAAATATCGTAATTTATGTATTTCATCAACTTTTACATTTTATCATTTTTAAAGAATTCATACACAAAATAACTCATCAAGTTAACCTATGTATTATTTTCATTCTGGACAAATAAGTTATATATTTAACGTGGCATTTGACGAAATTACCGTTTTAACCGTACAAGCTTACATGCATAGTCCTAACTCATACTATCATGTCAACACTTAATATATCACATTACATATACTCATTTTCACATATCACATTGTAACACATAAAGTTTACCCTTGAACAACCCGATTTCGTGTACGTTGAAATATGTGTATTTTAACGTTTCGGTAACGTTTTCGGGCGTCGAAATTGACTTATGACTAGCCAAACACCAAGGATACTTAATATATGTTAATATACTTATATTTAACATAAAAATATCAATTTACAACCTGATCTAAAACAGTTTTACAAAAATCACTTTAAAAGCCGATATTTATCGTTTTTAACGCATAGCCTTGTACCGAACTTTACTATAATCATCCCTAATCGTCACGACTTCATATTTTAACATAACACATTTTATTTACTGAATAAAATGACACCTATATTCATGTTAGTGCAGATTTCATGTAAGTCGCTTAAATCATGCAATTTCACTCATTTTATTACTTTTTAAGCTTCATGTACAACATGCAAAGCTATCAACCTTATGCCCTAATTTCATATCCTGATAACACATTATTTAGCATCATTTTAGCATGTTTATAATCTGATTTTATCCACTTTTATCATACCATAACAAATTCACCAACTTATGATCATTTAACAATCATACATACTTATGTACAAGTACCTAATCCATGACTATCATATCATCATCATCATCCAAGAACTTAAATGCATCTAACATGTATTTAATTCATTTCGATATAATCCAAACATCATCTTCATCTAATCATCATCAAATCATTGCATGCATTTATCCTTCACATTTTTTAACATTCAAACAAAACCTACATGTACATGCATATGTACATATATACACGACACACACACACACACATATATATATATATATACACTTCCAAAACCCACTTTTTATATATTTATATTCAATCGTAAGAACTTTTATAAAAATCCTTTTTGATCATGCATGCATCCATCTTTTTAAAATCTCATCAATCAATAATTATTCAAGAATCAAAACTCAAACCTTAGCACATATATACACACACTCACGGCTCACACTCACACACATGAACTTCCATTTTTCATTTTTATTAAAAACCATTTGTTGTTAGATTTCAAGATTGTGAAGAATTCCAAGATTTTAAGATTGTGAAGAATTCCAAGATTTTGAGAAACTTTCCATCATCATCTTCTTCAAGAAATAAGAATATGATTTTAAAAGTAAGTTTATACCTTTCAAGAAATTAGTGGATTTTGATGAGATTTTTGATGATATCGAGCATGTTCTTCTTGGAATTCACCTTGGAAACTCCTTTGGATCTTCAAACCAACTTGAAACCTTCTTGAAATGGACATGATTCTTCACGTCAAGTTTTTTGCGCTGTTGCCGGGGACACAAGGATTTTAAGAATGTTTAAAATTGGCGTCCTAATCATTTTTACGATTTTCTAATTTTTCTTTTTAGGTTTTTCTTCTATTTCTTCAATTTTTCTACTTCCTGCAAGAATAACACGGGGCCTTGTTTGATCAACACACGGTCGTGTCAGACCTACAGTATTTGGGAATAATAACACAGGGCCGTGTTACAGGAGCACGGGGACGTGTCGAACCTCCAGTATCTAAGAACCTGAAAACATAAACTTTTTCAAGACAGCACAGGGTCATGCCTACATAGACACGGGGTCGTGCTACTCTTCTAATCAGCCATTTTTGTGTTTTTGTTTGTAGAAAGTCATGCAACTCTGTATATTTCACAGAAAATACAACCTGGTGCATGACCTCTACCTCTGATGTGTGTAAAATGCAACATATAAATTACATCAAATTAGGCATAAAACTAACCCTTTTTTAGTACTAATGTTGGAAAAAGTGTGCTTTTGTCTTCCTTTTGTATTTTCAGGGTTAAAAGAGCTTAAACGAACAAAAGAAAGCAAAAATACAGCTAAATCTAACATAAATACAAGAAAAGGAATAAACGTGGCATGCCCGACCCCTCGACAGCATCTTCCCAAGCAAAAACAAGACAACAGAAGGCTGAACACGCCCCGTGTTGAGCGGACACGGGGGCGTGCCCAAGTGTCTGCAGAAAAGACAAAGTTGTAGAAGCTTCTATTTCCCAACACGGGGGCGTGCCCAGTGGGCACGGGGCCATGGTCAATGCAAAGATTCGCAGAATCTGAGCAAATCTTGATAGTACCGATACGCTTCTGCACACGGGGCCGTGCCTAGCGGACACGGGGGTGTGGTCAACTAATACAGACAAACTGCATTAAATGAAGAAAGAGAAGAAGGGTGGACACGGGGCCATGCCCAGCGGGCACGGGGCCGTGTCCGGTCTTCTGTGCAGGCTATAAATAGGGGTGCTTGGCTCACTTGCAAATCATCCCTTGGAAAACCACCTCTCTCACACTTCACCCACCCTCCACCACCATCACAACTCACATCCACCACCATCATCCATCATAGAGTGTGTGTAGTAGTCTCATGATCCAAGATTGATCGTAAGAGTTCTTGATAATCAAAGGCCATGTTTGCCTAAGTCTCTTACATCACTTGGTGAAGACAAGCATTTAGTGTAATACTTTGGTTTTTTAATCTTCTCGCACTTTTTATTTGGTTTTGTATTAATGACATTAATAACTAGTTTCTTATGTTGAAGGTGAAACTTCCTTATCATTTGTCCGTGGTGTCTTGGCGTTATTTTACTGTCTATATAAAATAAAAGATTTACACCATTCATATCTCCACGGTCTATATGGAGATATGTTGGCTACCTAGTCGGGGGTTAAGGGAATGGTTTGGTAAGGTTCTTGCCTTGTTCAGTGTATAGATCCTGCAAGAACCTGGGTCAAGCTTAGTAGGACCTCCTTCAATACCCACTGGTATTGGATGGCGGGGGTGCGAATTTCTTGATCCCCTCATATGTAAACTACTATTATTACATTAACCCGACTACTTAGGATTGTATCCTTGCTGACTCAAACTACTTAGCCGAGGGTAACGTCACCTTCAAAAGAGGGGCCTACCACATTACGCATTAATAACTTAATTAATTATCTTCCAATAATCCAACCCTTTAGGATTGTATCCTTGCTGACTCAAACTACTGGGTTGAGGGTAACGTCACCTTCAAAAGAGGGGCCTACTACTATAACTAAGATAATTTCTTAAAAAGTGAAAAAAGTGCGAAATTCATCAAAGGTTACACTAAAGGCGAGTCGGATCCAAGTGATTCATCTTGTCCATCTGTTTTTATTTTATTTTTATTTTCAGCATTTTTAGTTAGTTTTTATTTTCTTGTTTAAACTTTTTTCAAAAATTTTGATTTGATTAGACGTTGAGGATAAACCGGTACTAAAAGCTCTTGTGTCCTTGGACGACCTCGGTATCTTACCAACGCTATACTACGCTCACGATGGGTGCACTTGCCCATATGTGTGTTCAGTGTTAGTAAAATATCGTGTTTTATAAATTTAAAACTTGACTAAAGTGTAAAAAGGGCTAAAAATATACATAAAATTATATAACACCGCACGCACATCAAGTTTTTGGCGCCGTTGCCGGGGACACAAGGATTTTAAGAAAGTTAGGAATCAACGGCCTAATCGTTTTTCCTTGTTTTTCTGTTTTTTTTAAGGATTTTTCTTAGGTTTTTAGTTTTTGCAGAGCTCAGCACGGGTCGTGCCTGCTGAACACGGCCCAGTGCCCAATCTTTGGTACTGGCAATCCTGCTTTAAGTCAGACAGTAGCTGAACACGGGCCGTGCCCAACCAACACGCCCCGTGCCCAAGTCTTCAGATACTGAAAACAGAGCCGTAAGATCCCGACGGCTGGTAATTTCTGACACAATCATGAGTGATACTGGTAATTTTTATTTTCAATCATCTTAGGGTACGTGGTGTCAATTATGTGGAGGAAATCATGAAGATTTAAAATGTTACTTTTTAAATTATACTCCCCACTATATGGACCCATTGTTTTCCTGTAGCCTTAAGAGGAGTGAAAGTAAAAAATAATCCCTATCTCTCACTCTAATCCTCTCAATCGTCCCTTCTAGATGAAATGATTCTTGAAGAATTCTTTCAGCTAGAGGAACTAATTCTTCGATGGATAAAAGAACTTGAGATGGACGTAAGTAATTCATCTCAAGACGACATCCAAGAAGAATTTTTGAGATCACATTCGGATAAAAACAACATCGTCGCTCCCAAAATCACCTCTAACTCTTGCAAAGACTTGAGCGATAGTCGTCCCTATGTCGATTGTGCCGTGAAGGACTCCCCATCGACTTCCGTCGATGCATACATAGACCTGAGCGATTCGACATACACCTTCTTTAACGAGAGCCCGGGAAAGGGTTGGACTTGTCCACCTACATTTAGCATAGGAATCACCCTTACCGATAACTTCTTGCGTTCTCGTCTAAATCTAGAGCAACTTAGGTATCTCAGGCACTTCGGTGTTGTTCCGTCCAGTAAGGAACCACCCGATCTGGAAAAATTCCTTGAAATTAGACAAAACTTCATAAACAGCCTCTAGACACGGGGCCGTGTCCAGGTCAGCACGCCCCCGTGTCCACCAAAAGATCCCCGACTGACTTTCAGTCAGAATACGGACAAACTGTGTCAGAATCTTGTCTGCACACGGGGCCGTGTCCAGCCGACACGGGGCCGTGTCCATTGTGCTGTCATTTTCTATAAATGCAGCCAAGATTCCTGCACATTTGGACCACTCCAAAGACAAAGATTTTGTGGGATCTTCACACATACCATCCTAGGTATATTCTAAAGAAGGTTCCCAACAACCATCTTGTCTTTTCTACTTTTGTCTATTGCCTTCTTCTTCATTTTTACCTCAACACCTCCATTAAAGCTTAAAATCACCATGGTTTCAAGCTTTGTTGATATGTTTGTTAGATTTTTATTCAAGGAATCTTGTTAAAAATAAGTTTTACAACACTGTTTTAAGTTATTTCTCCTTAAAAATGCTTCAAAAGTCAGAAAAATAATTTGAAACTCCAAGATTACTTGTTCCAAAAATCTGCAGACAGGTGAACACGGGGCCGTGCTCATTGAGCACGGGGCCGTGTTTGAGGTACTGTTTCACTAAAATGAATTCTTTTCGGTTTGTTTTCTTAGAATGTCGATCCAAAACAGTGGAACCTCTTCAGCACATTCCAGAAACAGTCGTAGGGAACGAAGGCCCTCAATCGAAGCCACTCTTGTATGCTATGTGATGGCACTACGAGAAGCTCTCGACGAAATGACATCTGTAGAAGAGGTCCTGATTGACCGTATCAATTATCTTACAGTGGGGCTGGAAAATAGTTTCTAAGAAATCAACCTCTTGCACCAGAGGTTGAACATTCTTGTGACACCTCCCATGGAACCAATCCTTCCCCAAGAAGATTGGAACTTAGCACTAGGAGTCAACAAGCCCACCGGATGGGATGACATCCCTGCGGAGCCCCCTCTTGACAACTTGCAGGAAGTTCCGGTGGAAGTTACACCCCCTCAAAATGATGATGCCAATGAGCCTGCCTTTCTTCTCCCAAGGGAGATAGAAGAATGGCTTGCCGACGTGTGATGGACCATATCCGGAGGAGAAGTTCTTCAAGCCGCATTTAACCGAGAAAATTATCTTTTCGGAAATTTTTCTATTAAAATAATCATTGGTCTAGAACTTCTTTTCGGTTTTAGACTTCTTGCGTTCCTTGGCCTACTTATCTAAGTTTTAGTTTTTATTCTTATTAGGACCTTATTGTAATTCTCTCTATTTTAATGGTGTTTGGATGATGTTGTAATGAATAAAACACACCTGGATGGTGAAGGATACTAAGGGAAGCTTGAACCAACACCCCATGCACAAAAACAGAGACTCCCGATAATTTTTCTTCATTACAGCAAGTTCGACATGGGGCCGTGCCCAGCCAACACGGCCCCGTGCTCAAGGGTCTGCAGAAAACGCCCAGTTCAGGTACCTGGACACGGGGCGTGTTCACTGAACACGTCCCCGTGCCCTGCTTTCTGTTACTTTTTGTCTCTTTTTGTTACTGGCAATCTGAACACGGGGTCGTGTCCAGCTGCCCAGTAACATAAAATTTTGTTTTTAACACACATTTTACACATTCAATCAACCTAAAAACTTATTTTTGGGACACATTGAGGACAATGTATAATTTAAGTGTGTGGGGGGGGGGGGGGGATGCTAAAACCTTGAATTTTGCAAGTCCTAATTACAAGCCTTACACAAAACTCTATTGGAACCGCTAAACACCCCAAATTTTTTTCAAAAATTTTTCATTTTTTTACTTGTCTTGGTTTAAATTGGGAATTACAAGTTCTAAAAATGTTATATTTTTACAAATTTACAACCAGTAGCGTCGTGATAAAAAGAACCAACATAAGAAAATTATGAAACGGCATGACAAATCTAGTTAAAATTTTATTATATATACTTGATCACATAAAAACACATTCCCACAAAAAGTGAGTTTTGAGCCTTTATTGAGCATACAAATACACATCTTTAAACTAAATGCTCATTTTTCGTTTCTTGTGTGAATAGCCGCTTGGTTTCTTACGACTCTAGAACTTGCCATGACGATACATTCCCGGTCCTTACCAACTTAAACCTGAGTAAGTAAATGACGGAGGCATTAGGACTAACCCTTTTTCTTTCAACACCATTTTTTTCTTTTTTTTTACCACCTACCCAAAATCCCCCTAGTTAACCCCTTTGAGGCTAAACCTTTTCATTTCTATACCCAAAACAAACACCCTTTACCCACCAAAACCTTTTTCATTTTAAACACTTTATTTTAGTAACAAAGCTCGGTTTTCCTGCAACTTCTTTATTAAAAAAAATTATAGAGAAGAAAAGAAAAATGAAGTTAGCAATAAACAAACAAGCTCATCAAAAGAAAGCTTGTTTGAAAAATTCTTCATTGGAATAAAAAGTCAAAAAAACAAAATGTTTTACGAAAACCGACGCTTTTTACGCCTTTTCGCCCATTTCTACTAACCACTAACCCAAAACCACCTACCTTTAACCCAAGCCTAACCCTTCCCCAAAAGTCCTCTTGATATTTACAAAGGTTTATACTTAAAAAGGAGGAGGATTGATTTCTTGGCAAGCATATGGTAGAAGTAATGGGCCTCTCTCGAGTGTTTCACAAAAATACATCTTCAGCCGAGTGTTGAATGATATCCCGTGAGGTATGTGAACTTGTATATAAATGGAATTTTAAAGAGGCATGTTATGCCCAAATAAGTAATTTCTCTTATGTATTGTTCTAAATAAATCATAACGAATAGGATTGTAAATAACATAAAAATAAAACCTAATAAAGAATCTTGGAATCCCGACACTCTATGACAAGCCCAAAACCTTCTCTTCTACCCATTCCATTTGGGTGTGTAAGCCACAAAATAAAGAGTTTTGCTTGAGGACAAGCAAAGATTCAAGTGTGGGGTATTTGATGTGTGTAAAATGCAACATATAAATTACATCAAACAAGGCATAAAACTAACCCTTTTTTTAGTACTAATGTTGGAAAAAGTGTGCTTTTGTCTTCCTTTTGTATTTTTAGGGTTAAAAGAGCTTAAACGAACAAAAGAAGCAAAAATACAGCTAAATCTAACATAAATACAAGAAAAGGAATAAACGTGGCATGCCCGACCCCTCGACAGCATCTTCCCAAGCAAAAACAAGACAACAGAAGGCTGAACATGCCCCGTGTCGAGCGGACACGGGTGCATGCCCAAGTGTCTGCAGAAAAGACAAAGTTGTAGAAGCTTCTATTTCCCAACACGGGGGCGTGCCCAGTGGGCACGGGGCCGTGGTCAACGCAAAGATTCGCAGAATCTGAGCAAATCTTGATAGTACAGATACGCTTCTGCACACGAGGCCGTGCCCATCGGACACGGGGGCGTGGTCAACTAATACAGACAAACTGCATTAAATGAAGAAAGAGAAGAAGGGTGGACACGGGGCCGTGCCCAGCAAACCACCTCTCTCACACTTCACCCATAAATAGGGGTGCTTGGCTCACTTGCAAATCATCCCTTGGCAAACCACCTCTCTCACACTTCACCCACCCTCCACCACCATCACAACCCACATCCACCACCATCATCCATCATCCATCATAGAGTGTGTGTAGTAGTCTTGGGATCCAAGATTGATCGTAAGAGTTCTTGACAATCAAAGGCCATGTTTGCCTAAGCCTCTTACATCACTTGGTGAAGACAAGTATTTAGTGTAATACTTTTGTTTTTTAATCATTTCGCACTTTTTATTTGGTTTTGTACTAATGACATTAGTAACTAGTTTCTTATGTTGAAGGTGAAACTTCCTTATCATTTGTTCGTGGTGTCTTGGCGTTATTTTACTGTCTATATAAAATAAAAGATTTACACCGTTCATATCTCCACGGTCTATATGGAGATATGTTGGCTACCTGGTCGGGGGTTAAGGGAATGGTTTGGTAAGGTTCTTGCCTTGTTCAGTGTATAGATCCTGCAAGGACCTGGGTCAAGCTTAGTAGGACCTCCTTCAATACCCACTGGTATTGGATGGCGGGGGTGCGAATTTCTTGATCCCCTCATATGTAAACTACTATTATTACATTAACCCGGCTACTTGTCACACCCCGACCGCGTAAAACAACAAATCGCGGCGGAAACATCGGGGCGTGTTGCAACAGAATTAATGTTTCATAACCATGGATACCAAAAGTGTTTCGTTTTATTAAACATTGAATAATTACATCATCTGGAAATCTAAATACACAAATTAGACATAGTCTATCATTATTATTGAGTCACTAAGGCCTTGTCCAGTCCTATTTGAGCATGCATCTTATCAATCGATATTATCCAACAATACCTGAAACATATGTGAAAACGAGGTCAGCAAAGAAATGCTGGCGAGTACATAGGTTTTGTGAAAATAAGATTCATGACTTCTGTTTAAGAAAATGTTTAGTCATGAACCTTGTAATTTGCTTTGTCTTTGTAAATCATTTGAAAAATAATAAGTTTAGATGATATGTATAAATAAGAGAATAATGCATGATTAAATGAATAACCATGTAAAATGAGTTTGTATAAGATAAGTTGTTTGTAAATAAATGTCTTGTGAAAAGTATGTTACTTGTATAAAATGTTCTATGTCTCAAACTGAAATGATTCAAATAACGCTACAATATGTAATACCATACAAACACTTATATATAGGAAGTACCAGCGGCGTATCCACCATGTTTGTATCATATTATACACGCATCGTTACTTAATCACTTAATCAAACCAAACCAAACAATGTAAAATGTCTATGTTTAAATCAATTGTCAAATGTATTGAATAATATGTCAAAGTATTCATGTCAAGATGTAAATCATGTCAAAATGTCTATGTCAAATATCCATGTCAAATGTCTATGTCAAATATCCATGTATGGCAAGTGAAATGTCTCAACTAAACCATATGCACAAAAACAAAGTATTGAAGTAAAACTTGGTTTAAATCAAAGTTATGTTTTGTGGGAAATACATGATCAAATGTCAATCATGTTCTAATGTTTACCCAATCGTTAACCCATTTTGTAAAATCGTTCTAGTCGTTCTTGTTTTAATTGTGAAACTACTTAATGGTCAATTCTCTAATAACATTCAAACCTTCTTGACGCGTTCCTCGCTCCATCTCGCTCTCGCTCTCGTTCTTAACAAACCCTTACCAAAGGATAAGTTAATAATTACAGATTCAGTCGCTACCCACAACCCCCACAAATGGGTGCAGTAAATAACGGGATTTGTCAGATCCTATGGTACCATAACCTAATACTGGTCGGCTTGATCATTGCTAATGAATGTCATCGGTCATGTAAACTACAACCAACAAGTTTGTTCACTTTTTGAAATTGTTATTAGTTTTTGAAATCATTGTATTCGTTCTTGAAATCATTGTTAGCGTTCTTGAAATAATTGTTATTGTTCTTGAAACTACATTGTAATTGTTCTTGAAACTATTGTAATTGTTCTTGAAACCATTGATAAAACATTTAGCACATATGAGTCACCCCAAAACAGTTGAAAACAGTAAAAGAGGGGAATAATGTACTCGCCTGAGAGTGCTTAGAAGTCTTGAACAACAACCAAACAAAGCTAGAGGGAGCACGGAATCAGTCGGCAATCTAAAACTATATAAATAAACCGGACTTAAATCGGGAGATTGGATAGGATGAGGCTTGGTAAACCAAATGAGTATTGGAACTCATATGATATGGTTTAACAAGGCCTACATACTACATGAAACCTAACCTAAGTGCTTTCGACCCATCACGACCCATTAAGGTAGCTTATGCTATTTTAACGCGTCGTGCGTGTGAAACGCGTTCGGACCGTCTAACTAGTCCTATGACAAGTGTTATATGCCTAAACATGTTACATAATTAGTTATGTGACAAAAGTTTAGGTTACATATGCTAAATTACCAATTATACATGAAAGGGTATTCTGGTAATTTACCTAAGGCATATAAACTACCTATCATACAACTACTTAAACGATGTGACCATAAGGTATAACCTCGGAAGGTTATTCCCTACACTATGGTCACCTAATGTATTTGGTCGGATCCTAATGATCGACCAAACTGGGTCGGGTTCGAAGGTATAAGCGATTTATTAGATCGCTTACCCTACGACCCTAGACAACGTGGTAATCAGTAGGCATAGTCCCAAAGGACTATAACCAACGTGATTACACTCACGTTGCGAAGTTCAAACGAACTTCGCATTGACCATAAGCTGGTCAACGCTGAAAGTCAAACAAAGTTTGACTTTCGGACTCGAAAAGCAATAAAATAAGGAAAAGAACGAAAGAATACTTACGAAGGGTCCCCGAATGCTAATCTCGATTCAAAAATCTCAGATATGAAACAAAGGTTTCAACTTAGAGTTTCTCAAATCAAAATTCTAGTGATTATGAAGCATGGGGGTGGATGGGTATTTATAGGAATACCCTAACCGTTAAGATCGTTTGTCGAATATCGTGCCTTAATCATATCCGTACAAGTGTCAGAAAGTTATGGTGCCTAAATTCCATCCTTATCCGCTGACTAAGCAAGTTAGAATGTGTGGTTGTGAATTAAACAACGGCTAATACATCGAATCTGGTCCCGAAAATGCAAAACTGAGTTTTCTGCCCAGATAAGGCACTCGCGTAGCGCTACTGAATAGGCCCTTAGGGCTCGCGCTACGCTACTGCCCCCATGTTTCAGCAATGTTTCAAAATTGGCAGAAATGGTCCCTGCACGTGTTTAAGGACTTTTTCGATGCGTTTGAACCCCGTTAACCTCATTTTAAGGCTCTAAAATGAAGTTAAAGTATAGGGAACTCAAAACATGCTCAAAAATATGCCGGAGGTTGGTTCGTTTGGCCGTACGAACGCGATGTTCGCTTAATTACGACGGAATGCGCATAAGCGCGAAAAACGATCCAAATGACGTGACGAATGGATTTTTGGAAAGCCAAACACTAAAGCATAATATAGTCATGCTTACATAAATTTTTGGATGTCCGGATGTATTCAGAACTTAAGTTATGCGCAAAAGTGCAAACTTGTGCACTTTTTGACACTTTTAGTCCCTGAATGACCCAAAAGTTTATTTTAGCACACCGAACCCCTCAAAGCCTATTTCTAAGCTATGTAAAGGATATTTATGGTATGTTTAACTTATGGCCATGTTCCGGAATGTCTGTTACAGTTCAAATTGGCATACTTTCGCAGTTTGTCAACTTTAGTCCCTGTAAGCGACTTAACTTGATTTTGCCATACCAAAGCCTTCAAAACTTATTTCTAAGTTATGTAAAGGTTATTTAAGGTATGTTAAGCCTATGTCACTATTCCGGAGTGTTTGTTGCATTAAACTGGTTATATTTACGCATCGGTGCGCGTATAACCTTCCAGAAAGCGATTTAGAGTTTGGAATTGAACAAAAATTGATATGTGCAAATGATACACATATTTTTACAAATCCCAAGTATGAAATATAATGTTTCATTGGTTTGGTATTTGTTTGATGGCCGTGGAGGCACAGGTGTTACAGTCTCCCCTACTTTAGGAAATTTCGTCCCGAAATTTATTTAGAGGAAACTTGTGAGAGTTTAAAACATGAAATTGAAAAGATCGAACAATATTGGTTAGGGTTCTGAACTTCTAGTAACCTTAATAACATTATGCTTGCAATGTAAGAGGGACACTTATATACAAGTATATGAAGCGTCATTGGTGCGTCCACCGTACCTCCATTACATCGTTCTCATTTCGTTATTGTTGTCACTATCGGTTCTTACACATAATAAATCCTACTGGGTTTCTGTGCACTAAATTTCATAATTATGTACGCGTCCATAATTAGACAATTCCTTGCACAGTTCACACAGTCTATTTTATAATGTGTAGGGTAAAACCAAATGAACAAACCTGTGATGAGTGTGACTGGACCACCATAGGGTCCTTTCAGCTGTATCATCACATGCCATTCTTAACCAGGTCTTGAATCAATCTTTAACTAGACCACTCAAGGGTCTATCATCGAATCATGGAATGGTACTATATAACCCAAGGGTCTTAACTACCACGTAGAAGCCCATAAGGATTTAAGGTAGTACCTTTTGAATATCCTACTATGAATCCCTCATATGAAGATATAAAAGATTCTATGAGGATTTGAAAATCGTTTACCACACAAAAACATAGAGGAGAACACATAAACACATATCACATAATCGCATAATCGCACACTCGTATCATTGTTTAGATTGACCTTTAAATTTGTTATCTTTGGACACGGATATTTAAAGCATACAAGGAATCAAATCCTTAATTGCAGCAATTTGAATGGATCCACATGAATACCCTGCTTGTTGACTACATGACCCAAAAACTAAACTTCTTTAAGCCAAAATTTCCTCTTTGAGGATTTAGCGAAAAGTTTGTTCCTTCTTTAAGGGTTCCAATGTCAACGAAAGTGTTGATCGTTATCGGCTCGGGACATGAACAGATCAAGATGTCATCAATATCAACAATGACGAACTGATCCAAATAAGACTTACAGACTCTATTTATTAAGTCCAGATAGATGGCTGGAGCATTTGTCAACCCAAAAGGCCTGACTGTAAACTCGTAATGGCCATACTTCGTGCAGAAAGCCGTTTTGGGAATATCTTCTTCGAGCATACGAAGTTGATGATACCCAAAACGCAAATCGATCTTGGAAAAGCATGAAACGCTATGCAGTTGATCGGAGAAATCATTGATTTAAGGTAGGGGATATCGATTCTTGATGGTAAGCTTAATAGGCTTACGTTAATCGATACAAATTCGAGAAGATCTATCTTTCTTTTTCACAAAGAGGGCAAGAGTTTTTCCCCCAAGGTGAAAATTTCGGACGGATGAATCCTTTATCAGACAACTCTTGAAGCTGTTTGATAATTCTTGCATCTCGAACGGTGCAAGATGATAAGATACTTTAGATTTAGAAGAAACAAGTGTTTGAGGTTCTTAGGGAGATCACAAGTGATCATAAAAATGACAGAACCACAAGAGTAGTTTTGTCTTTGTGATGACATCATAAGGTTGGATCAAACATTCATACAATTGCATTAGTTGGAAATAAAAACCACAAATTTTTATTTATATAACAACCGCATTGTCTTTAAATGTTACAAGATAACAACCAGAGGAATTTCAAAATTCTACTTGTTCTTCATCATTGATTGCCTCATTGATGTTAAACACTCGACCGCGTGCTGGATTCACATTGACGTTGACGTTCGCATTCGGGTTTGCGTTAGCATTTGCATTCACCAGTCTTGGGCAGTTGTGGCGGAAGTGACCAATCTCTCCGCAGTTGAAACATGAACCCAGTGGAAATCTCACAGCATTCCCTTGAACCGGAGCTTGAACCTGAGCAACCTGATTTGGTCCCAAACGACAAACCTTGGCCAAATGCCCAAGTTTACCACACGTCGTGCATTGCCAGCAAGCTTGTTGTACTGCGTGATGACCGTTGCAGCGTGCACAATAAGGTGCGGTACCGGCATATGCTTTCTTTGCAGGTGGCTGAGCTGGTGGGTTCCGCGGGTTCTGAGCAGTCTGTGCTGTAACAGCAAAGTTCTGAACATCCTTTCGCTTTCTTGATTTCTTTGACGTCTCACCTTCCTTACCCTTCTTGTTTTGACCTTTCTTGCTATCCTCCTTGTCAGACCCCTGCTTCTTACCCTTGTCACCCTTTCTGTGTAACTTATTCTTCCGAATCTGCGACTCAGTCAATGTCGCAGCTAACTCGATCGCCTGACGGAGTGTGGCAGGGTTACTACCAGTAAGGATGTCTTGTACCGAGTCAGGTAGGCCGTCGATGTACCTTTCGATAGCTATGTCAAGTGGGGTAACCATTGTCGGGCAAAGCAGACTCAGCTCCTCAAACCTATCAGTATACGCCCTGTGCTCACCACTATCTTGCTTCAACTCATCAAATTCCTTCTCCAAAGCTCGTTGTTCATGACGAGGACAGAATTCCCTCATCATAAGGGCTCTCAGTTCAGCCCATGTCTGTGCGAGAGCAACTTCGGCACCTCTGTCTCTCATAACCCCGTTCCACCATGTCAAAGCCCTCTTCTGAAATACGCTCGAAGAAAACTCGACCTTGCGATTTTCCGGACACTGCACATGGCGAAAAGTATTCTCTATGCTCTCGAACCACTGAAGAAGCCCAGTCGCCCCTTCAGAACCACTAAACTTGAGTGGTTTAGCCTGGTTAAAATCCTTGTATTTGCATGTAACATTGTTGTTGTTGTTGGCTTGGATCCATTGAGCAAAGAGGTTTGGGAATTGAGCAGCCATTTGCTGCGCAATGATTTCTGCCAGCTCGGCAGTCTCTATCTGGTTTTCGCGTCGAGGAGGCATTGTCTAAAAGAGGAAACATGAAAGGAAACGAGTGAGAGAATTTAGACGAAAAGAATGAGATGAAACAAATCTGATGAAAGCAAGGATAGTGGTCATTTGTTTGTTACTACAAAGCAACAAACGACACACAGTGACTAATCAAAGTAAATAGGTCAAAAATAATGTATCGCGAAGACATGCTCGCCTATAAGTGAACACTCATCCCAAGAATTCCCAGGTAAGCACAACTGGTCTCGCGTCTGATGAGATGTATACGAAGTGCTTGCCTAGACAGAAAACCCAGAATACAGGCATTCACCCTTCCAGTTTGCACGTGTTCACATTATTTAAAACCCAAAACTTTGCCGAGATTTTGAAAATTCAAAGGGGTTCAAAACCATATAACAGAGGGTTCAAAACCTTGTAATCAATCATCCTAGAACAGATGATTAGTTTTCAAAGCGGTTTTGAAATTTATGTTCTTGTTGTGGTCGTCGCCTAAGGATAGGTGACGGTATTGTTTTATGACTAAACGCAAGTAAACTCGCGTTAGGGTCCTAAGAAAGTTATAGACTAGGTCAAAGCATTACTAATAACCTAATTCCCTATAACCATTGGCTCTGATACCATCTTTTCTGTCACACCCCGACCGCGTAAAACAACAAATCGCGGCGGAAACATCGGGGCGTGTTGCAACAGAATTAATGTTTCATAACCATGGATACCAAAAGTGTTTCGTTTTATTAAACATTGAATAATTACATCATCTGGAAATCTAAATACACAAATTAGACATAGTCTATCATTATTATTGAGTCACTAAGGCCTTGTCCAGTCCTATGTGAGCATGCATCTTATCAATCGATATCATCCAACAATACCTGAAACATATGTGAAAACGAGGTCAGCAAAGAAATGCTGGCGAGTACATAGGTTTTGTGAAAATAAGATTCATGACTTCTGTTTAAGAAAATGTTTAGTCATGAACCTTGTAATTTGCTTTGTCTTTGTAAATCATTTGAAAAATAATAAGTTTAGATGATATGTATAAATAAGAGAATAATGCATGATTAAATGAATAACCATGTAAAATGAGTTTGTATAAGATAAGTTGTTTGTAAATAAATGTCTTGTGAAAAGTATGTTACTTGTATAAAATGTTCTATGTCTCAAACTGAAATGATTCAAATAACGCTACAATATGTAATACCATACAAACACTTATATATAGGAAGTACCAGCGGCGTATCCACCATGTTTGTATCATATTATACACGCATCGTTACTTAATCACTTAATCAAACCAAACCAAACAATGTAAAATGTCTATGTTTAAATCAATTGTCAAATGTATTGAATAATATGTCAAAGTATTCATGTCAAGATGTAAATCATGTCAAAATGTCTATGTCAAATATCCATGTCAAATGTCTATGTCAAATATCCATGTATGGCAAGTGAAATGTCTCAACTAAACCATATGCACAAAAACAAAGTATTGAAGTAAAACTTGGTTTAAATCAAAGTTATGTTTTGTGGGAAATACATGATCAAATGTCAATCATGTTCTAATGTTTACCCAATCGTTAACCCATTTTGTAAAATCGTTCTAGTCGTTCTTGTTTTAATTGTGAAACTACTTAATGGTCGATTCTCTAATAACATTCAAACCTTCTTGACGCGTTCCTCGCTCCATCTCGCTCTCGCTCTCGTTCTTAACAAACCCTTACCAAAGGATAAGTTAATAATTACAGATTCAGTCGCTACCCACAACCCCCACACATAACAATGGGTGCAGTAAATAACGGGATTTGTCAGATCCTATGGTACCATAACCTAATACTGGTCGGCTTGATCATTGCTAATGAATGTCATCGGTCATGTAAACTACAACCAACAAGTTTGTTCACTTTTTGAAATTGTTATTAGTTTTTGAAATCATTGTATTCGTTCTTGAAATCATTGTTAGCGTTCTTGAAATAATTGTTATTGTTCTTGAAACTACATTGTAATTGTTCTTGAAACTATTGTAATTGTTCTTGAAACCATTGATAAAACATTTAGCACATATGAGTCACCCCAAAACAGTTGAAAACAGTAAAAGAGGGGAATAATGTACTCGCCTGAGAGTGCTTAGAAGTCTTGAACAACAACCAAACAAAGCTAGAGGGAGCACGGAATCAGTCGGCAATCTAAAACTATATAAATAAACCGGACTTAAATCGGGAGATTGGATAGGATGAGGCTTGGTAAACCAAATGAGTATTGGAACTCATATGATATGGTTTAACAAGGCCTACATACTACATGAAACCTAACCTAAGTGCTTTCGACCCATCACGACCCATTAAGGTAGCTTATGCTATTTTAACGCGTCGTGCGTGTGAAACGCGTTCGGACCGTCTAACTAGTCCTATGACAAGTGTTATATGCCTAAACATGTTACATAATTAGTTATGTGACAAAAGTTTAGGTTACATATGCTAAATTACCAATTATACATGAAAGGGTATTCTGGTAATTTACCTAAGGCATATAAACTACCTATCATACAACTACTTAAACGATGTGACCATAAGGTATAACCTCGGAAGGTTATTCCCTACACTATGGTCACCTAATGTATTTGGTCGGATCCTAATGATCGACCAAACTGGGTCGGGTTCGAAGGTATAAGCGATTTATTAGATCGCTTACCCTACGACCCTAGACAACGTGGTAATCGGTAGGCATAGTCCCAAAGGACTATAACCAACGTGATTACACTCACGTTGCGAAGTTCAAACGAACTTCGCATTGACCATAAGCTGGTCAACGCTGAAAGTCAAACAAAGTTTGACTTTCGGACTCGAAAAGCAATAAAATAAGGAAAAGAACGAAAGAATACTTACGAAGGGTCCCCGAATGCTAATCTCGATTCAAAAATCTCAGATATGAAACAAAGGTTTCAACTTAGAGTTTCTCAAATCAAAATTCTAGTGATTATGAAGCATGGGGGTGGATGGGTATTTATAGGAATACCCTAACCGTTAAGATCGTTTGTCGAATATCGTGCCTTAATCATATCCGTACAAGTGTCGGAAAGTTATGGTGCCTAAATTCCATCCTTATCCGCTGACTAAGCAAGTTAGAATGTGTGGTTGTGAATTAAACAACGGCTAATACATCGAATCTGGTCCCGAAAATGCAAAACTGAGTTTTCTGCCCAGATAAGGCACTCGCGTAGCGCTACTGCATAGGCCCTTAGGGCTCGCGCTACGCTACTGCCCCCATGTTTCAGCAATGTTTCAAAATTGGCAGAAATGGTCCCTGCACGTGTTTAAGGCCTTTTTCGATGCGTTTGAACCCCGTTAACCTCATTTTAAGGCTCTAAAATGAAGTTAAAGTATAGGGAACTCAAAAAATGCTCAAAAATATGCCGGAGGTTGGTTCGTTTGGCCGTACGAACGCGATGTTCGCTTAATTACGACGGAATGCGCATAAGCGCGAAAAACGATCCAAATGACGTGACGAATGGATTTTTGGAAAGCCAAACACTAAAGCATAATATAGTCATGCTTACATAAATTTTTGGATGTCCGGATGTATTCAGAACTTAAGTTATGCGCAAAAGTGCAAACTTGTGCACTTTTTGACACTTTTAGTCCCTGAATGACCCAAAAGTTTATTTTAGCACACCGAACCCCTCAAAGCCTATTTCTAAGCTATGTAAAGGATATTTATGGTATGTTTAACTTATGGCCATGTTCCGGAATGTCTGTTACAGTTCAAATTGGCATACTTTCGCAGTTTGTCAACTTTAGTCCCTGTAAGCGACTTAACTTGATTTTGCCATACCAAAGCCTTCAAAACTTATTTCTAAGTTATGTAAAGGTTATTTAAGGTATGTTAAGCCTATGTCACTATTCCGGAGTGTTTGTTGCATTAAACTGGTTATATTTACGCATTGGTGCGCGTATAACCTTCCAGAAAGCGATTTAGAGTTTGGAATTGAACAAAAATTGATATGTGCAAATGATACACATATTTTTACAAATCCCAAGTATGAAATATAATGTTTCATTGGTTTGGTATTTGTTTGATGGCCGTGGAGGCACAGGTGTTACACTACTTAGGATGTATCCTTGCTGACTCAAACTTCTTAGCCGAGGGTAACGTCACCTTCAAAAGAGGGGCCTACCACATTACGCATTAATAACTTAATTAATTATCTTCCAATAATCCAACCCTTTAGGATTGTATCCTTGCTGACTCAAACTACTGGGTTGAGGGTAACGTCACCTTCAAAAGAGGGGCCTACTACTATAACTAAGATAATCTCTTAAAAAGTACAAAAGTGCGAAATTCATCAAAGGTTACACTAAAGGCGAGTCGGATCCAAGTGATTCATCTTGTCTATCTGTTTTTATTTTATTTTTATTTTCAGCATTTTTAGTTAGTTTTTATTTTCATGTTTAAACCTTTTTCTAAAATTTTGATTTGATTAGAGGTTGAGGATAAACCGGTACTATAAGCTCTTGTGTCCTTGGATGACCTCGGTATCTTACCAACGCTATACTACGCTCACGATGGGTGCACTTGCCCATATGTGTGTTCAGTGTTAGTAAAATATCGTATTTTATAAATTTAAAACTTGACTAAAGTGTAAAAAGGGCTAAAAATATACATAAAATTATATAACACCGCACGCACATCAACCTCCGAAAAAGACATAAAAGTGTCACTTGAAGAACCCGAGCGCTTTTTAAGAAAAGACTTCAAGCTAAAAACCGACAAAAAGCCTCAACCCAAAACCTCCCCATGGCGGATCAACGAACTCTCATGGATTACCTACGACCTACGTTCGGTAATATTGGAGCCGCTATTAACCCTCCCAATGTCGATGCCAACAACTTTGAGCTTCAACCACACCTAATCCAAATGCTCCAAAATTCTGCCACCTTTCACGGCCTACACGATGAAGATCCCCATTTACATATTACCAACTTTTTGGAAATATGTGACACCTTTTGGATCAACGGAGCGTCGAATGATGCTATCCGGCTCCATATGTTCCCCTTTTCCCTCAAAGACCGAGCAAAAGCTTGGCAAAGCACCCTCCCAAGTGGGTCCGTGCACACTTGGTATGAACTTGCCCAAAAATTTCTCTACAAATATTTCCCTCCCGCTAAAACCGCCAAACTCGTGACCGAGATTAATTCATAATCTCAAGACGACGGGGAATCTTTGTACGAGACATGGGAGAAGTTCAAGGAGTTATTAAGGAAGTGCCCGCATCATGGTCTTGAATGTTTGCAACAAGTGTCCATTTTCTACAATGGACTCTTACCACACACAAGGAAAATCCTTGATACTAACTCCGAGGGACTCCTTGGGAATCGGCGCCCCGGGGAAATTTATAACCAGATTGAGGAAATTGCTCAAAATAGTTTTCAATGGCACACTCCTATGGGTTCAAATCTGTTAGTGCAGTAATGTCTATCGCCTCCGTCAATCGAGTCCGTAGCAAGAAACTGATCTAACCATGCTTTATAGTGTTATATTTAGAGAAATGGCAAGGTGGCATTTCTGTAATAATGAGAAATCTCATTAAAGCTCCTTGGCCTATAAATAGAAGCTTTAGGGTTAGAGTTTAGAACTTTTGCACATTTGGATACTTGGAGAACTTGGATTCTAGAGAGAGAGTCTAGAGAGAGAAAGTGCAAGAGGTGATTCACGTTTCTTTGTACGTTTCAGATCTATCAATAGAATCACGTTTATAGTACGTTCTAGTGTTCGGTCCACGCACGTGTACGGATTCCGCACGTCACACTTGTCGATACATAATCGTTTCAGAGTCAAAAACCGATCCTACAAGTGGTATCAGAGCAGGAGCTCGATTGCACGAATCAAACGCACGAATTCGCACGGAAATTCATCAGATTCAGATCCAAATTTCACTCAGATTTGTCAAAATTCTTCACTTTTACATCTTCTTCACGTTTTTATCTGAAAATCGTCAAATTACACAAGTTTTCACGGTTAAAATCGGCTAATTTTTTAATATGTTGTGCGAAAACATCTGATCTACAAGCCTACAAATTTTCAGATCTTAATTCAAAGCCGTTTGGGAGAAATCTTGAATTTTTGGTTTGAAAAAGTAATTAGAGTTGATAAACGAGGCGAAAAATTCAAGAAGCATTTCAAAGATGTCGGAAATCGGCGAAGAGTTTTATAACAAGTTTTATAACGCGTTTACATCGGAAGAAACTCCAGTGACACCAAAGAATGCTACAACCGTTATTTCTGAGAGTTTGAATCATGATAACGTGTACGGAAATCATCTGAGACCACCAAAGCTCATGAATATCGAAGATTATCACTGGTGGTATGAAAGATTTGAAAACTGGGTACAAGCCTATGCATATGATAGTTGGATCATGTTGACCATAGGATATGAAAAACCAAGAAATGAAAAACATGAATTAATCACACTTAAAGATTTCACAACTAATGATAAAAAGGAAGATTCAAGTGAATTAAGAATGAAAACTCTACTTCAATAATCTATCAAAGAGGATATTTTCTCACTACTTCAGCATGGTGAAACGTCTAAGTCGATTTGGGAAGCGTTAAAGTTAAAAGCTGAAGGTGGAAAGGATATCAAGAAAAACAAGATATCACTGTTGAAAAAAGAGTTTGACTTGTTTAGTTGCATGAAGAATGAAACAGTTCGTCAAATGATAGAACGATTTTGTCATCTGAAGATTGAAATGGAAAGATTTGGAATCCAAAAAGATAGAGAAGAGATGGTGGATAAACTCGTCGAGGCATTACCACATGAGGAAGATTGGAAAACCTATGTGGTTGTGTTGAAAAATGATGATAAATTCGACGAGATGACGTTAGAAAGCTTGATTGAAAAGTTAGAGGGATATGATCTGTTGTTACAAAAACAAAACAAGGTGTCCAGCTCTAGTTATCAACAGAATGTCAGTTTGTACTATCGCAGAGGAATGCTACAAAACAATGAATCTCCAAAGATCAAAACTGGTTATAGTGTAGAAAAGATTGGTGACTCGTCAAAGAACAAATCCTCGAGCTATGATCCAGGATATCATTCTTCATCTGCATCTGCATCGTCAAAATCTAATCCAAACCAGGATTGGAAAAATTCTCCACTTTTGAACAATGAGTTTGCTCAACAGCACATGAGCTTCTTAGCCTCTATTCTGGTATCTTACGAAGGTTTAATTGCAGGTAAGACCGGAAATCCAAACATGACGAAGGAGGATTACGATCAAGTTGATCTAGAAGAGATGGAACTCATGGACATTCGCTGGTGCATGGCAAGCCTCGTCCGAAGAGCTCAAAGATTCATGGAGATAACTGGAAAAAAGTGCTTGGAAGGCCCGGAAATGAAGATAGGTTTCGATAAGAACAAAGTCACTTGTTTCAAGTGCAAACAAAAAGGGCACTTCAAGAGAGAATGCACGAACAACAAAGCTAATGATAGCGTGAATCCTTTTTATGAGGATTACTACAAAAAGGCAATTTATCATCAGAACAACGAGCAGCCAACCAGAAAGCAGATTGAAGAAGGATCTTCTAAAGAGAAGAGAGAAGCCGTTTTGTCACTTCGTGATCGAAGTGAAGCTAGTATACAAAATGAAAATTCTGAAAAACTTGTTTTGAAAAATTTTGATTGGGATAAATACTTCGATGAGACAGAGGGACCCAGAATCATAATTCATGATGATGAAGGGTATGATTGGAGTCAACATGACAAGGAAAATGGAAACGCCAAGGCCATGGTTGCTGAAATCAAACGAAGCCGTGAAGAAAGGCATGCTCGTCTTAGACTGGATGATGTGTATGATGCCTACAAAGAAGCAACACTAGCAGGCAGGTGGAGTAAAGAAAAGGAATGCTTTGTTGATCCTCAAGGAAACCCGACGGTTGATCCTAAGAAGGTTAACTTTGAAGCTTTAGTTGCTGCTATACCTACTGTAAGTGTTTGGTGCAAAGATCTTGAAGAAATTCCAAGGTATAAAGAGAAGGTTGAAGAAGGAATTAGATATATGCCAGTTTGGAGAAGAAGACGGTTGAAGAGATTGTTAATGAGAGTGAGAAGCTGGTAAATGAGGTGAAGAAAGCAGATGAGAAAGTTGAGGAAGCTGTTGAAGAGAAACAACAGGTGTTTGAGGAAGTTCAGAATCCACAAGCAAACGAAACCACAATGCCAATCACTGAGGTAACTACTCAAACTGATACTTCTGATCAAATTGATAATAAAGCTGAACAACAGTGCAAGAAATGCATGGAAACGTGCAGTGCTTGTACTGAAAAAGATGAAAAGTTTAAAATAAGAGACATAGAATTCACTAAAATAGAAAATATTTTCAAAGATAAATGTCATGAAATGATTGAAAATGAAAAGTTTTTAAAACAAGAAAATGAAAAGCTGAAACAAAGATGTGATGATCTTGAAAAAGAAAATAAAATATTAAAAGAAAAATGTTCAGCTGTTTGCAACGAATGTGTTCCAAAAGATAAAACAATTCAAGAGTTGCAAAAGGAATATGATGGAATGAAATTGTCATATCATACTGTAAAAGAAGCGTATGAAACTTTGAAAAGTAAAGTCAAAAGTTTAGATGATAGATTGTGTGCATGTCAGAAAAACACTAAATTTCTTGAAGCCAGATTTGAAGGAAAACAAAAGGTTTGAAATCAATATATTGATGATGTCGCTAAGCTTAAACAAGAATTGGCAGATAAAGAAAAGCTGGTCAATAAATTGCAAAGTTACCATGCGTCTTCATACATTCTGGAACGTATTTTCAACATCACACCCGATGGGAAAGAGTCAGAAAAGAACAAAAAGGGAATTGGGTCTGAATACCATCAGGTTCCACCACCGTTGGAGAATAATTATACATTCTATGATAGCGAAAAGGTGGAAAAAGCAATAAACATGGTTGACCAGTTACCCGACAACATCGATGTGACTTACACCAAATCTGATGACATCAGTGATTCAGAGGTGGTTGGTAAAGTTGTTGAAAGTGTTTTAGCAGAGGAGTCAACCAAAACAGATAAGTCTGGATCACAAGATGAAAATGAGGGAAGTTTTCATGATAGTTATCTTAAACACTCAAAATCTGAAAAAGTTGTGAATGATGATTCAATAGGATTGGTTTATACCATGATTGGATCGGACAAACTATTTTCAGATAATGAATTCCCAATTCAAAATGTGATTTCAGATAAAATCAACAAAGTTTTCAAACTGGTAGAGATTCAAAAGTCAGAAATTTCAAAGTTTGTTGGAAAAGGCAAGAAAACTTTATAACAAACCTAGTTACAAAAAGAAAAACATGAAGGCTGGGTTGGGTTATAAAAAGAAACAGACTTGGAAAAGAAATGTAACACCAAATTATCAGGAAAAGATGAACTTTCTTCATGGAACAAGTTCTGAAGAAGAGAAAGAACTCCAATTTAGACGACAGTCTAATGAAGAGTTCTATGCTCAAAAGAAAAAGCAACAACAACAGGCTAAAGATGTGTCCAAGAGAACATGCTATAAATGTAATCAAACTGGACATCTTGCACGCAAGTGTCCAAATCCAAAGCCTGTTGATGTTGAGAAAAAGAAGTCTGATGTTGTGAATCAGAAGTCAACCAAGTTTGATTCAAAGCAAACTTGGAAGCCGAAAATGTCAAAGGCTGACTCACAACAAACATGGAAATCGGTGACATCCAGATTAAGAACAACACAAAGTTGGAAAACAATTGTTGATGCAACAAAACCAAACCAGTTTTGGAAACCAAAAGTTGTTGTTCAAAATCAAAATGTTCAAAATGAATCACATTTTTACAAAAGAAGTGCTTCGAAAGGACAAACTTGGGTTGAAAAGAAACAAACAGTTTCTGTAAGTGATAATCGAAATGAAAATTCATTTGTGAAAAATGATAAAGATTTTCCGAAGTTGAATGAAACGTATTGTGTTGAAATGCCTAAGGTCAAACAGACCTGGGCTAACTTGTTCAAGTAATTGAATAGTTTGAATGTGCAGGTGCTCAAAAATTCTGAAAATTATCAAGATGAAGATGAGAGCAGCCTGGCACGAGAAGAGAAGGCTGCTAGTCCTTGCGATTGTTAATCAGGGAGTTTGTTCATTTCTGTACATAAATAAACCATATTTCAAAAACCCTAAAAATTGAAAAATTTAAAAACCAAAAATATGTTTTTATTTTGTCAAAAAATTGAAAAATCAAAAATATGTTTGTTTTTAAATTTTGTTAAAAACTAAAAATTCAAAAATGTTGAGTGAATATGCCGAAACCCTCATGGCAGAACAAACATCATTAATTTCACAAGATTGAAAAACGGTTTTCAAACTGTAAAAAATCAATGTGTTGTAAATCATGGGGGTACATTATATTTTCTACAAAACAGGGCATGAAAAGCAGATAATGGATGGCGAGACAAAGCTATCAATATCAGGTTGTCAAATTTTCTTTAAATGGTTTTGCATTTTAGGGGGAGTAAGAAAATTTCAGAAAATCCAAAAACATTAGAAAATTTGAAAAAGCCAAAAACATAATAAAATGAAAAAGAGTTTTTGTGTAAAAAGAGGAAAATGATAGTACATCAGTAGACAATCACAGTACGCTAAAGAAATGGAATGTTCAAATGTGATAAACGGTCTCACTGATGATATGCCAGTAGGTTTTTACACGCTTAGTAGATTGTTTTCGAGATATAAACCTAAATATCAAATACTTACTTATCTCGCGGGGAACATCTCTTGGATATATGGGTAACCCCCGAAATCTTGTTTGAAGGGCTTTCTATTTCTGATATACTAGGTCTTTATACGTGATGATATATGGGGTATTATACTGGGACTTCTGATTTTGTGGGAGCAATAGCCTAGTCCTCGTATAATACTCTGCACTGCTTTAATCATAAAGCTCACCCTCTGCATAAAAATTTGATAAAATATCGAAAGATACGAATCAATTGCAGTTGAAGAAAAGATTCTCTAAAGGGAACACACCTAGTCGAGCCATCATCTCTCTGATTTTGCGGAAGCAATAGCCTGAGCTCTCATGGCCTCGCATTCACCCCTTACAAATATTATTAATGTACATTCACCTGTAAGACTGAATATAGGAGTCTGGATACGGGAGTATATTCTGAGGTGGGACACGCGAATAAGTTAAGTCCTTAAAACACTAATCTCGTATCTCGAATCAGTTGAACTTTGTGTGAAAATTTAAGTGGATCAGTATACTAACAATCTAAGTGAATCGTTTAGAACTTAAAGTGTTTAAACCTCAATGGTACTAGTGATTTGTCAATAACTGATATGATCCTCTGACGCGAACTCAAACAAAAATATATGTCTGTAAATATTTCTTTACTGCTTTATGTTTCAGAAAAATACAAAAAGATTTTGATTTCACTTTATTTTTCGACAACCGATGTCTGAAATACTGAGTTTCAAAATCTAAGTACGCTGATCGTGTTTCTGAAAAATAAACAAGTTCATTAACTTGAAACTTGTAGTTTTTAAATTCAAAAATCAAAAACAGTTTGTGATATCTCCAAGGTCATTAATTTGGACTTGGATGATTAACTGTGAGGGATTTGGATTCTTAGATTGTTAAAATCTGTTGTAAAGAGTCAGTTTCCGATCGTGGATATTTAATACTGCCAAATCTTTAAAGATTTGTTGATAGGGGGAGAGAATCAAGTATTCCTGGATATATTCATATTATTATATCTTAGAGCCAGGATCTTGATTTAGAAAGTTTAATAGAGCCATGTTACTATTCCTGGACAACCGAAATTGCTTTCATTGTCGAAATATTTTAGCGTATGCTGAGAGAGCCAGGGTTTTCTATCCTGGATGTTCAAAATACTTTTACTTATAAATGTTTGAGAGTTGCAGATGTTATACCAGATTACGATCCCGATAGCCGAGTCTAAGGGGGAGTCTGAAGTCGAGCTCAACGCAAGGGGGAGCATGCATTCAAGGAGCCAGGAAACTATCCTGAAGGAGCTTGTATCTGGAAAGCCAGGTGTCGATCCCAAAAGCACGAAAGCTTGACGAAAGGGGGAGCCTTAAGAAAGAATCTGCTGAAAGAGGAAGCTAAAGCTGAAGACAGATCCACCGGGATTCTGTTCGAGAAAGAGGGAGTCTGCGTTGCTGAAAACGTGTTAAAGCTTCAAGAAGACTCAGAGAAAGAGAAAGACAAGACGCTTCGAGATTGACTGCGGCAATATCCAAGGGGGAGTCTGTTAGTGCAGTAATGTCTGTCGCCTCCGTCAATCGAGTCCATAGCAAGAAACTGATCTAACCATGCTTTATAGTGTTATATTTAGAGAAATGGCAAGGTGGCATTTCTGTAATAATGAGAAATCTCATTAAAGCTCCTTGGCCTATAAATAGAAGCTTTAGGGTTAGAGTTTAGAACTTTTGCACATTTGGATACTTGGAGAGCTTGGATTCTAGAGAGAGAGTCTAGAGAGAGAAAGTGCAAGAGGTGATTCACGTTTCTTTGTACGTTTCAGATCTATCAATAGAATCACGTTTATAGTACGTTCTCGTGTTCGGTCCACGCACGTGTACGGATTCCGCACGTCACACGTGTCGATACGCAATCGTTTCGGAGTCGAAAAACGATCCTACAAAATCCATAGCCCTGAGCGCCCATAAAGTGGACGAAACTACCTCTTTATAAGCCCAAATCGAAGCCTTAACTACAAAAATAAAGAAACTTGAATTAAATAAAACGGTTGCGGTTATGGCTTGTGAAGGATGTGGCGGACCACATGAAAACTGGAGTTGTATGAAAGATATGGAAAACCAAACGGAAGTGGTGAATTACCTCAATAACCATCCACGACCACCGGGAGCCCCAAGGAGGAAGAGAAAGACTCGAGGATCTAACTTTTAACAACAACCCCAAAATGAGCAACAAGATTTCCAACCCAAATAACAAGGAAGAAGAGAAAGACTCGAGGATCTCATCACTCGTCTTTTCTCTGAATCCGACAAGAGGTATTCGGAAAGGTTCCTACAAACCAAGGCCGAAATTAGGAACCAACGGGCTAGTATGCAATATATTGAAAAACAAGTAAGCCAACTTGCCCAAAATTTATCCAAAAGACCACAAGGAGCCTTGCCTAGTAACATCTAACCAAACCCAAAAGCCCAAGTAAACGTTGTCAATTTAAGAAACCGGAAGGTAGGACCCGATGACAAACCAACATCACCCCAAACCACTACACAACCCACAAACACACCCATAACCAATAACCAAGAAAATACTCAACCCCAAAACAATGAATCAACCAAACCACCAACGGTCCCTTCCCCCGGTCGTTTACTATGACAAACGGCCGACGAACAATTCACCAAGTTTGTAAGCTTACTTAAACAACTTCACATGAACCTCCCTTTCGTGGAAGTCCCCACACAAATGCCAAAATACTCCAAATTCATGAGAGACTTCCTAACTCACAAAAGGAAGATTGAGTCAATCCAACAAGTCAACATGAGTGAAGAATGCTCGGCGGCACTCCTCAACAAACTCCCCCAAAAGAAGATTGGTCCCGGAAGCTTCACCATTCCTTACTCCATGGAGAATCACCTATAAGCAATGCGCTTGCTGACCTAGGGGCTAGCATTAACCTAATACCCGCCTCTATATTCAACTGACTCAGACTAGGAAACCCACATCCTATAAGGATGAGCATACAACTTGCGGATAGGTCGGTAAAATACCCTCAAGGTGTCGTGGAAAATCTCTTGGTTAAGGTTGGGGAATTTGTTTTCCCGGTCGACAATGTGATCCTTGATATGGAGGAAGACACTGAGAACCCGCTCATATTAGGAAGGCCATTCCTTGCCACCGCACGTGCCATGGTGGATATGAGTGACGGAAGGCTAACATTACGGGTAGGTGATAAGGAAATAAAGTTTGAAGTGGGACAACGCGTGGAGAATGACCCGGTCAACTACATCAAAGCTATAGACTCGAGCCTAGACTACGCCCTCAGCCAGGGCAACTTGGGGTGCGAGTCATCCCGCTCGGGTAACATTTGACCGACTTTGGGTCTTTCCAAGGACCCTTATAAATCTGGCGCACCATAGAGGCATTCCATGGACTATCCAACAATAAAGTAGTTTAAATCCTAGTGTAACTTTTAGTTAATGCTTTTATTTTTAAGTTTTCTCTATTTGTAGGAATAAAATACACTTAAAGGAAAAAATGAAAATGGCCAAAGGACGTTGAAACAGCACCCCATGCACGTAAACAGACGTCCCCGGATGCAAAATCTTCAAAACAGTAAGTGCAGCATGGGATCGTGTAAGGTAAGCACGCCCCCGTGCCTCAAGTCTGCAGAAAATAATTTTGATTCTGGAACTTTTACACGGGGCCGTGTCCCGTAGGCACGCCCCTGTGTTTGTCTTTTGGAAAATTTTCGTTACAGGCACTTTTCACACGGGGCCGTGTCAACCTGATACGGCCCCATGTCTGCCTTCTGGAAATTTTCATAGAAGTCATGGTACTAGCACTTTGTACACGGGGCCGTGTCCCCCAAACACGCCCCCGTGTCCAGTATCTGATTTTTGAAAAATTTGTTGTTTTTAACCCACATTTACACATTTAATCAAATCTAACCAATTTTGCACACATTGAGAATAATATGTAATTTAAGTGTGTGGGGAACTTGAATTTGTTTGTCCTAAAACAAGCCTTACACAAAACTCTACTTGGAACCGCTAAAACACCCCAAATCTTTTTCAAAAATTATTTTTAGTTTTTTAGTTTGTTTTGTCTTGTTTATAGTTTAAGTTAGAAAACCAAGTCTTAAAAGTTCAAGTTTTTACAAATTTACAACCAATAGCGTCGTAATAAAAAGAACAATATAAGAAAAATTTATACAATGGCATGGAAATATTTTTCAAATTTGATTGTATATATATTTTTACACTTTGATCATTTTCCCATTAATTGTGAGTTTTGAGCCTTTACCAAGCATTCAATATCATATCTTTACTAAATGTTCACTTTTCATTTCTTGTGTGAATAGCCCGTATGGTTCTTACGAATCTAGAACTTGACAAGACAATACATTCCTGGTCCTTACCGACTAATCCAAGTAAGTACATGATTGAGGCATTAGGACCATAAACCATTTTTCTTTTTCAACCTTATTTTCTATTTATCTCCCCATAAAAATTTTCCCTTAGTCAACCCCTTTGAGCCTAAACCAGTCATTTCAAAACCCGCAAAATATAATTTTGCATTAATCACCCATCACGCAAAACTACTTTTAATTTTACACCCCTTTATTTTAGTAAAATTCGGTTATTTTGAAATACGCAAAAGTTTGTGACTTAACTTTCTTGTGAATTTTATCAAAAAAAAAATCTCTAGTTGCTTGAAATAAAATAAGCAAGCTTATTGCTTATAAGCCTTTAGTTGGTACCTAAGTCACAAATAAATAAATTTTCAAAAGAAAACCGGCATTTTACGCCTTTAGCCACTTTTCAAATAAAACTACCCTACCTCTAACCAAAAACCTACCCTTTTAAATTCCTCTTGATATTTACAAATATTATATTAAAAAAGAGGAGGTTTGATTACTTGTCAAGCATATGGTAGGAGTAAATTCCATACCGGGATCGAGCGTTTCACTTATACATATTCGGCCGAGTGTTGAGTGGTCACTTGTGAGGTGTGTGAATTTGTATACAACTTAATGAAATTTTAAAAGGCAAGTTATGCCCAAAAATATTTATTTTTCTTAAAAGCGTACTAAATAAATCATGTCGAATAGGATTGTAAATAAAATAAAAACAATAATAAAAAGAACTTGGATTCCCGACACTCTACAAACAAGACCCGAAAACTTCTCTTCTACCTATTCCATTTGGGTGTGTAAGCAATATTAAAGAGTTTTGCTTGAGGACAAACAAAGATTCAAGTGTGGGGGTATTTAATATGCACCAAATGCAACATTTAAATTATATCAAATAAGGTATAAAAACAACCCTTTTTAGTACTAATGTTGGAAAAAGTGTGTTTCTTTGTATACTTTTGATTTTCATGATTAAAAGGGCTTAAATTTACAAAAGGAACAAACTAATGACAAAAACCAGCATGAATACAAAAGAAGGGAAGTTGATACAATATACCAACCCTCCGAGCTTCACCCCAATACCAATAACAACAAATCAGAAGACAAGCACGGGTCGTGCCTGCTAGGCATACGGTCGTGCCCCACCCAAGATTCCAGGAAGAAAAAGATAAACAAAAGCAGACAAAAGACACGAGGTCGTGTCTCATGGACACGGGCCATGGTCAACTCTCAGATATGGAAATCTTGGATAGTACAAGTACAATGGCTATGGGGTTGTGTCGTTGACACACATGGCCGTGTGAGCATCCAGACTGACAAGCTCATTAAATGAAGACAAAGAAGAAGGAAGGCACGAGGACGTGCCCACTAGGCATGGGGCCATGTAAATTGTATGTTTCCAACTATAAATAGGGGTGCTTGGTTCACTTGCAACTCATCCCTTGGCAAACCACTTCTCTCACACTTGCCACCACTCCACCACCACAATACCACCATCATCCACTACATTCATCCATCATCCATCTCTAGAGTGTGTGTAGTAGTCTCGGGATCGAAGATTGATCGTAAGAGGTTTTGTCAAACAAAGGTCATGCTTGGCTAATCTCTTACCTCAATTGGTGAAGACAAGTCATTTATGTATTACGTTTGATTTCCAATCTTTAGTTAACTTTTTAATTGAGTTTGTATTTAATGAATTTAATAACTAGTTTTTTATATTGAAAGTGAATTTTATCCTATCATCTCTTCATGTTTTGTTGATTCACTCATTCGTGTCTTTACGATCTATATAAGTGCGTTAACTGCCTGGAAGGGGGTTAGAAGGGTGGTTTGGGTAAAGTTCTTGCCTCGTTCAGTGTATAGATCCTGCTAGGACTTGATTCAAGTTTATTAGGACTTGATTCAAGTTTATTAGGACTTCCTTTGAGGCAGAAAGCATCAAATCGGGGGAAGTAAGAATGGCTTGAATCCCTTATAAGTAAACTACTATTAAAACTTTAAACCGGCCTTGCATGACTGTATCCCTGCTGACTCAGACCAATATGGCTAAGGGTAGCGTTGCCTCCAAAAGTGGGATATGCCACATTTTGCATTAATAACTTAATTATCTTTCAATATTCCGGTCTTGCGGGACTTATCCCTGCTGACTCAGACCAATATGGTTGAGGGTAGTGTTGCCTCCAAAAGAGGGACATATCACTATAACTAAGATAATCTTTTAAAAAACCCAAAGTGGGGAAATCATTAAAGGATATATAAAAGATTATTCGGAACCAAGTGATTCTATCTTATCTATTTGTTTCTTTATTTATTTAGTTTCTTTCTTTCTTTTACTTACTAAAAACTTTTCATCAAAATTTGATTAGATTAGACGTCGACGATATTGCAGTATTAAAAACTCTTGTGTCCTTGGATGACCTTGGTATCTTACCATCACTATACTACGCCAACGACGGATGCACTTGCCCTAGAATGTTGTAGAGAGTGATAGTGTTATATCGTGTTTTATATATTTAAATCTTGATAAAAGAGTAAAAAAAATACTTAAAAATATAATAAAAATCATACACCCTCGCTCCACGTCAGCCGTCACAAATTCATCAAGCTCAACCGAGTTGAGCATAGCATTAGCAACCTGCAAATCAGAAAATTACTTAACACAAGTCTCTACTCAGGCAGTCTTCTTCTAGGGTGCCTTCTTGGGTTTCTGACCTTCCGAGATAACACCCAGGTCGCGCAAGACACCTACACAAGCATATGAAGGGAAAGTTAACCCTTGTTCTGATGAAGCTATGGACTCCTCGCTGGAAAGCATTACAACATCTTCCCCAGCAGGAGTCACGGCCCTACACGGCATAGGATTTAAGAAATGCGCACCTTCAGCGGCAGTTGGAGGTGTAGCAAATAACTCCGTGTGCGGGTACATGAAGTTTACCCGGATCTGGTTGTACTAGAGCTGCTCACCATCGCGTAGCGGCCTTACGCCATAATCCCAGAGCATGTAGGAAATGCTCGGTGATGCAGATCGATCTCTGAACAAAAAAAGTTATCATTGAATGATCTACTTCAAAGAAAGGACAAATAACGGTACGAAATGCAAGAAACTTCAAAGAAAGGACAAATAATGGTACGAAATGCAAGAAACTTACCAACACCGTCCTGGAGGAAAATAGGAACCTCCAAACTCTTGCGCGACAACCTGCCACTCATACCAGCAGCAACAAGTGTATTCTCACCGAAGGGTTGGTTCGGCAACAGCTTCAGATCAGTATACCATATCGCGCTCTTGGGCACGGTAAGTGTCTCTTTCTCTATCACCCTAGGGACGCGGAAGTCCATCGCGACAGGAATGACTTCCTCGCAAATAAAGAAGAACTTCCCTTTCCAATTGTGATAACTCTTGGGAGGGTTGATCAAAATTTTCTTTGCCACGCCGCGCATGGCAAAAGAAAGGAATCCAATATTGCTCTGTAATTGGTAGAAAACCCTAAACCGATGACGGTTGGGTCTAGACCTTGAGAACGACAAGTAAACTTGAAGTTCCTCACCCTCACCATGCCCAACAGGCTAAGCTGAGAAATGTGGAAGTGATAGTATGATAGAATTTCTCCGAGGAAGTTGGTTTCCGGTAATTGGAAATGTCACATCCTAACTGATGGCAGAAACATTGGAGTGAGACATAAATGAGATTGCTAGAGACATCATAACACTAATTGTGTCAATATATGATTAATTCAATTTGCATAAATACTAAATGAAATACATTGTTCAAAACCAAATACAATCAAGTATCAAACATAATCATGAAACAAAATAATAGTTTATTTCTTTGAGGTGAGTATCTATGTCCACCCTAATTGTGTTTCTTTATGTCATCATCAATCAACCTGCAACATGTATTAAAATATGATCAACATAAAGTTGGCGAGTATACAAGTTTGATAACATAGCATAATAGTAAAAATGTGTTTACTCGTATCTAACATGATAAAATGTATATCCTGTTACTAACATACTACACAAGTGTAAGCTATATGTCAAACCAGAGTTTAACGCATTCATGACTACCAAACAATGTCGAAACGAAGATGGTGTAACATAGTTTACTTAACAATACCACTAGAATACGGGCGGGGCGTTAGTCCTATAGCGCTATAATTGTTAAGGTATGCTTGCAAAGTTAATGAGCATATAGACACGTGTAAACATAACATGCGAGATTAACAAGTCTCATGTTAAATGGTGGATAGCGTGTGATTTTGTAACAAGTTTAATAGTGTTGCGTGTTGTTATATAATTGTACATGTTGCGCTCAAAGTGTATACAATTGAAAAAGGGATCGAGTATACTCACGGTTTTGCGTAGATGCCCACTAAACCGAGAGCTGATTAATTGAGGGTTGGTACACCGAGGTCACCCTGAAATGGGTAAATGAAGGTGTGAGTATTCTGATCTGTTAAAGGTTCAGATCAGACTTTAAAATATGAAAAAGTGCAAAATAAAACAAGTACGGGACCCTTCGTGCGAATAGGCCCTTCGTGTGAATGGGCCCTTCGCGCGAATGGTAGGCCATTCATGTGAATGGTCCAATTGTGCGAAGTTTTTGTGCGTAAAATTTAATTGTAAACTGTTTTAATGTTCAACAGTAGTGGTATTTGTCATAAAAGTGTAAACAGTAAGTAAAAATGTTCAAACAGTCAAATGAGGTAGTGGAACTAGGTTGGAAAGCCAAGGCTTCCACAGTTCACACTTCTGTCACAACTCAGATTCATCAATATTGAGGATGGTGAATCTGGAGTGACTTTAACATTTGAAGAACTGATGAACTTGAATTAAACAGAAAAGAAATCAAAACGAAAACTCGTGAAACAGTCCCTTTCGAATGAAGGGTGTTGCCTTTCACGCGAAGGGTGTAAAATCCGTCAAAATGATTGTTTGATCTATCTAAAACAGATCATTTCTTGATAAAAATTAACCCTAACACAAACCCACAACAATGAACTGAGTTGTGAGCCTGGTGGGTACCAGATTCCACCAAGTTTCGTGATAAACAAAATTTAAAGGTAAGAACAAGATTAAAGTAAAGGCTTTTAAATCTTAGTTTGAATCTCATAAGTGTTGAGGTTTCACCGGCAGTTTTCCATGGCAAACTTGTGAAAACCATCCAAGAGATGTCTTTAAACAATATGTTTTGAAGAAAAATGTTAAGAAATGAAATGAAAATGCAGGAAAGGTAAAGGAAAAGAAAGAAAATGAAAGAAAATAATTACTGGAAGCTTCTGATCGCAAGAGAGAATTTCAGAGCGTCTGAGAGTGTTTGGGCGACTGGGAAGGTGAAATGAGTGAGGCTAGGCGCTTATTGATAGGTTGAGGAGTGTGTTGGAGTGAGAGGGTCTTTCGTGCGAGAGGGTCTTGGAGTGACTGGGAACATTGGAGCAAGTGGCCATTCGCACGAAAGGCACCTCCCTCCGTGCGAGTGGCCTTGTCCATCCTCTCGAAGGTCCAAGTTCGATTATGTTCGTATTTTTAGCCGTTTTTCGATGTGACAAGCATAATTGTGTATTGTATAAGTATGAAACATGTATAATGGTGTTTAAACATTGATTTTGAGTATGAACATGTAAACAAGTCTAATATGTACAACATAAATGTGAATAAAATGCTTGAATTTCATTATGTACAACATAGTTGAAATGAAATAGAATACAATACCAATACAAATACAAGTTTCCAAAAATAGAGTTACAACAATACTTTCTAAATAAGGAAAGTACAGAAATGCGAAGCGTTACAGGAAATTTCCTTCTTGGAAGAAATCTGCAAACAAGGTAATATATCCCGCCGGTGCATCAGCCGTTGTCTGACTGGCCACTGGATACATAGCGTCCCACTCAACGGCAAACTGATGGTCGTTGACGATTTGCTCGAACGGAGGCATTCCTCCATCAACCTCCTCCACTTCGACAACGTCATCTTGAGGATCAGCCATGAAGATATTCAAGTTTTCTTGAAGGATTTGTGTGACACCCCAGGAAAACCATGAAACAACGCAACACAACTAGCTTCCTCAGTAACCACGTGCTAAATTTCGGGACGAAATTTCTTTCAAGTTGGGGATGATGTGACAACCCGAGTTTCCAAGGTCTTTACTTGTCACATTACTCGTTTCGTGAATTGTTTTTCGTAATTCTTTGCAGTATATCATGTTATATCATGTTCATGCTTGACATATGTGGATGTAACCATCTTGAATATTAGACTGTGAACTATGTGTATGTGGTGTATTATTATTATTATTATTATTTTATATGTACACAACGAACTAGGAACCTTCGCCATCCACACACTCGACGAACTTGGAACCTTCGCCGAACCAACCACCTGACGAAGATTGGAGCCTTCGTCACACTCACCATCTCGACGAACTTGCTACCTTCGTCGGGCACCGGCTTTGGCCCAAGACTGTCCCGCCGGCCTAATCTCATTTACGTTATAACCCTTGATATCGCAATCACATCAGAACACGTATAGAAACCCTAGAGCATCTATTTCTCTGTGACAGCAACTTTGATTTTCTGTGAAGCTCTCAGACATTCGTATCGATTAGTGACCTCTTGTTATAATCTGTTATGTGCTTGGTAATCGTATGATGTGATGGTGATTAGGGTTTGAGGATCTATATCTTCTTAATGCTTCGAATCTTTATGATTTGTATTTGTTCATGCTGATCGTGTACTTTAGGACTGTGAAGGAATTGATCTTATGATTATGTTATCATGATAAACTATGTGATTGGTTTAGGTTTGTTTGTGAGCCGATTTCGATGATATGTGTTACGTGTTGTATCGATATTGATTTGTGATTTTATATTATCTGATGTGGATGATAAACCGATTATAATGTCATGATTATAGCCGTAACATGTTTTAAAAGTGGAATGTAACTGTTACTTGGATTGATTTCAATAATGCTAACCGTATGATAGGAATGATGGTATGATTATGTAACTGTTAGAATATATTAGGGTTCTTGTGTTTCATAACTGTTGATGATGATCATGCTTAACCCGACGAAATCCTTACCCGGCGAACCTTCATTTGACGAACCTCCAATTGGACGAACCTCCATTCGGCGAACCTTGGGTCGACGAAGCTTCAAGCTTCGTCATGACCTTCGTCGTGCCCTATATCGACGAACTCTCAAGGTTCGTCGTGATCCTTCGTCATGGCTCTATATTGACGAAACCTCAAGGTTCATCGTGAAGTTTATAAGGAACAGTAGGTTAATATGTTTGTGTATGCTGCATGCATGTTAGAAATTGATTATTGGCATTCACTTTAATGATGTTTTCATGTGATCGAATGACATGATTTAGTTTTCACACCTAGTACACCTAACTGTTAGACATGGTTATGGAACATGCATGTAGACTGTGAATATGAATGGACTATATAACTGCTGTGTATTAATCGGTGATCATTACCTGGCATGCATTTTATGGTTAGAACATACGCAAAAACATTACGAACATAAACTGATCACGTGTGTATGAATACATAGGCTTTGATTGAATAAATTGAACGAGTAGTTAAACATACCGAGCAAACCGAGGTGAGTTCACACACTTTCTAAGGCATGGGATTCCCGGTGGTTGGGAATGGGTTAAATAATTAAAACGGAACCTACATATCCTCCTTGGGTAGGATATGTACCTCCATCCTCCATGGGTAGGATGCCAATGTTAGCCATGCGTATTCTCCTTGGGTAGAATTCGTACGTTCGTCCTCCTTGGGTAGGACAACAACCTTAAACTTACTAGACAAAACTCTATCAGGAAGTCCCTCATTTTTATATCGACTTAATCGCCGGGCCAATAGCGAGCGGGTCATTAGTTAATAGCGCTATTAGGGTTGACAAGCCTCACACCGTGCCGGTAGGACAGGCGTACTAATGGATCTGGGCACTCAGTCAATGATGATAGAGATTGACTTAGGGCACAACTTACTTTCGTCAGTTGTCGATATGGTAACGGTCTGGTGGTTCACATAGGGAAGCCCCCACTGACTATGGATATGGTTTGGGAAACAAAGATACTGGCTAACTCGTGGTTTACGAAACAACTTATGGTTTTTGAAACAAACTTTTAAAACTAAACAACCAACTGTGAACTCTCTCAACTTTGTTGTTGACTTGTTGTTACATGCCTTGCAGGTCGTTAGATGCTTATGGAGCTTGCACGAGGAGGAGAGGTCGTTGTGGGATATGGACTGTTATGTCCCGTGCTTAACATTTGAACTTTAAACTATGGTTTGGTTATTTAAACATTACTATGCTTCCGCTGATTACTTAAACATGTTTCGTTTCTTTTGAACACTAATTATCTTGGGTTTGGTTTTATTTACTTAATTGCAATGTTCAATATGATTGGTGGCTGGATCCTGGTCGTGTCACGCCTCCAAGCGGTGATACTCCGCATGTGGATTTTGGGGGTGTGACAGATTGGTATCAGAGCCATTGGTTATAGTGAACTTGGTTTTAAAAAGGGAAAAACTTTTTTTGACAAAACCAGACTATAACCTGTACAGTGCTCAACAATCCACAACGACGCTTCGCTCCACGTGCAAGGCTCAACACTATAGGTGATATGATTTATGTTATATTTCCTACTTGTTAGTTACATAGTACATTGTTCGTGGTATGCTTTGGTTAACGTAGCAACTATTGTTAGACACTCATTGTGTGCTCACTCTCTTCTGTCACTCCACACTTACGCATTGTCACGACACTTTTCTCACTCGTGCTCTCTTTATTCTGAAGATCATGAGTGGACGTATCAACCTAATTCAAGCCCAGCTGGCGGCTTTAATCAGTGAACAAGTTGCTGCAGCACTCGCAGCCGCTCAGGCAGGAGGTATAACCTGCCATTGCAACTTACTCTAGGATCTTTAGATCCTACTCTCGTGAACCAACACTTGTGATTAACCTTGTCTCTTCTTACACACACGACAGGTCAACATGCTCAGCCCCTGCGTGTACTTTCAAAACTTTTATGGACTGCCGACCTACTACTATCAACGGCACTGAAGGAGCTGTAGGCCTCCTCCACTGGTTCGAGAAGCTCGAATCTGTCTTCGAGATGTGTGAATGCCCTAAGGCTCGTAGGGTGAAGTATGCTACTGGTACTCTTGAAGGTGTAGCACTCACGTGGTGGAACGCTCAGGTCCAAATGCTGGGGTTGGTTGCTGCTAATGCCACCCCATGGAATGACTTCAAAGATTTGATCAACGAAGAGTACCGCAATCGTGATGACATCCACAAACTGGAAAGGGAATTCTACAACTTAAAGATGACGGGGTCGGGAATCGAAGCATACACGAAAAGATTGAACGAACTGGCTATCTTGTGTCCTACTAAGGTAGATCCTCCTATCAAGCGTATCGAGCTGTACCTCAAAGGTTTAGTGCCAGAGATCCAGAGTCATGTGACTGCAGCGAACCTCGCCACTATCCAGCAAGTTATTCGTTTGGCTCATCGTCTCACTGATCAGGCAGTCGAGCAGAACAAGTTGCCCAAGCGTATTGGTGCTACTACTACTACTTCTGATGCCCCCAGCGACAACAAGCGCAAATGGGATGGAGTCTCAAGCAAGGGTTCAACATCAGCTCAGTCTCAGTCTCAGCAGCGAAGGACTGATGACTACAAGAGCCCTGGTCAGCAATCTTTGAGTAGTCAGGGGCAGGGTGGATAGGAAACCACCCCAAGTGCAACCGATGCAACATGCATCATAGTAGGCCGTGCAATAAGGGTCGTTGTCAGAGGTGTAACAAGCTTGGTCATGAAGCTAAGGATTGCAGGGGCGCACAACCGGAAAATCAGAATCGTCAACAACAGCCACCAGCTCCACAGAACCAGCAGCAGCAACAGCAGGGTAACAGGGGATGCTATCAATGTGGTGTTGAAGGTCACTTCAAGAGAAACTACCCCCAGTTGAACCAGAAGCAGAACAACAACAATAATCAGGGGAACGGGAACAATAACGGGGGTAGCAATGATGGAAATGGTGCCAGGGGACGTGCTTTCGTGCTGGGTCAGGGTGACGAGAGGAACGATCCCAACGTTGTGATGGGTAAGTTTCTTCTGGATGACTTCTTTGTTACTATTTTATTCGATTCGGGTGCCGATACTAGTTATGTGTCCTTAAAAGTTAGTCAAATGCTTAAGCGCACTCCAACACTTTCGAACACCAAACACATGGTAGAGCTAGCAAACGGTAAAAGTCTCGAAGCCACACACATAGTTAATGGTTGTAATCTCGTCCTAGCTGGTCAGACTTTCTCTATCGATCTTATCCCTATCGTTCTTGGTAGTTTCGACGTCATTATTGGGATGGATTGGCTATCTCAACATCAAGCGTAGATTATTTGCAAGGAGAAAATCGTCCGTATTCCTCGTTCTTGTGAAGAACCTCTTATGATTCATGGCGACAAGAGTGGTGCTGTGGTGGGCATCATCTCTTTCCTTAAGGCCCAGAAGTGTTTGCGAAAGGGCCACACTGCTATTCTAGCCCTCATTTCCGATGCATCCTCGAAAGAAAAGAAGATAGAAGACATTCCTATTATGCGCGACTTTCCTGAGGTATTTCCTGAGGAATTACCTGGTCTTCTGCCTCATCGACAAGTCGAGTTCCAAATCGAGCTAGCTCCTAGAGCAGCACCAATAGCTAGTGCACCTTATCGTTTAGCTCCATCAGAACTTAAAGAACTATCCATGCAAATACAAGAGTTTTTGGATAGGGGTTTTATTCGCCCTAGCTCTTCGCCTTGGGGAGCTCCAGTACTATTTGTGAAAAAGAAATATGGTACCTTCAGAATGTGTATTGATTACCGCGAACTCAACAAGGTGACCGTGAAGGATCGCTATCCCCTCCCACGCATTGATGACTGATTCGACCAGTTACAAGGGTCGAGTTTCTGCTCAAAGATTGACCTGAGGTCAGGCTACCATCAACTGAGAGTCCGAGACGAGGATATCTCTAAGACAGCATTCAGGACTCGTTATGGGCATTACGAGTTTCTGGTTATGCCTTTTGGATTAACAAACGCACATGCGGTCTTCATGGATCTCATGAACAGAGTGTGCAAGCCTTTCCTGGATAAGTTTGTTATTGTATTCATCGACGACATCCTGATCTATTCGAAGAGTCAGGAGGAATACGAGCATCACCTGAGACTTATTTTGGAACTTCTTCGAGCAGAGCAGCTGTATGCCAAATTCTCGAAATGTGACTTTTGGCTTCGTGAAGTCCACTTTCTAGGCCACGTGGTAAACAAGGATAGGATTCATGTTGATCCATCCAAGGTAGACTCAATCAAGAACTGGCCTGCACCCCGTACACCAACAGAAATCCGCCAATTCTTGGGTTTGGCGGGCTACTACAGAAGGTTTATTAAGGATTTCTCAAAGATTGCGCAACCTCTCACCTCACTAACTCAGAAGGGTGTCACTTATCGTTGGAGTGATGCACAGGAGTTTGCATTTCAGCACTTAAAAGATAGACTTTGTAGCACACCAATTCTCTCACTGCCTGAAGGCACAGACGATTTCGTGGTTTATTGCGACGCGTCCATCCAAGGACTTGGTTGCGTGTTGATACAACGTGACAAGGTCATCGCTTACGCATCACGCCAACTTATAGTTCACGAAAGGAACTACACTACGCACGACTTGGAGTTGGGAGCAGTGGTTTTTGCTCTTAAGATATGGAGACATTACCTGTACGGTACCAAGTGCACCATTTACACCGATCACAGGAGTCTCGAGCATATATTCAAGCAAAAGGAGTTAAACATGTGACAACGTCGATGGGTCAAACTCTTGAATGACTACGAATGCGCGATCAAGTACCATCCGGGCAAGGCCAATGTTGTGGCTGGCGCCCTCAGCCGAAAGGAGACAAAACCTAAGCGCGTGCGCGCGTTACAACTTACCATCCAATCTAGTCTTCCTACTCAGATACGAGATGCTCAGGTTGAAGCATTGAAAGTAGAGAATATGATGGCCGAGTCTCTACGAGGATCGAGGAAACGATTAGAATAAAAGGAAGACGGCGCTTACTACGTAACAGGGCGTATCTGGGTCCACTTTACGGAAACTTACGCGGGCTTGTGATGGATGAAGCGCACAAGTCTCGTTACTCAGTACATCCTGGTTCGGATAAGATGTACCACGACTTAAAGACTACATACTGGTGGCCTAGCATGAAAGCCAACATAGCAACTTACGTCAGTAAATGTTTGACTTGTACGAGAGTCAAGATCGAATATCAGAAACCATCCGGCCTACTCCAACAACCAGAGATCCCGACATAGAAATGGGAGCAAATTTCCATGGATTTCGTTACTGGCCTGCCTCGATCTCAACGCGGAAATGACACTATTTGGGTGATAGTGGATCGATTGACTAAGTCTGCGTACTTTTTGGCTATCAAAGAAACAGACAAGTTTTCTACTTTAGCAGACGTTTACCTAAAGGAAGTGGTTTCGAGGCATGGGGTGCCAACCTCCATTATTTCCGATCGTGATGCGCGTTTTACTTCTGAACTCTGGCAAGCAATGCACAAGTCCTTTGGCTCATGTTTAGACATAAGCACCGCTTATCATCCACAGAAAAGCTACGCTAATAAGCGCAGGAAACCACTCGAGTTCCAGGTTGGGGATCGAGTGCTACTCAAAGTCTCACCTTGGAAAGGTGTAGTTCGTTTTGGCAAACGAGGCAAACTCAATCCGCGTTATGTCGGACCGTTCGAAATCATTGAGAAAATTGGCAAAGTGGCTTACAAATTGAATCTACCTGAAGAACTCAGCGGAGTTCACAACGTATTTCACGTGTCAGATCTGAAGAAGTGTCTGTCAGATGAGACCCTCATAATTCCTTTGAAGGAGCTCACAATCGACGATCAGCTATGATTCGTCGAGGAACCAGTAGAAATCACAGACCGAGATGTTAAGGTTCTCAAGCGCACCTGAATACCTCTTGTTAGAGTTCGTTGGAACTCCCGTCTGTCACACCCCTTTCTGCGGCGGAAGCACGAGGTGTGATCATGAAAGGTTCTCATTGCATACGAAGAGTAAACATGCTACATGCTCGTAAAATAACATTCAAATACCATAATTTGAAAACATACGTTAGCGTTTACATCGCTAAGTCGCATAAAACATTGTCTTAAAAGTTTACAACTTTATTCAAAGTTAAACACAAGCGACATCCACGAGCATAAGCTAGACCACGCGCACATCCATCCTAGTTACCTGAAATACATGTGAGTTTTTGGAAAAACGTCAACATAATGTTGGTGTGAATTCATGCTGTTTTGTATTTCATGTTTGTATACTTTGTATGAAAACATAGTTTGTGAGTAAATCAAGTTTTCATATGTAAATCCAGTTTCATGTGTACACCACGTACATCTGTATAATTCAATTTCTTCTTGAGTACCCCACGTACTCAAGTTTAATTCTCATTCTCTTGAGTACCCCACGTACTTCAAGTATAATTCAATCTTCTTGAGTACCCCACGTACTTCAAGTTATATATCAATTTTGTATGGTATGAATTTTATGTAAATACAGTATTTCTGTAATTATCAGATTGTTAATGGGTTGCAAAGCCATTAACCTGTGGCACGTCATAGGAAGTCACCAAACCTAAGGCATTTAATTGGTATATTCTGAGACACAAAAGCACTCCTCGATTCTCGCCCCGACCAGGAGTGTGGCTGCCAGGCACCCGTTAGATCTAACCTTTTGTTCTGCGGTCTGAATGTATACGTTGATTAATGGTGCTTCTGTACCCTATTCGTGACACTATTTCTCATAACGCATCCTACTTGGTTCTCGTTCTCACCAAGCGCGTTTCTTGTTATCATTTCTCATAGCGCCTCATACTTGGTTCTCGTTCTCACCAAGTGCGCTTCTCATATTCTTATATTTCATCACACTTGGTTCTCGTTCTCACCAAGTGTACTTCTTGTATTCTTATGTTTCGTCATACTTGGTTCTCGTTCTCACCAAGTGTACTTCTCGTATTTATATCATACCAATTATAAATTTTGTACATTTGTACATGTATTTCACCCCCGAAGTTATAAAAACTGAAAACAGTTAAAGAGAAAAGGGGGAGCATGAACTCACAACTTTGCGTTCCTAGCGTCGTAAACTCCACCGGGTTTGCTTAATTAACGTCGTAACCTATACGCGTTTTCTTAACGTTAGTCACTAGACTTGCGTCGCACAAGTACAGTCACTCTCTTTTGTATATTTTCTTGTGTTAAAAATATTCTATATTTTTAACTACGTATTTTACTTATATTATTTTCTCCAAAAATAAATATAAGTCTTTTGTGTTTCGCACTTTGCACCCGAATTATGTATCTTGTATTTTGTATGTGCATTTTTATGTTTATACTCCTCATGAGCATTTAGTGTATTTTTAAGTCTTAATACACTAGCACGTATAACACATACTATATACACTTAGCACCAAAGTTGGTGATCAAATAATATATATTTTTCTTTCAAAAATATATACTTAATATCCATTTTTATTCTCGAAAAATCACCATTTCTTATCACCAAAAATTAGGGAAACCTTGGTAATACTTTTAAATACATTTTTAGGGAATAAGTTTCTCAAAAACTTATATTTTTCTAAGTGTCAAAATTTATAAAAATTTGGACAGAGTTTCCCCTAAAAATGGACGTTTCCCATGTTTTCAAAACATGTGTTTATTTTCTTTTAAATCGTCATCGATCATCAACAACAATTATCAACAATAATCGTCAACAATAATCACTAATTTCATGAACTTGAATATTTACAAAAATGTGTAGTAATTTACTAGCACATTTAGTAAGTCTTGTTATCTTTAAAAATAAGTTTAATTTCCTAAAAAAACTTTATTTTTAAAGAGTATGAAGTTTTACAACTTCTAGTCGGTTTTTACGAAAATTATTTCTTTGCTAAAACCCTTGTTACACAAGTATCCATACACTTGTTTGTTCACAAAAACCACTTTTGTTTGCGTAAGACCCGGTTTAGAACATGTGATTTCTTTAAAGTGTGGTTCTTCAAAAATACCACTTGCAGATACGTAGATCCGCTAGTTTTAAACACCAATGTACAGGTTAAATTACTTTTACACAAGTAAAATATTTTACACAAGTTCATGTCTCTAGTGTGGTAGAGTTTCGCCTTTTAACCCTTGTAGTAACCAAAAACGAGCTTATGTGAAGATCCATGATCTTACAAAGTCGGGTTAAACGATGATCCGAGCTACCACATCATAGATCGGGTCTCAAAAATCTCATATTCCAAATACTACAACTTTTACACAACACATGTGTTAATAACCACCATTTTAGTATTTTTACTAGACTTTAAAGCTTCAAAATGTAAGTTAACGATATTTAACCGACAATATTCCTTTTAACCACCTTAGATAAGCTTAAAAACAAGTTTTAAGTGTTATACCTCTAGCTCAAGGCTAGGGAAGAATCCTGACGAAAAAGAGGTGGATAAAAGCTAACGGTAGAGGTCCTTCGTGTTCCGCTTGCTCCGAGGCTCCTAATACGTGACCCTTGAAGTGTGTATGATGTTGAAATGTCAAGAACTAAACTTGAAAGTGTGATGGTGAGTGGGAGAGGGTTCGGCCGAAGGTAGGGGAGAGCAAGAGAGAAAGAGTGTGTTGGTGAAAAATGATGGTGATTATCTCAAGTGTAGGTGTGTATATATAGGAAAGATTAAGGTGTATTATCCAAAGGTTTATATGTCACCATGATATTAAACATAATCTAATAAAATAATAAGTCTTGTACTTTGGTGTCTCCCCTAGTTATGGGGCCGGTTATGAGCAAGGGGGGGGGGGGTTCGATCCAAACTAGTGTAGTTAGGTGATGGTTATGTTAAATAGGTTAAGTTAAGTATTTAACTTAGTTACTTGTGTGCTATGCGTTACCACGGGTGTTAGGGTAATCAGGGACCCTAACTGGCTCAGAAAATATAAATAGTGAAAATATTAATATTTTCATGTTCCGGGTAAAGCCCGGTTGTTCGGTTACATACCGATTCGTTAAAGTGCTAAATTACACCTTTTAGTGTCTAATAAGTGTCTTTTTGTAACACTATCGGTTCCCAACACTTAGGGAAATATTCTGGATAATAAAACAACATTTCTGCATAATATTTATACGTCTAAATGCTGAATTATTGCTGATTTGTATAAATTCTGCACTTAAAGTGCGTTTCGGGTGCTTTTTAGTGCTTATTTTTGCTTTCGCAATGTATATAAATTAAACCCTTGTATGTACTCTTGGGTTTTAATGCATTCTTGTTGTCGGACCTACACCTAGGCCTCAATTCTGATGTCTGACTGCTTTCTGCAGTTCTGTTGACACAGTGTGTCTTACCGGTGAGTTTACTATTATTCTGACGCAACGCTCTCGTTTACGCATAAAGCAATATTTTGTAGTATACAACATGCATGAATTCACTTGTTTAATCATGTGTTCAGACATTGCTGACAATTAAACTCATAATTGCAGTCATTAAGCAATAATTATAGTGTACGGAAATTACCGGTTTGTGCCAGTTGTCACAGTCTCCCCCCGTTAAAAGAATTTCGTCCCGAAATTCAGACTGAACTAACTCTCGCTGGAGTCTTCTTGAATAGGTGGGGATACTTTTTCTTGAACTGGTCTTCACGTACCCATGTGTACTCGGGTCCGTGTTTTGAGCTCCAACGTACTTTGACAAGTTTCACACTGCTCCTCCTGGTCTTGTTGACTTTCCAGTCAGTAACCTCAACGGGTTGTTCTGTAAATCGGAGGGCTTCATCAATATGTACTTCATCCATCGGGATGGTCACGTTTTCTTGCGTTGGACTCTTCTTCAGGTTGGATACATGAAACGTATCATGTACTCCATTAAGTTCTGCCGGTAACTCCAACTTGTATGCCACGGTACCAATTCTTCTCAATATTCTGAATGGTCCGATGTATCGTGGATTCAACTTTCCACGCTTTCCAAATCTGACTACGCCCTTCCATGGTGAGACTTTTAACAACACTTTGTCTCCCACCTTGAAATCTACCGATTTTCTATTTGGATCCGCGTAGCTCTTTTGTCGCTCTCGAGCCGCCTTAATGCGCTCTCGGATCTGCGCAATCTTGTCGGTTGTCTCTTGTACAAGTTCAGGACCAACCATACGCTTATCTCCAGCGTCTGCCCAACATAAGGGCGATCGGCATTTGCGGCCATACAGAGCTTCGAACGGCGCGGCTTTTATGCTTGTATGATAGCTGTTATTGTAGGAAAACTCAACTAAAGGTAGATGAGTATCCCAGCTGCCGCCTAGGTCCATGACACATGCGCGAAGCATATCTTCTAGCGTTTGTATAGTCCGTTCGCTCTGGCCGTCTGTTTGTGGATGGAATGCCGTGCTTAGATCTAACTGAGATCCAAAGGCTTCCTGAAATGATTGCCAGATTCTTGAGACAAAGCGTCCATCTCTGTCTGAAATGATTGAGATTGGCACTCCATGACGTGCCACAATCTCTCTTAAGTATATCTCTGCCAGCTTTCCAGTGCTATCCTTCTCTCGGATTGGTAGGAAATGCGCAGACTTCGTCAATCGATCAACTATTACCCATATCATATCGTGCCCTCTCGGGGTCCTGGGTAATTTCGTTATGAAGTCCATCGAGATTTGTTCCCACTTCCACATGGGAATCTCTGGTTGTTGTAGTAGGCCGGACGGCTTCTGATATTCCGCCTTAACCTTAGCACAGGTTAGGCATTTTCCAACATAGACAGCAACGTCGCTTTTGAGTCTCGGCCACCAATAATATTCCTTCAAGTCTTGATACATTTTGTCCGATCCTGGATGGATCGAATATCTCGATTTGTGGGCTTCATTAAGGATGACTTCTCGTATGCCACCATAGAGTGGAACCCAAATACGCTTTTTGAAGTATAAGGCTCCCTCTTCGTTTGGCACCATGTATTTCAGCATACCCCGTAGGTATTCAGCTTTACGGTTCTCTTCTTTAAGAGCTTCTTGTTGTGCATCCCGAATGCGTGCAGTGAGGTTCGTTCGAATCGTCATTTCCAATGCTCGAACCCTTAGGGTCTTAACCCTTTCTTTTCGGCTCAACGCGTCTGCTACAACGTTCGCCTTTCCAGGATGGTACTTAATCTCACAGTCATAATCATTCAGCAGCTCGACCCAACGTCGCTGGCGCATATTCAATTCCTTCTGATCAAATATGTGTTGTAAGCTTTTGTGATCTGTGAAGATTGTACATCGAGTACCATATAAATAATGTCGCCAAATCTTCAAGGCGAATACCACTGCACCCTGCTCCAGGTCGTGAGTGGTATAATTTCTCTCGTGAACCTTCAGTTGTCTTGAAGCGTAAGCGATGACTTTTTGGCGTTGCATGAGCACGCAACCCAAGCCTTGTCGTGAGGCGTCACAGTATACCACGAAGTCTTCAGTGCCTTCGGGTAACGATAGTATCGGTGCATCGCAGAGCTTGTTCTTAAGTAGCTGAAAGGCTTCTTCTTGTTTGTGACCCCAGTCGTACTCCTTGTCTTTCTGAGTCAGGGTCGTTAGCGGTTGAGCCATCTTCGAGAAATTCTCAATGAATCGCCGATAGTAGCCCGCTAAGCCCAAAAATTGTCGAACTTCAGTTGGGGTCTTGGGAGCTTCCCAATTCTTTATTGCTTCAATCTTGGACGGGTCTACATGAATGCCCTTCTCATTCACCACGTGACCAAGAAATTGTACTTCGCGAATCCAGAATTCGCATTTCGAGAACTTTGCATAAAGTTTCTCTTTCTTCAGTAGCTCCAAGATGGTTCTAAGATGTTGCTCATGTTCTTCTTTCGTTCGCGAGTAAATCAGGATATCATCGATAAATACAATCACGAATTTATCGAGATATGGTTTGCATACGCGGTTCATTAGGTCCATAAAGACCGCTGGCGCGTTCGTCAATCCAAATGGCATCACAAGAAATTCGTAGTGCCCATAGCGTGTTCTGAATGCAGTCTTTGGCACGCTTTCATCTTGGATTCTCAGCTGATGGTATCCAGATCGAAGATCGATCTTGGAATAGTAGCTTGATCCTTGCAGTTGATCAAATAAGTCATCAATCCTTGGTAGCGGATACCGATTCTTGATTGTGAGCTTGTTCAGTTCCCTGTAATCGATACACATCCGCAGTGATCCATCCTTCTTCTTCACAAACAATACTGGAGCTCCCCAAGGTGAGAAGCTTGGCCTTATGAATCCTTTATCCAACAACTCCTGGAGTTGTGTAGATAACTCTTGCATTTCGGATGGTGCAAGTCGATAGGGTGCCTTGGCTACAGGAGCAGCTCCTGGAACCAAGTCTATACGGAATTCGACTTGTCGTTGCGGAGGTAGTCCTGGCAGATCTTCAGGGAACACATCAGGAAATTCCTTCACCACAGGAATGTCTTCGAGTTTTGGCTCTACAGCCTTCTTGTCTATAACGTGTGCTAGGAAAGCGACACATCCTTTCCTCAAGCACTTCTGTGCCTTCATGCAACTGATGATTCGAAGAGGCGCGTCTCGTTTTTCTCCATGCACGATAAGAGTTTCACCATTCGCTAAAGGGATGCGAATGATTTTCTCATGACAGATAACTTCAGCTCTGTTCTTGGACAACCAGTCCATTCCGACCACTACATCGAAGCTACCCAATTGAATAGGTAGGAGGTCGATGTTAAATCTTCGTTCACCAAGTTCTAGTGTGCAGCCTTTAACAACTTCGCCCGATTCAACAAGTTTACCATTGGCTAGTTCTATGGGATAAGGAATTTCTAATCTACTAGATTCTATTCCGAGTATGCGTTTTAAATTCCACAGACATGAAACTATAATCGGTGCCAGTGTCGAATAATATGGATGCAAAGTGATTGTTAATGAGGAACGTACCGTTGACCACATTAGGGTCCTTGTGTGCGTCCCTTGCTCTAATTACAAATGCTCGGGTCTGAGCATTGTTTCCCCTTGGGCAATTTTTCTTGAAATGATCCACGCCTCCACAACCAAAGCATCCTTGGCTTTGCCCAGCTCCACGGCTATTCCGGTTACCATTGCCATTCTCATTCCCATTCCTTCCGTTTCCCCAACAGTTTTCTGCTTGGTGACCCAATCTACCACATTTGTCGCACCTTGGAATGCGACAAGCTCCTTTATGATGAAACTTACATTTTTGGCATTCAGGCATGGAGCCTTGGTATGCCTTGGTTGAAAGGGTCTTCGCCTCCTGAGACGGGTTAGCGTCACGCTTTTTGTTGAAACCTTCGTTGTTGCGAGTCGCTTGATTCAGATTCGAACGCTTTCTCTTCTTGTCACCGGACGACTCATCATGTGTCTCGGTCTTCTTTGTTGGGTTCAACGATAACTTCTTCTTACGAACACAATCTTTGGTCAGGCTGACAGCCAGAGTTACAGCCTCAGTGATTGTTTGTGGTTTGGCTGACGTCACCATGCCACGAAATTCTGAGGCCAGTCCCCAAATGTAGCGTTCGACACGCTTGAATTCGGGAGTCACCATGTAGGGAAGCACTCTGGACAGATCGTGGAATCTTCGAGTATAACTATCAATATGAGCACCTTCCATAGTCAAGTGCCAGAACTCTGTTTCCAGTCTTTGGAGTTCAGCACGAGAGCAAAACTTCTCTCTCATCCTTTCCTTCAGTTCCTCCCAAGTTAGACCATACGCGGCATTTTTGAGCAAGGTTTGGGCTTGCAGATTCCACCAAGTCAGAGCTTCATCGGCAAACAACCCGGTAGCAAAGGTGACTTGTTGATCCGCGGTACACTTGCTCATGCGGAAGGTAGCTTCAGTCTTCTCCGTCCAGCGCACAAATGCTACTGCACCTCCTGTGCCATCATAGTTCATCGGCTTGCAGTCGAGGAACTGCTTAAATGTGCAGCTTCGAACTGCGCTGTCTCCAGATGAATCTCCATTCCCATTATGTCTAGCGTTGTTTGGTCCTCCACTATCTTGAGTACGGTTTGCCTCGTACTGGGCGATAGCAGCGGAGATCCTTTCTTCCAGTAGAGCCTCCAGCTCTTCGGCAATTCTTGGCAGTGGGGGAGGAGGAGGTTGGTCACGAGCGTTCACAGCTCTTTTGGGTGCCATGTTCTGAAGAACACAACCCAATAGGGTTAGACATTTGTTTGATATCGTCATACGAGATAGTGGTAGTATTTATATATACACAAGCATATACCACCTAGTAACATCAAACAATCCGCCAATTGTATAAATCAATTCATACTGCAGCAAGCATGTAGAGTTAGGTAAACACCTTATTGACGGTTCTTGTCTTTATGTCCTAAATCATTACTCTGGCAGAGTACTTAGTAGGCTTGCACGGAGGGAATCTATACGTGACAAGACTTGCTGTGATTTTTGTGCACTGAATTCCATAATTATGTATGCATCCATAATTACGTAATTCCTTGCACAGTCCGCACAGTTCGTTTCATCCTCGTATTTCTTCCTTCAGATGGGCCATTGCTTTCAGGTAAAGTCACATATACTTGTGACATTCCACTTCTAGTACATGTTAATTATCACACATAATTGCAAGTAATTTCTAGTCAACGACAAGTGCTACTCAAGTGCACTCTAAGTCTTGTAGTGTCCTTTCTAGACTCATGTAGACAGTTTCAGGTAGTGGATGTCGCGGGACGTTTTATGCAATGAAAACTCTTTGAAAATTGTTTTCGTGAATGGATCCTAGAGATTGTAGACTAGACTCGAGAAGGAATCCTGGTTCACTACAATCGCAGCTCTGATACCAATCTGTCACACCCCTTTCTGCGGCGGAAGCACGAGGTGTGATCATGAAAGGTTCTCATTGCATACGAAGAGTAAACATGCTACATGCTCGTAAAATAACATTCAAATACCATAATTTGAAAACATACGTTAGCGTTTACATCGCTAAGTCGCATAAAACATTGTCTTAAAAGTTTACAACTTTATTCAAAGTTAAACACAAGCGACATCCACGAGCATAAGCTAGACCACGCGCACATCCATCCTAGTTACCTGAAATACATGTGAGTTTTTGGAAAAACGTCAACATAATGTTGGTGTGAATTCATGCTGTTTTGTATTTCATGTTTGTATACTTTGTATGAAAACATAGTTTGTGAGTAAATCAAGTTTTCATATGTAAATCCAGTTTCATGTGTACACCACGTACATCTGTATAATTCAATTTCTTCTTGAGTACCCCACGTACTCAAGTTTAATTCTCATTCTCTTGAGTACCCCACGTACTTCAAGTATAATTCAATCTTCTTGAGTACCCCACGTACTTCAAGTTATATATCAATTTTGTATGGTATGAATTTTATGTAAATACAGTATTTCTGTAATTATCAGATTGTTAATGGGTTGCAAAGCCATTAACCTGTGGCACGTCATAGGAAGTCACCAAACCTAAGGCATTTAATTGGTATATTCTGAGACACAAAAGCACTCCTCGATTCTCGCCCCGACCAGGAGTGTGGCTGCCAGGCACCCGTTAGATCTAACCTTTTGTTCTGCGGTCTGAATGTATACGTTGATTAATGGTGCTTCTGTACCCTATTCGTGACACTATTTCTCATAACGCATCCTACTTGGTTCTCGTTCTCACCAAGCGCGTTTCTTGTTATCATTTCTCATAGCGCCTCATACTTGGTTCTCGTTCTCACCAAGTGCGCTTCTCATATTCTTATATTTCATCACACTTGGTTCTCGTTCTCACCAAGTGTACTTCTTGTATTCTTATGTTTCGTCATACTTGGTTCTCGTTCTCACCAAGTGTACTTCTCGTATTTATATCATACCAATTATAAATTTTGTACATTTGTACATGTATTTCACCCCCGAAGTTATAAAAACTGAAAACAGTTAAAGAGAAAAGGGGGAGCATGAACTCACAACTTTGCGTTCCTAGCGTCGTAAACTCCACCGGGTTTGCTTAATTAACGTCGTAACCTATACGCGTTTTCTTAACGTTAGTCACTAGACTTGCGTCGCACAAGTACAGTCACTCTCTTTTGTATATTTTCTTGTGTTAAAAATATTCTATATTTTTAACTACGTATTTTACTTATATTATTTTCTCCAAAAATAAATATAAGTCTTTTGTGTTTCGCACTTTGCACCCGAATTATGTATCTTGTATTTTGTATGTGCATTTTTATGTTTATACTCCTCATGAGCATTTAGTGTATTTTTAAGTCTTAATACACTAGCACGTATAACACATACTATATACACTTAGCACCAAAGTTGGTGATCAAATAATATATATTTTTCTTTCAAAAATATATACTTAATATCCATTTTTATTCTCGAAAAATCACCATTTCTTATCACCAAAAATTAGGGAAACCTTGGTAATACTTTTAAATACATTTTTAGGGAATAAGTTTCTCAAAAACTTATATTTTTCTAAGTGTCAAAATTTATAAAAATTTGGACAGAGTTTCCCCTAAAAATGGACGTTTCCCATGTTTTCAAAACATGTGTTTATTTTCTTTTAAATCGTCATCGATCATCAACAACAATTATCAACAATAATCGTCAACAATAATCACTAATTTCATGAACTTGAATATTTACAAAAATGTGTAGTAATTTACTAGCACATTTAGTAAGTCTTGTTATCTTTAAAAATAAGTTTAATTTCCTAAAAAAACTTTATTTTTAAAGAGTATGAAGTTTTACAACTTCTAGTCGGTTTTTACGAAAATTATTTCTTTGCTAAAACCCTTGTTACACAAGTATCCATACACTTGTTTGTTCACAAAAACCACTTTTGTTTGCGTAAGACCCGGTTTAGAACATGTGATTTCTTTAAAGTGTGGTTCTTCAAAAATACCACTTGCAGATACGTAGATCCGCTAGTTTTAAACACCAATGTACAGGTTAAATTACTTTTACACAAGTAAAATATTTTACACAAGTTCATGTCTCTAGTGTGGTAGAGTTTCGCCTTTTAACCCTTGTAGTAACCAAAAACGAGCTTATGTGAAGATCCATGATCTTACAAAGTCGGGTTAAACGATGATCCGAGCTACCACATCATAGATCGGGTCTCAAAAATCTCATATTCCAAATACTACAACTTTTACACAACACATGTGTTAATAACCACCATTTTAGTATTTTTACTAGACTTTAAAGCTTCAAAATGTAAGTTAACGATATTTAACCGACAATATTCCTTTTAACCACCTTAGATAAGCTTAAAAACAAGTTTTAAGTGTTATACCTCTAGCTCAAGGCTAGGGAAGAATCCTGACGAAAAAGAGGTGGATAAAAGCTAACGGTAGAGGTCCTTCGTGTTCCGCTTGCTCCGAGGCTCCTAATACGTGACCCTTGAAGTGTGTATGATGTTGAAATGTCAAGAACTAAACTTGAAAGTGTGATGGTGAGTGGGAGAGGGTTCGGCCGAAGGTAGGGGAGAGCAAGAGAGAAAGAGTGTGTTGGTGAAAAATGATGGTGATTATCTCAAGTGTAGGTGTGTATATATAGGAAAGATTAAGGTGTATTATCCAAAGGTTTATATGTCACCATGATATTAAACATAATCTAATAAAATAATAAGTCTTGTACTTTGGTGTCTCCCCTAGTTATGGGGCCGGTTATGAGCAAGGGGGGGGGGGGGTTCGATCCAAACTAGTGTAGTTAGGTGATGGTTATGTTAAATAGGTTAAGTTAAGTATTTAACTTAGTTACTTGTGTGCTATGCGTTACCACGGGTGTTAGGGTAATCAGGGACCCTAACTGGCTCAGAAAATATAAATAGTGAAAATATTAATATTTTCATGTTCCGGGTAAAGCCCGGTTGTTCGGTTACATACCGATTCGTTAAAGTGCTAAATTACACCTTTTAGTGTCTAATAAGTGTCTTTTTGTAACACTATCGGTTCCCAACACTTAGGGAAATATTCTGGATAATAAAACAACATTTCTGCATAATATTTATACGTCTAAATGCTGAATTATTGCTGATTTGTATAAATTCTGCACTTAAAGTGCGTTTCGGGTGCTTTTTAGTGCTTATTTTTGCTTTCGCAATGTATATAAATTAAACCCTTGTATGTACTCTTGGGTTTTAATGCATTCTTGTTGTCGGACCTACACCTAGGCCTCAATTCTGATGTCTGACTGCTTTCTGCAGTTCTGTTGACACAGTGTGTCTTACCGGTGAGTTTACTATTATTCTGACGCAACGCTCTCGTTTACGCATAAAGCAATATTTTGTAGTATACAACATGCATGAATTCACTTGTTTAATCATGTGTTCAGACATTGCTGACAATTAAACTCATAATTGCAGTCATTAAGCAATAATTATAGTGTACGGAAATTACCGGTTTGTGCCAGTTGTCACACCGTCGTGGCCCAGAGTTCACCTGGGAACGAGAAGATCAAATGAAACACAAGTATCCCCAGTTGTTCGAGAACAGTGCAACCACTACTGAGGCTGAAGCTACTGCGGAATTTCGGGACCAAATTCCAAACCAACGGGGGAATGATGTGACACCCCAGGAAAACCAGGAATCAATGCAACACAACTAGCTTCCTCAGTAACCACGTGCTAAATTTCGGGATGAAATTTCTTTCAAGTTGGGGATGATGTGACAACCCGAGTTTCCAAGGTCTTTACTTGTCACATTACTCGTTTCGTGAATTGTTTTTCGTAATTCTTTGCAGTATATCATGTAATACCATGTTCATGCTTGACATATGTGGATGTAACCATCTTGAATATTAGACTGTGAACTATGTGTATGTGGTGTATTATTATTATTATTATTATTATTATTATTATTATTATTATTATTTTATATGTACACAACGAACTAGGAACCTTCGCCATCCACACACTCGACGAACTTGGAACCTTCGCCGAACCAACCACCTGACGAAGATTGGAGCCTTCGTCACACTCACCATCTCGACAAACTTGCTACCTTCGTCGGGCACGGGCTTTGGCCCAAGACTGTCCCGCCGGCCTAATCTCATTTACGTTATAACCCTTGATATCGCAATCACATCAGAACACGTATAGAAACCCTAGAGCATCTCTTTCTCTGTGACGACAACTTTGATTTTCTGAGAAGCTCTCAGACATTCGTATCGATTAGTGACCTCTTGTTATAATCTGTTATGTGCTTGGTAATCGTATGATGTGATGGTGATTAGGGTTTGAGGATCTATATCTTCTTAATGCTTCGAATCATTATGATTTGTAATAGTTCATGCTGATCGTGTACTTTAGGACTTTGATGGAATTGATCTTGTGATTATGTTATCATGATAAACTGTGTGATTGGTTTAGGTTTGTTTGTGAGCCGATTTCGATGATATGTGTTACGTGTTTTATCGATATTGATTTGTGATTTTATATTATCTGATGTGGATGATAAACCGATTGTAATGTCATGATTGTAGCCGTAACATGTTTTAAAAGTGGAATGAAACTGTTACTTGGATTTATTTCAATAATGCTAACCGTATGATAGGAATGATGGTATGATTATGTAACTGTTAGAATGCATTAGGGTTCTTGTGTTTCATAACTGTTGATGATAATCATGCTTAACCCGACGAAATCCTTACCTGGCGAACCTTCATTTGACGAACTTCCAATTGAACGAACCTCCATTCGGCGAACCTTGGGTCGACGAAGCTTCAAGCTTTGTCATGACCTTCATCGTGCCCTATATCGACGAACTCTCAAGGTTCGTCGTGATCCTTCGTCATGGCTCTATATTGACGAAACCTCAAGGTTCGTCGTGAAGTTTATAAGGAACAGTAGGTTAATATGTTTGTGTATGCTGCATGCATGTTAGAAATTGATTATTGGCATTCACTTTAATGATGTTTTCATGTGATCGAATGACATGATTTAGTTTTCACACCTAGTACACCTAACTGTTAGACATGGTTATGGAACATGCATGTAGACTGTGAATATGAATGGACTATATAACTGTTGTGTATTAATCGGTGATCATTACCTGGCATGCATTTTATGGTTAGAACTTACGCAAAAACATTACGAACATAAACTGATCACGTGTGTATGAATACATAGGCTTTGATTGAATAAATTGAATGAGTAGTTAAGTATACCGAGCAAACCGAGGTGAGTTCACACACTTTCTAAGGCATGGGATTCCCGGTGGTTGGGAATGGGTTAAAGAATTAAAACGGAACCTACATATCCTCCTTGGGTAGGATATGTACCTCCATCCTCCATGGGTATGATGCCAATGTTAATCATGCGTATTTGATATTCACTAATTTATACATATTTTAGTCCCCCATTTTATCCCCATTTTATGCGTTTTCGGCCGTAAAACCGTCATTCGGATACTTAATCATGTATACTTTTGGTTACAGGCCTAAAACAGCATACCATACAAGATGATAGTGAAAACGAGGACTTTCCGGACGAAACGACTAAGCTGCGAACATTCTGTGGAAATTCTGACCTGGGCGAGTGGAACGGCCATGCCACCAAGTGCACGACCATGCATTTCCGACATAAACAAGCCATCCCGGCAGTGAACGAGGGTACAATCAGGAGTGCAAGACAATCCCGGAGACGAACGGTCATGCGGTTGGATGCACCTCGTGCAGATCCGATGACCAGCTCAACCCCGGCAATGCACCACGAGTGCAGCAGTCCGTGCAACAAGATCCCAGAGATGCACGATCGTGCGGTCTAAGGAACGGTCATGTGAGATCGACGACTGGTCAAGATCTGATGACGTCATGCGGTATGGTGCACCATACCCACAATAATGCACAAAGTAAACGGTCGTGCCAATAAAGTGCACGACCGTGCGAGACCGAAATTATATAAAAAACATGCAGAAACACAACAATCCCTTGCTTGATTATAGCCATTAGTATGTTAATCTTTGTTTGTAATGACTTTTGGAAGTATTTTCTATGTTAATCTTTGATGACTAGTTTACAACCTTGTTATTGATATTAATTTCTTGATTATAAGTAATTTTGTTGGATGATTGGTATTTGGTTAGTTAAGATAGTTGAAAAATGAAGCTTAATTAATCTTGTATTAGTAAACTTTAAACTTGGTTAACTAGTTTAGCTTGGTTAAAATGTGTGCACCATGATACTAGAAATGGTTAGTGGTTTAATAAAATGTAATTATTGTTAATCAAGAAAGCTTGCCGTCACGTAAGGACCTTAACGGGTTAAATGGTGTCGTTATAAATTCTTACCATGATTTGTTAGCTTAGTTAGTAGTTTTGGCCAAAATTGCTATCTTGGTGAATTTAGGTGCAAGATTTGTAAAATGAACTTGGTTATGATTTAATCTAGTTTATGCTTGTCTCGGTGGTAGCATTGTGTTTATCGGTGTCGCTTTCCTTGTTTAAGTGAGGTTAGAAAACTCCTAACGGATGACTAACTTATCTTTAAGGGATTTTCATAGACATTTATCAATTGGGCGTTAAAGAACAATTTTAGGTGGTTAAAGTGTGTTTATCGTTTTAACTTTCCAAAGAGTTGTCATGTTAGGATTCCCGAAAGGGATACTAATTGTCTTTGAAAAATAGGAAATTGATCAAGTGTTTTAAGTGGCAAAACCGACTTAGTTAACATGCTTTGGTTGTGTATAAAGCAAGGCTATTTATCTATTTTCATATTTGGAGTCTATTATGTTTTATTAAATGTTTGTTTAAGCTTATTGTAGTTTTTATAAAATCAAACAACTTATGTTTTTACCGGTAGTTTAGTGACAAAGGTCTAGTATTATTCATCCACCCATTTCCTTGGATCGATACTTGGTTCTTACCGATACTTTACTACATATATGACGGGGTACACTTGCCTCTTTCGTGTGTGTTTTGATGTTAAAGTAATAATCACTTTTATAAATTTAAAACCGAATCGTGTGTAATTTCATTATAAAAATATGCGTATACGCGCACACGTCAAGTTTTTGGCGCCGTTGCTAGGGACATTGGCGAGCTTTAGGAACGACCCGAGTCATTGTTTTATCGGTGTATATGTCACACCCCTTTCTGCGGCGGAAGCACGAGGTGTGATCATGAAAGGTTCTCATTGCATATGAAAGGTAAACATGCTACATGCTCGTAAAAATAACTTCAAATACCATAATTTGAAAATATAAGTTTAGCGTTTACATCGCTAAGTCGCATAAAACATTGTCTTAAAAGTCTACAACTTTATTTAAAGATAAACAATAGCGACATCCACAAGCATAAGCGAGACCGCGCGCACATCCATCCTAGTTACCTGAAATACATGTGAGTTTTTGGAAAAACGTCAACATAATGTTGGTGTGAATTCATGCAGTTTTGTATTTCACGTTTGTATACTTTGTATAAAAACATAGTTGTGAATAAATCAAGTTTTTCTTGAGTACTCCACGTACTTCAAGTTATATATCAATCTTCTTGAGTACCCCACGTACTTCAAGTTACATGTCAATTTTCTTGAGTACCCCACGTACTTCAAGTTATATATCAATTTTCTTGAGTACCCCACGTACTTCAAGTTATATATCAATTTTCTTGAGTACCCCACGTACTTCAAGTTATATATCAATTTTCTTGAGTACCCCACGTACTTCAAGTTATATATCAATTTTCTTGAGTACCCCACGTACTTCAAGTTATATATCAATTCTAGTATGGTATGAATTTTATATAAATACAGTATTTCTGTAAATATCAGGATTGTTAATGGGTTGCAAAGCCATTAACATGTGACACGACATAGGAAGTCACCAAACCTAAGGCATTTAATTGGTATATTCTGAGACACAAAAGCACTACTCGATTCTCGCCCTCACCGAGAGTGTGGCTGCCAGGCACCCGTTAGATCTAACCTTTTGTTCTGCGGTCCAAGTATATTGTTGATTAATGGTGCTTCTGTACCCTATTCGTGACACTATTTCTCATAACGCATCCTACTTGGTTCTCGTCCTCACCAAGCGCGTTTCTTTTTATCATTTCTCATAACGCATCCAACTTGGTTCTCGTCCTCACCAAGTGCGTTTCTTTTTGTCATTTCTCATAACGCATCCAACTTGGTTCTCGTCCTCACCAAGTACGTTTCTTATTATCTTATATTTTGTCACACTTGGTTCTCGTTCTCACCAAGTGTACTTCTTGTATTTATATCATACCATTTATAAATATTGTACTTTTGTACATGTATTTCACCCCCGAAGTTATAAAAACTGAAAACAGTTAAAAGAAAAGGGGGAGCATGAACTCACAACTTTGCGTTCCTGAGCGTCGTAAACTTCACCGGATTTGCTTAATTAACGTCGTAACCTATACGGGTTTTCTTAACGTTAGTCACTAGACTTGCGTCGCACAAGTACAGTCACTCTCTTTTGTATATATTATTGTGTTAAAAATATTCTATATTTTTAACTACGTATCTTACTTATATTATTTTCTCTAAAATTAATATAAGTATCTCGTGTTTTGCACTTTGCACCCGAATTATGTATCTTGTATGTTGTATGTGTATTTTTATGTTTATACTCCTCATGAGTATTTAGTGTATTTTTAAGTCTTAATACACTAGCACGTATAACACATACTATACACACTTAGCACAAAAGTTGGTGATAAAATAATATATATTTTTCTCTCAAAAATATACATATTTATATCCATTTTCATTCTTGAAGAAATCCTCATTTCTTATCACCAAAAATTAGGGAAACCTTGGTAATACTCTTAAATACATTTTTAGGAAATAAGTTTCTCGAAAACTTATATTTTTCTAAGTGTCAAAATTTATAAAAATTTTGACAGAGTTTCCCCTAAAAATGAAGGTTTCCCATGTTTTCAAAACATGTGTTTATTTTCTTTTAAATCGTCAACAATCATCAACAACAATTATCAACAATAATCATCAACAATAATCACTAATTTCTCCATTTCATGAACTTGAATATTTACAAAAAAAATGTGTAGTAACTTACTAGCACATTTAGTAAGTCTTGTTATCTTTAAAAATAAGTTTGATTTCTTAAAAACTTTATTTTTAAAGAATATGAAGTTTCACAACTTCTAGTCAAGGTTTACAAAAATATTTTTTTGTAAAATTTTTCTTGTGACACAAGTGTCTACACACTTGTTTATTTACTAAAAATGCTTTTAGTTCGGATAAGATCCGGGTTTTAACAAAACTAATATTTTTGCTTGGTTCTTCCGAAAAACCACTTGTAGATCTTTAGATCTACATGTTTAGAGTCTTATTTTACAAGGAAAATTATGTTTGCACAAGTTCCAAGTTTATGGTGGATGATTTCATCATCTTTTATATTTCTAACACTTAACATACTACTAGTTCATGTTCTTGAACATGAACTAGTATGCATAGATGATGATCCATCCCACTTTTAATGACAAACAACATCAAATAATAACAACCATACAAGATTCACATGATTTACACACATATCTACTCTTTATCCAACTAGTTTATCTTTCTTTCAAGACTTTTAGTTTTGATCTTGTGTGTTCTTGAGTTTTAACCGTTAAATCACTTATTAACCACTTTAAATAAGAACAAGATGGAGTTTTTAAGCACTTACTACTAGCACAAGGCTAGGGAAGTTCAAGAGGACAAATGATGTGGATAAAAGCAAATGGTGAAGGTCCTTCAAGATCCGCTTGCACCGAGCTTCGTTAGTGACCTTCTTGCACCACCAAAACACCTTGGATTGCTAGGAAGTGGATTGAAAAAGATGGAAGTGTGTGTGTGTGTTGGTGCCGTGAGGTTAGAGGGAGAGATGAGAGAGTTTTTTTTTTTTTGTTGAATGAAGAAGATGAAGTGAAGTCTAGTGGTTTTTAAAGAAATCCTCCAACATCTCCTTAACCACTAGGTCTTATGTCTTCAATTGTACATAGCATATCAAATAAACAATTGAAAGAAATCATGGGGTGTCCCCCCACTCTCACACAATCGGTTATGGGGGAGGATGGTCCTAGTTCCATTTCAACTTCCAAGTTACTATCCTAGTTAGCTTTTAAGTATAATAAATCTAGTGTTAAGAGTGTCATTTAATGTATAGTGTGTTAGGGTATTCGGGGACCCTAACTAGCTTAGAAAAATAAAAATAATGCTTCTAGCATCATTTTGGTGTTCCGGGTAATATCCGGTTGTTCGGTTAGATACCGATTCGTTAAAGTGCTAAATTACACTTTTTAGTGTCTTTTAAGTACCCTTCTTGTACCCTTTCAATTCCCAACACTTAGGGAAATATTATGGATGATAAAATGACGTTTCTGCATAATATTCATATGTTTAAATGCTGATTTATTGCTGAATTATATAAATTCTGCACTTAAAGTGCGTTTCGGGTGCTTTTTAGTGCTTATTTTTGCTTTCGTATTGCATATATATTAAACCCTTGTATGTACTCTTGGGTTTTAATGCATTCTTGTTGTCGGACCTACACCTAGGCTCCAATTTTATTGTCTGACTGCTTTCTGCAGTTCTGTTGACACAGTGTGTCTTACCGGTGAGTTTACTATTATTTTTGACGCAACGCTCTCGTTTATGCATAAAGCAATATTTTGTAGTATACAACGTGCATGAATTCACTTGTTTAATCACGTGTTCAGACATTGCTGACAATTAAGCACATAATTGCAGTCAATAAATAATGATTAAAGTGTACGGAAATTACCGGTTTGTGCCAGTTGTCACAGTCTCCCCCCGTTAAAAGAATTTTGTCCCGAAATTCAGGCTGAACTAACTCTCGCAGGAGTCTTCTTGAATAGGTGGGGATACTTTTCTTTGAACTGGTCTTCACGTTCCCATGTGTACTCGGGTCCGTGCTTAGAGCTCCAACGTACTTTGACAAGTTTCACACTGCTCCTCCTGGTCTTGTTGACTTTCCAGTCGGTAACCTCAACGGGTTGTTCTGTAAATCGGAGGGCTTCATCGATATGCACTTCATCCATCGGGATGATCACGTTTTCTTGTGTTGGACTCTTCTTCAGGTTGGATACATGAAACGTATCATGTACTCCATTAAGTTCTTCCGGTAACTCCAACTTGTATGCCACGGTACCAATTCTCTTCAATATTCTGAATGGTCCGATATATCGTGGATTCAGCTTTCCACGCTTTCCAAATCTGACTACGCCCTTCCATGGTGAGACTTTTAACAACACTTTGTCTCCCACCTTGAATTCTACTGATTTTCTTTTCGGATCAGCGTAGCTCTTTTGTCGATCTCGAGCCGCCTTAATGCGCTCTCGGATCTGTGCAATCTTGTCGGTTGTCTCTTGTACAAGTTCAGGACCAACCATACGTTTATCTCCGGCATCTGCCCAACATAAGGGCGATCGGCATTTGCGGCCATACAGAGCTTCGAACGGCGCGGCTTTTATGCTCGTATGATAACTGTTATTGTAGGAAAACTCAACTAAAGGTAGATGAGTATCCCAGCTGCCGCCTAGATCCATGACACATGCGCGAAGCATATCTTCTAACGTTTGTATAGTCCGTTCGCTCTGGCCGTCTGTTTGTGGATGGAATGCCGTGCTTAGATCTAACTGAGATCCAAAGGCTTCCTGAAATGATTGCCAGATTCTTGAGACAAAGCGTCCATCTCTGTCTGAAATAATTGAGATTGGCACTCCATGACGTGCCACAATTTCTCTTAAGTATATCTCAGCAAGCTTTCCAGTGCTGTCTTTTTCTCGGATCGGTAGGAAGTGCGCAGACTTTGTTAACCGATCAACTATTACCCATATCATATCGTGCCCTCTCGGGGTCCTGGGTAATTTCGTTATGAAGTCCATCAAGATTTGCTCCCACTTCCACACGGGGATTTCTGGTTGTTGTAATAGGCCGGACGGTTTCTGATATTCTGCCTTAACCTTGGCACAGGTTAGGCATTTTCCAACATAAATAGCAACGTCGCTCTTGAGTCTCGGCCACCAATAGTATTCTTTCAAGTCTTGATACATTTTGTCCGATCCTGGATGGATCGAATATCTCGATTTGTGGGCTTCATTAAGGATGACTTCTCGTATGCCACCATAGAGTGGAACCCAAATACGCTTCTTGAAGTATAAGGCTCCCTCTTCGTTTGGCACCATGTATTTCAGCATACCCCGTAGGTATTCAGCTTTACGGTTCTCTTCTTTAAGAGCTCCTTGTTGTGCATCACGAATGCGTGCAGTGAGGTTCGTTCGAATCGTCATTTCCAATGCTCGAACCCTTAGGGTCTTAACCCTTTCTTTTCGGCTCAACGCGTCCGCTACAACGTTTGCCTTTCCAGGATGGTACTTAATCTCACAGTCATAATCGTTCAGCAGCTCGACCCAACGTCGCTGGCGCATATTCAATTCCTTCTGATCAAATATGTGTTGTAAAATTTTGTGATCTGTGAAAATTGTACATCGAGTACCATATAAATAATGTCGCCAGATCTTCAAGGCGAATACCACTGCGCCCAGCTCCAGGTCGTGAGTGGTATAATTTCTCTCGTGAACCTTCAGTTGTCTTGAAGCGTAAGCGATGACTTTTTGGCGCTGCATAAGCACGCAACCCAAGCCTTGTCATGAGGCGTCGCAGTATACCACGAAGTCTTCAGTGCCTTCGGGTAATGATAGTATCGGTGCATCGCAGAGCTTGTTCTTAAGTAGCTGAAAGGCTTCTTCCTGTTTGTGACCCCAGTCGTATTTCCTGTCTTTCTGTGTAAGGGTCGTTAGTGGTTGAGCTATCTTTGAGAAATTCTCGATGAATCGTCGGTAATAGCCCGCTAAGCCCAAAAATTGACGAACTTCAGTTGGGGTTTTGGGGGCTTCCCAATTCTTTATTGCTTCTATCTTGGACGGGTCTACATGAATGCCCTTCTCATTCACCACGTGACCAAGAAATTGTACTTCGTGAATCCAGAATTCGCATTTCGAGAACTTTGCATAAAGTTTCTCTTTCTTCAGTAGTTCCAGAATAGTTCTGAGATGTTGCTCATGCTCCTCTTTCGTTCGCGAGTAAATCAGGATATCATCGATAAATACAATCACGAATTTATCGAGATATGGTTTGCATACGCGGTTCATTAGATCCATAAAGACCGCTGGTGCATTCGTCAGCCCAAACGGCATCACAAGAAATTCATAGTGCCCATATCGCGTTCTGAATGAAGTCTTTGTTACGCTTTCCTCTTGGATTCTCAGCAGATGGTATCCAGATCGAAGGTCGATCTTGGAATAGTAGCTTGATCCTTGCAGTTGATCAAATAAGTCATCAATCCTTGGTAGTGGATACCGATTCTTGATCGTGAGCTTGTTCAGTTCCCTATAATCGATACACATCCGCAGTGTTCCATCCTTCTTCTTCACGAACAATACTGGAGCTCCCCAGGGTGAGAAGCTTGGCCTTATGAATCCTTTATCCAACAACTCCTGGAGTTGTGTAGATAATTCTTGCATTTCGGATGGAGTAAGTCGATAGGGTGCCTTGGCTACAGGAGCGGCTCCTGGAACCAAGTCTATATGAAATTCGACTTGTCGTTGCGGAGGTAGTCCTGGCAGATCTTCAGGAAAAACATCAGGGAATTCCTTCACCACAGGAATGTCTTCGAGTTTTGGCTCCACAGCCTTCTTGTCTATAACGTGTGCTAGGAAAGCAACACAACCTTTCCTTAAGCACTTCTGTGCCTTCATACAACTGATGATTCGTAGAGGCGCGTTTCGTCTTTCTCCATGTACTATGAGAGTTTCATCATTCGCCAGAGGGATGCGAATGATTTTCTCATGACAAATGACTTCCGCTTTGTTCTTGGATAACCAGTCCATTCCGACCACTACATCGAAGCTACCCAATTGAATAGGTAAGAGGTCGATGCTAAAATTTCGTTCGCCAAGTTCTAGTGTGCAGCCTCTGACAACTTCGCCCGATTCAACAAGTTTACCATTGGCTAGTTCTATGGAATAAGGAATTTCTAATCTACTAGATTCTATTCCGAGTATGCGTTTAAATTCCACAGACATGAAGCTATAATCGGCGCCAGTGTCGAATAATATGGATGCAAAGTGATTGTTAATGAGAAACGTACCGGTGACCACGTTAGGGTCCTCGCGTGCGTCTCTTGCTCCAATCACAAATGCTCGAGCCGGAGCGTTGTTTCTCTCTGGGCAGTTCTTCACAAAATGGTCATTGCTTCCACACTTGAAGCATCCTTGCCCTTTCCCGTTACCATTCTTGTTACCAGCACCGTTCCCATTTTGGTTCTTTCCTTTTCCCCAACAGTCTTCTGTTTGATGACCCAATTTACCACATTTGTCGCACCTTGGAATGCGACAAGCTCCTTCATGATGATACTTACATTTTTGGCATCTAGGCATGGAGCCTTGGTATGCTTTGGTTGCATGGGTTTTCATCTCCTGAGGCGGATTAGTGTCGCGCTTCTTGCTGAAACCCTTGTTGTTGCGAGTTGCTTGGTTCAAACTTGTATGCTTTCTCTTTTTGTCGCCGGACGACTCAGCATGCGTCTCGGTCTTTTCTGTTGGGTTCAGTGACAGCTTCTTCATGCGAACACAGTCTTCTGTAAGGCTGACAGCCAGAGTTACAGCCTCGGTGATTGTTTGTGGTTTGGCCGACGTCACCATGCCACGAAACTCTGAGGCCAGTCCCCAAATGTAGCGTTCCACACGCTTAAATTCAGGAGTCACCATGTAGGGAAGCACTCTCGACAGGTCGTGGAACCTTCGAGTGTAACCATTGATGTCAGCACCTTCCATAGTCAAGTGCCAGAACTCTGTTTCCAGCCTTTGGAGTTCCGCACGAGAGCAGTACTTCTCTCTCATCCTTTCCTTCAGTTCCTCCCAAGTGAGGCCATAAGCGGCGTCATCACCCAAGGTTTGGGCTTGCAGGTTCCACCAAGTCAGAGCTTCATCGACAAATAACCCAGTAGCAAAGGTGACTTGTTGATCCGCAGTACACTTGCTCATGCGGAAAGTAGCTTCAGTCTTCTCCGTCCAGTGCACAAATGCTACTGCACCTCCTGTGCCATCATAGTTCATCGGCTTGCAGTCGAGGAACTGCTTGAAAGTGCAGCCTTGAACTGCATTGCCTCCAGACGAATCTCCATTCCCATTACCCCTAGCGTTGCTTGGTCCTCCACTGTCTTGAGTTCGGTTCGCCTCGTACTGGGCGATAGCAGCGGAGATCCTTTCCTCCAGTAGAGCGTTCAGCTCATCAGCAGTTCTTGGCAGTGGGGGAGGAGGAGGTTGATCGTCATTGCGAGCATTCACAGCTTTCCTGGGTGCCATGTTCTGACAGAACATAACACAGCAGGGTTAGGCATTTGTTTGATATCGTCACACTAGACTGTAGTATCATATATATTCACAGGTATATATACCACACAAGTGACATCAAACAATTATTACTCTAGCAGAATACTTAGTAGGCTTGCACTGAGGGAATCTATACGTGACAAGACTTGCTGTGATTTCTGTGCACTGAATTCCATAATTATGTATGCATCCATAATTACGTAACTCCTTGCACAGTCCGCACAGTTCGTTTCATCCTCGTATTTATTCCTTCAGATGGGCCATTGGTTTCAGGTAAAGTCACATATACTTGTGACATTCCACTTCTAGTACATGCTAATTATCACATATAATTGCAAGTAATTTCTAGTCAACGACAAGTGCTACTCAAGTGCACTCTAAGTCTCGTAGTGTCCTTTCTAGACTCATGTAGACAGTTTCAGGCAGTGGATGTCGCGGGACGTTTTATGCAATGAAAACTCTTTGAAAATTGTTTTCGTGTATGGATCCTAGAGATTGTAGACTAGACTCGAGAAGTAATCCTGGTTCACTACAATCGCAGCTCTGATACCAATCTGTCACACCCCTTTCTGCGGCGGAAGCACGAGGTGTGATCATGAAAGGTTCTCATTGCATATGAAAGGTAAACATGCTACATGCTCGTAAAAATAACTTCAAATACCATAATTTGAAAATATAAGTTTAGCGTTTACATCGCTAAGTCGCATAAAACATTGTCTTAAAAGTCTACAACTTTATTTAAAGATAAACAATAGCGACATCCACAAGCATAAGCGAGACCGCGCGCACATCCATCCTAGTTACCTGAAATACATGTGAGTTTTTGGAAAAAACGTCAACATAATGTTGGTGTGAATTCATGCAGTTTTGTATTTCACGTTTGTATACTTTGTATAAAAACATAGTTGTGAATAAATCAAGTTTTTCTTGAGTACTCCACGTACTTCAAGTTATATATCAATCTTCTTGAGTACCCCACGTACTTCAAGTTACATGTCAATTTTCTTGAGTACCCCACGTACTTCAAGTTATATATCAATTTTCTTGAGTACCCCACGTACTTCAAGTTATATATCAATTTTCTTGAGTACCCCACGTACTTCAAGTTATATATCAATTTTCTTGAGTACCCCACGTACTTCAAGTTATATATCAATTTTCTTGAGTACCCCACGTACTTCAAGTTATATATCAATTCTAGTATGGTATGAATTTTATATAAATACAGTATTTCTGTAAATATCAGGATTGTTAATGGGTTGCAAAGCCATTAACATGTGACACGACATAGGAAGTCACCAAACCTAAGGCATTTAATTGGTATATTCTGAGACACAAAAGCACTACTCGATTCTCGCCCTCACCGAGAGTGTGGCTGCCAGGCACCCGTTAGATCTAACCTTTTGTTCTGCGGTCCAAGTATATTGTTGATTAATGGTGCTTCTGTACCCTATTCGTGACACTATTTCTCATAACGCATCCTACTTGGTTCTCGTCCTCACCAAGCGCGTTTCTTTTTATCATTTCTCATAACGTATCCAACTTGGTTCTCGTCCTCACCAAGTGCGTTTCTTTTTGTCATTTCTCATAACGCATCCAACTTGGTTCTCGTCCTCACCAAGTGCGTTTCTTATTATCTTATATTTTGTCACACTTGGTTCTCGTTCTCACCAAGTGTACTTCTTGTATTTATATCATACCATTTATAAATATTGTACTTTTGTACATGTATTTCACCCCCGAAGTTATAAAAACTGAAAACAGTTAAAAGAAAAGGGGGAGCATGAACTCACAACTTTGCGTTCCTGAGCGTCGTAAACTTCACCGGATTTGCTTAATTAACGTCGTAACCTATACGCGTTTTCTTAACGTTAGTCACTAGACTTGCGTCGCACAAGTACAGTCACTCTCTTTTGTATATATTATTGTGTTAAAAATATTCTATATTTTTAACTACGTATCTTACTTATATTATTTTCTCTAAAATTAATATAAGTATCTCGTGTTTTGCACTTTGCACCCGAATTATGTATCTTGTATGTTGTATGTGTATTTTTATGTTTATACTCCTCATGAGTATTTAGTGTATTTTTAAGTCTTAATACACTAGCACGTATAACACATACTATACACACTTAGCACAAAAGTTGGTGATAAAATAATATATATTTTTCTCTCAAAAATATACATATTTATATCCATTTTCATTCTTGAAGAAATCCTCATTTCTTATCACCAAAAATTAGGGAAACCTTGGTAATACTCTTAAATACATTTTTAGGAAATAAGTTTCTCGAAAACTTATATTTTTCTAAGTGTCAAAATTTATAAAAATTTTGACAGAGTTTCCCCTAAAAATGAAGGTTTCCCATGTTTTCAAAACATGTGTTTATTTTCTTTTAAATCGTCAACAATCATCAACAACAATTATCAACAATAATCATCAACAATAATCACTAATTTCTCCATTTCATGAACTTGAATATTTACAAAAAAAATGTGTAGTAACTTACTAGCACATTTAGTAAGTCTTGTTATCTTTAAAAATAAGTTTGATTTCTTAAAAACTTTATTTTTAAAGAATATGAAGTTTCACAACTTCTAGTCAAGGTTTACAAAAATATTTTTTTGTTAAATTTTTCTTGTGACACAAGTGTCTACACACTTGTTTATTTACTAAAAATGCTTTTAGTTCGGATAAGATCCGGGTTTTAACAAAACTAATATTTTTGCTTGGTTCTTCCGAAAAACCACTTGTAGATCTTTAGATCTACATGTTTAGAGTCTTATTTTACAAGGAAAATTATGTTTGCACAAGTTCCAAGTTTATGGTGGATGATTTCATCATCTTTTATATTTCTAACACTTAACATACTACTAGTTCATGTTCTTGAACATGAACTAGTATGCATAGATGATGATCCATCCCACTTTTAATGACAAACAACATCAAATAATAACAACCATACAAGATTCACATGATTTACACACATATCTACTCTTTATCCAACTAGTTTATCTTTCTTTCAAGACTTTTAGTTTTGATCTTGTGTGTTCTTGAGTTTTAACCGTTAAATCACTTATTAACCACTTTAAATAAGAACAAGATGGAGTTTTTAAGCACTTACTACTAGCACAAGGCTAGGGAAGTTCAAGAGGACAAATGATGTGGATAAAAGCAAATGGTGAAGGTCCTTCAAGATCCGCTTGCACCGAGCTTCGTTAGTGACCTTCTTGCACCACCAAAACACCTTGGATTGCTAGGAAGTGGATTGAAAAAGATGGAAGTGTGTGTGTGTGTTGGTGCCGTGAGGTTAGAGGGAGAGATGAGAGAGTTTTTTTTTTTTTTTTGTTGAATGAAGAAGATGAAGTGAAGTCTAGTGGTTTTTAAAGAAATCCTCCAACATCTCCTTAACCACTAGGTCTTATGTCTTCAATTGTACATAGCATATCAAATAAACAATTGAAAGAAATCATGGGGTGTCCCCCCACTCTCACACAATCGGTTATGGGGGAGGATGGTCCTAGTTCCATTTCAACTTCCAAGTTACTATCCTAGTTAGCTTTTAAGTATAATAAATCTAGTGTTAAGAGTGTCATTTAATGTATAGTGTGTTAGGGTATTCGGGGACCCTAACTAGCTTAGAAAAATAAAAATAATGCTTCTAGCATCATTTTGGTGTTCCGGGTAATATCCGGTTGTTCGGTTAGATACCGATTCGTTAAAGTGCTAAATTACACTTTTTAGTGTCTTTTAAGTACCCTTCTTGTACCCTTTCAATTCCCAACACTTAGGGAAATATTATGGATGATAAAACGACGTTTCTGCATAATATTCATATGTTTAAATGCTGATTTATTGCTGAATTATATAAATTCTGCACTTAAAGTGCGTTTCGGGTGCTTTTTAGTGCTTATTTTTGCTTTCGTATTGCATATATATTAAACCCTTGTATGTACTCTTGGGTTTTAATGCATTCTTGTTGTCGGACCTACACCTAGGCTCCAATTTTATTGTCTGACTGCTTTCTGCAGTTCTGTTGACACAGTGTGTCTTACCGGTGAGTTTACTATTATTTTTGACGCAACGCTCTCGTTTATGCATAAAGCAATATTTTGTAGTATACAACGTGCATGAATTCACTTGTTTAATCACGTGTTCAGACATTGCTGACAATTAAGCACATAATTGCAGTCAATAAATAATGATTAAAGTGTACGGAAATTACCGGTTTGTGCCAGTTGTCACAGTATATACTTGTGAATATTTGCGTATATTTTCTTGTTTATTTATTTGTTAATATTTCTTGCTTTTATTTGATTTATTCGTTTTCCAAGTCTATTTTTGTACACTTGTAAATTTTTATTCCATTTATTTGTTCGATTCCGGATTTATTTATTCATTTATTCTTTGAATTTTCGGCTTTGAAAAATCATTTTTACATTAGCCGATTCGATTATTTTTATTGTTGTAATTTTTATAAAATGTCGGACCCATTTTCGAATTTTTGTAAAATTTTTCAGCCCTATTTATAATAATTCTGTTTCTTTTCAGCAAAAAAAAAAGAATTATTATAATAATAAAATATTCATTGTGTCAAATTTTTGTTTGCAGGTTGATGTCCTCAACTCCCGCGCCCACTGTTGCTGAGCCGGCTGACGAACCAGCGCATAATCTTAGGAGAAGTAGGAGGCTGCGAGAAAGGTCACGTGTCATTGCACAACGAATTACAAACGCGATTGACGAACCGGTGATACTTTCTGATAGCGAAAACTCAGAGGACGAAGCAAGAGGCACCATGGCGGACGACGACAGACCTTTGAATGAAACAAACCAGCCCGGAGGAGAAGGCTTGCTACCGAGCATCACCCGACCGACGGTAGCAGCACCGAGTTTCGAGATAAAATCCAGCATCATCAATATGATACAAAACTCGGTGCAGTTTGATGGGAAGGATCACGATGATCCGGGTCGGCACATCGCAAAGTTTCTCGAGGTGTGCTCTACTTTCAAGATAGGAGATGTTTCTGAGGACGCGATCCGTTTGCGGCTCTTTCCGTTTTCATTGCGAGACAAAGCCCGATCTTGGCTTTTGTCACTTCCGGCAGGATCTATCACCACTTGGGCCGGGATGGCAGAACTATTTGTGCAGAAATATTTTCCTCCGGAAAAGACGACTAAATTGAGGAACCGTATCATAACGTTCAAGCAAGACGACGGAGAATCTCTACACGCAACTTGGGAGAGGTTTAGAGATCTTTTAATTAACGTCCCACATCACGGGTTGTCCCAAAGGCAACTAGTACTGACCTTCTATCAGGGACTCAATTATGACTGGCAGGAGCGTTTAGACGTGTATGCAAGAGGCGATCTTGGAACGAAGACACCAACTGAAGCTTACGCGATCATAGAGAAAGCTGCGTTGAAGTCAAGTTCTCGCCATAGTGGAGCGCGGGATAAGACATCATCCACTTCCGGAGTTCATGCTGTGGATACATATACGGCTCTTACTGCGCAAATTGGAGCCTTGGCAACAATAATTGATCAGTCTCAGAATGTCTCGCGAATTCAATCACCATCATGTGATCAGTGCGGGGTTGCACACGTGCCAGGTACGTGTGAGCAGGGTGTTATGTTTACAGGACACGAGGAGGTGAACTACATGGGCAATCAAATCAGGCCCCAAAATAACCCCTATAGCAACACGTACAATCCAGGGTGGAAGAATCACCCAAACTTTGGGTGGAAGTCTGGTTCTGGGAACCAAAACGCACACGGATATGCTCAACATGCTCCCGCGCCACAACAATCTCAAGGTCAATCCTTCCAGCCACAGTATCATAATCAAGGCTCAGGAAGCAGTTCCTAGCCACACGCCTCTCAAAGCAATGCAAAGCTAGAAGAAATGATGGCACAACGGCTGAACAACTCCAACAGTACTAATCAAATTTCTGAGAAACGATATCAGCAGCATGAGGAGCGGTTCTTGGTCAACGAAGGAGAAATGCGGAGTCAAAAGGCTTCCATTCAGACCATCGAGAATCAAGTGGGCCAATTGGCAAAAATGATGTCAGAGAGACCCCCAGGTGGTCTTCCGGGCAATACAGAGCAGAATCCGAAGGGGCGTGGTAATGACCCGCACATATGAAAAGTGTGGAGACATGAGTCTTGCTATCGACTCGCCGACAAAAATTTAGCATGAGTCTACGCTACTGGCTCGCGGATTAAAAATGTAACAAGAGAGTCTTTGACTCTTTAGGGGTAATATCGTATTTTTATGTGTTTTTCTAGTTTTAGCGTAATTTAGGTGTATTTTGTAGTTTTCGTTAGTTTGTACAATTTTTATACGTACCGAACGAAGGTTCTATGTTGCGATATGGTTAAAACAGTTTGCGTGTGAAAAAAATGGCGAAAAACGGCCAAAACAGTTGCTGGAAATGGCTTTTGCAGGAAAAAACTGATCTGCAGCTGTTGCACGACCGTGCCATGCATCGCACGACCGTGCGTTTGCGGGCTGGCCTGCACTAGGATTCGCACCCCCGGTGCATCTCCGAGAACAGCGTGCTGGGTTTAAACAATGTCGGTCATGCACGACCATGCGAGCTGTCGCACGACCGTGCGAGAGGCAGGGGCAGAATGGTCATTTGTCCAATATAAAAACCCCCATCTACTGCCATTCCCCTCATTCGCGAACCCTAACTGCAGACAGCCGTTCCAGAGCGATTTCACCTAAAATCGCACGGTTTCTTCGCACAGTTTCACCCATCTCTTCGCACAGTACGTTCTTTCTTGTCTTTTTTCTGTTTCTTCCGCTTTCTAGGTTAGAATCATTCGATTTCTTCAAGGTTTTTAGGGTTCCCTTCATAAATACAAGCGAAACCCTAACCCTTGCTAGAATCGTTAGTCTCGTGAACACCCGGTCAGATTTCTAGTCCCTGTATGCCAAAAATTTGAAAATTTTCAGAAAAATCAGACTGTTAAGGGTAAAGGGTTTTAAATCTGCAAAAACGTCGTCGCACGGACGTTCCTTGGTGTGACACCTGTGTCACTTCAACCATCAAAACAAATGCCAAACCAATGAAATATTGTATTTCATACTTGGGATTTGTAAAAATATGTGTATCGTTTGCACATATCAACTCTTGTTCGATTTTAAGCTTTAAATCGCTTTCTGGAGGGTTATACGCGCTCTGATGCGTAAATATAACCAGTTTAATCCAACGAACACTCCGGAATAGTGAAATAGGCTTAACATACCTTAAATAACCTTTACATAACTTAGAAATAAGTTTTAAAGGCTTTGGTATGGCAAAAACAAGTTAATTCGCTTACAGGGACTAAACTTGACAAACTGCGAAAGTATGCCAATTTGAACTGTAACAGACATTCCGGAACATGACCATAAGATAAACATACAATAAATATCCTCTACACAGCTTAGAAATAGGCTTTGAGGGGTTCGGTATGCTAAAATAAACTTTTGGGTCATTCAGGGACTAAAAGCGTCAAAAAGTGCACAAGTTTGCATTTTCGCGCATATCTTACGTTCTGAATACATCCGGACATCCAAAAATTTATGTAAGCACTAAAATATTTTATTTTAGTGTTTGGCATAAGAAAAATCCATTCGTCACGCATTTTGGATCGTTTTTCGCGCTTGTGCGCATTCTGTCGTAATTAAGCGAACATCGCGATCGTACGACCAAACGAACCAACATCCGGCATATTTATGAGCATGTTTCATGTCCACAATGTTTAGGCATCATTTTAGGGCCTTAAAGTTGGCTCTACGGGCCTTAGAAGTGTCAGAAATGGCTTAAACACATAACGGGGACTGAAACTGTCATTTAGCAAACTTGATTCTGATCAGACATGGCCAGGCGGCCCGCGTAAGGTTTGTGTGTATCCTTACGCGGCCCGCGTCAGTGTTCCAGACCAGATTCGATGTTTAACAGCCTGTTTCCAGCTGTTGTGCACTCCCAATTCCATTTCCACATGCCAATTCCTTATGGTGGGTGGCCATTTGACATACCATAACATTCCAACACATGTACGGGTGGGATTCGAGCACGGTTTCCATGAAACGATCTTAACGGTTACCCAAAAACTATAAATACCCAACCCCACCCATTGCAAAACCCACAAGAATCTGATCTTAGAAGCTCTAAGTTGAAACCATTGTTTCATACCCGAGCTACTTGGATCACGATTAGCATTCGGGGACCCTTCGTAAGTATTCCTTCGTTCTTTTATTGTTTTTCGAGTCCGAAAGTCAAACTTTGTTTGACTTTCTGCATTGACCAGTTTATGGTCAATGCGAAGTTCGTTTGAAGTTCGCAACGTGATTGTAATCACGATGGTCATAGTCCCTTGTGACTATGCCTACTGATTACCACGTTGTCTAAGGTCGTAGGGTAAGCGATCTAATAAATCGCTTATACCTTCGAACCCGACCCATTTGGTCGATCATTAGGATCCGACCAAATACATTAGGTGACCATAGTATATAGGGAATAACCTTCCGAGGTTATACCTTATGGTCGCTTCGTTTAAGTAGTTGTATGATAGGTAGTTTATATGCCTTAGGTAAATTACCAGAATACCCTTTTCATGTATAATTGGTAATTAAGCATATGTAACCTAAACTTTTGTCACATAACTGATTATGTAACATGTTTAGGCATATAACACTTGTCATAGGGCTAGTTAGACGTCTCGAGTGCGCTTTTGCGCGCACGACGCGTTAAAGTAGCATAAGCTACCTTAATGGGTCGCGATGGGTCGAAAGCACTTAGGTTAGGTTTCATTTAGTATGTAGGCTTTGTTAAACCATATGACACGAGTTCCCATACTCATTTGGTTTACGAACCCTCATCCTATCCAATCCTCCGATTTAGGTTCGGTATATTAATGTAGTTACCTATATTAGGTACCGTTTGATTTCCGTGATCTCTAGCATTGTTTGGTTGTTACTCAAGGACTTCTAAACAATCTCAGGTGAGTACATAGACCCCTCTTTTACTGTTTCCAAACTGTTTTGGGGTGAAGCATGTGTACCTATCTGTTATTTTCATGTTTTCCAAAAGTATAATCGATTATACATGTTAGTACTTATCTGTTGTCAAACTGAATGACTATTATGGTTTAAACACTGATTTTTCAAAGACTATAACATAAATTGTTGAATTGTACTTATTTTGTTCACCAGATCGGTTGTTAGTATGATATAGCGCTATAGGATTAGACACCCCATTCCTGTTGTCATGGAATGTCTGAAACCAATTTGTTTCTCCATCCAAATAGGGATTTCCTTTGTGGTATCCTTATAGTCTCAAAGGTGTAGTTTGATGCACTAGGTCTGAATGAATTCTTAAATCACACATTTAAAGTATATTTTGATATACTCCCAAAAGTGTAGTTTGATATACTCTCATGTGTGGTATTGTACAAAACCAACATATATTTTGTTAATCATCCAAAGCATATTTTGATATGTTATTTGCAAAACCAAAACATAGTTTAATATGTTATTTATCACATCCAAGGCATATTTTGATATGTTATTTATGAAACCAAAACATAGTTTAATATGTTATTTACAAATCCAAAGTATACTTTTAATATGCTACTATAAGGTTATTTGTTTAACCTTACATTTATTTATACATATCATTTTGGTAACACATTACATGATTTACATTGGACATATAAACATTTTGACATATTATTCAATACGTTTGGCAATTGGTTTAAACATAGACATCTTACATTGTTGGTTTGGTTTGAGTAAGTGATTAAGTAACGAGGCGTGTGTAATATGATACAAGCATGGTGGATATGCCGCTGGTACTTCCTATATATAAGTGTTTGTATGGTATTACATATTGTATCGTTATCTGAATCATTTCAATTTGAGACATATAACATTTTATACAAATAACATACTTTTCACAAGACATTAATTTACAAACAACTTATCTTATACAAACTCATTTTACATGGTTATTCATTTAACCATACATTATTCTCTTATTTATACATATCATCTGATCTTATCGTTTTTCAAATGATTTACAAGACAAAGAAAATTACAAGGTTCATGACTAAACATTTTCTTAAACATAAGTCATGAATTCTGTTTTCACAAAACCTATGTATCTCACAGGCATTTTTATGCTGACGTACCTATTTTTACACATGTTTCAGGTACTGCTTTGCAATGATTGTCGATACATGCTACATTTAGGATGGACTCGTGCCTTAACAACTTTAAAACTTGGAAGATCATAGTTGTACTTATTTGATTGTATTAAAACAATGAGTTCATTTATTCAATAAAACAGAATTTATTTATTCCATGGTTATGAAGCAATGATTCTGTTACAACACTCCCCGACGTTTCCGCCACGTCTAGTTACTTTACGTGGTCGGGGTGTGACAGAAAAGTTGGTATCAGAGCCAATGGTTATAGGGAATTAGGTTATTAGTAATGCTTTGACCTAGTCTATAACCTTCTTAGGACCCTAACGCGAGTTTACTTGCGTTTAGTCATAAAACAATACCGTCACCTATCCTTAGGCGACGACCACAACAAGAACATAAATTTCAAAACCGCTTTGAAAACTAATCATCTGTTCTAGGATGATTGATTACTAGGTTTTGAACCCTCTATTGTAAGGTTTTGAACCCTCTGTTATAAGGTTTTGAACCCCTTTGAGTTTTCAAAATCTCGTCAAAGTTTTGGGTCCTAAATTGTGTGAACACGTGCAAACTGGAAGGGTGAATGCCTGTATTCTGGGTTTTCTGTCTAGGCAAGCACTTCGTATATATCTCATCAGACACGAGACCAGTTGTGCTTACCTGGGAATTCTTGGGATGAGTGTTCACTTATAGGCGAGCATGTCTTCGCGATACATTATTTTGATCCATTTACTTTGATTAATCACCGGGGTCGTTTGTTGCTTTGTAGTAACAAACAAATGACCACTATCCTTGCTTTCATCAGATTTGTTTCATCTCATTCTTTTCGTCTAATTCTCTCACTCGTTTCCTTTCATGTTTCCTCTTTCAGAATGCCTCCTCGACGCGACAATCAGATGGCGAATGCCGAACTGGCGGAAATCATCGCGCAGCAAATGGCTGCTGCCTTTCCAAATCTTTATGCTCAAATGATGCAAGCCATCAACAACAACAATGCTCCATGCAATTTCAAAAATTTTAACTCGGCTAAACCGCTCAAGTTTAGTGGTTCTGAGGGAGCCACTGGGCTTCTTCAATGGTTCGAGAGCATTGAGAATACTTTCCGTCACGTTCAGTGTCCTGAAAATCGCAAGGTCGAGTTTTCTTCGAGTGTGTTTCAGAAGAGGGCTCTTACGTGGTGGAACGGGGTTATGAGAGACCGCGGTGTTGAGGATGCATTAGCACAGACTTGGGCTGAACTTAGGGCTCTTATGATGAAGGAATTTTGTCCTCGTCATGAGCTAAGGGCTCTAGAAAGGGAATTCGATGACCTGAAGCAAGATAGTGGAGAACATCGAGCCTATACTGACCGCTATGAGGAATTGAGCTTGTTATGCCCTACTATGGTTACGCCTCTGGATAAGGCGATTGAGAAATACATTGATGGTCTTCCTAACGTAATTCAGGATATTGTTACTGGCAGCAACCCTACTACTGTCAGACAAGCCATTGAATTATCTGCCACTCTGACTGAATCCCATATCAGGAAGCGCAAGCTATTTCGGAAGGGCGACTCAAGACCATCTGACAAGACTGCTCAAGTGGAACCAAAGGAAGAAAATGCTGAGGTGTCCAAGAAGAAGAAGCGCAAAACCTCTCAAAATTTCACTGTAACTGCGCAAGACAAACAGGTTGCACCAAACCAGCCAGCACAACCTCGCAAAAGGCAAAACTATGTTGGTACCGCACCTTTGTGCAACAAGTGCAACCGTCATCATCTAGAGCAAGAGCAGTGTCACAAATGTACCCACTGTGGGCGGTTGGGACATTTGATCAAATATTTGTCATTATACAAATCAAGCTGCTGCAAACCCTGCTGCTGTTCAAGCGCGTTTCCCTCCGGGGTCATGTTATAACTGTGGTGACCTTACCCACTACAGGAACAATTGCCCAAGACTTGTTAACATACCTCCAGCACGTGGACGAGTGTTCAACATCAATGAGGCAAACATGAACAATGATGCAGCAGTGAACAATTAGTGTTTTGTATTTCCTTAGTTGTTATCTTTTGACACTTCAAGACAATTCGGTTGTTACATAAATAAAGATTTGTTGTTTTTATTTCTGCAAAATTTATGCGTTTGTGTGAATGCTTGATGCAACCTTATGATGTCAACCCAAAGACAAACTACTCGTGTGGTTCTGTCATTTTATGATCACTTGGGATCTCCCCAAGAACCTTAAACACTAGTTTCTTTTAAGAAACAAAGCCAAACTCTTATTGAAAATCCTTCTATCTTTATAGATGGATCCTTGAAAATCATTAAAGTGCCAAATGAAAAGCCATGGATTTGATTCCTGGTGTGCTTTAAATGTCCATACCTAAAGATAACAAATTAAAGAATCAAGTTAGCTAATTTTGTGCTTATGTGTTTTCTTACATGTTTTGTGGTTGTATGTGATCCATCCAAGTCCTCGTAGAATCTTCCATATCTTATATGAGGGATTCATAGTAGGATATCCAAAGTTACTATCTTCAATCCTTAATGGACTTCTACGTTGTAGACAAGTCCCTTGGGTTTTAAAGTACTATTCTAAAACTAGACCTCTTGAATGGTCTGGTTAAACAGATTGATTTTGAAAATCTGATTAAAAATATCATGTGATGATATAATTACAAAGATCCCTTAAGTGGTCTATTTAAGGAGATCGTACGACGGTCTAGTTAAGAAGATCATGTGTTGATCTAGTTAAAAAGATTGTTCGTTGATCTAGTTGAAAAGATCCTTTGGTGGTCTAGTCAGGTCACTTCATGTTTATTCAATTGATTTTTCCTCTACGCATTATGAAATGAACTGTGCGGACTGTGCAAGGGATTACGTAATTATGGAGGCCTACATAATTATGGAATTCAGTGCACAGAATGTTTCCAGCTGTCGTGCACTCCCAATTCCATTTCCACATGTCAATTCCTTATGGTGGGTGGCCATTTGACATACCATAACATTCCAACACATGTACGGGTGGGATTCGAGCACGGTTTCCATGAAACGATCTTAACGGTTACCCGAAAACTATAAATACCCAACCCCACCCATTGCAAAACCCACAAGAATCTGATCTTAGAAGCTCTAAGTTGAAACCATTGTTTCATACCTGAGCTACTTGGATCACGATTAGCATTCGGGAACCCTTCGTAAGTATTCCTTCGTTCTTTTATTGTTTTTCGAGTCCGAAAGTCAAACTTTGTTTGACTTTCTGCATTGACCAGTTTATGGTCAATGCGAAGTTCGTTTGAACTTCGCAACGTGGTTGTAATCACGATGGTCATAGTTCCTTGTAACTATGCCTACTGATTACCACGTTGTCTAGGGTCGTAGGGTAAGCGATCTAATAAATCGCTTATACCTTCGAACCCGACCCATTTGGTCGATCATTAGGATCCGACCAAATACATTAGGTGACCATAGTATATAGGGAATAACCTTCCGAGGTTATACCTTATGGTCGCTTCGTTTAAGTAGTTGTATGATAGGTAGTTTATATGCCTTAGGTAAATTACCAGAATACCCTTTTCATGTATAATTGGTAATTAAGCATATGTAACCTAAACTTTTGTCACATAACTGATTATGTAACATGTTTAGGCATATAACACTTGTCATAGGGCTAGTTAGACGTCTCGAGTGCGCTTTTGCGCGCACGACACGTTAAAGTAGCATAAGCTACCTTAATGGGTCGCGATGGGTCGAAAGCACTTAGGTTAGGTTTCATTTAGTATGTAGGCTTTGTTAAACCATATGACACGAGTTCCCATACTCATTTGGTTTACGAACCCTCATCCTATCCAATCCTTCGATTCAGGTTCGGTATATTAATGTAGTTACCTATATTAGGTACCGTTTGATTTCTGTGATCTCTAGCATTGTTTGGTTGTTACTCAAGGACTTCTAAACAATCTCAGGTGAGTACATAGACCCCTCTTTTACTGTTTCCAAACTGTTTTGGGGTGAAGCATGTGTACCTATCTGTTATTTTCATGTTTTCCAAAAGTATAATCGAATATACATGTTAGTACTTATCTGTTGTCAAACTGAATGACTATCTATGGTTTAAACACTGATTTTTCAAAGACTATAACATAAATTGTTGAATTGTACTTATTTTGTTCACCAGATCGGTTGTTAGTATGATATAGCGCTATAGGATTAGACACCCCATTCCTGTTGTCATGGAATGTCTGAAACCAATTTGTTTCTCCATCCAAATAGGGATTTCCTTTGTGGTATCCTTATAGTCTCAAAGGTGTAGTTTGATGCACTAGGTCTGAATGAATTCTTAAATCACACATTTAAAGTATATTTTGATATACTCCCAAAAGTGTAGTTTGATATACTCTCATGTGTGGTATTGTACAAAAGCAACATATATTTTGTTAATCATCCAAAGCATATTTTGATATGTTATTTGCAAAACCAAAACATAGTTTAATATGTTATTTATCACATCCAAGGCATATTTTGATATGTTATTTATGAAACCAAAACATAGTTTAATATGTTATTTACAAATCCAAAGTATACTTTTAATATGCTACTATAAGGTTATTTGTTTAACCTTACATTTATTTATACATATCATTTTGGTTACACATTACATGATTTACATTGGACATATAAACATTTTGACATATTATTCAATACGTTTGGCAATTGATTTAAACATAGACATCTTACATTGTTGGTTTGGTTTGAGTAAGTGATTAAGTAACGTGGCGTGTGTAATATGATACAAGCATGGTGGATATGCCGCTGGTACTTCCTATATATAAGTGTTTGTATGGTATTACATATTGTATCGTTATCTGAATCATTTCAATTTGAGACATATAACATTTTATACAAATAACATACTTTTCACAAGACATTAATTTACAAACAACTTATCTTATACAAACTCATTTTACATGGTTATTCATTTAACCATACATTATTCTCTTATTTATACATATCATCTGATCTTATCGTTTTTCAAATGATTTACAAGACAAAGCAAATTACAAGGTTCATGACTAAACATTTTCTTAAACATAAGTCATGAATTCTGTTTTCACAAAACCTATGTATCTCACATGCGTTTTTATGCTGACGTACCTATTTTTACACATGTTTCAGGTACTGCTTTGCAATGATTGTCGATACATGCTACATTTAGGATGGACTCGTGCCTTAACAACTTTAAAACTTGGAAGATCATAGTTGTACTTATTTGATTGTATTAAAACAATGAGTTCATTTATTCAATAAAACAGAATTTATTTATTCCATGGTTATGAAGCAATGATTCTGTTACAACACTCCCCGACGTTTCCGCCACGTCTAGTTACTTTACGTGGTCGGGGTGTGACACTTAGGTGGAACGGCTGTGCCCTGCCGGCTGTTCACGATGGTTTGCTGTGGCTCGGTGATGCACGGTAGTGCCGTTGGTCGCACGCCATGCAGTCACGATGAACACCGGCCACATATGCTGTTCCTCGGGCACGCATGACCGTGCAGTTGGAGGCACGCCCGTGCCAATCGCCAAGTACAGCGAGACAGAATCTTCATAACTATGTGTTCTGCTGTTTTTGATTGAAATTTTTCCTGTTCCCATTATTCTAACGATATTCCTCATACATATGGATCATCCCTTCTTGCAATTTGATCCCGAGGATGAGAGAGAGAGTTTGTGCATCCCAAAACGTGATGCTTTATGGAATAGGCGAGGGCAGTTCGGCATCCCACAGAGGCTGGATTGGGAGGTTATGAGAGATTTAAATCAGCGTGAAAGACTTGAAAACATGCTCACTATCCCACTTTCGCGTCTAGTCGATATCAACCGCCCCATCTATCGTGAGCTAATGATAGAGTTCTTTGCCACATATTCCTACAAAAAACCACAAGCTTATAAAAGGCAAAACTTCCGCTACAAGGAGCGGATAAATTTCAGGTTGGGTGGATAATGGCACAGTTGGTCGGTGGGTAGATTGGGTATGAGGCTTGAAATCTACACAAGAGAAGACATGGATTCCGAATTCTTCACGGAGCAGTTTACCTTTCCAACTGATGAAGCACGGGCCGCGTTTTGGGCTAAAAATGCAGTTGGTGACCCTTACGACCCGAGAGTGTCTAAAGCTTCACGATTGAGAGACCCTTTGCATCGAGTGATGCATCATGTATTCAACCACACCGTTTGCGGGCACATGGACAGTTTAGGGAACTGTCCAACACCAGATCTAATATTTCTTTTTGCACTGGTTGAGGGAGTACACATCAACCTAGCTGCAAGGATGGCAGAATATTTTGTGAAGAGCTCAGGGAGGACACCCAACAGTCAGATTCACGGCGGTCAGTATGTGACCGAAATTGCTTACAATTTGGGCTTGATGACTGATGAGGTACTTGAGAGTCTCACTCTGGTGACTGAGGGTTTATATGTTGATGTTCGGTCATTGAAGGCGATGGGGTTGATTGCTGAGTTGGATCACGGGGATCGACTGAAGGGTTTAAACAACGAGATCTGGGACCCGTTGCCTTCGGCTGTGGAGGAAGATGAGGATGAGGAGATGCATGATGAGGAGCAGCAGTACGAGCAGCACGGACCACAGACACCACCACATTCACCGCAGCATCACGCACACCACCAGCACCAGGATTGGCCCGAGGGCATCCCGTCTTACCCTGAGTTTTAGCAGCAGTTCCAACAAATGCAAGTTAACCAGGAGCAGCATGGGATTTATATAGACCAGATCAGAACTAGTCAAGACCAGATCAGGACTAGTCAAGACCAGATCAGGGCTAGTCAGGACCAGATCAGGGCGAACCAGGACAGCTTGTACCAGGGGGTGCAAGCTGGGTTCTCATACCTGTTTGGGGAGATGCATAATGCCTTCCCGAACTACTTCGAGGAGCCCCCACAGTTCCCATACGGGAACCCACCTGGTTATGGAGATGCAGGTCCTTCCTACACGAGAGATGATGCTGGTGACGATGATTAGGAGACGGTGGAGTTGGTCGTTGGTGGTTTTATTATTTCAGTACTTTTTATTTCGGGTGTTCATTTTGGTTGTTATTTTAAACACCCCCGGTTATGTACTCTTTATTTTCAGACGCTTTACTTTATGTCTTGTCTTTGTTTGGATTTTAGTACTTATATTTATGTAAATTATGGTTTATTTGGGTTTATTTTGTTTCTGTTCTGTTTTGCTGTACCTTGTGACATACTTGCAGATTTTGGCTATCAAGTCTTGGACCGGAGCACATCACAGATACAGTTTTGGAAGTCTCGTTTCAGCAGAATCATCATCAGGGGAGTATTATTCTCCTTTATCTCTATATTTCGGGTTTCGCATTGGGGACAATGCGAAGTTCAAGTGTGGGGAGGGGTTTAACTTTGTTAACTTTGTTTATCCTAAAAAAAATATATAAAAAAAAGCAGAAAATTCAATCAAAAATATATGTTTCTTGTATATATTTTTAGCCAATAAACCGGTTGGTTGTGTTTTAGAAAGCTTCGGACATGATAAAAACTCGACAAGCAAAATTAATTTTGAAAAAGAAAACCGGAAAGCGTGACAAACAAAGAAAGACTTGCATGATAGTTTTCACACTTTTACCCATGGTTGTAAAACAAGGTCTCCAATGCCGAGTACTCCCCGAGTAGTCGCTACAAGGTAGGTTGCCGAGGCGACTTTCTTCGACTCCGACTAATTACTTGGAATCGATCAAATGCGGTCAACATTGGCCAAAATCGGATCTAGTAGGTCAACTCGGGACGAGTTTGACTTAAAATAAAATAAAACATAATTTCTATGCCTATCATATTAAATAATGAATATCAATTTCACGTATTTTGTTATAAATATTACTAAATTTATGTTATTTGACATGTATTTCATTTTCGAAAACTGATTTCTTTATAATTTGGCATCTTTGAGTACTCCCCGTGTACTCTCCGCCTCGGCCGAGTACTCTCAACTCCCCGGTCGACCGACTAGGGAGCGCCTAGCGACTTTTACAACCATGCTTTTACCCATTCCTTTTGTTACGTGAGCATAGTTGAGCCTTGAAATCGTTATATATTTGTTCATTTCGGAATAGGAGTGAGCCGGATGTCATGTGTAATTTAGAACTTGTCACTAGCATGCTTGTTAAGACCATGAACTTGCGGAATTGTGTAGAAGTGATAGAGGCACTTAGATTACCCCTTGGTTGTTAGCCTTGTTCTTTGTGTTGTGTTTCCCATATACCTTACATCACCCTTTAGGATTAACCATGTCGAGCCTTCCCGTTTACCTTTGTCTACCCAACATAATCGCCCACTTAGCCAAATTTAGCCTTTTTATGTTTTAAACCTTTTAGTGTTGAAACTCGGTCAAAATAGTCGTTTAACTAGCGCTTGTTATAGTTTGTTTTTCATTGTATAAATCCATTAGTTTTTATGCTAAAAAAAACAGAAAATAAAACACCCTAAAATAGGGTGAATTCGACAAAAATCGAGCATTTTTTAATACTAAATTGTTGAAATATCATTGATGAGCTCGATTTCGCAAAAGTCGCCTTTTGAAGGCATTAGTATGTATAGTTGTATTGTTTTACGCTAGTTAAACGCTAGAACCGAGTTTTAACCATTTCGCCACTTTAAATATCCATTTCCTTACCCTTCGCCCAAGCCTAACGTTACACCCCGTAAAGACCTCTTGATTTACACTTTTTCGCATGTTAGTTGGTGGAGACGAGATCTTATGACAAGCTTATGATATTACACATTTCATTGACGAGGCATTGAGTGTTTGCACATACACATTTTTTGTATGTTTCATAAATAAAACCGAGTGTGTGTGAACATTGTGAGTTGTGTGAAGATTAGCATGTTACGTCTTTTTGGTTATCTACATATATTTGCATATGCTTGTTTGGATTGAGTCATTTGATGTTGTCGTTCGAAAAACCGGCTAACCGTTTGTTGTTGTTTTAATAAATAGTTTGTAAATACTCGTTCTTGTTAGATTCTAGTTTCATTGCATTTTAGTTTAGCTTGCTTGAGGACAAGCAAGGTTCAAGTGTGGGGAGATTTGATATTCACTAATTTATACATATTTTAGTCCCCCATTTTATCCCCATTTTATGCGTTTTCGGCCGTAAAACCGTCATTCGGATACTTAATCATGTATACTTTTGGTTACAGGCCTAAAACATCATACCAGACAAGATGATAGTGAAAACGAGGACTTTCTGGATGAAACGACTAAGCTGCAAACATTCTGTGGAAATTCTGACCTGGGCGAGTGGAACGGTCGTGCCACCAAGTGCACGACCATGTATTTCCGACACAAACAAGCCAGCCCGGCAGTGAACGAGGGTGCAATCAGGAGTGCAAGACAATCCCGGAGACGAACGGTCATGCGGTTGGATGCACCCCGTGCGGATCCGATGACCAACTCAACCCCGGCAATGCACCACGAGTGCAGCAGTCCATGCAACAAGATCCCGGAGATGCACGATCGTGCGGTCTCAGGAACGGTCGTGCGAGATCGACGACTGGTCAAGATCTGATGACGTCATGCGGTATGGTGCACCATACCCACAATAATGCATAAAGTGAACGGTCGTGCCAATAAAGTGCATGACCGTGCGAGACCGAAATTATATAAAAAACATGTAGAAACATTCTGCTCGGAACTCTGGAATTTTGGAGAGCAATTCAGGCGATTTTTAGGCTCCGAAGGCGTTAGCTTTCACCCGGATTCAAGCCACATTGTCCCGTTTAGCTCGATTACTATCCGGATTCTTAATCTAGTGCATGTTTATGGTTTGGTTTTCTAATATTTCCATAATTTTGTTAATCTTTCAAGCATTTAGATTAATGTTTATGTATTATTGTAGTCTTTGGGCAAAAACACAACAATCCCTTGCTTGATTATAGCCATTAGTATGTTAATCTTTGTTTGTAATGATATTTGGAAGTATTTTCTATGTTAATCTTTGATGAGTAGTTTACAACCTTGTTATTGATATTAATTTCTTGATGATAAGTAATTTTGTTGGATGATTGGTATTTGGTTAGTTAAGATAGTTGAAAAATGAAGCTTAATTAATCTTGTGTTAGTAAACTTTAAACTTGGTTAACTAGTTTAGCTTGGTTAAAATGTGTGCACCATGATACTAGAAATGGTTAGTGGTTTAATAAAATGTAATTATTGTTAATCAAGAAAGCTTGCCGTCACGTAAGGACCTTAACGGGTTAAATGGTGTCGTTATAAATTCTTGCCATGATTTGTTAGCTTAGTTAGTAGTTTAGGCCAAAATTGCTATCTTGGTGAATTTAGGTGCAAGATTTGTAAAATGAACTCGGTTGTGATTTAATCTAGTTTATGCTTGTCTCGGTGGTTGCATTGTGTTTATCGGTGTCGCTTTCCTTGTTTAAGTGAGGTTAGAAAACTCCTTACGGATGACTAACTTATCTTTAAGGGATTTTCATAGACATTTATCAATTGGGCGTTAAAGAACAATTTTAGGTGGTTAAAGTGTGTTTATCGTTTTAACTTTCCAAAGAGTTGTAATGTTAGGATTCCCGAAAGGGATACTAATTGTCTTTGAAAAATAGGAAATTGATAAAGTGTTTTAAGTGGCAAAACCGACTTAGTTAAGATGCTTTGGTTGTGTATAAAGCAAGGCTATTTATCTATTTTCATATTTGGAGTCTATTATGTTTTATTAAATGTTTGTTTAAGCTTATTGTAGTTTTTATAAAATCAAACAACTTATGTTTTTACCGGTAGTTTAGTGACAAAGGTCTAGTATTATTCCTCCGCCCATTTCCTTGGATCGATACTTGGTTCTTACCGATACTTTACTACATATATGACGGGGTACACTTGCCTCTTTCGTGTGTGTTTTGATGTTAAAGTAATAATCACTTTTATAAATTTAAAACCGAATCGTGTGTAATTTCATTATAAAAATATGCGTATACGTGCACACGTCAGTATTCTCCTTGGGTAGAATACGTACGTTCGTCCTCCTTGGGTAGGACAACAACCTTAAACTTACCAGACAAAACTCTATCATGAAGTCCCTCATTTTTATATCGACTTAATTGCCGGGCCAATGGCGAGCGGGTCATTAGTTAATAGCGCTATTAGGGTTGACAAGCCTCACACCATGCCGGTAGGAAGGGCGTGTACTAATGGATCTGGGCACTCAGTCAATGATGATAGACATTGACTTAGGGCACAACTTACTTTCGTCAGTTTTTGATATGGTAACGGTCTAGTGGTTCACATGGAGGGCACTACTTACTTTCGTCAGTTTTTGATATGGTAACGTTCTAGTGGTTCACATGGGAAAGCCCCCACTGACTATGGATATGGTTTGGGAAACAAAGATACTGGCTAACTCGTGGTTTACGAAACAACTTATGGTTTTCGAAACAAACTTTTAAAACTAAACAACCAATTGTGAACTCGCTCAACTTTGTTTTTGACTCGTTGTTACATGCCTTGCAGGTCGTTAGATGCTTATGGAGCTTGCACGAGGAGGAGAGGTCGTTGTGGGATATGGACTGTTATGTCCCGTGCTTAACATTTGAACTTTAAACTATGTTTTGGTTATTTAAACATTACTATGCTTCCGCTGATTACTTAAACATGTTTGGTTTCTTTTGAACACTAATTATCTTGGGTTTGGTTTTATTTACTTAATTGCATTGTTCAATATGATTGGTGGCTGGATCCTGGTCGTGTCAAGCCTCCAAGCGGTGATACTCCGCGTGTGGATTTTGGGGGTGTGACAATTTGCAAATTCTGAAGAACACAGTTGAATATCTTCAAGTTTCTGAAGAATAATCGAAGATTCGAGGGAGAAAAATAGAAGAATTTGAGAATAAGTGGGTTCTCTTCGTCCGTCGTCGAATATTTATACCCATCGCATTTAATGTGATGGGTAATTGTGCCTACAACTTGCGGCGCAGGCCCAATCGCCGAGCGACACGTCAGGCGGGAAAACCGGGTGACAGTTACCACGCACGCGTGGACCTCACTCTCTTGACACCTGATGAAAAGGCGCGCATGACACTGTAACGACATGCTTGTCACACAGTCAACAGTCACATCAGTTGTCGTTTTCTCCACCAACTTGTCAGAAGATGCCCTTTTTTAAATTTCAAACAAAAAAACATGTGTCATAAGACAAAGCATGTGAAGGAAGCTTGATAGTCGTGCCGCATAAGTAGAAAAGCAACACAAGTGCATGCTAGTTTTTCTAAGCCACATAGCAATGTCCATAAGTTTCAACATGTAGCACAGGTACTCCTAATTTTCTTGTCCAGAGCTCCAACCACTCGCGTCCGCGCATGGAAGAAGCACTCGACTGGGGGGACCTGAAGGGGTATGGTCCATAATCCTAGGCCGACTACACGAGGCAAGTTCAGGTCGCGCGCAGTTAGCCATACCCAAAATAGGAAAAATCTAGCACTTAGTCCATTTTGCTACAAAATGGCGCAAGTCCAAGAAGTGTAAGCTTCTCTGCACCAACTGGACGACTTTAGATGGTACGACTAGTATGAATGTCAGAGCAGATAACCAATGGGCGCACGACAGGGTGTGTCCAGCAACGCTGCACGATGAGCAATCGTGCAGGGGAAAAGAAGTATACAAGGACACCTACGTGTCACCAATCATCGTGCGCCGACCACTGCTCCACGATCTCCATTAAACGGTTGATGCAAACTAGACAACAAGGACAACTACCCGGCCATGTGGATCCATTCAATGTGCACCAGCTCTACTTTCGCCTGTAAATACTAACGGTCATGCCCGAGGAGGCAAAGAGGATATTCCTTGTTGTCGACATCAGGCCCAACATCCATCAGCCCATATCTTTCACAACTCTCTTTGGCTATAAATAGAGAACTTCGTCTACAGGTTTAAGGATCGCTCTCTTACTCTCTCACTTAATACACACACTTTTATCCTCAAAACAAGTTCTTATTCTCACGCCGGAGGGTGGTTACAAGGAGAACCCACATATTCTCCTTATTGTAGCGAGCTTCACGGTGTGGTGGTTGTTTTGCTAGAACACAAACACGAACAGCGAGAGGGTGGTGCCTCGTAGCAGCGGTCGGTCTTTGACGAAATATGTGGATTTAAGAAAGAAGAAAAGGTGAAAAAAACTTATTCGGTATTTATTGTTTCTTTAGTAATGTGCACACAAATATGGTTTTCTATTTAACGTGCCAAGGCGTGTACGCTGGTGATGCTATAATAATCTATATCTATAATAAATGAAACCTTGGGGGACACATGTCACCCATTGGCTTAAGCCAAATAAGCAGCCACATCATCATACATGTGGCATAGCTCTAAATCAAGGATTGGAATAGCATCTTTTGTACGCTTCATTTACTCTGTTCCTCTTCTAAAACAAAACCCTCATCCTTGTCTCTCTCTCTCTCTCTCTCTGGCGAACACGGCGAACAATTGGTATCAACATTCATCGGATCCGAATACCTTAATCCACGGTAATGTCTGATTTCGTTAATGTTCTTATGTTACTTAGGTATCATTCGTCTGTATTCTTTGATTTCTGTTATAATCGTTTGATGACTTCCGATTTCTTAAATCTTGAATGTTATTTGATGGTCAATAGTAGTATTTATTAGTATTCTTTCAAGATTGTTTATGTTTTTTTGGATTATTGATTGATGATGATTATATCTAGGGTTTTAATCGACAATATTATAATCGATTATTCTATGATTTGATTCGTTAGGGTTTTCTTCAATTATTTGATGTTGTTTCATTCTTTTTTGTTATTTCATTCGTCTGATTTCTTTAATAGTCTAATGTTAGTTAGGGTTTATTCATCTGTATTGTTTGATTTCTGTTATAATCGTCCGTTACTTCCGATTTTGTTAATCTTGAATGTTATTTGATGATCGATTATTGTATGGATTAGTATTGTTTAAATATTCTTACGTTTTTTTTTTTGATGATTTATTGATGATGATGATGATGATTAGCTACATGACAGAGCGGATTAGAGGATGCCTATTATCTATGTGAAGCTATCACGTTACCAGGTAAAAATATTTTTTCCTTTTTGGATATCTTTTTTTAATTTTAAATATTACAGCAAATATGTTTACTGTTCTTTTCAGCAAGGAAGGAACTTTATTTCTCTGATGCTATGTCAGCAAGCTAAAAGGGTATTCTTGTCTATTCACATGCAATGTCTGGGTGGGTGTTTGTGATAATCACCTATCAACGTAATTCCACTGGCTTAGCTTTCTCTTTAGCTGGTAAACAATCCGAATGGAGATATATACGCTTGATCTACACTTTTTCAAGGGAAAAATATATACGCTACACACCATGAGTCAGTTATATGAATTCAGGCTTAATCTAGTTCCTACCTTTATCCCACAAAAAATGAAGAATTTATCGGTGTTACACTTCAGATATAAGAACTTTATAAGTTCAGGTGAAAAACTTTATGTGATGACTAAATTAAATAATGATTTTGATACTCTTGAAGTTGATTCTGATGAAATGAGATGGGCGAATTCGGAAAGGATAATAGCAGAATATAAACTTTTTGTAAGTGACTTAAAGTGTGATGCTGCTATTAGGCCCGATCCATGGGCCCACCCTTGGACACAGTACGGGAGGATTAATCACGCTGATGATGGCAATCAAAGTAATGAGAAGGGCAAATGTTTGACTACATACATGTGGTACTTCCCCATGATTGCTTGATTGATAACAACGCTGGTTTGTTCTCCTTTTTTATTTTAAGATTATATAATGTTACAGTTGTTGTTGATCTGGATTTACATATGTTCAACATTTTCGAAAGTTCTTATTTTCATGAGGGGTGGTTGGTTGGGTAAAAATTCTATCAAATTTCCTCACTTTTTTTTCACATTCCTTGGGTAGATTTCTTAAACATGCATAACATAATAACTGCTACAATATCTATGACAAATAGGTTTAATGTGTGTCTTCTAACTAGATAAGAACCAAAGTAACAAATACTATGAATCTGTGATTTAATAATTCTAAGTTCCTACTTTGTTAATTCAACCAACCAACGGATTCTGTTTGTTTCATCAGATACGGTGAATGGTGCTTTGCTGAATATTCTTGACGAGTAGAGCAAGAAAGTGGGCAATTCTTCATCTGGTAGTTCAAGTAAATGCATGCAAAGATGAAAAGAACAGTAAACATATTTGTTGTTATTTGATGATCGATTATTGTATGGATTAGTATTGTTTAAATATTCTTACGTTTTTTTTTTTTTTGTTTGTTTTTTTTTTTTTTTTGATGATTTATTGATGATGATTAGCTACATGACAGAGCGAAAATAGAGGATGCCTATTATCTATGTGAAGCTATCACGTTACCAAACCAACATCAACTTATGACAAAACATTTTTTTATTTTTTTTTTATTTTCTACTAATTTGATAATTGATGGTTTGCAGGTTGGGAAGTAGAACAAGTGTAGTTTTCGGCTGGTTACAGTTGAGGATGGACTTTACTCACTCGAATACGATCCATCAATGTCTATGCTTCAAGCGTTCTCTATTTGCATAGCGGTTGTAAGTAGCCATAAGTTGACTCACGTCTTTCAAGTCAATTATGTTTGAGAGTCGAAAGAACTGTCTGAAAACATACGATCACCAACGAGTGATAAGAATGTTAAAATTCGCGAGGAGTTTGTTTCGAAACCACCAGCATCACCTGTTGGTAGGGTATAAATTTAGATGTTATATTAGTTTAGATGCCATTTATATTTTTGAGATGGCAATGGATTCAAAACAATCACTATGCGGTTAGGAGTGGATGTGATTGTTTTCAGCCGTACATATTGGAACAGGTAATGTTTAATGTTGTTTGATTCTTTATTTGAGTTCTTGCAATTGAGTCAATTAACGATCTTGCCCTTAATGTTGTTTTATATTACCATTATGTGGATGAGCAACCCAAAGTGTTGGCTGTATCAACAATGGATACTCATTCATTATCATATTAATTTCACTGGACTAAATGATTGAAAGATTATAACTTTAGCAGAAAAACATGTAAGTTTGAGTGAATATTGAACTGTGATTGATTGAGGGTGTATGTGTTTTTTATAGGTGGGCTGATCATTGGCCGATAACGCCCGTTGAGGGCTTCTTAACTGTGACAACTGTCAGATTTGCATGCATCCGTACAATTATTAAATGATGATTAATGCTTAATGACTGTGCTGATTTACAATTTATGACTTGAATTGCTTTCTGATTACTGCATTATACTTACATATGCATCACATATTGCAAATGACACATCATTGACTGCGTGCAAACATATTGACATAAATGATGCACAAAGCACAGTTAACAGATGTTGGTGCATTTACTGTCTGTTAACTTCGTCTTAATCGAGTCTTATTTCTAGATTAGATAAACGAATGCACAACAGGGATAAAATTAGGTTTTGTTCATGTTTTAGTGTGTAATTTCGTTTGAATGAGACATGTGCATGTTCAAACGAAATTAACTTATGTAATTTCGTTTGAACAGGTCATGCCACATTCAAACGAAATTAGGTCATCTATATATAGAGGTTGTGCTGAGTTCATTTGTAACGGAATTAAGTGTGTGAGAGCTGAGGTGCTGCCGGATTTTTGTCAGAATTGATTGTAAAAGCTCTGGAAATCAATAAGAGATAAAGATTAGAGAGGAACAAGCTATGTTACATCATTTACATTGATTCCGCCTTTGTTCTTGATGATGAATTACTCATACTGACTGTTTAGGGTCACCGGACGATCCAACAAGTGGTATCAGAGCTCAGGACGAGGAGTTCATACCAATTCAGCTTGATTTTACCGGATTCTCTTACTTCTACTCATTCTTTTCTGATTTGAACAAGTTTGAACGGTTGAAATGGCCTGATTTTGACATATATCAAGCGAAACATAGTGTTAACTAATCCTTGAAAGATTTGGACCAAAAATCAGCCTAAAACTTGATCAAATACCTAATCTCGTTTGAAACTGATCGAAAAATGATGACATCATAGTTAATTTCGTTTGAAAATTACTGATAATTTCGTTTGAAAAGGCACAATATACCTAATTTCGTTTGGAGAAGTTAGTTAATTTCGTTTGAAATAGGTATCTCGTTTGAAATGGTTGTCTGATTTCGTTTGAGAGTGCAATTAGGTGTAATTTCGTTTGAAGTTATACAATTTCAGTAATTTCGTTTGAATGAGTCTCAAACGAAATTAGGGATTTCGTTTGAGATAGCTATTTCGTTTGAAAGCAACTTTTTAAAATTTCAAAAAAAAAAATCTAGGTGTTTGTTGATTATTTCAGGTACGTAAAGATGGATGATTTCAATCCTTTCTGTGATGTGTTTGCATTTACTGGTAGTTCGGGAGATGGCACATTAAACAATACGAATGAGAATACAACAACACCGAGTGCAAAGAAAATTCTCAATGATGCTATGAGTGTAGACAGTGCGTATGGAACATACAACAAGCCGCCCAAGCTGATGTCGATTGAAGATTACAACAGGTGGGCTACAAGATTTGAGGAATGGCTTAAGGCGTTTGCTTATCAGAGTTGGAGAAGTCTGAAAAATGGCTATGATTTGGGAAGAGATGATTATGAGAACTTGGAAGATAATCAAATTGAAAGATATGTTTCTGAACAAAAGTGTATTGCTTTGCTTCACCAATCTGTTCGAGATGATATTATCGCACTGATCGAATACGAAGATTCGAGAGATCTCTGGAAAAAATTAAAAATAAAATGTATTGGTAGTGATGAAATAGTTAAGAACAAAAAGAAACTGTTACGAAAAGAGTTTGATTTGTTTGGTTGTTTGAAGAACGAGTCAGTTTCCAAGATGATTGAGAGATTTGGACATCTGAAGATGGAGCTTGCTAGACATGATATCATTTACACTCAAGAAGAGCTGGTAGACATGTTGGACCGTGTTCCGACCCTAAACAGTCAGTATGAAGCAGTTCATCTCCAAATACAAAGGCGGAATCAATGTAGATGAAGTAACACAGCTGTTCCTTTCAATATCTTCTATATTAATGCTTTCTGGAATGATTTTGACAGAGTTCGGTTACAAAGCATATGACCTGGTCTCGCTCCAATGTACACGAATAATGATCAGGTTCCGCTCAAACAACTATATATAGTCCCTGAGGTTTCGCTCTTATGACAAGACCAAATAAGCGAAACCTCCAAGTAACCTTATAAGCGAAACCTATGTGACACATAAGCGAAACCACCTTGGTACCTTGGAGCGAAACCTCTAACCTAATGTACATACAAGCGAAATCACTACTAACCTATGTACATTCAAGCGAAATTACAAGATAAACCCTAATTTAACTCTCAAGCTCCAATCTTGACCTTTGACTTAATATAAACGTAGTCAACAGACATTTTGTGCACCAACAGACTCCCCCTTGAATGTTGACGAAGTCTTCAGCTCTGAGTCTTCAGTCTTGATCTTTTCTCCATCTCTGTCTTCACATCATAAGCATACTATCTTCACAGGTTCACAAATCTTGTCCTAGCTCCATCTTCAGACTCCCCTTTGACTGTTGATCCAGACTCCCCCTTTCACAGACTCCCCCTCTCAATATGCTAGAATCTGAAATATCTGGTTCAAGCTTTGACATTTAGCTTCCTTTGGGAATAATGAAGTTCAAAACCTGTGTCTCAAACATCAATCATTTCAAACTATCTTTTCACAAAATAAATCACAAACTATCAGTTATAGAAATCCACTCAAGTATTCAGGTCCAAGTTAATGACCCTGATCACTCAATTAATCTACCAAGTTCAATTTAATGACCTTGGTTGATCATTTGACGAATCAAACAGATTTTGAAAAACAATCAATTTATACATTTTCTGAAAATAACAAGTATCAAGTTAATGAACTTGTTTTTGACTTTTCAAAAAATCAAACTCCATCAAGATAAGCTCTCCTCATTCTTTAGTCCAGAATCTCCTGCATCTGCTTTAACATCTGAGAATCCAACAATCAACTCTCCACTTTGGTTTGTCGGAAAATAAAGCAGAAATAAAATCTTTTTGGATTTTATAAAGTGTTCTAAACTAGGAAATGAAATACAGAAAACTTAATTTGCAAAAAGTAAACAAAGTAAACTATATACAAACATATTTTTGATGAGTGTATTAGGGAATTATATCAGCTATCCGACAAATCACAAGTACCGTTAAGCTGTGATTACATACTTAGAATTAAACAATTCGCGTCGATTGTCGATATACTGATCCATCTTAAATTCTCACACAAATTTCAATCTGTCCAGGATACGGATTTAGTGTTTTAGAGACTTAAACTTATACGTGTGTCCCACCTCTTGAATATACTCCCGTATCCAGATCCCGATATTCAGTCTTACAGGCAAATATAACACAAATGATATCTGTAAAGGGTTAATAAATTATGAAGAATCATGAGAGCTCAGGTCAGAACTACCGTTCAGCAGAGAGATCATGACTCAACTTGTGAGTGTGTCCCCTTTAGAGGATCTTTTTTACAACAGCATTGCTAAGCAATTTTATTGTCTTATCATATATGCTGAGGGTGATGCTATGTTTCAAACATTGCAGAAAGTATTATTCGAGGACTAGGTCAGAACTTCCATTCAGCAGAAGTCCCGGAATAATACCCCAGATATCACTGAGTATAAAGCCTAGTATATCAGAAAAAGGAATCTTTCAAACGAGATTTCAGGGGTTACCTATATATCCAAGTAGTGTTCCCCACGAAATAAGCAAGTAAGATTTAGATTTATATCCCGAACAAACTTACTAAATGTGCAAAAACCTATCGACACATCATCAGCGAGACTGTTTAACCTTTTAAACAATATATTTCTTTAGTATACCGTGACTGTCAAGCCGATGTACTATCATTTTCCCTTTTTACACAAGCTCTTTTCTGATTTTATCATGTTTTTGGATTTTTGCATTTTTTACTGTTTTTGTATTTTCTGAAATATTTACCCTATACCTCCCCCTAAATACCAAAACATGTAAAAAATCGACAAACCATTGCAGATTGTTTCTCGTCTTCATCCGCAACAGTACTCTCATCAACGCCCACAATTCCATCCAACACCGAAAGAAGCTTCATACCGTTCAGTTTTAACAAATATTGAAACCGATTTTTATCAAAAGCTTTGGTATGTAAATCAACTTTCTGTTCGTCAGTGTGGATTTTCTCAATTCGTATCAACTTTTTCTCAAAGCAATCACGAATAAAGTGATGATGAATTTCTATGTGTTTAGTTTTAGCGTGATGTACTGGATTCTTTGTTATATTTATTGTGGCCTCATTATCAACAAAAAGAGGTGTGTTAAGAAACTGCAAACCGTAGTCACGCATCTGTTGCTGTATCCACAGGATCTGAGAGCAGCAACTGCTAGCAGATACATACTCCGCTTCACATGTAGATAACGCCACAGACGTTTGTTTCTTACACTGCCAGGTAACCAATCTAGATCCAAAGAACTGGCATCCTGCAGTTGTTGATTTGGAATTGACATTGCAGCATCCGAAATCTGAATCGGAATACCCTTCGAGCGTAAAATCGCCTTTCCTAGGATACCACAACCCCAATGAAGGAGTTCCTTTCAGGTAGCGTAATATCCTCTTCACAATGATCATATACGAAGCTCTCGGGTTAGATTGAAATCTTGCTGCGAGGCACGTTGGGTACATAATATCAGGACGTGAAGCTGTTAAGTACATCAAAGAACCTATCATGGAACGGTAAAACGTTTCATCAGCCCTGTCTCCGGTGAGATCTGGATGAATCCCATGATTTGTTGCAAGTGGGGTAGCAGCTGGAGTAGAACTTGACATCCCAAATTTCTCTAGAATATCATGAACGTACTTTGTCTGATGAATGAAAATTCCCTCAGGAAGTTGTTCAACTTGTAAACCCAGAAAGAATTTCATCTCCCCCATTGATGACATTTCGAATTTTTGCTTCATCACTGATTCAAAATCTTTGCATAGATTTTCATTTGTCGACCCAAAAATTATATCGTCCACATAAATCTGAACTATCAGAAGATGACTGTCGACCTCTTTAGTGAAGAGAGTGGCATCCACTTTTCCACGAATGAACTTGTTGGCTAGTAGGTGTTCAGACAAAGTCTCGTACCAGGCTCTCGGGGCCTGGTGTAAACCATACAGCGCTTTGTCCAATAAGTAGACCTTGTTTTTATGGATTGGATCGGTGAAGCCCGGTGGCTGTCCGACATAAACCTCCTCTTTGACCTTCCCATAAAGAAACGCCGATTTTACATCTAACTAATATACTTTGAAGTTTTTCCAAGACGCAAATGCAAGAAAAATTCTGATTACCTCTAGTCGTGCTACAGGAGCATAGACTTCTGTAAAATCAATCCCCTCCTGTTGACTAAATCCCTGAACAACGAGTCGAGCTTTGTTCCTTATAACAACTCCTCTATCGTCTCTCTTGCCCTTAAACACCCACTTGGTGTTAATCTTCCTCTGACCATCTGGAAAATCCACTAGCTTCCACACTCCTAACTTTTCGAATTGACTAAGTTCCTCATGCATTGCATTGACCCAAGAATCTTCGGAAAGCGCCTCTTTGTAAGTTCTTGGCTCAACCTGCGAGATAAAACAACTCAATGAGAATTCAGTTTGCAAAGGAGCAACTTTTGTATAAAAACATGTAAGCCCTTTATCAATCTGTCTTCGAGTGCGAACGCCTGTCTGCAATTCTCCTATGATCAACTCCTCTGGATGATATGAAAAAGTTCGCGGCATCACTTCGCTTGGAACATCCACATTTCCCTCCAGATTAGTAACATTCTGCTCTGCATCTTGTTCACCAACTTGGTTTGTTTGACTTGAAATCTGAATTTGCTCCCCCTTATAATCTGAATCACCATGATCAAAGACTGGCATGTTTTCAGCTTCTTGATTATCATTCTGTTCCGACTGATTATCATGAGCAACTTCATTCTGTTGGACATCATCATGTTCAGCTACATTACTCAGATCTGCTTCATCGTCATTTGAAGTTTCCCATGGTTGCCTCGAATACTCAGCTGGGAACCTTAGCTGTGACTCGTATTCACGCAAAATATCCAACTCATCAAAGAAATCTTCATCATCCTCTGATTCTTCTCTCATGTCAAACGAATCCCATAGTTTGTCATAATGATAACGCCATGAATCTCCAGGATTCTGCGGCGGCATAGTATAACCTTGACATTCAACATTTGCAGCTTCAATAATCCGCTTCTCACTTGGAACGAAGACACGTCGCATCGGATTTGCATAACCAACAAATATTCCCTCAATGCACTTCGGACCAAACTTTCCAAAAGGCTCTATAACAGTACAGGGTGACCCGAACGGTTCTAGATACTTCAAATTCGGTTTGCGGTTATTGATTAGCTCAAAGCATGTTTTGTTGAACTTCTTGACAGTGAGAACCCTATTGAACGTATAGCATGCGGCGGAAACAGCTTCAGCCCAAAAATTTATCGGTAACTTTGAATCTGCGAGCATAGTTCTAGCCGTCTCGATTAGTGTCCGGTTTTTGCGTTCTGCGACTCCATTTTGCTGCGGAGTGTACGGAGCACTAAACTCATGCAATATACCTCTTTCATCACAAAATTCTTCCATCTTGTTGTTCTTGAATCCAGTACCATTATCACTACGAATTCTTTTGATACGCCTTTGGTACAGATTCTCAATTTTTCTGAACAACGCCATCAAACTGTCAAACGTTTCATCTTTCGTTTTCAAGAAAGAAACCCATGAAAATCTGGAATAATCATCAGTAACGACCAAACAGTAGTAATCTCCTGTAATACTTTTGACATTCACAGGACCAAACAAATCCATGTGAAGTCTTTCCAGGGGTCTCGAAACTGAATTGACTTGCTTTGTAGGGTGTGACTTTTTCTTTTGCTTGCCTTTGACACAGCTAATGCACTCCCCTTCCAGATGAAAACCTTTGATATTAACACCAAGAACCAAATCATTGTGCACCAAGTGATTCATCTTCCTTAGGTGAATATGCCCCATCTTGCGGTGCCACAATATCGATTCTTTCTCAGTTGCTCTAGACACAAAACAATGTGCTTGACTAGTTGTTGTCGTTGCTACACTCATGTCTAACACATATAAATCATTCACTCTAGGTGCCCGCATGATAATCCATTCTTCAGGGATAACAAATCCTGGTTTCAAGATCAAACATTCTTTATCAGTGAAGTGAGTAGTATACATATTGTCACAAATCTGCGAGATACTAAGCAGATTGTTCTCCAGCTCAGTGATGTAGTTAACTCTTTCAAACGTCACAATCCCGTTGGATAACATTCCTTCCCCAATAATTCTACCACCTTCATGACCAGCAAATCCCACATAACCACCATTGATATTTCTCACATCATACAGCAACGCAGTCTTCCCTGTCATATGTCTTGAAGCTCCACTATCCATAATCCATCTGGATACAAGATTTGGAAGTTCCTGCACATAACAAACTTTGACTTAACCAACTTCTATAAAGATGCCGATTCATGCTTCGCGAACAAGGAAGCTCCGGCAATTCAAACTGCTGTAGGTCCCCTATTCGTATGGATCTTTCACAGAATTGTCCTTCCAATCAAGAGTGCGGAATCCTCTTGATCAGAATATCACAGAAACAAGTAGAAAACAGAAACAGCAATTCACTTTCAAACCGGATCTTTATTGATTATCTACCAAACTGATTACAATCAATCAAGATCCCTAACCAACACAGAATTTCGTCCAAGCTCTAAGTCTCTCACGAAATTGCTCTCAAACAATGTTCTGGCTGATTAACTGATTAACCTAAACCCTAAAGCCTAACCTTGTTTATATAACACAAGGTTACTACTTGGGCCAAGGATAAACATCATGGACTGCGAATTGGACAAGCCCAATTCGCCCCACATCCCCATAAGTATGGGTTTGGTTAGCCCAAACATTACAACTAACTATTACAAAGCTAAACCCGCTAACTGTTTATCGTTTAACAAATTACAAGATATCCAAAGACCAAATCTAAGCTGTTGTCACAAACATGCACCAACAAACTCCCCCTTGACAATAGCTTCATAAAATAACTTTGTCTTCAGTCATCTTGCAATCTTCATGTAGTCGTGCACTGTCTTTGGTCTTTGGATAGCTTCAGCTTCAACAGCTTCTGTCAGCAACAGACTCCCCCTAAGCTGATGCATCCAATCACCAAATCTTCAAAAACTTTAGCGTTTGAGTAAACTCCAGTTCAGCATTTGTATAGCAATCTTCAAACTCTTCAACTTTGTCTGCAATGTAGAAAGGAGGTTCTACCATGCATCCAAACAAACTCTCAACTCTTTAGCAACTTCTCAGCAACACAGCAACTTCTCAGCAACACACTGCTTCAATCTGTTTACTATAAAACAAACATCTCGAGAAACCATAAGAATTTTTCAACATAAGTTAAACAAATTATTATTATTCAAGTGATTTGTTAAACTGTATAACAGATTAAGCATTTTCAATTTTTCACCAACACGCAAAACTTTTTAATCACACACCCTATAACCCGCATGATTTAAAATTTTGAACTCACTTTCTAACACCGTCTCCCCCTATCAGTAACAATTCCTCCAAGAATAACAGTTTTCCGTACATTAAGAATTTTAACAGAAAAAGACACTATTTTTGTATTTTTATATTTTTCTGAAAGCAAGTAAATAACAAAAAACAATAAACACTCTATTTTTGTGAGAATCACTGGTAAGAAGATCATATCATCACAATCAAACTGTTTCACACTATTAGATAATTCTTTATTTAATTTTTCGTGAAAAGCAGTTCAAGATGATTACCAGTATGTTCGTCCACTTAAACAAAATGCATGAACATTTCAAGTACCATTACCATATGATACATTAAGGTAATTTTAATTACTGATATACTAGTGTGTCCCACTTCAGGATATACCCCCACGATCAAGGTATGCACAAAGATTCATCGTAGTAGGTGAGTATACTGAATTCATCCTTTAAGATATCCTGACAGTATCTAGGTCTGCATATAATCTGTTTTATCATGTTTTGATTGCTTAACAATGAACACCCAAATAAATACTAATCAAATCCTGGAAATATAAACAACACACTCTATCATGCAAGTATCTTCCCTACCACATATTTCACAAGTCCAATCCAGATTTCTGAAATCTTAACTGGGAATAGGTTGAGAAGAGAACAGAATAGATCTTTAGAAGAGATGGTATAATATACAGATCAAATGAGTTTTCTCAGTTTGATATAGGTTTATTGGGTTTCTTTTGGGCACTTGAGGGCCTCTTTCAGGTGTATTAGATCTATAGCGCGACAACGTACAGCTAGGTCAGCATGTATCTGGATGCAGCAGAAGCTGTCGTTTCCTAGCACCTCCAGGTCAGCATATATCTGGATGCAGCAGAGGAGGTACACGACTTTTTTCAGAGAAAATTTCAGAATCAGATCAAAATTGTGTGTATCGGGACAACATACAGACATTCAAATAGAAATGTGCTAATTCCAAGTGACTTTCTTTCCTGGGGTCATGTACAATTTTAGTTCTGAACAGAAAGACAGTCAAGATATCCCCAGATGAAATAACAGTATAAAGACCCAAAACTTCAGATTTTGGCAATCTATCAACGCAAGATTTAAGGTCATTAAACCATACACCACTGATGTGTTCCCCACTCATACACAGTTCATTTAAGTTTATATCACATTGGTAAGTTGATTATTTCATGCTTTTTGCCTACTGGTACATCATATGATGAAGCTGCTATCACACTTAAGCATTTTAATTTATTTTCAGTGTGACAGTCTAACTTGCTGATGTACTATCATTTCTTCTTTTTCACACAGTGATAACTCATTTTTGATTTTCTATTTTTTTTTATATTTTTGATTTTTCAAATTTTTTTATTTTTTGATTTTTAAGAAAAGCAATAAACTATTTACAAAAATTCTTATGAAAAACCAGTTATTCAGGATTCCTCATCCCGTTGAGTTCGACTAAATGTTCAAAGAGAGCCCTGTCAAAAGCTTTAGTATAAAGATCTGCCAGGTTATCTTCTGTGTCGACTCGATGTAATTCAATTAGTCGTTTTTCAGCACAATCCCGTATAAAATGATGACGTATGTCAATATGTTTTGTGCGACTGTGTTTCACGGGATTATTAGTTATTGAAATTGTGGCATTATTGTCTATCATAATAGGAGTACGAGTGAAATCCAAACCGTAATCGCGCATCTGCTGTTGAATCCAGAGAACCTGAGAGCAGCAGCTACCCGCAGCAATATATTCAGCTTCACACGTAGATGTAGACACACAGGATTGCTTCTTGCATTGCCAAGACACGATCCTGCCTCCTAAGAACTGACAACCACCTGTTGTAGACTTTCTGTTCGACTTGCATCCTCCAAAGTCTGAGTCAGTGTAAGCAACAAAATTCAAATCACTATCAGCTGGATACCACAACCCAAGTTTAGGTTTCCCCTTCAAGTAACGAAGAATACGCTTCACTGCTTTCATGTGTGACTCTTTTGGATTAGCCTGATATCTGGCACACAAGCATACTGCAAACATAATGTCAGGTCTTGAAGCAGTCAAGTACATTAGAGAACCAATCATTGCCCTGTATTGAGTAGGATCCACGTCTTCAGTACTTTCATGATCTGGGCCAAGATTGTGATTTTCACAAATGGGTGTGTTGAAAGTAGAGCAATCATTCATTTTGAACCGACTCAAAATGTCATACACATACTTTGTTTGATGAATAAACATCCCATCCTCCTTCTGTTCAACTTGTAATCCCAGAAAGTAAGACAGCTCACCCATAGCACTCATTTCGAACTTGCTCTTCATCACCTGCTCGAACTCTTTACACATGCTCTCATCTGATGACCCAAAGATGATGTCATCCACGTACACCTGTACTAGCAGAAAATCTTCCTTCTTCCTCTTTATGAACAGTGTACTGTCAATCTGACCTCTTTCAAAACCATTCTTGATCAGATGTGTAGACAGTGTCTCGTACCACGCCCTGGGAGCTTGATGTAATCCATACAAAGCCTTATCAAGTTTGTACACCCGATCTGGATAATCTGGATCAACGAACCCATCTGGTTGTGAGACATACACCACTTCTTGGACTTTCCCGTAAAGAAATGCACTCTTCACGTCTAGTTGGTAAACTTTGAAGCCCTTGAATGTTGCGAAAGCTAGAAACAAACGAATTGCCTCCAACCTTGCCACTGGTGCAAACACTTCATTGTAATCAATCCCTTCCTGCTGATTGAAACCTTTTACCACCAATCGAGCCTTGTTTCGCGTCACTATCCCTCTGTCATCCTTCTTGCACTTAAACACCCATTTAGTGCCTATCTCTCTTTCACCTTTAGGAAGGTCAACCAACTCCCAAACCTTCAACTTAGCAAACTGGGCCAATTCCTCTTGCATAGCCTCAACCCATGAATTGTCTTTAAGAGCCATATGAATGTTCTTCGGCTCCTCTTGGGAAATAAAACAGCTATACAAGCACTCGTTCACAATCCCAGTCTTCTCAATCGACACAAATAAACCAGAATTCGCTGCTATGCTTCTTCTCGTCTGAACACCTGCATTAGGATCTCCAAGTATCATGTCAACTGGATGATCCCTGTTTGCTCGTGTAGTAGCAACGGTATCAACTTCAAGATTATCACCCAGGTTTGATCCAACCTCCCCCTGAATGTTCTGATCCGCAAATGGATTAATGAAATCCTCCCCCTCAATGGGTTCAGAGTCACTATCACTTGAATCAGGATCAGTAGCACCTTTGGAAGTTTCTGGAGCATCTGTCATATCAACATTCGATCTAGGCATGAACTCGCCTTCATCGTCTCCACCAATCATTGTTTGAATCAACTGAGAATCATCTGCATTTGGAAACTCAGGAATATTAAATGATTTAAAAGTGCTTTCATAATCATATAATATAGCAGGACCACTCGTTGATTGTTGAGGTTTGTATGAAGTAATTTCAACATTAAACACAACCTCAATTTTACCAGTTTTTAGATTAAAAACCCTTTTATTCGGTGCGCCAGGTACGTAACCTAGAAAGTAGCCTTCGTCAGCCACCTCACCGAATTTTTGCTTATCTTTATTACGCACAATGGTGCAGGGTAATCCAAATGGTTCAAAGCCTTCTAAGTTTGGTTTCTTGTTAAACATTAATTCATGACATGTTTTGTTAAAACGTTTAACAGTCAAAACTTTGTTTAGGACGTAGCAAGCTGTATTCACAGCTTCTCCCCAGAAAAGAACTGGTAGCTTTGAATCTGAAAGCATCGTCCTAGCGGCTTCAATCAACGTCCTGTTTTTCCTCTCAGCAACTCCATTTTGTTGAGGTGTATAAGGAGCGGAATATTGATGTTCAATTCCTTTTCGAAGACAGTAGAGATCCAGAACTCGATTCTTGAACTCTGTGCCATTATCACTCCTTATCCTCTTGATCTTTGCATCATGGACGTTTTCCAATTTCGTAAAAAGATCTATCAGCATCTCCGCCGTCTCATCTTTTGTACCTAAAAAGAAAACCCATGAATATCGTGAATAATCATCAGTGACAACTAAACAATAGTACTTTCCACCTATGCTCCTCACGTTCACAGGACCGAATAAATCCATGTGAAGTAATTCATAAGGGGCATCTATGGAATTTACTGTTTTAGACTTATGAGGTTTCTTGTGTTGTTTTCCCTTTTGACATGGAAGACATTTATCTTCCACTTGAAACCTCTGCATTGGAACCCCTTTCACTAGCTCATTTTTAACAAGGTAATTCATTTTTCGATAGTGAATATGGGCCATGCGCCTGTGCCACAACATCGATTCAGCTTCAGATGCTTTTGATAGTAAACACGCCACCACAGCAGTTGGATCCTTAGCACCCATGTCCATAACATAAGTGTCATTTCTCCTTGGCGCTCGCATCACTATCCAATCGTCCGGAATCTTCAAACCTGGTTTCAACACTAATGCTTCATTCTTGGTAAAATGGACCGAGTGACCCTTGTCGCAGACTTGTGACACGCTCATCAGATTGTGTTTAAGCTGCTCCACATAGTTCACTTTGTCCAGTGTGATCTTCCCATTGGTCACCTTTCCTCGTCCTGTAATTCTACCACCTTTAGCACCCGCAAAATTCACCTTTCCACCATCAAAATCTTCAAATTCAGTTAACAATCTCGCATCCCCCGTCATGTGCCTGGAGCAGCCACTATCAACATACCACAAGTTGATAATCCTCCTTAGCATCTCCTGCACACACCAATCAAGAAATTAGTTAGATTGGGGGACCCAAGCCTTAATGGTCTTGGGTCGTCCAAATTCACCAACTACTTGAACATCCATCCAATATCCATTACTCCTAACAGGAGTCTTGGATCTCAGACCTGTTGATGGAATTTGATTTTGATTTCCACTAGGTCTTTGGTCCTGAGGGTTCCTATACGTATTTGGACTATTTGACCTTTGGAAATTTTGATTTGGGTATCTTGAATTTTGATTCCAAGAAGCATTATTGTTGTAATTTCTAAAGCCATTGTTATAAAAAGTTCGACCACCATTATTTTGGTATCGATTTTGATATTGACCTTGACTTCTGAAATTATTAGCATTATAATTGTTCATTCTTGGTGAACTGCTTCTAGGTCTCTCAAATCTGCCTGGTGGAGATCTAGGCTGAAACCTTGGTTGATTTCTTTGAAAACGAGGAACTTGTGGAGTTCCTTTTTCAGCCTTATCTACACCAACAGCAACATTTTCTGGTTGCTTAGGAGCAGATTGCTTTGGAGAATTTGCAACTTTCTCCTGTTTATCACCACTATTCTCTGGTGATTTCTCTCTCTTCTCCTCACTCACTTGTGCTTCACCTTTTTTGTTAGGACAGCAGCTAGCTACATGTCCCTTGGTGTGACATTTGAAGCACGATTTCTTTTTCGAAGACTTCTTTTCTGAAGCCTTTGAACTAGATTCGGGTTTTTCTGATGATGCCTTAGAAGGATTTTGTTCAGTTTGCTTAGTTTCAGAATTTTCTTTGTTCTTGTTTTTAGCAAACTCTACGTTAGATTCATTTTCAATAACAGCTGTTTCATCTTTCATGTCACTTCCTTTAACAAAATTAACACTTTTAACAAAAGTTGGATTTTTATTCTTAGGATGTGATGTGTTCTTTTTCAAAACAGGTTTGCTGTTATTATCCTTCTTAGCATCAGCACTCTCAAACACATTTCCTTGACGTGACGTGGAACTACTTGGCAATGTTGACCCAAAGTCCATGAGCTCATCTTCATTAGGCAAGAAAGAATAGTCATGACTAACAGGAGGTGGAACTTCATTGAAACCATGAAATCCCACACTTGTTTTGTCATTACTTTTCTTCAAGCCACCCATCATATGTTTCATAACAAAAGTAGAGTCCCTGAATTGGCCTAATTTCCTTTCAAGTTCAACAATTTTGAGTTGTGCATCTGACAACTCTTTGCATTTTTCAGAAATCTCTTTTGTTTTCTCTGCCATCATTTCATGAGCTAAGTCTATCACTTGAAGTTTTTCATTTAATTTGCAGGTTACAGCTTCAATTTTACTTTCATAACCTTTTATCTTCTTCAAGTATAATGATTCATTTCTTTTAGCAAAAAAGTTTGCTTCTTTTATGGTAGACATCTCGCTCACCAGACTTTGGTTTTGTGTGGACAACCTATCAACTTCACCCTGTAATTCACGACATTTTAAACACACAGAATTAGACTTTACCTCTCCTGTTTGTTTATCAAGGTTGGCCATGAGAGCTGCAAGCTGATCTTTCACTCTTTTGTATTCAGCTTCCTTTTCTTCAGCTTCCCGTTCCTGGTCAGACTTTTGCTTTTTCTCCTCAGCATCTGATGTCTGATCAGCCTTCTTTTCTTCAGCTTTACTCTCTGCCTTCACCTCAGCCTCATCATCCATTTTTGCTTCAGCATCTTCCACAGTATCTTCACCATCATCAATTGGAGTTATCTCTGCCATGAATGCCTGTGTGACATTGTCATCTTTTTCCAAGTGAATACTCCAGTCATATGAACCTTCTCTAGCAGTAGAGATCAGTGCTCTTGAGTTAGAGTTGTTTGATGCATTCCTATTGTTTGAACTCTGACTCGAATTATCCTGCTTTTGTTTTTGACATTCCCTAGCAAAATGCCCATAACTTTGACAGTTGAAGCATCTCACTTTGGTCTTGTCGAAACCAACCGTCTTTCCTATAAACTTCCTTCCTGTTCGGTTCATAAATCTCTTCACTCTTCTAGTAATCATAGCCATTTGCCACTGCAAATCCATATCTTCAAGATCATCAGGGTCAATCTGATCATAATCTTCATCCAAAGTGGCAGGATCAGATATCTTCCCCTGAATGTAGTTCTCGTAAGAAGCAACAAATGAAGCAAGTAGAGCAAGATGCTCTTCAGCAGACTTCACACTCATTGGCATTGACTTAACACCACTACTCTGCTTCGAAGCTGGTGTTCTTTTGGCTCCTGTTGATCCTCCTGAAGCAGCTACAAAACACACATCACCATCTTCATTTACTGTGACCTGCTCATTCTCACACGAAAGAAACGCAGTAGCAGAGTCGCTAGAAGCGTTGTGAGATGAAGAAGATGCAAGCCCATTGTAAATCGTTGGATCTTGAACCTGATCATATCCAGTGTCTTTCTTCTTCATACTGAGCTCATAAGCTCTCAGCTTGCCAACTACTTCTTCCAGCTCCTTTGTCTCATAATCTGCCTCTCCCTTAATCATGAGAGTGTAGATATCCCACTTAGTAGGTAAGGCATCGAGCAGCTTGTCATTCTTCTCTACGTCAGTATAGCAATCGATGTCATAATTTTCCATTTCTGACATCAGATGATAGTAGCGAGTGATGATGTCCTCAAGTGACTCATGTTTCATGAACTTGAAAACAGCAAACTGCTTCTTCAGTAGATCAACTTTGTTTTTCTTGACATCTGCATTTCCCGCATATCTCTTTTCCAATGCATCCCACATATCCTTGGAATTTGTGTACCTCTTGAAAGTATGCTTGATGCTATCAGGTAAGGACATTTTAATTGCAGCCAAGGCTCTCTTTTCAGCCTCATACATCTTTTTCTCAGCATCGTCCATGTTCACATAAGCAGTTTTACGAGGTCTGCCTTCAAAATCATGTGTTGGGTCTATGTACCCTTCTTCAATGCATATCCACATGCGAGTATCCTGATATTCAATGAACGATTGAAAACGATCCTTCCATGTCAAATAGTTCTCCACCTTCATCATCTTAGGTGGTTTGTTGGTAGTGCCAACCTCATGCTCCATTCTCAACAGCTCATTCAAACTAGACATGTTCGACATTTTTAACGTAACAGACTGATAAAACCTTACAATATTTTTCCGAAAACAGTGGTTACCAAATTACACCGTTAGAATCGTCTCGAAAAGACGAATCCAATGATATCTAATGTCGAAAACCGAAATCGGGATTTTCCAGAGTCTTTTTTTTTTTTTTTACCCTAAAAATCCAAGGAATTCAACGGTGCAAACGGTTCTGTCTAACGAGCTACGGATCAATTTCTATTTGCAAAACACTGAAATTTTATCGACGCTTGACTACTAAAATTCCACCACTTTAAATTTGCTGGTTCTTAAATTTGCTGATAATTTCGCTGGGGAGCTGTTAATTTCGCTGGACAGAAGGTCAATTTCGCTGGTCTATTTCGCTTGAAAGTTCAAGTTCGCAGGTCAGGTTCGCTGACACGTCTGTTAATTTCGCTCAAAATAATTTCACCGGGTAACCAGTTCGCTATTACGACGACTGGTAAGTCGCTGAAAACCGTGATAATTTCGTTGTGGAAAATTATACGGTTACCAAAGTCGCCTTTGGATTTAACTTCGCCGGTCACCGAGTAATTTAGTCACAAATTCGCTGGTGTGTTGATTTCGCTGGTCAGTCAGCAAAATAAATCAAATTCGCCAGTTAAGTTTGGAAACTTGATCTGATTGAAATTTTGAAGATTTTTCTGATTCTCTAACACAAATCTGCAAAATCAAAACAAGCAAATCAGCAACGTAAAACCGAAAATTATGAAGAACTGATTGAATAAACACGAAGAACACGAAGAACAGTCTTCGAATCTTCAAGTCTATCAGCCGAAAACTTTTCCAGAATCAACCGAATCTTTCCAGAAATCCTGCAAACCACCAAACAAACCAACCAGAAGATCAAACAGCCAAAAGAAAATTCGAAAATTTTATCAAATCAGCCAAAAAATTTCGAAACCCTAATTTTTCAGATTTCAAGATTTCGAAAATTCTTCCTGTTTATGCAGCAACAATTCTGAACCGAGCCTTCAAGAGCCTAATGCTCTGATACCAATTGTAGGTCCCCTATTCGTATGGATCTTTCACAGAATTGTCCTTCCAATCAAGAGTGCGGAATCCTCTTGATCAGAATATCACAGAAACAAGTAGAAAACAGAAACAGCAATTCACTTTCAAACCGGATCTTTATTGATTATCTACCAAACTGATTACAATCAATCAAGATCCCTAACCAACACAGAATTTCGTCCAAGCTCTAAGTCTCTCACGAAATTGCTCTCAAACAATGTTCTGGCTGATTAACTGATTAACCTAAACCCTAAAGCCTAACCTTGTTTATATAACACAAGGTTACTACTTGGGCCAAGGATAAACATCATGGACTGCGAATTGGACATGCCCAATTCGCCCCACATCCCCATAAGTATGGGTTTGGTTAGCCCAAACATTACAACTAACTATTACAAAGCTAAACCCGCTAACTGTTTATCGTTTAACAAATTACAAGATATCCAAAGACCAAATCTAAGCTGTTGTCACAAACATGCACCAACAACTGCTTATTCGAACATGGTGTCCACCCAGGCCTCATCAGCCTTAGGTGTAACCTTGACTCTCGCAATTTGAATTTTGAAATTTTCAGCTTTCAAAGGTGTAAAATTTGCATCATAATCAACTGAAATTGATTTTTCAGCCTTTTTCATTTCAGAAGTTGAAATTTTCATTTCTGTTTTTGGTTTCCAAACTTGTTGAGATAATGCAACCCGCTTGTAAAATTTGTCATTTTTAGTTACCACTTTCTTTACGGGTTCATTTTTCACTTTGATGTTGTCATTTTTCACACTCTTTTTCTCAACAACGATTGGTGCTTTACCCTTCACGTAAACTTTCTTCTGTTGAAACTTCACAGTTTCAGTCTTAGGCTTCACATTGGTACACTTTTGTGCAATGTGACCAACTTGATTACATCTGAAACATCTTCGAGTATCAACCACTCGACTTGTGCCTTCAGACTGATACTGTGAAGCTCTTTTCTCAAAGAACTCTTCATTCGATTTTGAAAAAAATTCATTTTCCTCATCAGAAAGTGAACTTGAACCGTTCACAAACACCTTCTGTTCAGCAAACCTTTTGTTTTGAAATCTCTTTTTCTGATAACTCTTACCACCCCAATAATCACCCGACCAATTGTTTCGATTGTTATTATAAAAACGTGGTGGTACAACAGGCTTTTTGTAGTAAGCTTTATCTTTCTCAAAATTCATTTGCCTTTTTGTTTGTTTCAACCTGTTCACTTCTGACAACTCAACTTCAACCAATTTGAAAACATTTGTCAACTTTTTCACATTAACATTCTCAATGGGAAACTCAGAATCCGAATACAACTTATCAGATCTAGCCATCTTGTACATCACAAGACCCGATTCATCACTTAAGTTGTTTTTGGATTTTGGTTTCTGAATGTACTTGTCCAAGAAACACCCATCTTCCTCAGTAGTGTCACTATCCGTTTTTAGCACATTTTCAACAACACCTTTTACAATATCATTTTGGACACTATCGTCATTGGAAGATGTAAACGTGACATCAATTGAATCTGGAAGATTCATTTCTCTTTCTTCTTCAATTTCAACCAAACCTGATTGCTTTTTCGTGTAGTTATCAAGAACAGGTGGTGGAACTTGATGAAAACCCACCCCAGTTCCATCAGAATACACATCTTCGCCTGCTTTGTCTTTCCCGATGGGTTTGGGAATAATGTGTTGCAAAACAAAGCTTGCGGAGCTGTAACTGTTAAGCTTCAACTGGATTCGCTCGTTTTCAATTTCAGCCTCTTGAAATTTAAGTTTCAGTTTAGCGATTTCATCCAGTTGGTGGTTGATTGATTCTTCTTTTACTCTAAGCACTGCTTTAAGAAGTTCATTTTCTTTATAAGTTTTACCATTTCAATCATCATTATCTTTCATTGTGCTTTTGAGTTTTTCAAACTTCTCAAAAATCTGTCGGTTTTCAAGAATCAACTTATCATTTTCTTGTTTAATTTTGTCATGATTAATTTTATCATTTTCAATTTGGCTAGTTAATTCTCTTATCCGTTCAGTTGAAGCTTTAACTGTTTTTTCACGATCAAGAATCTGATTCTCAACGCTTCTGACCTTTGCTGTCAGATCATCAACTTTCTTACCGTTGAGATACGTGACTGTGCTACAAAATTTGCACTCTTTGTTGCAATTTTTGCAATCAGCATTTCCATCAATTTTCTTACCTGACGCATTTGTTGACACGTTTGAACTGACCTGGCTTTTTGACTCAGACACGGAGTTAGAGTCTACCTCAAGTGCCTTAGCAGCCAGCACTTTGTCATCCATTTTTCCCAGATTCTCAGCAATCAACTCCTGCGTTGTGTCAATAACTCCAGTATCAATCTTCTTTGATTTTTCCTGCTCTTCTTTCTCCTTTTTCTCTTTCTCTTCGTTCTCCTTCCTCTCTTTTTCTTCTTTCTCTTTCTCGTCTCCAGTTCCCCACCATTTATTCTGCCAATAATCATCCTCTTCTTTGTACTCCTTGATTATGGTTTCGATATCAAGCGTTTTGTCATCGATCGCAATATTTCCATATTCATCAAGATAACACTCTCTATCCGGATCCCATCTATTTGCTCTCCTCGCTTCCAGAAAGATACGAGATATTCTAATTATTTTGTTTTCAGCAATCATTTTTCTATATCTATACTTCTGCTCTTCAGTTCGATCGTCTTTCCATGGAATAGGTTCGTCGTTTTTGGCCATGAATGCGTAACCAACCGCATCTTCTTCTGGTAGAACCTCTTGACTCCAATCATACCCCTCATCATCGTAAATCACCGCAAGAGCTCTAGATTTCTCTTTGTTGTCTTCAACCTGCTTCAATCTAGGCGGCTCAGATTTATTCTGGTGATAAATCGCCTTCTTGTAATAATCATCTCTGAAAGGGTTCTCTGACTCATCAGTATATGCGTTTCTGCATTCTCGTTTGAAGTGACCCTTCTGCTTACACTTGAAGCATGTCACCTTGGATTTATCAAACCCCAGCTTAGTAGATGGACCACCAATTGTCTTCCTGCCGGTAATTTCCATGAAACGCTGTGCTCGACGAACAGCACTGGCCATAGCCCAACGAATATCGATCAGCTCCATTTCCTCAGGATCAATCTGATCATAATCTTCTTTCGTCAGATTTGTGTTGCCTATCTTCCCAGCTACTAACCCTTCATACGATTCCAACACCGATGCTAGGAAGATCATCTGCTGTTTGGCCGACTCCTCATCAAAATTCTGAGCATTCTTCAAGTCTATTGCAATGTTGCATTGAAAACGATTCTTTGCATCAGAATGACTTGCAGATGATGAAGATCCACTGTGATAACCACTGTGATTTCCACTGCTTTGACCACTTTGACTTTCTTTGCTTGCTGTGGACACATTCTCAGCAGAAAATGCAGTCTTGGGAGAAGTTGCTTTTGGCATCATACTCTTTGGATAATACAAATCCAAATTCTGCTGGTAAGATGAGTGATTGACTTTGTACGTCTTCTTTAGTTCCAACTCGTGACTCTCGAGTTTCTCAATCAACAAACCTAAAGTCAACTTTTCTGGTGCTTTGATGGTATTCTTCAGCATCAGCGCATAATATCTCCAATCCATCTCGTCGGGCAACGAATCGAACAATTTGTCGATAAGATCTTCTTCAGGATATCTGATATCATGTCTTACTAATTCCAGCTTCAGATGACCAAACCTTTCTATCATTTTACAAACTGACTCGTTCTTTAAACACCCAAACATATCAAACTCTTTCTTAAGTAGTTTCTTTTTGTTTTTCTTGATTTCTTCACTACCTATACATTTCTTTTCTAGCTTTTCCCAAAGATCTTTTGCATTTGAATAATCGATCAAAGCAATAATGTCTTCCCGGACGGATTGAAATAACAATGCCACACACTTTTGTTCAGCTACAAACGAATCAATCTCCTCAGCTGCTCTTAAAGTTTCACCATTTTTGTTTCCATTGGCATAACCGTTTTTCAGACTTTTCCAGCTGGGAAATGCAAATGCCATCAACCAGTCTTCAAACCTTCTTGACCACCGACTGTATTCCTCGATAGCCATTAACTTTGGAGGTTTATTGAACGTTCCAAAGGCACTTTCAGATTCCCAAGCTTCCTTTTTCTTCTCTTTTGGCAAATTTTCATTGTTGTTGCTTGTAGATGAATCGTCTCCCGAGTTTCCAGCAAATGCGTACATGTCACTAAACGGGTTCAAGAATATGTCATCCATCTTGAATATACCTGCAAAATCAGCAAACACTTAGACGAATTTTCGAAATTTTTGAACAATAAAGACACAAAAGCGAAACCAACTTGTCTTTAAAAGTGAAATATGTAATGTTCAGATAAGCGAAACTAAGTATTGTACTTAAGAGCGAAACTACTCAATGTCACTATAAGCGAAATCAATAGTGTCCGTATGAGCGAAATAGGTATTGTCCCTATAAGCGAACCAGGTAATGTCCAAATGAGCGAAACTAAGGTGTCCGTAAAAGCGAAACTATCAAGTGTCCGTAAAAGCGAAACTATCAAGTTATTTCGATTGATGTCCGAATAAGCGGAACCTAGTTTTTACCTGATTTTTACCATTTTTAAGCCGTATTTTAACCTAAAACTTTCTAGGGTTTGTTATTACTGTATTTTACATGTAATACTCAAAAATCAGACAATTTCAACCATAGGAACTATCTCAAATCGAAAAAGTATGAGAGAAAGTGAGTAGAAGTGAGAGAATTTTGTAGATTCAGCTGTAGTAGTATGAACTCCTCGTCCTGAAGCTCTGATACCACTTGTTGGACCATGTTCCGACCCTAAACAGTCAGTATGAAGCAGTTCATCTCCAAATATAAAGGCGGAATCAATGTAGATGAAGTAACACAGCTGTTCCTTTCAATATCTTCTATATTAATGCTTTCTGGAATGATTTTGACAGAGTTCGGTTACAAAGCATATGGCCTGGTCTCGCTCCAATGTACACGGATAATGATCAGGTTCCGCTCAAACAACTATATATAGTCCCTGAGGTTTCGCTCTTATGACAAGACCAAATAAGCGAAACCTCCAAGTAACCTTATAAGCGAAACCTATGTGACACATAAGCGAAACCACCTTGGTACCTTGGAGCGAAACCTCTAACCTAATGTACATACAAGCGAAATCACTACTAACCTATGTACATTCAAGCGAAACTACAAGATAAACCCTAATTTAACTCTCAAGCTCCAATCTTGACCTTTGACTTGATATAAACGTAGTCAACAGACATTTTGTGCACCAACAGTAGACAAGTTGTTTGACGCACTTCCAAATGAACAAGATTGGCAATATTTTGCATTGATGCTGAAGAATGCGATAAAGCCTGCTGATTTGAAAGTGGATCTGCTTATTGAAAGATTGGAGAGTCACGAGTTGGAGATCAAGAAATCTAGGAAAATCAACAACTCATCTGATCAGCAGAATATGGAGTTGTACTACAGAGGAAATCTACCAAAGACTAGTTCTCCAAGAACAGCATTTTCTGCAGAGAGCTCAAATACAAAGAATCAAGAAACTCATAGCAGTGGTTACCATGGTGGATCTTCTTCAACAACTTCAAACTAATATGCATCAAAGAATCTGTTCCAATGTAACATTGCTGTTGATCTGAAGAATGGTCAGAATTTCAGTGAAGAGTCTGCTAAACAACAGATGGTGTTTTTAGCGTCTGTGTTAGAATCGTACGAAAGTCTCGTTGCAGGAAAGATAGGCAACACCAATCTAACAAAGGAAAACTACGATCAGATTGATCCTGAGGAGATGGAATTGATCGATATAAGGTGGTGTATGGCCAGTGCAGTGAGAAGAGCGCAGCGTTTCATGGAGATTACTGGAAGACAGTCAATTGGTGGACCTTCTACCAAGTTAGGTTTTGATAAGTCAAAAGTGACGTGCTTCAAATGTAAATAGAAAGGTCACTTTAAGCATGAGTGCAGAAATGCTTACACTGATGATACTGCAAATCCTTTTCGAGAGGATTATTACAAAAGGGCGATCTATCATCAGAATAAATCAGAATCTCCCAGGATGAAGCAGATAGAGGAGGTACCCAAAGAGAAATCCAGGGCACTTGCAGTTTTTCATGACGATGAAGGTTACGATTGGAGTGATGTTTTGCCTGAGGAAGACGCAGTTGGTTATGCTTTTACAGCAGCAAAGATTGTTCCGTTTAAAGATAAAAGATCTGAAGAAGTGAAGTATGTGAACAGGAGGGAAACAGCTCATTTCATGAAAAGCAAAATCTATCGTATATACAAAGAAGCTAAACAGGCGAAAAGATGGGATCCTGATAGAGAATGTTATCTTGATCCTAATGGTAACATAGCTGTGGATCCAGATACTGTTGATCTTGAAGTTCTCACCAAGCAAGTTGCTGATGAAGAAGAAGCCAGACAGAGAGAATTGTGGGGAGGAGGAGAAGTTGTTGAGAAAGAAAAAGAAAAAGAGACAGCAAAAGAACCAGAGCCAAAGAAGATTGATGATGGAGTTATTGATACGTCACAAGAACTCACCGCTGAAAACTTGAAGAAAATGGATGACAAAGTTCTAGCTGCAAAAGAACTAGAGGTAGTTTCTGGTTCTGGAACTGAGTCCAAAGATAAGGTCAGTACAAATAATACACATGTGTCAGCTAAGAATGGTAAATCTGAGAACAACTGCAAAAATTGCATGAAAGAGTGCAAAGTTTGTAGTACAAATGCTTACCTCAGTGGTAAGAAAGTTGAAGATCTGACTAGTAGAGTCAGAAGTGTTGAAGATCAGATCTTAAACCGTGATAAGTTGTTGAAAGCTTCGAACGACAAATTAAAAGAATTAACTGAGAAAATCGAAAATGATAAAATTGACGTAGAAAGAATTAGGAAAGAAAATGAAAAATTGATTCTTGAAAATCGTAAAATCTCAGAAAATTTTGAGAAGCTTAAACGAACGGTTAAAGATTGTGATGAAAGAAATGGTAAGACAGACAAAGAAAATCTTCAACTGACCGGTGTTCTTAGAGTGAAAGAAGAGTTAATCAATCAGCAACTGGATGAAATTGCTAAGTTGAAACTTCAATTTCAAGAAGCCAAAATTGAAAATGAATGCATCCAGTTGAAATTAAACAGTTACAACTCTGCAAGCTTTGTTTTACAACACATTGTTCCCAAACCCATCGGGAAAAAACAAAGCAGGCGAAGATGTATACTTTGATGGAACTGGGGTTGGGTTTCATCAGGTTCCACCACCAGTTCTAAACAATTTCTCAAAGAAGAAATCTGGGTTGGTTAATGATGAAAATGAAATGAATGAAATAAAACTTCCAAAGTCAATTGATGTGACATTTTCTTCATCATCATCTGATGATAGTGTGCAAACTGATATTGTGAAAGGCATGGCTGAAAGTGTTTTGAAGTCTGATAGTGATTCAGTTGAGGATGAAGAGTGTTTTCTGAACAATTACATTCCGAAACGAAAATCCAAAAACAACTTAGGTGATGAACCGGGTCTTGTGATGTACAAGATGGCTGGATCTGATAAGTTGTATTCGGATTCTGAGTTTCCTCTGGAGAATGTTAATATGAACAAATTGAAAAATGTGTTCAAACTGGTTGAAATTGATTTGTCTGAAGTAGAAGGTTTGAATCAGACAAAAAGGCAAATGAATTTTGAAAAAGATAAAGCTTACTACAAGAAACCTGTTGTTCCACCGCGTTTTTATAACAACAATCGAAACAGATGGTCGGGTGATTATCAGGGTGATAAGAGTTATCAGAAAAAGAATTTTCAAAACAAGAAGTTTGCTGAGAGAAAGGTGTTTGTGAACAGTTCAAGTTCACTTTGTGATGAAGAATCTGAATTTTTTTCAAAATCAAACAAAGAGTTCTTTGAGAAGAAAGCATCGCAGCCTCAGTCTGAAGGCACAAGTCGGGTAGTTGACACCCGGACATGCTTCAAATGCAATCAGGTTGGACATATTGCATGAAAGTGTACCAATTTGAAGCCTAAGACTGAAGTTGTGATGAATTCAAGAAAGAAAAATGATGTGAAGGGAAAAGCTCCATTGGTTGTTGAGAAAAAGGTTTTGAAAAATGACAACACCAAGATCAGAACTGAACCTGTTAAGAAGTTGGAAACTAAAAATGACAAGTTTTACAAACGGGTTGCATCATCTCAACAAGCATGGAAGCCAAAAGTGGTTGAAAATAAATCAAGTGTTCCAAAACCAAAAGTTTCAGAGTCAGAAAAACAATCGTCTTCTACCATACCGGTAAAGATGGATGTTCCTTTGGATTACTATGAGAAACTTGAACCACAAGAGGTTATTACTTCTGAGAAGAAGGTTGTTTCGAAGAAAGACCAACCATCTGGTCAATCTCAAAAAGACAAATATTTCTTATATAAAGAGGTTGAGGTTGGGTCTGCAGAGAGCTTAAAGATGAATGATAAAAATTTTCCGCCACTTTACACTACAAAATCTCACATTAAAGTTCAGTTACCTGAGTCGAAAGAGGCTTGGGTAGCATCAAAATCTCACTAAATGTTTCTGATTTGTGCAGGAGCTTCCAAGATCCGTTTCACGATCGATTATGGATAGTGGATCTTCTCGGCACATGACGGGGAAAACAGCCCTGCTGTACGATGTCAGAAATTTCAATGGTGGTTATGTAGGTTTTGCAGGCAATCAAGGTGGTAGAATAGTTGGAGAAGGAATGTTATCCAATGGGATTGTAACGTTTGAAAGAGTTAACTACATCGCCGAGCTTAAAACAATCTTCTGAGCATATCTCAGATTTGTGATCGCATGTATACAACGCACTTTACTGACAAAGAATACTTGATCTTGAAACCAGGATTTGTTATCCCGGAAGAATGGATTATCATGAGAGCGCCTAGGGTAAATGATTTGTATGTGTTAGACATGAGTGTAGCAACTACAACAATGGGTCAGGCTCATTGTTTTGTTTCAAGAGCAACTGAGAAGGAATCGCAATTGTGGCACCGGAAGATGGGTCATATACATCTTAGAAAAATGAATCACTTGGTGCATAATGATTTAGTTACTGGTGTACATTTGAAAGGTTTTCATCTTGAGGGGGAGTGCATTAGCTGCATCAAAGGAAAGCAAAAGAAGAAATCTCACCCCAGGAAGAAAGAAAACTCAATTTCGAGACCTTTAGAGAGACTCCACATGGATCTGTTTGGTCCAGTAAACGTCAAAAGTATTACAGGGGATCTCTATTGTCTAGTAGTTACAGATGATTACTCGAGGTTTTCATGGGTTTCATTTTTGCAATCAAAAGACCAAACATTTGGGAGTTTAATCACGTTGATCAAAAAGCTTGAAAACTTGTACCAAACCCGTGTTCGAAGAATAAGAAGTGACAACGGTACAGAGTTCAAAAGTAGCAAAATGGAAGTGTTTTGTGATGAAAAAGGTATTTTGCATGAATTTAGTGCTCCTTACACTCCGCAGCAGAATGGAGTAGCTGAAAGAAAGAACAGGACGCTAATTGAAACGGCTAGGACGATGCTTGTTGATTCAAAGCTACCAGTTAATTTTTGGGCAGAAGCAGTATCCGCCGCATGCTATACACTCAATCGGGTTCTCACTGTGAAGAAATTCAATAAGACATGTTTCGAGCAGATCAATAACCGCAAACCGAACCTGAAGTATTTAGAACCGTTTGGGTCTCCATGCACCGTTCTAGAGCCTTTTGGTAAATTTGGTCCAAAGAGCATCGAAGGAATTTTTGTGGGATACTCAATTCCTCAAAAATGAGTCTTTGTTCCAAGCTTGAAGCGGATTATTGAAGCATATAATGTTGAGTGTCAAGGTTACACAATGCCACCGCAAAATCCAGGCGATTCATGGCGTTTTCATTATGACACTTTATGGGATTCGTTTGACATGGAAGAAGAAGAAGAAGAAGAACAAGATTTATTTGACGAGTTGGATATTCTGAGAGAGTATGAGTCTTCGCAGGAAAGGTTTCCAGCTGAGTATTCAAGTCAACCACGACAAACTTCAAATGACAATGAAGCAGGTCCGAGCAATGCTGGAGAACATGATGATTTTCAACAAAATGAAGTTGCTCATGATAATCAGACGGCACAGAATGATAATCAAGAATCTGAGAACATGCCAGTATTTGATCATGGTGATTCAGATTCTGAGGGGGAGCAAATTCAGATCTCAAGTCAAACAAACCCAGTCAGTGAACAAGGTGCAAATCAAAATATTACTAATCTGGAAGGCGAGGTAGATGTTTCAGGCGAGGTGATGCCAAGAACTCTTTCATACCATCCAGAGGAGCTGAACATTGGAGAATTGCAATCAGGCGTTCGCACTAGACGTCAAATTGACCAAGGTCTTACTTGTTTTTATTCTACAGTAGCAACTTTACAAACTGAGTTTTCACTTAGTTGTTTTATTTCGCAGATCGAACCGCGTACATATAAAGAGGCGCTAACTAAAGATTCTTGGGTCAATGCTATGCAAGAAGAGTTGATTCAGTTTGAGAAGTTAGGAGTGTGGAAGTTAGTAGACTTGCCTGATGGTCAAAGGAAGATAAACACCAAGTGGGTGTTCAAGTGCAAGAGAGACGATAGAGGAGTTGTTGTTCGTAACAAAGCTCGACTCATAGTCCAGGGATTCAGTCAGCAAGAGGGTATAGATTTCACTGAAGTATATGCTCCGGTTGCTCGACTAGAAGCGATCAGAATCTTCTTGGCATTTGCATCTTGGAAAAACTTCAAAGTATATCAGTTAGATGTTAAATCGGAGTTTCTCTACGGGAAGGTAAAAGAGGAGGTATATGTCAGACAGCCACCGAGCTTCACTGATCCAATCCACAAACACAAGGTCTACTTGCTAGACAAAGCGCTGTATGGTTTACACCAGGCCCCGAGAGCTTGGTATGAGACATTGTCTCAACACCTGCTAGCCAACAGCTTCATTCGTGGAAAAGTGGATGCCACTCTCTTAACCAAAGAGGTCGACGGACATCTTCTGATGGTTCAGATATACGTGGACGACATCATATTTGGGTCAACAAATGAAAATTTGTGCAAAGATTTTGAACAAGTTATGAAGCAGAAATTCGAAATGTCATCGATGGGTGAGATGAAATTCTTCTTGGGACTTCAGGTTGATCAACTGCCTAAGGGAATTTTCATAAATCAAACGAAGTACGTTCATGATATCTTGGGGAAATTCGGGATGTCAGGCTCTACTCCGGCTTCCACCCCATTAGCGACGAACCATGGGATAAATCCTGATCTCACCGGAGAGAAGGTAGATGAAACGTTGTATTGTTCCATGATCGGATCACTGATGTATTTGACAGCTTCAAGACCCGATATTATGTATCCAACCTGCCTCGCAGCAAGATTTCAATCTAACCCGAGAGCTTCGCACATGGTTATTGTTAAAAGGATATTACGCTACCTTAAAGGAACTTCATCGTTGGGGTTGTGGTATCTAAAAGATGGCGAATTTATGCTCGAAGGATATTCCGATTCAAATTTCTTAAGCTGCAAAGTTAACGCTAAATCAACAACAGCGGGGTGCCAGTTCTTTGGTCCAAGATTGGTCACCTGGAAATGCAAAAAGCAGACATCTGTGGCTTTATCCACATGTGAAGCGGAGTATGTATCTGCTAGCAGCTGCTACTCTCAAATCTTGTGGATCCAGCAACAGATGCGCGACTACGGTTTGCAATTTCTAAACACCCCTATCTTTGTTGATAATGAGGCAGCGATTAACACTACTAAAAATCCTGTTCATCACGCTAAAACCAAACACATTGAAATTCGTCATCACTTCATCCGAGATTGTTTCGAGAAGAAGTTGATACGAATTGAGAAAATCCACACTGATGAACAAAAAGCTGATTTACATACCAAAGCATTTGACAAAACTCGTTTTCAATATTTGCTAAAATTAAACGGTATGAAGCTTTTATCGGTGTTGGAAGAGATTCTTGGCGTTGATGAAAGAGACATTGTAGATGATGATGTTGAGAAGCAATCTGCTATGGTTTGTCGATTTTTTACTTGTTTTGGTATTTAGGGGGGAGTATACGGTAATATTTTCAGAAAATACAAAAACAGTAAAAAATGTCCAAAATCCAAAAACATGAGATATTTTCAAAATCCAAAAACAATAGAAAACTGAAAAAGAGTTTGTGTAAAAAGGGAAAATGATAGTACATCGGCTTGACAGTTACAGTATGCTAAAGATTTGTAATGTTTAAATGTGTTAAACAATCTCGCTGATGACGTGCCGATAGGTTTTTGCACAATTAGTAGGTTTGTTCGGGATATAAATCTAAATCCTTACCTGCTTATTTCGTGGGGAACACTACTTGGATATATAGGTAACCCTTGAAATCTTGTTTGAAGGATCCCTTTTTTTGAGATACTAGGTCTTTATACTCAGTGATATCTGGGGTATTATTCCGGGACTTCTGATAATGTGGAAGCAATGGCCTAGTCCCCGAATAATACTTTCTGCATTGCTTGAAATATAGCATCGCCCTCAGCTAAAAAATGATAAAACATTGAAAAATGCTAATCATGGCTGTTGTAAAAAAAGATCCTCTAAAGGGGACACACCAAATTTGAAGCCGTCATCTCTCTGCTGAACGGAAGTTCTGACCTGAGCTCTCACGGTTCTTCGCAATTTAACCCCTTACAGATATCATTCGTGGTATACTCACCTGTAAGACTGAATATTGGGATTTGGATACGGGAGTATATTCAAGAGGTGGGACACATGAATAAGTTTAAGTCTCTAAAACACTAAATCCGTATCCTGGACAGATTGAAAATTGTGTGAAAATTTAAGTGGATCAGTATATCGACAATCTAAGCGAATTGTTTAATTCTGAGTATGAAATTAAAGCTTAACGCTACTTGTGACTTGTCGAATAGCTGATATGGTTCCCTAACACGCTCAACAAAAATATGTTTGTAAATAGTTTACTTTTACTGCATTTTATTTCTGTATTTCATTTCTAGTTTAGAAACTTTATTAAAAATCCAAAAAGATTTTACACTTCTGATTTATTTTCCGACAAACCAAAGTGGAAAGCTGATCTTCAGATTCGAATTGAAGCAGATGCAGGAAGATTTCTGAACTAGAAGATGGGTTGTGAGATTAACATGATAAGTTTTTAATTGTTGAAAAGTTAAAGCAAGTTCATTAATTTGAGACTTGTAAATTTTCAGAAAATGTTTGAACAAAATGTCAGTGTGAATTGTCTCAGGTCATCCAAGGTCATTAAGTTGGACTTGGTAGACAAATTGAGTAATCAGGGTCATTAGATTGGACCTGAATACTTAAGTGGATTTCTAAATCTGACAAAAACAATAACTGAAGGTTAAATGGTAAGTTTGAATTGAAACTGTTATTGTCATATATCTTATATTTGGGTAGAGATTGTGCAGAAAACAAGAATTAAGATCCCCATGGCAAAGAAAGTGTCAAAGTTTGAATCAGAATTTGAGCCCTAGCTTATCGAGAGGGGGAGTATGCGAAAGGGGGAGTCAGAATTCTGGATCAACATTCAAAGGGGAGATTGTAGATTAAAGTTTGAAGATAAAGATTGAAGAAATCTTTTACAATGTCAAAACAATTTGGAAAGAGACAAAGACTAAAGACTCGACGCCGAAGACTTCGTCAACATCCAAGGGGGAGTCTGTTGGTTCATTTACTGTCTGTTAACTTCGTCTTAATCGAGTCTTATGTCTAGATTAGATAAACAAATGCACAACAGGGATCAAATTAGGGTTTGTTCATGTTTTAGTGTGTAATTTCGTTTGAATGAGACATGTGCATGTTCAAACAAAATTAACTTATGTAATTTCGTTTGAACAGGTCATGCCACATTCAAACGAAATTAGGTCATCTATATATAGAGGTTGTGCTGAATTCATTTGTAACGGAATTAAGTGTGTGTGAGCTGAGGTGCTGCCAGATTTTTATCAGAATTGATTGTAAAAGCTCTGGAAATCAATAAGAGATAAAGATTAGAGAGGAACAAGCTGTGTTACATCATTTACATTGATTCCGCCTTTGTTCTTGATGATGAACTACTCATACTGACTGTTTAGGGTCACCGGACGATCCAACAACAGACAAACCAGAAAATGCTGACGGAGTTCAGTACATAGACAGATAGTGTTTTGAGACCCAGTATGAGCCGAAAACCAAGTACTACACTAGTATAGTGAGTAGGGAAGTAAGGACCATAAAACTGCTTTTCTATGTGATAGTTAAAGTGCCGGAAAGTGCCTAAAACTCACCCAAAGTGCAGAATTCAGCACAATTCAGCAAAAATCAGCATTTTAACATGCTAATGTTATGCAGAAATAGGACTCAATGGTCCTGAAAGCTTTCCTAAGTGTCGGGAATTAAAAGTGTCACTAAAGGGTACATAAAGGACACTAAACGGTATAGTTTAGCACTTTAACGAATCAGTATACAACCGGACACTACCCGAAACATCAAAATTACACTAGAAGCATTGTTTTAATGTTTCCAAGCTAGTTATGATCCCCGAACATCATAACACCCACTAAAAATATCTATTAACCAAGATATGTAACTAATACTTGAAATTTAACTAAATGGTAACTAATTAGTTAAAACGAGTTAATTGCCAAAATCGTCCCTGAGGTTTGAGTAGGTTTGCCATTTTCGTCCAAAATGACACTTTTGTACCAAATTGCCCCCAACGTTTGTAACTTTTTGCCATTTTCATCCAAACCACTAATTTAGTTTACTTTTTCTGTTAAGTTAAGGATATTTGGATGAAACTGACAAATATAAAACCACATGGACGATTTTGGCAATTTACTCAAACTCTTTTAAATTTCTTTTATTTAATTAATTTTGTTACATATATAATAAAAAAGAATATACATGCAATTTTTATATGAAAAAAATAATAGTTTTGTCACATAATTTTTATAAATTTTCATCCAACCACTAACTAAGTTAATTTTTCTATTAAGGCGAAGGATGTTTATAAACTAAGACATAAATTAATTTCTAACTTTTTATATAGATCGGTTTTATAAAAATAAAATCTACTTAAACCTCTAAATTATATAAAACTAAAATGCTGGTGAATTTATTGAAAAAGGTCAAATAAAAAAAATCTTATCATATGTACCAAGTTTGTAATTCATCTTCTACTCTTTTACATTCGCTCCTAAAGAAAAACAAAGGCAAGTCCCCCCTCCCCTCTTTCAAACAACGTATCGTTACCAAACCTTAAAATTACCCACCAAATTGTAATTATAATGCTATGAACCAAAAGTTTATTTACTCAAGCCACTCAGAATAAGTATTAGTTAGTTACCTCATAATCTTAATTAAATAAATATTTTTTTCTATCAACATATTTCCTAGGTGCTCAACACATTTAAAAAATATGTAACGTTTTATAGTTTTTTTCTATCTCTACAACTACAAATGATAAATACTAAAAGTTGTAATCGATTGTTATGTGTTGCACACCAATGACATTTTCTCTTTATAAAACTGATTTATATAAAGAAGCTGTAAATTGATTTCTGTCTTAATTTATAAAATTTAAAACATCCTTCACAATAACAGAAAAAATAAACTGAGTTAGTGATTTGGATGAAAATTTATAAAAATTCTATGACAAAACTATTAATTTTTTTTCTTTCTAAAAACTCCATGTATATTCTTTTTTATTATATATGTAACAAAAATAATTAAATAAAAGAAATTAAAAAGAGTTTGAGTAAATTGCCAAAATCGTCCCTGTGGTTTTATATTTGTCAGCTTCATCCAAATATCCTCAACTTAACAGAAAAAATAAACTAAGTTAGTAGTTTGGATGAAAATGGCAAAAAGTTACAAACGTTGGGGGCAATTTGGTACATAAGTGTCATTTTGGATGAAAATGGCAAACGTGCCCAAACCTCAGGGACGATTTTGGCAATTAACTCTAGTTAAAACCTAAGCTAATACCCCCCCCCCCATCTATGTAATCGGCACAACCATGGCCCCACCCTCTAGATTTCATGTGATTTGTTTTGATTTGTTTTGATATCTTAATTAATCATGTCTTGTACTAAGAAGACATAATATCCAAGGGTTAAAGGCTTGAAATGAATTATAAGATGGCACAATGAGTTCTTCATCTCATTTCCACACACACTACACTCCCTTCTCTCCCTCTTGTGCTCACGGCCAAGAACAACAACACTTTCATCATCATCAACCATTTTCCATCCATTCCACATATGAACAAAGGTGTAAGGAGGTATATTAGGAAGCTTGGAGCTTTCGGAAGTTGAAGGACCTTCACCGATTGCTTTTATCCACTTGTTTTCTACCCTTGATCATCCCTAGCCTTGAGCTAGTAGTAAGACCTTCTACTCTTCATTTTACATCATATTTTAGTAGTTAAAAGAAGATACATAATGATTATTATGAAGAACACCATGAAGCACAAGAAAGAAACATGAACATAAGCTTAAATATTGAAGAAATCTTAATGTTTATGTGTTGTAATACTTGTTGAATGTTGTTTGCTTATGAAGATGTTGTAGATCACCATATGATCCTGCTAGATCATGATTAAAAACATAACCTAGCAAGATGAGAGGATGAAAGTGTTAAAGTTTAATGAATCATCCTCACATAAAGCATGAACTTAGAAAGATTAAAGTGTTTTCTTGAAAAATGATAATCAAATTGAGTTAATGGTCATATAAATCTAAGATTTATGAATGGTTTTTCAAAAGAACCAAACTAAAAATATGAGTTTTAGTGGATCTTGGTTCTTACATAAACAAACATTATTTTTAATGGTTAAACAAGTGTAGAAACACTTGTGTAACAAGAAGATTACTTAAAGAAGCATTTTTAGAAAAAGTGTTTGGAAGTTGTAGACATTCAACTTCTTTAAAAATGAAGTTTATAAAGAAGTAAATACATTTTGGAGGATAACTAAACCTACTAAACACACTACCAAGTTACTACAAGTTTTTATGAAAGTTCAATGTCACACCCCAAATTTCCACGTGTCACCGGTGGGCCCGGTGGGGGAGTATCGTGACGTGGTTGGCAACATCATAGTCAAACAACACAATATTTAATATGCACAGCGGAAGCAATTTAAAAGATATAATTCAACCGAATATAATATTGTAATATCATATATCACAACTGTCGATTGTTTATCCACAGACGGATCGAAAATAAAATGGAAACAATAGTTCAACAGACTTTAGGCATCTAAGCTTGCGAGACTCTTTAATGATGCTAGGAGTAGCCAGCCAATTCCGATTAGTACCTGAACTTAGCCTTTTTGGAAAATACGTCAGTTTACACTGGTAAATACAATCAACCGACTCATTTTGAAAATGATTTAAAATTTGTTTGGATGCACATGGCATAAATGTTTTATAATTTGATTAAAATGCACAGAGGCAAAATTAACCTTTTATAACTTGGGATAATTATTTAAATATAATACTTGTAGGGATTTACATGTTCCTTATGCGTTCAGTAGCCCGGATCGAGCCGGGTTAAAGATCAATAGACACACCACTTTAATTATGAGACACTGACAGGTGTACGCCTACACCTGTGTGCTAAGGTCGTGGCCATTTCGTAAAATGATGCCAGGGATATCCGGGACACGGTCATTAACCCCCCAAAGGCTTTAAGCAAACAAAACAATATTAAACGAGACATCTCAATACTTTAATTATCATTCATTCAATTAAAGATTCAACGCCCCGACCAAGCGGTATTTTATATACCGTACCCCAAGCCCGTATAGGGAAAATAAGTTAAAAGTATTTTCCTGAGCTAAATATAAATTCAATCCCAGCCGTATCAAATCAGCAAGTACAGATAGCTTTTACTGGGCTCCTAAATCTGGAACGAAGGTTTTTAAATAACCTATTAGAATCCTAACGGGTCTTTTATTTAAGCTTAAGCTTAGACCGGCTAGTTTCAAAGATACGGTTCGTACGCACGATTAAGCGATGACCGGATAGAATGTGATTTAGACCCTACAAGTTCAGAGACTTGTTTAATATGGGTATTTCATGCACACTCTGGATTTTGAGATAAAACCGATAAGGTTTGACCCGTTTAGGCTAGTTTTTGTAAACTAGTTACATAAACCGAACCGAACGCATAATAAGCGTAACGGGTAGTAATGAGAGTCATTTACATGTTTCCTAAGTTAATATGCTTCATATATGTTGTGACATCAGTAAGATGTCTTTTATTATGCCCGAAATGAATTTAATCGCAAACTGTGCCCCGTAGAGGTAGTTTGGTAATTTCACATAAGCCGAAAAGCTCAAAACTGAAGTCTGAGTTTATCAACCTTTGCTTACTGTTAAAATATTATAATTTGCCTCAAATATCAGTAGGTATCACCCATGGTATGTTTAAAATACTCTTAGTACATACTATGCGTTAAAAACGCTTAATTAGGCGATTAAAAGCCGTTTACGGGTTCGATACATAAAGCTGATATTTTACCATTCCAGAAGGCTTAAAATAAATTATTTATCATTTAAGATCAGTAGCAAAAGGTTTGGAGTCGTTTAGATATGTAAAACTCATTTTATAGCCCGTAAGGGCAAAACCGACAATTACCGGATTAAGCCTACGACTATAAGTTATGCTCAGCCTAAAATTTATTAAAAATCTTTAAAAATCCCAAAATAATATATTACATCAGTGGGTAAAAGATTTGGTATCAAAAAGTAGGCTTAACTAGGCTATACGCTAATTACGCCGTTTTATTAACATAAAGCTTTAATTTTTACGCTAACGAGCATAACTCTTATTCTACACCACAAACTGATGTCAAACTTTGCATACAAGTTTATATATCAGTAGTTAAGGTTTCTACTCTTTTACATTTTCATAAATCACGTTTTAAGGTAAAAAGGCATAATGGTCAACATATGAGCAATTAACGGAATCATGCATATTAATTGGATAACTAATGATCCGAGGTGTATAATCACAGAGGATTATACTAGCATGTAACCTGGTCCAAATGAAGCTCTAAGGTATTTCTAAAACATACCATAACGGGTCAGAACTGAGAGTCGAAGTATAAGTCAAACTATGCGACTTTCGGTTCCGAACCGGGTCTAAACAGGAAATTGTCGGGTTGAACATGTTTAGACATGTTCTTACACTAATTACAAAGTTATATTAATGATCAAACAGGTTGTATGTGTTCTACATTGCTAATTATGCATAAATTGTAATTTACACATTCTGTTGATTTTTTAAAAACAAGTTTGACCCGACATTTGACCTAGTTAGAGTGGGAATCAGAGGGTACCCTTTTAAGGGTTTAATGCCCACATAATATAACAAAATTCGAATCGTTAAAAATTTTACCGAGCCTCGTGTTGACTGCGTTGACCAGCAGTTGACCACGTTTGACCGATGTTGACCAGGTTTGACCGAACCCAAAACTGAACCGAGGCACTAACATGACTCAAAACTTCCCCTTGACCAGTTTTGACCACGTTTGACCTGTTGACCAAGTTGAACCGAGCCCGAGAGCGTCCCGAACTTAAATTTTTCACCCGAGTCGAAAGTGGTTCGATGGACTCTACAGGTCACTAGGAGTCCAAAAATATATTTTTCATCGAAAACTGATGGCTGGAACTCGCCAGAATCATGTCAGAAGTCGAGATTTCGTCGGAGAATAGAATTTCTTGAAACTGTGCAGGAATGCTCCTAAAGTCCCGATCGAAGCATCTGCAAAGTCAAAAGTTCAAAACGGACTCGCCGGAATTTGACCGGAATGTCGCCGGAGTTGCCATAGAGCTCAAACCGCTAAGAATTAGCTAAAACTAACCACACCACGCGATCCGGAACGTCGGATATAGTCGAAAAAGTGTACTCTTGGCCGGAAAACGGCCGCCGGAAAAATCGCCGGTCGCCGGAAAAGTCGCCGGAAAGTTTCTAGAGAGAGAGAGAGTAGAGAGAGTTTTAGAGAGAGAAAGAGATGGTGAAATGATTTTTTTTTTATTTATATAGTGGAGGTTTTGTGGGCTTGGGCCCAAGGCCCACAAGCCCGTCTTCGCACCCGAACATCATGGAAGCATCGTAGAGCATAATATTAATACTAAAATACGCAAATTAGGATCGGTAGTCGATGTTTGCGTGTTCGTTCGTCGGTTGCGTAAAAATCGCGAGAAATTAAATCGTTGACGTTTTTAACCCCTCGTATCCGAATATTGCCATAACTTTCTCATACCTTAACGAAACCTTGTGAAATTTTTATCACACATTCTTGTGAGTATAATTAAGCATTACAAAGCTCCGGGTTCGCTAAAAGGTCACTCAGAGGTATACCTTTAAACATGTTGACACATTTAACCCCTGTAGTTTGTAATTCCTCACTTTCTTTCACAATTGGCTTCGTACGATCCAAGATTTATTCGGTTGAGGTTATGAACATCATGTAGGGTTACTGTAAAGTATATTTATCCCTTGTTGACATTTTGAACCCTTATATTCACATACTTTCCATGTTTGTCAACTTTAGTCCCTCTAAATATAATTTCACACGTTCAAGCTTATGACACGTGTCAATACATTATAGGACGTGAATTTTCGAGGTGTTACATCCTCACCCCCTTAAAAGAAATCTCGACCTCGAGATTTGCTAAAATGATGGAAGTACTTTTTGTCGCATAATGGACTTAACTTCCATAACATATCTAGAGTCTTTCCAAGCTCCTAAAGTGACTCCTATATTAGGTACATGTATCCTTTTTGGAGCTTCTTAACCTGTCGATCCTCAATCGATACAGGATGCTCATCACATCATAAATTTGCATAACATTATGTGATAGTGCTTCTTGACTTATTGGCGAAACACGCCTTTCAGTCACTAGTGTGTAATGTATTGCGAGCTCCGCCAAGCTCCTTAAATAGGTTTTAGCTTATAAGCTACCTGATCTTGATACATTCGATTTCCTTCGAATGATTCTATATATATTCAGAGCTTAACTAGCCTGATAATTTAACAGATTTGGCACACCCTTTCTGGGTGATATCTATTGTTGAACCTTATTCCTAAATCAAGAATTTAGGAGGTTTGCTATTTTCATTCATCCTTGATTTTCTGCCGAATTCTGGCATCTTACAGATGATTATGAATTTGCGTGATCTTATTTGTTGTTTCCAATGCAACTTTCAGATCCCGATAATTGGACTTACCAATCTATTGTCCTAACAATAGATGTTTAACAATCCATTTATACATGGTCTCCAAAGGAGTAGCCTTGATACTTATACATCAACTATTATAGGAAAGCTTATCTTAAGGTGAGATGGTTATTCCAACCACTTCTTAATCAAAATTTTTTTTTAAGGAATAGTCAATCCTTACAGCTAGTCGAACAAATCGACGATCCTGGGCAGTTGATGGCAAATTCTTAATTGTTGCCTAACTAGGGTTGCGGTAAAAATGCATAAGCAAAAAGAACCGTCTTTCATAATTAACTATACCGAATCCTTAGGATATTGAGTTAGGCTATATGAACCCTCTATTTTAAAACTTAGTTAATCAGGGTTTCGATTCTTCCAATGATGGTGCTAGCCGTCTTGGAGATTTCATAATAATACAGCCTTAAATGGGATATAAACCTTAACTTTACCTGCCCCTCAGGGGTAAACAGGGAAATCTTTGGAGAAGATAATTAAGGTACAAGGAGGTTACAGAGATTTTACAAATCTCAGGCTCCAATTTATCAATCATTGCTTGTGTCAATTAAGTGACACACTTATGTTACTAGTCCATGAATTCCTTAATCGGGAACATTTACTTGGATAATTCCATTCTGGATATCTTATTTGAATACTACTAGTCGACTTTGGTACAATATGACCATTGGGATATCTCAGGGGTTCCATGCATTAAACCTCCATACTGATCAGGCATGGAAGCAATCTATGGGACACACTAGGATACGCCAATCCTCATATGGCACTTTTATCAAACATAGTTTGGCATTCGTAGTCGATAGAAAACAATGAGAAATAATAAAATAAAATAAAGTAATATATATTGTCGTACTCTATTCGAAGAAAGAGTACTCTTAGATTTTTCAGAAGGATCCCTTGCCGATACTTAGAAGAATCGGTTACTATGATTTCCTTGGTAAGTTATACCTTGGGGAGAATATAAAAGTTTGCTAAGCTTATGGTTTATGAAGATTTATTATTGCCTGTATTAAATCAGGACACTTAGCAGAAATTATCATTGGTAAATGATAAGGAATGTACTTGATGACATCGTGAACTGCCTCTTGGCATTCATCAGGTGAGTTCAGGCGTTTCCTTTCTTAGCCTTTCCAGGCTTAGCTGCACCTTGTTTGGCAGCTTTATGGTATCTAGTTCTGATGCGGCCTTACTCACCACAGTCGTGACAGACTGCATTCTGTATGTCCCTACATTCATGGGAAAATGATGACCCGTTCCTTTGCAGATGTCACACTGCTTTGGTCCTTCCAACTGCTGCGTCAACCACAGCTTGGAGATTAACTCCATTAATATTGAGATTTACGTTTGTAGCTTTATTAACTTTCGTCGCCTTAATAGTATTGCGACTGTCGTCTACCTCATTCAAGTTTTCCATACTTGAAACTTGGTACCAATCACCAAAATTTAACAATTATTAGTCATCATCCTGATGACCCGACTTAGATTAGCCACGGCATTCATAAACCGTATGGGCTATTCTGTTCTGAACATTCCTAGTGAATGTTATTTGAATGTATATCCATTATATTTAGCCTAGGTCACAAAAGGACCATCAATGGCATTCAAGGTTTGGAGTAAGTCCAATACCTGCTTGACAAGGGACCATAATGTCACAATTGTCTTTGTCACAAGGAGGATTATAAATAGCTCAAAGGCTAGCCTTACATGACTTTGGTTATATATATACATATATGGCGTAGAAGCCTGTCGCGAGGGACGTAGAAAGATATGGCATAAAGTCTAGTCATGAAGGTCATAAGTAATCATATGGCGCGAAGGCCTTGTCGTAATGACATTCAGATGCGGTACAAATGGCCTTGTCTCTAGGACGTTATAGGATATGGCACTAAGGCCTGTCACCAGCGATGTTAACATTTAGTATGTTAACTTGTTACGAACGACGAATTATAGCCCGGAGGCTTGTTATGGGTGACTTGAATATAACTTGTGGATTTGTCACAAGGACGTCAATTCATAGGCTGCAATCTTATTAGATCAGGAGTCTTAAGGCTTGAACATAGTTCTTCACCTTTGGACAGGGATTCATAGACTACAACTGTCATCGTCTTGAAAGGCGATTCACTTAACAGAAAGGTAAACCAATTAACATCACTAATGGATGTCTATATATAATTATAGTATCTAATGATATTAGTCATGATCACCTCGATCGTATTGACTATTAGGTTTGGGTATAATCCCACCATTTTGAATAGGGGATCATAAAGATCAAAATGTCAATGTCTCAAATGGACCATTTATTATAGCCCGTAGGCATAACATCACTAAAGGATGTTAAATAATATAATCATCGTATTAGATGATATTAGTCATGATCGCATTGATCATATAGACTATTATGTTTGGACATAGTCCAATATTTTAGACAGGAGGTCAAAGACCACCACTGTCGTTGTCTTATCGGACAACAAGTTTAGCCCGTAGGCACTTCCCTTCTAAGGGATGTTTATTACGGAATTGCCCATTAGGGAAAATTCATTAACCATGGTAACCAGAGATCATATTTGGTTAATTTATTAATCATATAGGTTTAGGATTTCTATTATAATTTATACTAATTATAAAACATTAACAGTTTTATTAGTGGCACCAAATGGCCTGGTCACATGAACATTTATAAATTATAAGCTTATGATTTCAGAGAATCAAAGCATGAAAGTATATTGGCACAATAGGCCTAGTCACAAGGACAATTATAAATTATATGCTAGGATTTCAGAGAATCAAAGCATTTGAGGTTTGAACCTAGTTCATTACCTTTATCTGACAGGGAGTCATAGCTACCACTGTATTTTGGCTCATGTAGAAATGAGCAAGGCCCGTAGGCACTATATTACCACGTATGGTTAAAATATGATCATCTTAATTGATGATGTAAACCCAGGATTCAGAGATCATTAAACTGGGTTAGGAATCTTTAGAAAGATCCTTATATAATAATAACGTGTGTGATTTTTAAATGAATCACATCTGTCAGGAGTGTTAACATGTTTTAAGATGTTAACAGGGATTTGAATCTTTTAAACAGGTCTTACCATCTTGGTCCGGTTTTATAATTGACCCGAAGGCTAGGTTTCACACTTAAGATTCTTAATTAATGGTTTGAATCTTTTTAACAGGTCTTACCATCTTGGCCTGGTCTTATAATTGACCCGAAGGCTAGGTTTCACACTTAAGATTCTTAATTTAATTAACGCAGAACAATTTTAAATTGAGGTGTTAATATGGATCTGAATCTAATTATGGAACTACCATCTTGGCCGGGTCTTAATATGACACGAGGCTAGGTCTTGCCCTTTTAGATTTTGCCATTTTATTATAATGGTAGATCTTGCAAAAAAAGAAATGTTATTCTCCTTTTATTTAATATTTCTTGTTTAGAATGAAAGTTTAAACTTAATCATTTCACTATATAAAAATAAAAGTATAAAGTTGCCCTAAGCGGGACTTGAAAGGAATAATGTTGTCCTCGTAGGGACTGAAAGATAATTATGTCCATATGAGGACTATTAAGGAAACGATCTTCAGTAAAAGGAGTTTCTTCTTCATTTTATTTCTGAATGCTTTCTCCTTGTATGCTCGTTTCATTCTAGCCGCGGTACGAAGCTCAGCATTTCAAGGCTCCGGGTGTGGAGAACTCCTATTACGGCTTCTTCGCTTAGCGACGTATCCAATAAAAATTTGGAAGTAAAAAGTTCTTAGATTAGGATTTAGAATATTCCTAAGTTAAGTCTAGACTCAGAAGTTTAGATATGTGCAATTGTGTAACTGAGATTAAACACAAAAGGCTAGTGTTTAATTCACTCAATGTTGGCTCTGATACCAACCTGTCACACCCCAAATTTCCACGTGTCACCGGTGGGCCCGGTGGGGGAGTATCGTGACGTGGTTGGCAACATCATAGTCAAACAACACAATATTTAATATGCACAGCGGAAGCAATTTAAAAGATATAATTCAACCGAATATAATATTGTAATATCATATATCACAACTGTCGATTGTTTATCCACAGACGGATCGAAAATAAAATGGAAACAATAGTTCAACAGACTTTAGGCATCTAAGCTTGCGAGACTCTTTAATGATGCTAGGAGTAGCCAGCCAATTCCGATTAGTACCTGAACTTAGCCTTTTTGGAAAATACGTCAGTTTACACTGGTAAATACAATCAACCGACTCATTTTGAAAATGATTTAAAATTTGTTTGGATGCACATGGCATAAATGTTTTATAATTTGATTAAAATGCACAGAGGCAAAATTAACCTTTTATAACTTGGGATAATTATTTAAATATAATACTTGTAGGGATTTACATGTTCCTTATGCGTTCAGTAGCCCGGATCGAGCCGGGTTAAAGATCAATAGACACACCACTTTAATTATGAGACACTGACAGGTCTACGCCTACACCTGTGTGCTAAGGTCGTGGCCATTTCGTAAAATGATGCCAGGGATATCCGGGACACGGTCATTAACCCCCCAAAGGCTTTAAGCAAACAAAACAATATTAAACGAGACATCTCAATACTTTAATTATCATTCATTCAATTAAAGATTCAACGCCCCGACCAAGCGGTATTTTATATACCGTACCCCAAGCCCGTATAGGGAAAATAAGTTAAAAGTATTTACCTGAGCTAAATATAAATTCAATCCCAGCCGTATCAAATCAGCAAGTACAGATAGCTTTTACTGGGCTCCTAAATCTGGAACGAAGGTTTTTAAATAACCTATTAGAATCCTAACGGGTCTTTTATTTAAGCTTAAGCTTAGACCGGCTAGTTTCAAAGATACGGTTCGTACGCACGATTAAGCGATGACCGGATAGAATGTGATTTAGACCCTACAAGTTCAGAGACTTGTTTAATATGGGTATTTCATGCACACTCTGGATTTTGAGATAAAACCGATAAGGTTTGACCCGTTTAGGCTAGTTTTTGTAAACTAGTTACATAAACCGAACCGAACGCATAATAAGCGTAACGGGTAGTAATGAGAGTCATTTACATGTTTCCTAAGTTAATATGCTTCATATATGTTGTGACATCAGTAAGATGTCTTTTATTATGCCCGAAATGAATTTAATCGCAAACTGTGCCCCGTAGAGGTAGTTTGGTAATTTCACATAAGCCGAAAAGCTCAAAACTGAAGTCTGAGTTTATCAACCTTTGCTTACTGTTAAAATATTATAATTTGCCTCAAATATCAGTAGGTATCACCCATGGTATGTTTAAAATACTCTTAGTACATACTATGCGTTAAAAACGCTTAATTAGGCGATTAAAAGCCGTTTACGGGTTCGATACATAAAGCTGATATTTTACCATTCCAGAAGGCTTAAAATAAATTATTTATCATTTAAGATCAGTAGCAAAAGGTTTGGAGTCGTTTAGATATGTAAAACTCATTTTATAGCCCGTAAGGGCAAAACCGACAATTACCGGATTAAGCCTACGACTATAAGTTATGCTCAGCCTAAAATTTATTAAAAATCTTTAAAAATCCCAAAATAATATATTACATCAGTGGGTAAAAGATTTGGTATCAAAAAGTAGGCTTAACTAGGCTATACGCTAATTACGCCGTTTTATTAACATAAAGCTTTAATTTTTACGCTAACGAGCATAACTCTTATTCTACACCACAAACTGATGTCAAACTTTGCATACAAGTTTATATATCAGTAGTTAAGGTTTCTACTCTTTTACATTTTCATAAATCACGTTTTAAGGTAAAAAGGCATAATGGTCAACATATGAGCAATTAACGGAATCATGCATATTAATTGGATAACTAATGATCCGAGGTGTATAATCACAGAGGATTATACTAGCATGTAACCTGGTCCAAATGAAGCTCTAAGGTATTTCTAAAACATACCATAACGGGTCAGAACTGAGAGTCGAAGTATAAGTCAAACTATGCGACTTTCGGTTCCGAACCGGGTCTAAACAGGAAATTGTCGGGTTGAACATGTTTAGACATGTTCTTACACTAATTACCAAGTTATATTAATGATCAAACAGGTTGTATGTGTTCTACATTGCTAATTATGCATAAATTGTAATTTACACATTCTGTTGATTTTTTAAAAACAAGTTTGACCCGACATTTGACCTAGTTAGAGTGGGAATCAGAGGGTACCCTTTTAAGGGTTTAATGCCCACATAATATAACAAAATTCGAATCGTTAAAAATTTTACCGAGCCTCGTGTTGACTGCGTTGACCAGCAGTTGACCACGTTTGACCGATGTTGACCAGGTTTGACCGAACCCAAAACTGAACCGAGGCACTAACATGACTCAAAACTTCCCCTTGACCAGTTTTGACCACGTTTGACCTGTTGACCAAGTTGAACCGAGCCCGAGAGCGTCCCGAACTTAAATTTTTCACCCGAGTCGAAAGTGGTTCGATGGACTCTACAGGTCACTAGGAGTCCAAAAATATATTTTTCATCGAAAACTGATGGCTGGAACTCGCCAGAATCATGTCAGAAGTCGAGATTTCGCCGGAGAATAGAATTTCTTGAAACTGTGCAGGAATGCTCCTAAAGTCCCGATCGAAGCATCTGCAAAGTCAAAAGTTCAAAACGGACTCGCCGGAATTTGACCGGAATGTCGCCGGAGTTGCCATAGAGCTCAAACCGCTAAGAATTAGCTAAAACTAACCACACCACGCGATCCGGAACGTCGGATATAGTCGAAAAAGTGTACTCTTGGCCGGAAAACGGCCGCCGGAAAAATCGCCGGTCGCCGGAAAAGTCGCCGGAAAGTTTCTAGAGAGAGAGAGAGTAGAGAGAGTTTTAGAGAGAGAAAGAGATGGTGAAATGATTTTTTTTTTATTTATATAGTGGAGGTTTTGTGGGCTTGGGCCCAAGGCCCACAAGCCCGTCTTCGCACCCGAACATCATGGAAGCATCGTAGAGCATAATATTAATACTAAAATACGCAAATTAGGATCGGTAGTCGATGTTTGCGTGTTCGTTCGTCGGTTGCGTAAAAATCGCGAGAAATTAAATCGTTGACGTTTTTAACCCCTCGTATCCGAATATTGCCATAACTTTCTCATACCTTAACGAAACCTTGTGAAATTTTTATCACACATTCTTGTGAGTATAATTAAGCATTACAAAGCTCCGGGTTCGCTAAAAGGTCACTCAGAGGTATACCTTTAAACATGTTGACACATTTAACCCCTGTAGTTTGTAATTCCTCACTTTCTTTCACAATTGGCTTCGTACGATCCAAGATTTATTCGGTTGAGGTTATGAACATCATGTAGGGTTACTGTAAAGTATATTTATCCCTTGTTGACATTTTGAACCCTTATATTCACATACTTTCCATGTTTGTCAACTTTAGTCCCTCTAAATATAATTTCACACGTTCAAGCTTATGACACGTGTCAATACATTATAGGACGTGAATTTTCGAGGTGTTACATTCAAGTTCATGATTGTTATATAAGTTACATAATTTTGGCAAATTGGTAAGTATAAGTTGTTTAGTGTTGATTGTTGATTGATTGTGAGGATTTTTACAAAAGAAAATGATATGCTTAAAAGCATGGAAACCTCCATTTTTTAGGGGAAACTATGGCAAAATTTTCTCAAAATATAAACACTTAGAAAAATATTTTCAAACAAATATTTACAAGTATATTTTGACCATGAGTTTTCAATATAAACATTGCCATAATTTTTGTTACAAAAACACAAATATTGGAGGTTGGTTTTTTTATAAATAAAAGTGGATAACTATATATATATACAAAGAGAACACATGTGTGATTGTTTGTATATTTTGTGAACTAGTTATATTATTTAAGGATTTAAAATAATATAACTTGACAAAATACCAAGAAATTACAATCCAAAATATTACCAAAAATCTCATGGAATAAATATTTAAGTTACACACTAAATATTGTGAAACCAAACGAAAGAATGTAACTTACCAAATATTCCGGGAAATGCATTTATAAGTATATTTTTGGTAAATAATATTTTGGACACAAGAATGAAAATGGGATTTTTACAAATATTACAAAGTAATGCCATATCTTTGACAAGGAGAAGATATATTATTTTTGGGAAGTAAAAATATATTTTCTTGGAATTTTTAGAAGATATATGATTTTTGAGAAAAATATATATTTTCTTGGATAAACTTGAAATGCATTATTTTTTGATAAAACAAGTTTATATATATTTTCTAAGTGAGACTTGAAAATATATTGTTTTGGAGCTACAAATATTTTTGCCCAAAAAGGAAAAATTATAAATAATTCTTACATATATATATTTTGGGAAATATATATATATATATATATATATGGACTTTTATCCGAAAAGTTCATCACGATATTAAGTACAAGAATATGAATACACATGTATAAGATACCCCCATCCTTGGGAAGGGAATACGAATACAAATACTTGAGAAGTATGGTTACAAAATATTGTTTAACAATTATTCCAAAATTTAATATAATTTAAAGTTAAAATATTTATTATTTTAACAAGTAATTATAACTTTGAATAATATCAGAAGTGTAAGAGAAACGTAACTCAAAACGTAAATACTAAGACAAGGCACGACCCGTTCGTCTAATAGACATTAGTACATTGTAGGGAGTCGTGTTCGCTGAAGGGATTTGAGTTACGATTATCGAAGACGCAAAACGGTGAGTTCATGTCCCCCTTTTTTTAAACTGTTTTGTTTATTTACTTCGGGGGTGAAATACATGTTACAAAAGGATTACATACAAATACAATTGGTATGGTTAGCCTAGGAAAGAACCATAGATCATGTGAATGGGTAGGCGGATACTTGAGACCATTAATCCTCGTATAAGGACCGAGGGGCATGAGTGATAGATCTATTTGGATGTAGCAAGCCCCATCCATGAGTCCGCCGAATGGGCCATGTGGTGACTATGTCTTACAGCCGGAAGCCCGGTACAAAGTCTGCTAGGTTTGAGTCTTCCTGCACCATGTCACGTATATTAATGTATTAGCTATGCATTAATTGATCTGTTTCCTTACTGCTATCATACCTGGATTTCAAGTACATACATACTTACAAACGTTACAAAGATTTGTTCACAAACACACACATGAACTCGCTCAACTTTTGTTGATGTTTTCAAACTACATGTATTTCAGGAAATTAAGTATGGATCTGGCGGGCGTTGAAGTTCCAAGGCATGTTGAGAATAAGAGATGTCATCCGTGTCTTAGAATTTGGTTAGTGTGTCATATCCTGGACGAGACACATCTTTTAAAACCTGGTTTTAACTAAAGTCTTTTGGACGAGTCCTTAGTGAACTCATAAACAATTTGTAGGGTTTGTAAAACTTGAATGTGAAGTCTACGTTTTAAAACAATGTTGTAATGTTTTAAACTTATTTAATGGATGACAAATCTATGGTTTTATCATATAGTTGATGTTATGATTGAATGCAATGATATTAAGAAAGTCACACCATAATCACGCTTCCGCAAAAGTCAGGGTGTGACAGCTTCGTATCAGAGCTTCGATTGTAGCGAACTAGGATTCCCTCTCGAGTCTAGACTACAATCATTAGGGCTCTCTCAAAAAACGTTTTTACAAACATGTTTTCATTGCATACACGAAATGCCCAGATCCAGAAAACAAACATTTTTACAAATAAAAGACACGAAACACATTTCAAAGTTAATGTTTATAATTCAGTCTGAGAGACTGGGTAGTTCAGTATGAGAGACTGGGTAGTTCAGTCTGAGAGACTGGGTAGTTAGTCTGAGAGACTAGTTGGGACAGTTTGAGAAACCGGGGTGTTTCAGTCTGAGAGACTGGGTGTTTCAGTCTGAGAGACTGGGTGTTTCAGTTTGAGAGACTGGGTGATTAGTCTGAGAGACTGGGTGATTAGTCTGAGAGACTGGGTGTTTAGTCTGAGAGACTGGGTGATTAGTCCGGGAGACTGGGTATTTAGTCTGGGAGACGGGTTGGTTTAGTCTGGGAGACTAGGTGGGTTAGTCTGGGAGACTAGGAAGGATAGAAAGTTTCATGAAGAATAATGTGAATACATGATTGCATGATGAATTGTCTTTGCTTGCAATACACTAAGTGTTAGTAATTACTATGGATATACATGCTATGATTATTATGTACCGGCACAAATGTCACCTTCTTTAGAAAGCGAGTTATCAGACATTGACAACCCTATGGCCACCGCCACAGATAATGAGATTGCACCTGCGCCAGAGATATTTACATCAGACACTGAGAATGATCCTGATGTGCTGACCGAGGACGACCTCCAACTGTCCATTGCTGATGGCTTCCCCGACAAGGATCTTTTGTCATCCTAGTTACAGTCCATGACCACCTCATCACTAGTCATCCCGATAGTGAGCACACCATGGCCCCGATCCCCGATGATGCGCCTCCTGTGGACATTCCTTCCGAAGGTGGGCTACTCGACGAGTAGTTGATGATGACGTTGACATGTTTATTGATGGTCCTCCTGATGACGCCCATGATGATGGAAAGTTAGACGAGAATGTTGTTACTAATTTCACTTCTTGAGACCCCTGTTATCAAGCTATCCTCTGATTCTAGTATACACTCGATTTCAGACTCCTTTGAGTCTGCAACATTTTCAGCTTTACAGACGGACAGGTTACCGCTTTTTGCTACTGACTCGGACGACGACACTGCTATGACTGTTGCACTATCACCTGCTAGAGATCCCACACCTTTACCCGACCCAGAGCCTGCTCCTGAGCTAGCTTCTGCTCCTTTTGGGTCAGCCTGATGATGCGCCTGATGACCTTGAGTCGATTTCTGATCCTGACCATGTTTCTTTTGGTTTACCAGACATTGCACCCCTTATACCTGACCCAGTACCTGCACCTGATGATCTTATCTTTTGCTGAGACATTTGTCCCTGCACCTGCACCCGCTAATGTTGCTCCTCTTCCCCTATGGAGACCGACGTCCATTACAACCACATATCTATCGCTTTCTTTTAGGACATACCCGCACCCCAGGAAGGTACTCCAGGTCAGCACCCGCGTGTCGATCCTTTTTGCTACAGTGACATTTCCTACGACCACACAGGCTACACTGATTGCTCCTTTCATTACTTCATCGCTGGACGAGCCATTCTGATGGTTCCTACCATGCACTATGCTGATTTCAGACCCCTACCATCCCTCACATTATGGAGGCTATAAACAGAATGAGTTGCTCCTGTCACATCAGCTACGGTTTAAGGATATGAATCGTAGAATTTTGGAGCTTGAGCTGACAATACGTCCTCCACCCTGTCTATTTCCAGTATACTTTGATCCTCCACATTTATCAAAGATCCATTTTGCACGCTCGCCTACTGCTATTACACCTTTTGATGCTCGTTTCTTTACTATCAATGTAACACCTCGTAAAATCACGACCAATATAATGAAGACACGTGTCATGAGCTTTAAACGTGTAATGAATTGATTACGAGGGATTAAAGTTGACAAACAAAGAAAGTATATGTGTAAAAGGATTCAAGGTGTCAACATTCGATAAATATACCTTTCAACAACCCTACACGATGTTTATACCCTTAAACGAATGAATTATGAATCATATGAAGCCGTATGTGGAAGAAAGTGAAAGTTTACAAACCGCAAGGATTAAATGTGTCAAAGCGTCAACGTTGAAATTTAGGACTTTTCGGGTGATCGTAAAACTAACCAGGGACTTAACAAAGTTTTTTTATGACTTGGATTCCTTAAAAGTCAAGTTGGAAAATTAAAAGTGCAATAAAACAAGTTAAAACAACTATTAGAAGGACCAGGGACCAAATGTGCAATTTCTGAAACCTTTTTGACCGGATCTGGGCTTCATACCGGCCGCGTAAGACTCCTCTTGGAGCTTACGCGGGCCGCCTAAAACTTTCCAGCGTCCAAAATGCATGGCAGGTGCCTGTTCAGTAGGTTAAACCGACTTATATGCATGGTATTCGATCCCAGGGGCTGCACTAGTAGTATTACATGCATAGGGGGCACTTGGACTCATCTGGGATCAATCCTAGACTTGTGTGTAAGGATCTCATGCAAATAAAATCACTATATAAGGAGTTCCAAGTTGCAACATGTTTGCATTCATTTGAAAATTATTCTAACTCTTATTCTGGAGCTCTCTGGACCTCAAGCAAGATTCACTAAGCTTCGAAATCGTGTTAAGTACTTCAGTAAGCATCCTTGACCTCCCTAATTCATGTTTTATTAGTTTAATGGCCTAAAGTCAAAACCGTCGTAATTAAGGTTTGACTTAGTGATTAATCACTAATGGTCCAGTCAATTCTCGAATTGAAAGTAGCTATGAGTTGGTAATTATGTGGGTAATAAACCCTTAAAAGGGCACCCTCTAATTTCCACTCTTACTACGTCAATTGTCGGGTCAAACTTAATTATAAAAAGTCAACAGAAAGCTAATTTTCAAATAAAAGCATAATTAACAATGTAGAAGCCATGAAACCTATTTTATCACTTGTATAACTTGGTAATTAATGTAAGAACATGTCTAAGAATGTTCAACCCGACAATTTTGAGTTTAGGCTCGGTTCAGAACCGAAAGTCGCAAAAGTAGACTTTTGCTTTGACTTTCAGTTCTGACCCGATTTAGATTGTTTTAGAAATGCCTTAAGCTCCCATTAGGTCCATGTTCCATATTAGTATAACTCTCTGAGATTATACAACTTGGATCCTAATTTATCCGATTCATTTGCATGTTTCCGTTATATGCCTAAATGTTGACCATTAAGACCTTTTGACCTTAAAACGAGATTTTTGAAAATGTGAGACGACAAAAACCTTTGTTACTTATTTATAAACTTGTCCTAAAAATTTGACATCAGTTTGAGGTCTAGATTAGGAGTTATGCTCAACATCGTAATTAAGAAGCTTTTTATTAATTAAACGGCATAATTAGCATAAAGCCTATCTAAACCCAAATTTTGACACCAAACTTTTTACCCACTGATGTAATATAATATTTTGGGATTTTTGAAGATTTTTATTTATTTTTAAACTGATCATACCATAGGGTTCTAGCTTTGATTCTATAATTGTCGGTTATACCCTTTTCTTGAATAAAATGAGTTTTACATAACATATTGATACCAAATCTTTTGCTACTAATTTTATATGATAAATAAAATATTTTAAGGCTTCTGGAATGATAAAAAAATATCAGATTTTCTTATATAACCCGAAAATCGCTTAAAAGCGACTTTTTACGCGTTTTAAACGCATAGTACGAGTTAAAACTATTTTTAACATATAAGACTTAATACCTACGAATGTTTTAAGTAAATTTTTATATTTTAACCGTAAGCAAAAGTTTTTGAACTCAAATTTCCATTTTTGACCTTTAAAGCTTATGTGAAATTACCAAAATGCCCCTACGGTGCATAGTTTGGTTATAAATGATAAATTTCACATATATGTGATACCCTACTGATATAACTTATTAAATTAAATATTTTTTACTGATTATTTCAGACCTGAACCTCATATTTATATTTAATCTCTTTTATAACCTTTAAAATGACCAAAATACCCCTACGGGGCTTAATTTGAGTTTAAATTCATTTTGGGCATAATGGAAGGTATCCTACTGATATCACAATATATTTAAGGCATATTAACTTAGGAAACTCATTCATGACTCTTTTGTTTACCCGTTATGCATTTATCGCGTTCGGTACGGTTTATGTAACTAGTTTGCATAAATTAACCGAAACGGGTCAAACCTTATCATTTTCACTTCAAAATCCAAAATGTGTTTAGTTTACCCATATTATACAAGTCTTCATACTTGTCGGGTCTAAACCACACTCTAATCCGGTCTTCGCTTGGTCTTGCGTTTGAACCGTATACCTTTCTTTAAAACTAACCGGTCTAAAGTAAGACCCGTTAGGAATCTAATAGGTTAATTAAAACCTTCGTTCCAGATTTAGGAGACCAGTAAAAGATACTTGCACTTGCTGATTTGTACGGCTGGGATAAATTTATATAATTTGCTCAGGTAAATACTTTTAACTTATTTTCCTTATACGGGCTTGGGGTACGGTATATAAAATACCGCTTGGTCGGGCATTGAATTGTTAATCATATGAAGGTTAATTTATTGAGATGACCCGTTTAATCTGTTTTGTTTGCTTAAAGCCTTTGGGGGGTTAATGACCATGTCCCGGATATCCTTGGCATCATTTATTGAAATGGCCACGACCTAAGAACGGGGTGTAGGCATACACCTGTCGGTGCGTATATAAAAAAAAGATATAACCACCGTTCGAGAATAACTCAACGCGGGATTATATTATGTGGTGTGTCAATTAATCTTTAACCCATTACTCAGCCCGGGCTACTGAACTCATAACGAACATGTAATTCTTTAACAAGTTTATTTTTAAATAATTATCCCAAGTTATAAAGATATTTTGTGCCTTGCGCATTCAAATCAATTTTCTTAAACGTTTTCAAAATGAGTCGGTTAATTGTATTTACCAGTGAAAATTGACGTATTTTCCAAAAAGGTTAAGTGCAGGTACTAATCGGAATAGGCTGGCTACTCCTAGCATCAATAAAGAGTCTTGCAAGCTTAGATGTTTATAAATCTACTGAACAGTGTTTCTTTTAACTTTGATCCGCCTGTGGATCCTTTACAACCGTTTTTGTAATAAATGATATTACTTTCATTCGGTTTGTAATGTTTTTATCTTTCGACTTCCGCTGTGTATATAAACTGTGATAAATTGTCTATGATGATATCAACTACGTCACGATACTCCCCACCGGGCCCACCGGTAATACGTGGAAATATCGGGGTGTGACAGGTTGGTATCAGAGCCAACGTTGAGTGAATTAAACACTAGCCTTCTATGTTTAATCTCAATGACACAGTTTTCACATTCCTCGACTTTCGAGTCTAGACAAAGAACTTAGGACAAATCCTAATTTATCTTATTTTGTCCTTTATTGTTTTCCTTTGTTGTTTCTTGTGTTTGTTTTGACAGGATCAACCAAAAATGCCGCCAAGATTCCGAGGAAGGAAGAGGCAAGGGGCCATTCATCGCCCCCAACGATCACGAGGCCGGGCCTTCACACCGGCGAACTCCATCAGCCACTTTAAGCACAAGTCCTCAAGAGAACTGGAGGACCTATTTAGAACCCGCGAGGTGTTCAGTCTCGCTGAGCTCCTCACCTTCCTACCTCAACTCTTTCGGGCCTCAATAGGAGAACAAGCCCCACAACCCACAACACTCTTTCATACCCCTTCAACGCCCCAACTCACACCATTCCTTCAACGACCCAACACCCTACTTCCAAAGCCGGTTCAACCCGGCAAACCAAATTGATGAGCCAATGGGTTATAACCCGTTGGGACCGGAGAACCACTTCTCCATGGACATGGAAGAGGATCCGGAACCTGCCCAGCCGCCAACCGGAACACCTACTCACCCCATCGAGATTTCGGATGGGTCATCCTTTCATGGATCACCCTATCGTGGTCCCGACAGCTACGAGGCGAGGTTTGCCCAATACGACTGGGTGTTCACTCCCTCCTACAACCAACAACAACAACAGCAGCAGGATCCCTCTGAGGATTTGCGTTTTGTGGCGGTCACGCCACCGCCACCACCACCGCTTGAGCAGTAGCTGCCTCCGGAGCCACCGAGGCGTAGAAGAACAGGTGCACGGATGTTCGTGCGAGGAGGGGACTTCCACTTCAGTACCCCCTCAGCATTCAAGTGGCAGTCACTACCCGCCACTACATGAAGACCCACAGATGGGTGGGCCTTCAAACCCCGTTTCCGAGGTGGACTCTGCGCCAGTCGCACCACCACCATTGGGTTATGATAACCCAATTCCTACCTACACTGGTACAGCGGCATACAACCCCTTTGAGCAGCCTGCCTACCCGGGGTATAACTACTACATTGCCCCCGATGTTGACCCATACCTTGTAGCAGCCAACTACAATGCCCATCATCCTGAAGGGCCTTACGCATCCTCCTACCAAACCAGGTACCCACCTTATGGGTATCAACACCCACCACCTCCTCAACCTCCGCAGCAGCAGCCGCCACAACCGCCACTGATTCAGCCCCAGCAACAGCAGGAGATTCTTCAGAGGTTGAGACAGGTGGAGCGTGAGGTTCGAGAAGAGCATAGAAGCGACAGGGGATTTCTGAAGGGTTTGGCAAGTCTAATCAAAGGGAAGAGCAAGAAGGACTTCTGAAGATTTCTTATTTATTTATTTGTATAGTACTTAGTCCCTGCGCGGACTTGTCTTTCTATCTTTAGTCCCTGCGTGGACATCTATTTCTGTATCCAGTCCCTGCGAGGACTTGTGGTTTCAGTTTAGCCCCTGCTTGGGCAAGTTATTTCCATTAAAGACCCGTTTAGGGCAAATGTGTACTCTTTTAATTTTAGTGGAATGTTGCATTTAAAATTTCAATTTTTGTCATTATATGCATAAATATAATATACATGAAATAAATAAATAAAAAAAAACCTCATTCCTTTTAAAATAATCTGCCTATTAAATATTTAATAAGAATCTTAAAGGGTATAACCTAGCCTGCATGTCATTATAGACCTGGGCAAAATGGTAAAACATGTTTAAAAAGATTCAAATCCTTGTTAACATCTGAAAAGATGTTGACACTCCTGGCAGATGTGATTCGTTAAAATCACACATGTCATCCTTATATTGGATTCTTCCAGTTCCTTCTTTATTATTTAAACATCCATTTGTGATGCAGGGCCTACGAGCCATAATCATTGCCATATAAGACAAAAGACAGATTGTAGTCTATGACTCCCTGTCAATAAAAGGTAATGAACTACGTTCAAACCTTAATACCTCGATTCTCTGAAATCATGGTTTATAATTTAAATTGTCCTTGTGACTAGGCCTTATGTGCCATTAATAATACCCTTAATACTTTATAATTAGGATAAATTATGAAGAAAATCCTAAATGAATACATTTAATAAATTAACCAAATATGGTTTATAGTTACCATGGTTAATGAATTGCCATAAAAGACAATTCCATATTAGACTCCTAAATAAATCCTTGTTAATATTTTATGTAGCAAGCAAGCTACATGGCCGGGTCTGATTAAGTCAACAGTCACCCGAGAGAGAATCATGATACCACCAGAATCAACATAGCTAGTGCAGAGCTGCAGGCATTAATAGACAATGTCGTTACTCGAGCCCTAGACAGACGAAATAATGAATCAAGTGGTACCCGCAGCAGGACCCTATCTGCACAACGCGTAAAATCACACCCTAAGGCTCACTCTGAGGCTCATAGTAAGCCACCTTCTAAACCTCATGGGCCAAAGAAGGATGATGCTCAACACTCCTCAAATCAGCATAGTGTTCCGTCTAAGAAGATCGTATTCGATCAAGAGCCGCGTATTGGGGGTTGTTCCTATAAGTATTTCATCTCCTGCAAGCCCAGGAATTTCACTGGGGAAAAAGGAGCCATTTATTGCATGACGTGTCTAGACGAGATGGATACCGTGGTTGATATCAGTGGTTGCGCTGATAAGAATATAGTGAAGTTTGTGTCGCAATCGTTTAAAGGAGAAGCTCTAGCGTGGTGGAGGTCATTGATCCAAGCTACTGGGAAGATTCCGTTGTACAACATGACTTGGGATCAGTTTGTTACGTTGATCAAAGATGCTTTCTGTCCTCAACATGAAGTTGAGAAGATCGAGACTGACTTCCTGACATTAGTTATGAAAAATTTGGACTGTCAGGCATATCTTACAAGTTTTAATACGATGTCTCGATTGGTTCCTTATTTGGTGACGCCAGAACCAAAACGAATAGCCCGTTTCATTGGGGGTTTAGCCCCAGAGATCAAAGCTAGCGTGAAAGCCTCTCGACCTACTACCATTAGGTCTGTAGCTGATCTGTCATTATCTCTTACCCTTGATGCGGTCAGACAGAGATCACTTAGGCATTCTGATGCTGGGAAGAGAAAACGTGGGGATGATAACTCACACCGTTCAGACAAGAGGCACAAAGGGAACTCTGACCACAAAAAGAGTTCAAGATTCAAGAAGGATGACCAGCAGTCGGGCGAAAAGCCCAAATGCAAGATCTGCAAGAAACGCCATCTTGGGAAGTGCATATATGAATCAAAGTCCCCGTCACAGCCAAGAGCTTGTGGGCTTTGCAAGTCAAGTGAGCATAAGACATTAGACTGCAAGAAGTTAAAGGATGCTACCTGCTACAATTGTAATGAGAAAGGGCACATCAAGTCCAACTGCCCAAAATATGCCAAGAAAGCTGAGGAAGGAAAGAAGACTAATGCTAGGGTCTTCCAAATGAATGCACGGGAAGCAGTTCAGGATGACAACGTGATAACAGGTAGCTTTCTTATCAAGGATGTTTATGCAAGGGTATTATTTGATTCGGGTGCAGATAAGTTGTTTGTAGATGATAAGTTTTGCAAGTTATTAAATCTGCCTGTTAAAACCCTGGGCATAAAGTATGAAGTAGAATTGGCCGACGGTACCATAGAAACCGCTTCCACCGTGTTAGATGGATGTTTTATATCCATTAGGAACCACTCCTTTCCGTTGTCCTTGCTTCCTTTGAAATTAGCTGGTTTCGACATAGTAATAGGCATAGATTGGTTATCTCATAACCAAGCCCAGATCGTTTGTGATAAAAAGCAAGTGGTTATCAAGACTCCGTATGGTGAGCCACTTACCACACAGAGAGATACTCAGTACGGGTTACCTAATCAAGTGTCTATGCTTAAGGCGTCAAAGTGTATGAAGAAGGGTTGTGTCATCTACATGGCAGAAGTAACTATTGATGAACCAAAACCGAAGACTGAAGACATCCCCATCATTTCTGAATACCCCGTTGTATTCCCTGAAGAACTACCTAGTTTACCACCAGATAGGCAAGTGGAGTTCAGAATCGACATTATACCTGGAGCAGCACATGTTGCAAGAGCGCCTTACCGGTTGGCCCCAACTGAGATGAAAGAGTTGAGAACTCAGTTAGATGATTTGTTGGCAAAAGGATTTATTAGGCCTAGCTCATCTCCTTGGGGAGCACCGATCCTGTTTGTAAAGAAAAAGGATGGATCAATGCGCTTATGCATCGATTACCGAGAACTGAACAAGGTTACAATTAAAAACAGATATCTATTGCCCAGGATCGACGATCTTTTCGATCAGCTTCAAGGAGCAAGTTACTTCTCCAAGATTGACTTGAGGTCAGGTTACAATCAGCTGAAGGTTAGAGATGAAGATGTGCACAAGACTGCATTCAGAACTCGATATGGTCACTACGAGTTCTTAGTGATGCCTTTTGGGCTCACTAATGCACCAGCAGCGTTCATGGACCTCATGAACCGCGTTTGCAAACCCTACTTAGACAAGTTTGACATTGTCATTATTGATGACATTCTTATTTATTCAAAGAACTAAGCTGACCATGAGAAACATCTTCGATGTATTCTTAAACTACTTCAGCAAGAAAAGCTCTACGCCAAGTTCTCAAAGTGTGAAGTTTTGGCTTCGTGAAGTCCAATTCCTTGGGCATATGGTTAGTGAGCGTGGTATCCAGGTGGATCCCGCTAAGATAGAAGCCATCATGAATTGGCAGGAGCCGAAGACGCCCACAGAGATTCGCAGCTTCTTAGGCCTGGCAGGATATTACAGGCGTTTTATTGAAAATTTCTCAAGAATTGCTGCACCCCTAACTTCGTTGACTAGGAAGAATATTAAGTTTGATTGGGGTCCTAAGCAACAAGAATCCTTCGATATTCTTAAACAGAAGTTAAGCAATGCTCCTGTGTTGACATTGCCCAAAGGAATTGAAGAATTTGTGGTATACTGCGACGCATCACATACAGGCATGGGATGTGTGCTCATGCAGAAGGGCAAGGTTATCGCCTATGCTTCCCGACAGTTAAAAGTGCACGAGAAGAATTATACCACCCACGATTTGGAGTTGGGTGCAGTTGTGTTTGCACTAAAACTTTGGAGGCATTATTTATATGGTACCAAGTGTGTTATCTATTCTGATCATAAAAGCCTTCAACACTTGTTCAATCAGAAGGATCTGAACATGAGACAGCGTCGATGGATGGAGACACTGAATGATTATGATTGTGAAATCCGGTACCATCCAGGCAAGGTGAATGTGGTCGCCGATGCATTGAGCAGAACGGAAAGGGTTAAACCCATTAGAATCAATGCCAAGAGCATTGAATTGAAGAACAACTTGAATGAAAAATTGTTAGCCGCTCAGAAGGAAGCTGTATTAGAAGCTAACTATCCAAATGAAAGATTGGGAGTAACGGCTGAGCAGTTAACATATGGCAAGGATGGAATTCTAAAATTAAATAGACGAATATGGGTTCCAATTTAAGGAGGACTTCGGGACGTAATCCTTCAAGAAGCTCACAGTTCTAAGTATTCTGTCCATCCTGGAAGTGACAAGATGTACTAGGATTTGAAGGAAAATTATTGGTGGATAGGTTTGAAGAAATCTATAGCCACTTATGTGGCCAAATGTTTGACATGCGCACAAGTTAAAGCAGAACACCAGAAGCCGTCAGGTTTGCTACAACAGCCTGAACTTCCCACCTGGAAGTGGGAAATGGTAACTATAGATTTCATCACAAAGTTACCAAAGACAAAGCGAGGAAATGATACTATTTGGGTTATAGTCGACAGGTTAACCAAGTCGGCCCACTTCTTGCCTATTAAGGAAACACACAGCTCAGATAAGATAGCACAGCTGTACGTGAATGAGATTGTATCTCTTCACGGAGTGCCAGTGTTTATCATCTCTGATAGGGATACGAGATATACATCGCATTTCTGGAAAAGCTTTCAGCAGTCTCTAGGCACTCGATTAAATTTCAGCACTGCATATCATCCTCAGACGGATGGCTAAAGCGAGCGTACAATTCAAACGCTGGAAGATATGTTAAGGTCTTGTGTTATTGATTTAGGTGGAAGTTGGGATTATCATCTTCCATTGATCGAATTTTCATATAATAATAGCTATCATTCGAGTATTCAAGCTGCACCTTTTGAAGCTTTGTATGGAAGAAAGTGCAGAACGCCCGTTTGTTGGGCAGAAGTTGGAGATGTCCAACTAACAGGACCTGATATAGTCCTGGAGACGACAGATAAGATTGTACAGATACGAGATCGTCTCAAAGCTGCCAGGGATAGGCAGAAAAGCTACGCAGATAAAAGGCGTAAACCTCTAAAGTTTGAGGTTGGTGACAAAGTGTTACTGAAGGTATCACCTTGGAAAGGGGTAATGCGATTTGGTAAGAAAGGAAAGTTAAGCCCAAGATACATAGGACCATTCGAGATCATCGAATGTGTCGGGACAGTGGCTTACAAGTTAAACCTGCCAGAAGAGCTCAGTGGTATTCATAATGTGTTCCACATCTGCAATCTGAAGAAATGTCTAGCTGATGAATCAATAGTCATGCCACATACGGATGTGCATATTGATGAGAGCTTAAAGTTTGTCGAAAAACCTTTGTCGATCGAAGATCGACAGGTTAAGAAACTTCGTAAGAAGCATGTACCGATTGTAAAAGTTAAATGGAATGCCCGTAGAGGTCCCGAGTACACGTGGGAGGTAGAGTCCACAATGAAAGAGAAGTACCCTCATTTATTTCAGTAAATCTCGAGGTCGAGATTTATTTTAAGAGGGTGAGGATTTAACACCTCGTAAAATCACGACCAATATAATGAAGACACGTGTCATGAGCTTTAAACGTGTAATGAATTGATTAAGAGGGATTAAAGTTGACAAACAAAGAAAGTATATGTGTAAAAGGATTCAAGGTGTCAACATTTGATAAATATACCTTTCAACAACCCTACAGATATTTATACCCTTAAACGAATGAATTATGAATCATATAAAGCCGTTTGTGGAAGAAAGTGAAAGTTTACAAACCGCAAGGATTAAATGTGTCAACATGTTCAATTTATACCTTTGAGTGACCTTTTAGCGAACCCGAAGCTTTGTAAAGATTAATTATGCTCACTAGAATAAGTAATAAAAATTTCACAAGGTTTCGATATCGTATGAGAAAGATACGCTAACATTCGTAAGTAAGGGGTTAAAAGCGTCAACGTTGAAATTTAGGACTTTTCGGGTGATCGTAAAACTAACCGGGGACTTAACAAAGTTTGTTTATGACTTGGAGTCCTTAAAAGTCAAGTTGGAGGGTTAAAAGTGCAATAAAACAAGTTAAAACAACTATTAGAAGGACCAGGGACCAAATGTGCAATTTCTGAAACCTTTTTGACCGGATCTGGGCTTCATACCGGCCGCGTAACACTCCTCTTGGAGCTTACGCGGGCCGCCTAAAACCTGCCAACGTCCAAAATGCATGGCAGGTGGCTGTTCAGTAGGTTAAACCGACTTATATGCATGGTATTCGATCCCAGGGGCTGCACCAGTGGTATTACATGCATAGGGGGCACTTGGACTCATCTGGGATCAATCCTAGACTTGTGTGTAAGGATCTCATGCAATTAAAATCACTATATAAGGAGTTCCAAGTTGCAACATGTTTGCATTCATTTGAAAATTATTCTAACTCTTATTCTGGAGCTCTCTGGACCTCAAGCAAGATTCACTAAGCTTCTAAATCGTGCTAAGTACTTCAGTAAGCATCCTTGACCTCCCTAATTCATGTTTTATTAGTTTAATGGCCTAAAGTCAAAACCATCGTAATTAAGGTTTGACTTAGTGATTAATCACTAATGGTCCAGTCAATTCTCGAATTGAAAGTAGCTATGAGTTGGTAATTATGTGGGTAATAAACCCTTAAAAGGGCACCCTCTGATTTCCACTCTAACTAGGTCAATTGTCGGGTCAAATTTAGTTATAAAAAGTCAACAGAAAGCTAATTTTCAAATAGAAGCATAATTAACAATGTAGAAGCCATGAAACCTGTTTTATCACTTGTATAACTTGGTAATTAATGTAAGAACATGTCTAAGCATGTTCAACCCGACAATTTTGAGTTTAGGCTCAGTTCGGAACCGAAAGTCGCAAAAGTAGACTTTTGCTTTGACTTTCAGTTCTGGCCTGATTTAGATTGTTTTAGATATGCCTTAAGCTCCCATTAGGTCCATGTTCCATATTAGTATAACTCGCTGAGATTATACAACTTGGATCCTAATTTATCCGATTCATTTGCATGTTTCCGTTATATGCCTAAATGTTGACCATTATGCCCTTTTGACCTTAAAACGAGATTTTTGAAAATGTGAGAGGATAAAAACCTTTGTTACTAATTTATAAACTTGTCCTAAAAATTTGACATCATTTTGTGGTCTAGATTAGGAGTTATGCTCAATATCGTAATTAAGAAGCTTTTTATTAATTAAACGGCATAATTAGCATAAAGCCTATCTAAACCCAAATTTTGACACTAAACTTTTTACCCACTGATGTAATATAATATTTTGGGATTTTTGAAGATTTTTATTTATTTTTAAACTGATCATATCATAGGGTTCTAGCTTTGATTCGGTAATTGTCGGTTATACCATTTTCTTGAATAAAATGAGCTTTACAAAACATATTGATACCAAATCTTTTGCTACTGCTTTTATATGATAAATAAAATATTTTAAGCCTTCTGGAATGATAAAAATATCAGCTTTTCTTATATAACCCGAAAATCGCTTAAAAGCGACTTTTTACATGTTTTAAACGCATAGTATGAGTTAAAACTATTTTTAACATATAAGACTTAATACCTACTGATGTTTTAAGTAAATTTTTATATTTTAACAGTAAGAAAAAGTTTTTGAACTCATATTTTCCAGTTTTGACCTTTAAAGCTTATGTGAAATTACCAAAATGCCCCTACGGTGCATAGTTTGGTTATAAATGATAAATTTCACATATATGTAATACCCTACTGATATAACTTATTAAATTAAATATATTTTTTTACTGATTATTTCAGACCTGAACCTCAGATTTATATTTAATCTCTTTTATAACCTTTAAAATGACCAAAATACCCCTACGGGTCTTAATTTGAGTTTAAATTCATTTTGGGCATAATGGAAGGTATCCTACTGATATCACAATATATTTAAGGCATATTAACTTAGGAAACTTTTTCATGACTCTTTTGTTTACCCGTTATGCATTTATCGCGTTCGGTACGGTTTATGTAACTAGTTTGCATAAATTAACCGAAAGGGGTCAAACCTTATCATTTTCACTTCAAAATCCAGAATGTGTTTAGTTTACCCATATTATACAAGTCTTCATACTTGTCGGGTCTAAACCACACTCTAATCCAGTCTTCGCTTGGTCTTGCGTTTAAACCGTATACCTTTCTTTAAAACTAACCGGTCTAAAGTAAGACCCGTTAAGAATCTAATAGGTTAATTAAAATCTTCGTTCCAGATTTAGGAGACCAGTAAAAGATACTTGCACTTGCTGATTTGTACGGCTGGGATAAATTTATATAATTTGCTCAGGTAAATACTTTTAACTTTTTTTCCTTATACGGGCTTGGGGTACGGTATATAAAATACCGCTTGGTCGGGCATTGAATTGTTAATCATATGAAGGTTAATTTATTGAGATGACCCGTTTAATCTGTTTTGTTTGCTTAAAGCCTTTGGGGGTTAATGACCATGTCCCGGATATCCTTGGCATCATTCATTGAAATGGCCACGACCTAAGCACGGGGTGTAGGCATACACCTGCCGGTGCGTATATAAAAAAAAAGATATAACGGCCGTTCGAGAATAACTCGCCGCGGGATTATATTATGTGGTGTGTCAATTAATATTTAACCCGGTGTTCAGCCCGGGCTACTGAACGCATAACGAACATGTAATTCTTTAACAAGTTTATTTTTAAATAATTATCCCAAGTTATAAAAGATATTTTGTGCCTTGCGCATTCAAATCAATTTTCTTAAACATTTTCAAAATGAGTCTGTTAATTGTATTTACCAGTGAAAGCTGACGTATTTTCCAAAAAGGTTAAGTGCAGGTACTAATTGGAATAGGCTGGCTACTCCTAACATCAATAAACAGTCTTGCAAGCTTAGATGTTTATAAATCTGCTGAACAGTGTTTCTTTTAACACTGATCCGCCTGTATCCTTTACAATCATTTTTGTAATAAATGATATTACTTTCATTCGGTTTGTAATGTTTTTATCTTTCGACTTCCGCTGTGTATATAAACTGTGATAAATTGTCTATGATGATATCAACTACATCACGATACTCCCCATCGGGCCCACTGGTAATACGTGGAAATATCGGGGTGTGACAATCAAGCAGTAGATCAGTTAATTACTTCGACGTATATACAAGCTCGAGGAGGAGTTCGCGCATGTTAGCAGTTTGCTTTTCTTCCCTCCCCCACCTCAGTCACCAGTATAGTTGGTTTCTGGTTTATGCGGATTGCATTACTTTGGGGAAAGACACTACTAATGAGCCGAGATTGCGGAAACTTTGAAGACTACTTTTAACCACGTGATTTTGATACACTGATAGAATTATTGGACAAGGGTGACCCTATGTCCCTTTTGATGTAAAACATTTTGCAAGACAATGTAATTGTGGTCGGAGAATATTGGAAGCCTAATCATCATTAAACATGTAACAATACTTTGTGGTCAATGACTAATGGAAGCTCAGTCGCCATGCCCTCACTAAGAACGTTGTAGATCTGCATGTGTGTGCTATAATTATAATGCTACGTGCCTGCTTGCTATGCTCTCATTAAACAAATTTCCCAATTTACTTGGTTATGCTATGATTATGCTATTGCTTGATTTGTTGATATGATAATCTATTATGTGTATGTACATATGACCCTTAAACAACTATATGCACATCCTGAACAAATAAGACCTGACCTAACCGATCTTCTTCTTAGAAGATGTCGATACAAGGGAACAATGATGCCAACAACCCTCTGCTGACGACAGCGGCAGAACTACAAGAGCGCATCTCACAGGCCATTGCACAGCACGAGGCCCTTCGCTCCAAACACAGCGGAGGTACCACAAGAAACAACCCACCCAACGGCTGCACCAACAAGCAGTTCTTGAGCTACAAACCTCGAGACTTCGACGGCACTGGGGGTGCCATAGCTTTTGTACGTTGGGTTGAGAAGACGGATTATGTTTTTAGATAGATTAAGTAAATGTGCCCCCGAACATCAGGTCACGTACATAGCTGGACTATTTCTAGATGGGGCTCTGTCATGGTGGAACCTTCAGGTTCAAACAATGGGCGAGACTGTTGCGTATGCTTTGACATGGGACGAACTGAAAGAGCTGATGCGTAAGAGATATTGCTCGAGGGCAGAAGTCCAGAAGTTGGAGACTGAACTGTGGAACTTGAAAATGGAAGGTTCAAAGATAGCTGGGTATGTGCAGAGATTTCACGACTTATCACAAGTTGCTTCGCGTCTGGTGGAACCAGAGTTTAAGAGGATTGAACGCTTCATCGGGGGATTGGCACCTCAGATTCTAAGCCTGGTGACAACATCTAAACCTCCAACAATCACCAATGCTATCGACTTAAGTGTGGCGCTCACTGAAGAAACGGTTAGACTAGGAAAATTTTCCACTTCGGAAGAGAAAAAGGAGACTCCTGTAGAGTCATCTGGAGACAACACGAGAAAGTTCGCAAACTTCAAGAAAGGTACTCGGGTGAGTAGCAAGAACAGGGTCAAAAAGGGAAAAGAGTACATGGGTATCCTACCTAAGTGCGACAATTGTCGACGTTATCATATCGGGCGATGCAGATATGGAAAATGTGAAAACTGTGGCAAAGTGGGGCATGTCAAGGAAACTTGTAGGCAAGGTACTGAACATGGAAAATGAGACCAAGATGGTAACGAGAATCATGAAGGGAACAACGACAACAACGACTATCAATGCAGGAAGGGTGACAAACGAAAGCGTGCTCAAGGTTGTTCTAACTGTGGAGACAAAAAGCATTTCAGAAAATACTGCCCAAAAAAACACTCGGGCACAAGGATGAAATCTCAACACCGGAGCTAGGGAGACACGCCAGGATCCAAGCGTGGACATCGGTACGTCCCATATTAGTCAACGTTATGCATCTGTGCTTCTAGATACTGTTACCGATTTTAGCTTCGCATCTCTAGAGTTTGAAAGTATACTTGGTTTAGTAGCACATAACTTAGATAACCCGTACTCGATAGAACTAGTAAAAGGGAAGCTTCGACAAGATAATTGGGATGGATTGGTTGTCGAGCGATCGAGTAGAGATTGATATCCGTATCCTGATAGCGAATGAAGAAACGATCGTGACTCATGAAGCAGGATACGCCTCTACAAATTACTAATTGCTTGAAGGCACGAAAGTTGTTGCGTAAAGGATGTGCTGTTTTCTTGGCTCATGTCGTGGACAAGGGAGCCGAAGAACCAAAACTCGAAGATACCCCTGTGATAAGAGAATATCCTGAAGTCTTCCCCGAAGACTTGCCAGAATTATCTCCTCAACGACAAGTCGAACTTCGCATCGATTTGATTCCAGGCGCCGCGTCTGCAGTCAATGCACCTTAGCGACTTACACCTTCGGTGATGCAATGATTGTCAGTGTAGCTTCAGTAGTTGATAGAGAAGGAAGTGAACAGACCAAGTTTTCCGCTTTAGGTAACCTCAGTTTTGCTCATCAAGAAGAAGGACGATAGCTTTCGTACGAACATCAAATTACCAGGATGCCGAACGAGCTAACCAACAAGAGTCGGTAACTCTTGCTGAGGATTAACGAATTACTTATTTAACTAACTGTGAGGATCCAACTACTATTACACGACTGGTCGATGATCGAGTGTCATTAGCTGTGAATTCAGGAAGAAAGTATACAGGGGAAATTGTGGGACAATAACTTGTTTAAACATACACAAATGGTGTTTCCTACACGATGCACAAAATAGTTTTACACAGAATACGAAACTTTGAGAATCTAGAAAACATGTACTTAGGACCTTGGGAACCCAGGTCCGAACTCGTAAAGGTTGCTTAGGAACCATACCTGTTAACTCAAGCAAACCCCATTATCCTGACATATATGCTGTTTCAGTTAACCAAACAGAAAGTACTCAAATTTCTTTTGTTGAAATCTTCACTTTTGCTTCTAGCGAGTAGATGTTTGCATCTCTACTCCCCTTAATGGTAGTTGCATCGCGTTAAATTTTCTTCGCTGAGAGCGAACACACATTTGCTTCGATACTTGGTCATTTCTTCATTTTAGCAAATACTCATTTTTTCATTACTTGAAAACCCATATGTTACGCATGCACCATTTGCTACGCATGCGGTTTCATTTCGAATAAACGCTTCATTGAAATTCAAATATTATTTTGCTAAATCTAATTACTGATTTGTGATTCGAATGACCTACATTATGGTAATTGTTGGCTTCCTTTGCTATCAAGTCAACGCACTTTCTTGAAACTTCTTTTCTTTCAAGTTACATTCATGGTTTATCTTCGCGACCATGCTGAGATTCCCTTATCAAATACATACGTTTATTGTCAGATTGCGCTGAAACCAAGTTCGATTGCTTGAACTTGTCCATTTCGCATATTCAAATTAAGACGCCATATGATGTATTGAGAGCATCATATTCAAATATTTTTGCAAAGGTTCTTTTGTTTCGAGTCGTAGTAGACTTGATTGGTCTACGACTCCATTAAATCGTTTGTTGGTTTCAACACCTTGCGGTGATACTTTCACAAAATTGAAGCTTGCGCTAATTTGGTTGCGCACCTCATACATGGATCTAATTGTTTATTTATTGACTTGTTCTAAATCCGTTTTGTTTATCACAATTAAAGCGGCCCCAACACAGTTGTGTGTTAAGGCATTGGTACATAGATTCATTTCATAGCACGGTGTACCCCCTAAGGATTCTTTCATGGTCGATTGAATACCTTGCGGTACTTATTACTTTTTTCATCTTCGATCGAAAACAGTGGTTCTTTGATGTTTCGTATTCAATTGGAAACTCTATGACATTGTGTAAATCAAATCTTCAGATTGTCTCAGTACACTTTCATTCGATTTCGAACACGGTGAACTTGTTCAGTTGCCCCTATTATTGAATTATGTCATCACGACACCTTGTGGTGTCATTACAAATTTGTAGCTTGCGCTAATCATGGTCAACCGTTTCACACAAAACTACACATACTTTTGTTTGACTTGTCATTTAAACATTCCGAATGCAACTACGAACCAAGACAATAATACACCAGATTCGCTTGTGTTTCATTCGGTGTATTATCGCAATTCAAGAATGTCAACACACTATTTTATCCATGTATTTGTTCGAAAATTGACAGATCATTTTCATGATACTATCACATTCGAGTTGTTGATTTTGAGTTCATATAGCGGATGCTATGGTTTGTGAAAACTCGTTTGCATATTGTGACCGATTGTTTGAGAATCCATTGGTCAAAACTCCTTTGTTACACCGCTATTAACTAAGTTACGCTAGATTATACATCTATACATATCGTGTCCTTTGACATCAAGTGCTAGAACACATACCTTTTAACCTTTGGGCCCTTGTTGTTGAAATATACCCCTGGATTCACCCGATGGGAATGAGATTTGATTCTGTTTTGTGGTTAACTACCTCAGTACTAATTATATACATACACGCATAATGTAACCCTAAGGAGTTAAGGTAGTACAAATTTCGAGGATGAAATTTTCTTAACAAGGGGAGAATGTGACAACTGTCAGATTTGCATGCATCCGTACAATTATTAAATGATGATTAGTGCTTAATGACTGTGCTGATTTACAATTTATGACTTGAATTGCTTTCTGATTACTGCATTATACTTACATATGCATCACATATTGCAAATGACACATCATTGACTGCGTGCAAACATATTGACATAAATGATGCACAAAGCACAGTTAGCACAGTTAACAGACAAACCGGAAAATGCTGACGGAGTTCAGTACATAGACAGACAGTGTTTTGAGACCCAGTATGAGCCGGAAACAAGTACAACACTAGTATAGTGAGTAGGGAAGTAAGAACCATAAAACTGCTTTTCTAGGTGATAGTTAAAGTGCCGGAAAGTGCCTAAAACTCACCCAAAGTGCAGAATTTAGCACAATTCAGCAAAAATCAGCATTTTAACATGCTAATGTTATGCAGAAACATGACTAAATGGTCCTGAAAGCTTTCCTAAGTGTCGAGAATTAAAAGTGTCACTAAAGGGTACATAAAGGACACTAAACGGTATAGTTTAGCACTTTAACGAATCAGTATACAACCGAACAACCGGACACTACCCGAAACATCAAAATTACACTAGAAGCATTGTTTTAATGTTTCCAAGCTAGTTATGATCCCCGAACATCATAACACCCACTAAAAATATCTATTAACCAAGATATGTAACTAATACTTGAAATTTAACTAAATGGTAACTAATTAGTTAAAACCTAAGCTAATACCCCCCCCCTCCCCCCATCTATGTAATCGGTCCAACCATGGCCCCACCCTCTAGATTTCATGTGATTTGTTTTGATTTGTTTTGATATCTTAATTAATCATGTCTTGTACTTAGAAGACATAATATCCAAGGGTTAAAGGCTTGAAATGAATTATAAGATGGCACCATGAGTTCTTCGTCTCATTTCCACACACACTAAACACACACTACACTCCCTTCTCTCCCTCTTGTGCTCACGGCCAAGAATAACAACAACACTATCATCATCATCAACCATTTTCCATCCATTCCACATATGAACAAAGGTGTAAGAAGGTATATTAGGAAGCTTGGAGCTTTCGGAAGTTGAAGGACCTTCACCGATTGCTTTTATCCACTTGTTTTCTACCCTTGATCATCCCTAGCCTTGAGCTAGTAGTAAGACCTTCTACTCTTCATTTTACATCATATTTTAGTAGTTAAAAGAAGATACATAATGATTATTATGAAGAACACCATGAAGCACAAGAAAGAAACATGAACATAAGCTTAAATATTGAAGAAATCTTAATGTTTATGTGTTGTAATACTTGTTGAATGTTGTTTGCTTATGAAGATGTTGTAGATCACCATATGATCTTGCTAGATCATGATTAAAAACATAACCTAGCAAGATGAGAGGATGAAAGTGTTAAAGTTTAATGAATCATCCTCACATAAAGCATGAACTTGGAAAGAATAAAGTGTTTTCTTGAAAAATGATAATCAAAGTGAGTTAATGGTCATATAAATCTAAGATTTATGAATGGTTTTTCAAAAGAACCAAGCTTAAAATACGAGTTTTAGTGGATCTTGGTTCTTACATAAACAAACATTATTTTTAACGGTTAAACAAGTGTAGAAACACTTGTGTAACAAGAAGATTACTTAAAGAAGCATTTTTAGAAAAAGTGTTTGGAAGTTGTAAACATCCAACTTCTTTAAAAATGAAGTTTATAAAGAAGTAAATACATTTTGGAGGATAACTAAACCTACTAAACACACTACCAAGTTACTACAAGTTTTTATGAAAGTTCAAGTTCATGATTGTTATATAAGTTACATAATTTTGGCAAATTGGTAAGTATAAGTTGTTTAGTGTTGATTGTTGATTGATTGAGAGGATTTTTACAAAAGAAAGTGATATGCTTAAAAGCATGGAAACCTCCATTTTTTAGGGGAAACTATGACAAAATTTTCTAAAAATATAAACACTTAGAAAAATATTTTCAAACAAATATTTACAAGTATATTTTGACCATGAGTTTTCAATATAAACCTTGCAATAATTTTTGTTACAAAAATACAAATATTGGAGGTTGGTTTTTTTATAAATAAAAGTGGCTAACTATATATATATATACATAGAGAACACATGTGTGATTGTTTGTATATTTTGTGAACTAGTTATATTATTTAAGGATTTAAAATAATATAACTTGACAAAATACCAAGAAATTACAATCCAAAATATTACCAAAAATCTCATGGAATAAATATATAAGTTACACACTAAATATTGTGAAACCAAACCAAAGAATGTAACTTACCAAATATTCCGGGAAATGCATTTATAAGTATATTTTTGGTAAATAATATTTTGGACACAAGAATGAAAATGGGATTTTTACAAATATTACAAAGTTATGCCATATCTTTGACAAGGAGAAGATATATTATTTTTGGGAAGTAAAAATATATTTTCTTGAAATTTTTAGAAGATATATGATTTTTGGGAAAAATATATATTTTCTTGGATAAACTTGAAATGCATTATTTTTGGATAAAACAAGTTTATATATATTTTCTAAGTGAGACTTGAAAATATATTGTTTAGGAACTACAATTATTTTTGCCCAAAAAGGAAAAATTATAAATAATTCTTACATATATATATTTTGGGATATATATATACATATATATATATATATATATATATATAGACTTTTATCCGGAAAGTTCATCACGATATTAAGTACAAGAATATGAATACACATGTATAAGATACCCCCATCCTTAGGAAGGGAATACAAATACTTGAGAAGTATGGTTACAAAATATTGTTTAACAATTATTCCAAAATTTAATATAATTTAAAGTTAAAATATTTATTATTTTAACAAGTAATTATAACTTGGAATAATATCAGAAGCGTAAGAGAAATGTAACTCAAAACGTAAATACTAAGACAAGGCACGACCCGTTCGTCTAATAGACATTAGTACATTGTAGGGAGTCGTGTTCGCTGAAGGGATTTGAGTTACGATTATCGAAGACGCAAAACGGTGAGTTCATGTCCCCCCTTTTTTTAAACTGTTTTGTTTATTTACTTCGGGGGTGAAATACATGTTACAAAAGGATTACATACAAATACAATTGGTATGGTTAGCCTAGGAAAGAACCATAGATCATGTGAATGGGTAGGCCGATACTTGAGACCATTAATCCTCGTATAAGGACCGAGGGGCATGAGTGATAGATCTATTTGGGTGTAGCGAGCCCCATCCATGAGTCCGCCGAATGGGCCATGTGGTGACTATGTCTTACAGCCGGAAGCCCGGTACAAAGTCTGCTAGGTTTGAGTCTTCCTGCACCATGTCACGTATATTAATGTATTAGCTACACATTAATTGATCTGTTTCCGTACTGCTGTCATACCGGGATTTCAAGTACATACATACATACTTACAAACGTTACAAAGATTTGTTCACAAACACACACATGAACTCGCTCAACTTTTGTTGATGTTTTCAAACTACATGTATTTCGGGAAATTAAGTATGGATCTGGCGGGCGTTGAAGTTCCAAGGCATGTTGAGAATAAGAGATGTCATCTGTGTCTTAGAATTTGGTTAGTATGTCTTATCCTGGATAAGACACATCTTTTAAAACCTGGTTTTAACTAAAGTCTTTTTGACGAGTCCTTAGTGAACTCATAAACAATTTGTATGGTTTGTAAAACTTGAATGTGAAGTCTACATTTTAAAAAATGTTGTTATGTTTTAAACTTATTTAATGGATGACAAATCTATGGTTTTATCATATAGTTGATGTTATGATTGAATGCAATGATATTAAGAAAGTCACACCATAATCACGCTTCCGCAAAAGTCAGGGTGTGACATTGACTATGTTTCAGACTGTATGTAACTTCCCACCTGGTTACCACATGTTAAGTTTTACCTTAACATGTTTTTGTTAATCTGATAAGGGATATTTAAGTCTTGATGAATTGTTCCAGGTCTTTAGAGGTTCTTTTATGCATCTTTGGCAGTCTTTGACTTATGATATTCGACTATTGCAGGGCAATTGGTCTCCAAAAGTATAAGATGCTGGCCAGGTCACTAGCGATATTTCTATACGCCTTGCAGAAACTGTTGAAAGTAAGGTTCTTATTCAATCACGGATGAACGTGTTAACACTTCATTAAAGTAACCAAATCCATTAATTTTGAACCTAATCCCCTAGGCTTTATTTAATTATTTATATTCGTAAAGGCTAAAACCACTTCAATCTTTTGTTAAACGAATTGCCTATAACACCTGAATTCCACAGCCGAATTACAACAACATTCCTAATTCCACCTTTTTTCCATCCAATTCGCCCAATCTTTTAATAAAACGAACCTTTCTATCATGGCGCTTTGTGTGTTTGTAAGATAAACCACCGTTTTCGTTAATTTGGATGGTAGACGAAGAATATCGCTCCCGTAGGCCAAATCATGCAACAAGGAAAACGACTAATCTCCTGGTAATCAATTATTCAATCACTTAATCTAGTTTAAATCGGAGTAGTTAGAATTTGTTCAGAGGTTGAACTTGCATCTGGTATAATTTGGAATTTAGTGTTGAGAGGGTATAGTTTTGTCGTCATATTAAATATAGTACACCGGATCTAATGTCCATGAAAGTAAAAGTATGAGCACTTTTCTTCGGAGTGATGTTATCTATTTGGATTCAGATTTCAAATGTGTGAATTTGCTTTTTATTTGAGTTAAAAAGGAAAGCAGAGAAAACTTCCCCACGCCGTGCCATTAGTTTGATTTGGTTGATTTGGTGAAACTGATTGTGAGCAGCAGTCGGTTAGGGTTAGAAGGGGGTGTTGATGGTCGATTATGGGTGCAAGGGGGAGTGGTTCAACGCTGCTAGTTGTGGTGGTTTCGCAGCGGTGAAGATGAGTGGAGGCGGTGGTTGGCTGCACGGATCTGGTAGTAGATGGGTTATAGGTGGGTGTGGTATTCATGCCATTAGCAGAAGAGATTTAAAAACAAAACTGATGATGCAACAATATCTTTACGAGATTTGATTAAAATGTGACTTACCAAGTGGAATTCCCCTGTCGAAGGTAACAAGTCTTGCTTAAAACTTTTAATTTTCTTAGTTTTTATTAAGGGCATTTGTATAATTGTATCTAGATATTGTATTTTTTAGTTTTTGATCGGTCGATTTCAATATTTGTCATGTAAATATTTTTCACCTGGCATCTAAAGTTAATTCCCTATGCTATTTGTCACACTTTTCCTTATTAATGTTTATTTCTCTCGCAACCAATATGTACAGTTAATAGCGTAATCATTTTATGTTTTAAAATTTTAATTAGCCACTAAAAGTTCAATACACAAGTTCAGAGTTATAGTTATTTTAAATTTTGCATCGTTATCATCTCATGTTGTATTTCCTTTTGTTTCTTAGCCATTAAAAACAAATAGGTTCTCGTACCGAATTATTTTTGGTATCGATTTGGTACCCGCTTTTGAAATTTTCTGGTACTTTCGGTTTGGTATGGTACTGGTAAACTACTGATTTTTACCTTCAAATACGTGTACCGAACCGAACATTTTTGGTACTGGTACCGTACCGTGCTAAATAGTAACCTGCATCTTCGTCCCCACATGAAACTCTCTGAGTTGGGGTACAGTTTCCAACTTTCAATATTTTTATAAACACACGATGACATTTGTGTGTAGAAATGAAGTGTTAATTTGTATGTTTCTGTCATGGTTAACAGATTTGCTAAGGCATAAGGATGATTGTAAGAAAGGAGGGATGCGGGTACTATATTTTTATTTTGAAATTTGAAAGTGTTTTTGTATTGTTGACTAGAGATTAAGATTACAAAAAACACATGGCAGCGCCATGAATCCCTGGGTTTCGGTTTTTGTTTTATGGATTTGCTCCATTACTTTCTTATGTGATGTGGTTGGTGTTTGTTCTGTATGATGGATTTTTTACCCTTTTTCCATGGGGCCGGGAAAGATTTTACATATGTGATGGTCCTTTCCGGTAAATTAAGATTAAAAAAAAAAGCTTCATGTATACCTGGTATGGTACGCTTCGGTACCGTACAGTACCAGTATTTGAAGGTAAATGCCGGTACCGAACCGGTACTATCGGACCGGTACCGAAATTGTCAAAAGTCGGTACCGAATCGATACCAAAAATGTACGCAGCTCGGTAAATTCAGTATCGGTACCCGGTACCGTTTGCTCATCTCTAATGAACCGTAGAAAACATTATACTGTTGTTGTTGAATAAGTTAAAAACGTTGATGTTGATTAATATTTCTATAACTTTCTAAAGTTTTGGTATGTTAATGAAGTAACCTCCATTTTCCTTTTTAGATTATGAACACTACAAATGGAATAATTATGTGCTTATACTTTTGGAGAACATCCTTTGCTATTAAGTGTCTTAAATTGACTAAAATAAGAAAACATTGTATATATTTAGCATGTGGATATGTATTCAATGTAAATTAAATTGTGATATTTATGTAAACATCCTTTTAGATTTTATTTATCAAGTGCTTAGTATGTTATACTATGTTTGTGAAGTTAAGAGTTTTTAAAATATATTGAATATGGGTTGAAATGGTAGACAGTTAATAGACAATGGGTTGGAATAGGCAAGCGAAAAGTAGGTTAAATTCTTGACGGTTAAATTCCGTATTTATAGTCTAATGGTTCAAGTGCGGTATGATTGGCGAGATTAGTCTAATGGATCAAGCGTCGCATTTGGTTAGTATTATTGTATTAGTATATTTTTACGATTCTGTTAAGGAATAATGGATTTTAATAATCCCATCTATTAGCCGTTGGCCGGCAACGGTCCCAACTTCAAAAATATGCGTTTGTACAGAATATTACATTTCAAAGTAAATAATATGGTTTTGGTTGAACCCGCGTATTATGCAGGCATTAACCTAGTCTCTCTATAAGTAGGTCGGGTTGCACCTTTGATAAATACAAGTTAATTTGAAGTCACACAATCTCAAATAGCACGTGGTAAAATGGGAAGGCTTGTACAATCAAACGTGATGGTATATGGTTTCATCTTTCTAGTTTATCATGGGTGTAAGTGCTTAATATCTTACCATTTTATGATGTTCCAATTTTTTTATAAACGTCCTAATATATGTTATTTGTGTGGATTTATAGATGGGAGGGAATAAAAACGTAGCATCGTTGAATATAGAGCGCCACAACCCAGAGGCGGACCCATCCTTTGGCCAAAGTGGGCGGCCGCACCCCTTGAAAAAGAAATTTAGTGTATATTTTGAGCAAAAAACCCGACCGCACCCCTTGAAAATATGATTGAACACCTCATCCGCACCCCCAACAAATAATTTCTGGGTCGGCCACTGCCACCGCCTAAAGATTGTAAATTATTTAGTTTAACTTTTAAACGGGTGGATGCTGTACTTTTTTGTTGTTGCGATGAGAGGAGTCCAGACTTTTGTGCCTTTAGTGTAAATATTTGTCCAACGGAATGTGGTGCAAGAAAAAGTTGTACCAAATAAACATAATTGAAGTTATTACAAAATAATAAAATAATAATGAATAAATATATTTATAGTCTTTATATTTAGTGATATAGTGTGAGGTTAATTAGAAAACACTAAAAAGTGAAGAACCGGGGAAAAGTGCATTTTACATGTTAGAGTTTGTTAGAGTTAATTAAACCGTTAGTCCATGTGGTTTATTGAAAGTAACAAGATCGAATACTAATAGTTTAAAATCACATTATAAGGTACTAATTTTTTTCATTTTGTAACAACATGTGGTATTAACACTAGCTTTCGTTAACTTTTCTGTTAAGTTTCAGTGAAATTAATAAAATATCCTTTTACAACTAAAAGGACCATTTATGTAATTAACTTTATTTTAATCCAGTGACCATTTATGTAACTACTCTAAAATACTTAAAACTTTTTTTTTTCTTATATATAGTCTAGATCTACTCTTTCAGAATTCAAATTACTAATCACCAAGTTATTCCATATAATATGGAACAAGATGATCAAATTTAAAATAATATTAAATGATATAATTGTAGTGTTTAAAGTAAACTTGTGCTCGGGCTTTCTTCCGATTCTTTCTTTATCCTCTGCCCAAGAACCGGATATATGGAAAGAAAGCCTTGTCGAACCCTCAGTCTCCTCTTTGTAGTTTCTCAGTGAGCTGAATGGAAGAAGTGGAGAACTAAATGACCAAAAGAATGAGATGTTTGGGCCTTGTGTGGAGTAGTGGCATGAAAAAACCGCCGTTAACCACCATCAGTTAAATCACTATTCACAAGGTTTGTGATTTAATATATAGATAATATATAGATAATTGAATATATTAAAAGATAATATATGTTAACAATATAAATTCAACTAATGGTAAATTATCCGATATGATTTTGTGGGTTTTGTACTTTAGATAAGAGGGTATACAAACCACATAGTAAAATTTATCCGAAAACAGAGGAAAACAAATATTGGTAAATTGTAAATTGCTTGCGAAACAGAGAAAGATAGTTTGGTTCTAATCATCACCATGTTGGTTATTTTCTTTTTGGGTAAATTACAGTTTTCGTTCTTTATGTTTCTATCGAATTACAATTGATAACTTTTAACTTCAATAATTACAGTCACAATCCTTTATTTTATTTTTTTTAAAGATCAAATACAAATAAATTACTAGAGATACTAGGAATAAAATTTCATTAAAATCCCAAGTAACAAATTACAAACAAGTGGTAGGTAAACGGGCAACAAGCTGCGCCGCAACCCCCTTTTGAATTGCAAAACCAATCCTACTAAAGACGAAACGACCCTTAGAGTTTGAGAGATTACTGTTCACAACCCGTTGGACCCTGTTTAGGAATTCCACGGCCTCTGGGGCTAGGGAACCAAACCTTTATTTGGAAAACTCATTACACGCTACGTCCTTTAGCTCTAACCTGGTTAAAAATTTCAGTTAGGTCTGATCAATCAATGACAGTTTAGTCTTTCTATCAAATTAATTAAAGAAAAAAATAAAACCTAATTTTAAAAACCCACTTCATTATTTCCCTTTCTTCTTCACCATCACCACCACCACCTCTCTCTCTCTCTCTCTCTCTAACCAACCCCCACCCCTATCCTGAGTCGACTCACTCGCTAATACTAAAGGTTCATTTTGTGTTGCTTGTTGAACTAGTTGCAAAACAAACTACAAAAAGTTTCAAAAAAGACGCACAAATGATCATTGATTCAAGTGAATGCTACAATTTTGAACATTAATATAATCCCGTAAATATAGCAAACCTTGTGGTAAATTTTCTCAATTTGTTTTTGAAGATTACGAACCCCTGCTTCTCTGCAGCAATTTTCTACTAGAGAAAAAAGAGCTGAATCGGTCACTTCGACCTAGAATCCGCCGCCACCACCACCAACCCCCACCCCTATCACCATCACCACCACCAAATCCGCCACACCACAGCCTCCATCTAGCTCGTGACCTAACCACCACACCACCGTTAACCGTCGCCATCACCGCCGCAGCTCCATTTCATCGGCACCGATCACCTCAATGGCCCGTTCATTCTTCATCCTCTACTCACTCTCCCGCTGGCGAATTTCCGATCAACTCAGAAGTCTCTTCTTCATACCCACCACTCAGTGCCGTTCCAACGTTTTTGGAGGCCCTAAGCGAACAACAAAGCCGAGGCCCTTTGAATTGGTATAAAGAAAACATCGATTCTGAGAGTTGTCACCTAGATTTTTATGTGAGTTGAACTCATATAATTTAGCCCCAAATGATATAAAGGAACATTAGGGCCCTAGTTAACATTACAATTCACGAGGTAAATGAAGCTAGGCGTCGACGATGACGGTCCAATTTTAGGCCGAACCTACATTTTATTTGAAAAAAATCAAATTCGTTAAAATTAAACGAGTGAAAGATGTATGTTGTTTATAGTATAAAAATATTGATGTGACGACGTGAATAGTGAAGCTGCGACGGCCTACGGGTTTACCAATATATATAATAGGAATTTAAAATCCATATATAAAAAAATCTCTTTTAATTTACTAAAGTTGTGTTATATTGCATAAGTATGGTAACCATATTCTAAACTGTTTTTTTTTTTTTTTTTACTTTTAGCTATATATGCAAGTTTGTACATATGATGCAATAAAAGCAAGTTTGCAGTTTGCACATATGATGCAATCAAATTTAAAAAAAAAACAACACAAAATAAAATAGAGGGATCGAACGTTTGACCTCATGTTTAGAATTAAAGGACTTTTGCCATGTTGTGCGGCTATTTTGTTTACATTAAATGGCATGTATTTATTAGATAAACAATAATTATTATAATTTTATTTAATATTGGAGGCCCTATGTTTTGGAGGCCCTAGGCCCAAGCCTAGTATGAATAGCCCATAGGGCCGGCCCTGCCACCACTTTAGCTCTAACCACCTCTCTCTTCATTCTTTTCTACATTTATTCAACCTCTAATCTCTTCACTCCTTATCCTCGCCGTCCATCTCAATCTCGTCATCATTTTCTTCAAAACCCAGATGGGGTTTTGTCTAAAGTGAAGAATTTGCAGACCCAATTAAAAGTCAAAAGTGTGAAGAAGAAAGATGATGCCCGAGTCACTCAAAGACAAATTCTATTTATTATTTTTTTCTAAATAAATGGGTAAAATGACTCAAGTACCCTCATGTGCAAGATAAACTTAACTGCATTTTTTAACCAGGTTAGAGTTAAAGAACGTACGGTGTAATTAGTTTTTCAAATAAAAGATTGTGACTGTAATTATTGAAGTTAAATGTTATCCACTGTAATTCGATACGAATATAAAGGACGAAAAGTGTAATTTACCCTTTCTTTTTTTTTTTTACCTTTTTTTTTTACTGATAAAGGGTTGCCTACTCAATTCAATTAATTTTTTCGGCCAGAATTGTTTGTGACCCTTCAATTCGTTGTTTTTTATTGGAGATTTTGAGTATAAATTATTCTGACTTAGTCGATAATCAACTACGGTGGATTTGGGTTTGAATAATATAATTAATCAAACAATATATACATATATATAGGGAAGGTTCATTTGAGAAGAAAAATTAATTTGAGAAGAAAAAGAACAAAGGGTACAATTGTAAAACATTAAATAGTTTTTTTTCTCATCTCATTTATCTCATTTATGATTGTTTTTTGACTAATTAATTAGTCATAAAGACTATCATCCTCCACACTAAATTTTTTGCCTACACGCATCAAAATTTATCCTGCACGTTTTGAAATTTATCCTACACATATTAAATTTATCCTACACACCTCGTAATTCATCATACACATCTCGTAATTCATCGTTCACTTTAAATTAATTTTTTTTTTGTTCTTTGAAAAAAATATTTTTTTTGAAAATAAGTTACGAATTTAATATAGTTAGTTATTAAAAAGAAAGACTAACAATTAATGATCTATTTAAGTTTACCAATATACCCTTACACTAATATTAAATGCAAAAATTAAATGAAGTAAAATGAAGGGTTCTTATTGGTTGAAGTTTATTCTTTTTTATTCTTAAAAAAAAATTCTTCTCATTTGAACCCTCCACTATATATATATATATATATATATGTAGGGAAGGTTCAAATGAAAACCACTAGTTATTGTGAAAACTCGAAAACTAATTAAAAAAGCCAAAAAAACATACCAAAAGTTTTTTTTTTTTTTTTGCATAGTAATTTTCGCTACTTTTAGTATATAAAAAAAATTTTCCAAAAAAAAAAAAAACTTTTTTTGTAGTGCACATGTGTAATACAAAAAAAAAAAAAAATTTTGAAAAAAAAAAATTTTATATACAAAAACCTGCGATTTTTTATAAAAAAATTGAAAAAAAAATTTGTGTGTTTTTTAGGCTCTTTTTAGTTAGTTTTCGAGTTTTCACAATAAAAGTGGTTTTCATTTGAACCATCCCCTATATATATATATATATATATATATATATATATATACTAGGTTTTTACCCGGAATTGCTTCCCGGGCTCAAGAAAGTTACTTATATTATTATTAATTTTGTAAGACGATTCTGAATAATATAATCTAAACAATAAAAACTCACAATTCATAATGTTCAATTACTAAAATAATCAAATACGACAATACTGAAAATAAGATAAGAATGTTATGAAAACACGAAATTGATAAAATAATTGTTTTCAACTATCATAATTATTCATCTATTGCAAGAGAATCTTCCCTTCGCTACATTAAAGTGTTTAACATCCCTTATTCTAAATAAGTTATTCATAATCCACTCATTCGCAGAGCAATTATGGTACTCTTATAAACAATAGACAATTGAATTAATTAAAAAAATAACAAACTTACAATTCTCCTAAAAGTAATCCCAAAACTAAGTTTTGAATCCAAGCCGTTTTCCATCGCCGTTGCATATCTTTTCTGACCCGAAACCTGGAGCATTTCAATCCAACTCTCTGTTCGATAAACAGTTAACCTTTGTGATGTTGTCACTTCAACCATCGAGTAAACCTAAAATATCGATCCCAAACAAAAAAGAAACATATAAATTATTCATGAGAGAGGTGAAAGTTTATAGGTGTTAAACTCTAGATTTCAAAATAAAGGAGCACCACCATTTAATTTAAACTACCTAAAACAGTTAAAAGGAAAATACTTGAACTTGATGTTATAGAGGACTACCTAATCATCACAGAGATTTTGAATGTTCTTCACTCGTCTTCATAATTTTTTTGGATTGGATTAATTAGATGGAATTAGGTGCAACTTCTAATGTGATTCCCAATATATGTTATTTAGAGCATAATTATTTCAAAACCCTTATTAACCCGCATCCAATCGGTCAAAACCCGTTCTGACCCAAACCTGTATTAACCCGGACCAAAATAACCATTTTGACATGTTGTGGCCCTGCATGCCACCCGACCTACCCGTTTTGCCACCTCTAATGTAACTTAAAGAGATTAACATCAATCTAATTTATGAATCTTTCACCCAGTTAACACAAATGCAGAACTAAAATTCTATTAGGATACCTGATTTTGATACTTTAAAAGATCTTAATGAATAGCTGGTGCAAAAGAGCTTGGAGTACTGCAAGGAGTCACAGGTTGAAAGATAAGGTTATTTATTTGAAAAAAAACCGCAGATTATTAACACAACTGAAATTTAAGTTGTTTGATAACAATATGTCATTAATTTGAAAGATAGAACCTTTTCACATCTTCTACACCAGCAACGCTATCTATCCTGTGTACCATATGTTTGACCCATGACCTGTATGACCCAACACCCAAGTTGACCGGTCTACTTTTCCAGACATATAACGTGTGCCCTAAAAGACGATAAAGAAAAATAACACTTTCAAGGATAAAGTTAGTCCAGTTACAAAGACACCTGTAGGTTGTAGCAAAGAGGAAAAATCTGATATTCAGATACTCCTAAACTGAAACTGCACGAAACTGAAATAGATGCAGTTTGACCAAACTCAAACCACTGTAACGCTTGTAATGGTATGCTTGAACCACTGTTTGACCACTGTTTGATCAAAGTCAAACCAATGTAACACTTGTAACGCTGTTTGACTACTGTTTGACCAAAGTCAAACCGCTGTTTGACCAAATGAGCGGAAGTCAAACCACTATTTGACCAAAGTCAAACAACTGTTGTTAAAACACTTTTGGGTTAAAACAGTGTTTGAAACCACTGTTGGGTTAAAACAGTGTTGTTAAAACAGTGTTTTGAAACCACTTTTGGGTTAACAGTGTTTGAAACCACTGTTGGGTTAAAACGTGTTGTTAAAACAGTGTTTTGAAACCACTTTTGGGTTAAACAGTGGTTTGAAACACTGTTTTAAACCAACAGTGGTTTCAAACACTGTTAAGCCAAAAGTGGTTTCAAAACACCGTTTTAACAACACTGTTTTAACCCAACAGTGGTTTCAAACACCGTTTTAACCGAAAAGTGGTTTCAAAACACTGTTTTAACCCAAAACAGTGGTTTGACTTTTATCGGATTAAAACACTGTTTAAAAAACAATAGGTTTTATGTAAAATACAATTAAAATTAAGATTATGATTTACATTTTTAAAACACTGTTTTAAGCAAGCAATAACTATAGAATTTCACTAACAAACAAACCTGATGAACGAACCCAGATCCGACAAATAGATATTCATGAATATTCCGACCCGTCTAGAAGCCACCTGCCTGGGGTTACCAACATTTTTGTTGCCATTATGTTTCCGACCCGTTTCTTTTCTACAACTATCCCATCCTTTTTGCAAGAAGTTGTTCCAACACATTGACCAACTCATCAGCAGTCGGTCTGCACTTTGGTTCTCTTGAGAGACACTTCATTGCAAGAACTGCAGCTCTCGCGGCTACTTCCGGAGAGTACTGACCAACGATCCGCTGGTCTATTATGTGAAGAACCCTTCTTTTGCTTGTCAAGTAAGGCTTAGCATAGTCTACCAAAACTTGTTCGTTAGACGGATGGTTTACGTCAATGCATCGTCTTCCGATCATGTTATCAAGAAGAACCACCCCAAAACTGTAGATGTCGATACATTCAGTTAAGTGACCATGAGAATATTAAACCATAGATATCTTTGAGCTAAAAAAGATTCCAAAAAATTAGTCCATAATTGAATTGTCAAAATGGGCTACCCTAATGGGTTGGGTTCACACTAAAAAGAGTATTTTTTTTAAGTGTGGGTGGATACAGATTGGGCTGACCCAAAAACCCATTTTGTTTAATTTTTAAATTCAAATAAATTATGTGCTGGATATAACATATTACTATAATAATAATTAATATTTGTCAAAATAGTTTTACATGTTGCCATATACTCAGGGACTGCATATCCATAAGTACCCATGACCCTTGTGGATACATGACTTTTCCCATCCAACGGCCCATCCTTAGCCAACCCAAAGTCAAGTTTTGCATTGTAGTCCTGAAAAAGAAAATATAATCAAAACCAGTCAAATATTGTGTAAAAACTAAACATAAAAAAATTAGTTATGCGACGAATTTAAGACATACAGAATCAATCAAGATATTTGAACACTTGAAGTCACGATATATCACATTCGCTTCCGGGCTATGAAGATTCGCAAGCCCTTTAGCAGCACCGAGAGCAGCCTTTAAGTGTAGGTCACATGTATTAAATATGAGAAATGGGTTCAGGTAAAAGTGGATAACTTTATATGCAGGTCAAAACGGGTGGTTGGGCTGATCCGCCAACACTTCTGCATCATTTTTTTAGAAATACGTAAATAATATATTATTGGCATTATAATATGTGCTTCTCTAAATAAACTATTGGTGGTTTTGTGAACACATGAATACACGATAAAGATCCACTTTATATATTCAATGTGTTTTGCACATTTGACCCATTATTCAACAAATACACCCATATTTCGCCCGTTTTCATACAAATGAGTTAAAAGGAAAACTTGCATTATCGAGTAATGTTCGAAAGGCAAAACCTTAATCCCAATGAATGCTTTGCTTTTCGGGTAATGGTAGAGAGGCAAAACCTTAGTTTAAGAAAACCGATCACTCATATTTGGTGAAAACAATATATTAATTTAGCAAGTAACAACACACATATGATGTCACCAGCTCATGAAAGATAAAACAATATTGCTTTAAAGGGAATAAGTTATTGAGATAGCTTAACACTACCTACATAATCAAATTACAAACTGTAAACTTCAAAAAGCAAAAAAAACTACTTGAGTTCAACAATCAAACTTGTTCTATCATCCGCGCATCGATCTACAGCCTTGTAAACCTAGAATATTGTTGTTACACGAGTCCTACGCCAGTATTCCCATGCACCGGTCTATCACATAACACACGTAAACCGAGTCAAACAATCAAGATTACACATCAAAATGTCATAAATAAAGAGGAAAAAATATAAAATTACTAAACATGGCAGGTTTATACTATGCAACTTGCTTGTCTTGGGTGCGTGCTTTTTATACGCCTTGAGCCTAGGTGACATTATATAGCCTTGATGTTTAGCTAAAAAGTATAATTCCCTCTCAAATCGCAAATAAACTAAAAGTATTCAATAACATGACAACACAACATTAAAGTATTTTTAAACTACAAAGAACACATTAACTAACCTTAACACTTATAGTATATAGGAATCCTAATATAAAAAGTTGTGGTACATATAAAGTGGATATATAAGGGTAAAACTTAAAAAACAGACAAAAACAACATGACCATTATCCGAAGTATTCAACAAACCAAAATAATGCATATAATAGTTAGCATCCCAAAAAATAATCGTGCGGATTGACTATTGCTAATTGAAAAGGGTATTATCATTATTATCCACAATGATACAGTCCACAACTTTGTCAACTGATGCTGCATAACTGGAATCAAACTTCAGAACTAAATAGCTTGGCATCCATTAAATAAAAAATGGCAGTTGAAAAAATAATAGATCCGCATCTATTTAATAAGAAGGCAGTTACGACCAATGGGTTAGACATGTCAAATAAATACAGCTAAAAAGGATATGGTCAAACTGGTTAAAAATCGCCATATGTTTTATGCTTAATTCAAACGACCTTCCAAATCAACTTGCTAGACCTTTGTCGCCGCCATCAAAAATTGTTTCTGTTCACGGGTCTTAGGTAGCTAATGGCTTGTACTCTTCTAGCAATTCACCTTATGAAGAAACCTAGGTAGTAATGCAGTAAAGACACCCCAAATCTGAAAGTAAAAAGTTTCCTACAAAAAAGCAAAAAAACATCGCATACAATCCGTGATGACAAACCTAGGTAGTAATGCAGTAAAGACAAACCTAGGTAGTAATGCAGTAAAGACACCCCAACCTGTGTTTCAGATTTCTTCTAGCAAATACCTAATTCCACTAACCATCACAAACCAGAAGCCACATATTCATACATTCAAGAATGGACATATATTATTGCAAAAACAGAGATTTACCTGGGTTTGGGAGATCAATTTAGGGTTCATTGATTTCTGGAAGGAATCGATTCCCCCACCTGCAAAACCTAACCAAAAACACAAACTCAAATCGATGCAGTTCGGATCATCAAAAACTTCAAAATCGATCAGTTACGTTAAATCGTTACAAAACCTAACCAGAAAACCTAGATTACTGTATATAATTTGTAAAAAAAAAACTTACATGCGCTTCGTCTTCTCCATTGAAGAGATATTTCTTGAGCTTTCTAGATCAGTTTTGGATGATGAATCGGTGAAGAACATAGAGAATCGTAAAGAGGAATTTAGGGTTTGAGAAGTGAAGAGGAGTACAGGAGAAGTGAAGTGAAAGAGAATCGTGTAGGTTATATATGTATAAGGTTTGAATTTTGAATCTGGAGCCAAGATAATATGGGCAGTGGTTTTCCCTTTTGTATATGTGGGCAGACCTTTGAAAAAGTGAATGTGGGCCACCTTTTTTTATGAAATCAGTGGTTTGCCGTTTTGTAAAGGGAAACAAGAAGGGGATGGTACTGTTGGGCAGGAAAAAGGAAAAAGTGATGCCCTAATCTAATGACACGTGGCCCAAATAACTTTCATTTATTATATATAACAGATATATAATAGATAATAGATATAGGAGACCGCTAAAATGAAAACCAACTCCAATTGTAAGAACCGCGAGAACCAGTTCCTAACCACTAGATCAAGAATATGGATGGATGAGATTAAAAGTAACTAAAATTAATATTAAATACATTTTGTCTTATTATGTCTTTAATATTTTAATCCAAGAGGGTAGTTTAGTAAAATTACTTTTTTTTGTCTTTATTATTTTTTATTAATTTTTGTTTTATTATATTACTTTTTATTTTTTAAAAAGAATTTTTTTATTAAAAGCATTTTTAAATTCAAATTTTTTTAACAAAGACAATTATTTTTGCGCGCCGGTTTTTGCACGCCGGTTTTACGCCCGGCTTTTTCACGCATCGTTTTTTTACGGGTCATTTTTGCACGCCGTTTTTTACGCTCGGCTTTTCAAAGCGTCGTTTTTTTAACGCGCCGTTTTTTACGTCCCTTTTTAACGCGGCGTTTTTTACGTCCCGTTTATTTCGCGACGTTTATATTCGCCGCATTCACGCCCCTTGTTTACATCCCGTTTTAACGCGGCATTTTACGTTAAACTTTTTACGTTTTACGTTAAACTTTTACGTTTTACGTTAAACTTTTTACGTTTTACGTTAAACTTTTTACGTTTTACGTTTTTACGTTAAACTTTTTACGTCTTACGTTTTTACGTTAACCTTTTTACGTTTTACGATTTTACGTTTTTACGTTTTAAGTTTTTACATTTTACGTTTTTACGTTTTATGTTATACGTGTTTACGTTTTACATTAAACTTTTTATGTTTTACGTTATACGTTTTTACGTTTTACGTTAAAATTTTTACGTTTTATGTTAAACTTTTTACGCTTTACGTTTTATGTTAAACTTTTTACGTTTTACGTTTTTACGTTAAACTTTTTACGTTTTATGCTTTTACGTTTTACGTTAAAAAGTTTACGTTTTACCTTAAAAAGCTTACGGTTTAACTTTTTTTTTTTACAAAAACTCTTTTACGCAAAAACCAACGCACCCATAAATCGCAAACTCGGTAGGTGTCTCAGATAGATTGTTATCATCATCGACTGGGAAAAAAATATAAAAAACCAACAACATCAAAACAATGTGTATCTCGAAAAAAACGGGGTTTGGCTCAGATTTCCCGATAATCAAAAGTCTGCAAAGTGGGGTTGTAGGTTCAAAAACCTACCCTCTACCATCCTTGCCGCGCCATCGTCATCAAAATCTACGTTTTTTTTTTTTTGCATCATCGCCGCCACATCCAAATAGATCAAAACCCACAAAATCAAAGAATACAAATGCATCATTCACTGCCATCTCAACCCAATATCAAAAACACATATCAATCCAAGATCCAAAATAAAAGCAATTCAGTTTATGAGCTTTAGCAACCACATCTTTGGTTACTTGGCCCCAATAAAGCTGCAAAACCACAACCTTCTCTTGAAGCACACACTTCAAATTCTCTTTGTGAGGAAATGCCAAAACAATACCCATTCCAAATGGCTTATCAGTCAAAGCTTTTGTCTTCCTTATAAGCTCCCTTAAATAATTTGGACATTCCTGTTGTTACAAAGTTTTAACAAAAATCCCACTTAACTCGCCCCAACTTTTATAGCAAGATAAAATATAATAATAATAATAATAATAATAATAATAACAACTACTGAAATGAAAAACATTTTTACTGACCCAATCAGGAGCTCGGAGGATACCGATAGCATCGGCGTTAGCAACGGCAGCCACAAGTTCTGGGCCGGAGATATCTGGTCCTAAAGGTGCCTGTATGATTCCGTACTCAAAACCCAGTATGCAACGTTTCCGCCGTCGTTGAACCGTCGTTCACCCACCGTTCACAAACACACCGCCATCGTCGTTCACCACCACACCAGCGTTCACCCACTGTTCAACCACTGTTACAAATGCCCTTGACCCACCGTTCACCACCACACCGCCGCAAAAAACACAACCAACGAGAAATAGATCTGAGTTCTGTGTGCGTGTGACGATGGAGGTGGGGTGTGTGGCGGCGGTATTCTGTGTGGCAGAGTGACGACGGAGGTAGGGTGTGTGGCGGCGGTAGGGTGACGGTGGAGGTGGCATCAACATAAATCCAAAATGGTGGAAAGGAGCAGGGGATTCAAAATGGTGAAAAGAAAGAAGATCTGTTATTCAAAATGGTGGAAAGAAAGATATATATGAGAGATGAGAGAGGAGAGTGGTATTTAAAGTCAGGTGACTTTAATGAAGAGAGAGGGAAGATTTGATATTTGGGTTAAATGACCAAAATACCCTTTATGTTGGCATAATCTGATTGGTTGAGAGTAGTTCTCGCGGTTCTTACAACTAAAGGTGGTTCTATTTTAGCGGCTCTCTCTCTCTCTCTCTATATATATATATATATATAGTGGAGAGTTCAAATGAGAAGAAATTTTTTGTAAGAAGAAAAAAGAACAAATTTCAACCAATAAGAATGCTTTATTTTACTTCATTTAATATAAGTATTTAATGTTACTATAAGGGTACATTGGTAAATCTACATAGGTAATTAATTTGTAGTCTTACTCTTTAATAGCTAATACTTTAAATTTTTTGTAACTTATCTTCAAAATATATATTTTTTTCAAAAAAATAAAATAAAATAATTTAAAGTGTAGGATAAATTAGAAGTTGTGTAGGATAAATTATGAGTTATGTAGGATAAATTTCAACGTGTAGGATGAATTTCGAAATATGTAGGACAACTTTTGATGTGTGTAGGCAAAAAAAGTTAGTGTGGAGGATAATAATCTTTATGACTAATTAATTAGTCAAAAATGATAATAAATGAGATAAGTGAAAAAACTATTGAATGTTTTACAAAATTACCCTTTGTTCTTTTTCTTCTCAATTAAATTTTTTTTCTCAAATGAACCTTCCCCTATATATATATATATGAAGAAAAAGAACAAAGGGTAATTTTGTAAAACATTCAATAGTTTTTTCACTTATCTCATTTATTATCATTTTTGACTAATTAATTAGTCATAAAGATTATTATCCTCCACACTAACTTTTTGACTAATTAATTCCTCTTGATATTTACAAAGGTATACAGTTAAAAAGGAGAAGGATTGATTGCTTGGCAAGCCTATGGTAGGAGTAAGTTCCATGCCGCTCTCGAGTGGTTCACTAAAATACATCTTCGGCCGAGTGTTGAGTGATCCCCCGTGAGGTATGTGAACTTGTATATAAATAGAATTTTAAAGAGGCATGTTATGCCCTAATAAGTAATTTATCTTATGAAAAGTTTTAAATAAATCATGACGAATAGGATTTTAAATAAATAAAAATAAAACTTAATAAAGAATCTTGGAAATCCCAACATTCTATGACAAGCCCAAAAACCTTCTCTTCAACCAATTCCATTTGAGAGTGTAAAGCCACATTATAAAGAGTTTTGCTTGAGGACAAGCAAAGATTCAAGTGTGGGGGTATTTGATGTGTGCAAAATGCAACATATAAATTACATCCAATGAGGCATAAAACTAACCCTTTTTTAGTACTAATGTCGGAAAAAGTGTGTTTTTGTCTTCCTTTTGAATTTACAGGGTCAAATGAGCTTAAAAGAACAAAAGGAACAAATATACAGCCAAAACCAACATAAATACAAAGAAAAGGAAGAAACGTGGCAAGCCCGACCCCTCGACAACAACTCCCAAAGCAAAAACAAGAAGAAAGCTGAGCATGGGGCTGTGCCCAGCTGAGCACGGGGCTGTGCCCAGCCCAGCACGGGGCGTGCCCAGCTCAGCACGGGGCCGTGCTCAGCGAGCACGGGGCCGTGTCCAGGATGGTCAGCCCTGGCACAAAAGACAAACCTGTAGAAGCTTCTATTGCCCACCACGGGGCCGTGCCCAGCGGACATGGGGGCGTGGTCAACGCAAAGATACGTAGAATCTTGCCAAATCTGATAGTACAAATACGCTTTTGAGCACGGGGCCGTGCCCAGCGAACACGGGGGCGTGTGGAGCTAATGCAGACAAATTGTATTAATGAAGAAAGAGAAAAGGGTGGACACGGGGCCGTGTCCAGCGGACACGGGGCCGTGTCCAGGCTTCTGTACAGGCTATAAATAGGGGTGCTTGGTTCACTTCAAAGGCATCCCTTGGCACACCACCTCTCTCACACTTCACCCACCACCCACCACCACCATAACACCATCATCCACCACCATCATCCATTGTCCATCATAGAGTGTGTGAGTCGTCTCGGGATCCAAGATTGATCGTAAGAGTTCTTGACAATCAAGGCCATGTTTGCCAAAGCCTCTTACATCACTTGGTGAAGACAAAGTGTTTAGTGTAATACTTTTTATTTTTAATCTTTTCGCACTTTTTACTTGGTTTTGTATTAATGACTTTAATAACTAGTTTCTTATGTTGAAGGTGATTTTTCCTTATCGTTTGTCCGTGGTGTCTTGGCATTATTTTACTGTCTATATAAAATAAAAGATTTTCACCATTCATATCTCCACGGTCTATATGGAGGTATGTTGGCTACCTGGTCGGGGGTTAAGGGAACGGTTTGGTAAAGGTCTTGCCTTGTTCAGTGTATAGATCCTGCAAGGACCTGGGTCAAATTTAGTAGGACCTCCTTCAATACCTAACGGTATTGGATGGCGGGGGTCCAAACTCTTTGATCCCCTCATATGTAAGCTACTATTAATACTATAACCCGGCTATTTAGGACTGTATCCCTGCTGACTCAGACTACTTAGCCGAGGGTAACGTCACCTTCAAAAGAGGGGCCTACCATAATTCGCATTAATAACTTAATTAATTATCTTTCAATAATCCAACCCTTTAGGATTGTATCCTTGCTGACTCAAACTACTGGGTTGAGGGTAACGTCACCTTCAAAAGAGGGGCCTACTACAATAACTAAGATAATCTCTTAAAAAGTGCAAAAGTGCGGAAATAATCAAAGGTTACACTATACACGAGTCGGAACCAAGTGATTCATCTTGTCTATCTGTTTTTATTTTTATTTTTATTTTCAGCATTTTAGTTAGTTTTTATTTTTCTAGTTTAAAACCTTTTTCTAACTTTTTTATTTGATTAGACGTTGAGGATAAACCGGTACTAAAAGCTCTTGTGTCCTTGGACGACCTCGGCATCTTACCAACACTATACTACGCTCACGATGGGTGCACTTGCCCATATGTGTGTTTAGTGTTAGTAAATATCGTGTTTTATAATTTTAAAACTTGGCTAAAAAAGTGTAAAAGGGCTTAAAATATACTTAAACCAACATATACACCTAACACGCATCATGTATTACACGTGGTTGTGTAAATGAAAGTGTAATTGTCTAATATTTGTAATGAATTACGGAATTTGTCAAAGAAATGATACAAATGCACATGTGCATGGATAACTGTTACTCGAAAAAAAATTTTGAATTTTTTTTATTATAAACGAAATATAGCGATTTTTCAAAAGAAAAATAGTAAAAAAAAAATTTGGGTGTTTTTATTTTTATTTTTTTAGGTATTACTGTTTGTGTTCACACTGGTTCTCGCGGTTCTCGTAATAAAGGGTGGTTCCTAACGGATCCTTCTCCTATATATATATAGTAGGGATCCTACGGAAAGTGTGTTTTTCCTAGAAAGTCTAGGAAGCGATCTGGGCCATCCAATGGGTGTGTTTAATGGTTGAGATCATCTTGATGGCATTTTGGTAATATGTGTTTCTTAAAAATAGGATTATTTAATTAATCATGGGTAGATATGTCATTTAGCTTGTTTTAAATATGGAAATAATTGTTATTCCATAACCACCCCACATTTCTTGTGATTTTTTTTCTCTCTCTCTCTCCCTTTCTCTCTCTCTCTCTCTCTTCCTTCTATCCTTCATGAAGAAACACATCAAGAAAACACATCGCATTAATCTGCTTGCTAATCTGTTTGTTGTTAAAACACAGCGTCAAGAAATCCTCCAGCATTATCAGCATGGATGGTAAAACACAGCGTATGAATCTGCTTACTGTTAAAACACAACTGTATGAATCTGAATGCTAAAACACAACTGTATGAATCTGCTTGCTGTTAAAACACAACTGTATGAATCTGAATGCTAAAACACAACTGTATGAATCTGCTTGCTGTTAAAACACAACTGTATGAATCTGAATGCTAAAACACAACTGTATGAATCTGCCTGCTGTTAAAACACAACTGTATGAATCTGAATAATAAAGCACAGCGTCAAGAAATCCTCCAGCATTACCAACATGAATGCTAAAACACAACTGTATGAATCTGAATGCTAAAACACAACTGTATGAATCTGCTTACTGTTAAAACACAACTGCATGAATCTGAATGCTAAAACACAACTGTATGAATCTGCTTGCTGTTAAAACACATCACCAAGAACAAGCTGATGGTTTTGCAGTTAAATGTTAATAACCCTCTCCACAATCAACAAGTGTGTTTGAAGCCATGATTTTTCTCTCTGAAAAATTTATTGAATACGAATACTGCTGGTGAAGAAGAAAACGAAAGAAAGAATTGTATATACATATGATTTGAATGAGATTTGGATTCGAAACACAACCAAAATTCCGAAGATCATGGACATAATCAGTTACCTTCGAGATCATGCAATGTTAGTTAATGAAATATAAATTCCAAAAATAAAATTAAAATGTGACATTACATAATTGTCCTTCTAGTTAAAATAACTCAATGCCACATGTCCAATTCTCATTGCTTCCTAGATTTTCTAGGAAAAATACACTTTCTACCAAACTCCTACTTTATATATATATATATATATAGGGGAGGGTTCATTGGGGAACACTAAAAAAGTGGGGAATGGGGGAACACTTTTAAAAATTATACTTAACATGTTAAAAAAAATATTTTTCTAATTTTTTTTCGACGCTTTTTCTTATAAATACAAGTAGAAACATTTTTGATAAAAAAAAGCAAAAACTAAAAATATAAAAAAATGTTTAAAAAACAGTTATATCTTATAGAATTAACTTAACATGTTAAAAATAATTTTTTTAAAAACTTTTTCAGCGCTTTTCTTTATAAAAAGGAGGAGAAACTAGTCGAGTAAAAAAAAATTTCTAAAAAAAAAAAATTTTAGCCTTTTTTTAATTGTTTTTTTTTAATATTTTTAGTTTTTGATTTTTTTTTTTTATTAAAAATGCTTCTACAAGTATATATAAGGAGAAGCGCCGAAAAAGATGTTTAAAAAAATTATTTTTAACATGTTAAGTTAAATTTTTAAGAGTGTTCCCCGGTTCCCCACTTTTTTAGTGTTCCCCAATGAACCTCACACTATATATATATATATATATATATATAGGTAGAGGTTCCTATAAAAAAGGGTTTTTTTGTGAGAAAGATAAGAAATAATCTACACCATTAGATCTTTGATCTAATGGTTGAGATCATAATGGCAAAATTGTAAATCATGTTTACTATTAAACATATTAATTTTCTAGATTAAGGGTATACATGTAAATTTAACATTTTTAAATTAAGAAACTAACATTAATGCACATGCAACTTCCCCCCCCCCCCCCTTTTTTTAAACGTCAATAACTTTTTATACATAACTTTTTTTTTTTAAATTACACCATAATAACGAGCGTTTTTTTATCTTTAATATGAGTACCATATTGTTATACTTATATAGAGAAAAAAATATGTTTCGATCAGATGTTTAGTCCATGATTTTTGTCTATGTTCATACAGTGGTGTTTTAATTGTTTTGTGATTCAAAGCGTGGTGTTTTAAACACATACTGGAACGGACGTGTAAAACACTATACGATGAACATGCGAAGAACATCTACTAGAATGTAGGTTTAAAATACCATGGTGTTTTAGCATATGGAATCTGAAACATCTACTAGCATGCAGGTTTAAAACACCATGTACAATAACCATACTATATACTAAGACTGGAAATGGAGGTAGTGTCTTTAATAGTGTTATATACGTATTGAATGGTGTTATTGGTGTTATATAATTATTGAATGGTGTTATATACTTATTGAATGGTGTTATATATGTGTTGAATTGTGATTTTGCAATGTTATTCGTAGTGTTTTTATAGAGATCTTTAAAATGGTGTTATATACTTTTTGAATGGTGTTATATACTTATTGAATGGTGTTATATAATTATTAAATGGTATTATATACGTGCTGAATGGTGGTTGTAGTGTTATTCATAGTGTTTTTATAGAGATCTTTTAAAAAATCATGTTCCTATAAATAAGGTGGCGTTTATGAAAGGTTTTGAATTAATTGAATCAATGATAAAATTACTTATTTACCCTTTTGAATAAATTTAGATTGAGGACACATGTCATCTCCACAATATTTCTCACACTTCTCACACTTTTAACTTTTTTTACAACAACCTTACCCTACATATATATACAAAAACGGTTCTTACTTGATGTACAAATTACGTCTATTGCAGATTACATCTATTACGTATATGTCAACATAACCTCATAACAGAGAAAAAGTAAACCGAATTCAACAACGTAAATCCCCAATTTAATTATTTTCAAAATAGATCTAGTGGAAACATTGATGGCGAAAACGGTAAGGCTAGAGGGTATTGTTGGAGCCCCCTAGGGGCTTTATCAGGCCACGTAAGCGACACGTAGGATCCACGTAAGCCAGGGGGCTTTATCACGCCCCTCCCCCTTTAACTTGCATCGTGTGGGATGGTGTAAGACCCTAACTTACGTTTATTCTTATTAATGACATAGCGTAAAACGAGTCTTAAAATTTCTTTTCTTCATTAACAACATTACTTACGTGAGGGCTCAATTACATAATGTCAAAACGTTTTCTAGAAGGAATATACAACACTCATATGAAAAATTAACGCTTCAAGCGATACATAATTCTAACTGCGCGACCATTTCTCCGTACAATCCGCGCTCTATGACTCGATCTATGCCCACATGTCTTCGTTAGTGATAGAAGAATTTCCGTGCGATACCTGTGGACATCACATACAACTTATTCATTAGTCATTAACACACCATACGACATTATTCTACATAATAGGGAGTCGTTTAACAATCTATGATGTAAACATAGATTCATTCAAGCATTCTCTTAAACTCTCTTATCCCAAATTCAGCTTAATCCTTCATAACCCGACAAGCTCATACCTGCATTGCCTTCAAATCTCAAGCACAACATTAGTAAACATCAATGTCCAAGTGTGTTGAAAACATTCATCCATGCCTTTAAAACATCTCACATTCACACATGTAAACATTCCTAATTCCTACATACATACAAACATACACACCTGCATATATATATACGCACACATTCACATATCCACACATACATACGAGCTCTCGCTTACCACTTTTAATCACTTAAACGCATATATACCTTTACATAATCACGACTTACATGATTTAAATTCTATACTTACCATCCTACATATCCCCTCATTCTTAGACTCGATTACTTATAGACTTCCTTCACTAACACGAAAGGAAAATCCATACTTTCGTTATCCGGAGGCTCATAACATCACTTGTGTTCTAGACCGGCTTTAAAATAAATTATGGGACATTGGAAATCATTAAAACATCGAGTCCGGATGCGAAATCAAACAAGAAATGGTTTTGATAACTTAATAATGCATAGAAACAAGTTTCATGAGTCAAAACAACAAAATTCAAACAAATTTCGCAAATTTAGGGCGTCGTCGTACGCGACGGGTATAAGGGATGGGCGTCGCGCGACACCAAGCCCCTTTTTCGACAGAAACTCATTTTTCTTGAGCTGCAGATTCCCAGCTCAAAATACTCAAACATAAAAAATCTTAAAACTTGCATAACTTTCGATTTACCCATCCGTTTTACGATCCGTTTCTTCCTACTTGATCGTAATTTAATTCTCCATTATAGGGAGTTAAAATTCAATATTCAAACTGATGTGCGTGTAGCGTTATATAATTTTAGTTATATTTTAACCCTTTTTTAACACTTTAGTCAAGTTTTAAAAAAACACGATATTTTACTAACACTAAACACACATATGGGCAAGTGCACCCATCGTGAGCGTAGTATAGCGTTGGTAAGATACCGAGGTCGTCCAAGGACACAAGAGCTTTTAATACCGGTTTATCCTCAACGTCTAATCAAATCAAAATTTAGGAAAAAGGTTTTAAACATGAAAATAAAAACTAAAAATGCTGAAAAATAAAATAAAAATAAAACAGATAGACAAGATGAATCACTTGGATCCGACTCGCCTTTAGTGTAACCTTTGATTATTTCCGCACTTTTGCACTTTGTAAGAGATTATCTTAGTTATAGTAGTAGGCCCCTCTTTTGAAGGTGATGTTACCCTCAACCCAGTAGTTTGAGTTAGCAAGGATACAATCCTAAAGGGTTGGATTATTGGAAGATAATTAATTAAGTTATTAATGCGTACTGTGGTAGGCCCCTCTTTTGAAGGTGACGTTACCCTCGGCTAAGTGGTTTGAGTCAGCAGGGATACAATCCCAAGTAGCCGGGTTAATGTATTAATAGTAGTTTACATATGAAGGGATCAAGCCATTCGCACCCCCGCCATCCAATACCAGTGGGTATTGAAGGAGGTCCTAGTAAGCTTGACCCAGGTCCTTGCAGGATCTATACACTGAACAAGGCAAGAACCTTACCAAACCATTCCCTTAACCCCCGACCAGGTAGCCAACATATCTCCATATAGACCGTGGAGATATGAATGGTGTAAATCTTCTATTTTATATAGACAGTAAAATAACGCCAAGACACCACGGACAAATGATAAGGAAGTTTCACCTTCAACATAAGAAACTAGTTATTAAAGTCATTAATATAAAACCAAATAAAAAGTGCGAAAAGATTAAAAATAAAAAGTATTACACTAAATGCTTGTCTTCACCAAGTGATGTAAGAGACTTAGGCAAACATGGCCTTTGATTGTCAAGAACTCTTACTACACACACTCTATGATGGATGATGGATGATGGTGGTAGATGTGGGTTGTGATGGTGGTGGAGTGTGGGTGAAGTGTGAGAGAGGTGGTTTGCCAAGGGATGCTTTTGAAGTGAATCAAGCACCTCTATTTATAGCCTGCACAGAAGCCCGGACACGGCCCCGTGTCCATCCATCTTCTCTTTCTTCATTAAATGCAGTTTGTCTGTATTAGTTGACCACGCCCCCGTGTCCGCTGGGCATGGCCCCGTGTGCAGAAGCGTATCTGTACTATCAAGATTTGCTTGGATTCTGCGAATCTTAGCGTTAACCATGGCCGTGTGGAGCTGGGCACGCCCACGTGTTGGGGAATAGAAGCTTCTAAGCTTTTGTCTTTTCTGCAGACACTTGGGCACGCCCCCGTGTCCGCTGGACACGGGGTGTGTTCAGCCTTCTGATGTCTTGTTTTTGCTTGTGAAGATGCTGTCGAGAGGTCGGGCATGCCTCATTTATTCCTTTTATTGTATTTATGTCAGACTTGACTGTGTTTTTGCTTCTTTTGTTCATTTAAGCTCATTTAACCCTGAAAATACAAAAGGAAGACAAAAGCACACTTTTTCCAACATTAGAACTAAAAAAGGGTTAGTTTTATGCCTCATTTGATGTAATTTATATGTTGCATTTTACACACATCACAAACTAAAAGAAATTCTAAATTTTTAAGCATTCGGCTTACTAATCAAATTCATCGTTTTGACCCGTTCATATTTTCATCAAACAATTCATTTGTTCTAACCCAAAACTTACAAGATCATTATAACTATAATACTTTTACATTATTCGGAGTTTCGTACTTAAAGTTTACACACCCGATACCCGGTGTGCGTTAAACTCATTCTTTTCATTCAATTCTTACGAAATCAACTTTGTTAATAAAATTTTCATTAACGAAATTGTTTATCCATTAGTTATAACTCACGGCCGAGTCTTTTGACTATTAATCTGCGTCTCCGTTTCTCAATTAACGTACTTATGAACAATTTTACCCATCACCCGGTTATAATTCCATAGCCATTATTTTGGCATTATCCCGTTGTCTGAACAAGACCTCGTTTTGACCTGATCGGACTACTTAGCTAAAATCATCGTTTTAATGAAACCAAAACCATATTTTCTTCAGTCGTCATCAGGCTTTATTAATTAGACGCTACCTTACTTAAACCAACTAAGAAGTGATTTCGGAAATCACTTACCTTATGCATCCGTGTTTGTATCTGTTTCCTTGCCTCCTCTTGACCCGTTAGCCTTTCATGCTTGAGTCCGTCTCGACATGATTCCTATACTTTCATGTCACCGAAATCACATTCTCGTTAGCATACACAATTGTAGATGTTAACGGTCATATCAATAATATGTCTAACACGTAATTTATTTCAAAGCTTACTTCTTTCGACTAAGGTTTCTTGCTACTACAATAGTTTTCATCGGTCTAACCTACTTAACGAATCATATACTTCATGCTATTTTACATTTATTTGCTTATTAATCATCAATTTACTTAGTTTGACTTTTTGGGAAGTCCATTGTAAATACATTCTGACCTATGTTTACCAATTACCCAGTTCTGACACATCCCAATCTAATCGAGCTATAAGCTCTTATTAAAAGCATAACCTTTATACATACCTGGCGCAAATCAGATCCATTGACTCATTATCCATACCTTGCTTTGACTATTTCCTTCCAGTTTGTGACGTTACATTACCGTACATCATGCTCACCTACAATTATATAACTTGACCATTTCAAACATTAAATACCGGGTTTCAAATGTCAATCACCTTTCGACCCATATGACTTATTTGTCCCTCGTAAACATCTTGCGTTCAACGCATTCACATATTTATATTTATATAGATAAGAGTTTTAAACATATCTTGGACAATACCTGCTTTTAAAAATATTTACTTCTTCGGTCTGTACTTACTACTTACGAATTCGGACTTTCCATTTCTTTCTATGTTTTGAATCCATCTCGCGGATTCAAACATATCATTCATACTCTTCATTCATTCTATGTTTCGAATCTGTCTCATGGATTTCTAACATATCATTCATATCTTTCATTCCTTTCATGTTTCGAATCCGTCTCGCGGATTCTAACATATCATTCATATCTTTCATTCCTTTCATGTTTCGAATCAGTCTCGCGGATTCTAACATATCATTCATATCTTTTCATTCTTTTCATGTTTCGAATCCGTCTCACGGATTCTAACATATCATTCATATCTTTCATTCCTTTCATGTTTCGAATCCGTCTCGCGGATTCTAACATATCATTCATATCTTTTCATGTGTATTTGGTACTTTTAAATCCCTGAAAGTCTTACATTTCCCTTCACCCTCACGTCCACCTACTACCTAATTCTAACGGACATACCTGTAATAATTATCATCGTCTCACAAACGTCATATGTTTCTTGTGTACTGGCCAGGTACACAATCCACGTACTAGTTTCGTGTCTTCATGTAATCATCACCTTATGTCAGAAGAATTAGGTTTCAGCACGTGTAACATTTTCAAAACTTCATTACCATTCTATTATTATATTTCATTTAAAATCTTCCTTCATTTGATAGATTTTACCATTACATGCACCCGCATGTTAACTTTATGTACCTAGGGTCAATTTGTCTTATTACATGCCTTGGTGCCGGTCCTAGACCGCATTCACGGATCATCCTCTCCAAGAAATTATGCTTACCTTACACATAACATACTGTTATTTTTCTTCAAATACATACTTAAGTACATACTTACCTTTGCTTCTACCCTTAGATCTTGATCGAGTCTCGGATTGTACGGGTTCCTTGTCACAAGAGCACACAGGTTTGAGTTCAAGTATTTACCTCCTCATACTTGATTTCCCTCAAACCAGGGCTTTGATGCCAACTTGTATGACCCTAACTTACGTTTATTCTTATTGATGACACAGCGTAAAACGAGTCTTAAAATTTCTTTTCTTCATTAACAACATTACTTACGTGAGGGCTCAATTACATAATGTCAAAACGTTTTCCAGAAGGAATATACAACACTCATATGAAAAATTAACGCTTCAAGCGATACATAATTCTAACTGCGCGACCATTTCTCCGTACAATCTGCGCTCTATGACTCAATCTATGCCCACATGTCTTCGTTAGTGATAGAAGAATTTCCGTGCGATACATGTGGACATCACATACAACTTATTCATTAGTCATTAACACCCCATACGACATTATTCTACATAATAGGGAGCCGTTTAACAATCTATGATGTAAACATAGATTCATTCAAGCATTCTCTTAAACTCTCGTATCCCAAATTCAGCTTAATCCTTCATAACCCGACAAGCTCATACCTGCATTGCCTTCAAATCTCAAGCACAACATTAGTAAGTTTGTTGGTGCACTTGTGTCTGTACTTTGTCTGTATTTTGTCTTGTTACTGAACGATGTCTTTGTGAGTCTGTAAGTTTGACCAAGTCAACCATCCTCCGGTTTGACTTGGCCAAACAGTCAACATTATGTTTGTAAGATGTTGGGTCGAAGGATGTGCCATCGAAGGATTGCCTATATCCTTCGATGACCTGCTCGAAAGATAACATTCGATAGATGGACCACGAAAGATCCCATCTTTCGTGGTACATGTTGATCGTTCGAGCTGTTTCTGGTCGAAAGATGATCTTTCGACCAGTCTGCATGATCCTTCGACCGGACCTGCTGTTTTGGGTATAAATACCCGTGTGTTGTGTTCACTTTCAGAGGGAGACATAGAGAGACAGAGAGATAGAGTGAGACACTTAGACAGATCAGGAACACACACACACACTAGAGAGAGTTTGCAGAACTGATTTGTAAACCTTGTGCTTGTAACGGACCTTTCATACGCATTAATACAAGTGGTGTTAATCGTTGAATATTGCGTGTTGTGTTTTTGCGTGTTCTATCTCGGTTTGCTATCTCGGTTGGATTCCGCACAACCGGGTTGGTTTGTACACAAGGATTAGGCGACTAGATCCTCCCCTAGCCGGACCTACAAGTGGTATCAGAGCCTTGGATCTTCTCCTTGTTAAAACCGAGTGTTTTCGGGTGTTTTTCCGGGTATTTGAAGTTTATGTTTTCTGAAAAACCGGGCTGTTTTTGCTTTGTGTTTTGTTGAAAACCTTGTTGTTCATCATGTTCTCATGTTAGTTTATGGTTTTCATTAAACATTTTAGCAAAATTTTGTGTTGGTAGTTTAAATTTCACCGAAGATTTATAAGTGTTCTTGCTATCTTCATTGTGTTCTTCATAAAAACTACATCTTTGATCTTAAAATTTTAAATTTCTAAGTGTTTGTGTGTTGGGAAGAGTAAACTGATTAAAATATTGGACATTACTTGATTGGTGAAACCTGCATGTTCAGAAGATATGGTCTGAACATACTTTCTGCCGAAAGTTCTCACCAACCCGTCAACTTTTTCACCAACTTGTCACCGTTTGTCAACTGTGTCAGAACCGTTCGAAAGATATCCTTCGAACTCGAAAGACCATCTTTCGATCAGTGGAGGTTCGATAGATCATCATCCTTCGAACCAAGGAATCATTTCGAAGCATTCATCTTTCGGTCTACTGTTCATTTTCGAAAGACAAGGATCCTTCGATTGGGGAGTCTTTCGAAGTCATCTTTCGTGATTTATCTTTCGGTCTACAGTACGTTTTCGAAGGATAAGGATCCTTCGTTGGAGAATCTTTCGAAAACATTGTTCGAAACTCAACAGTGATCTTTCGAACCTTGTTGATCTTTCGAACAGGTGTTGATCTTTCGATCCTTAGTCTGTTTGTGTTTAACAGTTTGTATTTTTCAAGTGTCTTTCGACAGGTATCCTTTGGCTGATCAAAAATGAATTCGATGTGGGGTGTTCCGGTAAATGCAGAGATGTATTTTGGTACTCCAACTTCGGATTCGGGTTCGCAAGCCAATGCTACATCTACCGGTCAATGGGCATTCGTATCAAATCAAGCTCCAAGTGTTCAAAGCATTTTACTAAGCGAAAGTGAAACGGGAAGTTTGAATAGGCCTCCAAAGTTGATGCATTTAAGTGAATATCCGGGATGGTTTGACAGATTTCATACATATGTCCTTGGTCAAAATACAGAGTTGTGGTTGCGCTTCATCACAGATTTTGATCAAACGATAGAGGTTGCCGCTTCATCTGCTGCTACATTTGCTGATCTTACGGAAGATCAGAAGAAGGTCTATGACTTAGAAAAGAAAGCATATGCCATTCTTACTCAGGCGTTAAACAAAGACATTTATCATCAATTTGTCAGTTTCAAGACAACGAAGCAGTTGTGGGACGCATTGAAGATAAGGGGCATAGGAAATGAAGCAACACGTCAATTAAGAAAAGATCTGCTAAAGAAAGAGTTTGATGGTTTTGTTTGTATGCAGAATGAATCTCTAGGAGATTTGATAAGTCGATTTACTCATTTGCTGACTGAATTGGCAAATACTGGGGTTGTAACAACTTCAGCAGAGATAGTGAAGAAGTTTGCAGATGCACTGCCACCTCAATGGAGTAATTTCATAGAAATCATGAAGTACAATGGCACTTTGGATACAACAAGCTTCGGTGATTTTGCTCAACTCCTGGAAAACAAGAATCAGGAAGAAACTCTAAAGGCAAAAAGAGTTGCAGTGCCACAAAATCCTGAAATTTATTATGGAACTTCTAGCACTTCTACAAAACCTTCTTCACACGCTCCAATTCAAACAGCATTTGTGTCTAGCACGAGCTTGTATGGTACTCCTCCTCCAACAACAGATATGTTTGGAAATCCGCTTAATCCACCTCCTCAACCAGCACCACAACAGCAACAGCAAATCAGAACAACTGATATATTCGGAAATCCACTTCCTCCTCAACAGCAACAGCAAGCTTGTTATGGAAGTACATCATCTGCTGGTCAACAATCAAAGCCAAATACAGTACGGCTCGACACCTCAAGCTTTTCTAAAGTCAGTGTCGAAGTAGCAAAAGAACATATGGAGCTGCTAAACACTGTGGTGAGCGCATACTGTGGATTAGTGGAAGGTCAGATTGGCAACATTAATCTGACTCAAGAAGACTATCAGCAGATAGATAAAGAGGAGATGGAGATGATGGATATTAAGTGGGCCTTTGCCAGTGCTGTTAGGCGAGCAAAGGATTTTATGGAAAGAACAGGCCGAACCAGCTTGGAAAGCAAGAAAGATACCAAGTATGGGTTCGACAAGCAAGCTGTAAAGTCTTTCAACTGTGGGGAACGTGGTCATTTCAGGCGTGAATGTACAAGACCATCTCAGCATGGAAACCAGAATCCCTTCAGAGGTCAAGGCAACCAGCAGAACCAGAATAGGAACAATGTTCGCACATTGGTGCCTGTCAACAACCAGACTCAAGCGGGACCATCTAATGCCAACCAGGCACTTGTGGTTCAAGTAGATGAAGGTTGTGATTGGTCTATTCAGTTGGGAAACGATGCTCCAGATGGAACAGCTTGTTTTGCTGAAGTTGTCAAGGATCTTAAACACGCCAGTGGTGGAGAATCTTCCACCAATGGTGATGTATCTTCTGAGGATGAAGACTCTTCCGGTTATAGTGGAAGCTCGGATGAAGAATCCTCAACTTCAGGCAATGATCAGGTGGATGACACAACAAGTGCGTCAGTCGATGCTGCTGATTTTGATGAGCTTTTGGAGGAAGCTGCAGCAGGAATTCAAAGAAGATCTATTTTGGTGGATCAAGCTGCTTATTCTTCGTCTTCTCTCCATTCAGCCTTTATGGCTAATGTCGACAGTTCATCAAGTCAGGTATGTGTCGATGAACCCACTTCTGTTAGCTGTGATAATTGTGATAATTGTGATAGATTGCATGTTAGATGTGCTGATTTAGAGGCAAACATGTCTGAGTTGCAAGGCAAACATGATGCTTTACAAGCTAGTTTGTTTGACTTGCAAGACAAACATGTTTCTGTGAATGATAGGTGGTGTGAATTGCAAAGCAAACACGAGGCTTTGCAAGAGAAATATGATGTGACATTTATTCACAATCAGAAATTGACCGTTGATCTTTCAAAGTGCACTGAAGCCAATATGTTTTATGAAAACCATGAAAAGGAATTTAAGTCAATGATTGAAACGTTAAAGAAAGATAAAACTGAGTTGACTAAAATGGTTTCTAGAAAACAAACTGACATAAACTTGTATATCACTCGCCTTGAGGTAATGCAAAAGGAAATGGCTTGTGTTAAAACTGAAAGTGAGGCGATCCGACTCAAGTTAGACAGTTATTTGAGCTCTAGCTATGTGTTGGATCACATCATTGATGTTCAAAAGGAGAAACGGGATGTCACATGCATAGGCTATAAGAAATGTCCACCACCCGTGAGAAACAATTTTGATGCTTTGCCTGATGAGGAGTATAGGACTCACTTTGAGCCATCTGTTCCTTTGGACGTTGAGGAATTTGCAGCAGGGCTCGGATACAAGAAAGAAGTATCGTCAGATTCAGATGTGTCAGCAGATACCTTTGTAACTGCTGAACCGAATCAGGATCCTCCAGTTGTGATTGAGGATACTGATTCTTCTGAAAATGAATCTGATGATACTGATTCGGAAAAGTCTGATGCAGTAATCAAAGAAGAGGACATACCTCTTGAGAATCATATCCTATGTGATCCTCCCACAAAACCTGCTAAGACTGTTCCAACCGAGCCCACATCAGCAAAAGAGTCGGAGAGTGTGGATTTGCTGTACACTCTTGTTGGTGATGATAAAATCTATTCAGACAAAGATTTTCCTATTAAAAATGTTAATCAATCTTTAATCAGTAAAGTCTTTGAAAATTCTACAAGTAAGTTTTTGGGAAAGACATGACCACATGTTACAGTCACACAGTGTCCTCCTATCCCAAAGGCTGAAATTAGAAAACAATTTGGGAACAAGAAATTACCAACGGTTGAAAAACAGCAAAGTCATACCAATCCAAGAGGTAAGCCAACGACTCAGAGTCAAAAGAAGCCGAATCAGAAGAAGAAGAAGAATGTGAACTTTGTGAAATCGAAGGGAACGGACAAAATTGCAAAGTTTGAAAATCAATCTAATTTAGATTTTGTCCAAAAAGCAACTGTGATGAAAAGGAACGAACCAAGTAGTTCAAAACCTAGTACCTCGGGATCACAAAGTTCATCATCGGCAAGACGACCACATGATACTTCGGGGTTTGTTGAACGAAGATCATGTTTTGAATGTGGTACAATTGGGCATGTCATTCGCAATTGCCCGTATCTTCATAAACAAAAAGGCATAGTTGATGATCCCCGTGGCCCAACTGACCGCAGGCGATCTGTTTCTGTAAAACAAGATCCCCGACTCATAAGAGAAAGGGAAAAGAAACAGAAACGCCAACAGGTCAAGAAAATTGAAAAGGCAATTAATACCGATGTGGTTCACAAACCATCTGTTTCAGTTAAACCAGATAATTCAAAGTTTTCAAAAACTTCAAACAATCAAACTGGTAAAACTCAACAGACCTGGAAACCAAAAACGGTTACTGAATCAGGGGGACCATCACAATTTTCCAATCATCAAAGAATAGAAGTAATTGTCGTTGATGAAAATGGAAGACCCAAGACCACAATGGCTTGGGTCCCCATCTCCAACTAATCGTTTGAGTTCATGTGCAGGGTGTTCCAGGAGGAACTATCAGTAGTCATTGGATTGTTGATAGTGGGGCATCCAGGCACATGACAGGCGACATGAAGCTTCTCTACGACGTCAAATCTATTAGAGGAGGTTATGTTGCTTTTGCTGGAGATAAGGGTGGATATATTACGGGTGAAGGAATGATTTCCAACGGGGTTGTTAGCTTTGATAAGATCAACTTTGTGCAACAACTTGATCACAATCTTCTTAGCGTTTCTCAAATTTGTGATAAGCAGTTCTCAGTACACTTTGATGCTAATGGATGTTATGTGCTGAAACCCGGCTTCAAAATTCCAAAAGAATGGATTCTCTTGTCGGCTCCAAGGATAAATGATTTGTATGTCCTTGATATGAGCCAAGCTATCACAACGTCTGCACAAGCAACATGTTTCGTTTCCAAAGCCACAGGAAAAGACACAATTTCTTGGCACAGACGAATGGGTCACATTCACTTACGCAAAATGAATCATTTGGTATCAAATGAATTGGTGAATGGTGTTCCTCTTAAAAATTTCCATCTTCAAGACGTCTGTGTTTCGTGCCAGAAAGGAAAACAAACGAAGAAGCGACACCCTACAAAGAAAGTCAACACGGTGGCTGTTCCTCTTGAACGTTTGCACATGGATTTGTTCGGTCCTGTCAAACACAAAAGCATTAGGAATGATCAATATTGCCTCGTGATAACTGATGATTATTCAAGATTTTCTTGGGTGGCGTTCATGGCACATAAGAGTGAAACCTTCGGTATTATCAAAAACTTGATCATTCAGATTGAGAATCTTTACAACTTGAAGGTTAGGCGGATACGTAGCGACAATGGTACTGAATTCAAAAATCATGCCATGGCGGAGTATTGCACTTCAAAAGGTATTCTTCACGAATTTAGTGCAGCCTATACTCCTCAACAGAATGGCGTCGCTGAACGTAAGAACCGCACATTGATCGAGACTGCTAGGACTATGTTGGTAGAATCGCAGCTGCCCATTCCATTCTGGACTGAAGCTGTGTCCTCTGCATGCTATACGTTGAACCGAGTCCTTACAGTCAAAAGGCACAACAAGACCTGCTTTGAGCTTATCAACAAACGGAAACCAGACTTGTCTTATCTTGAACCGTTTGGAGCTCCTTGCACAATAATCGATCCTAATGGAAAGTTTGAGGCTAGAGCCATTGAGGGATACTTTCTTGGGTATTCCACCCCAAACTTAAGAGTCTGGAATCTAGAGACTAAAAGGGTCGAGGAATGGTCTGAAGTCAGAGTACAAAGGCACACTTTACCAGTTAGAAATCCTGGTCAGCCTTGGATGTTTGAGTACGATGACTTTTTCAATTCGATCAATGTTGAAGCAGTTGAAGAAAATGCTGCGGCAAGGATGTTTTTCGAGAGTGATAATGCAACAGATTCACCGTTGGTTCGTCCCATTATTGTCAATCAAGAACCATCTTCGGTGAACAATAATGCTCTCGACAATGAGGATTTTCAAGATGCTACCGAATTGAACGAATCTTCAGAGGATGACGAATTTCTCGATGCAGATCAAGAAGCTCCAACAGCAGTTCACGGTATTTCAGAGGGTACTCCTCCAGTGGATGTCCCTAGAACAGCTGAAACTTCTGCATCATCCTCTTCGTCAATTCCGGGCCTTGAATTGATTGTTGATCTGAATCTCAACAATCTGGGTACAAATATTCCAGTTCAGGAAAATCCAGAAACAAGGATTCACAATACCCATCCTCAACAAAACATCATCGGAAATGTACGAAGTGGCGTTCAAACAAGAAACATGTTGCGAAACAACAACAATGCAGGCTTGTATGCAACTATCCGAGAATCTGGTCAACAAAATTGTCACACCCCGACCACGTAGAACATACAAAACGTGGCGGAAACATCGGGGCGTGTTGTAACAGAATTAATGTTTCATAACCATGGATATCAAAAGTGTTTCGTTTTATTAAACATTGAATATTTACATCGTCTGGAAATCTAAATACACTATTTAAACATAGTCTATCATTGTTATTGAGTCACTAAGGCCTTGTCCAGTCCTATGTGAGCATGCATCTTAACAATCGATATCATCCAACAATACCTGAAACATATGTGAAAACGAGGTCAGCAAAGAAATGCTGGCGAGATACATAGGTTTTGTGAAAATAAGATTCATGACTTATGTTTAAGAAAATGTTTAGTCATGAACCTTGTAATTTGCTTTGTCTTTGTAAATTATTTGAAAAATAATAAGTTTAGATGATATGTATAAATAAGAGAATAATGCATGATTAAATGAATAACCATGTAAAATGAGTTTGTATAAGATAAGTTGTTTGTAAATAAATGTCTTGTGAAAAGTATGTTACTTGTATAAAATGTCCTATGTCTCAAACTGAAATGATTCAAATAACGCTACGACATGTAATACCATACAAACACTTATATATAGGAAGTACCAGCGGCGTATCCACCATGCTTGTATCATATTACACCCGCATCGTTACTTAATCATTTACTCAAACCAAACCAAACAATGTAAAATGTCTATGTTTAAATATCCCTGTCAAATGTCTATGTCAAATATCCATGTCAAATGTCTATGTCAAATATCCATGTCAAATGTCTATGTCAAATATCCATGTATGGCAAGTGAAATGTCTCAACTAAACCATATGCACAAAAACAAAGTATTGAAGTAAAACTTGGTTTAAATCAAAGTTATGTTTTGTGGGAAATACATGATCAATGTCAATCATGTTAAAATGTCTATGTCGAAATGTCTATGTCAAATGTCTATGTCAAAATGTCATGTAAAACGATGTACTAAGTAATGCACACAATGGCAATACATAGCATGAAATGTAATGAAATCATGTACTATAATGTACTAACGAACATAGCAGTATATGATGTGAAAACAGGAAAGCAGAAAAGTAACAAGTAGGCACATGTGTTCCACCCCAAAACAGTTTGGAAAACAGTAAAAGAGGGGTCTATGTACTCACCTGAGAATGCTTGGAGGTCTTGAACAACAACCAGAACAAAGCTAGAGGGAGCACGGAATCAGTCGGCAATCTAAAACTATATAAATAAACCGGACTTAAATCGGGAGATCGGATAGGATGAGGCTTGGTAAACCAAATGAGTGTTGGAACTCATGTGATATGGTTAATCAAAGCCTACATACTAAATGAAACTTAGCCTAAGTGTTTTTGACCCATTACGACCCGTTTAGGAAGCTTATGCTACTTTAACGTGTCGTGCGCGTGAAACGCGTTCGGACCGCCTAACTAGTCCTATGACAAGTATTATATGCCTAAACATGTTACATAATCAGTTATCTGACAAAGGTTTAGGTTACATATGCTTAATTACCAATTATACATGAAAAGGGTATTCTGGTAATTTACCTAAGGCATATAAACTACCTATCATACAACTACTTAAACGATGTGACCATAAGGTATAACCTCGGAAGGTTATTCCCTATATACTATGGTCACCTAATGTATTTGGTCGGATCCTAATGATCGACCAAACTGGGTCGGGTTCGAAGGTATAGGCGATTTATTAGATCGCCTACCCTACGACCCTAGACAACGTGGTAATCAGTGGGCATAGTCCCAAGGGACTATGACCAACGTGATTACACTCACGTTGCGAAGTTCAAACGAACTTCGCATTGACCATTACTGGTCAACGCTGAAAGTCAAACAAAGTTTGACTTTCTGACTCGAAAAGCAGTAAAAATAAGGAAAAGAACGAAAGAATACTAACCCAGGGTCCCCGAATGCTAATCCCGATTCAAGAATCTCAGGTATGAAACAAAGGTTTCAACTTAGAGCTCCTCAAATCAGAATTCTTGTGGGTTTAGAAGTAATGGGGGTGGGTTATTTATAGTATTCGGTCCACCGTTAAGATCGTTTCATGGAAAACGTGCCATGAATCCAACCCGTACACTTGTCGGAACCTTATGGTGGCTGGAATTCCATCCTTATCAGATGACTAGACAATTATGGATGTGTGGGTGTGGTTAAAACAGGTGTAATCTGCTGACTGTTCGATCTGATCTGTTCTGCAGACCCCATACGCATCGTAGGGCAAAAGTGGCTGCGCATCGTATGGGTGAACTTTGGCAGATTTACAGTTTTGGTCCCTGTCATGCATTCAGCCCATTTTTGACACGTTTAAGGCCCGTTAACCCCATTTCAAAGCTCTAAAATGAAGTTAAAGTATAGGGAACTTAAAACATGCTCAAAAATATCTCGGATGTCGGTTCGTTTAGCCGTACGAACGCGATGTTCGCTTAATTACGACGGAATGCGCATAAGCGCGAAAAACGAACCAAATGACGCGACGAATGGATTTTTCTTATGGCGAACACTAAAATAAAATATTTTAGTGCTTTCATAAATTTTTGGATGTCCGGATGCATTCAGAACGTAAGTTATGCACAAAAATGCAAACTTGTGCACTTTTTGACACTTTTAGTCCCTGAATGACCCAAAAGTTTATTTTAGCACACCGAACCCCTCAAAGCCTATTTCTAAGCTATGTAAAGGATATTTGAGGTGTGTTTAACTTATGGTCATGTTCCGGAATGTCTGTTACAGTTCAAATTGGCATACTTTCGCAGTTTGTCAACTTTAGTCCCTGTAAGCGATTTAACTTTGATTTTGCCATACCAAAGCCTTCAAAACTTATTTCTAAGTTATGTAAAGGTTATTTAAGGTATGTTAAGCCTATTTCACTATTCCAGAGTGTTCGTTGGATTAAACTGGTTATATCTACACATCAGAGCGCGTATAACCCTCCAGAAAGCGATTTAAAGCTTGAAATCGAACAAGAGTTGATATGTGCAAATGATACACATATTTTTACAAATCCCAAGTATGAAATATAATATTTCATTGGTTTGGTATTTGTCTGATGGCCGTGGAGGCACAGGTGTTACAGTCTCCCCTACTTTAGGAAATTTCGTACCGAAATTTAGAGGAAACTTGTGAGAGCTTAAAAACATGGAGTTTGAAAAGATCGAACAACATTGGTTAGGGTTCTGAACTTCTAGTAACTTTAATAACATCATGCTTGCAATGTAAGAGGGACACTTATATACAAGTATATGAAGCGTCATTGGTGCGTCCACCATGCCTCCATTACATCGTCCTCATTTTGTTATTGTTGTCGCTATCGGTTCCTTCACATAATAAATCTTACTGGATTTCTGTGCACTAAATTTCATAATTATGTGCGCATCCATAATTAGAGAATTTCTTGCACAGTTCACACAGTCTATTTTATAATGTGTAGGGTAAAACCAAATGAACAATCCTGTGATGAGCGTGACTAGACCGCCATAGAGTCCTTTTAATTAAATCAATATATGATCTAAATAGACTATCAAGGAGTCTGTTCAGCTACATCACTAGATGTCATTCTTTAACCAGATTGCGAATCAATTTTTTTTACTAGACCACTAAAAAGGGTCTGGAGTGGTACTATATAATCCAAGGGTCTTAACTATTACATAGAAGCCCATTAAGGATTTAAGGTAGTACCTTTGAATATCCTGCTACGAATCTCTCATATGAAGATATGAAAGATCCTGCGAGGATTTGGATAACGAATATCCAGAGTATTAAAAACACCAAAAATGCATAAAAGAAAACATAAGATGAGTAAACACATAGTCACATAACCATAAAATTGTTTGTTAATTTGTCTTGTAAATTGCGTACATGCATTTAAAGCACACTAGGAATCCATTCCGTGGATTTCATTTGGTACTTTAAACGTTAACAAGAATCCAACTATAAAGATAGAAAGATTCAAAAAGAAAATTCGACTTCGATTATTTGGAACCGAAGTGTTCGAATTAAGGTACATAAGGAATCCAATTAAGGACTCTGATTTGAATAATAATCATCCACAAGGATCTAATTGTGAGGATAAAAAGATCCCATATGGATTTAAAAGTTGGAGATGTTTTGAAACCTTGCACTGGATGTGCTTAGGTCAAAACATGATGTAAAATGCTTAAGAAGTTGAGATGCTTGATATGTCAAGGCGACATATGAAGCAGAATTTTGAAGGTTAAGTCAATGTATGAGGAAAATATTTTTGAAAACTATGCATGGGGTTCTTTTAAGAAAAATGTGTTTAACGTTTTTGAAACCTTATATATAATATTTTTTTTTGAAATCATAAAGTAGGTGTAATAGGTAGATATATTTACAAAAATGTTTTAAAATCATGCGAAATGAATTTTGAAATTATGTATAAGGTTTTTGAAAGACATGAATGATGCTTTTCGAAATCATGCACTTGATCAGAAAATGTATTGTGTTAATATTGTCTTCAGACTATATGAAATATTTTGTAATTAGAAAGGTTGGTTTTGATAACATGGCCAATGTTTTTGAAATAACATAGACAATGCATCTAAAAAAAATTGTTTTCAAACTATATGAAATGTTTTGAGATCATGAAGATTGTTTTGAAATACTTGTACTGTGTATGTTGAAAAATCAAAATGTAATGGGTATGAGATTTGAAAATATCCTTAGTTATCCAACCAAGGATTCAAAAATACAGATGTGTAAAAAAAATGCACGATTACTCATAATTTCACTTTATTTCCTGTACTTCGTTTCTTAGAATGAAACGAGTACTTAGAACTTTCGAGGAAATCATGAGCGATCATTTGAAAGAGAGAATCACAAGAGTAGTTTGTAAGGAACATAGTTCCTTGATGTAGGTATCATAGGAAAATCCTACACATATGTACTACAATTGTACATCAGAATCTGTGAACAACTACTTTTATTTATGAACGAGACAGATTGTTTCACAATCAAGAAAACGAAAGAAACAAAAGCATAAGATAGCAACATCTTCTACTCGGCCAACTGCTCATCCGTGGGTCAGATTTGCATTAGCAAGCTTTGGGCAATCTCTTTGGAAATGGCCCATCTCGCTACAGTTGTAGCAAGACCCTCGTGAGAAACGAGCTTGAGCAGGAGTGTCACCAGCTTGATTTGGTACAGCTGCAGTTGGGCAAACCCTTGCTGTATGACCTATAAGTCCACAAATCTGACATTTGCGGCACCTCACACTAGGGTGATGATGAAGGTTACATTGGTTGCACAAGGGTGCAGTTCCATTGTATGGCTTCCTAGCAAGGGGTTGAGCTGGTTGGTTGGGGAAAGCTTTACCATTGTGAGCGACAATGGCGAAGTTCTGAGAAGCCTTTCGCTTCTTTGACTTCTTAGGGGGTTGTTCATCCATGGTCTTTGATTCCCCGATTAGTTTCTTGGCTGGTGGTGCTGTCACTTGACTAGGTCCTGCCTGTCTTGGTGACTCTTGAGTGACTTCATCCTGGAGACGATACAGGGCAGTAGCTAATTCAACAGTCTTCAGGACTACTTCGCCTATTCGCTGAGCGAATTTTTCAGTCTGCTTGGATATCTGGGCGTCATCGTGATGAAGAGACATTCTTGAAGAAAATGAAAGACAGAGGAAGAAACGAGTGAAAGGTTATTGGAAAATCAATACCGAATGGTAACGAATGAAAATTGTGATCATTTGTTTGTTACCTAAGGCAAACAAATGAGATGGTGACAAATCAAAGTAAATGGGTCAAAAATAATGTATCGCGAAAACATGCTCGCCTATAAGTGAACACTCATCCCAAGAATTCCCAGGTAAGCACAACTGGTCTCGCGTCTGATGAGATGTATACGAAGTGCTTGCCTAGACAGAAAACCCAGAATACAGGCATTCACCCTTCCAGTTTGCACGTGTTCACATTATTTAAAACCCAAAACCTTGACGAAGTTTTGAAAACTCAAAGAGGTTCAAAACCATATAATAGAGAGTTCAAAACTTTATAATTGAGGGTTCAAAACCTAGAATTCAATCATCCTAGAACAAATGATTAGTTTTCAAAGCGCTTTTGAAATTTATGTTCTTGTTGTGGTTGTCACCTAAGGATAGGTGACAGTATTGTTTTATGACTAAACGCAAGTAAACTCGCGTTAGGGTCCTAAGAAGGTTATAGACTAGGTCAAAGCATTACTAATTACTAATAACCTAATTCCCTATAACCATTGGCTCTGATACCATCTTTTCTGTCACACCCCGACCACGTAGAACATACAAAACGTGGCGGAAACATCGGGGCGTGTTGTAACAGAATTAATGTTTCATAACCATGGATATCAAAAGTGTTTCGTTTTATTAAACATTGAATATTTACATCGTCTGGAAATCTAAATACACTATTTAAACATAGTCTATCATTGTTATTGAGTCACTAAGGCCTTGTCCAGTCCTATGTGAGCATGCATCTTAACAATCGATATCATCCAACAATACCTGAAACATATGTGAAAACGAGGTCAGCAAAGAAATGCTGGCGAGATACATAGGTTTTGTGAAAATAAGATTCATGACTTATGTTTAAGAAAATGTTTAGTCATGAACCTTGTAATTTGCTTTGTCTTTGTAAATTATTTGAAAAATAATAAGTTTAGATGATATGTATAAATAAGAGAATAATGCATGATTAAATGAATAACCATGTAAAATGAGTTTGTATAAGATAAGTTGTTTGTAAATAAATGTCTTGTGAAAAGTATGTTACTTGTATAAAATGTCCTATGTCTCAAACTGAAATGATTCAAATAACGCTACGACATGTAATACCATACAAACACTTATATATAGGAAGTACCAGCGGCGTATCCACCATGCTTGTATCATATTACACCCGCATCGTTACTTAATCATTTACTCAAACCAAACCAAACAATGTAAAATGTCTATGTTTAAATATCCCTGTCAAATGTCTATGTCAAATATCCATGTCAAATGTCTATGTCAAATATCCATGTCAAATGTCTATGTCAAATATCCATGTATGGCAAGTGAAATGTCTCAACTAAACCATATGCACAAAAACAAAGTATTGAAGTAAAACTTGGTTTAAATCAAAGTTATGTTTTGTGGGAAATACATGATCAATGTCAATCATGTTAAAATGTCTATGTCGAAATGTCTATGTCAAATGTCTATGTCAAAATGTCATGTAAAACGATGTACTAAGTAATGCACACAATGGCAATACATAGCATGAAATGTAATGAAATCATGTACTATAATGTACTAACGAACATAGCAGTATATGATGTGAAAACAGGAAAGCAGAAAAGTAACAAGTAGGCACATGTGTTCCACCCCAAAACAGTTTGGAAAACAGTAAAAGAGGGGTCTATGTACTCACCTGAGAATGCTTGGAGGTCTTGAACAACAACCAGAACAAAGCTAGAGGGAGCACGGAATCAGTCGGCAATCTAAAACTATATAAATAAACCGGACTTAAATCGGGAGATCGGATAGGATGAGGCTTGGTAAACCAAATGAGTGTTGGAACTCATGTGATATGGTTAATCAAAGCCTACATACTAAATGAAACTTAGCCTAAGTGTTTTTGACCCATTACGACCCGTTTAGGAAGCTTATGCTACTTTAACGTGTCGTGCGCGTGAAACGCGTTCGGACCGCCTAACTAGTCCTATGACAAGTATTATATGCCTAAACATGTTACATAATCAGTTATCTGACAAAGGTTTAGGTTACATATGCTTAATTACCAATTATACATGAAAAGGGTATTCTGGTAATTTACCTAAGGCATATAAACTACCTATCATACAACTACTTAAACGATGTGACCATAAGGTATAACCTCGGAAGGTTATTCCCTATATACTATGGTCACCTAATGTATTTGGTCGGATCCTAATGATCGACCAAACTGGGTCGGGTTCGAAGGTATAGGCGATTTATTCGCCTACCCTACGACCCTAGACAACGTGGTAATCAGTGGGCATAGTCCCAAGGGACTATGACCAACGTGATTACACTCACGTTGCGAAGTTCAAACGAACTTCGCATTGACCATTACTGGTCAACGCTGAAAGTCAAACAAAGTTTGACTTTCTGACTCGAAAAGCAGTAAAAATAAGGAAAAGAACGAAAGAATACTAACCCAGGGTCCCCGAATGCTAATCCCGATTCAAGAATCTCAGGTATGAAACAAAGGTTTCAACTTAGAGCTCCTCAAATCAGAATTCTTGTGGGTTTAGAAGTAATGGGGGTGGGTTATTTATAGTATTCGGTCCACCGTTAAGATCGTTTCATGGAAAACGTGCCATGAATCCAACCCGTACACTTGTCGGAACCTTATGGTGGCTGGAATTCCATCCTTATCAGATGACTAGACAATTATGGATGTGTGGGTGTGGTTAAAACAGGTGTAATCTGCTGACTGTTCGATCTGATCTGTTCTGCAGACCCCATACGCATCGTAGGGCAAAAGTGGCTGCGCATCGTATGGGTGAACTTTGGCAGATTTACAGTTTTGGTCCCTGTCATGCATTCAGCCCATTTTTGACACGTTTAAGGCCCGTTAACCCCATTTCAAAGCTCTAAAATGAAGTTAAAGTATAGGGAACTTAAAACATGCTCAAAAATATCTCGGATGTCGGTTCTTTTAGCCGTACGAACGCGATGTTCGCTTAATTACGACGGAATGCGCATAAGCGCGAAAAACGAACCAAATGACGCGACGAATGGATTTTTCTTATGGCGAACACTAAAATAAAATATTTTAGTGCTTTCATAAATTTTTGGATGTCCGGATGCATTCAGAACGTAAGTTATGCACAAAAATGCAAACTTGTGCACTTTTTGACACTTTTAGTCCCTGAATGACCCAAAAGTTTATTTTAGCACACCGAACCCCTCAAAGCCTATTTCTAAGCTATGTAAAGGATATTTGAGGTGTGTTTAACTTATGGTCATGTTCCGGAATGTCTGTTACAGTTCAAATTGGCATACTTTCGCAGTTTGTCAACTTTAGTCCCTGTAAGCGATTTAACTTTGATTTTGCCATACCAAAGCCTTCAAAACTTATTTCTAAGTTATGTAAAGGTTATTTAAGGTATGTTAAGCCTATTTCACTATTCCGGAGTGTTCGTTGGATTAAACTGGTTATATCTACACATCAGAGCGCGTATAACCCTCCAGAAAGCGATTTAAAGCTTGAAATCGAACAAGAGTTGATATGTGCAAATGATACACATATTTTTACAAATCCCAAGTATGAAATATAATATTTCATTGGTTTGGTATTTGTCTGATGGCCGTGGAGGCACAGGTGTTACAAAAATGATTGGTCTTTCGCGTGTTATGTCTCACAGGAAGAGCCAAGAACTTGGAAAGATGCTTTGAAAGATAGCTCATGGGTTGAAGCGATGCAGGAAGAACTGCAACAATTCCAGAAGCTTGGTGTCTGGAAACTCGTAGAGAAACCTGCTGGATACAAGAAGATTGGTACCCGTTGGGTGTTTAAATGCAAAAAGGATGACCGTGGGATCGTTATCCGGAACAAAGCAAGGCTAGTCGTTCAAGGTTTTCGTCAGATTGAAGGAATCGACTACAACGAAGTCTATGCACCTGTTGCACGTCTAGAAGCAATTCGGATCTTTCTGGCTTATGCCTCATTCACAGGTTTCAAGGTATACCAGATGGACGTGAAGTGTGCTTTCTTACATGGTGTGATAGAAGAAGAGGTGTACGTCGAACAGCCTCCAGGTTTTGAAGATCCTATCCATCCCGATCGGGTTTGGTTGCTCAACAAAGCTCTCTATGGTCTTCATCAAGCACCGCGAGCTTGGTACGCAACCTTATCTAATTATCTGCTGGAGAATGGTTTTCGCAGAGGTCTTATCGACTGTACTCTTTTCATCAAAGAACAAGATGGAGATCTTCTACTGGTACAGGTATACGTTGATGATATTATATTTGGTTCTACTAACGATGTTTTGTGTAGGGATTTCGAGCGTGTCATGCAGGATAAATTCGAGATGAGTGCTATGGGGGAAATGACTTTCTTTTTGGGCCTACAAGTACAACAAACAGAGTCTGGGATATTCATCCATCAGACTAAATATGTTGGTGACATCTTGAGCCGGTTCCAGATGTCTGATGCAACGCCCATTGGTACCCCATTGCCACAAAATCACGGAATTACTCCAGACTTGAAGGGTCAAGATGTTAGCCCCTCATACTACCGCGCGATGATCGGATCTCTTATGTACCTCACAGCATCAAGACCAGATATAATGTACCCAACGTGCCTGCTTGCCAGATATCAAGTGAACCCGAAGGCCTCACATCTTGCAGCTGTAAAAAGGATTTTTCGTTATTTGAAGGGTTACCCTGACACCGGTCTATGGTACCCTAGGGATAATAACTTTGACTTGATCGCATTCAGTGATTCTGATTTTGGCGGATGCAAAATCGACGGCAAATCCACAACGGCTGGATGTCAGTTTTTGGGAAATCGCCTAGTCACATGGCAGTGCAAGAAGCAGACGTGCGTCGCTACATCAACATGCGAAGCTGAATACATTGCTGCCTCAAGTTGTTGCTCCCAAGTCCTTTGGATCCAACAACAATTGCGCGACTACGGTTTTGAATTCCTAACTACTCCTATTTACGTTGATAATTCTGCTGCCTTACAGATCACTAAAAATCCTGTGCAGCATTCAAAGACTAAGCACATCGACATTAAGTATCACTTCATACGTGATTGCTTTGAGAAAAAGCTAATCGATGTTGCTTACGTCCACACCGATGACCAACGTGCCGACCTTTTTACCAAAGCATTTGACAAATCAAGATTTGACTACTTATTATTGGTAAACGGCATTAAGGTCAAGCAAGAGTAAAACCAACATCGGAAAATCATTTTTGTAAATACCTTTGTGTTTTAAATTTGTCTTAGTTTATTGATTTTAGGGGGAGTAAATCCAAATTTGAAAATCCAAAAACATCGAAAAATTTCAAAAACACAAAAACAATAGAAAATCAAAAATGAGTTTCCTGGCGAGAAAAAGAGAAAATGATAGTACATCAGTGGTCTATCCAAACCTCTTTAAACCTGAAATGCAAAATGAAAAACGATAAGCAGCTCTATATAAGATGTATCGGTAGGCTCAGAATCATTTTAAAGTGTGCAGGGTGATATAAACTTAAATCGACTGAAGACCAGGTGGGAACCATTCATTGGCATATGGTCTTAGTACCGAAATTTCGTTTGAGAGATTGCCGAGGTTCTGAGATATTCGGTCTTTATGCTGCTTATCATCTGGGTATCATGGTTGTATCTTCTACCGAAAAATAACGGGGACGCAAGTCTAGATCTTCCATGATACTATACATACGTGTACATACTGCATTCGACCTCAATAAGTGATCTACAATCACATGTCCCTCAAAATAAGTGATAAAATATCACAAATTCTTTCCGGGTGTCAAGTTCGTCTCTCTGCTGTACGAAAGTACTGACCTGTTCACGGACTTGCTCCTGTGCCCTCATGCATCGAAAATCAAGTTCCTCATCAATAAGTGATTATATCACATAGGGCTTGTTTTCAAATCAAATAAGTGAGAATCTCACATCATATACGGTCAAACAGATGATAATCGGTATACTCACCGGTAAGATGAACCCTCGTGCATACCTTGATACGGGAATGTGTCGTGATGTGGATGAACACCGGTCGGTAAGTATAAATCATACCTTAACGTATCCCCTCGCCATGATTACATCTGATAAGTTGAGCTTAAGTGGACTACGATACCGATAATTGTTATAGGATGCTTATCTTAATGTTAACTAATTGAACAACAAGAGCGTTTTGGCATGACCGTACACTGATATGATTCTCTTACCCTCGAAACTCGCAAAAAGAATGTCTGCAAATATTTATTTAATGCTTTCATTTTCCGCACCTTTGTATATATTTATTTACTGCTTTCAGTCTTTACATTTGAAATATTCAAAAATACCAAAAAGATTTTAGGAGTGTTTTAATATAAACTTTCTAGAAAGCCAAAAAGATTTTATTTCTATTTTATTTTCGATCGTACGATGTTGGAACTCGAGTCTTCGTTACCTGAAACCTGAACGAAAACCGAAAACGACTGAATCTTCATAAACGGTCGAAATTTGCAAGTGTTGAAAGTTAAAATTGGAAATTGATAAAATTTGTTAAAACTTTCAAACTGTCGGACGGTGTTTGTTTAAACAATGGTCACATGTGTGTCGTTTGCTTATGATATTCCAGGCGGTTGTTCTCATTACGCGTTTAGATTTCTTGCATGTGCAGATTCTAAAGGCTAGGAGAACATGGTCGATGACAAGCTTCGGAATGAAGACACGACGGGAAGGCACTCAAAAGACGAAGATGATCGAGTGGCCGCTGACCATCATCAACACCACAAGGATCTCACTTCATAAAGATCAAGTATTTCACGAGCATAACTCAAGGGGGAGCTTATGTTAAGGGGGAGTTTGTCAACACACTTCCTACATAAAACGGGGAGTTTGTTGGTACACTTTCTGCTTTCAAGACGTGAAGACTTTGAAGATCCTCCGACATTGAAGACTTGAATAGAAGTCAAAGACTTGAAGACACGAGAACTTACAAGAATGAAGATCGAGACAAAGATACAGCCAGACAAAGCTACAGCCAAGGGGGAGTTTGTTGGTGCACTTGTGTCTGTACTTTGTCTGTATTTTGTCTTGTTACTGAACGATGTCTTTGTGAGTCTGTAAGTTTGACCAAGTCAACCATCCTCCGGTTTGACTTGGCCAAACAGTCAACATTATGTTTGTAAGATGTTGGGTCGAAGGATGTGCCATCGAAGGATTGCCTATATCCTTCGATGACCTGCTCGAAAGATAACATTCGATAGATGGACCACGAAAGATCCCATCTTTCGTGGTACATGTTGATCGTTCGAGCTGTTTCTGGTCGAAAGATGATCTTTCGACCAGTCTGCATGATCCTTCGACCGGACCTGCTGTTTTGGGTATAAATACCCGTGTGTTGTGTTCACTTTCAGAGGGAGACATAGAGAGACAGAGAGATAGAGTGAGACACTTAGACAGATCAGGAACACACACACACACTAGAGAGAGTTTGCAGAACTGATTTGTAAACCTTGTGCTTGTAACGGACCTTTCATACGCATTAATACAAGTGGTGTTAATCGTTGAATATTGCGTGTTGTGTTTTTGCGTGTTCTATCTCGGTTTGCTATCTCGGTTGGATTCCGCACAACCGGGTTGGTTTGTACACAAGGATTAGGCGACTAGATCCTCCCCTAGCCGGACCTACACTAAGTGTGTTGAAAACATTCATCCATGCCTTTAAAACATATCACATTCACACATTTAAACATTCCTAATTCCTACATACATACAAACATACACACCTGCATATATATATATATACGCACACATTCACATATCCACACATATATACGAGCTCTCGCTTACCACTTTTAATCACTTAAACGCATATACCTTTACATAATCATGACTTAAATGATTAAATTCTATACTTACCATCCTACATATCCCCTCATTCTTAGACTCGATTACTTATAGACTTCCTTCACTAACACGAAAGGAAAATCCATACTTTCGTTATCCGGAGGCTCATAACATCACTTGTGTTCTAGACCGGCTTTAAAATAAATTATGGGACATTGGAAACCATTAAAACATCGAGTCTGGATGCGAAATCAAACAAGAAATGGTTTTGATAACTTAATAATGCATAGAAACAAGTTTCATGAGTCAAAACAACAAAATTCAAACAAATTTCGGAAATTTAGGGCGTCGCTGTACGCGACGGGTATAAGGGGTGGGCGTCGCGTGACGCCAAGCCCCTTTTTCGACAGAAACTCATTTTTCTTGAGCTGTAGATTCCTAGCTCAAAATACTCAAACATAAAAATCTTAAAACTTGCATAACTTTCGATTTACCCATCCGTTTTACGATCAGTTTCTTCCTACGTGATCGTAATTTAATTCTCCATTATAGGGAGTTAAAATTCAACATTCAAACTAAAAGAAATTCTAAATTTTTAAGCATTCGGCTTACTAATCAAATTCATCATTTTGACCCGTTCATATTTTCAGCAAACAATTCATTTGTTCTAACCCAAAACTTACAAGATCATTATAACTATAATACTTTTACATTATTCGGAGTTTCGTACTTAAAGTTTACACACCCAATACCCGGTGTGTGTTAAACTCATTCTTTTCATTCAATTCTTACGAAATCAACTTTGTTAATAAAATTTTCATTCACGAAATTGTTTATCCATTAGTTATAACTCACGGCCGAGTCTTTTGACTATTAATCCGCATCTCCGTTTCTCAATTAACGTACTTATGAACAATTTTACCCATCACCAGGTTATAATTCCGTAGCCATTATTTTGGCATTATCCCGTTGTCTCAACAAGACCTCATTTGACCTGATCGGACTACTTAGCTAAAATCATCATTTTAATGCAACCAAAACCATATTTTCTTCAATCGTCATCAGGCTTTATTAATTAGACACTACCTTACTTAAACTAACTAAGAAGTGATTTCGGAAATTACTTACCTTATGCATCCGTGTTTGTATTCGTTTCCTTGCCTCCTCTTGACCCGTTACCCTTTCATGCTTGAGTCCGTCTCGACATGATTCCTATACTTTCATGTCACCGAAATCACATTCTCGTTAGCATACACAATTGTACATGTTAACGATCATATCAATCGCATATTTCACATTTGACTTTCATTAGTCACTTCTAACTAGCATAAGACATATAACCAAATTCATATCTTTTTAAACTCATGCAATTCATCAGGCCATTCCATATAATGTGTTGTGACATAACTTGTACCATACAACTTCCTATAATCCTAACTTTACAACAACAAATCCAATCATGCTTCTTATGCATAGTTAAGTTTCAGAAGTCAACAATTCATCATATGAGCTTTCGGCTTATCCTCATATATCCGTAACATTCTAATAAGCTATACGAACAGCACTATATACATCAAGCCGTTTCATATAATTTAACCTCCTAACTACACTTAGACATTTCATCATACACTTGGTGTGCATATTATTTTCTATGTACATAGTACAAGTATTTTATGCATAATATTACTAGTCCATATCATGATCATCAAATTCCATAAATTTTACATAGCTTTCATTCTAAATCAAGTTCATTTATCAATTTACCCTAATATACAATTCATACTTCAATATTACATCAATTCTTTTCACCTTCATGATCATCAAGTTTCATCATAATCCTACATCAAGTGGGTTTCACTTCAAATCATTCTAGTGAGCAAAATTATACATAATTAACCTTCTATATGATGATTCTAACCAATATTCATGCCTAATTTCATACAAATTCGCGAATTACTACATAACCCACTTCATGTAAGATCACCAATCTATATTTTAAGACATACCTCATGATCCCCTCGTGTAGGTGATCATTAATTCATGTTCATTCATGAATTTAAGCCTCGATTCACCCTTCAATTTGATGATCTTTCATAGTTAGGGTTTGGCTCCCCCTTGTGTTCTTCTGATCGTTCCAGAACACACACGAAGTGTGTGTTTGTGTGTGTTAAATTTTTACTTTAATAATTCAACTTTCATCTTATCCTACTTTAGGCCCTCATGTTTGCCACTAAAACATAATTGGCACAACTTTCATCTTTAATAGTTTTTACCATACACTTAACTAGGTTAAATAGCCTAGTTATTTATTTCATGTTATATTATACTAGAACATAATGTGAATATAAACATTCGAATTTTGGGGCGTTACAGATGGAGTCCCCTGTTAAACAAAATTAAAAAAATTATTGGCTAAAATGATGTGGGCCCCACCTGATAAAGCCCTTCTCCCTCGTTGCCATGATGGAGCCCCTTGTATAGCGCCCCCTCTTAAATCTCGCGGTGTGGATGTATAGCGCCTAGGGGCGCTATAGATGATGATGTGGCCTGGGTGATGCCCCCACACCCTCCGGCCTAAGTGGATACGTATAATGGTAATAACGTAGAAGTTCGACTGAAACAGAATTATTAAACTAATATCGATCAATTAAATTAATTCCAAATTCCGATGATTTGTGGCAGATGCTAATTTAAGTCGTATGTATTTAATTTAAAATAATTAAGTGGTGCAAAAGTTGGCTTTTTTATAAGTATACCAGTGGGGAACCCGCGCATTGCTGCGGGTGCGACAATGTGCTTATTTTTTAGTTGAAATGATAGACAATTCCGCTACTTACTACCAGTGTGGGACTTACATAAAACTAATAAGAAGTAAAAAAAATCATGAAAACTTTCAAAAAGATCAATCTATTCTAACAAATTTGTTGTTATGACATGCGTGATAACATAATCTCAATTGATGCATCATCTGTGGCAGAGACATATGCTTACTGAGCTCTTCAACTATATTCTTCTAACTATTATGTTTTTTTTTCTTCATAAAACTCCAACAATTCAATATCTTTTTTGGTTTTACCCATTTCAAACAAAACAAATGGAATTAAAAGGGTGTTTAGTTCGGATCCTTACCTTTTAGGATTGTCCAATTTTCTTTTTCAAGACAAGAAACGACAAATTGATTTTAAAGTTTGAAAGTCATAAAAGTCAAACCCAAAGTCATTTTTAGTTTGTTGTTTGCTTTTTGAGCAAATTCTAATCTAGTTCATGTAAACTAAAGAATTAGATCTGTCCATTTTTACCTAAACCCAACCAACCCAACCCGAATCCAAAGCCACCCAAACCCTACCAACCCGAACCTTATATGGGTCAGTTTTGGGTCACTTTTCCTGGCTAAAACCCCAAACAACCTGCCTCGAATAACCCAAAACACGAAAAAAAACCCAAACTTTTTTGTTTTTTATAGATGTGAATTACCATCGATTTGATTATACCATTCGATAGTAGATGAGATTCATTAAGACGACCCAAAACCATATCCTTCAGCTGCAACCCATTAAAAAAGATTCCCAGCATTCAATGTTCAAAGTATTTGGAATGCACAATCCATATTATGACAGGAAAAATTGCAAAACTAGATTCCACATATCTACAAAAGCAACAAGATAAGTTTCTATAAGAAACAAATTTCTAAAACACTTAGGCCAACCGATGGCGTTTCAGAGTTGCATTGCATGACATTTGCTCGCAAAAATCCTTCAATTATTCTTCATAGTTTTTATCCAAAACTCATTTTTATTTGTAATTAATTCCTCAAGAAATTCATAATCTTTATTTGTATTTAATCTAGCTATTTTACTTTTCAATGACTTAAAGAGTAATGGTATCGCAAGAGCAACCAAAAAACAAATAATTAACTGACCTTTAATTTAATCAATTAGTGTATTCAATTGAATGCATTATTTACAAGAACTTAAGAGTTCCTTATAATTAATTTATGAAGATAATTACTGTCATTCTTAAAAATTTTATTTAATTCAATTAATGGAAGACATAAGTGGGCATGGATTCCAAGAATCAAATGTCTAAATTTCCCTCAAAGTGTCTTAAAACTTTGGACAATGTCCAAGTTTCCCCCCTCTAAAATGGATTGCTTCATTTGTACATGGTGCTTCAAGATTTGTACCTATGGCAAAATTACGAAAAAAGGTAGAAAACTCAGTTCTCTTAATAAGGTACTAGTGGGAAGCCCGCGCGATGCAGCAGGAGCACAACACTTGGATTGGTGTTTTTAGTTGTTGAACACTTGGATTGGTGTTTTTAGTTGTTGAAAGGAGCGATTCGGTTCGGTGTGGTATTGTTCAATTTTGAGTCATAACCATAATAAAAACCAAGTTAGTCAAAAAACAGGAGATTCTAACCTGAATATTTATAAACATTTTGTTTTAGATCAATGGTCATGATATTTATTATAAGTTATAATAATTTTTATAAAGTATGCCCATACTTATATCCAAAATCCATGATTTTTTCACTGTGTTTTCTAATTATATATTAACCAATAAATATTTTTATTTATTATTTATAAATAAGCGATTCAAAGTAATATTTACCGTAATATATTAAATCGGTAGAGCTATTACGTAGGATCTTACATGAAGTTACTATAATATACCAAACATTTCATTTAGTAAACATAAGTTAACAATATTGTATTTTTGTTTAATAAATAAATGTGTAAACACTAATAATAAGTATAGCGTGTTTAATTGTATCAATTATATTAGAATAGTTTAAGTTTATTAAAATTCAAACAAAACTAAAACAGTGTTTCATAATTTATCTAACAACCTATGGGTCATTTTGAAACTTTAAATTAATTCACACAATGATTTCAAGTTCCATACAACTTTATCTTCTTCATGCGACCTACGGATGTCCTTGGTGGGATTGAATTTACACAACCAAAACCAATGACCTTATAGTGTGATCAATAAAGAGTCAACCATCTGCATCGCAAATAATTTGGTACTTCATAAAAGACCCCAAATGTCACACCCCGACCACGTAAAACAACAAAAAAAACGTGGCGGAAACGTCGGGGAGTGTTGTAACATAATCATTGTTTCACAACCATGGATTAAATAATTTCGTTTTATTGAATTATTGAACTCATTGTTTATTACAAATCAGATAAATACAATTATTATCCTTCAAGTTTTAAAGTCGCGAAGGCACGAGTCCATCCTATGTATAGCATGTATCAACAATCATCACAAGCAGTACCTGAAACATGTGTAAAAATAGGTACGTCAGCATAAAAATGCCTGTGAGATACATAGGTTTTGTTTATGCATGATTCACGACTTATAAGTTTAAAAGAATGTTTTTAACAAAAGTAGTCATGAACCAAAAAATATTTTCTTTATAAAAATCATGTGAAAATTTATGAGAATTTTGATGATGTAAAAGAATGACGCATAAATAAATAATCAAGTAAATTGAGTTTATAAAATATTGTTTTGAATAAAATGTTTGTAGTATATATAAAAATATACTTTGGTTTTAAGAAAGTCGATTAGGAAATATATCAAAATATATTTTAGTTCCAAAATCCTTAAACAGATAGTATATTAAATATACTTTAGTTGTCAAAATAGTCGTTTTGGTAGTATATCAAAAGTATACTTTGGATTTATAAATAACATATTAAACTATGCTTTGGTTGAATAAATAACATATTTAAAATATGTTTTGGTAGTTTAATAAAATACATGTTGTTTTGTACAATATCACACATGAGAGTATATCAAACTATACTTTTGGGAGTATAATAAAATATACAATAAAAATGTGATTTAAGAATTCAATCAGACCTAGTGCATCAAAATACACCTTTGAGACTATAGGGATACCACAAAGGCGATCCCTATTTGGATGGAGAAACAAATTGGTTTCAGACATTCCATGACAACAGGAATGGGGTGTCAAATCCTATAGCGCTATATCATACTACCAATCGGTCTGGTGAACAAAATATGTACTATCCAACAATTAATTTTATAATCTTTGAAAAATCAGTGTTTAGATTATAAATAATCATTTGGTTTGTCAAAAGATAGGTACTAATATGTATAATCAATTATACTTTGAAATCGTGAATATAACAAATAGGTACACATATTTCACCCCAAAACATTTGAAAACAGTAAAAGAGGGGACTATGTACTCACTTGAGGGTGCTTAGATGTCTTGAATAACAACCAAGCGAAGCTAGAGGGAGTACGGAATCAAACGGCACCTAATATAGGTAACTATGTTATTAAACGGCTCCTAAACCAGGAGATAGGATAGAATGATGTTCTATAAATCAAATGAGTAATTGTACTTATATGGTATGATTTAATAGAGCTAACATTCTGATTTGGAAGTCTACCTAAATGCTCTTGACCCGTTTCGACCCATTATGGTAGTATAAGCTACTATAATGTGTCGTTTGTGCAAAACTATGTTCGGATGGTTAACTATGTGCTATGTTAAGTCTTACATGCCCAATTATACCTAAACACGTTACTAAATCAGATTAGATGTCAAAAATATGTTCACATATGCACATTATGGATTTATGCTTTAAAAGGGCATTTTGGTCATTTTCTATGGGCATACAAGCTAACTAGCAAATGACTAACCAATCCTATGTGATCATAAGGTATAACCTCTGTGGTTATTCCCTATGCAACTATGATCACTAATCATGCTTGGTCGGATCTTAATGATCGACCAAACGGGTCAGGTTCGAAAGTCTAAGCGGTTGTCTAGACCGCTTAACTTACAACCCTAAACAAGCACTAAACTAGTAGTGACGAGTTAAACATGTCAAAACATGTTTAACCTACTTAGAAAACTGATTTGGTATCAAAATAATGGGTTTTGATACCCGAAAATAGTTCCGTTGCAAAATGCGTGCTAAAACGCATTTTGACCGAAACTTTGACTCGTCACTACGCCTAGATAACATGGAAATCAGTAGGTATAATCGCTAAGGATTATAACCATTGTGATTACAATCACGTTGCAAAGTTCAATTGAACTTTGACTTGACCAATTGATGGTCAAAACCGAAAGTCAAACTGTTGGACAAACTGTTTGACTTTCTGCACTAACAAAAATAAAAGAATGAAAGAATGCTCACAAAAGGTCCTTGCTATCTTTCTACAAAGAACAAGTTCCTTATCAGATGAGAGAGCTCCCAATTCAGATTGTAGAGGAGAAATGAGAGAAATGAGCAATGAACAAGTGAAATGGTTGGGCTATTTATACTTGTAGCAAGAACACAAGATCATTACACATGTTTGTGTAGCTTCCAAGCATTAAATCATGGCCATACACTTGTTTGATGCAGGTTAGAAGCCTTGGGGAAGAGATAACTTGGCTACCACACAAAGAAATTGCATAAACAGCCCCTGAAGTTGCAACAGAATGCTGAAAATCAATTTATGGTCGCTGGGCACCTCACACGGCCCGCGTAAGGGTGAGGAGGAACCTTACGCACCCCGCCTGGACTCCCCAGATCAGCCAAAGTTTCCAGTTTGACAGTTTAGGTCCCTGCACTTGTTTTAAGCCCATTTCAGCCCCTTTTGACCCCCGTTAAGCCATTTTCAAGGCTCTACAAGGTCAATTAAGTTTAGAGGACTCAAAATGTGCTCGGAGAACTCTCGGATGTCAGCTCGTTTGGTCGTACGGTCGCGTTGTTCGTTAAATTACGACGAAACTCAAACGGATGCGAAAACGAACCAAATTAAGCGACGAATGATATTTTTGCATGCCGATCACTAAAATAAAAATATTTTAGTGTGTACAAAAATTTTGGATGTCCAGATGTGGTCAGAACGTAAGATATGCGTGAAAATGCAAACTTTTTTGACACTTTTAGTCCCTGTAAGATCAAATAAGCATATTTTCACACACCGAACCACTCAAAGCTTATTTCTAAGCTATGTTTAGGTCCTTTATGGTATGTTTAGATTATGATCATGTTCCGGACTGTACGTTGCCTTACGAAACGGAAAACTTTTGCAAGTTGACGTAAATAGTCCCTGTGCGCGAATAAACTTGTTTTTGCCATACCAAATCTTCTAAAACTTATTTCTAAGTTATGTAAAGGTTATTTAAGGTATGTTAAGCCTATTTCACTACCCCGGAGTATTTGTTTCATTAAACTGGTTATATTTTCACATTAGATCGCGTATAACCTTCCAGAAAGCGATTTAAAGCTCGAAATCGAACAAGATTTGATATGTGCAAACGATGCACATATTTATACAAATCCCAAGTATGAAATACAATATTTCATTGGTTTGGTATTTGTTTGATGGTTGAAGTGACATAGGTGTCACACCAAATTTTTAAAACCTACATAAAAGAAATTAATAATTACAAAAAAATATATTGTTAAAAGGTTTACAATTAGATAAATAATGTAGTGCTGATGATATAAATCAAAATTTAAATATATAAGAGAGGCAAGGGATAAACAGAATTGAAAGTAAGCAATGAATAATTCCAATCAAATACAAATTGTCACCTGGTTTTCCAATGATATAATATAAACGACGTTAGCGGACCATAATCTCCAAAAATATGAATAAAACCTATTGATTAACCTGTACCGTCCAACTACATTCTACTTTACTGGCCACCCAAATTCGTGAAAATGACCGGACGCAACCACCAAAAAGAAACACCTACGATGCTGCAACCGGACGATTGACACAAGCTGTAAATATTTTGGTTGATCGTCTCCGTCCGAAAGCCACCACTATCAATCATCAAAGCGACTGCAACCCACCACCATTGTTGTAAGAAGGTCCGACAACCCTGTGTCGTCATTGCCAAAAAGTTTGTATAAGGAATTTGAGAGCGATAGTTGGTTTAGATTAAGAATGTGCATGTAGATTGTATATAATTTATAGATTGAAAGTAACAATTGCAAGTTAATGAGGCTAAGATCAATCGTCTCTCTTCTTGTCAATGATATTGAATTATGAATTATTGTTTCCAAGGGAAGTTTCATGTATGGGAATAGAAAGATTAGGATCTAAAGAGTTCACATGGTATGTCACACCCCGACCGAGTAAAACAACAAACCGCGGCGGAAACGTCTGGGAGTGTCGTAACAGAATCATTGTTTCACAACCATGGATTAAAAGTTTCGTTTTATCGAATTATTGAACTCATTATTTTAGTACATATCAGATAAATATAGATAATTGTCTCTCAAGTTTTAAAGTTGCTAAGGCACAAGTCCATCCTATGTGTAGCATGCATCAACAATCATCACATAGCAGCACCTGAAACATATGTGAAAATAGGTACGTCAGCATAAAAATGCATGTGAGTAACATAGGATTTGTGAATTAGATTCATGGCTTTGGATAGTACAAGAAAAGGTTTTATGTTTTCAAAAGTAGCCATGAATCCTTGTAAAAGTTTTCTTTCTAAAATATGTCGTTTTGGTAAATGTTTATAGTACATACGAAAATATACTTTGGTTTTGAAATAAGCGGATGAGTAGTATATCTAAATATACCTTAGTTATGAAATAGTTAAATAGATAGTATAACAAAATATACTTTGGTTTATGAAATAATAGACTTGGTAGTATATCATAAGTATACTTCGGTTTAGGAATGCAAGCATCGGTAGTATATTAAATTATACTTTGGTTCAGTAAATAACAAATCAACTATGTTTTAGTTTGAAAATAGCATATCAACTATGCTTTGGTAGTATATCAACATATACTTTAGTTTATGAAATAACAAAGTCGGTAGCATATCAAATTATACTTTAGTAAAACAGTATCACGTTGGTAGTATATCGAAATATACCTAGATCATGATTTGGTAGTATATCAAATTATACTTTGGTAAACAATAGCATATCAAACTATGCTTTAGCAAAACAGTATCACGTTGGTAGTATATCAAAATATACAATATATCGCGATTTGGTAATACATTCAAACCTTAGTGCACCAAACTACACTTTAGAGACTATAGAAATACCACAAAGGCAAATTCTATTTGGTTAAAATTTGGTTTCTGACATTCCATACAACAGGAATGGGGTGTCTAGTCCTATAGCGCTATATCGTACTACCAATCGGCTTGATCATTGTTAATGAATGTATAAGTAAACATATGAACAAACAAATAGTCGTACAAACTTTGAAAATCGGTGTTTAAGCCCTGGATAATAGTTCAATTCGTCAAAAGATAGTACTATGCATGGGTAATCATATAGTTGAAATCATGAAAATAATGAATACGCACATATATTTCACCCCAAAACATTTGAAAACATAAAAGAGGGGACTATGTACTCACTTGAGATTGTAAGTATCCTCGATTAAGTGTCCTAAGAAAGCTCAGAAATCAAGGAATCAAGTGGCACCCAGTAATCGGATCGCTAGTTAATGAATCGATATCTAAATCGTAAGATCGGGTAGAATGAGGTCTCGTAAACCAAATGAGTATTGGAACTCATGTGATATGGTTTATCGAAGCCTACATTCTAAATCGGAACCTATCCTAAGTGCTTACGACCCGTTACGACCCATTAAGGTAGCTTATGCTACTTTAACGCGTCGTTCGCGCGAATGCGCGTTCGAGACGCCTAACTAGTCCTATGACAAGTATTATATGCCCTAACATGTTTAAATATGTTGCATGATTAGTTTAAGTGACAAAAGTTAAGTTACATATGCTTAAAATCCAATTATGCATGAAAAGGGCATTTTGGTCATTTTCCTAAGGCATATAAACTATCTATCATACAACTAATTAAACTAAGTGACCATAAGGTATAACCTTGGAAGGTTATTCCCTATACAACTATGGTCATAAAACATGATTGGTCGGATCCTAATGATCGACCAAACAGGTCGGGTTCGAAAGACTAAGCGGTTGTCAAGACCGCTTGACTTACGACCCTATACAAGCACTAGACTAAAAGTGACGAGTTAAACATGTTAAAATATGTTTAACTAAGTTAGAAAATAGGTTTGATATCAAAACAAAGTGGTTTGATATCAAAACAAAGTGTTTTGATACCTGAAAATAGCTTCGACGCAAAATACGCATAAGCATGTATTTTGACCGAAACTTTGACTCGTCACTTCGACTAATCGACGTGGTAATCAGTAGGTATAGTCACAAGGGACTATAACCATCGTGATTACGCTCACGTTGCAAAGTTCAAACGAACTTTGTGTTGACCAACTCATGGTCAAAGCAGAAAGTCAAACACTGTTTGACTTTCATGCTTGAAAAGCAATAACAAGCATGAAAGAAGCTTACAAAAGGTCCAAGCAAGGAAGAATTTGATCCAAAATACTCAGGTATGAAGTATTAACTTCAACTTAGAGCAATTTCAGATCAAATGTGTGAGGAATTGTGAATGATCAAGTGGGTATTTATAGAAAGTCTTGGGTTCAGGATTTTGACATGTGTTTTTGCAAGACTCAAAGCTCAAATCTCGCCATACACTTGTGCCCATGGTTTACAATACAAGGGGAACATCAAAACAATCAAATTGTATCACAAATCAGGGATCAAAACCATTAAAATCAGCTGAATTGACCAAGTTCATTGTTTCTGTCTGGGCATCAGTCGCGCCCCGCGAAGGATTACACTCTATCCTTCGCGGCCCGCCAAGACTAGTTTCACAGTTTGTCAAGTTTAGTCCCTGCAAGTCCAAAACTCAGTTTTTGATGCATTTTTGACACGTTTAAGCCCCGTTAACCCCATTTCAAGGCTCTAAAATGAAGTTAAAGTATAGGGAACATGAAATATGCTCAAAAACATCACAGATGTCGGTTTGTTTGGCCGTATGGTCGCGTTGTTCGGTTAATTACGACGAAAACTCAAACGGACGCGAAAACGATCCAAATTACGCGACGAGTGGTATTTTTGCATTCTAATCACTAAAATAAAATATTTTAATGATTACAAAAATTTTTGGATGTCCGGATATGTTCAGAACGTAAGATATGCGCGTAAATGCAGAGTTATGCACTTTTTGACGCTTTTAGTCCATGTTGATCAAATAAGTTTATTTTCGCATACCGAACCCCTCAAATCCTATTTCTAAGCTATGTAAAGGATATTTAGGGTATGTTTAACTTATGATCATGTTCCGGAATGTTCATTACTATACTAATCGGTATAGTTTCGCTGTTTGACACAAATAGTCCCTGCGATCGAATAAACTTGTTTTCGACAAACCAAACCATCCAAAACTTATTTCTAAGTTATGTAAGGGTTATTTAAGGTATGTTAAGCCTAGGTCACTATTCCGGAGTGTTTGTTGCGTTAAACTGATTGCATTTACGCATCAGTTCGCGTATAACCTTCCAGAAAGCGATTTAAAGCTCAAAATTGAACAAGAGTTTATATGTGCAAATGATACATATATTTATACAAATCCCAAGTAATAAATACAAGATTTCATTGGATTTGCATTTGTATGATGGTCGTAGAGACACAGATGTCACATGGTATTTGAAACATCACTCCATTTTTGTAGCAAACATATACTTCTCATCAATTTTGGATGCTTGAAAAGTTTTATTAGTCTATTCATCTTTGTAAACGAATTTGGGATGAAAATATTATAGATGTAAACCTTTTGTTCATGCTAATTATGTTTTTCTATTTTATTATCAACATTATTTATATTGTTTAATTGTTTTATCAACATTATTTATATAGTTTAATTGTATTATAATATAGTACAGATATTATAGTCCATATAAATCTATTTATTATATTTATACATACTATTAAATCATGAAAATCTCAAAGGTTTCATGTCTAACCTTTAATTTAATCAATTAATTCCTTTAGTTTAATCAATTAGTGAATTCAATTGAATGCATTATTTACAAGAACTTAATAGTTCCTTATAATTTATTTATGAAGATAATTAGTGTCATTCTTAAAACTTTTATTTAATTCCTTAATTTAATTCAATTAATGGAAGACATAAGTGAGCATGGATTTAAAGGATCAAATGTCTAGATTGCTCTCAAAGTGTCTTAAAACTTTGGACAATGTCCAAGTTTCCCCCTCTAAAATGGCTTGCTTCATTTGTACATGGTGTTTCAAGATTTGTACCTATGGCGAAATTACCAAAAGGGTAAAAAAAACTCAGTTCTCTTAATAAGGTATAAAGATTATAGATATAGATAATTACACTAATGGTCTTTGATTAAAACAAAGTTAATTACATAAATGGTCCTTGTAGATGCAAAAAGGTATTTTGGTAACTTCACTCTAACTTAACAGAAAAGTTAACAAAAGTTAGGTGTTAATGCCCCAGGTTATTACAGAATGAAAAGTTAGTACCTCAGAATGAGATTTTAAACTACTAGTACCTGACCTTGTTACTTTCATTAAAAATAAACCATATGGACTAACGGTGTAATTAACTCTAACATGTTTAATATATCTTAAAAATTCAACTAAACATGTTAAAAATCAATTTTTAATTTTTTTTTTTTTTGGCGTTTTCCTTATAAAAATGTGTGGAAGCTATTGCAATAAAAAATCATTTTTGTAAAAAGAGTAAATTACTGTTTTGGCCCCTGTGGTCTAGCCAGTTTAACCATTTCAGCCCAAAAAGAAATCTTTTAACATATCAGTCCCTGAAGTTGCATTTTATAACGGTTTTGACACCTGACACTAACTTTGTTACTTTTTTGCAGTTAAGTGTAAGGGTAATTAGGTCATTATATACCTTAGGGGTTGTTTTTGATAATACAAAGTTCTTTTAATATTTAAGAGATTATTAATTCAATTAGTCGAGTTTTATTTATTATTATTTCGTTATTTTCATGATTATTATTTAATAAAATACGTTTTAAATATACAAATAAATATGTGTTTTCATTAACCGTTTGTTTAAACCATCTATCGTTTTTAAATTCGGTTGTTTTTTAAAGTATTTTTAAACACTTCATTTTATACCATTCTTTTTAAAATCATTTATTTTTTAAACATTTTTAAACAACTCACTTTTTTAAGTCGTTCATTTTTTCAAATTTTACAAAACGACGTGTATAAAAACAAAAGGAATGTAATATTTGAAAAAAAAAAAAAGAAACATTATAATAAAAAGTTTGCAAAAGATCGTTCATTTTTCAAAAAAATTTTAGAATGGTTTATTTCTTTTTCAAATCAACCATTTCTTTGGATCGTTTGTTTATTCAAAATTCGTTACATTTTTAACCTTTCGTTTATTAATTCCGTGCGTTTTTTTAGTACCTTACACTTGTTAACTTATATTTTTAAGGTTTTGTTTTTTTATAAACGTCATTTTTCTAATCTCCGTTTTATAAACTATTCGTTCGTTTATGTTTTTAAATTCCTTCGTTTTTGAAATCATTCATTTTATGAAGTTCTTTTTCCTTGACAGCTATAAGTAAACTTAATAGCTATACAAAGTTTATAAACTATATAAAGTTTAAAAAATGAACGATTTCAAAAACGGTTCTAAAAGGAATGGTTTAAAAAGAAACACTTTTAAAAATTAACGACTTAAAAAACGAATTGTTTAAAAATGTTAAAAAATGATTTTAAAAAGAAAGATATAAAACGAATCGTTTAAAAAACTTTAAAAGAGAAACAATTTTAAAAAGAATGATTTTAATAAACAAGCGGTTTAAAAATAAATAATTTTAAAAACGGAAGACGATTTAAAAAAAAGGTTAAAAAACAAATGATTTTAAATACGATGTTTATAAATAAACAAACGCTTAATGAGAATATATATATATATATATATATATATATATATATATATATATAGAGAGAGAGAGAGAGAGAGAGAGAGCAAGGTTCATTTGAGAACCACCCTAATTGCGAGAACCGCGAGAACCAATGTGAGCACAAAATAAAATATACAATAATCAAAAAGCACTCAAATTATTTTTTTAATATTTTAAAAAAAATCGCTATATTTAGTTAGCAAAAAAAAACTTTTTTTTTCGAGTAACAGTTATCCATGCACATGTGCATATGTATCATTACTTCGACAAATTCCGTAACACGTTATCAGTAATAGAAAATTGCACTTTAATTTACAATACCATCCGTAATACAGTACTTTTTACATTACCAATATTCAAAATGCAAATGCTCATCATTATGTATAACCATGATATAACGTGTTTTGGTACAAAAAGTTTGTGATTTTGAATGGAGAAGTAGGCCCATATACATGTTTTTTGGTTAGTTATATCTAGTGGTTGATGGTTTGGTTATAGCTGTCAATTTATGATGTAATATGTTGATTGGATGGTATAAATGGTGTTGATATACATGTAATAAAGTGAAAATATTGGTAATGGTATTGTATTATGGATGGTAGGAGGTAATGGTATTATATTATGGATGGTAGAAGGTAGAAGGTAATGGTATGGTATTATAGATGGTATGATATATGAAAGGGAAAATGTATTCAAAGTAGTGTACCAAAACAACTTTTTTCATGTTGATACATATAGATGCACTGTATTTCTAATATTGGTAATGTAAAAAGTAGTGTATTACATATGGTAGTGTAAATGAAAGTGCAATTGCCTAATATTTGTAATGAATTACGGAATTTGTCAAAGAAATGACAAAAATGCACATGTGCATGTTTGTGTATTATGGATGGAATGATAGATGAAAGTGAAAGTAGTGTACCAACACACCTTATTTCATGTTGATAAATATAGATGCACATGTGCATTTCTAATATTGTTAACGTAAAAAGTAGTGTTACACGTGGTAGTGTAAATGAAAGTGCAATTGTCTAATATTTGTAATGAATTACGGAATTTGTCAAAGAAATGATACAAATGCACATGTGCATGGATAACTGTTACTCAAATTTTTTTTTTTTTGAATTTTTTTATTATAAACGAAAAATAGCGATTTTTTCCAAAAAAAATAGTAAAAAAAAATTTTGGGTGTGTTTTAGATTTTTTTAGGTATTACTGTTTGTGTTCACACTGGTTCTCGCGGTTCTCGCAATAAAGGGTGGTTCCTAACGGATCCTTCTCCTATATATATATATATATAGAGAGAGAGAGAGAGGTCGGTTAACGTACAATACCACTTATCCTACATTACATACGCGATATTCTCAACCGTTGGATCTTCAATCCATCAAACCAATTTAAATCATTAAATTAGTTAAATTAATGTATTCAAATATTGAAAAAAGGTTAAAATCGTCATTACGATGTCTTGATCTCTGTAACCGACGGAGATTTGAATCTTAATTTCAAAATCGTATTCGAAAATCCAACCACTAATCAAAATTCGATCCATAAAATCAAATACACCAACTTAAGATTCTTATTCACCAACCACCTTCTGCGATTTCATATCTGATGATTTTGGAAGTTCAGGATTCAAACAAATATAGACCGTATATGGAAGAAGATGATGCAGGATGAAAATTATAAATATGCGAAATACATATTGAATGTGCGAAAAACCAATGCAGACAAAGAGAAAGGTTTTTTTTAGTGTGCGAAATCATGTTTTATAACATGCGATTTTAAAAAAATGAAATAATGTTTAAGATTTCTTATAGTGTGCGAATTCTATTTTTACACACATGCGATTTAGAAAGTGAAGTTGTCTGTGGTTTCTTAAAGTATGCGAATTCGTTTTCGAATCATATGCGATTTTGAAAAAAATGCAGTTGATGATTTCATTTTACTTTGTCCTAAAATGCAAAAACAAAAAATTATGAATTGATAATTAAAAAAAAAATAAAAATTAACTATTTTATATATAAAAAAATGAATTTATTACCGATGTGACTGTAATGTGACTTGTAATGATCAATTTTATCAAAAATACTACTGAACTTACCACCCTACCTACATAATTTACTATTTTAATATAAAACACCCAAGGATAACTACCTTCCATATTAAGACATTGAACACAAAAACACACAAAACACACCCACAAAATGTCATCTGAAGATTCAGAACAGATAAAAAACATTGCAATAAAGGAACTATTGTCAACTCGCACATTGACATAAATAAGCACCGATGTCAACTCTTCTCATTTGATTCTTGATGTGCAGGGGAAGATCCTTGAAGAAATCAAGAAAAATCAAGAGATGTGGGAGACACTACTTAAAGAACCACCATCAAGCTTCAAGGACGCAACTTTAGATCACATAAAGGAACAGTCTCGAGCTGATGACTTAGCCTTCTCTTTCCTAAAAGATGCTCTAAACACTGTGAAGGAGAAGATGGAGTTCAGCTCGGCTGAACGTGACAAAATATTTGTTTTAAGTAACTAAATTTCTGTTTAATGGTTTTATGGTTTTAGTTGTGTTAGACAATAACAACTACTTTATATTTATGTTTTGGGTACAAGTTTTGAAAACATCTTCTGCTTCATTATAATATAAATCGCATGAATGAATTAGACATCTTTGTGACAAAAAAAAAACAAGATAACTCAAAAATCGCATGTACTAAAATGAAAACAAAGTGAAATCGCATGAAAACTACTTATATACTGATGCATATGAAATCGCATGTTTACATACTAAATCGCATGTTTGTATAATAATGAATCATCTGTATTAAAATCTCATGTTTCTCGTATAAAATCGCATGTACAGTAAAAAAATTTACTCTTCCTCATCTGAAACCTCCTCCCACTCATCTTCTTCAGTGCCATCATCACTACCTCCACTGTAATCTTCAAATTCATCTTCCTCTTCGTCATTTTCAACCTCGTTGGCTTTATGGCTGGGATCGTTTTCAATCTGGACTCCATTCATCTTCTTTTGTTGTTTGCCTTTCAGTATCTCGCAAGTCCGAATATCATGACCTTTTTCGTTACATACACTGCATGTCCTTGACCTTTTTCCTTTGCGGCTGATCATTTGTTCCTTATTCGATTTAATCCTTTTATGCGAGCCACGTCCTTTGTTTCTTATACCAACCGGCACACGTACAATTGGAGGTGCATTAGTTACTGGTTGTTGGTAACCAATCAACTTTGAAAACCGGTCAAACTTTGGATCAAGCTGCTTGGTTATACGACTCTGGTCAACTTTTTCTTTAATCTGCTTCATTTGATCCCTGACTAAAACAAGTTGATCAAGGTCGGAAATCAAATTGCTAACCAAATACTCCCCTGTGTATATTATTTCACGAGCAATCTGTTTAGCCTTATGTTGCCCATCCTTATCATTCACCTTTACATCGAACGTGGCGTTTAATTCATTCGGAACCACATCCTTTGTACATCTCTTCATAACATATTTGTTTGGTATTTTTTTAACACCAAACATCTTGAAAAGAAAATAGATGTGTTTACATAGCAGCCCATACTGTTCAAAACGCAAACAGCTACACTGTGCAGTTACATCATTTTCAAGATTCTTGAAACACACCTAAGAAATCCAAAAAAAAAACAAAAAAATTAAAAATTAAAATCGCATGTGTATATGAACAATTTCGCATATCTAAAAACTCATTTTATTGAAATAATTTAAAATCGCATGTGTACATCAAATTCGCATATTTTAAATATGTATGCTATAATACCTCTAATAACCCATATCCATGAGCTTTAAAGTCTTTCAACGATATCCTTATCTGTGGACCCTCGATTTTGGTGTCCATCGGCAGGCATTCGGTAATAGTTCCATATATCTCTATTTGCTTATCAAAGAATATAGACCTGGTGTATATCTTAGCAGCATCTTTTTCCAAAGTAGTTTGGCTCCAATCATTAGGCTCCGTATATCTTGAAATGTGATCATTCTTTCTATGATTGAACCTTTGGACATCCATTGCACCGTCAAAATGATTCATAAACTCTACGACAGTGAGTTGTGAATTAGCCACCTGGCAAAAAAAATGGTTCTCACTCTCTGATCTCGATGTTGTTCTCATAAGTCCAGACATTGGCTCGTGCCGGTAAAAAGCCGGAATCCACATGGATCTCATCGCAAACATATCATCAATCCATTTATTTTGGGTGAGACCGTAGTCAATCATCACCAACTTCCACTGTCTCTCAAATTCTTTAGCCTCAATGGAATCAGTCCAAACAACATCGCACATCCTCCTTTTAAACTCATCATTATTGCACAACTCATGTCCAACCTATTCCAATAAATGATTTTTATATCAGCCTATAACTAATCTATATTATAAAAAAAACACTAAAAACATACAATATGGTATGCTATACCTTATCTGCCACTTTTTTCATTATGTACCACATGCACAATCTGTGTCTGCTGGTAGTAAAAACCTCCTCAATAGCCTGTTTCATCGCAGGGTCTTGGTCCGTCACTACAACCTTTGGCTGCCGTCCAAATGACTTTACGAATGACTTGAGAAGCCATTTATAAGAGTCAATGCTCTCCGATGACAACAACCCAGCTCCAAGGGTTACATTTTGACAGTGGTTGTCAATCCTAGTGAATAGAACAAACACCATCTTGTACCTGAACAAACACATGCGAAGTACACATTGTAACATGCGAAAATGAAAAAATATCACATGCGAAATATATAATATAACATGTGTTGGGATTGAACCCTATAGAGGAACAGATGATATAAAGCCAAAACTGGATCAGGGCAGTGGATCCAGCATAAGCAGTTGTTTGCATAAAGTCTTTCCCCTTTGATGGTGATTTTAACAACTGCTGCCCTCTAAGTACTGATCTGCTACAACAACTGATGGTCTACAACAACTGTTGCATTCTAAAGACTGTTGATGACTAAAGTGTTGATGCTCAATCAACTGCCTTAACTCAAGTACTGCTGAAGACCAAAGCACTACTAGGGATGAAGCAGTGGAATGAAGAATCAGTTGTTTGCTTTCTTTATTTGTATTGTAATCAGTTGTTTAGATAACAATAGTTAGATAACAATGTTTGTATGGATCAGTAGTTTGAGGTTGTTTAGGAAGTTAGATGTCACTATCAATGGTGACGTCAGCAAAGATGCCACAGTGGTTTGCTTTGTAGTATAAATAGAGCAGTACTCTGTACTGTTCTATTAGCTCTTTCATCTCTGTTATTCTGTACAAGCAATCTTGGGAGCTCAGGCTGAGGGGAAGACTTTTGCATGCATGCATATTGTAATCGTTGATTGTAATAAATATAATCATTCGGTTTGATGTCAAACATGTGTGCTTAGAATTGTTCTCTCGTTTGATTGTGTTAAAAGTTTATTCCATCTTAATTCCGCTGCACTTAATACAATTTCATCTTCATTTTGTTAAACGAAATCACAATCAATCAAACTCAGATCCTATCAATTGGTATCAGAGCTCGGACAGTCAAATTTGATCTAACAATCATTTTGACATAAATAGTTCAGCTCATAAGCGTTGATACTTTCAAATTGTTTGCTTCTTTGAAAAATAGAGTAAGGGTTAATTACGATCAAAGTTGATTCATCAGTACCTGTAAAACAACCAGGATGACGTCACAATCACAAGATGTTAACAATAGCATCGGTTCACTCCTCAAACCACCCATGTTGAAACGAAATGAATACAACATCTGGGAGCGAAGGATGAGTCACATCCTAGCTCAACAGAATACCGGATGTTGGAGGTCGGTTGTCTTTGGACCACATGTTCCAATGGCACCAAGTGCTGAAGATCTAAAGGTCATGGTTCCTAAGAAAATTGAGAACTATACGGATCAGGATTATCAGAAAATTGAACTGGATGCCAAGGCATTTAGCATCGTTGCATCTGCATTACCAAATGAGATTTATGCTGGGCTGTTACACTGTAACGGTGCCAAGGAATTGTGGGATGCACTTAAGGAACAATTTGGTGGTACCGAAGAAGTAATTGAAAACAATAAAGAAATTTTGAACCAACAGTATGAAACATTTTGCCACATTAAGGGTGAAACATTAACACAACAGTTTGAGAGATTTAGCTGTCTCATGAGTGAACTAAAACTTGTTAAAGTTGAATTTGCTAATGCTACACAAAATAGCAGGTTTCTTAGGTCACTCCCTGAAAAATGGGACACAATTGCTTTTGTTACAAGGAATTCTGTTGGGTTCAAAGATCTGACACTGACCCAACTTCATAGTAGACTCCTGACCTATGAAAGGGAGTTAAACCAGAAAAAGAAGTTGCAAGAGTCTGGAAAAGTTGCAGATGACTACTCATTTGGCAACACAGCTCTTCTGGGTCAGGAAGAGTCTGGCAGTAGTAAGGATCAGAGTTATGATCATTTTATTAACATAAATGTTGGTGGTAACTTCAACTCTGATCCTCACTCATCCAGATATGCTTTCACAGCAAATGGAGAAAGCCAGAACTATGATAATCTGTGTTTTGAACTCAATGATTTACAGCATTTTGATCCAACTGATTTGGAGGAGATGGATATCTTGCACCAACTTGCTTTGTTAAGTGTTAGGACTAGCAAGTTTTACAAAAGGACAGGGAGAAAATTCCCAGGGTTACATGGGAACTTAAAAGTAGGGTTGGACAAGTCTAAGATCAAATGCTACAAATGCAATAGGTTAGGTCATTTTGCTAGGGAGTGTAGGATTCAAACAACTGGACCAATTATGACACACCCTACATCAAACCCTAGACCACAAAATAACCAATCCATTGTGCATTATAATCATTATACCCCTGCTGCTCATGTAAACACTGCTCACTATGCACACTCCGTAACCTCTGTTCCTGTGCATTATGTCCAAACCAGTGTCCCTCAGATACAGTATGTCCAGGCCCCAACTCCTCAGGTTCAAGTACAACCAGCTGCACCACAACAAGTTACACCAGCAGTGGTTCAACCAGATCAGCAAAGCTTTTTCACCCAAGGCTTTGTTGACTGGAGTAGCTTACCTGATGAGCTAGGTGATGAAAATTTTGCTCTCCTTGCTAAAAATGATGTTTCTAGTGATGATTTTTGTTTTGTAGCATTGGAGTCTGTACAAGAAGGGCTGACAGCTGATGAAGGATAGTCAAGTAATGAAACAGTGGATACAATTGCTAAGGCAGTGGTTAATGCTGTGGTTGATGAAATACTGTTGGAAGAAAAAGTTGAAACTCTGTTGGAACCACTGACCGACCCATGGTCTAAAGAAGAGGAGAAGAAACATGGTGAAAAGGAAGAGAAGGTAGCTGATGAAGAGGTTACTTGTGACTGTGCAATGATGGCTGCAAGCAAGGTATCACCCCAGGTCCTTAAAAACCTTTGTTCAGACAAATGCATCATAGCATTTGCTAACATTAAGGAGGTGAATGAAAACTTTGTTGATAAATTTCTAACCTGTGAAGTTCAATTTGAAAAATCTTTAAAAGAATTGAAAAACAAATTGTCAGAAAAGGATAGTGAAATTTGTAGCCTCAAACAAGAGCATAGCATAGTCAAGGACCAACTCCAAACTATGATAGAAAAATATCAAGTTTGCAAAAAGGAGTTGGAATCCACCCAAATAACATGTGAAAAATGGGTGGAATCCTACAAAGGCTATGAAGTCATGCTTGAAAAATAGATTAAAAGCAATGTAAAATTTGGTGTTGGTTATAGAAAACATGATGATATTGAAAAAACTGCTTTTGAAAAATTTGTTCAACCCATTGCTGAAATCATACCAACCAACAAGGATGGCCAAGAAGTGAAAATCACTGACAAACTTGGTAACAAAATCACTTTGGAAAGATCTGTGGGGTCCTTAACCTTTGAGGAAATTGAGAAATACCAATTTAAACCCACATGGTCTGATGAGTGTGACATCCTTGAAAACTTCAAACCAATGGACTTCACAACCATTGATGGTGTAAAAGCTCCCAAGGCAAAAGTGATTCCTCTTAAGGACATCCCAGCAGTTGTTCAAAAATCTGTTGCTAATGAGTCTGAAAAGAAGAAGAAAAGGGAAAAGATTAAAAACTTGTTTTGTGATTTCTGTGAAAAGAAAAATCATTTGACCAAAGATTGTTTTCACTTAAAAGCTTATGATCTTAACAAAACAAGCACTATTGAGCCTTCACAAAGTTGCATCATCTGTGGTAAGTCAAACCATTCTACTCAGCAGTGTGTGTACCTAAAATCCTTTGAGGTCAAAAAAGATGAGTACATGTCAAAAACACCAATGAGCTCATCTAATCCATCTGTCAAGTTCACCAAAAACCAACCACTGTTTGTGCCAGTTCAAACAGCTGTTACCAAACAGCTGAACCAAACCTCTGTTAAAAGAGATGTTCAGGTGACTGATGCACCCCCTGCTAACCAATACCGAAGAGGTAAAGGTCAACCACCATACCCTAGGGTCCCACACGTTTATGAGGCTTACAAAAAACCCTCTAAACCAAGAGTGAACAGGCATCCCTTTGGGTACCAGCAGATGATAGGGCAAGACCCCCAATAGTGGTTAGAGAAAGCCAGTTCCAAAACTGTCCAAACCCCTGAGCTAACCACAGTCCATCCACCTGAACTTGACATAGATACTGTTGTGACCCCATCCAAAGCCATACTGGCTTTGGAGACCCTCATGAACTAACCATTTACTTTATGTGCAGGGAGCTTCTGCATTCTTACATAGTTTTTGGTATGTAGATTGTGGAGGCTCCAGGCACATGACAGGATGTAGAGCCCTACTCAAAAATTCAAAACTCATGGAGGGGGGGATATATCCTTTGGTAATAATAGTAAAGGGAAGGTGATGGGGTCTGGTACAGTTCAGTCTAGAAATGTTAAGTTTGAAAATGTCAATCTAATAGACAATCTAAAATTCAACCTTCTTAGTGTCTCTCAAATGAGTGATAAGGGCTATGGCTCATTCTTTACTAAGGATTGTTGAAGGATTGTTGGACCAGAAATGGTTAAAAAGATTGAAGAAATAATAAAAAATGGAAAAACTCAACTTGTTGCTCAAAGAAGTGGCAATGTCTATGTAGTTGATTTGTCAAAAGAGAGCCCCAGGACTTATGCCTGTCTATTCTCAGCTGCCTCTACAAAGAGACAGAACTTTGGCACAGGAGATTGGGGCACACAAATCTCAAGACAATCACTGCTTTGTCAAAACAGGGGTTAGTAAGAGGTCTTCCTCAAAAACTGTTCACCTGTCCTGAGCATTGTGTTTCCTGCTTAAAAGGAAAACAACATAAAAGCTCTTTTAAGCCCATTGAAGAGTCCAAAACAACCAAGTGTCTGCAAATGCTGCACATGGATCTGTTTGGCCCAGTTCAAGTCATGAGTCTCAAAAAGAAAAGATACTGTTTGGTAATTGTAGATGACTTCTCTAGGTTTACATGGACTTATTTTTTACATTCCAAAGATGAGACTGCGGGCATTCTGCAAGACTTTGTGACACAGGTTGAAAAGCAGTTTGATTTACCAGTAAAAGTCTTCAGGAGTGACAATGGCACAGAATTCAAAAATAAGGAGTTGGATGCCTTCTGTGTGTCAAAAGGAATTGTAAGGCAGTACAGCATTCCAAGAACACCAGAGCAGAATGGGGTAGTTGAAACAAAGAATAGAACTCTGATTGAAGCAGTCAGGACCATGCTTACAGATTCAGGTTTGCCTTTAACTTTCTGGCCAGAGGCAGTAAACACTGCTTGCTATGTCCAGAACAGAGTTTTAATAAACCCTAGGCATGAAAAGACTGCTTATGAAATTCTGTATAAAATCAAACCACTGATCTCATTCTTCTAAGTATTTGGCTGCCTATGTTTCATTTTAAACTTAAAAGATTCCATATCAAAATTTGCAGCCAAAGTAGACAGTGGATACCATCTGGGATACTCAACCACTGCTAAGGCCTACAAGGTGTTTAACACCAGGACTAAGACAGTGGAAGAGACTTTGAATGTGAAGTTTAATGAACTTTCATCAATGAAAATCCCTGCAAATCCTGCAGAACTATTTGATCTTGATAAATTCACATTTGAAAATACTGTTGTCAAGACTAACAGTGCAGGTCCATCTCAATCTTCTCCACCAGAATATGGATATGAAGTTGTGATCCCACAACAAAAATTCAAATCCTCCATCAGGGCAACAGATGTTCAAAACAGCTGTCAAAGTCCAACCACTGCTACCTCAACAGTTGTTGACCAAAGTAGCCATTTAACCTCTGTTTCCACATCCACAACCACCGTTGGTCAAAATCTGCCATTAGTGGATAAAAGTCCATCAAGTGTTACACCATTACCACCAATCCCTCCACCTCCATTTCAAACAGATGTTGGGTCTTCAAAGTCCACAACAGATGTTAGCTCAGATGATTCACATCTGCAGCCTTCACCAACAAATGCCATCATACCATACCAAGGAGATTTAATCTTCTTGAGATCTCATCCACCTGATCAAATCATTGGCAACATCAATGAAGGGGTGCTCACCAGAAGCCAATCCCAAAACATTTGTCTTTTTGTTGGTTTCCTATCACTTCATCAACCTGTCAAGTACCAAGAGGCACTAAAAGACAACAGTTGGGTAGAATCCATGCAAGAGGAGCTCCAACAGTTTAAAAGACAACAAGTATGGGAGCTTGTACCACTACCAGAGGATGTAAGTCCAATTGGCACAAAGTGGGTCTTTAAGAATAAAACTGATGAAAGGGGTATTGTTGTAAAGAATAAAGCCAGGCTTGTGGTTCAAGGTTACAGACAAGAAGAGGGGATTGATTATGATGAAACATTTGCCCCTGTAGTAAGATTGGAAGCTATAAGATTGTTCCTGGCCTTTGCTGTCAACCACAACATGAAGGTGTTTCAAATGGATATCAAAAGTGCTTTCCTCTATGGTACAATTCAAGAAGAGGTGTATGTTTGTCAACCTCCAGGTTTTGAGGATCCATTTTATCCAGATCATGTCTACAGGCTTAACAAAGCCTTGTATGGCCTAAAACAAGCACCTAGGCCTGGTATGAAACTCTTTCCACCTTTTTACTCTCTAATGGTTTCAAAAGAGGTACAATAGATAAAACATTATTTTTAAAATGGAGAGGGAAGGATTTGATGATTGTCCAAATTTATGTGGATGACATCATTTTTGGAAGCACATGTCATAAAATGTGTAATGAGTTTAGGCAACTCATGACAGCTGAGTTTGAAATGAGTGCAATGGGTGAACGGCAATGCTTTCTTGGTCTCCAAGTTCAGCAAATGCAAAATGGAACTTTCATCCATCAAAGTAAATATGCAAAAGAACTTTTACACAAATTTGATATGGATGATTGTAAACCATGCAGTACACCCATGACAACCACAAAGCTGGTCCTATCTGATGAAAAGGATGAGCTGATTGACCAAACCTTATATAGAAGCATGATTGGGTCTTTATTGTACCTAACTGCATCTAGGCCTTACATCATGTTTGCAACATGTGTTTGTACAAGGAGTCAATCAGCCCCTAGAAAGTCAAACCTTATTGCTACAAAAAGGATATTCAGATACATAAAAGGTGCTCCCACACTTGGTATCTTGTATCCAGCTAATGGGAATGTCAAGCTTTCAGGATATTCAGATAGTGATTTTGCTGGATGTAACACAACAAGGAAGTCCACTTCAGGAGGGTGCCAATTTCTAGGTGATTGCTTAGTATCTTGGCAAAGCAAAAAAGCAAGTAGCAGTTTCAACATCCACTGCTGAAGCTGAATACATTGCTGCTGCAAGCTGGACAGCCCAACTCCTGTGGCTTCAAAATCAATTGCTGGATTTTGGTATCACTGCTTTAAAAACACCACTCATGTTGGACAGTCAAGCAGCAGAAAATATCATCAAAAATCCAGTTTCACATTCAACCACCAAGCATATCGACATCAGACATCACTTTGTGAGGGATTGCTATGAAAAAGGTTTGATTTCTCTGCATGATGTTCCAACTAAAGATCAGCTGGCAGATGTGCTAACAAAAGCACTAGATACATCTACCTTTGAAAGCTTGGTCTCTAGAATTGGCATGCTAAACATGGAATAACAAGCAAAATCTTGTTTTTCTATGAATAAAAGCATTAAAATGTTTTCAAAAAATCAAAATTCCATCCTTAAAAATAGGTAAAAGTGAAAATTTTCATAAATCCTTAAAAGTCTGCCATATCCACTGTTTTGGTTCAAATATCTGTTTTGGTAATACCATCCACTGTTGAAAGTCAACCTCTGTTCCCTCATAATCACTGTTGTTCAAAATCAGTGTTTAAACCACTGACACAGGCTATCCACTGATAGTTAAAGTCACCCACTGTTTTCATTTGTCTTTTTAGCAACCACTGATACTTGTTCCATCAGTGGTTTCTTAAACAATTGTCTTCCATTATTCATCTTTCCATCAGAGGTTGGCACGTGGTCAGTACATATCCGTCAGATCTTTGTAACCGCTGCCACGTCAGCATTCACTTTATAAAACCCTGATCAAAACCCCAAACAGGGTTTTTACTGTCGAATCGAATTCAAAATTCCTTTCTAAAACAGTTTTTCCCCAAAGTCTCTCTCAAATCTCTCATCTTCTTCATCGCCGATTCACCATGACTGAGATTCCGTTCAAATCCTCACACAATTACTTGGGTATATTTGAAAAACTCAGTGATACCAACACCTTTGATTCTATCATTGACACGCTTTCATCCACAAAGTACAAAACTTTGTTAACTTGCGATGCAACCGTCTACTTGACTACTTGACGGGAATTTTGGAATAATGCAACCCTTGAGGCCATGGACAAAAAGGTTGTTGCTATAAATTCTTCAATAAAGGGTATAAAATTCTCCATCACACCTCAAACTATTTCTGAGGTCTTTGAACTCAATGGCATTCAAGGTAAAAGTTCTTTTCCAAAAATAGAGTATCAAAATGATTTTCAGGCAAGAGGTTATGAGGAACAAATGAAGAAAGATACTCTACAAAAAGGCAGCTTTCCTCCTGCCATGAGATTTTTCTTTCACACTCTTCTCATGTGTGTTTCTAATAAGACCACTGCTTTCAATGAAATTTCATTAAAAATCCAATACTTGGGGTATGCTATTTTGCACGAAGAAAATTATAACTACTCCCAAGAGATTTTTAATGATTTGGTCAAAAATGTTAATAAAAAGGCATTTTTATTATTTCCAAGGTTTTTAAGTTACTATTTTAAGAAGAAGTTTTCAAAGGACAATACCCATGTGCTTATCCAGGGTATTCCTATTCAAATAAACAGTTTAACTGCTGAAACATTTACAAGAATGTTAAAACCTTCAAAAACACAAACAGAGGCACCTGAGCAGACTTTAGCAGCAACCACTGCTCCTCAGGCACCTGCTGTTGAGCCCACTGCTCAAGGTGATCATGGCAGCAAAACCACTGCTATGAAACCCACACCTAAAACCACCAAAAGACCAAAGAAAAAATCCCAAAAGTCCCCCAAACCTACCAAAAAGGCAACTCTGGAAGATGAGATCCCAGAGCAACTGCCAGTGACAACACAAAAGTCACCAATAACCACTGCTGCTACTTCCTCACTGCAGTTGGTAAAAAGATCTTAACCCGAGCCTAAAACTCCTCCTGCATCCTCACAAAAGGATCAGGTTGTAAGCACAGGGACCCCACATTATGAAGCTCTAGGTTCACTTGGATCTATCTTCCTCAGTCCTAATCCCAAGGACATGTCTCTTTCTTCTCCACATCCTTCACCTCTCACATTACCACAATCCATGATACCTTTGTTGCAAGTTGTGGGTATAGCTCAGACTGAAATCAGTTCCTCTCAATCACCTATCACTGAGAGTACACTCCCACAAGTGACTGAGTCTGATACTTATACCTCTGCTATCCCAGCAACATTTGAGGAGGTTACACCCCTTGATTTACATGTAACTCTTGGTGGTAGTTCAAGCGAAGCAGCTACTACAAGTGTTGAACCCACTGGTTTACACTTGGACAATAGTTTCATCCCTAAGACTTCCTTGACGACAATTTCTTCTACGGGGCCCATGGAGTTTCCAGTTTTTACTGGCTCCCTTAAAATGGTAACCTCTTTTGAAGAAAGAAGTCCCCAGTACCAAGAAAAAGGGGCATCAGGGGATGACTTTTGGGAATCTTTCCCTAAGTCAACCACTGATACAACCACCACTGGTGGGAAATCAGATGATCCCATTAACTTGGGTGATGGTTTAATGTACCGAGAATTGACGGATAGAGTTAACAAGCTTGATACATCTGTTGCAGAAATCAAAGACATGTTGCAACAGTTGTTGAAAGCACAAAAGGTACCACCCACTGCTGCTCCAACTCAAACACCTGTTCCATCATCTGCTCCCACTGCTGCTGAGCTCTGGAGTTTGTTTCAACCTATGCTTATCCAACAAAGACAATATGTTGATCAGCAACATGAAATTCAAGTTCAAAAGATCAGGAATATGATGGAAGCTAGGTTTAAAGATACACCAGCTGACATCAAGGAAATTAAGGCTCACTTGCTGAACACCACTGGCACTGCTCCTCCCTCTATTATTTTTTTGGATAACCCTCCACCAGCTGATGCCAAAAAGGGGGAGAAAATGAAGCAGTTAAAGAAAAGGGGATATGAAGATGGGTTGTACATTACACCAGATAATTCTAGCATGCTTGCAGACATCCCTAAGCCAGATGGTTCTAAAAAGGTTGATGTAACCCTAAATGCCATTGCAGATGAAAAAGCAAGGTTAAAAAGGGATATGGAGGCTAAAGGCAAATCAAGGTTTGAAAAAGAGAAGGAAGTGTTGATGTAAATGGAAGAGCAGGGTACTTCTGAGCCCAAGGATGAGGAAAATCCTAAGCAACAAAGAAGGCAACCCACTAGAAAAGTGTGGCAACCCAAAACCACACCTTCTAAACCTCCTAAAAACTCCCCACATCAAACCTCCAAACCATTACCTGTTGAAACACCTGTTGTGTCAACAACTGTTGATACTTCAGTGGTTTCAGCAGTTGTTAACCCTACAACCATCACTTCAACACACACATCAACCACTGTCATCATCACTCAATCCACTGACTTACCAAAAACCACATCACCACCAAAAACATCCTCATCACCACCATCACCACCTGCTAAAAAGCAGAAGACATCAGGTGATACATCATCTGTTGTAATGGCAACAGTGGTTGAAACACCAGTTGTTTCAACAGCTGTTAGTCAATCCCCTGCCTCTCAAATCACCACAACTCAACCCACCAAAACACCACCAACCTCTCCTAAACCCAAAAGGAGAAGGATGATTTTGAATGAAGATTCTTCACCACCTCCAACTTCCTCACAACCATTGACCCTTGTTACAATTCCTAACCCTGTTCCATTTTCCTCAATAAAAGCTCAAAATCCCAACACTGCCATTGTATCTGCAGCTGTTTCATATCCATTAGATCTTCCAGCAGTAAGGGAGGAGATCAAATCCTTCTATGCTGAAGATGACCTTGCAAAAAGATACTTGCTATCTCTTCAAGGATATCCTGGGCCTAACAATATTGAAGAATACTTGATGCTTAAGGCTCAATAGGCAGAGGATATGTCTAAAAGAAACACAGAAGGAAAATCAGACAAAGAAATACAAAAAAATTACCAATATCTGCTCACTCAAGTCAGAACTTTGGAACAATTTTCAAAAGATCTTTGTCAAAAACTTTCAGAAAGAGATGATAAAACCTTGAAAAAGGATTACATTGAGCACATTATGGCATTCAAGAAATACAAGGGAGAAAAAGCCCTATATAAAGAATGGACAGTTGGTGAGCTCAAAGAGGAGTTAGAAAGAATTGAAAAAATGAACAAAGAAAAAATAAAGCACACTCCTCCTATATGGTCTAAGTACAAAAAGAATGTACCAGACAGGGCTCTAAAACTGAAAAGAATGAAAGAAGAGCTCATTGCAGCTGATTTTAGGTCTAGGAACCAAGTGACAAGATGGAAAGAAGAAAAGGTAATTGATTCATATAAAAGGATGGAAGAGTTGAGGAAGAAGGATCCAAAAATTCCCTAAAAGCCTGTTTACCCTAAAGCAGTGGTTCCAACCAGACCACTAAAGCTACAAATCAGAAAATCCACTGTCCCACCTGCTGCCCACTTTTATCAAAGAAAGAAACAAAAGCAGATGGAAAAAGAAACAGCAGAGGATATAGCAGCAGGGAATGACATTATAAAATTGGTTCTCAAACAAATGATAGCTGAAAATCCTGAACTTGCAAAAGCTCAAGGTACTGCTCAACCAGTTATCACCAGGCCACAATCTCCAAACTCATCATCAATAAAAACTCTTCCAAGAAACCCACTGGATTCAAAAGTACTAAAGTGGAAAACTGACAAACAGACCCACGTACTGACTCTGATCAAATCCAATGGTGAAGTGAAGAAAATATCAAGGGAACAAGCACTGGGCCTGAGTGTTGAAGATCTGCAAGATCTCCTTGATCTTACACTGTGCAGGGATGAGGATGATACAGATGCCCTGGACTTTGAGTTACAACTTAAAGGACAAATAAGGGAACTTTTGATGAGGCAATAAAGATCCAAGAATAATGAGGGTTTTGGCATCATCTGTTCTAGGGGAGATTGTTGGGATTGAACCCTATAGAGGAACAGATGATATAAAGCCAAAACTGGATCAGGGCAGTGGATCCAGCATAAGCAGTTGTTTGCATAAAGTCTTTCCCCTTTGATGGTGATTCTAACAACTGATGCCCTCTAAGTACTGATCTGCTACAACAACTGATGGTCTACAACAACTGTTGCATTCTAAAGACTGTTGATGACTAAAGTGCTGATGCTCAATCAACTGCCTTAACTCAAGTACTGCTGAAGACTAAAGCACTACTAGGGATGAAGCAGTGGAATGAAGAATCAGTTGTTTGCTTTCTTTATTTGTATTGTAATCAGTTGTTTAGATAACAATAGTTAGATAACAATGTTTGTATGGATCAGTAGTTTGAGGTTGTTTAGGAAGTTAGATGTCACTATCAATGGTGACGTCAGCAAAGATGCCACAGTGGTTTGCTTTGTAGTATAAATAGAGCAGTACTCTGTACTGTTCTATTAGCTCTTTCATCTCTGTTATTCTGTACAAGCAATCTTGGGAGCTCAGGCTGAGGGGAAGACTTTTGCATGCATGCATATTGTAATCGTTGATTGTAATAAATATAATCATTCGGTTTGATGTCAAACATGTGTGCTTAGAATTGTTCTCTCATTTTTATTGTGTTAAAAGTTTATTCCATCTTAATTCCGCTGCACTTAATACAATTTCATCTTCATTTTGTTAAATGAAATCACAATCAATCAAACTCAGATCCTATTAACATGCGATATATTCAACACCTACTCTTCAATGTATATTAACATGCGATATTGCAAGTTTAGGAAAATCATATAACATGCGAAACAAATTAAAAACCATTTTATGTAACACTTACGTGTTTGTCTTGAAAGTAGCATCAAACGATATCACATCCCCGAACTCCATAAAGTTACGCTTGCATAACCCATTGGCCCAGAACAAACCAGTTAACCGTTTGTCATCATCAACAGAATATTCAAAAATTGTTTGTACGCTGGCAGCATATGAATATCGTGTGGACATACAAACTTATGATTATGGCCATCAACAAATCTCTTTACTGTATATGATCTACCATCCACCGTGCAAATCATAAGTTGAGCTTTGCACCCAGTTCTAATGGTCCCCCTGATCCTTGATTTAAATGGCTTTTTTGACTTCGAATAAGCATCATCAATAAATAATGGCTTATGTCCCTCTTTAGAACAAACAAAATACTTAGTTTTGGTTATACCACCACTGTGTACTTCACCACCTTTCCGAGTAGAAAAACCAACTAACTTAGCATATGTTTGGTAAAACACATATGCTTGTTCGATAGAGGTAAATTGCATTCCAACCACAGGTGTAGCTGATGGTTCAACCTCCGGAGTGTAAACCCTTTCATCTACATAAATCAAATCAAAAAAAGGAAAACACATGCGATTTATCGGACTCGTAGCATGCGATATATTAAAAACTCCATAATTTCATCATAAGAACAACAACACGTGCGAATTATATGACTCATAACATGCGAAAATGATCATTTTGATAAATATGTTTTACACATGCGATTTATGATATCATAAACATGCGAAATCAGCATTTAGAATAAAAATCACATGCGAAATCAGCATACTCATAACATGCGAACTTATACAAATTGCTTTCATATCAATTATGCTCAACATTCAAACTTCAAATCAGTTACAAAAATGCAAAATCATTACTATGATTAAACAAAACAAGTCTACGAACAATTTAAAGATCTGAATTAACATAATTACCATTCGAACACTCATTTAGACCACTTGTATTTGCATTTCGATTTGGATTTGGATTTGCAGGTTCCGGATTTAAAACATCGTCAATCGTAACTCTCTGATATGCAGATAATTGAACATGATCACCGATCGATCAAGCTTCTTCAAAATCAACATCTGTGTTTCTACCGATGCTGCTCTGTGGACCCATTGAAAAAACAATTGAATCAAACCCTAACGCAGAAGAACGAAAACTGCAATTTGAGAATTATGAAAAATTTGAAACTGATTCGAATAATAATTACCGGGATATTAGTGTAACGAACTTCTCGCTGATTGAATGATCAGACGATTTTGCCCTCAGTTGATTGAATGAATTGTCTGATTTAACCTTATGAGTGAAAAACGAATCAAGACACGTGTACGGCCAATAAACTCACGTATATAATGTACGATTAGGGGATTTATATCCTACACTTCCTCTATATATATATATATATATATGTATATATATAGGCTAATTATAATGAAGAAACCCACTCCAGTTAAGAAAACTGTGAAAACTCTATAAGTGGACCAGAAGTAGCCACGTGTTTTTTGTAAGAGATTGACTAAGGGGCATATTGGGAAATTTGCACTAGACAATGCATTAAATGCACCAATTGACATTTGAACTAGACATTGACACACACTTCTCTCTCTCTTTCTCTCTCTCTCTCTCTGGATAATCATTTCCAATCTAAGATCATTCATAATCAACCATCAAAATTCTTCTTCTTATCAAAATCATTCATAATCAACCACCAAAACTCTAAATCTACAAGTGTAACAAGCTTGTGACGGTGTAGTTCATAATTCTTCTTCTTATCCATCGATCCACCACAAATCATCACCAAAACCACTGGTTTTCTTGGCGGATTTAGTGCTTTGAGTGGTTCAAGATCCGATGGTGGTTCCAAGATCCGGCGGTGGTCAACAAAAGATGATGTTTCAGATGTTGAAGATGATGCAAAAGATGTTTGATGTTTAACATGAGGTTCCAGATCTAAAAGATCATCCAGATCCATAAGTATGTTTGTGTTTTTGTAGATCTTTTTTTTTTTTTTGTGTTTTGTAGATCTCCAACTTTTTTTGTAATATTCAGATTTGTAATTTTTTTGTGTTCCAGATCTAAAAGGTCCTCCAGATTTGCACTTTTCAGATTTGCAATTTTTTGTGTTTTGTAGATCTTTATTTTTTTTGTGTTTTGTAGATCTGCTTCTTTTTTTTATTTTTTTGTTTAAGAAGATGAATGTTATTACTGATTTTATGATTGAATCTAAAAAATCTATTGTTGTTGGATTTTTGTTAATGAAGCTATATTTTTTATATAAATTTTGTAACATTGCTAGTTACATTACTTATGTTGGATTATCGTTAATAAAGTTTATTTTTTATGTAACAATTCTCATAACAATTCTTTTGCGTCTTAGTTATGAAATGTAACAATCAAAGAAAAAATGCATGTTATATTTTTTTGTGTTACATAAATAATGCATGTTACTGAAAATAAAGTGCATTGTTTCACTTTTTTTTATTGTTGTAAAAATAAAGTGTGTTGTTACATTTTTTTCCAGATTATTGTAAAAATAAAGTGACTGTTACAGAAACAAAGTGTGTTGTTACATTTTTTTATGTTAGAAATGTAACAATCAATCAAAGCAAAAATGTCTGTTACATTTTTTTGTGTTACAGAAATAATGTACGTTACAGAAAATAAAGTGCATTGTTACACTTTTTTAGATTATTTGTAAAAATAAAGTGTGCTGTCAATTGTTTTCCAGATTATTGTAAAAAATAAAGTGTCTATTACAGAAACAAAGTGTTACATTTTTTTGTGTTACAAAAAATTTGTTACATATGTGACGTAAAATTGATCATGTAAAAATTATGTTACCTTTCTATGTAACATTTGATCATGTAAAAATTATATGTTACGTTTCTATGTAATATTTTTATGTTACAGAAATAAAGCGTGTTATTACAAATGTGGCATAAATTGACAATTAAAAAATGTATGTTACATTTTATGTAATACAAATACAAATGTATATAAAAAAGAAACAAAAGATCTGATGTATATAAAAAATGAAAAAAAAAGAGAATTACATAAAAAAGAAACAAAAATCTGACACATACAGAGTTTTTGTTTGTTTGTGTCAAATAAGTGTAAAATTCTTCCCATTTTACCCTTTAGGTACACATTATATATTTTAATAATGAGAGAAAGAGATAAAAATCATCAGATATGCAAACAATCATTCTAGCCATTCATCCACTCTAATCAATGGTTATTATTGGGTTTTCAGGGTTTCTTCAACTCAAGTGAGTTTTCAATTTATCCTTGCCCTATATATATATATATATATATATATATATATATATATATAGGTAGAGGATCCTGTAAAAAGTCCAACTTTTGTAAGAAGTGTGAGAAATAATTTGGGAATGACAAGTGTCCCTTATCTTAATTAATTCAAAAGGGTATATTAGTAATTGTCCATTCTTATCAATTAATTGATTTCCAAAGATAACTGCCAAAAATATCAGGCGATATATTAGGGATGTGATTCGAATTCGATTTGTTCTATACATTTAATTGTTTACGGTAAGTTCTTGTTGTAGTGTTATATTCCCCAGTCAATAGTGTTATATTACGTACAGATATCTTTTAATCTCCTTTTCATAGTGTTTTATCCCCATCAATATTGTTTATTCTGTATAGTGTCTTACAGGAAACAGATAGTGTTATATCTTTCTATAGTGTTTTATCATGTAATATACTGTTCCTTTCATAGTGTTTTATCCTCATTAATAGTGTTTTATTCTGTATAGTCTTGAATCATAGATGTTTAAAACACCACACCATGAACAATTTCTCAACCGTTTCGCCGTAAAACACCCTGCAGAGCAGATTGAGAAATAAATTAAAAAAAACCCTATTTTTTTGATGGAGATGACCAGGAATAAGGATGTTGAACCAAACCTAATCACTTTATAACACAATGAGGATGTCGATTGCTGGTTATCCCCCCCCCCCCCCGATTTCGCGATAAACACCCTGCGATTGAGAAATCAAAAAAAGCCCTAATTTTTCGATGTAGATGACAATGAACAAGGATGAAGAACCAACCAGATTACCTTTATAACACAATGAGGATTCCGATTTCGCCAGTGATCTTCGAATTTTGATAGAATTTGGTCAATGATTTTTGAAGGTGTGGTGCGTGATATCAGGAGATGTGATCGTGGGTTAGGATTTTAGGATACAGTTTCCATATTTTGAATGTGTTAAAAGACACTATTACCCCTCTAAATAACAAATCAGACCCTATACATAAAACACAATTTACATTTTAGTCCCTTTTGATCTCAACCATTAGATCTAAGATCTAATGGATTAAAACACTTCTTACACTTCTCACAATTCTACTCCTTTTTATACTATCCCTACCCTATATAGGTAGAGGATCCTATATATATATATATATATATATATATATATATATATATATATATATATATATATATATATATAAGGGAAGGCTAGACAGAAAACCCTTAAATTTTTAGAAAACTCTGGAAACCCAAATCTCCCCCCATTTTTACCCAACTTCCCGACATTTTTTTTTTTTTTTGAAAAAAATAACACATGTAATATACATGTTTTAGAGTGTTTTGGGCCAAAAAAAACAAAAAAGCGCCGAATGGATTTTTTTTTTTAAAATAAACAAATTTCAGCAATGTCCGGTCGCCTAACATGTGTTAGGCACAAAAGACAGAAATTGCTGAAAATTTTTTTTTTTTTTTAAATTATCCCTTCGGCGCTTTTTTGATTTTTTTGGTCCAAAACTCTTAAAAACATGTATATTACATGTGTTATTTTTTTCAAAAAAAAAAAATGTCGGGAGGTTGGGTTTTCTAGGGTTTTTTATATAGATAGGGTTTTCTATATAGTCTTGCCCTATATATATATATATGTATATTTAAAACATATTTTGTTAAATAACAATTGTGAAAATAAAGAAATAATAAAAAAAAACTTAAGTAATTACATTAATAATCTCTTAAATATTAAAAGAAATTTGTAATTATCAAAAACGGCTCCTAAGGTATATAATTACCTAATTACTATTACACTTAACTGTAAAAAAAGTAACAAAGTTAGTGTCAGGGGCCAAAACCATTATAAAATGCAACTCAGGGTCTGATATGTTAAAAGATTCATTTTTGAGTTGAAAGGGTTAAACTGGCTAAACCACAGGGGCCAAAACAGTAATTTACTCTTGTAAAAAAAACTTTTTTTAACTGTTTTTTAAACGTTAATAACTCTTTCATACGACATTATTTTTTATAAAAATTTCACTATAAAAACGCAATGGACTAAAAACACAAAAAAAATTGTTTTTTCCTAAAACGCAATAAACTAAAAACACAAAAAATGTGTTTTTTTTTCCTAAAACGCAATGGACAAAAAACACAAAAAAATATGTTTTGTCATTTTTTTGTAAAACACAATGGATTAAAAACATAACAAATGTGTTTTTTATTGTGTTATAAAACGTAATAGATTAAAACACAATAAGGTGTGTTATAAAATGCAATTTAAAAAACACAATGAAGAATTCTAGAAATCTAAATACCAAATAACCATAATTGATAAAATAATGTTAAAACGCAATGTAGAATTAAAACGCAATAAAGAATTATAACGTAGCTCATGATATTTAAAGTTCAAACAAATAATTCATGCATGTCAAAAGTTAATGTTGACAGTTCTCTTATCCAAACTACACCCCATTTCTTAATTTGAAAGTTTCGATGGATGATCTGATAATGCAAATAAAATATAAATCAATGATACCAGTGGCGAAGCTTGAAAATTTCCACCGGTAAGTCACTGGACCTAAAAATTCTATATAGGTAAAAAAAAAATTTATAAAACCGGGGGTCGAAAACGTATATACTATATACCAAAAAAAATCTATATGAAACATACATATATAACACTACTGAGCGAAAAGTTCGGAGGATCGGGTAACCCCGGCCCCTTAGCTGTGCCCTGAATGATACACTTTTTGGATTAAAAAAAAACAAGAATTAAAAAATTTAAACAAACAAAGATAACTTACGGAGCCCAGCGAAGAAACACAGCTGGTTTTAGAAAGAGAAACAAAAAAATTTCAAGCCTTCATCTTCATTTTTTATGTTTGTTTTCCGAAATCAGCCATTCTTGGTACCTTAAATAAACACCAAGAACACACACTAAGTATGTGTGAGAGAAATTGATGCAGTTTCGCGTGCAATCAAATGGCTCAAGAACGATTGATTAATCAAAGACGATAAAACGAACCAAAGGGTTCAAGAACAAAGTTCTTATCATTAAAAATCAATCAAAAACTCACTAAACAATAACCCTAGATCCTAATTTATAAGGAATGAAAAGAGATATATTATGAAATTTAAATCCCCACAAAATAGGAAACTAAATAAAAAGAGATAAAAATTCAAATAATTAAAGATTAAAATGGTTTGGGTTTGTATCCATATGCCCCTGCATCATACTCCCCATCTTCGAAAAAACTCGTCCTCAAGTTTTGTCTTCGAACCAAGCCACCTGGGTCGAATGGAACATGTAATCGAGTCGATTGACAAAATTTGGTAGACCCACTGACAAAATTTGATTGATATATCGGATCTATTCTAGTCTTCCTTGAAGGGTTTTCGTTTGGGTTACGCGGGAAAGGCCCATTATATATTTTCATTTCTTCTACCATCTCCAAGAAAGAAGTGTCCACACCAAATGGTGACCCATCATTTGTTTTAATCGGTGAGAGTATATTCATCACTAGGGCTGTCAAATCATGACTTAGCAGGTTTAATAGGTATCTGATAACACGAACAAAAAAAAATTAACCATGAATACGACTCATTTAACTACTTTATATCAAATGTCTATAAGACGGATGTATATTTTATGCACCTAGAAGGAGAAATAATGGATCCTAACTTTCAAATTTTGATTATTTTTAAAAACGTAAAAAAATCACATAGTGTACTTTTTTGTTATTGTGTCTTAGCAGGTTACCTGCAGGTTACCTATTGCCAGCCCTATTCATCACCAATCGATTAGATTTACATATATGTAGGTTGCTAAGCTCACTTGGAATGTTCACATGACTTCCACCACAATTTAAATTCTGCTCCACTCCTACGCGCCTAATCATATTTTCACTAAACTTTTCAATAGGCTTTATTGGCCCACATGTAATATGGATAGGTGGCTTGCATTCATTATTATAAATAATTTTCTTATCAAAAGCTACGAAGATTTTTTTATCAATAATTTTGAAATCACTTCCAATTTGAAATCGAGGATTCGTAGGAGATAATACCGTGTGTAATTCAAAATTTAATTTTTCCGGATTTGATGGCGGTAATACTCAGACTTCCAACTTCAACGCAACACCAACCCTAGCGACCATGTCACAGTTCTTATCAAAAGCTCTGATACCACCTGATGCAGTTTCGCGTGCAATCAAATGGCTCAAGAACGTTTGATTAATCAAAGACGATAAAACGAACCAAAGGGTTCAAGTACAAAGTTCTTATCATTAAAAATCAATCAAAAACTCACTAAACAATAACCCTAGATCCTAATTTATAAGGAATGAAAAGAGATATACTAGGAAATTTAAATCCCCACAAAATAGGAAACTAAATAAAAAGAGATGAAAATTCAAATAATTAAAGATTAAAATGGTTTGGGTTTGTATCCATATGCTCCTGCATCAGAAATCCTTTTCTGAAATCAGGTATTGTTGCAGGTGGGTTTTGGTGGGTGGTGGCGTTTGTGAAACAGAGGTGGCCATGGAGATAAAGAAGATGCAACTCAGATCTAGATCTAGGCGTAAATAAACCAAAGCGCCTCTCCACCTTAATTTTTTTAAAAGACACATGTTAACATCATATAGCTTCTTAGCCTTCTCACCTCAAATAAATTTTCTATTTATAAAAATATACCATTGACTACACAAACTATAATAATACATAAAGAGTATAGTAAGTAAGAATGTGGATCTTATAAGGTACACAAAATTATTTGAGAACTTGAGAGAACTACTATCAACTAAACAATTTTTAAAAAAAATTTATTAGTTTTTTTTATTAAAAAGTAATTATCGTAAAAACTAAGAAAAATTAAAAAATATATTATACGAGGGATAGCTCATCATTATACGTGTATTTTTTTTTTTTTTTGTAAGATTAGTAATATATAAAAAAATAAAATAAAAAAAACATAAAAAAATCCTTAGTTGATAGCAGTTCTCTAGTAAGTTTGTGATTCTCAAATTACGCATTCTCTATTTTAGTAATAACTAGTTAGTTTTCCGCCCGCGCGTTGCGGCGGGGACCCAATGACTGCAAAACGCGTGTCAGCAACGGCAAACAAATACCGAATATCAAAACATAAATAAAAATGACGTGGTAAGGATAGTCACTCCGTCCTAAAAAATGATTTTAAATAACCTAATATATAATAATAGGACCCACACGTCTTACACGTTGGAAATTCGGTTGTTTTCAGTTCAGTTATTACGGTGCTAAACGTTAAAATATGGATGAGCTCGGTACCGGTAACGGCACCGAAAGTACCGATCCGGAAAATCTTGAAATTAGGTACTGGCACCGAAAATACTCGGTACAATACGGTATGGTATTTGAAGGTAAAAATCAATAAATACAGCTATGGTGCTAGACCGGTGTCGAACCGAAAGTAACGATTCTGAAAACGCCAAAAGGTGGGTACCAAATTAGTACCTAAAATGATTTGGTATAGTAAATTTGGTACCGATACGATACCGGTTTGATTACAGGATTTGATACGATTTGCTCATCAATAATATAAATATCCAAGTTAATTTTACATGCTACAATTCATTCATTACAGAAAAAGACAAAAAAGAAAGCAAAATAAGTTGTTGTGTATATAAAACCTCATTCAAACTAAATACAGTTTACTTACTATGTATATGAAAAGTAATCTAAACGGCGCAATTACTTGCATTGCTACATTGCTACAAGATTTGATGAGCTCGGTACCAACCGGTACCGAAAATACCGTTACCGAAATCCCCAAAAGTGGGTACAGGTACCGAATATACCTGGTACGGTACGGTTCGGTACCGGTCGGTACTGGGACGACACCGATATTTGAGGGTAAAAAACGGTGAATACCGGTGCCGAACCAGTACCGAAAATACACCTGGTTTGATAAATTTGATACCGGTACCGGTACCCGATACCATTTGCTTCTTAGTAATGTTACTATTCATTCAATTCTAATTTTAATATTTTAATATATAGGGTAATTATCAAATGATCTTTTGTGCTAACTTTTAACATTTCAGATCGCTAAATTTATTGAAATTGAAGTGTGCATATGAGAGAGAATTTGTTTGATTAAAAAATAGTAACGGAAACTAAATCCATTAAGGAATTCAACGTTATGGCAAGAGGACAAGCCAAGTTGAGTATGATGCCGGTTAATAGAGCTTCTAGCGAAAATGAGTTCGGATGAAAACAAAGTCTAGTGAAATGTGATCGAGCTAAGACCGTGGGGTATGGGGCGGGGGTTGGGGGAAAACGCCCAAGCCACCATCCCGGGTGGGCTTGGGTTGGGGCGTGGCCCTTGGGGCTTGGGTTTCAAGCCGGGCGTGGGGCGGGTCTAGCAAGGTGACATGGCAGGCTGTGAATGGCCAAACCAAACTAGCCGTTGGGCTAGCCGTTGGGTGCTATTTTGAAAAAAAAAATTAATTTTTCTTTTATAAATACCTTCCCATATTTATCATTTTTCTCACACAATATCAAACACATAAAACACAATCTTGCCATGAGTTCTTCAAGTTATACTGAATCGTCATCATCATCTGACGATGGTGCGGAAATATTTCTACAAACGATCGCGACGGTGGTGAAAGCTATCGTGGAAAACGAAGAAGAGGAGGAAGAGACTCAACAGCCTAAACGCAGGAGAAGGTACATCGCTCGTGAACGGCTCACCGCTAACGATTTGTTGGTAAGCGATTACTTCTCAGCGGAACCAAAGTATGATGAAAAAATGTTTAGGCGTCGTTTTCGTATGAGTAGAAACTTATTTTTAAGGATATCTAGAGATCTTGAGGAGAAGTATGTTTACTTCCAACAAAAACCGGATGTAACCGGGCAATTAGGATTTAGTACGTGGCAAAAGGTCACGGTCGCACTTAGGCAATTAGCGTACGGCAATAGTTCGGACATTATGGATGACTATTTAAAAATGTCTGCACGTGTAGCTAGAGAAAGTCTTCACAACTTTTGTTCGTGTATTCTAGAACTTTATAGGAAAATATATTTGAGAAAGCCCTCGTTCAGTGACATGCAACAATTATTGGAACATCACACAGATTATCATGGGTTACCCGGGATGCTAGGTAGTTTAGATTGTATGAAATGGGCTTGGGAACTTTGTTCTACCCAATGGCAAGGCGCTCACACGAGTGGATTTCACGGAAGTCCAGCCATCATGCTTGAAGCGGTTGCGTCCCAAGATCTTTGGATATGACATGCGTTCTTCGGTATGCTAGGTTCACATAATGATATTACCATCATAAACCACTCGCCCCTTTTCAATGATCGGGTAAATGGTATAGGACCCAAAGGAACTTTCTTTGTAAACGGGGTTGAGTACGTGTATGGGTACTACCTAGTTGATGGGATTTACCCAGAGTGGGGGGTTTTCGTAAAATCGTTCACAAAATACGGTACCACAGATCCAAAGAGATTAAAGTTTAACAGGGTCCAGATGGCTGCACTTAAAGACGTCGAGCGAGCATTCGGTGTTTTGAAGAAAAGGTGGCGAATATTGGCAATGCCTTGTCGACTATGGGACAAGGATCAGATTGGAAACGTGATGTACACATGTATCATTCTTCACAACATGATTTTGGAGGATGAAGGTAGAGCGGTCGTTACCTACTATGATGACGATGACCCCCAACCAGGTAACCTAACAGACGAAGATAAAGCGGCAAATGAATTTTTGATCAAGTCAAAGGATATACATCACAACCTTCGATCTGATTTGGTGGATCATGTTTCAACGATTCCTGGGTTCGAAACAGACGACGAAGACGACGAAGAATGATTGTTTTTTATTTTGATAATTATTATGTATGTTTATGTAGTTTAAAAAAAATATGTATTTTTATTATTTATGTAGTTATAAATATAAATATATATATATATTTAAAAAAAAATGTTGATGTGGCTTGGCCACGCCAGCCAACCCACATCCAACCCAAGCCCCACCATACCCCTTAAACTTGGCGTGGGTTGGGGGAATATTCAACATGCACGTGTCAACTAATGCCCCAACCCATGCCCACCATACCCCACGGTCTAATATGAGTTATTTTAATACATATGTCAAATTAGGTTCACCAGCTACATTTACCTTTATTACAGCTATTGGTGGCGAGCTTTACTGGCATCAATGAAAGAGGCACCAACAGAGACAGTGGTGTTGACTACTCGTCTACTACAGTGGTATTGGCGACGACGGCAGTGGCTACAATGATGACGATGCCTTAGTCTTGGCAAGATCGGTAGCTACGGTTGACAGTGGGGGCAACAAACAATGATGGGTGTCGTCAAGAGAAACATTTTTAAGAATTGCATTTTTAGAACTTACACACTCTAACTCTACTACTAAGGGGGGTAGGCGGCGGTGTTGCCGAGTGGCAAACCCCTTTGCCGATCCCTTTGCCGCCCCACTCCGTATCCCCTAAAGTAGACCCATTTTTTGTTAGTATTGCTTATTTTGACTTCCCAGAGTTCTATAATAATGACTTGTATTACTTATTTTGACTTCCCAGAGTTCTTCTATAATAATGACTTTCTAGAACAACATTAATTTAATTGGAAAATTCCAAATTTTTAATAAAAATTATCAAATTTTGTTAAACTTTTTAGTAGTATTATTATTCATTAAAATTATCAATCATGTATATGTCACCACCACTGCAGTCCCCTTTGACCACATTCACCACCAACACGAAAAAAGGTCCTACATACAAACACAAACGTTACCAGTTACACCTTAAAACCCAAATTCCACATAAAAACATGAAACAAATCTTGATGTCAGCATATAACCCACGTCTACAACAACAAAAAAGCCGAAAGCTAATAAATTTACACACACAAGAAGCAATTCCTAACAAAATGAACATGCAATATTCATAGTAACAGAAGAATACACACCTATATACATACGAGAGAGAGCGCACAAATATATCGAGAAAGTGTTGCAAATGTACACAATGCAGTTCCATTTCTCGACAAGAAACAAAGCACATATTCAATAGTAAGAGTTGAATAAACAACAAACGAGAGCAGGACTCACAGAATACCACTATGACCGCACCCATGCAACAGCATCAATCTCATCTCTTGCTCCTTTATATAACTCGAGTCGTTTAGCAAGATCTTGTCTCTTTGACATCAGAGACGGGTCTTCATCCAGCAACTCCCCCAGTTGTTTACCCTAAAAATATTACAGTTTTACTTGTTAGAACTTGAAACATATAAAAAAATAAATAAAACATTAACAAGTTTCCAAAAGATTCACCACCTCCTTCCTTCCTATTTGTGTGTAGAAGTAATGGAGAAGATTTTGCCTCGCTTCTTTGACTTGACAATAAACAACCGCCTTGGGGATTGTGATCCTGAGCGTGTCAGACACCATATTAATATAAGATGATACGTTTGAGCCGATCCTTCTGAAATGGGCATCTCCGTAACGGTCCCCTAATGGGTCACTCGGGTTTCCACGGTCTGCAGAAGGTGGGTTTCTGCGGTCTGCATGTGAGGGAGCAGGCCCTGGCCCAGGCCCAACTTTCTCTGCTTCTTGTGGAAGTCGCCTAAAGAAATCGACTGTGAGATAAGAAGACTCCATTTCCACCAATCTGGAAACTGTCTTTTTGCTTTCCACACGGAACTTTTCCAATGCTTCAGTTGCTGCAGCAGCAAGAGTAGATTGAAGTGTTGGAAACCGCCTTAATTCCTGTTGCAACCACTTTACATTTTAAGAGAATTTTGGATGCACTGTTAAATTGGTATGTCAGCTTTTGGCTGACTTATCAAACGTTGCTGACGTGGCATCTTATACACTATACAACATGTAGCACCTAATGACCTTTACATTTTTCACAAACATTTTATGTGTGTGTGGCATCTGATGTGGTGCATGACATGGCATCAATCATGTGCCAAATCAGCTTTTATAGATTAAATTAGTTAAATTAAATGAGCTTGGTGCTAAACTATAAGTTGGTAAATTTGAAAATATACCATTATTTTCTATCAACTATAAAAGAGATCAGATCATTTATAAATGATTAGTATTGTTACTTAAAATCATACCATGGATGAAAAATCGTTGGAATGTGGATAAAAGTAATTTTTTCCCAATAAATCATCAGTTAATAATATTATCAGGTCCATAACACAGAATCCAACTTATATATAATAAACAAGTGTGTTTCTCGAGTCTGACCTCAGTTTCTCCAATCGACTTCCTGACAAGTTCTTTTAAGACAAAATGCACCTGAAAAATGATTTACTAAGTAAGTTGCATATATTATATGAACGCTCTACTAAGTTTTGTTAGTAAACTAATAAAATAACAAAAAATAAATTGGGATAGAAGCTACTTACTGCATCTACAGAAGCTTCAGCGGGTCCCCTAAAATAATTTAATGCGCCTTCTATAAGGCGTCGATAGCCTTGTTCAGGAGCAATTAAATGAGGCTGATAACCATCTGATTCCGAAACTATTTTTCTCACATTTGGCAGGGAAAGATGCCTATCGAATGGAAGTTTTCTCAAAGCGGCAGGAAGCTGGTTATCAAATACTCCATAAATACGGTCACCTCCAGGCCGTCTGACAATAAAAACAAAATAAAAATTAATTAAATGCGAATTACATGGTTGCAATAATCAGTGTTTAATGTCTCAATAAACAAATTCGGATTCTAATTATCTAATTATTTCTGTGTATTGCTTACCCTCCATCTAGATGCTCCTTAAATATTTTGTCAAAAGCACGGCAAAGTTCCAAAATGGTGTATAATTTAGCCTGAAAAGGAGGAGCATTTAAGTGAAAAGAAGACACTATGGATGAAGTCATATTACACACACAGGAAGAGAAGCTTCTCACTCACCCCCTCATCAACTGCAATTGGCCTCCCAAGACGGTCCAATTCGGCTTCCATCTCATCAATACCTTTGTTTATCAACGCGATAATACCTGGTATTTTTGCTTTTATTACTGATTCCAAATGCTGTACATGAAATCATCCAAATGTAGTCAACATGTAAACTCAACTCAGTTTGACATATACACAAAACAAAGTACCTGAGAGAGAAGTTTTGCAAGATATACAGAACCCATTTTACTAGCCAAGTGTCCATAATCAGGACTCGTATAAAAGTACTCCTGTTCCCTTCGCCTTGCATAAATCATATCAGTGTTTTTCAGAATATCCGCTTGGGATCTATTCACAATTCCCACCCAGGGATGTTGCAGACGATACGCTCTGCCTTCAAGAACCTTTACAAAGATCACATTTACACCAATATTGGATAAATAAAATTCACTTAGGGTCAATTGAATATTCAATATCACATGATCGGTTTCAAACACAAGCAACGTGAAAAAAGAACAAGACGGAACTCACATCTAACGCATTAGTTCCTTTGTCCATTAGATCAAGCTTTGTCAACACACCAAAGGTCCTTTCACCTGGTCAATTCATAAGACGAAAACGAAGGATTTTGAATAAATCTATATCTATATCTATAATAATAAAAGAAAACCATGGGGGGGGGACACATGTCATTCATTGGAGCCATCTATTTTTTGGTTTTCCCGCCTCTCTCTTCTACTTAATTATGGATACTTATTTTTTAATCAAAGATAGTTATTATATCATTAACCAAATGAATTTAATATGAAATTAGTTATTAGCTTTTTAAATAAAGCTATTTTTTTACTTAAAAGTTTCACCAAGTTCAAAATTATGTTGGTTAAAATATTAAAAAAACGAAGAATATGATAGATAATTGTTTTTATGAGTGATTTATTAAAAAAATCAAATATTTAATGTGGTTGGATGGTAAGAATGGTAAATATATAATATGTTAAGTAATAAAAAATGGGTGGAATTAAAAAATCAAAGTTAGTAATACATTCATACCCAGTTGAAAGAAATAATTTTTAAAAATTAACTTAACAAAATTTATCCGCCGGCACGTCAATATTCATTTTTTATTAAATACATATCTTGACGATTGTATGTTAATAAATTACAATAAATTATATTTTATTAGTACAATACACAAGTTTATTCAATTGTGTAACGCATATGTTTTATTAAAACATAACTTTTTATTACTAAATTATATAACATTACATTTATCAACCCATGTAGTACATGCAATTGTAACCTAGTAAATATGAATATATCAAAACTCAAAAGCAGTGAAAAATGAACATTTCAAAAACAATAAGATAAACCTACCTGAAGGATCCACCTCTTTAGCAAGTTTCATAGCATCAGATGTTGCGATATCTTGGTTAGCAGGTGATATTGCTAGTATGATGGAGTTGGGCTGAAACACGCGCCATCATCATCATATGTCAAAATTTTAAGAAATTCCCATGAGAAAAATAGAAAAAAGTACACCTTTTACTTAATCAAATGTTTCATTGAAATAGAAACTATGAATATAACTAAATTACCTTATCAACATAAGTTCGAACCATCTTTTCTATATCTTCTACAATACTTTCAGGTTGTCCCTCTGCAAATGAATAGGTTATCTCAGTTAGATAAAGTTCAGATAAATCAAAGAATGCAATTACAAGCATACAAGGAGAAGAAATATACCAACAGCAACTTTCGTCAATCCAGGTAAATCAATTAAGGTTAAGTTCACAACTGTATCAAGTATCAACAAAGGAACAAAATAAGGTCGGTGTATCATATAAACGGAAGATATTATATATGTGTACACACACACACACTGATAGGGACTGAATATTTTTTAGAGGTGATGAAAGTAAATCTGAACTATATTGATAATTGAAAAAGACAATACAAAATATCTAACCACCTAAGTGGTCCAGGGCTATGCCCTTCTCATGCCTAAGCAATGAGCCTAACAATATACCAATTCTCTTCCTAACCTTCACTAATCACTAATGCCTTATTTATAGAAGTATTAATTACACTAACCCCCCTTACACTATTACAATATACTAATACGTATGCGATCTCTATCAATACTCCCCCCTTCAAAACAGTCTTGTCCTCAAGACTGGAATCCGACAACGACTTCCGGTGGCCGAGGCTGCCCATGCACGACCCATAAATGCGATGTAGCCGAAAACTTCAATCGCGTTCCAATGAGAGGACGGTGGGACAATGAACTCTTTCCCCTGTCAAATGGAGCATTTCCCTTCTCACACAAGTCCAAATCAGAAAAAATCAGGCCCACACCCATTTTTTGCTCCACACCTTGGCCCGGATCTGGATAAACCCAATCCACAACTGTTTTCAGCGCCCCATTGTGGCCCACCAGTGGATCTGAGCCCAACATCACTTGTATGGTGTCCAATAAGAGTCCATTAACTCTATGCGACATCAAAAGGCCATGGCCAAGTGAGTTTTCTTTAGATCTGGACATTATAGCCTTTGATTGAGCTAACAGTGACGGCGAATTCGGAAAAGATGACGGAGATCTGAACAAAGGATCTGCAGAATTACTTCGATCGACCGGAATTGTGTCAGAGTTGGATCTGACGGATGCAACTGAAGACGAAGCTGGAAAAGGGGAAATCGAACTGAAATCAGACCGTGAATCCTGTTGGTGCATCCAATTGAGAAAAAACTTTTGGAATTCTCTCTGTTCCTCCTGATCCGCTTTCAAAACCTGCAACGTTGCTTTAATTTCAGCCATATCACTGTAAATTTGATGGATCTGTTGGTCATGAGTATCCAGACGAGCATAAACATCCAAACGAACATTATGATTCACCATAATTGAAATGGAAATTGAAGAGAAGCTGAGAAATCTGAGAATCGGACAATTAAAACGAATAGGAACAGATCTGTGAAATCAACGATTGCAAGGGAATCGGAATTAAAATCCGAGACTGAATCTGGAAACGATGATTCAGAAATCGGAACTGAAATCCGATAATTCAGAAATTGGATTCAGAATTCAACGATGTTGCAGCGGGAATTGAAGATTGGAAACGAATTGGATCTGATGGAAGGCAGAAAATCTGGAACGAACTGGATCTGAGATGATGTTGAAGCGGAAATTGGATCTGATTGAAGATAGATCCGAAAATTCAGGGATATCGGATTCAAATTGAGAAATATCCGAAAATTCAGGGATCTGATTGAAGATAGATCCGAAAATTCAGGAAACACAGATCCTAAATGGAAGAGAGATCTGAGTGAAGCAGGAGGTGATTTGAAGTAGAGCAGAAAGGCAGGTCGGACCAATGATAGGGACTGAATATTTTTTAGAGGTGATGAAAGTAAATCTGAACTATATTGATAATTGAAAAAGACAATACAAAATATCTAACCACCTAAGTGGTCCAGGGCTATGCCCTTCTCATGCCTAAGCAATGAGCCTAACAATATACCAATTCTCTTCCTAACCTTCACTAATCACTAATGCCTTATTTATAGAAGTATTAATTACACTAACCCCCCTTACACTATTACAATATACTAATACGTATGCGATCTCTATCACACACACAACATATGTGTGTGTATGTATGTAAAAACTTATATGAGAAACCCACCATTAGGAGAGTATATACTGAGATGAATTGGAATAGGGGATATTTGTTTTGACTTCCTAGTGATTCTGTCCGTTTCATCTTGAATTTCTTGCCTTACTAAAGCTGTGGAAAAAAGTAAACACTAGTTTCTCACATATTCATAAAAAATAAAAAAATAAAAATTGACACCTTGTATAACCGTCTAATACAGAAGAAATTCAGTGGGAGTCACATTACATACAGAAATCAGTAAATCGCCTACGTGGCATGTGCCCAAATTCAGCATATTCTTCTCCCCCATCTGTCTTATGCAACTGCAACACCAATGGTCTCCTTGTGACAATCCCTACAATAGATGTTAATGACTGATATATTATCTCAAAATAAGACCAACGTTTAAAAAAAACGATGAAAAGAAAAGTCATATCAAGAAATTGGTATAAAATCATTAAACTGTAACCAATTTTTCAATCTTGTTCCAGTAAAGTCGTAGATACCTTTTCTAATTATAAAAACCACTCAAGTTTTAACACTGTTCCATTTCTATGAAGTTTTTCTACAACTGTTCAAATGGAATGACCTAAATGGGACAACTGTTAAACATGGTTATTATTTAGTGACTTTTTTCTTCAAAATTAAATTAAACTTGAAAAGACTAATAACTAAATAAGTAAATAGGAATTATATAATATAACTTTCCGTAGATTCTTGCAGACAAGGAACTTTAATGACTTTTGGGTTCGACCACCAAACTTCGTTTGGTAGTCAATATTGATCCCTGAAGTTTCTTTTTTATTGTTTCTTTCTTGTAGACTTGTAGTGAAACTTTTTTTTGGTTTATTGGTTTTTTTTGTAGTGAAGGTGGTTTATATTTTCAGTCCCTCAAGTTTGTATGTTTAACTTTTGACCCTTTAAGTTTTGTCTTATTTTTTTATCTTTAGGTTTAATCTTTCTCGGCGTACATTCAAGTTTGTCTACGTTTTATGCCGGCTCGCGGTATAAGGTTGTGTTTGTCTTTGCCTGTGTTTTACATCACGTGGCGGTATAAATTCGTGTCTTTGTTTTTTTTTATATGTCCCTGTTTTGGTCGTCGTTTGCTTACTACTTAGCACGGTTTTAGAACCCCCGCGCCCGCAACGTGGGCGTTAAACACTAGTTATCATACATGTTCCATTTAAGTCACTTATTTCTAAAATCTTTAAAGAATTTCACAACAATGGAACAACATGAAAACTTGAGTGTGTGTTTTTTTATTTAGGAAAAAGTTTTGAGTGAATTTATTGAAAAAGTGAAGACACTTGGTTACTACTAGATGGAAGGGAAGTAGGGAACTAACCAGATCCTCTGGGAAGAAAATCTCTCCCAACAATGCTCTCCAACACAGACGACTTTCCAGAACTCTACAATCAACTCAATTGCATTAACAGAAATGCAAAAACAAGTGGGTGAAACATTTAAACCTCCATAAACAAACATCTGAAACAGAAAGAATCAGCTGCAATGAACCCTAATTCCATTTTCACCATTTAACATAGCATACACACATTTTCATACCCTTGAGTTATATTAAGTGGTAAGAAAAATGAAGAATACGTGTTTTATGGTGTTATGGTGCAATAAGCCCTTAAGAGTTAAAACAAAGCCACGATTATGCAAACTGTAACCGAACTGAGCTTCAATTCGCAATTCTTCCAACTAGCACAGTGTACGTTAAACATGAAAAATTCTCCAACAGTCTCTTTTTTCGTCAAATTTCTGGCCTCAATAGATGATATATAACAAACAACATCGAAAACGTAAACGAATGTTGCATAACTGAACATCAATACTAGTTTGCCCTCTCTCACACAAACAAAAACAAAAATATGAAATAGTAAGAATCAACTGCAATGAACACTTTTAGACTCTATTTTCACCATTTAAGTAACACACTTACATATTCATTCATTTCTATTACAAAACCAATGTCACCATATCTACAGGGATAAACAACGTCATATTTGCAACCCAAACTTAAACCATAACCTAATTGAGCTTCAACTACCAATTCTTCCAACTAACACATTGCAGCTAAACACAAATTACCAGCCTCAACATACAACAAACAACATCGAAAACCTAAACGAAATTTGCATAACTGAACATCAATACTATCGTAATTTTGCAGCTAAACACAAAAAACTCTCAACCTAGCTATTTTTCAGTCAAATTACCAGCCTCAACACATGACATACAATACAACAAACAGCATCAAAAACCTAAACGAAATTTGCAAAACTGAACACCAATACTATCGTAATTTGGCAGCCTCAACATCGAAAACCTAACGAATTTTGCACAATTGAACATGAATATTATTCATAATTTGGCAGAAACAAGAATAAAAAAAGGTTAATTACAGTGTGAAGAGATGAGGAGAAACCTGGCCTCCGACGACGACGACGGACGGAAGAGCATCCCAAAGTGAACTCAAGGCGGAGTCGCCGCCGCCGTAGTCGCCGAGAGCGGTGCAGGCTCTCTGTATACGGTTAACAAGACCGATCAAGCTCTCCATAGTGGCCATAACTGAAATACAGAATTGCTATTGGTAAGAGAGGAAGTAAGTGTGTGTGTGTGTGTGTTTGTCTGCAACAAGTCAAAAGTGGTGGATAAGAACAGAAGAAGTCTCTCGAAGGAAGGAGGAATGTGGTGGTTGCTGTATGGGAATATTTTGTGTTTGTTTAGTTTATTCGTTCATTGTTGTTTACTAGTTTAGTTTAGGGTTAATGGATTTAAACACCCCCAACTATGGTCATTTGGCCGATGGCACTCTCAACTTTCACTTTGGCTCAGACCACTCCCAACTTAACACATCGATTGTCATGGCACCCCTTCGTTAAATATTAACTAACTGGGTTAGTTTTGTTGTCCTACGTGGCTAATTTTAGATGATGTGGCGTTTTTTTAGATGATGTGGTGTTTTTAATCAGTATATATTCACCCCTCTCTCTCACTTAACACCAGCACCATCCACCCTACCACCGTAACCCTACGCAGCCATTCACCCACTGCGACCACCTACCCTACTCAGCCATTCACCCACTGCGACCACCTACCCCACACCACCAAACACCGCTTAATCTGGATCTAGAAGCCTGTCTGTGCGAGATGATATCGAAAACAAACGACGATGGGTTTTGATTTTGGGGTTATGATGATAATCAGGTGATGTTGAGGAGGGGAACAGTGGTGCCGTCGCAGGGGGTGGTGTGATGTTGAGGATGGGAACAGTGGTGCCGTTGAAATCGCCGGTGAAATCCGCCGTTGATAAGCATTTTCTCACTCGATCGGTTGCGGTTAGGAAACAGAGCACTTGCAGTGTGAAATCGTTGTTGAAGATGACGTGTTGTTATGTGCCGATCTGATGATGTTGAGCCCATGATTCAATCAATCCCCCACTTGCAGTGTGAAATCGTTGTTGATTCAATCAGGATCCAAACCATAAAGGTGTGTAGCAAAGTTTGTAGAGCGTTCGATATACAATATAGTATAGATATATCATATATGTGTGTTTACAGCTATTTTGATGGTGAAAGATGAAAATGAGAAGGCGATGATGATAATGATTTGTGTACGGATTCATATCCGAGCATCGTAATCAGTCATGGGGTCAACATCGACCCGTATCTTGGCGGGGCAACCCAGATGGTATGTGAGAGCAACAACAAGGGTTTTTCGTTTGCTCTTACGGTGCAACCGTTGTTGCAGCCATGGCGGTGATCGTCCCTCTTGTCTGATCTTCATGTTACAGATCTGAGCCACCTCCTCTTTGCTTAAATCATCGATAATTTCTCTTTGCTTAAATCATCTAGGGTTTCATATGGTTTTTTGTTTGGGGGTATTAGGTGTTTTAAAGATGATGAATCAGGTTTGCATTACACGTCAGCTAATGTATGACACGTATGAATGCTACATCAGATTAAATTGCCACATAAGCTCATTTTAGTAACCTGGTTAGTGAATATTTAACGAAGGGGTGCCATGACTATCGATGTGTTAAGTTGGGAGTGGTCTGAGCCAAAGTGAAAGTTGAGAGTGCCATCGGCCAAATGGCCATAGTTGGGGGTGTTTAAATCCATTAACCCTTTAGTTTATTCGTTTTTTTGTTTACTACTTTTTGTGTTTACTTGGTATAAACTCACAAGGGTTTTTTCACGTATCAGTGACACGTAGACAGATGCTTTATGATTGGCTCTTGAATATATGTGCAGCGCTTAACACTCGTCAAATCCATGGCGAAGCCATCTATGGCGCCCCCCTTTGACGTCCAGAAAATAGGAATAGGGGCGCTATTAATGGTGATTTGGCAAGGGAGCCGAACTACATCGCCTGGTCTTAGTGTATTCATTTTTTGTTTACTAGTAAAAGTCTGGCTATCTGGATAACTCAATAGTAAAAGGCGGTGATTATAGACAATGCTGAGTAGCTCACCTTTTCAAATCACGGGGAAAAGTTGTTGTCTGAAGAGGCAAAGACTTACTGTGATAAAATCCTATTAGGATCAGATTTGTAGTGGTAGGTGATATTACGTCGGAGGCCACCATAGCGCCCTATGGCGCCTCCCCACACCGCCCGGGGGGGCTATACCCATACAAATCGTTTCTCTTGTGAAAATTATAACGAGGTGAACACATTTGCCTCTCTCACACACACACATATATACGTACACATATAACTCTATATCTTCATAATCCTTCACTACACACATATGTTATATAACCCTTACATTTCACTTTTTTGTTATTTGTCACATAATCCTCTTTATGGGGGTTATGTGGTGTTACCACTGTACATGGCCTAATAGAACCACAAATTTATCGTTAATTTCTCATCAAGTGAATATGGTTATGTTTTAAATTGGATATTCACCGTTAATTTCTCATCAAGTGAATATAGTTATGTTTTAAATTTGATTTTTCCTTAGGAAGAATAATGATGACTCAAAATGATGGCTCAAAATAAAAACAAAAATAGAAAGAGAAGAATATATAGTTAAATCCACAAGTGGAACTGCGGAAGAGATAACATTGTTAAACAATAAAAGGTAACCAATAAAATAATACCATGCGTTCATGACTTTTACAACCATCATGCGCGGTCCTACATGGTCCCCACATATCCCTTCGTGAACCTCCCTAATCAGGTAATTTGTATCATGTGGGTCCACGCAACGCAAAAGTGGTCCTAAGTAGGACTTCCGATACAGGATCCCTCCATCCGTTTGGTAATGGAGCGCTTTATGTTGTACCTTCGGTGCTTCTGCTTTATTAGCTAAAAGGATTCCTATTTGGAGATACTGAATAACGAGGGTCATCCAAGATGTGATCCCATTTCGATTACGTTCACCTGGCGTAAAGGAACAGAAGGGTTTTTTAGCACTTTAATGCGTACGTCCTTCGCCAAATGCTGAAAACTAGTAGCAGCCAACTTGCTGAGTGCATGTGTTGGCTTGTTCTTGCTTCTATTTGTCACACCCCAACCGATGACGGAATCGTCGGGGCGTGGCACTGAGCTAAACAGATTGTTCAAGAGAATCCACAACAACTATTAAATGACAATATCTTTAATGTTAATATCTCATACTACTAACAGATAAAGCAAAAACAGTCATTACAGATATTCAGTCTCAAAAACAAATCAATTCCGACAACTCAGATTTATTTAGTGGGTTTCTAGACTTCCTAACTTGATTAAGCGTAGCATAGCATCCTATCAACATGTCACATACGTTAAAAAAAAAAGTCAATACATAAAATGTAAAGGTGAGTACACAAGTTTGAATAGCATATATTATGAAAAGCGTTTACGCATAACCAGCATGTAACACGTAATGGGCGAAGCATGTAACTATCAAACAATGATTATAACTTAACTACGAGATTGCGTTGTAGAGTATGCGCGACACATGTTCAGCGAACATGTGAAGTAAAGTGATGTGATCCCTAACAACCCATGTCCACGACAGGTGCTGAGTCAAAACTATAGTACTATCATTGGTGTAACACTGTATAAGCATAGTACAGGCATTCATAGATCACGTATAACATGCAGGAGCGGTTAGCGTTCATAAAGTGTTTGCGTTGTGTGTTGTGTTTTGATATAGAACGTATGTAACACCCAAAAGCGCGTTAAATGAAAATGGGTTCGAATATACTCACAGTGTTTAGATTGAAGGGAGCGCGTTGAGTTAGGCTGTGTACAAAAGCATAAGTCTTGAACAGAGTGTTGAACAGTGCGTAAAACAGAATGTCGGATGGGTAAGTGTTCGACTGATGATCCGAGCGAATGGGTATAATCCATCCGAACGGATGGTCATCCGAGCGGATGGCCATTCGAACGGATGCCCATTTGAATGAGTGTGTGGTTGTTGAAAAATTCGAAGTTTAGTTAAAATGTTTAAATATTGAAAATTATAAGGGACAGGTCATCCGGATGAATGGCCATTCGAACGAGATGATCTGTAGTGAAAGTTTGTATAAAAAAAATTTCTAAGTAAAAAGTTCGAAGTTTAACGGAGACGGCGTGACGACGTGTCAAACAACGGGAACACACCAAGTCCAGCTCATCTGGTCGAATGGTCTCAGCCCATTCGATCAAACGCACTGTTCTTGATGTAGGTTCATGTTCGACCCGTTAATCGGTCCATCTCTTCGGTGGAAATCCATTTCCAAACCGGCTCTTGACTAAGGGACGAGTTGAGAGTCTGATTTAGTCCAGATTCCATCAACTTTGAGTAGAAAAGTTTGAAAAACAGATGAAAAGTGTTGAAATCTTTCATCATTGAGTTGAAAAGTGTGGAAATCCTCTAGATCTGGTACCAATCTCGATCAAATGGTGTTCCTTAACCGTTTGCCGGAGCAAAACGGGTGAAAACCACCTTCAAGAGGTCCAAATCAATGATTTCAGAGAAAAAGCAAGTGTTTGTGTGTGATTTTGATGATGAAGATGATGTAGAAGTGATTAGAGATGAAGATTGTACAAGATTTGAGATGAAAAGCTTACAAAATGGCCTTGATTGGCGATTGAAAGCGTCCGAGAGCAGGTGAGCGGATGGAAGTGGATGGAAGTGTCAAATCAGATAATAGGAGGTGTACGGGTAGTATTTATAGTGAGAGAGCGAGGGTTAAGTCGGTGTGCGAGGGTGGCGTTCGGTCGGATGGCCATCTGGACGGATGATCATCCGGTCGGATGCCCATTCGAAATGTCACACCCTAACGGATGGCGAAAACATCGGGGTGAGACACTGAGCGAAACAGATTGTCCAAGAGAAATCCATAACAACTAATATTACCAAATGTTTAACGTTAAGTCCCATACCATAACATATTCCGCAAAATAATTATTACAGACATAGCATCTCAAAGACAATAAATTGTTTCGACAACTCAGAATTAAATTGTTTGTTTCTAGACTCTCCTAGTCTTGATTCCACAAAGCAAGCAAAGCACAAGCATCCTAAACACCTGTCACATACGTTAAAATAAAGGTCAATACACATAGTGTAAAGGTGAGCATACAAGTTTAGTAGTATAATAGATAGCGAAATCGTTTTACGCATAACCAGCATGTATCATGTAGCAAAGTGAAGCTAGTAGGTTATCGACAATGAAATATGCACAGACGTGACTGCGAGTTGTAGAATGCGTAACACGTATCACCACTATGACACGTGAAGAAAGCCCTTAACAACCCATGTCCATGACAGGTGCTGAGTCCAAACTATAGTACTGTTGTTGCTAAGGTGTCAGGCAACAATCACTGTGTAAACATAACATACAAGCATTCATCGAGTAACACGTAACATGCAATAATGGTCAGCGTATAAAAGTGTTTGCGTTGTGTGTCGATTGTGATTTGAAATAGGTAACGTATGTAACACCCAAAAGTGCATAAAGGAAAAAGGGATCGACTATACTCACAGATAGCGTTTAATAAATAAACACCGTCTTGGATTGAAGGGAGCCCTGGAAAGTTAGCATGATTACAGAACGATAGCATAAGCGAAGAATAAGCGTTAAACGGTGCGAGCGATCTGAATGACGAAGGGCCATTCGATCGGATGACAATCCGGACGGATGGTCATTCGATCGGATGACAATCCGTACGGATGGTCATCCGGACGGATGGCCATTCGGTCGGATTGTCCTTCGTTTGGGAGGGATGTGTTTGTGTATGATGGCTTTGAAGTTTTCGTTGTAGCGTTTTAAAAACAGAGAAGTATCTCTATCTTTCAGGTCGTCCGGTCGGATGGCCGTTCGCTCGGATAGCGATCCTTTCCAAGTGAGACATCTCATAGAAAATAAGTTCACAGCAGAATAGTCGTTCGACCGGACGGTCATCCGATCGGATGACTATTCGTCAGGAACTAATAGTCCCGTAACGATCCGATTTCAGTCTCGGTTCGGTAAATAATAGTGAGACGGGTGATTTTGAGCCAAGAACTAAGATAAACACTAGAAAGATAGATAATCATAAGATTGAAAGAAAGATATTTTCATTGAATGTGAAAAGACAAGCTACAAGATTAACATCCACCCCGGGTGAGCTCCCCCGGGGTGGTGGCTCACAAAATGCAACCCTAACAAATGAGGTGTACTTCCCTATTTATAGACCCTTGAGCCTTGTCCTCCAAGCAAGCCGCCTCTTGCTTGGAAAACCTACTAAAGACACTAAAATATCCGACTATTACAAATAAAAACACCAACATTTACAAAACAATAAAGACACTAAATAATGTCGACGTAATTGATAACATCATTCTCCATTTTGACCCAACAATATTCCCCCGAGAATGATGCTATCAATTCTTCAAATGATCTTCAAAAATAAATTTGACGTCGTCTTCGAATCTTCAGAAATCGGCTGAAAATAAAATATCTTTCATTGTCGTTTTCCCCCGCAAATGTTGACCCTCCAAATTAATTCAAGATTCAAACTCAATCGGCAACTCCCACTGTGTGTAAGCTTTACGCCCGATTGAACATCTCTACTATAACTGGCATGTGATAAAGGTTCAAACCTCCAATGATCGAAATAAAATAATCTGCTTCTTTTTTAAAATCTTCAACTCGGTCAAAACTTTAAAGCCCCAAAGTCGCAATATTTTTCTTTCGGCCCATGTAATAATCTTGTACTCCCGGCCCAAAAATATATCATTAACTCTCTTGCCCAAAATTGCATCAAATATCTAGGCCCACAAATGAACTTTTAAGACCCGGCCCATACCTTGAATATCGTAGCCCAAGTAGAAACTCAAACAACCTTAATCCTTCAAATTAAAGAGCTCCAACATGTTATCTTGATATCTAATCTAACAGAGACCACTCTTTAAAAAATTGCCCAATCAGTGAGAATAATCACATCCATTAGGTGAGCCTGAGTGAAGCTTGCACTAGCCAAGCATTTTATACGTAGTCCAGAAAACAAATTGTTCCAATTATAAGTGAGCCCCTAGCCTATGCAACATGGGATTCATGCGTGGCTAAAAAAAATCATTAAGCTCTTAATGTTGAACAACTAAATTAGACCAAAGGGTATGGGGGTCGTCCCCTACCCGTTCCGGCTCGTCGCAGGCGTCCCACACCGCCCCCTCCTTGGCGTCGCGTCTCCGGCGTTGTCACACCCCGATATTTCCACGTATGACCGGTGGGCCCGGTGGGGAGTATCGTGACGTGGTTGGCAACATTATCGTCAAACAACACAATATTTAAATGCACAGCGGAAGCAAAAGAAAGATATATTTCAACTTTAATAAATTGTAATATCAAGTATCACAACAATTGAAATTTATCCACAGACGGATCGAAATAAATAGGAAACATTGTTCAACAGTTTTGACGTCCGAGCTTGCGAGACTTAATGTGGACGCTAGGAGAAAGCCAGCCTAGTTCGCTTAGTACCTGCACTTAACCTTTTTTGGGAAAATACATCAGTTTACACTGGTAAATACAATTAACCGACTCATTTTAAAAATGATTAAAATTGATTTGGATGCACGTGGCACAAACTTTTATAACTTGGGATAATTATTTTAATATATAAACTTGTAAAAGAATTACATGTTCCTTATGCGTTCAGTAGCCCGGTTCGTGCCGGGTTAAAGATCAATAGACACACCACATTATTTATTTTGGCACTGACGGGTGTACGCCTACACCCCGCGCTTAGGTCGTGGCCATTTCGTAAAATGATGCCAAGGATATCCGGGACATGGTCATTAACCCCCCAAAGGCGTTAAGCAAACAAAACATATTTAAACGGGTCATCTCGATAATACTTAACCACCAATCGATTAAGGTCGAATGCCCGACCAAGCGGTATTTTATATACCGTACCCCAAGCCCGTATAAGGGAAAATAAGTTAAAAGTATTTACCTTTGCAAGTATAAATCTCAATTAGCAAATGCGGGTAGCTTTTACCGGGTCTCCTATTCTGGAACAAAGGTTTATAATAACCTATTAGAATCCTAACGGTCTTTAGTTAAGCTTAAGCTTAGACCGGTTAGTTATAAGGAAAGATACGGTTCAACCGCGCGATTAAGCGAAGACCGGAATAGAATGTGATTTAGACCCGAAAAGTTTGGAGACTTGTCTTATATGGGTAATCTAAACACATTCTGGATTTTGAGATAAAAACGATAAGGTTTGACCCGTTTCGGCTAATTTATGTAAACTAGTTACATAAACCGAACCGAACGCGAAGAATGCGTAACGGGTAACCATAAGAGCCATATACAGGTTTCCTAAGTTAATATGCCTCGAATATGTTGTGACATCAGTAAGATATCTTTTATTATGCCCGAAACGAGTTTAAACTCAAACTATGCCCCGTAGGGGCATTTTAGACATTTATAAGGTTATAAAAGAGTTCAAGTATTAACCTGAGTTACAGGTCTGATATAATCAGCAAAAATACTTAATTTAGTAGGTTATAATAGTAGGGTAATGCATATATGTGAAATTTATCAATTATAACCAAACTATGCACCGTAGGGGCATTTTGGTAATTTCACATAAGCCGAACCGCTCAAAACTAAAGTCTGAGTTAAACAAATTTTGCTTACTGTTAAAATATTATAACTTACCTAAAATATCAGTAGGTATCAACCCTTGTATGTTTAAAATAGTTTTAGTACATACTATGCGTTAAAAACGCTTAAAAAGGCGATTAGAAGCCGTTTCCGGGTTCTATATGGAAAGCTGATATTTTTATTATTCCAGAAGGTTTAAAATAGTTTATTTATCATATAAAATCAGTAGCAAAAGGTTTGGGGTCAAAAAGATATGTAAAACTCATTTTATAGCCCAAAAGGGCAAAATCGACAATTACCGACTCAAGCTTATAACTCTAAGTTATGCTCAGCCTAAAATTAATTAAAAATCTTCAAAAATTCCAAAATAATATATTACATCAGTGGGTAAAAATTTTGATATCAAAAAGTGGGTTTAAATAGGCTATATGCTAATTATGTCGTTTAATCGCTAAAAAGCTTTCTAATTACGCTAATGAGCATAACTCTCAATCTACACCTCAAACTGATGTCAAATTTTGGTTACAAGTTTATAATTCAGTAACTAAGGTTTCTACTCTTTTACATTTTCAAAAATCACGTTTTATGGTGAAAAGGGCATAATGGTCAACATATGAGCAATTAACGGAATCATGCATATTAAATGGGTAACTATTGAACCAAGGTGTATAATCACAGAGGGTTATACTAGCATGTAACCTAGTCCAATTAAATCTCTAAGTCATTTCTAAAACATGCTTAAACGGGTCAGAACTGAAAGTCAAAGCAAAAGTCAAATTATGCGACTTTCGGTTCCGAACCGGGTCTTTACTGAAAATTGTCGGGTTGAACATGTTTAGACATGTTCTTACATTAATTACCAAGTTATATTTATGATCAAACAGGTTGTATGCGTTCCACATTGCTAATTATGCGTTAATTTGAAATTTAGCATCCTGTTGACTTTTTAATAACAAGTTTGACCCGACAAAAGACCTAGTTAGAGTGGGAATCAGAGGGTACCCTTTTAAGGGTTTAATGCCCACATAATTACCAACTTATAACTACCTTCAATTCGACTAATCACTGGACCATTAATGATTAATCGCTAAGTCAACCGTTAATTACGACGGTTTGACTTTTAAGCTAAAACTAAGTAAAAACTCAACTAAGAAAGGTTAAGCATACTTACTGAAGTCCTATGCACGATTAGGAAGACTTAAGGCCTGCTCTTGAACTCCAGGAAGCTCCAGAAATGCAGAAGGAAGGTGTGATCAATTGGTTGCAACAAGAGGCCTTTATATAGTGCTTAAAATCTCATAGATCATTGACACACAAGCCTACCAATGGCCATGGATCATCCACAGATGTCCCTAAGGGCCTAGGAATTATTTAAAGGTCGCCCATGGAGTGAAATATATGTTTAAAGTCGGTTATAGCGTGAAAACAGGCTGCTGTCTAACCTTTCTGCATCTGGGGATCGAACGCGGCCCGCGTAAGCTTCTGTTAATGCTTACGCGGCCCGCCTGAGCCTTGTATTCAGGTTTCACATTTTCAAGTTGTTGCATCTTGTCTCTTGGCCCTTTCGAAAGGTCAACCAACTTTATTTCTTGCACTTTGAGCCCTCCAAATTTACCTATAAGGGCTTCAAGACTTATACCCACTTTGTTAAGTCCTTGGTCACTTCATGTTTACCCGAAAAGTCATAATTCTCAACGTTGACGCTTTAACCCCTTGTATACGAATTTGATCATAACTTTCTCATACGATAACGAAACTTTATGAAATTGATATCGTGCATTCTAGTGAGCATAATTAACCGTTACAAAGCTTCGGGTTTGCTAAAAGGTCACTCAGAGGTATACTTTAAACATGTTGACACATTTAACCCCTGTAGTTTGTAATCTCTCTCTTTCTTTCATATTTAGCTTCATATGATCCATGATTTATTCGTTTGAAGGTATGAGCATCATGTAGGGTTACTGTAAAGTATATTTACCCCTTGTTGACAATTTGAACCCTTATATTCACATACTTTTCATGTTTGTCAACATTAGTCCTTCTAGAGTATTCTTTCACACGTTCAAGCTTATGACACGTGTCAATACCTTATAGGACGTGAATTTTCGAGGTGTCACATCCTCACCCCCTTAAAAGAAATCTCGACCTCGAGATTTACTGAAACAAATGAGGGTACTTTTCTTTCATTGTGGACTCTACCTCCCACGTGTACTCGGGACCTCTACGGGCATCCCATTTTACCTTTACAATAGGCACATGCTTCCTTCGAAGCTTCTTAACCTGTCGATCCTCGATCGACACAGGTTTTTCGACAAACTTCAAGCTCTCCTCTATGTGCACATCTGTATGTGGTATGACCAGTGATTCATCAGCGAAACACTTCTTCAGATTGCAGATGTGGAATACATTATGAATACCACTGAGCTCTTCAGGTAAGTTTAACTTATAGGCAACTGATCCGACACCTTCGATGACCTCGAATGGTCCTATGTATCTCGGGCTTAATTTGCCTTTCTTACCAAATCGCATCACTCCTTTCCAGGGTGATACTTTAAGCAACACCTTGTCACCTACCTCGAAGTTAAAAGCTTTACGCTTTAAATCTGCGTAGCTTTTCTGCCTATCCCTGGCAGCTTTCAGGCGGTCACGAATCTGGACAATCTTGTCCGTCGTTTCAAAGACTATTTCCGGTCCTGACAATTGGACATCTCCAACTTCCGCCCAACAAACGGGCGTTCTGCACTTTCTACCGTATAAGGCCTCGAAAGGCGCGGCCTTATTGCTGGTATGGTAGCTATTGTTGTACGAGAACTTGATCAATGGCAGGTGGTTATCCCAACTACCACCTAAATCGATCACACATGCACGAAGCATGTCTTCCAACGTTTGAATTGTACGCTCACTCTGGCCGTCCGTCTGAGGATGGTAAGCCGTACTAAAATTTAAACGCGTGCCCAGAGATTGTTGGAAACTTTTCCAAAAATGTGACGTGTATCTAGTATCTCTGTCAGAGATAATAGCTACTGGTACGCCATGTAGAGATACAATCTTATCCACGTACAATTGGGCTAACATGTCGGAGCTATAGGTCTCCTTAATGGGTAGGAAATGTGCTGACTTAGTCAGTCTATCAACTATCACCCATATCGTGTCATTTCCTTTCCTTGTCTTTGGCAACTTGGTGATGAAATCCATCGTCACCATTTCCCACTTCCACGTGGGAAGTTCAGGCTGTTGTAGCAAACCTGACGGCTTTTGATGTTCTGCTTTGACTTGCGCACACGTCAAGCATTTAGCTACTTAGGCAGCTACAGACTTCTTCAACCCTATCCACCAATAGTTTGCCTTTAGATCCTGGTACATCTTATCGGCTCCAGGATGAACGGAATATTTGGAACTATGGGCTTCCTGGAGGATAACATCCCGAAGTCCTCCATAAACTGGAACCCATATTCGTCCATTCAATCTCAGAATTCCGTCCTTGCCCTGAGATAACTGTTCTTCAGTTACTCCTAGCTTTTCATTAGGATAGTTAGCTTCCAACACAACTTCCTTCTGTGCAGCTAACAACCTTTCGTTCAAACTGTTCTTTATCTCAATGCTCTTGGCATTGATTCTAATTGGCTTCACTCTTTCTTTTCGACTTAAGGCATCGGCGACTACATTCGCTTTGCCAGGATGGTATCTTATTTCACAATCATAATCATTTAATGTCTCCATCCATCGGCGCTGCCTCATGTTTAAATCCTTTTGGTTAAATAGGTGCTGGAGGCTCTTGTGATCAGAATAGATCACACACTTGATTCCATACAAGTAGTGTCTCCATAGTTTTAGTGCAAATACAACGGCACCCAACTCCAAGTCATGGGTGGTGTAATTCTTTTCATGCACCTTTAACTGACGTGATGCATAGGCAATAACTTTGCCTTTCTGCATAAGCACACATCCCATCCCGGTGTGTGATGCATCACAATATACCACAAACTCTTCTATTCCATCAGGCAATGTCAGCACAGGAGCATTGCTCAACTTCTGCTTGAGAATATTGAAGGATTCTTGCTGCTTAGGACCCCAATCGAACTTTACCTTCTTACGAGTCAATGAAGTTAGGGGTGCAGCAATCCTTGAAAAATTCTCAATGAAACGCCTATAATATCCTGCCAATCCCAAGAAACTGCGAATCTCTGTGGGAGTCTTCGGCTCTTGCCAATTCATGACAGCTTCAACCTTCGCGGGATCTACTTGGATACCACGCTCACTGACAACATGTCCAAGGAATTGGACTTCACGAAGCCAGAATTCACACTTCGAAAACTTGGCATAGAGCTTCTCCTGCTGAAGTAATTCCAGAATACATCGAAGATGCTTTTCATGGTCAGCTTGACTCTTGGAGTAAATGAGAATGTCATCGATGAAGACGATGACGAATTTATCTAAGTAAGGTTTGCAGACACGGTTCATGAGATCCATGAATGCTGCTGGTGCATTTGTGAGCCCAAAAGGCATTACTAGGAACTCGTAATGACCATAACGAGTCCTAAATGCAGTCTTGTGCACATCTTCATCTTTAACCTTCAATTGGTGATAGCCTGACCTCAAATCGATCTTGGAGAAGTAACTTGCCCCTTGAAGTTGATCGAACAGATCGTCGATTCTGGGCAATGGATACCTATTTTTGATAGTGACCTTATTAAACTCACGGTAATCGATGCACAGACGCATCGATCCATCCTTCTTCTTGACAAACAGGATTGGTGCTCCCCAAGGAAACGAACTAGGTCTAATAAAACCTTTGGCTAGCAAATCATCCAGTTGTGTTCTTAATTCCTTCATCTCTGTTGGTGCCAACCTATAAGGTGCTCTAGCAACAGGTGCTGTTCCAAGGATGATGTCAATTCTGAATTCTACTTGTCTATCTGGTGGTAAACCAGGTAGTTCTTCAGGAAAAACTTCTGGGTATTCAGAAATGATGGGGATGTCTTCAATTTTGTGCTTCGGCTCGTCAATAGTCACTTGTGCCATGTAGATGACACAACCCTTCTTCAAACACTTAGAGGCCTTGAGCATAGTCACTTGCTCAGGCAGTCCATACTGGGTATCTCCCCGAATGGTAAGTGATTCGCCAGACGGAGTCTTGATCACTACTTGCTTCTTATTGCAGACTATCTGGGCCTGGTTATGAGATAACCAGTCCATTCCCAAAACTATATCAAAACCGGCTAACTTAAAGGGAAGTAGGGACAAAGGAAAAGAGTAGTTCTTAATGGATATAACACATCCATCTAACACAGTTGAGACGGTTTCTAAGGTGCCATCTGCTAATTCCACCTCATATTTTACACTTAAGGTTTTAACAGGTAAATTCAGCAGATTGCAAAACTTATTATCTACGAAAGACTTACCAGCGCCTGAATCAAAAAGTACTCTTGCATAGACATCATTTACAAGGAAAGTACCTGTAATCACATTGTCGTCCTGAACCGCTTCCTTTGCATCCATCCTGAAGACCCTAGCATTGGTCTTCTTTCCTTCATCAGCTTTCTTTGCATATTTTGGGCAATTTGTCTTAATGTGCCCTTTTTCGTTGCAACTGTAGCACGCTGCATCTTTCAGCTTCTTGCAATCCAAGGTCTTGTGTTCCTTGGACTTGCATATACCACATGCAAAAGTTCTTGACTGAGTCTGCGAGTTCGATTCAAACCTGCACTTACCGAAGTGCTGTTTCTTGCAGACTTTGCACTTGGGCTTATCACCAGATTGATGCCCATCCTTCTTAGACTCAGACCCTTTCCTGTGGTCATTGTTTCCTCGGTGCTTCTTGTTTGACCTTCGTGAATTGTCATCTTCACGTTTCCTTTTCTCGGAATCCGTGTTCCTCAGCGATCTCTGTCTGACCGCGTCCAGTGTGAGGGACAAAGATATATCAGCTACAGATCTGAAAGTAGCTGGCCGAGAGGCTTTTACACTTGCCTTGATCTCTGGGGCTAAACCCCCAATGAAACGAGCGATTCTTTTGGGTTCCGGCGTCACCAGATAAGGAACCAATCTTGACATTGTATTAAAGCTCGTGAGGTAAGCTTGGCAATCCAGATTCTTCATAACCAATGACAGAAAATCCGACTCAATCTTTTCAACCTCGTGTTGAGGGCAGTAGTTCTCCCTGATGAGGGCAACGAATTGTTCCCATGTCATATTGTACAGTGGAATCTTCCCTGTAGCTTGAATCAACGATCTCCACCAGGCTAAGGCCTCTCCTTTGAACGATTGAGACACAAACTTTACCACATCCTTCTCAGCGCATCCGCTGATATCAACCACGGTGTCCATCTCATCTAACCACGTCATGCAGTCTATTGCTCCTTTCTCCCCAGTGAAATCCCGGGGCTTGCATGAAATAAAGTATTTGTAGGAGCAACCCTTATCACGGGGTCCTTGATTCAAAACAATCTTTTGAGATGGAGCACTTTGCTGGTTTGAGGACTGACGATCGTCATCATTTTTCTTTAGCTCATCCTTCTTGGAGGGTGGCTTGCTGTGAGCCTCAGAATGAGTCTTAGGCTTGGAATGCGGTGCGGATAGGGTTCTGCTCCGTGTACCGCTTGCTTCACTATACTGCCTATCCAAGGCTTTCGTAACAGCATTGTCAATTAACTCTTTGAGTTCCGCACCAGTCACATTGAACCTGGGGGCGTCATTATTCTCCCTTGGGTGACTATTAATTTCATCTGAGTCCGCCATGTATCTTGAACTGTTACATAAGATATCGGCAATAGTTTACTTGGGAGTTTATTAGAATTGTCTTTTATGGCAATTCATTAACCACGGTAAACATAGACCATATTTGGTTAATTTGTTAATCATATTTATTTAGGATTTTCATTATATTTGATCCTAATTATAACACAATAACAGTTTTATTAGCAGCACAAAAGCCTAGTCACAAGGACATTTTTAAATCATAAGCCATGATTTCAGAGAATCAAGGCATTAAGGTTTGAACATAGTTCATTACCTTTTTCTGACAGAGAGTCATAGACTACTACTGTCTTTTGTCTCATATGAAAATGAGTATGGCCCGTAGGCACTACATTACCAATGTATGGTCAAAATATGATCATCTTAATTGATGATTTTAAACTCATGATTTATAGATCATTAAGTTAGGTTGGGAATCTTTTGAAGAATCCTTATAAAAGAATGACGTGTGTGATCTTAATGAATCACGTCTTCCAAGAGCGTTAACATGTTTTCAGATGTTAACAGGAATTCGAATCTTTTTAAACAGGTCTTACCATCTTGGCCAAGTCTTATAAAGACATGTAGGCTAGGTTATACCTTTAAGATTCTCATTTAATATTTAAATAGGCAGATTTATTTTAAAAAGGAATGATTTTGATTTATTTATTTCATGTATAATATATTTATGCCCATAGTGACAAAATGAAATTTAAAAATCTTAACATTCCATTAACATTTAAAAGAGTACACTTTGCCCTAAACGGGACTTTTAATAGACAAATTACCCTCGCAGGGGTTTAACTAAAATATAAGTCCACGCAGGGACCAAATACTAGAATAGATGTCCACGCAGGGACTAAAAAGATAAGTCCACGCATGGACTAAATACACAGATAAATGTCCACGCAGGGACTTGTTTGAAAATAGAAAATACAACAATACATGTGGGGATTTAATGATCCCTCTTCTTCTTCCCCTTTAGCAAGCCTGCTAAGCCCTTGAGGAAACCTTGTCGTTCCCTGCGATCTCTGTGAAAATCTTGCTCGACTTGGTCCAATCTTTGAAGAATTTCTTCCCGTTCGGGTGGGGAAAACCGTGGCGGCTGCGATTGTTGCCGAATTATAGGTCTAGCAGGTATTTGGTACCCATGAGTTGGGTACCCTACTCCCCAAGGAGCTCCATACGGTCCTTCAGGATGAAGGGCGTTATAGTTGGCCGCTACCAAGTATGGGTCGGCTTCAGCATAATTATAGTTGGTGTGAGCCGGCTGCTCAAACGGGTTGTACGCCATTGAACCCGTGTATGCAGGAATCGGGTTATCAAAATCCATCGGTGGTGGCTGCGGTGCAACTGGGTTTGAAGGCCCACCCATTTGCGGGTCTTCCTGCAGTGGCGGATAATGACTGCCACTTGAGTGATGAGGGGTGCTGAAGTGAAAATCCCCTCCAAGCGCGGATATTCGCGCGCCTGTCCTCCTACGCCTTGGTGGTTCTGGAGGTGCTAGATGAACTGGCGGCGGTGGAGGCGGTGGCGTGACTGCCACGAATCGTGAATCCCTAGAGGGATCCTGCTGATGTTGCTGCTGATGAGGTGAGGAATGGTGAGAAGGCGTGAAGTACCATTCGTGCTAGTTAAACCTCGCTTGATAACTATCTGGACCACCGTAGGGTGATCCGTGGAAAGAAGAGCCATCCGAGATCTCGATGGGATGGTTAGGAGTACCGCTTGCAGGTTCGACGGGATCCGTGTCCTCGTCCATGTCCATAGCATTATCTTCCGAGAAGTGGTCCTCCGGTCCCAATGGGTTAAAACCCACTGGTTCTTGGATATAATTTGCCGGGTTGAACCGGCCCTGAAAAACAGGTGTGGGGTTACCAAAGGAATTGTGCGAAAGGGATCGCTGAAGAGGTATATATGAAGGTTGTGGGTTGTCGGGCTTGTTTTCTGACTATGGCCCATAGGAGTTACGATAGGGAGGCGTCGAACTGTGTGAAACAGATCGTTTGGCGGGCTCAAACAGGTTCCTCCTGTTTCCTTGCGGATCGGCACTTGCAGTCGTAGAAGGAGTTCGCCATTGCGAAGGCCCAGCTTCGTGATCGTTAGGAGCGCTCATCGGCCCCTTTACTCGTCCTCCTCTTCTCATTCTTGGTGGCATATTTCTGTCAATAAGAACAAAGATAACAACAAGAATATATAAAATAAAAGACAAAGTAAAAAATTTAAAACAATTTGGATTGTTCCTATGTTCTTTGTCTAGACTCGAAAATTTTGGAATGTGCAATTGTGTAACTGAGATTAAACACAAAAGGCTAGTGTTTAATTCACTCAGCGTTGGCTCTGATACCAACCTGTCACACCCCGATATTTCCACGTATGACCGGTGGGCCCGGTGGGGAGTATCGTGACGTGGTTGGCAACATTATCGTCAAACAACACAATATTTAAATGCACAGCGGAAGCAAAAGAAAGATATATTTCAACTTTAATAAATTGTAATATCAAGTATCACAACAGTTGAAATTTATCCACAGCCGGATCGAAATAAATAGGAAACATTGTTCAACAGTTTTGACGTCCGAGCTTGCGAGACTTAATGTGGACGCTAGGAGAAAGCCAGCCTAGTTCGCTTAGTACCTGCACTTAACCTTTTTTTGGGAAAATACGTCAGTTTACACTGGTAAATACAATTAACCGACTCATTTTAAAAATGATTAAAATTGATTTGGATGCACGTGGCACAAACTTTTATAACTTGGGATAATTATTTTAATATATAAACTTGTAAAAGAATTACATGTTCCTTATGCGTTCAGTAGCCCGGTTCGTGCCGGGTTAAAGATCAATAGACACACCACATTATTTATTTTGGCACTGACGGGTGTACGCCTACACCCCGCGCTTAGGTCGTGGCCATTTCGTAAAATGATGCCAAGGATATCCGGGACATGGTCATTAACCCCCCAAAGGCGTTAAGCAAACAAAACATATTTAAACGGGTCATCTCGATAATACTTAACCACCAATCGATTAAGGTCGAATGCCCGACCAAGCGGTATTTTATATACCGTACCCCAAGCCCGTATAAGGGAAAATAAGTTAAAAGTATTTACCTTTGCAAGTATAAATCTCAATTAGCAAATGCGGGTAGCTTTTACCGGGTCTCCTATTCTGGAACAAAGGTTTATAATAACCTATTAGAATCCTAACGGTCTTTAGTTAAGCTTAAGCTTAGACCGGTTAGTTATAAGGAAAGATACGGTTCAACCGCGCGATTAAGCGAAGACCGGAATAGAATGTGATTTAGACCCGACAAGTTTGGAGACTTGTCTTATATGGGTAATCTAAACACATTCTGGATTTTGAGATAAAAACGATAAGGTTTGACCCGTTTCGGCTAATTTATGTAAACTAGTTACATAAACCGAACCGAACGCGAAGAATGCGTAACGGGTAACCATAAGAGCCATATACAGGTTTCCTAAGTTAATATGCCTCGAATATGTTGTGACATCAGTAAGATATCTTTTATTATGCCCGAAACGAGTTTAAACTCAAACTATGCCCCGTAGGGGCATTTTAGACATTTATAAGGTTATAAAAGAGTTCAAGTATTAACCTGAGTTACAGGTCTGATATAATCAGCAAAAATACTTAATTTAGTAGGTTATAACAGTAGGGTAATGCATATATGTGAAATTTATCAATTATAACCAAACTATGCACCGTAGGGGCATTTTGGTAATTTCACATAAGCCGAACCGCTCAAAACTGAAGTCTGAGTTAAACAACTTTTGCTTACTGTTAAAATATTATAACTTACCTAAAATATCAGTAGGTATCAACCCTTGTATGTTTAAAATAGTTTTAGTACATACTATGCGTTAAAAACGCTTAAAAAGGCGATTAGAAGCCGTTTCCGGGTTCTATATGGAAAGCTGATATTTTTATTATTCTAGAAGGTTTAAAATAGTTTATTTATCATATAAAATCAGTAGCAAAAGGTTTGGGGTCAAAAAGATATGTAAAACTCATTTTATAGCCCAAAAGGGCAAAACCGACAATTACCGACTCAAGCTTATAACTCTAAGTTATGCTCAACCTAAAATTAATTAAAAATCTTCAAAAATTCCAAAATAATATATTACATCAGTGGGTAAAAAGTTTGATATCAAAAAGTGGGTTTAAATAGGCTATATGCTAATTATGTCGTTTAATCGCTAAAAAGCTTTCTAATTACGCTAATGAGCATAACTCTCAATTTACACCTCAAACTGATGTCAAATTTTGGTTACAAGTTTATAATTCAGTAACTACGGTTTCTACTCTTTTACATTTTCAAAAATCACGTTTTATGGTGAAAAGGGCATAATGGTCAACATATGAGCAATTAACGGAATCATGCATATTAAATGGGTAACTATTGAACCAAGGTGTATAATCACAGAGGGTTATACTAGCATGTAACCTAGTCCAATTAAATCTCTAAGTCATTTCTAAAACATGCTTAAACGGGTCAGAACTGAAAGTCAAAGCAAAAGTCAAATTATGCGACTTTCGGTTCCGAACCGGGTCTTTACTGAAAATTATCGGGTTGAACATGTTTAGACATGTTCTTACATTAATTACCAAGTTATATTTATGATCAAACAGGTTGTATGGGTTCCACATTGCTAATTATGCGTTAATTTGAAATTAAGCATCCTGTTGACTTTTTAATAACAAGTTTGACCCGACAAAAGACCTAGTTAGAGTGGGAATCAGAGGGTGCCCTTTTGAGGGTTTAATGCCCACATAATTACCAACTTATAACTACCTTCAATTCGACTAATCACTGGACCATTAATGATTAATCGCTAAGTCAACCGTTAATTACGACGATTTGACTTTTAAGCTAAAACTAAGTAAAAACTCAACTAAGAAAGGTTAAGCATACTTACTGAAGTCCTATGCACGATTAGGAAGGCTTAAGGTCTGCTCTTGAACTCCAGGAAGCTCCAGAAATGCAGAAGGAAGGTGTGATCAATTGGTTGCAACAAGAGGCCTTATATAGTGCTTAAAATCTCATAGATCATTGACACACAAGCCTACCAATGGGCATGGATCATCCACAGATGTCCCTAAGGGCCTAGGAATTATTTAGGGGTCGCCCATGGAGTGAAATATCTGTTTAAAGTCGGTTATAGCATGAAAACAGGCTGCTGTCTAACCTTTTTGCATCTGGGGATCGAACGCGGCCCATGTAAGCTTCTGTTAATGCTTACGCGGCCCGCGTAAGCTTCTGTTAGTGCTTACGCGGCCCGCCTGAGCCTTGTATTCAGGTTTCACATTTTCAAGTTGTTGCGTCTTGTCTCTTGGCCCTTTTGAAAGGTCAACCAACTTTATTTCTTGCACTTTAAGCCCTCCAAATTTACCTATAAGGGCTTCAAGACTTATACCCACTTTGTTAAGTGCTTGGTCACTTCATGTTTACCCGAAAAGTCATAATTCTCAACGTTGACGCTTTAACCCCTTGTATACGAATTTGATCATAACTTTCTCATACGATAACGAAACTTTATGAAATTTATATCGTGCATTCTAGTGAGCATAATTAACCGTTACAAAGCTTCGGGTTTGCTAAAAGGTCACTCAGAGGTATACTTTAAACATGTTGACACATTTAACCCCTGTAGTTTGTAATCTCTCACTTTCTTTCATATTTAGCTTCGTATAATCCTTGATTTATTCGTTTGAAGGTATGAGCATCATATAGGGTTACTGTAAAGTATATTTATCCCTTGTTGACAATTTGAACCCTTATATTCACATACTTTTCATGTTTGTCAACATTAGTCCTTCTAGAGTATTCTTTCACACGTTCAAGCTTATGACACGTGTCAATACCTTATAGGACGTGAATTTTCGAGGTGTCACAGGCGTCCTCTGCAAGACGGAGGCGGCGGGGCTATGTGATTGGCTGACTTTTCATTGGTGGCCCCCCCTCTCTCTATCTCCTTTATTATATATTGATTTTTTTTATTAAAAGTGGGTCGTCTTCCACACCCTTGGGTAGTCCCCAAGAGGATGGTCCTCCATCCTTAGTGAGGTGGCGCCTACGTGGCGGGTGGTCTCTTTGGGGACTAACCTCACCATACCCATGGTCTTAGTGGCACCCAATAATGTTGAAATTTAATTCAAACAATTCACTACTTTGCGTCATCCCCCACCAAAACAAAAGAAAATTCCATACCTGATGTAGTGATGTGTAGGTGGGCCCAAGAGTAAAATAATCCAACTACATTTGTGTTTGATATTAAAAATCCAAACTCACTCATGGGCACACTCGGAATTTTAGCAGCAAAGCAAACTACCAGCCGTCAAACATGTGGGCCTAGGGAATGATAAGAGATTTCATGATCAGTGAAATCATTGGGCCTCATGCACCCTAGCCCATGCAAATGCTTTGTTGACAAACAAACCCTAGCCGTACATTGTACAGCCGCCAAACTTCATCGGACCTTATCCACCATCCGGAACCACCACAGCAGCCACCATCTTGCGTCACCTCACATGGTCAGACCAAGGGGTATGGGGGCCGGCTTAGGCCCGGCGAAGCCCGGCGCCGGTCCCCCACACCTGCCCCCTTGGCCCGGCTTGTGATAACCGGCGTGCTCAAGACGATGTTGATGGGCCCATTTTTTGAATATATAGCCGTTCAACGGCTATATGCATTTAATAAAAAAATTCCTTTTTTCTATAAAACCATCTCATTTTATGCCATTTTCACCATTTTCTCTCCACTTTCAACCCAAAACACTCTCATTTTTATACCATTATTTTATAAAACCATCTCATCATCCACAATGGCATCTAATTCTTGGTGGTCCTCGGGTTCTTCGGACGAAGAGGAGATGTTTTTCGCAAACGCTGTGGTAAAGGCGGCGCAGATTCTTATGGAAGAGGAAGACGTCTCATCTGAAAGCGTTATTACCAGACGAATACGGGTTAACATGTAACATTCCCATTTTTATCATATAAGAATTTTAGGGTTGTTTAAATTTATTAACCACTAGTAACTAGTTTTATTTTTAATATAATTATTCGACCCAAATAGTTTTAAAAACTATTTTATATATAGTTGGTTGGAATGTTATACTAATTAATTGGCCTGTATATGGGTGATCTTTCTATTAAAATAAAAGTATATAAAAACTTATATTATTAAACGGGTAGGCTACGGGTAAGTTGACTGTTAGAAATATGAAGTGCCTAGATAGACCTAGGAACCGTTTAATAATTAAATTATAAAAATACATTATATTTGAACTTACTCTGTTTTTAATGAAACTTGGTTCAAAATGTAGACAAAAATACTCTCGTTCTAATGACATATTCATTGTCTTATAAAACGTCATATTTTAGAAGTTATAAGCGCCAAATAAGTAAAGCAGTTGAATTAATTATAATATATAAATTAATAAAATAATATAATAATAATCAAAAATTACGTATGAAATAGAATAATAAAATAATTAGAAATCTAAAAACAATTGCAAGTGTCTACATGTTTATTGAAAAAAAAAGAAACATAGGTGATGAATGATGGATACGTGTTCTAAGCAGAATCATCTGCTTGAGATTCAAGCTAAAAAGACTTTACTATAAATATGGCCTCTCATTTCAGTATCACAATTGCTCAAGCTCTTTTTCTTTTGCTTTGCTTTGTCTTTCGTCCCCCTCTTTCTTTTCATATATATATATATATATATTAATTTAATTCATCCTCTAATAATAATAATAATGCTCTGCCCCGTTTTAAGTGTTTTAACTCCCGATCACTGATACCCTTTCCGATTGATCTGGAGCCCCATAACGCATGTCAAGGCTCTGCCCGACTAAGTTCGTTGGGGTTCTGTCTCGTGACATAGGGATAAGGTTGAATTAGGGTTACTATACTTAACACGAGTGCATCTATATATATATATATATATATATATATATATTTTTAAATAGCTCGGGAGTTATACCCAAGATTTATACCAGGAGGCTTTCTAGTTGAATCCTAAAGTTACAAGGTGAGTCCATTATCTTTTCTCACAGTTTTATCACCTTTTTGTGATACAATTATATTTAAAAATGCTTTCCAAAATCCTAAATGTTTACCAGTTATACTTACAATGACTAAATTTTTATATTATGTAATAACTGCCGGTATGGAAGGTTTTATACATTACTTGACCCTCGTTACTATTGGCCAAAAAGTTAGCCAATAGTAACATGACCACAATCACAGGGGGAATTGTGCCCCAGTAGCCATAGCCTATAACTAATATTATTTTAACATTAAATCATTAATAAATTTAATGTATGATTGAGATAAATCTAAATGGTGTGTATATAAAATAGAGTTTTATTAATCATTATTACAATATATATTAAAGAATATATATTTAATAACCCTAAATTACTATTTACATTATTAAATAATGTTTAGTCCATAAATGTATACCATAATAAAATAGTCAAATATAATATATTCTACTATACTAAGATTATATTTTTAGTCTTAGTCACGTTAATATATTAAATAATAATATTACAATTATTTAATTAATATATATTATATTTGATAAGTTATAGTAGTTTGACAGAAAATGATATATTTCATTTTCTGGGCTAAGTGATTTTGTGCCATAGAAAATATATTTGACAAAGTAATGTCACGGGACACTACTAAGTCCAGAGTCACTAGTTGAGAGAATGATCAACAGTGATATGACCACAATTACTAGTTGAGAGAATGATCAACAGTAATATGACCCGAGTCACTAGTTGAAAGAATGATCAACAGTGATATGACCACAATTACTAGTTGAGAGAACGATCAACAGTAATATGACCCGAGTCACTAGTTGAAAGAATGATCAACAGTGATATGACCACAATTACTAGTTGAGAGAAAGATCAACAGTAATATGACCCGAGTCACTAGTTGAAAGAATGGTCAACAGTGATATGACCACAATTACTAGTTGAGAGAATGATCAACAGTAATATAACCCGAGTCACTAGTTAAAAGAATGATCAACAGTGATTTGACCACCGTCACAGGAATTGCCTAGTGACCAATATAATAGTAAGATATACTATATATCTATTACTTGATAAACTCACTATTGGACGAAAGTGAGCCAATGAGTGATATGACCACTGTCACATCGGAACTGCCACCATGTGACAAATACTGATTGAGTTGGGTAAATATAAATAAATATAAAAACCTTGATGCTGTAAAGTATAACAATATATTTTATAAAAATGGAATGAACTCGCCAGTATTTATTACTGATAAAATATTTTCAAAACGTGTTTCAGGTAATTTGCTGTAAAGATAATAGAAGCCAACTATGGAGCACTGAAGGCTTAAATAAAGTGGCTATAAATACCCGAATAAAAGAAGAACTCATGTTTTATTTATTTGGGTTTATCCCTATAAAAACAATTGAATTAAATATGGTTTTAAGCCCATTTGTTTAATATTAAAAGTTTGGTGTTTTACAAACTCTGAAATTATTTCCTAACTACGATCCTGATGAAAATTTTTTCCGCTGCGTAATTAATAAACACCGATACCATCTGGCTGGCTCGCGGCTCCCGCTCCCAGGGTGGGGTCGGGGGCTGTGACATAACAGAGACCGCGAAGGTTTGTCATTAATAAATTTTATTATCCTTATTCCTTATTTCCTCGTATTTATATATTTTTTTACGACAGGAGCACACGAGAAATTGGTGAACGATTATTTTTCGGATTCACCCCTTTACAACGCCGACATTTTCAGACGAAGGTTCCGAATGAGTCGCCGGTTATTCACACGGATTGCTGATGATTTGGCGGGGCTAGACCCGTTTTTCACGCAATGACCCGATGCTCGGAATTATGAAGGGTTCACCACGTTACAAAAGTGTACTGCGGCCATTCGCCAACTGGCGTACGGGACAGTGGCCGACGCTTTGGACGAGTACTTACAGATGTCGGCAAGAACTACGCGGGAATGTTTGGACGAGTACTTACAGATGTCGGCAAAAAAATGGGCCATCATTCAACAACCGGCACGTGCGTTCACATCGAAGAGGTTGCGCCTTTGTATGTACGCTTGCATTTTGCTCCATAACATGATTATTGAAGACGAAGGTCGGGCGATTTGTGAGTATGATAAGAATGCATCTTACGGGAATATTGTCCCGGTAGAGCCAACGCAACAGGATTTAAACTCGTTCTCGCTAACCAACGACTACACGCATGCAAACCTTCAACAGGATTTGGTAGAACATATATGGAACAACGCAAACGACGGGGACGGTGACGAAGACGAGTAGTGTAATTTTTTTAAATGTTGTCTTTTTTTATAAATTTTAGGTGGTGTAATTTTTTTTAGGTTATGTAATTTTTATTTATGTTATGTAATGGATTTTATGTCTTATTTTTAAATTTTGAATTGTTTTTATAAAGTTAAACAAATAAAAAAGTTAAACAAATAAATAAATTAAACAATAAAAAATTATATAGGGTAGCCCCATCCTCCACCCCCCTCAAAAATGGAGGAGGCCCATCTTCCATAAGATGGTGATGTTGCGCCTACGTGGCGGCCCATCCTCATGGGGATGAGCCTCCCCATACCCACTAGTCTCACCAAACACCATAATAGAAAACATAAAGTCAGTGGAAATCTACTTTAAATCAGTCTTTATATTCTTCATATTAGGGTGGGGGTATGGTCAATCACCCTAGGGTGTTTGAGTGAAATCCTACCCAATAATATTATGCCATGTCAACTCCCCATTCTACTCCCCATTTTACACTCAATCACTAAGTATAGTCAAACACCCCTCAATTAAAAAAAAACTTGATTGGTTACGGATCCTCTCTTCTCTCCTCTCAATCACATTCGGTGACTACACACCGTTTTTGGTAACCTCTCTCCTACTCACCGAAAAACATCATCACCGCGGTATGGTCACCGCTCTGTGACACCAATTTACCGCATAAGTTACCACACATTATACCCTGTAGCCTTAGCAAGTGACTGGGCACAAAATATGAGAGCAAGCCATGAACCAAGCTTGTATCGGAACATAACGCTGGCGACACCGAAGATGATGAAACCAGAGTAGTCGATGGGGAGATTGTCAGGATACAACGATGACATCGTTGCAGATCTGATTTCTTTCAATCTTCTATCTCCGGTGAGTTTCCGTTTAAGAACCAATCTTCTATCTACGTCACTCACCGTCCAATGGCTCCCGTCACCGCCGTCGTTGTATCCTGACGACTCTTTCGCCGTTCACAAGATGATCTTGGGACCCACACCTCCGATGACTGCCCTGATTTTTTTTGTTTGTAGAAACCCACTTGCCGGTTAACCCTGCATCATCAGCACTTGAAACCAATTTGGATAATCCAAAAATCCCTAAGGTAGAGGTTATTCCGAAGATACATGTTGATGGTGAGGATTCCCTTTACTGTACACCCATCTGTATTCTCTCTCTCAATAAAAGACACACAGAACTAGGTGTGTTTCTTGTGTTTCTCTCCCGTAAAATCGTTGGCTTGAACAAAACAGACGACTATGTCACTGGATGACCAAACCATAACCAAAATCTACTGATTCCATCTCTATACTCGAAGAACAAGATCGTCGAATAAACCATTAAAGTCACCGGATCTGAAACTTCATGAACACATAGATCTGAATTTGTTTCCGGCGGTTTTCCAGTGAAGCTCCGACCGAACCGAAACCTGAAACGAGCCACCGAGGCTCTGATACCAAATGATAGGTCCGTAACGATCCGATTTCAGTCTCGGTTCGGTAAATAATAGTGAGACGGGTGATTTTGAGCCAAGAACTAAGATAAACACTAGAAAGATATATAATCATAAGATTGAAAGAAAGATATTTTCATTGAATGTGAAAAGACAAGCTACAAGATTAACATCCACCCCGGGTGAGCTCCCCCGGGGTGGTGGCTCACAAAATGCACCCCTAACAAATGAGATTTATAGACCCTTGAGCCTTGTCCTCCAAGCAAGCCGCCTCTTGCTTGGAAAACCTACTAAAGACACTAAAATATCCGACTATTACAAATAAAAACACCAACATTTACAAAACAATAAAGACACTAAATAATGTCGGCGTAATTGATAACATCATTCTCCATTTTGACCCAACAGGAACTGATGATCTTTAATAATTTGTAGAATTGTTTAAGTGTTGGGATTACAAGTCATCCGATCGGATTGTCGTTCGATCGGATGGCAATCTGATCGGACGGCAGTCCGTTTGGTGACTTGCTCGTTTCGAAACTTGGATTATTTTGCTAAGTTTGAGAAGTTCGTGGTTTGACAGAGACGGTATGGCCACGTGTTAAGCAACGGAAACCCCATCAAGTCCGAGTCATCTGATCGAAGTGGGAATCACCCCAGTCCGATCAGTTAACCGTTCTTGACGGTTGTTCATGTTCAGCCCGTGAATCGGTTGTCTCTTTGATAGGAATCAGTTCCCAGACCGACACTTCACTAAGGAATGAGTAGAAGGCCTGAATGGGCTCCGATTCTATCGGTTGTGAGTGCATGAGTGTAAAAGAGTTGAAAGAAAGTTATGAAAACATCTTTCAATCCTTTTAATCTTGAAAATGTTTAGATTCAGGTGAAATCAGTGTGAATAATGTTTAAACATGTTGAAATCTATTAGATATGAGTTGTCCTTGGTGGAATGAGGTCAAATCTTGAAGTTCATAAGAACTCCATGATGACATCATCCTAGAACATCTCAAACTAGCCGATTTCATGGTGAAAATGAAGATTTGTTGGTGAAAAGATGAAGGAGTGTGTGTAGATGATAGAAGTACAAGAGTTGATGTAGAAACTTACAAGAATCGCGAGAAATCGAGATAAAATAGCCCAAAGTGTGTTGGTCGGACGAGAGAGCTGTCACATCACTGTTCATGATGTGACAGGTGCTATTTATAGGTGACAAAAGAGGAAAAGGCGGTGCAAGCGTGCGATCAGAGGGCAGTCCGATCGGATGGCCATCCGATCGGATGGTCATCCGGACGGATGACCATTCGATCGAATGGTCATTCGATCGAAGGGCTCCGGCGAGTTGCGTTTCGATGTTTCATTTCGTGCGTTGAGCGTTGTGATGCGTTGTGAGTAAGCGATGCGATAGTATTAAGCAATAGTTACACAAATAACCTAACTAGCACTCAACATAATAGTAAACCTTATATTTCGAATCCGCGATGAGATTGCGTTGCGATAGAGTTGCGATGGCGTTTTCGATTAATCACCATAAGACAAATATAAACATGCACAAGTATCACATGAATAGCACGCACACGTAAAACAATATCCAGAACACATAATTCGAGTTGCAATGCGATAGCGATGAGATAGCGATAAGTCGATTAGTGATAAACTGCGATTATTACATTTACTCCACATAATACAACTAAAGTAACATAAAATAGAGTATCGATTACAAGTCAAAGAGTACAGTCAGTGATTAAGCAAGGAGTGACAGATCGCATTTAGCAATCTTTTCTTCCTTTGACTTTGACTTTGACTTCAAAAACGCGGGGTGTTACACGAACGGTCGAGTTTCATTTCGTTTGTTAATCGATGCGTTGCGTTTAATCGAGTTGCGAGTACGCGTTTGAGTGTGTAAGCGTTGCATTGATAACCACATAACATTTAAACAAATAATCACACAAATAACACACATAACATTAGTAAATCCGCGTTTCGAGTTTGCGTTGCGTTAGCGTTTAGTCTAAATAAGCGATGTAATATGCGATAAATGCGTATAAATAGTAAGCGTTATAAACAGCGTTAAATGCGATAACTGCCTTTTGAATAAGCATTGTAATAAGCGTTTAATATGTGTTTGCAAATATTAGTTTAAACCCATAGCGTTAATCGAGATCTCGGGAGTACAAGCGTTTACGAAAGAAATGATAGCGACAAGTAATGACCCGAAAAGTCGGGTTGTTACACTATTGATGTGCACGATCTTGAATGGCTGGAACCTTTGGATCAATTTCTTTGGCTTGCTTGAGGTATAATGCCATGATTTCACCCTTAGCGTTGTATAAGCTGTTGATCTGCCCGGCAACCAACAGGGAGTTAACATGCACTTCCAAATTCTTGACGCCCAATTTGATTACAAGGCACAACCTAGCTAAGAATGCCTCGTATTCACCCTCGTTGTTTATGCTCTTAAATTCGAGGCGAATGGCATATGTGAATTCATGCTTTTCAGGGTTGACCAACCGTAAGCCTGCACCTGCACCATCATTGTTCGATGCCCCATCAGTGTAAAGAGACCAAACTTCTTCCTTGTGTCTTAGAGCAGGAGTTTGTATTGCTTCGCATTCTTTGATCTTGTCAACGGGCACTTTTGTGGCAAAGTCTGCCAAAATCTTACCCTTGATCGTTAGCCTAGGTTTGTAAACGATGTTATGACCTCCCAACTCTATCCCCACTGGGCTAGCCTCCCTGAGATTTCGGGCTTCCTTAAGATGTTGCCAATATGATAGTTGGTGAGAACATTGATTACGTCACCTTTAAGTAATGGCGCAACCTTCTTGACGCGTGAACCAGTGCCAGGATCAGCTTCTCCATGATTGAATATCTTGTTTCGGGATCCGTTAACATGCGGCCGAAGTAATAAATTGGTGTTTATATCCCTTCCCTGTCTACGAGGAGCACTGCGCCTATAGCTCTATCTGAAGCTGACAGGGAGAGGACTAGTGGCTCTTTCTCGCGATGAGTGGTGAGGGTTGGGAGTTGAATAAAACACTCTTTTATTTCTTTGAATGCGCCTTCCGCTACAGGAGTCCAACGGAACTCATTTTTCTTTATTCAGTTGCGCAGGGTACTGATGAAGGGAAAAGATTTGGCAGCGTGATTGGACAAGAAACGATTAAGCGCGGCGACCCTACCGGCTAATCCTTGCATCCCTTTGATATTGCTTGGTGATAACATGTGTTCTAATCATGAACTAATCATTACCAACAACATCAATTCAGATTTATGAACATCACGTCACACAAATCATCAAAACACTAACATTATGCAAACTCTAGTTCATCGATCCATATTATGAATGTTTTCAAATCAGCCGATTATCTTAGAATTTACCAAGTTCTCATGATCATACCAAGCCCTAGTTAATCAATCATCTTTCGTATGATTATAAACAAAGTTTGGCATGTTTTCTAACAAACCCTAGATTATCATTATAATCATGCCATTCATGTAATCATCAAACAAATATAAACGCACCCATGTATAACAAATCAAAGACGGAAATACACTAACCGGAAGATGTAGAGCAATAGAGTGTGCAAGAATGAGAGAGATAGGGCTTGGAAAGAGAGAAGAGAGGTTGCCTTTGATGATAGAATGATGGAGAGAAAGTAAGAAACCGTTGTCAATAATAGTGAGGGGCTAGGGTTTTGTGTTACTATGTTTGCAACATTATGGAAACCGCAGACACTTGTGCTCGTATGTATGCATCCCAATTAGGGGGTGTGGGCTCAGATTGGGCCTGGGAAGCCTGGCCCAAGCACAAAAGAGAGTGTGCGGACTCATGAGTAGTGTGTAACCCAGAAATAGTGTGCGGCTGGATTGTTATATATTTTAAACATTTAACATTCAATATTCACATACTCACAACTATCCAACCATAATCAATCAAATTTATCACAATAACATATTATACACAGGATTACAACATATTGTGGAACATTAAGAGTAATGATTCGAGTTAAAGGTCACGGTATTTGACGATGCTAACCTTGAAAGTACGGGTTGTCATTAAAATGATGGAGAAATTTTGTTTCTCCAGCTTGTAAAAGATGTATACTCTTTCGATATGAATGAATTATTCTACTTCTACTCAGTTCTTAATAATATTCTACTGAATTAGTTCTTTTCTATCCAAACTTCCGTCTAAACTCGCCGGATCCTGAACTCTCAATGCGGCAGTTTTAGGATCAAAGTACCACCCTTTAAACTCTTCATAAAAATCTTGTTCCAACTTCATAAGTGGCATATTTCTCATCGCTCGCGGTCTTTTGATATGAAATGTAACGTCTTTCTCTTTAGTCACCGGGTCAGTCTTTGTCACTTTCTTCGGATAATGTGGCTTCCAATCCGAAAATTTATTTCTTGCTTGGTATCGGATAATTTGCCACAATCTTTGTTCTCCTGGCTTCATGAAATAATTAATACACGTTGTTTGGCATAACTCATGCACATCCCACCATGGCAGGGTCTTTATATCAGTAAGGTGTCTGAAGTATTAAACTCCAAACTCACGTTTAATGCCAAAAACGTTCAGTTCAGGTATCCAACCCCAGCTAAGAATATCACCCAGTGAAGCATCTGGATGTCTTGTAAAGAACGCTAGTGGTCTTCTAAATTTTCGTTCCTTAGGTGACGGTTTGAACCAATGCTTTCGAGCTTCTAACAATTCTTCTCTACTAAGCTTCAGAGGAACACCTTCTTTCACTCGTTCTTCAACTTTTCTTTTCAACAACACTTCTGTATCATCAGCGAACATTTCTTGGAGAGTTGGGAAGTCCTCTGATCATTCAACGAAATATTTGAAATTTTCATCTTCATCCGAATCTTCCTCGACGACAACTTTATTGAAATCATTAGCCTCAGGAACATTCTTGAAAACGTACGCTTCAGGCTTAGAAATGTCGATGTTGTTCAGTTCTTCTTTGAAATCAAAGTTGAAATAATCTTCCTCTACACCCATCATTTGTGTTATTTCTTCTCGTGTGTAGTTGTGGACAAACTCCCCTTCTTCCACATCATGACACAAATAAATGGTTTTAGTTAGTATACTTTCGGGAACAGCCGTTAGTGGGATAACGTCTGTGAAGATTTCCGAAGTATCTGCATCGTGTAAACGATCAGAACTTTGCTCCCCCTTATTGGTAGCTTCATCTTCTTCGTTCTGATTTTCATTCAGATAATCATTCAAATCATCAACATTAGTTTCTTTCCTTCTATTCTCAAACCTGTACCACCTAAATCATTATTATCATCATTATCATCATCGTCTAGATCATCCCCATAATTGACTGGATCATCAAGATCAGCATCAATATCATCATCTTCTTCTTTATCATCTTCCTTGTTCTTGTTCTTCCTTTTCTCAATCTCAGCCAACCTTTTCTTTTCTTCATCACTATACGGTACATCAACTGGTTGACCAACAAGAACATACTGATTAATGTCAACAGGTATGATCTCTGGCATAGTATCCACTTTATCTTTATCTTTACTAGCACTTGATGCTTCTGCAGCCGCTTTTCTATCTCTTTCAGCTCTTTGAGCTTCAACCTTCCTAATCTCGATTCGGTTGAATTCATCTTCAAGATTAATCCCCAACCTTTCTTCCAACACTATATACAAAACATCAAACTTCTTGTCTTTCAACTTCCTATCTGCCTCTTGATCAGCTGATATTTTCTTCATCCTTTCGATCTCTGAAACAAGACTAGTGATTATGGTCACCAATTGAAGATTTTCAGCCTCCAATTGTTTAACCCTTTCTTCCAAACTTTTAAGCTTCTTCTCATCAAGAAAGTTAAGATCTAAACCACCAAAATCAGGAAAGTCATCATAATAGTTGGTAGTAAAAGGACCCCTTTGTTGTTGTTGTGAAGTTGGATGAGATTTGGGAACCGATTGTGGTTGTTGCTGTGGCATTGTCGGTTGTACCGGTGTGGAAGGCATTTTTTGTGATGTAGGTGGTGTTTGAACAGGAATCACTGGCTCAGCTTCCATTTTAACTTCAATGGTTGGTTCAACATGTGCACTAGCAAATTTATCTTTGATGTGAGGTAAAATACATATATTTGTCCCGTGTAAATTGTATAATTATTGTATAGCTTTATTTGTTTTTATTTAGTTTTAGTATTATATTATATTATTTTGTGTTTGGCTAGGTCCTGGTGCAAATGGAGCAAAAATGAGCAATGTGTAAATGACCAGCCAGTCGGGCAGAGTAGAACGCCAGTGACCGAAGGAATTTCGCCACTATTTTCCGTGATTGGGTCAAGCCCACTATCTCTATTTTATAAGCTAGAAGGGACCTCAAATGCCAATACATGAAAGTTGAAAATTAATTGTGATATGGTATTAAAAAAAAAACGAGGGACCAGAAGTAACATGATGGTGAAATTTGAATTAATGTTTCTAACATGTCACAACAAAAAGGAAAAGAAAGATGCAGCAAATTCCTTTTGACCGAATTAAGAATATTAGAATTTGTGTGTGGGCCTGTTCATGATTTGTGTAGCATTTGGGCCTGGTGTTTGGTGATTTTCGAATGGGCAATTAAATTTCGTGGATATATTAAGAAAAGAGGCGGCTATCAAAAGAGAGACTTGGACACAAAGAAATAAAGATCCCATATATATTTGGACGGCTGGACATATTCAGAGGGGTCGCACGAAGATCAAGAGACGAGGACAAAAACACAGCAGCATTGATACGAATTTTGGGAGTTCTTTGCCACCATTAGAGGCTGTTTGGAGCGTTTTGAAGCATTCGGGTCGCGTGGAATCATCGGGTAACGATCGGGAGCACTCGGGATCGAAGCATTCGGGTTTATTCTTCCCGTTATCTTCTTTGTTTGGTTGTTTTATTCGTTTTACGATGAATCCAGATTTGATATTGTTTGATACTTTGTGTTTTACAATGATTAGCGGCTAAACTTCATACACTACCTAGGCTAATGATAATAGTTAAATAAAGTTTGGTTCTTTATTCGATTTTTGGCGTGGTTGTGGATTTTTCTTGTATTGTAAAAGCTTCGGGAATTTAACTTGGTGCATATGCGTGCTTGACGATTATTTTATTATTGTTTATTGCTTCGTATAATCCTTGGTGACGGTCTTTATCACATAATAGGGTTGTGCTAGGGTTCTTGATTTAGGTGACGACCTTTATCACATAATAGATCATTAATCCTTTAGGGTGAAAATTGCATAAGTAACCTTAGAAGTAATATCCGGAAATTTAATAAAATCAAGTGTTCTGCTAAACTTGTCGCTGAGAGGCTCAAGGTTATTAATAGGTCTCGATTTGGTTATAAGTCCTTAACATTCCATTGTCTATTAAACCAAGATTAAAACCCGTAGTTGCTTTAGACGTTCGCGCTGAGAGGTAGAGCGTCTTATATAGGCACTTTCAAGAAACTAGAGGACTGAGAGGAAATCTAGAAAACCGGTGAGCGTAACAGCCTAGGTAGTGCCATAAGAATCGCCTTGAGAGTGTTTGAGGGGCTTAGTGGTGTCTTAATAGGTTTAGTATCCAAAAATCCCGGTTCCACACCACAAAATCATCGAATAGAGATCCATTCTGAGTTTAGCTTGCGTCCAGCCTAGGTAGTCTTCATTGCCATTGGTTCTAGTCTTCGTCCAAGTTCGTGTTAGTTATTTAGCTAATCTAGTTATTCGTTTTTTGCATTCTTAGGATTTTTAGAAAAAACCCCCCAATCATTTAAACAATTAGTTAAGTCTGTGTCAGTCTAAGTCTAGATAGAGTCATTAGCGTAATTTAGTAGAGTCTCTTGGGTTCGATACTCGGACTTCCTTAGGCTATACTGCATCGATCGGTACACTTGCCGGTCGTGTGGTTTAGGTTTTAGAGAGTCTTAGTTTTATAAATTTAAAACTTAGAGAGTCTAGTTTAGGGTTTAATTTAGTTAATTTAGTTAAACCACTTTGTGCACATCAATCTTTAACAGACGTATCTGTACTCTTGCGTGCTTTCTTTATCAATGGTGATTCATTTTCTTCTTCATTATAGTTACACTGCTCTTCTTTCTTTTTGAAAGCTGTTGAACTTCAGGATCAGAAAGATCAGAAGGAATGTATGTTTCATCGTCATCATCACTACCCTTCTTTTTCTGTTTGTTTTTCTTTTCAAATCGAGCTCGAGGATTTGCCGTTGTCGGTGCCATTTTAGTCAGACTGATATCACTGTCACTTTTTGTCTCTTCACTATCCTCTACTTCAACACCTCCACTAGTTCCAAAAGCTTCAGCTTCTATGTTTTGAGCAATATCTTGAGTATCGGCTGTGCTTTTCTTACCACGTTCAACTCTTTCGAGATCAGAATCATCACTAGGTTCATCTCGAAGCAATGTACGTTGAACTTTCTTCTTTGTTTGCTTCTTTGGAGTTGATGCTAGTTTCTTTGCCTTAGCTTTCTTAGCATTATCTTTGACGAAAGGATTGAGGCTACCCTGAAGAAAGCTGCTCTCAGAGGATTGCAATTCACGAGAACAAGCCTACTCCTTGATGTGCACAAAATGCAACATATAAATTACATCAATTGTGGCATAAAACTAACCCTTTTTTAGTACTAATGTTGGAAAAAGTGTGCTTTTGTCTTCCTTTTGTATTTTCAAGATTAAATGAGCTCAAATGAACAAAAGAAGCAAAAAGGCAGCTAAATCTAACATAAATACAAGAAAAGGAACAAACGTGGCATGCCCGACCTCCCCAACAACATCTTCCCAAGCAAAACAAGAGAACAGAAGGCTGAACACGACCCGTGCTCAGTGAACACGGGGGCGTGCCCAAGTGCCAGCATAAAAGACAAAGCTATAGAAGCTTCTATCGCCCACCACGGGGCCGTGCTCAGCGGACACGGGGCCGTGGTCAACTATAAGATTCGCAGAATCCAGGCAAATCTTGATAGTACAGATACGCTTCTGCACACGGGGGCGTGCCCAGCGGACACGGGGGCGTGGTCAACTAATGCAGACAAACTGCAATTAATGAAGACAGAGAAGAGGATGGACACGGGGCCGTGCCCGAGCTACTGTTCAGGCTATAAATAGGGGTGCTTGGCTCATTTGCAAACCATCCCTTGGCACACCACCTCTCTCACACTTCACCCACCACCCACCACCATCACAACACCATCATCCACCACCATCATCCATTGTCCATCATAGAGTGTGTGAGTCGTCTCGGGATCCAAGATTGATCATAAGAGTTCTTGACAATCAAAGGCCATGTTTGCCTAAGTCTCTTACATCACTTGGTGAAGACAAGTGTCTAGTGTAATACTTTTTATTTTTAATCTTTTCGCACTTTTTACTTGGTTATGTATTAATGACTTTAATAACTAGTTTCTTATGTTGAAGGTGATCCTTCCTTATCGTTTGTCCGTGGTGTCTTGGCATTATTTTACTGTCTATATAAAATAAAAGATTTTCACCATTCATATCTCCACGGTCTATATGGAGATATGTTGGCTACCTGGTCGGGGGTTAAGGGAACGGTTTGGTGAGAGTCTTGCCTTGTTCAGTGTATAGATCCTGCAAGGACCTGGGTCAAATTTAGTAGGACCTCCTTCAATACCCACCGGTATTGGATGACGGGGGTCCAAACTCTTTGATCCCCTCATATGTAAACTACTATTAATACTTTAATCCGGCTATTTAGGACTGTATCCTTGCTGACTTAGACTACTTAGCCGAGGGTAACGTCACCTTCAAAAGAGGGGCCTACCATAATATGCATTAATAACTTAATTAATTATCTTTCAATAATCCGACCCTTTAGGATTGTATCCTTGCTGACTCAAACTACTGGGTTGAGGGTAACGTCACCTTCAAAAGAGGGGCCTACTACAATAACTAAGATAATCTCTTAAAAAGTGCAAAAGTGCGAAAATAATCAAAGGTTACACTATACACGAGTCGGAGCCAAGTGATTCATCTTGTCTATTTGTTTTTATTTTATTTTTCAGCATTTTAGTTAGTTTTATTTTTTCTAGTTTAAAAACTTTTTTTCTAACTTTTGATTTGATTAGACGTTGAGGATAAACCGGTACTAAAAGCTCTTGTGTCCTTGGACGACCTCGGTATCTTGCCAACACTATACTACGCTCACGATGGGTGCACTTGCCCATATGTGTGTTTGGTGTTAGTAAAATATCGTGTTTTATAAATTTAAAACTTGGCTAAAAAGTGTTAAAAAGGGCTTAAAATATACATTAAAAACCTATAACACACCGCACGCATCACTCCTACAAACCAGACTCTGATTCCTAGTCAAGAAAGAAGAAAGAAGCCATACAAGTATTTCTTTGTCCAAGGGTTCGGAAAAAGAAAGTAAAGCTATTGAAGAATGAAGACCGATCGAGACTACGACATCATCCAAGGGGGAGTTTGTTGGTGCATAATGTCTGCTGCCTACGTCATCGTATCGAGTCATGAATGTAATAGAATTGCATGTTAGTTAATTTGGATTTGTAATGTATAGTTACTTTCGCACGAATGGGCCAATCCATACGAAGGAACACATGTTACATTCGCATGAATGGTGGGATGTCCATTCGTACGAAAGGGTTAGCATCTCATCCGCACGGATTAGTTTGCCTATATATAGGAGTGTGGGGTGAGAGCTGAGCATGAGTTTTTGCTTCTGGACAGCGAAGCTCTGTCCAACTGTTTTCTGGTTCTGTACATGTTCAAGTTGAATGAAAACAGTGTTAAACAGTGAATTCTTGTGTTTGTCACCTAGTCTAACGGATTCCGCACGTTATGATTAGTTTACATTGATTTGGCCTGAGCGAATTTGACGGCAAACGGTCCTCACAACGGTGGGGAATGAGGTTGAAGAAGGGACGGTTAGGGTTTTATAAAGGGATTTTGTGATTTTTATTTTTTTCTTTTTTTAATTTGTTATAATAAAGACCATTTTGCACCTCATTAAAGAGAAGGAAAACGAAAAAAAAACACGTGGTTAACTAAAAAATCAGACCCAGTTTGGATTTTGGATGAAAATAACAACAAAATTGAAACCACAGGGACCTAAATTCAAAAGATTTCAGTTTTTGACTAAAGTGGTAAAAGTGACCAAACCTCAAGGACCACTTTGACATTTAACTCTTTAATAACCTAGCGATAGTAAATTATCTTATTTTATTTATGGACTAGTTTAAGATCCCGTGTGTTACACCGGCTGTATAAACAAAATACCTTTTATAAATCTACATATTTGATAAATTACACATAAATGTAGATGCTACTATATACTCACAATTGGTTCTCGTGCTATGATTATTAACATATATATTTTAACATCCCCTACTCTTTAACACGAAGTTGTTTCTCATTAACAAATAAATACAAAAACGAAACGATGCATTAAATATGGGAAAAGTTAAATTACAATATAAAAGTTCTTTTTATTCTTTATTATTTTTTTGTTATATGTGGAACTTGAATCTAAGACATTTAAATCTAAGTGTACCTAAAGACTTTTGTCTTTGTCAATGGGTCACCAACCTCATTGGTAAGTAACAAACATTTAAACAGTCTATAAATCTCTAATATATCTTTGTACACCAAATTTGTCGTCTTATTTGTAACCTTTTTCACATTTGTCTAATATTAATAACTTGACTTTGTGTCTTATTTTTATTTTTTAATAGTGTCACATACAACCGACAACGAGTAAAAACCGATTCTTTTAACTACAATCAAACCTTTGTAGTGATTATGTTTGACTTTTATTAATAATCATTTGCTAAATATCAAATTGTTGTTTATTTATAAGATATGCAAACATTTTAAATATGGAAATGATGTTTGGTTATCATTTAAGATTTCAGTAAAAAAATAATAATAACAATACACAAAATGTAATAATTATTATATTAATTTATTTAAACAAAAAAGACAATTTAAACTATATTGATTGGGTTAAAAATATATATTATAATCTTTACAAGTCTCTTTATATTAGTTACAATTATATATTATATTTTAAAAAGTCATTTTATTTATTAAGATTTGTGATTTGCAATCACATTCTAAAGAAAATGATTTGCACAAAAAAGAAAGTCTAATTTAAAATTTGTGAGAAAAGAAAAGAAACAAAAGTCTTGTGTTTCTTCCTAAATCGGTTTCCCGGAGCGTTGGTGTCTTTGGATCAAGGGTATTCTAAATTCCGCTCGGTCTTCGGTGCTTGTCAACGGGTCGCCGACATTCGAGTTTCAGTGTTTCAAGGGTCTTAGACAAGGAGACCCTATTTCGCCGTTTCTCTTCATTTTGGTAATGGACGTTCTATCATGTTTGCTCGATAAGGCGAAGTCGGAAGGGCTTATAAACGGGATGAAAACGCCTAATAATGGGCCCATTATATCTCACCTATTTTACGCGGATGACGCCATCATTTTAGGGGATTGGTCGGAGGTTAGTATTCTAAATGTGGTTCGGATTTTGAGAATTTTCCACTTGTGTTCGGGTTTGAAGATAAATTTAGACAAATCTAATATTTTTGGCATGGGAGTGGGAGCGGAGGACCTTGGCTCGATGGCTTCGGTTATTGGTTGTAAAGTCGGCTCCTTTCCTTTTAGTTATCTGGGGGTTAAAGTTGGTGAGAATATGAACCGGGTCGCCAATTGGAGCCCAGTATACGAGATTTTTTACGCCCGGTTGTCAAGCTGGAAGGCCTCTTTGTTATCAATTGGGGGCAGAGTTGTGCTTATCAAATCCGTGCTCGAGAGTCTTCCAAACTATTATTTCTCCCTGTTTAAAGCCCCGAGTAAAGTGATTGCGGATTTGGAAGCAAAAATTAGAAGGTTTTTGTGGGGAGGAAACGAGGGAAATAAGAAGCTTCATTGGGTGGCTTGGGATACGGTTACTCTTCCTAAAAATCAAGGGGGTCTTGGCTTGAGTAAGCATAAAAATATCAACGTGTCGCTCCTTTCCAAGTGGGGGTGGAGGTTAAAAATGGAAAGGAACAAGTTGTCGGTTAGAGTTGTGGAAGCCATTCACAATACGAGGCTTAACTGGGATTTTCTTCCGTATAGAAGATCAATGGGTGGGGTTTGGTGCAATATAGCGAAAGTTCTCTCTAAATCCACGGTGGAAGGGCGCCCGTTGAGGAATTTTTTTAGAAGCAATGTTGGAAACGGGGCGAATACATCGTTTTGGCTGGACCCATGGTTGTGTAACGAGCCGCTAAAAGACGTTTTTCCAGAATTATTCAAGATCGAAAAGGAGAAGAGGTGCTTGGTGGCGGACCGGATGAACGGTTGGTCGGTTGCTAGCGGCCTTTTTTCCAGCTTTGTTTGGGCCTGGGCCAGGCCAATTGCGGCTGGGGTTGAGGTTAATGAGTTGGCTGAATTATGTGGTAAGTTGAATCAAGTGTCTCTCTCTGATAGATCTGATGCATGGGAATGGATAGGGGCGGACGACAAGGAGTACAGTGTGAAAGCTGTTAAAAAGCTTTTGAATAAAGAAGGGCGGCAACCCTCCCATCCGCAAGAGCCGATAGAAGACTGTAAGTGGATTCCCGATAAGTGTAATATCTTCGTGTGGAGAGCGGCCATGAACAAAATCGCGACGGTGGAAGCTCTAAAAAAAGAAACATTAATGTTCAGGAGGAGTCGTGTGTTCTATGCAGGGATGGGGATGATTCGGTTTCTCATATTTTCTCGGCTTGCTACACGGCGTCGGTGGTATGGAATCACATTAGCAGGTGGGTTAATGTTCAGAACCTGTTTTTATTTGGTTTCAAAGACATAGTGGAGATTCATGAGCATGTTGGCCTTACCGGAGCTAAAAAGGAAGCTTTCAAAGGCATCGTCAGGATTGCGGCTTGGTTCATTTGGAAAGCTAGGAACAAAGCTAGGTTTGAGAATAAGGAGGTTAGAGCGGATGTCATTATTAGTGAGTTAAAGGCTTCAGGTTATTTATGGTTTAAAAATAGGTCGAAGTTCAAAAATTTGTCGTGGCAAAATTGGTGTAAATTTGTAATTATGTAAGTTGGTTGTTTTTTGGGCCCCTCGGTTTGAGGTGGTTCGGTTAGTTCTAATGAAGTTTACCTTTAAAAAAAAAAGAGTATAATAATGACATGTAGCAATTAATGGCTTAATAGAAAGCCATGTAGACTAAGATGGTTTTGATTTATTATAATTTATAGATTATAGATATAACTAAATGTATGAAATAAAAAGTTGAAAATAGACAAACCTTATTTGGCTAAACACCTAGAATTTAGTATAAAACGATTATATAATCCTGAAAAACCAAACATGCATCTCAAGCTTTACATGACTCCTAACTCAACTCTTATTCCTCCATAAATACTAATCTAGTCTTGTCTCATCATATAAAGATGGAGATAAGCGATGAGCCCGTTGCAATGGCCATGGTGGCACCGATGGCACCGGTGACAGCTCAACGTCATGTTCGAACTGACCTTGAGTCGTGCATTCCTAAGCCATGTAAGTCTTAATTTGTTCGGTCATGATTGGTGAATTACGGTTGGGCTAAACAAGTGTTCTTTTCTAGACATGGCTAGAGCCATGGCTGCACCCGACACACAACATCCCGATGGTACACCAGATCACATGAGTCGAGGGATGAGTGTCCTGCAGCAACATGTAGCCTTCTTTGATCAAGACAACAACTACATTGTTTATCCTTGGGAGACTTACACAGATAAAAATCAACCACTATTATTCATATGATGATATTGATCTCACAACCACATTGAATCGACATGTACGTGTAGGAATGCGTCGGCTCGGGTTCAATATCCTCATATCTGTGCTGGCTGCTCTTATTATCAATATGGGGATGAGTTATCCCACTCTTCCTGTAAGTTGTTCATCTTCTTCCAATCAAAGTTAAATCTCTACATCTACCAGCTTTTTTTTAAATATGGATTCTTTGAGGGAGGGGGCAGTTTTTTTTAATTGGACTTAAATATGAATTTAGTCGCTATCTAAGATAGTGGCTTTAGAGTTGAAGTCCCTATCTCAAATAGCGCGATTTTAATTTGCAAAATCTAGTCAGACTGAAGTTCTAAATTTTTTGTCCTTCAATTGTCCAAATGAAGTCACCTCGTCATATGAGATGGTAACTTCAAGAGTTTTTTTCCCAAACTAGTGTATTTACAAAAAGTATTTATCTTTTTGGGTACTTTGAAAAGTATTTACCTAAATGGGTATTTTTCTAATTGGTTTGTCTCTCTCCTAATCTAATTGGTTAAAGCCTAAATTAATTATTCCTAAATAAAACATAGTTATTTTGTTCAATAAACTTACTTTTGTTAATTATTATATTTTTTAGCTTATGTTTTTATAGTGATTTTGTTCAATAAACTTACTTTTGTAAATTATTATAATTTTTTTTGCTTACGTTTTTTAGTTAATATATGTGTGTTTTCAATTTGTAATAAAAATACTTCAAGTTTGAAAGTAAGAATTTATGTATTTAGCTGTTATTCTAAGAACAACAAACTTATTTAATTATTTACTTAATTAAGGATACCTAAAAAAATTATGTATTTAGCTTGTTCTAAGTTTTTTTATCATACGTTTTTGTAAATTGAAGTTCAACGTAATTGTGTTTATCAATTAGTATATCTCGGTTTTTTTAATTTTTAATTTGTAATAAAAATACCTTTAAATTAAATATATGTAGTTTGGCTTTTATCTTAGTAATAAAAAAAACTAATTTAATCATTTACTCAATTTATTAAGAGAGTAATCTTGTTCTCTTTACTATCTTGTGTATTACATAATTGCTTTCATTGTGCTTTTACGTTTTTGTAATTGTGCTTTATTTGATGTAGTGTATAATTGTCCAACGTAAGTGTAGTTCGACTTTGTTATAATTGTTGTTCGACTCTGTTAATAAGTAATGACTAAATAAGTTTTTATTCTTAGAATAAAAGGCCACGCTAAATACAAAAGTAAGTTTATTGAACAAAATCACTATAAAAACATAAGCTAAAAAATATAATAATTTACAAAAGTAAGTTTATTGAACAAAATCACTATGTTTTATTTAGGAATAATTAATTTAGGCTTTAACCAATTAGATTAGGAGAGAGACAAACCAATTAGAAAAATACCCATTTAGGTAAATACTTTTCAAAGTACCCAAAAAGGTAAATACTTTTTGTAAATACACTACTTTGGGAAAAAACTCAAGGACAATTATAAACGCTAGTCTGATTTAGTCATATTTGCATACTCCAAGTATCTAAAGTCGATATCTTAGATAACCCAAATTTGAAGTGAAAAAAAAAAACACTCATTTGTAATAATTCTTTTCAAAAGAATTCATTTAAAACAAAATTATACATCTACTCACATTAGTTTTAGTAAAACATGAATTTTGTAGGGGTGGCTTCCTTCGCCTTTATTCCCGATATACATATATAACATACATAGGAATAAAGTTCAGTAGGTTGATCTGTTGGTGTTTTTCGACTGACCCTAGCTAGGACATTGTTACAGGTACATGCCAACGCAGTTTGAGAATATGTTTAGCAAGTATGCGAAAACAAAGCCCGATAAGCTCACATTCGTAGAGATTTGGAACATGACGGAAGGGAACCGAGTAGCATTTGATTTCTTTGGCTGGTTGGTTCAAACAAAAACTCCGATTTTAATGCCATATTATTCACAGCCAGAGTTGCGTTGTGTACATTTATATTGTTATGTTCAGGTTAACATGTGGTTGTAACGCAGGACCGCTGCTAAGTTGGAGTGGATAATTTTGTATGTACTTGCTAAGCACGGGGAAGGTATGTTGTCAAAGGAGGCGGTTACGAGCTGCTTTGATGGCAGCTTGTTTAACTATTTTGCCAAGATGAACAAGAACAAGACGTACTAAACATGTAAATGTCACGCATTCGACTTGTTAATAACGTATGTTGGTTGGGTTGAGGTAATCTAAGGCTAGTTTGGTCTACTTGTACATTTGATGTTACATCTCTATTCCACCTGACAAGTTATCATACTCGTTTTCTTCAAAAACACTAAGGGGCGTTTGGTCCACGGAATGTATTGGAATTGGAATTTGTATAGGAATTAGAATTTGAGGGAATTGGATTTGGAATTTAAACATTCCAATTGGAATTGGAAATTGTTGGAATTGGAATCTCAATTCCATTTTTGTTGTGTTTGGTTGTCAAATGAATTGGAATCCATCACCGCGTCACCCACAACTCCCGGTTCGGATCGAAACGGTACGGGTCAAAACAGTTCGTGTCGAATCGGTTAGCGTCGAAATTGAGTCGGGCCAATTTTCCTTTTTTTCCTGAGAGAACGGGCTAGATTGTCAATATGATTGTGAGCATGATTTTCATTTCTTAAATCATAGTGCTGAACGTTTATTGGGTGTTGACTTGATTGTCAAAAGTCAAAACAGCTCAATAACCTTTTGACTATTCGATTCTCGTCGCGACTAAACGGTACGAGGCAAAATGGCTCGGGTCAAAACGGTTCGATTCGAAACGGCACGGGTCAAACGGTTCGTGTAGAAACGGTTCGCGTCGAAACGGTACGGGTCGAAACGGTTCGATTCGAAGCGGTACGGGTCGAAACGGTTCGCGTCAAAATGGTTCGATTCGAAACGGTACGGGTCGGAACGGTTCGCGTAGAAACGGTTCGTGTTCGTGTCGAAACAGTTCGCGCCGAAACGGTACGGGTCGAAACGGTTCGGATCAAAACCGGTACGGGTCGAAACAGTTCGCGTCAAAACGGTTCGATTCGAAACGGTACGGGTCGGAACGGTTCGCGTAGAAACGGTTCATGTTCGTGTCGAAACGGTTCGCGTCAAAACGGTTCGTGTCGAAACGGTACGGGTCGAAACGGTTCGGATCGAAACCAGTACGGGTCGAAACGGTTGAAGATTCCAACGAAAATACTTTAATTCCTTCACATATAGGAAGGATTTTGAATTCCTTCACATAAAGGAATTTAAAGGAATTCATGCTAATTCCAATTCAAATTTCATTGTCAACCAAACACATGAAGATTGGAATTGAGATTCCAATTCCATCAAATTCTGTGAACCAAACATATTAAGAGATGGAATTCAGATTCCAATTCACTTAAATTCCATTGAATTCCTACGAACCAAACACCCCCTAAGGTTGTCCGCGTAAAACTGTGAAAATCCATCTTACTAACTTTATTAGAGATTTTATATAGTTCTCGATAGATTGTCCGGATTATATGCACGACACAACATCTTAATTCTAACGATGCAAACGCTATGCAACGAAAAAAATAAAGTCAAATTTCAATAGTCTGACTTGTTTTTTCTTCATTTTGTTCCTCAATCTTTCTTGTAAATTAGTGTCGGGTATTCGGGACTCCACATATTGTTCTCCACATAGCAAACAATTTCATCCTGCAAAACGCATCTTGTTGTAGAAACCTGTTTCTAAAATTTATATTTGTGTGTGTATTGTTTAAATTATGAGAATACCTTATTTAGCTTGCGTAGCTCACGAGCATCCATTTCACGATAACCTTCTGCTAAATCTTCTTCGATCGCTTCACTAATAACAGCGGCAGCTACCTGTTTTGTTATATCACGAATACTGCGGCACAAAAATGACAAATAAAACAAATGTTATAATTGTTTCTTTCAAATATAAAAAGTATTAACTGTTACCTTGATATTGAAGGGTATATAATTCCTTTGAGGACCTCGTCTTCGGTCATGTATCCAGCTAGGCTGTTGTTTTAATTTTAGAAAGAAAAAAAAGTTAAAGACACTCGACTAGCATAATCGATTCCGCTTTTGTAAATTTAAATCATTACCACTCAGCTGCCGCCTGTAACATGCCATCTGATACTATTCTAGAGCCAGATAGTAGAGTACCGAGACCAATGCTGCAACATTTAGTAAAGATAAGAATGAAATCCTAAATGAAAAAAATATATATATAAAATTATAAAAATATTTACAGAAAATAAGAACTTACCCTGGAAAAAGATACATATTGTTTCCCTGATTGCAACGACCAATATGTCCATTTCCTGCAGCAATAAAAATAATAAATGCTCTAAGAAACGTCTTAAAAGATTGTTTGAAGTCGAATTGACGAATTGTTTCAATTCTAAAAGTAAAATATTAAAAAAATTAGAAGACATACCGAGATCTACGTCGGGAAACGGGCTTCCACTTGCAAAGACGACATTTTCTCCCACAATTGAAAATGCTTCTTCAGGGGTGCACTCAGCTGTCATGATTACAAATATAAGTACATACAAGAATTTCAGACAGTCGTACGCACATGTCAAGTTGTTTGTTTATGTGATACGAGCATACCGTTGGTTGTGGGATTTGACATTGCAAATATCGCGGGTCTTGTTGAAGTTGACCCTTTAAGTGCTTCTAATACCTTCATTTAGAGCGTAATTTAAAAACATAAAAAGATGAAAATAAGTATTAAATTATTAATAAATTTTAATCTATACCTCCTTAGAAAATAAACCTCCAACTGCAGACAACCCAAGGAGTACATCAGGCTTTACTTCCCGAACCTGATCCATAATATCCAACATTTGATCAATAAATAGTAATATAAAAAATAAAAATTGAGTTATTAAGGTATTTAAATTTTAAACACACCACTTCTGCAAGACTTGCTCCTTCCTTCAACCCATGACGGCCAATCTCTTTGGTCTTTCTTGCAAACGGTTTTGCATCATCATCGATATTTTCACGCTCCTCGGTTACCAAACCCTAAATCATCCCAAAAACATTTTGAGGATTTATGTGGTGCGTATTTATAATGGAGAGGGATCATGAGAAAACTCATTTTAATGAAAAAACTAAAAAACTGCAGAAAAAACGTGTTACGGACCGCAAGAAAAATTGCTTGCGGTCCGCAAGGCAAGAAACTATGTATTAAAAAAGTGTAATACATGATATATAACACGTGTAATAGTACGTTTTTTACAAAAAATTTATTTTTCGTATAATGCATATATATATGCAGTATATTCAAAAAATAAAAATTTTGGAAAAGAAAACAAAACAAAAGAACGTACTATTACATATGTGTAATATATCATATGTTACACATGTGTAATACTAAAAATGCCCATGCGGACCGCAAGCAAATTTCCTTACGGTCCACAGTGTGTTTTTCCAGCAGCTTTTTAGTTTTCTCATTTATAAAGAGTGTTCTCATGATCCTCGTCCTATTTATAATTGTTAATTAAGTAATTATCATTTAGCTAATGATATGCGTACGTTAGCGTCAACGACCCAAAACTGACTCCTGGCAGCCTCGAATGCCAATTCGTTATTTCCCAACATTCTTGCCATTGTCTTCCTAGCAGCATTCAGTACCCCAAGTCCTGCACTGCAATTATTTGCACTCTCCTGTTTATTATTTTATTTTTTTATGATTACATAATTAAAAATTCACTTTAAATAAAGGATATAAATTATAAACCTTCCGGCACCGGCCACAACAATCTTTTGTTTCGGGAAGTCGATCATTGGCTTTCCTTGTGCTCTCACGGCTCCAAGAAGACCCGCAATTGCCACTCCAGCTGTTCCCTGTAACAAAAATGTACCTTTTTTAACATTTTTCTTCGAGTAAAGTATACGGATGTTCCCTGTGATTTTCTAAAATTCTGGTTTCTGGATTTGGTTCCTAACTTTTCAAAAGTACACGGATGGTCCTGGTGGTTTGCACTTTGTAACGCATTTAGTCCCCAACTTTTGCCAAAAGTACATGGATGGTCCCTATGGTTTGCACTTTGTACCGCATATAGTCCCTAACTTGGACCGCGTGAAACCTTTAGATTTGTTGGCTGGGGACTAATGCGTTACAAAGTGCAAACCACAGTTCGAAAAGCTAGATACCAAATCCAAAATTTTGGAAAACCACACGGACTATCCGTGTTCTTTACTCTTTTTCTTCCAACTAAAAGTATCATGATGGGAGTTGTATCAATTGTTTACCTGCACATCATCATTAAACATTCTGTAGCTATTTCTATAGCGTTGTAGTAACTTGAAGGCCCACTTGCTTTGAAAATCTTCAAACTAATATTGAAATTAAACATCCATGAGAAAAATGGCAAATACAAAAGGCCGTTTCTGGTTTTCCCCCTGCGAATGCATTTCATGGAATAAATGATCACCTGTACTATGACGTGGGGCCAACGAGTGAACACAGCTTCCATAAACTCATCGATTACGGCAATATACTCCTCACCGTCAAGACGGTGTTGTTGCAATCCCAAATCTATACAAACGAAATAGGGTAACTGGTAACGTATAAAATAAGGAATTGAGTCTATCAAACAACATACATTATATTTTAGTGTGTATCATATTCCAACTATTTATTTAACTAGTAATTTTTCCCGCCGCACTTTGCAACGGCCTCCAAACATACAGTAACTCGAATTTGCCAAAACTATATTTGACCCTACTCATTTTCTAACAAAATATACGTGAAAGACGTAGACGTGGACGTAGACGAACTGAGCACGTTAATAAAATTAAACATGGAAACGTATTATATTTGACCTGATTCGTTTCCGAAAACATCAAAACCTAAACCAACTTGAATTTATACCAACACGTTACACGTACATAAAAAATAAGCACGTGAGAAAACAGTGTTTATTTTTTAAGTTAAAGAATAATAGTACCAGGGGAGGTAAACTTGAAACTTTAGAAAGTCAAGGGGGTCAAAATAACAATTTACAAAGTTTTTAGAAAGTTGAGGGGGTGTAAGTTTCAATACTGAAAGTTGACGAAAGAATTAAAGAGTGTGGATACTATTCATACATCCACGCTTTTTAATATATATATATCATAGTTGTTAAAAGCCATCGCCTTTTGCGCCTAGGCCCATTTTTTAGGCGAGGCGAGGTAGTTGCGCTTTAAGTCGAGGAAATTGCGCTTTAATTCTCTAGGTGATGGTTCAGGCGCAGATTCCGGCGAGATTCCTAGATTCCGGAGAGTTTCTGGTCAAATTCTATAAATTCCGACAAGATTCTAGCCAGATTTCTACTTTTATCCAAGGAAAACTACTTTTCTACACTAATACACTAATATTTTTAGAACTTTTGGTTCTAAATAGATGATATACAGTTTTATATAATAGATTTTGTTTATTTTATTTGAAGAATAGTATTCTTTTTCTAATACATAATATAGTTTAACTTTTTTTCATTATGCGCTTAATTTTTTCAGGCCCTCTCTTTTTTTTGCGCTTTGCGCCTAGGCCCCAAGCGAGGCCTATGCGCCTTAAGTGTGCTTAGCGCCTTTAATAACTATGATATATATTAATACTTTTTTATCAATAAATATTCAAGTATAGGGAAGCATACAGAGGGGGTCTTTAAGAAGGGCCTCGTTGTTGGTTCCGACATCAATCATTATAGGGAGCACCTGTCATATGAATGGAGAAAACGTTAAGCTTAGAAAAAAATATGGTGTGTAAGACAATAATAAAAGTGAAGATGAGAAACGAAAATAACAGGAGTATAAATATCTTGAAGAAAAAACATAGGAGTGACAAAATGCTAAAATTACTCTTTGAGGGTTTATTCCTGCAGCAGCAACGTATAAATCCAATTTTCCGATTGCAATACCGATTCCCTGAACTCCAAGATCACCAAGACCTAATATTCTACTTCCGTCAGTAACAACAATCATATCAACCTACATAAAAACAAAAAAGAGCCACATTCAAATTGATGTTAGGGCTTTTTCATAATAAAAACTTATTAAAACCGTAAATTATTATTAAAAAAACAAACAGATGTAACTAGGGCTGCAACAAGCGAACGTTCAACGAACAGTTCGTAAACCGTTCGGCATTTTCGTAAACCGTTCAACAAGCAGTTCATAAATGAATAGAGGCTACGTTCATTCATTTATATTCGTGAACGTTCGGTAATGTGTTTGTTTATGTTCGTTTGTGTTCGATAGTTTATTAGTGTTTCTAGTTCTTATATTTTATTTAAATACTTCAAAATTTCGACAAATAAAATATTTAATAAGTATCAATGTATTATATATATTGTTCATGAACGCTTGTTTGTGTTCATTCGTGCTCCTTTGTGCTCATGAACGTTTGTTTGCGTTCGTTGCCTAAAATTAACAAACGAACACGAGCATAAAATCTCGTCCAGTACGTGTTCATGAACAATTCGTGAACCCATATAGTTTCTTAACAAATGTCTTGTTTGTGTTCGTTCGGTTCGTTTGCATCCCTAGATGTAACACATACCTGATCAGCAGGCCAATTATAAACCATTGACATCATCTCTCCACGATCAGCGGCACTGAAATACATCCCCCTTGGCCTTCTAAACAACCCACCGTATTTCTGGCAAACAAGTCCCACTGTTGGAGTGTATACTATAGGGGCATATTCCTCAATTTTCGCAATTAGAACCTGACACGTGTCATTTAAACGCACATAAATCATGGCGATTAGCCATTAGCGTTCCAAAACCACATTCATTTGTAGTTCTTTCTTGGGGATCTTAATTATGTATGTACACTCAAACCTCAAAAACCACTGACCTTATAGTACATTGTCTCATTTCGGTCATGTAGCCTGTTAAGTATTCGCCACATGGCCAAAGAATTTGTATCTGATGGTCCATCCCTAGCGTTTACCTCAAGTCTCTTCAGGTCAGCCACTGTAAATTTAACAAATTAATTTTAAATTAAATAATATATCACACAAATAATCAGTGTAGTTCCTGTATGAGGATCTAATACATGTAAATGAAATACTTAGTATATTACCAAGTAGTTCCTGGTCAGATGAACCATGTAAATCCATGTGCTCTTTTTCGTTTCCTCATGCAATTTATACTCATGTGATGTGTTTTTGTGTACATCTACATATTAATTAGATTAGACGCTATGTAGTTAATATCGCGATATTTCGGTGATATATCGGTTATCGGTCCCCTGGTGAGATATCAGTGCAAAATATCGGTACCGATACTATCGGTGATATTGACCAATATATGACTGATATTGGACCGATATATCACCGATTTTCCCGATATCAGTACCTTTCTTCTTAGTTCTAGCATTCGTCTTTCTTCTTATTGTTGCTATTAGTGTTTTAAGTCTTAATTGTTAATTATTAGTGTTAAACGTTAGTGTTTTAAGTCTTAATCAGTTCCTACTTGCTACAATTGTTGGTGTTTTGCAAGTTGCAAAAGGTTAATTTGTTAATGGTAGGAGAGTATAGTGAATTGTTGGTGTTAAATTGCTATATATATATTCAGCATGATATTAAAACTACCGATATCCCACCGTGATTACTGATATCTCAAATATCGGTCCTTGACTGATATCCGATTTTTCACCGCATTAACTACTAAGATTAGACGTAACAATGTTCCTACTTCCTAAGTTCATAACATAATAATAAAAGTCTATGCTTGTCTTGTGAGTGACACATCATCACCTAGATATATATAACCAAAACAACTGTTTAATTTAATCGATCACATGTAAACTTAGTAACTTACTAAACCGTTCAATTTGCTGTTCATTGCTCATGACATTCGGAGGCAAAAGTCCACGCAGTTCAAGACGATCTCTCTCGGTCATTGAGAACGCAGTTCCCTGTTAACAGAAACAGCAAAGTTTAACCAACTGGAAATTCCTGTTTGCTTATTCAATATGTACACAACACTTGTATCTGTAACTTAATAGCAAACTCATGTCCCACTCCATCAGTGTTGTAAAAATCGGGATTAATCGGTAATCGGTAGCTCACCGGTTAAATTTCACCTAGTCGGACCAAAAATCGGTAAAAATTCTTCAAAGTCGGTCAAAATCTTTGATGTATTTGAAAAATTAAACGTATTAATCCAATCTGATTAATAAGTTTGAAAAATTATATATAAAATTTATGAAAATTTTGTATACTTACACACACACACACACACACGCATATAATGTATATATGTGTGGGCACTTGAGGGGCAAAAGTGAAATTGCACTAATTTTAACGTTATTTTACTAAATTCATGAAAATAATGTTAAAAGCTGAGGACGGTTAATCATGCATCATGTGGTGGCGCTGATAGCCTAAAGACAAAAGGGTAATCAACCTTTGTCCCGCGCTGAGTGTTATGTGCCTTATGTCCAAGGTTTGATGCAAAACTACTATCGAGCAGGGGGTCTCATTGGAAGCAGCCTCTCTATTCCAACGGGGTAGAGGTAAGGTTGTCTACATCTTACCCTCCTCAGACCCTACCTTAGCTTTGCTATTGGTGGAATTTACTGAGTATGACGATGACACACACACACACATATATAGGCAAGGGATCATTAGAGAACTTAAAAGATACTAGAAAACTTCGAGAAGGCGACTTTTAAACAAGAAATTTTATAATTTTATTTTTTCATTCTTATATGTCACTGTTATTCATAGAAACTAAAAAGAAAATAAATAAATACATGTCGATAGACGAGCTACATATATGTAACTCATGAACTACATATATATACCTTCGCAAGCTACATGTCAATCTACATATATTTTTTATTTCTATTAAGGAAATGAAAAGTAAAAATAAAATAAAATAATTGATTGGATGATAATAGTTTTCTTCTCGGTTTTCAACCTTCTAATTTTTTTTCTAATGAACCTAACCCTATATATAAGTTAAAAAAATTACATATAAAATTCCAATCCGATTACATTTAATCTTATTAACTCTGCAAATCATATATCATAACAATCAATGTGCAGCATTTGATCTGGTGTAGATCACGTCCACAGTAAGACAAAGTAAGTAAAAGTTTACCTTGTTGAACCATGGATCATGAAGAATATCGAGACCTTGCTTATGAACAATGGTGGGGCGATGGCCTTCAATGGTGGTGAAAGATCTTGAAAGCCTGTACTGCAAGCATCTCATCATAGAAGAGGAAGAAAGACGAATCTGGCGAGAGAAATTCGACATTTTTGGGGAAGAATCTTTGTCAGATCAAACCATAAAGTTGCTGCTGGTCTTCGAAGGTGAAAGATTTTCGGGAACCGGTTCTAGTTTTGACTACAATCAATGGAGTGGTGTCGGCCAAGATTTGAGGTCCTTACACTCCCAACTGTTTCTATCGGGTCGGATCGGGTTGGAGGTGGGTCACACAGATATTAATATTGAGAGGGATGGGAATAAAAGCATATTGATTGGGTGTAAAAAGTCTTCAAATCAAGTCGAATCGTTTTGAGACTTATAAATACGGAGAAAATGGGTTTGTAAAAGTGGATAGGTTTGCTGGACCAAAATATCGGGTTTTTTTTTTTTTTTTTTTTTTTTTTGTAATGTGCTTATAAATATTATAAATAGCACATTCCATTTTTGTCCAAACTAACCCTTTTTTCTCTACATGTTTTCAAATACATAGTTAACTTAGGGGTTGTTTGGTAGCCTCTTAATGACCATTCAGATACTACCTCTTAATGGTTTAAACATCTGAATGAATAAGAGGTAACCTCAAGTCTGAATGGTTAAGAGGTAACATCTGAATGGTAAATCATCACATGTCACATTCTTCTACCTTCTCATTGCTAAAATTCTTAATGGTTCCATTAAGAGGTAGCCTCTTAATGACCATTCAGAGGCTACCAAACAGCCCCTTAGAGAATCTACAAGGATGCGTCCGGAATGGTGGTCCGGTGATCGGACGGTGATAGGTGGACGAAGAGACCGTTGGAGGTGGTGACTAGGCTGGTCCGGTGGAGCGGACGAGTATATTGTGATTATGAGTCCTTTCTTTTAAATTAAAAAATCATCTTTAACTAAAAAACTGTATATTTTAAATTTAAATAAAATAAAACATAAGAGAATATAAATTAAAAAACAAACAAATATATAAATTAAAAATAAAATAAAGTAAAAAAAACAAATTTATTAAAATTAAAAACATTATAAAAACTAGGGCTGGCAATTTTACACGAATACACGTGTAACATCCGGCCCCTCTCATCACCAATATTGTCCGCTCTGCCCCCCGATGGGTTGCCCATCCAAGAAACTCACGGATTTGTTTTTGGTTGCTCTTGTGGAGACTTCCCAGGATGTCACCCATCCTGGTACTACTTCCACCTGAGCACGCTTAACTGTGGAGTTTTCATGTGCTCCACAGCCAACTAAGCCCAAAACGCGTTGGTTATTTAAGAGGCAGGGCATTCCTTAAGAACCGAGGATCTCTCCTGGCCACGGCCGATGTGGGATTGCCTAGGGTGTCACAATAGTCCTGTTAATCTTTCGATAGTCAGTATCCGTATTGTTACAACACGACACGAACCTACACGAAGTTAACAGGTATCGTGTATGGTCTTAACAGGTATCGTATACCAAACAGGTAGACACGAGATTTGTCACACCATGACTTTTGCGGAAGTGTATGATGTGTGACTGGTTTAATATCATTGCATTCAATCATAATAAACAACTACATGAGTAAAACGATGTTCATCCATTCATAAAATTTGAGTAATACAAACACAGGTTATTTAAGTTTTAAATCACAACCTTCGACTAGGTTACAAACCAACAAAAGTGGATGACATCTAAACTTGAAGTCTACTTCTAGTTACGACACCCTCGCCCAAGATCCATCCTGTTACCTGAAATACATGTAATTTTGGAAAACATCAACAGAAGTTGAGCGAGTTCATGCGTCTTGTTTGTGTACTGTAATCTTGTAAATCTTTGAGAGACTCCTTTGTAAACAGGTATGAAAAGCGTGTATGAACATATTTGTTTTACAAGGACTTTAAGGCATGTGAGGACATAGGGAGCACTCGTAATGACTTATACCCTTGTCGATTTTCCTCGACTGTGTCGATTAACCTTGACTGTGTCGATTTCCCTCGACTGTGTCGATTACCCTCGACTGTGTCGATTAACCTCGACTGGGACTCCGAAGCACTACTTGGTACTAGTTGTGACCATGAGTGGGGTTCGACCGTACCCGTTAGATATAACCCTCGTCCCTAATTAAGTATTAATGGCATTTCAATATCTAGTCTATGCTCACATAATCTAGTATTTCATAGGCATTTCATACCGTTTATGTATTTGTGACATGTATTCCACCCCCGAGAGTTATAAAACCAAAAACAGTTAAGAGAAAAGGGGGAGCATTAACTCACTGTTTTGCGTCTTCAGTACTCGTAACTCAAATCTCGTCAGTAAACACGACTACCTACAATGTGCTAGGGTCTATTAGACGAGCGGGCCGTGTCTTGCCTTAGTATTCATGTTTTGAGTTACGTTTCCTTTATGTCTTTAACATTTTCCAAAGTTATAATACTCCTCAAGTATTTATTTTCGTATTTCCTTCCCAAGGATGGGAGTACTTCATACATGTGTATTTGTATTCTCGTATTTGTAGTTTCCAAAATAATAAATTTTGAAGTTTCACTTAGAAAATATATATAGACTTGTTTTGTCCAAAAATAATGTATTGCAAGAAAATATATATTTTTCTCAAAATCATATATCTTCTAAATATTCTAGAAAATATATTTTTACTTCCAATAATATATTTTCTTCTTGCTGAAAATATGACATAACTTGGTAACGTGTACAAAAATCATATTTTCACTTCTTTCGTTTCCAAAATAATATTTACCAAAAATGTATTTATAACGGTATTTTCCGGAATATTTGTAAGTTACATTCTATCGTTCGGTTCCACAATATTAAGTGGGTAACTTATATATATGTATTTCTTGTGATTTTTGGTATTATTTCGGATTGTAAATTCTTGGTATTTGTAAGGTATATTATTTTACCCTAAAATAATATATTTATTCCACAAAGTATACAAATATTCAAACAAGTGTCTTTACTATAAAATATATATTCTAAATATATATTTATCCATTTTTATTTACAAAAACCAACCTCCAATACTTGTATTTTTGTTACAAAAATTTATGGCAAAATTTATGTTATAAATCATAATTTAAAACACACTTGTGAACACTTGTTTAGAAAATATTTTCTAAGTGTTGGAATTTTTAGAAAATTTTGCCATAGTTTCCTTTGTAAATGGAGGTGTCCATGCTATTTAGCATATCATTTTCTTTTCAGAAATCATTCAAACAGTCAACAACAAATCACTAATCATCTTGTACTTACCAAATGCAAAAACTATTCCGTTTACAATATAACATGAACTTGATCTTTCACAAAAACGCGTAGTAACTTGGTAAAGTGTTTAGTAGCCTTAGTTACCCTCCAAAATATATTTACTACTTGGTAAACTTCATTCTTGAAGATTTTAGATGTTTACAACTTGTAAACATATTTTACAAAAATGTTTCTTTATTAAACCTTCTTGTTTCTCTAGTGTTTATACACTTGTTTTTCCACTAAAAATGGTGTAAGTTTAGTAAAAACCATGATCTTTCAAAAATCATGTTTTGAACTTGGTTTTCTTGGAAAATCATTCATAAATCTTGGATCTACAAGTTTACTAGTTCACTTTGTTTATTACTTTTCAAGAAATCATTTTGTTTATCAAGTTCAAGTCCATATGTGAAGATGATTATCTTATGTTGTTACATAATCATATTCCTACTTGCTAGATTATGTGTTAAATCACCATCTAGCAAGCTTCATGTGATGATTAACATCATCATCTCAAGAAATCAACAAACAAATATCATTCATGCACTAAACAACATCATTTCAACAAGATTTCATCATATTTCATCTTATGTTTCAAGATTCAAGTGCATGTCTTTTAGTGTTCTTGTGTTAATCAACACACTATAATTTTTAACCACTAAAAATATGAAGTAACAAGTGTTAAAAGAATCTTACTACTAGCTTCAAGCTAGGGAAGAAACAAGTGTGAAAATGGAGTGGATAAAAGCAAACGGGTGAGGTCCTTCAAGTTCCGTGAGCACCAAGCTTCCTAAAGCACCTTGTAACACCTTGTGAAGACCTTGGATTGCATGAGCTTGAAACAAAACAATGGTGGTGTGGTGAAGGGGAGGTCGGCCGAGAGGTGTAGGAGAGGAGGGGAAGGAGTTGTGAAGTGATGATGATGAAGAGTTGTCTAGTGTTCTTATAATCTAATTTAGAGTTTTGTCCAAAGGTCCTAATGTTTCCCAAAGTACACTCATAATCTTGCTCAATCCAAGAAAAGATCTATCAAGATTAGGAAAGATTGTGATGATCTTGTGGGGTCCTCCTTTGGGCCGTAAACAAGGAAGGGGGAGGGGGTCCATGTGTAATTTTAAATCATAAGTTAGGTAATTAGTTGAAAACCAAGTGTGTTAGTTAGTGTTTATGTGTATCTTGCATTATGTAGTGTGTTAGGGTGTTCGGGGATCATAACTAGCTCAAAAATAATAAAACAATGCTTCTAGTAATATTTTGGTGTTCCGGGTAATGTCCGGTTGTTCGGTTAGATACCGGTTCGTTAAAGTGTCAAGTGATTCTGTTTAGTGTTCATTAAGTACCCTTTTGTGACACTTTTAAACCCCGACACTTAGGAAAGCATACAGGACCATTCTGCCATATTTTTGCATGTTACTAGCATATTAAAATGCTGATTTTTGCTATTTAATGCAGAATTCTGCACTTTATGTGAGTTTTAGGCACTTTCCGGCACTTTATCTATCACTTAGGCATGCAGTTTTGGGGTCCTTACTTCCCTACACACTATACTAGTGTATCACTTGGTCTCTGGCTCATACTGGGCCTCAAAATACTGTCTGTCTATGTACTGAACTTCGTCAGCATTTTTAGTTTGTCTGGTAATGGTGCCAATTCTGTTCTGTGCATTATTAAAACTATCTCGTGTTGCATGTAGCAACGATAAAAGTCTTGCAACATGAAATGCCATTGTATGTATATAACTGTAATAAAAAATTCATTTGTCTTGTAAACTAGATCATGCACAGTTATTAAAGCACAGATTAATGTTCAATTAGTGTAGGGAATGTACGGAAAAGTGACAGTTGTCACAGACTCCCTCCGTTAAAAGAATTTCGTCCCGAAATTCAAGCGATGCCATCGGTCGCAGGGGAGTTGTGAGTCAAATGTGGTCACTTAGGTTCAAGATTTGTCTTCATGTTCCCATGTACTCTGGGTCATGATATGAATTCTAATGTACTCAAGTAATTCAATTACGTCTTTTCTGTGTCTTGTGGACTCTTGGTCCGTAACCTTAACAGGTTATATAGTAATTTTTTTTGTCGTTTGTCATTGACGTGAATCTTATTTGTGGGAACAACTACTGTTCCTTGGGTCAGACTCCTCTAGACACGTAGAATGTGTCACGACCACTACTGATCTTTTTCTGGAAGTTTCATCTTGTGAGCAATGGTTCTGATCCCTACACCAGGGGTCTAACCTTTACGTTTTCCAAATCACACCACGCCTTCTCTAGGCGAGGCTCCCATTTAAGTCATACTTCTTATCTCAAATTCTTACGATTTCTGCCGCTCATCGGCGCAATCTTTCTGTATTCCGCGGGCTATCTCGATATGATCACATATCTGAACGATCTTGCCTCTAGTTTTTCTTGAACCAACTCGGGCCAGTAAATTGTTTATCTCTGGTCTCCGTTCAACATGATGGGGATTGACCTATTATGTCCCATCTAAAGCTTCACACGAAGCGGTTTAAACGGCGGTGTGATAAATACTGTTGTAGGAAAACTCCACTAAGGGCAAGTGAGTGTTCCAATTTTTCATCAAGGTTTATTACGCAAGCACGCATCATGTCCATACAGTCTGCATTGTTCGTTAATATTTAAGTTCTTACGATCAACGGTGTGCTGTAACCCTTGTGATCAGTAAAGATCGTGCAGTGTTTTCTTTCAGGTAATGACGTCAAATTTGCGGCGCGCAATTACTGTATCTAGATCAAGGTTTCTTCTCATGATTCCTTAATCAATGTACCGCGTATGCAAGGTTGTGGTCTCGTTGCATCGACGTGCAATCGAGACTTTGTCGAGAAGCGTCACATAACTGCAACTCTAACTCCTTAGCTCTTGATTGCAGGGTTGTCATGAATCTCGTTCTTATCCTCCATGTATCTTAAAATTCTCAATTTGCGAATTCGAAATCCGCTTTTCGTCATCATAGCACATAACTGTTCTTTAACTAAGAGTTGCAAGGTAAATTGCAGCTATTGCTCACGACCTTCCTTGGTCGTTGGCCATATAAGAATGTAGTCAATAGATATAATCATGATCTATCCAGGTATGGCTTACACGTTCGATTCATGAGGTCCATGAATATTGTCGATGCTTGTGTTAAGCCAAATGGTACGACAAGGAACTCGTAACGCTCGAAACGAGTCCTAAAGGTCGTTTTAGGGATATTTCCTTCTTGTATTCACAGTTGAGGACATCCTGTCCTCAAGTCGATCTTTGAGCAATAAGTAGGACCTTACGATTTGTCTGTTTATGTCATCAATCCTTGGCAAAGGATACCAATCCTTGATATCCAATCCTCTGGAATTTATGCAAAATGGAAACTGTCAACTTTCTCTTTATGTCCTTAATTTCCTCTGTCTAGCAGCTCTTGCAGTTATATCGGAGGTCCCTGCTTTGCGGATGATGCTAGTCGGTAAGGCGTCATTCGGTACTGGTGCCGCTCCTGGCACGAGATTTATCCTAAACTCCTCTTGGCGCTGTAGAGGTATTCCTGGCAAGTCTCCAGAAAGGCTACTGGAACTTCTTCCGTCACGGGGATGTTCTCAGGCTCTGCAGTCTACTCGGAGGCGTTTCTGTGTCTCTTTGACCAATGAGAGATGTCGCAGATCCGTTTGTGGGGTCTAGCATCCTTGCACCTATTGCAGGAAGGTTGTGTTTCATCATTCGCAAGAGGGATGCGACTGATTTTCTCATATCGAACGACTTCAGCTGTATATTTGGATTTTCGATCCACGCTGAATATCATATCATGACTTTCTAAGTCAATGGTAACAGAAGGTTATATAATTCTTAATCGCTTCGTCTGCTTAAACTAGCCTTCTATATGCCCATTTCTAAAGAATACGGGACGTCTATTTTACTCGAAACTAGGCCAAGCAGTTTCTTAAGTTCTAAGCATGCAAAGTTAAAGTTGATGCCAGTATTAATCAAAAATAGATGCATAAGTTTGGTTAATAGGGAACGTACCCGTAACCGCATCTGGATCCTGGCGTGCTTCACGAGTTTCAGTCGTGAAGACCCTTCCTTGCTTGGTTCTTTCTAGGGCAATCTTTCCTAAAGTGCCCTGTTTCACCACATTTGTAGCAACCTGGTACTCTACCTTTATTTCTTTTGTCTGGATCCTTCGCCCAACAGGCATCCTTGCTGTGTCCTTCTTTCCCACACTTTTCGCACTTAGGCCTCAAACATCGACCTTCATGGTGAAAATTGCATTCCCCGCACCTCGGCTTAGTCCCCGAGTAAACTTTACCACCAGCCTTATTAGTGGCTCCATCGGCTTTCCTGCCACGCGGCGAGTTCACTTCCTTTCTTTTGTTTGCTTTAGAGCTTCCATAGCTGACTTGGGTGCCCATCTTTAGATTTGAAAACTTCCTTTTCTTGTTGCCTGATGACTCCACATGAGTCTCTTTCTTGTTATCCTCAGATTCCAAAAATTTCCCCATGCGTAGAGCTTCTTCAGTAAGAGTGGCACTCAAGTTGATAGCCTCTGCAATGGTTGAGGGCTTTGAGGTAGTAACCATGCTCCTAATTTGAGGTGCAAGTCCCAAAATGAATCGTTCAGCCCTCTTGAATTCCGGTTTGACTAAGTAGGGGACGACTCTAGACAAGTCGTGAAATTGCTGGACGTATTCAGGAATCTTCGGTCCGTCCATTTTCAAATTCCAGAACTCCACCTCAAGTTTCTGGATTTCAGCCCTGGAACAGTATTTCTTCTCCATCATTTCCTTGAGCTCGTCCCAGCTTAGTGCATAAGCAGCATCTGCACCAAGGGTTTGAACCTGAAGGTTCCACCAGGAGAGTGCGCCATCTAAAAATAACCCTGAGATAAAGGTAACTCTCTGCTGGGGCGAACAGTTACTCATTCTTAGAACGGAGTCAGTCTTTTCTGCCAAACGAACAAATGCAACGGCACCTCCTGTGCCATCAAAATTCAATGGCTTGCAGTCCAAGAACTGTTTATAGGTGTAGCCAGTTGGAGGGTTATTTCCGGTAGTGCCACCGCTGTGTTCAGAGCGGAGGGCTTCATGTCGTGCAATTGCCTGAGAGATGCGTCCTTGAAGCTCGGCTTCTGTCCTTGGTAACGTACTGGTGTCTGTGTCTCGTCTGGGCGGCATTCTTTTCTGTCAAAAGCATGGGATGGATTAGATAACATTCCACAATTGTCTGTGAGGTACATAGCACCATAAGTCATCATGTAATCACCCAATTTCACATGTATATATAATCAACAATGTATGAGTGAGGAAACAATTACTGAGCCTTCATATAGGCTTGGCAACTTGGTTTATTGTTTTCCTTCTACATAACTTTACAAGACAGGTATACTTTCCCTGAGATGGGGGTTGTAATGTCACTGAATCTTTCTGAATGTTGTCCATCTTCTCTTGCTTAAATATCGTTTCCTCAAACGTCTCGTACACGGGTAGAAGTGTCAGACACGAAGTAGGCAAGGAAGGTTTCCTACTTTATAAAGTGCTAAAGCACTGGTCTATGTTTTGTTTTACCAGATGAAGGTGTGAACACCTATGGATTATTTTTGTGTGGTGATCATTAGCTCGACCAGCAGAGTCCATCAGGATTTCCATGCACTACAAGTCGTTATTACGTGGGCCCCCGTAATAATAAATTGTCTTGCACAGTTACCCCAAATTTTCTCTCGTCCAAGCAGATGATCAATCAAGGAGGGGACACTACTGTCCTTATACCTCTGTCATGGAAAGGACCATTGCGGTGGTCCACGCGCTAACACTCGTTATCGTTACGCGTGAATAGGCACGATGATTAAATGAAATAGGAATAAAGAGAATTCCTAGTAATTGGAGGGGCACCTTCAAGATGAATACTTCATCTTCCTTGTCTAGTCAGGTGTCATCAATCTTGCTTCATAAAAGCCGATGGGATCTCGTCCTGCTGATTAAGAATTCGTTCAAGGTTGCCGCCTCTGCCTCGTCGTCACTATCGTAGTCAGGCACCTTCACGATCGAGAGAGAAGGGCAGCCATTTCCTACGGAAGCAGGCTCAGAATCTTGTTTGGTAATCACTCCAGCCATGAGCTTTGCAATGAACGCGAGGTTGATAGCTTCATCGTGCGAGTTACGTACAGTAACAGGAGTCGGAGTCGAAAGTATCTTATTCACGTCATTAATTATTCCGTACACTTATTCGTATGTATTCACGTCAATATTTATTCCGTACACTTATTCGTATGTATGTATCGATAAACAAATATGTTACTTAGTATAAACAGGCATTTCGATGCATCATATCACGTATAACTCTCGTTTTTGGGGGGGTCATTTTTTTTTCTAGTTGTCGATTCACGACTGAGACACAAAAACACTACTTGGTACTGGTTATCACCAAGGGTGTATTTTATCTTTGGCAAGTCTAACTCGTGTAGACTATGCCTTAGTTGGCACCTTATCTTGAGGGTATTCCCTACTAATGTCCTTGCCTTGTCTCTTCTTTGAAAATGTTTGACTCATGGATCATGACGCTTACGTGAATGCAATGAAAAACCTTTTTGTAAAATGTTTTTGTGAGAGAACTCTAGTGACTGTAGTCTAGACTCGAGAAGGAATCCTAGTTCACTACAATCGAAGCTCTGATACCAAACTGTCACACCCTGACTTTTGCGCAAGCGTATGATGTGTGACTGGTTTAATATCATTGCATTCAATCATAATAAACAACTACATGAGTAAAACGATGTTCATCCATTCATAAAATTTGAGTAATACAAACACAGGTTATTTAAGTTTTAAATCACAACCTTCGACTAGGTTACAAACCAACAAAAGTGGATGACATCTAAACTTGAAGTCTACTTCTAGTTACGACACCCGCGCCCAAGATCCATCCTGTTACCTGAAATACATGTAATTTTGGAAAACATCAACAGAAGTTGAGCAAGTTCATGCGTCTTGTTTGTGTACTGTAATCTTGTAAATCTTTGAGAGACTCCTTTGTTGTTGGTGCACAGAATGTCTGTTTACTACGTCTTAGTTGAGTCTTAGGTCTAGATAGATTAGATTGGAGCTCGGAAATGAAAACGTGGATTTTAGATTGTAATTCCGCTCCAAATGACATTTATGTCATTTAGAGCGAAATCAGGATATCTTGTAATATGTTAATTCCGCTCCAGATAGTTTAGTAGGTGATTCCGCTCCTAGGTAAGTTGTTAATTCCGCTCCTATGTGATCTTGTTATTTCCGCTCCTGATGAACATGATATTTGGAGCGGAATCAGTCGGCTATATATAGGTGATAGGTTGAGTTCATTTGTAACTTTTGGAGCGGAATCTAGTCTTGGTGTAGGTGTCGAAACTCTGTCAAAATTACATCAGAAACACTTGTAAAGCTTGTAATCAGTAATAGAAAGAAGGTAAAAGGATCCGAGCTGTTTGTGATTTCATTTACGTTGATTCCGCCTTCGTTTTTGAAAATGAACTACCTTATACTGACTGTTTAGGGTCTCAACACGGTCCAACAAGTGGTATCAGAGCTCACGACAAGGAGTTCATACCATAGCAGCTTGATTCTACCAGAATTTCTCATTTCTACTCACTTCTTCTTATATTTTTCTGATTTGAACTAGTTCCAACAGTCGGAATGGTCTGATTTTCGAGTATATTGTGTAAAACTTAGTTTTAACAAAGCCTACAAAGAATCAGTTTAAAACTCGGATTAAAAATGGTAAAAATGACCTAAGAACCTGATTCCGCTCGAAACGGTCTTCGCAGATTTCACTATTAAAAGTTGATTTCGCTCTTAAAAACATAAAAAGTTAATTCCGCTCGAAAGTTATAACTTGATTTCGCTCGTAAACAGATTAGTTCTGATTCCGCTTGTGAGACTATTTTCTGATTTCGCTCGAAATCAAATAGTCCTGATTTCGCCCGAAAATTACATTCTGATTCCGCTCTAAATCAGATTCAAGTCTGATTTCGCCTGAAATTCAATTCTGATTTCGCTTGAGAGTTACATTTTGATTCAGCTCGAAATCAGAATTTAGCTGATTTCGCTCGAACATATTCTGTGATTTCGCTCAAAAGCTGATTCCGCTTGAATTAGTTGTTATTAAAATTTATGAAAATTTTCTAAGTGTTTTGCTGATTTCGTTTCAGGTACAAGATGGATGATTTCAATCCGTTTTATGATGTCTTTGCGTTTGCTGGAGATGGTGGAAATGATACATCTTCTAGTAACACCAATGAGAACACACCGAATTCGAAGAAAAAGTTATCGGATGCATTGGAGGTTGAAAGTGCTTTCGGAACTTACAACAAACCCCTGAAGTTGATGGCTATCGAAGAATATAGTCGGTGGGCCAAGAAGTTTGAAGATTGGTTGATGGCTTTTGCTTTTCCCAGTTGGAAGAGTCTAAAAAATGGATATCATAATGGCAAAAGTGGCGAAACCTTAACAACAACTGAAGAAATAGAGACATTTGTCGCTGAGCAAAAATGCATCGCATTGATTTTTCAATCTGTTCGAGAAGATATAATATCTTTGATCGAATACTCTAGTACTACAGATCTCTGGGATAAGTTGAAAAACAAATGTTTAGGAAGCAAAGAAATTGTGAAAAACAAAAAGAAACTACTTAGAAAAGAGTTTGATTTGTTTGGGTGTTTAAAGAACGAATCAGTTTGTAAAATGATCGAGAGGTTTGGGCATCTGAAGCTGGAACTGGCGAGACATGATATTTCCTATTCTCGAGAAGAGCTAGTCGACAAATTGTTTGATGCATTGCCAGATGAGATGGATTGGCAATATTATGCTTTGATGTTGAAGAATACTATCAAGCCGCCTGAAGAGTTGACAGTAGATTTGCTGATTGAGAGACTAGAGAGTCACGAGTTGGAATTAAAGAAGACACACAAAGTCAATCACTCATCATATCAGCAGAACTTGGATTTGTACTATCCGAAGAGCATGATGCCAAAGAGTACATCTCCCAAGACTGCATTTTCTGCTGAGAATGTTTCCACAACAAACAAAGAAAGTCAAAGCAGTGGTAATCACAGTGGATATCATAGTGGGTCTTCATCAAATTCAAACCAGTCTGATGCAAAGAACTTATTTCAATGCAACATCGCTGTAGACTTAAAGAATGCTCAGAACTTCAGCAAGGAATCTGCCAAACAACAGATGGTTTTCCTAGCATCGGTATTGGAATCATATGAAAGCCTTGTAGCAGGGAAGATTGGCAACACCAACCTAACAAAAGAGGACTATGATCAGATAGATCCTGAGGAGATGGAACTAATTGACATAAGGTGGTGTATGGCCAGTGCAGTTCGTCGAGCACAGCGTTTCATGGAGATAACCGGGAGGAAGTCAATTGGTGGACCATCTACTAAGTTGGGCTTTGATAAGTCTAAGGTGACATGCTTCAAGTGCAAACAGAAAGGTCACTTTAAGCGTGAATGCAGAAACGCGTATGCTGATGAATCTGAAAACCCATTTAGAGAAGACTACTACAAGAAGGCAATATATCATCAGAACAAATCGGAGCTGCCAAGAATGAAGCAGATTGAAGATAACAAAGAAAAATCTAGAGCTCTTGCGGTGATTCACGACGATGAAGGTTTTGACTGGAGCGAGTTGTTACCTGAAGAGGATGCGGTTGGATATGCTTTTATGGCAAATACTGAACCTGTTCCTTGGAAAGATAACAGAACTGAAGAACAGAAGTATAAACACAGAAAGATGTTAGCCACGAACAAAATGATCAAAATATTTGGTATCTTTTCTGAGGCAAAAAGAGCAAATAGATGGGATCCAGACAGAGAATGTTATCTTGACCCCTATGGAAACATTGCTATTGATCATAACACTCTTGATATGGAAACCATAATCCAAGAATACAAAGTTGAAGATGATTATTGGCAGAAGAAATGGTGGGGAAGCGGAGAAGATGAAGAGAAAGAGAAGAAGGAGAAAGAGAAGAAAGAGAAAGAAGAGAAAGAAAAGTCAAAGAAGATTGACACTGGGATCATTGACACGACACAGGAGTTGAATGCTGAAAACATGGGAAAGATGGCTGACAAGGTGCTGGCTGCTAATGCACTTGAGGTAGATTCTAAATCCGTTTCTGAGTCTAAAAGCCAAGTCAGTTCAAACGCGTCAACGACTGAGTCAGGTAAGAAGGTCAGTGGTGATGTTGACTGCAAAAATTGCATAAAAGAATGCAAGGTTTGTAGTACAAACACTTATCTCAAAGGTAAAAAGATTGAGGATCTGACTGCTAAAGTTAGAAGTGTTGAGGATCAAATCCTTGATGGTGACAAAATGGTAAAATCTTCAACTGAACGATTAAAAGAATTAACTAACAAAATTGAAATTGATAAAATTGATCAGGAAAGGGTTAGGAAAGAAAATGAAAGGTTAGTTCTTGAAAATCGTCAGATCACTGAAAAATTTGAGAAACTTAAAAGCACGATTAAAGATAATGATGATAGAAACGGTAAAACTTACAAAGAAAATTGCCAATTGCAATGTGTTTTGAGAATCAAAGAAGAATTAATCAACAAACAATTGGATGAGATTGCTAAATTGAAACTTCAGTTCGAAGAAGCCAAGATTGAGAATGAGCGTATCAATTTGAAATTGAACAGTTACAGCTCTGCAAGCTTTGTTTTGCAACATATTATTCCCAAACCCATCGGGAAAGACAAAGCAGGCGAAGATGTATATTGTGATGGAACTGGGGTTGGGTTTCATCAAGTTCCACCACCAGTTCTTGACAATTATTCGAAAAAGCAATCTGGGTTGGTTAATTTTGAGGAAGAAAATGAAGTGAAACTTCCTGATTCAATTGATGTGACATTTTCTTCTTCATCATCTGATGATAGTGTTCAGACAGAGATTGTTAAAAGCACAGCTGAAAGTGTTTTGAATAGTGATTCAGCTGAGGATGAAAAATGTTTTCTGGACAAATACATTCTGAAACAAAAGTCCAAAAACAACTTAGGTGATGAACCGAATCTTGTGATGTACAAGATGGCTGGATCTGATAAGTTGTATTCGGATTCTGAGTTTCCTCTGGAGAATGTAAATGTTTCAAAATTGACAAATGTGTTCAAAATGGTTGAAATCAAGTTGTCTGAAGTAAAGAGTTTGAAACAAACAAAAAGGCAAATGAATTTTGAGAAAGATAAAGCTTACTACTAGAAACCTGTAGTTCCACCACGTTTTTATAACAACAATCGAAACAATTGGTCGGGTGGTTATCAGGGTGGTAAGAGTTATCAGAAAAGGAGTTTTCAAAACAAAAGGTTTGCTGAAAAGAAGGTGTTTGTGAACAATTCAAGTTCACTTTCTGATGAGGAAAATGAAATCTTTTTGAAATCAAATGAAGAATTTTTTGAGAAGAAAGCCTCACAACCTCAGTCTAAAGGCACAAGTCGAGTTGTTGATACTCGTACATGTTTTAGATGCAACAAAGTTGGTCACATTGCAAGAAATTGCACCAACTTCAAGCCTAAGACTGAAGTTGTTGAGAGTAAAAAGAAGAAGGTTGATGCAAAAAGAAAAGCTCAAATGGTTGTTGAGAAAATTTTGAAAAATGAGAAAACAGAAATCAAAATTGAACCTGTTAAGAATGTGGTAACTAAAAATGACGAATTTTACAAACGGGTTGCTTCATCTCAACAAACATGGAAGCCAAAAGTTGTTGAAAAACCAAAGGTTTCAGTGTCGGAAAAACAATCGTCTTCTACCACACCGGTAAAGATGAATGTTCCTGTTGATTATTATGAGAAAATTGACAAACAGGATTCTGAGAAAAAGGTTGTTTCAGAAAAAGACCAACCATTTGGTCAATCTCAAAAAGATGAATTTTTCTTATATAAAGAGGTTGAGGTGGGTTCTGCTGAAAGTTTAAAAATGAATGATCAAAATTTTCTGCCACTGTACACTATGAAATCTAAACTCAAAGTCCAGTTACCTGAGTCAAAAGAGGCTTGGGTAGCATCAAAATCTCACTAAAAAGTTTGGACTTGCCGGAGCTTCCTAGTTGGTAATCGTGAAGCATGAATCGACATCTTTATTGAAATGTTTGAAATCAATTTGTGATATGTGCAGGATCTTCCGAGAGCTATTTCAAGATGGATTATGGATAGTGGAGCGTCTCGACATATGACAGGGAAAACTGCATTGTTGTATGATGTTAGAAATATCAATGGTGGTTATGTGGGATTTGCTGGACACGAAGGTGGTCGAATTATTGGTGAAGGAACGTTATCCAATGGGATTGTTACGTTTGAAAGAGTTAATTACATTACTGAGCTGGAGAATAATCTGCTGAGTATCTCGCAGATTTGTGACAATATGTATACCACTCACTTCACAGACAAAGAATGTTTGGTCTTGAAACCAGGATTTGTTATCCCTGAAGAATGGATTATCATGAGGGCTAGAGTGAATGATTTATATGTGTTGGACATGAGTGTAGCGACTACAACTATAGGTCAAGCACATTGTTTTGTTTCTAGAGCAACGGAGAAAGAATCGAAGTTGTGGCACCGGAAGATGGGGCATATACATCTTAGAAAAATGAATCACTTGGTACACAATGATTTGGTTCTTGGAGTTAATATCAAAGGTTTTCATCTGGAAGGGGAGTGCATTAGTTGCATCAAAGGCAAGCAGAAGAAAAAGTCACACCCTAAAAAGCAAGTCAATTCAGTTTCCAGACCGTTAGAGAGACTACATATGGATTTGTTTGGTCCAATAAATGTCAAAAGTATTACAGGGGATCTCTATTGTCTTGTGGTTACTGATGATTATTCCAGATTTTCGTGGGTATCATTCTTGAAGTCGAAAGATGAAACGTTTGATAGTTTGATGGCGTTGTTCAGAAAGATTGAAAATCTGTACCAAAGGCGTATCAGAAGAATCAGAAGTGATAATGGTACTGAATTCAAGAACAACAAGATGGAAGAATATTGTGATGAAAGAGGCATATTGCATGAGTTTAGTGCTCCGTATACTCCGCAACAAAATGGAGTTGCAGAACGTAAAAACAGGACGCTAATCGAAACGGCCAGAACAATGCTTGCTAATTCAAAGCTACCGATAAATTTTTGGGCAGAAGCAGTTTCCGCCGCATGCTATACGCTCAACAGAGTTCTCACTGTCAAGAAATTCAACAAAACGTGTTTCGAGCTGATCAATAACCGCAAACCGAATCTGAAGTATCTCGAACCGTTTGGGTCACCCTGTACTATTCTTGAGCCTTTTGGAAAGTTTGGTCCAAAGAGTATTGAAGGGATATTCATAGGTTATGCAAGTCCGTTACGACGAGTCTTCGTTCCAAGTCTGAAGCGGATTATTGAAGCTCCTAATGTTGAATGTCAAGGTTATACAATGCCGCCGCAGAATCCTGGAGATTCATGGCGTTATCATTACGACAAGTTGTGGGATTCGTTTGACATGATGGAAGAACAAGAAGAAGAAGAAGATTTCTTTGATGAGTTGGATATTTTGCGAGAGTATGAGTCATCGCTGGAAAGGTTCCCAGCTGAGTATTCAAGAAGACCGCAACAAGCATCAAATGACGATGAAGCAGGTCCAAGCAATGCTGGTGAACATGATGATGTCCAACAAAATGAAGTTGCTCAAGATAATCAGTCGGCACAGAATGATAATCAAGAATCTGAGAACATGCCAGTATTTGATCGTGGTGATTCAGATTCTGAGGGGGAGCACATTCAGATCTCAAGTCAAACAAACCCAGTCAGTGAACAAGGTGCAAATCAGAATGTTACTAATCTGGAAGGTGAGGTAGATGTTTCAGGCGAAGTGATGCCACGAACTCTTTCATACCATCCAGAGGAGCTGATCATTGGAGAATTGCAAACAGGCGTTCGCACACGACGTCAAATTGACCAAGGCCTTACTTGTTTTTATTCTACAGTAGCACCTTTACAAACTGAGTTTTCACTTAGTTGTTTTATTTCGCAGATTGAACCGCGAACATACAAAGAGGCGCTTACTGAAGATTCTTGGGTCAATGCCATGCAAGAAGAGTTGAGTCAGTTTGAAAAATTGGGAGTGTGGAAGTTAGTAGATTTACCTGATGGTCAGAGGAAGATAAACACCAAGTGGGTGTTCAAATGTAAGAGAGACGATAGAGGAGTTGTGGTTCGCAACAAAGCTCGACTCGTAGTCCAGGGTTTCAGTCAGCAGGAGGGGATAGATTTCACTGAAGTGTATGCTCCAGTTGCTCGACTTGAAGCGATCAGAATCTTCTTAGCATTTGCATCGTGGAAAAACTTCAAAGAATATCAGTTAGATGTAAAATCGGCTTTTCTCTATGGGAAGGTAAAAGAGGAGGTTTATGTCGGTCAGCCACCGGGCTTCACCGATCCAATCCACAAAGACAAGGTCTATTTGCTAGACAAAACGCTGTATGGTTTACACCAGGCCCCGAGAGCTTGGTACGAGACATTGTCTCAACATCTACTTGCCAACAGCTTCAATCGTGGAAAAGTGGATGCCACTCTCTTCACCAAAGAGGTCGACGGTCATCTTCTGATAGTACAAATTTATGTGGACGACATCATATTTGGGTCAATAAATGAGGACCTATGCAAAGATTTTGAACGAGTCATGAAGCAGAAATTCGAAATGTCATCAATGGGTGAGATGAAATTCTTTTTGGGTTTGCAGGTCGATCAACTACCCAAAGGAATTTTCATACATCAAACGAAGTATGTTCATGATATCTTGGAGAAATTCGGGATGTCAGGTTCTACTCCAGCTTCCACCCCATTAGCAACGAATCAAGGGATAAACCATGATCTCACCGGAGAGAAGGTAGATGAAACGATGTATCGTTCCATGATAGGTTCGCTGATGTATTTGACAGCTTCAAGACCCGATATCATGTACCCAACCTGCCTCGCAGCAAGATTTCAATCTAACCCAAGAGCTTCGTATATGGTGATTGTGAAAAGGATATTACGCTACCTGAAAGGAACTCCATCATTGGGGTTGTGGTATCCAAGAGAAGGCGATTTCACGCTCGAAGGTTATTCCGATTCCGATTTCGGATGCTGCAAAGTTAATGCTAAATCAACAACAGCAGGGTGCCAGTTCTTTGGATCAATATTGGTTACTTGGCAATGCAAAAAGCAAACCTCTGTGGCTTTATCCACATGTGAAGCGGAGTATGTATCTGCTAGCAGTTGCTGCTCTCAGATCTTGTGGATCCAGCAACAGATGCGTGACTACGGTTTGCAATTTCTAAACACCCCTATCTTTGTTGATAATGAGGCAGCGATTAATATTACTAAAAATCCAGTTCATCATGCTAAAACGAAACACATTGAGATTCGTCATCACTTCATTCGCGATTGTTTCGAGAAGAAGTTGATACGAATTGAGAAAATCCACACTGACGAACAAAAAGCTGATTTACATACCAAAGCATTTGACAAAACACGTTTTCAGTATTTGCTAAAACTGAATGGTATGAAGCTTTTATCGGTGTTGGAGGAGATTATTGGCGTTGATGAAGGTGTCATTGTAGATGATGTTGAGAAGCAATCTGTAATGGTTTGTCGATTTTTTACCTGTTTTGGTATTTAGGGGGAGGTATAGGGTAAATTTTTTCAGAAAATGCAAAAACAATAAAAAATGACAAAAATACAAAAACATGAGATATTTTCAAAATCCAAAAACAATAGAAAACCTGAAAAGAGCTTGTGTAAAAAGGGAAAATGATAGTATATCGGCTTGACTGTCACGGTATGCTAAAGAAATGGAATGTTTAAATGTGTTAAACAATCTCGCTGATGATGTGCCGATAGGTTTTTGCACATTTAGTAAGTTTGTTCGGGATATAAACTTAAATCTTTACTTACTTATTTCGTGGGGAACACTACTTGGATATATAGGTAACCCCTGAAATCTCGTTTGAAAGATTCCTTTTTCTGATATACTGGGTCTTTATACTCAGTGATATCTGGGGTATTATTCCGGGACTTCTGCTGAATGGAAGTTCTGACCTAGTCCTCGAATAATACTTTCTGCAATGCTTGAAACATAGCATCACCCTCAGCATATATGATAAGACAATAAAATTGCTTAGCAATGTTGTTGTAAAAAAGATCCTCTAAAGGGGACACACCCAAAAGTTGATTCATGATCTCTCTGCTGAACGGTAGTTCTGACCTGAGCTCTCATGATTCTTCATAAATTATTAACCCCTTACAGATATCATTTGTGTTATAATTACCTGTAAGACTGAATATTGGGATCTGGATACGGGAGTATATTCAAGAGGTGGGACACATGTATAAGTTTAAGTCTCTAAAACACTAAATCCGTATCCTGGACAGATTGAAATGTGTGTGAGAATTTAAGTGGATCAGTATATCGACAATCTAAGCGAATTGTTTAATTCTGAGTATGTAATTGAAGCTTAACGGTACTTGTGATTTGTCAGATAGCTGTTATGATTCCCTAACACGCTCAACAAAAATATGTTTGTAAATAGTTTACTTTTATAGCATTTTAGTTCTGTATTTCATTTCTAGTTTAGTAGGTTTATTAAAATCCAAAAAGATTTTACATTTCTGCTTTATTTTTGACAAACCAAAGTGGAGAGTTGATCTTCGGATTCGAAAGTTGAAAGCAGATGCAGGAGATTTCTGAACTGGAGGATGAGTCGTGAGCTAAATCTTGATAAATTTGAAAAGTTGAAAAGTTAAAGCAAGTTTATTAATTTGAAACTTGTAATTTTCAGAAATTCAAATTGAACGAAATGTCAGTGTGATTTATCTCTGATCAACTAAGGTCATTAAGTTGAACTTGGTAGATTAATTGAGTAATTAGGGTCATTAACTTGGACCTGAATACTTAAGTGGTTTTCTAACACTGAAGGTTAAATGGTAAGTTTTGATTTGAAATTATTTTTTTGTCATATATCTTATATTTGGGTAGAGTATATGCAAGTTTCAGGAATCCCCATGGCAATGATAATGTAAAAGTTTGAACCAGAATCAGAGCCCTAGCTGTTCGAGAGGGGGAGTCTGTGAAAGGGGAAGTCAGGATTCTGGATCAACAATTACAGGGGAGTTTGAAGACAGAGTTGGAAAGAGACCAAGACTGAAGACTCAATGCCAAAGACTTCGTCAACATCCAAGGGGGAGTCTGTTGGTGCACGGAATGTCTGTTTACTACGTCTTAGTTGAGTCTTAGGTCTAGATAGATTAGATTGGAGCTCGGAAATGAAAAAGTGGATTTTAGATTGTAATTCCGCTCCAAATGACATTTATGTCATTTAGAGCGAAATCAGGATATCTTGTAATATGTTAATTCCGCTCCAGATAGTTTAGTAGGTGATTCCGCTCCTAGGTAAGTTGTTAATTCCGCTCCTATGTGATCTTGTTATTTCCGCTCCTAATGAACATGATATTTGGAGCGGAATCAGTCGGCTATATATAGGTGATAGGTTGAGTTCATTTGTAACTATTGGAGAGGAATCTAGTCTTGGTGTAGGTGTCGAAACTCTGTCAAAATTACATCAGAAACACTTGTAAAGCTTTTAATCAGTAATAGAAAGAAATTAAAAGGATCCGAGCTGTTTGTGATTTCATTTACGTTGATTCCGCCTTCGTTTTTGAAGATGAACTACCTTATACTGATTGTTTAGGGTCTCAACACGGTCCAACATTTGTAAACAGGTATGAAAAGCGTGTATGAACATATTTGTTTTACAAGGACTTTAAGGCATGTGAGGACATAGGGAGCACTCGTAATGACTTATACCCTTGTCGATTTTCCTCGACTGTGTCGATTAACCTCGACTGTGTCGATTAACCTCGACTGTGTCGATTTCCCTCGACTGTGTCGATTACCCTCGACTGTGTCGATTAACCTCGACTGTGTCGATTAACCTCGACTGGGACTCCGAAGCACTGCTTGGTACTAGTTGTGACCATGAGTGGGGTTCGGCCGTACCCGTTAGATCTAACCCTCATCCCTAATTAAGTATTAATGGCATTTCAATATCTAGTCTATGCTCACATGATCTAGTATTTCATAGGCATTTCATACCGTTTATGTATTTGTAACATGTATTCCACCCCCGAGAGTTATAAAACCAAAAACAGTTAAGAGAAAAGGGGGATCATGAACTCACTGTTTTGCGTCTTCAGTACTCGTAACTCAAATCTCGTCAGCAAACACGACTACCTACAATGTGCTAGGGTCTATTAGACGAGCGGGCCGTGCCTTGCCTTAGTATTCATTAGGGGTGAGCAAGAAAACCGAAATAACCAAACCGTAACCAAATAACCGAAATAACCGAACCAAAAAAACCGAACCGAAACAAAAACCGACAGTTTGGTTTTCGGATTTTTAATAACCGAAAATTTTGGTTCGGTTTTCGGATAAACTTTTTCAATAACCGAAAAAAACCGAACCGAACCGATAAGGTACAATCCATATATTTTTATGTTTAAGTTTAAATTGTTTAAATGTTTAACCCAATGCTAGTAGAAAATGTTAATTTTATTCTTGAATGTTAAGTGTTTATAATAAAAACATTATAACTGAAATGATTTATTATTACGTATAAGATATAACAAAATTTAGAGTTAATTGCCAAAATCGTCCCTGAGGTTTGGGCAGCTTTGTCATTTTCGTCCAAAATGACACTTTTGTACCAAATTGCCCCCAACGTTTGTAACTTTTTGCCATTTTCATCCAAACCACTAACTTAATTTATTTTTTCTGTTAAGCTGAGGATATTTGGATGAAACTGGCAAATATAAAACCAAAGGGACGATTTTGGCAATTTACTCAAACTCTTTTAAATTTCTTTTATTTAATTAATTTTGTTACATATATAATAAAAAAGAATATACATGCAATTTTTATATGAAATAAATAATAGCTTTGTCACATAATTTTAATAATTTTTCATCCAACCACTAACTAAGTTAGTTTTTCTATTAAGGCGAAGGATGTTTATAAACTAAGACAGAAATTAATTTCTAATTTTTATATAGATCAGTTTTATTAAAATAAAATCTACTTAAACCTCTAAATTTTATAAAACTAAAATGCTGGTGACCTTATTGAAAAAGGTCAAATTAAAAAATCTTATCATATGTACCAAGTTTGTAATTCATCTTCTACTCTTTTAAATTCGCTCCTAAGGAAAAACAGAAGCCAGTGCCCCCTCCTATATCAAACAACGTATTGTTACCAAACCTTAAAATTACCCACCAAATTGTAATTATAATGCTATGAACCAAAATTTTCTTTACTCAAGCCACTCAGAATAAGTATTAGTTAGTTACCCTCATAATCTTAATTAAATAAATATTGTATTTCTACCAACATATTTCCTAGGTGCTCAACACATTTAAAAAAATATGTAACGTTTTACAAATTTTTTTTTTTGGTCTATACAACTGATAAATAGTTAAATACTAAAAGTTGTAATCGATTGTTATGTGTTGCACACCAATGATGTTTTCTCTTTATAAAACTGATTTATATAAAGAAGTTGTAATTAATTTCTGTCTTAATTTATAAAATTTAAAACATTCTTCACCTTAACAAAAAAAATAAACTGAGTTAGTGATTTGGATGAAAATTTATAAAAATTATGTGACAAAACTATTAATTTTTTTCTAAAAACTCCATGTATATTCTTTTTTATTATATATGTAACAAAAATAATTAAGTAAAAAAAATTAAAAAGGGTTTGAGTAAATTGCCAAAATCGTCCCTGTGGTTTTATATTTGTTAGTTTCATCCAAATATCTTAACTAACAGAACAAATAAACTAAGTTAGTGGTTTGGATGAAAATGACAAAAAGTAACAAACGTTGGGGGCAATTTGGTACAAAAGTGTCATTTTGGACGAAAATGATAAACGTGCCCAAACCTCAGGGATGATTTTGGCAATTAACTCCAAAATTTAATATAAAAATTAAATTTAATAAAAACTTTGAAGAAACATAAAAATAGATTAGAAGGTTAGGTTTATGTAAACAATATTAATTAAAGAGGTTAACTATAATAACTTAAATGTACACATAAAGAAAGATTGTTATAATATAAATTATACTTTTTATTTTTTGAATCTTACATAATTTTTTTCCAAAAACCGAAATAAACGAAAAACCGAACCGATGTAAAAACCAAAAAACCGAAACCGAAAAAAACGAAACCGAACGGTTTTTAAAACCCGAAAACCGACATTTCGGTTTCGGTTTTGATTTTACCAAAAAACCGAACCGTGCACACCCCTAGTATTCATGTTTTGAGTTACGTTTCCTTTATGTCTTTAACATTTTCCAAAGTTATAATACTCCTAAAGTATTTATTTTCGTATTTCCTTCCCAAGGATGGGAGTACTTCATACATGTGTATTTGTATTCTCGTATTTGTAGTTTCCAAAATAATATATTTTCAAGTATCACTTAAAAAATATATATAGACTTGTTTTGTCCAAAAATAATGTATTGTCAAGAAAATATATATTTTTCTCAAAATCATATATCTTCTAAATATTCTAGAAAATATATTTTTACTTCCAATAATATATTTTCTTCTTGTTGAAAATATGACATAACTTGGTAACGTGTACAAAAATCATATTTTCACTTCTTTCGTTTCCAAAATAATATTTACCAAAAATGTACTTATAACGGCATTTTCCGGAATATTTGTAAGTTACATTCTATCGTTCGGTTCCACAATATTAAGTGGGTAACTTATATATATGTATTTCTTTTGATTTTTGGTATTATTTCGGATTGTAAATTCTTGGTATTTTTAAGTTATATTATTTTACCCTAAAATAATATATTTATTCCACAAAGTATACAAATATTCACACAAGTGTCTTTACTATAAAATATATATTCTAAATATATATTTATCCATTTTTATTTACAAAAACCAACCTCCAATACTTGTATTTTTGTTACAAAAATTTATGGCAAAATTTATGTTATAAATCATAGTTTAAAACACACTTGTGAACACTTGTTTAGAAAATATTTTCTAAGTGTTAGAATTTTTAGAAAATTTTGCCATAGTTTCCTTTGTAAATGGAGGTGTCCATGCTATTTAGCATATCATTTTCTTTTCAAAAATCATTCAAACAGTCAACAACAAATCACTAATCATCTTGTACTTGCCAAATGCAAAAACTACTCCGTTTACAATATAACATGAACTTGATCTTTCACAAAAAAACGCGTAGTAACTTGGTAAAGTGTTTAGTAGCCTTAGTTACCCTCCAAAATATATTTACTACTTGGTAAACTTCATTCTTGAAGATTTTAGATGTTTACAACTTGTAAACATATTTTACAAAAATGTTTCTTTGTTAAACCTTCTTGTTTCTCTAGTGTTTATACACTTGTTTTTCCACTAAAAATGGTGTAAGTTTAGTAAAAACCATGATCTTTCAAAAATCATGTTTTGAACTTGGTTTTCTTGGAAAATCATTCATAAATCTTGGATCTACAAGTTTACTAGTTCACTTTGTTTATTACTTTTCAAGAAATCATTTTGTTTATCAAGTTCATGTCCATATGTGAAGATGATTATCTTATGTTGTTACATAATCATCTTCCTACTTGCTAGATTATGTGTTAAATCACCATCTAGCAAGCTTCATGTGATGATTAACATCATCATCTCAAGAAATCAACAAACAAATATCATTCATGCACTAAACAACATCATTTCAACAAGATTTCATCATATTTCATCTTATGTTTCAAGATTCAAGTGCATGTCTTTTAGTGTTCTTGTGTTAATCAACATACTATAACTTTTAACCACTAAAAATATGAAGTAACAAGTGTTAAAAGAATCTTACTACTAGCTTCAAGCTAGGGAAGAAACAAGTGTGAAGATGGAGTGGATAAAAGCAAACGGGTGAGGTTCTTCAAGTTCCGTGAGCACCAAGCTTCCTAAAGCACCTTGTAACACCTTGTGAAGACCTTGGATTGCATGAGCTTGAAACAAAACAATGGTGGTGTGGTGAAGGGGAGGTCGGCCGAGTGGTGTAGGAGAGGAGGGGAAGGAGTTGTGAAGTGATGATGATGAAGAGTTGTCTAGTGTTCTTATAATCTAATTTAGAGTTTTGTCCAAAGGTCCTAATGTTTCCCAAAGTACACTCATAATCTTGCTCAATCCAAGAAAAGATATATCAAGATTAGGAAAGATTGTGATGATCTTGTGGGGTCCTCCTTTGGGCCGTAAACAAGGATAGGGGAGGGGGTCCATGTGTAATTTTAAATCAAAAGTTTGGTAATTAGTTGAAAACCAAGTGTGTTAGTTAGTGTTTATGTGTATCTTGCATTATGTAGTGTGTTAGGGTGTTCAGGGATCATAACTAGCTCAAAAATAATAAAACAATGCTTCTAGTAATATTTTGGTGTTCCGGGTAATGTCCGGTTGTTCGGTTAGATACCGGTTCGTTAAAGTGTCAAGTGATTCCGTTTAGTGTTCATTAAGTACCCTTTTGTGACACTTTTAATCCCCGACACTTAGGAAAGCATACAGGACCATTCTGCCATATTTTTGCATGTTACTAGCATATTAAAATGCTGATTTTTGCTGTTTAATGCAGAATTCTGCACTTTATGTGAGTTTTAGTCACTTTCCGGCACTTTATCTATCACTTAGGCATGCAGTTTTGGGGTCCTTACTTCCCTACACTCTATACTAGTGTATCACTTGGTCTCTGGCTCATACTGGGCCTCAAAATACTGTATGTCTATGTACTGAACTTCGTCAGCATTTTTAGTTTGTCTGGTAATGGTGCCAATTCTGTTCTGTGCATTATTAGAACTATCTCGTGTTGCATGTAGCAACGATAAAAGTCTTGCAACATGAAATGCCATTGTATGTATATAACTGTAATAAAAAATTTATTTGTCTTGTAAACTAGATCATGCACAATTATTAAAGCACAGATTACTGTTCAATTAGTGTACGGAATGTACGGAAAAGTGACAGTTGTCACAAGATTACCTGTTAATTTTCGTGTATAAACAAGTTAAATACATGTTTACCTGTTAATACCCATTAGTACACGATAAGAAATTAAATTAAATAAAACTCATCAGCCATGTGTGTGTGAGTTCCTTAATTCCTTTCTATTTTCATTCCTCATTCAATTAAAAAAATAAAACCCTAAACTCCCTCTGTAACTCTCAGATAGCATGTCATGTTCGTGTTAACAGGTATTAACAGGTAATTTTCGTGTATATCGTGTCGTGTTCGTGTATAGGATTTCGTGTATCGTGTCTTATCGTGTACGGGTATACACGATATGCCAGCCCTAATAGAAACTACACTATTAACCCTAAACAAACCACACAATAAAAATTAAACACACAAGTTTTATTTTTTTTAAATATATTTAATATAAAAATGATTTTAAGTATTAATTAAACTAGGTCTTTTCCCTGTGCGCGTTGCAGCACGCAAAACCGAATAATTCACTGTTTGATAACACATTTGTTTGTTCTTCGATTACTTGTACATTAATACAAACTAACATTAATACAAACAATATGTTCCTCTTGATTTCTAGTATCCTTCTTCTAGCCCGCTTATTTTCTGTTTCTACCCGTTGGTGTGTTGCTATTTAAAGGGTATGTGCTGCAGCCCCAAATCATCAGCACACTCCGAAACTACACGACCATTCCACAATTGCATCTCCTAAAAAACAACCCGTTATGTCACACCCTCAAAATCCACAAGCGGAGTATCACCGCAGGGAGCGTGACTGACCAGGATCCAGCCACCAATCATATTGAACGATATAATTAATTAAATAAAAGTCCAAACCAAACAATATAATTGGTGTCAAAACAATTCAACAAAGTTTAAGTTATCAGCGGAAGCATTAAGTTTAAAACCATAATAAAGTAAGAAAGTTCATAAGGTTAACATGGAACTCAACAGTCCATGTCCCACAACGACTTCTTCCTCCTGTGCAAGCTCCATCTAAGCACCTAACGACCTGCAAGGCATATAATAACGAATCAACAACAAAGTTGAGCGAGTTCACAGTTGGGTGCTCGTTTTAAGTTGTTTAAAAAACATAGGTTTCCTTTAGCTGGCTTACTTGTCGTGGGGGTTACCCCATAGTTTAAAAACACGATTAATCCTTTCCTTTTACTCTGGCTCCCAGCCGTGGGGGCTACCCCATGAATATCCCACTAGACCCGTTACCATATCGACTACTGACTGAGAAAGTTGGGTGCCCTAAGTCAATGTCTATCATCATTGACGTGCCCAGATCCATTAGTCCACTCCCGTCCTCTGCGGCACGGTGTGAGGCTTGTCAAACCTAATAGCGCTATTTAACTAATGACCCGTTCGCCATTGGCCCGGTGATTAAGTCGATGTAAAAATGAGGGACTTATGATAGAGTTTTTGGTCTAGTAACAATGTTGTCACCCTTCAGTTAAGAGGGTGGAGGTACGTGTCCCATATAATGAGATTACGCAGGTTCCAATGTTGTCACCCTTCAATTAAGAGGGTGGAGGTATGTATCCTAACCAAGGAGAATACGCAGGTTTCCTTTCAATCAATTACCCATTCCCAACCACCGGGAATCCCATGCCTTGTAGAAAGTGTGAACTCACCTTTGCTTTGCTCGGTAGACGTATCATTTGTCCTAAGTTGGTCAACCATATCCTATTATGGTTATTAATATTCATTAGGTTCGTATGCAAGTAATGCACGTATGTATTTACACGTATTCAACATGTTGCATGTCAATACAAGCTATCACGTATCACACATATTTAAACGTATGGATTTATAGTATTCCCTAGCAGTCAAACAGTAAATAAGGCATCCCAAGTAGGTAAGCACTTCAGTGTGTGGCTCAAGAACAAGATAAGGGACCAATGTGTCTCATACAAGTGTGCGGGTGTAGTGTTTGGTCCGTTTTGGGTGTGCGGCCCAACACCATGTATGGCCCAAACACGAATGTGCGGCCCACTACCAAGTGTGCGGCACACATGAGAGTGTGCGGCCACTAGGTAGTGTGCGGTCATGCAATATTGAGTTGTAGTATGCGACTAATTCAAATAGTTCAAACAATATTTCTTTCAAGTTTACCCGATCAAGGTAGCACCAAAACAAGATTTCAACATTACATCCGAGACTTTCAATATCATATTCTATTACATATAACGTGGATTTTTACATAAACCTTTATTGATGCACATATCAAATCATTTTTCAATTGCTACTAAATTAGCATTTATTTTATGACATCAAGAATACCTATAACAATCATCGAGCAAATCATTAAAACACTCGTATTCAAGCGAACCTATTAATCATCAACTATTCATGTACAAACCCACCTAAGGAATTACCAACCGACTTCGAATTATTTCATCAGACTTCAATTTAACAGACTTCATATATATGATTGTTAAAATAAAAATCATCAACCAATAATAATTATACACAAACCTATTATATCAAAACTTCATATATATGATTGTTATATATAAACAGTTTTGTAAACCAATTCAGATTCTTCTTTTTTTTTCTTATTATTATAAAAATCATATCAAGACTTCAGTTAACATTACAACTGGCCAAAATAACATCAGTTCATATTCTTGATAACTTTCAACTCTTTTATACATTTAAAGAAACACACAGTTAACATCAATCAAAGGAATCACAACAGGAACAAAGAGTAGCCGTATACTTAACAAGAATCACCAAAAGCAGCAGCCAACCTTTTACCCAGCCTAAATTGGAATTGTAACCACTTTCATCATACCAATCAAAACGACAATGAATGTAAAATAAACTCATGTAAAACACATCTCAGACTTATATGTTCAGCAACTTCATTTATCCTTTTAATGTTACTATAGTAAACTTTCTAACACTAAATCATCCCCTAATTCTACAGTTAACAATATGCTTCACAGTTCATTCCTTGATTCACTAAACAACTAGTGTTCACAAATCAAGAATCACAAGAGTAGAGGACTTATTACTGACCGAGAGTTTATGAGTCAAAAGGAGGTGCTTACTGCCTCTGCTACCGTCTGATTCGGATGCACCGGCAGTCCGCCATCGTCGCCGCCGGTGAGTTCTCTGCTGCAACCATCTGAAGCACCACTCGATACCATCATCGTCATCATTAATCGTCGATCATTAACAGCTTCCATCATCATCGCTAATAGCAGCGGTTGCCGGCAATCGAAGCCGCCGGTCAAGACGCGCGCGAGAGAGGGAGAGAGAGAGAGGTCACAACTGTTAAGACAGGGGAGTCGGGGGAGTGTGACAGCCAGAGAAGAGGCAGCTGACCGGAACCGTTGCCGGACTCCGGCTTCGATCATCGGAGAATTCTGATCGAGAGGGAAGGAGAGGACTGTGCGGTTGATGTTGTTTTATTTAGGGTTTTCTTTAAAAAAGATCGAGGGGTGAGGTTTTATAGTATAAATTTATAGTCTAGGGTTTTACGGTGTGATTAAGTTAAGTTGGGCTTGGGCCACGTATATTGACCCGTAAAATATTATGCGTCTTAGTTGAACGAACTGACCCGTTTAATTATCAACTAATTATAACGGTAGGATATATTCATATATATATATATACACACACATAATATATATTTTACATTAAGAGTATGTTGAGTCCGGGTTAACAGTTAAATGATTCGTTTATTTCGTCGCGCGTTGTTATTATTTATTAAATAATAACAATAATAGTGACAATACTAAGATACCCTTCCTCGATGATTAGAGTCGAGAGTACGGGTTGTCACATTCTCCCCATGTTACGGGAATTTCGTCCTCGAAATTTAAGCTAAGACATACGATACGCTCTATTCATAGGTTCGTCGATAACCCATCGTCATACGTAAATACACGTAGTTTCATGAAAGTTCACAAAACGAACATGTAAGTCTCATAGCACGTAAAGTTATGTAGCACGTAGACTCACGTAGTTCACAAAACATAAAGATTCACATATTAATCACATAACACCCATAATTCGAAATTTCTTGATTAAACCTCGTTTATTAATTTCACATGGTCATAGCGTATGCTGAAATCGCGCAGGAATACCCGACGTGTCACACGTTACCTCCAAGAAAATCAACCATTCAGATGCATGTCATCACATTAAAAAAACTGCACAGGTACCAAAGAGATATTAGTGTCAACGCCTACACGAAATTGTCATATTAGTTTAGCCTTAAACAAGCTCCTAAGACCTATTAGACTATGTGTAATGGGGCGGTATATCACCTGGGATTGAGCTATAGCGCCCCATAGCGCCGCCCAACACCAAAACAGGGGGCACTATGGGGGAGAAATATGGAGTCCTCGTGATGTTCATCGCGGCGCTAGGGAGGAAGTTTTTTGAAATTTATAGAACTTTTAAAATATATAAAATCCCAAATCAAATACCTCAGCTTTCTCCATGGCACCATGTTCTTCAAACACCTTCTGGAGTTCATCAATGGTTGTGGTACGAGGAATGTTACCGACATACAGTCGTTTGGCGGCTTCCGATATGGGGTCAATTGTCGTCGGCGTTTCTTCGGCAACACAAAGAAGTCTTGTGGGTTGTCTAGTGGTTGAAAGTTGGAATCTAAAACAGGTTTGAGGAAGATTAGAGTTTGATTTTGTAGAAATTGGTTTGAATGATGATGGAATGGATGTTGAAATTGTGGCCATATTGAAAAACCCTACTCAACTCAGAGATTTTGCAGTTTAGATGAAGAAGGTGATGCTGAGGTGAGGAGATGGTGAATGGTGAATGATGAAACATGAAAGAGGTTTATCCTCTTGAGTAATGGATAAACCTATTATTCAAACACATATGTACATAATTCATATAATCAATTCTATCTTATTAATTTCTCAAGATTACAACGTAAGTGGAACGTGAAAGGGAAAGTTCGAGTTGTCACATGTTGTCTTTGTCGTACGCAGACATTGATGGTTATACAAGTTTTAAAAACACAAAGTTTTCAAATAACATGCCAAGGAAGATGGTTATTACGTTTTCTCAACATTATTTAAACCGGTTACCAAAAATATTTATTTCAAATCTTTTTCAAACAAACTATGAACTTGCCAACTTTATGTTGATTTTTCGCATGTTCTTTCTCAGGTTACACATTCAATTTATGGCACGGTTGGAATAAGAGAACCCATTGTGATTCGAGAACTTAGCGGGCGTTCAGCTATCTAGAAGTCTTAGCATTTTATACTTCCGCTGTGCAATGAAGATACCAGCCAAATCGCACCAACTCTGATTTTGCAGGTGTGACAGTGCACCGGTGATAAGTATTCCTCACCAGGTCGGTTTCATACCCTTCAGCCCAGTTGGGTATGACTTGTGTTGGACGGAGGTTTGTAGGTGGAGGGTTTGTGGGTGTAGGGGTTGTGTTAAAGTTTGTTTACAACCCCAATTCGTATACAATCAAATTGCAGTTGAGCCATGGTGTAGTCATACACCCAGTTCAACTCCTAATATGTTAGAGGATTTAGATCATCAAATTCTCCCGGAGGTGGTGGGTTTGAAGGTCGAGGATAGGAGATTGAAACAGGTGGAGGGCTTGCGATATGAGGATTTAAAAGGAGTGATCGCCTAGGCCTTTGTGCTGGTGGAGGGTAGACTATCGTCGGTGGAGGGTTTGCGAGATAGGGATTTAAACGAGGTGATCGCCTGTGGTTCGACGACCTGACTGCACCATTTTGATTAAAAACCGCTACCCATAACTTCGAATTAGTTTGGTATTTGTAGTGAATTGTGAAGTGAGATGTGTAAATGTGGGAAAAAGATGTATTTATAGGGACTGGAAATACATTCGTTTGAAACTAGCCATTGGAAAAGAGATGTTGGAATGGTAACCGTTTGAAAACATAGTCGCTGAAACAGTACCCGTTTGAGAATAATCAGTTAAAAATAAATAAATTATTTTTTTTATTATAAAATATTTAAACTTTAACAAATAATTAATATTTATATAATTTATAAATGAAAATATATTTTATTAATACAAGAAAATTACAATTATTTTTTATATGATTTATAAATAAAATATATAAATCGTAAATAGTTTAAATAAAAGAAAAAGTAGGTGATGAGGTGGATGAGGTGAAGGTTTGGAATGGTTTATTGTTGGATGAAAAAAAATGGGGTTTAAAAAATGGATGAGGGAAACCTGGGTTTAATCCTTGAGCCAAACGGGTTTTACCGGTAATTTCACCGTTGTACCTATAGGCGGGTGGGTTATCGGGTTTTTCCCGAAATTGGTGGTAGACTCGGGTTACTCTCGGAATACTCCGTTTGTTCTAGTGGATGCTCCGCGAGTGCTCGGGATTGATTCTGTTGCCCGTTCAGAATAAAATTCTGTAATTCTTTCGATTTAGTTACATCGGTTTGTCAATTATTTTCATGTAAACGGTTTTTCATTGATTTTGATGGACTACATTAGAATCATGATAAAATTGTCACAACAATAACCATATCATAAAAAGTAGAAAGAAAGAAATAATACAATGTAAACAGAACCACAATACAATCACACACATCCTGTCTTCTTCCCTCTATGTTAAAACCAAAACCTAAATTCCAAAATAAGACAAACGTAAATTCACCATCACAATCTTTGTTATCATCGTCATGTAGTCATCAATGGAGCTTTGAAGCCACCATAAATAACTGTTTAATCATCCATATAACACATACATAGATAGATAGATAGATAGATAGATAGATAGATAGATAGATAGATACAGAATTTTATCTCTATACATGAGGTGTAACAACCATTACACCGATCTCAGTAGTGCTATCGGCGTATGCGCTTCTTGTCTTCGACAACGCTTATCATCTCTAATCTCTGCTCAACAACATATTCAAAACTTCGCCGCCACTTCGGAGAAGAATCCGCCGGAAAACTGCCGCAAATCCGATCGTTCCGATGACGCTCGTCGTCTTTATCCTCCTGCTGTGCCACGTCATCACCATAGCCACTCCGATCAACTGTTTCACCGGACACCAGAGGTAAAACAAAAACATGCTACCGCCGGTCACAACGGCGGTGATTCGAAGAAGAAGAAACGGAGTTTTATCCGGTTGATTTCGTTTACGAATCTATTCAGATCTAGAAATCGAAATCCAATCGATTCGGTTACAGATCCTAGGGTTTCGGATTCAACTTTCGGAAAATCATGCGGTCGTAATACCTCCACGTCGTCGTGGTTCTCGATCTCGAGCATCTTCTCCGGCGATCGTTACCGGCGGAAGAAAACCGTTAGTACCGATGAACCTACAACAACCGGTCCGGTACGGCGGAAGCACGGCGAAGATCGAGGAATGTCACCGGTGAGAAATGCTGACGTCATCATCGGAACAGATGACGATGAATTACGGAACACAACAAACGGTTACGAATCAACAGAATCGTGGAGAAACACACCGCGGCGGACACCGGCGGTCCGGCGCGGTGGCAGCGGCGGACACGTGAGGAATATATCCGGTTTAACGTTTTGTTTGAGTCCGTTGGTTCGTGCAAGCCCTAACCTGCAATTGAACCAGAAAGGATTGCCGCCGGATGTGGTGTGGCCGGACAGCGGAGCTCCGGTGAAGGCTCACCTGTCTTATACCAAATCATTCTGTGCCAATAGATCACGGAAACTTGCTGATTTGGGGAGGGTCAATCCGAACCGTTGATTTTTATGATCGATGGATGTCGTAATTTTAAGATTAGAATTGAGTATAGTGTATAAATTACAGATTTGGCCTAGTTGCTTTATTGAATGATGATCTTTTTTTAACATAGATAATATCCATTTAATCTTTCTTACGGATTTTTGACAACTTCTAAATGGTTAAGTGCTGAACCAGTAAGAGATCTGAACCATTAAGAGCCAGTATAATTCTTAACCGTTCAGAGGCAAATGTCTGACCAATTCAGATTAGAGGTCTTAACCATTCAAACTCAGTATAATGCTTAACCATTCAGAGGCAAATGTCTGAACCATTCAGACATTTGTTCACAAAACAAACAGTCTGAACCACTAAGTGATGAATTAATAAGAGGTCTGAACCATTAAGAGGCTCATTAAGAGCTAGACAAACAGCCCATCAGACTGTATCTAACCAATTGTACAAATGGTTGTATCGTTATTGTGGTTCCAGCTTAAACGTAGTTTTGTATCGAGTGTGTCCTTGATAATGAATGATTTATTTTAAAAAAAATTGTTTAATTGTATTCCGAAACATCGTTTTATGTTGTACCTCATGCAAAACAATAATTTTCATTTTGCATAATACAAGAAGCTTATGGTTTACCTGAGAGGAGACACTGTAAAAGTTACTCCGTAATGTAATGTAATTACTTTAATTCAATAACGTTGAACTGTAGTGTACTTTTATTAATCGCAAACAAGATGCCGCAAAAAATGATTTAGACTACAGAGTGGGAGCCTGAAGAGGGAAAGGCAAGCTTCTCTACGTCATCCACACCACCCTTAGGTTTGCCTCCTTGCCCTTGCCTACGACTCCATGTAGTCTTAATGGCTGAAAAGATTCAGTGTGTGCGTACGCAATTTGTTGTTCTATTATTATTATTATTATAAAGTAATTATTATTTAATAATTTTTGGTTTGGTGGGGTCCGGTGATCTTGTTGTCAAATGGTTTGTAGTTGAGCTGCAATTAATCCTCTCAGTTGATGTACTTTGCATTGCCAGTGCCACAATGCCAAAGAGGTTTTTTTTTTTTTTGAAAGATAAATTTCATTCACCACAAAACGCCACAATTGGTCCTCAAAGCAAGGACCAACGGGCTAAAAACGACTACAAGAAATTCAAAGGACAAGTACACCAAACATTCCAATCTATGTTTTTAAATCTAGAGCGGTTCCTAATCCAGAAATACGAAGTACTCTTTATAGTCGCAACTGTGTCAATCGCTCGATGTCTTATATCTTTGAAGATTCTGTCGTTCCGCTCGTTCCAAACCGCCCAAATAGTGGTGATGATAATACCTCTCAATATGAATCTATTATTTTTCGAACATTTCTGCAGGTCTGGCGTCTTCAATAAATCCGAAACCTGAAAGACAAAAGTAGGAGAAAGACGACACCAAGCTTCTATCCTCGACCATATCTCAGCCATATAAACACAGCCAGTAAACAAATGAATCGCCGACTCTTCATCCGAATTACATAAGACACACCAACTATCCAGCAAAGGGACACCACGCTTTAACAATTCTTTCTTCGTTGGCAGCCGGTTCATAGCCGCTCTCCAAGCCATAATTTTGCACTTCAAAGGCGCCCAACCTTTCCATTTGAATTGATCTGTATTCGGCTGCTGAGCATCGCTGATTAACAGCTTTTTGACGCTGTTAACAGTAAACGACCCGCTTCTGTCCGCCGACCACTTCCAATCATCGCTGTTAACAATGCCAAAGAGGTTGACAAGTAAGCCCATAATATTTGTATATAATAAATATTATCTGAATAAAATTTGTAATTAATTAGATTGGAAACGTTGGAATTCTTGTTGTATTGATGTGATGTAATTGCGTGTGGGTCTCTCCGTCTTGGAGAGGCTCCTCGTTTGTGTTTAATGAAGTTTAACTTTCAAAAAAAAAAACTATATACAAGTATTATTAATATCGTATTTAAAGTGTCAAAGTGTTATTAATATCGTAATCATTTTCATTAGTATATAATGTTGCGCTTATCTTTATTATTAAACTAAAAAAGTTATAGTTGTCATTTAGTGAGTTCAAAAGAAACAAAAAGTTTAACCCTAGAGGTCATGAGTTCGAGTCTTGCATGTAGCAAAATTATCTTGTGTTGAGTCAGAGGTTTACTATAGTGGGTCTTCGGACGACGGGTTTCCTCCGGAATGATGATGAGTTGGTCATTAGCACCGTTTGCATTCGCGAGCGTGGGTGATCTTTTGTGATTGTGGTTCGGCCTTGTTGGTCGTTAAAAAGAAGTTAACAATTTAAAAATATATTATTTTGGTTGGTTGCTTGATTTATAAGTATCGAAAATTAATGGTTAAAGACTTTTGAGGGTAGAGAGAGCATAGGCTCTTGCTTAGTCAAACGAGACTTTATCTCTTCTAGTCTTATTTAACAATAAAAGCTAGTAATTGTCTAAATCATTTTAACTATTTTATTTTTGTATGGTTATGTTTACTATATTTGTTTATGGCATTATACCCAGTGACAATTTTTTGGGGTGGGATAAGACTTATGAATCATTAGGTCTTAGGTTCGATTTCCATAAGGGGGGTTTTCCCAAATTTATTATTTCCTTCTGAATTGATGTATAGGCATTATGCCGAGTGGAGATGGATATAATCGGGTGATTTCACTGGTGACACGATGATACTCTTGTGATCAGTCAGTAATCCAAGTTTGTTGTTCAAAAAAAAATGTTTACTGTGTTAATAATTGTCTAATCACATTAAATATTTTCATGACCACGATCTGAAGAACTTGAATAATGATAGGATATTTAACAATAAACGGTCCTCATGCTACAAAATCATGGAAGATAAGAGTATTCATTGGTGACAAATAGGTCTAAGTTTTATAACATTTGTTGACGTTCTTGGTGTAGTTTTGATATGGGATCACTTGATGTTCTTGTTGTATTTGTGGCACTTTGTTTTTATCTTTTAATAAAATAGTCACCATTACAAAAAACTAAATTGTATGTGATCTTTTAATAAAATAGTCACCATTACAAAAAAAAAAAAAAACCTAAATTGTATGTGAAAAGAAACCTATTTAAATAAACGTATGTGAAAAGAAACTTATTTAAATAGACAATTGATTTTCTCTTTACCGTCTAAAATCTAGCTAAAAAATTAAAAATAAAAACCATATGTTCGGATTAACTTGTTAAACTCATTAATTAAACTGGCCAACAAGTCAAACTATTTAATTAAACTTGGTTACTACTTGCCAACACGTTTAGCACGATTAGATAAACGGGTCGATTACACAATTTTAAGGGTGTACATTTAGGTCGACTTTTTTTACACAAATAAGTATATCGGTCATGTTAGGGTTGAATAACTTAATCTGTCAACCCGCCAACCAAACACAATTGACGCACTTAGAAAACAAAGGGTTCACATAGAGAGAATGATACGAAACCCATTAATTCAGCCCCAACACCGCTTAAAATTTGAAACCCATTATTTGACCGAGGGCCCAATTAGTTTTAGTTAGGATGTGGGGTGTTAACCCACGTAGTCGGATGTGTAGGGTAAAACTTTTCCCGCTCTTTTCTTAGGTTAAGTATCGATATCTAGGGTTTTTTTTGTCTGGTTAATTTTGATTATCGCAAATTGTTTGTAATTTGGAGATTTACCCATCTCGAAATGGGTCGTTTAATTCAGCAATTTAGGGGTGTTTGAGATTGCTTATTTTAGTGACTTATTAGCTTATTGACTTTTTGAAAAGTTAAAAGGTGTCTGGCATGAAATTGTTATGTGAGTGGAAAAGTCAATAAGTCACTGCATTGTGACTTATTAACTTTTTCCAAAAAGTCATAAGTTGTTTTGAAAGGCTAAGCCAAACATGGCCTTAGCAATTTAGTTTTGTTTCAATCTTAAGATTCTATCAATTGGTTTCATTGCCTGGAATTACGAAGATGGTTCAAACCCGGAATGGGTAGCGGTTCAAACCCTGACCCAATTACTAGAATCAATTGAGACAATGAAGGAAGATATAACAACTCTAAAAGCAGGAGAAAAGTCCAAGGGAAGCAGGTATGATGAAGGGGAAAGCTATTGGAGGAATCGACAATCTTTTAGGCCCTATAACAAAATCGAGTTTCCAAAATTTAGCACAGGGGATCCTCATGGGTGGACGTTGAAAAGTATTTTCCGAATTACAACATACCTAAGGATGGCAATTGACCCCAAACCCAACGGGTAATCGGGTATGGAATCGGATTTGAGATTAGTTTTTATTTTTTACGGGTTTGGGACGGATTTGGGATTTGGTGATATACACGTTTACCCGACCCGATTACCCGATAAAGTATACTCGTTTACCCGATTGTATACCCTATATATATATTTTTTAAAGTATGTGTGTATATGATATATCAATTATTTCCATACACTATTTTTGTCATCTATGCATTTTAGTATATTTTTATATACATTTTGGAATTTTATTTATATACATTGTAGTTATTGGATATATCTTTATAGTGATAATGTCAAATTTAACCGATTAGTAGTTGCCATATAGGTGCCCAGCGGGTTTTGGTTGGGTATACTAAACGGGTAATTTTTTAAAGAGTTAAGTTCTTTTTGAGTCCCTGTGGTTTGTGTAGTTTAACTGTTTGAGTCCAAAAATCAAACTTGTCTTGATTTGAGTCCCTGTGGTTTTGTATTTTTAACCATTTGAATCCAAAATGCAAACCTCATCCAAAAACCATTTGGATTCAAATGGTTAAAAATACAAACCACAGGGACTCAAATCAAGAAAAGTTTTTGCATTTTGGATTCAAATGGTTAAAAATACAAACCACAGGGACTCAAATCAAGACAAGTTTGGTTTTTGGACTCAAACAGTTAAACTGCACAAACCACAGGGACTCAAAAAGAACTTAACTCTTTTTTAAATAACGGGTTTACCTGAAACCCGCAGGTATACCCGATACCCGACGGTTAATTACCCGATTGAAACCCGGCGAGTTTTGGGATGGGTTTGTGACAAGCTTAGCTAATCGGGTTTGGGGTTGGGATTACCTAAACCCGTCCCAAACCCGACCCATTCTCATCCCTAAACATACCTGAGGATGCAAAAGTAGATGTAGCTTCAATGCATTTGGAAGGAAACGCCTTAGATTTGTTCTCTTGGCTAAATACTGATCAACCGATCATGTTTGTAGAAAAAATATGGACCAGCCGAGTTTGAAAACCCCGATGAACATTTGTGCAGCATTAAGCGGACCTTAAGTGTACAGGAATATCGCCAAGAATTTGCAAAACGATCATCCCGGGTATCAGATTGGCCGGATCATTGCTTATTGGGGGTTTTCTTGAACGGGTTAAAGGACAACTTGAAAGCTGATGTTAGAATCCACCAGCAGTTCGTATTTCTAAGATGGAAAAACAAGGGTGGTTCCAGCGAGGTGATAAACACGGGCCCAGTCATCGTTGTAAAACTGGAAGAGTAAAAACTAATACACAATAACAGAGTCTGGAATATAACTAACCGGCATCACAACGGAAAAATTAACCAATCAACAACCATAGCGACATGAAAAATTCAGATAATCAAAACTGGCAACTAACTCGAGTCTCAAATAAAATTCCAAGAACTTTAGAATTCAAACTCCCAACAAAAAGAACATTTTCAAATTGTAAACACAGGCACACATATCGCGCGCTAAAAGCAATTCAAGCATAGCAAAACCCTTTCTGTATAAGCGACTAACCTTCCAAGATATCCGAGACTAGCTTGGTATATTAAGAATCTGACTAATCAACATGCACACCCGCCCGATTGCGGTTGCTGTTGGGACCCACTTGCATTGCTGGACTTGAGATTTACATCAACCATGTCCTCCTGCTTTGTTGAAGATAAGGTTTCCATTCCCGGTAGAGCAGAAGCTATTTTCCGAAATAAAGCCTGCAAATTACAAATACACATTCAAAAAGCTTAAAATTTTTGTATTTTCTCATTTTATTATATAAAAAATATAATATGACTAGGCAAACGAACTGAACGTTCAATGAATAGTTCGTGAACCATTTGGCAGGAAGTTCGTTTGTGTTCGTTCGTTTGCTAAAGGAACGAACACAAACAGGAAATTTCATTCTTATAGTTAAACGAACAAACATGAACAGAGGCCTCGTTCGTTCATTTATGTTCGTGAACGTTCATTAACATGTTTGTTTATGTTCGATAGTTCATTAGTGTTTTTAATTTTTTATATTTTATTAAAATACTTCAAAATTCCCACCAATAAAATCTTTAATATAATGATCATTAGTGTTTGTTTGTGTTCATGAACTTGTGTTTGTCTTCGTTTGCGTTTGGTTGTGTTTCTTACCTAAAATTAACGAACAAACACAAACGAAAACGAACACGTTCATTTCCTTAATGAACGAACACAAAAAGAAAATATCGTTCGGTAAGCGTTCATGAACAATTCGTGAACACATTTATTTCCTAAACGAACAAACACGAACAAGGCCTTGTTCATGTTTGCTCGGTTCGTTTACAGCCCTAACATTATGCCCTCTTCATTTTATTTACATTTCAAACTCTCACAACCAAATTCCTTATATCAAAGAAGGGTACTTACGTCAAAAATATACAAATGAGTATACTTAATATCATGAATCTTTGTTGGTTAAATATCATATTCAAGCTTTTGAGAGTAATATTTTACGCAACAATAATGATATATAAACCAAATATTATTCTAGTATCGATGTTAACCTTTATATTGAATCCAGCTTTGGCACTAGTTTCAATGAACATTACGTTAAATTCACGAGCTTTAGCTTCTCCTTCCTCTATGGAAACTTGCCTGTTAAAAGATACGAAGTCAGATTAAAATAAAAAGTGGACTTTTAAAATTGAAACTAGAAGTAACAATGCATTATTATTATATTACCTCTTATCTACAAGGTCAGTTTTATTTCCGACAAGGACGATGATGACATCACTACCCCGTTCAGTACGAACCTCTTCGATCCATTTTGCAGTGTTCAGAAATGATTGTCGACCTAAACCCATTACACAGGATATTGGAAACACATAGATCAGCAAAACGAAGAAATAAAAATGCGCCATTATATATGCTATATATATGTGCTATTTTGTCACATCAACCAACTTTGGCCGCTCAACTTTGGCATTAACCAACTTTAGCCCCTCAACTTTAATAATGACATGTTTAGCCCCTTAACTTTAATAATAAACAACTTTAGCCCCTCAACTTTAATAATGACATGTTTAACCCCTCAACTTTAATAATGACATGTTTAGCTCCTTAATTAAAACAGCTTTAGCCCCTCAACTTTAATAATGACATGTTTTGCTCCTTAACTAAAACAACTTTAGCCCCTCAACTTTAATAATAAACAACTTTAGCTCCTCACTTTACTAATGGCATCTTTAACCCCTCAACTTTAATAATGACATGTTTAACCCCTCAACTTTAATAATGACTTGTTTAGCCCGTTAACTAAAACATCAAAGAACTTTTACTCTCCCCGTTAACTAAAACATCAAAGAACTTTACTCTCGCAATTTGCTTAATTTTTCTACCTTTCGAACCCGCTGCGGAGCGCGGGTCGTAACCCACTAGTTCGATTTAAATGTTCAACTAAGATCACACCAATATGATTATGTAATGATAATTAACACATTAGTAATGTATAAAATTCAAAAAAAAGAGATTATAAAGTGTATACGGGTTGGCCCAACTTGTTTCGGTCCATTTAAAAGGCTACCCGATTTGCCCAATTTTCCACCGTTGGAATATTAATACAAAAGGAGAAGGGTAAAAGCGTACTTGCGACATCAAAAACAATGACAGCGACAGAGGAGTCACGGATGTAACTAGGAATGAGACTCCGGAACCTTTCTTGTCCAGCTGTGTCCCTATAAACATTTCCGAAACACGACATTAATGCTAGTTTATTAAGTGGAACCACTATTTTTCTGTTACAGTTGATTGATAAACACAAATTTATGGAATATGTAGTCTTACCAAAGCTGCAAGCGAACGGTTCGATCTTCAAGATACATGGTTTTGGATAAAAAATCAATACCAATAGTAGCCTGGATTGGGCATACGAATTCGGAGTATACTCATTAGAGATTGCAACAGTGCAAAAAAAAATACTAATCAAAATACAAATTCATGACACTAACATAAGTTCCTTCGCTTTAAGCCTTCAAGATATAAACCTCTATAGGGGTCCTTTGGTCATTTAAAAACTTCATATTGTATTGAACATTTAAACTTCCACAACATAAACTAGTACAAGGGTAATTCCGTCTTTTACGAAAACTTCAGTAGGTCACTAGGAACTAAATATAACAAGGATATAACTACAATAATAAAACGTTACTTTAACATATGGGACCAAAACATCGTAAAATTCTAAATTTTATGGAAAATATTAGCCATTAGCCCATTAGAATGTTGAAAACATACTATACACGATTCTAGGTACCAACCATAACAGTGACCGAATCCCATGATTAAAATGCTAATTAATAACTTCTATTGAGTTAATATAAGATTTCTAAAATGTAGGGGCATTTTGGTACATTGCCCAAAATGATTATATTAGAACAGTAACTTCACTTTTTAAACTCACTAGGCGTTCCAGTAATTCTAAAAAATTCCCAAATAGATAAAACCATTTATATTGGGCAAGGGTCTAATACTTTATAATCCAGATGCTGTTCCTGAATTATCTGGTAGCCTCAAATAAACAGAACAATGATAAAACTTAATTACTAAACTTTTTAATTCTTAGAAGTCAGAAGACACCTGCAGGTATGGCTGTAAACAAACCAAACGTTCAACGAACAGTTCGGCAGAAAGTTCGTTTACGTTCATTCGTTTGATTAATGAACGAACATGAACAAGAAATTCCATTCGCTTAGTTAAATGAACGAACACGAACAGATGTCTCGTTCGTTCAATTGCATTCGTGAACGTTTGGTAATGTGTTCATGAACATTCGTTCATGTTCATTTGTTTATGTTGTTCATTAAAGATTTTTTAGCATTTATTTCTTTAATCCAAACTTTTTATATTCTTTCAGTCTTATTTATCTCATCATTACCCGAACAAATAAAATATGAAACTCTATCTCCACCTTGTTTATCCACCGTTCTACTTTCCTCCTCATTATTCATATCGAAAAATACCATCGACCTTTGTTCAACAATTAGAGCTTCAAGGTCTTGTGCCGCTCCCTCTCACCATCCACCTCTAACCACCCCCGTCTTCGTCAATTTTATCTGTGTTCGTGAACCATTCATGAACACGTTCCTTTCCTTAATGAACGAACACGAACAGAAAATCTCGTTCGGTAAGTGTTCATGAAGCGTTCGTGAACACATTATAATCCTTAACAAACGAACAAGGCCTTGTTCAAGTTCATTCGGTTCGTTTACAGCACTACCTGCGAGTAGGCAAGGTGTCCAAACCAAGCCCGGCATCTCACGCCCCTCCTCTAAAATGATCGGCCCACGTCACACATTGTGCCCACAACACTACAAGAATCCTAGGTGACTTGAGATTCGGGCCAGAGTGCCAGACTACTTTCCTTTCTTGGCCTACTTCACTTTCCCTAAGCATAGTCCACTTTGACCCAACCATCAGACTATCAGAGCACTTCTATATAGCTATTATGACCGACAACAATTAGCCACAAGCATTTTCCTATCCCAATAAACCTAAAAGATCCTTTCCGTTAATTATTTACCTGAAATACATAATCGTGTATGCTGCCATCAAACAAATTTTGGGCTTCGCTTTCCATTTATTCTTTTAACACATTGATTTCTAACTTATTAGCATCTAATTTCCCAAGATAAAAGTATAATGCATCCCAATAACTAGTTTTACTCATTTTTAAACTGAAAATACCACCTATGGTGATTTACTTCATGGGGTCAAAACAATCGACTTCTAACGAGTTTATAACAAGCTATGCAGTTATAGTGGTCCAAAATCAAGTAGCGGTCAAGGTCCGCTATATGATATATAGGTTATAGCGGTGGTATATCAGTAATTTTATATATATGTGTGTGTGTGTGAAAAATATTAATAGTAATATCAAAATTCATAGTAATATCATGCAAAATATTAATAGTAATATCATGCACAATATTAGTAGTAACATCAAATTCAATACATCATCATCATACTGAGTAATAAAAGAAGGCACAAGTTTAACAAATAATTTTCTTCGAATTGGGACACAATGGTTATCTGGCTTAAGAAAAATGTGTCATTATATAAAGTGATCAAAACCGTGCTAGCAATAAAAGTGCTAATAAATAAAAGTACCATCCTTAGTGTAAGAACTTTTTTGCATATTTCATCATTTGAGCAATTCTTTAACCCAAACCCAAAAAACATACACACCCATAACGGTCACTATTTTTGTGTTTAGATCATATTCCTATCTCGCATGCATAATGTATAACCATGAATATGGGTGTTTTAACTGTTTCCAAATAGAATGGGTGGTTAATCCAGATAGGAGAGGCAGCTCTCTGTCATCACTCATCATATAAAAATTTCTTCTAGAAAAAAACTCAAACAAGACCAGATGTCACATGTATGCAACAAAAGCCCTTACAATACAACTAGCCATATGTAAGTAGTTCTAACTCAATACAGTATCGCCACAAACAGAACAAAACACGGTCCGAATAGGAGTTAGTATTAAACTCAAATAAGTTTTCACTAATCTGATTCCTATAAACACTATAATAGATGATCATCTTTTTCCTATAAGCTACAATCACCAGAATAACAACGCTATGACCTCTTACATCCACATGATAAGTAATAACCCTACGATTAACAATATTCAAAGCCTACTTACATTCAAATTTCAAAATCAACAATACAATCTCACAACCTTCAACACTAAAACAACAGAAACAACTACAACAACTCAAAATCAGATCAATCGCACAAAAACGCACTCTACGTATACTGTATACACAATAAATCGAAAACCTAAACACGTATATATGCTACGATTAACAGCTTAACAACATATAGCTAGATCAAATTAGGTTACCTGATAAGTATTATCGAACTTATCATACATGAATCGAGTGATGATGCTCGTTTTTCCAACTGATTGATCTCCTAAGAACACGAGCTTGTATTTCGCTAAAGCCGACACCGGAGCCATTGTTTTGAGAGTGAATATGAATACAGTGCGACAATCGGATCAAACGGCGGCGGTTGTGATCGGAGAGTGAAGGTTTTCCGACGGATGTGGTGGAGATCTCGCCGGAAAATGGTTGAGATCGGGCGGAGACAATGATAATAATAAGGGTTTGTTTGGTTGAGTTGAAGAGTGGATTCGGTGTCGGTAGCAATGAACGAGTTTTTGACGATTCTTTGAATAATCATGACTTGACTGGAGTCAAACAAAAGTTGTCACAAATCATTTTTCCTTTATTTATTTATTTTTAGAGTAAACTGCAATTTTACCCCCCTGAGGTTTAGGCCAATTGGCACTCTGACCCCCTAACGAAATAATTGCAATTTTACCCCCCCAACGTTTGGTGTTATGTTGCAAGTTTACCCCCCCCGGCGTCAACTTTTGTTTAAAGTCAACATAAATAAGTAACGGTCAAAGGGTATAATGGTATTTTCAAATTCAGCCACCACCACCATCTACCCCCACCCTACACCACCACCATCTCCACCTTCAACCACCACCACCATCTACCCCCACCTAAAATACCAAAAATACCCCTCCTCAAGACAGACTCGCAACAAATAGTCAAACGATTGACAATTTAAAGCAATAACTTTAGAATTTGCTATGAAATCCGTTAGACCCCGACAACGAACACGAAATTGACCGAGCGATTTCCATTTTTTTATTTCAGTAGTTATTGTTTGATCTACGGTTGAATTTAAGCCACTATGTGTGTTTATGGCGGCTCCGTTCTTTTCGACGCCTTTTCAACCGTTCGTTTATCAGGTATATGATCTAGGTTTTATGTGAATACTCGAATTTCAGTTTTAGGTTTTCGTTATTGATGAAGGAATTTGTAATTCATTTACGTTTTTTCTTTGAGTATGTGTAAATGGAGTGGTGAGGGTTATGTGGTCGGGTGAGATTGGTGTGTGATTGTATGGTGTTTGATTGGATCCTGTGGCTGATTAAAGTTGATTTTTGTTAGTGATTAGCTGAAGGTTTGAATTTGAAGTGTAAGTTAGTGCACTTAATTTGTGTTCCCCAGGTGTTGTTGCGAAAACTGCATTCAAACAAAAACTTCAGCATATATATCTTCTGTGTGGCCACGAATTCATCTTCATCCTAGTTATGGAGGTGGTATGTTGAAGTTACATATATCTTCTGTGTGGCTTTTGAGAAGTTATATCTCAAAGACGCAGGTATCTCATTTGCTTGGAAGAAATACATATTAAGTTTGATCATCCATCCTAGTTGTGGAGGTGATGGTTGGTGGGGGGAGATGGTGGTGGTGATAGGTGGTAGCAGTGGTGGTTGATGGTGGTGGTGGTGGAGGGCTTATGTCACACCCCTTTCTGCGGCGGAAGCACGATGTGTGATCATGAAAGGTTCTCATTGCATACGAAGAGTAAACATACTACATGCTCAAAAGTAACTTCAAACATTACATTACTGAAAACGTAAGTCAAGTGTTTACAACACGAGATAGCATATCGTCTTAAAAGTTACAACTTTATTTAACGATAAACATAGCGACATCCACGAGCATGAGTAAGACCACGCGCACATCCATCCTAGTTACCTGAAATACATGTGAGTTTTGGAAAAACGTCAACATAATGTTGGTGTGAATTCATGCAGTTTTTGTATTTCACGTTTGTATACTTTATATGAAAACATAGTTTGTGTCATGTAAAAATCAAGTTTTCATATATAAATCAAGTATTCATGTGTACACCACGTACTCATGTATAATTCAAGTTTTCTTGAGTACCCCACGTACTCAAGTATAAATCAAGTTTTTCTTGAGTACCCCACGTACTTCAAGTATAAATCAAGTTTTAGTATGGTATGAATTTATGTAAATAAAGTATTCCTGTAAGTATCAGGATTGTTAATGGGTTGCAAGGCCATTAACATGTGACACGACATAGGAAGTCACCAAACCTTAGGCATTTTTCTAGTTGGCATATTCTGAGACACAAAAGCACTACTCGATTCTCGCCCTCACCGAGAGTGTGGCTGCCCGGCACCCGTTAGATCTAACCTTTTGTTCTGCGGTCTAGGTATATTGTTGATTAATGGTGCTTATGTACCCTATTCGTGACACGATTTCTCGTATCATTTCTCATAACGTATCATACTTGGTTCTCGTCCTCACCAAGTGCGTTTCTTGTTATCATACCATTTATAAACATTGTAACATTTGTACATGTATTTCACCCCCGAAGTTATAAAACTGAAAACAGTTAAAAGAAAAGGGGGAGCATGAACTCACAACTTTGCGTTCCTTGCGTCGTAAACTTCACCGGATTTGCTTAATTAACGTCGTGACCTATACGCGTTTTCTTAACGTTAGTCACTAGACTTGCGTCGCACAAGTACAGTCACTCTCTTTTGTATTTGTATTGTTGTGTTAAAAATATTTTATATTTTTAACTAAGTATCTTACTTATATTATTTTCTCAAAAATAAATATAAGCTTTTTGTATTTTGCACTTTGCACCCGAATTATGTATCTTGTATTTTTACTTCTCATGAGTATTTAGTGTATCTTTAAGTCTTAATATACTAGCACGTATAACACATACTATATACACTTAGCACAAAAGTTGGTGATCAAATGGTATATATATTTTTCTCAAAAATATATACATACATAATATCCATTTTTATTCTTGAAGAAATCCTCATTTCTTATCACCAAAAATTAGGGAAACCTTTGTAATATTTTTAAATACATTTTTAGGGAATAAGTTTCTCAAAAACTTATATTTTTCTAAGTGTCAAAATTTATAGAAATTTTGACAGAGTTTCCCCTAAAAATGGAGGTTTCCCATGTTTTCAAAACATGTGTTTATTTTCTTTTAAAATCATCAACAACCAATTTCTCAACAACAATCAACAACAATATATACTAATTTCTCTATTTCATGAACTTGAGAATTTACAAAAGTGTGTAGTAACCTACTAGCTCATTTAGTAAGTCTTGTTATCTTTAAAAATAAAATTAGTTTCTCAAAAACTTTATTTTTAAAGAACTTGGAGTTTTACAACTTCTAGTCAAGATTTTCAAAAATACTTCTTTGTTAAATTCCTTGTTACACAAGTGTTTACATACTTGTTTATTTACTAAAAATGTTTCTAGTTCATAAAATATCCGGGTTTTAACATGACTTGCATCTTTCACTTGGTTCTTCCGAAAAACCACTTGTAGATCTTTAGATCTACATGTTTAGAGCCTTATTTTACAAGAAAAATTTTATTTACTCAAGTTCAAGACTTATGAATGGATGGATCCATCATCCTTCAACTTTCTAACTTTTTCATCCTACTAGTTCATGCTCTCAAACATGGACTAGTATGTCTAGATGATGATCCATCTTGTTTCTACTAACAACAACATCAAATAATAACAACCATACAAGATTCACATGATTTACACACATCTTCTCTTTATCCACCCTAATCACCTTATGTTCAAGACTTTAATGTAAGTTCTTTAGTGTTTCTTAATTTTTAACCATTCAATCCACTATTAACCACCATAAACATGAACAAGATGATGATTAGAAGCACTTACTACTAGCACAAGGCTAGGGGAGTTCAAGAGGACAAATGAAGTGGATAAAAGCAAATGAATGAGGTCCTTCAAGTTCCGTGAGCACCAATCCTCCTATTCTTGCATCTTACACCTTGTGTATACTTGGAAATGGATTGGATGGAATTGAAATAATGGTGGTGGTGATGCTATGCTTGAGCCGAGAGCATGGGGAGGGAGAAGGGAGGAGTAGTTTGTTGATGAAGATGATTATAGAAATGTGATGGCCTTGTGGTTTATAAAGGAATCCTCCAACATCTTGGTAACCACTAGATAATGTGCTACATTAGTACCATACATGATCTTATTTTATATTCATAGAAAATCAAGTGGGGGAACCCACTTCACAACCGGTTTGGGGGGGGGGGGGGGTGGGTTGGTTTAGTTAGGATGTAATGGTAGGTTAAACTAATTAGTTGGAAGTTTAGTGGAATAATTAGTGGTTTAAGTGTGTTATGTAATATATAGTGTGTTAGAGTATTCGAGGACCCTAACTAGCTTAGAAAAATAGAAACAATGCTTCTAGCATTATTTTGGTGCTCCGGGTATTGTCCGGTTGTTCGGTTACATACCGGTTCGTTAAAGTGCTAAATTGCACCTTTTAGTGTCTTTTAAGTACCCTTCTGCAATACTTTCGATTCCCGACACTTAGGGAAGTATTCTGGATGATAAAACGAAATTTCTGCATAATATTTCAGTGCCATAATGCTGATTATAGCTGATTTATATAAAATTCTGCACTTAAAGTGCGTTTCGGGTGCTTTTTAGTGCGTATTTTTGCTTTCGTATGTCTAGATATTAAACCCTTGTATATACTCTTGGGTTTTAATGTATTCTTGTTGTTGGACCTACACCTAGGCTCCAATTTTATTGTCTGACTGCTTTCTGCAGTTCTGTTGACACAGTGTGTCTTACCGGTGAGTTTACTTAGTATTTCTGACGCAACGCTCTTGTTTATGCATAAAGCAATATTTTGTAGTATACAACGTGCATGAATTCACTTGTTTAGCATGAAATCAGTCAATGCTGACATTTAAGCACATAATTGCAGTCATTAAATAACAATTAAAGTGTACGGAAATTACCAGTTTGGTGCCAGTTGTCACAGTCTCCCCCCGTTAAAAGAATTTCGTCCCGAAATTCAGGCTGAACTAACTCTCACAGGAGTCTTCTTGAATAGGTGGGGATACTTTTCTTTGAACTGGTCTTCACGTTCCCATGTGTACTCGGGTCCGTGCTTAGAGTTCCAACGTACTTTGACAAGTTTTACGCTGCTCCTCCTGGTCTTGTTGACTTTCCAGTCGGTAACCTCAACGGGTTGTTCTGTAAATCAAAGGGCGTCATCAATATGCACTTCATCCACCGGGATGATCACGTTTTCTTGTGTTGGACTCTTCTTGAGATTGGATACATGGAACGTATCATGTACTCCATTAAGTTCTTCCGGTAACTCCAACTTGTATGCCACGGTACCAATTCTTTCTAGAATCTTGAATGGTCCGATGTATCGTGGATTCAGCTTTCCACGTTTTCCAAATCTTACTACGCCCTCGGCCCTTCCAAGGTGAGACCTTTAACAACACTTTGTCTCCCACCTCGAATTCTACTGGTTTTCTTTTCAGATCAACGTAGCTCTTTTGTCGATCTCGAGCCGCCTTAATGCGCTCTCGGATCTGCGCAATCTTGTCGGTTGTCTCTTGTACAAGTTCAGGACCAACCATACGTTTATCTCCAGCGTCTGCCCAACATAAGGGCGATCGGCACTGGCGGCCATACAGAGCTTCGAACGGTGCGACTTTTATGCTCGTATGATAGCTGTTATTGTAGGAAAACTCAACTAGAGGTAGATGAGTATCCCAGCTGCCGCCCAGATCCATGACACATGCGCGAAGCATATCTTCTAATGTTTGTATAGTCCGTTCACTCTGGCCGTCTGTTTGTGGGTGGAAGGTCGTGCTTAGATCTAATTGAGATCCAAAGGCTTCCTGAAAGGATTGCCAGATTCTTGAGACAAAGCGTCCATCTCTGTCTGAAATAATTGAGATCGGCACTCCATGACGTGCCACGATTTCCTTTAAGTATATCTCAGCAAGCTTTCCAGTGCTGTCTTTTTCTCGGATCGGTAGGAAGTGCGCAGACTTCGTTAACCGATCTACTATTACCCATATCATATCGTGCCCTCTAGGGGTCCTGGGTAACTTTGTTATGAAGTCCATCGAGATTTGCTCCCACTTCCACATGGGTATCGCTGGTTGTTGTAGTAGGCCAGACGGTTTCTGATATTCGGCCTTAACCTTAGCACAGGTTAGGCATTTTCCAACATAAACAGCAACGTCGCTCTTGAGTCTCGGCCACCAATAATATTCTTTCAAATCTTGATACATTTTATCTGATCCTGGATGGATCGAGTATCTTGATTTGTGTGCTTCATCAAGGATGACTTCTCGAATGCCGCCATAGAGCGGAACCCAAATACGCTTCTTGAAGTATAAGGCTCCCTCTTCATTTGGCACCATGTATTTCAGCATACCCCGAAGGTATTCAGTCTTACGGTTCTCTCCTTTAAGAGCTTCTTGTTGTGCATCACGAATGCGTGCAGTGAGGTTCGTTCGAATAGTCATTTCCAATGCTCGAACCCTTAGGGTCTTAACCCTTTCTTTTCGGCTCAACGCGTCCGCTACAACGTTTGCCTATCCAGGATGGTACTTGATCTCACAGTCGTAATCATTTAGCAGCTCGACCCATCGCCGCTGGCGCATATTCAATTCCTTCTGATCAAATATGTGTTGTAAGCTTTTGTGATCTGTGAAAATTGTACATCGAGTACCATATAAATAGTGTCGCCAGATCTTCAAGGCGAATACCACCGCGCCGAGTTCCAAGCCGTGCGTGGTATAATTCTTTTCATGTACCTTCAATTGTCTTGAAGCGTAAGCGATGACTTTTTGGCGTTGCATGAGTACGCAACCCAAGCCTTGTCGTGAAGCGTCGCAGTAAACCACGAAGTCTTCCGTACCTTCGGGTAATGATAGTATTGGTGCATCGCACAGCTTGTTCTTGAGTAGTTGGAAGGCTTCTTCTTGTTTAACACCCTAGTCGTACTTCTTGTCTTTCTGAGTAAGGGTCGTTAGCGGTTGGGCTAATTTTGAGAAATTCTCGATGAATCGCCGATAATAGCCCGCTAAGCCCAAAAATTGTCGAACTTCAGTTGGGGTTTCGGGAGTTTCCTAATTCTTTATTGCTTCAATCTTGGATGGGTCTACATGAATGCCCTTCTCATTCACAACGTGACCAAGAAATTGTACTTCGCGAATCCAGAATTCGCACTTTGAGAACTTCGCATAAAGTTTCTCTTTCTTCAGTAGTTCCAAGATGGTTCTGAGATGTTGCTCGTGCTCTTCTTTCGTTCGCGAGTAAATCAAGATATCATCGATAAATACAATCACGAATTTATCGAGATATGGTTTGCATACACGGTTCATCAGATCCATAAAGACCGCTGGTGCATTCGTCAGCCTGAATGGCATCACAAGAAATTCGTAGTGCCCATAGCGTGTTCTGAATGCAGTCTTTGGTACGCTTTCCTCTTGGATTCTCAGCTGATGGTATCCAGATCAAAGGTCGATCTTGGAATAGTAGCTTGATCCTTGCAATTGATCAAATAAGTCATCAATCCTCGGTAGTGGATACCGATTCTTGTTCGTGAGCTTGTTTAGTTCCCTGTAGTCGATACACATCCGCAGAGTTCCATCCTTCTTCTTTACGAACAATACCGGAGCTCCCCAGGGCGAGAAGCTTGGCCTTATAAATCCTTTATCCAACAACTCCTGGAGTTGTGTAGATAATTCTTGCATTTCAGATGGTGCAAGTCGATAGGGTGCCTTGGCTATAGGAGCGGCTCCTGGAATCAAGTCTATATGGAATTCGACTTGTCGTTGCGGAGGTAGTCCTGGCAGATCTTCAGGGAACACATCAGGAAATTCCTTCACCACAGGAATGTCTTCGAGTTTCGGCTCCTCAGCCTTCTTATCTACAACGTGTTCTAGGAAGGCAACACATCCTTTCTTTAAGCACTTCTGTGCCTTCATACAACTGATGATTCGAAGAGGTGCGTCTCGTGTTTCTCCGTGTACGATGAGAGTTTCATCATTTGCCAAAGGGATGCGAATGATTTTCTCATGACAAATAACTTCAGCTTTGTTCTTGGACAACCAGTCCATGCCGACTACTACATCGAAGCTACCCAATTGAATAGGTAAGAGGTCGATGCTAAATCTTCGTTCACCAAGTTCTAGTGTGCAGCCTCTAACAACTTCGCCCGATTCAACAAGTTTACCATTGGCTAGTTCTATGGAATAAGGAATTTCTAATCTACTAGATTCTATTCCAAGTATGCGTTTAAATTCCACAGACATGAAGCTATAATCGGCACCAGTGTCAAATAATATGGATGCAAAGTGATTGATAATGAGAAACGTACCGGTGACCACGTTAGGGTCCTCGCGTGCTTTCCTTGCCCTAATCACAAACGCTCGAGTTTGAACGTTGTTTCCCCTTGGGCAATTTTTCTTGACATGATCCGTGCTTCCACAACCAAAGCATCCTTGGTTTTGCCCAGCTCCATGGCCATTCCGGTTACCATTGCCATTTCCATTGTTTCTAGTTCCAGCAGCACCATTGCGGTTTCCATTCCTGTTCTTTCCTTTTCCCCAACAGTCCTCGGTACGATGACCCAGGTTTCCACACTTGTCGCATTTTGGAATGCGACAAACTCCTCCGTGATGACGCTTGCACTAGTTGCAGAAAGGCATAGTGCCCAGGTACCTTTTGGCATGAACGTCATTCATGGTTAAGAGAGTTTCTGCTTCCTGAGGCGGTGTAGGGTTGCGCTTCTCGTTGTTGAAGCCCTTGTTATTGTTGTTGCGAGTTGTTTGATTCAGATTCGAATGCTTCCTCTTCTTGTCACCAGACGACTTAGCATGCGTCTCGGTCCTTTCAGTTGAGTTTAGTGATAACCTCTTCCTACGAACACAATCTTCAGTAAGGTTGGCAGCCAGATTTACCGCCTCAGTGATCGTTTGAGGTTTGGCCGAAGTTACCATGCCACGAAACTCTGGGGCCAGTCCCCAAATGTAGCGTTCAACACGCTTAAATTCGGGAGTCACCATGTAGGGAAGTACTCTAGACAGATCATGGAACCTTCGAGTATATCCATTAATGTCAGCACCTTCCATGGTCAAGTGCCAGAACTCCGTTTCCAGTCTTTGGAGTTCAGCACGAGAGCAATACTTCTCTCTCATTCTTTCCTTCAGTTCATCCCAAGTTAGGCCATAAAGCGGCATCATCGCCCAAGGTTTGGGCTTGCAAGTTCCACCAAGTCAGAGCTTCGTCGACAAACAGCCCAGTAGCGAAGGTGACTTGCTGATCCACGGTACACTTGCTCATGCGGATAGTAGCTTCAATCTTCTCCATCCAGCGTACAAACGCTACTGCACCTCCTGTGCCGTCGTAGTTTATCGGCTTGCAGTCGAGGAACTGCTTGAAAGTGCAGCCTTGAACTGCGTTGCCTCCAGATGAATCTCCATGCCCGTTACGTCCAGCGTTGCTTGGTCCTCCACTGTCTTGAGTACGGTTCGCCTTGTACTGGGCGATAGCAGCGGAGATCCTTTCTTCCAGTAGAGCTTCCAGCTATTCGGCAATTCTTGGCAGTGGGGGAGGAGGAGGTTGGTCACGAGCGTTCACAGCTCTTCTGAGTGCCATGTTCTGAAGAACATAACACAACAGGGTTAAACATTTGTTTGATATCGTCATACTAGACAGTAGTAGTATATATACTCACATGTATATACCACATAAGTGACATCAAACAATTATAACTCTAGCGGAGTATTTAGTAGGCTTGCACTGAGGGAATCTATACGTGACAAAACTTGCTGTGGTTTCTGTGCACTGAATTCCATAATTATGTATGCATCCATAATTACGTAACTCCTTGCACAGTCCGCACAGTTCGTTTCATCCTCGTATCTCTTCCTTCAGATGGGCCATCGCTTTCAGGTAAAGTCACGTATACTCGTGACATTCTACTTCTAGTATGTGTATATAGGCTAATTATTACACATAATTGCAAGTAATTTCTAATCAACGACAAGTGCTACTCAAGTGCACTCTAAGTCTCGTAATGTCTTTTCTAGACTCATGTAGACAGTTTCAGGTAGTGGATGTCGCGGGACGTTTTATGCAATGAAAACTCTTTGAAAAATTGTTTTCGTGAAAGGATCCTAGAGATTGTAGACTAGACTCGAGAAGGAATCCTGGTTCACTACAATCGCAGCTCTGATACCAATCTGTCACACCCCTTTCTGCGGCGGAAGCACGAGGTGTGATCATGAAAGGTTCTCATTGCATACGAAGAGTAAACATACTACATGCTCAAAAGTAACTTCAAACATTACATTACTGAAAACGTAAGTCAAGTGTTTACAACACGAGATAGCATATCGTCTTAAAAGTTACAACTTTATTTAACGATAAACATAGCGACATCCACGAGCATGAGTAAGACCACGCGCACATCCATCCTAGTTACCTGAAATACATGTGAGTTTTGGAAAAACGTCAACATAATGTTGGTGTGAATTCATGCAGTTTTTGTATTTCCCGTTTGTATACTTTGTATGAAAACATAGTTTGTGTCATGTAAAAATCAAGTTTTCATATATAAATCAAGTATTCATGTGTACACCACGTACTCATGTATAATTCAAGTTTTCTTGAGTACCCCACGTACTCAAGTATAAATCAAGTTTTTCTTGAGTACCCCACGTACTTCAAGTATAAATCAAGTTTTAGTATGGTATGAATTTATGTAAATAAAGTATTCCTGTAAGTATCAGGATTGTTAATGGGTTGCAAGGCCATTAACATGTGACACGACATAGGAAGTCACCAAACCTTAGGCATTTTTCTAGTTGGCATATTCTGAGACACAAAAGCACTACTCGATTCTCGCCCTCACCGAGAGTGTGGCTGCCCGGCACCCGTTAGATCTAACATTTTGTTCTGCGGTCTAGGTATATTGTTGATTAATGGTGCTTATGTACCCTATTCGTGACACGATTTCTCGTATCATTTCTCATAACGCATCATACTTGGTTCTCGTCCTCACCAAGTGCGTTTCTTGTTATCATACCATTTATAAACATTGTAACATTTGTACATGTATTTCACCCCCGAAGTTATAAAACTGAAAACAGTTAAAAGAAAAGGGGGAGCATGAACTCACAACTTTGCGTTCCTTGCGTCGTAAACTTCACTAGATTTGCTTAATTAACGTCGTGGCCTATACGCGTTTTCTTAACGTTAGTCACTAGACTTGCGTCGCACAAGTACAGTCACTCTCTTTTGTATTTGTATTGTTGTGTTAAAAATATTTTATATTTTTAACTAAGTATCTTACTTATATTATTTTCTCAAAAATAAATATAAGCTTTTTGTATTTTGCACTTTGCACCCGAATTATGTATCTTGTATTTTTACTTCTCATGAGTATTTAGTGTATCTTTAAGTCTTAATATACTAGCACGTATAACACATACTATATACACTTAGCACAAAAGTTGGTGATCAAATGGTATATATATTTTTCTCAAAAATATATACATACATAATATCCATTTTTATTCTTGAAGAAATCCTCATTTCTTATCACCAAAAATTAGGGAAACCTTGGTAATATTTTTAAATACATTTTTAGGGAATAAGTTTCTCAAAAACTTATATTTTTCTAAGTGTCAAAATTTATAGAAATTTTGACAGAGTTTCCCCTAAAAATGGAGGTTTCCCATGTTTTCAAAACATGTGTTTAATTTCTTTTAAAATCATCAACAACCAATTTCTCAACAACAATCAACAACAATATATACTAATTTCTCTATTTCATGAACTTGAGAATTTACAAAAGTGTGTAGTAACCTACTAGCTCATTTAGTAAGTCTTGTTATCTTTAAAAATAAAATTAGTTTCTCAAAAACTTTATTTTTAAAGAACTTGGAGTTTTACAACTTCTAGTCAAGATTTTCAAAAATACTTCTTTGTTAAATTCCTTGTTACACAAGTGTTTACATACTTGTTTATTTACTAAAAATGTTTCTAGTTCATAAAATATCCGGGTTTTAACATGACTTGCATCTTTCACTTGGTTCTTCCGAAAAACCATTTGTAGATCTTTAGATCTACATGTTTAGAGCCTTATTTTACAAGAAAAAATTTATTTACTCAAGTTCAAGACTTATGAATGGATGGATCCATCATCCTTCAACTTTCTAACTTTTTCATCCTACTAGTTCATGCTCTCAAACATGGACTAGTATGTCTAGATGATGATCCATCTTGTTTCTACTAACAACAACATCAAATAATAACAACCATACAAGATTCACATGATTTACACACATATCTTCTCTTTATCCACCCTAATCACCTTATGTTCAAGACTTTAATGTAAGTTCTTTAGTGTTTCTTAATTTTTAACCATTCAATCCACTATTAACCACCATAAACATGAACAAGATGATGATTAGAAGCACTTACTACTAGCACAAGGCTATGGGAGTTCAAGAGGACAAATGAAGTGGATAAAAGCAAATGAAGGAGGTCCTTCAAGTTCCGTGAGCACCAATCCTCCTATTCTTGCATCTTACACCTTGTGTATACTTGGAAATGGATTGGATGGAATTGAAATAATGGTGGTGGTGATGCTATGCTTGAGCCGAGAGCATGGGGAGGGAGAAGGGAGGAGTAGTTTGTTGATGAAGATGATTATAGAAATGTGATGGCCTTGTGGTTTATAAAGGAATCCTCCAACATCTTGTTAACCACTAGATAATGTGCTACATTAGTACCATACATGATCTTATTTTATATTCATAGAAAATCAAGTGGGGGAACCCACTTCACAACCGGTTTTTGGGGGGGGGGGGGGTTTGGTTTAGTTAGGATGTAATGGTAGGTTAAACTAATTAGTTGGAAGTTTAGTGGAATAATTAGTGGTTTAAGTGTGTTATGTAATATATAGTGTGTTAGAGTATTCGGGGACCCTAACTAGCTTAGAAAAATAGAAACAATGCTTCTAGCATTATTTTGGTGCTCCGGGTATTGTCCGGTTGTTCGGTTACATACCGGTTCGTTAAAGTGCTAAATTGCACCTTTTAGTGTCTTTTAAGTACCCTTCTGCAATACTTTCGATTCCCGACACTTAGGGAAGTATTCTGGATGATAAAACGAAATTTCTGCATAATATTTCAGTGCCATAATGCTGATTATAGCTGATTTATATAAAATTCTGCACTTAAAGTGCGTTTCGGGTGCTTTTTAGTGCGTATTTTTGCTTTCGTATGTCTAGATATTAAACCCTTGTATATACTCTTGGGTTTTAATGTATTCTTGTTGTTGGACCTACACCTAGGCTCCAATTTTATTGTCTGACTGCTTTCTGCAGTTCTGTTGACACAGTGTGTTTTACCGGTGAGTTTACTTAATATTTCTGACGCAACGCTCTTGTTTATGCATAAAGCAATATTTTGTAGTATACAACGTGCATGAATTCACTTGTTTAGCATGAAATCAGTCAATGCTGACATTTAAGCACATAATTGTAGTCATTAAATAACAATTAAAGTGTACGGAAATTACCAGTTTGGTGCCAGTTGTCACAGCTTATGAGAGAGGGGGTAATATTGCAGAGTAGAACAAACCATAGGGGATAATATGAAAGGGTAACATAGTCATTTCACATTCCATTTAACAGATATGTTAACAAAATTGACGGGGGGTAAACTTGCGACATAACACCAAACGTCGGGGGGTAAAATTGCAATTATTTAGTTAGGGGGGGGGGGGTCAGAGTGCCAATTGGCCTAAACCCCAGGGGGTAAAATTGCAGTTTACTCTTATTTTTTTTAGTAAAGTACAATTTGTAGGGTTTGGTCCAGGCTGTATAATGACACCCAACCTTCCAGTTTTTGCCAAATAAAACCCTGAGGTGAACATTTCATCACACCATGCCACACACCGTTAGTCAACTGTGAGGTTGACTGTTAGTTTGAGGGTCATATGTGTCATTTCACCTTCGAAACTTGCCAACCACACTTCATGCCCTCCCTCATCTTTAGTACCTCACATTACCTCACATTCTGACACCCTTATTTTACTCATTCTTCACCTTCTTCATCACTCGTATACACGGTGTAACTGGTCAACACCAATAGCCACCACCCCCGTTCAACCTACCACCACCAATGTAACACCCCAACCCCGTTAGGGCTGACGTGTCACTCTTACATATATCAAAACCAAAACCAATCCATAACATTAAATAAAATAACCTAATTACATTACTGAAATAAAGAATCTTGGTCAGCAACTTTCTAACGCTCCTCACTGAAACCCCAAGTTATCCCAAATTACCTGTAAAACAAATAAAACAAACACAAAAAGAAAACTACGACTGAGCCAAAAATTGCTCAGTAACAGAGAAATCAACAATACAAATAAACTCATATCAGCGGAAGCAAAAACAACAGAACAGAACTGAGACTGAACTGAAACGGTCATTGACACGATTACTGAAAACAAATGCAGGCATAATGATTGATGCAAAAAAAAAACTGATACACGAACCGATCTGAAACTGTAACGGAAACTGATACGAAAACAAAAGTAAGTGATACCGAACCCAACATAAAACTGATGTTGAGACTGATACATCATTGACCATGATGACTAAAGCATTTTATCTTACATAGACCGATTCAATTTAAAACATCGTTTAATGGTACTCATATTTTTAATATGACATACGTGGCAAAATTATTTTCTTGTATTGAACGTTTGAATTTTGTCAAGATAATGTAATTTATCATATTTAATAGAAAACCATTATTAGACAAAAATAACCAATTTTCTAGCTTTGAAAAGTTATATTTAAGAAATAGAATAATTCAAATAGCCTGGATTTCAAAAGGAAGTACTTAAGACAATTTCGTAAATCGACATGGGAAGCCGATGCGGAAACAAAAAAAATATGTAAGCCGAAATATTTAAAATACCATTTATAAGCTTTAAAATAAAAGAATTGTCGAAATAATAAAATTTAAATAAATGTTTGGATTCAAATAAATATATGTTAATTAATCGAACATTATAACTTATTATTTAATCAAAACAACTATTTTATAACTATGAGAATATATATTTTATAACAAAGTAATTTAAACTAACTGAATTTAAAAATAAAATAATTAAATTTTTATGAAAGTTTGGTAACTCGTTATGAAAGCAAAAACATTTCTAAAAACAAGTACCGAGACAGACACCGGAAAGAATACTGAAAACGGATTCCGACGGAGACAAACTAAACGCATAACATGACATCCGAATCTAAACCGAACCTGAAACTGACACTAAGACAGATACTGAGACATAACTGATATAAATGCTTAGTCAAAACAGGTATAACAAATACGTAACATAATCAGATACTGAACATAATTAGAAACAAATCCATAATCAGAAACAGAGACATAATCAGAAACTGTACATATCAGAAACATAATCAGCTAAACGATCAGAACCATAATCAGATGCACACATAACTTATCATAACGTAATCAGAAACATAACATATTCACATACTGAAACATATACCGACTTACACGACGGATGTATATCACAAAATAAGTCGTGTAACACAAAAGCACTCAGAGCCAGAAACAGAGGGGCACACAGGTAGCTACTCTATGCACTAATGAGACGGTGAGTGTCGCGTACACCCATTATTCCATCCCCCAGAAGTCAGAAAACAGAAGTTAGAAACAAAGCTAGGATCGATCCATACGCCTCTAAAGGGCCAAGGTGCTACACAAGCACACGTCGGAGACGCCGTGATTTTGATTACGCACTGTCACGAAAAGTGTTCATGTCGTTGATGCCCAAACGACAAGTCAGAAACGCTTGGGTGACAGAGTACAAAAGCTTAGGCCATGTAAATAGTTTACAGACAACTAAAATTAGTTGCTAACAGGAGCATGCGACCATTAGTACAAGTCTGAGGTATGGCATTCTATAACATACTAATAATCAAAACAGACAATACCAACATAAAGAGAGCTAACGGACAATTTCCAAAAGACCTAAAATGTATCAAAATACACAACGAAGGCTGACCAACTGTAACAAGATTTGTACTACGAAGTAACGGATACAAATTTATACTACGATGAAAAGGAAAAGGAATCCGTACCAAAGAGTATTAAATAAAGTTACACTACGATGTAAAGGGTCACAAATTCGTACCTTAATTTAGCCAGGCAAAGCAAAACAAAACTGAGTCATCCTCACATAGTACGAGAGCCTACATTTTATTATTGTTGGATTGAATTTACAAAACACTAAGTTGATTATCAGATTCATTGACGTGTTAATCTCCCGGTGACGGAAACTTTCAATGTTATTAAAGACTCATACACTTATTTTTAGCCATAGAATAACTAGTATAAATCTTGTAATAGTTTTGACAAGGTGGACTATCTATTTACTTAATTATGTTATTTATTTATTTGAAGGAAATTAAGGACTCGTGACATGGATGTGATTACATTGCATGTATATGATCATTTAATAATATAAAACAATGGCATATACTGTAACGCCCTGCGTTTGAAACTTTTATCTTTTGGCTAGTTTAGTCCCTGTAATATTTAACGATACTTATTTGAGTCTTAACTATGTGAAACTTTGCTCGATGTGATACAATGTGAAACTTTGACTCTATGTGAAACTTTTACGCTATTTGATACTTGACTCTTGTGACACTTTGAATCTTGTGAATCTTTGAATCTTTGAATCTAGACTCTTCTGATACTTTGAAACTTAAAACTTGACACATATTATGCTTGATACTTATTAAACAAGAGGCTTTGATACTTGTTACTTGATGGAACGATAAACTTTGATGCATGAAACTTGATACTTATTGAACGAGAACCTTGGATTCTTTATTGAACGAGAGACTTGATACTTGATACCTTGATACTTGATACTTTGATACTTTGATACTTGATACTTATTAGACGTGAACCCAACTTGAACGCAACTTGAAACACAGAAACTTTTGTGTTATCTATAAAATAGTTATAAAGGTTACTCACAATAATACGCAATGCTTAATCTAGCTCGCAAAATGAACCAAGGTCGGAAAACTAGCAAACGGGTCTCGGCTGTCCGAATGGACATCCGATCGGATAGCCATTCGACTGAATAGCCATCCGACCCATTGCACACTTACACCGCCTTAGCTGTCCCTTTCACCTCTAAGTACACCACTTGTGCTCTCATTTCACACTTTCACTCTCTACCATCTGACCACACGCACCCCCAAGTCCTTTCAAGCATTTTTCACTCGATTCAAGGCAAACTTGTAAGTACTTCTCTTAGATTCTTGTACAACTTTAATCCTTCATCACTTCTACACAAGATTCTTCAATATTTTCATGAAAATCGACTGATTTGGGGTCTCTTGGAGGTGGTTTCCACTCAGAAGTTGGTACAAACTATTGTGGAGCACAATTTAAGCAAGAACGGCCCTAGATCTAACAGGTTTTCACAACTTTTAAACGAAATCTGAAGAAAACTCACACTTTTACTTTAGATCTGATGGAATGACACTTGTTTCTGGCTCAGATTTGATGAACCTCACGTCTGTACAACTGATTCTCGGATCATTCTTTAATTTTTATACAACACCGTAGAGGAATCGGACTCAAACAGGCTGTTGACTCGTTCCTTAGTCAAAAGTCGGCTTGAAAGCTGATTTCCACCGGAAAACGGACCGATTGACGGGTCTAAACATGGAACCCCACCATAAACAGTTCGTCGGTTCGAGAATGGGTGGTTCCCAGCCGATCGAACGAGCTGGGTTTGGTATGATTCCATTGTTTGACACGTCGTTGCACCGTCTCCATAACTCAAAACTTAGAAAATTTTACGAAACTTCACTCACTGATCGTCTGTTCGGATGGCCATCTGATCAGATGACCATCCGCCCAAATGATCTGATTATGTTGATACTTGTTTGTTTTACAGGACACTATGATCACGATGTTTGAAACTTTAACAGTTCACAAACTTTACCCACTGTTCGAATGGTCATCCGTCCGGATGACCATCTGCTCAGGTATTCAGTCAGACACTTTTACTCGATTTTCGCACCATTCGACACTCTGTTCCCAACCGGGTCAGCTCTTAGAGGACTTATACTCTGTTCCCCGCACGCAGGCTGATCCAGCGCTCCCTTCGATCCAATCTTAAGCAATGTTTGGTTTAAGCATCCACTGTGAGTATACTCGATCCCTTTATGTTTTAAACACTTTTGGGATGAAACATGTATTCAATATCAAAAACACTTGACACTTGAAACTTATTTGAAACATACTCTATCCATTTAAACATGAAACATGAAACTTGTGATACTTGAGACTTTTATGCTATGTGAACGTTTAATCCTTGTGTGTAGTTCCGCCTTAATAATGGTAGCGCTATAGGGGTAATGCACCTCCCCGTTAGTCTTTCGGGTATTGTTAGGATAAGACATATAACCTCCCGTTAAACTTTGGGAAAGGCACTTAACGTATTGGAAACTTGGGCTATCACTTGGACTGCGTTAGCTAGCATGGTGAAACTTTTATATGTTTATATGATGGATATGAGTTTTTGTAAACTATTATGCTATGTATTCAAACTTGTATGTGTGACAACTGGCACCAAACCGGTAATTTCCGTACACTTTAATTGTTATTTAATGACTGCAATTATGTGCTTAATTGTCAGCAATGGCTGAACACATACTAAACAAGTGAATTCATGCACGTTGTACACTACAAAATATTGCTTTATGCATAAACAAGAGCGCTGCGTCAGAAATACTAGTAAACTCACCGGTAAGACACACTGTGTCAACAGAACTGCAGAAAGCAGTCAGACATTAAAATTGGAGCCTAGGTGTAGGTCCAACAACACGAATACATTAAAACCCAAGAATACATACAAGGGTTTACATATATACCTTACGGAAGCTAAAATACGCACTAAAAAGCACCCGAAACGCACTTTAAGTGCAGAATTTTAATAAATTCAGCTCTAATCAGCTTTTAGACATATAAATATCATGCAAAAATGTCGTTTTATCATCCAGAATACTTCCCTAAGTGTCGGGGATTGAAAGTGTTACAAAAGGATACTTAAAAGACACTATACGGCGCAATTTAGCGCTTTAACGAACCGGTATATAACCGAACAACCGGACTTTACCCGGAACACCAAAATAATGCTAGAAGCATTGTTCTTATTTTTCTAAGCTAGTTAGGGTCCCCAAACACCCTAACACCTACAAAAAAATATCTAATAACCAAACCACGTAACTAATACTTGAAATTGACCTAAATGCTAACTAAGTTAGTTTAACCTAAGCTACTACCCCCCCCCCCCCACCTATGGACGGCTACAACAAGGATCCCATCTCTTGATTTGTTTTGATAATTTAATGGATAATGTCTTGTACTTTGAAAGCATAATATCCAAGGGATTAAGTGTTAAGATGGATATAAGAAAGACCTTGGAGTTCATAACCATCATTTACCTTCTTCACACTTCACCACACTTTCTCCCTCTTCCTCCCTACCCCTCGGCCGAGAACCATCCACACACCACCACCATATTCAAGTCTTGATCAATCATTCCAAGTTACTTACAAGGTGCTAGAGATCATACAACGAAGCCCGGTGTGTTCGGAAGTTGAAGAACCTCAACCGTTTGCTTTTATCCACCACTTTTACGCCTTGTTTCTTCCCTAGCCTTGTGCTAGTAGTAAGTGTTCTAAAACACCATCTTGTTCTTGTTTATGGTGGTTAATAAGTGATTTAATGGTTAAAAATTAAGAACACTAAAGAACATAACCTAAAGTCTTGAACATAAGATGATTAAGGTGGATAAAGGAAAGATGTGTGTGTAAATCTTGTAGATCTTGTATAGTTGTTATTATTTGATGTTGTTGATTAGTAGAAACAAGATGGATCATCATCTAGACATACTAGTCCATGTTTGAGGGCATGAACTAGTAGGATGTAAAAGTTAGAAAGATGAAGGATGATGGATCCATCCATTCATAAGTATTGAACTTGAATAAACATGACTTTTCTTGTAAAATGAAGTTGTAAACTTGTAGATCTAAAGATCTACAAGTGGTTTTCCGGAAGAACCAAGTGGAAAATACTAGATTGTTAAAAACCCGGATCTTGTATGAACTAAATACATTTTTAGCAAGTAAACAAGTGTATAAACGCTTGTGTAACAAGAAAATTTCACGAAGAAATATTTTTGGAAATCATGACTAGAAGTTGTGAAAATACAAACTATTTAAAAATAAAGTTTTTAAGAAACTAATCATATTTTTTAAAGGTAACAAGACTTACTAAATGTGCTAGTAAGTTACTACATATTTTTACAAACTCTCAAGTTCATAAGTTTGTGGTATATGCTTGTTTTGACAAGTTTGGTAAATAAAGATTGTGTTGTTAATGTTGTTGATGATTTAAAAGAAAATAAACACATGTTTTGAAAACATGGGAAACCTCCATTTTTAGGGGAAACTCTGTCAAAATTTCTATAAATTTTGACACTTAGAAAATATAAGTTTTTGAGAAACTTATTCCCTAAAAATGTATTTAAAAATATTACCAAGGTTTCCCTAATTTTTGGTGATAAGAAATGATGATTTCTTCAAGATTAAAATTTATGTTAAGTATGTATATTTTTGAGAGAAAAATATATATTATTTGATCACCAACTTTTGTGCTAAGTGTATATAGTATGTGTTATACGTGCTAGTGTATTAAGACTTAAAAATACACTAAATACTCATGAGAAGTATAAACACAAAAAATACACATACAACATACAAGATACATAATTCGGGTGCAAAGTGCAAAACACGAGATACTTATATTAATTTTGAGAAAATAATATAAGTAAGATACTTAGTTAAAAATATAAAATATTTTTAACACAACAATACAAATATAAAAGAGAGTGACTGTACTTGTGCGACGCAAGTCTAGTGACTAACGTTAAGAAAACGCGTATAGGTCATGACGTTAATTAAGCAAATCCGGTGAAGTTTACGACGCAAGGAACGCAAAGTTGTGAGTTAATGCTCCCCCTTTTCTTTTAACTGTTTTCAGTTTTATAACTTCGGGGGTGAAATACATGTATGAATGTTACAATGCTTATAAATGGTATGATAACAAGAAGCACACTTGGTGAGAACGAGTACCAAGTGTGATGAGATATAAGAATACAAGAAGCGCACTTGGTGAGAACGAGTACCGAGTATGATGCGTTTTGAGAAATGATACGAGAAATCGTGTCACGAATAGGGTACCATAAGCACCATTAATCAACAATATACCTAGACCGCATAACAAAAGGTTAGATCTAACGGGTGCCGGGCAGCCACACTCTTGGTGAGGACGAGAACCGAGTAGTGCTTTTGTGTCTCAGAATATGCCAACTAGAAAAATGCCTAAGGTTTGGTGACTTCCTATGTCGTGTCACATGTTAATGGCCTTGCAACCCATTAACAATCCTGATACTTACAGGAAATCTTTATTTACATAAGATTCATACCATACTAAAACTTGATTTATACTTGAGTACGTGGGGTACTCAAGAAAACTTGAATTATACATGAGTACGTGGTGTACACATGAATACTTGATTTATATATGAAAACTTGATTTATACATGACACAAACTATGTTTTCATACAAAGTATACAAACGTGAAATACAAAAACTGCATGAATTCACACCAACATTATGTTGACGTTTTTCCAACACTCACATGTATTTCAGGTAACTAGGATGGATGTGCGAGTGGTCTTACTCATGCTCGTGGATGTCGCTTTGTTTATCGTTAAATAAAGTTGTAACTTTTAAGACAATATGCTATCTCGTGTTGTAAACACTTGACTTATGTTTTCAGTAATGTAATGTTTGAAGTTATTTTTGAGCATGTAGTATGTTTACCTTTCGTATGCAATGAGAACCTTTCATGATCACACCTCGTGCTTCCGCCGCAGAAAGGGGTGTGACAGATTGGTATCAGAGCTGCGATTGTAGTGAACCAGGATTCCTTCTCGAGTCTAGTCTACAATCTCTAGGATCCTTTCATGAAAACAATTTTTCAAAGAGTTTTCATTGCATAAAATGTCCTGCGACATCCACTACCTGAAACTATTTACAAGAGTCTAGAAAAGACACTACGAGACTTAGAGTGCACTTGAGTAGCACCTGTCGTTGACTAGGAATTACTTGCAATTATGTGTGATAATTAGCCTATATACACATACTAGAAGTAGAATGTCACAAGTATACATGACTTTACCTGAAAGCAATGGCCTATCTGAAGGAAGAAATACGCAGATGAAACGAACTGTGCGGACTGTGCAAGGAGTTACGTAATTATGGATGCATACATAATTATGGAATTCAGTGCACAGAAACCACAGCAAGTCTTGTCACGTATAGATTCCCTTAGTGCTAGCCTACTAAGTACTCTGCTAGAGTAATAATTGTTTGATGTCACTTATGTGGTATATACCTGTGAATATATATACTACTACTGTCTAGTATGACGATATCAAACAAATGTCTAACCCTGTTGTGTTATGTTCTGTCAGAACATGGCACCCAGGAAAGCTGTGAATGATCGTAATGATGATCAACCTCTTCCTCCCCCACTGCCAAGGACTGCTGAAGAGCTGAACGCTCTACTGGAAGAAAGGATCTCCGCTGCTATCGCCCAATACGAGGCAAACCGTACTCAAGACAGTGGAGGACCAAGCAACACTAGGCGTAATGGGAATGGAGATTCGTCTGGAGGCAATGCAGCTCAAGGCTGCACTTTCAAGCAGTTCCTCGACTGCAAACCAATGAACTATGACGGCACAGGAGGTGCAGTAGCATTTGTACGCTGGACGGAGAAGACTGAAGCTACTATCCGCATGAGCAAGTGTACCGCGTATCAACAAGTCACTTTTGCTACTGGGCTGTTTGTCGATGAAGCTCTGACTTGGTGGAACTTGCAAGCCCAAACCTTGGGCGATGATGCCGCTTATGGCCTAACTTGGGATGAACTGAAGGAAAGAATGAGAGAGAAGTACTGCTCTCGTGCTGAACTCCAAAGACTAGAAACGGAGTTCTGGCACTTGACTATGGAAGGTGCTGACATTAATGGTTATACTCGAAGGTTCCATGATCTGTCTAGAGTGCTTCCTTACATGGTGACTCCTGAATTTAAGCGTGTTGAACGCTACATTTGGGGACTGGCCCCAGAGTTTCGTGGCATGGTAACTTCGGCCAAACCTCAAACAATCACCGAGGCTGTAACTCTGGCTGTCAGCCTTACTGAAGATTGTGTTCGTATGAAGAAGCTGTCACTGAACCCAACAGAAAAGACCGAGACGCATGCTGAGTCGTCCGGTGACAAAAAGAGAAAGCATACAAGTTTGAATCAAGCAACTCGCAACAACAAGGGTTTCAGCAAGAAGCGCGACACTAACCCGCCTCAGGAGACGAAAACTCTTGCAACCAAAGGATACCAAGGCACCATGCCTAAATGCCAAAATTGTAAGTTTCATCATGAAGGAGCTTGTCGCATTCCAAGATGTGACAAATGTGGTAGGTTGGGTCATCAAACAGAAGACTGTTGGGGAAAAGGAAAGAACCGGAATGGAAATAGTGTTGGTAACAAGAATGGTAACGGGAAAGGGGCGGAACCAAGGATGCTTCAGATGTGGAAGCAATGATCATTTCATGAAGGACTGCCCAGAGGGAAACAATGCTCAGGCTCGAGCATTTGTGATTGGAGCAAAGAACGCACGCGAGGACCCTAATGTGGTCACCGGTACGTTCCTCATTAACAATCACTTTGCATCCATATTATTTGACACTGGCGCCGATTATAGCTTCATGTCTGTGGAATTTAAACGCATGCTTGGAATAGAATCTAGTAGATTAGAAATTCCTTATTCCATAGAACTAGACAATGGTAAACTTGTTGAATCGGGCGAAGTCGTTAGAGGCTGCTCATTAGAACTTGGTGAACGAAATTTCAGCATCGACCTCTTACCTATTCAATTGGGTAGCTTCGATGTAGTAGTCGGCATGGACTGGTTGTCCAAGAACAAAGCTGAAGTTATTTGTCACGAGAAAATCATTCACATCCCTTTGGCGAATGATGAAACGCTCATCGTGCATGGAGAAAAACGAGACGCACCTCTTCGAATCATCAGTTGTATGAAGGCACAGAAGTGCTTAAGGAAAGGATGTGTTGCCTTCCTAGCACACGTTGTAGATAAGAAGGCTGAGGAGCCGAAACTCGAAGACATTCCTGTGGTGAAGGAATTTCCTGATGTTTTTCCCGAAGATCTGCCAGGACTACCTCCGCAACGACAAGTCGAATTCCGTATAGACTTGGTTCCAGGAGCCGCTCCTGTAGCCAAGGCGCCCTATTGACTTGCGCCATCCGAAATGCAAGAATTATCTACACAACTCCAGGAGTTGTTGGATAAAGGATTCATAAGGCCAAGCTTCTCGCCTTGGGGAGCTCCAGTATTGTTCGTAAAGAAAAAGGATGGAACTCTGCGGATGTGTATCGATTACAGAGAACTGAACAAGCTCACGATCAAGAATCGGTATCCACTACCGAGGATTGATGACTTATTTGATCAATTGCAAGGATCAAGCTACTATTCCAAGATCGACCTTCGATCTGGATACCATCAGTTAAGAATCCAAGAAGAAAGCGTGCCAAAGACTGCATTCAGAACGCGATATGGGCATTACGAATTTCTTGTGATGCCATTCGGGCTGACGAATGCACCAGCGGTCTTTATGGATCTGATGAACCGCGTATGCAAGCTATATCTCGATAAATTCGTGATTGTATTTATCGATGATATCCTGATCTACTCGCGAATGAAAGAAGAACACGAGCAACACCTCAGAACTATTCTGGAACTACTGAAGAAAGAGAAGCTTTATGCAAAGTTCTCGAAATGCGAATTCTGGATTCGCGAAGTACAATTTCTTGGTCACGTTGTGAATAAGAAGGGCATTCATGTAGACCCGTCCAAGATAGAAGCAATAAAGAATTGGGAAGCTCCCAAGACCCCAACTGAAGTTCGACAATTTTTGGGCTTAGCGGGCTATTATCGGCGATTCATCGAGAATTTCTCAAAGATAGCTCAACCGCTAACGACCCTTACTCAAAAAGATAAGAAATACGATTGGGGTTACAAACAGGAAGAAGCCTTTCAGCTACTTAAAAACAAGCTATGCGATGCACCGATACTATCATTACCCGAAGGCACTGATGACTTCGTGGTATACTGTGACGCTTCACGACAAGGCTTGGGTTGCGTGCTCATGCAACGCCAGAAAGTTATCGCTTACGCTTCAAGACAATTGAAGGTGCATGAAAGAAACTATATCACTCACGACCTGGAGCTAGGCGCAGTGGTATTCGCCTTGAAGATCTGGCGACACTATCTATATGGTACTCGATGTACAATTTTCACAGATCACAAAAGCCTGCAGCACATATTTGATCAGAAAGAATTAAACATGCGACAACGACGATGGGTCGAGCTGCTGAATGACTATGACTGTGAGATTAAGTACCATCCTGGAAAAGCAAATGTTGTAGCAGACGCTTTTAGCCGAAAAGAAAGGGTTAAGACCCTAAGGGTTCGAGCATTGGAAATGACCATTCGAACGAACCTCACTACACGCATTCGTGATGCACAACAAGAAGCTCTTAAAGGGGAAAACCGAAAAGCTGAATACCTCCGGGGTATGTTGAAATACATGGTGCCAAACGAAGAGGAAGCCTTATACTTCAAGAAGCGTATTTGGGTTCCACTCTGTTGGGATTGAACCCTACCAGAGGAACAGATAATTAAAGCCAAAACTGGGTCAGAGCAGTGGATCCAGAATAAGCAGATGTTACATACAAGTCTCTCCCCTTGAAAGTGGTTTCAACATCTGCTGACCTCCTATCTACTGATCGTACAAGCTACTGACCGTCAAACTGCTGCTCAAGTGAAGACCTGATAAAAGACTAAAGCTCTGCTGTTCAATCTACTGACTTGAGTCAAGCACTGCTGATCCGGACAAGTACTGCTGGGTTCACAGCAGTGGAGGGATGCAGCAGTTGTTTATTATGTCTTTATGTAATGTAATGTAATAAGCAGTAGTTAGTATAGCAGTGTTTGTATAGATCAGAGGTTAGAGTTTGTTAGGAGGTTAGATGTCACTTTCATGGTGACCTCAGCTAAGATGCTCAGTGGTTTGCTAGTGCCTATAAATAGAACAGTGCTCTGTACTGTTCTATTAGCTCTTTGCAAACTTGTTTTCCTGCACGAACAAACACTGAGCTCTGGCTGAGGGGGAGTTTGTATTCAAGCATTACATTGTAATCGTTGTTGAAATTAAAATTCAATCTTTCGGTTCTTTGTGAAAAGTGTTTTGATCAAAGCAATACTCTCGTTTGATTGTATGCAAAGTTTGTTTCCATTTTAATTCCGCTGCACAACTCATTCATTTCCATCTTAATTTCAAACGAAAAATACAATCAAAACCAAACTCAGATCCAACAATTGTTTTCCTTTTGAAGCCACTGCTGGATCATCAAAGTCCCCAGCAGTGGTTAGCTCAGATGATACACATTTGCAGCCTTCACCAACAAATGCCATCATACCATACCAAGGAGATTTAATCTTCTTGAGATCTCATCCACCTGACCAAATCATTGGCAACATAAATGAAGGGGGTGCTCACAAGAAGCCAAACCCAAAACATTTGTCTTTTTGCTGGTTTTCTATCACTCCATCAGCCAGTCAAGTACCAAGAGGCACTGAAAGACAACAGCTGGGTAGAAGCCATGCAAGAGGAGCTCCAACAGTTTAAAAGACAACAAGTATGGGAGCTTGTACCACTGCCAGAAGAGGTTAGTCCCATTGGCACAAAGTGGGTCTTCAAGAACAAAACTGATGAAAGGGGTATTGTTGTCAAGAATAAAGCCAGGCTTGTGGTTCAAGGTTACAGACAGGAAGAGGGGATTGACTATGATGAAACTTTTGCCCCTGTAGCAAGATTGGAAGCTATAAGACTGTTCCTGGCCTTTGCTGTCAACCACAACATGAAGGTGTTTCAAATGGATATCAAAAGTGCTTTCCTCTATGGTACAATTCAAGAAGAGGTATATGTTTGTCAACCTCCAGGTTTTGAGGATCCATTTTATCCAGATCATGTCTACAGGCTGAATAAAGCCCTGTATGGCCTGAAACAAGCACCAAGGGCCTGGTATGAAACTCTTTCCACCTTTCTACTCTCAAATGGTTTCAAAAGAGGTACCATTGATAAAACACTGTTTCTAAAATGGAGAGGAAAGGATTTAATGATTGTCCAAATTTATGTGGATGACATTATTTTTGGAAGCACATGCAACAAAATGTGTGAAGAGTTTAGGGAACTCATGACAGCTGAGTTTGAAATGAGTGCAATGGGTGAGCTGCAATGCTTTCTTGGTCTCCAAGTTCAGCAAATGCAAAATGGTACTTTCATTCATCAAAGCAAATATGCAAAAGAACTTTTAAACAAATTTGATATGAATGACTGTAAACCATGCAGCACACCCATGGCAACAAATAAGCTGGTCATGTCTGATGAAAAGGATGAGCTGATTGACCAAACTCTTTATAGAAGCATGATTGGGTCTCTTTTGTACCTAACTGCATCTAGGCCAGACATTATGTTTGCAACATGTGTTTGTGCAAGAAGTCAATCAGCCCCTAGAAAATCCAATCTTATTGCTGTAAAAAGAATATTCAGATACATAAAAAGTGCTCCCACACTTGGTATCTGGTATCCAGCTAATGGGAATATCAAGCTTTCAGGATTTTCAGACAGTGACTTTGCTGGATGTAACACCTCAAGGAAGTCCACATCAGGAGGGTGCCAGTTTCTAGGTGATTGCTTAGTTTCATGGCAAAGCAAAAAGCAAGCAGCTGTTTCAACATCCACTGCTGAAGCTGAATACATTGCTGCTGCAAGTTGTACAGCCCAACTCCTGTGGCTTCAAAATCAGTTACTGGATTTTGGTATCACTGCCTTAAAGACACCACTCATGTTGGATAGCCAGGCAGCAGAAAATATCATCAAAAATACAGTTTCCCATTCAACCACCAAACACATCGACATCAGACATCACTTTGTGAGGGATTGCTATGAAAAATGTTTGATTTCTCTGCAGATGTGTTCACAAAAGCACTAGATACAGCCACCTTTGAAAGCTTGGTCTCTAGGATTGGCATGCTAAACATGGAATAACAAGCAAAATCTTGTTTTTCTATGAATAAAAGCATTAAAATGTTTTCAGAAAATCAAAAATCCATCCTTAAAAATAGCCAAAAATGAAATTTTCATTAAAATCCTTAAAAGTCTGCCATAACCACTGTTTGTTCAAAAGTCTGCTCTACTTCAAAGTCTGTCCACTGCTGAAAGCCATCCTCTGTTCTCTCATTTCCTTGATAAACTCTGTTGTTCAAAAGCAGTGTCTTATCCACTGATATGCTATCCACTGATAGTGAAAATCATCCACTGCCTTCATTATACCGTTGTAACCACTGCCTTCATCAGTAACTTTCATAAAAGTACTGTCCTTCATTTCTTCAGAGTTTAGCATGTGGGCAGTGCATAGTGGTCAGTACTTTTGTAACCGCTGCCACGTCAGCCTTCACTTTTTCCTCTATAAAACCCCCACTTCACACCAAAAACAGGGTTTTACTGTCGAATTGAATTCTCAAAAATTCTCTTCTCAAAACAGTTTTTCTTCAAATTCCTTCAAAATTTCTTCGATCATCATCTCCAAAATGACAAAATCGAAGCTATCTGCAAAACCCACCTCCAAATCATCGTCGAAAGCGGCCTCTCAAAAGGTCATTATCACCGAAATTCCACACAAGCCATCTCACAATCTTCTGGGTTTACTCACAAAACCTGGCACCACAGATATGTTCAATTCCATCCTTGCTACCATCTCCGCATCAAAGTACAAAACTTTGTTAACAGCGGATGCACCAATTTACTTGACAACCCAAAGGGAGTTTTGGATGAATGCAACCCTTGAAACACAAGGAGACGCTGTAATAGCCATTAACTCTACTCTAAAGGGAAAACCTGTCAAGATTACACCACAGTCAATTTCAGAAGTCTTTCAACTCGATGATCAAGAAGGTACAATTTCTTTCCCCAAAAACGAGTTAAAAAATGATTTTCTGGAAAGAGGGTATAATGCAGAAGTCAAAAAGGATACCTTACAAAAAGGTTACTTCCCTTCTGCAACAAGGTTTTTATTTCATACCCTTCTCATGTGTGTTTCAAACAAAACCACTGCTTTTAACGAAATACCATTAAAAATTCAAAATCTGGGATATGCTATTCTTCAAGGAGAAAATTTTAATTATTCTCAGGAAATTTTTAATGACTTGGTTAAAAATGTTGAAACAAAGGCATTCTTACTATTTCCAAGATTTTTGAGCTATTATTTTGAAAAGAAACTTGGTAAGAGTGATCTTGCTGCAATAAAACAAGGTGCATCTATTCAAATAAACTGTTTAACTGCTGAAACTTTTACAAGGATGTTAACACCTTGCAAAACACAAGCAGAGATGCCTGAGCAGATTTTAGCAGCTACCACTGCTCCTCAGGTATCTGCTGCTGAGTCCACTGCTCAAGGTGATCAAAGTAGCAGCACAACTGCTTTGAAACCCACACCTAAAATCACCAAAAAGCCAACAAAAAGAAAAACTCAAAAACCTTCCAAACCCATCAAAAAGGCAACTCTGGAGGATGAGATACCAGAGCTACTGCCTGTGACAGCACAAATGTCACAAGAAACCACTGCTGCTACTTCCTCACAGCAGTTGGTACAAATATCTCAACCCATAACCGAAACTCCTCCTGATTCTTCACAAAAAGAACAGGTTGTACATATAGGGCCACCACATCATGATGCTCTGGAATCACTTGGTTCCATCATCCACAGCCTAATGCCCGGGGCAAATCCTCTTTCTACACCAAACATCACATCCACAATTCCCACACCCACTAAACTTCTGTTGGATGCAATTGATTTGAACCAGGCACTAACCAGTCCTTCTCAATCACCTATCAATGAGAGCATACCTCAACAAATGACTGGGTCTGATGTATCAATCTTTGCTAACCCACCAACACAACCTGAGGAGGTTACACCCCTTGAGTTACAAGTAACTCTTGGTGGTAATCCAAGTGAAGCAGCTCTGGAGGCAATTCCTTACATAGCACCTCTGCCAACCACCAGTGGATTTATTTTTCCCACTGGCAACATCAAAAGGTTGTCAAGTGTTGAAGGAAGAAGACCCCAGTACCAAGAAAAAGGGGCATCAGTGGTTAGTGTTTGGAGTACACTCCCTACCTCAACCACTGATAAAACCACTGTTAGTGGGAAATCAGATGATCCCATTAAATTGGGTGATGATTTAAAATATCAGGATTTGACGGAACGAATTGAAAAATTGGATACATCTGTTGCAGATCTTAAAAATATGCTACAACAGGTGTTGAAAACACAAAAGATGCAATCCACTGTTGTTCCACCTCATGCACCTGCTCCACCACAAGCATCTGCTACAAATGAGCTCTGGAACCTCTTCCAACCTTTTCTCCAACAACAAAAAGAAATGGCTGATCAGCAACATGAACTACATGTCAAAAAGCTGAGAAACATAATGGAGTCTAGGTACAAGAACACTCAAGCAGATATTAAGGCAATCAAGGCCCAGTTATTGGAAACCACTGCTCCTCCAACAGTACTCTTCATTGATCAACTTCCAGAAGATAATGCCAAAAAGGGGGAGAAAATTCAGGAGTGGAAGAAAAAGGGAATAGATGATGGTCTGTACATTGAACCTGAAAGGGATGTGTTGGTACACGAAATGTCTGTTGACTACGTTTGCATTGAGTCTTAGGTCAAGATAGGATAGATTGGAGTTTGAGAGTCAAATTAGGGTTTAGTAATGTAATTTCGCTCATGTGTACATGTTTAGATAGGAGATTTCGCTCATTAGGTCATAGGGTTTCGCTCATAAGGTTCCAGGTGGTTTCGCTGATTTGAACACATGGGATTTCGCTCATAGGACAGCCATATTGTAACACCTCGAAAATCCACGTCCTATAATGTATTGACACGTGTCATAAGCTTGAACGTGTGAAAGAACACTCTAGAGGGACTAAAGTTGACAAACATGGAAACTATGTGAATACAAGGGTTTAAAACGTCAACAATGGATAAATATACTGTACATTAACCCTACATGATGCTCATACCTTCAAACGAATAAATCATGGATCATACGAAGCTAATTGTGAAAGAAAGTGAGAGATTACAAACTACAGGGGCTAAATGTGTCAACATGTTTAAAGTATACCTCTGAGTGATCTTTTAGGAAACCCGAAGTCTTGTAATGGTTAATTATGCTCACTAGAATGCACCACAAAAATTTCACCAAGTTTTGTTATCGTATGAGAAAGTTATGATAAAATTCGTGTACGAGGGGTTAGAAGCGTCAACATGGAAATTTATGACTTTTCGGGTAAACACAAAGTGGCCAAGGACTTCACAAAGTGGGTATAAGTCTTAAAGCCCCTAAATGTCAATTTTAAAGGCTTAGAATGCAATAAATAATGAGAAAGCGACGTTTAGGAGGACCGGGGACCAAAACTGCAATTAATGGAAACTTGTTTGGCAGGTCACCACGTGCTCGCGTAGCGCGAGCACTAAGCCCCTATGCAGTCACGCTACGCGACTGCCTTGTCTGATCAGAAATGTTGCACAGGTGGCTGTTCAGCCTTGTAACCGACTCCAATGGCCTTGATTCAATACCATGGGCTTCCTAAACTGGTATTTAGGCCTTAGGGACACTTGTGGATGATCCATGATCAATTGTAGCATTGGTTGTCAACAATCTAGTGAGTTTTAATCACTATATAAGAACCCACAATGTGCAAACTTTTGATCATTCATTCTCAATCATCTTCTGGTCATTTCTGGAGCACAAGGACCATCCTCAAGCATTCCAAATCATTCATAGGACTTGTGTAAGTATCCTCAACCTTCCTTGTTTAAGTTTTGATTAGTTTATAGCCTTAAAGTCAAACCGTCGTAATTAACGGTTGACTTGTTGATTAGTCACTAATGATCCAGTGTTTAGTCAAACTTAAGGTTGTTATAAGTTGGTAATTATGTGGGTAATAAACCCTTAAAAGGGCACCCTCTAATTCCCGCTCTAACTAGATCATTTGTCGAGTCAAAGTTTATTGTAAAAAGTCAACGGAATGATAATTTTCACATTAACGCATAATTAACAATATAGAAGACGTGTAACCTATTTTATCGCTCATATAACTTGGTAATTAGTATGAAAACATGTCTATGCATGTCCGACTCGACAATTTTCAGTTAAGGATCGTTTCGGAACCGAAAGTCGCAAAACTTTGACTTTTGCTTTGACTTCAGTTCTGACCCGATTTAGATAGGTTTAGACATGCCTTAAAGTTCCATTAGGACCTAGTTACATGATTGTATAACCCTCTGCGTTTATACCACTTGAATCCTTAATTGTCCGACGTTCCGTTAATTGCTTAAATATTGACCATAATGCCCTTATGACCATAAAACGAGAATTTTGGAAATATGAAAGTACAATAATCTTTGTTACTGATTATTAAACATGTCCCTAAATTTTCACATCAGTTGGAGGTCTAGATTAGGAGTTATGCTTAATGACGTAATTAGAACGCTTATTAGTAATTAAACGGCGTCATTAGCGTAAAGCCTATCTAAACCCAATTTTTGACACCAAACCTTTTACCCACTAATGTAATATAATATTTTGGGATTTTTGAAGATTTTTAATTATTTTTAAACTGATCATAAGCTAGATTACCGCCTTGATTCGGTAAATACCGAATATACCCTTTTAGGCCATAAAATGAGTTTTACAAATCCTTTTGATACCAATCCAATTGCTACTGATTTTAAATAATAAATGAAGTGTTTTGAACCTGTTTAACTGATCAGAAAACTCAGAATCCTATTTTAACCCGTACATCGCTTAAAACGGTTTTATACGCGTATTAAACGCATAGTTTGAGTTTAAAACCATTTTATCACATAAGACTTATTACCAACTGAGGTAACCTGTTAAAATAAATTATTTTACTGATTTATTCAGACCCGGATCACAGAAGCTTAATTAATCCCTTTTATAATCTTTAAAATGACCAAAATACCCCTACGGGGCTTAATATAAGATTAAACTCATTTTGGGCATAATGGAAGGTATCCTACTGATATCACAACATATTTAAGGCATGTTAACTTAGGAAACCTGTATATGACTCTTATGGATACCCGTTACGCTTCTTGCGCGTTCGGTTTATGTAACTAGTTTGCATAAATTAGCCGAAACGGGTCAAACCTTATCCTTTTTATCTCAAAATCCAGAATGTGTTTAGTTTACCTATATTATACAAGTCTTCAAACTTGTCGGGTCTAAATCACATTCTATTCCGGTCTTCGCTTAATCATGCGTTTGAACCGTAAACCTTCCTTAAAACTAACCGGTCTAAGTTACGACTTAAATAAGACCCGTTAGGAATCTAATAGGTTAATAAAACCTTCGTTCCAGATTGAGAGCCCCAGTAGAAGTACTTGTGCTTGCTGATTAGAATATACGGCTGAGTATAAATTGCTTTTGCTAGCTCAGGTAAATACTTTTAACTTATTTTCCCTTATACGGGCTTGGGATACGGTATTATAAAAATACCGCTTGGTCGGGTGTAGAAACCTTTTAATCGGAGATGATTAAATTGCATAATCCGTTTTAATCTGTATTGATTGATAACAAATAACATTGGGGGTTAATGACCGTGTCCTGGATATCCTTGGCTCATTTAAAAAGTGAATGGCCATAACTTAAGCACAAGGTGTAGGCATAACACCTCCTGTTGCGTATGTATTGTATAATCACCGACCCTAAATGTTGGACAACCATGTAAATCGGATACAAGATTTTTATTAATAAGATTGTCCCAAGTATAAAAGATTAATTTTGCCTCTGTGCATTTTAATCAAGTTATAAAAGATATTTTGTGCCTCGTGCATTCAAATCAATTTTTAAACTCTTTTCCAAAATGAGTCGGTTAATTGTATTTACCAGTGTAAACTGACGTATTTTCCAAAAAGGTTAAGTGACAGGTACTGAACGTAATTGGCTGGAAGCTCAGGGCGTTAATAAGGAATCTTGCAAGTTCAAGATGCCTGAAGTCTGTTGAACAGTTTCTTTTATTTGATCCGACTGTGGATCCTTTACTTTCTGTTGCAATACTTTGATATTACTTTATATTCGGATTGTAATATATTTATCTTTTGCTTCCGCTGTGCATTTATATATTGTGTTGTTTGACTATGATGATATCAACTACGTCACGATACTCCCCTACCGGGCCCACCGGTGAAACGTGGAACTATTGGGGTGTGACAGGTTGGTATCAGAGCCAACATTGAGTGAATTAAACACTAGCCCTTAGTGTTTAATCTCAATGACACAGTAGCACATTCCTTGACCTTCTGAGTCTAGACTTAACATAGGAATATTCTAAATCCAAATCTGTAAATTTTTACTTCCAATTCTTATATATATTGGATACGTCGCCAAGCGAAGAAGCTGTATTAGAAATTCTCCACATCCGGAGCCTTGAAATGCTGAGCTTCGTACCGCGGCCAGGATGAAACGTGCAACCAAGGAGAAAGCATTCAGACAAAAAAAAATATGAAGAGGAAACTCCTTTTGCTGCAGATCGTTTCTTTGATAGTCCTTATAAGGACATATTTATCTTTCAGTCCCTTCAAGGACAACATTATTCCTTTCAAGTTCTGTCTAGGGCACATCTGTACTTTTAAATTTATAGTGGAATGATTAAATTTAAATTTTCATTCTAAGCATGAAAATTGAAATAAATGAAAAAATTACATTCCTTTTATAAGATCTACCATTATAATAAAATGGCAAAATCTAAAAAGGACAAGACCTAGCCACGTGTCATTTTTAGACATGGCCAAGATGGTAAAACATATTCAAGGGATTCAAATCCTTGTTAACACCTAAGAACGTGTTAGCACTCTTGACAAATGTGATTCGAGAAAATCACAACAGTCATCCTTATATTGGATTCTTCCAATTTTCTTATCTAGCCTAGTGATTTAGAAATCATGGCTTAAATCATCGAATAAAGATGATCATATTGTTAAACAACTAAGAACGTGTTATCACACTTGACAAACGTGATCTGAGAAAAATCACAATAGTCATCCCTATATTGGAATTTTTCAAATTTCTGAATTTGGCCTAATGATCCAGAAATCATGGCTTATATCATCCTATAAGATGATCATATTATAAACATCCATTAGTGATGAAGTGCCTACGGGCTAAACTTGTTGTCTGAAAAGGCAACGACAGTGGTGGTCTTGACCTCCTGTCTAAAAATGTTGGACCCTGTCCAAGCACAATAGTCGGTATGACCTATACGATCTCGACTAATAACATCTGAGAAGATGATCATATCATAAACATCCCTCAGAAGGGAAATGCCCACGGGCTATATCTATTGTCCTAAAAGACCAAAGACAGTTGAAGTCTTTGGCTCTCTGTCAAGAAAAGGTAATGAAATATGTTCAAACCTTAATGCCTCGATTCTCTGAAATCATGGCTTATAAAATTTAAAACTGTCCTTGTGACTAGGCTTTTGCGCCACTTTAATATCCTTAATGTTTTATAATGGGGACAAATTATAATGAAAATATTAATTAATTATAACTAACAAATTAACCCATATGGTTTATATTACCATAGTTAATAAATTATCAAAAATGATAATTTCATAATAACCTCTGAATAAATCATTGTCAATATTTATGTAGCCATCAAGCTACATGGCTGGATTAGATGAAGTTAACAGCCACATGAAGGAGGACAATGATGCTACCAGAATCAATGTAACTGGAGCAGAACTGCAGGCAATAATAGATTATGCTGTTACTCGAGCTCTTGACAGACAGTATGATGAATCAAATGATACCCACTCTAAGACTCTATCTGTGACTCATAGTAAGCCCCCTTCTGAAACACATGAGTCAAGGGAGGACGATGTTCATGACTTGTCAAATCAAAGGAGTATTCCGTCAAGACAGGTTGTGCTTCGTCAAGAGGCACCAGTTAAGACCTGCTCATATAAATATTTTGTCTCCTGCAAGCCCAGAGACTTTACAGGAGAAAAAGGGGCCATTGATTGCATGACATGGCTAGATGAGATGGACGCTGTTGTTGACATCAGCGGTTGTGCGGAGCAAGATGTTGTGAAATTTGTTTCACAATCATTCAAAGGAGAAGCGTTGGCATGGTGGAGATCATTGCTCCAAGCCACGGGAAAGGTTCTACTCTACAACTTATCTTGGGAGCAATTTGTTGCATTAGTCAAGGAAAACTATTGCCCTCAGCATGAGGTAGAAAAGATAGAATCAGACTTCTTGACTCTGGTCATGGAGAATTTGGATTGTCAGGCATATGTGACAAGTTTCAACACTATGTCCCGCCTAGTTCCTTATTTAGTCACCCCTGAACCTAAACGCATAGCGCGTTTCATTGGAGGCCTAGCACCAGAGATAAAAGGAAATGTTAAAGCATCTAGGCCAACCACCTATAGGTCCGCGGTGGACTTATCCTTATCTCTCACTTTAGATGAAACCAGAATTAAGTCTGTTAAGGCTTCTGGCGGGGGAAGAAGAGAAAGAGAGGAGGAAAATTCTCATAAATATAACAAGAAGAAGAAGGGAAGCTCTGAGCGCGGGAAAGATTACGAGTTTAGGAAAAACTCGAGTCAGTCTAATAACAGACCCAAATGCAGTAACTGCAAAAAGCAACATTCTGGAAAATGTACAATCGACCCACGTGCTAAATTGTGTGGAATTTGCAAGACCAAGGGTCACAAAACTTTAGATTGCAAGGGGTTGAAGAACGCAACATGTTACAATTGTAACGAGGAAGGGCACATCAAAACCAACTGCCCGAAACTTATAAAGAAGCAGGGAGAGGCCAGGAAGGCGAACGCGGGAGTCTTCCAAAGGAACGCCCAGGAGATGGTGCAGAATGATGACTATATAGCAGGTACCTTTCCTTATCAAGAAGTTTATGCAGAAATTTATTTGATGCTGGCACATATGATTCTATAATTAACGATAAATGTTGAGATCTGTTGTCTCCGCCTGACTAAGACTCCGGTCAATTAACGCGAGATAGAAATTGGCCGATGATACTTTAAAGAATGCTCCAACAAATCTTAGATTGATATCTTATATCTATTAGGAATCACTCTTTTCTGATATCCCTATGGCAAGCCTTCAAGCTACCTAATTTCTTCAATATAATAAAGACAGATGAGACGTTTTGATCCTCTGTCAGAAAAGTAATGGACTAGGTCCAAACCTTAAATGCCATTGATGGTCTTTTGTGACCTAGGCTAAGTAATATTAATATATACTTTAAATAACGTTCATTAAGAATGTTAGTGCTATATTAGCCTATATGGGTTATTGATACCATGGTTAGTATATATATTAAGGCCATCAGGATGAGAAATAGCAGTTGTTGGATTGCAACTAAGAAATTGTTTTATTGGTGTTAGGAACCAATATCGAGTATGGCAAACTCGGATAAGACGACAGTCAATCGCGCCATGGATAATGCGACGCATGCTAATGATGCTACAATTGTGAACCTTAGAATTTCCCATGATGTTCTTCAAACTATGATAGACGCAGCTGTTGGAAAAGCTGTGAAGAAGGCCGTGAAAAAGTTCAAGGAGCCCAATGCTATTAGCTCCAAGACTCATCCAAGACCACACGTCCTTACTCACAAGAAGGATCTCGTTCATACCTCTAATGCAAGGGATGAATTAAAGAGGAAAAGGGAGGAAGATAACTCCCAGAGTTCTAAGAAAAAGACCAAACAAAAGTCCAACCAGAAACCTGTATGCAAGACCTGCAAGAAGCGCCATTATGGGAAGTGCAGGTTCGAACCAAAATTCCAATCACAGCCGAGGGCTTGTGGGATCTGCAAATCGAGGGAACATAAAACGTTGGACTGCAAGGACATGAAGAATGCAGTCTGCTTCGGCTGTAATGAGAAAGGCCACATCAAGACCACGTGCCCTGAATCTGTCAAAGGAAATGCGGCTAAGGAAGGAAAGCCTGAAAATGGAAGCGCCTAAAATGCCGAAGCTAGTCCATAAATAATGGCATCAGGTACATTCCTTGACATTTTATCAGTGATTTAAATGATAAGAGTTTTTATTTTGGTTCGGATACCAATAAATCCTTCATAAACTATAAGTATAACAAGCTTTTAAAACCTTTCATAAGAACCCTATATATATTAAGTGTAAGGTAAAACTTACAGGTAGAAAATTCACAGGGACTATTTCTTCTATTCCTGTCTGAAATCTTCAATCATAAAGTCCTAATGTACCCTCTCTCCAGATAAAGTACATTCGCTTGTAATTGATATCTCTTTAATCCCTATTGATTACGAATACCAAATGGTATGACAAAACCGCCGTAGGCGAATTGATGTATCTAAATAAGTTCCATAGATTGTTTCCATGCCTGATCAGTATGGAGGTTTAATGCATGGAACCACAAAGATATCCCAATGATCCTATGGTACTAAAGTCAACTAATGGCATTCAAAGAAGATATCTAGAAAATAGAATTTTTCCAAATAAATGTTTCCTGGTAAAGGAGTCTGCGGACTCATAACATAAATGTGTCACTCATTTGGCACAAGCGAGGATGAATGAACTGGAGCCTGAGATTTGGAAAAATCTCTGTAACCTCCTTGTATCTTGGTTATCTTCTCCTAAGTTTACCCTGTTTACCTCCCTAGAGGCAAGTAGAGTTAAGATTAACATCCCGCTTTGGGTTGGAGTGTTGTAAGAACTCCGTGTTGATTATGGAATAATCGAAACCCTGATTAAGTAAATTTTAAGATAGGAGATTCATACAGCCTAACTCGATATTCCGAGAGTTTGATATTGTTAGATAAGATAGACGGTTCATTCTGCTTATGCATTCATTACCGCAACCCTATTTAGACAACGATTAAGAATCGCCATCAACTACCCAGGATCATTGAGTTATTCAACTAGCTATAAGGATTGGCTATTCCTTAAGATTATTTTTAAGCAATGGTGGGGATAACCATCCCACCTTAAGATAAGCTTTCCTATAATAATTGATATGTAAGTATTAAGGCTGCTCCTTGGGAGACCTTGTATGGATGGAATGTTAAGCATCTATTGTTAGATAGAGAATTGGTAAGTCCAATTATAAGGATCTGAAAGTTTCCTTGGAAACAACAAATAAGATCATACGAATCCATAATCGACTGTAAGTTGCCAGTATACAGCAGGAAATCAAGGATTTATGAAAATAGCAAACCTCCTAAATTCTTGTTAAGGAATAAGGTTCAACAAAAGATATCACCCAGGAAGGGTGTGCCAAATTTGTTAAACCATCAGGCTAGTTAAGCTCTGAATATATAGAATCATTCGAAGGAAATCGAATGTATCAAAATCAAGTAGCTTATAAGCTCAAACCTATTTAAGGAGCTTGGCGGAGCTCGCAATACATTGCACACTAGTGACTGAAGGATATGTTTCGCCAATAAGTCAAGAAGCACTATCACATAATGATATGCATATTTATGATGTGATGAGCGTCCTATATCGACTGAGGATCGACAGGTTAAGAAGCTCCAAAAGGATACATGTACCTAATATAGGAGTCACTTTGGGAGCTTGGAAAGACTCCAGATATGTTATAGAAGTTAAGTCCATTATGCGACAAAAAGTACTTCCATCATTTTACCAAATCTCGAGGTCGAGATTTCTTTTAAGGGGGTGAGGATGTAACACCTCGAAAATCCACGTCCTATAATGTATTGACACGTGTCATAAGCTTGAACGTGTGAAAGAACACTCTAGAGGGACTAAAGTTGACAAACATGGAAACTATGTGAATACAAGGGTTTAAAACATCAACAATGGATAAATATACTGTACATTAACCCTACATGATGCTCATACCTTCAAACGAATAAATCATGGATCATACGAAGCTAATTGTGAAAGAAAGTGAGAGATTACAAACTACAGGGGCTAAATGTGTCAACATGTTTAAAGTATACCTCTGAATGATCTTTTAGCAAACCCGAAGTCTTGTAACGATTAATTATGCTCACTAGAATGCACCATAAAAATTTCACCAAGTTTCGTTATCGTATGAGAAAGTTATGATAAAATTCGTGTACGAGGGGTTAGAAGCGTCAACATGGAAATTTATGACTTTTCGGGTAAAGACAAAGTGGACAAGGACTTCACAAAGTGGGTATAAGTCTTAAAGCCCCTAAATGTCAATTTTAAAGGCTTAGAATGCAAGAAATAATGAGAAAGCGACGTTTAGGAGGACCGGGGACCAAAACTGCAATTAATGGAAACTTGTTTGGCAGGTCACCACGTGCTCGCGTAGCGCGAGCACTAAGCCCCTATGCAGTCGCGCTATGCGACTGCCTTGTCTGATCAGAAATGTTGCACAGGTGGCTGTTCAGCCTTGTAACCGACTCCAATGGCCTTGATTCAATACCATGGGCTTCCTAAACTGGTATTTAGGCCTTAGGGACACTTGTGGATGATCCATGATCAATTGTAGCATTGGTTGTCAACAATCTAGTGAGTTTTAATCACTATATAAGAACCCACAATGTGCAAACTTTTGATCATTCATTCTCAATCATCTTCTGGTCATTTCTGGAGCACAAGGACCATCCTCAAGCATTCCAAATCGTTCATAGGACTTGTGTAAGTATCCTCAACCTTCCTTGTTTAAGTTTTGATTAGTTTATAGCCTTAAAGTCAAACCGTCGTAATTAACGGTTGACTTGTTGATTAGTCACTAATGATCCAGCGTTTAGTCAAACTTAAGGTTGTTATATGTTGGTAATTATGTGGGTAATAAACCCTTAAAAGGGCACCCTCTAATTCCCGCTCTAACTAGATCATTTGTCGAGTCAAAGTTTATTGTAAAAAGTCAACGGAATGATAATTTTCACATTAACGCATAATTAACAAAATAGAAGACGTGTAACCTATTTTATCGCTCATATAACTTGGTAATTAGTATGAAAACATGTCTATGCATGTCCGACTCGACAATTTTCAGTTAAGGATCGTTTCGGAACCGAAAGTCGCAAAACTTTGACTTTTGCTTTGACTTCAGTTCTGACCCGATTTAGATAGGTTTAGACATGCCTTAAAGTTCCATTAGGACCTAGTTACATGATTGTATAACCCTCTGCGTTTATACCACTTGAATCCTTAATTGTCCGACGTTCCGTTAATTGCTTAAATATTGACCATAATGCCCTTATGACCATAAAACGAGAATTTTGGAAATATGAAAGTACAATAATCTTTGTTACTGATTATTAAACATGTCCCTAAATTTTCACATCAGTTGGAGGTCTAGATTAGGAGTTATGCTTAATGACGTAATTAGAACGCTTATTAGTAATTAAACGGCGTCATTAGCGTAAAGCCTATCTAAACCCAATTTTTGACACCAAACCTTTTACCCACTAATGTAATATAATATTTTGGGATTTTTGAAGATTTTTAATTATTTTTAAACCGATCATAAGCTAGATTACCGCCTTGATTCGGTAAATACCGAATATACCCTTTTAGGCCATAAAATGAGTTTTACAAATCCTTTTGATACCAATCCAATTGCTACTGATTTTAAATAATAAATGAAGTGTTTTGAACCTGTTTAACTGATCAGAAAACTCAGAATCCTATTTTAACCCGTACATCGCTTAAAACGGCTTTATACGCGTATTAAACGCATAGTTTGAGTTTAAAACCATTTTATCACATAAGACTTATTACCAACTGAGGTAACCTGTTAAAATAAATTATTTTACTGATTTATTCATACCCGGATCACAGAAGCTTAATTAATCCCTTTTATAATCTTTAAAATGACCAAAATACCCCTACGGGGCTTAATATAAGATTAAACTCGTTTTGGGCATAATGGAAGGTATCCTACTGATATCACAACATATTTAAGGCATGTTAACTTAGGAAACCTGTATATGACTCTTATGGATACCCGTTACGCTTCTTGCGCGTTCGGTTTATGTAACTAGTTTGCATAAATTAGCCGAAACGGGTCAAACCTTATCCTTTTTATCTCAAAATCCAGAATGTGTTTAGTTTACCTATATTATACAAGTCTTCAAACTTGTCGGGTCTAAATCACATTCTATTCCGGTCTTCGCTTAATCATGCGTTTGAACCGTAAACCTTCCTTAAAACTAACCGGTCTAAGTTACGACTTAAATAAGACCCGTTAGGAATCTAATAGGTTAATAAAACCTTCGTTCCAGATTGAGAGCCCCAGTAGAAGTACTTGTGCTTGCTGATTAGAATATACGGCTGAGTATAAATTGCTTTTGCTAGCTCAGGTAAATACTTTTAACTTATTTTCCCTTATACGGGCTTGGGATACGGTATTATAAAAATACCGCTTGGTCGGGTGTAGAAACCTTTTAATCGGAGATGATTAAATTGCATAATCCCGTTTTAATCTGTATTGATTGATAACAAATAATATTGGGGGTTAATGACCGTGTCCTGGATATCCTTGGCTCATTTAAAAAGTGAATGGCCATAACTTAAGCACAAGGTGTAGGCATAACACCTCCTGTTGCGTATGTAAAAGATATACTCACTCGTAAGGATGTCTTCTTGTGAGTTATATTTATGGTGTGTCGATTAATCTTGACCGGCTTGTATTGTATAATCACCGGCCCTAAATGTTGGATAACCATGTAAATCGGATACAAGATTTTTATTAATAAGATTGTCCCAAGTATAAAAGATTAATTTTGCCTCTGTGCATTTTAATCAAGTTATAAAAGATATTTTGTGCCTCGTGCATTCAAATCAATTTTTAAACTCTTTTCCAAAATGAGTCGGTTAATTGTATTTACCAGTGTAAACTGACGTATTTTCCAAAAAGGTTAAGTGACAGGTACTGAACGTAATTGGCTGGAAGCTCAGGGCGTTAATAAGGAATCTTGCAAGTTCTAGATGCCTGAAGTCTGTTGAACAGTTTCTTTTATTTGATCCGCCTGTGGATCCTTTACTTTCTGTTGCAATACTTTGATATTACTTTATATTCGGATTGTAATATATTTATCTTTTGCTTCCGCTGTGCATTTATATATTGTGTTGTTTGACTATGATGATATCAACTACGTCACGATACTCCCCTACAGGGCCCACCGGTGAAACGTGGAAATATTGGGGTGTGACACATATGAGCGAAATCAGACACACTATATATACCTCCATGTGTGATTTTCATTTGTAACTTGGAGCGAAACCTGGTCATATGCTTTGTAACGAAATTCTGTCAAAATCATTTCAGAAAGCATCAATAGAGAAGGAATTAAAGAGGAAAAGCTGTTGTTACTTTGTATACATTGATTCCGCCTTTATACGCAAAGATGAACTACCTTAACTGACTTTTCGGGGTCACAAACCGGTCCAACAAGTGGTATCAGAGCTCAGGACGAGGAGTTCATACTACTACAGCTTGATTATACCAGATTCTCTTACTTCTACTCACTTTCTCTCATACTTTTTCGATTTGAACTGGTTCATACGGTTGAAATGACCTGATTTTCGAGTATAACGTGTAAAACATACAATTAACAAACCCTAGAAAGAATCAGTTTAAAATATGGCTTAAAAATGGTAAAAATTGGTTAAAAACTGGGTTTTGCTTTTACGGACAATCGAAGGATTTCGCTCATAAAGACATTCTACTGGTTTCGCTCATAAGAACATTGCTATTTCGCTTATCTGTCACATTGCTATTTCGCTTATCTGTCACTTACAGCTGATTTCGCTTTTCAGTCATTGACTGATTTCGCTTTTGTGGTCATTCAGACTGATTTCGTTTTTTTTGTCATTGTTTTCCAAAATTTCGAAAATTTTTCTAAGTATTTGCTGATTTTGCAGGTACATTCAAAATGGATGACATATTCTTGAACCCGTTTAGCGACATGTACGCATTTGCTGGAAATTCGGGAGACGATACATCTACAAGCGACAACAATGATAACCCGCCGAATACGAAGAAAAATTTAACGGAAGCTTTGGAATCTGAAAGTGCCTTTGGAACCTTCAATAAACCTCCAAAGCTAATGGCTATCGAGGAATATAGTCGGTGGTCAAGAAAGTTTGAAGACTGGTTGATGGCATTTGCATTTCCTAGCTGGAAGAGTCTGAAAAACGGTTATGAACATGGAAACAAAAATGGTGAAACTTTAACATCAGCTGAGGAGATTGAATCATTTGTGGCTGAGCAAAAATGTGTTGCAATGTTATTTCAGTCCGTTCGGGAGGACATAATCTCATTGATCGATTATTCAAATGCAAAAGATCTCTGGAAGAAGCTAGAAACAAAATGTTTAGGAAGTTTAGAAATTGTGAAAAACAAAAGAAAACTTCTTAGAAAAGAGTTTGATCTGTTTGGATGTTTAAAGAACGAGTCAGTTTGTAAAATGATAGAAAGGTTTGGTCATCTGAAGCTGGAATTAGCAAGACATGATATCAGATATCCTGAGGATGAGCTTATCGACAAATTGTTCGATTCGTTGCCAGACGAGATGGATTGGAGATATTATGCGTTGATGCTGAAGAATACCATCAAGGATCCAGAAAAGTTGACTTTAGATTTGTTGATTGAGAAACTCGAGAGTCACGAGCTGGAACTAAAGAAGACATTCAAAGTCAATCACTCATCTTATCAACAGAATTTGGATTTGTATTATCCAAAGAGCATGATGCCAAAAGTAACTTCTCCCAAGACTGCTTTTTCTGCTGAGAATTTGTCCACAACTAGCAAAGAAAGTCAAAGCAATCAAAGCAGTGGAAATCACAGTGGTTATCACAGTGGATCTTCATCATCTACAAGTCATTCTGATGCAAAGAATCGTTTTCAATGCAACATCGCAATAGACTTAAAGAATGCTCAGAATTTTGACGAGGAGTCTGCTAAACAACAGATGATTTTCCTAGCATCTGTGTTGGAATCTTATGAAGGGTTAGTAGCAGGGAAGATAGGCAACACCAACCTAACGAAGGAGGACTATGATCAAATAGATCCTGAAGAAATGGAATTAATCGACATTCGTTGGTGCATGGCCAGTGCTGTTCGTCGAGCACATCGTTTCATGGAAATAACCGGCAGGAAGACAATTGGTGGTCCATCTACCAAGTTAGGATTTGATAAGTCCAAGGTGACGTGCTTCAAGTGTAAGCAGAAAGGTCACTTCAAACGAGAATGCAGAAACGCATATGCTGATGAATCGGAGAACCCTTTCAGAGAGGATTACTACAAGAAGGCAATATATCATCAGAATAAATCCGAGCCGCCTAGATTGAAGCAGGTTGAAGACAATAAAGAGAAATCTAGAGCTCTTGCGGTGATTTATGATGATGAGGGTTATGATTGGAGTCAAGAGGTTCTACCGGAGGAAGATGCGGTTGGTTACGCTTTCATGGCAAAGAACGAACCTGTTCCGTGGAAAGACAACAGGACTGAAGAGCAGAAGTATAGATACAGAAAAATGCTGGCTGAAAACAGAATAATTAGAATATCTGGTATCTATTTGGAAGCGAAGAGAGCGAGAAGATGGGATCCGGACAGGGAGTGTTATCTTGATCCATATGGAAATATTGCAGTCGATGACAAAACTCTTGATCTGGAAGCCATAATCAAGGAGTTCAAAGATGAGGATGATTATTGGTAGAATAAATGGTGGGGAACTGGAGACGAGAAAGAGAAAGAAGAGAAAGAGAAAGGAGAGAAAGAAGAGAAAGAGAAGAAGGAGAAAGAAGATATAGAGAAGTCAAAGAAAGTTGACACTGGGGTTATTGACACAACGCAGGAGTTAACTGCTGAAAACCTTGGAAAATGGCTGACAAAGTGCTGACTGCTAAGGCACTTGAGGTAGACTCTAACTCCGTATCTGAGTCAAAAAGCCAGGTCAGTTCAAACTGTAGGTCCCGTGAGCCGTCAAAACACGTCCAAAACTTCGATTTTCTGCAGAAAACGATTCTGAACCGAGCAAGTCAAGAGCCTAACGCTCTGATACCAATTGTAGGTCCCGTGAGCCATGCGGATCATAACAGAATCGTCGATCTAACCTAGAGTGCGGAATCCTCTAGATCAGATTTCACAGAAAACGTGTAGAAACAGAATCAAGAACACGATACACTTTCAATCCGGTCTTCTATTGATTATCCAACACGAATGTTTACAATCAATTCAAGACCCACAAGAAATCTCCTAGCCACTCTCTATAGATTTCTCTAACTCTCTCTCAAACTCTAGAATGTCTAAGTGTCTAACCTAAACCCTTATGCCAAGCCTTGTTTATATAGGACAAGGTTTGCACATGGGCTTTGGTCTGGGCTAGGCCATTCTCCAAGCCCATTACAACAAATAACTCCCTAACCAATAATGCTAAGCCCAATACAAAATATCCAAAGACTAAATAAACAAACTATTAAGCTGTTGTCACAAAACATGCACCAACACAAACTTGTCAACAAATGTGTCAGGTAAGAAAATTGATGGAAATGTTGATTGCAAAAATTGCATCAAAGAGTGCAAATTTTGTAATACAGTCACGTATCTCAACGGTAAGAAAGTTGAAGATCTGACAGCAAAAGTCAGAAGTGTTGAGAATCAAATTCTTTATCGTGACAAAAGAGTTAAAGCTTCAACTGAACGGATAAAAGAATTAACTAACCAAATTGAAAATGATAAAATTGATCATGAAAGAGTTAAAAAAGAAAATGAAAAGTTAATTCTTGAAATCCGTCAGATTTATGAGAAGTTTGAAAAACTTAAAAGCACAATGAAAGATAATGATGATCGAAATGGTAAAACTTATAAAGAAAACGTTCAACTAAAAGCAGTGCTTAGAGTAAAAGAAGAATCAATCAACCAACAACTGGATGAAATCGCTAAACTGAAACTTAAATTTCAAGAGGCTGAAATTGAAAACGAGCGAATCCAGTTGAAGCTTAACAGTTACAGCTCCGCAAGCTTTGTTTTGCAACACATTGTTCCCAAACCCATCGGGAAAAACAACGCTGGCGAAGATGTTTATTCTGATGGAACCGGGGTGGGTTTTCATAGAGTTCCACCGCCGATTTTGGATAATTACACGAAAAAGCAATCAGGGTTAGTTGAAATTGAAGAAGAAAGTGAAATGAATCTTCCGGATTCAATTGATGTCACGTTCACATCTTCCAATGACGATAGTGTCCAAAATGATATTGTAAAAGGTGTTGTTGAAAATGTGCTAAAAACGGATAGTGACACTACTGAGGAAGATGGGTGTTTCTTGGACAACTACATTCCGAAACAAAAGTCCAAGAACAACTTAAATGAAGAATTAAATCTTGTCATGTACAAGATGTTGGGTTCAGATAAGTTGTTTTCGGATTCTGAGTTTCCGATTGAGAATGTTAATATGAACAAATTGACAAATGTTTTCAAGTTGGTCGAAGTTGAGTTGTCAGAAGTGAACAATCTGAGTCAAACAAAGAGAAAAATGAGTTTTGAGAAAGATAAATCATACTACAAGAAATCTGTTAATCCATCATGTTTTTATAATAACAATCGAAATAACTGGTCAGGTGGTTATCAGGTTGGTAGGAATTATCAGAAAAGAAATGTTCCAAACAAGAGGTTTGCTGAAAAGAAAAAGTTTGTGAACAGTTCAAGTTCACTTGCTGATGAAGAGAAAGAAATTTTTTCAAAATCAAATGAAGAGTTCTTTGAAAAGAGAGCTTCACAGTCTCAGTCTGAAGGCACAAGTCGAGTTGTTGATACTCGAACATGTTTCCGATGTAACCAAGTTGGTCATATTGCACGAAAGTGTACCAATGTGAAGCCTAAGACTGAAACTGTGAAGATTCAAAAGAAGAAAGTTGACGAAAAGGGTAAAGCACCAATGGTTGTTGAGAAAAAGAGTGTGAAAAATGACAACACCAAAGTGAAAAATGAACCCGTAAAGAAAGTGGTAACTAAAAATGACAAATTTTACAAGCGGGTTGCATTATCTCAACAAGTTTGGAAACCAAAAAGTGAGAAAAAGATTTCACCTTCTGAGGATTCAATTCCAATTGATTATGATGCAAATTTTCCACCTTTGAAGGCTGAAAATTTCAAAATTCAAATTGCGAGAGTCAAGGTTACACCCAAGGCTAATGAGGCCTGGGTGGACACCATGTTTGACTAAGCAGTTTGAATTGCCGGAGCTTCCTTGATCGCGAAGCATGAATCGGCATCTTTATTAATGTTTAAGTCAAAGTTTGTTATGTGCAGGAACTTCCAAAACTTGTATCCAGATGGATTATGGATAGTGGAGCGTCTCGACATATGACAGGAAAGACTGCATTATTGTATGACGTTAGAAATATCAATGGTGGTTATGTGGGATTTGCTGGTCATGAAGGTGGTAGAATTATTGGTGAAGGAACGTTATCCAATGGGATTGTTACGTTTGAAAGAGTTAACTACATTACTGAGCTGGAGAATAATCTGCTAAGTATCTCGCAGATTTGTGACAATATGTATACCACTCACTTCATAGACAAAGAATGTTTGATCTTGAAACCAGGATTTGTTATCCCTGAGGAATGGATTATCATGCGGGCACCTAGAGTGAATGATTTATATGTGTTGGATATGAGCGTAGCTACTACAACCACGGGTCAGGCTCATTGTTTTGTGTCCAGAGCAACTGAGAAAGAATCGAGATTGTGGCACCGCAAGATGGGGCATATTCACCTAAGGAAGATGAATCACTTGGTGCACAATGATTTGGTTCTTGGAGTTCATGTCAAAGGTTTTCATCTGGAAGGGGAGTGCATTAGTTGTGTTAAAGGCAAGCAGAAGAAAAAGTCACACCCTATAAAGCAAGTCAATTCAGTTTCGAGACCTCTGGAAAGACTTCACATGGATTTGTTTGGTCCTGTGAATGTCAAAAGTATTACAGGAGATTACTACTGTTTGGTCGTTACTGATGATTATTCCAAATTTTCGTGGGTTTCTTTCTTGAAGACAAAAGACGAAATGTTTGACAGTTTGATGGCGTTGTTCAAGAAGATTGAGAATCTGTACCAAAGGTGTATCAAAAGAATTCGAAGTGATAATGGTACTGAATTCAAGAACAGCAAGATGGAAGAATTTTGTGATGAAAGAGGTATATTGCATGAGTTTAGTGCTCCGTACACTCCGCAGCAGAATGGAGTTGCAGAACGCAAAAATCGGACACTAATCGAGACGGCTAGAACTATGCTCGCAGATTCAAAGTTACCGATAAATTTTTGGGCTGAAGCTGTTTCCGCCGCATGCTATACGCTCAACAGGGTTCTCACTGTCAAGAAGTTCAACAAAACATGCTTTGAGCTAATCAATAACCGCAAACCGAATTTGAAGTATCTAGAACCGTTCGGGTCACCCTGTACTGTTATAGAGCCTCATGGAAAGTTTGGTCCGAAGTGCATTGAGGGAATATTTGTTGGTTATGCAAATCCGATGCGACGTGTCTTCGTTCCAAGTGAGAAGCGGATTATTGAAGCTGGAAATGTTGAATGTCAAGGTTATACTATGCCGCCGCAGAATCCTGGTGATTCATGGCGTTATCATTATGACAAACTATGGGATTCGTTTGACATGAGAGAAGAATCAGAGGATGATAAAGATTTCTTTGATGAGCTGGATATTTTGCGTGAATATGAGTCGCAGCAAAGGTTCCCAGCTGAGTATTCTAGAAGACCTCGGGAAACTTCAAATGATGATGAAGCAGGTCCAAGCAATGCTGGTGAACATGATGATGTCCAACAAAATGAAGTTGCTCAAGATAATCAGTCGGCACAGAATGATAATCAAGAATTGGAAAACATGCCAGTATTTGATCATGGTGATTCAGATTCTGAGGGGGAGCAAATTCAGATCTCAAGTCAAACAAACCCAGTCAATGAACAAGGTGCAAATCAGAATGTTACTAATCTGGAAGGTGATGTAGATGTTTCAGGCGAAGTAATGCCACGCACTCTTTCATATCATCCAGAGGAATTGATTATTGGAGAACTGCAGACAGGAGTTCGCACTCGAAGACAGATTGATAAAGGGCTTACATGTTTTTATACAACAGTTGCTCCTTTGCAAACTGAATTCTCATTGAGTTGTTTTATCTCGCAGGTTGAACAAAGAACTTACAAAGAGGCACTTACTGAAGATTCTTGGGTCAATGCAATGCAGGAGGAATTGAGCCAATTCGAGAAATTAGGAGTGTGGAAGTTAGTGGATTTACCTGATGGCCAGAGGAAGATTAACACCAAGTGGGTGTTCAAGTGTAAGAGAGACGATAGAGGAGTTGTGGTTCGTAACAAAGCTCGACTCGTTGTCCAGGGTTTCTGTCAACAGGAGGGTATAGATTTCACTGAAGTGTATGCTCCAGTTGCTAGACTAGAAGCGATCAGAATCTTTCTAGCATTTGCATCTTGGAAAAATTTCAAAGTATATCAGTTAGATGTAAAATCGGCTTTTCTCTATGGGAAGGTAAAAGAGGAGGTTTATGTCGGTCAGCCACCGGGCTTTATCGATCCACACCACAAAGACAAGGTCTATTTGCTAGACAAAGCGCTGTATGGTTTACACCAGGCCCCGAGAGCTTGGTATGAGACTTTGTCTCAACACCTACTAGCCAACAAGTTCATTCGTGGAAAAGTGGATGCCACTCTCTTCACTAAAGAGGTCGACGGTCATCTTCTGATAGTTCAGATTTATGTGGACGATATAATTTTTGGGTCAACAAATGAGAGTCTGTGCAAAGACTTTGAATCAGTGATGAAGCAAAAGTTCGAAATGTCATCAATGGGGGAGATGAAATTCTTTTTGGGTCTGCAGGTTGATCAACTACCCAAAGGAATTTTCATACATCAAACGAAGTACGTTCATGATATCTTCGAGAAATTCGGGATGTCAGGATCTACTCCAGTAGCCACCCCATTAGCAACGAATCATGGGATAAACCCTGATCTCACCGGAGAGAAGGTAGACGAAACGATGTATCGTTCCATGATCGGATCGCTGATGTATTTGACAGCTTCAAGACCCGATATCATGTACCCAACGTGCCTCACAGCAAGATATCAATCTAACCCGAGAGCTTCGCATATGATCATTGTGAAGAAGATATTGCGCTACCTGAAAGGAACTCCTTCATTGGGGTTGTGGTATCCTAGGAAAGGCGATTTTACGCTCGAAGGGTATTCCGATTCAGATTTCGGATGCTGGAAAGTCAATTCCAAATCAACAACTGCAGGATGCCAGTTCTTTGGACCTAGATTGGTTACCTGGCAGTGTAAGAAACAAACGTCTGTGGCGCTATCTACATGTGAAGCGGAGTACGTTTCTGCTAGCAGTTGCTGCTCTCAGATCCTGTGGATACAGCAACAGATGCGCGACTACGGTTTGTAGTTTCTTAACACACCTCTTTTTGTTGATAATGAGGCCGCTATAAATATAACAAAGAATCCAGTACATCACGCTAAAACTAAACACATAGAAATTCGTCATCACTTTATTCGCGATTGTTTCGAGAAAAAGTTGATACGAATTGAGAAAATCCACACTGACGAACAGAAAGCTGATTTACATACCAAAGCTTTTGATAAAAATCGGTTTAAATATTTGTTAAAACTGAATGGTATGAAGCTTCTTTCAGTGTCGGATGGAATTATCGGCGTTGATGAGAGTACTGTTGCGGATGAAGACGAAAAACAATCTGCAATGGTTTGTCGATTTTTTACTTGTTTTGGTATTTAGGGGGAGTAGATAGATGTATATAGATATATTTGCAGAAAATACAAAAACAGTAAAAAATGCAAAAATACAAAAACAATATAAAATCTGAAAAAGTGCTTGTGTATACAGGGAAAATGATAGTACATCGGCTAGACAATTACAGTATGCTAAAGATTTGTAAAGTTTAAATGAGTTAAACAGTCTCACTAATGATGTGTCGATAGGATTTCGCACATTTAGTAGATTTATTCGGGATATAAACCTAAAATTTCAAACTTGCGAAATTCGTGGGGAACACTACTTGGATATATAGGTAACCCCTGAAATCTCGTTTGAAAGGTCTCGTATTCTGATATACTAGGTTTTTATACTCAATGATGTCTGGGGTATTATTCCGGGACTTCTGCTGAATGGAAGTTCTGACCTAGTCCTTGGATAATACTTTCCGCAAATGCTTGAAACATAGCATAAACCCTCAGCATGCTGATGAAACAATAAAATTGATAGTCGCTGCTGTTGTAGCTAAAAGATCCTCTAAAGGGGACATACCGTAAAGTCGAAGCTGATATCTCTCTGCGCATACGGAAGTATCGACCTGAGATCCCTCGGCCCTCGCATTACCTAATTTATGTACAGATATCATTGTAGTATACTCACCTGTAAGACTGAATATTGGGATTCTGGATACGGGAGTATATTCAAGAGGTGGGACACATGAATGAGCTAAGTTCATAAAACATCTAAATCGTATCCTGAGTAATTTGAAATGTGTGTGAGAATTTAAGATGGATCAGTATATTGACAATCGAGGTGAATTGTTTAAGTCTGAGTATGAAATGAAGCTTAACGGTACTTGTAATTTGTCTGATAGCTGATATGATTCCCTGACACGTTCGCCAAAAAATTAAGTTTGTAAATAGTTTACTTTGTTTACTTTTTGCAATTTAAGTTTTCTGTATTTCATTTCTTAGTTTAGAACACTTTATAAAATCCAAAAAGATTTTATTTCTGCTTTATTTTCTGACAAACCAAAGTGGAGAGTTGATTGTTGGATTCTCAGATGTTGAAGCAGATGCAGGAGGTTCTGAGCTAAAGAATGAGGAGAGCTTACTTTGATGGAGATTGGATTGCTGAGAAAGTTAAAACAAGTTCATTAATTTGATGCTTGTTACATTTTTCAGAAAATGTTTGAAAATGTTTAACAAAATCAGTTTGATTCGTCAAATGATCAACCAAGGTCATTAAGTTGAACTTGGTAGATTAATTGAGTAATTAGGGTCATTAACTTGGACCTGAATATTTGAGTGGATTTATAAAAGCTGATTGAGTCTGTGTGATATTGTTAAAAAGAAAAGTTTGTAATGTTTGATGTTTGAGACACAGGTTTTGAACTTCATCATTCCCACGGAAGCTAAATCTCAAAGCTTGAACCAGATCAAGACCTCAGATTCTAGCATACTGAGAGGGGGAGTCTGTGAAAGGGGGAGTCTGGATCAACGGTCAAAGGGAAGTCTGAAGATGAAGTCAAGATAAGATTCTGAACCTGTGAAGATAGAGCTGTTTACGATGAAAAGACAGAGATGGAGAAAAGATCAAGACTGAAGACTCGAAGCTGAAGACTTCGTCAACATCCAAGGGGGAGTCTGCTGGTACACGAAATGTCTGTTGACTACGTTTGCATTGAGTCTTAGGTCAAGATAGGATAGATTGGAGTTTGAGAGTCAAATTAGGGTTTAGTAATGTAATTTCGCTCATGTGTACATGTTTAGATAGGAGATTTCGCTCATTAGGTCATAGGGTTTCGCTCATAAGGTTCCAGGTGGTTTCGCTGATTTGAACACATGGGATTTCGCTCATAGGACAGCCATATGAGCGAAATCAGACACACTATATATACCTCCATGTGTGATTTTCATTTGTAACTTGGAGCGAAACCTGGTCATATGCTTTGTAACGAAATTCTGTCAAAATCATTTCAGAAAGCATCAATAGAGAAGGAATTAAAGAGGAAAAGCTGTTGTTACTTTGTGTACATTGATTCCGCCTTTATACGCAAAGATGAACTACCTTAACTGACTTTTCAGGGTCACAAACCGGTCCAACAGGATGCTATGACCAGAAAAATTCCTGTGCCAGATGGTAGTAAAAAGGTTGATGCTACTCAAGAAGCACTTGATGAAGGAGTAGCAAGTGTAAAAAGAGATAGAATGGCAAAGGATATTTCAAGATGGAATGAGGAGAAAAGAGCTTTCATGGAGCTGTATGCGCAGGGTTGTTCTGGATCAAAGGATACTAAAAATCCTAAGACAAAAAGGAAACCTAAGTCCATCCCATCCAGATTTCCAAAGCCTCCAAAACCACCATCCAAAAGCCATCAGCATCAAACCTCCACCCAAACAGCTGTTGTAACTCCTGCTGTATCAACTACTGCTGGTACTTCAGAGGTTTCAACATCTGTTATCACTTCAACACACACCACTTCAACACACACCACAACCACTGTTTTACCACCACCACCATCACCACCAAAAATAACCTCACCACCACTTTATCCTGCCAAAAAGCAGAAGACAACAGATGTTACAACATCTGCTGTAATGACAACAGTGGTTGAAACACCAGTTGTTTCAACAACTGTTAGTCAATCACAAACCACTGCCACCAAATCTACCACCACTGTTCCATCCAAAACATCATCAGTCCCTCCTCAACCAAAAAGGAGAAGGCTAATTCTAAAAGATGATGACACATCTCCACCACCAACATCTTCAAAATCTCTGTCACTTGTCACAATTCCAAAACCCATGCCTCTCTCTTCAGCTCAAATTCTAAAGCCATTACCTCCTGCTGGTGTCTCATTTCCTCTGGAACTCATTGCAGTTAGGGAAGAAATCAAATCTTTTTACTATGAGGATGACCCAGCTAAAAGGAGTTTGCCATCAGTTGAAGGATATCCCAAGCCTAACAATATTGAAGAATATTTGAAACTCAAGGCCAAACAAGCAGAGGATATTGCAATAAAAAATAAACAAGGGAAATCTGATAGGGAATTTCAGCAAAACTATCAGTTTCTACTCACACAGGTCAGAGCTATGGAACAATTTGCCAAAAATGTATGTCAGCAAATCTCAGAAAGGGCAGATGAGTCCTTGAGAAAAGACTACATTGAGAACATCATGACCTACAAGAAATACAAGGGGGAGAAACACATGTACAAAAACTGGATCATTCCTGAGCTTGAAAAAGAGGCAGCCAGGATTCAAGAAATGATCAAAAATAAGGTCAAGCAGACTCCTCCTGAAAAATTCAAACAATTTGAAGCTGATAAGATTTTAGAGTTGAAGAGAATGAAAGAGGAGCTGATAGCAGCTGATTATGGGTCAAAGAATTTAGTGACAAAGTGGGGAGAAGATAGGGTCAGGGCTACCTACAAAAGGTTAGAGGAACTTAGAAAGAAAGATCCAACAGTTCCACAAAAGCCTGACTACTCCAAAGCAGAGGTCTCAAAAAGACCACCAAAGCTGCAAGTCAAAAGAACCACTACTCCAGCTGGTGCTGCCATCTACAAAAGAAGGAGTCAAAACCAGTCAGGTGCTGAAACAATTCAAGATCTAAAAGCTGGAAATGCTGTTGTAAAAGAGGGCATTAAATTAATGATAAAAGAAGATCTTGAATTGGAACAATCTGCAAGTACTGCTCAGCCAGTCATGAATAGGCCAGCCTCACCAAACACCTCTGCAAATAAACATCTCCCAAGAAACCCACCAGGCTCAAAAATACAAAAGTGGGAAACTGACAAACAAACCTACGTATTGACTTTGCTCAGGTCTGGTGGAGAAGTGAAGAAAATATCAAGGGAACAAGCTCTTGGCCTAAGTCTTGAAGATTTGCAGGATCTCCTTGATCTTCCACTTAGCAGGGATGATGATGACACAGATGCCCTAGACTTTGAACTACAATTTAAAGGTCAGATAAGGGAACTGCTGATGAGGCAATAAGAATTCCACAATAATGAAGAGTTTTGGCATTATCTGTTCCAGGGGGAGATTGTTGGGATTGAACCCTACCAGAGGAACATATAATTAAAGCCAAAACTGGGTCAGAGCAGTGGATCCAGAATAAGCAGATGTTACATACAAGTCTCTCCCCTTGAAAGTGGTTTCAACATCTGCTGACCTCCTATCTACTGATCGTACAAGCTACTGACCGTCAAACTGCTGCTCAAGTGAAGACCTGATGAAAGACTAAAGCTCTGCTGTTCAATCTACTGACTTGAGTCAAGCACTGCTGATCCGGACAAGTACTGCTGGGTTCACAGCAGTGGAGGGATGCAGCAGTTGTTTATTATATCTTTATGTAATGTAATGTAATAAGCAGTAGTTAGTATAGCAGTGTTTGTATAGATCAGAGGTTAGAGTTTGTTAGGAGGTTAGATGTCACTTTCATGGTGACGTCAGCTAAGATGCTCAGTGGTTTGCTAGTGCCTATAAATAGAACAGTGCTCTGTACTGTTCTATTAGCTCTTTGCAAACTTGTTTTCCTGCACGAACAAACACTGAGCTCTGGCTGAGGGGGAGTTTGTATTCAAGCATTACATTGTAATCGTTGTTGAAATTAAAATTCAATCTTTCGGTTCTTTGTGAAAAGTGTTTTGATCAAAGCAATACTCTCGTTTGATTGTATGCAAAGTTTGTTTCCATCTTAATTCCGCTGCACAACTCATTCATTTCCATCTTAATTTCAAATGAAAAATACAATCAAAACCAAACTCAGATCCAACAGACTCTATGGCGGCATTCGAGAAGTCATCCTTGATGAAGCGCATAAATCGAGATACTCGATCCATCCAGGATCGGACAAGATGTATCAAGACTTGAAAGAGTACTATTGGTGGCCGAGACTCAAAAGCGACGTTGCTGTCTATGTTGGAAAATGCCTAACCTGTGCTAAGGTTAAGGCTGAATATCAGAAATCGTCCGGCCTCCTACAACAACCAGAGATTCCCCAGTGGAAGTGGGAACAAATCTCGATGGACTTCATAACAAAATTACCCAGGACCCCGAGAGGCCATGACATGATATGGGTAATAGTCAATCGATTAACGAAGTCTGCGCACTTCCTACCGATCTGAGAAAAAGACAGCACTGGAAAGCTTGCTGAGATATACTTAAAGGAAATCGTGGCACGTCATGGAGTGCCGATCTCGATTATTTCAGACAGAGATGGACGCTTTGTCTCAAGAGTCTGGCAATCCTTTTAGGAAGCCTTTGGATCTCAATTAGATCTAAGCACGGCCTTCCATCCACAAAGAGACGGCCAGAGCGAACGGACTATACAAACGTTAGAAGATATGCTTCGCGCATGTGTCATGGATCTGGGCGGCAGCTGGGATACTCATCTACCTTTAGTTGAGTTTTCCTACAATAACAGTTATCATACGAGCATAAAAGCCGCACCGTTCGAAGCTCTGTATGGCCGCAAGTGCCGATCGCCCTTATGATGGGCAGATGCTGGAGATAAACGTATGGTTGGTCCTGAACTTGTACAAGAGACAACCGACAAGATTGCGCAGATCCGGGAGCGCATTAAGGCGGCTCGAGATCGACAAAAGAGCTACGCTGATCTGAAAAGAAAACCAGTAGAATTCGAGGTGGGAGACAAAGTGTTGTTAAAGGTCTCACCTTGGAAGGGCGTAGTAAGATTTGGAAAACGTGGAAAGGTGAATCCATGATACATCGGACCATTCAAGATTCTAGAAAGAATTGGTATCGTGGCATACAAGTTGGAGTTACCGGAAGAACTTAATGGAGTAAATGATACGTTCCATGTATCCAATCTCAAGAAGAGTCCAATACAAGAAAACGTGATCATCCCGGTGGATGAAGTGCATATTGATGACGCCCTCCGATTTACAGAACAACCCGTTGAGGTTACCGACTGGAAAGTCAACAAGACCAGGAGGAGCAGCATAAAACTTGTCAAAATACGTTGGAACTCTAAGCACGGACCCGAGTACACATGGGAACGTGAAGACCAGTTCAAAGAAAAGTATCCCCACCTATTCAAGAAGACTCCTGCGAGAGTTAGCTCAGCCGGAATTTCGGGACGAAATTCTTTTAACGGGGGGAGACTGTGATAACTGGCACCAAACCGGTAATTTCCGTACACTTTAATTGTTATTTAATGACTGCAATTATGTGCTTAATTGTCAGCAATGGCTGAACACATACTAAACAAGTGAATTCATGCACGTTGTACACTACAAAATATTGCTTTATGCATAAACAAGAGCGTTGCGTCAGAAATACTAGTAAACTCACCGGTAAGACACACTGTGTCAACAGAACTGCAGAAAGCAGTCAGACATTAAACTTGGAGCCTAGGTGTAGGTCCAACAACACGAATACATTAAAACCCAAGAATACATACAAGGGTTTACATATATACCTTGCGGAAGCTAAAATACGCACTAAAAAGCACCCGAAACGCACTTTAAGTGCAGAATTTTAATAAATTCAGCTCTAATCAGCTTTTAGACATATAAATATCATGCAAAAATGTCATTTTATCATCCAGAATACTTCCCTAAGTGTCGGGGATTGAAAGTGTTACAAAAGGATACTTAAAAGACACTATACGGCGCAATTTAGCGCTTTAACGAATCGGTATATAACCGAATAACCGGACTTTACCCGGAACACCAAAATAATGCTAGAAGCATTGTTCTTATTTTTCTAAGCTAGTTAGGGTCCCCAAACACCCTAACACCTACAAAAAAAATATCTAATAACCAAACCACGTAACTAATACTTGAAATTGAGCTAAATGCTAACTAAGTTAGTTTAACCTAAGCTACTACCCCCCCCCCACCTATGGATGGCTACAATAAGGATCCCATCTCTTGATTTGTTTTGATAATTTAATGGATCATGTCTTGTACTTTGAAAGCATAATATCCAAGGGATTAAGTGTTAAGATGGATATAAGAAAGACCTTGGAGTTCATAACCATCATTCACCTTCTTCACACTTCACCACACTTTCTCCCTCTTCCTCCCTACCCCTCGGCCGAGAACCATCCACACACCACCACCATATTCAAGTCTTGATCAATCATTCCAAGTTACTTACAAGGTGCTAGAGATCATACAACGAAGCCCGGTGTGTTCGGAAGTTGAAGAACCTCAACCGTTTGCTTTTATCCACCACTTTTACGCCTTGTTTCTTCCCTAGCCTTGTGCTAGTAGTAAGTGTTCTAAAACACCATCTTGTTCTTGTTTATGGTGGTTAATAGGTGATTTAAGGGTTAAAAATTAAGAACACTAAAGAACATAACCTAAAGTCTTGAACATAAGATGATTAAGGTGGTTAAAGGAAAGATGTGTGTGTAAATCTTGTAGATCTTGTATAGTTGTTATTATTTGATGTTGTTGATTAGTAGAAACAAGATGGATCATCATCTAGACATACTAGTCCATGTTTGAGGGCATGAACTAGTAGGATGTAAAAGTTAGAAAGATGAAGGATGATGGATCCATCCATTCATAAGTATTGAACTTGAATAAACATGACTTTTCTTGTAAAATGAAGTCGTAAACTTGTAGATCTAAAGATCTACAAGTGGTTTTCCGGAAGAACCAAGTGGAAAATACTAGATTGTTAAAAACCCGGATCTTGTATGAACTAAATACATTTTTAGCAAGTAAACAAGTGTATAAACGCTTGTGTAACAAGAAAATTTCACGAAGAAATATTTTTGGAAATCATGACTAGAAGTTGTGAAAATACAAACTATTTAAAAATAAAGTTTTTAAGAAACTAATCATATTTTTTAAAGGTAACAAGACTTACTAAATGTGCTAGTAAGTTACTACATATTTTTACAAACTCTCAAGTTCATAAGTTTGTGGTATATGCTTGTTTTGACAAGTTTGGTAAATAAAGATTGTGTTGTTAATGTTGTTGATGATTTAAAAGAAAATAAACACATGTTTTGAAAACATGGGAAACCTCCATTTTTAGGGGAAACTCTGTCAAAATTTCTATAAATTTTAACACTTAGAAAATATAAGTTTTTGAGAAACTTATTCCCTAAAAATGTATTTAAAAATATTACCAAGGTTTCCCTAATTTTTGGTGATAAGAAATGATGATTTCTTCAAGATTAAAATTTATGTTAAGTATGTATATTTTTGAGAGAAAAATATATATTATTTGATCACCAACTTTTGTGCTAAGTGTATATAGTATGTGTTATACGTGCTAGTGTATTAAGACTTAAAAATACACTAAATACTCATGAGAAGTATAAACACAAAAAAATACACATACAACATACAATATACATAATTCGGGTGCAAAGTGCAAAACACGAGATACTTATATTAATTTTGAGAAAATAATATAAGTAAGATACTTAGTTAAAAATATAAAATATTTTTAACACAACAATACAAATATAAAAGAGAGTGACTGTACTTGTGCGACGCAAGTCTAGTGACTAACATTAAGAAAACGCGTATAGGTCACGACGTTAATTAAGCAAATCCGGTGAAGTTTACGACGCAAGGAACGCAAAGTTGTGAGTTCATGCTCCCCCTTTTCTTTTAACTGTTTTCAGTTTTATAACTTCGGGGGTGAAATACATGTACGAATGTTACAATGCTTATAAATGGTATGATAACAAGAAGCACACTTGGTGAGAACGAGTACCAAGTGTGATGAGATATAAGAATACAAGAAGCGCACTTGGTGAGAACGAGTACCGAGTATGATGCGTTTTGAGAAATGATACGAGAAATCATGTCACGAATAGGGTACCATAAGCACCATTAATCAACAATATACCTAGACCGCAAAACAAAAGGTTAGATCTAACGGGTGCCGGGCAGCCACACTCTTGGTGAGGACGAGAACCGAGTAGTGCTTTTGTGTCTTAGAATACGCCAACTAGAAAAATGCCTAAGGTTTGGTGACTTCCTATGTCGTGTCACATGTTAATGGCCTTGCAACCCATTAACAATCCTGATACTTACAGGAAATCTTTATTTTCATAAGATTCATACCATACTAAAACTTGATTTATACTTGAGTACGTGGGGTACTCAAGAAAACTTGAATTATACATGAGTACGTGGTGTACACATGAATACTTGATTTATATATGAAAACTTGATTTATACATGACACAAACTATGTTTTCATACAAAGTATACAAACGTGAAATACAAAAACTGCATGAATTCACACCAACATTATGTTGACGTTTTTCCAAAACTCACATGTATTTCAGGTAACTAGGATGGATGTGCGCGTGGTCTTACTCATGCTCGTGGATGTCGCTATGTTTATCGTTAAATAAAGTTGTAACTTTAAAGACAATATGCTATCTCGTGTTGTAAACACTTGACTTATGTTTTCAGTAATGTAATGTTTGAAGTTATTTTTGAGCATGTAGTATGTTTACCTTTCGTATGCAATGAGAACCTTTCACGATCACACCTCGTGCTTCCGCCGCAGAAAGGGGTGTGACAGATTGGTATCAGAGCTGCGATTGTAGTGAACCAGGATTCCTTCTCGAGTCTAGTCGGATCCTTTCACGAAAACAATTTTTCAAAGAGTTTTCATTGCATAAAACGTCCCGCGACATCCACTACCTGAAACTATTTACAAGAGTCTAGAAAAGACACTACGAGACTTAGAGTGCACTTGAGTAGCACCTGTCGTTGACTAGGAATTACTTGCAATTATGTGTGATAATTAGCCTATATACAAATACTAGAAGTAGAATGTCACAAGTATACGTGACTTTACCTGAAAGCAATGGCCTATCTGAAGGAAGAAATACGCGGATGAAACGAACTGTGCGGACTGTGCAAGGAGTTATGTAATTATGGATGCATACATAATTATGGAATTCAGTGCACAGAAACCACATCAAGTCTTGTCACGTATAGGTTCCCTTAGTGCTAGCCTACTAAGTACTCTGCTAGAGTAATAATTGTTTGATGTCACTTATGTGGTATATACCTGTGAATATATATACTACTACTGTCTAGTATGACGATATCAAACAAATGTCTAACCCTGTTGTGTTATGTTCTGCCAGAACATGGCACCCAGGAAAGCTGTGAATGCTCGTAATGATGATCAACCTCCTCCTCCCCCACTGCCAAGGACTGCTGAAGAGCTGAACGCTCTACTGGAAGAAAGGATCTCCGCTGCTATCGCCCAATACGAGGCAAACCGTACTCAAGACAGTGGAGGACCAAGCAACGCTAGGCGTAATGGGAATGAAGATTCGTCTGGAGGCAATGCAGCTCAAGGCTGCACTTTCAAGCAGTTCCTCGACTGCAAACCAATGAACTATGATGGCACAGGAGGTGCAGTAGCATTTGTACACTGGACGGAGAAGACTGAAGCTACTTTCCGCATGAGCAAGTGTACCGCGGATCAGCAAGTCACTTTTGCTACTGGGCTGTTTGTCGATGAAGCTCTGACTTGGTGGAACTTGCAAGCCCAAACCTTGGGCGATGATGCCGCTTATGGCCTAACTTGGGATGAACTGAAGGAAAGAATGAGAGAGAAGTACTGCTCTCGTGCTGAACTCCAAAGACTAGAAACGGAGTTCTGGCACTTGACTATGGAAGGTGCTGACATTAATGGTTATACTCGAAGGTTCCATGATCTGTCTAGAGTGCTTCCTTACATGGTGACTCCTGAATTTAAGCGTGTTGAACGCTACATTTGGGGACTGGCCCCAGAGTTTCGTGGCATGGTAACTTCGGCCAAACCTCAAACAATCACCGAGGCTGTAACTCTGGCTGTCAGCCTTACTGAAGATTGTGTTCGTATGAAGAAGCTGTCACTGAACCCAACAGAAAAGATCGAGACGCATGCTGAGTCGTCCGGTGACAAAAAGTGAAAGCATACAAGTTTGAATCAAGCAACTCGCAACAACAAGGGTTTCAGCAAGAAGCGCGACACTAACCCGCCTCAGGAGACGAAAACTCTTGCAACCAAAGGATACCAAGGCACCATGCCTAAATGCCAAAAATGTAAGTTTCATCATGAAGGAGCTTGTCGCATTCCAAGATGTGACAAATGTGGTAGGTTGGGTCATCAAACAGAAGAGTGTTGGGGAAAAGGAAAGAACCGGAATGGAAATAGTGTTGGTAACAAGAATGGTAACGGGAAGGGGCGGAACCAAGGATGCTTCAGATGTGGAAGAAATGATCATTTCATGAAGGACTGCCCAGAGGGAAACAATGCTCAGGCTCGAGCATTTGTGATTGGAGCAAAGAACGCACGCGAGGACCCTAATGTGGTCACCGGTACGTTCCTCATTAACAATCACTTTGCATCCATATTATTTGACACTGGCGCCGATTATAGCTTCATGTCTGTGGAATTTAAACGCATGCTTGGAATAGAATCTAGTAGATTAGAAATTCCTTATTCCATAGAACTAGCCAATGGTAAACTTGTTGAATCGGGCGAAGTCGTTAGAGGCTGCTCATTAGAACTTGGTGAACGAAATTTCAGCATCGACCTCTTACCTATTCAATTGGGTAGCTTCGATGTAGTAGTCGGCATGGACTGGTTGTCCAAGAACAAAGCTGAAGTTATTTGTCACGAGAAAATCATTCGCATCCCTTTGGCGAATGATGAAACGCTCATCGTGCATGGAGAAAAACGAGACGCACCTCTTTGAATCATCAGTTGTATGAAGGCACATAAGTGCTTAAGGAAAGGATGTGTTGCCTTCCTAGCACACGTTGTAGATAAGAAGGCTGAGGAGCCGAAACTCGAAGACATTCCTATGGTGAAGGAATTTCCTGATGTTTTTCCCGAAGATCTGCCAGGACTACCTCCGCAACGACAAGTCAAATTCCGTATAGACTTGGTTCCAGGAGCCGCTCCTGTAGCCAAGGCGCCCTATCGACTTGCGCCATCCGAAATGCAAGAATTATCTACACAACTCCAGGAGTTGTTGGATAAAGGATTCATAAGGCCAAGCTTCTCGCCTTGGGGAGCTCCAGTATTGTTCGTAAAGAAAAAGGATGGAACTCTGCGGATGTGTATCGATTACAGAGAACTAAACAAGCTCACGATCAAGAATCGGTATCCACTACCGAGGATTGATGACTTATTTGATCAATTGCAAGGATCAAGCTACTATTCCAAGATCGACCTTCGATCTGGATACCATCAGTTAAGAATCCAAGAAGAAAGCGTGCCAAAGACTGCATTCAGAACGCGATATGGGCATTACGAATTTCTTGTGATGCCATTCGGGCTGACGAATGCACCAGCGGTCTTTATGGATCTGATGAACCGCGTATGCAAGCTATATCTCGATAAATTCGTGATTGTATTTATCGATGATATCCTGATCTACTCGCGAACGAAAGAAGAACACGAGCAACACCTCAGAACTATTCTGGAACTACTGAAGAAAGAGAAGCTTTATGTAAAGTTCTCGAAATGCGAATTCTGTATTCGTGAAGTACAATTTCTTGGTCACGTTGTGAATAAGAAGGGCATTCATGTAGACCCGTCTAAGATAGAAGCAATAAAGAATTGGGAAGCTCCCAAGACCCCAACTGAAGTTCGACAATTTTTGAGCTTAGCGGGCTATTATCGGCGATTCATCGAGAATTTCTCAAAGATAGCTCAACCGCTAACGACCCTTACTCAAAAAGACAAGAAATACGATTGGGGTTACAAACAGGAAGAAGCCTTTCAGCTGCTTAAAAACAAGCTATGCGATGCACCGATACTATCATTACCCAAAGGCACTGATGACTTCGTGGTATACTGTGACGCTTCACGACAAGGCTTGGGTTGCGTGCTCATGCAACGCCAGAAAGTTATCGCTTACGCTTCAAGACAATTGAAGGTGCATGAAAGAAACTATACCACTCACGACCTGGAGCTAGGCGCAGTGGTATTCGCCTTGAAGATCTGGCGACACTATCTATATGGTACTCGATGTACAATTTTCACAGATCTCAAAAGCCTGCAGCACATATTTGATCAGAAAGAATTAAACATGCAACAACGACGATGGGTCGAGCTGCTGAATGACTATGACTGTGAGATTAAGTACCATCCTGGAAAAGCAAATGTTGTAGCAGACGCTTTAAGCCGAAAAGAAAGGGTTAAGACCCTAAGGGTTCGAGCATTGGAAATGACCATTCGAACGAACCTCACTACACGCATTCGTGATGCACAACAAGAAGCTCTTAAAGGAGAAAACCGAAAAGCTGAATACCTCCGGGGTATGTTTAAATACATGGTGCCAAACGAAGAGGGAGCCTTATACTTCAAGAAGCGTATTTGGGTTCCACTCTATGGCGGCATTCGAGAAGTCATCCTTGATGAAGCGCATAAATCGAGATACTCGATCCATCCAGGATCGGACAAGATGTATCAAGACTTGAAAGAGTACAATTGGTGGCCGAGACTCAAAAGCGACGTTGCTGTCTATGTTGGAAAATGCCTAACCTGTGCTAAGGTTAAGGCTGAATATCAGAAACCGTCCAGCCTCCTACAACAACCAGAGATTCCCCAGTGGAAGTGGGAACAAATCTCGATGGACTTCATAACAAAATTACCCAGGACCCCGAGAGGGCACGACATGATATGGGTAATAGTCAATCGATTAACGAAGTCTGCGCACTTCCTACCGATCTGAGAAAAAGACAGCACTGGAAAGCTTGCTGAGATATACTTAAAGGAAATCGTGGCACGTCATGGAGTGCCGATCTTGATTATTTCAGACAGAGATGGACGCTTTGTCTCAAGAATCTGGCAATCCTTTCAGGAAGCGTTTGGATCTCAATTAGATCTAAGCACGGCCTTCCATCCACAAACAGACGGCCAGAGCGAACGGACTATACAAACGTTAGAAGATATGCTTCGCGCATGTGTCATGGATCTGGGCGGCAGCTGGGATACTCATCTACCTTTAGTTGAGTTTTCCTACAATAACAGTTATCATACGAGCATAAAAGCCACACCGTTCGAAGCTCTGTGTGGCCGCAAGTGCCGATCGCCCTTATGATGGCCAGATGCTGGAGATAAACGTATGGTTGGTCCTGAACTTGTACAAGAGACAACCGACAAGATTGCGCAGATCCGAGAGCGCATTAAGGCGGCTCGAGATCGACAAAAGAGCTACGCTGATCTGAAAAGAAAACCAGTAGAATTCAAGGTGGGAGACAAAGTGTTGTTAAAGGTCTCACCTTGGAAGGGCGTAGTAAGATTTGGAAAACGTGGAAAGCTGAATCCACGATACATCGGACCATTCAAGATTCTAGAAAGAATTGGTACCGTGGCATACAAGTTGGAGTTACCGGAAGAACTTAATGGAGTACATGATATGTTCCATGTATCCAATCTCAAGAAGAGTCCAACACAAGAAAACGTTATCATCCCAGTGGATGAAGTGCATATTGATGACGCCCTCCGATTTACAGAACAACCCGTTGAGGTTACCGACTGGAAAGTCAACAAGACCAGGAGGAGCAGCATAAAACTTGTCAAAGTACGTTGGAACTCTAAGCACGGACCCGAGTACACATGGGAACGTGAAGACTAGTTCAAAGAAAAGTATCCCCACCTATTCAAGAAGACTCCTGCTAGAGTTAGCTCAGCCTGAATTTCGGGACGAAATTCTTTTAACGGGGGGAGACTGTGACAACTGGCACCAAACCGGTAATTTCCGTACACTTTAATTGTTATTTAATGACTGCAATTATGTGCTTAATTGTTAGCAATGGCTGAACACATACTAAACAAGTGAATTCATGCACGTTGTACACTACAAAATATTGCTTTATGCATAAACAAGAGCGTTGCGTCAGAAATACTAGTAAACTCACCGGTAAGACACACTGTGTCAACAGAACTGCAGAAAGCAGTCAGACATTAAACTTGGAGCCTAGGTGTAGGTCCAACAACACGAATACATTAAAACACAAGAATACATACAAGGGTTTACATATATACCTTACGGAAGCTAAAATACGCACTAAAAAGCACCCGAAACGCACTTTAAGTGCAGAATTTTAATAAATTCAGCTCTAATCAGCTTCTAGACATATAAATATCATGCAAAAATGTCGTTTTATCATCCAGAATACTTCCCTAAGTGTCGGGGATTGAAAGTGTTACAAAAGGATACTTAAAAGACACTATACGACGCAATTTAGCGCTTTAACGAACCGGTATATAACCGAATAACCGGACTTTACCCGGAACACCAAAATAATGCTAGAAGCATTGTTCTTATTTTTCTAAGCTAGTTAGGGTCCCCAAACACCCTAACACCTACAAAAAAAAAATATCTAATAACCAAACCACGTAACTAATACTTGAAATTGAACTAAATGCTAACTAAGTTAGTTTAACCTAAGCTACTACCCCCCCCCCCACCTATGGACGGCTACAACAAGGATCCCATCTCTTGATTTGTTTTGATAATTTAATGGATCATGTCTTGTACTTTGAAAGCATAATATCCAAGGGATTAAGTGTTAAGATGGATATAAGAAAGACCTTGGAGTTCATAACCATCATTCACCTTCTTCACACTTCACCACACTTTCTCCCTCTTCCTCCCTACCCCTCGGCCGAGAACCATCCACACACCACCACCATATTCAAGTCTTGATCAATCATTCCAAGTTACTTACAAGGTGCTAGAGATCATACAACGAAGCCCGGTGTGTTCGGAAGTTGAAGAACCTCAACCGTTTGCTTTTATCCACCACTTTTACGCCTTGTTTCTTCCCTAGCCTTGTGCTAGTAGTAAGTGTTCTAAAACACCATCTTGTTCTTGTTTATGGTGGTTAATAGGTGATTTAATGGTTAAAAATTACGAACACTAAAGAACATAACCTAAAGTCTTGAACATAAGATGATTAAGGTGGATAAAGGAAAGATGTGTGTGTAAATCTTGTAGATCTTGTATAGTTGTTATTATTTGATGTTGTTGATTAGTAGAAACAAGATGGATCATCATCTAGACATACTAGTCCATGTTTGAGGGCATGAACTAGTAGGATGTAAAAGTTAGAAAGATGAAGGATGATGGATCCATCCATTCATAAGTCTTGAACTTGAATAAACATGACTTTTCTTGTAAAATGAAGTTGTAAACTTGTAGATCTAAAGATCTACAAGTGGTTTTCCGGAAGAACCAAGTGGAAAATACTAGATTGTTAAAAACCCAGATGTTGTATGAACTAAATACATTTTTAGCAAGTAAACAAGTGTATAAACGCTTGTGTAACAAGAAAATTTCACGAAGAAATATTTTTGGAAATCATGACTAGAAGTTGTGAAAATACAAACTCTTTAAAAATAAAGTTTTTAAGAAACTAATCATATTTTTTAAAGGTAACAAGACTCACTAAATGTGCTAATAAGTTACTACGTATTTTTACAAACTCTCAAGTTCATAAGTTTGTGGTATATGCTTGTTTTGACAAGTTTGGTAAATAAAGATTGTGTTGTTAATGTTGTTGATGATTTAAAAGAAAATAAACACATGTTTTGAAAACATGGGAAACCTCCATTTTTAGGGGAAACTCTATCAAAATTTCTATAAATTTTGACACTTAGAAAATATAAGTTTTTGATAAACTTATTCCCTAAAAATGTATTTAAAAATATTACCAAGGTTTCCCTAATTTTTGGTGATAAGAAATGATGATTTCTTCAAGATTAAAATTTATGTTAAGTATGTATATTTTTGAGAGAAAAATATATATTATTTGATCACCAACTTTTGTGCTAAGTGTATATAGTATGTGTTATACATGCTAGTGTATTAAGACTTAAAAATACACTAAATACTCATGAGAAGTATAAACATAAAAAAATACACATACAACATGCAAGATACATAATTCGGGTGCAAAGTGCAAAACACGAGATACTTATATTAATTTTGAGAAAATAATATAAGTAAGATACTTAGTTAAAAATATAAAATATTTTTAACACAACAATACAAATATAAAAGAGAGTGACTGTACTTGTGCGACGCAAGTCTAGTGACTAACGTTAAGAAAACGCGTATAGGTCACGACATTAATTAAGCAAATCCGGTGAAGTTTACGACGCAAGAAACGCAAAGTTGTGAGTTCATGCTCCCCCTTTTCTTTTAACTGTTTTCAGTTTTATAACTTCGGGGGTGAAATACATGTACGAATGTTACAATGCTTATAAATGGTATGATAACAAGAAGCACACTTGGTGAGAACGAGTACCAAGTGTGATGAGATATAAGAATACAAGAAGCGCACTTGGTGAGAACGAGTACCGAGTATGATGCATTTTGAGAAATGATACGAGAAATCGTGTCACGAATAGGGTACCATAAGCACCATTAATCAACAATATACCTAGACCGCAGAACAAAAGGTTAGATCTAACGGGTGCCGGGCAGCCACACTCTTGGTGAGGAAGAGAACCGAGTAGTGCTTTTGTGTCTCAGAATATGCCAACTAGAAAAATGCCTAAGGTTTGGTGACTTCCTATGTCGTGTCACATGTTAATGGCCTTGCAACCCATTAACAATCCTGATACTTACAGGAAATCTTTATTTACATAAGATTCATACCATACTAAAACTTGATTTATACTTGAGTACGTGGGGTACTCAAGAAAACTTGAATTATACATGAGTACGTGGTGTACACATGAATACTTGATTTATAGATGAAAACTTGATTTATACATGACACAAACTATGTTTTCATACAAAGTATACAAACGTGAAATACAAAAACTGCATGAATTCACACCAACATTATGTTGACGTTTTTCCAAAACTCACATGTATTTCAGGTAACTAGGATGGATGTGCGCGTGGTCTTACTCATGCTCGTGGATGTCGCTATGTTTATCGTTAAATAAAGTTGTAACTTTTAAGACAATATGCTATCTCGTGTTGTAAACACTTGACTTATGTTTTCAGTAATGTAATTTTTGAAGTTATTTTTGAGCATGTAGTATGTTTACCTTTCGTATGCAATGAGAACCTTTCATGATCACACCTCGTGCTTCCGCCGCAGAAAGGGGTGTGACAGTATGCTCGCCAACATTTTTGTTGATAGTATTTTAATACATGTTGCAGGTTGATAGTAGCTGGGATTCGAGGAAACAAGCTAGGATGATGCTTAGAAACTCATCTAGTTTAATCAGGAAATTTTGAACAATATTTGAAACTTGATGTATTCCGATGAATTCTGTGGTTGTGGATCGTTTGATTTTAGACAATTTCATGAAACTTAATTAATTCATATTGAAACAAATAGTGTTGTGGAATCTCTTGAGCAATCTGAACGCTTAGTGCCGCGCCCCGATGTTTCCGCCATCGGTTGGGGTGTGACTTATACATCAGTAGCATGTTGTCCACGAATGTATGTATATATATAAAACAATGGTTTGATGTTTTATTTCATTAACAAAGCCCATGCAAAGAGCATGTAACGTCTCGCTTTTCGCAGCTTTCCGTTTTTAGAAAGTTTGTATCGTAATTATATTTTTCGGAAACTCATTTCCTTTGTAATCGTATTTCGTCTCAAGCCATTGTAAACCCGAGACATTGATCGTAATGAAATGAATCTTTTATACGTCATTTATACATTGTTTATACTTTGATACGTACGTTTGTTGTTACATAATCCCTCTAAACATAAGTTTAACTCATAAACGACGATCGTGTATTTGTAATTCGTAAATCTTCTATACATTCAATCACATGGCTATTCGATTATAAGATTAAGTTACATAACCTTCACTTGATTAATACCTGAATATGAATCTTCCAGTTTTTTTTTGTCTTTCTCATCCCTTTTAATGAAGGGCAAAATGGTTTTTTAACGTTTTATTATAACAAATTAAAAAATCTAATCATTTTTCCTTTTATTAAAATGGAGGAAAAAGACAAAAAAACTAGATGCTAACTGAAAAATCTGACAAGATTTTGCTTTTGAATGAAAATGGCAATAAAATTGAAACACAGAGACCTAGATTAAAAAGGTTTGAGTTCTGGACTAAATTGGCAAAAGTGACCAAACCTCAGGGACCATTTTGGTAGTTTACTCATTAAAAAAATGAAATGTAAAATGTATCTTTAATGAACCTTAATATTTCTTTTTAACTTATGTTTATTCATTTTATAACAATGAGATTTTGAGATATAAAATAGGGTAAATTACACTTTTCGTCCTTTATGTTTGTATCAAATTGCAATGGATACACTTTAACTTCAATAATTACAACCACAATCCTTTATTTGGAAAACTCATTACATTTTTCGTCCTTTGACGCTAACTAGGTTAAAAATTTCAAGATAAGGCTGACATGTGCACCTCATGTGAGGGTATATTAGTAATTTTACCTGTTATATTAACAATATATGTATACACAAAACGTAAACAATAAACATAAAGTCTCTCTCTCTTCTCATCCTCTTTCTCTCTCAATATACACTCTTTCTCCTACCTACCGTGACTTATCTTTCACCTCCACAAGATACATAAGTAAACTTTGAAGATCTGAACTCATCATACACAATCAGTCCCTGAACCCACCTACCCTTTCTTTCGACAACCACCGTACATGAACCCACCAACCACCACTATCAGATCCTAACTAGAAACCATCACCCCTCTTTCTCCCAACCACCACCACCCACCACTACCTCTACCACTACCCTTAAAATTAAAATACCAAACCTGTATCAGCCAGACAATTTGAAATCCCCTTTGTTTATCTTTCACGCAACAAAATAACTTTAACCCTAAAATTACAGTCGCTCCCATCGTGGATTTCTCTAATTAAACCACAAGTCCACAAATACAACTAAAAAATTCATGGGAAATGGAAATAACCAAGTAGGTTCGCTTGGAATCACAGTTTCACTCCCAGATCGGTTTGTTTAAAAAGATCAGTTTCCATTGACGGAATCTTAAATCGGAATTTGGTTCACCGACTTGTTTCTCTATCTGACAAACTCCCTCTCTCACACACTCACCATGTGTCTGCTTTTGCAGGAATGATGAAGAAGATGATTACAAAGAACAAGCTTGAAAAACATTTTTTGACTTTTTATTCGGATCTATGATTCTGAGTTAACACTAATGTTTTAATCTTGATTCTGAATTTCACACTGTTGATTACTGATGTGCGCAAAATGCAACATATAAATTACATCAAATGTGGCATAAAACTAACCCTTTTTTAGTACTAATGTTGGAAAAAGTGTGTTTTTGTCTTCCTTTTGTATTTTCCGGATTAAAAGAGCTTAAATGAACAAAAGAAGCAAAAATACAGCTAAATCTAACGATAATATAAGAAAAGGGAAGAAACGTGGCATGCCCGACCCCTCGACAGCATCTCCCAAAGCAAAAAAACAAGAAGAAAGCTGAGCATGGGGCTGTGCCCAGCTCAACACGGGGCGTGCCCAGCGGACACGTGGCGTGCCTAGCGGACACGGCCCCGTGCCCAGCGGACACGGGGGCGTGTTCAGGTGTCTGCAGAAAAGATAAAGTTGTAGAAGCTTCTATTCCCGACACGGGGGCATGCCCAGCTCAACACGGGGTCGTGGTCAACGCTAAGATTCGCATAATCCAAGCAAATCTTGATAGTACAGATACGCTTCTGCACACGGGGCCGTGCCCAGCGGACACGGGGGCGTGGTCAACTAATGCAGACAAGATGCAATTAATGAAGAAAGAGAAGGAAGGTGGACACGGGGCCGTGCCCAATGGGGACGGGGCCGTGCCCGAGCGTCTGTTCAGGCTATAAATAGGGGTGCTTGGCTCATTTGCAAACCATCCCTTGGCACACCACCTCTCTCACACTTCACCCACCACTCATCACCATCACAACACCATCATCCACCACCATTATCCATCATCCATCATAGAGTGTGTGAGTCGTCTCGGGATCCAAGATTGATCGTAAGAGTTCTTGACAATCAAAGGCCATGTTTGCCTAAGTCTCTTACATCACTTGGTGAAGACAAGTGTCTAGTGTAATACTTTTATTTTTAATCTTTTCGCACTTTTTATTTGGTTATGTATTAATGACTTTAATAACTAGTTTCTTATGTTGAAGGTGATTCTTCCTTATCGTTTGTCCGTGGTGTCTTGGCATTATTTTACTGTCTATATAAAATAAAATATTTTCACCATTCATATCTCCACGGTCTATATGGAGGTATGTTGGCTACCTGGTCGGGGGTTAAGGGAACGGTTTGGTAAGAGTCTTGCCTTGTTCAGTGTATAGATCCTGCAATGACCTGGGTCAAATTTAGTAGGACCTCCTTCAATACCCACCGGTATTAGATGGCGGGGGTCCAAACTCTTTGATCCCCTCATATGTAAGCTACTATTAAAACTTTAACCCGGCTACTTAGGACTGTATCCCTGCTGACTCAGACTACTTAGCCGAGGGTAACATCACCTTCAAAAGAGGGGCCTACCACATTATGCATTAATAACTTAATTAATTATCTTTCAATAATCCGACCCTTTAGGATTGTATCCTTGCTGACTCAAACTACTGGGTTGAGGGTAAAGTCACATCCAAAAGAGGGGCCTACTACAATAACTAAGATAACCTCTTAAAAAGTGCAAAAGTGCGGAAATAATCAAAGGTTACACTAAACACTAGTCGGATCCAAGTGATTCATCTTGTCTATCTGTTTATTTTATTTTTCAGCATTTTAGTTAGTTTTATTTTTCTTGTTTAAAAACCTTTTTCTAAACTTTTGATTTGATTAGACGTTGAGGATAAACCGGTATTAAAAGCTCTTGTGTCCTTGGATGACCTCGGTATCTTACCAACACTATACTACGCTCACGATGGGTGCACTTGCCCATATGTGTGTTTAGTGTTAGTAAATATCGTGTTTTATAAATTTAAAACTTGGCTAAAAAGTGTAAAAAGGGCTAAAAATATATATAAAAATCTACGACACTCACGCACATCAAGTTTTTGGCGTCGTTGCCGGGGACACAAGGATTTTAAGAAAGCTAAGTTTTTAAAAGAGTTAAACACTAACACAAAAATTGACGAAACGGTAAGCATTAAGTTAACTAATGATCAAACTTCGCTAATAAAACAAGACCCATTTGAAATTAACATTACACCGGTTCCATGTTTTTTTTCAAAATTCATTTATTAGTAATATCACAATTGATAAGGATCTTTGTGTTAACATAATGCCAACCTACATTTTCGAAAAATTAAGTATTGGTGATTTTTCTCCACTTCAAATACCCATTTTTCTATCCAATCTGAATGTAATAAAATCAATCGGTGTAGTTGAGGATGTCTTTGTTCAAACAAATCAAATGGTAATCCCAACCGACTTTGTCATCCTCGATGACACTTCTCTAGTATTGGGACGGCCTTTTGTAAAACCCCACGAAGCTTTGAAAACCGGAAGCGCAACAATCTACCTATTCAATTAGGGGCATTTAAAAAGAGTGTCGATCTTGAGCGTTCAATGAAATATCCATTCGGCAATGACGACCCCCTAATTGAAGATGAGCCAGAACCACCCGATAAGGAGGGTCTTGCCAAGGACCCTCATAAACGTGGCGCACCACGGAGGCATTCCGCGGAACTATCCGTAGTTTTAGTTTAAATTTACTTTTATGTTTCCTAGTTTAGTCTTAATTTTCAGGAATAAAACACACTCGGGATGATGGAGGTTACTAAGGGAAACTTGAACCCACACCCCATGCACAAAAACAGAGCCTCCCGACAATTTTTCTTCATTAAAGCAAGATCAGCACGGGGTCGTGCTCAGCCCAACACGCCCCGTGCCCGAGGTTCTGCAGAAAATGCCCAGTTCAAGTAACTGGACACGGGGCCGTACTCACTGAACACGCCCCCGTACCCAACCTTCTGTTTAAATTTTATACTGGCAGTCTGACCACAGGGCCGTGCTCAGCCAACACCACCCCGTGTTCAGCTACCCAGTAACATAAAATCTTGTTTTTAACCCACTTGTACACATTTTAATCAACCGAAAAACTTATTTTTGGGACACATTGAGGACAATGTGTAATTTAAGTGTGGGGGGGGGGGTGCTAAAACCTTGAATCTTGCAAGTCCTAAAAACAAGCCTTACACAAAACTCTATTGGAACCGCTAATCACCCCAATTTTTTTTCAAAAATTTTCATTTTTTACTTGTCTTGGTTTAATTTGGGAATAACAAGTTCTAAAAAGGTTATATTTTTACAAATTTACAACCGATCGCGTCGTGATAAAAAGAACCAACATAAGAAAATTATGAAACGGCATGACAAATCTAGTTAAAATTTGATTATATATACTTGATCACATTAAAAACCCATTCCCACAAAAAGTGAGTTTTGAGCCTTTATTGAGCATACAAATACACATCTTTAGATTAAATGCCCATCTTTCGTTTCTTGTGTGAATAGCCGCTTGGTTTCTTACGACTCTAGAACTTTCCATGACGATACATTCCCGGTCCTAACCAACTTAACCCCGAGTAAGTAAATGATGGAGGCATTAGGACTAACCCTTTTTTCTTTCAACACCATTTTTTTTACCACCTACCCAAAATCCCCCTAGTTAACCCCTTTGAGCTTAAACCTTTTCATTTCTAAACCCAAAACAAACACCCTTTACCCACCAAAACCCTTTTTCATTTTAACCCTTTATTTTAGTACAAAGCTCGGTTTTCATGTGACATTCCTTATCAAAAAAAATGTTGAAGCCAAAAAAATAAACAAACAAGTTCATCAAAAAGAACTTTGTTTGAAGAATTGCTTCATTAAAAAAAACAAAACAAAAAGTCTTACGAAAACCGACGCTTTTTACGCCTTTCGCCCTTTTCTACTAACCACTAACCCAACCACCTACCTTTAACCCAAGCCTAACCCTTCCCCCCAAAAGTCCTCTTGATATTTACAAAGGTATATAGTTAAAAAGAAGGAGGATTGATTGCTTGGCAAGCGTATGGTAGGAGTAAGTTCCATGCCGCTCTCGAGTGTTTCACAAAAAATACATCTTCGACCGAGTGTTGAGTGATCCCCCGTGAGGTATGTGAACTTGTATATAAATGGAATTTTAAAAAAGGCATGTTATGCCCTAATAAGTAATTTATTTTATGTAATGTTCTATATAAATCATGACGAATAGGATTGTAAATAAATAAAAATAAAACCTAATAAAGAATCTTGGAAATCCCGACACTCTATGACAAGCCCTAAAACCTTCTCTTCTACCCATTCCATTTGGGAGTGTAAGCCACATTATAAAGAGTTTTGCTTGAGGACAAGCAAAGATTCAAGTGTGGGGGTATTTGATGTGCGCAAAATGCAACATATAAATTACATCAAATGTGGCATAAAACTAACCCTTTTTTAGTACTAATGTTGGAAAAAGTGTGTTTTGTCTTCCTTTTGTATTTTTCAGGATTAAAAGAGCTTAAATGAACAAAAGAAGCAAAAAATGCAGCTAAATCTAACAATAATATAAGAAAAGGGAAGAAACATGGCATGCCCGACCTTTCGATAGCATCTCCCAAAGCAAAAAAACAAGAAGAAAGCTGAGCATGGGGCTGTGCCCAGCTCAACACGGGGCGTGCCCAGCGGACACGGCCCCGTGTCCAGCGGACACGGGGGCAAGTTCAGGTGTCTGCAGAAAAGACAAAGTTGTAGAAGCTTCTATTCCCGACACGGGGGCGTGCCCAGCTCAACACGAGGCCGTGGTCAACGCTAAGATTCGCAGAATCCAAGCAAATCTTGATAGTACAGATACGCTTCTGCACACGGGGCCGTGCCCAGTGGACACGGGGGCGTGGTCAACTAATGCAGACAGATGCAATTAATGAAGAAAGAGAAGGAAGGTGGACACGGGGCCATGCCCAATGGACACGGGAGCGTGCCCGAGCGTCTGTTCAGGCTATAAATAGGGGTGCTTGGCTCATTTGCAAACCATCCCTTGGCACACCACCTCTCTCACACTTCACCCACCACCCATCACCATCACAACACCATCATCCACCACCACTATCATCCATCATCCATCATAGAGTGTGTGAGTCATCTCGGGATCCAAGATTGATCGTAAGAGTTCTTGACAATCAAAGGCCATGTTTGCCTAAGTCTCTTACATCACTTAGTGAAGACAAGTTTCTAGTGTAATACTTTTTATTTTTAATCCTTTTTGCACTTTTTATTTGGTTATGTATTAATGACTTTAATAACTAGTTTCTTATGTTGAAGGTGATTCTTCCTTATCGTTTGTCCGTGGTGTCTTGGCATTATTTTACTGTCTATATAAAATAAAAGATTTTCACCATTCAAATCTCCACGGTCTATATGGAGGTATGTTGGCTACCTGGTCGGGGGTTAAGGGAACGGTTTGGTAAGAGTCTTGCCTTGTTCAGTGTATAGATCCTGCAAGGACCTGGGTTAAATTTAGTAGGACCTCCTTCAATACCCACCGGTATTGGATGGAGGGGGTCCAAACTCTTTGATCCCCTCATATGTAAGCTACTATTAAAACTTTAACCCGGCTACTTAGGACTGTATCCCTGCTGACTCAGACTACTTAGCCGAGGGTAACGTCACCTTCAAAAGAGGGGCCTACCACATTATGCATTAATAACTTAATTAATTATCTTTCAATAATCCGACCCTTTAGAATTGTATCCTTGCTGACTCAAACTACTGGGTTGAGGGTAAAGTCACCTCCAAAAGAGGGGCCTGCTACAATAACTAAGATAACCTCTTAAAAAGTGCAAAAGTGCGGAAATAATCAAAGGTTACACTAAACACGAGTCGGATCCAAGTGATTCATCTTGTCTATCTGTTTATTTTATTTTTCAGCATTTTAGTTAGTTTTATTTTTCTTGTTTAAAAACCTTTTTCTCAACTTTTGATTTGATTAGACGTTGAGGATAAACCGGTATTAAAAGCTCTTGTATCCTTGGACGACCTCGGTATCTTACCAACACTATACTACGCTCACGATGGGTGCACTTGCCCATATGTGTGTTTAGTGTTAGTAAATATCGTGTTTTATAAATTTAAAACTTGGCTAAAAAGTGTAAAAAGGGCTAAAAATATATATAAAAATCTACGACACTCACGCACATCAAGTTTTTGGCGTCGTTGCCGGGGACACAAGGATTTTAAGAAAGCTTAAAATCGACGGCCTAATCAGTTTTTCAAAACCTTTTTAAAACGCGCGCATTTTTTTACATTTTAGTTAGATTTGCATTTACAGTAGCCTGAACACGGGGCCGTGCTCATGGAACACGCCCCGTGCTCAACGAAATCAGTAACTTCAATTCAAACGCCAAGATACAGACTCTGTACACGGGGCCGTGTCCAGTCTCTGTTTCCGTTTTTTTTTTGTTTTCTGGTCTCGAGACTCTGTTGTGGTCTGTTGAGTGATTCTTATGGATCGATACTCAGGAGGATACAACTACACCTATGAGGCGGATGATTATAGGGAGGACTATTGCACTAATTGTGGTAACCCACACTCGGTTCAATATTGTAACTTATTTCAACCATCCACTTCATACACCTATTATGAGGAGCCCAGGTACGAGCCATTAACTTCATACACATCCTATGAAGACCAAAGGTATGAACCTTCTCCCTCATACTCATATTTTGATGAACGAAGGTATGAGCCTTCATACTCATACTTTGAGGAACCAAGATATGAGCCTCCACCTTCATATACTTATTATGAGGATCCATGGCGTGAATAACCCACCTCATATGAGTATTATGAAGAACAAAATTACAACCCTTATCCATCATATACTTACAATGAAGAACAATGGTGTTGAGGAAACAATGGTTAACTGGGTAGGGTTAATTCACTAGTCTCGTCAAGTAGGGTTAATCCCTCCTTTTCGAGGATCGCAGGCTGGATCGTCCGCTGGTTGATCTCATGCACAAGGAAACAAACCGTGACTCGTAACAAGGAGAATGGGGTGGGGGGTGCTCCTTGTTACCACTCTCTGGCGTGAGAATCAGTAATTTGCTTGGGAAGCAAAGTGTGATAGTAGTAGTAGTGAGAGAGTTGTGAAGAGATACCTCAAACCTGGTTTGGGATGGGTACTTATAGCCGAGGAGTGAAGGAGGGTAGTTAAGTAGCTAGCCTGACATCGCACAGCCCCCTGTAGGTGTGTCAGGCCTGTCGATTACGGTGGTGATGCCACGTCCTGCTGTGGTGTCAGGCTGTTGCATACATGTGGGCTGACAAGTGACTGTTCTCAGTGCCACTTGCACTGTGGTGTCAGACCCACTTACTTTGTGGGCAGGATGCGGTGCTGGGCCGCATCGCTGCTTGCGGTAACTAATGTTTTTCCCGCGTTCTTGTTCTAGCCAAGATGGATGCGGGATGCGGTGCCGTGCTGCATCACCGCTTGGTGACTGTTTCTGTTGTCCAGATCCCTTGTCGTGACGAAAATGTTCATAAGATGTGGTGCCAGGCCGCATCGCTATGCGTAACATTCGTTCTCGTACTTAAGGTAAGTCTTCTCATCAATGGACAGATTGGTTTCAACCGCTGTGTTCGCGCGTGCCCGCACGGATACAGATAAGTTCTTGCTGGTGGGGGTTTTTGATAAGGGTAATGGTCACTCGCGGTCGTGCTGAAGCGAGATCTGGGACCATACCCCTTCAAGTCCCCCCAGTCTAGTGTTCCTTCCTTATGCAAGTTGCATGTGGGAGGGATACTGGACTATGGTGTCTAGAAGGTAGAATATGGGCCATGCAGATGGCTCCTACTTTCAGTAAATCAAGCTGCGGGTCCAGTGAGGTCTCTTCCGTACCGGTGAGCAAGTTTCGTTTGATGCGGAATTCTCAGCCAAGGATTTGATCTGGTAACATGGTCTACCTTTTTCTGATGTCATCAGCCACCTGTTGGTGTTTCGAACCAACCTTTGAAACGGTGACTGAAGACGTTAGCAGGGTTCGAACCAACCTTTGAGTTGGTGACGGAAGGTGTCCGTTGCCGCAACTCTAGTTGTAACCTCTGCGTCAGCTTAGGTACTGCTGTAAGTGCTTTGCTCAAGCTCTATGTTCATCAACTGGACATTCAACGATGATCCCTGCTTTGTGGGGTGTTCGTTTTCTTCCAGTTTAACTCTCAAGTAACCGCATGTCTTGTGTGGTTTAGCTCTCTAGTTACCGCACGTCCTTTTGTGGTTTTAACTCTCAAGTAACCGCACGTCCTTTTGCGGTTACCTCGTTGCTACACAACGTTGGCCATGTGTAGTCGAGCTACATGGGGTACTTGCGTCATTGTTGGTCGTGTTTGGTCGAACAATGTGAATCTGGACTATGGGAAAATAAACATGGTTATAGGCATGGAAGTGCCCACCATTTTTTATTCTATGCGGTCCATAGGTGGGCAACAGAGTCATAAGCAGACTTGTTACCACTGTTCCTTAACTACTTTCCTTCACGCTTTGGTGGAAAGTAGTTTTCCTTGACGTAGTGTTGCCGAATGAGATCACCTTTAGATACTTGGGAATCTGGGTGAAACTCGTCCGCATTCGTTCTGTAACCACTTTCCTTCACGCTTAGTTGGAAAGCAGTTTTCCTGGAAGTAGCTTTGATCAACCGTGTGGTGGTTTAGTTGTGGCTCTTCCGTAGCTACCGTTTGCGTATTTGTAATTCGCCGCAGCTACTCGTGAGTGTCTGCGGTTTTCAGCAAAGAACTCGCTTCTAGAGAGTTTGAAGCTTGTTTGTGGCTCTTGAAGGATCAGGAGTCAGGGTTGCTGATGTGCGGTTGCTCAGCATACTTGACCTTTGTCCTAAGGAGAAGCTTTTTTGCGTCCCCTCCGTGGTTGTGAACCGGACACGAGGGATTTGAAACTTGAAGAAGCTTGCATGGAATGCGGTGTGCCGCATCCTGGGAAGCGGTTTTCGCAGTCCAAAGAACCACGCTGGTTCTGAGTATCTGACACACCTGTATGGGCTCGTGTGTGTCATCTCCGCATATTCCACGTGTGCTCGTAGGTATATGCGGACATTGGTTATACCCCTTTACATAATGTAGTGATATTTATTTTTGCCTTTTTTGAGGGGTATGTAAAAAATGACATGCGGTATGGGTTATGGTGCGGTAAACCAGAGAAACCGCATGCCGCTTATGTTTGGATAATGTTGTCGCTTTTGCGCTGCATACGTGGCTGAACGCACGTGTGGGTTGGTGAATGTTGGTAGGATTCTGTCATGTGCTGAACCGAAAGGACGTTTGCACTGCCCGAGGTCATAAATGCACTGTAGCAAGTAGTGTAAAAGTCTCTTTTGTCAGGCGCGTGGACGGCCACGCGCGTGTGATAACTGTCAGCGGAACCGTCGCTGAACACGTGGCGTCGCGTAATTCGCCCATTTTGAACGTGATGATTCAGTTACTGCATCACATTAATTGCGATGAGTATATAAGGGGAAACCATTTGTGATTTCCTCTCACTTGTTCAAAATTTTGAAAATTTCCGGTTTAGAGAAAAAGTGCTTCCTTTGTCTTCTCCGATAAACTTGTCTGTAATTCCGGTGGTTTCCTGAGTTTCTTGTGTCCCACTCTGGTGTATTCTTGATTACTTTCCTTGATGGCTGAACCATCCGATCCACACCATACTGAGGGTGAAAACCCTGAACATTCTTCGCCGGTGGTGGCGGAAGAAGAAGAAGACGGTGGTAGTGCCCCCGGCGGGGACCTACCGGTGCTGAAGTGGTCAAAGAGTCAGTTTAAGAACTTGATGACCAGCATTCAAATGCCTCAGGAGTATGGGGCTGTTTATCCCAGGAGGGTGACACCGGTGCCGATGCTCCGGCCGGTTATGTCACCATGTGGGCTGATTCCTTCATTGATGGTAACCTTCATTTACCATTAACTGTTTTTGTTGCTGAGGTTTTGGAGTATTACAAGCTCCATATCTCCCAAATGAGTCCATTTGGGATTATTCGGATTAGAAATTTCGAGTACACCTTCCGTGTTCTTGGTTTGGAGATTACCGTTGAAAATTTCCGGCGGTTCTACCAGTTGACGGTGAACACCGGGTTCTTTTCTTTTGGGCAACGGTATGGGAGCCCCAAGCTGATGACCCCTCCAAAGGGTATTACAAAGTGGAAGACAAAGTTCTTCTACATTAAGGCAGCCGCGATCGTTGCCAGGATGACCTTCCGCAATGTGAACGAGGCGATCCCTGCGGAGGATATTAATCTTCCTAGTGCGGATACGGTGGAGTGGTTCCCAAGGTTGAAGACCGTTGAGCATAAGAAGCTGGATAACTCGCAGCTGTGGGTGCTGCGGATGATGTTGACCAGGCCCGATAGGAAGTCAAGGCCCATTGTGCGGGAAAAGAGTGGTGGTAAGTATCCTTACTCTTGTGCAGTTTCCTTGTTTCCTTATTCGTTACTGATTTACAATTGTACTATCAGCGGATGCTGCTTTGTGGAGGATGTTTGATCCGACCTTCACGGGAAAGGTTGAGTTACTTCCGCTTGCGGAAGGTGAAAAAGGTTTTAATTTGACTATTGTCAACAACTTCCGCGTGCCTGATCGCGAGGGGTTGAACGCACCCCTGCCGCAAGGCCAAGGTATATTCCATAATCCTCTTTCTTGCCTTGTAAAGAAGTTCTTATTTGTTTGTTTGACGATTTAAACGTAGGTACTCTTGGTACCTTGGGGAAATTTGAGATGAAAGGTGCCCCCAAGAAGCATGCAGAGAAGAAGCATGTGGAGAAGGCTGTGCGGGGTCGCGGCAAGAAAAAGCCTGTTGTTGTTGTTGTTGTTCCTCCTTTGGTGCCGCAGGCGGCAGGTATCTCTCGTTCTCGTTTCCGCAGATATACCGATTACATGGTAGTGTCTGACACCCTTGAGGGTTTGGGTGTTCCAGGTGGTGGTGCGGCGGCAGGTGGATCCTCTGCGGGTTCCAAACCTGCCGATGAGAAGAAGAAAAGAAAGATATACGATAAGGCTGCTGGTGCCGGTGAGAAGAAACGTCCAAGGATACAGATCAAACGGACAACTGCTGTTTCTCAGGCGAAGCCTGTGGTTACGTCTGGTAAGTGATTCATAACCTTTACAAGTGTTTTGTTATTGTAACTTGTATTTGATGGTTATTGTTGCTTTGTTCACAGAATCGCAAGATGAAGGTTTCTCTATGTTTGATGCTCCTCACTCCCCCCCGCATGATACAGCTGCGGATGCGGGGGTTAATAAAGAATTTACCAGAAGCCCTTCTATTAAAGTGGTGCCTGAGCCCTCTGCGCGGGCAGAGGATACTGGGAAGGGACCTGCGGCCCAGATCTTTGATACGGTGGATTCTCATGATAATCTGATCTCCCCGCAGGATACCGATGATCTGAACCTGAAGTTTGCGGATACTAAAAAGAAAAAATCTCCTGCTGCCGAGACAACTTCCGGTTCCGCTTCCGGGGGTGCGGGTTTTAAAGGGCCTCCTATTCAGCCTGAAGAGTCTGAATTGGAGTTATACTACCGCACTTATACTGAAAACCGGGCTGTGAATTATCACCATCCCCTTGGAATGTGATGCAAGGGGATGATATTTCTGCTGATCCCTCCGCGTGTAGGGAGATTTTGGGTGGTTTGGGCACCCCATTTGAAGTTAACCGGGCCCGCGGTTTGCCACGTGAGCTCCGGATCAATCAACTCTCCTCCATGCTTGTGGGGAGTTCCATAATGGCGAATGCCATTATGGAAGACTACAAGGTGCTGGGGCGCAAGGAGGAGGAAACTGCTCGGTTGCGGGATGAGGCTGAAGAGTTGGTTAAGGCTGCGCGTGAGGGTGCGGAGCAGCTCAAAAGAGATAAGGCTGCCTTTGAGCGGCATAAGCAGACTGAGGAGTGGGCCGCAACTGCTGAGCTTAAACAGGTTCGTACCCTCACCAAACTGCTTTCTGATGAGCGCAAGAGTTGGAAAGAATCTTGGGCCAAACAGAAAGAAACCATGTTTCGTGTTCGTCAGGAGCTGACAAACGTCAAGGCAGCGAACGCAGCTTTGAGCAAGGAGAAAGCTGCTCTGGTAAAGGAGAAAGTTGCTGCTGAGGTGGCGGCCAAAGAGGCTGAGGCGGCGGTTAAAGAGGCCAAAGAGGCGGGGGCCCGCACCTCCAAGGCTCTTGAAGAGGCAAACGCTGACCGCACCACCTTAAACAAGACTGTGAAGGACCTCCAGGTATGAGTTTCTTTTGCTCTTGAATTTGTAAATTTATTTCACAAGTATGATCGGGCATCTTTATATACTTGTGTTTTCCTTGTTGAAAGGCTGAAGTACGGAGCCGGGTGGCCATTCTTGAGGAGGTCTCTGCCCGTGCTGCTGAAGCTGAAGCGCGGGCTAGGGATGCTGTCGAGGCTAGGGATAGCCTTATTTCTTTATTCAATCAGCTCAAGGATGATCGCGATTGGATGCGTGATCACGATATTGGTCATGTAAGTATCCGGTGCCTTTGCTTTTGTTTAGGTTTGTCTGTGATAACCTTATTGCTTGTGCTTTGCAGATTGTTAAGGCTATCCTTGACACACCTGAGAATGCAGCTGGTGTAGATCTGATTAGGCTGCATGCGCGGGAGGCTGGTTTTAAAGCTGGCTACAACCGGTGCATCAGTCATATCAACGTTTTATCCCAAGGCAAATAAACCGATGAAAGGTCCGGATTCCATGGCGTGGATACCGAAGCGCGTCTTGCTGCCGCTCTTGCAGCATACAATGACATGCCCATTTCCGCCCTTGAGGAACTCGACAAATGCTTGGACGCGGAAGACTATATGGACCGCTTACGGTTGTTGTATGGTGATGACGAAGAGGAAGAGGAGGAAGTGGCCGCTGGTGATGGCAAGGGTGGTGCGGGTTCCAGCGGTACAAAGAAGGACTAGGGTGGCCTGCGTGCCCTTTTTTGTTTCCTCTATGTAAATGTTAGAAACTTTATGTAAATATCTTATACACCGCGTTGGTGTAGACATTTTTTGAATACAAAGTTTTAACCGTTTCGTTCAAGTTGTACAAGTGTTTTTACTACTTGCATGTTTGAACTTGTATGAGTTAATGTTATTGTGAATAACACTAAGTTTGTATTTGCCTTTTGCGTATCTAGGTGATATGCAAGTATGAAGAACTCTACCCGCTGTAAGCGTGGTTGAGTATACTCTATACCTTTGTCGTATGAGTATGTCAATTCCTGTTTTTATCCCGTTAGGGTTAAGGAATTGTGTAGGCTTTGTGAAAACCCTATTTGCATATCCAGCCGGATAGACAGTTGATGTTTTGCCATTGTTGGCCTATTACAATACCTGCGTGTGGTCACCACTCTGTGTGGGTATCGCGAATGAAGATTTTGCCAATCTGTTTTTGCATATACCGCAGAGTGGAACACGCATTTGTAATAGAAGTAAATAAACAATATTGCATTGAATCGTTCATTTATTTATTTGCCAATGGCCTGCGGCCCGATAGGTTACATGGTGAATGTAAAAAACATGGCTTACATGTAACAGCGTCGAAGCTGTTGTGCATTCCATGTGCGTGCGATAGTTTCGCCCTCTAATGTTTGCAGTTTATACGCGCCTTTGCCCAGGACCTCTTGGATGAGGTAGGGTCCTTCCCACTTGGGGGCAAGTTTCCCTGGGCGTTCCGCGTTAGATGCTTCATTGTCACGAAGGACGTAGTCTCCCGGGTTGAAGGTACAAATGCGGACGCGTGCGTTGTAGTACTTTTCAAGTTTGGTTTTGTACTTGGCCTCGTTGATGGCAGCGTTTTCACGCCTTTCTTCCTTGAGGTACAAGTCAACCCTGCGTTCCTCATTGTTGTCTATCTTGTTGATAGCCAACATTCTAGGTGAGGGGAGGCCTACTTCCGCGGGGATCACCGCTTCAGTGCCATAGACCAGGCTGAAGGGTGTCTCACCGTTACTTGTCTTTGGGCTTGTCCTGTGGGCCCATAAGATACTTGGGAGTTCATCAACCCAGCCGCGTCTGGCTGTTGCCAACCGTGCTTTGATGCCTTTGACTAAACTTTTATTGATACTCTCGACTTGGCCATTCCCTTACGGATGCGCCACTGAGGAAAATATGTGTTCAATGTTTAGCTCCTTTAGCCATTTTTGAAAGTCATCGGCAGCGAAGTTGGTACCGTTGTGGGTAACGATGCACATTGGTAGACCGAAATGGTAGATGATATGTTCCCAGACGAATTTCTTTGTTATCATAGCGGTGGTTGAGGCGAGCGGTTTTGCCTCTATCCATTTTGTAAAGTAATCCACAGCCCACTATGATAACCTTCACTGCACCTGGTGTGTCTGGAAATGGTCCCACCACATCGATTGCCCATTTTTGGAATGGCCATGCAGTGGTGACGGGGATTAGGTTGTTCTTGGGGCGCAAGGTCTTGGGAGCATGCCGCTGACAATTGAAACACTTGCGCAAGACTTTGACCGCATCTAGGTGCATGCCGGGACAGTAGTACCCGGCGTTCATGATTTTGGCCACCACCATGCGTGGGCCTGCGTGTATGCCACATATTCCCTCGTGTATTTCTCTGATAAGGTATGTGGCATCTTGGGGGTCGAAAAATCGTAGGAGTGGCCCCAGGTATGATTTATGGTATAAGATACCGTCTCCCATTTGGTAATGACACGCTTTGTATTGCAACTTACGTGCCTCTTCCTTGCTTCCGGGAGTAACACCTGATTGCAAGTATGCAATTATTGGTGTCATCCAGGATGTTGTACCGTACTGGATGACATTGACTTGGCGCATGGGTACTGAGGGATTTTGCAGAATCTCAATGCGTACCTCTTTTGCCAGGTGTTGGAAACTGGTGGATGCAAGTTTTGATAGTGCATCCGCGGGTTTGTTATCACTCCTGTTGATATGGCGGATATTGAAGGAAGTGAACTTTGATTTCAGTTGCAAGGCTTGTTCGAGGTAGAGGATCATGATATCCCCTTTTGCGGCATAGTCGTCGCGTATCTGCCCTGCAACCAAAAGTGAGTCGACGTGTGCTTCCAAATGTTGGACGCCGAGTTTGACTGCCAGACGCAGCCCTGCCAGTAGAGCCTCGTACTCTGCCTCGTTATTTGTGCTTTTGAAATCGAGGCGGATTGCATAGGTAAGCTCTTGGCCATCGGGGCTGACGAGTTGCAGACCCGCACCTGCACCATCCTCGTTGGATGAACCATCGGTAAATAGTGCCCATGTTTCTGAGGAGGATGGTGGTGGCGTAGGGTTTTGTTCTTGTTCGCATTCTTGAATGCGATTTGCTGGTACTTCGGCGACGAAATCAGCCAAGACCTGGCCTTTGATTGCGGGGCGCGGCTTATAGTTCAGTGTAAGTGCGCCCAGCTCAATTGCCCATTTTTCTAATCTACCAGAGATGTCGGGTTTTGATAGGATCGGGCCGATCCTGTAGTTGGTTAACACTGTAATGGCGTGGTTTGCAAAGTAACGTCGCAACCGTCTTGACGCGTGCACTAGTGCCAATACCAACTTCTCCATGATGGAGTACCTCGTCTTTGGGTCGTTGAGCATTTTACTGATATAGTAGATGGGTGTTTGAACTCCTTCTCGCTCCACTATGAGTACCGCGCCTACCGCGTTGTCCGCGGCAAATAGGTACAAAATAAGTGGCTCATCCTTGCGTGGTGCGGTTAGAGTTGGGAGTTGAATCAAACACTCTTTCATCTCCCGGAAAGCTTTTTCGGCCTCTGCGGTCCATTGGAATTGTTACTTTTTTAAGCAGCTCCGCAGGGTCTTGATGAAAGGGTAAGACTTAGCTGCATGGTTGGCTAAGAATCTATTCAGTGTGGCTAGCCTGCCGGCTAGTCGTTGCATTTCTTTCATCGTAGAAGGCGATGACATGCGTTCGATCGCCTGAACTTTTTCCGGGTTCACCTTGAATCCATCTTTGGTTACGATGAATCCAAGGAACTTGCCTTCTTCCATTCCAAACGAGCATTTCCCTGGGTTTAGCTTCATATTGACGCTTCGCAGAGTTTGGAATGTTCTTTCAACATCGTTGAGCATGGTATCTTCCTCCCTGCTCAAGACGACCAGGTCGTCCATATAGATTTCGACACTTTTGCTGATTTGACAGCGAAAAGTGTCGTTCATCAACTTTTGATAGGCTGCACCCGCGTTGCGCAACCCTAACGGCATTTTCGTATAGCAGTAATTTCCGGTAGGCGTGCGGAATGCCGTTTTATCTTCGTCCTCGATTGCCATCTGTACCTGGTGGTAGCCTTTGTAACAATCGAGGAAACACTTCCATCGAAATGGTGCAAGGTTATCGACCTTCTCGTCGATCTCCGGAAGTGCGTAACAATCCTTGGGGCAGGCTTTGTTGAGATCTTTATAATCGACGCACATGCGCCAGCCCCCGCTTGGTTTTTCTACCATGACTGGGTTGGACAACCAAGTCTGGTATTTAACTTCCCGCAGGATGCCTGCGGAGAGCAGTTCTTGGACCTGCTCATTCATCGCCTCGTTCTTTGCTGATCCAAGGTGGCGTTGGCCTTGGATCACCGGCTTGATACCGGGCATGGTATTCAAGAAATGCTGCGCAATTTCGCGTGGTACTCCTGTCATGTCTGCGGGTGTCCACGCAAAAATGTCCTGGTTCCTGAAGAAGAGCTGCTTCAGGCGCGCTCTGATAGTGGGGGACAAGGCATGGCCCAACGTGACCGTTTGCTCTGGGTGTCTTGCGTTAAGAACCCATTTTTCTGGTTGCGTGTTGGGAGTAGGCCTTGCTATCTTGGCCGGACGCAGCTCGTCCGAGGACATAACTTCTCTGCGGGCGTATATTATCGCAACACCCGTCTCGGTTGGGAAACCGATGGCAGAGTAGGGGACGGATGTGATCATGTTGAAGTCGCCCTGGGATTCCCTCCCAAGAAGTACGTCGTATTTGGAGGTGTGAGGTAGAACCATAAAGTTTACCTCCTCCGTTCGTGTGTGCCTTCCATTGGTGAGGCGCACAGGAAAAGTGATTTGGCCCAGGGGGAATACGGTTTCCCCCGCAAACCCGGCCAAAGGGTAGTCTACCGGCTGCAACCGATCCTTTTCTTCTTGAACGAACTGGTTGAAGCACTGCTCGTATATGATATCGGATGTACTGCCCGGGTCGATGAATAGTCGCTCGGTGCAGTAGTGAGCCAGGTAGCCTGTAATAATGACGGCGTGCCTGTCGCGCGGTCCGCCTTGGACTTTCGGAAAGACCACTTGTTCGTCTTTCCACTCATTGTCCGGTCTTCTTGCCGCCTTGCGTGGCTTTCCTCGTCCTCCATTGATCATGTGGGTTGAGGCCACGTACATGGTCCTCTTACCCGTGGAGATACCCTTATTGTGGGGGGTAATGCACTTGGTTTGCTTTTGCACAGCTGGCAACAGATGTTGCAGCTTCCCCTCTTTTAGGGCTCTCTCAATCTCCAGTCGGAGACTAATGCAGTTGTTCGTTGTGTGGCCCGAGTCCTTGTGATACTCGCAGTAGAGTGCGGGATCCTGGTTTTTCTTGGACTTCATTGGTTGGGCCGGTCGCAAGAACTGCGCGTCCGTAAGAAGGACGTCGCTTGGCGACTGATTGATCTCGGTCCAGCTACGATCCCGAGATTCCCTCTTCGATGCCCTGTTTTCACGCTGGGCGTTGATTGTTGCCCTTGCGTCGGGGTGGTTGTTACGCGGGACATATGGTTTGGGATCGATGCCGTGATTCCATGTGTCCCGGTTACGCTTGTTGTGCGCTTGTGCTCTTGGTGGGAGGACTGGCCTTCCGTTTGGGGCTGTGCCTTTGAGACGTGCGGTTTGAGGGACCGCTGAGTCTGGGCGTATGTCTTGACCGCAGCCATGACATCTTCCCATTTCTTAGGCAAGCCTTCATTGCCGGAGATAGTCATGACCATTTGTTCGTCCTTAACGGCAACAATGAAATGGTTGCGTGCCATTTGGTCTGCAACGTCGCCTATCTCCAAGCACTCTTTATTGTAACGGACAACGAACGCCTCAAGCGATTCGTTGTCTCTGCGCCAGATGTTCATGACGTCCATAGAATCACATTCATGACGTCGCCGCAGGCAAAAATGCGCGAGGAACTTTGCTCGCAAGTCCTCGAATGAGGTCAGTGACCCCACTGGCAAAGAATCGAACCAAGCCCTAGCCAGACCTGTTAGGGTCTGCGGGAAAAATTGACACCAAGTGGGTTCATCCCACATGCCGTTGCACCCGGCGCCGACGAAGATGTTCACGTGGTCATCTGGGTTGGCCGAACCGTTGTATTTCCCAATGTTTAATGGGAATTTGGTGGTGGTGACATCGGCGTTGGCAATCTCCAGGACAAACTTTGAGTTTTCGGCCGCGGATTTCGGGCTGTAGGGTTGGCTCTGGTGGCGCTTTGCAGCGCGGAGGTATGTGGTGCGTGGGTGAGTGGGAGGAACGTAATTGCGTCCTCCTGGTCTACTGCTAGTAGCATGTGACTCCCCGCCGTATGTACCGTCATTCGGATCGGTACGTCCTTGCCCTTCATGGTGGGACTGAGGTCCCAGCCGACTATGGATGCCGGGGCCGCGGTGGGCTGCGGATTGCCGCCTGTTTTCGCCATGAGGGCCCAGGCGACTATGTATTGGGCCCCTACTGCGGGACCCGTATGAGGAATCATCCTCATTAATTGTGCGGACCTGACAGTAAGAGAAGTCGCGGTCTTCATGCCTACTCCGGGAGGCTGGGTGTGTTGGGGCCCTGCCGTCGTATTATAAAATACGAGCCGCAGGTGTATGCGGTGCCGGGGTAGGCCCGACAGGTATTTGCGCTTCTGCGCAAGCTCTGTTGTATGCTGCGGCCAGCATAGCTTGTTGTTGGTCGTACCAGGTATGGAAGTTCATGCCTGGAGGTATCACAGAAGCGTATTGTGACAGATCGTATCCGAACGTAAGGGATGCGCCCCCTTGCGTTGATGTGCCAATGTGTTCAGCATTTGGGGCTGGGGGGTTGCTCCCCGTAGGCCCTGGGTTTCCGGGGTTTAGGTTATCCCCCATAGTGTTGTTTAGGCGATCAGCCATGATCTTGGGAAATAAAAAGGGATGTGGAAAAAAGTGCTAAGAGTAGCGGTGGGCGCCAATGATGAAACAATGGTTAACCGGGTAGGGTTAACTCACTGGTCTCGTCAAGTAGGGTTAATCCCTCCTTTCCGAGGATCGCTGGCTGGATCGTCCGCTGGTTGATCTCCTGCACAAGGAAACAAACCGTGACTCGTAACAAGGAGAATGGGGTGGGGGGTGCTCCTTGTTACCACTCTCCGGCGTGAGAATCAGTAATTTGCTTGGGAAGCAAAGTGTGATAGTAATAATAGTGAGAGAGTTGTGAAGAGATACCTCAAACCTGGTTTGGGATGGGTACTTATAGCCGAGGAGTGAAGGAGGGTAGTTGAGTAGCTAGCCTGACATCGCACAGCCCCCTGTAGGTGTGTCAGGCCTGTCGATTACGGTGGTGATGCCACGTCCTGCTGTGGTGTCAGGTTGTTGCATACATGTGGGCTAACAAGTGACTGTTCTCAGTGCCACTTGCACTGTGGTGTCAGACCTACTTGCTTTATGGGCAGGATGCGGTGCTGGGCCGCATCGCTGCTTGCGGTAACTGATGTTGTTCCCGCGTTCTTGTTCTGGCCAAGATGGATGCGGGATGCGGTGCCGTGCTGCATCACCGCTTGGTGACTGTTACTGTTGTCCAGATCCCTTGTCGTGACGAAAATATTCATAAGATGCGGTGCCAGGCCGCATCGCTATGCGTAACATTCGTTCTCGTACTTAAGGTAAGTCTTCTCATCAATGGACAGATTGGTTTCAACCGCTGTGTTCGCGCGTGCCCGCACGGATACATATAAGTTCTTGCTGGTGGGGGTTTTTGATAAGGGTAATGGTCACTTGCGGTCATGCTGACGTGAGATCTGGGACCATACCCCTTCAGGTGTGAACCATCTACTTCATATGGGTATTATGAGGAACAAAGGATCGAACATCCGGATTCAAGCTTTGAAAATCCTGATCCTTATTCTATCACCGACGTAACTGATAGGATACTAGAACACCTTAAAACTATCGAGCATTACATAAAAGAATCTCACGCAAGGGAAGAGGAGTCCCGCGCAAGAGAAGAATTAAATAAAGAAAAGATAGTTGAAAGTGTAAAAATGGAAGAACAAATAAGTGAAAAACCGACACATGAGTTAAACAACGAAAAAGGTGAGTCCGTCAACGTTAAAATTCAAGAAGAGTCTAATTTTGAAGAAGTTAATCTCTTGTCACCTTCTTTTGAAAATCATTGTTTAGTTCCCACTCATGCTAAGTTTTTAAAAGAGTTAAACACTAACACAAAAATTGACGAAACGGTAAGCATTAAGTTAACTAATGATCAAACTTCGCTAATAAAAGAAGACCCATTTGAAATTAACATTACACCGGTTCCATGTTTTTTTCAAAATTCATTTATTAGTAATATCACAATTGATAAGGATCTTTGTGTTAATATAATGCCAACCTACATTTTCGAAAAATTAAGTATTGGTGATTTTTCTCCACTTCAAATACCCATTTTCTATCCAATCTGAATGTAATAAAATCAATCAGTGTAGTTGAGGATGTCTTTGTTCAAACAAATCAAATGGTAATCCCAACCGACTTTGTCATCCTCGATGACACTCCTCTAGTATTGGGACGGCCTTTTGTAAAAACCCACGAAGCTTTGAAAAACCGGAAGCGCAACAATCTACCTATTCAATTAGGGGCATTTAAAAAGAGTGTCGATCTTGAGCGTTCAATGAAATATCCATTCGGCAATGACGACACCCTAATTGAAGATGAGCCAGAACCACCCGATAAGGAGGGTCTTGCCAAGGACCCTCATAAACGTGGCGCACCACGGAGGCATTCCGCGGAACTATCCGTAGTTTTAGTTTAGATTAACTTTTACGTTTCCTAGTTTAGTCTTAATTTTCGGGAATAAAACACACTCGGGATGATGGAGGTTACTAAGGGAAACTTGAACCCACACCCCATGCACAAAAACAGAGCATCCCGGCGATTTTTCTTCATTATAGCAAAATCAGCACGGGGTCGTGCTCAGCCCAACACGCCCCGTGCCCGAGGTTCTGCAGAAAATGCCCAGTTCAGGTAACTGGACACGGGGCCGTGCTCACTGAACACGCCCCCGTGCCCAACCTTCTGTTTAAATTTTATAATGGCAGTCTGACCACGGGGCCGTGCTCAGCCAACACCACCCCGTGTTCAGCTACCCAGTAACATAAAATCTTGTTTTTAACCCACTTGTACACATTTTAATCAACCGAAAAACTTATTTTTGGGATACATTGAGGACAATGTGTAATTTAAGTGTGGGGGGGATGCTAAAACCTTGAATCTTGCAAGTCCTAAAAACAAGCCTTACACAAAACTCTATTGGAACCGCTAATCACCCCAATTTTTTTTCAAAAATTTTCATTTTTTACTTGTCTTGGTTTAATTTGGGAATAACAAGTTCTAAAAAGGTTATATTTTTACAAATTTACAACCGATCGCGTCGTGATAAAAAGAACCAACATAAGAAAATTATGAAACGACATGACAAATCTAGTTAAAATTTGATTATATATACTTGATCACATTAAAAACCCATTCCCACAAAAAGTGAGTTTTGAGCCTTTATTGAGCATACAAATACACATCTTTAGATTAAATGCCCATCTTTCGTTTCTTGTGTGAATAGCCGCTTGGTTTCTTACGACTCTAGAACTTTCCATGACGATACATTCCCGGTCCTAACCAACTTAACCCCGAGTAAGTAAATGATGGAGGCATTAGGACTAACCCTTTTTTCTTTCAACACCATTTTTTTACCACCTAACCAAAATCCCCCTAGTTAACCCCTTTGAGCTTAAACCTTTTCATTTCTAAACCCAAAACAAACACCCTTTACCCACCAAAACCCCTTTTCATTTTAACTCTTTATTTTAGTACAAAGCTCGGTTTTCATGTGGCATTCCTTGTCAAAAAAAATGTTGAAGCCAAAAAAATAAACAAACAAGTTCATCAAAAAGAACTTTGTTTGAAGAATTGCTTCATTAAAAAAAACAAAACAAAAAGTCTTACGAAAACCGACGCTTTTTACGCCTTTCGCCCTTTTCTACTAACCACTAACCCAACCACCTACCTTTAACCCAAGCCTAACCCTTCCCCCCAAAAGTCCTCTTGATATTTACAAAGGTATATAGTTAAAAAGGAGGAGGATTGATTGCTTGGCAAGCGTATGGTAGGAGTAAGTTCCATGCCGCTCTCGAGTGTTTCACAAAAAATACATCTTCGACCAAGTGTTGAGTGATCCCCCGTGAGGTATGTGAACTTGTATATAAATGGAATTTTAAAAAAGGCATGTTATGCCCTAATAAGTAATTTATTTTATGTAATGTTCTATATAAATCATGACGAATAGGATTGTAAATAAATAAAAATAAAACCTAATAAAGAATCTTGGAAATCCCGACACTCTATGACAAGCCCTAAAACCTTCTCTTCTACCCATTCCATTTGGGAGTGTAAGCCATATTATACAGAGTTTTGCTTGAGGACAAGCAAAGATTCAAGTGTGGGGGTATTTGATGTGCGCAAAATGCAACATATAAATTACATCAAATGTGGCATAAAACTAACCCTTTTTTAGTACTAATGTTGGAAAAAGTGTGTTTTTGTCTTCCTTTTGTATTTTTCAGGATTAAAAGAGCTTAAATGAACAAAAGAAGCAAAAAATGCAGCTAAATCTAACAATAATATAAGAAAAGGGAAGAAACGTGGCATGCCCGACCCTTCGACAGCATCTCCCAAAGCAAAAAAACAAGAAGAAAGCTGAGCATGGGGTTGTGCCCAGCTCAACACGGGGCGTGCCCAGAGGACACGGGGCGTGCCCAGCGGACATGGCCCCGTGCCCAGCGGACACGGGGGGCGTGTTCAGGTGTCTGCAGAAAAGACAAAGTTGTAGAAGCTTCTATTCCCGACACAGGGGCGTGCCCAGCTCAACACGGGGCCGTGGTCAACGCTAAGATTCGCAGAATCCAAGCAAATCTTGATAGTACAGATACGCTTCTGCACACGGGGCCGTGCCCAGTGGACACGGGGGCGTGGTCAACTAATGCAGACAGATGCAATTAATGAAGAAAGAGAAGGAAGGTGGACACGGGGCCGTGCCCAATGGACACGGGACCGTGCCCGAGCGTCTTTTCAAGCTATAAATAGGGGTGCTTGGCTCATTTGCAAACCATCCCTTGGCACACCACCTCTCTCACACTTCACCCACCACCCATCCCCATCACAACACCATCATCCACCACCACCATCATCCATCATAGAGTGTGTGAGTCGTCTCGGGATCCAAGATTGATCGTAAGAGTTCTTGACAATCAAAGGCCATGTTTGCCTAAGTCTCTTACATCACTTAGTGAAGACAAGTGTCTAGTGTAATACTTTTTATTTTTAATCTTTTTGCACTTTTTATTTGGTTATGTATTAATGACTTTAATAACTAGTTTCTTATGTTGAAGGTGATTCTTCCTTATCGTTTGTCCGTGGTGTCTTGGCATTATTTTACTGTCTATATAAAATAAAAGATTTTCACCATTCAAATCTCCACGGTCTATATGGAGGTATGTTGGCTACCTGGTCGGGGGTTAAGGGAACGGTTTAGTAAGAGTCTTGCCTTGTTCAGTGTATAGATCCTGCAAGGACCTGGGTCAAATTTAGTAGGACCTCCTTCAATACCCACCGGTATTGGATGGAGGGGGTCCAAACTCTTTGATCCCCTCATATGTAAGCTACTATTAAAACTTTAACCCGGCTAGTTAGGACTGTATCCCTGCTAACTCAGACTACTTAGCCGAGGGTAACGTCACCTTCAAAAGAGGGGCCTACCACATTATGCATTAATAACTTAATTAATTATCTTTCAATAATCCGACCCTTTAGAATTGTATCCTTGCTGACTCAAACTACTGGGTTGAGGGTAAAGTCACCTCCGGCCTGCTACAATAACTAAGATAACCTCTTAAAAAGTGCAAAAGTGCGGAAATAATCAAAGGTTACACTAAACACGAGTCGGATCCAAGTGATTCATCTTGTCTATCTGTTTATTTTATTTTATTTTATTTTTCAGCATTTTAGTTAGTTTTATTTTTCTTGTTTAAAAACCTTTTTCTAAACTTTTGATTTGATTAGACGTTGAGGATAAACCGGTATTAAAAGCTCTTGTGTCCTTGGACGACCTCGGTATCTTACCAACACTATACTACGCTCACGATGGGTGCACTTGCCCATATGTGTGTTTAGTGTTAGTAAATATCGTGTTTTATAAATTTAAAACTTGGCTAAAAAGTGTAAAAAGGGCTAAAATATATATATAAAATTCTACGACACTCACGCACGTCAATTACAATGGTGATATACTGATGGTGATAATGTTAGTGGTTGACAGTGTTGGGCGGTGGTGGTGGCTTGATGATGGTTGTAGAAGAAGAAGGATGTAGAGAGAGAGAGAGAGAGAGAGTACATAAAGGAGTGGGAGAGAGATGAATATAGAGAAAGGAGTTTATAGAGATTTATATATATATATATATATATATATATATTTAAATTTGAAATTCTTTTTGTTTTATATATTAAATGATTGTTTTGCCCACACATTGCACATGACCCCATTTAACGTTAAAAATTAACCTGGTTAGTGTTAAAGGACCCAAAGTGTAATGAGTTTTCCAAATAAAGGATTGTGACTGTAATTATTGAAGTTAAAGGTCATCCGTTGCAACCCGTTACAAATACAAAGGTAGAAAACTGTAATTTACCTTATATAATATGTAAGAGAATAAATTAAAATAAAAAGGAAAAAGTGAACACATTGTCAACATAATGTTATTTAGGGTGAACGGGGTGGAAGCGGTAAGGGGTGTGGTGAACCCCTTTGCCGCATGGGGAACACCGCCGCCGACCCCTTATGCCGTGCGACAAACTTAAAAAGCGGGGACTCTTCACCGCATGCAGGGAGATGAACGTTGGGCTTGTTTTGACTGCCAGAGGCTGCTTTTTAACTGGTATATGGCCGTTTGATTTTAAGAAAAAACAATTAAATACCTTTATAAATATTACATTACATTTTACCATTTTAACATTCCATTTTTTCACCCAATTCACAAAGTCTCAAAGCACACTATGGATAGACAAAACAAGGGCGATGGCAAGAAAAAAGTTTCGGGTTCCGGTTCGAATGTGAGGGGGTGTGACTCGCAAAGTAGACGAGGCGGATCGAGTGTGTACCAAGCCAACTTTCCACCACAATTTTTTTTTTCACAAACGGGTTTTTGCAACTCCCAACCCCAACCCAACTATCCACCACAATTTTTTCATTACAACAAGGTCCCACGATGGTTGCACCGGGTGTGTACGAGTATCCTACGAAAGCCCAAAACGCTTTTGACCCGTTTGCTTATCGGAGTCCACTGACTCAATCTCCAAGATATAATGTTGAACAAATGCTTCCCATATACGATGACAACGAAGATGAAGAATTTGTACCCGAGACTCAAAATTTAGATGAAGATGAAGAGGCCGAAGAAGAGGAAGAACTTGAAGAACAAGCCGAGCATGAACGGAAAATAAAAGGGGGTAAGGCGGATCCGCAAAGATGGACGAAGAAACAAGAAGAGGCGTTAGTGATGGCGTATGTGCATTGTAGTCTTAATAAGAAGAAAATGAAATGCCAAAAAATCAGAAGATTTTTGGAAAAAAGTTCTCGCACACTACAATGCAACCGTTGGAGGAAGTTCATGGACCATTCATCAAGTCCGTCCAAAATGGAAAGCTATGCAAGCAAAGTTGAACATATTCAACGGTTTTTTTTGGCATCAAGCGGTATAATTTTTTACGTTTACATACTTCTTATTTTTTACCCTAATATATTCTTATTTTTTACATTAATATAATTTATATTTTTATTATAGGATCGTTTACGTCCTAGCGGAAGTGACGATGCTCACGTTTTGAAACAAGCACTAAAAGATTACCAAAAACAACATTCAGGTGGCTTTCCTCATATTGAGGCGTGGGAGGTGGTTAGAAATCATGAGAAATGGGCCCCGGTACCATTGGTAGGTGAGGATAGTGGTAGTTCGGGGCAAAAAAGAAAGTCATCGGATTCGGGTAACTACCAAGCGGGTACACCGAATATCGAATTCGCTAGTGATATACTCGGCATAAACGTAGACCCCTCTCCAACAAGGCAAAAAAAAAGAGAAAGAAGATAAAGGACCGCAACGTCGAGCGAAAGGTCATTTGGTATGTCCGACAAGCTCCAAGAATACAAATTTACAAAACAAGAGTCGGTGGAAATTAAAAAGAAACGAGAGGAAAAATATATGGAGTTGGCGGATGAATATCGATAGACGTTGAGATCGATTAGGTTTGATAAGGATCTGGAGACGTTTAACAGACCACACGACAATGTTCCACCGGAGATGTTGGAAATCACACTTGCCCGAAAAAATGAGATCGCAAAAAAATATAATTAGCCATGTAGTTTCTAAAATTTTTATGGGTTTATTTTTTTAGTAGGTTTAATTTTATGTAATGTTTTTTTTTTAATTTAGTTAAATGTAATTTTAGTTAGTTTATTTTAATGTAATGTACTTTTATTTTGTTAAAATTATGTTTCATTCATTAATTATGTAGTTTAAAAAAAAAGAAAAAAATTAGTTTACCCCCATGGCATGAGTGAAAACCACCCCTTATTTTTTCTTGGGCAAAAGTGGTGTATGAGAGGGAAAATGACATGGCACATTATGATTCGATGAGTGAAAATTTCCCCCAATCTCATAAGGGGTACCCCTTCACCCTTAAAGACTAATGTTGACACATGACAGTTGACACAAAACTAATAGGGGAAAGATGCATTTATAATTTATAAACTATAACAAAAGCAAAGCAGGCTGGTCATCAAATGTATTGTTATCAGGCCCTAGGTTATTATATGCATTAGGCCATAGCTCACTTAAGCATATGAGAAAAGGATGAAGTGGTCATACAATGTATTGTTATCAGGTCCAACGTTATTATATGCATTGGGCCAAAGCCCACTTAGCATAAGAGACAAGGATGAAGTGGTCATCAAATGTATTTGTTATCAGGGCATCAGGCACAAGGTTATTATATGCACCGGGCTAAAGCCCAACTAAGCATATGAGAAAAGGTTGAATTAGGAAAATAGGCAGTGGTGTTGCCTAATTTCTAATATAATATAATATAATAAACATAGCAAAATGGGTGGACGGATAATGGGTCACTAAGGGTTCATGTCAAAACGGGTTTGGGGCAGAAAGAGTTTAGATAAAAACAATCTTTTTAGAAAAAAATGTCAATTTGATTCGTATCAAAACGGATTTTGATTGAAACGGGTTAACGTTGAAATGAGATGTTTTTAGAAAGATAAAAAAAATCAAAATAGCTTCACTGCTTGTATCCGTTTTTATGGCGGCTTAGTGATGGCGGTGGAGGTTTCCGAAGTAGTGATGGACACAATAGCGGCGGCTATGGTCGTGGAGGTGGCGGTGACAGTTGTGGATATGGCATTAGAAACGGTGGAGGCTGCAACCATAGTGGTGGTTGCGATGGAGATAGGGGTGACATTGGTGGTAGTTGTGTTGTGGATATGGCGGTGAGATGGTGATGGTTGTGGGTATCGTGGTGGTGGTGGCAATAGTGGTAACATGGCAACGGGGTGGTGGAGGTGGCGCCAAGGATGGTGATGGCGGTGGCGGTGACTAGTAGGTGATGGCGACACTCACTAACCTTTTATTTTTAAAAAATGAAAAAAAAAATAGATTGGCTAAAGAAAGATATTAGGAAAAAGAAGTTGAATGCTTCAAATGTGGAAGGCATATCGGAGGTGCAAGATGTGGAATGGATGTTGTCTCAAGTTGCTTTTAGTGGAAATCAAGACGTTTGGGTTTGGGATAACAATTTGACTAAAGGGTTTTCGGTTGATGCTGTTAAAGAGACGCTGAGAAGGGATCTTTATGTGCAGCCGGTGCAGAAAATGACCTGGGTTAATTGGGTTCCGATTAAGGTGAACATCATGATGTGGCAAATCGAAAAAGATAGGCTTCCTACTCGTCTGCAGCTGGTTAAAAGGGGCATTCAGCTTCCGGAGACTACCTGTCCGTTATGCAGCACAGATGAGGAATCGGCTAACCATTTGTTTGTGTCTTGCGGGTTCGCTTATGGAGTTTGGAGCAAGATATGGAGGTGGTGCAAACTGAATCCTGTTTTTTTTGGTTCCATCGACGACTTACTGCAGTGGCACAACTCGGGTTCGTTATCCTCGTGGGGTAAGAAGATTGTTCGGGGTATCATCATGGTGACGTGTTGGGCGTTATGGAAGGAGCGAAATAAGAAGGTTTTTCATAAATCGGTCCCTAAGTTGGAAGAGGTCGTTGCGGTTGTTAAGTCTATGTCTTTTATGTGGTTGAAATACCGTTCGGTTAGGAGTAACATAGAGTGGAATGATTGGGCTTTATATCCATTGTATATAGTGTAACCGGTTTGTGAGCGGTCCCTAATTTGGGGGCGTGCTCGTTTGTGTTTTTTAATGAAGTTAATGTTCAAAAAAAAAAAATATTAGGAAAAAGAAGTTGGGCCTAAAGCCCTAAAATAAGAAATTTTTGCTTAGCTATGGATCATTGGAGCTTAGTAATAGGAAAAAAAGTTGGGCCTAAAGCCCTAAACTCTAAGGGAATTTTGTTTAGCCATGGATCATTGGAGCTTGCTAACGAGTCATGAGTCAAAAAGAGAAATGAAAATTTGTTGGGCTATTAATCTGACTGGATTAAAGGGAATTTATTTGGGAATTTTTATATATTCTCTAGCAAGTCAATGAGGGTGCTCATCTTGGCTCGATGAACTTGGCTTGAGAAGTACAGGATACAACTTGACCCACCTTGAAAAATATACGACTTGGTTTCAAACGAGTTTCAAATCACAACCTATATGAACAACTCTAATCAAACATTCAAACTTAACGTACAATACTGACTTAGTAACTTCAGGTTTACTATACCAAGGAAAAACTACGCGTTTACATACTCATCGTACTTCTAATAACTTAAAAACTTTTGGATTCAAACTCAAAATCCCAAATAAGGAGGTCGATGTTGTTACACTTAAATTCCATTACGAGTAACAATAACACATTTTATGCTCACTTTTGTTTCAATATTTTGGTTGGTAGTGATGTAGATCATGAGGACATTCGTTATACTCATCCCTCACTATTACCTTAGCGCCACATCATCATCTCCTCTCATCACTCACTTCTGACACACAACTTATGCTATACCCATCCCTCACTATTCACTCTTTTTATATATTTTATAATACAGTTAAATATAGAAGAGAGAGAGAGAGAGAGAGAGAGAGAGGCACATGACAACTGACAAGCGGGATTGACATCACCTCTACAACGTAATTTTGTGGAATGAGGGGCGGTGTGGTGTTCCCCTCTCTCCCGTGAGTGCCAGGTCAACCCCACAACCCTCTCTCACACCCATAACTTGCGGCCTATGGTTTGTTTGAGTGAGAGTTGTGTAGTTCAAACTTTCATGTTTGGATTTGTGCATAACTTGAGCCGACAATGATTAACCTAACTTATACCATTAGACAACAAGAATGGAACCGGCAAAATGTTTTTTTCTTCTTCTTTAGAATACGAAATGTAGTTAACTTTATTATTGTATGCTTATATTTTAGAAATTTTGGCCGAATAGTATTATTCTTAAGTGACATGTATAATTGTAGTATAAAAAGTGTACATATAACTATTTTTTAATTTTTACTATAATCCTCAAAATATCTACCGGCTGGCACGCAAATAGTGACATCACTCGGTATCGACACAATCACCTATGTATATTATGAATAGGAATGCAAATAGCGACTCAAAATAGGAATAAAGGTGCATTTCCTTTATCTTAAAGATATAGGGTTTAAGTCTTGCAAAATGAAGGTATAGAAGTATTTATGATTAGGTTAGTTTGTCGTTTAAAAAAAAGTAAACTGATGAAAATTAGAAACAACAATAAAGTCGACGAAAAATCAATGTGCCCTACGGTGTCAGAGTCTCTCAGATGTATTACTAATCGTGACTTTACTATTTTTAAGGACATGAGTTATTGTAAATATAGTGTTTTCATGAATCATAGATTTATATCATGAAATAAAGCAACATACAGATTTTAATTTGCATAGATATGAAAAGGGCAAATTAAATATGTTATATTATGAATTGAAATCTACTTTATTGGTCTAAAACCATGTGTTGTGGGGGCTCTATTGGAATTTATGTGAAAAAAAACTACATAGGCATATTTTTTCACCCTTCACACGATTAAGGTGTGTTGTAGAATGACTTTATGTGAAATCTAGTATTGGATTGAGATGTCTCGAACTGATTGGTTTATATATTAACTGATAAAAAAAAACTCGCCCACGCCCACGACTCCACCCAAACCCACGCCCCCTCTAGCACCCCTCTGTGGCGGTGTTCATGTCTTGCGCCTCGCTGAGCTGACACACTTGTCGCCCTCAACCAACCCACAACACATGGCCTAATGCAACACACCCATGCTACTAAACTAAACGAAGAAATATTAAGTTGGTAATTACACGAAAAGGCTTCATGATTATGTTCGTCTTCAGAAAGTAGAAGTGTAAACAATTTTTTAATTTAAGGTGTTTGGAATATATTATAATACTTTTATATTTATAAATAAAATATAAATGAATGGCACATGCTTACTTTTAATTGAATAGGTGTAAATTGCCTTCAATACTATTTATATTGATAGGTAAATATATTATAAGTCATAATAGCAAAGAAACAAAAACCATAGTTGAATAGCAAAAGGGTTATGATGCAAATAGAATCAAGTGAGAAGTAAGTAAAGAATGTATTATTTGGGATATTTTGATGAAAAGACAAAGTTAACCTCACTAAAATGTCAAAAAAGAAAAGCCCAAAAATAGAGAATCAAACTGACCAAATGTTTCACTTTTTTCACCTTTGACTTTTGTTGACCACCAACAAACCACTCTTTTATTCACAAAAACCACATAAGCAATTTATGGATAATGCTTGTAAATCAAGCAATAAACTTTAACACAATCCTTCTTTAGATTACTTTGTTGGATCATTCATGTATTATTCCTTCTTTTACCCAATATTAAATAAATAATACCTTTTTGTTTAAGATTATAGTATTTTAATTTTATTATTATAATATAATCTTTTCTAAAGGTGATCATTTATTAGTTAGAAAATAATATACAAAAAAAGGGTATCTATACAAAGGAAATACAAAAGCAACGTAATCAAACCTGGCGTTTGAAATATAGACTTGGTAAAATTAGTATTATTATTATTATTTTTTCATTCTGGTCCTTGTATAGTCTATTACCAGACCGTATTGTTTACGTATTTGTAGAACTATGTTCACGTCATAAAGATGATATTAAAATGGATGAAATATGGATTTCTAAAATTTTGCTTTCCGTCTATCTTATTAATTTGTTCATAGATCTTTTGATCTGTATTATATTATAGTAATAAACAATTAGAATTCCTAGTTTTTTTTTTCTATAACTACACTCCTAAGGTTTTTAACCCTCACGTTTTGGTGAGGGACGATTTTATACCCTTATTTTAGTATCATTGGGATTAGGGATGAGCATTTGGTACCGGGTATCGATACCGAATCAGTACCGGATGTATTTAGTATCAGTACTGATATCAATTTTTCTCGTTTTTCGGTACTGTACCTGTACCAATTTTCCCAATTTTTTGTACCAGTTTGATACCGAACGGATATCATGCTCATTGCTAATTAGATCACCCCATTTTGGGGCCTTAGACCATGTATAGTGGAAGACACAAATAATGCCTCCACCTTTGGGCGTTTTGCACCATGTTGCAGTCCAGTCAGCAATGGGGTATTATGGGGCTTTTTTCTAAAATGAGTGTAGTAGGGATGTGGACATTGTGGTACATTATGTTAAAAGGTGTATTAAACAATTAAATAAAAAAAAAACCATCCAAAAAATGTTATTGGGCAAAGAAAAGAAGATTAACTGTGATTGGCCAACAAATTGAACAAGAGACGTTGAAAAAAGAACGCCAAACAAATTTTTTTTTGAAAATAACGACCAGGGGGCCGTTGGAAGGCGTTTTGTAGGAAAACGCTCAAAACCCCCACTACGGGTTTCGTTACATGATTTCTAGAAGCGGATGGAACCATCATTTCAGCCAATCATTGGGATATCTTGTTTTTCTATCCCATTGACAATCAACCAATTAAAGAAACGTAAATCTAATATTAATAATTCAAACTATGTAATCGTTTTCTGATAATAATCCATATTGATGATGTTGTCAATAACATTAATAACTTTCACTTTCATTTTCAAAAACAATCACCCACTCACATAATAATTATCGATCTGCATTGGATATCTATTTGGATTCGCTCACATGGATATGGATGGTTATGAGCGAAATCAAGTGTAATTTGAGTGTAAATGTACGATAACTATGCTAATGAGATCGCCTTTTAAAAAGAAAATGTAAGTTAAGAATGCTACCGATTAAATAGTTATGAGTTATTTTCGGAGTTAGTTGCCCAGATGGTCCCTGTGGTTTCACGTTTTTTCAAGTTTAGTCCCCAACTTTTCAAAATAGCATGTTTGCTCCCTGTGGTTTGCTTACTTGTTACTCGGGTAGTCCCCACAATAAATGGTCGTTAACTTATCCAGTTAAGTGTGTGCGAAATGACTTAACTATCCCTACTCTTAAAAGTAGTTTAAATATTAAAAGACATCAAGTGGGTCCCGCCTAACCCCTCAACCAATCACCAACATCTTTAAGCTGTTTCAATTCCACCATCATCTTCATCCAAGAAAGTCTGTCACCACCGCCAACCACCACTTCCAACCACCCATCCCTCGCATTTCTTGTTATTGTTCTTCATAAATAAGAATACACATTCTAAAAAGCAAACTAATTTAATTAAGACTTTTATAGGAAGTCTCGGCATAAAAATTAGCGAGACAGGGATTGTTGCAGGTCTTTAATGGCAAGGTCACGCGTGAGACCATGTGTCGTTGAATAGGTAAACGCTAAAAAACAAGTCACAAGTCACCAGAGTTATTATATTTACATTCTGGTTATAGCCGGTGAAGTGATGATATAGGGTTTAGGGTTTAACCGGTGATGTCGAGTCTCGCCGGAAAAGATGGTGGTGTGATGGGATGATGGTGGTCTGTGGACATGAAGGGGAAATTTTGTGACTTAACAAATCAACGTGTCATGCACTTGAGGTTTCCATATATTTACATTCAAAATGAACACAATAATTACAAATCTATAAAAACTATAACCCCTATAATCAAGGTGTATAATCTGTGAGGATTGCATTCACTGCAAGAGGAAATTTTGTGACTAACCAGGTCCTAGTTGTGTACCAGAGCCCATGGGTTGGTGGTCGGAAGCGGTGGTCGTGGTGGTGACCGGAATTCTTCTCGGAGGTGGAAGGTTGAAGATGAGTGTGGGGGGGGGGGGGGGGGTAACAAGTGAGCAAACCACAGGGAGCAAACATGCTATTTTGAAAAGTTGGGGACTAAACGTGAAAAAACGTAAAACCACAGGGACTATCCGAGCAATTAACTCTTATTTTCGATTAATAGGTTATAAGTTAGATTATTAAAATCTATATATTAAGAAAGAAATAAAAAAAAAACAATTATATTTGTAACTTACAAATAAAAAAAAACTTACAAACTATATTGTTCTATTTTGTTGAATAACAATAAAATGCACCCAAAATCATAAAGTACCCTCTCCACCCTTAGCCATGACGTATTTGATCTTCAAAGTTGATTTTATTAATTAATTACATCGATTTAAAATACCCTCTCCACCCTCAGCCAGGACTGGAGTAGATTTGAGATTTTTGTATAGTTTCCGTTAAGTTAGTTGTCTTGCATTACGAGTTGTTTGGTGTAATGATTCTTCTCATGTTCTTGTAATTTTGCCGACTAGTGTCTTGCTAGTATTAACAAAAAAAATTTGTTGGCCGTTAAAAAAAATTACATCGATTTCTGATTTTATTTTACCTCAACAAAATATTAATATTCTTAAATTTTACCTTCCTTCTTTAACATTGCTAAAGCATCTTCAATTAATGTTTTTTTCACGTCATCACTTGTATCTTACACGGACATCTAAAAACACCATCATTTCTCTATCCTCCCCCTCTCACACGGTTCACATGACCCAATGCCCAAGAACACCATACGAGCTATAAACACCACTGGAGATTAGATTTTGAGTTCAAATTCCAATTCCAATTATAAATCATTCAATTCCAGTTAAAAGAGTTAAAGAGGTGATGGATCATATTAACAATGTACGTTTTGGGTGTTATCATGGAAAGTTCTCGTGTGGTTACAAAGAAATAACTTTGAGACATGCAAACAAATGCACAATGCCATTTAGAACACTATCATGGGTGAACCCTTACGGGTGCATACCATTTCGACAAGGACTTCAAAATGAGAGGTAACGTATATTACCATAGTAGGGCCATCTGATGACGGGGGTAGCCCAAGACTAAATAAAATGACTAAATATGTAAATGCTCAAAGGGTTAAATGGTTCAATGGTTGAAAAGCTGAGGAGATGAAGTAAAGCAATACGGGAACAGTAAACAAGTCACATCTCCGGACAGCTCCACCAACTCGCCAGCCGCAAAAGCAACGCAGGTCTGCAGAGCACACGCTATTATCCAGGGGTCAAAAGGCTTTAACCCCCGAAAGGGCAAGCCCCTCACTGCAAGCAAGGTCACTAGTCAAATGCATTCTTCTTTGGGAGATGTCTTCTCCTATAAATTGACACTTCATTTACTTCAGGAGACATTCCTGGCCAGCCCTGATTCTCGCAATCTCTGGTCATTTATCTCGAGTACTTGCTTCATGCGAGTCACTCTCTCTTTCACATCCAACACATACATTCTATTTGCTCCTTCATCCGAATCTGAACATAATTCAGAAGAGGATCCTTAGCAAATAACAAAAATAAACTAGTGAACCTCCTTCCACGTCTTGCAAACGTGGGGGGACCCCACGACCTGCGTTAGGCAAAGTTGAACCCTTCAACCCTTTTGCCTAACCGGTCCAGCTACTACCGTTGGTCTATTATTTGTTGCATCAACAAGTTGGCGCCCACCGTGGGGCAACGCCACTATTTCTTCTAAAAAAGACCTAGTTGTGTAGCTCTCTTCTCTTGAAATTACAATGTCAGAAAGTGGATCCCCGGGAGAAGTGAATCAGGTCCCAAACGCCTCCACCCCGGGTACTAGCCAAGCTCACGTGGCTATACCAACTTCTTTTTCAACTCCGGGAAGCACTCCCGAGTTTCTCACTTTCAACACCCCAACTCCGTCCAGATCTGGAGTCCTTTCCCCCAATGTTGGTGTTTCCGACACCCCAACACGTGTTGAGCTCACCTCTGAGGGGGTTGCTAACAATTTCCTTGAGTTGAGATCTCTCCTCAACCAATATGTAAGTAGGGAAAGGGAAAAAGGAGTAAGGATTCGTCTAGATTATGATGAGCCTGAACCAACGTTATCTCCCGGACCTCCTGTCCCTCCTTTTGCATCTAGGGAGGAGGCTGGTCCCAGTAATCCTCCAAATCCTAACCCATATCTGTACGTGAGACCAAATCCTACAACACATCCTCTCTTTTCATCCCAACCGTGTCACACCCCTTTCTGCGGCGGAAGCACGAGGTGTGATCATGAAAGGTTCTCATTGCATACGAAAGGTAAACATGCTATATGCTCGTAAAAACATCAAATACCATAATTTGAAAACATAAGTTTAGCGTTTACATCGCTAAGTCGCATAAAACATTGTCTTAAAAAGTTTACAACTTTATTTAAAGATAAACATAAGCGACATCCACAAGCATAAGCGAGACCGCGCGCACATCCATCCTAGTTACCTGAAATACATGTGAGTTTTGGAAAAAAAAACGTCAACATAAAGTTGGTGTGAATTCATGCAGTGATTGTTTTGAATGTTTTAAATACTTGAATGGAAACATAGTATGTAACTTGTAAAACGCATCTATAAACTGAGTACTATGAATGTTTGAATGTATTGATAACACATATCTGTAATCTCCTTATTATGAATGTTTGACTGTGTGAGATCGCTAGTGGTTTGCAAGGCCACTAACATATGTCACGACATAGGAAGCCACCAAACCTAGGCATTTTTGTCGACTTTGACTGAGACACAGAAGCACTCATTGGTAGAAGTAGGCCAAGAGTGGGGTTGCCTGAAACCCATTAGATCTAACCTTTTGTTCCGCGGTCTGAATGTATACGTTGATTAATGGTGCTTATGGTACCCTATTCGAGACATGATCTAGAATGTTTCACTTGAATGTTTTTGTACTCCATCATACCATTTGTAAACATTATAACATTTGTAACATGTATTTCACCCCCGAAGTTATAAAAACAGAAACAGTTAAAAGAAAAGGGGGAGCATGAACTCACAACTTTGCGTTCCTGTGCGTCGTAAACTTCACCGAATTTTGCTTATAGAACGTCGTGACCTAAACGTGTTTTCTTAATGTCAGTCGCTAGTCTTGCTTCGTAAAGCACGAGTACAGTCACTCTCTTTTGTGTATATTTTCTTGTGTTAAAAATATTTTATATTTTTAACTAAATGTCTTACTTATATTATTTTCTCAAAAATAAATATAAGCTTTTTGTATTTTGCACTTTGCACCCGAATTATGTGTCTTGTATACTGTAAGTGTATTTTTGTATTTTTACTCGTTACGAGTATCTCCAAGTCATATTATTTTTACTCTAAAAATAATATATACCTAGTTCACAAAATAATCACATAATCACACAAGCGATAAATATATATTCTAAATATATATTTAACAAGTTTTTTTTTTATGAAAATCCACCTCCGATGTTTGGAAATTTTGTAATAAAAATCATGGCGAAGTTTGTTTGGAAAACAAGTCAAAAATATATTCATAACACTTGTCACCAAAAATATTGTAAGTGTTATTTTCTGGAAAAATTTCGCCAGAGTTTCCTCTGTAACTGGAGGTGGCCACGCTTACTAGCGTATCATTTTCTTTTAAAATTCAACCAATCAATTTTTCCATCATCAAAATACCATCTTCAAATATCAAACTAGTCAAAATAAACACAAATCGCATACACATGAACTTGCAAGTTGTGTAAAATTATGTAGTAACTCTTCAACACATTTAGTAGGTTTTTCCATCTCTAAAAATAAAGTCGGTTTCTTGGAAATCTTATTTTTAAAGAATATGAAGTTTTACAACTTCTAGTCGGTTTTTGCGAAAATTATTTCTTTGTTAAAACTTTTGTTACACTAGTGTCCACACACTTGTTTGTTCACAAAAACACCTCTATTTCATGAAAGATCCGGTTTTAAAACATGGTTTCGTCTTACAGTTGGTTTTTCGAAAATACCACTTGTAGATCTTTAGATCTACTAGTTTAGAACTTCATTTTACAAGAAAAATTCCTTTTACGCAAGTTCATGTTATTATGTAGTAGTGTTCATCATCTTGCCCTTTTTATACTTTAACATACACTAGTCCATGCTCTATGAACATAACCTAGCCGGGTTAGATGACGATCCGAACTACTACTAGCATTAAACAACACAAAATAATCATCACAAAACAAGTTTAACAAGTTTTACACCATTACTTTCCTTTTATCCATTAAGTTCATCATTTTACAAGACTTTTAGTTGGTGATCTTTAGTGTTTATGATTTTTAGCCATTAAATCATCTATTAACCATCATAAACGAGAACAAGAAGATGTTTAGAAGCACTTACTACTAGCACAAGGCTAGGGGAGTTCAAGAGGACAAAAGAGGTGGATAAAAGCAAATGAAGAAGGTCCTTCAAGATCCGCTTGCACCGAGCTTCGTTAGTGGCCTTCTTACTCCTCAATATCACCTTGGAATGGATGGATGAGTTGGAAAATGAGGGTGTCGGTGGTGCTTGGTTGGGCCAAGAACAAGGGAGGGAGAGAGGGAAGTGAAGATGGAGTGATGAAATTGTGGTATTTATAGACCTTCCATATAGCATATTCCTAGCATATTCCTGGCATATTCCTGGCATATTCCTGGCATATTCCTGGCATATTCCTGGCATATTCCTGGCATATTCCTGGCATATTCCTGGTATATTCCTGGCATATTCCTGGCATATTCCTGGTATATTCCTGGTATATTCCTGGCATATTCCTGGGTTTGCTGCGTTGTCTGCGTTTTGCAGTGTAAGCATTGTGTCGCGTAGGAACACACGGTACGCGCTTAAACTTGAAAAATAACGTTTTTAAGCGTTTTAATTTATTTTTCAACACGAACCTGATTAAAATAAAATTTTAATCATAACAGAATATTTGTGGGATTAAATATTATCCGGGCGACCGCCAACGTTTGTTTCGCAGTTTTGTCATAATTAGTTCTTTAGTTCAAATAAACATGTTTTCGCCATACCGAATCCTTCGAAACTTATTTCTAAGTTATGAAAGGGATATTTAGGGTATATTTGGCTTACGTCACAGTTCTGTCGCGTTAAACTGATTGCGTTTAAGCACCAGTTTGCGTATAACCTTCCAGAAAGTGATTTAAAGCTTGAAATCGGTATTGAATCAAATCGTTCGGTTGTTCGGTTAGATACCGATTCGTTAAAGTGCTTAATAAGCATTTAAAGTGTCGTTAGTGTTATTTTTAGTGACACAAAGAATTCCCGTCACTTAGGGAAATATTCTGGATGATAAAATGACATCTCTGCACAATATTTATGTTGTTAAAAGCTGAATTGTGCTGAATTTAATAAAGTTCTGCACTTAAAGTGTGTTTCGGGTGCCTTTTAGTGCGTGCTTTAGCTTTCGCAACGACCATAAATTAAACCCTTATATGTACTCTTGTTGTCGGACCTACACCTAGGCTCCAATTTTTATTGTCTGACTGCTTTCTGCAGTTCCGTTGACACATAGTGTCTTACCGGTGAGTTTACTTAGTATTTTTGACGCAACGCTCTCGTTTATGCCTAAAGCAATATTTTGTAGTATACAACGTGCATGAATTCACTTGTTTAATCATGTGTTCAGACATTGCTGACAATTAAGCACATAATTGCAGTCATTAAATAATAATTAAAGTGTACGGAGATTACCGGTTTATGCCAGTTGTCACAAACCGGATACTAGTGGTGCTCCTCTGGGCCATGAGCTGACCCTAGATCAGCTCCTACAGTCCCCAGTAACAAGCTTTCCAGCTTCTACAACAACTTCATGGGAACAAGCCCTGTCCGTGCTTCCATTGGCACGAAGTGCAGTTATGAGCACTCCCATTGGAGTTAGCTGCTCAGTCGCACCTGGAAGCCTCCAAGGCTTCAACCCTATGACCCAGATGATGACCCAAATGATGGCCAGCTTCCCATGGCAGCACTTTATCAATCAGGTGCTAGCCACCCAGGGAAACAACAGCAATGGCAATAACACGAGTGTAAGAGCTGAAAAAGATCTGGCTAAACCTTACAAGCCGAGTAACCTCTCGTGTTTTTCACAACAAATAGCCGATTATGATTTCCAGACAAAGATCAAGATGCCATCCCACATTAGAACGTATGATGGGACTGAAGATCCTGAGGATCATCTTCAGATCTTCACTGGCGCAGCAAGGATTGAGAAATGGTCAAACGCTGAATGTTGCCTAATGTTCATGCAAACCCTTGTTGGATCAGCAAGGATCTGGTTCAACGACTTACCTGCTCGAAGCATTCGAAGCTTCGATGACCTCAGCAAGGGTTTTCTGGCCAACTTCTCCCAGCAAAGGCGATATGTCAAAGATGCAACCGTGATCTTTCAAATAAAACAGCGTGACGATGAAAGTCTCCGCGAGTTCATTGAACGATATAAGAAGGAAGGCCTCACCTATGTAGGGGCAGATGAGAAAATGAGGGTAGCCGGCTTCATGAACGCTATTACCTCAAAATATCTCACAAGAGATTTCAATAAATCCCTGCCCAAGACCTTGGAGGAAGCCCTAGAAAGGGCAGAAGCCCATATCTGGGGAGAGGAGGCAGTTGATATCAAAGAACAAAGGAAAAGGGGGTCCAGTTGGCGGGGCAGCAGCCCAGCCAGAAAAAGAGGAAACTTTAACTCCTATGACAAACGTCAAAAGCGTTCAGACCATCGAAGGCCTGAAGGCCGGAACCCTCCAACCAGGGAGAAAGGTGTAAACTTCACACCCCTCACAAAGACTCCTCAAGAAATCCTTGCAACGGAAGAAGTCAAGCAGAACTTCAGGCCTCCTAGGCCTCTCCCCAAAAGCAGAAAAATGAGAACTCCACACAGTTTTGTGAGTTTCATGAAGAAAAAGGTCACCGCACCAATGATTGCTTCCAGCTCAAGAAAAGAATTGAAGAAGTTGTTAAGTCCGGGGAACTCGCTCATTTGGTGAAGGGGGTACGAGACAAAATGGCCGAAGGAAAGGGCAAGGAAGTCAATATGGTGGGTTTTGATGGAAGGGTTCCTAACAAGAGACAGCGGTTGGAAGCTTGGGAGCTTCAGTGTGTCTGCTTCCCCCCAACGGATAAAGACCCTCTTTCAAACCCTCTCGTGATTGAGGCTACTGTGGGAACGTTACAAACAAGCAAAGCCTACATAGACACTGGTGCTGCCACTGAAATCATGTTTGAAAAGTTCTTCAACCAACTAAGCAAGGAGGAACGTTCAAGGCTTCAACCTTCTGGAACCTCTATAAAAGGTATCGCCAATATACCTCTCAAGCCTTTAGGGCAACTGACACTTAATGTTCGTTTCAGCGAAGGTCTGAAGGAAAGAATCCAACCACTCACCTTTGTGGTTATCAACATCCCCTCAAACTATGACGTGATCATTGGAAGACCAGGGCAGTGTGCATTCTACATGGCCGTGTCTGTTGGCCATGGCACAGTCAAATTTCCTACCGAGAGGGGCATAGCAACCCTTCAACCCTCTCAAGAAGCTTACATGGTTGAGGGTGAAAGCTCAAACAGTGAAGAAGACAGGCAAAGGCTGGTCATAAACCCTAAGTACCCTGAACAAAGAATAAGGATCAATCCAAGCCTTTCTCAAGAGACCCTTTCGTATCTCGAGAAGCTGCTAACTCATTACAGCGATGTCTTCGCTTGGTGTCCAGAAGATATGACAGGGATCCCTCGGAACATTGCCGAGCATGAGTTAAGAATACCACCGGACGTCAAGCCTGTGGTCCAAAAGAAAAGAAGCCTAGCACCCGAGAGAAGTCTGGCGGCCTGCCAAGAGGTTGAAAAGCTTGTGTCAGCCGGCATTCTCCGAGAAGTCAAGTACCAATCATGGGTTGCAAACCCGGTTATGGTCAAGAAACCCGACAACTCTTGGAGGATGTGCATAGATTTCAAGGATCTTAACAAGGCTTGTCCTAAGGATTGCTATCCACTACCAGAAATTGATCTCAAGGTTGACTCCCTCACCGGTTACTCGTTCAAATGCTTTCTTGATGCATACAAAGGTTACCACCAAATCCTCATGAAGGAAGAAGATGAGGAAAAAACAGCTTTTCACACGGACAAAGGGATCTTTTGTTATCAAAAGATGCCTTTTGGCCTCAAAAATGCCGGTGCAACCTACCAACGACTCATTGACAAAGCCTTTGCAAGCCAAATTGGTAAAAACATGGAGGCGTATGTTGATGACTTGGTAATCAAAAGCAAGACGGAGTATCAAATGCTTGACGATATTCAAGAAACTTTCAATAATCTCAGAAAGGTTAACATGAAGCTCAACCCTGAAAAATGCTCATTTGGGTTTGAGGAAGGAAAGTTCTTGGGCCATATCGTGGGGAAACAAAGCATCAAGGCTAACCCAAACAAAGTGAAAGCTGTCCTTGAAACCAAACCACCAAAAACCAAGAAAGAGGTTGAAAGCTTAAACGGGAAGCTTGCAGCCTTGAAGCGTTTTACCTCAAAGTTGGCCGAAAAATCTCTGCCCTTCTACAAAACGCTCAAGATGTAACACCCCGAAAATGGGTTTGGTAATCAAACTCCGTTAATACTAAAAGACGGGTAAAGTACCGTTAGTAGTAAAAATAACCCGGTAAATAATTGGATTTAAATAAGAAATCCTAATAATTAAATACAAGCGAATCAAAGTTTTAAGAGATTGAGTTTATAAGAGCCCGAGTTAACGGGACTTAAAATACAACGGGCTATAACTCCCGAACCCATTAATTTAACTAGGAATAATTAACCTAGTTAATAATATGTGATTAAGTTATAAATAATGGATTATAACTTAAATAGATCGAAATAAAACCTTGAGGGACTAAAAGTGGACAATTGGAAACAAGTTTATAATTAAAACTTAAAAACACCAAAACACACACATATGTGTGTGTTTTGGTCGATGTATACAGGAGAAAGAAGGGGGTTCCCTTCCAAGAACCCTAACTCACAAAAATTGCCAAAATCAAAGAGAAATCAAGCCAAGAATTTGGGGCTTTTAATAAAATCGTGATCACCAAGCTTAGGGGATCACAAGGTATGTTGAATTTTGATGTTTAGTGATATTTCGAATTTGTGATGAACATGCATGAACGAAATTCTTGCATGAATGTTCAATGTTATAGTGATATTAGTGTGGGTACAAGTCTAGGAACAAACCCTAGATGCAAACTTGTAGAATTGTGCCATAAACTAGTGATTTATCAAATAGCCAAGTATGAGCCAAGTGGGTTTTGTTGATTTGATGAAATTGATGTGTATAAACATCATATTAATTCATATGAATGAACTACTTGAACAAATTAGAGATCTTGTTAAGAGTTCATAAGTGATTAGAAGTGGGTTTTGACACAAGAGTTAAACCCATGGTTATGATGGTCAAAGTGTGTATATGCTTGTAATAACTGAAATTACATGTTGATTTATTATTACTTAAGGTAGGAATTGGATGACATGCTAGCTAATTTGGCGTCTCAAAAGATGATGCTCACTAAGCGTTGATAATGTGCCTAATTGAGTCTTGTGAACTTGATAGTGCAAACGTATGTGTTAATTGGTGATTTGACTTTTAAAAAGTCAAACCGACCATTAATAAGATCGAATGATAATTTTGATAGAAAATACGTAAGATGTAATAGTCATGATTGACAATGACTAAACTAACCATCTTACGAAATATGATGATAGTTTGACGCGTAACAAGCTAGGTGAAAGCTTGGAGGAAGGAGCAGGTCAAACAAATCAAGTGCGAGACGAAAAGCGTAAACCGGATGAGAGGTAAGTTAAAACTTACACCTTTTTATTTAATATCTATTGGGTTTATAGATTTTGATTAATCAAAAGTCACATTTGACTTATGATGTTTCGACCCGACATGCGCGGTTCGGAACAAAAGACAATAATGATAAACCATGTGGAATGGTTAAAAAGAGCTAATAAGGTCATTTAGTCATGTAATGACTAATAAATAACGAGTTTTGAATGATTTACCTTACAAGGTAAATCAATACAATTAATAAGAGTAAAACGGCAATGTGGTCACTTGTTGACGATAACCGTTAGTTTTGAAGGACATTTTATGGTATAAGATACAAAGGGGTCAAATTAATCAAGAAATAGATTTATAAGTAAATTGACCGTACGGTGTAAACCGGTACAAGTCATGTAGACGGGATGATAATAAATCCATCTCGCAAAAGTAAACGGTCATATAGACGAAACGGGTCAAAAGGTGAAAATAACGCCCTTTGACAATATCGGCTAATGTTTTGTCGAGTTGCATGATTACAGGAATAAGTATCGATTGAATGTTGACATCGCTATTACTTAGCGGCAACTAAGGCAAGGTATCAAAACGGGTCAATACATTGACCCGGGCCAGGTATGTGTAAGAAAGTAATTATTCATTTAGAACGTAAGGTTCAATGAGCATTAAATGAAGTCTTAGATAGACAATGGGTTACTTAAATGGGTAAACCGAACGTTTTAAAAGAGGGTTGTGGCGTTCCGAAAAGCATAATGACTTTTCGAACAAGATCATAACTCAAAAGAAGAATTATGGGTCAAACATGCTCTCAAAAGACCTTGTCGTAATTGAAAGACTAAAAAGGACCAAAACGCCCTTGTTGGCTAATTCGAATAAACAACCTTTAAAGGTTATTTGGAAACAAGTTTTATGATTAGATAAATACTTAGAATAAGTATAGAAGTTGAAAGAGGTATTATGTTAGTCAAATGACTCTACATGGGTCTTTGCCGTAAAATGATAGTCCGAGGGATAAAACTCGGAATATATAGATCTCCACCTTAAATCCACCACAAATATAGTTGTGGTGGAAGATTATTTGGTAAGAAATGTGGAAATATAAAGCTAGATACAAATGAAAGCGAATCATGTTTAAGATGTACCTAAATACCCTTAACGGGTCAAAATAAGCATACGAGCGAAAACGGGTTCAAATTGTGTAATAAACCTATGATTAGAACCTAAAATGGTAGATAACATTAATTTGAAGAAGTGTATGTGATATAGGAATCAAACAAATGCGTTTGTTTGATAAAATGCATAAACGGGTTAAAATTCGGTAAAAAGGTAATGAGTCGAGGGCTTAGAAGTCTCAAAAATTTCGTATGTTAGATGTAGGATTTTAACTCCATAAGATGGAGAATTAAATTACGGACGCGTAGGAAAAAGAATCGCGTAAAACGGATCAATAACGAAGAAGTTATGGCCGTTTCCGTAAACACTGGTATTGCTGAAAATTGCAGGACCCAGCTCCAAACCTGCTGGAAAACAGTCTCCCTCGCGTGGCGCGAGGGAGCAACCTGGTTCCTTCGCGTGGCGCGAAAAGCCCAGTTTTAGCGAAAAATTTTTATTTTAATCAGTTTCGCTTCCCGGACTCGTTTAAATACGTTTTAAGTTACGTATGACTAATCCAACTCATGTTTTATGAGTTTCAGGTATAATTTTTGCACCGGAGGACGATCAAGCACCGCGAAGAACCGAACACTATCAAGAAATAAGCTTCCGCACTATGTATCGTTATTATGTTAAATGACGAACTAACACATGTTATGTTGTATAGTTTTAATTCTGTAAAAAGTTTAATAAAACCCGTATTTTCAATGTATTTGAAATTCCAATTACCCGTTTATTTTCGTAAATTATACGAAAATCGTTAAATAATAATAAGGGTGTTACACAAGAACTGCTCAGAAAAGAAGGATTTCAAATGGACTGAGGAAGTTGAAGAAGCTTTCAACCAGATGAAGCAACATCTAGCTTCCCTACCAGATATTGCGGCACCTGAAACTGGGGAGTTAATATCGGTGTACCTCTCAGTTGCTGACGAGGCCATCAGTGTAGTCCTCACCATTGAGCGAGACAAGGCCCAGGTACCCGTTTATTTTTTCAGCAAAACTTTAAAATTGGCTGAAACGAAATATCCTCCCCTTGAAAAACTCACCCTAGCCCTAGTTCAAACAGCTAGAAGGATTCGAAGGTATTTCCAAGCACACCCTATACAAGTGGTCACCGACCAGCCTATCAAGAGTGTGCTTGAAAAACCTGAAAACTCGGGACGATTAGCCAAATGGGCCATAGAACTAGGTGAGCATAACATCACCTACGTCCCAAGAAAAGCTATAAAGGCCCAATTCTTGGCTGATTTCATTGTGGAAGTCCCAAACCAAGCAATCACTGAAGTAAACACTACCGCCACTGAACCTTCCAACCCTGAAGCCTGGAAGCTCTTTACCGACGGGGCTTCAAGCGTTGAAGGGTCAGGGGCTGGGCTAATTTTGATCAACCCAGAAGGGTTGGAATTCACATATGCTCTCCGTTTTGATTTTCAGACCACCAATAACGAGGCTGAATACGAGGTACTAATAGCTGGCTTAAGGCTGGCTAAATAAATGAAGGTTGAAAAGCTTGAAGTGTTCACAGATTCGTTGCTGGTCTCAAGCCAAGTAAATGATAGCTACATAGCTAAAGAGCCCAACATGAAAAAATACAGAGAAAAATCCAAGGAGCTGATGAGTACTTTCCAAGCGTGCAACATCAAACAGATCCCCATATATCAAAACAAAAAGGCTGATGCCCTAAGTAAGCTTGCATCTCTCACTTTCGCCCACCTTACCAAGAAGGTGCTGGTAGAAGTGTTGAAGGCTCCATCAATCGATGAATTGGAAGTTCAAGATGTAGTTACCGAAGAAGATCCAAACTGGATGACTCCCATCAAAAAGTTCCTTAAAAATGGTGAATTACCCAATGATCAAGTAGAAGCTAAAAGGGTTGAAATCAAGGCAAGGCAATACGTACTACAAGGAGAAACCCTTTACAAAAGGGGTACCTTGCTCCCTTGCTAAGATGTGTCGGTCCTGAGCAAAGTAAGTATTTGATCAAAGAAATTCACGAAGGTACATGCGGAGCTCACTTTGGAGCTAGGTCGGTGGTTGCAAAGCTCATGAACCTTGGATACTTCTGGCCCTCGATGCATCGTGATAGAGCTGAAGAATTGAAGAAATGTGATGCCTGCCAGATTCATGCACCAATCCCAAAAAGTCCCAAGCATGACTTAGTCCCGATAACCTCGGCATGGCCATTCCATAAATGGGGAATGGACATTGTTGGTCCATTTCCCCCAAGCAAAGGAGGAGTAAAATTCTTGCTGGTGGCAATAGATTACTTCACCAAGTGGCCCGAGGTCAAACCACTTGCTAAGATCACGGGAAAGCAGGTCATTGACTTTGTTTGGGAGAACATCATTTGCCGTTATGGATTGCCGGGAGTACTTGTCACTGATAACGGAAGGCAATTTGCTGAGAAGTCTTTCAGCGTTTGGTGCAAGGAATACAAAATCGACCAGGTTTTTAGCTCAGTGGCTTACCCGCAATCAAACGGTCAGGTCGAAAGAACGAATCGGAGCATAGTGGAAGGTATCAAGACAAGATTGGGAAGATACGAAAGCAACTGGCTTGAAGAATTGCCTAGTGTCCTATGGGCAATTAGAACAACCGAAAAAACAAGCCATAAGAAAACACCCTATAGCTTGGTATTTGGATCTGAGGCTGTGATCCCCGCTGAAATAGGAGTTGTAACCCAACGAATTGTCAACATGGATCCCGAAACAAACCAAAAAGAGACCATGTTGAATTTACAACTCCTAGAGGAAGCACGAGATCAAGCTGCAATTCAAGAGGCTAAATACAAGCAGCAAATGGAAGCCTATTACAACAAGAGAGTCAAGAACGAACATTTCAAGCCAGGAGACCTGGTCCTCATAAACAATGAAGCTAGCAAAAAAGAAAATCAAGGAAAGCTTGGCCCGAAATGGGAAGGTCCATACACCATCCTTGAAGCACATAAGGGCGGATCATACAAGCTAGCAGATTCAGAAGGAAAAAGGCTTCCAAGGCATTGGAATGGCAAAACCCTGAAAAGGTTCCATGTTTAGACAGGAAAGATTGGTTTGTATCAAAAAGTATTTCGAGAACAACACTATGAGTACCTTTTGTAAAAAGCAAGTATTGCCTGAATGAATGAAGTTGTTTTATCAAACTTGTCTTTCTATCCAAAAATCAGGTTGAGAACCTAGCAAAAAACTCCATGGCAGGGGCCATGTAAGGGGATGAGCTCCCAGGCCAAATCGCTCAATAGGTTCAAAGGTTGAATGAACCTATATAAGGGGTGAGTTCCTAAATCAATACAACTCCATGAGACTTGTCAAGAAAAAATAAAATTGTCTCATAGACGGGTGTGAACAGCCTACACCAAATGTTCCCTAAGCCTTAAAAATATAATCAACAAACAGGCTTATAGAGTCAAGTGAAAAACAAAGAAATGATAAAAAGGATAGGTGCTATATCTTCTTGTTAAAAATACCAAGGCTAAGTGACTGCAGCACTGAACCCTTTAAGGTATAAAAAACATAAGGGCAGCACAAACTCGACAAAGACAAAGTTACAAAAAGACAAAGAAAATCTAAAAGAACAATACAACTTAGACAAAAAATTATAAAGATACAAACCAAGTCAGATCACAAAACTAAGAAGCCTTCAAGGCTTCAAGCCACCCGGGTAATAACTCGAAACCTCAAAGGCTTCAACCTACTAACAGACAGCCAAAAGGCTTGGAAGGTTAAAGTCAAACAAACTGCCTTAACGAAACAGGCACAAGTATAAAAACACAACACAAAGAAAATAGTTAAACATCATACCATATCAAAGAAAGCCCTAAAAGACTTTCAAACACAAGTTAAGGCAAGTCCTAATAACTTGCAATTTTAACTATTGTTCAAACGGCCATACAGGCCTTAAACACAACCAACAGGAACCTTAAGGGTTCCTGAAAACCTAACATTGTTTAAAGGTTACAAACCATAAATTGTTTTAAGAGTGCTAAGAAAGCTACGAATTCATGCATCAGTAGAAGGCTTAGAAGCCCCAGAACTGCTACCTTTGGCCTTCTTAGTTTTCTTAGCCTTTTTAGCTTTTGGACCCAGATCCTCAACAGCTGAACCCTCCAAACTGACATCCTTCGGAGCATCAGATTCCCCAGGAAAAGTATCTTCACTATCTCCCGAGTAGGAACGTTTCCTTGAAAGGTAGCTAAGCATTTCAGCACATAACTTTTCATTCAAACCATCCGGCTTCAGTTCCTGCAAAACGGAGAGAGGCTTACCATAATAAGAAGCAACCTGACTCACATACGGGTATGACAACCTCTCCATTTGCTCAACGGAACTCTTAAAAACATCAGAAGCCTCGGGACGGTACAGGGGAGACTTCTCTAGGGGATGACCAGACTCGTGAAGCTTATAACCCGCAATAAGACCTTGGTATTTTCCCAGATTGAGCAGTTTAGTGTAAACATCACCAAGAGCGGAGTTAAACTCTTTAGAATGCAAGAGATAGGTAACCACCTGGTGAAAACCCTGCTCAATGAGCCATTGGTTATCTCCAGTAGCCTGGGCAACCAAAGACTTCAAACCATTCTTCTCCTTATCAAAAGCCTTCTGCTGCACAGTCAAGGCCTCCCGGTCAGCTTTCAGCTTCAATAGGCTAGCTTCAAAGCTTTTCTTGAGATCACCCATCTCAATTTCGTGCCTCTTTGTTAACTCCTCCTCTTTCTTGGTCCAAGCCAATTCCTTCTCAGAAAAGATCTCGATTTCCTTCTTCATGGCAGCAATTGAAGCTTTCATTTTCTCCTTCTTCTTGGAGGCCTCCTCATATTCCCGCATCCCTTTAGCAAAGTGAGTGACACCTTCAGCCAAAAAGGCAGAAAGGTTGCAGGAACTGAGCATCATCCTAGAAATAAGATGATCAGCCTCCATCTCAGATATGGCACTTCGAACACCGGGAGGAGCAAAATGAGCCAAAGCTTCAGCACAAACAGCTGGGTCCTTAAAATTGTCACCAACCTTAACCCCCCAATTAGGCACATAAATGTCCTCTGAACCCTCGAAACTTTCAACGCTTTTGGCTGACGAACCTTGAATAGCAGGAATGGCACCCTTCTTAACCAATTTCTTCTTCTTGCTTGAAACAATCAACTCCTTTTCCTTTTCCTTTTCCTTGCCCTTACCAACATCCACAACTTGATCCCCTGACGCCTCAATATCATCACTAACATCAATAGGCTTTGAACCAGAAGGTTGGTCAACACTTTTCAGATGGTGTTGGGAACGACGAGTAGAACCTTTGGAAGCAGTAACCTTGGTGAAGCCTTTAACATTCGGAACATTCACATAACCAGAACCCTCAAACCTGTAATCAGAACCCTTGACAACCGCATTCTCGCCAGGGGTAGCAGCAACATCATCAAAAGCAACGTCAGAGGTATCATCGCTTTTGATAAAATCAAGAGCAGACATAGCTACAACACAAATGTAAAGCACATGAGCAAACAAAAAGAAAGGAACAAAAAAGCAAGAAAAGAATAAATGCATACCCTTCCCATCTCTAATAAGCACCGGATCCCAGTTAGCCTTTTCCCACACTTTACTTATACCCAACAACACCAACAAATGCTCAGGAAAGGGACGAAGCCTCGAAGGGCACTCCCTAAGAATTTCTAAAAAACGAGTGTTTATCTCGGAATCAGAGGGTTCCGGCTCGTTCAGAACAACATCCGGGTGTCTCCAAACAAGTTTGAAAGGAACAATTTCCTCCGACACCCAGAAAAACCGATCTTTCCAAACCCCAAGTGTAGAAACCATGGACGAAATTAAAAAAGTATCAACTTGACTGGTTTCAAAGGTGAACCAATCACCATTCTTAGCAAGTCGGAAAAAGCGACGGAATGCTAAAAGAGTAGGATCATACCCACAAGCCCGACACAGAATCTCAAAATGTAAAACCCTAGCCATACCAAGGGGATGAACTTGACCAAAAGACACCCGATAATATTCCAAAACATTCAAGACAAAGTTTGAAAACGGATAACGAAGATTGGAAAACTCAAAATGACGACAATACAAGGCAATCATACCAGAAGGACATGCATTGATAGATTTATCGCAAGCCGGTGCAACCGGTTTATACTTTGTCCCTATACCCCATTCCACACAAAATAAATCGACTTCCTCTTGGGTCAGTCGAGAAAAGGATTTTGCCATATCCTTACGAGCACCCATCACAATGAACAATTAAAGAGAAAATAAGCAAATCGGAACTGACCTGATTTTGAAAAAAGGGGGATACCGGAGAGAAAAAAGGAGCAAAGTAACGTTTCTTCAAAATAAAATGTGTAAATAAATGAGATTGCAGATAATTATCAATAGGGGGAATTAAAAACCGCCGCCTGACAAACTGCCACACGTCTTGTCAACTGTCTTGTCAAATTCCGAAATTCAAAAACCTCAACCGTTCCAACCTTTCAACCTTCGAAGCCTTTGGGCAATAAAACACACGTATAAAAGTCAGAAGTCTTTGAGCTCCTTTCCCAAAAACCTCTGACTTGGGGGGCTGATGACGGGGGTAGCCCAAGACTAAATAAAATGACTAAATATGTATATGCTCAAAGGGTTAAATGGTTCAATGGTTGAAAAGCTGAGGAGATGAAGTAAAGCAATACGGGAACAATAAACAAGTCACATCTCCGGACAGCTCCACCAACTCGCCAGCCGCAAAAGCAACGCAGGTCTGCAGAGCACACACTATTATCCAGGGGTCAAAAGACTTTAACCCCCGAAAGGGCAAGCCCCTCACTACAAGCAAGGTCACTAGTCAAATGCATTCTTCTTTGGGAGATGTCTTCTCCTATAAATTGACACTTCATTTACTTCAGGAGACATTCCTGGCCAGCCCTGATTCTCGCAATCTCTGGTCATTTATCTCGAGTACTTGCTTCATGCGAGTCACTCTCTCTTTCACATCCAACACATACATTCTATTTGCTCCTTCATCCGAATCTGAACATAATTCAGAAGAGGATCCTTAACAAATAACAAAAATAAACTAGTGAACCTCCTTCCACGTCTTGCAAACGTGGGGGGACCCCACGACCTGCGTTAGACAAAGTTGAACCCTTCAACCCTTTTGCCTAACCGGTCCAGCTTCTACCGTTGATCTATTATTTGTTGCATCAACACCATCTATTCAACATAGTTTAGAAATAAGCACCACTCGCATAATTTTGAATTTACATAATTTATATTATCTCTAACGTATGTGTATATTTACAACCTTATAGCTCATTTTATTTTATAAAAGTAAGTTGGTTTGTTAGTATAGCTTTGTAGCTATATTTAACAAATCCACTGTTCATCTTACTTAAAAAAACATCAAAAGATTAGTTAACAATCAGACTTAAAGTGTACCCATTAATAACTTTTTAACCAAACAGACCTGCTATTTTTCTTATAAACAGTTCATCTAATTCCTGTTTAATCAAATTTAATTGAATTAAAACAATTAGTCAAACTAAATGCATGACTTAAAACACATTGGAAGATGACAAAGACATCCAACAAGACAAAAGATCCACTCTTCTAGGAACAGAAGTATCATTATTATTTTATGTACACAAGAAGATCATCAATTCACGTTCACTTTAGTTCATTGGCCCTAATAGAACTTTTCTTTTTCATTTAAATTTAAAATACAATTGGAAACTTAAAAAAAATGTTGAATTTCGCCTAAAAAGCTATTTTTTTTTGTTTGTTAAGTTAGTTTGTACTTGCTCCATGTCTTTTGTTTTTATTTAATTATATTATTGTCTTATCTTAGGTGTCAAATCAGCTATAGTAATTAATAGTAGAAAATATATGTTAACTTTATGTTAATCCTAAACTTTTATTGGACTTAGTTTGATTATTCATAAACTTATGATGTGAAAAGAATGATATGTTGTGAAAGGAAAGTGATTACGGGGGTAGCCCAAGACTAAATAAAATAACTAAATACATGAACGCTCAAATGGTTAAACGGTTCAATGGTTAAAAAGCTAAGGAGGTGAAGTAAAGCAATACGGGAAGAGTAAATAGTCACATCACCAGATTGCTTCACCAACTCGTCAGCCGCAAAAGCAATGCAGGTCCACATAACACATTCTATTATCCAGGGGTCAAAAGACTTCAACCCCCGAAAGGGTAAGCCCCTCACTGCAAGCAAGATCACTAGTCAAATGCATCCCTCTTTGGGGAGATGTCTTCTCCTATATATTTGACACTTCATTTACTGAGTTGGGACATTCCTGGCCAGTCCTGTTTCCTTAAAACTCTGGTCAGTCGCTAAGAGTACTTGCTTCATGCGAGTTACTCCCTCTCACATCCAACACACACATTCTGTTTGCTCCTTCATCCGAATCTGAATATACTTCAGACGAGGATCCTCAGCAAACAATAAAAATAAACTAGTGAACCTCCTTCCACGTCTTGCAAACGTGGGGGGACCCCACGACCTGCGTTAGGCAAAGTTAAACCCTTCAACCCTTTTGTCTAACCAGCCCAGCTACCATCCTTGGTCTCTTATTTGTTACATCAACAAGTTGGCGCCCATCGTGGGGCTACGCCGCTATTTCTCCTAAAAAAGACCTAGTAGTGTAGCTCTTTTCACTTGAAACCACCATGTCTGAAAGTGGATCCCCGGGAGAAGTAAATCAGGTTCCAAACACCTCAACCCCGGGTAGCAGCCAAGCTCATGTGGCTATACCAACTTCTTTCTCAACTCCGGGGAGCACTCCCGAGTTCCTCACCTTCAACACACCAACTCCGTCCAGATCCGGAGTTCCTTCTCCCAATGTTGGTGTCTCTGACACCCTAGCACGTGTTGAACTTACCCCTGAGGGGGTTGCCAACAATTTCCTTGAGTTGAGGTCTCTCCTCAACCAATATGTGAGTAGAGAAAGAGACAAGGGAGTAAGGATTCGTCTAGACTATGACGAGCCGGAACCAACGTTATCTCCCGGACCTCCTATCCCTCCTTTTACAACTAGGAATGAGGCTGGTCCCAGTAATCCTTCAAACCCTAATCCGTATCTATCCACAATGACGAATCCTACGGTGCATCCCATCTTCTCTTCCCAACCAATTACAAGTGGTGCTCCTTTGGGGCATGAGCTAACCCTCGACCAGCTCCTACAGTCCCCAGTAACAAGCCTTCCAGCCTCTACAACAACTTCATGGGAACAAGCTCTGTCCGTGCTCCCTTTGGCATGAAGTGCTGTTATGAGCACCCCCCTTGGAGTAAGCTGCTCGGTTGCACCCGAAAGCCTTCAAGGCTTCAACCTCATGCCCCCAATGATGGCCCAGATGATGGCCAGCTTCCCGTGGCAGCACTTTATTAATCAAGTGCTGGCCACTCAGGGAAATAACAGCAATGGCAATAACATGGGTGCAAGGGCTGAAGAAGACTTGGCCAAACCATATAAGCCAAGTAACCTTTCATGTTTTTCACAGCAAATAGCTGATTATGATTTTCAAACAAAGATCAAGATGCCTCCTCACATCAAAACATACGATGGGACTGAAGATCCTGAGGACCATCTTCAGATCTTTACCGGTGCGGCAAGGATATATAAATGGTCAAACGCTGAATGTTGCCTAATGTTCATGCAAACCCTTGTTGGATCAGCCAGGATCTGGTTCAATGACTTACCTGCTCGAAGCATTCGAAGCTTTGATGACCTCAGCAAGGGTTTTCTGGCCAATTTCTCCCAACAAAGGCGATATGTCAAAGACGCAACAGTAATATTTCAGATAAAACAACGTGATGATGAAAGTCTTCGAGCGTTCATCGAACGGTACAAGAAGGAAGGTCTAACTTATGTGGGGGCAGACGAGAAAATGAGAGTGGCTGGTTTTATGAATGGCATCACATCAAAATATCTCACGAGAAATTTCAACAAATCTCTGCCCAAGACCTTGGAAGAAGCTCTCGAAAAGGCTGAAGCCCACATCCGGGGAGAGGAGGCAGTAGACATTAAAGAGCAAAGGAAAAGAGGATCCAGCTGGCGAAGCAACAGTCCAGCTAGAAAAAGGGGAAACTTCAACTCTTATGACAGGCGACCAAAGGGTTCGGACCATCGAAGGTCTGAAGGCCGGAACCCTTCCAGCAGGGAAAAAGGCATGAGTTTCACACCCCTCACAAAGACCCCTCAAGAAATCCTCGCAACGGAAGAAGTCAAGCAAAACTTTCGGCCTCCTAGGCCTCTCCCCAAAAGCAGAAAAAAATGAGAACTCCACACAGTATTGTGAGTTTCATGAAGAAAAGGGTCACCACACCAATGATTGCTTCCAGCTCAAGAAAAGAATTGAAGAAGCTGTTAAGTCCGGAGAACTAGCTCTTTTGGTGAAAGGGGTACGGGACAAAATGGCTGAAGGAAAGGGCAAGGAAGTCAATATGGTGGATTTTGATGGAAGGGTTCCTCACAAGAGACAGCGGTTGGAAGCTTGCGAGCTTCAGTGTGTTTGCTTCCCCCAACAGAAAAAGACCTTCTTTCAAGCCCTCTTGTGGTAGAAGCTACTGTGGGAACGTTGCAAACAAATAGGGCATACATAGACACTGGGGCAGCCACTGAAATCATGTTCGAGAAATTCTTCAACCACTTGAGCAATGAAGAACGTTCAAGGCTTCAACCCTCTGGAACCTCCATAAAAGGTATTGCCGATATACCCCTTAAGCCTTTAGGGCAACTGCCACTCGATGTTCGTTTCAGCGAAGGCCAAAAGGAAAGAATTCAACCACTCACCTTTGTGGTTATCAACATACCTTCAAACTATGATGTGATCATTGGAAGGCCAGGGCAGTGTGCATTCTACATGGCCGTGTCGGTTGGCCATGGCACGGTTAAATTTCCCACCGAGAGGGGTATAGCAACCCTTCAACCCCCTCAAGAAGCATACCTGGTTGAGGGTGAAAGTTCCAGAAATGAGGAAGACAAGCAAAGGCTAATCATAAATCCTAAGTACCCTGAACAGAGAATAAGGGTCAATCCGAGCCTTTCACAAGAAACCCTCTCATATCTAGAAAAGTTGCTAACACATTACAATGATGTCTTCGCTTGGTGTCCAGAGGATATGACGGGGATCCCTCGGAACATTGCTGAACATGAGTTAAGAATACCACCGGATGTCAAGCCTGTGGTCCAAAAGAAAAGAAGTTTAGCACCTGAGAGAAGCCTGGCTGCTTGCCAAGAAGTCGAAAAGCTCGTATCAGCTGGCATTCTCCGAGAAGTCAAGTACCAATCATGGGTTGCAAACCCGGTTATGGTCAAGAAACTAGACAACTCTTGGAGGATGTGCATAGATTTCAAGGATCTTAACAAGGCTTGTCCTAAGGATTGCTATCCACTACCGGAAATGGATCTCAAGGTTGACTCACTCACCGGTTACCCTTTCAAATGCTTTCTTGATGCTTACAAAGGGTATATGCGGAGCTCATTTTAGATCTCAAGGTTGACTCACTCACCGGTTACCTTGCCCCCTTGCTAAGATGTGTTGGTCCTGAGCAAAGTAAGTATTTGATCAAAGAGATTCACGAAGGCATATGCGGAGCTCATTTTGGAGCTAGGTCGGTGGTTGCAAAACTGATGTACCTTGGGTATTTCTGGCCCTCAATGCATCGTGATACCACTGAACAATTGAGGAAATGTGATGCTTGCCAGATTCATGCACCGATCCCAAAAAGTCCCAAGCATGACCTTGTCCCAATAACCTCGGCATGGCCATTCCATAAATGGGGAATGGACATTGTTGGTCCATTTCCCCCAAGCAAAGGTGGAGTAAAATTCTTGCTGGTGGCAATAGATTATTTCACCAAGTGGCCCGAGGTTAAACCACTTGCAAAGATCACAGGCAAACAGGTCATCGACTTTGTTTGGGAGAACATTATTTGCCGTTATGGATTGCCGGGAGTAATCGTCACTGACAATGGAAAGCAATTTGCTGAGAAGCCTTTCAGCATTTGGTGCAAAGAATACATAATCAACCAGGTTTTCAGCTCAGTAGCTTACCCGCAATCAAACGGTCAGGTTGAAAGAACAAATCGAAGCATAGTGGAAGGTATCAAGACAAGATTGGGAAGATACGAAAGCAACTGGCTTGAAGAATTGCCTAGTGTTCTATGGGCAATAAGAACAACCAAAAAAACAAGCCATAAGAAAACACCCTATAGCTTGGTATTTGGATCCGAGGCTGTGATCCCCGCTGAGAAAGGAGTTGTAACCCAACGAACCGTCAACATGGATCCCGAAACAAACCAAAAAGAGACCATGTTGAATTTACAACTCCCAGAGGAAGCACGAGATCAAGCTGCAATTCAAGAAGCCAAATACAAGCAACAAATGGAAGCCGACTACAACAAGAAAGTCAAGAACGAACGTTTCAAGCCAGGGGACCTGGTCCTCAGAAACAATGAAGCTAGCAAAAAAGAAAATCAAGGAAAGCTTGGCCCAAAATGGGAGGGTCCATATACCATCCTCGAAGCACACAAGGGTGGATCCTACAAGCTAGCAGATTCAGAAGGCAAAAGGCTTCCAAGGCATTGGAATGGCAAAACCCTGAAAAGGTTCCATGTTTAGACAGGAAAGATTGGTTTGTATCAAAATGTATTTCGAGAACAGCACTATGAATACCTTTTGTAAAAAGCAAGTATTGCTTGAATGAATGAAGTTGTTTTATCAAACTTGTCTTTCTATCCTAAGATCAGGTTGAGAACCTAGCAAAAAACTCCATGGCAAGGGCCATGTAAGGGGATGAGCTCCCAGGCCACATCGCTCAATGGTTCAAGGGTTGAATGAACCTATATAAGGGGTGAGTTCCTAAATCAATACAACTCCATGAGACTTATTAAGTAAAAACAAAATTGTCTCATAGACAGGTTTACGAAATCAAACAAAACAAGAAAAAAAAAAGGATTGGTGCTATGTCTTCTTGTTAAAAATACCAAGGCTATGTGACTGCAGCACTGAACCCTTTAAGGTATAAAACACATAAAGACAACGCAAACTCGACAAAGACAAAGTTGCAAGAAGACAAAAATAATCTAAAGGATGATACAACTTAAACGAAAAATTAAAGATACAAACCAAGTCAGGTCACAAAACTAAGAAACCTTCAAGGCTTCAAGCCACCTAGGTGGCGACTCGAAACCTCAAAGGCTTCAGCTTACATGCGGACAGCCAAAAGGCTTAAAGGGTTGAAGCCAACCAGGTTGCCTTAACAAAATAGACACAAGTATAACACAAAGAAAATAGTTAAACGTAATATCATACCAAAGAAAGTACTAAAAGACTTTCAAGCACAAGTTAAAGCAAGTCCTATCGACTTGCAAGTTTAGATATTGTTCAAACGACCATGCAGGCCTAAAACACAACCAACAGGAACCTTAAGGGTTCCTGGAAACCTAACATTGTTCGAAGTTAACATTACAAACAACAAATTGTTTTTAAGTGCTAAGAAATCTACGAATTAAGCATCAGCAGAGGACTTGGAAACCCCGGAACCTTCACCCTTGACCTTCTTTGCTTTCTTGGACTTCTTAGCTTTTGCACCTCCATCATCACCTACTGCTGAAGCCTCCAAGCTTGCATCCTTCGGAGCACCTTGTTCTGCCGAAAAGGTGTCATCACTATCTCCTGAGTAGGACCTCTTCCTTGAAAGGGAACCCAAGATCTCAGCACAGACCTTTTCATTAAGGCCCTCCGGCTTTAAGTCCTGCAACACAGCAAGAGGCTTACCAAAACAAGCAGAAACTTGATGGATATAAGGGTAGGTCAGCTTCTCCATTTGTTCAACAGAGCCTTTGAAAACATCGGAAGCCTCGGACAAAACAGGGGAGACTTCTCCAAAGGATGGCCGGATTCATGAAGCTTATAACCAGCAATGAGGCCTTGGTGTTTCCCCAGGTTGAGCAACTTAGTATAAACTTCACCAATGGCAGAGTTAAACTCCTTGGAGTGAAGAAGGTAAGTAACAACCTGATGAAAACCCTGCTCAATTAACCACTGATTATCAATGGTGGATCGAGCAACCGAAGCCTTCAACCCTTCCTTTTCCTCATCAAAAACCCGTTGCTGAACAAATAAAGCTTCCCTGTCAGCTTTAAGCTTCAACCGATCAGCCTCAAAGCTCTTCTTCAAGTCACTCATTTCAATCTCGTGCACCCTAGTCAGCTCACTAACCTTTTTGTCCCACGCCTCTTCTTTCTCAGCAAACCCAGCTATCTCCTTCTTCATCACAGCCATTGAAGATTTCATCTTATCTTTCTTCTTAGAAAATTCTTCATATTCCTGCATCCTCTTACGAAAACGAGCAATCCCTTGAGGAAGCATAGCAGCAAGGTTGCAGGTGCTCAAAATCATGCGGGATAACATCAAGTCATCATCCATCCCAGCAATAGTATTATGAACTGAAGGAGGAGCAATGTGACTCAGAGCATCTTCACAAACAGCAGCATCCTTAAAGCTGTTATCATTTTTCACCGACCAACTAGGCACATAAACTCCATCCGGATCCAACACTTCAACATCCCTGCTTGAAGAACCCTGAACAGGGGTAGCAATAACCTTTTTGGCTGAAGCCTTCTTACCATGAACAACCAGTTCCTTCTCCTTTTCAACACCCGCCTCAACACCTTGATCTTCAAAAGCTTCAATATCATCACTCAAATCCACTGGTTCAGTAGAAGTGGATTGAGGAGCAGCCTTCAACAAACGGCGAGTAGATCGACGGGTTGAAGACTTGGGAGCATGAGACTTAGAAAAACCTTTGACATTGGAAGTACTAATATAACCCGAGCCCTCAAACCTTTGCTCAGTAGTCCTAACCACAACATTTTCACCAGGAACAGATGGGACATCCTCAAACACAACATCAGAAGTACCGTCACTTTTAATGAAATCCAGGGCAGACATGACTGCAAATAACAAAACAAAAACAAAAACACATAAGACACAAGTCAAGAAAAATGCAAAGAGGGCAAAAAAGGAAAACGCATACCCGTGCCACTCCTCATTAGAACCGGATCCCGATCAACATTTTCCCACAATTTACTAACCCCTAATAGAACTAGCAAATGTTCAGGGAAGGGACGAACCCTCGAAGGGCACTCCCGGATGGCTTTGAGAAAAGCATCATTTAACTCAGATTCAGAGGGCTCTGGTTCATTGAGAACGGCATCCGGGTGCCTCCACACCATTTTAAATGGAACAATAGAATCAGAAACCCAGAAAAAGTGGTCCTTCCATGTACCAAGTGTTGTAACCATAGACGAAATAAGACAAGAATCAACCTTGGATGTTTCAAAGGTGAACCAATCACCATTTTTAGCCAAACGAAAAAACCGGCGAAAGAGCAACAAGGAAGGATCATATCCAAGGGCACGACACAAAACCTCAAAGTGCAAAACCCTAGCCATGCCCTTCGGATGAACTTGCCCAAAAGAAACTCGATAATATTGCAATAGATTCAAAACAAAGAGAGAAAAGGGATAGCGAAGGTTCGAAAACTCAAAATGACGACAATACAAAGCAATCGAACCAGGGGTTGGTTTATCAATAGGAACATCACAAGCAGGAGCGGTCGGTTTAAACATTTTATCAATACCATATTCCACACAAAATGATTCTACCTCTTCTTGTGTTAATCGAGAAAAGGATTTTGCTAAATCCTTACGAGTACCCATTTTTGCAAGAAAATATGAAACCAAAACTAACCTTGAGGAAGGGGAAATGAATCGCAGATGAGAACTTGATAAGATAATAAAGAAAGTGAATGAAAATTTCAAGTATAAAAAGAAAATAAAACTCAAAATAGGGGTAATAATTACGAACAGTTTTTTCTGCAAAACCGCCACCCTATGAACTGCCATACATCAATCAAATCAGTTGTCAGTTATTTAAAATTCAAAAATTAACTGACTCCAACCCTTCACGCCTTCAAGCGTTGAACCCTTGAAACCTTCAGGCAATAAAATACATGTTTAAAGTCAGAAGTCTTTGAGCTCATTCCCCAAAAACCTCTGACTTGGGGGGCTGATGACGGGGGTAGCCCAAGACAAAATAAAATAACTAAATACATGAACGCTCAAATGGTTAAACGGTTCAATGGTTAAAAAGCTGAGGAGGTGAAGTAAAGCAATACGGGAACAGTAAATAGTCACATCACCAGATTGCTTCACCAACTCGCCAGCCGCAAAAGCAATGCAGGTCCTCAGAACACATGCTATTATCCAAGGGTCAAAAGGCTTCAACCCCCGAAAGGGTAAGCCCCTCACTGCAAGCAAGGTCACTAGTCAAATGCATCCCTCTTTGGGAGATGTCTTCTCCTATATATTTGACACTTCATTTACTGAGTTGGGACATTCCTGGCCAGTCCTGTTTCCTTAAAACTCTGGTCAGTCGCTAAGAGTACTTGCTTCATGCGAGTTACTCCCTCTCACATCCAACACACACATTCTGTTTGCTCCTTCATCCGAATCTGAATATACTTCAGAAGAGGATCCTCAGCAAACAATAAAAATAAACTAGTGAACCTCCTTCCACGTCTTGCAAACGTGGGGGGACCCCACGACCTGCGTTAGGCAAAGTTGAACCCTTCAACCCTTTTGTCTAACCAGCCCAGCTACCATCCTTGGTCTCTTATTTGTTGCATCAACAGAAAGAAAGAAAGATCTACAAAGAAGGAATATAATCAAATGTAAACTTCAAACAAATATATCAATAAAAGTGGAATCAAGCACAAGAAAAATGATTAGACGTTCGTTGGGTTTGTGTTCTAGCAAACATTCATATGAATGAAGAGCAACTAAAATTACACCAAATTCGATAAAATTATAGGTGTTAAGGGGCAGGGGCGTTCCACTAGTGATAGAATTTTATCACTCACAACATCCAATTAAGTTTCGCTATGTCATCGAACATTATTGCATCACTAGTGATGGATTTTAACGGAAATGCACATTACAAGTGATGATTTTTTTTATTTTTAAAATATAAATTAACAATAAAACAATAAAATTATAAATTATAAATTTCATTTAAATAAATCCTAGATTACAAACTAAAAAAAAAACTCAACATTGCAAACTAAAAAAACCTAAAAAATCTATGGCATCTCCCAACCCCACTTTTCACATATCTCGCATTTGCGTTGAAGTACGATCAACTTAAATGGTTCGTCGAGATTGTTGTGCAGTTGTAACAAGACGTTTAAATCACTATTTTTCGTTTTCGGTCAAGTGTCTAAAATACGCCTCCTCACGTTTAAGTTTTGTCGCCACAGGTTTTTCTCTTCTTTATTTGGATTCGGCCATTTCCACCAATTTAGCCTCTTTGAATTCGGAGATCAACTCCGCCACCGCTTCCTTTCCTCTACTTGACGAATCACCACTTTTCTTGCGGCGCGGCCTTATCGGTGTATCATCTTGATCGGGTTCGTCATCGGGTTGGTCGTTCAAATTCATTTGGGGCATGTTACCCGACTCGGAAGTAGTGTAGTTCCCGGACTCGGAGGTTTTTGATCTTTTGGGCCTCCTCTTCTCTTTGGAGCCGTCGGCCCATCCATGTCGACCAATGCAACCAGTACCCACTTCGGGTGATGTCTCGCAACCTCCCATGCCGCCAAGTGTGGAAAAGTTTTATGCTTGTATAACCGACGATAGTCTTCTAAGGCGTTTTTTATGATAATCGCCTCGCTCACTCCACTTTGTGGATTTCGGGTCTACAAAAAATACAAAAAAAAAAACTTTTTTAGAAAACAAAATATAAAAAATAACAGTTTTCTGTTTTTTAAAAATAAAAAAAACTGTTTTCTATTTTTTAATAATAAAAAAACTGTTTTTTGTTTTTTTAAAAATAAAAACTGTTTTATGCTTTTTAAAAATAAAAAAACAGTTTTATGTTTTATAAAATTTAAAAAACAGTTTTATGTTTTATAAAATAAAAAAACAGTTTACGGTTTATAAAAAAAAAAAAAAACAGTTTACCTTTATAAAAAAAACGTACCAGTTGAATGAAGCAAGAGTCAAATTTACTCATTTTTCGGTTCAAATCTCCCCACTTCGAAGTCATTTGATCCATGTTTCGTTCTGTCAAACCAGGAAGTTTGCCAAAATGAGATATAACTCGTCTCCAAAACAAGTCTCTTTTTTTGCTCATTCGAATGTTTCTTATTTTCGGAGATGTGCAAGCATGCCTTGACCAAGGCGGCCTCCCCCTCGCACCTCTAAGCTCTCCGAGCGGATGTTGGGACGATTTCAACTTCTTGACCATCTTCTTCTTCAACCGGTTCACTATCGTCATCGTCATCGTCATCGTCATCAAGTTGTTGTTGTGGTTCGCGGTATGCACAGGAGAATTGGTGGATGAGATTGTTATCTTCTAGTGGGGCGACGTTGAAATATTGGGTTTGAAACGGTTGTGTTTGAAATTGTTGAGGTTGAAATGGTGGAATGAAAGGTTGGTTTTGATACGGTTGGGTTTGAAATGGTGGAAATTGTTGGGTTTGAAAGGGTTGGTTGGGAAACGGTTGGGTTTGAAATGGTGGGATTGGGTCGGGTTCGTCTTGCAACCGAAATCTCACCGGCTCGCCAAGATTAGCTCGAACCTTTGGTCGTACGGGTTTTTTCTTCGAACCCGAACCTCGTTTGCTTGAACCTTCCATTTTGGGTTGAATTGAATTTTTTTGAAGTTTGAAAGATTGTATTTTTTGTGTTGGAAGGATTGCATTGTTTGATGTTTTAAATAATTGTATTGTGTGTGTATATATATATAGCAAAATCATAAACAAATGGTCAAATTTATTCACCAACGGTCATTTTAACGTTCCAAAATTTCAAATACAACGCGTGGTGATGAAGACGTGTTATAATCTCCACGCGTGAACATCTTTTGTGGCGGCGGTGTTTCACTTGTTTCCACGCGTGAACAATTTTTTGAAAATTTGGTGAATGGATATTTAATATATTTATAATTTAATGAAATTATAAATATTAAATAGAATCTTCATGTGGTAAATAAAAGAGAAACTCTTGAGTAGAGCTTCTTGATGACATTTAATTAGTTTTATTAGAGTTTTTAAGTCTCTACTTAAGTGACTAATTAAGTGAAACCTTTCACTAATCGTTAACTCTTGTACAAATAGTAGGCTATGTGCTTCTTTTGTAACAACAAGAATATGGCATTGCTTGATACATGAAGAATACTAGAAGGAGGATGAACACTTGAAGACCAACTAGAGAGATGTGTACTCTCTACTTGTTTTCCACCACATAAGTTCAAACACTACAATTACCGGATGTAACCTTGGGCGCGTGAGCCATCTCCGACAGTACATACTGCTTCGGCTGTTGTACCCTGGAAGACAGACGCGTCGTCTTTAGTAGAGGCGCGAAATCTGTTTTAAGGAAAGCGTGTTGAACACGTGCCTCAACCAAAATCGTCAACGTTTTAGTGTGCTCTTTGTTGCAGTCAAGGAGTATCTTTCAAGACTCAAGATGATGAATACTCGAATCTAGGATGCTATCAAGTGCGCGTGAAGGACCCACCAGAGATGCGGCTTGAATCAAGATTGGTATATATAATTATATTTTTTATTCTTTTTATTTAGTTATTGCAACCGGTATTGTACTATGATATTTCCTACGAATAACGAGAGTCTCGTTATTATATATTTTGTAATTATATTTTACAAAAGGTGAACCTAATTCCTACAAACTTAAAACAGATTTAGTGAGATTGTTGCTACAATATTAAAAACCTTATTTATAAGGATTTTGGGTTTACGAAAGGATTTATAATAGAATTAAAAAAAATATTTTTAGAGGTTATGATCTTATAAATATTTTTTTTGGGAAATATGTATGTAGTACAACTTGTTGTGTTTGGATTTTTTGAGATTGAGATACAATCTTAAATCCTATACCGTGGTACAAAACGAATTGTTTTGGTTCCAATGTTTGGTTTTGAAACGATTTTGGGAATCGTTAATTTTTCTAACTTTTGTGTTAGATCGGGTTTATTAGTGTAAACCATATGTTTTTTGTAAACGTTAAATTCTCTAACATGTGTGTTAGACCGGAATTATTGGTGTAAACCATACGTTTTTTTGTAAACGTTAAATTCTCTTAAGTAGAGTTTTTTATGTCTTTAAATAAGAGTTTTATGTTACTTGATTAGAGTTTTATGTCTCTAATTAAGTCTGTATTTAAAGTAGACTCTTCATCCACCCATGGATTGATATGAACAAATAAGTCTTATAATGATTTTTGTAATCATTTGTCTTCTAACATGTGTGTTAAAAACGTTCATGAAAAGCGTTAGTTTGGAAGCAATTTTTTAATTGTTTAGTTTCTAACGTGTGTATTAGAAATGACTTATTTATTTGAACCATATATGTGTTTTTAGCAAGTCGAATTAACATTTTGTAGAAATGTTAATATTTCTAACGTGCGCGTTAGAATTTCTTTCATTTTAACATGATTGTTAAAAATGGTTAAAATACAAATGCTTTGAAATGTTTTATGTAAACATTTTATATAAGTAATTTGTTGTAGCATTGTTTTTAATGCTTTGTATGATTTAGAAATAAAATGTCATACATTGAAGTTGATGTTTGATTGGCTTCAAGGAATTAAATCACCATAAAGTGATGGTGTGGTATTTATATGAATTTAATGAAATTAAAATCATTCACTAGACTCTTCATATGGAAGATAAACTCTTAAGGATAGTTTCATGTCAATTTATTAGTTTTTATTAGAGTTTATGTCTCAAATAAAATCTTTAATTAAGTGAGACTTATCTCCACCCCATGTCTCTTGTATTAAAAGTAGGCTATGTGCCTAACTTGATGATATTGAAAAAAAAAAATACAAGAGTAAGAATACAAGAATTAAATCACCATAAAGTGATGGTGTAGTTGTGTGTGATTTTATCACCAACTTTAATTTGTGATTTCTAAATCTAAATGGTTATATTTTATATAGAATGACTTAAATTTTCTAACACGTGTGTTAGAAAATGTGTATCACGAATACAAGGTTAGAGATTGTACTTTGTATAAGCCATAAGGAATGGAAATGTTTTATGTAAACATTTAATTGCCTATTTTGCATAGTTTTAGAATTCAAATGGTTTGCTACTCTTGCTAGAAGTAGCATTTGTTGAACAAAGTAACAATCTCGTGAATATGATTTGGTGGAAAACAACTTGGTGTTGTTGTGAACAAATTTAATTGTTCAAGTTTGCTACTTAAATGTAGCTTTTGTAACAACTTGGTGTTGTTTTGAGCAAACTTGTCCAAGTTCAAAGTTTCAAGATGAAATGGGGAACTTGTACTTACAAGTGCATGGAGTCTTATTGAGGGAGTACCTCAAGACATGCCATGGGACGATATCGTTGAGAAGATTTCGGTCAAAATATAAAGTGTTGAAGATAAAAACACGTTGATATTTGATGTCTACATATAGTCTATGCTTCCGTTTAAATTTCAAAAGTGTTCCACACTTATGATTTAATTTCCAATGTATGTTATTGTTTTGTGTTCAATATCTTCGGATATTTTTTACAAAGAAGTAAATCACTAATGTTTGTGACGTATAAATTATTTTTGTGGAAATAATTATAACGCCAGTTATACATTGTTTAACATAATATGGTTTTAGACGGATAGCACATAAAAATCCTTGGACATAAACAACCTAAGAGTTGTTGTATTGACTAAATGTCAAAGACAAGACATCAAATGTGTAACCGCATCACGAGTGAGTAGTGAGTGTATTGAGATGAAATACACAAACGAGATTCATGTTGAAGTACTTCGTTAGAAGTAATTGGAAAATTCACAAGTGTGAATTCTAACATATGAAAGAAAAAAACTATATGTTATTGTATACCTTTGATAAATCTTGCGAGATTTGTTCCGAGTGATCTATACGTAGATGCGTCTACCACTTGATTATTGTTAGAACTATATGGAGATTTTACATTTGTTTGGGAGAGCATCCTAAATATTCACATCTCCTAATGAATAACAATAGACGTGTGCAAATCACTTATGGCAAAATTATGAATGCCATGTTTTTGAGTGTCGATTTAGTTGACTCTATCTCACACATAATAGTGATTGTAGACGACGAACATTCATCTTGTTGTTGATGAATATATTCGCCAAGTGACTTGGATTAAGACTTATGTTTAAGTCCTTATGAGTCAATGGTAAAGCGTTGGAGATCAAAGGTAAAAAAGTTATGTTCCTTAATTGAATAAAAAAATAGCTATGTGCTATATACAATAATTTGTGAGACCTTCCTAAATATTGATGTTTTAGGATTATGAATAAGTCTCTTTATTTTGTCTTAATAAGGGATAAATGTTACAAAGTGATATTATGATATCCTTAGGGCTGTGAAGAATCAGAATGATGAATCTTCTGTTCACATGCTAAAGTATTATAGTCTAAAGCATGCTAGACTAGTACTTGGTTAATTATGGGTCTTGACGGAGACTAATTAACTCTAAACATTCTAATATGTATGAACACAAAAGAATTTGTGTACAGACCAAGTTGAGGGAGAATTTTCATTCATTATAAGGAAAAGACATGTAACTTTTGAAGAGTTTGTTCGAAAAGCTAATGAGGAGACCTCATTGTTTAGGCTTATTCTAGATGTTAAATTATAATTATGCTAAGTTGGTGACAAACTTATGACAATGGCATGTGTTGCTTTGGTTAGCTCGGAAGCTTATGTAAGCTAATGCAATATGAGTTGTATTCACTGATACAATGAGGTTTATCTTGTTCAATCATATGTGTATAAATGTCGTCATAAGTGAAGTTACGGAAATGTTGATCAAATGGCAAGAAATGTAGGGGAGGATCCATTTAGAAACAACCCTATAAGGGTGTGTAGAAATGGTTTTCATTACCCCATCTGGATGATATCATATAACACTTAAATGTGGGGGTGTCTTGCATTTGTATCATAAAAGTTTGGCGATAAGGATTTTGTAATCCAATCTAACATTGCAAACAGACGACTATGTGGAGGACACAAAGGTCGTAGTGCATAATGGAGATGTGTTTGCCTTACATAATAAGCGTATCTTACAAAGACATATATTATAACCAGATTCAGATGGTCATTGAGGTTATAGTCTTAGAAGTTGACAATAGGCAAAATTAACTTACGAGTTAAGAACACATCATGACAACTGATCTCAAATACGCAAAGTTATATGTTAATGTTATGGATCCAACAACCTGAGGGTTTATTAGAGATCAAGTTGTGGAATGAGACTGAAGCCCATGGAAAAAGGGTATGCGAAAGACACCTAACTTAGTTGACTGGAGATCCCAAGATCTAATTCAATAGGACAACTAACTCATATGCCTAAAGGTGGTCACTGTGGGGGCATAAATAAAGTGCATAAGCTAGTATATATGGTTATACATACCCCCAAAGTATAAAAGGGTGTTTAAATACGTCATAGTCTATTCCTATGAAATTCAGTGACAAAGAGTGAGGCTAAGCATAATATGTGGTAAATGATTTGGATAAATCACGATAACCACAATGCTTTAATGATCTAAGGAGAATAACCTATGTTAGAGAGAAGTGGGGTCGCTTCGAATGGAATTGAAGGCACAATTCCTAGAGCTCTCGCAGAACCAGGAAAGTGTTCCACGACCATTATTGGACACGACTATGAGGAGATGACCCGGCTAAGGAGAGTCTTGTGTAAAGTGTATTGTCGTCTACACAAACGGCAGACGAGTTCAAAGACATCGAGATCTACTCAGAGCTAGTGGGCTAAGTGCATTTCATGAGCGAAGGTTCAAAGGGTAACACCTACCTATCGTATGCAAAACTCAACTGTCGAGGTTCCATTGGAAATTTTATGTGTTTTGAACGATCTCCATTCATGTGGGAGATTGTTGGAAATTTGGTGAATGTATATTTAATATCTTAATAATTTAATGAAATTATAAATATTAATTAGAATCTTCATGTGGTAAATAAAAGAGAAACTCTTGAATAGAGCTTCTTGATGACATTTAATTAGTTTTATTAGAGTTTTTAAGTCTCTAATTAAGTGACTAATTAAGTGAAACCTTTCACTAATCCTTAACTCTTGTACAAATAGTAGGCTATGTGCTTCTTTTGTAACAACAAGAATATGGTATTGCTTGATACATGAAAAATACTAGAAGGAGGATGAACACTTGAAGACCAACTAGAGAGATGTGTACTTTCTACTTGTTTTCCACCACATTAGTTCAAACACTACAATTACCGGATGTAACCTTGGGCGTGTGAGCCATCTCCGGCAGTACAGAATGCTTCGGCTGTTGTACCCTAGGAGACAGACGCGTCGTCTTTAGTAGAGGCGTGAAATCTGTTTTAAGGGACGCGTGTTGAACACGTGCCTCAACCAAAATCGTCAACGTTTTAGTGTGCTCTTTGTTGCAGTCAAGGAGTATTTTTCAAGACTCAAGATGATGAATACTCGAGTCTAGGATGATAAGTGCACGTGAAGGACCCACCAGAGATGCGGCTTGAATCAAGATTGGTATATATAATTATATTTTATATTCTTTTTATTTAGTTATTACACCGGTATTGTACTATGATATTTCCTACGAATAACGAGAGTCTCGTTATTATATATTTTGTAATTATATTTTACAAAAGGTGAACCTAATTCCTACACAATTCGTGACCACGGGGCACCCTGGTTCCTCTTATCCTTTGATCCTTCCTTTATGAATGTATCCCTAGTCTTTTTAACTCTTAGTAGATGTGATTTTCTTGAATTGTTTCGTTGTTTATATAGACTGATTGTGATCGACAATATGGTCATGAACACTAACATATTTTCGTGAGGGAACCTAGGAATTGAGTCTCGAACAATTATTTTTGAAACGTCTCAAGTTCTCTCTCACCTAACTTATTTTTTCGTAAATCATAAAGTTCTGATGACTTCCATGCGCGGCTAAATGCTTGTAACTTCCACTCGGGTGAATGATTGTCTCGGTTTACATTGAAACTTTTTTTTGGATTCTATTTAACTGGTAAATCTTGACTACTTGTGTTGAATTTGTTCAATGTTTATTATATTTGAATTGTTTATCATTTATTAAGCGTATCGGCGATATACTTGCTTCATTAGTGGGTGAATAAATTGGTGGGTAATTGGTATAATTAAAAGGGTTATTAGATTGTATGGTGAATCTTAAAAACTATCTCTAATAATTAATAAAATTCATTAATCCCAAGGTCATGTCTATGTGGTGTTATGAATCTGTAAATGGGTTTTTGTGTTAAAACGAGCGATCAGGATTCCGGGTGGGGGTTGCTTTTTCTAATCTTGATTACAACTTTATTAATTAGTTTTATTGTTTTTTAAATCAATTAATCAAACCCCAGATTAGATAATTTTAGTTTTTATTTAAAATCTCTACACTGACCACAAATTCCCCGTGGATACGATATCCTACTTACACTATCTACTTAGTTTAAAGCGGTTTTTGCATGACCCTTACGACAGTCATCAAAATGGCCTCATTGCTGGGGAATTCGTGCACTAAGTGTTAGTTTAATTAGTTATTTTTATTGCTTTCTAAAAAATCTAAAAAACCCAAAAATATTTCTTTTTGTTTATTTTTGTTTTGTTCGGTATTACGCGTTGTTTCTTGTCTACTTGTGTGCAGGTGATTTCTAGTTGCATGCATACCAAGTTTTCAGGGAAGTCATCACCACTTCTTTTCGACCCCCAAATCGTAAAGACCGCCAGACAGAACCTACTGCTTCGTTCAGCTTTGAGAGGAAAAGCACCAATTTCCACAGTGAGTCCTTTAGAAAATCAACAAAATCCAAATCCAACAATGCCACCACCCCCATTTACATTTGAGCCACAAAATCAAACCCAACAAACTCCACCATAGCACTGTAACCAAACACAACCACCTAACCAATACCTACCCCAACTAGAGATTTTCATGTGATTGGTGGACCGTTTTACCCATTAGAAAACCGACAACCATCACTGCCTAATCCGTTGCGGGCTGTGAATCAACCGAATCAAGTGCCACAAGGTAATATCTTTGATCAAGTGGAAAACAGGGTTAGAGCTGACGAATGGGATGACGGGTATGGAGATGAAGATTGGGGTATAAATGATGGTTACATGGGATACCTGGATGGTCTGCAAAATCTGGAACTGAACTAGAATCAACCAGTTTATCAGCAAAGGCAGCCGCGTGGTGGAGACGAATACCAAACTCCACCGCAGGTTCATCGGGCACCAGCCATGCATCGACAAAGGCAAAGGGATCCTAGATTTCCGGATCCTAACATTAGAGGAGTGGAGAGCCTTTTTCGTTCGCAAATTGCAGAACATTCTTCCTCGATCGTCATGCCAGTCGCACATGGGAATGATGATCTTTCTTTTGAGGCAAAATCGCATATCTTGAATATGTTGCCTAATTTTCATGGAAAGGGGAGTGAAGAACCATATGCTCATATTTCAAAATTTGAAGCGATTTGTAGTATGATAGGGGGACACGAGTTCACACCGGATCAAGTTAAATTGGTCATATTTCAGTTCTCTCAAAAAGACTCAGCACGTGACTGGTTCATTTCCTTGCCCTAAGCATGCATTCATACTTGGCATGAGTTGCAACAACAGTTTTTAGAAGAGTATTGTACTCCACAAAGAACCAAGATGGGAAGTTGTTGGAATTCTCTAAGAGCAACAATTTTATAAAACAACTCACCCGGAAGTTGTTTTATGGGTCATGGAAGCGGTTCAATCAGTTGATCCGTAATTGTCCTCATCATGGTATTCCAAGATGGGAGTTAATTACCGCATTCCATGACGGGATCTCTAATGAAGATAGAAGGGATATCAAGGCCACAACGGGTGGTACTTTTCTAAGAATCACGTAGATGTGGACTGAGATTATTTGGACATTGTAGCGGCAGACTCGAAGAGGCAAGCCCAATCAGATAGAGGAAAGAAATATCCAATCTCTACATTAACTGGTACGAGAACCTCTACAGCTAGGGTGGCTCAGTTAGAGAGAGAGAAAAACGCGTGGAGTGCCAGTTAGCAAAGTTCAAGGGCCTTGGAGGAAGAGATGCACTGAACGCTGACATACCCGGTTTGTGACTCTTGTGGCGATTTAGGCCATGTTTGGGAAGATTGCCCGGTACAGGTCGGCACAGCTCGCGAAGAAGTCAACATGGTTTACGGAGACCATCAGAAGAAATATGATATGAATTCCAATACATATCATTCAGGTTTGCGTAATCATCCCAATTTTCGGTACAGTAATACTACTAATCAGTTAAATCCAAATTTTCAGTTACCAAATCAGGGAGGCCAACAATACCAGAACCGACAATCTGGGTATAATAATCAGGGTTACGACCAGGGCAATCAAAGAAGTTATTAGCAGAATTCGGATCAAGGCAGATCGAGTAATCAGAATGAAAGATCAAACAACGAGATGATGGAGATCTTGAAGCAAATCTGAAAAGACCAAGAAATGCAGTCTAAAGCTTATCAAACCTAAGAGAAGCAAGTTGCTTAGTTGGCAACTGATGTAGCTCAAGTACGGAAGGATTCTGGAAGACTTCCTAGTGACACTACAAAGAATCCTCAACATCATGCACGAGCCAATTCGGTAAGTATCGCTCCTGTTTCTGAATTTGTTGATAAATGCTTAACTTCTCCGTCTCAAGTAGTTACAGGTATCGGTGAAGAGAGTGAGCTAGGGGCACTACTCGTTCCAATTGAAATGGGAAAGCTGAAAATTCACAAAGCTTTATTGGACTATGCAGCGAACATGAGCGTTCTCCCGTGAAGCTTATATGACCAGTACGAGTTTGGACCTTTACATGATTTTGATAGGAAGGTAATGTTGGCGGATGACACTTGGAAACAACCTCGTGGGGTTGTTAAAGATGTGATGATCCAGTTGGGTGAGTTCTTTTACCCGGTAGACTTTTTGGTGTTGGACTATCCACCAACGAGGATGAACGAGCAACAAAAGGTAATTCTGGGTCGTCCTTTCTTGCATACCGCCAATGCTCAAATCCGCCGCAGAGATGGATTCATCACGATGAGTTCTAAAAATCGTAGGTTAATTTTTAATGTTTATTCAAAATTTATTACTTATGAAGTTTTTGATAATTTATATGAAGCAGTTGCTACTAATGATTTTGTTCCTTCGTATATGTCACATGTGTGTGAGGACACATTAGATAATAAAGGTGTTGAGTGTTACAGGTCTGAGGATGCAAAAAGAAGAGTGTCGGTGAAAAAGGCAAATGAGCGGAACAGAGAAATAGCAGGTAAACCACCTGATGGTGGAGATGCATGGGTAGATGAGGCCAAGATTGAGCCTAACTAGTGTGAGGATGCGAAATTTCCAGACTATTGGAAGCAAATTGATCTAGAGAAGTCTAGAGGTAAGCATGCCTTTGAACCACCTTGAAGATTGAAGGTATGATCTGGCTGAAGATCTAAAACTTAGCGCTCTTAGGAGGCAGCCTAAGGTTTGTTCGTTTTGTTTTGTTTTTCATATTAGTTTATTTCGTTTTGTTTTGTGTCAAATCGTGCAATTGTTCAAGTGTGGGGAAGTCTGTGGAGGTTTGGTTAAGTTCTGGTGCAATTAAGGGCAATGCACATTCATTTGGGGGGTTGGGAAGTGAAAATAGGTTAAAATGATTTTTTTTCTAAGGCATGAATATGAAAATTTTTTAAAAATTGCTGGAAAAAGGGTTTCCCTGCGCCACTCGGGAGATGATGAAGTTTGTGCCGCGATGCGCCAGAGATACCAGGTCAACGAAGTAAAAAATGTACTCCCCCGCGCTACGCGGAGGGATCCTAGGACTATGTCGCGACGCGCGACGATAAGCAATGGTTGATGTGCTAAAAAGTAGTTTAATAAAATAACTAAATTAACCTAATTCTAAACTCTAAATAATACTCTAGACTCACTAAGACACGCTAAACTACTAACCGGCAAGTGTACCGATCGACTCTAGTATAGCTAATGTAAGTCCGGATATTGAACCCACGAGACTCTAATTAATTACGCTAATTACTCTATCTAGAGTGACTCTGATGCGAAACTTAACTATTTTATGTTTTAGGGGGGGGGGGTTATGAAGATTCTAAGAATGTAATTAAAACTAAATTAATTAACTAAGCTAACTAGACGAATTGTTGTGGACTTCTCTCAGATGGTGGAAACACTACCTAGACTGGAATCCTGATTGCTTTTAGTTAAGATTATATTTGGAAGTTGTCTACTATGGAACCGGGATCATAATATTCTCACCTCTCGGGAAATCTAAAGGACCCCTAACCCTTCTCAAGAGCACGCTATGATCCACTAAAGGTTGTTAAATTACCAGTTATTAGACTCTCTTGCAAGACATCTAATGGATTTATAAAAGTATCCTACGAGGCTCACTCCCAGTCGAGATCTAAACCTAGGATAGACTTGTTTTCTCAGTTAGACTTGCTAGACAGCAGCTAATAGGTTTACTTCCTCAGAAGGACCCACCTTACGGTTTAATCGCTTAGACCTAGCAATAATCTCGCACCTTGTAGCTATTGATGATTAGTAGAACACTTGATTTTTTAAGATTACCAAATATTACTTCTAAGGTTAGTTGCGCAATTTCACCCTAAAGAGTTAAGATTTATTATGTGATATAGACACTCACAAAAATCTAAAACCCTAGCACGACTCTATTAGGTGATAAAGACCGTCACCAAGATTCATGCAAAGCAATAATCAATATTCAAACAATATCAAGCACGCATATACATCTAACCGATAGAACAAGTCGTTTACAATTCATAAATAAACCATAGTGTTCATAAATCCATAATATAATCAAAACATAAGCAATCAATCATCCATGTCTAGGTAGTTTAACAAGTTTAGCCAAGAATAGTCATGAAAAACATCAAACACAAAGTATTAATGAGAACACGAAACATGACGGTGAAAGAAAGACGAAAGTAAAGACACCGAATGGAAAATATGCAACCAGAATGATTCCCGCACTTCGTATCTTCAACCGGTAGCTTCCCGAACTCAAAAACGCTCCAAAAGAACTCAGAAATTCGTCCACAACTTGCTTGAATCGTAATTAGGGTTTTGAATGATTTATGATGAATTTATATTAACCCCTGATCAAGTAAGCAAGATTCGCCGTCATATAGACCCGTCGCGTCGCATGACTGGTATCATGCCTCACAGTTGCGTAGCGCGACAATATAAAGTGCCAAAAATTAATTCTTTAATCCTCACGGGGCGTGACGGCTAGGATGGATCAGTGTGGCGCGACGCGACACCCCTCTTTTGACAGACTTCTCTGTTTTTAAATCAGCTTCAGCAGTGCAACTATCCAGAATTTATTCTAACTTCAAAACTAAGCTAATTCCTCTTCGTTTTTCAACATTTTCAGCACCAACGACCTGGAAAACGAGAATTGATCAAAGTAACGAAATACTAACTAAATCTAAACTAAACGAATACGAAATATGCACAAACTTTACACGATAAATGGATGTTTTTTGCAATACATCAAATATCCCCACACTTACTCTTTTTTCGTCCTCGAAAAAGAATTATGCAACGGAATCAGAGACGGATAAATACTCGGGTCAAAACTTATTTATACTTGTTAGAATCAAAACTTATGTTAGTCGTGATTGCAAATATACTTGTCCCTTTAAACCTAAACCCGGTTTTAAGCCCCTTATCATGCAAGTTTAATTCAAGTGCGGTCAATCTACCTAGGGTCTCACACTAGAAGCCACGGTCCACCTAATCCCACCTCAAGCTTATAGAACAAAAGGAACGATCACTGGATTAATCCTAACCGTTTTATACCAAAATCAAGAGAATTTAAAACCATTTTTTTTCTCATTTTTTTTCTTTCTTTTGAGCTTAGAAGTTGCTTTACCTAACCCATAGGCAATCCCAATCAGAGTCACCATCCTGGAGAGAGATTACAATAGGCGTCAGTAATTTTGTTGCAATTTTGATTTCACACATCCCAGAGGCATTCCGGGTCAGAGTCACTATCCCCAACAAAGATTACATAGGCCTGCGCTACTTTTCTTAGTTTCTAGCTCATTTATTCTATTTTTTCCTTTTCTTTTCATGATTAAAAATTCTAACGATTTTAGCTTATAACGACATTCTTTATACTCTTATTGGCGGTTTCAATTTCCCATTTTCTACTTGACCGTTTGTTTGTGGATGGTACGCGGTGGACAAACGGTGAGTAACTCCATATCGCTCCAATGCCCTCTCCATCACGGCATTACAAAAGTGCGCTCCTCGGTCACTAATAAGGGCTTTAGGAATACCAAAACGCGTGAACAACTTCTTCAAGAATCTCGCCACCACTCGGGCGTCGTTTGTAGGCAAAGCTTGAGCTTCCACCCACTTTGAAACGTAGTCGATCGCCACGAGGATGTACATATTTCCACTCGAAGGAGGGAAAGGTCCCATGAAGTCAATGCCCCACACGTTAAAGATTTTGAGCACTTGAATAGGATTTTGGGGCATTTCATTCTTGGATGAGATATTGCTGGTACGTTGGCAAGCATCGCAAGTCCTAACAAATTCTATAGCATCCTCGAACACCGTAGGCCAAAAGAAACCACAATCGTAGACTTTTTGTGCGGTAGTGTGTGCACCATGATGACCTCCCGTCAACCCCTCATGCACATGCCTAAGAATATCTAAGCCCTCTTCCTTACTAACGCACCTCCTAAGAATAAGGTCACCTCCTATCCTAAAAAGGTAAGGATCATCCCATATGTACTTTCTAGCATCCCTAATCAACTTCCTCTTTTATTGGGCATTCATATCTTGCATCACATACCCATTTGCAAGATAATTCGCTAGATCACTAAACCACGGCAACCCCTCATTCTACGCCGTAACAAAATCTATAGACTCATGAGGGAATCTATCTCCTATCGCCTCCTCACGAATCTCTTCCCTATTCGGATCCTCTAAACGAGAAAGGTGATCCGCCGCTACGTTTTCCGCTCCTTTCTTATCCCTAATCTCTATGTCAAACTCGGAAAGGAGTAGAATCCAACGGATGAGACGGGGCTTAGCATCTTTCTTTTGGAAAAGATAGCGCAAAGCCGCATGGTCGGTGAACACTATGGTCTTGGCAAGCACAAGGTATGACCGGAATTTATCGAAAGCAAAGACCACGGATAAGCCTTTTCGGTAATACTGTAATTTTCTTGGGCGTCATTGAGGGTTTTACTCTCTTAGTAGATCGGGTGAAAGTGGTTCTCCCATCTTTGACCCAAGACCGCCCCGACCGCGTAGTCGCTCCCGTCGCACATGAGCTCAAAAGGTAAGCTCCAATTGGGGGACACAAGAATGGGTGCACTCACGAGTTTCTCTTTAAGGAAATCAAACGCTTTAAGATACTCCGCATCAAAGACGAATGGGACGTCCTTCTCAAGGAGTCGAGTCATGGGGTGAGTAATTTTGGAAAAATCCTTAATAAAGCGCCTATAAAAGCCCGCATGACCTAAGAAGCTACGAATGGACACTAGTCGGTGGAAGGAGCCTATGGATACTATCTATCTTTGCTCTATCTACCTCTATCCCGGCTCTAGAAATCTTATGCCCTAAGACTATCCCCTCCGTAACTGTTTTGGTCAAAAATTACCGAAGCAATTAAGTGATCAAATTAGTTAAGTGAGGTAGTGTGCTAGAAATGTGTGTTGAAAATATGCTAGTTAAGTTATTTGTAAAAACGGTTTCAGGATACGGCTCAGGATATAGAGCTGTATCTATGATCAAACAATGAGCAAAAATGTAAAGGATGACACAGGATATACGAGGAAAGCCCTTGATCAATCTAGATCGGCGGCACAAAACCTCGGGAGCTGACAATCGCAACTGTCTTGTTCTTCTATTACTTCCAATATCAAGATACAGTGCAGAATATGATGCGGATCAAATAGGTGTTACAATGTAATTCGAGTACAAGTGATTGAGTGTAGTGATTGTTTGCAACAAGAGAGTAAAAGTGTGCGTAACAGTGTGTGCCTTAATCTGATCCGATCAATCTATTTTTAGTAAAAGAACATTAACTAAATATCCTATTATTCCGAGATTCGGCGGATATTCCCTATACGAACATTGTAGTCCTGGTCTTTCGGGTTCAACGTCTACAAGCTAACTGATTTGCCCGAGTCTTGAGGGGAAGAAGTCTACTTGAACGTTGGAGACTTGCACCTTCTAATCTGCACGTGGTTAAATCTGTTACTACCAGGATATCGTACCAGGATGTTACCAATATCCTGATCCGGTATCCTGATTACAAATAAACAATCAAAGCCAGAATATCAGTCAGGATATATATGCAGAAAATAACCTATAACAATTATCCCCAAAATATATCTGTTGGTATACCAATCCAACAGATATATTTTAAAAGTTTATCTCGTAAACCGAGGCAATTAAAACGAAATGACGATTGAGGTGACATTGTGCAACTTCCAATGCGACATTTACTCTTTACCCCCTATATCCAGCCTATATTAACTGAGGGATTCTTCATTATGATCATCTCTATCTTCAAGCAAATTTCAGGTATTTTCTCTCTCTCTCTTCCCTGTTTTCCTTGTTTAAATCACTCGTTCTCTGGTCGTGATCCTCCATGGCTACCCGCACTAGATCCCAAACAGCGGATTCCGTTCCCCCCTTTCACAAGCAAAACCTGCTTAAAGAACCCTCAAAATAGGTGTGTTCATTTGATAATGCCGATATCGCGGCTTTACGAGCTTCCGATGCCTTTCCCGCCGGGACAATTTTCCGTCCATTCGACCGAGAGGTCCGATCGGATTTTTGTTCCGACGAGTGGGTATGCTTTTTTGCTTATCCTTTCTCCATAGGGCTTCAGTATCCGTTTTCACCCTTCATATCTCGTTTCTTCGAGCTTACTGGTCTTAGCTTCGCCCAAACCATGCCCATGGTTTGGCGCGTATTAGTTACCTTGGAGCGGATTAAGGCTCGTCACATGCCCAACTTGTGCATTGAAGATCTTCCGATGGCCTATCGTTTAAGATCCCATGGTTCCAGTCGGTTCCTTCTATTTTCTATCTCCAAAGATACTCTCATTCTTAAGGCTACCAAGAACGAGGATAAATGGACAAGAAAATTCTTTTTTGTGAAAAGGGACTCCATCGACAGGGGTTTTGACCTTCCTAAGAGATGGTTGACTTCTGGTAGGATTTAGGGTTTTAGGAATATCCCTAATCATATCCCGAGACTACATCTTGAACTGATATCCTGATATGTTTATTTTTTGCAGCAAACTTCAAGGAATTAGCTCCCCCAAGTGCCGAATCGGAAGGAAGAATAAAAGAAATCTACAAGCTTCCAGAAAGAGAAAGGACCTTCACCGTGCTACTCACAAGTCCAAGTCAAAGATCAAGTTCCAACATGTCTGGTAAGCATATTTTCAGAAATTATTTTTATTTATTAAACCGATTATATTTTAAAGGTATAACAAGTCTAAACGTATATTCCCTTATGCAGTACCGGTTATCAACCTGGAAGGCTTCCAACTCGACGAGTTGGATAGTTACTCTAGCCTCGCACCTGCCAAGCAAGAATTCAATCCGAAGTCATCTGTCACATCGAAGCCTACCGGTTCGAAGACTGCTACCGCTCCCAAAGCTCCCCCAGTATCCAGGACCCGGGCCTCCAGCTCCCGGAAGAGGAAGGAAGCAGATTACCCTGCTACCCCCCACGTGTTCCCATTTGAGAATTATGGGTTCACAGAATCCAACAAATTCATGACCGGCTTCCTCAACCATGTTAGTATCCTTGACCTATATCCTGCACCATATGCTGGTTACAAGTGTTTATTAAGGCTAATACCTGTTCTCTTATTTTGCAGGGTCTCGAACGTTTGGTATTCCTTTATGAAGACGCGTGTGGCACAAACGTCATGCTGGAGAGCAAGCTGAAAAAGGCCGAAGCCACCATTGCAGATCAAGCAGCAATTGCCACCGTCAAATCGGAGCATTACGAGGCTAAATACAAGGCAATGGTCCAAGAGCATCAGTCTGCCATCCAGAAGATCACCCAGGAGGCCCAAGCCAAGTCCGATGCTGCCCAAGTTCAACATGAGCAGGACATGGCTTCATACCGGGAAAGCCTCAAGAACTCAGTTGTCATCTCCCTCCTCCAGGCCAGGCTGAAAATGGATTACGAGGCTACGGCTTTGGGCGTTGAATGCCCTTCATGGAATATCAAAGCTTGGGAGATGAAATTGAAGGATCTCGGTGGTAACCCTGTGGAGCCCCCTTCAAAGCCTACTGCAGAGGAGCCCACTAAGGTGGCCGAGAAGGTAGATGATGTTGGTGCTTCAAAGGACGCTGGTGGTGATGCTGGAACGAATGCTGGAGGGGATGCTGGAAGGGATGCCGGAGAAGATCTCGCTGATGAAGTCATGATGGAAGAGGGTGCTGCCCCTTAAAAGCAGTGAAGTGGGCAAGGATGGATGTATGTGCCTAGGCCGGAGCCCACTTTTTTAATTCTGATGGCTGTGGTCTGTTTGAACAATTTACTTTTCTTGTCTTTGAACAATTTACATTTCCTGCACTAGAACAATATGATGACCAAAGGTGGATGGGTCCTGGGTTTCAGGATGAAGCCCTTGGTCATCAATTAGTATAATCTGTTTTGAATGATGCGACGGTTGGAGGTGGATGGGTCTCGGTTTGAGGTGAAACCAAAAGCACAACTTTTGACATGTTAATAATATAACCACCTTTTGACTTACTTGCTGTTGCCTTTTAATTTTTTGTCATGCATTACTTAGTTTAAATCTTAGCTTTGCAAAATTAGTGCAATTATTTTTTGAAAATATCCTGATCAATATACTCGGCGGTATCCTATGAAGACTTTCGTCAAATAGGACTTTTCAAAATTCAAACAACTTAGACAAAGTCTTTAAAGAATAAAAGATAGTTTATTTTTCAAAATCCGTTTTGATACATTGTCTGACCAGAGCACTAGTTTTCAACCCAAGTATTATTTCCCAAATATTCCAATCAAATATCCTGACACATATCCCGGAAACACATTTTGAGAGTATATCCTAAGGATATATCCTAATCAGGATATTTGAGCCTTAAACATAGTTTCAAAAGTTTAAACAACTTATGTAAGGTTCACAAAGGAAAGATCATACCGGGAATAGAGTGTAACCCTAGTATCGAACTTCAATCCTTTTGCAACTTCTTCAACTAAGATGTCCCCAGTCCGAGATACTTAGTACACTAGGTTCGAATTTGATTCTTTCAGCCTTACACAATCGCCTTAGGAAGAATGTCCCCTGTGCATGAAATCTTTGAACACTTAGAAAATTTTTGAATTCAAGTTCCAACTGTTTGGACAGTTCTTGTGTTACTGGGGTAAAAGCCAAAATTATACTGGAGATAAATCCTTAGCATCCTGGGGAAAATCCCATATTTTCATGTGCTACAGGCGGGAGTGTATAAACTCCAAGAATTAGAAAGGTGATATAACCTTTAAACCTTAGAGAGTATGAAAATACCCTTCCGTGAGAGAGGGTGATCAATCCTCATATACCTTGAGGATCCAGGATATAGCCAACAGTGACGAAATTGTCAGCCACTTTTACATGAACTGGTCCCGCCACCTTGAACTATCCCTGGATAACTTGCGCTCCAGGCGGGGTGTTTAAACCCAATTCGTGAGAAAGGTGAATACCTTTAAACCTGCGAAGGGATCAGAATCCCTTAAACGTGAGAGAGGGGGCCAATCCTCTAGTCTTTCGAAATATCCTGAGTGTGTATCCTGGAGCTATATCCCGAAGCATATACTGCAAAACAACTGTAAGCTAAGGTGGGTGTTAGCCTGGCTAACACCCCTCCGATGCTTAAGTCAGTAATGGGTTCAAAACAATAAATAATATTAACATATACTAAAAGAGATAGAATTCATACCATTCTGAGTTAGAATTTAAATTCCAAACTCACTTGAAATAGAGCTTTAGATGTATAGCATTCCAGGATCTTGGTAGCATATCCCCCTCCATATTCTTGAGTCGGTATGCTCCTTTTCCTGATTCCGATTCAATCTCATAGGGTCCTTCCCATTTTGGAGCCAACTTTCCATTAACAGGATTAGTAGTATTCTGGAAAGCCTTTCTCAATACCCAATCTCTGACCTGCAACCTTCTAGTCCTTATATTCTTGTTATATGCTTTAGATATCCTTTGTTGATATGCTGCCATCCTTAGCCTTGCTGCGTCTCTTGTCTCATCAATAGTATCCAATTCCTGGCATAGGATTTCAGGATTCTGCTCAGGATCTCGGAGGTTGGATCTTGCTGTAGGTATTACCATTTCTGTCGGGATCACCACTTCTGCTCCAAATACCAAGGAAAACGGGGTTTGGCCAGTTGCACCTTTCACCGTCGTCCTATCAGCCCATAAAACAAAGGGTAATTCTTCTGCCCATCTTCCCTTTTTAGCTCCAAGCCTTTTCTTCAAATTGTTGACAATTATCTTGTTTGAGGATTCTGCTTGTCCATTTGCTTGAGGATGTACCGGTGTGGATGTAATCATTTTGATTCCCCAGCTCTTGCAAAAGTCAGTAGTCCTCTTACTTATAAATTGAGATCCATTATCACAAATTATCTCAGCTGGTACTCAAAACCTAGTCAGGATATTCCTTTTTATGAAGGATACCACTTCTTGATCTCTAACTTGAACAAATGCTTTAGCTTCGACCCACTTAGAGAAATAATCAGTCATTGCCAACATGAAGACCTTTCCTCCTGGAGCCTTTGGCAATTTTCCTACTATATCCATTCCCCACTTCATGAATGGCCAAGGGGAAGCTATAGGATAAAGTGGCTCAGCCAGATGATGTAATATATTACTGTGTCTTTGACATGCATCACATCTTCGAGCGTATTCTGCAGCATCTTTTCTCATCGTCGGCCAATAATATCCTGTTCTTAATTAATACCTTTGAGAATAACGACCTGCCCCCAGTATGGTTACCACAATCCCCTTCGTGTATATCCTGAAGCACTTCTTTGGTTTCGGGATCCTCCAAGCACCTCAGATATGGTCCTGCAAGAGATTTCTTATACAAGACATTATTTATAATAGTGAATCGTGATACCTTCATTCTAAAGGCCATAGGTTTCTCATCCTTTGGGATGTGTCCTTCCTTGAGATATCTCACGATTGGAGCCATCCAAGACTTAGGATCCTCCTCAGGATATTCATCATCAGGATCCTGAACACTTACTACTTCCTTATCCTGAGGATCCGTCGCATGATATAGGATATGTAATATCGGTATTCGGGTTCCTTCCGGTATCCTGACTGATGATCCTAGATTTGCCAAGGCATCAGCTTCAACATTATCCTCTCTTGGTACTTGTTCAATTGTAAAAATATCGAAATATCCTGCTAATTTTTTGAGAATTTTGAGATACTCGATTAACTTCTCACCTTTAACTGCATAGGTTCCATTAAAATGATTAGTAATTAACAAAGAATCAACATATACTTGCAAACTCTTGATATTCATACTTTTAGCCAATTCTAATCCTGCGATTAAAGCTTCATATTCTGCCTCATTATTAGTGGCAGGAAACTCACATCTAATAGCCTGGGGTAATATGTCCTCCTGTGGCGATTTTAGTAGTATACCCAAACCTACACCTCTTACATTAGATGCACCATCAGTATATAACGTCCAGGATTCTAAGTTTTCTCCTAGCTGTTGTACTTCTAGGTCTACTTCATTTTGAATATCACTACTGAAATCAGCCACAAAGTCAGCTAAAGCCTGAGACTTTATGGCATTTCTAGGCTCATATACTAGATCAAAGGCACTTAATTTCACTAACCATTTAGCCATCCTACCTGACATCTCGGGTTTCCTAAGCACATTTTTAACAGGATAGTTGGTTTTAACGTGAATCCTATGTGTTTCAAAATAATGTCTAAGTTTCGTTGACGCCATAACTAGGGCTAATATCAATTTCTCTAAGTGAGAATACCTAGTTTCAGCATCTAATAAACTTTTACTAACGTAATAAACAGGATACTGCTGACCTTCATGATCCTTTACAAGGATATCACTTACTGCATTCCCTGATACTGCAAAATACAGGGATAATGGTTCACCATCCTCAGGCTTCATCAATAGAGGTGCGGTCGAAAGATACCGCTTCAAATCCTGTAAGGCCACTTCATGCTTTACTCCCCATTCAAACTTCGTATTCTTCTTCAGGATATCATAAAATTCTTTGCATTTTTCCGAGGATCTTGAAATAAATCTATTTAATGCTGCTACTCGCCCTGTTAACCGTTGAACATCCTTCATATTTGAAGGTGACTTAATATCCAGGATAGCTTTAATCTGCTCCGGGCTTGCTTCTATCCCTCTTTTAGTCACCATATATCCAAGAAACTTTCCTGCCCCCACTCCAAAATGGCACTTAGCAGGATTTAGCTTCATGTTATACTGATCCAGGATATCAAATGCTCCCTTGATATCCTGGAGGTGATCATCTGCCTTCTTAGATTTTACTACCATATCATCGATGTACACCTCCATGGTGTCCCCCAGCTTTTCTTTGAACATCATGTTCACCAATCTTTGATATGTTGCACCTGCATTTTTCAAACCAAAGGGCATAACAGTGTAACAATATATACCTGTTGGTGTCATGAAGGAAGTATCCTCCTGGTCTGAAGGTTCCATTTGGATCTGCTGGAATCCTGAAGATGCATCCATGAAGGTTAACATCTCATGGCCGGCAGTAGCATCCACCATTGAGTCAATATGAAGAAGAGGAAATGGGTCTTTGGGACAAGCTTTGTTTAAGTCTGTGTAATCTACACAAACTCTCCATTTCCCATTTTTCTTTTGCACCACAACTACATTTTCCAGCCATTTAGGAAATTTTACTTCCCTAATCCTCTTGCTCCTTAGTAGTCTTTCAACTTCCTCTTGGATGATCACATTTCGCTCCGGAGCAAATTTCCTTCTCTTTTGTTGGACAGGCTTGAATGACTTGTCGATACCGAGCTTATGAGTTATAATATCCTTGGAAATGCATGTCACATCCTCGTGTTTCCACGCGAACGTCGACATCCTGCATTTCAAAAAGTTAGTCAATTGGTCTTCAATATCCTAAGGGATATTGGTTCCCACGAGCACCGAGATATCCGGATTGTTCTGATCCAGGATAACTTTCTTTACATCCTGCTCTGAAGCCTCCATGATATCCTGGCCTCAAATCTTTAATTGCTATGCTGCATTAGGCTTTGCTGAGGATTTCATCGAAGAAGAATAACACTCCTTTGCTTCCTGTTGATCACTTTCCACCTTGACAACTCCCCAAGGAGTAGGGATCTTGATGCATTGATGGTAGGTTGATGGAACGGCTTTCATATCATGGATCCAAGGCCTACCTAATATAATATTATAGCAGGATAGAGAGTCCATGACACAAAAGCGCTGCATTGAGTTGACCCCTTGAATATATACGGGTAACTTTATCTCTCCTACGGTATTCCTAGCTTCTCCACTGAAACCAACGAGCACTGTGGACTTCGAAGTAATGTCCATCGGAGATACATTCATCCTCTTCAACGTTTCCAGCGGAATTATGTTGACTGAGCTGCCATTATCCATTAATATCCTGCGTACAAAATGGTTAGCAACATATAACGTTATTACTAAAGCATCATGATGGGGATCCTGGACAGTATCCCTGTCATCATTATCGAACGTGATGACTTTGTCAGTCGTGAGGGTTGACATACTTGTCGGCTTATCTCCCCTCTCCGCTTTTGCTTCCTTCGCGTGTCTTTTTGCTGCAGAATATGATGTGCCGCAGATGTCAGATCCTCTTGAAATAAAGTTAATTATTTTTGCATCCGCAGGAGGTAATGCTGCACGTTCAGGATCCTGACCCTTATTCTTCTTTCTTCCCAAGAGGTCCTTCAGATATCCCTTACTCAAGAGATAGTTTATTTCTTTTCTCAAAGCGATGCAATCCTCAGTAACATGTCCAAAGTCCTCATGGAAAGCACACCATTTGGACTTGTCCTTCCAATCAGCTTTTTGTTGATTCTTTTGGGGCCATCTTGCTTTGTCTCCTAAACCCTGCATAGTATACATTAGTTCAGGTATGTTAACAGAAAAACAACATTCAGACAACTCAGGATACTCCTCAGGATCCTCGTCTTCAACAACATTCACTTTTTTTGCTATCATTTCTGCCATATGGCTTTGAGCGATATGGTTTATACGAGGATTCTGATTTCCTATTGGTTGACTCATAGGTTGTGGACGAATTCATTCTCTCTTGCATCTTTTTATCATCCTCCAGCCGAATGTATCTAAAAGCCCTGTTACAAGCTTCGTCCAGATTCCTGCAGGGATTCATTACAAGATCCTGATAAAATTGAGAATCTTTTTGCAAACCCATCTTGAAGGCTTGCACGGCCGTTGCAAAATCAAGATGTGGGATATCCAAGAATTCCTGACTAAACTTGTTCACATAATCCCTCAAGGATTCCTGAGGTCCTTGAGTTATCCTGTAAAGGTCACTGGTTAATTTCTCAAAACTCCGGCTGCAAGAAAATTGATTATTAAATAAATTAACTAAATGAGCAAATGAAGTAATTGAGTGAGGAGGAACGTTTAAAATCCATTTCAAGGCTGAACCTATTAAGGTAGAACCAAAACCCTTGCACAAGCATGCTTTTTTGAGATCTAGAGGGATAGGGTTGATTTCCATCCTTTCTCTATACTGGGCAATATGCTCCTCAGGATCCGTAGTTCCGTCATAGAGTTTCATGTTGGGGGTTTGAAATCTTTTTGGGATTTCAGCATCACAAATGGGATACGCAAACTGGAATATCCTGTGGCTGTCCTGGGACACTTCAGGAATTGGCTGAACCACCCCAGGTACACTGGATATCATGTCCTTCAGTTTTTGAAGCTCCCTGGAAAATGCTGATGTCATACCTGCATCCTACAAAGATCCAACACCATTAGTAGCAAGAGTATTATTATTATTAGATACATTACCAGCTTGGGGATTCTGGCCATATCCTGAAGCATATCCTGAGCTTCTCACAGTTGATACTCTTACTGAAGAAGGTATCTCAGGAGTATGATTCTGGGAATGGCTAGGCACAATATTCCCCCGGTTATCCTCAGTGTAAACTGCAGAACTGAAGTTCAAAGCCCTGGGTTGCAAGGGAGTGACAATATCTTCAGCAGGCCTACTCGAGCCGGATTTCAAGAGTTGTATCTCTCTCATCAGCATCTGATTAGTTTCCTGCTGCTGCCTCATCTGTTCCTGTACACTACTAAACAAATTTAGAATTTCTTCGTTAGAAGCCAAAACAGGACCGGATCCCTGGATATTGCGAGCGAGGATAACATCCCGAGCCACATGACTTTCAGTTCCCTGTGAAGAGGCTTGCATTCTCGGAGGAGGTGGTGGAAGCACCGAACCAATTGTTGCAGAGGTTGTAGCAGACACGGAGGAAGAGCTCATGTTTGATCTCGAGGCCATTGAAAATAGTGTAGCAAAAAGTTTTGAAAATAGAAAACCAAGTAACGATTTTGCAAAAGCTTTTAGTAGAAATAGCACCACTTGCCCCACGGTGGGCGCCAAATTGTTTTGGTCAAAAATTACCGAAGCAATTAAGTGATCAAATTAGTTAAGTGAGGTAGTGTGCTAGAAATGTGTGTTGAAAATATGCTAGTTAAGTTATTTGCAAAAACGGTTTCAGGATACGGCTCAGGATATGGAGCTGTATCTATGATCAAACAATGAGCAAAAATGTAAAGGATGACACAGGATATACGAGGAAAGCCCTTGATCAATCTAGATCGCCGGCACAAAACCTCGGGAGCTGACAATCGCAGCTGCCTTGTTCTTCTATTACTTCCAATATCAGGATACAGTGCAGAATATGATGCGGATCAACTAGGTGTTACAATGTAATTCGAGTACAAGTGATTGAGTGTAGTGATTGTTTGCAACATGAGAGTAAAAGTGTGCGTAACAGTGTATGCCTTAATCTGATCCGATCAATCTATTTATAGTAAAAGAACACTAACTAAATATCCTATTATTCCGGGATTCTGAGGATATTCCCTATACGAACGTTGCAGTCCTGGTCTTTCGGGTTCAACGTCTACAAGCTAACTGATTTGCCCGAGTCTTGAGGGGAAGAAGTCTACTTGAACGTTGGAGACTTGCACCTTCTAATCTGCACGTGGTTAAATCTGTTACTACCAGGATATCGTACCAGGATGTTACCAATATCCTGATCTGGTATCCTGATTACAAATAAACAATCAAAGCCGGAATATCAGTCAGGATATATATGCAGAAAATGACCCATAACAGTAACCATGAAGTGACACTTTTCCCAATTAAGCATAAACTTCGTCTCAACACACCTCTTCATCATTCTTGCTAAATTCCCTAAACAATGGTCAAACGAATCGCCATAAACCGAGAAGTTATCCATAAAGACCTCCATAGAAATCTTAACCATGTCTTGAAAAATAGCTATCATGCACCGTTGGAATGTAGCCGGAGCGTTACATAGTCCAAAAGGCATGCGTCGGTACGCATATGTGCCATATGGACATGTAAACGTCGTCTTTTCTTGGTCTTCTGGCGCGATAGGGATTTGGAAGTAGCCGGAAAAACCATCAAGGAAACAATAGAATTGTTGCCCCGCAAGACGCTCTAGCATTTGATCAATAAATGGGAGTGGGAAGTGGTCTTTCCGGGTGGCGTCATTGAGCTTGCGATAGTCAATACACACATGCCAACCGGTAACCGTACGAGAAGGGATGAGCTCGTTTTTCTCGTTCACGACAACAGTCATCCCCCCCTTTCTTGGGGACAACTTGAGTAGGGCTCACCCATGAAGAATCGGATATGGGATAAATCAAACCGACTTCCATAAGCTTCAACATTTCTTTTCTAACAACCTCTTTCATATTGGGATTTAGACGCCTTTGAGGTTGCATCACCGGTTTAAATTCATCCTCCATAAGAATACGGTGGGTACAAAAAGTGGGGCTAATCCCCTTAATATCGGACAACTTCCAAGCAATCGCCTCCTTGTGTTCCTTTAGCACCTCAACTAATTTCCCCTTCTCCTCCTCCGTCAATCTAGAAGAGATAATGACGGGCATACTAGTATTTTCTCCTAAGAAAACATACTCTAAGTGGGACGGGAGAACCTTAAGCTCTAGGGGTGGAGTATCTATAGGTTTACTCTCACTCTCTTCCTTAATCTCGCAAAGCTCTAAGGTTTCGGGAACCCAAGACGAATCTACCTCCTCACCCTCATCAATAACCTCCTCTTCAACTTCTCCCTCACTAACTAGATTGGCCCCACTAATGAAATCTATGCACCTATCAACGCACGAGATGAACGAATCTAGGAAGTAAACGGAGTGACATGGACCACTAGAATCATCGCTACCACAAGGATGTTGCATGGCTCTATCTATCTCAAAGGTAACTATCTCATCTCCTGCACAAAGTGAAATCTTACCGTCAAAGACGGCCTTTGCGGTTCGAAGGAATGGACGGCAAAGAATGATCGGGACTCTCTCATCAGCCTCCATGTCTAAAACCATGAAGTCTACGGGAAACACAAACTTATCTACCTTAACAAGCAAATTCTCTATGACTCCACGAGGATACTTGACCGATCGGTCGGCCAAGGACAATGACATACGCGTGGGTGTAAGCTTTCCTAACCCTAGCCTCTCATAAAGAGAAAATGGCATCAAATTCATGCTAGCACCTAAGTCAGCTAAGGCGTGGGCGGGGGTAACGGCACCCCCGAAGAAGCAAGGAATGGTGAATGTAACCGGGTCGATTAATTTCTGCGGTAGCTTATTCAAGACCACCGCGAAACAACCTCCAGTCAATGGAATGTTGGAAAGCTCACCTATCCTATCCTTATATTTGAGAAGGTCCTTAAGGAATTTGGCGTATTTAGGCATGGACTGTAAGGCTTCGATGAAAGGAAGGTTGATTTTTAGTTGCTTGAACATTTCGTGGAATTGCCCATATTCCTTAGCATATTTTTGATGCTTAAGGCGGGCGGGGTAAGGAACACGTGAATGATCAACTAATGGTGAAGGCCTAACCCCTATGGGACGTTTTTCAACACTCTTTTCTGCTTGAGTCTCCATCTCTATCTCCTTATCTACCTCTTCCTCTTCCTCTACCTCTACTCTCTCTCTAACTACCTCCCCTAAACTCTTGCCACTACGGGTAGTAATAGCCTTAGCTGAATGGTTAGCCGGGTTTAGGTAGGTATTTCCTGAAAACTGACCAGGTGGGTTATCTTGTAACTGTTTAGCTATACCCCCTACTTGTCGCTGTAGATCTAAGAGTGCGGATTGTTGATTTTTAAGCTGAAGCTCTTGATTTTTGTTTATTTGCTCATGATTTTTAGCGAAATTACCAAATTCGGTTAAAGTTTTCTGAGTAGCCTGATCTCTTACCATCAACTGAGCAAACATCTCCTCAATCCTACTTAGACTACCCTCTGAACCCTTACCACTAGCCTGACCCTCTTGATTTGACCCCCCACTAGCAAATTGACCCCCTGAACCTGAACCACTAAACTGACCTCCCTGACCTGAACCTCCACTAGTGTATAGACCGGGCCCCCTATTTTGATACTGACCGGATGGAAAACTAGGAGGATTACCGGAAGAGCGGAAACTACTATTATTGCCACTACCACGCCAGTTGGAGTTATAATTAGAATTATTATTATTAAACGAACCCCTAGACTGACCGGCTATAAACTCTACCTACTCAAGTGTAAGTGTGGGACAATCTATCGTATCGTGGCCTCCCCTACAAACCTCACACCTATCGGCTTTTTTCTTAATCTCATTCAGCTCTTGTTTAAAAGATTTCTCCATCCTCTCTAGAGCAGCAGCTACCGATGAATCCAAGCCAACTTGGTTTACCCCTCGAGCGGCCGAGGAGGTAGTCACAGGAATGGAAGTCCTGCTGGTAGTGCTATAGTCCATGTCAGAATGGGCAAAACTCTCAAACAAATCATTGCACTCATTAACTGTCTTTTTACCCATGAGTTGCCCTCCAGCAGAAGTATTGAAACGGGGTTTGATCTCGGGGGTGAGACCATTGTAGAAGTTTTCTACGAGTGCCCAATCTGACAAACCATGCTGAGAACAATGAGAAATCAGAGTTTGGAATCTCTCCCAGGCCAGGTGATAAGGCTCATCAGGCTCCATCCAGAACGAATGGATCTGATCGCGTAGACGAGATGCTTTGGCAGGTAGGAAATATTTAGCTAAGAAAGCATCTCGTAAACCTGCCCAGGTGGTGAAAGTTCCTGCTGGCTGCGAATTGAACCATACGGCTGCGCGGCCAGCGAGAGAAAATGGGAAAACCTAAAGGTACCTGGCATCTAGATTAACACCCTCAATAGAGAAGGTGCTACAAAGGCAGGTGATTAGGTTAATGTGGGCGGGAGCATCCTCATCATCACTGTCGTGGAATTGGCACGAATTAGTGATGGCTGTCATGATGTAGGATGGGATCTGCCAGGACCTATCATTAGCAATGTTGGGAAGGGTGATGGGTGAATTAGCACCGGTGAAGCCGGTGGTGGCTTGTTCGTAAACGGTTCTATTGGCCATTTGAGTATTGGGTGTAGGACTAGGTGTACGGGAACGGGAAGGTGGTGGGGAGTTGTGGGGTGACGACTTCGGGGTGAAGTCAAAGGCTGGTGGTTTAGATTGGAGTGTAGAGTCAGAAGTGGCGGAAGATGAAGTGGAAGATTTACTAACCTTTAAACTAGAAGACGAGAAGGCAGACTTGTCAATCGGCGGCTTCGGTGGTCCCTGAGAACGTGTATGGGGCATTCACTGCAAAACCGAAAAATAAACAAGTAAGACGACTCTAACAAAAGACTCTAAAATAAAAACAAAAGACACTAGGACTATTTAGACTCCTACGACTCGAAAACACACAAATACACGTAATGATATCAGATGAAGTCCAAACAAAGTAATCAACGCAATTGCCAAGAATCCCCGGCAACGGCGCCAAAAACTTGATGTGCTAAAAAGTATTTTAATAAAAGTAACTAAATTAACCTAATTCTAGACTCTAAGTAATACTCTAGACTCACTAAGACACACTAAACTACTAACCGACAAGTGTACCGATCGACTCTAGTATAGCTAATGTAAGTCCGGATATCGAACCCACGAGATTCTTATTAATTACGCTAATTACTCTATCTAGAGTGACTCTGACGCGAAACTTAACTATTTTTATGTTTTAGGGGGGGGGGGGTTTCTGAAAATCCTAAGAATGTAATTAAAACAAAATTAATTAACTAAGCTAACTAGATGAATTGCTGTGGACTTCTCTCAGATGGTGGAAACACTACCTAGACTGGAATCCTGATTGCTTTTACTTAAGATTATATTTGGAAGTTGTCGATAACACGAGGCCCAAACCCTCCGAGGGACCAAATATTTTTAATTTTGTATAGAATTTACGCTGTATAAGATAGAATATATATGCACTAAATCGAGAGACAATATAAATGAGCCCTTGTACTAGTTAAGATTATATTTGGAAGTTGTCGATAACACGAGGCCCAAACCCTCCGAGGGACCAAATATTTTTAATTTTGTATAGAATTTACGCTGTATAAGATAGAATATATATGCACTAAATCGAGAGACAACATAAATGAGCCCTTGTACTAGTGGTTACTACCATGTTTAAAGGATTGAGAAAGGTCTAAGTAATCTCCCTTGTACTAGGATCCAAGTAATCTCCCTTATACTAGTGGCTGCCGGAGGCTCGACGAACCGGTGATTATAAGGTTAGCGTGATAGGTCACCGGCGTTTCGTGCTTGACCTTCCATTCTAACTTCTATCTTCACCTATTCCATTCGTCGTCCGGGGTAGGCCCTTTCGTATTCCGTCTCCTGTTTGTTTTGTTTTCTTTTTTCTGTTTTGGTGGACATCTCGCCGGTGGCTCGACGATTGAATAAGAGTTGGGATAGGGTTTCAGGTTTAACGTGTATCACATATCGCTTGTGGATCTAACTTAACCTGTCCCTCTATCTCGATTTCTTCTTCTTTCCATTCGCTGCTCGGGACGTGTTGCACCGCTGCCATGGAAGAGGATGGTCCTTGGCTGGATCCTCATCATGTGAGGAAGAAGGGCAAAGATAAGGCTCTTAACAGATCGTCGAAGGATCACATCACAAAGTTCTTTATTTCAAATCTCCCTAACGGTTGTAGACCCTGGGACGTTGCAGATTTTGTGGGTCATTATGGCGAGGTGGCTGGTATGTACATCGCGAGGAAGAAGAATAAGGAAGGAAAAAGATTCGGTTTTCTTAGCCTTAGAAACGTGAAGGATGCCAGAGCCATAGAACGGGAGTTGAATGGTCTAAAGTTGGGGGTTGAATGTCTTCGGGTTAACATAGCTAAATTTGCGGCAGAAAATGCGGAGTGGTGGGACGGGGTTGCTAATAAGAATCACGTAGGTAAAGATGATAAGGTTAATGATATGTTGCCCCGAAGGAATACAGGTAATTCTAACGGGTTGGGTTTCAACGATGGAAGGCTGAGAGAAGGGCTTTCTTTTAAAGACATGTTGAAACAAGGAAGTAGCAGTAGTAAGGTGGAATTTAAGGATAAGGAGATCGAAGTTCATAGTGAAACGGTTGCGTTTTTTGATCTTCAAGGAAGAGCTGTGATTCGAAGTTCATAGTGAAACGGCGGCGTTTTTTAATCAAAGAAGCAGGAGTTTTCTACTCCAAGATCCAATAACTCGGGGGTTTAAACTTACTGATCTCGTTTGAGGATGATATTGAGGCGACGGATTTCTTATTGGACGTTGATAAGTGGAATAGATGGTTCTCATCTCTGGACATGTGGGCTGGGCAATCGTTGCAATACGAAAGAGTGGCTTGGTTAAAGTTTCACGGTTTGCCGCTTCACCTTGCATAGAATAAAGTTTTTGACGATGCAGCCGGTCTGTTCAGCAAAGTGATCTACAAATCTCAATTATCCGTGTTGGATAAGGACGTATCTGTCAATTACATTGGGATTTTGGTACACCATGGCAAAAGAATCGAAGACACTATTACGCTATTATGGAAGAACAAGAAGTACAAAGTTTGGATTACCGAAGAAAGGGACGAATGGGCTCCAGACTGCTTGTCGGAGGAAGATTGGCCGGAGTCTAAGGATGATGAGGTGATCTCGGAGAGTTCCCGGGAGCAGAGTCAAGAAACGCTGGAGGTTGATACCGGAGAAGTTGAAAAGCCGTTGGAACAGTCGGTGGGGGTTGAGAATCTCGAGAAGAATGTTGCTACAAACGAAGGGGATACGTCAGAAGGTCTGTTGGATTCTCAAAAAGGTGGCGGCGGAATTAATTCTTTTTCCTCGAGTGCTGGAAATAATATTCGTTTAAGGAAAAAACCTTTTGATATTACCAAAGATAAACATAAGGCTGTTCCAAAGGGTTTAAGCCCAGAGGTATGTAATAGGCCCAAAAAAGAGCCAGGGCCGATTTAGAGGAGTCTTTTGACGGTTTTGGTTTACTGGGCCGGCCTAATGAGGATAATATCAGGGGAAACTCCAATTCGGCACATCTGGAAAATTCTATCAGGAGACCGAGTTTTGATTTGAATAAAAAAGTTAATTCAGTAGGGGAAGGAGGTGGACCGAAGGGTGATCTTGGACCAAATTTTCATCCTAATATTTTCGAGACTGAAGAGGAAGTAGCCGACAAGGAGGATGGAGGAGAGGACATATTAAAGGAGATCGATAAAACTGTTTTACTTGGCAACAGAATTGGAGTGGATCTGAGGTATCACCGCGATTTGGTTGAGGAATCGATTCAGAAAGAAGGTAATAATGTTGTTCACCCATGAATTTTCTCTCTATCAATGTTTGTGGTTTAGGGGGGGCTGGTAAGGTTGGGTGGATTAGGGGGCTCAAACAGGAGCATGGTATTGACTTTCTTCTGATTCAAGAAACTAAAAAGAGGAATTCTCCCGGGTTAATTTAGCTAATTTCTGGGGAAAAAAGGATTATGGTATGGATTTCGTCAGTTCAGTAGGTTTGTCAGGGGGTTTACTTTGTATTTGGGACCCCGTGCTGTTTGAGGTGATATCGGTGATTAAGACTAATAACCTTTTGATCATGCTTGGTAAACTCAAGGGTAGTGGACTTCTAATAAATGTTGCTAATATATATGCTCCTCAGATGGTGAGAGCTAAGAAAGAGGTTTGGGACGACATATCTTCCATCATGGGAGATCATCCAAGTATGTGGATCGTGGGTGGTGACTTTAATGCGGTAAGGGATCCAAGTGAGAGGAAGAATTCCAGAATTAATAATTCCTGCACGTCTAAGTTTAATAGCTTTATATTCAACTCGGGGCTTATCGAATACGATTTGAAAGGAAGAAGATTTACATGCGTTAGAGGAAACGGTAGAAAACTTAGTAAAATTGACAGATTTTTGGTATGTCCTGAGTTTTTTAATCGTTGGCCAGACGCTACTTTTAGGGCTCTCCCGGTTAGTTATTCCGATCACTGCCCTATCTTGCTAATTAACCAATTTAGTAACTTTGGCGCGAAACCTTTTAGAGTTTTTAACTCTTGGTTGGAGAAAGATGGATACAAGGAAGCGGTGGAAAAAGCGGTGGAGGAGGTTAACGTGTCGGGTCAGCCGGACTCAGTGTTATTTCAGAAATTTGCAGCTGTTAGGAACTGTCTTAAAGAGTGGAGGGACGTGATGTGCGTTAGGTGTATATATAGGTTTTAGTATATTTTAAGCCCTTTTACACTTTCTTTAGCCAAGTTTTAAATTTATAAAACACGATATTTACTAACACTAAACACACATATGGGCAAGTGCACCCATCGTGAGCGTAGTATAGTGTTGGTAAGATACCGAGGTCGTCCAAGGACACAAGAGCTTTTAGTACCGGTTTATCCTCAACGTCTAATCAAATCAAAAAGTTTAGAGAAAAGGTTTTAAACTAAGAAAAATAAAAACTAACTAAAATGCTGAAAATAAAATAAAAATAAAACAGATAGACAAGATGAATCACTTGGCTCCGACTCGTGTTTAGTGTAACCTTTGATTATTTCCGCACTTTTGCACTTTTTAAGAGATTATCTTAGTTATTGTAGTAGGGCCCTCTTTTGAAGGCATCGTTACCCTCAACCCAGTAGTTTGAGTCAGCAAGGATACAATCCTAAAGGGTCGGATTATTGAAAGATAATTAATTAAGTTATTAATGCGTATTATGGTAGGCCCCTCTTTTGAAGGTGACGTTACCCTCGGCTAAATAGTCTGAGTCAGCAGGGATACAGTCCTAAGTAGCCGGATTAAAGTATTAATAGTAGCTTAGATATGAGGGGATCAAATAGTTTGGACCCCCGCCATCCAATACCGTTAAGTATTGAAGGAGGTCCTACTAAATTTGACCCAGGTCCTTGCAGGATCTATACACTGAACAAGGCAAGACTTTTACCAAACCGTTCCCTTAACCCCCGACCAGGTAGCCAACATACCTCCATATAGACCGTGGAGATATGAATGGTGAAAATCTTTTATTTTATATAGACAGTAAAATAATGCCAAGACACCACGGACAAACGATAAGGAAAAATCACCTTCAACATAAGAAACTAGTTATTAAAGTCATTAATACATAACCAAGTAAAAAGTGCGAAAAGATTAAAAATAGAAAGTATTACACTAGACACTTTGTCTTCACCAAGTGATGTAAGAGACTTAGGCAAACATGGCCTTGATTGTCAAGAACTCTTATGATCAATCTTAGATCCCGAGACGACTCATACACTCTATGATGGACAATGGATGATGGTGGTGGATGATGGTGTTATGGTGGTGGTGGGTGGTGGGTGAAGTGTGAGAGAGGTGGTGTGCCAAGGGATGGTTTGAGCTTGAACCAAGCACTCCTATTTATAGGCTGAACAGAAGCTCGGGCACGGCCCCGTGTCCACATCCTTCTCTGTCTTCATTAATTGCTCTTGTCTGTATTAGTTGACCACGGCCCCGTGTCCGATGGGCACGACCCCGTGTGCAGAAGCATATCTGTACTATCAAGATTTGCCTGGATTCTACGAATCTTATAGTTGACCACAACCCTGTGTCCGCTGAGCACGGCCCCGTGGTGGGCGATGGAAGCTTCTACAACTTTGTCTTTTATGCTGACACTTGGGCACGCCCCCGTGCTCATTAAGCACGGGGCGTGTTCAGCTTTCTATTCTCTTATTTTGCTTGGGAAGATGCTGTCGTGGGGTCGGGCATGTCACGTTTGTTCCTTTTCTTGTATTTATGTTAGATTTAGCTGCCTTTTTGCTTCTTTTGTTAATTTGAGCTCATTTAATCCTGAAAATACAAAAGGAAGACAAAAGCACACTTTTTCCAACATTAGTACTAAAAAGGGGTTAGTTTTATGCCACAATTGATGTAATTTATATGTTGCATTTTGCACACATCAAATACCCCCACACTTGAATCTTTGCTTGTCCTCAAGCAAAACTCTTTATAATGTGGCTTTACACTCCCAAATGGAGTGGGCAGAAGAGAAGGTTTTTGGGCTTGTCATAGAGTGTCGGGATTTCCAAGATTCTTTATTTAGTTTTATTTTTATTTATTTACGATCATATTCGTCATGATTTATTTAAAACTTTTCATAAGATAAATTACTTATTAGGGCATAACATGCCTCTTTAAAATTCCATTTATATACAAGTTCACATACCTCACGGGGGATTACTCAACACTCGGCCGAAGATGTATTTTAGTGAATCACTCGAGAGTGGCATGGAACTTACTCCTACCATAGGCTTGCCAAGCAATCAATCCTCCTCCTTTTTAACTATATACCTTTGTAAATATCAAGAGGACTTTTGGGTGAAGGGTTAGGCTTGGGTTAAAGGTAGGTGGTTGGGTTAGTGGTTAGTGAAAGGGCGAAAAGTGTAACAAGCATCGATTTTCGTAAGACTTTCTATTTTTTGCAACTTTTTTATTTTGATGAAGCTTTTATTCAAACAAAGTTATTTTTTGATAAACTTGTTTGTTTATTTCTCTTTTGCTTCATCATCAACATTTTTTTAAGGTCATACGAAAAACCGGGCTTGTTACTAAAATAAAAGGTTAAAAATAAAAAGGGTTTTGGTGGGTGAAAGGGTGTTTGGTTTGGGTTATGAAATGAAAAGGTTTAGGCTCAAAGGGGCTAACTAGGGGGATTTTGGGTAGGTGGTAAAAAAAAGAAAATAATGGTGTAGAAATAAAAAGGGTTAGTCCTAATGCCTCCATCATTTACTTACTCGGGTTTAAGTTGGTAAGGACCGGGAATGCATCGTCGTGGCAAGTTCTAGAGTCGTAAGAACCAAGCGGCTATTCACACAAGAAACGAAAAATGAGCATTTAGTTTAATGATATGTATTTGTATGCTCAATAAAGGCTCAAAACTCACTTTTGTGGGAATGGGTTTTTTTTTATGTGATCAAGTATATATAATCAAATTTTAACTAAGCTTGTCATGCCGTTTCATAATTTTCTTATGTTGGTTCTTTTTATCACGACGCTATCGGTTGTAAATTTGTAAAAATATAACCTTTTTAGAACTTGAATTTCCCGAGTTAAACCTAGACAAGTAAAAAAAATGAAAATTTTTGAAAAAAATTGGGGTGATTAGCGGTTCCAATAGAGTTTTGTGTAAGGCTTGTAGTTATGACTTGCAAGATTCAAGGTTTTAGCATCCCCCCCACACTTAAATTACACATTGTCCTCAATGTGTCCCAAAAATAAGTTTTTAGGTTGATTGAATGTGTAAAAAGGTGTGAAAAAGCAAAAATTTGTGTTACTGGGCGCTGGACACGGCCCCATGTTGTCCGGGCACGACCCCGTGTTCAAGTGCCAGTAACAAAATTGAAAAAGATAAACAGAAGTCTGGACACGGGGGCGTGTTGGGTGAACACGACCCGTGTCCAGTTTACCTGAACTGGGCATTTTCTACAGACTGTGCAGCACGGGGCCATGTTAGGCGGACACGGCCCGTGCTGAACTTACTGTTAACGAAGAAAATTGTTGGATGGCCCTGTTTTCCTGCATGGGGTGCTGGTTCAAGTTTCTCTTGTTTCCTCTGCCATCCCGAGTGTGTTTTATTCCTGAAAATTAAAACTAACTAGAAAACATAAAGGTTAATCTAGACTAAACTAAGGATAGTTCCGCGGGATGCCTCCGTGGTGCGCCACGTTTATAAGGGTCCTTGGCTAGACCCAAAGCATGGTCATATGTCACCCAAGTGGGATGTTTTGCATCCCATGCTACACCGTCAGAGAGCGTCATCCAAGCTTGAGTCTATGACCTTCATGTAGTTGATCGGGTCTTCGTCTTCTACTCTCTTCCCAACTCCAAACTTCACTTCCTCGTCCCCAAACTTCAATGTTAGTGTTCCGTCATTCATATCCACCACTGCTTGGGCAGTGGCTAGAAATGGCCTCCCGAGGATGAGAGGGACATCGGCGTCTTCCTCCATGTCTAGGATGACAAAGTCGGCCGGGAAAACGAAATTGTCAACTTTGACTAACAGATTTTCAGCGACACCTTGTAGAAATTTGACGGATCTGTCGGCGATTTGTATGCTCATCTTTGTAGGGCTCGTTGTTCCTAGGCCGAGTCGTTTGAACATTGATGCGGGCATGAGGTTAATGCTAGCCCCAAGATCGGCTAGTGCATTATGAATGGGGGATTCCCCAATTGAGCAAGGAATCGTGAAGCTTCCAGGATCAATTTTCTTTTGTGGGAGTTTGTTGAGTACTAAGGCGGAGCATTCTTCGCCTAAGTTAACTAATTGCAATGATTCAATTTTCCTTTTGTGAGTGAGGAAGTCCCTCATAAATTTAGCATATTTAGGCATTTGGGTTAGGACCTTAATAAAAGGAACATTAACATGCAATTGTTTTAGTAAATTTTCGAACTTTGCGAATTGCTAATCGGTCTTTTGACGAATTAACCATCCGGGGTATGGAACTGGAGGAGTCTTGGTGGGCTCTTGATTCGGTGGAGAAGCCTTTTCTGGTTGGGGCACGGGTGGAGTCGTGGTTTGATTGGATTGGCTTCTTTCAGTTGGTGGTAATGGAGCCTCCTCGGGACCCACGGTTCGGTTTCTCAATGTAATGAGATGTACTTGTGCCTTTGGGTTGGTTTCGGTATTGCTTGGTAACGCGCCTTGTGGTCTCTCGGAGAAATTTTGAGCTACTTGATTTAATTGTTTTTCAATGTTTTGAATGCTCGCTTGTTGATTTCTAAAATTCGATTCCAATTGCTGAAATCGATCCGAGTTTTTCTTTTCGGTGTCGGAGATTAGGCGAGATACAGTATCTTCAGGCCTTTCTCGTCCACCTTGTTGTTGAGAAAAGTTTTGTGGTTGTTGAAAGTTAGTTCATTGGTTTTGTTGGTTACTACTATTGCCGGGATCTCTCCAACCAAGGTTAGGGTGGTTACGCCATCCTTGGTTGTAGGTACCCGTTGGTGGACCCGACGGCCTAGGTCTATTATCAATGTAGTTTACCGTTTCTGTTTGATCATCTACTTCTTTCATACAACTCCAATTTTCATGTGGTCCACCACACCCCTCACAAGCCATAACCGAGGCCGTTTTTGCCATTTCTAACTTTTTGATTTTTGAAGAAAGGGCCTCGATTTGGGCTTGTAAAGAAGTGCTTTCGTCAACCTTATGGGCGCCCGGGGCAATAGATTTATTACCTCGGGGAGTGTGCCACTGAAAATTGGTTTGAGCAATTTCCTCAATTTGATTATATATTTCATTTGGGCGACGATTACCTAGAAGTCCCCCGGAGCTAGAATCAAGTGTTTGTCTTGTGTGTGGCAACAACCCATTGTAGAAAGTGGATACTTGTTGCCATACCGCAAGACCGTGATGAGGACACTTTCTTAGTAGCTCCTTGAACCTTTCCCAAGTTTCATATAAGGATTCCCCATCCTCTTGAGAATATGTATTAATTTCAGTTATTAATTTAGCCGTTTTAGCAGGAGGGAAATACTTATATAGAAACTTTTGGGCTAGTTCATCCCAGGTGTTTACCGAGCCAACTGGGAGGGTGTTAAGCCAAGCCTTAGCTCGGTCTTTTAGTGAAAATGGAAACATTCGAAGGCGGATGGCGTCGTTTGATGCTCCATTGATCCGAAAGGTATCACATATTTCTAAGAAATTAGTAATATGTAGATGGGGATCCTCGTCCGCAAGCCCATGAAAGGTTGCGGAGTTTTGAAGCATTTGTATTAAATGCGGTCGAAGTTCAAAGTTATTGGCTTCGACATTCGGTGCATTGATAGCTGCACCGAGATTACCTACAGTGGGCCGTAGGTAATCCATGAGGGTACGTTGGTCCGCCATTGGAGGTGGGTCCCCCGAAACTTTCTCTTGGTTTTTAGCTTTAAGTCTTTTTCTGAGGAAGCGTTCGGGTTCTTCTAGAGGTTCTTTTATGTCTCTACTAGAACTGGAGCTCATGCACTACGTATGAAATTCAAATGTGGCGTCTGGGTTCCAAGTCCTGCAATAAAAACAGAAAAGAACGTTGGTCAGAAGGTTCATGTAACAACTCTCATCAAAAGTCATAATTATTTAATTAAATTGTCCAAAAAGGAAACCCTAATTGAGATACCCAAGTGATTATGCATAAACCCTAAAATTTTCAGAACAATCGGAATCAGGATCAGGGCCCCTAAAACTCAGGGGGGGTAAACCCTACTCGGTAATATCCACACAGTTTTACGTGTATTGCGAAATTGATCAAACGGCCAACTCATCTAAGCTACTGGGACACAAAGCAAGCCTATTATAGACTAGGGTCTCTCGCGCCACGCGACGCGCGCAAGGGAACCTTTCGCGTGGCGCGAGGGGGGCATTTTTCAAGTATAAATAGTAGCGTCTGTTTCATGCAATTGAGTGTTCGTTCGACGTTCAATTCAAATTGTACGCTGAGTTATAATCAAAACAGTTCCAAAACACACACTGATCACGAAGTGCTGCCGCAATTCAGGGTAATAACTCGATCGCTGCTACGATTCAATGTCCGATCGACTAAACTATCCAATGGATGTTTAAGTGCTGCCCACATTAGGGTTTATGCTTTGTCATTCGTTGTTAAATCGATGGATGTTTAAGTATCGCACTTTGACATTCGTTGTGAAGGTTTTAATCTCGTGAGTTATCGTAAATGCTGTATTAAGTTACTAACCTAGTTTGTGTGCCTGATTATTTAAACTAGGTTATCAAGGCTAATCAGTAGGCTAAGCTCTGTTAAAAAGTAAATCTGCAATGTCAGTCATTCTCTTTTTATCAAATCTGTTTACAAAAAGTATGTTTACTTTCAAGATTATAATTACAGTGATTAAGTATATGTAGTCACCAAATTACAGCCGGTGTGTGGGGTATTGTGCACATTACTGTTTTTATCAATTTAGGTGGGCGTACCTAATTAATGATACTCGTTACTATTAAGTGAACGGACTCAATAGTAATATGACCACAGTCACCGAAACGTGTCGATGACAAGTACTGTGGGTATTTGGTTGAAATAAACATTGTAATCTCTCTTAATACTGTGAATTATAATAAAAGAGTCATTTTAGCAAAATGAATGATTCACTCAGTATTTCCCGCTGACAAAACCTTTTTCAAACATGTTTCAGGTGATCTGTTGTGATCCAGGAAAAGTGCCGTGAAGCACTATCAGCTTAAGGAAGTGGCTCAGTATAAAATAAAGAAACATGTTTTGTAAAATAAAAGATTTCTTTGTGAAATCTTAATATTGTAAATTATCGGGTTTTATCCCGAATTGTGAAATAAAATAATCGGGAAATATTTCAGTTTTAAAAAGATCCTGAAGAAACTTCCGCTGTTAATTAAATACCACGGGATTTCTGTCCCGCGGCTCCTGAAACGGGTCAAACCGGGTCGGGGGCCGTGACAGAAATAAGGTGGTATCAGAGCCACTTATTTAAGCCTATTAAGTATTTAGAAATACTTAATTTTACTGATTGCCAATTATGTGATTATGTGTTTTATTAACTGATTATTTGTTAATTACAGTATGGGTAAACAAAAGCTGTCAAACATCTATCTTAAACTAGATAGGTCATCCAACGAGAAGGGAAGTTCATCCCAAACAAAACCTTATGTAATTCCTGAAGAAGGAATATTTGTCCGTAAGGCACATTACAAGGAACCACTTTCTCCTAATAAAAGAAGTTTGATTATTAGGAAAAGTCAGGAGGAAATAAGGAAAAACCGAGAGAAGAAAGTTAAACAAGAAACCCAGGACTTAATCAATAAATCACCTTGGGAGGACAAATTAGATGAGAAATGGGCAAATCTTTATATGCTAGCCACAGTAGCAGAAAATGCAAATCTCTAAATACTCAAAAGTTTTAGCACTTTTATTTTCCAGAAACCTTATTTAGTAAATAAATAAGTTTACAGTAAATCGTAGTATAATTTACTTGTCAGTTGTTTTATGGGTGCAATAATATTTAAGGGTTATCTATGAAATTTTGTTATTTTATTTTAACATTTGGTATGTATTTTGCATATATGCTAAACAGCATGAATGAGATGTCTGAAGCTTTAGAAAATCTTAAACTTTATCCCGTTAAGATAGAAGTTTCCAAGGAATTCACCGGTTATTTCGCTGATAAAGAAGAACCCATGGAATTTCAATCCAAACCACTGGCAAAACCTAAACCCAAGAAAAGAAGCAGATTTGTGGGCTGGAGGCGAGTACGAAGGAAAAAGCCAGCAACAAGAAAGGTTACTACGACTGAAGAACCAAAAGACAAAGGAAAAGGGGTAGAAATTGAGGAAAATATTAATCAAGTAGAGATAGAAGCTGAGAAGAGTTTTAAGCAAACAGAAAGAGAAATCGGAGAAAGTTCTAGACAGAAACAGAAAATGACTCCCTTGGAAGTTTTAGATCATAAACTAGTAATGAGTGACCTCATCGGACCTGCCGATGGAAACCTTTAACCAGCCAATCCAAACCTTATATTTACTGAAGAAGATCTTTTCAGCTACCCACTAGAAGTTCCAATCCCAATCAATCTGGAACCTGCTATTCCAGATCCTATTGTCCAACCTCAACCACTACCAGTAGAATTAGATGAATGGTGGACAACTGATTGGCAATACCAAAATCTTTTAAACAACCCTGATACATTTTTCCCACAAGTTGACCCAGAACCTCCACTATATCCAACTATGAGCCCGGAGAATCTGACTGAACTTCGTCTTTGGGGCGAAGAGTTAATTGATGCAGGAAATAGGATTAGGGATATTGGAGAAAGGGTTACTTGGAAGTATGACGAAGGGGAGCGTCATTTTTAAGAAATAAGCTGACCAAATAATGGGAGTTTGCAGGAATATGTGTTAATAAATAATCATAATAACTAGTATGTGTAATAACTTAACAATAAAACGTTGTATGATAATCGTGTGTACGAAGTATAATATAATATATAGAAATGAAACTCGTGAAATCGATAATTTTGGTTATACATGTTAATGTGATTATGTGCAAACTGTTTTATTATATTTATAATTATACTAATTATTTATATAAAATTAATTATCAGATGGCAAACATTGGTAATGAACCAGTAAATGAGGTTAATCAGTCTGAGCAACATCCAGGAGATCAATATATGACTAGACAAGATATCGAAAATATTGTTGCTCAAGGGATAGCCAATGCTATTCCAGCCATCGTTGCTGCTGTAAAGAATCCAATCGAACCGCAACAAATCGTTCCTAGTAAACGTATTTCTGAAGATAACTTCAGTAATAGTGTAAACGGAGGCAATGATCATGTTAATCATAATGGGGAACCACATCAAGCTCCATTACCCAAGAAAATGAAAACTGCAACGCCTGGTTGCACTTTCAAAGAATTCCTTGCTTGTAAACCCACTGAATTTGCAGGCAATGAAGGAGCAACTGCATCACTGCGTTGGTTAGAGAAAACCGAAGCAGTCATTGCAATAAGTAAATGTGCTAAAGATGATCAGGTCATGTACGCATCAAATCTCTTCAAGGAAGGAGCACTCGAATGGTGGAACACTGTGTTACAATCAAAAGGAAGAATAATAGCTTATGCCATGACTTGGGAAGAATTTAAGGGTTTTGTAGAAAGAAAATTCTGTCCCGAGTATGAAAAGGAACAGATGACAAATAAGTTTCTAAATCATCGGATGATGGGTGTAGATTGTCGCGGTTATACTTCGACATTCTTTGAATATGCTAGAGTGGTACCAACACTGGCTTCGCCAGAACCGGTACTCATTTCTCGCTACATTTGGGGACTGATTAGTGAAATCCGTAACATTGTTAAAGCTGCGAGACCTCGCACTATTGACGATGCTGTGGAATTAGCTACCACCCTAACCGACGAACTGGTGCGCACGAGAGATGAAGACAGAAAGAAAGAATTGGCTCAGAAAATTTCTCAAGGATTCCGTACGGGTAATAATAATAGTTTCAAGAGAAGGGGAACAGGGCAATCTTCAAATATGCCATTCTGCAAGAATTGCAAAAAGAAACATTATGGAAGATGTAATGTAATCTGCAATTTTTGCAAAGTTGTAGGACATCGTGAAGAAAACTGTAGGAAGAAATCCACAATCTGTTACAATTGTGGAGAAGTAGGACATTTCAAAACAGAATGTCCTAAATTGGGTAAACCAGCAGACAACAAAACCAAGGCGACCGACGGAACTAATAAGAAGAATGCCAGGGCATTTCAGTTGACCACTCAAGAAGCAGAACTCATCCCAGATGTGATAGCGGGTACGTTCTTAGTTCACAACGTATACGCAAAAGTATTATTTGACTCTGGTGCAAACCAGAGTTTTATAAATACTTTATTCTGCCAAGCTCTTAATTTACCTTTAACCAATATTATAGGCAGATTTTTACAGTTGAAACGGCAGACGGAAATTCAGTTAAAATAGATAAAGTTTTGCAGGAAAGAAATATAGAACTTTTAGGACATAAATTCTCTGCAACCCTATTGCCAATGAATTTAGCTGAATTTGATGTGGTATTAGGAATGGATTGGTTAGTAACCAACCATGCTCGAATCTTTTGTGATCAGAATTCCATAGAAATTCAATCACCCACCGGAGAAGTAATTAGGATTACGGGAGATAAACCACGTAAGCCCATGAAATTCATATCAGTAATGAAAGTTGCTAGTTATGAACGAAAACAAGGAATAGTGTATATGATTTTGGTAATCATTAACACTAAGGATAAAGAACTTAAGGAGATTCCTGTAGTCTCAGAATACCCAGATGTATTCCCAGAAGAGTTACCGGGATTACCACCAGATAGGGAAGTAGAATTTAGGATTCATCTAATTCCAGGAACTACACCGATAGCCAAGGCACCTTATCGGTTAGCACCCACAGAAATGTTAGAACTGAAAAAGCAATTAGATGAATTACTAAGTAAAGGATTCATACAACCTAGTTCATCTCCTTGGGGAGCACCAGTACTATTTGTTAAGAAAAAGGATGGTTCAATGAGAATGTGTATCGATTATAGAGAATTAAATAAGATTACAATTAAGAATCGATACCCATTACCTAGGATTGATGATCTGTTTGATCAACTTCATGGAGCTAGATATTTTTCTAAGATAGACTTACGCTCCGGATATCATCAATTGAAGGTACAAGAAGAAGACATACCTAAAACTGCTTTCAGAACTAGGTATGGTCATTACGAGTTTACAGTTATGCCCTTTGGATTAACGAATGCACCTGCTGCATTCATGGACATGATGAATAGAATCTGTAAACCATATTTGGATAAATTTGTAATTGTCTTCATAGACGATATACTTATTTATTCCAAAAGTCAGATAGAGCATTGTGAACACCTTCATGTACTCTTAACTTTGTTAAGAAAAGAAAAGCTTTATGCCAAATTCTCGAAGTGTGAATTTTGGTTGCAAGAAGTGCAATTCTTAGGACACATGGTGAATCACGAAGGTATTCACGTAGATCCTGCTAAGATAGAAGCAATTACCAATTGGAAGGTTCCACAAACAGCAATGGAAATTAGAAGTTTTATAGGTTTAGCTGGGTATTATAGACGGTTTATTAAGGATTTTTCCAAAATAGCCGTACCATTAACTAAGCTAACCTGTAAAGCGGTTAAGTTTGAATGGGGACCAAAGCAAGAAGAAGCCTTTAGAATATTAAAGCAGAAATTAACAAATGCACCAATCTTAGCCTTACCAGAAGGAACTGAAGATTTTGAAGTATATTGTGATGCTTCAAAACTAGGATATGGATGTGTGCTTATGCAACGCAAAAAGGTGATTGCATATGCTTCAAGGCAATTGAAAAAGCACGAAGAAAATTATACGACTCATGATTTAGAATTAGGAGCCGTAATTTTTGCCCTTAATATTTGGAGACATTATCTGTATGGAAGTAAATTTACTGTTTATACAGATCATAAAAGTTTAAGATATATATTTGGGCAAAAAGAGTTAAACATGAGGCAAAGGAGATGGATGGAAATCCTAAGTGACTATGACTGTGATATTCAGTATCATGAAGGAAAGGCAAATGTAGTTGCAGATGCCTTAAGTCGTAAGTATTTTGAGAAACAACGACGGGTTCGTGCTCTCAGATTAAATCTACAAATAGATTTAATGGAACAATTAAAGAATGTTCAAACTACAGCAATCAAGGATGATGCTGAAGGAATGAAGGGAAGAATAAAGGAATTAGAACAAGGAGTAGATGGAATTTGGAGATTCCACAAAAGTAGAATTTGGGTACCTAAGCAGGGAGACTTAAGACCTAAGATTTTAGAAGAAGCCCATAAATCTAGGTATACTATGCACCCAGGAAACAATAAGATGTACCAAGATTTAAGAAAGAACTTTTGGTGGATAGGAATGAAAAAGGATATAGCACGATATGTTTCTAAATGTCTCACTTGTTCACAAGTTAAGGCAGAACATCAGAAACCCTCAGGTCTACTACAACAATTAGAAATGCCTATATGGAAATGGGAACTTATAACAATGGATTTTGTTACTAAGTTACCCAAAACCAGAAAAGGTAATGATGCGATTTGGGTAATTGTGGATCGATTAACCAAATCAGCTCACTTTTTACCAATGAAAGAAACCTTTAGTATGGAAAGGTTGGCAAAATTGTATGTAGATGAAGTTGTATCCTTACATGGAGTTCCACTCTCCATTGTTTCGGATAGGGATAGTCGTTTTACTTCTCATTTCTGGAAAAGTTTCCAGCAAGCTATGGGAACTCGATTAAATCTGAGCACTGCATATCATCCCCAAACAGACGGACAAAGTGAAAGGACAATCCAAACTCTAGAAGACATGCTCCGAGCATGTGTAATAGATTTTGGTGGAAATTGGGATGATCATTTACCATTAATTGAATTCTCCTATAACAATAGCTATCATTCAAGTATCGAAACTGCCCCATTTGAAGCCTTGTACGGAAGAAAATGCCGAACTCCAGTTTGTTGGGCAGAAATAGGAGAAAGTCAATTATCAGGTCCTGAAATAGTGCAAAAGACGACTGATAAGATTACTCAAATCAAGGAAAGGCTGAAGACGGCTCGAGATCGCCAGAAGAGTTATGCAGATAATAGATGTAAGCCATTAGAATTCCAAGTTGGAGATAAAGTAATGCTGAAAGTTTCTCCTTGGAAAGGAGTTGTTAGATTTGGTAAGAAAGGAAAGCTAAGTCCAAGATACGTAGGACCATTTTCAATAATTCAACGTATAGGACCAGTTGCTTATCATTTACAACTACCAGAAGAATTAGCTGGAGTACATGATGTATTTCATGTATCCAATCTCAAGAAATGTTTATCAGACGAATCACTGGTAGTACCTCTTCGAGATATAGAGGTAAACGAAAAGCTGAAATTTGTTGAGAAACCTCTTCAAATTGAGGATCGAAAGATCAAGTTTCTCAAACATAAACGACTAGTCTTTGCCAAAGTCAGATGGGATTCAAAGAGAGGAGCTGAATACACTTGGGAGCTGGAATCAGAAATGAAGCGAAAGTATCCTCAATTATTCCAGTAAATCTCGAGGACGAGATTTTTATTAAGGTGGGGAGAATATAACAACTCTCATCAAAAGTCATAATTATTTAATTAAATTGTCCAAAAAGGAAACCCTAATTGAGATACCCAAGTGATTTTGCATAAACCCTAAAATTTTCAGAACAATCGGAATCAGGATCAGGGCCCCTAAAACTCAGGAGGGGTAAACCCTACTCGGTAATATCCACACAGTTTTACGTGTATTGCGAAATTGATCAAACGGCCAACTCATCTAAGCTACTGGGACACAAAGCAAGCCTATTATAGACTAGGGTCTCTCGCGCCACGCGACGTGCGCAAGGGAACCTTTCGCGTGGCGCGAGGGGGGCATTTTTCAAGTATAAATAGTAGCGTCTGTTTCATGCAATTGCGTGTTCGTTCGACGTTCAATTTCAAATTGTACGCTGAGTTATAATCAAAACAGTTCCAAAACACACACTGATCACGAAGTGCTGCCGCAATTCAGGGTAATAACTCGATCGCTGCTACGATTCAATGTCCGATCGATTAAACTATCCAATGGATGTTTAAGTGCTGCCCACATTAGGGTTTATGCTTTGTCATTCGTCGTTAAATCGATGGATGTTTAAGTATCGCACTTTGTCATTCGTTGTGAAGGTTTTAATCTCGTGAGTTATCGTAAATGTTGTATTAAGTTACTAACCTAGTTTGTGTGCCTGATTATTTAAACTAGGTTATCAAGGCTAATCAGTAGGCTAAGCTCTGTTAAAAAGTAAATCTGCAATGTCAGTCATTCTCTTTTTATCAAATCTGTTTACAAAAAGTATGTTTACTTTCAAGATTATAATTACAGTGATTAAGTATATGTAGTCACCAAATTACAGCCGGTGTGTGGGGTATTGTGCACATTACTGTTTTTATCAATTTAGGTGGGCGTACCTAATTAATGATACTCGTTACTATTAAGTGAACGGACTCAATAGTAATATGACCACAGTCACCGAAACGTGTCGATGACAAGTACTGTGGGTATTTGGTTGAAATAAACATTGTAATCTCTCTTAATACTGTGAATTATAATAAAAGAGTCATTTTAGCAAAATGAATGATTCACTCAGTATTTCCCGCTGACAAAACCTTTTTCAAACATGTTTCAGGTGATCTGTTGTGATCCAGGAAAAGTGCCGTGAAGCACTATCAGCTTAAGGAAGTGGTTCAGTATAAAATAAAGAAACATGTTTTGTAAAATAAAAGATTTCTTTGTGAAATCTTAATATTGTAAATTATCGGGTTTTATCCCGAATTGTGAAATAAAATAATCGGGAAATATTTCAGTTTTAAAAAGATCCTGAAGAAACTTCCGCTGTTAATTAAATACCACGGGATTTCTGTCACGCGGCTCCTGAAACGGGTCAAACCGGGTCGGGGGCCGTGACAGTTCACCACGGCCCCGTGTTCAGTGTACACGGCCCGTGGTCGGAGATACAGTGATTGTTTTCCGGATCCCTGTTACTGGGGAGTTGGACACTGCCCCGTGTTGCACCGACACGACCCCGTGCTCAGCTCTCTGTAACTCGGAAAATAAAAACTGCCAGTAACAATGCTGGGCACGGCCCGTGTCCGACCAGGCACGACCAGTGCTGAGTTCTGCAGAAGCTGAAAAATTAAGAAAAAATCCTAAAAAAATAGAAAAACAAGAAAAAACGATTAGGCCGTTGATTCTTAACTTTCTTAAAATCCTTGTGTCCCCGGCAACGGCGCCAAAAACTTGATGTGCGTTAGGTGTATATATAGGTTTTAGTATATTTTAAGCCCTTTTACACTTTCTTTAGCCAAGTTTTAAATTTATAAAACACGATATTTACTAACACTAAACACACATATGGGCAAGTGCACCCATCGTGAGCGTAGTATAGTGTTGGTAAGATACCGAGGTCGTCCAAGGACACAAGAGCTTTTAGTACCGGTTTATCCTCAACGTCTAATCAAATCAAAAAGTTTAGAGAAAAGGTTTTAAACTAAGAAAAATAAAAACTAACTAAAATGCTGAAAATAAAATAAAAATAAAACAGATAGGCAAGATGAATCACTTGGCTCCGACTCGTGTTTAGTGTAACCTTTGATTATTTCCGCACTTTTGCACTTTTTAAGAGATTATCTTAGTTATTGTAGTAGGCCCCTCTTTTGAAGGCGACGTTACCCTCAACCCAGTAGTTTGAGTCAGCAAGGATACAATCCTAAAGGGTCGGATTATTGAAAGATAATTAATTAAGTTATTAATGCATATTATGGTAGGCCCCTCTTTTGAAGGTGACGTTACCCTCGGCTAAGTAGTCTGAGTCAGCAGGGATACAGTCCTAAGTAGCCGGATTAAAGTATTAATAGTAGCTTACATATGAGGGGATCAAAGAGTTTGGACCCCCGCCATCCAATACCGTTAAGTATTGAAGGAGGTCCTACTAAATTTGACCCAAGTCCTTGCAGGATCTATACACTGAACAAGGCAAGACTTTTACCAAACCGTTCCCTTAACCCCCGACCAGGTAGCCAACATACCTCCATATAGACCGTGGAGATATGAATGGTGAAAATATTTTATTTTATATAGACAGTAAAATAATGCCAAGACACCACGGACAAACGATAAGGAAAAATCACCTTCAACATAAGAAACTAGTTATTAAAGTCATTAATACATAACCAAGTAAAAAGTGCGAAAAGATTAAAAATAAAAAGTATTACACTAGACACTTTGTCTTCACCAAGTGATGTAAGAGACTTAGGCAAACATGGCCTTGATAGTCAAGAACTCTTACGATCAATCTTAGATCCCGAGACGACTCACACACTCTATGATGGACAATGGATGATGGTGGTGGATGATGGTGTTATGGTGGTGGTGGGTGGTGGGTGAAGTGTGAGAGAGGTGGTGTGCCAAGGGATGATTTGACCTTGAGCCAAGCACTCCTATTTATAGGCTGAACAGAAGCTCGGGCACGACCCCGTGTCCACATCCTTCTCTGTCTTCATTAATTGCTCTTGTCTGTATTAGTTGACCACGACCCCGTGTCCGCTGGGCACGACCCCGTGTGCAGAAGCATATCTGTACTATCAAGATTTGCCTGGATTCTGCGAATCTTATAGTTGACCACGACCCCGTGTCTGCTGAGCACGGCCCCGTGGTGGGCGATGGAAGCTTCTACAACTTTGTCTTTTATGCTGACACTTGGGCACGCCCCCGTGCTCATTGAGCACGGGGCATGTTCAGCTTTCTGTTCTCTTGTTTTGCTTGGGAAGATGCTGTCGTGGGGTCGGGCATGTCACGTTTGTTCATTTTCTTGTATTTATGTTAGATTTGGCTGCCTTTTTGCTTCTTTTGTTAATTTGAGCTCATTTAATCCTGAAAATACAAAAGGAAGACAAAAGCACACTTTTTCCAACATTAGTACTAAAAAAGGGTTAGTTTTATGCCACAATTGATGTAATTTATATGTTGCATTTTGCACACATCAGGACGACATGAAAAAGAAAGAAGGGGAAGAGGTTAGTAGAGCGTTGGAGGAAACGGAGGAGTTAGAAAGCATTATGGAGTCTAGAGTCTTGACGGAAGAGGAAGAATGGTCATTCCTGGAAAATAAGAAAGTCCTGTTGGAAATTGAAAAAAGGAAAACGGCTGACTTGAAACAAAGATCTAGAACAAAGTGGGCATTGGACGGTGATGAAAATTCCAAGTTTTTTCATGCTCATGTAAACGCTCGGAAAGCGGTTAATAGTATTCCGGGTCTCAACATTGGTCGAATTGTGTCTGTAAACCTTCGGCGGTCAAGTTGGAAGTCTTGAATTTTTTTAGATCCAGATTTTCGGAAGAGGTGATCGATAGGCCGAACTTGGCTTGTCATAACATTAAATAACTTTCTGAATTGGATAAAGGTAGTCTTATCGAGCCTTTTTCTTTATTGGAAGTTAAGAACGCTTTGAAGGATTGTGGAGATGATAAAGCGCCTGGTCCTGACGGATTAAATCTCTTCGAGGAAGATTTTATGAGTGTGTTTGCCCGGTTTTATGAGTTCAGAGTTTTTAGTAGAGGTTGTAACTCCTCTTTTATCACCCTCATCCCTAAGATTAAAGACCTGGTGGAGTTAAAAAATTATAGACCCATCAATCTCGTGGGGAGTATTACCAAGTTGATTTCGATGGTTCTGGCAAGTAGGTTGAAGAGGGTGATTGGGTCAGTGATCTCGGAGTCTTAATCGGCTTTTTTGAAGGGTAATTATATTCTGGATGGTCCGTTGATTATTAACGAGTTAGTCAACTGGGGCAAGAAGATCAAGAAAAAATTGTTTTTTCTTAAGATCGACTTCGAAAAGGCATACGATAACGTGAACTGGAAGTTTTTATTGTCTATGATGGATCAAATGGGCTTTCCGTCGAGATGGGGTAACTGGATTAAAGGTTGTATGGAATCTGCGAGATCATCTGTTTTGGTGAATGGCTCGCCCACATTTGAGTTCAAGTGCTCAAAAGGGACTAGACAAGGGGACCCATTGTCTCCCTTCCTGTTCATTATTGTGATGGAGGCATTATCATTCATGATTGAAAGAGCAAAAAGCGATGGTTTAGTGAACGGCATTAAAACTCCTTTGAATGGTCCGATCGTTTCTCATTTGTTTTATGCGGACTACGCTATTATTATGGGGGAATGGTCGAAGTCGAACATTGTCAACGTGGTTAGAATCCTTAGGATTTTCTACATGTGTTCTTGATTAAAAATTAATTTATCCAAATCTAATCTGTTTGGGGTTGGAGTTAGTAATGGGGAATTGGAGGATTTGGCGAATATCATTGGATGCCAAGCTGAGGTTTTTCCTTTCAGATACCTCGGTTTGACGGTCGGAGCTAATATGAACAGGATTGCTAATTGGAAGCCCGTGTATGACATATTTGATGCGAGACTTGCAAAGTGGAAAGCTGTTTTGCTTTCTATGGGAGGAAGAATTACTTTGATCAAGTCGGTTCTCGAGAGTCTCCCGACTTATTTCTTCTTTCTATATAAAGCTCTGGTCCAGGTAATTAAGGATCTTGAATCTAAAATTAGGAATTTTTTGTGGGGAGGTAGCAATGAGATTAAAAAAATCCATTGGGCGGCGTGGGAACGTGTGGCTTGTCCGATTGATAAAGGTGGATTGGGCCTTAGTAAACTTAAACATGTCAATATCTCTTTATTGTCTAAATGGGGTTGCCGGTTTAAGGAAGATAAAGAAAGGCTCTGGGTTAAGGTGATTGAATCGATTCATAAGACCAGATCTAATTGGGACTGCTTTCCGGTTTGAAGAGCCATGGGGGGAGTGTGGTGTAACATTGTTAATTTACTGGATAAATGTTTGCTGGATAACAACCCTATTAATCAATGGTTTGTAGGGGAGGTGGGTAATGGGGAGTCGTTCCTGTTCTGGATTGACCCGTGGATGAGCGCTGGTCCGCTGAGACTTTTGTTTCCGTCTTTGTTTTCTTTGGAGCAAAATAAAAGTTGTACAGTTGCCGATAGAATGGTTAGCAATGGTGGGAATTCTAGATTCAATTGGCAGTGGGTTAGATCGTTAAATTCTGGGCAGGAAGTGGATGAGCTTGTCGGTTTATGTTCTCTGCTTTTTGATGTGGAACTGAAAGTTGGTAGAGACAATTGGATTTGGTCCGGTTCTGCGGACAAGCTGTTTAGTGTGGGTTCGGTCAAGAGCCTCCGGATTAAAAACGATGGCATTCAGGGGAACTATTATCCGAGTATTTGTAAATGGCTTCTTAGAAAATGCAATGTTTTCATTTGGAGACTCGGTTTAGACAAACTGGCGACTATGGAGGCGCTCAAGAAGAGGAACCTGATCATCGGAGAGTCGGCTTGTGTTTTTTGTGGTGAACGCGATGAAACTGTGGATCATTTATTCACTTCGTGCAGTATTGCTTCAACGGTTTGGTCGATTGTTAGTCAGTGGTGCAAGATCCCTCTCATTTGGGCGTTTTCGGTGAAAGATTTGCTTGAATCGCACGAGATTATAGGCATTAAAGGGAAGAAAAAAGTCATTGTTCAAGGTATCATTAGAGTAGGTTGTTGGGGTATTTGGAAGGCAAGGAACGATGCTAGATTTAACAACAGTTCGGTTAATCTGGAGGGGATAATAAGGGAAATCAAATCTATGGGCTTTTTTTGGCTTAACTCTAGATCTAAGGACATTGTAGTCAGTTGGGAAGATTGGTGTAGTTTTGTTAATATGTAAGCTTGTCTGTTTGTCTGTGTTGTTTGCCGCCCTTCTTTGGGGTTTTGGCGTTTGTTAATGAAAGTCTCTTTTCAAAAAAAAAAAAAAAAAACACAAATCTTTAATCTACATAGAAACAACATAACTAAACATAAACTCTTGTATGTCTATGCTAAAGTCTTGAAAACAAACAAAAGAGCAAAATCTATGAATAATGAATAAATGTATGTACTAAAGTTTATATAAATAGAAAAATTAAATTTAACTTAATATACTTTTCGGGTATAATTCCTGTAAAAGGGCTGGGTATCGGGCGGATATCACTAAATCCCATACCCGTACCCGTATCCGACTTTTTTATATTTTTAATTCCATACCCGTCGGACTTCGGATATACTCGGCCCATATATTTCGGGGTTCAGGTATACCGTCGGGGTTGGACTTTTTTTGCCATCCCTACTTTTCATAATCCATTTTTCACAATAAATGTTTCTTCTTTCATTAAAATTAATAAAAGTTATCTTCTTCATTTGAATATCTTCCTCTACAATCCAGATTGGTATTAGAAAAGTTGGTTTTGGAGGAACTTTGAGGAGCTGTGACATCGTAATTGAATATTATTCATTCATTTCATTTAAGGTGAATAAAGATTGTGAAAAAGATACAACTATATACATCTCCATGTGTTATGAAGTTTTTCTGACTAATTGTAAAAAGTAAAACCATATATCATTTGCGTTCATGTTTCATGTTTCGATCATAGAAGTTCTATAGCAATAGTTTTATCTAGAAAACTTATTTTTTATTTAAGAATTTCTACCAAACTAATATTAATCTCTATCAATATTAGATCAAGTATAATCTTTATACCTTGTGGTTAAATGGGTTAGAAACATATAACATAAGTACATATGTCATCTGGTTGGTTAGAATCCATAAAACTCAAGATGAAGGATATAAGGGCGAACAATTTGGGGTTTTAGGAAAACTAAAGAGAGATGCAATTTGCTGAAAACAATAGGATAACCAATATTGTTGATATTAAGGTCAAACTCATGAAATGTTAATTAGATTAGAGGACATTTGACCCAATTTGAGGGTGTTGAGATACACATGTTGAAGTCATTCAAAGTGATTTAAACTTGTTAAAACACTATTTATACATGTTAGAACAAAAATATAGAGGTTTAAAGGCTTAAATGGTGAGCTTTGGTGAAAATGCCTTTACAGATGACTTAATATGCTAATTAGTGTTAATATTGGCCTAAACCATTTAAATTGAACTTGGAAGTAATTAAACTCATTTAGGGGCTGTTTGTTTAGCTCTTAATGAGTCTCTTAATGATTCAGACCTCTTACTGGTGTGACAACTGGCACAAACCGGTAATTTCCGTACACATTAATTATTGCTTAATGACTGCAATTATGAGTTTAAGTGTCAGCAATGTCTGAACACATGATTAAACAAGTGAATTCATGCATGTTGTATACTACAAAATATTGCTTTATGCATAAACGAGAGCGTTGCGTCAGAATAATAGTAAACTCACCGGTAAGACACACTGTGTCAACGGAACTGCAGAAAGCAGCCAGACAATAAAATTGGAGCCTAGGTGTAGGTCCAACAACAAGAATGCATTAAAACCCAAGAGTACATACAAGGGTTTAATATATATGCAATACGAAAGCAAAAATAAGCACTAAAAAGCACCCGAAACGCACTTTAAGTGCAGAATTTATAAAATTCAGCAATAATTCAGCATTTAAACATATGAATGTTGTGCAAAAATGTCGTTTTATTATCCAGAATACTTCCCTAAGTGTTGGGAATTGAAAGAGTACAAGAAAGGTACTTAAACGACACTAAAAAGTGTAATTTAGCACTTTAACGAATCGGTATGTAACCGAACAACCGGACTATACCCGGAACATGAAAATATTATTATTTTCACTATCTATATTTTTCTGAGCCAGTTAGGGTCCCTGATTACCCTAACACCCGCCATAACGTGTAACGTACAAGTAACGGGGTTAGACACTTAACTTAACTAATTACTCCCTAACTACCTAGTTGAAATCGAACCAAGGGACCCCCCCCCCCCCATCCTAACCGGCCCCCTATGGGGAGACATTACTTGGTACTTGTTGATTATTATAATCCCATATGTTTAATATCTTCTAGACATATAATCCATTGGTTTTAACCTTAAACTTTTGCCTATAAGATCAAGACTTGAACCATAAATCACTTAACACTTAAACTCTCAACAAGAACACTCCTCTCTCTCTCTAAGAGGCTACGGCCAAACATCCCTTGAACACACAACCATTGTCAAGCTTTGATCTTGCCATTTCAAGTCTATACAAGTGTTAAGGGTCTCGTATTAGGAAGCTTGGAGCAAACGGAACGCGAAGGACCTCTCCACTTTGCTTTTATCCACCCGTTTTTCGTCTAGAATCTTCCCTAGCCTTGAGCTAGAGGTATAACACTTAGAACTCGTATTTGAACTATTTTAGAGTGGTTAAAAGGAATATTGTCGGTTAAATATCGTTAACTTACATTTTGAAGCTTTAAAGTCTAGTAAAAATACTAAAATGGTGGTTAATAACACATGTGTTGTGTAAAAGTTGTAGTATTTGGACTATGAGATTTTTGAGACCCGATCTATGATGTGGTAGCTCGGATCATCGTTTAACCCGACTTTGTAAGATCATGGATCTTCACATAAGCTCGTTTTTGGTTACTACAAGGGTTAAAAGGCGAAACTCTACCACACTAGAGACATGAACTTGTGTAAAATATTTTACTTGTGTAAAAGTAATTTAACCTGTACATTGGTGTTTAAAACTAGCGGATCTACGTATCTGCAAGTGGTATTTTTGAAGAACCACACTTTAAAGAAATCACATGTTCTAAACCGGGTCTTACACAAACAAAAGTGGTTTTTGTGAACAAACAAGTGTATGGATACTTGTGTAACAAGGGTTTTAACAAAGAAATAATTTTCGTAAAAACCGACTAGAAGTTGTAAAACTTCATTCTCTTTAAAAATAAAGTTTTTAAGAAATTAAACTTATTTTTAAAGATAACAAGACTTACTAAATGTGCTAGTAAGTTACTACACAATCTTGGTAAATATCCAAGTTCATGAAGTGGGGAAAATCAGTGATTATTGTTGATAAGTATGGTTGATAATTGTTGTTGATGATTATTGATGATTGATGATGATTTAAAAGAAAATAAACACACGTTTTGAAAACGTGGGAAACCTCCATTTTTAGGGGAAACTCTGTCAAAATTTTTATAAATTTTGACACTTAGAAAAATATAAGTTTTTGAGAAACTTATCCCCTAAAATTATACCTCAAAACATTACTAAGGTTTCCCTAATTTTTGGTGATAAGAAATGAGGATTTCTTCAAGAATAAAAATGGATAATAAGTATATATTTTTGAGAGAAAAATGTATATTATTTTATCACCAAATTTTGTGCTAAGTGTATATAGTATGTGTTATACGTGCTAGTGTATTAAGACTTAAAAATACACTAAATACTCATGAGGAGTAGAAATATAGAAATACACATACAAAACACAAGATACATGATTCGGGTGCAAAATGCAAAACACAAAAGACTTATATTTATTTTTGGAGAAAATAATATAAGTAAGATACGTAGTTAAAAATATAGAATATTTTTAACACAAGAAAATATACACAAAAGAGAGTGACTGTACTTGTGCGACGCAAGTCTAGTGACTAACGATAAGAAAACGCGTATAGGTTACGACGTTAAGTAAGCAAATCCGGTGGAGTTTACGACGCTAGGAACGCAAAGTTGTGAGTTCATGCTCCCCCTTTTCTCTTTAACTGTTTTCAGTTTTTTATAACTTCGGGGGTGAAATACATGTACAAAAGTACAATATTTATAAATGGTATGATATAAATACAAGAAGTACACTTGGTGAGAACGAGAACCAAGTGTGACGAAATATAAAATACAAGAAGTACACTTGGTGAGAACGAGAACCAAGTGTGACGAAATACAAGAGTATGAGAAGCGCATTTGGTGAGACAAGAACCAAGTATAAGGCGCAATGAGAAATGATAACAAGAAACGCGCTTGGTGAGAACGAGAACCAAGTAGGAGGCGTTATGAGAAATAGTGTCACGAATAGGGTACAGAAGCACCATTAATCAACAATATACCTAGACCGCAGAACAAAAGGTTAGATCTAACAGGTGCCTGGCAGCCTCACACTCGGTCGGGGCGAGAACCGAGTAGTGTTTTTGTGTCTCAGAATATACCAATTAAATGCCTTAGGTTTGGTGACTTCCTATGTCGTGCCACATGTTAATGGCTTTGCAACCCATTAACAATCTGATAAGTGCAGAAATACTGTATTTACATAAAATTCATACCATACAAAATTGATATATAACTTGAAGTACGTGGGGTACTCAAGAAGATTGAATTATACTTGAAGTACGTGGGGTACTCAAGAGAATGAGAATTAAACTTGAGTACGTGGGGTACTCAAGAAGAAATTGAATTATACAGATGTACGTGGTGTACACATGAAACTGGATTTACATATGAAAACTTGATTTACTCACAAACTATGTTTTCATACAAAGTATACAAACATGAAATACAAAACAGCATGAATTCACACCAACATTATGTTGACGTTTTTCCAAAAACTCACATGTATTTCAGGTAACTAGAATGGATGTGCGCGCGGTCTTGCTTATGCTCGTGGATGTCGCTTGTGTTTAACTTTAAATAAAGTTGTAAACTTTTAAGACAATGTTTTATGCGACTTAGCGATGTAAACGCTAACGTATGTTTTCATATTATGGTATTTGAATGTTATTTTACGAGCATGTAGCATGTTTACTCTTCGTATGCAATGAGAACCTTTCATGATCACACCTCGTGCTTCCGCCGCAGAAAGGGGTGTGACAGATTGGTATCAGAGCTGCGATTGTAGTGAACCAGGATTCCTTCTCGAGTCTAGTCTACAATCTCTAGGATCCATTCACGAAAACAATTTTCAAAAGAGTTTTCATTGCATAAAACGTCCCGCGACATCCACTACCTGAAACTGTCTACATGAGTCTAGAAAAGACATTACGAGACTTAGAGTGCACTTGAGTAGCACTTGTCGTTGACTAGAAATTACTTGCAATTATGTGTGATAATTAGCATGTACTAGAAGTAGAATGTCACGAGTATACGTGACTTTACCTGAAAGCAATGGCCCATCTGAAGGAAGAAATACGAGGATGAAACGAACTGTGCGGACTGTGCAAGGAGTTACGTAATTATGGATGCATACATAATTATGGAATTCAGTGCACAAAAATCACAGCAAGTCTTGTCACGTATAGATTCCCTCAGTGCAAGCCTACTAAGTACTCTGCTAGAGTAATAATTGTTTGACGTCACTTATGTGGTATATGCCTGTGTATATATATACTACTACGGCCTAGTATGACGATATCAAACAAGTGCCTAAACCTATTGGGTTGCGTTCGTCAGAACATGGCACCCAGAAAAGCTGTGAATGCTCGCAATGACGATCAACCTCCTCCTCCCCCACTTCCCAGAACTGCTGAAGAGCTGAACGCTCTACTGGAGGAAAGGATCTCCGCTGCTATCGCCCAGTACGAGGCGAACCGAACTCAAGACAGTGGTGGACCAAGCAACACTAGGCGTAATGGGAATGGAGATTCGTCTGGAGGCAATGCAGCTCAAGGCTGCACTTTCAAGCAGTTCCTCGACTGCAAGCCGATGAACTATGATGGCACAGGAGGTGCAGTAGCGTTTGTGCGCTGGACAGAGAAGACTGAAGCTACTTTCCGCATGAGCAGGTGTACCGCGGATCAGCAAGTCACTTTCGCTACTGGGTTATTCGTCGATGAAGCTCTGACTTGGTGGAACCTGCAAGCCCAAACTTTGGGTGATGACGCCGCTTATGGCCTCACTTGGGAGGAACTGAAGGAAAGGATGAGAGAGAAGTACTGCTCTCGTGCGGAACTCCAAAGGCTGGAAACGGAGTTCTGGCACCTGACCATGGAAGGTGCTGACATAAATGGTTACACTCGAAGGTTCCACGATCTGTCTAGAGTACTTCCCTACATGGTGACTCCTGAATTTAAGCGTGTGGAACGCTACATTTGGGGACTGGCCTCAGAGTTTCGTGGCATGGTGACGTCGGCCAAACCACAAACAATCACCGAGGCTGTAACTCTGGCTGTCAGCCTGACTGAAGATTGTGTTCGTATGAAGAAATTGTCATTAAACCCAACAGAGAAGACCGAGACGCATGCTGAGTCGTCCAGCGACAAGAAGAGAAAGCATGCCAGTTTGAACCAAGCAACTCGCAACAACAAGAGTTTCAACAAGAAACGTGACACTAATCCGCCTCAGGAGATGAAAACCCATGCAACCAAAGCATACCAAGGCTCCATGCCTAGATGCCAAAAATGTAAGTATCATCATGATGGAGCTTGTCGCATTCCAAGGTGCGACAAGTGTGGTAAATTGGGTCATCAAACAGAAGACTGTTGGGGAAAAGGAAAGAACCGAAATGGGAACGGTGCTGGTAACAAGAATGGCAACGGGAAAGGGCAAGGATGCTTCAAGTGTGGAAGCAATGATCACTTCATGAAAAACTGCCCAGAGAGAAACAACGCTCCGGCTCGAGCATTTGTGATTGGAGCAAGAGACGCACGCAAGGACCCTAACGTGGTCACCGGTACGTTTCTCATTAACAATCACTTTGCATCCATATTATTCGACACTGGCGCCGATTATAGCTTCATGTCTGTGGAATTTAAACGCATACTCGGAATAGAATCTAGTAGATTAGAAATTCCTTATTCCATAGAACTAGCCAATGGTAAACTTGTTGAATCGGGCGAAGTTGTCAGAGGCTGCACATTAGAACTTGGCGAACGAAATTTTAGCATCGACCTCCTACCTATTCAATTGGGTAGCTTCGATGTAGTAGTCGGGATGGACTGGTTGTCCAAGAACAAAGCGGAAGTCATTTGTCATGAGAAAATCATTCGCATCCCACTGGCGAATGATGAAACTCTCATAATACATGGAGAAAGACGAAACGCGCCTCTACGAATCATCAGTTGTATGAAGGCACATAAGTGCTTAAAGAAAGGATGTGTTGCTTTCCTAGCACACGTTATAGACAAGAAGGCTGAGGAGCCGAAACTCGAAGACATTCCTGTGGTGAAGGAATTTCCTGATGTGTTCCCTGAAGACCTGCCAGGACTACCCCCGCAACGACAAGTCGAATTCCGTATAGACTTGGTACCAGGAGCTGCTCCTGTAGCCAAGGCACCCTATCGACTTGCGCCATCCGAAATGCAAGAATTATCTACACAGCTCCAGGAGTTGTTGGATAAAGGATTCATAAGGCCAAGCTTCTCACCCTGGGGAGCTCCAGTATTGTTCGTGAAAAAGAAGGATGGATCACTACGGATGTGTATCGATTACAGGGAACTGAACAAGCTCACAATCAAGAATCGGTATCCGCTACCGAGGATTGATGACTTGTTTGATCAACTGCAAGGATCAAGCTACTATTCCAAGATCGACCTTCGATCTGGATACCATCAGCTGAGAATCCAAGATGAAAGTGTGCCAAAGACTGCATTCAGAACGCGCTATGGGCACTACGAATTTCTTGTGATGCCATTTGGATTGACGAATGCACCAGCGGTCTTTATGGATTTGATGAACCGCGTATGTAAACCATATCTCGATAAATTCGTGACCGTATTTATCGATGATATCCTGATTTACTCGCGAACGAAAGAAGAACATGAGCAACATCTCAGAACCATCTTGGAGCTACTGAAGAAAGAGAAACTTTATGCAAAGTTCTCGAAATGCGAATTCTGGATTCGCGAAGTACAATTTCTTGGTCACGTGGTGAATGAGAAAGGCATTCATGTAGACCCGTCCAAGATTGAAGCGATAAAGAATTGGGAAGCTCCCAAGACCCCAACTGAAGTTCGTCAATTTTTGGGCTTAGCGGGCTACTATCGGCGATTCATTGAGAATTTCTCAAAAATAGCTCAACCGCTAACGACCCTTACACAGAAGGACAAGAAATACGACTGGGGTCACAAACAAGAAGAAGCCTTTCAGCTACTTAAGAACAAGCTCTGCGATGCACCGATACTATCGTTACCCGAAGGCACTGAAGACTTCGTGGTATACTGCGACGCCTCACGACAAGGCTTGGGTTGCGTGCTCATGCAACGCCAAAAAGTCATCGCTTATGCTTCAAGACAACTGAAGGTTCACGAGAGAAATTATACCACTCACGACCTGGAGCTGGGTGCAGTGGTATTCGCCTTGAAGATTTGGCGACATTATTTATATGGTACTCAATGTACAATCTTCACAGATCACAAAAGCTTACAACACATATTTGATCAGAAGGAATTGAATATGCGCCAGCGACGTTGGGTCGAGCTGCTAAATGATTATGACTGTGAGATTAAGTACCATCCTGGAAAGGCGAACGTTGTAGCGGACGCGTTGAGCCGAAAAGAAAGGGTTAAGACCCTAAGGGTTCGAGCATTGGAAATGACGATTCGAACGAACCTCACTTCACGCATTCGAGATGCACAACAAGAAGCTCTTAAAGAAGAGAACCGTAAAACTGAATACCTCCGGGGTGCATTGAAATACATGGTGCCAAATGAAGAGGGAGCCTTATACTTCAAGAAGCGTATCTGGGTTCCACTCTGCGGTGGCATACGTGAGGTCATCCTTAATGAAGCCCACAAATCGAGATATTCGATCCATCCAGGATCGGACAAGATGTACCAAGACTTGAAAGAGTACTATTGGTGGCCGAGACTCAAAAGCGACGTTGCTGTCTATGTTGGAAAATGCCTAACCTGTGCGAAGGTTAAGGCCGAATATCAGAAACCGTCCGGCCTACTACAACAACCAGAGATTCCCATGTGGAAGTGGGAACAAATCTCGATGGACTTCATAACGAAATTACCCAGGACCCCGAGAGGGCACGATATGATATGGGTAATCGTCGATCGATTGACGAAGTCTGCGCATTTCCTACCAATCCGAGAGAAGGATAGCACTGGAAAGCTTGCAGAGATATACTTAAGAGAAATTGTGGCACGTCATGGAGTGCCAATCTCAATTATTTCAGACAGAGATGGACGCTTTGTCTCAAGAATCTGGCAATCATTTCAGGAAGCCTTTGGATCTCAGTTAGACCTGAGCACGGCATTCCATCCACAAACAGACGGCCAGAGCGAACGGACTATACAAACGTTAGAAGATATGCTTCGCGCATGTGTCATGGATCTAGGCGGCAGCTGGGATACTCATCTACCTTTAGTCGAGTTTTCCTACAATAACAGTTATCATACGAGCATAAAAGCCGCGCCGTTCGAAGCTCTGTATGGCCGCAAATGCCGATCGCCCTTATGTTGGGCAGATGCCGGAGATAAACGTATGGTTGGTCCTGAACTTGTACAAGAGACAACCGATAAGATTGCGCAGATCCGAGAGCGCATTAGGGCGGCTCGAGAGCGACAAAAGAGCTACGCGGATCCAAATAGAAAATCGGTAGATTTCAAGGTGGGAGACAAAGTGTTGTTAAAAGCCTCACCATGGAAGGGCGTAGTCAGATTTGGAAAAACGTGGAAAGCTGAATCCACGATACATCGGACCATTCAGAATTTTGAAGAGAATTGGTACCGTGGCATACAAGTTGGAGTTACCGGAAGAACTTAATGGAGTACATGATACGTTTCATGTATCCAACCTGAAGAAGAGTCCAACGCAAGAAAACGTGATCATCCCGATGGATGAAGTGCATATTGATGAAGCCCTCCGATTTACAGAAAAACCCGTTGAGGTTACTGACTGGAAAGTCAACAAGACCAGGAGGAGCAGTGTGAAGCTTGTCAAAGTACGTTGGAGCTCTAAGCACGGACCCGAGTACACATGGGAACGTGAAGACCAGTTCAAGAAAAAGTATCCCCACCTATTCAAGAAGACTCCAGCGAGAGTTAGTTCAGTCTGAATTTCGGGACGAAATTCTTTTAACGGGGGGAGACTGTGACAACTGGCACAAACCGGTAATTTCCGTACACATTAATTATTGCTTAATGACTGCAATTATGAGTTTAAGTGTCAGCAATGTCTGAACACATGATTAAACAAGTGAATTCATGCATGTTGTATACTACAAAATATTGCTTTATGCATAAACGAGAGCGTTGCGTCAGAATAATAGTAAACTCACCGGTAAGACACACTGTGTCAACGGAACTGCAGAAAGCAGCCAGACAATAAAATTGGAGCCTAGGTGTAGGTCCAACAACAAGAATGCATTAAAACCCAAGAGTACATACAAGGGTTTAATATATATGCAATACGAAAGCAAAAATAAGCACTAAAAAGCACCCGAAACGCACTTTAAGTGCAGAATTTATAAAATTCAGCAATAATTCAGCATTTAAACATATGAATGTTGTGCAAAAATGTCGTTTTATTATCCAGAATACTTCCCTAAGTGTTGGGAATTGAAAGAGTACAAGAAAGGTACTTAAACGACACTAAAAAGTGTAATTTAGCACTTTAACGAATCGGTATGTAACCGAACAACCGGACTATACCCGGAACATGAAAATATTATTATTTTCACTATCTATATTTTTCTGAGCCAGTTAGGGTCCCTGATTACCCTAACACCCGCCATAACGTGTAACGTACAAGTAACGGGGTTAGACACTTAACTTAACTAATTACTCCCTAACTACCTAGTTGAAATCGAACCAAGGGACCCCCCCCCCCATCCTAACCGGCCCCCTATGGGGAGACATTACTTGGTACTTGTTGATTATTATAATCCCATATGTTTAATATCTTCTAGACATATAATCCATTGGTTTTAACCTTAAACTTTTGCCTATAAGATCAAGACTTGAACCATAAATCACTTAACACTTAAACTCTCAACAAGAACACTCCTCTCTCTCTCTAAGAGGCTACGGCCAAACATCCCTTGAACACACAACCATTGTCAAGCTTTGATCTTGCCATTTCAAGTCTATACAAGTGTTAAGGGTCTCGTATTAGGAAGCTTGGAGCAAACGGAACGCGAAGGACCTCTCCACTTTGCTTTTATCCACCCGTTTTTCGTCTAGAATCTTCCCTAGCCTTGAGCTAGAGGTATAACACTTAGAACTCGTATTTGAACTATTTTAGAGTGGTTAAAAGGAATATTGTCGGTTAAATATCGTTAACTTACATTTTGAAGCTTTAAAGTCTAGTAAAAATACTAAAATGGTGGTTAATAACACATGTGTTGTGTAAAAGTTGTAGTATTTGGACTATGAGATTTTTGAGACCCGATCTATGATGTGGTAGCTCGGATCATCGTTTAACCCGACTTTGTAAGATCATGGATCTTCACATAAGCTCGTTTTTGGTTACTACAAGGGTTAAAAGGCGAAACTCTACCACACTAGAGACATGAACTTGTGTAAAATATTTTACTTGTGTAAAAGTAATTTAACCTGTACATTGGTGTTTAAAACTAGCGGATCTACGTATCTGCAAGTGGTATTTTTGAAGAACCACACTTTAAAGAAATCACATGTTCTAAACCGGGTCTTACACAAACAAAAGTGGTTTTTGTGAACAAACAAGTGTATGGATACTTGTGTAACAAGGGTTTTAACAAAGAAATAATTTTCGTAAAAACCGACTAGAAGTTGTAAAACTTCATTCTCTTTAAAAATAAAGTTTTTAAGAAATTAAACTTATTTTTAAAGATAACAAGACTTACTAAATGTGCTAGTAAGTTACTACACAATCTTGGTAAATATCCAAGTTCATGAAGTGGGGAAAATCAGTGATTATTGTTGATAAGTATGGTTGATAATTGTTGTTGATGATTATTGATGATTGATGATGATTTAAAAGAAAATAAACACACGTTTTGAAAACGTGGGAAACCTCCATTTTTAGGGGAAACTCTGTCAAAATTTTTATAAATTTTGACACTTAGAAAAATATAAGTTTTTGAGAAACTTATCCCCTAAAATTATACCTCAAAACATTACTAAGGTTTCCCTAATTTTTGGTGATAAGAAATGATGATTTCTTCAAGAATAAAAATGGATAATAAGTATATATTTTTGAGAGAAAAATATATATTATTTTATCACCAAATTTTGTGCTAAGTGTATATAGTATGTGTTATACGTGCTAGTGTATTAAGACTTAAAAATACACTAAATACTCATGAGGAGTAGAAATATAGAAATACACATACAAAACACAAGATACATGATTCGGGTGCAAAATGCAAAACACAAAAGACTTATATTTATTTTTGGAGAAAATAATATAAGTAAGATACGTAGTTAAAAATATAGAATATTTTTAACACAAGAAAATATACACAAAAGAGAGTGACTGTACTTGTGCGACGCAAGTCTAGTGACTAACGATAAGAAAACGCGTATAGGTTACGACGTTAAGTAAGCAAATCCGGTGGAGTTTACGACGCTAGGAACGCAAAGTTGTGAGTTCATGCTCCCCCTTTTCTCTTTAACTGTTTTCAGTTTTTTATAACTTCGGGGGTGAAATACATGTACAAAAGTACAATATTTATAAATGGTATGATATAAATACAAGAAGTACACTTGGTGAGAACGAGAACCAAGTGTGACGAAATATAAAATACAAGAAGTACACTTGGTGAGAACGAGAACCAAGTGTGACGAAATACAAGAGTATGAGAAGCGCATTTGGTGAGACAAGAACCAAGTATAAGGCGCAATGAGAAATGATAACAAGAAACGCGCTTGGTGAGAACGAGAACCAAGTAGGAGGCGTTATGAGAAATAGTGTCACGAATAGGGTACAGAAGCACCATTAATCAACAATATACCTAGACCGCAGAACAAAAGGTTAGATCTAACAGGTGCCTGGCAGCCTCACACTCGGTCGGGGCGAGAACCGAGTAGTGTTTTTGTGTCTCAGAATATACCAATTAAATGCCTTAGGTTTGGTGACTTCCTATGTCGTGCCACATGTTAATGGCTTTGCAACCCATTAACAATCTGATAAGTGCAGAAATACTGTATTTACATAAAATTCATACCATACAAAATTGATATATAACTTGAAGTACGTGGGGTACTCAAGAAGATTGAATTATACTTGAAGTACGTGGGGTACTCAAGAGAATGAGAATTAAACTTGAGTACGTGGGGTACTCAAGAAGAAATTGAATTATACAGATGTACGTGGTGTACACATGAAACTGGATTTACATATGAAAACTTGATTTACTCACAAACTATGTTTTCATACAAAGTATACAAACATGAAATACAAAACAGCATGAATTCACACCAACATTATGTTGACGTTTTTCCAAAAACTCACATGTATTTCAGGTAACTAGAATGGATGTGCGCGCGGTCTTGCTTATGCTCGTGGATGTCGCTTGTGTTTAACTTTAAATAAAGTTGTAAACTTTTAAGACAATGTTTTATGCGACTTAGCGATGTAAACGCTAACGTATGTTTTCATATTATGGTATTTGAATGTTATTTTACGAGCATGTAGCATGTTTACTCTTCGTATGCAATGAGAACCTTTCATGATCACACCTCGTGCTTCCGCCGCAGAAAGGGGTGTGACAACTGGTTCAGCACTTAATGGTTCAGACTGTTTGTTTCGTGAACAAATGTCTGAATGGTTCAGACATTTGCCTCTGAATGGTTAAGCATTACACTGGGTCTGAATGATTAAGACCTCTAATTTGAATTGTTTAGATATTGGCCTCTAAACGGTTAAGCATTATACTGTCTCTCAATGGTTCAGACCTCTTACTGGTTCAAAACTTCATGGTTCAGACCTCTTACTGGTTCAACATTTAACAATTTAGAAGTTGCCAAACAGCCCCTTAGCTTAATGAGTTTTACATGTTTTTTTAATAACAATTTTCAGCGAATCCTTGCAACTTGAACATCAAAAGTGTCAAGAAATGGCGATAAGGAACTTAAAACTAACTATACCAGTTAAAGTCACGTAAATCCTAACAGCCTATAAAGGTTTATTAAAGGTTGGCTAGGTATAAAATTAATTAGAAAACATAATGTGTTTACATGACCAGGAGTAGGAATATGTAAAATCTTTATGTGGTTACCTGAATTTGATGAATTGCGTGATTTTGATTGATGTATATAAAGAAGTTCATAACTACACATGTTTAAGGTCTCATTTTGAGATACTAATGAATCACACTATTGTTTGTGATAAATCGCAATGTTGTATGCTATCATGTTGGAGTTGTAAATGGAGTCAGAGTTTGTTATGTGATACACTAGTGTAGTTGTAAATGGAGTAAGAATTTGGAGCTCTTGCTTTGTTTTGTTAGCTTGGGCATGTTAAAATATTGTATTTGACGTTAAACGTACGTGTTGTCATAGTTGTATGGGGATGGAATTATGCTTGCATTAGAACTTAAAGTGTTGCCATAGTTGGTCTAAAAAGTAAAAAAGCTAAATATGTAAAACAATATATAAAGACCAAGGTGGGCTTGGAAGTTTGACAAACCACATGCTTTGTTTGATGTTGATGGAATTTGGAAATTTCCAAAGCTGTTGTTAAATGGTTTCTAAATGTAATCTATGCTTTTAATCATAACAAGAATTTGATGAATAAAGCATGTTTATATGCTCTATAAAAAGTAAAATTATAAAAATAGTAAAGAAAAACATGATGCATGCGTTAAAATTTACGGGTCTTTTTTGGTTATTAATAAACGTATAAGACAATGTTTATGAGAAACTTGATGGGAAATGAAGTCACGTATTGGATTGAAATCTATTGAATTAAATAAGAATTATGAGCTGAGAGAATAACACACGATATATATTAATTAAATACCTAAGATATACTAACAAATATATGTAAAATAGTAAAAGTACATAACATGTAACTAATAAATCAACTAAATTTTAGAAAACGATATGAAATCAACATACTATTTTATTACAAGACAACGAAAGGGGTTAAACCAATACGCAATTATATTTATTAATTATATTTTCTTAGAAATAATATACATCTTTTTAAATATAACATAATAAATCTTTCAAATATCCCTTAACACAGATTTACAAGATACAATAAAAACTTAATTCCTTATACAATCACATACTGCACTCCAGATATGATCGTAAAAAAATCTATATTGTTTGAGTGTTTCAATCATAAAACTTTTTATTATAGCAAAGTAATTACATAATTAGTCCCTGTGGTTTACACAAAGTAACAATCTAAGATACTAATAGTTTAAAATCAATTTATGGGGTACTAACTTTCCATTTTTTAACATGTAGGGCATTAATTACATAGCTAATTACATAGTTAGTCCCTGTAGTTTACATAAACTAACAATTTAAGGTACTAATAGTTAACCATGGAATTAACATTAATACCCTCACATGTTAAAAAATGGAAAGTCAGTACCCTAAGAAGTGATTTTAAACTATTAGTACATTAGATTATTACTTTTGTAAACCACAGAAACTAACTATGTAATTAACTCGAAAAAAGTCAAATATATATTGCTAATTTAAAAAAGTCAAAGATTTTAGCATGACCAATTAGGCAAATAAATTAGGTAACCAAATCTACATTAAGAAAGTTGAACAAGAATTTCTACCAAAATAACATTGATCTCTACCAATTTTAGATCAAATATATATTGCTAATTTATATTTACAAATAAACGGAAAGTTTATAAAATGTTTTTAAAATTTTTATATAAAGTCTCAAAAATATATGCAAATTAATGTTGATCTCTATCAATTTCAGATCCAATATAATCACCGTATATCCTATAATTTGCGACTACTTCACCAAATTTATAAAATCTAACAAACAGAAAGTTTATATAAATTTTTAAATAAAAAGTCACGAAATTATATCCAAATAAATCTCAACTTTTGCTATCCACACTGCCGCAAATAATAATATTAGGAGTGGAATAGAAAAAGACTGAGCTTCCGTAAAAAGAAAAAAAAAAGGAAAGTAAATATAGAAGTATTAAAACAGACTCTACCTTTTAACCAATTTACAATTATACCCCTGATAACCACCGAAAAAGCTCACTAATCTCTTCTCCGACTCTACTAGCTTCAAACTCCTCCACCGTAACCGCCTCACTCCGGCGACTACTTCCCGCGAAAAACCTGCCGGAGCCGCGAAACGAGTGTGATCGTGACGAAATTGATACCGATACTCGATCCACGTAATCACGCAGCCAGTTCAACCGTCCGCTTCCACCGCCGTCGCCTATCTCCGCAGCTAGGTTTTCCACCGGTGCCGCCGGAGTTGTTAAATCCTTATCTGTTTCTCTCCGGCGAGTTGATTCTACCGGAACTTCATATCCGTCGTCAAGCACGTACTCGTATGAACCGATTGAGTACGATCTCCGTCCAGAATCCGACGGCGTTCGTCGAGGGTTAATGCTTCCGATCTCGATACGAAAACTGTTATTCCTGTTTCCGAGTGCTGAACCGCCGGTAGTTCGATCGGAAACGGAGAGAATCTTGTTCATGACGTCATCTTCCGTCGGATTAACTGTCGAACGACATAACGGACACGTTTGATTCGATTTAAGCCAAGCGTCAATACATTCAGTATGAAACGCGTGACAACACAACGGCAACAGCCGTAACTGATCCACCGGTTCAAATTTCGATAAACAAACGGCGCAATCACCACCGGCGATGTTGCCTGTAAGTGACGAAAACGTAAACATCGGAAGCGAGTCAAGCGATTCAACTTTACCGGTATCGATACAGATGACGTGATGATTACGTTCCGATACGGTGTCGTTTGCAGGCGGAAAGGATTGAACGGCGGAGCGGTTGCAGCGGCGGGAGAAGAAGCGGAGGAGGAGGTAGATGGAGGCGGAGACGATGATAGCTGAGGCGATAACGATAATCACGATGATTATTGATGAAGATGTTGATGTGGATGAGGAGGATGTTGATGTAGGGGGTGATAGGTTGGTTATGGCTGCTGCAGTGGCGGCATTGGTGGTGGCGGTGGTGAGGAGCGGTGGCGGAGGGTTGTAGAGAGCCATTGTGAAGGTGGTGGAAGTTAAGAAGGGTGCACCGGTGAAAGTGTGATGATATAAATGCTTGTTGTTCTGGTTTTTTTTGGTGTTGTTGGTGGTCACGTGAGATACACGTGACTGTTGATTTGGGTTTAGTTGTTGGGTTTGTAAATGAACGTGTGTTGGGTTTAAAGGTTTTGGTGGGATGGAAATTGGAAGTGTAGATATTATTATTAATTAATTAAGGAAGATAATACTTTCCAAATATTTAGGGTTTGTTTATATTTAGAGTTTTAATTAAGGAAGATAATACTTTCCAACTATTTAGGGTTTGTTTATATTTATTTATTTATTTGTTTAGAATGTGTGGTTTTATATTTATGGGTATGCGATGGTGGTGTTAGGTGATCGAGTGTGGTTGATGATGACGGTGGTTATTGGTAATTCAAGAAAACAACCAAAGTATGTTTACGGAGAATATTGGTAATGCTTTATGTATGACTAATGAGTTTATAAATCATTCGTAATGGTTGAGGATGAAAACGATGATGATGATGAACCATACACGCTAATTATGTAATCGTTAAATGTTTTAAATGTTAGCATTCTCATGTCACACAATTGCATCAAATTAAGATTCAAATCGCATCTATATTAGCGAAGAAATCCTTTAACTGAAACTAAAAGTTGAAAGATTAAACTGGTGAGGCACCCATGGATGAGGTGCAAAGGCATGGCACCCTTGCTAACAAGCGAGGTCAAACGCAAATGATAAGTCCGGCTGGTTTTTTTTTTTTTTGTTAATTTTTCTTTTTTAGATTCGTGTAGACTTATAATGTCCAATAATGATATGTGGCATGTGCATCTGTTATGGACTAATATCATTGCAAGGTATGGGACTTCTCCCACATCGGTTGTATGGGCAACTGATGTGGGGTTTATATACCAAATGGGCTCTCTCACCCACCAGACTAGTCTTTTGGGTTGTGTTCTTGTTGGTGCATGCGTCTGTCGACTTCGTCTTGTATCGAGTCTTGTTTGATTATAGATAGTTCAGGGTGTATTGTATAAGAAAATATGAGATTTTAGGATGTGATAAAGGTGATTTCGCTTGTAGATGGTGATTTCGCTTGAAAGAGGCTTATGCAGTCTCAAGCGAAATCAACATGTGTGATTTCGCTTGAACTGACTTCTTGCCACATTCAAGCGAAATCCAATGCCTATATATACCTCCTCAAGCGTAATCAGTAGCAATCTTCTTGTTTCCGGTAGCGAAGCTCTGCCGAAGTGTCCACAAACTTGTAATCGATCTTATATCAATATACGGACAGTTTATAGTGTGAATCTAGCTGAATTGAACTCGATACGTTTGTTTCCGCCACTCGTATTGAGATAAACTCTTCTGATCGACTCGTTCGGGTCTGAAAAATGATCCTACAAGTGGTATCAGAGCTCAGGAGGAAGAGTTCATACCAATTCAGCTTAGTTTTTCTGTTTTCTACATCTTCTTTCAAAATTAAACAAATTTTCACGGTTAAAATTGGCTAAATCTTTCACAATGTGTGCGTAATTGTGTTTTAACAAACCCTAGATAGTTTCAGATCATAATTCGACCATTTGCTTGACCAATTGGACCAAAATCAGATCGATTTGCTGACATCATGCTGATTCCGCTTGAATATGATGGTTGATTCCGCTTGAAAACAGGGATTCCGCTTGAAATTTCGACTTGATTCCGCTTCAAACTTGCTATTACGCTTCAAAAGGGTTATTCCGCTTGAACGATTCAAGCGAAATCAGGTATTTCGCTTGAAAGGAGTGTTTCAGCTTGAAAGTTGTGTTTTCGCTTGAACAGGGATCTCGCTTGAATTGACATTTCGCTTGAAAAGGGTGATCTTGATTAGTCTGTGATTTCGCTTGAGATTGACAGATTGTGAACTTGTGAAAACTAAAACATGGAGAACGAGTTTTATAATGCGTTTGCTAGTCCGATGACTGCAGCTCAGAATACGATGCTTGAAAATGAAACGGGAACTATACAGAAACCACCGAAGCTTATGGATATTGATGATTTTAATGGTTGGCCCGAACGTTTTGGTAACTGGGTTGAAGCATATCATTTGGATGCTTGGGAACATACTGAGGTTCAATATGAAAGACCAGTTGGGAACAATCAAGTGAAAATACCGATTAGAGAATTAAGTGATGCAGAGAAAAAGAAATACAAAGATGAGAAATTGATGATTAGTTTGTTACAGCAGGCGATTAAAGAAGACATTTTGATTCTACTACAACACAATGGAAGTGCATATTCGATTTGGAAAGAATTAGAAGCAAAGTCCCTTGGTAGTGAAGATATGCTCAAGAACAAAATGTCACTTATGAAGAAAGAATTTGATTTATTCCGTGGTTTGAGAACGGAAAGCACCAAGCAGATTATTGAAAGATATTGTAACTTGGTGAAAAACATGACAAGATTAGGCGTCAACAAAAGTAAAGATGAGTTGATTGAGAAGCTGGCTGATGCGTTGTCACATGATGTTTGGGGAACGTTTCTGATGATGTTGAGGAATAATAGAAAAGAATACGGTGAGCTAACACTGGGTGGGTTCATCAAACATCTTGAAGCTCAAGAGATGGAGCAAAGAAAGATCGCTAGAATGAAGAATTATGATGGAGAACAAGACATCGGATTGTATTTCAAAGGTGGTGTTAGTGAAAAGACAAATTTTTCTCCAAAAGTTGGAACTGCTTTCAATGTAAAAGATTCTTCAGAAAGTTCATCTCAGGGATCAAGCAGCAAAACTGGATTCACTTCATTTCCAACATTTGATCCACATTTTTCTACAACAAAAGGTGGAAAAGTTCTTCAATGCAACATTGCTTTGAACCTTGAAAATGATCAGAATTATACCGAGGAAGTTGCTAAAAGCCACATGTCTTTGTTGGTAACTGTGCTTGAATCCTATGGAGGTTTAGTTGCAAGGAGGATCGGGAATCCAATGCTAACAAAAGAGGATTACGATCAAATTGATGCTGAAGAGATGGAATTGATGGATATAAAATGGTGTATGGCTAGTGTGTTGAGACGAGCTGAAAAGTTTAAACAAATTACAGGCAGAGATGATTTTCGCGATGCACATGTTTCAACTTTAGGATTTGATAAGTCTAAAGTTACTTGTTTTCGTTGCAGGGAAAAAGGTCATTTCAAAAGGGAGTGCACCAATCGTGAAGCAAGTGGAGCTCAAAATCCCTTTGGAAACAATGACTACTATCGAAAAGCGATATATCATCAAGTTGCTCAACAGCCACATCAACAACAACAGCCACAAACAGCTCATGGAAGAAAAGAAATTGAAGATTCAAAAAGAGCATGTTTGGGTAATCAAGAAAATTTCAACTGAGACAAATATATTTCAGCCGACAACAAAGCATGCCTAATTAATCAAGATGATGAAAAGTTACCTGAAGGCTTTAGCTGGGAAAATTTCAACTGGGATGATTATGATCCGAACAAATCTACAAATCATAAATGTTGTGTTGCTAATGCTTCTGATGAATATTGGGCAGAAAAATACAGAAAAATTAAGGAGGCTGAAGAAGAGAAATGGAGAAGATATGCAGAAGAAGAAGAAGAAGAAGAAGAAAAGAGACAAGCTGAAGCAGAGAAAAAGAAAAGAGCTGAAGAAGTTCAAGTGAGAAAAGTCAAAGAAGTTCCAGAATTTGAAATTAAAACAGATGCTGATGCAGTCAAAGTTCCAGAGAAGTGCATGAATTGTGAATCTCTGATAAAGCAAAACAATGAACTGCTACACAACATCAAAAGGCTGAAAGAATCCTACGATGTTTTGAACAGAGAGATAAATAAATATCGTGAGTCGAACAGTGAACAGGATGTAGCAATGAATACTCTCAAAGGGGCATACATGAGGCAGCTTGACAATGTCATTTATTATACAGAAAAATGTGCTGAACTTGAGAAGAAATTGGAAACTCAGAAAATTGAAACAAATAGAGTAAATGAATTGTTGAAAAGTTACTCATGTTCTACTTTTATTGTTGACAGGATTTACCCCATTGTGGAAGGAATGAAGACGTTTGAAGAAGAAAAGACTTCGGAAGAGAAGAAGCCCGAAACAAAAGAAGATGATGAAGTGAAGATTTCTGGTAAGAAACCAAGTGTTGTCTATAACAAATGTCCACCTCCGGTCGAAAATGGATATTCTCCTAGAAATCCAAATTCTGAAAGAGTCGAAAAGGCAACAAATTTACAGTGGGAGTCTGAGTCGTCGGATAACTTGCCAGAAAGTATAGATGTCACTTTCACGTCGTCCGATACTGATCATGAGTCCGAATTAAAAAAAAAGGTGGTCGATCAGGTGTTGGATAAGGATGAATCAGAGAAGTCAATGTCGGAGTCGAAATCAGAGTCCAAGTCAAAGTCCGACATGTCAAGTCAAAAAGTCAAACAGGAAAAACGGGTTTATAATAAAGAGTTCTTGTTATCAAAATCTAATTTGGATGACGAATCGATCAAAGTAGCATATACTTTGAAAGATTCTGACAAATTATATTCTGATGAGATTTTTCCAATAAGAGGTGTTAAACCGGAAATGATTAAAAAGGTTTTCAAACTAACATAAATTAATATTTCTGAAATAAAAGATGTAAATCTTTCTGAAAAACCAAATCATTACACCTCAAGAGTTCAACAACGTTTAAACAAGAAAAAAGGTTACAGTTCTGGTTCAGGTTTTCAAAATAACCAAACCATAACGGTAATTTCAAAAGGAATGGACTAGGTTTTATACCACCGAAAAATTATAAACATGAGAAAATTTATAAACCAAAAGCTGTTTTTGTTTCAGGAACAAGTGCTGAAAAAGAACAAAAGAGTTCATTCTGGAAGGAGACGAACAAAGAATTCCTTTCCAAAAAGCAAGAAGAAATGAAGAAAAGTGTTGCTCAAAAGAAGACAGAGACGAGAATTTGTTTTCAATGTAAAACGGTTGGTCACATTGCCAGAAATTGTCCAAAGGCAATGCAAACAGAACAGGGAGTCTCTGGTAAACTGAAAGAAAAGGTTATTGAGAAAACCGAACCACCAACAAACAGATTCAAAGTTTTTGAGAATTCAATTTATGAGGTTGGTGAATGTTCGAAAAATGTTTTCAAGAGAAAAGAGAAACTTAATAATCAAAAATGGGTTGTTAAAGGTTCAGGGAATAGTTCTGGTGATGGATCTGATTCCACAAAATCAGAGGAGCCACAGGTTGTTATGAAAAAGGAGAATTCAGTTCCGCCTTTGGATGATGAAAATTTTCCACCATTGCGGGCTGAAAATTTGAAATCTAAAATTGGCAAAGTTGAAATTTCAAACCAATTCTTTTCTGAAAAAAAAGAATTTGATGTTGAAAAGGTTTTTAACCCCACAGTTCAAAACATTTTTGGTAAAATGATTGACGGGAAGGTAAAGGGGGTTAAAGAATTTTATGAGAAAAAAATGGCAGGTAAAGAATTGAGTGTTGGTAACTTGGAATCTCCCAAGGTCTGTCAGGCTTGGGAGAAAATTACTAACTGAAAAACCTGATTTGCCGGAGCTCCCAAGCAGGTAATCGCGGAGCATGAATCAGCATCATTCATTGTTTATGAAAATTGTTTTTGTATAAGTGTGACTTGCCGGAACTCCCAGGTTGGTAAGCGAGGAGTAGGAATCGGCATCTTAAGAATTCAACCTACATATGGTAACTTACAAGTGGTATTGGTTGGTAAGCCATAAGGTTGAAATATTTGTTGAAAAGGTTTTTATCTACAGATGGTAAATCAAGGACATTAAGTTGTACTTGCATTTTCCTACATGTGGTATTTGGTTGAAAGACAATGTGATGAACCAAACCCCTAACCTACAAATGGTTAAAATCAATCAACAAAACTAATTTTCCGGAAAAACCATTTGATTAAAACAAACTTAAGTGTTTTGAAATCAATGGGAAAATAGTTTGTTGTAAGGGGGAGTTCTGATTGTTTATGCCAAGTGGATGGAGATTTGAAGTGATTCGATATCAGTTGTCAATTTTATTGTATAGTTTGTTTTCAAATTTCCTAAAATGTGTTTGCATTTTAGGGGGAGTAAGAAAATTTTAGAAAATCCAAAAACATTTGAAAATTTGAAAAAAATTCAAACACATGATAAAATCAAAAATGAGTTTTGTTGTATAAAAGAGGAAATGATAGTACATCAGTGGACTGTCACAGCATGCTAAAGAATTGAAAAGATAAAATGTGATAAACGGTATCACTAAAGATGTGACGGTAGGCTCAGCTAGACTAGTAGATTTGCGATAACGATACAAACTTAAATGAAAAAGCCTAGTTCTAGTGGGAAACACGGTTGAAAGCATAGTACTTAGTTTTGTCCTTCTTGATTGTGTGCCTACTCAGTAATCGCTGATTGTCGAAAGACATAAAACTGGTTAAGTTTGTGAACTTTCACAACTTTGCTGAAAAGTCGTTGTGATTGTGCATTTTATTTTGCGAAGATTTAAACTTGTTTTATTTCTTTATTTTGTTTAAGCATTGGACATCCTCTGCGTATACGTGAGTATCGACCTGGATGTTATTGCCTAAACGTTCTGCTTTATTTTCTTTGGTGTTTCGTTTAAGCTTTGGACCTCCTCTGCGTATACGGAAGTATCGACCTGGTGGTTAAAGCCTAAACAACTTCAACTTATTTTTATTTTCTTATTTTGTTTAAACATCGGACTTTCTCTGCGTATACGGAAGTATCGACCTGATTGTTAATGTTTAAACATTCTGCTTTGTTTTCGCACAAATCACAGTTGATAAAAGTTTAAAGGCATTACTTGAGTTAGTGTATTGCATGATGAGGGGATATGCTGAGATCGTGGGGTCCATAAGAATTTAGTGCAAATTAATATACCTTAACGTATCGGTAAGCATTTCGAAAGTTTTTAGATTGAGTTTAAGTGGACAGCAATATCGTCAATCTATGTGAATCGTTTAGAACTTAAAATGTTTATAGCTTAACGGTGTTGGTGATTGGTCTCAAAAACTGATATGATCCTCTTACACAAACTCACAAAAATAGTGTATGTAAATATTTCTTTATTGCATTTCTTTATATTCAAAAATCCAAAAAGATTTTAGTGTATTTTAGCATAAATTTTTGAAAAATACAAAAAGATTTTCGACAACTGGTGTTGGAGAGCTGATTTTCAAAACTCCGAGTGCTAAACGTGATGAACAAATGGTTTGGGAGAAATTGTTTGAAGTGTTTTTTGAAATGAAATGAGAAACAGGGGTTTTCATTGTAAAATCATTCATTGATTGACTAATTCCTGCAAGTGGTAAATTAGATTTGAAAATCTTATCCACAAGTGGTTATCAGAAAACTTATTTTTGGGTAGAGATTTGTGCAGGTTATACAGGTTCTGATATCTGAGTTAGATGAGTGCCAGGTTAAGATCTAAGAACCTGTGGAAAGAGAATTCCAGACTGCGATCCCAGCTTAGCGAAAGGGAGAGTCTGAAGACATCAAGAGGGAGTCTGAAGATAGTAAAGCCAGATTCAGATCCTGAGGAGTACGAGGAAAAGAAAGAAATTGATTGTGGATGCTTACAATGGAGAATCTTTGGAGAGAGCAAGCATACTGATAAAGACTGAAGGTTTGACAACCGAAGACTCGACACTGAAGACTCGTCAACATTCGAGGGGGAGTCTGTTGGTGCATGCGTCTGTCGACTTCGTCTTTTATCGAGTCTTGTTTGATTATAGATAGTTCAGGGTGCATTGTATAAGAAAATATGAGATTTTAGGATGTGATAAAGGTGATTTCGCTTGTAGATGGTGATTTCGCTTGAAAGAGGCTTATGCAGTCTCAAGCGAAATCAACATGTGTGATTTCGCTTGAACTGACTTCTTGCCACATTCAAGCGAAATCCAATGCCTATATATACCTCCTCAAGCGTAATCAGTAGCAATCTTCTTGTTTCCGGTAGCGAAGCTCTGCCGAAGTGTCCACAAACTTGTAATCGATCTTATATCAATATACGGACAGTTTATAGTGCGAATCTAGCTGAATTGAACTCGATACGTTTGTTTCCGCCACTCGTATTGAGATAAACTCTTCTGATCGACTCGTTCGGGTCTGAAAGCGATCCTACAGTTCTCCTGTTTGGTATGTAACAGCATCATAATTTTTATAAATTTAAATCTTTTGAAATGTAGCATTCTAGATAATAAAATGTGTAATTTTATATTTAAAAACATTAATTTATTTAACTGTTACACTATTTTTATTTTTCTTATAGAATTTTTTAATTTACATAAATATTTAACGAATAAAGTATATGTTTATTGTAATTACATAGTTAGATTTTTATATATAAATCTTAATCTTAATCTTAACTATATAATAAAAGAAATCATTTTAGGGACACTTGTCATTCTACTGGGCTATCTCTTATAGATAATTATTATTTTATTTTAATATCTTTTAATTAATTATAGATAACCTTCATACTAAATATTATTTAGTTTAATATCTTATATTATAGATAACCCTCCTACTAAATATTATTAGTTTAATATCTTATGTATAAATATTATTAGTTTAATTTCAGTGAGTTTTATATATTCATAAATCTTAAGTATAAAACGACTTATTTCACTCTTACATATTTAGACAATGCACACTTTACTTTGTTATTTCATTTTACTCCATCCATATACTCTACTTTAGTTCAATTTCTTTATAGTCTATTTGGTTAACTTTATACTCGGTATTTCATATCCACCTCCCTTTTTGTAGCGTTGTTTGTCACATTTGTAGCGTTGGTTATCGATCCATGATATGAAAACAAATTATGTTATCGATTGAAACAACCGATGATGTGAACATCTATATCTATATACTATATAATAAAAGAAACCAATATGTGACACGTGTTATTCACTGGATGCACCTATTTTTGGGGTTTGACGCCTTTCTTTTATATTTATTATTTAGTATATAAATTATATTTTTTACTATTATTAATATTTTTATTATTTATCAAATATATTTATTACTTAAAATTTATATATAAGACTTTATCCAAAATTATATTATCCTATGTATTAATAAACCAACCTAATGAATAGTACTTGTCAAATCATAGTAATAGTAAACTTTCCTTATTGGTTCAGTACATCGACTCACATATAACATATACATATAACATATAGACACGTGACAAAGTTAATAAATAATAAAGTGAAATTTTTGCAATACCCACCGGAAACAGTTCGAGGCCGAACCGTTTCGACCCGTACCGTTTCGAACCGAACCGTGCCGTATCGAACCGAGCCGTTTCGAGCTGAACCGTTTCGAACCGAACCGTTTCGAGCTGAACCGTTTTGACGCGAACCGTTTCGACCTGTACCGTTTCGACCCGAACCGTTTCGAGCTGAACCGTTTCGACCCGAACCGTTTCGAACCGTACCGTTAAGATGCGAACCGTTTCGAACCGAACCGTTTCGACCCGTACCGTTTCGAACCCGAACCGTTTCGACCCGAACCGTTTCGAAGCCGAACCGTTTCGAAGCCGAACCGTTTCGACCCGAACCGTTCCGACCCGAACCGTTCCGACGCGAACCGTTCCGACCCGTACCGTTCCGACCCGTTCTGACCCGTGCCGTTCCGACCCGTGCCGTTCCGACCCGTGCCGTTTCGAACCCGTGCCGTTTCGAAACCGTTCGGCTTGAAACTGTTCGGCTTCGAAACGGTTCGCGTCGAAACGGTTCAGCTCGAAACGGTTCGGGTCGAAACGGTACGGGTCGAGACGGTTCGCGTCGAGACGGTTCAGCTCGAAACGGTTCGGTTCAAAACGGTTCAGCTCGAAACGGTTCGGTTCGATACGGCACGGTTCGGTTTAACGCGCTCGTAGTGATTTCAAAACACATGTAAACACAGACCAAATGACAAAAGAAGTTCGCCGCAACGCGGCCATAGTAATAAACCTAGTTTATTTAATACACTAATAAAGTAATAATCCAAAATTATATTTATTTAATATACTATTAATATAAAATTACATTTATTCAACTCGTGCAATACATAGAGTTTTTAAAGATTTATCTTTTTAACTATTTGGTATATAAATTACAATACACGAGGTTCTTAAAAATATAAATTTTTTTATTATTTAATATATTAAATTGCATTTATTCAACCCGTCTAATAAATGAGGTTTTTAAAGATATATTGTTTTATTATTTAGTATGTAAAATTACATTTTTTTCGACCCATGTATTTAACCTAGTTAGTTTATTAAAACAACAATATGAATAATGTAGAAATGCAAGGATATATTAAGGTACTTGTAGAGTTTAAAAGAAAATTGGTTTTTTAAATGATAACTGAAATACTAATGTGACACTTTGTATATATATGTTTTTGAGGTTTTTTAGTTAAGTTTTCATACTAAATTCGTGAGTCGTGTTCCATAGGGATGGATAGGGATTTATATGTTTAACCGATCGCATTAAAAAGTCACTCGGTTTGTGTCGTGCATGTATGTGAAGTATCTAATATTTTTTATATCATCAGTGAAAAATTATCATAAACGAATTAAAGGAAATCTGACAAATCCATTAAAGTTTCTTTACTCTTCTCCATCCGGATACACTATAAATAGTTTTGGACTTTACAACAAAAAAAAAAAAATTTAACAATAGTTCGAAAATTAGATGTTATGAATATATTTATTATTAATGTGGTTATCAACAACTAAAATAGATTAGGTTTGTTTCACAAGTTTTCCTCTATTATATATAGTCTCTTGTATCTCCTGTAATATACACCTCAATCAATAATATCAATCATTTTCTCTCTATTATTCTCTCTCTCTTTTTTTTTGCTAATAGTCTAGTTTCACAACACGTTATCAACACGACTTGCTTTATAGAGTTGGATTGTATTATCATGAGTGTTGTTACTTCACGAGGAAAGACAAATGTTTTCATCAGTCTCGTGTATGGTACGTTCTTTACATTCTTCATGCTATTTAATTAATCATTATATGCCTCTATATTTATCTTCGTGTCATGAATCATATTTATCTTCATATTTAATTAATCATTGTATCCTCTATATGTATCTTCATATCATAAATCATATAGATGTGATTATCTAAAAAGTGAAAGGTTAGATGATCAAAATCCATATTGTACCATGCGTGTACACTATTTATTGAGATATTACAATCACCTGGTACAAGTTTTCTATGTATGTTTCTTGGTGCACAAGAATTACATCGTCATACTTTTGTATATAATATAGCGCTTGAAATGATGAGAATCAAAATTTAAGATCTGCCTATGAGAAATGATTGGCCAAAATGGAAAGACGCAAATGATGCAGAGTTGAATTCTCTATTAAAAATGGAAAGTTTTCGGACCAACAGTCCGTACAACTGAAGTTGTAAAACATATTGGATACAAATGGGTCTTTTATGTGAATCATGAATTGAAATCAAATTAAGTGATATAAGACAAAATTGGTGGCACAAATAATTTGCAAAGACCCATTATTAATTATGAGGAGACGCATTCCCCAATGGTGGATCCATTGACTTTCCAATATCTTATTGGTCTGTTAATATAAAGAGAGAATTGACATGTTTCTTATGAATGTTATGTATCACTTGATACTGAAAGTTTACATGAAAGTCCCAAAGGATGAAATTATGTAAGTCATGTAAAGTAAGTTTTCGAGAACAATGCGATCATTGTATACATATTCAGATTTGAATAGGTTATGATTATTTTACATGTTGGATATAATTGGAACTCTTGATGAGTTTCTAAAGCAATTGAGTGCTTAAAAGGTTAACTGAAACATCTTAACGATGTAATTCTTATGCACCAAGAAACATACATAGAAAACTTGTACCAGGTGAATGTAATATCTCAATAAATAGTGTACACGCATGGTACAAAATGGATTTTGGAGATAAAAGCAAGTGTTCATGACATTTTTGCATATGATATAGATATCTATGTGTTAGATGAGTAAGTTTATGTAGCAAAACTCCTGAAGAGTTAATGCACATGCATATTTGGATAAGATTGAAAGAATTCCCTCATGGATTGATAATGCTAGAAGCATTGATATAAAACCTCAAGAACGTACTATATGAAGTTGACAAAATACGTATGGACTAAAATATTCAGGTCGAGTGTTATACAACTCAAGATATTCGCATAAGGAGAGATATAAGTTTGATTAAACTAACCATCTTTTATCAACATTCTACTTGTAAAAAGTTCACTGTAATCGTTGTTTACAGTGATGATGTCTAGGCATCATCGAGAGAACTGTCGAACTTTTAGAGGGAGAATTTTTTAGGGACCTTGGCACATTGTAGTTATTGCTTGACCTGCAATTCGAGTATATGTGTAATCAATCAAACTACATCTATAAGAGGTTGAAGCGTTTTACCATGGATAAAGCTTATCCTTTAAGTACGTTAATTACTTGATATAGAAAATGACTATTATAGTCTCCTATGATAGAAATTGAAATCTTTGGTTTAGAAAATACCATGGTTAAGTGCAATTGTGCATTAATATGTTTTGCTAGCTATGTATGGTTATGATATCTTTCACTTGAGCTTATTGTCATGATATAGCTTTTTTCAAGCGAAGAGACATTGGAATGAGTTCAAAGAAATATTTCAGGTATAAACGATATTTGATTATATTTTACTAACCCATGAAAACTAGTTTCGTTAGTCTTGTAGATGTAAAGAATATAACACAACATAGTCGTGGATTTTATGGTATTTGTTCGCAAGAGGAAGCACTAGAAGTTAGTAAGAAGGTTTTATAACATTACTCGACATAAAGGATTGCACTTCAAGGCATCAAGCGACAAGTCATTCTACAAAAGTTTTGATCAATTTTCAATGAAGATGGACACATGTCACTTAAACGATACATATTATAATGAGGGGGAGATTTATTCAAGTTGCACTCTTTTTTCTTAACTAAGTTTTCTCCAATTGGGTTTTCTTAGTAAGGTTTTAATGAGGTAACATACCTGATCCAGAAGTATTAGGGAGGAGATAATGCTCATTAAACCCTGCACTCTTTTTCCATTAGCTATGGTTTTGTCCCACCTGGTTTTCCTATCAAGATTTTTAATGAGGCAGCATAAAGCATATTATGTTGATAACCAAAGGGGAGTGTTATGAATAATGTGGTTATCAACAACTAAAATAGATTAGGCTTGTTCCACAAGTTTTCCTCTATTATATATAGTCTTTTGTATCTCTTGTAATATACACCTCAATCAATAATATCAATCTCTTTCTCTCTATTATTCTCTCTTATTGTTTTGCTAATAGGCTAGTTTCACAACAGTAGATACATAAACTTGAATATGACATGGATATTTGCGAGCTTGCAAATTTTTTTTTTGTTAACCACATTTTTCATTTTTTTTAGTGTTAAATGAATATGAGATCTGATATAAATAAAATTAACTTATTAAATGTATAAATAACCAGAGTAATCATTATTACTCAATATATTTTTAGCCAGAGCTATTACATTATAAAAATTGAAGTAGAGTAATGATAATTAGTATATATCAAAAATCTTAGATAGTAATAATAATTACTCTGGTGTTTACATATTTATTCTAATTATTTGTATTTTTAACATTTTATATCTATTTGTATTTGATCTAACATTAATTTTTTTGCACATTAAATTATAAAACCGTATAAAACAATTATATATATATATATATATATATATATATTATACATATCAAATGAAAGTGATCATGAATAGTGTTACAATATTTAATTTTAATTTTTTAATTTTATTTTCAAGTATTTATTTATTTTTAAATACTATTTTATTCAATCATTTAGTTTGATTTTCTTTTAATAACTTGCATTTGTTTGTTTAGAAAAAAAAGCACAACAATGTTTTTATAACATTGCAGTATAACTTTATTGAAAATGGATATTGTGCTGGAGGTGTACCAAACCAAACCGAAAGCGACAATGAATGGTAATTATTATTTTGAAGTATTTATTTTTTTAAAAGAATATTATTATTTATTTTAATTTTTTCTAATAATCTGTGTTTATTTTTCCCAGTATTGTGTAAAGTTTTTTTTAATAGATAATGTGCCGCTAACGTACCGAATCGATTAAACAACATCTGTATCGATACTGCTATTAATTTTTATTGTTTTTTACTTTTGATAAACTAGCACCAAATCGTTATTATACCATAACAAACCAAACGAACAACATTGGTACCGGTTTATACAACTTTGTCTGCAACGATATATGAATAATGATATCAATACTGTGATGATCTGAATCAATCAATATCGTTTGAACATTGGTCTCGGTACCCATGTTCATTATCTATATCAATTGAAAGTGCTCATGAACAGAGATAATATTTTATATATTTGTTATTATTATTATTATTATATATATTTTATTAGTATATTATAATAATTAATTTTAATAATTTGATTTTTATTCAATTACTTGCATTGTTTTGTTTAAAAGAAAGTTAAATATGAAGTTGTCTTTGAATTTTTTTCTCACCATTCCTGTATAATTTTCATGAAAACGCAGTTTATTCGAAATATGGTCTTTTTGGTATCCAGTCTATATCAAGTGTCAGTGTCATAGCGGTACCATGGCGAACGACACCGACACCGACCGAGCCACGTTGATACCCATATCGGTATTATCGGAACCGGCATTGGTATATACTTACAAAAATATATGATTTTTTACCCGTTTAGTTTTATATTATTTAATTTTCATCTGATATCTCGTGTTCAAAATATTTTTTATAAAGTAGAATATGTGACTTTGTTTAAAAAAAAATCTCGCTAGCCAACCGATACAGACATCGGTACTGCTATATTTATTATTGGAACCCACAGCGGTATTCATTTCTTTATGATTTTCAATGTATATCACACTCTTTTGGACATATCATGATTTTAAGCCGAGTGTCGGTACTATAAAGATAGTTTTTTATTATTTTATTATTTATTATTTAATATATTATAATAGTTTATTTTTATATTTACTTTTAATAACATATTTTTCTTTTTTTAAACATCTATTTCCTTTACCTTTTTTTTAATAATTGTTTTTTTTCTTTTTTTAAAATATATTAATTTATCGATTAATTTGATACTTCTTTAATAAGTACGTAGTTGTGCTTGATTTCTTTCCCTGACATTCCGTTATAAATTTTGTGAAAACGAGGTTATACTCAAAATAAAGTATTTATTTGGTACCATAAAACGGTACGATGATAAAATAAATCGTTCTAATGGTTTGACTTTTTAAACAACATGCTTTATTTTCAAATCAAGTTTGTTTTACATTATCATTTATTCGGTTTTGCCGCAACGAGCGATATAAAAAAACTAGTTACTTTTAAGTTGTAAAAATTGATGGCTTCTTTTAATTTATAAGTTCTGGTATAAAATACGAGAGAAAGAGGATCATGAGAAAACTAGTAAAAATGTGAGAAAATTAAAAAACTCACTCAAAACCAGTGTTTCAGACCCGGACCGGAGGGAACCGGAGGTTGAGCCGGTCAGGGTCATGGTATCGGGCCGAAAATGCATTGAACCGGCGACCCGGCGGTTGGACCGGGTTTTTGGAAAGGTCGGACCAGTTTTTGGAAGGGTTGGACCGGTTTTTTATATATTTTTTCAGATTTAAACCTATTAATTTTTATAATATTTACGATACCTTCCGGTTTTAACGTCCAATCCGACCGGTCGGATCATTGAACCGGTAAGAATATCGGTTCAACGTCTGGTCAGGTTCTGAAAACATTGCTCAAAACCGCTAAAAATAAGGGGGAAGAGACTTTAATAAAGGAGGGCAAAATTGGAAAAAAATATATACAAAACTTTTCAAACATTTATATCTTCTTCACATGTTAATATTTCCAACCTATAAATTCGCAACATTTTGTTGCTTTATATTGTTGTAATATATGCATTGAGGGGTTTTTAAAAAAAAAAGTTGCATTTTTCACTTTTAACCCAAAAGGTTTTATCTTTTGCATTTTAACCCCTTCTACTTTTTTACTTTTAACCTAAAATTTTTCATCTTTTACAATTTAACCCTAACACTTTTATATTTTCAACTTTGATCCCCCATATTTTTCATCTTTCGCAAGTTTTTCGTTTTACGTTTCTTTTTATATTTTGCGAGTCAACACGCCGCAACGTGCGTGTGGGGTTCAACGTTTTTTTTCCCGTTTGACAGGCCAATCGCAGTGCGTCTATTTTTCTTCATTTGACAAGTTCGTCGCAACGCGCAAGTCCTAAAGCGACTTAATTTTTCTTTTCTACGTTTTACGTTTATGTCTAACTTCTTCGCATTAACACGCCGCAACGGGCGTGCGTGGTTCAACTATTTTACGTTTGTTTTTTGTTAGGTGTTATTTTTTACTTTTTTATTTGTTTTATTTGTACGAGCTTTTCTAATGTTGGTGGTCGCTGGCAGTGGTGTAGCATTGTGCTACTTGCCACGATTTTACGAATATATTTTACCTATTAAGTTTTTTATTGATAATTTGTTTCGAGTTTACCGATATATCTTCTTTAGAGTAAATTGCCATTTTAGTCCCTGAGTTTTGTCCAAATTTGCCATTTTGATCCAAATAGTTTTTTTTTCGCCTGGGGGTCCCTGACTTTTGCATTTTGTTGCCATTTTGATCATTTTGTCTAACTCCATCCAACTCCATCCAATTTTGTCTAACTCCATCCAAAAACCCAGTTTGTACATAATCACTAATGTTTTCAGTTGCCATTTTGATCCAATTCCAAAAAATCAAAAAAATTCCAAAAAATCTAAAAATCAAAAAAATTCAAAAAAAATCATAAAAATTCTAAAAAATTCAAAAAAATCTAAAAATCAAAAAAATTCTAAAAAATCATAAAAATTCTAAAAAATCCAAAAAATCATTAAATGTTTCGGCACGAACCGTTTCGAACCGTACCGTATCGAACCGTACCATTTCGAACCGTACCGTTTCGACGCGAACCGTTTCGAACCGAACCGTTTGACGCGAACCGTTTCGAACCGTACCGTATCGAACCGTACCGTTTCGACGCCGTACCGTATCGAACCGTACCGTTTCGACCCGTACCGTATCGAACCGAACCGTTTCGACCCGTACCGTATCGAACCGAACCGTTTCGAACCGTACCGTTTCGACGCGAACCGTTTCGAACCGTACCGTATCGAACCGTACCGTTTCGACGCCGTACCGTATCGAACCGTACCGTTTCGACCCGTACCGTTTCGACCCGTACCGTTTCGACCCGTACCGTTTCGAACCGTACCGTTTCGACCCGTACCGTATCGAACCGAACCGTTTCGACCCGTACCGTATCGAACCGTACCGTATCGAACCGAACCGTTTCGAACCGTACCGTTTCGACCCGTACCGTTTCGACCCGTACCGTATCGAACCGAACCGTTTCGAACCGTATACGGTTCGGTACGATACGGTACGGGTCGAAACGGTACGGGTCGAAACGGTACGGTTCGAAACGGTTCGGTTCGATACGGTACAACGTTTAGAATTTTTATGATTTTTTAGAATTTTTTTGATTTTTAGATTTTTTTGAATTTTTTAGAATTTTTATGATTTTTTTTGAATTTTTTTGATTTTTAGATTTTTTGGAATTTTTTTGATTTTTTGGAATTGGATAAAAATGGCAACTGAAAACATTAGTGATTATGTACAAACTGGGTTTTTGGATGGAGTTAGACAAAATTGGATGGAGTTGGATGGAGTTAGACAAAATGATCAAAATGGCAACAAAATGCAAAAGTCAGGGACCCCCAGGCGAAAAAAAAACTATTTGGATCAAAATGGCAAATTTGGACAAAACTCAGGGACTAAAATGGCAATTTACTCTCTTCTTTAATTAACAAAAACTATTTTTTACGTGTATATTTTTATGCACGTGTCGGTATAAATTCGATTTGCTCTATATTTCGATGTAAACTTTTTCAACGAGTCAGGTTAAATATAATACGTTTTTGTTTAAAAACCGTTTCGGTATAAATTCGAGTTGGTGTATGTTTCGACGTAAACTTTTTTGGGAAACGATTCGGATAAAATATAATATGTTTTCGTGATTATTTTATGAATGTTTTGTAAATTTTGTTTGGATCCAAGTGGAGTCAAATTGTGGTTTTTTTTTTTCCTTTTTTTAAAAGCTCTAATTAATCTCTTTTCATTATACCTGTCAACTTTTGCGTTATACCCGTTATGTTTTCTATGTATGACTCGGGTCATATATAATACGTTATGATTTTACTCTATAATTTGATCTACTTTATGTTTTGATCCAATCGCAATGCTTATATATAGGCTACATTGAGTTTAATCAGATACGTCAAAATGCGTGTTTTCATATGGTTAAAGCATCACATAGCATTTGGACTAATCCATTCGATGTTTGCGCAGAATCTGCGCCGCAACGCGCGCGGGTCTTAATGCTAGTTTTTTTTTAAATTGTACATAATATCACAAATTTTCTTATATTTCATTCGAGTATATTTTTTTTCGACACAAACAAAAGATTTAATGTGTTGTCTTTTTTTTTCAATATTACTATTATAGTAGTGGACATGTGCAACATAATATATGGTTTAGCCTTAAGGTTAAGATTTTGGATTTGGTTTAGCTTTTAGGGTTAAGTATTTGAGGGGTGGGGGTTGGCGAGTTTAGTTTTTTTTTTTTTTTTTTGGGGGGGGGGGGGGGGATGGGAGGGGGTTAGGTGGTTTAGGTTTTGGGGATGGGGGTTTAGGTTTTTCGTACTATTGCACATGTGTAGTAATAAATAGTAGTATTGAAAAAAATACGACACCTTAATTTTTTTTATTTCATAAAAATATGCTCGAATGAAAGTTAAAAAAATTTGTGATCTTATGGTGCAATTTAAAAAAAAATTAACGTATGGAGAAATTAGAAATGTTTAATATATATATATATATATATATATATTCCAGTTTTACCACTCCTTCATTAAAGTCACCTTCCCTTACTTTTTAGTTATTTTGATGAAGTTTTTTAGTTTTCTCATTAAGATGAGTTTTCTCATGATCCATCCCCTATATATATATATATATATATATATATATATATGAGAGAGAGAGATAGAGGCCTGTTATTATACGAATTGCCTTAACGTACGATGCGTACGAGATGCAGTATCAACAAGCGATTTTTTTTGAACATGTGATTTTGGTTTTTTGGAAACATGCAACTTCTTTTACAACACGCGAAATTTTTATTTTTTTTAACATGCGACTTTTTTTTTTTGAAATGCGACATTTGTTTTTTTACAACATGCGATATTTCCTTTCTGGTCTTATAACGTGCGAACTTGCCTTTGCGTACGCTCATACGTTAAGGCAAAATGTACAATACGCTTCACTATATATATATATATATATATGGTTGGGATCCTAAGAGAAGTCCACCCTATTTGAGAAACTTGAGAAGTCTCCTGAACCACACATTTCCCTAAACTTTTCGTAATATACACATATGTATAGTTTAAAATTGACTATCTATACTATATTATAAAGCATATCCGACGGACTACTTAATGTAATTTGCCACTTCCCTTAAAACACCTTTAAAGCATGATGTACAAGTGTTTAAAGCATATTAAAATAAAAATTGAATTCACTTTCCCATTATACCCTCACTCACACAAAAAAACACGGGTACAGCAAATTAGGGTTTCTAGGTCAATCTCATCTCACATTTCAAATTTTTTATCCCGCCCCCATCTGCGTTTTCTCGCTCTCTCTATATGGCGATTCAAGGCGATCTATGAAGATTTCCCTAGATCTTTCTCCAGATCGATGAAGATTCCAACAACCTAAACCACAATCGCATCTCTGTAACACCCTTATTAAAAAGACTGAATTTAATAATAATTTACATAATTTAAACCAACTTTGCAATTACAAAGTATGTTCTAAGTTAACAAACCAACATATTCATGACGCTTACTAACAAGTTTATAAGAAACATCTACTAGTCATCTACCGACTAGTTTTAAACGTTCAAAACGCGAATGACAAATTTGCTTAAAACATAAACATTGTCTAGACAAGATTTAATTTAGCGCGGAAGCTTCAAAATGAGTGTTCGGTTCTTGAAAGCATGCTTGATCATCATCCGGATAGTCCCCATGATTACCTAAGGTCAAAACCATTTATAAAGTTAGTTTTGACATAGAATTGGAGTGTATAAACAAGATCCAGCATCAAAATATAAAATAAAATAAATTTTTCTGTTCTAAACCTGTCGCGTGTCGCGACAGGTAACACTTCATCCGTCGCGTGTCGCGACAACTCCCGCGTGTCGCGGAAGGACAACAGAATTCTTCCGCGTGGCGCGGGGGAAGGCTATTTCCAGCAGGTGCAGGTTTGCAACCTGGCAATCTGCCCAGCTCCGAAAATTAACAAAATTCTAACTTTAAACTGTCATAACTTTTTACTCGTTAGTCCGTTTTGACCGATTCTTTTTCCTATGAGTCCATAATAAAATTACGGATCCAACCATGTGAATTTCACATCTCGGAAACCGAGATACCGACAATCGGTTCTAAATTTCCTTATTTTAAATATCCAACCCATTAATGTAAGTGCATAACACTTCTTTTCTATTATTAAGTCTTTTTAGACATATTTACCCAACTTCCCGGGCTCATAATTTTGGTGCATTCGCGCCATTCTATGGCTTTACGTTCCCTTAGAATTAAATACTTGTTTCTTCGGAATTCAAGCATTCCGTTTCAAGCGACCCCTTTTATTTAACTTCTATTGTTTGACCCGAATTCCCAGATTCTTAGACTTAGGTTAATATAACCAATTCGTGGGTGTGGTACAATCCACCATTTAACAAAATATGAGACTTTCAAGTCTCAACTCTCGTGATTCTTTTAAAAGTATCATTTTGACCCGTCTGGCTATTTAGTGAAAACCATCACTTTATTGACAAGCCAAACTAAATTCCAAGTTCTTACTTTGACCCGTTTGATGGTCGAGTGTACTCCGCCACTTTAACGACGCACCAAACGCATCTATTACACTACAACATCCTTTACACACCAAATTCAAACATTTACACATAATTTAACGGGACTTAAGCCACGAACTTGCATAACTAAACAACATTAACAACCAACAATTCTAGTTAACTATTTTGACCCGTTTGTTTGTCGAGTGAACTTCGTCACTTCTATGACATACCAACTCACAATTGACACTACATTCTCATTAACTTTTCTAAGACTATTGTTTATACACAATGTAACGAAACCGAAGTTACGTACCTTTAAAGCACACCTCTCAAGCGTGTATCACCTCCGGCTTGTCCGCTTGGCGTTCCGGATTCTTTGCCTAAAGAGTTCAATTCACCATAAGTTTAGAACTCTTTCACAAGCTTTAACGCATAATTCTCTAAAATGATCAAATCTGCGTTTTTACTCAACTTTTAACATTTTAACCCTCATTTAGGCGTTTCATCAATCACCTAGTGGGTCAGATTTTTATATCAACAAAACCAAGTTCATGACTTGTTATTATCATCTAAACTAACGTTTAATTATTCAATTCTACACATATCTTAACATCAATATTTCTGAAATTTATTCTTAAATTCAGATTTGTGTTAGAACAAGATCATAATTCTAGGGTTTTATCAAGTATCTTCAAGTTCATTAATCACCTACAATGGTGGTTATAAACTCTATAGTTATCATGAAATCTTTTAACAAGATTTCACCTAGGGTTCATCCCTAGACACCATATCTCCTCTAATTACATTCATGCATGACATAAACAAGTTAAATTTTGATTTTTCATACTTAACCTAGAACTTGAGATGAAGCGAAATACTATAATTTCACATACCTTGTGATCCCTTCAGTGAGGTGATCACTAATTCGTGCTTGAAACTTGATTTAAGATTGATTAGGAGCTTCAATTTGATGGAAATTGATTGGATTAGGGTTGTGGGGAAACCCCTATGTCGCCACTGTGCAGAGAACGACCAGACACACACTTCTTGTGTGTGTGTTTGGTGTAATATCTTTTGTTTTAATATACAAAGTTTCAAGTTTAACCATTCTAGTCCCCCAATTTTGTTTTCTTTATGATTTAGGAGTTTTTCCATCCATTTATTTGATATTACAAGACTCGTATCTAACTAGGTTATCTATTCCTAGTTAGTTGGTTCTTGTTTATTCAACGTTTTATAATTACATTATAATGTCTTATATTTTCGGAATGTTACAATCTCCACCGTCGCACATCTCCCTGGTAAATGTTTTCAGCTGCTTCCCTCTTCGTACACACAAACGAGTACAAACACACATGTTCTTACGAAAATCTGAAGCATAAAGCTTCGTTTGGTTGCAATCGGTGGGAAAAGGATCCAGGTAGGTTTACTTTTTTATTTTCTATTGAATATTTTCTCCTATTTAGGGTCGACTTTTGACTTTTTTGTTGTTTTGTTGTAGATGAAGATGGAGTGGTGGTGATACATGAACCAGGGAGGCAAACAAAACTTTGCAGATCTGAGTTTTTAGCTACATCCAGAAGTTTTACATTCATCTGAGTTTTTTTTCTTTTTTTAAGACTTTGAAGGAATAGGTTTGTTTACTGATTATGATTTTTAGTTTTCGATTTGGATTTCGATTTAATTATTGATTTGTTGGATTAACTGATTGAGTAAGATAAACTGATGTTACAGCCCTGATTTTCCAAAATTTTGCTTGTACAAGAAGTTATTTTTAAATTGTTTTCTTTAATTTGTGGGATATGGAGTTGTTCTTTAGTGCTTTTGCTTTTGATTTGATTTCGGAGCAAACTATTAGAGTTATGAAGTTGCTAAAGACATGGACCAGGTACACTTGAATATATGTAAGTAAACAATGGACCGACATTGTTGTTGTTGTTAGTATTATTATTATTTAAATAGTTAACTAAGTTTATGTGTTTCATGATATGCAGGTTTTAACATTCAAAGTAGTGTAGGAGTTGCTATCAAGCTGGTATAATTTTCTTTTCTTTTTAAGGATTTTGAGGTTTCTTTTTGTCTTATTAATATATCGATATACTGATCATTTTTTTGGGCAAATAAAGCATTACCATTGAGAAAGATCCAAAAACTAGGCAGTGTATTTGGAAACCTAAATGTAAAACCCAATTCTGTTTTTTATGATTTTGTAGCTTATTGTATTTGATTTCGATGAACTAATGTCTACTTGCAACTTAGAAACCATCCTCCGGCGTGAGAATCAGTAATTTGCTTGAGAGCAAAGTGTGTGATAGTAGTAAGAGTGAGAGAGTTGATAAGCGATACCTCAAACCTGGTCCGGGATGGGTATATATAGCCGAAGAGTGAAGGAGGGTAATTAAGTGGCTAGACTGACAACGCGCAGCCCCTTGCAGGTATGTTAGGCGCGTAGGTCATGGAGGTGACGCCACGTCCCACAGTGGCTGTCAGTCTGTGTGCCAGCGTTGCTTACGTGTGGGCTGACAGATGACTGTCATCAGTGCCACTTGCTGTTTTGGCCACATGAGTCAAGGTGTCAGTCCCACTTACGTCAATAGGATGCGGTGCTGGGCCGCATCGCTATCTGCGGTTGTTTCCACGTCCCTTGCTCTGACGAAAGTGTGTACAGGATGCGGTGCTACGCCGTATCGCTATGTGCGGTAACTGTCGTTGTTACCGCATCCCTTGTCGTGACGAAAACATCCGTTTTCATACACAAGGTAAGTCTTCTCATCACTTGACCGATTGGAATCGCTGACTGCGTTCGCGCGTGCCCGTACGGACGCAGATAAGCTCTTGCTGGTGGAGGTGTTTGATAAGGGTGATGGTCACTCGCGACTGTTTAGGTGCGAGATTTGAGACCATACCCCTTCAAAGTGTTTTGTGGGTTTTAGTGGAACTGAACTCAACTCCTTTAACCTAAACATAGACTCATTGGTTTTTTTTGGTAGATACATGTTATATCATAAGTTCAAGCCATTCCTAAATGTAATGCAGAATTGACTACATTGATGTCACTATTGAAATACCCTTAGGATAGGATTCTACCCAAGGCCGAAGGTTGAGTCATACGTTTGTATCATTAAAGATAACACTACTAAGCTTGCTACATTTTGGACTTGTAAAACATCAAAATAATTTGTATGCGTTTTAGTCCCTTTAGAAAAAATCTCACATTTGAGAGTCCATCTTCCACTAGTTTTTCACCTTAAGCTCCCTCAGAAGATCACATGTCCAATGCATGTTGCGTTTTACATGACATCTTTAGTTAGAATGATATTTAGACAATTTTGTAAGTTTAACCACTAACATATTCTCAAAGAAAAAAATCAACTTAATTAAAAAGTTTTCTATAAAATTCGCATAACACAATTAAATATATAAATAAATATCTAAATAAATGTACAATACACGTTAGTTAAATGGAAAATTAAAGTGAGTGACAGAAGTAGTAGGAAACTCAAATTAAATGCCAAAAAACAAATAAATAAATGCAGGAAATGTGGGAAGGGCAACACAACCATGAGGTGCTGGCCAATTTCCACATCAAATACATTTAATATTACTAGAGCAAATTCGCGGAGTTAATTTCATTACAACTAGATTTTGCCCCGCCCGCGTTGCGGGGCACTAAGCCGAATATTTCTCTCTCATAAAATGTCCGTCTGTGTTTCGATTACTTGTACATACTACTCAAAACACGATCTAAAAAATGATATTGTGTCAACCAATTAAAGTAAAACACTATCATACTTTTGCTTAAGAAAAACAAAAACGATAGAAAAACAATAATTTTAAGCTCGAGGAAAAATAAAAATTACACCGAGTCAAACAATTAAAACAAAACACTACTATAGTTTTGTAAAAAAAACTAAAACGATGGCATGACTGTAATTTTACACTGGGGTCAAAATCTTAATTTGACTGGGAAAGCAAAGGAAAACGATGGCAAAAATGTAAATTTAGATTGAGGGCAAAATTGTAATTTGGCTGGGTGGGGGAAAAAACAAAACTAATGGCAAAACTGTAAATTTAAACAGGTCAAAATCGTAATTTTGAATCGAGGGCAAAATGATAATTTTTAGTTGGGGGCGAAAGCATAATTTTATTTTGAAATGGGGTAAAAACGTAATTTTGAAATGATGGCAAAATCGTAATTTTAAAGCGGGGATAAAATCGTAAATTGGTTGGGCCAATGGGGGAGTGCCTGGCAGCTTCCTGACACTATTCCCCCATCTTGTGTCGGTAGTTATACACTGGGGGCAAAATCGTAATTTTACTGGGAAAGCAAACAAAAACGACGACAAAAATGTAAATTTAAATTGAGGGCAAAATGGTAATTTAGCTAGGCGGAACAAAACAAAACTAATGGCGCAACTGTAAATTTAAACGGGGCAAAATCGTAATTTTGAACCGATGGCAAAATTGTAATTTTTAACTGGGGCAAAAGCATAATTTTATTTTGAATTAGAAGTAAAAACGTAACTTTAAACTAATAGAAAAATCGTAATTTTAAAGCGGGGACAAAATCATAATTTGATTTGGCCTAAAGCAGACGAACTACTCTCTTCACCAAATTTCATAAATGTTCTAAATGTTCTAGAGTTAATGAAATCAATTAAATAAGTAATAAAATAATGAAAAATAAAAAGTATAAATAAGATTATAATAATATTTGTGTACTGTTCATGGGGAGTTAGTTTTAATATGTATAATAATAATAATATGTATAATAATAGAATTTAAATTAAGTTAAAAAAAAAAGAAAATATAAGATGAAGGTGTCGGTTATTAGGAGGTTAAACAGCCGGTACATTGAAGATAAGGAACTGACCGGTCTTTAGGTTAGAATGATGGATAATTAAATTTTAAGTTTTCACTTTATAGCCAGTATATCGTATCGTCTTAGTGTATCGCTTCTTAGAGGAGAGGGGGCGGTCAGTGATAGCATCACGAAAACAAAGTTCCACGCATGGTGTTAGGATCGGAGGCTCTTATGATTGTGTTTGTTTGTGATAATTTGAACAAATGAATGGTTATTAATCAATGTAAGGTGCAGCGGAAATGAACAACAAACTTTGTAAACACAATCAAAAGGAAAATAGTTTTAGTAAACACATGCTTTTCATTGAGTTGAATGATTAAAGTACAAGAATGATTACAGCACTGCTTACATACTAAAACTCCCCCTCAGCAAGATGCCCCAAGGTTGATTGCACAGGATGAAAGGATTGGAGGAGATGGAATCTCCCGGACAATCAAATGAAACAGTACAGGGTACTGTTCCATTTATATGCACAGTCAAACCACTGAGGCATCAATGCTGACGTCACCATGAAAGTGACGTTTAATAAACTAACAAACTCTAACAACTGATCTAATACAGACACTGCTTATGCTAACCACTGACTACAATATATAACATAAAAGAAGTTAAACAGCTGCTGAAACCTTCCACTGACGTGAACCCAGCAGAACTTGTTGTAACCCAGCAGTGCTTGACCCATAGCAGTAGATTGAACAGCAGGGCTTTGTACTTCATCAGTCTTTAGTGTGATCAGTAGTTGTAAAGCAGCAGTTGTACAAATCAGTGGATTGGAGGTCATCAGATGTTTCAAATCACTTTCAAGGGAAAGTCTAGTGCAAACTACTGTTTATTGTGAATCCACTGTTGTGACCTGGTTTTGGCTCTACATCATCTGTTCCTCTGGTAGGGTTCAATCCCAACAATCTCCCCCTGGAACAGATGATGCCAAAACCTTTCATTATTCTGGATCTTTATTTTCTCATCAGAAGTTCCTTAGCTTGTTTTTTAAATTCTACTTCAAAATCCTTGGAACTTGAGTCATCCTCATCCCTGCATAGTGTAAGTTCAAGGAGATCTTGTAGATCTTTAACACCAAGGCCTAGTGCTTGTTTCCTTGATATGTTTTTCACTTTACCATTGGATCTGATCATAGTCAATACATGGGTCTTTTGATCAGACGTCCATATTAGTATTTTTGAACCCAATGGGTTTCTTGGGAGAGGTTTATTTACTGATGAGTCTGGTGATTGTGGCCTTGTGAGAAATTGTTGATCAATACTCTGTGCTTTTGCTGGTTCAGAGTTTTCAGCCTGATCATTACTCTGAGCTTTTGATATTTCAGAATTTTCAGCATGATCAGTCCTCTGAACTTTTGTTGTTTCAGAGTTTCCAGCTGGCATTTGTGTGAAAGCTCTGTTTATGATCTCATTTGCTGCAGCTATATCTTCTGATGTCTCTTTATCAATCAGCTCTTGTCTCTTTCTTTGATCTAACTCAATGTCGGAGATGTCTGTTGATGTGAGCATTGGTTCAGAAGTTTTGATCTGATGTTCTGGCTTTACTTGATCAGGCTTCATTGGTGTGTTTGAATCTGTTGCCTTTCTTTTCTTTAGCCTCTCATAAGCCTCATCTGTATACTGCTTTGTCCATTTTGCTATGGCTTTAGCAGTTCCAACCTTTGCATCCACCAGCTCTTGCTTCTTTCTTTTGTACTCAGAAGTAAGATCAGCAATAAGCCTCTTGTATTTATTCCAGTTTGGAGCTGTTTTCTTCTTTCTTGGATCATTTTTTATCCTTTCAATTCTGTTTGCCTCATGCTTTAATGCAATGATTGGCCATTCTTTGAATTGTTCTTCTTCAGCTGTATAAAATTTTTCTTTCATGATGTATGCAAGATATTCTTTTCTCATTTCTTTTCGTAGATCTGCTTTGGGTGGTAAATTTGACATTTCTTTGCTCAGATCACTTGCATAGTCTTCCATCTGTTTGACTTTAGTGAGCAAAAATTCCATTCTTTCAGAAATGGCTTTGTCACTTTGATCTTCACATTCAAGTTTGGCTCTTATCTTAGCCTGCCTTGCTTTGATCTGGAGATATTCATCCATATTTTCTGGATTTCTGAAGCCTATGAGAGAAGGAAATCTTCTTTTTGAAGGATCATCCTCAGTGTAGAATTGTCTCATCTCATTTTTTGCAGCTTCCAGTTCCAGTGGATATTTTGCAACAATAGGATCATATTTGTCTTCATCTGCCTGAGTTGTTTTTCTTTTTCTGGTGTAAGTTTTCTCCAGTGAAGGAGTGCTTTTGGGTGATTTGTTGATTTGAGTGAAGATGGCTTGAAGTGAAGTGAAAGTGCTTGGACTGACAGGTGTTGATACAACCGGTGTTTCAACCACTGTTGTCATTACAACAGATGTTGTAACATCTGATGTCTTCTGCTTTTTAGCAGGAGGTGATGGTGGTGAAATGGTTTTTGGAGATGATGGTGTTTCTGGTGGGGCAGTGGTTTGAATGGTTAGAGTGAGAGCAGTTGTTGTAACTGAGGTGGTGGTTGTTGGTTTAACAACTGCTGAAACCACTGAAGTATCAACAGTTGTTGAGACAGCAGGTGTTGCAACAGCTGTTTGGGTGGAAGATTGATGTGTGGAGCTTTCAGGAAGTTTGGGAGTGTGTTTTCTGGATCTGGATGGTATGGAGTTGGGTTGCCTCAGTTGTCTAGTGGGCCTCTTCTTTTCATCCTTGGGATTTTCATCATCCTTTGGCTCAGAAGTACCCTGCACATTCAGTTCCATGAAAGCTTTCTTCTCCTGTTCAAACTTTGCTTTTTTCCTTTGCTTCCAAATCACTTTTTACCTTTGCTTTTTCATCAACAAGGATCTCAGTGGTTTCATCAATCTTTTTAGAGCCATCTGATTTCACTTTCTCCCCCTTTTTGGCATCAGCTATTTTTGGTTTATCAATAATTATGATAGAAGGAGGAACAGTGCCAGAGGTGCTTAATATGTGGGCCCTAATTGCCTTGATATCAGCTTGAGTGTCTTTAAACCTTGCGTCCATAACATTCCTGATCTTTTGAACCTGAATCTCATGTTGCTGATCAACTAGTTGTTTTTTATGGTTGAGCAATGGTTGAAATAAATTCCACAACTCACTTGTAGTGAGAGTGTATGTTGACTCAGCTGTTGAAGTTGATGTAGCAGTGGATGGTACCGTTTGATCTTTCAACACCTGTTGCAGCATGCCTTTGATTTCTGCAACAGATGTGTCTAGTTTGTCAACTCTGGCCGTCAATTCTTGGTACAATAAATCATCACCCAACTTAATGGGATCATCTGATTTCCCACTAATAGTGATTGTAACAGTGGTTGATTGAGGAATTTTATTCCAAAAATCATCCACTGATGCCCCTTTTTCTCGGTACTGGGGACTTCTTCCCTCAACACTTGATAACCTTTTGATGGTACCAGTGGACAAAACATACTCACTAGTGGTTATCAGAGGTGCTATGGAAGGAATTGCCTCCAAGGAAGTCTTATGGATGTAACCACTGTCCAAATGCAAACTAGTGGGTTCAGAATCTGTAGTGGCTGCTTCACTTGGATTACCACCAAGAGTTACTTGTAACTCAAGGGGTGTAACCTCCTCAGGTCTTGTTGGTGGGTTAGCTATGATTGATACATCAGACCCGGTCGTTTGTTGAAGTATATTCTCATTGATAGGTGAGTGAGAAGGACTGGTTTGTGCCTGGTTCAGATCAATAGCATCCAACAATAATTTAGTTGGTGGGGGAATTGTGGATGTGAGGTTGGGTGTAGAAAGAGAATTTGCCCCGGGCATTGGGCTGTGGATGATGGAATCAAGTGATTCCAGAGCATCATATTGTGGTGTCCCTATATGTACAACCTGTTCTTTTTTAGAAGAGACAGGAGGAGTTTCAGTCATGGGTTGAGATATTTTTACCAACTGTTGTGAGGAAGTAGCAACAGTGGTTTCTTGTAACTTTTGTGCTGTCACTAGCATTTGCTCTGGTATCTCATCCTCCAGAGCTGCCTTTTTGATAGGTTTTGGGGGGTTTTTGAGTTTTCTTCTGTTTTGGTTTTTTGGTAATTTTAGGTGTGGGTTTCAAAGCAGTTCTTTTGCTACTTTGATCACCTTGAGCAGTGGGCTCAGCAGCAGATACCTGAGGAGCAGTGGTAGCTGCTAAATTCTGCTCAGGCACCTCTACTTGTGTTTTGCAAGGTGTTAACATTCTAGTAAATGTTTCAGATGTTAAACCATTTATTTGAAAAGATTTACCTTGGATGAGCAAATTTTCATGTTCCTTTCCAAATTTTTGTTTAAAATAGTAACTTAAAAACCTTGAAAAGAGTAGAAATGATTTGCTGTCAACATTTTTTACTAAATCATCAAAGATCTCCTGGGAATAGTTAAAATTTTCATTATGTAAAATAGCAAAGCCCAGGTTTTGGATCTTTAATGGTATTTCATTGAAAGCAGTTGTTTTATTCGAGACACACATCAAAAGGGTATGAAATAAAAACCTTGGTGCAGAGGGGAAGAAACCTTTTTGTAAGGTGTCCCTTTTTTACTTCTGCACCATACCCTCTTTCCAGAAAATCATTTTTCAACTCGTTTTTGGGAAAAGAAGTTTTACCTTCCTGATCATCGAGTGCAAAGACTTCTGAAATTGATTGTGGAGTGATTTGAATATTTTTGCCCTTTATGGAAGAATTTATGGCAATAACTTTTTCACCTTGATACTCAAGTGTGGCATTTTTTCAGAATTCTCTCTGGGTTTGTTCATAAATAGGAGCATCAGCAGTCAACAAAGTTTTGTACTTTGAAGATGCAAGGGTGTCAATGATTGAATCGAAAGTTTTGTTGGTGGTGGGTTTTGTGAGTAGACCCAAGTAGTTGTGAGGAGCTTTATATGGAATTTCGATGGGTTCAGCGGCCTTTTGAGCGACTTTTTTGGAAGATGAGGATGACTTTTGATTTTGTCATTTTGATGAAGAAGACCGAAGAATGATTTGAGAAGGAGAGATGGAAACTGTTTTAAGAAAGGAATTTTGAATTCGATTCGACAGTGAAAACCCTGTTTGGATGTTAGGGCAAGGTTTTATAAAGTGAAAAAGTGAGTGCTGACGTGGCGGCGGTTTATCTGACGGATAAGTACTGACCACGTGCCAACCTTTGACAAAAGATGAATAGTGGAAGACAGTTGTTAAAGAAACCACTGATAGTACAAGTATCAGTGGTTGCTAGAAGGACATATGGGCCCACAGTGGATGACTTTCACTAACAGTGGATAGCATATCAGTGGTTGAAAACACTGATTTTGAACATCAGTGATTTTCAAGGAAGCAAGAGGGCAAGGGTTGACTTTCAGCAGTGGACAGTATTTTCTGAACAGATGTTTGAAACAGATCAGTGGTTATGGGTCTGAATCATGAAATTAAAAAACTGTTTTGATTTTTATCAATTTTTTATGAACATTTATCAGCAGTGATTGATATATTGAGGCTAGATTGGTCTGCAACTGTTGATATATCTTTAACAACTGTTCTGTACACCCGCTGTTTTGAAGTATCTGTAAAATGACAACCTTTGCAAAACACATTTTAGATGCACATTGTCAAGACTAACATATCAGCAAATCTTTCAGAGATTTTACATTCAGGATTATAAACAGTGGTTTAATATCCCTGGTGATAAAAATCTTTTATATTGACCACTCATTTTGTGTTTTAATCTTTTGAATAGACCATGAGTAATCAAGCATTTTAAGATTAGTTAGCAATCAATCTTTTATCTGTGATGACAACTTGAGTTTGAAATGACCTTATCTATTTCACCATTACCTTTTGAGCTATTTTTCAAGGAAGAATCACCATAAGAAAAAAATAAGGGTTCTACTACCTGACAGGAGTTTGAGACTTTTACTATCTAAAACAAGTAAAAGTACAAAATATATCATTCTCTAAAAGAAATCAAGAATAATATATCATGTTTTATTGAAGAAAAACCTTTGCAAAAAAATAATAAAGGTTTTCTGAAAATAGCAACAACAAGATCTGGTGAAATAAAACTTAATATATGACTATCACATCATTCTCAAGCTTAGGAATATGGTCAGTGGTTTGAAATACATTTTAATCACCTCTGCTTAGAGACCATTTCCTTATCAGTTGATTGCAACTATGAGGAGACATGTTCACATAAGTTTTGAAAGCTCTTTTCTAGACCTTATTACCATGTGATGATTTTGAAAGATTTTGTCCTGTTCTCTTGTAAGGTTAATCACCAGTGATACTTATGTTACCTGAATTTCCCTGAATCAATGAGTGCACACAGTTGCTTGATGACCATTTTTAACCCAAATTTTTGAACTCTTAAGTGTTTTGTATTTATACTCACTTCTTTTGACTTCAAAAGTTTTTTGAGATAAACACACATAAGAGATTTTGTGATTTTATCTTCTTCCCTTTTTGTCCTTTCCATTGATAAGTTTTAAATACTTACTGGAAGGTTCTAAGGAAGGAATACTTTGATTCCAAAATCATTTTACAGCAACGTTTTAAGAAATTTGATCATTTTTGTAAATGCTTATGCCAAATTTCACATTACATATGATCTGAATAATTTTTGACTATTGATTTTTCTTAATGTATTTTTAACACAATTGATTTGGTCCTTTTTGAGGATTCTCAACCTGTTTTTCAATACATAAGATTTGATAGCTAAAGTTTTGAATTCCCTCTTTTAGTATTAACAAAGACACCAATGTTTTATCTGATCATAGCTCTTTGTTAATCATGAGGTGAACACCTTAGCAACAGTTATGATTAGAATATCACCAACTTCATAATAACTTTTGAAATCAATCTTGTAATATGAATAATCCAACCAAGGTCACCAAATGAACTTTTCAGATCTGGAACTATTGGTGATTTATGCATGATTTTGCTGTTACATGAATTTTGTGTGTCTTATGACATCCTGGTTGTTTTACAGAGTTTTGAATAGCCACTTTGAACGTGATCACTCGTTACTCTGTTTTTTCAACTAAATCCAATCAACCTTAGTATCAATGAATTTTGAGCAGAACTGTTATGTCAAATTGATTGTTAGATCGAATTTGACTGTCCATGCTCTGATACCAATTGTTAGGATTGGAGGCTCTTATGATTGTGTTTGTTTGTGATAATTTGAACAAATGAATGGTTATTAATCAATGTAGGTGCAGCGGAAATGAACAACAAACTTTGTAAACACAATCAAAAGGAAAATAGTTTTAGTAAACACATGCTTTTCATTGAGTTGAATGATTAAAGTACAAGAATGATTACAGCACTGCTTACATACTAAAACTCCCCCTCAGCAAGATGCCCCAAGGTTGATTGCACAGGATGAAATGATTGGAGGAGATGGAATCTCCCGAACAATCAAATGAAACAGTACAGGGTACTGTTCCATTTATATGCACAGTCAAACCACTGAGGCATCAATGCTGACGTCACCATGAAAGTGACGTTTAACAAACTAACAAACTCTAACAACTGATCTAATACAGACACTGCTTATGCTAACCACTGACTACAATATATAACATAAAAGAAGTTAAACAGCTGCTGAAACCTTCCACTGACGTGAACCCAGCAGAACTTATTGTAACCCAGCAGTGCTTGACCCATAGCAGTAGATTGAACAGCAGGGCTTTGTACTTCATCAGTTTTAGTGTGATCAGTAGTTGTAAAGTAGCAGTTGTACAAATCAGTGGATTGGAGGTCATCAGATGTTTCAAATCACTTTCAAGGGGAAAGTCTAGTGCAAACTACTGTTTATTATGAATCCACTGTTGTGACCTGGTTTTGGCTCTACATCATCTGTTCCTCTGGTAGGGTTCAATCCCAACACGTGGAAAACAAATAAATCCCACCGCCACCTAAACGACAACGCGTGATAAAGTCCACGGATTCAATTTTCGTTATTTTCTTCACGGCGTGATGATTTCTTTTGTGAGGGTAATTGTTGGTTGGGGGGGAAATTGTTGGGTGTGGTGGTGAGTGATGACCATTGCCACCAAAAAAGGTTGTGAGTGATGGAAAAATGGTTGATGACATGGCATGAGTTGATTGGATAATGTGAGTGATAGAATTCTATCAATAGAGACCACCCCCTCTCCCTTAGTATCTCGCATATTAAATTTCATGCTTTCACCTTATAACCCAATATATCATATCGTATTAATATCTTGCGTCTTAATATAGCATGGAAATTGGCTTTTTATCTCAAAGAATTGTATTTCAATATTATTATTAGTATCATTTATTTTTATAATAGGATAGATTTAGATAATTAATGTATATCTCACTTAATTATTTAGCCTAACTTAATTAACTTATCTTTAACCCCTTAACTTTATTAATTTAATCTTATTAAATTTGTCTTAACATGTTATATTAAATTATAATCATGCACATCTAAGATGTATTGTATATATAATAAGATGTATTATATATAGATAGGTAAATATTTCAACATAATATTTAGTTTGCCTTCCAATAATATTTATTTTTCTTAATTACTTTGTTATAGTAACTTTTTATTCCCTGCTATAGAATTTCGCTTATATTTCTTGATGTAATGTTACATTTTGGTCCTCTACAAGTTTCCACTTAAAGCCCTCCAACTTTCCTTTTTTGAGACTTACTTTATCATCATGTTTATATCCTTCAAGATTGGACTCTTAGCCTATTAGGGTGGAAGGAGTGGGTATGGAGAGAAGTCCCCCGAGTAGAAAAAAAATGCAGATCCTACTTGGAGGGCATCGTGTTTCCATACCCCCTCCCCTGCCACACCCTTTTCCCCCTTTCACATCACGCTCTCTCACAATCTATTGGCTCAATTAGTGAGTACCGCTAGATCTTCACCTTCTCTTCATGAGCTCACATCCACATGGGGAGATTTTTGGTGTGAGGTGGCCTTTTCCCTCATGGTGCTTTCAGGGTAGACTCTGTCCACTCTTAGAGTATTATCTTTATTTTCATCCTTATAATTCAAAGAATGGACAAATAAACTCCATACATCCCATTCTTTATAACGGATAAAAAATAGAGATGCTATAGTGAATCTCTAAATAAAAACACATATTATTTATTCTTCATATGCATCTTTATAAATGTTTGTGAGTGAAAGGAAGAGAAAAAAAATATTAAAAAGAACAAAAATATATTATTTAGTTGAACAGAGACATATATGGAGAATTAGATTTAGTGAGTTTTAAAAGGCGAACACAATTTAGAGATAAAAATGCTTTTAGCTAAATTATAGGAATGGAGATAAAAGCCATTGTGAGTGTAGATTGTTAAGACTTGTTCGAACCCCAACAATATAAATCGATAATGAAAGTAAAGAGTTAAGGGTAAGAAAGAAAAAACCGATTTATAGAGGTTCAACTTCAAGTGGATGTCAACTGATCTTCTCTATGTCCTTTCCCAATTCCCCAATCGAGAGTTTCTCCACTAAAAAATCTTCTCTTAGTAGCAGAGATCACTGATACTGTGATACAAACAACTAATCTAAGGTAGTGACCACTTTTTTCAACCCACTATCTCTATAGTGTGTTCTTACGTTTCCTCATTAGTTTAAGGTAGTGATCAACTTCTTCACTAGCTACACCAAATAACTAGATTTAGGTTTTCTTGATCATCACTCTATCACAATGGTGATCAATCTTTCAACACTATCTACCAATAGTGTTCATACAACAATCACCCACTGAGACCTTTTACAAATGTATCCGTCAACTCGCTAGTGATAACCTCACAATTGTTATATTTGAATAATTAAGTGGAAGCACAACGTCTTTTTTTTTTGCTCTTGATTTTTTATTTTCAATCTCTCGTTCATTGGATGTATAAATATCAAGGGAATTAGTGAAATACTTAATAGAAATGTATTTAAAGTGCGATGAGTGAAAAAGGTGTGACAACTGTCAAATTTGCATGTATCCGTACAATGATTAGATAATAATTATGACTTAATGACTGTGCTGATTCATAATTAATGACTTGAATAGCTTTCTGATTATTGTTATCACACATACATGTGCATCATATATTACAAAATGTCATATTATTATTGCATGCAAACTTTATTGATTTAAATGATGCACGAAACAAAGTTAGCACAGTTATCAGACAAATCAGAAAAATGCTGACGGAGTTCAGTACATAGACAGACATGGTATTGAGACACAGAATGAGCCAGAAGCCAAGAGTTACACTAGTATAGTGTGTAGGAAAGTAAGGATCATAAAACTGCCTTCCTAGTAAAAGTTTAAGTGCCGGAAAGTGCATGAAACTCACTTAAATTGCTGAATTCAGCAAAAATCAGCTTTTATACACTTTAATATCATGCAAAAATATGGTTAAATGGTCCAGAAGCTTTCCTAAGTGTCGGGAATCAAAACTGTCACAAAAGGTAACATAAAGCACACTAAACTGCATTGTTTAGCACCTTAACGAACCGGTAACCAACCGAACAACCGGACACTACCCGAAACACCAAATTTTCACTAGAAGCATTGTTTTAACATTACCAAGCTAGTTATGGTCCCCGAACATCATAACACACTATATAACATACTAAAAACTAAACACCTAAATAGATTACTTGGATTTCAACTATATGATCTAACTAAGAGTTAAGCCCTAATCTATAACCCCCCACCTATTCATGGCCAACAAAGCATGGCCCACTCAAGATTTTATTTTGTTATTTTATTTGATCTTGTCTCATCTTTTAAAACATATAAACCAATAGTTAAACTTGTGTTCATGGATTATAAGTAAAACTCAAAGTCCATAACTTATCCTTCTCATCACAACAAACCAACACAACTCTTCTTCTTCCTTCCCCTCTACTCTCGGCCATAACCCACACCACACACATCCACCTTCATCATTCAATCTTTCATCCATTCCATACATATACAAAGGTGTAAGAAGCAACATAAGGAAGCTAGGAACTCTTGGAAGTTGAAGGACCTCTCATACAAGCTTTTAACCACCTCTTCTTCATCTTGTGATCATCCCAAGCCTTGAGCTAGTAGTAAGATCATCTACACTCCATTTCTCATCTTATTTTGTTGGTTAAAGAATGATACTAGTAACTTAACATGAAGAACACTATGAATCAAGAACATGAAACTTAAACATAAGCTTAACAATCATAAGAAATCATATTGTTAAGTGTTGTTATGCTTCTTGATTGATGATTATTTGTGTTTATGATGTTAAACATCATATGATATTGCTAGATGGTGATTAAAGACATAATCTAGCAAGATGAGAGGATGATTATGTTAAAGATCAAGAGATCATCCTTATGTTACAACATGAACTTGAAAGATTTAATGTTTTCTTGAAGAATGATGATCAAAGTGTGAAATGAGACTTGTAGACATATGATTTCAAGAATGATTTTTCAAGAAATCAAGTTAAAAATACGAAGTTTACTTAAACTTGGTTCTTAGAGAGATTAACCACATTTTTAGTGGTTAATCAAGTGTAGAAATATATATTTAACAAGCAAAACTCAAGAAGAAATATTTTTAGAAAATTTATTTACAAGTTTTAAACATCTAACTTCTTTAATAATGATGTTTTTAAATAAACAACCACAATTTGAAGGGTAACTAAGCTTACTAAACACCCTAGCAAGTAACTATAAATTTTCAAGTTCACGAAGTAGTGATTAGTGCTTGATTTTGGCAAATTGGTAAGTGTTATTTGATTTGTTGTTGATTGTGATGATTTATAAAAGAAAATAATATGCTTTGAAAGCATGGAAACCTCTATTTTTAAGGGGAAACTATGGCAAAGTTTTTCTAGAAATTTAACACTTAGAAAAATATTTTTAAACAAATATTTACAAGTATATTTTTAACCATGATTTTTATATAAAGTTTGCCATAATTTTTGTTACAAAAATTATAAATATTGGAGGTTGGTTTTTGATAATAAAAGTGACTAAATATGTATTTAGGAAAAATATATATTTAGATGTCACCATGTGTGTGATTACTTGTATATTATGTGTATTAGTTATATTATTTTAGGACCTGAAATAATATAACTCACCAAAATATCAAGAAATTACAATCCAAAATATTACCAATCCCAAGAAATAAATATATAATTTATACCCAAAATATTGAAGAAACCGAACAAGGAATATAACTCACAAAAATATTCCGGAATTAAATTCATAAGTATATTTTGGTAATAAGTATTTTGGACACCAAGAGAACAAAAATATGATTTTTACGATTATTACAAAAATATATCATATTTTTTACAAGAAGAAAATATATTATTTTTGGGTAACTAAAAATATATATTTTCTTGAAATTATTAGAAGATATATTATTTTTGGGAGAAAATATATTTTCTTAAATAAACTTGGAACATACTATTTTTGGGTGAAAAATAGGTTTATATATATTTTCTAAGATAATCTTGAAAATATAATATTTTTTGGGTTTATATGAAAATATAAATATTTTTGCCAAGGGAAAAATGATAAATAATTTTTCTATGTGAGTTTTCTTAAAATATATATTATTTTAAGAATATAAATTTTGGTGAATTTTTATTAGAAATAATATTCCGGAAAAATTAAAACAATAATTAAGTATAAGGATACTTAATAAACACAATAAGAATACGTATTCTCGTACGTATAAATACACCGGAATACGCCATCGATACTTGGCAAAAATATACAAGTTTAAGATACGAGTATGAATACACCCATCCTTGGGAAATTATACATGTACAAATACATAAATGTGACAAGTTAAAATATTTATTATTTTAACAAATAATTATATACTTGGAATAATATTAAAGAAACAATGAAACGTAACTCAAAGACACTAATTAAGACCAAGGTCAAGGCACGACCCGCTCGTCTTATAAACCGTAGTACGTTGTAGGTAGTCGTGTGAACGAGTATCAGCTGTGAGTTACGTCGGATTGAAGAACGCAAAACTATGAGTTTATGTTCCCCCTTTCTTTTAACTGTTTTTGGTTTTATAACTTCGGGGGTGAAGTACATGTTACAAATTGTTTACAAACGTTTACATATGGTAAGGTTAGCTAAGGAATGTATTGCTAGATCATGTGAGTGGTGGGTATAACGTTTAAGACCATTAATCCTCGTAGTAGGACCGAGGGACATGAGTGATAGATCTATTTGGGTGTAGCGAACACCACCTATGTGGACCGGGATTTGGCCCATGAGGTGACTATGTCTTATAGCCGGATGCCGGTACAAAATCTGCTAGGATTGAGCCTTCCTGCATCACGTCACACATATTAATGGCCTTGCAAACCATTAATTGATTTGTTTTCCTTGTTTGCTTTCATACCGGGTTTACAAAACATACATACTTACAATGATTACAAGGTTTATTCGTGCACATATACAAAACGCATGAACTCGCTCAACTTTTGTAGATGTTTTCAAACTACATGTATTTCAGGAAACTAAATATGGATCTGGCGGGCGTTGGAAGTTTTCAAGTGTTGTTCGAAATAAAAGATGTCATCCGGTGTCTAAGGGTTTGGGTTGTGTATTTTATCCTGGATAAGATACATAGTTCAAAGCCTAGTTTTGTCACACCCTGACTTTTGCGGAAGCGTATGATGTGTGACTGGTTTAATATCATTGCATTCAATCATAATAAACAACTACATGATCAAAATGACGTTCATCCATTTATAAAATTTGAGTATTACAAACACCAGTTATTTAAGTTTTAAAACACAACCTTCGACTACGTTACAATCCAACAAAAGTGGATGACATCAAAACTTGAAGTCTACTTCTAGAAACAACACCCGCGCCCAAGATCCAACCTGTTACCTGAAATACATGTAATTTTGGAAAACATCAACAAAAGTTGAGCGAGTTCATGCGTTTTATGTGAGTACTGGCAAATTTGGAAACCTTTGAAAGACTCCTTTGAAAACAGGTATGAAAAACATTTATGAACATAAATAGATGTTTTACAAGGGCATTAAGGCATGTGAGGACATAGGGAGCACTCAAAATGAGTGCGCTTATACCCTTGTCGATTTTCCCTCGACTATGTCAAATTTCCCTTCGACTATATCAATTTACCTTGACTATGTCAATTTCCCTTGACTATGTCGATTTCCATCGACTGGGACACCAAAGCACTCAAGTGATCACATGAGGACCATGAGTGGGGCTCGGCCGTACCCGTTAGATCTATCCTTCATCCCTAATTAAGAATTAATGACATTTCAATATTAAGTCTATGCTCACATGATCTAATATTTCATAGGCATTTCATACCGTTTAAGCATTTGTAACATGTATTTCACCCCCGAGAGTTATAAAACCAAAAACAGTTAAGAGAAAAGGGGGACATGAACTCACTGTTTTGCGTCTTCGGTACTCGTAACTCAAATCTCGTCAGCAAACACGACTACCTACAATGTGCTAGGGTCTATTAGACGAGCGGGTCGTGCCTTGTCTTAGTATTCATGTTTTGAGTTACGTTTCTTTTATGTCTTTAACATTATCCAAAGTTATAATTACTTGTTAAAATAATAATTATTTTAACTTTAAATTATATTCAATTTTGGAATAATTGTTAAACAATGTTTTTGTAACAATACTTCTCAAGTATTTATTTTCGTATTTTCTCCCCAAGGATGGGGGTATCTCATACATGTGTATTCGTATTCTCGTATTGGTAGTTTCCAAAATAATACATTTTCAGGTCTTACTTTAGAAAATATATTTAAACTTGTTTTGTCCCAAAAATAATGTATTTCAAGAAAATATATATTTTTCTCAAAAATCATATATCTTCTAAATATTCTAAGAAAATATATTTTTACTTTCAAAAATTTCTCTTTGTCGAAAATATGATATACTTTGTAATAATAACGAAAATCATATTTTCATTTCTTGTGTCCAAAATAATATTTACCAAAAACATATTTATAACGGTATTTTCCGGAATATTTTGTAAGTTACGTTCTTGCGTTTGATTTCACAATATTTTTCTAAGTGTTTGTATTTTTAGAAAATTTTGCCATAGTTTCCCCTAAAAATGGAGGTGTCCATGCTATTAAAGCATATCATTTTCCTTTCAACAATCATCATAAATAATCAACATAATGATCATGAACTTGAGTTTTCATAAAAACTTGTAGTAACTTGGTAGTATGTTTAGTAGACTTAGTTACCCCTTTAAAGTGTGTTTATTCCTTTAAAAATCTCATTCTTGAAAGATTTGAGTGTTTACAACTTGTTAGATGATTTTTTCAAAATCATTCTTTTGAGTTTTTTCTTGTAAACAAAGTGTTCTTATACTTGTTTCAACACTAGAAACATGATTAGTTTCTTTAAAAACTATGTTTATTCAAATCTTGTGATTTAGCTTGGTTTCTTTGGGAAAACTATTTTAGAAATCATTCAAGTTTATGTCTAGTAACATATTACATGTTCCATCATTCATAAAATCATGTTCATTTTTCAAGTTCATGAAAACATAAGGCATGATGATCTTGGTCTTTCACAAGATCATCACATTAACTTACTAGATAATGTGTTTAATCACAATCTAGTAGGTTCCATATGATGTCTAACATCACTAGCATAGGTCATCAATTATCAAGAAGCAAATCATCACTAAACAACAAGTATTCATATGTTTATAAGATTATGTTAAAGATTCATGATCAAGTTCTTTAGTGTTCATCAAGATTAACAAAGTGTATCGTCTTTTAACCATCAAAATATGAAGTATCAAGAGATCATAAGGGCCTTACTACTAGCACAAGGCTAGGGAAGAACACTTGAAGTTGTAGATGACAAAAGTGTTGGATAAAAGCAAATGATGAAGGTCCTTCAAGATCCAAGACCACCAAGCTTCCTTAATGACCTTCTTACACCTTGGAATGCCCTTGGAATGCACTTGGAATGGAGGGGATTGAGTTGAAAGTGATGGTGGGTGTGGTGCTTGCTCACGGCCGAAGAGAGGGAGAGATGAAGCAGAGAGGTGAAGTGTGGTGATTATGAGAGGATCATGTATTATTATAAACCATAAAATGTTATTATCCATTGTGTCTTGTGTTCCTTATAGTACATACACAATCTTTAAGCAAATCAAGAGCAGATCACATAAAATCTAGCAAGATCATGTAGCATCCACCATTTAGGCCATGTGGGCTGATTACTAGCTTGGGGGGGGGGGTCTAAGTGTAAGTTTAAATGGGTAGTTAAGTGAGTAAGTTAGATTCCAAGTATATTAGTTAGGTGTTATGCATAATGTTTGTTATATAGTGTGTTAGGGTGTTTGGGGGTCATAACTAGCTCGAAAATAGTAAAACAATGCTTCTAGTATAATTTTGGTGTTTCGGGTAGTGTTCAGTTGTTCGGTTAGATACTGGTTCATTAAAGTGTCAAACTATACCGTTTAGTGTTCTTTATGTACCCTTTTGTGACACTTTTAATTCCCGACACTTAGGAAAGCATTCAGGACCATTTAGTCATATTTTTACATGAAACTAGCTTGTTAAAAAGCTGATTTTTGCTGAATTATGCAGAATTCTACACTTTGGGTGAGTTTTAGGCACTTCACGGCACTTAAACTATCACTTAGGAATGCATTTTTGTGGTCCTTACTTCCCTACACACTATACTAGTGTAGAACTTGGTTTCTGGCTCACACTGGTTCTCAAAACATTTCTTGTCTCTATGCTGAACTCTCGTCAGTGCTTTTAGTTTGTCTGATATTGGTGCCAATTCTGTTCTGTGCATTATTGGAACTATATCGTGTTGCATGTAGTAATGATAAAAGTCTTGCAACATGAAATGCAATTGTATGTATATAACAGTAATCAGAAATTCATTTGTCTTGTAAACTAGATCATGCACAGTTATTAAAGCACAAATTACTGTTCAATTAGTGTACGAAATGTACGAAAAAGTGACAGTTGTCACAGACTTTCCCCGTTAAAAGAATTTCGTCCCGAAATTCAAGCGATGCCATCGGTCGCAGGGGAGTTGTGAATCAAATGTGGTCACTTAGGTTTAAGATTTGTCTTCATGTTCCCATGTAACTCTGGGTCATGATATGAATTCTTACGTACTCAAGTAAATCAACTATGTCTTCTCCGTGTTTTGTGGACTCTTAGTCCGCATCCTTAACAGGTTCTATAGTAAATTGGAGTTTGTCATTGACGTGAATCTTGTTTGTGGGAACAACGACTGTTCCTTGAGTCGGACTCCTCTAAAGACTAGACAGAATGTGTCGCGATCACTACTGATCTTTTCTGGAAGTTTCAGTTTGTGAGCAATGGTCCCGGTCCCTACCAGGATCTCGTAAGGTCTAATATACCGGGGGTCCAGCCTTCCAGGTTTTCCAAATCGCACCACGCCTTCCCAAGGCGAGGCTCCCATTAAAGCCATACTTCTTATCTCAAATTCCTATAATTTTCGCCGCTCGTCGGCGCAATCCTTCTGTATTCCGCGGGCTGTCTTGATATGATCACATATCTGAACGATCTTGCCTCTAATTTTGAACCAACTCGGGCCAGTAGATTTTTTATCTCCGGTCTCCGTTTGGCACAACGGGGATCGACTTATTACGTTCCATCTAAAGCTTCACACGAAGCGATTTAAACAGCGGTGTGATAAATACTGTAGTAGGAAAACTCTACTAAGGGCAAGTGAGTGTTCCAACTTTTCATCAAAGTTTATCACACAAGCACGCAACATGTCCATACAGTCTGCATCGTTCAGTAGCTTAGTCCATCTTCGTTAATATTTAAGTTCTTACGATCAACGGTGTGCTGCAACCCTTGTGATCAGTAAAGGTCGTGCAGCGTCTTCTTAAAGGTAAGGATGTCAAATTTGCGGCGCGCAATTACTGTATCTTGATCAAGGTTTCTTCTCATGATCCCTTAATCAACGTGACGCGTATGCAATGCCGTGGTCTCGTTGCATCGACGCGCAATCGAGACTTTGTCGAGAAGCGTCACATAATTGCAACTCTAACTCCTTAGCTCTTGATTGCAGGGTTGGCATGAATCTCATTCTTATCCACCATGTATCCTAAGTTCTTACCTTGGGAATTCAAAATCCGCTTTTCGACATTTTAGCACATAACTGTTCTTTCTCTAAGAGTCGCAAGGTAATTTGCAGATGTTGTTCACGACCTTCCTTGGTCTTGGGTATTATATAAGAATGTAGTCAATAAATATAATCATGTTCTTATCCAGGTACGGCTTGCACACCTGATTCATGAGGTCCATGAATATTGCCGGTGCGTGTGTTAAGCCAAACGGCACGTCAAGGAACTCGTAATGCTCAAGGCGAGTCCCTAAGGTCGTGTTAGGGATATTTTCCTCGTGTATTCGTAGTTGAGGACATCCTGACCTCAAGTCGGTCTTCGAGTAGTAACTGGAACCTTACAATTGGCTCGTTCATGTCATCAGTCCTTGGCAAAGGATTCCGAGTCTCAATTCTCTGAAATTTATGCAAAGTGGAAACTGCCGACTTTCTTCTCGTGTCCTTAACTAAGGGTGTCATGTCCTTAATTCCCTCTGTCTAGCAGCTCTTGCAGTTATATCGGAGGCTCATGCTTCTCGGACGAAGCTAGTCGGTAAGGCGTTATTCGGCACTGGTGCCGCTCCTAGCACTAGGTTCATCCTAAACTCCTTTTCTTGCTGTGGAGGTATTCCTGGCAAGTCTTCAGGAAGGTCTTCTGGGAATTCCTCCACCACGGGGTTGTCTTCTAGCTCCAGCTCCTAGGTCTCCTTATCAGCAACATGAGCTATGAAGGCTATGCAGTCTACTCGGAGGCGCTTCTGTGTCTCTTTGACCAATGAGAGATGTTGCAGACCCACGGTCTTATGGGGCCTAGTACCCTTGTACTTATCGCAAGAAGGTTGTGGACTTTAAGTGTTTCATCATTCGCAAGAGGGATGCGACTGATTTTCCTTATAACGAACGACTTCAGCTCTATACTTGGATATCCAATCCATGCTGACTATCATGTCATGACTTCCCAAGTCAATGGTAACAGAAGGTCCCGGCCTTCTGAGTCCCCAAAATATAATCCTTAATCGCTACGTCTGCTTAAACTTGTCTTCTATATGCCCATTTCTAAAGAATACGGGACATCTATTCTACTCGAAACTAGGCAAAGTTGGTGCCAGTATTAATCAAAAATAGATGCATAAGGTTGGTTAATAGGGAACATACCCGTAACCCCATCTGGATCCTAGCGTGCTTCACGAGCTCCGATCGTGAAGAGCCTTCCTTGCTTGGTTCTTCCTAGGGCAATCTTTCCTGAAGTGCCCTACTTCACCACATCTGTAGCAGCTTGGAATTTTCCCATTATCTCTTCCGTCTGGATCCTTTGCCCAACAGGCATCCTTGTTGTGCCCTTCCTTTCCACACTTAGGCCTCAGACATCGACCTTCATGGTAAAAATTGCATTCCTCGCACCTCGGCTTGGTCCCCAAGTAAACCTTACCTCCAGCCTTATTAGTGACTCCATAAGCTTTCCTGTCACACGGCGGGTTCACTTCCTTTCTTTTGTTTGCTTTAGAGCTTCCATAGCTGACTTGGGTACCTATCTTTAGGTTTGAAGACTTCCTCTTCTTGTTGCCTGATGACTCCACATGAGTCTCTTTCTTGTTTTCCTCAGATTCCAAAAATTTTCCCATGCGTAGAGCTTCTTCAGTAAGAGTGACACACAACTCGATAGCCTCTTCAATGGTTGGGGGCTTTGAGGTAGTAACCATGCTCCTAATTTGAGGTGCAAGTCCCCAAATGAATCACTCAATTCTCTTGAATTCCGGCTTGACTAAGTAGGGAACGACCCTAGACAAGTCGTGAAATCGCTAGACGTACTCAGAAATCTTCGGCCCGTCCATTTTCAAATTCCAGAATTCCACCTCAAGCTTCTGGATTTCAGCCCTAGAACAGTATTTATTCTCCATCATTTCCTTGAGCTCGTCCCAGCTCAGTGCATAAGCAGCCTCTTCACCAAGGGTCTAAACCTGAAGGTTCTACCAAGAGAGTGCGCCGTCCATAAATAACCCTGAGATATAGGTAACACTCTGCTGGGGTGAACAGTTACTCATTCTTAGAACGGAGTTAGTCTTTTCTGCCCAACGAACAAATGCCACGGCACCTCCTGTGCCATCAAAATTCAATGGCTTGCAGTCCTAGAATTGTTTATAGGTGCAGCCAGTTGGAGGGTTATTTCCGGAAGTGCCACCGCTGTGTTCGGAGCGGGGGGCTTTATGTCGTGCAATTGCCTGAGAGATGCGTTCTTGAAGCTCGGCTTCTGTGTTTGGTAACGTACTGGTGTCTGTGTCACGTCTGGGCGACATTCTCTTCTGTCAAAAGGTATAGGGTAGGTTAGACAACATTCCATAATTGTCTATGAGGTACATAGTACCATAAGCAAACAGGTAATCACCCAATGTCACATGCATATATACTCAACAATGTATGAGTGAGGAAACAATTACTGAGCTTTCATATAAGCTTGGCAGCTTGGCTTATTGTTTGTAACAAAATGAACCCGAGGTTACATCACCTTGGTCACACAAGTTTCAGTTATTTTCCTGCTACATTGGTTTTCTTAAGTCTTTAGCTTCACAAGACGGGTATACTTCCTTAAGATGGGGGGGTTGTTCATGTAGGGGTGATAGAGAGTGTAACGTCACTGAATCCTTCCGAATGTTATCCATCTTCACTTGCTTAAATATCGGTTCTCAAATGTCTCGTACACGGGTAGAAGTGTCAGACACGAAGTAGGCAAAGACAGGTTTCCTACTTTATAAAGTGCTAAAGCAATGGTCTATGTATTGTTCTACCAGATGAAGGTGTGAACACCTATAGATTATTTTTGGAGGGATGGTGATCATTAACCTGACCCACAGAGTCCACCAGGATTTCCATGCACTACAAGTTGTTATTACATGGGCCCCCGTAATAATAAATTGTCTTGCACAGTTACCCCAATTTTCCCTCGTCCAAGCAGATGATCAACCAAGGAGGGGACACTACTGTCCTTATACCTCTGACATGGAAAGGACCATTGCGGTGGTCCACGCGCTAACACTCATTATCGTTACGCGCGAATAGGCACGATGATTAAGCGAAATAGGAATAAGGAGAATTCCTGGTAGTTGGAGGGGCACCTTTAAGATGAATACTTCGTCTTCCTTTTCTGGTCAAGTGTGTCGTCAATCTTGCTTCACAAAAGCCGCAGGGACCTTGTCCCGCTGATTAAGAAGTTGTTCAAGGTTGCCGCCTCTGCCTCGCCGTCACTACCGTAGTCAGGCACCTTCACGATCGAGAGGGAAGAGCATCCATCTCCTACGGAAGCTAGCTCAGAATCTTGTTTGGTAATCACTCCAGCCATGAGCTTTGCAATGAACGCGAGGTCGATAGCTTCATCGTGTGAGTAAGAATAATAATAGGATTAGGAGTCGAAGGTATCTTATTCACGTCAATAATCATTCCGTACACTTATTTGTATGTATATATCGATAAACAAATATGTTACTTAGCATAAACAGGCAATTTGATGCATGATATCATTTATAACTCTCGTTTATCCTTTGGGGGGGGGGGTCATTTTGTCTTTGGCAAGTCTAACTCGTGTAGACTATGCCTTAGTTGGCACCTTATTTTGGGGTATTCTCCTCCCTACTAATGTCCCTGCCTTGTCTCTTCTTTGAAAAATGTTTGACTCATGGATCTTGATGCTTACGTGAATGCAATGAAAAACCTTTTTTTTTGTAAAAATGTTTTTGTGAGAGAGTTCTAGTGATTGTAGTCTAGACTCGAGAAGGAATCCTAGTTCACTACAATCAAAGCTCTGATACCAAACTGTCACACCCTGACTTTTGCGGAAGCGTATGATGTGTGACTGGTTTAATATCATTGCATTCAATCATAATAAACAACTACATGATCAAAATGAAGTTCATCCATTTATAAAATTTGAGTATTACAAACACCAGTTATTTAAGTTTTAAAACACAACCTTCGACTAGGTTACAATCCAACAAAAGTGGATGACATCTAAACTTGAAGTCTACTTCTAGAAACAACACCCGCGCCCAAGATCCAACCTGTTACCTGAAATACATGTAATTTTGGAAAACATCAACAAAAGTTGAGCGAGTTCATGTGTTTTATGTGAGTACTGGCAAACTTGGAAACCTTTGAGAGACTCCTTTGAAAACAGGTGTGAAAAACATTTATGAACATAAATAGATGTTTTACAAGGACATTAAGGCATGTGAGGACATAGAGAGCACTCAAAATGAGTAGGCTTATACCCTTGTCGATTTTCCCTCGACTATGTCAAATTTCCCTTCGACTATATCAAGTTACCTTGACTATGTCAATTTCCCTTGACTATGTCGATTTCCCTCGACTGGGACACCGAAGCACTCAAGTGATCACATGAGGACCATGAGTGGGGCTCGGCCGTACCCGTTAGATCTATCCTTCATCCCTAATTAAGAATTAATGGCATTTCAATATTAAGTCTATGCTCACATGATCTAATATTTCATAGGCATTTCATACAGTTTAAGCATTCGTAACATGTATTTCACCCCTGAGAGTTATAAAACCAAAAACAGTTAAGAGAAAATGGGGACATGAACTCACTGTTTTGCGTCTTCGGTACTCGTAACTCAAATCTCGTCAGCAAACACGACTACCTACAATGTGCTAGGGTCTATTAGACGAGCGGGCCGTGCCTTGCCTTGCCTTAGTATTCATGTTTTGAGTTACGTTTCTTTTATGTCTTTAACATTATCCAAAGTTATAATTACTTGTTAAAATAATAATTATTTTAACTTTAAATTATATTCAATTTTGGAATAATTGTTAAACAATGTTTTTGTAACAATACTTCTCAAGTATTTATTTTCGTATTTTCTCCCCAAGGATGGGGGTATCTCATACATGTGTATTCGTATTCTCGTATTGGTAGTTTCCAAAATAATATATTTTCAAGTCTTACTTTAGAAAATATATTTAAACTTGTTTTGTCCCAAAAATAATGCATTTATAGAAAATATATATTTTTCTCAAAAATCATATATCTTCTAAATATTCTAAGAAAATATATTTTTACTTCCAAAAATTTCTCTTTGTCGAAAATATGATATACTTTGTAATAATAACGAAAATCATATTTTCATTTCTTGTGTCCAAAATAATATTTACCAAAAACATATTTATAACGGTATTTTCCGGAATATTTTGTAAGTTACGTTCTTGCGGTTGATTTCACAATATTAAGTGTGTAACTTATATATCTATTCCTTGTGATTTTTGGTATTATTTTGGATTGTAAATTCTTGGTATTTTGTTAAGTTATATTACTTTAATTCCTAAAATAACATAACTATTACACCAATTATACAAATAATCACACACAATGTGTTATAAATGTAAATATATATTCTAAATACATATTCATCCATTTTTATTTATAAAAACCAACCTCCGATACTTGTATTTTTGTAACAAAATCTATGGCAAAGTTTGTATTGAAAACCATAGTTAAAACTCACTTGTAAATACTTGTTTAGAAAATATTTTACTAAGTGTTTGTATTTTTAGAAAATTTTGCCATAGTTTCCCTAAAAATGGAGGTGTCCATGCTATTAAAGCATATCATTTTTCTTTCAAAAATCATCATAACCAATCAACAATCAATCTACACTTACCGAGTGCTAAAACAAAGCTATCTACATAATGATCATGAACTTGAGTTTTCATAAAAACTTGTATTAACTTGGTAGTATGTTTAGTAGATTTAGTTACCCCTTTAAAGTGTGTTTATTCCTTTAAAAATCTCATTCTTGAAAGATTTGAGTGTTTACAACTTGTTAGATGATTTTTTCAAAAATCATTCTTTTGAGTTTTTTCTTGTAAACTTGTTTCAACACTAGAAACATGATTAGTTTCTTTAAAAACTATGTTTATACAAATCTTGTGATTTAGCTTGGTTTCTTTGGGAAAATTATTTTAGAAATCATTCAAGTTTATGTCTAGTAATATATTACATGTGCCATCATTCATAAAATCATGTTCATTTTTCAAGTTCATGAAAACATAAGGCATGATGATCTTGGTCTTTCACAAGATCATCACATTAACTTACTAGATCATGTGTTTAATCACAATCTAGTAGGTTCCATATGATGTCTAACATCACTAACATAAATCATCAATCATCAAGAAGCAAATCATCACTAAACAACAAGTATTCATATGTTTATAAGCTTATGTTAAAGATTCATGATCAAGTTCTTTAGTGTTCATCAAGATTAACAATGTGTATCATCTTTTAACCATCAAAGTATGAAGTATCAAGAGATCATAAGGGCCTTACTACTAGCACAAGGCTAGGGAAGAACACTTGAAGTTGTAGATGACAAAAGTGTTGGATAAAAGCAAATGATGAAGGTCCTTCAAGATCCAAGACCACCAAGCTTCCTTAATGACCTTCTTACACCTTGGAATGCACTTGGAATGGAGGGGACTGAGTTAAAAGTGATGGTGGGGGTGGTGCTTGCTCACGGCCGAAGAGAGGGAGAGAGGAAGGAGAAAGGTGAAGTGTGGTGATTATGAGAGGATCATGTATTCTTATAAACCATAAAATGTTATTATCCATTGTGTCTTGTGTTCCTTATAGTACATACACAATCTTTAAGCAAATCAAGAGAAGATCACATAAAATCTAGCAAGATCATGTAGCATCCACCATTTAGGCCATGTGGGCCGATTACTAGCTTGGGGGGGGTCTAAGTGTAAGTTTAAATGGGTAGTTAAGTGATTAAGTTAGATTCCAAGTATATTAGTTAGGTATGCATAATGTGTGTTATATAGTGTGTTAAGGTGTTCGGGGGTCATAACTAGCTCGGAAATAATAAAACAATGCTTCTAGTATAATTTTGGTGTTTCGGGTAGTGTTCGGTTGTTCGGTTAGATATTGGTTCGTTAAAGTGTCAAACTATACTGTTTTGTGTTCTTTATGTACCCTTTTGTGACACTTTTAATTCCCGACACTTAGGAAAGCATTCAGGACCATTTAGTCATATTTTTACATGAAACTAGCTTGTTAAAAAGCTTATTTTTGCTGAATTATGCAGAATTCTGCACTTTGGGTGAGTTTTAGGCACTTCCCGGCACTTAAACTATCACTTAGGAATGTAGTTTTGTGGTCCTTACTTCCCTACACACTATACTAGTGTAGAACTTGGTTTCTGGCTCACACTGGTTCTCAAAACATTTCCTGTCTCTATGCTGAACTCTCGTTAGTGCTTTTAGTTTGTCTGATAATGGTGCCAATTCTGTTCTGTGCATTATTGGAACTATATTGCGTTGCATGTAGTAATGATAAAAGTCTTGCAACATGAAATGCCATTGTATGTATATAACAGTAATCAAAATTCATTTGTCTTGTAAACTAGATCATGCACAGTTATTAAAGCACAGATTACTGTTCAATTAGTGTACGAAATGTACGGAAATGTGACAGTTGTCACAGGTTTTTAGTAGCGTCTTTTGTTGAGTCCTTATGGAACTCTAAAACAATTTGAATGGTTTATAATATGGTTTGAAGCCTGTGCTTGGATTTTAACGCAATGTTGTTTGTAATATTTTAAAACTTATCCATGGATGAACATCTTAGTTTTATCATATAGTTGTTTGTTATGGTTGAATGCAATGATATTAAGCAAGTCACACATAATCACGCTTCCGCAAAAGTCAGGGTGTGATAGTTTGGTATCAGAGCTTCGATTGTAGCGAACTAGGATTCTTTATCGAGTCTAGACTATAATCATTAGGGCTCTCACGAACATATTTTTACAACATGTTTTCTTTGCATACACGAAACGCCCAGATCCATGGAACAAACGTTTTACAAAAGGAAAGACAAGAAACACAATGCAAGGTCACATTTGTGGTTTAGTCTGGAGTAGACTAGGAAAGATAGAAAGGTTTCATGATGGACAATGTGGATACATGATTGAGTGATAACTGTCTTGATTTCATACTAAGTGTTAATGGTTAATATATGTGCGTATGTTATGATTGTTATGTTACAGGCATCATGTCTTCTTCAGAGAGCGGATTATCAGACGTTGGTGACCCTATGGCCATCGTCTCAGATGATGAGATTGCACCTGAGCCCGAGATACTTACGTCAGATACTGAGAGTGATCCTGACATGCTATCAGATGACGAGGACGACTTCCAGCCGTTCACGTTGCCCGAATTTGGTGATGATTTACCCCTTGCTAATGGTTTCCCAGACGAGGATCCTTTTGTCGTTCCTGTTCCAGTCCATGATCACCTCATCATTGGGCCTCCCGATGGTGAGCACATCGTGGCTCCGATCCTCGATCCTGTTCCTCTCGTGGTCATTCCTCCAGAGGATTGGCCTTTCGACGATCTGTTTAATGACGTTGATTTGTTTGTTGATGATCCTCCTGTTGATGCCCAGGGTGATGGAGAGTTAGATGAGGATGTTATTTATGTTCCACCTCCTGAGATTCCTGTTGTTGAGATATCCTCTGATGCTAGTTTGCACTCCGTTTCAGACTCCGTTGAGTCTGTGACGTCTTCAGCTTTACAGGCGGTCGGATTACAGCGTTACGCTACTGATTCTGATGATGACACGGCTATGTCTGCTGCACCATCTCCTCCACACGACCCCGAGCTTGATCCTGAGCTAGATCTTGATCCTTTTGATCAGCCTGATGTTGCACCTGCTGATCCCGAGCCGATACCTGATCCTGACCATGTTCCTTTTGATTTACCAGACATTGCACCTCTTATTCCTGACCTAGTTCCCACACCTGTTGGTCCTCCAGTTGTTGAGCCATTTATCCCTCCACTCGCACCCGCTGATGTTGCTCATCTCCCTCCTGTAGAGTCAGATGTCCATCGCACTGACTTACCCATCGTTTTCCTTCAAGACATCCCTGCACCCCGTCCAGGGGCAGGAACTTCAGGCCAACACCCGCGTGACGATCCTTTTGTGTCAGCAGCATTTCCTCCGACCTCACAGGCTGCATCATTTACTCCTTTCACTTCTTCGCCACTGGATGAGCCATTCTGATGGTTCCCACTGTACTCTATGCCGATTTTAGACCCCTACCATCCCTCCAATTTTGTTGTCTATACACGGGATGAGTTGCTTTTATCACTTCATCTTCAGTTTGAGATTATGAGCCGTAGAGTTTTGGAGCTTGAGCTGGCTCTGCGTCCCCTACCGTGTCCTTGTCAGCCTACTTTTATTCCCCCACGTTCATCACCATCTCCTTTTGCTCATCCACCTGCTCCTCTTACTCCTTTTCCAGAGTTTGATGCTTGTTTCCTTACGGTCGAGTAGCAGATCAGTTACTTGCTTTAACGTGTCTATGAGCTCGAGGAGGAGCTTGCGCGTGTTTGCAGCTTGCTTTTCTTCCCTCCTCCTCCACCTCCACCATCAGCATAGTTGGTTTTTGGTTTTATGCAGATTGCATTACTTTTGGTGAGAGCACTACTATTGAGCCGAGATTGTGAAGCCTTTTGAAGACCACTTTTTGACTATATGACTTTTGTATATTGACAGACTTATTGGACAAGGATAGTGTGACCCTGTGTCCCTTTTGATGTGATACAACTTGTAAACAATGTAACTGTGGTCGATAATTAATGCAAGCTCAATTGTTATGTTCTCACTAAACACATTGTTGGATTACTTGCTTATATTGTGATTATGTTGTTGCATGATTGTTTGTTAATGATAAATGCTATTATATATACGTACTATATATATTTATTTAACGAATAGGACCTGACCTATCCGATCTTCTTCGTAGAAGATGCCTCCTCGAAGGTATAATCAGCTGCCCACGACCGAGGCAGAATTACAGGAATGCATTTCATAGGCAATCGCACAACATGAGGCCCTTCGCTCCGAACACAGCGGAGGCACCTCAGGGAATAACCCACCTAACGGTAATGTTTAAGTCACTTAAGACACATTACAATACGTTTGGACATTTCCAAGTGCGTTTTGCTAATGCTTTTTGTGAATGATGTTGCTTGTGTATAGGCTGTACTTACAAGCAGTTTTTGGACTGCAAGCCTCTGAACTTCGACGTCACTGGAGGTGCCGTAGCTTTTGTGAGATGGGTTGAGAAGACAGATTCAGTGTTGCGGATGAGTAAGTGTGCGCCAGAGCATCAAGTCACATACATTTCTGGATTGTTTCTAGATGGGGCTCTGTCATGGTGGAACCTTCAGGTTCAAACTTTGGGAGACGCTGCGGCGTATGCATTGTCATGGGATGAGTTGAAAGAGCTGATACGTAAGAAGTATTGTTTAAGGGCCGAAATTCAGAAGTTGGAAACTGAATTTTGGAATCTAAAAATGGAAGGTCCCAAAGTAGCTGAGTATGTGCAGAGATTCCATGATTTGTCTCGTGTTGTCCCTTATCTAGTAGAACCAGAGTTCAAGTGGGTTGAACGATTCATCTGGGGATTGGCACCCCAGATACTCAGCATGGCAACTGCTTCTAAGCCTCCAACAATTACTGAAGCCATCGACTTGAGTGTGGCACTGACTGAAGAAGCGATTAGATTGGGCAAGTTCTCAATTTCTGAGACCAAGAAGAAAGAAACTCATGTAGAGTCGTATGGAGAAAACAAAAGGAGGTTTTCGAATTTCAAGAAGGGTACCCAAGGGAGCAACAACAGTGCTAGCAAGCGAAGAGATGGTAACCCACCAGCCGAGGTTAGGACTGATGCTGCAAATGCTGAGAACAAAGGGAAAGGATACATGGGCACCCTGCCCAAGTGTGATGTATGTCAGTTTCATCATGTCTGTCAATGCAAGTTTAGGAAGTGTGGTAACTGTGGAAAGAATGGTCATTCTAAGGAAGCGTGCTGGGCTGGAACTGGTCGCGGAAACGGTGGTCAAGGAGGAAATAGAAATTGAAATGGTAACCGTGGCGGAAATGGTTATGGGAATAGAAATCAGGGAGGTAATGGAAACCGGAATGGAAATGGAAACCAGCCGGGAAATGGAAACCACGGGGGAAATAGTAACAACAATCAGGGTGATACTGGAAACGGTCATGGTTGCTTTAGTTGTGGTGATGTAGGGCACTTTAAGCGGGATTGCCCAAAGAATAACCAAGCTCAGGGAAGAGTATTAAACATTGGAGCTAGGGAAGCACGCCGGGATCCAAACGTGGTTACTGGTACGTTCCCTATTAATCAACACTTTGCATATGTGCTATTTGATACCGGTGCCAACTATAGCTTCGTATCCCTAGAGTTTATGAATATACTTGGTTTAGTAGCTAGTAAGTTAGACATTCCGTACTCGATAGAGCTAGCTAATGGGAAGCTAGTGGAAGCCAATGAAGTGATTAGAGGCTGTGTGATAGAGCTTGGAGAGCGTGAGTTTTCGATAGATCTCCTGCCATTTGAATTGGGAAGCTTCGACGTCGTGGTTGGGATGGATTGGTTGTCGAGTAATCGTGCAGAGATCGTATGCCATGAGAAGATTATTCGCATCCCGTTAGCGAATGAAGAGACGAACGTGATTCATGGGGAGAAGCAGGATACTCCTCTACGGATTATTAGTTGTTTGAAGGCACGAAAGTTTTTGCGTAAAGGATGTGTTGCCTTCTTAGCTCATGTTGTGGACAAAAAGGCCGAAGAACCGAAGCTCGAAGATATCCCTGTGGTAAGGGAATATCCTGAAGTCTTCCCTGAAGACTTGCCAGGATTACCTCCTCAACGACAAGTCGAGTTCCGCATTGACTTGGTTCCAGGCGCCGCGCCTGTAGCCAAGGCACCTTATCGACTTACGCCTTAAGAGATGCAAGAGTTGTCAGCACAGCTTCAGGATTTGTTAGATAAGGGATTCATAAGGCCAAGCTTCTCGCCTTGAGGAGCTCCAGTACTGTTCGTCAAGAAGAAGGACAGTAGTTTCCGTATGTGTATCGACTACCGAGAGCTAAACAAGTTAACCATCAAGAATCGGTATCCCTTGCCATGGATTGATGATTTATTCGATCAACTTCAAGGATCAAGTCACTATTCCAAGATCGATCTTCGATCACGTTATCACCAGCTACGGATTCAAGAAGAAAGTATACCGAAGACTGCCTTCAGAACTCGCCATGGACATTACGAATTTCTAGTGATGCCGTTTGGGTTGACAAATGCACCGGCAGTGTTTATGGACTTGATGAATCGGGTTTGCAAGCCATATCTCGATAAATTCGTGATTGTATTTATTGATGATATCTTGAGAGTTGCTTAAGAAGGAGGAGCTCTACGCTAAGTTCTCAAAGTGCGAGTTTTGGATACATGAGGTACAGTTCCTCGGTCACGTGGTAAATGAGAATGGTATTCATGTGGATCCCACCAAGATCGAGGCGATTAAGAATTGGGAAACTCCGAAGACGCCAACCGAGATCCGACAGTTTTTGGGTTTAGCAGGCTATTATCGCAGATTCATAGAGGATTTCTCCAAGATAGCTCAACCGCTGACCTCCCTTACTTAAAAGGATAAGAAGTATGAATGGGGAGACAAACAAGAAGAAGCTTTTCAGCTGCTCAAGAATAAGCTTTGCGATGCACCTATATTATCCCTACCCGAAGGCACCGACGACTTCGTGGTCTACTGTGACGCCTCGCGTCAGGGATTAGGTTGCGTGCTCATGCAACGCCAGAAGGTTATCGCTTATGCTTCGCGCCAATTGAAGGTCCATGAGAAGAACTACACCACGCATGATTTGGAATTAGGCGCAGTGGTGTTTGCTCTAAAGATTTGGCGACATTATCTGTATGGTACTCGATGTATTATTTTTACGGATCACAAGAGCCTTCAGCACATATTTGATCAGAAAGAGCTAAATATGAGACAGCGACGGTGGGTAAAGTTGTTAAATGATTATGACTGCGAAATCAAGTATCATCCAGGAAAGGCGAATATGGTGGCAGACGCCTTAAATCGAAAAGAAAGGATCAAGCCCATAAGGGTTAGGGCTTTAGAGATGATTATTCAGACAGATCTCATGTTGCGTATTCATACTGCACAGAAAGAAGCTCTTAAGAAAGAGAACATTAAGGCTGAATATCTCCGAGGAATGGAGAAAAAGTTGGTACCCAACGAGGAAGGAACCTTGTATTTTATGGGACGTATTTGGGTTCCGCTTTTTGGTGGTCTTAGAGAGGTTATTTTTGTTGAAGCGCATAAATCAAGGTACTCGATCCATCCAGGATCGGACAAGATGTACCAAGATTCGAAGGATTATTATTGGTGGCCAAGACTTAAAGGTGATGTTGCTGCTTATGTTGGGAAGTGCTTAACTTGTGCCAAGGTGAAGGCTGAGTATCAGAAGCCTTCAGGCATCCTGCAACAGCCAGAAATACCCATGTGGAAGTGGGAGTAGATTTCTATGGACTTCAAAACCAAGTTGCCCAGAACTCCCAGATTTCATGATACGATTTGGGTAATCGTGGATCGATTAACAAAGTCTGCGCACTTCTTGCCGATCAGGGAGAAGGATAACACTGGTAAGCTAGCTGAGCTTTACCTAAGGGAGATAGTAGCACGTCATGGAGTACCTATCTCGATTATATCGGACAGAGATGGACGGTTTTTGTCAAGGATTTAGCAATCCTTTCAAGAAGCGTTTGGTTCTCAGTTGAATCTAAGTACAGCTTTCCACCCGGAGACGGACGGTCAAAGCGGGAGAACGATACAGACACTAGAAGATATGCTACGTGCTTGTGTAATGGATTTAGGTGGCAGTTGGGATACTCATCTGCCTTTGGTTGAGTTCTCCTATAACAACAGCTACCATACAAGCATCCAAGCTGCACCGTTCGAGGATCTGTTGGTGCATTCATCTGTCGTCTTCGTCTTTTATCGTGTCTCTGGTTGCGTTGCAGATTTGATCGAGCATGATGTCATCATATCAAAAGATGACATCATAATGGTGACATAAATGATGACTTCATCACAAGACAACATCACGTGATCTTGCATAAAACATGAAATCAGAATTGTAATTTGTCTTGTTCGCTTGAATTAGAATTAGTGTTTGACCGCTTGTACATGTCTTGTTTGCTTAAGATGAGCTGATCGCTTGAACATGCACATGTTCATTTCAAGCGGTCAGACTAGCACTATATATATGTGTCATTTGTTATTTCAAGCGGACAGAACAAAACAGAGCCTTGTAATTGATACCGAAGTGCTGCCGGTATTTTTCGTGGTTGTAATTACTGTTAAATCAATATTCACGAGGTTTAAAGTGATATTCAAGTTGTTTCTACATTCGTTTCTTAGTTTCCGCCTCTGAAACGGATTAAATCTCTTCTGAACGACTCATTTGGGTCACAAAACGATCCTACAAGTGGTATCAGAGCTCAGGAGGAAGATATCTTGTCAAAACAGCTCATTTTCATCACTATATCTGATTTCTACACCATTCTTTTTCAAACTTAAAATTTTTTTCACGGATAAAAACGGCTCAAACTTTCACACATTGTGCGTTATCATGTATTAACAAATCCTGGAAAGTTTCCGCACTAAAATCAACTTAAAAACTGGTTAAAATCATCTGATCGCTTGAAATCTGTTCGATTTTGCTGACGTCATCAACTGTTTAAGCGAACATAACACGTTGAGTCCGCTTGAAACAGTCTGTTCGCTTGAAATTGGCTGGTCGCTTGAATTTTCACCGTTTGTTCGCTTGAAATCGTCACGTCGCTTGAAACGACCGCTTGAAAACATCTGATCGTTTGAAATAGTTTGCTTGCTTGAAAACGTCATGACCGCTTGAAACCGATACATTGCTTGAAAAGTGTATCGAGTTGTGTGAATCTCGTGTCTTGTGTCCGATTGCACAAGGTGATCAGAATTATTTGTCAGGCGCATGTGATATTAGCTGACAGTTTTCGAGAATCACATTCAAAATACATGTGATTACTATAACAATTGTTGGCCACCTTTCAATTTGCATGTGATATAGTAAGTGGATTTGTGTCAGCCCAAGGATTACTATATATTAAAGTTGAACGGTCCAATGAACAGCCAAGTTCATCCACTATATTGTGAGGTCCAATGATATTGTTGTCGGGTTAATGAGCACTTTTCGAGAAATATTATATTTTAAAGTGTTTTGTGAGCAGACATAGTGTTATCCCACTACATTGTGTTCGACCCATTGAGTATTAATTGAGGCCCAACCTGAATAAAAGTTGATCATTGGAATTGAATTGTTGTAGTGTGGTTTGTCATTGATATCTGTTCGCATAAAATCAAATTCACTTAGTACGAAGTCCGAATTTTCTATCCGCACAGTTTGGAGTTTAAAGTTTTCAAAGGCTTTGGTCTTTTCAAAGGATCTGGTCATTTGAATTCGATCCGGGTCATAGCTGTCCGCACAGTCTGTCAACTTTCAATCCGCACAGAATATTCACCATTTCGAGTACAAGTCTTAGTCGATTATTTGATAAAGTGTTTAAACTGATTGTTTGTTTGTTTGTCAGGTTTACATCATGGCCGAGGAATTCTACAACACGTTTTTCAACGCATTCACATCCGAATCATCCGAGGTTGCAAATGTTACACCAAAAACCATCACTAAGGTGCTCAATGAGAACATCATGCACGATAACTTTTACGGAACTCACTCAAAGCCACCAACTCTGGAAAGCATTGAAGATTATACCTGGTGGAAAGAACGTTTCATCAACTGGGCAAAAGCGTATGCTCATGAAAGCTGGTTCTGCTTGGAGTATGGATATGAAAAACCAAAAGATGAGAAAGGCGAAGATCTTGTATTCAAGAAGTTTTCCAGAGAAGATAAAGCTGAATTCGGAGCTGAACAGAGAATGATAGCATTGATCCAGTCGGCAATCAGAAATGATATTTTTGCTTTACTAACTCATGACGGGTCATCTAAATCTGTTTGGGAAGCTTTACGAATTAAAGCTGAGAGGGGTAAACAGATTAAAAAGAACAAAATTGCTTTATTAAAGAAAGAATTTGATCTGTTTGATAATATTAAAGGAGAGACAGTGAGACAAATGATTGAGATATTCTGTCATCTTAAAATTGAATTGGAGAGATTAGAGATAAATAAAACAAGAGAGGAACTTATAGATAAAGTGATTGAAGCGTTACCACGAGCTGATCAGTGGCAAACGTTTGTTTTTATTTTGAAAAATGATGCTTTGTATGATACAATTACTCTTGATGCTTTGTTTGAAAAGATTGAAAGTCATGATCTGGAGCTACAAAAGCAAAACAAGATGACTGATTCTTCACATCAACAAAATGTTGGCTTGTACTACAAAGGCAGTGTGCCTTCTGATAAAGGTGTTGGTTCACCAAAAACAGCATTTAGTGGTGAAAAGATGAAAGAACCACCAACAACGTCAACAAGTCATCATTCTGGATATCATTCATCTTCAAAGACAAATTCTGATGAATCTGAAGAAATTCTGTGCAACATTGCTCTTAAACTGAAGAATTCTCCTGCAATGAGCATAAATGCAGCTAAGCAGCAAATGAGCTTCCTTGCATCTGTTCTGGAGTCATATGAAGGTCTTGTAGCTGGCAAAATTGGAAACTCTGAGTTAACCAAAGAAGACTATGACCAGATTGATCCGGAAGAGATGGAGCTCATTGACATCCGTTGATGTTTAGCCAGCTGTATTCGAAGAGCTCAGAGGTATATGGAGATTACCGGAAAACAATCTCTTGGAGGTGCATCAACAAAGCTTGGATTTGACAAATCCAAAGTGACCTGTTTCAAATGTAAGCAGAAAGGTCATTTCAAGAGAGAATGCACTAATTCTGCAGTTGGTGGAAATGAACATCCTTTCAATGATGATTATTACCGAAAGGCAATCTACCATCGAAGCAGAGAAGAGCCAAAGTTGATTGAAGATAAACCGAAAGAGAAGTCAAGAGCATACGCAGTAATCTATCCTGATGAAGGATTTGACTGGAGCACAGTTTGTCCAGAAGAAGATCGTTTAGAGAATGTTCGTAAAACAGCTCAAGGGAGAGCTATGACAGAAGAAAGAAAGTTTGTTTTTGTTGCTGAGATTCAAGATGAAAACAAAGACAAAGACACTACTGAAGTTCATGAAGAAAAAGTTGAGATCAAAGAAAAAACTCGAGAAGAGATCTTGAGTGAGAAGACTTACAGAGAAAGAAACGTGGTCTATAACATAATGGATGACATGCAGGAGGAGTATGAGATGGCTGTCGGTAGCAAAAGATGGGATAAAAAGAGAGAATGCTATTATAACAGAGAAGGAGAACCGGTTGTTCCCAAGAAAGACATAATCTTCGATGATGTTCTTCTCAAAGTCCCGTTGAGAGCTGAATACTATAGAAATGTATTGAAAGATGACACATACGCTAAGAGATTTGAAAAGGAGATTAGATATGCTATGTTATCGTGTCTGAGAAAAAGGGATGAGGAGAGAATGAAGAAGAATGTTGAAGAAATGGTGAACAATCTGAAGAAAGCTGCTGAAGAGGTTAAAGCAGAAACTGTTGAAGTTGAAGCTGTGAAGGAAATCAAAAGTGAAGAAGTTGTTGTGAATCAAGAGGTTGAGAAAGCTGTTACTGAAGAACAGCAGATTGAAGAAGAGGTGAAGAAAGAAGAAAAAGAAGAAAAGAATGAGAATGAGGAAGCTGATAATGTTGGTGATGAAGTTGGTGTTAAAGAAAAGCAGAATGTTGCTGAGCAGACAGAGGTTGCTGAAAACACCGAAGTGCCAATCACTGAGGTAAATTCTGATTCTGAAAACTTGAAACTGATTGATCAGTGCAAGAAATGCATGGAACCGTGCAGAGCTTGTACTGAAAAAGATGAGCAATTCAGAACAAGAGATTTTGAATTCACAAAAATAGAAAACATTTTCAAAGAAAAATGCAAAGAGATGTTAGAAAAAGAAAAGGTTTTTAAAGAAAATGATGAAAAACTTTCAGAAAAATGTAACAAATTAGAGAAAGAAAATGAAGTTTTGAAAGAAAATGTTTTGAAAATGACAAATGAATGTGAACAAAAAGAAATTGCTTGTCAAGAAATGAAAAAGGAATATGACTCAATGAAATTATCATATCACATTACAAAAGAGTCATATGATAAAGTAAAAGACGAAATGAAAAATGCTCAATCAAGAATGAATTATCTTTCTGAAACAACCAAAGAGCTTAAACGAATGTATGCTATAAAACAAGATGTTGTTAATTCCTATATTGAGGATGTTGCTAAGTTGAAGCGACAGATTGCTGATTTAGAACAGGATAACAACAAGTTAAAGAGTTACCATGTGTCGTCATATGTGCTTGAACGAATTTTTAATATAAAACCGGGTGATGGTGAGTCTGAGCAGAACAAGAAAGGCATTGGCTCAGAGTTTCATCAAGTTCCACCACCGGGAAAATTTGTATTTTATGATGAGGAAAAGGTCGAAAAAGCTTTCAACATGGTAGATCAATTGCCAGACAACATTGACATAACCTATTCCAAATCTGATGAGTCTCATGATTCAGAGGTGGTAGGTAAAGTCGTTGAAAGTGTGTTGAAAGAAGAGTCAGTTGATACAGGTAAATCTGAATCACAGGATGAAGATGAAGGAAATCTTCATGATGGATATCTGAAAAACACAAAATCCGAGGAAAGTTTGAATGATGATTCAAAAGGATTGGTTTATACCATGATTGGATCGGACAAATTGTTCTTAGATGTTGTTTTCCCTATTCAGAATGTGATTTCAGAAAAGGTTGATAAAGTTTTCAAAATGATTGAGATTGAGAAGTCTGAGATTTCAAAGTTTATTGGTAAGAGTCATAAAGGTTCGTATAACAAACCTGGTTTCAAAAAGAAGAACATGAAGGCTGGGTTGGGTTATAAGAAGAAACAACATCGGAACAAAAATGAGACACCGAATTTTCAGGCAAAAATGAGTTTTGTTCAAGGAGGCAGTTTAGAAGAAGAAAAAGAACTCAAAATGAGACAGTCTAATGATGAGTTCTTTGCTAAAAAGAGAAAGCAACAACCACAGGTCAAAGATGTGTCCATGAGAACATGTTTCAAATGTGGTCAAAAAGGACATCTTGCACGCAAGTGTCCTAATCTAAAATCTGTGGATGTTGACAACAAGAAGATTGATGCTGAGAAACAAAAATCTGAGAATGTGAGACAAAGGTCAACCAGATTTGATTCAAAACAAACTTGGAGGTACAACACAAACAAATTTGTTTCGAACCAAACTTGGAAGTCAAACCCATATAGGTTTGATTCTAGACAGACCTGGAATTCTCACACACCCAGAGTCAGAACAACTCAAAGTTGGAAAACAACTATTGATATGACAAAACCTCAAAAGTTTTGGAAACCAAAAGTTGTTGATCAAAAACAAAATGTTCAAAAAGATTCACATTTTTGCAAACGAGGAACACCAAAAGGTCAAACATGGAGTGTTAAGAAACATGTTGAATTGGTAAAAGATGAGAAAGTTGAAGTTAAAATTGAGAAAGTTTTTATGAAAAATGACAAAGAATTTCCAGCATTGAATGAAAATTATTGTGTTGAAATGCCTAAGGTTCAACAGACCTGGGCTAAATTGTTCAAGTAATTGAGTAGTTTGTTTGTGCAGGTGCTCAACAAATTCGAAGATTGTAAGAATGGAGGTTGGAGCAGCCTGGCACTACGAAGAGAGGAGGCTGCTGCCTGTGTTGGTTGAAACAGGAAGTTTATTTTCATTCTGTACATAAATAAACAATATTTCGAAAACCCTAAAAATTGAAAAATTTGAAAAACCAAAAATATGTTGTCTTTAATATTGTTTTGAATGTATGTTGATTGAATATGCCGAAACCCTCACGGCTGAACAAACATGATTACTTTCATCAGATTGAAAAACGGTTTTCAAACTGTAAAAATCAATGGGTTGTAAATCATGGGGGTACATTATATTTTCTGCAAAACAGAGCATGAGATGCAGAATATGGATGGCGAGACAAAGCTATCACTGTTGGTTGTCAAATTTTCTTTATATGATTTTGCATTTTAGGGGGAGAATGTTGTTAGAAAATACAAAAACATTTGAAAATTTGAAAAGGTAAAAAACATGATAAAATTCAAAAATTGAGTTTTTGTGTAAAAAGAGGAAATGATAGTACATCAGTAGACAGTTACAGTACGCTAAAGAAATGGAAAGTTTAAATGTGTTAAACAGTCTCACTGATGATATGTCGGTAGGTTTTTATACACTTAGTAAACTTTTCCGGGATATAAACCTAAATTCAAACACTTACTTATTTCGTGGGGAACACTACTTGGATATATAGGTAACCCCTGAAATCTCGTTTGAAAGGTTCCTTTTTCTGATATACTAGGTCTTTATACTCAATGATGTCTGGGGTATTATTCTGGGACTTCTGCTGAATGGAAGTTCTGACCTAGTCCTCGAATAATACTTTCTGCAAATGCTTGAAACATAGCATCACCCTCAGCATATATGATAAGACAATAAAATTGCTTAGCAATGCTGTTGTAAAAAAGATCCTCTAAAGGGGACACACCCACAAGTTGAGTCATGATCTCTCTGCTGAACGATGGTTCTGACCTGAGCTCTCATGATTCTTCATAATTTATTAACCCCTTACAGATATCATTTGTGTTATAATTGCCTGTAAGACTGAATATTGGGATCTAGATACGGGAGTATATTCAAGAGGTGGGACACATGAATGAGTTTAAGTTCCTAAAATACCTAATTCGTATCCTGAATCAGTTGAACTTTGTATGAAAATTTAAGTGGATCAGTATATCGACAATCTAAGTGAATTGTTTAATTCTTAAAGTGAAATTAAGCTCAACGGTATTTGTGACTTGTCAGAAACTGATATGATCCTCTGACGCATACTCAAACAAAATATTGTCTGTAAATATGTTTGTACATATTTCGTTACTGCTTTATATTTTCAGAAATTACAAAAAGATTTTTGATTCTGCTTTATTTTCGACAACCGATGTCTGAGTGCTGAGTTTCAAAATCTAAATAAGCTGATTGTGTTTCTGAAAATAAAACAAGTTCATTAATTTGAAACTTGATTTAAAATAAAAAATTTCAAAAACAGTTTGTGATATCTCCAAGGTCATTAACTTGAACTTGGATGATTAACTGTGAGGGAGTTGGATTCTTTAATGCTGCTAAATCTATAAAGTTTGTTGATAGGGGGAGTGGATTAGAGAGATTGATTGATAATATGAAAACATTGTATTTATGAATGTTTGAGTGATTGCAGATAGTCCAGACTACGATCCCGAGAGCAGAGTCTAAGGGGGAGTCTGAAGACAAGTTTGAAGCAAAGAGAAGCTTGTAGATGGAAAGCTAGGTGTCGATCCCAAAGCACGGAAGCTTCATGAAAGGGGGAGCCTGAAGCTGATAGAAGAAGAGAAAGATTGAAAGATGCTTACAATGTCAAATACTTCAAAGAGTTCGAGAGGACTGATAAAGACTGAAGATGCAAAGACTCGACACTTAAGACTCGTCAACATCTGAGGGGGAGTCTGTTGGTGCATTCATCTGTCGTCTTCGTCTTTTATCGTGTCTCTGGTTGCGTTGCAGATTTGATCGAGCATGATGTCATCATATCAAAAGATGACATCATAATGGTGACATAAATGATAACTTCATCACAAGACAACATCACGTGATCTTGCATAAAACATGAAATCAGAATTGTAATTTGTCTTGTTCGCTTGAATTAGAATTAGTGTTTGACCGCTTGTACATGTCTTGTTTGCTTGAGATGAGCTGATCGCTTGAACATGCACATGTTCATTTCAAGCGGTCAGACTAGCACTATATATATATGTGTCATTTGTTATTTCAAGCGGACAGAACAAAACAGAGCCTTGTAATTGATACCGAAGTGCTGCCGGTATTTTTCGTGGTTGTAATTACTGTTAAATCAATATTCACGAGGTTTAAAGTGATATTTAAGTTGTTTCTACATTCGTTTCTTAGTTTCCGCCTCTGAAACGGATTAAATCTCTTCTGAACGACTCATTTGGGTCACAAAACGATCCTACAGGATCTCTACGGACGCAAGTGCCGTTCACCGTTATGCTGACCAGATGCAGGTGACAGACAGATGGTTGGTCCTGAACTGGTCCAAGAAACAACTGATAAGATCATGCAGATCCGAGAGCGCATCAAGGCGGTTCGTGATCGACAGAAGAGCTATGCGGACCAAAGACGGAAACCCTTAGATTTTAAGTGGGTGATATGGTTCTGTTAAAAGTCTCACTTTGGAAAGGTGTGGCACGCTTTGCGAAGCGTGGTAAGTTAAACCCACGTTATATCGGGCCGTTCAGAATTTTGGAAAGGGTTGGTACTGTAGCATACAAGTTGGAGCTACCAGCAGAACTTAATGGTGTTCATGATACATTTCATATATCTAATATGAAGAAGAGTCCAACTCAAGAGACGGTGGTCATCCCTGCGGATGAAGTACACATTGACGATACACTCCACTTTACAGAAGAACCCGTTGAGGTTACAGATTGGAAGGTTAACAAGACTCGGAGGAGTAGTGTTAAGCTTGTCAAGGTTCGTTGGAACGCACATCACGACCCAGAGTTAACTTGGGAGCGTGAAGACCGTATGAAAGCAAAATACCCACATTTGTTCCCTAACTCCCCTGCAGCTAGTAGTAAAGCTTAAAATTTCGGGACGAAATTTTCTTAACAGGGGGAGAATGTGACAACTGTCAAATTTGCATGTATCCGTACAATGATTAGACAATAATTATGACTTAATGACTGTGCTGATTTACAATTAATGACTTGAATAACTTTCTGATTATTGTTATCATACATACATGTGCATCATATATTGCAAAATGTCATATTATTATTGCATGCAAACTTTATTGATTCAAATGATGCACAAAACAAAGTTAGCACAGTTATCAGACAAATCAGAAAAATGCTGACGGAGTTCAGTACATAGACATACATGGTATTGAGACACAGAATGAGCCAGAAGCCAAGAGTTACACTAGTATAGTGTGTAGGAAAGTAAGGATCATAAAATTACCTTCCTAGTAATAGTTTAAGTGCCGAAAAGTGCCTGAAACTCACTTAAATTGCTGAATTCAGCAAAAATCAGCTTTTAAACACTTTAATATCATGCAGAAATATGGTTAAATAGTCCAGAATGCTTTCCTAAGTGTCGGGAATCAAAACTGTCACAAAAGGTAACATAAGCACACTAAACTGCATTGTTTAGCACCTTAACGAACCGGTAACCAACCAGACACTACCCGAAATACCAAATTTTCACTAGAAGCATTGTTTTAACATTACCAAGCTAGTTATGGTCCCCGAACATCATAACACACTATATAACATACTAAAAACTAAACACCTAACTAGATTACTTGGATTTCAACTATATGATCTAACTAAGAGTTAAGCCCTAATCTATACCTCCCCCACCTATTCACGGCCAACAAAGCATGGCCCACTCAAGATTTTATTTTGTTATTTTATTTGATCTTGTCTCATCTTTTAAAACATATAAACCAATAGTTAAACTTGTGTTGATGGATTATAAGTAAAACTCAAAGTCCATAACTTATCATTCTCATCACAACAAACCAACACAACTCTTCTTCTTCCTTCCCCTCTACTCTCGGCCGTAACCCACACCACACACATCCACCTTCATCATTCAATCTTTCATCCATTCCATACATATACAAAGGTGTCAGAAGCAACATAAGGAAGCTAGGAAGTTTTTGGAAGTTGAAGGACCTCTCATACAAGCTTTTAACCACCTCTTCTTCATCTTGTAATCATCCCTAGCCTTGAGCTAGTAGTAAGATCATCTACACTCCATTTCTCATCTTATTTTGTTGTTTAAAGAATTATACTAGTAACTTAACATGAAGAACACTATGAATCAAGAACATGAAACTTAAACATAAGCTTAAAAATCATAAGAAATCATGTTGTTAAGTGTTGTTATGCTTCTTGATTGATGATTATTTGTGTTTATGATGTTAAACATCATATGATCTTGCAAGATGGTGATTAAAGACATAATCTAGCAAGATGAGAGGATGATTATGTTAAAGATCAAGAGATCATCCTTATGTTACAACATGAACTTGAAAGATTTAATGTTTTCTTGAAGAATGATGATCAAAGTGTGAAATGAGACTTGTAAACATATGATTTCAAGAATGATTTTTCAAGAAATCAAGTTAAAAATACAAAGTTTACTTAAACTTGGTTATTAAAGAGATTAACCACATTTTTAATGGTTAATCAAGTGTAGAAATATATATATTTAACAAGAAAAACTCAAGAAGAAATATTTTTAGAAAATTTATTTACAATTTGTAAACATCTAACTTCTTTAATAATGATGTTTTTAAATAAACAACCACACTTTGAAGGGTAACTAAGCTTACTAAACACCCTAGCAAGTTACTACAAATTTTTATAAATTTTCAAATTCATGAAGTAGTGATTAGTGCTTGATTTTGGCAAATTGGTAAGTGTTATTTGATTTGTTGTTGATTGTAATGATTTATAAAAGAAAATGATATGCTTTGAAAGCATGGAAACCTCCATTTTTAAGGGGAAACTATGGCAAAATTTTTCTAGAAATTTAACACTTAGAAAAATATTTTTAAACAAATATTTACAAGTATATTTTTAACCATGATTTTTATATAAAGTTTGCCGTAATTTTTGTTACAAAAATTATAAATATTGGAGGTTAGTTTTTGATAATAAAAGTGACTAAATATGTATTTAGGAAAGATATATATTTAGATGTCACCATGTGTGTGATTACTTGTATATTATGTGTATTAGTTATATTATTTTAGGACCTGAAATAATATAACTCACCAAAATACCAAGAAATTACAATCCAAAATATTACCAAAATCCCAAGAAATAAATATATAATTTATACCCAAAATATTGAAGAAACCGAACAAGGAATATAACTCACAAAAATATTCCGGAATTAAATTCATAAGTATATTTTGATAATTAGTATTTTGGACACCAAGAGAACAAAAATATGATTTTTACGATTATTACAAAGATATATCGTATTTTTTACAAGAAGAAAATATATTATTTTTGGGTAACTAAAAATATATATTTTCTTGAAATTATTAGAAGATATATTATTTTTGGGAGAAAATATATTTTTTTAAATAAACTTGGAACATACTATTTTTGGGTGAAAAATAGGTTTATATATATTTTCTAAGATAATCTTGAAAATATATTATTTTTGGGGTTTATATGAAAATATAAATATTTTAGCCAAGGGAAAAATTATAAATAATGTTTCTATGTGAGTTTTCTTAAAATATATATTATTTTAAGAATATAAATTTTGGTGAATTTTTATTAGAAATAATATACCGGAAAAATTAATACAATAATTAAGTATAAGGATACGTAATAAACACAATAAGAATACGTATTCTCGTACGTATAAATACACCGGAATACGCCATCGATACTTGGCAAAAATATATAAATTCAATATATGAATTTGAATATACCCATCCTTGGGAACTTATACATGTACAAATACATAAATGTGACAAGTTAAAATATTTATTATTTTAACAAATAATTATATACTTGGAATAATATTAAAGAAACAATGAAACGTAACTCAAAGACACTAATTAAGACCAAGGTCAAGGCATGACCCGCTCGTCTAATAAACCGTAGTACGTTGTAGGTAGTCGTGTGAACGAGTATCAGCTGTGAGTTACGTCGGATTGAAGAACGCAAAACTGTGAGTTCATGTTCCCCCTTTCTTTTAACTGTTTTTTGTTTTATAACTTCGGGAGTGAAGTACATGTTACAAATTGTTTACAAACGTTTACATATGGTATGGTTAGCTAAGGAATGTACTGCTAGATCATGTGAGTGGTGGGTATAACGCTTAAGACCATTAATCCTCGTAGTAGGACCAAGGGACATGAGTGATAGATCTATTTGGGTGTAGCGAGCCCCACCCATGTGGACCGGAATTTGGCCCATTAGGTGACTATGTCTTACAGCCGGAGGCCCGGTACAAAATCTGCTAGGATTGAGCCTTCCTACATCACGTCACACATATTAATGGCCTTGCAAACCATTAATTGATATGTTTACCTTGTTTGCTTTCATACCGGGTTTACAAAACATACATACTTACAATGATTACAAGGTTTATTCGTGCACACATACAAAACACATGAACTCCCTCAACTTTTGTTTATGTTTTCAAACTACATGTATTTCAGGAAACTAAATATGGATCTGGCAGGCATTGGAAGTTTTCAAGTGTTGTTCGAAATAAAAGATGTCATCCGGTGTCTAAGGGTTTGGGTTGTGTATTTTATCCTAGATAAGATACATAGTTCAAAGCCTGGTTTTTAGTAGCGTCTTTTGTCGAGTCCTTATGGAACTCTAAAACAATTTGAATGGTTTGTAATATGGTTTGAAGCCTGTGCTTGGATTTTAAGACAATGTTGTTTGTAATATTTTAAAACTTATCCATGGATGAACATCTTAGTTTTATCATGTAGTTGTTTGTTATGGTTGAATGCAATGATATTAAGCAAGTCACACATAATCACGCTTACGCAAAAGTCAGGGTGTGACAAAAGGTTGGGGAAAACTTGTATTATTAGGGAAGGCCAAGATTCAAGAAAAACAAACTATTACCAATCTACGGTTAATCTATCGACCATGGATCTCCTAGTTTTTGTCTTTTACTTTGTTCTGAATCTTAAATGTTGTGTAACTACTATAATTTGCCCACAACACCTTCTACACACCCATACATTTGGTTTTTGACCTTTTAAAGCAACCTCATCAACTTAGACATTTACTTTTCAAAGCATGATGGTGTTTAGTGAAGAATGTTGCTTTCTTTCCATTTATGGAAATTCTTTGGTTCCTACTATGATTACATCCTACAAATGGAAAGAAACCAACTAAATACTTTCATTTTCAAAATTCAAAATCACTCCAACTAATTATCAACTTGTTATTTTCGGACTTTTACTAGAAAATATTTGTAAGTCCCACATCGATTTAGAAGAAGAACAAAGCCTTTCTTATAAGGGGGTGGAAACCTTCTCTACTAAGACGTGTTTTGCCTGGCGAGCAATTCGTCGGATGAAAACAAAACCGTGAGTTCCTGAATGGGAAACACATCGAGGGTAAAATAGACAATATCTTGGCACGATTTACTTGAGATGTTACAAATGGTATCAAAGCCAAGTGTTGGGCCAGTGTACCAACAAGGATGTTAGGCTCCCTAGGGAGAGAGGGTATAGATGTAAGTCTCACATTGGTTGAAAAGGAGAATGAAGCCTTCTTTATAAGAGGGTAGAAACCTTCTATACCAAGACACATTTTTCCTTGGCGACCAATTCGTCAAGTGAAAACAAAAATCATGAGTTCCTAGATGAACAACCCATCGGGGCAAAGCAAAAAATATCTTAGCACAATTTACTCGGGATGTTGTCATTTTTTGAGAAAAGTTAATAAGTTTAGTTTTATTAAGTTTTGATTAATATTCTCTCTAATTCTCAATCAGTTTCTTGATGTATCATGCTTTGATCTTTGTAGATGTTCTTGTGACAACCGGCAAAAATAATGGAACTTCCATACAACTCAACAATCTAATTATACATTTAATTACGTTCGTTATGACTTAATTAATGCATGATTAGGTCACGTAAAGCCTAGCAATCATAGGAGATGATTAAATATTTCCAATAATATCGTTACAATCGTCGCGTCGCGAGAAAACAACAAACCATGTCCGAATATTTTGGCAAAATGCTGAAAATTACTATTCACCTGAACACACTATTCATGCGAGCTAGTTCTTAAAACTGTCCGAACAAGCAACGAACGGCATGAAAGCTTTTTATCATTGAAACATAAATAAAAACCCCTAATTAGGGGCACAAAATGCTAAGACACTTTAACTTTCCGGAAAATGTGTATAAACATAAAGTGTCCGATCCCGCGCTAAACTGTAACAATAATAAATGTTCGCAACACTAAAAATTCAGCATTTTAATGTTTGTAAGACTTGAAAATAATATTATACATCCTAGATAAGTTTGGGGATATCAATGGGATACCCAAAACATAAGCTTTACCCCCCCCCCCCCCCCCCCCATGTGGGTCCCACAAGCATAACCTACAACAAGTTTAATAATGGAGAAAGTATGGCTTGCAAGATTATAAATATGGTGTTTGAAGATTTATTTTGACTAACTTAAACATTGAAGATTCATAACATATCATCACCATCATCACCCTTCCATTTTCTACAACATTTCAAGAAACCAAAACCCTTTCCACTTCCCTCCTAACTTTCGGCCACAACTAAACCCCACAACATCACCATTTTCATCCATTAAACACCATTTTCCTAGACTTACAACTTCATTTCAAGGTGATCTAAGGGTGTTTCAAGCATGGAGATGCATTAAGGGTCTTGTTCTTGGTATTTTAGAGCTTCAACATCATCATCTCCTTCATCAAATAACTCACTAATCATTTGCAAAGTTGAAAGATCATACATTGTTATTTTTAAGCATCTTATGACCTTTGCATATCACAACGGGTGTGACAATTCTTTCATTTTTGAGTTTTGTAGTCTTTGAGTCTTCATTATATATTGCTTTGGTCTTTCACCTTTGCATATGACAACGTGTTGTACTTAATGATTTGTTGTACTTTGATGATTGTTGTTTTTGATGATTTGCAATTCATTTCCTAAGTCTTGATAATTGAAGTCTTGAATCGTTATTTGATCTTTGCATGTGATAAGTCTAGTATATGATGATCTTAATGCTTTTGTGAATCATCAAGTATTAATTGACATGTATATAGTATATACACATTTAACCATTAAACAACTTGTGAATCATCTTGTTTTCCCTATAGCGAGCATAAACAAAAAAGAAGATTGATATGTGTATGCATTCAAACTACCAGTTTATTTGTGTGTGTATATATTTAAGGTAAGGATCCGTTATGAACCACCCTTTATTACGAGAACCATGAGAACTAATGTGAACACAATCAAAAGTACTTAAAAATACGCAATTTTTAAAAAGTTTTCGTTAAAACTCGCAACATATTATTTAAAAAACATTTTTTAATTTATTTTTGTAAAAAGTCTTGATTTAACTGTTCAAAAATAGAAAAAAAAATGTTTTTAGCATTTAGCTTGGATGGGTGGATGTAGGGTTTAGTTTTTTTCGAGGGGGGGGGAGGTTAGTATTTTAGGTGGTGGTGAGGTGAATTTATTTTGGTTGTGTTCACATTGGTTTTCGTGGCTCTCGCATGAACTCTGCCCTAATATATAATCAATAGCTAGTATTAGTTCACACAGTTCACTATTAATAGAGTTATTTACAAATAAAACTAACCCAATATATATATATATATATATATATATATATATATGTATATATATATAGGGGATGGATCATGAGAAAACTAGTTTAAATGAGAAAAAAAAAAAACTAACTAAAAAAGTCAAAAAAACATACCAAATTTTTTTTAATTTCTATAAAAAATTACAACTTTTTATGCATGGAAAAAAATTTTCAAAAAAAAAAATAATAAAATAAAAGTTTTTTGTTGTATTGCACATGTGCACTATTACGGATATAGTGCACATGTGTAGTACACATATAATGCACATGTGCAGTACAACAAATTTTTTTTTTTTTTGAAATTTTTTTTTATATAAAAACTAGGGATTTTTTTATAAAAGATTGTAAAAAAAAAAATTTGGTATGTTTTTTAGTTTTTTTTAGGTTTTTTTAGTTAGTTTTCTAGTTTTCTCATTTATATGTAGTTTTCTCATGATCCTTATATATATATATATATATATATATATAGGGGAAGGATGTATAGAAAACCCACTTTAATTTAGAAAACCCGGGAAACTCTAACCTCCCGATGTTTTTTTTTTTAAAAAAAATATACACATGTTATATACATGTTTTTAAGGTATTTGGGCCAAAAAAATCAAAAAAGCGCCGAGTAGATATTTTAAAAAAAAATAAACAAGTTTTGGTCTAACACGTGTTAGATTCATCTGACATATTTGTAACACGTGTTAGACCAAAACTTGTTTATTTTTTTTTAAATATCTACTCGGCGCTTTTTTGATTTTTTTTGCCCAAATACCTTAAAAACATGTATATAACATGTGTATATTTTTTTTTTAAAAAAATTCGGGAGGTTAGAGTTTCCCGGGTTTTCTAAATTAAAGTGGGTTTTCTATAGATACTTACACTATATATATATATATATATATATAGGGTTGGGCTCTATAGAAAACTCTATCTTTTTTAAAAAACTATGCAAACCCAATGTCATCCATTGATTAGCTTTCATCTAACTTGATCAATGGCTTTCATCATTTTGGTAAGAATTAGAATTAAAAGAAATCTTAAAATACACATTAATGATGCTGGAAGGGCATTTTGGGTAGAAGAAAAACATTTTTTGGCATTGGAAATGACAAAACCCACTAGTATCATCATCTCTCTCCTCTTTCTTCTAGTCAAATCTTTCAATACACTATTATCTCTCTCCTCTTTCTTCATCATGTGAAAGAGAAAAGCTTCAAGCTCTTCCATGGTGATCCTTCAATGGTGATCTTCATTTGAAGATAATTTCAGCATCATGTGGTCTGAAAAAATCACAAAGACACACGCACGAGTGGGTGTGTGATAAGAACGATGACAAGATGAATGTTTTTAGAGAGAGAAAGTTTCGATCTTCAAGTTCAGATCTACATCGTGTGAAAGAGAAAATGTTTGAAGATTGTTGTTTTAGAGAGAGAACGACGGCAGGATGAAGGTTTTTAGAGAGATGATTTTTTTTTTTGTTTTAGAGAGAGAAAGAACAATCTTCATCATGTTCATCTATAACACCAAGAACACACATACAAGTGTGTGAGAGAGAAGAAGTTTGAAGTATGTTGTTTTGGAGAGAGAACAAGACACACGCACGAGTGTGTGTGTGAGAAGAAGGTTTGAAGATCTTCTTCGTGTTCATCGGACGGTTATAGATCCGGTAAGTGTTCTTGAAATATCATTTCACACTTGATTTTGTGTTGAAATGGTTATTAATATGTTTTTGTGTGCTGAAAGTGTTTTACTAATGGTTGTTAATAGGATTTTGTATTTTAAATAAATAAAAAACTTTAGGATGAGATTTTGAACGGGTTTTTTTTGTTGGTTTGGTTGCTTGTTAGGGGCTTTTGATCTTAACAGTAGCTGTTTTTTGTTAGTTTGGGTTGCTTGTTTGGGTTTTTGATCTGAACAGTAAGTGTTTTTTTGTTTGGTTGCTTGATTCACAGACTCAGGCCCATAACATGTGTTAAGCCCCCTGTTAGAATGTTATATAACGTGTGTTGATTTACAGAAACAAACCCATAAAGATATTCAATTGACAAGCTGGATGGATGTAGGCGAAGTTAATGCGTGTTCTAGTAATGGTTAATGTTCATGTATTTTAAATAAATCCAAAACTTTAGGATGAGATTTTGAACGGGTTTTTTTGTTGGTTTGGTTGCTTGTTTGGGGCTTTTGATCTTAACAATAATTGTTTTTTTGTTGGGTTGCTTGATTTACAGAGACAGACCCATAACATGTGTTAAGCACCTGTTAGAATGATATGTAACGTGTGTTGATTTACAGAAACAGATCCATAAAAGATATTCAATTGACCAGCTGGATGGATGTAGGCGACGTTAATGCGAGGAAATTGAATAAGTCACATCCTTTGGAAAAGAAGTCTTCGTTCATTTATAACATGTGTTGGTGGTTCATGTTGTAACAGAACACCATGATGTAACCCGACTTGTATTCATGTATATGAAAGTGGTTTGCAAAACACCACGATGTGCATATACTGATCGTAACACGTGTACAAGTTAATATGGAACATACAAGTAAATATTGTAACACCGTATACCTGGGATAACATTTTGGAATGTATAACATGTGTTAAGCCTCTGTTATAATCTTTTTGTAACCTGACATGTATTCATGTATAAGCTAGTGGTTTACAAAACACCATGATGTGTATATACTGATCTAACATGTGTTACAATTTGTCTGTTCGAAACATGTAATTGCTTAACATGTGACAAGGGTAAAAACAGTCGACGGGGGCGATGAGTTTAATGGTGAGCTTAGTTAATATCGTAATCTTGTTGTAACCCCACTTGTACAATATCGTAATCTTGTTGTAACCCCACTTGTATACATATGATAACATGTAAGCATCCATTATAACCCGACTTGTATTCATGTATATGAAAGTGGTTTGCAAAACACCATGATGTGCATATACTGATCGTAACACGTGTACAAGTTAATATGGAACATACAAGTAAATATTGTAACACCGTATACCTGGGATAACATGTGTTAAGCCTCTGTTATAATCTTGGTTTAACCTAACATGGTGTCATGTATAAGCTAGTGGTTTCCAAAACACCATGATTTATATATACATACTGTAACATGTGTAACGTGTGTTAAGCCTCTATTTTAACGTGTGTTAAGACTTCCAGAATGGATGCATAAACTCCAATAGTAACTTAATAACAACATAGTATACCTGATATAACGTGTGTTAAGCCTCTTTTATAACGTGTGTTAAGACTTCCAGAATGTGTTAAGTCCATACCGTTTTAACATCGTGTACTAGACAAAACAATAAGAGTCTCACATTACATATTACTAGTAAACGAAAATACATAGCACTAAGAAAATGATGTACCGGTAATTTTGGAATATATAATATGAAACGGGTCATTTGTTTTGCACATTTTGGAATGTATAACATGTGTTAAGCCTTTGTTATAATCTTTTTGTAACCTGACATGTATTCATGTATAAGCTAGTGGTTTACAAAACACCATGATGTGTATATACTGATCTAACATGTGTTACAATTTATCTGTTCAGAACATGTAATTTCTTAACATGTGACAAGGGTGAAAACAGTCGACGGGGGCGATGAGTTTAATGGTGAGCTTAGTTAATATCGTAATCTTGTTGTAACCCCACTTGTATACATATAATAACATGTAAGCATCCATTATAACCCGACTTGTATTCATGTATATGAAAGTGGTTTTCAAAACACCATGATGTGCATATACTGATCGTAACACGTGTACAAGTTAATATGGAATTATAATCTTGGTTTAACCCAACATGGTGTCATGTATAAACTAGTGGTTTCCAAAACACCATGATTTGTATATACATACTGTAACATGTGTTACGTGCCTGACATGTATAACGTGTGTTAAGCCTCTATTATAACGTGTGTTAAGACTTCCAGAATGGATGCATAAACTCCAATAGTAACTTAATAACAACATAGTATACCTGATATAACGTGTGTTAAGACTTCCAGAATGTGTTAAGTCCATACCGTTTTAACATCATGTACTAGACAATACAAAATAAGAGTCTCACATTACATATTACTAGTAAACGAAAATACATAGCACTAAGAAAATGGTGGAGCTTCCTTTTACAGTCTGCCTTAGCTTTTCAGCGGCTACCTTTGCTGCCTTAGCTTTTCTGCGGCTATAACACGTGTTAGTTGTGTTGTGCTGTAACATAAACATGGTCATGATCCTTAAGCATCTGATCCATGTTTGACGAAACCAACGGTCCCGAGAATTGGATCTTGTTTCCCTTGTATCCATCACCATCCTAATAACAAAAAGATAAGATAACCGTTAAGTCGTTAACCAAAGATAACTATTAACTATTATACTTGGTGTTCGTGTTTCAAAACCCATATTCTATAATCGTGGTAATGATGGTGGTGGTGCGGTGGTGCCGGAGGTGTTTACGGTGGTGCCGGAGGTACAATATTGATGGTGGTGCGGTGGTAATGATGGTGGTGGTGCGGTGGTGATGGTGAAAGACATTATAAGATTTGGAAGACTTTAAGGTTTGTATGACATCAATATCAAAGGCAAAATCAATAAATGACCTAGATTTGATTTCCATAGGAAGAGAAGTCTATCAAACCGACCTGTGCATTTCGCAAGCCAATCTAACTTATTTTGCAGCACAGCTATAACCCAACACAAACTAGGGGTGTACACAAACCCTTCAATATGGATCAACATAGTTTGTTTCAGACTTTCATTATATCATAACTCATCAAAATGCAAAAAAAATAATAATAATAAAATTAATTCCTAATACTTACAACGCAAAATATACACTTTTTTTTTCAAAATGAATCACTTTTTTTAAGATACTGATTTATGCAACTAATTACGTTGCTAAATTTCAACATGAATATTATCAGGTCTTGTGAAAAAAAATATAAAAAAACTCTGTAATTACGTTAAAAATCATTCATCGAAGAATCAGCTATAGTTTGACCACAAAAGTCAACAAGTTATGAAAAATCAGGTCACGAAATCAAGATCCAGATCTACATCGTTGCATAAAATATAGTCCAAAAAATTAACCACAACGGGAAAAAAACAAACAATTGTGCCAATCATAACCGAGACAAATCGATGAAGAAACAGCTTTACGAAAACAAATTTCCATCAGAATTCACGAAATAGATCTATAATACTAGAATTACGATTGATAATCTAAAGAATCAGGTCATGAATAAATGAAAATTAATAAAATTGGGGTAAAAATAAAGGACCTGAACGAGCCAAACGGCGGTGGTGAAAGCAGCGACTCCCCAAGCGGCGACAGCATGGATATCGGTGGCTTGTGGACGGTTTTTTGGCTTCACGAGCTTTAGTGCTGCAGCGCCTCCCGCCATCGTCTTCGATCTTTCTCAAAAGTGAACCCAATGAGAGAGAGATTTGATGAAGAGAGAGAGAGAGAGAAACTAACCAGATTAAGAAAGAGAGAGATGTGTACAGATCTGGATATGAATGTGAATAAGTGTGTGTGAGAGATATGTGTGAGAGAGAAATGTGTACTACATTGGGTATTGGTATAAAGAAGAAAGAGAAGCTGGTATAATATGTCAGGAAGGGAGAGAAAGAGCAATGTAAAACAACCAAAATACCCTCCTTTTTGTCATCTCCAATCAGTGACGTGGCCAATTGTAGGCCTTGTGATGGGTTTTCAAAGTTTTCTAAAAATAAAGGGTTTCTTGTGTAGCATTGCCCTATATATATATATATCAAAATTTAAATTAAGTGCCTTTTGTTTCTTTTGACTTTAAGATCATAATTTAAAAGTAAATGTTGCGAAAACTATTCAACGTGTGGGTCTTGGTAGTTGGATTGGGTTCCGGATAGGTTATTGTATTATCTCTCTTCACAACTATGTTCAAATGACGTTGATGTAACCTTTTTCCTCAATCTTGGACGTCTTTCTCTAAATCCATATGCTACAAGTGTACCTAGGTATTATCTGTCAATTCATTAATGATATATTCATCTACTTGTACCAAAATTGTTTAATAACATCGTTGAATATTGTTAAAAGCTATTCAGTGTAATAATCTCCCATCTCCACATGGAGACGATAACAAGATCATAAAAAAAGTTAAATGAATTTCTTGATTTTTTATGGCTGCATCTATTCACACACCTTCTGACACTATTTGAACACTTTTTGTGTCCTAGACGTCTCGTATAGGGCTATACGAGGCGTCTAGGCACTGAATTCAAGGGGGTCTTCAGAGGCTGTCAGGCACAAAGTTTAAGAAACCCTAGACGCCTCGTATAGGCCTATACGAGGCGTCCAGGCATTGGTTTTTTTTTTTTTTTTTGTTGAAAGTGGGGGTGTTTTGGTGGGTTTTGGTGTGGTTATTTTGATAGTTTTTGAAAGAGTTTTTTTAGCGAATTTTGTTTTTTACATTATAAAAAATTTAACCGTTTTATGAGATCGGCTCTTTAAATAGATTCTATCGATTAAATATTATAATGTTTTTAACATTTTACTTTTTTAAATATTATTGTTCCGATTAAAATTTCATCTCGTTTAAATATTGTTTCCGTATTATATTCAAAACATATATTGTTTCCGTATTATATCAATTTAAGACAACAATCATTAAGTAACCGAATAATTGAAAACAAACGTAAATATGACATATATAAGATAACTTTTGTACATCCATAACAAAAATATATGAGATAAGTTTGTACATCCATAACAAAAATAAAAACTACAACTGGTCTACGCATCAGGCTCCGAATCTAGATCTGCCTGCTGCGGCTGCTGCTGATGTGGTGGAACCGGTATCGGGGGCAATCCCTCTCTCTCTCGTCTATCTTGCTCTGCCCGTACCAACCAACCTACCAAATCGTTGAGCCTGTCAAGCTCGGCTCGTACCTCCGGATGTAGCGCAGCTCCTGGGGCATGACCTGGAATAACGTGACGTGGAAACTGAGGCGCCCCGGGAGGTGGCGGTGGCTGTGGCATCGCTGCACCGTCTAAATCCACCGGAGGGTCCGGCACGGGCACTGCATCAGCAGGATCTGCTGGAGGATATACTAGCTCGAACTGCTCTAGTAGGGGCTCCTCTGTCCATATGCCCCCGTTGCGGTTTTTAAACCGCGGGCCAACGGCGAACCTCTTGATCAGTGTCATCCCCCACAGCGATGGAAAAGCCATCCGCGTCGGCATGACTGGCGGCGTCCGTAAATGTGGGTCCTACTCCGATACGATGCCCAATGAACGGGCAATTACGGTCACGTACGTGCCGCCATACAAAAATCCGCGCTCCTGCCGGTGATGGGCGGAGGCGTAGTACGGGGCTAGACCGTGTGCTAGTGCGCACGGCCTCCTGTACAACAAACAATAAAAGAAAACAAGTATCTGTGGTCGTACACCACTCACGGCTGTAGGCGCGCGCTGCAATAGAAGTAGCGAGCATATGGTGCATATACCTGCAGATAGTGTTAGCGAAATACAGAAACAGAGATTAATAAACAATACACATAATCACAATAATTGCTGCAATAAACGTACGTACCTGTACAATGGGTCGCTAATAAATGAAACCCTCCCCTTCGACTTGTCGTGCTCCCAAGTATTTGGCTCCGCAATCACCTGCCAAAACCCTAAAAGAGTGGGTCTATCAACCACCACTAGCCCCGCTGTGTAAACGTCAGTCTCGATCTCCTCCTGCCTGTATAAACCGCAATGCACCACAAACTGTGCTAGCGTCATCGAACGCAAAACACCTGCTAGCCTGAAAGAAACCTCAGGCGGAGGGGGAGCATCTGGGTGCGGAAGCGGCACTGGGACCCCAGGAGGGTGAAATGTGAATGACGAAAGGAACTCGACCAGCAGCTCCCTGTAGCTCGGCGTGTGCGCCAACTCAAAAAGACGATGCCACGGCGAATCGACAGGTATAAACCGACGCACTCTAGCCGTCTCACAAATCTCATCTATCGCATCCCAATCGATCGCTGCATGCGCTCCAATGTGCATCCTCCTAAGCTTCTGGCAATGACGGGCGGCAGGGGTGCCGTCGGGAAACTTTAGATACGGGTGACCGTGCAGCGGATCCGGAGGCGGTAGCCGCCTCCGTCGCGGACCCCGCGGCTGATCCCCCGGCTGTGCCCCATCAATATCAATCAGAATCTCATCGTCCTCCATAATTAATCTGCAAATAAATATCGTATACGTATAAAAACAATAATAAATAAATAAATAATAATAATAATAACAATAATAATAATAATAATAATATAATAATAATAATAATAATAACAATAACAATAATAATAATAATATAAAAATAATAATAACATTAATAATAATAATAATAACATAAAAATAATAATAACATTAATAATAATAATAAATAATAATAATAATAATAATAATAACAATAATATTAACAATAATAATAATAACAATAATAATAAATGATAATAATAATAACATTAATAATATTAATAATAATAATAAATGATAATAATAATAACATTAATACTAATAATGATAATAATAATAATAATAACAACAATAACAACAATAATAAGAATAATAATAATAATAACAATAATAATAATAACAATAACAATAATAATAATAATAATAATAATAAAAACAATAATAATAACAATAATAAAAACATTAATAACAAAAAAAAAACACTGCCTCGTATCTGCCTCGTATAGTGGTATACGGGGCGTCCTGTTCTACGTCCTTCATCTTCAACCTCAAGTTCAAACCCCCCAACCCAACAAAAACCTAATTTCAGGGCAAACCTACGGTCTAAAGGCAAAAAGGAGGCAAAAATACTAAACTACGGGCTGAAATGCGTACCAGGGATGCTTCAAATGTGACAACCCTCACTAAACCAGGTATCCGTACAACTTAATTAATAACTAATTACTGCTTACTTACTGTGCTTACTTGAACTTGCTGATAAACTGCTACTTGATTACTGATACATGTACTTACCTGCATCATACTTTACTTATCGTCACTACATTATTTACATGTTGAACCCTAGTGACAAACATGATGCACAAAAGCACAGTAGCACATGAACGGATAACCTATTGAACATGCTGATAAGCCAGCATCAGGCAGACACTGCCTCTAAGGCCTGTAAGAGCCTGAAATATTTTGCTACACTAGTGGTGAGTGTAGGGATATAAGGGTTATAGAACTGCGTCTCTAGGAATAAGTTTCAATGACTGGATGTGCCTAAAACGTACTCTAAGTACAAAAATTCAGCACTTTAATTTAAAAAAAATTCAGCATTTAGCTACCTAATAAAGTGCCAAAACATGGGGAAAAATATTACTAGACACTTTCCAAAGTGTCGGAAATAAGTTGTGTCACTAAAAATAATAATAACGACACTTTAAAGCTTTGTTAAGCGCTTTAACGAATTACTATCCAACCGTACAACCGGACTTAACCCGGGACATAAAAATATTGTCATTAACATTGTTTTTGTTTTTTTTTTCTGAGCCAGTTAGGGTCCCCGAATACCCTAACACCCGCTATATATTATAACACACTAGTAATTTAATTTATATTATTATTATTTTTTTTCCTAAGCTAACTAAATCTAAATGTCTAAGGGGCTGTTTGGCTAAGCTTATTTTTTTTACTTATTTACTTATTTGCTTTTTGAAAAGTTAAAAGGTGTTTGGGTTAGCTTATTATGTGAGAGGAATAAGTAAATAAGTCATTCCATTATGACTTATTTGCTTTTCAAATAAGCAAATAAGTAAATAAGTAAAAAAAATAAGCTTAGCCAAACAGCCCCTAAGTTAGGAACCAACCCAAATTACCCCACCCCCAACGAGTTCGGTTCCCCCCTAGGAAACACCACCTTAACAAGATATGATTATTTTAATTGTTGGTCCAATATCTTCTAAACATATGGTCCATTGGTTAATCAAACTTAGTGGTCCATAAATATGACCATAAGACTCACATTTCACTCAATCCACACTTAAAGAAAATTGTGCTCTCTCCTCTCCTCTCTTGATTCACGGCCGAGAGCTCACCCACCCACCATTCACTTTCAAATTTCAACCTTGAAATTCCACTTACATACAAAGGTGAAGGATCGCGTATAAGGAAGCTTGGTGCTTACGGATTGCCAAGGACCTCACCACCACGCTATTAACCACCCGTTTTTCGACTAGTTTCTTCCCTAGCCTCGAGCTAGTGGTATGTTGCTTAGAACACCTTCTTGAACTATTCTAAAGTGGTTAAAACGATTTGTAATGGTTAAAACTAGTAATCTTACAAAATGGTGCATTAAAGTCTACTAAAAACATGAAAAATGATGGTTAAAAGCTCATGTGTTGTGTAAATGTTGTAGTAATTGAAATTTGTGATTATTTAGACCCGATCTATGTTGTGGTAGCTCGGATCACCATTTAACCCGGTCTAGTCATGTTCTTGGATCATGACATAAGGTTATTTTGGAAGGAACAAGGGTTAAAAAGTGAAACTCTACCACACCCGAATCATGAACTTGAGTAAAAAAAAAACATTTTGACAAGTGAAAAAGTGTTTAAAACTAGTAGATCTACGTATCTACAACCGGTATTTTCAAAGGACCACGCGTCAAGGAAATCATGTTTCTAAAAGAAGGATCTTACAATGACAAGAATGATTTTTATGAACACACAAGTGTATAAACACTTGTGTAACACTAAGTTCCGACAAAGAACTAGCTTTGTCAAATGTTACTAGAAGTTGTAAAGATGCAATTTCTTTAAAAACGAGGCTTTTACGAAACCGGTTGGATTTATATAAAGATACACCAAAGATAAGGAGCTTTATCACATATTTTTGGATAAACTACAAGTTCATGTATTTTTGCGATTACAACTATTTTAACTAGTTGAATATTGTTTGTTGTTGAACAAGAAAATTGTTGGTTTGAATTGTAAAAGAAAATGATACGCTTGAAAGCGTGGCCACCTCCAGTTACAGAGGAAACTCTGGCGAAATTTTTCCAAAAACCTAGCACTTAGAACTATTTTCACAATAAGTGTTAGAAATACTTTTCGACTTGTTTTCGCCACGACTTTGTTTATAAAATATCGGAGGTGGGAATTTCACAAATTGAAACGCGATAAATATATATTTAGTATATATATTTTTCTTAACGACACTTGTCATGTGTTTATGATTATTTTGTGAAAATACTAGTATTATTTTTAGGATAAAAATAATACTACCGAATGTTAATGGATCCAAAATAATACGAACGCTTTCACCATAAATATATAAGTTACATCGGTAATTATATTACCACTCGATTGTTAAACGTAACTTACGCACTTACGGAAATATTTATGAACGCGTATTTTAACAACGTATTATTGGAGAAAAATTATGTGAAATTGGAAATATATACATATTAAGTGAGACTTAATGATATAATTTGAGCGCACATGTATTGAATCCCCCATCCTTGGGAAGGAGATTAACTACCAAGTATATACAGAATGTAAACACGAAATAGTTGTCTAACTATTTCCCAAAGACTTAAACTATAAAGCTAAGGCACGGCCGTCCGTCTAATAGAAATTAGCACCTGTAGGTCGTCGCACAGCTGCGTGAGCAGGAGATACTTGGTAGAGACGCTTCACTGTGAGTTCATGTCCCCCTTTTCTCTTAACTGTTTTCAGTTTTTAACTGCGGGGGTGAAATACATGTTACTATGATTACGAATGTTTCTTACATGGTATGGTCAGCTAAGGAAGGAACTGTTAGGTTATGTGATTGGGTAGGTGAAACCCTAAGAACATTAGTCCTCGTAGTACGATCGAGGGATACGAGTGATAGGCCTATTTGAGCATAACAAACACCACCCATGCGCCCGCAGGTTGGACCATGTGGTGACCCCGTCTTAACACCACCCATGCGCCCGCAGGTTGGACCATGTGGTGACCCCGTCTTAACACCACCCATGCGCCCGCAGGTTGGACCATGTGGTGACCTTGTCGTAACACCACCCATGCGCCCGCAGGTTGGACCATGTGGTGACCTTGTCCTATCCCCTCCCATGCGCCCGCAGGTTGGACCATGTGGATACACAATAACTGATATGTTTCCTTATTTGCTTTCATACCAGAGTTTACAAAACATTCATACTTGCAATGATTACAAAGGTTTATTCGCGCGCACATACTAAACACATGAACTCGCTCAACATTATTGTTGATTTTTCAACTTACATGTATTTCAGGGAATTAAAGGATCTGGCGCGGTATGACACGTTTTCCCGCTGCACTAGTTACAAGGTCATCCGGGTTTGGGGAAATGTGACTCTTTCCTGGACAAGTCACAATCCTTAAACTGTGTTTATGTCATGTTGATGTTTGTGATTGTTAAGACAATGTTGTTGTATTTGGTTTTCAAAACTTAATTAAATGGATGATCTTGCATGGTTTTATTTCATATAGCTTTGTTATGGTTAAGCTATGGTATTAAGAAGTCACACCAAATTAACCACGCTTCCGCAAAGCCAGGGTGTGACAGCTTGGTATCAGAGCTCTGATCATAGCGAACTAGGATTCTTTCTCGAGTCTAGACTATGATCACTAGGGCTCTCACGAAAACATTTTACTGCATACCACTTAAGTCCAGATCCAAAACTTTTTACAAACAAATGTTGAGCACATTTTATTATTTATAGGCTCAGCCTGGAGGGCTGAGGCTCGGTCTGGAGGATCGAGGATCGGTCTAGGTGACCGAGGTAGTTGAGCACGTTGATTTATTATAGGCTTAGCCTGGAGGGCTGAGGCTCGGTCTGGAGGATCGAGGCTCGGTCTAGGTGACCGAGGTAGTTGGCTAGTGAGGCTAGGAAGAGTAGGCTCAGTCATGAAGGCTGAGGCTCGGTCAAGGGGACCGAGGCTCGATCTAAGAGGTCGAGGTGGAGGATAGAGCAGTCTTAAAGACTGGGAGAAATTGGCTAGTGAGACTAGGAGAATTATTTGATTGACTAACATGTTTATATGATTATATGATTGATTATCATACGTATATGTGTTTGTGTTACAAACGTCATGCTTTCATCATGTACTAGAAAGATGGACACTACGAATCCCATGGCCATAGTATCAGACGACATAATTTCATCGAAGCACGAGGTGTACATTTCCGATACTACCGGCACAGACAATGACGACTTGCAGCCCTTTGTGCGCTGCCTGAAGTCGTAGCAGAGCCTACTGATGGCCATCTTGTTGGGAAATTGCCACTCGCGGTGGTCCCTGCTCCTGTGCCCTTGCCGCTTATCCTGTTGATGATATGCCCTCCCAACGTGGCCTCTGACGACGATAACGATCTACTGGAGGAGGACCCATTCGAGGGCAGGGCCCTATTGCTGCTGGTACTAGACTACTGCATGCGGACGCTCCTGTAGGGGAAACTCATGTCCATTCCCCTATCCCAGACTCATTTGAGTTTCTGACATCCGCATCTTCGCACATACAGGGAATGCAGCACCACTCACACGACGCCGACCCTGATATGGCATCATCAGCTGCACCGGATCCCGCCCACAGCTTTGAGTTGATCACGATATTGAGGTTGATCCTGCTTTTCCATCTGGTTTTGATCCAGACCATGACCTTGAGTTCATACACTTAGACCAGCCCTTAGAGGATCCTATAACCCCCTGTGTTTGTTGATCCAGCTAATCTTGAGATGGAGTTTTTCATCCGGAGCCGGCCGTGGCCCCTGAGCCAGGCGCTGCTCCTGGCCCCGTATTAGAGCATGACCCTGTTCATGCCAATGCACCTACTGCTGCTCCTTGATTGATCATCTGCTTGGACGAGAGAAAATTTGGGGTAACTGTGCAAGACAATTTATTATTACGGGGGCCCACGTAATAACGACTTGTAATGCACAGAAATCCTGGTGGACTCTGCGGGTCAAGCTAATGAAAACCAATGTAGCAGGAAACATCTAAAACACGAATGACCAAGGCGAGGCGATGTAGTCTCGAGTTCATTCTATTACAAGCAACAAGCCAAATTGGCAAGCCTTTGTGAAGGCTCATAAATTTATTTTCCCCACTCATACATTGAGTATATTTACGTGTGAAATTGGGTGATTACATGATGGCTTATGGTGCTATGTATCTCATAGACAACTGAAATGTTGTCTAGCCCGCTTCATACCATTTCGACAGAAGAGAATGCCACCCAGACGTGTCACAGACACCAGTACGTTGCCACGGACAGAAGCCGAGCTGCATAAGCGCATCTCACAGGCAACTGCACGACGTAAAGCCCTCCGCTCTAAGCACAGCAATGGCACCACTGGGAACAAACCCCGCCCCAACTGGCTGCACCTATAAGCAGTCCCTGAACTGCAAGACTTTGAACCTTGACGAAACAGGAGGCGTCGTGGCATTTGTTCGTTGGTCCGAAAAGACCGACTCCATTCTAACAATGAGTAACTGTTCGCCCCAACAGGGTGTTACTCATATCTCGGGGTTATTTCTAGATGGCACACTCTCATAATGGAACCTCCAGGTTCAGACCCTTGGTACAAGATACTGCTAATGCACTGAGCTGGGACGAGCTCAAAGGAATGATGGAGAAGAAATACAATTCTAGGGCTGGAAACCAGAAGCGTGAGGTAGAGTTCCAGAATTGAAAATGGACGGACCAGAGATTCCTGAATACATCCAGCAATCTCACGACTTGTCTAGGGTCGTCCCCTACTTAGTCAAACCGGAGTTCAAAAGGATGGAACGATTCATTTGGGGACTTGCACCCCAGATCAGGGGCATGGTTACTCCCTCGAAGCCCTCAACCATTGCAGAGGCTATCAATATGGGTGATTGATTTATAACATGAGATGTTATGTGATTGATTTGATTTATAACGTGAGATGTTATGTGTTGATATTGTTGTATACTTACGTACACTTTACTTACTATGACCAGACCCATACCATCATCATTTAGAAGATGCCTCCAAGACGGGATGTACGCATACCCACCAACGAGGCGGAACTTCAGGGAATCATTGCTGCAGTCATCGCACAATACGAGGCCCATCACTCCGAGCGCAACGGAGGTACCTCAGGAAATAACTCACCCAACGGCTGCACTTACAAGCAGTTCTTAGGCTGCCAGCCCCTACATTTTGACGGCACTGGGGGTGCCGTAACCTTCGTACGCTGGATTGAGAAGACGGACACTGTTTTGCGTGCGAGCAAATGCGCCCCAAGAGATCAGGTCACGTACATTTCCGGGCTGTTCCGAGATGGGGCTCTGTCATGGTGGAAACTTCAGGTTCAGACAATGGGCGAGGCTGCTGCGTATGCACTATCATGGGACGAGCTGAAAGAGCTAATGCATAAAAAGTACTGTTCGAGAACAGAAAGCCAGAAGGTAGAAACTGAGTTTTGGAACTTGAAGATGGAAGGTCCAAAAATAGCCGAGTATGTGGAGAAGTTCCAAGTTCTATCGCGTATCGTTCCTTACATGGTAGATCCGGAGTTTAAGAGGATTGAGCGTTTCATTTGGGGATTGGCACCCCAAATCATGAGCATGGTAACGGCATCAAAGCCTGCAACAATCACTGAGGCCATCAATCTAAGCGTAGCCCTGACGGAAGAGGCAGTCAGGATGAACAAATTTTCAACCTCTGAGGAGAAGAAGGAGACTCATGTAGAGTCATCTGGGGACAACAAGAGGAAGTTGGCAAATTTCAAACAGGGTACCCAGTCGAGTAGCAATGACAAGGCCAAAAAGAGAAAAGAGTACACGGGTATCCTACCAAAGTGCGACAACTGTCGACGACCCCATAACGGGCGGTGTAGATATGGAAAATGTGGTAACTGTGGCAAGGTGGGACATGTTAAGGAAACGTGTCGGCAAGGTACTAAACCTGGAAATAGAGGTCAAGAGGGTAATGGAAATCGCGGAGGAAATAACGACGACAACAACTATCAAGGCAGGGATGGTGACAATCAAGGCTGTGGCCAAGCATGCTTTAATTGCGATGACGTGGGGCATTTCAGGAAGTATTGCCCTAAGAACACTCAGGCACGTGGATAAAAGCTCAACAGCGGGGATAGAATCCGAGCGTGGATATCGGTACGTCTCATAATAGTCGATGTTATTGTCTATTCGACAGTATTGTCAAATTTTAGCTTCAGAAAATATAGTTGTTTTAGTAGTAAGTAACCTAGATACCCAGTTCTCGATATAACAAGCCTAACAGAAGCTTCGATGTGGTAATTGGGATGGACTGGTTGTCGAACAACCCGGCGGAGATTGTCATCCGCGCCCCGACGACGAACGGGGAAATGATTGTGATTCATGGCGCAGGATACGCTCCTACGGATTATCAGACAAAGAAGACACGAAAATTTTCGCACACAGGATGTGTTGCATTCTTGGCTCATGTCGTGGAAAAAGAAGCCGAAGAACCAAAACTCGAAGATATCCCTGTGATTGGAAGATACCCCGAAGTCTTCTTCGAAGACTTGCCGGAATCGTCTCCTCCACGATTAGTCGAATCCCGCGTCGATCTAATTCCAGGCCCCGCACCCGTGGTCGTTGCATCGTAGCGACTTACATTTTCGGAGATGCAAGGATTGACAGAGAAGTTTTAGAAATGGGTAGAGAAGGAAGATAACAGACCAAAATTCCCTTTTGGGGTAACCCCATTTCTACTCGTCAAAAAGAAGGATGTTGATTTTCAAATAAACACCAACTACCGGGAGCTGAACAAGCTGACGATCAAGAATAGATATCCTCTGCCAAGGACTGATGATCTATTCGACCAACTGCAAGGTTCAAGCTTTTATTCAAAGATCGACCTTCGATCTGGATACCATCAGTTAAGGATACAAGGGGAGAGTATCCCAAAGACAGCCTTCAGAACTCGTTATGGACACTACGAGTTCCTTGTTATGACGTATGGTTTGACAAACGCACCTGCAGTCTTTATGGACTTGATGAATAGAGTTTGCAAGCCGTACTTGGACAAGTTCGTGATTGTGTTTATCGACGACATCTTGATCTATTCAAGAACAAAGACCGAGCACGAACAGCATCTTAGAGCCATTCTAGAGCTACTGAAGAAGGAACAGCTGTATGCCAAATTCTCCAAGTGCGAATTTTGGCTACGTGAAGTCCAATTCCTTGGGCACGTGGTAAATGGAGATGGAATCCACGTGGATCCAACCAAGATCGAGGCGATCAAGGATTGGGAAACGCCAAAGACGCCAACCGAGATTCGACAATTCTTGGGTTTGGCTGGCTACTATCGAAGATTCATTGAGGATTTCTCAAAAATCGCTCAACCATTGACGCTCCTCACCCAGAAAGATAAGAAGTTTGATTGGGGAATCAAACAGGAAGAAGCGTTCCATATACTGAAGGATAAGCTCTGCAATGCGCCAATCTTAGCACTACCGGAAGGTACGGATGATTTTGTGGTATACTGTGACGCTTCGCGTCAAGGATTAGGTTGCGTGTTGATGCAACGCCAAAAGGTTATTGCTTACGCATCGCGTCAGTTAAAAGTGCATGAAAAGAACTATACCACACACGATTTGGAGCTTGGCGCAGTGGTTTTTGCTTTAAAGATCTGGAGACACTACCTTTATGGTACAAAGTGTACAATCTTTACAGATCACAAGAGCCTACAGCACATATTCAACCAGAAGGAGCTGAATATGAGGCAAAGACGATGGGTTGAGTTGCTGAACGATTACGACTGCGAGATAAAGTATCATCCAGGGAAGGCGAATGTGGTCGCCAATGCCCTAAGTCGGAAAGAGAGGATCAAACCCATAAGGGTTAGAGCTTTAGAAATAATTATCTGAACCGATCTTTCCTTGCGCATTCGTGCCGCGCAGAAAGAAGCTCTCAAGGAAGGAAACCTTGAAGAAGAATATCTCCGTGGGATGGAGAAGCTACTGGTACCAAACGAGGAAGGAACGTTATGCTTCGAGAAAAGGATTTGGGTTCCTCTGTTTGGTGGTTTAAGGAAAGTTATTTTGATGAAGCTCACAAATCACGGTATTCTATCCATCCTGGAGCGGATAAGATGTATCAGGATCTCAAAGATTATTATTGGTGGCCTAGGATGAAAGGCGATGTTGCTGTGTATGTGAGCAAATGTTTAACGTGCGCTAAGGTTAAAGCCGAATACCAGAAGCCTTCAGGACTTCTACAACAACCTGAGATTCCCAAGTGGAAATGGGAACAAATCTCCATGGATTTTATTACAAAGTTGCCAAGAACGCCAAGAGGCCATGACACTATCTGGGTGATAGTGGATCGATTAACAAAGTCAGCACACTTCTTACCCATCAGGGAGAAGGATAACACTAGCAAATTGGCTGAAATTTACATGAGAGAGATCGTCGCGCGCCATGGAGTACCTCTCTCAATCATCTCTGATAGAGACGGAAGGTTTGTGTCAAGGATATGGCAATCCTTCCAAGAAGCCTTTGGCTCACAATTGAATCTGAGCACTGCGTTTCATCCGCAAACTGACGGTCAGAGCGAGCGAACGATACAGACTTTGGAAGACATGCTGAGAGCGTGTGTTATGGATTTGGGCGGTAGCTGGGATAAACATTTACCTTTGGTTGAATTTTCATACAACAACAGCTACCACACCAGTATTGGTGTCGCGCCATTTGAAGCCCTCTTACGGACGCAAGTGCCGATCACCCTTATGTTGGGCTGACGCAGATGATAGGCAGCTTGCTGCTCCCGAAATCGTCCGAGAGACGACAGACAAGATTGCGCAGATTCTTAAACGCATCGAAGCAGCTCGCCACAGACAAAAGGCCTATGCGGATCCAAACCGGAAACATGTGGAATTCCAAGTTGGAGAAATGGTGTTATTGAAAGTTTCACCCTGGAAGGGGGTGGCACGCTTTGGAAAGCGTGGGAAGTTAAATCCGCGCTACATTGGTCCTTTCCGAGTTTTGGAAAGAATAGGACTAGTAGCATACAAGTTGGACCTACCTGCTGAACTGAATGGTGTTCACGATACATTTCATGTATCCAACCTAAAGAAAAGTCCAACTCAAGTCACCGTTGCCATTCCCACCGACGAGATTCATGTTGACGACACGCTCCACTTCGTTGAAGAACCTGTTGAGGTCACGGATTGGAAAGTTAACAAGACCCGCCGGAGCAGTGTCAAGCTCGTCAAAGTTCGTTGGAATGCCAGACATGGTCCTGAATACACCTGGGAACGTGAGGACCGGATGAAAGAGAAATACCCCCACCCTTTTCCTAAGAACCCTGCATCTACAAGCAGAACTTAAATTTCGGGACGAAATTTATTTAACGGGGGGAGAATGTGACAACCCTCACTAAACCAGGTATCCGTACAACTTAATTAATAACTAATTACTGCTTACTTACTGTGCTTACTTGAACTTGCTGATAAACTGCTACTTGATTACTGATACATGTACTTACCTGCATCATACTTTACTTATCGTCACTACATTATTTACATGTTGAACCCTAGTGACAAACATGATGCACAAAAGCACAGTAGCACATGAACGGATAACCTATTGAACATGCTGATAAGCCAGCATCAGGCAGACACTGCCTCTAAGGCCTGTAAGAGCCTGAAATATTTTGCTACACTAGTGGTGAGTGTAGGGATATAAGGGTTATAGAACTGCGTCTCTAGGAATAAGTTTCAATGACTGGATGTGCCTAAAACGTACTCTAAGTACAAAAATTCAGCACTTTAATTTAAAAAAAATTCAGCATTTAGCTACCTAATAAAGTGCCAAAACATGGGGAAAAATATTACTAGACACTTTCCAAAGTGTCGGAAATAAGTTGTGTCACTAAAAATAATAATAACGACACTTTAAAGCTTTGTTAAGCGCTTTAACGAATTACTATCCAACCGTACAACCGGACTTAACCCGGGACATAAAAATATTGTCATTAACATTGTTTTTTTTTTTTTTCTGAGCCAGTTAGGGTCCCCGAATACCCTAACACCCGCTATATATTATAACACACTAGTAATTTAATTTATATTATTATTATTTTTTTTCCTAAGCTAACTAAATCTAAATGTCTAAGTTAGGAACCAACCCAAATTACCCCACCCCCAACGAGTTCGGTTCCCCCCTAGGAAACACCACCTTAACAAGATATGATTATTTTAATTGTTGGTCCAATATCTTCTAAACATATGGTCCATTGGTTAATCAAACTTAGTGGTCCATAAATATGACCATAAGACTCACATTTCACTCAATCCACACTTAAAGAAAATTGTGCTCTCTCCTCTCCTCTCTTGATTCACGGCCGAGAGCTCACCCACCCACCATTCACTTTCAAATTTCAACCTTGAAATTCCACTTACATACAAAGGTGAAGGATCGCGTATAAGGAAGCTTGGTGCTTACGGATTGCCAAGGACCTCACCACCACGCTATTAACCACCCGTTTTTCGACTAGTTTCTTCCCTAGCCTCGAGCTAGTGGTATGTTGCTTAGAACACCTTCTTGAACTATTCTAAAGTGGTTAAAACGATTTGTAATGGTTAAAACTAGTAATCTTACAAAATGGTGCATTAAAGTCTACTAAAAACATGAAAAATGATGGTTAAAAGCTCATGTGTTGTGTAAATGTTGTAGTAATTGAAATTTGTGATTATTTAGACCCGATCTATGTTGTGGTAGCTCGGATCACCATTTAACCCGGTCTAGTCATGTTCTTGGATCATGACATAAGGTTATTTTGGAAGGAACAAGGGTTAAAAAGTGAAACTCTACCACACCCGAATCATGAACTTGAGTAAAAAAAAAAAACATTTTGACAAGTGAAAAAGTGTTTAAAACTAGTAGATCTACGTATCTACAACCGGTATTTTCAAAGGACCACGCGTCAAGGAAATCATGTTTCTAAAAGAAGGATCTTACAATGACAAGAATGATTTTTATGAACACACAAGTGTATAAACACTTGTGTAACACTAAGTTCCGACAAAGAACTAGCTTTGTCAAATGTTACTAGAAGTTGTAAAGATGCAATTTCTTTAAAAACGAGGCTTTTACGAAACCGGTTGGATTTATATAAAGATACACCAAAGATAAGGAGCTTTATCACATATTTTTGGATAAACTACAAGTTCATGTATTTTTGCGATTACAACTATTTTAACTAGTTGAATATTGTTTGTTGTTGAACAAGAAAATTGTTGGTTTGAATTGTAAAAGAAAATGATACGCTTGAAAGCGTGGCCACCTCCAGTTACAGAGGAAACTCTGGCGAAATTTTTCCAAAAACCTAGCACTTAGAACTATTTTCACAATAAGTGTTAGAAATACTTTTCGACTTGTTTTCGCCACGACTTTGTTTATAAAATATCGGAGGTGGGAATTTCACAAATTGAAACGCGATAAATATATATTTAGTATATATATTTTTCTTAACGACACTTGTCATGTGTTTATGATTATTTTGTGAAAATACTAGTATTATTTTTAGGATAAAAATAATACTACCGAATGTTAATGGATCCAAAATAATACGAACGCTTTCACCATAAATATATAAGTTACATCGGTAATTATATTACCACTCGATTGTTAAACGTAACTTACGCACTTACGGAAATATTTATGAACGCGTATTTTAACAACGTATTATTGGAGAAAAATTATGTGAAATTGGAAATATATACATATTAAGTGAGACTTAATGATATAATTTGAGCGCACATGTATTGAATCCCCCATCCTTGGGAAGGAGATTAACTACCAAGTATATACAGAATGTAAACACGAAATAGTTGTCTAACTATTTCCCAAAGACTTAAACTATAAAGCTAAGGCACGGCCGTCCGTCTAATAGAAATTAGCACCTGTAGGTCGTCGCACAGCTGCGTGAGCAGGAGATACTTGGTAGAGACGCTTCACTGTGAGTTCATGTCCCCCTTTTCTCTTAACTGTTTTCAGTTTTTAACTGCGGGGGTGAAATACATGTTACTATGATTACGAATGTTTCTTACATGGTATGGTCAGCTAAGGAAGGAACTGTTAGGTTATGTGATTGGGTAGGTGAAACCCTAAGAACATTAGTCCTCGTAGTACGATCGAGGGATACGAGTGATAGGCCTATTTGAGCATAACAAACACCACCCATGCGCCCGCAGGTTGGACCATGTGGTGACCCCGTCTTAACACCACCCATGCGCCCGCAGGTTGGACCATGTGGTGACCCCGTCTTAACACCACCCATGCGCCCGCAGGTTGGACCATGTGGTGACCTTGTCGTAACACCACCCATGCGCCCGCAGGTTGGACCATGTGGTGACCTTGTCCTATCCCCTCCCATGCGCCCGCAGGTTGGACCATGTGGATACACAATAACTGATATGTTTCCTTATTTGCTTTCATACCAGAGTTTACAAAACATTCATACTTGCAATGATTACAAAGGTTTATTCGCGCGCACATACTAAACACATGAACTCGCTCAACATTATTGTTGATTTTTCAACTTACATGTATTTCAGGGAATTAAAGGATCTGGCGCGGTATGACACGTTTTCCCGCTGCACTAGTTACAAGGTCATCCGGGTTTGGGGAAATGTGACTCTTTCCTGGACAAGTCACAATCCTTAAACTGTGTTTATGTCATGTTGATGTTTGTGATTGTTAAGACAATGTTGTTGTATTTGGTTTTCAAAACTTAATTAAATGGATGATCTTGCATGGTTTTATTTCATATAGCTTTGTTATGGTTAAGCTATGGTATTAAGAAGTCACACCAAATTAACCACGCTTCCGCAAAGCCAGGGTGTGACATCAAATCTTCGAAAATACGTATCTGTGGCGTATAAAAGTAAGTTTGCCGTATATGTGTGTGTTTTGTGGTTTGGGGGTGATAACCAGGGTCGTCTAGGTCTCCCCCCTAGTATACGAGGCATAGACGCCTCGTATAGAGCTAGACGACCCGTCTAGCCTTTTTATTAAATTACCATTTTACCCCTGTAGAGCCCCCAGTATAGGCCTTAATCAGGGGTAAAATGGTAATTAACCAATTCAAAAAGATTTTTCTGGAATGGTTAATTACCATTTTACCCTTGATTAAGGCCTATACTGGGGGCTTTACAGGGGTAAAATGGTAATTTAATAAATATTTTTTTAATAATTAAAAAAACCCAAAAAGTTGCCACCCACCATGTATGACGCGTATAGACTTATACGTGGCGTCTAGTGTTTTAAATTACCTTTATGCCCCTGATTCAGGCCTATACTAGGGGCTTCTCAGGGGTTTAATGGTAATTAACTAAAAGATTTTCAAACTTCAAATTTTAAAAAAGGAAATATTGCCGCCCAGAAAGACTATCCGTCCAGCTCTATACGAGGCGTCCTTTTTTGTTAAATTTAAATTTAGAAATTCAAATTTTAAAAATTTAAAAATCCAAAATGCCGCTCAAACAGACGACCCGTCCAGCTTTATACGAGGCGTCTGTGTTTGGTGAAATGACCTTTTAGCCCCTCGTTTAAGCCTAGACTGAGGGCATATCAGGGGCAAAATGGTCTTTTGACCATACGTATACGACCCGTCTAGGTCTATACGAGGCGTATATTTGTAATTTTTTTTGTAATTATAAAAAGAGTTAACTGCCAGTTTCGTCCCTGTGGTTTGGTCACTTTGGCCATTTCAGTCCATTTTTCAAAAATGCGCCATTTTCCTCCCCCACGTTCTGGAAAGGTGCCATTTCAGTCCAAAAATCATAACCCAGTTAAGTCGGTTTGTAAATAAGGACTGATTGTGTAAATTTGTAACATAAAGGACTGATTGTGTAAATTTGTAACACCACCACCACTAGCCCTGCTACCACCACCACTCCGCTGCCACCACCACCACCACCGCCACCACCGCCACCACCGCCACCACAGCCACTGCCACCAACACCACCGCCACCACCGCCACCACAGCCACTGCCACCACCACCACCACCGCCACCACAGCCACTGCCTGAACTTAACCTGAACCTCACTCCGGTCATCGTTCTCCACCATTGTTCACCTCCGTTCATCGTCGTCATCCTCTTTCAACTCTGTGATGATGATGATGATCGGCTGTGAGGCTATGAACTCGAAACCGGCACTCGAAATCTGAACTTGAAAATTCAAATGGAGATGATGATAGTTGCAGGTTTGGTCGCCGGTGGGAGTGAATCGGAGAATACGGAGATGAAAATGAATGGTCTGCAATCACCACCACCATCAAAACAGTCAATGAAAATTCAAATATTTGAACATGTTACTGTTCATCGTTTTCCCCAAAACAGTCAACGAAAGTCAAACCCGATCCGATTTCGATTCAAAACATGATTATAATGTAATTAAACTTGCAGAAACATAATATAAGTAATAACATACTGATTTAACGAGTAAAACCGATCCGATATCGTTTGGAATGGCGGCTCGACTAAGCTCCGGCGATGGTTTTTCCGGCGAGACTTGCAGAGGTGATCAGAAGGTCTTTTTCGAGTGTTAGAGGATTTCCGACGATGTCAGGCACTATCTGGGTTGAATAAAACGCGTGGGTGTGTTGTTTTTAATGCAGAGCATAGAGAGAGAGTAGAGAGAGTGGTGGTTCCGGCGGTGGTGGCGGTTGTCGGAGATGATTGACGATGATGATGAACTCTTGATCGCACAAGCCAAAGATAACCGCACAAGATCCCGTAGTCGCGGTGGTGGCGGTTGTCGGAGAGGATGACGACGATGAACGAAGGTGAACAATGGTGGTGAACGATGACCGGAGTGAGGTTCAGGTTAAGTTTAGGTGGTGGCTGTGGTGGCGGTGGTGGTGGTGGTGGCAGTGGCTGTGGTGGCGGTGGTGGCTGTGGTGGTGGTGGTGGCAGTGGCTGTGGTGGCGGTGGTGGCGGTGGTGGCGGTGGTGGCAGCGGAGTGGTGGTGGTGGCAGGGCTAGGGGTGGTGGTGTTACAAATTTACACAATCAGTCCTTTATGTTACAAATTTACACAATCAGTCCCTATTTACAAACCGACTTAACTGGGTTATGATTTTTGGACTGAAATGGCACCTTTCCAGAACGTGGGGGAGGAAAATGGCGCATTTTTGAAAAATGGACTGAAATGGCCGTTAACTCTTATAAAAAAATGATAAAAATATGAGCAAAAATATTATTAAACTGTTTTAATCAATTCTAATTATAAAAAAAGATAGAAATTTTTATAAAAATGTTATTAAACTGTTTTAATCAATTCTAATTATAAAAAATGATAGAAATTTTTATAAAAATGTTATTAAATTGTTTTATGCAATTGTAATGATAAAGAAAAATTATAGAAATTAATACAAAAAATCTTATTAATTACAATAAGAATAATTATCGACACAAAAAATTCTATTAATTACAAAAATCATTCTTCCGTATCACTGTCGATGTAATTAAGACTGGGGTTTGATCTTGGTGGAGGATTTATTATCGATGTATACCATTCTAGACGTGGCAAGTACATATCTTCCCATTGTTCTGTATGGGGTCTTCAGTGGTTCAACCATAGCCCGTGTGCTGGTGGCATTGGATAATCCCCTTCCAGCTTAACATGTACGAAGTGGTTCTCGTTAACATGTGCAAGCGTTATGAATAATGGTTGTTGATTAGCCGGAGGACTTAGTATCGGGAAGAAAGTGAAACTCGCACCCATGGTTGTCGTTAACAGGTGCACCCCGATATCGTATGTTTGTGCAATAAGAAGTCATGCTAAGGGGAAGTCCACCCAGTGATCCGGGGGACAACCGGACACTGAATCCCAAATTAGGCCCTGACGATGTTGTAACAACCCTCGGTAAAACCAACACCCTCATAATATTCTGACACTCTAGTATATTATAGAATGTCCCAAGATGTCTTATATTACACCCCGTATGTGAAAACCGAGCCCGAATTATGTTATATTATTTAAATAAAATATAAAAGCTTAAATTTAGGGCTGAGGCGGGCCGCGTGAACCCACCCCAAACCCTTACGCGGGCGGTATGAAGGCTAGAATCAGAAATCGTTGACTTCTTTAGTTAAAGCGGGCCGCATAAGAGTTCTCGATTGTGTACGCGGGCCGCTAGAGATCATCAAACGCGGAGACATCCCAGGCCGACACGTGTCGACATCGTGGCGGGTCTACAAGCTGACCCAACTAAGCTACCCTGTTGACCAGGGTTGACGCGGGCCGCGTAAGCCCCGCTTGTATGTTACGCGGGCCGCGTGAGAGTCCAATTCAGCAAGTATAAATAGAACGCATCAGTTTTCGTTTTCCGTCGCTCATTCTCAATTCTCAAATCACAATTTCTGTAGAAGAGGCATTATAGTCGGGTATTATACCCCTAATTAGCGAGGTTCTGCTCCGTTGTAAGTATTATAACCCCAGTTTCGGAATAGTTACGCTGCCCGATTGATTTAGGGTTCCGTAACAACTGTCGTGGTTCTGCCCGACGTAGTTGTTGGAATACCGTCTCGGGGAGGGTATCATTAATCTTTTCAAAGGGTTATGGTACTAACCTATGTACATTTGTATAAATTATAGATTATATCCAGGAAACCCTTACGCGAAGTCTAAGATAGCAATGTGAGTAATCCTTCTTTTGTGTAAACCTTTTTGTTTACAAAACCTTAAATGTTTTACTATGAAATTTAGCAGTGATTGAGTCTTTGTAGTTCTTCAATTACTGCCGGTATGTTGGGGTTTTGTATACAAAATGTACTACACTGTGAGTAGTAAGTCGAGGATGACAATACGTTACCATTGGACAATGAGTTAGCCAATGGGTAATATGACCCACAAGTCAGGGTTGACAATACTAATGGAGTAATTGTGTAGACATAAACAATGTGATCGCTCTCAATACTGTTCACTGTGACTTTTTATTTAAACTTGATTAAACTAGGATTCACTCACCAGTATTTCCGACTGACAAATGTTTTTAAAACACGTTTCAGGTAACCCAATGTGACAACCAATTAGTAAAAAGCCAGCTGGAGAGCACTGAAGGCTTGGGAAAAATGTGGCTATAAAAGTTACCAAATAAACGATGTTTTAAAATTCAATAATATAGGGTTTATCCCTATAAATGTATTGTAATAAGAAACTTGGGTTTTACCCATGTGATTATTAATATTAAATGAGGTGGTTTTACTCTGATAAACATTTCCTAACTACGATCCTGATGTAAATTCCGCTGCAAGATTAAATAACTGATACCACCGAAACTCTGAGATCGCGTCCGCCCGTTCTCGGGAATAAGGGATCGGGGGTTGCGACAGAAGGTGGTATCAGAGCCTAGCCACTGGTCTGAGCCAAAGAAGTGTTCTACTGACACTTAAATTCTAAATTTTGTGTTAGGAAATAAATTTCAGAAATAAGTGCATAACTGTAATTATTTGTTATGTGTTATTTGACTATTTGTTAGTTTACAGTATGAGTGATCAAGGACCCTCAGATCTGAATCATCAGTTATCTGATTCACCTAGGAGTGAAGGTACATCATCACAGCCTGCCCTTTCTGGGTATTCTGTTGATCAGGAAGAAGGAGTGTTTGCTTTTAGAGCTCAGTCAGAAGAGCCATTCCCTCATAAGAAACGAGGATGGTTCAGTAAGGAAGCCTTTGCTCGTAGGAAGAGAATGCGAAAGTTGCAACAGCAAAGAGTTTTAGCAGCTGCTAAGCGTAAAACAGATGCCCATACTCAAGATATGCTAAATAGAAGCCTAGCTAATTTTCATATCCTAGCTACAACTGCTGCTGACCCAAGTCTGGAACAACTAGTAGCCCCACAACCACAAAACCCAGAACAACCCATGGAGATAGAAAATCCTGACAACCAAGTGGAGATGCACGACTTTAACCCAGAAGAAATCCCTAGGGTACCTGCACCAAACCCCCTAGACCCAAATTACGACCCCTGGTGGGACGACAATAGGGACTTTGTGCAACGTTACCCTATCCAGGAATACCCACCCATACAGAACATAGAAGCCTATCCAGGTATGGACCCTTTAGATCCCTATTACCAAGATGATTATATTAGGGAGATCTTAGAGGATCCTTACCAATTTCAGGAACTTTCACCCCCATATCAGGAACCCGCACCCCATATCCCAAACCCAGTCTGAGAACCTGCACCCCCAATGAGTGCAGAAAACATCCAAGAACTTAGGACTTTTGGGGAGGAAATTTTAGAAAGTAGTGAGAGAATGTGTCAGGTGGGAGAGCGTCTCGTATGGAAATACGATGAACGCAATATGGATTTCTGGATGAATCCATATCCTTGAATAAGATGGTGAAATGGTAGTAATAATAATAATAAAATAAAAAAAATAGAATAAAAGTATGTGTGTATGGATGCATAGTACTATTAATATAATTTTCTTTCTGTTGGTATTGTAATCTTTATTTCAATACTAGTGTGTAATAGATGCATAATAGTATATGAATAGAGTAAAAGTAGCAATGATCTACGTTTTTTACTAGATTGAGTGTCATGTGATTAATTATATTAAGATATTAATTGTGATATTAATATGGGGTAAATGTTTAAAATTCAGATGGCCGATGACGAAAATCAAGGAAATCTGAATAATGATAACCAGAGTAACATTAACGTGGTTAATGAGAATCCAAGCATCAATAACAATGGAAATCAAGTGGATAATAGTGCTATCCAACACATAGTGGCACAAGGAATTATAGATGCAATGCCATTTATTCTTCAAACTGTTAAGGATGCTGATAATAAAAGTAAACATAGCAGTAAGCGACCAATTGAACCAGAAAACAGCGTGAACAATGGACCAGTTTTTCAAATGCCTATTCCCAAAAGAAGAAGAACCGTGTCTTACGGTTGTTCTTATAAAGAATTCTGGTCTTGTAAACCAATGGAATTCTCGGGCAACGAAGGGGCCATTGCAACCTTACGCTGGATAGAAAAGACTGAGGCAGTCTTAAGGATAAGCAAGTGTGCTGAAGAAGATAAAATATTGTTTGCTTCTAATCTGTTTAAGAATGCAGCACTAGAATGGTGGAACACTATCCTCCAATCAAGGGGAAGTGATAGAACCTACAATATGGAATGGGAAGAATTTAAGAACAAAGTAGAAATGAAATTCTGCCCACCCAATGAAAAAGAACAGATAGCAAACAAATTCCTAAACCTTAGGATGACTGGTGTGGATAGTAAGGGATACACTAAAATATTCTTTGAATATGCCAGAATAGTGCCAACTCTTGCTTCACCAGAACCAGTGTTAATCTCCCGTTATATTTGGGGATTAATTAGGGAGATTAGACATGTAGTCAAGGCAGCTAGACCTCAAACTATAGAAGAAACTGTAGAACTAGCCAATACCTTGACTGATGAGTTAGTCCGTACCCGAGAAGAGGATCAAATGAGGAACCTAACCCAGAAATTGACTCAAGAATTTTGTTCTGGAAATTACAATCGTAGGAATACGGGTTCTACCTCTACACCATACTGCAAAGTCTGCAAGAAAAAGCATTCGGGAAAATGCTCCATTCTCTGTAATTATTGCAAGATGCCAGGACAAAAGGAAGAAAATTGCAGGAAGAAATCCAGTAATGGATTATGCTACAACTGTGGAGAAAAAGGTCATATCAGGCCAAACTGTCCGAAATTGGCCCCAGCTGCAAACAACAAGAATACAAAAAATGCTAGAGCATTTGTTCTGACTGCAGAAGAAGCCAAGATGATCCCAGACGTTATAGCGGGTACGTTTTTAGTTAATGATATATTTGCTAAAGTATTATTTGACTCTGGTGCGAACCAAAGTTTTATCAATACTTCGTTTTGCAAAATTCTAAATCAGTCATTAACTAAACTTACACAAGAATGTCTAGTAGAAACAGCTAATGGAGAAACTATTAGGATTTCTGAAATCTTGCAGGGAGCAAGAATATAAATTTTTAACCAAATGTTTATAGCAAACTTATATCCCATGAATCTGGCAAGATTCGATATTGTTTTAGGAATAGATTGGTTAATAGCCAATAAAGCCAATATTTTATGTGATCAAAAGTCAATTCAAGTAAATTCACCAAAAGGTAAAACGATCACAATTAAAGGAAATAAGCCCTATAGATCCACAAAATTTATATCTGTGATGAAAACCGCAAGTTGTATAAGAAAATGTTCTATAGTGTATCTGATTTCCATAATCACTAACACTAAAGGAAAAGATTTAAAAGACATTCCAGTAGTATCTCAGTTTTCAGATGTATTTCCAGAAGAATTGCCAGGGCAACCTCCAGACAGAGAAGTTGAATTCAGAATTCACCTGATACCAGGAACATCACCGATTACCAAAGCACCTTATCGTTTGGCACCCGCCGAAATGCAGGAACCGAAGAAACAATTAGATGAATTGTTAGAGAAAGGATTTATACAGCCAAGTTCGTCGCCATGGGGAGCGCCGATACTGTTCGTTAAAAAGAAGGACGGATCAATGCGTATGTGCATTGACTACCGTGAATTAAACAAGGTCACGATTAAGAATCGGTACCCATTACCGAGAATCGATGATATGTTTGATCAACTGCAAGGAGCTCGATTTTTCTCAAAAATCGATTTAAGGTCAGGATATCATCAGTTAAAGGTACAGGAAGAGGACATTCCTAAAACCGCTTTCAGAACAAGGTATGGTCATTATGAATTTACTGTCATGCCATTTGGTTTAACCAATGCCCCAGCTGCATTTATGGACATGATGAACCGAATATGTAAGCCATATTTGGATAAATTCATAATTGTTTTCATAGATGATATTCTCATTTACTCTAAAAATAAAGAAGATCATGCAAGACATTTGCACGCACTTTTAAGTTTACTAAGAAAGGAAAAGCTTTATGCTAAATTCTCTAAGTGCGAATTTTGGTTAGAACAGGTACAATTCCTTGGACACCTAGTCAATCATGAAGGAATTCATGTAGATCCAACAAAGATTGAAGCAATTACTAAATGGAAAACCCCTGAGTCACCAACTGAGGTTAGAAGTTTCTTAGGGTTGGCCGGTTATTATAGAAGATTTATTCAAGATTTTTCTAGAATAGCTATTCCTTTAACTAAGCTAACCTGTAAATCTGTTAAGTTTGAATGGGGAGTAAAACAAGAAGAAGCTTTTAAAATTCTTAAGTATAGATTAACCCATACACCCATATTAGCGTTACCAGAAGGAGCTAAAGATTTTGTAGTCTATTGTGACGCTTCTAAATTAGGTTATGGATGTGTATTGATGCAACGTCAGAAGGTTATAGCCTACGCATCTAGACAACTTAAGAATCATGAAGAGAATTATCCAACCCATGATTTAGAATTAGGAGCTATAATTTTTGCTCTTAAAATTTGGAGACATTACATTTATGGTAGCAAATTTACCATATTTACTGATCATAAAAGTTTAAGGTATGTTTTTGGGCAAAATGAATTGAATATGAGACAAAGACGCTGGATGGAGATGCTTAGTGACTATGATTGTGATATCCAATATCATGAAGGAAGAGCAAATGTAGTGGCAGATGCTTTAAGCCGAAAATATCATGAAAAGCCAAAAAGGGTACGTTCTCTTAAATTAAATCTGCAAGTAGATTTAAATGATCAGATAAGAGAAGCACAAGAATCAGTAATCAAGGATGATTCTGAAAAATTAAAAGGTATGCTAAAAGCATTAAAACAAGGAACAGATGGAATTTGGAAATTCCATGAAAAGAGAATATGGATACCTAAATTAGGAAACCTACGTCATCGTATACTAGAAGAAGCCCATAAATCTAAGTATACAGTGCACCCAGGAAGTGATAAAATGTACAAGGATTAAAGGAAAAATTTCTGGTGGATAGGAATGAAGAAGAACATAGCAGCCTATGTTTCTAAATGTTTAACTTGTTGACAAGTTAAAGCTGAACACCAGAAACCCTCAGGTTTGTTACAGCAATTAGAAATGCCAGTTTGGAAATGGGAATTGATAACAATGGATTTTGTTACTAAATTACCCAAAACCAAGAAAGGAAATGATACAATCTGGGTGATTGTAGATAGGCTAACTAAGTCAGCTCATTTCCTACCAATGAAAGAAACTTTTAGTATGGAACAATTAGCTAAATTATATGTAAATGAAATTGTTTCTTTACATGGTATTCCTTTATCAATTGTTTCTGATAGAGATAGTCGATTTACCTCTCATTTTTGGTCAAGTTTCCAAAAGGCAATGGGAACCAAGTTAAAATTGAGCACAACTTATCATCCTCAAACGGACGGACAAAGCGAAAGAACAATCCAGACAATGGAAGACATGCTTAGAGCTTGTGTAACTGATCTTGGAGATAATTGTGATGATCACTTACCTTTAATAGAATTTTCTTATAATAACAGTTATCACACAAGTATTAATGCCGCACCATTCGAAGCACTTTATGGACGAAAGTGCCGAACCCCAGTCTGTTGGGCAGAAATTGGGGAAAAACAACTATCTGGACCTGAGATAGTGCAAGAAACAACCGACAAAATTATTCAAGTCAAGGAACGACTGAAAGTCGCACGTGATCGACAAAAGAGTTATGCCGATAACCGGCGCAAGCCATTGGAATTTCAAATAGGAGATAAGGTATTGTTGAAAGTCTCTCCTTGGAAGGGAGTAGTAAGATTCATCAAACGAGGGAAGCTAAGTCCCAGGTATATTGGACCTTTTGAGATTATTAGAAGAATAGGACCTGTAGCCTATCAGCTACAACTGCCAGAGGAAATGGCAGGAATACATGATGTATTTCATGTATCTAATCTCAAAAAGTGTTTAGCTGATGAATCACAAATAGTACCTTTTAAGGATATAGAGGTAAATGAACAACTCAAGTTTGTAGAAAGGCCTCTGCAGATTGAAGACAGGAAAGTAAAAAATCTCAAGCACAAGAGACTAGTTCTAGTCAAAGTAAAGTGGGACTCCAAAAGAGGACCAGAGTACACATGAGAGCTTGAATCAGAAATGCAAAAGAAATATCCGCATTTGTTCCAGTGGATCTCGAGGACGAGCTCTAAAATAAGGTGGGGAGAATGTAACAACCCTCGGTAAAACCAACACCCTCATAATATTCTGACACTCTAGTATATTATAGAATGTCCCAAGACGTCTTATATTACACCCCCTATGTGAAAACCGAGCCCGAATTATGTTATATTATTTAAATAAAATATAAAAGCTTAAATTTAGGGCTGAGGTGGGCCGCGTGAACCCACCCCAAACCCTTACGCGGGCGGTATGAAGGCTAGAATCAGAAATCGTTGATTTCTTTAGTTAAAGCGGGCCGCATAAGAGTTCTCGATAGTGTACGCGGGCCGTTAGAGATCATCAAACGCGGAGACATCCCAGGCCGACACGTGTCGACATCGTGGCAGGTCTACAAGCTGACCCAGCTAAGCTACCCTGTTGACCAGGGTTGACGTGGGTCGCGTAAGCCCCGCTTGTATGTTACGCGGGCCGCGTGAGAGTCCAATTCAGCAAGTATAAATAGAACGCATCAGTTTTCGTTTTCCGTTGCTCATTCTCAATTCTCAAATCACAATTTCTGTAGAAGAGGCATTATAGTCGGGTATTATACCCCTAATTAGCGAGGTTCTGCTCCGTTGTAAGTATTATAACCCCAGTTTCGGAATAGTTACGCTGCCCGTTTGATTTAGGGTTCCGTAACAACTGTCGTGGTTCTGCCCGACGTAGTTGTTGGAATACCGTCTCGGGGAGGGTATCATTAATCTTTTCAAAGGGTTATGGTACTAACCTTTGTACATTTGTATAAATTATATATTATATCCAGGAAACCCTTACGCGAAGTCTAAGATAGCAATGTGTAAGGACTCTCAAATATGTCATAAACCAACCCACAATTTAAAACCCGGACCCCTGAAACCTTACCCTATATAAAAAATTTAAGAAAAACCAAACTTATGGGTTTCAGGCGGGCCGCGTAAGAGACAAGTATGTCTTACGCGGGCCGCGTCAACATTGGGTTGACCGGATAAGCATAATCGTGCCACATGTCAACTATCTGGTACACCTACGTATGACTAGTCAACCCTATTCGTAGACTGGGCGGCAACGCGGGCCGCGTAAGGTTAAGCTGAAGACTTACGCGGGCCGCGTAAGGTTTCAATTTCAGCTAGAAATAGCCCATCACTTGCACAGTCCACTGGTGTCGATCAAAACTTTCAAAAACGATTTCATATCACTCTGAAGTCGAAAATTTATATATAATTAGCGAGGTGCTGCTCCGATACCGGGTATTAACTCGATCGCTGCTACGATTCAATGTCCAATCGATTAAACTATCCAATGGATGTTTAAGTGCTGCCCACATCAGGGTTTATGCTTTGTCATTCGTCGTTAATTCGATGGATGTTTAAGTATCCCACTTTGTCATTCGATGTGAGGGTTTAATCTCGTGAGTTATCGTAAATGTTGTATTAAGTTACTAACCGAGTTGTGTGCATGTTATTAAATTTAGGTTAAAAGGCTAATCAGTAGGCTAGGCTCTGCTCAATTAAATATGCAATGTGAGTCATTCTCTTTTTATCAAATTTGATTTCAAAAGCATGTTTATTTTCAAGGTTATAATTACAGGGATTAAGTTTATGTAATCACCAAATTACAGCCAGTATGTGGGGTTTTGTATACATTACTTATTTCCCGTCACCATTGGACAACGAGTTAGCCAATGGGTGATCTGACCATAGTTACAGAAACGAGTCGAGTGACAAATACTGTGGGTAGTTGGTTGATATCTGGAAACATTGTAATCTCCCTTAATACTGTAAATTATAACAAACGAGTCGTTTTCATAAAAAGAATGATTCACCAGTATTTCCCGCTGATAAAACCTTTTTCAAACATGTTTCAGGTGATCTATTGTGACCAAGGAAAAGTGCTGTGAAGCACTACAAGCTTAAGGAAGTGGCTCAATATAAAATAAAGAAACATGTTTTGTAAAATAAAGATTTCTCCGTAAAATCTTATGGTTGTAAATTACCGGGGTTTTTATCCCGAGTTGTGAAATAAAATAATCGGGAAAATTGCAGTTTTAAAACGATCCTGAAGAAAACTTCCGCAGTTAAATAAATACCACGGGATTTTCTGTCTCGCGGCTCCTGAAACGGGTCAAACCGGGTCGGGGGCCGTGACAGAAAAAGGTGGTATCAGAGCCACTGATTTAAGCCAATTAAGTATTTAGAAATACTTAATTTTACTGATTGCCAATTTTGTGATTATATGTTTTATTAATTGAATATTTGTGTACAGTATGGGTAAGCAAAAGTTGTCAAACATCTATCTTAAATTAGATAGGTCATCCAACGAGAAAGGAAGTTCCTCCCAATCAAAGTCCTCAAATCACTCTGTAATTCCTGAAGAAGGAATATTTGTCCGAAAGGCACACTATGAGGAGCCATTTTCTCATAATAAAAGAAGTTTGATTATTAGGAAAAGTCAGGAGAAATTAAAGAAATCCCGAGAAAAGAAAGTTAACCAGGAATTAACCAATAAAACACCTTGGGAGGACAAGTTAGATGAGAAATGGGCAGATCTTTATATGCTAGCTACTGTAGCAATAAATGCAAATCTTTAAATATTTTGACACAAGTCTTAGCACCTTTATCACCTACAGTCCAGAAATCTTATTCAGTAAATAAATAAATTTACAATAAAAACCTCGTGTGTTTTAGTTTTCAATTGTTTTGTAGTTACCCAGTCTGAAATAATATTTAAAGGTTTTCTATGAAATTTTGTTATAATTTTTAAATTAGTAATTGTGTGTATTTTCCATAACAGCATGAGTGACTTGTCTGAAGCCCTTCAGAACCTAAATCTCTATCCGGTAAAAATAGAGGTTTCCAGAGATTTCAATAGGTATATACCAGATATAGAAGAACCTATTGAATTCAATGCTCCACCTCCGGAGAAACCCAAGCCCAAGAAAAGGAGAAGATTCGTGGGATGGAGGCGTGTGCGTAGGAGAAAACCCGTCACTAGAAAGATGCCTAAAATAGAAAATCCCTTAGACAAAGGGAAGGGAATTGAAGTCGAGGAAGAAAATAGGCAGATGGGAATACAGTTTGAAGAATATTCTAAGCAAATAGAAATGGAGATTGGAGGAGGTTCAAAACCAACTCAGATAGAAATTGGAGAAAGCTCTAAACAAACCCAAGAAATGACATTACAGGAGGAGTTAGATTTTATATTGGCAAGCTGTGATACTACTAAGCCTGTCAATGAAAATGTTTTTACTCATCCTATTGAAACTCAACTCCCTATAAACTTAGAACCAGCAATCCCAGAACCTATAATTCACACCCAACCTCTAGGAATGGACGAATGGTGGACGAATGATTGGCAGTTCCAAAACCTGCTCAACTGTCCTTATTCCTTTCTCCCTCAGTTTGACCCTGAACCAATACCTAACCCACCAATGAGCAATGAGAATTTAGCTGAACTCCGCCACTTTGGCGAGGAGCTGGTGGATGCAGGAAATAGGATCAGGGAAGTAGGAGAACAGATCTCCTGGAAGTACGATGAGAGGGAACGCCGTTACTGAAATACCATCTGACAAGGGGTAGTATGGTGTGAGAATGTGAAACTGTGGTTGTAAATTAAACAAGTAAAATATAGCTTGTGAAATAACCTAAAATAAAACTTGTGTAAGATAATGGTGTGTATTGAAGCATACTATAAAATGGGAATCGAGAAATCGATAGTTTTGGTTATATGTGCTTTGTGAAATTTATATGATTGTTTTGTGTATAATTGTTATTTATTCGATACTAATAAAATTATATATATTAATTATCAGATGGAAAACGCTAATAACGAACCAGTTAACGAGGTTAATCAATCTGAGCAACACCCGGAGGATCAATTTTTAAATAGGCAGGATATAGAAAATATCATTGCTCAGGGGATAGCCAATGCTATTCCAGCAATAGTTGCTGCTGTTAGAAACCCAATCGAACCGCAACAAATCGTTCCTAGCAAACGTATATCTGAAGATAACTTCAGCAATAGCGTAAACGGAGGCGGTAATCATACTAATCATAATAATGAACCACGGCAGGCTATGAATTGGGAAGAATTTAAGAGTCTTGTAGAAAGAAAATTCTGTCCCGAATATGAAAAAGATCAAATGGCGAATAAGTTCTTAAACCATCGAATGATGGGTGTAGATTGTCGCGGTTATACTTCGACATTCTTTGAATATGCTAGAGTGGTACCAACGCTGGCTTCGCCAGAACCGGTACTCATTTCTCGCTATATTTGGGGACTAATTAGTGAAATCCGCAATATCGTTAAAGCTGCGAGACCTCGTACTATTGACGATGCAGTGGAATTAGCTAATACCCTAACTGACGAACTGGTACGCACAAGAGATGAAAACAGGAAAAAGGAATTGGCTCAGAAAATTACCCAAGGATTTCATATGGGTAATAATAGCAATTTCAAAAGAAGAGGAACAGGTCAATCTTCAACTTCGCCATTTTGCAAGAATTACAGAAAGAAACATTATGGAAGATGTAATGTAATCTGCAACTTCAGCAAAGCCATAGGACATCGCGAAGAAGACTGTAGAAAGAAAACAAGAGTCTGCTATAACTGTGGAGAAACAGGACATTTTAAGCCAGAATGCCCTAAATTGGTCAAATCAGCAGACAACAAAGCCAAGACAGCCAACGAAGCTACTAAGAAAAATGTTCGAGCCTTTCAGTTAACTACTCAGGAAGCCGAGATGATTCCTGACGTGATAGCTGGTACGTTCCTAGTTCACAACATTTACGCAAAAGTATTATTTGACTCTGGTGCAAACCAAAGTTTTATCAATACTTCATTCTGCCAAGCTCTTAATTTACCCTTAACCAATCTTAGGCATATTTTTACAGTCGAAACGGCAGACGGAAATTCTGTTAGTATAGATAAAGTTTTGCAAAAGGAAAATATAGAACTCTCAGGTCATAAATTCTTTGCAAACCTATTACCTATGAAATTAGCCGAATTCGATGTTGTGTTAGGAATGGATTGGTTAGTAGCCAACCATGCTCGAATTCTTTGTGATAAGAATTCCATAGAAATTCAGGCACCTACCGGAGAAGTGATTATGATTACAGGAGATAAACCACGAAAACCCATGAAGTTCATTTCAGTAATGAAAATTGCTAGTTATGAACGAAAGCAAGGAATAGTATATATGATTTCAGTAATCATTAGTACTAAGGGTAAAGAACTTAAGGAAATTCCTGTAGTCTTAGAATACCCAGATATATTTCCAGAAGAACTCCCGGGATTACCCCCAGATAGGGAAGTAGAATTTAGAATTCATCTAATTCCAGGAACTATACCGATAGCCAAGGCACCTTATCGGTTAGCACCCACAGAAATGTTAGAACTGAAAAAGCAATTAGATGAATTACTAAGTAAAGGTTTCATACAACCTAGTTCATCCCCGTGGGGAGCACCAGTGTTGTTTGTAAAGAAAAAGGATGGTTCAATGAGAATGTGTATTGATTATAGAGAATTGAATAAAGTTACAATTAAGAATCGATACCCATTACCTAGGATTGATGATCTTTTCGATCAACTTCAAGGAGCTAGATATTTTTCTAAGATTGACTTACGCTCCGGATACCATCAATTGAAGGTACAAGAAGAAGACATACCTAAAACTGCTTTCAGAACTAGGTATGGTCATTACGAGTTTACAGTCATGCCCTTTGGGTTAACGAATGCACCTGCAGCATTCATGGACATGATGAATAGAATCTGTAAACCGTATTTAGATAAATTTGTAATTGTCCTCATAGACGATATACTTATTTATTCCAAAAGTCAGAATGAACATTGTCAGCACTTGCATGCACTCTTAACTTTGTTAAGAAAAGAAAAGCTTTACGCCAAATTCTCGAAGTGTGAATTTTGGTTGCAAGAAATGCAATTCTTAGGACACATGGTGAATCACGAAGGGATTCAAGTAGACCCTGCTAAAATAGAGGCAATTACCAAATGGAAGGTTCCATAATCCGCAATGGAAATTAGAAGTTTTATAGGTTTAGCTGGATACTATCGATGGTTTATTAAGGATTTTTCCAAAATAGCTGTACCATTAACTAAGCTAACCTGTAAAGCAGTTAAGTTTGAATGGGGACCTAAACAAGAAGAAGCCTTTAGGATCTTGAAACAGAAATTAACCAATGCTCCAATCTTAGCCTTACCAGAAGGAACTGAAGATTTTGAAGTATACTGTGATGCTTCAAAACTAGGATTTGGATGTGTGCTAATGCAACGCAAGAAGGTAATTGCTTATGCTTCAAGACAATTGAAAAAGCACGTAGAAAACTATACGACTCATGACTTAGAATTAGGAGCCGTAATTTTTGCCCTGAAAATCTGGAGACATTATATGTACGGAAGTAAGTTTACTGTCTATACAGATCATAAAAGTTTAAGATATATATTTGGGCAAAAAGAGTTAAATATGAGGCAAAGGAGATGGATGGAAATCCTAAGTGACTACGACTGTGATATTCAATATCATGAAGGAAAGGCAAATGTAGTTGCAGATGCCTTAAGTCGTAAGTACCATGAGAAACAACGAAGAGTTCGTGCTCTTAGATTAAATCTACAGTTAGATTTAATGAAACAAATAAAGAATGTTCAGGAAACAGCAATCAAGGATGATGCTGAAGGAATAAAAGGACGAATAAAAGAATTAGAGCAAGGAGCTGATAGAATTTGGAGATTCCACAAAAGTAGAATATGGGTACCTAAGCAGGGAGAATTAAGAAATAAGATTTTAGAAGAAGCCCATAAATCTAGGTATACCATGCACCCTGGAAACAATAAAATGTACCAAGATTTAAGAAATAACTTCTGGTGGATAGGAATGAAAAAGGATATAGCTAGATATGTTTCTAAATGTCTTACTTGTTCACAAGTTAAGGCAGAACATCAGAAACCTTCAGGTCTACTACAACAGTTAGAAATGCCTATATGGAAATGGGAACTCATAACAATGGATTTTGTTACTAAGTTACCCAAAACCAGAAAAGGTAATGACGCGATTTGGGTAATTGTGGATCGATTAACCAAATCAGCTCATTTTCTACCTATGAAAGAAACCTTTAACATGGAAAGATTGGCAAAGTTATATGTAGATGAAATTGTATCCTTACATGGAGTTCCACTCTCCATTGTTTCGGATAGGGATAGTCGTTTTACTTCTCATTTCTGGACTAGTTTCCAAGAAGCAATGGGAACTCGACTAAATCTGAGTACTGCATATCATCCACAAACAGACGGGCAAAGTGAAAGGACGATACAAACTCTAGAAGACATGCTCAGAGCATGTTTGATAGATTTTGGTGGGAATTGGGACGATCACTTACCATTAATTGAATTCTCCTATAACAATAGTTATCATTCAAGCATTGAAACTGCCCCATTCGAGGCACTGTATGGAAGAAAGTGTAGAACTCCAGTTTGTTGGGCAGAAATAGGAGAAAGTCAATTGTCAGGTCCTGAAATAGTACAAGAGACGACCGACAAGATTACACAAATCAAGGAAAGACTGAAGACAGCTCGAGATCGTCAAAAGAGCTATGCCGACAATCGACGCAAGCCTTTAGAATTCCAAGTTGGAGACAGAATAATGTTGAAAGTTTCTCATTGGAAAGGAGTTGTTCGATTCGGTAAGAAAAGAAAGGAAAGCTAAGTCCAAGATACGTAGGACCATTTCTGGTGATCCAACGTATAGGACCAGTTGCTTATCGGTTACAACTACCGGAGGAGTTAGCTGGAGTACATGATGTATTTCATGTGTCCAACCTCAAGAAATGCCTATCAGATGAATCCTTGGTGGTACCTCTCCAAGATATAGAGGTAAACGAAAAGTTAAAATTTGTTGAGAAACCTCTTCAAATAGAAGATAGAAAGGTGAAATTTCTCAAACACAAACGGTTAGTACTTGTCAAGGTCAAGTGGGATTCAAAGAGAGGACCTGAATACACTTGGGAGCTGGAATCAGAAATGAAACGAAAGTATCCTCACTTATTCCAATGAATCTCTAGGACGAGATTTTAAATAAGGTGGGGAGGATGTAAGGACTCTCAAATATGTCATAAACCAACCCACAATTTAAAACCCGGACCCCTGAAACCTTACCCTATATAAAAAATTTAAGAAAAACCAAACTTATGGGTTTCAGGCGGGCCGCGTAAGAGACAAGTATGTCTTACGCGGGCCGCGTCAACATTGGGTTGACCGGATAAGCATAACCGTGCCACATGTCAACCATCTGGTACACCTACGTATGACTAGTCAACCCTATTCATAGACTGGGCGGCAACGCGGGCCGCGTAAGGTTAAGCTGAAGACTTACGCGGGCCGCGTAAGGTTTCAATTTCAGCTAGAAATAGCCCATCACTTGCACAGTCCACTGGTGTCGATCAAAACTTTCAAAAACGATTTCATATCACTCTGAAGTCGAAAATTTACATATAATTAGCGAGGCGCTGCTCCGATACCGGGTATTAACTCGATCGCTGCTACGATTCAATGTCCGATCGATTAAACTATCCAATGGATGTTTAAGTGCTGCCCACATCAGGGTTTATGCTTTGTCATTCGTCGTTAATTCGATGGATGTTTAAGTATCGCACTTTGTCATTCGATGTGAGGGTTTAATCTCGTGAGTTATCGTAAATGCTGTATTAAGTTACTAACCGAGTTGTGTGCATGTTATTAAATTTAGGTTAAAAGGCTAATCAGTAGGCTAGGCTCTGCTCAATTAAATCTGCAATGTGAGTCATTCTCTTTTTATCAAATTTGATTTCAAAAGCATGTTTATTTTCAAGGTTATAATTACAGGGATTAAGTTTATGTAATCACCAAATTACAGCCAGTATGTGGGGTTTTGTATACATTACTTATTTCCCGTCACCATTGGACAACGAGTTAGCCAATGGGTGATCTGACCATAGTCACAGAAACGAGTCGAGTGACAAATACTGTGGGTAGTTGGTTGATATCTGGAAACATTGTAATCTCCCTTAATACTGTAAATTATAACAAACGAGTCGTTTTCATAAAAAGAATGATTCACCAGTATTTCCCGCTGATAAAACCTTTTTCAAACATGTTTCAGGTGATCTATTGTGACCAAGGAAAAGTGCCGTGAAGCACTACAAGCTTAAGGAAGTGGCTCAATATAAAATAAAGAAACATGTTTTGTAAAATAAAGATTTCTCCGTAAAATCTTATGGTTGTAAATTACCGGGGTTTTTATCCCGAGTTGTGAAATAAAATAATCGGGAAAATTGCAGTTTTAAAACGATCCTGAAGAAAACTTCCGCAGTTAAATAAATACCACGGGATTTTCTGTCCCGCGGCTCCTGAAACGGGTCAAACCGGGTCGGGGGCCATGACAGAAAAAGATGGTATCAGAGCCACTGATTTAAGCCGATTAAGTATTTAGAAATACTTAATTTTACTGATTGCCAATTTTGTGATTATATGTTTTATTAATTGAATATTTGTGTACAGTATGGGTAAGCAAAAGTTGTCAAACATCTATCTTAAATTAGATAGGTCATCCAACGAGAAAGGAAGTTCCTCCCAATCAAAATCCTCAAATCACTCTGTTATTCCTGAAGAAGGAATATTTGTCCGAAAGGCACACTTTGAGGAGCCACTTTCTCCTAATAAAAGAAGTTTGATTATTAGGAAAAGTCAGGAGAAATTAAAGAAATCCCGAGAAAAGAAAGTTAACCAGGAATTAACCAATAAAACACCTTGGGAGGACAAGTTAGATGAGAAATGGGCAGATCTTTATATGCTAGCTACTGTAGCAATAAATGCAAATCTTTAAATATTTTGACACAAGTCTTAGCACCTTTATCACCTACAGTCCAGAAATCTTATTCAGTAAATAAATAAATTTACAATAAAAACCTCGTGTGTTTTAGTTTTCAATTGTTTTGTAGTTACCCAGTCTGAAATAATATTTAAAGGTTTTCTATGAAATTTTGTTATAATTTTTAAATTAGTAATTGTGTGTATTTTGCATAACAGCATGAGTGACTTGTCTGAAGCCCTTCAGAACCTAAATCTCTATCCGGTAAAAATAGAGGTTTCCAGAGATTTCAATACGTATATACCAGATATAGAAGAACCTATTGAATTCAATGCTCCACCTCCGGAGAAACCCAAGCCCAAGAAAAGGAGAAGATTCGTGGGATGGAGGCGTGTGCGTAGGAGAAAACCCGTCACTAGAAAGATGCCTAAAATAGAAATTCCCTTAGACAAAGGGAAGGGAATTGAAGTCGAGGAAGAAAATAGGCAGATGGGAATACAGTTTGAAGAATATTCTAAGCAAATAGAAATGGAGATTGGAGGAGGTTCAAAACCAACTCAGATAGAAATTGGAGAAAGCTCCAAACAAACCCAGGAAATGACATTACAGGAGGAGTTAGATTTTATATTGGCAAGCTGTGATACTATTAAGCCTGTCAATGAAAATGTTTTTACTCATCCTATTGAAACTCAACTCCCTATAAACTTAGAACCAGCAATCCCAGAATCTTCTCCTTTTCTTGGGCTTGGGTTTCTCCGGAGGAATGACACTGGCGGACGCACGAGACGTGCGGATGAAACACTGGCGGAATAACAGACTAAAACTGTTTGATGATTCCCATGTTCTCGTCCCCAATGATTAAAGGAAAACCGTGATCATCTCGTGTCTCTTTATTCTTAGAACTCTTTGAACGGCTTAGGCTCGCTTTGGGTTTTTGGGACCTTATAACCGACTGTTGAGAGGCCTGTGACGGAACGTATGAGCTGCGGCGAGGGTTATCGTACTTACTTTGTCAGGAACCTTCAAAGCACGTGTTTGCATCACCGAAGGAGCTTCTCCTCAATTCTTCATCTATACAAGATGCCCCGTCCAACTTTTGTTGTACCTGCTTTGTTGTTGGTCGGCCACAAGTATTTTGTTGGACAACCGGTGGTTTCCTGGTAGATTTCTTTGGAGTCAACACCGCTTTAATCCTTGACATCAGGCTTTTTTGCTGAGCTGGGGGGTGAAACTCTAATTGTTGTTTAACAATATTTAGCTCTTCGACCACGTCAACGTCATCGTCTATCAATTTACAACTTTGGAATTTAAGCTTCCGCCAGAAGACGTCTATGTCTTCGAGTTGAATCGGACGCTCTGTACGGTTAAAAATAACATTGTTTAAGTCACATGATTAACGGAAATATATCACACAAGTGTTGTACGTTTAACAATTATTACCTTCACGCATGTACTTTTCTATCCTACAGGCACAGGGTAACCCACAACTGTACCACATTTGGCAACCACATGATGAATGAAAGCGGTCCAATACATCTAGCTTCCTAATTCCCTCTCCACTCAACAAGTCAAGGGCTGTATGGAATACTTTTCCATGTAGGTGTTGAAACAACGGGTGTTTGTGGTGGTTCATTCTTTTTTCGATGCAGTCTCGAAAACTCTTCCTTATTTCACCGAACTGTGTCTCAACTATATCCCGGACACAACCAACTACACGATCCAGCGAGCTCCTATCTAGGACGTATCTCTTTAAGCTGACGTGTTGGCTCTCAACTCTGTTTGTGGCACGATTAGCAAAGTTGCACCTCTTATCAGTCCACGCAAAGACGAACATCTCCTTAAAGTCTTTTAGCCAGTTATCGTACACGTAATTGAAGACTCCTAAAAAGTAAAAATAATTTAATAAAATTTACATAGCTGAGTCGTATGTTATTAGAAAAACTTACTAGAACGTTTGCACTCCACAAGTCGCTTTCGCATGTTGCGCAAGTGGTACTCGTAGATGGGTATGGATGGAGACTCAATCAATTTCCCCCAGAATGACAAAAATTTATTCCAGTCTTCTTCTGTGAAGGCAGCCTTTTAGTGCTTCATAACATTCTGTTGTATGTGCCACCTGCAAAGAACCCTGGAGGTGTCTGGAAATACTTTAGCACACGCGCCCATAAGGGCCAGGTCTCTATCCGTTACAATCACACGTGGCTCCATACATTCATCAAATATTGACTTGATCCTCTCAAGCACCCACACAAAGTTATCACCCCGTTCTTTACTAACAACGGCATGCGCGATACAAAACGAATGGTTGGTAGGCGTCATACCAACAATCTGGATAAATGGCATATTGTATAAGTTTGTCTTGTACGTCGCATCGATCAGCATGACGTGGGGGAATGCACGCCACATGTCTCTCGAGTACTGATGAAGAAAGAAGATCTCTGTTACGATCTCTGTTCCGGGTTCCTCCCGTGTCTCGTAAATAAAGTCATTGTTTATCAGCACGTTTTCTAGTGACTACATGGGAGTCAATCCTTGTCTTTGTTCGGCTCTAATCTTCGCCACAACGTTTTGAACGTCTTTCTGAACATGAAACCTGTCGGGGTCCTGCTTCCTTATCGTTTGAAATATTTTGCGCGACTCAATGTTTTGAGCTGTCAGCTGCTCGATCAGTTTCTTTTCGCTTGGAGTAAACCTTCGCACAAACGCGTGGGCCGACAGGTCCTCACAAAATTCGTGGTTATGTTCAATTTTTCCGTCTTTTATCTCTCAGGTTTCATATGGGTGGTTTCGCACAGCCAGCAGGTAAAACGGGCAACCGTTTTTTTTTGCTTCCGGCTTTTCTAAGTGTTGCTGTAGTGTGGTGCTCACCACCACGGTCACATTCAAGCCATACCCTCCCGGTTCTTCCCCCGATTTCTTTGATCGACGGGTGACAATAACGAAACCATCCGCGTTTGCTATTTCTTGTATATGTTTCTTTAGTTCATCTAAAGAGTTGAAAACCTGTAACATCGACAATAATAACAATAATAATAATAATGATAATAATAATAATAATAATAATAATAATAAATAACAATAATAATAATAATAAAATAATAATAACAAACAGTAATTGATACCTGCTTTTTTAAGTACGGATTGTCCGGGATGGGAGGTGCCTCACCACCATATCTACCATATCCACCATAACCACCATATCCTCCAATGTCCGGATTGTTTTGATGAACGTAAGGAGTACCTGGGGAAATGAATTGCTGATGACCACCGTCTCCTCCATATCCACCGTATCCACCATATCCACTGTCTCCTCCGTATCCACTGTCTCTTCCGTATCCACCGTCTCCCCCGTATCCACCGTCTCCTCCGTAAGAATATTCACACCTGCATCTATAATTCGGATACCCTTGTTGCGTCGGATAACTTGGTTGACCAACATGGTATGAGTCATCTACAGGGGTTGTTTCATCAACAGGGGGATGCGTGTTCAAATCTAGAAACGGTCTGTTTTGTTTTCCTTGTATACTAGACACAACCTCCTCTTGCTCGTTAGAATCGGGAACGCCAGACTCCTCCAAAATAGACGACCGTATCATCATTAGTAAATAATAAACTAAAACAACAAGTAATTAAAACATTTAAGCTAATAACTGTTACCGGAAAGCTTTCGGGCACCCAGTTGTCGCTAGAATACTGCCCGAAGACATAGTTTCCGTCCCAGTATGATGACATTTCAACACTTCGGGATGATAAGAACACAAATGCAAACAACAAGAGTTTCTTTCGAAGAAATAGTAGAAGAAACAGAATGAAATGAATGTTGAATGCTCGGGTGGACCAACAATGCACTGTATGTTGCACTTTATATGAAATATAGACGCCTCATATAGCTCTAGACGCCCCATATTGCTTTAAGTCACATGTCAGACACCTAGTCAAATCAGTCTCTAAGACGCCTCGTATAGGCCTATACGACGCGTTTTAGTACCCTCTGTCACACCCCAACCGATGGCGGAAACATCAGAGTGAGACGAAAACGAGATTGCAAGAGACTTCATAACGCTATTTGTGTCGAGTATTTAATGATTATATTTTACATTGCTTGAACTAGAAATACCACAAGTTTGAAATAAATAATATATACAACAAGTATTCAAGTAAATAAATTTCATTTCATTGATGAATGGTCCCATACAAAGATTGAAAACAAATTTCAACATTTTTGAAAATAAAATACAGTACAACAAGTATTAGAGTTTAAATGCGTTTCTAGGAAATCCTACTAGATTCCTTGCATCATCCAAATCCTGCAATACATGTTAAAGCATAGATCAATACAAAAAGTATTGGCGAACATACAAGTTTGAGTATAAGTATAAAATGTTCTAAACAGGTTTTTTCATGGCAATGACTAAGTATAAGCATATGAAATTAAACACGTATGATTGCAAGTATAACACGTATGTTTGCAAATATAACACGTATGAGCATGTATAGAGATTATTTGTATAAAACAAGATTCTAGCATGTTGTGTGTTTGATTAAAAGTACATGTATTGCATCCCAAAGGTAATAATAAAGCGTAAAAAGGGATCGAGTATGCTCACCTTCTTGCAACGCTTCCCTTGGAAATCCTGCGAGAAGTCGAAGAGTTAGACGGCGGAAATCGAGGTCATCATGCATGGATAAACGTAAGGTACATATACGTATTAGAGGTTGACGAAGTGTAAATAAAATAAAATGTACATTTGTGTCTCTTTCTATAAAATGATCACTTGGATTTGGTAGACTTCGACACATGATGAACACGTTTCAAAACATGGGATTTTACGAAAAACGGGCAGAGTTCTCTCTGTTTTTGGACGATCCCGACGATACAAGTGTCGATTTATTTGTCAAAACGCAACAGTTATACACCATATATATAATTCGACAAGTGCAAAAATTGTAAACATTTTTACTAGCTTTACTAGTTTAAATCGACAAATTTGTATCGTCTCGCTAATCGGTCGGTTCAAGCTTGGTTTTAAAATATATATATATATATATATATATATATATGTGGAGGAGTTCATGCGAGAACCACCCTTATTGCGAGAACCGCGAGAATCAATATGAACACAACCTAAAATAACTAAAAAAACCTAAAAAACCTAACCCCCACCGGAGTCTGACCCGAGCTGACCCAAGCCGTTCATCACCATTACTGCCGACGCCAGCAGCCGCCGTGCGTCGGTTCTTGTTGTTGGAAACTTGTCTATCGAACCTGCATCCACTGTGCTCGGTTCTTGATAAATTCCGAAGCGCTGCCAATCAGTCCTCGTGATCTCCGGCGTGATCCCGGTTCCGGCAAGCTTGATTACATTCCGGCGAGGGTATTATAACAGAACAGAGAGAGAGAGAGAGAGGGAATGGTTTAAGGTTGTCGTCTCTGTCGTTTATGAGGTTCACGCTTTAAATAAAACGCGTGGAACGCGAACGGGTTTTAGCCTAGATGCATGATTTGGTTTAAAGATGGAAACGCGGACCGAGAGTTTAAATCCCAAACAATCAGGGATGCTTGTTTGTCGCTCATAAATATGGGCGGCAATGTTGTTTTCAAACTCTATTTTAGCGCCCAATTGTGTATACGATTATCAAGATTTTTAAATTTCCAGAATTTACAATGTGCCCCCTTAACTACACTAACTGTGCTAACTAAGTTATAACTTAGATTACTACAAACTTACCTTAAATCTAACTAGTTTATATTATAAATTTTATATTGTAAAAGATTAAGTAAATTGATTAACTAGATATATCAATAACTATATTGATAATTATAAAGTAAAATCTTTCAACGGTTATTTAATCTGCGAAAAATTTCCGAGGTTTCAAAGGTTAGGATCTGGATTTCAAAACGGGTCGGATTTCGGAAATCCATTTTGACGGATGTTACACCCTCGTATTGGTCCCTCTTACAGGCCTAGACTCTCCGTCTGATGTGACTGATGTGACGTTGTACGAGGTGCAGAAGTTGGTCGGGAAAAGGAACCCTAGACGCCTTGTATAGGCCTATACGAGGCGTCTATCAGGGTGTGGAAATAGGGAGTTGGATGTGGGAATATCTAGACCCTTTTTTATACTTTAAAATCAGTGTGGTAGTAATCGCTAGTCGCTAGTTGGGCGGTAGGGTATGGACTAGCAATTAATCAGGAATTAATCAGAATTAACTGGAATCAATTGGGATTAATTGTGATTAATCAACACCTTGTTGAGATTTTTACAACCATATTTAACATACAAGCTAGCTACACTTTGTTAACATTTTGTTTTAGAACAAAAATAACAGAAAAAGATATTGTGTACTCAACATAATTGTCTTGATGAGTGCTTTTAATTATATAAATAAACTAAGTTAGAACCCCAAGTATTACACATATTAAATAAATATAATTTTATATACTAAATAGTAAAAAAGTTAGATTTTAAAAATATGTGCATTGCTCGGATTGAATAAACACATATATTACGTAGCTTGAATACATATAATGTAATCGGTTAACACATATTGGAAAAATGAACTTTGTTGTACTATATACTTTTTATTACATTTTACTTTATTTTTTTATTTATAATTAGGTTAGAAACTTGTGTATTACGTAAGTTATAACATTTCATTTTGTTATTTATTTATTAAATATGTTAGAAACTTGTGTGTTATACGTGGTTGAATCAATGAAATATTGAATAATTATTAATAGTAATATAAAATAAAATAATTATATAGCAATAATCATTGTATTAATAAATTGGGGCGAGTGAATATGAGGCTGTTAAGCACCTAAGTTTTATGCGAAACCAATCAAAACTATGTCATTTTGATTAAACATAATTAATAAATTAAATTAAATCAAAACTACTTCTTATTTTATCTCAAGCATACACTCCTCAATTTATATTACAAAAATACTGTTCATAATAAAAAAACAATAAATAAAAAACTTTTTGGTAAGCTCACGTTAGAGATTATCTTATCTAGGAATTCATACATGTAGAATTAAAGATTTTAAGATATTGCCTAATGCCTATTGCTCTTTTTAAAAAAAGAGAATAAATTAGGGTTTGACTTTGTTAATCCCCTTCAAATTACAATTAGGGTTTGACTTCTACACCCAAACTTATTCACATGTGAAGTATAAATTAAGATTTGACTGCTGAGTTTTATATAAATGTTGGGAAACCAAGATATTTAAATGGTCAATTATTATCTTATATTGGTATACCATGTATATAATTATTATTAATATTAATTTAATATAAGTAAAAAAAAAAATATGCTAGTTACTTGTATAAGATGCATATTTTTCTTGGGCAAATAAAATCCTTAGTCACTATTACAATTATACAAAAAATTATGCAGGGTTGCTACTTATATAAGTTCCGTACAAATTAAGATCTTGTAGTTTTACTTTAAAAAATGGAAGATGATCGTATGTAAGATGCAGTACTTTGAATACGAGCCGGTCATTAAATTGACTGCTCTATTGGTTTATTAATCGGAGCATATATAGACCAGTTGAATATGTTATCGTCGTAAATAACTTAAAAGGAAAAAAGAATTATATTAAATAAAAAAACATGAATTTATGAATTAGCACCATGTAGCCAATTAAACGATAAGAGTCGTCTAAAATATAAAGACTGTGACTGTTAATTTGTTTAGCTCTTAATGTTTCAGACCTCTTATTGGTTCAGCACTTAATGATTCAGACTGTTTGTTTCGTGAGCAGATGTCTAAATTTTTCAGACATTTACCTCTGAATGGTTAAGCATTATACTGAATTTGTACTTATTTTTCTATCCAAAGTTATTCATATACTTTTAAATGAATATTTTTATTAAATATGCCATAACTCTTTTCCAGCAAAAGGCAAATTCAAAAACAAAAGATGACATACCTCTACAAGTGTAGTGGTTAAACGAACTGATCAAACTTAGTTCAACTAATGTGACATTTGTTCTTTTTAAACCGATTAATAATCAAAATAAGAACACATGTTTCATCCGTGATCAACTTTGATGTGTTATTTAATCCAGTGAAAATTGTCTATGTAGAAAACATTTGTATTTGACCAAACTTGGTTAAAAACTTTTTTCGTTTTTATCGAATGTTTTTTTATGATTTTTTGTACACCAAATGAAGCAAAGACAACGAAACTTGAACATGGGACAAGTTTTGTTCATCCAATCTCATGCTTGATGATAAAACTATTTTCATACCTCAGGTTCACAGATTTCCCTACGGATATTAAGAATAGTCGGTTATGATCTAATATGGTTAAAAAATACTTATTAAAAGTTCAATTACTCAAAACATGATATTATAGAAACACCAAAAACCGACTTGAAATATCAAATACTAAGTATAACTTTAACAATTTAAAGTTTCTAACAACTCCAAAATATTACTTATAACATTGTTATTATGAGTAAAGTTCCCGTACAAATAATTTTAACATACTAAACGTACGAATAGCATGAAAAAGGCAAAAAATGCGATGACATTTTCGTAAATATTTGCTTGTAGGGTAATTATCAAAATTACTCTACAAATGACCTTGTAGAGTAATTTTGATCTTGCAGAGTAATTTTGTAAAATGTTCTTGTAGAGTAATTTTGATCTTGTAGAGTAATTTTGTAAAATGTTTTGTAGAGTAATTTTGATCAAAAAACTATACCTCACAAAAAAAAACCCCAAAATTACTCTACAAGAACATTTTACAAATGACCCTGTAGAGTAATTTTGATCTTGCAGAGTAATTTTGATTCACTTGTAAAGTAAAGTAATTTTGATACACTTGTAGAGTAATTTTGATAATTACCCTACAAGATCAAAATTACTCTACAAGAAAATTTTACAAAATTACTCTACAAACATCAAAATTACTTTACAGGATCATTTGTAGAGTAATTATTAATAATTACGAAAATGCCACCGCGTTTTTTATAAATCTGAATTACTCGACATAGATCAATCTCTTGTTTCTATGGAGATGATTTTCGACTATTTTACAAGATAAATAAATGCTACACATATTCAATTACTTTTAAATATAAAGTTGTTGGTTAAACATAATTTCTATAAATCTGAATGTTGTTGTGAATATCTTGTGTGATTACAATAGACATGCACCATACACTATAAAAAGCCATACATGTTCATGTGGTATATTCATTATTCAGGTGTCTTTCTATTCTTTTTAAGAAATTCTCTTTCTACATCGCCATAGAAACAAGAGATTGATCTATGGCTTGTGTTCTTCCTTTGATTTGTGTCTCCTATGGAGGAATGGGAGAAAGTAGGCAACTACTTACTAAAGAGGCTTTTAATTAATTTGTTCAAGATGGATTCGTGTACACATTAGATGTTTAATAATTATAATCATATCATGTAATCATGAATTCATGTTCCTCGTATACTTTGACTTTATATGCTATAACTTTGATAATTTTCATCTTATCTATATGATGCATGTGAATGGCACGTATAAAATGTATCAGTTACACAAGTTTTAAATTTATAAAAATGGAAATCACCTAAAACTAAACTACACACATAACAGGCAAATGTACCTATCGTATACGTGGTATAGTAGTGGTAAGAACCATGTATCGATCCTAAGGACAAAGTGGCTCCTAATAATCTAAATTAACTTTCTTAAAACTAAACTACACACATAACAGGCAAATGTACCCTTGAATTTTTACAAGGAAATGAATTAACTTTCTTAAAAATTATATGGATGTTTTAATAATAAACACATAATTAGAAAGTTTTTCCTTGAATCAAATTATTTAAATTTGAATATGTGAACTCACCCTCCTTTGTATTGACACTTGATTTTAACGTGTTCTTCAGGTACTTGAGTTTGGCTTCGGGAATTATGGCGTATCTTGTGGTTGTTGATGCATGTTTGGTTTGATAATGTGTTGGACAAACTTTTAAAACTATTTGGGACAAATGTAATAAGATCCATAAGGATCAAAACAACTTAACTATGGTGTGGTTGTGACGAACTTTAAGACTCCATGTTTTAAAATCTATGTTTTAATTAAGTTAAAATGTCCAACATTATGATGCATCGTTTAGCAAGATATTAATGGGCACCAACTTCCGTCACCGCTACGTTTTATATTCCGCCGCGACATTTTTGGGGTGTGACACGTATGACATGTATTTGTGATTCCATCACGTGTTTACAAGAATCACGAACAAGGTAACACATGTATAATGAATTTAATCATGTAAGCAGGCATGAATAAATACGATATAAGTTGTATAAAAACAATGGATTTCATTACGATTCGAGTCTCGGATTTACAAAATAAAACGAAATACGATTATGAGAGGAACGAGCTTCCAAAAATAGAAATACGAGTCAAGCTTTCTAAATAAGGAAAGTCACGAAAAAGCGGAGCGTTACAGTCTCCCCTCCTTTAGGAAATTTCGTCCCGAAATTTATTCAAGGGAAGACTTTGTAAAAAGGTATTTTGGCTAAAAGAATAATTGACTAAAAAATCGAGGTTTTGGGAGTATGAGACGTGTTGAAAATGCATGAAATTGTTTGAGGAACGAAATGATAGGTTTGTAAGGAGAGTTCGACTAACTAAAAAAAGGACTTGAGGTATTAAACGTAAGTAAATCATGCTTGTGCGTGTATAGGTAAAGTGAGTTTAAACAAGTTCGAATAACTAGAAATGGGGAGGTATTTTAAAATATGATATCTTAAGAAAAGGTTTTCGTATAAAACGATATGTATTTTAATGAAAAATGTGGTCACTCCATAGGTTGTTAGAAAGTCTTGTTGGTTTCGAAAGGTATCATTAAATCACATGTTTGTAGAGAATTGTTTATTGGTGAGGAACGAAAAAAGTTAGGTATTTTAAATAAAATGGTTTTGGAGGTAACGGCCAACTAGGTGTGTTTTGTGTATAAATAAGAATGGTAGATAGTTTTTAGAGTAAACTGCCATTTTGGTCCCTGAGGTTTGGTCACTTTTGCCACTTTAATCCAAAACTCAAACCTTTTGCATTTGGGTCCCTGTGGTTTCAGTTTTATTGCCATTTTGGTCTAAAAAGAAATCAGGTCATATTTGTCTTATAAAATCCTGCAATTTTGTCATTTTTTAGGGGCAAGTCAGGTCTTATTTTTCTTATAAAATATGGTATTTATTTATAAAAAAATGATCATTTTGCCCCTGCGGAAAAGGAAAAAATAGCAGGATTTTATAAGACAAATATGACCTGAATTCATTTTTGGACCAAAATGGCAATAAAACTGAAACCACAGGGACCTAGATGCAAAAAGTTTGAGTTTTGGACTAAAGTTGCAAAAAATGACCAAACCACAGGGACCAAAATGGCAGTTTACTCTAGTTTTTAAAAAATCAAGAAAGTATTTTAGGATTCGAACGTTTAGATCGATTGATTGTAAATGAGGTTTGCTTGAAAGATGAAGAATAACTGAGAATAATGGGGGTATGAGAGTGAACGATCGATCTAGCAGAGGAATGCAGGGATAGGAATGTTATGTGTATTGGCTATAAACGAATACGAAGCATTAAGAATGGTGGTCTCGTCATGGATAATCGGATTTCGCGTGTTAGCAATGCGTTTGTGAGTTATTAAAGTTTGTGTACTGGGTCTAAATAGGGTCTACAAAACACCAAATTTCTCATGGCACGTTTTATGAAAGTTTGGTAACATGGTGAAAACACTTATATATAGGAAGTACCAGCGGCGTATCCACCATGTTTTAACCACATTACATTTGTTTCATATTTGGTGTCATGTTACGTTCCGTGTCTTACCATACACAATAGTACTCCCTATGGTTTTCATGCGCCTATCACTATAATCCAATGTGCACCCGCGATTATATTGATAGTCATATGATCCGCATAGTTTGTACTAGTCGTGTATGAATCAGGGTATTCATTAACTTTGAAATTAAAAACGAGTACATGTAAGAGTGTAGTATGCATGTATGTTTACGTTTAAGTATGTATGTGACCAACGTAAGTGAACCCCTCGGGTTACGCTTACGTATAGGTACGAATGTAAGCATGCGTATGAATATAAGTAATAGTATGAGTATGGATATGTATATAAGTATAAGTATGAACACAAAATGTATGAGTATGAATATGAATATGTGTATAAGTATGAATATAAGTATAGGCGTAAATGACAACGATTGCGTATATGGTATGAATTGAATACGACGAATTTAAGCATATAAGATGATCAAAAGTTTTGAGTATGTAAAACGGATGTTGTATGTGTGAGATTGTCGGGAAATATCGACTAAAACGTGTACGATGATATGCATGTATGGTTATTTGGACAAAACGTTGTGTTTATCGAATCAAAATAGTTTGAGTTTGAGTTTGACTTGAATGTAGGATCAAGTTTGTGTATGTCAAAAGAATATAAGGTATCTATTGGTTATGTGAGGTGTATTTTGTAAAAGAGAAAGGAAATGCTACTCATGTTTCAAAAGAATTTACGTAAGTCAAAGATTGTCAATTCCTATGAAGTTTCCTTGCCCACGTGTTTTAAAATTGAGATGACGTATTGAGCAGTGTATGAAAAGGTTCTTGAAAAATGACAAGTTTGCTTTATTAAAGTATCTCGTATCACACTATGAATAGTTGTATTTTAGAAAAATGTTTGCGAAAACTTTGGTCCTTGAAAGGGTTTTTAGCAAACTTGAACTTGGAAATTTTGGAAAGAGTTTTACTAATATGACCTCATACATCTACAAGGTCCTATGAGCGTGTGAGAAAAGTTGGTTGGGTTTTCGATTGGGAGTATATATGATTTTAGTAAAATGTTGTAATGGGAGTGTGTCTAGTGAGGAATTTGAGTATGATGTGGGCAAGAGGTTCATTAGTCCGATTAAGTTAGTGGGTAGCATTTCATGAAGTTTTAAAAATCGGGTAATAAAATGTTTAAAGTATGACGAGAAATTTTGCATATGGGGTTCATGTAAAGTAGGTTGTAGGGTAAGGAATACATTTGATAAAACAATGAATTTTGAATTTTGCATAAGTAGAGACTTGACTAATGATAAACATTTTAGGTTCAAAACTTGATCGTGTGGTTTGTATAATAAAGTCTTGTTAAAAGAAAGTTTGGTAACAATCACCGAGGTAAGGGAATCACCCCTAACCCGTTAGTGTGGTCGTTTTCAGGAAGAAGGAACAGAGCTAAACTTCAAGGTAAGGAATTCACTCCTATCTTGATGATACGTCTCCATTTTGAGATTTCAAGGAATACAAATCTAGTTGGTGACGTTTTTTGAAATCATGCATGTAAATAACGTATAAGTGTATGAAAAGATTTAGTATGATGTGTGTGTAAAAATCTTGGAGATAATTTGAATTTGAAAAGAGAAGGTTGCATTGTGTTAGACATAAAATCGATCATAGTAAAATAAAGGTATGATTAAAACTTGGATTGTTCCGAAACGGAGCTTTGACTAAACCGAAGTGGTCGAAAGTTCTTTTGAATTTGGGAAGCATGCTTTGGCCTAATAGGTGGAATACTCTCGCTGAAATTTCCGTTAACGGTATTCACCCTTCCGGTTACTACATGTTCCAAATCAATTGAAAATTCGAGACTTGGCGGGATTTTTGAAAATCAAGGAGTGGGACTAGTTGACAAGGTGCGGGTTTCACCCCTAACTTGACAACATCGTACCCTAAGTGTGGTTAGTACTCGTCGGGTGAAGAAAGTTAATTCTGACGCGTTTGATGAGGTTCCACTAGATATAAAATAGAAATTCTCCATCAAGGTGTGGATTTCACTCCTAACTTGATGGCGAATTTTGTATAAAAAGAATAAGTGGATTGAGAGTCGTTCACCAAATTGTGGGTTTCACGCCTATTTTGGTGAAGTCGTCTCGTTTGTATAATAAGAGGGTTTTCGATTTTTAACATAATCGTGTAAAATAGCCTTAGGAAAGGCGTAGGTGATAGAATAATAAAGCAAGTGTGAGCACATAAAAAGGCATTTCAAGAATAGCACATAAAGATGTTTCATGAAATTAGCATACGAATCAAGTATGGTCAAGTATGGTACTTAACTATAGACTAGGTCAAAAGCATAGCAATTTTTCCTAATTCCCTATAGTTATGGCTCTGATACCAATCTGTCACACCCCAACCGATGGCGGAAACATGGGAGTGAGACGAAATAGATTGCTCGAGACTTCATAACACTAATATTTGCGACAAGTATTTAAATAATGAATTTCGTTTCATTTTTAAAAGTCAATTACATGGATTGAAATCAAATACAACAACTTGAAATATAGAAATTACAATACAATCAATATACAAAATTAAAAATGTGTATCTAGGCATCCTACTAACTTCCATGAATCATCAACATCATAAATAACCTGCAACATGTTTTAAAAGCATAGTTCAATACAACATATTGGCGAGTACACTAGTTTTAGACACAAGGCATAGGTATAAAAAGTATTTCTCAATCCAACATAGCAATTTGATATACAAGGTCATCTAGCATGCATAACTAAAAGTCAAACCCAAGTGTCCACAAGAATTATATGTGTCCCTCGCCACAAAGTGACGAGACTAGTTATGAATAATAAGCATCCCTCGATGCCGAAGTAATCGAGACCGTAAAGAACATAACCTAACAAAACCCCTTCGGGTGGTGTGCTACTCCTATAGCGCTATAATTGTTAAGGTGGGCTAACAAGTAGCATGAATCCTAGCATGAACCTAAGCATAACAAAGCATGTATAACAGATTGAGTGAATAAAGCATATTTGTGTGAATTGTGCATTTTAACAAGTAAAACATGTTGCACCCAAAGTGTGTTAAAGCGAAAAGGGTCAAGTGTACTCACAAAATTGCTAAATCTTCCGATTATCCAAGTATTGACGAGTTAATGAGAATAGGAGAAAGAATGGGTCCAGTGTTGGAGTTTAAGGAATGTTTAGATTCAGAATTAGGAATTTAAAGTACACAAAAGTATGTATATGAGAAAGTAATCATCTAGACTTAAACACTCGTTTTTGACACTATGAATCCCGTATGGGTTGATGTGATTTCATGGGTTAAGATACCCATTAGAATCGTAACGAGAAGTTAAGTACTTAGATAATATAACTTATTACCATGACAAATAACCATTAGATTATCATCAGAGATTCGGTTATGTACATATACTTAATATATTTTATATATAGTATCTAATAAGTCCAATATGTATATCATGGAATTTCATAGAAGTCCTGCATGGAGGTAGGAGGATAACCTTCCTTTAAAACCTCTTTCGTAAGATTCACCAATGCACAAGTTGTCACAGGGACAACTCAGATGGTAATGAATGAAATGGAAAAGAAATAGACATACTACCTAAAAGGAAATCATCAAGTGAGGCGGTGGATTGAAAGTAGGATAGTCAAGGCCTCCAAGTAATCACACGCACACCAAACACTAGTCTTGTTTACAAGAACAAGCTTGGAAGGTTACAACACTTGTGGGTTAATACCCTTTACAAAACTGAAAGTTTAGAGGCAAATAACACATCCGAATTTGTGTGAAGTAACCTTGGTTAAGGTCGCTAATCATGGATTTGATTAATGGCATAAGAACACAAGTTTGCTTGAAGAAAACATAAGTTTAAGAAAGTTTATACATATTTTATTCAAAACAGAAAGTTTCTTACACTTTTAACCTCAAATATGGTGATGTTCCATCTTGGTTTTCCATGGAAAACATATGGAAACGGTAACACCCTGCGTTTCGAAAGTCAAAGTCAAAGTCAAGATTGAAGTCATAGGGAGACAAGATTGCTAATTGCGATATGTCACTCCTTGCTCAATTCTTGTTTTGACTTCTTTGACTTGTAAATAGTCTTTTTATGCTTTTACATTAGTTGTATTGTGTGGAGTATTTGTTAATAATCGAGGTTTAATCGCTATTTACCGATATTTAATCGCTTTATCGCTATCGCAATAAGCGATAAAGCGATTAAACACTTGAATCGAAATTGCAAAACTCATCGCGCTGAGCACTCGAACTGAGTGGCCAGCCGACCGAGCTCCCACCCGATCGGACTGCCATCTGATCGAGGTGCCACTCGACCGAGCTGCCACCCACCCAGGTGCCACCCGGTCGGATTGCCACTCGACCGAGCGGCCACCCGGACAGGCTGCCACTCGATCGAGCAGCCTCTTTTCCTCCTTTCCATTTATGGAAACCCTATAAATACCCCCCTATGTCAACCTCATTGATGTTGACAGCTCTCTCTCCCTCTCCACTCGTTCCAGCCGCTATTTCTTCAGATTTCTCACGATTCTTGTAAGTTTTCCACCTAAATCTTGTACTTTCTTAATCTACACGCACTCCTACATATTTCTATCTTTTGAATCTTAACTTTTAAGCGTGAAATCACTAGATTTGAGGTGTTCAATGATGATGTCATCATGGTGTTCAAAAGAACTTCATGTTTTGGCCTCAATCCACCAAGGACAACTCAGATCTGAATGATTTCCACATGAATAAACAAAGATCTTTCATAGATCTGAACATATTCATGGTGAAAAGGATTGAAAGATGGTTTTTCTAACTTTCTTTCAACTTTTTTACACTCAATGCACTCAAATCCGATAGACTTGGACCTAGTTCTGATCTTCTACCCATTCTGGGTGTCGTATCGGTTCCAGATCTGAATTCTATCCAAGAGGTATTGACTTCAGGTTTGAACATGAACTACCGACTCGAACCATGAACCGATCGGACTAGGGTGATTCCTGTTCGGTCGAGTCACTTGAGCCGAGTCGAGGGTTCCGTTGTTCAAGCATTTATCAATGTACCTCATTAAACACTTCAAAACTTCAAACTACCAAAACAACCAAGGAGGAAGACGATCAGGTCGTCTGGGACGGATTGTCGTCAGATCGGATTGCCACCCGACCGGACAGCCACTCGGTCGGATTGCACCTTGGGTCCCACGCTTAACTTTCATTTCAATTTAGGAAGTTTGAACATCGAACAGATTGCCGTCCGATCGGATTGCCATCCGATCGGATTGTCACTCGACTATGTGATGTTTTGACTTCAACACTTAAACAATTTTCAACATGTTCAATCCGAACGGATTGCCACCTGAACGGATAGCCATCCGATCGAGTGACGTCCTGTTGAGAACTTGTTCTCAACCTGAGAAGCCTCGCCAATCGGATTGCTGTCCGATCGAACGGCCGTTCGATCGACCGACCTGAAAGGTAGAGATACTTCTCTGTTTTCAAAATGCTACAACGAAAACTTCAAAAGACAAGCCATCATACACAAACACATCCATCCCAAACGATGTAACAATCCACTCGCATGGTCATCCGATCGGATGACCATTCGAACGGATTGTCACCCGATCGACCGGCCACCCGATCGGATTGCCACCCGATCAGATTGCCGTCCGATCCACTCACACCTTGCTTCGTTTTACGCGTCGCTTATCATTATTGCTATCGTTCTGATCAGTCTAATTCCGCTCTAAGCGCTCCCTTCAATCCATCATCGCTGTGAGTATACTCGAACCCTTTTTGCTTTACGCACTTTTGGGTGTTACATACGTTACTTATTCTAAATCACATCGAACACACTACGTAATACTTTAACGCTAACCATACTGCATGTTATACGTGACTTAGTGAATGCTTGTTTGTTATGTTTACACGTGGAATGCTGTCTACCTGCCTTAGCAATGATAGTACTATAGTTTGGACTCAGCACCTGTTCACTCAGGGGTTGTTAAGGACAATTAATTACATGGCTCACAGTGGTGAGTGTGTATTACGAACTGCCTTGGGCAGTCAACTCGCAGTCATTGGTATCAATAGGTTCATGTCGATAACTAACGTGCTTCCTTTCACACTGTGTACGTGCTGGTTATGCGTAAATGATTTCGAACTCTATTATATCTATAAAACTTGTATGCTCACCTTTACACTATGTGTATTGACTTTTAATTTAACGTATGTGGTAGGTGCTTAAGATGTTTCTATGCTTGGCTTGCTGTGAAATCGAGGCTAGGAAAGGTCTAGAAACAAATAAATGAATTGTCTGTATTTGAAATCTGAGTTGTCGGAACAGAACAATTTGACTAGATCTTGTCTGTAATAATTATATTACTTTTTATGTCATGGTATGGGACATGATGCTTTAAATAATTGGTAATCATAGTTGTTATGGAAACTTCTGGACAATCTGTTTTGCTCAGTGCCACGCCCCGATGTTTCCACCATCGGTTGGGGTGTGACAGATTGGTATCTGAGCCACAACTATAGGGAATTAGGCAAGACTCGACCTAGTCCGGGTCGATGTCTTAGAAATGACCTAGTCTATAGTTAGGTACCAACAGACCGACTTGTGTACCCCTACAAGTTATGTACGAGCTTATTTGCTATTTCTCGCTATTCTCGTCTACGCTACACCATCACTGCACTCTATTTTTTGAAAATGAACGAGCAATTAAGTCAAGATTAGGTGTGAAAACCGGAAACTCACGACTAAATTGCTTGTTCGACCCGCATTTTTATCTACAAACGGGAGAAATTGTACCAAATCAGGAGTGAAATCCATACTTTGACGAATAATTTCTCCTCTATTTTATCAAAAACAAGAAAGAAGTCGTCAAGTCAGGGGTGAAACCCGAACCTCGACGACTTGTTCTGATCTCTATTTTGTTTTACAAAACTCTCACCAAAGTCTCGACGGACTCCAACGACTTGAAGTCACGCTGAAACTGGAAGGATGCATGCCAATCGCCCAGATTCGAGGCACGAGCACAGTCCCGAAGGTTAAAGTGTGCACTGAGAGTCCTTGAGAATAGTCGAACCACTTTGGTTAGTCGACGTCTAGATAGCCGCAGACAATCTATTCTCGATTTTTATATGTTTCGATTCTGAGCTCGCTACTGCCAACTCTGATATTCGACGTTTTATGTGGATTTCATGTGCTTTCAACAGTTTATGTGTTACGATATTTGGTAATTTATTCGCTTTTCACTTTGATCAACACACACAACTCGCACTGCACTCCGCTAACAAACCGCTACTATACGGAGAACGACTTTGCGCCATGTTATTCGCCTATACTATACTACTAGCTATGCTATTCGTGATCGCTATTCTTGAACGCTCGCGGACTTTGAATGATAGGTTTCTGTGTTCTGGCTGCCTCTTGTGCTTATGTGCTTCTGTGATTCTGTGCCTTACATGCTCATGTGCTTCTGTGCTTATGTGAATCTGTGATTATGTGCCTATGTGTTTACGTGATCGTATTCTTGAGCTTTAGTAGTACTAGACGTGTGAGGTGAGATTCGATTATGTTGTGTTTGAGCCCTATGGCGATGTCTGTTGCAGACAATGTCATCATCTAGACCCACATCTGGACCCCGTCACCCACGAGTTACTCGTCAAGAACAGAGATACAAACGCCTTGCTGCTCTCGTCGTAAGCAAGTAGCAAAGATAGTTCCCCAGATCGTGAGTGAACTATATGAGAATGTGAGCAAATCTTCTGAAGAGTCCTGTACCGAAGCTCCCAAAGTTACCACTAAGACTGCTTTTAGCTTCAAACAGTTCAAAGCTTGCGGACCGAAAGAATTCACTGGCGAAGATGGCCCTACGGCTTTGTTTCAATGGTTCGATTCAATCGAGGTTACCCTGCGACAGAGTGGATGTCCTAACAATCTCCGCACTCTGAATGCTACCGGCGTCTTCCAGTCCCGCGCATTAGACTGGTGGACGGCCGAGAGGAACAAACGCGGAAATGACGCAGCTTATGGTCTGTCATGGGATGAGTTGAAGAACGTTATGCTCGAAGAGTTCTGCCCTCCCCATGAGCACCAAAAGTTGGAGGACGAATTCTGGCATCTGAAGCAGAAGGATGGTGACAACGCTGCTTTAACTGCTCGCTTCAAACAACTCAGTATTATCTGTCCTGACCAAGTGAAGACTGCTGACATGACAATCAAGAAGTACATCCGCGCTCTGTCGGATTGTGTTGCAGATTTTGTGCATGCTTCAAAGCCAGCAACAATCAAAGAGACTTACCTGCTTGCCGCTGAAATCAACGATAAGCGAGTCAAAGCTGGATTTTGGGATAAAGCTACCAAGAACCTGCATCAAGCTACCGCCGCACCAATCGCTGAAACCGCCACCACACAGTCATCAAAGTCCTCTCGTCACAAGAGGAAGAACAACAACAGCAACCCCAGCAACAAGAACTGTGCTGTCACTACTACTGCTGCTCCTCTTCAAGCCCTACCGGCTCAGCAGCAATCTCAGCACCGATCAGCTCCAGCACCAGTCGCCTATGCACCGCCTACAAAGCGTGCTTACACTGGTCCCCACCCTGCTTGCCCGACATGTACTTATCATCATCCAGTGGGTATTGCCTGCAGATTTTGTGTGCACTGCAACATGTACGGCCACTTCACCGCCAAATGCCGTACTGGTCCTCGACAAGCACCAGCTCAAGCTACTGCTCATCAAGCTCTACTACCAGCTCCTCAAGGCCAACAAGCGGCTCAGGCACCCATGATGAATGCCAGAGTCTGCTTCGCATGTGATGATCCCAACCACTTCGCGAACATGTGCCCGAACAGGGTTGTGAAACAGGAGCCCCAGCAGCAGCAGCCTCAGCAACAGCAGCAGCAACCACCTCAGCAGCAACAGCAACAAGCCGCCCGCGCCCGAACCTTCAACATCAATGCGCGCCAAGCCCAGGCCGACAACAATGTAGTCAATGGTACGTTCCTTGTGAATGGTATTTATGCTTCGTGTTTGTTTGATACTGGAGCCGATAACTGTTTTATGTCGTTTAAATTCAAGAAGCTCCTTAATCGTAAGCACTCCCATCTCCCCTCGACGTTCGATGTCGAAGTTGCCACCGGAAGAACCGTCGCCGTCAATTCTGTTCTTCGTGATTGTACTCTTGAACTCAACAATCACATCTTTCCGATTGACCTTATTCCGATGCAACTCGGAAGTTTTGACATCATAATAGGCATGGACTTTCTTCGTGAAGACCATGCCGAAGTGGTGTGCTTCGATAAGATGATTCAATTCTCGCTCGGGAATGGTGATGTATTATGTGTTTATGGTGAAACTTCTTCGAAAGGTCTTAAGCTCATGTCATGTGTCCAAGCTAGCAAGTATCTCCGCAAGGAATATAGAGCTTTCTTGGCTAACATTGTAGTAGCGGAGAAGGGAAAGAAAAGAAAGACAGAAGTGAAAGATATTCCTGTGGTTCGAGAATTTCCTAATGTGTTTCCTGATGATCTTCCTGGCTTACCGCCAAGTCGTGATATCGACTTTCGTATCGACCTCATTCCTAGAGTAAACCCTATTGCCAGAACTCCTTATCGACTCGCTCCGTCCGAAATGCGTGAACTCTCGAGTCAGCTCCAGGAGCTGCTTGATAAAGGCTTCATCGCCCGAGCACCTCCCCATGAGGCGCGCCAGTCCTTTTCGTCAAAAAGAAGGATGGGTCGTTCCGGATGTGCATCGATTATCGGGAATTGAATAAGTTGAAAATCAAGAATCGCTATCCCCTGCCTCGCATCGGTGATTTGTTTGACCAGCTACAAGGTGCTACGTGTTTCTCAAAAATCGATCTACCCTCAGACTATCACCAACTACGCATTCAAGAAGAGGATATTCCCAAAACTGCTTTTCGCACTCGATACGGCGACTATGAGTTCGTTGTTATGCCTTTTGGTTTAACTAACGCACCCGCGGTTTTTATGGATCTGATGAATCGTGTGTGTAAACCTTATCTCGACCGCTTCGTATTTGTGTTCATCGATGATGTCCTGATCTATTCAAGTCGAAAACCGAACACGCACAACATCTACGTTTGGTTCTCGAGCTACTTCAGGGGAATCGACTCTATGCTAAGTTCTCCAAGTGTGAATTCTGGCTGGAGGAGGTTCAATTCCTCGGTCACATTGTCAATAGTCAAGGTATTCACGTCAATCCCGCGAAGATTGAAGCAGTTAAGAGTTGGGTTACACCGAAGAACCCGTCTGAAGTCCGTTCTTTCCTCAGACTTGCGGGCTATTATCGTCGATTTATCGAAGGGTTCTCTAAAATCGCTGTGCCGCTTACCGCTCTCACGCATAAAGACAAACCTTTTGTTTGGGGAACTGAACAAGAGTCTGCCTTCCAAACCCTCAAGCATATGCTTTGCAAAGCTCCTATTCTCACATTACCCGACAGAAATGACGACTTCATTGTCTATTGTGATGCCTCAAACCTTGGTCTTGGTTGTGTTCTCATGCAACGAGACAGGGTTATCGCTTACGCATCTCGTCAGCTCAAAATCCACGAGAAGAACTATACAACCCACGACCTCGAGCTAGGCGCTGTTGTTTTTGTGTTAAAGATTTGGCGACACTACCTGTATGGTACCAAGTGTACGATCTTCACCGATCATAGGAGCCTACAACATATCTTTAACAAGAAGGAAATCAATATGTGTCAACACTGATGGGTAGAACTTCTCAACGATTACGACTGTGAGATCCGTTATCACCCAGGCAAAGCAAATGTAGTTGCCGACGCCCTCAGCAGATGGAGCTATCTGCTCAACATTCGAAATATCCAAGCCCAATACGATCTTGAAACCCTCATCCACGAAGCCCAGCATGCTTGTTTTAATGAGCGCACATTGAAGAAGGAAAGGATCTATCACGATGGAGCCCAGCTTGTAAGTAAGTCGAATGGGATATTCCACTTTCTGGAGCGAATTTGGATCCCTAAGCGGACCAATTTACGACAGATTTTGATGGACGAAGCCCACAAATCTCGGTATTCTATTCATCCCGGTGCCGATAAAATGTACCAGGACCTTCGCTACAAGTACTGGTGGCTGGGCATGAAGAGAGATATTTCCCTCTATGTTGGAAAGTGCCTGACTTGCTCGAAAGTCAAGGCTGAACACCAACGACCCTCTGGCTTACTCGAACAACCCCCGATCCCTATGTGGAAGTGGGAGAGTATAGCTATGGATTTCATAACGAAACTTTCGCGCACGCCATCAAGTCACGACAGCATCTGGGTTGTCGTTGACCGTTTGACCAAATCTGCCCATTTTCTGCCGATACGAGAAGACTACAAGGTAGAATGATTAGCCCGAATCTACACCGATGAGATCATTTGTCTACATGGGACGCCTCGTGACATCATATCTGACCGTGATGCTCGGTTTACCTTGCGTCTATGGGAAACGTTTCAAACGGCTCTCGGTACTACGCTTAATCTAAGTACCGCATTTCATCCCCAAACCGACGGTCAGACTAAGAGAACGATTCGTACCCTTGAAGACATGCTCCGTTCGTGTGTCATAGATTTCGGTGGTAATTGGGACGCATATTTACGTTTAGTCAAATTCTTGTACAATAACAGTTATCATTCCAGCATTCAAATGGCACCGTTTGAGGCTTTATACGGAAGAAAATGTCGATCACCAATTGTATGGCACGAGATCGGGCACTCGCAATTAACCGGACCTGAGCTATTGCAAGAAACGACTGACAAAGTCCTCCAAATTTGAGACAATCTACTGAAAGCTCGAAGTCGTCAGAAAAGTTACGCCGATAGACGACGCAAGCCCCTTGAATTTGACGTTGGCGACTACGTACTCCTAAAGGTATCACCTTGGAAGGGTGTGGTCAGATTCGGCAAGAAAGGGAAACTAGCGCCTCGATATGTTGGACCTTTTAAGATTCTGGAAAGGATCGGAAAAGTCGCCTGCAGACTCGAACTACCGGAGGAACTTAGTAATGTCCACCCGACTTTCCACGTGTCTAACCTCAGAAAGTGCCTGGCTGGGCATGATTTAATTGTACCTCTAGAAGATCTCCAAGTAAACAACACTACACGTCGTGGAGAAGCCTGTCAAAATCATGGACCGCCAGACCAAGCAGCTCAGACGCTCACGCATTCCCATTGTGAAGGTTCGATAGGAAGGCAAACGAGGCGCAGAGTTCACTTGGGAACTCGAAATAAACATGAAGGTGAAGTACCCGCAGTTGTTTGTTACGGCTTCGGCCTAATTTCGGGACGAAATTCCCTCAACTAGGGAGACAAGATTGAAGTCAAAGGGAGACAAGGTTGCTAATTGTGATCTGTCACTCCTTGCTCAATTCCTGTTTTGACTTCTTTGACTTGTAAATAGTCCTTTTATGATTTTACGTTAGTTGTATTGTGTGGAGTATTTGTTAATAATCGAGGTTTAATCGCTATTTACCGATGTTTAATCGCTTTATCGCTTATCCCTATCGCAATCGCAACTCGAATGGTGTGGCCTGGATATTGTTTTACGTATGTGTGCTATTTATGTGTTACTTGTGCATGTTATGTTTATGTTGAGGTGAATCGAAATCGCAATCTATCACATTGCAAATGGAATCAAAACGCTAAACGCAAATTAAATAGGATGCTTGTATGTTGATATAGTAGTTGGGATTAAAAGTAATTTGATAAGTAAGAATATTGCATCGCTCGCTCAAACCGCATCGCAACGCTCAACACTCGAATCGAAACTGCAAAACTCATCGCGCCGAGCACTCGAACTGAGTGGCCAGCCGACCGAGCTGCCACCCGATCAGACTGCCATCCGATCGAGGTGCCATTAGACCGAGCTGCCACCAACCCAGGTGCCACCCGGTCGGATTGCCACTCGACCGAGCTGCCACCCAGACGGGCTGCCACTCGATCGAGCAGACTCTTTTCCTCCTTTCCATTTATGGAAACCCTATAAATACCCCCCTTTGTCAACCTCATTGATGTTGACAGCTCTCTCTCCCTCTCCACTCATTCCAGCCGCTATTTCTTCAGATTTCTCGCGATTCTTGTAAGTTTTCCACCTAAATCTTGTACTTTCTTAATCTACACGCACTCCTACACATTTCTATCTTTTGATTAACCGTGAAATCACTAGATTTGAGGTGTTCAAGGATGATGTCATCATGGTGTTCATAAGAACTTCATGTTTTGGCCTCAATCCACCAAGGACAACTCAGATCTGAATGATTTCCACATGAATAAACAAAGATCTTTCATAGATCTGAACATATTCATGGTGAAAAGGATTGAAAGATGATTTTTCTAACTTTCTTTCAACTTTTTTACACTCAATGCACTCAAATCCGATAGACTCGGACCTAGTTCTGATCTTCTACCCATTCTGGGTGTCGTATCAGTTCCAGATCTGAATTCTATCCAAGAGGTATTGACTTTAGGTTTGAACATGAACTACCGACTCGAACCGTGAACCAGTCGGACTAGGGTGATTCCTGTTCCGTCGAGTCACTTGAGCCGAGTCGAGGGTTCCGTTGTTCAAGCATGTTATCAATGCACCTCATTAAACACTTCAAAACTTCAAACTACCAAAACAACCAAGGAGGAAGACGATCAGGTCGTCTGGGATGGATTGTCGTCCAATCAGATTGCCACCCGACCGGACCGCCACCCGGTCGGATTGCACCTTGGGTCCCACACTTAACTTTCATTTCAATTTAGGAAGTTTGAACATCGAACGGATTGCCACCCAGAATTTGAAATTTGAATTTCTCCATCAAGGTGAGGATTTCACTCCTAACTTGATGGTGAATTTCGTGTAAAAGAAAAGTAGAAGGATTGAGGATTGTTCACCAAATTGTGGGTTTCACGCCTATTTTGGTGAGTCATCTCGTTTGTGTAGTATGTGTGTTGTCGGATTTAGAATAATCGAGTAAAACGCGTGAGAAAAGTGTATATTAAGGATTAAACAAACAAGTATAACATGTCAAGAATAGTACAATAAAAGTGGAATGATGAAACAAATATTAACGCATAAAAAGTATGCCAAGAACACACATAAAGGATAAAACGATGAAACAAGTATTAACACATAGTAGAAACAAGTGTAGCATGTTAAGTGTTAACACATAAGTGACACATATGCTTACAAGATCAAAAGAGGATGAATAAAAGCAAATAAGATAGCATGCAAGTAGTATCAAGTAAAACATACGAATAAAGCTCTAGAACTATAGACTAGGTTAAATCATTCCTACTTTTCCTAATTCCCTATAGTTATGGCTCTGATACCAATCTGTCACACCCCAACCAATGGCGGAAACATCGGGATGAGACGAAGTGTGAAGATTGCTCGAGACATCATAACGCTAAATTGTGACAATAGAATTAAAGATAAATTGACTTCTTTCATAAATAAATGTTACAATACATGAAATTTGAAATACAACATGTTAAGTACAAGAAAAACAATACGACAACAATTATGACATTTATACAATGTATTTGACCTAAACGTCTATATGTGTATCTAGGTATCAACGCTACTTCATTTCATGGCATCATCATCCTCAACCTGTAACATGTTTAAAATAAAGTCAATGCAAAAGCAAAGGCGAGTATACAAGTTTGGGTACATACATAACAAAAGATAAGTTTCGAACAATTCCTCATAGCAAGCATGTGATTCAAGATAAACGTAAAAACATGGCATGTGTCTAACATATCAAACCAAGGAAACGCAACAGGCTCATGACATTACCACAAGTTACGGGTGGCGGGTCGTTAATCCTATAGCGCTACATATGTCACGGTTTGGCTCGTACGAAGTTAATGATAAGTTCAACACATAAGATTCACCCAAGTTTAAATATCAAGCCATCACGTGTACAAGCATGTTAATAGGAATGTTCATGTGTTTAAGCAAAGTGTTCATGTGTAAGTTGTTGATAAGTAAACATGTTACACCCCAAAAGTGGTAAGAGTAAAAGGGGGAAATACGAGTATACTCACAAAGTTTGCATATGCTTTCCAATTATCCAATTATTGACGAGTTGATGAGGTTAAAAGATTGAATGTGTAAGGGTTAAAGTTCGAGTATGCATAGAGACAAGGTTCGGTATTTAAAACAACATGAAAATAAGATATGAGAATAACATGTGAAAATAATCATCTTCAACACTTAACACTTGTATGACACTTGGTAACCACAAGGGTTATGATAATGTTTTCATGAGTTGAACACCCATAAGAATCACAACAAGGTTTAGGTCTTAGATGAGGTTCTACTACTCTTAACATATAAACACAAGTTCAACATTAAAAGGTTCGAATGAGTGTATGTACATATATAGGTTAAGTATTACATATAACTTAGTCCAATAATTCATGTAGGAGGTAGAAGATCAGGATCTTCATTTAGGCACCTCGAGTAGTCATGGATGTCAAGTATGGGGTAGGAAGAACTAGCTTCCGTTTAGGAACCCCTTGTATGTTCACCACTTCACTTGATGTAAAAACAACCAAGGAGGGTCACGAACTAGGATTAGTACAATAATATAATTAATCTAATCTATAAGAAATCATCAAATCATGTGAGGATTGTATGTAGGACAACCCAAGTTGTTCCATAATCACTCATTCATCAAGATCTAAGCTTGACATGATTTGTAGGTTAAATACCCTAACAAAACAGAAAGTATTTGAGGTTTAATCCTCTGATTTCAAGTGTCTCAACCTTGTTTTTAAGCCTAACCAACCATAGAAGGGGTTGTAAGCATTGGGACATAGGTATGAGATGTGTTAGACACAAGTTTGTTGAAGTTGAAAGAACATAGATCAAAACAGAAAGTTTTTTGGATCATTTCAGGGGATTTCCAAGTCTGATTTCTCCAAGGAGAAGTCAAGGAATCATACCCTATGATTATCCAAGCAAATAGGAAGAAGAATCAAGTGATTTCATTAAGAAATGAGCAAGTTATGCTCTCTTTTGTGCAAGTGTATGAATCTGCCCGAAATCTGAGTTTGCAAGAGATTTTGAGAGTGAATTTGTGAGATGTTTTGAGTTGTGAAAGTGTAAAATGGTGTGGAGAAGGGTTGTATTTATAGTGGAAGAGGTTGGTGGTGATTGGAGGTGTTTAGAGGTGGCTAAATGGTGATTGGGGAGGGTTAGAAAATGGGATTTCGTGCCATAATCGCGTATAACAGCAGCTGAAAGTGTTTTCTGTGAAACAAAGGGCCATGCGGCCCACTTGAGGTATAAGGGTAAGTCCTGGCGGGCCGCCCGGGGTTTGTTATTCGACATAATGTTTCAAAAATGACAGATTAGCCCCTATAGTTGTTTATTTCGTGAATTTAGGGCTTTTAAGGACCATTCTTGTCACAAAATCATAGTTTAAGATAAATCCAAGTGTGAGGAGTATAAACCAAGTATAATTAAATGCATGAGTATCAAAATCAAGTGTCGTTCTCGTTCAAAACACGTTTTATGCATATGTTTAGATTAATTACAAGTTTAGCACTTAGTTTCCAATAATAACAATTAAACACCGATTGATTCACCAATTCGAACATACGAGCATATATAAAGTGTGTACAACATATTTGTAACAAAATACGAGTTTCGTTAATGATCCAAGTCTCAGTTTCTCAACAATTACAAAGGAAGAATGATTACAAGAAAACAAGGTTTCCAAAAATAGCTTTACAAACGATGGTTTCTAAATATAGAAAGTATGAAAACGCGGGGCGTTACAGTCTCCCCTCCTTTAGGAAATTTCGTCCCGAAATTTATTCAAGAGGTAGACTTGAAGAGTTTTAGTAAAAATTTGAGACTTGAAAATTTTGGAACAATTTGAAAGGCACAAAACTTAGGAGAGTGACATGGTAAATTTGTGAGTGAGTCCATTGTTTAAAATAATTTGAGGTATCTAACATAGTTGAAAACATGTAGGTGCGTATATAGGTGAAGTGGGTCTAGGCAAGTTCGAATAACTTAAATCGACGACGTATTTAAAATAGGTGACGTATATAAAAAAAGAATGACACATTAATAAAGAAGATGTTGATAAACGGTTTGTATTTTGTTGGGACGTGGTAACGAATCACATTTGTAGAAGATTGTTTATTGAGTGAAACGAGAAGGTTTGGTACTTTAAATAAAGTATTAAAGGTATACTAAGTATAGTTACACAAGAATCCAGAATAAGAAGACTATTTTATAGGTAAGTTAGGACTCGAATGTTTAAACAAGCTTAATTGCGAACGAGGTTTGTATGAACTAAAAGGATAAGGAGAATAATACGAGTATAGAATGAACGAATGACTCTTAAAGAGTACAAGTATGAGAATAGCATAAGTGTTGGATAGATGAACGTAGTGTGTTAAGGATGAAGTCTCGTCATGGATAATCGGATATAATGCGTTTGTGAGTTGTGTGAAGTTGTATTAGGTCCAAAAGGTCTGCAAAACACTGAATTTCTCATGGCACGTTTTACGAAATTTTGGTAATATGGTGAAAACACTTATATATAGGAAGTACCAGCGGCGTATCCACCATGTTTTAACCACATTACGTCCGTTCCGTATTCGGTGCCATGTTACGTTCCGTGTCTTACCATACACAGTAGTACACTCTATGGTTCTCATACGCCTATCACTATAATCCCGTGTGCACCCGTGATTATATTGATCGTCGCCTGATCCGCATAGCTTGTACTAGTTGTGTATGAATTAGGGTATCCATAATTTAAAAATTAAGAATGTGCACGTGTAAGAATGTAGTATGTAAGCAAGTCCATGCTTGAGTATGTATGGGACCCACGCAAGCGAATCACTCGGATTACGCTCGCGTATGGGTACGAATGTATGGATGAAAGTATGAGCATAAGTATAAGTTTAAGTATGAATATGTACGCAAGTATGTGTATCAACATAACACGTGCAAGTAGTATGCGTATATGTATAAGCACGCAACGTATGAGTATAAGTGAAAACATGAAATATATGGGTATAGGTAAAATCATGAAACATGTGAGTATAAGTAAAACATGAAACGTATGGGTATAAGTATGAATACGATTATAAGTATAGGCATAAAACGTATGAATGTAAGTGTAGGTATGAATATTTAAATTTACGTATATAGTGTACGTTGGAACATCACGGATTTAGGTGTATAAAATCGTCCAAAAGGTTAAGTATGTAAATACGAATGATTATGGGTGAATTGTTGCGTTAAAATGACTAAAACGTGCATGATGAAATGTGTGTATAGTTGTTTAAATGAAACGTTGAGTTTATCGTATCAAAATTAGATTGAGCTTGGTTTGAAATGTAGAATATGGTTGCATGTGTAAAAGGATATAAGGTACTCATTGGTTAAGCATAATGCATTTTGTAATGAATGGAAATGCTACTTTTGTTTTTAAAAGAGTTTACGAAATCCAAAGATGGTCGGTCTCCAAGAAGTCTTCTTGCCCATGTGTTTTGAAAATCGGTGTAGGAAAAAGGTTTTCGAAAAGAAAAGTAAGTTCGTTTCATCAAAACAAGAAATTATGAATTTAGGAGGTTCTTGTGACAACGAGGATCCTTAGAAAAGAATTTTAGCAAAAGGACTTAGTGATTGTTAAAAGTTCTAACAAATGATTTGTTGATGTTGAAAAGAGTCTTTGGTAAAATGATCATATAACATCCATAAGATCTTATAGGTGTAAAAGAAAGGTTGGTTTGATCTCCCGATTGAGAATGAAAGTCTTTAGTTTGGTGATATATATTATGAGTGCGTTTTTAGTGATTAAGTCGAATATAGAGTTCGTGGGCAAAAGATTCCTTGGACTGATTAAGTTGATAGGTAGCATTTCGTAAGGTTTGGAAATTTGTGTAGTAAAACGTTTAAGATAAGTTTAAGAATCTCATGTATATGAGTTAGGCGAAAATAGGTTGTAGGATAGAAAATACGCTTGATAAAGCAATATATTTTGAAATCGTACACGTATGTATTTTGAATAATGATCAATAATTTAGATATAAAACATGATCGAGTTTGCATAATAAGATATTTTGAAGAGGCGTTTTGGTAACGATCACCTAGGTAAGGGAATCACCCCGAACTTGTTGGTGAGGTCGTTTTAAGGAAAAAGGGAAGTGGTCGTCAAGGTAAGGAAATCACTCCTATCTCGATGATATGTCTCCACCTTTCGTTACAAGAAATATGAATTTAAGTCATATGAAATCATGCATATGTATAAGTGTATGAAAAAGATTTAGTATGATGCGTGTGTGAGAAGAAATATCGAAAGCAAATTCGAATTTGAAAGATTGCATCTAATAAAGTAAATAATATAACGTATGTTTGATTAAATTTGAGATGGTTCCAAAACGGAACGTTGACTAACCAAAGTGGTCGAAAAAAGTCTTTCGAATTTGAGGAGCATGCTTTGGCCTAATAGGTGAAATACTCTTGCCGACAAGTCGGTTAACGGTATTTACCCTTCCAGTTACTACATGTCCCCAATTCAATTGAAATTTCGAGACTTGGCGGGATTAATGAAAATCAAAGAATGGAACTAGTCGACAAGGTGCGGGTTTCACCCCTAACTCGACGATTTCGTATCCTAAGTGTGGTTGGTACTCGTCGGGTCAAAAGTTAATTTTGACACTTTGACGAGGGTCCACTAGAATTTGAAATTTGAATTTCTCCATCAAGGTGAGGATTTCACTCCTAACTTGATGGTGAATTTCGTGTAAAAGAAAAGTAGAAGGATTGAGGATTGTTCACCAAATTGTGGGTTTCACGCCTATTTTGGTGAGTCATCTCGTTTGTGTAGTATGTGTGTTGTCGGATTTAGAATAATCGAGTAAAACGCGTGAGAAAAGTGTATATTAAGGATTAAACAAACAAGTATAACATGTCAAGAATAGTACAATAAAAGTGGAATGATGAAACAAATATTAACGCATAAAAAGTATGCCAAGAACACACATAAAGGATAAAACGATGAAACAAGTATTAACACATAGTAGAAACAAGTGTAGCATGTTAAGTGTTAACACATAAGTGACACATATGCTTACAAGATCAAAAGAGGATGAATAAAAGCAAATAAGATAGCATGCAAGTAGTATCAAGTAAAACATACGAATAAAGCTCTAGAACTATAGACTAGGTTAAATCATTCCTACTTTTCCTAATTCCCTATAGTTATGGCTCTGATACCAATCTGTCACACCCCAACCAATGGCGGAAACATCGGGATGAGACGAAGTGTGAAGATTGCTCGAGACATCATAACGCTAAATTGTGACAATAGAATTAAAGATAAATTGACTTCTTTCATAAATAAATGTTACAATACATGAAATTTGAAATACAACATGTTAAGTACAAGAAAAACAATACGACAACAATTATGACATTTATACAATGTATTTGACCTAAACGTCTATATGTGTATCTAGGTATCAACGCTACTTCATTTCATGGCATCATCATCCTCAACCTGTAACATGTTTAAAATAAAGTCAATGCAAAAGCAAAGGCGAGTATACAAGTTTGGGTACATACATAACAAAAGATAAGTTTCGAACAATTCCTCATAGCAAGCATGTGATTCAAGATAAACGTAAAAACATGGCATGTGTCTAACATATCAAACCAAGGAAACGCAACAGGCTCATGACATTACCACAAGTTACGGGTGGCGGGTCGTTAATCCTATAGCGCTACATATGTCACGGTTTGGCTCGTACGAAGTTAATGATAAGTTCAACACATAAGATTCACCCAAGTTTAAATATCAAGCCATCACGTGTACAAGCATGTTAATAGGAATGTTCATGTGTTTAAGCAAAGTGTTCATGTGTAAGTTGTTGATAAGTAAACATGTTACACCCCAAAAGTGGTAAGAGTAAAAGGGGGAAATACGAGTATACTCACAAAGTTTGCATATGCTTTCCAATTATCCAATTATTGACGAGTTGATGAGGTTAAAAGATTGAATGTGTAAGGGTTAAAGTTCGAGTATGCATAGAGACAAGGTTCGGTATTTAAAACAACATGAAAATAAGATATGAGAATAACATGTGAAAATAATCATCTTCAACACTTAACACTTGTATGACACTTGGTAACCACAAGGGTTATGATAATGTTTTCATGAGTTGAACACCCATAAGAATCACAACAAGGTTTAGGTCTTAGATGAGGTTCTACTACTCTTAACATATAAACACAAGTTCAACATTAAAAGGTTCGAATGAGTGTATGTACATATATAGGTTAAGTATTACATATAACTTAGTCCAATAATTCATGTAGGAGGTAGAAGATCAGGATCTTCATTTAGGCACCTCGAGTAGTCATGGATGTCAAGTATGGGGTAGGAAGAACTAGCTTCCGTTTAGGAACCCCTTGTATGTTCACCACTTCACTTGATGTAAAAACAACCAAGGAGGGTCACGAACTAGGATTAGTACAATAATATAATTAATCTAATCTATAAGAAATCATCAAATCATGTGAGGATTGTATGTAGGACAACCCAAGTTGTTCCATAATCACTCATTCATCAAGATCTAAGCTTGACATGATTTGTAGGTTAAATACCCTAACAAAACAGAAAGTATTTGAGGTTTAATCCTCTGATTTCAAGTGTCTCAACCTTGTTTTTAAGCCTAACCAACCATAGAAGGGGTTGTAAGCATTGGGACATAGGTATGAGATGTGTTAGACACAAGTTTGTTGAAGTTGAAAGAACATAGATCAAAACAGAAAGTTTTTTGGATCATTTCAGGGGATTTCCAGGTCTGATTTCTCCAAGGAGAAGTCAAGGAATCATACCCTATGATTATCCAAGCAAATAGGAAGAAGAATCAAGTGATTTCATTAAGAAATGAGCAAGTTATGCTCTCTTTTGTGCAAGTGTATGAATCTGCCCGAAATCTGAGTTTGCAAGAGATTTTGAGAGTGAATTTGTGAGATGTTTTGAGTTGTGAAAGTGTAAAATGGTGTGGAGAAGGGTTGTATTTATAGTGGAAGAGGTTGGTGGTGATTGGAGGTGTTTAGAGGTGGCTAAATGGTGATTGGGGAGGGTTAGAAGATGGGATTTCGTGCCATAATCGCGTATAACAGCAGCTGAAAGTGTTTTATGTGAAACAGAGGGCCATGCGGCCCGCTTGAGGTATAAGGGTAAGTCCAGGCGGGCCGCCCGGGGTTTGTTATTCGACATAATGTTTCAAAAATGACAGATTAGCCCCTATAGTTGTTTATTTGGTGAATTTAGGGCTTTTAAGGACCATTCTTGTCACAAAATCATAGTTTAAGATAAATCCAAGTGTGAGGAGTATAAACCAAGTATAATTAAACGCATGAGTATCAAAATCAAGTGTCGTTCTCGTTCAAAACACGTTTTATGCATATGTTTAGATTAATTACAAGTTTAGCACTTAGTTTCCAAGAATAACAATTAAACACCGATTGATTCACCAATTCGAACATACGAGCATATATAAAGTGTGTACAACATATTTGTAACAAAATACGAGTTTCGTTAATGATCCAAGTCTCAGTTTCTCAACAATTACAAAGGAAGAATGATTACAAGAAAACAAGGTTTCCAAAAATAGCTTTACAAACGATGGTTTCTAAATATAGAAAGTATGAAAACGCGGGGCGTTACAAGAAACAAATAAATGAATTGTCTGTATTTGAAATCTGAGTTGTCGGAACAGAACAATTTGACTAGATCTTGTCTGTAATAATTATATTACTTTTAATGTCATGGTATGGGACATGATGCTTTAAATAATTGGTAATCATAGTTGTTATGGAAACTTCTGGACAATCTGTTTCACTCAGTGCTACGCCCCGATGTTTCCGCCATCGGTTGGGGTGTGACAGAAACACTCCTAGAGGTGTTCCAAGTGTTAAGAAGAAAGAAAAGAGTAGAAAAGTGAAGTAAAAGTAAGCTAGAACTGACTTAGAAAGTCTTGAACTTTCTGCTTATAATCAGAGATTTTGATGCTATTAGAGAGTGTTTTGTGTGAGATTGAAGTGTTTGTAAAGTAAAAAGTGAGTGGAGGAAGTGTGGCTTTTATAGGTGAGGTTGAGGGTTAGGTGTTAAGTGTATTTAATGAGAAAAACACACCAAACTAACAAATTTTCGCCCAATACCCGAGCTGGAAACCAACATTTTGCGGATTGGCCCCTGTGGCAGCCCGCGACGGAATCAAGGGGAGAAGACCGCGGGGTGTGGCGGCCCTAAGGCTGGCTATAAGTTTGATTTTTTTACAATATTGGTCCTTCATGTTCCGTAAGTTATGTTTTAAGGGTATAAAGTGTGTTATAAGGTGTTTTTAAGTATATAAACATGTGATCAAGTATGATATAAGTATGTGAATCGTAATTAAGTATCAATGATGCATAAACATGGATAAAAGCGTGTAAGTTGGGTACGTATGACATGTATTTGTGATTCCATCACGTGTTTACAAGAATCACGAACAAGGTAACACATGTATAATGAATTTAATCGTGTAAGCAGGCACGAATAAATACGATATAAGTTGTATAAAAACCATGGATTTCATTACGATTCGAGTCTTGGATTTACAAAATATAACGAAATACGATTACGAGAGGAACGAGCTTCCAAAAACAGAAATACGAGTCAAGGTGTCTAATTAAGGAAAGTCACTAAAAAGCGGAGCGTTACAGTCTGCCTCATAATCGCGTTCATGTGCTTGTGCTTAGGGAACTGAAGATTCTCGGCTGTCATTTGACTCTCCCCTTCACAAGCCATGTTTGGATTGCTAATTCGCAGCAAGTTCCGACACTAAGTCAGAAATTGGAGGTCTTAAACAGGAACTGCAACATGCAAGGTTTGGCTGACATGATACATTTTTTTCCAAATGTTTATTAATTAATTAATTTTTTAACCAGTTAAGTATGTAAATTATGATGATAAGGAAGTTGATTGAAATTACCACCAGAACAATTATATGTTATTGTATCATTGTTTGCTCTAGAAGCTTCTTTTCATATGAAGCTCTCTCTGCAAGTATGTAGAGTTGGTTAAATGAGTCGGGCCGGTGCATTAGGTCAACCATTTCATACACGGTTAGTGTAATTATATGTACAATTGGGGCTGACGTGAAACACTTTGTATCCCCAAATTTTGGCATTTTCATACACGATTGATGTAATCTTTATATAAAATGGTTAGAAGTTTTATGCTTTAAATTGCAATTGCATGCAACTAAGCAACATATATGTTTTTTTCTTGATCTTTAATGGTCTAGATGTTAATGTTGAGAGATTTTTTTATTCTAAACATGGTCATTTAAGAGTCGATTGCTTAAGCATAAAGTATTTGATTCTTCCAGTTTTGTTCAGATGTAAGATCAAACACTCATCCATCAATGTCATTGTTCAACTCAGACAAAGTCAAGTTTTGTAAAGAAAGGTGCCATGGTAAAGGTAAAACAAATTTCTAAGTTACGCCATTCAAAGGTAAGGTTTTTTTTTTCAAATCTTATAACTTTTTACAGTTTGATTTTCCTCTGGTATGACTATATAGTATGCATATTTTTTCTCAATGTTTGAATAAATAGACATAAATATGGTTATTTCTATCTAAAATCATTTTCCCATAGTAATGGGGTAGTTGCACCTGTTTTAAAGATTGTCGTCAAGTTTGGGTTGAACGTGATTGCAAAGGTTTCTGGATATGTTGAACAGGTAAATAATTAAATGATGCATGTAACATGAGATATTTACGACTATGCCAGCGGCCATACTAAAGGCTATATCTAGAGGTTGTGTTATCACAACTAAAATAGATAATTTGTAGTTTCGTACTTAAAGTGGATTTGGGTTAACCCGAAACACTTTTGTGTAAGTTTTTTAAGTATTTTGCTGGTGTGAAATTATAATCATAAAAAAATATCATTTCAATACAAATGATTTTGTTGATGAAATAATTTAATAAGTCTTTCATATTGGAAATATGGTGTGGCAATCAATAAACAGGTTAGGGTATGTCGTAAACTGATTGACCCGTTTAACCCATTGAGTAAACAATTAAGAGTTATGGTGTCGTGGGTGCCGGTATAGTACGTCTTTCGTGATTCGTTTCCGAGTTAAGTTTTCTTTATTCTTGAGGGATCATTTTAAATGGCCTAACCATGTCATAGAGTAACTTGTTTTGGAAAGTATTATCACACCCCAACCGATGGCGGAAATATCGGAGTGAGACGAAAACGAGATTGCTAAAGACTTCATAACACTATTTTACGACAATATTTAATAAACCAAAATTTCATTTCATTTATAACATTCTAGTACAACATTGAAACATAAATACAACAAGGTTCAACAACATCAAATGATTACAACAACATAAACAAATACAACTATGATACTAAAATTCTAAGATGTGTTTCTAGTCAATCCTACTAGATTTCATCATCATCATCAACGTCATCATCCTGCAACATGTTCAAAGTATAGTTCAATACAACAAGTATTGGCGAGTATACAAGTTTGGTAAATAACATAAGTATAAATTGTTTTAAACAAATCCACATGGCAAAACTTGTTATCTAAGATTAACGTAAGACTGACATGTAACTATAAATGTCAACCCAAAGATTACCGCTAGCGTAATCCTATTGTAGCAACGATAGAACCGTTCTGTTTTAACTTAACACGACCTCAAGAAGACGGGCGGTGCGTTACTCCTATAGCGCTATACATGTTAAGGGAGGCTTGTACGAAGTTAATGACAAGTATACCACATAAGAATGTTCCAGCACGTACGGATCAAGTATAACGTATTAAGCATGTATGATTGGATTGTTTGTTCATGATTGCATAAAGTATGTGTGATCGTGTAAGTTTTCATAATGTAAACATGTTGCACCCAAAAGGGTAAAATGTAAAAAGGGTGTCGATTATACTCATGGTTTTTAGCAAAGCTTCCTTTGTTAATTCCTCGAGTCAAAGGTTGAGAGCGTTGGAACACCGAGGTTACCCTACATTGGGTAAACGAAGGTGTGAGTCATTCGGAGTTGAACGGAGGATTCGGATTTGGGTTAAAGTATGAATATATATATATATACAACACAAAAATATATCCCGTCTAAGCACTCGTTGTGACACTAAGTTTGTAGGACCGGTTTTCGACTCTGAAACGATTGTGTATGACACGTGTAACGTGCAGAATCCATACACGAACGTGACCGAACACACCAGACGTAATATAACTGTGATTCGATAAAAGATATGAAAAGTACAAAGTCACGTGAATCACCTAGAACACTTTCTCTCTCTACTTTCTCTATCTAAGCAACAAGCTCTCCAAAGATCCAAATGAGCAAAAGTTCTAAAACATAACCCTAACTCTTCTATTTATAGGCCAAGGGGCTTAATGAGAATTCTCATTAATTACATAAATGCCACCTTGCCTTTTCCCTAAATATTACAAGATAAGTGCTAGTATTTTTCAGATTCTGCTACGGACTGGATTGACGGAGGCGATAGACATAAATGCACTAACAAAGTTACTGTGATTTCATGGGTCCTGGTTTGCCCATTAGAATCAGCAACGAGGAACTCAGAACTGAGATAAACGGATAACCGAAGCTCACAACACTGTTCGTGCGAATGGAAGTTCCATTCGTGCGAATAGAGTCAGTTCGTGCGAGTGGGAAAATCCCAATCGTGCGAAGAGACCTGTTCATGTGAAGGGCTTGTTCGAGACGCTTTAACCATTAATTGGCTAACATTCTGATTTCGGTTATGTTTTAGATGTTATATTATATTATATAGTCTATAATAATAGTCCAGTATAATCACGAAGTTCATAGAAGTCATGTATGGAGGTATAAACACCTCGTTGTATGATTCACCAAAGCTCAAAGTTTATTACCATTGTTAACAAACCTGGTTGGTCACGAATATAACAGAAAATAAATATATACACATATACCAAACAACCGAATAAGGACAACTCAGGCGTGTCATTTCCAAAATGGCAGGTGTTGGAGGCGAGGCGGGGTTAACTTATTCTGAGTCTAGGAGACTGTTTGGGTGTTCATTTGCAAGTCCAAATGAGGCGGTGGAACTAGATTGGAAAGCCAAGGCTTTCACAGTTCATACTTCTGTTAAACGCAAATTCATCCATATTAAAGATGAGAATCCAAGATAACATTCAACACTTAGGATTTCGCAGGAACGAGAGTAACAAAAAGTCCTTCGCACGAACGGGGGGTTCAGTCGCGCGAACAGACTGCCCATTCGTGCGAATGGGTTTTGTTGTACGAGTGGGTTCTGTTTTGTTTGAATAGACTCGTTTTCTTGGCTGGAATCAACCTCAGCACTAACCCTCAGCTATAGATTTCGCTGTGAGCTCGGTGGATTCAAGATTTCGCCAAGTCTCGGAACTGAAAAAGTATTTTATAAAAGCTTGAATGAAAACTGAAATTTAAAGTCTTCACATTGGCCTCTAAGTGGTGAGGTTTCACCTTAGATTGCCCAAGCAAGTCTGTGATATCCCCCCAAGAGATTATCCAAGTTATGAAGATTTGAAGAAACGTAAAAATGTATAAGAAAGTAAGTAGAAAGATGAAGTTAGTGAGCTAGGACTCACTTAGGAGTTGTTGGAAAGTTCTGCTTGAAGTGCATAGGTTCAGTGAGTTGAGAGAATTCGGAGTGAGTGGAAGGTGTGAAGTGAGGGAATGGGTTTGTATTTATAAGGGCGGATGGGTGTTTGTGCGACTGGGTTTGGAACGAATGGAGGTTTGGTGCGAGTGAGTCAGTCGCACGAAGGGGATGGCCTCTTCGCACGAAGAGACTTGTCAAGTCGCACAAAGAGTTAAGTTTGACCGTTTTCGCGTATTTTAGCCGGTTTTAGGTATTTCAAGCATACAAGTGTGACGTATATGTATAAGTATAAATAAAATGCATGTATAAACTGATGTTGGAAGTATTCTAAGTATGAGTTCTGCGTATATGAGTATGTATCAATGTTTGCAACGTATAACAAGTATGTATAAAAGTAATCGAGTTTTATTATGATCAAAACCTCGGATTACAATGTTTGGAAAGGAAATACGAATACAAAGGAATTACAAGTTTCCAAAAATAGAAATACAAACAGACTTTCTAAATAAGGAAAGTACTAAAAAGCGAAGCGTTACAAGTATGTTGATACCATTCAGTAGGAGACAAAGGAACCATTCACGTGTACCAAGGAAGTTGTTTTATCTTTCTCTCTCTCTTTGAGTCTTCTTGAAACATTATCATCTTCAGCATTAACAGACTCCCTCTTTCTCGAACAGAATCCCCATGGATCTGTCTTCAGCTTCAGCTCTCCCTTTCAGTAGACTCTTTTCTTCAGGCTCCCCTTTTCGTCAAGCTTCCGTGCTTTTGGGATCGACACCTGGCTTTTCGGTTACAAGCTCCTCCAGGATAGTTACCTGGCTCCTTGAATGCATGCTCCCCCTTGCATTGAGCTCGTCTTCAAACTCCCCCTTAGACTCGGCTATCGGGATCGTAGTCTGGAATCTGCAATTCTCAAACATTTATAAATAAAAACATTTTGAACATCCATGATTGATTACCTGGCTCTCAGCATAAGCCAAAACATTTCAAATATACTACAGTGAAAGCTTTTTCGATTGTCCATGAATCGTGACATGGCCCTAAAAAACTTTTAAACAAGACCCTGGCTCTAAAATATAATAATATGAATATATCTAGGATTACTTGATTCTCTCCCCCTATCAACATGCTTTATAGATTTTGGCAGTATTAAGTATCCAAACTCGAAATCTAGCTCTTTACAACTGATTTTACAATTCAAGAATCCAAATCCCTCACAGTTAATCATCCAAGTCCAAATTAATGACCTTGGAGACTTCACAAACTGTTTTTGATTTTTGATTTTAAAAACTACAAGTTTCAAATTAATGAACTTGTTTATTTTCAGAAACACGATGAACATACTTAGATTTTGAAACTCAGCATTCAGACATCGGTTGTCGAAAATAAAGCAGAAATCAAAATCTTTTTGTGATTTTTCTGAAACATAAAGCAGTAAAGAAATATTTACAAACAAATTTACAGACAATATTTTTGTTTGAGTTCGCGGTAGAGGATCATATCAGTTTTTGACAAATCACTAGCACCGTTGAGCTCTAAACACTTTAAGTTCTAAACGATTCACTTAGATTGTCAGTATATTGATCCACTTAAATTTTCACACAAAGTTCAATCGATTCGAGATATGAGATTAGTGTTTTAAGGACTAAACTTATTCGCGTGTCCCACCTCAGAATATACTCCCGTATCAAAATTCCCTAGATTCAGTCTTACAGGTGAATATACTAATCTGATATCTGTTCTCTGGGTTAGTGCGAGACCTTGAGAGCTCAGGTATGAACTTCCGTTCAGTCAAAGAGATGAAGGCTGGACTTTAGGTGTGTTCCATTTGGGAATCTTCTTTACAACTGCTCTTGATTTGTATCTTTCGATATTTATCAATTTTAAGCAGAGGGTAAACTTTTACAGCGCGTAAAGTATTATACGAGGTCTAGGTCATTGCTTCCACAATATCAGAAGACCAGGTATAATACCCCAGATATCAAACAGTATAAAGACCTAGTATCTCAGAATCAGACAATTTCTCAAACAAGATTTCGGGGGTTACCCATATATCCGAGAGATGTTCCCCACAAGATAAGTAAGTATTTGATATTTAGGTTTATATCTCGAAAACAATCTACTAAACGTGTAAAAACCTACTGGCATATCATCAGTGAGACCGTTTATCACATTTTAACTTTCCATTTCTTTAGCGTACTGTGATTGTCTACTGATGAACTATCATTTCCTCTTTTTACACAAAAACTCATTTTTGAATTTTATCATGTTTTTGGTTTTTTCAAATTTTCTAATGTTTTTGGATTTTCTGACAATTTCTTACTCCCCCTAAGATTCAAAACATTTAAAGAAAATTTGATAACCGATGTAGATAGCTTTGTCTCGCCATCCATTTTTTGCATCTCATGCTCTGTTTTGCAGATAATATAACATGTAAAGCAGTAATTACCCCCATGATTTACAACACAATGATATTTTACAGTTTGAAAACCGTTTTTCAATCTTGTGAAATTAATCATGTTTGTTTCGCCGTGAGGGTTTCGGCATATTAACTCAACATATTTTTTAAATTTTTTTATTTTTGACAAAATTTAAAAAACAAACATATTTTTTATTTTTCAAGTTTTTGACAAAATAAAAACATATTTTTGGTTTTTAAATTTTTCACTTTTTAGGGTTTTAGAAATATTGTTTATTTATTTACAGAAAAAAAAAATCAAACAAACTCCCTGTTTTAGACGCAGGGTTCAGTAGCCTCCTCCTCTCGTGCCAGGTTACTCTCTGTTCCATCTTGATAACATTCAGATTTCTTGAGAAGCACCTGCACATTTAAATAATTCAATCACTTGAACAGGTTAGCCCAGATCTGATTGACCTTAGGCATCGCAACACAATATGTTTCATTCAACTTCCGAAAATCTTTGTCATTTTGTACAAAGACTTTGTCAATTTTGACTTCAACTTTTTCATCATTTACCGAAGAGATTTGTTTCTTAACAGACCATGTTTGACCTTTTGGAGTACCTCGTTTGAAAAAATGTGAATCTTTTTGAATATTTTGATTCTGAACAACAGTTGGTTTCCAAAACTGTTGTGGTTTTGTTGCATCAACTTTTGTTCTCCAACTTTGTGTTGTTCTAAATCTGGGTGTGTGAGAATTCCAGGTTTGTCTTGAATCAAATCTATTTGAATTTGATTTCCAAGTTTGATTCGAAGCAAACTTGTTTGTGTTGTACCTCCAAGTTTGTTTTGAATCAAATCTGGTTGACCTTTGTTTCACATCCTCATATTTCTGTTTCTCAACATCATCAGATTTCTTCTTCGTCTCAACACCAACATGTTTCAGATTTTGACACTTGCGTGCAAGATGTCCAGTTTGATCACATTTGAAACATGTTCTGTTTGACACATCTTTGACCTGTTGTTGTTGCTTTTTCTGAGCATATAACTCTTCATTAGATTGTCGTCTAAATTTGAGTTCTTTCTCTTCTTCGGAACTTGTTCCGTGAACAAAGTTCGCCTTTTTCTGATAATTTGATTTTTCATTTTTATTCCAACTTTGTTTCTTCTTATAACCCAACCCAGCCTTCATGTTTTTCTTTTTGAAACCAGGTTTGTTATAAAAAGTTTTGTGACCTTTTCCAGCAAACTTTGGAATTTCAGATTTTTCAATTTCAACCATTTTGAAAACTTTATCAAACTTTTCTGAAATCACATTCTGAATCGGGAATACAATATCTAAGAATAACTTGTCCGATCCAATCATGGTATAAACCAATCCTTTTGAATCATCATTCAAATTTTTCTCAGATTTTGAGTTTTTCAGATATTCTTCATGAAAACTACCTTCATTTTCATCCTGTGATTCAGATTTACCTGTTTCAACCAACTCTTCTTTCAACACACTTTCAACGACCTTACCTACCACCTCTGAATCACTAGAATCATCAGATTTGGAATAGGTGATTTCAATGTTATCTGGCAATTGATCGACCATGTTGAAAGCTTTTTCCACCTTCTCATCATCATAAAATGCGAACTTTTCCGGTGGTGGAACTTGATGAAACTCTGAGCCAATACCTTTCTTGTTTTTCTCAGAATCATCATCACCCGGTTTTATGTTGAAAATTCTTTCAAGCACATATGATGACGCATGATAGCTTTTTAACTTGTTATTATCCTGTTCTAAATCGGCTATTTGACGCTTCAACTTAGCAACATGCTCAATATAAGAATTAACAACTTGTTGCTTTATTGAATACTGTCTCTTTAGCGTATCAGTTGTTTCTGAACTGTATCTCAATCTAGATTGAACAAGTTTCATTTGACTTTTCACATCTTCATATGACTCTTTCGTTATGTGATATGCAAGTTTTATTGAATCATGTTCCTTTTTCATTTCTTGAAAAGCATTTTCTTTTTGTAAACATTCTTCTGTCATTTTTGAAACCTTTTCTTTCAAATTTTCATTTTCCTTTTCTAAAATCTTGCATTTTTGTGTTATCTTTTCGTCATTATCTTTAAAAACTTTTTTGTTTTCTAACATCGCTTTGCATTTATTTTTGAAAACTTCTTCGATTTTAGTGAATTCAATGTCTCTTGTTCTGAATTTTTTCATCTTTTTCAGTATAAGCACTACACGTTTCCATGCATTTCTTGCACTGTTCTCCAGGTTTTAAGATTTCAGTATCAATTTTTACCTCAGTGATTTGCACTTCGGCTTTCGCTTCCGTCTGTGTCTGATCAGCTTCACTCTTCTTATGTTCCTCACCAACACCAGCACCGTCATCCACTTCAACCGAACTTTCCACCTTCACTTCATTTTCTTCTTTCTTCTTCTGATCTTCTTCTTTCTGCTGTTCTTCAGTAACAGCTTCTTCGACAACTGCTTCGTCTTTCTTTTCTTTCTCTTCCTCAGCTACCTTCTTCAAATCATTCACCAACTCATCAACATTCTTCTTCATTCTTTCTTCATCCCTCTTTTTCAAACTCGCGGTCATCACATCACGAATTATCTTGTCCAGCCTTTTCAGATAAGTTTTATCTTTTACATTCGAGTAATATTCTCCAGACAGATGAATTACTGCAAGAACATCATCAAAAACCACTTCTTTTCGATGAACGACATGATCACCATTTTTGTTGATATAGCAATCTCTTTTCTTGTCGTATCTCCCACAGTATTTTGCATCTTCATATTCTTCATGCATTTTCTCAATTTTGCAACCAGCAAAGAATCTTTCTCTTTCGGTTTTCTCTTTCAGTATTTCTTCTCGAGATTTCTCCTTGATTTCAGCAACCAAAGCATGATGATTATATGCATCCTCTTTTGTTCTAACTTTGAATCGATAATCAACAGGATCTTCTTCTGGAAGAAACTCGCTCCAGTCAAACCCTTCGTCATCATGTATCATCGCACAAGCTCTTGATTTTTCTTTTGGATTATTCTCAATTTACTTCACATTCGGTGGCTCTTCTTTGCTTCTGTGATAAATTGCTATTCGATAATAATCTTCATTGAAAGGATTTTCGTTTCCATCAACTGCAGAATTATTGCATTCTCTCTTGAAATGACCTTTCTGCTTGTACTTGAAGCAGGTCACTTTGGATTTATCAAATCCCAGTTTTATTGACGGGCCACCAATTGTCTGTTTCCCAGTAATCTCCATGTATCTTTGAGCTCTGCGGATGCAACTCGCCAAACACCAGCGAATATCAATGAGTTCCATCTCTTCCGGATCGATCTGGTCATAGTCTTCTTTGGTTAACTCTGAGTTTCCAATTTTTCCAGATACTAGACCTTTGTATGACTCTAACACAGATGCCAGAAAACTCATTTGTTGTTTAGCTGCATTGATGCTCATAGCCGGAGAATACTTCAGTTTCAAAGCAATGTTGCAAAGAATTTCTTCTGATTCTTCAGGATTTGCTTTTACATAAGATGAATGATATCCTGGATTGTAGCTTGATGAGCTTTTCTGTGGTTCTTCTGATTTTTCAACACTGAATGCTGTCTTTGGTGATTCACCAACTTTCACCGAAGGTGTGCTACCTTTATAATAAAGACCAACATTCTGTTGATGTGAAGAACTGCTCATCTTGCTCTGTTTCTGCAATTCAAGCTAATGAGTTTCAATATTTTCAATTAATACATCGAGAGTGATTGTATCATATAACACATCGTTTTTCAAAATAAAAACAAACGTTTGCCACTGATCAGCTCGTGGTAACGCTTCAATTATTTTGTCAATTACTTCCTCACGTGTTTTCACAGTTCCAAATCTGTCTAACTCAATTTTTAAATGGCAAAAACGTTCAATCATTTGCCTCACTGTCTCTCCCTTTAAACTATCAAACAAATCAAACTCCTTTTTAGTAAAGCAATTTTATTCTGTTTCATTTGTTTGCCACCCTCAGCTTTAACTCTTAACGCTTCCCAAACCGATTTTGATGACCCATCATGGTTTAACAATGAAAATATATCATCTCGGATAGATTGTTGAATCAATGCTATCATCTTCTGCTCATATGAGAATTTTCGTTTGTCTTCATCGGAAAGATCATTGAGATGTATCTCTTCATGCTTGTCATAGATCGGTCGACTGTATCCAAACTCTAAGCAGAACCAGCTCTCGTGAGCATATGCCTTGGTCCAGTTCAGGAATCTCTCTTTCCACCATGTATAATCTTCTATATTCTCAAGTTTAGGTGGTTTTGAATAGGTTCCATAGAAATTATCATGTTTAATATTATCATTAATTGTTTTTGTTATTGATTTGGGTGTGACCATTGATGTTTCGAAGGATTCTGATGTGAATGCTTTTTAGAACGTATTGTAAAACTCTTCAGCCATGATGTTATCTCCTCGAATCACCTACAAACGAACAAACACGATCAGTTTAAAAATTATCAAACAAACTGTTGGATCGGATGAGTATCCGATCGAGTGGGTCAACAGAAGTCAACAGAGTAACAATGATTGGGTGGCAGCGGATCGGGTGGTGATCTGATCGAGTGACAGTGTTCCTTGGATCGGGTGGTGATCCGATCGAGTGACAAGCTGTCCGATCGGGTGAGATGTTGTCCGATCGAGTGACTAGTGACCCGATCGAGTGAAGATCCGATAATTTAACCTATTACACAAGCAAATGAAGAATTTAGGATCGCCACTCGAAGATTTGAACAACAAGTGAATAAGTGAGAGAGTGACAAGAATCGGATGGTGATCCGATCGAGTCACCTACTCAATGATTTACACTATAAGACAAAAAGTTTATGTTGGCCGATCGGATGGTGATCCGATCGAGTAACCACTCGATAGATGGCACAACAAGACAAATACTTTCAAATTCTAAAATGTTCACATGTATTGTCAGATCACATGCAAAAAGTGGCCGACAATCAATCAGTTTATTTGATCAAGATAATTTGTAGACCTTATCTTTTTAATCACTTTGACTTTATGTGAACTTTTGACTTTAATGAAATGGATCGAGTGAAGTAAGATGGATCGGATGATCACCCGATCGGGTGACAATCCGAGACTTTGACACTTATGAATTTAACAAATTAAAGTTCAACGGATCGGGTGGTCATCCGATCGGATTGCCATCCGATCGGTGAGCACCTTCTTGAACATTAACAGCAACAGTCAACATCTTTCACGTTTTTTCGAACACAAAAAAAAGGATTTCTCAAAAACCGTTTAGAATTACGATCTGAAAATTTGTAGGCTTGTAAATCAAGTGTTTTCGCACAACATATCAAAAAATCAGCAATTTTTAACCGTAAAAACCCGTTTAATTTTGCGATTTTCAGTTAAGAACGTGAAAGAGATGAAAAATGAAGAAATTTTGACAAATCTGAATGAAATAGGATCTGAATCTGCTGAATTCGTGTGAGAATCTGTGTGTTTGATCCGTGCAATCGAGCTCCTGCTCTGATACCACTTGTAGGACCGGTTTTCGACTCTGAAACGATTGCGTATGACACGTGTAACGTGCGGAATCCGTACACGAATGTGACCGAACACACCAGACGTAATATAACTGTGATTCGATAAAAGATATGAAAAGTACAAAGTCATGTGAATCACCTAGAACACTTTCTCTCTCTACTTTCTCTCTCTAAGCAACAAGCTCTCCAAAGATCCAAATGAGCAAAAGTTCTAAAACATAACCCTAACTCTTCTATTTATAGGCCAAGGGGCTTAATGAGAATTCTCATTAATTACATAAATGCCACCTTGCCTTTTCCCTAAATATTACAAGATAAGTGCTAGTATTTTTCAGATTCTGCTACGGACTGGATTGACGGAGGCGATAGACATAAATGCACTAACAAAGTTACTGTGATTTCATGGGTCCTGGTTTGCCCATTAGAATCAGCAACGAGGAACTCAGAACTGAGATAAAAGGATAACCGAAGCTCACAACACTGTCCGTGCGAATGGAAGTTCCATTCGTGCGAACAGGTGTCTGTTCGTGCGAAGAGACCTGTTCGTGTAAAGGGCTTGTTCGAGACACTTTAACCATTAATTGGCTAACATTCTGATTTCGGTTATGTTTTAGATGTTATATTATATTATATAGTCTATAATAACAGTCCAGTATAATCACGAAGTTCATAGAGGTCATGTATGGAGGTATAAACACCTCGTTATATGATTCACCAAAGCTCAATATTTATTACCATCGTTAACAAACCTGGTTGGTCACGAATATAACAGAAAATAAATATATACACATATACCAAACAACCGAATAAGGACAACTCGGGCGTGTCATTCCCAACATGGCAGGTGTTGGAGGCGAGGCGGGGTTAACTTATTCTGAGGCTAGGAGACTGTTTGGCTGTTCATTTGCAAGTCCAAATGAGGCGGTGGAACTAGATTGGAAAGCCAAGGCTTTCACAGTTCATACTTCTGTTAAACGCAGATTCGTCCATATTGAAGATGAGAATCCAAGATAACATTCAACACTTAGGATTTCGCAGGAACGAGAGTAACAAAAAGTCCTTCGCGCGAACGGGGTGTTCAGTCACGCGAACAGACTGCCCATTCATGCGAATGGGTTTTGTTGTACGAGTGGGTTTTGTTTTGTTTGAATAGACTCGTTTTCTTGGCTGGAATCAACCTCAGCACTAACCCTCAGCTATAGATTTCGCTGTGAGCTCGGTGGATTCAAGATTTCGCCAAGTCTCGGAACTGAAAAAGTATTTTATAAAAGCTTGAATGAAAACAGAAATTTAAAGTCTTCACATTGGCCTCTAAGTGGTGAGGTTTCACCTTAGATTGCCCAAGCAAGTCTGTGATATCCTCCCAAGAGATTATCCAAGTTATGAAGATTTGAAGAAAAGTAAAAATGTATAAGAAAGTAAGTAGAAAGATGAAGTTAGTGAGCTAGGACTCACTTAGGAGTTGTTGGAAAGTTCTGCTTGAAGTGCATAGGTTCAGTGAGTTGAGAGAATTCGGAGTGAGTGGAAGGTGTGAAGTGAGGGAATGGGTTTGTATTTATAGGGGCGGATGGGTGTTTGTGCGACTGGGTTTGGAACGAATGGAGGTTTGGTGTGAGTGAGTCAGTCACACGAAGGGGATGGCCTCTTCGCACGAAGAGACTTGTCAAGTCGCACAAAGAGTTAAGTTTGACCGTTTTCGCGTATTTTAGCCGGTTTTAGGTATTTCAAGCATACAAGTGTGACGTATATGTATAAGTATAAATAAAATGCATGTATAAACTGATGTTGGAAGTATTCTAAGTATGAGTTCTGCGTATATGAGTATGTATCAATGTTTGCAACGTATAACTAGTATGTATAAAAGTAATCGAGTTTTAGTATGATCAAAGCCTCGGATTACAATGTTTGGAAAGGAAATACGAATACAAAGGAATTACAAGTTTCTAAAAACAGAAATACAAACAGACTTTCTAAATAAGGAAAGTACTAAAAAACGAAGCGTTACAAGTATGTTGATACCATTCAGTAGGAGACAAAGGAACCATTCACATGTACCAAGGAAGTTGTTTTGGCCTTTGGGGCAGCAAGATATTAGGTCCTAGCTGCTACAGGTTGGAAAGTTCAGGTTAACAGTCATCAATAAAATTAATTACAAATATTTAATGAAGCATTCTAATTGGTTAAAATTTATTCCTTTTTTTACAAAGAATTTTTCTCATTTGAACCTTCCACTATATATATATATATAGGATTAGGTTCATTTGTGAACAACTTCTTAAGAGTGAACTAATCTTGGCACTTGATCATTTTTTTAAATTAAAAGGATAAGATTGACATTAGCCAAGTATATTTAATTAGGATCCCTTAATTTTCTCATCTCTTAACTCTCTCTCTCTCTCTCTCATTTTTAATTATTTCTCCATTATTTTAATTATAAGAGATTGAAGGGTTAATTTTTTTTAAATAAACTCTTATATTCTTTTTAAAATTAAATATCAAACCTAATTAAATTATGTTTTTTAACATATGTGTATACAAGACTTATACACTTGTGTATTATTACATCTTGTTCCCACATGTCGGTATAAACCAGATTTATACACATGTGTATTATTCAAGTACATATGTGTATACAGGTCCGTATATTCCATGCGTATACGTCTGTGTATTATTCAAGTACATAGTGTATACATGTGGGTATATACCAGACTTGTACACTTGTGTATTATTACATATTGTTTCCACTATGTATCTTTTCATCAAACATTGATCTAATACATATATGTATAGAGAATGTAATTAAATATTTTTAATCATGTTATAGATGGAACAATATTTGATAATGTTTGTATTTTTTTTAAATTATCAAATATTAAGTTAGGTAATTTGTGAGAAAAAAAGTATAGAAAATGTAATTAAATATTCTTTTAATTGGAAAGATAAATCAGGAGAGAGAAAAAATCAATTAATTAAATGAAGAAAGAAAAATACAATTATACCCTTGTATTTATTAAAATACATGTAAGTTACAAAAGATAATTACAATCTTGCCACTAAAGAAAAAAATGTAGATCTACAAAATCGATAGTCAGGATAAGTTCATTTTGTTCACAAATACATCATTGTTCACTCATGAACCCTACCCTCTATATATATATATATATGGTGGGGTCTAAATGAGAACGCTAAATATTGCGAGAATCGTGAGAACGAATGAAAAAACCACTAGAACTTAGTAAAAACAATTCAAAATCAAATTTTTCTTTTTATACATATCATTATTATTTGAATACTTTATTACAAATTAAATTTACACGTTTAAATTTCCATGAATTCATAAATAAAGAAAATTCACACATATGTAAGTTTGTCATATGTAAATTTGTTGTATTTACACATTTGTAAAAAACATATTAAGAGTGATTTTGAAAGGAGAGATGGATATTTTAAAGAGTAAATTCTTTTTTTAATGTTGTATTTTAATTATACTGAGGTTTGCATTAAAAAAATTATTTTGTTTGGTTTTCTCATTCGTTCTCACGGTTCTTGCAATATTTAGCGTTCTCAAGATAATCATCCCCTATATATGTATAGGTGAATTATATGGAGAAACCCCATGTGAGTTGCAAAAACTCTGCCACGTGTTATACTTTTTCGTTACTAACACCTGCAACATTTTTTGATACTGACACACTTTTCATAATAATGGAGAGATGAGAGAGAACGTGTTACATTTTTATAGTTGTTCACATTATTCGTAACTCATATGTAACGCTTTTTATTGTTTTTTATAGCAGTTTTTTACATTATATGAAGTGTATGGATTTTAGAACTTACAATTTACGATGTTTTTATTTTGTAATGCGCGTAAAAACATGTTACATTTTTTACAGCGAGATTTTTATGTAAAATGCAGTTGTCACATTTTTTTGTGTCAGATGAGAGAGGTGAGATGAGTGAGAAAAGTGTAACTCTTTACACTTTATATCAGACTGTAATATGTGTTTGAAAAAAATAACTTTTTTGTACATTTTTAATATCCACCATTTATCACATGAGATGGATGGTAGAGATGAAGTTTTCTAAGCTTTTTTTTTTTTTAACTAAGGTGGGTTTTCAATTTATTATTTCCATATATATATATATATAGGTAGAGGTTCCTGTAAAAAAAGGGTTTTTTGTGAGAAAGGTAAGAAACAATCTACACCATTAGCTCTTTGATCTAATGGTTGAGATCATAATGGCAAAATTGTAAATAATGTTTACTATTAAACATATTAATTTTCTAGATTAAGGGTATATAGGTAAATTTAACATTTTTAAATTAAGAAACTAACATTAATGCAAATGTAACTTCCCCCCATCTTTTTTAAACATCAATAACTTTTTATACGTAACTTTTTTTTTTAAATTACACCATAATAACGAGCGTTTTTTTTTATCTTTAATATGAGTACCATATTGCTATACTTATATAGAGAAAAAAATATGTTTCGATCAGATGTTTAGTACATGAATGGTGTTATATACTTAGTGAATGATGTTATATAGTTACTGAATGGTGTTAATGGTGTTATATACTTACTGAATGGTGTTATATACTTGCTAAATGGTGTTATATACTTACTACATGGTGTTATATACTTACTGAATGGTGTTATATACTTGGTGAATGGTGTTATATACTTGCTGAATGGTGTTATATACTTACTGAATGGTGGTATATACTTGCTGAATGGTGTTATATACTTACTGAATGGTGTTAATGGTGTTATATACTTACTGAATGGTGTTATATACTTGCTGAATGGTGTTATATACTTACTACATGGTGTTATATACTGTTGGACCGTTCTACGACCTCGAAACGTCAGTTAAGGCAGTTCATCTTTGAGTACGAAGGCGGAATCAACGTAAACAAAGTCATAACAGCTAGTTTCCTTTTAATCTTTTTTTTCTGATTGATTTTCGTGCTTTTACAATGAAATCTGATACAAATCCGACAGCACTTCGTCTCACACACAATGACCAAGTCTCTACCAAATGAACAACACACTAACCTATATATAGACTGAAGATTTCGCTTGGAATGACATGAGTTGCTGTTCAAGCGAAATCTAATGTGTTGATTTCGCTTGAACTGCTACTAACAAACTTCAAGCGAAATTGAATGAACTGATTTCGCTTGAACATGTACATTGATTCTTTCAAGCGAAATCTACTATTTAAACATGTACAAACCCTAATTAAGACCCTGTTGTGTGTACATTCAACCTATCTAGACACAAGACTTGATTAAGACGTAGTCAACAGACATTCCGTGCACCAACAAACTCCCCCTTGGATGTTGACGAAGTCTTCAGCTCCGAGTCTTCAGTCTTGGTCTTTTCTCCAACTCTCTGTCTTCACATCATAAGCATTCTTCACAGGTTTAGAATCACAACCTGATTCTATCTTCCATCTTCCCTTTGACTGTTGATCCAGACTCCCTCTTTCACAGACTCCCCCTCTCGATATGCTAGAATCTGAGATATCTGGTTCAATCTTTGACAATTAACTCCCATGGGAATGATGAAGTCCAAAACCTGTTACCCTGCACATCCTCTACCTTACCATAAGTTTCACAAATTTATAACATTTGAATTTAACAAACTTACTGGTAGACATCATATAATTCAACAAACATACTAGTTACATCAAATTCAAATGAATGACCTTGATTAACTAAACACACAAACTTTCAAAACATTTGTATATGACATTCAAAGTTTTCAACATATTCTTCCAACCCAATTCATCATGTTTAGCACTTGGAATTTTGAATATCAGCTCTTCAACATCAGTTGTCGAAAATCTCTTTGAATTTTTCAAAACTTTATGTTAAAACACACTAAAATCTTTTTGAATTTTGAGTTTAAAGAAATGCAGTAAAGAAATATATACAAACAATATTTTTGTGAGTTTGTGTAAGAGGATCATATCAGTTTATGAGACAAATCACAAGCACCGTTAAGCTTTAATCATTTTAAGTTCTAAACGATTCACTTAGATTGTCAGTATACTGGTCCACTTAAATTTTCACACAAAGTTCAACTGCTTCGAGATATGAATTTAATGTCTTAGATACTTAAACTTAATCGCGTATCCCACCTCAGAATATACTCCCGTATCCAGATCCCAATATTCAGTCTTACAGGCAATTATAACACAAATGATATCTGTAAGGGGTTAATAATTTATGAAGAATCATGAGAGCTCAGGTCAGAACTACCGTTCAGCAGAGAGATCATGACTCAACTTTTGGGTGTGTCCCCTTTAGAGGATCTTTTTTACAACAGCATTGCTAAGCAATTTTATTGTCTTATCATATATGCTGAGGGTGATGCTGTGTTTCAAGCATTTGCAGAAAGTATTATTCGAGGACTAGGTCAGAACTTCCATTCAGCAGAAGTCTCGAAATAATACCCCAGACATCATTGAGTATAAAAACCTAGTATATCAGAAAAAGGAATCTTTCAAACAAGATTTCGGGGGTTACCCATATATCCAAGAGATGTTACCCACGATATAAGCAAGTTTGAAATTTAGGTTTATATCTCGTCACAATCTACTAAATGTGCAAAAACCTACTGACACATCATCAGTGAGACCGTTTATCACTTTTGACATTACATTTCTTTAGCATGCTGTGATAGTCCACTGATTTACTATCATTTCCTCTTTTCACAACAAAACTCATTTTTGCTTTTTCAATGTTTTTGGCATTTTCAAATTTTCTAATTTTTTAAAATTTTTCTCCCCCTAAAATCAAAATATGTTTCAATTTTGATTTTCAAGGAAAAATTGAAAACAAACTTTACAAATAAAGTGACAAACTGATATCAAATCACTTCAATTCGCCATTCACCTGGCATAAACAATCAGAACTCCCCCTGTCAACAAACTATTTTCCCATTATGATTTCAAAACACTTAAGTTTGTTTTAATCAAAATGGTTTTTCCGGAAAATTAGTTTTATGTGTCATTTCACAAATTCGGGGTTTCATCACATTGTTTACCTTTATCCACTTATCGAAAAGATAAATCAAGTACAACTTAATGTCCTTGATTAGTCTTTTGTGATTTGAAATATCACAGTTACCAACCTGTGAATTTCTCAAGAAATATGCCGATTCCTGTTCCGCACTTACCAACCTGGGAACTCCGGCAAGTCAGGTTTTTCATTTAAACAAATTCACCCAAGCCTGACCAGCCTTGGGTTTGACAGTTTTTACCTCAACAGATGGCTCTTCTGGTTTTGACGAACCAGAATCATTGCCTGATTGTGGCTTGTCTGACTTTGACCTGTCAGATTCATTGCCTGATGGTGACTTGTCTGACTTTGACACATCAGATTCATCGCCGACCATTTTCTTTTTCTTTTCTTCTTTTGTCCTCAGATTTGCATCTGAAGAATTCAATTTACTTGTCTTTGCAGTCAAGTGAGTTGATTTATCAGAACTTTTATTCAATCTGTCCGGTGAACCCAAAGACAAAATTTTCTCGAGATACTCTCTCGCCTTCTTCCTTTTCTTTCGCAGTCTGTCTTTCTGCCCCTGTGAAAGTTTAACTTTCTTTTCTTGAATTGTCTGATCCTGAACTTTAGGTTTTAGAACCTTCTGTTCATGGGGCTTGACATTGACTGGCTTCTTTGTCAATTTCTGAGAATCAGCCCTCGATCGTGCCTTTGATCTCATTGGGCAATTTCTGGCAATGTGTCCTCTGATTTGGCATTCATAGCACCTTCTCGTTTCGAATCTCTGACTTTGGCAGTTAACAGCAATGTGTCCTTGAAATCCACAAGTGTAACACACTCTGTTATTGTACCATTCACCACTTTCACACCATATGCTTAGATCATAACATTGTCTGGCTTTGTGGTAATCAACACTCTTCTTGAAAACTGGTTTTGGCTTTGAAGCACTGTGGTCAAACCTGCACCACTTATTACCAACATTTTGTGAGTTTTCATTTTTAGATTTTTGTGGTTTTTGATAATGATTGGATGACTTATCTGATGAACTTTTATTTTCAATTTTAAAATTTTTCAAATTTTTAACTTTTTGTTTCTGTTCTACACTCTTCTTAACAGGTTTTTGTTTAGAACATTCACCTGTTTCAGTAGATTGCAAAACAGTATTTTTAAATTTTTCTTGTAAATCTAAAAATATTTTTCTTTTCTTTTCCTTTTCATCATCAGATATTTCATCACAATCCTCAATTTTGACTTTGTCAAAATTTGTGACAGTGACACTTAATGGAACAGAATTGATCGGTTTTGGACACTCATATGGTGCCGAAGTCACAAAACCTTTCAATTTATTCTCTAACTCATCAATTTTGTTCCGAGCAATTTCAGCTTCTTTTTCAAGCCGAATGATTTTCTGAAAATGAGAATTTATTTCAATTTGTTTTTCAAGATTATTCTGAAAAATAACAGATTTTTCATCTTCTAAAATCTTCATTTGACTTTGAAAATCTTTTTCTTTTAACACTTCATTTTCCAATTTTATCCAAGAAACGTTTTCATTTTCAATTTTAATTTTTCCAAAATCTTTTTCTTTTTCTTTCAAATTGTTAATTTCCAATGTCAAACTGTCCAAGCTACTCAACAGTTTGATATTTTCAATCTTCAGTTTTTCACAGTTCAACCGCAACTCCAGAATCTGTTCATCATCAGATTTTTTCTCGTCTTTCAAAGCTTTGTTTTCCAATGTCAAATTCTCCACATCTTTCAAGAGATTGACATTTTCTGCTTCGGATTTTTCGCATTTTGAGTAACCAGCTTCACTTTTTGAAATTTCATCCTTCTTTAATTCTTCAATCCTTCAATCTTTGTCATTCCTTCTCTAATCCTTTTGATTAATTCACTAAAATCAACCAAACTTATATTTTCTGAGTTTCTTTCTATTTCATCTATTAACTCTTTCTTTTTCTTTTTCTCTTCTTCATCTCCCCACCATTTCTTTTGCCAATAATCATCTTCTTCTTTATACTGCTGGATTATGGCTTCGATATCAAGCGTACTATCATCGATCGCAATATTTCCATACTCATCAAGATAACACTCTCTGTCTGGATCCCATCTATTTGCTCTCCTTGCTTCCAGATAGATACGAGAAATTCTAATGATTTTGTTTTCAGCAATCATTTTTCTGTATCTATACTTCTGCTCTTCAGTTCGATCGTCTTTCCACGGAATAGGTTCGGAATTTGCCATCTTATACGTATCTGAAAAATCAACAAAAACACTTAGAAAATTTTAAATTTTGAAATAACAACAAGTTCAAGCGAAATTTCTTGAAGTGAAATCACTTCAAGCGAAATCAACAAGTATAGAAACTTCAAGCGAAACAGAACAATTGAAGCGAAATCTCCTATTTCGCTTGGGCTTTCAAGCGAAATTGTATGAAACAAGTTCAATCAGTTCAAGCGAAATCCAACACTCCTATTTCGCTTGAACTTTTCAAGCGAAATCTAAGACCAGTTCAATTACAAGCGAAATCAACAACAAAACTCAATTTTCAAGCGAAATCTTCAATATATTTCAAGCGAAAACAGCTAATGTCATTTTTTTTACGAACAGATTTCAAGCGAAATGTTAATTTTTTATATGAATTCAATCGATTTTAAGTCCAAATCTTTGAAGGATTAGTTATCACACTAATTCGCTTGTTATATGTCAAATTCAGGTCATTTTCACCGCTGAAATATGTTCAAATCAGAAAAGTATGAGAAAAGGTGAGTAGAAATATGAAAATCCAGTAGAATCAAGCTGTAATGGTATGAACTCCTCGTCCTGAGCTCTGATACCACTTGTTGGACCGTTCTACGACCTCGAAACGTCAGTTAAGGCAGTTCATCTTTGAGTACGAAGGCGGAATCAACGTAAACAAAGTCATAACAGCTAGTTTCCTTTTAATCTTTCTTTTCTGATTGATTTTCGTGCTTTTACAATGAAATCTGATACAAATCCGACAGCACTTCGTCTCACACACAATGACCAAGTCTCTACCAAATGAACAACACACTAACCTATATATAGACTGAAGATTTCGCTTGGAATGACATGAGTTGCTGTTCAAGCAAAATCTAATGTGTTGATTTCGCTTGAACTGCTACTAACAAACTTCAAGCGAAATTGAATGAACTGATTTCGCTTGAACATGTACATTGATTCTTTCAAGCGAAATCTACTATTTAAACATGTACAAACCCTAATTAAGACCCTGTTGTGTGTACATTCAACCTATCTAGACACAAGACTTGATTAAGACGTAGTCAACAGACATTCTGTGCACCAACATATACTTACTGAATGGTGTTATATACTTGCTGAATGGTGTTATATACTTACTGAATGGTGTTATATACTTGCTTAATGGTGTTTATAAAGATCTTTTAAAAACAATCCAGTTTCTATAATTAAGGTGACGGTTATGAGAAGTTTTTAATTAATTGAATTAATGATAAAATTACTTGTTTACCCTTTTTAATTAATTTAGATTTAGGACATATGTCATCTCCACAATATTTCTCACACTTTTAACCTTTTTTACAATAACCTTACCCTATATATATATATATAGAGAGAGAGAGAGAGGGCCATGATCATTTCAGAACATAAATATTTACAGAACCCGCAGAACTCCTAATAAACAATCTTTTTATTTATATATTTTTATGTCTAGGATAATTTTATCATTTATTATGTGTATTTTTACGATTACTTACATGTTAAGAGTAATTTTATCGTTTTTTATATGTAATTTTATAATTACACATATGTAAACTAGTTTTTTTTTACATATATGTAATTAGTTATGACACATACATATAATTTTGACAATTAAACATATGTAAACTACTTTTAACATGTATGTAATCAAAGAAATACATATAATAAATGATAAAAAGATCCTAAATACAAAAACTTATATATAAAATGATTGTTTATTAGGAGTTCTGAAAGTTCTGTAGTTATTTAGAGTTCTGAAATGAACTCAACTCTCTCTCTATATATATATGTATATATGGGTTGGGTTCATTTCAGAACTCTACATAATAGTAGAACTTTCAGAACTCCTAATAAACAATCATTTTTTATACATATTTTTATATTTAGGGTACTTTTATCATTTATTATATGTATCTTTATGATTACATACATGTTAAGAGTAGTTTACATATATGTAATAGCTAAATTATATATATGTGTGATAATTAGTTACATATATGTAAAAAAGTAGTTTACATATGTGTAATCAAAAATTTACATATAATAAATGATAAAATTATCCTAATTATAAAAATATATAAATAAAAATATTGTTTATTAAAAGTTCTGCGAGTTCTGTAAATATTAAGGGTTCTGAAATAATCCTCACCCATATATATAATACTTAAATAGTTATTTTATGGCACTCTTTAAGAAAAATATTTGTTGCAATAACTTTAAGTAAAACTAGTAACAAGACCCGCCCGCGTTGTGGCGCGTGTACTTCGCAAATATCGAACGGATTAGTCCAAGCGTTATGTAATGTGTTAACCATAGGAAAACACACGTTTTGACGTATCCGATTGAACTCAATGTATCCTATAGTTGCATTATGATTGGATCAAAACATAAAGTAAATCGAATTTATATCGTACAATCATGACGTATTATACGCGACCCGACTAACTCGAATTTATATCGTCAAGCAAAAAACTCTCGTGGGGGTCAAAGTGCCATTTACAAAGTTCATAAAAAGTTAAGTGTTTAAAAATAGCATTTCCTAAACTTAAGGGCTAAGAAAGGGTAAAGATAAAATTTGATAAAGTTTTGGGGTAAAAAGGAAACTATAACAAAGTTGGGGCTGAAAAGGAAACTACGACAATGTTGGGGTGTCAAAAGCAAACTATTTGTAAAATGAAGTAGCAGTTTAGGGACTAAATTTGTCATTTTTTGAAACTTTGAAGGTACCAAAGTTAAGTGCCTAAAATTGAAACATCGTAAAAGTATGAGGGAGGAGGAGGGCAAAGCCGGTGGAGTTTACATTGACTTTATCTTTTAAGTTATTGTATATAATAGTAGGATAACTACGTAAACTTTTAAGAGCATCTCCATCGCTTTCGATGTGGCAAGGTTTGGAAATTCAGACCACACATCTAAACCCATCACATCGTTGGAGACAAGTCCGACGGTATAGGTCCGTTCAAGCTGACTCGTTCGAACCAAGGTGGGTGGGGGCCGTGTTGGGATATGAAAGAAAATCTATTAAACATTAAATAAAACAAACATATTTGAAAATTAACTTTTTATTTCATATTTTTTGTTTATAAATTTATAAAAATAAATGTGATTTAACATTACAATTAAAACAGAAATTTGTAATTATCCTAGCTAATTGAAACATTACATAAATTATAAAAATAAATAACAAACCACATAATTTACCCATAATAAAAACATTATATAAAGAGTTAATTACATGGTTAGTCTCTGTGGTTTGCACAAAGTAGCATACTTAGGTACTAATAGTTTAAAATCACAATCTAGGGTATTAACTTTTCATTTTGTAACGTTTGAAGGTATTTATTTTTAGGTTTAAAATCACATTATATTAGTACCTAAGTATGTTATTTTGTGCAAACCACAGGGACTAACTATGTTAATACCTTAGAAGTCAATACCTCCAAATGTTACAAAACGAAAAGTTAATACCCCAGAAGGTGATTTTAAACTATTAGTACCTAAGTATGTTATTTTGTGCAAACCACATGGACTAACTTTGTAATTAACTCTTATAGAAATTAACAGAAACATCACGTAAACCATATAATTAACCCCTGATCAAACATTACATAAATAAAATTTAAACATTGTATAAACCATATAAATATTACTTAATAACCAAAGAAGGAATCATAGGAGGAGCAATCACCATCACTATCAGTGTAGTCCAACCAATCATCATCAAAGTTCTGTTCAGCTTGGACTTAATGTTGGGCGGCGAGGGTTTACTATCGGAGGACGGTTTGACACTATAGGAGGGTTTACTATCGGAGGACGATGCCCCTCCCTAATTCGTAGCCCCTCTCGAATTTCCCGTACCGATTTTTTCGGTACCATTCGATACCCACTTTTTGGCATTTTCAATACCGACAAAATATCGATTTTTACCTTCAAATACCGGTAACGTACCAACAGTTTCGGTACCAATACCGGTTCAGTACGATACCAATACCATGCTCATCCCTATTTGTAATAATACTTTATATTTATTTGTATACATGCTAACAAGTATCTATTTAGTTTTCTAACATGAAAACTTCAAGATAAATGATATATATTAGATTTCTAACATGAAGATTTCTAAAAGTAAATAGCTATACTAGATAAATAGCAATTATATACATTAGTTAAAGGAAAGAATATAAAACAAATGTAAACTTACTCAAAGCATAATACCAAAACTGTTTCTTTCATTTTTTTTTTTTTTTTGAAAATATGATTATCTTATGATTCCAAAGTTAAACATAATTATGATTATGTAGAATTTGACATTTAAATATTTATACATGTCCATTGCTTGTTTGGTACTCTTGGCATGCGGAGACTACAGAGAATGAAACTTTTCTATTCACACCTTTAATAATATATGTCTACTCCTCTGCACTAAAGCTTTAAGTCATTTTTTATTTATGTCCAATCATATACTTACAAATTTATTTTTAATCATTAATTAATATAATAATTTGTTATTTATATCCAATCATCTATTTACTAATTCATCTTTTGGTTAGTATTTACTATTTAGCATAATTAAGATCATGTAGAATTTAAGAGTTTCTCAAATGAATAGTTTGAGTTGAGTGACCTTTGTATTACATCATCAATATATTGGTGAGTATGAATATCATTTTCGTTATTTTTATATATAAGTAATTCATTTTGCATTTATATCATAAATATTATCCGTGCACTCTTAAACTTTCATCTTGTATTATAAGTAGCAAAATTCTCTTGCGCTACGCGACGGGATTAGGTCGTTGTCTGTTCGTTTCGTTACGATATCGGTACAGAAGCGACACTCGATAAAGCAACCAAAAGAGAAAATCCAAATTGTTTCTCTAATATACACCATCGATGAAAAGTTCTAAACGACTCTACCAATAATATAAACATTTCAAAATTGATGCAAAGGAAAAAAAATAACGCAACCACGTATTTAGTTTTTATAAAAAGTGAGCGAACGAAAGTTATAAGAAAAAATAAAACTATACTGGTAAAAGCGTATATTATTTATAGTATAAGGCGTGTAATAGAAACATATAGAAAAGTCAAAGTTAATGTTCACGCAAGTTGGTAATTGTTATTAAAACTGTAGGGTTAAAAACGGATGTTATTATCGTATAAGGTGTGTAACTAAAAGTAAAGTAAAAAAATAAAAAGAAAAATCAAAGTCACTGATCACAAATGATATTGTTGTGTATATATAATATATAATCTTACTATATAATAAAAGAAACCATTTGATGGACACTTGTCATCATATTAGGCCATGTCTTATGGATAATTATTGTTTTAGTATAATCTCTTCTAATTAATTATAGATAACCATCATACTAAATATTATTTAATTTAATATGTTATGGATAATTATTATTTAGTTTAATTTTTTTCTAATTAATTATAAATAACTCTCATACTAAATATTATTAATTTAAGATACTTTTAAGAGTAAATTGCTAAAATCGTCTCTGAGGTTTAGGCATTCTTGCCATTTTCATCCAAAACAATTTTTTTGTGCAATATAGTCCCTGAGGTTTGGACATTTTTGCCATTTTCATCCAAACATCTAATTTGCTTTATTTTTTCTATCAAACATTTGGATAAAAATGACAAAATATCCCAAACCTCAGGGCTGCTTATTTGTTTCTTGAATAACATGTTTGATCACTGTATCTTCTTTTCAATAATCATCTCCTCAATTACCATATCTATCGCATACCGAGTATATCCATTAGTTTTTTTAAATATAATTTTCTTTATTTGATATATAAAATCATATTTATTCAAGCCGTGTAATACACGAGGGATTTTAAAGATATAACTTTTTTTTTATTATTTGATAAACAATATTACATTTATTCAACCCGTGTAATACACGTGTTTTTAAGGATATAATTTTTTTATTATTTGGTATATAAAATTACATTTATTCAACCCGTGTAATAAATGAGGTTTTTAAAGATATATTGTTATATTATTTAATATATAAAACTTATTTATTCAACCCGTGTAATATACGGGGCTATAACCTAGTATAGTATAATATAATATAATATAATATAATATAATATAATATAATATAATATAATATAATATAATATAATATAATTGTTGTATGTATATAGTTTCTTAAATTTGTGTGTCACTCTGTCCACACTTTCATTGCATGTCAAATACAAAATCCAAAAAGCAAAGACCCAAAATACAAAATACAAAACGCAGAAGCCCAATATACAAAAAATCAAAAATCAGTCTTAAGTGTCTAACTCTAATACACAAAACATAAACAGCATATCTTAGCCCACCCTGCTTGGATCTGCAAGAGTATTAAACGCGGTTCAAGGCCCACAAAATAATGATAACCCCAATGTATTTTTCTTACTCATGGTACATGTAATCCTTTTCTCATTCTATTTGAAAGGGCCCATAAGAATGCATCTAATTCAAATTATTAGAGAATATTTTTTTTAGTTAACGAACACAAGTTGTCAGAGAATAATCAAATTCAATGATATTTATTGAAACCGGATTCCATAAAAATGAATACCAGTACTGATGATGTTTGAATGGTAGCGGTCTGATTTTGTATGATAGCAGTATGGTATTGATACGATACCAATATTCGGTAAAGTTTATGATACTAGTTAAATACTTTAGTTTATATACAACTACATTTTCAATAAATCTTATATCAGATATTGAGTTAACTCTGTTATATGTTTTAAAAGATCCATGTTTTTCCCTTGAGCTAGCGACTCGGCATTGGTCGAGTTAACTCAAGAGCCAAATACTTCTGCATAGACTAAGTTGAAGAAAACAAAGTGCAATTTTTAGTAGATTTTCATTGATCTATAAGCTTTGCTTATACAGTTGGACTATAAGTAACATTTATTTTTCGTTCATGTGCCTTTTTGAATCGAATAAAGATATGATCAACGAAACCTATGCAGACTAACGTTTATCGTGCATTTCACTTGTATTGATTTATGCTAGGGTTTTTAAGATCTTCAAGATGGATTTGTTTTTGTTTAAAACTTTTTTTAGAAATATACAAAAGGGTAAATTACGATTTTGGCCCCTGTGGTTTTATCACTTTTACCATATTAACCCAAAAAGGAATCTTTTAACATGTGTGCCCCCAACCTCAATTTATCCAACTATTTTGGCCCATTAGACTAACTCCATCCATACTCACGTTAAAAACATGTCATGTGCAGCTCACATGATGGGCAATTATGTCATTAACTACCATTCTTCCACAATCATAAACCCTAGCTTACCATTCGCTATCAATACGCAATCAGGTACCAATACTCCTCTATAAATCATGTAACAATCGCATATATATGATTGTTTCTGTTCGAAACACTCTTTATATGATACGATTCATTCACTTTTCATTAATTACAAATTAGGCTTTGATTCTGTTGATGTTTGTTATAAATCGCATTGAAATCGTTCGATTCGTGTATCAAATTGACTGAAATCGAACCGTTAGGTTAAGATTCAGAGAAATCGTTCATCACTAATTAAGTTTTCGTTCTTAATCTGTTCGAATTTGATGTTTGTTATGAATCGATTTGAATTTGTTTGATTCCTTCAATGAATTGACTGATACTGAAGCGTTAAGATTCAGAGAAATTGTTGATTGCTAATTAGATTTTTGGCTCTGAATTTGATGTTTTGTTATGAATCGTATCGAAATTGTTCGATTCGTGTGATGGATTGACTTATGAATCGTTTTCGAGGATTGTGACTGATGATTTGCAAGTATCGGATAGATTGGTGAGTGGACTGGGTACCGGATGAGACGAAATTCAAGTTGCAGAAGATGGGTTTTCGATGAAGAAGATGATTGGTCTATGAGTTTGATAAGGGTTTGTGTTAAATGGGGTATTAAGTTGAATTAAATGGGTATAAGATATTTCTTTTGGGCTGAAATGACATAATTGCCCATCATGTGAAATGCACATGACATGTTTTTAACCTGAGTTGTGGATGGAGTTAGTCTAAGAGGCCAAAATAGTTAGATAAATTGAGGTTGGGGGCACATATGTTAAAAGATTTCTTTTTAAGCTTATAGGGTAAAAGTGATATAACCACAGAGGCCAACATCGTAATTTACTCTATACAAAAAGGTAAAGTATAATCATAAAGAATAAGCAATTTTGGATTAAAAAAACATCAAGCACAAAAGTATTTGTTTTATCCACATCTTCAAATTTGTATAAATCTATCACTTTTATAAAACTACAATGAAATATAATAACATGTTTTTATAAGTTTTCACTTTTAAATTGAGAGGTTAGTTTTTAATATTTTTTTTGAATGGCAAATTTGGATCACTGACGGACCACTGGAGTATCATCGTGCCACCATCGGAAACCACCCGATCATATCCATCTCCATTAGGCATAATGCATATACACCAATTCAGGAAGAAACCCAATAAATATTAGAAAACCCCCTTTGTGGGAATTGAACCCAGGACCTATTGGTCCTAAAGTCTTATTCCACTCCCAAGATCCAGGTACATTAGTAGTCCTTTGTTTTAACTATTAGTTCACTTATTCAAATTTGTCTAAGCTCGAGCTCAGCTCGTTTCGAGCTCTATTTTTAGGGCTCGAGCTCGGCTCGTTAGTATATTACATCTTGTTAGTTTCAAACCTTATTCTCAAATCCGTCTTCACCTAAATGAGTAGACTTCTTCATCGACTATTTTTAGAGCTCAAGCTCAGCTCGTTAGTATATTAAATCTTATTAGTTTCAAACCTTATTCTCAAATCCGTCTTCACCTAAACGAGCAGGCTTCTTCATCGACTAATTAAACTTTACAACACTTCTAATTCATTGCACCAAAATTAGTAGGAAATCCATTAAGATTGTGGTGAAGATTAGAGATGGATATTGAAGATCATAAAGCAAAGGTTGTTGGTTTATTCATATTTAGTGGGGAAAATCTTTCACCTTTGTGATGAAATCCTATCTCTTTTTAAGAAAAAAAATCTTAAAAATCTTAGAGGATGCTTTTTTCCAAACATCATGCAAAAATATTATTAACATACAACTTTTATGCTTTGATAAAGTGTTTTGGTTAAATATTATGTCGTAAGCCTTGGGAATTCGCGATGGAAGACAATTCCTCTATAGGATGAGTATTTGGTATTGGTTACTGGTACTGAACCGGTACTGAATCATATCGGATATATTCGGTACCGGTATCCACTTTTTCCGTTTTCAGTATCGGTACCGGTACGGTACTGATATTTACGGGTAAAACATCGGTAAATACCGGTACCGTACCCGTACCAAACCGGTATACTCGATACCTAACGGGTACCGTGCTCATCATTCCTCTATATAACTTTACCTCTATTGTCTTATCTTTGATTATCTCATCTTATGTTCGTTTCAGTATTATTCTATATATCTTTTAACATATCCGTGTAAGTATATAAATACATATACAATCCATGCGATGATATTTTATGGGGTAAATAACATGCAACATAAAGTCAGGGTTCAAAGATTAAACCCAGACTCATATTTTTTTTCATTTATATATGGTTTACGTATTTTATCATACAGCAAAGAAAAATGTTAATCATGTGATGGAACACTGGTTAACACCTGAGGTGAAACTAGTCTGGTCGTCTCTTTTGTGGGGTTCAATCTCCTTTGTTACTCGCCAAATGACGGATCCTGCAAAACAGCAACACCGTTAGCTCGTTAAGAGGGGAATATGGGGGTTTCCCTCTTAACCGGGCTCCGGCGAGAGAATAAGTTCTGTTCTGAGAAAATAAAACAGTGTGTGTTAAGAGTGAGAGTGTGGAGAATGGAGTGGAGTTAACCTGAATGATGAAGGGTCCTATTTATAGCCGGAGGGTGAGAGAGGAAGGAGCAACCTCGCCAGCTGCTATAGGGCGCCAGCTGTCCGACCAAGGGGAATATCCTCTTGGTCTCCTCTGCTGTAGTCAGGATAGTGGTACACGTGGCGCGCCCATATTCGTCCATGCTGGAAACATCGTACTGCTGTTGTCGGTCTGCTCCTTGATTTGCTGCAGTCCTACATGGCGGCTGATGAGTGGTGACACGTATCGTCCTCTATGTCGGGAGGAGCATCTTTTGTGCCACCTTGATGTCTTCCAGAAGCTTCTAGAAGCTTCTGGACTCGCTTGCTGATGTAGGCGCCATGTAGGATGAAAAAGTGGTGTGGTCCTTGCCATGTGAGTTAGGAGTTGGGACCATACCTCTTCAAGTCCCCCCAGTCCAGTGTGCCTTCTAGTTGAGTTGATCATCTAGGAGGGATTCTGGACTTATAAAGGTAGTGATTCTGCGAAAATGAGCCAACTGGACGCTTAGCGCGCATAGGTTTGCAAAGTTGAGCCAACTGGACGCACGGCGCATGGCGTGTTGGTAAGTTTGCAAAGGTGAGCCAACTGGACGCACAGCGCATGGTGTGTTGGTAAGTTTGCAAAGTTGAGCCAACTGGACGCACGACGCATGGCGTGTTGGTGAATTTGCAAAGTTGAGCCAACTGGACGCACGGCGCATGGCGTGTTGGTATTTTCTTCTGAAAGAAGTTTCCTTGCTTTGGGTAAAGAGAACTGATGTGACTGTCTGATGTCCCTGTCTTGTCTGAAGTGAACAGACGCCTTTTCAGTGGTGTCAGTTACTTTCCATCCCTTTGTCAGACGTGTGCCGTCCACGCTCCCGAAAAAAGAGGTGACGGTTTCTCTCTCTGCTGACGTGTCTCTTCCCCACTGGATAACCTTCTGAATTCCTGACGGTCCACTACCCATCGCATTAAATGTGATGGGTATAAATACACGGCGGTTTCCTTCATTCTTTTCACTTTTCAAAATTTGAACTCCGGTGATTTCTCATATTCCTTTCTCTCCCCCTTTTAAGTTATCCATATTGTCTTTTCTCTTTTTCTCTCAATATGTCTGGAGCGAATCCTTCGTCGAAGAAAAGGAGGAACAAGGGTAAGAATCCTCCGGGCCCTGACCAGGCGACTATAAATTGGAAAGAGGAAGAGTTTCAGAATTTGGTGAGGGAGATGGGTTTCCTTCCCGAATGGGGTGCTCAGTTTCCAACTCCGGGTTCTACTGCCATGGATGCACCTCCTGGTTATATTACACTATATGCTGCTTTCTTCCGGGAGGGTAACTTCAGACTCCCGATGACCAGGCTTACTACTGAGGTGTTGAGGAATTATGGGCTCCATATCTCTCAAATCAACGCGATTAGGCTTCCCCGTGTTACCCACTTTGAGTTTATCTGCCAGGCCAACCGTGTTGAGCCAACTTTTGAAATGTTTAATGTTTTTTACACTGTGACTTACACCAGCGGTTTTTACTCTTTTAACTCTCGGACCGGTGGTGTTATCCCCTGTTGTTCTACTCCTCTGAAAAGCTTGCATGATTGGAAACAAAAATTCTTCTACATTCGCCGCGGTGTTATCCCGGTAGATATGCACTATCGGTCGGCGAGTGAAGGGATCCCGAAGGTGGATGTGACGGTGGATTATGCCCAACAGGGGTGGTACAAGAAGGTGACTCACAAGGCGACTGCTATTTCTCAAATTGAGGAGAGGGCGTTGGTTGGTGCCGGTATGAGCATGTTGTGGGTCCCAAACAACCCTCTGGGTGTTCCTGTTTATGGATATCAAGGCAAACGTATGTGATGTTTCATAGTTAGGTTTTTAGTTTTTTTTTTTGTAAGTTCTTCCTCATCTCCTTGTTTTTCGCAGTTGGGTACAGCTTGTTGAATGTTCTGGATCCGAATGCCGGTGGTTCCATGGTTGAGGGGATTCAGGAGGTTGGGAAACCAACATAGTTGGATCAAATCCGCAACCGCTTCTTGCACCCGACTAACGAAAGTTTTACCACCTATGCCAACACTGTTTTAGGTGAAGATAGTGAAGATGATGTTGATGATGCTATTGATCCTACTCGAGAGGAAGTTATTGTTCTCTCAAGTGAAGGGTCAGATAGATCTCTTGAAGGTCTAACTTCTCATTCCCCGCGTGCAGGTCCGGTGCAGGGGGTTGCACATGAGCCTGTTAATGAACCCGTTGATGATGATGTGGAGGTTCCGGTTGAGACTGCTGATCAGTTGGAAACAAGGAAGAAAACAAAGGCTGGCAAGCCAGAGGGGAAGGAGAAGAGGGCTGAGGAAAAAACCAATGAGACTCCTCGTAAGCGACCCTCTACTCTTCCTGTCCTAGATTACGTTGTTGTTTCTGATACATTGTCTGGTTTAGGGGCCGGAGAGAGACATCGTGGGTCTGACCCTGATGACGGCGTTACTCTGATGGAGATGATGAAAAAGAAACTTCTTGAGGATAAGAAGAGGAAACTTGATGAGCAGGCTGCTGCTATGCTTGCTTCGAAAAAAGCCAAGCTCTAGAAGGAGGCTCCTCCTGCACCCTCGGAGTCTGAAATTGACATGGGTGTCTTCAGTGGAAATCGTGGCAATCTTTTGGAGGAAATATATGCTGCTTCTGCTCCTACAGGTAAAGGTTTTGTAGTTGTAAATCTTGTTATTTAGCTTCCGGGTTGCTTTTGAGCATTATTATTGTCTCGTGGCAGGTGTCAAGTCGGGCAAGGCGCCGCACAAGATTGATATTTCCAAAATCACTCCTCCTGCCTCTCCACCGTCTAGGACGTTCGAGCTGTCTCCTCCCCATGATGGTCTGGGTGAGAAGAAAAAACAAGATGATGTAGATGCTGAGCATGTTGGTGAAGGTGGTGGTGATGTTGCAGGTGGTGCTGGTGGAGACGGTCGAAACAAAGGCGTTTACACAGAAGCGGAATCTAGCGAGGCTACACAGCGTCAGACCATTTATACCAAGCGTCCACCAGGCGGTGGCGGTGGTGCTACTTCAGGTGTGGTTCGGAGTCCACAGTTTGAAAATGTTCAAGGTGGGTCTTGGGATACTCACAACCTTGCCTGTGATGATCTGCCTCATGCCCCTCGTTGGCATTTGACTCAGGGCTCCCGGATGAATGATCCTGTCAACTGTCAAGAGTTCTTCAACTTGTCCCTCCCTCCTGCTGAGAGGTTGTTCCAGAAAAGGCGTAACCGATTTGAGCTCTTAGATGATCACATTCATGCAGGGGTTAACTTCTTCGCCACCTCCCAAGAGATTGTTCGCGAATGGAAGATAATGGGGGAGGAGACTCTTGAGTTTGAAAATGAGAAGAAAGCGTTTGTTGCGGAGAGGGAGGAGTTTAATGCTGAGAAGAAAGGTTTGTTGTGGAGGTTGTCTGATGCTGAGGAGAAACTTGCACAGGAGAAGAAAGCTAACTCCGACAAACAAAAGAATTGGGAGGCCGCTTATGAGCGGACCAATAAAGAGCTTCAGGCGCAACGTGAAGCTATTGTCAGGATGTCTGCTGAGAAGCGCAAGATTAGTGAGGAAGCTGAGGAGGCGCGTGTTGCGGCTCAAAAAAGGGAAGAAGAATATCTCCAACGCATTGTTAAGTTGGAAAAACTTGCTGAAGCAAAGGTTGCTGAATGCAAGGCTTCTGAGCTCCTTGCTGAGGAGATGTCCGCCGATTGCAAGTGGTTGTTATCTCGTGCGGTGCCTCTGGTAACTTCTTTTGTGTATATTTGCTTTCAGTTCGCGTTGATTACTCTGCTTATGTTTGTATATGCTCCTTGCAGATTGCTGATCGTATAGTCAAATCTCCTGAGCTTGCCGGCTACATGTTTGAGTTGGGTCAAGCGGGGTATAATAGCGGGCGAAAGGATGGTTATAGTGAGGGTAGGGCTGCAGCTGTTAATAATGAGAAGGACTACCATTTTGAGTTGTAGAAGGAGGATTGTGGAAGAAAATACGCTGCAAAGCGACAAGAATTTGCATCTTTGGAGTTCGGTGTTGTGAAAGCTGCCCAAAAATTGTCTCGGAAGCCTGATGGTGTTGCCTTATTGAAGAAGGCCCTTGGAGATGAAGATCCTACCACTGGGGGTATTGGAACTAGTCATCCAGGGTGAAGAAAATCCGGCTTGCATGCCGTGTGTGGGCTTTGATAGCCTTGTAACTATTTTGACAATTTCTTTGAACAGTTTACCTTTATGTTTCGTGAACAATTTACCTATAGCTGTCGTATCTGCAACACATTTTGTTATTGTTGACATATTTAATGCTTGATGCGTGCTTTAGTTTCTTGTGAATTTTGTTTATCGTTACAATATGTGCATGTGTAATTACTTTGATTAGGTATCACGAATGAATGATGGCGCTGACAGGTTGTGTTGTGTTAGTTACAACGTTTATTCTGTCGTTTATGTGCGCAGGTTGTTTCGTGAATACGAAGTGATCGAGTTACAGGTTATTGTGTGGACCCAGTTGTGCTCAGCGTTTGGGGTCTTTACAATGTTTGTTTACCGTGTGTTCGATGCTTTCGTGTTTATGTGGGCACGGAGTATTTATTAGGCGTTGCTTAGGCTTTGGTTGTGTTTTTGACCCGGCTGTGCACTCGTTTGTGACAAGCCTTGGAGGTCTACAACGTTCCCAAGGTCGAGCCATGGATGTTTTCGTGTATGCCCGAAGTAATATATGCAGTTGTAACAAAAAATTCTCATGCGAAAAGATAGCCAAACACTTCTTGTATTAGTGCTAAATGTGTTGGCGCGCAGCCATTACAAGTATATAGAAAAAACTTCAGCTGTTTACATGTAGCATCTTCTTAACTGTTGCGCATTCCAGGTTCTTGGGATTTCTTTGTCATCTAGGGTGCGCAGCTTATATGCCCCTTTGCCGAGTATTGCATCTACAACATAAGGTCCCTCCCACTTGGGAGCTAACTTTCCGGGATTTTCGGCGTTGGACGCCTCGTTGTCCCTCAGGACGTAATCACCCGGATTAAAAGTGCAGATTCTGACTTTGGAGTTGTAATACTTCTCCAGCTTTGTTTTGTATTTTGCTTCATTTATTGCTGCCATCTCTCTCCTTTCTTCTAGTAAGTCAAGGTCTAACCTCCTTTCTTCTTCGTTGTTGATCATGTTCATGGAGAGAATTCTAGGTGATGGCAGTCCGATCTCCGCTGGTATCACAGCCTCGGACCCATAGACTAAGCTGAACGGTGTCTCCCCGTTGCTTGTTTTGGGCATCGTCCTGTGGGCCCATAATATGCTTGGCAATTCGTCAACCCAGCCTCTTCTTTGCTCTCCCAGTCGTGCTTTGATGCCGTCTACAATGCTCTTGTTGACGGCTTCTACTTGACCATTCCCCTGCGGATGCGCAACCAAGGAGAACGTATGCTCTATGTGTAACTCTTTGAACCATCGTTGGAGATCTTCCGCAGCAAAATTCGTCCCGTTATCGGTGATGATTCTCAGAGGCAGCCCGAATCTGCAGATTATCTGTTCCCAGATGAATCGCCGAACTACTGTAGATGTGGTTGACGCCAGTGCCTTCGCCTCCACCCATTTTGTGAAATAGTCCACCGCGACTATAATGAATTTCACTGCACCCGGGGCTTCAGGGAAGGGGCCAACCATATCTATTCCCCATTGTTGGAACGGCCATGCCGTTGTTACGGGGACTAATTCGTTCTTGGGGCGCATCGTCTTGGGAGCGTGTCTCTGGCACCCGCTGCATTTTCTCAAAACCTTTACTGCGTCTAGATGCATCCCGGGCCAGTAGTACCCGGCATTCATCACTTTTGCTACCACCATCCTCGGTCCGGCATGGATGCCACAGATCCCCTCATGCACTTCTCTGATCAAGTAGTTCGCGTCCTCTGGGTCTACACATCTCAACAATGGCCCGAGGTATGATTTTCGGTACAGGATTCCATCAACCATCTGGTATTGCTCGGCTTTATATTGAATCTTCCTTGCCTCGACTTTGTTTTCTGGTAGTATCCCAGACTAGAGATACATGATTATGGGGGTCATCCAAGACGTCATGCCCAACTGAATAACATTCACTTGCCTCAGCGGTACCGATGGGTTGCTTAAGACTTCGATGCGCACATCCTTGGCCAAGTGCTGGAAACTTGTGGATGCTAACTTACTTAGTGCGTCAGCTGGTTTATTCTCGCTTCGATTGATATGGTGCACTTTGTAAGAATTGAAGTTCTGTAGTAATGCTTTCGCTTGGTCTAGGTATAATGCCATTACATCTCCTTTGGCATCATATTGGCCGTTAATCTGCCCAGCTACTAACATGGAGTCCACATGCGCCTCTATATGTTTGACTCCCATTTTGATTGCTAACCTCAGACCGGCGAGAAAGGCTTCATATTCGGCTTCATTATTCGTGCTTTTGAAGTCTAGCCGGATGGCATACGTGAATTCATGCTTTGCTGGGCTTACTAGCCTGAGTCCTGCGCCTGCGCCGTCCTCGTTGGATGCGCCGTCTGTATATAATAGCCATGGTTCTTCCGACTGCTGTCTTTCAGCTCTTTCCATTGCCTTACACTCTCGGTCCCTGTCATCGGGTACTTCTGTCATGAAATCGGCCAACACCTGGCCCTTGATTGCTGGTCTTGGCCTGAACACAACTTTGTGGCCCCCCAGTTCTATCGCCCATTTTGCTAATCTTCCAGAAATCTCGGGTCTTGCAAGGATGTTGCCAATGTTGTAATTTGTTAAGACATGAATGACGTGATTGGCGAAATATCTGCGCAGCCGCCTTGATGCATGAATTAGAGCCAGCACTAGTTTTTCCATTATAGCATACCTCGTTTCTGGATCATTGAGAGTGCGAGACACATAATAAACTGGTGTCTGTATGCCTTGTCTATCTACGAGCAGAACTGCGCCGACTGCTTTGTCAGAGGCTGACAGGTACATCACTAAAGGTTCTCCTTTTACTGGTGCCGTCCGTGTTGGTAACCTTATGAGGCAGTCTTTCATATCACGGAATGCTTTTTCGGCCTCCGGAGTCCATTGGAACTGACTTTTCTTCATGCAGTTTCGGAGTGTCTTGATAAATGGGAAAGATTTGGCAGCGTGATTGGCTAAGAAACGGTTGAGTGCTGCTAACCTTCCGGCCAACTTCTGCATTTCCTTGATCGTCGAAGGTGAAGGCATGCGTTCAATTGCTTGTACCTTATCAGGATTTACTTTGAAACCATCTTTCGTGACGATGAAACCCAGGAATTTTCCCTCTTCCATGCCGAAGGAGCATTTCGCTGGGTTTAGCTTGATACTTACTTCGCGCAATGTGTCAAACGTTTTTTGGATGTTCATCAGCATCGCATTCTCTTCTTTGCTCATGATGACTAGGTCATCCATATACACCTCGATGTATTTGCCGATAGCATCGTGGAACGTTTCGTTCATCAGTCTCTGATAGGTCGCGCCCGCATTCTTTAGACCGAAAGGCATCTTGGTGTAGCAGTATAGCCCTGTCGGTGTGCGGAATGCGGTTTTGTCTTCATCTTGCACGGCCATCTGTACCTGGTGGTACCCCTTGTAACAGTCAAGGAAGCATTTCCATCGGAATGTTGCCAGCGAATCAATCTTCTCATCAATATCTGGTAAGGCATAACAGTCGCGCGGACATGCCTTGTTTAGATCCTTGTAATCTACACATATCCTCCAACTGCCGTTCCCTTTTTGAACCATGACGGGGCTCGCCACCCAAGTTTGGTACCGGACTTCTCTGATGATGCCTGCATTTAACAGCTCTGTGACTTGTTCTTTCATGGCATCATGCTTTATGTCTCCTAAATGACGCTTGCCGTGTACTACAGGTTTGGCGACCTCTGAGACGTTAAGTCTGTGCTCTGCTATATGCCGTGGAACACCGGTCATGTCAGCCGGTGTCCAGGCGAACATATCCATGTTTTCAAATAGCAACTTCTTTAGTGCTGCGCGCGTGAGATCAGACATTGCGGGGCCTAAGGTGATTGGTTGTTCTGGGTATTTGATGTTTAACACCCATTTTTCAGCCTCTGCGCGTGGTACAGATTTGCTTGCCTTTGCTGGCCTGATTTCGTCTGCTGCCAAGACTTCTTTGCTTGCGTAGATCAGTGCTACCCCTGTCTCTGTTGGGAATCCCACGGCTGAATGTGGGCCAGAGCAAATCATGCTAAAGTCTCCTTGAGATTCTCTTCCCAACAGAATGTCATGCCTTGAATGCGCTGGTAGTACCATGAACGTGACCTCCTCCGTCCTTGAATTTCTTCCGTCTGAGAGCAGCACTGGGAACGATATCTGGCCTAGAGGAAAAACGGCTTCATTGTAGAAACCGGTCAGCGGGTAATCTACCGGTTCTAAGCGCGCTTTGTCCTCTTGGTCGAATTGATTAAAACATTGTTTGTAAATGATATCTGTAGTGCTCCCTGGATCAATGAAAATGTAATCGGTTTGGTAGTGACCGATTACACCGGATATGACAATGGGCCTTCTTTCCCTTGGTCCTCCTCTTACTATGGGAAAAACAACTTGTCTCTCGCGCCAAGAGTCTTCTTGTGTGCGCTTGTTGTAGTTCTTTCTTGGCTTTCTTGGGCCTCCTTGAACCATGTGAGTTTCCAATTTCCGGAGCTTCTTGTTGTCCGGCCCTTCTTCCCTTCGCTGAATTTGACGGTGGTCACGCTTTCCGCCTTTCACCAGATGAGTGAGTCTTCCATCTCTTAGGGCCCTTTCTATATCTTGTTTTAGGCTAAAACAATCGTCAGTCAAGTGACCCGTGTCTTTATGAAACTCGCAGAAAAGGTTTGGGTCTTGACCCCTTTTGTTTCTCATCTGTAGGGGAGGTTTGAACTAGTGATTTTCGGTTGATAAAACTTCAGAAGGAGTCTTTGTTAAGGGTGTCCACTGCTTTTCCCTGTTTTCCCTTTTAACTTCTTTGCGATGAGCGATCTGGTTGATTGTGTTCCGCGCGTATTCCCTTGCCGGGCTCCTTTCCCTGTAGCCAGATGTTTTCCATGACTGGCCTTTGTTTTTCTTGTTACGCCGATTGTAACACCCCAACCCGGAAGGGCTGACGTGTCACAATAACAGTGGTATCATAAACAAAAGTCATAATTCCATTTATTTATTTGACAAGGATACAACCACACGACTACTAAACTTAATGTTAATATACAAGCGGACACATTCGACTTGATTAACTAACATCTTCAGATTTATTCCTAGGCTTTACTCTTCTCTCTTTAACCCGCCCGAAGTAACCTGCGAACCTGTATATACAAAAATTTATACGGAATGAGCCAAATGCTCAGTACGGAATAATAGGCTCAAATAACAAGAAACGCTTTTTATAAGAATATTATTCGGATGAAACTTAAAAAGGATATGATTCAAGTAACTTAATTTCATAATCATATCATACGGATGTACCCATGAGCCAAACTTAAAACGTGACAATACACAGGTAGCTACTCCTGCATAATTATCACACGAGATGGCGAGTTGGCATACCCGTTATCCACCTCCTTAAACTTAAATTCTAGGATCGATCCATACGCCTCCTAGTAGCTTTGTACCTCACTTGTACCTAGGGACGCCGTGAACTGATCTCTCCGTCACGGATGGAGCACATGATGTTGATGCCGCAACAACATGCCCGTGGGACACTCCACGAGAAGCGACACTCAGGGTATCAGAGTACAAATGGTCTTATTCACATAACTTATCAAAAATATTTCCATAACAAGACTTAACATATATTGGAACATGCGATAATGAGTATAACTAAACATAATACTATCGCATGACATGAAAGCTAAATCCAAGGTTATGATTAGAATAGGAATCCAACGGACTGTCAAATGAATCGATAATCAAAGACGTGAGGAGTTCTTAAAAGATATAGTAATTTAATGGTTTTATAACAATTTGAATATGAAGCAATAAGGAGTGGGGTAAGGATCCGTACCTTAAAAATTCCAAAGTGATGCTACCTTGTAATAATATTTCAGATTTATACGGGCAGAGTTTAGACTACTGATTAGTCTTTTAACCTAATTTAAATCACAAGCACACAATTCGGTTAATAACTTAATACAACATTTACGATAACTCACGAGATCAACCCTCACAACGAATGACAAAGTGCTATGCTTAAACATCCATCGAATTAACGATTAATGACAAAGCATCACCCTAATGTGGGCAGCACTTAAACATCCATTGAGTACATTGATCGATCGGAAAATGAATCGTATCAGCGATCGAGTTAATACCCTGATTGCGGCGTCGATTAATGATCCGTGTGTGTTAATTGTGATAAACAGAGCATAACTCAGTGTATATTTCGAAGTTTTACGTCGTTCTGAGGCCAGGAATCAAGTCCCACAGACGACTATATATAGCTGAAAAATGGTCCCTGTCGCGTGGCGCGACAGGTTTTCTTGTTCCTTTCGCGTGGCGCGAGGGGTAACATTTTAGGGTAGGGTAGGTACGTGTCCAGGTAGCTTAGCTAAGTTGGTTTCGTGTTAAAATTCACAATACACGTAAAACTGTTAAGATAATACCAACTAGGGTTTACCCCCCGTGAGTTTTAGGGGCCCTGATTCTGATTGTTCTGAAATTTGTAGGGTTTGTGCAGAATCACTTGGGTGTCTCAATTAGGGTTTCCTATTGGATAATTTATAAATAATAATAATAGTTTTGGTTGATATACAGAAGGATGGATCATAAGATAAATGTTAGGTTATTATAAATTATTATTATTCTTTTATTTCTAGAATAATGATTTTAAATTTATGGTTATTACACCGATCATTGTGGTTGTAATTGTATTGACGGTTGTCATCACCGGTCAATTGTTTGTCTGTTTGCGCGATTGTTTTTGCTGCCTCAATGAAGGTTTCCCAATCTTTGGGGCCTCCGTCTCTTCCTTTCAATCGCTTGATTAAGTCGTCACATTTTACCGACCTCATAAAGTGCGCGCGCATCATTTTTTCACCTACATCACCAATCTCCAAACATTCTTTGTTATACCTTGTAATAAAATCTTCCACGCTTTCATGATCCTTTCTCCATATATTCAGACAATCAGCCGGGTCTCTGGTATGTCTGCGTTGTTGCGAGAAATGCGCAAGGAACTTATCTCGAAAATCGACCCATGATTTGATCCTTCCTGCTGGTAGGCTGTCAAACCAGATGCGCGCCGCGCCGACAAAGGTTTGTGCAAAAAGATGACACCACGTTGGTAGATTCCAACTACCTGTTACTCCTGCGCCATTGAAGACTTGGAGGTGGTCATCGGGATCTGTTAAGCCGTTGTACTTGCCTACATTGTGTGGCAGTTTCGTCTTGTCGATATCGGCTGTCGCAATCTCTCTGATGAATTTTGAGTTTTCAGCCATGTCATATGGGCGATAACTCAATGAGTAATCATGCTCTGCTTTTGGATTGTACCCTGCGCGCTTTCGAGGTTTGTACGCCTCGTGGTCTGGTGGTAATCTACTGAATACCGTATCTTCTTTCTTGTATGTTTCGTCGTTTTCTTCATCATAGCTATCCCACTCGTCGTTTATGTTGCGCGGGCCTAAACGACTTTGAACTGGTCTTCTCTGTTGATGGGAGTTTTGCACATGATTGCTTTCTGTTTCGCCGTAAGTATCGCGCGTGTCGTGCACGCTTGGCCTTCTGATGTTTGCTACAGGTGCTTTTTCTGGTCGTAAGTTCCACGCGTTGGTCTGCTGAGGTATGTGAGTACTCAGAGACCTTTGCAGTGGAGTGACAAAAGCGGATTGGTTAGCTTGTGCTTGGAGCAAAGCCTGCTGTGCGCTGAGTTGTGAGCAAACGAGGTTTATAGACGCCATCTGTTCGGCATACCAGGAAGCCAGAGTTTTCCCTTCGGGTAGCCCTAAAAGTGCAGAGAAGTTTAGTTGTGCTTGTTCCGATGGAGCTGAGGGGCCAGCTCCATGGCTTGGTGTTTGCACTGGCGGGGGTGTTTGTTGGACTACCCCGGTCGGAGGTTGGAAAGTGGCTCCATTTGTAGTTTGGGTGATGATCCTAGGCGGAGGTTGGAAAGTGGCTCCAGTTGTGGTTTGGCTAACAACCCTGGATGCACTTCCAAAAATACTAGGAAAATCGTTGTTCATTTGTCCTTCTTGGATGATTTCGTTCCTTTGGCCCCTTTGGACGTGCGCGGTGTCCGAAATGAGCTCAAAAGAAGAAACTTCTCCGTCCACCTGGTGGGAAGGGTTTGTTTCAGTCATTTTGAAGAGTGTTTTAAACGAAAAGGAGATGAAAAAGGTTTGCAAAACTGCGGTGGGCGCCAATGATGAAACACTGGTTAACACTTGAGGTGAAACTAGTCTGGTCGTCTCTTTTGTGGGGTTCAATCTCCTTTGTTACTCGCCAAATGACGGATCCTGCAAAACAGCAACACCGTTAGCTCGTTAAGAGGGGAATATGGGGGTTTCCCTCTTAACCGGGCTCCGGCGTGAGAATAAGTTCTATTCTGAGGAAATAAAACAGTGTGTGTTAAGAGTGAGAGTGTGGAGAATGGAGTGGAGTTAACCTGAATGATGAAGGGTCCTATTTATAGCCGGAGGGTGAGAGAGGGAGGAGCAACCTCGCCAGCTGCTATAGGGCGCCAGCTGTCTGACCAAGGGGAATATCCTCTTGGTCTCCTCTGCTGTAGTCAGGATAGTGGTACACGTGGCGCGCCCATATTCGTCCATGCTGGAAACATCGTACTACTGTTGTCGGTCTGCTCCTTTATTTGCTGCAGGCCTACATGGCGGCTGATGAGTAGTGACACGTATCGTCCTCTATGTCGGGAGGAGCATCTTTTGTGCCATCTTGATGTCTTCCAGAAGCTTCTAGAAGCTTCTGGACTCTCTTGCTGATGTAGGCGCCATGTAGGATGAAAAAGTTGTGTGGTCCTTGCCATGTGGGTTAGGAGTTGGGACCATACCTCTTCATCATGTATGGTTGAAGAAGTGAAGAAACACCAAGTTAATCCCGGGATTAGCCTGTTGTTAATGTCTCGTCTAAATAGGGTTATTTTTTTCTGAACTCGATAACAGCTACGTTGATCATGCAAAACAATTTACTTTGAGAATAGAAGTGTGTGTATGAAGTGGGAGAGACCTAGAGGTGAAGTTCTCTATTTATAACCGAGGTGATTTGTGAAGGTGATGGCCTGATGGTCCTTGGGCCTGAGATCGACAATAAGGAATGTTCATTCTGCCTCATCTGTCACGTCCGTTAGTGATCCCAGGCGAGAGGATAGTTGGCGCATGTTGAATGGATACACGTATCCTGACGATTGTCCTTGTTGTCTGGTCTGTCGTCAGCAATTAAGTGGAGATCATGGAGCAGTGGTCGGCGCAAGCTGATTGGTGCCACGTATGTATCCTTGTGTACTTCTTGTCTAGTGCACGATTGCTCATCATGCAGCACAATAGAATACAACCTGTTGAGTTGTCACACCCCAACCGATGGCGGAATCATCGGGGCGCGGCACTAGGCGAATCAGATTGCTCAGGAGAATCCATAACAACTATTAGCGACAACATTTAATGCGTTCATTATCCCATACTAATAAACAAATACAGTCACATAAGTTGTGACAACCCTCAAAATTCCATGTATTCCGTACAATTTATTAATGATAATTAAAGTGCTTGACGACTGTGTGGAATTACTTAACTGCTCTCTGATTACTGTGTTATACTTGCATGTACTTGTTAACATACTAATAGTGTACAGAAAAGTCATTAAATAGTCCTTTGTGTTTCCCTAAGTGTTAGAAATTAAAAGTGTTACAAAAGTATATATAAAAGACACTTTACGGATTAATTAAGCACTTTAACGGAACGGTATCTAACCGAACAACCGGACATTACCCGGAACACTAAAATATTGCAAGAAACATTGTTTCTATTCTTCTGAGCTAGTTATGGTTCCCGAACACTATAACTCACTACATATTACATGTAACACATAACACTAGACTTTTACCACATAACCTTCCACCAATTAAATTAGTTGCCACCAAATTTCATTTTACCCCCCCCCCCCATCTCTTGTAACCGTCCCCTAAGGGACCCACATCAAAGATTTGTTTAAATCTTCCATACCCTCTATGATCTTCTTCTTGGGCATTGTAAATCTTGTATGGTACTTTCAAGACACTAAAACCATTGGACAATGCTCACATTGGATATAAGAACATTAGAATTCTTCATCATCTTCACTACACCATCTCCTCCTCCCTCAACAAGCTTCGGCCGACCCCTCCTCCCTACACACCACCAATTTTCACTCAAACTTCATCCATTCCAAGGTTGTCTTGAGGTGTAACAAGGTGTACAACGAAGCTTGGTGTGTTCGGAAGCTCAAGGACCTCTCTCGTTTTCTTTTATCCACCACTTTTACGCCTTGTTTCTCCCCTAGCCTTGTGCTAGTAGTAAGTGCTTCAAATCTTCATCTTGTTCATGTATTTGGTGGTTAATAGTTTATTAAATGGTTAAAACTTAAGAAACTCTAAAGAACTTACATTAAGTCTTGAACATAAAGGGTAAAGAGTGGATAAAGAGAAAATATATGGTTAAATCATGTTGATCTTGTGTTGTTATGATTCTTGTTGATTACTTGAGGATTTACTTGTTAATATTAATGTTTGATATTGTTGTGATCACTAAACATGTTAACGGAATCAATCGAACACGAATTAGAAAGCTAAAGGCTGAAAAACAGAATCTGTCCAAGCTTTTACAGCCAACTTCAGTTGGCTGTAAACAGGTCATAACTCAACGAAAAACTGATATTTTGAGTCTATAACGTGTTATTATGAAATACGGTTCTAATGGCACTGGAATCATAATTTTTGGACTTCGTTTACTATTTTTAAAGTGTCGTTTTGTAACAGCAGCTAGAGCTGCATTTTTTCTGCTGAAAATATGCGTTCTGTTTTCTGTCATAACTTGAGTTCTGTGTAGAGTTAGATCATGGAATTTGTACTGTAGATGACTACCGATGTATTTGTAATTCTCTCACTAGAATTTCATAAATCGGACTCTTGATGAATTTTAAATAAATTATTCCGTGGACTGCAGTCAGAAAAAGATAAATCTGAGTTCAGTCCGGAAAATGAATTTTTATAAAATATTGGTAATGAACTGGACCCCGATATTTTTACACAATAATATTTGGATCGTTTAAGGTATTCTGTAAAAATTTGGGAATTTTTGGAATAAGTTAACTATTTTATTAAAATCCTCGAAAACAACCCAGTTTTGAATATTCAAGCTGAAACGACATAAGTTGTAATTTGCGTGTCTAAATGTCGAGTATGCTATCTGAGAATGATCTAACATGCTATATGTCAATAAAAGTGTTATGTGCAAAATCGTATGTTTATTCATGAACGAGAATAGATGGGAAGTTTATATGGGCATGAACCGTTGAAATAAATGCATGTTATGTGGTAGATACGTGTAGGAACTTTGTGCTTTATTTGAAACCATTAAATGACTAACTGGTAATCATATTAGGACGTGATTGATCAACCTTGACTGTTAGCTATATTTGAGAATCTAACCGAGCAAACCTAGGTGAGTTCACACACTTCCTAAGGCATGGGATTCCCGGTGGTTTTGGAATGGGTTAAAGAATTAAAACGGAATCTACATATCTTACTTAGGTAGGATATGTACGGCCATCCTCCTTGGGTAGGATGCCAATATTAATCCTGCGTATTCTCTTTGGGAGAACTACGTACGTTCGTCCTCCTTGGGTAGGACAACAACCTTAAAACTTACTAGACAAAACTCTATCATAAGTCCCTCATTTTATATCGATTTAATCGCCGAGGCCGATGGCGAGCGGGTCATTAGTTAATAGCGCTATTAGGTTTAACAAACCTCACACCGTGTCGTTCGAACGAGCGTGTACTAATGGACTAAGGCAAAGGGTCAATGCTGATAGACATTGACTTAGGGCACAACTTACTTTCGTTAGTAGTCGATATCATACCGTCTAGTAGTTCACATGGGGAAGCCCCCACTAATTATGGATATGGTTTGGGTAATGAAAAGGAACTGGTTAAACATACTTTCAACTACGGGGTAACCCCCACGGCAAATAAGCCAACGAAAGTCAACCCACGTTTTTCAGAAACAACTTAAAACTAAAAAATCAAGCGTGAACTCACTCAACTTTGTTGTTGACTCGTTGTTACATGCCTTACAAGTCGCTAGATGGAGCTTGCACGAGGAGGAGGTTGTTGTGGAATACGGATTGTTATGTCCCGTACTAAACTTCTAAACCTTATGAACTTATTAAACCTACGTTTTGGACTTTAAACTTATGAACTATGGACTTATGTTTTGGTTTCACGTTTTATGCTTCCGCTGTTTAAATCTGAACTTGGTTAACTTAAAGTCGGTTTACTTTCCTTTGGTCACCAATCGTATTGTGGTTGGTTTTATTTACTAAATTGTGATGTTCAATATGATTGGTGGCTCGATCCTGGTCACGTCACGCCTCCAAGCGGTGATACTCCGCAGGGTGGATTTTGGGGGTGTGACAGATTGGTATCAGAGCCATTGGTTATAGTGAACTTGGTTTTTTTAAAAGGGAAAAGCTTTTTGATAAACCAGACTATAACCTGTACAGTGCTCAACGATCCACAACGACGCTTCGCTCCACGTGCAAGACTCGACACAATAGGTGGTATGATTTATGTTATATTTTCGATTAGATAGTTCACACTGTGCATTAATTAACGTAGTAATTTCTATTTGAACCTTGTGTGCTTACTCTCTACTGTCGTCCCACACTTACGCACTTTTGCGACACTTTTCTCACTTATGTTGCTTCGTTATGAAGATCATGAGCGGACGCGGAGGACGTATCAACCTCACTCAAGCCCAGTTGACGGCTTTGATCAATGAACGAGTTGCTGAGGCACTCGCAGCAAATCCAGCAGGAGGTATAACCTGCCATATCAACCCATCTTAGGACGTTTAGATCCTACCTACGCAAACCAACCCTCGTGCTTAACCTTGTCTTTTATTCTCGCGTCACAAGTCAACATGCTCAGCCTCCCGTATGTACGTTCAAAACGTTCATGGACTGCCGACCTACTACTTTCAGTGGCACAGAAGGAGCGGTAGTCCTTCTTCACTGGTTTGAAAAGCTTGAGTCTGTTTTCGAGATGTGCGAATGCCCTGAAGATCGTAGGGTGAAATATGCTACTGGAACGCTTGAAGGTGCTGCGTTAACCTGGTGGAAGGCACAGGTTCAACTACTAGGACTGGCAGTTGCTAATGCTACCCCTTGAATGGTTTCAAAGAGCTGATCAAAGAAGAGTACTGTAGTCAGGATGACATCCACAAGCTAGAGGTGGAGTTTTTCAATCTGAAGATGACGGGGTCTGAGATTGAGGCGTATACTAAGAGGTCAAACGAGCTGGCCATCTTGTGTCCAACTATGGTGGACCCTCCCATCAAACGTATTGAGCTGTACCTCAAGGGCCTTGTACCAGAGATTCAAAGTCACGTGACTTCGGCTAACCTGGGTACCATTCAGCAAATCATCAAGTTGGCTCACCGTCTCACCGACCAGGCAGTGGAACAAAACAGACTGCCTAAGCGTATTAGTGCTGCTACTACTGACGCCCCCAATGAAAACAAGCGGAAATGGGATGGAAATTCCAGTAAGGGTTCTGCTTCAGCTCAGCCCCAGCAGCGAAAGACAGACGAGTACAGGAGCCCCAGTCAGCAATCTTCTGGGAATCAAGGTCAGGGTGGGTACAAGGGAATTCACCCTAAGTGCAACCGATGTAATTTGCACCACAGCGGGCAGTGCAACAAGGGTCGTTGTCAGAGATGTCACAAGTTGGGTCATGAAGCTAAGGATTGTAGGAGCCCGCGTCCTGCGAATCAGAATCGCCAACAACAACAAGCTCCACAGAACCACCAGCAGCAACAACAGCAGGGCAATAAAGGTTGCTTTCAGTGTGGCGCTGAAGGTCACTTTAAGAGGAACTGTCCACAGCTGAACCAGAACCACAACAACCAAGGAAACGGGAACCACAATGGGAACAACAATGGAGGCAATAACGGGGGTAACAATAATGGCAATGGTGCCAGGGGACGTGTTTTCGTGTTAGGCTAGGGTGATGCAAGGAACGATCCCAACGTGGTGATGGGTAAGTTTCTTCTGGATGATTTCTTTGTTACTGTTTTATTCGATTCGGGTGCCGATACTAGTTATGTATCCTTAAAAGTTAGTCAAATGCTTAAGCGCACTCCAACACTTTTGAACACCAAACACACGGTAGAACTAGCCAACGGTAAAAGTCTTGAAGCCACACACATAGTTAAAGGTTGTAACCTCGTCTTAGCTGGTCAGACTTTCTCTATCGATCTTATTCCTATCACACTGGGTAGTTTCGACGTTGTTATTGGGATGGATTGGCTATCTCATCATCAAGCGGAGATTGTTTGCAAGGAGAAAATCGTCCGCATTCCTCGTCCTGGTGAAGAACCCCTCGTGATTCATGGCGACAAGAGTGGTGCTGTCGTAGGCACTATCTCTTTCCTTAAGGCCCAGAAGTGTTTGCGAAAGGGCCACACTGCCATTCTAGCACTCGTTATTGACACATCAACGGAAGAGAAGAGAATTGAAGACATTCCTATTGTACATGATTTTCCTGAGGAATTACCTGGTCTTCCGCCTCATCGTCAAGTTGAGTTTCAAATCGAGCTAACTCCTGGAGCAGCACCAGTAGCTCGAGCACCTTATCGTCTAGCTACATCGGAACTTGAAGAACTGTCTACGCAACTGCAAGAACTCTTGGAAAAGGGTTTCATACGCCCTAGTTCTTCGCCCTGGGGAGCTCCAGTCTTATTTGTGAAGAAGAAAGACGGTACTTTCAGAATGTGTATTGACTATCGCGAACTTAACAAGGTGACCGTGAAGAATCGCTATCCTCTTCCACGTATTGACGACTTGTTCGACCAGTTGCAAGGATCGAGCATTTACTCTAAGATCGATTTGAGATCAGGATACCATCAGCTGAGAGTCCGAGAGGAGGACGTCTCCAAAACAGCATTCAGAACTCGTTACGGCCATTACGAGTTTCTGGTCATGCCTTTCGGATTGACAAATGCACCTGCGGTCTTCATGGATCTCATGAACCGAGTGTGCAAGCCTTACCTGGATAAGTTCGTTATTGTATTTATCGACGATATCCTGATCTATTCAAAGAGTCAAGAGGAACACGAGCAGCATCTATGACTTATGCTGGAACTTCTTCGAAAAGAGCAGTTGTATGCCAAGTTTTCGAAATGTGACTTCTGGCTTCGCGAAGTCCACTTTCTAGGCCATGTAGTAAACAAGGATGGAATTCATGTGGATCCATCTAAGGTTGACTCGATCAAGAACTGGCCTGCACCCCGCACACCAACAGAAATCCGCCAATTCTTGGGTTTGGCAGGATACTACAGAAGGTTTATCAAAGATTTCTCCAAGATTGCGCAACCTCTCACTTCACTGAATCAGAAGGGTGTCACCTATCGTTGGGGGTGATGCACAGGAATCTGCTTTTCAGCACCTAAAAGATAGACTTTGTAGCGCGCCTATCCTCTCATTGCCTGAAGGCACAGATGATTTTGTGGTTTATTGCGACGCTTCCATCCAAGGACTTGGTTGCGTGTTAATGCAACGTGATAAGGTCATTGCCTACGCATCGCGCCAACTTAAGGTTCACGAAAGGAACTACACTACACACGACTTGGAATTAGGAGCAGTTATTTTCGCACTTAAGATATGGAGACATTACCTGTACGGTACCAAGTGCACATCACAGGAGTCTCGAGCATATCTTCAAGCAAAAGGAGTTAAACATGCGACAACGCCGATGGGTCGAACTCTTGAATGATTATGAATGCGCTATTAAGTATCATCCGGGCAAGGCCAATGTTGTGGCCAACGCACTTAGTCGAAAGGATACTCTACCTAAGTGTGTACGTGTGTTACAGCTTACCATCCAATCTAACCTTCCCGCTCAAATTCGAGATGCTCAGGTTGAAGCATTGAAAGCAGAAAACATCAGGGCTGAATCCCTATGAGGATCGAGGCAACGGCTAGAACAAAAGGAAAACGGCGCCTACTATGTTAACGGACGCATCTGGGTTCCACTGTATGGAGACCTACACGAGCTTGTGATGGATGAAGCACACAAGTCTCGTTATTCGGTACATCCTGGTTCGGATAAAATGTACCACGACCTCAAGACTACGTATTGGTGGCCTGGCATGAAAGCCCACATAGCAACCTACGTCAGTAAGTGCTTGACTTGTGCGAGAGTCAAGACTGAATACCAGAAACCATCAGGCCTACTTCAACAACCAGAGATACCTAAATGGAATTGGGAGCAAATTTCCATGGATTTCGTTACTGGCCTGCCTAGATCTCAACGCGGAAACGATACCATTTGGGTGATCGTAGATCGACTGACCAAGTCTGCACATTTTCTAGCTATCAAAGAAACGGATAAGTTTTCTACTCTTGCAGACATTTACCTAAAGGAAGTGGTATCAAGGCACGGAGTGCCAACCTCCATCATTTCTGATCGTGATGCACGTTTTACTTCTGAACTGTGGCAAGCAATGCACAAGTCTTTTGGCTCACGTTTAGATATGAGCACCGCTTATCACCCACAGACGGAAGGGCAATCTGAACGCACCATCCAAACCCTTGAAGACATGCTTAGGGCATGTGTAATCGATTTTGGTAATGGCTGGGAAAAGCACCTCCCGCTAGTGGAGTTTTCGTATAACAACATCTACCACACCAGCATCCAGGCCGCTCCGTTCGAGGCATTGTACGGACGCAAATGCCGATCACCTCTCTGTTGGGCAGAAGTTGGTGACAGCCAAATCATGGGCCCAGAACTTGTAGTAGATACAACCAAGAAGATTGCTCAGATACGACAACGAATGGCGGCAGCTCGTGACCGTCAGAAAAGCTATGCTAATAAGCGAAGAAAGCCACTCGAGTTCCAGGTTGGGGATCGAGTGCTACTTAAAGTTTCACCTTGGAAAGGTGTAGTTCGTTTTGGCAAACGAGGCAAGCTCAATCCGCGTTATGTCGGACCGTTCGAAATCATTGAGAAAATTGGCAAAGTCGCTTACAGGCTGAATCTACCGACAGAACTCAGCGGAGTTCACAACGTATTCCACGTGTCGAATCTGAAGAAGTGTCTGTCAGATGAGACCCTCATAGTTCCACTCAAGGAACTCACAATCGACGACCAGCTGCGATTCGTCGAGGAACCGGTAGAGATCACCGATCGAGATGTTAAGATTCTCAAGCGCACCAGAATACCTCTCGTCCGAGTCCGTTGGGATTCCCGTCGTGGCCCAGAGTATACCTGGGAACGAGAAGACCAAATGAAACTCAAGTATCCCCAGCTGTTTAAGAAAAATGCAACCACTACTGAGACTGAAGCTACCGCAGAATTTCGGGACGAAATTCCAAATCAACGGGGGAATGATGTGACACCCCAAGAAAACCAAGAAACCAACGCAACTTAACTAGCTTCCTCAGTAACCACGCACTAAATTTCGGGACGAAATTTTCTTAACAGGGGGAGAATGTGACAACCCTCAAAATTCCATGTATTCCGTACAATTTATTAATGATAATTAAAGTGCTTGACGACTGTGTGGAATTACTTAACTGCTCTCTGATTACTGTGTTATACTTACATGTACTTGTTAACATACTAATAGTGTACAGAAAAGTCATTAAATAGTCCTTTGTGTTTCCCTAAGTGTTAGAAATTAAAAGTGTTACAAAAGTATATATAAAAGACACTTTACGGATTAATTAAGCACTTTAACGGAACGGTATCTAACCGAACAACCGGACATTACCCGGAACACTAAAATATTGCAAGAAACATTGTTTCTATTCTTCTGAGCTAGTTATGGTTCCCGAACACTATAACTCACTACATATTACATGTAACACATAACACTAGACTTTTACCACATAACCTTCCACCAATTAAATTAGTTTCCACCAAATTTCATTTTACCCCCCCCCCCCATCTCTTGTAACCATCCCCTAAGGGACCCACATCAAAGATTTGTTTAAATCTTCCATATCCTCCATGATCTTCTTCTTGGGCATTGTAAATCTTGTATGGTACTTTCAAGACACTAAAACCATTGGACAATGCTCACATTGGATATAAGAACATTAGAATTCTTCATCATCTTCACTACACCATCTCCTCCTCCCTCAACAAGCTTCGGCCGACCCCTCCTCCCTACACACCACCAATTTTCACTCAAACTTCATCCATTCCAAGGTTGTCTTGAGGTGTAACAAGGTGTACAACGAAGCTTGGTGTGTTTGGAAGCTCAAAGACCTCTCTCGTTTTCTTTTATCCACCACTTTTACGCCTTGTTTCTCCCCTAGCCTTGTGCTAGTAGTACGTGCTTCAAATCTTCATCTTGTTCATGTATTTGGTGGTTAATAGTTGATTAAATGGTTAAAACTTAAGAAACTCTAAAGAACTTACATTAAGTCTTGAACATAAAGGGTAAAGAGTGGATAAAGAGAAAATATATGGTTAAAACATGTTGATCTTGTGTTGTTATGATTCTTGTTGATTACTTGATGATTTACTTGTTAATATTGATGTTTGATGTTGTTGTGATCACTAAACATGTTAACGGAATCAATCGAACACGAATTAGAAAGCTAAAGGCTGAAAAACAGAATCTGTCCAAGCTTTTACAGCCAACTTCAGTTGGCTGTAAACAGGTCATAACTCAACGAAAAACTGATATTTTAAGTCTATAACGTGTTATTATGAAATACGGTTCTAATGGCACCGGAATCATAATTTTTGGACTTCGTTTACTATTTTTAAAGTGTCGTTTTGTAACAGCAGCTAGAGCTGCATTTTTTCTGCTGAAAATATGCGTTCTGTTTTCTGTCATAACTTGAGTTCTGTGTAGAGTTAGATCATGGAATTTGTACTGTAGATGACCACCAATGTATTTGTAATTCTCTCACTAGAATTTCGTAAATCGGACTCTCGATAAATTTTAAATAAATTATTCCGTGGACTGCAGTCAGAAAAGGATAAATCTGAGTTCAGTCTGGAAAATGAATTTTTATAAAATATTGGTAATGAACTGGACCCCGATATTTTTACACAATAATATTTGGATCGTTTAAGGTATTCTGTAAAAATTTGGGAATTTTTAGAATAAGTTAACTATTTTATTAAAATCCTCAAAAACAGCCCAGTTTTGAATATTCAAGCTGAAACGACATAAGTTGTAATTTGCGTGTCTAAATGTCGAGTATGCTATCTGAGAATGATCTAACATGCTATATGTCAATAAAAGTGTTATGTGCAAAATCGTATGTTTATTCATGAACGGGAATAGATGGGAAGTTTATATGGGCATGAACCGTTGAAATAAATGCATGTTATGTGATAGATACGTGTAGGAACTTTGTGCTCTATTTGAAACCATTAAATGACTAACTGGTAATCATATTAGGACATGATTGACCAACCTTGACTGTTAGCTATATTTGAGAATCTAACCGAGCAAACCGAGGTGAGTTCACACACTTCCTAAGGCATGTTCTTATATTATAAAATGAATTTTTAGAATGTCAAGATGTATGTCATGAAAGAAATTTTCAGACTCGAAATTCCGCTGCGTTGTGTTAAGGTTAAACCTGTTAGGGTGTTACAAGTTGGTATCAGAGCCCTGGTTTGAGGGAATCAAGTACGAGAAGGTAAGTACTTGAACTCAAACTTGTGTGCTCTTGATATAAGAAATCCGTACAATCTAAGACTCGATCAAGATCCAAAGGTAAAGGTTGATGAAAGTATGTATTTATGAATACGTATAAAGAAACTGACGGTTTGTATGTGCAAGGTAAGCATAAGTGTTGGAAGAGGATGATTCGTGAATGCAGTCTAGGATGAATACTAAGGCAGGCAAAGAGGTAATAAGACAAATAGGCAAATGAGCCCAGGTATGTGAATTTAAAATGGGGATGTAGGTAATGGTAAAGTTCATTAAGGGAAGGAAAAATTTTAAGATGAAAGACAATGATAGTATAGTAATGAAGTATTGGAAGAAATACACGCGCCGAAACCTAAGTCTACGGACATAAGGTGACAATTACATGAAGGCACGAAACTACTATGTGGATTGTGTACCTGGCCAGTACACGAGAAGCATATGACGTTCGTGAGATCATGATAATTGTTACAGGTATGTCCGGTAGAGTTGGGTAGCAGGCGGGCGTGTGGGTAAAAAGGGAAGTAAGACTCTCGGGAAATTGAGAGTACTATGTAAGAATGAAAAACATGCCTGATAAGAATGAAGAATGTTGAATCCGTGATTTAGTGCGGATCAACGAGACATGAATAATATGTTTGAATCCGTAAGATGGATTCAGGGAATGAAAGGTATGAATGCAATGTTTGAATCCGTGAGACGGATTCAAAGATGAAAGGCATGAATGTTATGTTTGAATCCGAGAGACGGATTCAAGGATGAAAGGCATGAATGAAATGTTTGAATCTGTAAGACGGATTCAAGGATGAAAGGTAAGAATGAATGTTTGAATCCGCGAGACGGATTCAAGGAGGAAAGGTATGAATGTAATGATTGAATCCGTGAGACGGATTCAAGGGGGGAAGGTATAAATGTAATGTTTGAATCCGCGAGGCGGGTTCAAGGATAAAAGGCATGAATGTAATGTTTGAATCCGTAAGGTGGATTCAATGAATGAAAAAGCATGAATGATGCGTCTGAATCCGTGAGACGGATTCAAAAATATAAGAAGATGAAATTAATCCGCCTAAGAAGATGTCGACAGTTTGACCATGATTGAGTCGAACGGGTCATAGAAATAAGTATAAAGTAAAAAAAAAAAGTGATAGTATAATAAACGAAGTTTTGTATAAGTTACGTGTTAGATGTGTTAGTAATTGACTCTTAGAAGTCGGAATGATGACGGACTGTGACCCGGGCAATAACTTGAGTATGGGTGGAAATGGTAAGCTCAGTAAGAAATATTGAAACGATGTAATAAGGTCTTTGCAAGTAAGTACGAATGGAAGGAAGTACGAGCGTGTACTTCCGTTGGCAAAATGATTAATTGAATGAAAAGATTGCATGTAAGAAATAGAATGTGCGGTATGTTATAGCAGGTACGTAGGAAATTGTAGAAAAGTTATAGGTGGGTAATCACCTAGTTTAATGAATGTTTAAATGATATGTGCTAACTGCCGACGATGTTGATGATAATGTTAGAATTATTGATGTGATGAAACCAATCGTATTGGGGAAAGGATGTGCACGAGTGGAAACTCATGACACGGATGAATGAAATCTGGCCTATTATGGCTAGTACTCGAGGAAAAGATGAATCGATCTGGGTTGCAGATCGTGGTTTGGGAAATGAAACAGAGGTTAGTAAGAATATTTAACTCATGATTGGATAGATATGAACTAGTATGACACCTGTATATGTGTGAATTAAGTAATGCATGAAGTGAAAGCAATAGTAATGAGAAATGAACGAAATGATTTAAAGATAAAATAAAGGCATGCAAGGTATACGTAACTGTAGAAAATGTAGAATGAGGTTAACGATAGAATTAAGCACGTAGGCGTGATTATGTAATAATAGTTTCGTTGTGATAACAAAACAAAAGTTAAATGTTATACAGAGTATGTAGAGAATGTAAATTTTAAAGGGAGATGGAGATATTAGATCCATTAAGAAAGGATCATATTAAAGGACGGAAGAGTATGTGTATTGACCAGTTATTGACAGGTCAAGTAAATGAAAATGAAAATGATATAAGAAAGAATGACCAGGAAAGTATGGGCTAGTAGTCGTACGGATGGACTAGAAGAAAAGATAATGTGTGTTTGATGAAAGTGAGAAAGGTTTCGGGGACGAAACCTTGTTTAAGGGTGGTAGACTTGTAACGCCCCAAAAATCTGAATGTTACTAATTGTCGTATGTTCCTACGTGACACGTCATGAAATAAATAACTAGGCTATTTAACCTAGTTAAGAGTATGGTCAAAAGTATTAAATAATGAAGGTAGTGTCAGTTATGTTTTAAAGGTAAACCCGAGGGGCTAAACTGGAACAAATGAAAGTTGACTTACTAATTAAAAAGGAATCAACACACACATAAACACACACATCGTGTGTGTTCTGGAAAGATCGAGCAGGGGCTCTCAAGAGCCCCAAAACCCTAGTTCTTCAAAAGCTTCAATTTGAAGGATGAATCAAGGCCCAAATCCATAACTGAGCATGGATTAATGATCACCAACACGAGAGGATCATAAGGTATGTTTTAAATCTAAGATTGGTGATCATGGGTGAAGTGGGTTATGTTCTAATCCGTGAGTTAATATGAAATTAATCATGTACAAGGGTTAGAATCCTCGTGTAGAACATGGGTTATGAAAGGTTTGCGTTAATTTGATGTTTAGAGGTGACACCCGTTAGTTAGGGTGAAGATGATGACTAGAATCACCTCTTATGTTCAAGTCTCGTTGAATGATTGATGTATTATGTGGGTATGATGAATTATTGTTAGATGAAAGTATAGGAATATGATGATGTTATGTTTAATGTTCATTTGGAATGATACATGATGATTAGTAGTTGGTTTTGATGGGTTATGTATGAGTTTAGAAGAATTGTGCATGAAATAGTTGTACGTTATGCTTAAAAGGTAGTACTCACATCAAGTGTATGATAAAATGAATATAGTGTCGTCCGTATGGTCGATTACAATGTTACGGGTATATGTAGATGAGTTGATGGTTACATATGGTTAATAGTTGACTTTTGAAAGTCAACAAGATCAAGAAACATGATTGGACTCGTTGTCGTAAAGGTAGGATGATAGGAAGTCGTTTGGTACATGTTATGTTAATATGTATTATTTTTAATTACATGATGAATTACGTGTGATGAAAAGAGTATGAAGTCGATTATATGTTTTAATGCTTGTTAGAAATGACTAAGGAAAGTTAAGTGTGAATTATGCGAATGATATGATGGTTACATGTGCGAATGAGTTTGCTAATAAGGGCGTGGTTTCGATGAAATGAAAGTATAGGAAACACGTCGAGACGGACTCAAGCTTGAGGTGTTAACGGGTCAAGAAGAGGCGAGGAATCGGATACGAGCATGGACGCATAAGGTAAGTGATTTCTGTAATCACTTCTTAGTACCAGTAAGTAATAATGTGTTGTAATGAATTAGACATGATGTTTGAGGTCAAATATGTGTTAAAGTCTTTCGTCGTAAAAGATGGGTTTAAGGTTGACCAAAATGCCCTTGATGGGTATTTTGGGGTAAACGAGCTTAAAAGTAGTTTTGAAGCAAGTTATTCGATTAGTGTAATGTTTTGGACAAGTATGGAAGTGGGGATTACGGTTTGGTTAGTCGTAGACCAATTAATGCACGAATACCCTTAACGGGTCAAAAATAAGCATATGAACGATAAGGTGTTAAGAGGATGCAAGACATCCAAGAATTTGGTAATTTATGATAGACGTCACTTATATTATTATGTTTATAAGAGGTTTTGGTAAAAGGAACAAGTTATGTTGACGTATGCATGAACGGGTCGAAAAGTGGTAAAAGGGTAATAAGCCGAAGAGTTAAAAGTCGGAGATTATATTAAGTCGGATGTTGGATTTTAGTTCCATTATATGGGGAATTAAATTACGGACGCGTAGGAAAAAGAATCGGGTAAAACGGATAAAAAACGAGGGAGTTATGCTCGTTTCCGTGAAACTGGATCGCGCTGAAAATATGCAGCACAGCAGCAACAACCTTCTGCTGTTTTAAGGGGGTCGCGTAGCGCGATGGCCCGTCGCGTCGCGCGACGGGTTAAATTTCTTCGAAAGTTGTTTTCGTGCTCCGTTTTAGCTTGGGAACTCGTTTAAACGCGTTTTAAGTCGCGTATGATTAGTTTAACTCATGTTTTATGACCATTAGGGTAAGCGTATGTGTGGATAGGTATGTATGGATGTTGTATATCTCTATACACGTATGTAGAAATGTATGTAAGCGCGTATGCGCGAATGTATGTAAGATTATAGGGTGTAAGCAAGTACGTAAGGATTTACGAAGATGTATATGACTAGGTAAGTATGAGTGGGGTATGTTAAAGCAGGTGGTTATAAATATATATGTAAGTAAGTATGTAGGCATGTACGTATGTATGTTTTATAAACCTAAGTGTATGTATGTATGGGTGTATGTAGGAAGTATGTATATGTACGAAAGTGAGCATGTACGCATGTATGCACGTATGTAGGTTTGTGTGAAGGATGTAATAAGGTGTATGTATGTATGTACGAATGTATGTATGTGTGAATGTATATAGGTGGGATGACATGATTGTACGTGACGATGTAGGTATGTATATATGTAGATACATATAGAATGATCGATATGTAATTGTATGTAAGTTTGTATGTAGGTTGACATGTATGTGTGTACGTATGTATGTATGTATGGAGATAGTGTGTATGAAGTATAGGTATGTATGTAAGTCTTATGGTACGATCAAGTGTTTACGTTGTTTATTTGTATACATGGAGTTATAAGAGAAATGCAGGAATGGCAAAGAATTCTCACCACGGATGGTATGACAGGATGGAAAAGCTGGAATGTAAAGAGTAAATGAAACGAGAAGTAAACGTGAACAAATATTGTATGTTTATAATGTGTACTAATGTATGAATTTTTGTGGTGAGCGCAGGTAGTACCAGTCATGAGGATAACCAAGGTTTGGAGATCGAGGATCGAGTCACAAGACAGATTGTACGGGAATGTTTAAATATGTAATTTAGTGTTGATAAGTCATGTTCTTATATTATAAAATGAATTTTTAGAATGTCAAGATGTATGTCATGAAAGAAATTTTCAGACTCGAAATTCCGCTGCGTTGTGTTAAGGTTAAACCTGTTAGGGTGTTACAAGTTGGTATCAGAGCCCTGGTTTGAGGTAATCAAGTACGAGAAGGTAAGTACTTGAACTCAAACTTGTGTGCTCTTGATATAAGAAATCCGTACAATCTAAGACTCGATCAAGATCCAAAGGTAAAGGTTGATGAAAGTATGTATTTATGAATACGTATAAAGAAACTGACGGTTTGTATGTGCAAGGTAAGCATAAGTGTTGGAAGAGGATGATTCGTGAATGCAGTCTAGGATGAATACTAAGGCAGGCAAAGAGGTAATAAGACAAATAGGCAAATGAGCCCAGGTATGTGAATTTAAAATGGGGATGTAGGTAATGGTAAAGTTCATTAAGGGAAGGAAAAATTTTAAGATGAAAGACAATGATAGTATAGTAATGAAGTATTGGAAGAAATACACGCGCCGAAACCTAAGTCTACGGACATAAGGTGACAATTACATGAAGGCACGAAACTACTATGTGGATTGTGTACCTGGCCAGTACACGAGAAGCATATGACGTTCGTGAGATCATGATAATTGTTACAGGTATGTCCGGTAGAGTTGGGTAGCAGGCGGGCGTGTGGGTAAAAAGGGAAGTAAGACTCTCGGGAAATTGAGAGTACTATGTAAGAATGAAAAACATGTCTGATAAGAATGAAGAATGTTGAATCCGTGATTTAGTGCGGATCAACGAGACATGAATAATATGTTTGAATCCGTAAGATGGATTCAGGGAATGAAAGGTATGAATGCAATGTTTGAATCCGTGAGACGGATTCAAAGATGAAAGGCATGAATGTTATGTTTGAATCCGAGAGACGGATTCAAGGATGAAAGGCATGAATGAAATGTTTGAATCTGTAAGACGGATTCAAGGATGAAAGGTAAGAATGAATGTTTGAATCCGCGAGACGGATTCAAGGAGGAAAGGTATGAATGTAATGATTGAATCCGTGAGACGGATTCAAGGGGGGAAGGTATAAATGTAATGTTTGAATCCGCGAGGCGGGTTCAAGGATAAAAGGCATGAATGTAATGTTTGAATCCGTAAGGTGGATTCAATGAATGAAAAAGCATGAATGATGCGTCTGAATCCGTGAGACGGATTCAAAAATATAAGAAGATGAAATTAATCCGCCTAAGAAGATGTCGACAGTTTGACCATGATTGAGTCGAACGGGTCATAGAAATAAGTATAAAGTAAAAAAAAAAAAGTGATAGTATAATAAACGAAGTTTTGTATAAGTTACGTGTTAGATGTGTTAGTAATTGACTCTTAGAAGTCGGAATGATGACGGACTGTGACCCGGGCAATAACTTGAGTATGGGTGGAAATGGTAAGCTCAGTAAGAAATATTGAAACGATGTAATAAGGTCTTTGCAAGTAAGTACGAATGGAAGGAAGTACGAGCGTGTACTTCCGTTGGCAAAATGATTAATTGAATGAAAAGATTGCATGTAAGAAATAGAATGTGTGGTATGTTATAGCAGGTACGTAGGAAATTGTAGAAAAGTTATAGGTGGGTAATTACCTAGTTTAATGAATGTTTAAATGATATGTGCTAACTGCCGACGATGTTGATGATAATGTTAGAATTATTGATGTGATGAAACCAATCGTATTGGGGAAAGGATGTGCACGAGTGGAAACTCATGACACGGATGAATGAAATCTGGCCTATTATGGCTAGTACTCGAGGAAAAGATGAATCGATCTGGGTTGCAGATCGTGGTTTGGGAAATGAAACAGAGGTTAGTAAGAATATTTAACTCATGATTGGATAGATATGAACTAGTATGACACCTGTATATGTGTGAATTAAGTAATGCATGAAGTGAAAGCAATAGTAATGAGAAATGAACGAAATGATTTAAAGATAAAATAAAGGCATGCAAGGTATACGTAACTGTAGAAAATGTAGAATGAGGTTAACGATAGAATTAAGCACGTAGGCGTGATTATGTAATAATAGTTTCGTTGTGATAACAAAACAAAAGTTAAATGTTATACAGAGTATGTAGAGAATGTAAATTTTAAAGGGAGATGGAGATATTAGATCCATTAAGAAAGGATCATATTAAAGGACGGAAGAGTATGTGTATTGACCAGTTATTGACAGGTCAAGTAAATGAAAATGAAAATGATATAAGAAAGAATGATCAGGAAAGTATGGGCTAGTAGTCGTACGGATGGACTAGAAGAAAAGATAATGTGTGTTTGATGAAAGTGAGAAAGGTTTCGGGGACGAAACCTTGTTTAAGGGTGGTAGACTTGTAACGCCCCAAAAATCTGAATGTTACTAATTGTCGTATGTTCCTACGTGACACGTCATGAAATAAATAACTAGGCTATTTAACCTAGTTAAGAGTATGGTCAAAAGTATTAAATAATGAAGGTAGTGTCAGTTATGTTTTAAAGGTAAACCCGAGGGGCTAAAGTGGAACAAATGAAAGTTGACTTACTAATTAAAAAGGAATCAACACACACATAAACACACACATCGTGTGTGTTCTGGAAAGATCGAGCAGGGGTTCTCAAGAGCCCCAAAACCCTAGTTCTTCAAAAGCTTCAATTTGAAGGATGAATCAAGGCCCAAATCCATAACCGAGCATGGATTAATGATCACCAACACGAGAGGATCATAAGGTATGTTTTAAATCTAAGATTGGTGATCATGGGTGAAGTGGGTTATGTTCTAATCCGTGAGTTAATATGAAATTAATCATGTACAAGGGTTAGAATCCTCGTGTAGAACATGGGTTATGAAAGGTTTGCGTTAATTTGATGTTTAGAGGTGACACCCGTTAGTTAGGGTGAAGATGATGACTAGAATCACCTCTTATGTTCAAGTCTCGTTGAATGATTGATGTATTATGTGGGTATGATGAATTATTGTTAGATGAAAGTATAGGAATATGATGATGTTATGTTTAATGTTCATTTGGAATGATACATGATGATTAGTAGTTGGTTTTGATGGGTTATGTATGAGTTTAGAAGAATTGTGCATGAAATAGTTGTACGTTATGCTTAAAAGGTAGTACTCACATCAAGTGTATGATAAAATGAATATAGTGTCGTCCGTATGGTCGATTACAATGTTACGGGTATATGTAGATGAGTTGATGGTTACATATGGTTAATAGTTGACTTTTGAAAGTCAACAAGATCAAGAAACATGATTGGACTCGTTGTCGTAAAGGTAGGATGATAGGAAGTCGTTTGGTACATGTTATGTTAATATGTATTATTTGTAATTACATGATGAATTACGTGTGATGAAAAGAGTATGAAGTCGATTATATGTTTTAATGCTTGTTAGAAATGACTAAGGAAAGTTAAGTGTGAATTATGCGAATGATATGATGGTTACATGTGCGAATGAGTATGCTAATAAGGGCGTGGTTTCGATGAAATGAAAGTATAGGAAACACGTCGAGACGGACTCAAGCTTGAGGTGTTAACGGGTCAAGAAGAGGCGAGGAATCGGATACGAGCATGGACGCATAAGGTAAGTGATTTCTGTAATCACTTCTTAGTACCAGTAAGTAATAATGTGTTGTAATGAATTAGACATGATGTTTGAGGTCAAATATGTGTTAAAGTCTTTCGTCGTAAAAGATGGGTTTAAGGTTGACCAAAATGCCCTTGATGGGTATTTTAGGGTAAACGAGCTTAAAAGTAGTTTTGAAGCAAGTTATTCATTTAGTGTAATGTTTTGGACAAGTATGGAAGTGGGGATTACGGTTTGGTTAGTCGTAGACCAATTAATGCACGAATACCCTTAACGGGTAAAAAATAAGCATATGAACGATAAGGTGTTAAGAGGATGCAAGACATCCAAGAATTTGGTAATTTATGATAGACGTCACTTATATTATTATGTTTATAAGAGGTTTTGGTAAAAGGAACAAGTTATGTTGACGTATGCATGAACGGGTCGAAAAGTGGTAAAAGGGTAATAAGCCGAAGAGTTAAAAGTCGGAGATTATATTAAGTCGGATGTTGGATTTTAGTTCCATTAGATGGGGAATTAAATTACGGACGCGTAGGAAAAATAATCGGGTAAAACGGATCAAAAACGAGGGAGTTATGCTCGTTTTCGTGAAACGGGATCGCGCTGAAAATATGCAGCACAGCAGCAACAACCTTCTGCTGTTTTAAGGGGGTCGCGTAGCGCGACGGCCCGTCGCGTCGCGCGACGGGTCAAATTTCTTCGAAAGTTGTTTTCGTGCTCCGTTTTAGCTTGGGAACTCGTTTAAACGCGTTTTAAGTCGCGTATGATTAGTTTAACTCATGTTTTATGACCATTAGGGTAAGCGTATGTGTGGATAGGTATGTATGGATGTTGTATATCTCTATACACGTATGTAGAAATGTATGTAAGCGCGTATGCGCGAATGTATGTAAGATTATAGGGTGTAAGCAAGTACGTAAGGATTTACGAAGATGTATATGACTAGGTAAGTATGAGTGGGGTATGTTAAAGCAGGTGGTTATAAATATATATGTAAGTAAGTATGTAGGCATGTACGTATGTATGTTTTATAAACCTAAGTGTATGTATGTATGGGTGTATGTAGGAAGTATGTATATGTACGAAAGTGAGCATGTACGCATGTATGCACGTATGTAGGTTTGTGTGAAGGATGTAATAAGGTGTATGTATGTATGTACGAATGTATGTATGTGTGAATGTATATAGGTGGGATGACATGATTGTACGTGACGATGTAGGTATGTATATATGTAGATACATATAGAATGATCGATATGTAATTGTATGTAAGTTTGTATGTAGGTTGACATGTATGTGTGTACGTATGTATGTATGGAGATAGTGTGTATGAAGTATAGGTATGTATGTAAGTCTTATGGTACGATCAAGTGTTTACGTTGTTTATTTGTATACATGGAGTTATAAGAGAAATGCAGGAATGGCAAAGAATTCTCACCACGGATGGTATGACAGGATGGAAAAGCTGGAATGTAAAGAGTAAATGAAACGAGAAGTAAACGTGAACAAATCTTGTATGTTTATAATGTGTACTAATGTATGAATTTTTGTGGTGAGCGCAGGTAGTACCAGTCATGAGGATAACCAAGGTTTGGAGATCGAGGATCGAGTCACAAGACAGATTGTACGGGAATGTTTAAATATGTAATTTAGTGTTGATAAGTCATGTTCTTATATTATAAAATGAATTTTTAGAATGTCAAGATGTATGTCATGAAAGAAATTTTCAGACTCGAAATTCCGCTGCGTTGTGTTAAGGTTAAACCTGTTAGGGTGTTACACTTATGAACTTATTAAACCTACGTTGTGTTAGGGTCTCACTCAACTTTGTTGTTGACTCGTTGTTACATGCCTTACAGGTCGCTAGATGGAGCTTGCACGAGGAGGAGGTTGTTGTGGAATACGGATTGTTATGTCCCGTACTAAACTTCTAAACCTTATGAACTTATTAAACCTACGTTTTGGACTTTAAACTTATGAACTATGGACTTATGTTTTGGTTTCACGTTTTATGCTTCCGCTGTTTAAATCTGAACTTGGTTAACTTAAAGTCAGTTTACTTTCCTTTGGTCACCAATCGTATTGTGGTTGGTTTTATTTACTAAATTGTGATGTTCAATATGATTGGTGGCTCGATCCTGGTCACGTCACGCCTCCAAGCGGTGATACTCCGCAGGGTGGATTTTGGGGGTGTGACATAAGTTATCACAGATTTTGTGTTCTCTCGAACAATACAAATCCGACAACCTAGATTTTTGTTAAGTTTCTAGACTTCCTAGCTTGATTTGACGTAGTCTGCGTCTAAACCTGCAACATACGTTAAAATAATGTCAATACAAAAAGTATTGGCGAGTATACAGGTTTGATAGATAATAGTGTAATAGATAAAAGCTGCGAATTTCCTCATACATAAACGTAATACACGACATATATACTCACAAAACTGATACTACCAGCTAAGTCCTCGAGCTTTGATCGCGATTGCTAAACTAGACCCCGTCGGGCGCAATAGTACTATACTAGTCATGGTGGGACGTCGCGAGTATAAGTCCTAGCACATATGTAACTAGCATCACGTATAACTATGCACATTGGTCATTCGTAAGTGATAAATAGTTTAAGCATTTGAGGTGTTTTGATTTGATAGCAACGTATGTTACACCCAAAAGTGCAAAAGCAAAAAGGGTTCAAGTATACTCACTGTCGGTGTTCGGAAAGCAACCACAACTTGGTTGGATTGAAGGGAGCGCGTCTGAGATTATCCTGATTATAGTTCGATAGCGTGAGCGTTGAATTGTGCGTTAAACGGAACAAGGTGTCAGTGGATCGGACAGTACTCCGAATTGTTAAAGTTAAAGTCAGGTGTGGGACCCAAGATGAAATCCAATCAGATGGTAGTCCGTTCGGATGGCATGTCCGTTCGGATGGCCTGTCCGTTCGGATGGTCTGTCCGCTCGGATGGCCTGTCCGCTCGGATGGCCTGTCCGCTCGGATGGCCTGTCCGTTCGGATGACTGTCCAATCGGACGGCAAGCCACCCAGTCGTCCTTGGCACTTGACTACTTTGAATGTTTTCGGTGGCTTTGATCGAGACGGCGTTGTGACGTGTTAACCAAAAGAACCCCATCTCAAACCAAGGGACCCGATCGGACAGGAATCATCCAATCAGACCGGTTTACTGTTTCATGATGGTCGTTCTTGGTCAACCCGAAATCGGTCGTCTCTTTGTTAGAAACCAGATCTTGAACCAACATGACACTAAGAATGAGTAGAAGGTCGGTACAAGCTCCGATTCCGTCGGTCTTGTGTGCATTGATTGTAAAAGAGTTGGAAGAAAGTTGGAAAATCATCTTTCACTCCTCTTATTCATGATTATGTGTAGACTAGTAATAAGGCCCGCGCGCGTTGCGGCGCGAGGACATCGAAAGTATCGAATAGATTTGTTCAAGTGTTACGTAATGCGTTAAGCATATGAAAACGCGTGTTTCGACATATCTTATTGAACTCAATGTAACCTATATATGTATTGCGATTAAATCACAACGTAAAGGAAATTGAATCTTTCTCGTACAATCATAACTTATTCTATAGGATGAATTAAAGCTTTGAAAAAAAAAAGAAAAAAAAAAAGAAACCACAATTTGACTCAACTCTGTCCGGAACAAATTTTATGAAAACGTATATAACATAAGTAAGAAAACGCATTATAATAAAAAAAAAGTATATCCAGAAGTAGACAAACTCGAATTGATACAGACACATACATAAAATATGCCCATAAAAATGGTTTTTTAAACAAAAACGTGTTATATTTGAACTAACTTGTTTACAGAAAAATTTTATGTCGAAACGTAGACACCCTTAAATTTATACGGATACGTACGTAAAAATATGCACGGAAAAATAGTTTTTTTAAGTAAAAAATGATATTGGTAAACAAAAGAAATTAACGAACGAATGTTGTCGAAGGAAATTTAAATTAGTAAAACGCTAAGGGCTAAAAATGTCAATTATTAAAGTAGAAGAATAGTATAGTTAGATAAGGGACTAAAATTGATTATTCTAAAAGTGGAAGGGCCGTAGCACAGTTAAAGGGCTTGAAATGCAATTATGTAAAATTTGAGGGGGCAAGGCAAAGCCGGTGGGTATCCCCACCGACTTTGTCTTTTAAGTATGTATAGAATTTGTGTGAAAATGTTGTTTATTCTTGTGGAAATCCTTCGGATCCGAGTTGTTTTTGGTGGAATGAGGCCAACACTTGAAGTTCATAAGAACTTCATGATGACATCACCCTAGAACTCCTCAAATCCCCTGATTTCGCGGTTAAAAGTTAAGATTCGAAGGTGAAAAAGATGAAGAAATGTGTGTAGATCAAAGAAGTACAGGAATTGAGTGGGAAACTTACAAGAATTGCGAGAAATCGACAGAAAATGACCCTAAGGCGTGCTGGTCGAGTGAGAGCTCCACATCAGGGAAAATGATGTGAGAGTGGGGGGTATTTATAGGCAAGAGAGGAGAGAAGGAGGTGTGGTGCGTTGGATCGGATGGGCAGTCCATTCGGATAGCCAATCCGTTCAGATAGGCAGTCCGTTCGGATGGACAGTCCGTTCGGAAAGCCAATCCATTCGGATAGCCAATCCGTTCGGATAGGCAATCCGTGCAGATGGCCAACCCATTCGGATGGGCAACCCGGTTGGATCTTCGGCGCGAAGAACTTCATCGTTCCAATTCATGTGGCGAGCGTTGCGATAGTTTTGGTTACACATTTTCCTATATTTATTTATTATAATTAATCACAAAAGGTCGTATGTACGTATCCATACTTTCAAATATTCGGTGTGACAATCGAGTTTCGCGTGATCGCGGGTGCGCTTTCGAATTTGCGAGGTGTTGTGCCACAATAGCTGACGGGGTACCACTCACTCGTATTGTCATCATCGTCACGATGACCGATGGGGTAGTACTCACGCGAAAAGTCATCGTTAGCATTAATGTTTGCGTCGTGACACATCACGGCTATCGAGGAGGGTAGAATAGGTCCTCACTCAATGACATCGTGAGTATTAGTGTATGCGATGTGATGCGTTATAGTGATAAAATATGCGAAATATGCGACTACACTGCGAAATAGCGATGCATGCGATATAGATACATTATGATTCGAATCTCTGGTGCTAGGCGTAACGAGTGTAGCGAGTAGTAACAACGCACGAACGTGCAGGTTGTTACATGAGTGCCTATTGGTCCACTGCTCTGCCACTTGTATCTTCTGTACTGTCCGATGTAACCCTGCGCTTTTTGTCCCCGCGCGACTTGGGGTAACCCTGAGTAGTCGGCGCAAGGTCAAGGAAGCTAGGTCATTTCTCAAAGGAACTAAGTGTCAGAATTGATTCTATCTTGGTTCTGACCTTGCGCGCGGCTGGGGGCACACCCTTGCAGTCGGCGCGAGGTCGAGGAAGCCAACACTTTGGTTTACTTTTGGATATGGTCTCACGCGCGGCCTGAGGTTAACTCATATTGTCGGTGCAGGATTTGGGACCATACCCCTTCAAGAAGAGATTTTTAATCATGGAGATCAAAGATAACAATTTTTATGAAGTTTTTTTTAATCAAATTTCTTTGAGAAAATTCTATATAGATACAGCTAGAAGAGGGATGACAGGTGTCATGCTGAATGGCAGCTGGCCATTGGTCACCCATTTTAGTTATTTTTCTTTTAATAAGTTTTTGTCTTTTTACCATTTACCCTTCAATATTTAGTATTGGTACTTATAATTTTTAACTTTCTAAAAATTTTATAATTAATTAATTATTTTTACATGCTTATATTTATGTTTGTCTCGGTATAAATAAAGTTAGTTACGTTCAGATACAATATTTTTTTTTACGTTTTTAATTGATCTACGTTTTGGCATAAATTTTGTTTTACAACAAATTTGGTCAAATATAATATGTTTTCATTAGACTTTATAAATTCGACTTACTTTAAGTTTTAGCACCACCGTAACGCGCGGTACCATTTTTAGCTTAAAAACATAATTTTTTTTTCTTATTTTTATGTATGTGTCGGTAAGTTCAAGGTTTTTTTTTTCAAGTTTTCAGTTGATCTACGTTTTAGCATAAATTTTGTTTTACAACAAGTGGGGTCAAATATAATATGTTTTCATTAGACTTTATAAATTCGACTTAATTTACGTTTCAACGTCACCGCAACGCGTGGTACCATTTTTAACTTAAAACATTATTTTTTCCTTTTTTTAGGTGTCGGTATAAGTTCAGGTTGGTGTTCAATGTAAATTTATTTCGCAAATAAGTGGGCCATATATGACACGTTTCCGTGCATATTTATATGTACATCTTCAGTTTATCTACGTCTTGAAGTAACTTTTGCTCTGAAACAATTCAGGTCTCTACTGTACAAATCTGAGTTACTTTATATTTAGACCCGCCGAAACGCACGAGGTTATTTACTAGTTTAATACATACAACATGTGTATTTTTTTCCGATCCAAGTTGACGAGATTATTTTATAATAACTATGAAGTCTCGTTCTAAAGGGCATTTGGTTATGATTTTTTTTATTATGACTTATTAGAAAAATATTGAATCTAGTAATTAAATGAGTTAAGAAGAGAAAACAAAATAGTAAAGCAATACGGAAAAGTCCACAATAATACAAGGAAGTGAATCATCAAATAGCGACATGAGTTGTGAATGTGTTGAGTGACTCAACTCCACGTATTTTTCAACGTTAAATATTTAGTTACAATGACGACACCTTATAAAATATTAACTAATAGAGTTTTTTTTTGTTAATTTTATAAATATACTCAGAGTTTTTTTTATTAATTTTATAAATTTAATCACATTGATGACGTAAAAAACTAAGGGATATAAAAAAACCAAATCGGACCATAACAGGAAAAAAATATTAAATATCTAAAAGGATTAAGAAATGATAGTTCGTTACTTTTTAAATTTGTAACTGATTTTTATGGTTATGGTATAGTTATTTGTATAGTAGTTGCATCATGTAAAAAAGAGATTTCTCGTGCGAAATATAAGTGAGAAGAAAAAGTGTCAAGTGTGATTGGCAGGAAGGAAAGGTAATTCCTTCTATTCTCAAGTCAACTAGCTTTTCTCTTGATTTTCAAAAGGCTATAACTTTTTTCATATGTTTTTTTTTTTGAAAAGAAAACTTCATAAACCACAACTCGAAGAGCCCTCAAAGCAAGGACCTACGAAAACACAAACTACAAATCATCAATCCATGGGACATGTACACCACTTTTTCTAGTCGACATCTTTACATCTAGACCTATTACGAAACCAAAAGAAAGTCGTAGATTTGATGTTTTCCACAATCTCTACCGGTCTCCTTTGTTTGTTGTTGAAAATCCGATCGTTACGTTCATTCCAAAGCACCCAAATAGAAGTGTATACAATGCCTCTTAAGATGTATCTTGTGGCTTTCGATGACGCCTGAGTATCCGGTAACTGAAGGAGATCCAAGACATCAAACGCAAACCCTTGACTAAGCCGGCACCACCTCTCTATTCTGCTCCACGCTTCTTGAGATAAAGCACACCCGGTGAAAAGATGTAAAGAAGTTTCCATTTCCCCTTGGCAAAAAACACAATTTGAATCTTGGATCGTCACTCCACGTTTAATAAGCTCGGCAATAGTAGGCAGCCTATTTCGAGCTGCCCTCCACACCGAAATTTTGCATTTTAGTGGAACCCAACTCTTCCAATCAATCATATAATTATTATCGCTCGATACATAGTTTGCCAAAACTTTTTTCATATGTTAATATTTAAAAAAAATTACATCGTTTTAACGAGCATTTTATTCTCTGTAATTCGAGCAACCTATTGCTATCGTTAAAAAATACAAGATTTTGAATAACCATTACGTAATTACGTGATTTTGAATACCAGTAAATGCCTACATGATTTGTAAATACCCATTATGTGATTACACATTCAACATAAATTATTACGTGATCACACATTAAATATAAATCTATTACGTAATTACACATTCAGTAATAAGAACTTGATTGTTTATACTTTATTACATGATTAAATCTCTAATATACGGTATTATGTGCTTATTATAGGTTGATTTGATTAATGTTTTGTATATAATGTATCCTTAATATATACGTGATTATACCTGAAATATTAGGTATTCCAAATGAAATATTATGTATTACATGTTTTGTTTTTACGTAATTACGTAATCACTCAATGAGGTTTCACATAAATACTATAATGAAATCATGTAATCAGAAAAATGAGTATTCAAAATCACGTACGTAATAATACATAGTCAACTATTGTTACATAATTATATAATCACTTAGTGGGGTTTCGCATATAATACTATAATGAAATCATGTAACGGAAGAATATTATCTTTTTAATGGTGGGTCACTCCATATTTTGCTAGAGATGTACAATTAACAACAGTCATATTAATTCATCTTAGTTGAACGAACTTTGATATAGCACTCTGTTTGTAGATCATTTAGGATGATTTGTTCATTCATCGGGGATTTTATGAATTATTATTATATAGCACTCTGTTTGTAGATCAGACTAACGAACAGTCGAACATCATTACTTCATCAGAACTTTGATGAATCGCTGGGTCTGGGCTGCTGCGAACAGAAGATTCAGAAACGTGAACAAGAACAACATCGATCAAAGACGCGAACAAGAACATCGATCAGAAGATTTAGAACACAAAAGGTCCGTTCGTCGGTTTAGTGTTAATTGTTAAACTGTTAGTCTGTTAATTGTTGTTAACATCAGAACAATGTTGCCCGTATCCGCTTACGGCATATCGTATTGAATTGACTATTGAGTATTGTCCTATATTGGTAGATCGTGGTAATCTGCAAATAACGATGTAAATTGTATATTAATCATACTAGACAGTTGTGTTGTGATCCGCGAATGGTTGTAATTTGTAAACCGTGTATTAAATATTAATCTCTGTAAAAGAAGAATCATTGTATAAGTTGCCATCAGTGGAGGAATCATTGTATGGAATTCTTGTTAATTGAACATCGATTATTATTTTTAGGCGTTAATGGCTTCTAAACAAGCATCCGGATGACAAAAACATCAAGAAAAAGAAACGAGCGGAAGAATTGATGAAGTCTCAAGTCGGTGCTATACAAAAGCTTTTGGCGCCTAATCCACCTATCGTTAGAGCATATGAGTACATTTTTCGAGCTCGAACAGCGTACGTGAATTGTCAGAGACGCCACTGATCTTTACACACCACTATGACCATAAACACCCAATTTTCACCAAGGGTTACGATGCAAGTTTGATAATTTCATTTTGGATATGTATGAAATGGTTCAAATAGATATTTATTTGTTCCGTCAATCATCTAATATATGGAAATCATTTTGCTTTCTTTTTGAATTTAATTTGGCTCACAACACACAATACGGCAGGATCTTTTCCCTCAAATATGTATGGAGTGAAGCATCTATTATTCTAGATATTCATGCAATCAAACGATCAAGCAGTAACCATTTATTATCCTAAACTGTATTAAAACAAAGTATGGTGATGATTTAGGGGGTGTTTGGTGTTGCGTTTTCAAAATAGATTATGCGTTTTCAAAATAGATTTTGCGTTTTTAAAACCGCAATTTTAAAAAAGCATGTAGGTACATGCTTCTCCAAAACTGCGTTTTGGAGGCAGATAATCACTTTTTCATCCAAAAACTTTTTTTGGATTGTTTATGTTTTACAGACGTAATCCCAAACACCCCCTTAGGTGAAATAAAATCTCCATAAAATTTAGGTTGTCTTGCCGCTTTTTTTTTTTCAGCTGAAAATTGCACATACCCAACAAGATTAACTTTCTGGTGGTTTTGGGGATGTGGCGACAAAAGGGTGGTGGTGGTGGGGGGTGGGGTTTGGAGACACCGTACAACTAGTCAACTACCATCCAGTCGCGTGTACACCCGCTGCCCTTTGGAGACGCCGTTCTCCCAACATCTACTAAGGCTAAAACCACCATCTGGCCACGATTGAGATCTGCTTTGGTGAACGGAAACTAGCGTTTTAGCGGCGGTTTCTTCTTATTTGTGGCGAATGTGTTGTCGTTATTCTCATGAGGCGAATGGGTTGACGGTTGTTGGAGATTTATGTTGCTAAATCTGGTGGTGGCCGGCCGTAGATGGTGTTGTGGGGTGGATGGCAACGGTGGATGGTGGTATGGGTGGTGGCCGACGGTTCTGATCAGGGGTGGATGGTGGTGGGGTGGATAGCTGCAGTGGATGGTGGTGTGGGGTAGGTGGTGGATGATGATGGTGATGGTAAGTGTGTGAGAGAGACAGAGGTGTGAAAAGATATAAAATAATTTTTTAATGTAACATCCAATTTATATACATAAGTTTTTTCAAATTTTAATTACTTTTTGTTTGTTTGTTGCTATATTTTAAATGAAATAGCTAAAATGTCTAAACTACTCTTTTGTGTTATGATTTAACTGCGTTAGGGTTAAAAGACATATCTTGTAAGATTTTGAAACAATAAGTACAAAACTCGTCAATTTTAAAGATAAAGGACACCGGCTGAAACTTAATATATAGATAAAGGATGAAATTTGCAATTCACTCTTATTATTACTTATACTCATAAACTTTTAATTTTTTTCTTTTATTTATTTTTTGTTACTTCTTTTTAGATTTTTATCAACGTAATGTTTTTCTAAATTCCGAATGTACCGTCGTAAGTAGGTTATTTTATTTATGTCTGGAACCCGGCGTGGGTATTCGTCTTTTTTTTTGTTATAATAAGTGTCCATACCTTAATGAACTGAACTGATAACTTTTCCGTGACTTTCGAATATAGCGCTACGATTTATCCTCACATAAAATGTCACATTGCTATATACTTGTTTTTATCTAAGTTTTGAACACGTTGTTGGTCATGGTGGTAATCACTAGTTAATTACTAATTATCAAACAAATTTCATCTAACTTTCAAACCCGTCCAATTATGATTTGCTTATTTTTATCTAAGTGATAGAGTGAGTATATTTAGCATGGTTGTAAAAATCACGCCTAGCCCGATTAGTTGCCGATTAATCGCTAGTCCTGGTTCACCCAGTAATTTTCATCTTATCGGTCAATTAATCGCTAGGTGGTAACAGTAGTCAAATTCGATCCTAATCACCCAAAAATCGGTGGCCGTCTAGCGATTCTGGCCAAAACCTATAATATCTAGCAATTAATCATATCTGCTTCAAAACATGGGTCGAAAAAGGTGTTAAAAGTTGTCTACTTAGAAAAATTACATATAAAACTGTGTGCATATACATATAAAACTGAAAATTACATATAAAATCGCAATTCGATTAATTTTGCTTAATCGCTAGTCGGTATTCCATAAATTCTTACAACGTTGATATTTAGTGAGTGTTTGAGGTAGTTGTTCTATAAAATAATATATAACTAGTATTAAGCACCCCCGCGTTGCGACGGGGGCGAACACCAATGTCACATTACTATCAACGACCACCAACACTGAAGTTGCAGCGTGTTAATAATAAGAAATTAAACCGAAACATAAAACATATAAAAAAATAACTAAGTCGATCTAGGACTCGAGCGTTACGATGAACCTGTCAAACGAAAAAAATAGACGACGTAAAATCGTTTAACCACACACGCACGTTGCGGCGTGTTAACTCGCAAAATTATTTATAGTATTTAAATGAAATACAAAAGTATTTATAGTATTTAAATGAAATACAAATTTGTCTTTAGTGGATATTATGTTACAAATCATAATGCATAGATATGTTGCAAATTAAATACCCCCATGTTGTGGTGGGGGCGTAAAACCATGCTAAGTAACTCCAATGTTATGCCACCGTGAGCGACCATCAACACCAGAAAGGTTCGTGTAAAAAAAAGAAATAAAAAATGAAATATAAAACCGGACGAAAAATAGACGATGAAACAATGTTGAACCACACACTCTAAATGTAAAACATAGAAAACAATAACTAAGTTCTTCTAGAACCGCACGCTGCGACGGGGTGTTAAATAGGAAAACTATGCATAAAAACATTGAATCATACATGCACGTTGTAACATGTTAACTCGCAAAATTTGACCTAAACGTAAGACAAAAAATCTATATGGGGTTAAAAGTGATTGGTTAAAATGTAAAACATATAAAAGTATGCGATTGAGAGTAAAAAATTAAACATAAAAAAAAGTGGGTACAACCCACCAAACATATGAGTACAACCCCTTATTTCTACAAATGTTAATTTGTATGTTTGGTGTGATTTATGATTGAAAGTAAAATAAATTAAAGATAAAAAACCCAAATATAAGTACAACCCACCAAACATATGATACAATCCATCAAACATATGGTACAATCCTTCATGGCTATAAACTAGGTTTAAAGAAGTTCGCCGCGTTGCGGCGAATTTCTTTTGTTATTTAGTCTGTGTTTACATGTGTTTTGAAATCACCACGAGCGTGTTGCGAACAGAACTGCTGACAAGAATAAAAAGAAAATGTAGAAAAAAACACTAAAAGATAACCGAAAGAAAATCAACCAAAAAAGTTGTATGGTAACGATGTTGTTCGTATGAAACCCGTGGTCAGAGATAAGCAAATTGTTTTTGGGTACCGGTACCAAATTTGCCGAACCGAAAGATCTTAAGTACCAATTCGGTACTGACTTTTGGCGTTCCTGGTACCGGTTCACTACCGTTTTTTACCTTCATATACCCGTACCGTAACCGTTATTTTCGGTATCAGTACTAATTCTGTATCGGTTGGCACCGAGCTCATCCCTACCACTGAAACTAAAAAAAAATTAAAAGTTGAAGAAAATCAACAAAAAAGGTTGTACGATACCGTTGTTCGTACGATAACCGTGATCAGGGATGAGCAAATGGTACCGGGTTGCCGCACTGAATTTCCCGAACCAAAAGATTTCCAATATCAATTCAGCACCAACTTTCGGCGTTTTCTGTATTAGTGTCGGTTCTTACCTTTATGTACTGATACCGAAACAGGACGGTACCGGTATTTTCGATACCAGTACTGGTTCGATACCGGTTGACACCAAGCTTATCCCAACCCTAATATTAAAAAATGATTAAAGTTAAAAAGTAAAAAAAATAACTATTATTATAATATTAAAATAATAAAAGTATTAAAAAACTATATATTATTAGAATATTAAAATTACTATTCATTTCAATTCATTTATTAACTAGCATCAAGATCCGCGCGCGTCGCGCAGCGGGTACTGTAAACATTGAATGGATTAGTCCAAACGTTATGTAATGCATTAACCATATGAAAACACACGTTTTGACGTATCCAATTGAACTAAATGCAACCTGCATAGGCATTGTGATTGGATCAAACATAAAGTAAATCAAATTAATAACGTATTATATGTGACCCAACTCATACATAGAAAATGTAATGGGTATGAAGGAAAAACTGACACGTGTAATCAAAAGGGATCAATTAGAGCTTTCTAAAATAGGGAAAAAAAGGAACCATAATTTGACTCCACTTGATTCGAATTTTTTTTTACGAAACATACATAAATAAGCAAACATATTATATTTGACCTGAATTAACATGTTTCAATTGATAGTTTTGAAGCCAAACAAAACAAAACCCAAAGTTAATACCTAGAAAAAATACTACAAATTAAGCACATGATACAACTCAATACAATATAAACAAACTAATAAACATGTGGTACAAACCACATATGCACTAACATGTCTCAAATTGATTGATAGTATATAACTTATTTTACAAATTTTTACACACTAAGCATCATGTACAACACAACTATGCAAAAAAAAAAAAAAAACTTACTAAGACCATATACAACACAACTATGCACAAAAAACTCCCTAAGCAACATGTACAAACCCACTATGCACTAACATGTTTCAAATCATGTACAACACAACTATGCACAAAAAAACTCACTAAGCAATATGTACAAACCCACTATGCACTAAGATGTTTCAAATTGATAGCATATAATATAATGTTACGAATTGATATTATATAAATTTCTCCAAAAGAAAGAAATACAAAAGGGCTAATGGCCCATTTCGAAACCGTGCATGAGTAGTTATCGGGTCCATAGCTTTCGTATTAGTCCTGCCCAGGATTGCCGGGCAGCAAGGTCCGGGCAATACAGACTATGACCATATAGACAGAACCTTATGCCGGGGGACCCATCTAAATTAAAGAACCTTCGATGTCCTCATGAGTGGCAACCATGGATCCCACGTGTTTAAACAATTTGGTTTGATTCTTCATAGCTATTTGCAATCCCCATTTCTCTTCTTGTGTAAGTTGTAAGAAACTCCTTTCTTTCTACATGTTAGAACTAGCATTTACCACCTCCAATGGTTTATGCACTTTAGAATATCTGTTTTGTGGTGTATTGTTTAATTAAAAAAATGTAAAAGTTTATTTCATGTATGAAGTGGGACGTTAACTAATTAGGGTAAAGTTCTTGTACAAATAATCTTAACATACTAAACATACAAATTGAAGGAAAACTCAAAAAGACAAGGTGACATTTTTGTAATTATCAATAACTATCAAAGTTACTCTACAAATATACCTAAAAAACCTAACCTCCTCTCCCCCCCCCCCCCCCCCCCCCCAAAGCTAAAATGCTAAAAACTAAACCCCCAAAAAACCTAAAAAAATAAAAAAAAAACACACAAATTATTTTTAACATTTTTTATTAAAAAATCGCTACTTTTAGTAGCAGAAAAAAAAAATTTCTTTTTTTTTTGCTAACAAAATGTAGCGATTTTTTAATAAAAAATGTTAAAAAAAATTTGTGTTTTTTAGGTATTTTTGGTTGAGTTCACATTTGTATAGTAACTTTGATAGTTGGTGATAATTACAAAAATGTCACCTTGTCTTTTTGAGTTTTCCTTCAATTTGTATGTTTAGTATGTTAAGATTATTTGTATTTGATCTTTTGCCTAACTAATTATACCCTTAAAAAGTGTGTAACGGTTTAACTAAAAAATTGGATGATGTAGTTTGATGTGATTGGCTTATAAAAAAATGATAAAACTCTAAAGACTTGCGTACCTGTAATGGTGTTTAGCGTCGAATCAAGCTGATGTGGTGGTGGGTGTTAGCCAACTACACCTAGTCTTACAAAACTTGGGATGTAAAGGACAAAACCGAATTAACAAATTCAAATTGAAAAGGCCTACATAAACTTGTAGCCAGTGGTTTGTTTTTTTTTCTTTTCTTTTCTAAAAAACAAAATGTACAGTTTGGTTTCGGTTATGCCATGTTTTCAAATTCGAATTGCACTTAACCAAACATCAATGAACTTGTTCGAATCTTTGTCCCAAATTTAATAATAGATTGATGACGATAAATTAGGCCCGGATTCATTGCCCATGTTTTTTAAGCCCAAACATTTCTAACTTAAATGAAAAACTGAAAACCAACTCACAATCGAATCGAACCCATACGTAAAAATAAAAACCGGAAGTATCAGTTTCTAAAAAATGAAGAATTATAATTTCCTTTTGGCCAAAACCAAACTTGCACACCCCCTAATCCGCAAAGTAGGCTCACGTTCGGCCATCTCTTTTCTAAGTTGGAGAGGCTTGACTCTTTCCCCGCCTCTCTCCTCTCTCATAGGCTCTCTCCCGCCCCCCCCCCCCCCTTCTCACAAAATGTGCCCAATGGCTTTCTCCCTCATTTACTGTTCGTGTGACAAACACTCATTTTTATCTCCAACTCACTCTTTCCTCTATGTTGACCACCTCTATATTCGACCTCAATCTTCTCTCCTCTACATTAGCGTCAATAGATTCTTAATAGCCTGCATAACAATTGGTTTTAGTAAACTAGAGAAAAATGACATGATCAATTAGGTTATTTATTTTGTTTTTTTCGTTCATACGCGGGAATTTACCCGTCGCGCGTTGCAGCGGTGTAATGCATATGTTCAACTATATAAAGAGGGGATGTTTAAACGTATACTAGCTAATTAAATTATATAAAGAGGGGATGTCTAAACGTAGAAGCTTATTAAGGGTTGATGTGTAAATGTTTAATTAATTTTGAAAACACCAGTTTAAATGGTCAAACTAGCTTAGATACACACAATTGACAAGTGCACCAGTCGTAATACAGTCAGGTCGGTAAGACCTGGATCAATCCAAGGATACAAGTGCGTGACTCTCGATACTGAACCTCTATTGAGTCCTAGTCTAATGATGTCTAGTGGATGTTTTCAGATTTTCTGTTAAATACTAAAGCAAATAAGAATGCAAATACGAAAGCAGGATGCATGTTAACTCACTCACAACTCACGGGTTTGGATAACTATGTTTTGGCTATCGGGATCTTAAAGTATACTATCTGGACGTAAATAAAATGGTAGATCACTCTAAAAACATGACGCAATCTAGAATTTAGGGAAGTGTGTAAACTCACGGTTCGTGTTTAGATTACCTCTCAGTCTCTCTAAACTATATCCTCTTGGTCCCACCAGAAACAATACTGTCACACCCCAACCGATGACGGAAACATCGGGGCATGACACTGAGCGAAACAGATTGTCCAGGAGTTTCCATAACAACTACGGTTACCAATTATTTAAACATCACGTCCCATACCAATACATAACAAGTATCATAGTTATTACAGCAAATCAAAGACAAATTGTTCTGTTCCGGCAACTCAGATTCAAAATAATTAAATTGTTTGTTTGTTTGTTTCTAGACTCTCTCCTACTTGATTCCATAAAAGCAAGAGCACAACATCCTAACATCTTAAGCACCTGTCACATGCGTTAAAATAAAGTCAATACACATAGTGTAAAGGTGAGCATACAAGTTTGATAATAGCATAATAGAGTTCGAAATAGTTTACGCATAACCAGCATGTACAATGTATGATGTGAAGCATGTAAATTATCGAAAAAGTCCTATTAATACCAATGACTGCGAGTTGACTGCGAGTAGCGAGTGCGCATCACATGTTCACCACTGCGAACACGTGAAGTATTGTCCTTAACAACCCCTGAGTGAACAGGTGCTGAGTCCAAACTATAGTACTATCGTTGCTAAGGCAGGTAGACAACAATCAATGTGTAAACATAACAAACAGGCATTCATCGAGTCACGTATAACATGCGGTATTGGTTAGCGTTTAAATAGTGTTTGCGTTGTGTGTTCGATGTGATTTAGAATAAGTAACGTATGTAACACCCAAAAGTGCATAAAGCAAAAAGGGATCGAGTATACTCACAGATAGCGTTTAACATAATAAACACTGCCTTGGATTAAAGGGAGCGCTTGAGAGATTAGCCTGAACAGTTAACGATAGCATAAGCGAAGAACGGCGCGTGAAACGGTGCAAAAGTACCAAGTGTCGGATGGTAGTCCGATCAGATGGCAATCCGATCGGATGGCCAGTCGATCGGATGTCAATCTGTTCGGATGGTCATCCGATCGGATGACCATTCGATTGGATTGACATCTTGTTTGGTAAGGATGTGTTTGTGTATGATGGCTTTGAAGTTTTCGTTGTAGCATTTTGAAAACAGAGAAGTATCTCTACCCTTCAGGTCGATCGATCGGACGACAGTCCGATCGGATAGCGATCCGATTGGCAGGACACTTAGTGAGAACGAGTTCACAGCAGGATTGTCACTCGATCGGATGGCAATCCGTTAGTTACTGATGATCTTTGAGAATTTGAAAAAAATGATTAAGTGTCGAAGTCCCAAACATCACATGGTCGGATGGTCATTCGATCGGATGGCAGTCCGATCGGACGACAATCCATTCGACGTTCAGATCCTTGAGAAGTTGAAACAAAAGTTTAAGTGTGGAACAAAGTGCAAGCGGATCGGATGGCTGTCCGATCGGATGGCAATCCGATCTGACGACAATCCGATCGGACGACAATCCGATCGGACGACAATCCGATCGGACGGCAATCCGTCCCAACGGCCTGATCGTCTTTGACACTTGATTGTTTGGAAGTTTTGTAGTTTTGATCGAGACGGTGTGATATCGTGCTAAATGACAGGAACCCCATCATGACCTAAGTGATCTGATCGAACAGGAACCACCCTAGTCCGACCAGTTCGCGGTTCGAGACGGTTGTTCACGCTTAACCCGACATTAGCTGTCTCTTGGATAGAATTCAGATCTTGAACTAACCCATCACTAAGAAAGAGTAGAAGATCAGAACGAGCTCCGATTCTATTGATTTTGAGTGCATTGAGTGTAAAAGAGTTGAAAGAAAGTTGGAAAACCTTCTTGCAATCCTTTTAACCATGAATATGTGTAGATCTATGCGAAAACACTGATTATTCATGTGGAAATCCTTCAGATCTAAGTTGTTCTTGGTGGAATGAAGCCAAACCTTGAAGTTCATAAGAACCCCATGATGACATCACCCTAGAACACCTCAAATCCGGTGATTTCACGGTTAAAAGTTAAGATTCAAAGATGAAAATGATGAAGAAGTGCGTGTAGATCATAGAAGTACAAGATTTAGGTTGGAAACTTACAAGAATCACGAGAAATTGAGAGAAATGAGTGCTTGAGTGCGGCTAGTTCAAGAAATCGAGAGAAATGATGTGACAGGAGGGTATTTATAGGGTTTCCCAAAAAGGAAAGTGTCAAAGTGTCGAGTAGGTCACCGATCGGATGGCAATCTGTGTCACACCCCGACTGCGTATAACATGCAACCGCGGCGAAAACGTCGGGGAGTGTTGTAACAGAATTATTGTTTCACAACCATGGTATTTAAAGTTATGTTTTATTTATAAACAAAGAGGGATTACATTGTCTTAACATGACTGAAACAAAGAGAAACAAGAGCACATAACATTATTAAACTAGTTATAGCTTTGTTTTAATGTCACTAAGGCACAGGTCCGCCTAAGTGTGTCTCGATCATCCTATGCAACAGCTCCTGAAACACATGTGAAAATAGGTACGTCAGCATAAAAATGCCTGTGAGATACATAGGTTTTATGAAAATAGGATTCATGATTTATGTTTAAAGAAAGGTTTAATAAAATTTAGTCATGAATCTTGTTAAGTGTTTTCTTTTATAAATCATACGAAATTGTGATAAGAAATCAGATTATATAAAAGAAAGGTGTATGGTTAATTAAATAACCAAGTAAAATGAGTTGTATAAAACAAACTGTTTTGTAAAACAATGTCTTGTGAAAAATATGTTATTTATGTAAATTGTTATATGTCTAAATTGAAATGATTTAAATAACGCCATAATATGTAATATCATAAAAGGACTTATATATAGGAAGTACCAGCGGCGTATCCACCATGCTTTCATCATATTACACACGCCTCGTTACTTAAATCACTTACCCAAACAAACCACCAAATTGTCTTGTTTAAACCAATTGATAAATGATTATGAGTAAATAATTGTCTATTGTCAAACTGTAAATCATGTAATGTGTATATCAATGTCAAAATGTTTATGTCAAATGTAAATCATGTAATGTGTAAACAAATGTCATGTATGGTAAGTGAAATATAGCAACTAAACCATAGGTAAAATGCACAAAAACAAGGTATTGAAGTAAAACATAGTTTAAATCAAAGTTATGTTTTGTGGAATAAATGCATGCTATACTGATACAAACATATATGCGGTATTGTGAAAATGCATACATTCAAGCCTTGAGACTGTGGCGATAAACCTTTAAACAAATTAAAGGTTTATCTAAGTTATGTGTATCGAATTCGGTCATTCCTTCCATCCAAACAAACCTAGAATTTCAGGAACGGGAGTTGTCAATTCCTATGGTACCACTACCTACTAACGAACGGCGTGATCAATGTTAATGAATGTATTTTTGTCCCATTTAAACAAACCAAATGTCATACCAAAATGTAAGCATGTGATGTAAAACAAATGTACTAAGTATGCAACAAATGGACATACATAGCATGTGATGTAAAACAGATGTACTAAGTAGGCAATAAATGAACATACATAGCATGTGATGAAATGTAAAACAATGCACTAAGTATGCACTAAATGGACATACATAGCGTGAAATGTAATGTAAAATGATGTACTAAGTATGCACTAAATGGACATACATAGCAAAAACATAATGAAATCATGTACTATAAGTGTACTAATGAACATAACAAGCATATGATATGAAAACATGGAAAGCACGAAAGTAAAAAGTAGGCACATGTGTTTCACCCCAAAATGTTTGAAAAATAGTAAAAGAGGGGACTATGTACTCACTTGAGATTGCTCAATAGTCCTTGGATAACAATCAAGCAATGCTAGAAGATCACGGAATCAATCGGCACCTAATATAGGTATCTATGTTAATAAACGGACCTAAATCGGAGGATCGGATAGAATGTGGTTTCGTAAACCAAATGAGTGTAGGAACTCAGGTAATATGGTTTAACAAAGCCTACATTCTAAAACGGAACCTATCCTAAGTGCTTTCGACCCATTACGACTTGTTTAGGTAGCTTATGCTACTTTAACGCGTCGTTCGCGTAAAACGCGTTCGGAGCGCCTAACTAGTCCTATGACAAGTAATATATGCCTTAACATGTCTAATATTGTTTCCTAATCAGTTTAGATGTCAAAATTTATGTTACATATGTTTAAAATGAATTTTGGCGTAAAAAGGGCATTTTGGTCATTTACCTAAGGCATATAAACTACCCATCATACAACTAACTAAACGAAGTGACCATAAGGTATAACCTCGGAAGGTTATTCCCTATATAACTATGGTCACCTAATGTGTTTGGTCGGATCCTAATGATCGACCAAACGGGTCGGGTTCGAAAGTCTAAGCGGTTGTTTAGACCGCTTATCTTACGACCCTATATAAGCACTAAACCTAAAGTGACGAGTTAAACATGTTAAAACATGTTTAACGAAGTTTGAAAACAAGTTTGATATAAAAACAAACGGTTTTGATAACCAAGAATAGTTTGGTTGCAAAAGACGCATAAACGCGCATTTTGACCGAAACTATAACTCGCCACTATGCCTAAATAACGTGGTAATCAGTAGGTATAGTCACAAAGGACTATGACCATCGTGATTACGCTCACGTTACGAAGTTCAAACAAACTTCGTGTTAACCATAAACTGGTCAAAGCTGAAAGTCAAACACAGTTTGACTTTCACGCTTAAAACGCGTAAAAGAACGAAAGAATACTTACAAAAGGTCCAAGAATGGAAGTTTGATCCAATTATTCTCAGGAATGAAGTGAAATCACTTCAACTTAGAGAACAAATCAGATCAAGTGTGAGTTTGAAGGCAAATGAGTGGGGTATTTATAGATTTCGGAGAGCCGTTAAGATCGTTCCTCGAAAACCGAGCTTCGATCTAAGCCGTACACATCATACCCACTAATTTGTGAAACCATGGGCACCCAAAATAGCCCCTAGAATTGCCCAAAACCATTTGCAAGAGCTGGAACAGGCTGTAAACAGCTGGGAAACATTTTCTGCTGATCTGGGGGGTCCTTACGAACCGTATGGGTTTGTGCTTACGGTCCGTAAGCCTTGTGCAGGTCAGTAAGTTTCAGTTAATTACAGTTTTGCCCCTGCACTTTGTTTTGTCGTGTTTCGGCACTTCTAACACCCTTCAAGCCCATTTTTAAGCTCCATAAGGATGTTAAAACATAGGGAACTTGAAATATGCTCAAAAATATCTTGGATGTCGGTTTGTTTGGTCGTACGGTTGCGTTGTTCGGTTAATTACGATGAAACACGAACGAACGCGAAAAACGATCCAAATTTCACGACGAATGGAATTTTATCATGCCAATCACTAAAATAAAATATTTTAATGATTACATAAATTTTTGGATGTCCGGATGTATTCAGAACGTAAGTTATGCGCGAAAATGCAAACTTATGCACTTTTTGATGCTTTTAGTCCCTGAATGACCAAAAAGTTTATTTTAGCACACCGAACCCCTCAAAGCCTATTTCTAAGCTATGTAAATGATATTTAGGGTATGTTTAACTTATGATCATGTTCCAGAATGTCCCTTACAGTACGATTCGGCATACTTTCGCAGTTTGTCGAATTTAGTCCCTATAAGCGAATAAACTTGATTTTGTCATACCAAAGCCTTCAAAACTTATTTCTAAGTTATGTAAAGGTTATTTAAGGTATGTTAAGCATATAATGATGTTTTGTAGTGTTTTTCGCGTTAAACTGATTACGTTTACGCATCAGTTTGCGTATAACTCTCTAGAAAGCGATATAGAGTTTGAATTTGAACAAAAACCAAAACATGCAAAATGCCAAACATAATTAAACAAACATTGGGGGTCAAATAACATTGTTTTATTGATAACTGAACTGTTTACAATGATTACAAGCACATGTGTCACAATCCGATCGGATGGCCACTCGATCGGTTGGCCACTCGATCCAGGTGTCTGGCGCGTTGAGTTTTGTCGTTTTCATTCGCGTGTTGAGCGTTGCGATGTGATTCGAGTGAGCGATGCGATAATATTACCCATTAGTTACACAAATAACCTAACTACTATATCTAACATACAATCACTATAGATAACTTGCGTATAGCGTTTGCGATTAGATTGCGGTGTAATAGATTTGCGATTGCGATTGCAATTCAACACCTCAACATAAACATAACATGCACAAGTAACACATAAATAGCACACACACGTAAAACAATATCTAGAACACATAATTCGAGTTGCGATTGCGATAGCGATTAGCGATAAGTCGATTAGCGATAAATATGCGATTAAACCTTGATTATTAATAGATACTCCACATAATACAACTAAAACAAATAAATGTTAAATTTGATTACAAGTCAAAGAAGTCAAAACAGTAGTTGAGCAAGGAGTGACAGATCGCAATTAGCAATCTTTCTTCCTTTGACTTCAATCTTGACTTTGACTTTCGAAACACGGGGTGTTATAGCCTCCCCTACTTAAGAGAATTTCGTCCCGAAATTAGGCTTTAGCCGTAATAAACAACTGCGGGTACTTCGCCTTCATGTCGCTTTCGAGTTCCCAGGTGAACTCGGCGCCTCGTCTACCTTCCCAGCGAACCTTCACAATGGGAATGCGTGAGCGTCTGAGCACCTTGGTTTCTCGTCCCATGATCTTGACAGGCTTTTCCACGAAGTGTAATGTTTCGTCCACTTGTAAATCTTCAAGAGGGACATGTAATTTCTGGTCGGCCAAGCACTTTCTGAGGTTCGAAATGTGGAAAGTCGGGTGGACGTTACTCAGTTCCTCTGGTAGTTCGAGTCTGTAGGCCACTTTTCCAATCTTTTCCAGGATTTTAAAGGGTCCAACATATCGAGGCGCGAGCTTTCCTTTCTTACCGAATCTGATCACCCCCTTCCAAGGTGCAACCTTTAGGAGTACGTGATCGCCAACGTCAAATTCAAGGGGCTTGCGGCGTCTATCAGCGTAACTTTTCTGTCGGCTCCGAGCTTTCAACAGATTGTCTCGAATTTGGAGGATTTTGTCTGTCGTTTCTTGCAACATCTCAAGACCGGTAATTTGTGCGTCTCTGATCTCGTGCCATACAATAGGCGATCGACATTTCCTTCCGTATAAAGCCTCAAATGGTGCCATTTGTATGCTAGAATGATAACTGTTATTGTACGATAATTCGACCAAAGGTAAGTGCGCGTCCCAATTACCACCGAAATCTATGACACATGAACGGAGCATGTCTTCAAGGGTACGAATCGTTCTTTCAGTCTGACCGTCGGTTTGGGGATGGAAAGCAGTAGTTAGATTTAGAGTAGTACCGAGAGCAGATTGAAACATTTCCCAAAGACGCGAGGTAAACCGACCGTCGCGGTCATAAATGATATCACGAGGCGTCCCGTGTAGACAAATGATCTCATCGGTATAGATTCGGGCTAATTTCTCTACCTTAAAGTCTTCTCGTATCGGAAGGAAGTGAGCTGACTTGGTCAAACGGTCAACTACAACCCAAATGCTATCATGACCAGATTGAGTACGCGGAAGTTTCGTTATGAAGTCCATGGCTATACTCTCCCATTTCCACATCGGGATCTCGGGTTGAATGAGTAAGCCAGAGGGTCTTTGATGCTCCGCCTTGACCATGGAACAGGTCAGGCACTTTGAAACATAGATAGCGATGTCCTTCTTCATGCCCGGCCACCAGTACTTGTAGCGCATGTCCTGGTACATCTTGTCAGCACCGGGATGAATAGAATATCGAGATTTGTGGGCTTCGTCCATCAGGAGTTGTCGCAAATTCGTACGCTTGAGAATCCAAATTCGGTCCAAATAATGAAAGATACCATTCGATTTATTCTCGAGTTGGGCGCCATCGTTTAGAATCCTTTCCTTCTTCAAAGTTCGCTCGGTAAAACAAGCATGCTGCGCATCACGAATGAGAGCTTCGAGATTAAACTAGGCTTGGGAATTACGAACGCTATGCAAATAGCTTCTTCGACTGAGAGCATCGGCCACGACGTTTGCTTTGCCTGGATGGTAACGGATCTCACAGTCGTAATCGTTGAGTAGTTCTACCCACCGGTGTTGACGCATATTCAGTTCCTTCTGGTCAAAGATATGTTGTAGGCTCCTATGATCGGTTAAGATCGTACACTTGGTACCATAAAGGTAGTGTGGCCAAAGCTTTAACGCAAAAACAACTGTGCCAAGCTTGAGGTCGTGTGTGGTGTAGTTCTTCTCGTGGATCTTAAGCTGTCGAGAATTGTACGCGATAACCTTGTCTCGTTGATAAGAACACAACCAAGACCAAGGTTCGAGGCATCGTAGTAAACTACGAAATTGTCGTTTCCGTCGGGCAGTGAGAGCACGGGAGCATTGCAAAGCATAGCCTTGAGAGCTTGAAAGGCTTCCTCCTGTGTAGTTCCCCAAACAAAAGGTTTATCCTTATGCGTAAGAGAGGTAAGCGGCACGACGATTTTGGAGAAACCTTTGATAAATCGGCGATAATAGCCTGCCAGTCCGAGAAAAGAACGGACTTCAGTCGGATTCTTGGGTGTAACCCAACTCTTAACAGCTTCAATTTTCGCAGGGTCAACGTGGATACCTTGATTATTGACAATGTGACCCAAGAATTAGACCTCTTCCAGCCAGAATTCTCACTTGGAGAATTTGGCGTAGAGACGGTTTCCCTAGAGTAACTCAAGAACCAAACGTAGGTGCTGCGAGTGTTCGGCTTTTGACTTGGAATAGATCAGGATATCATCGATGAACATGATTACGCAGCGATCAAGAAAGGGTTTGCACACTCGATTCATTAAATCCATGAAAACTGCGGGGGGCGTTGGTCAAAGCAAAAGGCATGACAATGAACTCGTAATGACCATAACGGGTTCGAAAAGCGGTTTTGGGTATATCATCCTCTTGAATGCGTAACTGGTGATAGCCTGAGCGTAGATCGATCTTTGAGAAACATGTAGCACCTTGTAACTGATCAAATAAATCATTGATTCGAGGCAAGGGATAGCGATTCTTGATTGTCAACTTATTCAACTCCCTATAGTCGATGCACATCCTGAACGAACCATCCTTCTTTTTGACGAAAAGGACATGCGCGCCCCATGGAGAGGTGCTAGGGCGAATAAATCCTTTATCAAGAAGTTCCTCGAGCTGACTCAAGAGTTTGCGCATTTCGAAAGGAGCGAGATGATATGGCTCTTTAGCAACAGAATTTGCTCTAGGAATGAGGTCGATTCGGAAATCGATATCACGAGCAGGCGGGAGTCCGGGAAAATCGTCGGGAAAAACGTTAGGGAATTCACAAACAATGGGAACGTCTTTCACTTCTGGGTTTCCTTTCTTTTCCTTCTCCGCTACTACGATGTGTGCCAGGAAAGCTTGGTATTCCTTGCGGAGATACTTGCTAGCCCGGACACACGACATGAGTTTAAGACCTTTGAAGGAGTTTCGCCATACACACAAAGTAGATCACCATTAGCGAGCGAGAAACGAATCATCTTATCGAAGCAAACAACTTCAGCACGATTTTCCCGAAGGAAATCCATGCCTACTATGATGTCAAAACTACCGAGCTGCATCGGAATAAGGTCGATAGGGAAGACGTGATTGTTGAGTTCGAGCGTACAATCACGTAGAACAGAGTTGACTACGACGGTTCTTCCGGTGGCAACTTCAACATCGAACGTCGAGGATAGAAGGGCGAACTTACGATTAAGGAGCTTTTCGAATTCAAACAATACAAAAAAGTTATCGGCTCCAGTATCAAATAAACACGTAGCATATATATCATTCACAAGGAATGTACCATTGACCACATTGTTGTCTGCTTGAGCCTGGCGAGCGTTAATGTTGAAGGCACGTCCGCGGGCTTCTGGTTGTTGCTGCTGTTGCTGAGGCTGCTGCTGGGGCTGCTGCTGTTGTGGCTCTTGCTTGACCACTCGGTTCGGGCACATATTCGCGAAGTGGTTGGGATCACCACACGCATAGCAAGCTCTAGCATTGATCGCGGGTGCATGAGCCGCTTGATGGCCTTGAGGAGCAGTAAGTAGAGCTTGTTGAGCCGGAGCTTGACCTTGTGTTGGAGGAGGGTTTTGGCATGGACCTGTATGGCAGTTGGCGGTGAAGTGGCCGTACATGTTGCAGTATGCACAGTATTTGCAAGAGATTCCCACAGGGTGGTGATAAGGACAAGTAGAGCAAGCCGGGTGTGGACCAGTATACGTACGCTTTGCCGGTGGTGCGTTGATAACCGGTGCCGCTACTTGGCGGTGTTGAGGTTGCTGGGGTGCTGGTACTGCTTGGAGTGGGGCTGCAGTGATCGCACAGTTCCTATTGCTGGAACTGCTGTTGTTCTTTCTCTTGCGTCTCGAGAGCTTGGATGACTAAGGAGTGGTGGCGGTTTCAGCCGTTGAAGCAGTGGTAGCTTGATGCAGATTCTTGGGAGCTTTATCCCAGTAACCAGACGTGACTCGCTTGTCGTTGATCTCAGCAGCGAGTAGAAAAGTTTCCTCAATTGTCGTCGTCTTTGCAGCTTGAACGAAATCAGCCACGCAATCCGGAAGAGCACGGATATACTTCTTGATGATGATTTCAGGCGTGGTAACTTGGCTCGGACAGATTATGCTTAGCTGCTTGAAGCGAGCAGTCAAACCAGCGTTGTCTCCATCTTTCTGCTTGATATGCCAGAATTCGTCCTCCAGCTTTTGGAGCTCGTGGGGAGGGCAGAACTCTTGCATCATAACGTCCTTCAACTCATCCCACGTCAGCCCGTAAGCTGCATCATTTCCGCGTTTTTTTTCTCTTGGCCGTCCACCAGTCTAAAGCGCGGGACTGGAAGACGCCAGTTGCGTTAAGAGTAGGGAGATCATCAGGATAGCCACTCTGGCGCAGGGTGACTTCGATAGAATCAAACCATTGGAACATGGCCATAGGACCATCTTCGCCGGTAAACTCTTTCGGGCCGGAGGCTTTGAACTGCTTGAAGCTGAAAGCAGCTTTAGGAGCATCAGTCCTGGATTCTTCAGAAGATTTGCTAGTGTTTTCATTCAGCTCACTAACAATCTGGGGAATGACCTTCGCTATCTGCTTAGCGACCAAAGAGGCGACGCGTTTGTCATCATGATTGCGGCGAGCAGAGCGAGAATAAAATGATCCAAATGACGACATTGTCTGCAACAGACAACGCTATAGGATTCAAAAAGCTATTCGATTAATCCTAGTATAGTCTAGTGATTCACCATAAAGCTCATGAACACGTAGCCACATAAACACAGAATCACATAAGTACATAAACACGTAAGCACATAATCACGTAGGGCACAAAAGCACATAAGGCAGTCAGAACACAGAAACCATACTATATGTTGCACGTATTCACCTATCCTTCAAAGCATGTATAGCGATTAAGTATAGCGATTGCGAGTATCGAGCAGCGATCGCGAATAATGATTAACGATCTGTTAGCGTATTGAGATAGATGTGCAGTGCGAGTGGTGCGTGTTGATCAAAGTGAGAAGTGAAAAGCGTGTAAATCACCAAAATCGAACGTGTAACAAATAAAATCACATAAAATTTACGTAAAATCGATAAATCACAGAGTCAGCGGCGACAATTCCAGAATCGAAACACATAAAATCGAGGGGAGATTGTCTCGGGTGTGTGTAGACATTGACTACCCAAATTGGTTCGACTATTCACAAGGACTTTTAGTGCACACTTTGGCCTTCGGGGTTGTGGTCTCGCTTCGATTCGAGCGATCGGCACACATCCTTCCAGTTATAGTGTGACCGGAAATCGTTGGAGTCCGTCGGGACTTTGGTGAGAGTTTTGTAAAACCAAGAATGTAGAGCGGAATGTGTCATCAAGGTTCGGGTTCCACCCCTAACTTAGCGACTACATCCCTGATTGTATGGTAAAACCATGAGATAGATAAGAAGATTTGCGTCGAAGTATGGATTTCACTCCAGATTCAACGCAAATTCTCTTGTTTTATAGTAAAGATAGCAATTCGAACGAGTAATCTGGTCGAGAGTTTGCGGTTTTCACACCTAATCTTAACCAGATCATTCGTTTGTGTGTGTAATCAGCCTTAGGAAAGGTTGATATTGCGCGGAACTGTAGCATGCGATGTTCGCGCAAGTGTGTAATGTACAGCGAGGTCGAGCGAGAAATAGCGAGTAAACTCGTACAAAACCCCTACTGGGCATGCACAAGTTGGTCTGTGGGTACTTAGACTATAGACTAGGTCGTTTCTAAGACATCGACCCGGACTAGGTCGAGTCTTGCCTAATTCCCTATAGTTATGGCTCTGATACCAATCTGTCACACCCCAACCGATGACGGAAAATCGGGGCATGGCACTGAGCGAAACAGATTGTCTAGGAGTTTCCCTAACAACTACGGTTACCAATTATTTAAACATCACGTGCCATACCATGACATAACAAGTAGCATAGTTATTACAGACAAATCAAAGACAAATTGTTCTGTTCCGACAACTCAGATTCAAAATAATTAAATTGTTTGTTTGTTTCTAGACTCTCTCCTACTTGATTCCACAAAAACAAGAGCACAACATCCTAACATCTTAAGCACCTGTCACATACGTTAAAATAAAGTCAATACACATAGTGTAAAGGTGAGCATACAAGTTTGATAATAGCATAATAGAGTTCGAAATAGTTTACGCATAACCAACATGTACAACGTATGATGTGAAGCATGTAAGTTATCGACAAAGATCCTATCAATACCAATGACTGCGAGTAGCGAGTGCCTATCACATGTTCACCACTGCGAACACGTGAAGTATTGCCCTTAACAACCCCTGAGAGAACAGGTGCTGAGTCCAAACTATTGTACTATCGTTGCTAAGGCAGGTAGACAGCAATCAATGTGTAGACATAACAACCAGGCATTCATCGAGTCACGCATAACATGCGGTATTGGTTAGTGTTTAAATAGTGTTTACGTTGTATATTCGATGTGATTTAGAATAAGTAACGTATGTAACACCCAAAAGTGCATAAAGCAAAAAGGGATCGAGTATACTCACAGATAGCGTTTAACTTAATAAACACTGCCTTGGATTGAAGGGAGCGCTTGAGAGATTAGCCTGAACAGTTAACGATAGCATAAGCGACGAACGACGCGTGAAACGGTTTAAAAATACCAAGTGTCAGATGGTATTCCGATCGGATGGCCAGTCGATTGGATGTCAATCCGTTCGGATGGTCATCTGATCGGATGGCCATTCGATTGGATTGACATCTTGTTTGGTAAGGATGTGTTTATGTATGATGGCTTTGAAGTTTTCGTTGTAGCATTTTGAAAACAGAGAAGTATCTCTACCCTTCAGGTCAATCGATCGGACGCCAGTCCGATCGGATAGCGATCCGATTGGTAGGACACTTAGTGACAACGAGTTCACAGCAGGATTGTCACTCGATCGGATGGCAATCCGATCGGGTGGCAATCCGTTAGTTACTGATGATCTTTGAGAATTTGAAAAAAATGATTAAGTGTCGAAGTCCCAAACGTCACATGGTCGGATGGTCGTTCAATCGGATGGCAGTCCGATCGGACGGCAATCCGTTCGACGTTCAGATCCTTGAGAAGTTGAAACAAAAGTTTAAGTGTGGAACCAAGTGCAAGCCGATCGGATGGCTCTCCGATCGGATGGCTGTCCGATCGGATGGCAATCGGATCAGACGGCAATCCGTCCCAACGGCCTGATCGTCTTTGACACTTGATTGTTTTGAAGTTTTGCAGTTTTGATCGAGACGGTGTGATATCGTGCTAAACGACAGGAACCCCATCATGACCTAAGTGATCCGATCGAACAGGAACCACCCTAGTCCGACTAGTTCGCAGTTCGAGATGGTTGTTCACTCTTAACCCGACATCAGCTGTCTCTCGGATAGAATTCAGATCTTGAACTAACCCATCACTAAGAAAGAGTAGAAGATCATAACGAGCTCCGATTCTATCGGTTTTGAGTGCATTGAGTGTAAAAGAGTTGAAAGAAAGTTGGAAAACCTTCTTGCAATCCTTTTAACCATGAATATGTGTAGATCTATTCGAAAACATAGATTATTCATGTGGAAATCCTTTAGATCTAAGTTGTTCTTGGTGGAATGAAGCCAAACCTTGAAGTTCATAAGAACCCCATGATGACATCACCCTAGAACACCTCAAATCCAGTGATTTCACGGTTAAAAGTTAAGATTCAAAGATGAAAATGATGAAGAAGTGCGTGTAGATCATAGAAGTACAAGATTTAGGTTGGAAACTTACAAGAATTGCGAGAAATCAAGAGAAATGAGTGCTTGAGTGCGGCAGGTTCGAGTGAGGAGCTGTCACGTCACAAATGATGTGACAGGAGGGTATTTATAGGGTTTCCCAAAAAGGAAAGTGTCAAAGTGTCGAGTAGGTCACCGATCAGATGGCAGTCCGATCGGGTGACAACTCGATCGGATGACAATCCGATCGGATGGCAATCCGATCGGATGGCCACTCGATCGGTTGGCCACTCGATCCAGGTGTCCGGCGCGTTGAGTTTTGTCGTTTCGATTCGCGTGTTGAGCATGGCGATGCGATTCGAGTGAGCGATGCTATAATATTACCCATTAGTTACACAAATAACCTAACTACTATATCTAACATACAATCACTATAGATAACTTGCGTTTAGCATTTGCGATTAGATTGCGGTGCGATAGATTTGCGATTGCGATTGCAATTCAACACCTCAACATAAACATAACATGCACAAGTAACACATAAATAGCACACACACGTAAAACAATATCCAGAACACATAATTCGAGTTGGGATTGCGATAGCGATTAGCGATAAATATGCGATTAAACCTCGATTATTAGTAGATACTCCACATAATACAACTAAAACAAATAAATGTTAAATTTGATTACAAGTCAAAGAAGTCAAAACAGTAGTTAAGCAAGGAGTGACAGATCGCAATTAGCAATCTTTCTTCCTTTGACTTCAATCTTGACTTTGACTTTCGAAACACGGGGTGTTACAAATACACCCAGAAGTGTAAGAGATGTACATGGTAGTAGATCTCACAAGGTTCTAACACGGGATACTAAAAATTGCAAGATAATACAGGTAATTCACTCTCGTGCAATTAACTCCTAAACCGTCTAGTAACAAAGAGAAGCCGACATCTAATCTCCTCTTGAACTCAAAGATGGTAGAATATTTAATTACCGAATAGTTTAGTTACTTGTTCCTAGGGTTTATTACGTCTAGCAACCACGAAATATAGTTGCAAACACAAAGTCTACGAAAATCACCAAACCCTAGATTCAATTAATACTCAATTAGTTTTAACTAAGATAAGGTGGAACATGAACAAACCTTTAGATAACAAAAATGCGTGCACAACAGAACCATGATCAAAACTGTCACACCCCAACCGATGGTGGAAACATCGGGGAGCGACACTAGGCGAACCAGATTGCTCAAGATAATCCATAACACCTATTAAATGACACTATTTAAAAGGTTCGTTATCCCATACCAATAAATAAATATTTCAAAAACAGTCATCACAGAGTTCAAATCTCTTAAACAAAACCAATCCGACAACCTAGATTTTTATTTGCGGGTTTCTAGACTTCCTAATCAATTGCAGCAAACAGAACATCAACCTGCCACATACGTTAAAATAAAAGTCAATACATAAAGTAAAAGTGAGTACACAAGTTTGCATAGATATAGTATAAAAACGTTTACGAACAACCAGCATGAAACACGTAACGGGAGAAGCATGTAACTATCAACAATGATACAACCTAACCACATGACTACGATGTAGAGTATGTGCGACACATGTTCACCGAAGTAAACACATGAAGTAAAGTAATGTGATCCTTAGCAACCCCTGTCACAACAGGTGCTGAGTCCAAACTATAGTACTATCGTTGCTAAAGGCGGTCTAGTGTAACACTGTGTAAGTATAGTAACAAGCATTCAACAAATCACGTATAGCATGCGGGAGCGGTTAGAGTCTATAAAGTGTTTGCGTTGTGTGTTGTGTTTTGATAGAGAACGTATGTAACACCCAAAAGTGTGTTAAACGAAAATGGGTTCGAGTACACTCACAGAGCGTGTACTAATCAAGAAACACGATCCTCAATGGATTGAAGGGAGCGCCGGATCAGCCTGCGTACGGGAACAGAAGCGTAAGTCCTCCAAAGTACTGAAACGGTCGAAAATCAGAGTGTCGGTGGGAAACAGAAGCTTCGTACAAAGCTGGTGCCTTCGTACAAAGGTGGGTCTTCGTACATGTGGGCTTCCGTTGTCCAAAATCGAGTGTCTTCGCGTCTGTCTTCGGAAAATCGATTATTCATCCCTCCAACCTTAAGCTACTGATTAAACTTAAAATCGGAGAGGTCTTTGATTACGTCATGAGTGGGAATCGGGCTGTTAGGTGTAAAACCAATGCCTTCGTACGAGGCCATGTGCCTTCATACGAAGGCAGTGCCTTCGTACGAAGCTAGCTTCGCACAGAACAGTCCAGTTCACAAACGTGGCTATTTTTGGCATTCGGTGCTGTGTTTTCGCCTGAATCGGGTGTATTTCCGAGTCCCATTCAAGCTGGGTCCGACATTACCTCGTTCCATGATTCAGTGAACGAAATACATGCCGGTTTAGGTCCGTTTAGGGTGAAAATCAAGTATAAACGAGTTTTTAAGAGTTTCAACTTAGATTCAACAATTGGTGAGTGTGAAATCAACTGATTTCTAACTTGGGAAGTCGTGGCTAGTCCCAATACACTCGGTTAAGTGTAAATCCGTTGTTAAAGAAGAAGTTTTGATGAAAAAGAATAAGAGTTTTTGTAAAAGCAGGAATTTATGAAGAAAAGAAGAAGTTAAGTGAAGAAGATGAAGTTTTTAAGTGAAAACATAAGAGTTTAGATGAAAACGAAGTGATTCAAGTGGAAATCGAAGTGGAAAACGTTGTGTAATTGAATAAAACTGTTAAATCCTACTTGAAAATGGTCGGACAACAATTCGGCAGAGTTTCGGTATGAAAATCAGTAAGTGAGAATGAAGAGGGGTGGGGGAGTATTTATAGAGGAGCTGGGTTCACATAGGATGCCTTCGTTCGAAGCAGCTGCCTTCGTACGAGGCCAGCTGGCTTCGTTCAAAGGTGCTGTTTTGTGCAACCTTTTCCTCATTTCGCATGTAGGATGCTTGTTTAATGTGTTTTGTTGCGTTAGATAGTATGGGTACTTTAGGTACTTTAGCGTAGCACTGCGTTTCGGGTCGCGTTGCGATAGGATTGCGAGTATAATCCGTAACATATAAGCACACACAAGTAAAGCCCATAAGAACACACAGCATAACATTACTACTAATACTAATAACAACGTTTGCGATTTAGTGTGTTAGTCGTGATAAGCGTATGCGGAGGCGTATGGTAACCAAACAAACACACTCGGTAATTTAAATAACATAATTCTCTGTAATTCGTGTTGCGTAAGCGTTTGTGAATATCAAGCGTTTAAACATATAGCGGTGAGGTGCGATGAAAAGGTATTTAGTATAACATAACCCTTTATTTATATTGAAATTCGGAATACAAAACGGTTACAAATCAAAGCAAAAACAAACAGGTAACGATCCGAAAAGTTGGGTCGTTCCAAAAACACTTTGTACCATAACATTAAGGAAAAGCACAAGTTATCTGTTGGATCGTCGTGTGACCCTAACGAGTCAATCAGAAGAGTATATGATCTATTTCAAAGGCGGAATAAGAGAAATAGACTTGAAACAGCTTGATTCCTCTTAATTATCTTCTTATTAATGATTTCAAAGCTTTTACAGATCGTTTGACAAACTGGCAACACCTCGGCTCTGAATCGGAAAAGTTACAACTGAATCAGCACACCTAGTATTTATAGGCTGAGTAATTTCCCACGGACCTGTTCACACGAAATCACTTTCATGCGAAATTACCTCCAAACCTATTTTTAACATATTTCTTGTACTACGTGCTCTGATCTATCTTATCTAATACAAGACTCTATAAAGACGAAGTTAACAGACATCTATGCATCAAGAGACTCCCCCTTGGATGTTGACGAAGTCTTTAGCATCAAATCTTCAGTCTTTAGTCTTGATCTATCTTCTTCTCTGTCCAATTTGTCTAACACTGTAAGCATCCTTCAAACTCTATCTTCAAACTCCCCTTTGAATGTTGATCCAGAATGTAAACTCCCCCTTTCAATATGCTGGAGCTATAAATCTGGTTCAAACTTTACAATTTCTATGCAATGGGGATCTTGTTTCCTGCTTCTCAACAATATAACATTACAATCTATTGATTTTTAACATCCTTTCTCATTTTTATCAGTTTTAATAATCCACTTAAGTATCTAAGTCCAAGTTAATGACCCTAGACACTCAATTTATCTACCAAGTCCAATTTAATGACCTTGGTTGATCCAAGACGAAACCTAACTTTTGTTCAACAAATTTCAAAACATTTTTATGCAAATTTACAAGTTTCAATTTAATGAACTTGATTTGACTTTTCAAATTCACAGGTTTAACAAAATAAGCTCACAACTCATCTTCTAGCTCAGAAACTTCCTGCATCTGCTTCAAACTTTGAATCTGAAGATCAACTTTCCACTTTGGTTTGTCGGAAAATAAAGCAGAAATGTAAAATCTTTTTGGATTTTTGAATAAAGTTTCTAAACAGAAATTGAAATGCAGTAAATGTAAACTATTTACAAACATATTTTTGATGAGCGTGTTAGAGAATCATATTAGCTTTCGACAAATCACGAGTACCATTAAGCTTTGATTTCATACTCAGAATTAAACAATTCGATTAGATTGTCGATATACTGATCCACTTAAATTCTCACACAAATTTCAATTTGTCCAGGATACGAATTAGGTGAATTAAGGACTTAAACTTATTCATGTGTCCCACCTCTTGAATATACTCCCATATCCAGAACCCAATATTCAGTCTTACAGGTGAGTATACCACAGATGATATCTGTAAGGGGTTAAATTACGAGGGCCGTGAGAGCTCAGGCTATTGCTTCCGCAAAATCAGAGAGATGACGGCTTCGACTTTTGGTGTGTCCCCTTTAGAGGATCTTTTCTTCAACAGCACATGATTAGCATTTTTCAATGTTTCATCATTTTTTATGCTGAGGGTGGTGCTATATTTCAAGCAAGCAGAAAGTATTATACGGGGACTGGGCCATTGCTTCCGCAAAATCAGAAGTCCCGGAATAATACCCCAGATATCACTGAGTATAAAGACCTAGTATCTCAGAAAAAGGGATCTTTCAAACAAGATTTCAGGGGTTACCTATATATCCAAGTAGTGTTCTCCACGAAATAAGCAAGTTAAGATTTAAGTTTATATCCCGAACAAACCTACTAAATGTGTAAAAACCTACCGGCATAGCATTAGCGAGATTGCTTAAGACTTTTAAACTTTCCATATCTTTAGCATACCGTAACTGTCAAGCCAATGTACTATCATTTTCCCTTTTTACACAAGCTCTTTTTCATTTTTCTATTGTTTTTGTATTTTGAAATATCTCATGTTTTTGGATTTTGAATTTTTTTTTACTGTTTTTGTATTTTCTGAAAATATAACCTAACTCCCCCTAAATACCAAAACAAGTAAAAAATCGACAAACCATTGCAGATTGCTTTTCAACATCATCTACAGCAGTACCTTCATCTACGCCAAGAATCTCCTCCGACACCGATAAAAGCTTCATACCATTCAATTTTAAAAGATATTGAAAACTAGTTTTATCAAACGCTTTGGTATGTAAATCAGCTTTTTGTTCGTCAGTGTGGATTTTCTCAATTCGTATCAACTTCTTCTCGAAACAGTCTCGGATGAAGTGATGACGAATTTCAATGTGTTTCGTTTTAGCGTGATGAACATGATTTTTCGTAATGTTTATCGCTGCCTCATTATCAACAAAGATAGGGGTGTTAAGAAATTGCAAAAATTAGTCGCGCATCTGTTGCTGGATCCACAAGATCTAAGAGCAACAACTGCTAGCAGATACATACTCCGCTTCACATGTGGACAAAGCTACAGAAGTCTGCTTCTTGCATTGCCAGGTGACCAATCGTGATCCGAAAAACTGGCACCCCGCTGTTGTTGACTTAGCGTTAACTTTGCAGCATCCGAAATCGGAATCGGAATACCCTTCGAGCGTGAAATCGCCTTTTCTTGGATACCACAACCCCAATGATGAAGTTCCTTTCAGGTAGCGTAATATCCTTTTCACAATCACCATATGCGAAGCTCTCGGGTTAGATTGAAATCTTGCTGCGAGGCAGGTTGGGTACATGATATCGGGTCTTGAAGCTGTCAAATACACCAGCGATCCGATCATGGAACGATACAACGTTTCATCTACCTTCTCTCCGGTGAGATCAGGGTTTATCCCATGGTTCGTCGCTAATGGGGTGGAAGCTGGAGTAGAACCTGACATCCCAAATTTCTCTAAGATATCATGAACATACTTCGTCTGATGTATGAAAATTCCCTTAGGCAGTTGATCATCCTGAAGTCCCAAGAAGAATTTCATCTCACCCATCGATGACATTTCAAATTTTTGCTTCATAACTCTTTCGAAATCTTTGCACAGATTTTCATTTGTCGACCTAAATATGATGTCGTCCACATATATTTGAACTATCAGAAGATGTCCGTCGACTTCTTTGGTGAAGAGAGTGGCATCCACTTTTCCACGGATGAAACTGTTGTCAAGAAAGTGTTGAGACAATGTCTCATACCAAGCTCTCGGGGCCTGGTGTAAACCATACAGTGCTTTATCCAGTAAGTAAACCTTGTCTTTGTGGATTGGATCGGTAAAGCCCGGTGGCTGCCCGGCATATACCTCCTCTTTTACCTTCCCATAGAGAAACGCCGATTTAACATCTAGCTGATAAACTTTAAAAATTTTTCCAAGATGCAAATGCTAGGAAGATTCTGATTGCTTCAAGTCTAGCAACTGGAGCATATACTTCGGTGAAATCTATACCCTCCTGCTGACTGAAACCCTGGACTACAAGTTAAGCTTTGTTACGAATAATAACCCCTCTATCGTCTCTCTTACACTTGAACACCCACTTGGTGTTTATTTTCCTGTGAGCATCAGGAAAATCTACCAATTTCCACACTCCTAACTTCTCAAACTGACTCAGCTCCTCTTGCATCGCGTTGACCCAAGAATCTTCAGTTAATGCTTCTTTGTATGTTCGCGGTTCAATCTGCGAAATAAAACAACTAAGTGAAAACTCAGTTTGTAAAGGAGCAACTGTAGAATAAAAACAAATAAGGCCTTGATCAATTTGTCGTCTAGTGCGAACGCCTGATTGTAATTCTCCAATAATCAATTCTTCTGGATGGTACGAAAGAGTTCTCAGCATCACCTCGCCTGGAACATCTACCTCGCCTTCCAAATTTGTAACATTCTGATTTACACCTTGTTCACTGACTGGAATTGTTTGACTTGATATCTGGATCTGCTCCCCCTCAGAATCTGAATCACCACGATCGAATATAGGTCTATCTTCAGATTCTAGATTATCATTGACTGTCGTCTGATTGTCAAGATTTTGCTGAATATCATCATGTTCTCCAGCATTACTTGGACCGGCTTCATCGTCATTGGAAGCTCGATTTTGACATCTAGAAGGTTCAGCTGGGAAAATTTCTTGTGATTCTTCATACTCTCTCAGAATATCCAACTCGTCAAAGAAATCTGATTCTTCTTCTATGTCAAACGAATCCCACAAAGTATCGTAATTAAAACGCCATGAGTCGCCTGGATTCTGCGGTGGCATTGTATAACCTTGACACTCAACATTATGTGCTTCGATGATCCGCTTCAAACTTGGAACAAAGACTCGTTTCAATGGACTTGCATAACCCATGAAAATTCCTTCAATGCTCTTTGCACCAAATTTACCAAAAGGTTCTAGAACTGTACAAGGAGACCCAAACGGTTCCAGATACTTCAGGTTCGGTTTGCGGTTGTTTATCAGCTCGAAACATGTCTTGTTGAATTTCTTCACTGTTAGAACCCGGTTGAGTGTATAGCAAGCGGCTGATACTGCTTCTGCCCAAAAGTTGACTGGTAGTTTGGAATCAGCAAGCATCGTCCTAGCCGTTTCAACTAGCGTCCTGTTCTTTCTTTCAGCTACTCCATTTTGTTGTGGAGTATAAGGAGCACTAAATTCTTGCAATATACCTCTCTCATCACAATATTCTTCCATCTTGTTGTTCTTGAACTCTGTACCGTTGTCACTCATGATTCTTCTGATTCGAGTTTGGTACAAGTTTTCAATTTTTCTGAACAACGTCATCAAACTTTCAAATGTCTCATCTTTTGACTTCAGAAATGATACCCATGAAAATCTCGAGTAGTCATCTGTTACTACTAGACAATAGAGATCCCCAGTTATACTTTTGACGTTTACTGGACAAAACAGATCCATATGAAGTCTCTCTAACGGTCTCGAGACTGAGTTCACTTTCTTCCCAGGGTGAGATTTCTTCTTTTGCTTGCCTTTAACACAGCTAATGCACTCCCCCTCAAGATGAAAACCTTTCACATGAACACCAATAACTAAGTCGTTATGCACCAGGTGATTCATTTTTCTCAGGTGAATGTGCCCTATCTTTCGATGCCACAATTGTGATTCTTTTTCCGTTGCTCTTGACATAAAACAGTGAGCCTGACCAGTGGTAGTAGTTGCTACACTCATGTCCAATACGTACAAATCATTCACTCTAGGTGCTCTCATGATAACCCACTCTTCTGGAACAACAAATCCTGGTTTCAAGATCAAACATTCCTTATCTGTAAAGTGCGTTGTGTACATACGATCACAAATCTGAGAAATACTCAGAAGATTGTTTTCAAGCTCGGCGATGTAGTTTACTCTTTCAAACGTGACAATTCCATTAGATAGAGTACCTTCACCAACTATTCGACCTCCTTGATTACCTGCAAAACCTACATAACTTCCATTAAACCCTCTAACATCGTACAGAAGGGTCTTCTTCCCCGTCATGTGCCGAGAAGCTCCACTATCCATAATCTAACGTGAAACAGATCTTGGAAGCTCCTGCACATATCACAAACACTTAGTTAGATTTTGATGCTACCCAAGCCTCTTTTGACTCAGGTAACTTGACATTGATGTGAGTTTTAGCAGTGTAAAGTGGCGGAAAATTCTTGTCATTCATCGTTAAGCTCCCCTCAGACCCAATCTCAACCTCTTTGTATAGAAAGAAATCATTTTTAAGAGGTTGACCAGATGATTGGTCTTTCTTTGGTACATCTTTCTCTTCAAGTTTCTCATAGTAATCCAAAGGAACATTCATCTTTACCGGAGTGGTAGAAGACGATTGTTTTTCCGTCTCAGAAACCTTTGGTTTTGGAAAACTTGATTTCTTGTCAACTGATTTTGCTTTCCATGCTTGTTGAGACGACGCAACCCGTTTGTAAAACTTATCAATTTTAGTTACCACATTCTTTACAGGTTCAATTTTGGAATTTGTGTTTTCATTTTTCAAAATTTTCTTCTCAACAACCATTGAAGCTTTGCCTTTTGCTTCAACTTTCTTTTTCTGACTCTCAACAACTTCAGACTTAGGCTTCAAGTTGGTGCATTTTCTTGCAATATGTCCAACTTTGTTACATTTAAAACATGTACGAGTATCAACTACTCGACTTGTGCCTTCGGTCTGAGGCTGTGAGGCCTTTTCTTCAAAAAACTCTTCATTTGTTTTTGAAAAAATCTCAGATTCTTGCTCGGAATGAGAACTCGAGCTTTTTACAAACACCTTTTTCTCTACAAACTTCTTGTTTTGAAAATTCTTTCTTTGATTTTTCTTACCACCCTGATAACCACCCAACCATCTGTTTTGATTGTTGTTATAAAAACGCGGTGGTACAACAGGTTTTTTATAATAAGATTTATCCTTTTCAAAATTCAGTTGTCTTTCCGAATGTTTCAAACCTTCAATTTCAGACACATCAATCTCAATCAACTTGAACACATTTCTCAATTTACCAACATTCACATTCTCCAATGGAAAATCACGATCCGAATACAACTTATCAGATCCCGCCATCTTGTACATCACAAGATTAGATTCTTCACTTAAGTTGTTTTTGGATTTTGATTTTGGAATGTATTTATCCAAAAAATATTCATCATCTTCAGTAGTGTCACTTTCAGACTTTAAAACATTTTCAACCATGCTTTTCACAACTTCGGATTGGACACTATCTTCATCAGATGATGTGGTAAATGTGACATCAATCGTGTCTGGAAGCTTAACTTCATTTTCTTCTTCATCATTAACAAACCCTGATTTTTTCTTTGAAAAATTGTTTAGAACTGCCGGTGGAACCTGATGAAACCCAACCCCAGTTCCATCTGAATAAACATCTTCGCCAGCTTTGTTCTTCCCAATTGGTTTAGGAACGATATGTTGAAGAACAAAACTTGCGGAATTGTAACTGTTTAGTTTCAACTGAATGCGTTCATTCTCAATTTTAGCTTCTTGAAACTGAAGCTTCAACTTAGCAATCTCATCCAGTTGTTGATTGATTAGCTCTTCTTTTACCCTAAGAACTCCTGACAATTGAACATTTTCTTTGTTTGTATTACCATTTCTCTCATCAGAATCTTTTACCGTTCATTTTAGCTTCTCAAAATTTTCAGAAAGTTGACGATTTTCATGAATTAGTTTTTCGTTTTCTTTCCTAATTCTTTCTACGTCAATTTTATCATTTTCAATTTTCTCAGTTAATTCTTTTAATCTATCATTTGAAGCTTTTAACATTTTGTCACGGTTTAAGATCTGATCTTCAACGTCTCTGACTCTTCCTGTCAGTTCTTCAACCTTTTTAACGTTGAGGTAAGCAACTGTACTACAAACCTTGCAGTCTTTCATGCAATTTTTGCAGTCGCTCTTAGTTTTAGCTTTCTTACCTGACTCATTGATTGCATCATTCTGACTGACCTTGCTTTTAGACTCAATTCCAGAACCAGAAACTACCTCTAGTTCTTTTGCAGCAAGTACTTTGTCAGCCATCTTCTTCAAATTTCAGCAGTAAACTCTTGTGACGTGTCAATAATCCCGTCATCAACTTTCTTTGGGTGCGGCTCTTTCTCCTTTTCTTTTTCCTTTTCTTTTTCTTTTTTCATCAGCTTCTCCACCTCCCCACCACAATCTCTGATTTGCTTCTTCTTCTTCAGCAATTTGTTGGATGAGAGCTTCAATACTAATAGAATCTGGATCAACAGCAATGTTTCCTTGGGGATCAATGTAACATTCTCTATCAGCATCCCATCTTTTCGCCTTTTTAGCTTCTTTGTATGTATAATAGATTCTGCTCATCCTGTTTTGAGCTTTCATTCTTCTGTTGACAAATTTTTCTTCTTCTGTTCTGTTGTCTTTGAAAGGAACAATTTTTGTCACAAACGCATAGCCCACTGCATCCTCTTCTGGTAGCAGTTCACTCCAATCGTAACCTTCATCATCATGAATAATAGCAAGAGCTCTTGATTTTTCTTTGGAGGCATCTTCAAGCTGCTTCATTCTGGGAGGTTCAGATTTGTTCTGATGATAAATTGCTCTTTTGTAATAATCCTCTCTGAATGGATTTACAGTATCATCAGCATGTGCGTTTCAACATTCACGTTTAAAATGTCCCTTTTGTTTACATCTGAAGCACGTGACTTTTGATTTATCAAAACCAAGTTTTGTGGAAGGTCCTCCAATAGAATGTCTGCATGTAATTTCCATGAATCTTTGTGCTCGTCTAACTGTACTAGCCATACACCACCTGATATCTATCAACTCCATCTCTTCCGGGTCGATCTGATCATAATCTTCCTTGGTGAGATTAGTGTTTCCAATCTTTCCCGCAACAAGGCTCTCGTATGATTCTAGAACAGAAGCTAAGAACACCATCTGCTGCTTTGTGGATTCTTCACTGAAATTTTGAGCATTCTTTAGATCCACAGCAATGTTGCATTGAAACAAATTCTTTGGAACTGATTGACATTGAGTAGTTGACGATGAACCACTATGAAAACCACTGCTTGAACTTTCTTGATTTGACGTGTTAGAACTTTCAGCTGAGAAAGCTGTCTTAGGAGACACATTCTTCGGGATCATACTTCCTCGGTAATACAGCTCAACATTCTGCTGATATGAGGAATGATTGACTTTGTTTGATTTCTTGATCTCCAGCTCATGACTCTCCAGTCTTTCAATTAACAGATCAACCGTCAGATCCTCCGACTTTATTGTGTTCTTCAACATCAAAGCAAAGTATTGCCAGTCTTTATCATCCGGCAGCGAGTCAAACAGTTTGTCAACTAACTCTTCTTGAGTATACACAATTCCATGTCTTGCAAGTTCCAGCTTCAAATGCCCAATTCTTTCAATCATCTTAGATACAGATTCATTTTTCAAACATCCAAACAAATCAAATTCTTTTCTTAACAACTTCTTTTTGTTTTTAACTATCTCGGCACTACCCACACATTTTACTCTCAATTTCTCCCATAGATCTTTCGCATTTGTGTACTCAATCAACGATATTATGTCGTCTCTCACAGACTGATGAAGCAATGAATGCACTTTTGTTCGGCAACGAAACTTTCTATATCTTCAGTGCCTACTATATTTTCATAATCCGATATTCCCATATTAAAACCATTCTTTAGGCTTTTCCAGCTTGGATACGCAAACGCTTTTAGCCCATCTATTGTATTCTTCGATCGCCATCAGTTTAGGAGGTTTGCTGTACGTCCCATAAGCACTCTCCATACTCAAAGCATCAGACAGAGTTTTCTTTGCACTCGGATTAGGAACATTTTCATTTGTGTTGTTTGATGTATCATCTCCGGTGTTTCCCGTAAAAGCAAACATATCACTGAACGGATTCATAAACTCATCCATCTTCACTTATCTGAAACAATCAACAAACACTTAGAATTTTTTTTTGATTTTAACAATAATCTCAAACGAAATCACTTCACACGAAACGACTTCAAACGAAATAAGATTTCACGCGAAATAAGCTTTTCACACGAAATACCAACTTAAACGAAAATAGAGTTTTCAAACGAAATAGTGATTTCGTTCGAACTGACCAAACGAAATATGATTTCGTGCGAAATTAGCTTGGATTCAAACGAAATTAGCCTCTTTGAAACGAAATAGTGATTTCGTATGAAATCCTCAAACGAAATATAATTTCGTACGAAATCAACAGCAATTTCAAACGAAATTAACCACAAAGTGTAATTTCGTGCGAAATTATAAGGCTATTCCATGCGAAATCAGGATGACATCAGCATGTCGGCCACCATTTTGTCAAATTGATCCGGTTTTTGTTCGAATTTTGGTCCAATTCTTTTAAGGATTCAATAAAACGGTGTTTTACGTGATATATGAGAAATTCAATCCATTTTGTCCGTTAAATCTCTTTTAATTTTGAAAAGAAGGAGTAGAAGTGATGAAAACAAGCTGAATTGGTATAAACTCTTCTTCCTGAGCTCTGATACCACTTGTTGGATCGTCGTGTGACCCTAACGAGTCAATCAGAAGAGTATATGATCTATTTCAAAGGCGGAATCAGAGAAATAGACTTGAAACAACTTGATTCCTCTTAATTATCTTCTTATTAATGATTTCAAAGCTTTTACAGATCGTTTGACAAACTGGCAGCACCTCGGCTCTGAATCGGAAAAGTTACAACTGAATCAGCACACCTAGTATTTATAGGATGAGTAATTTCGCACGGACCTGTTCACATGAAATCACTTTCAAGCAAAATTACTAATTCCATGCGAAATTACCATGTAATTTCGTGTGGAATTACAACATGTAATTTCGTGCGAAATTACCTCCAAACCTATTTTTAACATATTTCTTGTACTACGTGCTCTGATCTATCTTATCTAATACAAGACTCTATAAAGACGAAGTTAACAGACATCTATGCATCAACATTATCCAAACCGAAAAACCGTAAATAGTTCAACAATTATCCATAGCCTAGGTAGCTAAGTGAAACATGTTTAACAATGAAACATGAACAAGAGTTAAGCAACCAAATTCAGCAAACATTGTCAAAGTAATTAAGTTAACAAAAGTGAATCTATAAACGAGTTCTAACTGGTAAAGCTATAAACTTTAAGTAAGTTCTTCAACCTCAATGCATCCCATCACTTCAAACACCTTATGATCGTCCCTGTATGCCTTTTCTCGTTTGTAAATTGATTGATATATGCGAATTAGGTTTTAACATCGTGTTTATATTGAACAATGAGTAGGAGTTGGCTACAAAGCCAATATTTCCTACAAAGTGTCGGAAGCCATAGGAGAGTGACATGTGACAATTAGGTTTTTAATAAAAAGGGCAGTAAGGTAATTTGATAATTATTTTGTTATAGAATTTATTTTATTATTAACTAACTAATGAGAATTTTATGGAAACTTAATATCTCATTGATTTCGTATTGGAGGTTATCAAAATTACTGGAGGTTATCATTTCATGCGATTTTCATATCTTCTTCGTAAATCAATTTCCTAATAAAAAATAATGGCTTCTTCAACAAGTTCTTGACGATGTGTTTTACCAGTTAAAAGGTAAATGTTAATGTGTTATAATTCCCTTGGTATTAAATGTTGTTTTAATTAGTGAAAAACAGAGAGATATTGGTATTGTGTTTTAGCAGTTAAAAGTTAATAAACGTAGTTCACAGAGAGATATTGATGTGTTTTACCAGATAAAACACAATGTGACGAACCAGGTGAAATACACTGTCTTAACGTTGTGCTTTATCAGTTTCTAGTTTCTTCACATTGTGTTTTATCATAATGTCGTGTTTTACTACACTTGAAGTTGGATACTTGATGTGTTTCATAGCAGTGTGTTTTACTGATAAAACACAATGTGATGAACCAGATGAAATTTGAATTGAATGTGCTTTAGAAGAAGATAATGAATTGCGAATGGAGTGATAAGCATGGTATCAATCGTGCTTATATTTCAATCCGAATTTGTTGTCTTGATCCATGATTCCAGCTATTTTTGGTATGAAAGAGGTTTTTCTATAATTGGTTTTAGAGAGAGTGGGAAAATCGCGAGATTGTAGGGGGTGTGTTATTTATGACAGTTATTTGATTGATTTAAAACACATAGAATGACAAGACTACCCCTAACCTATTATGACAATTAATTAATGACACACAAATATTACAAAAATACCACTGACTTGATCTCAACCATTAAACATACCCATTGGATGGCTCAGATCGCTTCCTATACTTTGTAGGAAAAACACACTTTGCGCAGGAACCCTACTCATTGAACAATAATACTTCAGCCTACATCCACTTGACAAGCGAGTCGCGATTATGGATACGAGGCCAAGTCACGCCACACGAGTATTCAAAGAACCAAAAAAATACGTGGTGTCATGCTGTGGTGAATAGGCTAGATCTCAGGGATATTTTGGGAATTCTGCATGCAAGTCACCGCCAGGAGAGTTGCAAGGTGATAGCTCCCCCGTGTCACGACACGCGTACGAGCTTCAGACTCAATTTCCATGTTTTCTTCAACCAACTTCAATTGTATGCTTGTTTCTTCCCCTTTTTCTCGTTTAAACTTCCTTTGCCCACTTTCACTTACAGAACATCACTTTAACTAAGTGCCAAAAAAAAAAACTAAAAAACAAACGAAGATTATACAAAAACACATGGGCAAATAGGATGTGTTTGCAACAAATCAAGGGACATATTTGTTCAACATTTATATTTCATACATTATTGAGTTGTGTGAATCTTAAAGCAAATTTGTAACTCACATCTACTAAAGTTTGAGTTTACACGAACTCATCCAATACATAAATAGTATACATATTAGTTTTCAAACTATAGCATATATTCTAAATAGATGTCAACAAAATCATATCGTACTTCTCCTGTTAGCGATGACACCCACCTCCTCCATGACTGTAACGCAAATCCTAAGCACCCTACTAAACAACACATATTCGTTGTCCCACAAATGTCACCCGATCGAACATTGTCACTTAGTGGACATCATCACCTCATTAATGTTTTTTGGAGCTGATCATACATATCCACATTTGTGATTTCCCCACGGATTAGTCATTCTGAACGATTTCAAATCAAAATTTACATGAGTAAATATAAAAACAAATTAATATACATTAAAAATGTAAAACGATCACCCATATGTGAAACCCTAACTTCTATTCTCTGTTGTCGCATCATCATTACCCACTTTCCCCTGAACTAAACATTAATACGACCTTCACTGTAACTCGATTTTACCACCACTAACAACCTCTGTATCTGTACACTCCTGATTACCCACCATCTCTAGTATGTAGTTTTAGAGAAAGAGAGAGATAGATAGATAGATAGAGAAGGAGGAGTTTTAGAGAGAGATGTGAGACATATGGGTGGTTTCAGTTGGTGGAACCCTAGCTGCTTGTCACTGCTGACGTGTGCGTGTGTGTATATATTTTTAGATATATTTTAAGCACTTTTTACTTGCGCATCAAGTTATAAAACACGACATAATACTATCACTCTACACACGTTAGGGCAAGTGCACCCATCGCAGACGTAATATAGTGATGGCAAGATACCGAGGTCGTCCAAGGACACAAGAGCTTTTAGTACCGGCTTATCGTTAACGTCAAATCTAACCAAATTTTGATAAAAAGTTTTGAAAGTTATAAAAAGATAAACTAGAAAATAAAAATAAAATATAAGGAAAAACAAATAGACAAGAAGGAATCACTTGGTTCCAACTTCTCTTTTATGTATCCTTTAATGATTTCCGCACTTTGGGTATTTTAAGAAATTATCTTTAAGTTATAGTAGTAGGTCCCCTTCCAGGTAGCGTTACCCTCAACCTATTGGTCTGAGTTAGCAGGGATACAGTCCCGCAAGGTCGGATTATTGAAAGATAATTAAGTAAGTTATTAATGCGAAAAGTGGTAAGCCCCCTTCCAGGCAGCGTTGCCCTCAACTTATTGGTCCGAGTCAGCAAGGATACAGTCACACAAGGTCGGTTTAAAGTTTTAATAGTAATTTATAGATAAGGGATTCAAGCGGTTCTTACTTCTCCCGAGGCAGATTGTACCGCCCACTCGTGAAGTCTTACTAAGCTTGAACCAGGTTCTCGCAGGATCTATACACTGAACGAGACACAAAATTACCCAACCACCCTTCTAACCCCCTTCTGTCACACCCCGACCACGTAAAAAAATAAATCGTGACGGAAACGTCGGGGAGTGTTGTAACAGAATCATTGTTTCATAACCATGGAATAAAAAGTTTCGTTTTATTGAATTGTTGAACTCATTGTTTTAGTACAAATCAGATAAATAAAAATACTTGTCTCTCAGGTTTTAAAGTCGCTAAGGCACAAGTCCATCCTATGTGTAGCATGCATCAACAATCATCACACAGCGGCACCTGAAACATATGTGAAAATAGGTACGTCAGCATAAAAATGCCTGTGAGTAACATAGGATTTGTGTATTAGATTCATGACTTTGGATAACACAAGAAAAGGTTTTATGTTTTCAAAAATAGCCATGAATCCTTGTAAATGTTTTGTTTCTAAAATGCGTCGTTTTGGTAAAATGTTTATAGTATATACAAAAATGTACTTTGGTTTTGAGATAAGTGGATAAGTAGTACATCTAAATATACTTTAGTTGTGAAATAGTTAAATAGATAGTATATTAGAATATAAGTTAGTTTCAAAAATAATAGATTTGGTAGTATATCACAAGTATACTTTGGTTTAAGAATGATAAACATCGGTAGTATAATACATTATATTTGGTTTTGTAAATAACATATCAACTTATGCTTTGGATTTGAAAATAACACATTAATTATGCTTTGGTAGTATATTAAAATATACATTAGTTTGTGAAATAACAGAGTCGGTAGTATATCAAATTATACTTTAGTAAACAATATCAAATTGGTAGTGTGTTGGAACATACCTAAATCATGGTTTGGTAGTATATCAAATTATACTTTAGTAAACAATAGCATATCAAATTATCCTTTAGCAAACAGTATCACGTTGGTAGAATATCGAAATATACCATATATCACGACTTGGTAATACATTCAAACCTTAGTGCATCAAACTACATTTTAGAGACTATAGAAATACCACAAAGGCAAATTCTATTTGGTTAAAATTTGGTTTCAGACATTCCATACAACAGGAATGGGGTGTCTAGTCCTATAGCGCTATATCGTACTACCAATCGGCTTGATCATTGTTAATGAATGTATAAGTAAACATATGAACAGACAAATAGTCGTACAAACTTGTAAATCAGTGTTTAAGTCATGGACAATAGTTCAATTCGTCAAAAGACAAGTACTATGCATGTGTAATCATATAGTCGAAATCATGAAAATAGCGTATCGGCACATATGTATCACCCCAAAACATTTGAAAACATAAAAGAGGGGACTATGTACTCACTTGAGATTGTAAGTATCCTTGATTAAGTGTCCTAACAAAGCTCGGAAATCAAGGAGTCAAGTGGCACCTAGTATGGAATCACTACATTAAACAATCGGTATCTAAATCGGAAGATCGGGTAGAATGAGGTCTCGTAAACTAAATGAGTATTGGAACTCATGTGATATGGTTTAACAAAGCCTACATTCTAAATCGGAACCTATCCTAAGTGCTTACGACCCGTTATGACCCATTAAGGTAGCTTATGCTACTTTAACGCGTCGTTCGCGCGAATGCGCGTTCGAGACGCCTAACTAGTCCTATGACAAGTATTATATGCCCTAACATGTTTAAATTTGTTGCATAATCAGTTAAGTGAAAAAATTAAGTTACATATGCTTAAATACAAATTATGCATGAAAAGGGCATTTTGGTCATTTTCCTAAGGCATATAAACTACCTATCATACAACTAATTAAACTAAGTGACCATAAGGTATAACCTCGGAAGGTTATTCCCTATACAACTAGTCACAATGGACTATAACCATCGTGATTACGCTCACGTATTTTGATACCCGAAAATAGCTTCGTTGCAAAATACGCATAGACACGTATTTTGACCGAAACTTTGACTTGTCACTTCGACTAATCGACGTGGTAATCAGTAGGTATAGTCACAAGGGACTATAACCATCGTGATTACGCTCACGTTGCAAAGTTCGAACGAACTTTGTGTTGACCAATTCCTGGTCAAAGCAGAAAGTCAAACATTGTTTGACTTTCATGCTTGAAATACATAAAAAGCATGAAAGAAGTTTACAAAAGGTCCAAGCAATGAAGATTTGATTCAAATTGCTCAGGTATGAAGTATAAAACTCCAACTTAGAGCAGTTTTAGAAACAAGTGTGAGGAATGAAGTGAAGAACCCACTTCTATTTATAGGAAGTTAGGATCAAGGAGATCATTCCAAGTGTTTTTGCAAGAATCAAGGTTCAATCCTAGCCATACACTTGTGGAACATGGTTTTATATACAATGGGAGCTCCAAAACCAGTTCATAGTATTGAGAAATTGCATAAAAGACCCTCAAGTTCAAACTGATTGCTGAAAACTGATGTTTCTGTCAAAACAAGGCCGTTGCGTGCCACCATGGCACCACCCTGTTGTTGTGGCGCGACGCCACCCCCTATCTGAACCAAAAAGTTTCACAAATTGGCAGAAATGGTCCCTGCAGCACGTTTAAGCCATTTTCGACGCGTTTAAACCCCGTTAACCCATTTTCAAGGCTCTAAAAGGATGTTAAAGCATAGGGGACTTAAAACATGCTTGCAATTATCTCGGATGTCGGTTCGTTTGGTCGTACGGTTGCGTTATTCGGTTAATTACGATGAAAACTCGAACGGAGGCAAAAACGATCCAAATTTCACGACGAATGGTATTTTTGTATTCCAATCACTAAAATAAAATATTTTAATGATTACAAAAATTTTTAGATGTCCGGATATGTTCAGAACGTAAGATATGCGCGAAAATGCAAACTTATGCACTTTTTGACGCTTTTAGTCACTGTTTGATCAAAAAGTTTATTTTGACGGCATACTTATTTCTAAGCTATGTAAAGAATATTTAGGGTATGTTTAGCATATGATCAAATTCCGGAATGTTCATTACTGTACGAATCGGCATACTTTCGCATTTTGACGAAAATAGTCCCTGCAATCGAATAAACTTGTTTTCGACACACCAAACCCTCCAAAACTTATTTCTAAGTTATGTAAAGGTTATTTAAGGTATGTTAAGCCTATGTCACTATTACGGAGTGTTTATTGCATTAAACTGATTACGTTTACACATCAGTTCGTGTATAACTTTCCAGAAAGCGATTTAAAGCTCGAAATTGAACAAGAATTGATATGTGCAAATGATATAAGTATTTATACAATTCCTAAGTATGAAACAAAAGATTTCATTGGTTTTTTATTTGTATGATGGTCGTAGAGACACAGATGTCACACCTTCCAGGCAGTTAACGTGCTTTATATAGACCGTAAAGACACGAATGAGTGAATCAACAAAACATGAAGAATGGTTAAATAAAATTCGCCTTCAATATAGAAAACTAATTATTAAAGTCATTAATACATACCCAAATAAAAAGGAGCCAAAGGTTGGAAATAAAAAAAAGTAATACATAAAAGATTTGTCTTCACCAAGTGATGTAAGAGTTTAGCCAAGCAAGGCCTTTGTTTGACAAGAACTCTTACGATCGATCTTGGATCCCGAGACTACTACACACTCTAAAAGATGGAAAATGGATGATGGTGGTGGGTGTTGGGTGTTGGTGTTGTAGTTGTGGTGGAGTGGTGGCAAGTGTGAGAGAAGTGGTTTTCCAAGAGATCGATTGGAATGAAACCAAGCACCCCTATTTATAGCTGAAGTCAGTCAGTTCACACAGCCCCGTGCCCACCTGGCATGGCCCCGTGGCCTTCCTTCTCTCTTTTCCTCATTAACTACGGTGTCAGGTCTTGTACTAACACGACCCCGTGTGTCAACGGCACGGCCCGTTGCAATTATACTTGCTATACTATCTCAGATTCTGCGTATCTTAGAGTTGACCAAGCCCCGTGTTGCCTTAACACGGCCCCATGTTGATGTGTCTGTTTGTCTTTTGCTGTTGTCTTTTCTTCTGCAGAGAATCTTGACTGGGAACGGCCAAGTGCCGGAGCTTCTGTTCTTGTTATTTTGTTGGTTTGGATGTGGATGGGGGCTTGCCGAGTCGTGTCAATCCTCCTTCTTTGTATTTATGTTGGTTTCTGCTGTTAATTTGCTTCTTTTGTGCGTTTAAGCTCTTTTGATCCTGTAAACTAAAAAGAAACAAAGAAACATGTTTTTCCAAAAGTAGTACCGAAAAAGGGATTGGTTTTACGTCGTATTTGATATAATTTATATATTGTATTTTATGTACATCAACTGCCTTCGCCAAGTTCGTAATGAAACCTTAGCCTCGGGAAAACTGTGGGTCATTGCAGATCTTAAACGGTGGTTAGGTGATGTGCCACCAATTATTGATATTTTTATGCATGTTTACCCTTTATAGGTACTTTTAAGGTATTAGTATGAGGAAACACTACTAAAATCGTTCCTTTTCGGTTTTTGTAAATTTGAAGGTCCAAAACTAAAAAGAAAGCGAAAAATGATGAAAACGGACGAAAAATACAAGTTTCCAAGATGCATGCTCATGCACCCCAAGGCGCACGACCGTTCCTATGTGCCTCATCATGCCTTTTAAAAATTAACAAATAGAATATAAGCGTGGTGGGTAAGAAAAAAAGAACAAGCACACCCGTGCATGCCTAAGGCACAGTCCTGCTTCCCACAAAAGACAAAACAAACAAGACATATCTAGGAGACCAAAAGTACACTTGTTGTGGGCCCTGTCGAGACACGTGTCCTATGCATGGCCGTGCATATGTTGACATGCCCGTGCATAATACCACAACAATTGTGCCTTATCACGCACAGTCTTGCATATTTATCCCCTGGTCACTATAAATAGAGGCCTCCACCTCCCAATTGAAGCATGCCTTGTGAGCCCTTGTGTCTGTTAGTCTTTGGCCTTTGTGTCTTGTCTCTTCTAAGCCTTGGTGCGCTAAGATTCCTTGCCTCTAAGAGCCTTATGAGACTCTTTTAAGGGTCATCACTACATCCTTGTGTGGATGATCCATGGACCTTGGTGAATTGATGTTATGACATGATCATGATTCTTCCGAAGCATCCTTTGCTTGGAATATGAGAGGTTGATCCTTAGGGAAGGCATTCGTACTGACCGAGACCTCTCCAAAGTTAGAATTCCAACATTCTAGCTTTGATCATCCATATCAAGAATAAGGCATCGGTAGATTAGTTCACTAAAAATATATAATAAATGAGAGTTGAGAGACACTTGTTACACACACTTACACTTAAGCTTGAGCTTGAAGATCATGCAAGAATGGTAGTCACCATGGGTAAAAGTGTTAAGATCTTCATATGGTTGTAATCTCTATGTCTTCTCAAACTCTTGGATTAGTTAATCTTATTAATACAATAATATATTTTATAAAATGTTTTTATCTTTTACTAATTCCTGGTTTATTATCTTTTGTGACATTATCACTTGGCTCCGTTCAAACTAAATTAATTTAACAGCTTAATTTAACTAAATTAATCTAATTTAACTTAACTTGACTGGGTGTGCATATGGCTTCTGGTACCTTTAATCAGATCTCATGTAAGCCTTTGGTATTGAACCATATCTTAATAGGGGTTTTCTGGTATAGAACCAGATTCGGATGACAAGCTTCTAGAATCGAACCAGGTCTTAGGGTAATAAAAGGCTTCTTATATTACATCAAGATCCTTAGGGAGGCTTCTAGTAATGCACCAGATCCGATTGGGGGGTAAAAATTAAGAAAGGTTGGTTGATGGGGGGTTTGGGTAATTCGACAAAGTTATTAGACTGGTGATATTGTTTCTGAGCACCACACGTATCCTTGATGGGCTCATAAGAGGGATCACGACTAGAAGGATCACAAAGTAACAAGATCTAAGGAGGATTTACCTTGCTTATTCGGTAAGTTAACAAATTTGGATAATAATCACCGGGGTAATTAATAAGATCCTAATCGCGACCCCATTTATGGGTTTGGTATAACACAAACTATTTAAGTTGAGAGGCTAGGGGTGACCACTTGAAAGCAATTTCAACTCAGTCTATCAATATGTTGTGATAAGATTGGGGGAAAGACGGTAACCTTAATAGGAGCCTCTTCCTATTTTTATAAAAGATAAAATATAAGATTTAGGCCATTTTTCTCATTTATAAATAAAACTATATTAAATAAGGTAGACTTATCCAAGAGTCCATGTATTACAATTTAGTCTACTAAACTATCTATATATAAAATCGGTCAACATAATAATATGTAGTTGAGTAGGGGAATCGTATCCTTGGACGATATTTGGTTTCTTATCTAAGCTATACTATACATGATGGGTTCTTTGCCCGTTGTGAGTATTTAGTAAATAAAAGTTATTTTTATAAATTAAAAACTAGATAATTGTATTTCAAAGTTATTAAATTAACTCAGTTAATCGTGCTAAAAGTTACTGATGTGCGTAAAATGCAACATATAAATTACATCAAACAAGGCATAAAATCAACCCTTTTTCGGTACTAATGTTGGAAAAAAAAACATGTTTCTTCGTTTACTTTTAATTTACAGGATCAAAAGAGCTTAAACGAATAAAAGGAACAAATTAACAGCAGAAACCAACACCAATACAAAGAAGAAGGATTGACACAACTTGTCGGACCCCCATCCACACCTAAAACAACAAAAATAACAAAAACAGAAGCTTATGCACGGGGCCGTGCCCACCAGGCATGGGGTCGTGCATAGTCAAGATTCCCTGCAGAAAAAGACAACAGCAAAATACAAACCAACACGGGGCCGTGTCAACTCAAAATGGACCGTGGTCAACTCTAAGATTCGTAGAATCTGTGATAGTACAGCAAGTACATTCACCACGGGGTTGTGCTTTTTCACCACTAGGCGTGTTAGTACAAGATCTGACATCTGCCGTTAATGAAGGGAGAGAAATAAAAGACCACGGGGCTGTGCCAGGTGGGCACGGGGCCATGCCAGACCTCTGTTTTCAACTATAAATTGAGGTGCTTGGTTCAAGAGAAAGGAATCCCTTTGAAAACCACTAATCTCACACTTGCCATCAGTCCACCACCACTACAAGACCAACACACACCACCATCATCCATCTTTCATCTTTTAGAGTGTGTAGTAGTCTCGGAATCCAAGATCGATCGTAAGAGTTCTTGTCAATCAAAGGCCATGCATGGCTAAATCTCTTACATCACTTGGTGAAGACAAATCTTTTATGTATTATTTTTGAATTCCAATCTTTGGCAACTTTTTAATTGGGTATGTAGTAATGACTTTAATACCAAGATTTTTATATTGAAGGTGAACTTTATTTAATCATTTCTTCATGTTTTGTTGATTCAGTCATTCGTGTCTTTACTGTCTATATAAAGCGCGTTAACTTCCTGGAGGGGGGTTAGAAGGGTGTTTGGGTAAATTTCTTGGCTCGTTCAATGTATAGATCCTGCGAGGACCTGATTCAAGCTTATTAGAACTTCCCTTAAGGCAGATAGCATCAAATCAGGGGAAGTAAGAACAGCTTGTAATCCCTTATAAATTAACTACTATTAAAACTTTAAATTGGCCTTGCGGGACTATATCCTTGCTGACTCGGACCAATAGGCTGAGGGTAACGTCGCCTTCACAAGAGGGGCCTACCACTTTTGGCATTAATAACTTATTTAATTATCTTTCAATAATCCGACCTTGCGGGACTGTATCCCTGCTGACTCGGACCATTAGGTTGAGGGTAACATCGCCTTCACAAGAGGGGCCTACCACTATAACTAAGATAATCTCTTAAAAAGTCCAAAGTGCGGAAATCATCAAAGGATACATAAAAGAGGACTTGGAACCAAGTGATTCCTTCTTGTCTATTTGTTTTTCCTTTCATTTACGTTTTTATTTTCTAGTTCATCTTTTAAAACTTTCAAAACTTTTATCAAAATTTGGTTAGATTAGACGTTAACGAAAGCCAGTGTTAAAAGCTCTTGTGTCCTTGGACGACCTCGGTATCTTACCATCACTATACTACGTCTACGATGGATGCACTTGCCCTAACGTGTGTAGAGTGATAGTATTGTATTGTACTGTATCGTGTTTTTCAAATTAAAGCTTAATTCGCGAGTAAAAAGTGCTTAAAATATATCTAAAATTTATACCCACACCCGTACACGTCAGTTACTAAAACTAACAAACCTAAAACACACACATCATAAGGCTTCAGATGGTAGGGGTGGTGTGGTGGGAGAGGCTGATGAGGGTTGGGTTTTTAACGTGTTACAGGTGTTGGGTTGGTGGTGGCTGAAAGTGCAAGAGAGAAAGGTGGGAAGAGAGAGATTATATATATATATACGAGAGAGTTCAACAAGGAACTCCCCTAAATTGTGAGAACCGTGAGAACTTCGGTGGAAATCCTACTTCCTACGTGCATTTTTTAACCAAATTTTACACAAAGGTAGATGAACGTCTAATTAATATATCTATAAAAAAAAATTGTTCCTCATTTATTAGTCATTTACACTGCTGCAATAAAAATTACAAATTGCCAAAAAAATCAAATTTTTGGTGGGTTACACCTATGTAATTTTGTTTTACACTAATGTAAATTTACGCATACAATTTATTTATTTATTTTTTTCTCAAAAAGTTACATAATTTAAAAAAATTTGGCAACAATTTTTTTATATAAATTTGGTATTTTAACCCATTCTTTAGTGTGTGTATATATATATATATATATATAAAGTTTTTAATTTTTTATTTATATTTTACATATTAAAATATTTTTAAATGAATGGGATTGGGATAATGACACAAATGTGTAACATTTGGAAACAATTAGCACAAAAGTCGTCAATTTTTACGGCAAAGGACAAGTTTTATAATTTACTCTATTAAAAAATTGTCTAAACCGTGAAATCGAACACATGCAAACGGATCAAGATATCAAACACCAACATCTCGGATGAGAGTTGTCTCATCTTCATAGACATGTTAAAAACTCAAATAATCCACAATAACAACATATGGGTCCAAAACTCATGGATGCAATTTAAAGTTTCCTCGCCATATGTGAATGATAATCATTGCCCGCATTTTAAAGTTACCTATCAAATAAGAACCATAACAACCACATAGAAGCCCAAACCTATCATGACCAAAATGTTAAAAACATAAATAAACAACAATAACAACAACATATGGGCTCAAGACTCATGGATGCAATTTAAAACCGTTGCGCTGTGAGTTAATGATCATCATTGCCCATATTTTAATATTATCTATCATATAAGCACCATGATATCCACATAGTAGCTCAAACAAAACATGCCCAAAATGGTAACAACATAAAGAAACAACAACATATGGGCTCAAGACTCATGGATGCAATTTAAAGCCACATAGCCATGAGTGAATGATCATCATTTTCAACATATACAAATTCTATGGACGGTAATAGTGCCTTTCACTTATCGGGTGAAAGGGCGGTCCTGGCACTCCCCTATTGGTCCAACAAATTTACGATTTTATCCCGTTTTAAAACTACGATTTTGCCATTAGTTCAAAATTATGTTTTTACCCCCACTTAAATATATATATTTACGCTTTTGCTCCCAGCTAAAAATTTCAATTTTGCAATGCGTTTAAAATTACGACTTTGACCTTTTTAAATTTACAGTTTTGCCATTAGTTTTTTTTTCCTATTATAATTAGGATTTTGCCATCAGTTCAAAGTTATGTTTTTACCCCCACTTAAAAATAAATTTACGCTTTTGCTCCCAGCTAAAAATTTCAATTTTGCCCTCGGTTCAAAATTACGATTTTGCCCCGTTTAAATTTACATTTTTCCATTAGTTTTTTTTTCTCACAGCCAAGTTACGATTTTGCCCTCGAATTTAATTTACATTTTTGCCAAGTTGTTTTCCTGGTTAAATTACAATTTTTCCTCCAGTGTAAAATTACAGTCATGCCGGCAGCTGCCTGGCACTCCCCCATTGGTCCATTTAATTTACAATTTTATCCCTGAAAAAAATTATGATTTCGCCCTCACTTCAAAACTACGTTTTTCCTATCGTTTTAATTTTTTTTTGCAAAAGTATAAAAGTTTTGTTTTTAATTGGTTGACTCGCTTTAATTTTTTTCTGTGTCAAGGAGCTGCCTAACACTCGCTCATTAGTCCTGAAAAATTACAGTTTTGCCCTGAGCCGAAAAATACGGTCTTATCATCGTTTTAGTTTTTTTCCCAAGCAAAATTATAGTAGTATTTTTTTTAACTGATTGAGAATTATTCGGCCATCGCCCCGCAACGCGGACGGGGCATCAACTAGTTGCCTACATTTTAAAGTTCCTTAACAAATAAGCACCATGATAGCCACATAGAAGGCGAAACCAAGACATAACCAAAATGTTAAAAACCTAAAGAAACAACAACATATGGGCTCAAGACTCATGGATTCAATTTAAAGATGCATCGCCATAAGTGAATTGTTGGACTTACAAAAGAACAGATGATACCAAAAGCCAAAACATGCTTCTTTGGTCATGAAATAGGCAAGTTTTGATCTACAACTCTCCTCAAAGATAGTGAATCTTGAACACTAACAGAACATCTGTTTGAAGATTACAAAGCAATGTTGAAGATTGGAAAGTACTGTTGAAGAAGAAAGAACATATGTTCAAAGTCCAAAGCCCTGTTGAAGACAAAACTCTGATGGAGAAGACTAAACATCTGTTAGGCCTAAACAGATGTTTGGAACTAATCAACAGAGGTTTAAAGAACATATCTTATCAATATAACAGTGTTAGTCTAAAAAGATGTTTAGTATATTTAATCAGTTGTTAATTCCATCAGATGTTTCTAACATCTATGGAATCGTTTATGTTAGGATTGTTAGATGTCGCAATCAGTGTGATGTCAGCCCTGAGTGCCAACAGATGTTTGTACCTTTGTATAAATAGATCTCACGTATTAGAGATCTATTTATCACAATACATACATTCCTTTTGTACGGACAGATAGTTGAGTGATCAGGCTGAAGTGGAGTTTGTAAACTCATTTCTGTAATTGTAAATCATTTGATTTCAATAGAAACGGTTCTGATAAAACTTTCCACTCTTGTGTTTGACATTCATTACTATTTCCCATAATTCATATCAACTCTATCTACATTTCATCAATCCATGTCATAGAACAAACACAAGGGAAAACTCAAATCCTAACATGAATGATCCGCATCTCCCACATTTTAAAGTTACATGTCCAATAAGCACCATGATAGCCACATAGGAGCCCAAACCAAACATTACGAAAAGTTACCTTTAACTAATGTTGTAAAACAAGGTCTAGAATGTCGAGTACTCACTGAGTAATCACTACAAGGTAGGTTGCCGATGTGCTTTTCTTCAACTTTGCCTAATTACTCGATATCGATCAAACACGACCAACCTCGGCCAGAATCAGACCTTGTTAGTCAACTCGGGCCGAGTTTGACTATAAAAAGGTAAAACATAATTCCCATGTCTATCATATTAAAGAATGTATATCATTTTTCTAGGAATGAGTATCAAATTTTGAAATACTTTACTATTTGAACATGTATGTTTTTATTAATATTCATATTCACACATCTTGTTATAAATATTAGTAAAGTTATGATATTTGATACATATATTTTCCCGAAACTAATTTCTTTATACTTTAACATGTCCGAGTACTCCCCGAGTACTCTTCGCTTAGGTCGAGTACTCTTCGCTTAGGTCGAATACTCATAACTCCCGAGTAGACTGACTGGGGAACGCCTTCTGGAACCATAGTTTTAATGCATAAAATTATCAAAGCAGTCGTTAGGTGCTTAAAAACCGTAACATAAAAATTGTAAAGTCCATTTAGATGAAAACATCTCATTCCTCATGTTAAGTAAATCCAAACCATCCAAACAAATCAAAGTATCAGACACCAACATCTTAGATGACAGTTATCTCATCTTCATTGACATGTTAAAAACCTTACAAAACATCAAAAAATAAAAGTTCAATCACTAATCGTTCTAGCGAAAACATCACCATCTTTTTGTTATGTAAATCCAAAGGATAAAAATAACATGGATGTGGTAAATCCAAACCATAAATTTGAATGTATGCAAACAGATCTAAGTGTCAAATATAAACATCTCGAATGTGAGTAGTCTTATCTTCATCAACATTTTAACAACTTAAAAAAATCACCATATCAAAGTTCCAGCACATGTAATTGTGTAACGCTTCGTATTTCCGTATTCCTATTTTTAGAAAGTTCGTATTCGCATTCTATTTTTAGAAACCTTACATTCGTATTTCGATTCTAATATCACAATTCAGGGCATTAATCATAATGGGAATTCACTTTTATACTCATACGTGTTACATTTCATACTTGTGTGATATACGCAATCAAATATTTAAATACGTGTTTATGCGCAAAACCGACACTTGAAATACTTGTAATTATCAATTATACGTGCATTATACTCATACACTACTTTGATACACTTGGAATACCTAAAAGCATGCTTAATTATGAGTTCTCTAGCATAAAATAATGGAATTATCAAACTCTAGGGGTCAAACTACAAACTCTAGAAAGTTTGGTAAATTCTGCAGGTGGTGCACGACCATGCAACTGAGGCGCACAACCATACACACTGCGATCCGCATGACCGCGCACCTGATGTGCACCACCCTGCGATCCGCGATCTACACGACTGTGCACTTGATCCGCGCGGCCGTGCAAAATGACCAGGTCTGGCAGAATCTTTTAAGACTCGCGAATTTTGGCTCCATTTCCCTCTTTTCAACCCCAAACCACCTCATTTAACACTCAAACCTAATCCCAACTATAAATACAACCCCTTACCACCTCCTAAACACTTTCCACACTCCAAACACTTTCTCTAACACTCTCAAATCTCCACATTTCTTAATTTTGGGCAGAATACTTTCAAGCACAAAAGTGAGCTTTCAACTAACTTCTCTTCATTTTTCTTCATTTTTTCTTGATCCTCCTTCTTTAGAACACCTCTAGGGATGTTACCCAAGGTTTACCATGATAAACCAAGCTTGGTACATCACCTTAATAGGGTCCAAAGTGGAGTTTATTTTCTGTTTTGGTATAACTTTCACAACATGTTCTTGTTCATGTTCATCGTATGGAGAACTTGTACCAACCTTGTTCCCAATCAAAATCATGATTGTGGGGCTTGTGTATGGTTGTTTTCCATAAGCTTAAAGGTTCAAAAACCTCCAATACCTTCTGTGCTATAGGTTCCAAAGTGTTGAAACCAACCTAGTTCTCAATCTCATGGTTAATGGACTTGTGTTTCGATTAAGGTATGAACAATGGGAGCCTTGGCTTCCCAAACTAGTTCTACCACCTCACTTAGTTCCTTTATATGTTATTTATGTTCTAGTTCTTGTATTATGCTTAATATCATTCATGACCAACCGAGTTCATCAACTATGTTGATGAACTTGTGCTTTGGTGAATTATACAATGAGGCTCAATGGATGTCTATCATCCTACCTCCTTCCATGACCATCTTTATGGCTCCCTAAATAGAAATAGACTAAATATGTATACATAAACCCTAAACCGAATCGCCACTTTAACCAAACTCATGGTTAAAAGTGATTTATTATGGTATATTCATCTTTGGATCAAGGTTCCTCATGATTTGGACTTACAATGGGCGAATTAGTGCCCATGAAACATACCCGATTATGGTGTCCAAAATGAGTGCCTTAACAAAGATAATCTTTTGTGTAAATTCAAATTAATCTTCATGTATACCCTGTCAAGGAGGGAACCTTCTAGCTCAGCTTCCACAATGATGGGAAGCTCCAACTTGTCATCTGGATCCGTAGGAGGGAAGCAAATGAACTGTTGGTTCCATGGTGTGGTCATTCTTCTTTTTCCTTCTTGTTTTTCTTCTACCCACACCATGTTGATACTGACTTCTTTCTTCCCCTCCTTCTTATCTTTTATCTCCTTCACAAGGTGAGCTAGCTCCCCTGACTTGACAGCCTCCTATATCCTCTTTTTAGTTGGAAACAGTCATTTGTGTGATGCCACGTATCATTATGGAAGGCATAAAACTTGCTTGTGTCTCTTTTGCTGGAAGGTTTTGAGAGGGGTTTAGGAGGTTGGAAGGTGTACTTGACTTCCTTTGTCGATAAGATCTCTTAGGGTGTTTTGGTGAGGAGAGTAAAGATGTGTTTATCTTTGTCATGATTCTAATTTGGACAGGGAGATCTTCCTCTATCCTCGAATCTTCTTCCTTCGTAGGACCTGAATGGTCGTTGATCTACGAAGGGTTGGAATCTTGACCTTTTAGACGAGGGAGGTGGCTCCCTCCAGCTTCCTTGTTCTCTCTTTTTGGAAGCTTGCTTTTCCAAAGCATCTTCACCTTTTAAGAAGGATTCTGTCCTTTCGAAAGCTTCTTCTATCGTTTGGGGGTTATTTTCATGGAACCTCCTCAGAAGCTTCTTGGGCTTTATGGCATTCATGAAGGCTGATACCCTCATCTTTTCAGTTGACCCACTATGCATCAATCCTTCCCTCTTGAACCTTTCTATGAAGGCTCGAAGATCCTCATGGTCTTTCTGTTGAATCTGATGCATGACGGTTGCATCTCTTCTGAGGGGTGAAGTTAGCTAGGAAGCTTTTGTGTAAGTCAATGTAAGATGTTATGCTTCTGGTGGGAGCCCACAGAACCATAACCTTGTTGGCCCAATGAGGCTTTGCATAAACATGTGACAACATTCAGCATTGTTCCATCGTTCAACTGTAGCAGCCCCCGTGAAGAGCTGGAGACGGTCTTCAAGATCTTCCAAACCATCATACGTATTTACGTTTGATGGCATCTTTATCTTTGTCTAGATGACATACTTGGCTATTTCTTCGGAGAAGCACGGCAATGAGCTTGGCTTGTAAGGCATGGAGGGTATGTCAGGGTTTTCCCCTACTCCACTCGTGCTAGTGCCTGCTTGGGTACTTAGTTGGACATGAGCTTGTGGTTCAACCTGAGCAGCTTGCCAGATTTGATTCCCTGAGAGCTACTGGCTTAGCTGAGCTAAGAGGGCAGCTACTTGGGGATACTTCCACATTTTGTTTTTTGGAAACACTTGAATTATTTAATAAGGCGTAATTACTATATAATGCCACCAATAAACTAAGGTGGCCAAGTTCAAGCGAATCGAATCAATTCAAATACATGGTTAACAGTTTATTGTTTTAAGGATTAACAACCATGTGATGTTTCCTAGACATACTCGTAACATTGCTTATTATTATTATTATATTTCAATGCTACTAACATCTATTTAGCAGCAATAAACTGATATCCATATGGTGCAACACCACTGGGAGGGTCAAAATCGCTTTAACATATTACGGAGTATGGATGTATAGAACGAGCACCTCCTAAGGACAACGTTTCGGTACAATGTTTTCCATATATCTGACTAGTTATTACGACTTACCTTGTTAACCTATTTGCAGGACTGGCAATACATTCAATCGGTAAATCGCAACGAGTGATCCTCACGCATGCCGATGAAAGCCTAAAAAGCACCTCTACATACGAGCACGTAAGTTGCCATACGCGCATGCCCTTTTACATACGAGCACGTAAGTCGCCACGTGCGCATGCTCATTTACTTACGAGCACGTAAGTCTCCATACGCGCATGCTCTTTTACATACGAGCACGTAAGTCGCAACGCGCACATGCTCCCTTATTTACGAGTGAGCATACATGCGCTAGCTATCTCATGCTCCTCTACATACGAGCACGTAAGTCGCCATACGCGCATGCTCTTTTATATGCGAGCACGTAAGTCGCTACGTGCACAGGCTCTTTTACATACGATCACGTCGGTCTCCATACGAGTCTGTTGTTCTACATACGAGTATCTCAGCCTCCATGCGAGCCTGTTGCTCCACATATGAGCACGTAGGTCGCCATACGCGCATGCTCCTTTGACATATGAGCATGCCAGTCTCCGTGCGAGACTGTTGCTCTACATACGAGAATGCAAGTCGCTATACACGCATGTTCTTTTAGATATGAGCACGCTAATCTCCATGCAGCCCTGCTGCTTTACATAGGAGCGTGTATGTCGCCCGCGCGCGCATGCTTAGCCATATATGAAAATGCTTACAAAATGTAAACTGTGCTACAAATGCACGCACCGCTTGGGGCATACACAAAAACACATTGGCTAAAACAAAGTTTCGCTTACACCTACAATCTTCAAGACAAGCCACATCTCCTTGCTTCACGCCACATGGTTGTTGTGGCACACCGGAGGATCAGCGCAGGCTTGGGTTTCCACTTCATTATCCTGACGCAACTTTATGCCAATTCTCATTCGTGATAACCTGAACAAAGTGGATTAACACGTGCAAATATTGTAGACAACAAGTTACATAGATTCAAACACTATATATATACGTATGCTTCATGGCTTAGACATGCGCACCATGCAAAGTCACCAAAAGGTGAATATTTTAGAGTAGCCACACGACTGTGTGCGCACTGCTAAAGCTGGGCCACACTCGAAAATTGTCACACCCCGACCGCGTAAAACAACAAACCACGGCAAAAACGTCGGGGAGTGGAGCAACAGAATTATTGTTTACAACCATGGTATTTAAAGTTTCATTTTATTTGAATTCAAAAGATTACATTGTCTTAAAAACAAGGAAACATAACATAATTAAACTACTCTTGCTTCTTTTATTGTCACTAAGGCCCGAGTCCGTCTAAGTGTATCACGATCGACGCTATGCATCAGCTCCAGAAAATACATGTGAAAATAGGTACGTCAGCATAAAAATGCCTGTGAGATACATAGGTTTTGTTGATGTAGGATTCATGACTTGTAGTTAAAAGAAATGTTTGACAAATAGTAGTCATGAACCTTAAGAAAAATGTTTTCTTTTATAAATCATACGAAAAGCGATAAGAAAATCAGATGATGTATAAAAGAATACTGCACGGTTAAATAAATAACCAAGTAACAATGAATTTGTATAAGTTATCTCGTTTGTAAAACAATATCTTGTGAAAATATGTCGTTTGAATAAAATATATCATGTCTTTGTTGAAATGATTTAAATAACGCTACGATATGTAATATCATAAAAGCACTTATATATAGGAAGTACCAGCGGCGTATCCACCATGCTTTTATCATATTACATGTCGCCTCGTTATGTAAATCACTTATCTATAACCATCAAAATATCTTGTTTAAACCAATGTCAAAATGTTTATGTGTAATCAATGTCTAATGCAAAATGTAAATCATGTCTCGTATAACCAAATGTTATGTATGGCAAGCAAAAAGTAACTACTCAAACCATATGTAAAATGTCTATGTGTAATCAAATGATATGTATGGTGAGTGAAAGTATTACTCAATCCCATAGGTAAAATGTACAAAACAATGTATTTGATTAAATCATAGTTTAAGTCAAAAGTTATGTTTTGGCAAAATCCATGCTTTATTGATACAAACATTTATGCGGTAATGTTAAACGCATACATTCAAGCCTTGCGACTGTCGGACAAACCTTCAAACAAATTAAAGGTTTATCAATTATGTATATTGGATTCAGTCATCCCTTACGTCCAAACAAACCTAGGATTCCAGGGATGGGAGTTGTCAATTCCTATGGTACCACTACATACTACCGAGCGACGTGATCAATGTTAATGAATGTATTTTAGTTTCGTTAAACAAACCAAATGTCATACCAAATGTAAGCATGTTATGTGAAAACAATGTACTAAGTATGCTAAGTAAACATACAAAGCAGAAATGTCATGTAAATCAATGTGCTAGCATGCTCAGTAAACACACATAGCAGAAATGTAATGTAAATCAATGTGTCCATATGCAGAGTAAACATATGCAACAAATGTAATGTAAATCAATGTGTTCATATGCTGAGTAAACATATGCAACAAATGTGTTTATGAAATCAATGTGCTAGCATGCTCAGTCAATATACATAGCAAATGGCAATTTAAATCATGTACTATATGCGTACTAATGAACATAGCAAGTATATGTCATGAAAACACGAAAAGCACGAAAGTAACAAGTAGGCACATGTGTATCACCCCAAAATATTTGAAAACGGTAAAAGAGGGGACTATGTACTCACTTGATATAGCTTAAAAGTCTTGAAATAACAACCAAATAACGCTTGAAAGAACACGGAATCAATCGGCACCTAATATAGGTAACTACTTTAATAAACCGGACCTAAATCGGAAGATCGGATAAAATGAGGTCTCGTAAACCAAATGAGTATTGGAACTCATGTGATATGGTTTAACAAAGCCTACATTCTAAGTCGAAACCTCTCCTAAGTGCTTACGACCCATTACGATTCGTTAAGGTAGTCTATGCTACTTTAATGCGTCGTTTGCGTAAAACGTGTTTGGACCGCCTAACTAGTCCTATGACAAGTATTATATGCGTTAACATGTCTAATAATACTGCCTAATCAGTTTAGATGTCAAAATTTAGGTTACATATGCTTAAAATGAAATTATGTGTAAAAAGGGCATTTTAGTCATTTTCCTAAGACATATAAACTACCTATCATACAACTAACTAAACGAAGTGACCATAAGGTATAACCTCGGAAGGTTATTCCCTATACAACTATGGTCACAAAACGTGTTTAGTCGGATCCTAACGATCGACCAAACGGGTCGGGTTCGAAAGTCTAAGCGGTTGTTTAGACCGCTTATCTTCCGACCCTAAATAAGCACTAGACTAAGAGTGATGAGTTAAACATGTTTAACTAAGTTAGAAAACAAGTTTGATATCAAAACAAAGTGTTTTGATACCCAAAAATAGCTTCGTTGCAAAATACGCATAAACACGTATTTTGACCGAAACTTTGACTCGTCACTTCGCATAACCAACGTGGTAATCAGTAGGTATAGTCACAAGGGACTATAACCATCGTGATTACGCTCACGTTGCAAAGTTCAAAAGAACTTTGTGTTGACCATAAACTTGTCAAAGCAGAAAGTCAAACACTGTTTGACTTTCATGCTTGAAATGCATAAAAAACATGAAAGAAGCTTACAAAAGGTCCAAGCTTGATCAAGAACAAAGAAAACTAGAAGATTTGAAGCCTTCAACCAGAGGGATAGCTTCAAGATCAGATTTGAAAGGAAATGAGCAAGTTGAGAAATGAAATTGTTGGGTTTATATAGATTTTCAAGAACCGTTAAGATCGTTCCTCGAGTTTTGAGCTTTGATCTTGGCCATCCAAGTGTGGCACATGGTTTTAAATACTATGGGAGTCCAAAACCAGCCTAAAGTATTGAGAAACCATGTCCAAAACCCAAAGAATCAGCTGCTATTTGAGAAAACCAGTTTGCTGAAAAAGTGCCTCTGTAGCGTGGCACGCCAGGAGGACCTGGTTCTGGCGTGTGGCGCGAGGGAGGTCAGTTATAAGTTTCCAGTTTTGGCAGAAATGGTCCCTGCATGTTTAAAACTTGATTTTTGACACGTTTAAGCCCCGTTAAGCCATTTTCAAGGCTCTACAATGATGTCAAAGCATAGGGAACATGAAATATGCTTGAAAATATCACGGAAGTCGGTTCGTTTGGTCGTACGGCCTCGTTATTCGGTTAATTAGGACTGTTAGTGCAGTAATGTCTTTCGCCTCCGTCAATCCAGTTCGTAGCAGAATTAGAAGAAAACAAGACTTTATATTGTAATATTTAGGGAAAAGGCAAGGTGGCATTTATGTAATTAATGAGAAGTCTCATTAAAGCCTCGGCCTATAAATAGAAGACTTAGGCTTTTCATTTAGAACTTTTGCCATTTGGAGATTGGAAAGCTAGGAGCTAGAGAGAAACTAGAGAGAGAAAGTGGCAAAAGGTGATTCGTGGTGCTTTGTATGATTTCATACATTTCTATAGAATCACAGATTGAGTACGGTCTCGTGTTCGGTCCATGCACGTGTACGGATTCCGCATGCCACACGTGTCAATACGCAATCGTTACGGAGTCGAAATCCGATCCTACAAGTGGTATCAGAGCAGGAGCTCGATTGCACTGATCAAACACACGAATTCAACAGATTCAGAGTCAAATTCCTCCAGATTTGTCAAATTTTCTTATCCTATTCTTTTTCTTCATTTTTCTTCAGAAAATTGCAAAATTAACGGGGTTTTAACGGTTCAAATTAGTTGATTTTTTAGTATTATGTGCGAAAATCATAACCGAATAACCCTACAAATTTTCAGATCTTAATTTCTAGTAGTTGGTGAGAAATCTTAAATTTTTTGGTTCGAAAAAGTTGAAATATGTTAACTGTTGCTGCTGTTGATGCTTATGTGGTTCACCGATCGGATGGCTATCCGATCGGATAACCATCCGATCCACTCAATATTGTTGCATGTGAATATTTTGTTTCAAATCATCGAGTGGCACAATCATCGAGTGGTGACTCGATCGGATCACTATCCGATCCACGAGCTTGTTGTTTGGTGTGTTAAAGGTTAACTATCGAGTGGTGACTCGATCGGATCACCATCCGATACCTTGCCAAACTCTTATATCACGATCCGATCCACTTGCACTCAATTTAGTTATGTTAAAAATCAAGTGTCGGATCACTAATCGATCGGATCACCATCCGATCCTCGACACATTGTTCTTTCAATTTTTCAAAGTCTAAGTATCGAACGACAATCCGAACGATTGCCATCCGATCCTAATCACTTCATTTGTTTGTGTCTCAGGTCCAAGTATCAGATCACTACTCGATCGGATCACCATCCGATCATCAACACAAGAGGTCTAAGTGTCGGATCCCCACTCGATCGGATCACCATCCGATCCAAAGCATATTGTCCAAGTGTCGGATCGTCACTCGATCGGATCACCGTCCGATCCAAAGCATATTGTCCAAGTGTCGGATCGTCACTCGATCGGATCACCATCCGATTCGTTGTTATCCTATCATTGTTACTATGTTGACCTTTGATGTGTGTAAAATGCAACATATAAATTACATCAAATGAGGCATAAAACTAACCCTTTTTTAGTACTAATGTTTGAAAAAGTGTGCTTTTGTCTTCCTTTTGTATTTTCAGGGTTAAATGAGCTTAAATGAACAAAAGAAGCAAAAATGCAGCCTAATCTAACAATAATACAAGAAAAGGGATAAACGTGGCATGCCCGATCCCTCAACAGCATCTTCCCAAGCAGAAACAAGACATCAGAGGGCTGAACACGCCCCGTGCTCATTGGACACGGGGGCGTGCCCAAATGTCTGCAGAAAAGACAAAGTTGTAGAAGCTTCTATTTCCCAACACGGGGGCGTGCACAGCGGACACGGAGCCATGGTCAACACTAAGATTCGCAGAATACAAGAAAATCTTGATAGTACCCATACGCTTCTGCACACAGGGCCGTGCCCAGCGGACACGGGGGCGTGGTCAACTAATGCAGACAAACTGCAATTAATGAAGAAAGAGAAAGTGGATGGACACGGGGCCGTGCCCAATGGACACGGGGCCATGTCCGGGCTTCTGTGCAGGCTATAAATTGGGGTGCTTGGTTCATTTCAAAGGCATCCCTTGACAAACCACCTCTCTCCCACTTCACCCACGCTCCACCACCATCACAACACCCACATCCACCACCATCATCCATCATCCATCATAGAGTATGTGTAGTAGTCTCGGGATCAAAGATTGAAAGTAAGATTTCGTGACAATCAAAGGCCATGTTTGCCTAAGTCTCTTACATCACTTGGTGAAGACAAGCATTTAGTGTAATACTTTTGTTTTTTTTAATCTTTTCGCACTTTTTATTTGGTTTTGTATTAATGACTTTAATAACTAGTTTCTTATGTTGAAGGTGAAACTTCCTTATCATTTGTCCGTGGTGTCTTGGCGTTATTTTACTGTCTATATAAAATAAAATATTTACACCATTCATATCTCCACGGTCTATATGGAGATATGTTGGCTACCTGGTCGGGGGTTAAGGGAATGGTTTGGTAAGGTTCTTGCCTTGTTCAGTGTATAGATCCTGCAAGGACCTGGGTCAAGCTTACTAGGACCTCCTTCAATACCCATTGGTATTGGATGGCGGGGGTGCGAATGGCTGGATCCCCTCATATGTAAACTACTATTAATACATTAACCCGGCTACTTGGGATTGTATCCCTGCTGACTCAAACCACTTAGCCGAGGGTAACGTCACCTTCAAAAGAGGGGCCTACCACATTACGCATTAATAACTTAATTAATTATCTTCCAATAATCCAACCCTTTAGGATTATATCCTTGCTGACTCAAACTACTGGGTTGAGGGTAACGTCACCTTCAAAAGAGGGGCCTACTACTATAACTAAGATAATCTCTTAAAAAGTGCAAAAGTGCGGAAAACATCAAAGGTTACACTAAAGGCGAGTCGGATCCAAGTGATTCATCTTGTCTATCTGTTTTATTTTTAATTTTATTTTCAGTATTTTTAGTTAGTTTTCATTTTCTTGTTTAAAACCTTTTTCTAAATTTTTTATTTGATTAGACGTTGAGGATAAACCGGTACTAAAAGCTCTTGTGTCCTTGGACGACCTCGGTATCTTACCAACGCTATACTACGCTCACGATGGGTGCCCTTGCCCATATGTGTGTTTAGTGTTAGTAAAATATCGTGTTTTATAAATTTAAAACTTGACTAAAGTGTTAAAAAGGGCTAAAAATATACTTAAATATATATCACACTTAACGCACATCAAGTTTTTGGCGCCGTTGCCGGGGACACAAGGATTTTAAGAAAGTTAAGAATCAACGGCATAATTGTTTTTCTTATTTTTCTGTTTTTTTAGGATTTTTCTTAAATTTTCAGCTTCTGCAGAGCTCAGCACGGGTCGTGCCCGCTGAACACGGCCCCGTGCCCAATCTTTGGTACTGGCAATCCTGTTTAAAGTCAGACAGTAGCTTAACACGGGGCCGTGCCCAACCAACACGCCCCGTGCCCAAGTATCAGATACTCTAAACAGAACCGTAAGATCCCGACGGTTGGTAATTTCTGACACAAACATGAGCGATACTGATTTTTTTTACTATCGCTCCTCTTATGGTACGTGGTGTCATAAATGTTGTGGAAATCATGAAGAATTAAAATGTTATTTTTTAAATTGTACTCCCCACTATATAGACCCATTGTTTTCCTGTAGCCTTAAGAGGGGCGAAAGTAAAAATAATCCTTATCTCTCCCTCGAATGCTCTCAATCGTCCCTTCTAGATGAAATGTTTCTTGAAAAATTCTTTCAGCTAGAAGAACTAATTCTCCGATGGATAAAAGAACTTGAGATGGACATAACTAATTCATCTCAAGACGACATCCAAGAAGAATTATTGAGATCGCATTCGGATAAAAACAACATCGTCACTCCCGAAATCACCTCTAACTCTTGCGAAGACTTGAGAGATAGTCGTCCCTGTGTCGATTGTGCCGTGAAGAACTCCCCATCGACTTCCGTCGATGCATACATAGACCTGAGCGATTCGACATACACCTTCTTTAACGAGAGCCCGGATAAGGGTTTGACTTGTCCACCTACATTTAGCATAGGAATCACCCTTTCTGATAACCTCTTGCGTTCTCGTCTAAATCTAGGGCAACTTAGGTATCTCAGGCACTTCGGTGTTGTTCCATCCAGTAAGGAACCACCCGATCCGGATAAATTCCTTGAAAATAGACAAAACTTCATAAACAACCTCTAGGCACGGGGCCGTGTCCAGGTCAGCACGCCCCCGTGTCCACCAAAAGATTCTCGTCTGACTTTCGGTCAGAATACGAACAAAATGTGTCAGAATCTTGTCTGCACACGGGGCCGTGTCCAGCGTGCTGTCATTTTCTATAAATGCAGCAAGATTCTTGCACATTTGGACCACTCCAAAGACAGAGATTTGGTGGGATCTTCACACATACCATCCTAGGTATATTCTAAAGAAGGTTCCCAACAACCATCTTGTCTTTTCTACTTTTGTCTATTGCCTTCTTCTTCATTTTTACCTCAAACACCTCCATTAGAGCTTGAAATCACCATGGTTTCAAGCTTTATTGTGATATTTGTTAGATTTTTATTCAAGGAATCTTCTTAAAAATAAGTTTTACAACACTGTTTTAAGTTATTTCTGCTTAAAAATGTCTCAAAAGTCAGAAAAATAATTTAAAGCTTCAAGATTCCTTGTTCCAAAAATCTACAGAAAGGTGAACACGGGGCCGTGCTCAGTGAGCACGGGGCCGTGTTCGAGGTACGGTTTCACTAAAATGAATTCTTTTCGGTTTGTTTTCTTGGAATGTCGAGCAGAAACAGTGGAACATCATCGTCACACTCATGAAACAACCGACAAGGGAGAAGGACATCGGTAGAAGACTCTCTCGCAACTATGTCTATGCCTTGAGAGAGGCCATAGACGAAATGACGGGGGTTGAAGAAGATCTGGTCGACCGTATCAATCATTTATCGGTGGATCTAGAAGGGTGTCTTAGGGTGGTCAACCTTTTGCACCAAAGGTTGAATTTCCTCGCTTCCCCTCCTTTGGTACCAATCATTACACAAAGGGCGTGGAATGTGGTACTAGAAGTTATCATACCGGCCGAGTGGTACACCGTGCATGCAGACCCCCCTCGAGACATACTCCCTGGGGTCCCGGTCGCCGCCGCTCCTCCCCCACAAGATGTTGAAGAAAATGAGCCCGCCTTCTTCCTCCCGAAAGAGATAGAGGAATGGCTCAACGACATCTAGGGGACACCTCTCGGCTCCGAGTTCGACGATACCTACGAAATACCAGGAAGCTATTTTCAGGCTTTTGATATTCCTATAATAAGGGTAGAACTCGTTAGGATGATTTCATGTATCACTTGACCTAACTATCTTAGGAACTTTCTTTTTAACTTTTTTTTATCTTTCTTTATTTTTCTAGGATCTTATTGTAATTCTCTCTATTAATGAATGATGGTTTTCAAAATTTTTGATGTTTGGATGATGTTGTAATGGGAAAAACACACTTGGATGGTGAAGGATACTATGGGAGACTTGAACCAACGCCCCATGCACAAAAACAGAGCCTCCCGAACATTTTTCTTCATTACAGCAAGTTCAGCACGGGCCGTGCCCAGCCAACACGACCCCGTGCTCAAGGGTCTGCAGAAAAATGTCAAGTTCAGGTAACTGGACACGGGGCGTGTTCGCTGAACACGCCCTCGTGCCCAGCCTTCTGTTACATTTTGTTATCTTCTGTTACTGTCAATCTGAACACGGGGTCGTGCACGCTCACCAAGGCCCGTGTCCAGGTGCCCAGTAACAGAAAAAATTTGTTTAACACACCTTTTTACACATTCAATCAACCTAAAAACTTATTTTTGGGACACATTGAGGACAATGTGTAATTTAAGTGTGGGGGGGGGGGGATGCTAAAACCTTGAATTTTGCAAGTCCTAATCACAAGCCTAACACAAAACTCTATTGGAACCTCTAAACACCCCAATTTTTTTCAAAAACTTTTCATTTTTTTACTTGTCTTGGGTTAAATTGGGAATAACAAGTTCTAAAAAGGTTATATTTTTATAAATTTACAACCGATAGCGTCGTGATAAAAAGAACCAACATAAGAAAATTATGAAACGGCATGACAAATCTAGTTAAAATTTGATTATATATACTTGATCACATTAAAAACCCATCCCCACAAAAAAGTGAGTTTTGAGCCTTTATTGAGCATACAAATACACATCTTTAAACTAAATGCTCATGTTTCGTTTCTTGTGTGAATAACCGCTTCGTTTCTTACGACTCTAGAACTTGCCATGACGATACATTCTCGGTCCTTACCAACTTAAACCCGAGTAAGTAAATGACAAAGGCATTAGGACTAACCCTTTTTATTTCAACACCATTATTTTTCTTCTTTTACCACCTACCCAAAATCCCTCTAGTTAACCCCTTTGAGCCTAAACCTTTTCATTTCTAAACCCAAAACAAACACCCTTTACCCACCAAAACCCTTTTTCATTTTAAACCCTTTATTTTAGTAAAACGTTCGGTTTTCTTGTGACATCCTTATAAAAAAAATGATGATAAAGTTCAGCAATAAACAAACAAGTTTATCAAAAGAAACTTTGTTTGAAAAAATGCTTCATTAAAATAAAAAGTCACAAAAACAAAATTGTCACGGCCCCCGACCCGGTTTGACCCAGTTCAGGAGCCGCGGGACAGAAAATCCCGTGGTATTATTTAATTGAGTTTACAGTGGAAGATTTTAACAGGATCTTTTTAAAACTGCAAGTGCCCGATTATTTTATTTCATAATTCGGGATAAAGTCCTGGTACTTTACAATAAGGTGATTTCACTGGGAAATCTTTATTTTACAAAACATGTTTCTTTATTTATATTGAGCCACTTCTTTAAGCTTTTAGTGCTTCGCTGCACTTTTCCTGGATCACAACAGATTACCTGAAACATGTTTGAAAAAGGTTTTGTCAGCAGGGAAATACTAGTGAATCATTCTTTTTAATAAAAAGACACGTTGTTATAATCTACAGTATTAAGAGCGATTACAATGTTTATATATCAACCAATTACCCAACGGTATTTGTCACCCGACTCATTTATGTGACTATGGTCATATCACCCATTGGCTAACCCGTTGTCCAATGGTGACGATTATCAAGTAATGTATACAAAACCCCACATACCGGCTGTAATATAGAGATTACAAAGACTTAATCCCTGTAATTATAACTTTGAAAAAAATTAAGAATTTATAAAGTACTTTGATAAAAAGAGAATGACTCACATTGCAGATTTAACACGGGCAGAGTCTAGTCTACTGATTAACCTTGTTACCTAAATTAATAACATGCACACGAACTAGGTTAGTAACTAATACAACATTTATGATAACTCACGAGATTCAACCCTCACAACGAATGACAAAGTGCGATACTTAAACATCCATCGAATTCACGATGAATGACAAAGCATAACCCTAATGTGGGCAGCACTTAAACATCCATTGGATAGTTTCAATCGATCGGACATTGAATCGTAGCAGCGATCGAGTTATTACCCTGTTATCGCGGCATAACTTCGAGATTATATGTGTTTTGGGACTGTTTCTACAATATCTCAGAGTACGAATTGAATTTCTACGACGAACCAACGCGAAATTGCAAGTGCCAGACTCCACTATTTATACATGAAAAACAGCTCCCTCGCGTGGCGCGAGGGGCCTTCGCGTGGCGCGAGGGACACCTATCTACCATAGGGTAGCCTCGTGTCCAGGTAGCTCAGGTGAGTTGGTCTTGTGTTAAAATTCGATATACACGTAAAACTGTTAAGATAATATCAACTAGGTTTTTACCCCCCTGAGTTTTAGGGGCCCTGATCCTGATTCCGATTATTCTGAAAATTTTAGGGTTTATGCATAATCACTTGGGGGTCTTAATTAGGGTTTCCTATTGAACTAATTAAATAATATTTAGGAATTTTGATGAGAGTTGTTACATCCTCCCCACCTTAATAAGAATCTCGTCCTCGAGATTTACTGGAACAAGTGAGGATACTTTCGCTTCTTTCTGATTCCAGCTCCCAAGTGTATTCGGGTCCTCGTTTTGAATCCCACTTGACTTTGACCAGCACTAGCCGCTTGTGCTTGAGAAACTTGATCTTTCTATCTTTTATTTGTAATGGCTTCTCTACAAACTTTAACTTTTCGTTTACCTCTATATCTTGAAGAGGTACTAACAGGGACTCGTCAGATAGACATTTCTTGAGATTGGATACATGAAATACGTCATGTACTCCAACTAACTCTTCTGGTAGTTGTAAACGATAAGCAACTGGTCCTATACGTTGGATTACTGGAAATGGTCCTACATATCGTAGACTTAGCTTTCCTTTCTTACCGAATCGAACTACTCCTTTCCAAGGAGAAACTTTCAATAGTACTTTATTTCCAACTTGAAATTCTAACGGCTTACGTCGATTGTCTGCATAACTCTTCTGACGATCTCGATCCGTCTTTAGTCTTTCCTTGATTTGAGTAATCTTGTCAGTGGTTTCTTGTACTATTTCAGGACCTGATAATTGACTTTCTCCCATTTCTGCCCAACATACTAGAGTTCTACACTTACGTCCATATAGTGCTTCGAATGGGGCAGCTTCGATGCTTGAATGATAACTATTATTATAGGAGAATTCAATTAAAGGTAAGTGGTTGTCCCAATTTCCACCAAAATCTATTACACATGCTCGGAGCATGTTTTCCAGAGTTTGGATTGTCCTTTCACTTTGTCCGTCTGTTTGTGGATGATATGCAGTACTTAGATTTAGTCGGGTTCCCATAGCTTCTTGGAAACTTTTCCAGAAATGGGAAGTGAAACGACTATCCCTATCCGATACAATGGAGAGTGGAACTCCATGTAAGGATACTACTTCATCTACATACAACTTTGCCAATCTTTCCATGCTAAAAGTTTCTTTCATGGGTAGAAAATGAGCTGATTTGGTTAATCGATCCACAATTACCCAAATTGCATCATTACCTTTTCTGGTTTTAGGTAACTTAGTAACAAAATCCATTGTTATAAGTTCTCATTTCCATACAGGCATTTCTAGTTGTTGTAGTAAACCTGAGGGTTTCTGGTGTTCTGCCTTAACTTGTGAACAAGTAAGACACTTAGAAACATATCTAGCAATGTCCTTTTTCATTCCTATCCACCAGAAATTATTTCTTAAATCTTGGTACATTTTATTATTACCTGGATGTATGGTATACCTAGATTTATGAGCTTCTTCTAAAATTTTATCTCTTAATTCTCCTTGCTTAGGTACCCAAATCCTTTTCTTATGGAATCTCCAAATTTCATCATTTCCTTGCTCTAATTCTTTTATTCTTCCTTTCATTCCTTCAGCATCGTCCTTGATTGCTTTTTCTTGAACATTTTTCAGTTGCTCCATTAAATCTAATTGTAGATTTAATCTGAGAGCACGAACTCGTCTTTGGTTCTCATGATATTTACGACTTAAGGCATCTGCAACTACATTTGCTTTTCCTTCGTGATAATGAATATCACAGTCGTAGTCACTTAAAATTTCCATTCATCTTCTTTGTCTCATGTTCAATTCTTTTTGCCCAAATATGTATCTTAAACTCTTATGATCTGTATAGACAGTAAATTTACTTCCAGACAGGTAATGTCTCCACATCTTAAGGGCAAAAATTATGGCTCCTAATTCTAAATCATGAGTTGTATAGTTCTCCTCATGCTTTTTCAATTGTCTTGATGCATACGCAATTACTTTCTTGCGTTGCATTAACACACATCCAAATCCTAATTTTGAAGCATCACAATATACTTCAAAATCCTTTGTTCCTTCTGGAAGGGCTAGGATTGGAGCATTTGTTAGCTTTTGCTTTAAAATCCTAAAAGCCTCTTCTTGCCTAGGTCCCCATTCAAACTTAATTGCTTTACAGGTTAGCTTAGTTAATGGTACAGCTATTTTGGAAAAATCCTTAATAAACCGTCTATAGTATCCGGCTAACCCTAGAAAACTTCTAATTTGCATAGCTGATTGTGGGGCTTTCCATTTGGTAACTGCTTCTATCTTAGCAGGATCTACGTGAATACCTTCGTGATTTACCATGTGTCCTAAAAATTGCACTTCCTTTAGCCAAAATTCACATTTCGAGAATTTGGCATAAAGTTTCTCTTTTCTTAACAAAGTTAAGAGTGCATGCAAGTGCTCACAGTGCTCTTCCTGATTCTTGGAATAAATAAGTATATCGTCAATGAAGACAATTACAAATTTATCCAAGTATGGTTTACAGATTCTATTCATCATGTCCATGAATGCTGCGGGAGCATTTGTTAACCCGAAGGGCATGACTGTAAACTCGTAATGACCATACCTAGTTCTGAAAGCAGTTTTAGGTATGTCTTCTTCTTGTACCTTTAATTGATGATATCCAGAGCGTAAATCTATCTTAGAAAAGTATCTAGCTCCTTGAAGTTGATCGAATAGATCATCAATCCTAGGTAATGGGTATCGATTCTTAATTGTAACTTTATTCAATTCTCTATAATCAATACACATTCTCATTGACCTATCTTTCTTCTTTACAAACAACACTGGTGCTCCCCAAGGGGATGAACTAGGTTGTATGAATCCTTTACTTAGTAATTCATCTAATTGCTTTTTCAATTCTAGCATTTCTGTAGGTGTTAACCGATAAGGTGCCTTGGCTATCGGTATAGTTCCAGGAATTAGATGAATTCTAAATTCTACTTCCCTGTTGGGTGGTAATCCCAGGAGTTCTTCCGAAAATACATCTGGGTATTCTGAGACTACAGGGATTTCCTTAAGTTCTTTACCCTTAGTGCTAATGATTACTGAAATCATATACACTATTCCTTGTTTTCGTTCATAATTAGCAATTTTCATTACTGAAATGAACTTCATGGGTTTACGTGGCTGATTTCCTGTAACCATAATTACTTCTCCGGTGGGTGCTTGAATCTCTATAGAATTCTTATCACAGAGGATTAGAGCATGGTTGGCTACTAACCAATCCATTCCTAATACAACATCGAATTCGGCTAATTTCATAGGTAATAGGTTTGCATAAAATTTATAACCTGAAAGTTCTATTTCTACATTTTGCAAAACCTTATCTATTTTAACTGAATTTCCATCTGCCGTTTCGACTGTAAAAATCTGCCTAATGTTGGTTAAAGGTAGGTTAAGAACTTGGCAGAATGAAGTATTTATAAAACTTTGGTTTGCACCAGAGTCAAATAATACTTTTGCATATACGTTGTGAACTAGGAACGTACCAACTATCACATCCGGAATTAGCTCGGCCTCCTGAGTTGTCAACTGGAAGGCTCAAACATTCTTCTTGGTAGCTCCATCAGCTGGCTTGGATTTATTGTCTGCTGGTTTAACCAATTTAGGACATTCTGTTTTGAAATGCCCAGCTTCTCCACAGTTATAGCAGATCCTTGTTTTCTTTCTGCAGTCTTCTTCACGATGTCCTACAACTTTGCAAAAATTGCAGGTTACATTACATCTTCCATAATGTTTCTTTTTGCAATTCCTGCAGATCGGCGGAGTTGAGGATTGCCCTGTTCCTCTTTTCTTGAAGTTGCTATTATTACCCACACGAAATCCTTGGGTAATTTTCTGAGCCAGATCCTTTTTCCTATTTTCATCTCTTGTGCGTACCAACTCGTCAGTTAGGGTGTTAGCTAATTCTACCGCATCGTCAATAGTGCGAGGTCTCGCAGCTTTAACGATATTATGGATTTCGCCAATTAATCCCCAAATATAACGAGAAATGAGCACCGATTCTGGCGAAGCCAGGGTTGGTACTACTCTTGCGTATTCGAAAAATGTCGAAGTATACCCTCGACAGTCTACATTCACCATTCGGTGGTTCAAGAATTTATTTGCCATTTGTTCCTTTTCATATTCGGGACAGAATTTTCTTTCTATCAGACTTTTAAATTCTTCCCAATTCATGGCATAAGCCACATTTCTTCCTTTGGCTTGAAGTACTGTATACCACCATTCTAGCGCCCCCTCTTTGAAAAGATTTGACGCGTACATAACCTTGTCGTCTTCGGCACATTTACTTATTATGATCACTGCCTCGGTTTTTTCTAACCAACGCAGTGCCGCAGTCGCCCCTTCATTACCTGCAAATTCAGCTGGTTTACAAGCAAGAAATTCTTTGTAAGTGCAATCAGACGTTGCAGCTTTCATTTTCTTAGGGAGCGGGGCCTGCCGTGGATCATTATTGTTATTAGTATGATTACCGCCTCCGTTTATGCTATTACTGAAGTTATCTTCAGAAGTACGTTTGCTAGGAATGATTTGTTGAGGTTCAACAGGTTTTTGGGCAGCAGCAAGGATTGCTGGAATAGCATTGGCTATTCCTTGAGCAACGATATTTTCTATATCTTGCTTAGTCATAAAGTGATCCTCCTGATGTTGCTCAGATTGATTAACCTCATTAACTGGTTCATTATTAGCGTTTTCCATCTGATAATTAATATATATAAATTATTAGCATAAAATAATTAAATAATAATACACAAATAATCACATAATTTCATAACACATGGATAGCCAAAATTATCGATTTCTCGATTCCTATTTTATATATTATAATATGCATCAATACACACCATTATCTTACAAAGTTTTATTTGTAGTTATCTTATTATATTTTATTATTATTATTATTATACAATCACAGTTTCATAACCCCACTATCCCTCGTCAGTTGGTACTTCAGTAACGACGTTCCCTTTCGTCGTACTTCCAGGAGATCTATTCTCCTACTTCCCGAATCCTATTTCCTGCATCCACCAGCTCCTCGCCAAAGTGGCGGAGTTCAGCTAGATTTTCATTGCTCATTGGTGGGTTTGGTATTGGTTCCGGGTCGAACTGAGGGAGAAAGGTATAAGGATTGTTGTGCAGGTTTTGAAACTGCCAATCATTAGTCCACCACTCATCCATTCCTAAAGGTTGGGTGTGGATTATAGGTTCTGGGATTGCTGGTTCCAAGTTTATTGGAAGTTGATTTTCAGCAGGATAAGGGTAGAGGTTATTATTGATAGGCCTGACGATATCACAGCTCTCTAATGCATGATCCAATTCCTCCTGAAATGGCAACTCCTCAATTTGCCTAGAGCTTTCCCCAATTTCCATCTTTGTTTGCCTAGAACCTTCCCCAATCTCAATACTCTTTCCTTTGTCTATGGGATTTTCTATTTTGGGAATCTTCCTAGTTGCGGGTTTCCTCCTGCGCACACGCCTCCATCCTACAAATCTTCTCCTTTTCTTAGGCTTTGGTTTTCTGGAGGTGGAGCATTGAATTCCATAGGTTCTTCTATATCGGGTATGTAACCAGTAAAATCTCTGGAAACTTCTATTTTTACCGGATAAAGATTGAGATTCTGAAGGGCTTCAGATAACTCATTCATGCTGTTTAACATATATGCAAAATACTAAGTTAAAATTTTATAACAAAATTTAACAAATAACCTTCAAATATTATTGCATACCAGGTGATTAATTTAATACAAAGGACAACAGAAATTTAAACATACTAGGGTTTATTTATTTACTGGGTAAAATTTCTGTATTGTAGGTGATAAGGGTGCTAATACTGGGTCAGGGTATTTTAAAGATTTGCATTTACTGCTACAGTGGCTAGCATATAGAGATCTGCCCATTTTTCATCTAACTGGTCTTCCCATGGTGGGTTACTACCTAGTTTCTGAGTTTCCTGATTAACTCTCATTTCTTTTGGTTGTGATTTCTTTATTTTCTCCTGACTTTTCTTAATAATCAATCTTCTTTTATTAGGAGAAAGTGGTTCCTCATAATGGCTTTTACGAACAAATATTCCTTCCTCAGTATCTACTGAGTATCTTGAGGATTTTGATTGGGATGAACTTCCCTTCTCTTTTGACGAACTATCTAATTTAGGATAGATGTTTGAAAGCTTTTGCTTACCCATACTGTAACTAACAAGTAGTCAGTTAATAAAACACATAATCACAAAATGGCAATCAGGAAAAATTAAGTATTTATACATACTTAATTAGCTTAACTCAGTGGCTCTGATACCACCTTTTTCTGTCACGGCCCCCGACCCGGTTTGACCCAGTTCAGGAGCCGCGGGACAGAAAATCCCGTGGTATTATTTAATTGAGTTTACAGCGGAAGATTTTAACAGGATCTTTTTAAAACTGCAAGTGCCCGATTATTTTATTTCATAATTCGGGATAAAGTCCTGGTACTTTACAATAAGGTGATTTCACTGGGAAATCTTTATTTTACAAAACATGTTTCTTTATTTATATTGAGCCACTTCTTTAAGCTTTTAGTGCTTCGCTGCACTTTTCCTGGATCACAACAGATTACCTGAAACATGTTTGAAAAAGGTTTTGTCAGCAGGGAAATACTGGTGAATCATTCTTTTTAATAAAAAGACACGTTGTTATAATCTACAGTATTAAGAGCGATTACAATGTTTATATATCAACCAATTACCCAACGGTATTTGTCACTCGACTCATTTCTGTGACTATGGTCATATCACCCATTGGCTAACCCGTTGTCCAATGGTGACGATTATCAAGTAATGTATACAAAACCACACATACCGGCTGTAATATGGAGATTACAAAGACTTAATCCCTGTAATTATAACTTTGAAAACATTTAAGAATTTATAAAGTACTTTGATAAAAAGAGAATGACTCACATTGCAGATTAACACGGGCAGAGTCTAGTCTACTGATTAACCTTGTTACCTAAATTAATAACATGCACACGAACTAGGTTAGTAACTAATACAGCATTTACGATAACTCACGAGATTCAACCCTCACAACGAATGACAAAATGCGATACTTAAACATCCATCGAATTCACGATGAATGACAAAGCATAACCCTAATGTGGGCAGCACTTAAACATCCATTGGATAGTTTCAATCGATCGGACATTGAATCGTAGCAGCGATCGAGTTATTACCCTGTTATCGCGGCAGAACTTCGAGATTATATGTGTTTTGGGACTGTTTCTACAATATCTCAGAGTACGAATTGAATTTCTACGACGAACCAACGTGAAATTGCAAGTGCCAGACTCCACTATTTATACATGAAAAACGGCTCCCTCGCATGGCGCGAGGGGCCTTCGCGTGGCGCGAGGGAAACCTATCTACCATAGGGTAGCCTCGTGTCCAGGTAGCTTAGGTGAGTTGGTCTTGCGTTAAAATTCGATATACATGTAAAACTGTTAAGATAATATCAACTAGGGTTTTACCCCCCCCCCTGAGTTTTAGGGGCCCTGATCCTGATTCCGATTGTTCTGAAAATTTTAGGGTTTATGCATAATCACTTGGGGGTCTTAATTAGGGTTTCCTATTGAACTAATTAAATAATATTTAGGACTTTTGATGAGAGTTGTTACAAAAATGTTTTACGAAAACTGACGTTTTTTATGCCTTTCGCCCTTTTCTACTAACCCAAAACCACCTACCTTTAACCCAAGCCTAACCCTTCCCCAAAGTCCTCTTGATATTTACAAAAGTGTATAGTTAAAAAGGAGTAGGATTGATTGCTTGGCAAGAATATGGTAGAAGTAAGTTCCATGCTGCTCTCGAGTGTTTCACAAAAATACATCTTCGACCGAGTGTTGAGTGATCCCCCGTGAGGTATGTGAACTTGTAAATAAATGGAATTTTAAAGAGGCAAGTTATGTCCAAATAAGTAATTTCTCTTATGTAACGTTCTAAATAAATCATAACGAATAGGATTGTAAATAACATAAAAATAAAACCTAATAAAGATCTTGGAATCCCGACACTCAAGACAAGCCCAAAACCTTCTCTTCTACCCATTCCATTTGGGTGTGTAAGCCACATTATAAGGAGTTTTGCTTGAGGACAAGCAAAGATTCAAGTGTGGGTGTATTTGATGTGTGTAAAATGCAACATATAAATTACATCAAATGAGGCATAAAACTAACCCTTTTTTAGTACTAATGTTGGAAAAAGTGTGCTTTTGTCTTCCTTTTGTATTTTCAGGGTTAAATGAGCTTAAATGAACAAAAGAAGCAAAAATGCAGCCAAATCTAACAATAATACAAGAAAAGGGATAAATGTGGCATGCTCGACCCCTCGACAGCATCTTCCCAAGCAGAAACAAGACATCAGAAGGCTGAACACGCCCCGTGCTCATTGAACACAAGGGCGTGCCCAAGTGTCTGCAGAAAAGACAAAGTTGTAGAAGCTTCTATTTCCCAACACGGGGGCGTGCCCAGCGGACACGGGGTCGTGGTCAACGCTAAGATTCACATAATCCAAGAAAATCTTGATAATACAGATACGCTTCTGCACACGGGGCCATGCCCAGCGGACACGGGGGCGTGGTCAACTAATGAAGACAAACTTCAATTATTGAAGAAAGAGAAAGTGGATGGTGTGACATCTGCGCTTGTAATCATTATATAAACTTTAGTTAGTTCAATTATCAATAAAGCAATGTTATTTGATCCCAATATTTGTTTATTTATGTTTGACATTTTGCATGTTTTGATTTTTGTTCAATTTCAAACTCTATATCGCTTTCTGGAAAGTTATACGCAAATGGATGCGTAAACGTAATCAGTTTAACGCGACAAACACTCCGGAACATCAATTTATGCTTAACATACCTTAAATAACCTTTACATAACTTAGAAATAAGTTTTAAAGGCTTTGGTATGGCAAAATCAAGTTTATTCGCTTACAGGGACTAATTTTGACAAACTGCGAATGTATGTCGATTCGTACTGTAACGGACAATCCGGAACATGATCATAAGTTAAACATACCCTAAATATCCTTTACATAGCTTAGAAATAGGCTTTGAGGGGTTCAGTGTGCTAAAATAAACTTTTTGGTCAAACAGGGACTAAAAGCGTCAAAAAGTGCATAAGTTTGCATTTTCGCGCATATCTTACGTTCTGAATATATCCGGACATCCAAAAATTTATGTAATCATTAAAGTATTTTATTTTAGTGATTGGCTTGATAAAATTCCATTCGTCGCGTAATTTGGATCGTCTTTCGCGTCCGTTCGTGTTTCGTCGTAATTAACCGAATAACGTGATCGTACGGCCAAACGAACCGACATCCGACATATTTTTGAGCATGTTTCATGTCCCCTATACTTAGGCATCATTGTAGAGCATTAAAAATGGCTTAACGGGCCTTAAACGTGTCAAAATGGGCCTAAATAACTTGCAGGGACTGAAACTACAATTCTGAAAACTTGTTGCTGAGCTGAGCAGCTCTGGCGGGCCGCGTAAGCCTGCCTTGGCTCTTACGCGGGGCGCGAGCGACCCCCAGTTTAGCAGAAAATGTGTTCCAACTGTTCCCCATTTTTGCAAATGGTTTTGAACATTCTATGGGCTCATTTAAGGGTGCACATGGTATTACAAATCAGGGGTGCACTTGTAAGGCCAAGATTAAAGCTCGTTTTTCGAGGAACGATCTTAACTGTGGTCCAAAAACTATAAATACCCCCAAGTTTTGCAATCCAAGCTCACATTTGATCTGGCCATTTCTCTAAGTTGAAGTTTCTTTACTTCATACCTGAGAATTCTAGATCAAAACCTCCATTTCTTGGACCCCTTGTAAGTATTCTTTCGTTCTTTTATGCGTTTTAAGCACGAAAGTCAAACTGTGTTTGACTTTCTGCTTTGACCAGTTTATGGTCAACACGAAGTTCGTTTGAACTTCGCAACGTGAGCGTAATCACGATGGTCAAAGTCCTCGGTGACTATACCTACTGATTACCACGTTATTTAGGTATAGTGACGAGTCATAGTTTCGGTCAAAATGCGCGTTTATGCGTATTTTGTAACCAAACTATTATTTGGTATCAAAACCCTTTGTTTTGATATCAAACTTGTTTTCTAATTTCGTTAAACATGTTTTAACATGTTTAACTCGTCACTTTAGGTTTAGTGCTTATGTAGGGTCGTAAGATAAGCGGTCTAAACAACCGCTTAGACTTTCGAACCTGACCCGTTTGGTCAATCATTAGGATCCGACCAGACATATCTTGTAACCATAGTTGTATAGGGAATAACCTTCTGAGGTTATACCTTATGCTCACTACGTTTAGTTAGTTGTATGATAGGTAGTTTATATGCCTTAGGAAAATGACCAAAATGCCCTTTTTACGCATAAATTCATTTTAAGCATATGTAACCTAAATTTTGACATCTAAACTGATTAGGCAACATTATTAGACTTGTTAAGGCATATAATACTTGTCATAGGACTAGCTAGGAGGTCCGAACGCATTTTACACGAACGACGCGTTAAAGTAGCATAAGCTACCTAAACGGGTCGTAATGGGTCGTAAGCACTTAGGATAGGTTTAGATTTAGAATGTAGGATTTGTTAAACCATATCACATGAGTTCCTATGCTCATTTGGTTTACGAAACCACATTTGATCCAATCTTCCGATTTAGGTCCGGTTTATTAACATAGTTACCTATATTAGGTGCCGATTGATTCCGTGATCTTTCTAGCATTGCTTGGTGGTTATCCAAAGACTACTAAGCAATCTCAAGTGAGTACATAGTCCCCTCTTTTACTGTTTTCAAATATTTTGGGGTGAAACACATGTGCCTACTTGTTACTTTCGTGCTTTTCATGCTTTCTTAACATATACTTGCTATATTCATTAGTACGCATATAGTACATGATTTCATATTATTTTGCTATGTATGTTCACTTAGCATGCTATCACATTGATTTTCATAAATACTTTTGTCGCATATGTTCACTCAGCATATGGACACATTGATTTATATTGCATTTCTGTTGCATATGTTCACTCAGCATATGGACACATTGTTTTACATTTCTACCTTGTATGTTCACTTAGCATACTAGGTACATTGTTTTCATAAAACATGCTTACATTTGGTATGAAATTTGGTTTGTTTAACGAAACTAAAATACGTTCATTAACATTAGCTACGCCGCTCGGTAGTAAGTAGTGGTACCATAGGACTTGACAACTCCCATTTCTGAAATCCTGGGTTTGTTTGGATGGAAGGAATGACTGAATCTGAAAACATTTTTGATAACCCTTTGATTTGTTCTAAGGTTTATCTTACAGTCTCAAGGCTTGGATGTATACGTTTAACAATACCACATAGATGTTTGTATCAGTAGAGCATGCATTTGTTTTACAAAACATAACTTTTGATTTAAACTTTGATTTATTCAAATATATTGTTTTGTACATTTTACATATGGTTTGAGTAGATATTTTTATTTACTTTGCCATACATAACATTTGATACACATTACATGATTTACATTTGACAATAGACATGGTATACATATACATTTGACATTTGTTTTAAACAAGACATGTTGGTGGTTTGTTTGGGTAAGTGATTTATATAACGAGGCGTGTGTAATATGATAAAAGCATGGTGGATACGCCGCTGGTACTTCCTATATATAAGTGCTTTTATGATATTACATATCGTAGCGTTATGTAAACCATTTCAATTTAGACATATTATATTTTATACAAAGAACATATTTTCACATAAACATTGTTCTACAAATAACATAACTTATACAAATTCATTTTACTTGGTTATTTATTTAACCACACATCTTTCTTTTACATATCATCTATTTGCTTATCGATTTTCATATGATTTATAAAAGAAAACTTTTTAAATAAGATTCATGACTAACTTTTATTAAACTTTTCTTTCAAATACAAGTCATGAATCCTAAATCAATAAACCTATGTATCTCATAGGCATTTTTATGCTGACGTACCTATTTTCACATGTGTTTTCAGGAGCTGATGCATAGGATGAGCAAGATACACTTAGGCGGACCTGTGCCTTAGTGACATAAAATGAAGCTAGACTAGTTTAAATTATGCTATGTACTCTTTGTTTCTGTTGTTTAAGACAATGTAACCCCTTTGTTTATAAATAAAACAAACTTATAATTTCCATGGTTGTGAAACAATAATTCTGTTGCAACACTCCCCGACGTTTCTGCCACAATTTGATGTTTTACGCGGTCGGGGTGTAACTGATGGACACGGGGCCGTGCCCAATGGACACAGGGCCGTGTCCGGGCTTCTATGCAGACTATAAATAGGGGTGCTTGGTTCATTTCAAAGGCATCCCTTGGCAAACCACCTCTCTCCCACTTCACCCACACTCCACCACCATCACAACACCCACATCCACCACCATCATCCATCATAGAGTGTGTGTAGTAGTCTCGGGATCCAAGATTGATAGTAAGAGTTCTTGACAATCAAAGGCCGTGTTTGCCTAAGTCTCTTACATCACTTAGTGAAGACAAACGTTTAGTGTAATACTTTTGTTTTTTTAATCTTTTCGCACTTTTTATTTGGTTTTGTATTAATGACTTTAATAACTAGTTTCTTATGTTGAAGGTGAAACTTCCTTATCATTTGTCCGTGGTGTCTTGGCGTTATTTTACTGTCTATATAAAATAAAAGATTTACACCATTCATATCTCCACGGTCTATATGGAGATATGTTGGCTACCTGGTCGGGGGTTAAGGGAATGGTTTGGTAAGGTTCTTGCCTTGTTTAGTGTATAGATCCTGCAAGGACCTGGGTCAAGCTTACTAGGACCTCCTTCAATACCCATTGGTATTGGATGGCGGGGGTGCGAATGGCTTGATCCCCTCATATGTAAACTACTATTAATACATTAACCCGGCTACTTGGGATTGTATCCCTGCTGACTCAAACCACTTAGCCGAGGGTAACGTCACCTTCAAAAGAGGGGCCTAGCACATTACGCATTAATAACTTAATTAATTATCTTCCAATAATACAACCCTTTAGGATTGTATCCTTGCTGACTCAAACTACTGGGTTGAGGGTAACGTCACCTTCAAAAGAGGGGCCTACTACTATAACTAAGATAATCTCTTAAAAAGTGCAAAAGTGCGGAAAACATCAAAGGTTACACTAAAGGCGTGTCGGATCCAAGTGATTCATCTTGTCTATCTGTTTTATTTTTATTTTTATTTTCAGCATTTTTAGTTAGTTTTCATTTTCTTGTTTAAAACCTTTTTTCTAAATTTTTGATTTGATTAGACGTTGAGGATAAACCGGTACTAAAAGCTCTTGTGTCCTTGGACGACCTCGGTATCTTACCAACGCTATACTACGCTCACGATGGGTGCACTTGCCCATATGTGTGTTTAGTGTTAGTAAAATATCTTGTTTTATAAATTTAAAACTTGAGTAAAGTGTTAAAAAGGGCTAAAAATATACTTAAATATATATCACACTTAACGCACATCACCTTCGTTGACCTTGACCGATCGAATACACATCCGATCCAACTGTCTGATTTTTTTTAAAAACTGATTGTTTGTTTGTGATTTTACAGGTGATTCAAAGTGAAAAAAGAGGACCATGGCTGAAGAATTTTATAACACGTTCTACAAGGCGTTTACATCCGAATCGTCTGAAACGTCGACTGTCGCACCGAAAAGCATCTCAAAAGCAATAACAGAAAATATCAATCATGATAATTTTTATGGGACGCACTCAAAACCACCAAAGCTGGATAGTATTGAAGACTATACGTGGTGGAAGGAGTGTTTCATCAACTGGGCCAAAGCTTACGCGCACGAGAGGTGGTTTTGTTTAGAGTTTGGATATAATAGACCTGTCAATGACAAAGGCGAAGAAATCCCACTCAAGAGCTTAACCACTGATGACAAGAAAAACTTCTCATATGAACAGAGAATGATTGCTCTAATCCAATCATCGATTAGAGATGACATTTTTGCATTACTTGAACATGATGGGTCATCAAAATCTATTTGGGAAGCTTTAAGGATTAAGGCTGAGGGGGGTAAAAAAATAAAGAAAAATAAAATTGCTTTGTTAAAGAAAGAGTTTGATTTGTTTGATAGTCTAAAAGGAGAGCCGGTGAGGCAAATGATTGAGAGATTTTGCCATTTAAAAATTGAGCTTGATAGGTTTGGAATAGTAAAAACACGAGAGGAAATTATAGATAAAATCATTGAAGCGTTACCACGAGCTGATCAGTAGCAAACGTTCGTGTTTATATTGAAAAACGATGTGTTATATGATACAATTACTCTTGATATGCTGATTGAAAAGATTGAAACTTATGAGCTTGAATTGCAGAAACAGAGCAAGATGAACAGTTATTCACATCAACAGAATGTTGGTCTTTATTATAAAGGTAGCATACCTTCGGTGACAGTTAGTGAATCACCAAAGACAGCATTTAGTGTTGAAAAGACAAAAGAACCACAGAAAGGCTCATCAAGTTATAATCCAGGGTATCATTCGTCTTCTGCAAAAGCAAATCCTGAAGAATAAGAAGAAATTCTTTGCAACATCGCTTTAAAGTTGAAAAATTCTCCGGCAATGAGCATCAACTCTGCTAAACAGCAAATGAGTTTTCTCGCATCTGTCCTGGATTCGTATGAAGGTCTTGTAGCTGGTAAAATTGGAAATTTTGAGTTAACCAAAGAAGACTACGACCAGATTGATCCAGAGGAAATGGAATTCATCGATATTTGATGGTGTTCGGAAAGTTGCATCCGCAGAGCTCAAAGATACATGGAGATTACTGGTAAGCAGTCAATTAGTGGTCCATCAACGAAACTGGGGTTCGATAAGTCTAAAGTGACCTGCTTCAAGTGTAAGCAGAAAGGTCATTTCAAGAGAGAATGCAATAATTCTGTAGTTGATGGAAACGAAAATCCTTTCAATGAAGATTATTATCAAAAAGCAATTTATCACAGAAGCAAAGAAGAGCCACCGAGTGTGAAACAAATTGAGAATAATCCAAAAGAAAAATCAAGAGGTTGTGTGGTGATACAAGATGACGAAGGGTTTAACTGGAGCGAGTTTCTTCCAGAAGATGATATTGTTGATGAACAGTTCAAAGCAAAAGCCAAAAAGGAAGCATTGAACAAACATCGTGCTTTCATCGCTGAGATAAAAGAGAAAACAAGAGAAGAGATTTTGAAAGAGAAAACATACAGAGAGAGATGCATTGCTGGATACAGAATTGAAGAGATGGAGAAAGAATACGAAGAATCGAGGAGCAATGGAAGATATGACAAGAAGCGAGAGTGCTTTATCAACAAAAAAGGTGAACCAGTTGTCCACCGAAAGGAGATAGTGTATGAAGATGTTCTTGCAGTAATCCCTCTGTCTGGCGAATTTTATGCAAATATTGAAAAAGATAGAAATTATGAGAAAAAGCTGAAGAAAATTGTCAGAGACGTCATGACAGTGAGTCTACGACGAAGAGATGAAGAGAGGATGAAGAAGAATGTTGAGAATCTGGTGGATGAACTGAAGAAAGTTGCTGAGGAAAAGAAGGTAGATGAAGAAAAGAAGGAAGAAGAAGAGATTGTGAAAGAAGAAGATGTTGAAGAAAAAGAAGTTGTTACTGAAGAACAGCAGGTGGGTGAAGAAGAAATGAAGAAGAAAGAGGTAGAAGAAGTGAAGATGGAAAGTTCGATTAAAGTGGGTGATACTGATGTTGTTGGTGTTGGTGAGGATCAGAAGAAAGAAGAAGCCAATCAGATAGAGACAACAGAAAAAGCCGAGGTGCCAATCACTGAGGTAAAAACTGATTCTGAAATCTTAAACAGAAATGTTGAACAGTGCAAGAAATGCATGAAAACGTGCAGTGCTTGTACTGAAAAAGATGAACAATTCAGAACACTAGATCTTGAATTCACTAAAATCGAAAATGTTTTTAAAGAAAAATGCAAAGAAATACTAGAAACCGAAAAAGTTTTAAAAGAAAATGATGAAAAACTTTCACAAAAATGCAAAAGGTTAGAAAAAGAAAATGAAAGTTTGAAAGAAAATGTTTTGAAAATGACAAAAGAATGTGAGCAAAAAGAAAATGAATTTCAAGAAATGAAAAAGGAATACGATTCAATAAAACTTGCATACCATATTACAAAAAAGTTATATGAAGATTTGAAGAGTCAAATGAAACTTGTTCAATCCAGATTGAAATATTGTTCTGAAACATCTGATACGCTTAAGCGGCAGTATGAAATAAAGCAACAACTTGTAAATTCTTACATTGAAGATGTTGCTAAGCTAAAGCGTAAAATAGCTGATTTAGAACAAGATAACAACAAGTTACATAGTTATCATGCTTCATCATATGTTCTTGAACGCATTTTCAATCTAAAACCAGATGGTAAAGATTCTGAGCAAAACAAGAAATGTATTGGCTCGGAATATCATCAGGTTCCACCACCGTTTGAGGAAAAGTTCACATTCTATGATGACGAGAAGGTGGAAAAAGCTTTCAACATGGTCGATCAATTGCCAGACAATATTGACGTAACATATTCAAAATCTGATGATTCTAGTGATTCAGAGGTGGTAGGTAAGGTCGTTGAAAGTGTCTTGAAAGAAGAGTCGATTGAAACAGGTAAATCTGATTCACATGATGAAAATGAAGGTAGTTTTCATGAAGGATATCTGAAAAACTCAAAATCTGAGAAAAAGGATTCAGAATGTGATTTCAGAAAAGATTGACAAAGTTTTCAAAATGATTGAAATTGAAAAGTCCGAAATTTCAAAGTTTGCTGGAAAGAGTTACAAAACTTTTTATAACAAACCTGGTTTCAAAAAGAAAAACATGAAGGCTGGGTTGGGTTATAAGAAGAAACAGAATTGGAAAAGAAATAAAACGCCAAATTATCAGGCAAAGATGAATTTTGTTCACGGAACAAGTTCAGAAGAAGAGAAAGAACTCCAATTTAGACGTCAGTCTAATGAAGAGTTCTATGCTCAGAAAAAGCAACAACAACAGGTCAAAGATGTCTCAAAGAGAACATGTTTCAAATGTAATCAAACAGGACATCTTGCACGCAAGTGTCCAAATCTAAAACCTGTTGGTGTTGAAATGAAAAAGAAGTCTGATGTTGTGAATCAGAAGTCAACCAAGTTTGATTCAAAGCAAACTTGGAAGCCGAAAATATCAAAGGCTGACTCACAACAAACATGGAAACCAGTGACACCTAGACTTAGAACAACACAAAGTTGGAAAAAAACTGTTGATGCAACAAAACCAAACCAGTTTTTGAAACCAAAAGTTGTTGTTCAAAATCAAAATGTTCAAAATGAATCACGTTTTTACAAGAGAAATGCTTCAAAAGGACAAGGCTGGGTGGTTAAGACACAACCTGTTTCTGAACATAAAACTGATTCAATCAAAAGGAATGAAGTAAAAGATGAAAAATTGTTTGTTCAAAATGATGATACTTTCCAAAATTGAATGAAGCTTATTGTGTTGAAATGCCTAAGGTCAAACAGACCTGGGCTAACTTGTTCAAGTAATTGAGTAATTTGAATGTGTAGGTGCTTCAGAAACAGAATAAAAGTCAAACCAATGGAGGAAGCAGCCTGGCACGAGAGGAAGAGGCTGCTGGTCCCTGCAACTGTTAAACAGGGAGCTTGTTCGATTTTTTTACATAAATAAACCATATTTCTTAAAACCCTAAAAATTGAAAAATTTAAAAACAAAAAATATGTTTTTATTTTGTCAAAATTTTGAAAAATCAAAAATATTTTTTTTTTTAATTTTGTCAAAAAAAAAATTCAAAAATATGATGATTGAATATGCCGAAACCCTCACGGCTGAACAAACATGATTAATTTCACAAGATTGAAAAACGGTTTTCAAACTGTAAAATATCAATGTGTTGTAAATCATGGGGGTATATTTTCTGCAAAACAGAACATGTGAAGCAGAAAATGGACGGCAAGACAAAGCTTTCAGTATCAGGTTGTGAAAAATTTCTTTAAATGGTTTTGAATTTTAGGGGGAGTAAGTAATTGTCAGAAAATCCAAAAACATTAGAAAATTTGAAAAAGCCAAAAACATGATAAAATTCAAAAATGAGTTTTTGTGTAAAAAGATGAAATGATAGTACATCAGTAGACAATCACAGTACGCTAAAGAAATGGAAAGTTAAATGTGATAAACGGTCTCACTGATGATATGTCAGTAGGTTTTTACACGCTTAGTAGATTGTTTTCGAGATATAAACCTAAATATCAAATACTTACTTATCTCGTGGGGAACATCTCTCGGATATATGGGTAACCCCCGAAATCTTGTTTGAGAGATTGCCTGATTCTGAGATACTAGGTCTTTATACTGTTTGATATCTGGGGTATTATACCTGGTCTTCTGATATTGCGGAAGCAATGGCCTAGACCTCGTATAATACTTTACGCGCTTTAAAAGCTTACTCTCTGCATAAAAATTGAGTAAATATCGAAAGATATGAATCAATTGCAGTGGTAGAAAAGATTCTCTAAAGGGAACACACTTAAAGTCGAGCCTTCATCTATTTAACTGAACGGAAGTTCATACCTGAGCTCTCAAGGTCTCGCACTAACCCAGATACAGATATCAGATTGGTATACTCACCAGTAAGACTGAATCTAGGGAATTTTGATACATGAGTATATTCTGAGGTGGGACACGCGAATAAGTTAAGTCCTTAAAACACTAATCCGTATCTCGAATCAATTGAACTTTGTGTAAAAATTTTAAGTGGATCAGTATACTGACAATCTAAGTGAATCGTTTAGAACTTAAAATGTTTAAAGCTCAACGATGCTAGTGATTTGTCATAAACTGATATGATCCTCTAACGCAAAATCAAACAAAAATATTGTCTGTAAATATGTTTGTAAATATTTCTTTACTGCTTTATGTTTCAGAAAAATACAAAAAGTTTTTTTTATTCCACTTTATTTTCGACAACCGATGTCTGAGAAGCTGAGTTTCAAAATATAAATATGCTGATCATAAAACAAGTTCATTAATTTGAAACTTGAAGTTTTTATCATAAAAAATCAAAAACAGTTTGTGATATCTCCAAGGTCATTAAGTTGGACTTGGATGATTAACTGTGAGGGATTTGGATTCTTAAATTGTAAAATCGGTTGTAAAGAGCTAGATTTCGATTTTGGATACTTAATACTGCCGAATCTATAAAGCATTTTGATAGGGGGGAGAGAATCAAGTATTCCTGGATATATTCAGATTATTATATTTTAGAGCCAGGATCTTGATTAAATGTTTTTAAGAGCCAGGTCACGATTCCTGGACAACCGAAAAAGCTTCCACTGTCACATATTTGAAATGTTTTAGCTTATGCTGAGAGAGCTAGGTAATCAATCCTGGATGTTCAAAATGTTTTTACTTATAAATGTTTGAGAAATTGCAGATGTTGTACCAGATTACGATCCCGATAGCCGAGTCTAAGGGGGAGTCTGAAGACGAGATCGACGCAAGGGGGAGCTTGTATCTGGAAAGCCAGGTGTCGATCCTAAAAGCATGGAAGCTTGACGAAAGGGGGAGCCTGAAGAAAAAGTCTACTGAAAGAGGGAGCTGAAGCTGAAGACAGATCCACGGGGATTTTGTTCAAGAAAGAAGGAGTCTATGTTGCTGAAAACGTGTTAAAGCTTCAAGAAGACTCAGAGAGAGAGAAAGATAAGACGCTACGAGATTGACTGCGGCAATATCCAAGGGGGAGTCTGTTAGTGCAGTAATGTCTATTGCCTCCATCAATCCAGTTCGTAACAGAATTAGAAGAAAACAAGACTTTATATTGTAATATTTAGGGAAAAGGCAAGGTGGGATTTATGTAATTAATGAGAAGTCTCATTAAAGCCTTGGCCTATAAATAGAAGACTTAGGGTTTTCATTTAGAACTTTTGCCATTTGGAGATTGGAAAGCTAGGAGCTAGAGAGAGAAACTAGAGAGAGAAAGTGGCAAAAGGTGATTCGTGGTGCTTTGTACGATTTCATACATTTCTATAGAATCACAGATTGAGTACGGTCTCGTGTTCAGTCCATGCACGTGTACGGATTCCGCACGTCACACATGTCGATACGCAATCGTTACGGAGTCGAAATCCGATCCTACAACGACGAAACACGAACGGACGCGAAAAACGATCCAAATTACGCGATGAATGGAATTTTAGCATTCCTATCACTAAAATAAAATATTTTAATGATTACAAAAAATTTTGGATGTCCGGATATGTTCAGAACGTAAGATATGGGCGTAAATGCAAACTTATGCACTTTTTGACGCTTTTAGTCCCTATTGATCAAATAAGTTTATTTTTTTCACACCGAACCCCTCAAAGCCTATTTCTAAGCTATGTAAAGGATATTTATGGTATGTTTAACTTATGATCTTGTTCCGTAATGTTCGTTACTATATGAATCGGCATACTTTCGCAGTTTGTCGCAAATAGTCCATATTGATCAAATAAGTTTATTTTTTTGCACACCGAACCCCTCAAAGCCTATTTCTAAGCTATGTAAAGGATATTTATGGTATGTTTAACTTATGAACTTGTTTCGGAATGTTTGTCACGTTAAACTGATTACGTTTACGCATCAGTTTGCGTATAACTTTCCAGAAAGCGATATAGAGTTTGAAATTGAACAAAAATCAAAATGTGCCAAATGTTAAACATAAATAAACAAATACTTGGAACAAATCACATTGTTTTATTGATAATTGAACTGTTTAGGGTTTGTACAATGATTACAAGCACAGATGTCACAAAAATCATCCGAAGGGAAGACACTCATCTAGTCCAGAATTCCACCCATTTGCCTTCCGCGCATGGGAGCAACATTGGACTAGGGGGACCTGAAGGGGTATGGCCCAAATGCTGCATCAGTCATACGCACGTTGGGCCCTAACCACACTCAACCATCAAAACTCAGCCAGTTCCAAGACTCGTGCACAAGACCTAACCACATACGCGCAACCTTGACAAGTTCATGGCAATGCGCCAGTACAAATAGCAACTGCCCACAATCAATCAGCGTGCGCCAGGTTTGCCCAACCAATTTCCACGATGAACAATCGGGAGATATTAACTGCTCCATTATCTCTACTCACAGCTAAAGACAGACACAACAAGTGTGGGAAGCAACTTTCCCGCACCTGGGCGACAGGTAAGCCTAAAACTCAATCTTTATTTTCCAGCACTCCTAACAAGTCTAGTACTCCTCCCACGCTTGCACGCGGGAGCAGCACTCCTAACAAGTCTAAAACTCAATCTTTCTCCGATCTGCCTCATCCTGTCACTGTTTTCTAAAATTTCTTCTCCGAAAGTTTGGAGCTCTTGCACATTTTCTGCACTCATTGGGGGTGCAGGTGCTGGTACTGGATCTGGGTACTGTGGCATGGGTTCTTCCTGGGGATACGGATTCTCTAGGATCTCCCTAATGTATTCATCATTATCATAGTAGGGATCTAGAGGGTCCAGACCTGGGTAAGCTGCTAGTTTCGGCATGGGTTCGTCTGTTAGGTGGTAGCGTTGTACATAATCCCTATGATCATCGAACCACGGGTCGTAGTCTAGGTCTAAGGGATTGGGTGCTGGTATCCTAGGTATCTCTTCTGGATTAAAATCATGCATTTGGACTTGGTTTTCTGGGTTGTTTTCAATTTCCATTGGTTGTGTGGGAAACAAGGGTAATGGTTGAGGAGCTATGAGTTGCTCTAGGTTTGGGTCGGCAGCTGTGGTTGCTAAGATATGGAAGTTTGCTAAACTCCTATTAAGCATGTCTTGGGTGTGGGCATCTGTTTCTCTTTTAGCGGCTGCTAGCACTCGTTGCTGTTGTAACTTTTTCATTCTTTTCATACGTTCATGTGCTCCCCTACTGAACCATCCTCTTTTTTAGGAGGGAATGGCTCTTCAGACTGAGCCTTAAACACGAATATCCCATCTTCATTGTCAGCTAAATACCCTGAGAGGGCAGGCTGTGAAGAGGTGCCTTCGCTTCTAGGTGAGCCGGACAACTGATGATAAGCGTCGAAGGGTCCTTGATCGCTCATACTGTAAACTAACAAATAGTCAAATAACACACAACAATAAAATACATATATGCACGTATTTCCATAATTAAATTCCTAACAATTTGAATAATATCTTGGTGTCAGCAGAACACTTCTGTGGCTGAATCAGTGGCTTAGCTCTGATACCACCTTCTGTCACAACCCCCGTCCCCTAATAACCCGGGAACGGGCGGCCATGGCCAGTTTTGGTGGTATCCAGGTGTTTATCATTTTGGCAGCGGAAATTACATCAGGACTGTAGTTAGGAAATATTTTATCAGAGTAAAACACCACACTTTCATCATGTTAAACACGTGGGAATAATCCCAAGTTTTAAGTACACACATTTTCATAGGAATAAATCCTATTTTATTTAATCAAATATCTCTTAATTTAGGTAACTTTATTGCCACTTTTCTAAGCCTTCAGTGCTGTCCAGCTGGCTTCTATTTGGCTTTCACATTTTATTACTTGAAACACGTTTAAAAACATTTTGTCAGTGGGAAATACTGGTGAGTGAATCCCAGTTTAATCAAGTTAAATAAAACCATTGTACAGTATTGAGGGCGGTCACGCAATTACATTTGTTTCCATCTACTTAATTACCACCCACGGTACTGTCAACCCGACTTGTGGTTGTAACACCCCAAATTTCGTATGTTATAAAGTAATATTATATTTGTTTTTGAGATGATATATAACAGAAAAATGGTAAGTATTAAACGGTACCGTAAGAAAATGATAGCAAGTTTAAAATATATGTATGTAACTAAGTTAACCAAAGGAAAGGTAACCTAGTTAATGTGAAAAGAAAGAATATGACATGTATTAAAAGACAAGGGACTAAAAGTGTAAAGGTGTAATGAAAAATTAATAAAACAAAAAAAGGCCAGTGTGTTTCCTGGCTATGTGCGTACGAACGAGAGAGGGAGAGAGACCCAAAAGAAAACTAAACCCTAACCTTCAAAATCCATCAAATTAAAAGGGAAAATGGTGGTTAATCGAATGCATGAGCCAGGAACTTCGATTATCTAAGTGTTCTTGACATCCAGTAAGTCTAATTTCATGATTTGGTAATGTTTGATGAATCGGGTTATGTGTAATCAGCAAATTATGTACATGATTTAGCATGATTGCTGAGTGATATGAACATATAGAGGTTGAATTATGCTTAAATTTGACTATATTGATGGTTTGGGGTAAAACCTACTTGTAATTGTAGGATAATGAAATTAGTGAAGTTTATGGATGAATTTTGTGATGTTGACGCTAAATTATGTGATAGAAGGTGTCTTAGATTGGTAATTTTGATATAAATCATATGTAGTATGGTATGGTATTGATTGTGAAAGACTAGATTTGCCCATTGATGAATTAGGATGGATATGTTATAACTACTTGTACATCATGCTTCATAGTTAGTACACACGCCATGTGTTCGATGAAATGCCTAAGAAATGATTTAGTTGAAATTTGACATGAATTCTTGATTTAATGGTGATGTAAGTGAAAATAGATGTATGTGTAATTATGATAAGTCATGATGAATGAACCAAATGCATATGTGAAGTAATGTTTATGAATGCTAAAAGTATGAAGTTATAATGTATAGGCGCAAAGAAGCACGAAGGCACGAGTCACTTGAAGTCGCAAGCATCGCAAGACCACGGTAAGTTCATATGAACTTAACTCTCCTTTTATGTAGTTCTATGGATGATAACTTAGTAATTAAACCTTAGTGTTGAGTTGTATGCTCGTTCATGGTAAAATTTTGATATGATGTATGTTGGAAAACGGATAAGTAGCACAATAGTTTCGGATGTATAGTGACCACTCAAGTGAGTCAAAATCGTTTGGAAAGTAGGATGTGAAATGGTTAAGTAATGACTTGTTGTAAACGGGTCAAAAATTATGAAATTGTTTCAAGTATGTATGATAAAATTTACCCGTTGTAAATGGGTTAATTAGGACATGTATGACGAATAGCAACGATGTTTGAGTATGGGCTCATTATTAATGGGTCGAATGGAATGTATGCATGAATGTTATAAGATGTTGGAATGAAAGAAAGTTTACGGAAATATTGCCATACGGGAAGAATGGTTCAAACAAGAATTGTGAACAAAAATGGTAAATTGCAAATGGGTCGAATAATGATAAGTGAATGGAAGCCTTGAATTTCATTTAGTATTTGAACTAACAAATGTTTTGGTGTTATGTATGGTAGGTAAATCTCATGCTTGATGTTGGCGAGCTCGGACGGAACACACTATATCGCCCTTATGCTCTTTCGGTTCAAGTTATCTTTTGTAATGGGTCAAAAATCATTTTGTAATGTAAATGTTAAAGTTTTATCTAGGATGGTCGTAGTAGTTTAAAGTTTTAAATATTACTTTGGGTAGTTCGGACAAAAATGCTTTTGATGAAACTTATATTGTCATAACTTTGTATCTTTTAAAAATGTTTTTTTAGAACATATTTCGAATGTTGATGTTAAAAGCAGGGAATCGTTTATATTACGAATGGGTCATGCCCAAATTTTGTAAAAAAATGTATGAAGTTTATTTTATTTATCGAATGTGAAAAGTGGGCGTCACAAGTTGGTATCAGAGCCGAGGTTTGAGGGATTCAAGTATTAGAGTTAAAATGCTTGAACTCAAACCGAAAGCTCGTATGAAGGTGTGTTCGTTCCGAAGCGCTATGCAAGTAAGTAAATCGTAAATTTGATTATGTTTACAGTTAGAAATAAAAGAGGATTTATAGGCTATCATCTTATAATACAAATTTTTGATGCAAATAAATATGATAAACGGATGTGTATTTTTATTACGAACGCGTCGGAAAAAGAATCACCTAAAACGGACTTGCGAAACAAAAGTTATGACAGTTTTAAGTTGGATTTTTTTTTAAATTGGAGCTGGGCAATTGCAGCAGCAAACAAGCAAACCTTCTGTCGAAAACGGGGCGTAGCATCGCGCGACGCCCACCCCTTATACCCGTCGCGTAGCGCGACGCCCTTAATTTCCGAAATTTGTTTGAATTTTGTTGTTTTGACTTATGAAACTTGTTTTAACTAGTTTTAAGGCCTCATAACCAATGTTTAAGATAATTTTTATATTAAGAGTGATGAGGGAAAGTATATACGAAGGGCGAAAAGGTAAATCATTGTGATCAAAGATTTTGATCTACACGATACGACATGATCGTCGATGACGATAATGCATGAAGTATGAAATGTAAAATTGATTGTAGTATGATAAAATGAGTTAACTATGATGAAGGAGAGTATGAAAAGAAATTTAATGAATGAAATGAATGTTTTATGTAGATGGCGGATAATGTAAACGTGAATGATAATGAAACCATGAATATAAGTTGACTAACACGAAGGCAATTAGTTAAAGAACGAAGGAATAAGAAGTAAGTGTAAGAATGAATGTATGTTTTGATTAACATGTCTAGAATGTGCGTAATGAAGGATAGTATGGTTTTATGACCTGCGGAAATGAATTATTGAAAGCAAAATAATGCATGAATGATAAAGAAATGAATGATGAACGGTATGCGGTGAGGTCACGAAGTGACCGTTAACACCAAGAATGATGAATAGTATGCGGTGTGGGCACGAAGTAGCTGTTAACGCCGAGGATGATGAAAGGAATGCGGTATGGTCACTAAGTGGCTATTAACACCCAGAATTATGAATTAAAAGCATGATGACCATAATTAAAAAGGACAAAGGTCAATAAGACGTAAGTATGATGGCATGAAGTAACATATAACGAAGTGAAAAGTTATATATAAAATTAACGAATGTCTAATAAGTAAGAGAATGAAAGTCATTGAAATATGTTAGGCATGTTAACATATTTCCTTAATTATGTGGTAGAATATTTTTTTAAGGCAAATCCAATAGTTTCGTTAAGTTTTCGAAAATGCAACCATGATATTAGGATCCTCTAAATGTCAACCGGGTCATGTTGAAATGTTTAGAAGTAAGAACGTATATGATTGGAAGGTTGTGAATGAAGTTCTAGTTGGGTTTATCAACCCTATAATGAGAAATAGGTGGTGTAGTCATAAAGGACCGTTAACACCTAGCATGAAAGAAAGGAAAGTATAAAAATTTTAAAATGATAGAATGAAATGAACATGACCATAGAATAAATTTTAATAATGATCTCGAATGATATAGTAGATGGCTGATGAAAACGAAGAAATTGTTAATGAAATATGTTCCGAGTAGCGGGTGGTGAGAGAAAGTAAGTAAGAAGGATGAAGGATTCTATTCCCCTATGAACGAAAGGCATGTAACAGCACAGTGTAACCGCACCATGATATTGTCCGCTTTGGCGGCCAGCACGCCCCCGGCGTCCGCCCCTCACGGTTTTCAAAACACGTCATAATGGTGAAGGTATCCAGCCCCTTATAAGGAAGCCTTTGTTCCCCTTCACAACCGATGTGGGATGTCACAATCCACCCCCCTTAAGGGGTCCAGCGTCCTCGCAGGACCTGGCACCACCGGTCCGGCCCTGGCTTTGATACCATTTGTAACAGCCCAGTGTAACCGCACCATGATATTGTCCGCTTTGGCGGCCAGCACGCCCCCGGCGTCCGCCCCTCACGGTTTTCAAAAAGCGTCATAATGGTGAAGGTATCCAGCCCCTTATAAGGAAGCCTTTGTTCCCCTTCACGACCGATGTGGGATGTCACAAGGCATGTGTGATGTGGCCTATCGTGACCGACGTTGATGATAATGTCCAAGTGGAATGAAAGTTATTGAAATGTGATCATGAATGCATCAATGTAACTTGAGATGACATGGAAAGTATATGAAGTAATGAATGTAGAAAATATTTAATTGTAGATGACGGACGAAGGAAACACAAACGATAACAAATGACACGGTGGGAAGGAATAAGAGCAATTATTACGAAAGAGGATGGTATGGTCCTAGAAGGTAATGAAAGGTAGGAATGATAATTACGATTAAGCTTAGAAAATATTGAACAGGAAGGGATGATAGAATTTCGAGTATAGTATGGTCCTAAGGATAAAAATTTTGTCAAACAAAAAGTAAATGTTAGTAGAATTAAAATTTTAAGGGAAGATATTTATGTGGTAAGCATAGATAGATCCTTAAGAAAGGGTCGTAGAAGGATGAAAGTTAGAGTCATTAGGTGGGAAGGAAAGTATGAAAGCAAATGATGAGATACTTTTTCTCCACCTAACTAAAGATAAGTATAAACATAACAAGTAAGTGGCACAGATAGCCTGGTTGGTCAAGCATAATGTAGGACAAAAAGAACACATACATATATATATATAAATGATGCGTATGTGAACGTATGTGAGATATGTTGCAACTGGTTATGGGAATATGAGTAAGGATATCTTGATAGTTAATCGTCGTAGTCCTAAACGGGATATACGAGTAAGAGTAAAACATATGACAAATGTGGTAACATGTAATGGTGTAAGTAATAATTATATATATATATATATATACATATATAGAAAGATGTTGAGGTAATAAGATTATGATGAAAGAAGTATGCTCCGAACACGTTGGGTATTAAGCATGTGATGATTGGACTTATGAGGACTAAAATCAATAATGGGCTAAGACCTAGATGGATGATTTAAGCACTGACGAGGATAGAGATTTTTGTAAGAAATGGTAAAATGATAACTAGTATGTCTAAAATCAATAAGGAAGTATAAATGTGTGAATTAGTCCATACTGTAGGAATGGATTAACAAGCAACCAATAGTAATAGAGTCACTAAATGTTGAGGCAAGTATATGTATATGTATATATACACACACACATACTTTAGTAGCCAAAGTTTTTACGTCACAAGAGGGGGTGACTAGGAAGAATGATGATATTAATAATAAAGAAATCAAGTAGTAGGCTCATGGTGAGCATTATTGTTTCTAACGGCATAGTGAAGGAACAAGTATGGTTAATAACGTGGAAGGCAGGAGTAAATGACTCATAATGCTAGTAAATAAATTATAATCTTCATATCAATACAGGAAATAATGGCGGCTCTAAATTCTTGTTTATTGTAAAGTATGGTTATTAGATATCTTGAAATGTCATGATGGAAAGATGGTAAGAGTCGACCCGTATATCGGAAAGTGGGTAATAGAAAGGAAAGAAAAGCGAGGAATTGTTAAGAAAGCGGGGTACACACTTAGTATGCCAAATTTAGAAAAATTAGAAAGAACTGTATGGAAAATGTGAAAGGTTAACATCGAAGGAAGCTAGAATGAAAATATAAGAATGTGTAACTGTTAGAGGATGAATGTTACATAAAGAGGGGTTGAGTGGAATGTAAAATATGATGAATATTTGAATGGATATTTGAATCTTACCCTTTGTCAAGTTCCCTATCGTATGTGAGGAATTATTAGAAGATAATCCTCTAAAGAAATGTTCGAGAGTTAAAGTTTTTATACGCATGATTCTTGGTTCGTATTATAAAACAACCCTACGTGGTAGAGTGTAATCTCAATTATCGAATGAATGGTTGTGCCAAGTTTTTTGTAACTCACACGTGAAATGGAGTGGCATATGTAATGAGCTTATAATCTCGTATGTAGCGGAACCTAGGTTGATAAGAATTAACCCTTTGAGGTACAATGTTGGGTAATTGCCTTTGTATTACAATTGCTAGAAGGAATGACGTATGTATGACAGCTATGGAATGCGATGACAAGTATAGCTGAGTATGACACCTCGAGTGTAACATGAGTTGCTCAAATGTAAGTATTGATTACATGATCATATTGATAGCGTGATTAAAGACTTATGTTGGCCCTTGTAACCTAGGGATAGACGGTAAAGAAGTTAGAGCAGGATAGTATGTACACGATTTGTATAAATGTATACATTAAGTTGTGGTTAACCATGCAGTTATGATAGATTATCAGTGGAAGAAATATTAGTCTCGGGTAAAGATTATACGAAGGTATTGAAAAGTATGAAAAGAACTATCAAGCAAATGACATGAAAGAAATTTTGCTTGATATTGGCCTTGGAAGGATGGGGAGTATCTAGAAACTAAATAGTTAGAAACTATTGAATGATGTTTGATTTGTGAGTTAATATGAATGAATAGGAATGAACGAGTATGAATACTATGATAATTATTTCCCCTAAGTAGATGTTAGAGGTATGCGGGAATGAATAATCTGACAGATAAGTTTTAAGAAATCAGCTTAAACAATTGAATGATAATCATGAAATAATGTAATAGGATCGCTTTGATTCATACAAGATTGAATTACCAAATGTATTAGACAAGTTTAGAGTAGTAACGGCTGATTCATCACTAGGGATGATCGAATGAAAGCATGTTAACGAAGTTCGAGGTATGTAATTGCGAAGGGATACAGATAAACTCGTCAGAATGTATGTATTCAGGTTTCGGGGACGAAACCTTCTTTAAGGGGGGTAGACTTGTAACACCCTAAATTTCGTATGTTATAAAGTAATATTATATTTGTTTTTGTGATGATAAATAACAGAAAAACGGTAAGTATTAAACGGTACCGTAAGAAAATGATAGTAAGTTTAAAATATATGTATGTAACTAAGTTAACCAAAGGAAAAGTAACCTAGTTAATGTGAAAAGAAAGAATATGACATGTATTAAAAGACAAGGGACTAAAAGTGTAAAGGTGTAATGAAAAATTAATAAAACAAAAAAAGGCCAGTGTGTTTCCTGGCTGTGTGCGTACGAACGAGAGAGGGAGAGAGACCCAAAAGAAAACTAAACCCTAACCTTCTAAATCCATCAAATTGAAAGGGAAAATGGTGGTTAATCGAATGCATGAGCCAGGAACTTCGATTATCTAAGTGTTCTTGACATCCAGTAAGTCTAATTTCATGATTTGGTAATGTTTGATGAATCGGGTTATGTGTAATCCGCAAATTATGTACATGATTTAGCATGATTGCTGAGTGATATGAACATATAGAGGTTGAATTATGCTTAAATTTGACTATATTGATGGTTTGGGGTAAAACCCACTTGTAATTGTAGGATAATGAAATTAGTGAAGTTTATGGATGAATTTTGTGATGTTGACGCTAAATTATGTGATAGAAGGTGTCTTAGATTGGTAATTTTGATATAAATCATATGTAGTATGGTATGGTATTGATTGTGAAAGACTAGATTTGCCCATTGATGAATTAGGATGGATATGTTATAACTACTTGTACATCATGCTTCATAGTTAGTACGCACGCCATGTGTTCGATGAAATGCCTAAGAAATGATTTAGTTGAAATTTGACATGAATTCTTGATTTAATGGTGATGTAAGTGAAAATAGATGTATGTGTAATTATGATAAGTCATGATGAATGAACCAAATGCATATGTGAAGTAATGTTTATGAATGCTAAAAGTATGAAGTTATAATGTATAGGCGCAAAGAAGGACGAAGCACGAGTCACTTGAAGTCGCAAGCATCGCAAGACCACGGTAAGTTCATATGAACTTAACTCTCCTTTTATGTAGTTCTACGGATGATAGCTTAGTAATTAAACCTTAGTGTTGAGTTGTATGTTCGTTCATGGTAAAATTTTGATATGATGTATGTTGGAAAACGGATAAGTAGCACAATAGTTTCGGATGTATAGTGACCACTCAAGTGAGTCAAAATCGTTTGGAAAGTAGGATGTGAAATGGTTAAGTAATGACTTGTTGTAAACGGGTCAAAAATTATGAAATTGTTTCAAGTATGTATGATAAAATTTACCCGTTGTAAATGGGTTAATTAGGACATGTATGACAAATAGCAACGATGTTTGAGTATGGGCTCATTATTAATGGGTCGAATGGAATGTATGCATGAATGTTATAAGATGTTGGAATGAAAGATGCCATACGGGAAGAATGGTTCAAACAAGAATTGTGAACAAAAATGGTAAATTGCTAATGGGTCGAATAATGATAAGTGAATGGAAGCCTTGAATTTCATTTAGTATTTAAACTAACAAATGTTTTGGTGTTATGTATGGTAGGTAAATCTCATGCTTGATGTTGGCGAGCTCGGACGGAACATACTATATCGCCCTTATGCTCTTTCGGTTCAAGTTATCTTTTGTAATGGGTCAAAAATCATTTTGTAATGTAAATGTTAAACTTTTATCTAGGATGGTCGTAGTAGTTTAAAGTTTTAAATATTACTTTGGGTAGTTCGGACAAAAATGCTTTTGATGAAACTTGTATTGTCATAACTTTGTATCTTTTAAAAATGTTTTTTTAGAACATATTTCGAATGTTGATGTTAAAAGCAGGGAATCGTTTATATTACGAATGGGTCATGCCCAAATTTTGTAAAAAAAATGTATGAAGTTTATTTTATTTATCGAATGTGAAAAGTGGGCGTCACAGTGGTCATGTTACTCCTCACAAGGTAGTAACAAATTTTGTATACAAAACCCCAACATACCGACGATAATTGTAGAATACAAATACTCAATCACTGTTTAATATATTATTAATTATGTGAGGTTTTGTAAAAACAATTTGCAAAAAGGAGATTATTCACATTGCTGTCTTAGGTTTTCCTTTAAGGTTTCCTGGTGATTATCTATTAAATACACAAATGCACACGCGTTAGTATAATAACCCAATATTTACATTAGGAATACCCGCCCCAAGACGACATTCCAACGACTACGTCGGGCAGAACCACGGCAGCTGTTACGGAACCCTGGATCAATCGGGCAGCGTATCTAATACGTAACCGGGGGTTATGATACTTACAACGAGGAAAAACTTCGTTATTTAGGGGGGTATTATACCCGAAAAGCACTTTGACTATACAGAATTTCGTGAGAGAGAAAGAGATTGAACGATCGAAAGTGAAAGCTGATGGCCTCTATTTATAGTTGTGATTTCGGACTTCCTTGCGGCCCACGTAAGCCGAAGGATAGTCCTTCGCGGCCCACGACGTAGGGTTGTAGGCCCTAGGGTTGCTGATTCGTCGAGTTTAGCTTTGACACGATCATGACACGTGGCAGCACCGGGCTGCGCCCCATGTCCTTTAGCTTTCGCCCCGCGTAAGACGTAGCCAAGGCTACGCGGCCCGCGAGTGCATTTAAAATTTGATTTTTATTTAATTTTTAATTATATATTGTATTTTGGGCTCGGTTTTTACATATGGGGTGTATTTTAGGTCATATAGGGACATTTTAAAATATATTAGGGGTGTCGAAGATATTTTGAGGGTTGTTATAGTGTGATTCTCCACCCTCTCAGAGAAAGAGGTCCAATCATCCCGGCGGTGATTCCGTGTTTCTTCAGGAAGTTTTGTTGAAAGCTTGAAGATGGTGAGAAGCTTGCAGCTACAACTCTACTGGCTAAAGGCAACGACCTGAGTGCTTCTTCAAAAGTTGTCTGTGGATGTGGGGGAAGAGTTTGAGCTTGTTGGAGAAGCTGCTTGACGGTATACTCTGGGCTTCTTGGGAGGAAAAGAGGGAAGCTAGTGTGATAGATCCCGGTCCAGAGTGATCCATCAGGCATGAGATATGGATTTGGATCAGGACTAGGTCGTGCTCGGCTAACACTTGGAGACGTGGTGGTGCACAACGAAGGAGGCATAGGGGAGAGTGTAACCTCTGATTCATAAGATAAACGTACCCTAACTCCTTTGGTTCGTTCCTCTCGAACATACCCGTTTAAGTGCTCCATTAATTGTATAAAGTTATTCCTCACTCCCTCCAGGGTTATTTCCATGGTTTCAACCGGGAAAAGTACTTCACTCGGTGAAGATGGCATGGCCAGTGTAGATGGAGGTGTTTGGAAAGGTTGTGCATCTTGTGTTACTGGTGCGACATGAACTCCGTCGTGTTGGTGGAGCAGCTGCCCACTCTGGGAGTACCTGGAGGGCTAACGGAGGCAGGGAACTGCTCGAAACTTTTTTCGGATGATGATCATTTCCGGCCATAAAAGAATGTAACTTAGGAACAGGGTTATACTACTAGAAAATACTGTTCTAAGTAGCGCAACCCCACGGTGGACGCCACTTGTTAAAGCAACAAGAGTATGGCAGGGGGAAAGTCCAGGATCAACTCCAAAAGGTAGTTCCTTGGTCGGAATCTACAATCAAAGAACACCGTTAGTCTTAACGCGAGAGGTGGCCTCCCGCGTTTGGACTCCGGCGTGAGAATCGGTGAATGGTTCTTAAGAATGTAAGCGAAATGAAAGGATAAGAGTTTAGAGTGAGAATGAGAGAAGTGAACTTACTTTGGGTTGAACAAGACTCTCTTTTTATAGGCAGATTGCTCTGCCCAATGGAGCCTTGTGCCAGCTTCTAGTCTTGGTAAGCTTATCCTCCCTTGACGTTGCTAGCAAGGTTAGCCTTGCCTCTTTAGGTAAGTTTCAGGTTTGTGTGTCTCGACGACACCTTTATGTGCTTTAGGGAGAAATCTAATCAGTTTGACTTGTTGGGTTCAAGTTCCAAGGTTGTACAATAACTTTAGCTCCATGTCACAAGTCGTTGGTGTATCAGCTTCTCGTCGGGAGTCTCTAGCTTCCGACTTCTAACTTCTTACTTTCAGTTTATGTTTAGTATTTTTTGTTGTTTTCTTGTTATTAACCTTGGTTTGCTAACTGAGAACTCCGAGTACCCACGTAATCACTATTATTTAAAACTTATGAACAAAATAAAAAGGATGATATATAAATTTGGTGGAGAATGTCATTTTCGATTGATATCATCTTATGATTTTTTATTATACACGTCACTGTTTTGATGATTATTAAATTTGTTTTTTCATGACAACAAGCGTTTGAAAGCTTAAAAATATTTTTAAAAAAAGGTTCAACTTGCAATTATTTAATATATTTTCAAATTATTAAAGTTTCTTCTGTATCACATGCCTTTTATTTTGTATTATATAGAGATGCACTTAGATATTTTTTTTTTTTTTGGACGGCGACTTTCACAACAAACGGCGAGGCCGCTACTACCGATAAATCGGTAGCTGACCACCACCCCACTCAGCCAAGACTATGTTGTCTTAACTACAAAAATTATTTGATATTTAACTACAAAAATTAAAAAATATATATAAATATTTGATGAAATAATTAGCCTTCTTTCATAATTAAGAATTACAACTTATGATTTTGTATGTAACTAGTGGGTTAAGATCAAATACAAAGGATAAAATAAATAAGAAGGGTAAGAAAGATTCTAGTCCATTGATCTTAGGTATGGAGGGTTGAGATTAGTTGTAGGGAAAAGAAGATAATAGAAGGGTATCAAGGGAATCCTATATTTATGGATTTTCTCTCTCCACATGCAAGGCACATGTCAATTCCCCCATCGATTTAAAACGTCCATAATTTTTTCATACGACATTTTTTTAAAACAAAAAATTCACCATAATAACGAGCGTTTTTTATCTTTAATATGAGTACCATATTATCATATATAAATAAAATAAAAAATTTCATTTTTACTGAGTTTTTTTGCATTGTGTTAAAGGTTAAGGTCATTGTGTCTTTTAACTGGGTTTTGGTTAGTAGATTTTTCTATACATTGTGTTATTATCAAAATCTATAACACAATGTTAATTTGGGTTCTATCCATTGCGTTTTTATAAGAACCTATAACACAATATATGACACAATGAAGATGGTGTTATATCTGGGTTTTCTATAAATTGTGTTATTAGTTCAGGTCATTGTGTTTAATATGTTATTCATTGTGTTTTAATATGTTGTCCATTGTGTTTTAATAATTTGTTCAATTTTTTTATTATCTTTGTTCATTGTGTTTTAGTTTGTTGTGTATTGTGTTTTTAGTTTGTTTTCCATTGTGTCTTCATCTGCTCTCCATTGTGTCTTTTATATGCTGTCATTAATTGTGTCTTTTATCTGTTGTCATCAATTGTGTTTTTATTTAGTCTGATACTTATTGTGTTATATGTTATCGCCATTGTGTTATACATTATGGTCATTGTGTTTTAGTATGTTGTCCATTGTGTCTTTATCTGTTGTCATTGATTGTGTTTTTGATCTACTTTACATTGTGTTTTACATCATGTCCATTGTGTTATTATCAAAACCTATAACACAATGTTAATTTGGGTTCTATCAATTGCGTTTTTATAATAACCTATAACACAATATATGACACAATGAAGATGGTGTTATATTTGGGTTTTCTATAAATTGTGTTATTAGTTCAGGTCATTGTGTTTAATATGTTATTCATTGTGTTTTAATATGTTGTCCATTGTGTTTTAATAATTTGTTCAATTTTTTTTTATTATCTTTGTTCATTGTGTTTTAGTTTGTTGTGTATTGTGTTTTTAGTTTGTTTTCCATTGTGTCTTCATCTGCTCTCCATTGTGTCTTTTATCTGCTGTCATTAATTGTGTCTTTTATCTGTTGTCATCAATTGTGTTTTTATTTAGTCTGATACTTATTGTGTTATATGTTATCGCCATTGTGTTATACGTTATGGTCATTGTGTTTTAGTATGTTGTCCACTGTGTCTTTATCTGTTGTCACTGATTGTGTTTTTGATCTACTTTACATTTTGTTTTACATCATGTCCATTGTGTTATTATCAAAACCTATAACACAATGTTAATTTGGGTTCTATCAATTGCGTTTTTATAAGAACATATAACACAATATATGACACAATGAAGATGGGTGTTATATTTGGGTTTTCTATAAATTGTGTTATTAGTTCAGGTCATTGTGTTTAATATGTTATTCATTGTGTTTTAATATGTTGTCCATTGTGTTTTAATAATTTGTTCAATTTTTTTTATAAACTTTGTTCATTGTGTTTTAGTTTGTTGTGTATTGTGTTTTTAGTTTGTTTTCCATTATGTCTTCATCTGCTCTCCATTGTGTCTTTTATCTGCTGTCATTAATTGTGTCTTTTATCTGTTGTCATCAATTGTGTTTTTATTTATTCTGATACTTATTGTGTTATATGTTATCGCCATTGTGTTATACGTTATGGTCATTGTGTTTTAGTATGTTGTCCACTGTGTCTTTATCTGTTGTCATTGATTGTGTTTTTGATCTACTTTACATTTTGTTTTACATCATGTCCATTGTGTAATATTCAACTGGGTTTTTGAATTTTTTTTTGAAAAATATAACAATATGGTATTCATATTAAAGATAAAAAACGCTCGATTTTATGGTATAATTTTTTTAAAAAACAAATGATGTATAAAAAAGTTACGGACGTTTAAAAATTGGGGGGGGGGGGGGGATAACATGTGACTTGCATGTGCATATTCTCTTTCCTCTTGTAGACAAAATTACCATTTACATTTAATTTCTCCTATGACACTTGTCACTCTCTGGTGGCTTTTTACCCTTCTCATTTTTAAATACTTTGTATTATAACTCAACCTTGTAACTAGTATTTGACACCCTTGCTTCACAATGGGAACGAATCAATTTGTATTAGATTTGGCACCCTCATTTCGTAACATGAATGAACAAAAGCGCAACGATAAAAATAATGTTAAACAAACATAAAATAAAAGCTAAAAAAACTAAAAAAGGCAAAAAAAAAAAAAATACAAAAACTCGTCACTGGCAAGTATTGAACCTCGGTTGCTGCAATTTAAGAAGGATGTACATATCACTCCACCACCATAAGCTTCTATTTATTTCTTGATCAAACGATTAAACGAACCAATGAACAACGCAGATTTAACATAAAAAAGCTTGTCGCCAGCAACCACGAATTAGAAGGAGCGCTTACCATTTAAGCGAATGAGATTTGAGTATTGTTCACGATTTCGTTTTTTGTATAATATAGTAGTAATAATAATAATAATAATAATACTAATTTTAGAATTTCTTATTAATAATTAAATAAAGAGTAAATTACAAGTTTTGTCCTTTATGTTTGTCCCAAATTTTAGCGTTGTCCTTTACCTTTAAAATTGATGAGTTTTGTCCTTAATGTTGCAAAATCTTGCACCTTATGTCCTTTATGGCAAACCCAGTTAATTTTTTTGGTTAAATCTGATTACCCAAGGGTATTTTTGTCTTTTTACCTATATATTTAATATTATTATTATTAAAAAATACTATTATTATTATTACTATTATTTATTTATATATATCATCTGATTCTCCTCTCTCTCTCTCTACAACTGCTTCTCTCTCTAGCTCTCTGATTCTCTCTCGATCTCTACCACCATCAACCACTGCCTCAGCCACTATCCACCACTGCAACCACCATATATATATGTGTGTGTATAACACAACAATCGCCGACAAAGATAAACAACAATCGCCGACAACATCTCACCGGAGATTCTTCAAAATGATGTCCGGCAATTACACAACAATCGACAACCAGAACGTTTCTGGATCTGTACCTGTAAATCACCATTTCATCTTCTTCATTTCTGTCATTTCATCACTTTGATACCAGATCTGAGCCCTAAAATGTCGTATCTGTACAGAGTATCTGTACACAAAACCTAGTAAAGCCAAACCAGACGGATCTACGATTATCTTGCAACAATGGCGTCCTCTGAACATACCGGTGACAACACCGCCACCGTGACGGCGACGGCAAGAAGGAAGCGTTACGGTGATTGATTTGGTTTAGGGCTAGGGTTTGTTTCGATATTTGCAGGTGAAGATGGAGATGGAGATTCATGATCTAAATCAGGGTTGATTGCAGCGATTCTTTGTGATGGAGAGGGGTTTTTGGGTGATTGATTTGGTTTAGGGCTAGGGTTTGTTTCGATATTTGCAGGTGAAGATGGAGATGGAGATTCATAATCTAAATCAGGGTTATGTTCATGGCGGTTGTTGATGGCGGTTGCTTTGAAAGAGGAGATTCATGAAAATTAGGGCTTTGGATAGGATCGTTAGGATTTGTTGTATGATAATCAGGAGTTTGATGGCTGTTGCTTATGTTCATGGTGGTCTTCAATGATTTCCGGCGGTGGAGGTGACGACGGACGTGGAGGTTCCTAGTGGCCTTCAACGTGTTCCGGCGGTGGAGGTTGATGGCGGTCGGGAGAGTTTTCCGGTGGTTGTGGCTGGTGACATAAAGGATTAGGGTAGGTTAGGGTTTTAAATAAGGGGGAAAGACATGAGGGAGGTGTAATGACATTTCTACCCTCATGTGCCCTGCACATGACTTAATTTAACTGAAAATTATAACTGGGTTTGTCATAAATGACATAACGTGCAAGATTTTGCAACATTAATGACAAAACTCATCAATTTTAAAGGTAAAGGACATCGCCTGAAATTTGGGACAAACATAAAGGACAAAACTTGTAATTTACTCTTAAATAAACATATTTTACACAAAATATTAAAATATGTCGTTTTCATGTGATAAAGGATGTACAAGTCTTTAATGCGTATTGTACTTGACCACAAAAGACACTTGAAATATCATTATTGGTTATATACTTTTAGACCACTTATCTTGTTATTAGCTCCTACCAAGAAAAATATCTACTAAAATAATATATTATATCAATTAATTTTCAAAACTCTTAGTGATTGTAAAGGTTGTTTACAGCATGCACACCCTCTTTTCCTTGTCAAATTAATCGTTTAATCTTTTGAACAGGTGTTTAGGTTTGGCAATGCCAAACATTTGTTTATACATGACAGGGGCAGGTAAGTGGATTGGGGTGTTAATATTCGAATCAGATTTGAATTTTTTAAAAATTCGACTCATTCGAATTTGATTATCAAGGTACGAATCTGGTTTTTAAAAATTCAATTCGATTCGAATTCGAGTCAAGTAATTGAATTCGAATCAAATATGAACTTATGGTTTTCAGTTTGATACGATTCGAAATTCAAACCCAAATTATACATATATTTTATTTTTATATAAACATAGGTTCACACACAAATGAAAAAAAAAAAACTTCTAGTTTTGGGCCAAAATCTTTATTACATCCATAAATTCGTTATCCATATTCGATTTTCTAGTTCCATATCCGGCTTTTAAATTTCTAGTTTACAGATTTTATAATTTCATTTATTCTTATTAAGTGGTTGAACTGTTATGAATGTATCCATTATGTGGTGACTATCCACATCTATAACTCCTATCCCTTTAGTGCATCCATTATGTAGTGACTATCCATCTCTATAACTCCTATCTTTAGTTATTATTGTATTAATGTAAAGGCCTATATATAATGGCATTTGTATGTAATGTTGAAATCAATCAATAAGAAATCCATCTCTCATTCTCCCATTCTTCTCTATACATTGCTAGTAGGTCGTTGTTTTACAACACGTTATCAGCACGAGTTGCTTTTGAAGATAGATGACATTATCAAAAGAGTTGCACAATGCGGTGATTGTTGGGAACCCGGTGACTTAATGATCTGATACTGTTATACAGAAAAAAAAAAAAAGGTAACAAAGAATCAATATCTTGCTATTATATATGTCTTCTTATCATATTATTTGATTTTTGCATACATTCCAATGAGTAACATAGCTTTTTATCGGTTGTTGTTTTCTACTTTTGTTTAAAACTCTGTCAACTATTTTCTAAACCAAAGACTAACAATTGATACGAATGTGTGTTGAAATCAATGCAGAAATTTAGTAAATTAATAAATAGATTTATAAAATTTAAGATTTCCAACTATGATAATGTTCATCTGGGTTTTATATGGATTAACATAATTATTTTTGAAAACCAAATAGTAGAGTCGGGTATGTAACCATTCACCTTTGGAGTTGCGTATGTGTGGATTCTTTTTGGTAGCCACTTTACTAAGTACATTTTGATTAACAGTCATGTTATAATTATTTTGTTAATATATTTTGTTATCTGCTACTTATTTCAAGATATAACGTATAAAGGGTGAAAAGTATATTTTGTGTTGAAACAACATATAAACAATGTTATATTTCATGAAAAAAAAAATTGACCAAGTTTAGTTTCATTTAAAAATTTATTAAATTTTGAACTTCTGAATGTTAAATAATCAAATAATTTGGTTATAAAGCATATAGACTTAAATTTATGCCTTTGTGTTCAAATTTGTCGTTGGTTATTAATGAAAACACCCCTCAATATCTCAGTAGATCGTCTTTGGTATAGCTTCAGTACCATGCTAGTTGTTACTTACTATATTGTAACACCCCAAAAACGTTAACTAGGCATAAGTTGTAACACCCCAAAAATGTTTAGTATTATGATAAGTTCAAATAAATAAAGAATTTAACTTAGTTAATGAAATATGGCAACATGGTAGTTAGTTTATGGGGGAAAACCTAATTTAAACACTCTTTCAAAATGGAAGGGTTCAATGTGTAATTAGTAAACTAGAAGGGTTTTAATTAATAGAAAAAAAATTAAAAACACCCACATCTGGGTTTGGTCGATCGATCAGGAAGAGCAGGAAAGGGGAGGTGAAACCCTAACCTCAAGAACTTAAGAATTGAAGTGAAATTCATAGGGAAATTCAGTGCATGAGTCTATAAATTCGAATGGCAAACCCTAATTTCCGAAGTGGTAAGTTAAATTTTCTGAAATTATGATTTGTGAATGAGGGGTTCAACCCAAACTCGATTTCTTGTATCAAATGTGGGAATTCTGAGTTAGAATTGCTTTCTAGAACAAGAATCATGATTGATTTTGGGTTATATGGAAGATTGTAATGAAAACCCACTTTGTGAAATTGTGTTATGATTAGGAAGATTATTAGGGATTATGATTGTATGTAATCTTGATATGTGATCCTGCTTGTAATACTTGAATGCTAGATAATTTGATGTAGAATAAAGGAATTACAAGAACTAGATTGATTATTGATGACATATAGGATGAATTAGCAAAGTCACGCTTTAAATGCTTGTACGTTATGCTTTATTAATGTAACGCACACTAGGTGTTTGATGAAATGCTTGAAAGAATAATTATGTGTAATTTGGAACATAAAGGAATGAAATTTGGGTACTAAACGAATGAATGAATGTGTTGATATAGGCGTGAAGGAAGAAGGTTCAAATACTAAGAAATCGGAAGGTTCACAAGACCGAGGTATGTTCCGTTGCATACAAAGCCTTATTTAAATTTTGTTTATATTATGAAAAACAACCCTTGTTACAATGATTATGGTGATTAGTAAGTAGATAACAAATCCCTTGCGGATTTGGTTATGTTAACGAAGGTTACATTAAGCTATGCGAGTCGACCGGTTCGAGTCGAACCATGTCGAGTAAGAATATGGTACCATCCGTTTAGAATGGGTGGTCATGAATGCAATAAAGAATGTATGAAGTTCAATCCGTTATACGGATAGAACGAAAGATTTATGTTGTAAGCTATTAACCCGATGTTACCGGGTCGTAAGAGATATGCTTGAATCTCATTATGAGAGTATATGCCATACCCATTTAATGGGGTAATCGAATGCGTAAGAGTAATGAAAGTAGATAAAGGAATGCAATTAAAAAGGTTGGTGTTGTAAGTGAAACAAGTATTATCACTAACTTTCTAAAGCTTGTTGTTAAATGTAGGTAAATCCTCGACTTAGGCGACTCGGCGAATTGGAGCGAGCACGTGATCAAAATATGTCTTACCAAGCGCTTCCGCTAGTTTATGTTAATGTTTTGGGTCAAAATACTTTTGTAAAATTTGTTGGTAGACATACCTTTTAGTATTTGATGTTTTGGTTTTAGTAGTATCTAGTAGAATGGTATTGTCTTGATTATGGTTAAAACAGGGGTATACTCGTTTTACGAACGGGTCATGCCCAAATTTTGTAAAATTATGTATTAAAGTTGTTAGTTTGAAGTCTTTAAATCACTCTTGTAAGTTATTTTATAAAGACGAAAAAGCGGTCCTTACATATATTGCCTTGGATATTTACTATTTATTTTAACTAATTTGTTTTCGTCACAGAATGGTCATTAAATCCCTTTTTAGTATGTTTTCTTTTGCTATTATAATTAAAGGATATACGTAAATAAGTTTATATTTATAGATATTTGTATCTATATTCTTGGGATCTCTATATTAATTGGGTTCCTCCTTTACTTGATGATGATTATCACTTTTATATATGAATTATATATACAAATTATATATGTGCGTAATTTGACAATAATATTTAGTACTAAAAAGAAAGACGTATTTCAAAATTATAAATGATCATATGTTGGGAAGTTGAGAGGGATATTTTTTTATGTTTAAAAATAGAGTAATAAATATTACGAAAGAAGCTTCATGTTCTCACTATTTTTTTATGAATAGCTTGAGTTGTTAATATAGATATTAAAATAGGTTTACATGTGCTATAATTGCTAATTTTGTTTTATTTATCCTAAATTTGTTAATCAATTAAAAATATCTATTTCTTACGCTTTTATCTCATCAATAGTTGTCAAAGGAACTAATTAACATTAAATATACTTATTAAAATAACTTACGATTGTGATTGCTTACACTCTAAAAAGCATATATGTTTTCTCATAAGTATTGGCAAAATAATATATTTTCTCATAAGTATTGAAAAATAATCTCACTTTTATGGTTTTACTATAATTTATTATATATAGTAACATATTATAACGTCATGTATCATATAACTTGGCATTATGTATAAATTATATGTCACAATCTATTATTCATTTATACATATGGTATTGAATAGAATAGAATAATTAAAGTTGTGTATAAGATCACACATTATAAACATGATTGAATAGTGATCAAGATAAATTTATAATATGACATTCGAAGTTTCAAACTCACTAAAGCTTATTGTAAATTTATTGATGCTTGTAAGATTTTGGACTGATAAATCTTAATGATTCGGTCGTATAATTGATGTTATGTGGTGAAAAGATTAGTTATACATGTGGATAAAACAAGTTCCATTGTCAAACCTCAAATATGCTCTTGAAGAAGCAAGATTGTTAAAGAATATGTAAGGTTTGAAATGACCACCATGAAAGTTTTGTGATTCTAATCCATTCATGAAGTGAATGTGATGATATAATGACCAATGTAAAGGTCGCGATCATGTATATAATAACTAAGAAAGTTGTAATGATGTCACCATGATCATTGTTTGGTTATAATCCATTCCTTGAACTGAATGTGATGATATAATAATTGGTGTAAAGTTCGTAATCATGGTAATTGAGAAAATTGTTATGATGCTCATGTAATGAGAACAACCATGTTAATAATGAGATGACTATAAAATGATCGTTATAAAGGTCGTAAGATATAAGATTGATAAATTTTATACGACTCATCTAGTTCTAAATTGATGGTAAGCAAAGAGAACATTATTTACAAGGAAAAATCGATTAAATTCTTTTCATTTGTCACACTTGAGACATATGCTCCTAAAGTAGCAATATCATTATAAGAGTTATGAAAAAATGAAATGATTTTATACTCATGTGACCGAGTAAATAATGAAAAACTATGAATCTTGTTTTGGTTCTACTCCATTCCCAAAAGTGAATGTGATTATATACTAATCATTGTATAAGTAATGATGGACCTAATTGAGAAACTTGTAATGATGAGAATGACTATCAGAATTGTAATGATGGTCATTTTAATAATGAGATGGACCACCAAAAGTGGCAAACTAAGGAGTGATTGCATAACGAGATGGTTTTAACTTTGAAGTTATAGTATATTCTCTCGTATCATACGTTTTGTATTACATACGAGCAAGTAATACACATACGATCATAAACCAGGAGTTTATGGATCATAATTATTTAATTAATTGGCATGACCGGTTAGACCACACCGAGTCAATAATGATGTGAAACATAATGAAGAACTAGAAGATTCTTCAAGATAATAATTAGCATGTAATGTTTGCTCTCAAGGGAAATTATATATTTTCAAAATAAACGAGGGTGTGTATACCTGAATATTCTGGAAGCGATTAAAGGAGATACATATCCCAACATGATACCATTTAGTTTTTTTTTTTTTTAAATCGATGCATCGTCTAAATGGTTATCAAATCCACAACCTGAAGCTTGTGTGATTGTTGCTTAGCTAATGTGATAGCAAGCATATTAATCTAGATTAGTATATTTATTTGATAATAGTGAATTTGATTCCCAAGTTATTAACGATCATTAGAATAAGTGTTATTGTTGAGATGATCACTAAACGTCTACTATTGGTTACAAATCCAATGATCATGAGAGGAGCAAAAGTTCATTTAGGTACATGTAATTTTATATATAGTACTATCAATTCACATCAAGCCAACAAGTTATAGTTCTCCCCATACAGTTGGTTTTTGGTCAGGAACCAAATATGTCTTATCAACGATTTTGGTTGTGCGACATATATTGAAACTCATCCACCACACCGCACAAAGATGGGACTTCTAAAAAGTTTGAGAATATGTTGGGTATAAATAATCGTCTATGATTAAATACTTAAAGCCATTGGTGAGAAATTCGTTTATGACTCATTGGGTTTCACTTTAGTGAATGAATGTTCCCAACATTAGGGGGAGATAACAAGCAGTTGGAAAGTGAAAAGTGAAATGACTTATCATGTCATCTTGATCCTCAGACTATAAACTATGAACTAGAAGTTTAAAGTATAATTCATTTACCAATATTAAAGAACAAATTACCAGACAAGTTCACTGACCTAAATAGAGTGACTAAGTAAGTCACATAATCAACTGCTTATGCTCCAGTTATCTTTGTGTCCTAAGAGGACAGCCACATATTTTTGTAATGAGTCTATTGTACGCCTATAGCGTGGTAGACTAGTTGATTCCAACAATAAAATTCCTCGAAAATTGGAGCAAGTAATTAAGATGGTCAAGTCGAGGTTATAGTAATAAGATCCCCTGAAGGGATAATAGACATGATGGTTCAAGAAGAACCTCAGGTACCTGAAAATAAAGAGATCTCGCCAAGTTGTATCATGTCTAAGATATGTATGGAATCGAAATAAAAATCGACGTCGTTATACTTTTGTATATAATGTAGCGCTTAAAATGATTAAATGATGAGGATCAAGATTTAAGATCTGTCTATGAATGAATATTAAGAAATGATTGGTCAAAATAGAAAGACGCAAATAAGGCAGAGTTTAGTTCTCTAATGAAATGGAAAGTTTCTGGACCAACAGTCCATACAACTGAAGTTGTAAAATATGTTGGATACAAAAGTGTCTTTTACGCGAATCATGTGAAAATCAAATTAAGTGATATAAGTCAAAATTGGTGGCACAAGAATTTTCACAATACCTATGATTGATTATGAGAAAACGTATTCTTCAGTGGTGGATGCATTGACTTTCCAATATCTTATTAGTCTGGTAATATATAAAAGAGAATTGGCACGCGTCTTATGAAAGCTATGTATCACTTGATACTAAGTCATATAAAATAAGTTCTCAAGAATATTATGATAATTATATAAATTCAGATCTGAATACATATACATGTTGTATATGTTATTGAATTGAATATAATTGGAACTCCCCATGAGTATCCTAAAGCATTTGAGTGCTTAAGAGGTTAATTGAAACACCTTATGGATGTAATTATAGTGCACCAATACTCCAATAAACATACATAGAAAATGTGTACCTGGTTATTATGGCATCTCAATGTACACTGTGTACAAACATGGTACAATATGAATTTTGGAGATAAAAGCAAGTGTTCTTGATATTTTTGCATATGATATAGATATCTGTGTTAAAAGGGCAAGTTTATATAGCAAAACTTCTAAGAGTGAAAGCACATGCATATTTGGATAAGATGGAAAGAATTCTCTCATGGGTTGATAATGCTAGAAGCATTAATGATGTCAAAACCTCAAGAACGTACTATATCAAGTACATAGAATATGTATGGACTAAAATAGTTAGATCGAGTGTTATACAACTCGAGATATTTGCATAAAGAGGAATATAAGTTTGATTAAATTAGCCATGTTTTATCGACGTTCTACTTTTAAAAAGTTCACTATAATCGCAGTTTACAGTGATGATGTCTATGCATCATCGAGAGAAATTGTCGAGCTTTTAGAGGGAGAATTTTTGAATGACCTTGGCACGGTCTAATTATTACTCGAACTGCAGTTCGCGTGTATATGTAATTATATTTTACCAATCCCCCAAGTACATCTAGAAGATGATGTTTGGATATTTAGTATGGACATAGTTGAACCTTAAAGTATGTTAAAGGTTGTAAAGTCATTTGTTATAAGAAATGCCTATTATCATCTCCTATCAAAGTAGAGATTCTCATTCTAGAAGTACCATCGTTAAATGCATAAGTGCATTAATATGTTTTGCTAGTTGTGTATGGTTATAATATCTTTCACTTGAGGTTATTGTCATGATATAACCTTTGTCAAGCGAAGAGACATTGGAATGAGTTCAAAGAAACATTTCAGGTATAAACGATATTTGATTATATTTTACTAACCCATCAAAACAAGTTTGGTTAGTCTTGTAGATGCAGGAATGTAACGAAACACAGTCATGGACATATGATAATTTTTGGAAATAGGCACCTAAAGTCTCGTTAGAAGATTATACAACATTGCTCAACATAAAGGATTGCACATTAAGGGATCAAACAACAAATCATTCGCTACAAAGGCTTTATTCGACTTTCAAGGAAGATGGACACACGTCACTTAAAGGATACATGCTAAAATGAGGGGGAAACTTATTCAAGTTGCACTCTTTTTCCCTTGACTAAGTTTTGTCCCATTGGGTTTTCTTAGTAAAGGTTTTTAATGAGGCAACATATCTGATCCAAAAGTATCAGGGGAAGAAAATGCGCGCTGCACTCTTTTTCCCTTAGCTGAGGTTTTGTCCCACTGGGTTTTCCTAGCAAGGTTTTTAACGAGGCAGCATCACCAAGCGTATTAAAGAATAGTATATCATGTGGATAGTCAAGGGGGAGTGTTATGAATGTATCCATTATGTGGTGACTATCCACATCTATAACTCCTATCCCTTTAGTGCATCCATTATGTAGTGACTATCCACCTCTATAACTCCTATCTTTAGTTATTATTGTATTAATGTAAAGGCCTATATATAATGGCATTTGTATGTGATGTTGAAATCAATCAATAAGAAATCCATCTCCCATTCTCCCATTCTTCTCTATACATTGCTAGTAGGTCGTTGTTTTACAACATGAACAATATTTTGGGTGAATTTGTTAATATACACAGTGTTGGTTCAGTTCTGTTTAAACATAATGGAAAACATGAAAACATACCTGTCACCGCAGACAGTGCAGTGGAGAATCCAGTGAGAGAAGACGACATGGAGTTCGACATCTTTGTCAAGGTGATCTGGTTCCTCCTTAGGGTGCTGACTGATGATGGTGACTGATTAAACCGAAAAGGGTATCGGCTATGGAGATGGAGGTCGAATGTGATGTTATGATTATGGGGTATGTCTAATTGTGTAACTGTCTAACCCCTTAACCTCCACATAAGTCTCCCTTATATAAGCACCCAGGAGGAAACCTAATTAGTTAATAAGGGTAATATGGTCCATCAACAATTACCAACTAATTATTTAATAGGTTATTATATATTTTGATCTTTATTATGTAAATGATTATAATGGCTATAGATTAAATATTAATACATAATATATTTAATCTTACATTCTCCCACTTAGCCGAGTAATCATTTACTATGAGTATTAGATAAGCCTGATCAGGAGTTAACACTCATTTTAGCCTTAAACAAGTACTATAGCAGAGAAATACAGCCGTTGAATCATTATGCGACTCAGGACCCCCATTAATCATACTATAGCCTTAATTTAAAACCTAATCGTTATGATCAAAATACGCATAAGCCCTTTGTTTGATTTGTAACTTTATTTGTCTATATGCCATTATACCGGTTGAACATATTCTAAGAGACATACAAAATCAAACTGAGGAAATTTCATTAACATAAAACATAAGCTAGTACAATATGCTTAAATAAGGTCTTTACTAAATCCCATATTCCGAACATGTTCTTCATAAACCTTAGGAGGGAGACCTTTAGTCATCGGATCCGCAAGCATATCTTTAGTACTAATATACTCGATACAAAGATTATTTTCCTCAACTCGTTCACGTACGAACATATATTTTGTATCGAGATATAAACCAGCTCCAGTCGAACTGTTACTGTTCGAGAAACTAACGGCAGCTGAATTATCACAATAAAGCTTCAATGGTCTAGAAATGGAATTAACAATTTTGAGTCCAGTGATCAGATTTCTAAGCAACATTCCATGACAGGTTGCGTTATAAATAGCAATGTACTCTGCCATCATTGTGGAAGTTGTGGTCAACTGTTGTTTATGACTCTTCCATGAGATAGGGCCGCCTGCTAACATAAAGATATAGCCCGAAGTGGATTTCTTGTCATCTTTGCATTTGGCAAAGTCAGAATCAGAATAGCCCACCACTTCTAAATGATCACTTCTTCTATAAGTCAGTTTGTAGTCTTTCGTCCCTTGCAGATATCGAAGTACCTTCTTAGCTGCTTTCCAGTGATCTAGGCCAGGATTAGTCTGATAACGGCCTAGCATTCCAGCAATATAAGCGATATCTGGGCGAGTACAGACTTGAGCATACATCAAGCTCCCGACTACTGACGCGTATGGTATCTGGCTCATTTGCTCCTTCTCAACCTCTGTTGTCGGACACTGGAATGATCCGAAAACATCTCCTTTAACTACTGGAGCGACGGAGGATTTGCACTGTTGCATGTTGTAACGTGTAAGGACACGATCTATGTAAGCCCTTTGGGACAATCCTAAGATCCATTTGTGTCTATCTCGGTGAATTTCGATGCCAATGATGTAAGAAGCAACTCCAAGATCCTTCATGTCGAAGTTATGCGAGAGTAACCGCTTCGACTCATGCAACATGTCTAAACTATTACTTGCCAATAGAATATCATCTACGTAAAGGACAAGTATAGTAAAGTTGCTCCCACTCATCTTGAGGTAGGTGCATTGATCCACTTGATTCTTCATAAAACCTTGTTTCTTCATGACTTCATCAAACTTGAGGTACCACTGACGTGATGCTTGTTTTAACCCGTAAATGGATTTCTTCAACTTACAGACTAGATGCTCCTGACCTTCAGGTTGTTTCATGTAAACATCTTCGTCCAAATCTCCGTTAAGGAAAACGGTTTTAACGTCCATCTGATGTAACTCCAAATCGAAATGAGCTACTAGGGCCATGACGATCCTTAATGAATCTTTACGAGAGACAGGTGAAAACGTCTCTTGATAATCAATTCCCTCTTTCTGAGTGTAGCCCTTTGCAACCAATCTCGCTTTGTAGCGTTCAACGTTCCCATTCGGATCCAGTTTTGTTTTGAACACCCATTTGCATCCTACGGGTTTCACACCGTTGGGTAATTCTACCAAATCCCAAACGTCATTTTTCTTCATGGATTCAAGCTCTTCAATCATTGCTTTATTCCATTCAGAAGACTGATCACTGCTAATGGCTTCATTGTAAGAGATAGGATCATTAAGCTTTCCGGGATCCATTTCAGTCAGGTAGGTAACATAATCATCCCAATTAGTAGGCCTTCGTTGCCTAGATGACCTCCTGAGTGGATTATCGGGTTCAGCGTTGTCTTGGTTTTGAGCGTTTGATGTGCCTTCGTCATGAGGTATAATAGGTTCTGATTGTAGAGGTGAATTTGGAGTTGGTGCAGTAGCTTCACGTACAGTAGTTGCATTGGGTACAAGAGGAGTAATCGGAGTAATGGTAAGCGACGAGTCTCTCCCCCCCGCGTCTTGTACTTCTTGCAATTCTTCGTAAGGGTTGGTCCTGCTCCCACTGACCTTGAAATCCTCCAGGAACGCAGCACGCTTGGTTTCAACAATACGGGTGACATGAGAAGGACAATAGAAACGATAACCCTTTGAGTTATCAGGATACCCGATAAAGAAACAGGTAACTGTTTTAGGGTCACGTTTCCTTAGGAAAGGATTGTAAAGTTTTGCTTCAGCAATGCAGCCCCATACTTTCATATATTTAAGACTCGGTTTCCTTCCTGTCCAAAGTTCATAAGGAGTTTTAGGGACAGACTTAGAAGGAACTCTATTGAGTATATGAATAGCTGCTTTTAACGCTTCAGTCCAGAGGAATAATGGTAAATTAGTGTTGGCTAACATACTGCGTACCATGTTCATAAGGGTACGGTTTCTTTGTTCAGCGACACCGTTCTGCTGAGGTGTACCAGGCATGGTGTATTGGTTCACAATCCCCTGGCCCTTACAAAACTCATAAAATGGACCAGGAGCTTGACCCACATCAGTATGTCTTCCATAATATTCACCGCCTCTACCTGATCTCACAACTTTAATCTGACGATCTAATTGCTTTTCAACTTCAGCCTTATAATCTTTAAAAGTTGTAAGAGATTCAGACTTTTCCTTAATTAGATACAAGTACATGTAACGAGAATAATCATCAATAAAAGTGATAAATGAAGTATGTCCTGTTATGCCAGCGATTTGGTAGGGACCACTAATGTCAGTATGAATGAGTTCTAATAAATTAGAGCTCCTAGTGGCACCTTTCTTATTCGCTAATGTCATTTTACCTTTAAGACATTTGACACATGTTCCAAAATCAGAGAAATCAATAGGAGGTAAGACTTCATCCTTTACGAGACGATTTAATCGTTCTTTTGAAATGTGGCCTAAACGCTGATGCCACAACATGGATGAAGTCTCTAAGTCTCGTTTATCTTCCATCTTTGTGAGTGATTCATTAATATTATATGACAACAAAGATTTGGAAAAGACATCATATAGTTCTAATCTATAGAGACCACCATCCAGAATACCAGTACCATAAAGAACATAATCATAGAAGATATAGAGTTTGCGATGACCATGGGAAACAATAAAACCGTCCATGTCTAACTTTGGTCCTGATACAAGGTTCCGAGTTACCTCAGGAACATATAAGGTATCATAAAGTTTAATACATAAACCAGTTTTCATAACTAATTGTAATGTTCCAATGGCCTTCACTTCTAATTCTCGATCATCCCCAACCTTAAGCGTTCTTTGGTTTCTTTCCAGCTTCCGGATTGAAAGGAATCCCTGAGTTGAATTGGTAACATGAACCATAGAACCAGAATCAAACCACCAAGAATTAGCAGGAACACTTAAATTATAGGACTCAAGTATCACAAAATAATCGTTACCTTTCTTAGCCAGCCACTCCTTAAAGTCAGGGCATTCCTTCTGCATGTGTCCTGTCTTTTTACAGAATTTGCAGCGGATACTGCCTAAAGAGTTCTTAGAGCTGGAAGGTGCACTTGTATTAGGATTAGGCCTTTGGACTTTTGAAGCATCCTTCCTCTGATGATTGTTCTTCCTTTTCTTAGAGTTGGAGGTGGTGAAGTTAGCAACATCAGTAGTGCGGTCCATCCTCATACGCTCTTCCTCCTGTACGCACATGGCGACCAACTCACTCATCGTCCATTTGTCCTTCTGAGTGTTGTAATTGATCTTGAATGCTTCAAAGGACGAAAGAAGCGAAGTGATGATAAAATGAACGAGGAAACCATCACTGATTTCCATTTCCAGCCCCTTCAGCTTATTGGCCATGTCATTCATCATCATGATGTGCTCGCGAATGCCGCTCCTCCCATCATACTTAGTTGTCACCAGCTTGAGAATAAGAGTACTAGCGTGTGCTTTAGACGTCCCCTTGAATTGCGCCTCCACATGTTCCAAGTAGGTTTTAGCATCTTTAGAATCAGGAATGGCTCCCCTGATTGCATTGCTTATGGACTGCTTCATAAACATGAGAGACATGCGGTTACACCTAGTCCACTTTTCATGAGTTAACTGCTGAGCAGCAGTACTTTGTGGAGTAAGGTCCGCTGGCTTATCCTCTCTTAGAGCATAATCGAAATCCAGCAGCCCAAGAGTAAGCAAGAGAGCATCCTTCCATGCAGCAAAGTTATCACCAGTCAAAGGTGGAATCCCGCAATTGGGTGCTGATAGTGGAAATAAGATGAGCAAGTTATGATACTAAGGAAGAAGTCTTAATGTGATCTAAGGGCACGTTAAACTAAGGCAGGCATAAATAATGACCATTTTACGTTATGAAGCTGTGATATTGTCTATTACTAACATCAAAATAATAGACTTAGTTAAAATTCTACTTAAACGAAAACAAATCAGCTTTGGCCAGAAGTGTAATCATTTAAGCATATGTGCAAAAATGGTTGTAACAAATCAGCTTTGGCCAGAAATTGAAACAATCACTTTAGTTATGCACTTGTTAAGTATGTCATCTATGAAAGAATTAAATCAGCTTTGGCCAGATATTAAGACATTCATGTTTATGATGCACACTTAACATAGCTTTCGTAATACTTAAACGATAAGTAAATGTATCAAATCAGCTTTGGCCAGAATTGATACATCAGAAGCTCATTCAAGTTAAGCTATTTTGGTTTTTGCAAAACATTATCTGATTCTGATTAATTAACTAAGTAATTACAAAAACCAATTATTTAATAGCAAACCACCCGACAGCGTGCCCCCGCACGGGGTTCGGGGCGGAGCCCCGAGCTAAATCTTAGTTCACATTAAATAGCCTAAAATAACGAGGTTTCGAGTCACAACCTTGTTGTCTCGATTCGGAACCATGGTCTCGACTACTATATCTTATGAGATCTCGACTCATGATGAGGTCTCGAGTCGCAACCACGGTCTCGAGTCGCAACCTTATGGTCTCGAGTTATGACCTTATGGTCTCGAGTCGAGACCTTTGTCTCGAGTTATGATCTTATGGTCTCGAGTCAAGACCTCTGTCTCGAGTTGTGAACTTTTGAGCCCTTATGATTTCGAGTCGAGACCTTATGGTCTCGAGTCGAGATCTGTTGGTCTCGAGTTGTGAAGGTTTAAGGACCTGATGATTTCGAGTCGAGACCTTATGGTCTCGAGTCGAGACCTTATGGTCTCGAGTCGAGACTGATGGTCTCGAGTCGTAATCTGATGGTCTCGAGCCCACTGTTGATAGCTGTTTATTGTGATGACATAACTGAAAATTCAAAATCTAAGGGATTATGAGATATGATTTCCTGTTTTAAGATGATCTAATTTTATCAAAATATTTCGAAAAATTATAACTGTATATCTTTTAACAGTTTTCGAATAAACTTAAAAGATAAAATTGGATCAAACATGGAAAAACACTCATCAATCCTAAAAACATTCCAAAACATAATAGAATTTTCGAATTTTCCTAAGAACATGATGAACCCTTAAAAACATAAAACATAAATTCTGGAACCCGAAACCTGAATTTTAATAGTTTTTCTAAACAGATTTCGGTTAAAACATAACCCAGTTGAATTCGAGTGAACATATAATTAATCATTTTTCCGAAAACAGTGACCTCGAGTCGTTCTCAATGACTCGAAACTGGCTGTTCATAAGATTTTCAAAAAATTCCGTTTTCCAAGTTTCAATCCCAGAATTATGGATACGAAAACAGAACTGACTAATCAACATATGCTCTGATACCACATGTTGGTTCAGTTCTGTTTAAACATAATGGAAAACATGAAAACATACCTGTCACCGCAGACAGTGCAGTGGAGAATCCAGTGAGAGAAGACGACATGGAGTTCGACATCTTTGTCAAGGTGATCTGGTTCCTCCTTAGGGTGCTGACTGATGATGGTGACTGATTAAACCGAAAAGGGTATCGGCTATGGAGATGGAGGTCGAATGTGATGTTATGCTTATGGGGTATGTCTAATTGTGTAACTGTCTAACCCCTTAACCTCCACATAAGTCTCCCTTATATAAGCACCCAGGAGGAAACCTAATTAGTTAATAAGGGTAATATGGTCCATCAACAATTACCAACTAATTATTTAATAAGTTATTATATATTTTGATCTTTATTATGTAAATGATTATAATGGCTATAGATTAAATATTAATACATAATATATTTAATCTTACACATAGTATTTCTAGTTTACAGGTTTATAGTTTACAGATTTTATAGTTTTATTTATGTTCTCTTTTTAGGGATAAAGTTTAAGATTTACATATAGCATGTTTGTTAAAATACTCGAGAGAAGAAAGTGGGATATTGCATGTTATGAAATTAGGGGAAAGTTCTTGTACAAATAATCTTAACATACTAAACATACAAATTGAAGGAAAACACAAAAAGACAAGGTGTCATTTTTGTAATTATCAATAACTATCAAAGTTACTCTACAAATATACCTAAAAAAACCTAAAAAAACCTAAAAAAACCTAACCCCCCCCCCCCCCACCTCAAAAACCTAACCCCCTCCCCACCCAAGCTAAAATGCTAAAAACTAAACCCCCAAAAAACCTAAAAAAAAAAAAAAAAACACACAAATTATTTTATTTTATTTTTAACATTTTTTATTAAAAAATCGCTACTTTTAGTAGCAGCAAAAAAAAATTGCTAACAAAATGTAGCGATTTTTTTTTTTGCTAACAAAATGTAGCGATTTTTTTATAAAAAATATTAAAAAAAATTGTGTTTTTTAGGTATTTTTGGTTGAGTTCACATTTGTATAGTAACTTTGATAGTTGGTGGTAATTACAAAAATGCCAACTTGTCTTTTTGAGTTTTCCTTCAATTTGTATGTTTAGTATGTTAAGATTATTTGTATTTGATCTTTTGCCTATGAAATTAAAGGGTCGTTTAGTTCGCAGAATGTTTGTGAAAGAATTAGAATGTTTTAAAGGAATTGAAATCTCAACGAATTCAAATTAACTTCAAAGATAATTATGACTTGTTTGGTTTTTAATGATATGTGTAAATGTATATATATGAAGTATGAACTCGTACAAAAATTGTTTTAACAGGGAATTACTAAACTCAACCACATAATACAGCAAGTGTATCAATCGCAATGTAGCAAAGTAAGCAAGACCGATTATCAACATGTGGACACTGTTGGCACTCAATAACAAAGTCATTCATCTCCTAGGAAAACGATTATGAAAGAGGTAAACAGAAAACTATGAAAACACAAGAAAACTAGGAAAACGACAAAGGAGGCACAACTGGTTCTGGAAGGAAAATCAGATAACTAAGGTAACCACCTAGAAAAGAATCCAATTGACATGCAATGACTCAATGGAATGGATCGTATGATTGGCTCTAATAGTACGAATCTAGGGTTAACTAGGTATGTTTCTACTCGTGTGAAGAACATGACACGTTTGATAAAATGACCAATGAGAGTTTGCCCCTATGCTTGCTACTCACCGTGTTATGAAAGATTGTGATCCATTATAGCATAACAAAGGACAACCTGAATCTAGTTTGAAAGACTACCCAAAACACTAACACCGCGAATGAAAGGATAACAATGCTCTCGTGAAATCCAAACCTAACAAGCAATGGATATAAGGTTCCAATCAATGTCTGTCACCCCTAGGCTTTAGATGCGCTATGAACCTCCTTGATATATAGAAATTCATTCTTTTATTCTAGCTTTTACATATTTGGCCAGTCTTCCTTTCAACTATGAAAACAAAATCGAATATGTGGTCCCACTCCCTATATATTTTTTTATTATGTTGGTAATTGAAAAAATTATTAAGTTCTAATCTATGGATGATGTTAGGAATTAAGTGGATTATGTTTTGGAGATTCTCAACCTTCAAGTTCAGTTCTGATACTCGTTCATATTTGGTTTTTTATTCTCTTTGTTCATTTGTTCTTAGGGCTGTCAAAACTGCTCGACGATCGTTCGAAAAATGTCCGAAAAATGCTCGTTCGATTCCCGCTCAGTTTGTAAATGAGCCGTTCGGCTCGGTTCGATTTAAAAACGAGCCAAACATGAGGAAAAGTCCGCTCGCTCGCGATCGCTCAATTTCGCTTGAATTAATTTTATTAAATAAGAGTAAATTGCTAAAATCCTCCCTGACGTTTGTTCACATTCGCTAGATCCATCCAAAAAAAGTTTTTTTCTCATAGGAACCACTGAAGTTTCAAAAAAGTTGCTAAATCCATCCAATATGACTAACACTCTAACAAAACTAACTTGATATAGGGGTAATTTAGTCATTCTTTTAATTTATTTAATTTAAGACAACCTTAATTTTAACTGAATTTTTTCTGTATTTAATTTAATTATCGATTTTTAATTTCTTTTAATCTTAGAATAAACTAAATATTATTAAACTAATAGTATACTAATTCTACAGGTTGGTTGTTAAAAACAATAAAATGCCTAGTAGTTTAGTAGTTTACTTTAATAACCTATCAATTACAGTACATGTTTAATAACAGTAACGTAGCTCGGAGTCACAGATAACAAAAGCACAAAAATAATTTGATTTCATATGTAACTTTAATATCATCATCAATAATTTTTTTCCCTCTAAAATATAACCAATCAATCTTTCACTTCATCATCGTTTTCATCAGCAATGGCTTCCACAACATGCGGAATTTCATCCACCCCTCTCGTTTCAAACATTGTATCCAAACCTTCACCCAAATCAGCCTGCTCCGCCTTCTTCCCACATTCGCAAGCCCGTAACAGATTCCCAGTCGTCAGGGCTCAGGCCGGAAACTATAGCTCTGTTGATGTTCAGGTCAGTAATAGCCAAAACAAAGATGGTGCTACCGCTCAAGAACGCCAACCCTTATCAACCATATCCCCTTTGGTAAGTCCAGACTCTTATAACTATATATTTTGTTTATTTAAAACTTTACTTTTTTTATAATATCCTTTAATTATCTATTTACTTCTTGAAACTCGATATTTTGTTTATTTAAAACTTTACTTTTTTTTATAATACAACTACACATGAAAATAAACAAAGTATTGTTACAAATTATTTTAAGTTTGTTATCTGGGACTTCATATTATTACGTTTATTTTTTTAATTATTTATGACATCGTATGGACTTTTAATCCAGATTGACTTGTCAACTGGTAAGGTAGCAGAGTTTGGTTACAAAAACATTGGGTCAAAGCTTAATTACTGAATGACATATATTATGTAATAAATTTTAGGCTTGATGGATCCATTGTTAATGACTAAATTACCCCTTTATCAAGTTAGTTTTGTTAGAGTGTTAGTCATTTTGGATGAATTTAGCAACTTTTTTGAAACCTCAGTGGTTCCTATGAAAAAAAAACCTTTTTTGGATGGATCTAGCAAATGTGAATAAACGTTAGGGACGATTTTAGCAATTTACTCATTAAATAATTATATATATATTATAGTTCCAGCCTATAGTTCCAGGGGTGTTCAAAAAAATCCGAATCCGAAATATCCGAAAACCCGTATCCGAAATATCCGAATTTTCGGATATCCGAATTTTCGGATATCCGAATTTTCGGATATCCGAAAATCGAATAATCCGAAAATTCGGATTCGGATAGTGATTTTGAGAATTTTCGGATAATCCGATTATCCGAAAATTTAATTTTTATTTTTTTCGGATATCCGAATATCCGAAAATATCCGAAGTATCCGAAAAATATCCTAAGTATCCGAAAAATATCCGAAATATCCAAAAAAATATCCGAAATATCCGAAAAAATATCCGAAATATCCGAAAAAATATCCGAAATTTATATTCGGATATCCGAAACTATCCGAAAAATCTGGTTCCAAATATTAAAAAATAAAAATTAAATAAAAAATTGGATATTCGGATATCCGAACCCGAATCCGAAATTTCGGATATCCGAACTCTCGGATTCGGGTTCGGATGTCAATATTTCACTATCCGAAATTTCGGATATCCGAAAACCGGATTATCCGATCTTGAACACCCCTAGACTTCTAGCCTTTTTGTAACAAGGAGTTCATAATCAGGTGCATCGCGGTCTCACACTATAACAAAATATTAAAATATGTCGTTTTCATGTGATAAAGGATGTACAAGTTTTTAATGCGTATTGTATTTGACCACAAAAGACACTTGAAATATCATTATTGGTTATACTCACTTATCTTGTTATTAGCTCCTACCAAGAAAAATGTCTAATAAAATAATAGAGTAAACTGCAATTTTATCCCTGAGGTTAGGGGTCATTGGCACTCTTACCCCCCCTAAGGAAATAATTGCAATTTTACCCCCCACTGTTTGCTGTTATGTTGCAACCTTACCCCCTAAGCTCAATTTTGTTGACTTGGTGGTGAAATGACCATTTTACCCTTTCATTTTACCCCCTGTGTTTTGTTTACTCTGTAATATTACCCCCTGCCACCACTGCCACCTCCAGCCACCACCCTCAACCACCACTGCCACCGCCATTCACCACCACAACCACCACTGCCATCTTCTTCCTCCCCCCCTCTCCCTCTCTCTAAAAAAACCCACCACCCGCCTTCATCTTCAACAATCACCACCGTCATCTCCACACCCCAGCCCCCAATCATCCACATACATACAGCCAAACCACCACGATCACTACCACCCCTACACCACCCTTCAATCAACACCTGCAACCAGTGATTCATCTCAATTTTAGCTTTGACTCTTAAGCAATTTTAGAGTTTCCAGCAAAAATGTTGAAATAATCGGACACTTTTCAACTTCCTTTAGAGAAAAAAAATCCTAAACCCTGCTATATATTAATTTTTGGAACTCAAAAAACAACCGAAAACAAATATGATTGTTAAACAATCAATCACCTCTAAAATGACAGCCACCCCTTTTTGAGTGTCATCGCCTCCAATTATACTATCTTGTTAGCATCATGGCCTACTCGTGGAGTTTGAAGAATAGTACCACCACATTTGATATGATTAACAACTTATTGGATTTAATTCCTCTGAGTAAAAGCACTATAGCCTACCTATAACAAAGAATACTATCAGTTGCTGCATAACCCATATCAACAATAATTAACCATAAAATGAGATGAATCACTGGTTGCAGGTTATCCAAACAAGATTTGATAGTTTGTGCAATAACCTCAAGCATTCCACTTCTAACAGAATTTATTGATACATCGATCAGGAAAAAGTATAAAGGTGGCATTGGTGGCCGGACCATTCCATCACCACCACCAAACAACCACAAAATGAACCGCAATCACCGTCACCATGGTTTCCAGTTCAAATTGCATCGAAAAAAGTGAAATTAGAGTAACAGAAACCCTAGATGATGGTTATAGGTTCAAATTAGAGTAACAGAAACCCTAGATGATGGTTATAGGTTCAAATTGCATCGAAAAAAGTGAAGAAAACAAGAAAATTAACCGCTGATTTCAAGTTCGGAACCTGCAGAAGCATGAATATGATTGCTTTTGAAGGTTTGATCATGAAATTTGGAGTAAATTAGGGTTGTGGCGGGGGTGGTGATGATGGCGACGGTGATGGTTGTGGCGGCAGTGGTGGTTGTGACGGTTCAGATGGCGACGGTGATGGTTGAAGATGATGATGATGGAGGTTTGTGGCGGGGATGGTGTAAGACCCTAAATCGTACATGACAAAAGTCGCAGCGGAAAACACGAACCATAAAATTTCTTTCTTTATAAATACCTCAACTTATTTAAAGTTTAACTTTAACATAGCTCTTATTCATAAATCCGTCATCCTCTTATTTACTAATTAAAAACATAGCTTACGTTTACTACATTTTACATTCAACGTCCCCGTACAATCTCTCTAGTGGCTCGGTCTTAAATCCCTAATCCTTGTGATAATCGCTCATTATCCGTACAACCTGCATTCACCACATACATTCATAACATTAGCACACATTAAAGAAACAAAGTTCATTCGCGTACACTTCACACTTCGTCATCTTTTAAGCTTTAAGCATTTCATCTGCATATCCATTTCCTGGTGAGGCTTCAATAATGTACCTGCATTACTTTTCATTCTCGAGGTACACCATTAATAACGTTAACCCTCATCGTCTCTAAATCATGCTTACATACGTACTTACATACATATCTACATACGTACATATCTTCCCTACAACTTTACATACGTGCATACACTCATACATGCCTTTATACATACATACATACATACTCATCTATATACATACAAACCTTTCCTACATCATTACATACATGAATACAATCGTACATATCTTTTCACATACATACATACACATCTACATACATACAAACCTTTCCTACATCATTACATACATACATACCCTCGTACATATCTTTACACATACATACATACACATCTACATGCATACAAACCTTTCCTACATCATTACATACATACATACATACATACATACCCTCGTACATATCTTTACACATACATACATACACATCTACATGCATACCTACTCGCATACATCCATCCCTCCATACATCCATACACACATTCATACACATACATGCATACATACCTTTATACTTAATTCGTTACATTTATGCTTGCGTACATGCTCATCGTACCTCATAAACATTCTAAATGAGCTTAGAATACAATTCGGGACTCCTTGTAAGTTACAAGACTGATTACGGATGAATTCTGCGCATTCCGTTGAACTGGCATCTGACGCACGACCATGCGTCATAACCGCACGACCGTGCGGCCCATACGACGTCGGGGACACTGGTCTTGCACGAGCCAGTACACTTGTTTACCCGGAATCGCACGACCGTGCTCCTGGGTCGCACGACCGTGCGACACCTCCCGTCGGCCCAACTTCCGTAGACAGTGACATAAGCCGTCGGACAAAATGGAGGCCATAGAGGGCGTCGGCGACGGCCCATCAGGGCGTCGGCGACGACCCCTCTAAACTTGGTTTTCCTGCAGATCCGTTTTAACGTCCGAACGCGCTAAAACTTGCATAACTTTCAACCCGTATACCCGTTTAACCTCCCGTTTCTTCCCACATACTTGTAAATTCACAATTTATCATATGAACTTAAAATCTCACATCCGGATTAATGAAATTCTTATCTTACGCCCTATCGGCTTATTATCATTTTCTAAATATTTGACCCGTTATGGGTATTTTGCGCATTAAACGGTTTATGACAACAAAACCATACTTCCCATTTCCATACTTGTCCAAAACATTAAACTAATCATATAACTTGTTCTTAAACCACTTATTAAGATCATTTGCCCAAAATACCCATCAAGGGCATTTTGGTCAACTTTAATCCCATCCTTTACGACGAAAGACTACGACACATAATTGACTTCAACCATCATGCTTAGTTAATTAAAACGCCTTATAACTTAATCGAACATAAGAAGTGATTGCAGAAATCACTTACCTTATGCGTCCGTGCTCGTATCCGATTCCTTGCCTCTTCTTGACTCGTTAACATCTCATGCTTGAGCCCGTCTCGACGTGATTCCTATACTTTCATTTTATCAAAATCACGCTCTTATTAACATACTCATTTGTACATGCTAACAACCATATCAATCGCGTATTTCACACTTAACTTTCATTAGTCATTCTTAACAAACATAACTCATATAATCATATCCATATACGCTTAAATTCATGTAACTCATGATATCATTACATTTAACGCGGGTTGTTATAACATGTATCATACAACTTCTTATAATCCTACCTTTACGACAACGAGTCAAATTATGTTTCTCACATTTAATTGACTTTCAAAAGTCAACTATTGACCATATTGAACTATCGATCTATCATCATATACTAGTAACATCATAGCCGACCATACGGACGACACTATATACATTTTATCATACATTTGGTGTGCGTACCACCTTTTAAACATAACATACAACTAATTCATGCACAATCTTCTAAATTCATACATAGTGCATCAAATCCTTCTACTAATCAACATGTGGTATTTAAAATCAAACATCAATAATATGAACATATTATCATTTTCATCATATCATCAAAACCCACTTCATGACTATTTTTTCTAATCACTTACAAGTGATCTAATCTTAAGTTCTTCATAGTTTCTTCATGCTTTTGATGTGTGTACTACCTCCTAAGCATAGTGTACAACTAGTTCATGCATATCCTTTTAATCTCATACATAATTCATCAATTTCTTCCTTCTAATCAACATGGATCATACATGCATGAATATCAAACATACTAGTATCACATTTCTTTTAATTCCTCTAACAAGAATCCATCATACAAATAAAAATACATCAACATTCAACAAGAATTAGACATGGATGATGATTCAAATCATCATTCTTACCATAACTAATGGGTTTCACCCTTAAACATCAAATTAACCTAATTCATGCATAATCCATGTTCCAAATGATGAATCTAACACATACTCATGCTCAATTTCATACAAATTCGTGATTTACAACATAACCCATTTCGTGCATCATCACCAATCTAGAATCTAAGACATACCTTACGATCCCCTTGTGAAGGTGATCATTAATCCGTGTTTGGTTATGAATTCGAGCTTCGTTTAGCCTTCCAATTTGAGGGAATAGATGAAGTTAGGGTTCTTGGCTCCATGGGAGCTTCCTGCTCTTTCACGAACACACTATGTGTGTTTGTGTGTGTGTTTTGTTATTTAGTAACCTAACTTTCACCTTATTCCATTTAACCCCTCAATGTTTGCCACTTAAACATGTTTGGCACAACTTTCATCTTCTAATTAGTTTTTATCATACACTTTATTAGGTTAAATAACCTAGTCATTTATTTCTTAATGTACCATAGCATAACATTTAACGAATATAAACATTCGGGTTTTGGGGTGTTACAAGTCTACCCCCCTTAAATAAGGTTTCGTCCCCGAAACCTTTCTCGTTTCTTCTTACACACACACATTTATGTTTGGCTTAACACTCACATCATAATCATAAGTAATCATCCTATCTCATTTCATAATTATTCAATCAATTGGCTTCTTCTTCTTAACAAGTCTATACTTTCCATGGCATACTTTCATATAACATTCTCATATCCTTTGACCCGTTAATAACCGGTTAATATACATACTTATTCAATCTTATAATAATGCTTATACTCATATGATCCATTTATAACGGATTTAGTACTTTCACCTCATCTTTTAAGATTCCATTCTATAGACACATTGTATAACGTTTAACTCTTGTTTTGTTATCATAACAAAACTGCTATGTCATCGTCATACCTACGTGCTTAACTCCGTAGCTAACATCATTCTACGTTTCTATAATCGTTTGTACCATACATATCCTCACGTTACTTGCACATTCGGATATTTTCATTCCTATCATTCTTTTGTTCATTTGCCTTACATTTACTTATATGACTTGTTTGACGCATACATGGTCAAGCTATTGACTTCTTATTACGTAGACTAGTTTCGTCTTTTATATCTTAAATATGTTTCGCGAATTCGAACACATTATCCATACCTTTCGTACCTTCTATGTTTTGAATCCGTCTCGCGGATTCAAACATTGCATTTACGCCTTTCATTCTTCGAATCCGTCTTGCGGATTCAAACATTGCATATACGCTTTTCATCCCTTGAATCCGTCTCGCGGATTCAAGCATTGCATTCATATCTTTCATTCTTTGAATCCGTCTTGCGGATTCAAACATTGCATATACGCTTTTCATCCCTTGAATCCGTCTCGCGGGTTCAAGCATTGCATTTCATGTTTCGAATCCGTCCCGCGGATTCTAGCACAGCATTTCATGTTTCGAATCCGTCTCGCGGATTCTAGCATAGCATTTCATGTTTCGAATCCGTCTCGCGGATTCTAGCATAGCATTTCATGTTTCGAATCCGTCTCGCGGATTCTAGCATAGCATTTCATATTTCGAATCCGTCTCGCGGATTCTAGCATAGCATTTCATATTTCGAATCCGTCTCGCGGATTCTAGCATAGCATTTCATGTTTCGAATCCGTCTCGCGGATTCTAGCATAGCATTTCATATTTCGAATCCGTCTCGCGGATTCTAGCATAGCATTTCATATTTCGAATCCGTCTCGCGGATTCTAGCATAGCATTTCATACTCTCATTCTTGAGAGTCTTACATTTCTCTTCACCCTCACGTCCACCTACTACTTAATTCTAACGGACATACCTGTATTAATTATCACGGTCCCACGAACGTCATATGCTTCACGTGTACTGGCCAGGTACACAATCCACATACTAGTTTCGTGTCTTCGTGTAATTGTCACCTTATGTCCGAAGAATTAGGTTTCGGCACGTGTATCATTTTTCAAAACATGTTTACTATACCATCATGGTCCTTCATTTAGCATTTTTCTTCCCTTAATGCATTTTACCATTTCATATACCGACATATTGAATTTACGTACCTGGGTTCAACTTTATCTTATTTCATGCCTTGGTGTCGGTACTTGACCGCACTCGCGGATCATCCTCTTCAAACGCTTATACTTACCTTGCATATACAAAACCGTCAGTTTCTTTATGCGTATACATAAGTACATACTTACGTTCTCTTTTACCTTTGGATCTTGACCGAGTCTTGGATTGTACGGGTTCCTTATCATAAGAGCACACAAGTTTGAGTTCAAGTACTTACTTTCTTGTACTTGATTCTCTCAAACCAGGGCTCTGATACCAACTTGTAAGACCCTAAATCGTACATGACAAAAGTCGCAGCGGAAAACACGAACCATAAAATTTCTTTCTTTATAAATACCTCAACTTATTTAAAGTTTAACTTTAACATAGCTCTTATTCATAAATCCGTCATCCTCTTATTTACTAATTAAAAACATAGCTTACGTTTACTACATTTTACATTCAACGTCCCCGTACAATCTCTCTAGTGGCTCGGTCTTAAATCCCTAATCCTTGTGATAATCGCTCATTATCCGTACAACCTGCATTCACCACATACATTCATAACATTAGCACACATTAAAGAAACAAAGTTCATTCGCGTACACTTCACACTTCGTCATCTTTTAAGCTTTAAGCATTTCATCTGCATATCCATTTCCTGGTGAGGCTTCAATAATGTACCTGCATTACTTTTCATTCTCGAGGTACACCATTAATAACGTTAACCCTCATCGTCTCTAAATCATGCTTACATACGTACTTACATACATATCTACATACGTACATATCTTCCCTACAACTTTACATACGTGCATACACTCATACATGCCTTTATACATACATACATACATACTCATCTATATACATACAAACCTTTCCTACATCATTACATACATGCATACAATCGTACATATCTTTTCACATACATACATACACATCTACATACATACAAACCTTTCCTACATCATTACATACATACATACCCTCGTACATATCTTTACACATACATACATACACATCTACATGCATACAAACCTTTCCTACATCATTACATACATACATACATACCCTCGTACATATCTTTACACATACATACATACACATCTACATGCATACCTACTCGCATACATCCATCCCTCCATACATCCATACACACATTCATACACATACATGCATACATACCTTTATACTTAATTCGTTACATTTATGCTTGCGTACATGCTCATCGTACCTCATAAACATTCTAAATGAGCTTAGAATACAATTCGGGACTCCTTGTAAGTTACAAGACTGATTACGGATGAATTCTGCGCATTCCGTTGAACTGGCATCTGACGCACGACCATGCGTCATAACCGCACGACCGTGCGGCCCATACGACGTCGGGGACACTGGTCTTGCACGAGCCAGTACACTTGTTTACCCGGAATCGCACGACCGTGCTCCTGGGTCGCACGACCGTGCGACACCTCCCGTCGGCCCAACTTCCGTAGACAGTAACATAAGCCGTCGGACAAAATGGAGGCCATAGAGGGCGTCGGCGACGGCCCATCAGGGCGTCGGCGACGACCCCTCTAAACTTGGTTTTTCTGCAGATCCGTTTTAACGTCCGAACGCGCTAAAACTTGCATAACTTTCAACCCGTATACCCGTTTAACCTCCCGTTTCTTCCCACATACTTGTAAATTCACAATTTATCATATGAACTTAAAATCTCACATCCGGATTAATGAAATTCTTATCTTACGCCCTATCGGCTTATTATCATTTTCTAAATATTTGACCCGTTATGGGTATTTTGCGCATTAAACGGTTTATGACAACAAAACCATACTTCCCATTTCCATACTTGTCCAAAACATTAAACTAATCGTATAACTTGTTCTTAAACCACTTATTAAGATCATTTGCCCAAAATACCCATCAAGGGCATTTTGGTCAACTTTAATCCCATCCTTTACGACGAAAGACTACGACACATAATTGACTTCAACCATCATGCTTAGTTAATTAAAACGCCTTATAACTTAATCGAACATAAGAAGTGATTGCAGAAATCACTTACCTTATGCGTCCGTGCTCGTATCCGATTCCTTGCCTCTTCTTGACTCGTTAACATCTCATGCTTGAGCCCGTCTCGACGTGATTCCTATACTTTCATTTTATCAAAATCACGCTCTTATTAACATACTCATTTGTACATGCTAACAACCATATCAATCGCGTATTTCACACTTAACTTTCATTAGTCATTCTTAACAAACATAACTCATATAATCATATCCATATACGCTTAAATTCATGTAACTCATGATATCATTACATTTAACGCGGGTTGTTATAACATGTATCATACAACTTCTTATAATCCTACCTTTACGACAACGAGTCAAATTATGTTTCTCACATTTAATTGACTTTCAAAAATCAACTATTGACCATATTGAACTATCGATCTATCATCATATACTAGTAACATCATAGCCGACCATACGGACGACACTATATACATTTTATCATACATTTGGTGTGCGTACCACCTTTTAAACATAACATACAACTAATTCATGCACAATCTTCTAAATTCATACATAGTGCATCAAATCCTTCTACTAATCAACATGTGGTATTTAAAATCAAACATCAATAATATGAACATATTATCATTTTCATCATATCATCAAAACCCACTTCATGACTATTTTTTTCTAATCACTTACAAGTGATCTAATCTTAAGTTCTTCATAGTTTCTTCATGCTTTTGATGTGTGTACTACCTCCTAAGCATAGTGTACAACTAGTTCATGCATATCCTTTTAATCTCATACATAATTCATCAATTTCTTCCTTCTAATCAACATGGATCATACTGTTGGTGCACTACATCTGTCGACTTCGTCTTGTATCGAGTCTTACACTAGTTAGAATAGATCAGGGCACGTAAAACGAGAGTTAGAAAGATTTCGCTTGAAGGATTAGATTTGTGAAGGATTTCGCTTGAAGCCTCAAGCGAAATCAACATGTAACGATTTCGCTTCAGGTAATTCCAAGCGAAATCTCAATCTCTATATATAGGGATGTTAGTCAAGCGAAATCAGGAGAGTAACATTTGAGAGATTTCCATACCGAGGTGCTGCCGGTGTGAGAACTGATTGTAATTGTTGTCTAATCAATACAAATCAGTGTTAAAGTGAAGATTCAGCTGTTTACACGTCAAATACTTGTTTTCCGCACCTGTATTTGATAGAATTCCTCTGAACCGACTCGTTCGGATCCTTAAACCGATCCTACAATTGGTATCAGAGCCAGTTGAGGAGTTCTACAGGATTTCAGCTGAAATTGACATCGTTTTCTTCCTTCTACATCTTCTTTTAACAGTTCAGAAAACTTTTCACGGTCAAAACCTATTCAATTTCTCACAGATTGCTTAATAGTATAAGATAACAAACCCTTGAAAGTTTCACAGCCAAATTCAACCTAAAAGTGATCAAAATTAACATCCGAATGGATTTCGCTTGAAGAACAAAATTTGTGTTGGACGATTTCGCTTGAAGTTTCAAGCGACACATTTCATTTCGCTTCAAAATTATCTGTTTTCGCTTCAAGGTTGTCGCTTCAAGGTGTTCGCTTCAGAGTTCTCTCTTCATACAGCTTCGCTTGAAATTGTTTCGCTTCAAGGTTTTCGCTTGAGGATTGTTCAGTTTGTCTAGTTCGCTTGAAGGGTTCTGCTTAAAAGATAGTATTTCGCTTGAAAGTATTTGAAACATGGATAACGATTTTCACAACGCTTTTGCAACATCGCCTAGTTCATCTTCCATTGCTCAGAACATGAATTCAGAAAATGAAACGGGGACAACTCAGAAACCCCCGAAGCTAATGGGAATTGAAGAATACTACGGATGGAAAGATAGATTCGAAAACTGGGTGCAGGCAAATCATTTAAGATCATGGGAATGTATTATGACAAAGTATACTCCACCACAAACCGAAATGCAGACTGAAAAACAGCTTTCAGATTTTAGTAAGGAAGAAAGGGAAATATATCGAGCTGAAAAGATGATGATCAGTTTACTTCAACAGGCCGTCAAAGAAGACATCTTCATACTACTTCAACATGACAAAACATCACAATCAATATGGGATGCTCTAAAAATCAAAGTTGAAGGCAGTACTAGTATGATTAAAAGCAAAAAGGCATTGCTTAAAAAGGAATTTGATTTGTTTACAAGTTTGCCCGGAGAAGATACAAAGAAACTCATTGAACGATATTGTCACTTAGTGAGAACAATGTCAATGATGGGTATTAAAAAGGAAAATGATGAATGGGTGGATAAACTTGCTGATGCATTACCTCAGAAAGAGTGGGGAACTTATTTGATGATACTGAAAAATACTGGGGTTTATGATAGATTGTCGATCTCTCAGTTCATTGAAAAGATTGAAAGTCAGGATTTGGAACAGCAGAAGATTGCAAGGATGAACAGTTCAAGTGGTCAACAGGATGTAAAGATGTACTACAAAGGTAGTATTCCGGTTCAAGAAGCTGAAAGAAGCCCGAAAATCCAGACTGCGTTTAGTGCTGAAGATTCTACAGAAAAGTTTGATCAAAGCTCAAACAAAAGCAGTAGTGGATTCTCATTTTATCCAAGTGTCAATCCAAAGACTTCATCAGAAAATTTTCAGTCTCAAAGCACAAAGATGGGAAATGGTTGTGTGATTCAATGCAACATAGCTCTAAATCTTCCAGAAGGTCAAAGTTTTTCTGAAGACATTGCAAAAGATCATATGGCTTTACTTGGTTCCGTGCTTATCTCATATGAAGGTTTAGTGGCTGGTCGAATTGGAAATCCTATGCTTACCAAAGAGGATTACGACCAGATAGATGCCGAAGAGATGGAATTAATGGATATCAAATGGTGTCTTGCAAGTGTTCTTAGACGGGCTGAAAAGTTCAAGACAATTACCGGAAGAAATGATTTTCTTGATGCTTGTGTTTCTACTTTAGGTTTTGATAAATCTAAAGTTACTTGTTTCAGGTGCAGGGAAAAAGGTCATTTTAAACGGGAGTGCAAGAATAGAGAAGTTAGTGGTGCTCAGAATCCATTTGGTAAAGATGATTATTACCGTAAAGCCATTTATCAGCAAGTTGGTCAGACACAAGAATTACAGACGGCTCATGGTAGAAAGATTGAAGATTCAAAGAGAGGATGCTTGGTAGATTTCAACTGGAGCAATTATATATCTTCTTTCTCCTGAAACATATTAATGTGGCTAAACATCATCTTTCTCCTGAAAGTTTTCATTTTTATTTTGCAGATCGCATGGAGAAACTGAAGGAGAAACAATCTGCTAAAGAACAACAACCGAATGAGGAAGTTAAAGTAGTTGTTGAAGAAAAGGTGACTGAAGCTGAGAAAGTAACTGAGGAAGAAAAAGTGATTGAAATAGTAAAAACAATTGAGATTGAAAAGATTGTTGAAGTTGAAAAGCCTTGCAAGAAGTGTTTGGAAGCTTGCAAAAATTGCGAAGAAAAAGATGTGACTTTGTTTGATAGAGAAAGACTGATAGAAAAGTTACTATCTGACATCAGCTATGTGAAAGAATCTTATAACATGTTGAACAGAACAGTGACAGGTCTTCAAACAACTAATTCTGAAAGAGAAAAGGCGTTAACGATGACGAATTCTACGCTGATGGCAAAGCAAAAGGCAATTAATCATTACATCGAAGAAAATGCTAATCTAAAGCAAGAGTTGGAGAAAGAAAAGATTGAGAATGAAAGGATCAGAAGGTTATTACTGAGTTATTCTTGTTCTGATTATGTTATTGATCGAGTTTATCCAACTGTTGCAGGTTTTGAAGCATTTCAGGATGAGAAGCAAAAGAATGAGACTGGTAAGAAATCGACTGTTAAATACAACAAGTGTCCGCCTCCTATCTGGGAAGGGTATTCTCCTAGAAAACCAAATGAGGAACAAGTCGAAAAAGCAGTCAATATAAAGTTAAAATCAGAGACAACTGACGTTTTACCAGATAACATTGACATCACATTTACCGCGTCTGATACTGATCATGAGTCTGAGTTAATCAAAAGGGTGGTTGATCAGGTGTTGGATACTGAGGAGGTGTCTGAGTCAAAGTTTGAGTCTGGGGGTTCAAGTTCGTCAGTCAACAGTTCAAAGTCATTGGAAAAACGGTCTTATAGTAAAGAATTTTTGTTATCAAAAGCAAATTTGGATGATGAAACATTTAAAGTTGCATATACTTTAAATGGTTCTGACAAATTATACTCTGATGAAGAGTTTCCGATGGATAGTGTTAAATTTGACAAGATCAAAAAGGTTTTCAAAATCACAGAAATTAATATTTCTGACACTAAAAATTTAAATCTTAATGAAAAACCTAAAAAATACACTTCAAGAGTTCAACAAAGGTTAAACAAGAAAAAAGGGAAAAAGGATTACAATTTTAGTTCTGGTTTTCAAAAGAAAACAAACCAAAATTGTAATTACAAAAGAAAAGGTTTAGGTTTTATTCAGCAAGATAATTACAGAAAGGTAAACAATTCTAAACCAAAAACAGAATTTGTTTCAGGTGGAAGTGTTGAAGAAGAACAGAAGAAACCTTTCTGGAAAGAAACAAATCAGGAGTTTCTTGTTGAAAGAAAAAGAACAGGAACTGGAGTTTTTCATTCAAGAGACATTTCAAGAGATACAAGAACTTGTTTTCAATGTCAAGTCGTTGGACACATTGCTCACAACTGTCCAAACAAAATCAACAGAAAACAGGGAGTCTCTGAAAAACTTAAAGAAAAAATGGTTGAAAAGAATGGATCACCAACTATAAATTTCAAAATTTCTGACAATTCAAAGAATGAAGTTGGTGAAAATTCTAAAAAATTGTACAAAAAGAAGGCAAAAGACAACCAAACATGGGTTGTTAAGAAATCAGTTGATAGTTCTGACAATGAATCTGATTCCACAAAATCGGAGGAGTCACAAAATGAGATTAATGATTTGTTGAATGATGCTGACATTAAATCTATGAGTGTGAAAGAGATTCAACAAATGGTTGGTAAAATAGAAATCTCAGATTTTGATATTGAAAAAACATTCAATGGTAATGTTAAGAAAATTTTCAAGAAAATGCTTGAAGGGAAAGTAAAGGGGGTTAAAGATTTTTATGCAACTAAAAAGGCAACTTATAACCCTACTGCCCAGGAATTGGAAGCCACCAAGTCAAATAAGACTTGGGTGGAAGTTTGCTTTCCTTAAAGTCTTATGACTATGCCGGAGATCCCAAGTTTATATCGTGGATCAGGAATCGGCATCTTTCTAATGTTTGAAGATTTTGGTTGAAAGATTTTGATAGTGTTTAAATGTTTACAGGTTGAAGGACTATGCCGGAGCTTTCAGGTTGGTAAATGCGAAGCAGGAATCGGCATCTTGATTAAGTAAAATGGTTTGTGTAGAGGTTTTATTCCTACTTGTGGTTATATGTTTTGGAATTACAATGTGATTCGTCAAGGTCATTAGTTTGAACTTGATGTAATCCTGATTCGTATGTTTGAAGGACAATATGATGAACCAAACTCCTAATTTTACAAGTGGTAAAACCAACAAAACTTATTTTCCGGAAAAATCATTTTGGTTAAAACAAACTTAAGTGTTTTGAAATTATAATGAGAAAATAGTTTTGTGAAAGGGGGAGTTCTGATTGTTTATGCCAAGTGGATGGCGATTTGAAGCGATTCGTTCTCAGTTGTCAAGTATATTGTACAGTTTGTTTTCAAATTTCCTTTAATATGTTTGCATTTTAGGGGGAGTAGAAATTTCTGAAAATCCAAAAACATTAGAAAATTTGAAAAAGAGCAAAAACATGATAAAATCAAAAATGAGTTTTAGTGTCATAAAAGAGGAAATGATAGTACATCAGTGGACTGTCACAACATGCTAAAGAATTGTTTAGATAATATGTGATAAACAATCTCACTGTGGATGTGTCAGTAGGTTTTTACACATTTAGTAAATTGTGACGAGATACAAACATAAATTTCAAACTTGCTTGTTCTGTGGGTTAACACAAACTTGGATATATAGGTAACCCCTGAAATCTTGTTTGAAAGGTCCCTTATTCTGAGATACTAGGTCTTTATGCTCAGTGATATCTGGGGTATTATCCCGGGACTTCTGATTTTGCGGAAGCAATGGCCTAGTCCCCGGAGAATACTTTACATTTGCTTGAAATATAGCTCACCCTCAGCTAAAAAATGATGAAACATTGAAAAATGCTAATCATGGCTGTTGAAACAAAAGATCCTCTAAAGGGGACACACCAAAAGTCGAAGCCGTCATCTCTCTGCGTATACGGGAGTATCGACCTGAGCTCTCACGGCCCTCGTACTATAATTTATTCCCCTGACAGATATCATCTGTGGTATACTCACCTGTAAGACTGAATATTGGGATCTGGATACGGGAGTATATTCAAGTAGTGGGACACACGAATAAGTTTAAGTCTCTTAAAACATTAACATCGTATCTCGGATCAGTTGAACTTTGTGTGAAAATTTAAGTGGACAAATATACTGACAATCTAAGTGAATTGTTTAGAACTTAAAATGAAATGAAGCTTAACGGTGTTAGTGACTTGTCTCAAAAACTGATATGATCCTCTTGCACGAACTCACAAAAATATTGTTTGTAAATATTTCTTTATTGTATTTCATTCCTTTCAAAAATTACAAAAAGATTTTTAGTGTGTTTTAGCATTAATTTTAAAAAAAATTCAAAAAGATTTTCGACAACTGATATTGGAAAGCTGATTGTCAAAATTTCAAGTGCTAAACATGATGACTTTGTTGTGAGGGGGAGTGAATCTGAAAATGCTAAAAGGTTTGATAAATTCTACAGTTGGTATTTTGAAACCTACATTTGGTTCATCGGTTATTGATGATAGGAGAGATAGTTATCTGATTATATCAGATTGTTGGTGCATTTAATTCGTTAAAGTTAGAAAATTTATTTCTGGGTTAAGATTGTTGCAGGTGAGCCAGGTTAATTCATTCAAAGCTTACAAAAGTCAGACTCTGATCATGAATCTAAAGTTTGCTAGTTGCTGATGCTGATGAACTTAAGGAATCAAGAGATCTGATCAAGAGAATTAGATAAAAGCTAGGCAATGATCTTGTAAACAACATTTGAGTCAGACATTGATCCTAAAGCAGATGTTGATGAAGAACAAATGAATAACAGCAAATCGTGAGGGAGAGTTTGATAGAGCCAGGAGATTCTTGAGAAGAAGATAGAGAGGAAAAAGCCCAGAGACTGATCAAGACTGAAAATGTGAAGACACAGTATTGGTGTGACTCAATAGTCGACTCGTCAACATCTGAGGGGGAGTCTGTTGGTGCACTACATCTGTCGACTTCGTCTTGTATCGAGTCTTACACTAGTTAGAATAGATCAGGGCACGTAAAACGAGAGTTAGAAAGATTTCGCTTGAAGGATTAGATTTGTGAAGGATTTCGCTTGAAGCCTCAAGCGAAATCAACATGTAACGATTTCGCTTCAGGTAATTCCAAGCGAAATCTCAATCTCTATATATAGGGATGTTAGTCAAGCGAAATCAGGAGAGTAACATTTGAGAGATTTCCATACCGAGGTGCTGCCGGTGTGAGAACTGATTGTAATTGTTGTCTAATCAATACAAATCAGTGTTAAAGTGAAGATTCAGCTGTTTACACGTCAAATACTTGTTTTCCGCACCTGTATTTGATAGAATTCCTCTGAACCGACTCGTTCGGATCCTTAAACCGATCCTACACATACATGCATGAATATCAAACATACTAGTATCACATTTCTTTTAATTCCTCTAACAAGAATCCATCATACAAATAAAAATACATCAACATTCAACAAGAATTAGACATGGATGATGATTCAAATCATCATTCTTACCATAACTAATGGGTTTCACCCTTAAACATCAAATTAACCTAATTCATGCATAATCCATGTTCCAAATGATGAATCTAACACATACTCATGCTCAATTTCATACAAATTCGTGATTTACAACATAACCCATTTCGTGCATCATCACCAATCTAGAATCTAAGACATACCTTACGATCCCCTTGTGAAGGTGATCATTAATCCGTGTTTGGTTATGAATTCGAGCTTCGTTTAGCCTTCCAATTTGAGGGAATAGATGAAGTTAGGGTTCTTGGCTCCATGGGAGCTTCCTGCTCTTTCACGAACACACTATGTGTGTTTGTGTGTGTGTTTTGTTATTTAGTAACCTAACTTTCACCTTATTCCATTTAACCCCTCAATGTTTGCCACTTAAACATGTTTGGCACAACTTTCATCTTCTAATTAGTTTTTATCATACACTTTATTAGGTTAAATAACCTAGTCATTTATTTCTTAATGTACCATAGCATAACATTTAACGAATATAAACATTCGGGTTTTGGGGTGTTACAGATGGTGATGATGGCGACGGTGATGGTTGTGGCGGCAGTGGTGGTTGTGGCGGCAGTGGTGGTTGTGGCGGTTCAGCTAGCGACGTTGATGGTTGAAGATGATGATGATGGAGGGTGATGGTTGAAGATGATGATGATGATGGAGGTTCAATAATAATTGCAGAAGCTTTAGGTTTAAAACGAAGAAGAGGATGGTCATATAATATAAATAATAATAAAAATAAATATAGGGTAAGATTACCAAAATACCCTTACATATAATGGTCAAACTACCGTTGACTGTGCTTAGGGGGTAAGGTTGCGACATAACAGTGAACAGTGGGGGGTAAAATTGCAATTATTTCCTTAGGGGGGGTAAGAGTGCCAATGACCCCTAACCTCAGGGGGTAAAATTGCAGTTTACTCAAAATAATATATTATTTCAATTAATTTTCAAAATTCTTAGTGATTGTAAAGGTTGTTTGCAGCATGCACACCGTCTTTTACTTGTCAAATTAACCGTTTAATCTTTTGAACAGGTGTTTAGGTTTGGCAATGCCAAACATTTGTTTATAGGGCAGGTAAATGAATTGGGGTGTTAAAAGTATTCGAATCAGATTTGAATTTTTTTTTTTAAATTCGACTCATTCGAATTTGATTATCAAGGTACGAATCTGGTTTCTAAAAATTCAATTCGATTCGAATTCGAGTCGAGTAATTGAATTCGAATCAAATATGAACTTATGCTTTTCCATTTGATACGATTTGAAATTCAAACCCAAATTATACATATATTTTATTTTTATAAACATAGGTTCACACACAAATGAAAAAAAAAAACTTCTAGTTTTGGGCCAAAATCTTAATTACATCCATAAATTCGTTATCCATATTCGATTTTCTAGTTCCATATCCGGCTTTTAAATTTCTAATTTACGGATTTTATAGTTTCATTTATTCTTATTAAGAGGTTGAACAATATTTTGGGTGAATTTGTTAATATACACAGTATTTCTAGTTTACAGGTTTATAGTTTACAGATTTTATAGTTTTATTTATGTTCTCTTTTTAGGGATAAAGTTTAAGATTTACATATAGCATGTTTGTTAAAATACTCGAGAGAAGAAAGTGGGATATTGCATGTTATGAAATTAGGGGAAAGTTCTTGTACAAATAATCTTAACATACTAAACATACAAGTTGAAGGAAAACTCAAAAAGACAAGGTGACATTTTTGTAATTATCAATAACTATCAAAGTTACTCTACAAATATACCTAAAAAAAACCTATCCCCCCCCCCCCCCCCACCCCAAAAACCTAAAAAAAACCTAACCCCCTCCCCACCCAAGCTAAAATGCTAAAAACTAAACCCCCAAAAAACCTAAAAAAAAAAAAAACACACACACAAATTATTTTATTTTTTTTAACATTTTTTATTAAAAATCGCTACTTTTAGTAGCAGCAAAAAAAAAATTTGCTAACAAAATGTAGCGATTTTTTTTTTTGCTCACAAAATGTAGCGACTTTTTAATAAAAAATTGTGTTTTTTAGGTATTTTTGGTTGAGTTCACATTTGTATAGTAACTTTGATAGTTGGTGGTAATTACAAAAATGACACCTTGTCTTTTGAGTTTTCCTTCAATTTGTATGTTTAGTATGTTAAGATTATTTGTATTTGATCTTTTGCCTGTGAAATTAAGGGGTCGTTTGGTTCGCAGAATGTTTGTGAAAGAATTAGAATGTTTTAAAGGAATTGAAATCTCAACGAATTCAAATTAACTTCAAAGATAATTATGACTTGTTTGGTTTTTAATGATATGTGTAAATGTATATATATGAAGTATGAACTCGTACAAAAATTGTTTTAACAGGGAATTACTAAACTCAACCACATAATACAGCAACTGTATCAATCGCAATGTAGCAAAGTAAGCAAGACCGATTATCAACATGTGGACACTGTTGGCACTCAATAACAAAGTCATTCATCTCCTAGGAAAACGATTATGAAAGAGGTAAACAGAAAACTATGAAAACACAAGAAAACTAGGAAAACGACAAAGGAGGCACAACTGGTTCTGGAAGGAAAATCAGATAACTAAGGTAACCACCTAGAAAAGAATCCAATTGACATGCAATGACTCAATGGAATGGATCGTATGATTGGCTCTAATAGTACGAATCTAGGGTTAACTAGGTATGTTTCTACTCGTGTGAAGAACATGACACGTTTGATAAAATGACCAATGAGAGTTTGCCCCTATGCTTGCTACTCACCGTGTTATGAAAGATTGTGATCCATTATAGCATAACAAAGGACAACCTGAATCTAGTTTGAAAGACTACCCAAAACACTAACACCGCGAATGAAAGGATAACAATGCTCTCGTGAAATCCAAACCTAACAAGCAATGGATATAAGGTTCCAATCAATGTCTGTCACCCCTAGGCTTTAGATGCGCTATGAACCTCCTTGATATATAGAAATTCATTCTTTTATTCTAGCTTTTACATATTTGGCCAGTCTTCCTTTCAACTATGAAAACAAAATCGAATATGTGGTCCCACTCCCTATATATTTTTTTATTATGTTGGTAATTGAAAAAATTATTAAGTTCTAATCTATGGATGATGTTAGGAATTAAGTGGATTATGTTTTGGAGATTCTCAACCTTCAAGTTCAGTTCTGATACTCGTTCATATTTGGTTTTTTATTCTCTTTGTTCATTTGTTCTTAGGGCTGTCAAAACTGCTCGACGATCGTTCGAAAAATGTCCGAAAAATGCTCGTTCGATTCCCGCTCAGTTTGTAAATGAGCCGTTCGGCTCGGTTCGATTTAAAAACGAGCCAAACATGAGGAAAAGTCCGCTCGCTCGCGATCGCTAGGTTTCGCTTGAATTAATTTTATTAAATAATCTAGAGTAAATTACAAGTTTTGTCCTTTATGTATGTCTAAAATTGCAGGCGCTGTCCTTTATCTTTAAAATTGATGAGTTTTGTCATTAATGTTTGCAAATCTTGCACGTTATGTCCTTTAAGGCAAACCCAGTTAATTTTTTTTGTTAAATCTGGTCACTCAAGGGTATTTTAGTCTTTTTACCTCATTTATTTAATAGTATTTAAAAAATAAAACAAAATAATTTAAAATATTATTATTATTTTAACTATATATATATAACCTCCATCACCACCACCACCAACACCCTCCACCGCCACCGCCACCACCCTCCACCGCCACTACCACCCTCCACCTCCTCTGCTCACTGCTGCTTGCATCAAAAACCCCCAAAAATCAAAAACCTAAATACCAAATCAAAACCCCCCAAAAATCCCCAAAACCAAAAATATCAAAAACCCCCAACAACAATTGATGATCAAGAGAAAAAAATGCATAGCAGCGGTTTCACTCGAATGGATTGCCAACAAGAATTGGTCGGTTGCCGACCAGAGGTCATCATCCAGAATCATCTGGTCATCATCCAGGCTAAGAACGACGCCATTTGGTTTGTTTGAAACGAGGTTCGTGAAATCGGAATCTTCAACCGTTGAAAGAGAATTCAGGTATGTGTAAACCTTTGGATAGAACAGATTCAGCACCACCACCACCACCTCTGTTCACCACCACCACCACCTCCGTTCACCACAACAATCGGTCAACACTTCACCACCGTCACACCCATCACAACCTCTCTATCACCATCGTTAGACCCACCATCACCACCACTATCACCACCATCGCCTGACCCACCATCAGCACTCCACCTAGAACCCTAACCCCAACCTGCAACAACCCAAACCAGCAACAAACACCATTAAACCCCCACCCCCACTGGAACCCTAACCCCAAGAACCTGCAAACCGGTGAGGAACCCGTCGTCGGTCAGAGCCACGAGATGGAGAGCAGAGGTGACTCAAGGTGTGGGTGCGTGTGTGTTTGACCGGGGAGATGAGGTGAAAGGGAAGTTAGGGGTTTTTGGTGGGTGTGCGACTGTGGAAGACCCGTCGCCGGGATTACGACCGGCACCGGCTCCGATCACCGGTAAGATGAGAGAGACGGTGTGGGTGTGCAGCACTGCAGCTGTAATCGAAGAAGAAGGAGAAGAAAGGGGGGTTGGTGTGAAGTAAATATCTTTTCTGTAGTTACACAATAGTCCCTGAAGACAAATTCTTTTACACAATGGTCCCTGATGAGATGAAATGACAACAATGCCCTCATGTGCCTCAGATTTAACAAAAAAAATTAACTGGGTTTGCCTTAAAGGACATAACGTGCAAGATTTGCAAACATTAAGGACAAAACTCATCAATTTTAAAGATAAAGGACAGCGCCTGCAATTTTGGACATACATAAAGGACAAAACTTGTAATTTACTCAATAATCTATATATACTATATAATAAAAGAAACCTGATTTGGGACACATGTCATTTAATGAGGGCATCAATAATTTATTGATAAATTTTAATATTTAAATTAAAAAGATTTAAATATTATATTAGAATTTTATTTTGATTGTAAATCTAAAGTCTAAAATGTGTTTTAAATCTAATCTATAATTTATGGATTTAATTTTGATTTGAAATTATTAAACAAAAACCCATAAAATTAGTAACCATTTAACCAATTTCGTAAGTTTTACTTTCCCTTCTAGAATCAAATTAGATTTTTGTGATAATTAAAGTTTTGTCAAGAATATAAAAAATCATTATTTAATATTCAATATATTACATCAAATATTTAGAATTAAACTCCACTTCATTCTAAATACTAGGTATGTTTTTTTACTCTTTATATGCTATGCATATTATCTATGTCAAATAGAAAACATCATGTTTTTTAGATAAGTTAACCATGTCAAGTAAGTAATATGCATATTATCTATGTCACATAGAAAACATCATTTATTTTTAGATAAGTTAGATATATGTGTTTTAAAAAAAGGTAAACTCTTAACATACATATTTTTTCCTATTGTAACTAAGATGTAGAGGTCTGTGAAAGGCATCTTCACATTCGGAATGTCATAACTTTTTTTTTAAATTTAGATTTACTTAGTTGTCGTATGGTGTCTGTCTTTATTTTTATTTTTTCACTTATATATCTGTTTCATTGGTTCAATTGTACATGTAAAGTATTATACTATACATAGTATTTTCTCAACTATAGTTAACTGGTTTTATTGATTCAATTTTTGTCTATTCATTTACATTACTTTTATCTGTCTATTCATTTACATTACTTTTATCTGTCTAGAAGTCCCTTTTCAGACCTTTCAAATGGTATGGGACATATTACATTATCAATAGTTTTTATTGGTTTCCTTACTAATTGTGATAAAAGTAATTATTTCGTACAATTCATATTGGTTTATAGCTTTGAATACGAGCATACCCTATAATAATGTTAATGATAGTGAAAGTGAGGAAACTATATTTGGATGGTAGAAAATATAATATTATGCCAACGTTAACCCGTCAGAATAATCTATTATCAGATAAAATCAGACACGTTACCTTTGAACAAGAAAATGTCACAATGAGGAAACTATATTTGGATGGTAGAAAATATAATATTATGCCAACGTTAACCCGTCAGAATAATCTATTATCAGATAAAATCAGACACGTTACCTTTGAACAAGAAAATGTCACAATAAATATTAGTAGTGGTACAAAATTTTAAGTTCCAATGACAAATCCTAAAACAAATAACAGATCACATTATTATGAATGGCTATACAAACTTCAATATTTATTTCGTATTTGGTCTGCATATTACTCTATATTATGTATACTTAGATCATATTATGAACATATTTTCTTTATTTCACATTATAATTATGATTCACCCCATGTATTACACGGTACAATAACCTAGTTAATATATATATTATAGTTCCTAGGGGTGTTCAAGATCGGATAATCCGGTTTTCGGATATCCGAAATTTCGGATAGTGAAATATTGACATCCGAACCCGAATCCGAAATTTCGGATATCCGAAATTTCGGATTCGGGTTCGGATATCTAATCGGATATCCGAATATCCAATTTTTTATTTAATTTTTATTTTTTTATTATTTTTTAATATTTGGAACCAGATTTTTCGGATAGTTTCGGATATCCGAATATAAATTTCAGATATTTTTCGGATATTTCAGATATTTTTTCGGATACTTCGGATATTTTTCGGATACTTCGGATATTTCGGATATTTTTCGGATACTTCGGATATTTTCGGATATTCGGATATCCGAAAAAAATAAAAATTAAATTTTCGGATAATCCGATTATCCGAAAATTCTCAAAATCACTATCCGAATCCGAATCCGAATTTTCGGATTATCCGATTTTCGGATATCCGAAAATTCGGATATTTCAGATACGGGTTTTCGGATATTTCAGATTCGGTTTCGGATTCGGATTTTTTTAACACCCCTAATAGTTCCAGCCTTTTCGTAACAAGGAGTTCATAATCAGGTGCATCGCGGTCTCACACTATAACAATGGAATTGCTACACGTGTTAAAAATCTATTAGTTCAAATAAAGGTGCACATGTGTATCACCACACTAGATCTTTACTTCCCTCACATGAGCCTCTATAAATGATCACATTTCCACACCACTAATTCCTTCCACCACTCTCTCCTCTCTCTCACTTTCCCACTCTAACATACGCCCCTGGCTTATTTTAGCACCATGCTAACGTACGCTGGTGGTGAAAACAACTCCCACTTTCTTGAAGCTTGTACCCTCTGCTCAAAACCACTTGGTCATAACACTGATATATACATGTACAGGTATTATGCATTAAACACTTGTACCATATGTTGTATCTATTGTACCTTGTCAAATTTTACTTTTGAGTTATCAAAACCAATAAAAAAATTCAATATTTTGGATCAAAAACCCAAATTTAAAAGTAGAAGGCTTATACCTTATGCACATCTTGTTGTACAATCATTATTTTGCATCTAAAGCACAACCTCATGCATAATGAAGTTGTACCATGTGCATGTTTCGTTGTACATAGTGAATTATGGTTAAGATTTTATTTGGGTTTGCTACCTTGGTCTAATATTAAGATTTGTACCATGTGCATGTTTTGTTGTACTTAATTGTTATTTCTAAAGGAGTTACAATTGAAAACGGGTCTGCGGGGCAGGTTGTTGCCCGTTTACCTGTCATTTGTTTGTAATTTATTATTTTTTCATTTGACTATTACCTGATCTGACTTTTACATAATGGTTTAAATTTAACCAAAAAAAATCTAATGAATATCTTTGTTTGTTTCAGAGGGAATAATCCATTTTGTAGCCAAGAGTGTAGGCAAGAACAAATAGAGATTGATGAGGCAAGAGAGAGGAGATGGAAAGTTGCTAAGAAATCAAATGAAAAAACCAAAAAAAAAAATGTGCGGACAGGAACTGTTGTTGTAGCTTAGCAAGAAATTATAAAAAAAAAATATGTTATTATGTAATTAAATTAAATTAAAAACCCTTTCTGAAATCAAGAAATATGATGGAAGGGTTGTTAAGAAATTTGGGTTTGACTTGTGGTGGTGGTGCTTGTGATGATGGTGGAGGAGAAAGGGTCAACTTTGAGAACAATTTTGGATGTTTAAATGATTGAAATCTGTATAGTACAACTTTTAATGCATAAGGTACAACTTATTGAATAATATGGATGTGTTCTTCTCATGTTAGCCGGCATTATATGATCAATTCAAACCTATAATTATTTATTTGATTTACACAAAACAAATTTAGTAAATTTTGTTGGATCCATTCAAACCTATCATCACTTATTTACTTTGCATAAAACAATTTTAGTGGATTTTGTGAGTTGGTAGAGATACGATGGTGATATCGACCTTGCTAATGTTCTTGGCCACTCCTAGTTGCATATTTTACACATGTAAAAGCACTATATAATTCTTTCTTGATTTATTAAAATTACTAACGTATACTAATCAGAGTTGATCTAGATATTGGGAACAAAATCGATTATGCCCATATAGCATGATCAAAACTTACCGTATTTATTTTAGTTAATTACACAAATAGTAAATTACCACCATTTGGGATCTAAGTTATAAAAGTTATAAATTTACGTTGTGTGATTTTAGTTTGGTCCCCCAAACAATCTCGTTTTCCCGATTAATTCTTTGATAACCATCACCAGTCGTTTAAAAGTAATTTCCTATTATGAAGCCAGAAAACTTGCTCTTGATCGTTGAAGAATAAATTAGGTGAAGAAGACGGGAAGAGCACCATGAAGCACTAAAGATGAAAAGAAGAAAGGTACTTTCGTGAGATTAGATATAGGGCTAATGAGGTTGGGAAAGAACATATAACCACCCCACCAGGGCCAGCTTAGATGGTTGTGCGGGCTGGGCGACTGTCTGAGGCCTAAATCTTCAGGCCTGATTAAAAAAATTGATTTATGTGTGTGTGTATAGGGTCAGGATTTAGGGAAAACTGTGAAAAGTGTGAGAACGCTTATGGATCGTCAGATCAAAACAATCTATGGACTAGATTAGCGCAGTGGCGTTTTTGTAAATAACATATGTTTTATTTACTTGAACGTGCTTTATTAAGGGTAAAAATGTCTTTTTACTGCTCAAATTCAAAACGCCAAACTAATGAGCAACACGCCATTCAAAACGACTAAAATACCGTTAATACAAGACGCCAAAGCTTAATGATAAAACGCGTTGCATGCTTAGCAGGTAGATGGAACAAACAGTAACTGAAAGTCAATTAAACGCCAAATTTAACCAAAACGCCAAATTTAACCAAAACGCCAAATTTAACCAAAACGCCAAAATGGCAACCATCGTTTCATGGAGATACACCCTCGGAATCAGAAGATTTGTGATACGTTTGGATGAACAATCAAGAACGATGAACGCGACTTATCAACAAGGGGTGAATTATTCATTGACAATTGACGAAATGCTGAACACAGATACACTACATCTTCTTGAACAGCTATGTGATTTAGCACCTTCGAATGATGCAATATCCAGGGTTGTGATGATATTTAAGTATAGATTGCAACAAAGACGAGATGAGATTATGGCGTTATACGCCAATGCACAAGATGATGATGATGAGTCTGAAGAAAGTGATGAACAAAACGATGGGTACATCTCTGATGTAATACCATCCACAGAAGACTATTAGTTTTGTTTGATTTCGTCTTAGTTGTAATCTTTTGAATTACTAATGAATTTAAAAACGCCATGAACGCCAAGAAAATTTACCTTTATAACATATATGAGATTAATTCAACGGGTGAAATCTACAAAAACACCTAAAAATTTGTAAAGTTTGAATTGTTAAAGATATATAATGAATTTGGGAACGCCATGGACGCAAAGATGTTAGAATTATTAATTGATTTTAATGAATTTGGGAACGCCATAAACGCCAAAATATTTACTATGTAATGCAAAATCGATTAGTTCATCGAGGTAGATCTAAAATACCAATAAAACGCCATGTAGTTATTGAATCTAACTAAATACCAAAAAATCTTACACGCCAAAAATGAAGCGGTGTTGTGAGACGCATTGGAAAAATGAATATAAAAGGACAAAAAAGCCCTCTGCCCTTCATTATATCGCGTGCCACGTGTCCGGCCATGATCCGTTCTCACCGTTTTTACACTTTTAGGCGTTTTCTCCAGATCCCGTTTATATATGTATATATATATATATAGGTACGGGATCAGGAGAAAACGCCCTAAAGTGTGAGAACGGATCCTGGCCTAACACATGGCACGCGACATAGTGAAGGGCGGAGGGGCTTTTTGGTCCTTTTATATTCTTTTTTAAACGCGTCTCACAACACCTCTCCATTTTTTGGCGTTAACAAATACATGGCGTTTTTATTGTTTTTTTTAGATCAGGAGCATAGTAAATATATTGGAGTTATATGTACGCCCCCCAAATTGAATAAAATCATTTAGTAATTATAAGTTATCTTCCTCCATGGCGTTTTCCAAATTCTTTAGGCGTTTTTGTAGATTTCGACAGTTTATATAGGTTATCAAGGTAAATTTATTGGCATTCATGGCGTTTTTAAATTCATTAGAAATTTAAAAGAGTACAGCTAAGACGAAATCAAACAAAAACTAATAGTCTTTTGTGGATGGTATTACATCTGAGATGTAACCATGGGCGAAGGATAGTGGGGGCGGCCGACCCCCCGAACTTTTCGCTCAGTAGTGGAGAGCATGTAGTTTTCTAATAGAAACTTTTGGGTATGTACGTTTTCGACCCCCCGTTTTATAGAATTTTTTTGGTATATACGTTTTCGACCCCCCGGCTGGAAATCTCAAGCTTCGCCACTGGATGTAACCATCGCTTTGTTCATCACTCTTCTCAGACTCATCATCATCATCATCATCATGTTCATTGGCGTATAACGCCATAATCTCGTCTCTTCTTTATTCCATCCTATACTTAAATGTATTCACAAAGCTGGATCTAGCATTGTTCGAAGGTGCTAAATCACAGAGCTGTTCGATAAGATGTAGTCTATCTGTGTTCAGCAGTTCGTCCATTGTAAATGAATAATCCCTCCCGTGTTGAAAGCTCATCCTCACCGTTCTTGTTTGTTCATGCAGAATCCAACTGGTAACTTTTGGTAGATCAGTATCTTCAACATCATCATCATCATCATCATCATTTTCTGGAAATTTTCTCTCTAATCTTTTTATTACCCATCAATTCCTCTCACAATCGTAGGCCACTGGGACCCCAAGGGCTAGCATATCCCTCGAACGGATTCATCCATACTAAGTATTGAAGAAACACAGAACTAATTAAGGGACTAATCAGTTTGGTTTATGTTCCTACCATAATGGTTAATCTTCTTTATAGTTTCCTGAGCTCCTTAATGACTTGGGTTATCTGCAAAACAGAACACCGTTACTCGTTAAGAGGGGAATATGGGGGTTTCCCTCTTAACCGGGCTCCGGCGTGAGAATAAGCGACTGTTTTGGGGAGATAATTAAGTATTAAGTGTGAGAGTAGAGGGAATGGAATGTTTAACCTGTGAAGTGAGGTCTCTATTTATAGCCGGAGAGGTGTAAGAGGGTGTGGGCTGATGGGCCTTGGGCCGGAAGACGACAACATGGAGGATATGCTCCTTGTCTCACTGGTGTCGACCGTTAGTGGCTTCTAGGAGCTTTCTGGAGCTGGCGCCATGTGATTGGAGCCACGTGTCACTGTTTTCGGCCTGGCCGCCCTTCTGCCATCAGCAGGTAAGTGGAGATCGTGGGGCAGTTGTCTCTGCCTTATGATTGGTGCCATGTAGGCGTCCTTAAGTACTTTTTGTCTCCTGCATGTCAGATGATCGTGGAGCACGATTGAGCAGGGCCAGAAGGACGTTGATTGGCTCTTTCCTTCTGCCACTTGTACTTTGTGTACTACCTGGAATAGCCTTGCGTTGCCTCCCTGCGCGATTCTTGCTTGGTATGCAACTATCTCGCGCGGGGTTTGGATGTCTGAGTGCTCTCTTAGTGTGCTAAGTGTTGTTAATGGAGCCTGCTGTTATCTAGGCCTCGCGCCGTGCAAAATAGAATATGATGTATCTCGCGCGAGGACCATGATAAGCAGTTCGATGAATAAGGAGTATGGTCCCGCGCGCAACCTTGAAGGAGGTTTGCGCGGCTTTGTTGGGACCATACCCCTTCAAGTCCCCCCAGTCCAGTGCTGCACCATGCGCATGGCAAGTGGTTGGAGCTCTGGACTTAGAAAAATGAGGTAGAAAATGTTTTCTTGACGTTGGTAGACGGCGCGCGTGTAACCTTTGTTGGTTATTACGGCGCGGCTACCAGGTTTGTCGTTAACTTCTAGATGAAGTTTGTAATGATTTTGGGCGGGAAAATCTTCGAAATTTGAACTCTGACAGGTTGGTGAGAAACGTCGTTGATGGTGACGTTTGAGTTGACCACTTACACGGCTGTCATCAAGTTGTCTCTGACGGTTGGTCATTCCGTCAGGAGAGTGAGTTACACGCGCGCGTGGTAACCGTCACTCCGGGAATCTCGCCTTACGTGTCGACCTCTGATTGGTCACGTGCGCGGCGATCCCAGCACGTTTACCCATCGCATTAAATGCGATGGGTATATATATTCGAAGAGATGTGGGAGGTCATCACTTTCTCTTCTACTATTGCTATCTTTCTCTCTTCTCCTATCCTTTATATCTTCAAATCTTCAAGCTTTGTAGCAGATCTTCGAGAGTTTTCTTCATATCTTCAAGGTCCTCCAGCGTTTATTCCCTATGGCTGAAGAACATCAAGAAGATAATCCCGGTGAGGAAGGTCCCGTTCCCGTTCTCCGGTGGGACTTGGGTCTGTTTGAGCAGATCGTTCGTAGTTTCCGGTTTCCACCTGAGTGGGATGCCAGATATCCCGGTCAACATCAGACCGCCGCCGATGCACCGCCGGGCTATATCACTTTATTTGAAGATTTCTTCCACCAGGGCAACTTCCGGTTGCCGGCGACGAATTTTCTGGCACATATTTTGCAGTTCTATGGATTTCATATATCGCAGATGAGCCCTCCCGGGATGGTCCGGGTTCGACACTTCGAGTTCCTCTGCCGATCTCATGGCATAGAGCCAACTGTGGAGAGGTTTAGAGTGTTTTACCAGTTGATCCGGAACATGGGATTCTTCTTGTTTGCTAGCCGAGGGGCTGCGAAGAAGATACTGCTTAACCCTCCCAAGAGTTTCCATGACTGGAAACCGAAATTTTTTTATATTCGCGAGGAGGTGATTCCGATCGCCATGACATTTCGCGCTTGGACTGAAGCGATTGTGAAGGAAGACTTGGCGATCCCCAAGACTGAGGCTTGGTATCGGGAGCTAACTGCCACCCCAAACCGAGTGTTTGGAGAGAATGTCTTGGTAGCGGCGCGGATGAGCGATCAATGGCTGCCTGATAGCAAGGAAGTTCCCATCCTGATGATTGATGATAGAGGTTAGTAATTTCCTTAGTTTTTACTGATTTCTTGTTTCGTAACTTGTGTTTATTTATGTAATTTGACGTGTAGAGGCGCGTCTGTATCAAGCTGCCTTCGCCACTTTTGGCGGTTCCATGGGCGTGCGCCCGCTTCAAGCTGGAGAGGAATACTGGTATGAGCAGATTAAGGGTAATTTCATGTACCCCGTCGCCGATGCGTTTGCTGCTCCGCCTACTGAAACCGAAGGTGCGCATATACCTAACCCTCGTCCCTTGCGCTCTGTGACTTCTGCTGGGAAAGAGGTTGTCTATCTTTCCAGCGAGGAGTCTGTGGGATCATCAAACGGAGAGCTAAGTTCGTGGTCTAACATCTTTGCAGGTGTGTTGCGCGACCTGGGTATCGACCCCGAAGAGAAGAAGAAGAAGAAACCTTCTAGGAAGAAGAAGGTTATTACCTTGGAGCCTGAAGTGACCAGCAAGGGAGCTGGGAGTAGTCGCGCAACCGCTAGTGCTGCTGATAAAGGTATTCCTCGCCTCCGTCAGAGTAACTTGAAAGATTACGTGATAATTAGTGACTCACTTGAAGGCTTGTCGCATATAGGCGAGAAAAAGACTGGGGCTGGTGGCTCAAAAAGTTCAGGTAGCGCGGGTTCTCGCAACCCGGATGCTGGCGCTACTCCGTCCTCTGTTGCGCATGAAGAGGAGGAGATAGAAGAGGAGGAGGAGCCTGCTGCGCAGTTGATCCGAAAGAGGAGTAGGAGCGAGACCACGGCTGGTGTGTCTGTTGCGCCCATGTTTGGTGAGGTTCCCTTGATTGGGAAACGCAGCAACTTGCGCTCACTCTACAAAGTTTCTCCGGGTTAGTTCTTTAGTTAATGTTATTATGTTACCTACGCTCTTTTTAACACTTGGTTTCTGCAGAAGCCAAGAAGAGGACCCCTGAGAAGGGTGTGGTGTTTGTAGATCCCCTAGAGCCGGTGTATAAGAGGCCTAAGGTTACCGTTAAACCTTTTAAAACGCTGGAGTCTGAGAAGACAAAACATGTTGAGGTTGAGAAGGAGAAAACTGCCGCGACGGAGAAGAGTAAGTCTGAAGAAGAGAAGAGGAAAGTTGATGAAGAGCGTAGGAAGAGGGCTGCGGAAGAGAAGAGAAAAGCGGATGAGGAGAAGGCGAGGCGAGCTCAGCAGGAGAAAGAGAAAAAGGTTGCTGAAAGAGGGAGGGGGAAGGAGAAAACTAAGGAGACGGAGAAGGAAAAAGAGAAATCCGCTGCTGACAAGTCTGTTGGGATTTCCATTGCAGGTGGCGCGGGATCTGGCTCGGCGGCTGGTCAGGGTGGAGTGGGAAAACACGGCGCGCCGCCGCGCTCTCCGATAGGCCCCCGGGATACTTTGGGGGATATTTATTATAAGTCTTACACGGAAGAGGGCCGTGGTGACGCTCCGCACCAACCGCCATGGGGCTTAAAGCAAAAGGATACCTTCCTCGAGTTCGCGCCCTACCGCGACTGGTTGCTGAATTCCATTCCTCCAGGTGAGGTTGATCGTCAAAGAGCGCGTACCCACAGCGGGTTATATCATGCTTATGTTGTTGGCGAGGCCAACACCCGTGCTGCTAACCAGGAAATTGTTCGCGAGTGGCGAACATTGGTTAGGGAGAGGGATGATTGGGAGAAATACCGCGATCAGATACTAAGGCGTGCCACTGAGTTGGAAATGTCTAGAACTGCTTTTGACGAAGAGAAAGCGAAATTCGAGGCTGACCGGAAATCAGAAGAGTGGGGGCGCGAGGGCCTGAGAAGCAAGCTTCAAGCTACTGAACAGCAGTTGGCTAAGGAAAAAGCTGAGTTCAAACGCATATGTGAGAAAGACAATGAGCGCGCGTTCGCGGCTCGTAACAAGATTGTCGACCTTGAAGCCAAGGTTGCTGAGTTGACAGCGAAGGTGGAGGATGCGCAAACTGCGCGAGCTGCTAAAGAGCAGGCTGAGGTTCGAGAAACTTCTTATTCTGTTTAATACTTATGTTTAGCAGGTTAACTGAATCCTTTATCCTTTGCAGGTTGAGTTGGCTGAGGTGAAGGTACAACTGACTGGAAAAGACAAGGATTTGACTGCTAAGGATGTCGAGATCGCTGAGCTGAAGCGTCGTTTGCAAGAGCAAGTTGAAAAAAGCGAGTCCTTGGAGATCGATCTCGAAGCTGAGAAGGTTAAGGCTGCCACTGCTGAAGAGGCCAAACAAAAAGCTGAGGAGGCGCGAGACATTAGCACCACTACTCTTAATGTAGCGCAAAACAACTACTCCGAAGCTCAAGGTATCGTGGATACTTTGGTCTCTGAAGCCGAGTGGTTACGCGGGCGCGGAATAGTTCTGGTATGATTCCTCTTAACTTTGTTTTGATTTATTAAAATCTGTTGGCTTATGTATTGCGTTTGTTGTAGATGGCCAACTCCATCTTAAATGCTGGAGAATTGGATAAGGCTGTTGCGGCTGTTATAGATGCTTCCCTCGCAGTTGGTCATCGTAAAGGCTATCTTGAATGTGCGGAACATGCTACAGCTATGCTTGGACAGGAGTTCGACACTAGTCACTGCTCAGTGACTGATCAAGCTGAGGCTGAGCTAGCTCGCGCTGAACATGGTTATGACCATCTATCAATACCTGTGATGGATTTGGTTACTGACGCGCTGAAGCATGATGACTGGTGTCAACGGTTGAAGAATATCATTGACCCACCAGAGACCGTTGAATTATCTGATGGAGAGGAAGCTGCGGGTCATGATGGCGATGGTAAAGGCGATGATGATGGTAGAAAACACGATGATGATGATGATGCTGGAGATGGTTTTGAGTAGTTAGGTTTTTTGCCTTGTAATTTTTCTTCTAATTTTGCGGTGTTAGTAGTTGCGCGATTGCGCTTGTTCTGGATTAAATGAATGACATTTTGTTCTCATGTAATTGTTGTGCGGTCGCGCTTGTTTAAATATGATGTTTATTTATCCTTTCCCGTTACAATTATTGCACTGTTGTTAGGAACTTTGGTTAAGTTAGCGCGAATAAATGTAAGGGTGACTCGTGCGAGCGTAACTGGAGTGTTTTCGTGCTAATCAAAAGTTTAACATGCATTTGTAACGAAAGGAGTCATCGTAAAAGAAAACATGTCGTATGCTTTCATTGCTTGGGAAACAGGCGCTTGGGCCAACACACATCGCATAAGTAGCAAAATAGGCGCTTGGCCAACATAAGTAATTAAAAGGGCGCGTGGCCAATATGAGTGGGTAAAGGCGCGAGGCCGATAGTAATTACATATAGCATTTGCGCAGTTGTTGCGCATTCGCGGGATGATATGGCCATCCAGTGTGCGCAATTTGTAAGCCCCTTTTCCTAGCACTTCGTGAACCAAGTATGGGCCTTCCCATTTGGGTGCTAGTTTTCCTGGGCGTTCAGCATTTGAAGCTTCGTTGTCTCGGAAGACGTATTCTCCTGGAGTGAAGGTACAGATGCGGACTCGCGCATTGTAGTACCTTTCCAGTTGTGTTTTGTACTTGGCTTCTTTAATTCGCGCAATTTCGCGCCTTTCTTCTAGCAAATCCAAGTCAAGACGACGCTCTGACTTGTTGTCGATTGCGTTGACTGCTGTCAAGCGCGGAGAGGGCAGGCCAACTTCTGCCGGGATAACCGCTTCTGAGCCATAGACTAGGCTAAAAGGGGTTTCGCCGGTACTTGTCTTCGGCATGGTTCGGTGAGCCCACAAGATACTTGGGAGCTCATCCACCCAGCCTCTTCGCTTTGTGCCCAGTCGGGCCTTTATCCCATCGACGATACATTTGTTCACACTTTCAACCTGCCCGTTGCCTTGAGGATGCGCAACGGAGGAGAAAGCGTGTTCGATTTTCATCTCTTTCATCCACTTTTGGAGGTCCTCAGACGCAAAGTTGGTGCCGTTGTCAGTTACAATTTTGAGTGGTAGGCCAAATCTGCAGATGATGTGTTCCCAAATGAACTTACGCACCATCATGGCTGTAGTTGAAGCGAGGGCTTTGGCCTCCACCCATTTCGTAAAGTAATCGACGGCCACTATTATAAACTTGACGGCGCCAGGAGCCTCTGGGAAAGGTCCCACCATATCAATTCCCCACTGCTGAAAAGGCCAAGCAGTGGATACAGGGATAAGATCGTTTTTAGGGCGCAGGGTTTTTGGAGAGTGTCGCTGACAGGAGTCGCACTTGCGCAGCTCCTTCAGGGCATCGACATGCATCCCTGGCCAGTAGTATCCAGCGTTCATAATCTTTGCGACAACCATGCGTGGTCCAGCATGTATGCCACAGATCCCTTCATGGATCTCCCTGATCAGGTAATTTGCATCTTGGGGGTCCACGCAGCGTAGTAATGGCCCCAAGAAGGACTTGCGGTATAAGATACCACCATTCATTTCGTAATGTAGGGCCTTGTTTTGAATCTTCCTTGCCTCTGCTTTGCTTTCAGGGAGTATTCCTTCTTGCAAATATTGAATTATAGGGGTCATCCAGGATGGCTGCCCTATCTCGATCACGTTGACTTGTCGTAGCAGAACTGATGGGTTCTTGAGTACTTCAATCCTTACATCTTTGGCGAGATGTTGAAAGGATGTTGAAGCCAGTTTGCTCAAAGCGTCTGCTGGTTTGTTTTCAGAGCGGTTGATGTGCACTACCTTGTAGGACTTGAATTTTTGGAGCAGCTCTTTCGCTTGATCTAAATATAGGGCCATAACTTCACCCCTTGCATCGTATATACCGTTGATTTGGCTGGCTATCAAGAGTGAATCAACGTGTGCTTGTAGGTTTTTAGCTCCCATTTTTATGGCGAGGCGTAAACCTGCCAGAAATGCCTCGTACTCCGCCTCGTTGTTGGTGTTTTTAAAATCCAACTTGATGGCGTAAGTAAATTCATGATTTTCGGGGCTCACAAGGCGCAATCCTGCTCCCGCGCCATCTTCGTTTGAAGCCCCATCAGTGTACAACATCCATAACTCGTTTGTCGATTCTTTAACGGGAGTCTCAACAAGCTCGCAATCTTTGATTTTATCAATTGGGACCTCTGTGATGAAGTCCGCCAGAACTTGACCCTTGATGGCTGGGCGCGGCTTGTACAAAATGTTGTGGCCCCCCAGCTCGATGGCCCATTTCGCTAACCGCCCGGATGTTTCTGGCTTCTGCAATATCGTGCCGATGTGGAAATTGGTAAGTACGGTGATCACATGCCCTGTAAAATATCTGCGCAGCCTTCGGGAGGCGTGTAGTAGCGCAAGCACCAATTTTTCCATTGTGGAGTATCTCGTTTCTGGATCGGTAAGCACCCTACTGACGTAGTAAATTGAAGTTTGTACTCCGTTTCTCTCCACAAGTAATACCGAACCTACTGCCCTATCCGAAGAAGATAAGTACAGTACAAGTGGCTCTTTCTCGAATGGCGCAGTCAGGGTAGGGAGTTCGATCAAACACTCCTTTATTTGCTGAAAAGCCTTCTCTGCTTCAGGGGTCCACCTGAACTCTTGTTTCTTCACACAGTTGCGCAGAGTGCTGATAAAAGGGTACGACTTCGCGGCGTGATTTGATAGAAAGCGGTTAAGCGCGGCTAGGCGGCCGGCCAACCGTTGCATCTCTTTGATTGTTCGCGGCGATGGCATTCGCTCTATTTCCTGGACCTTTTCTGGATTCACTTTAAAGCCGCCGTTTGTGACTATGAAGCCCAAGAACTTCCCTTCTTCCATGCCAAAAGAACACTTGGCTGGATTCAACTTCATATTCACGCTGCGCAATGAATTGAATGTTTTTTCGATGTCCTTCAACATTTGGTCCTCTTCGGGACTTTTGACCACCAGATCATCGATGTAAACTTCAATATGCTTCCCGATATCTCCAGCGAAGGTCTTATCCATCAGGCGTTGATACGTTGCGCCAGCATTTTTTAAGCCGAAAGGCATCTTTGTGTAGCAGAAGATCCCTAGATCGGTTCGAAAAGCTGTCTTATCTTCGTCTTCTAGCTTCATTTGAACCTGATGGTATCCTTTGTAGCAATCTAAGAAGCATTTCCATCTGTATGGCGCGAGAGAGTCTATCTTTTTGTCGATCTCAGGAAAAGTGTAGCAATCTTTAGGGCATGCCTTGTTGAGATCGGTATAGTCAACACACATTCGCCATCCTCCACTAGACTTCTCTACCATCACGGGGTTCGCAACCCAACTTTGATAACGGACCTCCCGCAAGATCCCTGCCTTTAGCAACTCACATACCTGCTCATTCATCGCTTTGGTTTTATCCGCCCCTAGGCTGCGTCTCCTTTGCACTTTTGGCTCAACAGAGGGGTAAGTGTTTAGACAGTGTTCGGTGATGTCGCGCGGGACACCGGTCATGTCAGCCGGAGTCCAGGAGAAGATATCCATATTTCTAAACAGGATTTGCTTGAGCTGCGTTCGGATGTTTGGTGAGATTGCGTGGCCTATCGTCACCGTTTGCTCCGGGTATTTGCGGTTCAATACCCACTTTTCTGGCTCGGTTGTTGAAACCTTCGCCGCTTTCGTCGGGCGCATCTCCTCCGTTGACATCACTTCTTTTTTGGCGTAGATAATTGCCACCCCCGTCTTGGTTGGAAACCCTATTGCTGAATGGGGCGTGGAGGTTACCATGTTCAATTCGCCTTGGGTTTCTCTTCCAATTAACACATCATGCCTTGATTTGACAGGCATCACCATGAAGTTAACATTCGTTGTTCTTGAATGCTTCCCGTCAGAGAGTGTGACGGGGAAGCTGATTTAGCCTAGCGGGAAGACCATTTCGTTGCAGAATCCAGACAATGGATAATTAGTTGGCTCAAGTCTCGCTTTATCGTCTTCATCAAACTGATTAAAGCACTGCTCATAGATGATATCAGCCGTACTTCCTGGGTCTATGAACACGTAATCTGTTTCGTAATGGCCGATAATACCGGTAATGACGACGGGTCGAGTGGCGCGAGGACCGCCGCGCACTACCGGGAAGATGACCTGTTGTTCTTGCCATGAGGGTTCATAGGGGCGCTTGCCTTTCTCTTTTGCGCTGTATCTTGGTCCGTTGACCATATGGGTTTCTAGGCGTCTGACTTTCTTGTGATTCCCCTCATCGTGGCGCTGGAGCTGTCGAGTTTCCTTGCGCATGTTTTTCACCAGGTGACTTAGCTTCCCGCTTTTTAACGCTCTTTCGATCTCCTGACGTAAACTGTAACAGTCGTCCGTCAGGTGTCCCGTATCTTTATGGAAGTCGCAGTACAGGTTGGGGTCTTGCCCCTTTTTGTTCGTCATAGGCCTTGGCGCCTTGAAATCATGATTCTCCGTCATCAGCACCTCTTTTGGTGTTTTTATGAGCGGAGACCAGTGCTTGTCTCGGTTATCATCCCTGACTGCCTTCCGATACCCAATTCGATCAATTGTGTCTCGCGCATCTTCTCTGTAGTGCGGCCGTTCTTCATAATGAGATCGTTCACCATAACCGCTGGAGTGGTTGGCTTTCCACCCAGGGTTTTTGCCCTTGTTCCGTTTGTTGTCGTCGCGCGAGTGACCCCCTTTAGAAAATCGATCTTCAGTACGATAACTGTTGTTTCTGGCGAGTGACTCTTCAGTTTGCGCGACTATCTTCGCGGCTTCCATGAGTTTATCCCATTCTTTGGGCATTCCATCTTTCCCAGTGATAGTTCTGATGAGACTATCACAGCGAATAGCTTTCTTGAAATGGCAGCGCATGAGTTGTTCACTTACGCCACCGATTTCCAAGCACTCTTTGTTAAAGCGAGTGATGAAATCTTCCAGACCCTCATTATCTCTGCGCCAGATATCTTCAACCTCGGCTGTGTCTTGCTGGTATCGTCTTTGTTGACTGAAGTGACTCAAAAATTGAGTCCTGAAATCCACCCATGACTTTATCTTTCCCGGAGGAAGGCTGTCGAACCAAGCGCGAGCAGCCCCCGTAAGCGTTTGAATAAACAGATGGCACCACATGGGCATATTCCATCCTCCCATGCAGCCCACGCTTGTGAAAACTCTGACATGATCATCAGGATCAGTCAATCCGTTAAACTTTCCGACTGTCGGAGGTAACTTCTCTCTTTTAAGCGGCGCCAGTGCGATCTTTGGAATGAACTTTGAATGTTCTATGGCTTCCTCTGGTCGATAGGCGAGGCGAAAGTCACGCTCTGCCTCTTCGGTGTACCCGACGTGTTGTCGTGGTCTGTAATTTTCATGGTTCCTTTGTAAACGATTGAACACTGAAGATTCTTCATCGTCTTGCCAAGTTGGATCGTCCGGGTCAGTATCGTCCCATTCATTGTTCATGTTGCGCGGCGTGAGCCGGCTATGAACTGGGCCTCTTTGGATGTTCGACGGATAGTCATCATAGCTTTCTGTTTCTCCCCGTGTATCGTACGTGTCCTGCACGCTTAGTCTTCGGGTAGGGGGAGGTCTGTTAGCTCTTCCTTTGACGTTTCGTGGTGGTGGTATCTGGCGCGCCCCGTGACTGGGGCCGGTTGGTGTAACCAAGGACGGTTCTGCCGTCAAGACTGCTTGCTGTGCGCTCAAAGATTGATATGCCTCGTTAATGGTGGCAAGTTGCTTGGCGTACCATGAGGCTGGGGTTTCGCCCTCTGGTAGCCCTAGTAGCGCCGAGATGTTCTGAGGTGGAGCTGGGTTTGAAGGTCCAGCGCCGTTGTTTCCTGGGGTCACCGTTTGAGTGATGCGGGTGATGCTCCCGCGCGGTCCCCCGGTGTTGGTTACTTCGATTTCGCCAATTTCTTCGATGTGTTGAGGTTGGGCGTTTGGATTACCCTCCCCCAACGCTGCATTAGGGTTTGCTCCGAAACCGACAAACTCAGGAACGATTCCTTGACCAGCCATGATCGAAGGAAGAAAAAACACGAAAACTCAGGAAAAAAGGAGATGAAAGTGATTTGTTTAAAACCGGTGGGCGCCAATGAAGAAACACAGAACTAATTAAGGGACTAATCAGTTTGGTTTATGTTCCTACCATAATGGTTAATCTTCTTTATAGTTTCCTGAGCTCCTTAATGACTTGGGTTATCTGCAAAACAGAACACCGTTACTCGTTAAGAGGGGAATATGGGGGTTTCCCTCTTAACCGGGCTCTGGCGTGAGAATAAGCGACTGTTTTGGGGAGATAATTAAGTATTAAGTGTGAGAGTAGAGGGAATGGAATGTTTAACCTGTGAAGTGAGGTCTCTATTTATAGCCGGAGAGGTGTAAGAGGGTGTGGGCTGATGGGCCTTGGGCCGGAAGACGACAACATGGAGGATATGCTCCTTGTCTCACTAGTGTCGACCGTTAGTGGCTTCTAGGAGCTTTCTGGAGCTGGCGCCATGTGATTGGAGCCACGTGTCACTGTTGTCGGCCTGGCCGCCCTTCTGCCATCAGCAGGTAAGTGGAGATCGTGGGGCAGTTGTCTCTGCCTTATGATTGGTGCCATGTAGGCGTCCTTAAGTACTTTTTGTCTCCTGCATGTCAGATGATCGTGGAGCACGATTGAGCAGGGCTAGAAGGACGTTGATTGGCTCTTTCCTTCTGCCACTTGTACTTTGTGTACTATCTGGAATAGCCTTGCGTTGCCTCCCTGCGCGATTCTTGCTTGGTATGCAACTATCTCGCGCGGGGTTTGGATGTCTGAGTGCTCTCTTAGTGTGCTAAGTGTTGTTAATGGAGCCTGCTGTTATCTAGGCCTCGCGCCGTGCAAAATAGAATATGATGTATCTCGCGCGAGGACCATGATAAGCAGTTCGATGAATAAGGAGTATGGTCCCGCGCGCAACCTTGAAGGAGGTTTGTGCGGCTTTTTTGGGACCATACCCCTTCAAGTATGGATTTGATTGTTTTGACTTTCACCCTTCTCCTGTCAGAGAACTTAATGACAAAACGTCCCTCTGACCTCTCAAACCTCCATGCAATAACATGTACCATTTTTTTAAATTAAATGGCGTTTTCGACAAGATGTGGTGTTTTTAGTGAATGCGTGGAGTGTGAAGCTTTTGTTTAGCTGTTGTACTTTTATAAAGAGATTTTTTTGGCGCCAGGTAGATATTTGTTTTTGGCGATAAAAAACATCAGTAATTTTCTTGACGTGTATTTTTTTATCATTTTTTGTGCCATGTAGGGTGCAGGCCTATAATGTGACAGGCAATTATGGCGTTTTGAAAAGATAAATAAATTCAATTTCCCATGTAGTGGCTTTTAATATAATAAATGTTTAGGTATAATGTTCCCGTCTCTTCATTTTACTGTTTGCAGATACTGTTTTGTTCAGTTTCATCTGTCAATTAGTGTTGTTTTCTAATAATACATTGTTTGGCATTTTTTGGCGTTTTATATAGCAACAACGTGCTTTGCTAGCATCCATTCTCACAGTTTTCATACTATCAGGCGTTTTGGTGTTTATAGTTTTTGGCGTTTTATACTCAATTTTTTTATTAGTAGAGAATTAGATAATAAACAACAGAGAATTAGATAACAAACAATAGAAAATGAAAAAAATACAAATGCTAATCTAATTTCTTATCCAAATCTTCACTGTCATCAGCCTCTTCTTCTTGAACATTTTTGGCGTTTTGAACCTTTTTGAATACCTTACCTAGATGCCAATTTTCCTACATAATGCCCGTCTTTAGAAGAAGCTTATTTTTAGTGGCATCCTGTATTTTGGTTTGATATATTCTTGTTTGGTGACATGTTGAAGATCAACGTCTGCTCGAATGCTATTACAATAATGGAGTCCAAAATAGCATTTTTTACACTAGTATTGATCCCTTCATGCCATCAATATATACATCAAGAACAAAGTGACATGATGACATATCAGTGTCATCAGTCTCTTTTTCTTGAATATTTGTCCATCTCACTCAACAAAAGCTTATAGAGATACCCGCCTCAGAGAAGAATCCATTCAGTGAAACTTCATTCAGAACAATACTCAATATAGAAGAAACGAGGTTTCCCATATGTGGTTTTTTTAACTATTTTTTGGCGTTTTTAAAGTGAGTGGTTTCTAGGAAACATGGCGTTGTTTTTGGGGTGTGATCAATTGATTGTGCAGAGACGTCTCTCTTATAGGATGTTTTTGGCACGTAGTTTAGGCGAGATTTTATTATAATAAATTATATTAATAAAGTAACCGTCTTTTCAGTTACTGTGTGTATTTTACTGTTTTGTTCAGCTTTTATGAGTTTAGGGTGATAGACGTCCCATCTTCCAAGTTTGGCGTTTTTAATGGCATTACGTAGTTTTTGGCGTTTTTTTTTTTGAGTTTATAATAATACTCGTCCAAAGTAAATTTATTATAGTGTTGGAACCTAGAGGTTTATTCATAGAGGAATGCATAAGTTTAGGGGTTGATTAGTAATGTTTTGTTTTAATGAATGTTTTGGGTCGAATGTGTCTGGTTTAGGTTTAGATGGTTTCGAGTGGGCCTAAGGGTTTCGACCCATTATGTTAGTATTTAAGTTAACCTCAAACTTGTTTATGGGGTTGATCAGTTGTCGAGAACAAGGGTCAGCCGAAACCAGCTTTGGGAAGTCTTGTATCCGTCTTCGTTAATCATTGAATGCAAGTTTCTGATTTGTTTTGATTCATACTGTTTCGGTTATTATTTGTTTATTCTTGAATCAACTTGTTATTGGATTCCGCACTCTCACAAGTCACGTTTGATATCATTGAAAGATCCTATCGGGTTTTACAATTGGCATCACAGCCAAGAAACCAATTCTTGGATCGGTTCGATATCATTCGGATTCAAAAAGGCCTTATTTATTACTGATCTTGTTTTGCTAGTGTTTGTTTTACAACGATTGTCAGTTTTTTTTTGGGTTTTCTGATTACGGAACTTACAAACCGTCAAACTGTTCTTCGCAAATATTACATCAAAGTGCTGATTTTGGTTCGTGTGATTCTAGAAAAGTGTTTGCTGATTTTTCGGAAGTTGTTGAAGATAGAAATTCAAAGATTTCAAAATCTTTGAATTTTGGAAGCTGCTGGAAAATAGGGATTACAGTTGTTTTTATCTCACAATCTGTTTTGCAGGATCTCACCTAGTAATCAGCTGTCTTGACTCGGAACCAGCTAGTCTCGAGTTGTCAACTTTTCAGTCTCGACTCGCAATTACACTCCCATCTCGACTCAACAGTGATTGGACTCCAAGGTCTCGACTCGCAACAGCAGTGGTCTCGAGTTGTAACTTTTTGACTCGAAACCATCAGTCTCGACTCGAAACAAGGCTTTTGCTATTCCTGGCCTCGACTCGCAACACTCATCTCGACTTAAGACTTAATCACTCGCAATCGTGGTCTCGACTCACTGTCTCGACTCGAAACGACTTTCTGCAACGTGAATTTGAACCTTGGACTTTTGGACTTGACAATTAATTAATCAAATAATCGAGAAACAATGACTACGAATAACCAAAGTGTTGACCTGGCAGCCATGAATAAACATCAAGAATTAGATTCTATCATTGGGACCACCACTCGTGTCCTCAGGCTATTAAATGGAAATGACTTCCCTGAATGGAAGTGGCGTTTTGAACAACATGTGAAGGTCAAGGATGCTAAAATTTGGCGAAGTATTTTAAGAGGTCCAAGAGAAATCATGATGGACAGTGCTACTGAAGCTGGTGTGAAAGTAAAGAAGCCTCTTAGCCAGTACACTGAAGAAGATTTTAGGATTATCGAAGAAGATGATAAGGCACTTTCCTACCTGACCATGGCTTTGGGTCCAGACATTGCTATTGGATTTCGTACTTGCAAATCAGCCAAAGAAATGTGGGAAGCTTTGGTAGATGTCTATGAAGGTAATGAAGATATGAAAGAGAGTCGAATAAATTTGCTGAGTCAAAACTTCAACAATTTCAACCATATCTATGGAGAGACTGTTGATAATCAAATTCAGAGGTTTGTCAAGCTGGTTACTCAAATGAAGATGGAAGAGATGCATACGACAAATGCTTCAACTAATAAAGAGCTTCTGAACGCTCTACCTAAAAGTTGGGATCATCACGTTGCCATGATCAAGAAAACCAAGGATCTTGCTAGATGTAGTTTGTCTGAGATGATTTCTTATATCAAGGCATGTGAGCTAGATGACAAACAGAGGGAAACCAACTATAAGAATAGTATGCTGGCTGCAGGATTCTCTGCTACTCCCACTCCTTCAAACAACAACAATGTTGCTCTCATATCTCAAGGTGGTTTTCAAATGTTCAGCAACTCAGCGTCTTCTAAGGCAACACCTACTTCTGCAAATGCTTATTACTCTGGCTCGCGTGCCCCTTCTGCTGCACCATTGACTACTGCCACTACTGCTAATTCCTCTGTGAAGAACGAGATGATTGCCTTCTTCACACGACAGTCTAAAGAAAATCTGGATATTGTTGCATCTGTTATAAACTGCTTGAATGCATTTGTTGCAGGTAAGATAGATCCTCCTAGATGGTCTACGGATGATCTAGATCAAATTCATACCGACGATGTAGAAGAGATGGACATCACATGGCAGATGGCTATGGCTGCTTTCAAAGCAAAGAACTGGAAGAAACAAGTGGGATGGTGGATTTACAGGATCCTCCAAGGTGCCGTTTGAGTTACGTTGCTACAACTATCATGAACTAGGACATGTGGCTCGAAACTGCACCAAACCTAAAGTCAACAGAGAACAGACTCCAGCACAACCTGCTCCACCGAACCCTGAAAGAGCTCTCGTTACTACAACTGACACTTCAACAGCTGCTGGCGGGAGCACTCAAAGTTCAGCCCTGGTTGTTCAACCGAATGTTACCATTAATTGGAATGCAGAAATTCAACGTCTGAACATCTCAGCTCCTGAAAATCAGTCTGCCTCAGATAACATTGCTTTCATGACTTCAGCTTCCGAGGATCAAAATTCTACACCTGAGGATGAGACTTCAGCTGAAAACTTGGCGCTCATGACCCAGATTCTTTCAGCTCCAGTTCATGGTCTCACCAAAGAAGAGGTACTTTCTGTCTTTTGCACTCCTGAGTATCGAGAAAGGGTTGAGGCATATAGAATACACAACGCTGAGCTAATACAAGATTACCAAGATATAAAAAAATAAAAATTTTACTTTATCTAAAAATGAAAAACTTTATAAAGAGAATATTGAAGCTCAGCGAAAAGACATCATCAAACTTAAGGATGATGTAAGTGTGAAAACAACCCATTTCTTAGAAGCTCCAGAGAAGGTATGCATTTTAATCAAAGAACGGGAAGATATCAGAGAAAGATATCAAATCAACGAACTTAACATTAAAAAATATGAGTCTTCCAGCAAACTGGTCAAAAATTTGTGTGATCAATAACTTGCATACAAGAAAAAGAAAGGGTGTGGGTTGGGATTCAATCAAGTTCCTCCTCCTTATAATGATAATTACACATATTTACCTGTCACTGAGGAGGAACTGATGAATGAAAACAAGATGACTTATGGTCCTAAAACCGATAAGTCACCAATCAACAGCAAATCTGTTGAAAGTAAACGACCAACTCCCTCGACGAACTTTGTTTCTAAAGGCATTTTTTATCCTAACAGCTCGTTTACATGTGCAGATAAAGTAGTAGACTCAAAGTGTGGAGATATTCTTGGGGGAGAACAAGTTTTTAATTCTGATTTTTCTGAAACTTCTTTTGATAAAACTAATCTGGTTATGTGTTTGGACAAGCTTTGCTTATTTCATTTTGTGCTTATGGTCGTCTAGTGGGCCTGATGTTTTGGGCAAAACTGTTGATGCTTGTGTTGAATCTTTAAACAATAAGTCTGATGATGGATGTTTTTAAGTTAATGATTGTGATTGTGATATTTCTAACTCTACAGCTAATGTTGGTGTGACAGGTGAGGTCCCTCAGGATACATTCAGTGAAACCACTGAAACTTCTTCTCAAGAAAATCAAGAATGTCCTGATTGTTCTTCTGAATCGGTCTCAGTGGACGTTACTAATGTTGAATCTAGTGGGACCCCATTGGAAATCGTAGCTGAAAGCAAACCTCAAGTAGATTCATATGATACATGTGTTGACGAAACATCTGTTTATGAAATTTCAAATTGTTCTGAAATTAAAATTGAACCAAAATTTATTAAAGGAGAAAAAGGAGTTGAAATAAATGAACAGTCACCGCAAAATGTTTCTAAAAAGAAAGATAAAACTGAAACACCGGTTTTTCAAAATGATCATGATAAAAGTGAGAAGGATGAATCTCATCATCTGTCTACATCTCATGCTTGTGCCATTTAAATGTTCAGAAAAGGCACAAGCTAAACAAGCAAGAAAAACCAAACAGGCTCATACTTCAAAACCCAACAGATCCGCATCTGCTATGAAGCACCAAAATTTCCACACATTGAAACGACAAACATGTTTCAATTGTGGTATTGCTGGACACATCACCAAAAACTGTGTTCAACTCCCAAGCGTGTAGTCTAAGAATAAGAATGCACAAAATCAGAAGGTCAAGCCAAACCGATCTCGTTGTTCAGAGTCAGTGACGACTGCAAAGTCTGAGACAATGAGGAAGAACTATCGTAAAGCTAAACCTTCTGATCAAGATTGGAATGCAGCTAAACGAATAAATCAAAATCGTCAAAATGATTTTCAAAGAAATCAACATAAGGCTTTCGGTAATTACAATTATAAATGGTCAAATAAATATTGGAAACCCAAAGCTAAGGCTGCTCAGTCGAACATATCTCAACAGAAATCTGCCAATAAAAACCATTCAAAGTTTTTGAACAAAGACAATTTAGTTTGGCAGAAAGTGACATACATTGACGCTCAAGGAAAACCTAGATCCAGTATGGGCTGGGTTCCTAAAACTAACTGATCCCGCTAAACGTGCAGGAACAGTTGTGGAGGACTACCGTGCGACTTTGGTACATGGATAGTGGTTGTTCCAGGCACATGACAGGAGACTTATCCCAACTCGTCAATGTGAAAGAATTTGATGGTGGATATGTCTCTTTTGCGGGAGGAGAATCAGGCAGAATCACGTTGAAAGGAACAGTGAGAAACGGCGTTTTGAGCTTCGAGAATGTGAATTACATCCAAGAACTGAAACATAATTTGCTAAGTATCTCGCAAATCTGTGATAGAGGAAATTCAGTTCATTTTACAAAGAAGGGATGTTATGTGCTTAAACCAGGAATTGTGATACCTGAAGATTGGTTTTGATGACTGCCGAGAGACGAGGAAACGCGTATGTTATCGACATGAACAAGAAACCATGTGAAGAAATTACTTGCCTTTTCTCAAAGATTTCAGAACATGATGGTCTATTGTGGCATCGTCGCCTTGGGCATGAGAATATGAAGAATCTGAATTGTCTTGCTAAAGGTCAAATGGTCCGTGATCTACCAATCAATGACTTCATGCTAATAGAAAAGTGTGTTGCTTGCGCAAAAGGAAAGGCTCATCAAAAGCCTCATAAGTCCAAGTCTACACCTTCAACAAAATCCGTGCTTGAATCACTACACATGGACCTTTTTGGTCCTGTAAATGTGCTGAGCATTGGCAAGAAGGCGTATTGTCTTGTGATCATAGATGACTACTCTCGTTACACATGGGTTTACTTTCTTAGTCACAAGAACGAGGCTGCGAGTCTGATCAAACAATTTGTCACTCTAGTTGAAAATCAAGCTACTACAAGGGTGAAAGCAATTCGATCAGATAATGGGACAGAATTCAAGAATATCACCTTAGATACTTTCTGTGCGGAAAAGGGAATCGAACGACAGTACAGTGCACCACGAACTCCACAACAAAATGGAGTGGCTGGGAGACGAAATCGTACTCTTATAGAGGCGGCATGAACCATGCTGGCCGAAGCAGTTAGCACTGCTTGTTACATCCAGAATCATGCTTTAGTAAACAAACGTTATATGAAAACTCCTTACGAGATTCTGGAAGGACGTAAACCCTCGGTCTCACACTTCCGTATCTTTGGTTGTCCGTGTGTCTTGTTGCTCATGGACACTAATGGGAAGTTTGAGGTCAAAGGGGATGAATGTTTCTTTATTGGATATGCTAAAGAATCTTCCTATAGAGTGTACAATAAAGTAACCAAGAAAGTCGTCGAGTCGTGCAACATTGAATGGCTCGAAGAAAATACTACGGATGCTAGAGTTGGTCTAGATTGGTTGTATGATTATGCTAATTTGTTCAAATCCTTTAACATTTTGTCTAGTGTTTCCCCTGGTGCAGGTATGTCAAATCCGAAACAACCTATTTGTTTTGGTGATACAGAAGAAGAGGCACATGATGAACGGAGCTCGCGAAATCATACCATTGATCCACCAGGAATGACATTTACAGAGCATCCGACGTCCCATCAAACCCCTGAAGGTGCACCATCAGGAGGCGTTCTGTCACACCCCTATTTTCCACGTGTCACCGGTGGGCCCGGTGGGGAGTATAGTGACGTAGTTGGTATCATCATAGATAAACAACACAATATAATAATGCACGGCGGAAGCAAAGTTAGATTCATTTCAACTTTAAATAAAATGTAATATTAAATATCACGAGTAGTTGAAACGGATCCACAGGCGGATCAAAATAAAATAAGATATTGTTCAACAGTTTAATGTCGTCCAAGCTTGCGAGACTTATTGTGGACGCTCTAGAAGACAGCCAGCCTATTACGTGTAGTACCTGCACTTAACCTTTTGGGAAAATACGTCAGTTTACACTGGTAAATACAAATTAACTGACTCATTTTGAAATGATTGAAAATTGATTTGAATGCTCATGGCACAAAATATTTTATAACTTGGGATAATTATATTACATAATCTTGTAAAGGATTTACATGTTACTTATGCGTTCAGTAGCCCGGTTCGTGCCGGGTTAAAGATCAATAGACACACCACAATATTGAGTTATACACTTGACAGGTGTACGCCTACACCCCGTGCTCAGGTCGTGGCCATCTCGTAAGATAATGCCGAGGATATCCGGGACATGGTCATTAACCCCCCAAAGGCTTTAAGTAAACAAAACATACAATCAAAACATAGCATCTCAATAAATTTAACCACTATTCGATTAAAGAATTTAATGCTAGACCAAGCGGTATTTTATATACCGTACCCCAAGCCCGTATAGGGAAAATAAGTTAAAAGTATTTACCTTGGTAAGTATTTATCTCAACAAGCAAAAAGGCAGGTAGCTTTTACCGGTGCTCCTAATCTGGAACGAAGGTTTATAAATAACCTATTAGATTTCTAACGGTCTTTATTTAAGCTAAAGCTTAGACCGGTTATTTAAAGGACGAAACGGTTTAAACGCACGATTAAGCGAAGACCGGATAGAATGTGATTTAGACCCGACAAGTTGAAATACTTGTTTAATATGGGTATACTAAGTACATTCTGGATTTTGAGACAAAAATGATAATGTTTGACCCGTCTTGGTCAATTTATGCAAACTAGTTACATAAACCGAACCGAACGCGAAATGAGCGTTACGGGTATCCAAAAGAGTCATATGCAAGTTTCCTGAGTTAATATGCTCTAAATATGATATAATATCAGTAAGCCATGTTCTATTATGCCCCGAATGAATTTAAACTCAAATTATGCCTCATAAGGGCATTTTGGTCATTTTAAAGTATGTAAAAGAGTTTATTTATAAATCTGAGTTTCAAGTCTGGTCCATTCAGTAAATATATTTAATTTTACATATTATAACAGTAGGGTATGACCCATAAGTGAAAATTATCATTTAAAACCAAACTATGCTCGTTAGGGGTATTTTGGTAATTTTTACAAGGGCTTAAAATGTCAAAATTGGGAATCTGAGTTTATAAACTTATACTTACTGTTATTTTATAAAAATATACTAAAAATATCAGTAGTTATCAACCTTATAGATTTAATATGATTATAGTACATACTATGCGATAAAAATGCGTAAAAAGGCGATTTGGAGCCATTTCCGGGTTTGTACAAGAGAGCTGAGATTTTTATACTTCCAGAAGGTTCAACATACTTTATTTAATAAATAAAATCAGTAGGAAGTGGTTTGGGGTCAATCGGATTTATAAAACTTGTTTTATGGCCAAAAAGGGCAATTTCGGTATTTACCGAATTAAACTTAGAACCCTATGTTATGATCAGCCAAAAATAAAATAAAAATCTTTAAAAATCCTAAAATATTATATAATATCAGTGAGTAAAAAGTTTTATATCAAAAAGTGGGTTTAAGTGGGTTATATGCTAATTACGCCGTTTAAGTAACATAAAGCTTGTAATTTACGATAATGAGCATATCTCTTAAACTAGGCCACAAACTGATATGAAATTTTCGGTGCAAGTTTATATATCAGTATCAAACGTTTCTATTCTTTCACTTTTTCAAAAATCACGTTTTATAGCAAAAAGGGCAAAATAGTCATATTTAAGCATAAACCGGTAACATGCATATGAATCGGTTAAACATGGAACCAAGATGTAAAATTCCAGAGAGTTAAACATATAAGAAAGTTGGTCTAAAATATGCTCTAATGCAGATCTTAACATGCATGTATGGATCAGAACCGATAGTCAAAGAAAAAGTCCATTTATGAGACTTTCGGTTCCGATTCGGGTGTAATACAGAAAATTGTCGAGTTGATCAAGTTGAAACATGTTCTTACATTATTTATAAAGTTATTTTGATGATCAAACAGGTTGCATGTAGTCTACATTGTTAATCAAGCTTAAATTTGCAAAAACATATTCTGTTGACTTTTTACGAAGAACTTTGACTCGACAATTAGCATGCTTAGAGTGTGAATCTGAACATACCCTTTTAGGGGTTTGTTATACTCATAAATACCAACATGCAGGTACTTTCAATTTGAGAAATGACAGAGCACATTTCGTTTAATTGCAAAGTCAAACTATATTTACGATATGTTTGACTTTTAGCTAGAACACTAAGCTAGAACGAATTAGAGGGTGATATAAACACTTACAAAGGTCCTAACAAGCTTAGTGATCACTTATGAGGCTGCCTTATCGATCAGAATTGCTCCAGGAGAAGTCTCGTGAATTTTGAAGTTTCAAGTGTGCTTGAATGTTGCAACTATGGTGAACTTTTAAAGGAGTTTGATCTGATTTATGGCTGAATCAGAGGTTTCTGATGTTATAACAGGTGCTCCACCGCCCAAATATTGCATGAAAATCGATTGGTCAGTCCCTGAGTTGATCACAGCTGTGTACAAGTCGCAAACAGTCAAGAACTGGCAGCTGTCGCAACTTTTGTCGCTGGGCAGTTGCTCGCGTAGCGCGAGGACACCGTCGCGCAGCGCGAGGGTGTGGGGCGACCAGCATTCCAAGTTTCAAACATTTTACATATTAGTCCCTGATCTTTGAAGCGATGATTTGTTCGTTTATTTGGCACTCTAGACCCTCAAATCTGGTTTTTAGGAACCTTGGGGCTTTTATAAACTTGACAAAGTTCTCGGTTCACTTTGCGCTTACCCGAAAAGTCACGAAATTCACGATAACGCAATTAACCTTTCGTATACGGTTTTAATCATAACTTTCTCATACGTTCACGAAACTTCATGAAATTTTTATCACATATTCTTATGAGTATATTTTATTTTTACAAAGCTTCGGGTTTGCCAAAAGATCACTCAGAGGTATAAATTTAACATGTTGACACGTTTAGCCCCTGTAGTTTGAAATTCCTCACTTTCTTTCATCTTTCGCTTCGTATGATCCATGATTTACCCGTTTAAGACTATAAACTTCATGTAGGGTTATTGTAGGACTTATTTATCCATTGTTGACACTTTGAACCCTTGAATTTACATAGTTTCACCGTTTGTCAACTTTAGTCCCTCTAAAGTTTGTTTTCACATATTCAAAGCTTATGACACGTGTCAAGACATTATTGGACGTAAATTTCCGAGGTGTTACACGTTCCCTCAAATGCATCTGGATCTGATTTGTTTTCTGATCCTATCCCTGAAGATTGTACTGTTACTACTCCTGTGGTTCACAGTACTATAGCATCTAATGAGGGGGAGTCGAGCAACATCAACACAACTCAAGACGAGACCATACCTGAGTTTGCCATTCCAACTAGCGTTCAATGAAATCATCCTATTGAGAACGTGATTGGTCCTGTAAATGCAGGAGTTCAAACCAGGAGCCAATCAGGAATCATTAATCTTTGCTTATACTCATGCTACATTTCTCAAATTGAACCTAAAACCATTGATGTAGCATTGCAGGAACCAGGCTGGGTCGATGTTATGCATGAACAGCTGAACCAGTTCGAGAAGCTAGGAGTATGGAAGCTTATGGAGTTGCCAAAAGGGAAACACAAACTTGGAACTCGATGGGTTTTCAGAAACAGACAAGATTCTACATGAGTCATTGTTCGAAACAAAGCAAGATTGGTGGTCCAGGGATTCAGACAGATAGAGGGACTGGATAATGATGAAGTTTACGCCCCAGTTGCCAGACTTGAGGCCATCCGGATTCACTATTTTTCAGATGGACGTCAAGACTGCTTTCTTGTATGGAGACGTGAAGGAGGAAATATTTATTGAGCAACCACCGGGTTTTGTCCATCCAGATTATCCAGAATATGCCTACAAGCTTGATAAGGCATTATATGGATTGAACCAAGCACCAAGAGCTTGGTATGCAACTCTGACTGAACATCTGCTGGCTCATGGGTACACGCGTGGCATGATAGACCAGACTCTATTTATCAAGAGAGTGGGCAAGGACCCGATCTTGGTTCAAATTTATGTCGATGATATTATCTTTGGATCGACAAGTGAGGAGCTTTGCAAGGAATTTGAGAGAGTTATGAAAAGGAAGTTCGAGATGAGTGCGCTCGGAGAAATGACATTATTCTTAGGCTTACAAGTCAAACAGGATTCTCGTGGCATTCTTATTCATCAAGGGAAGTATGTGGACGATGTGCTAGCAAAATTCAAGTTCACTGACGCTAAACCGGCTGAAACTCCAATGGCAGAAAGACCTTTACTGACTGAAGATGCAGAAGGATCCCCTGTTGATCAACGCCTTTATAGGTCTATGATCGAGTCGTTGATGTATCTGACAGCAAGCCGTCCAGATATCATGTTTGCTGTTTGCAACTGCGCGCGATATCAGGCTAATCCTAAAACTTCTCATCTTACTGCTATTAAACAAATCTTTCGGTACCTTAAAGGCCGACCTCGGTTTGGTCTGTGGTATCTGAGGGATTCCAATTTTGACCTATTTGCGTTTTCTGATAGTAATTTTGGAGGCACTGACAAGCACAGGAAATCCACATCAGCTGGATGTCAATTTTGGGTGACAGGCTCATTTCTTGGCAATGCAAGAAATAGCAAACAGTGGTGATTTCCACAGCTGAAGCAAAGTATGTTGCTGCTTCGGCGTCTTGCTCCCAAGTGGTATGGATGCAACATCAATTGCAGGACTACGGTTTGACTTATCTTAACACTACCTTTTACTGCGATAATGATGCTGCTATACAAATTGTGAAAAATCATGTCTTCCACTCAAAAACCAAGCACATTGATATTAAAGTTCATTTTATACGAGACTGTTTTGACAGAGGTCTTATCAAACTGGAGCAAATCAACAGAGATGCAAATGCTGCCGATTTGTTCACAAAACCTGTCAGCAGCTCGAAGTTTCAAGTGCTTGTGGATTTTCTGAAAATGATCCGTTATACCGACTGAGCATGCCTTTGTTTTTTGTAGGTAAATTTGTACATAAAGTTCTTAGGTAGTTTTTATTTATGCACAAATTTGGGGGGATAAATTTTGAAAAATACAAAACCATTGAAAAATTTTGAAAAAATACAAAAAACATTGAAAAATTTTGAAAAATACAAAAAGAGGCATTGTATGACATGGGAATTGAAATGAATTTCACATTGTGGTAAAGGGCTGACTCATGTAAAACCAGTATCGAAATAGTTTGACTCTAGAATGATATGTCGGTAGGCTCTATCCTTAAGGCTGGAAACATTGGTTGTTTCTGTTCAGAACCTAAATTAGTTAATGAGACCAGGAAAGAAAGACCTGGAGGTGCTAGGTAGCGTTTAGCTTCTGTTTTGCGTGAGCAAAGACCTAGCTGAGCGTCTGTCGTCTTATAGATCAATTTACACCCGAAAGAGGCCCTTAAGTGCCCAAAAGAAACCCTAGAAACCTATATCGAACTGAGAAAAACTCATTTGATCTGTACATTATATCATCTCTGCTAATGATCTATTCTGTTCTCTTCTCAATCAAGTCCCAGTTAAGGTTTCAAAAGTCTGGAATGGACTTGTGGAAATATGTGGTAGGGAAAATGCTTGCATGATAGAGTGTGCTATCTATAATTGTATGATTTGATTAGTATTTGTTTGGGTGTTCATTGTTAAGTCATCAAAATATGATAAAATTAGTTACAGGCAGTTATATGGAAAAGGTCTAGGGAGATGAGTTTAGGTGGACAAATATACTGGCAATCGTCTAGATCATTCAGTAATAGATCAGTTTTGATAAGTGAAGTCAAGCCCAAAACCTCGTGATTTGATCCCTGAGCAATTACGATTTTTTTCCTATTTTATTTTTGTAAATAATATGTTTATATTGTTTATTTTTATGTTTGTAGGTTTTAGTTTTGTAAAACATGCTCGGGAGGTTCAAAGGGTTATATAAGAAATTGTTGGTTTTTTAAATGGATTTTAATATTATTAATGAAATACTTATTTAAAATCCAGAAAATAAATCAAGTAAGGATCTCGACTCGAGATCATGGTCTCGGCCCAAATGTATAAGGCCCGACCCATGATTGATGAGATATTTAAACCTATTTCGAGTCGAGACCTCACATACCACTCGCAATCTGTTACTGTTTATTCCAAATTCTCTCTCTTTATCTCCGGCGATTTTCCTTTAATTCTGACGAATTACTCCGGTCTCGACTCATAATCTTCAACCATTAGAAGGTATTATGAATTTAAATGATGTTTTAATTGAAGATTTGTAGATTGGTTGAAGATCAGATGAAGATCATATGATGATTTGAAGAATCACAAGAACCCTAATCACGATATATGGTGGTCTTCAATGAATTCAAAGAGTGTTATTGGATTTTGATCCAAAGATAAGCTGATGAAAGTTGTTTATGCGGTCTCGACTCAGATTGCGATTGAACACACATGAGGACTCGAGACATCTGGTTGCGAGTCGCAACCTCGTTGATCTCGACTGAGGTCTCGACTCAAAACCACATGATCTCAACTAGGATTTCGACTCCAAATCTCTTGGTCTCAACTAAGGTCTTGACTCAAAATCTGTTTTGACTTTATTAGTTGACCTGCAATCTGAGTTGTTGACTGATTGACCTGCACTGACTTGTTGATTTGAATAATTTTGCATTTTTGTGCAATTTTAGCTAAGTTAACATGAAATTTTTCAAACACGATTCTAGACTTAATGCTTATATCTTTTGCATAGGTCATGGACCTGAAGTTCATTTCGGCACATAATCAGGCAGGCTACTTAGCACCACCTCCGGAGAAGCACAAAAAGTTATATACTTCATTGATCAAGGGTCTGAATAGTTGCCGAATTGTTCATGCGCTGCGAGATAATCCTGTTGTTTATGAAAGTCTCGTTCAGGAATTCTGGAAGACGGCAAAGTTTGATGCGCTTGGAGCTGATGGAAAAGGATTGATTGAAGTTGAGATTCAAAAGAAGAAAGTTTACATAACCGAACAAATGATAAGGGAGGTTCTACAGTTTAATGATAATGATGCTAAGAAAACTACAAAGATCCTAAGATAGATAGGTCATAGAATGCAGGAAATCACTTATGGAGTTCTACCCTTATTATAGGAATGACAAAAACCCGAAAATTACTTTCCGGTACTTAAGGGTTTTGTTGAACTCGGAACCATGGGATGTCTATTAAATGTCGTTGAGCCATTCCTCTATCTCCCTAGGGAGAAAGAAGGCGGGCTCATTTTCCACAATGTCTTGCGGAGGAGGTGCGACGGCTACTGGAACCCCGTGTAGTATGTCTAGAGGAGGTTCCGGAGGCATGACATGCCACCGGCTGGAATAATGACTTCTGGCACAACATTCCATCCCATTTGTGCGATGATTGGCAACATGGGAGGAAAAGCAAGAATATTCAACCTTTGGTGCAAAAGGTTGACTTCTCGAAGGCACCCCTCTAACCCCACCGACAAATGGTTAATACGGTCAATTAAGGCCTCCTCTACTCTTGTCATTGCATCAATGGCTTCTTGCAAGGCGTACACGTAGTTGACCAACGAGTCTTCCACCGATGTTCTTCTTCCCCGTCGATCGTTCCTTGAGCGAGCTGAGGATGTTCCGCTATTCCTGTTCGACATTCTAAGAAAACAGGTCGAAAAGTTCAATCTAATGAAACATTAACTCCGGCCACGGCCCCATGCTCGCTGAGCACGGCCCCGTGGCCACCAATCTGCAGATTTTTGAAACAAGGAACCTTAGTGCTTTAAATTATTTTTCTGACTTTTGAAACATTTCTGAGCAGAAATAACTTAAAACAGTGTTGTAAAACTTATTTTTTATAAGATTCCTTGATTAAAAAACTAACAAATATCATAATAAAGCTTAAAAACATGGAGATTTCAAGCTTTAATGGAGGTTTTGAGGAGTTTTTGAGGAAGAAGGCAAGAGACAAAAGTAGTAAAGACAAGATGGTTGTTGAGAACCTTCTTTAGAATATACCTTATAGGGTATATGTGAAGATCCCACCAGATCTTTGTCTTTGGAATGGGTCCAAATGTGCAGGAATCTTCCTGCATATATAGAAAACGACAGCACGCTGACCACGGCCCCGTGTCGGCTGGACACGGCCCCGTGGTCAGACAAATTCTGACACATTTGGTCCGTATCTTGAACACGGGGCGTGTTAGCCTGGACACAACCCCGTGATCAATTTTTAGGTGAGCACGGGGCGTGTTGACCTGGATACGGCCCCGTGGCTAGAGAGTCTTCTTTTTACTTTTAAGGAATTCATCCAGATCTGGCGGTTCCTTACTGGACGGAACAACACCGAAGTGCCTGAGGTACCTTAATTGCCCTTGTTATAGACAAGAACGCAAGAGGTTATCGGAAAGTGTAAATCCTAAGCTACATACCGGTGGGCGAAACCAACTTTTATTCCTCTTATCCGGCCTTTCGTTAAAGAAGATATATGTCGAATCGTTCAGGTCTATAAATGCATCGGGGAAGACCGATGGGGAGTCCTTCACGGCACAATCGACGCAGGGACGACTATCGCTCACATCCTCACAAGAGTTAAACGTGCTTTTGGGATCAACGCTGTTGTTAGATTCCGAATGTGATCTCAATAATTCTCCTTGATCGTCGTCCTGGGATGAATTATTTATTTCCATCTCAAGCTCTTTTATCAATTGGAAAATTACTTCTTCGAGTTGAAATAATTCTACGAGAATCATATCATCTAATAGAATTGATTGAGAGCATTCGAGGGAAAGATATGGATTGTTTTTACTTTCTCCCATCTTAAAGTTACAGGAAAATGATGGGTCTATATAGTGGGGAGTGTAATTTAGAAAATAACATTTTAAATCTTCATGAGATCCACCACATATTTGACACCACGCACCATAAGAGGAGCGAAAGTAAAAATAATCAATACCGCTCATGTTTGTGTCAGAAATTACCAAACGTCGGGATCTTACGGTTCTGTTTTCAGTAACTGAAACTTGGGCACGGGGGCGTGTTCAGTGGGCACGGCCCCGTGTTCAGCTACTGTCTGACTTAAAACAAGATTGCCAGTACCAAAGATTGGGCACGGGGCGTGTTCAGCGGGCACGGCCCCGTGCTTAAGTCTGCAGAAGCTGAAAAATTAAGAAAAATCCTAAAAAAACAAAAAAAAACAAGAAAAATGATTAGGCCGTTGATTTCTAACTTTCTTAAAATCCTTGTGTCCCCGGCAGCGGCGCCAAAAACGTGGTGTGCGTTAGGTGTGTTATGATTTTATTGATATTTTAAGCCCATTTTACGCATTAGTCAAGTTTTAAATTTATAAAACACGATATTCTACCAACACTAAACACACACATGGGCAAGTGCACCCATCATGAGCGTAGTATAGCGTTGGTAAGATACTGAGGTCGTCCAAGGACACAAGAGCTTTTAATACCGGTTTATCCTCAACGTCTAATCAATTTAAAATTTTTGGAAAAGGTTTTAAACATGAAAAATAAAAACTAAAAATGCTGAAAATAAAAACAAAAATAAAAACAGGTAGACAAGATGAATCACTTGGATCCGACTCGCCTTTAATGTATCCTTTGATGATTTCCACACTTTTGCACTTTTTAAGAAATTATCTTAGTTATAATAGTAGGACCCTCTTTTGAAGGTGACGTTACCCTCAACCCAGTAGTTTGAGTCAGCAAGGATACAATCCCAAAGGGTCGAAATATTGAAAGATAATTAATTAAGTTATTAATGCGAAAAGTGGTAGGCCCCTCTTTTGAAGGCGACGATACCCTCGGCTAGGTGGTTTGAGTCAGCAGGGATACAATCCCAAATAGCCGGTTTAATGTATTTGTCACACCCCCAAAATCCACAGCGGAGTATCACCGCAGGAGGCGTGACATGACCAGGATCAAGCCACCAATCATATTGAACAACTTAAATAAGTAAACGTAAAACCAAACACAATATAATTGGTGTATCAAAACAAGTAAACCAAGTCTGAGAAATCAGCGGAAGCATAATACGTAAAAGCAAAGCATAAGTTTAAATGTTTCAAATGTTTAACATGGCACACACTGTCCACGTCCCACAACGATCACGCCTCCTTGTGCAAGCTCCATAAATACCTAACGACCTGCAAGGCATGTAACAACGAGTCAACAACAAAGTTGAGCGAGTTCACAGTTGGTTGTTTAGTTTTAAATGTTTGTTCCGAAAACCATAAGTTGTTTCGTAAACCACGTGTTAACCAGTATCTTTGTTTCCTAAACCATATCCATAATCAGTGGGGGCTTCCCCATGTGAACCACTAGACCGTTACCATATCGACAACTGACGAAAGTAAGTTGTGCCCTAAGTCAATGTCTATCATCATTCACTGTTGCCACGATCCATTAGTACACGCCCGTCCTACCGGAACGGTGTGAGGTTTGTCAAACCCTAATAGCGCTATTAACTAATGACCCGCTCGCCATCGGCCTCGGCGATTAAGTCGATATAAAATGAGGGACTTAATGATAGAGTTTTGTCTAGTAAGTTAAGGTTGTTGTCCTACCTAAGGAGGACGAACGTACGTATTCTACCCAAGGAGAATACGCAGGATTAATATTGGCATCCTACCCATGGAGGATGGCGGTACATATCCTACCTAAGGAGGATATGCAGGTTCCGTTTTAGTTCTTTAACCCATTCCCAACCACCGGGAATCCCATGCCTTAGAAGGAGTGTGAACTCACCTTTGCTTTGCTCGGTTGATAAATCGTTTGTCCTAAGTTGGTCAACCACATCCTATTACGGTTACCACTTGTTAGGACGGTAAACAAGTAAGCACGTATAAGGTACATGTATCTAAACACGTATTTGTCAAGTAGGGTACTAGTAACAGTTATGGCATAACGACTTAATCATAAATAATCCATTTATAAAACAATTAACACGAAATGACATGGAACAGTAAGCTGTGTGTGGCTTATAAAAAGTTTGGGCTTTTCTAGCGTGGGGCACACTAGAATAAGGCCCAATGTATGTCTAATGTGCGGCCCACTTGTCAAGTGTGTGACCCACACGGGAGTGTGCGGTCCATTGACAAGTGTGCGGTCATACGAGTGTGCGACATAACTTATTGGAATCAGAAAAATATTAATATAACAATCGACATTCTACTTTAGTCATCGGTCTTTCATATCATTTTCAACCTCTAAATCGACAAGCAATTAACAAATATACCACTAAGTTTCACAATTAGCACCCATATCCAACTGTTTCATCGAAGTAACCTTTAAATACAATTCAAGTATATAGCAGTTTCATCACCCCAAACATTCTATTACTATATACCCTAAACAACATTCATTATTCCAACTCAACAATTTCAACCATCATAGTCATAATTATATGAAAAACCCCAACTCAATTAAATCCACCGAACATACAGAACTGTTATGAATCATTTATGCAAACAATTAATGAACATATATGTATTTCTAATAAACAATTTAACCAGGACTTCCATAGTTTAATATACATACACACTGTAACAACATATAACATTTCAATGTTCACACAAAGTCACCACCATTTCAATAGATCAATCCCCTCAATAGACATCTGTGTATAACCTTAACTAACGAAAACAGTGTTCTAGCATTTTATTATCATTTAAATCATCAAATCACAAGGAAATCAAGAGCATTTGTTTGGACAGTTTACTCCTTAATCCATTTCCTTAAACAACATGCATTCATGAAGTCAAAGAGCACAACATACAAAACGATTTTAACGTGAGCATACACTGACCGAAGAGAAGTATGGAAAGGACACCCGCTGCCGTCGTTTCCGTTGCCGGAATCCCCTGACGCCGCCGTGAGCGGCGGCGCCGCTGCTAATTCTTTGCTCCGCTGCTGTGTCACCACCACGATAACCACCACTGCTGTCACCGGTTCCGCCGTCGCCGGTGACTCCGGTTCTGTTGCTGCCTTCTCTTCCACGATGTCTTAACTTCAACCGAACATCGCTTCCCACCACTGCACCACGGTGACTCCGCCACTACCACCGTGCGTCGTCGTCATCACTGTCGATGCTACATCTCTGTCGTTCTCTCTCTCTCTCTCTCTCTCTCATCTGTTGAAGTTGTCGAGAAGATGAGGGGGTATGTGTCTCGAAGGTGATGACCGGAGTACAAGAGGTTTAGGTGTATGTGTGTAGTGGTCGGAGAGGGTCGTCGGAGAATGGCTCCTGGTCGCCGGAATTCTTGATTGGACAGAAGGGGAGGTGTGCGGCTGATGAGCATTGTTTAGGGTTTTTTTTTTTTTTTTTTTTGAGTAAATTACAAGTTTTGTCCTTTATGTATGTCCCAAATTGCAGGCGTTGTCCTTTAAACCAAAACTTGACAGGCGGTGTCCTTTGTGTTTTCAAAATCTTGCACGTTTTGTCCTTTAGGCCAAACTTAGTTAGATTTTTTAGTTAAATCTGGTATCAAGGGGCTATTTTGTAAAAAAAATTTATTCAGGGACTAAATTGTATCATTCTTTCTCTAGCTTTCTCTACTTCTTCTCTATCTAGTTCCAGATCAAAAAAATCTCAACCATTACAACACCACCACTATCCACCTCTTCTCTCTAACCACCATCACCACCGGCGGTTTCTGAGGCCCACTACCATCAGTTTCATCTTCTTCAAACCCTAGCTCCCCTCATCAAACCCTAGCATTCTGAATCTCCGGGTTCCGATCGGATTTCCGTGTTCCAATCGGTTTCTGAGGCCCACTACCATCAGTTTCGTCTTCGTGTTTTGTTGGGTGGTTTTCAGGTGCGGGAGTGGTGGTGGGGTTCTCAAGAGACTGACGATGGAGTGGTGGTGGTGGTGGGGTTTTCAGACGCCGGCAGAGTGGTGGTTGGGTTTTCAGGCAGCGGAGTGGTGGGGTTTTTAGAATATCAAAATTTTACAAATTTCAAACACACACAGAGCAACCGCTGCTTCCAGTGGCTCCCGCCATGACTACACAGGTGTTGGAGATGCAGCAGACCTCTTCATCGCTGCCAGAACACGTTTTGGATGACACCAAGACCTTGATCTCTGCTCTCAGTTTCATCTCGCGGAATTTACCGCTTCCTACCGATGTTTTTGATGCCGTTTCGGAGAGGTGTTGGTGGTGATTCGTCGACGGTGAGTTGTTTTGTGTTTATTTTGCGGAGAGTGATGGTGATTAGGCTTAGGTTTTGTTGTAGGTTGTTGAATTGGCTTCGTAAACCTAATTGTAGATGTTTTGATGTTGTGAATTGGGGATTTTTGGGGGTGGTCCTTCGTAAACCTAATTGCGATTGCAGGTGGTGGTGGTTAGGCTTAGGTTTTGTTGTAGGTTGTTGAATGCAACTGTTTCTTTGTTTTTTTTAATTATTATTATTATTATGTTAGTTTTATATTTATGTTAGTTTAATGTACTAGAAGTTGATGATTTGATCTTGTAGTAGTAACAACTTGAATTGGTTTATGGGTTTGTAAATTATGATGGATCTAGTTAAAGAGTATTTAACATGTGAAGTCGAATGCTTATCTGATCTTTTTTTTCGTCAAACACTTTCGGTAGTGGTGGTGGTGGCGGTGGTGGTGGTGGCGGCGGTGGAGGGTGGTGGTGATGGTGATGAAGGGTGGTGGTGATGGTGGTTAGTAATTTACTCAATAATATTAATAATAATAATAATAATAATAATAATATTAAGTTTTGTACAATTTAGTCCCTGAATAATTTTTTTTTACAAAATAGCCCCTTGATACCAGATTTAACTAACAAATCTAACTAAGTTTGGCCTAAAGGACAAAACATGCAAGATTTTGAAAACACAAAGGACACCGCCTGTCAAGTTTTGGTTTAAAGGACAGCGCCTGCAATTTGGGACATACATAAAGGACAAAACTTGTAATTTACTCTTTTTTTTTTTAGGGAATGAGGATGAGGGGGGGTACGAGATGTTCATATAGGTTAGGTTTTAGGTGAGTTAGGTTGGGCTTGGCCCATAGTGTTTGGATTCGCATAACGTTACGTGTCTCACTAAGCCTATTCGTTCGTTACAAAGTAATAACTATTGACGCGGATATTTTAAGTAATAATAATAGTAACGACAATAATAATAAAAATAACAATTTACCCTTCTCTCGACGATCGGGGTCAAGAATACGAGTTGTCACAGTATTAATAGTAGTTTTACATATGAGGGGATCAAGCCATTCGCACCCCCGCCATCCAATACCAGTGGGTATTGAAGGAGGTCCTATTAAGCCTGACACAGCTCCTTGCAGGATCTATACACTGAACAAGGCAAGAACCTTACTAAACCATTCCCTTAATCCCCGACCAGGTAGCCAACATATCTCTGTATAGACCGTAGAGATATGAATGGTGAAAATATTTTACTTTATATATACAGTAAAGTAATGCCAAGATACCACAGACAAATGATAAAGAAGTTTCACCTTCAACATAAGAAACTAGTTATTAAAGTCATTAATACAAAACCAAATAAAAAGTGCGAAAAGATTAAAATTCAAAAGTAATACATTAAAGACTTGTCTTCACCAAGTGATATAAGAGACTTAGCAAAACATGGCTTTTGATTGACAAGAACTCTTACGATCAATCTTGGATCCCGAGACTACTACACACACTCTAAGGTGGATGATGGATGATGGTGGTGGATGTGGGTGCTGTAGTGGTGGTGGAGTGGTGGCAAAGTGAGAGAGTGGTGGTTTGCCAAGGGATGCCTTTGAAGTGAGCCAAACACCCTTATTTATAGCCTGAACAGAAGCCCGGCCACGGCCCCGTGTCCGCTGGACACGCCCCCGTGGCAATCAATTTTCTCTTCTTTCATTAATTGCAATTGTCTGCATTAGGCCCCACACGGCCCCGTGTTCGCTAGGCACAACCCAGTGTTCGCTGGGCACGGCCCCGTGTGTAGAAGCGTATCTGTACTACCAAGATTTGCATGATTCTGCGAATCTTAGCGTTGACTACGCCCCGTGCTGAGCTGGCCATGCCCCCGCGGTGGGCAATGGAAGCTTCTACAACTTTGTCCCTTTCTGCAGACACCTGACCACGCCCCCGTGTCCAACGGGCACGGGCCGTGGTCAGCCTTCTGTTTCTTGTCTTTGCTTGTGGAGATGCTGTCGAGGGGTCGGGCATGCCACGTTTATTCCTTTCCTTTGTATTTATGTTAGTTTTTGCTGCATATTTGTTCCTTTTGTTCGTTTAAGCTCATTTGGTCCTGAAAATACAAAAGGAAGACAAAAGCACACTTTTTCTAACATTAGTACTAAAAAAGGGTTAGTTTTATGCCTCATTTGATGTAATTTATATGTTTCATTTTACACACATCAAATACCCCCACACTTGAATCTTTGCTTGTCCTCAAGCAAAACTCTTTATTTTGTGGCTTACACACCCAAATGGAATGGGTAGAAGAGAAGTTTTGGGCTTGTCTTGAGTGTCGGGAATCCAAGGTCTTTATTGGGTTTTATTTTTATTCTATTTACAATCATATTCGTTATGATTTATTTAGAACGTTTCATAAGAGAAATTATTTATTCGGGCATAACATGCCTCTTTAAAATTCCATTTATATACAAGTTCACATACCTCATGGGAGATCACTCAACACTCGGCCGAAAATGTATTTTGGTGAAACACTCGAGACCGGCATGGAACTTATTTCTACCATAAGCTTGCCAAGCAATCAATCCTCTTCCTTTTTAACTATTAACCTTTGTAAATATCAAGAGGACTTGGGGAAAGGGTTAGGCTTGGGCTAAGGGTAGGTGGTTTTGGTTAGTGGTTAGTAAAAAGGGCTAAAAGCATAAAAAGCATTGGTCATCGTAAAACGTTTTGTTTTGTGACTTTTATTCAAACTAAGCATTTTTAAACAAAGTTTCTTTGAGGATTTTGTTTGTTTAATGCTAGACTTTCATTTTTTTTATGATAATGAAACGTCACAAGAAGACCGAGCTTTTTACTAAAATAAAGGGATGAAAAGAAAAAGGTTTTAGTGGGTAAAGGGTGTTTGTTTTGTGGGTTTAGAAATGAAAAAAATTTAGGCTCAAAGGGATTAACTAGGGGGATTTTGGGTAGGTGAAAAAGAAAATGAAAAATAATGGTGTTGAAAGGAAAATGGGTTAGTCCTAATGTCTCCTTCATTTACTTACTTGGGTTTAAGTTGGTAAGGACCGGGAATGTATTGTCGTGCCAAGTTCTAGAGTCATAAGAACCAAGCGGTTATTCACACAAGAAACAAAAATTGAGCATTTAGTTTAAAGATGTATGCTTGTATGCTCAATAAAGGTTCAAAACTCACTTTTTGTGGGAATGGGTTTATAATGTGATCAAATATATATAATCAAATTTTAACTAGATTTGTCATGCCGTTTCATAATTTTCTTATGTTGGTTCTCTTTATCATGACGCCATCGGTTGTAAATTTGTAAAAATATAACCTTTTCAGAACTTGTTATTCCTAAATTAAAACAAGACAAGTAAAAAAAATGAAAAGTTTTTTAAAAAAATTGGGGTGATTAGCGGTTCCAATAGAGTTTTGTGTAAGGCTTATTGTTAGGACTTGCAAAATTCAAGGTTTTAGCATCCCCCTCCCCCCACACTTAAATTACACATTGTCCTCAATGTGTCCCAAAAATAAGTTTTTAGGTTAATTGAATGTGTAAAAAGGTGTTTAAAAACAAAATTTTATGTTACTGGGCGTCTGGCCACGGGCCCGGGTTGGTCTGGGCACGGCCCCGTGGTCAGATTGCCAGTATCATTTTAAACAGAAGGCTGGGCACGGGGGCGTGTTCAGTGAGCACGGCCCCGTGTCCAGTTACCTGTACTGGACGTTTTCTGCAGAACCTTGGGCACGGGGGCGTGTTGGGCTGAGCACGGCCCCGTGCTGAAATTGCTGTAATGAAAGAAAATTGCCGGGAGGCTCTGTTTTTGTGCATGGGGTGTAGTTTTAAAGTTCCCTTGGTAACCTCCACCTTTTCGAGTGTGTTTAACCACCACAATCATCATCCAACCACCATTAATCAATTAAAAACCATCATTCATTAAAAACGACAATTACAAAGATTCTAAAAATTTAAAATAAAGATGCTAAAAAAACTACAAAGATCCTAAGATAGATAGGTCATAGAATGTCGGAAATCACTTAAGGAGTTCTACCCTTATTATAGGAATGACAAAAACCCAGAAATAACTTTCCGGTACTTAAGGGTTTTGTAGAACTCGGAACCGGGGGATGCCTCTTAAATGTCATTGAGCCATTCCTCTATCTCCCTAGGGAGAAAGAAGGCGGGCTCATTTTCCACAATGTCTTGCGGAGGAGGTGCGACGGCTACCGGAACCTCGTGTAGTATGTCTAGAGGAGGTTCCGAAGGCATGACATGCCACTCGGCTGGAATAATGGCTTCCGGCACAACATTCCATCCCCTTTGTGCAATGATTGGCACCATGAGAGGAGAAGCAAGAATATTCAACCTTTGGTGCAAAAGGTTGACTTCTCGAAGGCACCCCTCTAACCCCACCGACAAATGGTTAATACGGTCAATTAAGGCCTCCTCTACTCCTGTCATTTCATCAATGGCTTCTCGCAAGGTGTACACGTAGTTGACCAATGAGTCTTCCACCGATGTTCTTCTTCCCTGTCGATCGTTCCTTGAGTGAGCTGAGGATGTTCCGCTATTCCTGCTCGACATTCTAAGAAAACAGGTCGAAAAGTTCAATTTAATGAAACAGTAAATCCGGCCACAGCCCCGTGCTCGCTGAGAACGGCTCCGTGGCCACCAATCTGCAGATTTTTGAAACAAGGAACCTTAGTGCTTTAAATTATTTTTCTGACTTTTGAAACATTTCTGAGCAGAAATAAATTAAAACAATGTTGTAAAACTTATTTTTGATAAGATTCCTTGATTAAAAACCTAACAAATATCACAACAAAGCATAAAAACATGGAGATTTCAAGCTTTAATGGAGGTTTTGGGGAGTTTTTGAGGAAGAAGGCAAGAGACAAAAGTAGTAAAGGCAAGATAGTTATTGAGAGCCTTCTTTAGAATATACCTTATAGGGTATATGTGAAGATCCCACCAGATCTTTGTCTTTGGAATGGGTCTAAATGTGCAGGAATCTTACTGCATTTATAGAAAACGACAGCACGCTGACCACGTCCCCGTGTCGGCTGGACACGGCCCTGTGGTCAGAAAAATTCTGACACATTTTATCCGTATCTTGAACACGGGGCGTGTTAGCCTGGACACAACCCCGTGGTCAATTTTTAGGTGAGCACGGGGCGTGTTGACCTGGACACGGCCCCGTGGCTAGAGAGTCTGCTTTTTATTTTTAAGGAATTCGTCCAGATCGGGCGGTTCCTTACTGGAAGGAACAACACTGAAGTGCCTGAGGTACCTTAATTGCCCTTGTTGTAGACAAGAATGCAAGAGGTTATCGGAAAGGGTAAATCCTAAGCTAAATACCGGTGGGCGAAACCAACCTTTATTCCCCTTATCCGGGCTCTCGTTAAAGAAGGTATATGTCGAATCTCTCAGGTCTATAAATGCATCGGGGAAGACCGATGGGGAGTCCTTCACGGCACAATCGACACAGGGACGACTATTGCTCACATCCTCACCAGAGTTAAAGGTACTTTTGGGATCAACGGTGTTGTTAGATTCCGAATGCGGTCTCTAAAATTCTCCTTGATCGTCGTCCTGGGATGAATTATTTATTTCCATCTCAAGCTATTTTATCAATTGGAGAATTACTTCTTCGAGTTGAAATAATTCTTCGAGAATCATATAATCTAAAAGACTTAATTGAGAGCATTCGAGGGAGAGATATGGATTGTTTTTACTTTCGCCCATCTTAAGGTTACAGGAAAACGATGGGTCTATATAGTGGGGAGTGTAATTTAGAAAATAACACTTTAAATCTTTATGAGATCCACCACATATTTGACACCACGCACCATAAGAGGAGCGAAAGTAAAAATAATCAATATCGCTCATGTTTGTGTCAGAAATTACCAACCGTCGGGATCTTACGGTTCTGTTTTCAGTAACTGAAACTTGGGCACGGGGGCGTGTTCAGTGGGCCCGGCCCCGTGTTCAGCTACTGTCTAACTTAAAACAAGATTTACAGTACCAAAGATTGGGCACGGGGTGTGTTCAGCGGGCACGGCCCTGTGCTGAAGTCTGCAGAAGCTGAAAAATTAAGAAAAATCCTAAAAAAAACAAAAAAAAAACAAGAAAATGATTAGGCCCTTGATTCCTAACTTTCTTAAATTCCTTGTGTCCCCGGCAGCGGCGCCAAAAACTTGGTGTGCATTCGCTGTGTTATGATTTTATTGATATTTTAAGCCCATTTTACGCATTAGTCAAGTTTTAAATTTATAAAACACGATATTCTACTAACACTAAACACACACATGGGCAAGTGCACCCATCGTGAGCGTAGTATAGCGTTGGTAAGATACCGAGGTCGTCCAAGGGCACAAGAGCTTTTAATACCGGTTTATCCTCAACGTCTAATCAATCTAAAATTTTTGGAAAAGGTTTTAAACATGAAAAATAAAAACTAAAAATGCTGAAAATAAAAATAAAAACAGATAGACAAGATGAATCACTTGGATCCGACTCGCCTTTAATCTATCCTTTGATGATTTCCGCACTTTTGCACTTTCTAAGAGATTATCTTAGTTATAGTAGTATGCCTCTCTTTTGAAGGTGACGTTACCCTCAACCCAGTGGTTTGAGTCAGCAAGGATACAATCCCAAAGGGTCGGAATATTGAAAGATAATTAATTAAGTTATTAATGCGAAAAGTGGTAGGCCCCTCTTTTGAAGGCGACGTTACCCTCGGCTAAGTGGTTTGAGTCAGCAGGGATACAATCCCAAATAGCCGGTTTAATGTATTAATAGTAGTTTACATATGAGGGGATCAAGCCATTCGCACCCCCGCCATCCAATACCAGTGGGTATTGAAGGAGGTCCTAGTAAGCTTGACCCAAGTCCTTGCAGGATCTATACACTGAACAAGGCAAGAACCTTACTAAACCATTCCCTTAACCCCCGACCAGGTAGCCAACATATCTCTATATAGACCGTAGAGATATGAATGGTGAAAATCTTTTACTTTATATAGACATTAAAGTAATGCCAAGACACCACGGACAAATGATAAAGAAGTTTCACCTTCAATGTAACGCTCCGCATTTTCGCACTTTCTTATTTTAGCAAGCCATGTTGTACTTTCCAAATTTAGACACTTGTACTCTCTTTGTAATCTACTTTCGTGTCATTTGTAAATCGAGACTATTGATCATAATGAAAACAAAGCTATTTTTAATCGTGTTTGTATATTCATAGTTAGTCTTATGTGCAACCATTAATCAATTCCTCATTTGAACGAAATATTATTCATGGATTCTTGATTCTATATTTATCGACACTTGATACCTGTTAAACTAATTGAAACTATTAAAATGATGAGATTCGGATCCTAAATCTCGAAACTCGAAAGCTTCATGAAATGAATAAATGTTTAAAGATTTTTTTCGTTATAAATATGGTTATTATTCAAATTATTTAAACACTCGGCCCGCCAACAAGCCCAGCGCGCAAACAGGCTGGTTCAGGGCTGTTTTAGGCGCAATTTTGGTGTTTTTTTTTTTGAGTTTAAACCAAGTTTAACATTAATTACTCACCTAACAACTAACCCAAATTCTTCCCTATAAAAACCCATCATTCTCCAAGCTTTTAACACTTTTCTAATCATCAAAACTCTCCCAAATCAGCTGCAAAACACAAGTTCGAGCATATTCATCCTCTCTTACAAAAGTGAGCATAACTCACTCATTTTTTATCCGATTCACTCGATTCTTTTTCCTACTTCTTTGGTTTGACCTTAGCTACGTTTCCATTGGTTTTCCATGGAAAACAAGGCCCTGGAACGTCACCAAAAAAGCTCCAAAGTTGACTGATTTTTCTGTTTTCATCTAAAACTTTGTTAAACTTAGTAAACTTGAGTTAATCTCATCTCAAACCTATGTCCTAATGCTCATAATCAATTGAATGGTTAGTTGGGCTTAAAAACAAGGCTGAAAATGTTAAATCAGAGGTTAAAACCTCACAAACATTCTGTTTTGGTTAGGGTTTTACCCACAAGAAGTGTTCAAGTTTGAAACTTGATGAAGGTGTGATTGTTAGACTAGCTTAGGCTATCTTTCATAAAAATTCACTCACTTCTTGATGTTTTCTCATTGATTAGTTGTTGTATTTCATTATTCTTGTAAGTTCATGACCCTCCTTGTTGTTCATAACAACAAGTGTAGTGGTGAACAATAGAGGTACCTAAATGGAAGCTTGTTCTTCCTACCTCATGTATGAATTCTATGATACTTCGAGGTGCCTAAATGAAGACTTTGATCTTCTACCTCATGCTTGGCATGTATGATAACTATACTCTGTATAATACTTATGTAATATTCAAACAAACCGAACCTTTTATGATGAACAAGTGGACATTGTCAAATTAGTAGGTATATCATCTAAACATCATATGTGATGGATGATTATTTTCATATGGCTATGTTCATGTTATTTAAATTCCGAATCCATAATCTTCCGTTATTCCCCAAACTCATACATCTATGTTCCTTTGTGTAGAAGGACAAGGTGCTCCAAACTAAACAACCAACACCACTCGCGGGATTCAAGTAGGAAAGCTTGCAAAAACCGTGAGAATACTCGATCCCTTTTTCCTTTTTAATCACTTTGGGTGAACATGTATACTATACAAACTACTGATCGATGTCGTAAGGTCGGTCAAAAATAAAGTTAAAAGTGTCATATTCACCTTTTACTAGTAAAGGCAAGTAGGGTGTCAAATCCACGGGGAATCAGTGGAAAGTGTAAACGTTTGTTGTTTTAATTATTATCTACTTCTAACTAATTGCTTTTTGCGGTTTTGAGAATGATTATGAAAACAAATGTAAATTAGAGTTGTAAACAATTATGAGAAAATGGACCAATCTCCGGGTTTTCAGGTTATGCAGAAAATCGGTTTACTTAGTTACTACCAGTTGGAAATCACATAGACATGATTTGTAAAACTTGTTATGATAAATAATTAACGGACAATATTTGATTGCAATGATCCACGATCGAAACCGAAAGATTGATGCAAATGAATAGTAGTCCAATTAATTACCAATTTCAGATTTCATAAACATAATCGAGTTCAATGATTAAAGGTTTAAAACAATGACATCCTAGAATTTAATCCCGGTTGTTGATGAACAAACCAAATAATTGATGAACACGAATGAGTACGATAATCAAATATTGTTTAATCGAAACAAATAACAATAAGATAGACTAACCGAATGATTAGTTAAATCTCAATCCAAAAAGTTGTAAACATAAGCAAACCCAAAGTTCTAACACAAACCCTAGTCCCGGAGACGGTCACGGGACGACTAGCCGCTCATGACGCTTGAACGATCCTCCATAGCTTGAAAAGATGTCGAACTTATGATTCAATCGGATCTTTGTGGGAGATGTTATGATGAATGATAATCCAGCTCGATTTTGAGAGCCGAAAGTTGTATCATATGGCTGCCTCCAAACCGTGAATTAATGATGATGTTGGGCTGATTTGGGCCCCCAACTCTATGTTGAGTGCTAAAAAATAGAGTGAATTGCAAGGTTTGTCCTTTATCTTTAGGCCATTTTGCAAGTTTTGTCCTTTTTGTTTAAATTTGACGAGTTTTGTCCTTTATGTTTGAAAATCAAGCACGTTTTACCCTTTGGGGCAAAACGTGCTTGATTTTTAAGGACAAAACGTGCTTGATTTTTTAAACATAAAGGACAAAACGTGCTTGATTTTTAAACATAAAGGACAAAACGTGCTTGATTTTTAAGGCCCAAAGGGTAAAACGTGCTTGATTTTTAAACATAAAGGACAAAACTCGTCAAATTTAAACATAAAGGACAAAACTTGCAAAATGGCCTAAAGATAAAGGACAAAACTTGCAATTCACTCTAAAAAATAAAATTATATGGATGCCAATTGTTCTCGAGATGGTGATGATAAGTGGTTTTGGCTGCCAAACTTCCTTCAATATGTTGCTGCCAATCGCGATCGATGAAGCCCACGAAATAAATAGGTTTTTTTTAACCCTTCTATTCCACTAAAAAAACATCACGTGCATTCTTAGTACTTCCGACCGTAAGCCTTGATGTCAGAACGTAAGCCTCAACTCCAACATTCTGTTTCTTTTTGTCTTGGAGCACCACAAACCGTAGACCCCATATGCATGATTCTGTTTCATTTGTTGTTTGACTGCCTCCAAACAAAAAAAATGCTATTGAATTGATTTTTATACTTCTCAATTAATGCTGTCCACAACATCAAAACCTTTTCCTCTTGTTCACGTGTGTTTCTAAATGATGATCATAATTAATATATTAATTGCCTCCATGTGATTTTTTTCCATTCCACCACAAAAGTAACTCAACATTACTTTCGTGTAATAATACTATGGCCCTCAACTTTAGTCTCTTGTATTTCTCGCACATCTAAGCTGCATCTTGATTTGAAACACGTCCCGAACATCGCCAATTACCTCACTTATCCATCTCTCACGTTCCGCTTTCTCTTTAAACTCTGTAACTTCACCAAATTACGCGTTTTACCTGTAAAAGCACAAACACTCGCAATAAACATATTCCAAGCATATTATCACGTAAAACGGATTAAATCACGTAAGATAAGCATGTTTAACACCCATGTTTCACACTCTCCATCAACTACACTTCACTTTGAAACTATTTTAAACAAACTCTATCCATTGTTGAAACATGAAACTATGTGTGATGCTTGTTAATCTCGTATGCCATGTAAACTATTTGTGTTGATATATGCTCATTAACTTTGCTAGCCTACCTTAACAATTATAGCGCTATAGGATTAACGCATCGCCCACGAGACTTGGGGTATTGTTAAGTTAAACATGTTAACCTCCCGCGATACTTTGGGATAGGCAAAATTAAACGCGTTGGAAACTTGGGTTTGAACATATTGTTACACAATCTAGGCATACTAGTAACTCGCATATTATGATTCATGTTGGATATGAGTAACTTTTTAGTCTATATTATGTTATGTAATCAAACTTGTATGCTCGCCAACTTTTTGTTGATATATTTTAATACATGTTGCAGGTTGATAGTTTGATGATGATGCGTTGAAAAACAAAGATTAGGTGGACTTAGATACACACCTAAATTTAGTTTATCTTTTGATGTTATGTTTTGTTGAACTATGTTGTATTTCTTTGGAATCTTGTATGACATTTAGTCCATTTATGAAATTTGAATTTTAATCATATTGTCACATAGTGTTATGACGTTTTGAGCAATTTGTTCGTCTCATCCCGATGTTTCCTCCATCGGTTGGGGTGTGACATTCAACATAAGAAACTAGTTATTAAAGTCATTAATACAAAACCAAATAAAAAGTGCAAAAAGATTAAAAATCAAAAGTAATACATTAAATACTTATCTTCACCAAGTGATGTAAGAGTCTTAGCTAAACATGGCCTTTGATTAACAAGAACTCTTACGATCAATCTTGGATCCCGAGACTACTACACACACTCTAAGGTGGATGATGGATGATGGTGGTGGATGTGGGTGTTGTAGTGGTGGTGGAGTGGTGGCAAAGTGAGAGAGAGGTGGTTTGCCAAGGGATGCCTTTGAGGTGAGCCAAGCACCCCTATTTATAGCCTGAACAGAAGCCCGGCCACGGCCCCGTGTCCGCTGGACACGCCCCCATGGCAATCCATTTTCTCTTCCTTCATTAGTTGCAATTGTCTGCATTAGGCTCCACACGGCCCCGTGTTCGCTGGGCACGACCCCGTGTGCAGAAGCGTATCTTAGCGTTGACCACGCCCCATGCTGAGCTGGGCACGCCCCCGTGGTGGGCGATGGAAGCTTCTACAGCTTTGTCCCTTTCTGCAGACACCTGACCACGCCCCCCTGTCCAGCGGGCACAGGCCGTGGTCAGCCTTCTGTTTCTTGTCTTTGCTTGTGGAGATGCTGTCGAGGGGTCGAGCATGCCACGCTTATTTCTTTTCTTTGTATTTACGTTAGTTTTCGCTGCATATTTGTTTCTTTTGTTCGTTTAAGCTATTTGGTCCTGAAAATACAAAAGGAAGATAAAAGCACACTTTTTCCAACATTAGTACTAAAAAAGGGTTAGTTTTATGCCTCATTTGATGTAATTTATATGTTGCATTTTACACACATCACCATATAATTACTCAAAATACATTTTTGAAGGGATGAAGAGGAATGTGATTGGTATTCGAAAGGATAAGTTTATCATGTATCCGAGGTTCTTGCAAATGATTTTCAACGCACGGTATCTAGAGTTGAAGAGATCTGGAAATACTTTGGAATTGAAGCCAATGGGTCCTGCTTGTTTTGGTGCTTTGACGACTAAGAAGGGTATAGAAAAGAAGTTTGAAGGACTGATACCATTAGAGAAGTTTGGTCAGTTTGCTGAGACAGAAGATGTAGCTGCTGAACCAGTGTTAGTACAACCTGCACATGTGAATGCTACACCAGTTAATGCTCCTATTAATGCAATGATTATTGAAGAGCACGTGGTTCAAGGTGCTGTTGAGAAAGAGCCTGAGACAGAGATCCTAACAATCAACTCTGACAATGAAGGCATTGAAATTAGCTGTGATGATAATGATGAAGCTGAGCTTCCTCCTGAAGCTGAAGTTAATGCTGCTGCGTCTACTGTTCCTCCAGTGATTATGTCTGAAAGTTGGTTTTGTTGTTAAAATCTATAACTAAAAAGATGGAAAATCCTCCTTCCGATCCTTCAGTTCAAAATGATGAGCAAACATCTAATGACCCAAAGGATCCTGAAACTCAACAAGTGAAGAGAAGAAGAAGGGATCCTAGACCTGGTGTGTATGTTGAGCAAAACAAAGATCAACCCTTGACTGATGCTGGAGACGAAGATGGTATGTATGATTTTTTTGACTTCGAGAAAGATGCATTTGCTACCGCTACTGATACGGTGTTTGATTTTGATGTTGACACATCTAGAATGGATGTGGATGTTACGTCTACAGAGATTCCGGCTACCACCACTGTTACTGCTCCTATCATTGAATCAACATCTCCTGTTACTACTGCTATTACAAGTTCGTCAGGAACAATTCCTGAAGAACCTTGTAGTTCTAGTGGTAAACGGCATGAAGAACCACTGAGAATGCTGTTTGACGATGATTCAAGTGATGATGATGATGAGTTTATAAGTATGAGAGAGATGAAGAAAAGAATAGTTGTGCTTGAGCAAGACTCGATCCGTAAAGATGCTAAAATAATTCAGCTTGAAGATACTATCGTGCAAAAGAATCAACAGATTGACCAGCTTCAAGGTGATGTCAGTTTGTTGTTCAACATGGTATATGATTTACATGGAAAGTTGGAGAAAAAGTTTGGCAATGAATTTTCTGATCCGACTGACATAGAGAGTAGAAGAAAAGCTGAAGAAGATCGAGCATGGGCTTTTGCTAAGGATGATGCTGAAAGAGCTACTGCTATGGATCAGTATTTCACGAAAGTTACTGACAAAGATGCTGACAGAGCAAAAGCTGAGAGGTTGAAGAAGAAAAGAGAGTTCGTGGTTTTGAAAAACAAGAATCTTAACCCTGATGATGACGATGCTCAAGCCACTCATCATTTGATGGATGCTGGTGAAAATTATTATGACAAAGTTGGAAACCGCTCAGGTATAGTGAGCTGGGGTTTTGATCATGATCGTCGCAGGTGGTGGATCAAGAGGAAGGTTGGACATGTTGAATGGTACAAAAATCCTGCTCAGTTTCAACCATTCACTAAGGTGGACTTGATCACTTTGTCAGGGTCACCTTATGTTGATGATTAGCCTGGAGGACGTGGTTATTTATTTTTTGAAAGATTGCAAAGAGAGGTGGCACGTGGATTTCTTTCTATGCACACAGCAGAATCTATTGTTACACCTGCTAAAGGTGTTAGAGATCCACGGACTAACAAGAGAATGCAGATTGTGTCATGGCCACCAACTGACAAGGAGAACACTATTCCCTTGGTCAAGAAAATTCCTAAAGGTGCTCTGAAGACCATGCATTTTTGGGCTTATGATGAGCGATTAGGGCAAGCAGTGATTGTCTGCGATGATGATGTGAGCTTTAGATTGATTGATCAAGTGGATTTGCTAAACTTGGCTCAAGAAGATCTGGAAGTGCTTGCTCATAATCAGATTAGGGTTATAGAAAAGTACGAGGAAGTGGCTAAAGGTTGGATTGTTGCTGCTTCAGTCTTACACATTCGTATGAAGGGATTTGGTGGTTTCAAAGAATGGTTGGGAGGTAGCGGAGGAAATTGAAGTCAGAAGAACCTCTGTGCATAAACCTAGGGGGAGATTGTTGCAACCTAGAGGTTTACTCATTGAGGAATACATAAGTTAGGGGTTGATTAGTAATGTTTTGTTTTAATAAATGTTTTGGGTCGAATGTATATGGTTTGGGTTTAGATGGTTTTGAGTGGGCCTAAGGGTTTCGACCCATTATGTTAGTATTTAAGTTAACCTCAAACTTGTTTATGGGGTTGATCAGTTGTCGAGAACAAGGGCCAGCCGAAACCAGCTTTGGGAAGTCTTGTATCCGTCTTCGTTAATCGTTGAATGCAAGTTTCCGGTTTGTTTTGATTCATACTGTTTCGGTTATTATTTGTTTATTCTTTAATCAACTTGTGATTGGATTCCGCACTCTCACAAGTCATGTTTGATATCATTGAAAGATCCTATCGGGTTTTACATATAGTTTGGGAGTTTTTGGCATTTTATAGCATGATGGCGTTTCACAAGCATTTTGTCTATGTGGCGTTTTTATTAAAATAATGTATTTGTTCTTAACTGAAAAAACACATAACAAACAACTGAAAAAAAAATTAAAAAAATAAAAATAGAAACAATTCATCTTCCAAATCTTCATTGTCACCAGTCTCTTTCTTCTTTGAAACATCTTCACTGACGGTTTGACTTTGGTATGCTTCATTTTTTTTGTTGAAGTAGCCTTTTTGTCGCCGTTTGGAAGCACAAATGACGTGAGTTTTTTGTTTGAAGTTTATCTTTATCTTCATTTTTATCTTCAACCCACTCATCAGTGTCATCCATCTCTTCATGCCATTCAAATATTCATTAAGAACAAAGCACATAAAATGACAAAAGTCTGACATCAGTATCTTTTTCTTGAAGATTTGTCCATCTCATGCAGCAAAATGTTATTGTGTTACACCCCCTCGGCTAAGAATGCATTATGCGAAACTTCGCGTAGAACAATATTGAATATACAAGAAACGATGTTCACCATTTTTGGCGTTTTACTAAAAAAATAGTGTATCTAAAAGAAACATCGATTGGAATCTTTGATGTTTGGGTTTTTTTGCCGTTTTCAAAGATGATTGGTATATAGTAAAATATGGCGTTTTGAGTTTGGTGTGTTTGATGTTTGGGTTTTTTGGCGTTTCTAAGATGAATGGTATATAGTAGTAAATATGGCGTTTGGGGTTCGGGGTGTGTTTAATGAATGTCTGAGATGTTTGTTTATATAGGATGTGTTTTGGCCCGTAATGGCGTTTTATTCATGAGTTTGACGTTTTTGGTAGAGAAGTCTAAAGACCCTTTTACCTATAATGAAGCGCGTCCACTTAATAGAATTGGTGTTATTTACGAAAACGCCATCGCGCCAATCTAGTCCATACATTGTTTTGATCGGACGATCCATAACCGTTCTCGCTGTTCTCACACTTTTCACCGTTTTCTCTAAATATATATATATATGTTTGGGTGGAGTTCTACGCAGAACACTAAACATTCTGAGAACACGCAGAACAAAATGAATTACCATCGAGCCGGGGGTCTCACTGGATGCAGCCTCTCTATTCCTACGGGGTAGAGGTAAGGTTGTCTACATCTTACCCTCCTCAGACCCTACCTTAGCTTTGCTATTGGTGGGATTTATACTGAGTATGATGATTTCAATCCTAAAAACCTAAAAAGTAAATGAAAATGTTACAAATGTAAGATTTTGTTTTTCACACTAGAATTCAAAACAAAATATGAAAAATTTTCGGCTTTTATATAACTTACACTTATGTAGGTTATGTGTAGGTTAAATTACCTACATGTATGTAGGCTATGTGTAGGTAATATATAGTTTTTTTTTATATATAACTAGGTTTTTACCCGGGATTGCTTCCCGGGCTCAGGAAAGTTATTTAGATTAATTAATTACAATTTGTTATTAATACGACCACATTACATCAACCATCTTATTCTATTCAACGACATTGTCTTAAAATCACGGAATTAGATCTATTCAACAACAGGACCACATGAATAACATTATTTCCAATTTTACTTCAACAACAACAACAACAACAAACATACCCAGTAAATCCCCCAAATAGCAAAGCTACTTATAGGGTCTGGGGAGGGTGGGATGTAGACAGACCTTTCCTCTATCCCTAGGGATAGAGAGGATGCTTCCAGAGAGACCCTCGGCTCCAAAACGAACAGCATACCAATACACCACGTCGAAGAATAGAAAAAAGAAATCACCAAACCCAAGAAAATGAACAGTGTGACACAATATAATGTAGATCATGTATAATAGCATGTAACATCATTTGGGCATGAACACAAGAACGCAATCACCGGTAAAGTCACTTAAAGGATAGGAAAACCTACGTCCCTAAAACACACCCAAGACCTTACTGTAAAATCCTCTAGAAGTCCTTAACCCTAATCCTACGCCTCCACGAAGTCCTATCTTGGACCATGTCCTCAGAAAGATGCAACTCTAGTAAATCATGCCTAATCTGCTCATCCCATGTCAGTTTGGGTCTGCCTCTTCCTCTCCTCCCCTCCACAGTAAGAGTTTCCACTATTCTAACTGGTGCCGTCGTTTGCCTCCGCTTCACATGCGCAAACCATCCTCATTTCCAATTTTACTTCAATGCACTTAAATGATCGGGTGATTTGGGATTTTGTAAAAATGTTTGTTCTTGTACTTCTTAACAAAATAAGATGTTGACCAAAATTCAAACAAATGTTGACCAAAAGTAAATCAGATCAGATGTTCAACATAAACACTGAATCTATAACAACAGACACTATAGACACTGATTATATTCAAACTACTGATACATAAACATTGATTCTTCGTTCCACTGTTGTAATCTAAGCACTGATGTTTGAGGTTCAATTTTTATGCTTCATCAGTGGTTGGATTCCAATGTATGTAGAAGCTTTGCTGAGCTGTCATCTTCAAATGCCATTGTCTTGATAGCCTGTTTAAAATATACAGCTTCTTGCTCTTTCTCTTCTGCATCAGTCAACTTTTGCCTCTTTCTTTGGTTTAACATAATGACAGAGGTATCTGATGATGTGAACAGTGGTTCAGAATTGTGGAGCTGCTTCTTTGACATGTTAATAGTTTTGTAATCAGGCTTCTTTGGAAGGCTAGGATCTGTTTCTCTCTTTTTTCTAAGCCTTTCATAAGCTTCATCAGTGTACTGCCTTGTCCATTTTGCTATGGCCTTGGCAGTTGCAACCTTTGCATCAACCAACTCTTGTTTCTTTCTTTTATACTCCAAGGTAAGATCATCAATAGCCTTTTTGTATTTATGCCAATTTGGAGCTGACCTTTTCATGCTTGGATCTCTTTTTACTCTTTCAATTCTATTGAGTTCTGCTTTGAGACCAATAAGTGGCCAATCTTGGAATTGCTCTTCCTTGGCAGGGTAGAACTTCTCACTCATGATCAATGCCAGATTGTCTTTTCTCACATCTTTTTGCAGGCCAGGTTCTGGTGGTAAATTTGACATTTCTTTACTCAAATCTCTAGCATAGTCTTCCATGAGCTTGACTTTGGTGAGTAAAAACTGATAATGACTTGAATACACATTGTCATTTTCTCCTTCGCATTCAACCCTAGCTATTATTTGAGCTTGTCTAGCTTTTAGTTTTAGATATTCATCCATGTTTTTTGGATTTCTAAAACCAACCAGAGAAGGGAATTTCCTTTTTGAAGGATCATCAACTATGTAGAACTGCCTCATTTCATTCTTTACTGCATGGAGTTCCAGTGGATAACTGGCAGCTGCTGGGGTACCATCTGCAGACTCATATCCTTGAAGAGATATTGGATCTTTGATTGGATTGACCAATTTTGGAGGAATGAAAGATTCAGGTTTGGTGATTTTGTAAGGTACAGATGAAACAGGATCAGGTGCTGGTATATCATCATCATGCACTTGAATATTTTTTCTTCTAGTATACACATTTTCAGGAGGAGGTGTTTCTATTTGAGGTTTTGGAGCAAACAGAATTATGGCTTGGGAAGGATTGTTAAAAGTGGTAGGTAATTGACTAACAGTTGTCGAAACAACTGGTGTCTCAACCACTGTTGATGTATCAACAGTTGTCTTTTGCTTTAAGGCAGGTGGTGAGTTTTGTGATGATGGTTTTGTTTGGGGTGTTTGAGTAGTGATGGTGTGTGTTTGACTAACAGCTGTTGAAACAACTGGTGTTTCAACCACTGTTGCCATTACCACGGATGATGTGTCAACTGTTGTCTTCTGCCTTTTAGCAGGTGGTATTGGTGGTGGTGAAGGGATTTTTCGTAATGGAGATAAGACAGTGGATGTAATGTGTGTTGAAGTGGTAGTGGTGAAAGTTTGGATAACAGATGTTGAAATTACTGAAGAAGCAACAATTGTTGATACAACAGGTGTTTTAACATCTGTTGGTTTCGAAGATTGATGTGTGGAGCTTTTGGAAGGTTTGGGAGTTTGTTTTGTGGATTTGGGAGGTGTGGTTTTGGGTTGTATGACTTTTCTAGTAGACTTTCTTATGGGCTGAGAATTTTCTTGATCCTTTGCCTCAGAAGTACCCTGTTCATTCATCTCCATAAAAACTCTCTTCTCCTGTTCAAACCTTCCTTTATCCTTTGCCTCCATATCCTTTTTCACCCTTGCTTTTGCATCAGCAATGGCATTTAAGGTTACATCAACCTTTTTGGAACCATCTGGCAAAGGGATGTGTGCAAGCATTGTTGAATTATCTGGTGCAATGTACAGACCATCTTCATATCCCTTTTTCTTCAACTGCCTCATTTTCTCCGCCTTTTTGGCATTATTTGGTGGTGGGCTGTCCACAAAGATGATAGAGGGAGGAGCAGTGCCAGTGGTGTTCATAAATTGAGCCTTCAGGGTTTTTATATCTGCCTGAGTGTCTTTGAACCTAGCTTCCATTATATTTCTGATATTTTGAAGCTGAATTTCATGTTTCTGATCAGCATTTGCTCTTTGTTGGTGAAGCAGAGGTTGAAATAATGCCCAAAGGTCAGTGGGAGCAGGTGGTGCCTGCTGTTTTTGTAACAACTGTTGCAGTATGGTTTTGATTTCTGCAATAGATGTATCCAGTTTGTTAAGCCTCTCCCTCAATTCTCGGTACATTAAACCATCATCCAATTTAATGGGATCATCTGATTTCCCACCAGAGGTGGTTGTAACAGTGGTTTACTGAGGGAGACTTTCCCAAAAGTCATCCCCTGTTGCCCCTTTTTCTTGGAACTGGGGACTTCTTTCCTCAGCAGAGGTTACCAATCTAAGCTCACCAGTGTATACAGGATACACACCAGTATTTAGAAAGGTTCCCATAGAAGAAATTGCCTTCAAGGAAGTCTGATTAATGAAACTACTGTCCAAGTGTAAACCAGTGGGTTCAACACTTGTAGTAGCTGCTTCACTTGAACTACTGACAGGAAGTACTTGTACATCCTGCAGTGTAACCTCCTCAGGTGTTGTTGGTGGGTTAGCAATGATAGGGAGCTCAGACACAGTCACTTTCTGTGGCATGCTCTCAGTGATAGGGGGTTGAGAGGAACTGATTGCTATCTGATTTATATCAACTGCATCCAACAAAAGTTTTGTTTGTGGTGGAATTGTAACAGTGAGTACGGGAGTGGAAAGAGGATTTGCCCCGGGCAGTGGGCTGGGGATGATGGATTCAAGTGAGTCCAAAGCAACATAATTTGATGTCCCTATTCTTACAACCTGTTCTTTTTGAAAAGAAACAGGAGGAGTTTGAGGCTCAGGTTGAGATATTTCTACCATCTGCTGTGAGGAAGTAGCAGCAGTGGTTTCTGGTGACTTTTGTGTTTTCACCGGCAGTGGCTCTGGGATCTCATCTTCCAGAGTTGCCTTTGTTTTAGGTTTGAGGGGCTTTTGTGTTTTCTTCTGTCTTGGTCTTTTGGTGGATTTAGGTGTCGGTTTCACAGCAGTTGTTTTGCTGCTGTGATCACCTTGAGCAGTGGGCTCAGCAGCAGGTGCCTGAGGAGCAGTGGTAGCTGCTAAAGTCTGCTCAGGAGCCTGTGCTTGTGTTTTGGACACTTTTGATAGCCTTGTAAATGTTAACGGTTTAAGGCCATTTATTTGAAAAGGTTCACCCTGGATGAGTACATGAGCATCATCCTTTCCAAATTTCTTTTGAAAATAAAAGCTTAGGAACCTTGGAAATAGTAAAAATGATTTGCTATCAACATTTTTTACCAAGTCATTAAAGATCTCCTGTGAATAGTTAAAGTTTTCCCCATGCAAGATAGCATATGCCAGGTATTGGATCTTTAATGGAATTTCATTGAAAGCAGTGGTCTTATTAGAAACACACATTAAGAGGGTATGAAACAAAAACCTTGGGGCAGGGGGAAAACTGCCTTTTTGCAAAGTGTTTTTTTTCATTTGCTTTGCATACCCTCTTTCTAAAAAATCTGTTTGATACTCTATTTTAGGGAAAAAAGTCTTACCTTCAAGATCATTGAGTTCAAACACCTCAGAAATGGTTTGTGGTGTGATTTTAACATCAACACCCTTTATCGAGGAATTGATAGCTATGGGTGTTTTATCTTGATATTCAAGTTTTGCATTTTTCCAAAATTCCCTCTGGGTTGCCAAGTAAATCGGAGCATCGGAAGTCAACAAAGTTTTGTATTTTGAAGACGAAAGGGCATCTATGACGGAATTGAACGTTTCAGTGTTACTTGGTTTTGTCAAGAGACCCAAGTAGTTATGGGGAGCTTTGTATCGAATTTGTATGACCTTTTGACTGATTTCCTTTTACCCGATGAAGACCGTGATTTTGCCATTTGAGGAAGAAGGACGATGAGGAATTTTGAGAGAAATGGAGGATAACTGCTTTGAAAAAGGAAAAATGAATTCGATTCGACAGTTAAAACCCTGATTGGGGGTTTTGATCAGGGTTTTATAGCAGGAAAAGTGAATGCTGACGTGGCAGCGGTTACAAAAGATCTGACGGCTATGAACTGTCCACGAGCCAACCCCTGATGAGTAATGGAACACAGTTGTTTTATGAAGACACTGATGGAATAATAACAGTGGTTGCAATGATTACACTGAAAAACAGTGGGAGACTTTAAGTTATCAGTGGATAGCCTTAAAACATTTTAATGCTTATAATTCATAAAAAAAAATAATTTTAACTATTTTTAAGATGAATTTTGAGATTTTTTAAATAAAGTATTACATATAATCAGTTAGCATGCTGGGGTGATGTGATAAATACCGTTACATATAAACAACCCTATGATATGAAATTTAACAATCTAACAGAGTATAAAATACTGATGTTGAATCCACTATAGATGCTGAAGCACTGCTGCTACTGAGCAATGTTTTTCCTTTCGTTGATCAGGCTTTAGGAACATAAGTGCTTGTCTTTAACATGGCTTTGTCTTCAACAGTGGATAGGCCTTATCAATCTTTAAGAACATCAGTATTTATAAGGAGCAGTGGTTAATTATAACAGTCCTTAGCATGATCAGCTGTTATAACGACTCAAAAACCTCTTTGAGAGGAAGCATTGAAAGTATTAAACCTCTGTTGTCTTATCAAACAGATGTTCAGACACAATTCAACATCAACATAATTTAAATCGTACTCAAACACTAAATAATAAATAAAAATAGAATACAACATAGAAACACTGGTACACAAATACTAAAGTTGAATCCACTATAGATGCTGAAGCACTGCTGTTACTGAGCAATGTTTTTCCTTTCGTTGATCAGGCTTTAGGTACATAAGTGCTTGTCTTTAACATGGCTTTGTCTTCAACAGTGGATAGGCCTCATGAGCCTTTAAGAACATCAGTATTTATAAGGAGCAGTGGTTATTTATAACAGTCCTTAGCATGATCAGCTGTTATAACGACTCAAAAACCCCTTTGAGAGGAAGCATTGAAACTATTAAATCTCTATTGTCTTATGAAACAGATGTTCAGACACAATTCAACATCAACATAATTTAAATCGTACTCAAACACTAAATAATAAATAAAAATATAACACAACATAGAAACACTGGTACATCAATACTAAAGTTGAATCCACTATAGATGCTGAAGCACTGCTGCTACTGAGCAGTGGTTTTCCTTTGGTTGATCAGGCTTTAGCTACATTGTCTTTAACATGGCTTTGTCTTCAACAGTGGATAGGCCTCATCAACCATTAAGAACATCAGTCTTTATAAAGAGCAGTTGTTAACTATAACAATCCTTAGCATGATCAGCTGTTATAACCGCAACATAACCCTTTGAGAAGAAGCATTGACACTATTAAACCTCTGTTGTCTTACCAAACAGATGTTCAGACACAATTCAACATCAACATAATTTAAATCTTACTAAAACAGTAAATAATAAAAAAAAAAATACAACATAGATTCATAAAATAAAATTTATTAATTTATTCATGACCTTAAAACTAAAAGTCCAATAATTACATGACATACTAAACAGTATTAAAGTTCAAATCTAAGAATAACAGCAAGAATTAAGAAACTTTAGTTTCAACTCCATCCATTGCTGAACCTCTAGATGTATGTACTTCAGCATCGCCAAGAACTGCAAGTCTCTATCACCGCACTCTATATTACTGACAACACAAACAAGAAACAAACCTAAAATGCAAAGGTCTCTTCTCAACTGTTGTAGCACATCTAAGTTTTCAAGATATTGCAAGAATCTATCCATACTTTCTATAAAAGAAGAAATCCCAATGACAAACCTGACACAAGAAAACCTAAGTTTCGATTTAACGAAAATCGAACAACGCAACTTTTCACGATGTTGCAACAATGATACTGCAACATCCATATTGAAAGGTTGACTTGTGATGGGAATCTTCATTGAAACGAAGATGTTGGAACAATGATACTGGAACGATAACATGTTCAACAAACATTCGAACAAAGAAGTGTAATCGGAGATTAGCGCCTAAATCACGAGAAAGATGCATTTGAGAGAGAGATATACGCACACATATATGAGCGAGCGAGATTTGAATCTGATAGTAGATAATTATATCTTATTTATAGGATTAGAATATACGGTTTGAATTTTCAATTTTGAACGTGGGAACTGATAATTATTAAATTATCTTATTTATTGGGAACTGATGTTTATACGTAATCCACAGTAGTATATATCCTTATCCTCTCTTTATTAAAATATTAAATATTTGAATTGTTATGCAAAGTAGGAAAAAAAAAGAGAGAGAAGGTCAATTTTCATGATGACTTTTCTGTAGTTACTGATGATGATTTGAAAGCAACTGTCATTGTCATGCTGACTTTTCTAATTTTTAAAAACATAATAACCGTGAGTTTGAAATGTCCAAAGCTCAAGAAATTAACATTAATTACTGATTTGATTTGCAACAAATAGTTATAAAGAAATTTTTTTATTTTTTTATTTAATTTTAAATTTTATGATCAAAACAATGTTGTTTGAAATCTTACCTCATTGGTATGTAAAGACGAGGTAAAATGGTAATTTTATTGTAATTCTACTTTTTATTTGATAATTTCAATCTATCACTAAACTAAAACAATCAATAACAAAAAAGTGAGCAATGGCCGTTTTTTAGGAAAACCACTGATGGTCAATATCAATAGATCTCAACAATAAAAAAAAGTGAGCAGTGGCTATTTTTGCTATCAGTGGATACCCCACAGTTTTTTAAACACTGATGTTTGGTCAGTCAATGGTAAACAAAAAGTGAGCAGTGGCTATTTTTCCTAGCAGTGGCAGTTTTTTAAACAAAGAAGTGTAATCGGAGATAACCGTCAGTTTGAAATTCTAGTTTTGCATATTTTAAAAGTCCAAAGCTCAAAAAATTACAATTAATTATTATTGATTAGATTTGCAAAAAATAGTCAAAAAGTATTTTTTTATTTTTTAATTTAACATTAAGGATAAAAATATATATGGTTTGAATTTTGAATTTCAAAATTACTGATATTATTAGTAATTACTGATTTGATTTGACCGCAATTGTGATGATGTTTATTGGGAACTGATGTTTATTGGGAACTGTTAGGTAAGTAGTGTATATCTTTATATCCCTCTTTAATAAAGTAAATAAATATTAGTAATGATATGCAAAGTAGGGAAAAAAAAGAGAGAACGTCAATTCTAAATTACCATCTTGCATAAATTTAATTTCAAATTTTCAAAATTACTGATATTATCAGTGATCTGATTTGAAAGTGAGCAGTGGTTATTTTTCCTAGCAGTGGCAGTTTTTTAAACAAAGAAGTGTAATCGGAGATAACCGTCAGTTTGGAATTCTAGTTTTGCATCAGGAAATACCCATCAAGTATTTTTTTATTTTTTAATTTAAGATTAAATTTCATCAGGAAAACAATATTGGAGGAACTCTTATCTCATTGCAATGTAACGATTAGGTAAAATTGTAATTTCATTTTAATTGTAGTTTTTATTTGATAATTTCAATATATCACTAATTAACACCATGGATGGTAAATATCAATGGATGTCAAGAATAAAAAAGTGACCAGTGGCTATTTTTTCCTATCAGTAGATACCGAACGTCAATTGTCATTATGACTTTTCTGTAATTACTGATATTATCAGTAATTACTGATGATGATTTGAAAGCAACTGTCATTGTCATGATGACTTTTCTAATTTTTAAACCGTGAGTTTGAAATTCACATTTTGCATGTTTTAAATGTCCAAAGCTTAAGAAATTAGCATTAATTACTGATTTGATTTCCAACAAATAGTTATAAAGAATTTTTTAAATTGTATGATCAAAACAATGTTGGAGGAAATCTTACCTCATTTGTATGTAAAGACGAGGTAAAATGGTAATTTCATTGTAATTCTAGTTTTTATTTGATAATTTCAATCTATCACTAATTAACACCATCAATAACAAAAAAGTGAGCAGTGGCTGTTTTTTAGGAAAACAACTTATGGTCAATATCAATAGATGCCAACAATAAAAAAAGTGAGCAGTGGCTATTTTTCCTATCAGTGGATACCCAACAGTTTTTTAAACACTGATGTTTGGTCAGTCAATGGTCAACAGAAGTTTGCCCATAAACAGAAGTTTGACCATAAACAGGTGTTTGCACATAAAGAGATGTTTATCTGGTGGTTTAAAACAACTGTTGGGTCAAACAAATTTCACAATAGGACCAATACTCAAATAGATGTTGACCTTAAACAGATGTTTGGTTTAGAGCCAAACATCTGTTAAACCCCAAACATCTGTTTAACCCTGAACAGATGTTTAAGTTAATAACATCTACTGTTCAACCTAACAGGGGTTTCCATTAACTATTGACCAAATTGCAAACAGATGTTAAAACCACTGTTTGTTATTGTACTTCTTTACAAAATTACATAGAATTCAAGAAAACGAAACAATCACTTAAAGAACAATAATTTAACACATAATCTAATCCGGCAAAGCAATCTATTATCTGAGAATTCACTGATTCTTACAACATGAAACAAACTCATAATGAAATACTAAAGTTACATAAGAACCACTGATAATTAAATACTAAATTTGAATCCGTTGTAGATGCTGAACCACTGCTGATACTAAACAGTCGTTTTCCTTTGATTAATCAAACTCTAGGTACATAAAGTGCAAACAGTCGTTTTCCTGAACAGATGTTTAAGTTAATAACATCTACTGTTCAACCTAACAGGGGTTTCCATTAACTATTGACCAAATTGCAAACAGATGTTAAAACCACTGTTTGTTATTGTACTTCTTTACAAAATTACATAGAATTCAAGAAAACGAAACAATCACTTAAAGAACTATAACTTAACACATAATCTAATCCGGCGAAGCAATCTATTATCTGAGAATTCACTGATTCTTACAACATGAAATCTTCTGCACAAGTCAATTATAACAATAGCAGATCCTTTCTTGCGTTTAGTAGGAACTACTGTGGGTTCTACATCATCATCTTCTGCACAAGTCAATTATAATCATCATCATCATTTAGACATAAGCAAAAATTATTTTAACTATAAATTTAATAATCTTTCTTTGTGTTTAATTAAACTTTATGCTTCTTTGAATACAAACCTATAATAACCCGCAGCAGATTATATGAATTTCAAACAACTGTGATTAGACTGGAATATAAACCGAGAATTAGAGTATATCACTTCAAAATAAAAAACTCAAAATTGAAAATCAGAGTAGCAAAAAACACATACTTTAAACGATGTTGGAACAATAATACTCGAAAACTACCGTGGAACAATCATCATCATTGTATGAGAATACCCTTAATTTATGGAACCTGTAGAATGAAATGCTCCACTGTTGGGTTATTAACTTTCAACCTCACTTTCCCTAAATTCATCAAATCTAATTTTCAACAGGATGTAATACAATTATTACCTTAATTAAGATATCTTCAACTGCAAACAACAATAGCAAACAACATCAAACAACAATAGCAAACAACATCAAACAACAATAGCAAACAACATCAGACAATAATAGCAAACAACATCAAACAATAATAGCAAACACCTGATGTTGAATCCACTGTAGATGCTGAACCACTGCTGTTACAAACAGATAATACCAATGAAACTCTAATTTCAGAAAGAATAATGGCTGAACATACTCAAACATCAATAATCAACAGATGTTATACTCATATCATCACCATCTAGAAAAAACGCTAATTTCAAAACATATTCAAACATACCAGCTTATGGCAGAAATCTATCCGCAGCTAAGCGGATTTCAACTTTGATGACAACAACCCTAACAATGGTTACATTAAAAGACACAAAAAACAAAGGATTAGTATAAATAACAGGAAATCATGAAAGTATTTCAACTAAAAAAAAAGAAGAACAAACCTTTTGATTAAGTAATCGATGAACAAAAGATGATTTTATGGTGGCGTCTGGAAGAAGATTAAGGTTTGTGAAATTTGAATTTGAATCGCCTGAATATAGAGAGAGAAAGAACCCTAGGCGTTTGTAAAGAAAGATCAGAAGTGAGAAGAGAGGTTATATAAGGAAAAGAGGATGGCACTGTTGGGCGGGAAAACAGAAATGAGGATGCCCTAATCAAGTGACACGTGGCCCAAATAACTTTCATTTATTATATATAATAGATACACATATGAATGTAAGCAACATAAAATTTAAAAAAATATGAACCTTAAATCCCAAAATTAAGTGATTTAGATTTGTTTTTTTTGTTCTCACAATAATTAGTTTTCTGTAATGATCCTCATATATATTTATATATATATATATATATATATATATATATATATGGTAGGGTTCTAGAGTGAACAATGGTTAACTTGTGAACAAAGTGAACAGATCTTGGCCCTTCATTTGTTAGATGATCAAAATTAATGCTAATGACAAACTTGTAAATATTAAATTAAATATAAGAAAGAAATGGGGCTGATAGGGGCATTCACGAAAATGTGTACTATTGGTAATTTTGGTATCCTATCATAACTGAATATTGTTTTTTTTTAATATAACAAAATCAAATCCCTTTAAACGAGGGATGTCAGATATTAATTAAAGATATGAGTACACAAGTGTACAGTCCGTTGTTCCTACAATGTACATTGTTGTGCATATGTGTATTGTACTCATGTACACAACTATACAAGCTGTTGTTCGTACATTGTACACTGTTGTACATCTGTATTAGGGGTGTTCAAGATCGGATTATCCGCTTTTCGGATATCCGAAAATCGGATATCCGAAAATTTCGGATAGTCAATATTGATATCCGAACCCGAATCCGAAATTTCGGATATCCGATTTTCGGATATCCGAAATTTCGGGTTCGGATTCGGATATCCAAACGGATATCCGAAATTAAAAAAAAAAAACAAAAAACAATTCTTTGTTTAAATGAAAAACTAAACCTATATTCGTTGAAAACCCTGTCCGAAATATCTAATTTTCCAAGTTTATAACATCTAAAACATTCATCAAACATAAAACATTCATCAAACAACCATTCAAACTTTAAAAGTTCAGTTCATAGTTTCAAGACTCTGAATGAGTATGAGATGTTCTTGCTGAACTGCTTCTTGAACCTCCATCTTTTTTCTCTGGCCCATTAGTTTCATTCTCAATTTACTAGGAGATATTACACCAGCCTACATTCAAAAATATATATATGTTAACAAAATGGACACATGGCAATCTTCATAAATTACATTATTAAATTTAAAATAATACAATAAGGCAGATATAAAATGGACCCAGATAATATAAGAAACAATTAACAAAGTTGTTAGGCTTTACTTCTTTAATCAAAAACTACCTAATAAATACAAGTTCAAATCTAGAACAACAAATTACCTTTATGTAGCAGAAAATAGAAGAATCCGGATGCAGAAGCAAACTCAAAAACCAAATAATAGCCAAGTATCTACAATCCACTAGATGTACAAGTTAGATATACATCTCAAACGATCAAATTTACTGTTATATTTTTAATTTTATGGTGGCCTTAAACCAGTAAAGAAATCAATTAGAAGTATAGAACTTACAAAAGATGGAAATGCGAAATGGCAGAGGCTTTCTTGACCGGAAACACTGAGCGACACAGGAAAGAAACTCAAACACTGGCCGGCGATTGAAGATGGCAGAAGGACGAGGGAGGAAAGGGGCGACGGCGATGTGTGTGTGATAGTGAGATCTAAGAAACCCTAGATTTTGAAACCTGAATGTGCGTGTTTATAACTGATATATATGTTTTAGGTTAAAGGAAAATGGTTAGTGGATTTAATATATATGTTATTTTTATTTTTTAAGTTTTCGGATTCGGATAATCCGATTATCCGAAAATTTTTAAAATTAACATCCGAATCCGAAATTTCGGATTATCCGATTTTCGGATATCCGAAAATTCGGATATCCGAAATTTCGGATAATTCGGATACGGGTTTTCAGATATTTCGGATTCGGTTTCGGATTCGGATTTTTTTGAACACCCCTAATCTGTATATTGTACTCATGTACACTTGTGTATATAAACAATAAAACGCTGGAAAACGAAAAATGCATATGTTGTTCGTTTTTATTAAAAAAAACTATAGCAATATGATACTCAAATTAAAGAGAATAAAAAACTCGTTTTTATGGTGTATTTAAATAAAAAAAATATTATCGTTTGAAAATTTTATAACTATTTAAAGATCATAAGGGGTAGTTAGTTTAATGTTAACAAAAATATATAACTTCTTAATTTAAACTGATTAATTACCATCATATCCTTTACATCTAAAAAAATGATCAATGGCTCAGATTAGTTCACACGGTTCACAAACAAGGATGTTGTTCACTCATGAACCGCATCCTATATATATATATTAATTTTATTATATATTTTATGGTTTTTTTAATGTATTTTAAGCTCCGGTTGTCACAACTCGCCCGGGGTCTAAAGATTATTTAGAATTCTTAGGGACACCATTGCATAGTTGAACCTAGAGGTGGGCAAATCGGGTTTTTTGTATACCCGGAACCGGTTCCTAAACGTACCCGGTTTTTGTCTGAGTTTGAATGGAACCGATTCTTCTAGGACCCGGTTCCGGTTAGTACCCGGTTTTAAACCAAAATTACCGGAACTGTTCCTAACCGGTTCAGGTATGTTGTAACCGGTTCCTCTGGGTATCTTCCAGAAAAAGCTGCAATAAAGCTGCCGAAATCGATTCCTAACGGCTTTATATCCGTTAGAATAGATTAATTGCCATTAAAACTTTAAAATCGGTTTATAGTATTTATAAGCACATCACCTTCAACCAAAACTTAGTCCCACTCAAATCGGTTTCACCCTTCAAGTTACAAGTCAAATCGGTTATGGCATGCAAGACGGAGTGGTCATGGTTTTAGAAACCAAAAGAAACCCCCAAGTTTGGAAGCACTTTGATCTGTGCCTGATGTCTGATAGCCATGAAATGGCATGTTGCAAAGGTTGTGGGAAGTTCATGAAGGCTACAGCAAACTCGACCCTTAAAAACACACCGACCGTCATTGTCCGGTGACAAAGGCTGCGGCAAAGAAAAGTGAAGGCGGTGAATCATCCGGAACCGGTTCTTTGAAGGTTTAGTGTGTTTATGTGATGTTGGTTTGAGTGTGTTTATGTGTTTAGATATGATGTTTGGTTTTAATGTTTGGTTTTAATGTATGGTAGGTAAGTAATGTTTAGGGTTGTAAACGAGTCGAGTCGAGCCGAGCTAGACCCAGCTCGAGCTCGGCTCGAACTCGATTCGAGCTGGCTCTGCTCGAGCTTGAATTTTAAATCGAGCTGAGATTTGAGGCTCGAGCTTGACTCGATAAGAATTCGAGTTAGCTCGGTTCGGCTCGATCTAGCTCGATATAACAAAGAACCGCAAAATTTACTACTTAAAAAACCCTTAAAAATGAATTTCTTCATAGATTAAGGGTCATAATTGCCATTCAATCTAACCATATGGCTAAATATGCAAGTACGAATAGTTAATTCACTTTGTACATTGTCTTTACCTTCTTTTATAGGGGATATGCTTCCTTAGTTTTTGTTTTCTAAGCAATGTGGGACAAAAAGATGAAGGGTGTAAACCTTATCGAGCCAGCTCACGAACCGAGCCAGGCCAAGCTGAGCTCGCCTCGTTTACAAACCGAGCCGAGCCGAGCTGGCTCGTTTACAACCGATCCAATTTCGAGCCGAGCTTTCTTCGAGCTTTTTTCAAGCGAGTTTCCAGCGCGCTGCGAGCCATGAGTTTTTTGAACACCCCTAGTAATGTTTGGTTGTAACGTTTGGGTTTAACTTTTAATGTATTTGGTTTCATTTTAATCCTACCGGTTCTTTGTGTTTATAGAGGAACCGGTTCCGGGTAGAAACCGGGTACTACCCTACTTTTTTACAAAATGTGGAACCGGGTTCGAACCTACGGATTTTTTGAAACCGGAATCGGTTCTTCTATACATCGGATAGGAACTGGAACCGGTTCCAAGTAGGTTCTACTGGGTCGGGTTTGGAACCGGTTATTATGCCCATCTCTAGTTGCACCCCAACACCGCTAATGAGTTAACCAATCAACCGTTGAAGTCATCAAACCCAAGCAACCCACTTGATTTGACACCTGAATCGTCTGAAATGAAACCTAAATCCCCCCTCTATTTGACGAAGCCTCTGTCCCATATAATGATGATCGCTGCATTTTAGATATGGTTTATTGTATACTAGGTTAATGCCCGCGTAATACGCGGGCTTCCACCAAAACCATATTATTTACTTTGAATACAAATGTTGTGTACAAATACATACATTGGAAGAAAAAAACAGAAAACTATTCAAATGCCGGAAAAAACTTCCTTGTAAACTACATTTGTTGTTTTACTCGTACATTCCCATCTTTGTCTAGTATAAGCAACTTCACACCGGCTCTGCTTTTAACTCTTGATAACGCAACATAAAGCTGACCGTGTGAGAAAACTGGATATTTCAAATACAATCCAACCCTTGATAAAGATTGTCCTTGACTTTTATTTATAGTCATTGCAAAACATACATTTAACGGGAATTGTCGTCGTTGAAACTTGATAGGAATTCTTTTATCCGACGGTGTCAAACTGATTCGTGGAATAAACGTTCTAGTCCCTATGTTTCCGCCAGATATAATCTCAGCCTCTATAACACGTTTATAAAGTTTAGTAATCCGTAGTCTCGTACCGTTGCATAAACCATTTTGTTGATCAATATTACGAAGCAACATTACAGGTACACCAACTTTAAGGACTAATCGATGATTGGGCAGACCAGAAATTTTAAGACCATTCAGAACATCGGGATAATATAGTCTCGCATGTGCTTCGTTCTTTCCTTTATCAGTTTGACAAATACTATCGGAACTCAGATACTCCACTTCATCTCCAGGAAACGAAGCAAGCAATCTTTCATTAATTTCTTGAACAACCTCGTTTGTTGGTGCCAATATAGTTCTTTCAGCAAAAAAATCTTTATCTTTGTACAGTTGAAGAAGTGAAGGATATACAAAGTCGATCAGATCTGACATAGGATCCTCAGAGCACTTGATTAACAAATCTTCAGGAATATCTATAACCACCTGAGAATCGTCACTGTCACCAATCTTTCCCTCGCCCAACTCGAGCAACCAATTAGCAAAAGCTTTAATCTCTTCGATATCAGATGCGTTGGCACCTACGGTTAACCGCATGTTTTTGGTTAACGCGAGGACCTTGCAACTACTCCAAATATACGACGAAGTGATTGAAGCATTAACAATTTCTCGCCTACTGCCATTTGGTACAACCGGAAGTATCTGTCTAAAGTCACCACCGAACACCATAACTTTACCACCAAATGTCATCTCACATTTGAAAATATCTTTCATTGTCCGGTCAAGTGCTTCAAACGCATGTTTATGATTCATCGGTGCTTCATCCCAAATTATCAATTTTGTTTTCCTTAATAAATCAGCAACGTCATCGTCCGGTTTAATAAAACACATCGAGCTTTCTGTTAAATTCAAAGGTATATGAAATCTTGAATGTGCAGTACGGCCACCAGGTAACAAAAGAGATGCGATTCCACTTGATGCAACATTTAGTACAATATCTCCTTTACATCTAATGGATGCAGATAAAGTCTTCCACAGAAACGTCTTACCAGTACCTCCGTAGCCATAGACGAAAAACACACCACCCACATTACTATTAACTGCTTCAATTATCTCATCAAACACTAAACGCTGCTCATCGGTTAGGCTACTTAAATGATTATGAAATTCAACGGCTGTAGCGTGATGTAGGGTAAAATACACATATTTGTCCCGTGTAAATTGTATAATGTTTGTATAGTTTTTATTTGTTTTTTATAGTTTTTAGTATTATATTACATTATTTTGTGTTGGTTCAGGTCCGGGTGCAAATGAAGCAAAAACGAATAATATGCAAATGGCCAGCCAGTTGGGCAGAGTGGTGTGCCAGGGACCGAAGTAAAATTGCCGCTGAGTGGGTCAAGACACTATCTCTATATTATAAGTTGGACCTAAATATCTAATATGTTAAAGTGCAAAATTAAATGTGACTGAGGGACCACTAGGTGAATAAAAAGGGGTAAAGTTGAATTAGTGTTTCAACATGTCATGAAAGGAAGTATGGATCCCTGTTGACCGAATTTTGTGTGTTGACGCAAATAACTTCTTTTATTTGGTGATGGGCCAATAAGTGGAGCACAAGGAGATGGTCATTTAATTTAAGTTGGGTCTGGTGGATTATAGTTCGTAAAATAGCCGGGGTCATGAAATTAATATTTACCCTAAAGAATCATAAATAAAAAAGAGAGATAAAGTGGAGGTGGCCAATAATTTTCGATAACATCAAAGGGATCTCCTATTATTTTTTGGTGGCCAATTATCATTAGTTTCGAGAAGCAAGACAGAAGCCTATTATTATTATTATTCCGAAAAGCACTTGGCGGTATAAGAAGTTGGACGGCTGGGCCTGGGCTGCCAGTTGAGGGCAGACGTACGAAAACATCAGCCTATTTTAAAAAGAAGGGCACGAATTATAATGGGGGGAGGCCGATTATACATCATTCATATACGGCTAAACATAGAGCCGCACAGAGAACATCAGACACACGAAAACAGCAGCATACATCTACGAATTTTGGAGCTTGAAACCACCATTGAAGGCTGTTGAAGCATTCTTGAAACGTTCGGGAAGCCAAGGAATCATCTAGGAAGCTCGGGAACACTCGGAGTTGAAGATTTTCGGGTTCTATACTTCCGTTTATCTTTCGGTTTCGTTTATTCTTAGTTTTTAATGATGAATTCTGAATTAATATTGATTGTTGCTATGATTGTTGACATGATTATTGGCTAAATTCATAAACTACCTAGGCTAATGACAATAGTTAAATAAAGTTTGGTTCTTTATTCGATTTTTGGCGTGGTTGTGGATTTTTCTTGTATTGTAAAAGCTTCGGGAATTTAACTTGGTGCATATGTGTGCTTGACGATTATTTTATTATTGTTTATTGCTTCGTATGATCCTTGGTGACGGTCTTTATCACACAATAGGGTTGTGCTAGGGTTCTTGATTTAGGTGACGGTCTTTATCACGTAATAGATCATTAATCCTTTAGGGTGAAAACGCGTAAGTAACCTTAGAAGTAATATCCGGTAGTTTAATAAAATCAAGTGTGCTGCTAAACTTGTCGCTGAGAGGCTCGAGGTTATTAATAGGTCTCGGTTTGGTTATAAGTCCTTAACATTCCATTGTCTATTAAACCAAGATTAAAACCCGTAGTTGCTTTAGACGTTCGCGCTGAAAGGTAGAGCGTCTTATATAGGCACTTTCAAGAAACTAGAGGACGGAAAAGAAATCTAGAAAACCGGTGAGCGTAACAGCCTAGGTAGTGCCACAAGAATCACCTTGAGAGTGTTTGAGGGGCTTAGTGGTGTCTTAATAGGTTTAGTATCTAAAGATCCCGGTTCCACACCACAAAATCATCGAATAGAGATCCATTCTGAGTTTAGCTTGCGTCTAGCCTAGGTAGTCTTCATTCATGTAACGCCCCAAAATCTGAATGTTAATATTTGTCGTATGTTCTTACGTGACACGTCATGAAATAAATAACTAGGCTATTTAACCTAGTTAAAGGTATGGTCAAAAGTATTAAACGATGAGGGTAGTGTCAGTTATGTTTTAAAGGTAAACCCGAGGGGCTAAAATGGAACAAATGAAAGTTAAGTTATAAAATAACTAAACACACACAAACACACACATACGTGTGTGTTCGAGAAAGATCAGGAGGCTCCCATGGAGCCTCAAACCCTAAATCGTCTTTAAGCTCAAATTGGAAGGCAAGATGAAGCTGAAATCCATAACCGAGCATGTATTAATGATCACCAACACGAGGGGATCATAAGGTATGTCTTAAATCTAAGATTGGTGATCATGGGTGAAGTGGGTTATGTTCTAATCCGTGAGTTAATATGAAATTGATCATGTACAAGGGTTAGAATCCTCGTGTAGAACATGGGTTATGAATGGTTTGCGTTAATTTGATGATTAGAGGTGACACCCGTTAGCTAGGGTGAAGATGATGACTAGAATCACCTCCTATGTTCAAGTCTTGTTGAATGATTGATGTATTATGTGGGTATGATGAATTATTGTTAGATAAAAGTATAGGAATATGATGATGTTATGTTTAATGTTCATTTGGAATGATATATGATGATTAGTAGAAGGATTTGATGAGTTATGTATGAGTTTAGAGGATTCATGCTTGAATTAGTTGTAAGTTATGCTTAAAAGGTAGTACTTACATCAAGTGTATGATAAAATGAATATAGTGTCGTCCGTATGGTCGATTACGATGTTACGGGTATATGTTGATAAGTCGATAGTAAATATGGTTAATAGTTGACTTTCGAAAGTCAACTAAGTGTAAGAAACATGAATTGACACGTTGTCGTAAAGGCAGGATTATAGGAAGTCATATGGTACATGTTATGTCAATATGCGTTATTTGTGATTATATGATGAATTACAAGAGTTAAACGGATATGAATATAATCATATGAGTTATGTATGCTAGAAATGACTAATGAAAGATAAGGGTGAAATATGCGATTGATATGATTGTTAACATGTACGAATGCATATGCTAATAGGAGAGTGATCTTGATGAAAAGAGAGTATAGGAAGCATGTCAAGACGGACTCACGCCTGAAAGGATAACGGGTCAAGAAAAGGCGAGGAATCGGATACGAGCACGGACGCATAAGGTAAGTGATTTCCGTAATCACTTCTTAGTACGATTAAGTAATAAGGTGTTTTAATTAATCATACATGATGTTTGATGTCAAAAATGTGTTAAAGTCCTTCGTCGTAAATGATGGAATTAAAGTTGACCAAAATGCCCTTGATGGGTATTTTGGGGTAAACGATCTTAAAAGTAGTTTAGAAGCAAGTTATTCGATTAGAGTAATGTTTTGGACAAGTATGGAAGTGGGGATGATGGTTTGGTTAGTCATAGACCAATTAATGCGCGAATACCCTTAACGGGTCAAATTAAGCATATGAACGATAATGTGTTAAGAGGATGCAAGACATCCAAGAATTTAGTAGGTTATGATAGACGTCACGGATATTGTTAGATTTATAAGATGCTATGGTAAAATAACCAAGTTATGTTGATGAATGCACGAACGGGTCAAAGTTTGGAAAAAGGGTAATAAGCCAAAGAGTTAGAAGTCTGAAATTTTATTATGTTGGATGTTGGTTTTTAACTCCACAAGGTGGAGGATTAAATTACGGACGCATAGGAAAAAGAATCGGGTAAAACGGATCAAAAACGAGAGAGTTATGCTCATTTCTGTGAAACGGGATCGTGCTGGGAATGTGCAGCAAGTTGCTGCACCTGTTCTGCCAAATCAGGGGCCTAGCGTGACGCCAAGGCCCTAGGCGTCACGCGAGCCCCCCTGGTTGGCGAAAGTTGCTCGTTTGCTCCGTTTTGGCTTGGGAACTCGTTTAAACGCGTTTTAAGTTGTGTATGACTAGTTTAACTAATGTTTTGTGACCAATAGGGTAAACGCACGTGTGGATAGGTATGTATGGATGTTGTATATCTCTATACACGTATGTAGAAGTGTATGTAAGCGTGTACGCGCGAATGTATGTAAGATTATAGTGTGTAAGCAAGTACATAAGGATATATGAAGACGTATATGAATAGGTAAGTATGAGTTGGGTATGTTGAAAAAGGTGATTATAAATATATATGTAAGTAAGTATGTAGGCATGTACGTATGTACGTTTTATAACCCTAAGTGTATGTATGTAGGGGTGTATGAAGGTAGTATGTATATGTACGCAAGTGAGTATGTACGAATATATGCACGTATGTAGGTTTGTGTGAAGGCATGTAATAAGGTGTATGTGTGTATGTACGTATGTATGTATGTGTGAATGTATATATGTGGGATGACATGATCGTACGTGACGATGTAGGTATGTATATATGTAGATACATATAGAATGATTGATATGTATTTATATGTAAGTTTGCATGTAGGTTGACATGTATGTGTGTACGTATGTATGTATGGAGATAGTGTGTATGAAGTTTAGGTATGTATGTAAGTCTTTTGGTACGATCAAGTGTTTACGTTGTTTATTCGTGTACCTGGAGTTATAAGTGAAATGCAGGAATGGCAAAGAAGTCTCACCACGGATGGTATGACAGGATGGAAAAGCTGGAATGTAAAGAGTTAATGAAACGAGAAGTAAACGTGAACAAACCTTGTATGTTTATAATGCGTACTAATGTGTGAATTTTATGTGGTGAGCGCAGGTAGCACCAGTCATGAGGATATCCAAGGATTGGAGATCGAGGATCGAGTCACAAGATAGATTGTACGGAAGTGTTGAGTACGTATTTAAGTGAAGCTAGTTTATGGTTTCTTAATGAAAATAAGTATAATAAATGTGTTTATTGTGAAAGAATTTATCTTAAAAATGAATTTAAGTGCGTCAAGGTGTTTGTAACGAAAGAAATTTTCATGGTACGATTTTCCGCTGCGACTTTTGTCATGTACGAATTAGGGTCTTACAATTCATCTCTGGTCAAAGTCTTCGTTAGAGTTCGTGTTAGTTATTTAGCTAATTTAGTATTCATTATTTGCATTCTTAGGATTTTTTTAGAAACCCCCCCCCCCCAACCAATAAACGAATAGTTTAAGTCGTGTCAGTCTTAGTCTTTATAGAGTCTTAGCGTAATCCTTAGAGTCTCGTGGGTTCGATACTCGGACTTGCTTTAGCTTTACTACATTGATCGGTACACTTGCCGGTTGTGTGGTTTAGGGTTTAGATCGAGTCTTAGTTTATAAATTTAAAGCTTAGAGTGTCTAAATTAGGGTTAATTTTAGTTGTTTTTGTTATACCACTTTGTGCACATCAAGTTTTTGGCGCCGTTGCCGGGGACTCTTTGGCAATTGCGTTGATTACTTTGTTTGGACTTAATTGACACATACGTGCTACTTGCTTTTGTATATTGAGTCGTAGGAGTCTAATTGTCCGTGTTTTTGTTTTCTTATTTATTTTTATTTTTCTTGAGTCTTGTAAATATGTGTGAAATTTGTGGAGGACCTCATTTTACTATTAATTGCCCACAATATGAGGGGTCCTCTACGCCATATTATGCTAACCCTTTTGTGCAGCCGCAACCATATTTTTCACAAGGGTATTCTTTGCAAGGTTATGATAATCTGCCATATTACAATGATCGGTATCAGCAGCCGCAACGTAACCTGGTTCAGACGAGCGATAGAGGTTTAGAGGGTAGCTTGAGTAGGATAGAAGGGATGTTCGCTCAGATGTTGGCGCAAAATCAGGCTACCCTGGAAACCATGGCTGAATTTGCAGAGAGAAGTAAAAAAAGAGTAGAGGAGTTAGTTCGAGAGCGGGGTGAGCTAGAGGAAGTAGAAGAAGAGTCAGATGAGGAGATCATTCCAGTCACGGGGACGATAGTGGACGACGAAGTCCCGCCTCCGGTACAGAAGGGTATTATATATGACTTCGGGAGTGACTCAGATGATGAAATAGACGAAGAAGAATGGGTGGCGTATCAGAGGTCGTTAGTGAAGAGAGAAGTGGAGGAAGAAGAAGTGGAATTGGGGGATTCCACTGGTTGGATGTTTGGTGCAGAGGAAGAAAGTGAAGAGGTTGAAATTAAGTCTTCTGGGGAGGATGAGGTTTTAGAGTCGGAATTGATCGAACCTACCCCTTACGAAGAGACTAAGTGTGGGGATCATCCTGCAAGAGTGGTGGAAGAGGAAGAGCACCACAGCTGGCCCGTGGTAGGGGTAACTGAAAAATCAGAAAAGCCACGAGAGAAGGCAAAGAAAAGAAAGGAAAAGGTTCTGAACCGGAAGAGGATCGAAGGTTGGGGCGAGATGGAGAGGAAGGAGCCATTCACGCACGATCATTCTTCTCGTTACATGCCACGCATCCGGTTTCTTCCAGGTATGTTTAAATTTTGGTGGTCTGACCCATTTCAAATTTTTAAAATATTTTATAATTCCATTAAATTTATTTTTGAAAATTTTTGAGGTTCGGGTGGAATTAAACGGGTTGGACAAGGTCCAGGTCAAAGAGAAACCTCCTGATTAAATTCAAGTGTGGGGAGGTTTTGTAGAGTTTGTAATTTTATATATTTGGTATATTTTCGGTAGTTTATATAGTAAGTCTTTTATTTTGTACTATGAGTCTAAATTAGTTGTTTTTGAGTCGTTTGTGTCGAGTCGGTATTGCTTTGGTGTTTGCTTGTTTTTGTTTATGCAGGTTTGAATATGTACCGCCCGTACTCAATCTCCATTCGGGTGATTTTGGAGCTGCTGTTCGAATATCAGGCATTTTTCCGAGTATACCAGTTAGAGTCAAAGCCGATCGCGACCGAAATGCTATACGATCGAGCTGGATTGGACGAGAGATTTGAAGCATACGCGTTGTTATTAAACAGCTAAGTCCTTTCCAATTTGTCCTTTGTCTTTTTATTTCTTATTTATTTTTAGTTTTTTGAGTCGGTTTCCATCCTACATTGAGGGCAATGTAGAGTTTAAGTGTGGGGATGGGAAACTATCGTTTAGTGTCTAGTTAGTATAGAGTCTTGAGTCATAGAATAAAAAAATACAAAAAAATTTCAAAAAATCCAAAAAAAAAAATTGAAAAAATAGAAAATGTCTTTTGAAATAAGAAGTTTGCAAACTAAAAGACGGAAAATGATAGAAAAGTCGGGTTTTTGTTCGGGTTCAAATAATGATAATATTAGATAAAACAATCGTGCTTGTGTCTAGTTTGGGATGCGCGGGTAGGCTCGGTTCGGTTTTGGGTTCCTTTGATCTTAAAATTACCTAATTGTCGGTTTACTAGTGGGTTATCATCTAGGGAGAGTGGGGAAATTGAAACCGCCAAAAATAGTATAAGGGATGCCGTTATAAGCTAAGATCGTTAGAGTTTTTTGTCATTATCTCGTTGAAAAAGATAGAAAAAAATAATAATAAGTGAGCTAGCAACTAAATGAAAGTAGCACAGGTCTATGTAATCCGAGTTGGGGATAGCGACTCTACAGCCGGAATGCCTCTGGGATGTGTGAAATCGAATTGCCGAATAAAAGTACCGAAACCTAAGTAATCTGTGGTTGGGGATAGCGACTCTACAGCCGGAATACCTCTTGGTTAGGGAAAGCATCGTCTAGATTCACGAGAGAAAAAAAAGAGAGCAAAAAGCAAAGCAAAAAAATAGAAAAAAAAATAGAAAAAAAATGGAAAAATAGATTTGATTTTAAACTCTCTTGATCTTGGTATAAAACGGTTAGGAAATAACCCAGTGGTTGTTCCTTTAGTCCTATAAGCTTGAGGGGGGATTAGGTGGACTTGCAATTCTTATCGTGAGACCCTAGGTAGATTGACCGAACTTGAACTAAATTGCATGATAAGGGCTTGGAACCGGGTTGGGTTTAAGAGGATCGATATACTTGCAATCGCGGCTAACACGAGTTTCGGTTTTAATAAAAATAACTTAAGCTTTTGTCCCGAATGACTATTCCGTCTATGATTCCGTTTTGCATAATTCTTTTTCGGGGACGAAAAAAGGTTAAGTGTGGGGATATTTGATGTAGGGTAAAATACACATATTTGTCTCGTGTAAATTGTATAATGTTTGTATAGTTTTTATTTGTTTTTTATAGTTTTTAGTATTGTATTACATTATTTTGTGTTGGTTCAGGTCCTGGTGCAAATGAAGCAAAAACGAATAATATGCAAATGGCCAGCCAGTTGGGCAGAGTGGTGTGCCAGGGACCGAAGTAAAATTGCCGCTGAGTGGGTCAAGACACTATCTCTATATTATAAGTTGGACCTAAATATCTAATATGTTAAAGTGCAAAATTAAATGTGACTGAGGGACCACTAGGTGAATAAAAAGGGGTAAAGTTGAATTAGTGTTTCAACATGTCATGAAAGGAAGTATGGATCCCTGTTGACCGAATTTTGTGTGTTGACGCAAATAACTTCTTTTATTTGGTGATGGGCCAATAAGTGGAGCACAAGGAGATGGTCATTTAATTTAAGTTGGGTCTGGTGGATTATAGTTCGTAAAATAGCCGGGGTCATGAAATTAATATTTACCCTAAAGAATCATAAATAAAAAAGAGAGATAAAGTGGAGGTGGCCAATAATTTTCGATAACATCAAAGGGATCTCCTATTATTTTTTGGTGGCCAATTATCATTAGTTTCGAGAAGCAAGACAGAAGCCTATTATTATTATTATTCCGAAAAGCACTTGGCGGTATAAGAAGTTGGACGGCTGGGCCTGGGCTGCCAGTTGAGGGCAGACGTACGAAAACATCAGCCTATTTTAAAAAGAAGGGCACGAATTATAATGGGGGGAGGCCGATTATACATCATTCATATACGGCTAAACATAGAGCCGCACAGAGAACATCAGACACACGAAAACAGCAGCATACATCTACGAATTTTGGAGCTTGAAACCACCATTGAAGGCTGTTGAAGCATTCTTGAAACGTTCGGGAAGCCAAGGAATCATCTAGGAAGCTCGGGAACACTCGGAGTTGAAGATTTTCGGGTTCTATACTTCCGTTTATCTTTCGGTTTCGTTTATTCTTAGTTTTTAATGATGAATTCTGAATTAATATTGATTGTTGCTATGATTGTTGACATGATTATTGGCTAAATTCATAAACTACCTAGGCTAATGACAATAGTTAAATAAAGTTTGGTTCTTTATTCGATTTTTGGCGTGGTTGTGGATTTTTCTTGTATAGTAAAAGCTTCGGGAATTTAACTTGGTGCATATGTGTGCTTGACGATTATTTTATTATTGTTTATTGCTTCGTATGATCCTTGGTGACGGTCTTTATCACATAATAGGGTTGTGCTATGGTTCTTGATTTAGGTGACGGTCTTTATCACGTAATAGATCATTAATCCTTTAGGGTGAAAACGCGTAAGTAACCTTAGAAGTAATATCCGGTAGTTTAATAAAATCAAGTGTGCTGCTAAACTTGTCGCTGAGAGGCTCGAGGTTATTAATAGGTCTCGGTTTGTTATAAGTCCTTAACATTCCATTGTCTATTAAACCAAGATTAAAACCCGTAGTTGCTTTAGACGTTCGCGCTGAAAGGTAGAGCGTCTTATATAGGCACTTTCAAGAAACTAGAGGACGGAAAAGAAATCTAGAAAACCGGTGAGCGTAACAGCCTAGGTAGTGCCACAAGAATCACCTTGAGAGTGTTTGAGGGGCTTAGTGGTGTCTTAATAGGTTTAGTATCTAAAGATCCCGGTTCCACACCACAAAATCATCGAATAGAGATCCATTCTGAGTTTAGCTTGCGTCTAGCCTAGGTAGTCTTCATTCATCTCTGGTCAATGTCTTCGTTAGAGTTCGTGTTAGTTATTTAGCTAATTTAGTATTCATTATTTGCATTCTTAGGATTCTTTTAGAACCCCCCCCCCCCCCCTAACCAATAAACGAATAGTTTAAGTCGTGTCAGTCTTAGTCTTTATAGAGTCTTAGCGTAATCCTTAGAGTCTCGTGGGTTCGATACTCGGACTTGCTTTAGCTTTACTACATTGATCGGTACACTTGCCGGTTGTGTGGTTTAGGGTTTAGATCGAGTCTTAGTTTATAAATTTAAAGCTTAGAGTGTCTAAATTAGGGTTAATTTTAGTTGTTTTTGTTATACCACTTTGTGCACATCATAGCGCTTACATCGTACCGAAGCTCGTCAGCAATTAAACGGTTCTCTGCTGAATATATTGACTCACTATCGGGTTGAGGCATAGATGGAAACCGACTTAAACTTGAGTTGTTACGTAGTAAGTAACGCTCAATTTCCAGCAACGTTAGGTTCCTTATTTGTTCTTCTGGAAGAGACAAACCTATTACGATTATATAAAAATTTATAAATTATTAAAATTCTTATAAATAACAAAAAACAACTTCATAAACACTTATATATAAGACATAACTATAAAAATATTAAATAACAATTTGCGTACCTTCGATCCTTAAAAGCTTTTGCCGATTGTATAAAATACCATCCGAAAGGTACTCCCATGTGTTTTCCCAAACATGTTCCGGCCTAGACAATGTATTAGACGCCAACATTGTAGCAAACAGATTACGAAGATAGTATCCTGAACCTGTGAAATAAGCCTCTTTGATAGCTTCTATATACTCCTTGTCGTCGTCTAAAAGGCCTCTAGCGTAGCAAGCATCTCTAAATGTTGGGAAGACTTGTCCATCCACAGTACGAATCTCTTCAAAAGACTTAGGACCTACTACCTTATTAAGAAGGATTCTTAAAAAGTATGCCTCGCCCATAGAAGGATTAACACAGTGAATTCGACCAATGGTTTTACCTATTATCCGTTTATCCCATATCCTATCGTCCTTCTTCCAAACAAATTTAGTTGGGAACTCAACGTAAGTAAGGGTGCGCGCCAACGGATCTTTCTCATTCTTTTCCATCCACCCCAAAAACATCGTAGAAGCAACAGATGGTTTATGAAGAACACCATCAAGATCGTCATCAGGGCCGTATATAACATTTTGTTTATCTGGTAGATGAAACGGAAGCCTGATTACGGATGGATAGCGATAATGAACATCAAATGTAAATATGCGCCATGAAGCTTCGCACGCGGAGAGATATCTACAATCATAATACTCTTTGATTTCATCTTTTCCATCTTCACGCTGACCTTCATCGGCATTTTGTACAAAACCAAATTCTGCCCTATCTGCTCCTTTGTTAATGTATTTAAACAAATACTTTATGGACGCAGCCTGGTTATACCATTCGACGTTAATGTGTGCCTGATAACGTCTCAATAGGGTTTTGCTATACGGAACCACGCTTCTGTTATCAAGCTGAATACCAGATTTCTCAACAAAAAAACCTGAATCCGCACGTCTATACACCGGATAACCATTCGAATCTAGAGTAGTTTGATCACAGAACTTCTTAGGAAAATTCTTCGAACAGTTACCGTCAACCATACACGGACAATTTGGTTTTGCAACACCACAAGGTCCGTGAATCATATAATCGCTCACAAGAGTATATAGATATGGATCTAAGTTTTTGTCAGGTATCTCGGCAGAAATAAAGTTGTCAACATGCTCAACCGAAGGAAGCTTGCTTTCGTCATTTAAGAACAGACAGATATGGGCATGCGGTAGGCCTCGTTTCTGAAACTCTATGGTATAGACAACTGCAATAGGATAATTAATATTATACAAATTTTTTAAGTTATGGTTATCAACGAAGCAGACAACAAAAACTATAATAAACTAATTCAATTAAATGGATGCTTACCTGCCGATGCCTCGCCAAATAAAGATTTCTCTCGCAAGTCTTTCATGATCGCGTCAAGCTTAATTTTGAACAATCGGCATAAAATATCCGGTCTATCCTCCGGATTAATCTTCGTGTTCTTCAGAAATCTTTTAATCTCCGGCCATTTCGGATTACACGTTATCGTAATGAAAAAATCAGGGTAGCCATACCATTTACAAATGGCCATCGCATCATAATAATTCTCCCTCATATAACGCGATCCACCGGTAAACGAAGACGGAAGTAGTACGCGTGTTCCAACGTTTGACATATCAGGATTACCATTTTGTCCAAGCTTTCTAAGGTTCTCATATGTCTCAGATCTCAGATTATTTTGCTGCAGACGTATGAATAGTAATCGTTCACTTTCAATCATCGTATACACGTCAACCAAGAACTGTTGCAAAAGTCTTCGAGCATTGAGAATCAAAGAGAAATGATTGACTCTATCTTGAACATGGTAAGCAAAATACTCTCTCATAGTACATTTTGACTCTTTCTTCTTCGTTGATGCCCTTCCTTCTCTATGAAGAATATCAACCCGATAACCATCTTCACCAAAAGGGAAAAGCAATGGATACTGAAGCGCGAGATAAGATGGATGAAGCTCGCTAATACGTTGTAGACCATCTTTTTTTGACTCAACAACTACGTCACGATTATCAAGAGCATCCTCAATGTCTCCAACAATAAGCGCAGCAACTTCGGACGACGTCGGTAGGTTGTATGTACGACCATCTTTAGACCTATTTGCCTTAAGCCGTAATTTTAAATCAACGTGAGGATTATCAACAAACCGAACTCGTACACGCCTATAGGTTTTCACAAGCTGATTATTTGAATCTAAAATCAGCTTAAGGTACTCTATTAATTCAGTGTCAAGCAAATCTGAAGTTGCCGAACCTGGTTGCTTTGAGTTACTGTAATGCAATTGTATGAAAACAATGAAAGTATCAGTAAGTGTTCATATAAACATAAAACCAAAAATAAAAAAAAATAAACGAAATGGTTTTCAGGGATACCTAAATACGGTTTTGCGATTACACACTTCATTATCTGTGTCGTATATGTAAAGCTGCGCAAACTTTGGTTCACCACCTTCTTTAGGAAGAAGACTTCCAAGTGTATGATAATTCTCGCCACTAATTCGGTATACATATGGAGCATTTCCTCTATTGATTTTCGAATCAACTTTACCACCCATGGAAGTGAAGGAAAACATAGAATTAAAACGACGAATATTTAGTAAGAAATGCTTGCTCTTGTCGTCTAAACTCTTGAAAAGGTTTTGATATTCCTGACACGTCTTTTTAAAATTCGGAAGATGTACTTTTCCATAACCACAACAAAGCATGTAAGATTTTCTTCCTAAGTAAACCCTTCCTTTTCCGGCTTCAACTTTCCACAACTTAGCGTTACATACGGCACATACAACTACTTGATCACCATGATCCAAATAATCTATTATACAAAATTAAAAACATATCATTTTGTGCTATTTATTATGAAATTAATATAATGACGTTCTTAAATGGAATTTAAGTAGTGAGTGTATAAGATACTTACTGTTAGAAACGCCTTTATATGGATCGTTAGCAATTTTTTGAGGAATAATATGATCGTCGGAAGATAAATCAACCATTGGAACAGGATATACGCAGCGACCTTTAGTAGACAACCTTTGTTTTACTCTTTGTATCCTCTTGACACCTATATGTTCATAGCAACGAAAATTAATAAAAATGTCAGATTAAAAATAAACAAATATGAAAGACATAAATAAATACCACCAACCTGAAGTAGATGCTTCAAACGGACTTGTTGTAGGTGTGGTTGGGAAACAACGTGGATCGATGGTATGAATATAAGAGGATGAACTAATTGGTGTTACGATACGGCATTCTTTTGTATTGGATGCTGAAACACTGAATGACCGAGTAACGATTTTTGAAGTGGAAGATTTGTTACTCACATTATGTCTCTTATTTTCCAAATGTAATTTCCTATATTTTCTTCGTTCAGCTGATTGTTGATGATCAAGATCATTAGAAGTAACTGAAAAAAAAATATGGTATACCATAAAATATCAAAATGAAAAACTGTATTCATGTGTAAAAAATTATAGAATTTACCGTTGTTAATATTAGGCAATGGACTTCTTCCAGTTTCAACTGCAACAAAAAAAGTCCAAGTTAACGTATGAAACATGTTTATATATTACATAATTTTCTATTAAAAAAACAAACTCAAAATGATAATAAACAAAAATTAAACATGTAAGTAAGTAACACCAACCGGATGTATACGCCTCGTACGGATTTGTTAAAGGTGTGTTTGGCAAGATACGTCGATCAATGGTATTGATATAACAGGATGAACGAATTGGTGTTACGACACACCAATCATTTGTAGAGGATACTGAAATGTTGGATGACCGAATTACATTTTGTGAACTTGAAGATTTGTTACTCACATTATCTCTCTTATTATCCAAATGTACTTTCTTTAATTCTCTTCGTTCAGCAGATTTGTTATGCTCAATATCATTAGAAGCAACTGAAAAAAATATGAATATTAATAAATTATCAAATTATACATTAAGTAATGAATTCCTGTGTAAAAAACCAAAAGTTTTTACCATTTGTAATGTTAAATAAATTATAAATGAAACATTGTATTCATGTGTACAAAAATAAACAATTCACCATTTGTAATATTAGCCAATGGACTCCTTGCAACTTCAACTGCAACAAATAAAGTCCAAATTACCGAATGAAATGAAATAGATAATGTTAGTAATAAAAATTTATATATGTAAGTAAATCACACCAACCTGATGTATATGCCTGGTAGGGATTTGTTAAAGGTGTGGTAGACAAAATAGGTCGATCCAAGGTATTGATATTTGAGGATGAAGGAATTGGTGTTACAACACGGCAAGCATTTGTAACGGATTGTGAAACGTTGGAAGAACGAATGACGTCTCGTGAAGTGGAAGATTTATTATTTGCCTTTCCTCTTTTATTATCCAAATATAGTTTCCTTAACTTTCTGCGTTCAGCTGATTCTTGATGCTCAACATCATTAGAAACAACTAAAAAAAAGTATAAAAAAACATAAACAATAAAATTATACATAAAAAGTTGTATTGCAAAAACCAAAGATTTGCGCATTTGTGATGTTAAACAATTTATAAATGAAAACTTGTATTCATGTGTCAAAAAATATAAAATTTACCATTTGTAATATTACCCAGTGGACTTCTTCCAGTTTCAACTGAAAAAAAAGTCCAATTAACCGTATCATATATATTTAAGTATTGCAGAATTTCTTATTTAAAAAAAAACTCATAATCATAGTAAAGAAAATTTAAATACATAAGTAATCAAAACCAACCTGACGTACACGTCTCGTAGGGATTTTTTAAAGATGTGGTTGGCAAAATACGTCCATCCATTGTGGAAGATTTATTATTTGCATTTCGTCTTTTATTATCCAAATACAGTTTCCTTAATTTTCTACGTTCAACATAGTCTTCAGGCTCAACTTGATTAGTATCAACTGAAGAATAAAATACATAAAAAAATGTAACTATTTACGAAAACAAAGTTCAATTATTGTCCAAATAATTGCAAACATTACCATTCGTAATGTTACGCAAAGGACTTCTACCAACACCACCTGCAACAATTTAATTAAAAATAACATTACTTACCATCATTACATATTATATCAAAATTTATTATATTTGTAAACAACAATAAGAACCAAATAAACATACTATTAGAAAGGTGAACACCAGTAGGAAGTGGAAATGAAGGTAAAGTTTGAGGCTTTGCGCGTTTAGGCATATCCTAATATTTTATCACGTAGAAAATACAAATGCATTAAAATAGGTATTATAAAAAGTAAAATGTATAAGTATATTACAAAGAGATAACACTTACGCGTATGAGAAATAACCAAACGTGAAAACTTCAAAAATGATGAAGGTCGCCAGAGAGTTTTCTGATTTACAGTTCTAGAACCTTTAGTCTAAAACTTTGAGTGTGTATTATGAATAATAAGAGGGGTTTTTATAGTACTTGAATATATTGTAAAAAAGGAAAGTTTATAATTTAAAAACAAAAATCGGTTATAACTATAAAAAAGGAAATAATTTAAATTCAAATTATTTGAAAGATATTTCTATAATTGCTGAATTTTAAAAAAAAAAAGTAAAAAATTTCGGTTATAAAACTTAAAAAAGGAAATAAAATCACACGAATTTAAGTGTTTCCTAAATTTTAAAAGAATTGGGGGTTTCCAAAAATAAATAAATTATAACTTTTAAATAAATGTATTTCCGAAAAAATACTTATAATTCGTATATAATAATGATAGAAATTAAATTAAATTGGACAGTTAGATTATTGAAATCTTTATTTGCAACTTATTAAAAAAAATATTAATAGTTTTAAAATAATAATTTGTTAAAAATACTAAATGTATACATTCAAAACCTTTATGGCCTTGTGATAAAGGTTTAAAAATTTCTAATTTCAAAAACATAAACAAATGTTTTTAGGAACATTTTATACATGCAACAAAATAAAAGAAAGATAAAGTAACAAAAGATAAAGGTTAAATGAGTATAGGTAAGCCTAATTAAACCATTAAAACAAACAAACGATATATTTCAAATAAAAAAACAAACAACCATATGTTTAAAAAAAACCAAAGCAACCAACCATCACAAATCAATCCAAACCAATGTATGAAACAAACCAAACAAAACCAGCAATATTACGAAAGAAATAAATTGTTTTTTGTAAAAAATACTTCAACAATGAACTACTTCTCGATCTTTGGAACCAACAGAATCGTTTCCTCCTCAGTTTGGACATCCGACACACCAGCCTTTTTCACCTTTGTTGATGACAGAGAGGTGTTTTCTTCAACTTCATACACGTCAGCAAGATTGCACTTCAGTTCCGCAGACGAAGTCTTGGAACAATCTTTAGATGTGCAATCGGGTGTGAAGCTATCACCAATAAAATCCACAGCATCCTGTATGATATATATTCAAAATTAGAAACTATATAATATGTTTAAAGCATTTGGTATTTCGTAACATTAACTTAAAATACATACCTTTAGAGCAAAAGGGTTTTGAGTCGATATATCACTAAGTGAAACATCAGCAGCAGCCTCGTCCACACCCTGCAATTCAAAAAAATAATAAGGCTAGACACAACAAAAATAATAAATTTGTAACATATATTTAATTAAAAGGTTTGTATTTAACTAACCTGATCAACTGGAATTCGGCTCTCCAACGATTCAATTATTGCTGAATCATTCACCAACTTATGAACAGCATAACCATCAATATGGTTGTCAATATTAAATTGACTAACTTGAATCTTGAAAGCATACTTTTTATCATTGAATGCTCTAAACTGATAGGGAATGGTTTTCTCAACCAAAGATGCCTAATAAAAGTGAATAAAAAATTATTTAAAAAAACATAATAATCCGATTTAGACATTACTAATATGTACCTTAAATAACAACTCAAGTAAATACTGATACGAAACACGTTACCTGATCCACTCTTGACTTCTCAAGCAATTGAATTGCAGTCATACCCAACATTTTTCTAGATTCACGGTCAAACAAAGTCAAGGAGGCAATAGCTGCATGATCTTGTACTCTAATCGGAATCCTAAAACTAAATGCACAAAAAGTATTTTAGAAAATAAATACAATTTAGATTTGTAAAGTAGAATAACATAAGCATAAATATTATAAAAGTGCAAAAAAAATATAAATAACTTACATCGGTGTGGCATTCACAACCTCCTTAGGACAATCAGGATTTGAGCAAAGTAAAACCTGTTTAAACTTCGGTTCCTCAGCACCGTCTTCAGCTTCCTCGATGACCAAAGTTGTCTCCACCTTCCGATTGCACTCTTCACAACCAAGGTAGTACCAATCATCTTTATCATCCACACCCATGATCGTACCAAGAACTATGACCTCACAAGGCTGAAATAAAATGTAACAAAATAGAGTTATACATATAAATTTGTTTCAAAAATTTTGTTTAATGTATTTACTTAAAATATTAAAAAGTTGACACAAACCTGATCAAAGAGCGTAATATCACGGAAATTGGAAAACTGATGCTTCACTAAAAAGTCATCCGCAAGACTTGTGCTTCCAGATGAACCAATTGATTTCTGACCATTAGAGGATGTTTTACATATCTTCTCAACAAACCTGTTTACAATAAAAAAAATAAAAAATAAATAAAAAACATCAATAAGTATTTCATATTATTTTATAAACTGTTTACTTGGTTCTGAATGAACGAATCTCCTCTATGTCAGAATTGATAAACAGCCTTGTTATATGGAAAGCATTAGATAGCGTTGTCTTCCCTGGACAAAAAAATTAATATCATACATTATGATATTCAATTTCGTAAATAATATAAAAATTTATATAATCTTAACAAAGTTTATAAACAGTAAAAACCTTTATACTTGTTGAAACTACCAAACTGCACAAGCAAAACAACATGAACTTCTTCTTTATGGCTCTGAATATAACCAAACATCTCATCGCAGTACTCATCCCATAAAGTGCAGTTTAACTTAATACCCCTACATAAATATAAATTAAAAACATCAAAGGAAATCATGTAAAAAATATATAATACTAAAGCTGCAATCAAATTAAATTAGAATTTAATAAACATACTCTTCATCCAGCAATTGCAAGTTCATGAATTTGCTATCTTTTCCCATCTTCGTTTTGGTCATTTCTGGTTCAGACCACTCATCTACATATCCAATAAAATCTGAAAAAAATTGATTAATAAGAAATGTAATCAGAAAAAAAAAACATAAAATTAAAAAAAATTTCAATATTTATATAATTTTTTAATTTAGCATGTTGTTGTCATATATATGATGAAATACAAACCAACTCGATACTTGACATCGACTTCACCGGCTTTAATGGATTCAAATGATGCTAACCGAATACCATATACACTTCCATCAAAGTTCTCACACTTTTTAACAGATGTATCAAAGTTTAAGCTAATAGCATGTTCTTTGTCAAAGTGTTTGAAAGTTGACTTAATGACAGAAAGTTGAGATTTATAAATGTAATAAATTTCATTTTCATTAAGCAAAATTTCTTGTTTTTTCATAAACTTGCTCCAAACAGTTGCTTGCATCCTAGTACCCTAATAAAAATAAACAAATTAAAATTGGTTAGTATAAAGAACAATATAAAAATTAAACTAAAATTTAAAAAACATATGACATTAAAACAAACCTGCTCATCCATAACCACCATTTCAATACCACGGGTTTCTCCTTCTCTCTTTGGATTCATGCGAATCCAAAGTCTTAACACCTTCACATTTACGGTAAACAACTTGGATCTCCAATCAAGATTGTTTAGAAAAGTAATACTGTTTTCATCCATTTCGATGAAATATGATCTGAGAATAGATGATTGATATTAGAAAATGGTTAGTAATTGAATTAAAATGAATCTACTTAGTAAATATATATACAGATTTCGGGAAATTATTTTTGTAAAGTCTAAAAATCAGTTTATTATTAGAAAAAATTATTACCGAAATTATGCTGATGTATTTTAAGAAATGGAATTAAATCTAAAAAAACTTACAAATCTAAAAAAAATCAACGAAAAATATGATTTTATTACCTAAAAAAAAGTAACCAATAGTCATTCATATTAAAACATTCTATAAATATGAAATCAAAAAGAATGACATATACATAAAAAAAAATACATTTTATTAAGAATTAAAAAAGAAACCGGAAAATGTAGTCTAACCAAGAAATTAGGTTTCTAGACACAAAAATAACAAAATACAACCAATAACTTACCTTTTTAATAAAATTGTACTTTAAATATAATTAATTCATTACTTACATATGGCATGATTCTAATAGTTTTAAAATTCACTATTACAACCGAAAATAATTAAGGTCAACAACGGTTTTAAAAACACTTCCATAATAAATTTGATTTTTTTAAAATTTATATCAAAAGGACTATTTATATATTACAAAACTGACACTTTAATTTAAGAAACCCGTTGAATACGCATATTTAAAGAAAATTCAATTACTTCCAAAAAAAAAACACAAATATTAACACCAACATTTGATTCTTTTAGACATTTAACAAATTCCAAAAAAGCCGAAAATATTTAGGCACGTATACCAATTTAAATAAAATAATCATTATATTCAAAAAAATTAAAAACAACATCCGAAATTCCCTAAGTATATTTTAAAAAGTATTACCATCGATGGTCCAAATGACTGCATTCTTCTCTGGATAATCAAACTTCTGAATCCATTCACCATTTTTTGCCGGAAGTTTCTGTTAAAATAACAGATAGGTATCGTTAATGCTAATTAGACGATTAGTTTTCACAACGGATTTATTAAATTACTGTCATTTACTGGAATAAAATGCTTATAATATAAAAACTCACCAACGATTTTTTGTCATTCTTCCATACACGGGCAGCGAATCCGTAAACCATATCGTCTCGCAACGTATGAAAAGTAAATAACAACATAAAATTGAGTTTAACATACGATCAATAAAAAAACCGCATATAAGACATATAAAAGATTGCTGGACTTTAAATAAGAGGCTTGAAATAGAATGTGCACTATAATAATCAAATCACAGATTTAACAATCCGATTAGAAAAATCATAATGTACATATATTCATCAATATACATTCACCAGGTATGAAGTGCTGGGATGATCTTACATATTCTCAATTACTCAAGCAATTTTCTAACTATGGATTTTACTATTATATTTATCAGCAAGGTGCTGAGAAATTCAACATCAAAACCCAGTAATTATTATTCAACATCAAAAATACCGTCTATGATGAATTTTGTGAATTACATTCGATCATCGAAAAGATGCTACAGTCAGGCTCAGATATTTCTAAAAATTTAAAGCACCATGGCTGCAAGGGAGGTTGCATATGAATGTCTACCATCCTTCAACCCTGCCAAGCCAAGGTTCCATATTCAATAATATTTAATCAGAACTTCAAACTCATCATAGCGTTGACGAAAACTCTAAAATAGAAAAGGGGGAACAGAAGAAACAAAGAAGGAATGACACAAGGGTAATCAAACCACAGTAATCTTGTCCGGTATCATCTCAGTTGCAGACCATACCCTTTTCTATTCATCATCTTAAAGTGAAATTGAAAATCATATAAACAAACAACATGATATCAGGTTTTATATAAACAGAGAATCCAAAATCGATATTCAAATAACATTCATTCAGTAAATCAATACATAACAAAACCATCGAGGATTTGATTTCCTGCAAAATTGGATCAAATTCAGTTAATGCATCGAATAAAACTTCAAACATAAAAAACGGTTACTATTTAACATAATATAAACTCTTCTTAATCTAACGAACAGAATTGAAAAACCAAAATATTCGATTGAAAAACCCCAATAGACAAAACATATATACACCAACTGTTCAATCAATAAAATGAAGAAGAAGATATCGGAATAATTACCTTTCAAAGAAACCCTCACAGACCAGCAAATCTGTATAAGAAATCGATATTCAAATCACATAAACAAACAACATGATATCGGGTTTTAAAACCCTAAGAAAAAAGGAATAAGCTAATCGATATTCAAATCATGTACAATAAATTCATACATCATCACATAACAAACAATACATCACAAATCAAAGTACAACAACCCATTCGAACAAATTCGATCAATAAGATGATGAAGAAGATATCGGAATCATTACCGTCGATGACGATGACTGTTGAATCTATAATATTCAAATATTGTGAAAACCTCGTTGCAAAGGATCGATTGAGAACTCAGGAACCAAAATCGCCTATTAGGGTTTCTTTGAAACGGTTAGAGATAATGAGAGAGAGAGATGAGAGTGCTTATGTGAGAAGCCAATGGAATCCCCATCCGAGAGATATGCCACTTGTCACATTATTATCATTTTGCCACATCATTGCTTATGTGGATGCTTAGGTGGCTTGCTCCATTGGGTGACATGTGTCCCCCAATGGTTTGCTTTATTAGAGACTAGTCTAAGATCCCGCGAATTTCGCGGGTGGACTAACACACAAATATATAACTTAAAAATGTTAAAATAATCCTTTAAAATAAATAAACGTTCAAGTAACGAAATCCATCCCTCTACCCGCGGGTACGTAACGTATCAAATGTAGTTAACAATGATTGAAATATACAACTGAAATCGAGATTGTTCACCTGAGATCGAATTGAAATTCAACAAACAATGTGCTAAATCAACAGTGAATCGTCAACGAATTTAAAGTGTTGAACTTGATAAAGTGACAAATAAGTCGAGAGACCTGCAAATGATTTTAATATGATAAAAGTTTGAATTATTATAGTAATCATCTAGCTTTCATAATAACAATGAATTGTAATCATTTATACATTTTATAATTCTTTAACAATATAGTGTTTATGAGTTAAAGTGCTCGACCCGTTTTGACTTGTTACCCAACCCACCTGCAACACCTTGTAGGCTTGTACAGTCATTCACACTCAAAAGAAAGCCCAACCGATTTATGTGGAGGTCAAATTCAATAAGTTAACATAACAGATTCAAAATATGCAATTAAAACTTAAAGATTGACTCTAAGTTAGTTAATTGCCTGGAAATATTCATGATATAGTTTGGCTGCCCTACCATGTGCCAATAACATGTTATGCATAACGATGAATGGCTCGACATCAGAATGACTGCAAATCGAAATCAACTTGACTGATTATACTAACCTCTAGAGTGACTAAATACATCCCATTCGCTTAACGATTTTCCCTATTCAAGATAGGCTCCATCAATCTGTAAAACTTCATGGGTTAATAAGTGATAAAAATCTACAATATTGAGCAAGAAGTGGAAAATTGACTTGGTGTGCAGAAATGGTTGTTTACTCTCTTCAAATGTTACCAATTAGTTGTTTGATGTCATGAGTCAAACATTGACTAAAAAGACACCCTTTCAAAATTCTCGATCTTGTGATTAATCTAAATTGAGGCCTCGAGTCAAGCATCTTTGGTCACCACTTGATTGGTGTTTTTCCACAGTCGCATCTTAAATTATCTTGGTTTATTAAAAAGTATAGATATAGATGATGTAATGAGAATATGTGAATTACTCACCCACCTAGAAAATCTAAAATCATGTGGGTCCTCGAGTGGCATCCAATCTTGCGCACCAGTCTCGAGTGCCATGAGCCAACAACCATTTGGCTGCAAAATGATTGGCAAATTACCAAAGCATCTTCAATCTTGATATTTTTTCAAGTAATTCACTTTAAGTAAATTGACAAAATTCATAAACAATCGGTGTATAAAAGAACACAAATATCCAACTATTTGGCCAGTTCCTTTTTTACCATACACTACACATTTAAGATATTTGTTATAACTTCTAAAACATAACCCAAATTAAATCAAAATCCCTGCTACATCATCCAAACAACCCCTACTTCAAACTCAATCTGGACACAGGTGCCAAAAAAGAAAATTCCAGTCGTCAGGCGTGATTGAAGAAAACTATCAATCCCATTTAAACTTGCCATTGAAACTTGGAACCCACCATTAAATGTGTTTTTAAAATTAGAATACCATTGATAAGGCTACCACTCAAGGCATTTGGGGGGGGGGGATACAGAGAGAGTGTTAATTTGGTTAAACCAAAACAATAACTCTTTATACAACCCGGTAACAGGAAATATATGAAACTAAAGAAAAAACAGAGACATTACCTGACAGTGAATACCGAGGCTGATAACTTCAGAGATGGTAACACACTTGCGGCGCGACGGTAGGCTTCGTGTGTTACAAAGCAAAAGCAACTCAAATCAGGAATAATTCTCTGCTCGAAGAACAACACAAAAACAATAACAAATCTGAACCTTCTCCTTCTTTCTACGATTAACACTACAAAAACTTGTGATTTAGATCTGATTCACTGCAACCCCAAATCAGAAACTATTATAGAACCTTAACAGATCTGCAATTCCATTTTAGATCTGAAATACGCGAATTTTTATCTTCGTGAATCACAACCTGCAATTTCTTTCAAATTATGCAACTAAAATTGCTCTTGGCTCCATAAATCTTCGGCTTCATCAATTGCCAACAACAACAGAAACAATGATGTGATATATGAATTGTAATCAACAACAACTATATTGTTCTCTTCTTCTTCGATGTAACAATAACAACAACCTGCAATTCAACACTTTCTACAAACCTGAGATTCAAGATGTCAAAAATAGATCTAAAATCGATTCATAATCAAGTCAGATTTCGATCTCATGTTTTATTATTGGTTTTGTGTGAATTAACAACTGAAATAGATGAAATATGACAGTTACAAAAACTAATATTCAGTTTTGGTTTTAATTCATCCAACCGATCAGTCCGACATACATAAAACACGAATCGAAAATTACTGAAAACTCATCGAACTGATACATTTCATATGCAATTAGGGATGAACTGATACAAATCAGGGTTTATAATCTTTAACAAAAACCACAAAATTGGGATTTCCGTACGACATAAACAACAAAATAGATGAAATCGCAGTACACATAAACAAAGCTCATCTAAGAAATACAAATAGACGATTTGATAGAAAAATTATAAGGATATAGGACAGAAAATTACCGACTTTAAGATGAATCGCTAATAGATGAACCAAAAGCCGACGAATCGAATGAAAGAAGAATCGGCAAGGTAAATTATAGAATTAGATCTAGGGTTTTTAATCTGCAACATCATATAGAAAGGAATGTGTAATCTGTTTATGGAAAGTCCAAGGTGAGAGAAGGCAGTGTGTAAGAAAAAAGGAAATTTCTATAGCGAGAATAAAGAATGAGTGAAGGTGTCTTCAATTGCTTTGCCGCTCAAATGAAAAAAATAATGAGCGTACCAACGACACGTGGCAAGCAATGGTTTAAATGGCTGCCAAGTGGCCTCAGCTTGTTTTGCTTTATTATAATGTATAGATATAGATTAACAATTTCATAAAATACGTGATAATGCATAAAATATATTGTTTTATCGTCTCTGTAAATTGTAGGAAATGAGAAAAATGACCCAGCAAATTTACAAGTAGATGTGATAAAACTAAATGAATTGATATGGGTTAATTACTCTCCATGTTGAATTTTAATTGGGCTCATTTGGCAGCCCAAAAGAAAAACGGGAGGCCCACACATAGAAAGTTGCTATGATTTAGATCAAGTTAACTAATAAAAGATTTTTATTGGTTTTTTATTGAAGTAAAAAAGAACATTAACCTATCTATTAATAAACGAACCTTGTGAATAGTCATGGGTGGACAGGTCTCCACCCATTGTTGGTTATTTTACTGTCTTCATTTATTTGTATTTATAAGTCATTTAATACGGATGTGTACAAAGAAAATTGTGTTGGTCTAGGAGTTGAGGCGCTATTTAACTAGATTTGAAGGCCTGGTTCGAGTTTGGTCTATGTGGTTTTTTTTTACTCACTTGTGAAAACCCATTAAGTTAACTAATAAGAGATATTTAGTTAGATAGTGAAAGGTAAAGAGTTTTAAAAAAAAACTTATAATTGTCACGATATCACAACCGAAATAGTAAACTCGAAAAATAAAGCCGTAAGAATGTTATTTGATAAAACAAGTTACATTTGATGATAAAAGATCAAATACAAATACCTTTATCATACAAAACGTACGAAAGAGTGAAAATGTAAAAAATCACGAGTGACATTTTCGTAATTATTTACTCGTATAGTAATTATCAAAATTACTCTACAAATGATCTTGTAGGGTAATTTTGATCTTGTTGACTAATTTTGTAAAATGTTCTTGTAAGGTAATTTTGTAGAGTATCATAATTACTCTACAAATGATTTTGTAGAGTAATTTTGGATTGTATGTTGTTTGATAAAATTGCATAGTAATTTTGATAATTATCCTACAAGATCAAAATTACTCTACAATATCATTTTTAGAGTAATTTTGATAATTACCCTACGAGCAAATAATTACGAAAATGTCACCGCGTTTTTTTTTTGCTTTTTCATGTCTTTCGTACGTTTTGTATAATAAGGCACTTTGTACGTGAATTTCACCCTACGTATGATAAGAATTTCAGTTAGTTTAAAATAGATTTCGCAAAATTTGTAGTTGTTTTTGTGACAACTGGCACCAAACCGGTAATTTCCGTACACTTTAATCATTATGTAATGACTGCAATTATGTGCTTAATTGTCAGCAATGTCTGAACACATGATTAAACAAGTGAATTCATGCACGTTGTATACTACAAAATATTGCTTTATGCATAAACGAGAGCGTTGCGTCAGAAATAATAGTAAACTCACCGGTAAGACACACTGTGTCAACAGAACTGCAGAAAGCAGTCAGACATTAGAATTGAGGCCTAGGTGTAGGTCCGATGACAAAAGTACATTAAAACCCAAGAGTACATGTAAGGGTTTAATTTATAGACTTTGCGAAAGCAAAAATAAGCACTAAAAAGCACCCGAAACGCACTTTAAGTGCAGAATTTATATAATTCAGCAATAATTCAGCATTTAAACATATGAATATTTTGCAGAAATGTCGTTTTATTATCCAGAATATTTCCCTAAGTGTTGGGAATTGAAAGAGTACAAGAAAGGTACTTAAAGGACACTAAACGGTGCAATTTAGCACTTTAACGAACCGGTATTTAACCGAACAACCGGACATTACCCGGAACATAAAAATATTACTAGAAGTATTATTTTAATATTTCTGAACTAGTTATGGTCCCCGAACACCATAACACCTCTTATAACGTAATAACGCAATAAATCCCTAAACTTATTACTTGAAACCAACTTATTTATGAACTAGGGAGTGAATATTACACTTTGCCCCCCCCCCCCCCCCTTACATAGTGGACGGTCACCTTAGTGGCCCCACTTTTGATTTTGTAATCTTGATAAATCTCTAAAAATCTTGCCAAGATATCATGTAATCTTATTAGATCTCAAAAGATTTGTAGAAAGATATGCAAAGATCTTTGAAGATGTGAAATGGTTAAAAGTTACAACTAGACCCCTTCCCCTATGCATAAAAATCGGCCATGTGCCTAAATTAAAAGATTGGTTGATTTGATTAATGGATCTTTGCTTGATTCACTAGTAGATATGGAAGATTTATTTAGATCTTGTGAAGATATACAAGTATAACCATTTCACCACTCAACACCAAAACCTCTCTCTCTCCCTCTCATGAAAGCTACGGCCAACACCCCCTAACCTCATCACCATTTTTCTTCAATCCTCCAACATGATTTAAGCACTCTACAAGGTGATACAAGCATACTTATGAAGGTTGGAAGCAAAAGAACTTGAAGGACCACCTTTGTTTGCTTTTATCCACTATTTTTGTCATCTTCAACTTCTAGTAATCCTCCCTAGCCTTGTTGCTAGTGGTGAGCCCTCATGATCTCTTATTACTTCTATTTTTTTTAGTGGTTAAAAGATATATTATGATGAAAACATAAGAACACTAATGATCACACACATGAATCTTGAAACATAATGCTTGTAATATGATGAAATAGTGGTGAAATGATATTGTTTGATGCATAAATGATATTTGATGTTGAGTACTAGGAATAATGATGTTGATCATTACATGAAACTTGCTAGATTATGATTAAAAACATGATTTGGCAAGATAAGGGATGGTTATGTAACAACATAAAATAATCATCTTCTAGTAAACACATGAACTTGATAAATGAAATGATTTCTCGAAAAATAATAAACCAAAGAAGCTAGTAAACTTATAAATCCAAGATTTATGAATGATTTTTCCCAAGAAAAACAAGTGTAAAATATGATTTTTAGAAGATCATGATTCTTACATAAACCAATATTATTTTTGGTGGAAAAACAAGTGTATGAACACTTGTGAAACAAGAGAGTTAATGAAATCAACATTTTTGTAAATTATGTTTACAAGTTGTAAACACCAAATCTTTTCAAGACTGGAATTTTTGATGAAATAAACACACTTTAAAGAGTAACTAAGTCTACTAGAGACATTGCCAAGTTATTACAAGTTTTGAGAAAGAACAAGTTCATGTTGTCATGTAACTTACTTGATTTTAACACTTGTTAGATGAGATATGAGTTGTTGATTGTTGATGATGTTTTAAAAGAAAATAAACACATGTTTTGAAAACATGGGAAACCTCCATTTTTAGGAGAAACTCTGTCAAAATTTTTATAAATTTTGACACTTAGAAAAATATAAGTTTTTGAGAAACTTATTCCCTAAAAATGTATTTAAAAGTATTACCAAGGTTTCCCTAATTTTTGGTGATAAGAAATGAGGATTTCTTCAACAATAAAAATGGATATAAGTATGTATATTTTTGAGAGAAAAATATATACTATTTGATCACCAACTTTTGTGCTAAGTGTATATAGTATGTGTTATACGTGCTAGTGTATTAAGACTTAAAAATACACTAAATACTCATGAGGAGTATAAACATAAAAATACACATACAACATACAAGATACATAATTCGGGTGCAAAGTGCAGAATACAAAAAGCTTATATTTATTTTTGAGAAAATAATATAAGTAAGACACGTAGTTAAAAATATAGAATATTTTTAACACAACAATACAAATACAAAAGAGAGTGACTGTACTTGTGTGACGCAAGTCTAGTGACTAACGTTAAGAAAACGCGTATAGGTTACGACGTTAATTAAGCAAATCCGGTGAAGTTTACGACGCACAGGAACGCAAAGTTGTGAGTTCATGCTCCCCCTTTTCTTTAACTGTTTTCAGTTTTTATAACTTCGGGGGTGAAATACATGTACAAATGTACAATATTTATAATTGGTATGATATAAATATAAGAAGCACACTTGGTGAGAACGAGAATCAAGTGTGACGAAATATAAGATAATAAGAAACGCACTTGGTGAGGACGAGAACCAAGTTGGATGCGTTATGAGGAATGATAATAAGAAACGCACTTGGTGAGGACGAGAACCAAGTAGGATGCGTTATGAGTATTGATAACAAGAAACGCGCTTGGTGAGGACGAGAACCAAGTAGGATGCGTTATGAGAAATAGTGTCACGAATAGGGTACAGAAGCACCATTAATCAACGTATACATTCAGACCGCAGAACAAAAGGTTAGATCTAACGGGTGCCTGGCAGCCACACTCTCGGTGAGGGCGAGAATCGAGTAGTGCTTTTGTGTCTCAGAATATACCAATTAAATGCCTTAGGTTTGGTGACTTCCTATGTCGTGTCACATGTTAATGGCTTTGCAACCCATTAACAATCCTGATACATACAGGAATACTTTATTTACATAAAATTCATACCATACTAAAACATGAATTATACTTGAGTACGTGGGGTACTCAAGAAAACATGATTAATACTTGAAGTACGTGGGGTACTCAGGAAAACATGAATTATACTTGAGTACGCGGGGTACTCAAGAAAACATGATTAATACTTGAAGTACGTGGGGTACTCAAGAAAACATGAATTATATTTGAGTACGTGGGGTACTCAAGAAAACGGGAATAATACTTGAAGTACGTGGGGTACTCAAGAAAAGCATGAATTATACATGAATACGTGGTGTACACATGAATACTTGATTTATATATGAAAACTTGATTTATTCACAAACTATGTTTTCATACAAAGTATACAAACGTGAAATACAAAACTACATGAATTCACACAAACATTATGTTGACGTTTTTCCAAAACTCACATGTATTTCAGGTAACTAGGATGGATGTACGCGTGGTCTTGCTTATGCTTGTGGATGTCGCTTATGTTTATCCTTAAATAAAGTTGTAAACTTTTTAAGACAATGTTTTATACGACTTAGCGATGTAAACGCTAACGTATGTTTTCAAATTATGGTATTTGAATGTTATTTTACGAGCATGTAGCATGTTTACTCTTCGTATGCAATGAGAACCTTTCATGATCACACCTCGTGCTTCCGCCGCAGAAAGGGGTGTGACAGATTGGTATCAGAGCTGCGATTGTAGTGAACCAGGATTCCTCCTCGAGTCTAGTCTACAATCTCTAGGATCCTTTCACGAAAACAATTTTCAAAGAGTTTTCATTGCATAAAACGTCCCGCGACATCCACTACCTGAAACTGTCTACAAGAGTCTAGAAAAGACACTACGAGACTTAGGGTGCACATGAGTAGCACTTGTCTTTAATTGAGAAATTACTTGCAATTATGTGTGATAATTAGCATGTACTAGAAGTAGAATGTCACAAGTATACGTGACTCTACCTAAAAGCAATGGCCTATCTGAAGGAAGAGATACGCGGATGAAACGAACTGTGATGACTGTGCAAGGAGTTACGTAATTATGGATGCATACATAATTATGGAATTCAGTGCACAGAAACCACAGCAAGTCTTGTCACGTATAGATTCCCTCAGTGCAAGCCTACTAAGTACTCTGCTAGAGTAATAATTGTTTGATGTCACTTATGTGGTATATATACCTGTGAATATATATGATACTACTGTCTAGTGTGACGATATCAAACAAATGATTAACACTGTTGTGTTATGTTCTGTCAGAACATGGCACCCAGGAAAGCTGTGAATGCTCGCAATGATGATCAACCTCCTCCTCCCCTACTGCCAAGAACTGCTGAAGAGCTGAACGCTCTACTGGAGGAAAGGATCTCCGCTGCTATCGCCCAGTACGAGGCGAACCGAACTCAAGATAGTGGAGGGCCAAGAAATGCTAGACGTAACGGGCATGGAAATTCTTCTGGAGGAAACGCAGCTCAAGGCTGCACTTTCAAGCAGTTCCTCGACTGCAAGCCGTTGAACTATGACGGCACAGGAGGTGCAGTAGCATTTGTGCGCTGGACGGAGAAGACTGAAGCTACTATCCGCATGAGCAAGTGTACCGCGGATCAACAAGTCACCCTTGCTACTGGGTTATTCGTCGATGAAGCTCTGACTTGGTGGAACCTGCAAGCCCAAACCTTGGGTGATGATGCCGCTTATGGCTTAACTTGGGAGGAACTGAAGGAAAGAATGAGAGAGAAGTATTGCTCTCGCGCTGAACTCCAAAGGCTGGAAACGGAGTTCTGGCACTTGACCATGGTAGGTGCTGACATTAATGGTTATACTCGAAGGTTCCATGATCTGTCAAGAGTGCTTCCCTACATGGTGACTCCTGAATTCAAGCGCGTTGAACGCTACATTTGGGGACTGGCCCCAGAGTTTCGTGGCATGGTGACGTCGGCCAAACCACAAACAATCACCGAGGCTGTAACTCTGGCTGTCAGCCTAACTGAAGATTGTGTTCGTATGAAGAAGTTATCACTAAACCCAACAGAGAAGACCGAGACACATGCTGAGTCGTCCGGCGACAAAAAGAGAAAGCATTCGAATCTGAACCAAGCAACTCGTAACAACAAAGGTTTCAACAACAAGAGGCGTGACGCTAACCCGTCTCAGGAGGCGAAGACCCTTGCAACCAAAGCATACCAAGGCTCCATGCCTAGATGCCAAAAATGTAAGTATCATCATGATGGAGCTTGTCGCATTCCAAGGTGCGACAAATGTGGTAAATTGGGTCATCAAACAGAAGACTGTTAGGGAAAAGGAAAGAACTGAAATGGAAACGGTGCTGGTAACAAGAATGGTAACGGGAAAGGGCAGAACCAAGGATGCTTCAAGTGTGGAAGCAATGATCATTTCATGAAGAACTGCCCAGAGAGAAACAATGCTCAGGCTAGAGCGTTTGTGATTGGAGCAAAGAACGCACGCGAGGACCCTAACGTGGTCACCGGTACGTTTCTCATTAACAATCACTTTCCATCCATATTATTTGACATTGGCGCCGATTATAGCTTCATGTCTGTGGAATTTAAACGCATACTCGGAATAGAATCTAGTAGATTAGAAATTCCTTATTCCATAGAACTAGCCAATGGTAAACTTGTTGAATCGGGCGAAGTTGTTAGAGGCTGCACACTAGAACTTGGTGAACGAAGGTTTAGCATCGACCTCTTACCAATTCAATTGGGTAGCTTCGATGTAGTAGTCGGAATGGACTGGTTGTCCAAGAACAAAGCTGAAGTTATTTGTCATGAGAAAATCATTCGCATCCCTTTAGCGAATGGTGAAACTCTCATCGTGCATGGAGAAAAACGAGACGCGCCTCTTCGAATCATCAGTTGTATGAAGGCACAAAAGTGCTTGAGGAAAGGATGTGTCGCTTTCCTAGCACACGTTATAGACAAGAGGGCTGTGGAGCCAAAACTCGAAGATATTCCTGTGGTGAAGGAATTTCCTGATGTGTTCCCTGAAGATCTGCCAGGACTACCTCCGCAACGACAAGTCGAATTTCGTATAGACTTGGTTCCAGGAGCCGCTCCTGTAGCCAAGGCTCCCTATCGGCTTGCACCATCCGAAATGCAGGAATTGTCTACACAACTCCAGGAGTTGTTGGATAAAGGATTCATAAGGCCAAGCTTCTCACCCTGGGGAGCTCCAGTATTATTCGTGAAGAAGAAGGATGGAACATTGCGGATGTGTATCGATTACAGAGAACTGAACAAACTCACGATCAAGAATCGGTATCCGCTACCAAGGATTGATGACTTATTCGATCAACTGCAAGGATCAAGCTACTATTCCAAGATCGACCTTCGATCTGGATACCATCAGCTGAGAATCCAAGAGGAAAGCGTACCAAAGACTGCATTCAGAACACGATATGGGCACTACGAATTTCTTGTGATGCCATTCGGGCTGACGAATGCACCAGCGGTCTTTATGGATCTGATGAACCGCGTATGCAAACCATATCTCGATAAATTCGTGATTGTATTTATCAATGATATCCTGATTTACTCGCGAACGAAAGAAGAGCACGAGCAACATGTCAGAACCATCTTGGAACTACTAAAGACAGAGAAACTGTATGCAAAGTTCTCGAAGTGCGAATTCTGGATTCGCGAAGTACAATTTCTTGGTCACGTGGTGAATGAGAAGGGCATTCATGTAGACCCGTCCAAGATAGAAGCAATAAAGAACTGGGAAGCTCCCAAGACCCCAACTGAAGTTCGACAATTTTTGGGCTTAGCGGGCTACTATCGGCGATTCATTGAGAATTTCTCAAAGATAGCTCAACCGCTAACAACCCTTACACAGAAAGACAAGAAATACGACTGGGGTCACAAACAGGAAGAAGCCTTTCAGCTACTTAAGAACAAGCTCTGCGATGCACCGATACTATCATTACCCGAAGGCACTGAAGACTTCGTGGTATACTGCGACGCCTCACGACAAGGCTTGGGTTGCGTGCTTATGCAACGCCAAAAAGTCATCGCTTATGCTTCAAGACAACTGAAGGTTCACGAGAGAAATTATACCACTCACGACCTGGAGCTGGGCGCAGTGGTATTCGCCTTGAAGATTTAGCGACATTATTTATATGGTACTCGATGTACAATCTTCACAGATCACAAAAGCTTACAACACATATTTGATCAGAAGGAATTGAATATGCGCCAGCGACGTTGGGTCGAGCTGCTGAACGATTATGACTGTGAGATTAAGTACCATCCTGGAAAGGCAAACGTTGTAGCGGACGCGTTGAGCCAAAAAGAAAGGGTTAAGACCCTAAGGGTTCGAGCATTGGAAATGACGATTCGAACGAACCTCACTGCACGCATTCGTGATGCACAACAAGAAGCTCTTAAAGAAGAGAACCGTAAAGTTGAATTCCTACGGGGTATGCTGAAATACATGGTGCCAAACGAAGAGGGAGCCTTATACTTCAAGAAGCGTATTTGGGTTCCACTCTATGGTGGCATACGAGAAGTCATCCTTAATGAAGCCCACAAATCGAGATATTCGATCCATCCAGGATCGGACAAAATGTATCAAGACTTGAAAGAATACTATTGGTGGCCGAGACTCAAAAGCGACGTTGCTGTTTATGTTGGAAAATGCCTAACCTGTGCCAAGGTTAAGGCAGAATATCAGAAACTGTCCGGCCTACTACAACAACCAGAGATTCCGGTGTGGAAGTGGGAACAAATCTCGATGGACTTCATAACGAAATTACCCAGGACCCCGAGAGGGCACGATATGATATGGGTAATAGTTGATCGATTAACGAAGTCTGCGCACTTCCTACCGATCCGAGAAAAAGACAGCACTGGAAAGCTTGCTGAAATATACTTAAGAGAAATTGTGGCACGACATGGAGTGCCAATCTCAATCATTTCAGACAGAGATGGACGCTTTGTCTCAAGAATCTGGCAATCATTTCAGGAAGCCTTTGGATCTCAGTTAGATCTGAGCACGGCATTCCACCCACAAACAGACGGCCAGAGCGAACGGACTATACAAACGTTAGAGGATATGCTTCGCGCATGTGTCATGGATCTAGGCGGCAGCTGGGATACTCATCTACCTTAAGTTGAGTTTTCCTACAATAACAGTTATCATACGAGCATAAAAGCCGCGCCGTTCGAAGCTCTGTATGGCCGCAAATGCCGATCGCCCCTATGTTGGGCAGATGCCGGAGATAAATGTATGGTTGGTCCTGAACTTGTACAAGAGACAACCGACAAGATTGCGCAGATCCGAGAGCGCATTAAGGCGGCTCGAGATCGACAAAAGAGCTACGCTGATCCGAAAAGAAAATCAGTAGAATTCAAGGTGGGAGACAAAGTGTTGTTAAAAGTCTCACCTTGGAAGGGCGTAGTCAGATTTGGAAAACGTGGAAAGCTAAATCCACGATACATCGGACCATTCAGAATATTGAAGAGAATTGGTACCGTGGCATACAAGTTGGAGTTACCGGAAGAACTTAATGGAGTACATGATACGTTTCATGTATCCAACCTGAAGAAGAGTCCAACACAAGAAAACGTGATCATCCCGATGGATGAAGTGCATATTGATGAAGCCCTCCGATTTACAGAACAACCCGTTGAGGTTACCGACTGGAAAGTCAACAAGACCAGGAGGAGCAGCGTAAAACTTGTCAAAGTACGTTGGAGCTCTAAGCACGGACCCGAGTACACATGGGAACGTGAAGACCAGTTCAAGTAAAAGTATCCCCACCTATTCAAGAAGACTCCAGCGAGAGTTAGTTCAGCCTGAATTTCGGGATGAAATTCTTTTAACGGGGGGAGATTGTGACAACTGGCACCAAACCGGTAATTTCCGTACACTTTAATCATTATGTAATGACTGCAATTATGTGCTTAATTGTCAGCAATGTCTGAACACATGATTAAACAAGTGAATTCATGCACGTTGTATACTACAAAATATTGCTTTATGCATAAACGAGAGCGTTGCGTCAGAAATAATAGTAAACTCACCGGTAAGACACACTGTGTCAACAGAACTGCAGAAAGCAGTCAGACATTAGAATTGAGGCCTAGGTGTAGGTCCGACGACAAAAGTACATTAAAACCCAAGAGTACATGTAAGGGTTTAATTTATAGACTTTGCGAAAGCAAAAATAAGCACTAAAAAGCACCCGAAACGCACTTTAAGTGCAGAATTTATATAATTCAGCAATAATTCAGCATTTAAACATATGAATATTTTGCAGAAATGTCGTTTTATTATCCAGAATATTTCCCTAAGTGTTGGGAATTGAAAGAGTACAAGAAAGGTACTTAAAGGACACTAAACGGTGCAATTTAGCACTTTAACGAACCGGTATTTAACCGAACAACCGGACATTACCCGGAACATAAAAATATTACTAGAAGTATTATTTTAATATTTCTGAACTAGTTATGGTCCCCGAACACCATAACACCTCTTATAACGTAATAACGCAATAAATCCCTAAACTTATTACTTGAAACCAACTTATTTATGAACTAGGGAGTGAATATTACACTTTGCCCCCCCCCCCTACATAGTGGACGGTCACCTTAGTGGCCCCACTTTTGATTTTGTAATCTTGATAAATCTCTAAAAATCTTTCCAAGATATCATGTAATCTTATTAGATCTCAAAAGATTTGTAGAAAGATATGCAAAGATCTTTAAAGATGTGAAATGGTTAAAAGTTACAACTAGACCCCTTCCCCTATGCATAAAAATCGGCCATGTGCCTAAATTAAAAGATTGGTTGATTTGATTAATGGATCTTTGCTTGATTCACTAGTAGATATGGAAGATTTATTTAGATCTTGTGAAGATATACAAGTATAACCATTTCACCACTCAACACCAAAACCTCTCTCTCTCCCTCTCATGAAAGCTACGACCAACACCCCCTAACCTCATCACCATTTTTCTTCAATCCTCCAACATGATTTAAGCACTCTACAAGGTGATACAAGCATACTTATGAAGGTTGGAAGCAAAAGAACTTGAAGGACCACCTTTGTTTGCTTTTATCCACCATTTTTGTCATCTTCAACTTCTAGTAATCCTCCCTAGCCTTGTTGCTAGTGGTGAGCCCTCATGATCTCTTATTACTTCTATTTTTTTTAGTGGTTAAAAGATATATTATGATGAAAACATAAGAACACTAATGATCACACACATGAATCTTGAAACATAATGCTTGTAATATGATGAAATAGTGGTGAAATGATATTGTTTGATGCATAAATGATATTTGATGTTGAGTACTAGGAATAATGATGTTGATCATTACATGAAACTTGCTAGATTATGATTAAAAACATGATTTGGCAAGATAAGGGATGGTTATGTAACAACATAAAATAATCATCTTCTAGTAAACACATGAACTTGATAAATGAAATGATTTCTCGAAAAATAATAAACCAAAGAAGCTAGTAAACTTATAAATCCAAGATTTATGAATGATTTTTCCCAAGAAAAACAAGTGTAAAATATGATTTTTAGAAGATCATGATTCTTACATAAACCAATATTATTTTTGGTGGAAAAACAAGTGTATGAACACTTGTGAAACAAGAGAGTTAATGAAATCAACATTTTTGTAAATTATGTTTACAAGTTGTAAACACCAAATCTTTTCAAGACTGGAATTTTTGATGAAATAAACACACTTTAAAGAGTAACTAAGTCTACTAGAGACATTGCCAAGTTATTACAAGTTTTGAGAAAGAACAAGTTCATGTTGTCATGTAACTTACTTGATTTTAACACTTGTTAGATGAGATATGAGTTGTTGATTGTTGATGATGTTTTAAAAGAAAATAAACACATGTTTTGAAAACATGGGAAACCTCCATTTTTAGGAGAAACTCTGTCAAAATTTTTATAAATTTTGACACTTAGAAAAATATAAGTTTTTGAGAAACTTATTCCCTAAAAATGTATTTAAAAGTATTACCAAGGTTTCCCTAATTTTTGGTGATAAGAAATGAGGATTTCTTCAACAATAAAAATGGATATAAGTATGTATATTTTTGAGAGAAAAATATATACTATTTGATCACCAACTTTTGTGCTAAGTGTATATAGTATGTGTTATACGTGCTAGTGTATTAAGACTTAAAAATACACTAAATACTCATGAGGAGTATAAACATAAAAATACACATACAACATATAAGATACATAATTCGGGTGCAAAGTGCAAAATACAAAACGCTTATATTTATTTTTGAGAAAATAATATAAGTAAGACACGTAGTTAAAAACACAACAATACAAATACAAAAGAGAGTGACTGTACTTGTGCGACGCAAGTCTAGTGACTAACGTTAAGAAAACGCGTATAGGTTACGACGTTAATTAAGCAAATCCGGTGAAGTTTACGACGCACAGGAACGCAAAGTTGTGAGTTCATGCTCCCCTTTTCTTTAACTGTTTTCAGTTTTTATAACTTCGGGGGTGAAATACATGTACAAATGTACAATATTTATAATTGGTATGATATAAATATAAGAAGCACACTTGGTGAGAACGAGAATCAAGTGTGACGAAATATAAGATAATAAGAAACGCACTTGGTGAGGACGAGAACCAAGTTGGATGCGTTATGAGGAATGATAATAAGAAACGCACTTGGTGAGGACGAGAACCAAGTAGGATGCGTTATGAGTATTGATAACAAGAAACGCGCTTGGTGAGGACGAGAACCAAGTAGGATGCGTTATGAGAAATAGTGTCACGAATAGGGTACAGAAGCACCATTAATCAACGTATACATTCAGACCGCAGAACAAAAGGTTAGATCTAACGGGTGCCTGGCAACCACACTCTCGGTGAGGGCGAGAATCGAGTAGTGCTTTTGTGTCTCAGAATATACCAATTAAATGCCTTAGGTTTGGTGACTTCCTATGTCGTGTCACATGTTAATGGCTTTGCAACCCATTAACAATCCTGATACATACAGGAATACTTTATTTACATAAAATTCATACCATACTAAAACATGAATTATACTTGAGTACGTGGGGTACTCAAGAAAACATGATTAATACTTGAAGTACGTGGGGTACTCAAGAAAACATGAATTATACTTGAGTACGCGGGGTACTCAAGAAAACATGATTAATACTTGAAGTACGTGGGGTACTCAAGAAAACATGAATTATATTTGAGTACGTGGGGTACTCAAGAAAACGGGAATAATACTTGAAGTACGTGGGGTACTCAAGAAAAGCATGAATTATACATGAATACGTGGTGTACACATGAATACTTGATTTATATATGAAAACTTGATTTATTCACAAACTATGTTTTCATACAAAGTATACAAACGTGAAATACAAAACTGCATGAATTCACACCAACATTATGTTGACGTTTTTCCAAAACTCACATGTATTTCAGGTAACTAGGATGGATGTACGCGTGGTCTTGCTTATGCTTGTGGATGTCGCTTATGTTTATCCTTAAATAAAGTTGTAAACTTTTTAAGACAATGTTTTATACGACTTAGCGATGTAAACGCTAACGTATGTTTTCAAATTATGGTATTTGAATGTTATTTTACGAGCATGTAGCATGTTTACTCTTCGTATGCAATGAGAACCTTTCATGATCACACCTCGTGCTTCCGCCGCAGAAAGGGGTGTGACAGTTTTTTAGCTAATTAATTAGCGCAACGTACATGATTTTATGATACGATTTTCTTTTTAATTAATACATGTGAACGCGCGTGTCTAATATATATAATTATAATATAATATTTTAATCGACACAACTTTTAAATGAAATGTGTATGACCCAAGTTGCTTCTTGTAATTATATATAACTAGCATATTTGGCATAATTATAAGTATGAAACATGTGGGTAAACATAAATCGAGTGTCTTGAATGTTCGAATAAGTATTTGTACGTATAATAAGTATCAAAACATATATTTAAGTGGCTGATTGTATGTAAAATAAATAAGTATAAAGAGTGAATTTTATTATTATCAAGGTCTCGAATTACGACACTGGAAGTGGAATATGAATACGATTCGGGTATAAGTTTTTAAAAAATAGAAATATAAATGATCTTTCTAAATAAGGAAGTTATATAAAGTGAAGCGTTACAATGGGCTCATGGGCTCATAGGTCGGACGTCGCTTTCAAGGAATATCGATCTGGGCCTCTCTGACACGACATGTAGTGTGCGTAGAGGTGGAGGTGTGATGGTGCGACGTCACACATCGCTTTCCAAATGTACTTGTTGTTGCATCTGTCATCAGCAGTTAGTGGATATCAAACAGTGAGTGGCGAACGCTGATTGGCTACACGTCAGTGTCCTTTGTATTGTTTGTCCCCTGCACGATTGATCATCGTGGGGATCACCTGGGCCAGTGGCGCATGCTGATTGGCTACAAGCTCTTGTCATTTGTACTGGTTGTACTTTTGAGAGTTGGCTGTATTTTTTAGAGCTGGCATGGTTGCGCGTCTGCAGTTGCAGTCCAAACAGAAACCATAGAATCAACTGAGTGTTTTTGGATACAAATATGTGGGTATAATTAGTGCACGTATGGGCTAAGTCGCGGCATACGCGGCATTTGTGGCCATACCCGTCACCTAAATAGCCAAATAGGCTTATGATTTTAACATTAAAAGATTCAGTTATATAGACTACAACTTACCTAGTGAAGGGTAGTCGGTTAAAAGCTTAATGATGTGACAAATAAAAATAATATGAATGAAAGATGTGCAAAAAGGTGTTGTATTTTAATATTAACTAGTATTAAGCCCTCGCTGCGTAATGAAATTACCCGCATCTTGCAGCAGAGAAACTTGATCAGTTATAGTTCGACTAAATACGATATCGAGAATCAATATCTTTTGATTAAACTATTTTCACTCTAATCCACTACTAACCATACACACTTGACACTTGTGAATATTTATTGTTTTTGTCTTGACGGGAGGAAATCAACAAATTATCCGGTGCCACTCCTTCAAAGTTAAGGATGTCATTATTGATAAAAAATATATATATATATATATATATATTGTAAGGCAAAGGCGTATTTTGTGTCTAATGCCAATGCTGTGTTGATATCGTGTTTCTAAGTGATTCCAAATCGACGTACATCTTGCACGGTACTTGATTTAATGTCATTTGTGTTTTATAGTGAAAAGAAGTTTGACTTGTTAAGAGTCAAAATTAATGGTGGAGGTGGTTGTTTTCTGTTGTATTCATAAGACCATTTTCACAATTTGTGTCCTTGAATGCTTGTCGAGCTAGCTAGTATGAAATAAACACATCCCTATTTAATGACTAGTTTCCTCTAAAAAACAATATAACACGTAACAATGATACCAATAAAAAGAAAACAACAAAGAAACAAATCCATTTCATCGTTGTATTAAATAAAAATTAGATTAAAGGATACCTTTTTTTTACATGGAACTTATATTTTTATTCAATTTAATACGGGTATCTAGTCGTTTTCAACGAAAAAAACAGTTTGGTAAACAATCCGTTCAAATACGCAATCGGAGGTGGGGATACGTCTCAACAGATTGTGTTGCTTTTATGAGAATCGAAGCTGGCACCGGTTGTTTGGACGACATGCAAAGATGGATCAACTTTCAGGCGAGTACGACCATGTTTCTTCACCTACTCCCGTTGCAAATACAAACCCTATCTTCATCTTTATCTTCTTCGCAACATAAAAAGAGACATAGAGGAGTGGGTGGGAGTTAGGGTTTCAGATCTGCAATCAACGGTGCTGGCTGTGGTATCAGATATGGTTCGGTGGTGAGTGTGATACACCGAACCTCTAGATAACAGTCTGGCGCCACCAACTTTTACCACCGCCATCAGAAAACAACGGCCACCACCAAGAACCCCACCGCCGCTAACCCTCTCCACTCCCCTCCACCAAGAACCCCACCGCAAACAATTCCCTCCGCCCCAACCCATCTGGCATCGGTGAAGCTTGTTTCGCCCTCATAAAAGTTAAACTTATTGTAGATTTAAGCTTGGGTATATTATGTTAGAGAGATTAGGTATTAGTGTAAAGCTAAAGTTGTTGATTCAGAGAAAGATGATAGATCAAGTGGATATAGTAATTATGTATGGGTAACATGGACAAATTGTGAAGACCAGTTGGGGTGCTGCCATCATCTAGTGTCTACACGTGTAACTCAAAATAAAATCACAGAAAGTATGCTCATGAAGCACATGATACAACCCTTTGTTGCACAAAAACACAAAACTAACATAATGTACAACAACTATTGCCTGATATAAATGTAAATTTATATTATATAAATATATAAATTTGGGTCACATAATTAATTTTTAGTTAAATTAAAAAATAAAACTAAAAAGGTTGAAAATCATGTGGAAAGTGGGGATTCAAATCTCTGTCTCCCAGCTTCTGAGCAACACTTTACCACAGCACTATGCATTTGGTATGTTTATTCATACAAGTTGTTATACACACACTAATAAGGAATGAACAACAAAAAAAAAAGTCAAATCTGGGTCTCCTGCGACTAATTCATGCGTGAAGAAACACCGAAGTCTAAATCCACATAATTTATCTTTGAGGGAATGGTATCCTTAAGTAAGGTTAATCCTTAATCTTTCCTCAGGGATGAACTAAGCTCGATCTGCAAAACAGAACACCGTGAGACTCGTTACAAGGAGGAGAGGTTGGGGGGTTCTCATTGTAACCACCCTCCGGCGTGAGAATGAGTATCGTTTAAGAAGATAAAACGAGTGAGTGTTAAGAGTTGTGAGAGCCGATCCTTAAACCTGGAGGTGAAGGTCTCTATTTATATCCGAAGGGCAAGGAAGAAGATTGTGGGTTGAGGGGCCTTGGCCAGTTATCACCTGTGAGGAATATCCGTTTGGTCTCACTTGGCAGGATAGTGACAGTTGCAGGATTAGGGCTGACGTGGCACGACTCTGTTGGTTCCACCTTAGCGTCTCCTTGTAGCTTTGGTCGGGCCTGTCGCTATCCGTTTTATGGAGAACGTGTGAAAGCGTCTAGGGACCTGTGAGTGGTGCCACGTGGTGTCCTTTTGTACAGACTGCCCCCTACACGATTTCTCCATCGTAGTGAGTGTCGGGGTAGGCCCTACCATGACCTGATTGGTTGCCTGGATATGGCTATGGTCTATCTCGAAAGCTTCGTTTTGCTGGTATGCCACGTGTGTGCGCATCCGCGCGTGTCATTTGGGACTCTACCTCTTCAAGTCCCCCCCGTCTAGTGTTGCTTCCATGCGATGGTGTCAAATGGGTGTAGCTCTAGACTAAGTTAAGGGGGTAGTATTGTTGTTCTTTTCTTTGTGGAATGTAGTGTTGCAGAATTAAGTCAAAAGGCGCACGCGTATCGGGAGGTAGCTGGCATGCAAGATTGTGTCAAATTGGCGTACGCGTACAGGCAATGGTTGACGTGCAGGATCAAGCCAAATTGGCGTACACTTACAGGAAATGGTTGACATACAGGATTGATGTAGAAGTCTCTAGCAGGATAAGGTATCTCTACATCGGTTAGGGTGCCTAACACTGCAGGGTAATGACGTTGGTCATATCAGCATGCTTTTCGGCTGGAGCAGGCGCATGGCTGCCACTTGCCCTATAATGGCGTCGTTTCAATTTCTTCCACCTGACGTGTCATCCGCCAATTGGGAGCATGGATGGTATTTGTTTCGCCCTTTACAATCAATACGATAAATTTTTATTTTTGAACGGCAAAATCACTTTATATATAAATATAAAGAGCCAGCAAGGAGCTGAGGGACAAGAACAAGCGAGAAAAAACAACAAAAGAAAACAGTTACACTATGTCGGCTACATCAAAAGAAACCCAGTTATCCCATTTCGGATTCATACATCTCGAGCGATGAGTGATCCAAAGATAAGAGTCTTCTTTGATGAACTCCATCGTCTTCATAATCGGAATGAAGCATCCCTCGAACACCTTAGAATTTCTCGCTTTCCAGATTCTCCAGACTGTGGCTATGACAATAGTATTAACAATACGTTTCCATTTTTTTCCACCTGGGCACTCCTTAACATACTTCAAAAAGTCAGCCATTGAGTCACAATTGGTCGGGAAACGGATTCAGACCCAAGCTAAAACATTCCACCATATGCTTCTCGACCAAAGACAATTTAAGAATATATGGTCCGGACTCTCCACTTCCAAACCACACTGAGGACAGCTGATGTCGGGGATCATTACACCCCTACGAACAAGACACTCCTTAGAAGCAATCTTGCCTAAAAGAACTCTCCATAACAGAAAATTTCCTTTCGGCGGAGCCCAGCTATTCCATTCGTACTCCAGCTCGGGAGCGGCATCAGCGAGTTTGGCACTTTCAATATCTTTACGAACCTGTTGAACCGAGAACTGTTCCTCTGTATCATTCCGCCACCGCCATATCCCGTTCTCTTCTACCAGCTTCTGATGGATGTTAATACCAACCTTATCGAGTTCCGACTCCATATTTCCGATGTTCTTCCACAAGCCAGGAACTGATTTTTTAACAGGAATAATGTGATTGATCGAGCCATTGTTATGCACCGCCGCGATTACCTTGGCCCAAAATTGATCCGGCTTTGCTTTGAATCTCCACCACCATTTAGTTAGCATAGCTAAATTGAAATCCGATATACTTCCAATCCCCATTCCACATTTTTACTTAGATTTCATCATTAATTCCCAACGAATCCATCTAAGCCTTTTACGCGAGTCCGTGATATTCCAAATGAAATCCCGACGAATCTTTTCAAGCTTTCTAAGAATGCATTTAGGAACGGCGAAAAGAGATAAATAATAAGCCGGAAGACTTCCGAGAACCGATTTTGCTAGCATGACTCTCCCGGAGAAAGATAAGAAATTGGCTTTCCATTTGGACAATGTCGAATGAAACTTATCCACTAAATGTTTCCGGTACTTAGCTTGCTTCATATTCACCCCGATCGGAATACCCAGGTACATGAATGGCATCTTACCCGCCTCACATTTTAGCACTCTAGCTAGTCTCTCCTTCTCAGAATCCTCCACTCCAATCCCATACAATTTGCATTTCCGTCGGTTAACTTTCAGCCCCGTAACCAGATTGAGCCAACGCAACAGTCTATTGAGAGTATTCACATTTTTGTCCGACCACTCCCCGACGAAAAGGACATCGTCCGCATAACAAAGATGGGAAATGATTGGCCCATCGTTTGGGAGTTGGACACCATGATACTGGCCTGAAGCCATAGCTCTGTTAAGGAACAGATTTATTATTTCCATAGCAATAATAAAAAGAAAAGGAGATAAAGGGTCTCCTTGTCTTAAACCCCTTTTATACTTGAATTCAGCCGTTGGCGAACCATTAATCAGAACCGAACCCATACCGGAAACGAGGCACCCTTTTATCCAACTTATCCATTTTTCCGGGAAGGCCATATGATCCATAATTTGAAAGAGGAATTTCCAGTTAATGGAGTCATATGCCTTCTCGAAATCAACTTTAAAAATAAGCATTTTTACCTTATTCTTCTTAGCCCAAGAAACTGTTTCGCTTATAATCAAAGGGCTGTCCAAAATGTTTCTTCCCCCTAAGAAAGCCGACTGGGTCTGAGAAATAACCTCCTCCATAATATCCTTGAGACGATTCGCCAACACCTTCGATATGATTTTATACACCGATCCTACCAGAGAGATAGGCCTGAAATTCGCGAGCACTTGCGAGTCTTTCATTTTAGGAATAAGAGCCACGAATGAAGAATTACAGCCTTTACTTATAGTTCCACATCTATGAAACTCCCTCATGACACACATAATCAGCTGTTTAAAATCTTTCCAAAAAACCTTGTAGAATTTCATAGTAAAACCGTCCGGGCCCGGGGCTTTTCCTCCGTCACAACACTTAATAGCTCTCAACACTTCCTCTTCAGAAAATTCACCACACAACATAGTCCTGCTCTGATCCAAAATCCTAGGGAGCCCATCACCGCTGAATTTCGGTCTTCGTCTAATGATGGAGATGGTGAAACCCGAGCTTTAAAAGTGTCTATCTTGTGAGTTTTAGACGATTTAAGTAATTATTTGCGTCGAATACGATAACTATGAGAAATTGTGGTTTTGCAGGTTAATTGCTTAATTCGTCGAAGTTAAAGGGTTCAGAGTCGAAGAGGAACGAATAAGGATTTTTACCAAGAGAAATCATGTCATTCGGGAAGTGTGTGGGGCCGAGATATAGCCTAAATATGCAAGAAACGCAAATTATTAAAGTATAGGGGCATAAATGTGATTATGGGAAAGTTGGTATGTGTTGAAATAAAAAAAAGATCATCACGTGGAACAATGGTCAACAATCATCATCATTATTTTAAGACTTTTGAGGACTTTTGTAGAATGACAAGAAAATGAGGCAGCATCACGTGAACATTAAATGAGAAGAAGGGAGTGATGGCAGACTTGGACTTTTTGGCAAATTGTTGATTCAGACAACAACAGTGAACCATGACTTACGGTGTACAGTTCGTAGGTTACGGATTGCATGGCTTCACAAAGAAAAAAAAACAGAAACTATGACATACAGTTTACGGTTCAAGATGGGACCTACGGTTTATGTATGGGCCATGAAAGTCAGAAGCATCTTTGATTGGGCTTCTGGATCCACGAGAGATTGGCAGCAACAACTCTCGGTTATTGGAGCAATATCAATTATTTTGGAGCTCCTAAATCAACTTCTGGACTCACAAAAGGACGGCCCATTATCACGAAATATTGGATTCATTATCGATTTATTGAAGCAGCCACCATCACGAATGATTGGAGCAACTTCATTATTATTTGGGCTCTCAAAATCAGCCCAACATTATCATTAATTAATCATCCATCGACAAAGAGGCAGCAACATCACGAAAGTGGGGGCCCATCAACACACTTCATCAATCACGATTTTTTTTAGCAGCCGCACGGGATTGCTTTTTAGCTCTCAAATCATCGATCATCACAGAACTTCCGCAAAACACCGATCGATTATGCATTCAACCTTCGACCAAGCTCTTAAGGATCGTACGAGCGGCATGAGCGGCTAGTCATCCGGTGACCGTCTCCGGGAATAGGGTTTGTACGAAACATTGGTTGCTTATTGTTACGACTTTTGGATTAGGATTCGATTAAACCTTCGGTTAGTCGTTCCTATTGTTTTTGTTTCGATTAAACAATATTTGATTATCGTAATCATTCTTGTTCATCAATTATTTGGTTTGTTCATCAACAACCGGGATTAAATTCTAGGATGTCATTGCTTTAAACCTTTAATCATTGAACTGGATTATGTTTATGAAATCTAAAATTGGTAATTAATTGGGTTACTATTCATTTGCATCAATCTTTCGGTTTCGATCGTGGATCATTGCAATCAAATATATTATCCGTTAATTATTTATCAAACAAGCTTTTATCAAATCATGTCTATGTGATTTCCAAATAGTGGTAACTAAGTAACCTGATTTTCTGCATACCCTGAAAACCCGGAGATTGGTCCATTTTCTCATCATTGTTTACAACTCTAATTTACATTTGTTTTTCGCGATCACTCTCACAAACTGCAAAAAGCAATTAGGTTTCAATTTAGATATTAGTTATAAACAACGAGCTTTCGTACTTTCCACTGATTCCCCGTGGATTCGACACCCTACTTGCCCTTTACTAGTAAAAGGTGAATAGGGCATTTTCACTTATATTTTTGACCGACCTTACGACATCGATCAAAATGGGTTCAGCGAACTGCTTTTTAAACCACTTTCTAATCTCCTCCTTTAATTCGATTGGATCTGAAATAACCTTATCAATGAACCGAAGTCCATTAATCCTACTGTTGGAAATATTAATGTTTAATATTTTGTGAAAAAACGTCGAATTTTCGTCTCCGTACTTCAGCCAATTCACCCTCGCTTTTTGCTGAAGATTTTTAATCTTGACCAGCTCCAATTCATTCAGCTTTGCTTTAAACTCAATCCTCATTTTTTGTCCACTGCCGAGAGCGGACCAAGCGTGGCCTTCTTTTCAATATCTTCGATCGACCCCCTAAGCCTATTCGAAACCTTATTTTCAGCCTCTGACACTTCCTTTCTCCACTTCTTAATATCAATCTTTATCCTTTTAAGAATCTTAGAAAGCAACATATCCGGTTTAACTCCAAAGGAGAGGACAGCTAAAGCCTCATGAACAATATTAACCAAACTTTGATCTCCAACCCAAGAGTTGAAGAATTTAAAAGGAATTGGACCGAAGTCAATGGGATTGCAACACAGCGAGATTGGGCAATGATTCGAGGCACCTCTAGCATGAACTTCCACTTTAGCGGTAGGCCAACGGTTCATAAACTTGTCACAAATTAAGAACCTGTCCAGTTTGCTCATCTTTACCTCGGCGTGACCCGAGACAAAAGTAAACAAACCTCCCGTCATAGAAAATTCCATTAAACCAGACCTGGATATAAACTCATTGAACGCTTCAGTCGCTCCCCTATCAAATTTAGAGTTCACTCGTTCCTCCTCTGATCGGACATCATTGAAATCGCCGAAAATAATCCACATTCCATCCTTTTGTCTAATAAGATCAGTGATATCGTTCCACAAAATTCGTCGGAGTCTGGCCTCATTTGGGGCATGGATATTAATAACATTTACTCTATCCTCCACCCCAGCAATAAACCCCGACACCAGCAGAAACCGCTGATTAGAGATAATCAAATCATCCCGAAACAGGTCTGGGTTCCATAACATCGCCAAACCTCCCGATCTCCCCACTGAATCAACCGTAGCCACTTTCAAGCTAGAATTATCCCAAAACCGACGAAGACCCATCTCCGTTAAACCCATCTGGTGCGTTTCTTGAATCCCAATAAGATCAGCTTTTAACTCCCTTTTTAGCTTTTTAACCCAAGGCCCTTTCAAAACCGAAGAGACCCCATTGATGTTAAAGGACAAAAAATTCATTGGCAACCTTCGGTATCCACTTCCCTATTAACAATATTTCTAATGTGATTAACGAAACCATTTACCTCGATGCCCAGAGTCGTACCCAATTGCAGTGTCTCTGCTACCTCCTCATCAGATCCGCTAAGATTCTGAACCGAATTACGATTGCTCTTTTCTGTCTCCATCCTGGGTTGACTTCTCGAGTTCTCTTCCATCTCCATGTTCTCCTCCTCTTCCATTCTAAAATCTCCTCTATGTTAAAGGGGTTCGAATATTTAGCATTCTGAGCCACAAAATTAAGATCAGGGGTTTTGAAAGAATGGGCCTTTTTTCTATGTTTTGCTTTTTGATTGGGCCTTAAAGTTATAAAACTGGGCCGGGTGGGTTACATCTGCGATCCAATAGTCCCACCAGAACTCCCACCATTTTGACCTTCAGACTCCACAGTTTCTCTCTCCTTATTTATTACATCAGCCCTCAATAAGTGGTCCCCATTTAAATCTTCCTCATGCGCATGCTGAGCATGATTACAATTATTGGGATTAGGAGAATTATCCATGCACATGTTCGTGTTCTCCAAAGAGCACCCGTTCACCTCCTCATTTACGAAGCATGCAGCCTTTTCAAATTCCGGTGACACAACCGGACTATCATCGTCCACCGATACCTCATCGTCCTCCGGCACACTCCTAATATCATTTGGAACGTTATTTTTTAGGAAATCCGGACACCATTGTCTCGATATTTCCTCAACCCAAACCTTTAAGCTATGATCTTTCCATGTTAGGTTAAACTCTTCCGAAATTCTCTTCCCTGAATTAACTAACACCGCTAGCCGATCTTCCGCCAAGTTCCCATCATCCGCCGAGACTTCCGATTTCACCAAGAGCCGACCACATCTTTCACCTATTTTATTAAAAACGTTATGGTCCCAAAGGCATGCTGGAACCCCCAGGATCTTGATCCAAGCCACTCTATCAAACAGCGGAGGAAGACCCTCCCAAATGTATAACCTTGAGAACCACGGTTCCCATATGTCCACCTTGCTTCTCAGGTAGTCGTCAGCTTCCAAGTGATTTTTAAAAGACACTAGGATTTTAGGCCACCCAAATAAGATAATTCCAGTCCTTCCTCTAACAGCTCGTTCAAGTTGTTTAAAATATCAATATCTTTTGCTTCACCCACAAGGGATCTGAATTCCCTCTTCTTTTTGGTCTCCGTATTAATCGGGGGCAACTCGATCTCCACCCTATTCATCATGGTAGCCTTGTATTGATTTTTAATTACGGAACTGAATGATCTTCCTTCGAAAGAGTTTACTTTCTTTTCCTGCATATTGTCTTTCACCCGATAAACCTGCTAAACCGGAGCCTCCTTTCCCAGTCTGGAGAAGACCGAAATCCTTTCCCCAGGTGGCATTCGATCCACCTTCGACCCGTCTCTGTTAAATTTAGCCAACTTGACCTCTAAAATCACACCTTCAATCCTCACCTCCTTTAACTTCTTTAACCAAAAGTTAACATCTCTAATCTTGAAAAGCTTAATGAAACCGAATCTGTTTCCAGCCCCATCTCTTTTAGTCGGGACAAAAACGTCTTCCAGTTCATCAAAATGGCCAAATGCTTTCCACAACATGTCTCGGTTACAATGATCCGGTAGGTTAGAGATAAAAAACGAAGTGGTGTTGCGAATCCTCATTTCCCGGTTCAAGAAACTTTTCTCCTGTCTAGCTTATCTTCTACTCATCACCGTATTCCAGCCATCTTCCCTCTGGAACTGACGACTCCTACCCCAGCGAGCCATAACGAAGGGAAGGAAATACACCTTACACAGAAATACCGAGGAACTAAACAACAAAAAAAAAACACCCTTCGTCGGAATCACAGGACTATAAAAGGTTAACGGGATTCGTACTAATCTAGCTTAACTATAAAAATAGCCGCGATCGGTAACAGACCCGCTAAGCAATCAAGACCACGGATACGAGCAAAGGGTGAACCAAAAGCAAAAGAACCTAACCAAACTGGCCTAGATCCTGCTAACAATCTCGTTACGAAATTAGCCTAAGAAGAGACCAAACCGATCACAGGCTGTTATACAGGAAAATGGCTAGAATGAGAAGGGAAAACGAAGAAAGGAAGGACTCCGGCCGCCGGAAATCAGGGGGGAAGGTGGGGGGGATGCGGCGATAGCGATGTCACTTAACATCCGAATTAATACGATAAATTTAATCCCAACCACATTGTTCATGAAAAATACAATCAAATATTCTAAAAAAAACAATGAAGATTGCTATGCTTAAACCTTTTTGTTTGTTTTTTGTCATTTTAATCCTTTATTTTATGTATTATAATTTCACCATACTTATGTGTAGATGAGACATGAGATGTTGAAACAGGCATAGAGATGTTGAAAAATGAAGTATCAAACTAAAATGCAAGAAACTTACGTTAGTTGTGACCTTATCTTTTTGCTATATAACTCAAAACAACTGGATGAACATAATGATAGGTTCTAATCAATAAACAATGTAATGCCGAAATCCTAATCAAGGTGATGGTTACAATATATCAAGAGATAATTGATAAACTAAAATAAAAAAGTATCACGTTGTAAATTGTCGTCGCCACCGCATCGCGCGGGTTTCCTACTAGTGTGTGTGTGTGTATGTGTGTATAGTGAAAGTGTTTAATACAATATCACTTAACGTACGATATGAAATGACGCAAGTTATAAAACTCAAAACATTAATCACGCATGTTGAAAACGATAATCAAGCATGTTGAAAAACCTTAATCACGCATGTTGAAAAACCATAATCGCGCATGTTGAAAAATTATATCCATTTATCCAATTAACTCTATCTATTTTTGAGGGTGTATTCAAGCTAGCTAAGAACAAGCTCAACTCGTTAAATATAAAAGAGCTCGAGCTTGACGCATTACAAAACCCATGTTAAAGCTCAAGCTCACCCGGGCTCGTCATATTTATTGTTAATAATTAATTAATTATTATATTAATATGCATTTATAGAATTTTTATATATTTACAATTAAAAATATTATACATGATATTATTGAGTTATGTTTATCATAATTTCACATACAATGATTGTTATTATTTGTGTGTGTATATATAATATTAATGATAATTATATAAATAAATATAATATTAATGAAAATCATATAAATAATACTAAGACTACTCGGTGTGGGATAGTGTCCCGTGCCACCTAGTTACGATGACGCCCCTGACATCGACTCTACGTTGTTAAAAAGGGGCGCCATCAAGGGTTTCGTTGTGTGCTTGGCGATCGCCAAAGTTTGGAAACGATGAATTGAATATGATGACCATTGGCAACGGTCGTTTAAAAAAAAGTTTTTTGTTCCAATTTAATTCCTACTATCCACTATATAAATCCCCAATCTTTACCATTTTTTTCTTACCACAATTTCAATCACCTTTATCATATTTTAACCATTTTTATGGCGAATTGATGGGCCGAGGAAGAGGACAACGTTTTGGCTATGAGTTGGGTGCATGTTGCGGAGGAAGGGCCCCCTCCAGATCACTACTAGTTGAAACGAAATTTTGACGCACTTTCGTCAACAAGTGGGTGCAAACAATCGTAAATCGAATCACAGTACTGGAAGATTTATTATGATGCTAGCAACTTGTGGCTTTTTGAGAAGCTCTCTATCAACGCCCTGAACCGTGAAGGGGCATAACGGGAGATCAAGCGATTGAGGAGGCCCATGCCAAGTACCAACTACATCGGAACAAAAGCTTCCGTCATTTTGCGGCTTGGAGAATTTTGGGTATATATTTTAACAAGTAAGCCGCTTATTTTAATTAACCTTTTTATGTATTGTTTTTAATTAGGTTGGGTTGTAATCTTTTTATTTTAGTTTAATAAAACGTTTTATGTTTTATATTGTTTTGATACTTACTTTTCATATATTGTTTATTAATTTAAAAATAAATTTAAATATAAAAAATGATTGATTAATGATTACTTTTATGATGCGTTATTCCATTGGAAGCTAGTTAATAAGTGATGGAGGTCCAAATGTAGAAGATCGAGTCAATATATTTTTGGAGACCCGTGATCGAGCTTCCAGTGGTGATTTATGAAAACGAGCAAAAATTTGGCTACGGGTCTCCGTTTTAGGCGTTCGACCAGTCAAATCGAAGCTTGAAACGAGGAGCACGTCGTGGAAAGGCCCCAAAGGGGCCTTGTCTAAGTTTTGGCCCAAAAACGGGTTCTAATGGCAGTTTTGGACACTTTATGTTTTTTCCGGTGTTTTATGCTTTTTGGTTATTGGGCTTGTGTTTGGCCCATGGCCTTTTTGTGGCCCATTTCGAATTTATGTCTTTATTTATATCTTTCTCTTATAATTTGGATGGTCAGAATTCAATTTTGAGAAATAACCATTTTCACTTCAAATTCTTTGCCCTTTGGGTTGGATTTTGGGGGTTTGGGGAAGATCATCACGGGTATTCGTAGAATCAACGTGATTTGTTCTTCATTATCATTTCACATGCTACATCAGTTGCTATCAGAGCCGAATTCCTAGCTCAAAATGCCTCCGAGGATAAACATGCCACTCGATGAAGTGTATAAACGGGAGTTGGAGCAGCGACTTATAGCGCTAATGGATCAACGTTTGCATCAAGTAGTCGATCAGTTGACTGACCGGATGGCGGGCTTGATCAATCATAGGAGGCAGGGATCCAATGATGGGTATGGTTCTGATTTTAGTAACCTATTTGGTGATGGTTCGAATTCCGAGGATGATCAAGAAGGGCAACCAAGGAGAGAACGTGGAGAGTTGGGATTCTGGGATAAGAGTTGATATTCTAGAATTTGATGGGACTAGTTTGAATCCGGAGGGGTTCATTGATTGGTTGGCTACCGTAGAGGAGGTATTTGAGTACAACGAGGTGCCTGAAAATAAGCGGGTGGCTTTGATCGCTACCAGGTTATGTGGTAGGGCTTCTACATGGTGGCAACAATTGAAGCTAACACGAAATAGGCTCGGAAAGTCAAGAATCGTGACATGGACCAAGATGAGAAATTGCTTGCTGTCCAACTTTTTGCCTCATAACTTTCAAATGTTGATGTACCATCATCTACAGAATTTAAAACCTGGGGCTAAATCGGTTGATGATTATACAACAGACTTTTTTCAATTGATTGCTAGGAACGATATTCAAAAACCAGAAGAACAACTTGTTTCTCGGTATATTGGGGGTCTGAGGGTTCAAATCATGGAGTATGTGAATCTTTTTGACCCGTTAACCATTCCAGAGGCGCACCAACAGGAGTTGGCCTTTGAGAAACAAAATGTCGGGTGAGCGGTTCATTTTCTCATGCCCCTTCTGGAGGAAATGTTGGATCGGGTAGTCGGGCACCTTGTGGCGGGCCTAGTTAGCAAATGCCGATGGTTAACAATATCGGGCCAACTTTTAAGGGGGCTAGTAGTAGTAGTGGCGCGAAATGTTTCAATTGTGGTGAAACGGGCCATCGTCAAGCTGAGTGTAAAAAGGCTGGTAAACGACACTTGTTTGTTGAGTCTGAGGATGACCAATATGAAGAGTATGAAAATACCCCAGTGTACGATGAAGAAACTGAATACGGGGAAAAGGTTGTGACCGGTGATGTTGGGGTGAACTTGGTAGTCAGGAGCTCTTGCTATATACCAAAGATAGATAGGGATGACTGGCTTAAGCATAACATCTTCCACTCAACATTTACCATTTTGGGAAAGGTTTGCATGTTTGTTATTGATTCTGGAAGTTGTGATAATTTGATACCTGAGGAGGCGGTCCAGAAGTTGGCTTTGAAGACAGAGAGTCACCCCAAGCCTTATAAGCTTCAGTGGCTTAAAAAGGGAGGCGAAGTAACGGTATCCAAGAGAGCCCTTGTTTCTATTTCTATTGGGTCCACATATAAAGATGATGTTGTGTGTGATGTGGTCTCTATGGACGCGTGTCACTTATTGTTGGGTAGACCTTGGGAGTATGAGCGTAATATAGAGCATAATGGGCGGTCCAATACTTATAGCTTTCTGTTTGGTGGTATGAAGATAACTCTTGTTCCTAGCAAGCCTAAGCAGTTAATCACAAAACATTCGGGTACTCTGTTGACCATTAGTCAGTTTCAAGATGAGCTGGAAGAAGCAGACAATGTTTTCATTTTGATAGGGAAGCCAGTGCCTGAGGAAGTCGAAATTCCTGAATCTATGGTTCCGCTGTTTGAGGAGTTTGTTGATGTTTTCCTGATGATTTGCCTGTCGGATTGCCACCCTTACGGGACATCCAACACCACATTGATTTGGAACTAGGGGCCCAACTACCCAATAAGCCCCATTACAGAATGAGCCCAAAAGAACATGAGGAATTGCGTCAGCAGGTTGAAGACTTAATTTCTAAAGGGTACCTTCGGGAAAGCATGAGTCCTTGTGCTGTTCCTGCTCTGTTGACTCCAAAGAAGGATGGGACATGGCGTATGTGTGTTGATAGTCGTGCAGTCAACAAGGTCAGTGTGTGGTACAGATTTCCAATTCCCCGACTTGATGATCTACTTGACCAAATTAGTAGTGCCACTATTTTCACAAAACTAGACTTGAAGAGTGGGTACTACCAGATTCGACTCAGGCCTGGTGATGAGTGGAAAACCGCCTTCAAGACTCGTGAGGGATTGTATGAATGGTTAGTGATGCCTTTTGGTTTATACAATGCCCCTAGTAAATTTATGCGTATCATGAACCAGTTGTTTATGCCCTTTATTGGTAAATTTGTGGTCGCCTATTTTGATGATGTCTTTATTTATAGCCCTGATTTTAATGAACATGTGAAGCATGTACGCCAGATTTTGACCTTGCTCCGTAGGGATAACTTGTATGCAGCCAAGAAGAAGTGTGTCTTCATGGTTGTTTTTGGGGTATGTTGTTTCTGGTGATGGCATACAGGTGGATGAATAAAGTAGCGATTGTTAAGCAATGGCTAACTCCAACTACAATAACTGAAATACGTAGTTTCCATGGTCTTGCTTCATTTTATATACGGTTCCTTCAAAATTTCAGTTCCCTTATGGCGCCAGTGACTGACTGCATGAAAGGGAAGACTTTTATATGAACTGAGGAGGAAGAGTCAGCTTTTCAGTTAATCAAGGAAAAGCTTACAAAAGCGCCAATTCTAGTATTGCCAGATTTTTCTCAGGTTTTTGAGTTGCACACAGATGCCTCGCAGGGTGGTATTGGGGCAGTCCTAAGTCAAGGGGGCGTCCAGTATCCTATTTCAGTGAGAAGTTGACTGGCCCAAAGTTGCGTTATAGCACTTATGATGTTGAATTTTAATGTAGTGGTCCAGGATATGAAACATTGGCGTCATTATTTGTTTCATCAGGAGTTTGTTTTATTTACAGACCATGATTCGTTGAGGCATATCCGCAGTCAAGATAAAGTATCACATAAGCATGCTCGGTGGATGGTTACTTGGAAAAGTTTACTTTTGTTGTGAAGCATAAGTCTGGAATTTCGAATCAGGTGGCGGATGCCTTGAGTAGAAGGAGTAACCTGCTTGTTTCTATGAGGGTTGTTGTGCCCGGGCTAGACAGTCTCATGGAACAGCTCACGACAGATCCATATTTTTCTGTTATTTTGCAGGACATGCAATTTGGGAAGAGGTCAGATTTTCTTGTGCATGATGGTTTTCTTTTTAAGGAAATCAATTATGTATCCCTAATTCCAGCCTCCACATTCAAATCATTAAGGAACCGCATGGCGAAGCCCATGTAGGAAAAGACCGTACTCTACGATTGGTGTAGTCTTCTTATTTTTGGCCTACTATGCGCAGGGATGTTGATCGGTTTGTTAGACGTTGCAGGATCTGTCAAGTTTCAAAAGGCATAGCTACCAATGCGGGACTTTATATGCCTCTGCCGATTCCTCTGCAGACTTGGGTAGAAATTAGCATGGATTTTGTGATGGGATTACCACATACTCAGCGTGGTAATGATTCGATCTTTGTGGTAGTGGACCAGTTTTCGAAAATGGTGCACTTTATTCCTTGCAAGAAGACAACAGATGCAGTTAATGTGGCTCAGTTATTCTTTCGGGATATCTATCATTTGCATGGTTTGCCATCCTCTATTGTTTCTGATCGGGACACTCGTTTCTTGAGTCATTTTTGGTGCAACCTATGGAAAATGGTGAACACTCGGCTTAATTTTAGTAGCGCCTACCAACTTCAAACCGATGGGCAGACGAAGGTTGTTAATCGATCACTTGGTAATCTTTTGCGGTGTCTTGTGGGTGATCATGTGAAGTCTTGGGATCAAAATCTATGTCAGGCTGAGTTTCTCATAATCATGCTGTTAATCGGAGTACTGGGTTTAGCCCGTTTGAGGTGGTCTATTCTGCTAAGCCCCGGGGTCCTCTTGATTTGATGTCACTTCCTGTCCCAGGTTCGGTCCCCAAAAAGGTGCAAGATTTTGTGGTGGGGTTACATGAAGTTCATAAAGCTGTGCAGGACAACTTGGCCCACGCTAATTCAAAGTACAAGCAAGCTGCAGACCAAAAGCGTAGGCAAGTTGATTTTGAAGAGGGTGACTTTGTTTGGGCCATTTTGACTAATGGTCGTTTTTCAGTTGGAGAGTATAATAAGTTGTCAGCCAAGAAGATTGGGCCAGTGGAGATTGTGCAGAAGATAAATTCTAATGGTTATCATTTGAAGTTACCAAGCCACATTCGTTGTTCTGATGTTTTCAATGTCAAACATTTGCTGCATTTTCATGGGGATTCATCTGATGATGAGTTCACTACAGATTAGAGGTCGGATTTTGTCTACACATGGGGGAATGATGCAGGCCCAAATGTAGAAGATCGAGCCATGACATTTCTGGAGGCCCATGATCGAGCTTTCGGGGTTATTTACGAAAACGAGCATAACTTTGGCTACGGGTCTTCGTTTTAGGCGTTCGACTAGTCAAATCGAAGCTTGAAATGAGGAGCACGTCGTGGCAAGGCCTCAAAGGGGCCTTGCCTAAGTTTTGGCCCAAAAATGCGTTCTAATGGCAGTTTTGGACACTTTTATGTTTTTTCCGATGTTTTATGCATTTTTTTGGGCTTGTGTTTGGCCCATGGCCTTTTTGTGGCCCATTTCGAATTTATGTATTTATTTATATCTTGAGTTAACTTCCATTTTGCTCCCTGTGATTTGGTCATTTTAACGGTTTTGCCCTAATAGTTTAAAAATAGCCATTTTCCTCCCTGATTTTTCTAACTTATTGTCATTTTGCCCCCCGCCTCTAACTCCATCCAAAAAATCCATTACCTAGAAGGGTATTTTGGTAATTTTATAGATAAAAGTAAGGGCATGCAAGTCTATTCACCTAAATAAACCTATAACTTGTTTAATTATATGTATATAAGTAATTCTTTCTGATCCCTATTTTTCCAACCACTCTTTCTACCGACCACCACCATCCACCACCACCTGCAACTACCACCTACCGACCACGACTATGGCAACTTTTAACTAAACGTTTTAATTGAGTTAGAGCCAGGGAGTAAACTACCGAAATACCCATACTTTTAATTGAACGTTTTAACTGTGTTAGAGCCAGGGAGCAAGCTGGCGACAAACTAAAAAAATCAGGGAGGAAAATGACTATTTTTAAACTATTGGAGCAAAACCGTTAAAATGACCAAACCACATGGAGCAAAATGAAAGTTAACTTTCATATTTTTTTTTCTTGTAATTTGGATTGTCAAAATTCAATTTTGAGAAATAACTATTTTCACTTCAAATTCTTTGCCCTTTGTATTGGATTTTGAGGGTTTGAGGAAGATCATCACAGGTATTCGTAGAATCAACATGATTTGTTCTTCGTTATCATTTCACACGCTATATCAATAACGGAGCCCTATGTTTAATTGGCGCTGATGTAACACAATAAAAACTTTAAGGGCTTTATCCTACATCACCAATCCTAATAGACTAATCAAGAATCGAGATCACTAAGTGATGCTTTGAAAAGAGCGCCTTTGTTAAATATATGGCTTGGTTGGATTAAACAAACCATTATATTTTTTGTAATAGGATGTTCTGCGTGTAGCCATGGAAATCCATCCAAAGTGGTTAAATTAAGCTTTTGGCCTTTTCTTTTTATTGTTAAAGATTATGCTCTTATCCAAAAGTACACCATTGGGATATTGTGATTAGCAATGTTTATATAACCGGATTGGTTAATGAATCGATATTCTTAATGTTTTACTTGTCAGATTAATCGAAGCGGGTTAAAAATTTTGAAAATATATTAATATTATATATATAGGGTCAGAATTTAGAGAAAACGGTGAAAAGTGTGAGAACGGTGAGAACGATTTTGGTGGTGACATGTGACATTGATGTTAAATTACACTAAAGGGTAATATTGTCAAAAAAAACTCACTCACATGAACTGGGTGTTCAAATAAAACCCCATAAAAACAACCAATTCAGAAAAACGAAATGAAAATACCCAGTTAAAAACGCCATAAAACACCCAGTTCAGAAAAACGCCATGAAAAAACTCAGTTGAAAACGCCATAAAACACTCAGTTCAAAAAAACGTCATTAAAATACCTAGTTAAAACGCCATAAAAACACATAGTTCAGAAAAACGCCATGAAAATACCTAGTCTAAAACGTCATAAAACACTTAGTTTAGAAAAACGCCATAAAACCCAGTTAAATTTTTTTTCGAAAAATATATCAATAGTATACTCGTTGGAAAGATAAAAAAACGCTGAGTTTTATGGTGTAATTTTTTTTCGAAAAATAATCACGTATAAAATAGTTATTGTCGTTTAAATATGATGGGGGAAATGGCATGTGATTAGCATGTGCACATTTGTTTGGATCTTCCTATTTTACCTCTTCTGGTAGTTCCAAGACCCCTATTATTTACAAAAATGTCACCGCATCAATCTCAGACACAAACCACTAAGATCTTGTTGCTGAGAATCCTTCTCACCGTTCTCACACTTTGAAGCGTTCTCTCCTGATCCTGTTCCTATATATATATATATATATAAACACTATATATTAAATTAAATGTTTAATATAGGTAGCGGTAAGATTAAATAAAAAGTTCATTTTGTCTAAGTATATGAGAAGTAATCTTAGCCATTTATTTTTCAAATCAATGGTTAAGATGAAAATGTAGGAAAAAAAAGAAATGTAAGGGTATCTTGGGAAAATCCTATTTATTGACTTTCTATCTCCACATGCAAGACACATGCATATTTCACCCTCATTTTTTAAACGTTCATAATTTTTTTATACGATATTATTTTTTTCATAAAAATTTTACCATAAAATCGAACGTTTTTTTATTTTTAATTTGAGTGTCATATTGCTATATAAAATATGACCACTAAAAAAACCCATAAAAATGTATTGTATTTCTATGTTGTATAACATTTTTTGTGCTGAATTTTTGTACTATATTTTTCTGCTAAATTTTTTTGTGCTGAATTTTTTTGTCTTAAAAATTTTTTTCTTAATTTTTTGTGCTGTATTTTTTTTACTATATTTTTTATGCTGAATTTTTCCGTGCTATGTTTTCTTGTACTAGATTTTTTGTGCTATATTTTTTTTGTACTGCATTTTTTATGCTATATTTTTTTGTACTGGATTTTTTGTGCTAGATTTTTTGTACCGGATTTTTTTTTTGTATTTTTTAGAAAACAAAAGAGGTGACACATGTCATTTTCACACACCTAGTTATAAGGACCAAAATGTCATTGCTTCCTACTTATATGGAGTGTCACATGTTATCATAACAATCCTTTTTAGGCCACTTAGGCAAAATCTATTTTTTAGTGGATCCTTCCTCAATATAAGTATGTTGTTATATTTGTTATATTTCTTAATAATATAGAAAATGACATATATAACACCAGTTTTACCCACAGACCCAACTCGACGACAGGGTTCGGCCGGTCCGGTCTCAAAAACATGGTGATGATTGATGTGATTGGATGTTTTTAAACTAACGGTTGTAGCATTGATGAAGGGCAACTCATTTGCAATTTGGGGCTGTATGTTTTTTTCTTTTAGATTAGGCCATGTGTAGTGGTCAAGTCCCATAAGGCCCTATAAGAGGGGTTGTTAACAAGTGTCAAAATGTGTTAAGAGAGGTGGATTATATAACTTTGTGTAATGGAAAAAGGTTTATATAACACCTTCAGATATACATATATATGTATGTAAATATATGTGTGTGAGAGACCAACATAACATCACGACGTGATATTTTTCGCGAGGAAGAGCCTTGGGCCCCATATAACGCCGTCCGTATTGGTGTTTCAAGCCACCATGGGGCGCCATGTGACCCTTTGACGTGATACACCCCTACACTACGGATACTCTTATAACTATAAAGCTATATTTGGAAAATTTTTATTTTCTAGTTAAATGTTAATAAAGCTAAAATATCAAGATTGAAAGAAAACTAAGAAACCAGAGAATATCTTAAATGGTGCCACAAATACTCTCTCAAGAATCCGAGAATAGAATCATAGAAAAATATTTAAACATAGTATAAACTTTAGTTTTCATCCTTTGGTTTGGTTCTAGAATCAAGTGTCATCCAAAATGAAACCTTTAGGTGTCCAACTTTCAATTTTTTTACATTATACGTCTCAGATATTGACGACAGTTAACTTTTCTATTAACCGAGTCCCACGTGCCCCTCATGTTAGACACAATTTGATGCTCTCATCTTCAAATGTTTTTGTGCTTTGAAAAATAACATCACTTACAAGTGTTACACCACCAATCAAAGATGATTTCACACCATCACCATCTAATCCTTCCGTTTTAGTAATTGAACTTGATGTGTTGCAAAACACGTATGTTTTTTCCTTAGGTTTTTAGTATGTTTCTATTCATTTAAATAGTTGTTTTAGCTTGTACTTAGTTGTGGATGTTTTACAGATGTTTGTGTGCAAAAGGATCGGAAATTGAGGCTAGACTGTGAAGACACGAGTACACGGGAAATGACATGGAAGAAAAACAAAAGAAAATAAGGAAAAACAATCTTGGAGTGTCGCTAAGACCCAAGTCACCAATCTTCGCGACACGCTAAGAATCTCAAAAGTGGGAAAAATGGGTCGCAACTGTAACATCCGTCAAAATCGGGTCTCTGAAATCCGAACCGGATTGTAAAATCGGACTCTTATCAATAAAATAAAAATAAGGATTTTAATATTTTTTTTAATTAATCATCATGTACCGCGTTGGATTAAAACCGAATGAAGAATGTTAACTTTATAAAGAAACTTAGTTAGTTTGGTTAGATTTATACAAGGGAAGCTTTAACGAAGTTGGATTGGTTAGTTAAAAAAAAGTTACAAGTTAAGGGGGTTGTTTTTGTAATTTATACAAACTATAAAAATAAAACAAATCAACTAACCAGGTTAGTAAACCCATTTAACTCAGTTAGTTATCTTTATAGGGACTTAACTAACTAGGTTAGCAAACTCATTTACCTCTGTTCGTTATTTGTTTAAGAACTTAGTTAACTAGGTTAGGTTCATTGCTAGTGTTATATGCAGTTAATGCAATTAGCAGATTATATCAACTTGAGGGACCAAAGTGTTATTACAGAAACTTGTTTAATAACTAATAAAAAAACGTGTAGGGGACCGGACTCGAACCCGAAAGCCCTCACACAACGTATACTCACTTAACTAACTGGACTAAATCAGTTCAAACCCAGCACATTATACTTAAATCCACATCGCGAACCCGACTGTCTTCCTTTTCTTCTTCCTTAAACGCGAACATGACTTGAACCCACCTTCATTCGTTGTTTAATGCGACTTTTCGGATGATCTCTGTCCCAATAGATTCGTTTATGAGGTGAAAATGATTTACCCATCATAAATTGAGCAATAACACTCCTTAATTAAACGAATTAAAGTGGGGTTTAACTCCATTAAAACTCTTGAAGAACATGAATTGGGTTTTACACAATACGTAAAATTAGGCTCCAAAACTTTTAGCACCTATTCTCTTGATCAAACCATGCAAAACCCCACTGAAATTTCTTCATTTCATCACCTCTACATCGCGAATTTAATCGAAGATCGAATCTAGGGCTTGTAACTTGTGCGGATGATATCTCTTTCAATTCTCAACCTTTTCAGGTAATTCCAAAGCCTAACTTGCTTAGTTTTTCGTGATCTACAAAAGCCCTCTATCAATTTCAGTGATAGAAGGATAATTTATACAAATTTAATTTTAGTTGAAATTAGGGTTCTTCATGCGTAGAATTTGGGGCTTTTAGATTTAAACTTGTGTTTTAATGAAATTGAAAGCATAATATTGTTATATATCATATTAGTGTATTGTGTGTAAATTTTGGGAATTTTTAGATATCAATTGGAATTTTGGTGAATTATTTATCTTTTAATCACTAGATAAATCAAATAAAAATACAAGACAATTTTATATAAATTCAATAAATACTTTTATTGAATATTTCAAATTATAAACACTAGGTAATTTCTATAGAAACTTTCCTTAATTTTAGGGAGTTTTTAAATTTAATTTGCGTCACTGATGTATGTATATTTAATCCTTAAAAAATATATACAAGTTTATCATTAATAATTTTTATAAATAATCTTACTGATTTCTTTTACAGATTACATGATGTTTATAAAGTTGTTATATATTTTGTATATTTTTTATTATTAATTATTGTATAACTAAAGAATTGTTGGAATTATTTAGACAAATCTCATTATGAAATTATTATTTTAAAATAAAATTGGGGATGAATATTAAATTGAATATATAACTATACTTTCTATAAAAGGAGAAATCCCAATGACATAAGAAAAGCTGATGTGTCAGCAGGAGAGGCTGTCCAACAATGTTTTTCTTATGTCATTATTACATCATAAAGCCTAATATATAAATCACTTTAAAATTCAAAGTTGGCCCACATTCAAAATCCAAACGTCTGCTGAGGAAAGGTCTACCCACATAAAGCCTAATATAAAATATCATTTAAACTTTTGTTTAAACATCTGCCCTCAACATTTTATAATCAAACATCAGTTCCCAATAAACATCTGTCGAGATTCAAAATTCTGGCTCCACATTCAAAATTCAAAATTCAAACCATATATTCTAATCCTATAAATAAGGGTTAATAATCTGGCTCCACATTCAAATTTCTTGTGATTCAGCCGCTAATCTCCGATTACACTTCTTTGTTCGAATGCTTATTGATTATGTTTACATGTTATCGTTCCAGTATCATTGTCCCAACATCGTCGTTTCAATGAAGCTTCCCATCACACATCAACATTTCAATATCGACGTTGTAGTATCATTGTTGCAACATCGTGAAAAGTTGCATGTGCTACCTTCTTTGATGGGAGAGTTGGAAAAATCGATTTTCGTTAAATCGAAAGTCAGGTTTTCTTGCGTCAGGAAGATTTTCTCCTTTTATAGAAAGTATAGATTCGTGCAATACCGTGAAAAGTCAGATGTGCTACAACAGTTGAGAAGAGACCTTTGCATTTTAGGTTTGTTTCTTATTTTGATTAACTGTTGATAATGTTGAGAGTTTTTATTTACAATGACATTTTAGAATATGTTAAGATGCATGTTTATATGATTAAAATGAACTACTACATAGAAAAATAGAAATTTAATGAAATATTTATAAAGTATTACACGCTAGAGTTAACACTTGCTAGGATTTCGTAGACTCTGGCCTTTCTCCATGTGATTTCATGCTCTCTTTTGAATTTCAGGTCAGTTAGCATGTTGCAGATTTTCTGATCCTGTTTTAGAAGTTGTGTCAGAAACTCTTCTGCATTCTTCTGGAACTCTGATGGAGGAGAGTGGAGGACTTCATCGAGTAATGCTATGTTGTTCCAGGTTTTGTTGTAATTAGTGTCATTTATTATGTCGACTTTCCTGTTTAGTTCTTCGTCTGTTCTTTGAGTGACCACATGGAGAACTGTGTTTTAACATCGCTGGTGTCTGACCAGTGGTAGAAGCTGAAGTTTGCCATGTAGATTTTTTGTTGGTTTTCGGATTTGGAACAATTTTTGACAGAAAGTGATTTGTAGGACAATTTGTTGATGTTTTGAATTAAAAGTAATCATCGGTCTTTTATAGAGTTTAAAAACGCGTCTACATGGTAAATCAAGAGGTTAATTGTAATTGTGATAATCTACTTTTGTTCTTTGAACTTCGAAATTTTGTCCCTTGGGTTTCTTGGTATTTAATTTTACAGTTTTCCCATAAAAGTTGGGGTTTAAAAAGGTTTTTGCATTAAAAGATTGCTGTTTTGAAATATACATTAATATGTTTATATTAAATGTACACATTTTCATAATTACAAATTTCAGTATATAAACTCATAGTCACTTCACCTGTTTTTCATCACGTTTTCCTACGAAGATATCATACTTTCAGGAAAGTCGAGTAATATAGTTTATTCAAATGGCGTCATTCACAAATGCAAAATCAGATGATTTAAAGAAGCGTTTTGTCAGGCAAATCGAGGAACAGGTGTATGAAGATATGGCTACTCTTCAAGAGTTGAAGAGATGTTTTGATGGATTGCAAGTTGGCATGTTCACTAGAGAGCAGGTTTCCAGAGATCTTATGCGGATACCTTCAACTTCCGTTCGTGAGCTTTGTGTTGTCAGTAATATAGAGTGAGACGTGGAGTTAATGGCGATGCTGAAGGACATACATCGAGAGGTTCAGCAATCGATGGAGTTGAAGCTAAAGTTTCTTAATTCTTGCTGTTATTGTTAGATTTGAACTTTAATGTTGTTCAGTATATGCTGTAATTATTGGAGTTTTAGTTTTAATGTCATGAATAAATGAATAAATTTTAATTTTATGAATCTATGTTGTGTTTTAGTTTTACTTATTTTGTGTTTGAGTAAGATTTAGATTATGTTGATGTTGAATTGTGTCTGAACATCTGTTTGGTAAGTCAACAGAGGTTTGATAGTGTCAAGGGTTGGTTGGTTTGATGATGAACAGATTATGTTGATGTTGAATTGTGTCTGAACATCTGTTTGGTAAGTCAACAGAGGTTTAATAGTATCAAGGGTTGGTTTGATGGTGAACAGATGAGTGCAAAGATAAAACAAATGTTTAGAATTTGATCATTGATAGCAGTTTTTTGAAGAATCTGTGCTCCTGCAAATTACAGAGAGTCAATATTTGGAGTTGTAAAAGGTCTGTTGTAGTTAAAGTTTGGTAAAAGAGAACATCTGCTGATGATGAAACAACTGTGTATTCTAACGACTGTTGATTTACCACTGTTGACTAAAGTTTGACAAAAGAGAGCATCTGCTGATGAATAAATGTCTGAACATGCAAAGGTCTGCTATGGGTTAACAGATGTTAACGAACAACATATGATATTCAATCTTAAAATGCTTAACAGAGGATTTGATACTAACAGTGGTTGGGCTAATGATGAATAAGTATTATTATATAACGTCTGCTATAAGTATTATTATATAATTTTGTTTATCAATAATAGTTTTTTGGAAGAATTTACGGTATATTTTGGTGTTATAAAATGTGTGTTGACAGATGTTAACAAACAACAGATGATATTCAATTTTAAAATTCTTAACAGAGGATTTGATACTAACAGTGGTTGGGCTAATGATGAATAAGTATTGTTGGACAACATCTGCTATAAGTATTATTATATAATTTTGTTTATCAACAACAGTTTTTTGGAAGAATTTACGGTATATTTTTGTGTTATAAAAGGTGTGTTGTAGCTAAAATCTGACAAAAGAGAGCATCTGCTGATGAATAAATGTCTGAAGATGCAAAGGTCTGCTATGGGTCAACATATGTTAACGAACAACAGATGATATTCAATCTTAAAATGCTTAACAGAGGATTTGATACTAACAGTGGTTTGGCTAATAACAGATGTTAGACTTACCACTGTTGAGTTACACCGATTGAAAAAAAACTGTTTTTGAAACTTCTGCTTGCCTAAAAATACATCCACTGTTAAAGGGTACCGTCTGTTGTCATAATTTCTGTTTATCCTAATGACTGTTGATTTACTATACTGCTGACTGTCATCCATTATGACAACAGAGGTTCTGACGTGGACAGATGTTAGCTAAAAATAAAACAACTGCTGAAAGTTATCATCTGTTCTCATAACTTCTGTTTATCTAACGACTGTTTGACTCACACTGTTCCCAACGACCAACAGAGGTTTCCAAACAACTGTCATCGGTTGTCGCAAGAGAGGTTCTGACGTGGACATATCTTAGCCATCAAATATTTGTAACTACTGCCACGTCAGCATCCACTTCTTCTCTCTATATAAAAGTTGTTTCATCCCTAAATCGAGGTTCTACCACTGCAGTCTCGAATTCAAAATTCTCAAAAACAGTTTCCAACATATTAAAAACCCTCCAACTTAAACCCTGTTTCATCCCCCAATCACCTTCTTTTCCGATCATGTCTCTGAACATAAAAAACCCTCACAACTACCTCCCCATCTTCGAGAAAACCAGCAAAAATACCAGCTATCACTCAATAATTGACCTTTTAACGTCATCGAAATACAAATCAATTCTTACTGCTGATGCTCCGGTTCATACAGAAACACTCCGACAATTTTGGTTTAATGCTGATAAATAGAGGCTGAAGATAATAATCCAGTTGCCATCACATCTAAGGACGGGGAAAGTGTGGTACGAATTTCTCCCTTTACAATTTCCACTACATTTGTGTTACAACTCTCATCAAAAAGTACTATTTATTACTTTAATTTAACCAATAGGAAACCCTAATTGAGAAACCCAAGTGATTCTGCATAAACCCTAAAATTTTCAGAACAATCAGAATCAGGATCAGGGCCCCTAAAACTCAGGGGGGGGTAAACCCTAATCGGTAAAATCCACACAGTTTGCTGTCAAAAATTAAAAATAACACGAAATCAACTCAGCTGAGCTACCTGGACACGAAGCAAGCCTATAGTAGACTAGGGCCTGTCGCGCCACGCGACAGGAACAAGAGAACCCCTCGCGTGGCGCGAGGGGGGCGATTTTTCAGATATAAATAGGTTGCTGTGGGACTGGATTCTGGGCGTTGATGCGACGTTTAAATTCCAATTATACTCCGAGTTATTGTAGAAATAGTCTAAAACACACACTGATCACGAGGTGCTGCCACAAAACAGGGTAATAACTCGATCGCTGCTACGATTCATTTTCCGATCGATCAATGTACTCAATGGATGTTTAAGTGCTGCCCACATTAGGGTGATGCTTTGTCATTAGTCGTTAATTCGACGGATGTTTAAGCATAGCACTTTGTCATTCGTTGTGAGGGTTGATCTCGTGAGTTATCGTAAATGCTGTATTGATTACTGACCCAGTTTTGTGTGCATTATTATTTAAATTAGGTTAACAAGGCTAATCCGTAGAGTAAACTCTATCCGTGCTAAATCTGCAAGGTGAGTCATTCTCTTTTTATCAAATTACTTTATAAAAGAATGTTTATTTTCAAGGTTATAATTACAGGGATTAAGTCTTTGTAATCACCATATTACAGCCGGTATGTGGGGTTTTGTATACATTACTTGATAATCTTCACCATTGGACAACGAGTTAGCCAATGGGTGATATGACCATAGTCACAGAAACGAGTCGAGTGACAAATACCGAGGGTAGTTGGTTGATATCTGAAACATTGTAATTGCTCTTAATACTGTAAATTATAACAAATGTGTCATTTTAGTAAATAGAATGATTCACTCAGTATTTCCCGCTGACAAAACCTTTTTCAAACATGTTTCAGGTGACCTGTTGTGATTCAGGAAAGGTGCTGTGGAGCACTACAAGCTTAAGAAAGTGGCTCATTATAAAATAAAGAAATAAGTTTTGTAAAATAAAAGATTTCTCTGTAAAATAATAGTATTGTAAATTACCGGGGTTTTATCCCGAGTTGTGAAATAAAATAATCAGGGAAAATTTTAGCTTTACAACGATCCTGATGATAAACTTCCGCTGTTAAACTCAATTAAATAAATACCACGGGATTTCTGTCTTGCGGCTCCTGAAACGGGTCAAACCGGGTCAAGGGTCGTGACAGAAATAAGGTGGTATAAGAGCCACTGAGTTAAGCTAATTAAGTATTTAGAAATACTTAATTTTTCTGATTACTATTATATGATTATGTGTTTTATTAACTGACTATTTGTTAGTTACAGTATGGGTAGGAAAAAGCTTTCCAGTATCTATCTTAAATTAGATAGGTCATCCAATGAGAAGGGAAGTTCATCCCAAACTAAGTCCTCAAAACTCCCTGCAATTCCTGAAGAAGGAATATTTATTCGAAAAGCTCAATACGAGAACCCACTTTCTCCGGATAAAAGAAGTTTAATTTTTAAAGAAAAGTCAGGAGAAGATAAAGAAAACCCGAGAGAAGAAAGTTAAACATGAAACTCAGGAATTAGTCAGTAAATCACCATGGGAAGATAATTTAGACGAAAAATGGGCAGATTTATATATGCTAGCTACAGTAGCAGTAAATGCAGATCTCTAAATAAATTGACTAGCAAATACTATTACCTACAAATTAGAAAATCCATCCAGTAAATAAATAAATTCACAATAAAACATAGTGTGTTTTAAATTTCAGTTGTTTTGTAAGTATATGGTATGCAATAATATGGGAAGGTTATTTTGGAAGTTATGATTAATTATTTTTACATATATGTTAAAACAACATGAATGAATTATCTGGAGCTTTAGAGAATCTCAACCTTCACCCTGTACATATAGAAGTTTCTAAAGAATTTACTGGGTATTTTCCTGATGTGGAACAACTTGTAGAATTCAACGCACCACCTTTGATAAAGCCAAAACCAAAGAAAAGAAGGAAATACGTATGGGGGAGTCGTTTACGTAGGAAAAAGCCAGCAACAAGAAAGGTTACCAAAACTGAAGAACCAAAAGACAAAGGAAAAGGGGTAGAAATTGAGGAAAATGTTAATCAAATAGAGATAGAAGCTGAGAAGAGTTTTGAGCAAACCGAAAGAGAAGTCGGAGAGAGTTCTAGACAGAAACAGAAAATGACTCCTTGGAAAATTTTAGATCATAAACTAGTAATGAGTGACCTCATCGGACCTGCTGATGGAAACCTTGAACCAGCTAATCCAAACCTCATATTTACTGAAGAAGATCTTTTCAGCTACCCACTAGAAACTCCAATTCCAATCAATTTGGAACCTGCTATTCCAGATCCTATTGTCCAACCTCAACCACTACCAGTAGAATTAGATGAATGGTGGACAACTGATTGGCAATACCAAAATCTTTTAAACAACCCTGATACATTTTTCCCACAAGTTGACCCAGAACCTCCACTATATCCAACTATGAGCCCGGAGAATCTGACTGAACTTCGTCTTTGGGGCGAAGAGTTAATTGATGCAGGAAATAGGATGTGGGATGTGGGAGAAAGAGTTACTTGGAAGTATGACGAAAGGGAGCGGCGTTTTTAAGAAATTAGCTGATAATGAGAGTTTGCAGGAATATGTGTTAATAAATAATCATAATAATCAATATGTGTAATAACTTAACAATAAAACGTTGTATGATAATCATGTGTACGAGGCATAATATAATATATCGAAATGAAACTTGTGAATTCGATAATTTTGGTTATACATGTTAATGTGATTATGTGCAAACTGTTTTATTATATTTGTATTTATACTAATTATTTATATAAAATTAATTATCAGATGGCAAACGTTGGTAATGAACCAGTAAATGAGGTTAATCAGTCTGAGCAACATCCAGGAGATCAATATATGACTAGACAAGATATCGAAAATATTGTTGCTCAAGGGATAGCCAATGCTATTCTAGCCATCGTTGCTGCAGTAAAGAATCCAATTGAACCGCAACAAATCGTTCCTAGTAAACGTATTTCTGAAGATAACTTCAGTAATAGTGTAAACAGAGGCAATGATCATGTTAATCATAATGAGGAACCACATCAAGCTCCATTACCAAAGAAAATGAAAACTGCAACGTCTGGTTGCACTTTCAAAGAATTTCTTGCTTGTAAACCCACTGAATTTGCAGGCAATGAAGGAGCAACTGCATCACTGCGTTGGTTAGAGAAAACCGAAGCAGTCATTGCAATAAGTAAATGTGCTAAAGATGATCAAGTCATGTACGCATCAAATCTCTTCAAGGAAGGAGCACTTGAATGGTGGAATACTGTGTTACAATCAAAAGGAAGAATGATAGCTTATGCTATGACTTGGGAAGAATTTAAGGGTTTTGTAGAAAGAAAATTCTGTCCCGAATATGAAAAGGAACAGATGACGAATAAGTTTCTAAATCATCGGATGATGGGTGTAGATTGTCGCGGTTATACTTCGACATTCTTTGAATATGCTAGAGTAGTACCAACGCTGGCTTCGCCAGAACCGGTACTCATTTCTCGCTACATTTGGGGACTGATTAGTGAAATCCGCAACATCGTTAAAGCTGCGAGACCTCGCACTATTGACGATGCTGTGGAATTAGCTAATACCCTAACCGATGAACTAGTACGCACCCAAGATGAAAACAGGAAGAAGGAATTAGCTCAGAAAATTACCCAAGGATTTCGTACGGGTAATAATAGCAACTTCAACAGAAGAGGACCGGGAAAATCCTCAACTATGCCATTCTGCAAGAATTGCAAAAGAAAACATTATGGAAGATGTAATATAACCTGCAATTTTTGCAAAATGGTAGGACATCGGGAAGAAGAGTGCAGAAAGAAAACAACGATCTGCTATAACTGTGGAGAAAAAGGACATTTTAAACCAGAATGTCCTAAATTAATCAAACCAGCAGACAACAAAACCAAGGCGACCGATGGAACTATTAAGAAGAATGCCAGGGCATTTCAACTAACCACTCAAGAAGCAGAACTCATCCCAGATGTGATAGCGGGTACGTTCTTAGTTCACAACATTTACGCTAAAGTATTATTTGACTCTGGTGCAAACCAAAGTTTTATAAATACTTCATTCTGCCAAGCTCTTAAGTTACCTTTAACCAACATTAGGCAGATTTTTACAGTCGAAACCGCAGATGGAAATTCAGTTAGAATAGATCAGGTTTTGCAAAATATAGAAATAGAACTTTCAGGTCATAAATTTTCTGCAAATCTGTTACCTATGAAATTAGCTGAATTTGATGTTGTGTTAGGAATGGATTGGTTAGTAACCAACCATGCTCGAATCTTGTGTGATCAGAATTCCATCGAAATTCAATCACCCACCGGAGAAGTAATTAGGATTACAGGAGATAAACCACGTAAGCCCATGAAGTTCATATCAGTAATGAAAGTTGCTAATTATGAACGAAAACAAGGAATAGTATATATGATTTCAGTAATCATTAGTACTAAGGGTAAAGAACTTAAGGAAATTCCTGTAGTCTCAGAATATTCAGATATATTCCCAGAAGATTTACCGGGATTACCTCCGGATAGGGAAGTAGAATTTAGGATTCATCTAATTCAAGGAACTACACCGATAGCCAAGGCACCTTATCGGTTAGCACCCACAGAAATGTTAGAATTAAAAACGCAATTAGATGAATTACTAAGTAAAGGATTCATACAACCTAGCTCATCCCCTTGGGGAGCGCCAATGTTGTTTGTAAAGAAGAAGGATGGCTCAATGAGAATGTGTATCGATTATAGAGAATTGAATAAGGTTACAATTAAGAATAGATACCCATTACCTAGGATTGATGATCTGTTTGATCAACTGCAGGGGGCTAGATATTTTTCTAAGATAGATTTACGCTCCGGATATCATCAATTGAAGGTACAAGAAGAAGACATACCTAAAACTGCTTTCAGAACTAGGTATGGTCATTATGAGTTTACAGTCATGCCCTTTGGGTTAACAAATGCACCTGCTGCATTCATGGACATGATGAATAGGATCTGTAAACCATATTTGGATAAATTTGTAATTGTTTTCATAGACGATATACTTATTTATTCCAAAAGTCAGACAGAGCATTGTGAACACCTTCATGCACTCTTAACTTTGTTAAGAAAAGAAAAGCTTTATGCCAAATTCTCAAAGTGTGAATTTTGGTTGCAAGAAGTGCAATTTTTAGGACACATGGTGAATCACGAAGGAATTCACGTAGATCCTGCTAAGATAGAGGCAATTACCAAATGGAAGGTTCCACAAACAGCAATGGAAATAAGAAGTTTTATAGGTTTAGCTGGATATTATAGACGGTTTATTAATGATTTTTCCAAGATAGCCGTACCATTAACTAAGTTAACCTGTAAAGCCATTAAGTTTGAATGGGGACCTAAGCAAGAAGAAGCCTTTATAATATTAAAGCAGAAATTAACAAATGCACCAATCTTAGCCTTACCAGAAGGAACTGAAGATTTTGAGGTATATTGTGATGCTTCAAAATTAGGATATGGATGTGTGCTTATGCAACGCAAAAAGGTGATTGCATATGCTTCAAGGCAATTGAAAAAGCACGAAGAAAACTATACGACTCATGATTTAGAATTAGGAGCCGTAATTTTTGCCCTTAAGATTTGGAGACATTATCTTTACGGAAGTAAATTTACTGTTTACACAGACCACAAAAGTTTAAGATATATATTTGGGCAAAAAGAGTTAAACATGAGGCAAAGGAGATGGATGGAGATCCTAAGTGACTACGACTGTGATATTCAGTATCACGAAGGAAAGGCAAATGTAGTTGCAGATGCCTTAAGTCGTAAGTATTATGAGAAACAACGACGGGTTCGTGCTCTCAGATTAAATCTACAAATAGATTTAATGGAACAATTGAAGAATGTTCAAGCTACAGCAATCAATGATGATGCTGAAGGAATGAAAGGACGAATCAAGGAATTAGAACAAGGAGCAGATGGAATTTGGAGATTCCACAAAAGTAGAATTTGGGTACCTAAGCATGGAGACTTAAGACCTAAGATTTTAGAAGAAGCTCATAAATCTAGGTATACTATGCACCCAGGAAACAATAAGATGTACCAAGATTTAAGAAAGAACTTTTGGTGGATAGGAATGAAAAAGGACATAGCACGATATGTTTCTAAATGTCTCACTTGTTCACAAGTTAAGGCAGAACATCAGAAACCTTCAGGGTTACTACAACAATTAGAAATGCCAGTATGGAAATGGGAACTTATAACAATGGATTTTGTTACTAAGTTACCCAAAACAAGAAAAGGTAATGATGCGATTTGGGTAATTGTGGATCGATTAACCAAATCAGCTCACTTTCTACCAATAAAAGAAACCTTTAGTATGGAAAGATTGGCAAAGTTATATGTAGATGAAGTAGTATCTTTACATGGAGTTCCACTCTCCATTGTTTCGGATAGGGATAGTCGTTTTACTTCTCATTTCTGGAAAAGTTTCCAGCAAGCTATGGGAACTCGACTAAATCTAAGCACTGCATATCATCCCCAAACCGACGGACAAAGTGAAAGGACGATCCAAACTCTAGAAGACATGCTCAGAGCATGTGTAATAGATTTTGGTGGAAATTGGGATGATCATTTACCATTAATTGAATTCTCCTATAACAATAGCTATCATTCAAGTATTGAAACCGCCCCATTTGAAGCACTGTATGGAAGAAAGTGCAGAACTCCAGTTTGTTGGGCAGAAATAGGAGAAAGTCAATTATCAGGTCCTGAAATAGTGCAAGAGACGACTGATAAAATTACTCAAATCAAGGAAAGACTGAAAATGGCTCGTGATCGTCAGAAGAGTTATGCAGATAATCGGCTCAAGCCACTTGAATTCCAAGTGAGAGACAAAGTATTATTAAAAGTTTCTCCTTGGAAAGGAGTAGTTAGATTCGGAAAGAAAGGAAAGCTAAGTCCAAGGTACGTAGGACCATTTTCAGTGATCCAACGTATAGGACCAGTTGCTTATCGTTTACAACTACCAGAAGAATTAGCCGGAGTACATGATGTGTTTCATGTATCCAATCTCAAGAAATGCTTATCAGACGAATCACTGGTAGTACCTCTTCGAGATATAGAGGTAAACGAAAAGTTAAAATTTGTTGAGAAACCTCTTCAGATAGAAGACAGAAAAGTGAAGTTTCTCAAACACAAACGACTAGTTTTAGTCAAAGTCAAATGGGATTCAAAGAGAGGAGCTGAATACACTTGGGAGCTGGAATCAGAAATGAAGCGAAAGTATCCTCATTTATTCCGGTAAATCTCGAGGACGAGATTTTTCTTAAGGTGGGGAGAATGTAACAACTCTCATCAAAAAGTACTATTTATTACTTTAATTTAACCAATAGGAAACCCTAATTGAGAAACCCAAGTGATTCTGCATAAACCCTAAAATTTTCAGAACAATCAGAATCAGGATCAGGGCCCCTAAAACTCAGGGGGGGTAAACCCTAATCGGTAAAATCCACACAGTTTGCTGTCAAAAATTAAAAATAACACGAAATCAACTCAGCTGAGCTACCTGGACACGAAGCAAGCCTATAGTAGACTAGGGCCTGTCGCGCCACGCGACAGGAACAAGAGAACCCCTCGCGTGGCGCGAGGGGGGCGATTTTTCAGATATAAATAGGTTGCTGTGGGACTGGATTCTGGGCGTTGATGCGACGTTTAAATTCCAATTATACTCCGAGTTATTGTAGAAATAGTCTAAAACACACACTGATCACGAGGTGCTGCCACAAAACAGGGTAATAACTCGATCGCTGCTACGATTCATTTTCCGATCGATCAATGTACTCAATGGATGTTTAAGTGCTGCCCACATTAGGGTGATGCTTTGTCATTAGTCGTTAATTCGACGGATGTTTAAGCATAGCACTTTGTCATTTGTTGTGAGGGTTGATCTCGTGAGTTATCGTAAATGTTGTATTGATTACTGACCTAGTTTTGTGTGCATTATTATTTAAATTAGGTTAACAAGGCTAATCCGTAGAGTAAACTCTATCCGTGCTAAATCTGCAAGGTGAGTCATTCTCTTTTTATCAAATTACTTTCCAAAAGAATGTTTATTTTCAAGGTTATAATTACAGGGATTAAGTCTTTGTAATCACCATATTACAGCCGGTATGTGGGGTTTTGTATACATTACTTGATAATCTTCACCATTGGACAACGAGTTAGCCAATGGGTGATATGACCATAGTCACAGAAACGAGTCGAGTGACAAATACCGAGGGTAGTTGGTTGATATCTGAAACATTGTAATTGCTCTTGATACTGTAAATTATAACAAATGTGTCATTTTAGTAAATAGAATGATTCACTCAGTATTTCCCGCTGACAAAACCTTTTTCAAACATGTTTCAGGTGTCCTGTTGTGATTCAGGAAAGGTGCTGTGGAGCACTACAAGCTTAAGAAAGTGGCTCATTATAAAATAAAGAAATAAGTTTTGTAAAATAAAAGATTTCTCTGTAAAATAATAGTATTATAAATTACCGGGGTTTTATCCCGAGTTGTGAAATAAAATAATCAGGGAAAATTTTAGCTTTACAACGATCCTGATGATAAACTTCCGCTGTTAAACTCAATTAAATAAATACCACGGGATTTCTGTCTTGCGGCTCCTGAAACGGGTCAAACCGGGTCAAGGGCCGTGACAATTTGCATTGGACGACTTAGAGGTAAGAACAACTTTGAAAAACTTGAACTTCATACAGAGTTCATTGAAAGAGGGTATGATGCACAATTAAAGGAAGTTACTATCTACAAACCAAACTTCCCTCCGCCAATGAAATTTTTGTTTCGTACTCTTTTAACTTGTCTCTCATCCAAGACCACCGCATTTAATGAGATACCTTTGAACATTCAGTATTTGGGTTATGCTATTTTAACAAAATCTGATTACAATTTATCATAAGCACTGTTTTCTGATTTGCTGAATAAGGTGAAAAATGTGAAAAAAAAATTGAAAAAAGGTGTTCGTGGTAATGCTTTTCTGTTGTATCCAAGACTTCTAAGCTATTACCTACGAAAACAAGTGTCACAAACAGATTTTGAACAAGGTGTAGCTTTTCAAATAAATAGTCTTACAAGTAAAACTTTTACTAAACTTATGGATAAAGAGTCAAAAGTTTCAACAACTGAAACAAAGGGGGATGAGCCTGTTTTAGATGCGTCCGCATCAGTTGCTCAAACTTCTGTTGTTGAGCGAACTGCTCCTAGTGATCATGACACCACAACCGGTGTTGTGAAACACACACCAGGAAAACGCAAAAAGAAAGCTGTCACATCCAAAAAGACCATCAAAACCAAACAAAATAAAAAGGTTCCTCTGGAAGATGAGATCCCAGAGGTTAATGCAGTGACAACACAAATGTCACTTGAAACCACTGCTGCTACTTCTTCACAGTTGTTGGAAAGATCTCAACCCATCCAAACTCCTCATGTATCCTCACAAAAAGGATCATGTTGTAAGTACAGGGACACCACAACATGAAGTATACCTTTCATATGAAAGTATGTTTAAAAATCCCTCTCCTAGGGCAATCACTCTTTCTACACCACAACCCTCGACTCAAGTTCCATCAACAATATTACCTCTGTTTGAAGAAATTGAATTTCAGAAAGAAAACAGTTCCTCTAATGCACACATTACTGAGAGTATATCGCAACAAATAACTGTGTCTGAACCAATTCAATCTCCTATCCTACAAACAGTTGAGGAGGTTATCCCCGTTGAGTATTACGAAACTCTTGGTGGTATTTCAAGTGGAGCAGCCACTACAACTGTTGAACCCATTGGTGATCAGTTGGACAATGGTTACATCATTAAGACTCCCTTGAAGGCAACTACTGATGAGGTTACAACTGTAATCTCTGCTTCAGTGGGAAGTCCCCAGAACGAAGAAAAAGGGGCATATGTTTCTGATGATATGGAGACTTCTCCTATTATCAAAACAAATACAACCACTATAGGTGGGAATTCAGATGATCCTATTAAAGTAGGTGATGAATTAACTTATAAGGATTTGACGGTTAGAGTGTCTACCATTGAAACAGATGTCGCTGAAATGAAAGAATTGATTAAGAAGATGATAGAGCTTTTTAAAAGTCAACCTACCAGAAAAGAAATTGCCAATGAGCTTTGGAATTCTATGCAACCCATCCTTCAAGCTCAGAGGAATTTGGCTGAAAGTAACCGTAATTTCAGTTTGGAATTTATCAGAAATTTGGTTGATGCCAGGTATAAAGACACACAAGCAGACATTATGAACATTAAGGAACATCTGTTGGAACTTATTGGCTCCACCTCTACATCAATCTTTGAGAAAAATGATGATGATGATGCCAAAAAAGGGGAGAAAGATTCACTGAGAAAGTTGCCACCAGATTCAAAAGCTAATCCTACAGAAATTGTATCCCCTGCTCAACCTAAATCCCAACCTTTTCCAAAAAAACCACCACAAAAGAAGGAGAAAATACCTTCCACACCATCATCACCCATTTTGTCTATAGATGCTGGGAACACAAAAGTATCAGCTGATGTTTACCAAACAGCTGCTGAGACACCAGTTGTTTCAGCAGAAGTTTCTCAAACATCTGTCATGATCATTTTCACTACACTAACCACAATCCAACCATCTCCAACGTCACAAAGATTTCCCATACATTCATCTTCACTACCAAAACATTCTCCTTCACCAGAAATCATCTCCACACGTAAGAGAAAAACTCATATCGATAGAATCACAAAAATAAACAATGATCCTCTGGTAAAGCCAACTCAACCTAATTGGAAGAAAGTGAAAACAGTGGATTCAGATGAGGTATTGAAGTTTAAAAGAATGAGAGCAGAGCTTGTGGCTGTTGATTATGGTCCAGTTAGATCCATTGCCAGATGGTCTAAACTGAAGATAGTTGAGACCTACAAAAAGCTGGAAGAAGTTAGAGCTAAACATTCAAATGTTCATCAAAACTCAGTCTATCCTACAACTGCTGCTCTGTCTCTAAAAATCGGTACTCCGAAAAACCTTCTCTCATCATCTGATTTGTCTGAATCAATTGCAAATTTAGTTAGCAGACCACAATCACCAAACTCATCTTCAATAATTCTTTGCCCAAGAAAACTAACTGATCCAAAAATAGTAAAGTGGAAGTCATGCTCAAAAACCCAAGTATTGACTTTGATCAGATCAGATGGTAGTGTTGAAGAGATTAAAATGGATAGTGCATATAATCTGAATGCATACGATCTCCAAGATTTGTTGGACCTTCAACTTGAGAGGGATGATGAAGAAGACATGTTCTCCCTGGACTTTGAACTACAATTAAAAGGACAAATCAGGGAGATTTTGATGAGAAATAAAAATCAGTAATAAAGAAGGATTTTCGTATCATCTGTTGTATAGGGAGATTGTTGGATCAGCAGCTGTTACATTGTTTGCAGTAGCATATTTAACCAGATCACAACATGTAGCGAAGGACATGTTGCTGCGTAACAAATTCTTGAGTGAGGTTTGATGTGTGTTGTTTAGGCAGGTGATCGTATGTTCTTAGTTAATGTTTGTTAAAGTTAAGTTGTATTCGAATTTTATTAAGTTTGTTAGACATCTTTCATATGTACTTATGTTTATAACAATTTATATTGTCAATGGATGGATACTCTCTTTTTTGAATAAGAGAATGGAAATAATCATATGTAAGTGATGAATTTTATTAAGTTTGTTAGACATCTTTTATTAACTTTGTTAAATATCTTTTATATTTACTTATAGTTGTCTTTTAGCTATAATAGATAACACGTTTTGGTACAATATCTATACACATATCTATATGTTCTATCAATATGTGTTATGCATGGTTTTCTAAGAAACGACCCATGTTTGCACACGGGTCTTACCGCTAGTACTATATAATAAAAGAAACCATTTGGGGGACACTTGTCATCATATTAGGTCATGTCTTATGGATAATTATTATTTTGGTTTAATCTCTTCTAATTAATTATTGATAACCCTCCTACTAAATATTATTTAGTACAATATCTTATGGATAATTATTATTTAGTTTAATCTCTTCTAATTAATTATACATAACTCTCCTACTAAATATTATTTTGTTTAATCTCTTCTACTTTTTATTTGTAATATACAAATTTACTCTTATTCTTTTCGATGATGTAAATTCTTTTCGATGATGTAATTATCTCTAATAAACTTTAAACTTTTACCACAGTATATATAATGCTAGACATAAAATCAAAAAAAACATTTTGGATAGCATCAATAACTTAAGACATAATATAATTATATGTATAATATGCAGTTTTTAATAAAATAATACCAAACAAAATTACAAATATAAAATCATTGATTTTACTAATAATAGCAAAGTCTTAATTTTTTTTTAAATTAGAATTATTACGGGTTTTTTTAAATATAATCTATATTTTATCGCTCAAATGGTTGCTTATTTGCTTCTTGAATAACATGTTTGACCACTATATCTTCTTTTCAATAATCATCATCGCAATCACCATATCTATCGCGTACCGAGTATATCCATTAGTTTTTTTAAATATAATTTTCTTATTATTTGGTGTATAAAATCATATTTATTCAAGCCGTGTAATACACGAGGGTTGTAAAGGATATAATTTTTTTTATTATTTGGTAAACAATATTACTTTATATTATTTGGCATATAAAATTGCATTTATTCAACCCGTACAATATGGTTCCTTTAGAAATAACTTTTTATTATTTAATATATAAAATTACATTTATTCAACCCGTACAATATGGTTCCTTTATATATAACTTTTTATTATTTAATATATTAAATTACATTTATTCAACCAGCTTGAGGCCTTTAAAAATATATTGTTTTATTATTTAGTATATAAAATTCATTTTTGATCAACATCAAGGGCGTTTTGATCAACATTAGTTCCGCCCTTTACGACGAAGGATTTCATTACATAATTAACCTATCCCACGACTTAACTACAACTGTAATCACACATACCTGGCTCGGGTCAAAGCTATGACCCGTTTTAATACTTCATTCACTAAGTTGCTAGTTAATAGCAACGCAAATCCTTTCGCTATTCACCCTGTGAATTCATAATACTTGACAATAAAATCATTAGTCGACATCGCCAAATGGTGATATCTTCATCATTTGACCGATTTGGTCTAAAAGACCATTTCGTCCTTGTAGGATTGTAATTATTTATTATCCCCTCCATATAACATGTTCCTTCGTTAATTCGTAATCAAAATTACCATAATACCCATTTACCCCTTTTAACCATCAAACTTAGTCTCTTATCATAGCCACATGTTCCGACCCGTATCAATACTTTTCAGAACATCATACTTCATATATTAGTTTATCATGTTCGTAACCTACACGATGGATTTATATATTCTACAAAAAGGGTGTAAGTTTAACTTACCTCGCATCCAAATATGCTTCCCATGTGTATACGTTCCGTTTGACCCGCTTCTTTCCCAAGTTTCCACACCGCTTATCAAGCATCAAACTATCATATATTATTTTCAAGATAGTTAGCTTATTCATCATTTATCACAATCCATTCCATCTCACGGATCTTATATCGGAATTATCATTCGACCTTATAACCTGCTAATCTATCAAATCTTAGCCGAATTCTTTAAACATTCACACATATACGATTTCAAACATCATTAACATTAGCATATGATCATTTTCATCATATTATACAAAACCCACTTCATAACTGTGATTAATTGACTATGATGATATCAACTACGTCACGATACTCCCCACCGGGCCCACCGGTAATACGTGGAAATATCTGGGTGTGACAGGTTGGTATCAGAGCCAACATTGAGGAAATTAAACACTAGTCTTTTGTGTTTATTCTCAATGACACAGTTTGCACATTCCTCGACTTCCGAGTCTAGGCAAAGGACATAGGGTTAATCCTAATCTTAATTGTTTTTGTCTTTTGTTGTTTTTCCTTTGTTTTGACAGGTTCCAAAGACAGAATGCCGCCACGTATTAGAGGCCGCGGTGGAAGAGGAAAGGCCCCAATAACTGCAAGAAATGATCATGAAGCCGGGCCATCCCATCGACGAACACCTTCAGTGAACCTTAGCTCTAGTCCCTGCGAGGATTGGAGAACTTATTTAGAGCCTGCGAGACGCTCTGTCTCGCTCAGCACCTCACCATCCTACCATGATTCATTCGGACTGCATCAGAACAATGAGTCCGACCATTCTCACCATTCCTTCATATCTTTGCAGCGATTGGGTTCACACCGTGCCTTCCAAGACCCGACCCCATACTTTCAAAGCCGGTTCAACCCGGGAAACCAGATAGAAGAACCAGAGGGTCAAAACCCTTTGGGACCAGCTGATCATTATCCTGAAATGCAGAATATGGATGTGGACGAGGATCCAGATCCAGAAATGCCGCCATCTGGGACGCCCACGCATCCCATCGAGATATCTAGCGGATCATCCTTCCATGGTTCGCTTTACAGGGGCCCAGACATCTTTGCTGAAAGATGGGCTACGTACAAGTGGGAGTATACTCCCCTCACCGCTACTCACCACCGCACCAACAGGTCCCCTCCGAGGACCCACATTTTGAGGCTGTCACGCCACCGCTAGAGCAGCAACTGCCTCCAGAACCACCGAGGCGAAGAAGAACAGGTGCACGGATGTCCGTGCGTGGGGGATTTCATTTCAGCACCCCTCAACACTCTAGCGGCAGCCACTACCCGCCGCTGTATGAAGACCCGCAAATGGGTGGGCCTTCAAATCCAGCTTCTGAAGTCGACTCAGCTCCAGTCGCACCACCACCGCCCATGGGTTATGAAAACCCAATCCCTTCCTACCCCGGTGCAGCAGCATATAACCCGTTTGAGCATCAGGCTTATTCGGGTTACAATTACTACAATGCCCCTGCCGTCAACCCGTACCTCGAAGAGGCAAACTACAATGATCTCTACCCTGAAGGACCCTTTCAAGCTGCATACCCAACTGGGTACCTAGTATATGGGTATCAATACCCACCACCTCCTCAACCTCAGCAGCAGCAGCAGCAGCCGCCACAGCCGCCACAGATCCAACCACCGCAGCAGTAGGAAATCCTTCAACGGTTGCAGAAGGTGGAGCATTAGGTGCAGGAGGAGCGTAGGAGCCGCCGGGGTCTACTTAAGGGTTTGGCAAACCTAATAAAAGGGAAGAAGAAGAAGGATTATTAAAAATCCTATTTATTGTTTAGTAATTTTTAGATTTTCAATTAAGTCCCTGCGAGGACATTTTATTTATGTATTCGGTCCCTGCGTGAACTCGTATTTTTATTTTAGTCCCTGTGTGGACAATTTTTGTTCCGTTTAGGGCAACTATGTATTTCTTTTAATTTATGGAATGTTTCATTTTAAGAAGTTATTGTCAATAAATATATGCATATTCTATATATAAATCAAAATGTCATTCCAATTTACTTTTGATCTGCCATTATATATTAAAGAGAATCTTGAAGGTATAACCTAGCCCATATATCATTTTAGACATGGCCCGGATGATAAAACCTTTTTAAGATTCAAATCCTTGTTAACATCTGAAAACATGTTAACACTCCTGACAACAGTGATATGATAAAATCACACCTGTCATCTTTATATTGGGTTCATCCAATCCCTTATCTAGCCTAATGATCTAAAAATCATGGGTTTAAATCATCAATCAAGATGATCATATATTCAACATCCATTAGTGATGAAGTGCCTACGGGCCACACTTATTATCCTATAAGACAAAAGACAGTTGTAGTCTACGACTCCCTGTCAAGAAAAGGTAATGAACTATGTTCAAACCTTAATGCTTCGATCTTATAAGATCACGGCTTATGATTTAAAACTATCCTTGTGACTAGGCCAATGGTGCCACTCTAATATCTTTAATGATTATAACTGGGATTAATTATAAACTAAAATAAATATAATTATCAAGTTAACCAAATATGGTTTATAATTACCAAGGTTAATGAATCGTCGAAATGATGATTCCATAATAAACCTCTGAACAAACTATTGTCAACTGTTTTATAGAAATCAAGCTTCAGTATGTCTGAATCAGAAGAGGTTAACAGTCATCCCAGAGAGAGAAATGATAACACCCGAATGAATGTAACGGGTGCAGACTTACAAGCAATGATAGATAACGCGGTCACTCGAGCCATTGATCGACAATTCAAAGAACCAAGTAATACTCGCTCGAAGACTCTATCTGTGGCTCATAGTAAACCACCTTCTAAAACACAGGAATCGAAGAAGGATGATTCTCATCATTCCTCGAATCAGAAAAGTGTTCCATCCAAGCAGATCGTACTTAATCAGGAACCACATGTTAAAACCTGTTCTTACAAGTATTTTGTCTCTTGCAAGCCAAGGGACTTCACAGGAGAAAAATGAGCCATTGATTGTATGACATGGCTCGATGAGATGGATACCGTGGTTGACATCAGTGGTTGTGCTGAACAGGACATTGTGAAGTTTGTTTCACAATCATTTAAAGGTTAAGCTTTAGCTTGGTGGAGGTCGTTAATCCAAGCTACAGGGAAGATTCCGTTATATAATTTGACTTGGGATCAATTTGTTGCATTGATCAAGGAAAACTTCTGTCCACATCATGAGGTGGAGAAAATTGAGACCGACTTCTTGACCCTGGTCATGAAGAACTTAGACTGTCAGGCCTATGTTACAAGCTTCAATACCATGTCCCGATTGGTTCCATACTTGGTCACCCCGGAACCGAAACGCATAGCACGTTTTATTGGGGGTCTAGCCCCAGAAATCAAGGGAAATGTGAAAGCATCCAGACCTACCACTTACAGGTCAGTGGTAGATCTGTTTTTATCTCTCACACTTGATGCTGTCAGGAGCAAGTCTGTCAAAGCTTCTAATGAAGGAAAGAGGAAACGGGAGGATGAGAGTTCCCATCACTCCGACAAAAAAAGGAAAGGGGACTCAGATCACAGGAAGAGTTCTGGGTTTAAAAAGAACAACCAACAGTCGGGTGAGAAACCCAAATGTAAAACCTGCCAGAAACATCATTTTGGAAGGTGTAGATTCGAGTCAAAATCGTTGTCGCAGTCAAAGCCTAATAGGTGTGGGATATGCAAGTCCAAAGAGCATAAAACTTTGGATTGCAAAAAGATGAAGGATGCAACCTGTTATGGTTGCAACGAAAAGGGGCACATTAAGACCAATTGCCCTAAGAATCCAAGGAAGCCTGAAGAGGCTAAAAAGACCAATGCTCGGGTCTTCCAGATGAACGCTCAGGAGGCGGTACAGAACGACAATGTGATAACAGGTACCTTTCTTATCAATGATGTTTATGCAAGAGTGTTGTTTGATTCTGGTGCAGACAAGTCATTTGTAGACAATAAATTTTGTAAATTATTAAATCTGCTTGTTAAAACTCTAAGCATAAAGTATGAAGTAGAATTGGCCGATGGTACTATAGAGACTGCCTCAACAGTTCTAGATGGATGTTTTATATCCATTAGGAATCACTCTTTTCCGTTATCCTTGCTTCCGTTGAAATTGGCAGGATTCGACATAGTGATAGGCATGGATTGGTTATCTTGTAACCAAGCCCAGATTGTATATGACAAGAAACAAGTGGTTATCAAGACTCCTTATGGTGAGCCATTAACAATTCAAGGAGATACGCAGTACGGGTTACCCAAGCAAGTGTCTATGCTTAAGGCATCGAAGTGTATGAAGAAAGGTTGTGTCATTTATATGGCACAGGTAACCATTGATGAACCAAAGCCCAAGATTGAAGACATCCCCATTATTTCTGAATATCCAGATGTTTTTCCTGAAGAACTACCTGGATTACCTCCAGATAGGCAAGTGGAGTTTAGGATCGATATTATTCCCGGAGCAGCACCAATTGCAAGAGCACCTTATCGATTGGCACCAACTGAGATGAAAGAATTGAGAACACAGTTGGATGATTTGTTGGAAAAGGGTTTCATTCGACCTAGCTCATCCCCTTGGGGAGCGCCAATTCTATTTGTGAAGAAAAAGGATGGCTCAATGCGTTTATGCATTGTTTATCGCGAGTTAAACAAGCTTACAATCAAGAACAGGTATCCGTTACCCAGGATCGATGACCTATTCGATCAGCTTCAAGGAGCAAGTTACTTTTCAAAGATCGATCTAAGATCAGGTTATCACCAGTTGAAGGTCAGAAATGAAGACGTGCACAAGACCGCATTCAGAACTCGATACGGCCACTATGAGTTCTTAGCGATGCCTTTCGGGCTCACTAATGCGCCTGCAGCATTCATGGATCTCATGAATCGCGTTTGCAAGCCGTATCTAGACAAGTTTGTTATTGTCTTTATCGATGACATACTTATTTATTCAAAGAGTCAAGTCGACCATGAAAAACATCTCCGGTGTATCCTTAAACTTCAACAGCAAGAGAAGCTCTACGCCAAGTTTTCCAAATGTGAGTTTTGGCTTCGAGAAGTCCAATTTCTTGGACATGTAGTGAGTGAGCGTGGTATCCAAGTGGATCCCGCTAAGATTGAAGCCAGTATAAATTGGCAAGCACCGAAGACACCTACAGAGATTCGCAGCTTCTTGGGTCTAGCAGGATACTACAGGCGTTTCATTGAAAACTTTACAAGGATTGTCGCACCTCTAACATCGTTAACTCGCAAGAATGTCAAGTTTGACTGGGGTCCCAAGCAGCAAGAATCCTTTGATATTCTTAAGCAGAAATTAAGCAATGCTTCTGTGTTGACATTGCCGGAAGGAATTGAAGAATTTGTGGTTTATTGCGACGCATCGCACACAGGTATGGGTCATATGCTTATGCAGAAGGGCAAGGTCATTGCCTATGCATCCCGACAATTAAAAGTGCATGAGAAAAATTACACCAACCATGATTTGGAATTGGGTGCCGTTGTATTTGCACTGAAGCTTTGGAGGTATTATCTTTATGGGACAAAGTGCTTGATCTATTCTGATCATAAGAGCCTTCAGCATTTGTTTAATCAGAAAGATCTTAACATGAGACAACGCCGATGGATGGAAACATTAAACGATTACGATTGTGAAATCCGATATCATCCAGGCAAAGCGAATATAGTCACTGATGCTTTGAGTAGGAAAGAAAGAATCAAACCTATTAGAATAAACACCAAAAGCATTGAACTAAAGAACAGCTTGAATGAAAGGCTGTTAGCCGCTCAAAAGGAAGTTGTATTAGAAGCTAACTATCCGAATGAGAAGTTAGACGTAACTGCTGATCAATTATCATATGGCAAGGATGGAATCCTTAGGATGAATGGTCGAATCTGGGTTCCAATACATGGAGGGCTTAGAGATGTGATTCTTCAAGAAGCTCATAGTTCGAAATATTCAGTTCATCCTGGCAGTGATAATATGTACCAGGATTTAAAGGCAAATTATTGGTGGATAGGTTTGAAGAAATCTATAGCCACTTATGTGGCTAAATGTCTGACGTGCGCGCAAGTTAAGGCCGAGCATCAAAAGCCGTCAGGTTTGCTACAGCAGCCTAAACTTCCCTTGGAAATGGGAAATGGTAACTATGGATTTTATTACTAAGTTACCAAAGACGAAACGTGGGAATGATACAATTTGGGTTATAGTTGACAGACTGACGAAGTCATCTCATTTTATACCCATAAAGGAGACGCATAGCTCCGATAAACTAGCCCAGCTATATGTGGATGAGATTGTATCTCTCCATGGAGTGCCAGTATCTATTATCTCTGATAGGGATACAAGATACACATCTCATTTTTGGAAAATCTTTCAGCAATCTTTAGGCACTCGTTTGAATTTCAGTACTGCGTACCATCCTCAGACAGATGGCCAAAGCGAGCGTACAATTCAAACACTCGAGGATATGCTCAGGGCTTGTGTTATTGATTTAGGAGGAAGTTGGGATGACCATCTTCCTTTAATTGAATTTTCGTACAATAATAGCTATCTTTCGAGTATTCAAGCCGCGCCTTTTGAAGCATTTTACGGAAGGAAGTGTAGGACGCCAGTTTGTTGGGCGGAAGTTGGAGAAACCCAACTGTCAGGACCTGATATAGTCCTTGAGATAACAGACAAGATTGTTAAATTTCGCGATCATCTCAAAGCTGCCAGGGATAGGCAGAAAAGCTATGCGGATAAAAGACGTAAACCTCTGAAATTCGAGGTAGGTGATATGGTGCTACTCAAGGTATCACCTTGGAAATGAGTGATGCGATTTAGCAAAAAGGGCAAGCTTAGCCCAAGATACATAGGACCATTCGAGATCATCGAATGTGTCAGAACTGTGGCTTACAAGCTAAACCTGCCAGAGGAGCTTAGTGGAATTGATAATGTATTCCACATCTGCAACTTAAAGAAATGTCTAGCCGATGAGTCGTTAGCAATGTCTCATAAGGACGTGCAGATAGATGAGAGCTTGAAGTTCATTGAAAAACCTTTGTCAATCGAGGATCGACAGGTTAAGAAGCTTCGAAGAAAGCATGTGCCGATTGTGAAGGTAAAATGGGATGCCCGAAGAGGCCCAGAATACACGTGGGAGGTTGAATCTACAATGAAACAGAAGTACCCTCATTTATTTCAGTAAATCTTGAGGTCGAGATTTCTTTTAAGGGGGTGAGGATGTAACACCTCGCAAAATCATGACCAATATAATAAAGACACGTGTCATGAAGATTTATCGTGTGATGAATTGATTCTGAGGGACTAAAATTGTCGAACAATGTAAATATGTATGTAAAAGGATCCAAAGTGTCAACATGCCAATCTTGTGCCTCTGAATGACCTCACACGACGTTCGTATTCTTTAATGAATAAATTGTCGGACATAGAAAGTCGTTCGTGCTTAAATTGAGAATTTAACAAAGCATAGGGGTTAAACGTGTCAACATGTTAAATGTTACCTCTGAGTGACCTTTTAACGAACCGAAAGCATTGTAATATTTTATTATATTCTCATGAATGTCGAATATTTGATTCCATGAAGTTTCGACGCACATAAATGAATAAAGGGGTAATTCAAAGGAATAAGGATCAAATGCGTCAACGTTGCAATTTAAGACCGTTCGGGTGACCTCGTAACTAACCGAAAGCTTAACAATGTTTGTTTGATGACTCAAGACCCTTAAAAGTTAAACTTGGGGGCTAAAAGTGCAATAAACGAAAGATAAAACAAGCTAGGAAGGACCAGGGGCTGAAAATGCAATTTATGAAAGTTTGTTTCCGGTTTGGGAGGAGCCTCGCGTGGCGCGTAGACATTCACTGGAGTCTACGCGGGCTGCGTAGCAGGTGCCAGCGACCAAAAAACTGGCAGCTGCATGTTGCAGCTCTTACACCGCTATTGCATAAGTTCTGATCGATACCAGGGGCTTGAAAATGGTTTTTACTGCCCTAGGGACACTTGGGAACATCTGGTTACAACATATGGACAAATGCAATGATCCTAGAACATCTACATTCCTATATAAGAGCTTGAGTTTTCACTTGTTCTTGCACATATTTGAATTTTACTCTCAAACTCACTTCTCTGGAGCCTCCTAGACTTCTAAGAAGCTTTCTCTAGTTCAAACTTCGTGCTAAGGACTCTTGTAAGTGTACTTAGCCTCTGTAATTAAGTTTTCATTAGTGTAAAGACCGAAAGTCAAAGTTAGCGTAATTACGCTTTGACTTTGTGATTAATCACTAACGGTCCAGCCATTATTCAATATTAAAATGGCTATGATTTGGTAATTATGTAGGTAATAAACCCTTAAAAGGGCACCTACTGATTATCACTTTTACTTGGTCAATTGTCGGGTCAAACTATTTAATAAAAAGTCAAACGAGTCAATTTTTATAAAATAACTCATAACTGATAATGTTGAAGTTATGGAACATGTTTTAACACTTAAATAACTTGGTAAATATTATAAGAACATGTCTAGGCATGTTCAACCCGACGATTCTGAGTTTAGGCTCGGTTCGCAACCGAAAGTCGCAAAAGTAGACTTTTGCTTTGACTTTCAGTTCTGACCCGATTTAGCTTAGTTTTGATATGCCTTAGGGTTCCTTTAGGACCATATTACATGTTAGTATAACCCTCTGAGATTATACTATATGGTTCCTTTGAAATCTGAATCATTTGCATGTTTCCGTTAAATGCTTAAAAGTTGACCACTATGCCTTTTTGATATAAAAACGAGATTTTTGAAAATGTGAGAGGACAAAAACCTTTATTACTAATTTATAAGCATGTCCTAAAAATTTGACATCCATTTCTGGTCTAGAATGAAAGTTATGCACGATATCGTAAAACTAAAGCTTTTTGTTAATTAAATGGTATTTTCGGCATAAATCATATTTAAACCCAAATTTTGGCACCAAACCTCCTACTCACTGTTATAATATAATATTTAGGGATTTTTGGAAATTTTTGTTAAATTTTAAACTGATCATAACATAGAGTTCTTGCATTGACTCTGTAATTGACGAAAATGCCCTTTTCACTAATAAAATGAGTTTTATACATCACTTACATGTCAAGCCTTTTTCCACAGAATTTATATATTAAATAAAATATTTCAAGCAGTTAAGACTGATAAAAATCTCAGGTTTCCTTAAAAATATCGTCAAATACCGACTTTTATGCGAAATAGGCGCATAGTATGGTTTAAAACCATATTCGACGCCTAAGACTTGTTAGCTACTGATTTTATAAATAAATTTTTATACTTTAACAGTAAGTGTAAGTCTTGAACTCAGATTTCCAAATTTGACCTTAAAGCTCATGTGAAATGACTAAAATGCCCCTATGGTGCATAGTTTGGCCATGAAAGATAAATTTCACATATGTGTAATATCTTACTGATGTAACTTGATAAAATAAATATTTTTACTAATTATTTTGGACCAGAATCTCAGTTTACTATTTAAACCTTTTTATAAACTATAAAATGACCAAAATACCCTTACGGGGCTTAATTTGGTTTTAAATTCGTTTTGGGCATAATGGAAGATATCCTACTGATATCATAACATATTTTAAGCATAATAACTTATGGAACATGTTCATGACTAATTCGGTTACCCGTTATGCATATACGCGTTCGGTACGGTTTATGTAACTAGTTTGCATAAATTAGCCGAAACGGGTCAAACCTTATCATTTATACTTCAAAATCCAGAATGTGTTTAGTTTACCCATTTTATACAAGTCTTCATACTTGTTGGGTCTGAATCACATTCTAATCCGGTCTTCGCTTAATCTTGCGTTTTGAACCGTAAACCTTTCATTAAAACTAACAGGTCTAAGTTAAGACTTAAATAAGACCCGTTAGGAATCTAATAGGTTATTAAAACCTTCGTTCCAGATTAGGAGCCCAGTAAAAGCTACTTGTACTTGCTGATTGATATACGGCTGAGAATAAAATTATATTTTAGCTCAGGTAAATACTTTTAACTTATTTTCCCTTATACGGGCTTGGGATACGGTAAATTATTACCGCTTGGTCGGGTATAGAATATTTAATCGATTAGTGGTTAAATCATTGAGAGAACCCGTTTTAATCTGTCTTGTTTGATGCAATGCCTTTGGGGGGTTAATGACCGTGTCCTGGATATCCTCGGCTCATTCATTAGAAATGGCCACGGCTTAAGCACGGGGTGTAGGCATACACCTGACATTTGCGTATGTATAAACGGTATCTCACTCTCTTGTGGGCCTATACTTGTGGTGTCTATTAATCTAATCCGGCTCTTCTAACCGGGTCCTGAACGGACGACAAACATGTAAATCTGTATACACGATTATTTTAAATAATTGTCCCAAGTTATAAAAGAATACTTGTGCCTTGTGCATTTAAATCAATTTTATAAACACTTTTCAAAAGAGTCAGTTGATTGTATTTACCAGTGTAAACTGACGTATTTTCAAAAAGGTTAAGTGCAGGTACTACGCGTAATGGGTTGGATACTCCGAGTATTAAATAAAGAGTCTTGCAAGCTATTAATACTTTAAGTCTGTTGAACAATATTTTTCTTTCTGTTTTAGATCCGCCTTTGGATCCATTTTACAACCGTTGTGTAATATTTTATTATACTTTCATTTCGGTTTGTATTATTAACACTTTAGACTTCCGCTGTGCATTAAACTGTGATCAATTGACTATGATGATATCAACTACGTCACTATACTCCCCACCGGGCCCACCGATAATACGTGGAAATATCGGGGTGTGACAAAAAGGTTTTGCATGTTAATCATATGTAAAACACATTTTATTTGCAAAAAGGGCATTATCGTCAATTATAGAATTTATACAAGAACTCAATGTTATGGTCAGTATATAATCTGACTCAATATTCCAAAAATCCCTAAAAATAATACCACAACAGTAGGTAATGAGTTTTGAGTCAAATTTTATGTTTTAAACATGATTTATACACCAAAGGGTATTTTAGTCTTTATAAAAGCTTAAATTACGATCTTTTGCATAACATCACTTTAAGACTAGAATGTAAGTGTATGTTTACTATATTACATACACCAACGTTCCTGTACAATCTAACTTGTGACTCGGTCTTCGATCTCTACTCCTCGATAATCCTTCGTGTTTCGTACAACCTGCACTCACCACATACATTCATAACATTAATACACATTATAAATATAAACCAGTATCATCCTCGTATACTTTTTCGTTCCGTTATCCCTCTACATTTAAGCATTCCATCTAAGCATCAAATCCTGGTGAGATTTCAATAGTGTACCTGCATTACACTTCATTCTCAAGGTGCACTATTAATATCGTCAATACTCAATCGTATCGAAAACTTGCGTGCATACATGCTTGCATACCTACTTACACACATACTTACATACATCCATGCCTTCATACCTACTTGTATACATGCTTACGTTCACATATACCTATTTACATACATATAAACATACCTACATATATGCATAAACACATACATAATATTATACATACATACATAAATATATACACTTCTTACATACCATCACACATACCTACATTTCCTAAAACGTGAAACGAATTGGGCATGCTTAGTTTATAAATGTTTAAAACAAGTTCACAAGTCAAAACAGTTAAACAACAACCTTTTTGCCAGTTATGATGGCGCTCGCGGGCCACGACCGCCTTAAGGGTATCCTTCGCGGGCCGCGACAGACGTCGCGCTACACGACGCCATAACCTTTTCATCGTCTCACGACGCGAAGGCCTTATTTCGACAGAACATTTGCTGCAGCTGCTGCATATTCCTCGCCAAACTTAATTCTACGAAAACGAGCATAAATCTCTCGTTTGTGATCCGTTTTACTCGATTCTTTTTCCTACGTGATCGTAATTTAATCCTCCATCACATGGAGTTAACATCCGACATCCGGATTAACGAAATTTTAGACTTTTAAGCTTTCGGCTTATTACCTTTTTACAAAGTTTTGACCCATTCATGCACTTATCAAAATAACCTGTTTATTTGACCTTAATTTCTTATGAACCCTATAATTTCAACGTTGTCTATCATATACGGTTCAGTTAACGGGTTTCTTGCATCTTCTTAACCCATTTTCGTTCGTGTGCTTATTTTGACCCGTTACGGGTATTTGCACATTCTAATGCATTTTACTCTCAAAATCAAACTTTTCACTTTCATACTTGTCCTAAGTGTTCACTTAATCAAATAACTTGTTTCTAAACAACTTTTAAGTTCGTTTGGCCCGATATACCCATCAAGGGCGTTTTGATCAACATTAGTTCCGCCCTTTACGACGAAGGATTTCATTACATAATTAACCTATCCCACGACTTAACTACAACTGTAATCACACATACCTGGCTTGGGTCAAAGCTATGACCCGTTTTAATACTTCATTCACTAAGTTGCTAGTTAATAGCAACGCAAATCCTTTCGCTATTCACCCTGTGAATTCATAATACTTGACAATAAAATCATTAGTCGACATCGCCAAATGGTGATATCTTCATCATTTGACCGATTTGGTCTAAAAGACCATTTCGTCCTTGTGGGATTGTAATTATTTATTATCCCCTCCATATAACATGTTCCTTCGTTAATTCGTAATCAAAATTACCATAATACCCATTTACCCCTTTTAACCATTAAACTTAGTCTCTTATCATAGCCACATGTTCCGACCCGTATCAATACTTTTCGGAACATCATACTTCATATATTAGTTTATCATGTTCGTAACCTACACGATGGATTTATATATTCTACAAAACGGGTGTAAGTTTAACTTACCTCGCATCCAAATATGCTTCCCATGTGTATACGTTCCGTTTGACCCGCTTCTTTCCCAAGTTTCCACACCGCTTATCAAGCATCAAACTATCATATATTATTTTCAAGATAGTTAGCTTATTCATCGTTTATCACAATCCATTCCATCTCACGGATCTTATATCGGAATTATCATTCGACCTTATAACCTGCTAATCTATCAAATCTTAGCCGAATTCTTTAAACATTCACACATATACGATTTCAAACATCATTAACATGAGCATATGATCATTTTCATCATATTGTACTCCGTTTCCTTGGAAGAAACGGGTACTTAGGATTTTCGTGGAAAACGCAAGAGATCATAAAATGGAACGATTTTGAGAGTAGATCGTTTTACAAGGAATGCGGTTCCTTGATTTTCGGTATTGTAGGGGATATGTTGTTTATACATGCAACCACATAAATACATTGCAATGTAAATAAAAGATTTATTTATAAACAACAACAACTGTTTCATAGACCTTGACAACAAAAGAAAATAATACATAAGGCTTGATTAATTTCTAAATAGCGTTGTCTTTTAGTCGGCCAGATGCTCATCCCTGCGCTGGATTTGCATTAGCAAGCTTTGGGCAATTCCTTTGGAAATGACCCATCTCGCCACAGTTGTAGCAAGACCTCGGGAGAAAACGAGCTTGAGCAGGATTGTTGCCAGCTTGATTTGGGTGCAGCTGCAGCTGGGAAAACTCTTGTTGTATGACCTATAAGTCCACAATTTTGGCATTTGCGGCACTTCACACTAGCATGATGATGAAGGCTACATTGGTTGCACAAGGGTGCAGTTCCGTTGTATGGCTTCCTAGCAGGGGGTTGAGCCGGTTGGTTGGGGACAACTTAATCATTGTGAGCAACCACGACGAAGTTCTGAGAAGCCTTTCACTTCTTGGACTTCTTGGAGGACTCAGTCTGCTCATCCTTTGGCTTCGGTTCATCAGTCGGTTTCTTATCACCCTTTTGAAAAAGTTTACCTTTCCTGATCTGAGATTCAGTCAAGGTAGCGGATATCTCAATGGCCTGCCTAACTGTAGTGGGATTGCTACCAGTCACAATGTCTTGTACTGAGTCAGGGAGGCCATCAATGTACTTTTCGATCACCTTATCCAAAGGCGTAACCAAGTTCGGGCATAACAGACTCAACTCCTCATAACGGTCCGTGTAGGCTCGATGCTCACCGCTATCTTGCTTAAGATCGTCGAATTCCCTTTCCAATGCTCTAATCTCATGACGAGGACATAATTCCCTCATCATTAGAGCTCGAAGCTCTTCCCAGGTTTGAGCCAGTGCTACCTCGGCACCCCTATCTCTCATCACACCATTCCACGATGTTAAAGCTCGTTTCTCAAAAACACTAGATGCAAACTCTACCTTTCGCTCGTTTGGACACTGAACGTGTCTGAAGGTGTTCTCTAGACTCTCAAACCATTGCAGAAGTGCAGTCGCTCCTTGAGACCCATAAAACTTTGATGGCTGAGCTGAGTTGAATGTCTTGAAGTTACAGGGAGCATTATTGTTGTTGAGGGCTTGGTTACATTGAGCAATGATGTTTGGGATAGCAGCAGCCATTTGCTGCGTAATGATAGCTGCCAGTTCTTCATTAGGTACCTGATTGTCGCGTCGTGGAGGCATTCTAAAAGAGGAAGCATGAGAGAAAACAAATGAAATGGCATTGGGTAAGGATGTTACAATTACCGACCAAAAAGCATGGGTGATGGTCGTTTGTTCGAATCACGAAGCAAACAAACGACACACAAAGGCTGAATCAAAGTAATTAGGTCCTCATAGTGTATCGCAAAGACATGCTTTAGCCTATAAGTGGACACTCACCCCAAGAGTTCCTAGGTAAGAGTGACTGGTCCGATTATGTGGATTTATACGAACACTCTAGCCTTAGACAGAAAACTCAGGATACAGGCATCCACTCTTCCAGATTGCACGTGTTCACACTATAAGGCCCAAACTTTGACGAGATTCTGAAAATTCGGAAGGTACTAAGCCAAAAACAAATCATCCAGAAGGGTGGGTGATTATTTTCAAAATCTTTTTGGAAACTTAGAGGGTTCAAAACCTTATAATAAATCATCCTAGAACAGATGATTAGTTTTTAAAGCAGATTTCAAAATTTGTGTTCCTGTTGTGGTTGTCACCTAAAGATAGGCGACGGTATTGTTTTATGACTAAACACAAGTAAACTGGGTCCTAGGAAGGTTATAGACTAGGTCAAAGCATTACTAATAACCTAATTCCCTATAACCATGGGCTCTGATACCAACTTTTCTGTCACACCCCGACCACGTTAAAACAACAAACTACGGCAGAAACGTCAGGGAGTGAGGCGACAGAATCATTGTTTCATAACACATGGATTGAAGTTCTGTTTTATTGAATTAAATGTATTACATTGTATTGAAACTAGAAACAAAACATAAACAATTTGTCTTTCTTTGTTATTAAGTCACTAAGGCCTCGTCCATTCCTATGTGAGCATGCACCAATATCATCATCAAACATCATCAACTATGGTACCTGAAACATATGTGAAAATACGTCAGCATAAAAATGCCGACGAGTACATAGGTTTTATGTGAGTGTCGGATTCATGGCTCGTTTACATTTTGAAATAACTAAAATAACTTTGTTAATTGATATTTAGAAAACCAAGTTTTGTAAAATGTTTATATTGAAAATTTAAATAACCAAGTCAAAGCAGATTAAATTATAATTTGTAAAACCTCGATGCCATGAATCTTAACTCAAAACATTTGTTTATAAAAATCCAAATTGTAAATCGTTTTTGAAATAAAACTCGAATGGTTTATATTTTTAGAAAAACCTTGTAATATAACCTCGTTTTGATAACCTTGCCCAAGTGATCTAGATAACGCAACGATATATAATGTGTTAAAAGCACTTATATATAGGAAGTACCAGCGGCGTATCCACCATGCTTTTAACATATTACACCCGCCCCGTTACCTACTCACTTCCCTAACCCAACGGATCAAACAGTTCAAACGATTCACATAATCTAACAGTTACAAACGGTTCACATAAATCAAACAGTTACAAATGGTTCACATAATCAAACAGTTACAAACGGTTCAATCGATTCAAATAATTCACATTGTAATATAAACCATAGCATTTGTTTAAAAGACTCGAAAACATTTGACACATATGAATCACCCCAAAACGGTTTAAAACGGTAAAAGAGGGGAACTATGTACTCACTTTAGGGTGCTAAGAAGTCTTAAATAACAACCAAGCAAAGCTAGAGGGATCACGGAAATCAAACGGCACCTAATATGGGTAACTACATTAATTACCGGACCTAAATCGGAAGATCGGATAGGATGAGGTTTCGTAAACCAAATGAGTGTTGGAACTCATATGATATGGTTTAACAAACCCTACATACTAAAACGGAACCTATCCTGAGTGCTTACGACCCATTACGACCCGTTTAGGTAGCTTACGCCACTTTAACGCGTCGTTCGCGTAAAACGCGTTCGGACCGTCTAACTAGTCCTATGACAAGTATTATACGCCTAAACATGTTTAAATATGTTGCATAATTAGTTAAGTGACCAAATTTTAAGTTACATATGCTTAAATATCAATTATGCATGAAAAGGGCATTTTGGTCATTTTACCTAAGGCATATAAATAACCTATCATACAACTAATTAAACTAGGTGACCATAAGGTATAACCTCGGAAGGTTATTCCCTATACATCTATGGTCACTAAACATGCTTGGTCGGATCCTAATGATCGACCAAACGGGTCAGGTTCGAAAGACTAAGCGGTTGTTTAGACCGCTTATCTTACGACCCTATACAAGCACTAATCTAAAAGTGACGAGTTAAACATGTTAAAATATGTTTAACAAGGTTTGAAAACAAGTTTGATATCAAAACAAACGGTTTTGATACCTAAGAATAGTTTGGTTGCAAAATACGCATAAACGCGTATTTTGACCGAAACTATGACTTGTCACTAAGCCTAAATAACGTGGTAATCAGTAGGTATAGTCACAGAGGACTATGACCATCGTGATTACACTCACGTTACGAAGTTCAAATGAACTTCGTGTTGACCATTGACCGGTCAAAGCAGAAAGTCAAACACTGTTTGACTTTTACGCTTAAAAACACATAAAAGCACGAAAGAATACTTACAAAGGGTCCAAGCAAGGAAATCTTGATTCAAATTGCTCAGGTATGAAGTGCTAAACCCCAACTTAGAGCATTTGAATCAGATTTTGTGAATTGCAAGGAATGAAGGTGTGGGTATTTATAGATTTCGGTCCACCGTTAAGATCGTTCCTCGATTCCCGAGCTTCAATCTCAACCCTCCATGTGTGCCCACTGAATTAGAATACCATGGGTGCCCCAAAATAGTCCATAGAATGAAGAAACCATGTGCAAAACCCATGAAAGCAGCTGCTGAATTGAAAAACAAGTTTTCTGATCTGGGGAGTTTACACGGGCCGCGTAACAATAAGCTTAGGCTTACGCCCCAGGCCTAGCAAACTTTGGCAGATTTACAATTTTAGCCCCTACAGTCCCAAAACTTGGTTTTCGATGCATTTTTGACACGTTTAAGCTCCGTTAACCCCATTTTAAGGCTCTAAAATGAAGTTAAAGTATAGGGAATATGAAACATGCTCAAAAACATCTTGGATTTCGGTTCGTTTGGTCGTACGGTTGCGTTATTCGGTTAATTACGACGAAACACGAACGAACGCGAAAAACGATCCAAATTACGCGACGAATGGAATTTTATCATGCCAATCACCAAAATAAAATATTTTAATGATTACATAAATTTTGGATGTCCGGATATATTCAGAACGTAAGATATGCGCGAAAATGCAAACTTATGCACTTTTTGACGCTTTTAGTCCCTATTGATCAAGAAAGTTTATTTTTGCGCACCAAACACCTCAAAGCCTATTTCCAAGCTATGTAAAGGACATTTAGGGCATATTTAACTTATGATCAAGTTCCGGAATGTTCGTTACAGTACGAATCGGCATACTTTTGCAGTTTGTCAAAATTAGTCCCTGTAAGCGAATAACCTTGATTTCGCCACACCAAACCTTCCAAAACTTATTTCTAAGTTATGTAAAGGTTATTTAAGGTATGTTAAGCCTATGTCACTGTTCCGGAGTGTTCGTTGCATTAAACTGGTTATATTTACGCATCAGATCGTGTATAACCTTCCAGAAAGCGATTTAAAGCTCGAAATCGAACATGAATTGATATGTGCACAAGATACACATATTTATACAAATCCCAAGTATGAAACACAATATTTCATTGATTTGGTATTTGTTTGATGGTCGCAGAGGCACAGGTGTCACACGTCCCTTACATGCAATTCTTTTATTCTGATTACTTATTTCGTCAACCTTTGCAGTTTGGCTTTTCGATGTCAAACTGACATTTCTTACTTATCGTAGATGTATTGAAGTACACGTTCTTACTTCTTTCCTTTCATGCTTACTTGCTAAGACATTCATTACATCATTTCAGTATTCTTGCCTAAACTTACCCTTCTCAATCATACTTAAATTATTGTCCGGGTCGTAGCCCGTCATTCATTATGTCTCCTAAGAGTCGATTTCTAACACATCTAACACATAACATGTTCTAAACTTCTTTCTTTCGTCAAAATTTAGGTTTGCGTGCCAAACATTATGTTCACCTATAAGTATAAAACTTAACAAATCAAAATATTAAATATATCGGGCTTAAATGGCGATTACCATTTGACCCGCATGACTCATTTGTCTCTTTAACCATTCTTGCATATAAACATATTTGTGTGTATATATATATATATATACGTTTATTCACACATATATATAAGCTTGAGACATAACTTGGGTAATATTCGCTTTTTAAAGAATATTTACTTGCTTAGTCTGTAATTACTTACACATTCGAATCTTTTCATTCTCATCATTCATTATGTTTCGAACCCGTCGCGCGGTTTCTAACATATCGTTCATACTTTTATTCCTTCTTGGTTTCGAATCCGTCTCGCGGATTCTAACATATCACTCATGCTTTCATTCCTTTCATGCTTCGAATCCGTCTCGCGAATTCTATCATATCATTCATACTTTCATTCCTTTCATGTTTCGAATCCGTCTCGCGGATCCTAACATATCATTCATACTTTCATTCCTGAAAGTCTTACATTTCTCTTCATCCTCACATCCACCTACTACCTAATTCTAACGGACATACCTGTAACAATTATCATGGTCTCACGAACATCATATGTTTCTTGTGTACTGGCCAGGTACACAATCCACATACTAGCTTCGTGTCTTCGTGTAATCGCCACCTTATTTCTGAAGAATTAAGTTTCGGCACGTGTAACATTTTCAAAACTTCACTACCATTCCATTATTATAAGTCATTTAAAATTTTCTTTCACTTGCTAGGTTATACCATTACATGCGCCCACATGTTAAATTTTCGTACCTGGGGTCAAATTGTCTTATTACATGCCTTGATGCCGGTCCTAGACCACATTCACGGATCATCCTTTCCAAGCAATCATGCTTACCTTACACATAACATACTGTTAGTTTTCTTCAAATACATACTTAAGCACATACTTACCTTTACTTCTACCCTTAGATCTTGATCGAGTCTCGGATTGTACGGGTTCCTTGTCACAAGAGCACACAGGTTTGAGTTCAAGTATTTATCTTCTCGTACTTGATTCACTCAAACCAGGGCTCGGATACCAACTTGTAAGACCCTAATTCGTATTTGACCAAAAGTCGCAGCGGAAATTCTTACCATAAAATTTCTTTCGTTATAAACGTTTTGACTTACTAGAAAGTTCATTTCCAAAATAACTCTTTCACATAAATACATCAATCGACTCATTTACTAAATAAAAACATAACTTATGTTTACTATATTACATACACCAACGTTCCCGTACAATCTAACTTGTGACTCGGTCTTCGATCTCTACTCCTCGATAATCCTTCGTGTTTCGTACAACCTGCACTCACCACATACATTCATAACATTAATACACATTATAAATATAAACCAGATTCATCCTCGTGTACTTTTTCGTTCCGTTATCCCTCTACATTTAAGCATTCCATCTAAGCATCAAATCCTGGTGAGATTTCAATAGTGTACCTGCATTACACTTCATTCTCATGGTGCACTATTAATATCGTCAATACTCAATCGTATCGAAAACTTGCGCGCATACATGCATACCTACATACATCCATGCCTTCATACCTACTTGTATACATGCTTACGTTCACATATACCTATTTACATACACATAAACATACCTACATATATGCATAAACACATACATAATATTATACATACATACATAAATACATACACTTCTTACATACCATCACACATACCTACATTTCCGAAAACGTGAAATGAACTGGGCATGCTTAGTTTATAAGTGTTTAAAACAAGTTCACAAGTCAAAACTGTTAAACAACAACCTTTTTGCCAGTGCTCGCGGGCCGCGACCGCCTTAAGGGTATCCTTAGCGGGCCGCGACAGACGTCGCGCTACGCGACGCCATAACCTTTTCATCATCGCGCGACGCGAAGGCCTTATTTCGACAGAACATTTGCCGCAGCTGCTGCATATTCCTCGCCAAACTTAATTCTACGAAAACGAGCATAAATCTCTCGTTTGTGATCCGTTTTACTCGATTCTTTTTCCTACGTGAATGTAATTTAATCCTCCATCACATGGAGTTAACATTCGACATCCGGATTAACGAAATTTTAGACTTTTAAGCTTTCGGCTTATTACCTTTTTACAAAGTTTTGACCCATTCATGCACTTATCAAAATAACCTGTTTATTTGACCTTAATTTCTTATGAACCTTATAATTTCAACGTTGTCTATCATATACGGTTCAGTTCACGGGTTTCTTGCATCCTCTTAACCCATTTTCGTTCGTGTGCTTATTTTGACCCGTTAAGGGTATTTGCACATTCTAATGCATTTTACTCTCAAAATCAAACTTTTCGCTTTCATACTTGTCCTAAGTGTTCACTTAATCAAATAGCTTGTTTCTAAACAACTTTTAAGGTCGTTTGGCCCGATATACCCATCAAGGGCGTTTTGATCAACATTAGTTCCGCCCTTTACGACGAAGGATTTCATTACATAATTAACCTATCCCACGACTTAACTACAACTGTAATCACACATACCTGGCTCGGGTCAAAGCTATGACCCGTTTTAATACTTCATCCACTAATTTTCTAGTTAATAGCAACGCAAATCCTTTCGCTATTCACCCTGTGAATTCATAATACTTGACAATAAAATCATTAGTCGACATCGCCAAATGGTGATATCTTCATCATTTGACCGATTTGGTCTAAAAGACCATTTCGTCCTTGTGGGATTGTAATTATTTATTATCCCCTCCATATAACATGTTCCTTCGTTAATTCGTAATCAAAATTACCATAATACCCATTTACCCATTTTAACCATCAAACTTAGTCTCTTATCATAGCCACATGTTCCGACCCGTATCAATACTTGTCGGAACATCATACTTCATATATTAGTTTATCATGTTCGTAACCTACACGATGGATATATATATTCTACAAAAAGGGTGTAAGTTTAACTTACATCGCATCCAAATATGCTTCCCATGTGTATACGTTACGTTTGACCCGCTTCTTTCCCAAGCTTCCACACCGCTTATCAAGCATCAAACTATCATATATTATTTTCAAGATAGTTAGCTTATTCATCGTTTATCACAATCCATTCCATCTCACGGATCTTATATCGGAATTATCATTCGACCTTATAACATGCTAATCTATCAAATCTTAGCCGAATTCTTTAAACATTCACACATATACGATTTCAAACATCATTAACATGAGCATATGATCATTTTCTTCATATTATACAAAACCCACTTCATGACTACTTTGTTAATCATTTACAAGTGATCAAATCTCAATTACCTCATAATTTCATCACATACTTAGTGTGTATACTACCTCCAAAGCATAGTGTACAACTAATTTATGCATATTCTTCTAATCTCATACGTAATTCCTCCAATCCTCCTACTAATCAACATGCATCATTCACACATAAACATCAAACATATTAGCATCACATTTCTTTCAATTCCTCTAACAAGAATACATCATACATATCAAAATTCATCTATATTAAACAAGAATTGGACATGGGTGATTATTCAAGTCATCATTCTTATCATAACAAATGGGTTTCACCCCAAAACATCAAATTAACCCAAACCATGCATAATCCATGTTCTAGATGATGATTCTAACACCTACTCATACTCAGTTTCATACCAATTCACGGATTAGAACATAACCCACTTCGTGCAAGATCACCAATCTAGGTTTTAAGACATACCTTATGATCCCCTTATGAATGTGATCATTAATTCATGCTCGGTTGTGAATTTGAGCTTTGTTTAGCCTTTCAATTTGATGGATTAGATGAAAGTTAGGGTTTTGGCTCCCATGGAGCTCATGCTCTTTCTAGAACACACGAAGTGTGTGTTTGTGTGTGTGAAATTTTCATATATTAATTCACTTTCATTTTGTCCCACTTTAGTCCCTTGTGTTTGCCACTAAAACATATTTGGCACAACTTTTGTCATTTAATACTTTTGACCACCCACTTAACTAGGTTAAATAACCTAGTTATTTATTTCATGATAAGTCGTATAGGAACATACGGCAATATAAACATTCGGGTTTTGGGGTGTTACATAATACATAAAGGAATTAAGCTAATTCGGGTCAGAACTGAAAGTCAAAGCAAAAGTCAAGCTTTTGCGACTTTCGGTTGCGAACCGAGCTTAGACTTAGAATTGTCGGGTTGAACATGTTTAGACATGTTCTAATAATATTTACCAAGTTATTTAAGTGACAAAATATGATTCATAATCTCTACATTATCAGTTTTGATTATTATTTGAAAATCTGACTAGTTTGACTTTTTGACTAATTACATTGACCAGACAATTAACTAAGTAAACGTGATCATTAGGAGGTTCCCTTTTGAGGGATTAACACCTACCTAATTACGATCACGTAGGCATATTCGCCTCGAACAATGGCTTGACCGTTTAGGTCTAAACCGAAGGTCAAAGCCGTTTTGCGACACTTTTGACTTTCGGTCTTTAAACGCATAAAAACTGAACTAGAGTGGCTAAGGACACTTACAAAGGGTCCTAGCTCGAAGATTAAACTAGAAAGAGCTTCCTTTTTTATCAGGAACCTCAGAGAAAGAGAGAAGAGATGATTTTGAAAGGTGCAAGTTCAAGTGTTCACCCATTGCACCTATTTATACTAATCCAAGGAGTTTCAAGATTAATCCAGGTGTTTTTGATCATCCTCAGATCATTCCAAGTGTCCTAGTGTCAGGAAATACCATCAAACAATCCCTGGTTTCGAGTTCTGAGCTTGCAATGTCGGTTTGTGTGGGTAACAAGGCTGCTACATGCAGCTGCCAGTTTTTTCGTTACTGGGCATTCTCTCGCGGGCCGCAAAGGAGATAAGGGGAAGTTTACGCGTGCCGCGACTCTCCTTTGATCAGGTAAAACAAGTTTCAAGTTTGGCAGTTTCAGTCCCTGGTCCTTTAGAACTTTATTTAACTTTCATTTTTGGCATTCTTGGCCCCTAAAGTTAGTTTTCAATGATCTTTAAGGTTTAAATAAACACCGTTAAGCTTTTGTTCGGTTCAAGGTCACCCGAATACCTTAGTTTCTCTCGTTGACGCTTTTAACCCTTATACTTGAAATCTTTCACAATTAACACATAACGATATCGAAACCTTGTGAATTTATTATCATGTACTCTCGGGAGTATAATCGAACATTATGAAGCCCCGGGTTCGTTAAAAGGTCACTCAGAGGTAAGAATTAACATATCGACACGTTTAACCCGTTTATCTTAGAAAGTTTCCATTTCTTTTACAAACGGCTTCTCATGTCCAATTATTTACTCGTTTGAGACTACAAACATAGTGTAAGGTCAATCAGAGGCGTGAGTTTAGCATGTTGACACTTTTAGTCCCTCCGCATACATCTTTTCACTGTTTGTCAACTTTAGTCCTTCTAACTCAAACTTTTACACGTTTAGGGTTTTGGACACGTGTCTTCACATAACTGGACACGATTTTACGAGGTGTTACACTATTATATGAGACCAATTTCATACTAACCTTGAGGTGCATGTTAAAAATATTTTTTTAAAGAAATAAATATAAAACCGTTTTCTATAAAAAGGAGGAAATTATTCACCAACATATTTGTTGACCCAAAAATATATTTTTCTAACGTGGTACAGGTTTTCAAAGTTGATGATCAAGTGATATGGACACGTAGCATGGGCCTTAGGAAATTAAATTGAAATCTTGATATGTTTGTTTTGAACAATGTATGAACAATTTTGATTATTATATGTTATGTGACAATTTAAATGGATATGCTTTAAATATTGAAGCAATAATTAGTTGTCATGAGCTGTGGGCAATCATCATGCCCCGTACCATTCCACTGCGGGTCGGGGTGTGACAGCAACTATTTTGTTTTTAGCGCCACGCAAACAACACTATTAAAGCCTTAGCGACATGTGAACAACTTGAAAATTCGTAAAAACCCTAGTTCAATGTATATAAACAACTTTTGACCAATCTATTCGAGATAACTACTTCCAGACGTAAAGTTGAGAGCTTTAGGGCGATTTTGGATTGGAGAAGCCAGATTCAATCCAGAAGTAAAGCAGGGAGTCGCAAATCGGGTTGGTCACGCTTATTCAGATTATGTTTTGTGATTCTTTTTGTTCAATCAGATTTTTAGACATGATGTTCAGGGATATTATGACCCATTTACTGTTTTTAACCATGATTGTTGGCTAAACTTCTATAGCTACCTAGGTTTTGGATGAATGATTGTTGAATTTTGGTGATTTCTCAGTTTTATGGTTATTATTGATGGATTAACGTTAATGTAAAGAACTTATTATTACAGTTGATCTGAGGTGTATATATTTAGATCTGATTTGTCATTGGTTTATGTTCCATATGCTTCTTGTTGAATATCTTTTAGTTATAGTTGCATATTTAGGTCTATTGTGTGTTTGTGATTAGTTTATGGTTTTGCTAGACATAGTAGTCCATATGAACATTGATTGAGGTGATAGATAGTCAGGTAGTCTTTGTTATTAGGTGTTTAGGTGCAAAGGATCTAGAGGAGGTTTCCCTAGATTTCCTAATATCCTTGTTATTTCGTGTTTTATCAATTGTTCTTAGGTTACCCCTTGCATCTTAGAGTGTATTGAGATAGTGAAACTGAGAGGTAATCTATCTTTCGGGTACATTAGTGCTGTTGGAGAACCTGAGAGGTAATCCGACCAACCGGTGAGTTTCACACGCCCCTTAGGGTTTCTTTTTAGGCCACACTCGGAGAATGATCAGGTTGGTGTCGTATTATAAGATCCCGGTTCCATCATAGTTTTCATACCTCGAGAGAAATCCAAGATTCACAATTAGGATTCCTGACCTAGGTAGTGCCATTCCCCATTCCTGAGTTCTCTGAGTGATCAATTTGATAGTTGGTAGTTTTAGTACTCTTTAGTTTAGTTTTCCCTAGTTTGAACCAATCAAAACCTTCTTTTCCAAAAAACCAAAACAAATCTTTTAAAACTCGTACAGTTAGTTTTCAGAGTCTAGTTTAGTTATTGTTAGTGTCATGAGGGTTTTTATATCCAGACTTCCATTAGGCTTTACTACATTCAATAGGTACACTTTCCTGTCATTGTGGTCTAGTTTAGGGATTTTCCAGAGTTTAACTAGAGTGTCCAAGTTAGATTTTAGCTAGTTTTTCGTAGACCATATTCCGCACATCAGAACTCTATCGAAGTCTCAAGTTATAGGGACCATTAGTTTTTAGTAGACCATACAAAACACATCAGAGTTTATCTAGCGTTTTCTCAATGTCCAACTCTCCATGTCCAATATCTCAAATTATAACACTAGTCCAATGCATAAAACCGAATTGACAACAGGTCTAATTCAGCTGCTCTAACACTTGTGATTTCGAACGCTCTAGTTAGCATGTTTAGTCTTCAAAATAATGTTGAATCTTAAAGATCAAGACATCATGGTGTCGTGAAAGTTAAATATTAAATGTTGAAGGAAGTGAGACCCTAAAAGCACAAGATCAAAGCATCATCAAATCCATCGTCGCGTCATGTTATCCCCTTTAGGGGCTGTTTGGCAACATCTGAATCAATAAGTGCTGAATGATTAAGAGGTCTGAATGGTTAAGAGACTCTGAACCATTAAGTGTTGAACCACTAAAGTGTTGTTTGGTTGCACCTCTGAGTGACTGTGTAAAATGACATTTTTACCCATCTGAACTACTTTGTAACATATAAATGTAATCGGAACAAATCAAATTAAAACAAGGTCGATTAAACAACGATATCCAGGGCATCAATTGAATGTAAAAAATGGAACCACGTAATCGGAACAAATCAGTCACATGCTTCATGAAACATATAAACGAAATCGGAACATTTATGTCTAAACAACACATAAACTTTTGTTAACCTATAACAATAATACGATAAAACCCTAGGGCATCAATTGAATGTAAAAGATGGAACATAAGGTCAAACACTTACAGGTAGAGAGGAAGCGGCTGTAGTGGAGGCCGCTCACAGATCAGTCGTCGGCAGAGAGGAGGCGTCGACAGAGAGGAGGCGGCTGTGGTGGAGGCCGCTTACAGGTCAGACACGGCAGAGATGAGGCGGCTGTGGTGGAGTCCGACGATGTGGAGGGCGGCTGTGGAGGAGGAGGGCAGCGATTGTGGAGGAGTAGAGAGGAGAGGAGATGGGGCTGTGGAGAACTCGTGAAGGGAGCGACGTATTGTTATGTTAGGGCAAAGGGCATACAAGTCCAATGTTTCATTCAGATGTATTCAGATGTGAAAAGTAGCTGAACCATTCAGAGCTGAATGGTTCCATTAAGAGGTAAAGTTTTTGTGAACCAAACAGCCTAGCCTCTGACCGATTTAGAGGCTTGCCTCTGAATGAACCCATTCAGATGTAAACAAACACCCCGTTAGTTTTACCTCTTGACGTTTTACCTCTTGAGTTTCTGTGTCCGCTCACAAAAGTCAAATTAAATTTGGTAAAGCTATGTTACTATTCCACATTTAATTTATACTTTTTTTTTAGTTTTTTCCTTTTGTTATGTGATGACTCTTATTTACATGTGTTGTATGCGATGCAAGATAAACCATAGGATTGGTTAACAACTTTCCTACAAATCAAAACAAAATAATTTTTATATAAGAACATCCGTAGGAGGAATGTCAACTCAGCCCAAGGGCGTGACACATCACCCCCTTGGGTGTGGTGATTGAAGGTGTCGTCACATCCACAAGAACTTGTTCCAAGTACTCATGTCCTAATCCACTCAAATTATATATATGTATATTTAAAAATAATAACTAGGTAATTATTACTAAATGATCTAAACCCGTGATGACATCAGGCCATGTGTTGTAGTCTTGGAAGAGTTGGCATCCCTTGCCACGTCAGGAGCCCCCAACACCATATCACAAGGGCTTTAGCTCTCTGGGTATGGGGAGAACTAGGGACTTGGGGTAGAAAAAAAGCCTCACAACAATAATATCTAGCAATCTCAACCCTAATACCACATTTCACATAAAACTCCATAGCACCCTTTAAAGCCCCAAAGGGTAGAGAAAAAAGCTTACCTACACGACAACCCTTTTCCATCTTAATACCCCTTTAAAACCCTTCATTCCAAGTCCACACCACATATTCTCATTCATAGGAGTTCAGGTGCGGTTTCCATCATAGTATATTATCTAATAGACAACATTTTTCATTCATATCATGTAACTATTTCTATTTTTTCATTCATATTAACGTAACTATCAGACCATGTGTAGTGGAAAGGTGAAGTGGGCGTGAAGCTGCTCCATATTACCCCGTACACCGCCCCCGGGGCGTGGTCTTCTTTTTTTTTTTTGTCCAAGACGTGTTTGTGAAAATGCCCTATCTGAATTGAATGGACCAGTAGAATTTTTTTGCTTTGGTTTTTGTTTTATTTTTCTAAAAAAATAATAATAATTGTGTAATCATTGTAGAGACATTATGAAACATTATATCACTACACCCCTTTTTAACTTCAGATTTCATAATGCCGTCACGTGTCACTTCATACCTAAGAAAGGTGCATTATGATAATGCACTACACCCCTTTTAACTTCATATTTCATAATGCCCTCATGTCACGTGTCGCTTCATACCCAAAAGAATTATAATAATGTCCCACTACACACGATGTTACTGTCACTGTTAAATATCAAAACTAAGGGGCTGTTTGTTAGCCACTTAATGGTTCCATTCAGAGGAAACCTCTGAACCGGTCAGAGGCACACTTGTTTGGTTCAGTAAAAAGCCCACATCTGAATGGTTCCATTCAGATATTAGAAGTCGCTGAATGAAGTTTTTCACAAAATACCCTTTGCCCTACCTTTTCTCCCTCTCGCTCTTCACAGTCGCCCCGCCTCCATCTCCATCTTCCTCCACCGGCCTCCTCCACCTCACCGGCCTTCTCCACCTCACCGGCTCTCCTCTGCCGCTGCGTCTCTCAGGTACCCTCTCGCTCTTTTTTTCAGTAACGGTGAAAATTTTGGAAGACGTTGATTGAGAATAATGAGTGCGTGTGTCGTCGGAAGAGTTCCGGTGACGGTGGCGGTTGTTTCCGGCGGTAATAAGAAGGTTGAACGATGAATCATCGGTAGCTTTTCTGCCATTGATTGTGAGATTGTGATCTTACAGAATCAGAGAAACAAGATAAGGTGTGAATGGATAAAAAGATATGCAGATCTGTCAACGAATTGATTGTTGATCGGTGGGATTTTCTTTGGTTGCCTGAATTTAATAACAGCTTTTTTGGTGATTTGTTTGTTATGGGATTTTCTTTGGGTTGAGTAAATAAACACATCACATACATGCCCCTTCTTATTTTTTGTTTACTAGTGAAATGGTGTTTTGTTGTGATTTGATTTATAGTGAATTGATGCTAATTTGATGTGTGTAGAGTTTGAATTGGTTTATTGTTGTTGATGATTTATGTGTATTTGCTTATGAGAAATAATGAATTAGGTGTTGTTTTAGAACTAATCAGTTAGGTATTTAGTTTTGTTCAGAGGGGTAAAAATGTCATTTTACACAGTCATTCAGAGGTGCAACCAAACAACACTTTACTGGTTCAGCTCTTATTGGTTCAGAGTCTCTTACCCATTCAGACCTCTTATTCATTCAGCACTTATTGGTTCAGATGTTGCCAAACAGCCCCTAATTCTAACTTTGAATCCACCACAACCACTAACTTCAACCATGTCAATCCATCACAACAAACACAAACCACCAAGGGGGTAAACCGCAACACCTTCCAAACTACAAGGACCTAACAAAAATAATATCCCACCCAACCCTCCTCCGCGTTCATCTCTTTCTCTCTCATCAATCTCACAAAAAAAAACCCAGATTTCCCCAAATTCATCTCAAATTCATCATAAAAACCCTAAATTCATCCAACAATGATGATGCTGGTGACCTGCTCGAATTGCCACACGCCGCTGCAGCTACCACCGGGAGCTACATCGATACGATGCGCAATTTGTCAAGCCATCACGCACCTCGGCGATCCACGCAACGCGCCGCCGCAACCACCTCATTCCGGCGGTCATCCTCCACCGGCTCAATCTTCATACCTTCCTCAACCGTCTCCGTACAACCACGCGCCGCCGGGACCGCCGCCGTCTGCTCACGGCCGGAAAAAGGCGGTGATTGTTGGCATATCGTATAAGTTTTCGAGACATGAACTTAAAGGATGTATTAATGATGCTAAGTGCATGAAATATCTTTTGATTAATAAGTTTCAGTTTCCTGAAGCGTCTATTATTATGCTCACCGGTAGGAACCCTAGTTTGTTAGATTTTGTTATAATTGCTTACTGTTTTTGTAAATTTGTTGAAATTGATGTAGGTTTGGTATAAATTGTGCGCATTGATTCGCGCATGATGCGTAAGCTGATGCTCGCATAATGCGAAAGTTGATGCGCGTATCAGGAGCGCGTGATGTGAAATTGATGCGCGCATCACGAGCGTATAAAGCGCAAGTTGATGCGCGCATCAGATCACATGATGTGCATGTGATGAGGCATGATGCGGTGTCTTATGCAGTTAAGCCGTATTTGAACAAGTACGACGGATGCAATAGGTTTGAGTTTTTATTAAAATCTGATTTAACAAATCTATTTAATATGACTAGAGATGATGAGAATATTTTATATTCTTTTTTTTCCTGAAAGTTAATAAGCTAGAATATTATCTACGAAAGAACTTTTTAGAGATTTTCTCATAACGAATGGCTACGTGATGCTCGCATCACTCATCAGCTTTTGGATCAAAAGGCATTTGAGCGGCACATGCTTTTTTAAAAACCAAGACTGTAGGCAGTGGCGAAGCTTGTAAATTTCCACCGGGGGGTCGGAATTCATCGAACCTAAAAATTCTATATAAGTAAAAAAAAATTATAAAAGGGGAAGAGGGGGGGGGGGGGGGGGGGGGATTGAAAACGTATATACCTAAAAAATTCTACACGGAACGTACATACATAATAACACTACTGAGCGAAAAGTTCCGGGGGTCGGGCGCCCCTCCCGGCCCCTTGATAGCTACGCCCTTGACTGTAGGATTATGCTTATACTTTGTAAATCCATTTATTCTGCTGATTGTAAATGATTTTGGATTTTGAAATTGTTCCTTACAATTGCAGAGGAAGAAAGAGATCCTTATAAGATTCCAACCAAACAGAACATGAGAATGGCAATGTTTTGGTTGGTCCAAGGTTGTCAGCCTGGAGATTCACTTGTATTTCACTATTCTGGACATGGTTCACGGCAGAGAAACTATAACGGTGATGAGGTTGACGGGTACGATGAAACGTTATGCCCCTTGGACTTTGAGACACAGGGTATGATCGTTGATGATGAGATTAATGCAGCTATTGTCAAACCTCTTCCTGTTGGGGTTAAACTTCATGCCATCATTGATGCTTGTCATAGTGGCACTATACTAGATCTCCCATTTCTTTGCAGGATGAACAGGTGTGTTTATGTTTATGTTTCCTCATATGATACACAACATATGTTTTCTTATTGGTAATGCTTATGTTTTGGTTTGTGATAGGAGTGGGCAGTACGTATGGGAAGATCATCGTCCGAGGTCTGGTATATGGAAAGGCAGCAATGGTGGTGAAGTTATTTCCATAAGTGGTTGTGATGATGATCAAACATCTGCTGATACGTCTGTAAGTTACAACTGTACACACCCTTGATTAACATTATCGTATAACTTAAATGTAGATAAGTGTTTAAAACTTTAAAGTGATGAATTATTTGTGGGAACAGGCTCTATCGAAGATCACATCGACAGGGGCCATGACTTTCTGTTTTATTGAAGCTATAGAGCATGGAAACGCTTCTACTTATGGGAGCTTATTAAGCTCCATGCGTAATGCCATTCGTAGTGCAAGAGGCGGTGGTGGTGGTGGTAGTGGTGGTGGTGCAGTTGTCAATTCTCTTCTCACTATGTTACTGACCGGCGGCAGTCTTACTGGTGGACTATCAGGAGGGCTAAGCCAGGTATACATGTTGGGTGACTTTCGACCTGTTTGACCTATTTGACCCGTTTCTTTTTTAACCATTTTTAATTTTAACTGTTTTGACTCATAACTTAACTTGTATCGGCCCACTCATAAGTAAACGAGTCAAAATTGACATGTATTGATTAAAAGACTCATGTTATATGTTCAATTTGTGACAGGAGCCTCAATTGACCTCATGCCAGCCTTTTGACGTGTATGCAAAACCGTTTTCCTTGTAACATATGACACCGTTTGTTCGACTAGTGTACAGTTCACTGGCTTAGGAGAAAGTTCTTGCTTTCTTCACAGAGGTTGGTTAATAATTTTATAATTTATGATTTTGGGGAACCTTTGTGTAACATATGCTTTTTGAAGCAACAATATATTTTTTGTTTTGTTTTGTTTTTAGACTCATTTGGGCAACTTTCCCCTTTATTTTCTTGTTTATGGATGTTATTTATGATGAAATAAGAATTATAGCCCTAACGAATGTTGTTAACGGCGTCGTCCTGATCATCACAAAGTTGATGGCTGGTAGGGATGACGGTTTTAGTTGTACCAATGTTGGTTTGAACTCAAGCCAAGGAAATATACCGACTGGAACCGCCATCCGGACTTGAGAAGAATAAAGGAAAGGAAAATGTTATGTTCGATTTCAGAACTCAAGCCGTAACCATAGCAAACCTAAAATGCATTTTAACACCATTAAGTAGGCATCAAAACTAAACCTTACTAGAAGCATTTCCAGGCCATGTATGTCTGTAATTTATTTTAAAAACGAAATCTAATGGGTTGAGAGCAAACCTCCAACTAATCTTCAATGACGAAAACTAAAAACAGAAATTTATGTTCGTAGGAATTGAACCTACGAATTCGTCAATAATGAGTTGGGTGTTTTAACTATTCCGTCATGGATGGATGCTTAGCGAGCTAACGAGTCAAAGGCTTTTTTTTTTTTGAAAGGAAACTTTCATTAGACCAAAAACGCAGCCAGCCCAAAACTGGGCAGCCCGAACAACAAAACAAGAGATTACATAATTACAAATTTACATCAATCAACCCAAGAAATATCCTTATGTTTCGATCGAGTACCACAAAAAAGTGAAAACCCAACGCCTTCACCTGACTGATGATGTTATCAATTTTAATTCTCTTATTTGAGAATAAAAGATCGTTTCTGGCCTTCCATATACTCCATCACCCAATCGTAACCAATCCTTGAATGTTATCCTTCTTCTGTTGTGATGAAACACAGGTTAAGACCAAGGTTAATCTGTGTGGTTCTTTCTTCTGTGGGTTCAATCTCCTTTCTTACTCGTAGGAATGACCTGGGTCCTGTAAAACAGCAACACCGTCAGTCTCGTTAAGAGGGGAATATGGGGGTTTCCCTCTTAACCAGCCTCCGGCGTGAGAATAAGTGTTATTCTGAGGGAGAATAAACAGTGTGTGTTGAGTGTGAGAGTATAGAGAGCAAGATGATTCAACCTGGATGATGAAGGGTCCTATTTATAGCCGGAGGGTGAAGGAGGGAGGAGCAGCTGTGCCAGCTGTGGTTGCGCGCCAGCTGTCCGACCAAGGGGAATATCCTTTTGGTCTCCTCTGCCGTGGTCAGTGTAGTGGTACACGTAGCGCGCTCACATTTGCCTATTTTGGAGACGTCGTACTGGTCCTGTCGGACTGCTCCTTGATTCGTCGCAGGCCTACCTGGCGCTTGATGTCTAGTGACACGTGTTGTCCTTTTTGCCGGATGGAGCATCTTTGGTGCCACCTTGATGTTTTCCAGAATTCTGGATGATCCTGCTGATGTAAACGCCACATAGGATGGAAAAGTGGTGTGGTCCTTGCCATGTGGGCAAGGAATTGGAACCATACCTCTTCAAGTCCCCCCAGTCCAGTGTGCCTTCTAGTTGAGTTGATCGTCTAGGAGGGATTCTGGACTTATGAAGGTAGTGGTTTCTATGGCGTATGTTTCCTATGCGAAGTTTGTACCGTATGGCGCCTGCTTTTGTGGAAAGCTTGAAAAGTTGAGCCAAATGGACGCATGGCGCATGGGTTTTGGCAACTTGAAAAGTTGAGCCAAATGGACGCATGGCGCATGGGTTTTGGCAACTTGTAAAAGTTTGAGCCAAATGGACGCATGGCGCATGGGTTTTGGCAACTTGTAAAAGTTTGAGCCAAATGGACGCATGGCGCATGGGTTTTGGTAACTTGAAAAGTTGAGCCAAATGGACGCATGGCGCAATGGCACCTGTTGTTTTTCTTCTAAAGGAAGTTTTGTTGTCTTGGGAGGGAGCGACTGATGTGACTGTCTGGTGTCCTCTGTCTTATCGGAGGTGAACAGGCGCCTTTTCAGTCATGTCAGTTACTTTCTGTCAAGGTGTCAGGCGTCTGTTTACCTGCTCCCGAAAAAAGAGGTGACGTCTTCTCTCTCTTTTGACGTGTTTCTCCCCCATTGGTTGCCTTTCTGGATTCTGACGGCCCACTACCCATCGCATTAAATGCGATGGGTATAAATATAAAGGCGGTTTCTCCTTCTTCCCCACTTTTCAAAATTTGAAGTTTGGTTCTCTCCCACTCCTTCGTCTTTTCTCCTTCTTTTCTTTGAGTGTTTTCGTCCAACTTCTGATTTTCATCATGTCTGGGGCGAATCCTTCCCAGAAGAAGAAGAAGAGAAATAAAGGGAAAACTCCTCCGGGTCCCGACCAGGCGGTTATAGGGTGGAAAGAAGAGGAGTTCCACAATCTGGTGGGGGAGATGGGTTTTCTCCCTGAATGGGGAGCCCAGTATCCGACTGCTGGTTCTACTGCTATGGATGCACCCCCGGGCTACATGACTTTGTATGCTGCGTTTTTTCGGGAGGGCAACTTCCGACTACCAATCACCAGGTTTACTGCCAAAGTTTTGAGGAACTACGGGCTCCATCTTTCTCAGATCAATGCTATTGGGCTTCCCCGTATTACTCATTTTGAGTTTGTTTGCATGGCTAACCGTGTGGAGCCAACTTTTGCGATGTTCAACGTCTTCTATACCGTTACGTATACCAGTGGCTTTTATTCTTTTAACTCTCGGACCGGTGTTGCTCCAGTTTGTTCTGTTCCTTTGAAGAGTCTTCATGACTGGAAACAAAAATTTTTCTATATTCGCCGATGTGTTATCCCTATGGATATGCATTACCGGTCAGTGAATGAGGGTATTCCGAAGATAGACGTTTTATCGGGTTTTGCTGAAGAGGGTTGGTATAAGAATGTAACACATAAAGCTACAGCCATTTCTCAGTTGGAGGAGATGGCTTTGGTTGGTGCTGGGATGAGTTTGTTGTGGGTTCCGAAGAATCCTCTGGGTGTTCCTGTGTACGGTCACCAAGGCAAACGTATGTATTTTTATTATTATTATTATTATTTTATTTTACAGTCTGTTTTCCCTTATTCCTTTGTGTTTTGCAGTGGGATATAGCTTGTTGAATGTTTTGGATCCAAAGGTTGCGGGTGCCATGGTTGAGGCGATCCAAGAAGACGGGAAACCGGCTTGGTTGGAACAGATTCGCCCGCGTTTTCTGCATCCCACAAGTGATAGCTTTGCTGCTTATGCCGATGTTATTTTAGGTGAAACTGATGAAGGTGACCCTATTGGTCCCACCCGAGAGGAAGTTGTTGTTCTCTCGAGTGGACGTTCTGGTAGATCCCTTGGAGGTCTAACTTCTCATTCGGCGCGTGCAGGTCCTGCGCAGGGTGTTGTTAATGAGCCTGTTCAAGAGATTGTTGGTGATGATGATGATGTTCCAGTTGGGCCTACTGAATCACTGGAGACGAGAAGAAAAACGAAAGCTGATATGCCAGAGAGGAAGGAGCAGAGGGTTGAGGGAAGATCTGCTGGTACTTCTCGTAAGCGACCCTCTACTCTTCCTGTCCTAGATTACGTAGTTGTTTCTGATACATTGTCTGGTTTAGGGACCGGAGAGAAACCTCGTGGGTCCGATCCGGACGACCGCGCTACCTTGACGGAACTGATGAGGAAAAAAGCTGTTGATGACAAAAAGCGGAAACTTGACGAGCAGGCTGCTGCTCTTCTTGCTTCGAAAAAGGCTAAATTCCATAAGGAAACTCCTCCTGCACCCTCTGAATCTGAGATTGATATGGGTATATTTAGTGGGGGTCGTGGTAATCTCTTGGAGGAAATATTTGCTGCCTCTGCTCCTACAGGTGAAGCATTTGTGATTGTGGGCTTTGTCATCTGGATTTTTGCTTGTTTTTTACTTTTGTTTTTATCTTGTCTCAGGTGTCAAGTCAGGTAGACCACCGCGCGGGGTTGATGTTTCAAAGATTACTCCTCCTACTTCTCCGCCGTCCAGGACCATTGACTTGTCTCCTCCTCGTGATGATCATGGGAAGAAGAAAGAAGATGATGTGACCACTGAGCATGTGGGTGAAGGTGGTGGTGATGCTGTTGGTGTCGATGGTGCAGGTGGCGATGCTGTTGGTGTCGATGGTGCAGGTGGTGATGGTAGAGGTAAGGGTGTTGACACTACAGTGGAGTCCAGTCAAACCGCTCCATGTCAAACCATTTACACCAAACGTCCTCCGGGTGACGGCGGTGGGGCTACTTCGGGTGTTGTCCACAGCCCTCAATTTGAGAATGTTCGTGCTGATTCTTGGGATACACAGAACCCTGCTTGTGATGATCTGCCACATGCCCCTCGCTGGAATCTAACCCAGGGTTCCAGGATGAATGATCTGGGTAACTGTCATGATTTCTTCTCGCTATCTCTCCCCCCTACTGAGAGGATGTTTCAAAAGAAGCGCAATCGGTTTGAGTTGTTAGATGATCATGTGCGTGCTGGGGTTAACTATTTCGCTACTTCTCAAGAGATTGTGCGTGAATGGAGATTGATGGGAGAGGAGACAGTTGAATTTGAAGATGAGAAGAGGGCATTTGCTGAGGAGAAAGAAAAATTTAATGCGGAGAAGAAGGGTTTGCTATGGAGGGTTGCGGATGCTGAACGGAAATTCGAGCAAGAGAAACAGGTCAACGTTCAAAAGCAAAAGGACTGGGAGTCTGCCTGTGAACGTACTAATGTCGAGATGCGATCTCAACGTGACACTATTGTGCGTTTGTCTAGTAAAAAGTCAGAGATTGCTGAGGAAGCTCAACAGGCGCGTGTTGCGTTTGAAAAGAAAGAAAAAGAGTATGTTGATCGTATTGCTAAACTGGAAAACCTTGCTAAGCAGAAAGTTTCTGAGTGTGAAGCTGCTGATCGTCTTCTTGAGGAGAAGGTTGCTGAGTGCAAGGCCTCTGAACTTCTGCTTGAAGAGGTTTCTGCTGATTGCAAGTGGCTACTTTCGCGCGCCGTGCCTTTGGTAACTTCCTTTGTTTATTTTGTTTTCTAGTGTGTTGTACTGTTTTCTTACCTTGTTGTATTTTGCAGATTGCGGATCGTATTGTTAACTCTCGCGAACTTGCTACTTACATGTTTGAATTGGGTCAAGCGGGGTACAATAGTGGTCGGAAGTTTGGCTATGCTGAGGGTAAAGCTGCAGCTGTCAGTAATGAAAAAGATCACCACTTCGAGCTTTACAAAGAGAACTGTGATGGTAAATATGCTGCCAAGCGCAAGGAGTTCGCTTCCCTGACTTTGCCGTTGTTAAGGCTGCTCACAAGCTATCCCGGAAGCCAGATGGTGTTGCCTTACTGAAGAAGGCTCTTGGTGATGAAGGTAACGCGGCTGGAGGTACTGGGACCAGTCATCCCACGTGAAGGATTCCGGCCTGCGTGCCGCGTATGGCCTTAGACGGCCCTGTAATCATTTGACAACTTTGTGAACAATATTAATTTTTTCTTACCTGTTATGCTTGTGAACATTTGATTATGCTTGACGTTTGTTATGTTAATATTCGCCTTTGTTTTGTGCGAATTTTGTTATTGTCATAATATGTGCATATATAATTACTTTGATTTAGGTATCACGAATGAATGATGGCGCTGACAGGTTGTGTTGTGTTAGTTACAACGTTTTATTCTGTCGTTCATGTGCGCAGGTTGGTTCGTGGATACGAAGTGATCGAGTTACAGGTTATTGTGTGGACCCAGCTGTGCTCAGCCTTGGGGGTGTTTACAATGTTTGTTTATCCTGTGTTCGATGTTTTCGTGTTTATGTGGGCACGAAGTTTTATTTGGCGTTTTTTAGGCTTTAGTTGTGTTTTTGACCCGGCTGTGCACTTGTTTGTGACAAGTCTTGGAGGTCTACAACGTTTCCTAATGGTCGAGCCATTTATGTTTTCGTGTATGCCCAAAGTAATGTATGCAGTTATGACGAGAAATTTGCATTCCAAGGAATAGCCAAACACTTCTTGTATTAATGCTAACTGTGTTGGCGCGCGGCCGTTACAAGTACATAAAAAACTTCGGCCTTTTACATGTAGCATCTTCTTAACTGTTGGGCGTTCCAGGTTCTTGGAACTTCTTTGTCGTCTAGGGTGCGTAGCTTGTATGCCCCTTTTCCGAGTACCGCATCTACTACATAAGGCCCCTCCCACTTGGGGGCTAGCTTTCCCGGTTTTTCGGCGTTAGACGCCTCATTGTCCCTTAGGACGTAATCTCCTGGATTGAAGGTGCAGATGTGGACTTTGGAGTTGTAGTACTTCTCCAGTTTTGTCTTGTACTTTGCTTCATTTATCGCCGCCATCTCTCTCCTTTCTTCTAGGAGATCAAGGTCTAACCTCCGCTCTTCCTCGTTGTTGATCACGTTCATGGAAAGCATTCTTGGCGATGGCAGCCCGATCCTTGCTGGTATCACAGCCTCGGATCCGTAAACTAAGCTAAACGGTGTCTCCCCGTTGCTTGTTTTCGGCATTGTTCTATGGGCCCATAGTATGCTGGGCAGTTCATCAACCCAACCTCTTCTTTTGTCTCCCAATCTTGCCTTGATTCCGTCGACGATACTCTTGTTGGCGGCTTCCACTTGACCATTCCCCTGCGGGTGCGCAACCGAGGAGAAGGTGTGCTCAATGTATAATTCTTTAAACCACTGCTGAAGACCGTCTGCGGCAAAGTTCGTTCCGTTGTCGGTGATGATCCTGAGTGGTAGTCCAAAACGGCATATGATTTGTTCCCATATGAATCTTTTGACAACAGTGGATGTGGTTGATGCAAGTGCCTTTGCCTCTACCCATTTTGTAAAATAGTCAACTGCGACTATTATGAATTTGACAGCACCTGGGGCTTCGGGGAAAGGGCCGACCATATCTATTCCCCACTGCTGAAAAGGCCACGCCGTTGTGACTGGTACCAATTCATTCTTGGGGCGCATCGTTTTGGGGGCGTGTCTTTGGCATCCACTGCATTTCCTCAATTCTTTTACTGCGTCTAAATGCATCCCGGGCCAGTAGTACCCGACATTCATCACCTTTGCCACCACCATTCTTGGCCCGGCATGTATACCACAAATTCCTTCATGCACTTCTCTGATCAAATAGTTTGCGTCTTCGGGGTCGACGCATCGTAACAGTGGCCCGAGGTATGACTTTCGGTATAAAATTCCATCAACCATCCGATAATGTTCAGCCTTGTACTGGATTTTTCTCGCTTCAGCTTTGTTTTCTGGGAGTATTCCAGATTGAAGGTACGCTATTATCGGAGTCATCCATGACGTTGTTCCTACTTGAATAACGCTTACTTCTCTTAATGGCACTGATGGGTTGCTCAAAACTTCTATGCGCACATCCTTTGCCAGGTGTTGAAAACTTGTAGATGCGAGTTTACTCAGCGCGTCTGCTGGTTTATTCTCGCTTCTATTAATGTGGTGCACCTTGTAGGAATAGAAGGTTTGTAGCAACGTCTTTGCTTGACTCAGGTAGAGCGCCATTACATCTCCTTTGGCTTCGTATTGCCCGTTGATTTGCCCGGCCACTAACATGGAGTCCACATGTGCTTCGATGTGTCTAACTCCCATTTTGATTGCCAGTCTTAAACCAGCAAGGAAAGCTTCATATTCGGCTTCATTGTTCGTGCTCTTGAAATCCAAACGTATGGCGTAGGTGAATTCATGTTTGTCGGGGCTCACCAGCCGAAGCCCTGCGCCTGCGCCGTCTTCGTTTGACGCGCCGTCTGTATATAATAGCCACGGTTCTTCTGAATGTTGCCTTTCAGCTTTTTCCATTGCTTTACATTCCCGATCCTTGTCGTCAGGCACTTCTGTCATGAAGTCTGCTAGCACTTGGCCCTTGATTGCTGGTCTTGGCCTGAAGACCACATTATGGCCACCGAGTTCTATCGCCCACTTTGCTAGTCTTCCTGAAATCTCTGGCCTTGCGAGGATGTTGCCAATATTGTAGTTTGTTAACACGTGAATGACGTGGTTGGCAAAGTACCTGCGCAACCATCTTGATGCATGGATCAATGCGAGTACTAGTTTCTCCATGATGGCATACCGGGTTTCTGGGTCGGTCAAGGTTCGTGACACGTAGTACACTGGTGTTTGGATACCTTGTCGATCAACAAGTAACACTGCTCCTACTGCTCTGTCGGAGGCTGACAAGTATAGCACCAAAGGTTCTCCCTTGACTGGTGCAGTTAATGTTGGCAATCTGATGAGACAATCTTTCATCTCGCGGAATGCGCTTTCGGCTTCCGGAGTCCACTGAAATTGGCTTTTCTTCATGCAGTTGCGGAGTGTTTTGATAAACGGGAAAGATTTAGCTGCGTGATTGGCCAGGAAACGGTTAAGTGCTGCCAACCGCCCTGCCAATTTTTGCATCTCCTTGATCGTCGAAGGTGAAGGCATGCGTTCGATTGCTTGTATCTTATCAAGATTTACTTTGAAGCCATCTTTTGTGACGATGAAACCCAGGAATTTTCCCTCTTCCATGCCGAAAGAGCATTTCGCTGGGTTTAGCTTGATATTTACTCCGCGCAAGGTGTCAAACGTTTTTTGGATGTTCATCAGCATTGTATTCTCTTCTTTGCTCATAATGACTAGGTCATCCATATACACTTCGATGTACTTGCCGATAGCATCGTGGGATGTTTCATTCATCAGCCTCTGATAGGTCGCGCCCGCATTCTTTAAACCGAAAGGCATCTTGGTGTAGCAGTATAGCCCTGTCGGCGTGCGGAATGCGGTTTTGTCTTCATCTTGCACAGCCATCTGTACCTGGTGGTACCCCTTGTAACAGTCAAGGAAACACTTCCACCGGAATGTTGCCAGCGAATCAATCTTTTCATCGATGTCTGGTAGAGCGTAACAGTCGCGCGGACATACCTTGTTTAGATCCTTGTAATCTACACACATTCTCCAACTACCATTTGGCTTCTGTACCATTACTGGGCTCGCCACCCATGTTTGGTATCTGACTTCTCTGATGATTCCCGCATTTAACAACTCCATCACCTGTTCTTTCATAGCATCGTGTTTTATGTCTCCTAAGTGGCGCTTGGCATGTACCACCGGCTTTGCTTCTTCTGAGACGTTTAGTCGATGCTCAGCTATGTGCCGTGGAACACCCACCATGTCCGCTGGTGTCCAGGCGAACACATCCATGTTTTGGAACAACAGCTTTTTTAGCGTCGCGCGCGTTAGACCGGATATTGCAGGTCCTAAGGTAACTATCTGTTCTGGGTATGCGCTGTTTAACACCCATTTTTCTGCTTCCGCGCATGGTGCTGGTTTACTTGCCTTTGCAGGTCTGAGTTCATCTGTTGCTAAGACTTCTTTGCTTGTGTATATTATTGCTACCCCCGTTTCTGTTGGGAATCCCACAGCTGAATGTGGACCGGAGCAAATCATACTGAAGTCTCCTTGAGACTCTCTTCCCAGGAGGATGTCATGTCTTGAATGTGCGGGTAGCACCATGAATGTAACATCTTCTGTTCTTGAATTCCTTCCATCCGAGAGCAACACCGGGAACGATATCTGTCCGAGGGGAAAGACGGCTTCATTGCAGAAACCAGTGAGTGGGTAATCAACTGGTTCTAAGCGTGCCTTATCTTCCTGATCGAATTGATTGAAACATTGTTCATATATGATATCCGCAGTGCTCCCTGGATCAATGAAGATGTAATCGGTTTGGTAGTGTCCGATCACGCCCGAGATGACTATGGGTCTTCTTTCTCTTGGGCCTCCTCTTACAATAGGAAAAACAACCTGCCTTTCGCGCCACGAGTCGTCTTGTGTGCGCTTGTTGTAGTTTTTCTTTGGCCTTCGCTGACCTCCTTGAATCATGTGGGTTTCTAATTTCCGGAGTTTTTTGTTATCTGGTCCTTCTTCTCTTCTTTGTATTTGGCGGTAGTCGCGCTTTCCGCCCTTTACCAAATGAGTGAGTTTTCCATCCCTTAAGGCCCTTTCTATTTCTTGCTTTAAACTGAAGCAGTCGTCGGTTAGGTGACCCGTGTCTTTGTGAAACTCGCAGAAAAGATTGGGATCTTGACCCCTCTTGTTTCGCATTTGTAAGGGTGGTTTGAACTGGTGATTTTCAGTGGCCAAGACTTCGGAAGGGGTCTTTGTTAGTGGTGTCCACTGTTTTTCCCTGTTTTCTTTTTTTACCTCTTTCCGGTGGGCTATCTGATTGATTGTGTGGCGCGCATCCTCCCTTGCTGGGCTTCTCTCTCTGTGACCGGACGCTTTCCATGGTTGGCCTCTGCCCTTTTTGTTGTGCCGGTCATTGTGGTTATACCCGCGTTGACGGTGGTCATCACCGGTCAACTGTTTGTCTGTTTGCGCGATAGTTTTGGCTGCTTCAATGAAGGTTTCCCAATCTTTGGGTCCTCCGTCTCTTCCCTTTACACGTTTGATTAGATCATCGCACTTGACTGCCCTCATGAAGTGTGCGCGCATCATCTTTTCGCCTACATCTCCTATTTCCAGACATTCTTTGTTGTACCTAGTGATGAAGTCTTCTACACTCTCGTGGTCTCTGCGCCATATATTTAAACAATCAGCTGGGTCTCTGGTGTATCTACGTTGCTGAGAGAAGTGTGCAAGGAACTTCTCTCGGAAATCGACCCATGACTTGATTTTTCCTGCTGGTAGGCTGTCAAACCAAACGCGCGCTGCGCCGACGAAGGTTTGAGCGAAGAGATGGCACCATGTCGGTAAGTTCCATCCACCTGTTGCTCCAGCACCATTAAAAACTTGGAGGTGATCATCCGGGTCTGTCAAGCCGTTGTATTTGCCCACGTTGTGTGGCAGTTTCGTTTTGTCGATAGCGGCTGTGGCAATCTCTCTGATGAATTTCGAATTTTCAGCCATGTCATCTGGACGATAGCTCAAGGTGTAATCATGCTCTGCTTTTGGGTTATAACCCGCGCGCTTGTGAGGCTTGTATGCTTCATGTTCTGGCGGCAGTCTGCTGAACACTGTGCTTTCTTTGTATGTCTCGTCGTCTTCCTCTTTATAATTATCGAGCTCGTCGTTTATGTTGCGCGGACCTAAACGACTTTGTATTGGCTTCTTTGGTGGATGGGAATACTGCACATAGTTGCTCTCCGTTTCACCGTACGTGTCGCGTGTGTCGTGCGCACTTGGTTTTCTGATGTGTGGCACAGGTCCCTTTTCTGGACGCAAATTCCATGCATTGGTCTGCTGAGTTGTGTGCATACTCAGAGACCTTTGCGGTGGGGTAACAAATGCGGACTGGTTGGCTTGCGCTTGGAGCAAAGCCTGTTGCGCGCTGAGTTGTGTATAAACGAGGTTTATCGACGCCATTTGTTCGGCATACAAGGAAGCCAGAGTTTTTCCTTCTGGTAGCCCTAAGAGTGCAGAAAAATTCAGCTGTGCTTGTTCCGATGGAGCTGAGGGGCCAGCTCCATGGCTTGGTGTCTGCACTGGTGGGGGTGTTTGTTGGACTACCCCAGGTGGAGGTTGGAAAGTGGCTCCATTTGTGGTTTGGGTGATGATCCTAGTTGGATGTTGAAAAGTCGGTCCAGTTGTAGTTTGGCTAACAACCCTGGAGGCACTTCCAAAAATACTAGGAAAATCATTGTTTGTCGGCCCTTCTTGGATGATTTCGTTCCTTTGGCCCCTTTGGACCTGTGCTGTGTCCGAAACGAGCTCAAAGGAAGAAACTTCTCCGTCGACTTGGTGTGAAGGGTTTTGTTCAGCCATTTTGACGAGTGTTTTTCAAAAAGAAAAGAGATGAGAGTGGTTTTTTGCTAACTTCGGATGGCGCCAATGATGAAACACAGGTTAACACCAAGGTTAATCTGTGGGGTTCTTTCTTCTGTGGATTCAATCTCCTTTCTTACTCGTAGGAATGACCTGGGTCCTGTAAAACAGCAACACTGTCAGTCTCGTTAAGAGGGGAATATGGGGGTTTCCCTCTTAACCAGGCTCCGGCGTGAGAATAAGTACTGTTCTGAGGGAGAATAAACAGTGTCTGTTGAGTGTGAGAGTATAGAGAGCAAGATGATTCAACCTGGATGATGAAGGGTCCTATTTATAGCCAGAGGGTGAAGGAGGGAGGAGCAGCTGTGCCAGTTGTGGTTGCGCGCCAGCTGTCCGACCAAGGGGAATATCCTTTTGGTCTCCTCTGCCATGGTCAGTGTAGTGGTACACGTGGCGCGCTCACATTTGCCTATTTTGGAGACGTCGTACTGGTCCTGTCGGACTGCTCCTTGATTCGTCGCAGGCCTACCTGGCGCTTGATGTCTGGTGATACGTGTTGTCCTTTTTGCCGGATGGAGCATCTTTGGTGCCACCTTGATGTTTTCCAGAAGCTTCTAGAAGCTTCTGGATGATCCTGCTGATGTAAACGCCACATAGGATGGAAAAGTGGTGTGGTCCTTGCCATGTGGGCAAGGAATTGGGACCATACCTCTTCACGTTGCGAAAGCCCCGTCATCACATGAATGCTCAGAAGATCTTTAAAGGTGAAAGCGAAAATGTTGGGGATATTACACCATGAGCTCAAGTGCTGCCATAACAAAGTCGCCAACCAACAGGAGGAGAACAAATGATCGACGATTTCGTCTCCGGAGTTACACAGTGGGCAGGACACTTCATCAACAAAAACGTTTCTATTTCTAAGCACCACCCTGGTGGGAATTTTTCCCATTTCAGCCCGCCACACGAAGATGTTACACTTCAACGGAACCCACTTACACCACTCTACAACAGATCTATTATTGACATCCACCCCGAAACACAACAACTTCCTAACGTTTTTAACCGAGAACTCACCTGTCGTCCCTCCAATCCAGTGCCAACGGTCCGGAGAATCCGAAAGAACAACCCCGTGGACCAAAGCAGCGAGCTGCTGGAACTCATTGATCTCTTCCAGACTATGAAATTGTCTCTTCCATTGCCAATTGAAAAGTCTGCTCGAACCGACACCAACTACACGATGTTTTATTTTGCACTTTTTGGCAGCCTCCAAATAAAAAGAGCCGGAAATTTAACCCTGAGCGGTACGTTTACTAACCAAGGATCTAACCAGAAATTCACATCCGAACCATCCCCCACGATGCCTTTGAAACAGTGCCGAATAGGAGATCTGTTCATGATAGTATTCGAAATCAATTTAGCAATGTTCTTCCACGCTTCGCCTAGATAGGCTTTAGATGGGACGCAACCCAACCAGCTCTACTCGAGTGAATGGATCCAATAGTTTTCCTCTAAAGATTGTTTGGTTCGGTGTTGAAACGCCAGCCCCATTTAACTAATAACGCAATATTAATGTCCCCAAGTCTACTAATACCGATGCCACCGAACTCTTTAGGCGAAGCCACCCGCTCCCACGCAACCCAATGCATTTTCTTGACTTCACTCGACCCTCCCCACAAGAATCTTTTGATAAGAGCTTCGAGATCATTAATCACATAAGAGCTTCGAGATCATTAATCACCTTTTTTGGGGCTTTGTATAATGAAAAATAATAGTTAGGAAGACTTTCCAAAACGGACTTGATGATAGTCACTCTCCCTCCAATCGACAGGAGTATGGACTTCCAAACCGCAAGACGACTCTCGAAAACGTCGTAAACCGGTTTCCAATTATTAATACGGTTCATATTAGCCCCAACTCTAATCCCAAGGTATTTGAAAGGAGGGGCATCCGTCTGACACCCCACCACACTAGCCATATCACCGATCTCACCAGACACCTCCCCAATCCCATAAATGTTCGATTTGGACATATTAATCTTGAGACCCAAACAAAGGTGAAAGCATCGAAGAATTCTAACAATATTAACAACTTCCGCCATATCCCAATCACCAAGGATGATCGCGTCATCCGCATACAGGAGATGAGAGATCACCGGGCCGTCACTCAGAAGCCGAATACCCTTTATCACCCCCGTCGAACGAGCCTTTTCAATCATACAGGATAGAGCTTCCATGACCACCATGAAGAGGAAAGGGGAAAGAGGATCTCCTTGCCTTTACATTGAAATTCAAAAGTCGATTCAGAGTGAATGACTAAATTCCAATTCAGATGGAATCTTTCAACCAAAGCAATGAGATGCTTAAGTGGATTTCCTTTAGTTATAATGAATTAAAAGAAATTTAATGACAGGACTTGAATAACTATTGGTCTATAGTCTATACAAATTAATTAGAAGAGTAAAAGGTAGAAAATCTATATCTTCAACTTTTATGTATACATGAATAAACTCTAATTTTACTATTAAGGAGTACTAAAAATGTAACAACTATGTTTTTTTCTCCTTTTTGTTACTTTATAACTAATCTTTTATAAGAGCTAAACTTATACATTATAGGGTTTGAACCACTAATCTTTTTCTACCTTAAACTCTATCTAACTTATCAAAACCACTAGACTATTCTAAGTGTATAATAATGAACGGACTACCAATGTGTTGTCGTAATATTTGTTATCACTCTCACAATGAAACTAGAACTTTACTAAATTGCCAAAATCGTCCCTGAGGTTTGGACATGTTCGTCATTTTCATCCAAAACAACTTTTTTGTACAATATAGTCCTTCACTTTTGGGATTTTTTGTCATTTTCATCCAAACATCTAATTTGCTTTATTTTTTCTATCATACATTTGGATGAAAATGGCAAAAAATCTCAAATCTCATGGACGATTTTGGCAAAAAAAAGTCAGAAGTTTTGATGAAATTGACAAAAAAATCCCAAAAGTGAAGGACTATATGGTACAAAAAAGTTGTTTTGGGTGAAATGGCAAATATATCCAAACCTCATGGACGATTCTGGCAATTTACTCAAAATTTAATCTTTCTTCTGATTATTACATGTATTCATTTTTTTAGTTTATACAGATTTAAATGAACAATTAAATAGGACTAATTTAATAACTAGTAATTTTACCCATTGTGCGTTGTGACAACATCGTAAAGTAACTTGAATTATACCATTTACTTAAAATGTATGATATTTTACCCGATTCATTTCTAGAACAAAATTTACATCAAAACATAGACCAACTGAAAATGTACATATAAATAAGTACGAAAACGTATTATATTTGACCTGACTCTTTTTTTATGTTGAAACGTAAACCAACTTGAATTATACTGACACGTACATAAAAATAAGCATGTAAGAAAATGGTGTTTTTTAAGTTAACGAATGGTAAACATAAAACTTTATACACTCGAAAGGGGATCGAAATAACATTTTACAAAGTTGAAAAGGTATAAGTATCAATGTTAAAAGTTAAGGGGGTTAGGTGAGCAAAATTAAAGAGCAGAATGGGTGTTAAGTATGGATGAGCATGGTGCCGCTAATACTGGTATCGAAAAATGAGGAAAATGGGTACCGGCAGTGGCGGATCTAGAAAATCCTTATAGGGGCAACGTTTCAGAAAAAATTGTAACAAAATCGAAAAAATGTCAAATTTTTCCAAAATTTACACTACCGTCGGAGCGTCAAGGGGCAACGGAGGTTACCCCTTGTTACAAGGTAGGTCCGCCCCTGGGTACCGGTACCGAATATAATGGGTACCGGTATTTACCGGTAAATTAACCAAAATACTGGTACCGGTGCCAAAAAATGGAAAAAAATAGGTACCGATACCAAAAATAACTGGTATGGTACGGTTCCAGTTCGATACCAGTACCTGATACCAAATGCACATCCCTAGTGTTAAAGGTGTTTGGTAGGTACTTTAGCCAACCATCGTGATTTGTTATATATAATAAATAAATTTTAACTTTTGTAAGTTAAGTCGTAGTGGAAATGATACCCGTTAAACAAGTAAACAACAATGAGAGTGACCATAGTAAAGTTATTTCGACATGGTTATTGTCACGTTAGATTTAAACTTAAGCTATGATATGGATTAGGAGATGAGTCAAGTGAATATTCATAAAAGTTGATCAGAATATTTCACAAGACAAATGGTATGGGTGTTGTTATGGTAAACATGGTAGTTAGCAACCGAATTCCTATTAAACCGAACATATTTTTTCTCCAGCAACCAATTACATATTTATCTTTCACGATACTTGAGGTATAAACCGAAACGCTTGAGGTACAAATCAAATATCCTTGAAGTACAATCCTTAAATTTGGAGAAGTGAATAGTGAATCTTTATACAAAGAGCTCACTATTGCAAAATCTTTATATTTTGGAGATAGAGATTCAGATGGAGAAGAAAATTAGGAGAAATCTCTAAAATTTGAAGATGAAGACTCCAATGTTGGTGCGCTTAAATACTTGGCGATATTACATGTTTTGCTCTAGTTTTTGACAATTTTTCTTATAAACCGAGCCAACTTTGGATCAACTATTTTTTAGAACGGCTCATAATCCTATATCGCTCATATTAACCAACTGTATTTACCTGCACATTACAAGATTTAAACCGGAGGGAAGCCTTATAACAACCCGGATGTCCCTTAGGGGATGACTTTGGATTATCTAGTTGTTTGGTTGACCAAGATAGAGGGTACATATAAAAGTATAGTGTTAAGTCGTTTATGCTTTGTGGTTGAATGGTAAATGTGTCAAATTTGTGAAAAACAAAAAACAAAAACAGAAACAAAAAAACATCAATTTCAGACCCTTGGGACCAAAAGCTTCAGCCAATCTTTATTACATGCATTAAAAAGATTTGTCAGAGTGATTGTGAAGTACTGCTCATTTTCATATCTCAATTCTCAATCCTATTCAATACCATATTTTATCTTTCCAAATCAATGCATATGGCACCTAAACAATGTACATGACACTCAGTCGCGTATCAACCTTTTCCGTTCGAACTTAATGCATTCATAAATGCATCATCCACGCGACTCACAGTCGCGTATCACCCTTTTTGTTCTACTGCTAATTATTTTTTTTTATAAAGGGCCTCCACTATTGGCACACCCCGATATCTTATTCACAATACGACTCGTATAAGTTTATACCAGTTGTATAGTAGTAAGAAAACATCAGTGTGTTTGGTTGTGCAAGTATACAAGCCTTACATACAACCCATACACATATATTCAACCAGTATACAAGCCTTATATACAATCCATAAACATATATACGAGCCTTATATACGACCAGTATATATGTATACAAGTGTGGAGTGATTTTACTAAAATCCGACAAAATACAATAATTTGTAAAGCTAAGAACTTTGTTTTCTTGACTTAGAAAAAAATTAACTACAATTAAGAAACGAACATCAGATTTGAACTTATAACATCAGTGGTAGTTGTTATTTGTTTGTTAATACACATAGAATGCCTTAATGAGTTTTGAACTTCCCATCGGCACGGCAACTCAAATCTAACCCTAAACTTTACAAGTAGAAACACAAACAACCAAACAACCCTCTTCATCTCTCTCTCTATGAAAACTAAACAAGATGTCAAAACAAAACTAGGCCCGTTGGGATAAACTCATACCGGCAACTGGGTTGATAGACGATGAAAGTTTTGAACCATTGGGATAGGAAGCCCGTCACTGTTAGGCCTGTGGTGCATCTGTTTCTGTACCGCCTTTATGGCCGCCACTCTAGCGGCATTAGCTGCTCTATTGGCCGCTGCTACCGCCCGATTAACCCTTTCATCAACTTTCGCTACATCGTACGCTTTCTCTGCAGCCCTTCGTGCTTCCTGATTATGTACACACAAAGAAAGATCCCATCATCAAATTACAAATCATGTACACAAAGAAAGATAGCATCATCAAAATTAGGGCTGCAAACGAACCGAACTTTCAGCGAACAGTTCGTGAACCGTTCGGCGGGATGTTCGTTTTTGTTCATTCGTTTATTAAATGAACGAACACGAACTAGAAATTCTGTTCGTTTGGTTAAATGAACACACATGAATAGAGGCCTCGTTCGTTCATTTATGTTCATGAACGTTCGTTAACATGTTCGTTTATGTTTGTGTTCTTTTATGTTTGTTTGTGTTCGATAGTTCATTAGGGTTTTAAATTTTTATATTTTATCCAAATACTTCAAAATCCCCACTAATAAAATATTTAATAAATGTTAGTGTATTACATATTACATACCTTTTAAATATGCTTGTTTCTGTTCATGAACGTTTGTTTGTGTTCATGAACGTCCGTTTGTGTTCATGAGCGTCCGTTTGTGTTCGGTTGCGTTCGTAACATTTGTGTGTGTTCGTTACCTAAAATTTACGAACGTACACGAACACATTCATTTTCTTAATGAACAAAAACTAACAGTAAATCTCGTCAGGTAAGTGTTCATGAACAATTCGTGAACACCATTATTTCCTTAACAAACGTACACAAACAAGGGTTTGCTCGTGTTCGTTCAATTTGTTTGTAGCCCTAATCAAAATTATAAATCACATATAATAATATACGACAGAAGAGGATATATATATATACCTGAATGGCGTTAAGAACTTTGGAATGATAAACGGCAACAGGGGATACAGGGTGCATTGTAGTTTGTGAGCTAGGAACATCGAGAACGCCATTTTGCCAATGCCCGGATTGAGTCTCTCCGTTTCGAAAAGTGTACATACCAAGTCCTTGTCGTTTTCCTTCATGCCATGACCCTTCGTATCTATGACCGTTTGCAAAAGTATACACTCCAAAACCATGCATCTTGTCTGCAAAGTATTCTCCAGCATATGTATCGCCATTCCTACAAAAGGAAACGATTATTATTTAAATTTATTAATTTTTCTATTTATTTGGTTGGTATATATGCCCATATAAAATAAGCCGAGTACATTAAAGGTATTACAGGTAACGGTTCATATTTATTCTGTTTTATATAAATAGCGGCATTTTATAGGTATAAAATAGCAGTATTTCAGTTTTTTTTGTTATACATATAATACAGCGTATTTGGTTATAATATACAGATAAAATGTTTCTAAACTTTCTTCTGGTGGCCGCTAAACATAAAATAGCGCCCACTATTTCATCGTTATCGCTACGTAGCGTATAGGTAGCTTGTCACTATCGTCGCTATTCACAATTAACAACAAATTTGGGAATATGTATATCCAACTAATCACCGTACGTGAACAATCTACACACCTTCAAGGGTAAATTCCTATAAATCTGATCTCCTAAATGGATTACATTACAACAAAAGTACCAGCATCAAATACAACAAAGCAAACAAATCCAACAATGCCGTAAAAGATTACCTAAAATGGTAGTGACCAAGACCATGTTTAACACCCCATTTAAACTCCCCTACGTAACGGCTACCATCCTCGCAAGTATGAACACCACACCCATGACTCTGCCCATTGGACCATTCACCGGCGTAAACATCACCCGTATAAAACGTATACACCCCAAACCCATGCCTCAAACCCTGCCGATACTGCCCCCTGTACCGACTACCCCTAGCCCACGTTTCCACCCCATACCCGTCATACTTCCCGTCAACCCAATCCCCCTCATACCTCCCACTCATATAGTAATAATACACCCCGCAACCCGAACACTTCCCCTTATGAAACTCACCCTCGTACACATCCCCGTTATTATACGCCTGCACCCAACACCCCGAACCACCCCGTTTATCCCCTCTGTTCCTACACCCAATCGACCAAAACACCGGCAAATGCGGTCTCAACGAATTCGACTTAATTGGGAAAGACCTTGCAAGAAACAACCGAATCGACGGCAGTCTCGGCAGAGCAAGATTCAGAGAAAACAACAACGCAGTCGAAAATGCGAAAGCGGATAAGAAATCGAGCAAAAACGACTGGCTCGGGTGCGAAACCAAGAAGTAAAAGAAAGGCAATGAGAGCAACAAGATCAGCCGGAGGTGGGTTCGGAGCCTCCGGATGCGGTAAAGAAGCCGAAAAGCGGCAGCTTTCGTGTTGCAAAACCGAATTTTCGACGGAAACCGATTAGACAAAATTGGGGATTTTGTGAAGGAACTTGAAGAGGATGAAATTGATGTTATTTGGGAAAATTGAGGGCGTTTGTGAGGTGTGGATTTGGGAGTGAATGAAGCAAAGGGATCAATTTCAACATCATCAATCAGAATCTGATGCTGATGAGTGATTGTAACATTAGGGTTAGGGTTAGGGTTTGGGTTTGGAGATGAAATAATGGGATTAGGGTTGAAATCGGAAGAGACACCGCTGCTATCTGTTCCGATCTGAACTTCTGATTTCTTCTGATGCATTACATAAGTGAAATCAGGAACAATTAACCCTAAAAAGAGGCTAAATCTGTATGAAATTGGTGTTGAATGTTGAAGAATTGAAGATGGTTTCTTGGGGAACAAGATTGGAAGAGAAATGGGGTTTTCTTTTGTGGAGAAATTGGTGGGATTTTGTGGAATTTTGGAGGAATTTGAGAAGCAGAGTGAAGTGTTTTTTGGGGATTTTGATTTTGGTTTTGGTTTTGTTATTGTTTGAGGGGAGATTGGCTAGCTACCAATGTATATATCTCTCATTGGCCTTTTTATTGTTTCATTTTTTTATAAGTTGTATGAATGGGTCCATGGATATGATAAAATTTTGGATTTTGTGGAGGAGTATTAGAGATTGTAAATTTAGCAGAAATTGTTTGATATTTTTTTGTGGATTTGGTAGTTTTTAGTGGTTAATGTTAGGTTGAAATGAATGTTACATGAGGTGAAATGAGTATTTTACTTTTTTTTTTTTTTAGAGAAATACAAAAGAACCGTGTAGAATGTATGAGTTTTAATCCAGCTAAAGATATAGGTTTTATTCTTTTGCTTCGGGTCTTAATTGTTTATGCTAGGTTGAAATGAACGTTACATGGGGTGAAATGATTATTTTACTTTTTTTTTAGAAAAAATACAAAAGAACCGTGTAGAATGTATGAGTTTTTGATCCAGCTAAAGATATAGGTTTTATTCTTTTGCTTCGGGTCTTAATTGTTTATGCTAGGTTGAAATGAACGTTACATGGGGTGAAATGATTATTTTACTTTTTTTTTAGAAAAAATACAAAAGAACCGTGTAGAATGTATGAGTTTTTGATCCAGCTAAAGATATAGGTTTTATTCTTTTGCTTCGGGTCTTAATTGTTTATGCGTTTGATTTGATTTTAATCCATGACCCTTGTGAGTTGACTCGGTTTTCGAGCTATGATGAATTCGAGTGACATGCATCACACATGACCTATTGAATTGTTGTGTGTACAATTCTTTTAATAATTGTATTTCAATTAGGCGAAACCCCTCCTAAAAGATGTAATCAAAGAAAATAATAAAGTATATAAAAGTTAATCTAAAGCGTATTGTGTTTCTCTCAAGGAACGTGAAACTACAATGTAAACGTTTGTGGTTGAGTCTCTCCACTTGCCATATAAGCAATGGTCTGGACTAGCAATTATGATGATGATGAAGATAATCCCAAGGTTGATGATGGATTCATTAGCATTTTGGGTTGGATCTAGCAGGACAAATGGGATCAAATTTTGTGGGTCAAATTTCGCAAGCCTTCTTCGAGTACAGTCCCACAAATATTTGTGTTGGATGCATAAGGTTTTCTGGTGGACAGTAAAAATGTGTGCATGAATGATTTGAGTTAGATTTGTCATGTGATAATGTAGAGTTTGATATCAATGACGATGTTACTTATTTTAGGAAAATTAAGGGTGGAATGTGAAGAAGCATGCCAAAGAGATTGTCGAAAAGTGGAAGGAGAGCTTAACACTAATGTAGCGGCTTTGAAAATGTGAAAGCACATAATGTTCACACACTCCGTTAGAGGTGTTTTTGATTATTTATTTATTTATTTTTTTTGTTGTTGTTATGTTATGTCTCCTTCTCTATTATGATAAAGCAATATAATGTTTGCCGTTTGTCAAGTTCTTAGGCTAGTTTTACGACGTGTCACATTGTTAGACTCCCAACCTATGTTAAATGATAGTGATTTTAAAAAGAGTAAATTACAAGTTTTGTTTTTTTATGTTTACAACAAATTGCAGTCGCTGTCCTTTTTTCCAAAAGTTTACAGGCGTTGTCCTTAACATTCCAAAATCTTGCACGTTCTGTCCTTTAGTTCAAACCCAGTTAGATTTTTTGGTTAAATCTCATCATCTGCATTGCCATGAGGGCATATTTGTCCATTCACATTCCCAGTGGCTATTTTGTAAAAAGTTATTTTTCAAGGACTATTTATACAAAATTGAGAAAAAAAAATATAAACTTACTCTCTCTCTTCGCTCTCTTTACAGAAGCTCCCTCATGTCCAGTTTCCGGTGAATCCCTCTGTCTGCCATTCCGGGGACCTTAGATTGCATCTTAGCTTCAAATACTTCTCACCCCTCTTCTCTCTGCTCCTCGACGTATTTCCAATTCTCTCACATGTTCATTTTAACCTAGCTTAATAATATTATGCATATGCATATTGATTATCTTTTTTGTTTATTAGGGACTTACAATTACAATTGGGGGCTTCATTGATGAGCAATGCAATCTCATTGCATCTTATGTAACATATTAGGCTGAGGAGTTTTGTGATGAGATGAAGAAAGGCTTGGTATATTTAATTATGATTGAAGTTACTGAACACTAATGGCGCATCGGGTTTTTAGAACAGGTTCTGATGTGTTAGGGTTTTTAGAGTTTAATTTTGAGTGTTTGATTCTGAAATGGGTGTATTGATGAACAGGTTCTCATGTGTTAGGGTTTTTAGAGTTTAATTTTGGGTGTTTGATTCTGAAATAGGTGTATTGATGAACAGGTTATGATGTGTTAGGGTTTTTAGAGTTTAATTTTGAGTGTTTGATTCTGAAATGGGTGTATTGATGAACATGTTATCATGTGTTAGGGTTTTTAGAGTTTAATTTTGGGTGTTTGATTCTGAAATAGGTGTATTGATGAACAGGTTCTGAAATGGTTGTGTTAGGGTTTTTAGAGTTTAATTTTGGGGTTTAACTCAGAAAGATGATGAACAGGGGTGGATGGTGGTGAATTGGGTGGTGATGGTGGTTCTGATGTGTGGGAGTGGTACGGTGGTGGTGCGGCTAGGGTTTTTAGTGGCAAAGGTACAGTGGTGATTGTGGTTGACGGGAACGGTGATGATGGGTGGTTGCAGTAGCAGGTGGTGTGGGGGTGGTGGTGGCGTGGGGTTGGCTATTTACATATAAGTTATTTACAAAAAATAGTCCCTAAAAATGGAATGACAAAAAAGCTCTCATATGCAAGGCACATGACCAAACTTAACCAAAAAATCTAACTGTGTTTGACCTAAAGGACATAACGTGCAAGATTTTGAAACATTAAGTACAAAACTTGTCAACTTTTGCATTAAAGAACAGCACGCCTGTAATTTGGTGTAAACATAAATGACAAAACTTATAATTTACTCTTTTAAAAACTGAATTAAACATCTAGAATATAAATTTTCGTATTTTAATAATGTATTAAAACTTACTGGACATAACATTTCAGTTATATCACATTGTAAAATTCTTAAATCTTCATTATTTGTGATTTATAATTATTAAATTTTTATTATTTTTTTATTTCAAAAATGTTTGATAACATTAAACAAACAAAATCTTCATTGGAAAACAATGATTTAACATGTTGAATCTATTCAACCATCTAATATATGAGTTTCTAAACTATTCATAAAATATATAAACTTGATAACAAAAACTTCTATTTTTAGAAACCCATAAATTTTTTATTGGGGGAGCGGATGAGGTGTCCAACCATATTTTCAAGGGGTACGGTCGGGTTTTTCCCTAAAACATACACTAATTTTTTTTCAAGGGGTGCGGTCGCCACCCTGCCAAAAGGCTAGGTCCGCCCATGGAAACAAATATTGTGATGCTTACAAATACAAAATCGCCAATGACCTCTAGCTCAAGTGGTAAGAGGACTTGAGTTCTTATTTGAAGACTCAAGTTCAATTCCCTTTTGGTGTAAAAAGGAGTGAGACACTGGTGGGCAGTGTTAGGAGACTCAAGGAAACCTGGGTTTGATCATTGAGTCAAATGGGTTTTACTGGTAATTTACCGTCGTGCCTACGGGCGGGTGGGTTATCGAGTTTTCCCCAGAATTGGTGGTGGACCATTCGGGTTACTCCCGAAGTACTTCGTTTGTCCAGTGGGTACCCCGAGAATGCTCGGGATTGATTTGTTTGCTCACAAAATCTAGGTCCACCAAATTTGCAATGCATTTCATTTACGCTTTCGTTTGTTTGTGTTTTTTATTACGAAAATGCCACTATCCAATCTATCTGTGTCATTTTATTAAGGGGTGTGATAAATACACCCAAGATATGGATTAATATACCAATTAGTCAACCTTGGTAATGATCAAGCACTTTATTACATTATTTTATTATAAAAGTCAAAAGTAATAATTATGTTTTTATGTTATTTACTTTATTACATTATTTTATGGGAAAATCACGAAAATAGCCAAGTCAACGCCGTTTTTTCAATTTTGGCCAACTGACACGGCTCCCCAAGCCGTTTCAGCATCCTGAAACGGCACAAGATTTCCCTTTAACGGCCAGCCAACCCTTGATAGCCACGTGTCCGACAAAGCCTGTAACGGCTTGAGGTTGCTTCATTAGACGCCACGTGTCCGACATTGTGGAAAGATCTTAGCCAAGCCGTTACAGTCGGCTGCCGTTGAAAGATCTTAGCCGAGTTCTTTCCACGAGCCAAGCCGTGTACTTAGGTTCCAGCCGAGCCGTTACCCGTACACACGTGGACCCCACTCCTGCATGCCAAGCCGGTTCAGCTGACTCCGAGCCGGTTCGTTTAACTGTCCAAGCCGTCTCAACTGCTCCGAGCCGGTACACCTGGCTCCAAGCCGGTACAGCTGACTCCGAGCCGTTTCAAGCTGTGGTTCGAGCCGATTCAACGTGTCCGAACCGTTTAGTTGCATTAATTTATTGATTTATATTTTGGTATATATTTGTCTGATTTATATTTAGCTTTTGTAAGGAACTTACCAACTTAGAATTATGAAGATTCGTTTGGTTGTATACACCGGCGGAAAGTGGGAAATCGTTAACGGAAAGTTGGAGTATGTTGCTGATGCTGATTCAAGTAGACGTGGTTTAGAAGTTGAACCCAACCTTTCATACACTGCTTTTCTAAGTAAAGTGTCAAACATGTGTAGTTCTACAAACATTACGAAGTTATCGTATCGTTTGTCTTCCTTTAGTGATCCAATCGATATAATAAACGATGATGATGTTGTAATGTTTTATAATTTTGCTATGGAAAATATTTTTGAAATTTATAAATTATATGTCGTTGAAGGGTTTTGTGCTGGGTCATCTAGTTTTTCACCTCCAAAAAAATTTACAGTTCCTGATTTGAATCTATGTACTGATGAAGAAAAGTATGATGTTTTAAACGACTACCAGCCAACTCCTGATAATTCATTTGAAAATTGTTTGCCATCTTCATCAATTACTTTTGAACAAGGGCACGTATTTAATAACAAAGAAGACATGAAACTTGAGTTGGGAAAAAATGTTTGTTAGAACGCTTTGAGTTTAAAGTAGATAGATCTTCTAAAACACGGTACGAAGTGTCATGTTTGGTGGACGGATGCGTTTGGCGTTTTCGTGCATACAGTTTTGGGGATAGTGGGGTGTTTTTTGTTAAGAGTTTTAACGATAAACACACATGCTCGAAGACGCTAACGTACCCACATCTTCGTCAGGCAAACCCAAAGGTTGTTGCTCACTATTTAAAAGAACCTTTAAAAGACAATGGTAGAATATATCGTTGTAATGAAATAGTGAAAGATTTTAGACAAAGATTTCAAGTTGAGATAACCACTAGTCAAGCTTGGCGTGGAAAAAGTCTGGCGCTAGAGGTTTTACAAGGAACAAGCAGAAATTCGTTTGCAGAACTACCATTTTACTGTTACAATCTAGAGCGGGTAAATCCAGGTTCTGTCACTCATATCAAGACTGATGACGAACGTCGGTTTGAAATGGTCTTTGTCGCGATTGGTTCTGCGGTAAGTTACAGCAGTCTCTGTTTTTTTTTCGTCAAAATACATCTTGTTGACGTTTTTTAAATAATTTTGTTTCAGATTCGTACCTTTATCCGTAATCTAAGACCGGTGGTGATCATTGATGCTGCACACCTAAAGGGTGAATTTAAAGGGACGTTATTTTTAGCAGTTGGGATGGATGGAAACAACCAAATTTTACCAATTTCCTATGGAATAGGAAAATCAGAGGATGGTGAATCTTGGACATGGTTTCTGTCTAAGCTTAAAGAATGTATCGGTGAAATACCTGACATGGCGATAATATCGGATAGAGCAAATTCTATACACCTAGCTGTTAGAAACGTCTTTCCACATGCTTATCACGGGTTATGCTGTCGTCATTTAATGATGAACCTCCGTTTACCATCTGATAAAAAAAAGGAAAATGAGAAGCTGTGGTGGAAGACATGCAAATCCTACCGATTGTCTGATTTTAATGAGTCATTCGATGCTCTTTGTCTTGCCGTTCCTAGAGTACGTCGTACTCTAACAAGTATTGGGTTCGGTAGATGGGCAAGGGCGCATTGCCCAGGCAATCGATATCATTATATGACATCTAACAGCGCGGAGTCTATTAACGCTTTATCTAGACACTCGCGTAAAATGCCGGTAACGCAACTCTTAGAGTTCTTCCGGTAATCTGTACAGAAATGGTTTTACGATCGCCGTTTGCAAGGTATTTATGAAAAACATTTACTTACACAATGGGCACAGAAGAAAATTTTTAAAAAAATTGAAGGGTCTAGAAGCTGGACAGCTGCTGGGATTGGGTTAAACAGTTATTCTGTCGCAGACAGTGGAAAGGGGGGTTTAGTTGACTTTGTTAATGGAAGCTGTAGTTGCCGAGTTTGGCAGGTTTCTGGTTTACCGTGTGGGCATGTTATTGCCGTGTCAAAATTTTTAGGTGAAACCGATTGCAGTAAGTATTGCTTCCCGTGTTACTCAAACGAAGTCTATAAAAAAACTTATGAAGAAGCGATTAATCCTCTTCCTCATAGATCTGAATGGGAGACTCCAGAAGACCTTATCAATCTTCAACCGCCGCATATGACAAAACGCCAGGCCGGTCGTCCTCGAGAAAACCACCGTATCTTATCCCGCGGGGAAGAAGCTACTCCCCTGTACTGTTCCCGGTGTAACTCCTACGGTCATCATCGGGATGTCTGTCGGCAGCCCATGCCGTCAGAAATTCGTACTCGCAAAGGCCCAGACAAAGGGAAAGGGAAAGAAACCGATGATACTTTAATTTGGGAGACTTTTAATACACAATCTCCGTCTAATTATATGTATCCGTCTTTTAACTTGGGAGACTTTTAATATTTATTTTGTGTATTTCAATTTCTCAAATAACGTAGTAAGTCTATTTAGTTTCAAATAATTAATATTGAAAATCATTTCATTACAGTATGTTATTATTTTTTATTATATTACATGCATACATAGAACCATTAAACATTAACAGGTGTGAAGCGCCCGGCGTAGAGTTCATCTGCCATGTACCTTCTGTATCTGAAACAAGCATCCTGAAGGTTTCCTTCGTTCCATGTTAAAGAAAGATCCCGAACAAGTTTTTCCATTAGCATACATATGATGACTCCTGAATTTCTGCCAATACGATTTGTTTGATCAGGCCACACGAAATCCCCTACTATTTGCATGGCACGCGTCTCATATATTTGTGAGTGTTGCCAGTACGATATACGTCCGAGAAACCACAAAAATAGAGACTCAAATTCTAGCACAATTTGATGTACTCTTTTGTGTACGCAAAATGAGTCTCCGCAATTAATCGTGTCGCAACTATTGGCAAAAAAAATTCTTAATTCTAGTGACTTTAGATTTATTTTAAAAAGCAACCAATTTCGATCCTTGTCCGGTATAGGAATGTATACCTGCAAAAAAGTGAATAATCTTGTTAAAAATAAAGATATATTTTCACTTTTATAGATATTATTTCTTTTATAACTTATATTTGTTTGTTTTATTTAATAATGAGGAAATGGGCTAAACTAGAAGCATGGACTCGTGGGCTGTTAGTGGGCTGGTAGCATAGAGGCTGGTGGGCTGCTGTGGTCGAACAGGAAGCATAGGCTCGTGGGCTGCTCGTGGACTCGTGGGATGTTAGTGGGCTGGAAGCATAGAGGCTCGTGGGCTGTTAGTGGAATGGTCTTCCGCTTCAGAAACAAAATATTACAAAAATATTATAAAAAACAAAAATTATTAGGGAAAAAAAATATTACATCAAACACGTTTAAGTTCTTATTCAAAAAAAACACTGACATTTAACTAATAACCGGAATGGTCTTCCGCTTCAGAATCATACTCGTCTGAGTCTTCCATTTCCGCACGATAAGCTTCAAAACGCACTTCGTCGTACAGTCTTTCGAAATCAAGTTCCTCGTCCGAGTCTTCGTCAGTAGTAGCCGTCAAACATTGTTGTGGAATAATCTGGTCCAAAGGACGTTGTCGTTCATCGGTGTTAGGTAACGGCACAAGCGCCTGACACTGACCTGAACCGCTAATTGGTGCTTCACGTGTTGGCTATTGCACCGGGTTTGGGGGGTTACGAGTTTGGGAATTGTTTGGTTCGGGGTTATCTGAGGGTGGGTTTGGGTGGTTAAATGTTTGGGAAATGTTGACGTTGATATGAATGTGTAGATGAATGTTGTGTTCTTGATTCGCCATGAGGTAGAAAAAAGGGGGATGCCAGTTGAGTAGTGGAGCAACATGTGTTTAAATAGGTGTGGAGTAAGAACGAGACTTGTGCTTTGGTATATACGGTATAAGTATTTACAAAGTAAAAGAACAATAAATATAAAATCTTTATAAAAACGGATATAATAAAATAAAAAATTTGATTAAGTATACCGTATCAATTTCCCAGAATGGAGGATATGTTGCTGTAGAACCATCTGCGTATCTGGTTGCATCAATATCTTGTTCATTTAACATGTCGAAGAAATTTGGAGGTAGAACTGTCCAACGATAATCGTTTGACGACAGCGTTCTTGAATTTATTTCAATCTCTCGTTCATACATGAGTTTGTTACACCATGCTTTTACGTGCTAAAAAATAACGGTAAATTATTTAATACAAAAATAATGAAACTGATTTTTATTCCGAAAATATTTATTATTAAGGTACCGTTTTTTGAATAAAACCAGCGTTCTTGAATTTATTTCAATCTCTCGTTCATACATGAGTTTGTTACACCATGCTTTTACGTGCTAAAAAATAACGGTAAATTATTTAATACAAAAATAATGAAACTGATTTTTATTCCGAAAATATTTATTATTAAGGTACCGTTTTTTGAATAAAACCCGCTCCAGTAAATCCAAGCAGTCCCCCCCCCCCCCACCAAGCTTTTCCTAGTGCTGTTATCCCCGTGTATGAAGAAAAGCAAGTAGTATTATCCCCATCGTAGTAAAAGTCAAGAACATTTGGAGACCACAGGCGATTCCGATCATGTTGATTGATCCAAACTGTGTTTTGTACGGAAGGAGGAATGCTTGTCATTGGTAATGTTTTAATACATATGTCTTTGTATAAAGGTGGAACACACATATATATAGACATAGGCAGCAGTACAAATTCATTTAATTTTTAAAAGAAAACAATACAATTATCCTACAATTACGGGATCTTCATCATCATCATCAAAGACGTCACTTGTACTATCGGGTAACACGGAATCATAAAATAGTAAAGCTAGTTGACGTCTCATTCGTTCCGCTGTTTTCTCAGTATCTTCATCATCGTTCAACGGTTTTTTATTTATCAACCTTTCAAGAAATATGCAAACCCAAACTCCACAGTCTCCCAAAGGTCCGGACTGCTGAGGAGCATCGGTCGCGTAAATAACTTCGAAGGGGTAATATAACGGTAGTGGTCTGTGGGCATTATAACCATGAATTCGTAGCCAATGGTCAAACACAAAATTTATATGACACACCACTTCCGTTCTTTCCTTTTCCATAGCATATAAAAGGCTAAAACAGCAACAAATTAACACAGTTAGCAACATGTATTTTGGAGTACTAATCAGTTAAATCGGGCTAATACCTGTCGTATATCGTCAGCTTGTAATGTACAAGGTTGAAAACGCCTAAAAACCAGTGAAGGCCTTCTATATACAACGGTACGTAAACCTATATAATTATTACGCAAAATATTAAATGAATTCAATAAGAAATACATTTATCTAGTAATTAATATGTTCGTTCCACATTACCTCGTCAACAGTATGTATTGATGGAAAAGGTTCAACCTGCCCAGTGAAGTAACCTTTACAGTTCTGGTCGACGGCCCGCGATCGAAAATAATTCTGAAAATATGGGGGTAGAATACTCCAGCGATCACTTTCATTTCTTGAATGATACAAATGGATCATCCACCCAAATATATGTTGTTAAACTTCTTAAGTTAGTTTGAAAACAATATACAAAAAAATATAAATTTATTTATTTTATGGTTGTTATCTACAGATGCCATTACTTACATCATCGCTTAACCAGCCTCTACCGTCCTGGCCCAGCAACGACCCCCAAAATTTTGGACCGACAGAATTCCCCACTATTAGGGAAAGATGTTTACTGCCGCTATTTGGATACCACGTCTTGATGAACTCAATTTGTCTATCCTCATTCCTTAACCTTTTGGCTTGTTTTTTTTTTTCAATCTTCTGTAAGCCACATACGGGGATAGCAAAGCTGATGCGGGCTTTACAAGCCTTTCGGATCGTCTCAATTTGATTAATTCAGGATCCTCATTCTACAAATATTGTATATACGTATTAATTTCACTTTATAAAATATATTTTAATTAACTTTCTTTTACACAATTAAATCGTACTGAAATTTTATATATTTATAGTGGTAATATAAAAATATGACCAGTAATTAAAATATATAAAATCAAAAAACTTACAAAATCTACGTTCACCATCGGGCTCAAAGAGACGTGGTAGGCATTATCGGCATTATCGTAGTTGATAAATGAATCTGCAACAGCCTACAACAAAGCATGTCAGTTAAATTAACGGTTATTAGTAGATATTGTTATTATAAAATAAAAAAAATTATTCACAAAGCACATTACATTATCACTCTGAGTGTGTGCCTGTTCTTTTGGCGTTCGTACGGGAGTCCTGACAGTTTTTTGTTTTGGGGAACAGCGATATGTTTGTGAAAACTCTGACATGAACATATCGGTCAGTCTCCGGTTGTTCTCTAGCAGCCTCTCGTCCATGAGTGATCTAAATTATGAAATCAGCTCATTCTCGTAATTTGCTCGAAACGGGGTCATAGGGGGAACAAAATTTTGTTGTGGAATCTCCTGTCGATCCCCTGCCCGATTATAACCTTCATTCGCCCTATCGTCACCAAACAAATTGTTTATTGCAGACGCTATATGTTCTTGTGTGACGACACCGGGGGCAGCCTGCATTTCTGGTTGAATTGGACCCGTGAACCCTGTGGGCATTTGAATGGGTATTTCCGTGGCCATTTGAACCGGATTCTCGCCCGGCATTGCACTGGCATACATCCGACGTTCAGCGTCTAAATAATCTGAACTAGACAAATACCACGCGGTTTGCAACTCATTTTCAGTGGGCAATATAACCAAAGACGGCCTAAATTCACGTCTCTGCAATGTTATAAATAAAAAAAAATTAATAAAATATTAATATTTCTCTCTCCAATTTTGGTCACTGTTCGTTTGTCAATTTTGCAACTTTAGCCCAAAAGTCAATTTTTTTTGCAAAATGGCAGTTTACTTTTATTAATATAAACAATAAAAATGTTTATGTTTATTTTTTAATCTTTATTACTTTGGGTATGAAAAGCTACTAAAAAAATACAAAAAATTAAAAATTTATAAACAGTAAAATAATTAAAAATTATAACTTTAACGGAATATGAACACCCTAAACAGACCACCCATTATACTTTAAAATATAATATACTGAATTATATATATTTAAAGGTAAAATTTTAACCTTTGCAGCTAGTTTAAGCAATCGGTCCACAGTGCCCCTCATAAACTTTTTGCCTTCTTTCCATCCCAAAAATCTTGGAATCGTCTCACCTTCAAACCATTCCCTTGAATTCTTAAATTCAGGAAAAATCTCGAACACCCACATCTACACAAAACAATTTATTGAAATTTTATATGGTTTCGAAATAACAATATTAATTGACATTCACGGGTACCTTGAAGGGCCAGACAAATCCAGCCAAAGAAAAACCTTTAGCGTCTTCTTTTTGTCGATTGTGCAAATTGTATATGGCAGTATAAGTACTTTCCCAAAAATAATTACCCCATGGATATTGTCTGAATGCTTCTAAATTATCCACAAGGTCTAAAAGCAAATTATCAACAAGATTGGTGTTTTGCCAACCCAAAAAACCTTGACCGATTAGCATGAGGAGACATATCCTAGTGGCGTCATTTTCGTTAATCTGCTTAATGTTCTCGAATAAAGTAATTATTCTCCCAAAACTAACATTTGATCCAGGTTCAAAATATCTGTTCTTAAAGGAGTTCATATGGTCTATAGGTGACCAAGAACTGTGCCCAAAACGTAGCCCTGTTATTAAACAAAATTGTTTAGGGGTGAATGTAAATAGCTCCCCTCGTAATCTATACGAAATACCAAGACGGGGAGTAGGAGTCGATATTTGTAGTTGTGCAACGCCATATAAAAGAAGGCTATCACATATGGTGCATCTATTGTCCAAATATGGACCGAAACACGTCTGCCTAATAGCTGTTTCAACCGCCGGAGTCATCACTTCACGCAATTTTTGTAAAACCAACCACTTTTGTCGTACTTTAATGCTTATTTGCTATATAAGAAGAAAAAATAAATAAAAAAGTATACAAAATCAAATAAAAATCTTATCTTTTGTTCAATAATTCGCAAACATTTTACCGGGCATGAAGGGGGGTCCATGAAAGCTTCTTCCATCTCTTGGACGTTTGGCATGTTCCCGAAATCATTTGGCATGTTCACGTGTCGGTTGAAGTCCATAGTGGGGGGCCCACAACTAATGTCGAAGAAGTGTGATTAGTGGTCCCAGACGAGTCAACGATCTTTCGGATCTTCAACGTTGGGTCTTCAAGTACTTTGCTTTGCTCCAAAGTGGAGAAAAGTTTCAAAGTGAGTTCAAAGTGTTTTGGTGTTTGTCACATAGGGGGAAACGGCTACTCGATCTTGTTGACCCGACTTGAATGTCGTCTGACGGGGAACAGTACCTTATTGGAACACGAGCAGTCAAAGGGCTTGGACATGCACTGGAGACGGCATAAAAAAGTAACTGAAACGGCTTTGACAGTAACATGAAACGGCTCGGCAGTTGCTTTTTACTTTATTGTAGAACGTGCGTTGCAGCGGAAACGGCTTTGACAGTAACATGAAATGGCTCGGGCAGTTACATGAAACGGCTCGGGCAGTTGCTTTTTACTTTATTGGAGAACGTGCGTTGAAAGGGCACATGCATTGTGTGGTAACGGCTTGACTTTTTACTTTATAGGAGCACGTGCCATTGAAACGGCTCGGGCAGTATATTGAAACCGCTTAACCATTAATTTTTTCAAAGTTTCATTTCATGTTAAATAAGATCGCAAAATATTCTTACACCTCCATTGAGAAGCCTTGAAAGCCCCTTGAAACCCCCTTGAAACAAATAATGGCTGACAAAAACAAGAGTGATGTATACTGCTCTCAACCAGTTAGTAAATCATCAACATGGATTCTTAAGAAATGGAGAGCACCCAGACAGTCGGGTGAAACTTCATCGTCTGAAACGGCTGTGCCGCAGGTGCCGGAAGAAAACAACTTTGTAACTAATCGTCAAAGCTTACACCCGAACAAAGGCGGAAGATGGGCAATTCCAAACGACGAATCTGAGAATTGGTCAAAAGATGTTGCAACATTTTACAATAATGGGGACGCCCCATTTTGTTATTTAGCTGTTTTCAGTCGTTATGTGGAGTTGGACCAAAAATTTTGGGGCACTCTGTTAGGATATCGTTGTAATGGCTACCTAACAGCAACGGTAATTTCATTAGAACTTTATTTATTAACAAAATTTGCATTTATACTGTTTATTACATGTAACTTGTATTAATATAATATTCATTAAACAACATATTGAGGGATGGACTGGAAGACTAATGGCTTGGAGAAGCAGAAACCTACAAAAGGATCCCACGTTAAATTTGCGGTGGACAATTCTTCCACCACAATTCTATGACACGTTACTACAATCCGTTCCTAAGAGCGTGGTTGGTTATGGAAATGGTAAAGAAAACCCATTTCCTTCCTTTTTTGACGTGGATTTTGTGTTTATCCCACTGCCGATTGACAATAACGAATGGCTGTTGGTACGATTAGAGTTGGCATCCCAGGAATTAGTTTTGTACCCTTTTGAAGACTTTTGTGGACGACTAGACAAATTTAGAGCACTTATTATTCCACGGTTGACGAAGCTTAAGGTGTATTTAACTGGTTTGCTGGTGCATTTGCAGTATTGGAAAAAGACAGGCAAACCAGAATGCTGCATAACTCATGAGCTAAACGATAACTACGTGATTTCTAACAGGTCAATCGTAGGCAATGAAGCTGTCTATCTGTGTATGCTTATGGAGCATCTCATTACGGACAAACCAATTAACATTACTAGAGACGTAAAAAAAATATGTTTGTCATATAGACGATTCATGGCTGATAAACTGTATTTTTGGCGGTGTTTGCCACGCCCAAATGCTGTTAAATAAAATAACTCTTCTTTTTAATATGTTTTAATTTTAATATTTAATATTAACTCCATTCTCATTTCAAACCTATAAATACATACATTACTCCTCCCATTTAACCCCATTCTCCTCTCAAAGTTCCCACTAAAAAAATGGATTCTTGGACCGACGAGGAAGATATTGCTGCTGTCGTTTCGTACGCTGCCGCTCGTGATCTGGGCACTTATTCAGTTTCCGATGCTGCTTTATGGGGGCAGGTTTTCAACTACTTTTGCATTCACCTACAAGAGACGTCCCGGAGTGTCGATGCCTTGACGACTCGTCTTGCTTTTCTACGCTTTAAATGTAACCGTTTTTTAGGAAGGTGCAAACTTGTTAAAAAAAATAATCCGAACATGGAAGAACAAGAGGTCGTTGAAGAGGCACTGCTCGACTACGCAATACTTTACGACGAGGACTTTGAACACCTTTCAGTGTTTGAAACTTTAAAAAAATTTCTGTAATTCACGAAATGATTTTGTAATATTTAGCTTGTATCGTGCAACTTAATGTATGACTTTTAACCGTTTGTCTATGTGAACCGTGAATTTAGTTTTTTAACTCTTTTTAACCGTTAATTAGTTATTAATAATCAAATTCACTAAGTTAGTTAATATTATAATTAATTAAACTTTTAATTTATACAACGTTTTATTTTAATTAAACTAATTTATAAATTAATATTATAATTAATTAAACTAATTAATAAAGTTAAATAAAAATAGTTAAATATTAAAATTAATTTGATAAAATAGTTAATTGATAAAATTAATTTTGTACCCGTTAATAAAGTTAACAAGGTTAGCTAACTTGGTTAATTACTTATTAATAATCAAATTAACTAAGTTAGTTAAATATCCTATATAAAGACTATCTAGGTTAATAAAATTCAGTTAGATCAGTTAGTAAACTTATGAAACTTCAGAGGACTAAACTGAAAATTTTACAAGAAACGGATAAAAAGGGGGTTTTTCGTTAAAGAACCGGCCCCTTCATGAATCGAACGCGCGCACTTCGTATGAAACCGTAAAGTCTTAACCAGTTTATCCTCCTAATAGGAGCTGTTAGAATTCTTACCTTAATTGTTTTTATACACTCGTTTGGACGGCCCAACAGGAGCTGTTAAATTACAGCCTTTAACGGCCCAACAGGAGCTGTTAAATTATTAAAAGTGGACGGCCCAACAGGAGCTGTTAAATTATTAAAAGTGGACGGCCCAAATCGTTTGTTAACGGACATAAATAAAATAAAATTTATAATACTTGGGCCTGTTTTATTTTGTGATACTGTTTTATTTTGTGATACAGTTTATTTTTTTTGTTATGGAGACAAAAATTTATATATATATATATATATATATATATATATTGCAAACATAAACATTAAACATAACTTAAAAAAAGTAAACAAAACATAATAAAAAAATATATATCTAAAACCAAATCCTAATTGCCTCCCACTCTGAGACGTGCTTGAATTCATGACCCTCGTCATGACGGTAATTGATCAGTGCCACCTCCTTCTGGTCATCCTCAACCAGGTCCGGCATTTCTCTCTCGACCTTCTTGAAATAGCTGTCAAACCGCTCACACTCCAACCGCAGCACACGAAAGCGGGACGATAAGGCGTCCACGGTCCGGTTATGGTCCGGACCCCGAAGCTGCCCAAAGATCTGTTGAACCTTAACCCACAGCCCCCCCTGTCCACGTCTTGGGGGATCGGTCATCGCCTCTTCCCATGCTTCGCACAATGCGATGTCTTCGACGTCGGTCCAGGTAGTTGCCATTCGTTGACGGAGTCGGAGAAAAGTCTTTTGAAAACGGTGGATTCTTAATATTGCAGACGGCGTGGTTGTTGAACGTGTTGAGGGTATTTATAAGGAGAAGTAAACGTGGGAACTTGGAACGGCAACGGTTATATTTTAATAATAAACGCCGTTTAAGTTTTTTGAATATAATTTGTTTTTTTTTTGTGGGAACTTGGAACGGCCCAAACACATAAACAGCCCAAACAAATTTTAAATTATTTAAAATGAACGGCCCAAACACATAAACAGCCCAAACAAGATTTAAAATTATTTGCTAGGTAATTTACTAGACTATTATATAATACAAATTACATAAAAGATATAACATGTAAAAATACAAACATAACTTCGCCAAACCGATGAAACGGCTAATAAAGTGATTCAATTTCATCCACATAATTTCTGATAACCGCTGAAACGGCTAGTAGAGAAAAAATCTCGGTCTCCAAGCAAGCAGTCTTCAGATAACAACATAACTTCGCCAAACCGCTGCTTCTGAATCGGCAGATAACCGAGAGCAAATTGAAAGTTAGGAGTGATTCAAATCTCTTCTTCTGGAAATCGAGTCAAAACGCTTGTAGCAATGATAAAGATGCGTCTTTTGCTCGATAGTTCCATCCACACTCACTGGGTAAGTAGAGGTGGAATTTCTGAAGAGAAAGGCACTCCAATATGAGAAACAATATCAAAAGCTAATTTGATAACTAAAGCCCAGGAACAAGTCTTTTACACTATCAGATACGTGAGATTTCATAAATATTTCTTGGCGGTGATACACGAAAACATCTATGACAATCAAATGAACAAAGCAAGATAACATTTTCTATGAGATTTAAGTGTGGTAGATGCATTCGTTTAACAAGCACACAAAAAAATAACAAGTGGGTAAATATATAGTGGGAACAGACGGTCAAACGGCTCGAACAACACGTTGAACCGGCTCGAAGTATAGGTTGAACCGGCGTTAGACAGCTGTACCGGCTTGGAGCCAGGTGTACCGGCTCGGAGCAGTTGAGACGGCTTGGACAGTTAGACGTACCGGCTCGGAGTCAGCTGTACCGGCTTGGAGCCAGGTGTACCGGCTCGGAGCAGTTGAGACGGCTTGGACAGTTAAACGTAACGGCTCGGAGTCAGCTGTACCGGCTTGGAGCCAGGTGTACCGGCTCGGAGCAGTTGAGACGGCTTGGACAGTTAAACGAACCGGCTCGGAGTCAGCTGAACCGGCTTGGCATGCAGGAGTGGGGTCCACGTGTGTACGGGTAACGGCTCGGCTGGAACCTAAGTACACGGCTTGGCTCGTGGAAAGAACTCGGCTAAGATCTTTCAACGGCAGCCGACTGTAACGGCTTGGCTAAGATCTTTCCACAATGTCGGACACGTGGCGTCTAATGAAGCAACCTCAAGCCGTTACAGGCTTTGTCGGACACGTGGCTATCAAGGGTTGGCTGGCCGTTAAAGGGAAATCTTGTGCCGTTTCAGGATGCTGAAACGGCTTGGGGAGCCGTGTCAGTTGGCCAAAATTGAAAAAACGGCGTTGACTTGGCTATTTTCATGATTTTCCCTTATTTTATTATAAAAGTCAAAAGTATTAATTATGTTTTTTATGTTATTTTATTTTATAATACTTTTGTTACTTTTTTATATTTTGTGATACTATTATTAGTATTAATAGCAATATTAATAAATAAATAATCAAAACACTTTCTTATAAACACGAAAGTGAAAAAGTTGGACGATTACACCAAAACGGGAAAATAGTGAAACTGCCTGACATGCTTAAAGAATGGACGATTACACCAAACTTATTGTATTACGGATAATAGTGTAAATGAAAGTTCAATTATCTAATACTGGTAATGTATTACGGAATTTGTCAAAGAAATGATACATATGCACATATGCATCGATAATTGTTAATCGAAATTTTTTTAGGGACGAAATATAGTGATTTTTTTAAATATTAAACAAATTTTGTGTGTTTTTTAGATTTTTTTAGGTATTTTTTTTTATTGTGTTCACAAAAGTTTAAAATCTTTAAAATTTTGGATTAAAATGTTCAATTCTTTAAACCACATACACGAAAAATTGTAATTTTACTATACGTGTAATGAAAAACTAGTTTCGTAACATAATGTATCCTTACTATCTATCAAATATCAAGCAAACAATAATTAAACTTTTATTGCATCGTCCCCAATCTCATCTTCTAAATTTTATTGTCAAATAAATTATTATTTTATTAACAAGTATTTAAGACACGAAATTTAACATTTGAAATCATATTAGAAACTAACAGAAAATTGTAATTCCTTCTAAATTACATAAACATAAATATCAATTAAAAAGTTATAAAAAATATAAAACTTCTTGTGGTATGAATTATCTATAATGTATATTAAAACAAAACATTTTGGTGCCACTTGGCATTTGCTTAAACCATTAGTTGCCACGTGGCAATGTGATATTCCTTCCCAATTGATTTTGAGCGGCAATTTGTTTTGGCTTCTAAAACAAGCTTTTCCTCTGTATCATTCAAAAACCCTAACTATCATACGGTGATTCTCTGACGATTTCATACATCTTTGATTGTCTCAAACACAAAAACTCTCATCCAGGTATCTTTATTATCTTCAACGTGCTTTCAGATCTTGAAGATCCATCCAATTCCTATGATAAATGGACGCTGGTTCATCAATTTGAACAGGTAATGTTGTTACCTATCATTATTTCATGACATTATATCTGATAATATAGTTGCTGGTAATATGTATATATTTGATCGAAATTAAACTAATCGTAGAGCTAAACTTATCAACAATCGTCTCCAACACATTTGTAGAGAAAGGGCAGAACTGTTGTGCTCCGACGACAACCACTACCGGCGTGAACCACCCTTTTCTACAGATCGGGATTATTCGTTCCATTCTTCTGATGATGTATGTTTAAATCTGTCGTTGCTGCTCACGGATCCACTCAAGATCACATTTAAGGTTCGATTTCCTAGAGCTTTAATGCTGGCATATGTAATCATCTACACCCAGTGATTTCTTCATACCGATTTCTAGGGCAGATGATTATTAGGCCCAATCATAGAGACGATTCACTTCTAATCTTTCTTAGTTCACCAATCTTTCTCATTACAAATAATCAATTTCAATTTATGATTATTAGTCTTGATTTTAAGTTGAATTTGTCGATTCAATTTAGGGGTTTCAGAGTATACTATTGTTTCTAATTAATAATTTTTTGCCTATTTCTACACATTAGTTTTTGATTTTTATTCTTTTCTTCCTTCCAGATTGAGTTTGAATGAGTTTTCTTTGGCAGACATTTTGTCGAACACCTTCCATGCAAGCCCAAATTCAGTTTTTTCTCTTATCTGGTTTTTAAATCAACTATTAATAATGTAGGGATGAAGGAGGATAAGGTTATAGTAGATATAAATAGTTATGATGGAGATAATGAGGAGGAAGAAGGGGAACTTAAGAAGGTGCGATTGATTTGGATGTGGAGGTTGTTGTAAACAAGAAGGGGTAGGGGTGATGTTGAGGTTTTGATTAGTGTGATTCGGATCAGGTTAGAGGGTATAACAATTATTGAGGTTAATAAGTATGTTGAATGATAACTAATTTGATTACTGAGATTTTTGATGGTTGGTTTAGCGAGTTGATGTTTTAATTATAGATTGTTTGATGGGGTATGTTCCGTGCTTGAGGATATGTTGGATAGTTTGTCGACTTTGCTTTCGGAAAATTGTGTTGAATATACATGATTTGGTTCAGTTGTCATTTGCGGCTATCGAGTTAGTTAATTCAAGATTTTGAATTGGATTTATGTTCTTATTTTTTATGAGTAAATTATCATATTTCAATTTTTGTTGTATATATACATACTGTTGATATCTTTACAAATTAATTGCAGATGCGAAGGATGTGAAATATTGGAAAATCTTTGATTTGCCGAGTTCACTTGAAGATTATGTTCATAGGATTGGTTGAACTGAGGTTCAAAATCAGCAGCACTACAAGCTGGGAACACTTATGCTAATATGATATTAATGTTTTATTTGTTTTTTTGGCAGCCTTTGGTTATAACTCTTCACATGTATCAGATTGATCATCACGTTTCGCAGGTAAACACATTTCCAGTAGTGTGTATATAATGCTATGCCATTTTACTATTAGTTCACTTTTATAGTCTTTTATTTATCACTGACTTACTATTAGTTCACTATATTGCCATTTTGTTAAATTAGCAATTAGAAAGTTTTTGTTCTAAGATAATTAGGTGTTTACATTTGCTTTCATCATGCCAGTCGTTATTGAGAGGCCGACATTTGCATAACTAATTAGCGTTCGAGGTACTGTTATAATTCTTATCCATCATTTTTAAACAAGGATTTCAACAGGATTTATGCACTCATTTAACCGTTTTCTTTTTTTGGTTAAATAATTTAACTCGGCCCATTTGACCCCTTAGTGAATAAACATAACCTGTTTTTTTAATGGGTCAAATTAGGTAGATTTTAAATTAAAGAAAGGAAATCACCAACCAGACTAGCCGGTATGCATCATACCACGGGAAAATTCAATGACATTAACATCTTTGATCTTTTTTGTCCTTAGATCTTGGTATAATCTTAATTAGTATTTTTTTCTATTTTGTTTTCTAACTTCATGATGATCTTTTGTACGTTGTTTTTTTATTGGTTACATTTACTTCTTTTTTTTTGGGGGGGGGGGGGGGGTTGATGTGTGTGGCCTTCGGCAGCAGTCGACTTGCTGTATGCATATTAGCGATGTTATTATTCGGCGCAGCCCTGGTATCATCGGTGAAACCTTGCTGGAGCAAGATACAATGTTAGATCCAGTAAGAGCTCTAATAGGACAAACAAGAGTATTTGAGGTTCGTTTCAGCAGCCCCTTATATGCAATGTCGACATGGTTCGTTATCAACGATGTTCTTGACTCAACAGTGCATAAGGTTTGTTATCTACCAACAATTGCTTCTAGATATGAGGTTACAACAATTTGATTAAATAGATGTGCTTCCATTTAAAATAGGATTGGAAAGTCATCTTCTACCAAATTATAGTTCAAGTTGCTGGCCATTTTGGGGGTTACTAGAAAAGTCAATAAATGTGTAGATGTGATCAAATTTGTGAAACATGAACTTGAATTTTGATTTTTTATACTGCTTCTTTTTTTCTTTGATTTTTATGATTTTGACCATTTGATTTTTTTCATCTTCATAGCAACTTCTAAATCGCTAAGCTGGAACTAATCGTGAACTACAACCACCATTATGAGAATCTCATTTGGCAGAGGTTCCCAGATTTATTTAGGTTTACCCAATACAACTCTGCCTGGATCAGTGACAACCGAGTATTTATGGACATAGGGAGTATAGTTTGAAGGTAAGTACACGTATATGCGTAATTGATACTAAATGAACTTACTTAATATATTTCTTTCTTTTTATAATAAATTTATAGAGAAATCCTTACAAATGCTTCTGTTATGACTTGCCAATACCGACAGGCTGAGAAGAACGAGCATCAATATAAGTTACCGGTTCTTTTATAGGCATAATATAAGTTAATTTTATTTTTTACAAAATGGGGATAAAAAAGACTTTAATAATCTAAGTGGCGTGTTAGAAAATAAAATAAAACTTTAGTCACATTATTTCATGTTAGACGATACAAGTGTTTTAATCATGTAATGTACTCTTTTGACCTTATTGGGTTTGTAACGGTTAGGGTCGTGTATTTTCTGTTTGGGACCTGTTTCAACCCTTAGACGTGAAGCCTAAGTTTGGAAAGGTCTAGAACAAAAATGATGATCTACATGGGCTTCAATGTCAGTAGATATTATATGTTTGAGTTAAGCCACCCGCGAAGCTCGCGGGATCTTAGGCTAGTTGTAGAAATAAAAGGATTATGAAGAGGTTGTTTAAAAAAAGATTATGAAGAGAGATAATATATAATACTAGTCTACTATCTATATGGCTATGTTGTCAGCATTTATTACATGACCAACAAGTTGACTTGTGGGTAAAAAGTAAAAAAAAAAGATTAACTTTAGGGTGTATTTAACAGTTTAACACAACCCTTTTATTAATTCTATTTTCGTGGTAAATACAAAAAAGTGTGGCCGCCGTTGTGTAACTTCAAGGAGTTGGTAACTTTACAACTAGGGCTGTAAACGAACCGAACGTTCAGCAAACAGTTCGTGAACCGTTCGGCGGGAAGTTCATTTATGTTCGTTCGTTTAGTAAATGAACGAACACGAACAAGAAATTTCGTTCGTTAAGTTAAACGAACGAACATGAACAGAGGTTGCGTTCGTTCGTTTATGTTCGTGAACATTCGGTAATGTGTTCGTTTATGTTCGTGAGCGTTCGTACTGAGTTCATTTATGTTTGCTTGTTAATATTTATTTGTGTTAGTTCGTTAAAGGTTTTTATGTGTTGTATTTTGTTTTATTATTTCTAGTTTTTAAAATTTTGAAACCCTAGTTATCTTATATGCCTCTCACAACATCCCTCATTTCACTATTTCAATTTTTGTTTGTGTTAAGACTTAACAAACTCTTAATTTTGTGTTTATCGTGTTTTTGATAATCACACCAACTCTGTTCGGATAATTATGTTAAGTGTTTATTTATTTTTTGTGTATTCTTCGTAATGTTTGTGATGAAAATGCAGATTTTATTCTAAAATGAATATTGTGTTCATAAACGTCGTTTGTGTTCATTTATGTTCATGAACATTTGTTAGAGTTCATTAGCATATGGTAATTGTTCGTGAACAGTTCACGAACATGTTCGTTTCCTTAATGAACGAACACGAACAAGAAATCTCGTTCGGTAAGCGTTCGTGAACAGTTCATGAACAAGCTTGTTCCTTAACGAACGAACACGAACATGGCCTTGTTCGTGTTCGTTCGGTTCGTTTACAACCCTATTTACAACTAATATATATTTTAAAGATAGACTTTTTTTTCTATAAAGCTATAATTAAATAAACAAACTTTAATCCCAAAAATCAAAACCAAATTTAATAGTTGGGAAGAACGAGTTTTAGATCCATGAAAAATTCATATCATCACTTGAAAATCAGAAAATACAAAAATATCACAAGAAATATAAAATATATAAAGAAGAATTAATACTCATATCTTTCGATTGTAACCTTTCCTAAGATTTTTTCTTCGGTTAGGATTAAGTTTCGTCCTAAATTCTCTATATTCCCTAACTACCCTCTCATAATAGTCATCTTCGTCATTGTCGTTTTCTTTCTTTACGTTATCGCTATTGGTATCACCTAATAACAACGGTAATAGTGATGTCTCGCTTTCTTTCTTTACGTTATTGCTATTGGTATCTGGGGCGAAGCATTGAAGGGGCCGGGAGGGGGGGGGGGCGATCCCCCGAACTTTTCGCTCAGTAGTGTTATGTATGTACGTTTCGTATAGAATTTTTTAGGTATATACGTTTTCGACCCCCCGGTGGAAATTTTCAAGCTTCGCCACTGATTGGTATCACCTAATAACAACGGTAATAGTGATGGTCATGACAACGACAGCCCTTAACCCTAGTAATCGAAATTAAATTGAAATTGATAATACTAGGTTTGATCAATATTGCGCATCAAACTGTATTTTAACATCTCACGACATGCTTCTGTTGATCAGTTATGTTTAAACTTAATGGAAAACATGAATAACATACCTGTTACAGCATTCAAAGCAGTGGGGAATCCAGTCAGAGATCCAGCCATTGAGTTCGACATACTTGTCAGGATGATCCGGTTCCTCCTTAGGGTGTAAAGTGATGATGGTGATGAAACCGATACTAGGGAAGAATCGGTTAGGGAGAGAGAGTCGATATTGATGTTATGAGGGTTGTGATAATTGTCTAACTTGTGTAACCCTTTAACTCTCTAATAAGCTCCTTATTTATACACCCAAGAGGAAACCTAATTAGTTAATAAGGGTAATATGGTCCATCAACAATTACCAACTAATTATTAATAGGTTATTAATATATTTGATCTATATAATATAAATGATTATAAAGGCTACAAGATTAAATATTACATTAATAATATATTTAATCTCACATTCTCCCACTTAGCCGAGTAATCATTTATCATGAGTATTAGGTAAGCCTGGCCAGGAATTAACACTCATTTTAGCCTTAAACCAAGAACTATAGCAGAGAAATACAGCCGTTGAATCATCATTCGACTCAGGACCCCCATTAATCATACTATAGCCTCAATTTAAAACCTAATAGTTACGATCAAAATATGTATAGGCCCTTTAGCGTCTGATTTGTATTTATATTTGTCTATATGTCATTACACCGGAAGAACATATGTTAGAGACATACAAAATCAAACTGAGGAAATTTTATTAATTAAAACATAAGCTAGTACAATATGCCATTAAATAAGGTCTTTAGTAAGTCCCATATTCGATACATGTTCTTCGAAAACTTTAGGTGGGAGACCTTTAGTCATCGGATCCGCAAGCATATCTTTAGTACTAATATACTCAATACAAAGATTATTTTCCTCAACTCGTTCACGTACGGACAAATATTTTGTATCGAGATATAAACCAGCTCCAGTCGAACTGTTACTGTTCGAGAAACTAACGGCAGCTGAGTTATCACAATAAAGCTTCAATGGTCTAGAAATGGAATTAACGATTTTGAGTCCAGTGATCAGATTTCTAAGCAACATTCCATGACAGGTTGCGTTGTAAACAGCAATGTATTCTGCCATCATTGTGGAAGTTGTAGTTAATTGTTGTTTATGACTCTTCCATGAGATAGGTCCGCCTGCTAACATAAAGATGTAGCCCGAAGTGGATTTCTTGTCATCTTTGCATTTAGCAAAGTCAGAATCAGAATAACCTACCACTTCTAAATGATCACTTCTTCTATAAGTCAGTTTATAGTCTTTCGTCCCTTGCAGATATCTAAGGACCTTCTTAGCTGCTTTCCAGTGATCTAGGCCAGGATTAGTCTGATAACGGCCTAGCATTCCAGCAATATAAGCGATATCTGGGCGAGTACAGACTTGAGCATACATCAGGCTCCCGACTACTGACGCATAAGGTATCTGGCTCATCTGCTCCTTTTCAACCTCTGTTGTCGGACACTGGAATGAACCGAAAACATCTCCCTTAACTACTGGAGCGACGGAGGGTTTGCACTGTTGCATGTTGTAACGTGTAAGGACACGATCTATGTAAGTCTTTTGAGACAATCCTAAGATCCCTTTGTGTCTATCTCGGTGAATTTCGATGCCAATGACGTAAGAAGCATCTCCGAGATCCTTCATGTCGAAGTTATGCGAGAGTAACCGCTTCGACTCATGCAACATGTCTAAACTATTACTTGCCAATAGAATATCATCTACATAAAGGACAAGTATAGTAAAGTTACTCCCACTCATCTTGAGGTAGGTGCATTGATCCACTTGATTCTTCATAAAACCTTGCCTCTTCATGACTTCATCAAACTTGAGGTACCATTGACGTGATGCTTGTTTTAACCCATAAATGGATTTCTTTAACTTACAGACTAGATGCTCCTGACCTTCAGGTTTGAAGCCTTCAGGTTGTTTCATGTAAACATCTTCGTCTAAGTTTCCGTTAAGGAAAGCAGTTTTGACGTCCATCTGATGCAGCTCTAAATCAAAATGAGCTACTAGGGCCATAACGATCCTTAATGAATCTTTACGAGAGACAGGTGAAAACGTCTCTTGATAGTCAATTCCCTCTTTCTGAGTGTAGCCCTTTGCAACCAATCTCGCTTTGTAGCGTTCAACGTTCCCATTCGGATCTAGTTTTGTTTTGAACACTCATTTACAACCTACAGGTTTGGCACCATTGGGTAATTCGACTAAATCCCAAACGTCATTTTTCTTCATGGATTCAAGCTCATCAATCATTGCTTTGTTCCATTCAGAAGACTGATCACTGCTAATGGCTTCATTATAAGAGATAGGATCATTGAGCTTTCCAGCATCCATTTCAGTCAGGTAGGTAACATAATCATCCCAATTAGTAGGCCTTCTTTGCCTAGATGACCTCCTGAGTTGATTATCGGGTTCAGCGTTGTCTTGGTTTTGAGCGTTTGATGTGCCTTCGTTATGAGGTATAATAGGTTCTGATTGTGGAGATGGAATTTGTGCAGTGGCTTCAGGTACAGTTGTTGCATGGGGTACAAGAGGAGTAAACGGAGTAATGGTAAGCGACGAGTCTCTCCCCCCCCCCCCCGCGTCTTGTACTTCTTGCAATTCTTCGTAAGGGTTGGTACTGCTCCCACTGACCTTGAAATCCTCCAGGAACGCAGCACGCTTGGTTTCAACAATACGGGTGACATGGGAAGGACAATAGAAACGATAACCCTTCGAATGATCAGGATACCCGATAAAGAAGCAGGTAACTGTTTTAGGGTCAAGTTTCCTTAGGAAAGGATTGTAAAGTTTTGCTTCAGCAATGCAGCCCCATACTTTCATATATTTAAGACTCGGTTTCCTTCCTGTCCAAAGTTCATAAGGAGTTTTAGGGACAGACTTAGAAGGAACTCTATTGAGTATATGAACAGCTGCTTTTAACGCTTCAGTCCGGAGGAATAATGGTAAATTAGTGTTGGCTAACATACTGCGCACCATGTTCATAAGGGTACGATTTCTTCGTTCAGCGACACCGTTCTGCTGAGGTGTACCAGGCATGGTGTATTGGTTCACAATCCCCTGGCCCTTACAAAACTCATAAAATGGACCAGGAGCTTGACCCACATCAGTATGTCTTCCATAATATTCACCGTCTCTATCTGATCTCACAACTTTAATCTGACGATCTAATTGCTTTTCAACTTCAGCTTTATAATCTTTAAAAGTCGTAAGAGATTCAGATTTTTCCTTTATAAGATACAAGTACATGTAACGAGAATAATCATCAATGAAAGTGATAAATGAAGTATGTCCTGTTATACCAGCGATTTGGTAAGGACCACTAATGTCAGTGTGAATGAGTTCTAATAAATTAGAGCTCCTAGTGGCACCTTTCTTATTCGCTAATGTCATTTTGCCTTTAAGACATTTGACACATGTTCCAAAATCAGTAAAATCGAGAGGAGGTAAGACTTCATCTTTTACGAGACGATTTAATCGTTCTCTTGAGATGTGGCCTAAACGTTGATGCCACAACATAGATGAAGTCTCTAAGTCTCGAACCTGTTTCATCTTTGTGAGTGATTCATTAATATTATATGACAACAAAGATTTGGAAAAATTATCATCTAGTTCTAATCTATAGAGACCACCATCCAGAATGCCAGTACCATAAACAACGGAATCATAGAGAATAGAGAGTTTGCGATGACCATGAGAAACGACAAAACCGTCCATGTCTAACTTTGGTCCTGATACAAGGTTCCGAGTTACCTCAGGAACATATAAGGTATCATAAAGTTTAATACATAAACCAGTTTTCAAAAATAATTGTAATGTTCCTATGGCCTTCACTTCTAATTCCCGATCATCTCCAACTTTAAGTGTTCTTTGGTTTCTTCCCAGCTTCCGGATTGTAAGGAATCCCTGAAGTGAATTGGTAACATGTACCATAGAACCAGAATCAAACCACCAAGAATTAGCAGGAACATTTAAATTAAAGGACTCAAGTATCATGAAAAAATCGTTACCTTTCTTAGCCAGCCACTCCTTGAAGTCAGGGCATTCCTTTTGCTTATGTCCTGTCTTCTTACAGAACTTGCAATAGGGTTTGCCTAAGGAGCTCTTAGAGCTGGAAGGTGCACTTGTATTAGGATTTGGATTTGGCTTTTGGACCTTAGAAGCATCCTTTCTTTGATAGTTGTGCTTCCTCTTCTTAGAATTGGAGGTGGTGAAGTTAGCAACATCAGTATGGCGATCCATCTTCATACGCTCTTCCTCCTGCACGCACATAGCGATCAGCTCACTCATCGTCCATTTGTCCTTCTGAGTGTTGTAATTGATCTTGAATGCTTCATAGGACGAAGGAAGCGAAGTGATGATGAAGTGAACAAGAAAACCATCACTGATTTCCATCTCTAGGCCCTTCAGCTTATTGGCCATGTCATGCATCATCATGATGTGTTCGCGAATGCCGCTCCTCCCATCATACTTAGTCGTCACCAGCTTGAGGATAAGAGTGCTAGCGTGTGCTTTTGATGTTCCCTTGAATTGATCCTCCACAGAAGCCAAATAGGTTTTAGCATCTTCAGAATCAGGAATAGCTCCTCTGATTGAGTTATGAATGGACTGCTTCATGAACATGAGAGACATGCGGTTACACCTAGTCCACTTATCATGAAGTAACTGCTCAGCAGCAGTACTTGTAGCAGTAAGGTCCGCTGGCTTATTCTCTCTTAGAGCATAGTCAAAGTCCAAGAGTCCAAGTGTAAGCATGAGGGCATCCTTCCATGCAGCAAAGTTATCACCAGTCAAAGATGAAATCCCTTGATTGGGTGCTGATAGTGGAAATAAGGTGAGCAAGTTATGATACTAAGAAAGAAGTCTTAATGTGATCTAAGGGCATGTTATACTAAGGCAGGCATAAGTAATGACCATTTTAATTATGAAGCTGTGATAATGTCTATTACTAACATCAAAATAATAGACTTAGTAAAATTCTATTTAAACGAAGACAAATCAGCTTTGGCCAGAAGTGTAATCATTTAAATATGTGTGCAAAGTAATCGTGACAAATCAGCTTTGGCCAGAAATGAGAAAATCACTTTAGTTATGCACTTGTCAAGCATGCTAAACATAAATGAATTAAATCAGCTTTGGCCAGAATTAAGACATTTCACGTTTGTAATGCATACTTAACATAGCCTTTTTGTAATACTTGAACAATAAATAGATATATTAAATCAGCTTTGGCCAGAATTAATACATCAGAAGCTCATTCAAGTTAAGCTATTTTGGTTTTGTAAAAATTATCTGATTCTGATTAATTAATTAAGTATAAACAAAACCAAGTATTTAATAGCAAACCACCTGTTAGCGCGGATCGAACTGAGGTTTCGAGTCAGGTCTCGACTGAGTTATGAGATCTCGAGTTAGTTATAAGGTCTCGAGTCGCAACCTTGGTCTCGAGTTCTAACCTTATGGTCTCGAGTCGCAACCTTGTTCTCGAGTTGTGAGGATTATGGTCTCGAGTCGCAACCGTATGGTCTCAAGTCGAGACCTTTGTCTCAAGTTGTTGTCTTATGGTCTCGAGTCGAGACCTTTGTCTCGAGTTGTAAACTTTTGGTCTCGAGTTGTAATGGTTTGATGACCTTTATGATTTCGAGTCGAGACCTTGTGGTCTCGAGTCGAGACCTTGTGGTCTCGAGTCGAGACCTTGTGGTCTCGAGTCGTAGTCTGATGGTCTCGAATCCACTGTTAACAGCTGTTTTGTGATAATAACTGAAAACTCAAACTTTTAGGGATTGTGGGATAATGTTTCCTGTTATATTGCTGATCTAAACTTATCAAATATTTCGAAAATAATGACTGAAAATCCATTAACAGTTTTCGAAAATTTAATAGATAAAATTAAGATCAAAAACATGAAAAACACCCACTAATCCAAATTATATTCCAAAATTTAGGGAATTTTCGAGTTTTACTTAGAACAATATGATGAACCCTAAAAAATAAAAACGTAATTCTGGGATCCGAAACTGAGTTTTAAGACTTTATATACAGATTTCGGACATTAATATACCCATATTGGTTTCGAGTTACATGATTTACCATCCTTTTCCGAATTAACAGTGATTTCGATGACATTAAATAACTCAAAAACAGCTGTGATTTTATTAAGTTTCAAAAAAAATTCTGTTTTCCAGATTATGATCCCAGAATAATGGATACGAAAAACGGAACTGATTTATCAACATATGCTCTGATACCACATGTTGATCAGTTCTGTTTAAACTTAATGGAAAACATGAATAACATACCTGTTACAGCATTCAAAGCAGTGGAGAATCCAGTCAGAGATCCAGCCATTGAGTTCGACATACTTGTCAGGATGATCCGGTTCCTCCTTAGGGTGTAAAGTGATGATGGTGATGAAACCGATACTAGGGAAGGAGAGAGAGTCGATATTGATGTTATGAGGGTTGTGATAATTGTCTAACTTGTGTAACCCTTTAACTCTCTAATAAGCTCCTTATTTATACACCCAAGAGGAAACCTAATTAGTTAATAAGGGTAATATGGTCCATCAACAATTACCAACTAATTATTAATAGGTTATTAATATATTTGATCTATATAATATAAATGATTATAAAGGCTACAAGATTAAATATTACATTAATAATATATTTAATCTCACAGCTTCTTATCTCAAACGAAAAACAATAAAATCGCTTTCAGATTAGTTTAGAGAATCATGTATGTATCAAATCGTGAAAAGAAATATGTTTATCATATTAGATAGTGATTTTACTAATAATAAGAAGTTGGGAACTAATAGAAGTTCTTTTATTGTATTGTATTATAAAAATATAAAACTTTAGTCATGATATCGAGATGGTCTAATATTCATGACCAAACTTCCTATATATTATTAATTATTAATGCAAACTATTTTTGCCCAACTAGCTGTTTGAAGGGGTATGATCTCAAATCTCGCACCGAACCAGTCGCAAGTGATTATCACCCTTATCAGACACCTCCACCAGCAAGAACTTATTTGCGTCTGTGCGGGCACGCGCGAACACAGTCAGCGATTCCAATCGGTCAAGTGATGAGAAGACTGACTTTGTGTATGAAAACGGATGTTTTCGTCACGACAAAGGATGCGGTAACAACGAAAGTTACCGCACATAGCGATGCGGCGTAGCACCGCATCCTGTACACATTTTCGTCAGAGCAAGGAACGCGGAAACAACCGCGGTTACCGCAGATAGCGATGCGGCCCAGCACCGCATCCTATTGACGACACAAGTGGGACTGACACATTGACTCAGGTGGCCAAAACAACAAGTGGCACTGATGACGGTCATCTGTCAGCCCGCACGTAAGCAACCCTGACACAGACTGACAGCCACAGTGGGACGTGGCGTCACCTCCATGACCTACGCGCCTAACATACCTGCAAGAGGCTGTGCGTTGTCAGTCTAGCCACTCAATTACCCTCCTTCACCCTTCGGCTATATATACCTATCCCGGACAAGGTTTGAGGTACCGCTTATCAACTCTCTCACTCTTACTACTATCACACACTTTGCTCTCAAGCAAATTACTGATTCTCACACCGGAGAGTGGTAACAGGGAGCACCACCCACCCCATCCTCCTTGTTACGAGTCACAGTGTATTTTCCTTGTGCAGGAGACAGATCAGTGGACGATCCAGCCACCGATCCTCGGAAAGAAAGGATTAACCCTACTTGACGTGACCAGTGAATTAACCTCTCTTGGTTAACCACTGTTTCATCACTGTTGAATTTGTATTATATGTAATCGATTATTATATTAAATAGAAGATTAAACATATAGTTATTAAGATTGACTGCATATAAAAATAATAAAAATAATATATTAAAACCTATATAAGTTTGCAAGTTTTTTGTGCATCATGACTTGTACTCCATGCTTAGGGAGTGTTTCAAAAAAAAATTTTGATTTTTCACCTTCAACCTTCAAGTTTTTTCTTTTACATTTTAACTCATTTGAAAAAAATTGATTTTCACTTTCAACCTTAAAGTTTTTTCTTTTACATTTTAATCCATATGAAATTTTCACTTTTAACTCAAACTTTTTCATCTTTTGTAATTTAACACAACACTTTATTATTTACAAATTAGGTCCCCTATACTTTTTATCTTTCGCAAGTTGTTTTACGTTTCGTTCTAAATTTTGCAAGTTAACATGTCATAGCGTGCATGTGAGGTTCAACGTTTTTGCTCTATTTTTCATATTTGACAGACCCGTCGCAACGCGTCCATTTTTTCCCTTCTGAAAACTTCCCCGCAACGGGCGGGTCCTAGATCGACTAAGTTGTTATTTTGTACGTTTTACGTTTCTGGTTAATTTCTTCGCATTAAGACACTGTAACGGGTGTACGTGGTTCAACGATTGTAGTCTCCTTTTCGTTCAGTGTAATTTTTACCATTTTATCTATTTTATTTTTACGATGTTGAGAGTTGATGTCGTTGTGGCATTGGTGTTACTTGGCACGGTTTTACGAACGTTTTTAACCTATTAATTTTTTTACTAATATTTTGTTTCGGTTTACCCCTATATTTCCTTTACTTAAAAACTATTTTTTACGTGCATATTTATGTACGAGTATGTATAAATATGATTTGTTCTACATTCCGACGTAAACTTTTTTTATAGACGAGTTAGGTCAAATATAATACGTTTTCGTTTAAAGAAACAATTTTTAAGTGCATATTTTTATGTACGTTTTGGTAAAAATTCAAGTTGTTCTACTTTCGACGTAAACTTTTTTGGGAAATGATTCAGGTCAAATATAATATGTTTTCGTGTTTATTTTATGTATGTTTCGTAAAGTTTTTTTTGAACCGAGTGGAGTCAAACTATGGTTTCTTTTTCTCCCATTTTTTCCGAAAGCTCTAATTAATCCATTTCGATTACATGTGCATATTTTCCTTCATACCCGTTACGTTTTCTATGTATGAGTTGGGTCACATATAATACGTTATGATTGTTCGATATGAATTCCATTTACTTTACGTTTGATCCAATCACAATGCTTATACAGGTTATACTGAATTCAACTGGATACGTCGAAATGTGTATTTTCATATGGTTAATGCATCATATAACGTTTGGACTAATTCATTCAATGTTTACGATGTACCCGCGCCGCAACGCGGGCGGGTGTTAACCCTAGTTACGTATTATATATCAAATGTAAAATGATTGATCTAGAGTTCTTGTCCTCTTATGTATGTTACTCAAAATTTCCCTTTGCTCTTCATGATAGTGAAGGGTCCTCTACACATATTGTCACAAATGATAGATCAAGACACATAATACCCAAACAAAAACATTTATTACACGAAATCATCACACAAAGAATCCAAACAAGAACAAACACAACATACAAGCTCAAGTCATCAACAGAATAATTAGAAAACACTGAACAATAACTCTTAACTCTTTAAGGCCAAATACAGTGTGGTTGATGCTTCATGACTTCCATGTCACCGCTTTCCCTTTCCCCTCCATCTCCATAGGGGATGGGGTTCATGCTTCATGAATGAGAAAGAGTGGGAGAGAAACAGTCGTGAGCCTCGTAGAGATATCCACGATCTTCATGATTCATGAGGGTTGAGTCAGTATTCGTTATTTAATTAGTTTATGATTTATGATCGGTATATTATTTAAATGTTGTATTTCTTATTATTTAAACGACAATCATCCCTTTCAACCATCAATTAATGACATACAAAACATTGTGATGGAAATATGGGTATACTTGTCACACGACTTAGTAAAAGTTCTCTTTCCAAATACAAGAAAGCTATACACTAGAATTGGAATTCACAAATGTGATTTTACAATTTTGCATCTAGAAAGAGGTTACTTTTTGCCACTTAAAAAAAGTAAAAAATTAAAGGTTAGCACGTTATCAAAGCATGTCAAGAATAACCCTAATTTTAGGGCTTAGTATAACATATGGTACATTATGCAAGACTTTGTAAAACAATTACCAACAATTAAAGTATAAAGTATTTCTTAATCTACGTTTAAACAAAAACAACTTAAAAGGCACTTTATGTCAACATCTTAATTCTATTAAACCACTACAAGTTGTATTAAAAGAGACTTTTGAAATAACTTTAAAAGAACTCTAAACCTAAAATGTAGAGATTCACTAAAACGTAAATTTGCATTCTCACCACCTGCAATTTATTACTTTAACATAATACAATTTCCCTAATAGAATTTCTATATATGTCAACCAACCACTCCACCATAATGGTGGCGATAAACATCACCAACTTGGTTTATCTTGTATTATTGTTATTGGTATTTATTGTCAAAAGTAAAAAAAGTACACATGATAACTTGTATTTGTACATTAACTTGCTACAAGAAATAGATTGAAGAATATCAAAGATGGCTTGACTTGCGGTGCTTCTTCTATTTGTTTAAGATGAAGAAAATAGTTGGGAGCATCACAATGTCTTAACTAGGGCCATTCATTAGATTTTGAATGACTTGTGCGACTACTAAAAGTGAATCCTTTAAAACAAAAAGTTGATAATTGTTTTAAATAGGGTTGTTTATGAGTTGAACCGAACCGAGCTAAGTCTAGCTCGGGCTCGTTAAAACTCTAATCAAACTAGCTCGGCTTGGGTCGGATTTTAAACCGAGCTGAAAGTTTAAGCCCGGTCTTGGCTTATTTATAAACTGAGTCAACTCGCCTTGGTTTGTTTTCTCGTCTGAGCGATTTGGGATGGGTAAAACACAAATGGAACAAAGTAGAAGGAAAAATAAGCGAGAAAAAGAAAGCAAAACTACCAATATTTGAACTCGTGACCTTGTATGTGACATAGAGCGTGTCTTACTATCTTATGTGCGACTAGTTATGGATTTAATATGAATATAACATTAAATTTCTTTATATATATTAAAAAGGGGAAACTTATTGGATCCCAAAAATTTAGGTCATGTGCAGCGTCCATCTAACACACTCTTAGGGCTACATTGGTCTTATCAATATCACTTGAAGGTCACTTATGGGTGTATTTAAGGTGTCCCTTCTTAAATGGTACATTAAAGGTTGAAGTCTAGTCTTGAACATAGGTATAAATTGGTGTGTATGAGTTACGTTGATAAAAGAATTACTTACAACTATTAGGGTTTTTAACATATAATAAAGTTATAGCGTAGAAGAAACCTCAATGAAGGGGCAATCATCCTATTTCTAGACATTCTTTGTCTTTTAGAAGATAATAACAACTCATTCCATAAGGTCATAGTACCCTGACCGTGTTAATGCAATTGTTGCATTCTTTATGTGGTATTATAACCAATGGTATTCCTATTGTTCATTATGCACTATTGGGTCATAGTACTCCTGTCACACCCCGATTTGCAGCGGAAGAAAAAAAAACGTGGGATGCAACAGACACCTCTGGTACAAGCACATAGTTTATAAAGACACTACATTTTATTAATTACAAAATGTTGATTACATACTACATGTATGTTACAACTACGTGTTCCCATGAACCACGTAAGTCTTCTAAGTCGCATGCGTCTATCTCAATATATTTGCCAATAAACACGTCTTGAACAATATACACGGATCACATCAGTCTCAAGTTACCTGAAATGCATGTTAGTTTTAAAAAGGGTCAGCTAAACGCTGCTGGTGAGTTCCACTGGTTTGGTTGTTTCGTTTCAAAATGTATCAACATGTTTAATTGCACATATTACGATTCATAGATGGAATTACACGAGTGTCACAAGTGAAACCTAGACTGTTTTAATCGTACCGTGTCACACAGACACGTACTCGCACCACCTGCATCTCATGAAGTTCAATGCCCTCAGGTAGTTATGTCTAACAACATAACCTGGTTACGGACGCGTGCAGTTACCTGGCTACCGGCCGCACATGTCCGGCGGCAACTGGGTTTGTCAGACCAATAGTACTATCCACTGCCCACGGCTTACGTTAATCACTTGTATCGGGGCTAATATCGTGTGTTAGATAATTCACATCATAGCAAGTTGGTGTAATTAACACAGTTTGTAACATGCAAATCACCCTAGAAAAGCCGTAAAACAGGTTAAAAGTGGGGGAGTGAAACTCACAGTGCAAATAGTAGTCTCGGCTAAAGAGTGTTTAATCAACGAAATCAGCTTTAATAGCACACATGCAAGTAAGGACTCAAATCAGTATCTAAGTCGGTAATGGTTATAACTTGGATTTGGTCAGGAGTTTTCACCCCGGATTGAGTCTATAGGACACAGGTATGGTGATAGAGGTCAGGGTAGTATTAGTTTTCAGTTTGGCTTCCGGCCACCGGTTCGCGTGCCAGTCCATGTCAGTAGTTTAACGTGTTCGGATAATGGTACGGGAATACCAATAGTGCCAACACGTTGTTATTTAAGAATGATTAATTTTTCATTAAGGGAGTTTGGGTGTTTGGGGGGGTCCAGGTTGCCCAATTTTGAGTTTCCGTTTCCACCGTCGGGGATTTCCCGAAATGGTATTGGACACACCCCGAGTGTCCAATCTGCCCTGGAATCTCCCGGAATACTTCCCGTGTTTCAATTATAGTATTTGTCGGGTTGGGTCAGTTCCCAGTTCCGGCAGGTTCGTTACACGGTAAACTGCCGAAATTGATTTAAAATAACCCATTTTTAATCCCAAAAATTCCCATTTTATCTATAGTTTGAATAAAATCCCGAAAATTTTTATATAACTCAGAAAAAATCTGTAGAATATGGGAAAAATTTCTGGGAATTTATTTTGGTATTTTACTTGTCTAAATAAATTATTTATAAAACCATATTTAACCACATAAATAAAATTAATTACCATACGTGATCCAAAAATTCCCAAAAAATTCCTGAACATCCCTTATGTTTTCAAAAACATCTCCAAAGATTTTAAGATTTTTCTGATTTCGTTTCGGTGCGTTTCCGGCTACCGAAAAATTTTCAAAAACGCGGATTTTTAACCTAAATAAAAACTCAACCAATGGACTCAGAATTTTCCCAGAACATTCCTCATATATTCCTTAGTGTCTCTGTAAAATTTGGTGATTTATTGAATCCGTTTGGTAGTTTTTCCAGAATTCTTTTGGTAAAACAGTCAAAATTTCACCATAAATCGTAGAAAATTCAAAAAATTCTAAAATTTTACTTGGACCTTACTGACACTACCCTTCATCACCACACAAAATTTCAGCTCAATACAAGTATCACAGACCAAGTTATAGTCCGAACAATATTCTGCCTCGTCTAGATTCAAGTTTCGGGTCATATACCTAGCGATTCCTTCGATTCCGAGCGTTCCTTGTGAGCCCAGAAGTATGTGTGGGCTATATTTAGTACCTACACATCAAGTACAATCCAAATATGCTAGAACTTAGATCAATCAAGCTTTATTTCATTGTTTTTCGGTTAATCGACTAGTTAAGCGATTTCTGTCGAATAGGTGTTAATTAGGGTATCAAAACCCAAAGATTTATAACCATGGCTGCCATATAACACCAGGTTATTCATATGGTGTTCATATTCAGCCCCTAAACTTGTTTAAAACTCCAAAATTCATGGATTAAAATGAGTTTTCATGACCTAAATCAAGTTTAATCAAGAAACCATGCTTAAAACCTTATGGATTTGAGTTAATACCTTTGATTTGTTGAAGTTTCTTGTGAAATCAGCTGGTTGTTCTTGAGAGAAACCAGAATTTTGAGGGGATTTTGTGTTATAATGAAATAAGAAAAAGAAAAAACTTGATTTTCTTGATTAAATAAAGGGGGTGGGGGCGGTTTGGGTGTGGGTCCCACAAGGCCACCTCGTGCTTCGTAAAGGGCGCTAAAAGATGATGTTTATCTTCCGTTGAGTGTTTAGGTTCATTTACGGGTCCCGGACGCGTTCGCGATTTGCGTGAAGGACTCCGTTTTGCGCGTACTTAGTGTCAAAAGACTCGGTTTTAAAAATCATGCATAACCGTCTTGAAATCCGAATCCCGTTACGTTTTAATCATAAAAGACTCGTATTAGAGTGGTTTAAGTGTTTTTAAGCTTGATCGATCTGTAGGATCGTTGAACGACCTAAACGAGTCGATCAGAAGAGTTCTAATCCAAACCAAAGGCGGAATTCAATGATTCGGACTTGATTACAGCTTGTCTAACACATAGATTCACTTTAATTGTCTTGTATATTGATTTGAAAGCTTTACAGACCACTTTGACACTTCGGCAGCACCTCTGCTCCGGAATCAACAATGTTACAAATGAAATGACATGAGCTCACTATATATAGAGTTCCCAGTTCGCACGAAACAGCAAGACCCACTTCGTGCGAAGTGGTCACTTCGTATGAAACTGGTCCATTAACCCTAAAAACCTATTTTCTATGCTACCGAGCTCCGTTCTACACAATCTAGATACAAGACTCGATACAAGACAAAGTCGACAGACATATGCACCAACAGACTCCCCCTTGGATGTTGACGAAGTCTTCAGTGTCGAGTCTTCAGTCTTGATCAGTCTTCATGCTCTTTCCAAAGTATCTGACACTGTAAGCATCCTTCAATCCTTCTTCTTTTCTCAGAATCAGCAGCTTCTATCTTGAACAAAGTTCCATGATCAGAAACTGGCTCTACTGACTTCAGACTCCCCTTTTGCTAACAGACTCCCCCTTAAGTTGTTCCGGGATCGCAATCTGACATAGCACTTTCACAGGTTCAAGAACGTCTCCTGGCTTTCCGTAGCAACAGGATCAGACACGGGGATCTGCACAAATCTCTACCCAAAAATAAATTTCTCAATTGTAAAGATTTAACAGATTTAGAAACCACTGGTATATATCATTCACCATCAATAATAGTTAAATCAAGTTTAAATTAATGACCTTGATTCACTATCAGCAAAATCAGCTTCAAAACATTTCTCAGATTTTCTCAAACTTTAACTTCATTTTTCATATCAAACAAACTCTCCCAACCCACTGTTGTTCATCATGTTTAGCACTTGGAATTTTGAAAATCAGCTTTTCAACATCTTTTGTCGAAAAATAAGATGAAATAAAATCTTTTTGATTGTTTAAAATATTATGCTAAAACACATTCTTTTTGGGTTTTGTTTTTAATGAAAAGCAGTAAAGAAATATTTACAGACAATATTTTTGTGAGTTTGTGTAAGAGGATCATATCAGTTTTTTACAAGTCACTAGCACCGTTGAGCTTTAATCACTTTAAGTTCTAAACGATTCACTTAGATTGTCAGTATACTGATCCACTTAAATTTTCACACAAAGTTCAACTGTTTCGAGATACGAGATTAGTGTTTTAAGCACTTAAACTTATTCGCGTGTCCCACCTCAGAATATACTCCCGTATCCAGACTCCTATATTCAGTCTTACAGGTGAATGTACACTAATGATATCTGTAAGGGGTTAAATGCGAGACCATGAGAGCTCAGGCTATTGCTTCCGCAAAATCAGAGAGATGATGGTTCGACTTTAGGTGGTTCCCCCTTGGGGATCTTCTTTTCAACAGCACATGATTAGCATTTTTCAATATTTCATCATTTTTTATGTTGAGGGTGGGCTTTAAGAATAAAGCAGTGTAAAGTATTATACGAGGACTAGGCTATTGCTCCCGCAAAATCAGAAGTCCTGGTATAATACCCCAGATATCACCACGCACAAAGACCTAGTATGTCAGAAATAGAAAGCCCTTCAAACAAGATTTCAAAGCCCTTCAAACAAGATTTCAGGGGTTACCTATATATCCGAGAGATGTTCCCCACGAAATAAGTAAGTAATGATATTTAGGTTTATATCTCGAAAACAATCTACTAAGCGTGCGAAAACCTACTGGCATATCATCAGTGAGACCGTTTATCACATTTTAACTTTCCAATTCTTTAGCATGATGTGATTGTCTACTGATATACTATCATTTCCTCTTTTTCACAACAAAACTCATTTTGAATTTATCATGTTTTTGGCTTTTTCAAATTTTCTAATGTTTTTGGATTTTCTGAAATTTCTTACTCCCCCCAAAATTCAAAACCATTTAAAGAAAATTTGAAAAACCGATTGTGAATTGCTTCAATTCGCCATCCACTTGGCGTAAACAATCAGAACTCCCCCTGACAACAAACTATTTTCCCATTAAGATTTCAAAACACTTAAGTTTGTTTTAATCAAAATGGTTTTTCCGGAAAAATTTGTTTTGTTTGTCAATTCACAAACATGGGATTTCATCACATTGTTCTCCAAATACCACTTGTAAAATCTAACACTTGACAATTTTTCTCAAAAATATTTTTTCAAGAATGATGCCGATTCATGCTCCACGATTACCAACTTGGGAGCTCCGGCAAGTTAGGTTTTTTCAGTTAAAGAGATTTACCCAAGCCTGACGGTCCTTGGGTGATTCCGAGTCATCTTCACTCGGTTTTTGAGCATATCTTTTTTATTTATAAAACTTTTTCACTCCTTTTACCTTCCCATCGGCCATCTTCCCAAAAATATGTAACACTTTTCCATTAAAAGCTTTTTCAGCATCAAATTATTTCTCATCAGAGAAGAATTGATCTGAAATTTCAAACTTACCTTGTGATTTCAAATTTCCGTTTGACAATGGTGGAAAATTTTCATCATCCATTGTTGGGACGGAATTCTCATCATTTTTCACAACATGTGGCTCCTCTGGCTTTGACGAGTAAGATTCATCGCCAGAACTAACATCTGATTTAACAACCCATTTTTGTTTGTTTAAATCAACTCTTCTTTTGTAAAAATGTTTCGAACTTTCACTAACTTCGAAAGTCGAATTTTTGAATTATTTAAATTTCTCTGTTGGTTGTTCTGTTTTATCAACACATTTTTCTTTCAACTTTGAGTTAGAAACAACTCCCTGTTTTGCATAGATGGACTTTGGACAGTTCCAAGCGATATGTCCAACTTCTTGACATTTGAAACAAGTTCTTCTTTCAACCCTCTTCTCAGATTCCTTTAACATATTCTTTTTCCTTTCAGCGAGAAACTCCTTGTTTGACTGTCTCCAGAATGATTTCTCGTTCTCTTCTTCTGAACTTCCTCCTGAAACAAATTTAGTTTTTGGTTTATAATTTTTTTCATTTTTATGATTTTCTGGTGGAATAAAACCTAATCCTTTCTTTTTGAAATTACTGTTATGGTTTGGTTTCTTTCGATAGCCCGAACCAGAACTGTAACCCTTTTTCTTGTTCAATCTTTGTTGAACTCTTGAAGTGTACTGTAACACCCATCCATTTAATTCATTAAATAAATCGTATGAAATGTGAAATTAATAAACAAAATATTTAACTAACAAAAACTTAGTTGGTAAACTAAGTTATACTTCATCATAGTGTTTAACATAGTCAAATATCTAGTTTATTACATAAGTCGTTCAGTAGTGATTACAAAACTACATAGTTTAGCTAGATTTAATTAGTGCGGAAGCATCCAAAAGTTTTGTGTTCGGTTCTTGAAGCATCAACTTGATCGTCGTCCACATACTTGCAATACCTAGAAACTGGAAATTTTGGCAATTATTAGTACTAGAATTCTTGAAGAAATTTCAATAATCAAACTATAATCAAATACGGATTCGATTATCTGAGATATGCAAAGTTCAGCAAGTTTTGCAGGGCTCTACCGTAACTTACGGTAGCCACCGTAAGTTACGGTAGCTCCTGGGCAGCACTGGTTCTACCGTAAAACAATAGGAATCTGCCGTAGCCTTTTTACATCTACCGTAAGTTACGGTAGCTACCGTAACTTACAGTAGACTCTGAAATTTTATATTTTGACTGATTTGTTTGTTTCGCCTTGGATTCCTCATCTTGAACATCCACGCTCCCATCACCGGTTTGCGCATTTAGTAATTCGTTACCCGTCACTTGGGCTCAAAATCTACCAGTAAGGTACTACCGTTATTCGATTCATACCCTCTCTTAATGACCCGTTTAGTTTGCCCTTATGGATTTCATCATTCTAACAAACCAACACGTTAAATTCTCGTATTCTAATATGTCATTTATCAACAAAAACAAAAGACCAATTAGCTATATTACGAAGCATTTGCCACGCATTAATCGATTATTCGACCCGTTTGGCTCATCTACGGAATCCTCCATTATGATGACTACCAACAAGTTCTAACCAATTCTTGTCCTATTATTCAATATAGCGAACATTGTCGCTTTAAATCAACACAACCTTTATCCTACAATTCACTACACATATGCAATTTATCAAAATTTACCCAATGTAACGAATCAAGTTACATACCTTTAGAGCACACCCTTCAAGCGCGTATCTCCCCCGGCGTGTCCGCTTGACGTTCCGGATTCTTTGCCTAAAGAGTTCAATTCACAACAAGTTTAGAACTCTTTCATAAGCTTTAACGCATAATTCTCTACAATGATCAAATCTGCGTTTTTACCCAACTTTTAACATTTTAATCCTCACTTAGGCGTTCCATCGAACACCTATTTATATAAACAAAACCAAGTTCATGACTTGTAATTATCATCTAAACTAACTTCAATTAGTCAATTCCATACATGTCTTAACATCAATATTTCCAAAATTACTCCTAAATTCAGGTTGTGTTAGAACAAGATCATAAATTCTAGAGTTTATCAAGTTTTCTTCAAGCTCCTTAATCACCTACAATGGTGATTTGAACTCTATAATTATCATGCAATCTTTTAATAAGATTTCACCTAGGGTTTATCCCTAGACACAATATCTCTTCTAATTACATTCATGCAAGATACAATCAAGCTAAATTTCGATTTTTCATAATTAACCTAGAATTTGAGATGAATCGGAATACTAGAATTTCGCATACCTTGTGATCCTTTCAGTGAGGTGATCACTAATTCGTGTTTAGAATTCGATTTGGGGCTGAATTGAACCTTCAATTGATAAATTTTAGTGAGAGTTAGGGTTTGGTGGAGAACCCTTGTCGCCCCCTACTTCTTGATCGACCAGACACACCCAAAGTGTGTGTTTGGTGTTTTTAATTTTGTTTTTATGAAATTAAGTTTCAAATGTAGCAACATAGGCCCCTCAACTTTCGTTTCTATTTTGTTCTAACTCCTTAACTACTAACAAGTCATCATCTAACTAGGTTAGTGTCATTCCTAGTTAGTTTATGTTACTGATTTATTTGCAACTTAATTGCAATTTAAGAGTTTATATTTTCGGGATGTTACAAGTCCACCCCCCTTAAAAAGGGTTTCGTCCCCGAAACCAGAGCACGTACCGAATAATGTAGGGTAGAGACGTCGCATCTCCTCTTCGGACTCCCACGTAGTGTCCGAACCTTTCCTATGCTCCCACTTAATCTTGACTTTTCGATCTACAATCTCTATTGGCCTTACCGCATAATTCAGGCGATCATCCACCTCGATATCGTCGTAATGGATATAAGATGTTTCCTCTGCTAGGCATTTTCGTAGTTGTGATACATGAAACATACCATGTATTCCACTCAACTCTTCCGGTAGCTCGAGGCGATAGGCTACCTTACCAACCCGTTCGATGATTTTAAATGGCCCGATAAACCTCGGGCTTAGTTTCCCTCTTTTTCTGAATCTGATAACGCGCTTCCATGGGGAAACCTTTAACATAACCATGTCGCCTATCTGAAATTCAATCGGTCTTCGTCTTTTATCGGCGTAAGATTTTTGCCTATCTTGGGCTGCTTTCAAATGGGCTCGCACCACTTCAATTTTCTCGTTAGTGGCCTGAACTATATCCTTATGTGCCAATTCACGCAGACCCACTTCACCCCAACACACCAGGGTTCTGCATTTTCTACCATATAACATCTCGTAAGGCGCCATGCCGATACTCGAATGATAACTATTGTTATACGAAAATTCGGCCAAAGGTAGATAAACATCCCAACTTCCACCGAAGTCGATGATACATGCCCGTAACATATCCTCTAACGTCTGTATTGTTCTTTCACTTTGCCCATCCGTCTGAGGATGGTAAGCGGTGCTAATGAAGAGTTTCGTTCCCATCTGTTCTTGGAAATCTCGCCAAAATTTGAAGTAAACCGGGTATCTCTATCCGACACAATAGATACCGGTACTCCGTGACGTGCCACTATTTCGTTTGTATACACCTCGGACATCTTTTCCGAAGTATATGTTTCGCATATAGAAATGAAGTGTGCACTCTTCGTCAATCTATCCACAATCACCCATATGGTGTCGAATCCCTGAATCATTTTAGGTAGTTTGGTCAATAGGTCCATAGTGATATGTTCCCATTTCCAAACCGGGATCTCCAAAGGTTGCAGTTTCCCATAAGGTTTCTGGTGTTCCGCCTTGACTTGTAAACAAGTCAAGCACTTCTCTACATATTTCACCACATCCCTCTTCATTCCGGGCCACCAATAATTTTGTTTCAGATCGTTATACATCTTGGTCGCACCCGGATGAATAGAATATCGGGATTTATGGGCTTCATTAAGTAGTAGCGCCTTCACTCCACAAGTATTTGGAACCCATATTCTTCCGGATCGAGTCTTCAACCCGTTCTTTCCATCCGACAAGTCTTTTAATTGGCCGATTATTCTTTCCTTCTTCCAGTTCTCCTCTTTTACTGCTTCTACTTGCGCCTCTCGGATACGTACAAGTATGCCCGAGGTCACCACAAGCTGCATTGACCTTACTCGTATTGGGACATAGTCAGCTTTTCTGCTCAGAGCATCCGCCACCACATTTGCCTTTCCGGGGTGGTAGTGTATTTTGCAGTCGAAATCCTTCACCGTTTCCAACCATCGTCTCTGGCGCATATTTAACTCCTTCTGATCGAAGAAGTATTTTAAGCTTTTGTGATCGGTGAATATGGTGCACTTTACCCCATATAAGTAGTGCCTCCATATTTTTAACGCAAACACCACCGTAGCTTATTCGAGATCATGCGTGGGATATTTCTTTTCATATATCTTCAATTGCCTCGAGGCATAAGCTATAACTTTGCCCTGTTGCATCAGAACGCATCCGAGCCCCGATAATGAGGCATCCGAATAGACCACCAAGTCTTTGACCCCGTCCGGCAACGTTAATACCGGAGCTTGAATTAACCTCTCTTTTAGCGTTTGGAACGCCCTTTCTTGTTCAACACCCCAAATGAACTTCTCCTACTTTCGGGTTAACTTGGTTAGCGGCGACGCAATCTTGGAGAAATCTTGAATGAATCTCCTATAGTATCCCGCAAGCCCTAAGAAGCTTCTAATTTCCGAAGGATTCTTCGGAGGGCCCCATTTCGACACGGCCTCTATCTTGGACGGGTCCACCAAAATTCCATCGGCACTTATGATGTGGCCGAGGAATTGCACCTCTCGTAACCAGAAGGCGCACTTTGAGAATTTTGCATATAGTTTTTCTCGCCTGAGTGTCTCTAGCACCTCTTGTAGATGATGTGCGTGATCTGCTTCATTTTTTTAGTACACTAGAATGTCGTCGATAAACACGATTACCGACTTATCTAGCATTGGCTTGCAAACCCGGTTCATGAGGTCCATGAAAGCCGCGGGCGCATTCGTCAGCCCAAATTAGGGGTGTTCAAAAAACTCGTGGCTCGCAGCTCGCTCGAAACTCGCTCGAAAAAAGCTCGAAGAAAGCTCGGCTCGAAATTGGCTCGGTTGTTAACGAGCCAGCTCGGCTCGGCTCGATTTGTAAACAAGCCGAGCTCGAGCTTGGTCTGGCTCGGCTCGTGAGCTGGCTCGATAAGGTTTACATCCTTCATTTTTTTTGTCCCACATCGCTTAGAAAACCAAAACTAAGGGAGTATTTCCTCTATAAAAGAAGGTAAAGACAATGTACAAAGTGAATTAACTATTTAAACTTGCATATTTAGCCATATGGTTAAATTAAATAACAATTATGGCTCTTAGTCTATGAAGAAATTCATTTTAATGGCTTTTTAAATAGTAAATTTTGCGGGTTTTTGTTAGTTCGAGGTAGATCGAGCCGAGCCGAGCTAGCTCGAATTCTAATCGAGTCGAGCTCGAGCCTTAAATCTCAGCTCGATTTGAAATTCAAGCTCAAGCCGAGCTAGTTCGAATCGAGTTCGAGCTGGGTCTAGCTCGGCTCGACTCGGCTCGTTTACACCCCTAGCCCAAATGACATTACGAGGAACTCGTAATGTCCGTATCGCATGCGGAAAGCCGTCTTCGGTACATCCTCTTCCTTGACTTTTAATTGGTGATATCCCGATCTAAGGTCAATTTTTGAGAACCAGTTCGCACCTTGTAACTGATCGAATAGATCGTCTATTCTCGGAAGCGGGTATCGATTCTTTACCGTGAGTTTGTTTAACTCCCGGTAATCGATACACATGCGCATGCTTCCATCTTTCTTTTTCACGAATAATACCGGTGCGCCCCAAGGAGACACACTCGGCCTTATGAATCCTTTGTTAAGCAGGTCTTGAATCTGGGACATCAACTCTTGTAATTCCGACGGCGCGAGTCGGTACGGTGCTCTAGCTACAGGTTTTGCGCCCAGAATCAATTCGATTCCGAACTCTATTTCCCGTTCGGGCGGTATCCCCGGTAAATCCTCCGAAAACACATCTTTATAGTCCCGTACTACCGGTACATCTTCAATCTTCAGTGATTCTTTCTCGGGCTCATTTGCGTATATCATAAATGCCTTGCATCCTTGCTTCATAAGCTTGTGAGCTTTCAACATTGAGCATATTATAGGATCACCTCCTTTTTCGCCATAGATAGTAACGTGTTTCCCGCTCGGAGATGTTAGCTTTATCTCCTTACGAAAACACACGACCTTTGCGTGGTGCTGAGATAGCCAATCCATTCCAACGACTACTTGAAATTCCCCCATTGACATCGGGATTAGGTCTATCAGGTATTCTTCATCATCGATGCTTAATTTGCAGCCTCGACAAATATCACAAACTATAAAACTTTTATTGTCCCCTATTTCAACTTCTAAGGGCACAGATAATTTCGTCAATACAAATGAAGGATGTCGAATAAATCCATGCGAAATGAAAGATTTATTCGCACCCGTATCAAACAATACACGTGCAGGAATTGAGTTAATTGTGAATATACCTGAGACCACATCGGGTTCTATCTTCGCTTCGGCCGCGGTAAGTTGGAAGGACCTAGCCTTCGCCTTAGGGGCTTCTGCTGGAGATTCTTTAACGTCTCTCATTCCAACAAAGTCTGGGCATTCGAACTTTTTGTGGCCGGGCTGATAACATTTGTAGCAAACCGATACTTTACCCGGGCATAGAGATGCCGTGTGCCCCGTTTTACTACATATGGGGCACGGTTTGTCTTTGAACCGACACTCTCCCTTGTGCCCTTTTCCACACACTTTACAACTTGGCGACCCACCTTTAGCATCAACCTTCTTTCCCAATTCTCCAGTTCGAGCTTTCTTTGTAGGGCTTGGATTCACATCCTGTGCCCTTCGCTCACCCATTTCAACTTGTTTCTTCAGCTCGATTTCCTGTTCCCGAGCAACGTTTATGATCTCGGTAAGGGTCTCGTATTTTGAAGGAGTCATAAACTCCCTATACTCAGCGCTTAACATGTTATAGTAGTAGTATATCTTTTGTTCCTCATTTGTCACCAATTCATTGCAAAACTTCATCTTATCCATAAACGTCGTCGTAATCTTGTCTATGGTCTCGCCCTTGTGCCTAAGTTGCATGAACTCTTCATTGATTTTATTAATGACCACCTTGGGACTATGATGTTTAAGAAATGGCGTCTTAAACTCCTCCCATGTCATGGCCCTTGCCGCTTCGGCCCCTATTTCCTTCTTTTTATTGTCCCACCAATCTTTGGCTTGGCCTCTCAACTGACCCGTTCCGTAAGCAACAAAGTCACCTTCGTCACAATGGGTCCTTTCAAAGACTCCTTCAACATCGCTTAACCATCTCTCGCATATTATCGGGTCAACCTCCCCGTTGTAGATTGGCGGTTTACACGCCATAAACTCTTTGTACGAACATCCCTTACGTTCTCCCGATTTCTCTTTCATAAGGTTGACACTATCTTCCAACCTTTTGACTCGTTCTTCGACAAGTGACAACACCGTGTTTTGAATTTTGTCTATAAACCCGGATAGACTACCTTCAATTGCCTTCCCCACTTCTTCGGCAATTATCTCTTTCATTTGTTCGGTGCTTATCGGCACCGGATCATTATCGTTTCCCTTTGACATCTTGAAACTGAAATGTTTACATTAAACATTAAACATTTCATTTATAACATAGCTTTATTTGCTTTGGTTTAGCCAAGTGCGTGACTTGCTTTTACCGTTCACATTTGGTGAACTTTCCAGGTTTGAGTGTGTTGACACACCCTTCCCATGCACATTAATTCGCATCTCGTTTCATACATAAGATAGGATCTACTAAAATAATAAATTAATTCTTACCGGACGATCGATCAAGCTTGAACCGAACACTTTGTTGACAACCTTAAGCTCTGATTACCAACTTGTAACACCCATCCATTTAATTCATTAAATAAATCGTATGAAATGTGAAATTAATAAACAAAATATTTAACTAACAAAAACTTAGTTGGTAAACTAAGTTATACTTCATCATAGTGTTTAACATAGTCAAATATCTAGTTTATTACATAAGTCGTTCAGTAGTGATTACAGAACTACATAGTTTAGCTAGATTTAATTAGTGCGGAAGCATCCAAAAGTTTTGTGTTCGGTTCTTGAAGCATCAACTTGATCATCGTCCACATACTTGCAATACCTAGAAACTGGAAATTTTGGCAATCATTAATACTAGAATTCTTGAAGAAATTTCAATAATCAAACTATAATCAAATACGGATTCGATTATCTGAGATATGCAAAGTTCAGCAAGTTTGGCAGGGATCTACCGTAACTTACGGTAGCCACCGTAAGTTACGGTAGCTTCCGGGCAGCACTGGTTCTACCGTAAAACAGTAGGAATCTGCCGTAGCCTTTTTACCTCTACCGTAAGTTACGGTAGCTTCCGTAACTTACGGTAGACTCTGAAATTTTATATTTTGACTGATTTGTTTGTTTCGCCCAAACCCAATTCTTGGATTCCTCATCTTGAACATCCACGCTCCCATCACCGGTTTGCGCATTTAGTAATTCGTTACCCGTCACTTGGGCTCAAAATCTACCAGTAAGGTACTACCGTAATTCGATTCATACCCTCTCTTAATGACCCGTTTAGTTTGCCCTTATGGATTTCATCATTCTAACAAACCAACACGTTAAATTCTCGTATTCTAATATGTCATTTATCAACAAAAACAAAAGACCAATTAGCTATATTACGAAGCATTTGCCACGCATCAATCGATTATTCGACCCGTTTGGCTCATCTACGGAATCCTCCATTATGATGACTACCAACAAGTTCTAACCAATTCTTGTCCTATTATTCAATATAGCAAATATTATCGCTTTAAATCAACACAACCTTTATCCTACAATTCACTACACATATGCAATTTATCAAAATTTACCCAATGTAACGAATCAAGTTACATACCTTTAGAGCACACCCTTCAAGCGCGTATCTCCCCCGGCGTGTCCGCTTGACGTTCCGGATTCTTTGCCTAAAGAGTTCAATTCACAACAAGTTTAGAACTCTTTCATAAGCTTTAACGCATAATTCTCTACAATGATCAAATCTGCGTTTTTACCCAACTTTTAACATTTTAATCCTCACTTAGGCGTTCCATCGAACACCTAGCGGGTCAGATTTTTATATAAACAAAACCAAGTTCATGACTTGTAATCATCTAAACTAACTTCAATTAGTCAATTCCATACATGTCTTAACATCAATATTTCCAAAATTACTCCTAAATTCAGGTTGTGTTAGAACAAGATCATAAATTCTAGAGTTTATCAAGTTTTCTTCAAGCTCCTTAATCACCTACAATGGTGATTTGAACTCTATAATTATCATGCAATCTTTTAATAAGATTTCACCTAGGGTTTATCCCTAGACACCATATCTCTTCTAATTACATTCATGCAAGATACAATCAAGCTAAATTTCGATTTTTCATAATTAACCTAGAATTTGAGATGAATCGGAATACTAGAATTTCGCATACCTTGTGATCCTTTCAGTGAGGTGATCACTAATTCGTGTTTAGAATTCGATTTGGGGCTGAATTGAACCTTCAATTGATAAATTTTAGTGAGAGTTAGGGTTTGGTGGAGAACCCTTGTCGCCCCCTGCTTCTTGATCGACCAGACACACCCAAAGTGTGTGTTTGGTGTTTTTAATTTTGTTTTTATGAAATTAAGTTTCAAATGTAGCAACATAGGCCCCTCAACTTTCGTTTCTATTTTGTTCTAACTCCTTAACTACTAACAAGTCATCATCTAACTAGGTTAGTGTCATTCCTAGTTAGTTTATGTTACTGATTTATTTGCAACTTAATTGCAATTTAAGAGTTTATATTTTCGGGATGTTACATGTACCTTTTAGGTTTCTCAGTAAGATTTACATCTTTTATTTCAAAAATATTAATTTCTGTTAATTTGAAAACCTTGTTGATCAATTCAGTTTTAACACTTCTTATTGGAAATTCCTCATCAGAAAATAATTTGTCAGAATCATTCAAAGTATATGCTACTTTGAATGTTTCGTCATTCAAATTATTTTTCGACATCAGAAAATCTTTATTGTAAACCCTTTTGACCGGTGAACTCGAGCTTTTCTCTGACGAGCTCGACATTTCAGAATTAGACTCTGACTTTGACTCTTCATCCATATCCAACACCTGATCGACCACTTTCTTTAATAACTCAGACTCATGATCAGTGTCAGACGATGTGAATGTAACGTCAATGTTGTCTGGTAACTCATCAGTTGTTTCAGACTTTAACTTTATATTGACTGCCTTTTTTACTTCATCCGAAATAGACTTTCTGGGAGAATAACCTTCCCAGATCGGAGGCGGACACTTGTTTTAATTTGCAATTTGTTTCTTACCAGTATCCGTTTCTTCCGACTTCTTATCTTGAAAGGCTTCAAAACCTGCAACAGTTGGATAAATTCTATCAATTAAGTAGTCAGAACTTGAGTAACTCTGCAACAGTCTTCTGATTCTTTCATTCTCAATCTTTTCAGTCTCCAGTTCCTGCTTCAACTTTGCACACTCATCAATATAGTGATTGATAGCCTTTTGCTTAGACATCATCGTTGCATTCATCATTGTCAAAGCATCTTCTACTTCTAAGTTTGTCTTTTCCAATTGGTTAACTGTTCTGTTCAGCACATCATAAGATTCTTTCACGTTCTTAACATCAAACAACAATTTTTCTTTCATCTTGTCTAGCTCAATACACTTCTTATCTTTCTCTTCATAATGTTTGCATGATTCCAAACATTTCAGACAAGATTTTTCAACCTCTACAATCTTTTCAACTTCAACTATTTTCTCCACTTCAACTATTTTTTCAACTTCCACTATTTTCTCCACTTCAACTATTTTTTCAACTTCGACTATTTTCTCCACTTCAACTATTTTCTCCACCACCTTCTCAATCACATTCTGTTCTGTCTCAACTTCTATCATCACTTCACTCTCATCAATCTCGACCCTCTCTGTCAGTTTTTCTTCAGCTTCCATCTGAACTTTAGTCTGTTCTTCAGCAACCCTTCTTGCTTCAATTTCTTCTTCAACAATCCTTCTAGCTTCCAATTCTTTCTTCACTCTAGCAGCCCTTTTTTTTTCAACATCTCGATTTTATCTGCAAAAAACAAATTAAAACTATAAGAATCCAATTGTCTTCTAGCTTTATTAATATACTCTTCCTCATCATCAGTGTCTGCATCACTTCCTAAAGACTTAAAAATCGGTATTCTTCTCGGACGGTTCTTCTTAAATTTGACTGATTCTTCTCCTGAAGTTGAGTCTTTAAGGATTTGAGCAACAAATGTTGTTTTTTCCCAAGTTCTGTTAGGATCCCACTTATCCCAACTGAATCCTTCTGGAAGCCTTTCATCATCTTGGTTTAACCAACCAAAACAAGCTCTACCCTTTTTTTCATCTTTAATTTGAATAGTTTTTGAGTGTGAAGATTGTTGTTGATATGGTTGTTGAGCAACCTGATGATAAATTGCTTTTCGATGATAATCGTTGTTTCTAAACGGATCTTGTCTTCCGGTTGCTTCTCTGTTTGTACACTCTCGTTTAAAATGCCCTTTTTCTCGGCAACGAAAACAAGTAACCTTTGATTTGTCAAAACCTAGCTGAGATGTAGCAGCATCACGAAGATCATCTCTACCGGTGATTTGTTTGAATTTTTCTGCTCTTCTTAAAACACTGGCTAAACACCACTTGATATCCATCAACTCAAGTTCCTCAGAATCAATCTGGTCATAATCCTCTTTAGTGAGCATCGGATTTCCGATTCTTCCAGCAACTAAGCTTTCATACGACTCTAACACAGTAACAAGAGATGCCATGTGTTGCTTAGCAATATCTGGAGAGAAATTTTGACCATTTTGAATATTCAATGTAACATTGCATTGCAAATTTGTTGAACTATGTTGTTTAGAACTTGGTGTTGAGAAATTTGGATCAAAACTTGAATAAGACGAAGAATATCCACCACTCTGAGTTGTAGTGCTAACATTTGTTCCGGAAATACCATCAGCACTGAAAGCAGTCTGAATCTTCGGACTCGGAGTGGTCTCAAATTTGCTTCCTCTATAGTATAGACTAACATCTTGTTGAGCACCTGGATTCTTCATGATAGCAATTTTCTGAACATCCAATTCATGTTCTTCAAGCTTCTGAATGAACTTACACAAATTCATATCTTCAGATTTTCGCATATGTTTTAAAATCAACAGATATGTTCCCCATTTATTCTGTGGTAATGCATCGGCTAGCTTATCAACCCATTCATCATCTTCTTTCTTAATGTCTAATCTTTTCATCTCCTGGACAAGATGACAATATCTCTCAATAGTCGTTCTTGTTGTTTCACCTTCGAAAGCTGTAAACATATCAAACGATTTTTTTAGTAATGCACGTTTATTTTTTTATCATATCAGCACTTCCCTTAAACTTTTGAATCAACGCTAACCAAATTGATCTAGCAGTTCCCTCATGTTGAAGCAAAACAAAAATATCTTCTTTTATCGCTTGTTGCAGAAGGCTAATCATCATCTTTTCACTGGTGTATCTTAATTTTTCATTCGGTGTAAATTCACTTAATGGTTTTTCATTATCAAGATTATCTTTCGGTCTAACATATTCTTTCTCTATCGTAACCCATGCATCAAACTTATTTCCTTGCACCCAGTTTTCAAAACGATTTTGCCATCCTTTAAAATCCTCAATGTACATAAGCTTTGGAGGTTTTTGGAAAGTTCCCGTTTCATTTTCGATTTCAACAGTTTCGGCAACTGTAACTGGAGCAGTAGCAAAGGCGTTGTAAAACTCAGTATCCATGTTTCGGTGTTGAAAGATTTTCAATTTCAGAAATTCCAAACGATCTGAAGTTCCAAACGAACTGGATCAATTTCCAAATGAACTGGACCTAAACTTCACTTCGTACGACCTGAATTAAGTGCACCCCGTGCGAACTGGTTCAAACTTATTCAATACGTGCGAACTGGTTCAAACTTATTCAATACGTGCGAACTGATTCAAACTTGGACCACTTCGTGCGAAGTGATTAACCTCAAACGACCTTGATGCGAATTGACCTAATTTCAAGCGAACTGGACTCTTCTCGTGCGAACAGAACCCTTCTCGTACGAACTGACCCCTTTTCGTACGAACTGAACCTTTTGATGCGAGCTGGTAGCTCAGATCGTATGAACAAGACTAATTTCGTGCGAACTGAGGTCTTTAATCCGTGCGAACTGGTGTCATGTTCGAACAATCGGAAGATATTTTGTCAAATTGATCAAGATTTAGTCTGAATTAGGGTCTAATATGTTCAAGGATTGATTAAAACAGTATTTCGCTTGTTATATGTAAAAATCAGGCCATTTTAACCGTAAAATCTCAGTTAATTTTGAAAAAATGTGAAGAAAGTGAGTAGAAGTGAGATTTTCGGATGAAAACAAGCTGAAATGGTAAGAACTCTTCCTCCTGAGCTCTGATACCACTTGTAGGATCGTTAAACGACCTAAACGAGTCGATCAGAAGAGTTCTAATCCAAACCAAAGGCGGAATTCAATGATTCGGACTTGATTACAGCTTGTCTAACACATAGATTCACTTTAATTGTCTTGTATATTGATTTGAAAGCTTTACAGACCACTTTGACACTTCGGCAACACCCCTGCTCCGGAATCAACAACGTTACAAATGAAATGACATGAGCTCACTATATATAGAGTTCCCAGTTCGCACGAAACAGCAAGACCCACTTCGTGCGAAGTGGTCACTTCGTACGAACTGGCTCTGCCAGTTCGTGTGAACTGGTCCATTAACCCTAAAAACCTATTTTCTATGCTACCGAGCTCCGTTCTACACAATCTAGATACAAGACTCGATACAAGACGAAGTCGACAAACATATGCAGCAACACGATCGTTCCTTGCACTTTTGATTGCCTTATGTTATTCCTGAAACGAAAGCGTTTCCCTAACCGGGAAGCTTCTTCGTTTTGCGTGCCCGATCTCTGATTGGCTTCAAACCTTATGTCACAGTCTATGGCACAAAACTGAGTTGTTCCTGGAACTCGAAATCTTAAATGATGCTACCGATAACCTAATAATCAATGTCAAAGGTTTAAAGCGTTGTTAAACGGAACACTCCCGTTTAACACGTGTTTCAAGGCTAAGGATACCAACTTCGCACTGTTGGCCCTTATTAGTGTCATGTCAGTTATAACGTGTTCTCGGGTTCCCCCGAGACATAACAGATATCATTTAGTCAAGCATATAAGTCACACATGTTTTTAGGGTTTTCGCGCAATTAAAGTGTTAAGTGTACCTTACAGTTTTGGACCGTTTAGGGTGTACCTGGTTTCGTCATGGGTGTCACAACTCCGACCATGGTAATGAAATTGTTGCATTCTTTATGTGGTATTATAACCAATGGTATTCTTATTGTTCATTATGCACTGATAAATTTCGACAAAATCTTAAGAAGACCCTACGGAATATTATTCGACCTAAATTTTAGTGTTTGGTATCATTGAATCCAATTTCCTACCAAATAAATCAATTTTCTTATAGCATTCATGTAATACCCCGTGTTTTCGTAAGTGAAAGTCAAAGTCAAGGCCGAAGTCAACGACCGATTTCGCGCAACTTGACTCGTAGAAATGTTTTTATTTTATTTATATTATGTGGAGTAAGTGTTGTTAATGACAATAATCGAATCGTGTCAACCGTATATCAATCGACTCGCGACTGTGAACCATAGGCAGTAACAATGCGATAAAGTTAATCGACTAATAACCAAGCTATACTAATCGAATCGACATCAAATCGTAACTCAAGCTATGTATTATACTTGTCATTTATACGTGTGTGTGTGCCTTACGTGTTATCTGTGCATGTTTATTTATGTTTTGTTGTGATAATCAAGCGAACTCAAACGAACTCGAAGTCTAACTCGAATGTAATCGAACCCGAACCCGAATTCCGAATCGAACCATGTTATATACGAAGTAGTTGGGACTGAAGGTAATTTGACTAGGAAACCCCATTGAATCGCTCGCAATCGAAACCGAAGCGTCATCGCACCCGAACGCACCATTCAGTCGACATCCGTACGGATGGTCCATCCGCACGGATTGCCAATCCGCACGGATTGCCAATCCGCACGGATTGCCAATCCGCACGGATGACCAGTCCGCACGGATAACCCATCCGGGTGACCTGCAATCCGCACGGATCACCCTTTCCCCTTTTAGCATCCTATAAATACCCGGGTCACTCTCCAAACTTTCCACTTTTGGCAAGTGACGTCCGACCTGCACGCATTCTTCACCTTTTCTCCGATTTCTCTCAATCCAGGTAAGATCTTGCTCTAAATCTTGTACATTCTTGATCTATACACACATCTACACCTTTCTATCTTTCAAATCTCAACTTTTAACCGTGAAACCATCAAGATTTGAGGTATTCTCGGGTGACGTCATCATGAAGTTCTCATGAACTTCAAGTGTGACCTCATTCCACCAAGAATAACTCGGATCTGAACGATTTCCACAAGATTTCACAACAACTTCACCTAAATCTAAACTTTTCTAAGGATAAAAGGGTTGAAAGAAATAAACTCAAGTTTTCTCCTTCTTTTACCCTAAAAAACGGTATGAATCGGATCAGTTCTAGTCTTCTACTCGATATTAGTGAGGCACTAGTCCTAGATCTGGATTTTACCAGCAAGACACCTGATTTCGGGTTAGACCGGAATGACCGTTCTAAACCGCCGACAGGCCGAGTTAGGGTGATTCCTGGCCGGCTTAGTCATTCGGGTAAGAACGCGATTCCAAATGGTTGCCACGAAGTCAGAACGTCTCGATAGAACGACAAAGGCGACCAAGGGTAGCCGGACGGAACAACCAGGACGAGGAGGTTGTCCGCACGAGTAAGTTGTCCGCACGGACAAGCTGTCCGCACGGACGAGCTGTCCGCACGAACAAACGATCCGGACGGGTTGTCACCCGGACGAGTTACACTTGGGACCCACATTCAAAACGAGGTTTGAGTATCGACGAATGAACAATCCGGACGGACGACCTCTGAATGGATTACTCTTCGGATCATGAGATACTAAGACCTTAAACAATTTCAAACAATGTTCACCCGCACGGACAAGTTGTCCGCACGGACAGACTATCCGCACGGATTGTCTTTGTCCGCACGAACAAACTATCCGGACGGGTTACCACTATCCGCACGGACTACCATACGGACGGATTCCACTAATTTCGTCAAGTGACTCAGCCTTAGAGACATGCCCGCATGGATTGCCATCCGGACGGATTGTCGTCCGCGCGACCGGCTTGAAAGGTAGAGATACTTTAATGTTTTCTAAATACTACAACGAAAACTTCAAAGGGACAAGCCATCATACACAAACACATCCATAACTTAGGAAGAAACAATTCACTCGAATAAGTTATCCGCACGAGTGAGTTATCCGCACGAGTGACTATTCCGGACGAATCGCTAATCCGCACGAATTACTTGTCCGCACGGATTACTTGTCCGCACGAGTAACTTGTCCGCACGGATGACCATTCGCACGGACTACTAATCCGCACGAATAACCAATCCGCACGGATGACTAATCCGCACGATCAGTCATCCCATCCACTCTCATTCTGTACTGTTTTCCATGCCACTTATCATTACGCTATCGACTCTATCCAGGCTAACCGTACTCGCTAAGCGCTCCCTTCAATCCATAATTGCTGTGAGTATACTCGAACCCTTTTTGCTTTTAGCACTTTTGGGTGTTACATACGTTACGAATATTCAAACTACAACTATCACACTACTGAAGCTATTTTAACGCTAAACCATTTATGCATGTTATACGTGGCTTATGAATGCTTGTTTGTTATGTTTACACATGGAATGCTGTCTACCTGCCTTAGCAACGATAGTACTATAGTTTGGACTCAGCACCCGTTCACACGGGGGTTGTTAAGGATCTTTTACTTGCATGGATTACGGTGGTAATCATGTATTGCGAACTGCCTCGGGCAGTCAACCCGCAGTCATTGGTATCGATGGATCTATGTCGATAACTAACGTGCTTCATTTCACTATGTGTACGTGCTGGTTATGCGTAAACGAATTCGAACTCTATATGCTATTATCAAACTTGTATGCTCACCTTTACATTATATGTATTGACTTTATTTTAACGTATGTGACAGGTGCTTAGGTTGTTTCTGTGCTTAACTTGCTGGTGATGAAATTGAGGCTAGGGAAGGAGTCCTAGAAACCAACAAATAAATTAGCTATGTTTAAATCTGAGTTGTCGGAACAGAATACTTGTCTTGATGCTTGTCTGTAATAATTATTTAACTATTTGAGATACGGTATGGGACGTATTGTTTTAATTGAATGGTAATGATAGTTGTTATGGAAACTTCTGGACAATCTGTTTCGCTAAGTGCCATGCCCCGATGATTCCGCCATCGGTTGGGGTGTGACAATTCATGAAGCAACATAATTGAGTTATTCTATGCATTTTTGTACTCACATGTAATCCAAACTCGCTGACACAAGAAATCGATGATTAGCACGATAAACTTGTGTATCATTGTAAAGAGTAATTATATTAAACTACTCACACGACTAAATACAATTCACAACACAATTGCCCTTTCAAATATACGAGACTCAAGTTTTCAAATTACCAATTTGTTATTGCACACGGTAGTGTTTTTGGAATTTCTATAAAAATAAGTGTTTGAGTGCAATTTGCCTATTTTTGAACGGCCAACAAGATCTTATTAAACGTAGGTGACTAAAAATTGCTAGACACCTAAAAGTACATCCACCAAAAAGGAAAAACATAACAACACCAGAACTAGGAAGCCTTCAAAAAACAAACAACTGATTAAACATCAAAAACACCTTAACTCCACCACTGACTTCATGTAAGGGGGACTTATTCGACCAAATTTTTATCCATAAAAATCCCAACACTTTAACTTCTTCGATAACCTATGAAACTGAACCTAACCTCTGTTTAAACACCATATCTTTTCGCATTTTCCATATACACCATAGAGATGTTAAAATGATAACATGGGATGCTTTTTCTTCTTCTTCTTAATGCCATGGGTAAACATGTGTAAGTCTAGTAAATCTCTCAAGCAGAAAGCATAAATAGCCATAATGTTGAACCATTGGGAAATAGCCTATCACATTGATTGAACAAACGAACATGTGACAAAGACGTGCTCAGGCGATTCTTTGAAATCACCACAGAAAACACATGGATCAAATTTCACTTGGATATTCCTATGAATCAAAGCATCAATAGTTGGTAACCTTTAATTTTCGGCCCTCCAATCAAGAATGCTAACCTTCTTCGGGACCCAACTGTTCCACGTAAACACATAACTTGGCTAGACATTAGTACTTAAGTGAATACATTTTTAAGCTATAACTAAAAAAACTCTAGAACTATCTAAGTTTCAAACTCACTAGTTGACTAAATACATATCTTTGGGATACTAATTGAGAAAAGTCCAAAACTATCTAATTTTCAAGCCTATTGGTCCTCAACCCCATAGATGGTCCACGACTCCATGAGAAGCAGCAGCTGTCACACCCCTTTCAAAGGCGGAAGCACGAGGTGTGATCTGAGTGGTTTTCATTGCATACGATGAGTAAACATTACTACATGAATTAAAGCATACTCCAAATTGCCATTCAAGTTTGATTATCCAAAATACAGGAATTAGTTTAAAGTTTACATCATAACTAAAAGATAATTGTTTGAAACTTCACATCATGATTTCAAAAACAAAGATCAAGGTTTTGTTTCCTATATCACCACAGAAGGTAGGATATAGTAAACAAATCCACAAAAGATGGCAACGAAGACTAGACACTAAACATCTTGACAAGGAGCCCGCGAACTTCATCCACTAATTTCCTGAAATACATGTAAGTTTAAAAATCGTCAACAAAAGTTGGTGTGGATTCATGCAGTTTGTGTAAAATGTAACATTTGTAATTGTGTAAAAGCATGGTATGTAATTTGTAAAATGTAAGTTTGTAAATTGTCATGAAATGAAATGAAATCGAGATCGCTAATGTTTCGCGAGGACATTAACATATGTAACGACATAGGAAGCATCCAAACCTACACGATTTTTGACATCGTTTACCCTACGACTGTGACCCAAGACACTCCATGACTATGTGTTGTCAAGAGAGTGAGGCTGCCCGGACCTGTTAGATCTAACCCTTATTCTTTCGGTCTAAACTAGATTGATGGTGCCTTCGTATACCCTATTCGTGACGTGATCTATGTGTGATTCCTTTGTTGAAACATACCAAAGTGTACATGTATTTTCCCCAAGTTTAGAAAACAGTAAAAACGTTTAAAAGAGGGGACATGAACTCACTGCTTTGCGTCTTGAGCGTCTAGCTGCACCGGCTTCTGCTACTCGAGTGTCGTGACCTATAGACGTTCTAAGTATGTTAATCACCTAACTTGTAAACTTCTAAGTACAAGTTACTATTTGGATTTAAGGTGTCTTATTTGTAGGTCACATTATGTTTAATATTGTATTTGTTATATATTTTTATCCCAAATATATATACATATTTGTGTAAGTAGGATTTGAAAATATTATTTATTAAAAATAATATATATTTTTAACTTTTAAATATGGAAAAATTACAAGTTTTGTCCTTTATCTTTATACCACTTTTCAGGCGGTGTCCTTTTTATCGAAAGTTGACATGCGGTGTCCTTTACTACGTATTTTGTTGCAAGTTTAGTCATTTACACCCAATCCAGTTAAAAAACTGTGACACCTGTGCCTCCACGGCCATCAAACAAATACCAAACTAACGAAATATTATATTTCATACTTGGGATTTGTATAAATATGTGTATCATTTACACATATCAATTCTTGTTCGATTTCGGGCTTTAAATCGCTTTCTGGAAGGCTATACGCGATCTGATGCGTAAATATAACCAGTTTAATGCAACAAACACTCCGGAACAGTGACATAAGCTTAACATACCTTAAATAACCTTTACATAACTTAGAAATAAGTTTTGGAAGGTTTGGTATGCCGAAATCAAGTTTATTCGCTTACAGGGACTAAATTCGACAAACTGCAAAAGTATGTCAATTTGTACTGTAACGGACATTCCAGAACTTGATCATAAGTTAAACACACCCTAAATATCCTTTACATAGCTTAGAAATAGGCTTTGAGGGGTTCGGTGTGCTAAAAATAAACTTTATGCTCATTCAGGGACTAAAAGCGTCAAAAAGTGCATAAGTTTGCATTTTCGCGCATAACTTACGTTCTGAATACATCCGGACATCCAAAAATTTATGTAAGCATTAAAATATTTTATTTTAGTGTTTGGCATAAGAAAAATCTATTCGTCGCGCAATTTGGATCGTTTTTCGCGCTTATGCGCATTCCGTCGTAATTAAGCGAACATCGCGATAGTACGACCAAACAAACCGACATCCGGCATATTTTTGAGCATGTTTCATGTCCACAATGTTTAGGCATCATTTTAGGGCCTTAAGGTTGGCTTAACGGGCCTTAGAAGTGTCGGAAATGGCCTTAAAACACAACAGGGACTGAAACTGTCATTTTGGAAACTTGTTTCTGATCTGTACTGCTCAGGCGGCCCGCGTAGACTTCCTCAGCCTCTTACGCGGCCCGCGTGGCCCTCCCAGATATGCAGAAACCGTGTTACAGCCTGTTTCCAGCTGTTATACCTTCATTCTCCACTTGCAAACGGTTTTTGAAACACCATGGGCCATTTCTATGGGCTCTAATGGTATTAGAAAACAAGGGGCACACTTGGACGGCCTAGATCGAAGCTCGTTTCCCGATAAACGATCCTAACGGTCCTAGCTTTCCTATAAATACTCCTTACCATGTCACTTGCAACCCACTTGATATCTGAGATTTTCTCTAAGTTGAAGTGTGCAACACTTCATACCTGAGAAATACTTGGATAATCAATCTTGCGGGGACCCTTTGTAAGTGTTCCTTCGTTCTTTTCATTCGTTTTAGCGTTAAAGTCAAACTGCGTTTGACTTTCTGCATTGACCAGTTTATGGTCAATGCGAAGTTCGTTTGAACTTCATAACCTGAGCGTAATCACGATGGTTATAGTCCCTAGTGACTATACCTACTGATTACCACGTTATCTAGGCTCAGTGACGAATCGTAGTTTCGGGCAAAATGCGTGTTCTCGCGTATTTTGTAACCAAACTACTCTAGGATATCAAAACCGTTTGTTTTGATATCAAAACCTGTTTTCTAACTTAACTAAACATGTTCTAGCATGTTTAGCTCGTCACTTTTAGATTTGTGCTTGTCTAGGGTCGTAAGGGTAAGCGATCTAATTAATCGCTTATGGTTTCAAACCCGACCCATTTGGTCGATCATTAGGATCCGACCAAACACTTTAGGTGACCATAGTAGTATAGGGAATAACCTTCCGAGGTTATACCTTATGGTCACATCGTTTGAGTAGTTGTATGATAAGTAGTATATATGCCTTAGGTAAATTACCAAAATGCCCTTTTTACGCCAAAATTCATTTTAAGCATATGTAACATAACTTTTGACATCTAAACTGATTTAGCAACAATATTAAACATGTTAAGGCATATCTTACTTGTCATAGGGCTAGTTAAGCGGTCCGAACGCGTTTTACGTGAACGACGCGTTAAAGTAGCATAAGCTACCTAAACGGGTCGTAATGGGTCGTAAGCACTTAGGTTAGGTTTCATTTTAGTATGTGGGCTTTGTTAAACCATATCATATGAGTTCCAATACTCATTTGGTTTACGAAACCTCATACTATCCAATCTCCCGATTTAGGTCCGGTTATTTATGTAGTTATCTATATTAGGTGCCGTTTGATTTCCGTGATCCCTCTAGCTTTGCTTGGTTGTTGTTCAAGACTTCTAAGCACCCTCAAGTGAGTACATAGACCCCACTTTTACTGTTTTCAAACTGTTTTGGGGTGGAACACATGTGCCTACTTGTTATTTTCATGCTTTCCATGCCTTCATATCATATACTTGCTATGTTCATTAAGTACATTATTAGTACATGATTTCATTGTGTTTTTGCTATGTATGTCCTTTGTAGCATACTTAGTACATCATTTTACATGACATTTCATGCTATGTATGTCCATTTAGTGCATACTTAGTACATTGTTTTACCTTTTCATGCTATGTATGTCCATTTAGTGCATACTTAGTACATTTGTTTTACATTGCATCTCTGTTGCATATGTTCTCGTAACATATGGACACATTGTTTTACATCTATACCTTGTATGTTTACTCAGCATATACTAGGTACATTATTTTCATCACATGCTTACATTTTGATATGACATTTGGTTTGTTTAAATGGGACCATATACATTCATTAACATTAGCTACGCCGCTCGTTAGTAGGTAATGGTACCATAGGAATTGACAACTCCCGTTCCTGACATCCTAGGTATGTTTGGATGGAAGGAATGACCGAATTCGATAAAACAAAACACAGATAGTCCTTTAATTGTTTAAGGGTTTATCGCCACAGTCACAAGGCTTGAATGTATGCATTTTCACATTACCGCATAAATGTTTATATTCAGTATAGCATGCATTTCCACAAGACATAACGTTGATTTAAACCATGTTTTACTTCAATACATTGTTTTGTGCATTTTTATCTATGGCTCAGTAGATATATATAAATATATATATTTCACTTGCCATACATGACATTTTGTTTACACATTTCATAATTGACATTTGACATAGACATTTTGACATGGTTTACACAAAGACATTTGACAAATGGTTTAGACATGGGCAATTTACATTGGTGGTTTGTTTGGGTAAAGTGATTTAAGTAATGAGGCGTGTGTAATATGATACAAGCATGGTGGATACGCCACTGGTACTTCCTATATATAAGTGCTTGTATGGTATTACATATCGTAGCGTTATTTAAATCATTTCAATTTAGACATATAACATTTTATACAAATAACATATTTTTCACAAGACATTGTTTTACAAACAACTTATTTTATACAAAACTCATTTTACTTGGTTATTCATTTAATCTTACATTATTCTTTTACATATCATCTACTTTATCATCGTTTTTCAAATGATTTATAAAACAAAACATTTTACAAGGATCATGACTGACTTTTGTTAAGCAACATTTTTCTAAACTTATAAGTCATGAATCCTATTTTCACAAAACCTATGTACTCGCCGACATTTTTATGCTGACGTACCTATTTTCACATGTGTTTCAGGAGATGATGCATAGGATTGATCAAGATACACTTAGGCAGACTTGGGCCTTAGTGACAATAAAAGATGGAAGACTAGTTAATTTTGTTATACTTTTTTGTTTGTTAAGACATTGTAACTCTTTTAATCAATAAAACAAAATTTCAAATTTCCATGTGTTATGAAACAATGATTCTGTTACAACACTCCCCGACGTTTCCGCCACGATTTGTTGTTTTACGTGGTCGGGGTGTGACAGAAACCCTGTTAATTGTTGACAGGCGATGTCCTTTACTAGGTATATTGTTGCAAGTTTAGTCCTTTACCTAGGTATTTTGTTGCAAGTTTAGTCCTTTACACCCAACAACTAACATGGTTTTTTAACTGGGTTGGGTGTAAAGGACTAAACTTATAACAAAATACCTAGTAAAGGACACCGCCTGTCAACATTCGTTAAAAAGGACATCGCCTGAAAAGTGTTATAAAGATAAAGGACAAAACTTGTAATTTTTCCTTTAAATATTTGTCACTTATATTATTTGTCAAAAATAAATATAAGAAATTTGTTAAATAATATTTCCAATATTATTTTTAGGTGTAAGTATACTTAGAAAAGTATACTTGTATTTTAAATGTAAATACTTGTATATTTGTATTTATTTACTAAAAATCAATTCTTTGATTTTTATTACTTTCCGTAGTTTTTATTTCTTAAAAATAATAATACTTTTAAGGTTTATGGGTTATATATATATTTTGTCACACTTTTATAATTCTTCCATTACTTGTAGTAATTTTTGTATAAGTCCATAATTATATAAAATTGTCCAATAAGTCCAATAATTTCCAAGTCTTTAAATTTTATAGAAAATATATATATATATATATATATATATATATATATAGAGGCCGGTTATCATACAAATGCCCTTATCGTACATTACGTACGCTACAATCTCAGCCGTCAGATCATCTTCCCGCATTTTAAAATCGCATGTTGTTTTTTTTATAACAATTTCGCATGTGATAATTTTTGATGAATTCGCATGTTGTTTTTTTGCACCAATTTCGCATGTGATAATTTTGATAAAATAGCATGTTGTTTTTTTTATAACAATTTCGCATGTGATAATTTTTGATGAATTCGCATGTTGTTTTTTGTACCAATTTCGCATGTGTTAATTTTGATGAAATAGCATGTTGTTTTTTGTAACAATTTCGCATGTGGTACAAAAAACAACATGCGAATTCAATGCAGGAAGATGATCGGACGGCTGAGATTGTAGCGTACGTAATGTACGATAAGGAGATTTGTACCGTACTCTTTACCTATATATATATATATATATATATATATATTGATGTGTATATATGTTGTATTTGTCCATGTATCATTTTTATATGTAATTTTGTATACTTGTATCATTGTGTATTTCTTTAGTATTTGTATGTGTATTTTTGTAGTATACTCCTTTGGAGTATTTAATTTATTTTTCAAGTTCCTAACATCACTAATACATATAATACACATAATATACACTTAGCACATAATCTTGTGACCACTAAGTATATATATTTTTCCCTAAAAATATACATACTTAATATTGTTTTTATACTTGAAGAAATCCTTATTTTTCTTACTTGTAGTTTTGGTATAAAAATTAGGAAACCTTTGTAAATATTTTTAGGTGAATTTTTGGGGAATAAGTTTCACTAAAACTTATATTTTTCCAAGTGTCAAAATTTTATAAAAATTTTGACATAGTTTCCCCTAAAAATGGAGGTTTCCCATGTTTTTAAAACATGTGTTTATTTTCTTTTCATCATCAAAATCAATTTTCAACAAATTTCACAAACAACATACACCAAAATCATCATGAAAAACCTTATGATGAACTTGATTCTTGTTAAAAATGTGTAGTCTTTTAGATCTACACTTTTCATACAAAGATCTTTCATGAACAAGTGTTCTTGTCAATTTTAAACAAACTTGTTATGAAACTTTTACTTACTAACTAAACCATTCATGAGTTTTAAGGTCTCAAAAATATGAATAACATATTCTAAAACCATTTTTATGTTCATTTAAAAGATCTTTATGTTCATCATCAAGTTTCATCATAGATCTTTCAAGATCCATGCTTAACATACTTGAATCTTTCAAAAATAAGTTTCTTGATGAACTCTCTACAAACTTTTTATGATATTTAGTCTCATAAGTTAGTTTCTCAGGGTCTTAGTTTCTTCAAGAACACAAGAATATACTTAAAAATCATTTTTCAAGTTTACATAAAGGTTTTTCAAGTTCATCTTCAAGTTTAACCATGGATCTTTCAAGATCCATGCTTAAACTTGTTAGATCTAAGCTTTATCATGATAGATCTACACATGCACACAAGATTCAACAACATCAACTTCATCACATACATCAAACATCACTAAAAACACTTGTTTTTCTTTAGATTATGTTAGATCTTCATGTTTTCATACTTTAAGGTTTAGTTTCTTTGAAAGTGTAACTTGTATATAACACTAACATGAAGTAAAATAGAGTTTTTGAAGCTTACTACTAGCTCTAATGGCTAGGGAAGTGGTAAGAACAAGATGATAATGAAGAATGAAGAAATCAAGTGGATAAAAGCTCTCCAAAGTGATTCTTGAACTTCTAATGCTTCACACCTTCATGGATCACCTTCTTACACCTTGTAATAACCTTAGATTGCTTGTAGGATGAATGAAAATGGAGATGGTAGTGTGGGTGTGGGTAGCCGAGAGCAAGAGAGGAGAAGAGAGGGAAAAAGATAAAGTTTTGAGATGAAGTTATGTGAAAGAATGGTCTTTAGGTTCAAACTTATAATCTTCCAACAAGTGATTAACCATTGTGTCTAATGTCCAATATCTAGATTACATTAGTGAATTTTTTATTGGAAAAGTTGTGGGGCCACAATTGGGGCTGATCAACATAAGGGAGGGGGTAATATGTAAAAGTTTGGAAGTTATGGGTGGAAGATGTAAGTTTAGGGGTTTAATGGAAGGTTAAGTGTGTTTATGTGTTTTTATGATTTTTAATGTGTTCTAGCACCATAACTAGCTTTATATCACTAAAAAAATGCTTCTAGTCTAGTTTTGGTGTTTTGGATAGTGTCCGGTTATTCGTTCGGTTATCGGTTCGTTAAAGTGCTAAATTGCGCAGTTTTGTAAGTTATGAGGTATCTTTTATGACAATTTTCATTCCCGACACTTTACGAGTTATTCTGGACATTTAAACCTTAATTCTGCATAATATTTTGATGTTAAATTGCTGTTTTTCTGTAGAATTCTGCATTTAAAGTGCGTTTCGGGTACTTTTTGGTGTCAGTTTTATCTTCCGGAAAGTGTTTATGTTAACCTTTGTTCACCTATTTAGTTTCCAATGTATTTTTTGATGTTGGACCTACTTCTAAGTCCTAATTCTATTGTCTGATTGTTTTCTGCAGACATGCTGACGCAACTTGTATAACCGGTGAGCTTACTAATCAATTAGACGCAACGCTTAAAGCATTGTATGGTGTGACAGTTTATGTATGAATCATGCATGAATTTAATTGTATACCAATTAAGCACATAATGTTGACGTGTAAACACATAAATGCAGGAAATAAATATTAATTAAAATAGTACGGAAATTACCGGTTTTTGACCAGTTGTCACAACAGCTGTCCAATCTCAGTCGATTTCGTCGAAGTCAACATCGGCGGCTTTAAAGCCCAACACCCACACGAGCCAGCCAAGTCCAACCAAACCCGATCAACCATTGAACACATCTTTTATGCTTCCAGAAGGAACAACGAAGGGAAAACCACATCAAAGGATTAGAGCAATGCCAAATGTCCATCCAAAATAAGATGTTTGTCCCTCGACCCAACACCCCTTTGATAGCCTTACTCAAATCTATCCCCACCTATAAAGAAAATCATTAGAAACTTTATAAATTTGCTTTCAACTCCAAGACCTAGAATTATGGTGAATAGACTAAATTACTTCCCTTCATAAACCGTGCTTATCCATTTTGAATCTCCACCACCATTTAGCGAGCATAGCCAAATTTGCATCTGTTACCATATTCAATCGGAGAAATGTTTTCTCCCAAGCAATCCAATTAACCTTAGATTAATATTGTACCCCCAAGAAGAAAGTTCTACACATAATTGGCAAGCCAGTAATAACTTGAGCTAGGGCCTTATATAACAAGAAAACATATGTAGGCAACGAATTAAGCACTGACTTTATTAAGGTAATATGCCCGCCATACAACAATTTTCTAGCTTTCCAAATGTATAACTAATTTATGAAAGTATCTAAAATCGGTTTTCATTTTTTCACAAGATTCATGTTTATCCTGACTAGAAGACCTAGGTATTGATCAAAATTTTGTTTTTTGCGATCTTTAATCAAACCTTGTGAAAGATGAAGTGAAAAATATGGGTTTTTTTGTAAGCTTTAACATAATATTGGATTTTATTAAAAACTCAATCAAGATGGTGAATGAATCTTAAACCAATCTGGTTGAATCTATTCCGATTCCACATTTAACAACCAATCATAAAGTTTAACATTTCTTCCATGAACCTGTACAACAATATTTCATATTGGTTTCAACAAACAAATTGACATTTAAAATAAACAAAAAACTATCTTCCCCTATCGTAGATATGATGTCACAAACCCTAGACAACTATCTCTTAAACATACTTGTTATCCTTATAAAAGGCCCCTTTCATTAGGAGGATTGGGGCCATTGAGACCCCTACCATCGGCGGAACAAGAGGGGGGGTCCGCGGGGGGGGGGGGGGGTCCGTTGACCCTCCGGCGAACCAAAATGTCAACTACTAATGGGTATTTACTATAGCTTTAAGTTAGTTTGACCCCCCAAATTTCCGTGATTAGATTTGTGAGATAGCGTTTACGAGATGAGAAGAAAGGAAGTTACAGAACCAGGAGAATAAGAATCGATGGTGAAACCGGAAGTTTATGTTTGGGAGTGGTGCTGATAATTGTGGAGAAGACAAAGCTGTAAAGATGACAATAAAGTTCTAATTTCCCGTTTAGCCCTTTATGTTTTAATATAGTTTTAAACAACCCTTACTGTTTTAGCTACAAGTCTACAACATCATACATATGTATGTATCTATAAGTATTTAGATGGTATGTATCTATAAATATTTAGATGGTTGTCTAGTCAAGCAAGTTTAATATTAGTGATGTACATAATTATAATTATATAGTAATATATAATAGCATATATAAAATAATTATCTTCTATATCTTATCTATATAACTATCCTACATTTATGTTTATTTTTTTTAACTCCATTACTCTTTTGGTTTACTTAGTTATTGCATATATGTATTATAAATCACTTTATTTAATTCAAGATCTATAAAATAATTATTTGTACTCTGTTCAAAAAATGTTTTAATAAATTTTGAAAATAAATCCATTTTCAGTGGTTTTAAAATAGGGAATCTTAAAAGTTACAATTAACGTTTTTGCTCTTTTATATATTTTTCTAGAGCGACAACTAACACATGCATATAGTTTACACATAGTTTCACTCCACAATCTATAACGGGACTAGAACTCTCAACCTCTTGGGGAGGTGTCATCATTTAACAAGTTAAGATACCATTGAGTTAAATACGTTTTGGTTTTTGTTCTATTATATAGATTTATGAAAAATCAATTTGTGTTATGTTGTTTACCAAGGGACGTAAATATAACAAAAGCTACTGTGACCCCCCAGCTATAATGTTCTGGTTCCGCCACTGACCCTAACCCCAAACCCAAAGCTCCCGGAAGATGTGGGAGATTGAGTGGGTGGCGTGGTGTGCCTCACCATCCCACGAGACCACCTGGCTTACAAGTACCCTCTCCCACAATATATCGACGGACCTAATATTTTGGAGATAAACATGCATCCAATATGAACGATAGTGACAATTATCACAAAAATGACTAAAACATCTTTATACTTAATAAAACCATTGACGGGAAATATTAAAGAAAAAACACACACATGGCAAATATAACAAAATAACTGAACCGAAAAAGTAATTATAGTTATCGTAATAAAAAAGAGTTAAATGCCATTTTAGTCCCCGTGATTTGAGTTATTTTGCCAGTTTAGTCCAAATGTTTCATTTTTCGCCTGTGGGTCAAAAAATGTTTCACCGTTGCCATTTTATTCCACCGGGTTAACTTTATCCATTATTTCTGTTAACAAGAAGGGTAATTCGGTCATTTTATATGGCTGAATTGTCCTTCTAGTTAACAGAATTACATATAAAATGACCGAATTGCCCTTCTCGTTAACAGAAAAAATGGATGAAGTTAACCCAGTGGACTAAAATAGCAACAGTGGAATCTTTTTGGACCTACAAGCGAAAAATAAAACATTTAAACTAAACTGTCGAAATGACCCAAACCACATAGACTAAAATCACATTTAACTAAAAAAAAAAAAGTAGAAAAAGAAATTCCCCGAAAAATAAAAAAATAAATAAAAAAATCAAGACAAGAGAGCTCCACCCACCTGGTCTCTCTGGATACACCAACAACCCTAAGTTTCTCCGTCAATTCCCCCTTTCTTTCTTTCTTTCTTTCTTTCATTTTCATTTTCACATAAGAATCGTCTCTCTCAACTCCTCTTCGTTTCATCCCTTTCTTCTCAATTTCCAACTTCACCTATATATATATATATATATATACCATAGGGATATGGTGGGAAAAGGCTCATCGTTGGATCGTAAGCGAATCAACGATGCCTTAGATAAGCACTTAGAGAAGACCACTTCATCTCCTTCCACTTCTAGGGTTTTCAAAGACAAACTCTCCGTACCTTCAACTTCTGCAGCTGCTCCTGCTAAATCCTTCCCTTCATCCTCCGCCAAAACCAACGCCTCAGATGGTTTGTTTTTCTTTTCTTTTTTATTTCCTCTAATATTATGTTTGTTTCGTACAAATTTGTTTGTTGTTTGTGCTATGGTTGTTGTTGATTGGTTTTTAGATGAAGCAGGGTTGTGTATGTATTTAGTTGTAGAATTTTTTATTTTTATTTTTGTTTTAGCCAAGTTACAATGTGGCATTTTAGTTCAAATACAAGCTTTTGATTGGAATGTAGCTTATAGATTACAGTTATGGTATCAGAGCTCGGGCTCTTTCGTGTGGAAAAACTTTTTTTTTTCTTGAAAACAAATTTGTGGGGTATTGGGTAGACGATGTGTTATTTTGCAAATAGGTTCTCTATTAGTCATTGTTGATTTCTTGATCTGCCAATAAGATGATTTCATGTTCTATATTATAGTTACCAACACGACTTCACGATATGAGTGATTTGTAGGACGGAATGTAATTGTAACACTTTAGGCAAATCCCACATCGTTCTGTTCTGTTGACATGAGAGATATTGGAACATAAGAAATGTAAGAGAACTCTATAGTTTAACGTGATCGAGTGGGAGTTTCATCAGTGGTATGGTGACTTTGTTGGAAGTTTCCACTCGGGCAACCAAAAAAAAATCTATGAGCTTCTTGTGTGCAAAGCAGACAATATTGGTGGTGCTAGGCGCCGATTTATTATTGTAATGATGTTGCTATGAATTAGCTTAATTACCAGAACATACATGTCTGCTTGGTTCAAAGTTGTGATTTTTCATTAGTAGGTATGGTTAGTGATATGACCTCTATTTTGTTTTGCAGAGGAATCTGAAACAGACAGCGAGGAATCTGACGTTAGTGGTTCCGACGAAGAGGATACTTCTTGGATTTCTTGGTTTTGCAACTTACGTGGAAATGAATTTTTCTGTGAAGTTGATGATGATTACATTCAAGACGATTTTAATCTATGTGGATTAAGCAGTCAAGTTCCTTACTTTGATTATGCCCTTGATTTAATTCTCGATGTGGAGTCCTCTCATGGTAAGTTATGTGCACAAGTTAGTGATATCATTCTTTAGTGTATTGCACTTTCCGTCTTTTAAGTATACAACAAATTTCAAGTTATGTTCTTAAACTAAGGTATTTACAACAAATGTGCCCCTCACGTGATGGCATAATGATCTTCTTACATTCACAGTGTTCTCTATAATCAAAATACTAAAACAAAAATAAATAAATTACGAGACTCCCACCATCACATATCCGTTACCTGCCATCGCTCTTTCCCATCTTTTCTAGCGACCCTCCTGCAACCTCCGACCATCTTTTTCGGCCAGAAAACTATACACAAATAAACATCCGACCGCCTAATGTCGGTTTTTTGCACCCCATATCCCACCACCCATCGTCACCCGCAATTGATTTCCACTTCACCAACCTAATCTGCCCACTGATGAAGAAACCTACTATCTGTAATGTCCTCTGATTCCTCATCCGCAAACTGAAAGCATTAATCGAAGGCCCATGCTTTTAAAACAGAAACAAAAAAAAGAAGAAAATACTGAATCACTTTCATAAAGAAAGTCCTCGTTGTTATCTAGATTATGGAGACTTAGGGGCTGTTTGTTTACCTCTTAGGCTCTTAATGGTTCAGACCTCTTACTGGTTCAGCACTTAATGGTTCAGACTGTTTGTTTGCGAGCAAATGTCTGAATGGTTCATACATTTGCCTCTGAAAGGTTAAGCATTATACTGTGTCTGAATGGTTAAGACATCTAATCTGAATTGATCAGACATTTGCCTCTGCACGGTTAAGCATTATACTGCCTCTTAATGGTACAGACCTCTTACTGGTTCAGCACTTAATGGTTCAGACCTCTTACTGGTTCAACACTTAACCATTCAGAAGTTGTCAAACAATCCCTTACCCTCTGTCGTCTCTCGTCTTCATGAACCCTCCTAATCAGGCCAGTCCTCTTTTTTTGCGTTAGCCAATGTTTGATCTTAAAATCCTCAATTTTTTGTTTGATCGTAAAGCTTGGCTCAGAATATTTTAAGGAAGAATAACCGACTTGGGTTAGATTTTTGGTTCTTCAAACACATGTGTGGATTTTGCTTCCATAAACTTAACCCGTTATGGTTTCATCAGCCAAAAAGGTGGTGGTTTGAGGTTCTTCTTTAACTTTTGTTTTTTTTTTTAATCTTCATCACTTCATTGATTTGAGGTACTTTTTATGCATTTAACCATCGTTGCCCCTTATCCATCTCCTCGGTAGCAAGCAGCTGCAATATCCTTTGTGGTGGATGGTGATGGTGGTTGGAAAGTTGCCGGCGAATACCTCTTTTTGTTTGTTGGAATGTCTTTGGCGTGGTGGATGGTGATGGTGGCCAGCAAGTGATTATTTAGAGAGATGCACAAGATAGGGGATGAGGTAGGGTTGGTAATAAAATGACTATTATGCCCTCACGTGAGTGCACATTGGTGGATTTAATTCTAAAACTAACTGAGTAACGTGCATAGAAATGTAAACATAAATGACATCTATTGTAAATACGTTAGTTTAAGGACAAACCATGAAACATGATGTATACTTAAAGGATGGAAAGTGCAATTCACTCTTATCATTCTTTAATATCTCATATTTCTGTACTTTTTTTTATTTGTTGGGTTGGGGATTTTTGCTCATGGCGTTTTACACTCTTGAAAACTACCATGTTCTAGTAACAGGTTGATGGGTAGGAGTATAACCCCGAATCACCGGTTCAAATAAAACGGTAAAATAAAAGATAGATCTACGGTTCGTTTTGGATACAGGTACACCACCGAAACCAACAGTAGGGCTGCGAATCACCCCCGAAGATACAGAAATCACCACTCCGGTTATAAATTCGGGTCTACGAACACCACTCAATATGCCACAATTGAGCTAGCATAGACACAATTAATTCACCTCAAAATCCATTGAGAGAAAATTAACCAAAACAAATTCTTTACTCAAAACTCACTGACTGTTTTTTTCATTGATATCAATACATTATATAAGAAATTAGAAACTGCTCTAAACATGGGTTAACTACCATTGACCGCTACTAAATAACTAAATTGAAATGTAACATAACATAAAATAAATTTAGGAAATAAAATTGCAGTTGTGATAATAGAAAAACATGGATCCATTTGTGGTTCCGGGTCACGGGCGGACAGGTCGATGACCCGAAATACAACATCCTCCTCTTCTTCGGAAAAAAGTTTGTCCTCAAACTTTGAAAATTATCATTAGGTGGTGGTTCGGGTGGGATTTCCTTTGAGTAATCAAGCAAGTAGTCTTCGAATGGTGATTTGGAGATGAAAATTGGAAACACTCATGAATACTCACCATCTAAAGTCACCAAAGAACTGTTTCTAAATTTACCCATTTCCTCCTCAATAGGGTGTACAAGTCTTCCTAACATGTATCTTCAACAAACACAACTAAAGGAATAAGTGTGATAGCTAATTTAAAAGTTGCTTTTATATGCTTCTCTCCATCTTGCTTTTTCCCATCTTCCATAATGGTCGGTAAATCTGCACTGTCAGCAGGTGTTTCCTTTTGGACGGCAGTTTCGCTAAGTAATTTTCTCACCAACAAATATTCTTCTTCATCGAGTTCGGTTCTATCTTCATCGTACCGGGGCCCTTCGTTCAGTTCGTTGTCACACAAATCTTCTTGATCAGGTGTTTCACTTGTTGCTGCCCATTGTAGATTTTGTTTTGAATCCATGGATTAGTAGAAAATGAAAAGAACAAATATGGACTGTGGCTTTTGAAAACGAGGGCTGTGATAACAAACTGTGGTGATTTTTTTTTTAACTAGGAGATGAATCAAACGAGTCGAAACGGATCGCTTCGGCTCTGATACCAAATGATAGGAATCGGAGTCAGAAACGGGTACGATATTTAAAAATGCTAAAGAAACGGATAGGCTACGGGTCACTCGAGATACAGATACACCACTCGATCAATCCGTAGGGCGCTCTAATACGAATTTAGGATACAGAAATCACCACCTAAACTTGTGATTAGATTCCAAAGAACACCACACAGTTTGTTATCAATCTATAAACTCACTAACTGTTTTTTTTTTCATTGATATCAATCTATACATATAATAAAAGAAACCACTTTGAGGACACTTGTCATCATATTAGGCCATGTCTTATGGATAATTATAATTTTAGGTTAATCTCTTCTAATTAATTATTATAGATAGTTAATCATCCTACTAAATATTTATTTAGTTTAATTATTACTTTTATCTTTATCTATTTACTTCAAATTCAAACTTAGTTATCTAATTTGATATTAGAGTAAATTACGATTTTGGCCCCTGTGGTTGTATCACTTTTACCTTTTTAGCTCAAAAAGAATTTTTTTAACATCTGAACCCTCAACGTCTTTTTTTTCTAACCATTTTGGACCCCAACGTCTTTTTTTCTAACCCTTTTGGTAGGCGCCAAATATATAAAATTACATTTATTCAACCCGTGTAATAAATGAGGTTTCTTAAAGATGTATTATTTTATTATTTGGTAAACAATATTACATTTATTCAACTCGTGTAAAACAAACGGTTTTAAAGATATAACTTTTTTATTTGGTATATAAAATTATATTTATTCAACCCGTACAATATGGTTCTTATAGATATAACTTTTTATTACTTAATATATAAAATTATATTTATTCAACACATGCAATAAAACAGGTTTCTAAAGATATATTGTTTTATTATTTAGGATATAAAATTCATTTATTCGACCCGTGTAATACACGGGGTTATATACATTATATAAGAAATTAGAAACTGCTCTAAACATGGGTTAACTACCATTGACCGCTACTAAATAACTAAATTGAAATGCAACATAACATAAAATAAATTTAGGAAATAAAATTGCAGTTGTGATAATAGAAAAACATGGATCCATTTGTGGTTCCGGGTCACGGGCGGACAGGTCGATGACCCGAAATACAACAGTTTCTAATATGTTTTTGTTTGCTAATCAACACAACTAGCCTTATAATCTGAATGTCTCCTCCAGTGTTGTTAATAGCGATTTTGGTGTTGCGTCTATAGGTCGCAATCTGATGGCGTTTAGCGTGGCGTTGTGTCTATAGGTCGCAATCTGATTTTGGTGCCTCCGTAGTGTGAAAGTAGCGTGATTATACGTTTTTATGTTTTTTTTTGTTTTAGTATAAATAGCAATAACATATGTCTATAAAATAGCAGGATTTTTTTTAAATATACATACGTAAACAGCGTATTTTGATAAAATCTGAAATACACAAAATATTTCTAAAATTTTGTTTTAGTGTGTCGCTAAACATAAAATAGCGCCTACTATTTCATCGCTGTCGCTACGTAGCGTATAGGTAGCTTGTCGCTATCGTCCGCTATTCGCTATTAACAACTATGGTCTCCTCAACTTGTAGCCAAGATGGTTGATATTTAAAGCAGTATATCAATGAATCTTTGTACCAAATAGAATTCATCTTCATTTCTCTTTCATGCAAACAACTTTTTTTTAACGATAAACGAACACCTTGGTTTTAAAAGGCGCGCCTGATGTGTGGGGCGACCAATGAGACGGGGAAAACACCTTAGGGAGGGTGATGCGCAGTTATCCCATGAAGTGGTGCTGAGGCGGCCGCTTTGCATGAAGCATCGTTTCTGGCTCCTTCTGAAATTGGCAACCTATTCACTGAAATCGACCGCTAATTCACTGAAATTGACGAAACAATCGACCACTTAGTTTGTTTATTAAGAAACAAATGATCCCCTGATAATGTCTATTGAACTGAAATTGAACTTTGATCTTCAAAATGGACATGAAAACTAGAAATTGAATTGCAATTAAGAAACAAGCCGCTGGGTATGGGATTAAGAAACAAGCTTCTTAAGTTGTACTCTTAAGCTGTACCTGTATTTGTGGTTATTAGGTTGCAGTGTCGTACATAAAGCCTTTTCGGGTTCACATAAAGCTTTTTAGCTTGTACATTAAAGGTTTTTTTTTTTTTTTTTTAATCAGTTTTTAGTGTTCAAGGATTCAGACATTTGTAAATATTATCTGTAATTAGTTTATAAATACTGACACCTCACATACGTGAAGCTTGCACCTCGGCTTTTGGGACCTAAACATTATGGAGTACCTGTGCCTTTTAAAACCAAGACTCACATGCTACACACTTGTCTCAAGTCCCACTTCTTGAACCCATCTTTGTTTCTCCCTCATGCTAACACTTGTTGACTGTTTATGAAAAGGAGATATGTTCACTGAGGAGCAGAACGAACTTGTTGAATCAGCAGCGGAGATGTTGTACGGCTTGATACATGTGCGGTACATATTAACTACCAAGGGACTTTCTGCGATGGTATAATAACGTGACCGCACTTTTGTTCTTATTTTATGATTAAATAGTTTAACGTATATGGATGTTTTTGAAATTCTGCAGTTGGAGAAATACAAAAACTATGACTTTGGACGGTGTCCAAGAGTTTATTGCTGCGGTCAACCTTGCCTTCCTGTTGGTCAAGCGGACATACCACGTTCAAGTACCGTGAAAATTTATTGTCCCAAGTGTGAAGACATCTACTACCCTCGATCTAAATACCAAGGCAGTATCCTCGCATTACATTACACACACGCACGACACACAGTCACACACACACACACACATATATAGTCTTATATATATATATATATATATCACGTGAAAAAGATTTGCTTTTTTTTGTAAAGTTTATATTGGTTTATACAAAGCTAGACTACCAACTTTTTGGAACGAGTTACGTTTTTAGTCATTGAACTTGACACTCTTTATCATAAGAACCATGTTACCTTAAAGCATCTTTGAACGAACCTTACATTTGCAAAACATGCATTTTTTTGTGAGCATTTGTACTTGATCTTGATCTTAATTATATAACCTTATGTAATATTTTGTTGTTTATAAGTTTTTTGTTTATCATCATCATCATCATCATCATCATACTCAGTAAATCCCTCCAATAGCAAAGCTAAGTTTTTTATCTATAAATTGCTCAACTGGCTGGGACTTGTTGATAAGATCCCAGGGAGGTCCTGAGCTCTAATTTGACACATGCGTGTATTCCAGAGAGTTAATATTATTATATGCAAATTGTCCATATATTATCATAGGATCTAGAGGAAGGATTATGAGAAAACTCTTCTTTGTGAGAAAACTCAATACTGGACATGTGTAATATACACTGCATACAAATATTGCATATATGCATTATACGATATACTGCACAGTACTACCCATATTTGCGTATATGTAGTACTGCACAATATATCGTATACAACATATACGCCATATATGTAGTACTACATGTATGCAATATATATTACACATGTCCAATATTGAGTTTTGTAGTTTCTCACGAAGAAATAGTTTTCTAATGATCCAGTCCCATATGATCTATGAGCATATCATTTGTAATATTTTTTCAGTTACGACCACAAAATCCAGCTTTAATTATTTTTTGTTTGTTTGTTATTCTATGCCAATAAATAGTTTAATGCAAATGCGAATGTTCTTTTTCTTAACCGGTCATAGATATTGATGGTGCTTATTTTGGCACCACTTTCCCTCACTTGTTCTTGATGACTTATGGCCACCTGAAGCCACAAAAAGCAACTCAAAATTACGTCCCGAGAGTATTTGGTTTCAAGCTCCATAAACCGTGATCGTGGGTCCCGCCTACCAGATCCTATTGCCCGATCATTGATTCTACACACGGTTCCATCAAGCCAGGTTAGTTAAATCACAGATTTGTCGAGTAAAAGGCGGAAACTTAATTATTTGGCAAATGGGGATATTTTCTGGCCTGTCTATTTTTGAGCAAAAACTTGTGTTGGGAAAGTACTTGAGAACATGTTAACATAGTAGTTGCAAGTCAACTTTTTATTTTCTTTTTTTTTCTTTTTTATAATTGGTTTGGAAATTTATATGGAAATTCACTTGACCTTGTAGTAAACTAGTAGTTGTACTTTGTCACGGACTTGCTAACTTTGGACGGGTTATTTAAAAGACATGTTCAGTGCCGATTATGATATTTTCGGTTCTAAACATGGGAACTAATTCTGTAGCTAGAAGATTAAGTGTTGGTTTGGTTACGTTTCATATTCGGTTCATACACATGCATTATTTTGGTTTTGTAAAGTTTGAGCTATAGATTTACATACTTGCTCAGAACTTTTCTGGTGGGATATTGAAGTTAACAAGTCGATACGAGATTGACTTTTCATATTTTTCGATGTGGGATTATCAGTTTATCACGTATCGATGATATATTGTTTGTGTCGGTTATTGGTTCTTGGTATTGATACCACATTAGATTTTCCAGGTTTCAATAGCTAATTGATGATGTATGTCCTTTGTTTGATTCCTGGTCAAGATATAGAACTCTTTTAAGCTGTTAAAATAAACCCATCAATAGTCAAAGATCTAAACATGGTCAATTTTTTTTTTTTTTAATTTGGATTTTGTTACCTCTCATATTGCTTATATTTTTATATTTGAATTTCGTATGTATTGATTTGATTCTTTAGATTGTTTTTTTTTCTCTTTGATGTTAATTTTGACCTCAACTATAAGAAAGAACACTCAAAAGTATAAGCAATGCTCTTCTGTTAAATACATACTAATATTATTGATAGCTATTAAGTGTTACAGGTTTGTTTTGGTGATTTCATCTTCACTTGTCACTAATCATTGTATTAATTACATTTACAAGCTTCTTCCTAAGAATTGTATAGAATAACTAATTATGGGACTAATTAGTTTGGTTTATGTTCCTATCATAGTGGTTAATCTTCTTTATGGCTTTCTGAGCTCCTTAATGACTGGGTTATCCTGCAAAACAGAACACCGTTACTCGTTAAGAGGGGAATGTGGGGGTTTCCCTCTTAACCGGGCTCCAGCGTGAGAATAAGCGACTGCTTTGGAGAGATAATTAAGTATTGAGAGCGAGAGTAGAGGGAATGGAATGTTTAACCTGTGGACTGAGGTCTCTATTTATAGCCAGAGAGGTGTAAGAGGGTGTGGGCTGATGGGCCTTGGGCCAGAAGGCGACAACTTAGAGGATATGCTCTTTGTCTCACTGGTGTCGACCGTTAGTGGCTTCTGAGAGTTCGTTGGTGCTGGCGCGCCGTGATTGGAGCCACGTGTCAAGGTTGTCGGCCTGGCCGCCCTTCTGCCATCAGCAGGTAAGTGGAGATCGTGGGGCAGTTGTCTCTACCCTGTGATTGGTGCCACGTAGGCGTCCTTAAGTACTTTTTGTCTCCTGCATGTCAGACGATCGTGGAGCACGATTGAGCAGAGCCTGGAGGATGTGGATTGGCTCTTTTCGTCTGCCACTTGTACCTTTGTACCTTCTGAAGTGGTCCTGCGCTACAGTTTCTATACGCTCCTTGCTGAACACGAGACTAGCCCGCGCAGGATCATAGGTGCTGAAGACTATTATCAAAATGCTAAGTGTTGATCTTAATGCTCTTTCTTGTTTGATCCTCGCGCGAGGTCAGTCCTTGGTGAAGCACCCGCGCGAGGTTGAGATTGAAGATCTTGCTGATTTAGGAGTATGGTCCTGCGCGCGACCTGGAGGAAGGTTTGCGCGGCTTTTTGGGACCATACCCCTTCAAGTCCCCCCAGTCCAGTGCTGTACCATGCGCGAAGTGAGTGGTTGGAGCTCTGGACTTAGAAAAAAGTGCTAATGATTGAAAATGCTTGCTTGATTTTGGTAGACGGCGCGCGTGTAACTACTTGTTGGTTACTACGGCGCGACTACTAGGTTTGTCTCAAGGTGATTCACTGCCTTTTGGTGTAGGCGCGTGATGTGTGCAAAATGCAACATATAAATTACATCAATTGTGGCATAAAACTAACCCTTTTTTAGTACTAATGTTGGAAAAAATGTGCTTTTGTCTTCCTTTTGTATTTTCAGGATTAAATGAGCTCAAATTAACAAAAGAAGCAAAAAGACATCAAAATCTAACATAAAAACAAGAAAAGGAACAAGATTTGACATGCCCGACCCCATGACAGCATCTTCCCAAGCAAAACAAGAGGTCAGAAGACTGAACACGCCCCGTGCTCAGCCAGCACGGGGGCGTGCCCAAGTGTCAGCAGAAAAGACAAAGTGGTAGAAGCTTCTATTGCCCACCACGGGGCCGTGCTCAGCGGACACGTGCCGTGGTCAACTATAAGATTCGCACAATCCAGGCAAATCTTCATAGTACAAAGATTCTTCTGCACACGGGGTCGTGCTCAGCGGATACGGGGGCGTGGTCAACTAATAAGACAAACTGCAATAAATGAGGAAAGAGAAGGATGTGGACACGGGGCCGTGCCCGAGCTTCTGTTCAGCCTATAAATAGGAGTGCTTGGCTCAAGCTCAAACCATCCCTTGGCACACCACCTCTCTCACACTTCACCCACCACCCACCACCACCACCATAACACCATCATCCATTGTCCATCATAGAGTGTGTGAGTCGTCTCGGGATCCAATATTGATCGTAAGAGTTCTTGACAATCAAGGCCATGTTTGCCTAAGTCTCTTACATCACTTGGTGAAGACAAGTGTCTAGTGTAATACTTTTTATTTCTAATCTTTTCGCACTTTTTACTTGGTTTTGTATTAATGACTTTAATAACTAGTTTCTTATGTTGAAGGTGATTCTTCCTTATCGTTTGTCCGTGGTGTCTTGGCATTATTTTACTGTCTATATAAAATAAAAGATTTTCACCATTCATATCTCCACGGTCTATATGGAGGTATGTTGGCTACCTGGTCGGGGGTTAAGGGAACGATTTGGTAAGAGTCTTGCCATTGTTCAGCGTTTAGAGGTCCTGCAATGGACCTGGGTCAAATTTAGTAGGACATCCTTCAATACTTAACGGTATTGGATGGCGGGGGTCCAAACTCTTTGATCCCCTCATAAGTTAACTACTATTAATACTATAACCCGGCTATTTAGGACTGTATCCCTGCTGACTCAGACTATTTAGTCGAGGGTAACGTCACCTCCAAAAGAGGGGCCTACCATAATTTGCATTAATAACTTAATTAATTGTCTTTCAATAATCCGACCCTTTAGGATTGTATCCTTGCTGACTCAAACTACTGGGTTGAGGGTAACGTCACCTTCAAAAGAGGGGCCTACTACAATAACTAAGATAATCTCTTAAATAAGTGCAAAAGTGCGGAAATAATCAAAGGTTACACTATACACGAGTCGGAACCAAGTGATTCATCTTGTCTATCTGTTTTTTCTTTTTATTTTTCTTTTTAGCATTTTAGTTAGTTTTTATTTTTCTTAGCTTAAAACATTTTTCTAAACTTTTTGATTTGATTAGACGTTGAGGATAAACCGGTACTAAAAGCTCTTGTGTCCTTGGACGACCTCGGTATCTTATCAACACTATACTACGCTCACGATGGGTGCACTTGCCCATATGTGTGTTTAGTGTTAGTAAATATCGTGTTTTATAAATTTAAAACTTGACTAAAAAGTGTTAAAGGGGCTTAAAATATACACCTAATATATATAACACTTCACACGCACCAAGTTTTTGGCGCCGCTGCCGGGGACACAAGGATTTTAAGAAAGCTTAAAATCGACGGCCTAATCAGTTTTTCAAAACCTTTTTAAAACGCGTGCACATTTTTCTGCATTTTAGTTTAGTTTTGCATTTACAGTAACCTGTACACGGGGCCGTGTTCACTGAACACGGGCCGTGCTGCACAATTTCATAAAAACACCCAGTAACAGTAGCTTGAACACGGGCCGTGCTCACTGAACACGACCCGTGCTCAACGAAATCAGTAAATTTAATTAAAACGCCCAGATACAGATCCTGAACACGGGGCCGTGTCCAGCCTCTGTTTCCGTTTTTATTTTTGTTTTCTGATCTTGAGACTTGGTTGTGGTCTGCTGAGTGATTCTTATGGATCAATACTCAGGAGGTTACAACTACACTTATGAGGAGGATGACTATAGGGGTAATTATTGCACTAATTGTCGTAACCCACACTCGGTTCAATATTGTCACTCATATCAACCATCCAATTCATACACCCACTATGAGGAGCCCAGGTACGAGCCATCAACTTCATACACATCCTATGAAGACCAAAGGTATGAACCTCCTCCCTCATACTCATATTTTGATGAACCAAGGTATGAACCTTCATACTCATACTTTGAGGAACCAAGATATGAGCCACCACCTTCGTATGCTTATTATGAGGAACCATGGCGTGAACAACCCACCTCATATGAGTATTATGAAGAACAAAATTATGACCCTTATCCATCATATACTTACAATGAAGAACAATGGTGTGAACCATTTACTTTATATGGGTATTATGAGGAACAAAGGATCGAACAACCGGATTCAAGCTCTGAAAATCCAGATCCTTTTTCTATAACCGAAGTTACCGAGAGGATATTAGAACACCTTAGAGTTATCGATCGCTATATAAAAGAGTCTCGCGCAAGGGAAGAGGAGTCCCGCGCAAGAGAAGAATTAATTAAAGAAGAGATAACTGAAAGTGTAAAAATGGAAGAACAAATAAGTGAAAAACCGACACATGAGTTAAACAACGAAAAAGGTGAGTCCGACAACGCTAAAATTCAAGAAGAGTCTAATTTTGAAGAAATTAATCTCTTGTCACCTTCTTTTGAAAATCATTGTTTAGTTCCAACTCATGCTAAGTTTTTAAAAGAGTTAAACACTAACACTAAAATTGACGAAATGGTAAGCGTTAAGTTAACTAATGATCAAACCTCACTAATAAAAGAAGACCCATTTGAAATCAACATTACACCGGTTCCATGTTTTTTTCAAAATTCATTTATTAGTAATGTCACAATTGATAAAGATCTTTGCGTTAATGTAATGCCCAACTACATTTTCGAAAAATTAAGTATTAGTGATTTTTCTCCACTTCAAATACCCATTTTTCTATCCAATCGGAAAGTAATAAAATCAATCGGTGTAGTTGAGGATGTCTTGGTTCAAACAAATCAAATGGTAATCCCAACCGACTTTGTCATCCTCGATGACGCTCCTCTAGTGTTGGAACGTCTTTTTGTAAAAACCCACGAAGCTTTGAAGAACCGGAAGTACAACAATCTATCTCTTCAATTAGGGGTATTTAAAAGAAGCATTGATCTTGAGCGATTAATGAAATATCCAATCGGCAATAACGACCCCCTAATTGAAGATGAGCCAGAACCACCTGATAAGGTGGGTCTAGCCAAGGACCCTTATAAACGTGGCGCACCACGGAGGCATTCCGCGGAACTATCCTTAGTTTAATTTAGATTAACTTTTATATTTTATAGTTTAGTTTTAATTTCCAGGAATAAAACACACTCGGGATGGTGAAGGATACTAAGGGAAGCTTGAACCAACAACCCATGCAAAAAAACAGAGCCTCCCGACAATTTTTCTTCATTACAGCAAGTTCAGCACGGGGCCGTGCTCACCCCAACACGCCCCGTGCCCGAGGTTCTGCAGAAAATGCCCAGTTCAGGTACCTGGACACGGGGCCGTGCTCACTGAACACGCCCCCGTGCCCAGCCTTCTGTTTACTTTTGGTACTGGCAGTCTGGACAGTGGGCCGTGCTCAGCCAACACCACCCTGTGTTCAGCTACCCAGTACCATAAAATCTTGTTTTTAACCCACTTTTACACATTTTAATCAACCGAAAAACTTATTTTTGGGACACATTGAGGACAATGTGTAATTTAAGTGTGGGGGTGGGGGGGGGGGGGATGCTAAAACCTTGAATCTTGCAAGTCCTAATTACAAGCCTTACACAAAACTCTATTGGAACCGCTTATCACCCCAAATTTTTTCAAAAAATTTTCATTTTTTTACTTGTCTAGGTTTAATTTGGGAATTTCAAAATTCTAAAAAGGTTATATTTTTACGAATTTACAACCGATAGCGTCGTGATAAAAAGAACCAACATAAGAAAATTATGAAAAGGCATGACAAGCTTAGTTAAAATTTAATTATACTTGATCACATAAAAACCCATTCCCACAAAAGTGAGTTTTGAGCCTTTATTGAGCATACAAATACATATCTTTAAACTAAATGCTCATTTTTTTCGTTTCTTGTGTGAATAGCCGCTTGGTTCTTACGACTCTAGAACTTGCCATGACGATACATTCCCGGTCCTTACCAACTTAAACCCGAGTAAGTAAATGATGGAGGCATTAGGACTAACCCTTTTTTTTATTTCTACACCATTTTTTTTACCACCTACCCAAAATCCCCCTAGTTAGCCCCTTTAAGCCTAAACCTTTTCATTTCATAACCCAAACCAAACACCCTTTTACCCACCAAAATCTTTTTCATTTTTTTACCCTTTGTTTTAGTAACTAGCTCGGTTTTTCGTATGACTTTTCAAAAAAAAAAAAAAATGTGTTGATGATGAAGCAAAAGAAAATAAACAAACAAGTTCATCAAAAATAACTTTGTTTGAATAATAGCTTCATCAAAATAAAAGTTATAAAAGTCTTACGAAAACCAACGCTTGTTACGTTTTTCGCCCTTTTTCTACTAACCACTAACCACTAACCCAACCACCTACCTTTAACCCAAGCCTAACCCTTCACCAACAAAGTCCTCTTCATATTTACAAAGATATATAAGTTAAAAAGGAGGAGGATTGATTGCTTGGCAAGCTTATGGTAGGAGTAAGTTCCTTGCCGCTCTCGAGTGATCCACAAAAATACATTTTCGGCCGAGTGTTGAGTGATCCCCGTGAGGTATGTGAACTTGTATATAAATAAGATTTTAAAAAGGCATGTTATGCCCAAATAAGTAATTTATGTTATGAAAAGTTTTAAATAAATCATGACGAATAAGATTGTAAATAAATAAAAATAAAACTAAATAAAGAATCTTGGAAAATCCCGACACTCTATGATAAGCCTAAAAACCTTCTTCTCTACCCATTCCATTTGGGAGTGTAATAGCCACATATTAAAGAGTTTTGCTTGAAGACAAGCAAAGATTCAAGTGTGGGGGTATTTGATGTGTGTAAAATGCAACATATAAATTACATCAATTGTGGCATAAAACTAACCATTTTTTAGTACTAATGTTGGAAAAAGTGTGCTTTTGTCTTCCTTTTGTATTTTCAGGATTAAATGAGCTCAAATTAACAAAAGAAGCAAAAATACATCAAAATCTAACATAAATACAAGAAAATGAACAAGACGTGACATGCCCGACCCCACGACAGCATCTTCCCAAGCAAAACAAGAGGTCAGAAGACTGAACACGCCCCGTGCTCAGCCAGCACGGGGGCGTGCCCAAGTGTCAGCAGAAAAGACAAAGTGGTAGAAGCTTCTATTGCCCACCACGGGGCCGTGCTCAGCGGACACGGGCCGTTGTCAACTATAAGATTCACACAATCCAGGCAAATCTGCATAGTATAAAGATTCTTCTGCACACGGGGTCGTGCTCAGCGGACACGGGGGCGTGGTCAACTAATAAGACAAACTGCAATAAATGAGGAAAGAGAAGGATGTGGACACGGGGCCGTGCCCACTGGACACGGGGCCGTGCCCACTGGACACGGGCGTGTCCAGTGGGCACGGGGCCGTGCCTGAGCTTCTGTTCAGCCTATAAATAGGAGTGCTTGGCTCAAGCTCAAACCATCCCTTGGCACACCACCTCTCTCACACTTCACCCACCACCCACCACCACCATAACACCATCATCCACCACCATCATCCATTGTCCATCATAGAGTGTGTGAGTCGTCTCGGGATCCAAGATTGATCGTAAGAGTTCTTGACAATCAAGGCCATGTTTGCCTAAGTCTCTTACATCACTTGGTGAAGACAAGTGTCTAGTGTAATATTTTTTATTTCTAATCTTTTCGCACTTTTTACTTGGTTTTGTATTAATGACTTTAATAACTAGTTTCTTATGTTGAAGGTGATTCTTCCTTATCGTTTGTCCGTGGTGTCTTGGCATTATTTTACTGTCTATATAAAATAAAAGATTTTCACCATTCATATCTCCATGGTCTATATGGAGGTATGTTGGCTACCTGGTCGGGGGTTAAGGGAACTGTTTGGTAAGAGTCTTGCCATTGTTCAGCGTTTAGAGGTCCTGCAATGGACCTGGGTCAAATTTAGTAGGACCTCCTTCAATACTTAACGGTATTGGATGGCGGGGGTCCAAACTCTTTGATCCCCTCATAAGTTAACTACTATTAATACTATAACCCGGCTATTTAGGACTGTATCCCTGCTGACTCAGACTACTTAGTCGAGGGTAACGTCACCTCCAAAAGAGGGGCCTACCATAATTTGCATTAATAACTTAATTAATTGTCTTTCAATAATCCGACCCTTTAGGATTGTATCCTTGCTGACTCAAACTACTGGGTTGAGGGTAACGTCACCTTCAAAAGAGGGGCCTACTACAATAACTAAGATAATCTCTTAAATAAGTGCAAAAGTGCGGAAATAATCAAAGGTTACACTATACACGAGTCGGAACCAAGTGATTTATCTTGTCTATCTGTTTTTTCTTTTTATTTTTCTTTTCAGCATTTTAGTTAGTTTTTATTTTTTTTAGCTTAAAACATTTTTCTAAACTTTTTGATTTGATTAGACGTTGAGGATAAACTGGTACTAAAAGCTCTTGTGTCATTGGACGACCTCGGTATCTTACCAACACTATACTACGCTCACGATGGGTGCACTTGCCCATATGTGTGTTTAGTGTTAGTAAATATCGTGTTTTATAAATTTAAAACTTGACTAAAAAGTGTTAAAGGGGCTTAAAATATACACCTAATATATATAACACTTCACACGCATCAGCGCGCAAGGTTATTGAGTCATTGTTAATACTGCGCGACCCTAGTAGCTTCTGCATGAAGTTTGTAGTATTTTTGAGCGGGAAAATCCTCGAAATTTGAAATCTAACAAGTTGGTGAGAAACGTCGTTGATGGTGACGTTTGAGTTGACCACTTACACGGCTGTCATCAAGTTGTTCTGACGGTTTGTCTTTTCGTCAGGAGAGTGAGCTCCACGCGCGCGTGGTAACCGTCGCTCCGGGATTCTCGCCTTACGTGTCGTCTTCTAATTGGTCACGTGCGCGGCGATCTCGGCACGTTTACCCATCGCATTAAATGCGATGGGTATATATACTTGACGAAGTGGAAGAAACCCTTACTTCTTTCCACTGTTGCTGCTATCTTCTTCTCTCTATTCACCTTCTTCAGACCTTCAAACCTTCAAGTTCTGAAGCAGATCTTCAAGATCTTTCTTCATATCTTCACATTCCTCTTCCAGAACATTCAGAGTTTCCTTGTTGAATACCCATGGCTGAAGAACATCCATAAGGGAATCCCAGTGAAGAAGGTCCTGTTCCCGTTCTCAGGTGGGATTTAGGTCTTTTTGAGCAGATAGTACGGAGTTTCCGGTTCCCACCGGAATGGGATGCCAGATATCCCGGTCAAAATCAAACGGCCGCCGATGCACCGCCGGGTTATATCACATTATTTGAAGATTTCTTTCATCAGGGTAACTTCCGGTTGCCGGCGACGAATTTTATGGCCCACATTCTTCAGTTTTATGGGTTCCATATTTCACAGATGAGTCCACCAGGGATGGTGAGAGTTCGACATTTCGAGTTTTTATGTCGATCTCATGATATCGAGCCGACGGTTGAGAGGTTCAGGGCATTCTACCAGCTTATCCGGAATATGGGCTTCTATTCCTTTGGCAACCGAGGGGGTGCTAAAAAGATCTTGTTGAACCCACCAAAAAGTTTCCATGATTGGAAACATAAGTTTTTCTTCATTCGTGAGGAGGTGATACCTATCGCTATGACTTTCCGCCCATCAACTCTAGTGATCGAGAAGGAAGAGTTGGCGATTCCTAAAAAGGACGACTGGTATGTGAAGCTCACCGCCACCCCTAACCGAGTTTTCGGAGAGAATGTCCTCGTTGCTGCGCGGATGAGTGATCAATGGTCGCCTGAGAGCAAGGACGTTCCAGTTCTTAAGCTCCAAGACAGAGGTTAGTCTATGTCGTTTGCTTTTTATTTCTGCCTTTATAGCTTTTAACCTGTTGATTTTGTGATGTAGAGGTGTGCCTGTATCAAGCGGCTTTCCCCACATTTGGTGGCTCCATGGGAGTGCGCCCGCTGGAAGCAGGGGAGCAGTATTGGTATGCCGAGATCAGGGGCAACTTTATGTATCCAATTGCTGGAGCGTTTGCCGACCCGCCCTCTACTACTGAAGGTGCGCATATACCTAACCCTCGTCCCTTGCGCGCTTTGACTTCTGCTGGGAAAGAGATTGTCTATCTTTCCAGCGAGGAGTCTGTGGGATCATCAAACGGGGAGCTAAGTTCGTGGTCTAACGTCTTTGCAGGTGTGTTGCGCCAGTTGGGTGTTGACCCGGAAGAAAAGAAGAAAAAACATTCTAGGAAGAAGAAGGTGATCAACCTTGAACCTGAAATTACTAGCAAGAAAGGTGGGAGTAGCCGCGCAGCTTCTGGTGCTGCTGACAAAGGTACTCTTCGCTTTCGCCAGAGTAACTTGGAAGATTACGTTATAATCAGTGACTCACTTGAAGGTTTGTCGCGTATAGGCGAGAAGAAGTCTGGAGGAGTTGGTTCGAAGAGCTCAAGGAGCGCGGGTTCTCGCAACCCGGATGCTGGTGCGACTCCTTCCTCTGTTGCGCATGATGAGGAGGAGGAAGAAGAAGAAGAAGAGGAGGCTGCTGCAAAGTTAATCAGCAGGAAAAGAAGTAGAAGCGAGACCACAGCTGGTGTGTCTGCTGCGTCGAAAGCTGGTGCAGTTCCCTTGATTGGGAAGCAGAGCAACTTGCGCTCTCTTTATAGGTTCTCTCCTGGTAAGTTCCTAGTTTCTTACTCTTTGCTGCTTTCCCTTTTTAATACTTATCTTCTGCAGAGGCTAAGAAGAAGACCTCTGAGAAGGGTGTAGTGTTCACAGATCCCACAGAGCCGGCGCAGAAGAGGCCTAAGGTTACCATCAAACCTTTCAAAACTGTGGTGGAGTCTGATAAGGACAAACAGGCTGTCGGGGTCGAGAAGGAGAAAGCTGCTGAGACAGAGAAGAGTAAGGCTGAGGAAGACAGGAAGAAAGCTGATGAGGAGCGTAGGAAGAAGGTTGATGAAGACAAACGGAAGAAGGCTGAGGAAGGGAAGAAGAAAAAAGCTGATGATGAGAAAAGGAAGAGAGCTGCTGAAAGAGAGGAGAGAGAGAAAACTAAAGAGAAGGAGAAGGAAAAAACGGCTGCCGACAAGGCTGTTGAAATAACTTCTACTGCTGAGGGATCGGGCTCTGGTGCTCATCGAGACAAATCCGCTGCTGCAGGAGGCGCGAGTGCTGGTTTTGCAGCTGGCCAGGCTGGTGTGGGAAAACACGGCACGCCGCCACGCTCTCCAATAGGCCCCCGGGATACTTTGGGGGATATTTATTATAAGTCTTATACAGAGGAGAGCCGTGGTGACGCTCCGCACCAACCGCCATGGGGTTTAAAGCAAAAAGATATTTTTCTTGAGTTCGCGCCTTGCCGCGACTGGTTTCTGAATTCCATTCCTCCTGGTGAGGTTGACCGTCAAAGGGCGCGAACCCACAATGGGTTGTATCACGCCTATGTTGTTGGTGAGGCCAACACCCGTGCTGCTAACCATCAAATTGTTCGCGAGTGGCGAACAATGGTTAGGGAGAGGGAGGATTGGGAGAAATACCGCGAGCGTATATTAAGGCGTGTTAATGACTTCGAAAGGTCGAAAGCCGCCTTTGATGAAGAGAAGGCCAAATTCGAAGCGGATAGGAAATCAGAGGAGGGGGGCCGTGAAGGCCTTGAGGGCAAACTCTGTGCTGCTGAAGATCTCTTAGCAAAGGAGAAAGCTGAGTTTAAGAGGTTATGCGAGAAGGATAACCAACGCGCGTTCGCAGCGCGCAATAAGATTACTGAGCTTGAAGGCAAGGTTGCTGAGCTGACAGCGAAGGTTGAGGATGCGCAAGCTGCTAAAGAACAGGCGGAGGTTCGAGAAACTTCTCTTTCAGTTTATGCTTTTGTTGGCAGAATTAACTGAGCCCTTTATTCCTTGTAGGTTGAGCTGGCCGAGGTGAAGGCGCAGCTATCAAGTAGAGACAAGGATTTGATTGCCAAGGACGTCGAGATTGCTGATTTGAAACGACGCTTGTAAGAGCAGGTTGACAGAAGCGAGTCCTTGGAAATCGACCTGGAAGCTGAGAAGGTTAAGGCTGCCACTGCTGACGAGGCCAAACAGAAAGCTGACGAGGCGCGAGACATTAGCACATCTGCTCTCAATGTGGCGCAAAACAACTACTCAGAAGCTCAAGGCATCGTTGATACTTTGGTCTCTGAGACTGAGTGGCTGCGTGGCAGGGGCTTAATTCTGGTATGATTTTCTTACTTTGCTTTACTCATCAAAACCTAGTGTTTTATGAATTGCGTTTGTTGTAGATGGCAAACTCTATCTTAAATGCTGGAGAGCTGGATAAAGCTGTTGCTGTTTTAATAGATGCTTCGCGCTCGGTTGGTCATCGGGGTGGTTATTTGGAGTGTGCGCAACATGCTACAGAGGTTTTTGGTCAAGAGTTTGACGCTAGTCACTGCTCAGTGACTGACCAAGCTGATGCTGAGTTAACGCGCGCTGAACATGCGTATGACCATTTATCACTGCCTCTGATGGACTTGGTCACAGATGCACTGAAGCATGACGATTGGTGTCAACGGTTAAAGGCCATCCTTGATCCACCAGGGACTGTTGAGTTATCGGATGAAGAAGAAACTGCTGGCGATGATGGCGACGGTGAAGGCGATGGTGATGGTGATAAGCATGATGATGATGATGCTGGTGACGGCTTTGAATAGATAGTGTTTCTAGGCTTTGTGCCTTGTAACTTTTAGGTTTTGAATGTTACCATTTGCGCGGTTGCGCCTGTTTTGAATCAGATGAATGATAGTTGGTTTTTATGTCACTGCTGCGTAATTGCGCTTATTAAATATGATGTTTATGCTTATTCTGTCTCGTTACAATTATTGCACTGTTGTTAGAAACTTTGGTTAAGTTAGCGCGAATAAATGTAAGTGTGGCTCTTGTGCGAGTGTAACTACTCGGTCTCGCGCTATGTTCGCGGAGGACCTTGGAGGCATAACTCAAGAGCTCGTAATTCACTGAAGTATTTTCGTGCTAATCAAAAGTTTAACATGCATTTGTAACTCAAGAAGCGTTATGATAAAAGAGCATGTCGTATGCTTTCATTAATTGGGAAACAGGCGCTTAGGCCAATCATACATTGGAGATAAGTAACGTAAGGGGCGTTTAGCCAACATAGGAAATTGAAAAGGCGCGCGGCCAACATGAGTAAGCAAAGGTGCAAGGCCTTACATAGTTACATATAACATTTACGCAGTTGTTGCGCATTCCATGTGCGCGGGATGATGTGTCCATCCAGTGTGCGCAATTTGTATGCCCCCTTTCCTAGCACTTCGTGAACCAAGTATGGGCCTTCCCATTTGGGTGCTAGTTTCCCGGGGCGTTCAGTGTTTGAAGCTTCGTTGTCTCTGAAGACATATTCTCCTGGATTGAAGGTACAAATGCGCACTCTCGCATTGTAGTACCTTTCCAGTTGCTTCTTGTACTTTGCTTCTTTAATACGCGCAATCTCGCGTCTTTCTTCCAGTAAATCCAAATCGAGACGACGCTTTGCTTCATTATCGACCGTGTTGACTGCTGTCAAGCGCGGTGAGGGGAGTCCAACTTCCGCCGGGATAACAGCCTCCGAGCCGTATACTAGGCTAAAAGGAGTTTCGCCGGTGCTTGTTTTCGGCATGGTTCGGTGAGCCCACAGGATGCTTGGGAGCTCATCTACCCAGCCTCTTCTCTTTGTGCCCAGTCGGGCTTTTATCCCCTCGACGATGCTTTTGTTAACACTTTCCACTTGACCGTTGCCTTGAGGATGCGCAACGGAAGAGAAGGTGTGTTCAATTTTCATCTCTTTCATCCACTTTTGGAGATCCTCAGAAGCAAAATTGGTACCGTTGTCTGTGACGATTTTGAGTGGAAGACCAAATCTGCAGATGATGTGCTCCCAAATAAACTTGCGCACCATCATTGCAGTTGTTGAGGCTAGAGCTTTGGCCTCCACCCACTTAGTGAAATAATCAACGGCCACGATTATGAACTTGACGGCGCCAGGAGCTTCTGGGAAGGGTCCCACCATATCAATTCCCCACTGTTGGAAAGGCCAAGCAGTGGATACAGGGATAAGATCGTTCTTTGGGCGCAGGGTTTTTGGAGAATGTCGCTGACAGGAGTCGCATTTGCGCAGCTCCTTCAGGGCGTCAACATGCATCCCTGACCAATAATATCCAGCATTCATAATCTTCGCGACAACCATGCGTGGTCCTGCATGGATGCCACAGATCCCTTCGTGAATCTCCCTGATCAGGTGTCACGGCCCCCGACTCACCCTGGACGGAATCGGGAGTCGCGAACAGCCAGTGGTACCGGTGATTATTTTGAAAAATATTGCAGCGGAAATTTCATCAGGACCGTGAGTTAGGAAAATATCAGAGTTTAGAAAACACCGGATTTTATTTATTATTAAATAGATGGGATAAACCCATGTTTTACAATGGTAGCTTTAATAAAGATAAATTTAATTACATAAAACAATAATTCTTAATTTGATTTAATTTAATAAAATAAGCCACTTCTTGAAGCCTTTCAGTGCCGTATCCATCTCTTACTTCAATCTACTGTAATTACCTGAAACATGTTTGAAAAAGGTTTTGTCAGCGGGAAATACTGAGTGAATCATTCTTTTTACTAAAACGACTCTTTTGTTATAATTTACAGTATTAAGAGCGATTACAATGTTTCTGATATCAAACCAACTACCCACGGTATTTGTCGCTCAACCGGATCTGCGACTATGGTCATATCCCCCATTGGCTGCCCCAATGGTGACGATTATCAAGTAATGTATATAAAACCCCACATACCGGCTGTAATTTGGTGATTACAAAGACTTAATCCCTGTAATTATAACCTTGAAAATAAACATGCTTTTGAAATTAAATTTGATAAAAAGAGAATGACTCACATTATAATCCTGCATATTCATACGGGCAAAGTTTAGCCTACAGATAAGCCTTGATATATTGCAGATTTATACAGGCAGAGCTTAGCCTATTGATTAGCCTTGTAACCTAGTGCACACGAACTAGGTAAGTAACTAATAGAGCATTTACGATAACTCACGAGATTAAAACCCTCACAACGAATGACAAAGTGCAATTACTTAAACATCCATCGGATTCACAACGAATGACAGAGTATTCCCCGAGTTCGGGTGGTACTCAAACATCCTGTCGGAATCACGACTAATGACAAAGGATAACACTTAAACATCCATTGGATATTTTCAATCGATCGGACATTGAATCGTAGCAGCGATCGAGTTAATACCCTGTATCGTAGCAGCACCCCGCTATACTAATTAGTGATTTTGAGACTATTTCGACAATATCTCTGCGTACAATTTGAATTTTATCGTCGAACGAACGCCAGGAATCAAGTGCCAATGCCTGCTATTTATATACGAAAATTGACATGCTTACGGACCGTAAGCCTTATCCCTTACGGTCCGTAAGGGACACGAAATCGTCATAGGCTTGCCACGTGTGTGTGTAGGCTTGCTGAGTCGACGGAACGTTTAAATTCAATTTTGACAGCAACTTATAAAGATAATCGTCGAGTAGGGAATACCCCCTCTGAGTTTTAGGGGCCCTGATCCTGATTCTGATTGTTCTGAAATTTGTAGGGTTTGTGCAGAATCACTTGGGTGTCTCAATTAGGGTTTCCTATTGGATAAAATAATAAAATAAATAGGACTTTTAATGAGGGTTGTTACATCAGGTAATTCGCATCTTGGGGGTCCACGCATCGCAACAGTGGCCCCAAGAAGGACTTGCGGTATAAGATACCACCATTCATCTCATAATGCAGAGCTTTGTTTTGAATCTTTCTTGCCTCTGCTTTGCTCTCAGGGAGTATTCCTTCTTGCAAATACTGAATTATAGGGGTCATCCAAGATGGCTGCCCTACTTCGATCACATTTACCTGGCGTAGCAGGACTGATGGATTTTTGAGTACCTCAATCCTGACATCTTTGGCGAGATGTTGAAAAGAGGTTGAAGCAAGCTTGCTCAAGGCGTCTGCTGGTTTGTTTTCGGAGCGATTGATGTGTACTACCTTATATGAGTTGAATTTCTGAAGCAGTTCTTTCGCCTGATCCAAATATAAGGCCATAACTTCGCCTTTTGCATCATAGATTCCGTTGATTTGACTGGCGATCAAAAGTGAATCAACATGCGCTTGCAGATTTTTAGCTCCCATTTTTATGGCGAGGCGTAAGCCTGCCAGAAACGCCTCGTACTCCGCCTCGTTGTTGGTATTCTTGAAATCCAACTTGATGGCGTAAGTAAATTCGTGCTTTTCAGGGCTCACAAGGCGCAATCCGGCTCCTGCGCCATCTTTGTTTGAGGCCCCATCAGTGTACAGCATCCATAACTCATTTGATATGTCTTTTATGGGAGCTTCGACAATCTCGCAGTCTTTGATTTTATCAACTGGGACTTCCGTGATGAAGTCCGCTAGAACTTGACCTTTGATGGCTGGGCGCGGCCTGTACAAGATGTTGTGACCCCCCAGCTCGATCGCCCATTTTGCTAACCGCCCAGATGTTTCTGGCTTTTGCAATATTGTGCCAATGTGGAAATTGGTAAGTACGGTGATCACATGCCCTGTAAAGTATCTGCGCAGCCTCCGAGAAGCGTGTAGCAGCGCAAGCACCAATTTCTCCATTGTGGAGTATCTTGTTTCTGGATCGGTAAGCACCCTACTGACGTAATAAATTGGAGTCTGTACTCCGTTTCTCTCCACAAGTAATACCGACCCTACTGCCTTATCCGAAGAAGATAAGTACAGTACGAGTGGTTCTTTTTCGAACGGCGCGGTCAGGGTAGGGAGTTCGATCAAACACTCCTTCATTTGTTGAAAAGCGGCCTCTGCTTCAGGCGTCCATCTGAATTCTTGCTTCTTCACACAATTGCGCAACGTGCTGATAAAAGGATATGACTTCGCGGCGTGGTTTGACAGAAAACGGTTGAGCGCGGCTAGGCGGCCGGCCAACCTTTGCATCTCTTTGATTGTTCGTGGTGATGGCATTCGCTCTATTGCCTGGACCTTTTCTGGATTCACCTTAAATCCGCCATTTGTGACTATGAAGCCTAAGAATTTCCCTTCTTCCATACCAAAAGAACATTTGGCTGGATTCAATTTCATGTTCACGCTGCGCAACGAGTTGAATGTTTTTTCGATGTCTTTCAACATTTGGTCCTCTTCGGGACTTTTGATCACCAGATCGTCGATGTAAACCTCGATATGCTTCCCAATATCTCCAGCGAAGGTCTTATCCATCAGGCGTTGATATGTGGCGCCAGCGTTTTTGAGGCCGAATGGCGTCTTTGTATAACAAAAGATCCCAAGATCGGTTCGAAAAGCTGTCTTGTCTTCGTCTTCAAGCTTCATTTGAACCTGATGGTATCCCTTGTAGCAATCTAAGAAGCATTTCCATCTGTATGGTACGAGAGAGTCTATCTTTTTGTCGATCTCAGGCAAAGAGTAGCAATCTTTAGGGCATGCCTTGTTGAGATCAGTATAATCAACGCACATTCGCCATCCTCCACTAGACTTCTCCACCATCACTGGGTTCGCGACCCAACTTTGATAACGTACTTCTCGCAAGATTCCAGCTTTGAGTAGTTCGCATACTTGCTCATTCATTGCTTTGGTTTTGTGTGCCCCTAAGCTGCGCCTTCGTTGGACCTTCGGCTCAACAGAGGGGTAGGTGTTTAAACAATGCTCGGTAATGTCGCGCGGGACACCGGTCATGTCGGCCGGAGTCCAGGCGAAGATATCCATATTCTTGAACAGGAGTTGCTTGAGATGTGTTCTGATGTTTGGTGAGATTGCGTGACCTATCGTCACCGTTTGCTCCGGGTACTTGCGGTTTAACACCCATTTCTCTGGCTCGGTTGTTGAAACCTTCGCCGCTTTTGTTGGGCGCATTTCTTCTGTCGACATTACTTCTTTCTTGGCATAGATAATCGCCACCCCCGTCTTGGTTGGAAACCCTATCGCTGAGTGGGGCGTGGAAGTTACCATGTTCAGCTCGCCTTGGGTTTCTCTCCCAATCAATACATCATGCCTCGACTTGACAGGCATCACCATGAAGTTTACATTTGTTGTTCTTGAATGCTTCCCGTCAGAGAGCGTGACGGGGAAGCTGATTTGGCCTAGCGGGAAGACCATTTCGTTGCAAAATCCAGACAGTGGATAATCAACTGGCTCAAGTCTCGCTTTATCATCCTTATCAAACTGATTAAAACATTGCTCATAGATGATATCAGCCGTACTTCCTGGGTCAATGAAGACATACTCCATTTCATAATGGCCGATAATACCGGTAATGACGACGGGTCGAGTGGCGCGAGGGCCGCCGCGCACTACCGGGAAAATGACTTCTTGCTCTTGCCATGAGGGTTCATAAGGGCGCTTGCCTTTCTCCTTTGCGCTGTATCTTGGTCCATTGACCATATGGGTTTCTAGGCGTCGGACTTTCTTGTGATTCCCCTCCTCATGGCGTTGGATTTGTCGAGTTTCTTTGCGCACGTTTTTCACCAGGTGGCTTAGCTTCCCGCTTTTTAGCGCTCTTTCAATCTCTTGACGTAAACTGAAACAGTCATCCATCAGGTGCCCTGTATCTTTGTGGAAGTCGCAGTACAGGTTGGGGTCTTGCCCCTTCTTGTTTGTCATAGGCCTTGGAGCCTTGAAATCATGATTCTCCGTCATCAGCACCTCTTTTGGTGTTTTTATGAGCGGAGTCCAGTGCTTTTCTCGGTTATCATCCCTGACTGCTTTCCGATAGCCAATTCTATCAATTGTGTCACGCGCATCTTCTCTATAGCGCGGCCTCTCTTCATGGCCCCTTGATCTTCCGGATTTCCAATCGTTACTTTTGTACTTGTTGCGCTTGGTGTGATCGCGCGAGTGTCCCTTGGAAAATCGATCTTCAGTATAATAATTTCTGTTTCCGGCGAGTGACTCTTCAGTTTGCGCGACTATTTTCGTGGCTTCCATGAGCTTATCCCATTCTTTGGGCATTCCATCTTTCCCAGTGATAGTTCTGATGAGACTATCACAGCGAATGGCTTTCTTGAAGTGGCAACGCATGAGTTGTTCACTTACGCCACCAATTTCCAAGCACTCCTTGTTGAAGCGAGTGATGAAATCTTCCAGACCCTCGTTATCTCTGCGCCAGATGTCCTCTACCTCGGCTGTGTCGCGCTGGTAACGTCTCTGTTGACTGAAGTGATTCAAAAACTGTGTCCGGAAATCCACCCATGACTTGATCTTTCCCGGAGGAAGGCTGGCGAACCAGGCACGAGCAGCCCCCTGTAAGCGTTTGAATAAATAGATGGCACCACATATATTTAACATGTTAAGGCTCTCTTGAAAGTGGCGCCAGCGCGATCTTTGGAATGAACTTTGAATGTTCCGTAGCTTCAGCTGGTCGATAGGCGAGGCGAAAGTCTCGCTCTGCCTCTTCGGTGTACCCTACGTGTTGTCTTGGTTTGTAGTATTCATGGTTCCTCTGCATCCGATTGAAGACTGACGAACCCTTATCATCCTGCCAAGTTGGATCATTCGGGTCAGTATCTTCCCATTCATTATTCATGTTGCGCGGCGTGAGCCGGCTATGAACTGGGACTCTTTGGACGTGTGACGGATAGTCATAATAGCTTTCTGTTTCTCCCCGTGTATCGCGCGTGTCATGCACGCTTAGTCTTCTGGTAGGGGGAGGTCTGTTAGCTCGTCCTTGGATGTTTTGCTGTGGTGGTATCTGGCGCGCCCCGTGACTGGGGCCTGCTGGTGTAACCAAGGACGGTTCTGCCGTTAAGACTGCTTGCTGTGCGCTCAAAGATTGATACGCCTCATTAATGGTGGCAAGTTGCTTGGCGTACCATGAGGCTGGGGTTTCGCCCTCTGGTAGCCCTAGTAGCGCCGAAATGTTCTGAGGTGGAGCTGGGTTTGAAGGTCCAGCGCCGTTGTTTCCTGGGGTTACCGTTTGAGTGATGCGGGTGATGCTCCCGCGCGGTCCCCCCCGTGTTGGTTACTTCGATTTCGCCAATTTCTTCAATGTGTTGGGGTTGGACGTTTTGATTGCCCTCGCCCAACACCGCATTAGAGTTTGCTCCGAAACCAAACTCGGGAATAATTCCTTGACCAGCCATGATCGAAGGAAGAAAAAACAACGAAAACTCAGAAAAAAGAAGTTGAAAGTGATTTGTAGAAAACCGGTGGGCGCCAATGAAGAAACACGTAACTAATTATGGGACTAATCAGTTTGGTTTATGTTCCTATCATAGTGGTTAATCTTCTTTATGGCTTTCTGAGCTCCTTAATGACTGGGTTATCCTGCAAAACAGAACACCGTTACTCGTTAAGAGGGGAATGTGGGGGTTTCCCTCTTAACCGGGCTCCGGCGTGAGAATAAGCGACTGCTTTGGAGAGATAATTAAGTATTGAGAGTGAGAGTAGAGGGAATGGAATGTTTAACCTATGGACTGAGGTCTCTATTTATAGCCGGAGAGGTGTAAGAGGGTGTGGGCTGATGGGCCTTGGGCCAGAAGGCGACAACTTAGAGGATATGCTCTTTGTCTCAATGGTGTCGACCGTTAGTGGCTTCTGAGAGTTCGTTGGTGCTGGCGCGCCGTGATTGGAGCCACGTGTCAAGGTTGTCGGCCTGGCCGCCCTTCTGCCATCAGCAGGTAAGTGGAGATCGTGGGGCAGTTGTCTCTGCCCTGTGATTGGTGCCACGTAGGCGTCCTTAAGTACTTTTTGTCTCCTGCATGTCAGACGATCGTGGAGCACGATTGAGCAGAGCCTGGAGGATGTGGATTGGCTCTTTTCGTCTGCCACTTGTACCTTTGTACCTTCTGAAGTGGTCCTGCGCTACAGTTTCTATACGCTCCTTGCTGAACACGAGACAAGCCCGCGCAGGATCATAGGTGCTGAAGACTATTATCAAAATGCTAAGTGTTGATCTTAATGCTCTTTCTTGTTTGATCCTCGCGCGAGGTCAGTCCTTGGTGAAGCACCCGCGCGAGGTTGAGATTGAAGATCTTGCTGATTTAGGAGTATGGTCCTGCGCGCGACCTGGAGGAAGGTTTGCGCGACTTTTTGGGACCATACCCCTTCAAATTGCAATGCTTCCCTCTAATGTGGTTAATAAATAGTCTCAACATATTATCAATTATAATTCACAAAACTTGAGGATCATGTAACTACTAAAAAAGCCCAATCTCCCAAGATTGTCGTCCTAGCCCAGCCAATGACTCAAGTCGCATAAAAACATCAGTCACTTGAAGAAGTAGAAGATACTCTCGGTTCACTTGATTCCGGTAAATCTCATTATACTAACACCTTATTTCTTGATGATGAGCTAAGGAGAATTCTTGAGCAAACATCTAACACCGATCAAGTCCACCTCCAACGCAGAAGAGGAAAACACAAGGTCCTAAGAAACCAAAGGTAAATCAAAAGGACGTAACTAGATCTTCGATCTAAACTCAACATGGTTCTAGCTCCACCACCCAAACCTACAAAAGACAAGCTACTTGCTAATGAAAAACAATTCCTACACCTATCGAGCGGCAGTTGCTATAGACGAAGAAGATTGCTATGTGTTGCGGCTAAAGGACATTCCTACCGAGGACAATATATCACACTTGAAGAATATCTTGAAAGATAAAGATGCTATTAAGGCTTAAAGATTATCTTTCAACGTAATTTTCCACTATAATTGAGTAGTATTATTTAGTTCCTAAAATAATGAAACACATTAGTTTAGTTATTGGGATAGAAAATGTCATACAACATTAAAAATTAGAAAAACAAGATAAAATACGCATCATCACTCGACGTTAGCATCAAATTAAAGGAAAAAAAAAAGAAATAAAAATTCACATCACCACGGTTACCTATGAAATGGATGAAAAAACCCTTAATTTGAATGAAAAATGAATGTTGAGTTACCTGATTAGAACACTTCTGAAACTTGAGTGACCTAATTGGAACACTTTTAAAACTTGATTACTACTCTAAGGTACAATTATAACTATAGGTGTATAACGTTGCGAATTGTAATAACATTGAAATATTAATAGATTGAGAATTATGATTTCTGGAAATTGTTCTTATATTTCTTTGACCAAGTTCGTAAATCGTAATATATGATTGCTTATTACTTCCGCGTCATTAACAAACAATTTTTTTTAACAACCAACCACAAAATTTTATTGCCAAAAAACGAAGCCAGCTAGGCGCTGGAAGTACCTAACAAACGACGTAACAAAAAATGAGAAACATTAAGTTATTACATCTCTTATGTTAAAATCACACCACCTAATCCAATTAATCTCCCCATGCTTAGATATATTATTTATCCATAGAAATGACTCCTCTTTAATTCCTTAAACCATCTTAGGAACCGAATCCCTTTTGTCTTCAAAAATCTTTCCATTTCTACACTTCCAAATTTTCCAGACCGTAGAAAATAACGAGGCTTCAATCAGTTGTTTCCAATCATTAGAGCCATTTAAGGTTCTAATCTTATTTATGGCATCAACCCCTATAGAAGACGGATCTGGGCCAGGCAGTTTCAACCAAGCTCAAACATTCCACCAAATTTCCTTAGCCCAAAGACAAGAAAATAGGATATGATTCGGATTTTCCTCTACCAAACCACAACTATTGCATAAAGGATCTTCAATCTGAACTCCTTTATTAGAGGAATGTAAACTATTGATTTCATTCAATAGAAAAGGTTACAATATATACAACATTACAATGCGCTAAGTATGGAAACGATATCAAAGATATGCTATACACAATATATACAATATATGCGCTAATACACCCACGCAGTCGAATCGGGAGGCTTCCGAACGTTGAGACTGGAGCGAAAATCATCAAACAGGACACGAGGAAGCCCTTTAGTAAATATGTCAGCAATCTGGTAACGCGATGGCACATGCAAAACGCGAACACACTCCCGTTGGACCTGCTCTCTAACAAAATGAATATCCAACTCAATATGTTTCGTCCGCTGATGTTGGACGGGGTTCCCAGACAGATAAATAGCACTAACATTATCGCAGTATACCAAAGTGGCACGAGACAATGGGCGATGAAGTTCAAGTAGCAGATTTCGGAGTCAACAAATTTCCGTAACAACATTAGCGACACCCCTGTATTCAGCTTCAGCACTGGATCTAGAAACTGTGGCTTGCCGCTTAGAAGACCATGAAAGGAGGTTGTCACCCAAATAAACACAGTATCCAGAAGTGGAGCGACGAGTGTCAGGACATCTAGCCTAATCAGCATCGGTATACGCACGAAGAGATAAGTTAGGAGCAGGACTTAGAAGAAGTCCGTACTCCGAGGTGCCCTGTAAATAACGAATGATACGCTTAAGTGCATTCCAGTGATCTTCAGTAGGTGAGTGCATGTGCATGCAAATTTGCTGAACGGCATAGGAGATGTCCAGTCTGGTGAAAGTAAGATACTGAAGAGCACCTGCAAGACTACGATAAGTAGTGGAGTCAGCTAACGGAGTGGAAGAGGCACTGCTGAGCTTCGGATTGGTGTCGACAGGGGTCGCGACTGGCTTACAAGAATCCATAGCGGCACGATGTATAATGTCTCGAGTGTAAGCCTACTGAGAAAGGAACATGGTATTGCCAGACCGTGTAACCGAGATGCCCAAAAAATAAGTGAGAGGACCAAGATCCTTCATAGCAAATTCGCCAGCGAGAGCAGACATTAGACGTCTTCGAAGATCGTCCGACGAGGTGGTCAAGATAATATCGTCAACATAAATAAGGAGATATGCAGTGTCTCGACCATGCCGATAAATAAATAGGGAGTGATCTGATTTACTCTGTGTGAATCCCTGCATCAAAACAAAGTCAGTAAAGCACTGGTACCAGGCTCGAGGTGCCTGCTTGAGACCGTATAAAGACTTGCGCAAACGGCAGACATAATCTGGAAAATCTCGACTACGAAACCCCATGGGTTGATGCATATAGACCGTTTCTGCCAGGTTGCCGTGAAGAAAGGCGTTTGTGACGTCTAGCTGATGAATTGGCCAAGCTTGAGAGAGAGCCAGAGAAAGAACCAACCAAATAGTAGCGGGTTTCACAACCGGGCTGAATGTTTCACCACAATCAATACCAACCTGTTGACTCCGACCGTCACAAACCAGTCGAGCCTTGTACCGTTCCAAACTCCCATCGGACCTGAATTTATGCTTAAAGAGCCACATGCTGCGTATGATATTCATGTCGGGTGTCCGAGGAACTAACTCCCATGTCTCATTCTTAATAAGTGCACTAAACTCGTCAGACATGGCATTGAACCACTCGGGTACGGACAAAGCAACTTGTGGATTTTTGGGTATAGGGACGATGGTAGAAGTGTGAAGGTTGAACGGATGTTTGGGTTTAACTATACCGTCCATTGCGCGTGTGCGCATGGTCCGGGTGGGAATAGTGGAAGAGGGATTGGACGAAGGGTGATTGGCCGAGTTGGTGGAGGTGTGAGTTGGCTGGGCGGCGGTGTTTTGAGAGGATGGAGGAATAACAGTGGAACTGGTGAGGGGAGAGGCCGGGTTCGGTTGCGGGTTAGAGGTAGTGGGCTGGGTCGTGGGTGAGGTGTTGGGTTGGGCCGTGAGCGGGGTAGCGGTTGGACGAGTAGAGGGGTAGGAAACCCGATCCCATAAATGCGGATGAAAAACATCGGACAGGAAGTCGTAAGCTCGTGGGGCGGGTGGCATGGTGGAGGCGAAAGGAAAGACCGTCTCCTCAAAATGTACGTGACGGGAGACGTAGAAAGTGTTGGTGGAAAGATCGAGGCAACGGTAGCCACGATGGTTAGGTGGGTAGCCGAGGAAAACACTAGGTTTTGATCGGTTGGCGAGTTTATTTATAGTCGTGGATGGAAGTATAGGGTAACACAGACAACCGAACACCCGAAGATGATCGTAAGTTAGGTCACGGTGGTAGAGCCGGGTGGTAGGGGTGAGAAATTTATGGTGTTTATTGGGGATGATTTTGAGTAAGTAGGTGGCCATTTCAAGAGTGTGGTGCCAAAAATTAGGAGGAAGGGAGGATTGGGCAAGGAGAGAACGTATCATGTTATTAATGGTTCGTATTTTACATTCGGCTTTGCCGTTTTGGGAGGAGGTATAGGGACATGAAAAACGGAAATGCATGCCGTGTTGTTTGCAAAATGTTTGGAAAGAAGAATTGGAGTATTCCTTTCCGTTGTCACATTGAAATTGTTTTATTTTCTTTTCAAATTGGGTGGTTATTAGGGCGTTAAATTGAGAAAAAAATGGAAAAGACATGTGATTTGTTTGCAATTGGATATGTCCACAAAAAATTAGTGAAATCATCTAGAAACAAAATATAATATCGATGGCCCCCGGTGCTAGGCACTGGCGAGGTCCATAGGTCATTGTGAATAATATCAAAAGGTAGATAAGTAGTATTGGGGGAATCATAAAAGGGAAATTTAGTGCTCTCGCCAAAAATACAAGGTTCACATAAAGTTTTATTATGTTTATCAATAGTAGATGAAATAGGTAAAGATAACGAATGCAATAAAGAAGCGCCCGGGTGCCCGAGTCGTTGGTGCCAACGATCTTGAGAGGTAGCAGCAAAAGCAGTAGAGGTGTTGGAGAGGGAAGGAAGAGGGGAAGTCAGCGGGTAATGGTCGCCCGAGCTATTGCATCGTAGGATGGGAGCCTTGGTCTTGAGGTCCTTCACAGTAAAACCGAAAGGGTCAAATTCAATAGAAAGTAAGTTGTCGGTGGTGAGTTTTCGGACATAAATAAGGTTTTAATAAGATGTGGGGTAATCATTACATTGTTTAATTTAAGTGCGGGGTAAGGTGAAGCTGCCTTGTCCGATAACAGGAATGGTCATGCCATTACCGACTGTAATAAATTTGTTAGTGCAAGTATTAAAAACAGACGGAGAGATGTTACCTTGGGGGGTGGTCATGTGGTCTGTTACGCTCGTATCCATGATGCCTTACGGGTCAGGTTGATTGAGAGCGAGAGTGTAGAGGGCCTGTTGAATGTCCGTAGGAGTGAATGCAGCAGCCGTGTGAGCTTAATTAGGATGTGGCCGCGGGTTGGTCGGGTAGGGGCAAGGCGGTGTGCCATAGGGTGGAGCGGTGTTGTTGATGAGAGAACCCCATTGCTGAGCCGTCCAGGAGTTGGGAAACACTATATAAGGATGTTGGGGCTGACCCCCGTAACCACGACTGCCGCCCCTTGAGCCGGAACGACCTCGGCCACGGGAACGGCCCCGGCCTCGGCTGCGAGAGGCAGTGTAGGAGTGAGTAGAAGGCTGGTCAACAGGAGCGGAAGGGCTGGCCGCGGCTGCGAGAGCGGTGGAGGAGCTGGAGGCGGCTCGTGTGGCCTGTGCTGTCACACCCCAACCGATGGCGAAAACATCGGGGCGCGGCACTGAGCGAAACAAATTGTCCAAGAGAAATTCCATAACAACTACTTTACCGAATAGTTAATATTATGTCCCATACCATAACCTATTAAGCAAGTAAATTATTACAGACAGCGATATCTCAAAGACGAATAACATGTTCCGACAACTCAGATTTAAAATAAAATAAATTGTCTTTGTTTCTAGACTCTCAATCCTACTTGATTCCACATCCAGCAATTAAAGCAAGCAAGCATCCTAAACACCTGTCACATACGTTAAAAATAAAGTCAATACACATAGTGTAAAGGTGAACATACAAGTTTGATATTAACATATAGAGTTCAAAAATCATTTACGCATAACCAGCATGTAACATGTAGCAAAGTGAAAAGCTAGTAGGTTATCGACAGAGAAATATGCATAGACGTGACTGCGAGTTGTAGAATGCGTAACACATATCCCCACTGGGACACGTGAAGTAAAGCCCTTAACAACCCCTGTCCACGACAGGTGCTGAGTCCAAACTATAGTACTATCGTTGCTAAGGTGTCAGGCAACAATCACTGTGTTAACATAACATACAAGCATTCATTGAATAACACGTAGCATGTAATAACAGTTAGCGTATAAATAGTGTTTGCATTGTGTGTCGATTGTGATTTGAATATAAGTAACGTATGTAACACCCAAAAGTGTGTAAAGCAAAAAGGGATCGAGTATACTCACAGATTGTGTTTAACAAGTAAACACTCTCTTGGATTGAAGGGAGCGCTGAGAGAGATTAGCCTGAACAGTTAACGGTAGCATAAATGATAAGCGGCGCGTAAAACGGTGTAAAGTGCCAAGTGTCAGATGGTAACCCGATCGGATGGCAATCCGATCGGATGGTCATTCGATCGGATGTCAATCCGTTCGGATGGTCATCCGATCGGATGGCCATTCGGTCAGATTGACATTCGTCTAGGAATGATGTGTTTGTGTATGATGGCTTGTCTTTTGAAGTTTTCGTTGTAGCATTTTGAAAACAGAGAAGTATCTCTACCCTTCAGGTCAATCGATCGAACGGCGGTTCGATCGGATGGCGATCCGTTCGGCGAGACATTTCTCAGAGAACAAGTTCACAGCAGTTTTGTCACTCGATCGGGTGGTCTCCCAATCGGGTGGCAATCCGTTGGAACTGGTAGTGCATTGAACATGTTGAAAAATTGTTACGTGTTGAACCTTAAGTGCAATCCGATCGGATTGCGGTTCGATCGGATAGCAATCCGATCGGACGGCAATCCGTCCCGCGATCTGATCGTGTTGCTAACTTGGAAATTCGTTAAGTTTTGCGGTTTATCGAGACGGTATGACAACGTGCTAAACAACAGAAACCCCATCATGACCCCAGTGACCCGATCGACCAGGAATCACCCAAGTCTGATCAGTTGACTGGTTCGTGACAGTGGTTCATGTTTAACCCGAAATCGATGGTCTCTTTGATAGAAACCAGATCTTGAACCAACACATCACTAAGAAAGAGTAAAAGGTGAGAACGAGCTCCGATTCTATCGGTTTTGAGTGCATTGAGTGTAAAAGAGTTGAAAGAAAGTTGGAAAACCATCTTTCAATCCTTTTAACCATGAATATGTGTAGATCTATGCGAAAACGTTGTTAAATCCTATGGAAATCTTTCATATCTAAGTTGTTCTTGGTGGAATGAGGCCAAAACATGAAGTTCATAAGAACTCCATGATGACATCACCCTAGAACACCTCAAATCCACTGATTTCACGGTTAAAAGTTAAGATTCAAAGGTGAAAAAGATGAAGAAGTGCGTGTAGATCATAGAAGTACAAGATTTAGGTTGAAAACTTACAAGAATCGTGAGAAATCGAGAGAAAGAGAGCTTGAGGGCGGCTGGTCGAGTAGAGGAGCTGTCACATCAAGTGATGTGACAAGTGAGGGTATTTATAGGGTTTCCCAAAAAGGAAAGTGCAAGGGTCGAGGGTCACCGATCGGATGGCGCCCCGATCGGATGGCCACTCGATCCAAGTGTTCGGCGTGTTAAGTTTCGTCGTTTCGATTCGCGTGTTGAGCGTTGCGATGCGTTTCGAGCGAGCGATGCGATAGTATTAACCATTAGTTACACAAATAACCTAACTACTATATCTAACATACAATCACTATAATTAACTTGCGTTTAGCGTTTGCGATTCGATTGCGATAGAGTTGCGATTGCGTTCCTATTAATCACCATAACAAACAATAAATAAACATGCACAAGTAACACATAAGTAGCACATACAGGTAAAACAATATCCAGAACGCGTAGTTCGAGTTAGGAATGCGATTGCGATGCGATAAGCGATAAAACATGCGATAACATCGATTAAACCTCGATTATTAATAGATACTCCACATAATACAACTAAAGCAAAAATAAAAATAAAGAAGCGATTACAAGTCAAAGAAGTCAAATCAGTAATTGAGCAAGGAGTGACAGATCGCGATTAGCAATCTTTTCTTCCTTTGACTTCAATCTTGACTTTGACTTTGACTTTCGTAACACGGGGTGTTACAGCCTACCCTACTTAAGGGAATTTCGTCCTGAAATTAGGCCTTGGCCGTAACAAACAACTGCAGGTACTTCGCCTTCATGTCGCTTTCGAGTTCCCAGGTGAACTCTGCGCCACGTTTGCCTTCCCAACGAACCTTCACTATGGGAATGCATGAGAGCCTGAGCTTCTTGGTTTCTCGGTCCATGATCTCGACAGGCTTCTCCACGAAGTGTAATGTTTCGTTCACTTGAAGATCCTCCAGTGGAACTTGTAAATCATGCTCAGCCAGACACTTTCTGAGGTTCGAAATGTGGAAAGTCGGGTGGACGTTGCTAAGTTCCTCCGGTAGTTCGAGTCTGTAGGCCACCTTGCCGATCCTTTCCAGAATCTTAAAGGGTCCAACATATCGAGGCGCGAGCTTTCCTTTCTTGCCGAATCTGACCACACCCTTCTAAGGTGATACCTTTAGGAGTACGTGGTCGCCAACGTCAAATTCAAGGGGCATGCGTCGTCTATCGGCATAACTTTTCTGATGACTCCGAGCTTTCAGCAGATTATCTCGAATTTGGAGGATTTTGTCAGTCGTTTCTTGCAACAGCTCAGGACCGGTTATTTGCGAGTCTCCGATCTCGTGCCATACAATAGGCGATCGACATCTTCTTCCGTATAACGCCTCAAACGGTGCCATTTGAATGCTGGAATGATAACTGTTATTGTACGAGAATTCGACTAAAGGTAAGTATGCGTCCCAATTACCACCGAAATCTATGACACACGAGCGGAGCATGTCTTCAAGAGTACGAATCGTTCTTTCAGTCTGACCGTCGGTTTGGGGATGGAAAGCGGTACTTAGATTAAGCGTAGTACCGAGAGCGGATTGAAACGTTTCCCAAAGACGTGAGGTAAACCGACCATCGCGGTCAAAGATGATGTCGCGAGACGTCCCATGTCGACAGATGATCTCATCGGTGTAGATTCGGGCTAATTTTTCTACCTTATAGTCTTCTCGTATCGGCATAAAATGAGCAGATTTAGTCAAACGGTCGACGACAACCCAGATGTTGTCGTGACTTGATGGCGTGCGCGGAAGTTTCGTTATAAAGTCCATAGCTATGCTCTCCCATTTCCACATAGGGATCTCGGATTGGACGAGTAAGCCAGAAGGTCTTTGGTGCTCGGCCTTGACTTTCGAGCAAGTCAGGCACTTCGAAACATAAATAGCGATATCTTTCTTGATGCCCGGCCACCAGTACTTGTAGCGAAGGTCCTGGTACATTTTATTGGCACCGGGATGAATAGAATATCGAGACTTGTGGGCTTCGTCCATCAGAATCTGTCGTAAGTTGGTCCGTTTAGGGATCCAAATTCGGTCCAGATAATGGAATATCCCATTCGATTTATTCTCCAACTGGGCTACATCGTTGAGAATTCTTTCCTTCTTCAAAGTTCGTTCATTAAAACAAGCATGTTGGGCGTCGCGAATGTGGGTTTCGAGATGATGCTGGGCGGGAACATTACGAGTGCTATGCAAATAGCTTCGTCGGCTTAGAGCGTCGGCAACGACATTTGCTTTGCCAGGATGATAACAAATCACACAGTCGTAATCGTTGAGAAGTTCTACCCATCGGTGTTGGCGCATGTTCAGTTCTTTTTGGTTAAAGATGTGTTGCAGGCTCTTATGATATGTGAAGATCGTACACTTGGTACCGTACACGTAGTGTCGCCAAATCTTTAACGCAAAAACAACTGCGCCTAGCTCGAGGTCGTGGGTTGTATAGTTCTTCTCGTGGATCTTGAGCTGACGAGATGCGTAGGCGATAACCTTGTCTCGTTGCATGAGGACACAACCAAAACCAAGGTTCGAGGCATCGCAATAGACAACGAAATCGTCGTTTCTGTCGGGTAAAGCGAGAACGGGAGCATTGCAGTGTGACAACTGTGCTCTGTAATCGATGTACAATGTAAAACAATGTTAATTATTAATAAAACAATGTTTTTTTGTGTTATTATGTGTGTATTTGTGTTTGATGATTTTACGATTTGATTCGAGTTCGATTTCAAGCTTTAAATCGCTTTCTGGAAGGTTATACGCAAACTGGTGCGTAAACGCAGTCAGTTTAACGCGAAAAACACTCCGGAATAGTGACATAGGCTTAACATACCTTAAATAACCTCCACATAACTTAGAAATAAGTTTTGGATGGTTTGGTGTGTTGAAAACAAGTTTGTTCGATCGCAGGGACTATTTGTGTCAAACTGCGAAACTATACCGATTTGTATAGTAACGAACATTCCGGAAATTGATCATAAGTTAAACATACCCTAAATATCCTTTAAATAGCTTAGAAATTGTGACAACCATGACGAAACCCGGTACACCCTAAACGGTCCAAAACTGTAAAGCACACTTCACACTTTAATTTCGCGAAAACCCTAACAACATGTGTGACTTATGTGCTTGCTTGAACGATATCTGTTATGTCTCGGAGGCATCCTCGAACACGTTATGACTGACATGACACTAATAAGGGCCAACAGTGCGAAGTTGGTATCCTTAGACTTTAAACAAGTGTTAAACCGGAGCTTTCTGTTTAACAGCGCACTAAACCTTTGACATTGATTATTAGGTTATTAGTAGCATCATTTAAGATTTCGAGTTCTAGGAACAACTTAGTTTTGTGCCTTAGACTGTGACATAAGGTTTGAAGCCAATCAGAGATCGGGCACGCAAAACGAAGCAGCTTCCCGGTTAGGGAAACGCTTTCGTTTCAGGAATAACATAAGGCAATCAAAAGTGCAAGGAACGATCGATCAAGCTTAAAAACACTTAAACCACCCTAATACGAGTCTTTTATGATTAAAACATAACTGGGTTCGGATTTCAAGACGGTTATGCATGATTTTTAAAACCGAGTCTTTTGATACTAATTACGCGCGAAACGGAGTCCGTCACGCAAATCGAGAACGCGTCCGGTACCCGTAAACGAACCTAAACACTCAACGGAAGATAAACATCATCTTTTAGCGCTCAAAACGAAGCACGAGGTGTCCCTTGGGGGACCCACACCCAAACCGCCCCACCCCCCATTATTTAATCAAAAAAATCAAAAATTTTATTTATTTATTTCATTTTAACACAAAATCCTTTCCAAAAATATGGTTTCTCTCAAGAACAGCTAGTTGAATTCACAAGAAACTTCAACAAATCAAAGGTATTAACTCAAATCCATAAGGTTTTAAGCATGGTTTCTTGATTAAACATGGTTTAGGCCATGAAAACCCTTTTTAATCCACGATTTTTGGAAGTTTAAACATGTTTATGGGCTGAATATGAACACCATATGGATTCCCGGGTGTTATATGGCAGCCATGGTTATAAATCTTTGGGTTTTGATACCCTAATCAACACCTATTCGACAGAAATCGCTTAACTAGTCGATTAACCGAAAAACAATGAAATAAGGCTTGATTGATCTAAGTTCTAGCATATTTGGATTGTAATTGATGTGTAGGTACTGAATATAGCCCACACATACTTCTGGACTCACAAGGAACGCTTGGAATCGAAGCTTGCGCTAGGTATAACATCCGAAAACCGAATATAGGATAGGCAGAATTTTGTTTTGGCTATAACTTAGTCCGTGATACTTGGATTGAGCTGAAATTTGGTGTGGTGATGAAGGGGAGTGTCAGGAAGGTACACGTAAAATTTTAGAATTTGTGTAATTTTCTACGATTTTTGGTAAAATTTTGACTGTTTTACCAAAAGAATTCTGAAAAAAAATACCAAATGGATTCAATAAATCACCAAATTTTACAGAGACACTAAGGAACATATGAGTAAGGTTCTGGGAAAATTAGGTTTACATTGGTTGAGTTTTGATTTGGGTTAAAAATCCGCGTTTTTGCGAATTTTCGGTAGCCGGAAACGCACTGAAATGAAACTGGAATAATCTTAAAATTTTTGGAGATGTTTCTGGAAACATAAGGGATGTCCAGGAAAGTTTTGGGAATTTTTGGATCACTGATGGTAATTAATGTTAATTATGTGGTTAAATATGGCTTTATAAATAATTTATTTAGACAAGTAAAATGCCAAAATAAATTCCCAGAAATTTTTCCCATATTCTACAGATTTTTGCTGAGTTATTTAAAAATTTTCAGAATTTTATTCAAATTATAGATAAAATGGAAATTTTTGGGATTAAAAATGGGTTATTTTAAATCAATTTCGGCAGTTTACCGTGTAACGAACCTGCCGGAACTGCGAACTGACCCAACCCGAAAAATACTATAATTAGAACACGGGAATATTCTGGAAGATTCCAGGGCGGAATGGACACTTGGGGTGTGTCCAATACCAGTTCGGGAAAATCCCCGACGGTGGAAACGGAAACTCAAAATTGGGCAACCTGGACTCCCCAAACACCCAAACTCCCTTAATGAGAAGTTAATAATTCTTAAATAACAACGTGTTGGCACTATTGGTATTCCCGTACCATTATCCGAACACGTTAAACTACTGACATTGGCTGGCACGCGAACCGGTACCCGGAAGCCAAACTGAAAACTAATACTACCCTGACCTCCATCACCATACCCGTGTCCTATAGACTCAATACGGGGTGAAAACTCCTGACCAAATCCAAGTTATAACCCTTACCGACTTAGATACTGATTTGAGTCCTTACTTGCATGTGTGCTAGTAAAGCTGATTTCGTTGATTAAACACTCTTTAGCCGAGACTACCATTTGCACTGTGAGTTTCACTCCCCCACTTTTAATCTGTTTTACTGTTTTCTGGGGTGATTTGCATGTTACAAACTGTGTTAATTACACCAACTTGCTATGATGTGAATTATCTAACACACGATATTAGCCCCGATACAAGTGATTAACGTAAGCCGTGGGCAGTGGATAGTACTATTGGTCTGACAAACCCAGTTGCCCGCCGGACAGGTGCGGCCGGCAGCCAGGCAACTGCACGCGTCCTAACTAGGTTATGTTGTTAGACATAACTACCCGAGGGCATTGAACTTCATGAGATGCATGTGGTGCGAGTATGTGTCTGTGTGACACGGTACGATTAAAACAGTCTAGGTTTCACTTGTGACACTCGTGTAATTCCATCTATGAACCGTGATATGTGCAATTAAACATGTTGATACATTTTGAAACGAAACAATCAAACCAGTGGAACTCACCGACATCGTTTAGCTGACCTTTTTAAAAACTAACATGCATTTCAGGTAAAACAAAACAGGAGTGAACGTGTGCGTATGGAAGGATCTAGTAGGCGGACGTAGCATAATAAAAGCTAAAATGGCTTGTAGTACCGCTTTTAATATATGGTTTGTAATGTGATAGTTCGAAGACGTTGTAACCGATGCTCCTGTTTTATGTAATGTAATGTTTTTAAATTATGAGGAGTGCCATGTGTCTGCCGCACCCCGCGATTGTCTTCCGCTGCGAGTCGGGGTGTGACAGAAATAGGCTTTGAGGGGTTCGGTATGCTAAAATAAACTTTATTGATCAATAGGGACTAAAAGCGTCAAAAAGTGCATAAGTTTGCATTTTCGCGCATATCTGACGTATGGAATATATCCGGACACCCAAAAATTTATGTAATCATTAAAATATTTTATTTTAGTGATTGGCATGATAAAATTCCATTCGTCGCGTAATTTGGATCGTTTTTGCGTCCGTTACGACTTTCGTCGTAATTAACCGAACAACGCAACCGTACGACCAAACGAACCGACATCCGAGATATTTTTGAGCACATTTCAAGTTCCCTATACTTTAACTTCATTCTAGAGCCTTGAAATGGGATTAACGGGGCTTAAAAGTGCCAAAAACTGAGTTTTACAAGTTCAGGGGCCATTATTGACAATACGTGAAACTCCTTTCTCGCGGGCCGCGTAAAAGAGAGAGATCTCTCTCGCGGGCGCGACAGACTTGCAGAACAGATTCATTGTTTCTGGCCATTCCAGCTGTTTTGATGGGTTTTAACCCTTTTTTGGCATACTTGGGGCTCAAATTTGATGGTATTAGGCATACCCATGGTTTTGAAAACCATGTGCCCAAGTGGAGGGCCAAGATCGAAGCACGGAAAGCGAGAAACGATCCTAACAGTTAACCGAAATCTATAAATACCCATGCCCTTCATTTGTTTCTACACACCTTGATCTGAATAACTCTAAGTTGAAGTTATAAAACTTCATACCTGAGTGTTTTGGATCAAGATCTTCCTAGCTTGGACCCTTTGGACCAAAAGTAGTTTTCACAATTAAAACGAGTTAAACGATTTTGGGACGAGTTAAGCGATTTGAAACGACTTAAACGAGATAAACGATTTGAATAAACGATTGGTTTTGGGTGGTGATTAGGTAATGGGATGGGTGTAATGTGATGAAAGCATGGTAGATACGCCGCTGGTACTTCTTATATATAAGTGTTTTCATCATATTATATTCCGTGTCATTATTTAGTTCACTTGGGCAAGCGATTTTGAAACGATGTCACTTAACGATGTTTTCGAAAGGATATAAACCATACGAGTTTTTACGAGATGTTTTACAATTCGATTTAATTAAACAAATGTTTTTGGGTTAAGAATCATGGCTACGAGATTTTATAAATTATAACCAACTTGATTTGGGTTGGTTAATTATGTCGCAATACTATACTTTTCAAAACAAGGTTTTTAATTAAGTATTGCAACATGTAAACTAGCCATGAATCCGACACTCTCATAAACCTATGTTCTCGCCAACATTTCTTTGCTGACTTTGTTTTTACATATGTTTCAGGTGTTGTTGCTTAATGTTGATTGCTAGGATGCATGAGTCACATAGGATCTGGACGAGGCCTTAGTGACGTAATAACAATAATAGTCGATGTGTAACTGTTTGTTTTGCGTTAAGACAATGTAAATTACTTAATGAATCAATAAAACAAAATTTTTTGTATCCATGGTTGTGAAACAATAATTCTGTTACAACATTCCCCGACGTTTCCGCCACGATTTGTTGGTTTACGCGGTCGGGGTGTGACAGAAGAGTTGGTATCAGAGTCAATGGTTATAGGGAATTAGGTTATTAGTAATGCGTTGACCTAGACTATAACTTTCTAGGACCCTAACGCAGGAAGATTTGCGTTTAGATTTTAAAACAAAACCGTCACCTATCCTTAGGTGATAACCACAATGAGAACACAAATTTTGATTCCGCTTTGAAAACTAATCATTTCTTCGTAAATGATTTGTTATAAGGTTTTGAACCCTTTAAGTTTTCAAAATCTCTTCAAAGTTTGGGTCTAAATAATGTGAACACGTGCAAACTGGAAGAGTGAGTGCCTGTACCCTGAGTTTTCTGTCTAAGGCTAGAGTGTTCGTACAAATCCACATAATCGGACCAGTCACTCTTACCTGGGAACTCTTGGGGTGAGTGTTCACTTATAGGCGAGCATGTCTTCGCGATACATTATTTTGATCCAATCACTTTGATTAGTCACTGCGTGTCGTTTGTTTGTTCGAGGTAACAAATGAATGATCGCATTCCTTGTGTTTTGTCGATGTTTTCAATACCTCTTTTGTTTTTCCAATTGTCGATCCCGCTCGTGGACGAGCATTCAATCTGAATGCAAACGAGGCTCGAGCTGACAACCTCGTTGTCAATGGTACCTTTCTTGTTAACAATCGTCCTGCATCTGTTCTTTTCGATTCTGGTGCCGATAAGAGTTTTGTTTCGTTATCTTTTGAGCCTTTACTTGCGATACCTAGAACTAAACTGAAGAAACCCTTATCTGTCGAAGTTGCTACTTGTAAACCGCTCGTTCTCGATTCTGTTATTCGCAATTGTCAGTTGAACCTTGATAACCATCTTTTTCCTATTGACCTCACACCGATGCAACTTGGGAGTTTCGATATTATCGTTGGGATGGATTGGTTGACCAAACATCATGCTGAGGTGGTTTGTTTCGATAAGATCGTTTGTATTCCTCTTTCGTCTGGCGATGTTCTGGAAGTTTGTGGCGAGAAACTATCTGGTGGATTGAAACTTATGTCGTGTACGAAAGCCCAAAGTTATTTACGAAAAGGATATGTTGTTTTTCTGGCACATGTCACCGAGGAGAAAGGCAAGAGCAAGAGTATTCAGGATATTCCGATTGTTCGGGATTATCCAGAGGTGTTTCCTGATGAACTGCCTGGTTTGCCTCCAGTTCGTCAAGTCGAATTTCATATTGACCTTATACCCAATGCTAACCCGATTGCGAAAGCACCTTATCGTCTTTCACCGTCTGAGATGCAAGAATTATCGAAACAGCTTCAAGAGTTATCTGATAAAGGATTCATCCGACCGAGCTTTTCGCCCTGGGGAGCTCCTGTCCTCTTTGTGAAGAAGAAAGATGGGTCTTTTCGAATGTGTATCGATTATCGTGAGCTTAACAAGCTTACCATCAAGAATCGATATCCCCTACCTCGAATCGATGATCTCTTTGATCAGCTGCAAGGTGCTACCTGTTTTTCCAAGATCGATTTACGTTCAGGGTATCATCAACTTCGTGTTCTCGAAGAAGATATTCCCAAAACTGCTTTCCGCACGAGATATGGGCATTACGAGTTCACTGTCATGCCTTTTGGTTTGACAAATGCCCCAACTATTTTCATGGACTTAATGAATAGGGTCTGTAAACCTTATTTAGACAAGTTCATTATTGTGTTCATCGACGATATTCTCATTTATTCGAAGTCTCGAGCCGATCACGAGCAACACCTTCGTTTGACTCTGGAACTCCTAAAGAAGGAACAACTTTTTGCTAAATTCTCCAAGTGTGAATTCTGGCTTAAAGAAGTTCAATTCTTGGGTCATATAGTCAACGAGCAGGGTATTCATGTGGATCCTTCCAAAATTTACAGCAATTAAGGATTGGAATACACCAACGACACCTACAGAAATTCGTTCTTTTCTTGGTCTCGCTGGTTATTATCGTCGTTTTATTTCGAACTTCTCGAAGATTGCGGTTCCACTCACTTCTTTGACTCAGAAGAATAAGCCTTTTGAGTGGGGACCCAAGCAAGAAGTAGCATTCCAAACGCTGAAACAGAAGCTCTGTGATGCTCCTGTTCTATCTTTGCCAGAGGGAAATGATGATTTTATTGTCTATTGTGACGCGTCAAATCTAGGACTTGGTTGTGTTCTTATGCAACGAGGTAAAGTCATAGCATATGCGTCGAGACAGTTGAAAGTTCACAAGAAGAACTATACAACTCATGATATTGAGTTAGGTGCTGTGGTATTTGCTCTCAAAATCTGGAGACACTATCTCTATGGCACGAAGTGTGTGGTTTTCACAGACCACAAAGTCTCCAGCATATTCTCAATCAGAAGGAGCTGAACATGAGGCAACGATGTTGGATTGAACTCTTAAGCGATTATGATTGCGAGATTCGCTACCATCCTGGTAAGGCGAATGTCGTAGCCGATGCGCTTAGTCGAAAGGAGCGAGTCAAGCTTCATTTTATTCAAACTCTATCCGATATTCAATCTCGTGTCCTTCAAGCTCAACGAACTTGTGTGCTCAAAGGCTTATTGAAATATGAGCTACCGCTTCAACTTGAGCTTAAACTCTAAACGAAGGACGATGGTTTACTTTATTTCAAGGATCGTTTGTGGATTCCGAAACAAGACGACCTTCGCACCTTGGTAATGGACGAATCTCACAAGTCTCGATATTCTATCCATCCTGGTGCTGATAAAATGTACAAGGATCTTCGTACTTAGTACTGGTGGCCTGGTATGAAGAAGGTTATTGCCTTGTATGTATCGAAATGCCTAACTTGTCTCAAAGTCAAGGCTGAACATCAACGACCATCTGGTTTGCTCGTACAACCATAGATACCGGTTTGGAAGTGGGAGAACATTGCTATGGATCTCATCACTAAATTACCACGTACATCTAAAGGTCACGATGCTATTTGGGTTGTTATCGATCGATTAACGAAGTCAGCTCATTTTATTCTGATTCGCGAGGATCTATCTGCTGATAAACTTGCAAAGATTTATGTTGATGAGATTGTATCTCGACATGGTGTTCCTTTGGATATCATTTCTGATCGTGATGCTCGATTTTTATCTCATTTTTGGAAGACCATGCAATCTGCTATGGGAACCCAACTAAATCTAAGCACTACTTATCATCCCCAAACAGATGGACAATCTAAGAGGACGATTCAAACTTTGGAGGATATGCTTAGAGCATGCGTGATAGACTTTGGTGGTAATTGGGATTCTCATCTTCCATTGATCGAGTTCTCTTACAACAACAGTTATCATGCTAGTATCAATATGGCACCATTCGAAGCTTTATACGGTCGAAAATGTCGTTCACCTGTCTATTGGAATGAGATCGGTGAAGCTCAGCTTACTGGACCTGAGCTCATTTTGGAAACAACAGATAAAATCAAGAAAATTCGCGATAATCTTGTGACAACTAGAAGCCGTCAAAAGAGTTATGCGGATATGCGACGCAAGCCCTTCGAATTTCAAGTCGGAGACCATGTCCTACTCGAGGTGTCACCTTGGAAAGGAGTGGTAAGATTTGGAAAGAAAGGAAAACTTGCACCACGATATGTTGGACCATTTAAGATTGTTGAAAGAGTTGGAAAGGTTGCCTATCGACTAGAGCTACCTCCAGAGCTTAGAAATATTCATCCGACTTTTCACGTGTCCAATTTGTGAAAGTGTTTAGCTGACGCTAATCTTCACATTCCATTCGACGAAATTCAAGTTGATGAAACGATGCACTTTGTCGAGAAACCTGTGGAGATAATGGACCGTGCAGTCAAACAGTTGAAGAACAAACGGATTCGATTGGTCAAGATTCGCTGGGAATCCAAACGTGGCCCAGAGTTTACTTGGGAATGTGAGGACCAAATGAAGGCGAAATATCCGGAATTGTTCTCACAAGTTTCCTCTAGTTAAAATTTCGGGACGAAATTTCCTAAAGTAGGGGAGACTGTGACAACTGTGCTCTGTAATCGATGTATAATGTAAAACAATGTTAATTATTAATAAAACAATGTGTTTTGGTGTTATTATGTGTGTATTTGTGTTTTATGATTTTACGATTTGATTCGAGTTCGATTTCAAGCTTTAAATCGCTTTCTTGAAGGTTATACGCAAACTGGTGCGTAAACGCAGTCAGTTTAACGCGACAAACACTCCGGAATAGTGACATAGGCTTAACATACCTTAAATAACCTCCACATAACTTAGAAATAAGTTTTGGATGGTTTGGTGTGTTGAAAACAAGTTTGTTCGATCGCAGGGACTATTTATGTCAAACTGCGAAACTATACCGATTTGTATAGTAACAAACATTCCGGAACTTGATCATAATTTAAACATACCCTAAATATCCTTTAAATAGCTTAGAAATAGGCTTTGAGGGGTTCGGTATGCTAAAATAAACTTTATTGATCAATAGGGACTAAAAGCGTCATAAAGTGCATAAGTTTGCATTTTCGCGCATATCTTACGTTATGAATATATCCGGACACCCAAAAATTTATGTAATCATTAAAATATTCTATTTTAGTGATTGGCATGATAAAATTCCATTCGTCGCGTAATTTGGATCGTTTTTGCGTTCGTTACGACTTTCATCGTAATTAACCGAACAACGCAACCGTACGACCAAACGAACCGACATCCGAGATATTTTTTTGCACATTTCAAGTTCCCTATACTTTAACTTCATTCTATAGCCTTGAAATGGGGTTAACGGGGCTTAAAAGTGCCAAAAACTGAGTTTTACAAGTTCAGGGGCCATTATTGAGAATCTGTGAAACTCCTTCTCGCGGGTGCGACAGACTTGCAGAACAGATTCATTGTTTCTAGCCATTCCAGCTGTTTTGATGGGTTTTAACCCCTGATTTGGCATACTTGGGGCTCAAATTTGATGGTATTAGGCATACCCATGGTTTTGAAAACCATGTGCCCAAGTGGAGGGCCAAGATCGAAGCACGGAAAGCGAGAAACGATCCTAACGGTTAACCGAAATCTATAAATACCCATGCCCTTCATTTGTTTCTGCACACCTTGATTTGAATAAGTCTAAGTTGAAGTTATAAAATTTCATACCTGAGTGTTTTGGATCAAGATCTTCCTAGCTTGGACCCTTTGTAAGCTTCTTTCGTTCTTTTCTTTCCTTTTAAGCACGAAAGTCAAACTGTGTTTGACTTTCTGCTTTGACCAGGTTATGGTCAACACGAAGTTCGTTGAACTTCGCAACGTGAGCGTAATCACGATGGTTATAGTCCCTAGTGACTATACCTACTGATTACCACGTTGACTAGGCATAGTGACGAGTCGTAGTTTTGGTCAAAATACGCATTTAAGTGTATTTTGCAACCAAACTACTCTAGGGTATCAAAACACTTTGTTTTGATATCTAAACCTGTTTTCTAACTTAGTTAAGCATGTTTTAACATGCTTAGCTCGTCACTTTTAGTTTAGTGCTTGTTTAGAGTCGTAAGTCAAGCGGTCTAAACCACCGCTTAGACTTTCGAACTAGACCCGTTTGGTCGATCATTAGGATCCGACCAAGCATGTTTAGTGACCATAGTTGTATAGGGAATAACCTTCTGAGGTTATACCTTATGGTCACTTAGTTTAACTAGTTGTATGATAGGTAGTTTATATGCCTTAGGTAAATGGCCAAAACGCCCTTTTCATGCATAATTGGATTTTAAGCATATGTAACTTAAACTTTTGTCACATAACTGATTATGCAACATATTTAAACTTGTTAAGGCATATAAAACTTGTCATAGGGCGAGTTAGACGTCTCGAACGCGTTTTACGCGAACGACGCGTTAAAGTAGCGTAAGCTACCTAAACGGGTCATAACGGGTCGAAAGCACTTAGGTTAGGTTCCGATTTAGAATGTAGACTTTGTTAAACCATATTACATGAGTTCCAACACTCATTTGGTTTACAAGACCTCATTCTATCCGATCTTCCGATTTAGGTGTCGATTATTTGATCTAGTGATTCGATTACTAGGTGCTATTTGAATTTCCCTTGTTTGCTTGAGTTTGTTGAATTCTTTGGATTGAGGATACTTTGCACTTCGATGTGAGTACATAGTTCCCCTATTTTACTGTTTTCAATTGTTTTGGGGTGATTCATATGTGTTAAACGATTTTCGAGGTTTAAACGATGGTTTCAAAAGCGATTAAGATGGTTTATATTAAACTAATAACGATTTCGATAATGTAAACAAACTTGTTGGTTGTAAATACATAACGAATGACATTCATTAGCATTGATCAAGCCGACCAGTATTAGGTTATGGTACCATAGGATCTGACAAATCCCGTTATCAGACTGCACCGATGGATATGTGTGGGGGTTATGTGGGTAACGACTGAATCTGTGATAGTTAACTTACCCTTTGGTGGTTTGTTAATGCGAGAAGCGAGATAGTCGAGTCACAAAGGTTTGGATGTTATTAGCGAGACGACCAAAAGTAGTTTTCACAATTAAAACGAGTTAAACGATTTTGGGACGAGTTAAGCGATTTGAAACGACTTAAACGAGATAAACGATTTGAATAAACGATTGGTTTTGGGTGGTGATTAGGTAATGGGATGGGTGTAATGTGATGAAAGCATGGTAGATACGCCGCTGGTACTTCTAATATATAAGTGTTTTCATCATATTATATTCCGTGTCATTATTTAGTTCACTTGGGCAAGCGATTTTGAAACGATGTCACTTAACGATGTTTTCGAAAGGATATAAACCATACGAGTTTTATTAACGAGTTTTTACGAGATGTTTTACAATTCGATTTAATTAAACAAATGTTTTTGGGTTAAGAATCATGGCTACGAGATTTTATAAATTATAACCAACTTGATTTGGGTTGGTTAATTATGTCGCAATACTATACTTTTCAAAACAAGGTTTTTAATTAAGTATTGCAACATGTAAACTAGCCATGAATCCGACACTCTCATAAACCTATGTGCTCGCCAGCATTTCTTTGCTGACTTTGTTTTTACATATCTTTCAGGTGTTGTTGCTTGATGTTGATTGCTAGGATGCATGAGTCACATAGGATCTGGACGAGGCCTTAGTGACGTAATAACAATAATCGTCGATGTGTAACTGTTTGTTTTGTGTTAAGACAATGTAAATTACTTAATGAATCAATAAAATGAAATTTTTTGTATCCATGGTTGTGAAACAATAATTCTGTTACAACACTCCCCGGCGTTTCCGCCACGATTTGTTGTTTTACGTGGTTGGGGTGTGACATGCAGAGCATATGCTTGAGAGTTCGAAAGGCAGTCTCTTGTTCAGTTCCCCAAACAAAAGGCTTGTCTTTATGCGTGAGAGAAGTGAGCGGCATGGCGATTTTAGAGAATCCTTCGATAAATCGACGATAATAACCCGCTAGTCCGAGAAAAGAACGAACTTCAGACGGGTTCTTAGGTGTAATCCAACTCTTAACAGCTTTGATCTTCACGGGGTCGATGTGAATACCTTGACTATTGACAATATGACCGAGGAATTGAACCTCCTCCAGCCAAAATTCGCACTTGGAGAACTTGGCATAGAGTCGATTCCCTTGGAGCAATTCGAGAACCAAACGTAGGTGTTGCGCGTGTTCGGTTTTCGACTTGGAATAGATCAGGATATCATCGATGAACACGATGACGAAGCGGTCGAGAAAAGGTCTACACACACGATTCATCAGATCCATGAAAATCGCGGGTGCGTTGGTTAAACCAAAAGGCATAACAACGAACTCATAGTGGCCGTATCGAGTGCGAAAAGCGGTTTTGGGTATATCCTCCTCTTGAATACGTAACTGATGATAGCCTGAGCGTAGATAGATCTTCGAAAAACATGTAGCAGCTTGTAGTTGATCAAACAAATCATCGATTCGAGGTATGGGATAGCGATTCTTGATAGTCAGCTTATTCAATTCCCTGTAGTCGATGCACATCCGGAACGACCCATCCTTCTTTTTGACGAAAAGGACTGGTGCGCCCCAAGGAGAGGTGCTAGGGCGAATGAAGCCTTTGTCAAGCAATTCCTGGAGTTGACTCGAGAGTTCGCGCATTTCGGACGGAGCGAGTCGATAAGGAGCTTGTGACAACTCGAAATTTAGAACCTTTCGTTGTATCTTGGTGTAACATGCTTGAAACGTTATGTGACTAGTTAACTTGTTGGTCTAATGATATAAGTGAACATCCTATGTGATTATGTGTTATGTTTATGTGTCGTGCTTGTATGTATGTGTGTAATTATATGACCCGAGACACAAGGACCCGACTCGAGACCATGCGGTCTCGAGTGAACAGGAAACAGCTGGGCCGGTTGGGCCGTGCACCTCATTTAACCCACCCGAAGCCCACTAGGGTGCACCAATTTAGATCAAGTATATAACCTTGTTGTTAGCCAACACTACCATCTTTGGACAACACACACACTCTCCTACATACACACTCCTACATTCCCTCTCACTAAAACCCTAGCAACATCACCTTCTCCTCTTGTGTCGGATCAAGGGTAGCAAGACGAGCTCCCGGATTTGCTTGTATTCTTCACTCGGAACCTTTGGACAACGAACCTACTCTCCTTCACACACTCCTCATCAACCGGTTAGTGTTTATGATGCTTGTTGTTAGATGCTATGAATGAACATGGTTTAACTAGAATAGTTGTACGAATGATGATGTTCTTGTGAATCGGATGTGTATGATGATGTTATTCGGCTAACATGTCTTGATTTCGGATATATTGCATGATGAGATAATGATATCTTGTGTCTAAATGTGATTTAAACCATTAATTGTTGATGTTCATGAAATCGGCTTGCATATGTGTATTAGATAATGTCATGTTAATCGGATTGTACACTCTTATGCTAAGAACCGAATGCTTGTTAAACCGGCTACATGTATGTGGAAATCGGATTAGTGTAGAGTCGAGTTTGAGTTGTTATGTGATGATTTGAAACCCTTAGATGAGTATGTTCAAGTGTTTTGATTATGATTGTGATTGATGCCAAAAACCCTAAAAGATGATGAACAAGTTTGAATGATCATGATGAACTATTTGAATACATGAAGAACAACTTGAAGATGATATGAACATGTTATGAACATTTGAAAATGCTTGTTTGATCTGATTTGAATCAATGTTAGACAAATAAACATGTTTGTGAAACCTCATTGGATAGTACACCAAATCATGAAATCCAAATTCTATTGGTTTAGTACAATGTCGGAAGTCAGCAGATGTTCCTGTCGAGACCTTCTGTCTCGACTCGAGACCACATGGATGACAACTCGAGACCGGGGATTGCGACACAGGTTACGAGTCGAGAACTCTCTAGTCTCGACTCGAGACCACACAATGCCAGCACAAAACAGCATGACTCGAGATCAGGGTTGCGAGTCTTGTTGCGACTCGAGACATGACCCGAGACATCCACGGTTGCGACTCGAGAACTCATATGTGCGACTCGAGACCGCACAGTCTCAACTCGAGACCATGTACACGTGCACTGTTTGGACTTGCATTGTTACGGGCTTAGGATTGGGCCGGACTTTTGGGCTTTGTTTACTTGTATACTTGCTACTGTTCAACTCATAGGTATTATTGTAAACCGCCATGTTTATACGTGTATGCCATGAATAATACTTGTATGCAATGTGCTAGTATACGTGTAGAAACATACGTGCACTACTTGATTACGAACCTGACGTGAATGATATCTATGTTAGGACGTAGTTGACCACTTACAACTTGATTGACCTTTCTGTGTATCTGCCGAGCAAACCAAGGTGAGTTCACACCCTCTACAAAGCATGGGATTCCCAGGGGTTGGGAATGGGGTTAAGGAACATGGGTTCCTCGTCCTCCTTGGGTGGGACAATATTGGTTCAGGAATGTAATTCCTCGTCCTCACGGACAGATAACTCGTACTAGACCAAAACTCTATCACGAAGTCCCTCCTTTATTTTTATCGACTTAATCGCCGAGGCCGATGGCGAGCGGGTCATTAGTTAGATAGCGCTATTTAGGTTTGGCAAACCTTACACCGTGCCGCAGAGGACGGGCGTGAACTAATGGACTATGGCACGTCGGTGATGATAGACACCGACGCTAAGGGCACATAAACATGACTAACGTCAGCAGTCGATATGGTAACGAGTCTAGTAGATACATGGGGTAGCCCCCACGGCCGAAATGCCAGATAACTAACATGGGGTAGCCCCCACGGCTGGATTGCCAGAGTAATTGGGTTAAACAGATCACGTTTTCAACTATGGGGTAACCCCCACGACAGGATGCCAGTTAAAGGAAACTGTTTTTGGAACAACTTAAAACGAACACCCAACCGTGAACTCACTCAACTTGTTGTTGACTCGTTACTACATGCTTTGCAGGTCAATAGGTACTTAGCTGGAGCTTGCATGGAAGAGAGTCGTTGTGGGACATGGACAGCTGTGTGCCATGTTAACCTTTGAAACAATTAAACTTATGTTTGGTTTTAAACATTATGCTTCCGCTCACAACTTAAACTATGCTTTGATTGGACACCAATTGTATTGGTTGGATTTTTAAAATCACTTGCATGCTTGTTCAATATGATTGGTGGCTGGATCCTGGTCAGTCACGCCTCCAAGCGGTGGTATTCCGCAGGTGGATTTTGGGGGTGTGACAGAGCTCTAGCAACAGGATTGGCTCCATGAATGAGGTCGATACGAAAGTCGATATCACGACTCGGAGGTAAATCGGGTAGATCGTCAGGAAAAACGTTAGGAAATTCACAAACAACGGGGACATCGTTTACTCCTGGATTACCTTTCTTTTCCTTCTCCGCTACTACAATGTTAGCCAAGAAAGCTCTGTATTCCTTGCGGAGATACGTGCTAGCTTGGACACATGACATGAGTTGGAGTTTCTTCGACGCGACTTCACCATAGACACACAATTGATCACCATTAGCGAGCGAGAATCGAATCAAATTATCGAAACATACAACTTCAGCATGGTTTTCGCGAAGAAAGTCCATGCCTACTATGACGTCAAAACTACCGAGCTGCATCGGAATAAGATTGATAGGAAAGATGTGATTGTTGAGTTCGAGAGTACAATCACGAAGAATAGAACTGACAGCGATGGTTCTTCCGGTGGCAACTTCAACATCGAACGTCGAGGGGAGATGGGCGCGCTTACGATTCAGGAGCTTTTCGAATTCAAGCGATACAAAACAGTTATCGGCTCCAGTATCAAATAAACACGAAGCATGTATACCATTCACAAGGAACGTACCATTAACCACATTGTTGTCTGCTTGAGCCTGGCGGACATTGATGTTGAAAGTACGTCCGTGGGCTGCTGACTGCTGCTACTACTGCTGTTGTTGCTGGGGCTGCTGCTGTTATGGCTCTTGTTTCACCACTCGATTCGGGTACATGTTTGCGAAGTGGTTGGGATCACCACACGCAAAGCAAGCTCTAGCATGGATCGCGGGTGCAGGAGCCGCTTGCTGGCCTTGAGGAGCAGGAAGTAGAGCTTGAGGAGCAGGAGCTTGACTTTGAGCTGGATCTGGAGCTTGACGTGGACCAATACGGCAGTTGGCGGTGAAGTGACCGTACATGTTGCAGTGCACACAGTATCTGCAAGCGATTCCCACTGGGTGATGATAAGTACAAGTAGGGCAAGCCGGGTGAGGACCAGTGTACGCATGCTTAGCCAGCGGTGCGTTGGTAACCGGGGCCGCTACTTGGCGGTGTTGGGGTTGCGGTTGAACTTGAACAGCTTGAAGCGGAGCGACGGTCGTGACAGCGCAATTTTTGCTACTGTTGTTGTTGTTCTTCCTCTTGCGACGAGAGGACTTTGAAGACTGCGGAGCGCTGGCGGTTGCTTCAGCGATTGAGACAGCGGTAGCTTGATGCAGATTCTTGGAGGCTTTATCCCAGTAACCAGACTTGACTCGCTTGTCGTTGATCTCAGCAGCGAGTAAGAAAGTTTCCTCAATTGTTGTCGTCTTTGCAGCTTGAATGAAATCAGCCACGCAATCCGGAAGAGCACGGATATACTTCTTGATGGTGATTTCGGGGGTAGTAACCTGACCTGTACAGATGATACTCAACTGCTTGAAGCGAGCAGTTAAACTAGCGTTGTCACCATCCTTCTACTTGATATGCCAGAACTCGTCCTCCAGCTTTTGGCGCTCGTGGGGAGGACAAAACTCTTGCATCACAACGTCCTTCAACTCATCCCACGTCAACCTGTAAGCTGCATCATTTCCGCGTTTGTTTCTCTTGGCCGTCCACCAATCTAAAGCTCGGGATTGGAAGACGCCAGTTGCGTTAAGAGTACCGAGATTATCAGGACAGCCACTCTGGCGCAGGGTGACCTCGATCGAATCAAACCATTGAAACATAGCCATAGGACCATCTTCGCCAGTAAATTCTTTCGGTCCGCAAGCTTTGAACTGCTTGAAGTTAAGAGCAGCTTTAGGAGCATCAGTCCTGGACTCTTCAGAAGACTTGCTAGCGTTTTCTTTTAGTTTACTAACAATCTAGGGGATAACTTTCGCTATCTGCTTTGAGACGAGGGCAGCGATACGTTTGTTATCCAGGTTTCTTCGGTGAGCGCGAGAGAGACGAGATCCAGATGATGACATTGTCTGCAACAGACAGCGCCATAGGATTCAAAATGCTATATAATCGAATCTCACCTCACACGTACTACTTACTAAAGCGCAGGAACACATCAACCATACAACCACATAATCACATAAGCACATAATCACAGAACACATAAGCACATGGAAGCACATTAGCACGTAAGGCATAGAAGCACATGAGGCAGTCAGAACACAGAAACCTATTATTCAAAGTCCGCGAGTTCGAGAATAGCGATTGCGTTTAGCGAGCACACAGCGGGTAGCATAACATAAGCGTGTAGTACAGCATGCGATTATCCACAAGTAGCAGCGATTTGTTAGCGTGTTGAGGTAGATGTGTAGTGCGAGTTGTGCGGGTTGATCAAAGCGAGGAGCGAAAATCGAATAAATCACCAAAAACCGAAACACATAAACAGGTAAAATCACATAAAACACGTAAAAATCCACATAAAAGTGACAAATGTCAGAGTTAGCGGCGGCAAATCCAGAATCGAAACACATAAAATTAGCGATTACGAGCTTGAAATTGAGGATAGATTGCCTAAGGTTAGATAGACGTCGACTACCCAAAGAGATTCGACTATTCTCAAGGACTTTTGGCATAAACTTTGGCTTTCGGGACTGTGCTCTCGCCTCGATCTGGGCGAATGGCACGCATCCTCCCAGCTACAGCGTAACTTCAAGTCGTTGGAGTCCGTCGAGACTTTGGTGGGAGTTTTGTAAAAACCACAATAAAGATCGGAACAAGTCGTCAAGGTTCGGGTTTCACCCCTGACTTAACAACTTCGTTCCTGTTTTGATAAATGAGAGAGGAAAATTTGCGTTAACGTATGGATTTCACTCCTGATTCAACGCAAATTCTCCTGTTTATAGATAAAAATGCGGGTCGAACAAGCGATTCAGTCAAGAGTTTGTGGTTTTCACACCTAATCTCGAGTTAACCACTCGTTCACTTTCAAACAATAGTGCAGTGATAGTGTAGTGTTCAGCGAGTGCGAGCACATAAGCTCGTACAAAACCCCTACTGGGTAATGCACAAGTTGGTCTGTAGATACTTAGACTATAGACTAGGTTGTTTCTAAGACTTCGACCCGGACTAGGTCGAGTCTTGCCTAATTCCCTATAGTTATGGCTCTGATACCAATCTGTCACACCCCAACCGATGACGGAAACATCGGGGCGCGGCACTGAGCGAAACAGATTGTCCAAGAGAAATTACATAACAACTACTTTACCGAATAGTTAATATTATGTCCCATACCATAACCTATTAAGAAAGTAAATTATTACAGACAACGATATCTCAAAGACGAATAACATGTTCCGACAACTCAGATTTAAAATAAAACAAATTGTCTTTGTTTCTAGACTCTCAATCCTACTTGATTCCACATCCAGCAATTAAAGCAAGCAAGCATCCTAAACACCTGTCACATACGTTAAAAATAAAGTCAATACACATAGTGTAAAGGTGAGCATACAAGTTTAATATTAGCATATAGAGTTCGAAAATCGTTTACGCATAACCAGCATGTAACATGTAGGAAAGTGAAAAGCTAGTAGGTTATCGACAGAGAAATATGCACAGACGTGACTGTGAGTTGTAGAATGCGCAACACATATCCCCACTGGGACACGTGAAGTAAAGCCCTTAACAACCCCTGTCCATGACAGGTGCTGAGTCCAAACTATAGTACTATCGTTGCTAAGGTGTCAGGCAACAATCACTGTGTTAACATAACATACAAGCATTATCGAATAACAGGTAACATGCAATAACGGTTAGCGTATAAATAGTGTTTGCGTTGTGTGTTGATTGTGATTTGAATATAAGTAACGTATGTAACACCCAAAAGTGCGTAAAGCAAAAAGGGATCGAGTATACTCACAGATTGTGTTTAACAAGTAAACATTCTCTTGGATTGAAGGGAGCGCTGAAAGAGATTAGCCTGAACAGTTAACGGTAGCATAAATGATAAGCGGCGCGTAAAACGATGTAAAGTGCCAAGTGTCGGATGGTAACCCGATCGGATGGCAATCCGATCGGATGGTCATTCGATCGGATGCCAATCCGTTCGGATGGTCATCCGATCGGATGGCCATTCGGTCGGATTGACATTCGTCTGGGAATGATGTGTTTGTGTATGATGGCTTGTCTTTTGAAGTTTTCGTTGCAGCATTTTGAAAACATAGAAGTATCTCTACCCTTCAGGTCAATCGATCAAACGGCGGTTCGATCGGATGGCGATCCGTTCGGCGAGACATTTCTCAGAGAACAAGTTCACAACAGTTTTATCACTCGATCGGGTGGCAATCCGTTGGAACTGGTAGTGCATCGAACATGTTGAAAAATTGTTAAGTGTTGAACCTTAAGTGCAATCCGATCGGATTGCGGTTCGATCGGATGGCAATCCGATCGGACGACAATCCGTCCCGCGACCTGATCGTGTTGTTAACTTGGAAATTCGTTAAGTTTTGCGGTTTATCGAGACGGTATGACAACGTGCTAAACAATAGAAACCCCATCATGTGTCACACCCTGACTTTTGCGGAAGCGTGATTTGGTGTGACTTGCTTAATATCATTGCATTCAACCATAACAAACAACTATATGATAAACCCAAGATGTCCATCCATTGATTAAGTTTTGAAACATTACAACAACGTTGATTTAACCCCAAAAGCACAGACTTCGTATTCAGAATACGACACCAACAGGTTTCAAGTTCCATAAGGACTTTTCAAAAGACACTAAAGATGACCAAGCTTTGAAACATGTATCCTATCCAGGATAGGATACACACATCTAAACCATTCGACACCGGATGACATCTTTCATTCTAGACAACACTTGAAACTTTAACGCCCGCCAGATCCATACTTAGTTTCTTGAAATACATGTAGTTTGAAAACATCAACATAAGTTGAGCGAGTTCATATGTGTGTTTGTGAATAAACCTTTGAAATCATTGTAAGTATGTTTATATGTACTTGAAACCCGGTATGAAAGCAACAAGGAAAAATAGATCACCAATCGTTTGCAAGGCCATTGATATGTGTGAAGTGATGCAGGAAAACTCAAACCTAGCAGATTTGTCAATAAGACATTGTCACCACAAGGTCCACTCGACGGACTCATGGGTAGGGCTCGCTACACCCAAATAGATCTACCACTCATGTCCCTCGGTCCTACAAAGAGGATTAATGGCCTTAAGCGTCATACCCACCACTCACATGATCTAGCAGTACCCTTCCTTAGCTAACCATACCATGTATAAAACGTTTGTAACATGTACTTCACCCCCGCAGTTATAAAACCAAAAACAGTTAGAGAAAAGGGGGTCATGAACTCACTGGTTTGCGTTCTTCGAATCCGCCTATAACTCAAAGTTTCCATTGGTGTACACGACTACCTACAACGTACTATGGTCTATTAGACGAGCGGGTCGTGCCTTGACTTAGTATTATTTAGTGCCTTTGAGTTACGTTTCCAAGTGTCTCCATCATTATTCCAAGTTATATAATTATTTGTTAAAATAATAAATATTTTAACTTAAATTATATTTGTTATATTTTGGAATAATAGTTAAAATAATATACCTTTAACTTATCACACTTTGTATTTGTGCATGAATATCCTTCCCAAGGATGGGTGTATTTGTATTCGTATTCTTACACTTGTATATTTTTGCCATGTATCGGTGTCGTATTCCGGAGTGTATTTATACATACGAGAATACGTATCTTCTTGTAATTGTTAAGTATTCTTATACTTAAGTTTTATTTTAACTTTTCCGGAATAATATCTTTAATAAAAGTCCACCAATATATATTTCCAAAATATATATTGTAATAAATATTATTTAGAAAAATTATTTATAATTTTTCTTTTGGGCAAAAATACTTGTATTCACTCATAAGTTTCAAAAATAATATATTTTCATGTCTATCTTGGAAAATATATATAAACTCATTTTTCTCCCAAAAATGATATTCTTCATATTTATTCGAGAAAATATATCTTTCACTTCAAAATATTGTATTTCGTGTTTGTGTAAGAAAATATATATTTCTTAAAAATAATATATCTTCTAAAAATTTCAAGAAAAATATATATTCATTCTTGCTAAAAATAATATATTTTTTCCCAAAAATGATATATCTTCTAATAATTCCAAGAAAATATATTTTTACTTCCCAAAAATAATATATTTTCTCCTTGTAAAAAATATGATATAAATTTGTAATAATTGTAAAAATCATATTTTTGTTCCTTTGGTGTCCAAAATATTATTTACCAAAAATTATACTTATGAATAAGTTTTCCGGAATATTTTGTAAGTTACATTCTCTTGTTCGGTATCACCAATATTTTGTGTGTAACTTGTATATTTATTCCTTGAGATTTTTGGTAATATTTTGGATTGTAATTTTCTTGGTATTTTGATGTGTCATATTATTTCAAGTCCTAAAATAATATAACTAATACACAAAGTATACAAACAATCACACACATGGTGTCTTCTAAATATATATTTTCCTAAATATATATTTAGTCACTTTTATTTATGAAAACCAACCTCCAATATTTATATTTTTGTAACAAAAATTATGGCAAAGTTTATGTAAGAAATTCATGGTTTAAAATACTCTTGTAAATATTTGTTTAAAAATATTTTTCTAAGTGTTTATATTTTTAGAAAATTTTGCCATAGTTTCCCCTAAATATGGAGGTTTCCATGCTTTCAAGCATATCATTTTCTTTTGTAAAAATCATCACAATCAATTCACAATTATCAACAAACAACCTTTACTTACCAATTTTGCCAAAAATAAGTAATAACTACTACTTCATGAACTTGAATATTTGTAGTAACTTACTAGTGTGATTAGTAAGCCTTGTTAACCTCTAAAGTGTGATTAGTTCTTTAAAAACTTCATTTTTAAAGAAGTTAGATGTTTACAACTTCTTGTCACATTTTTTAAAAATGTTTCTTTATGAAATTTTCTTGTTTCACAAGTGTTTCTACACTTGTCTAACCACTAAAAATGGTGTTTGTTTTTGTGAGAACCAAGATTTACTAAAACTTATATTTTTAACTTGGTTTCTTTGAAAGACCATTCATAAATCTTTAGATCTACAAGTGTTACTACTCACTTGGATCTTTATTTTTCAAGAAACAATTTTGTTCTTCCAAGTTCATGTTTCATGTGTGGATGATCTATCATCCTACAACACTTCTATTCTCTCATCTTGCTAGATTATGTTTTTAATCATGATCTAGCAAGATCTCATGATGATCAACATCATTTCTACAAACAATCAATAATCAACAAGCATAACAACTCATCTTCATCAAGATTACTTCATTAAACATGCTTATGTTCAAGTTTCATTCTTATGATCTTTAGTGTTCTTCAAGTTTTTGATTATGATCCTTCTTTAACCACTTAAAATGGAAGTAAAATAGCAAGATCAAGACTCTTACCACTAGCACAAGGCTAGGGATGATCAAGTGTAGAAAACAAGTGGATAAAAGCACTAGAGAGAGGTCCTTCAACTTTCAAGAGCACCAAGCCTCCTTATATGCCTTCTTACACCCTTGTATATGTATGGATCGTATGGAAGATGATTGATAATGGTGGGTGTATAGGGGTTGAGTTACGGCCGTGAGTAAGGCAAGAGGAAGGAGAAAAAGTGTGTGTTGAATGTGTGAAAGTTATGAGACTCTTGAACTCACAAGGTTACTCTTATAACCATTCCATGAGTTTTACCAAAGTATAATATGTCTACTAAAGAAAGAACAAGATCTATTATTAAATTGTAATAAAATCTTGAGGGTGGGGCCCTTGTTGGTCGTCCATAGGTTGGGGGGGGGGGGGTCTTGTAGACTAGGTTCTAACTAAACTAGTTAGTTTAGGGTTAAAGTGTAAGTATTAGTTAGGGGATTCAGTTACTAGATATTTTAGGAGGTGTTATGATGTTCGGGGATCATAACTAGCTTGGTAATGTTAAAACAGTGTTTCTAGTAAAATTTGGTGTTTCGGGTAATGTCCAGTTGTTCGGTTGGTTATCGGTTCGTTAAGGTGCTAAAATACGCAGTTTAGTGTGCTTTATGTTACCTTTTGTGACAGTTTCAATTTCCGACACTTAGGAAAGTATTCAGGACCATTTAAGCATATTCTTGCATGATATAAATGTGTTTAAATGCTGAATTTGCTGATTTTCTGCAGAATTCTGCAGTTTATGCAAGTTTTAGGCACTTTCCGGCACTTAAACTATAACTAGGAAGGCAATTTTGTGATCCTTACTTTCCTACACACTATACTAGTGTAATACTTGGTTTCTGGCCCATTCTGTATCTCAATGTACTGTCTGTTTATGTGTTGAGTTCTGTCAGCATTATCCTGATTTGTCTGAATACTATGCTAGCTTTGTTTCGTGCATAATTTCAATCAATAAAGTTTGCATGCAACAAGGTTATGTCATTTTGCAATATGTGATGCACATGTATGTATGATATCAATAATCAGAAAGCAATTCTAGTCAGAATTTGTAAATCAGCACAGTCATTAATCATTAATTATTGCCTAATTAATTGTACGGATGCATGCAAATTTGGCAGTTGTCACATTCTCCCCCTGTTAAGAAAATTTCGTCCTCGAAATTTGTACTACCTTAACTCCTTAGGGTTACATTATGCGTGTATGGATATGAATACTACTGAGGTAGATAACCACAAAACCGAATCAAGACTTATTCGAAATAGGTGTATCCAATGACATATTACAATAATCAGAACCCAGCGGTTAAAACGTATGTGTTTTCAGAATTTGATGCCAAAGGACACGAGATGTATAGATGTATAATCTAGTGTACTTAGTTAACAGAGGTGTAACAAAGGAGTTTCGATCAATAGGATTTCAAACAATCGATCACGATATGCTAATGAGTTTCCAGAAACAACAGCATCCGCTATATGAACTCAGAATCAATAACTCGAATATGATAATAACATGAAAATGATTTGTCAACTTTCGAACAAATAAATGAATAGAATTAGTGCATTGACATTATTGAATTGCGAAAATACACCGAATGAAATACAAGCGAATCTTGGTGTATCATTGTCTTAATTCATAGTTACATTAGGAATGTTTAAATGACAAGTCAAACGAAAGTATGAGCAGTTTTTGTGTGAAACGTTTGACCATGACTGGCACAAGCTACAAGTTTGTAATGACACCACAAGGTATCGTAAGGTCATAATTTAATAATAGTGGTAACTGAACAAGTTCACCGTGTTTGAAGTCAAATGAAGGTGTACTGAAACAATCAGAAGATTTGATTTACACTATGTCATAGAGTTTTCAATTGGATACGGAACATCAAAGAACTACTGTTTCTGATCGAAGATGAAAGAGTAATAAACACTGCGAGGCATTCGGTCGATAATGAAAATAGTTAGGAGGTACACTGGAATATAAAATAAATTTGTGTACCATTGTCTTAACACACAACTGTGTTAAGACTGCTTTGATTGTGATAAACAAAACGGATTTAGAGCAAGTCAATATATAAACAATTGAATCCGCGTATGAGGTGCGTAACGAAATTAGCGCAAGCTTCAATCTTAGCGAACGCATCACCACAAAGTGACGTAACCAACAACCGATTTAGTGGAGTCGTAGACCAAACAAGTCTACTACGACTCGAAACAAAAGAACTTTTGCGAAAATAAATTTGAATATGATGCCCTCAATACATCATATGGCGTCTTGAATTGAATATGCGAAATGGACAAGTTCAAGCAATTGAACTTGGTTTCAGCGTAAACTGACAATAAACGTATGTATCGACAAGGGGATTCCGGCATGGTTACAAAGATAAAACACGAATGTAACTTGAAAGAAAGAAAGTTTCAAGAAAGTGTGTTGACTTGATAGCAAAGGAGCCAACAATTACAATAATGTAAGTGATTCGAATCACAAATAAATAATTAGCTTTAGCAAATAATATTTGATCTTTGATGGAGTGCTTATTTGAAACGAAACCACATGCGTAACAAATGGTGCATGCGTAACATATGAATTTCCAAGAAATGGAACAATGAGTATTTGCTATAATGAAGAAATGATCAAGTATTGGGACAAAGGAGTGTTCGCTTTTAATGAAGAAAATTGTTATGATGCGATTATCATTAGGAGAAGTAGAGATGCAAAATTCTACTTGTTAGAAGCAAAAGTGGAAATTTCAATATAAGAAATTTAAGTGCTTTACCTGTTTGGTTAACTGAAATAGCATATACGTAAGAATAATGGGGTTTGCTTGAGTTAACAGATGTGGTTCCTAAGTGACAACCTTTAACGAGTTTTGACCTAAGTTCCCAAAGGCCCTAAATACATATTTTCAAAGTTTCGTATTCTGTGTAAAACTGTTTTGTGCATCGTGTAGGAAACACAATTTTTGTGTATGTTTAAAACAAATTGCTGACTCACTGTACTTTGGTATGCTTTTATACTGAATTCACAGCTAATGATACTCGATCAACGATCAGTCTTAGAATAGTAGTTGGATCCTTGCAGTTAGTTAAATAAATAATTCGTTAATCCTCAGCAAGAGTTACCGACTCTTGTTAGTTAACTTGTTCGGCTCCTGGTAGTTGATGCTCATTTGGAAACCATCGTCCTTCTTTTTTTGACGAACAGTACTGAAACTCCCTAGGGCAAAAGCTTGCCTTATAAATCCCCTATCTGGTAACTTCTGAAGCTGTGTTGATAAATCGTGTATCTTAGGAAGTGCAAGTCGATAGGGTGCCTTGGCTACTAACGCGGCGCCTGGAACCAAAACGATGCGAAATTCGACTTGTCGTTGAGGAGGAAATCCTGGCAAGTCTTCGGGGAAGACTTCAGGATATTCCCTTACCACAGGGATATCTTCGGGCTTTGGTTCTTCGGCTTCCTTGTCCGCGTCATGAGCCAAGAAGGCAACATATCCTTTGCGCGAAAACTTCCGTGTCTTCAACGACTGAGAATCCGTAGGGCATATCCTGCTTCATGAATCACGTTCGTTTCTTTGTTCGCCATCGGGATGCGGATAACAATCTCCGCTCGATTGCTCGAAAACCAATCCATTCCGACTACGGCGTCGAAGCTTCCCAACTCGACTGGCAGAAGATCTATCTCAACTCACGTTCTTCGAACTCTATCACACGGCCTCTAATTACTTTGTTGGCTTCTAATAGCTCCCGTTAGTTCTATCGAGTATAGGATATCTAACTTATTTGCCACTAAACCAAGTATACTCTTAAGCCTTAGAGGTACGAAGCTATAGTCGTTACTAGTGTTAAACAACACAGATGCAGAGTATTGGTTGATAGGGAACGTACCAGTAACTATGCCTGGATCCTTGCATGCTCCACGAGTTCCAATGTTGAATGCTCCTTTACGGTCTTGGTTAGTCTCCCTTGGGCAATCTTTCCTAAAGTGCCCCACGTCACCGTAGTTAAAACACCCTAGTCTACGTTCTTGGTTGCCGCCATTTCCACCTTGATAATTACTGTTGTCGTTGTCTCCTCCGTGATTTCCGCTACCATTTTGACCTCGATTTCCGCGTCTCGTCCGGTGCCAGCACGCCTTCTTGTAGTGTCCCATTTTGCCGCAGTTATCACACCTTCCATTTCTACATCGCCCGGTATGATGGCGTCGACATTTATCGCACTTAGGTAGTTTACCCATGTACTCTCCTCCCTTCTTGTCATTGCTGATATTGTTCGCCTGAGCGTCCTTTTGGAAATCAGTGAGCTTCCTTTTGTTCTTTCCAGTTGACTCCACCTGAGTTTCCTTCTTCTCGTCAGGTGTCGAAAGTTTTTCCAGTCTAAGTGCTTCCTTAGCGAGTGCCAAACTCATGATACTCGCAGCAATAGTTGTTGGTGGCGTTGATGTCGTCATCAAGTGCAGGGCTTGCGGTGCCAGTCCCCAGATGAATTGCCCCATCTTTTTCAACTCTGGTTCCACCAGGTATGGAACAGCCTGCGACAAATCATGAAGTCTCTGTACGTACTCCACCACCTTTGGACCTTCCATCATCAGGTTCCAGAATTCAATTTCCAGCTTCTGGATTTCCATCGGTGAGCAATACTCCCTATGCATCATTTCCTTCAACTCATCCCATGTTAAAGCATACTCAGCAGCCTCGCTCATTATCTGAACCCGAAGGTTCCACTATAACAGAGCCTCATCTTGAAACAATCCAGAAACGTATGGGACTTGTTGCTCTGGCGTACATCCGCTTATTCGCAAAATAGAATCCATATTCTCGACCCATTTCACAAAAGCTACGGCACCTCCAGTGCCGTTGAAGTTCAGAGGCTTGTAGTCTAAAAATTGCTTGTAGGTACAACCTGTACCCAAGCAATTATCGTCACAGAAAGCATTAGCAAAGCACACTTGGGATTTTCCAAACGTATTGTAATGTGTCTTAGGTGACTTAAACATTACCGTCAGGTGGGTTATTCCCTGAGGTACCTTCGCTGCGTCTATAGCGAAGAACCTTATGCCGAGCTATGGTCCGTGAGATGTACGCTTGAAATTCTGCCCCGGTCAGCCGAATGATCTCTTGATGAGACAACTTCTAAGAAGAAGATCGGATAGGTTAGGCCTTATTAAGGATACGGGCACATAAGCATCTACTTAACAAATAAGACCTAGGAGGTGTATTTTCATACATGTATAAGCAATCGTTATAACAATCAATCATATAACATCACAATTATAGCACAAACATGCAAACCATCAACGTGTTTAGTGGGAACATGACGACTTGAGCTTTCATTATTTACCGACCACAATCACATTGTCTACAAAGTGTATTACATCAAAAGGGACACAGGGTCACCCTACCCTTGTCCAACAAGTCTATCAGTGTACCAAAATCACGTGGTCAAAAGTGGTCTTCAAGAGTCTCCACAATCTCGGCTCATTAGTAGTGTCTTTACTCAAAAGTAATGCAATCCGCATAAAACCAAAACCAACTATACTGGTGACTGAGGTGGAAGAAAAGCAAACTGCTAACACGTGCAGGCTCCCCCTCGAGCTCGTATACACGTCGAAGTAATTAATTGATATGTTGCTCGATAGTAGATAAACGAGCATCAACTCTGGGAAAGGAGTAAGAGCAACAGGTGAGAGTGCAGAAGGAGAAAGTGATGGATGTGGAGGATCCAAGAGCATACTGACAGAGATAGGGTGGAGGGTATGGTGTCAGCTCAAGCTTCAAAACTCTGCGACTCAAAACCTCAAACTATAGCTAATGTGACAGGAGAAACTTATCTCGTGTGTAGCCTCCATAATGTGAGGGAAGGTAGGGGTCTAAAATCAGCATAGTGCATGGCAGGAACCATCAGAATGGCTCGTATAGCGGTGAAGAAATGAAAGTAGCAAACGGTGCAGCCTGTGAGGTCGGGGAAAATGCTGTTGTAGCAAAAGGATCATCATGCGGGTGCTGACCTGGAGTACCTTCCCGGGGTGCGGGTATGTCCTGAAAGAAAGCGATAGGCATGTCGGTGCAATGGACGTCGGTCTCCATATGGGGAAAAGGAGCGACATCGGCGGGTGCGGGTGCAGGAACAAATGTCTCAACAAAAGAGATGATCATCAGGTGCAGGTACTGGGTCAGATATAAGGGGTGCAATGTCTGGTAAACCAAAAGAAACCTGGTCAGACTCAGGAATCGGCTCAAGACCGATAGGCGCAACATCAGTTTGACCCCAAAGGAACAGAAGCTAGCTCGGGAGTGGGCTCTGGGTCGTGTGGAGGTGTGGGATCTTGAGCAGGTGATAGTGCGGTAGACATAACGGCATCGTCATCTAACTAAGTAGAAAAAACTGCAGTCCGGCCGTCTGTAAAGCTGAAGATGTCACAGACTAAAAAGAGTCTGAACCCGAGTGCAAACTAGTATCAGAGGATAACTCAATAACAAGGATCTCAAGGAGTGAAATAGTAACAACGTTCTTGTCTAACTTTCCATCATCATAGGCGTCATCAGGAGGACCATCAACAACCAAATTAACATCATCATCAAACTAATCGTCGAAAGGCAGATCCTCGGGAGGAACGACCACGAGAGGTACGACATCGAGGATCAGAGTCATGGTGTGCTCGTCATTGGGATGACCAAATGACGAGGTGATCATGGACTGGAACATGGATGGCAAAAGGATCCTTGTCAGGGAAGCCATCAGCAAGGGGTAAATCATCACCAAAGTCTGGTAGCGTGAATGGTTGGAAGTCATCCTCGTCCTCGGATAGCATATCAGGATCACTCTCAGTGTCTGACGTAAATATCTCCGGCGCAAGTGCAATCTCATTATTGGTGGCGGTGGCCGTAGGGTCGTCAATGTCTGACAACTCGCTCTCTAAAGAAGGTGACATGTGTGCCGGTACATCATAGCATGTATATCTATAGTAATCACTAACACTTAGTGTATTGCAAGCAAAGATAATTCATCATGTAATCATGCATTCACATTATCCTTCATGAAACTTTCTATCCTTCCTAGTCTCCCAGACTAAACCACCTAGTCTCCCAAACTAAACCAACCAGTCTCCCAGACTAAACCACCTAGCCTCCCAGACTAGACCAACCAGTCTCCCAGACTAAACCATCTAGCCTCCCAGACGAGACCAACCAGTCTCCCAGACTAAACCACCCAGTCTCTTAGACTGAACCACCCAGTCTCTCAGACTGAAACACCCAGTCTCTCAGACTGAACCACCCAGTCTCTCAGACTGAACCACAAACATGAACCCTGAAATGTGTTTCGTGTATTTTCTTTATAAAAATGTTTGTTTTCTTGGATCTGGGCATTTTCGTGTATGCAATGAAAACACGTCGTAAAAATATTTTCGTGAGAGCCCTAATGATTGTAGTCTAGACTCGAGAAGGAATCCTAGTTCGCTACAATCAAAGCTCTGATACCAAACTGTCACACCCTGACTTTTGCGGAAGCGTGATTTGGTGTGACTTGCTTAATATCATTGCATTCAACCATAACAAACAACTATATGATAAACCCAAGATGTCCATCCATTGATTAAGTTTTGAAACATTACAACAACGTTGATTTAACCCCAAAAGCACAGACTTCGTATTCAGAATACGACACCAACAGGTTTCAAGTTCCATAAGGACTTTTCAAAAGACACTAAAGATGACCAAGCTTTGAAACATGTATCCTATCCAGGATAGGATACACACATCTAAACCATTCGACACCGGATGACATCTTTCATTCTAGACAACACTTGAAACTTTAACACCCGCAAGATCCATACTTAGTTTCCTGAAATACATGTAGTTTGAAAACATCAACAAAAGTGGAGCGAGTTCATGTGTGTGTTTGTGAATAAACCTTTGAAATCATTGTAAGTATGTTTATATGTACTTGAAATCCAGTATGAAAGCAACAAGGAAAAACAGATCACCAATGGTTTGCAAGGCCATTGATATGTGTGAAGTGATGCAGGAAAACTCAAACCTAGCAGATTTGTCAATAAGACATAGTCACCACAAGGTCCACTCGACGAACTCATGGGTGGGGCTCGCTACACCCAAATAGATCTATCACTCATGTCCCTCGGTCCTACAAAGAGGATTAATGGCCTTAAGCGTCATACCCACCACTCACATGATCTAGCAGTACCCTTCCTTAGCTAACCATACGATGTATAAAACGTTTGTAACATGTACTTCATCCCCGCAGTTATAAAACCAAAAAACAGTTAGAGAAAAGGGGGTCATGAACTCACTGGTTTGAGTTCTTCGAATCCGCCTGTAACTCAAAGTTTCCTTTGGTGTACACGACTACCTACAACGTACTATGGTCTATTAGACGAGCGGGTCGTACCTTGACTTAGTATTATTTAGTGCCTTTGAGTTACGTTTCCAAGTGTCTCCATCATTATTCCAAGTTATATAATTATTTGTTAAAATAATAAATATTTTAACTTAAATTATATTTGTTATATTTTGGAATAATAGTTAAAATAATATGCCTTTAACTTATCACACTTTGTATTTGTGCATGAATATCCTTCCCAAGGATGGGTGTATTTGTATTCGTAATCTTACACTTGTATATTTTTGCCATGTATCGGTGTCGTATTCCGGAGTGTATTTATACATACGAGAATACGTATCTTCTTGTAATTGTTAAGTATTCTTATACTTAAGTTTTGTATTAACTTTTCCGGAATAATATCTTTAATAAAAGTCCACCAATATATATTTACAAAATATATATTGTAATAAATATTATTTAGAAAAATTATTTATAATTTTTCTTTTGGGCAAAAATACTTGTATTCACTCATAAGTTTCAAAAATAATATATTTTCATGTCTATCTTGGAAAATATATATAAACTCATTTTTCTCCCAAAAATGATATTCTTCTTATTTATTCGAGAAAATATATCTTTCACTTCAAAATATTGTATTTCGTGTTTGTGTAAGAAAATATATATTTCTTAAAAATAATATATCTTCTAAAAATTTCAAGAAAAATATATATTCATTCTTGCTAAAAATAATATATTTTTCCCAAAAATGATATATCTTTTAATAATTCCAAGAAAATATATTTTTACTTCCCAAAAATAATATATTTTCTCCTTGTAAAAAATATGATATAAATTTGTAATAATTGTAAAAATCATATTTTTGTTCCTTTGGTGTCCAAAATATTATTTACCAAAAATTATACTTATGAATAAGTTTTCCGGAATATTTTGTAAGTTACATTCTCTTGTTCGGTATCACCAATATTTTGTGTGTAACTTGTATATTTATTCCTTGAGATTTTTGGTAATATTTTGGATTGTAATTTTCTTGGTATTTTGATGTGTCATATTATTTCAAGTCCTAAAATAATATAACTAATACACAAGGTATACAAATAATCACACACATGGTGTCTTCTAAATATATATTTTCCTAAATATATATTTAGTCACTTTTATTTATGAAGACGAACCTCCAATATTTATATTTTTGTAACAAAAATTATGGCAAAGTTTATGTAAGAAATTCATGGTTTAAAATACTCTTGTAAATATTTGTTTAAAAATATTTTTCTAAGTGTTTATATTTTTAGAAAATTTTGCCATAGTTTCCCCTAAATATGGAGGTTTCCATGTTTTCAAGCATATCATTTTCTTTTGTAAAAATCATCACAATCAATTCACAATTATCAACAAACAACCTTTACTTACCAATTTTGCCAAAAATAAGTAATAACTACTACTTCATGAACTTGAATATTTGTAGTAACTTACTAGTGTGATTAGTAAGCCTTGTTAACCTCTAAAGTGTGATTAGTTCTTTAAAAACTTCATTTTTAAAGAAGTTAGATGTTTACAACTTCTTGTCACATTTTCTAAAAATGTTTCTTTATGAAATTTTCTTGTTTCACAAGTGTTTCTACACTTGTCTAACCACTAAAAATGGTGTTTGTTTTTGTGAGAACCAAGATTTACTAAAACTTATATTTTTAACTTGGTTTCTTTGAAAGACCATTCATAAATCTTTAGATCTACAAGTGTTACTACTCACTTGGATCTTTATTTTTCAAGAAACAATTTTGTTCTTCCAAGTTCATGTTTCATGTGTGGATGATCTATCATCCTACAACACTTCTATTCTCTCATCTTGCTAGATTATGTTTTTAATCATGATCTAGCAAGATCTCATGATGATCAACATCATTTATACAAACAATCAATGATCAACAAGCATAACAACTCATCTTCATCAAGATTACTTCATTAAACATGCTTATGTTCAAGTTTCATTCTTATGATCTTTAGTGTTCTTCAAGTTTTTGATTATGATCCTTCTTTAACCACTTAAAATGGAAGTAAAATAGCAAGATCAAGACTCTTACCACTAGCACAAGGCTAGGGATGATCAAGTGTAGAAAACAAGTGGATAAAAGCACTAGAGAGAGGTCCTTCAACTTTCAAGAGCACCAAGCCTCCTTATATGCCTTCTTACACCCTTGTATATGTATGGATCGTATGGAAGATGATTGATAATGGTGGGTGTATAGGGGTTGAGTTACGGCCGTGAGTAAGGCAAGAGGAAGGAGAAAAAGTGTGTGTTGAATGTGTGAAAGTTATGAGACTCTTGAACTCACAAGGTTACTCTTATAACCATTCCATGAGTTTTACCAAAGTATAATATGTCTACTAAAGAAAGAACAAGATCTATTATTAAATTGTAATAAAATCTTGAGGGTGGGACCCTTGTTGGCCGTCCATAGGTTGGGGGGGGGGGGTCTTGTAGACTAGGTTCTAACTAAACTAGTTAGTTTAGGGTTAAAGTGTAAGTATTAGTTAGGGGATTCAGTTACTAGATATTTTAGGATGTGTTATGATGTTCGGGGATCATAACTAGCTTGGTAATGTTAAAACAGTGTTTCTAGTAAAATTTGGTGTTTCGGGTAATGTCCAGTTGTTCGGTTGGTTATCGGTTCATTAAGGTGCTAAACTACGCAGTTTAGTGTGCTTTATGTTACCTTTTGTGACAGTTTCAATTCCCGACACTTAGAAAAGTATTCAGGACCATTTAAGCATATTCCTGCATGATATAAATGTGTTTAAATGCTGAATTTGCTGATTTTCTGCAGAATTCTGCAGTTTATGCAAGTTTTAGGCACTTTCCGGCACTTAAACTATCACCAGGAAGGCAGTTTTGTGATCCTTACTTTCTTACACACTATACTAGTGTAATACTTGGTTTCTGGCCCATTCTGTATCTCAATGTACTGTCTGTCTATGTGTTGAGTTCTGTCAGCATTATCCTGATTTGTCTGAATACTGTGCTAGCTTTGTTTCGTGCATCATTTCAATCAATAAAGTTTGCATGCAACAAGGTTATGTCATTTTGCAATATGTGATGCACATGTATGTATGATATCAATAATCAGAAAGCAATTCTAGTCAGAATTTGTAAATCAGCACAATCATTAATCATTAATTATTGCCTAATTAATTGTACGGATGCATGCAAATTTGGCAGTTGTCACATCATGACCCCAGTGACCCGATCGACCAGGAATCACCCAAGTCCGATCAGTTGACTGGTTCGTGACGGTGGTTCATGTTTAACCTGAAATCGATGGTCTCTTTGATAGAAACCAGATCTTGAACCAACACATCACTAAGAAAGAGTAGAAGGTCAGAACGAGCTCCGATTCTATCGGTTTTGAGTGCATTGAGTGTAAAAGAGTTGAAAGAAAGTTGGAAAACCATCTTTCAATCCTTTTAACCATGAATATGTGTAGATCTATGCGAAACCGTTGTTAAATCCTGTGAAAATCTTTCAGATCTAAGTTGTTCTTGGTGGAATGAGGCCAAAACATGAAGTTCATAAGAACTCCATGATGACATCACCCTAGAACACCTCAAATCCACTAATTTCACGGTTAAAAGTTAAGATTCAAAGGTGAAAAAGATGAAGAAGTGCGTGTAGATCATAGAAGTACAAGATTTAGGTTAAAAACTTACAAGAATCGCGAGAAATCGAGAGAAAGAGAGCTTGAGTGCGGCTGGTCGAGTAGAGGAGCTGTCACATCAAGTGATGTGACAAGTGAGGGTATTTATAGGGTTTCCCAAAAAGGAAAGTGCAAGGGTCCAGGGTCACCGATCGGATGGCTCCCCGATCGAATGGCAATCCGATCGGATGGCAATCTGGTCGGATGGCCACTTGATCCAAGTGTTCGGCGTGTTGAGTTTCGTCGTTTCGATTCGCGTGTTGAGCGTTTCGAGCTAGCGATGCGATAGTATTAACCATTAGTTACACAAATAACCTAACTACTATATCTAACATACAATCACTATAATTAACTTGCGTTTAGCGTTTGAGATTCGATTGCGATAGAGTTGCGATTGCGTTCCTATTAATCACCACAACAAACAATAAATAAACATGCACAAGTAACACATAAGTAGCACATACACGTAAAACAATATCCAGAACGCGTAGTTCGAGTTGCGAATGCGATTGCGATGCGATAAGCGATAAAACATGCAATAACATCGATTAAACCTCGATTATTAATAGATACTCCACATAATACAACTAAAGCAAAAATAAAAATAAAGAAGCGATTACAAGTCAAAGAAGTCAAATCAGTAATTGAGCAAGGAGTGACAGATCGCGATTAGCAATCTTTTCTTCCTTTGACTTCAATCTTGACTTTGACTTTGACTTTTGTAACACGGGATGTTACATGTGCTTTCTTTTTAGTTTCTTCCATGGTAAGGCGGGAACGGCATTCACTGAATTCGGGTAAGGGATCCCGGTGTTGTAGGACCGTGGGGGAGATGCTGTCATAGGCATCGGTCAGGCCACTCAAAAGCTGGGTGACCAGACGTTGGTTACCAACTGGTGCCCCGACGTTTTTCAGTTGGTCTGCCAGATGCTTGACCTGTTGGCAGTAGGCAGACATGGAAGGGAAAGCATCAAGATGAATGTTGGAGAACTGCTGTTGGAGTTGAACCTGACGAGCACTTTTATTATCACTGAAGTGATCAGCAACCGCAGTCCAAGCTTCGCATGCGGTTTGGCCTGGGTTAAGAAGGATGCGGAGGAGATCAGTAGAGATAGTGCCATAAATCCACTGTAGGACAATGGAGTCAAGGCGCTTCCAGAGGGCCTCCGACTCGGCCAAGGCAGCGGCTTCAAGAGAGCCGGTGGCGGGAGCAGGGGCGACAGCAGGTTTCTTGGGTTTGAGATGGTCAAGAACCTGGTAGGCGTTGCAGTGGACCTCAAAGAGGGCGGTCCAGGTGGTGTAATCAGATGTTTCGACCTCGAGGGTGATGGGAATCATGTTTTTGATGTTGTTGACCGTTATGGCCGGGTGAATCTTAGTGTCCATGGGAAGAAGGAGATGATTGAGAGAGGCAGCAGGGAAGGGGGAGGGTGCGACGGCAGCAAGAAGAAGAGGGAGGGTGGGCGACGGCGATTTAGGGTTTGGCTCACTGGACTCGTGATACCATAGAGGAATGTAAACTCTTGATTTCATTCATTAGAAAAGGTTACAATATATACAACATTACAATGCGCTAAGTATGGAAACGATATCAAATATATGCTATACACAATATATACAATATATGCGCTAATATTTATGAATCAAACCCATTTTAGACTGGATTTTACCCGTAACTGGATTTTACCCGTAAAAGCTTTCCAACAAAACAAGTTAACCTTTGGAGGGATCCGCTTATTCCACATGAAGGCCACACCAACCGAATCCTCATTTCGTTTCTTCATAATTGCCTCCTAAGATCAGCCACCGAAAATTCTCCATCTTTGTTTCCAAGACACCCATTTAATTTTATTTCTCCTCCCTTACTGCCCCAAATAAATTTCCTTCTTCTTTCTTCCAAAGTATCCAACACCTTCTTTGGGATTTTAGAAAGAGACAGAGAAAATTGGAAGACTACCTACAACTGCCTTAGTCAAATTTCGAGCCTTCCAAGAAGAGAGTTTAGAATTAAACCCGTCCACAATCACTTGCCAGTGAGCTATACGCTTCATGCTGGTGCCTATTTTGGAAGACCAAGAAAATTTAACAGGAAAGAACCAACATTTTTTTTTGAACGGTAAACGTTATTCCCTCTAATTTACACTAAACATTCTAAAATATTCTTCTTGCTAAGGAAAGAACCAACATTACACCTGATTTTTGCAGCCATATTCTCAATTCTTTCATCAATAATCCCAACCCCATAGAGAACTCTTTTTCATATTCACTTTTAGGCAGTAAGCATGTAAAGCACACAAACAATTGTAGAAGCAAGTATAAGAATGCGGGGAGTGGTGACGTTGGTTGGGCGGGAGAAGCCAGACAACGCTGGCTAACCCATTTCGTGCCAGCGTTGCCCAGCCAACATCGCTATGAAGCCAACATGGCAGCCCAACGCCGCTATGTTTGGGCGGTGGAGCCCACAATCGCCACGTGTCAAGCAAAGCTCCTAACCCAAAACCCCCACTCCCCGCAGTCTAACCGCTCCAACATTAATCATCTAGCATATTAAACGCTTCTGTACTTTAATTGAGTTATCTTTTGCGCACTATACTTTAATATACCTTAAAAACCATAATGGTATGTCTTGACTTTAGCAAAATAGCAATATCACAAGGTTTGACTATGTAAATCTTCTAGATGCAAAACATATATAGGAAGCACCGTAGATCCATCCAATTTAAGATGCGGTTTGTTTTTTAAGAGGTAAATTGTTTGCTGTTTACGGACTACATCTGCAGACATCAGTAAAAGAATAGGTGGACCAAACCTCTGCAGTCTGCAAGAAGAATACTGTTTGTTTTTTAATGTATGTAGACTTCTAAAATAAACTGGTGGTGGTGTACGGACGGTGGTGGTAGGTGGTGGACGTGGACGATGGGTGTTGGTGGTGGGCGGTGGTGGTGGTGGTGGGTGGGGGACGGTGGTGGTGGGTGGTGGTGTTTAACCCTCTGCAGACCTTAGAAGATCTTAAAAGTGGTTGGGCTAAGTCTACACCAAGAAGAGTTCGTCCAGACGTTTTTTAATTAAATGTCTTCGGAAAAACAAACAATCTGCTGATCTGCACGACACAGACAGAAGAGCCTCCACAAATATTTTTTAAAAAAACAAACACCACCTAAGTCTTCTTCATCTAGCATACGACATCATTTGTGAGTCGCTGATATTAGGGTTGGTGGCTAAGTGGGAGAAGCAAAGCTTCTAGAAGCACCTAAATTAGGGAGGTGATAGGCGTAAATCCTATAAGTAGTACGAAATGAAATTTGCCGTTAAAAAAAATAAAGATTGTAAGTCTGTTATAAGACCATGAGGTATGGTGAGGATAGTCCCCAAAGGGACCATCCGCCACGTAGGCGTCAACTAAGCGAAGGTGGAGAACCATCCCCTTGGGGACTACCCAAGGCTGTGGAGGGGAAGCCATGACTACCCAAGAGGGGCCCACCAAAATTAAAGCAGCCAATCATGCAAGGAGAGAGAGAGAACAAGGAAGAGGGGGCCCACCATTTGGCTCGTCTCCAGCGTCCGGGAGAGGACGCCAGCGACGCGACGGGGCGGGAGGGGGCGGTGTGGAACGATCCGGGACGGCGACGACGGGGGAGGACGGACCCCATACCCTTCGGTCTAAGTCAACACACGCATTATGTCGGGGGTCTACATATTGTGACCGTGGAGGAGATAATAATTATTGAGGGAACAAAAAAAAGCAACGATGGATGGTTATTGATGTTAACGGAGATGTCAAACAAATAAGTCCACTTTTTTTAATACATTTAATACTATGGGGTGTGGGGCGTTGTTGGGGCATTGGAGGGGTTTAACGTTGGCTACACCACCCTGGATTGGTGTTGTGTTTGGCGTTGTCGCTTGACATAGAGATTCTGCCTCGCGTGGGGTGGGGGGACCGGGTGACATGACGAGTTGTGGTTGGCTGGTTCAAAGTAGCCATTGGGGGTAGCGGCTATGCCAAACCAAATTAAATTTTTATTTTTATTTTATACCTATAAATACCCAAGCCCAAACCATATTTTCCCATTCTTTTTCACCCACACCCACACAAAAAAAAGAAAAAAAAAACCCGAACATGGTGCATTGGACCGAAGAGGAAGAAATCGCACTTGTTACATCGATTGTCGATGCACAACGTACTCTACAATGCGGTCAAACCGCGTATTGAGGTCGAGCGTTTCAACAATACCAACAACACGTCGGCAACGAGCGTCACAACTTAAACACTTGTCAAAACAAATGGCGTGAGCTCAAACCGAAGCTGGATCACTTTAAAGCTTGCTTCGACCGTGTCACTGTGGGCGATTTGACCCACGACGATCGAGTCGAAATCGCGAAGATCGAGTACATGCACGATGGGAATACGGATTTTAAGTGGGTTCACCACTTTAATATTTATCGTACTATGTAGTTTTTTTATTTTTTTAGGATTTAATAAGTAGGTTTTTATTTTTTTTTATTTTTTAGGATTTAATAAGTAGGTTATTTTAGGATTGTTTTTTATGTAATTTTTTTAAATTAATATAAATTGTGTTTTTTATATAATTGTCAACTAAAAAAACAACACATGGCACCCCAATGCCGGCTTGGCCACGCCCCCTCCACACCCTATTTTTTTGGGTGTGAACTGGTGGAGCCCACATCTGTCACGTGTCGAGCAATGCCCCCAACCCAAACCACTCCACACCCCATATTCTAACAAAAGTCATGTAACACCTCAAAATGCATTTATATCTAAGGTACATTGCATTATCATATATGCGTATCATTTGCACGACAAGCTCCTCAATGGACTTGTTTTCCTCTTGGCAGCTTGTAGGTGTGTCCGTTTTATTCAATACATGAACTTATGTAAAGCCTCAATTGGATCCAAATGATACAACCAAAACATCACAACCACAAACGGTTGTAGAATTTTATCTCAATGTAAAGACTTTGATGAAGGGATTGCAATAGATGGTCGTTAGTAACCGTATGTGGTGAAAAAAACGCCCATTACCTAGAACTTGATCTTATACCCGTTGGGTACCTATGTTTTATTATTCACTGGGTTCGTCAGTATCTGGTATACTTATTTATAATCTTATGTGGTGAAAAAAACGCCCATTACCTAGAACTTGATCTTATACCCGCCTCAAAATCGACTTGAAGTATCGAATACTAAAACCACAATTCTAAAATTCTATAATTAATTGCAAGTTTATAAAAGAGTTAATTACACAGATGGACCCTATGGTTTATAGCTAGTTTCACCTTTGGGTACTAATTTTTTTTTAACAGGTTTAGGTTTTATGGTTTTAATTTTGTAACACCTTTGGGTACTAACAACAAAATTATCAATATAATGACTAAAATACCATTCTGTTTTTTTTTTTTTAATTTTATCAATGTAACACGTTTGGGTACTAACACCTAATTTTATTTAAGTTTAAATCAATTTTACAAAATCTATTTTTTTTATTTTAATCTTTTTATTATATCTCTTAATTAACATAAAATCTATTTTTTTTTATTTTCATCTTTTTATTAAATTTCTTATTTAACATAAAATCTACTAATTTGCTTTTAATAATAAATATTTATGGTTGATTTTTGAACTTTGTATTCTATTCTAGGATAAAACTAATCTGCTTTTAATAATAAATATTTATGGTTGATTTTGAACTTTGTATTCTATAGTTAAATATTTGTATAATTGTATTATAAGTATTTATTATGTGTAATGTAATATTATAGTTAAATGTTATAAAGAATAATACATTTTTAACAGCCTTACAATTTCATATATATATATATATATATATATATATATAGGGAGGGGCTCATGCGAGAACCACCCTTATTGTGAGAACCTTGAGAACCAATATGAACACAACCTAAAATAGCTAAAAAAACCTAAAAAAAAACCTAAAAAAAACCTAACCCCCACCCCCAAAAAACCTAAACCCCCCCTCCCCCCCCCCCCCCCCCCAAAAAAACCTAAACCCCCCTCCCCCCCCACAAACCTAAACCCCCCCCCCCCCCCCCACAAGCTAAAATGCTAAAAACTAAACCCCCAAAAAACCTAAAAAAATCTAAAATTTTTTTTTTTGAATTTTTTATTATTTTTTATGTTAAAATTGCTACTTTTAAAAGCAAAAAAAAAAAAAAAAAATTTTAAAAAAACAATTTTAAAAAAAAAAAATTTTCTTCGAAAAGTAGCGATTTTTTTATAAAAAATATTAAAAAATTCAAAATTTTTTTTTTTTTTTGTGATTTTTAGCTATTTTTAGGCATTTTTGGTGTGTTCACATTGGTTCTCGCGGTTCTCACAATAAGAGGTGGTTCTCGCATGATCTTCTCCCTATATATATATATATATATAGGGAGGGGCTCATGCGAGAACCACCCTTATTGTGAGAACCTTGAGAACCAATGTGAACACAACCTAAAATAGCTAAAAAAAACCTAAAAAAACCCTAAAAAAACCTAACCCCCACCCCGAAAAAAACCTAAACCACCCACCCCCCCCCCCCCCCAAAAAAAAAAAACCTAACCCCCCCCCCCCCCAAGCTAAATGCTAAAAAAAACCTAAAAAAAAACCTAACCCCCCTCCCCCACCCCCCAAAAACCTAAACCCCCCCCCACCCCCCCAAGCTAAAATGCTAAAAACTAAACCCCCAAAAAACCTAAAAAAATCTAAAAAAATCAAAAAAAATTCTAAAAATTTTTTTTTTGAATTTTTTAATATTTTTTATGTTAAAATCGCTACTTTTATAAGCAAAAAAAAAAAAAAAAATTTAAAAAAAAAAAATTTTAAAATTTTTTTTTTTGCTTCGAAAAGTAGCGATTTTTTTATAAAAAAATTAAAAAATTAAAAAAAAAAAATTTTGTGTGATTTTTAGGCATTTTTGGTGTGTTCACATTGGTTCTCGTGGTTCTCACAATAAGAGGTGGTTCTCGCATGATCTTCTCCCTATATATATATATATAGGGGTAATATCAAATAAAAAGTTTATTTTGCCTATGTAGGATGAGAAGTAATCTTAACCATTCATTTTTTAAATCAATGGTTAAGATAAAAGTGTAGGAGAAAGGAGGAGTGCAAGGGTATCTTGGGAAAATCCTATTTATGGACTTTCTCTCTCCACATGCAAGGCACATGCATATTCCACCCCCGTTTTTTAAACGTTCATAACTTTTTTATACGACATTATTTTTTCATAAAAATTTCACCGTAAAATCGAGCGTCTTTTTATCTTTAATTTGAGTACCATATTGCTATATAAAATATGAAGACTAAAAAAACCCACTAAAATGTGTTGTATTTCTATGTTGTATAACATTTTTTTGTGCTGGATTTTTGTACTATATTTTTGTGCTAAATTTTTTTGCCTTAAATTTTTTTTTCTCAATTTTTTGTGCTGGATTTTTTTGTACTACATTTTTTGTTGAATTTTTTTGTGCTATATTTTTTTGTACTAGATTTTTTTGAGCTATATTTTTTTGTACTAGATTTTTTTGTGCTATATTTTTTGTACTACATTTTTTGTGCTATATTTTTTTTGTACTAAATTTTTTGTGCTAAATTTTTTTGTACTAGATTTTTTTGTTGTATTTTTAAAAAACAAAAGGGGTGCCACATGTCATTTTTACTCATATTTATAAGGACCAAAATTTCCTTCATTTCTACTTATTAGGAGTGCCACATGTCATCATTACAATCCTTCTTAGGCTACTTAGGCAAAATCCACTTTTTAGTGGATCCTTCCCCTATATATATATATATATTATACAGGGTAAGATCAAATAAAAAGTTTATTTTGCCTAAGTAGGATGAGAATGAATCTTAACCATTCATTTTTCAAATCAATGGTTAAGATGAAAATGTAGGAGAAAGGAGGAGTGTAAGGGTATCTTGGGAAAATCATATTTATGAACTTTTTCTCTCCACATGCATGGCACATGCAAATTCCACCCCCATTTTTTAAACGTTCATAACTTTTTTATACGACATTATTTTTTCATAAAAATTTCACCATAAAATCGAGCGTCTTTTTATATTTAATTTGAGTACCATATTGCTATATAAAATATGAAGACTAAAAAACCCACTAAAATATGTTGTATTTCTATGTTCTATAACATTTTTTGTGCTGCATTTTTTTTCTATATTTTTGTGCTAAATTTTTTGTGTTTAATTTTTTTGTCTTAAAATTTTTTTCTCAATTTTTTGTGCTGGATTTTTTTGTACTACATTTTTTTACTGAATTTTTGCGTGCTATATTTTTTTGTACTAGATTTTTTTGAGCTATATTTTTTTGTACTACATTTTTTGTGCTATTTTTTTTTTGTACTAGATTTGTTTTGTTGTATTTTTAAAAAGAAAAGAGTGCCACATGTCATTTTCACTCCTATTTATAAGGACCAAAATGCCCTTCATTCCTATTTATTAAGAGTGCCACATGTCATCATCACAATCCTTCTTAGGCTACTTAGGCAAAATTCACTTTTTAGTTGATCCTTCCCCTATATTTTACATCTCCGTTATCTTAAGCAGCTAAATAAATTTCTAATAATTTAATAAATATTTCTTGAGTCAGTATTGTAAAACACCAACATTATTTCATAATTTATACGACAAAATCTTTTCAATAGTTTAATTTGTTGCATTGAAGTTTTTAAAGCCTGTTTAGCAAGGACGTGTATTTTATTTTATAAATGAACAAAAAAAATACTGGTGTAACTAGTAGATTTTATGTTAAATACGAAATTTAATAAAATGATGAAAAAAATAAATAGATTTTATGTTAATTAAAAATAGATTTTGTAAAATTGATTTAAACTTAAATAAAATTAGGTGTTAGTACCCAAAGGTGTTAAATTGATAAAATTAAAAAAAATGGAAAGGTATTTTAGTCATTATATTGATAATTTTGTTGTTAGTACCCAAAGGTGTTACAAAATTAAAAACATAAAACCTAAACCTGTTAAAAAAAAGTTAATACACAAAGGTGAAACTAGCTATAAACCATAGGGTCTATCTTCGTAATTAACTCTTTATAAAATTCAAGATCATACTATTTAAGCATATTTTACACTAATATCATACTTGGTCTCTAGCCCGTAACATTTTTTAAACTAATATAATACATGGTTCCATACCTGACTGCCCATCCAAAATAATTTTAGATTTCGGCTTTTCACTCGTGTTCGTGTTATTTACCATGAATTATCTGCTATAGACTAATTGCTAGCTACCGAGTATCCTAGCACAACTCCAAATTTATATTAAACAATTGGTTTGCTTTTGACGACGGGCCAATGGGAAATCCCATTTTACCCGCTTTGGGCTGCCTTCATGTGGGCCCAACAGGACACAAACCCAACAATGGCTTACCTTGCCCATTAAGGTTCTCCTTTTACAAAACAAGCGGGAAACTAGGATCAGAGGGTGCAGACCGCATTTAATGACCGATTAGAAAGGGATCTTTGGCTGGAAATTGTACTTCCTAGCCGGAAGTATTTAATGAAGCTGCCATCCCACCGTTGGGGGTCAGACACGTGTCTGAGCCCCCCGAAGACCCTTAGAACCCGTCAGATCATCTTGCCAAAATATCTCACATGGAAGATAAGGGCTAGAGATTATATAAGGGAAGAAAGGAACGATCATAAGGCAGACTCAAGGTATCACATTAAAGGCTCTCTCATTTATTCTTCCCTCATTGATTCCGATCAATATTCTCATACATTAAACACACACATACATTTATTGGATTCACACATTTGAGGAAACATTACGGTGATCACACTCATCGGGATAGACTCCTTCAACTTTCCGGCAAGCTTACTTACTCTCACGCCGGAGCTTGGTCACGGATCCCCCCCCCCCCCCGAGGCCCTCCGTGACGAGGCTAACGGTTTATTCTTTTGTAGCAACAAGGATCGGGATATCTGGACGTCAGCGAAGACCCCATTGAACATCAACAGGGATTTGGGTATTCGACATTGGCGCCATCCGTAGGACCTGGCTTGACTGGTGTCTCCACACTGAACTCCGACGTCAAAGATAGCCCGTTTCACAAACAGCAACATGGCAACTCCACCCGGCTCACGTACCATCCAAACGGTACAGAACGACCATGATAAAGTAACAGTGGAAGACATAACTCATGAGGAAGAGAATGAGAATCAAGTGGAAGTTCTGGAAAGAGAGGAACCCATCACTCCAGACTTCGTAGCTATGCACAGGGAAACATTAAAAAAGTGTCTTGAAGATTTAGAAAGACGAGAAAAGCTCGACAGCCTCAGGGCTAGGCTATCCTTCGACACGCCTTCCAACCAGGAAGGAGTGGACCCACAAAACAAAGGCAGTGGAAGCGACCCACTGGAAACTTTCATGACGGCCCTTAGGCAAATGTCCTCGGAGGAAAGGGAGGACCTCATCACGGGGAAGAAACCGAAAGGAAAAGAAAAAGAAAAGGAAGATCAGAGTGATGGTGGTTTGAATCAACCATACCTCCCGCGGGACCTGGCTGAAATCTCAAAATTCAAAAGGAGGATTGCAGAAGCACCAATGCCCCCTAAGACCAAGCTACCTCCAAACTTCGACAGGTATGATGGGACTAGGGACCCCGAGGATCATCTCCATGCCTTCCGGGGGCAGGGCAGCTGGGGCGGTGGCCCATGCCGGTCTGGTGCCACATGTTCGTACAAACCCTGATGGAGGGAGACAGGCTTTGGTTTGACAGCCTTCCCCCCGGCGGGATCGACAGCTATGACGAATTAAGTGAAAAGTTTCTGAGGAACTTTGGTCAGCAGAGGAAAGTGGTCAAGAACCCAAACGAGATCCTGCACATAAGGCAGAGGGACAACGAGCGAATAGACCAATACATGGAGAGATTTGTCAAGGAAAGCATGAACATCAAAGATGTCCCGGAGGTCATGAAGATCAGCAGTTTCATCAACGGGTTAAAGCATGCACAACTGTGCGAGAAGCTGGGGGAGGAATTCCCACACTCGTTTGACAACCTCATGGACAGAGTCAGAGCCTTTGTCAGGGGGAAGGACATAGTTAACAAAGCCAAGGAGATGGACACCCCACCCCGAAGGCTCACCACGGCTGCAAAACCTCCCGAAAAAGGTACACCTTACTCAAGAAAACCTGTTTTTGATAGAATGTTGCATGATAGAACGAGACCCTCGTACTCCCCGTATAGACCCCGGGGAAGAGGCCCGTCCCCCTACTCTGACAACTTCACCCCTCTCACCAAAACACCAAGTGAAATACTAGCCACTGAGAGGGTGAAGGGCTCATTCCCAAGACCACCACCCATAAAGCCTGGGCCAAAGGCACAACCTAATGAGTGTTGTGACTTTCACAAAGGGTTTGGCCATAGAACTGATGATTGCATGTACCTAAAGAGAGAAATAGAGGCCTCGGTGAAAACGGGAAAACTGGCCCATTTGGTCAAGGAAATTAAGGAAGGGGAGGGGACCGTAAAGGGAAAGATGTAAGGGAGCCTGGGAGGGCAGGTGTTGATATGATCAGAAGGAGGAATGAGTTTGATACCACCAGGAGTGTAAAGGCCAGAATCCTGGGCTCCCCAAACTGCATGAAAGCTCCCATCCTAATGCCACACCTAGAGGAAAACGAGGTGCAACGGCTCCCGCTCAACATCTCAGCCATAATAGCTGGCCACAAGGTGGCCCGAATACACGTGGATGGGGGATCCGGGGTAGAAGTTATATACGAGCATTGTTTCCTCAGATTTGAGAGGGACGTAAGAGATAGACTTGAGGAGGATTCCATCCCCCTAGTAGGTTTCAATAACAGTGTGTCACACCCCTTGGGAAAGATCAGACTCCCATTCACAGTCGGGGTAGGGGATCGAGTCCGAACTATAAACCTAACCTTCACGGTAGTCTGAGCACCCTCAAAGTACAACGCAATCCTGGGAAGACCTGGGATCGGAGATCTGCAAGCACAGGCATCCACCCCACATGGAGCCTTAGTGTTCCAGACACCAAAGGGATTGGCTTAGGTTAAATCTGCATACGAAATAGTTTCTTCCGTATCCGAGGGGGAAACATCCGAGAAGCCCCGGAAGGAGGGGGTCGAAGAGTGGGTCCTTTGTGACAGGTTCCCAGAACAGACGGTTAAAGTAGGAAGTCACCTGAGTGACAAGTGCAAAAGTGCTCTCAAGGAGTTGCTCCTTCTCAACATAGACGTATTTGCATTCCAGCATGGGGATATGACAGGAATCCCGAGAAGCCTGACCGAACACCGACTCAATACATACACTTGGGCAAAGCCAGTAAAGCAGAAAAAACGGAGTATGGGCCCTAGTAAGAGTAGGGCCGCCTGTGAAGAAACCAGGAAACTGCTCAGAGCCAGAATAGTAAGGGAAGTGAAATACCCGTCTTGGGTTGCTAACCCGGTTATGGTCCAGAAGAAAGACGGAGGGTGGAGGATGTGCATTGATTTTCAAGATCTGAACAAAGTATGTCCCAAGGACTGCTACCCACTCCCGGAGATAGACGTCCAAGTGGACTCATTATCCCAGTATCCCCTGAAGTGCTTCTTGGATGCCTATAAAGGATACCATCAGATACAGATGTCAATGGAAGACAAGGAGAAGACCGCCTTCATCACAGACGAAGGGACATTTTGCTATACCAAAATGCCCTTCGGACTCAAGAACGCCAGTGCCACCTATCAAAGGTTCATGAATGCCCTTTTCAGGGAACAACGGGGACGAAACCTTGAGGTATATGTGGACGACATCGTTATCAAAAGCTTAACCGAAATGGCCATGATAGACGACATAGTCGAGACCATCCGAACCATGCAGGATGTGAATATGAAGTTAAACCCCGGGAAGTGCTATTTTGGGGTAGAAGAAGGGAAATTCCTGGGGGTAGTAGTTACTAAGGGCGGAATCAAAGCTAACCCGGAGAAAACTCAAGCCGTGGCCGAAATGCGATCCCCCAGGTCCCTTAAAGACATCCAACAGCTGAACGAAAGGCTAATTGCATTAAACCGCTTTCTATCAAAAGTAGCTGACAGGACCCTTCCCTTCATGAAGGTGCTGAAGGACTGCCTTCAAACAGACAGGTTTAAATGGACCCCCGAGGCAGAGGCCGCCTTCCAAGAAATGAAGACTTACATCTGCAAGCTCCCGACCTTGGCCACCCCAGTGCCGGGGGAAGATCTGCTCCTGTATCTATCTGCTTCAAAGACTACCATAAGTGCGGTCATGATGGTGGAACGGGAAGGGAAGCAGATACCAATATACTTCATCAGCAGGACCCTTAAAGGCCCCGAAGAGCGTTACATGCCCCTGGAAAAGCTAGCTTTGGCCCTTGTTTTCGCAGCCCGGAGGCTGAGGAGGTACTTCCAAGGGCACAAGGTCACCCTGATGACGGATCAGCCCCTCCAAAAGGTGTTAAGAAGGACGGAGCTGTCGGGATGACTGGCTAAGTGGGCAGTCGAGTTAGGAGAACATTCCTTGGAATTCAAAACCAGAACTGCAATGAAGGGACAAATACTGGCCGATTTCTTGGCAGAGGTCCCTGAGGATGAAGAGAAAGAACTTCTAAAGTGGGAAGCTTTAGAAAAAGGAAGAGAAAGAAAGGGAGGATGAGGCAGTATGGAAGTTGCTCACAGACGGAGCCTCCAGTGAAGAAGGTAGCGGAGCACGCGTTACACTAATCAGCCCTGAGGGGGTCGAACTGACGTATGCCATCAGACTGGACTTCGAAAACACCAACAACACTGCAGAATACGAAGCTCTTTTAGCAGGGATGAGGCTAGCCAAGAAGATGAAGGCAAAGCATGTGGAGGCCAGTACTGACTCACAGTTGGTAGTCAAGCAGTACCAAGGAGAGTATGAGACTAAAGACAACACCATGGCTCAGTACGTGGCAAAAGTAAAAGAAACAGCCGAAGCGTTCAAAACCTTCAAGCTAGAATACATCCCCCGCGGGAGAAACAGAAAATCTGATGCCCTCAGTAAGCTGGCCTCAGTAGCATTTGACCACCTGGCAAGAGAAGTCAAAGTGGAAGTCCTGACCTCCCCCTCCCTCGGTACAAAGGAGGTAGCTGCAGTTGAAAACGCACAAGAAACATGGATGACACCAATTGCAAAATTCCTGAGGGACGGAACGTTACCCGAGGGAGACTGGGCAGCCAGAAAGGTAAGAGTAAAAGCCTTACAGTATGAGCTGGTTGACGGAGAACTTTACCGAAGATCGTACCTAGGCCCATCCTTGAAGTGTGTTGACATGGAAGAAGCTAAGTATGTGATCAGAGAAATACATGAAGGGATTTGTGGGATGCATTCGGGGCCAAGGACGGTAGTAGCAAAGGCAATGAATGCGGGGTTCTATTGGCCCCGAATGTACGAAACAGCATCCGAAGAGATTAAGAGATGTGACAATTTCCAGGTACATGCACCTATGACTCATCCGCACAAACACCCGATGATATCCATCTCAACATCCTGGCGCTTCCAAAAATGGGCAATCGACATAATAGGGCCATTCCCGGAGGGTCCCAGAGGGGTCAAGTATGTGGTGGTTGCCATCGACTATTTTACCAAGTGGATAGAAGCAAGGCCCTTGGCAAAAATAACCGGGGAACAGATGAGGCGGTTTGTGTTAGACAATATTATATGCAGATATGGCGTCCCGAAGGAACTCGTGAGTGACAATGGCGTACAATTTGCTGGGAAACCCTTCAGACCATGGTGTGAACAAATGCACATACACCAAGTGTTCACTTCCGTCACCCACGCCCAGAGTAGCGGGCTAGTAGAAAGAGCAAATCAAAGCGTTATCAAAGGGATGAAAGGGAGACTCGGAAGAAAACAAAAAGGGTGGCTGGAGGAATAGCCATTTGTGCTATGGGCATATAGGACCACCCCTAAGGACTGCAACGGGGAGACTCCTTTCAGCTTAACTTACGGGACGGAGGCCATTATCCCGGCTGAAATAGGATCCCCAACTGCCCGAATGAAGCTCAAGGAGGCTGAAAACGAGCAGGACCTCCGGATGAACCTAAATCTGCTTGAAGAAAGAAGGGAAGTCGCAGCAGTCAGGGAGTCTAAGTACAAAAAGCCGCTCGAAAGCTATTATAATGCCAAAATGAAAAAACTTAGCCTCGTTCCGGGGGACCTGTTCCTAAGAGCCAACGAAGCCAGCCTACAAGAAAACACCGGAAAGCTGGGACCAAATTGGGAAGGACCCTACCGGGTCATATGGGCAAACGGCAAAGGAAGTTGTAAACTGGAAACGCTCCAAGGCAAGGAGGTCCCCAGGACGTGGAACCTCATGCAGCTCAGGAAGTATCACATATGAGGGGTCTATCCCCAGGAAAAACGGCCAGGGAGCCACTTTTGTAATGATTAACTATTAGTCTGGGACATACCCCAAGAAAGAATCTTTTGTAAGAATTTGTACTGGGAAGTTTGGTCCCCAAGAAATGAATGACAAACGGACAAATGACTTGTCCTCTTTTGACAAGATAACAGGTATTATATCTAGGCAGACGTGCTCAGAAATGTTATAAGCCTAACCAATGAACAAACACACGTGTACAAGGTATATCAAACATACCAAATGCCCGACTGTGGGGCAGAATAGGGTCTAGCTAACCCGGAGAAAACGGACAAACAAACCAAAGACATAATCTTGCATTATAAACTTGTCCAGTGATTGGCCTCGAACAGACAATCCCGGTTTATCAAACAAACCATAAACACAACACGCTTTTGTAAACAAATTACAAAAAGAAAAGTTTTATTACAAAACGAATGAACAATAAGAAGCCCTATTGGCTTAAACAACTAACATACAAGCCAACAGGCATAACAAACAGACTAAAGCACGGCTCCTTACAAACAGCCCAAAAGTCTTCAGGGAAGCGCTGACCTGACCCCTGCAACATAAAAACACACAACAAAAAACAAGCAAAAACAAAATGGCAACATACAGTCACATGTTATACGATTAAGTACCTAGGAGAACCCCAACACAAAGGTTCTCCTTCCACATACCAAAAGTTTAAAGTATCCTAGGGTAAGCAATTATCCAGATTACAACCATATCGAAAGAGGTTAATGTTTAGAAATCACTGGGGACCATCCCCAGACAAAGACGGTGGAGACGAAGGACCAGCGGAGGAGAACAGGGCTTTCAATTAATCTATTGATATCATGGGATGCTCCTGGATCTTCTTGAGAATGGCCGGGGTCTTGCTCCCAAACTCCTCATCCAGCTTAGATAGTCTCTTCTTAGCTTTGGAGTTGTAAAGCGGAGTCTTTTTTCTGCCCAGACCCTGAGCAGAGTAAATATAGCCATCCTTCAGCCCAGCCTGGTAGCCAACATCCCGGTACGCCCTATACACCTCCTCCAAACCACTTTTAAACTCCTCTGACTGAGAAACGGCAACAAAGAAGGCTCCGAAACCTTCAGTGATTAACCAATGTTTCTCCTTAGCCAACCGCTGGTTATCATCAGAAGTTATCCCATAATCTGCATACATAGTGTTCAGCTGCTCCTGAGAAACGGAGCCAACTTCCTTCAGATGCTTTAACTCAGCGGCCAACTCTTCCTTCTCTTCCACCAACACCGCCATCTCTCTTTCCCAGGCTCGTTCCTTCCTCTCCAACATGGCTCCAGCCCCCTGGGCAAGAAACATCATAAAAAAATCCAAAAAACAGTTGAAAAATAAAAAAAAAGGGGGGGGGGGGGAAGGGGGAGAAAGGCTATGTACCTTCTCCTCTTGCAGCTTTCTCTCAGCCTCGACCACTTGACAAGTAAGTTCGGCAGCAACAGACTGGGAGGTCTTGAGTTCACCCTTGAGTTCTTCATTAGCCCTCCTCAAATCGTCAATCCGCTGCAACATGCCAGCACCCCTGAAAAAACTCTCGCAGAGAGACATGCTATACTGATCCTCAAAAAGATCATCCCTCAAAGCAGAATTCATGAATCTATGGGAGGGAGGAACAACATGACTCAAGAAATCCCTAGCAGCCTCAGGGGTCCTTATCACCGAAGAATGAGTTATTTTCCATTTAGGGACATAGGTGAAAGGGATAGCATCAGCGAACAGGGGAGCCAAAGGGGACCGATGAGCGAAACCCTCAGGTTGAGTGGGTTTACTGGTCCCAGTAGCATGGTGAGGAGAGAGTTCAAAGGCTGAGGTAAAATGAGCCATGCTTACTTCCGGAGTCTTGTCCCGAACACGGGAAGAGGAGGGACCAGTAGGGATCTCTATTGGATCATGAGAACTCCCCTATACAAAAAGAAAAAGGAAAAGAGAACATTAAAAATCTCCCTAGAACGAAATAAATATAAGGCAAATAGGTAAGAGGAAAATGGAACTCACCAATAAAGGTGCACTCACAAGACTTGAAGACCTCAGGTGTTTGGACAAAGAACCCTTGACCCCAACAAGGGGAAGTTCAGAAACAGCTTTCGGTGAAGGAGGGGGCTTCTGTCCACTGGCACTCCGGAGCCTTTGCCAGATATCACGAGGAGCAGGGGCTGGCCTAGGACTTGCAGCTTTCCTCTTACGAACTAAACGGACCTCCAGAGCTTCATCATCACTTTGATCAGAATGCTTAACAGGGGCGGGATCAGGGGAACTCTCCTCCCCATCAGAGGAGGTTTCCTCACCCCCTTCCACAACAACGGAGCCCCCAGCCTGGGCAGACCCCCCGGTAACCTGCATCCCTACACTCCGGTTCAAACCCGGATCAACCTCATCACCAACTACAAGCTTGACATCCTTAGAATCCCCTTGAAGCAGTCTCCACAAAGTCAACTCTGCATAAGAAAAACACTAAAGATGACTGTACAAATACCAAGAAACAAAAGCAAATGACAGCAAATCCGGGACAAAAGATACCTTTTTTACCAAAGAAAGCCTTGGGGCGAACTGAGTAGGAAGGGCTCAACCCCCCCCCCCCCATGGCCAAGATTCCCTCAGAAAAAGTAAAAGCCCTCGTTGGGTTTTCATACATGCGTTTCCACTGAATGGTCTCATTAGCAGACAAGGTGGGAACAATATCTTTAATAACGGCCTCAACATCTCTTGGCAGCGGGGACTCTGGTATCATGGCAGCGGAAACAAAGATGAACCTACTCTTCCAGTCCTTCGGGTAAGTAGAGGTTGGGATAAAGGTATAACAAGGTTTCGACACACTATTCTATCGCTTGGAAAAAGTAAACCAATCCCCATCAGAGATCAGTTTATAAAACATACAGAACAAGGGGACAGATGGCCCGCCAGAAACGGCCGCACAAGACAACTCAAAGTGCACTACTCTCATGAACCCTAAGGGATGCAACTGAGAGAAGTGAACCCCAAAGTGGCGAAGTAAAGCAATCTTGAAAGGTGAGAGGGGATACCGTACTCCACAAGAAGAAAACGCCAATGTATAAAGAGGAATTCTGTCCGGTGTACATTCAGCCGATTCGTTAGGACCCGGCAAGGTGGGAGAAAAACGCTCAGGAATATTATAGGTCTCGACAAAGGACTTCAGATCTTTCGCCGTCAAAACCGACCGAATCGCAGAACGACCGGAACGACTCATGTTTATGAGAGAAGTGGTGATCAGAGAAGTGTGGGGGAAAGAAAGAAAAAAAACCAGAAGAAATGGGGAAGAAGTTTGGAAAGAAATAGGAGTATTTAAAAAGAAATAACTGACAAGGCGAGTAACCGTCACATCACCCCGTCCCTTCGAAATTCAAAAAGGGCACACGTGTATTTAAGGGGTTAAACCCCCGCCACTAGTTTCCGGCGGAATGATGGGCCTCATGAAAAGAGGGGATAATTAATGGTTGGCCAGAAACGGGCCCACACTCGTAGCCCAAGAAAATTAAACTCCCTCTTGAACAGTTATGATTCAGCTCTGGATCATGAGCCTCGGGTCTCAGAACCAGGGACTAAAGATGACTTGACGACGGGCCAATGGGAAATCCCATTTTACCCGCTTTGGGCTGCCTTCATGTGGGCCCAACAGGACACAAGCCCAACAATGGCTTACCTTGCCCATTAAGGTTCTCCTTTTACAAAACAAGCGGGAAACTAGGAAAAAAGGGTCCAGACCGCATTTAATGACCGATTAGAAAGGGATCTTTGGTTGGAAATTGTACTTCCTAGCCAGAAGTATTTAATGAAGCTGCCATCCCAGCGTTGGGGGTCAGACACGAGTCTGAGCCCCCCAAAGACCCTTAGCCGTCGGATCATCTTGCCAAAATATCTCACATGGAAGATAAGGGCTAGAGATTATATAAGGGAAGAAAGGAACGATCATAAGGCAGACTCAAGGTATCACATTAAAGGCTCTCTCATTTATTCGTCCCCCATTGATTCCGACCAATATTCTCATACATTAAACACACACATACATTTATTGGATTCACACATTTGAGGAAACATTCCGGTGATCACACTCATTGGGATAGACTCCTTCAACTTTCCGGAAAGCTTACTTACTCCCACGCCGGAGCTTGGTCACTGATCCCCCTCCCGGGGCCCTCCGTGACGAGGCTAACAGTTTATTCTTTTGTAGCAACAAGGATCGGGATATCTGGACGTCAGCGAAGACCCCATTGAACGTCAACAGGGATTTGGGTATTCGAAAGCTTTCACCCTAAATCTACCTCTTGTTTGAAATCAAAATCTCACAAGTGAAAGAAAGAGGTTTATACTTTGCATTAGACTTTTTTTATTCTTTTATTGGTGAATAATTTAAATGATTATATATTTGTAGAGATCTCATGTGGTATTTGCTTGAAACACTTATTGAAGGGGTAAGGTCCCAAAAACCTCATAAAAAGGATTTGAGACCATACCACAAACTGGTTTTTTCAACCTTTTTAACCTTGCGCGGCCGCGCATGGGTCTTATTAAAGGAAGAAAACAATCAGTAACTTATAACCGCGCGCCCAAAGGATAACATGAATCCTTGCGCCTTCCCCAAATTAACAAAGGATCAAAACCTTTTGTTCAGATACCTCCGCCTAAATATCCAGACTTGGATATTATTTTGCCCAGACCTGGGAGTTATTCATCTGCGTCCACACGGTAAGGTGTCACACCAGATTACAACAATAATCTAGAAGGAAATACAATCGTGCACCACCCAGACGGTTATAACCGTCTGGACACGTGTCATCACCATAAGCAACTCTGAAATCACAACAAAGGCATGCAATTGGAGAGTAATCTCCACTTAATCACTTTCCACGTGGCAACTCCCCAGCCATAGATCAAACCACGATCCGTGTGCACTCACATCGGATCGAGACAACTTAACAAAGGATCAAAGAACTTAACGGAAGAAAAGATAACCGCTACGGCGTCAGCATCTTCCGTCATCTTTTCAATAACAGGTTTTCCCTCCCAAACTCCCGGATATAAATAAGAGAACTGTCCAGGTATAAACTCAGATTACTCTCACTCCTCAAATACTTATCTTCTCCGATACCAATACTTATTCTCACGCCGGAGTCGGGTCAAGGAGAGAACCCTCTTCTCCCCTTGACGAGACTAACGGTGTTCTTTTTTGCAGAATCACCGGAGAAGGAATTCCATTGCAACTGAATCAACCGAGAGAGAGCTAACCTTTTATGCGGATTCAAACCCCCTAACTATCTCGGTTCCGACCATTTAGTTAGTGTTTCTTCACTTATCATATATTTAATCCCCTTAACTTCTTCATCAAGGATTTCTTCACTTATAATATTAAGGAGATCATTTCTTTGATTACATGAGCGATTTGATTACTTGCTTATATGTATATATTAATCTTTTTCATTGATACACAATAAATAATTCTAAAATAATTATTAACTGATATGTGTATCTTATAAAAAAATAATTGACCAGGTTAATTGACAGTTAATACTATGCATATATTACAAATTATTAATTAGTTAAGTATATCACTTTATAATTTTTGACTATTGATATTTTTTTCCTCCATAAATTATATTATATATATATATAGGGTCAGGATCTACAGAAAACTGTGAAAAGTGTGAGAACGGTGAGAACGCTTATGGGTCGTCCGATCAAAACAATCCATGGACTAAATTGCGCGGTGACGTTTTCGTAAATAATATCAATTTTATTATTTGGGACGCGCTTCATTAAGGGTAAAAGGGTCTTCTACCGCTCATATTCGAAAGGCCATCAAATGATAAACGTCATTAAAAAAACGCCATTAAAAACAAAACGCCAAAAATTAGTGATAAAACGCGTTGGATATTACAGGAAGATGAAACAACATAATAACTGAATTTCATTTATTAACATTTATTAGAAGAAATTCCCTCCTATATTACGCGCCAAAAACATCATTATATAAACGAGGTAAAACATAGCTTCCATAATCACTTAAATCTATACATTTATGCAAAAACATCTTTAACCAAAAACGCCAACTTAACCAAAACGCTAAAAATGACAACAATCGTTTCGTGGAGATACACTCTGGAAATCAGGCGATTCGTTCTCCGTTTTGACAACAAAAGGAGGGTGTATGTTAAGACGGTCGGGGCAATTTTGAAGATTGAAGAAGAGGTACAGAGGGGTATCTTATCCCTTGGCATCGCTCTAGACAACGAATGCCATGAAACACATATGCTTATGAAAGCATTAACCAGAAAATTTGGACCAATCAAAGCAGATGTGAAGCCGGACCCTGTCATGACATCATGGCGTTTTGATGATGAAACTGACATGGTGACCGTTACATACGACAGCGGAGAGCAGGAAGTCTACTGGCTTGAAAACATCATGACAAAGCAGGGTCTTGATTTCATGGAAGAATTGCATAACGCCACTTGCACGAACACAGAAATGGACTCAAAATTGGAGTTAATGCAAGACATGTTCAAGTGGAGGCTTCAGAATCTTCAGGAACAAGAAGCTGATGAAGGTGAATGTGATGACATGGATGAAGATCCAGATGAAGACTCCGATGAAGAAGATGACGCAAGTGATGGATACTTTTCGGATAAAGTACCTTCTGACGAAGGGTTTTAATTTTTTTTCTTTTTTTTTTCTTCTGTGTAATCTTTTTTTTTAAGATAATTAAATGATATATTTCTCTATATATTTGCAAAACGCCAAAAAAATACTAAAAAAGGTTATTGCTTACAAAACGCCAGAAATAACAAAAAATATTTTTCCTGCTTAATATTTTATTTTCTCCGTTATTGTATTTTGTCATCTTGGTCTGCATAACGCCATTTAAAAAAATGCCAAACTTAGAAGATGAGACGTCTATCACCTATAAACTGATAAAGCTGATCAAAACAGTAAATACAAAAACAGTAACTGAAAAGACAGTTACTTTATTACTATCATTTATTACAATAAAAAAATCTCGCCTAAACTACGCGCCAAAAAACTCCTATAAGAGAGGGGTCTATACACCTTCAATTGATCACACCCAGAAAAACAAACGCCATATCCTCTAGAAACCACTCACTTTAAAACGCCAAAAAATGTTGGTTAAAATAACCACAGATGGCAAAGCTTTCACTGAAATGGATTCTTCTTCTGAGGGGGTTATCTCAATAATATTTTGCTGAATGAGATGCACAAATATTCAAGAAAAAGAGACTGATGACAGTGATATGCCATCATGTGAGCTTTGTTCTTAATAAATATCGGCATGGAATAAAGGGATCAACACAAGTGTAAAATGCTATTTTGGACTCCATTATTATAAATAGCATCAAACAAGAGTTGATCTTCAATGACATGCCACCAAACAAGAATATCACACCAAAAAATAGGATGCCACTAAGCAGCTTCGTCTGAAAAAGACGGGGTTTATGTAGGAAAATTGCCATCTAGCTAAGGTATTCAAAAAAGGTTCAAAACGCCAAAACAAATTTAAGAAGAAATAGGCCGATGACAGTGAAGATTCGGAAGAGAAATTCGATTACCATTTTTTATTTTTTTATTTTCATTTTATATTGTTTTGATATCAAGTTATATGTTGTTTTGTTATCTAATTCTCTATAAATAAAATACATTATTATATAAAACGCCAAAAACACCAAAACGCTAGTAGTATGAAAACTGTGAGAACGGGTGGTGGCAAAGCACCTTGTAAAATGTATTAAACGCTAAAAAATTTACTAAACGCCAAAAAAAACATTTGGTCTTATTGTAATCTTATGAAAATATTAATGACTCGTAGTGAATTATTGTACAAAACGCCAAAATAATTGACCAGAAAACGCTATAACGCCAAAAAATTATCTATGTGACACAAAAACAATTAATTCAACGCCAAAAAGTTTAATAAATACAATTAACACCAAAAAAAACTTAGATGCCAGAAAATATTATACCGCGTTAGGAAAATAAAAGAAGATTGAAAAGACAAAAAAAACCCTCAGACCCTGATCATGTCCCGCGCCACGTGTTGGGCCAGCATGCGTTCTCACCGTTCTCACACTTTTGAGCGTTTTCCCCTTATCTCGTTTCTATATATATATATATATATATATATAGAGAGAGAGAGAGAGAGAGAGAGTGATGAAGGTTAACGTACATTATGGCTTAACGTACATCACATACGACAGGTAATTACGCACGTTCATTTTAAAATCACGCACGTTATAACTCAAAAATCCAAAATCACGCATGTTGAAATACAATAATCACGCATATTGAAAATATTAATCACGCATGTTATAGAACAAATCACGCACGTTGTTGTACGTGAAGTACGTTAATCCGTAATGTATGATATACTTTATCTCTCTCTCTCTCTCTATATATATATATAGGGTGGGGTTCATGCGAGAACCACCTTTATTGCGAGAACCGCGAGAACCAATGTGAACGGATGGCAATTTTGTAAATAATAAAAAAAAATCTAAAATCCCGCTCCCCGCTACGGACGTCAGCGTTTAATTTAAATATGATCGATAAAACAATTTCAAGTCCAACAACTATCACAACCAACACAACTCTCCCAAATCAGTCGATTTTTTCCCAAAAAAATCTCATAAAAACAGTCTGATACTGACTGACGCTCCCAATTCCAGCAGTTCATCAGCAATATTCGCCATACGATCATCGTCGCTATTCAATCGCCATCCGCACATTAATCGCCGGCTCAAAATTAGGGCAAAAAACGGCCATACCGAATCGATTTAGGGCAAAAAACGGTCATACTCGGCATATTCGGCGAGGTTTATATATTACGAAGAGCATACATCGTTGCATCGATTTACGAACTCAAAAGTTCATACAGCCGATGTAAGTTCATACTATGTAAGCTCATACAAAGTTCTTTGTGCTTGTTCATGTAGATTACAGCCGATTATGTGCTTGTTCATGTAGATTACAGCCGATGTAGGTCAATACGATTATGTGTTTGTGATTGATTTGGAATGCACATGTGCATACGATTATGTGTTTGTGATTGATTTAGAATGCACATGTGCATAATATTGTTCATATAAATACGATTACGTGTTTGTGTTTATTTTGGAATCCACATGTGCATAATATTGGTATGTAAATACGATTATGTGTTTGTGTTTGTTTTGGAATGCACATGTGCATAATATTGTTCGTGTAAATTACAGCAGATGTTGTGCATATGTGTTTGTGTTTGATTTGGAATGCACATGTGCATAATCTTGTTAATGTAGATATTTGGAATGCACATGTGCATAATCTTGTTAATGTAGATTACATCCGATGAAAGTAGATTACATCCGATGTTTGTTCATGTAGATTACAGCCGATGTTGTGCATATGTGTTTGTGTTTGTTTGTTCGTGTAGATTACAGCCGATGTTGTGCATATGTGTTTGTGTTTGATTTGGAATGCACATGTGCATAATATTGGTAATGTAGATTACAGATGAGCCGATGTTGTGCATATGTGTTTGTGTTTGATTTGGAATGCACATGTGCATAATATTGGTAATGTAGATTACAGATGATGTAAGGTTAATAGATGATGTAAGGTTAATATGATTATGTGTTGGTGTTTGATTTGGAATGCACATGTGCATAATATTGTTCATGTAGATTACAGGTGTAAGTAATGTTGTGCATATGTGTTTGTGTTTGATTTGGAATGCACATGTGCATAATATTGGTAATGTAGATTACAGATGATGTAAGGTTAATAGATGATGTAAGGTTAATACGATTATGTGTTGGTGTTTGATTTGGAATGCACATGTGCATAACATTGTTCATGTAGATTACAGATGTAAGTAGATTACAACCGATGTAAGTTCATACGATTATGTGTTTGTGTTTGATTTGGAATGCAAATGTGCATAATGTGATAACTTATGGTTGTACTTATGGTTTTGGTTCATATTTATGCTTGATTGGTATGCACATGTGCATAACGTGTTGGAATGCACATGTGCATAATGTGATAACTTATGGTTTTACTGATAACTTATGGCTTTACTTATGGTTTTGGTTCATATTTATGCTTGATTGGTATGCACATTTGCATAACATGCTAAATTATGTTTATAATTTGTAACCGACTTTGTTTTTTCGGGTCAATGTGATAACATATGTATATATTGATAAATTATTTCATAGTTGTATGTATGCACATGTGCATAGTTATAGTTGCATAGTTATAGTTATGCGCGTGTGTTGGTTCATATATATTGTTGATAAGATATGTCATAGTTGTATGTATGCACATGTGCATATCTGAAGTTGCATGGTCATAGTTGTATAGATGCATATGCCCGATGATGTATAGCGGATTTTGGGAACGTATAATGGATTTTGTATATGTAGTTTGAAATAACATACTAACAAAGTAATACAAATTAAAATTAATATACATTCTCATTATATACAGTAAAATGGAAAAAAACAAAGAAAGTTATGTTTCTCCTGAAGCCGAGAGATGAAGGGTCGAAAAGAATGCCAGATGCGACAGAAGACGAGCATGCGGTTGTTAAGCAAAAAGGTTAGAAAGTGTTGAGAACTTACTGTTAATATTAGTATTGTTAATGACGCAATATGCGGTTATGCACATGTGCATTATCAGTTTTTTTTTCAAATGTTATAACTCGCGCAAACGCATTAATTTTTTGAATTCAGGTATTTTAAAGGTGGAACAGAACGTACAAAAGGACAAAAGCATACAGAAACGAAATGATGCAACTAAACGTGTTGATGTAGATAGAAGGACAAGCAAACGGAAACACGAAGAAACAACCAAAGGTTTGGATGTAACATGTAAGACAAAGAACAAAAGGATTGTAAAATCGCGAAGACAAGTGAAAGACACCAAAGTTGATAACAATGATGGTGATGGTACGTGTTATTGGAAATAATTAATAAAAATTTGAAATGCACATGTGCATTTTTTTGTACATACATTATATAACATGTGCATGTTAATATGTTGATAAACAGGTTCAAAGAAAGAAGTTGTGTCACCGAAAGTTAACAAGACGGGGAGTAAAAAGGTTACGAGGGTATCCAACTGGCAATCGATACGAACACGCATATCACCACATCAACTTTTGGTGGGGTTAAACACATTCTCTAAACAACAATTGGTCGCAATAAAAAATATGGGGTTTGGAAGTATTATGAAGCTTAAAACAGACAGCTTGCCAGCGAAAATGTCACATTTTGTGGTAGACAAATTTAGCGGGAAAGATATGGCAATCAAGTTGAATGTTGGTAACATTGAAGTTAACGAGACTGTTATTAGCGAGTTGTTGGGATTGAGAAACAGCGGGGCTGTTATAGAGTATAAAAAGAATGAGAAAAAGAAGGATAAAGAGAATGAGGAGCAGAAAGAACATAAGGATGAACGAAAGGGGAAAAATAATGATAAAAACAGTGGGTCTGATATAGAATCTGATGTGAAAGAAGATGAAGATGAAGAAGAAGAAGATGAGGGAAATGGGATATTGGCTGAGTGGAAACGTTTATACAAAGGACGTACATTAACACCGAGTAGAATTGTCGATAGATTAGGAGATAACCCAACGGAGGATGGCATAATGTTTAAATATGATTTTTTGACATTGTTCATGAATACAATGGTGGAAATAAATAAAGATGGTAGATGCAAAACTAATTTTCTGGAATGCTTAGGCGAAGATGTGGCGGTTGAAGATGTGAACTGGTGCAAGTATATTTGTGATAGCATTAAGATGAGCAAAGATGGATGGCAACGGGATAGCACATCAAAATATTTTAATGGTGCTCTTACAATATTGGTGGTAAGTTAAGTGTTATGTTTGAAATAAGATATATAATTAATTTGTATTTTTGTATAAATTATTTTGTTTTTAGTGTGTATATATATATATATATATATTTTCACATATGGTAATAACGCACATGTGTAGATGTTATATGTGGATAGAACATTGTGTGGGGACACCAATACGGTCCGAACATCGAGTCCATTATCATTCTAGACTAAAGAAATGTTGAGCAGAAGGCAGACATGGGAAATAAAGAATGGCGGTTTTGGAAAAGGGGCGTTACGTGAAGGATATGTCGACACTCAAGTTGACGTGGAGCATGAAACGAAAGAGGATAGAATGAAGAAAGTGGAGCAAATGGTAGATAAGAATGAAGGCGAAAAGAAAAATGTGACGTTTGAGGTACGTATAATGTTTTAACAATGTTTTAACGTGATTTATTTTTTTTATTTGTTTTTTTTTGTTTTTTATGCAATTAGAACTGTGATCCAGCTTTCATTGATTATATTGTTTAAAATAATAACTTGTATTTTGTAGATTGTATGTGGTTGACATAGATATGTGTTAGGTTAAGAGACATGTGGTGGGGTTAGTGGTTAGGATACGATGTATATGATACATGTTGTGCAAGCTGATGCACATGTGCATACATATAATTTATGCATATATGATGTATATGATACATGTTGTGCAAGATGATGCACATGTGCATAATGTTGTGTCGATATGAACATATAATTTATGCACATGTGCATAATAATAATTTTAAGATGATTTGTGCAAACTGATGCACATGTGCATAATGGTGTGTTTATATGAACATATAATTCATGTTCTACAAGCTGATGCACATGTGCATAATGGTGGGTTGATATGAACATATAACTCATGCACATGTGCATAACCGTGTTTTATAATGTGATAAAGCTGCTTAATATATGCATAATGTTGGGTTGATATTATTAACTTTGTTTTATTAATGTGTTATTAATTAGGAGCATGTTCGTATGGTTGAAAGTTTAATGGCTGAGACATTAAGCAAAAAAGAGTTGTTAAATAAAGAGTTGGATGATATTTGGTACAAATATCCAAAGAATGAGAAGGTTGAAGAGTTAGTGAGGGAGTATGATAGAACGTTTAGAGGTGAAAACAAAATGTCGGTTTTGCTAAGTACAAAGGAGAAGGTTGACAGCAAAGAAAACGAAGTGATGGAGCGTGAAAATGATAAAAAGGTTAATGTTAAAATCAAAGGTGGGATGAAGGTGTTTACAAGGTCAAGAAAAAGAAGTTTAAAAGATGAAGGTGATGTGTTGGACGGTGTATCAAAAAATGACGAATGTGATGCAACGAAGGTGGATGGAGTGACAAAAAACGATGGGGATATAAAGTTAGACAAAGTTGTCGGTGAGACCATTAAGTGGGCAGAAACGGAAAAGAGTGTTATGAAGAGGCAAACACGTAGGAGGAAATAAGTAGATAACACCGTACCGAGTTTTGAGTTGTTGTCACAAAGCTCGCAAAGCTCACAAAGTTCACCAGAAGCAGACATTGGAACAAAAGTGCATGTGAGTGGTAGAGATACAAATGTGGTTGACATGAATGAGCCATTAAATGATGATGAAAAAACGTTATGACAATATTTGCTGACAACCATCGACGACAAACGAAGGTATGGACGTGTATTATAATGTTATGTTATTATTTGTTGTGACATAATAATTTAGAATTACAATCTGATGTACAAACTAATATTGTAGGGCGGAGAGCAAAAAATGTAATGTGGACGATCAAGAAATAGATGTTGAAAAGGAGAAGAAAGAGATCAGCATGTCATTCAAGTAAGATTAAATATGCATTAATATTTATTTATAAATCTGTTACATATTGTAGTATAGGAAGCAATTTGTTTAGTAATGACATAAACTTTTGACATATAAAGCATTTAATCAGTAAATTCAGAATAAATAGGTGGGTTGTTTATACTGTTCGCATGTTATAAGGGTCTGGTTGGTTGCGATTGATTAGGTTAGCGGCTGTTGTGGTTTGAAGGGTAGTTAAAAATTTAGTGTAGGTATATGGGCTGATGAATTTTGGCATAAAAATATGGTGTATAGTATATGAAATGTATTCTATGCACATGTGCATACAGAACATAACTGATGTAATTTATTGTGACGATTACAGCACAACTATTTTTGAAACCTCACATGGAATGACAACACGCGCATTTTTGATAAACACATTGGAGGATGGGCAATGGATCTCACAAAACGTGATAGATTGTTGGGCGGCTATTTTGAATTACGAAGAGAAAAAAAACAATACATCAGGGAAAAGGCGATTAAGGTGTTATACGACAACTATCGTAAGTGTGTTATAATTCATGTTTAACAATCATATTTAGGATATTTATATTTGTGTGTGACATGTATTTATGTAATGTGCAGCCGGATTATATGTTGAAAACGAAACAGACGGAAAAACAGGCGTTAACAATATTAACTTCACACTTGAAGGAGGTTGTTGAGTGTAACAATAAAATGTTGGAGTTAAAAGAATTTAACATCATAATAATACCAATGATCGAAAGAAAGCATTTCTATATAATATGCTTTGATTTAGAGAACGCAAAGGTCGAAGTTATTGATAATATGGTGAGTAACCGCGGGTTTTATAGAATGTCAGCAAGAACAAAATTTAAAGAAAATGGAACGCCATCTAAAGTGGTAAGTCTAGATTTTTTTATATTAAATGTTATATTTGAAAATAAGGATATATGAATATGACATGTAGTAACATTCAATATTATTATTTTTTTGTAGAAAAATTACATGGTTGGCTATTTGAAGAATGTTAAACATCCAAGCGCGGCACGCATGGCAGCCGCACCGTTGACGAAGAAAAAACTGGAATGGGCGACGAGCGATAATTTCAACGATTGTGGCGTGTTTGCTATGAGGCACATGGAGATGTACAAAGGGAGTGAAGTCGAGTTTGAATGCGGTTTTAGTACGCGAAAAAATATTCAAGACATGCAATTGCAAAACCTGAGGATGAAGATTGCAACAAAACTGTTACTATCAGAGGCGAACGTGTATAAGGCAACGGTTATGTACCTCGCAAGAAAAGCAACACAAAATTTGGGAGATGAAAGAATGCGGAAATTGTTGGAAAAAGAGGGAGCAAAACAAGAAAATGTTGGAACACTCTTAGCAAATGGAAGAATGGGGATAAAGTTTGAGGGTAGTAGTTCATGACACGTAGGTAGTATTTCTAGTTAATTAGTGATACTTGAACATTAAACTGGTACTTTGGATTGTTTTGTTTGGTTAGGCATGTTAGATGGTTGTGTTGGGAAGGTAACAAGTGGGTACAGTTATGATGCATGTTACAGTTTTGGTTAGTTGTGGTTGGAACTAGATAATCATGTTACTAATATTTGTTGGTTGATATATTGAGAAGTTGGAATTTTAGCAAATTGGTAATGTGTATTGTAGAAATTGTTATGTTGGATGGGTGATATGGTGATCAATGTTTGGATTTATAGTTCATATAGTTTGTTGTTTATGCACACGTGAATTAATATGGTGAATTAATATGGTTACAGCAACAAGTTCGTATTGTTTGTTGTTTATGCACATGTGCAATAATATGGTTAAATGACCATATGCACATGTGCATAAAGTGATATGAATGCACGTTATTAGTTATAAATTGTGCGTTTGTTAAAATATGGCTTGAGTTATAAATTTATATGTTTGTTAAAATATGGCATGTAGTTAAATGACCCGTATGCACATGTGCATACAGTGTTATTAGTTATAAATTTATATGTTTGTTAAAATATGGCATGTTACGTTGATTAATAAGTTTAATGACCCGTATGCACATGTGCATACAGTATGTGCATAAAGTGATAAAACGCACAGATTAAAGGTTAAGTTTGTATAATGTATTACAATTGGGTATAGCTAACAAATGGTTTTAAATTCATACTAGTAACATGTATAATGTTAAACAATATTATATTGATAAACAGGTGGTTTAAAAAAACGTAAAATACTTGTAAATACATATGCACATGTGCATATGACATATGACAAGTTAATCATCAATATAGATACTGTAAGTTAAATGGGTACTAATAAAAAATAAACAAAACAAAATTGTAAATACATATGCACATGTGCATATGACAAGTTAATCATCAATATCAATACTGTAAGTTAAATGGGTACTAATAAAAAATAAACAAAACAAACATTAGTAGTCATAATTAGATAAGTTCGGTAATCATAAGTTGTAATATATAATACATCAATCAAGAATCACGAGCTATGTTGGATGGTTTGCGACGTCTGGTTGAACGCCTAAGGCTTTGATCAGGCTCAAAAGACTGTTCAGATTCACGCCTAACATTTGTTCGCTCAGGTACGGGAGGTTTTTGCATGGAGGCGGGGTATTCAGATGCATCGTAATCAGAAGAATTATACTCATCGATGTCATCATTGGTGTCATCGTCGGTGTTATCGAGATCAACATCAGTATCATCAGAATCGGAATCAGACGGGTCGGGTAGTCCAGCGGCGATATCAGCAGCACGTTTAGCTGCTCGTGCAGCAAGTTTGGCAGCTTTGATTTTCTCGCAATTGCGGGAATCGTGGTCAAATACATACTTGTTGTATTTGTTGCATAAGCGGGCGGCTTTTTGTCGTTTACCGGCTTTCTTTCGTTTATCTTTAATGTTTTGAACACCGGGGTCGATCCGTTGTTTTTTGATCCCACAACCTTTGTTTCTAATACCTTGCGGAGGATGGACACTTGTGCTTAGATTTGAAGGTATGTTTAAGATGTCACTGATGTTTGCAGTTTTTTGAACGGAACGAGGATGAGGATCACACGGGAACGATTCGAATACGCGGTTTCTGATGCGTTTGATCTCATAAGATAAGGAACGTAGCTGATCAGGATTGCGTCTGAGTCGGTTTGTGCATTGATTGACTAAATCCATTATTTCATTGTGGATGATAGCAAACTCGCTGTTGTTAGATGAGTACATGTTAGATATGCTATGAACAACTGACGGGAGCACGTCTCGTTTCCAACGTGGAGTGATGTAGTGGGACGGTATCCGTTCAATTTGGTGGTAACGGAATATACAGAATACATGTCGGCATAGGTATCCAATAAGAGTGAACCCAAGACATGTACAGCTTACTGTTTGTTCAGGTATATTGAGTGACACCTGCACATGTGCATAACATATATTATAAATAGAATGAATAATGAAGGGTAATATGAACAAGTGAATAAGTTATAATGTTTAATAAAATAAACATTTGAATAAGTTTTAATGTATATTAAAATAATCGATTCAAATACACTGTTTGATATATGAACAAGTGAATAACATAATACAAATTTTGATACATGCACATGTGCATAACAAAAAAATTAATCAAACAGAAGGTTATAATAGGTATACACATAAGACAAAATTGTGATACATGCACATGTGCATAACAAAAAATTAATCAAACAAGAGGTTAAAATAGATATACACAGAAGACAAAATTGTGATACATGCACATGTGCATAACAAAAAAATAATCAAACAGACAGTAGACATAACATGACAAAATTTGATACATGCACATGTGCATAACAAAAAATTAATCAAATAGACAGTAGACAGTTATAATAGATATACTGATGTTAATATGTAGTAATGGTATATTAGGGGTATCATGCACAAATAAGTTTGTTGATATATGCACATGTGCATAATTGGGTATTTAAGACGTATTAAAATATATTGGGTAGTTATGTTGTGTATATTGAACATTAAAACATATTGGATAGTAAGGACATACCTCAAATTCATTGACATAAGACATGTTTGATTTGCAGTGACGAACAGTGTAATTTTTTATGTCGGTCGTTCCAGGACGTTCAATTGGCATGCAATGGAACATGCCCATGTATATTTCTTTTCGAACTTCAAGAAACATGGACCATGTATATGTTTCGGACGCGTGTGCCTCTATGCGAAGACCGGTAGATAAACGAGGGGTCGACATATCGCTTTTAAATTCGAGATCTCGTTGTGTATGCCGTTGAGCATCAATACTGGTTTCAAAACACATTAAAAATTGAACTAATGTGTTAGTTTCTGACGAGTTGACTTTAAAACGCGCGTTTAAGCTCTCGCATCTTGATGTAGTCTTCATCAGACAACACATCGGTATCTCTCTGAAATAACACGGGGCCCATTCATGACGTATAGCAAACATCTCACAAAACCACGGATGATTGTCTAGGTGATATTCATCCATTAACACATGCCATCTTTCTTCAAATGTTTGTGGTGTGATGAATAAATTCCACACCAGCTTATGTATTGACGAACGAAGAGTGGTATTATCAAGGATGTCATTTGAAATCTGTAAATGAGGAAACATGAATAATAAAAAGTTGAATTATTTAATCATATTATATGGTTTAATTGGAACCGTGTTAATATTAAAAATAGAGTGTTTACCTTGGACGGAAGTTTTCTCATTATGTGCCACATGCACAAACGATGGATAGAGTTTGTGAAAACGGTTGATACAGCTTGTTTCATTGATGCGTCTTGGTCAGTGAGAACAAAGATTGGTTGTTTCTTATGTGCAGCCAGAAAGGTGTTTAGTAACCATGTATACGACTCTATAGTCTCATCGTATAACATGCCAGCGCCAAAGATAACACACTTCTTGTGATGATCAACTCCGGTGAATGGCACAAAAATCATTTTGTATCTGTAAATAAAACATATGATATTAAAAAATTATTAATAATTTCACATGGTGAAAAAGTATAGTATCTTACTTGTTGGTGTCATATGTAGCGTCAAATGCACACACATCACCGAAAGCCTCGTAATTTCGCAATGATACGAAATCAGCCCAAAAGAAAGATCGCAACTCATTGTCAACTATGACACAATCAAAATAGAAATCATTAAGATTGGTAACTCGAGATCTCATGGTATGTAAGAGGATGTCTGCATGGCGTTCACCGATGAATGCACGTATGTCTCTAGAGCAATTTTTGAAATCTTCTGTTGTGCCACGAACATTTTGAGGTCCGCCTTTAAGTGATGCTTGAATGTTATATGCAACAGTTGGGCCGATTTTGTTAAGACTAACTTTGTGGATGAATTGTTGCTCCTCAAATCCAAGTTTTATGTTTTATTTTAACATGTTGGCGTGATCGCTACCAATCATGCAATGGTTGTGCGCGGCGATGAAATCATATATTTTGTATTGTTCGGTAGCACGATCAAAACTCACTTTAATACGCGCACAACACCCGGAAACTGTGAATCGGCTTCGTCTGTGTTGTTTCTTGGATTTATCATATATGGTTGGAGCATTTTTGGATGGAGCATTGGGATCAGATTCTGTGACCCGTGGTTGTCCTTCTCTTGAACATAATATATATCTACGAATGCAGATTTTCATATTAGGATTGTCATGATATTTTTTGTTCTTCGATGTGCCGATACGAGTAGAAAACCCGGATTGTGTAGCATACGTATTGTACATCATGACAATATATTCCCAATGGGTAAATGTACTATTTACCACAGGAAGGTATCTAACATCAACTTGAGGTATCCAATACGGGGTGCCATTAGGTGTAGCATGTATGGCAGCCGTAATCGTTCCTATAAGAAATAATTAATAAATTAAATAATAGTGAGAAATAATTAATAAATTAAAAATTTGTCAACATGATATACAGACGAATAGTATAATTGTAATTAATATGCACATGTGCATTGGCAGTTAATGTACGAGGTCATAAGTTATTTTTTTTCAATCATAATGCACATGTGCATAAATTTGCATTGAAACATAATTTGATATAAGATGCATAATTTGAAACATGAGGAACTTAACACAATGCACATGTGCATATAACATTTAGTAATCATAATTTACAGCATAAAACAATTGTAAACATGCAATGTAGTTAACACAATGCACATGTGCATATAATATTGAGTAATCATAATGAACAACATAAAACAGTTGTGAACATGATACAAAGGAGTATATCATTGAACAAGTCACATTTTACATAATGAACAACATAAAACATGCAATGTAGTTAACACAATGCACATGTGCATATAATATTGAGTAATCATAATGAACAACATAAAACAGTTGTGAACATGATACAAAGGAGTATATCATTGAATAAGTGACATTTTACATAAAATGGATATAAAATACCTTTAGTTTCAAACCGAATGAATTGTAAGTGTTGATGTTCTGTGCTTGTAGGTGCTGTACCAGTAGATGTGGTGTTACCAGTAGATGTGGTGTCAACGGATAACGATTGATCAAGTAAATTAGCAGTTTCAGAGCCTACGTTGCCTGATGTAAACATTGAATCAAGCGTCTGTATTTCAAACCCATGAAGGGTGTGTCGATTTGCAACTGGGTTTGCAACTGTTGTAAACACAGGATTGTAACTTTCATTTGGATTAACAACAGGTAAGGTATTGACATCAACATCAGACGGACCCACAGCAGAAATATCAGACGGACCCACAGCAGAAATAGGATTTACATTGACATTAGATGGGTCGCAAAAACTAGCATCGTGATGTGGATGATACGAAGAAGATGTTGTATGATGATCATCAGATGCCGTAGGTTCAACTCCAACACGAGATGAGTCAGACGAAGCCATGAGTATCCGAAATCATTATACCAACGACGAAATCAGTATCACAATTGAACCCCCCATAAAATGTGTATGTCCACGCCGCCGTGAAAATGTAGAAAATCAGTCGTCGCCGTGAATCTGTAGAAATCAGTCGCCGCCGTCGTCGATTATGCAAAATCTCCAACGAAACCCTAGTTTGAAAAAGACAACAGTGAAGATATACCCTACTTTGAAAAAGACGGCAGTGAACAATAGATGAGGAGCGCGTGTTTTTTTTATTAAATATCATTAATTACAAGTTTGCCACGTGTTCACATTGGTTCTCGCGGTTCTCGCAATAAGAGGTGGCTCCTAACGGATCTTTATCCTATATATATATATATATATATATATATATATATATATATATATATATATATATGATTCGGTTCAAGGGAGAACCAGCCCCAGATATAAGAACCATGGGAACTCTTTTTACCACTAAAATTTTGACATGTCAATTGTGACACCAGTAAATTGCGGCTCTTAATTACGCGTAAAACGAACATTAAGACAATTAAAAGTATTGTTTATGACGCAAATTAACTTAATTAGACCCTTGGAGTATCTAGGAACGTCTAAACTGTGACACTTGTGCTCCGTAAACACCACACGATGTAGGACAATATCTTTTATCAAGAAACAATGTGTTTTTGGTCTCAATGTTTGCTTTTTATGTTTGACAATTTCACGTTTTGATTTTAAGTTCAATTTCAAGCTTTAAATCGCTTTCTAGAAAGTTAAACGCGAACTGATACGTAAATGTAACCAGTTTAATGCGGAAAACACTCCGAAACAGTGACATAGGCTTAACATACCTTAAATAACTTTTATATAACTTAGAAATAAGTTTTGAAGGCTTTGGTAGGTCAAAAACAAGTTTATTCGATCACATGGACTATTTGCGTCAAACTGTGAAAGTCTTCTGATTCGTACTGTAACGAACGTTTCAGAACTTGATCATAAGCTAAACATACCCTAAATATCCTTTACATAGCTTAGAAATAAGCTTTGAGGGGTTCGTTATGCGAAAATATGCTTATTTGATCAATAGGGACTAAAAGCGTCAAAAAGTGCATAAGTTTGCATTTACGCGCATATCTCACGTTCTGAACATATCCGGACACCCAAAAATTTTTGAAATAATTAAAATATTTTATTTTAGTGATTGGAATGCAAAAATATCACTCGTCGTGTAATTTGGATCGATTTTTACGACTTCCGTCGTAATTAACCGAACAACGCGATCGTATGACCAAACGAACCGACATCCGAGATGTTTTTGAGCATATTTTAAGTTCCCTATACTTTAACTTCATTTTAGAGCCTTGAAATGGGGTTAACGGGGTTTAAACATGTCAAAAATGCATCAAAAACCAAGTTTTGGGCTTGCAGGGACTAAACTTGACAATCTGTGAAAGTTGCTTAGGAGGGGCGTGTAAGACTCAGTGTGAGTCTACGCGGCCCGCGACAGACTGTCAGACAGAAACTATGAATCTGGTCATTTTGGCTGAATTTGATGGTTTTGATCCTTGTTTTGCAATACCATTTGATGGTTTTTAAGTCCCCTAGTATTATAAATCAGTGGGCACACATGTAAGGTCTAGATTAAAGCACGAATTACGAGAAATGATCCTAACGATTCTTGGAATTCTATAAATACCCACCATTTTTCATTTCACAACTCACACATTTGATTCAATCTGCTCTAAGTTGGAGTTTTAACACTTCATACCTGAGTATTTTGAATCAAATCTTCCTTGCTTGGACCTTTTGTAAGTTTCTTTCATGCTTTTATTGCTTTTCAAGCGTGAAAGTCAAACAGTGTTTGACTTTCTGCTTTGACCACAATTTGGTCAACACAAAGTTCGTTTGAACTTTGCAACGTGAGCGTAATCACGATGGTTATAGTCCCTTGTGACTATACCTACTGATTACCATGTTGATTAGGCATAGTGACGAGTCATAATTTCGGTCAAAATACGCGTTTATGCGTATTTTGCAACGAAGCTATCTTTGGGTATCAAAACACTTTGTTTTGATATCAAACTTGTTTTCTAACTTAGTTAAACATGTTTTAACATGTTTAACTCGTCACTTTTAGTTTAGTACTTGTGTAAGGTCGTAAGTCAAGCGGTCTAAACAACCGCTTAGATTTCGAACCCGAACCGTTTGGTCGATCATTAGGATCCGACCAAACATATTTTGTGACCACATTTGTATAGGGAATAACCTTCTGAGGTTATACCTTATGGTCACTTCGTTTAGTTAGTTGTGTGATAGGTAGTTTATATGCCTTAGGAAATGACCAAAATGCCCTTTTTACGCATAATTTCATTTTAAGCATATGTAACCAATATTTTGACATCTAAACTGATTATATAACATAACTAGATATGTTAAGGCATATAATACTTGTCATAGGACTAGTTAGGCGTCTCGAACGTGCATTCGCGCGAACGACGCGTTAAAGTAGCATAAGCTACCTTAATGGGTCGTAACGATTCATAAGCACTTAATATAGGTTCCGATTTAGAATGTAGGCTTTGTTAAACCACATCACATGAGTTCCAATACTCATTTGGTTTAACAAGACCTCATTCTACCTGATCTTCCGATTTAGGTGTCAATTCACTAACATAGTATCCGTTACACTAGGAACCGCTTCAACACTTGAACACTTGGTCTTTTGAGCTTTGTTATACCTTTTGAACAAGAACTATACGCAATCCCAGGCGAGTACATAGTTCCCCTCTTTTACCGTTTTCAAATGTTTTGGGGTGATTCATATGTGTAACCGATTTGTTTTCTAAATGTATGGCATATATGTGTTTACTAAGTGCTTTTATGTGTATCATTCCGATTATGCAAATGCGATGCTTATCCTTAAAAAGATCTACCTATCTTCATAGTTAGATTCTTATAGGATATTTGAAGTACAGCCTTAGATCTTCCTATCTTCATAGTAAGGTTTTTAAGAAGTACTTTACGACTCGATGGTTGGTTTATGTGTAGATTGTTGGTGATTTAGATAACGAAACTAGATAATACAATAAGCACATGGTGGATACACCGTTGGTACTTCCTATATATAAGTGTGCTTATTGTATTACCCTTCATGGCGTTATCCCGAATCACTATTAGGATTTAGGATGTTTTGGTACAATGATACGATGTGACGAGAACCTGATCCCTGTAGTATCTATCTATCTTCATAGTTAGACATATATGGGATGTTTAGAGTACTGATACTGGAGTCCTTGTTTGGATTTATTGTGTACTTTAATGCGAGTTTGACTAGACGATGTGACTAGAACCTGATCCCTGTAGTATTTATCTATCTTCATAGTTAGACATATAGGGGATGTTTAGAGTACTGATACTGGAGTCCTTGTTTGGATTTATTGTGTACTTTAATGCGAGTGTAACGAGACGATGTGACGAGAACCTGATCCCTGTAGTATCTATCTATCTTCATAGCTAGACATATATGGGATGTTTAGAGTACTAATATTGGAGTCCCTGTTTGGGTTCATTGTGTGCTTTAATGCGTGTTTACGAGTTGGAACGAGTTAACGATTTATGTGATTATGTGGTAGTTGTGATTTAGATAACGAAACGGGTGTAATAAAATAAGAACATGGTGAATACGCCGCTGGTACTTCCTATATATAAGTGTTCTTATTTTATTATTCTTGTAGCGTTATCTGGATCACTTTAGGGTTTTGTGTACTATTGTTTCTATATTCGATTATCGAAATCTTCATAGAATCTCCCATATCTTTATATGTTAGATTCTTAGAAGGATATCTAAAGTATTATCATGAATCATTAATTTGATTTATATAATACTTACAGAAGTTTTGATTTATTTCAAAACAGTTATTATTAATCCTTAAATTGAATTTCTAATAACACATTAACAATTTTTACGATGGTTTAAACGAGATTACGATGTATGGTATAAAAATGACTTAGTAATAATCATAGTGCCATATACAAATCTATTTGTCACGAGTTTTCACAATCAAGATTATGTATTGCAATACTAAAATTTTGCCATCCTTTGGCTTCAAGATTTATTTTCAATTTGACAGCTATCGTAGTTGTCAAAGTATTGCAATACCAAATGTTTTGCCATTTATATGGCCAATAAAACCTATGTATTCGCCGACATTTTTATGCTGACTGTTTTTCACATATGTTTCAGGTTTTCAATTATTCAAGCATGCAACGCATAGGGCTGCATACGGGCCTTAGACTTCTAAATCAAAAGACAATTACATGTATTCTTTGTTTGTAAAACGATGTTGTAACACCCTTATTATTATTTAAAGGTTTTCGTATAATTTACGAAAATAAATGGGTAATTATGATTTCAAATACATTGAAAATACGGGTTCATTAATACTTTTACAGAATTAGAACTATACAATATAACATGTGTGAGTTTCGTCATTTAACATAACAACGATACATAGTGCGGAAGCTTGTAACTTAATCGTGTTCGGTTCTTCGTTGAGCTTGATCATCCTCCGGTACTGTAAATATACCTACAATCCATAAAACATGAATTGAATCAGTCATACGTAGTTTAAAACGTGTCAAAACGAGTCTAGGAAGCTGAACTGATTGAAATACAAATTTTTCAACAAAAAGGGGTTATTTCGCGCCACGTGACGGCGCCATGTTGCTCCCTCGCGTGGCGCGGGGGAGGCACTTTTCCAGCAGGTCTGCAGCTCAGTTTCAGCTATGCCAGTTTTCACGGAAACGGCCATAACTTCTTCGTTATTGATCCGTTTTACCCGATTCTTTTTCCTACGCGTCCGTAATTTAATCCTCCATCTTATGGAGTTAAAATCCTACATCCAACATAAGAAATTTTGAGACTTCTAAGCCTTCGACTCGTTACCTTTTTACCGAATTTTAACCTGTTTATGCATTTTATCAAACAAACGTATTTATTTGATTCCTATATCTCATACACTTCTTCAAATTAATGTTACCTACCATATTAGGTTCTAATCATAGGTTTATTACACAATTTAAACCCGTTTTCGCTCGTATGCTTATTTTGACCCGTTAAGGGTATTTAAGCACTTTAAAGCTTGAAATCGCTTTCATTCATTTCTAGCATCTTATTCCTACATTTCTTATCAAGTAATCTTCAACTACAACTCTTTGTGTGTTGGATTTCAATGTGTATATCTATATGTTCCGAGTTTTACCCTTCGGATTGTTATTTTACGGCAAGACTCAAATAGAGCTATTTGACTAACGTATTACATCTTTCAACTTCTACACTTATTCTAAGTATTTATTTAATCATGAAAATCGTTTCCAAACAACCTTTAAGGGTTGTTTGCTCAATTTAACCTACAAGGGCGTTTTGGTCAATTTTGGTCCTTCTTTTACGACGAAGGACTGTCAGATACTTGTTTGACCCAAAAATTCGATCTTTTAACTATAACCTTGTTTAGAAGCCATTATGTTTCTAAAACACTACAATTATAACTTGAATTATTCGGTTTATCTTTAAGATAACCAAATATCCAATTTGACCTTGTTTAACTCTTAGAAAACCTCAAGTTCTACATGATGAGTTGAATCATTATACATACCTGGCTCGGATCAATATATTGACCCGTTTCAATACCTTGACTTAGTAGCCGCTAAGCAATAGCGATGTGCGTATCCATTTGATATTTATTCCTATAAACATGTAACTCAACAAACCATTAGTCGATATTGTCAAAGGGAGATAATTTCACCTTTTGACCCGTTTATTTACCTAGTGATCTTCGTCACTTCAACTAAATGCCAATTTCATGTATTATGCTAATTTAAAGTCTACTAACGAAAATACGAAATCAAGCATAACGTAACGGAACCGTAGTTACGTACCTTTTAAGCATCCTTTCCAAACGTGTATTTCCACCGGCTTGTCCATTTGACGATCCGGATTCCTCGCCTAAAGAGTTCAATTCGCAATCCGTTTAGAACCCTTTTTCAATCATGTATCGCATAATTCGCTAAATCATCACAATCATGCGTTTTAACTTTAAATTTCAATTTCGAGCCTTCTTTGGGGCATTTTTACAAACACCTTAAGGGCAGAATTTTAAATAATTCATTAACAAGCTCATAACTTGTCATATAACCCGAATTTTCATCAATCAAACTATTTAACACAAATATTTGCCTTTACAAATTCTGAAATAACTTCACATATGTCAAATTACACTAGAACAACCCTAAATTTCCTAGTGTTTATCAATGTTCTACATAACCCACTAGTCACCTACAATGGTGACCATGGATTTCACTAGAATTTAGCATAATTTCAACATGTACTTGTCTAGGGTTTACTCCTAGACATTTTAATGTTCCTAATTCATCTACAATTCCTACATGCATCATCAGATTTCAAGTTCTCTAAATTCATGAGAATTTCAAGTAGAGAATTTTTGTTAAATTTTACATACCTTATGATCTCCTTGCAACGGGGATCATTAATCTATGCTCGATTTTCGTTTTGGACTTGGTTTGATCCTTCAATTTGTGAGATTAGTGAAGCTAGGGTTTTTGAAGCTCCTGGGGATGCTTCTGGTCGAACTGAACACCCACAAAACACACTTAATGTGTGTTTTATTTTTAAGTTTTTCTTTTTATAACTTAACTTCCCATTTACCCGCATTTGGTCCCTCTTGTTTGGTTAGTTTATTAAATAGGTCACAACCTACTTAACTTTTAACAACATTACCATTTTTTTTATAAACTAGGTTAAACATTCCTAGTTAATTTAACGAGTTCGGGGAATTTACGACTAAGTTTATTTTAAGTCCCGTTATCTCGGGCTTCTATAAACTTTATTTCTTCGAAAACTTTCATTTAACTTTTATTTTAATAATAGGCTTGTTTATTTAAGAATCATAATATTCACCGGGTTACTTTTACCACTAAAGGTAAATTACCCGTCTTTTAGTATAAACGTGGTTTGATTACCAAACCCGTTTTCGGGGTGTTACAGATGTTAATAATATTGAAACAATTTAGTACCAGTAGTTGTGAGCAATTTGTAACGTGACTCCCCGATATTTCCGCCACGTGTTGTTGTATTACGCGATTGGGGTGTTACAGATTGGTATCAGAGCACTGGTTATAGGGAATTAGGTTATTAGCATGCCTTGAACCTAGTCTATAACCTTCCTAGGACCCAAACATGAGTAGACTTAGGACTTCTTTTCCTAAATCCTCATCCTTATTCGTGCCATAACTATTCTATGATTTACAAATCATCTAGCCCTAGATGATTTATCCTCAACCTTAGGCCTCATACCTTAGGGTATTCCTCAAAATGTTTTCTCAAAACATTTTCATTGAAATATTTTTCAAAATGATTTCTTAAATGTTTTTGTCAAAATATTTCACATGTTTTATCTCAAACGATTTGTATCAAAAGATTTCTTAAATGTTTTCCTCAAACGTTTTTCGTCGAAATCTTGACATGCAATCTGGAAGGGTGGATGCTTGTACCCCGAGTTTTCTGTCTAAGGCTAGAGTGTTCGTACAAATCCGCATTATCGGGCCAGTCACTCTTACCTAGGAACTCTTAGGGTGAGTGTCCACTCATAGGCTAAAGCATGTCTTCGTGAAGCATTATAAAAACCTATCCATCCTAACCATGTCGAACGATTTCTAAACAACCTTTGTGACACCTCTCATTCATATTACCCTCAGTAATATGTTTGCTATTCACAACAACCGAAACAACTTTCCTTTCACAATACTATTTCATCATATTACCTTCGGTGATATGTTTAATTCGAGACGATTGAAATGAATTTCATTTCATTTCATGACACTATGAGATCCTATTTCATTTTCAAAACACTACCTTTGTCTTTCAAAATTTCAAATTTTTACCATTTGGATGAGAATTTTCAAAATTTCAACACAAAGTTTCTTTCTTTTAAAGATTTAATTTAAAACGTTTTATCTTAAAAACAATGAAATTTTTAAAGAGTAAAGGAATTTATAACACAAACCATTAACTTGGTTTGTATTCTCTCATCCAAAAATATTACAAAAGTTTATTTCTCAAACAACTCCTGCCTCAAAACAAGATCCACAACACTATATATTCTAAGTACAAGAACGAGACCTATGAACGAGATTTTTACTAGATCAAAGTTTTCACAATACAATGATACTATAAACTCATAACAAATTAATGGATCTAACTTATTTGGTTTTTACTATAGTTGTACTTTCAAGTTGCCTCCTAGACGCGATCAAATTGAGAATGCTGCTCTCGCAGCCACAATCGTTCAACAGATGATTGCTACGATTCCGAACCTCATTACTCAGATAAACCAGGCATATAACAATAACTATAATAACAATGCCCAGTGTAACTTCAAAATGTTCAATTCAGCTAAGCTATCGAAATTTTCTGGGTCTGAAGGAGCAACTGTTCTCCTACAATGGTTTGAAAGTATAGAAAGCACATTCCGCCATGTTAAGTGTCCTAATGAACGCAAGGTAGATTTCGCCTCGAGTGTGTTTCAAAGGAGAGCGCTCACCTAATGGAATGGTATTATGAGAGACCGAGGTGCCGATGTAGCAATGGAATTAACGTGGGAAGAATTTAAAGATCTTATGAAGAAAGAATTCTGCCCACGACGCGAAATAAGGGCACTTGAAAATGAGTTATATTATCTAAAGCAAGATAGTGGGGAAAACCGTGCCTACACTGACCGATTTGAACAGTTAAGCCTACTTTGCCCCACTATGGTCACACCTTTGGATCGGGCCATTGAGAAATATATTGATGGCCTACCTGATCCTGTCCAAGACATTGTCACTGGCAGCCAACCTGCAACGCTTAGGGAGGCTAAGGAATTAGCCACTATCTTAACCGACTCCCAGGTTAGAAAAGGTAAACTATTTCGAGATGGAGATAAGAAACAAAACACCGAAACTACTAATGGAAATTCAAAAAGAACAAAGGCCGAATCTTCTAAAGATTCTAAGAAGCGCAAGGCTTCAAAGAATTTTGCAATTCCTGCACCAGTTCCACTAAACTCAGTACCCTTTAAGGGATTTTATCGTGGAACGCAACCTCGGTGCAATCATTGCAACTATCATCACGCGTCAAATTCTCCTTGCCGCCAGTGTACAATCTGTGGTTTATTTGGACATCTAGCTATGACCTGTCGTATCCAGAACCGGGCAGCCCCTACTCAGACTCGCCCTAGAGCATGTTTTAATTGCGGTGATTTAAATCATTTCAAGCGAAACTGCCCCAAGCTTGCCAATGCTAATGGACGAGTGTTCAACGTCAATGAGGCTCAAGCTAATGATCAAGCACTTATGATCATTTGAACCTCTATATTTTCTGTTAATTTTGAAAACAATGTACATATTTCATCTATGTTTGTAATGACAATATCAATTTCAAGAAGTTTGTCTTTATCCTTGTTAATCATTTTCCAGTTTCAAACTCTAATGTGATTACACTATGTGTGATTACAATTACATGCTGACTATGAGGATTCTGTTCTTTAGGAACTAAATCTTGTAACTTAGCATACCATGAATTGCACTCTAGTGCATTCATACGAACTTGGTAACACGATCGATATGAATACTATGAACAAGTTAATACTATTTTAAAGTCATAGCATTACATACATGATTTGTTTATCTAATATGTATAATATATGATTATAAATACGATTTGCTTCGTATGATGACTTAACGTACTTAGTACACTAATTTTCAAATATATTTTGCTTAGTGTGTTAACTTAGCATACCTAGCGCATGATTTGAAAACATTTTTCCGATATGCTTACATTATGATGTCAATGCATGATTAGTATATGTTGCATTTTACCTGTTTGGTTAGTATAAAACATATATAAGCATTCGTACTAGAATAAAATACCTACTACTAGATTTGTTGTATGCAAAATAAGTAGTGCTATCATTGCTAGTATGAAATACGATTCGATTTGTGTTATGTTGTAACGATGCTTATTTGATTTAGACGATAGTTCGACCTTATTATTTGTTTACCCTCGCTTAAGAAGAGGAGCTATGTGGACCATGCGACGAAACGAGTAATTATGGGTGCACACTTAATTATGAGATTCGACGCATGAGAATCATAGTAAGCCTTGTTTAGTATGGTGGCATAAAATCTAGAGTGATTAAGGTAACGGGAGGAGTATGATGCGATAAGAACATGGTGGATACGCCGATGGTACTTCCTATATATAAGTGTTCTAATTGTGTTATTCTTCAGAACGTTACTGAGACCACTTGGTGATTTTATGTTATCTTGGACCATTATGTGTTTATGTGCTTATTTGCGATGGACGATGGATGAAAACGAGTACATTCATTAACTCAAATTGAGCCGACCGGGAGTATATTATGGTGTTAAAGGTGCGATCTTGACGCCATAGGTATGTTGACCCGTCTCCTATGCATGAGATGCTCATGGTGCATTGGATGTACCTCGTGGGACGTTAGAAACCGTGTACGTGTAGGGTTTGAATGTACACCCCTTTGTTTGCTAGGAATTACACTAAGAGCTTAGTAGAACATAGTGCCATACTCAAACGATTTTTGAACACTGGCCGACTTTCTCTTTAAATTCACAAGTTTCAAAGGGTTAAATACCTTGAGATACTTTGAATATCCTAAATCACATTTTGAATCCCCTAAAATTTCCAACACCAAATGATTCTCCGCATCTTAGGGATCTAGCAATTTGCTTATCCATCTGTTGTTTCAATTTCACTCTACGGTCTCATTCGAATAAATTTCGAGACAAAATTTCCTGAAGTAGGGGAGACTGTGACACTTGTGCTCCGTAAACACCACACGATGTAGGAAATTATCTTTTATCAAGAAACAATGTGTTTTTGGTCTCAATGTTGGCCTTTTATGTTTGACAATTTTACGTTTTGATTTTAAGTTCAATTTCAAGCTTTAAATCGCTTTCTAGAAAGTTAAACGCGAACTGATACGTAAACGTAACCAGTTTAATGTGGCAAATAGTCCGGAACAGTGACATAGGCTTAACACATCTTAAATAACTTTTATATAACTTAGAAATAAGTTTTGAAGGCTTTGGTAGGTCAAAAACAAGTTTATTCGATCACAGGGACTATTTGCGTCAAACTGCGAAAGTCTTATGATTCGTACTGTAACGAACGTTCCGGAACTTGATCATAAGCTAAACATACCCTAAATATCCTTTACATAGCTTAGAAATAAGATTTGAGGGGTTCGTTATGCGAAAATATGCTTATTTGATCAATAGGGACTAAAAGCGTCAAAAAGTGCATAAGTTTGCATTTACCCGCATATCTCACGTTCTGAACATATCAGGACACCCAAAAATTTTTGTAATCATTAAAATATTTTATTTTAGTGATTGGAATGCAAAAATATCACTCGTCGTGTAATTTGGATCGATTTCGCGTCCGTTACGACTTCCGTCGTAATTAACCGAACAACACGATCGTACGACCAAACGAACCGACATCCGAGATGTTTTTGAGCATATTTTAAGTTCCCTATACTTTAAATTCATTTTAGAGCCTTGAAATGGGGTTAACAGGGCTTAAACATGTCAAAAATGCATCAAAAACCAAGTTTTGGGCTTGCAGGGACTAAACTTGACAATCTGTGAAAGTTGCTTAGGAGGGGCGCGTAAGACTCAGTGTGTCCTTGTTTTGCAATACCATTTGATGGTTTTTAAGTCCCCTAGTATTATAAATCAGTGGGCACACATGTAAGGTCTAGATTAAAGCACGAATTACGAGAAACTATCCTAACGGTTCTTGGAATTCTATAAATACCCACCATTTTTCATTTCACAACTCACACATTTGATTCAATCTGCTCTAATTTGGAGTTTTAACACTTCATACCTGAGTATTTTGAATCAAATCTTCCTTGCTTGGACCTTTTGTATTTTTCTTTCATGCTTTTATTGCTTTTCAAGCGTGAAAGTCAAACAGTGTTTGACTTTCTGCTTTGACCACGATTTTATCAACACAAAGTTCGTTTGAACTTTGCAACATGAGCGTAATCACGATGGTTATAGTCCCTTGTGACTATACCTACTGATTACCACGTTGATTAGGCATAGTGACGTGTCATAGTTTCGGTCAAAATACGCGTTTATGCGTATTTTGCAACGAAGCTATCTTTGGGTATCAAAACACTTTGGGTTTTATGTTCACATAGTACTTAACACAATCTATTAAACAATCCAATAAAATCTTCTAATTAGACATGTGGGCCAATTTACTAGGATATGGGGAGGGGGTCTAAATGTAAATTTGAACCATGTAGTTACCTTGTAATCCAAATCCAAGTATATGGTTAGTTTGGTTAGTTACTAGATATTTTAGTGGATGTTAGGATGTTCGGGGATCATAACTAGCTTAGAAATAATAAAACAATGTTTTTAGTATAATTTTGGTGTTTCGGGTAGTGTCCGGTTGTTCGGTTAGATACCGGTTCGTTAAAGCGTCAAACTATTCCGTTTAGTGTTCTTTAAGTACCCTTTTGTGACATTTTTAATTCCCGACACTTAGGAAAGCATACGGACCATTTTGCCATATTTTTGCACATTACTAGCTTGTTAAAAAGCTGAATTTTGCTGAAATATGCAGAATTCTGCACTTTATGTGGGTTTTAGGCACTTTCCGGCACTTAAACTATCACCTAGTGACACAGTTTTATGGTCCTCACTTCCCTACACACCATACTTGTGTAGTACCTTGTCTCTGGCCCTTATGGCATCTCAAAACAATGTCTGTCTATGTACTGACAATGTCAGCATATTTCTGAGTTATCCGCTAACTGTACTAACTGTGCTTTGTGCATCGTTTATGTCACTAAGAGTTTGTATGTAAAAGATGATGTGACAATATAAAATGTGATGTACATGTATGTATGATACAGAAATTAGAAAGCAGTTTAAGTTATCAGTTGTTATTAAGCATAGTCATGTAACACCTCGTAAAATCACGTCCAACGATGTATCGACACGTGTAATAAACCCTAATGAAGTCAAACATTGAATTTAAGGGACTAATTTTTTTGAAAAATCGAAAACTTTGATTATGAAGGGACTAGAAGTGTTAGCATACCTAAAATAAGTTCTAAATAACCTTGGACGATATTTATATTCACAAATGAGCCACTTGGCGATCGAGTGTAGCCGTTTGCGGAATTAATTGAAAGTTTGCGCAATGAAGGGTTAAAAGCGTCAACATGTTAATTCTTACCTCTGAGTGACCTTTTAACAAACCGGGAGCATCATGGTATTTGATTATACTCTAAGGAATGCAAATTATTGGCCGTCTAAGGTTTTTATGCCTATAAGTAAGGTTACGCGCAACTTTGCAAGTTAGAGGGACTAAAAGTGTCAATATGTTTAATTATACCTCTGAATGACCTTTTAGCGAACCCGAAGCATCGTGCTGTTTAATAATACTTTCAAGAATGCCTAATATGGATTAGATGAGGCTTCAATGCTATTAAATGATGAGATGCACAAGTTTGCGCAATAGAGGGACCTAAAGCGTCAACTTTTGAATCTACGCCTCTTGGTGACCATTTAAGCGAACGGGAGCGTAGTAATATTTAAGTATATGCTTGGGAATGACCATTATGGGCCATGGAAGGCTTGGATATCATTAAACGACATTTCGCGCCACTTTGAGTGATTAAAGGACTAATTGCGTCAAACTGCAAAAGTATGTCGATTCGTATGGTAACGGACCTTCCGGAATATGACCATGAGTTAAAAATACCCTATTTATTCTTTATATAGCTTAGATATAGGCTTAGAGGTGTTTGGTGCGCAAAAATAAACTTTTAAGTCAAGCAGGGACTAAAAGTGTCAAAAAGTGCACAAGTTTGCATTTTCGCGCATATCTTCCGTTCTGAATATATCCGGACATCCAAAAATTTATGTAAGCATTAAAATATTTTATTTTAGTGTTCGGCATGATTAAATTCCATTCGTCGCGTAATTTGGATCGTTTTTAGCGTCCGTTCGTATTTCGTCGTAATTAGTCAAACAACGTGACCGTACGGCCAAACGAACCGACATCCGGCATGTTTTTGAGCATGTTTCATGTCCCCTATGGGTGAGCATCATGATGGAGCCTTGAAATGAGGTTAACGGGCCTTATACGCGTCAGAAAAGCCATTTAACATAGTTCAGGGACCGAAACTGCACATTCTGGAAATTGTTTGCTGGGCTGGACTGTTAGGCGGGCCGCGTAAGGCCACACAAACCCCTACGCGGGCCGCGAGACCTGCACAGATGCAGAAACAGCTGCAGACAGCCTGTTTGTTGCTGGTTTTTGTTCAAGCTGGCTTTTATACTCACATAATCGAACCTAGGGGCTTGCCCACTGTAATATAAAACCACCTTACACTTGTAATGATCTGATTATCAACCCTGTTGGATCTGAGTTAGTTTCTGATTGTATTTTCGTTTGAACTTAAGATGGAAATGAAAGAGTTGTGCAGCGGAATTAATATGGAAACAAACTTTGCATACAATCAAACGAGAGTATTGCTTTGATCAAGACATTTTTAACAAGGAATCGAATGATTGAATTATCTTTCAACTACGATTACAAGTAATGCTTGAATACAAACTCCCCCTCAGCCAGAGCTCAGCGTTTGTTCGTGCAAAGAAGATGGTATTGCAAGAGCTAATAGAACAGTACAAAGTACTGAACTATTTATAGGCACTAGCAAACCACTGAGCATCTTAGCTGACATCACCATGAAAGTGACATCTAACCTCCTAACAAACTCTAACCTCTGATCTATACAAATACTGATGTACTAACTACTGCTATTACATTTCATTACATAAAAAGACTTAAACAGCTGCTGCATCCTTCCACTGCTGTGAACCCAGCAGTGCTTGTCCGGATCAGCAGTACTAGACTCAAGGCAGTAGATTGAATGTAACACCTCGAAAAATTCACGTCCTATAATGAGTTGACACGTGTCATAAAGTTTGAACGTGTGAAAGAATGTTATAAAAGGACTAAAGTTGACAAACATGGAAAGTATGTGATTATACGGGTTCTAAATGTCAACAGTGAATAAATATACTTCATAATAACCCTACATGATGCTCATACCTTCAAACGAATAAATCACGGATCATACGAAGCTAAAAGTGAGAGATTACAAACTACAGGGGCTAAATGTGTCAACATGTTTAATTTATACCTCTGAGTGACCTTTTGACAAACCCGAAGCTTTGTAAATGTTAATTATGCTCACTAGAATGCACGATATAAATTTCATAAAGTTTCGTTATCGTATGAGAAAGTTATGATCAAATTCGTGTGCGAGGGGTTAAAGTGCAAACATTGAAAGTTAAGACTTTTCGGGTTAACCGGAAGTGTTCAGGGACTTGGCAAAGTGGGTATAAGTCCTAAAGCCCTTGTGGGTAATTATAAGGGGGTCAAAATGCAATAAAAATCTTGATTACCCTTTCAAATAAGCCAAAGGTCAAGTTGCTAAACAAAGAAAATAGAAAATTCTGATTTTAAGGGCCATGCGGCCCGCGTTGATATCTGTTAACTGGGAGGCGGGCCGCGTCAGAAGCCCAGATGCAGAAAACGGGCACAGCAGCCTGTAAACGCGGAGAACCGACCCTTTTTCGACATTAATGCAATGTGGGCGACCCCTAAACAGTCCTAGACACTAGGAACACCTGTTGGATGGTTGTGGTCAGCTCTAGACTTTGTTGTCAACATGTTATGGTGGATTAAACCACTATATAAGGCCTTAGTTGCAACAATTGTTCTTCACATCATTCAAGTGCATATCTGATCAACTCTGGAGCTCTCAAGCAGGTCCAAGTGATCATATCCCGTGCATAGGACTCTTGTAAGTCTGCTAGTCCTTCTTTATTTGAGTTTAGCTTGTTTAATTAGCTAAAAGTCAAACCGTCGTAATTACGGTTTGACTTCGAGATTAGTCAATAATGGCTCAGTCATATCTCGAATTAAAAGTAGTTATAAGTAGGTAATTATGTGGGTAATAAACCCTTAAAAGGGTTCCCCCTGATTACCACTCTAACCAGGTCAAACGTCGGGTCAAACATATAATTAAAAAGTCAACAGGAAGTTTAAAATGTCATTTATGCATAATTAGCTATCTAGAACATATGTAACCTGTTTGATCATTGTTATAACTTAGTAATAAGTGTAAGAACATGTCCAAACATGTTCAACCCGACTATTTCCTGTTTAGACCCGGTTCGGAACCGAAAGTCACATAGTTTGACTTTCACTTTGACTTTCAGTTCTGACCCGTTTAGGCATGTTTTAGAAATGCCTCAGAGCTTTAATTGGATTAGGTTACTTGTTAGAACAACCCTCTGTGATTACACACCTTGGTTCATTAGTTATCCAATTAATATGCATGTTTCCGTTAATTGCTCATATGTTGACCATTATGCCCCTATTACCTTAAAACGTGATTTATGAAAATGTAAAAGTGTAGAAACCTTGATTACTGATATATAAACTTGTATGCAAAGTTTGACATCAGTTTGACTTATAGATTAGGAGTTATGCTCATTATCGCAAATTTAAAGCTTTATGTTAATAAAATGGCGTAATTAGCGTATAGCCTAGTTAAGCCTACTTTTTGATATCAAACTTAATACCCACTGATGTAATATATTATTTTGGGATTTTTAAAGATTTTTAATTAATTTTAGGCTGAGCATAACTAGTAGTCGTAGGCTTAATCCGGTAATTGTCGGTTTTGCCCTTACGGGCCATAAAATGAGTTTTACCTATCTAAACGACTCCAAAACTTTTGCTACTGATCACATATGTTAAATAAATCATTTTAAGCCTTCTGGAAATATAAAAATATCAGATTTAAGTATCAAACCCGGAAATGGCCTTTAATCGCCGTATTTAGCGTTTTTAACGCATAATATGTTTTAAAATCATATTGAACATACCCGGGTTGATACCTACTGATATTTTAGGCAAATTATGATATTTTAACAGTAAGCAAAGGTTGATAAACTCAGACTTCAGTTTTGAGCTTTTCGGCTTATGTGAAATTACCAAAATGCCCCTACGGTGCATAGTTTGGTTAAAATTGACAAATTTCACATATATGCTTTAACCTACTGATATAACTTATCAAATTGAGTATGTTTTCTGTTTACATCAGACCTGTAACTCAGTTAAACATCTAGACTCTTTTACAACCTTTAAAATGACCAAACTACCCCTACGGGGCATAGTTTGTGTTTAAAATCATTTCGGGCATAATGAAAGACATCTTACTGATGTCACAACATATTTGAAGCATATTAACCTAGGAAACCTGTATATGGCTCTTACGGATACCCGTTACGCTTATTTCGCGTTCGGTTCGGTTTATGTAACAAGTTTACATAAATTAGCCGAAACGGGTCAAACCTTATAGGTTTAATCTCAAAATCCAGAATGTGCATGAAGGACCCCTATTAAACAAGTCTCTGAACTTGTCAGGTCTAAATCACATTCTATCCGGTCTTCGCTTAATCGTGCGTACGAACCGTATCTTTGAAACTAGCCGGTCTAAGCTTAAGCTTAATTAAAGACCCGTTAGGATTCTAATAGGTTATTATAAACCTTCGTTCCAGATTAGGAGAACCAGTAAAAGCTACGTGCAATTTGCTTATTGTGAATTATACTTTGCATCAGGTAAATACTTTTAACTTATTTTCCCTATACGGGCTTGGGTTACGGTATATAGCATACCGCTTGATCGGGCATCAAATCTCCACCGTTAAAGTGGGTAGTTGAATAATTTGATCGGCTCGTTTAAACAGTCTTGTTTACTTTACAGCCTTTGGGGGGTTAATGACCATGTCCCGGATATCCTTGGCATCATCTTACGAGATGGCCACGACCTGAGCACGGGGTGTAGGCGTACACCTGTCAGTGTATAACTCAATAATGTGGTGTGTCTATTGATCTTTAACCCGGACTAGATCCGGGCTACTGAACGCATAAGTAACATGTAATTCGTTCACAAGATTATAATATTAAATAATTCTCCCAAGTTATAAAAATGTTTATGCCATGTGCATCCAAACCAATTTTCAATCATTTTTCCAAAATGAGTCAGTTGAATGTATTTACCAGTGTAAACTGACGTATTTTCCCAAAAAGACTTAATGCAGGTACTAAACGAAATTGGCTGGATTTGTCTCCTTAGCATCAATAAAAAGTTCGCAAACTTAGGATGCCTGAAGTCTGTTGAACCATTGTTTATATTTTATTTCGATCCGTTCTGTGGATAAACATCCGAACGTTGTGATACTTGATATTACGATAATTAAATTCGGTTGTATCTTATTTTAAATTTGCTTCCGCTGTGCATATTGATATTGTGTTGTTTGACTATTACGTTGCCAACCATGACGTCACGATACTCCCCCACCGGGCCCACCGGTGACACGTGGAAAACGGGGTGTGACAGGTTGGTATCAGAGCCAACATTGAGTGAATTAAACACTAGCCTTTTGTGTTTAATCTTAATAACACAATTGCACATATCTAAACCTTCGAGTCTAGACTTATAACCTAGGACAAATTCCACCTTATTCGGTTTTTGTTTTGTCCTTAAAAATTTTATATTTTGTTATTGTTATCTTATGCTTTATTAACAGGAATATCAAAATGCCTCCAAGATTTTTCCGTAGACGAGGACGAGGAAAGGGGCCGATCACCGCCCCCAACGACAATGAAGTTGGACCGTCCAATGTAAGAGCTCCATCTGCTACGGAGAGCGACGATCCACGTCAGAACAGGAGGAACCTGTTCGAGCCGGCGAGACGATCCGTTTCGCACAGCTCTACACCTCCGGTCCAAAATTCATACGGACCACATTCGGAAGACGCACCCAACAACCCTCTGCCTTCCTTCATACCGCTGCAGAGGTCTTTGTCCCATCATTCCTATGGAGACCCTACACCTGTTTTTCGGGGACAGTTTAACCCGGTAGGATTCATACCAGAACCCGTGGGTTTCAACCCACTAGGGCCAGACGATCACTTCTCCGGTGATAATGCGGATGACATGGACGAGGATACGGACCCCGTCATGCCTGCAAGTGGTACTCCAAACCATCCGATAGAGATCTCCGACGGATCTTCATTCCACGGATCGCCCTATGTTGGTCCGGATAGCTTCCAAGCCTTGTTCACTCAGCACGAGTGGTATTATACACCTTCTCACCACTCGTCGCCTCATGAGCAGCAGCAGCCGCAGCAGCAGCAGCATCATCAAGATTCCTCTGAGGATCACCGATTTGTGGCAGTTACGCCACCGCCTCCACCACCACCAGTTAATCAGGTGCCTCCGCCACCACCGACGCGTAGGAGGTTAGGTGCACGTATGTCATCACGTGCGGGAGACTTTCATTTCAGCTCCCCACGTCAGTCGAGTGCCAGCCACTACCCGCCACATCAGGAGGACCCACAAATGGGTGGACCTTCACAACCAGCGATGCCGCAGCCGCCGCCAATGGGTTTTGACAACCCAATCCCAGCTTATACAGGTTCCATGGCATACAACCCGTTCGAGCCGCCAGTCCACCACAACTACGGGTATGCAGAGGCCGACCCCTACTTGGTGGCAGCTAACTACAATGCCCTGCACCCAGAAGGACCATACGGAGCTCCATGGGGAGTTGGGTACCCAACACAAGGGTACCAGATACCACCTAGGCCTATCATACGGACTCAATCGCAGCCGCCTAGGTTCTCCCCACCTGAGCATGAGGAACTCCTTTAGAGGCTGGATCAGGTGGAACGGGAAGTGCACAGGGACCGTAGGGAGAGACAGACTTTCTTCCAAGGATTAGTAGGATTGATCAAAGGGAAGAACAAGAAGGATCATTGAATCCTTCCACTTTCTGTATAAGCCCCTGCGTGGGTGTATTTGGTTGTTAAGCCCCTATGTGGGTATGTGTGTTGGTATGTTTGCTTTGAGCCCCTGCGTGGGCCTATCTTTCCATAAGCCCCTACAAGGGTATATTGTATGTGTAAGTCCCTGCGTGGACAATTATGTTATTAAGCCCCTGCGTGGGCATGTGTGTTATTAAGCCCCTGCATGGGTAAGTACTTGTTTGACCCCTGCGAGGGTAAGTTTGTTATTTGAAAAGACCCGTTTAGGGCGGTGTATAATATTTTAAATAAATCAATGGAATGTTTGTTTTATAAATTTCATGTTTGCCATTTTGCGCATAAATAATTTATAAATGAAATAAATAAATTAAAATCATTCCTTTCAAATTAATCTGCCTATGTAATTATTTAATTAAGAGTCTTAAAGTGTGAAACCTAGCCACGTGTCAAATATAAGACCGGGCCAAGATGGTAAGACCTGTTTAAAAGATTCAAATCCCTGTTAACATCTTAAAACATGTTAACACTCCTGGCAGAAGTGATTCGTTAAAATCACATGTCATTCTTATTGTACAAGGATTCTTTAGAAGATTCCAAACCCAATTATATGATCTCTGAATCATGGGTTAAGATCATCAATTAAGATGATCATATTTTACCATACGTGGTAATATGATGCCTACGGGCCCAGCTCACTTCCATATGAGCCAAAAGACAGAGGTAGCTATGACTCCCTGTCTGATAAGGGAAATGAACTAGGTTCAAACCTTAAAAGTCTTGATTCTCTGAAATCATAGCTTATAATTTAAATTGTCCATGTGACTAAGCCTTATGTGCTAATATATATTGTTATTGTTTATAATTAGGATAAATTTTAATTGAAATCCTAAATCAATACGATTAATAAGTTAACCAAATATGGTCTCTGTTTACCATGGTTAACGAATTACCCTAAGGGGTAATTCCATAATAAACTCCCAAATAAAATATTGTCCTTGTTTTCTGCAACAGTTCAATTCAAATGGCTGACTCAAATGAAATAAATAGCCATCCAGTGGAGCAAAATGAGAACGCCCAGATTACATTAACGGGTGCTGAATTAAAAGCAATCATAGACGGCGCTGTTACACAGGCTTTGGAAAGGCAGTATGAAGAGTACAGTGGGACTCGTAGTAGGACCCAATCTACACAGCCTTCAAAGCCACCGCCCAAGAAAGACGACCCAAAGAAAGATGATGATCGACGCTCCTCGAACCACAGTGCTCCATCTCAGTAGGTTGTACGAAATCAAGGGCCCCGTGACAAGGGTTGCACGTATAAATATTTTGTTTCCTGCAAGCCCCGGGATTTCACTGGGGAGAAGGGAGCCATTGACTGTATGACATGGCTAGATGAGATGGATACAGTTGTAGACATCAGCGGATGTGCTGAGAGAGACGTGGTTAAGTATGTGTCGCAGTCTTTTAAGGGTGAAGCGTTAGCATGGTGGAGATCTCTGATTGAGGCCACCGGAAAAATCCCATTGTATAATATGTCGTGGGATCAATTTGTTGCCCTTATCAGGGAAAATTACTGCCCTCAGCATGAGGTGGAGAAGATAGAATCTGACTTTCTATCGTTGGTGATGACGAACCTTGACTGTCAAGCTTACCTGACGAGCTTTAATACGATGTCCCGGTTGGTTCCGTATCTGGTAACCCCGGAGCCAAAAAGAATCGCTCGTTTTATCGGTGGTTTAGCCCCGGAAATCAAGGCAAGCGTAAAAGCTTCTCGGCCAGCTACCTTCAGATCAGTAGCTGACATTTCCTTATCCCTCACACTGGATGCGGTCAGGCAGAGATCGCTGAGGAATAAGGAGGCTGAGAAGAGGAAGCGTGAAGATGATGGTTCATGAAAGTCGAGCAAGAAGCACCGTGGGAACGGTGATAGCAAGAAGGGGTCTGAGTCACGAAGAGATGGGCACCGGTCTGGTGAGAAGCCCAAGTGCAATATTTGCAAGAAACAGCACTTTGGAAAGTGCAGACTCGGATCGAACTCGAATAATGAGTCAAAGTCTGTTGCTTGCGGGTTGTGCAAGTCCAAGGAACACAAAACCTTGGATTGCAAGAAGATAAAAGACGCAACGTGCTACCGTTGCAATGAAAAGGGGCACATTAAGACCAACTGCCCGAAATACAACAAGAAGCCTGAAGAGGCTAAGAAGACTAATGCCAGAGTCTTCAGGATGGACGCGAAAGAGGCTGTGCAAGATGATAATGTCATAACAGGTACTTTCCTTGTAAATGACGTCTTTGCTAGAGTACTTTTTGATTCAGGCGCAGATAAGTCTTTCGTAGATCATAAGTTTTGTAAATTATTGAATTTACCTGTCAAAACCTTAAGCGTAAACTATGAGGTAGAGTTAGCAGATGGTACCATAGAAACCGTCTCAACTGTGTTAGATGGATGTGTTATATCCATTAAGAGCCATTCTTTTCCTCTATCTCTACTTCCCTTTAAGTTGGCCGGTTTTGACATAGTTCTGGGTATGGACTGGTTATCTCATAACCAGGCCCAAATTGTCTGTAACCAGAAACAAGTAGTAATAAAGACTCCGTCTGGTGAATCACTTACCCTTCGGGGAGATACCCAGTACGGGCTGCCTGAACAGGTGACCATGCTCAAGGCTTCCAAGTGTTTGAAGAAGGGGTGTGTCATTTACATGGCGCAAGTGATTATTGATGAGCCTAAACCGAAGTTAGAAGACATCCCTGTCATTTCAGAATACCCAGAAGTGTTTCCTGAAGATCTACCTGGTTTACCACCAGATAGACAAGTGGAATTCAGGATCGATATCATCCCCGGAGCAGCACCTGTTGCTAGAGCGCCATACAGATTGGCACCCACAGAAATGAAGGAGTTAAGGACGCAGCTAGATGAATTGCTGGCTAAAGGTTTCATTAGACCTAGTTCATCTCCTTGGGGAGCGCCAATCTTGTTTGTCAAGAAGAAGGATGGGTCGATGCGTCTGTGCATCGACTATCGCGAGCTTAATAAAGTCACGATCAAGAATAGGTATCCTTTGCCCAGAATCGACGATCTGTTCGACCAACTTCAAGGGGCAAGTTACTTCTCGAAGATTGATTTGAGGTCAGGCTACCATCAGTTGAAGGTGAAAGATGAAGACGTTCACAAGACTGCATTTAGGACTCGTTACGGTCACTACGAGTTCCTAGTGATGCCGTTTGGGCTCACTAATGCACCAGCCGCGTTCATGGATCTCATGAATCGTGTCTGCAAGCCATACTTGGATAAATTCGTCATCGTTTTCATCGACGACATTCTCATTTATTCTAAGAATCAAGCTGACCATGAGAAACACCTTCGTTGTATTCTCAAACTTCTACATCAGGAGAAGCTCTATGCCAAATTCTCTAAGTGTGAATTTTGGCTACGAGAAGTCCAATTTCTTGGACACGTGGTTAGTGAGCGTGGTATCCAGGTGGATCCCGCTAAGGTCGAAGCCGTAATGAACTGGCAGGAGCCAAAGACGCCTATAGAGATTCGTAGCTTCCTGGGATTGGCAGGATATTACAGGCGTTTCATTGAAAATTTTTCAAGGATTGCTGCACCCCTAACCTCCTTAACTAAGAAGAAGGTTAAGTTTGTTTGGGGCCCTAAGCAGCAAGAATCCTTTGATATTCTGAAGCAAAAGTTGAGCAACGCCCCAGTACTGACATTGCCAGATGGAATAGAAGATTTTGTGGTTTACTGCGATGCTTCACACACTGGCATGGGGTGTGTGCTTATGCAAAAAGGCAAGGTTATTGCCTATGCATCACGACAGTTAAAGGTGCATGAAAAGAATTACACCACCCACGACTTGGAGTTGGGTGCCGTTGTGTTCGCACTAAAGCTTTGGAGGCACTATCTATATGGTGTCAAGTGTGTGATTTATTCTGATAACAAGAGCCTCCAACATCTGTTTAATCAGAAGGAATTAAACATGAGGCAACGCCGTTGGATGGAAACTTTGAATGATTATGATTGTGAAATCAAGTACCATCCCGGCAAGGCGAATGTAGTCGCCGATGCCTTGAGCAGAAAGGAAAGGGTTAAACCCATTCGAATCAATGCCAAGCGCATGGAGATAAAGAATAATTTGATGGAAAGGTTGTTAGCTGCACAGAAGGAAGCTGTGTTAGAAGCTAACTATCCTAGTGAAAAGTTAGGAGTAACTGAGGAGCAGTTAACTCTTAGCAAGGACGGGATTTTACGATTAAATGGACGAATATGGGTTCCAATTTATGGAGGACTTCGAGATGTCATCCTCCAAGAAGTCCATAGTTCCAAATACTCCGTTCATCCTAGAGCTGATAAGATGTACCAGGATCTAAAGGCAAATTATTGGTGGATAGGCTTGAAAAAGTCTGTGGCCACCCATGTAGCTAAATGCTTGACATGTGCGTAAGTCAAAGCCGAGCATCAAAAACCGTCAGGTTTGCTACAACAGCCTGAACTCCCTACGTGGAAGTGGGAAATGGTGACGATGGATTTTATCACCAAGTTGCCCAAGACAAGGAAAGACAATGATACAATATGGGTTATAGTTGATAGACTGACTAAGTCAGCACATTTCCTACCCATCAAGGAGACTTATAGCTCCGACATGTTAGCCCAGTTATACGTTGATAAGATTGTAGCCTTGCATGGCATACCATACCTGTAGCTATTATCTCTGACCGGGATACTAGGTACACGTCACATTTTTTGGAAAAGCTTCCAGCAATCTTTGGGCACACGTTTGAACTTTAGTACGGCTTACCATCCTCAGACAGACGGTCAGAGTGAGCGTACTATTCAAACGTTGGAAGACATGCTACGTGCATGTGCAATCGATTTGGGTGGTAGTTGGGATAAGAACCTACCATTAATCGAATTCTCCTACAACAATAACTACCACACCAGCATCAAGGCTGCGCCTTTCGAGGCATTATACGGTAGAAAGTGTAGATCGCCCGTTTGTTGGGCGGAAGTTGGATATGTCCAGTTATCAGGACCAGAGATCGTGTTCGAAACGACAGACAAGATTGTCCAAATTCGTGACCGACTCAAAGCTGCCCGGGATAGGCAGAAGAGTTACGCTGATCCTAAGCGTAAAGACTTTCACTTCGAAGTAGGTGACAAAGTCCTACTTAAAGTGTCACCCTGGAAGGGAGTGATGCGATTTGGTAAGAAAGGCAAGCTAAGCCCGAGATACATAGGACCTTTCGAGGTTATCGAACGTGTCGGGTCAGTTGCCTATAAGTTAAACTTACCAGAAGAGCTCAGTGGAATTCACAATGTGTTCCACATCTGCAATCTGAAAAAGTGTTTCGCTGACGAATCACTGGTTATCCCACACACAGATGTGCATATAGACGAGAGCTTGAAATTTGTTGAAAAACCTTTGTCGATTGAAGATCGACAGGTAAAGAAGCTTCGAAGGAAGCGTGTACCTATTGTAAAGGTCAAATGGGATGCCCGTAGAGGTCCCGAATACACGTGGGAGGTTGAATCCACGATGAAAGAAAAGTACCCTTACTTATTTCAGTAAATCTCGGGTCGAGATTTATTTTAAGGGGGTGAGGATGTAACACCTCGAAAAATTCACGTCCTATAATGAGTTGACACGTGTCATAAAGTTTGAACGTGTGAAAGAATGTTATAAAAGGACTAAAGTTGACAAACATGGAAAGTATGTGATTATACGGGTTCTAAATGTCAACAGTGAATAAATATACTTCATAATAACCCTACATGATGCTCATACCTTCAAACGAATAAATCATGGATCATACGAAGCTAAAAGTGTGAGATTACAAACTACAGGGGCTAAATGTGTCAACATGTTTAATTTATACCTCTGAGTGACCTTTTGACAAACCCGAAGCTTTGTAAATGTTAATTATGCTCACTAGAATGCACAATATAAATTTCATAAAGTTTCGTTATCGTATGAGAAAGTTATGATCAAATTCGTGTGCGAGGGGTTAAAGTGCAAACATTGAAAGTTAAGACTTTTCGGGTTAACCGGAAGTGTTCAGGGACTTGGCAAAGTGGGTATAAGTCCTAAAGCCCTTGTGGGTAATTATAAGGGGGTCAAAATGCAATAAAAATCTTGATTACCCTTTCAAATAAGCCAAAGGTCAAGTTGCTAAACAAAGAAAATAGAAAATTCTGATTTTAAGGGCCATGCGGCCCGCGTTGATATCTGTTAACTGGGAGGCGGGCCGCGTCAGAAGCCCAGATGCAGAAAACGGGCACAGCAGCCTGTAAACACGGAGAACCGACCCTTTTTCGACATTAATGCAATGTGGGCGACCCCTAAACAGTCCTAGACACTAGGAACACCTGTTGGATGGTTGTGGTCAGCTCTAGACTTTGTTGTCAACATGTTATGGTGGATTAAACCACTATATAAGGCCTTAGTTGCAACAATTGTTCTTCACATCATTCAAGTGCATATCTGATCAACTCTGGAGCTCTCAAGCAGGTCCAAGTGATCATATCCCGTGCATAGGACTCTTGTAAGTCTGCTAGTCCTTCTTTATTTGAGTTTAGCTTGTTTAATTAGCTAAAAGTCAAACCGTCGTAATTACGGTTTGACTTCGAGATTAGTCAATAATGGCTCAGTCATATCTCGAATTAAAAGTAGTTATAAGTAGGTAATTATGTGGGTAATAAACCCTTAAAAGGGTTCCCCCTGATTACCACTCTAACCAGGTCAAACGTCGGGTCAAACATATAATTAAAAAGTCAACAGGAAGTTTAAAATGTCATTTATGCATAATTAGCTATCTAGAACATATGTAACCTGTTTGATCATTGTTATAACTTAGTAATAAGTGTAAGAACATGTCCAAACATGTTCAACCCGACTATTTCCTGTTTAGACCCGGTTCGGAACCGAAAGTCACATAGTTTGACTTTCACTTTGACTTTCAGTTCTGACCCGTTTAGGCATGTTTTAGAAATTCCTCAGAGCTTTAATTGGATTAGGTTACTTGTTAGAACAACCCTCTGTGATTACACACCTTGGTTCATTAGTTATCCAATTAATATGCATGTTTCCGTTAATTGCTCATATGTTGACCATTATGCCCCTATTACCTTAAAACGTGATTTATGAAAATGTAAAAGTGTAGAAACCTTGATTACTGATATATAAACTTGTACGCAAAGTTTGACATCAGTTTGACTTATAGATTAGGAGTTATGCTCATTATCGCAAATTTAAAGCTTTATGTTAATAAAATGGCGTAATTAGCGTATAGCCTAGTTAAGCCTACTTTTTGATATCAAACTTAATACCCACTGATGTAATATATTATTTTGAGATTTTTAAAGATTTTTAATTAATTTTAGGCTGAGCATAACTAGTAGTCGTAGGCTTAATCCGGTAATTGTCGGTTTTGCCCTTACGGGCCATAAAATGAGTTTTACCTATCTAAACGACTCCAAACCTTTTGCTACTGATCACATATGTTAAATAAATCATTTTAAGCCTTTTGGAAATATAAAAATATCAGATTTAAGTATCAAACCCGGAAATGGCCTTTAATCGCCGTATTTAGCGTTTTTAACGCATAGTATGTTTTAAAATCATATTGAACATACCCGGGTTGATACCTACTGATATTTTAGGCAAATTATGATATTTTAACAGTAAGCAAAGGTTGATAAACTCAGACTTCAGTTTTGAGCTTTTCGGCTTATGTGAAATTACCAAAATGCCCCTACGGTGCATAGTTTGGTTAAAATTGACAAATTTCACATATATGCTTTAACCTACTGATATAACTTATCAAATTGAGTATGTTTGCTGTTTACATCAGACCTGTAACTCAGTTAAACATCTAGACTCTTTTACAACCTTTAAAATGACCAAACTACCCCTACGGGGCATAGTTTGTGTTTAAAATCATTTCGGGCATAATGAAAGACATCTTACTGATGTCACAACATATTTGAAGCATATTAACCTAGGAAACCTGTATATGGCTCTTACGGATACCCGTTACGCTTATTTCGCGTTCGGTTCGGTTTATGTAACAAGTTTACATAAATTAGCCGAAACGGGTCAAACCTTATAGGTTTAATCTCAAAATCCAGAATGTGCATGAAGCACCCCTATTAAACAAGTCTCTGAACTTGTCAAGTCTAAATCACATTCTATCCGGTCTTCGCTTAATCGTGCGTACGAACCGTATCTTTGAAACTAGCCGGTCTAAGCTTAAGCTTAATTAAAGACCCGTTAGGATTCTAATAGGTTATTATAAACCTTCGTTCCAGATTAGGAGAACCAGTAAAAGCTACGTGCAATTTTCTTATTGTGAATTATACTTTGCATCAGGTAAATACTTTTAACTTATTTTCCCTATACGGGCTTGGGTTACGGTATATAGCATACCGCTTGATCGGGCATCAAATCTCCACCGTTAAAGTGGGTAGTTGAATAATTTGATCGGCTCGTTTAAACAGTCTTGTTTACTTTACAGCCTTTGGGGGGTTAATGACCATGTCCCGGATATCCTTGGCATCATCTTACGAGATGGCCACGACCTGAGCACGGGGTGTAGGCGTACACCTGTCAGTGTATAACTCAATAATGTGGTGTGTCTATTGATCTTTAACCCGGACTAGATCCGGGCTACTGAACGCATAAGTAACATGTAATTCGTTCACAAGATTATAATATTAAATAATTCTCCCAAGTTATAAAAATGTTTATGCCATGTGCATCCAAACCAATTTTCAATCATTTTTCCAAAATGAGTCAGTTGAATGTATTTACCAGTGTAAACTGACGTATTTTCCCAAAAAGACTGAATGCAGGTACTAAACGAAATTGGCTGGATTTGTCTCCTTAGCATCAATAAAAAGTTCGCAACCTTAGGATGCCTGAAGTCTGTTGAACCATTGTTTATATTTTATTTCGATCCGTTCTGTGGATAAACATCCGAACGTTGTGATACTTGATATTACGATAATTAAATTCGGTTGTATCTTGTTTTAAATTTGCTTCCGCTGTGCATATTGATATTGTGTTGTTTGACTATTACGTTGCCAACCATGACGTCACGATACTCCCCCACCGGTGACACGTGGAAAACGGGGTGTGACATTGAATCAGCAGGGCTTTGGTCTTCCATCAGTCTTTGACATTTGGCAGTAGATGCAAGACAGCAGTTGTAGGTCAGCACTTAGTAAGATCAGCAGATAGGAGGTCAGTAGATATGAAACCACTTTCAAGGGGAGAGATTTGTATGTAAACATCTGCTTATTCTGGATCCACTGCTCTGATCCAGTTTTGGCTTTAATTATCTGTTCCCCTGATAGGGTTCGATCCCAACAATCTCCCCCTGGAACAGATAATGCCAAAACTCTTCATTATTGTGGAATTCTTTATTGCCTCATCAACAGTTCCCTTATCTGGCCTTTGAATTGTAATTCAAAGTCTAGGGAATCTGTATCTTCATCATCCCTGCTAAGTGGAAGATCAAGGAGATCCTGCAAATCTTCAAGACTCAGGCCAAGAGCTTGTTCCCTTGATATTTTCTCCACTTCTCCACCAGACCTGAGCAAAGTCAATACGCAGGTCTGTTTGTCAGTTTCCCACTTTTGTATTTTTGAGCTTGGTGGGTTTCTTGGGAGATGTTTATTTGCAGAAGTATTTGGTGAGGCTGGCCTATTCATAACTGGCTGAGCAGCACTTGCAGATTGTTCCAATTCAAGATCTTCTTTTATCATTACTTTCGTGCCTGCTTTTACAATAGCATCTCCAGCTAATAGATCTTGAATTGTTTCCATACTCAACTGGTTTTTGCTCCTTCTTTTGTAGATGGCAGCACCAGCTGGAGCAGTGGTTCTTTTAACTTGCAGCTTTGGTAGTCTTTTTGAGACCTCTGCTTTGGAGTAGTCAGGCTTTTGTGGAACTCTTGGATCTTTCTTTCTAAGTTCCTCTAATCTTTTATTGGTTGCCCTGACTCTATCTTCTCCCCACTTTGTCACAGAGTTCTTTGACCCATAATCAGCTGCAATCAGCTCCTCTTTCATTCTCCTCAACTCTAACATCTTCTCAGCTTCAAATTGTTTAAATTTTTCAGGAGGAGTCTGCTTGACCTTATTTTTAATCATGTCTTGAATCCTGGCTGCTTCTTTTTCAAGCTCAGGAATGGTCCAGTTTTTGTACATGTATTTCTCCCCCTTGTATTTCTTGTAGGTCATGATACTCTCAATGTAGTCTTTTCTCAAGGACTCATCTGCCCTTTCTGAAATTTGCTGACATACATTTTTAGCAAATCGCTCCATAGCATTGACCTGTGAGAGTAGAAACTGATAGTTTTGTTGAAATTCTCTATCAGATTTCCCTCTTCTGTTTTTGAGTGCAATATCCTCTGCTTGTTTGGCCTTGAGTTTCAAGTATTCTTCAATATTGTTAGGCCCGGGATATCCTGCAACTGATGGCAAGCTCCTTTTAACTGGGTCGTCCTCATAGTAGAAGGATTTGATTTCTTCCCTGACTGCAATGAGTTCTAGAGGAAACGAGACACCAGCAGGAGGTAATGGTTTTAAAGTTTGAGCTGAAGAGAGAGGTATGGGTTTAGGAATTGTGACAAGTGACAGAGATTGTGAGGATGTTGGTGGTGGTGAAGGTGAATCATCATCTGATATGTAAATCCTTCTCCTTTTTGTTTTAGAAGAGGCAGATGATGTTTTGGGTGGATTAGTGGTGGTGGATTTAGTGGCAGTGGTTTGTGATTGACTAACAGTTGTTGAAACAACTGGTGTTTCAACCACTGTTGTCATTACATCAGATGTTATAACATCTGTTGTCTTCTGCTTTTTGTCAGCAGGTGGAAGTGGTGGTGTTTTGGTTTTTGATGGTGACAGTGGTGGTAAAATAGTGGTTGTGGTGTGTGTTGAGGTGGTGTGTGTAGAAGAGAGAGCAGATGTTGAAACCACTGAGGTACCAGCAGTAGTTGATACAGCAGGAGTTACAACAGCTGTTTGGATGGTGGTTTGATGCTGATGGCTTTTGGAAGGTGGTTTTGGAGGCTTTGGAAATCTGGATGGGATGGACTTAGGTTTCCTTTTTATCTTTGGATTTTTGGAATCCTTTGATCCAGAACAACCTTGCTCATACAGTTCCATGAAAGCTCTTTTCTCCTCATTCCATCTTGAGATATCCTTTGCCATTCTATCTCTTTTAACACTTGCTACTCCTTCATCAAGTGCTTCTTGAGTAGCATCAACCTTTTTACTACCATCTGGCACAGGAATTTTTCTGGTCATAGCATCCTTTTCAGGTTCAATGTAGAGACCATCATCTATTCCTTTCTTCTTCCACTCCTGAATTTTCTCCCCCTTTTTGGCATTATCGTCTGGGAGTTGATCAATGAAAAGTACTGTTGGAGGAGCAGTGCCAGTGGTGTGCAGGATCTGAGTTTTGAGAGCCTTTAAATCAGCCTGAGTGTTTTTGAACCCTGACTCCATTGCATTTCTCAGCTGTTGGACATGTTTTTCATGTTGCTGATTTGATAATTGTGCTTGTTGATGGAGAAAAGGTTGAAACAAATTCCAGAGCTCATTTGTAGCAGGTGCCCTTTGTGGAACAGGTGCTTGAGATGGAACAGCAGTTGATTGTACCTTTTGAACTTGTAACACCTGTTGTAACATATCTTTGAGTTCTGCAACAGAGTTATCAAGCTTTTCAATACGATCCGTCAATTTCTGGTACTTTAAACCATCACCCAAGTTAATGGGATCATCTGATTTCCCACTAGCAGTGGTTTTATCAGTAGTGGATGTAGGGAGTATATTCCAAACATTAACCACTGATGCCCCTTTTTCTTGGTACTGGGCTCTTCTTCCTTCAACACTTGACAACCTTTTGATGTTGCCAGTAGGATAAATAAATCCGCTGGTGGTTGGCAGAGGTGCTATATAAGGAATTGCCTCCAAGGAAGTCTTATTAATGTAACCACTGTCCAACTGTAAACCAATGGGTTCAACAGTTGTAGTGGCTGCTTCACTTGGACTACCACCAAGAGTTACTTGTAACTCAAGGGGTCTAACCTCCTCAGGTTGTGTTGGTGGGTTAGCAAAGATTGATACATCAGACCCAGTCAGGTGTTGAGGTATATTCTCATTGATAGGTGATTGAGAAGGACTGGTTAATGCCTGGTTCAAATCAATTGCATCCAACAGCAGTTTAGTTGGTGTGGGAATGGTGGATGTGAAGGGTGGTGTAGAAAGTGGATTTGCCCCGGGTATTGAGCTGTGGATGATAGAAACGAGTGTTTCCAGAGCATCATGATGTGGAGACCCTATTTGTACAACCTGTTCTTTTTGTGAAGAAGCAGGAGGAGTTTCGGTTATGGGTTGAGATATTTGTACCAACTGCTGTGAGGAAGTAGCAGCAGTGGTTTCTTGTGACACTTGTGTTGTCACAGGCAGAAGCTCTGGTATCTCATCCTCCAGAGTTGCCTTTTTGATGGGTTTTGGGGGTTTTTGAGTTTTTCTTTTTGTAGGCTTTTTGGAGATTATAGGTGTGGGTTTCAAAGCAGTTGTGTTGCTGCTTTGATCACCTTGAGCAGTGGGCTCAGCAGCAGATACCTGAGGAGCAGTTGTAACTGCTAAAATCTGCTCAGGCACCTCTGCTTGTGTTTTGCAAGGTGCTAGCATTCTTGAAAAAGTTTCAGTTGTTAAACTGTTTATTTGAGTAGAATCACCTTGGTTTATTACAGCTAAATCATCCTTACTGAATTTCTTTGTAAAATAGTAACTTAAAAACCGTGGAAACAGTAAGAATGATTTTGTTTCAACATTATTAACCAAATCTTTAAAAATTTCCCGAGAATAGTTAAAATTTTCTCCTTGAAGAATTGCATATCCCAGATTTTGAATCTTTAAAGGGATTTCATTGAAAGAAGTGGTTTTGTTTGAAACACATAGTAGGAGGGTATGAAATAAAAATCTGGTTGCAGAAGGAAAATAACCTTTTTGTAAGGTAAGTTTCTTCATCATTGTGGCTTCATACCCTCTCTCAATGAAGTCAGTTTGTAACTCGTTTTTAGTGAAAGAAATTTTACCTTCCTGATCACCGAGTTGAAAGACCTCTGAAATGGATTGTGGCGTGATTTGGACAGCTTTACCCTTTATAGAAGAGTTTATGGTGGTTGCAGTGTCTCCTTGTTTTTCAAGGGTTGCATTCTTCCAGAACTCTCTTTGGGTCGCCAAATAGATTGGTACATCGGTAGTGAACAAAGTTTTGTACTTTGATTTTGCCATGATGTCAATGATGGAATCGAAAACATTTGTGGTTCCTGGTTTTGTGAGAAGACCCAGGAGATTGTGAGATGGTTTATATGGGATTTCAGTGGAGATTGCCTTTTGAGAGGCTGTTTTCGATGATGATTTGGATGAGGGTTTTGAAGATGACTTCGATTTTGTCATTTTGAGGATGAACGATCGAAGAAATTTGTGAGAGATGAGAAGAAAAACTGCTTTGAGAAGAGAATTTTTAAGAATTCAATTCGACAGTAAAACCCTGTTTTGGTGGTGAGTGGGGAATTTTATAGGGAAGAAAGTGAATGCTGAGGTGGCAGCCGTTACAAAAAGTCTGACCAATATGTACTGCCCACGTGACAATCCCTGGTGAATGTGTAGGACAGTACTTCTGTGAAAGTGACTGATGAAGGCAGTGGTATGAAAGCAGTGGATGATTTTCACTATCAGTGGATAGCATATCAGTGGATAAGACACTGCTTTTGAACAACAGAGTTTATCAAAGGAATGAGAGAACATGGGTTGACTTTCAGCAGTGGACAGACTTTTGAAGTAGAGCAGACTTTTGAACAATCAGTGGTTATGGCAGACTTTTAAGGATTTTAATGAAAAGTTTCATTTTTAGCTATTTTTAAGGATAGAGTTTTGATTTTCTGAAAACATTTTGTTGCTTTTATTCATAGAAAAACAAGATGTTGCTTGTTATTCCATGTTCAGCATCCCAATCCTAGAGACCAAACTTTCAAAAGTGGCTGTATCAAGTGCTTTTGTGAGCACATCAGCCAGCTGGTCTTTAGTTGGGACATGATGTAGAGAAATCAAACCTTTTTCGTAGCAATCCCTCACGAAGTGATGTCTGATGTCGATGTGTTTGGTGGTTGAATGGGAAACTGGATTTTTGATGATATTTTCTGCTGCCTGACTGTCCAACATGAGTGGTGTCTTTAAGGCAGTGATACCAAAATCCAACAACTGATTTTGAAGCCACAGGAGTTGGGCTGTACAGCTTGCAGCAGCAATGTATTCAGCTTCAGCAGTGGATGTTGAAACAGCTGCTTGCTTTTTGCTTTGCCATGAAACTAAGCAATCACCTAGAAACTGGCACCCTCCTGATGTGGACTTCCTTGTGGTGTGACATCCAGCAAAGTCACTGTCTGAAAAGCCTGAAAGCTTGATATTCCCATTAGCTGGATACCAGATACCAAGTGTGGGAGCACCTTTTATGTATCTGAAGATCCTTTTTATAGCAATGAGATTTGATTTTCTGGGAGCTGATTGACTTCTTGCACAGACACATGTTGCAAACATGATGTCTGGTCTAGATGCAGTTAGGTACAATAAAGACCCAATCATGCTTCTATAAAGTGTTTGGTCAGAGACATGACCAGCTTATTTGTTGCCATGGGTGTGCTGCATGGTTTACAATCATTCATATCAAATTTGGTTAAAAGTTCTTTAGCATATTTGCTTTGATGAATGAAAGTTCCATTTTGCAATTGCTGTACTTGGAGACCAAGAAAGCATTGCAGCTCACCCATTGCACTCATTTCAAACTCAGCTGTCATGAGTTCTCTAAACTCTTCACACATTGAGTTGCATGTGCTTCCAAAAATAATGTCATCCACATAAATCTGGACAATCATTAAATCCTTCCTTCTCCATTTTAAAAACAGTGTTTTATCAATGGTACCTCTTTTGAAACCATTTGAGAGTAGGAAGTTGGAAAGAGTTTCATACCAGGCCCTTGGTGCTTGTTTCAGGCCATACAAGGCTTTGTTTAGCCTGTAGACATGATCTGGATAAAATGGATCCTCAAAACCTGGAGGTTGACAAACATACACCTCTTCTTGAATTGTACCATAGAGGAAAGCACTTTTGATATCCATTTGAAACACCTTCATATTGTGGTTGACAGCAAAGGCCAGGAACAGTCTAATGGCTTCCAATCTTGCAACAGGGGCAAATGTTTCATCATAATCAATCCCCTCTTCCTGTCTGTAACCTTGAACCACAAGCCTGGCTTTATTCTTGACAACAATACCCCTTTCATCAGTTTTGTTCTTGAAGACCCACTTTGTGCCAATGGGACTAACCTCTTCTGGCAGTGGTACAAGCTCCCATACTTGTTGTCTTTTAAACTGTTGGAGCTCCTCTTGCATGGCTTCTACCCAGCTGTTGTCTTTCAGTGCCTCTTGGTACTTGACTGGCTGATGGAGTGATAGAAAACCAGCAAAAAGACAAATGTTTTGGGTTTGGCTTCTTATGAGCACCCCTTCATTTATGTTGCCAATGATTTGATCAGGTGGATGAGATCTCAAGAAGATTAAATCTCCTTGGTATGGTATGATGGCATTAGTTGGTGAAGGCTGCAAATGTGTATCATCTGAGCTAACCACTGCTGGGGACTTTAATGATCCAGCAGTGGCTTCAAAAGGTGGTGGAATAGGAGGTAATGAAGTGGATAACTGCTGACTTTTATCCACTGTTTGAGGACTTTTGTCAGCAGTATTTGAGGATGTGGAAGCAGTGATTGATGGGCTACTTTGGTCAACATCTGTTGAGGTAGCAGTGGTTGAGCTTTGACAACTGTTTTGAACAGCTGGTGCTTTTCCCTTTGTGGCAGACCTTTGAGGGATGATGATTTCATACCCATAGTCTGGTGTTGTATCCTCTGATGGACCTGCACTGTTAGTCTTGACAGCAGTATTTTCAAAAGTAAATTTTTCAAGATCAAACAGATCAGCAGGGTTTGCTGGGATTTTCATTGATGAAAGTTCATTGAACTTTACATTCAAAGTCTCCTCCACTGCCTTGGTCCGTGTATTGAACACTTTGTAGGCCTTGGCAGTGGTTGAGTATCCCAAATGATAACCACAATCAATTTTGGCTGCAAATTTTGAAATGAAATCTTTTAAGTTCAAAATAAAGCATGGGCAGCCAAACACCTTGAAATATGAGATCAGTGGTTTGATTTTATACAGAATTTCATAAGCAGTCTTTTTGTGCCTAGGGTTTATTAAAACTCTGTTCTGGACATAGCAAGCAGTGTTTACTGCCTCTGCCCAGAAAGTTAGTGGCAAACCTGAATCTGCAAGCATGGTTCTGGCAGCCTCAATCAGAGTTCTGTTCTTCCTTTCCACTACCCCATTCTGCTCTGGTGTTCTAGGGATGCTGTACTGCCTTACAATCCCTTTCTTCACACAGAAGGCATCCAACTCTTTATTTTTAAATTTTGTGCCATTGTCACTCCTAAAGCTTTTCACTGGAAGGTCAAATTGCTTTTCAACCTATGTTACAAAGTCTTGCAAAATGCCTGCAGTCTCATCTTTTGAGTGTAAAAAGAAAGTCCATGTAAACCTAGAAAAGTCATCAACAATAACCAAACAATATCTTTTCTTTTTGAGGCTCATGACTTGAACTGGGCCAAACAAATCCATGTGTAGCATCTGCAAACACTGAGTTGTTTTGGACTCTTCAATGGACTTAAAAGAACTTTTATGCTGCTTTCCTTTTAAACAGGAAATGCAATGTTCAAGACATGAGAACAATTTTTGTGGTAGGCCTCTCACCAAACCATTTTTTGAAATTTCTGTGATTGTCTTAAGATTTGTGTGCCCCAGCCTTCTGTGCCAAAGTTCTGTCTCTTTGTTAGAGGCAGCTGAGAACAGACAGGCATCAGCTCTGGGACACTCTTTTGACATGTCAACAACATAAACATTGCCACTTCTTTGAGCAACAAGTTTAGTTTGACCAGTTTTGATTATTGCTTCAATATTTTTGACCATTTCTGGTCCAACAATCTTACAACAGTCTTTTGTGAAGAATGACCCAAATCCCTTGTCACTCATTTGGGACACACTCAGAAGGTTGAATTTTAGATTGTCTATTAGATTGACATTTTCAAATTTTACATTTCCAGATTGAACTGTACCAGACCCCAGAACCTTCCCTTTACTATTATTTCCAAAGGATATATCACCCCCTCCATGGATTTTAAAGTCTTTGAGGAGGGCTTTACATCCTGTCATGTGCCTGGAGCCTCCACTATCTACATACCAAAGACTATCAAAGCATGCAGAAGCTCCCTGTACATGAAGTAAAAGGATTAGTTCATTAAGGTCTCCAAAGCCAACAAGGCTTTGGATGGGGTCTCAATAGTGTCTGGAATGGATGCAGAATGATGGACAGTGGTTAGGTCAGGTGTTTGGACTGTTTTAGGACAGTGTTTTTCTAACCACTGTTTTGGGTCTTGACCAATCATCTGCTGGTAACCAAAAGGATGTCTGTTCACTTTGGGTTTAGAGGGCCTTTTGTAGGCCTCATAAACGTGTGGAATCCTTTGGTAAGACTGTTTTTCCTTGCCTTTTCTGAACTGATTGGCAGGGGGTGCATCAGTAACCTGAACATCTCTTTTGATAGATGTTTGGTTCAGCTGTTTTGTGACAGCTGTTTCAACTGGCACAAATAGTGGTTGTTTCTTGGTGAACTTGACAGATGATGATGATGGACTCAAGGATGTTTTAGCCATGTACTCATTCTTTTTTACATCAAAGTTTTTGAGATACACACATGCTTGAGTTTTGTGGTTTGTTTTACCACAAACAATGCAACTTTCTGCTGAAACAATGACACTTGTTCTGTTTAAATCATAAGCTTTCAAGTGGAAACAGTCTTTTGTTAGATGATTCCTTTTCTCACAGAATTCACAAAACAAGTTATCAATTTTTTCTTTCTTCTTTCTCTTTTCAGACTCCTTTGCAGCAGAGGTTTTAACCACTGCTGGGATGTCCTTGAGAGGTATGACTTTAGCTTTTGGAGCTTTAACACCATCAGTTGATGTAAAGTCCATTGGCTTGAAATTTTCAAGAATATCACACTCGTCAGACCAAGTGGGTTTAAACTGATATTTTTCAAGTTCTTCAAAAGTAGAGGAACTCCTTGTTCTGCCAAGTGTGATTTTGTTACCAAGTTTGTCAGTGATTTTCACTTCTTGGCCATTCTTGTTTGTGGGGATGAACTCAGTGGTTACATCAGTGTTTTCAACAGTGTTTTGAACAGATTTTTCACAAGTAATGCATTCATCATCATATTTTCTGTACCCAACCCCAAATTTCACATTACTTTCAATCTGTTTAGCAAGCATCACCTCATATCCTCTGCAGGATTCCACCCATCTTTCACAAGTAATCTGGGTGGATTCCAACTCTTTTTTGCAAACTTGGTATTTTTCTACCATAGTTTGAAGTTGGGTTTTGGTTATGCTTTGCTCTTCTTTTAGACAGCTGATCTCTTTTTCCTTTTCAGTCAATTTGTTTTTAAGTTCCTTTAAGGACTTTTCAAATTTGACCTCATCAGTCAAGATTTTATCCCGAAGGTTTTCATTCACCTCTTTGATGTTAGCAAAAGCAATTATGCAATTGTCAGAGCACAGTTTTTCAAGAACTTGAGGAGATACCTTGGCAGCTGCCATCATTGCACAATCACATTGATGATCTTCCTCATCATCTTGAGATTGTGACGTCATTCTTGTTGTTTTACAGACACTAAAAAATCAACTTTAATGGTGATTAATCCTTGCTCTGTTTTTCAACGGATGAACAAACGATCAGTATCAACTATTATGAGCCGAACTATTTATGTCAAAATGATTGTTAAATCAAATTTGACTGTCCAGGCTCTGATACCAATTGTTGGATCTGAGTTTGTTTCTGATTGTATTTTCGTTTGAACTTAAGATGGAAATGAAAGAGTTGTGCAGCGGAATTAATATGGAAACAAACTTTGCATACAATCAAACGAGAGTATTGCTTTGATCAAGAAATTTTTAACAAGGAATCGAATGATTGAATTATCTTTCAACTACGATTACAAGTAATGCTTGAATACAAACTCCCCCTCAGCCAGAGCTCAGCGTTTGTTCGTGCAAAGAAGATGGTATTGCAAGAGCTAATAGAACAGTACAAAGTACTGAACTATTTATAGGCACTAGCAAACCACTGAGCATCTTAGCTGACATCACCATGAAAGTGACATCTAACCTCCTAACAAACTCTAACCTCTGATCTATACAAATACTGATGTACTAACTACTGCTATTACATTTCATTACATAAAAAGACTTAAACAGCTGCTGCATCCTTCCACTGCTGTGAACCCAGTAGTGCTTGTCCGGATCAGCAGTACTAGACTCAAGGCAGTAGATTGAATCAGCAGGGCTTTGGTCTTCCATCAGTCTTTGACATTTGGCAGTAGATGCAAGACAGCAGTTGTAGGTCAGCACTTAGTAAGATCAGCAGATAGGAGGTCAGTAGATATGAAACCACTTTCAAGGGGAGAGATTTGTATGTAAACATCTGCTTATTCTGGATCCACTGCTCTGATCCAGTTTTGGCTTTAATTATATGTTCCTCTGATAGGGTTCGATCCCAACAAACCCCAACACTTGTCACGATCTCGTTCACCCCGAATTACTATAAATAGGTGAACCTCCTTCATATTTTTTTCACTTGCATTCCTTGCAATCTGCTCTTGCTTGCAATTCTAAGAGGATCCTGAGTCTTTGGGAACCTCCTTTCAGTCCTTTGGACCCTTTGTAACTGTTCCTTTCGTGCTTAGTTCAATCGTTTAGCGTTTATAGCCGAAAATTCAAGCATTTGCGATAAACGCTTTGACTTTTAAACGGTTGAGCCATTGTTCGCAACGAACATGGCTACGTGACCGTAATTAGGTAGGTGTTAAACCCTCAAAAGGGCACCTCCTAATTACCACGTTTACTCAGTCAATTGTCGGGTCAAACTTCTTAATAAAAAGTCAACCGAGTCAGTTTTACAAATAAATTCATAACTGATGATTCAGAAGTTATGGAACATGTTTTAACACTTAAATAACTTGGTAATTAATATAAGAACATGTTTAAGCATGTTCAACCCGACGATTTTGAGTATAGGCTCGGAACCGAAAATCGCAAAAGTAGACTTTTGCTTTGACTTTCAGTTCTTTCCCGATTTAGCTTAGTTTAGATATGCCTTAGGTTTCCTTTAGGACCAAGTTATAGGTTAGTGTAACCCTCTGAGGTTATACAACTTGGTTCCTTAGTTATCCGATTCATATGCATGTTTCCGTTAAATGCCTAAATGTTGACTATTATGCCCTTTTGACCTTAAAACGAATTTTTTGAAAATGTGAGAGGATAGAAACCTTCATTACTGATTTATAAACTTGTCCCTAAAATTTGACATCAGTTTGAGGTCTAGATTAGGAGTTATGCTCATTAGCGTAAATGAAAATCTTTTTATTAAGTAAACGGCATAATTAGCTTATAGCCTATCTAAACCTAATTTTTTTATACCAAAATTTTTACCTACTGATGTAAAATAATATTTTGGGATTTTTGAAGATTTTTATTTATTTTTAGGCTGAGCATAACATAGGGTCTAGCCTTGATTCGGTAATTGTCGGTTTTGCCCTTTTGGCCTATAAAATGAGTTTTACATAACATTTTGATACCAAACTTTTTGCTACTGATTTTATATGATAAATAAAACATTTTAAGCTTTCTGGAATAATAAAAATATCAGCTTTTCTTATAAAACCCGGAAATCGCTTAAAATCGCCTTTTTACGCGTTTTAAACGCATAGTATGTATTAAAACTATTTTAAATATATAAGACTTGACACCTACTGATATTTTTTAGTAAATTTTTTTATTCTAATAGTAAGCAAAAGTTTTAAACTCAGATTCCCAGTTTTGACCTTTAAAGCCTATGTGAAATTACCAAAATGCCCCTTCGGTGCATAGTTTGGTTATAAATGATAAATTTCACATATGTGCAATACCATACTAATATAACTTATTAAATTAAGTATTTTACTGATTATATCAAACCTAAACCTCATATTAATATATAAACTCTTTTATAACCTTTAAAATGACCAAAATACCCCTTCGGGGTTAAATTTGAGTTTAAATTCGTTTTGGGCATAATGGAAGGTATCTTACTGATATCACAACATATTAAAGGCATATTAACTTAGGAAACCTGTTCATGACTCTTTTGGTTACCCGTTACGCACTTTTCGCGTTCGGATCGGCTTATGTAACTAGTTTGCATAAATTAGCCGAAACGGGTCAAACCTTATCATTTTTATCTCAAAATCCAGAATGTGTTTAGTTTACCCTTATTACACAAGTATACAAGCTTGTCGGGTCTAAACCACATTCTAATCCGGTCTTCGCTTAATCATGCGTTTTGAACCGTATCATCCTTTAAAACTAACCGGTCTAAGCATAGCCTTAATTAAGACCCGTTAGGAATCTAATAGGTTATTAAAAACCTTCATTCCAGATTAAGAGCCCCAGTAAAGGTACTTGCACTTGCTGATTAGGATATACGGCTGAGTATAAATTGCATTTTGTAAGCTCAGGTAAATACTTTTAACTTATTTTCCCTTATACGGGCTTGGGGTACGGTATATAAAATACCGCTTGGTCGGGCATTGAATTTTTAATCGTATGAAGGTTACTTTATTGAAATGACCCGTTTAAATTGTTTTGTTTGCTTAAAACCTTTGGGGGGTTAATGACCATGTCCCGGATATCCTTGGCATCATTCATGAAATGGCCACGACCTTAGCACGGGGTGTAGGCGTACACCCGCCAGTGCATATATAAATAATAAGGTATAACCGCCGGTTACGAGAATAACTCGCCGCGGGACTATACCATGTGATGTGTCTATTAATCTTTAACCCGGTATTCAACCCGGGCTACTGAACGTATAACGAACATGTAATTCTTTTACAAGTTTATATATAAATAATTATCCCAAGTTATAAAAAGTTTTGTGCCATGTGCATTCAAATCAATTTTCTAAAAACATTTTCAAAATGAGTCAGTTAATTGTATTTACCAGTTTATACTGACGTATTTTTCCAAAAAGATTAAGTGACAGGTACTGTACGTAATTGGCTGGAAGCTCAGGGTGTTAATAGGGAATCTTGCAAGTTCTAGATGCCTAAAGTCTGTTGAACAATGTTATCTTTCTGTTTTAAGATCCGCCTGTGGATCCATCTTACATTCCGTTGTAATATTTAATATTACTTTTGAATCGGATTGTAATATATTTATCCTTTGCTTCCGCTGTGCATTTAAATTGTGTTGTTTGACTATGATGATATCAACTACGTCACGATTCTCCCCACCGGGCCCACCGGTAATACGTGGAAATATCGGGGTGTGACAGGTTGGTATCAAAGCCAACATTGAGTGAATTAAACACTAGCCTTTTGTGTTTAATCTCAATGACACAGTAGCACATTCCTTGACCTTCTGAGTCTAGACTTAACATAGGAATACTCCCATCCCTATACGGAGAATTATTGCTCTCAGTTCTATATATTTTTATTTGTCGCCAAGCAAAGAAGCCGTAATGGAAATTCTCCCTATTTGAAGCCTAGGAAAGGCCGAGCTTCGTACTGCGACTAGGATTAACGTACAACCAAGGAGAAAACATTCAGAAATAAAATAAAGAAGAAACTCCTTTTGCTGAAGTTCGTTTCCTTAGTAAGTCCTTATAAGGGCATACGTATCTCTCAATCCCTTCGTGGACAACATTATTTCTTTCAAGCCCCGTTTAGGGCAATTATGTACCTCTTTTAAAAATCCTTGGAATGTTTTATCTAAATGTTATTTACATCATTGTATATGAACATAAAATATGAATAATAACATTCCTTTTATAAGATCTACCATTATGATAAAATGGCAAAATCTAAAAAGGAGAAGACCTAGCCCATGTGTCATTTTAAGACAGGGCCAAGATGGTAGTTCCCCAATTAGATTCAGATCCTTAATAACATCTCAATTTAGGATTGTTCTGCGTTAAATATTAAAAAGAATCTTAAAAGTAAAACCTAGCCACATGTCATTTTAGACATGGCCAAGATGGTAAAACCTATTCAAAAGATTCAAATCCTTGTTAACATCTGAAAACGTGTTAACATTCCTGACAACAGTGATGCGATAAAATCACTTTTTAAAATTGATCAGCCAGTATATATATTAAAAAGAATCTTAAAGGGGTATAACCTAGCTTGAATGTCATTAAAGACCTGGCTACGATGGTAAAACTTGTTTAAAAGAGATTCGGATCCTTGTTAACATCTGAAAACATGTTAACACTCCTGACAACAGGTGATGCGATAAAATCACACTTGTCATCTTTATATTAGGAACTTCCAAACCCCTTATTTAGCCTAAATGATCAATAGGACTCATGGCTAATAAACGTCGAACATGATGTACACATCAAAACATCCATTTGGGATGTATACCTACGGGCAAAGATGTATACATGAAAAATATAGTTTTATTTCATAACTTCTTGTCAAGGCAATGAACTATGAAATTTTTCCGACCCAAAGGATCATTGATTATGTTTTAAAATTTCCCTAGTGACAAGGCCTCTGTGCCTTCAAAAAGTCCTTTGGAATAAGCCCTTGTGCTATATATAAAATGTCGGTACGACATTGACAGTCGTGACTTATGTCCCCTGTCTAATAAATATGAAGAATTATATTCCGTTTAAACGCCAAAGATGGTTTATTTAAAAACCTAGGCCAAACATAATCAAATAAATTAATACTATCTATTGGCCTATATGGTTTATTTGCACCATGGCTATTTAATTATCAAGTTCGACAATTCACTATATAATTAAACAAATTATTATTACTTGGATTGTAGCCTTCAAAGCTTCACCATGGCTGACCCATCTGAAGCTCACAATCATCCAGTTGATCAGAATAATGATGCAAGACTGAACTTAACGGGCACCGAGTTGCAGGCTATGATAGATACAGTCGTAAACAACGCCGTGGACCGTGTATTAAAGGATCATAAGCGAAAGTGCGATAATACCCCAAATAAGGGTTACAAAAAGGGTAAGACCAGTTCAAACTATAACCAATCCAAGCCAAATGAGGCAAAACCCAAATGTAAAACCTACGGGAAGAAGCACTTCGGAAAATGTTTCTATGAACAGACCAGGGGATGTGGCATCTGTAAAGAGATGGATCACAAGACCCATGAATGCAAGGACTTGAAGGACGCCACATGCTATGGTTGTGGCGAGAAGGGGCACATAAAGACCCGCTGCCCAAAGAAGGCGACTAAAGGGAAAGCCACTTTAGATTCACAAGCTAAGCCTTGTGGAATTTGTAATAAGGAAGGGCACAAGACTTTGGAGTGCCAAGATATAAAGGACGCAACCTGCTATGGTTGCAATGAAAAAGGGCACATCAAAACAAATTGCCCAAATAAAACCAAGAAGCCTGGGGAGGCTAAGAAGACCAAAGCTGGGGGCTCTCAAATGAATGCTCAAGAGGCCGTTCAGGATGGCAATGTCACAACAGGTACTTTCCTTATCAATGACGATTATGCTAGAGTATTATTTGATTCGAGTGCAGATAAGTCTTTCGTAGACAATAGATTTAGTAAATTATTAAATCTGCCTGTTAAAAACTCTAAGCGTTAAGTATGAATTGGCCGATGGTACCTCAGAGACTGCTTCAACAATATTAGATGGATGTTTTATATCCATTAGGAACCATTCTTTTCCGCTGTCCTTGTTTCTGTTAAAATAGAGGGACTCGATACAGTGATAGGAATGGATTGGTCGTCTTGTAACCAAGCCCATATTGTGGGTGATAAGAAACAAGTAGTTATCAAGACTCCTTATGGTGAGCCTTTGACAATTCAAGGAGACACCGGGTACGGATTGTCTAAGCACTTGTTGAATTTGGTATTTAACGCCAAAGCTTCGAGTATGGAAAACTCAGAAGAGACAAACAACAGTCGCGATGCTAGAGATGCGACAAATGTTAATGATGCATCAAATGTGAACCTCAATGTTAATGGAGTTAATCTCCAAAACTGTAATTAACGCAGCTATTAGAAAGACTATGAGAAAAGTCATGAAAAGGATCAAGAAGCCGAATGCTGCTTGCTCTAAAACACATGTCGCTGCTCATGAGAAGAGCTTTATTCATACTTCAAATGCGAATAATAACCCAAACAAAATCATACATGGCAAGGAGCTCCATTCTTTTAGGATGTACTTAAAGGTACTTCGTCTCTTGGAAGTCAAGAGACTTCAATAGTAAAGAGGGGCCATCGATTGCAGGACATTATTGGATGAAGTAAAAACCATTAGGTGTATCTGCAGTTATGCTAGAAAGGACACGGTGAGGCATGCATCACAGTCATTCGATGGCAATACCCTTAATTAATGAGGACATTAATGAAGTCTACAAGAAAGATCCCCTTATGCAATATGGGATGGTCCAAGTTTTAGGGACCTTATTAGAAAAACCTATTATCCGCATCACGAAATGGAAAAGATGTAATAAGAATTTTCTGACTCTCACCATAAAAGTTCTAGACTGTCGACAGTATGTTGCAAATTTTAATTCATTGGCTGAGATAGTGCTCTATTCAAATTACCCAGAATCTAAGCTTAATGCAAATAATTATTGGTGGCTAGCATCGGCAATAAGAGGGCACATTAAGGTTTCAAAGCCTGTTTATTATAAATCCATTATGGATCTACCTCATCTACTCACGTTATATAGATTAAGAAATAACCAGTCAAAGCTAAGACTGCCCTAAAATTTGTCAAAGATTTTACAGTTAAGTTGAAAAGGATTAAGAATGGAGGCGTTTAACCCTCCTGATGTATGATTAGAGGCAGCTCACATTAATAATGACACCAGATAAATCCCTTATTGTGATTTTATTGCTAGGAGTTACGTTTGGTTTCAGATGCTGCTGAGTCTCCCATAAGACCATAAGCTTAGCAAACTTTTAGAAAATTTTCCGTAAGAACCCCAGAGATTAAGTGTAAGGTAAAACTTACAGGCAAAATCATAAGAACCATTTCTTCTGTTCCTGTCAGAAACCTCCAATCGTAGAATTCTAGAAGTATCCTCTCTCTAGAGGAAGTGCATCCGCATATATAGTTGATATCTCTTTGATCTCTATCGATTGCGAATACCAGACGGTATGATAAAAAGCGCCATATGAGGATTGGTGTATCTTAATATGTTCCATAGATTGCTTCCATGCCTGATCAGTATGGAGGTTTAATGCATGGGACCACAAAGATATTCCGATGGTCATATGGTACTAAAGTCAGCTAATGGTATTCAAAGAAGATATCCAAAATAGAATTGTCCAAGTAAATGTCTCTGATTAAGGAATTCATGGATTTCGTAACATAAATGTGTCACTTATCTGACACAGGCTATGATAGATGAATTGGAGCCTGAGATTTGGAAAAATCTCTGTAATCCCCTTGTACCTTGATTATCTTCTCCAAAGATTACCCTGTTTACCTCCTGAGAGGCAAATAGAGTTAAGATTTATATCCCATTTAGGGCTGTATTATTAAGAAATCTCCAAGACGGCTAGTACCATCATTGGAGGAATCGAAACCCTGATTAAGTAAGTTTTAAAATAGAGGATTCATATAGCCTAACTCATTATTCTGAGAATTCGGTAAAGTTAATTAAGAAAGACGGTTCATCTTGCTTATACATTGATTACCGCAACCCTATTTAGGCAACAATTAAGAATCGCCATCAGCCGCCCAGGATCGTCGATTTGTTCGACTAACGGCAAGGATTAGCTATTCCTTAAGATTAGTTTCAAGCAGTGGTTGGAATAACCATCTCACCTTAAAATAGGCTTTTCTATAATAGTTGTCATATAAGTATCAAGGCTGCTCCTTTGGAGACCTTGTATAGATGGAATGTTAAACATCTATTGTTAGACAAAAGATTAGTAAGTCCAATTTTCAGGATCTGAAAGTTGCCTTGGAAACAACGAATAAGATCAAACAAATCCATAATCATCTGTAAGTTGCCAGTATTCGGCAGAAAATCAAGGATTAATGAAAGTAGCAACCCTCCTAAGTTCTTGTTAAGAAATAAGGTTCAACAAAAGATATCACCCTGGAAGGGTGTGCCAATTTGTTAATTATCAGGCTAGTTAAGATCTGAATATATAGAATCATTCGAGGGAATCTAATGTGTCAAGATCAAATAGCTTATAAGCTAAAACCTATTTAAGGAGCTTGGCGGAGCTCGCAATGCATTACACACTAATGGTTTAAGGATGTGTTTCACCAATAAGTCGAGAAGCATTATCACATAATGATATGCAGATGGATGATATGATGAGAAACCTGTATCGATTGAGGATCGACAGGTTAAGAAGCTCCAAAAAGAATACATGTACATATTATAGAGGTCAGTTTGGGAGCTTGGAGAGGCTCCAGATAGGCTATAGAAGTTAAGTCCATTATGCGACAAAAAGAACTTCCAGCATTTTAGCAAATCTCGAGGTCGACATTTCTTTTAAGGGGGTGAGGATGTAACACCTCGTAAAATCACGTCCAACGATGTATCGACACGTGTAATAAACCCTAATGAAGTCAAACATTGAATTTAAGGGACTATTTTTTTTGAAAAATCGAAAACTTTGATTATGAAAGGACTGGAAGTGTTAGCATACCTAAAATAAGTTCTAAATAACCTCTGACGATATTTATATTCACAAATGAGCCAATTGGCGATCGAGTGTAGCCGTTTGCGGAATTAATTGAAAGTTTGCGCAATGAAGGGTTAAAAGCGTCAACATGTTAATTGTTACATCTGAGTGACCTTTTAACAAACCGGGAGCATCATGGTATTTGATTATACTCTAAGGAATGAAAATTATTGGCCGTCTAAGGTTTTTATGCCTATAAGTAAGGTTACGCGCAACTTTGCAAGTTAGAGGGACTAAAAGTGTCAATATGTTTAATTATACCTCTGAATGACTTTTAGCGAACCCGAAGCATCGTGATGTTTAATAATACTTTCAAGAATGCCTAATATGGATTAGATGAGGCTTCAATGCTATTAAATGATGAGATGCACAAGTTTGCGCAATAGAGGGACCTAAAGCGTCAACTTTTGAATCTACGCCTCTTGGTGACCATTTAAGCAAACGGGAGCGTAGTAATATTTAAGTATATGCTTGGTAATGACCATTATGGGCCATGGAAGGCTTGGATATCATTAAACGACATTTCACGCCACTTTGAGTGATTAAAGGACTAATTGCGTCAAACTGCAAAAGTATGTCGATTCGTATGCTAACGGACCTTCTGGAATATGACCATGAGTTAAACATACCCTATTTATTCTTTATATAGCTTAGATATAGGCTTAGAGGTGTTTGGTGCGCAAAAATAAACTTTTAAGTCAAGCAGGGACTAAAAGAGTCAAAAAGTGCACAAGTTTGCATTTTCGCGCATATCTTCCGTTCTGAATATATCCGGACATTCAAAAATTTATGTAAGCATTAAAATATTTTATCTTAGTGTTCGGCATGATAAAATTCCATTCGTCGCGTAATTTGGATCGTTTTTAGCGTCCGTTCGTATTTCGTCGTAATTAGTCGAACAACGTGACCGTACGGCCAAACGAACCGACATCCGACATGTTTTTGAGCATGTTTCATGTCCCCTATGGGTGAGCATCATGATGGAGCCTTGAAATGAGGTTAACAGGCCTTATACGCGTCAGAAAAGCCATTTAACATAGTTCAGGGACCGAAACTACACATTCTGGAAATTGTTTGCTGGGATGGACTGTTAGGCGGGCCGCGTAAGGCCACACAGACCCCTACGCGGGCCGCGAGACCTGCACAGTTGCAGAAACAGCTGCAGACAGCCTGTTTGTTGCTGGTTTTTGTTCAACCTGGCTTTTATACTCACATAATCGAACCTAGGGGCTTGCCCACTGTAATATGAAACCACCTTACACTTGTAATGATCTGATTATCAACCCCAACACTTGTCACGATCTCGTTCACCCCAAATTACTATAAATAGGTGAACCTCCTTCATATTTTTTTCACTTGCATTCCTTGCAATCTGCTCTTGCTTGCAATTCTAAGAGGATCCTGAGTCTTTGGGAACCTCCTTTCAGTCCTTTGGACCCTTTGTAAGTGTTCCTTTCGTGCTTAGTTCAATCGTTTAGCGTTTATAGCCGAAAAGTCAAGCGTTTGCGATAAACGCTTTGACTTTTAAACGGTTGAGCCATGGTTCGCAACGAACATGGCTACGTGACCGTAATTAGGTAGGTGTTAAACCCTCAAAAGGCCACCTCCTAATTACCACGTTTACTCAGTCAATTGTCGGGTCAAACTTCTTAATAAAAAGTCAACCGAGTCAGTTTTACAAATAAATTCATAATTGATGATTAAGAAGTTATGGAACATGTTTTAACACTTAAATAACTTGGTAATTAATATAAGAACATGTTTAAGCATGTTCAACCCGATGATTTTGAGTATAGGCTCGGTTCGGAACCGAAAATCGCAAAAGTAGACTTTTGCTTTGACTTTTAGTTCTGACCCGATTTAGCTTAGTTTAGATATGCCTTAGGATTCCTTTAGGACCAGGTTATAGGTTAGTGTAACCCTCTGAGGTTATACAACTTGGTTCCTTAGTTATCCGATTCATATGCATGTTTCCGTTAAATGCCTAAATGTTGACTATTATGCCCTTTTGACCTTAAAACAAAATTTTTGAAAATGTGAGAGGATAGAAACCTTCATTACTGATTTATAAACTTGTCCCTAAAATTTGACATCAGTTTGAGGTCTAGATTAGGAGTTAGAGCATTCACATTCTATCCATCAAAATATGTGAGTGGGAGTTTTTATATTATAAAGGGTATAAAAAGTGATTGTGAGTGGAGGAGAGAGAAAATGTTACTATTCATCTGTATATTTGGGGGGACACTGTTCACCCAGTATAATTTTTTTAATATATATTGAAAGTGGTTGTGAGTGAAGGAGAGAGAAAAATGTGATGATAATATTATTTAATTGAAAAGGAGAGAGAAAAAGTATTTGTTTTTAGTGGAAATATATTGATATAGGAGTTGTTTTTTAGTGGAATGTATGTATAATTTGATGGTTTGGATGTGAATGCTCTTATGCTCATTAGCGTAAATGAAAAGCTTTTTATTAAGTAAACGGCATAATTAGCTTATAGCCTATCTAAACCTAATTTTTTAATACCAAACTTTTTACCTACTAATGTAAAATAATATTTTGGGATTTTTGAAGATTTTTATTTATTTTTAGGCTGAGCATAACATAGGGTCTAGCCTTGATTCGGTAATTGTCGGTTTTGCCCTTTTGGCCTATAAAATGAGTTTTACATAACATTTTGATACCAAACTTTTTGCTACTGATTTTATATGATAAATAAAACATTTTAAGCTTTCTGGAATAATAAAAATATCAGCTTTTCTTATAAAACCCGGAAATCGCTTAAAATCGCCTTTTTACGCGTTTTAAACGCATAGTATGTATTAAAACTATTTTAAATATATAAGACTTGACACCTACTGATATTTTTTAGTAAATTTTTTTATTCTAATAGTAAGCAAAAGTTTTAAACTCAGATTCCCAGTTTTGACCTTTAAAGCCTATGTGAAATTACCAAAATGCCCCTTCGGTGCATAGTTTGGTTATAAATGATAAATTTCACATATGTGCAATACCATACTAATATAACTTATTAAATTAAGTATTTTACTGATTATATCATACCTAAACCTCAGATTAATATATAAACTCTTTTATAACCTTTAAAATGACCAAAATACCCCTTCGGGGTTAAATTTGAGTTTAAATTCGTTTTGGGCATAATGGAAGGTATCTTACTGATATCACAACATATTAAAGGCATATTAACTTAGGAAACCTGTTCATGACTCTTTTGGTTACCCGTTACGCACTTTTCGCGTTCGGATCGGCTTATGTAACTAGTTTGCATAAATTAGCCGAAACGGGTCAAACCTTATCATTTTTATCTCAAAATCCAGAATGTGTTTAGTTTACCCTTATTACACAAGTATACAAGCTTGTCGGGTCTAAACCACATTCTAATCCGGTCTTCGCTTAATCATGCGTTTTGAACCGTATCCTCCTTTAAAACTAACCGGTCTAAGCATAGCCTTAATTAAGACCCGTTAGGAATCTAATAGGTTATTAAAAACCTTCATTCCAGATTAAGAGCCCCAGTAAAGGTACTTGCACTTGCTGATTAGGATATACGGCTGAGTATAAATTGCATTTTGTAAGCTCAGGTAAATACTTTTAACTTATTTTCCCTTATACGGGCTTGGGGTACGGTATATAAAATACCGCTTGGTCGGGCATTGAATTTTTAATCGTATGAAGGTTACTTTATTGAAATGACCCGTTTAAATTGTTTTGTTTGCTTAAAACCTTTGGGGAGTTAATGACCATGTCCCGGATATCCTTGGCATCATTCATGAAATGGCCACGACCTTAGCACGGGGTGTAGGCGTACACCCGCCAGTGCATATATAAATAATAAGGTATAACCGCCGGTTACGAGAATAACTCGCCGCGGGACTATACCATGTGGTGTGTCTATTAATCTTTAACCCGGTATTCAACCCGGGCTACTGAACGTATAACGAACATGTAATTCTTTTACAAGTTTATATATAAATAATTATCCCAAGTTATAAAAAGTTTTGTGCCATGTGCATTCAAATCAATTTTCTAAAAACATTTTCAAAATGAGTCAGTTAATTGTATTTACCAGTGTAAACTGACGTATTTTTCCAAAAAGATCAAGTGACAGGTACTGTACGTAATTGGCTGGAAGCTCAGGGCGTTAATAGGGAATCTTGCAAGTTCTAGATGCCTAAAGTCTGTTGAACAATGTTATCTTTCTGTTTTAAGATCCGCCTGTGGATACATCTTACATTCCGTTGTAATATTTAATATTACTTTTGAATCGGATTGTAATATATTTATCCTTTGCTTCCGCTGTGCATTTAAATTGTGTTGTTTGACTATGATGATATCAACTACGTCACGATACTCCCCACCGGGCCCACCGGTAATACGTGGAAATATCGGGGTGTGACAAGTCATTAAGCACTAATCATTATTAATTAATCGTACGGATACCTGGATTTTTGACGGTTGTCACAGATAATACAATAAGCACATGGTGGATACGCCGCTGGTACTTCCTATATATAAGTGTGCTTATTGTATTACCCTTCGTGGCGTTATTCCGAATCACTATTAGGATTTAGGATGTTTTGGTACAATGATACGATGTGACGAGAACCTGATCCCTGTAGTATCTATCTATCTTCATAGTTAGACATATAAGGGATGTTTAGAGTACTGATACTGGAGTCCTTTTTGGATTTATTGTGTACTTTAATGCGAGTTTGACTAGACGATGTGACGAGAACCTGATCCCTGTAGTATCTATCTATCTTCATAGTTAGACATATAGGGGATGTTTAGAGTACTGATACTGGAGTCCTTGTTTGGATGTATTGTGTACTTTAATGCGAGTGTAACGAGATGATGTGACGAGAACCTGATCCCTGTAGTATCTATCTATCTTCATAGCTAGACATATATGGGATGTTTAGAGTACTAATATTGGAGTCCCTGTTTGGATTCATTGTGTGCTTTAATGCGTGTTTACGAGTTGGAACGAGTTAACGATTTATGTGATTATGTGGTAGTTGTGATTTAGATAACGAAACGGGTGTAATAAAATAAGAACATGGTGGATACGCCGCTGGTACTTCCTATATATAAGTGTTCTTATTTTATTATTCTTGTAGTGTTATCTGGATCACTTTAGGGTTTTGTGTACTATTGTTTCTATATTCGATTATCGAAATCTTCATAGAATCTCCCATATCTTTATATGTTAGATTCTTAGAAGGATATCTAACGTATTATCATGAATCATTAATTTGATTTATATAATACTTACAGAAGTTTTGATTTATTTCAAAACAGTTATTATTAATCCTTAAATTGAATTTCTAATAACACATTAACGATTTTTACGATGGTTTAAACGAGATTACGATGTATGGTATAAAACCTATGTATTCGCCGGCATTTTTATGCTGACTGTTTTTCACATATGTTTCAGGTTTTCAATTATTCAAGTATTTAACGCATAGGACTGCATACGGGCCTTAGACTTCTAAATCAAAAGACAATTACATGTATTATTTGTTTGTAAAACGATGTTAATAATATTGAAACAATTAAGTACCAGTATTTGTGAGCAATTTGTAACGTGACTCCCCGATATTTCCGCCGCGTGTTGTTGTATTACGCGATTGGGGTGTTACACAACCGGTTTTACAGTGCGTGAATGGTGGTTTACGGGAAAACTGCTGAATATTAAACGGTAACGAACTGAAACCGAATAAAATACTGACAACGCCGACAAATGCAAATTTTATACGTATATTTTATACATGTGAATTTAGTTTTTGTGAATTTATCGTGCTTTCGTACACCACAAACGCATACGTGAACGAAAAACGCAACTGCAGTAACGCACCGGCAACGAAACGGAAGCATCAGACACGTGTGTTACCTTAAAAACTGAAATATTATGAAATATTTAGCTTCGTAATCAGATTTTAATATTCACTGTCGAAACCGGATCGAAAAACGGATTAAAACGACAAATGACACATACTACGCAATTTAACGCAACTGACGAACGAATGCGTCAAACGTCAACTACCGACCATACTTTACGCGTTTTAATACAAAAAAAATAATTTACGACTTGACGTTTGTATGTTTAAAGCATTGTACAACTCCGAACGATTTAATAATCAATGAAACATTGTGTTTTAATCCTGAATATTGTATAATTACATGTGACAATTTCACGTTTTAGTTTTTGTTCGATTTCAAACTCTTAATCCATTTCTGGAAAGTTATACGTAAACTGTTACGTAAACATAATCAGTTTAACGCAACGTACACTTCGGAACAAGGTCTTAAGCCAAACATACCCTAAATACCCTTTACATAACTTAGAAATAAGTTTTGAGGGGTTCAGTATGGCAAAAACAAGCTTATTCGTGCACAGGGACTATTTGCGTCAAACTTCGAAAGTCTGCCAATTCGCGTATTTCTTAATACGGAACACGTACGCACATCCAAAAATTTTTGTAATCATTAAAATTATTGTATTTTAGTGATAAGAATGTAAAAATGTCATTCGTTGCGTAATTTCGATCGTTTTCGCGTCCGTTTGAGCGTTCGTCGTAATTAAGCGAAAAACGTGACCGTACAGGCGAACGAACCGACATCCACGATATTTCTGAGCATATTTCAAGTCCCCTAAGATTTAATGTCCTTGTGAAGCCTGAAAAATGGGTTAACGGGGGTTAAATGCGTCGAAAACGCATTTAAAAGCCTGCAGGGACCATTTTTGACAAAATCTGAAAGATGGTAGCATGTGGTCGCGTCACGCGACAACCCTGGGCTGTTGTTGTCGCGCAATGCTAAGAGTGGGTTTCGACAGAATCTTCCAAACAGCTGCTGCACTTGTATTTCTAAGTTAGTATTTCATTATTGTGGGCATTATGAATGATCTTTAAGTCTTTGAATCAGAACCAAACCCTTGTTTTGATCACAATAATCCTTAGACAACACTCCATACACATGGCAAGATCTTGTGGCTTCACAACAAGTATAAATACCCCTCAAAATCTGCCCAAAAACTTGCTCATTTGCTCTTTCTCATCTCAATTACTCTAAGTAGAGTTGCTACCATATTTGGAGGCCTCCCATCTGAGTTTTCTTCATCCTAGAACACAAGTAAGTGTTCTATCCAGGCTTGTTCATTTATTTCAGTTATTTAAGCTGAAAGTCAAACAGTTTGACTTTCAGTTTTGACCATGAATTGGTCAAGTCAAAGTTCAATCGAACTTTGCAATGTGATCGTAATCACGAAGGTTATAATCCCTTGCGATTATACCTACTGATTACCACGTTTACTAGTTGAAGTGATGAGTCAAAGTTTCGGTCAAAATGCACAAATATGTGCATTTTACAACGGAACTATTTTCGGGTATCAAAACACTAAGTTTTGATACCAAATCAGTTTTGCAACTTAGTTAAACATGTTTTGACATGTTTAACTCGTCACTTCTAGTTTAGTGCTTATTTAGGGTCGTAAGTCGAGCGGTTTGCCCACCGCTTTGACTTTCGAATCCGACCCGTTTGGTTGATCTTAGGATCCGACCAAACACATATTTGTGACTGTAGTTGTATAGGGAATAACCTCCTGAGGTTATACCTTATGATCACTTCGTTTGGTTAGTGTTATGATAAGTCGATTATTATATGCCTAAAAATGACCAAAATGCCCTTTTTGCGCATAAATCCGTTTTAAACATATGTAACCAACTTTTTGACATATAAACTGATTTTGAAACTTAATTAAACATGTTTTGGCATATAAGACTTATCATAACTCATATTTAACCATTCGAACACGTATTTACGCAAATGACACGTTAAAGTAGCGTAAACTACCCTAACGAGTCATAACGGGTCAAAAGCACTTAGGATTCATTTCAAATCAGAATGTAGACTTTGTTAAATCATTTCACATGAGTTCTAACACTCATTTGGTTTACAAGACCTCATTCTATCCGATTCCTCGATTTATGTCCCGTTACACTAACATTGTATCGGGTATACCCATTAGTTTGTTAAAAAATATACATTGGGGTTTCTAATTACATTTTTTACTATTATAATTATTATATAATTTTATTTATGCAACAACTATTATAAATTAAAAATATACATTACATACATATAAGTTTTATCATAAACTAATAATAACTTTATAATAGTTATACACTTGTATGTATATACTTCACAGCATACAAAATATAAATACTATCATCAAATACATATGCTAAAAGAAAATTTATTTTTTCACATTATAAACATACTAAAATAAATCACTAATAGACAAGGGTTAAGGGAAAATAAAAATATAAATTAAAAACTTCGGGTATATGATCGGGTATATAGTTCGGTAAACGGGTATGTGGTTTCGGGTAATCGGGTCGGGTATCACCTAATCCCATACCCAACCCATACCTGCGAAAATTTTTAAAATTAATCCCATACCCGGCCCAATACATGTCGGGTATCGGGTATACCCGTCCCATTTGTGTCGTGTTTCGGGTATACCCGTCGAGTTCGGGTATTTTTGTCATCCCTAAAACAGGCTCGACACAACTCACTTATTAAACACCATTGGTCCATCTTGTGAACTCACACTATCACCCAATTATACTCGGTCACCTTATCTCAATCTGTTTCAACCCAAACCAACCCACATCACTTGCGACGGTATTCTAGCTCCATCTTGTGAACCTACTCTTCTATTTTATCTCAATCTGTTTCAACCCAAACCAACCCACATCACTTGCGACGGTATTCTATCTCCATCTTGTGAACCTACTCTTCTATTTTGGCGCCACCCCTTCCACCCTCAAAAAAGATAAATTGGGATTAAAACTTTTGAAAAAGATATCATTTATTTATTTTCTCTTAGTTGGAAGAGGAGCATGTGAAGGGATGAAGATAATAATAAATGCCAAAAAGTCAAATTTGTTTGGACAACAAGTCAAACCCTCTCTTCCTCCCCATAAATATAGGCCATTTTTAGGAAAACGCACAACCCTTTTCCCATCATATCCATTTCATACTCAACACAACTCTACCCATGCCGGAGATTGACGGAGGAGCTACGGCGGTGACGATGGCTGACGGCCACCATGTTGTGACCCTCAATACAGAAGATCAAACTCACACAACTACTAGTTGTTTTCCGTCTGTTTCTTTTCTTCAAAAGGTTAATTACTCCTTTTTTTTTTAATTTCCTTTGTATTTTTAAAAGGCTTAGTTTTGCTATTCAAAAAGGGGTAGCGGTGCAGCTTGTTGCCTGTTTATCAACTATCTCGATGTAAATTCATAATACTTACGAGCTTATAATCGTATAATGAAAAAAAACACCAAGAAAAACCCCTTATTTATTATGTGAAAAACAAAGGTAAAGTCATACTTGATCCTTTTGAGTCTCCTGAATCATGTGAATATGACTTTTATAAAATGGGGTATTGGATTTTAATAATCCCAAGTTTCACTAATTGGCCGGTAATAATCCCAACTTCAAAAATTGCCTACAACAGTCACAACTTGTAAGATTTTGGCCACCAATGATCCTTGTCTAACTGGGTTATAACCTTGTTGGGCTGGTGACCTGCAACTTATTCCGGCGACCCGTTTTACCCCTGAAACCACCAAACAAGACCACCACCAATCATCTCCGACCTCCTGTAATCTTCTCCGCTTCTCAAAAGTTTAAAATTTCCACCATCTACGCAACTCCGGTGACCTGCAACTTATTCCGACGACCTTCTTTACCCCTGAAACCACCAAAGGAGACCACCACTTGTCATCTCCAACCTCTAGTGACCTTCTCCGCCGCTCAAAACTTCAAAAAACTAACTGGGTTATAACCCAGTTAGACAAGGATCATTGGTGGCCAAAATCTTACAAGTTGGGACTGTTGTAGGCAATTTTTGAAGTTGAGATTATTACCGGCCAATTAGTGAAACTTGGGATTATTAAAATCCAATACCCCTTATAAAAAGGACATGTTTTTTGTTTTTCTTTTTTCAATGAAATATTAATTGTTTATGAAAACAAATTGTGGATTTTTTTTATTGATTTATGGAAATGCATATGGTCTTTGAAATTTGACTTGTTTGGTATAACATCATAATCAAGATAGTAACCTTCATAGATTACAAACAAGTATGGTACAAATTTGTTACAAGTCACTTTAATGTGCAAAAAAATCACTTCGATCGCTGGAACTAAAGGTGTGCCCGGCTGTTAGCCAGCCGGTTATCTAATTAATGCTTATCTAACGTTGTCGCCTTCTGATAGTTTACTATTAACTGTCAGTAATAAAATAAAATAGATTAAACGGATATAAAAAGAAAACTTTTACTGCGATATCGTCTCTCTTATATTTTTTAGGTGTTTGCTACTATGCTATCTTAGTTAAACATTTTATTTTGGTTTGGATAGTTTTGAAAACCAAATTTATAATTGTTTAATTGTACTTTTACAATTGATTTAAAATGTTTATAATATTTCGATTTAAGCAATAGAATTACGTAGTTTTTTTTTTTGTCAGTTCTTAAATTATTTATTTAAACATGTAGATACGTAGTTTTTTTTTTTTTGTCATTTCTTAAATTATTTATTTACATTTAGATCTGAAATAATTATATTCAATAAATTTCATTGTCGTATTAAAATTACACAATTTTTAATTATAAATTAATATTTTCATCTTGTCTTTTGGTTGGCCGTCGTCCACACCTAAATTCGTCAATAGTCTGGTCTGATTAACCACCACCAAACCATTTTTAATTTCAATATACTTATAAAATAATTAAATAAAATTACATTTTATATGTACAAGTTATTAATGCACAAATAAGGAGGTTTGGTGATTGATTGTTATGATGGACAGTTGATAGCGGAGGTTCTTGGAACATATTTCGTGATATTCGCTGGGTGTGCGGCTGTGGTGGTGAATACCGACAAGGATAAGGTGATCGGTCTACCCGGAATATCCATCGTGTGGGGGTTGGTGGTGATGGTCATGGTTTACTCCGTCGGACATATCTCCGGTGCCCATTTCAACCCTGCCGTTACCATTGCTTTTGCCTCTTGCAATAGGTTCCCTGTTAAACAGGTAAATTTTAAGATATGTTTGAAAATGTATAGCTCATTGCTACAAAACCAAAAACAGTTAAAAACAAAATCGAACAAAAAATATTAAACCTAAACCAAATAAAATGAATTTGGTTTATATGTAGCCCAATAAATCGAATAACCAAAGCAAACCATATTTTATACTTAGACGAATAAACCCAATAATATGAATTCGTTGTATTCGGTTGAAACTGAAAAGCAAACCAAATTCGAACGCAGTTTGTGATTCAGTTTTGAAATACCTAAATTTTGTTTAGTTTGGTTCGATATTTGGTTTAATCCAACAAATTTCAAACCGAATAAAAGGAACCAAATAATCGAGTAAACCAAAAATAACCGAACCGATGGACACCTCTAACGGTTCCAAGTTGTTTAAATTTAACATGTGAAGAGACTTTAATATTTAAAAAGTTGTAGGACTTTTCTAAGACAAAACAAAAAGTAAGTTGTTTTTCATATGCAAAAAACTATTCAGAGACTTTTATAAGAAAAGTAGAAAGTATATTAGTTTTTTTATGAGATTTGCCCATACATAAATTGTATTAATTGTAAAATAATTATAAAAGACTTAACACTTTAATTAAATAAAACTTTAACTATTGTCATTATTATATGAGAAAAATGCCCGGATAGTCCCTGTGGTTTCGCCTTTTTTCACCTATAGTCCCCAACTTTCTAAAACTACCTGAATAGTCCCCAAGTTTTCATTTTTTGTTCCCGGATAGTCCCTGAGTCTAACTTCAGTTTGTTTTCTCTGTTAAGGAGGGTGTGAAATGACAAAAATACCCTTTCCTTAAAAGGCCAAACCATAGGGACTATCCGGGCATCTTCATATTTATTTATAAAACCCCACCACCACACTTTATCTTCAACCTCCACCCACCATCACCCTCCTCCACCCTCCACCATCACCGCCACAGTTTCAGAGAAAACCCGCCCGTCTAAAGGCCAACTGCGATAAAAGTTGGGCTCGGTCCCGAACCGACCTCAAAACTACATCGCCATCATCACCCCCACTCCTTCTCCCCTTCCTGTTTGTTTCTTTGTCTCTGCAACCTGCAACCTGCAAACACCACTGGCCCACCATCGGACGACCACCTGCCATCACCACTGGCCCGCCATTATATTGTCGCATCATGTGTATTTGGGATTTAATGTCAGAATCAAAAAGAACAAGTTCACATAATCAAATAGTCACTACAGATTTTTGGCATAATCATCACTTTAGTTCACAGTTGCAAAGGTCTAAATCTACTTACAATTGACACGTCAAAACCCTATCTTCACAAACACATCTGCTCAACACTTGTTTCCCTCCCAAATGCTCTCATCTACATATTTATCAAACAAAACACAGACAAATCAATTGAAGAACTGATCCATCTCACCTTCCTCTCGATCTCCCTCTCACCTTACACAAAATCCGGTCACCGGATTCCAGATCCGGGTGACGTTTACAGGCAAGACACCCCCCCCCCCCCACTCGGTTCTTCGCTGATGAAGACCACCGACAGAACCAGGAAGAGACCGGAGAAGGAAAGGGAGCCGCCGCACACGGCGGCGGCGTACCTGGCAGAAAATCCCTTCGTCTCTACCTGGCAGAAAACCCCTTCGTCTCTACCGGTAGAAATCCCTAATCGAAGCCCTAATCGTACCTGCAAATCGAACCAATTCCGTCGTCTACACTCAATGGTCTGATTTCAGATATGTTTCAGAAGAGATGTGGGGTTAGAAGAGGGTGTAGGGTGGGTGGGGCTGGTCGGCTGGTGGTTGTGATAGGTGGTGACGGTGAAGGGTGAATATGGTAGAGAAGGAAGAGAGAGAAGTAGTGTTAAGTGGTGGTTGTGGCAGGGGTGGTTGTGATGATGGTGGTAGTGGTCAGTGATGATGGCGGCGGTGGAGGTGGAGGTGACGGTGGTGGTGGTACCAGAGAGAGAGCAGGGATGAAGAGAAAGGGATAATATGGGGTTTTATAAATAAATATGAAGAAGATGCCCGGATAGTCCCTATGGTTTGGCCTTTTAAGGAAAGGGTATTTTTGTCATTTCACACCCTCCTTAACAGAGAAAACAAACTGAAGTTAGACCAGGGACTATCCGGGAACAAAAAATGAAAACTTGGGGACTATTCAGGTAGTTTTAGAAAGTTGGGGACTATAGGTGAAAAAAGACGAAACCACAGGGACTATCCGGGCATTTTTCTCTTATTATATATTCTAATTTAATTGATTAATTTTATCCGAGCAAATAAGTGCCTGATTCAAGCAAAGTGACTGTGACACATGACACGTGACATCTTGTAAATACTAATAACAGAAAAAATAAACAGAATTCATTATCATATTCTCAACTTTGAACGTTATATTGTTCAAAAATAAATAAATAAATAATAAATAAATAAAGTATTTCTAGTTGAATTTTGAATCATATTTCAAGCAAACACTCAACAACAATATTCAATATAGGTACCTGCATACGTGGCCGCTCAAGTCCTGGGGTCAACGCTTGCTAGTGGGACCCTCCGTTTAATATTTAACGGCCGTCAAGATCATTTCGCCGGAACTCTTCCCGCCGGTTCCGATCTCCAGTCTTTGGTTCTTGAGTTTATCATCACATTCTACCTCATGTTCGTTATCTCCGGCGTCGCCACCGATAACCGAGCCGTTAGTACATTTATAACTGTTGATCAGATTTCATAGTTATAATCTATATAAATGTTATGTTAATGATGTGTGTGCATACAGATCGGAGAATTGGCCGGACTTGCGGTCGGAGCAACGGTTCTCCTCAATGTCATGTTTGCAGGGTATGATTTAGTCCATAATGTTTATGGTCCGGTTTTGACGATTTTTAGGTCAAACCATTTTTTGACCATTTTAAACCAAACCAAACCGTTACTAACAATTTGGCTTCGGTTTGGTTTCATGGTTTGGAATTTGGATTATTTGGTCCTTTATGATATAAAATACGATAAATACACTTAAAACTAGAAGACCGACTTTGTAATCGAGTTTTACGTGTTTATATTTATGTACGAGTCGGTATAAATTCAAGTTGAATTACGTTTTGAGCATATTTCTTTCGGTTGCTATACTAAACCAAAATAGACATCGACCCAAAACCCGCCGCGTAGCGCGAGTAGTCTTACTAGTTAAAGACAAAAGTGAAATTCGAAAACTTATATAATCCAAATCGTACATCCCGGTTTGGTTTCTTCTAACTGGATTTGAACATGAACGTTAATCCAAACCGTTCGGCACGGTTTGAAAATTCCTAAACCAATCGACCGAAGAAACTTTAAAAACCAACAAGAAAACCAAACCGTTGACCAGCTTGAGTGGTTTTATGGTTTCAAACAAAACCATGAGCACCCATTTTAAAGTTTGAAATACTTATGATTCTGTTGTGGGTCACAGGCCGATATCAGGGGCGTCAATGAATCCGGCAAGGAGTTTGGGACCAGCCATTGTGTCAAAGGAATACAGGGGGATATGGGTTTACATGTTGGGTCCGACCGCTGGTGCCATTTCTGGAGCGTGGGTCTACAACATCATAAGGTTCACGGATAAGCCTTTGCGCGAAATCACCAAGAGTGCATCGTTTCTTCGGTATGCTAGCAGTCGTAAGTCGTAAGGAATCTGAACGGTGATTTTGTATGCTACTACTTGGATGCATATGTATTTGTGCTTTGGTTCAAGTGTTTGGCTTATGTGTACAAATATTTATGCATGGATTATGATTTTATATGGAAATGTTGTCATAAGTAGATTTAACTAGTATTAAGCACCTCGCATTGCGGTGGGGCATAAAACCGTGTCAAATAACATCAATGTCACACCATCGCGAGCGACCAACACTGAATTTGTAGTGTGTTAATGCGAAGAAATTAGATCGAAATGTAAAACACAGAAAACAATAAGTCGATCTAGGACCCGCATGTTATGACGAACTTGTCAAATGGGAAAAAAATAGACGACTTAAAAACGTTGAACCACACACGCACGTTGTGTCGTGTTAACTCGCAAAATTAAGAACAAAGCGTAAAACGAAACGTAAAAACGTTGAACCACACACGCACGTTGCGTCGTGTTAACTTGTCACACCCCCAAAATCCACAAGCGGAGTATCACCGCATGGAGGCGTGACTGACCAGGATCAAGCCACCAATCATATTGAACAAAGCATGTAAATAAATATAAAACCCAACACAATATAATTGGTGTCTAAACCAAAACATAGTTTAAGTTGTAAGCGGAAGCATAATGTTTAAAACCAAAGTATGAGTTCTAATATATCAAATGTTTAACATGGCATATGACTATCCATGTCCCATAACGATCACGCCTCCTCGTGCAAGCTCCATGAATACCTAACGACCTGCAAGGCATGTAACAACGAGTCAACAACAAAGTTGAGCGAGTTCACAGTTGGTTGTTTAGTTTTACCAGTTTGTTTTGAAAACCATAAGTTGTTTCGTAAACCACGAGTTAACCAGTTCCTTTGTTTCCCAAACCATATCCATAATCAGTGGGGGCTTCCCCATGTGAACCACTAGACCGTTACCATATCGACAACTGACGAACAATAGTTGTGCCCTACGTCAATGTCTATCATCATTGACTAAGTGCCCAGATCCATTAGTACACGCCCGTCCGACCGGCACGGTGTGAGGCTTGTCAACCCTAATAGCACTATTAACTAATGACCCGCTCGCCATTGGCCCGGCGATTAAGTCGATATAAAAATGAGGGACTTCATGATAGAGTTTTGTCTAGTAAGTTAAGGTTGTTGTCCTACCCAAGGAGGACGAACGTACGTATTCTACCCAAGGAGAATACGCAGGATTAATATTGGCATCCTACCCATGGAGGATGGCGGTACATATCCTACCCAAGGAGGATATGTAGGTTCCGTTTTAATTCATTAACCCATTCCCAACCACCGGGAATCCCATGCCTTAGAAAGTGTGTGAACTCACCTCGGTTTGCTCGGTATGCTTATCTACTTGCACAAACAATTCAGTCAAAGCCTATAGTATGCACGTATACACAATCAGTTTATGTTTGTAATGTTTCACATGCAATCTATGTCACAAAGTGTGCTAGGCAGTTAACATCATGTAACACGTAAACCGTTAATCAAGTTCATACAATTCATGCTTCACATAAATGGTTTCTCAGTCAATTCTAACATAGTTATCCATTAACAGACTTAACAGACTTAACTGAGTTACTGTGCTAATTTCCCAACTTCACAGAACATATGGCTAAATCCCATTTTTGGCGAAATCACTTTTGGCGAAATCCCCCAGGCGACGAAATCCCTTGGGCGACGAAATCCCAAAGGGTTTTCTTCGTGAATGCATTTTCGTCGGGACAAGGGTTTTCGTCGGGTAAGTGATTTCGTCGGGACGAGGTTTTCATCATCATCAGTTACACAATCAGAAACCCTATTGATCGTCTAACAGTTACATCGGCTACAACAATCATTTGCTCAATCATATCAGTTCATACAATCAGAATCATCATTCAATCATCATACAACCAGAATCATCATTCACTTAAACATTCACGTATACATATATATCATCAAATCGAACATGAACAGTAGACATAAACAATCAGGTCTAGTCCGAATGATTTACAATAGAGTCCTCAAATCCTACCCATAAACCCAATAGACTTGTAGGATCGTTGTTGGACCCGACTGAGTCGTTCAGAAGAGTTTTATATCCGGTTCAAAGGCGAAATCAGTGAACTGGACTTGAAAACAGCTTGATACTATTAAATCTGTTACTTATATTGATTTTAACATCAATTACAACCTGAACAGATTTCGGCAGCACTTCGTTACAAATCCGGAAGTGTCGTACCAAATGAATCAACAAGTGCCCTATATATAGTGGGGCTGATTTCGCTCCAAATGACATGGGTGGTTTCGAGCGGAATCAGATACTTCTGATTTCGCTCCAAATGACCAATGTGCACTTTCGAGCGGAATCACCTCTTTAACCATTAACAGTTGATTCTCGAACCTCGGGCACTGAATATCCTATTCTATCCTATTACATGATACAAGACGAAGTCAATAGACGTAATGCACTAACAGACTCCCCCTCGGATATTGACGAAGTCTTCAGTGTCTAGTCTACAGTATGACACATCTTCAGTCTTGATCATTCTGCCTTCTCATTCAAGTTGTAACATTATAAGCATCCATCAATCTTTCTCTCCTATCAGCTTCAGGCTCCCCCTTTCGTCAAGCTTCCGTGCTTTGGGATCGACACCTAGCTTTCCATCTACAAGCTCCTCCTTGATTCAAGCTTGTCTTCAGACTCCCCCTTAGACTCTGCTTTCGGGATCGTAATCTGGACTATCTGCAAACACTCAAACATCTATAAATGCAATGCTTTCAAATTCAATTACCCAGAAATCATAAACTGGCTCTTTAAACTCTTTAACTACTCCCCCTATCAACAAACTTAATTGATATGGCAAAGTTTAAGAATCTAACTCCCTCACAATTAATCTTCCAAGTCTAAATTAATGACCTTGGAGATATCACAAACTGTTTTTAAATTTTTGATTTTAATTCAAGTTTCAAATTAATGAACTTGTTTTATTTTCAGAAACACAACCAGCTTACTTAGATTTTGAAACTCAGCATTTCAGACATCGGTTGTCGAAAATAAAGCAGAATCAAAAATCTTTTTGGATTTTCTGAAATATAAAGCAGTAAAGAAATATGTACAAACATATTTACAAACAATATTTTTGTTTGAATTTGCGTCAGAGGATCATATCAGTTTTTGACAAGTCACAAGTACCATTGAGCTTATTTACACATTAAGAATTAAACAATTCACTTAGATTGGCGATATATTGATCCACTTAAATTTTCACACAAAGTTCAACTGATTCAGGATACGAATTAGGTGTTTTAAAGACTTAAACTTATTCATGTGTCCCACCTCTTGAATATACTCTTGTATCCAGATCCCAATATTCAGTCTTACAGGTGAGTATACCACAGATGATATCTGTAAGGGGTTAGATGCGAGGGCCGTGAGAGCTCAGGTCGATACTTCCGTATACGCAGAGAGATGACGGCTTCGACTTTTCGGTGTGTCCCCATTAGAGGATCTTTTTTACAACAGCAATGACTATCAATTTTATTGTTTCATTAATTTGCTGAGTGCGGCGCTATATTTCAAGCAATGCAGAAAGTATTCTCCGGGGACTAGGCCATTGCTTCCGCAAAATCAGAAGTCCCGGGATAATACCCCAGATATCACTGAGTATAAAGACCTAGTATCTCAGAAAGAGGGACCTTTCAAACAAGATTTCAGGGGTTACCTATATATCCAAGTAGTGTTCCCCACGAAATAAGCAAGTTTGAATTTAGGTTTATATCCCGAAAAAGTTTACTAAATGTATAAAAACCTACCGACACATCCACGGTGAGATCGTTTAACACATTTAAACTTTCCAATTCTTTAGCGTACTGTAACTGTCTACTGATGTACTATCATTTCCTCTTTTTACACAAAAACTCAATTTTTGAATTTTATCCTGTTTTTGTCTTTTTCAAATAGATTTTTATCATGTTTTTGTCATTTTCAAATTTTCAAATGTTTTTGTATTTTCTAACAATAATACTCCCCCTAAAATGCAAAATCATTTAAAGAAAATTTGACAACCAATACTGATAGCTTCGTCTCGCCATCCATTTTCTGCTAAAAGTGCTCTGATACCACTTGTAGGATCGTTGTTGGACCCGACTGAGTCTTTCAGAAGAGTTTTATATCCGGTTCAAAGGCGGAATCAGTGAACTGGACTTGAAAACAGCTTGATACTATTAAATCTGTTACTTATATTGATTTTAACATCAATTACAACCTGAACAGATTTCGGCAGCACTTCGTTACAAATCCGGAAGTGTCGTACCAAATGAAATGTAAAGTGCACTATATATAGGAGGATGATTCCGCTCCAAATGGCAAGGAACACTTTCGGGCGGAATCAGATGTTTCTGATTTCGCTCGAAATGACCCTTTTACACTTTCGAGCGGAATCAACATCTTAAACACTAAACTTTGATTCTCGAAACTCGTGCACTGGAAATCCTATCATATCCTATTACATGATACAAGACAAAGTCAATAGACGTAATGCACTAACAGACTCCCCCTCGGATATTGACGAAGTCTTCAGTGTCTAGTCTTCAGTATAACACATCTTCAGTCTGGATCATTCTGCCTTCTCATTCAAGTTGTAACATTATAAGCATCCATCAATATTTATCTCCTATCAGCTTCAGGCTCCCCCTTTCGTCAAGCTTCTGTGCTTTGGGATCGACACCTAGCTTTCCATCTACAAGCTCCTCCTTGATTCAAGCTTGTCTTCAGACTCCCCCTTAGACTCTGCTTTCGGGATCGTAATCTGGACTATCTGCAAACACTCAAACATCTATAAATGCAATGCTTTCAAATTCAATTACCCAGAAATCATAAACTGGCTCTTTAAACTCTTTAACTTCTCCCCCTATCAACAAACTTAATTGATATGGCAAAGTTTAAGAATCTAACTCCCTCACAATTAATCTTCCAAGTCTAAATTAATGACCTTGGAGATATCACAAACTGTTTTTAAATTTTTGATTTTAATTCAAGTTTCAAATTAATGAACTTGTTTTATTTTCAGAAACACAACCAGCTTACTTAGATTTTGAAACTCAGCATTTCAGACATCGGTTGTCGAAAGTAAAGCATAATCAAAAATCTTTTTGGATTTTCTGAAATATAAAGCAGTAAAGAAATATGTACAAACATATTTACAAACAATATTTTTGTTTGAATTTGCGTCAGAGGATCATATCAGTTTTTGACAAGTCACAAGTACCATTGAGCTTATTTACACATTAAGAATTAAACAATTCACTTAGATTGTCGATATATTGATCCACTTAAATTTTCACACAAAGTTCAACTGATTCAGGATACGAATTAGGTGTTTTAAAGACTTAAACTTATTCATGTGTCCCACCTCTTGAATATACTCTTGTATCCAGATCCCAATATTCAGTCTTACAGGTGAGTATACCACAGATGATATCTGTAAGGGGTTAGATGCGAGGGCCGTGAGAGCTCAGGTCGATACTTCCGTATACGCAGAGAGATGACGGCTTCGACTTTTCGGTGTGTCCCCTTTAGAGGATCTTTTTTACAACAGCAATGACTATCAATTTTATTGTTTCATCAATTTGCTGAGGGCGGCGCTATATTTCAAGCAATGCAGAAAGTATTCTCCGGGGACTAGGCCATTGCTTCCGCAAAATCAGAAGTCCCGGGATAATACCCCAGATATCACTGAGTATAAAGACCTAGTATCTTAGAAAGAGGGACCTTTCAAACAAGATTTCAGGGGTTACCTATATATCCAAGTAGTGTTCCCCACGAAATAAGCAAGTTTGAATTTAAGTTTATATCCCGAAAAAGTTTACTAAATGTATAAAAACCTACCGACACATCCACGGTGAGATCGTTTAACACATTTAAACTTTCCAATTCTTTAGCGTACTGTAACTGTCTACTGATGTACTATCATTTCCTCTTTTTACACAAAAACTCAATTTTTGAATTTTATCATGTTTTTGTGTTTTTCAAATAGATTTTTATCATGTTTTTGTCATTTTCAAATTTTCAAATGTTTTTGTATTTTCTAACAATAATACTCCCCCTAAAATGCAAAATCATTTAAAGAAAATTTGACAACCAATACTGATAGCTTCGTCTCGCCATCCATTTTCTGCTAAAAGTGCTCTGATTTGCAGAAAATCTAATGTACAGTACCCCCATGATTTACAACACATTGATATTTACAGTTTGAAAACCGTTTTTCAATCTTGTGAAAATAATCATGTTTGTTCAGCCGTGAGGGTTTCGGCGTATTCAATCAACACATATTTTTGTAATTTTCTATTTTTGACAAAAATTAAAAACAAACATATTTTTGGTTTTTAATCTTTTTTTTCAAATTTTTAGGGTTTTAGAAAATATTGTTTATTTATTTACAGAAAAACAAATAAACTCCCTGTTTCAACCAAACCAGGGTCCAGCAGCAGCCTCCTCCTCTTGTTGTGCCAGGCTGCTCTGAGTTCCAAACTCACAATCTTCAAATTCCATGAGCACCTGCACAAACAAACTACTCAATTACTTGAACAATTTAGCCCAGGTTTGTTGAACCTTAGGCATTTCAACACAATAATTTTCATTCAATGCTGGAAACTCTTTGTCATTTTTCACAAAAATCTTTTCAACTTTTACTTCAACTTTTTCATCTTTTTCAAGAATCATCTGTTTCTTTTCACTCCATTTTTGACCTTTAGGAGTACCACGTTTGTAAAAATGTGAATCTTTTTGAACACTTTGTTTTTGAACAACAACTTTTGGTTTCCAAAACTCTTGTGATTTTGTCATATCAACAGATGTTTTCCAACTTTGAGTTGTTCTGACTCTGGGTGTATGAGAATTCCAGGTCTGTCTAGAATCAAACCTATACGGGTTTAACTTCCAATTTTGATTCGAATCAAACTTGTTTGTGTTGTACCTCCAAGTTTGTTTTGAGTCAAATCTGGTTGACCTTTGTCTCTCATTCTCAGCATCAATCTTCTTTATGTCAACATCCACAGGTTTCAGGTTTGGACACTTGCGAGCAAGATGTCCTTTTTGATCACATTTAAAACATGTTCTCATGGACACATCTTTGACCTGTGGTTGTTGCTTTTTCTTTTGAACTAAGAACTCTTCAATAGACTGTTGTCCAATTTTAAGTTTTTCCTCTTCTTCAAAACTTTTTCCTTGAACAAAACTCATTTTTTCTTGAAAATTCGATGTTTCATTTCTTTTCCAATTTTGTTTCTTCTTATAACACAACCCAGCCTTCATGTTTTTCTTCTTGAAACTAGGTTTGTTATACGAACCTCTATGACTCTTACCAGCAAACTTTGAAATTTCAGATTTCTCTATCTCAACCATTTTGAAAACTTTATGAACCTTTTCTGAAATCACATTCTGAATCGGGAATACAACATCTAAGAACAATTTGTCCGATCCAATCATGGTATAAACCAATCCTTTTGAATCATCATTCAAACTTTTCTCGGATTTTGTGTTTTTCAGATAACTATCATGAAGATTTCCTTCATCTTCATCCTGTGATTCAGATTTACCTGTATCAACCGACTCTTCTTTCAACACACTTTCAATGACTTTACCTACCACCTCTGAATCATGAGAATCATCAGATTTGGAATAGGTTATGTCAATGTTGTCTGGCAATTGATCTACCATGTTGAAAGTTTTTTCGACCTTTTCCTCATCATAAAATGCAAATTTTCCCGGTGGTGGAACTTGATGAAACTCTGAGCCAATGCCTTTCTTGTTTTGCTCAGACTCACCATCTCCCGGTTTTATATTGAAAATACGTTCAAGCACATATGACGATACGTGATAACTTTTCAACTTGTTGTTATCTTGTTCTAAATCAGCAATCTGTCGCTTTAGCTTAGCAACATCCTCAATATAAGAATTAACAACATCTTGTTTTATAGAATACATTCGTTTAAGCTCTTTAGTTGTTTCAGAAAGATAATTCATTCTAGATTGAGCATATTTCATTTCATCTTTCACTTTTTCGTATGACTCTTTCGTAATATGATATGCTAATTTCATTGAGTCATATTCTTTCTTCATTTTTTGACAAGCAATTTCTTTTTGTGAACATTCTTCTGTCATTTTAGAAACATTTTCTTTCAAAACTTCATTTTCTATTTCTAACTTTTTACATTTTTCTGAAAGTTTTTCATCATTTTCTTTTAAAACTTTTTCTTTTTCTAGCATTTCTTTGCATTTTTCTTTAAAAATATTTTCAATTTTAGTAAATTCAAGATCTCTTGTTCTGAATTGCTCATCTTTTTCAGTACAAGCTCTGCACGGTTCTATGCATTTCTTGCACTGATCAATCGTTTTTAAGATTTTAGAATCAGAATGTACCTCAGTGATTGGCACTTCGGTGTTTGATGCAATTGCCTCAGTTTGCTTTTGATCAGCATCATCTTGCTTTTCTTCAACACCGACTTCATCACCAACATTATCAGCTTTTAAAATCTCATTCTTTATTTCTTCTTCTTCTTTCCTCACCTCTTCTCCAATCTGCTGTTCTTCAGTAACATCTTTCTTAACCTCTTCATTCACCTCAACTTCAACAGCTTCTGCTTTAACCTCTTCAGCAACTTTCTTCAGATTTTTCACCATCTCTTCAACACTCTTCTTCATTCTCTCTTCATCCCATTTTCTCAAACAAGATGTCATGGCATATCTGATCTCCTTTTCATGCCTTTTAGCATATATGTCATCTTTCAATACATTTCTATAGTATTCAGCTCTCAAAGGAATCATGAGAAGAACATCATCAAAAATTATATCTTTCTTTGGAACAACTGGTTCTCCTTCTCTGTTGAAGTAACACTCTCTCTTTTTATCCCATCTTCTGTTGCTCACTGCACTCTCATACTCTTCTTGCATTTCATCCATTCTGTTCAACACAATGTTTCTTTCTCTGTAGGTCTTTTCTTCCAGAATCTCTTCTCTGGTTTTCTCCTTCATTTTAGCTTTATCTTTATCTTCATTGTTCTCTTCACGGATTTCAGCAACAAAAACAAACTTTCTTTCCTCTGTTATAGATTTGCCATGAGCTGTTTTTCGAACATTCTCCAAACGATCTTCTTCTGGACATACCTCTGACCAATCAAAACCTTCATCATCTTGAATTACAAAACAAGCTCTTGATTTGGGTTTATCTTCAATCATCTTAGGCTCTTCTCTGCTTCGATGGTAGATTGCCTTTCGGTAGTAATCATCATTGAATGGATGTTCATTTCCACCAACTACAGAATTAGTGCATTCTCTCTTGAAATGACCTTTCTGTTTACATTTGAAGCAGGTCACTTTGGATTTGTCAAATCCAAGCTTTGTTGATGCACCTCCAAGAGATTGTTTCCCAGTAATTTCCATATATCTCTGAGCTCTACGAATGCAGCTTGCCAAACACCAACGGATGTCAATGAGTTCCATCTCTTCTGGATCAATCTGGTCGTAGTCTTCTTTGGTTAACTCTGAGTTTCCAATTTTACCAGCTACAAGACCTTCATACGATTCCAGAACAGAAGCAAGAAAACTCATTTGCTGCTTAGCTGCATTGATGCTCATTGCAGGAGAATTCTTCAACTTAAGAGCAATGTTGCAAAGTATCTCCTCTGCTTCTTCAGAACTTGATTTTGAAGATGAATGATATCCAGAATGATGACTTGTTGAAGTTGTTTGAGGTTCTTTCATCTTCTCACCACTGAATGCTGTCTTTGGTGAACCAACACCTTTTTCCGAAGGTACACTGCCTTTGTAGTACAATCCAACATTCTGTTGATGTGAAGAACCAGTTATCTTGCTTTGCTTTTGTAGCTCTAGATCATGACTCTCTATCTTTTCAAACAATGCATCAAGGGAAATTGTATCATATAAAGCATCATTTTTCAAAATAAACACAAACGTTTGCCACTGATCAGCTCGTGGTAACGCTTCAATCACTTTATCTATAAGTTCCTCTCTTGTTTTCACTATCTCAAATATCTCAAGTTCAATTTTAAGATGACAAAATCTCTCAATCATTTGTCTCACTGTCTCTCCTTTCAGACTATCAAACAGATCAAATTCTTTTTTAAGTAAAGCAATTTTGTTCTTTTTTATCTGTTTACCCCCCTCAGCTTTAACACGTAAAGCTTCCCAAACTGATTTAGATGACCCATCATGATTCAGTAACGCAAAAATATCATTTCTGATTGCAGACTGGATCAAAGCAATCATTCTTTGTTCGGCAGCAAACTCAGATTTATCTTCTCTTGATAACTTCTTGAATGAAAGTTCTTCGCCTTTATCATCTTTTGGCCGTTCATATCCAAACTCTAAGAAAAACCAGCTTTCATGAGCATACGCTTTCGCCCAATTGAGAAAACGTTCTTTCCACCATGTATAATCTTCAATGCTCTCCAGAGTTGGTGGCTTTGAGTGTGTTCCATAGAAGTTATCATGCTTAATGTTCTCATTGATAGCTTTTGTGATGGTTTTTGCTGTAACATTTTCAATCTCGGACGATTCGGATGTGAATGCATTGAAAAACGTGTTGTAGAATTCTTCAGCCATGATGTAAACCTGAACAGATACAATCAAACAAACAAACATAATCAGTACAAACAATATCAAATATCCTGAAAACAGACTGACACTCGATCGTTGTGAAATGATCTCGACACAAAATTTCACTTTTCAAGCGAAATAAGGATTTTGTCTTTGGAGCGGAATCAAGACTTCAAGATTCAAGCGAAATCAGCTTTAATAACAATTCAAGCAAAAACAGATGTTTAACACTAGGAGCGGAATCTGTTTGAAGACAATTTGGAGCGAAATCACAACAACCAGTTGAGCGAAATCAGAAGTTTGTTAATCTGGAGCGAAATCACAAACAATCTTTCTGGAGCGGAATCATCAGAAAACAATTGGAGCGAAATCTGAGATTAGAGGTATCCCTAGAGCGAAATCAGCAAGTCTTTGGAGCGAAATCAGACTTTTGAAGCTGAATCAGACAATTTGGAGCGAAATCAGAAACTATTCAGTTCGAGCGGAATCAGTTCGGAGGTCCATTTTGTCCATTTTTAATCCGATTTTAACAATGAAACTTTCAGGGATTTGTTAATAGTCAATTATACACAGTCTGTGAAAATTTGAACCAGTTTTGACCGTTAAATCTCGTTCTGATGAAGAAAGAAGGTGTAGAAAAGAGAAATTTCAATGAAATTCAGCTGTAAACTGCAAAACTCCTCCAACTAGCTCTGATACCACTTGTAGGATCGTTGTTGGACCCGACTGAGTCGGTCAGAAGAGTTTTATATCCGGTTCAAAGGCGGAATCAGTGAACTGGACTTGAAAACAGCTTGATACTATTAAATCTGTTACTTATATTGATTTTAACATCAATTACAACCTGAACAGATTTCGGCAGCACTTCGTTACAAATCCGGAAGTGTCGTACCAAATGAATCAACAAGTGCCCTATATATAGTGGGGTTGATTTCGCTCCAAATGACATGGGTGGTTTCGAGCGGAATCAGATACTTCTGATTTCGCTCCAAATGACCAATGTGCACTTTCGAGCGGAATCACCTCTTTAACCATTAACAGTTGATTCTCGAACCTCGGGCACTGAATATCCTATTCTATCCTATTACATGATACAAGACGAAGTCAATAGACGTAATGCACTAACAAGACTAACAACCCATTATAAACAATCTCATCATCTAATCATGATCTACGCATTACTTCGCAACCGCAAACAATGTTTTCATTTAAACAGTTAATGAAGGTTTCAATCAAACAATCATGCAAGGGTTAAATACTAACCGGGATAGAAAGACTAATGGATTGATCGGAAAGAAAAGGCTCCGAAGGTTGCAGTTGCCGTCGCACAGGAAAAGAGGGGGATAGAGACTCTAGGGTTTTCGAAAATAACTAATCACGTAACCCACGTCCTTAAATATGAAAACCATACCGTGTTGGGCCCTTACTGGGCTTCGGCGAAATCGGGGAGCGACGAAAACAGGGGTTTTCGTCGGGTGGGAGGGGGGTTTCGTCGGGTAGGGGTGTTTGGCAAAGGTTCCACTTTTATTAATTATAAAAAAACATATTATTAATACAAAACATATATCAACATACACACTTATAATGCACACCAAATATATAAAAACAACACTTAGTGAACAAGTATTAAGTCGAGTAGAGACCTTGAAAACTCGGGTTGTCACATCATCCCCAACTTGAAAGAAATTTTGTCCCGAAATTTAGCACGTGGTTACTGAGGAAGCTAGTTGTGTTGCGTGGTTTCCTGGTTTTCCTGGTTTTCCTGGGGCGTCACATCATCCCCCCGTTGGTTTGGAATTTCGTCCCGAAATTCTACAGTAGCTTCAGCCTCAGTAGTGGTTGCACTGTTCTCGAACAACTGGGGATACTTGAGTTTCATTTGGTTTTCTCGTTCCCAGGTGAACTCTGGGCCACGACGGGAGTTCCAACGAACTCGAACAAGAGGTATTCTGGTGCGCTTGAGAACTTTAACGTCTCGATCTGTGATTTCAACTGGTTCCTCGACGAATCGCAACTGATTGTCGATTGTGAGCTCCTTCAAAGGAACTATGAGGGTCTCATCTGACAGACACTTCTTCAGATTCGACACATGGAATACGTTGTGAACTCCACTGAGTTCTTCAGGTAGATTCAACTTGTAAGCGACTTTACCAATTTTCTCAATGATTTCGAACGGTCCGACATAACGCGGATTGAGTTTGCCTCGTTTGCCAAAACGAACTACACCCTTCCAAGGTGAGACTTTGAGTAGCACTCGATCCCCAACCTGGAACTCGAGTGGTTTCCTGCGCTTATCAGTGTAGCTTTTCTGACGGTCGCGAGCTGCCGCCATTCGTTGTCGTATCTGAGCAATCTTCTCAGTCGTGTCTACCACAAGTTCTGGGCCTGTGATTTGGTTGTCCCCAACTTCTGCCCAGCAAAGAGGTAGCCGACATTTACGTCCGTACAATGCCTCAAACGGAGCGGCCTGGATACTGGTGTGGTAGCTGTTGTTGTACGAAAATTCCACTAAAGGTAGATGTCGTTCCCAGCCATTACCAAAATCAATCACACATGCCCTAAGCATGTCTTCAAGGGTTTGGATGGTGCGTTCAGACTACCCATCCGTTTGCGGATGATATGCTGTGCTCATGTCTAATCGAGAGCCAAAAGACTTGTGCATTGCTTGCCACAGTTCAGAGGTAAAACGTGCATCACGATCGGAAATAATGGAGGTTGGCACCCCGTGCCTCGAAACCACTCCCTTTAAGTAAACGTCTGCTAAAGTAGAAAACTTATCCGTTTCTTTGATAGCCAAGAAGTGTGCAGACTTAGTCAATCGATCCACTATCACCCAAATAGTGTCATTTCTGCGTTGAGATTTAGGCAGGCCAGTAACAAAATCCATGGAAATTTGCTCCCATTTCCATGTCGGGATCTCTGGTTGTTGGAGTAGGCCTGATGGCTTCTGATATTCGATTTTGACTCTCGCACAAGTCAAACATTTACTGACGTAGGTTGCTATGTTGGCTTTCATGCTAGGCCACCAGTATGTAGTCTTTAAGTCGTGGTACATCTTATCCGAACCAGGATGTACTGAGTAACGAGACTTATGTGCTTCATCCATCACAAGCTCGCGTAAGTTTCCGTAAAGTGGGACCCAGATGCGCCCTGTTATGTAGTAGGCGCCGTCTTCCTTTTGTTCTAATCGTTTCCTCGATCCTCGTAGAGACTCGGCCCTGATATTCTCTGCTTTCAATGCTTCAACCTGAGCATCTCGTATCTGAGTAGGAAGACTAGATTGGATGGTAAGTTGTAACGCTCGCACACGCTTAGGTGTAGTATCCTTTCGACTGAGGGCGTCGGCCACAACATTGGCTTTGCCCGAATGGTACTTGATCGCGCATTCATATTCATTCAAGAGCTCGATCCATCGACGTTGTCGCATGTTTAACTCCTTTTGCTTGAAGATATGCTCGAGACTCCTGTGATCGGTGTAGATGGTGCACTTGGTACCGTACAGGTAATGTCTCCATATCTTAAGTGCGAAAACAACTGCTCCAAGCTCCAGGTCGTGAGTAGTGTAGTTCTTTTCGTGAACCTTAAGTTGCCGCGATGCATAAGCAATGACCTTGTCACGTTGCATCAGCACGCAACCAAGTCCTTGGATGGAAGCGTCGCAATAAACTACAAAATCATATGTGCCATCAGCCAATGAGAGAATTGGTGCGCTACAAAGTCTATCTTTTAAGTGCTGAAATGCAGATTCCTGTGCATCACCCCAACGATAGGTGACACCCTTCTGAGTTAGTGTGGTGAGAGGTTGCACAATCTTGGAGAAATCCTTGATGAACCTTCTGTAATAGCCCGCCAAACCCAAGAATTTGCGGATTTCTGTTGGTGTACGGGGTGCAGGCTAGTTCCTGATCGGGTCGACCTTGGATGGATCGACATGAATCCCATCCTTGTTTACCACGTGGCCTAGAAAATGGACTTCGCGAAGCCAGAAGTCGCATTTCAAAAATTTGGCATACAACTGCTCTGTCCGAAGAAGTTCCAAAATAAGCCTCAGCTGCTGCTCGTGTTCCTCCTGACTCTTCGAATAGATCACGATGTCGTTGATGAAAACAATGACAAACTTATCCAGGTAAGGTTTGCACACTCGGTTCATGATATCCATGAAGACCGCAGGTGCATTCGTCAATCCGAAAGGCATAACCAGAAACTCGTAATGCCCATAACGAGTCCTGAATGCTGTTTTAGAGATATCCTCGTCTCGGACTCTCAGTTGATGGTAGCCTGACCTCAGGTCAATATTGGAGTAGAAACTCGACCCTTGCAACTGGTCGAATAAGTCATCAATGCGTGGGAGAGGATAACGATTCTTCACGGTCACCTTGTTGAGTTCGCGGTAGTCAATACACATTCTGAAGGTACCGTCTTTCTTCTTCACAAATAACACCGGAGCTCCCCAAGGCGAAGAGCTAGAACGAATAAAACCCTTATCCAAGAGCTCTTGTAGTTGCGTGGACAGTTCTTCGAGTTCTGATGGGCTAGACGATAAGGTGCTCGAGCTATAGGCGCTGCTCCAGGAGCTAGCTCGATTTGAAACTCGACTTGTCGATGAGGCGGAAGACCAGGTAATTCCTCAGGAAAGTCGCGCACAACAGGAATGTCTTCTATCTTCTTCTCCTTCGAGGATGTATTAGAAACGTGTCACACCCTGGCTTTTGCGGAAGCGTGGGTTTATTTGGTGTGACTTCTTAATACCATAGCAACAATCATAACAATGCTATGTGAAAATAAAACACAAGATGTTCATCCATTCATTAAGTTTAACAATACCACAACGTCATTGTTTGAAAATGTCGACACTTACGATAAGCTACAAACCATACTTGTTTAAACGTGTTCATAAGACACCACAAAAGACTCTAAATAAAACGTGGTTTGGAGACATGTGACCCGTCCAGGTAAGGGTTACACCTCCCAAACCCAACAATCTTGGATGACATCTTTATTTTATACGCAGCCTAACGTGCATCACCTGCCAGATCCGATCAATTCCCTGAAATACATGTAGTTTGAAAAATCAACAAAAAGTTGAGCGAGTTCATGTGTATGTGAGTATGTATAAACCTTTGTAAACGGTGTATGTATGAAAGTCCATGGTATGTAGCAATAAGGAAAAATAAGATCACCAATGGTTTGCAAGGCCATTGATATGTGTGAAGTGATGCAGGAAGACTCAAACCTAGCGGAGTTGCACCAGGCTTCCGGCTATAAGACACAGTCACCACTATGGGCCGCCCCGGCCTCATGGGTGTGGGCTCGCTACACCCAAATATGTCACACCCCGACCACGTAGAACATACAAAACGTGGCGGAAACGTCGGGGAGTGTTGTAACAGAATTAATTGTGTCAAATCCATGGCAATTGAAGTTTCGTTTTATTGATTAAAGGTGTTACAATGTCTTAACAAACAAAGAAATACAACATAATTAACTAGTCTTGCATCTTTTATTGTCACTAAAGCCCAAGTCTGCCTATATGTATCTTGATCATCTTATGCAACAGTTCCTGAAAAACACATGTGAAAATAGGTACGTCAGCATAAAAATGCCTGTGAGATACATAGGTTTTGTGAAAATAGGTTCCATGACTTATGTTTGAGAAAATGTTTAGTCATGAACCTTGTAATTTGCTTTGTTTTGTAAATCATTTGAAAATCAATAAGTTCAGATGATATGTATAGATAAAAGAATAATGTATGGTTAAATGAATAACCATGTAACTGAGTTTGTATAAGATAAGTTGTTTGTAAAACAATGTCTTGTGAAAAGTATGTTATTTGTATAAAATGTTCTATGCCTCAAACTGAAATGATTCAAATAACGCTACAATATGTAATACCATACAAACACTTATATATAGGAAGTACCAGCGGCGTATCCACCATGCTTGTATCATATTACACACGCATCGTTACTTAATCACTAAATCAAACCAAAACACCAAAGTAATGTTTAACAGTTGTAGAAATGTTTATGTATGGTCAAATACGGTTCACACGGTTCACCGATACAAACGGTTCACAGATACAGACGGTTCACAGAGTACAAACGGTTCACAGATACAAACGGTTCACAGATACAAACGGTTCACAGATACAAACGGTTCACAGATACAAACGGTTCACGGAGTCAAATGATTACAACGGTTCACATAGTTAAATAGTTATAAACGGTTCAAAATGTAATATAAGGTGTTCATATACTGGATGAGCATATGCAACAAAATGTAATGTAAAACAATGTACTAAGTAATGCACACAATGGGCACACCTAGCATAAGATGTAATGAAATCATGTACTATAATGTACTAACGAACATAGCATGTATATGATGTGAAAACAGGAAAGCATGAAAGTAACAAGTAGGCACATGTGTTCCACCCCAAAACAGTTTGGAAAACAGTAAAAGAGGGGTCTATGTACTCACTTGAGATTGCTCAGTTGTCTAAAGGTAACCACCAAGTAATGCTATAGATCTCGGAATCAAACGGCACCTAATATAGGTAGCTATGTTAATAAACCGGACCTAAATCGGAAGATTGGGTAGCATGAGGGTTTGTAAACCAAACGAGTGTAGAGACTCGTGTCATTTGGTTTAACAAAGCCTACATACTAAATGAAACTTAACCTGAGTGATTTCGACCCATTACGACCCGTTTAGGTAGCTTATGCTACTTTAACGCGTCGTTCGCGTGAAACGCGTTCGAACCGCCTAACTAGCCCTATGACAAGTGTTATATGCCTAAACATATTACATAATCAGTTATGTGACAAAGGTTTAGGTTACATATGCTTAATTACCAATTATACATGAAAAGGGTATTCTGGTAATTTACCTAAGGCATATAAACTACCTATCATACAACTACTTAAACGATGTGACCATAGGGTATAACCTCGGAAGGTTATTCCCTACCTACTATGGTCACCTAATGTGTTTGGTCGGATCCTAATGATCGACCAAACTGGGTCGGGTTCGAGGGTATAGGCGATTTATCAGATCGCCTACCCTACGACCCTAGACAACGTGGTAATCAGTAGGCATAGTCCCAAGGGACTATAACCAACGTGATTACACTCACGTTGCGAAGTTCAAACGAACTTCGCATTGACCATTACTGGTCAACGCTGAAAGTCAAACAAAGTTTGACTTTCTGACTCGAAAAGCAGTAAAATAAGGAAAAGAACGAAAGAATACTTACGAAGGGTCCCCGAATGCTAATCCCGATCCAAGAACTCAGGTATGAAACAATGGTTTCAACTTAGAGCTCTCAAATCAGAATTCTTGTGCAAAATGAGGTTGTGTAGGTTGGGTATTTATAGGAATACCCGAACCGTTAGGATCGTTTCATGGAAAACGTGCCATGAATCCAACCCGTACACTTGTCGGAACCTTATGGTAACTAAAATTCCATCCTTATCACATGACTAGACAATTGGGAACATGTGGGTGAGGTTAAAACAGCTGCAGCCTGCTGTTTAGAAACTCTGAATCTGGTCAGCAGACCCCTAGCGCACCGCTACGCTAAAAGTGTAGCGCACCGCTAGGCTTAAGTTTGGCAGATTTACACTTTTGGTCCCTGTCATGCATTCAGCCCATTTTCGACACGTTTAAGGCCCGTTAACCCCATTTCAAAGCTCTAAAATGAATTTAAAGTATAGGGAACTTAAAATATGTTCAAAAATATGTCGGATGTCGGTTCGTTTGGCCGTACGAACGCGATGTTCGCTTAATTACGACGAAATGCGCACAAGCGCGAAAAACGATCCAAATGGCGTGACGAAAGGATTTTTCTTATGGCGAACACTAAAATAAAATATTTTAGTGCTTACATAAATTTTTGGATGTCCGGATGTATTCAGAACTTAAGTTACGCGTAAAAATGCAAACTTGTGCACTTTTTGACGCTTTTAGTCCCTGAATGACACAAAAGTTTATTTTAGCATACCGAACACCTCAAAGCCTATTTCTAAGCTATGTAAAGGATATTTATGGTATGTTTAACTTATGTTCATGTCCCGGAAGGTCTGTTACAGTTCAAATTGGCATACTTTCGCAGTTTGTCAACTTTAGTCCCTGTAAGCGATTAAACTTGATTTCACCACACCAAACCTTCCAAAACTTATATCTAAGTTATGTAAAGGTTATTTAAGGTATGTTAAGCCTATTTCACTATTCCGGAGTGTTCGTTGCATTAAACTGGTTATATCTACGCATCAGTGCGCGTATAACCTTCCAGAAAGCGATTTAGAGCTTGAAATCAAACATGAGTTGATATGTGCAAAAGATACACATATTCATATAAGTCCAAAGTATGAAATACAATATTTCATTGGTTGGGAATTTGTTTGATGGTCTCAGTGACACGGGTGTTACAGTCTCCCCTACTTTAGGAAATTTCGTCCCGAAATTAATTCGTAGGAGTCTATTTGTGACTTTGTGTCAGATAACCACCAGAGATATGTAAAGCATAATCCTGTCATTTCCTTAACGGACATTCTTCAGAACGAAAATGAACAAACGGAGTCATTTTCCTCAACGAGTATTCTTCAGAAGCGGAAATGAAGGAATAAACAACGGGGATTCATTTCCTTAACGGAAAATCTTCAGAAACGAAAATGAACAAACGGAGTCATTTTCAACAGATGCTTCCTCAGAAACGGAAATGAAAATGATGGACAAACGGATATTCATTTCCTCTACGGACAAATCTTCAGAAATGAAAATGAACAAACAGAGTCATTTTCAACGGTTGCTTCCTCAGAAACGGAAATGAAAATGATAGACAAACGGATATTCATTTCCTCAACGGATAATCTTCAGAAACGAAAATGAACTAACGGAGTCATTTTCAACGGTTGTTTCCTCAGGTTCGGAAATGAAGGATTAAACAACGGGTATTCATTTCCTCTACGGATAATCTTCAGAAACGAAAATGAACAAACAGAGTCATTTTCAACGGTTGCTTCCTCAGAAACGGAAATGAAAATGATAGACAAATGGATATTCATTTCCTCAACGGATAATCTTCAGAAACGAAAATGAACTAACGGAGTCATTTTCAACGGTTGTTTCCTCAGGTTCGGAAATGAAGGATTAAACAACGGGTATTCATTTCCTCTACGGATAATCTTCAGAAACGAAAATGAACAAACAGAGTCATTTTCAACGGTTGCTTCCTCAGAAACGGAAATGAAAATGATAGACAAATGGATATTCATTTCCTCAACGGATAATCTTCAGAAACGAAAATGAACTAACGGAGTCATTTTCAACGGTTGTTTCCTCAGGTTCGGAAATGAAGGATTAAACAACGGGTATTCATTTCCTCAACGGATAATCTTCAGAAACGAAAATGAACTAATGGAGTCATTTTCAACGGTTGTTTCCTCAGGTTCGGAAATGAAGGATTAAATAAACGGATATTCATTTCCCTCGACGGATACTCTTCAGAATGAAAATGCACAAACGGAGTCATTTTCCTCAACGGGTATTCTTCAGAATTGGAAATGAAGGATAAACGGATATTCATTTCCTCAACGGATATTCTTCAGAAGTGAAAAATGAATAGCTAGTTCATTTTTCCTCAACGGATACTTCATCAGAATTGGAAATGAATAGGGTTAACTTCTAGGTACATGACAAAGCTCGCTGTGGTTTCTGTGCACTAAATTCCATAATTATGTATGCATCCATAATTACGTAATTCCTTGCATAGTCCGCACAGTTTGTCTTGTAATGTTCATAAGCACATAATCACATAGTTGTTTAATTGTTATTATCTTGTTATCTTTGGACACGGATACTTAAAGCACACCAGGAATCCAATCCGTGGATTTCATTTGGCACTTTAATCATTTCAAGAATCTATCTATGAAGATAGGATAATCTTTAAAGAAATTCGGCTTTGTCCCTATTGAATTGTGATGTACGTATTGAATCATACAAAGAATTCAATTAAGGACTCCGATGAATGATACCCATCCACAAGGATCTAATTATGAGGATAGAAAGATCCTACATGGATTTTGGGGTTTGTGTAACGAGAGTGTTCCGACACCTTGCACTAGGCGTGCTTACGTCGATACACAAAGTAGAAAGTTCATGAGGTTGAGGCGCCAGATATGCCAAGCGACATATGAAGCAGAGTTTGAAGGTTGAGCAGCAGTAGGATTTGTAACAGCTTTGCTTTGGATTGCAAAGCGGCACATGTTAACCAAATGTCTCCATCGTCCACCGTGGGTACATTTGAAACAAGGTATTTGATTTGAATAATGACGATGGCCTTGATTGCACCAAGGAGCAGTTCCCTTATACAGCTTCATCCCTGAAGCGAGTCATGGTGATAGCTAAGTCAACGGTCCTCTGGAGTACGACGCCTATTCGCTGGGTAATTGTTGCACCTGGTTCGGACATTGTTGTTGCGATGAAGAGGCACCATGAAGGAAATAGAAGACATGGGAGGAAACAAGGGAAAGATAGTCGAGAGAAAATGACAACGCATGAAGATTGTGACCATTTGTTTGTTACCAAAGGCAAACAAATGAGACAGTGAGTAATCAAAATAAATGGGTCAATATAATGTATCGCGAAGACATGCTCGCCTATAAGTGAACACTCATCCCAAGAATTCCCAGGTAAGCACAACTGGTCTCGCGTCTGGTTGAGATGTATACGAAGTGCTTGCCTAGACAGAAAACCCAGAATACAGGCATTCACCCTTCCAGTTTGCACGTGTTCACATTATTTAAAACCCAAAACCTTGACGAAATTTTGAAAACTCAAAGGGGTTCAAAACCATATAATAGAGAGTTCAAAACCTTACAATAGAGGGTTCAAAACCTAGTAATTAATCATCCTAGAACAGATGATTAGTTTTCAAAGCGGTTTTGAAATTTATGTTCTTGTTGTGGTCGTCGCCTAAGGATAGGTGACGGTATTGTTTTATGACTAAACGCAAGTAAACTCGCGTTAGGGTCCTAAGAAGGTTATAAACTAGGTCAAAGCATTACCAATTACTAATAACCTAATTCCCTATAACCATTGGCTCTGATACCATCTTTTCTGTCACACCCCGACCACGTAGAACATACAAAACGTGGCGGAAACGTCGGGGAGTGTTGTAACAGAATTAATTGTGTCAAATCCATGGCAATTGAAGTTTCGTTTTATTGATTAAAGGTGTTACAATGTCTTAACAAACAAAGAAATACAACATAATTAACTAGTCTTGCATCTTTTATTGTCACTAAAGCCCAAGTCTGCCTATATGTATCTTGATCATCTTATGCAACAGTTCCTGAAAAACACATGTGAAAATAGGTACGTCAGCATAAAAATGCCTGTGAGATACATAGGTTTTGTGAAAATAGCTTCCATGACTTATGTTTGAGAAAATGTTTAGTCATGAACCTTGTAATTTGCTTTGTTTTGTAAATCATTTGAAAATCAATAAGTTCAGATGATATGTATAGATAAAAGAATAATGTATGGTTAAATGAATAACCATGTAACTGAGTTTGTATAAGATAAGTTGTTTGTAAAACAATGTCTCGTGAAAAGTATGTTATTTGTATAAAATGTTCTATGCCTCAAACTGAAATGATTCAAATAACGCTACAATATGTAATACCATACAAACACTTATATATAGGAAGTACCAGCGGCGTATCCACCATGCTTGTATCATATTACACACGCATCGTTACTTAATCACTAAATCAAACCAAAACACCAAAGTAATGTTTAACAGTTGTAGAAATGTTTATGTATGGTCAAATACGGTTCACACGGTTCACCGATACAAACGGTTCACAGATACAGACGGTTCACAGAGTACAAACGGTTCACAGATACAAACGGTTCACAGATACAAACGGTTCACAGATACAAACGGTTCACAGATACAAACGGTTCACGGAGTCAAATGATTACAACGGTTCACATAGTCAAATAGTTATAAACGGTTCAAAATGTAATATAAGGTGTTCATATACTGGATGAGCATATGCAACAAAATGTAATGTAAAACAATGTACTAAGTAATGCACACAATGGGCACACCTAGCATAAGATGTAATGAAATCATGTACTATAATGTACTAACGAACATAGCATGTATATGATGTGAAAACAGGAAAGCATGAAAGTAACAAGTAGGCACATGTGTTCCACCCCAAAACAGTTTGGAAAACAGTAAAAGAGGGGTCTATGTACTCACTTGAGATTGCTCAGTTGTCTAAAGGTAACCACCAAGTAATGCTATAGATCTCGGAATCAAACGGCACCTAATATAGGTAGCTATGTTAATAAACCGGACCTAAATCGGAAGATTGGGTAGCATGAGGGTTTGTAAACCAAACGAGTGTAGAGACTCGTGTCATTTGGTTTAACAAAGCCTACATACTAAATGAAACTTAACCTGAGTGATTTCGACCCATTACGACCCGTTTAGGTAGCTTATGCTACTTTAACGCGTCGTTCGCGTGAAACGCGTTCGGACCGCCTAACTAGCCCTATGACAAGTGTTATATGCCTAAACATATTACATAATCAGTTATGTGACAAAGGTTTAGGTTACATATGCTTAATTACCAATTATACATGAAAAGGGTATTCTGGTAATTTACCTAAGGCATATAAACTACCTATCATACAACTACTTAAACGATGTGACCATAGGGTATAACCTCGGAAGGTTATTCCCTACCTACTATGGTCACCTAATGTGTTTGGTCGGATCCTAATGATCGACCAAACTGGGTCGGGTTCGAGGGTATAGGCGATTTATCAGATCGCCTACCCTACGACCCTAGACAACGTGGTAATCAGTAGGCATAGTCCCAAGGGACTATAACCAACGTGATTACACTCACGTTGCGAAGTTCAAACGAACTTCGCATTGACCATTACTGGTCAACGCTGAAAGTCAAACAAAGTTTGACTTTCTGACTCGAAAAGCAGTAAAATAAGGAAAAGAACGAAAGAATACTTACGAAGGGTCCCCGAATGCTAATCCCGATCCAAGAACTCAGGTATGAAACAATGGTTTCAACTTAGAGCTCTCAAATCAGAATTCTTGTGCAAAATGAGGTTGTGTGGGTTGGGTATTTATAGGAATACCCGAACCGTTAGGATCGTTTCATGGAAAACGTGCCATGAATCCAACCCGTACACTTGTCGGAACCTTATGGTAACTAAAATTCCATCCTTATCACATGACTAGACAATTGGGAACATGTGGGTGAGGTTAAAACAGCTGCAGCCTGCTGTTTAGAAACTCTGAATCTGGTCAGCAGACCCCTAGCGCACCGCTACGCTAAAAGTGTAGCGCACCGCTAGGCTTAAGTTTGGCAGATTTACACTTTTGGTCCCTGTCATGCATTCAGCCCATTTTCGACACGTTTAAGGCCCGTTAACCCCATTTCAAAGCTCTAAAATGAATTTAAAGTATAGGGAACTTAAAATATGTTCAAAAATATGTCGGATGTCGGTTCGTTTGGCCGTACGAACGCGATGTTCGCTTAATTACGACGAAATGCGCACAAGCGCGAAAAACGATCCAAATGGCGTGACGAAAGGATTTTTCTTATGGCGAACACTAAAATAAAATATTTTAGTGCTTACATAAATTTTTGGATGTCCGGATGTATTCAGAACGTAAGTTACGCGTAAAAATGCAAACTTGTGCACTTTTTGACGCTTTTAGTCCCTGAATGACACAAAAGTTTATTTTAGCATACCGAACACCTCAAAGACTATTTCTAAGCTATGTAAAGGATATTTATGGTATGTTTAACTTATGTTCATGTCCCGGAAGGTCTGTTACAGTTCAAATTGGCATACTTTCGCAGTTTGTCAACTTTAGTCCCTGTAAGCGATTAAACTTGATTTCACCACACCAAACCTTCCAAAACTTATATCTAAGTTATGTAAAGGTTATTTAAGGTATGTTAAGCCTATTTCACTATTCCGGAGTGTTCGTTGCATTAAACTGGTTATATCTACGCATCAGTGCGCGTATAACCTTCCAGAAAGCGATTTAGAGCTTGAAATCAAACATGAGTTGATATGTGCAAAAGATACACATATTCATATAAGTCCAAAGTATGAAATACAATATTTCATTGGTTGGGCATTTGTTTGATGGTCTCAGTGACACGGGTGTTACAAAATAGATCTATCACTCATGTCCCTCGGTCCTACGACGAGGACTAATGGCCTTTAGTAGCAGCCAACCCCCTCACATGATCTAACGGTGTATGATAACGATGTATGAAAAGTCCCTCCTTAAGCTAACCATACCATGTATAAAATGTCTATGTAATTGTAACATGTATTTCACCCCCGAAGTATAAAATCGAAAACAGTTAAGAGAAAAGGGGGGACATGAACTCACAGTACTGCGTCTCCTGTATCGTAATGTCAACTCAAACTTGATCAGCTACCTGACGACCTACAACGTACTAATGTCTATTAGACGATCGGCCGTGCCTTGCCTTTGTATTTACGTTTGAGTTACGTTACTTTGATATTATTCCAAGTTATAACTTATTGTTAAAATAATAATTATTTTAACTTACGTTTTATTTTAGGTCTTGGAATATTAGTTAGACAACTATTTCGTATTTCTCAAGTATTTTATGTGCGTAATTCCTTCCCAAGGATGGGGGGTATTATACATGTATTTTTGTGATTTAACGTCTTGACATTATATATTTTTATGTCCCACTCTAGAAAATATATAATAATTTATTTATCAAAAATAATATGTCCCAAAATATATATTTTTTCCCAAAAATAATATATTTTCATTCTTGGTATCTAAATAATGTTTACCCCAAAATATATTTGAAATCGTATTTTCCGGATTTATAAATGTGATGGTATTTTGCTAAGTTACATTATTTTGTCCTAAATAATATAACTAGTTCCCAAATGAACAAATAATCACACAAGCGTTTTAGTATGAAATATATATTCTAAATATATATTTATCCGCTTTTATTTTCGAAAACCCACCTCCAACACTTTGAAGTTTTGTAACAATACTCATGGCGAAGTTTACTTTGAAAGACAATGTTTAAAACATATTTGCAAACACTTGTTAGAAAATAATTTTCTAAGTCTTAGGATTTTTAGAAAATTTCGCCAAAGTTTCCCCTAAAAACGGAGGTGTCCATGCTAACAAGCATATCATTTTCTTTTCAAATTCAATCAACAATCATCAACAATTATCTTTTAAACAACTTTACATTACCGAGAGTAAAAACTATATGTGTTACACCCTAATCATGAACTTGATACTTTCTGAAAACGCGTAGTAACTTAGTGAAGCTTTTAGTGAACTTAGTTACCTTCCGAAGTGTAGTTATTTCTTTAAAAACCATTCTCTTACAAAAGTTTAGTGTTTACAACTTGTAAACAATTTTTACAAAATAAAACTCTTGAACTCTTCTTGTAAATAAAAGCTTTTTTACACTTATTTTATTTACAAAAAATATGTAAAAGTATGTAAAAGTCATAATTCTTTAGAAATCGGTTCTTGAACTTGGTTTATTTAGAAAACCTCTTGTAAAACTTAGATCTACATGATCATCAAGTTATTTTGTTTACTAATATTTCAAGAAAAAATATTTTTATTCAAGTTCATGATTAAACTAGAAGGTGGTTATTTATGTAACACATAACCACTTTCTAATCTTGTTAAGTCATTTTTCTAAATATCATTTAACAGGACTCATATGGTGATTAACATCACACAACCAAGAATCATCATAAAATCAACAACATATTCATAACAACAACATTTCCTCTCTATGTAAACTTTTATGTTCAAGTTTCTTGTTTAATCCTTTTAGTGTTCTTGTTCTTTAGTGTTATAAACATAAGTATCATACTACAATTTTTAGCCATAAAAACAAGATGAACAAGGGTTTGACAAGAACTTACTACTAGCACAATGGCTAGGGTAGAATCTAGTGAAGAAGATGAAGAAATGATGGTGAAAAAGCAAGAAACAAGGTCCTTTGAAGCTCCACAAGTTGCAACCTCCTTGAATCACCTTACAAGCTTAGATGGAACTTGAAACTTGGATGAAAATGGTTGTGAAGTGGTGGTGATGGGGGCGGTCAAGGGAACCGAGAGGAGAGAGTAGGGGAAGTGAGGGTGAGGGTGTGAATTATGAGGGGTATGGTTGTGATCTTGGCCATGCTTAAATAGATACTTTCATATGTTTTAGTAACTCCAACAAGCAACCAATCCAATAAACAATTGAATATAATCTTGAACAAGATATGAGAGTATGGTGGGGATGGTCCTTGTGACCGAATCGGTTAGGGGGGGGGGGTTGGTTGCAAGTTTTTCCCACTAGATGGTAAAGACTAGTTAGATTTCAAGCATGCACTTTACATATGATATTTATTTGATATTTAGTGGGTGTTAGGGTGTTCGGGGATCACGACTAGCCAAGAAATAAATAAACAATGTGTTTGACAAAGTTTTGGTGTCCCGGGTAATGTCCGGTTATCCGGTTAGATACCGTTCCGTTAAAGTGTTTAATTAGTCCGCAAAGTGTCTTTTATATATATTTTTGTAACACAATTTATTCCCGGCACTTAGGAAAGCATACAGGACCCTTCTGCCATATTTTTGCACTTTACTAGTATGTTACAGTGCTGAATTTTATTAATAAATGCATAATTCTGCACTTAAAGCGTGTTTTAGGCACTTCCCGGCACTATAACTATCACCTAGTGACGCAGTTTTATGGTCCTCACTTCCCTACACTCCATACTAGTGTAGTACCTTGTCCCTGGCCCATACTGGCCTCAAAACATTGTCTGTCTATGTGCTGGCATTGTCAGCATGTTTCTGAATTATCCGTTTAGTGTGCTAACTGTGCTTTGTGCATCAAGTATGTCACTAAAGTTTGTGTGTAATAAATGGAGTGACTGTATGCAATATGATGCATATGTATGTATGATGCATATTTCATAAAGCAGTTCAAGTTGTCAGTTGTAATCAAGCACAGTCATTAAGCACATAATTAAAATTAATTAATTGTACGGATACCTGTAATGGTGAGGGTTGTCACAAAACGAGGGCTAGAATAGCAGTGTGGCCCTTTCGCAAACACTTCTGGGCCTTAAGGAAAGAGATGATTCCCACAACAGCACCACTCTTGTCGCCATGAATCACTAAAGGTTCTTCACCAGAACGAGGAATACGGACGATTTTCTCCTTGCAAATAATCTCCGCTTGATGTTGAGATAGCCAATCCATCCCAATAACGACGTCGAAACTACCAAGTACGATGGGGATGAGATCGATAGAGAAAGTCTGACCAGTTAAGACGAGATTACAACCCTTAACTATGTGTGTGGCCTCGAGACTTTTACCGTTTGCTAGTTCTACCATGTGCTTGGTGTTCAAAAGTGTTGGGGTTCGCTTAAGCATTTGACTAACTTTTAAGGACACATAACTAGTATCGGCACCCGAATCAAATAAAACAGTAACAAAGAAGTCATCCATTAGAAACTTACCCATCACAACGTTGGGATCGTTCCTCGCGTCACCCTGACCCAACACGAAGACACGTCCTCTGGCACCATTGCCATCATTGTTACCCTCGTTATTGTTCCCGTTCCCCTGATTATTGTTGTTATTCTGATTCTGGTTCAACTGGGGGCAGTTTCTCTTGATGTGACCTTCAGCACCACACTGATAGCATCCTCTGTTACCCTGTTGTTGCTGTTGCTGAGTCTGTGGAGCTGGTGGCTGTTGTTGACGATTCTGATTTGCCTACACTGGCCTCAAAACATTGTCTGTCTATGTGCTGGCATTGTCAGCATGTTTCTGAATTATCCGTTTAGTGTGCTAACTGTGCTTTGTGCATCAAGTATGTCACTAAAGTTTGTGTGTAATAAATGGAGTGACTGTATGCAATATGATGCATATGTATGTATGATGCATATTTCATAAAGCAGTTCAAGTTGTCAGTTGTAATCAAGCACAGTCATTAAGCACATAATTAAAATTAATTAATTGTACGGATACCTGTAATGGTGAGGGTTGTCACATTCTCCCCCCGTTAAGAAAATTTCATCCCGAAATTTTAGGTTCTGCTTCTAGTTACAGGGGTCTTGGGGAATAAATGTGGATACTTGGCCTTCATACGATCCTCACGTTCCCATGTGAATTCTGGGCCATGTCGTGCATTCCATCGAACCTTGACGAGCTTGATACTACTCCTGCGTGTTTTGTTAACTTTCCAATCCGTAACCTCAACTGGTTCTTCAATAAAGTGGAGTGTGTCGTCAACATGAATTTCGTCGGTAGGAATGACCACGGTTTCCTGAGTTGGACTCTTTTTCAGGTTTGATACATGAAATGTAACATGAACGCCATTTAGTTCAGCAGGTAAATCCAACTTGTAGGCTAAAGGACCAATTCGTTCCAGAATTCTGAATGGACCAATGTATCTAGGATTCAACTTCCCGCGCTTCCCAAAGCGTGCCACACCCTTCCAGGGTGAAACTTTCAACAAAACCATATCTCCCACCTCAAATTGCAGGGGTTTTCTTCTGCGGTCCGCATAACACTTTTGTCGATCATGAGCCGCTTTGATGCGTTCTCGGATCTGTGCAATCTTGTCTGTTGTTTCCTGGACCAATTTTGGACCAACTAGTTGTCTATCACCTGCGTCAGCCCAACAAATAGGTGATCGACACTTGCGTCCATAGAGAGCTTCGAACGGTGCGGCTTGAATGCTTGCATGATAACTGTTGTTGTATGAAAATTCGACCAATGGTAGGTGAGCGTCCCAACTTCCACCTAAATCCATTACGCAAGCTCGCAGCATGTCTTCTAACGTTTGAATCGTTCGTTCGCTCTACACGTCTGTTTGCGGTTGAAAAGCAGTACTCAGATTCAACTGAGAACCAAAAGCTTCTTGAAAGGATTGCCAAATCCTTGACACGAAGCGTCCATCTCTATCAGAGATAATTGAGAGAGGCACTCCATGCCGTACAACAATCTCTCGCATGTATATTTCAGCAAGTTTACTCGTGTTGTCTTTTTCCTTGATTGGCAAAAAGTGCGCAGATTTCGTTAAGCGGTCTACTATCACCCAAATCATATCGTGGCCCTTGGGCATCCTTGGTAATTTTGTTATGAAGTCCATTGAAATCTGTTCCCATTTCCATTTAGGTATTTCAGGTTGCTGCAAGAGGCCTGAAGGCTTCTGGTACTCGGCTTTCACCTTGGCGCAAGTTAAACATTTACCAACATATATTGCAACGTCGCCTTTCATCCTCGGCCACCAATAAAAATCCTTTAGATCTTGGTACATTTTATCCAATCCTGGGTGGATCGAGTACCGCGACTTGTGAGCCTCATAAAAAATAACGTCTCTCAGACCACCAAAGGAAGGAACCCAAATTCTTCCCAAGAAACATAACGTTCCATCCTCCTTTGGTACCAATTGTTTCTCCATTCCCCGGAGATACTCATTCTCAAGATTTTCCCTTTTAAGAGCTTCCCTTTGCGCAGTACGAATGCGCAACGTAAGGTCTGTCTGAACAATCATTTCCAAAGCCCTAACCCTTATGGGCTTAATCCTTTCCTTCCGACTCAAAGCATCGGCGACTACATTCGCCTTCCCTGGGTGATACTTGATCTCACAATCATAGTCGTTCAACAATTCGACCCAGCGTCTTTGCCTCATGTTAAGCTCTTTTTGATCAAAAATGTGCTGCAAGCTCTTGTGATCAGTAAATATTGTGCATCGTGTGCCATACAAATAATGTCGCCAGATCTTCAAAGCAAACACCACAACGCCTAACTCCAAGTCATGCGTGGTATAATTCTTCTCATGGACCTTCAACTGGCGTGAGGCATATGCTATAACTTTTTGTCGCTGCATCAGCACGCAGCCTAAACCCTGACGCGAAGCGTCGCAATATACCACGAAGTCGTCCGTGCCTTCGGGTAGTGATAAGATCGGTGCGTCGCAAAGTTTGTTCTTCAATAACTGAAACGCTTCTTCTTGTTTGTCTCCCCAATCAAACTTCTTATCCTTTTGTGTGAGAGCAGTCAGAGGTTGAGCGATTTTTGAGAAATCCTCAATGAATCTGCGATAATAACCAGCCAAACCTAGGAACTGTCGAATCTCGGTTGGCGTCTTTGGAGTTTCCCAGTTCTTAATCGCCTCGATCTTTGTGGGATCCACATGAATTCCACTCCCATTAACCACATGACCAAGAAACTGAACTTCCCGTAACCAGAACTCGCACTTTGAAAACTTCGCGTATAACTTCTCCTTCTTAAGCAGCTCTAAGATGGCTCTTAGATGATGCTCATGTTCTTTTGTTTTTGAGTAGATCAGGATGTCGTCAATGAACACGATCACAAACTTATCAAGGTAGGGCTTGCAGACTCTGTTCATTAAATCCATGAATACCGCTGGTGTGTTTGTCAACCCGAACGACATAACCAGGAACTCGTAATGCCCATATCGAGTCCTAAAGGCCGTCTTTGGAATACTTTCTTCTTGAATCCTCAGCTGGTGATAACCCGATCGTAGATCGATCTTTGAGTAAAAACTCGAACCTTGTAACTGATTGAATAGGTCATCAATCCTCGGCAAAGGATATCTGTTCTTAATTGTCAACTTGTTCAGCTCCCGGTAGTCAATACACATGCGGAAGCTACCATCCTTCTTCTTAATGAACAAAACTGGAGCTCCCCAAGGCGAGAAGCTTGGTCGGATGAATCCCTTGTCTAACAACTCCTGAAGTTGTGTTGACAATTCCTGCATCTCCGAAGGCGCCAGTCTATACGGTGCCTTAGCTACAGGCGCGGCGCCTGGAACTAAGTCAATATGAAACTCGACTTGTCTATGCGGCGGCAATCCTGGCAAGTCTTCTGGAAAGACTTCCGGATACTCCTTCACGACTGGAATATCTTCTATCTTTGGTTCTGTCACACCCCCAATATCCACCATGCGGAGTATCACCGCTTGGAGGCGTGACATGACCAGGATCGAGCCACCAATCATATTGAACAACGTAATTAAGTAAATAAAACCAACCACAATACAATTGGTGACCAAAGCTAGTTAACCAAGTTCAAATTAAACAGCGGAAGCATTGAAGGTAAAACCCAAAACATAGTTCTATAGTTCATAAATTTAAAGTCCATTACGTAAGTTTAATAAGTTCATAAGGATTAAATGTTTAGCACGAGACATAACAGTCCGTATCCCACAATGACCTCCACCTCGTGCAAGCTCCATAAGCTTCTAACGACCTGTAAGGCATGTAACAACAAGTCAACAACAAAGTTGAGTGAGTTCACGGTTGGTTGTTTAGTTTTAAGTTGTTTCCGAAAACATGGTTTGTCTTTCGTTGGCTTAATTGCCGTGGGGGTTACCCCATAGTTGAAAGTATGATTAACCAGTTCCTTCTTTATTACACAAACCATATCCATAATTAGTGGGGGCTTCCCCATGTGAACTACTAGACCGTACCATATCGACAACTGACGAACAATAGTTGTGCCCTACGTCAATGTCTATCATCATTGACAGTTTGCCATAGTCCATTAGTACACGCCCGTCCAAACGGCACGGTGTGAGGTTTGTTAAACCTAATAGCGCTATTAACTAATGACCCGCTCGCCATTGGCCTCGGCGATTAAGTCGATATAAAATGAGGGACTTAATGATAGAGTTTTGTCTAGTAAGTTTTAAGGTTGTTGTCCTACCCAAGGAGGACGAACGTACGTATTCTACCCAAGGAGAATACGCAGGATTATTATTGGCATCCTACCTATGGAGGATGGTGGTACATATCCTACCCAATGAGGATATGTAGGTTCCGTTTTAAATTCTTTAACCCATTCCCAAACCACCGGGAATCCCATGCCTTAGAAAGTGTGTGAACTCACCTTGGTTTGCTCGGTTAGATTAGTTACTCTAATAATCAGAAATCAAGCACGTCGTAATAAAGTTCAGATAACAATCAATTTCTCGTGCATGCATAACACGTATCCTACGTACAGTTTATCTACTCATTACTTCTATCACATAGAACGCAATTCAAATGTCACGCTCTGACTTTTGTGGAAAGATCGTAGTTAATAAAATACACTTGTAATACTTGTTAGAAAATATTTTCTGTGTGTTGGAGTTTTTAGAAAATTTCGCCAGAGTCTCCTTTGTAAATGGAGGCGTCCATACTTATTAGCATATCATTTTCTTTTCGGAATATATTCAATCAATCAACAACAAGTTAGTAAACAATATTACACTAGTCAAGTGCAAAAACAATACACTTTACATAACAACATGAACTTGGTTTTTCATAAAAACGCGTAGTAAATTAGTGGGGTGTTTAGTGGGTTTAGTTACCCTCCAAAGCGTGTTCATTTTTGTTAAAATCTTACCCTCGGGGTTTTTAGATGTTCACAACTTGTGAACTTATTTTACAAAAATACTCATTTACAATATTTTCATGTTGCATTTGCATCCTTATACTTTTTTAATTCCAAAAATAATGTCTATGAAAATAAAGTTATGATCCTTCAAAACCCGTCTTTTTAACTTGGTTAGTTTAGAAAAATCATCATCAAGACTTGGATTTACAAGTTTACTAGTTTACTTGGTTCATTATTTTCTTTAGAAAAATCACCCTACTTTCAAGTTCATGTCTTCTTTAGTGGATGATTATTTTATGCACACATAATCATCCCTAACTTGTTTAGTCATGTTTTTAATCATAACTTTAACAAGCTTCATAGGATGTCTAACCATCATGTTACTAGTAATCATCAAGACATCAACAATATGACCAAAACAACTTCATAACATCTCTATTTCATCAAGTTTTCATCAACAAGTTAGCTTATGTTCAAGACTTATCTTTATGATTTTTAGTGTTTTTGTAGTTACATCATAATATAACCATTAACCGCCATAAATATAAAATAAAAGATGATCAAAGAAGCTTACTACTAGCTTTGAAGCTAGGGAAGAAACACTAGAGAAAAACGGGTGGATAAAAGCTTGAGGTTGAGGTCCTTCACGATCCGAGTGTTCCACACCTTCTAAAATGGCTCCTTGCACCTTGTAATATACTTGGAGTGTTTGATTGCAAAATGAAAATGGTTGGTGGTGACTAGGGGGGTTCGGCTGAAGCTTTGTAAGGGGGGAAGGGAGTTGTTTTGAGTGGATGGTTAGTGTAAGTGATGGTGGTTATTTGTAGTTCAAACTTCTTTATCCATTGGATAACATGTCCACATAAGTACAAGCACCATCATACATAATCTCCAATGAGATTACCTAGGGAAAGCACAAAGTTCAAATGAAATATCTTGTGGGGCCATGGTTGCCGAAAATTCAGCCAAAGAAAGGGGGTTAATTGTAAGTTATTTGGGTAGATAGGTGGCTAGTTAAGGGGTGCTTTGTGTAAGAGTTAGTGGGTGTAAGTACTTGCATGATCATCACACAATCCCAAGGTTAGTTGCATGGGGACTTGATGGATTCTTGGTGGTACATGGGAAATCGTATGTTAGAGAGGGGGGCCATGTGTGCCGCCATTTTCATGGGGGGGGGGGGTTAAGTGTATTATTTGGGGGTAAATAAGTTAAATAGTGGGGGTTTAATATTATGTCTAGTGTTTAGCGCGTACCGGGTATTATGTAAGGTGTTATAGTGCTCAGGGACCATAACTAGCTCAGAAAAAGTGTAATAATGTTTTTGACATTATTTTTGTATTCCGGGTAATGTCCAGTTGTTCGGTTTGATACTGTTCCGTTTAAGGGCTTAATTATTCCGTATAGTGTCTTTTATGTATCTTTTTGTAACGTTTTTAATTTCCCAATACTTAGGAAAGCATACAGGACTATTTAGTATCTTTTCTGCGCAAGACTAGTATGTTAAAAAGCACAAGTAAATATGACACAGTAATCAAAAAGCAGTTAAGTAGTTCAACACAGTCATCAAGCACTTTAATTATCATTAATAAATCGTACGGATACATGTAATTACGAGGGTTGTCACAGGTTCAACGGCTTCTTTATCAACAATGTGTGCCAAGAAAGCAACACATCCCTTCTTCAAACACTTCCAGGCTTTTAAACAGCTAATGATCCTCAGAGGTGTATCACGCTTCTCTCCATGAACCACAGTCGTTTCTCCATTCGCCATTGGGATGCGAATGGTCTTCTCGTGACATACAATTTCGGCTTTGTTGCTTGACAACCAATCCATCCCTACAACCACGTCGAAGCTTCCCAACTCGACTGGCAGTAAATCCAGCGTAAACTCGTGCTCTCCCAATTCGATCACGCATCCTCTGATGACTTCATTTGTTTCAACTAGCTTTCCATTAGCCAGTTCGATTGAGTACGGAATGTCTAATTTACTAGCAGTTAACCCAAGCATATTCTTAAATTCTAGCGATACAAAACTATAGTCGGCACCAGTGTCAAATAGAACAGATGCAAAGCGTTGATTTATAGGGAACGTACCAGTGACGACATTCGGGTCCTGGCGTGCTTCCCTTGCTCCAATGTTGAATACTCTTCCACGAGCCTGATTGAGTTTTGGGCATTCACGCTTGAAGTGCCCGACATCTCCGCAGTTAAAACATCCCGGTCCTCGACCGTTACCATCTTCATTACCGCCTTGATTGTTGTTTTGATTGCGGTTACCATTTCCTGCTTGATTCCCGAAGTTACCGCGATTACCATTTCCGCCATTGCGGTTCCCATACCCGTTACCTCCTCGGTTGTTGTTACCAAAACCTCTTTGACCACCACGGCCAGTACTAACCCAACAAGTGTCTTTTGAGTGACCCATCCTTCCACAGGATTCACATTTGCTAAGCCTGCACCACCCAGCATGATAAAACTGACATAATTCGCACTTGGGCAGAGTGCCCATGTATCCTTTCCCTTTGGCTTCAGCACCCCGCTTATTTTCAGCTGGTCGGTTCACATCCTTCCTCTTGTTGGCATTGCCGGTACTCGATTTAAAGTTGGAGAATTTCCTCTTGTTCTCCCCTGAAGATTCAACATGAATTTCTTTCTTTTTCGGCTCAGAAATTGAAAACATGTTGAGCCTAATAGCTTCCTCTGTCAGAGACACGCTCAGATCTATAGCTTCAGTAATCGTTGCCGGTTTTGAAGATGTTGCCATGCTCATGATCTGGGGTGCCAACCCCCAGATGAAACGCTCCACGCGTTTGAATTCCGGCGTAACCATATAAGGTACCACATGGGACAAATCATGAAACCTTTGAACATACTCGGCGATCTTCGGGCCATCCATTTTAAGATTCCAGAATTCTGTTTCCAGCTTTTGGATTTCGGCCCGTGAACAGTATTTCTTTCGCATGAGCTCTTTCAGCTCAGCCCACGTTAATGCATATGCCACCGCTTCTCCCAGGGTTTGTACTTGCAAATTCCACCATGATAAAGCACCATCTATGAATAGACCAGAGATGTAGGTAACTTGCTGATCCGGTGCGCACTTGCTCATCCTTAGTACCGAATCGGTCTTTTCTGCCCATCGCACAAAACCCACAGCACCTCCGGTACCGTCAAAGTTAAGCGGCTTACAGTCTTGAAACTGTTTAAAGGTACAGCCTGTACAAGTAACGTCATTCACAAAAAGCATTAGCAGTTGCACCTTGAATGTCGAAATGTAAGGTAATGTGTCTCAGTGACTTAAACATTACCATGTGGTGGGTTGTTGTTTCTTGAGGTACCTCCGCTGGTCTCAGCACGGGAGGCCTCGTAATCAGCAATGGCTTGCGAAATACGTTCCCGTAATTCTGCTTCAGTAGTAGGCAAACGCGGTTCTCGTCGCGGAGGCATCTTCTAAAAGAAGATCATATTGGTCAGGTCATAGTAAGTATGGTAAGTAGGTAATATGCGTATGTAACAACATCCATCAATCTCATAACACATAACATCTCATGCTATAATATAAAACAATTAATTCAACAACGCATATAGTGAGAATACTGCGATTGAGCTATTATCAAATCAAGACCACAATACAATGTTTACAAGTTTTATATCTGTATCGTACATCAAAAGCGACTAGGGGTCACATCACCCTTGCCTGAACTATCTAGTCATATACAACAACCAAAAATCACATATCAAAAGTCATCATGTCATCCTGTGGTCTTCAAAATGTTGTGTAGTCAGCTCAATCGCTGTCTTCTCACCAAAAGTCACACTACCTGCAACAGACAAAAAATATAGCTACGCTGATGGCGGAGGAGGAGGAGGAAAAGAGAAAAGCAAACGACGCATGTGCACCCAATCCTCCTTGAGTGCGTGGATGACGCGCAACAGATAAGCAATCTGCTGCTCTGGAGTAAGGAAACGGACGTCAGAGTCCGGGGGTAGTGGAAGAGGAGCCGGTGGTGTAGCAAAAGGTGACTGAATGGCACGGGGGAGGACGTGGAATCCTCTCCAACTCAAGAACTCTCCGGCTCAGTGCCTCCTGCTGTATCTGTAGAGAGATAAGTATATCGTCTGTCGTGTACCCCACATGATAAGGGTGATAAGGGTCTGATAATGGCATAACATGGGGCGAAGCCCACAGAAACGGCTCGCCCGAAGGTACAAAAGATGGTGTAGTGTGAGGAAACTGAGACATGACTGGTATAGCTGATGACATGGGTGGAACAAAAGCAGGATGAGGAATCTGCGGCATAAACTGGTCGTCTCCTGACATAAAAGGTCCGTGACCAACAGGCTGTCTCGACGAACCCTCCCCAGGACGAGGTGGAGGAATGTCCTGGAGGAATGTGATAGGAAGGTCGGTGCGATGGGTATCAGATGTGTGTGGGTGGAAAAATGGAATATCAACAGGTACGGAAACAGGTGCCACAGGAGGGGTGACTGGTAACACAAACGGAGGGTAGTCATCATCATCCTCAATCCACCTATTACGGGTGTCAGCATAACGAGGATCGATGTGAGTGGTAAAAGGTGCACGGTCAACAAACGCCGGCACAGGATCAGGCAAAGGTGCAACGGTAACAGGAACATCCACCACTGGTGGTGCAACAATGGGAATATCAACAATAGGTAGTGCAATGGCTGGTGCATCCATAAGAACAGGGTCGTGCATCGGTACAGGGTCAGGAGCAATAACAGGCTAAGGTGCCATGACTGGCTCAGGGTCGACAAAAGCCATATCAAAGTCGGCAGGTACATCAAGAAGATGATCGATAGGAACTACGGGTGCCTCCAAGGGCTGGTCATCAGGAATAAACTCGATCTCGTGATCGGGATTGAAATCATGAGGAAAAACTGGATCGAACTCATCCTCAAACTCAGGATCAAACTCAAACTCATGGGGAGAACCAGGTACAGCTGACATAGCTGTATCGGAGTCGGAGTCAGTAGGATATCGACGTAATCCGACGGCGTGCAAAGTGGAAGATGATACTGACTCAAAAGAATCAGTACCGGACTGATTAGGTAAAATCTCCTCAGCGGGAGCCTCAACAGGCGGTAACACAACAACATCCACAACCGGAGCCTCAATCAAAGGAATGGCGACATCATCAGCAATCGGGGCCCCACCCTCATGGTCGTCCTCAGGGGGACCCTCGACGAAAAGGTCGATGTCGTCATCAGACACAATATCGAGTGGCAAATCCTCTACGGGAAATGCGGCAAGTGGAATAGGAGCAGGGATCTCCGCAAGAGGTAGATCCCCATCTGGAATGCCATCAGCGTGCTGAACGTCGTCACCGAAATCTGGCAGCGCGAAAGGCTGGAAATCATCGTCGTCTGTACTGTTCGTATCAGATGTAAAGACCTCTGGATCGGTGTGCATCGGGTCATCTGACTCTACTGCCACGGGGTCAGAAACTCCACTCGACGAAGACATAGCGTCTGTAATAACACAACCACAACATAGGCACATATATCAATAATAGTCAATTAAGCATGTAAGTCACAATAAATGTACGCAAGTAATTATCCTAGTCTTCCCCAGACTATATTCCCTGCCCTCTAAGACCAACTCCCTGGTCTCTCAGACCAACTTTCCCAGTCTCTAAGACTAAACTCCCAGTCTCTAAGACTAAACTCCCAGTCTCTAAGACTAAACTCCCTCAGTCTCTAAGACTGAACTCCCAGTCTCTAAGACTAAACTCCCTCAGTCTCTAAGACTGAACCTCCCCAGCCTCTAAGGCTGAAATATGAATTTTGAATGATGTATTTGTGCCTTTTGTTTGTAAAATGTTTGTGCCCCCGGATCTGGACTTTTAGTGTATGCAATGTAAAAATGTTTGAAAACATTTTCGTGAGAGCCCTAGTGATCATAGTCTAGACTCGAGAATGAATCCTAGTTCGCTATGATCGAGGCTCTGATACCAAGCTGTCACACCCTGGCTTTTGCGGAAGCGTGGGTTTATTTGGTGTGACTTCTTAATACCATAGCAACAATCATAACAATGCTATGTGAAAATAAAACACAAGATGTTCATCCATTTATTAAGTTTAACAATACCACAACATCTTTGTTTGAAAATGTCGACACTTACGATAAGCTACAAACCATACTTGTTTAAACGTGTTCATAAGACACCACAAAAGACTCTAAATAAAACGTGGTTTGGAGACATGTGACCCGTCCAGGTAAGGGTTACACCTCCCAAACCCAACAATCTTGGATGACATCTTTATTTTATATGCAGCCTAACGTGCATCACCTGCCAGATCCGATCAATTCCCTGAAATACATGTAGTTTGAAAAATCAACAAAAAGTTGAGCGAGTTCATGTGTATGTGAGTATGTATAAACCTTTGTAAACGGTGTATGTATGAAAGTCCCTGGTATGTAGCAATAAGGAAAAATGAGATCACCAATGGTTTGCAAGGCCATTGATATGTGTGAAGTGATGCAGGAAGACTCAAACCTAGCGGAGTTGCACCGGGCTTCCGGCTGTAAGACACAGTCACCACTATGGGCTGCCCCGGCCTCATGGGTGTGGGCTTGCTACACCCAAATAGATCTATCACTCATGTCCCTCGGTCCTACGACGAGGACTAATGGCCTTTAGTAGCAGCCTACCCCCTCACATGATCTAACGGTGTATGATAACGATGTATGAAAAGTCCCTCCTTAAGCTAACCATACCATGTATAAAATGTCTATGTAATTGTAACATGTATTTCACCCCCGAAGTATAAAACCGAAAACAGTTAAGAGAAAAGGGGGGACATGAACTCACAGTACTGCGTCTCCTGTATCGTAATGTCAACTCAAACTTGATCAGCTACCTGACGACCTACAAGGTACTAATGTCTATTAGACGATCGGCCGTGCCTTGCCTTTGTATTTACGTTTGAGTTACGTTACTTTGATATTATTCCAAGTTATAACTTATTGTTAAAATAATAATTATTTTAACTTACGTTTTATTTTAGGTCTTGGAATATTAGTTAGACAACTATTTCGTATTCGTACTTCTCAAGTATTTTATGTGCGTAATTCCTTCCCAAGGATGGGGGGTATTTATACATGTATTTTTGTGATTTAACGTCTTGACATTATATATTTTTATGTCCCACTCTAGAAAATATATAATAATTTATTTATCAAAAATAATATGTCCCAAAATATATATTTTTTCCCAAAAATAATATATTTTCATTCTTGGTATCCAAATAATGTTTACCCCAAAATATATTTGAAATCGTATTTTCCGGATTTATAAATGTGATGGTATTTTGCTAAGTTACATTATTTTGTCCTAAATAATATAACTAGTTCCCAAATGAACAAATAATCACACAAGCGTTTTAGTATGAAATATATATTCTAAATATATATTTATCCGCTTTTATTTTCGAAAACCCACCTCCAACACTTTGAAGTTTTGTAACAATACTCATGGCGAAGTTTACTTTGAAAGACAATGTTTAAAACATATTTGCAAACACTTGTTAGAAAATAATTTTCTAAGTCTTGGGATTTTTAGAAAATTTCGCCAAAGTTTCCCCTAAAAACGGAGGTGTCCATGCTAATAAGCATATCATTTTCTTTTCTTTTCAAATTCAATCAACAATCATCGACAATTATCTTTTAAACAACTTTACATTACCGAGAGTAAAAACTATATGTGTTACACCCTAATCATGAACTTGATACTTTCTGAAAACGCGTAGTAACTTAGTGAAGCTTTTAGTGAACTTAGTTACCTTCCAAAGTGTAGTTATTTCTTTAAAAACCATTCTCTTACAAAAGTTTAGTGTTTACAACTTGTAAACAATTTTTACAAAATAAAACTCTTGAACTCTTCTTGTAAATAAAAGCTTTTTTACACTTATTTTATTTACAAAAATATGTAAGAGTATGTAAAAGTCATAATTCTTTAGAAATCGGTTCTTGAACTTGGTTTATTTAGAAAACCTCTTGTAAAACTTAGATCTACATGATCATCAAGTTATTTTGTTTACTAATATTTCAAGAAAAAATATTTTTATTCAAGTTCATGATTAAACTAGAAGGTGGTTATTTATGTAACACATAACCACTTTCTAATCTTGTTAAGTCATTTTTCTAAATATCATTTAACAAGACTCATATGGTGATTAACATCACACAACCAAGAATCATCATAAAATCAACAACATATTCATAACAACAACATTTCCTCTCTATGTAAACTTTTATGTTCAAGTTTCTTGTTTAATCCTTTTAGTGTTCTTGTTCTTTAGTGTTATAAACATAAGTATCATACTACAATTTTTAGCCATAAAAACAAGATGAACAAGGGTTTGACAAGAACTTACTACTAGCACAATGGCTAGGGTAGAATCTAGTGAAGAAGATGAAGAAATGATGGTGAAAAAGCAAGAAACAAGGTCCTTTGAAGCTCCACAAGTTGCAACCTCCTTGAATCACCTTACAAGCTTAGATGGAACTTGAAACTTGGATGAAAATGGTTGTGAAGTGGTGGTGATGGGGGCGGTCAAGGGAGCCGAGAGGAGAGAGTGGGGGAAGTGAGGGTGAGGGTGTGAATTATGAGGGGTATGGTTGTGATCTTGGCCATGCTTAAATAGATACTTTCATATGTTTTAGTAACTCCAACAAGCAACCAATCCAATAAACAATTGAATATAATCTTGAACAAGATATGAGAGTATGGTGGGGATGGTCCTTGTGACCAAATCGGTTAGGGGGGGGGGGGGGTTGGTTGCAAGTTTTTCCCACTAGATGGTAAAGACTAGTTAGATTTCAAGCATGCACTTTACATATGATATTTATTTGATATTTAGTGGGTGTTAGGGTGTTCGGGGATCACGACTAGCCAAGAAATAAATAAACAATGTGTTTGACAAAGTTTTGGTGTCCCGGGTAATGTCCGGTTATCCGGTTAGATACCGTTCCGTTAAAGTGTTTAATTAGTCCGCAAAGTGTCTTTTATATATATTTTTGTAACACAATTTATTCCCGGCACTTAGGAAAGCATACAGGACCCTTCTGCCATATTTTTGCACTTTACTAGTATGTTACAGTGCTAAATTTTATTAATAAATGCAGAATTCTGCACTTAAAGTGTGTTTTAGGCACTTCCCGGCACTATAACTATCACCTAGTGACGCAGTTTTATGGTCCTCACTTCCCTACACTCCATACTAGTGTAGTACCTTGTCCCTGGCCCATACTGGCCTCAAAACATTGTCTGTCTATGTGCTGGCATTGTCAGCATGTTTCTGAATTATCCGTTTAGTGTGCTAACTGTGCTTTGTGCATCAAGTATGTCACTAAAGTTTGTGTGTAATAAATGGAGTGACTGTATGCAATATGATGCATATGTATGTATGATGCATATTTCATAAAGCAGTTCAAGTTGTCAGTTGTAATCAAGCACAGTCATTAAGCACATAATTAAAATTAATTAATTGTATGGATACCTGTAATGGTGAGGGTTGTCACAAAACGAGGGCTAGAATAGCAGTGTGGCCCTTTCGCAAACACTTCTGGGCCTTAAGGAAAGAGATGATTCCCACAACAGCACCACTCTTGTCGCCATGAATCACTAAAGGTTCTTCACCAGAACGAGGAATACGGACGATTTTCTCCTTGCAAATAATCTCCGCTTGATGTTGAGATAGCAAATCCATCCCAATAACGACGTCGAAACTACCAAGTACGATGGGGATGAGATCGATAGAGAAAGTCTGACCAGTTAAGACGAGATTACAACCCTTAACTATGTGTGTGGCCTCGAGACTTTTACCGTTTGCTAGTTCTACCATGTGCTTGGTGTTCAAAAGTGTTGGGGTGCGCTTAAGCATTTGACTAACTTTTAAGGACACATAACTAGTATCGGCACCCGAATCAAATAAAACAGTAACAAAGAAGTCATCCATAAGAAACTTACCAATCACAACGTTGGGATCGTTCCTCGCGTCACCCTGACCCAGCACGAAGACACGTCCTCTGGCACCATTGCCATCATTGTTACCCCCGTTATTGTTCCCGTTCCCCTGATTATTGTTGTTGTTCTGATTATGGTTCAACTGGGGGCCGTTTCTCTTGAAGTGACCTTCAGCACCACACTGATAGCATCCCCTGTTACCCTGTTGTTGCTGCTGCTGATTCTGTGGAGCTGGTGGCTGTTGTTGACGATTCTGATTTGCAGGTCATGCGCCCCTGCAATCCTTTGCTTCATGACCAAACTTGTTACACCTCAGACAACGACCCTTGTTGCACTGCCCACTATGATGCTTGTTGCATCGGTTGCACTTGGGGTGGTTTCCCCTGTATCCACCCTGCCCTTGACTACCAGAAGATTGCTGACCAGGACTCTGGTAGTCATCAGTCTTTCGTTGCTGAGATTGAGACTGAGCTGATGTTGAACCCTTGCTTGAGACTCCATTCCATTTGCGCTTGTTATCGCTGGGGGCATCAGAAGTAGTAGTAGTAGTAGTACCAATACGCTTGGGCAGCCTGTTCTGCTCGACTGCCTGATCAGTGAGACGATGAGCCAAACGAATAACTTGCTGGATAGTGGCGAGGTTTCCTGCAGTCACATGACTCTGAATCTCTGGCACTAAACCTTTAAGGTACAGCTCGATACGTTTAATAGGAGGATCCACCATAGTAGGACACAAGATAGCCAGCTCGTTCGATCTTTTCGTGTACGCTTCAATTTCCGACCCCGTCATCTTTAAGTTGAAGAACTCTACCTCCAGCTTGTGGATGTCATCACGATTACAGTACTCTTCCTTGATTAATTCCTTGAAATCGTTCCATGGGGTGGCATTAGCAGCAACCAACCCCAGCATCTGAACCTGAGCGTTCCACCACGTGAGCGCTACACCTTCAAGAGTACCAGTAGCATACTTCACCCTACGAGCCTCAGGGCATTCACACATCTCGAAGACTCGAGCTTCTCAAACCAGTGAAGGAGGCCTACAGCTCCCTCAGTGCCGTTGAAAGTAGTAGGTCGGCAGTCCATAAAAGTTTTAAAAGTACAAACAGGAGGCTGAGCATGTTGACCTGTCGTGCGAGTAAGAAGAGACAAGGTTAAGCACAAGTGTTGGTTTACGAGAGTAGGATCTAAGGATCCTAGAGTAAGTTGCAATGGCAGGCTATACCTCCTGCCTGAGCGGCTGCGAGTGCTGCAGTAACTTGTTCATTGATTAAAGCCGTCAGCTGGGCTTGAGTTAGGTTAACACGTCCACTCATGATCTTCATATCAAAGGAAACATGAGTGAGAAAGGTGTCGCGAAAGTGCGATGACAGAAGAGAGTAAGCACACATGTGTTTCAAACAATAGTTGCTACATTTATCTAAGCATACCATGAACAATGTACTATGTAACTAACAGGTAGGTAATATACACATAAACCATATCACCTAGAATGTTGAGCCTTGCACGTGGAGCGAAGCGTCGTTGTGGATCGTTGAGCACTGTACAGGTTATAGTCTGGTTTTGTCAAAAATATTTTCCCCTTTTTTAAAACCAAGTTCACTATAACCAATGGCTCTGATACCAATCTGTCACACCCCCAAAATCCACAAGCGGAGTATCACCGCATGGAGGCATGACTGACCAGGATCAAGCCACCAATCATATTGAACAAAGCATGTAAATAAATATAAAACCCAACACAATATAATTGGTGTCTAAACCAAAACATAGTTTAAGTTGTAAGCGGAAGCATAATGTTTAAAACCAAAGTATGAGTTCTAATATATCAAATGTTTAACATGGCATATGACTATCCATGTCCCACAACGATCACGCCTCCTCGTGCAAGCTCCATGAATACCTAACGACCTGCAAGGCATGTAACAACGAGTCAACAACAGAGTTGAGCGAGTTCACAGTTGGTTGTTTAGTTTTACCAGTTTGTTTTGAAAACCATAAGTTGTTTCGTAAACCACGAGTTAACCAGTTCCTTTGTTTCCCAAACCATATCCATAATCAGTGGGGGCTTCCCCATGTGAACCACTAGACCGTTACCATATCGACAAATGACGAACAATAGTTGTGCCCTACGTCAATGTCTATCATCGTTGACTAAGTGCCCAGATCCATTAGTACACGCCCGTCCGACCGGCACGGTGTGAGGCTTGTCAACCCTAATAGCGCTATTAACTAATGACCCGCTCGCCATTGGCCCGGAGATTAAGTCGATATAAAAATGAGGGACTTCATGATAGAGTTTTGTCTAGTAAGTTAAGGTTGTTGTCCTACCCAAGGAGGACGAACGTAGGTATTCTACCCAAGGAGAATACCCAGGATTAATATTGGCATCCTACCCATGGAGGATGGCGGTACATATCCTACCCAAGGAGGATATGTAGGTTCCGTTTTAATTCATTAACCCATTCCCAACCACCGGGAATCTCATGCCTTAGAAAGTGTGTGAACTCACCTCGGTTTGCTCGGTATGCTTATCTACTTGCACAAACAATTCAGTCAAAGCCTATAGTATGCACGTATACACAATCAGTTTATGCTTGTAATGTTTCACATGCAATCTATGTCACAAAGTGTGCTAGGCAGTTAACATCATGTAACACGTAAACCGTTAATCAAGTTCATACAATTCATGCTTCACATAAATGGTTTCTCAGCCTATTCTAACATAGTTATCCATTAACAGACTTAACTGAGTTACTGTGCTAATTTCCCAACTTCACAGAACATATGGCGAAATCCTCTTTTTGGCGAAATCACTTTTGGCGAAATCCCCCAGGCGACGAAATCCCAAAGGGTTTTCGTCGTGAATGCATTTTCGTCGGGACAAGGGTTTTCGTTGGGTAAGTGATTTCGTCGGGACGAGGTTTTCATCATCATCAGTTACACAATCAGAAACCCTATTGATCGTCTAACAGTTACATCGGCTATAACAATCATTTGCTCAATCATATCAGTTCATACAATCAGAATCATCATTCAATCATCATACAACCAGAATCATCATTCACTTAAACATTCAGGTATACATATATATCATCAAATCGAACATGAACAATAGACATAAACAATCAGGTCTAGTCCGAATGATTTACAATAGAGTCCTCAAATCCTACCCATAAACCCAATAGACTAACAACCCGTTATAAACAATCTTATCATCTAATCATGATCTACGCATTACTTCGCAACCGCAAACAATGTTTTCATTTAAACAGTTAATGAAGGTTTCAATCAAACAATCATGCAAAGGTTAAATACTAACCGGGATAGAAAGACTAATGGATTGATCGGAAAGAAAAGGCTCCGAAGGTTGCAGTTGCCGTCGCACAGGAAAAGAGGGGGATAGAGACTCTAGGGTTTTCGAAAATAACTAATCACGTAACCCACGTCCTTAAATATGAAAACCATACTGTGTTTGGCCCTTACTGGGCTTCGGCGAAATCGGGGAGCGACGAAAACAGGGGTTTTCGTCCGGGGGGGGGGGGGGTTCGTCGGGTAGGGGTGTTTGGCAAAGGTTCCACTTTTATTAATTAAACAAAACATATTATTAATACAAAACATATATCAACATACACACTTATAATGCACACCAAATATATAAAAACAACACTTAGTGAACAAGTATTAAGTCGAGTAGAGACCTTGAAAACTCGGGTTGTCACATAACTCGCAAAATTTAGGACGAAACGTAAACGAAAAATTTGCGAAATATGAAAAGTATAGAGACCAAAGTCAAAAGTAAAAAAATTGTGAGGTTAACTTGTAAAAAATGAAAAATTTTGAGTTAAAAGTAAAAATTCAAATAGTTTTGAATAAAAAGTAATTTATCAGCTACTTTTAAAAATAAATTTTTTTAAACACTCCCCAAGCATTTGGAACAACACTTATATGCATATATAAGTTGCTAATTTAAAGTATTTTAATTAAATTAAATGTTGTTATAAGCCAATGACCTCTAGCTCAAGTGGTAGGTAAACTTGAGTTCTTTTTTGAAGATTCAAGTTCAATTCCCATTTGGTGCAAAAAAGGAGTGAGACACTGGTGAGCGGTGATAGGAGACCTAGGGAAACTTGCGTTCGATCCTTGAGCCAAACGGGTTTTACTGGTAATTTTACCGTCGAGCCTACCGACGGGTGGGTTAAAAAATTACAGAAAACGTACTCGATGTTTGCAAACCCTTGCAAGTTATATTCTTTAGCTCTGACTCAGTTAATTTTTGTGGATAAATCTGACTAAATGAATTCCACATAAAGGTATTTTGGTGCTTAAATCTGACCAAATGAACTTCACATGAGAGTAAAATGACAAAAATACCCTATTTTTGTAATTTACTCTAAAAAATTATAATCAATAATATTGTCATTAATTATTTACCGACATTAGTTTTTAATATATAGCATAATTACATGGGGTTTTACATGACTTGGTAACTAGCCCTTAGACCAATGGGTATGGGGATCGGCAGAGGGCCGCCCCCCCCCCCCCCTTTTAGCCACGTCGCACACCGCCCCCTTGGGGCCCGACACGGCAGTTCCGTCCGAATTCGGACGTTGGAGACGGGCCAAGCTTTTTGAATGTGGTGGGCCCTCTAACGGTAACTTGCAACCTTTTAAAAAAAAAAAAATTTCATCCCACTATAAATTAAACCCCTTTTCACCCCACTTTTTTACCAAACTACTCCCACTTTTCTCCCATTTTTATAAAAAAAAAACCTCTCCCAACCTTAAAAAAATTATGGATCCCTACAACCCAAATAATCCCAACTCAAGTTCACACCCGTTTATACGAAAATGAGAGCAAAGCTCCTTTCCCACATGTCCGTGCTTGGCTAGTTGTAAAGGATCAACCAAAATGGAAGGGATGTCAAAATGAGGTTGCACACGCGAAACGAGCAACGAAACGTTCTAAAACTTCCGAGTCAGGAAGTTATAGCGTTGGAGGCTCAACCGGTCGTTGCCAAATAAATATCAACGACGAGCCCGACTATGAGGAGGAGCCGATTGAAGATGGAGAACGTCCCCCAGGAAGGGACAAAAGTAAAAAAATAGCGGCTGAAAAAAGGAAACAAGCCGCATCAGGAAGTGGTGGTGGTTCGAGGTTGGAAGGTGTTATGGCCGAGTTGAAATCATTCAAGGAAATCTTTAACGACACGCAAACCGAGAAGGTAAAGATGAAAAAAAAAACTAGCCGAGGAGAAGCTAAAGAAGCAACAAGAAGCGCATGAGTTGGAGGAATGGAAAATAATGACGGCCGACCTTAGCTCCTATCAACAGGAAGACCGTCCCATTTTACAAATGATGAAGGAAAAAATTAGGAAAAAATGGAGTGGGGGAGTGTAGTTTTTATTTAAATGTAACTTTAGGTTTTTTTTAAGTGTGTTTTTTTTTAATTTAAATGTAACTATAGGTTTTTTTTAGGTGTGTTTTTTTTTTTATTTAAATGTAACTTTAGGTTGTTTTTTTAGGTTTTATTTAAATGTAAATTTTTTATTTTTATTTACTTTGTTTTCATTAATTAATTAAATCAAATAAATAATAATAAAAAAATGGAGGAGGAGCATCCACCACACCCTTGGATAGTCTCCAAGGGGAGGGTCCTCCTCCCATGCTTACGTGGCGCTTATGTGGAGGATAGTCCCTTTGGAGACTATCCTCCCCATACCCAATGGTCTTAACTAATATAAACTCGTTTTTAAGAAGGAACTTAACATTATTACTCTTTAACATAAAAAAAAAAAAAAAAAAAAAAACCAAGCGACTGAACTTTTTATAACTTATTTTACAAGATCCCTGTTTCCTCAAATAACAAGTTTTCAAGTTATTTTAGAGAGATATTAAGTTTGCATTGAGTTTACAAGTTTTTCTTGCAACTTAAAAAGTGTTCTGACTAGATATAAGCTTTAACTAGTTAAAAGGAAGAACATACATCTCTTATGACGTCTCCATTGTTCAATATGTAACTGAAAAACAGTCCAAAAAAAGAAGAAACGTGATATAAACCATGGTTGTAAAAGTCACTAATCGGCCGGTGGGGCATCGATTAGCGATTAATCGGGATTAATCAGATTGAGATTTTTATATGTAATTTTGAGTTTTTTTTATATATATGTACATATATTTATTGGTAAATATTTAAAGTAGATAAGTTTTAACCGATCCTCAACCTATATTTTTCAAGTATATAAGATTAATCCTCAAAATCTACATGATTTAGTTGGAAAGTGGCCAGACCGGGCCAGAATTTACATGTTTTGGCCGAAAGCGTCAATTTTTGGCCGGAATCACCGATTTTTAGTCGGCCGACTAGCGATAATGGACCGATTAATGAAAACCCGGCCGACTAGCGATTAATCTCCGACTAATATAAACCCACAAATTGTTGAACCAAAAATTATCCTTGCTTTGCACCTGCTTTTTGTTACCAAGAGCTACCGACTTATGATAAAAAAAACACATGGGCGTCAAAAAGGGGTTAAAAACTAAGATATTGTGGTGTTGGGGATGATGTTATTTATCACTAGTATTTACAGCATTAGCTAATGAAGAATCTTCTCCTTTCAAATGTACAAGTACCAAAGTCATAAAAGATTTTGTTCCCCATTCTGAACTTCATTTTGACCATGTGTCAAACTTAAAAGTGTATTAACAAAAAAAAGAGAGATTTTGAGCATTAGCCGACGCAATATTAAACATTACGTCGCGTTGTTTCTCTAAGCATATAGAGGTTTACTACGGCTTTCACAGTTTAACCAACTCTCTTTTTTTAATAAGAAATTGCCTCTTGTCGCCAGCGCAAACATCACTTTTCAATAAATAAGCCAACATTAATATTCCGATATACAGAATGATTGTTAGTCCACAGGCATACAATATACAATGTTTCTCAGCTTTCATGTATTCACTTTTCAAAACAATCTAAATGGTTACATATATTCAGATGGTTTCTTTCAGATTTCTAAGCAAATATGATACCAATAAAAGACAACCAAAATTATTTATTGAGCCAAGTAACATATTGAAGAAGCATTATTTTAGTTTGTTTAAACAAGTATTAGAGTTGGACATAACCATTTCTTCGGATTCTCACTAGGTGTTTCATGAGAACAATGATCGACTTTTGTTGCGTTCCAAACGAGCCTCCCTCTGCAACAACAAAAAGGTTATGTATTTTACCATTATTCGATAGTTCACAGTTAAAACTTCAATCAACTGTATTCTCAAATGATAAAAGATAGATTATGATATACAGGTAACCTAACTGGAGGATAAGAAAATTATTTCAAGAGTCCAACTATAAAAAATAACTAAAGCCAACCTCTTTTTTCTTGCATTCTTTGTACACATCAAAATGCTCTTGACATTTACTTTTATCAGAGCTAAACTCTTCCAAACCTGAAAAGTCAGGATATGTTATTACCGATTGTCTAAAACATATGATGCAAGAAATGGATGGGTTCCAACAGTGAGAATATTTAAAATACAACATAATTCATTCCTTAATATCATCAGAGTTGCATATGTTTTTCGTTAACAAGTATCGACAAAAATATTACCATTCTCATAATAAAAACACATTTTAAGGACACACGAAGTAGTTATGATAGCATGCAATGATGCAAACATAGTCACAACAGCACAGAACAAAAATATATTTTAAACCATCATAATTCTACAAGGAAACGTTTGTGGTGAGAGATTACATTCCTTAAAACAAGTTCGAATGTCTACTTCTTTTGTTGATCCCAAACCAAATATGCATTTTCTGTTAAGCAATAAGCTCGTTGATATCATTTCTAAGAAGCATGAAGTCGCTCCAAGGGGATAGGGTCCCTAGGGCTAGAGCTAAGGAGAAGGTACACAGATCACGCACGCGAGGCGCACTTGAGGTTAACAGGTGGAAAATTCTATGCAGCTTCACAAAACAGATTATATATTTATATGTAGCTGACAACATGATCAAAACAACACTCATGAGGAGATTGGAATTCTTGGAAAAGATAAAGTTTACCGGTTGCAACATTACTTAGAATTCTGGGTCTTTTAAAGATTATACTCTTGGTGCAAATAATTTCCCCCTTATATTCTTCCAGATTTGGAATTCACTTAATTTTAAAGAGGGGTGTTTTAGTGCTTTTAACCAGTTGAGTCCAAAATCAAAAAGTTTAACGCCCTGAGTCCCTAACTACTCATTTTATAATGTTTTGAGTCCCTGTGTTTTAGTGCTTTTAACCACTTGAGTCCAAAGTAAAAAGTACAACTGTACAAGTGTTATAAATTGGACTCAAAATGTTATAAAATGAATGGTCAGGACTCAGGGCGTTAAACTTTTTGATTTTGGACTCAAGTGATTAAAATCACTAAAACACAGGGACTCAAAAAGTAATTTACTCTTTTAAAAACTCTAATATTTGCTTTCTTAATCCTAAACAGAAATTCTTCCAAGATATTTGATGTAGCGCGTGATACGGAAACGAAGATCAAACACGTTGATTCGAAGAATACCCGTGTAGTTCTTCCCCAACCCCCAAGATTCCACCCAAAAGGCACGGAATTTGAAGTGAAAATGAGTTATGTCAAAATTCAAGTCTCCTTTTTCATATTACTAGAGGGACATATAAATAGAAACCGAAATTCGAAATGGGCCTAAAAAAGACAACGGGCCAAACACAAGCCCAAAAACAAAATGCCCAAAACACTTAAAAAAACATAAAAATGCAAATAACTAATAGAAATAAGCGTTTTTTGGCCCGGACGATGACCCAAACCGCCGTAGGCTGTTTGCAGCAAGATGGAGCTCGTTCTCACGTTCGTTTCGCCTGGTCACACGCCCAAAACGGACCCCCGTAGCCCAAGTTAGAGCCATTTTAGTGAAGCCCCCTTTTGTTACGCGATCTTGGGCCTCCAAATACAAGATGGCCCGCTCTTCCACACTTGGGCCCGCATCATTCCCTCCTGGGTAGAAAAAATTCGACCTCGAATCCGCAACAACCTCATCATCAGACGAATCCCCATGAAAAGGCAGCAAATGTTTGACATTGAAAACATCGGAACAACGAATGTGGCTTGGTAACTTCAGACGATAGGCATTAGAATTTATCTTCTGCACAATTTCCACTGGCCCAATCTTCTTGGCTGACAATTTATTATACTCCCCCACTGAAAAACGATCCTTAGTCAAAATGGCCCAAACAAAGTCACCCTCTTCAAAATCAACTTGCCTACGCTTTTGGTCTGCAGCTTGCTTGTACTTTGAATTAGCGTTGGCCAAGTTATCCTGCACAGCTTTATGAACTTCATGTAACCCAACCACAAAATCTTGCACCTTCTTGAGAACAGAACCTGGGGTAGGAAGTGACATCAAATCAAGAGGACCCCGAGGCTTAGCAGAATAGACCACTTCAAACGGACTAAACCCAGTGCTCCTATTAACAGCATAATTATGAGCAAACTCAGCCTGACAAAGCTTTTGATCCCAAGACTTCACATGATCACCCACGAGACACCGCAAAAGATTACCAAGTGACCGATTAACAACCTCCGTCTGCCCATCAGTTTGTGGGTGGTAAGCACTACTAAAATTGAGCTGAGTGTTCACCATTTTCCATAGACTTCGCCAAAAATGACTCAAGAAACGAGTATCCCGATCAGAAACTATAGAGGATGGCAAACCATGCAAACGATAGATATCTCGAAAGAACAACTGAGCCACATTAACTGCATCTGTTGTCTTCTTGCAAGGAATAAAGTGCACCATTTTAGAAAAACGGTCCACCACTACAAAGATCGAATCATTACCACGCTGAGTACGGGGTAACCCCAACACAAAATCCATGCTAATATCTACCCAAGGTTGCTGAGGAATGGGTAGAGGCATATAAAGCCCTGCATTGGTAGCTGTGCCTTTTGAAACTTGACAGATCCTGCAACGTCTAACAAACCGATCAACATCCCTCCGCATAGTAGGCCAAAAATAAGAAGACTGCACCAATCGTAAAGTACGGTCTCTACCCACATGCCCTTCTCCATGCAGTTCTTTAATTATTTAAAGGCAGAGGCTGGAATTAGGAATACATAATTGATTTTCCTTAAAAAGAAAACCGTCATGCACAAGAAAATCTGTCCTCTTCCCAAACTGCACATCCTGCAAAATGACAGAAAAATATGGATCTGTTGTGAGTTGTTCCATGAGATTGTCTAGCCCGGGTACAACAACTCTCATAGAAACAAGCAGGCTACTCCTTCTGCTCAAGGCATCTGCCACACGATTCGAAATTCCAGATTTATGCTTCACAACAAAAGTAAACTTTTCCAAGAAAGCCATCCAACGGGCATGCTTATGTGACACTTTATCTTGACTGCGGATATGCCTCAACGAATCATGGTCTGTAAATAAGACAAACTCCTTGTGAAACAAATAATGTCGCCAATGTTTCACAGCCTGGACCACTGCATAAAATTCAAGATCATAAGTGCTATAACGTAACTTTGGCCCAGTCAACTTCTCACAGAAATAAGAAACTGGACGCCCCCCTTGACTTAGGACTGCCCCAATACCACCCTGCGAGGCATCCGTGTGCAACTCAAAAACCCGAGAAAAATCTGGCAATATTAGAATTTGTGTTGTTGTAAGCTTTTCCTTGATTAACTGAAAAGCTGATTCTGCCTCCTCAGTCCATATAAAAGTCTTCCCTTTCATGCAGTCAGTCACTGGCGCCATAAGGGAACTGAAATTTCGAATGAACCGTCTATAAAATGAAGCAAGACCATGGAAACTACGTACTTCAGTTATCGTAGTAGGAGTTGGCCATTGCTTAACCGCCGCTACCTTTGAATCATCCACCTGTATGCCGTCACCAGAAACAACATACCCCAAAAATAGGACCTTAGGGACCATAAAGACACACTTCTTTTTGGCTGCATACAAGTTATCCCTACGGAGCAAGGTCAAAACCTGCCGTACATGCTTCACATGCTCGTCAAAATTAGGGCTATAAATGAGAACATCATCAAAATAAACCACCACAAATTTACCAATAAAGGGTCTAAACAACTGATTCATGACCCGCATAAACGTACTAGGGGCATTGGATAAACCGAAAGGCATCACTAACCATTCATACAACCCTTCACGAGTTTTGAAGGCGGTCTTCCACTCATCACCAGGCCTGAGTCGAATCTGGTAGTACCCACTCTTCAAATCTAGTTTTGTGAAAATAGTGGCACCACTAATCTGATCAAGTAAATCATCAAGTCGGGGAATCGGAAATCTGTACCTCACAGTGATCTTGTTGACTGCACGACTGTCAACACACATACGCCACGTCCCATCCTTCTTTGGAGTCAACAGAGCAGGAACAGCACAAGGACTCATGCTTTCCCGAACGTACCCCTTAGAAATTAAGTCTTCAACCTGCCAACGCAATTCCTCATGCTCTTTTGGGCTCATTCTGTAATGGGGCTTATTGGGTAGTTGGGGCCCCGGTTCCAAATCAATGTGATATTGGATGTCTCGTAGGGGTGGCAACCCGGCAGGTAAATCATCTGGGAAAACATCAACAAACTCCTCGAATAACGGAACCATACATTCAGGAATTTCGACTTCCTCGGGCACTGGCTTCCCAATCAAAATAAAAACATTGTCTGCGTCCTCCAACTCATCTTGAAACTGACTGATGGTCAACAAAGTACCCGACTGTTTTGTGGCTAACTGCTTAGGCTTGCTAGGAACAAGGGTTATCTTCACACCACCAAACAGAAAGCTATAAGTATTGGACCTTCCGTTATGCTCTATATTACGTTCATACTCCCAAGGTCTACCCAACAATAAGTGACACGCATCCATAGGGACCACATCACACACAACATCGTCTTTGTACGTGGACCCAATAGAAATAGAAACAAGTGCCCTTTTAGATACCGTCACTTCACCTCCCTTTTTAAGCCATTGAAGCTTATAAGGCTTCGGGTGACTCTCCGTCTTCAAGGCCAACTTTTGAATTGCCTCTTCGGAAATCAAATTGTCACAACTCCCCGAATCAATAACAAACGTGCAAACCTTTCCCAAAATAGTACATGTTGAGTGGAAGATGTTATGCTTCAGCCAGTCATCTCCATCTGCCTTTGGTGTATAGCAAGAGCGTCTGACCACCAAGTTCACCCCAACATCACCGGTCACGACCTCTTCTTCATATTCAGTTTCGTCATCGTACACTGGGTTATTCTCATACTCTTCATACTGATCATCCTCAGACTCAACAAATAAATGTCTTTTACCAGCCTTTTTACACTCAGCTTGACGATGGCCTGTTTCACCACAATTGAAACATCTCGGACCACTACTAATAGCCCCCCTTAGAATAGGCCCGGTATTGTTAACCCCCGGCCGTTGTTGACTAGGCCCGCCACGAGGTACCCCACTGCCCGACCCAACGTTTCCTCCGGCAGGGGTAAACGAACCGCCCACCCGACGGTTTTGTTTCTCAAAGGCCAACGCCCGTTGGTGTGCCTCTGGAATGGTTAACGGATCAAAGAGGTTCACAGACTCCATGATTTGAACCCTCAGACCCCCAATATACCGAGAAACAAGTTGTTCCTCCGGTTCTTGAATATCATTCCTCGCAATCAACTGGTAAAACTCTGTGGTATAATCATCAACCGATTTAGCCCCCTGTTTTAAATTCTGCAGACGCTGGTACATCAACCTTTGAAAGTTATGAGGCAAAAAGTTGGACCGCAAGCACTTCTTCATCTTGGTCCATGTCACGATCCTTGACTTTCCAAGCCTGTTCCGTGTTAACTTCAATTGTTGCCACCACGCAGAGGCCCTACCACGTAACCTGGTAGCGATCAAGGCCACCCGCTTATTTTCAGGCACCTCCTTGTATTCAAACACCTCCTCCACGGTAGCCAACCAATCGATGAACCCCTCCGGATTCAAACTAGACCCATCAAATTCTGGAATATCAATCCTTATCCCAGAATCCCAACGCCTGTTACCCCCTCCACGTTCACCCCTTGGTCGCCCTTCCTGATCGTCTTCGGAAGTCGAACCATCACCAAATGGGTTACTAAAATCAGAACCATACCCGTCATTGGGTCTCTGCCTTCTACGATTGACCAAGTCGGCCATCCGGTCAGTCAACTGATCGACCACTTGATCCAACCGTTGATCCACTCTCGCCATAAGTCGCTGCTCCAACTCCCGTTCATAAACTTCATCGAGAGGCCTGTTGTTGTTTCTCCTCGGAGGCATTTTGAGCCAGGAATTCGGCTCTGATACCAACTGATGTAGCGCGTGATACGGAAACGAAGATCAAACACGTTGATTCGAAGAATACCCGTGTAGTTCTTCCCCAACCCCCAAGATTCCACCCAAAAGGCACGGAATTTGAAGTGAAAATGAGTTATGTCAAAATTCAAGTCTCCTTTTTCATATTACTAGAGGGACATATAAATAGAAATCGAAATTCGAAATGGGCCTAAAAAAGACAACGGGCCAAACACAAGCCCAAAAACAAAATGCCCAAAACACTTAAAAAACATAAAAATGCAAATAACTAATAGAAACAAGCGTTTTTTGGCCCGGACGATGACCCAAACCGCCGTAGGCGTTTGCAGCAAGATGGAGCTCGTTCTCACGTTCGTTTCGCCTGGTCACACGCCCAAAACGGACCCCCGTAGCCCAAGTTAGAGCCATTTTAGTGAAGCCCCTTTTGTTACGCGATCTTGGGCCTCCAAATACAAGATGGCCCGCTCTTCCACACTTGGGCCCGCATCAATATTCCTCACTAATTCTCATACTGTCTAACCAATATTAATCTACATTACATGACTAAACAATTTGTAACATCCGGCCTCTCGTACCACTAATACTGTCTGCTTTGCCCACAAAGAGCTCACGGATTTGTTTTTGCTGCCCATGTATAGACTTCACACAAGGTCAGACATCCTCAAACCGCTCCTAGTACCTAAGCACGTTTAACTGTAGAGTTATCCCATAATCCATAAACATTGCCCCCAAAACACATTGGTGATATTTGAGGCTAAGACATTTCTTATGCCCGGTATCTCTCATGTGAACAAAACATATCATAAGAACGTGGGATTTGCCTAATAAGGTGTAACACGGTTCCTATCAAACATGAAGTTAAAAGGTAAATCACTATCTTAAATTATATTCTAAAGCAATGAATTTGCAAACCAGAACAAATAGCCAATCGAATACAAAATATTCTTCAGTATCTACCAGATCAAACAACATTCTAGATAAAATCACCATAGTTTCTACCAATGATCCAATTAGGAGGAAGACAAACCCTAACACTAGATACGAATAAATAAACCCTAAAACTACAAATGTTGATTAAACATAGGATAACATATAAAACAAATAACAATAAAAAGTATAGGTAGAAGATTGTTACACTTGAGAGAAGCAGTGTACTGAGGATAACACTGAGAATCTGAAATTCGAGCTGCGTTTGGATATGGCGGCAATTGATCTTTCGTAGAACCCATTTTTTTCAGCTTGATCTTCGTTTCTGATAAAGCTTTACAGATTATAAGATGCTCAGTACAAGTCAAAGCCTTGTTGTTTGGCCCAATGGGCCTGATATGGGCTTTCTATCTTTTTTTTAACGGTAAATTTGGATAACTAACGTACCACTGGAGTATCATCGTGCCACTAGCGGAACTATCCAATCATATCCATCTCCACTAGGCTATAATGCCTATACACCAATTTAGGAGGAAACCCAATAAATCTATAAAACCCCCTTGTGAAAATCGAACCCAGGACCAAAAGATCCCTAAGCTTTATCCCACCCTCAAGATGCCACTACCGATTACCATTTATAATATTGGTTTTTGGGACAAACATGGTCGGTTTTAGATTTTGTTTGGGTCGAGTTGGTGGAAGTCAAAGTGGATCGGCCCAAATTGGTGAAGGGTTTAAAACCAGTTGCTAAACGAAAACCATACGGATCAGACCAGATTGAAAACCAATTTCAACGTATTATTCAACTAAAGTTCTCCCGAACCTGTTTCAAAATTGGATTCAGAGTTTCTATGCTGAAGCCGGTTTCAAATCGGCGTATCACATTGGATCCGAACTGGTTGCATCCAGGGGCGGACCCACATTGAACGGGTCGGGGTCCCCGGACCCCAATGAATTTAAAAAATTAGTAGATCTGATATATTAAATTTTATAAGGACCCCATAAATACAATTAGGTGGACATCATAAAAAGAAAAGGAAAACTGGTGTAGTGGTAAACATTCCTTTTTAACAAGTGGTCATGGGTTCAATCCTTGCATAAGCTGTTTTTTCTGTTTTTTTTTAATCTACTTCAAACCTCACTCTGACCCGACCCGAACGAGGACCGACCCGAAAATTTTTTGAACACTGAAAAAATGGACCTCATTGGAAAAAAATTCTGACTCAGCCACTCGTTGCATCCAAACTGGTTTAAGATCTGGATGTGTTTTGGTTGTGTACGGGTCACAAGCTTTGAGTTAGTAAGAATATATATTATTTTTCGGGCATTTATATTTTGTTTTCATAAAATACGAAATTATGTTTCCTTAATTGCTAAACTGTAATAACATATTTTATAGGAGTAAAATTGACATTTATATATTATACGATACATTAAATATCTTTTTTTGTTATGAATGCAGACATTCAGGCCCATAGGCAAAGCCTGACCTAATGTTAATAGGCTTTAGGGTTGTTGTTGTATTGATCTATAGGGGACCGCTAAAATGAGAACCATCTCGAGTTGTAAGAACCGCGAGAACTACTTGATCCGGGGCGAGGTGGACCAAATTTTTTTTTTCAAAAACGTAGATGCATGTATTATAAACACATTTGTAAAAAAAAATTCAAAAAAAAAAAGCCGTGTGTGTAGTTTTGAGCACCACAAGTTTGTGGTTTACGGGTACCGTAAATTTACGGAACTCGTAAACCACAAACTTGTGGTGCTCAAAACTACACACACGGCATTTTTTAAATTTTTTTTTTTTACAAATGTGTTTATAATACATGCATCTACGTTTTTGAAAAAAAAATTTGGTCCACCTCGCCCCGTACGGTGTAGTTCTCGCGGTTCTTACAACTCGATGTGGTTCTCATTTTAGCGGTCCCCTTGATCTATATATATGATATATGTACACTCAATGAATAAGTATTCTCTCATTTTCTATTCTTCTCATTGTCTCTATATTCTCTATAGTATCCTTTACATATTAGATGTTGCTATTATGCCGTTGTTTTACAACACGTTATCAGCACGAAAGTGCTCGAATCATCATTGGTTTTAATCGTTGATTAAAGTCTCGGTTGACTCATGTCGTTGATGATGTTTTGTTGATAAAAGTTTTGGTGGCCCGAGGTGTTTCCAACGAAGATTGGATTTCGTAGACATGGCGATTGAAAGTGATGGAGATACTATTTCCTTTAGTTATTTCAAGGTAAGTTTTTTTTTCCACCATACATGTTTATCTACATAAGGTACTACTCTTATACCTATATTGTTTCTTGTTGAATATGCCTTATCTTTTCAACTTGATTTTACCATGATAAGAATAATCGTTAACCAGAATGAGATTTTTGAAAGTCGGTTGAACAGGGGATGTTCAAATCCTACTCATAATTTTCATTTTCATTTTCAATTACCTTTTCTAGAATAAATGATCATCACGGTATTGAAAACAAAAAATAGGAAATATAAGTTATATTGCAAGCTTATTCCTTGGTTTAGAAATTGATATATAGCTTGATAAATTCTTTTTATGCATGTTTAATAGATAAACCTTGAAAAGAAAAGTTGTATTATGATATCCATGATCTTGCATTTACTTGTTGATTATATTATTTATATATATTTTAAAGTTATATATATTATTTAGTTTTAATTAATATAGCATAAATTCAATTAAAGTTCTAATATATAACTTATGAGTGTGGATTGAATATTATTAATTATAAAATTAATTCTGATTTCCTCATCATTAATTCATGTTGATGTATATTTACCTTTTTTTTCTCAAATTACGAAATGAGTAAATAGTAATTAAATAACCTTTTATTGTTGTTATAATAAATTGTTTTTATTATATTTTATGGTTAGTAATTAAATAGCCTTTTATTGTTATTAATAAATATGATGTTTGTTAATGTTTAAAAATTAAAATCATTAAATATCATTTTTCCCATCATGTAGTTTAATTCATTCTTTATTAATTTTAATTCATTTTTACGTTACAAATTTGATTAATTCTTATTACTCTAAATGATCTTTAATATCCATTTAATTACAATCTTAAATGATATGGAGTTATGAACATGAATAGTCACAATATTCATGACATTAAATGATATGGAGTTATGAACATGAATAGTCACAATATTCATAAAACTAAATGATATGGAGTTAGGAACATGGATAGTCACAATAATACTATTTTTTTTATAGAAAATTAGGTTATTTACAATTTAATTTAATAGATGATGATTTTAAAATTGCAGTACGAAATTATAGACATATTATATCTCTTACTTGTTGGCTTTATAGTTTATACTGTTTAGATAATATGTTTATGTATGCATTGATCATATTTCATAATAACGTTTGGTGGAGATGATTTTGTAGTATACAATAGTTGACAGATTATTATACGATGAAAATGTCTGTTTAGTACTTAATATGTTCATGTACATTCACTTCTGATGTGTAATACTTGTATTTGACATATAAATTTTAATGTGACTGTACATAACAATTTAACTAGAAATACAATACGATAAGTGTAATGTTTATAGTGTTCTTATTTGATATATAAGAATAAGAAATTTGATGTTTTATATGACATTACATGACATGTTATCATATAATTTTTAATCTGTTTGATGACAAATTATAGCTATATTTTAGTAGTAAAAAAATCATATATTGATTTACTCATCTTTCTTGATAAATGTTATCTTACTATTAATCAAGATGTATGATTTTATTGTGGCTTTCATCATATATCAACTTTGTCCTTTATAAAACACCACTAATTTGAAAGCTAACGCACACGATGTCGATAAATTAGAGCATAACCTATAATAATAGGCTTATCACTATTGCAATTTATTGCGTCTTTTATATGCTTTAATTTATTTAGATGATATGTTAAATAAAAAAAAATTATATATTTCTTACAAGTGATGAAAAAAATATTATTTCATAAGGTTGTGCCATAAGTCATTTCTTATAGCGACATAATATAAAGTAATGCATTGTATAATAATCACCTTTACATATTACCATAAACCTTTTTAATAGTGTTCTTGATATATTTTAATATTCAATCATGACAGTAAGGCAAATTAATTATATGTATTTTATTATATTGTATTTGATGAGAAGACATGTTATATCAATTATATATTGTACAATTTGACTTTGTACATTAATATGCCATTGTTTATGTATATAAACAGTCTTCAATGAAGCAGCTAAATTAAAGTTGTGTATATGATCACACGTTATAAACATGATTGAATAGTGATCAAGATTTATTTATAATATGACATTCGAAGTTTCAAACTCACTAAAGCTTATTGTAAATTTATTGATGCTTGTAAGATTTTGGACTGATAAATCTTAATGATTCGGTCATATAATTGATGTTATGTGGTGAAAAGATTAGTTATACATGTGGAATTAAACAATTTCCACTTGTCAAAACTCAAATGCGCTCTTGATATATAAGGTTTGAAACAGTCACCATGAAAGTTGTCTGACTCTATTCCATTCCTTGAAGAGAATGTGATGAGAAAAATATATATTATAATCCATTGAGCAAAACAATTTCCATCGTCAAATATCATTAATTGTTAAAGAATATATATAAAGTTTGAAACAACAAGCATGGAAGTTTTGTGGTTCTAATCCATTCCCTAATATGAATGTGATGATGATAAATTCAAAGGTTATGATCATATACATAACTAAGAAAATTGTAATGATGCCACCATGAATGTTGTATGGGAGTATAGCAAATATGGCCAGAAGACTATATTAGAAGTTACTAGAAATGATACTAATTTTCCACAATATTCCATTAAATCAAATATGGTGAGTAACCAGAAGTTACTAGAATATTTATACGTTCACCACATGGCATGACCAAATAGGTCATCAAGATAGCATCATGATATGCTAAACAATCAAACATGCTAACCGGCACCTTAGCACCTCTAAGTAATCTAAAAACATTACTCCCAAAATGCCTTATCATATGTCTAGTTAGTTTTTTTTTGTGGCAAATAAATTTTTATGCCCTTCCAACCAATAAACTTCTACAAACAATCCCTCTTATATGGGACCATTGAAATGTACAGTTGTGTGGATTGTGGCATTCATACATGGCTACATGTGAGTTTTTAGCTACCCGTATGTAGCATATGCCCAACACTATGGAACGTTGTTTTTTTGACATGGTTTAACACTGTTCTTTGACAACCCGATTGTAGGGACCATTGTTGGGCACAATGTGAAATATAGTGAGAGGCATACGTAGTCGAGACGGAATTCGTCGATTGATTATATCAATTCAAAACCAACTGCTTATCATAAATACTCCCCATTACAACTGGTCTCCTGAAGAGAACCAAGTTTCCATTTTTTTATATATTTTGTTGTGCAGCCTATGTACCAATAGCATCACCATAACATATAAAATGGGATATGTACATCGTATTCCCAGTCTTAGGGGGAGACAAGAAAATGAAAGACTGGTAACATAAAAAAATGCCTCATATTATATATCGACCCCTGAAGTGGTCAATGCAAATCTGAAGTCCAAAAGAAAGAGCGTGTATTTGCAAATAATAACAAATGAAATACAAGATGCATTCACTAACACAAATAAGGTGACAAAGTCACATATACCAGCTTAAACTTATCTGCTCGAATGGAAGTACTCACAAAATGATTATCATATTAATAAATTGTGAGAGATAAATCGGTTCCAAAAAGATAAAACCCACAAACACAAAAAGAGCAGAGTAACGCAGTTGGTGTAACCCCAAAATAGGTGGCACTTAAAACACCATAAGTGGTTGCATACAAAACCGCAGAAGTGGTTGCATACTAAACCTTAAAGAAGGTTATTGTCAAAACCCCAAAAGAGGCTAATGGAGTTCTAAAAGAAACTCTAGTACCAAACAAATATGAGATCGCGATGAATTATGTACAAAATAAGTACAATATGGAACCGTAATGAAACACGTGTAAAATGATATATTTGATTATGCAATAGCAATAGATGTAATCGATGAAAAAAAAAGATTACGTATATAGAAAGTGTGCAAGAGTGTACGCACACAAATAGCCAAAATGGTTACATGACTTAAGGTTGAACTAAATTTGCTCGACAAACTAAAAGTTTTCGAACCTGTCACACCCCCAAAATCCACAAGCGGAGTATCACCGCAGGAGGCGTGACATGACCAGGATCAAGCCACCAATCATATTGAACAATGTATAATAATAAAGATAAAAAAACCCACCACAATATAATTGGTGTCCAAAACAAATTAACCAAGTTCAAGTTATCAGCGGAAGCATAAAGTGTAAAACCAAAACATAAGTTTTAAAGTTCAAAAGTTTAACATGGAACTCCACAGTCCGTGTCCCACAACGACCTCTCTATCTCATGCAAGCTCCAAGTAAACACCTAACGACCTGCAAGGTATATAGTAACGAATCAACAACAAAGTTGAGCGAGTTCACGGTTGGTTGTCCATTTTAAAGTTGTTCCAAAAACCATAAGTTCATTCGAAAACCATGAGTTAACCAATTCCTTGTTTCCCAAACCATAACCAGTGGGGGCTACCCCATGTTAACCACTAGACCCGTTACCATATCGACAACTGACTGGAGTCATGTTTATGTGCCCTACGTCAATGTCTATCATCAATGACTAAGTGCCCAGATCCATTAGTCCACTCCCGTCCTCTGCGGCACGGTGTGAGGCTTGTCAAACCTAATAGCGCTATTTAACTAATGACCCGCTCGCCATTGGCCCGGCGATTAAGTCGATATAAAAATGAGGGACTTCATGATAGAGTTTTGTCTAGTAAGTTATATGTTGTCATCCTTCCTACGGAGGATGGAGGTACGTATTCTACCTAAGGAGAATGCGCAGGATTTAATGTTGTCATCCTTCCCATGGAGGATGGAGGTACATATTCTACCCAAAGAGAATATGCAGGTTTCATTATAGTTCCTTAACCCATTCCCAAACCACCGGGAATCCCATGCCTTGTAGAAAGTGTGAACTCACCTTAGGTTAGCTCGGCAGATACACGAAAAGGTCAATCGAGCTGCTAGTGGTCAACCACGTCCTAACATGGTTACCATACAAGTCAGGTCTAGGTTCAAGTAGTGCACATAAGTTTTACACATAAACTAACAGGTTACAACACGTAATGATCATGGCAAACATATTCAACACGTTAACAGTCAAGTATATATCATATCCGAACTTGTGCGACTCAAATGACTGGGCTCGCATAAGTTTAATGGTCCAATAGCCTTGTGCACTTCACTAATTGAAGTCCAATAATACCCGGCCCAACCTGTTGTGCGTCCAGCACAACTTGTGTGACTCACAACGGGTTGTGCGACTGAAACAACCCGGCCCAAAAACATAAGCAACCCAACATGTACACGGCCCAAACAAAATAAACAGAAATCAACTTGTGCGGTCCATTTAGTCTTGTGCGACCCAGTTCAACTTGTACGATTACAAGTATCTTGTGCGACTAAGTTGGGCCATATGGCCCAAAATCATAACAAGGTCTACCCAGTTGTGGGTGGCCCAAGGCTTGTGCGATCAGCACCGTCTTGTGCGACCCACTTCGCCTTGTGCGATCATGCATAACTAAACGATACAATGTGCTTTATTGGTTGTACCTATCTTGTGCGACTGCACTTGTGTGACCAGGGCTTGTACGATCAGATCAGATCTTGTGCGATCTGATCTTGTACGACCGGCAAACTTGTGCGACTCATAATACATCTCCTTAAATCATGCAAGTCAGTTACTAATTCCAATTAATTCGCTTGATCAAATTAACAGTTTCCAATCATACCAAAATCGATCAAATTAGAGTTTCAACATCACATTCTTATGAACCCTTCTTAATCACATAACAACTCATCATCATTACACCAAATCAACTAGCCTAATTAACATCAAGACCCTTAATTCATCATTCAAACATATACAACATCCATAATCAATTAAACATGTTTTCACGGTTCTGGTTCTTGATTACTAGCATACATCCTAATCATAACAACACAACCAAACCATCCGAATCCAAACACATATGGCCGATTACATTCATTCGGTTCTAGATCATTATTTTCATTACATGATTATCAACCCTATATTGAACTAACATATTACACATGTGGGCAGATTTCATATCATAATCAATCACATATCATTCGTAAATCATCATGTAGGAACACATACTTCACAATATCATCTAACAAAACAATAACCATGAATCACTAACCGGTTAGAAGGTAAAGCAAGGATGATCCGAATAAAGAAAGCTTCGAGGAAGAGGGATGGGATGCCGTCGGCTTCAAGAGAGAGGGAGGAGAGAACTAGGGTTTGGTGTGTGTTGTGTTTTGCAAATAATGAGGAACAAAATCCCACAAGAGGTGATTGTATGCGCATAAAAGGAGTGGGCCGAACCCTTTACATGGGCTGCCCTTTTGGTTTCTAGTATAAGAAGTGTGGGCCGAGAAGGGTGTGGAACAAACGCCCAAAGGCTTGTGCGATTGGACATGTGTTGTGCGACTACATTATATATATACATTACACACATAATCATATAACATAACAAACATTCCATTAAAACCACATATCACGTAATCACATATTGTCCAAACAAGTTACATCAAAGTACAACAAAAGGTTCTGAAATACGAGTTGTCACATCATCCCCAAGTTGAAAGAAATTTTGTCCCGAAATTTAGCACGTTGCTACTGAGGAAGCTAGTTAAGTTGCATGGTTTCCTGGTTTTCCTGGGGTGTCACATCCTTCCCCTGTTGGTTTGGAATTTCGTCCCGAAATTCTGCAGTAGCTTCGGCCTCAATAGTGGATTCACTTTTCTCGAACAACTGGGGATACTTGTCTTTCATCTGGTCTTCTCGTTCCCAGGTAAACTCTGGGCCACGATGGGAGTTCCAACGAACTCGAACAAGGGGTATTCTGGTACGTTTGAGAACCTTAACGTCTCGGTATGTAATCTCTACTGGTTCCTCAACGAATCGCAACTCATCGTCGATGGTGAGTTCCTTGAGAGGAACTATGAGGGTCTCATCTGACAGGCACTTCTTCAGATTCGACACATGGAATACGTTGTGAACTCCACTGAGTTCTTCAGGTAGGTTCAGTTTGTAGGCCACCTTGCCTATTCTCTCTGTGATCTCGAAAGGTCCAACATAGTGTGGATTTAGCTTGCCTCGTTTACCAAAACGAACTAAACCCTTCCAAGGTGAGACTTTCAGTAGCACTCTATCCCCAACCTGGAACTCGAGTGGTTTCCTGCGCTTATCAGCATAGCTTTTCTGACGGTCACGAGCTGCCGCCATTCGTTGTCGTATTTGGGTAATCTTTTCTGTCGTGTCGATGACGAGTTCTGGGCCAGTGATTTGGCTGTCTCCAACTTCTGCCCAGCACAAAGGTGATCGGCATTTTCGTCCATACAATGCCTCGAACGGAGCAACCTAGATGCTGGTGTGGTAACTGTTGTTATACGAAAATTCTACCAAAGGTAGGTGCCTTTCCCAGCCGTTACCAAAGTCGATTACACATGCTCGAAGCATGTCTTCAAGGGTTTGGATGGTGCGTTCGGACTGCCCATCCATCTGAGGATGATATGCTGTGCTCATGTCGAGACGTGAGCCAAAGGATTTGTGCATCACTTGCCACAAGTCAGAGGTAAAACGTGAATCACGATCCGAAATGATGGAGGATGGCACCCCGTGCCTCGAAACTACTTCTTTCAGGTAGACGTCTGCTAGAGTAGAGAACTTATCCGTTTCCTTGATAGCCAGGAAGTGTGCAGACTTAGTTAATCAATCCACTATCACCCAAATGGTATCGTTCCCTCGTTGAGATCTAGGTAAGCCAATAACGAAGTCCATGGAAATTTGCTCCCATTTCCATGTCGGGATCTCTGGTTGCTGAAGTAGACCTGATGGTTTCTGGTATTCGACCTTGACCCTAGCACGGGTCAAACATTTACTAACATAGGTTGCTATGCTAGCTTTCATGTGGGGTGATGCGTGTGAAGTGTTATATATATTAGGTGTATATTTTAAGCCCCTTTAACACTTATTTTTAGCCAAGTTTTAAATTTATAAAACATGATATTTTACTAACACTAAACACACATATGGGCAAGTGCACCCATCGTGAGCGTAGTATAGTGTTGGCAAGATACCGAGGTCGTCCAAGGACACAAGAGCTTTTAGTACCGGTTTATCCTCAACGTCTAATCAAAATAAAAAGTTTAGAAAAATGTTTTAAACTAAGAAAAATAAAAACTAACTAAAAATGCTGAAAATAAAATAAAAGAAAAACAGATAGACAAGATGAATCACTTGGTTCCGACTCGTATCTAGTGTAACCTTTGATTATTTCCGCACTTTTGCACTATTTTAAGAGATTATCTTAGTTATTGTAGTAGGCCCCTCTTTTGAAGGTGACGTTACCCTCACCCCAGTAGTTTGAGTCAGCAAGGATACAATCCTAAAAGGGTGGATTATTGGAAGATAATTAATTAAGTTATTAATGCAAATTATGGTAGGCCCCTCTTTTGGAGGTGACGTTACCCTCGACTAAGTAGTCTGAGTCAGCAGGGATACAGTCCTAAATAGCCGGGTTATAGTATTAATAGTAGTTAACTTATGAGGGGATCAAAGAGTTTGGACCCCCGCCATCCAATACCGTTAAGTATTGAAGGAGGTCCTAATAAATTTGACCCAGGTCCATTGCAGGACCTCTAAACGCTGAACAATGGCAAGACCTTTACCAAACCATTCCCTTAACCCCCGACCAGGTAGCCAACATACCTCCATATAGACCGTGGAGATATGAATGGTGAAAATCTTTTATTTTATATAGACAGTAAAATAATGCCAAGACACCACGGACAAACGATAAGGAAAGATCACCTTCAACATAAGCAACTAGTTATTAAAGTCATTAATACAAAACCAAGTAAAAAGTGCAAAAGATTAGAAATAAAAAGTATTAAACTAGACACTTAATCCTGAAAATACAAAAGGAAGACAAAAGCACACTTTTTCCAACATTAGTACTAAAAAGGGTTAGTTTTATGCCTCAATTGATGAAATTTATATGTTGTATTTTGAACACATCAAATACCCCCACACTTGAATCTTTGCTTGTCCTCAAGCAAAACTCTTTAATATGTGGCTATTACACTCCCAAATGGAATGGGTAGAGAAGAAGGTTTTTGGGCTTGTCGTAGAGTGTCGGGATTTCCAAGATTCTTTATTTAATTTTATTTTTATTTATTTACAATCCTATTCGTCATGATTTATTTAAAACTTTTCATAAGATAAATTACTTATTAGGGCATAACATGTTTCTTTAAAATTCTATTTATATACAAGTTCACATACCTCACGGGGATCACTCAACACTCGGCTGAAAATGTATTTTTTTTGGATCACTCGAGAGCGGCATGGAACTTACTTCTACCATAGGCTTGCCAAGCAATCAATCCTCCTCCTTTTTAACTTATATACCTTTGTAAATATCAAGAGGACTTTGTGGGTGAAGGGTTAGGCTTGGGTTAAAGGTAGGTGGTTGGGTTGGTGGTTAGTGGTTAGTAAAAAGCGAAAAGCGTAACAAGTGTCGGTTTTCGTAAGACTTTCTATTTTTGTAACTTTTATTTTGATGAAGCTATTTATTCAAACAAAGTTATTTTTGATGAACTTGTTTGTTTATTTTCTTTTGCTTCATCATCAACACAATTTTTTTTTTTTTTTGAAAAGTCATACGAAAAATCGAACTTGTTACTAAAACAAAGGGGTAAAAAAATAAAAAGGGTTTTGGTGGGTAAAAGGGTGTTTGGTTTGGGTTATGAAATGAAAAGGTTTAGGCTCAAAGGGGCTAACTAGGGGGATTTTGGGTAGGTGGTAAAAAAAAAGAAAAATAATGGTGTAGAAATAAAAAAGGTTAGTCCTAATGCCTCCATCATTTACTTACTCGGGTTTAAGTTGGTAAGGACCGGGAATGTATCGTCATGGCAAGTTCTAGAGTCGTAAGAACCAAGCGGCTATTCACACAAGAAACGAAAAATGAGCATTTAGTTCTAAGGATATGTAAGTGTTTGCTCAATAAAGGCTCAAAACTCACTTTTGTGGGAATGGGTTTTTATGTGATCAAGTATATATAATCAAATTTTAACTAAGCTTGTCATGCCTTTTCATAATTTTCTTATGTTGGTTCTTTTTATCACGACGCTATCGGTTGTAAATTTGTAAAAATATAACCTTTTTGAGAACTTGAATTTCCCGATTTAAACCTAGACAAGTAAAAAAAATGATTTTTTTTTTTTTTGAAAAAATTTGGGGTGATTAGCGGTTCCAATAGAGTTTTGTGTAAGGCTTGTATTTAGGACTTGCAAGATTCAAGGTTTTAGCATCCCCCCCACACTTAAATTACACATTGTCCTCAATGTGTCCCAAAAATAAGTTTTTAGGTTGATTGAATGTGTAAAAAGGTGTAAAAAGAGAAATTTTTGTGTTACTGGGCGCTGAACACGGGCCCGTGTTATCCGGGCACGGCCCCGTGTTCAAGTGCCAGTAACAAAATTAAAACAAGATAAACAGAAGTCTGGACACAGGGGGCGTGTTGGGTGAACACGGCCCGTGTCCAGTTACCTGAACTGGATCTTTTTCTGCAGACTGTGCAGCACGGGGCCGTGTTGGGTGGACACGGCCCGTGCCGAGCTTACTGTAAACGAAGAAATTTGTCGGACGGTTCTGTTTTCCTGCATAGAGTGCTGGTTCAAGTTTCCCTTGCATCCTTTGCCATCTCAAGTGTGTTTTATTCCATTCAACACCATTCAAACACCACATTAACTAAAACCATCATTCATTAATCATAGAGAGAATTACATAATAGTCCTAAAAATGAAAAATAAAGCAGAAAATAAAAGTTAAAAGTCCTAATATTAAATAGGTCAAGTGATCCGTAAAATCTTCCTAAGGAGTTCTACTTCTACAATAAGAACCAAAATTCCGGAAATAGATTTCCGGTCTAAAAGCCTTGTAGAGCTCCAAGCCGAACGGTGTTCCTTAGATGTTGCTAGAGCCATTCTTCTATCTCCCTAGGGAGAAGGGAGGCGGCTTCATGTTCCTCGACATCTTGGGGAGGAGGAGCGACACCAACCGGAACCCCTTGTAGTATGTCTCGAGGAGGTTCCGGATGTGGGGCGTACCATTCGGCTGGAATGATGACTTCCGGTACCACATTCCATGCCCTTTGGGTGATAATCGGTACCAAAGGAGGAGAGGCGAGAATGTTCAACCTTTGGTGCAAAAGGTTGACCTCCCGGAGACATCCTTCTAGTCCCACCGTCAAATGATTAATGCGGTCGACCAATGCCTCTTCCACACTTGTTACTTCATCAAGAGCTTCTCTTAAGGCGTAAACATAGTTTACAAGAGAATCTTCAACCGTAGATGATCTTCTCCCCTGCCGGTTGTTCCTGGAATGTGACGAAGAGTTTCCGCTTGCTCTGCTTGCCATTCTGAGAAAACATGCCGAAAAGAGTTCAATTTTATGGGTCCAGTACTTCGGACACGGCCCCGTGTTCAGTGAACACGGCCCCGTGTTCAGATATCTGCAGGTTCTATGGACAAGGAATCTTGGGGTTTCAAATTGTTTTTATGATTTTTGAAGCATTTTTGAACTTAAACAACTTAAAACATTGTTATAAAACTTATTTTTATCAAGATTCCATGAACAAAAATCTAACAAACATCTCAATAAGGCTTGAAACTATAGAAGGTTCAAGCTTTAATGGAAGTATGAATAAAATTGAAGAAGATGGAAGTGGATAAAAGAGGAAAGGACAAGAAGATAGTTGAGAAACTTCTTTTAGAAAATACCTAGGATGGTATGTGAGAATATTCCTCAAATCTCTGTCCCTGGAATGGTTCAAATGTGCAGGATTCTTGGCTGCATTTATAGAAAACGACAGTACGTTGCGCACGGCCCCGTGTCGGCTGGACACGGCCCCGTGTGCAGATGGAATCCTGACACATTTTTGTCCGCATTCTGACAAAATCAGAAGGGAATCTTTTGGGTGGACACGGGGGCGTGCTGACCTGGACACGGCCCCGTGTCTAGAAGCTGTCTTAAGGAATTCTTCAAATTTCAAGGAACTTTCCCGGATCGGGTGCTTCCTTGCTAGATGGAACAACCCCAAAGTGCCTAAGATACCTTAATTGTTCTAGATTAAGACGAGAACGCAAGAGGTTGTCGGTGAGGGTTATTCCTATGCTATATGTAGGTGGACAAGTCCAACCCTTTCCCGGGCTCTCGTTAAAGAAGGCGTATGTCGAATCGCTCAGGTCTATGTATGCATCAAACGAAGTTGATGGGGAGTCCTTCACGGCACAATCGACACAGGGACGACTATCGCTCAAGTCCTCACTAGAGTTAGAAGTATCATTGGAAACGATGAAGTTGTTTGAATGCGATTCCAACCCCTCTTCTTGGTTATCGTCTTGGAAAAGATTATTGAAATCTTCCCTAAGTTCTTTTAACCAATTATTAATTAGATCTTCTAGTTGAAATAATTCATCGAGAAGCATTTCTCCTAGAATATCTGGTTGGGCGCATTCGAGGGAGAGATAGGGATTATTTTTACTTTCGCCCCTCTTAAGGATACTAGGAAATGATGGGTCTATATAGTGGGGTTTATAATTTAGAAAAAAGCATTTTAATTCTTCATGGCTACCACCACATAATTGACACCACATAGTACCATAAGAGTGCCGAAAGTAAAAAATATCAGTATCACTCATGTTTGTGTCAGAAATTACCAACCGTCGGGATCTTACGGTTCTGTTTTCAGTAACTGAAACTTGGGCACGGGGGCGTGTTTAGTGGGCACGGGGGCGTGTTTAGTGGGCACGGCCCCGTGTTCAGCTTACTGTCTGACTTAAAACAGGATTGCCAGTTCCAATGATTGGGCACGGGGCGTGTTCAGCGGGCACGACCCGTGCTGAGTTCCGCAGAAGCTGAAAAACTAAAAAAAAAAAAAATCCTAAAAAAAAATGAAAAATAAGAAAAATGATTAGGCCGTTGATTCCTAACTTTCTTAAAATCCTTGTGTCCCCGGCAACGGCGCCAAAAACTTGATGCGTGTGAAGTGTTATATATATTAGGTGTATATTTTAAGCCCCTTTAACACTTATTTTTAGCCAAGTTTTAAATTTATAAAACACGATATTTTACTAACACTAAACACACATATGGGCAAGTGCACCCATCGTGAGCGTAGTATAGTGTTGGCAAGATACCGAGGTTGTCCAAGGTCACAAGAGCTTTTAGTACCGGTTTATCCTCAACGTCTAATCAAAATAAAAAGTTTAGAAAAATGTTTTAAACTAAGAAAAATAAAAACTAACTAAAAATGCTGAAAATAAAATAAAAGAAAAACAGATAGACAAGATGAATCACTTGGTTCCGACTCGTATCTAGTGTAACCTTTGATTATTTCCGCACTTTTGCACTATTTTAAGAGATTATCTTAGTTATTGTAGTAGGCCCCTCTTTTGAAGGTGACGTTACCCTCACCCCAGTAGTTTGAGTCAGCAAGGATACAATCCTAAAAGGGTGGATTATTGGAAGATAATTAATTAAGTTATTAATGCAAATTATGGTAGGCCCCTCTTTTGGAGGTGACGTTACCCTCGACTAAGTAGTCTGAGTCAGCAGGGATACAGTCCTAAATAGCCGGGTTATAGTATTAATAGTAGTTAACTTATGAGGGGATCAAAGAGTTTGGACCCCCGCCATCCAATACCGTTAAGTATTGAAGGAGGTCCTACTAAATTTAACCCAGGTCCATTGCAGGACCTCTAAACGCTGAACAATGGCAAGACCTTTACCAAACCATTCCCTTAACCCCCGACCAGGTAGCCAACATACCTCCATATAGACCGTGAAGATATGAATGGTGAAAATCTTTTATTTTATATAGACAGTAAAATAATGCCAAGACACCACGGACAAACGATAAGGAAAAATCACCTTCAACATAAGCAACTAGTTATTAAAGTCATTAATACAAAACCAAGTAAAAAGTGCAAAAGATTAGAAATAAAAAGTATTAAACTAGACACTTTGTCTTCACCAAGTGATGTAAGAGACTTAGGCAAACATGGCCTTGATTGTCAAGAACTCTTACGATCAATCTTGGATCCCGAGACGACTCACACACTCTACGATGGACAATGGATGATGGTGGTGGATGATGGTGTTATGGTGGTGGTGGGTGGTGGGTGAAGTGTGAGAGAGGTGGTGTGCCAAGGGATGGTTTGAGCTCAAGCCAAGCACTCCTATTTATAGGCTGAACAGAAGCTCGGGCACGGCCCCGTGTCCAGTGGGCACGGCCCGTGTCCACATCCTTCTCTTTCTTCATTTAATGCAGCTTTGTCTTTTTAGTTGACCACGCCCCCGTGTCCGCTGAGCACGACCCCGTGGTGCAGAAGAATCTTTGTACTATGCAGATTTGCTGGATTGTGCGAATCTTATAGTTGACCACGGCCCCGTGTCCGCTGAGCACGGCCCCGTGGTGGGCAATATAAGCTTCTACCACTTTGTCTTTTCTGCTGACACTTGGGCACGCCCCCGTGCTGGCTGAGCACGGGGCGTGTTCAGGCTTCTGATCTCTTGTTTTGCTTGGGAAGATGCTGTCGTGGGGTCGGGCATGTCACGTCTTGTTCCTTTTCTTGTATTTATGTTAGATTTTGATGTCTTTTTGCTTCTTTTGTTAATTTGAGCTCATTTAATCCTGAAAATACAAAAGGAAGACAAAAGCACACTTTTTCCAACATTAGTACTAAAAAAGGGTTAGTTTTATGCCTCAATTGATGAAATTTATATGTTGTATTTTGAACACATCATGGGGCCACCAGTACGTAGTCTTAAGATCATGGTACATCTTATCCGAACCAGGATGTACTGAGTAACGAGACTTGTGAGCTTCATCCATCACAAGCTCACGCAGATTACCATAGAATGGGACCCAGATGCGCCCCGCTAAGTGGTAAGTGCCGTCTTCCTTTCGCTCTAACCGCTTCTTCGATCCTCGCAGGGATTCAGCCCTGATGTTTTCTTCTTTCAATGCTTCGACCTGAGCATCACGAATTTGAGCGGGTAGATTGGAGTGAATGGTAAGCTGTAATGCACGTACACGCTTAGGTTTGGTCTCCTTTCGACTGAGGGCGTCAGCCACAACATTGGCTTTGCCTGGATGGTACTTGATGGCGCATTCGTAGTCGTTAAGGAGTTCGACCCATCGACGCTGTCGCATGTTCAACTCCTTCTGATCGAAGATATGTTGGAGACTCTTGTGATCGGTGTAAATGGTGCACTTGGTACCGTACAAGTAATGTCTCCATATCTTAAGAGCAAACACCACTGCTCCCAACTCCAAGTCGTGAGTAGTGTAGTTCTTTTCGTGAACTTTAAGTTGTCGTGATGCGTAAGCAATGACTTTTTCACGTTGCATCAACACACAACCAAGTCCTTGGATTGACGCGTCACAATAAACCACGAAATATTATGTACCCTCAGGCAATGAGAGAATAGGTGCGTGAAGGGGTAAGGTCCCAAAAACCTCGTGATAAGTACTTGGGACCATACCACAGCATCGCCTTTTAAACCTTTTTAGACCTTGCGCGGCCGCGCACTGGTCCAACAAAGAGAAGCTTAGAAGAAAGACAGCAGACAACACCCGCGCGCCAAAAGGAAGTTAATGAATCCTTGCGCCTTTCTCCATAACAAACAGGGATGAAAACCCTTCCGCTTAAATAATACCCAGACTTGGATATTATTTACTAAACTGATACCACACGATAAGGAGTCACACCGGATTATGGCAATAATCTTCTAGAAGACTCAATCGTGCACCACCAGACGGTTATAACCGCCTGGGACAGGTGTCATCATCCCAGGCCACCCTGAAATCACGATGATGGCATGGAATTAGAAAGAAACCTCCACTCGCCCACTTTCCACGTGGCAACTCCCTAGCCGTTGATCTAAATAACAATCTGTGTGCTTTCACGTCGGATCAAGAAGATTAACGGAAAGGAAAATAACTGCATACGGAGTTAGCATCTTCCGTCAACATTTCAGTAACAGGTTTTCCCGCCCAAACTCCTGGCTATAAATATGAGAGTAATTCAGGTATGAACTTCAAGTTACATTCACTTCACTAATACTTCTTCTTCTTCTTCATAAACACATACTTATTCTCACGCCGGAGTGTGGTCACGGAGAGAACCTCCCTTCTCCCTGTGGTGAGGCTAACGGTGTTCTGTTTTGTAGTATCCATCGGAGAAGAAGATCCGTCCCTTTGGATCAAATAAGAGAGAACCAACCCTTTTATGCAGAACGTAACCCCCTGGATAAATTGATTCCGGTCAATTATCCAGTGTTTCTTCATTGGCGCCCACCGATTTCTCTGTTTCATCTGTTTTTCTCTCGCTTTGATTCGTTTTTCTTCATTCTCTGTTCTTATATGGCAAAGAATTCATCACTTCACCCATCAAGTCCTCAATCTGAATTCAAGGGTTTCAAAACCCGAGATGACCAGATTGACGGAATCATGAGAATTAAAGGATGCAACGATAGTCATTCAGGGGGAAATGACTCATTGGGAATTCGTAATCATTCAGATCCACTCCCAAAACGAACTCCAGAATATTGGTTTAATAGATTCCTGATCGCTATGAACCAAATTTTCACACAAAGCATCATATCTGAGTTGTCAAATGCCAGATCTGATACTTTGGCAGAAAGAAGAGATACAATTAACACTACAGTATTGGACCCACAAATACCTAATCAGTGGTACATCCAATCTAGTAGTCATAACGAAATAACTCAAAAATCAGAAGATACCCACCGTCAGAAGGCCGAACCAAGGCAGGTACACATGGTGCAAGGAGGTCCTTCCTGAAGGACAAACAAACGAAGCCATAACCAGCATTGGAGAGAGCAACAAGTCATATTTCCTGTCGTCCCTGGAGGTCCTCAGGAGGAACGACCAGTAATCATTACCGGCATCTTCGGCCACTATAGAACGGATTATATGTTCATTGATCCAGGAAGCTCAATGGATATAATATATGAGCAGTGTTTCAAACAACTTGATCCAGAGGATAAAGCTCGTTTAGAGCCAATTGATTTTCCTCTCACCAGTTTCTGCAACGAAGCTGTGTTCCCATTAGGACAAACTGCATTTCCTGTGACTCTATCAGATGGCGAGCATTCATGCACAGTCACAGTAAACTTCATGGTCATGGCAGCAACATCGCGCCATGATGTTTTGCTAGGAAGAAGATCACAAAGAGAATTCAGCATGATCACTTCTATCCCACATGCTGCTTGCGGGTTTCCAACGGAAATCGAAGTAGCAATTCTGTACTCAAGTAAAGAAGTAATGTACGTGGACGATGAACCACCAGCAAAAGTGGCCAAACCATCAACACCAAATGAGCCAGAAAAATGGGTCCTCAACGAAGAGTATCCAGAGCAGACCATCTTACTAGGGCAAGCCATTTCACCGGCAATACGAATACAATTAAAGGAATTACTTTCGAATAATAGGGACATATTCGCCTGGTGCCCAGCGGACATGACTGGAGTTCCGCGAGATATAGCGCAACACTGTTTGAACATCCGGCCCTCAGCAGAACCTGTCGCGCAGGGAAGACGCAGTCTCAGCGCAGAAAAAGCGGATGCCATGAACGAACAAGTAACAGAGTTACTCAACGCCGGAATCTTGTACGAAGTTCAGTACCATACCTGGGTCGCCAACCCAGTAATGGTTCAAAAACACAATGGCGGATGGCGAATGTGCGTCGACTTCAAAGACCTAAATAAAGCCTGTCCGAAAGATTGCTATGCGCTTCCTGAGATAGACAAAAAAGTTGACTCTCTAGCATCTTTTCGCTGGAAGTGCTTTCTTGACTGTTATAAGGGCTATCATCAGGTCCAAATGAAAGAAGAGGACGAGGACAAGACTGCCTTCTGCACAGACAAGGGCATCTTCTGCTATACAAAAATGCCCTTTGGTCTCCGTAATGCAGGAGCTACTTACCAGCGCTTAATGGATACAGTCTTCGGGGAAGACATTGATAAAACAGTCGAGGTATATATGGATGACCTCATCATTATGAGCCACGAAGAGGAAACAATGCTCGCAAATATTCAGCACACGTTCGATTCCTTGCGCAGCGTGAACTTAAAACTTAACCCAATGAAGTGTTCCTTCGGAATGGAAGAAGGAAAATTTTTGGGTTTTATAGTAACAAGAGACGGTTTTAAAGTAAACCCGGAGAAAGTGCAAGCCATCCAGCTGATGCCGTCACCTGCAATAGTAAAAGAAATGCAAAGGCTCGCAGGACGATTAGCAGCCTTGAACAGATTCTTGGCAAATCATGCTGCAAAGTCTTATCCGTTCATTAGCACACTGCGCAATTGCGCCAAGAAAAGCCACTTCCAGTGGACACCAGAAGCGGAAGCGGCCTTCAAGCAAATGAAGGAATGTTTAATTCAGCTGCCAACGCTGACAGCACCATGAGAAAAAGAACCGCTGATCTTGTATTTATCCGCTGCAGAAGTAGCAGTTGGCGCAGTGTTAATGGTGGAGCGAGAGAACACGCAGACTCCAATATACTATATCAGTAAGATGCTCACTGGCCCAGAGACGCGTTACTCGATGATAGAAAAACTGGTCCTCGCTCTAGTACATGCATCACGGCGCCTACGCCGGTATTTCTCTGGTCATGTTATTATAGTTCTCACCAACTACCACTTAGGGCAAATTTTATCCAAACCTGATGTTGCGGGAAGATTAGCTAAGTGGGCTATTGAGCTGGGAGGATACAATATCCTATATAAACCGCGACCAACAATCAAAGGGCAAGTTTTAGCAGACTTCTCCGCAGAAGTTCCCTTAGACAAAGTACAAGAATGTGAAGCAATCCAAAACCCTGTTCCCGTTTTCGATGATAGGGTCTGGACTCTGCACACAGACGGAGCTTCTAATGACGATGGAGCAGGCGCGGGTCTCTGATTGGTCAGCCCAGACAATCACGAACTTACATATGCGATACGTTTGGATTTCCAGAGTACGAACAACGAGGCAGAATATGAAACGTTTCTGGCAGGCCTCCGTCTAGCGCTTAAAATGGGAGTGAAAAATCTTGAAGCTAACGTTGATTCAAAATTAGTGGCCGAGCAAGTTAATGGGCACTACGATGCAAAAGGCGAAGCTATGGCGTTATATCTGGAACAAGCGCGAATGCTAATCAGCCAATTCCAAACTTTCAAAATAAATTACATAAACAGAAGCAAGAACAAGCATGCAAATGCACTAAGCAAATTAGCCGCCACAAGTTTCAGACATCTAGCAAAAGAGGTGCGCATTGAGGTATTATCCAATCCTTCCGTCCCTCTTAAGCAAGTAAACATCGTAGAGATCGGCAACCCATCCTGGATGTCCCCGATCATCATGTACCTGCAACACGGGAAACTCCCAGAAGGGAAAACGGAAGCTAGGAAGATCCAAAACAAAGCAATAAATTACGAAATGGCAGACGGAATTCTGTACCGGAAGTCATTTATGGGACCACTCCTACGCTGTGTTGACAAAACAGACGCGCAGTACTTAGTCAGGGAAATCCATGAAGGCTTATGTGGGATACACGCCGGACCGCGCATGGTAGTGGCAAAGATAATGAGCGCGGGCTACTATTGGCCGGGGATGCATGTGGACGCGGTAGAGCTATTACGAAAATGCGCGGCCTGTCAGCGCCACGCGCCAAAAACCCTCCGACCAAAGAATCCACTCGTACCGGTCACGTCCGCCTGGCCTTTCCAGCAATGGGGCATTGATCTTGTTGGCCCATTCCCTGACGCGCCTGGCGCAGTAAAGTTCATTATCGTAGCAGTGGACTATTTCACAAAGTGGGTCGAGGCCAAGGCATTAGCTTCAACCACAGCAATGGTGATCCGTAAATTCATATGGGAGCATATTATTTGCAGATTCGGATTACCATTACGCATAATCTCCGACAACAGCACCAATTTTGCCTCGGAAGATCTTCTGAAGTGGTTCAAGGAAATGAAGATTGAACACAACTTTGCCTCTGTGGCGCACCCACAAGCAAACGACCAAGTCGAGAGTGTCAACAAACAAATAGTTGATGGCATAAAAGCGAGACCTGGGACAGCGCGCAGAGGATGGGTCGATGAGCTCCCCAGCATCTTATGGGCCCATCGTACCATGCCAAAAGACCAGTACGGGAGAGACCCCATTCAGTCTTGTATACGGATCGGAGGCGGTAATCCCAGCCGAAATTGGCCTTCCATCACCGCGCATGCTTGCCATGGAAAAGCAAAACAATGAACAGGAACGAAGAATGGATTTAGACCTTCTCGAAGAAAGGCGCGAAAACGGCGCCATCGCTAAGGCAAGATACAAATCCAAACTTGAAAAGTACTACAACGCACGTGTACGCGTATGTACTTTTGTCCCAGGGGACTTTGTCTTGCGCGACAATGAAGCCTCCAATGTGAAAAAACCGGGCAAACTAGCGCCAAAGTGGGAAGGGCCGTACATTATCAACGAGGTCCTAGGCAAAGGGGCATATACCCTAAAAAGAATTGACGGAACATCTGTTCCCCGCACCTGGAACGCGCAGCATCTGCGCAGGTGTTATATATAAGCCAAGCTACTCAGCAAGTCAGATTCATACATGCAATGTATTTTTCTATTTTACTTTGTATTATCAGCTCCGCGCCCTTTTAATGCAACAGTTATCCTTACACATGTTATTGTTTGTTACAAATTGCATATAATTCTTTTGGTTTACGCGAAAACAATATGGTAAACATTGTACGCCTCATGAACAGTCTAAATAAGCTCAACCTCGCGCGCATTCTAGACATACGTTCACACATGAGCACAATACCATTCTCATTCGCTCTACCTGAACAAAGTAATTAAGCATATGCAACATATTGTAATCCAAACACAAACTTGTAAATTACCAAAGCAGATATGCACCGCAGTGCATCAAAAAATATCATTAGTGCAACAAAAGCACTTTAAACAAGCCATTTACAAGAACACAGCAGTGTTTCTTCAAAAAAAAAAGAGTACTAGTTACAAGTCAAACTAAGAAAGCATATCTAACACCCTATACGGAGTATAGAGAACCTCACTATACTCAGACAAAGGGTGGGGATCAACAATCCAAGGGTTATTATCCTCCCTGTCATCTCCGGCAGCAAGGGCCACAATCTCTGTTAGTGCACGATGTCTAAAGCCTACGTCTTAAGTCTAGGGGTCTAATGTGTCAAATATGTATAGTACAGGGGCTAGAATGTAATTTTATGTTTTGTTTCATGTCAGTTCACTGGAAATGGCATCTGGTCATTTCAAGCGAGATCAGATGATGTGAGTTCGCTTGAAATGACCTGTGTCATTTCAAGCGAGACAGGGTGCCTATATATAGGCTGTTTGGGTTTCTCATTTGTGGCTTGGCCATCAGTTGTGTACCGAACTGCTGCCGGATTTTCAAGTGATATATGAATGAGAAACAAGTATTAAAGTGATATTCTTCTGTTTTCTACACCATTCTTACTGATTTAGAGCTCTTTCTTTGATTCCGCCTTACAAACAGTGTGTATTGACTTTGATTGACTCACTCGGTCGATAAATCGATCCTACAATTGGTATCAGAGCCAGTTATGAGCCAATACACTTGAATCAGTAGCTTTTTATACTCAAAATTTGATTTCTGGACATTTGAACGGACAAAATGGACTGAGTTTTGGACAGTGTGTGTAAAAGTGAGTTTTAACAAACCCTTGAGAGTATCAGATTAAAATTCGGAGTAAAACTGATAAAAATGGCCTGAAAATCTGTATTCGCTTGAACGGACTATTAGGTTTCACTTGAAAATTGTGGCATTTTGAAGCGAACGTGGTCATTTCGCTTGAAAAATTTGTGTCCGCTTGAAAAATTGTAGTAGTTTCAAGCGAAATAGGTGAGTCCGCTTGAAAACACTTCATTCCGCTTGAATTAGGTGTTTTCGCTTTAGAGTATTTTGAGTTCGCTTGAAATACTGATCTCGCTTGAAAGTGAGATTTCGCTTGAAAGTCCATATTGTTCGTGATTTCGTTCGAAAGTCTGATTTTGTGTAAATCTGTTTTCACAACTTGAGAATCTGTTCGTAAACTATTTTCTTAAAATGGAAAATCAAGATTTTTATAACTTCTTCGCCGGCAGTGGTATGACAGCAGCACAAACCTCGGGTAGTATTGTTCAAAACGTCAATATGGAGAATGAATTAGGGACTATGCAGAAACCCCCTAAACTGATGAATATCGATGAGTATTCGGGTTGGTCTGGAAGATTTAAAACATGGGTCCAAGCAAACCATTTCGAGTGCTGGTTGAAGATTGAAGCGAAATATGCTCATCCATTAGATGGTATGGGTCATGCAAAAGTGATTGGGAGTTTGACACAAGCTGAACAAGCATATTTCAAAGCTGAAAAGAAGATGATGAGTATTCTTCAACAGGCAATTAAAGAGGATATCTTGGTGTTGTTACAGCATGAGGATAATTCAAAATCTATTTGGGATAAACTGAAAGTAAAGTTTGAAGGTAGTGGAGAGATGATGAAAAGCAAGAAGGCTTTGATAAATAAACAATTTGACATCTTCACGGGTATGAAAGGTGAAACTACAAAACAATCGATTGAAAGATACTGCTATTTAGTTTTGGAGATGGGAAGATTGAAGATAACTAAGACAAATGAAGAGTGGATCAATAAATTGGCAGACGCATTTCCATATGATGAGTGGGGAACTTATCTGATGGTGTTAAAGAACAATACAAGTTTTGAAAATATGAATCTTAGTGGGTTCATAGAGAAGATTGAAGCACATGAGTTAGAGCTAACAAAGATTAAACAGATGAATTCTGCAAATATTCAACAGGATGTGTCACTGTACTACAAAGGCAGTTCTCCGGCAACAACAAATCTTAGCCCTAAGATTCAAACAGGGTATAGTGCAGATGTAACATCCGGTGCTTCGTCTAGTACTTCAAGCAACAACAAATCTTCACCGTTTGCGAGTTATGAGCCAAACTCCAAAGCCTCTGAACAAGTTACTCCACAAAGCTTTTCAAGTTCAAACAATCAGGGTCAAGGTCCGGGGATAATGTGCAACATAGCAGTCAATATTAAAAACGCTCAAGATTTTACAGAATCTGCTGCTAAACAACACATTGCACTACTCGCATCAGTACTGGAATCGTACGAGAGTTTGGTTGCCGGGAAAATAGGAAACCCTGATATGAAGAAAGAGGACTATGATCAAATAGATCCGGAGGAGCTCGAGTTGATAGACATCAAGTGGGGTATGGCTAGCTTGGTTAGAAGAGCTCAATGATTCATGGAGATTACGGGTCAAAACAATTTGTTAGGACCAGATCAAAAGCTTGGATTCGACAAATCCAAAGTGATGTGTTTTAAGTGTAAAGAAAAAGGACATTTTAAGAGAGAGTGTCCGAATAGAGAGATCAACAATCACCAAAATCCATTTACCAATGATTACTACAGACAGGCGATTTATCACAAGACAAATCAACAATCTGTAGTTCAAAGACCTCAGATCGAAAACAAGCCGGAAAAAGCTCTCATAGTCAACCAAGATGATGAAAAAGTAGCAGAAGGATTCAGTTGGGATAAATACATTCCTGGCAGTGAGGGTAGAGGTTTGATTGCTGAGATTGTGGAAGAATCAGAGAATGTTGCTGAAACAGAGGTTGTTAGTGAAAGTGTGACTGAGGAAAGTTCGGTTGATCTTGCTGCAGAAATCCACTATTATCAATCCGAACAAGAGGTTTTAGCTAGTTCTTTAAAATCAATTATACCTCCTAATGTGGTTGATTCTTTTGCAGGTATATTCAATGAACCAACAACCGGATTTTGCCCACAGTACGAGGAGGAGAAAGTTCCGATTGAAGAAATAATTGATGTCTCAAAAGAAATGACTGAAAAGACATTGAAAGAGATTGCAGACAAAGCTTTGATGGCAAAACTGAAAGAGGTAGACACAGAATCAGTAAAACCAGAGTCTGTTGATATTGAGTCAGTCAAAACAGAGTTAGGTCAAAAGGAGTCTGATGGGAAATCCGAAAGTCAGGAGGTCAAAACCGAAGGAGTGTCTGAGTCAGAGTCTGATAATGTCAGTAAACAGGATGTTGATTTTGTGCAAGAGGAAAAGATTGTTGAAAAGATTGATTCAATCTCTGAAACTTCATGCAAAAATTGTTCAAAACCGTGCATGGAGTGTCTTGAAAAGGACACAAAGTTTCAGGAATTGAAACAATATACTGATGAACTTAAATTTGATCTGAGTGAAGTAAAAGAAGCGTTTGACAAGTTGGCTAAATCTATCAAAATGATTCAAAATGAGAGTCTTGAAAACGATAAAGCCACAAAATTGTTAAAATCAACAGTTCTTGATAAACAAAAGTAAATCAACTTTCATTTGGACACGATAGCTTCATTAAAAAAGGAATTGGAGTTAACAAAAATTGAGAATGAAAGAATTGATAAGAAGTTGATGAGTTATGTTGCATCCTCATATGTGATTGAACAAATTGTTCCGCAACAACCAGATGCAACACCTGTCTTTAACAGTGTTCCACCCCTAATGTGGAGTCATTACACTCAGAAATATCCAGATGGGGTGGAAGCTGCCTTGAACCTCAAGTTGAGAACCATTGAGGATGAGTTACCTGAGAACATTGATGTTACATTTTCTCCGTCCGACACTGACAATGAGTCGCAGGTTATTAAGACCGTTGTTGACCAAGTGTTAGGCGAAGAGAGTGATAACTCAGATTTTGAAATTGTGAAAACACATTTGGAAAATTCAAGTTCTGAGTCTGAAGATGATGGTAACTTTTTGGACAAATTTATATCAAAATCAGAAAAGATTGCGAATGATGATCCGATCATGGTGGTTTACACAATGATTGGAACTGACAAACTCTATTCTGATTTTGAGTATCCGATCCAAAATGCAAACATGAAAAATGTTGAGAAGGTGTTTAAACTTGTTGAGATTGACATTTCTGAGGTAAACAACAACGAGTTCTTTTCAAAACCTAAGAAATCTTTTGTGAAACAAAACAACCCTGGGAAGAAAGATTGGGTGGGTAACAATGGGTCTAATAAGAAAAATGGTAACAATTTTAAAAACAAAGGTATTGGGTTTGAAAAGAGAATGGCTAAGAATGTTAAGCCAAAGGAAACAATGAGTGATGTTTTCGTTGTTGGTCCAAGTGTTGATGATGAAAAGGAGTATATTTTTAGTCAAAAAGCCATTGATGATTTCAATGCAGCGAAAAAGTTGAGAGAAGAGACCTACAAATCAACTTTTGTCGAATATGACAAAAGAGTTTGTTATCGCTGCAATGAGATTGGTCATATGGCGAAGCAATGTACCAAAAAGATTGAAAAACTTGTTTTCAAGAAACCTGTTTTGCAAAAATCAAAACCAAAAACTTCAATTGATGATAAGGGTAAAAAACCCATGATTTCCCCCGTTCGAATCTTGAAAAGAGGTGAATCGTTGAAGTCCGAAGAAAAACCGAAATCAATTTTTGAGATTGGTGAATCTTCGAAAATCCAAAAGACTTCAAAGATTTATCTGAAAACAAAAGTTTTTGAAACTCAATCATGGGTGGCTAAAACAAAACTATCAGTTGAGGTGAAGAAAATGGAGAATGAGTTAAAGTCTGAATCAAAAGTGGTTGATAATGATGATCAGAAATTTGAATTTGAATTGGACAAGTTTCTTGCAGAGTTTCCACCAATAAAAGATGGAAACTTAAAAATAAAATCTAAACCTATTGTCCCAAATGTGATCTTTAGTATTCCAAAAGTTGATGGGAAATGTGATTTAGTGTTTGGTAGTGTTCTACAGGAAAAGAAGTCATGGGTTTCATTGTTTGAATGATTTTGCTTTGATAAATGCAGGGGCTGCCGAGGTCGTATATCTCAAAGTGGATAATGGACAGCGGTGCTTCAAGACACATGACCGGAATGCTAGCATTGCTTTATGACGTTAAATCTTTAAACGGAGGATACGTGGGATTTGCTGGGAATCAGGGAGGAAGGATTGTTGGTCAAGGGACTCTAACGAATGGAGTCATTTCGTTTGATAAAGTGAACTATATAATTGAACTGGAAAACAATCTGCTGAGTATTTCGCAGATCTGTGACAAATCATTTACTGTCCACTTTACTAAAAACGAATGTTGTGTTTTAAAACCTGGTTTCAAAATTTCAGAAGAAATGGTGTTGTTGCGAGCTCCACGCGAAAATGATTTGTATATTCTTGATATGGGTATCGCAACAACAACTGATTATCAAAAACAATGTTTTGTGTCTAAAACCAAAGCAACTGAAAAAGAGTCGATAATGTGGCATCGAAAGACGGGTCACATTCATGTGCGTAAAATGAACTTTCTTGTATCTAATGATTTGGTTGAAGGTGTAAATTTGAAAAACTTTCACTTGAATGATGATTGTGTAGCTTGCAAGAAAGGAAAGCAAACAAAGAAATCACACCCGCAGAAGTTGCTGAATTCAATCAGAGTACCACTTGAAAGGCTCCATATGGACCTTTTTGGACCGGTCAATGTGCAGAGTATTAGTGGAGACTTATACTGTCTTGTGGTCACGGATGACTTTACAAGGTTTTCTTGGGTAGTGTGCTTGGAGAGGAAAGATCAAACGTTTGAGTCTTTAATGATCTTATTCAAAAAGATGGAAATGTTGTATAAAGTGCCGATTAGAAGGATTCAGAGCGATAATGGAACGGAGTTCAAGAACAATCGCATGCTCGAGTTCTGTAACGAGAAGGGAATTCTTCATGAATTCAGTGCACCATACACTCCGCAGCAAAATGGTGTAGCTGAACGAAAGAATCGCACTATCATTGAAACTGCTCGAACGATGCTGGCCGATTCTAAACTACCGATCTATTTTTGGAGTGAAGCTGTGGCAGCGGCATGCTATACCTTGAATAGAGTGCTTACTGTGAAGAAATACAAAAAGACTTGCTTTGAACTTCTTCATAGATATAAGCCAAATCTGAAGTTCCTAGAGCCGTTCAGATCACCATGTACATTCATTGATCAAGATGGAAAATTTGGCGCGAAGAGTAATGAGGGATTTTTTGTTGGATATGCGAGTCCGCTAAAAAGAGTGTTCGTACCATGCCTGAAGAAGGTAATTGAAGTTCAGCATGTGGACTGTCAGAAACATACTGCTCCACCTCAACTTCCCGGACACAGATTGCTTTTCGACTACGACAAACTCTGGGAGTCGTTCCAACTACCGATAGAGCCGAGTGAAGAGGAACTTGCTTACTTATACCAACAGCAACAATCTATGGTACAAGAACAGATACCTAGACCGTTGGTGGTTTCTCAACCTGATGAGGGAACAAGCATTCCTACAACTGGTACAAATGATCACGAGGCAGGTCCGAGTGGAACAGCTCACGAACCACCAGAGGAACCAGCTTCATCATTTGATCAATCCGATGACTCAGATTCGGAAAACGGTCCGATCTTTGATGAGGATCCAAATGTTGCATCTACTGAAGCTGAGGATCACACTGGTGACCTAGACATCACGAATCTGCAATCGGAAGTTGTTGTGCCTGACAATGTCATGCCACGAACTCTTTCTTACCATCCTTCAGAGCAGATTATTAGAGATCTTTAGAGCGGTGTTAAGACGAGAGACCAGATCAACAGAGCACTTACTTGTTTTTATACATCTGTTGCTCCGTTACAAGAAGAATTCTCACTTAAATGTTTTATTTCGCAGATTGAACCCAGAACATATAAGGAAGCTTTGACTGAGGATAGCTGGGTGAACGCTATGCAAGAAGAATTGCAACAGTTTGAGAAGTTGGGTGTCTGGAGATTAGTAGACCTTCCTGATAATCAAAAGTTGATTAAAACAAAGTGGGTATTTAAATGCAAAAGAGATGATAGAGGCGTGATAGTAAGGAATAAAGCACGACTGGTGGTACAGGGTTTCAGCCAGCATGAGGGGATCGATTTCACTGAGGTGTATGCCCCTGTAGCTAGGCTCGAGGCGATAAGAATCTTCCTAGCATTTGCATCGTGGAAAGGATTCAAAGTATACCAGCTGGATGTCAAGTCTGCATTCCTATACGGCACAATCAAAGAAGAGGTGTATGTGGGTCAACCACCGGGGTTTACTGATCCAGTACACAAGAACAAAGTATATCTTCTGGACAAAGCGCTCTATGGATTACACCAGGCCCCGAGAGCCTGGTATGAGACGCTTTCTCAACATTTGCTGGACAACGGGTTTAGCAGAGGGACAGTTGATAGTACTTTGTTCATCAAAGAAGTTGCAGGCCATCTCTTAATCGTGCAAATCTACGTCGATGATATCATTTTTGGATCAACAAACGACGAGTTGTGTAAAGATTTTGAGAATGTGATGAAAAAGAAGTTCGAAATGAGTTCGATGGGGGAGATGAAGTTCTTCCTCGGGCTACAGGTTGAGCAAATGCCCGAAGGAATCTTCATTCACCAAACAAAGTACATGAACGATGTTCTGGAGAAGTTCAACATGAGTCAATCCAGTCCAGCATCAACCCCCTTAGCTCAGAATCATGGGATTTGCCCAGACGAAAGTGGAGAGAAAGTAGATGAGACGCTGTATCGATCAATGATTGGATCCTTGATGTATCTTACTGCTTCCCGCCCAGACATCATGTATCCGACGTGTTTGTGCGCCCGATATCAGTCAAGCCCACGCCAATCTCACCTGACAATCGTGAAACGAATCTTACGGTATTTGAAAGGCTGCCCAAGCACCGGCTTGTGGTATCCTAAGTCTGGCGATTTCTCTCTCACAGGTTTTGCTGATTCGGATTTTGGTTGTTGCAAGCAAAATGCTAAGTCCACCACTGCTGGGTGTCAGTTCTTTGGAACTCGACTTGTCACCTGGCAGTGCAAGAAACAAACCTCAGTAGCGCTCTCTACTTGCGAGGCAGAATACGTTTCGGCCTCAAGCTGTTGCTCTCAGATCCTTTGGATTCAACAGCAGATGCGAGACTTTGGTTTGCAGTTCTTGAATACACCGATATTTGTGGACAATGAAGCGGCAATTAACATAACTAAAAACCCGGTTCATCACTCGAAAACTAAACACATTGAAATACGGCATCACTTTATACGTGATTGCTACGAAAAGAAGTTAATCCGTATTGAATATATACACACCGATGAACAGAAGGTTGATTTCTATACAAAACCTTTTGATAGAAAAAGATTTAATTATCTTTTGAAATTGAACGGGATGAAAAATCTGTTTTCTGGGAGGGTAATCGAGTGTGAAGCCGAGGAGGACGGCGATCTGATGTGATCCACGTCAAAGTTGTCAAGTTTTGTACAGTTTATTTTCTGCATTTGATAAAATCCAAAAACACAAAAATATGTCTTTGTTTTTAGGGGGAGAATGTTGCAGAAAAATACAAAAACATGATAAAATTACAAAAATAAAAAACATTTGAAAAAAGTAAAAATGAGTTTGTGTAAAAAAGGGAAATGATAGTACATCAGCTAGACAGTGCAGTACGCTAAAGAAATGTAATGTAAAATTGTGTTAAGCAGTCTTGCAAATGATATGCCGATAGGTTTTTACACATTCAGTAGATTTGTTCGGGATATAAACATAAATTTTTTTGCTTTTATGTGGGGAACATCTCTCGGATATATGGGTAACCCCCGAAATCTTGTTTGAAAGGTCCCTCTTTCTGAGATACTAGGTCTTTATGCTTAGTGATATCTGGGGTATTATCCCAGGACTTCTGATAATGCGGAAGCAATGGCCTAGTCCCCGGAGAATACTTTACTGCTTGCTTGAAAAATAGCTTCGCCCTCAGCATAAATGATAAGACAATAAAATTACTAATCAATGCTGTTGTAAAAAAGATCCTCTAAAGGGGACACACCAAAAGTCGAGGCTGTCATCTCTCTGCTGAACGGAAGTTCTGACCTGAGCTCTCACGGCCCTCGCATCTAATCCCTTACAGATATCATCTAGGTATATTCACCTGTAAGACTGAATATTGGGATCTGGATACGGGAGTATATTCTGAGGTGGGACACATATAAAAGTTAAGCCTTAAAACACTAAATTCGTATCCTGAATAGATTGAACTTTGTGTGAAAATTTAAAGTGGACCAGTATATCGACAATCATTGCAAATTGTTTAATGCTTAATATGAAATCTAAGCTTAACGGTACTTGTATCTCATCGGCAGCTGATATGATCCCTTAACACGCTCACAAAAAGATTGTGTGTACAGTTTATTGCTTACTTTATTCAAAATCCAAAAAGATTTTATTTTTCATCTTATTTTCGACAACAGACGTTGGGGATCAGATGATCAAAGTCTTGTGTGCTCAACAAGTCTGGATCTTGAGGGTTGGGTAAGCAGTAAGTTTGAGAAAAGTGATCGATAATTGCTTAAAAGTTCAAAAGTTCATTAATTTGAACTTAAAATCATTTCTGAAAGTCAGCATCTTCATAATTTGGTCAGCCAGGGTCATTAACTTGGAATTGGCAGGCTAAACAGTTGACCAGGGTCATTAAGTTGAACTTGGTTGACTGGGTGTGTCGGTAAAATCTGAAAAAATCAAAAAGTTGAAAATTTAAAAATGCCATTTCGCTTGAAAACACACTTGATCCGCTTCAAATGACATCTCGCTTGAACGGGTAGTCCGCTTGAATTTGCATGTGGCACTTTCAAGCGAGATACCTTGATCTATAAATAGTGAAGGGGTACCGCTTGAAATGCTCAGTTATTCCTATTTCGCTTCAGAGTGTATTCGAGGCGATTTCAAGCGAGACCTTCAAATCATCGTTTTACAGCCGTTATTCTGCCCATTTTTCTTTAGATCTTGTGTTTATAGTTGGTTTACTCAACTATTAACATGGTGAATGTGAGTGTTTATATCAATTTTACCCAGTTTTAACTGTTTCTTGTATGTCGGCGTTGAACAGATTTTAAAACGCAGATCTAGGGTTAGATTTTGATGTAAAATGAGATTAAAACACATGGGTGTTGTCGGAATTGAGTGTAGATCATAGTTTGGTGTTTGATTGAACCAGATCTAAGAGTTTTTGTATGATTGTCGATGAACAGATCTTCGGACTTAGATCTAGGGTTGTTTGAATGGGTCAAAATTGATAAAAATTGTATCATGTTGCTCGGAATCAAACGTATAACAAACCCTTGTGATCAATTTGTACATCAGTGCTTGAAATTTTTTGATTTGTTTGTTGACATGTTCAAGCGAAACGTCATGTTCGGATTTCGCTTGAAAAAGAATTTTTGTTGAACATGTCTTATTCAAGCGAAATAGTTGTTCTCGCTTGAAGAGATCCCGCTTGAATTGCTATTTCATGTATTAACATGTTACACCGCTTGAAGTGCACTGTTTGTCTGTGTTCGCTTGAATGTTGTTTAAACTTGAAGATTTTTAAGTAACTCATTTGTCTGTTTGTTGTTATGTTTCAGCCATCGAAGTTGCTGTTTAATGCACAACACAACGGTTGTTGTGATCTTGATGAAGATAGAATTCCAAAGCTGTCGGAGTTCAGTAGAATTTTGGAGTTCATGAGAAGATTACCAATACAGAAGGCTTTGACAGACAAACGCTTGGTTTTCAAGTCTCACATTAAGCGTTTTTGGAAGCATGCAACATATGATGAAGAGGGCAAAGTAATCAATTCGCTTGTCAAGCTAAATGATGAAAAGAAATCAATTATTATCTCGGAAGCATATGTACGAGAAGTGTTAAATTTTCCAGACAATGAAGATTCTCCAACAAAATTTCCTGAAAGAATGGTTAAAGGATGTTTGCTGAGAATGGGTTATAGTGGAGCTCTGAACAGTGCAAATTATTTGAAGTCGAAGTTTACAAAGCCCTAAAAGTTTCTAATTCATTCAGTATTACAAGCTTTGAGTCATCAAAAAGGAAGTTATGATGCTATGCGTGATTATCACATGAACATGGTAGTTGCACTTGTATTGAACAAAAAGTACAATTTTTCACATGTTGTATTTCATTACTTAGTGGACGAAGTGATTTCGAAGAGGAAGACTTGGTTGTACCCAGGATTTATTCAGATGATGATCGATCATGCTTATCCAGAAATTGTGAGAGATGAGGATAATGACTTATTGATTCTTTCTTATATGGATAATGATTCTGTGAAGGGGTTGGTAAGATATCATTCAAATCATCCTGAGCCAACAAAGCAAGCTGAGTTCTTTAGTGCTATCAGAGATAGTAATTATCAAGATCCAGATCCAGTTAATCACCAGAACTGGAGGAATGTAGAAGAGATGAAAGAAGCTGGATATGCAGATGAATTGAAAATTCTTCAAGATTTCAAAGAAACTCGTAATGAATGGTTTTTGAAGGAAAAGAAGAAGAGGAATAGAAAAGTGACTCCTAAAATTCAAGCAGGAGAGGGTTCATCTTCACAACCCAAGAAACACCAAAAGAAAACTCCTAAGACGTTTCTTATTGATGAATCCGATAAAGAAGCAGAAGTTGAAATTGAAGCTGAAGCTGAGACTGTAGCTGAAGCTAATGTTGACGGAGATGTTCGTTTTTCTCCTGAATCTGTAAGGATTTTAAGTTCTCTTACTGAATTCAATAAAGAACCAGAGAAAGTGACTGAAGAAGTTCAGAGTGATGATGTTGATAAAAGTACTACAAGTTCTTCTGAAGATGAAATTGATGAAACAGAACGTTACAAAATAGTCATGTACGCAGTTGAAAAAGAGAAACAGAAAAAGAGGAAAAGGGGTAGTAAAGATGATGATGATTTATACGTTCCTTCGCAAGAAGAGATTCAAACTCCAACTGCCTCAGGAGGGAAAAAGAAAACAGTTGCAAGGAAACTTGTGGTAACTCCAAAGAAAGTTAAAAAGCTGAAGATTTTGGTAAACCAGAAACCAATTAAAGATCCTAACCAACCTTCATCACAACCTGAACCTACACCATCTCAATCATCACTTCAAAATACACCAAGACAACCAACACCACCACATCAATCACCACCACATCTTTCACCACCACATGAACAACCTGTTATTACATCTCAACAAATCTTTCAAACACCACCATCTTCACAACCATGCGTTCAAACCACACCTGGATCTTCTGGTTACAAAGATTTTCCTAATATTCCTCAAAATATTCCCCTTGATGACATTGGTTATATCAACTTTGCAACTGATGAGCAAATTAATTATTTGGATAAGAAAATTGAAGAAGTTGTTGCTGAGAACAAGAAGTTGGTAAAGCATGTTAAGTCTGTGGAAGCTCAAAATTCTGTATTGAAAAAGATCGAAGCTGATGAAGCGGAGATTGATGTCATGAAAGTACAAATTGCTGAGTTGCTTGAGGAAAAGACATGCAAAGATGAACAGAATGAATATTTTAATTTGAAGAACAAAGAGCTTGAAGCTCTGAAAGCACAGAAAGAGCATGAGATGTTTATGATAAACAAAGTGCTAGAAAAGATGTTTGGTAAATCTGTTGAGCAACAATTTGATGAGATTGTACGAGAGGAGGTTAGAGCTCAACATCAAGCAGAGATTGATGCTAAAATGAAAGATAAAGGCAAATGCAAAGAATGTGTTAATGAAGAAAGGGCCATTGTTCTATCAACTGCTTCTGAATCATATATTGAACAGCCTGTTCCTCTTTCTTCAGTTCCTGCTATATTGGATGAAGATGTGTTACTTAATGTGGTTAATGATGAAGAAGATGTAGAGGATGATGATGATAACGATGATCAGGGTACCTCGGGTGTTAAAGTTTCTGAAAAATCAAATGAAGAAAAAGTTGATGATTTACTTCATGATGATGTAAATGAAGAAGCTGATGATACAACAGGTGAGGGGGAGCACACAGATGATCAAAATGTGGATAAAGTTGAAAAGTTAATTCTTTACATTGAGCCTGATGTAGAAGAGGGAGAGATCAGGCATACATACACTTTGGATGAATTTCTGAAGATGTTTAATGTGAAAGAAGATGAGTTCAAGTTCGATTTTGAAGATGAACTGAATGCTTTCGATATCAATCATCAACCTGAATATGAATACAAGTATGTTGAAGACGCAGATGTCTATGACAGGGTTGAGATTGAGGATTGTACAGATGAAGACTATGTGAATGAAGATACTTCTGAATTTCCAACTCTAATGGAGTTTTTCACTCAAGAAAATAGAGATGAACTGAGGAGAAAAGTTGAAGAGATTTTGAAGGATACGAATTTCGATGGAACTACAAAAGATCCTCTGAAAGATGAACGCAAGAAATGGTTCAAGAATAGTAATGAACGGAAATTCAAGCGTCCGTTAAAGTATTATCAGAGAGATAGAAGTATTTCTTTGGGAGATATCATTAGCTGGGGATTTTTACCTCAAGTTAATGCATATGTTATCAGAAGAGAATGTGGAGTTCAGTACTTTGAACGTTTATATGATGTTATGTCCCTACCTTGGTGGGATGTAGAGGAGTTATCAAAAGTGAGAACTTTGGGGTATCCAGTAAGAAAGAATGATATTGCAATGTGGGGTTTTATCAAGTTTGAAGCTCTGAAAGATTTCAAGCATTGGAAACCTCATTATCCAAAGAAAGTTAGAAGAATCAATCCTGAAACCGGAAATGAAGAAACAATCTTGAATGTGAAAAAACCGAAAGTGATGAAGAATATTCCAGTACCAAAAATGGAACAGGAATTTTACAAAGGTTTTATGGGCTGGGTGTACAGTTGTATATCGACTGAGGCGGTGATAACTTACAGAGCAGGGAATGAAATCAGAGAGATCTATGTTTATGATCCTATGTGGTTGGTAAACTGTTCTGCAAAAGATATTGAATGTTTATTTGTTAACAAGATCCGCTTCCAAGCTGAAGACAAAGAACAAGCGATGCAGTTTCAGAAAGTGGTTTCTATTTGTTTTCAAAAGGGTATTAATGCTGATAACAAATGGAACTCAAAGTGGTGGAAGCTTGAAGAAAAAGAAAAATTGAAAGCTGAAAAGGAACGAAGGAAACTTGAAGAGAACAAAGGGAAGTGGATGAGGATGCAAGCTGAAGAAGAAATGAAAGCAAAGAAAGATAATGAAAAGTTGAAGAATTTGCTAAGGAAAAAGCCTAAGCAAAGAGAGGAATATTTCAAGTCGCTGTGAAGAACTGAAGACCAAGACTGAAGACTCCGGCTGTATCCAAGGGGGAGTTTGTTAGTGCACGATGTCTAAAGCCTACTGATGTGTGCAAAATGCAACATATAAATTACATCAATTGTGGCATAAAACTAACCCTTTTTTAGTACTAATGTTGGAAAAAGTGTGTTTTTGTCTTCCTTTTGTATTTTCAGGATTAAATGAGCTCAAATTAACAAAAGAAGCAAAAAGGCAGCTAAATCTAACATAAATACAAGAAAAGGAACAAGCGTGGCATGCCCGACCTCCCCGAAAGCATCTTCCCAAGCAAAACAAGAGATCAGAAGGCTGAACACGCCCCGTGCTCAGTGAACACGGGGGCGTGCCCAAGTGTCAGCATAAAAGACAAAGTTGTAGAAGATTCCATCGCCCACCACGGGGCCGTGCTCAGCGGACACGGGGTCGTGGTCAACTATAAGATTCGCAGAATCCAGGCAAATCTTGATAGTACAGATATGCTTCTGCACACGGGGTCGTGCCCAGCGGACACGGGGCCGTGGTCAACTAATAAAGACAAGAGAAATTAATGAAGAAAGAGAAGGATGTGGACACGGGCCCGTGCCCACTGGACACGGGGCCGTGCCCGAGCTTCTGTTCAGCCTATAAATAGGAGTGCTTGGCTCAAGCTCAAACCATCCCTTGGCACACCACCTCTCTCACACTTCACCCACCACCCACCACCACCATAACACCATCATCCATTGTCCATCATAGAGTGTGTGAGTCGTCTCGGGATCCAAGATTGATCGTAAGAGTTCTTGACAATCAAGGCCATGTTTGCCTAAGTCTCTTACATCACTTGGTGAAGACAAGTGTCTAGTGTAATACTTTTTATTTTTAATCTTTTCGCACTTTTTAATTGGTTATGTATTAATGACTTTAATAACTAGTTTCTTATGTTGAAGGTGATTCTTCCTTATCGTTTGTCCGTGGTGTCTTGGCATTATTTTACTGTCTATATAAAATAAAAGATTTTCACCATTCATATCTCCACGGTCTATATGGAGGTATGTTGGCTACCTGGTCGGGGGTTAAGGGAACGGTTTGGTAAGAGTCTTGCCGTTGTTCAGCGTTTAGAGATCCTGCAAGGGACCTGGGTCAAATTTAGTAGGACCTCCTTCAATACTTAACGGTATTGGCGGGGGTCCAAACTCTTTGATCCCCTCATAAGTTAAACTACTATTAATACTATAACCCGGCTACTTAGGACTGTATCCTTGCTGACTCAGACTACTTAGCCGAGGGTAACGTCACCTTCAAAAGAGGGGCCTACCATAATTTGCATTAATAACTTAATTAATTATCTTTTAATAATCCGACCCTTTAGGATTGTATCCTTGCTGACTCAAACTACTGGGTTGAGGGTAACGTCACCTTCAAAAGAGGGGCCTACTACAATAACTAAGATAATCTCTTAAATAAGTGCAAAAGTGCGGAAATAATCAAAGGTTACACTATACACGAGTCGGAGCCAAGTGATTCATCTTGTCTATCTGTTTTTCTTTTATTTTTATTTTTCAGCATTTTAGTTAGTTTTTATTTTCTTAGTTAAAACATTTTTCTAAACTTTTGATTTGATTAGACGTTGAGGATAAACCGGTACTAAAAGCTCTTGTGTCCTTGGACGACCTCGGTATCTTACCAACACTATACTACGCTCACGATGGGTGCACTTGCCCATATGTGTGTTTAGTGTTAGTAAATATCGTGTTTTATAAATTTAAAACTTGGCTAAAGAAAGTGTAAAAGGGCTTAAAATATACTTAAACCTACATATACACCTAACACGCATCAAGTTTTTGGCGCCGTTGCCGGGGACACAAGGATTTTAAGAAAGCTTAAAATCGACGGCCTAATAAGTTTTTCAAAACCTTTTCAAAACGCGCGCACATTTTTTTTATTTTAGTTTAGTTTTGCATTTACAGTAACCTGAACACGGGCCATGTTCACTGAACACGGGGCCGTGGTGCATATTTTCATAAAACACCCAGTAACAGTAGCTTGAACACGGGCCGTGCTCAACGAACACGCCCCGTGCTCAACGAAATCAGTAAATTTAATTAAAACGCCCAGATACAGATTCTGTACACGGGGCCGTGTCCACTGAACACGGGGCCGTGTCCAGCCTCTGTTTCCGTTTTTATTTTTGTTTTCTGATCTCGAGACTTGGTTGTGGTCTGCTGAGTGATTCTTATGGATCAATACTCAGGAGGTTACAACTACACATATGAGGAGGATAATTATAGGAGTAACTATTGCACTAATTGTAGTAATCCGCACTCGGTTCAATATAGTCACTCATATCAACCATCCAATTCATACACCTATTATGAGGAGCCCAGGTACGATCCATCAACTTCATATACATCCTATGAAAACCAAAGGTATGAACCTCCTCCCTCACACTCATATTTTGATGAACCAAGGTATGAGCCTTCTTACTCGTACTTTGAGGAACCAAGATATGAGCCACCACTTTCGTATGCTTATTATGAGGAACCATGGCGTGAGCAACCCACCTCATATGAGTGTTATGAAGAACAAAATTACGACCCTTATCCATCATATACTTACAATGAAGAACAATGGTGTGAGCCATCTACTTCATATGGGTATTATGAGGAACAAAGGATCGAACAACCGGATTCAAGCTTTGAAAATCCTGATCCTTTTTCTATAACCGAAGTTACCGATAGGATATTAGAACACCTTAGAGTTATCGATCGCTATATAAAAGAATCTCGCGCAAAGGAAAAGGAGTCCCTTGCAAGAGAAGAATTAAATAAAGAAGTGATAACTGAAAGTGTAAAAATGGAAGAACAAATAAGTGAAAAACCGACACATGAGTTAAACAACGAAAAAGGTGAGTCCGTTAACGATAAAATTCAAGAAGAGTCTAATTTTGAAGAAATTAATCTCTTGTCACCTTCTTTTGAAAATCATTGTTTAGTTCCCACTCATGCTAAGTTTTTAAAAGAGTTAAACACTAACACTAAAATTGACGAAACGGTAAGTGTTAAGTTAACTAATGATCAAACCTCACTAATAAAAGAAGACCCATTTGAAATTAACATTACACCGGTTCCATGTTTCTTTCAAAATTCATTTATTAGTAATGTCACAATCGATAAAGATCTTTGTGTTAACATAATGCCTAACTACATTTTCGAAAAATTAAGTATTAGTGATTTTTCTCCACTTCAAATACCCATTTTTCTATCCAATCGAAAGGTAATAAAATCAATCGGTGTAGTTGAGGATGTCTTGGTTCAAACAAATCAAATGGTAGTCCCCACCGATTTTGTCATCCTCGATGACGCTCCTCTAGTGTTGGGACAACCATTTGTAAAAACTCACGAAGCTTTGAAAAACCGGAAGTTCAACAATCTACCTCTTCAATTAGGGGCATTTAAAAAAAGTGTCGATATTGAACGGTCAATGAAATATCCATTCGGCAATAATGACCCCCTAATTGAAGATGAAGATGAACCACCCGATACAAGTGAAAAGTTTGACCACTTTGTTGAAGAAGAGGTCGCCATAGAACAAACTTTCATGGTTCTTGATCAAAATGAGCAACCAAATAAGGAGTCTCCTAAAGACCCACCTCTTGAGCTCAAAGAACTTCCAAAAGGTTTGGAATATGCTTTTCTAGACAAAGATGGTAAGTTACCTGTAATTATTTCGTCCAAATTAGATAAATTAGAAAAAGAAAAATTAATTAACCTTTTGAAAAAACACAAAAAAGCGATAGCTTGGAAGCTTGTAGATATTAAAGGAATAAGTCCTTCCATGTGTACGCACAAAATTTTAATGAATGATGACTACAAAACGGTAATACAACCACAACGTCGAGTAAATCCCAATGTTCAAGAAGTGGTTAAAAACGAAGTCATCAAATTACTTGACGCCTGACTTATTTATCCTATCTCCGATAGTCCGTGGGTAAGTCCCGTCCAAGTCGTTCCAAAGAAAGGAGGTATGACGGTAATAACTAATGAAAAGAATGAACTAATACCAACGAGAACCGTCACAGGATGGAGAGTATGTATAGATTATAGACGATTAAATGAAGCAACAAGAAAAGATCACTTTCCTTTACCCTTCATTGATCAAATGTTAGAAAGATTATCCGGTCATAAATTTTATTGTTTCTTGGATGGTTTTTCAGGTTACTTTCAAATCCCGATAGCACCAAAAGACCAAGAAAAGACAACCTTCACATGTCCCTATGGAACTTTTGCTTATCGACGCATGCCGTTTGGTCTATGTAATGCCCCCGCAACATTCCAGCGTTGCATGGTAGCCATCTTCCATAACATGATAGAAAAGACAATGGAAGTCTTCATGGACGACTTTTCTATCTTTGGGGATTCATACGACCAATGCCTCGATAACCTTGAATGAATGCTATCCCGATGTGAGGAAACTAACCTCGCCCTTAACTGGAAAAAATGCCATTTCATGGAAACAGAAGGAATAGTACTCGGTCACAAAATCTCAAGCGAAGGAATGGAGGTGGATCGAGCCAAAATAGATACCATTTCTAAACTACCACCCCCATCCTCCGTTAGAGCTATCAGAAGTTTCCTAGGGCATGCCGGATTTTATAGGCGGTTTATCAAAGACTTCTCTAAAATCTCAAGGCCTCTAACAAAATTACTTGAAAAAGATGCTCCTTTCATCTTTGACGAGGATTGCAATCAAGCATTTCTAACCTTAAAGGAAATGCTAGTCAATGCACCTATCATGATAGCGCCTGATTGGAAATTTCCTTTCGAAATCATGTGTGATGCCAGTGACTTTGCAGTTGGAGCTGTCTTAGGACAAAGAAAAGAAAAGCATTTTCACCTAATTTATTATGCTAGTAAAACACTTAACGATGCACAAGAAAATTACACAACAACTGAAAAAGAATTACTAGCTGTGGTATTTGCTTTTGATAAATTTCTTTCTTATCTTGTTCTTTCTAAAACTATAGTCTATACAGATCATGCAGCCATTCGATATCTCTTCAAAAAGCAGGATGCAAAACCACGTTTGATTCGGTGGATTCTACTCCTCCAAGAATTTGATATTGAAATCAAAGACAAAAGAGGAGCAGAAAATACCGCAGCAGATCATCTTTCACGCTTAGAAGACCCAACTTTGGAGGCAAACAGGGACGAGCAAATCAACGAAAAATTTCCAACGGAGTCCCTAGAAATGGTGGAATACAAGGAAGAACCATGGTACGCCGACTATGCTAACTACCTAGCTAGCGGCATAGTTGCCAAGGGTTGGCCACATCATCAAAGAAAAAAATTCTTTGCCAATGTGAAACACTATTTTTGGGAAGATCCATATCTTTTCAAAATGTGTGCCGACCAACTCATCCGACGATGCGTACATGGTAGTGAAGCACGAAGAATTCTCCGCCATTGTCATGAAGGTCCTTACGGAGGACATCATGGTGCCGATAGTACCGCATGAAAGGTATTTGATTCAGGATTTTATTGGCCAACCATTTACAAAGACGCCCAAAGTCTTGTCAAGACTTGTGATGCGTGCCAAAGAACAGGTAATATTTCTTCCAAAAACTAAATGCCACAAAATGGCATTCTTGTTTGTGAGATTTTTGATGTGTGGGGACTCGACTTTATGGGACCTTTCCCACCATCAAAAGGAAACAAATATATACTTGTGGCAGTAGACTACTTGTCTAAATGGGCCGAGGCCGAGGCACTTCCAACAAATGATGGAAGAGACGTGGTAAGATTTCTGAAAAAATTATTCTCTCGATTCGGCACACCTAAAGCATTAATAAGTGATAGAGGTACCCATTTTTGCAACCATCAACTTGAAATTTTTTTAACAAGATATGGGGTCTATCACCGGGTCTCAACAGCATATCACCCTCAAACAAACGGACAAGCCGAAGTGACTAATAGAGGTTTAAAACGAATACTCGAAAAAACCGTAGGGTTAAATAAAAAGGAATGGGCAGATAAGTTAGATGATGCTTTATGGGCTTTTCGAACTGCTTATAAAACAACAATAGGTACAACCCCATATAAGCTAGTCTATGGAAAGAGCTGTCACTTGCCAGTAGAAATTGCACATAAAGCCTACTGGGCAATTAAAAATGTAAACTTAGATTTAGAATTTGCTGGTAAAAATTGATTTTGTCAATTTAATGAATTAGATGAGCTTAGGAATTATGCATACTCAAACTCTAAAATTTACAAGGAAAGAATGAAAAACTTTCATAACAAACATATTAAACCTAATGAATTTCAAGTAGGAGATCTAGTTCTTTTGTTCAATTCACGACTGCGATTATTTCCTGGTAAATTAAAGTCTAGGTGGTCAGGACCTTTTTCCATCACCCATATTTTCCCACACGGTGCAGTAGAAATTAAATCTCGGAATGGACCTCCATTCAAAGTCAATGGCCAACGGCTGAAACTCTATCAAGGATTTATTGAGGATGAAGAGGAAGAAATCTCGCTTCAAACGGTGGATGAGTAAAGGCAACAACATCATACCTAGTAAGTTACGAATGATTGGGACGACATTTAAATCGGTAAGTCTTCTAACCAAGTCTTGGGAAACAAAGGGCACTCACACGAGCACTAAATTTTTTATTTTTTTTTTAATTTTCAAAAACTATGCTCGGCACGAGGCCGTGTCCGCGCTACTGTCGGGATATATTCCCCTTTTCATAACAGTTACTTCATTCCACACGCCCTGTTTCCCCGAAAACGCTCTGGTTTCAGGCGATTTTCCGCAGATTTTTGACGTCTCCTATCATTCTAACAACATCAAGGTATGATTCTATCACTATCATTAGTTAGATTTAGTATTTGCATGTAGTTAAAACTTCAAAAATTTGGGGAAAAATCTAGGGTTCTTGAACTACACCGGATCGAACCTCAAATTTTTGCTTTATTCTGTTAGCATTTAGTTAGATTAGTGTTATAGGAAGTAAACCCACTTGTATTGTTCAAAGATTCGCCCGATTTCTCACAAAAACCCCAAACCCTTGTTCTTGAACCGAAAAAGATAAAATTGAATGGGTAAACGGGTCGTTTTGGGAAAAACGGCACTTAGGGTTTCATTTTCGGGGGAAACCGCACCTATTAGACCAAAAAATTTCAAGTTTTCGAAACCGGGTCGAAAAATGATATTTTTGTGTAACAGACGCCTGGACACTGTCACACCCTGGCTTTGCGGAAGCGTGAGTTTATTTGGTGTGACTTCTTAATACCATAGCCTAATCACAACAAAGCTATATGAAAATAAAACCATGCAGATCATCCATTGATTTAAGTTTGAAAAGTAAAATACCACAACATTGTCTTAAGGCGTTGACGCATGCAACGGAAATTACAACCTGATAACATAAAAACTTTGTTCTTAAGACGCAACCACAAATATAACATAAACACTGTTTAAGACTTGCGACTCGTCCAGGTAAAAGTCGCGATCCCTAAACGTGGATGATCCTGTAACTCTAACACAGCGGGAAAACGTAGCATACCGTGCCAGATCCTTAGTTCCCTGAAATACATGTAAGTTGGAAAAATCAACATAATGTTGAGCGAGTTCATGTGTAAGTGAGTATGTAAAACCCTTGTAAGTATAAAACCCTGGTATGTAGCAAATAAGGAAATAAAGAGATCACCAATGGTTTGCAAGGCCATTGATATGTGTGAAGTGCAAGTAGGAAGACTCAAACCTAGCGGATTTATGCGTCGGGCACAAAGTCACCCCGAGGTCCGTTCTGTTTGGCCTGGGGTTGGGCTCGCTACACCCAGATAGATCTACCGCTCCTGTCCTTCGGTCCTACAATGAGGATTAATGATCTCAAGTTGTGCCTACCCACTCACATGATCTAAGTAGTAACCCTCTTACGCTAAAAATACCATGTGTAAAAGTACTCGTAATCATAGTAACATGTATTTCACCCCCGTAGTTTAGAAAACTGAAAACAGTTAAGAGAAAAGGGGGACATGAACTCACAGTAATGCGTCCTCGACAACAGCAACTCAAACTCGGTCTGCAACACGACTACCTACAACGTGCTAATATCTATTAGACGAACGGTCGTGCCTTGACTTAAAGTTTAACGTTCTTGGGAAATAGTTAGACAACTACTTCGTGTTTATACTTCTTAATTATCGTATAAATAGATTCCTTCCCAAGGATGGGGTATTCATGCATGTACTATGTATTCGGTGACTTAGAGTGTTGACAAAATATATTTTCAAGTCTCGTTTCCAACACTTTAAAGTTTTTGTGTCAAAACTCATGGCGAGGTTTACTTCCGAGAAATAAAGTTAAACATACGTGTTAGAAAAATAATTTTTCTAAGTCTTGGTATTTTTTTCAGAAAAATTCGCCAGAGTTTCCCCTAAAAACGGGAGTGTCCGTGCTAATACGCACATCGTTTTCTTTTTGAAATCAACCCATGATCATCAACAATCAACCACTACGTTTTGACACGCAAAACACTACCTTTGTCGTTTCAGTTTTAATATCTGAAAAACTGCACTGTTTTCGGACGAGTAAATAAAATACTTAACTTATTCCAAAAATTCCCAAATTTTTACGGAACGTCCTAATCGACCCACAAATTACTGTGTAAAAATATCGGGGTCTAGTTCATTATCAGTAATTTATAGAAAATCGTTTACCTAACTGTGATCAGATTTGTTACATTCTGATCGCAGTCTACGGAATAATTCGTTTAAAATTCCTCGTAAGTCCGTTTGTCAAAATTCCAGTTGAGGGGTCACAAATACATCAGTGACCATCTTTGATAAAAATTTCAGGGGCTGGTTCAGTTTATATTTCAAGTTGTGACTGAAAACGTATGACCCATTTTACTGAAGTAAAACTCAGCCTTAGCTGCTGTCATGAAAACAGACTTTTAAAATAGTAACCGACCTCAGAAAAATAGGATTCCAGCGCCATTTTCTTCGTTTTTCGAAAATAGACAATTTAGGCTTCAGAAATTCCGTTTTTCGGTTTATTAAAGTCCGTTTACAGCCTGTTGAAGACGGCTGAAAAAGTAACTCAGCATGTTGTTTCGTGATTTAAATGTTATTAAATCGTGTTACAAGTGTCCGATCAACGGGTTTTCCAAGAAAACAACGATTTAACATCAAGTATGATTTAACCAACCCTCAAACCAACAAGATTCCGTTTCATGACTCATTCCCATGTAAACATTGTGTAGCTATTATGTTCATGACTCATGTTTCACATTTTCTAGTATTCTTGTTATTTAGTGGCGGTGGTGGCGGTGGTGGTGGTGGTTGCAGCGGAGTGGTGGTGGTGGCAGGGCTAGTGGTGGTGGTGTTAACTGCCATTTCAGTCCATTTTTCAAATTTACACAATCAGTCCTTTATGTTACAAATTTACACAATCAGTCCTTATTTACAAACTGACTTAACTGGGTTATGATTTTTGGACTGAAATGGCACCTTTCCAGAACGTGGGGGACGAAAATGGCGTATTTTTGAAAAATGGACTGAAATGGCCAAAGTGACCAAACCACAGGGACGAAAATGGCAGTTAACTCTACTACAAATCATAATTTTGAACAAGATGAACCAAGGTAAAATGGGACTTACTACTAGCCTCTAGCTAGGGACGAAATCTAGTGAAGAAGTGTGAAGAAAAGATGGTGTAAAAGACTAGAACAATGCTCCTTTGAGAGTCCTTCAAGATGCACCTTCCATGATTGCACTTCAAAGCTTGAATGGGATGTGTAAAATGAAGAAGATGATGATGTTTAAAGGTGATGGTGGTGGATTCGGTTGGGGTAAACCGAATAGAGAGAGAGAGAAATGAATTGAGAGTGAAATCTTTGTGAAATGATAAGTTGTAAGAATGTGCCATACTTATATATGATTTGTTCACTATAACAAGTAAGTAATCCAATAAATAATTCAATTATAATCTTGCAAGATATATGAGGTATGGTAAGATGATATGTGGGGTCCCACTTGGGAACTAATATCATTGGGGGGGGGGGGGTCTTGTTGCAAAAATTGTGACTAAATTGCAAGATGGTAGTTAGTTTCAAGTAACTAGATAATATATGTTGGTGTGATGATTTTTAGTGGGTATTATGGCATACGGGGATCATGACTAGCCATAAATAATAAAACAAAGTGTCTGCCAAAAATTTAGTGTCTCGGGTAATGTCCGGTTAAAGTGTTTAATTAGTCCGAAAAGGTCTTATATATATATTTTTGCAACACAAATTATTCCCGATACTTAGGAAAATATACGGGACCGTTCTGCCATGTTTTTGCACTTTATTATTAATTTAAACATTCAGAGTTTTGTATTAAAGTGCAGAATTTTGTACTTAAAGTACGTTTTAGGCACATCCTGTCACTATAAACTTCACCTAGTGACGCAGTTCTACAATCCTCACCTCCCTACACTCACTACTAGTGTAGTAATCTATTTCCGGCTCATAATGGCCTCAGAGACAGTAACTGTCTGATGCTGGCTATGTCAGCATGTTTGCTGGGTTATCCGTATAGTGTGCTCACTGTGCTTTTGTGCATCAAGGTTGTCACTAAGGTTTGTGTGTAAATAATAGAGTGACAGTAATAAAGTATGATGCATGAACATGTATATATATCAGAATTCAAGTAGCAGTTTAACCACAGTGGCAAGCAAGCACAGTAATTAAGCAGTAATTAAATATTAATTAGTTCGTACGGATACCTGGTTTGGTGAGGGTTGTCACATTCTCCCCCCGTTAAAGAAATTTCGTCCCGAAATTTAAGTTCTGCTTCTATTTGCAGGGGTCTTGGGAAATAAGTGGGGGTACTTTTCTTTCATTCGGTCCTCACGCTCCCAGGTGTATTCAGGTCCATGCCTTGCATTCCAACGAACTTTGACGAGTTTGACACTGCTCCTGCGAGTTTTATTAACTTCCCAATCCGTGACCTCAACAGGTTCTTAAGTGAAGTGGAGCGTGTCGTCGATATGAACTTCGTCGGCAGGAATGATCACTGTATCTTGTGTTGGACTTTTTCTCAAATTGGATACATGGAATGTATCGTGAACACCATGGAGTTCAGCAGGTAGGTCCAACTTGTAGGCTACAAGCCCAATCCTTTGCAGAATTCTGAAAGGGCCAATGTAACGCGGATTCAACTTCCCACGCTTTCCGAAGCGTGCCACACCCTTCCAGGGTGAAACTTTCAATAAAACCATATCTCCAACTTGGAATTCCAAATGTTTCCGGTTTGGATCTGCATAGGCTTTCTGTCTTTCGCGAGCCGCTTCGATGCGTTTTCGAATCTGCGCAATCTTGTCTGTCGTCTCTTGGACGATCTCGGGACCAACAAGCTGCCTATCACCTGCGTCAGCCCAGCATAGGGGTGATCGACACTTGCGTCCGTAAAGAGCTTCAAATGGCGCGGCTCCAATACTGGTGTGGTAGCTGTTGTTGTATGAGAATTCGGCCAATGGTAAATGCTTATCCCAGCTACCACCAAGATCCATTACACATGCTCTCAGCATATCTTCCAATGTCTGAATAGTTCTTTCACTTTGGCCATCAGTTTGCGGATGAAATGCAGTACTTAGGTTCAATTGCGAGCCAAAAGCTTCTTGGAAGGATTGCCAAATCCTTGATACAAATCTCCCATCCCTATCAGAGATGATCGAGAGAGGCACTCCATGACGTGCAATGATTTCTCGCATGTATATTTCCGCAAGTTTACTCGTATTGTCCTTCCCTTTAATTGGCAAGAAGTGCGCGGACTTTGTTAGGCGGTCAACAATTACCCAAATAGTATCATGACCCCTGGGCGTCATTGGCAACTTCGTTATAAAATCCATTGAAATCTGTTCCCATTTCCACTTGGGAATTTCAGGTTGTTGCAGAAGTCCCGAAGGCTTCTGGTATTCAGCTTTCACCTTGGCACACGTCAAACATTTGCTAACATAAACAGCAACGTCGCCCTTCATCCTGGGCCACCAATAATAATCCTTAAGATCCTGGTACATCTTATCCGCACCGGGATGAATAGAGTACCGTGATTTGTGAGCCTCATCACAAACAACTTTTCTCCAACCACCAAACAGAGGAACCCAAATCCTTTTCATAAAACATAACGTTCCTTCCTCGTTTGGTACTAATTGCTTCTCCATCCCACGGAGATATTCTTCCTCAATATTTCTTTCCTTAAGAGCTTCTTTCTGCGCGGTCCGAATGCGCAGGGAAAGATCCGTCTGGATCATCATCTCCAAAGCCCTAACCCTTATAGGCTTGATCCGTTCTTTACGACTTAGGGCATCGGCGACCACATTCGCCTTCCCGGGATGATACTTGATCTCGCAGTCGTAGTCGTTCAACAATTCGACCCAACGTCTTTGTCTCATATTCAGCTCTTTCTGGTCGAATATGTGTTGTAGGCTCTTATGACCTGTGAAGATTGTACACTTCGTACCATATAGGTAGTGTCTCCAGATCTTTAATGCAAATATCACTGCGCCTAGTTCCAAATCGTGTGTGGTATAGTTCTTTTCATGTACTTTCAACTGACGTGACGCGTAAGCTATAACTTTCTGGCGTTGCATCAAAACACAACCCAATCCTTGACGTGAGGCGTCACAGTATACCACGAAATCATCTGTACCTTCTGGTAGTGCTAAGATCGGCGCATTGCAGAGCTTATCCTTTAACAACTGAAATGCTTCCTCCTGTTTGATTCCCCAATCAAACTTCTTATCCTTTTGCGTGAGGAGTGTCAATGGTTGAGCGATTTTTGAAAAATCCTCAATGAACCTTCGATAGTAACCAGCCAAGCCTAAGAATTGTCGAATCTCGGTTGGCGTCTTTGGAGTTTCCCAATTTTTGATCGCTTCAATCTTGGTGGGGTCCACATGAATCCCATCCCCATTCACCACATGTCCAAGGAATTGGACTTCACGTAGCCAAAACTCGCACTTCGAGAATTTGGCATACAAATGTTCCTTTTTCAGCAACTCCAAAATAGCTCTTAAGTGCTGTTCGTGTTCAGCCTTTGTCTTTGAATAAATCAAAATATCGTCGATGAATACAATCACGAACTTATCTAGATACGGCTTGCAGACTCGGTTCATTAGGTCCATAAAAACAGCAGGCGCGTTTGTCAACCCAAACGGCATGACTAGGAACTCGTAGTGTCCATAACGAGTTCTGAAGGCTGTCTTCGGGATGCTCTCTTCTTGTATTCTTAGCTGATGGTATCCAGATCGAAGATCGATCTTAGAGTAAAAGCTTGAACCTTGGAGCTGATCGAATAAATCATCGATTCTTGGCAGAGGGTATCTATTTTTGATCGTCAGCTTATTCAACTCCCGGTAGTCAATACACATACGAAAACTACCGTCTTTCTTTTTGACAAATAAAACTGGAGCTCCCCAAGGTGAGAAGCTTGGTCGGATGAATCCTTTGTCAAGTAACTCCTGGAGTTGTGTCGACAACTCCTGCATCTCTGACGGTGCAAGTCTATAAGGTGCCTTAGCTACAGGCGCGGCGCCTGGAACTAAGTCAATGTGAAATTCCACTTGCCTTTGGGGTGGCAATCCTGGCAAGTCCTCTGGAAAGACTTCAAGATATTCCCTCACGACAGGGATGTCTTCGATTTTCGGCTCAGCAGCTTTCTTATCCACGATGTGTGCCAGGAAGGCAGCACATCCCTTTTGTAAACACTTACGAGCTTTCAGGCAACTGATAATTCTTAAAGGCGTATCCCGCTTCTCCCCATGAACCACAATTGTTTCTCCATCTTCGGTTGGGATACGAATGACCTTATCGTGACAAACAATTTCAGCCTTGTTGCTTGATAACCAATCCATTCCTACTACCACGTCGAAGCTTCCCAGCTGGACTGGTAGTAGATCCAAAGTAAACTCACGCTCTCCCAACTCGATTACACATCCTCTGACCACTTCATTGGCTTCTACTAACTTTCCATTAGCCAATTCAATTGAGTAAGGAATATCTAATTTACTAGCGGCTAAACCAAGCATATTCTTAAACTCTAACGATACGAAGCTATAATCGGCACCAGTATCAAATAAAACGGATGCAAAGCGTTGGTTTACAGGGAACGTACCAGTAACAACATTGGGATCCTGGCGCGCTTCCCTCGCTTCGATATTGAAAACCCTTCCCCGTGCTTGGTTCAATTCTGGGCGGTTCCTCTTAAAATGCCCAATGTCACCACAGTTAAAACAACCCATTCTTTGACCATTTCCTGCTTCATTCCCCGCTTGATTGTTGTTTTGGTTACGATTCACATTACCAACTTGATTCGCATGGTTGCCTCGATTCCTGTTTCCTCCATTGTTCCCCTGTGGGCGATTCCCAATACCACCACGATTATTATTTATATTCCCAAATCCTCCTTGGCCTCCCCGGCCAGCACTAGCCCAGCAAGAATCCTTCAAGTGACCAGTCTTTCCATAAGCTTCACATACTTTTAAACCACACCGGCCTGAGTGGTGACGCTGGCAAGCGTTGCACTTAGGATGTGTACCCATATATCCCTTTCCTTTCCTTCCAGTACCAGTCGTAGCTTGGACTGGCGCGCTTGGTTCTCCTTTCCTGCCATCACCGCTTGTGCCTTGTTTGAAGTTCGAGAATTTTCTTTTGTTACCCCCGGACGACTCTACGTGAGTCTCCTTCTTATTTTGCTCAACATCAGAAAACTTGTTTAGGCGGATGGCCTCCTCAGTAAGAGCTACGCTTAGATCGATCGCCTCAGTGATTGTTGCCGGTTTTGAAGAGGTCACCATACTTATGATTTGAGGAGCTAAACCCCAAATGAAGCGCTCAATCCGCTTGAATTCTGGTGTGACCATATAAGGTACCACCTGTGACAGGTCGTGAAACCTCTGAACATATTCCGCAATTTTCGGACCTTCCATCTTCAAATGCCAAAACTCAGTTTCCAACCTCTGGATCTCAGCGCGAGAGCAATACTTTTTGCGCTTGAGCTCTTTCAGCTCATTCCATGTCATGGCGTAGGCTGCGGCTTCACCAAGGGTTTGAACTTGTAAGTTCCACCATGACAGGGCTCCGTCCACGAATAGCCCCGAAATGTAGGTAACTTGCTGGCTGAAGCGCATTTGCTCATGCGGAGAACTGATTCTGTCTTTTCGGCCCAACGAACAAAAGCAACAGCACCTCCGGTGACATCAAAGTTTACAGGTTTGCAGTCTAGGAACTGCTTGTAGGTGCACCCTGCACATACGTTACAATATATAAATGGCGTTAGCAAACTTGCTAGAGATATCCAATTGTGTCATGGTATGCCTTAATGGCTTAGTATTACCATGAGGCGGATTGTTATTGCCATTGTTGTTTGAACTGCTTCCGCTGGGTCCTCCTTGAGAGGCGGCGTATTGCGCGATGGCGGCAACGATGATTTGTTGAAGTTCTGCCTCGTTGGCAGGCATGCGTGGATCGCGTTTCGGTGGCATCTTCTAAAAGATGGTTTACGTAAGTCAGGTCATGGTAGGTAAAGTGTGCTTTTATAACGATAGTAGTAATACATAACATCTCATGTTAAAATAAACCGAACACATAACATCTCATGTTATAGAACATAAACAATCAATCAAACAACATCCCATGTTATAAATATATAAATAATCAATCAAGCATCACATATGATGAGAATACCGCGATTGCATTGCCATAAATCGAGACCACAGGGTAAAGTGTACAAGTACATAACTGTAACATACAACATCAACGACTAAGGGCTACATCACCCCAGTCCAAAATATCAAATCAGTGTCAACATATCCAATATACATAACAACAAAAGTCAGGATCAGTATGCAGTCTCCCAAAAGCTGTGCAATCCGTGCAATCGCCGTCTTCTCAGCAAAAGTCCACCCGTGCTGTACAAAATAGCCCTACGCTGATGGCGGTGGAGGAGGGGGAAAATGAGAATAGAACAAACGGCGCATGAGGAGCCAATCCTCCTCCATGGCTCGGTGAGAACGCAACAGACACGCTATCTGCTGCTCCAAGTCCTGGACACGACGCGTCAGCGCGTCATGCTGTAGCATGAATGAAACGAGGACATCCTCAGTAGAAGGCCCGACATAATAGGGATGATATGGATCTGTCGGCGGCATGATGAGTGGTGATGTCCAAAGAAAAGGCTCACTGGATGGAGTAAAAGGTGGCACAGTGAACGGTGGAACAGGGGGAACAGCAGTATGGTGAGGGATCTGCGGTGCAAACTGATCCCCTCCGGTCAGAAAAGGTGCATGGCCAAAAGGCTGATGAGATGGGCCCTCTCCAGGACGTGGCGGAGGGATCTCCTGGAGAAATGTGATGGGCAGATCCGCTCGATGCACATCAGCAGTGTGTGTGGGGAACAAGGGTGCATCAAAAGGAGCTAAAGCTGGTGCAACTGGTACTACAAAAGGTGGAACATCATCATCGGCCTCTATCCACCCATTCCGGGTGTCAGCATACTGAGGGTCGACATGAGCCGCAAAGAGTGCATGGTCGGGCTCTAGAGGCACCGGGTCAGGAAAAGGAGCAACAACATCAGGCTAAGCGGGTATATCAGCAATGTGAGGGGCAACAACCTGAGCATCAACAGCATGCTCATCCTCCAATAGTGGAGCAACAATAGGATGATCATCGATAGGTACATCAGCAATCAAAGGATCAACAATGGGTATATCAGCATGAATAGGGTCATGCTCGACTACGGGGTCTGGAGCAACTACCGGCTCGGGGGCCACAGCAGGCTCCGGGTCGTCTAACTCCATCTCGAAATCTGCGGGGTCAGCAAACGCAGGGTCAACAGGGTCAACTGGGTCCTCCATAGGCTGATCCAGGTGTATAAACTCAACCTCCTGGTCTGGATCATAACCCGGTGGAAAAACGGGGTCAGAATCCGCATCAATGTCATGATCAAAAGCAAAACTCGGGGCAGGGGCGGGTGCAGCAGATGACGCCCTATCGGGGTCTGAATCATGAGAATAGTGCTGCGCACCCTGCACGTGCGACGGTGCAGAGGCCACAGACTCGAAAGAGTCTGGGACAGGTGAATGGGCAGGTGACTCCTCAGCAGGAGCATCTGCGAGTAGCAAAAGATCGTCGGCAGCTAATAGGGCCTCGCCCTCAACGTCATCCTCCAGTGGCTCGTCATCAAACAAATCGACGTCGTCGGCAACGACTACGTCTAGTGGCATATCAATAACGGGGTACATGGCAAGGGGTATGGGAGCAGGGATCTCCACAAGCGGCAAATCCCCAGCGATGGGGCCATCAGCGGGCTCAATCACGGCATCGGGTAGTGCAAACGGCTGGAAATCGTCGTCGTCTGTACTGGTGGTGTCAGAAGTGTACACCTCTCGCTCTGATGACTCCCTGTCGTCTGATACAATGTGCATAGGGTCAGTAGTGTCCGACCCTCCTGTGCCAGATGAATCCATGGTGTCTGTAACACAAACACAAATATGCACAAATAGTCAATCATATAGTCAAATAAACACATTAATCACCAATAAGCAATTAAATAGCTCTCCTAGTCCCACTAGCCTCCCAGCCTCCCAGACTGACTCCCTAGTCCCACTAGCCTCCCAGCCTCCCAGACTGCTCTTCTTAGTCCCACTAGCCTCCCAGCCTCCCAGACTGACTCCCTAGTCCCACTAGACAACTACCTCAGCCTCCCAGACTGAGCCTCAGCCTCCCAGACTGAGCCTATAACTAGCAAATAAAATGTGCTCAACATTTGTTTGTAAAAACGTTTTGGATCTGGACTTAAGTGGTATGCAATGTAAAAATGTTTTCGTGAGAGCCCTAGTGATCATAGTCTAGACTCGAGAAAGAATCCTAGTTCTCTATGATCAGAGCTCTGATACCAAGCTGTCACACCCTGGCTTTGCGGAAGCGTGGGTTTATTTGGTGTGACTTCTTAATACCATAGCTTAATCACAACAAAGCTATATGAAAATAAAACCATGCAGATCATCCATTGATTTAAGTTTGAAAAGTAAAATACCACAACATTGTCTTAAGGCGTTGACGCATGCAACGGAAATTACAACCTGATAACATAAAAACTTTGTTCTTAAGACGCAACCACAAATATAACATAAACACTGTTTAAGACTTGCGACTTGTCCAGGTAAAAGTCGCGATCTCTAAACGTGGATGATCCCGTAACTCTAACACAGCGGGAAAACGTAGCATACCGTGCCAGATCCTTAGTTCCCTGAAATACATGTAAGTTGGAAAAATCAACATAATGTTGAGCGAGTTCATGTGTAAGTGAGTATGTAAAACCCTTGTAAGTATAAAACCCTGGTATGTAGCAAATAAGGAAATAAAGAGATCACCAATGGTTTGCAAGGCCATTGATATGTGTGAAGTGCAAGTAGGAAGACTCAAACCTAGCGGATTTATGCGTCGGGCACAAAGTCACCCCGAGGTCCGTTCTGTTTGGCCTGGGGCTGGGCTCGCTACACCCAGATAGATCTACCGCTCCTGTCCCTCGGTCCTACAATGAGGATTAATGATCTCAAGTTGCGCCTACCCACTCACATGATCTAAGTAGTAACCCTCCTTACGCTAAACATACCATGTGTAAAAGTACTTGTAATCATAGTAACATGTATTTCACCCCCGCAGTTTAGAAAACTGAAAACAGTTAAGAGAAAAGGGGGACATGAACTCAAAGTAATGCGTCCTCGATAACAGCAACTCAAACTCGGTCTGCAACACGACTACCTACAACGTGCTAATATCTATTAGACGAACGGTCGTGCCTTGACTTAAAGTTTAACGTTCTTGGGAAATAGTTAGACAACTACTTCGTGTTTATACTTCTTAATTATCGTATAAATAGATTCATTCCCAAGGATGGGGTATTCATGCATGTACTATGTATTCGGTGACTTAGAGTGTTGACAAAATATATTTTCAAGTCTCGTTTCCAACACTTTAAAGTTTTTGTGTCAAAACTCATGGCGAGGTTTACTTCCGAGAAATAAAGTTAAACATACGTGTTAGAAAAATAATTTTTCTAAGTCTTGGTATTTTTTTCAGAAAAATTCGCCAGAGTTTCCCCTAAAAACGGGAGTGTCCGTGCTAATACGCACATCGTTTTCTTTTTGAAATCAACCCATGATCATCAACAATCAACCACTACGTTTTGACACGCAAAACACTACCTTTGTCGTTTCAGTTTTAATATCTGAAAAACTGCACTGTTTTCGGACGAGTAAATAAAATACTTAACTTATTCCAAAAATTCCCAAATTTTTACGGAACGTCCTAATCGACCCACAAATTATTGTGTAAAAATATCGGGGTCTAGTTCATTATCAGTAATTTATAGAAAATCGTTTACCTAACTGTGATCAGATTTGTTACATTCTGATCGCAGTCTACGGAATAATTCGTTTAAAATTCCTCGTAAGTCCGTTTGTCGAAATTCCAGTTGGGGGGTCACAAATACATCAGTGACCATCTTTGATAAAAATTTCAGGGGCTGGTTCGGTTTAGATTTCAAGTTGTGACTGAAAACGTATGACCCATTTTACTGAAGTAAAACTCAGCCTTAGCTGCTGTCATGAAAACAGACTTTTAAAATAGTAACCTACCTCAGAAAAATACGATTCCAGCGCCATTTTCTTCGTTTTTCGAAAATAGACAATTTAGGCTTCAGAAATTCCGTTTTTCGGTATATTAAAGTCCGTTTACAGCCTGTTGAAGACGGCTGAAAAAGTAACTCAGCATGTTGTTTCGTGATTTAAATGTTATTAAATCGTGTTACAAGTGTCCGATCAACGGGTTTTTCCAAGAAAACAACGATTTAACATCAAGTATGATTTAACCAACCCTCAAACCAACAAGATTCCGTTTCATGACTCATTCCCATGTAAACATTGTGTAGCTATTATGTTCATGACTCATGTTTCACATTTTCTAGTATTCTTGTTATTTAGTGATTTAAACAACAACACATCATACTACAAATCATAATTTTGAACAAGATGAACCAAGGTAAAATGGGACTTACTACTAGCCTCTAGCTAGGGACGAAATCTAGTGAAGAAGTGTGAAGAAAAGATGGTGTAAAAGACTAGAACAATGCTCCTTTGAGAGTCCTTCAAGATGCACCTTCCATGATTGCACTTCAAAGCTTGAATGGGATGTGTAAAATGAAGAAGATGATGATGATGTTTAAAGGTGATGGTGGTGGATTCGGTTGGGGTAAACCGAATAGAGAGAGAGAGAAATGAATTGAGAGTGAAATCTTTGTGAAATGATAAGTTGTAAGAATGTGCCATACTTATATATGATTTGTTCACTATAACAAGTAAGTAATCCAATAAATAATTCAATTATAATCTTGCAAGATATATGAGGTATGGTAAGATGATATGTGGGGTCCCACTTGGGAACTAATATCGTTGGGGGGGGGGGGGGGTCTTGTTGCAAAAATTGTGACTAAATTGCAAGATGGTAGTTAGTTTCAAGTAACTAGATAATATATGTTGGTGTGATGATTTTTAGTGGGTATTATGGCATACGGGGATCATGACTAGCCATAAATATTAAAACAAAGTGTCTGCCAAAAATTTAGTGTCTCGGGTAATGTCCGGTTAAAGTGTTTAATTAGTCCGAAAAGGTCTTATATATATATTTTTGCAACACAAATTTTTCCCGATACTTAGGAAAATATACGGGACCGTTCTGCCATGTTTTTGCACTTTATTATTAATTTAAACATTCAGAGTTTTGTATTAAAGTGCAGAATTTTGTACTTAAAGTACGTTTTAGGCACATCCGGTCACTATAAACTTCACCTAGTGACGCAGTTCTACAATCCTCACCTCCCTACACTCACTACTAGTGTAGTAATCTATTCCCGGCTCATAATGGCCTCAGAGACAGTAACTGTCTGATGCTGGCTATGTCAGCATGTTTGCTGGGTTATCCGTATAGTGTGCTCACTGTGCTTTTGTGCATCAAGGTTGTCACTAAGGGTTGTGTGTAAATAATAGAGTGACAGTAATAAAGTATGATGCATGAACATGTATATATATCAGAATTCAAGTAGCAGTTTAACCACAGTTGCAAGCAAGCACAGTAATTAAGCAGTAATTAAATATTAATTAGTTCGTACGGATACCTGGTTTGGTGAGGGTTGTCACAGACACGGGGCCGTGTCCGCTGAACACGGGGTCGTGTCCAGCATACTGTTTGCAGTTTTGTCCGAAAATGCTAATGTTTCGTGCTAACTTTTGGTGTATTCTTTCAGATGGCTAGGAAGTTCACGAGGTTTAACGCAAATGAGCTCGATGCTAGGGCTAGATATGAAGTACTTCAAACAAGACCGGAAGAATACCCGACACAAGCATGCATGGATTTGTTTGCATTGGTGAACCAGCTTGATCGCTTCAACAACCTTGTCACAGGACCACTAAGAGTTGCTTTAACAACTCGACTCCGTTCCGTCCATGAATGCACTTTGGAATTCTATAGCACCTTCACGTTCAACTCAAGGTGCGACCCATTCGACAATGACGGGGTAGCATTCCGATGTGGGGGAACCAAGTATTCGATCTCCATGGCACAATTTAGATCGATTGTCAGGTTGTATGCGGAAGAAGATGCAGGTAACGAGGAAAATACTGGAGGGATGCGAGAGATAGATGAGAACGACCGCCAAGCCGCGTGGGCTCAGATTGGTGAAGGGCATTACAATCCGAGCAGCACTAAGAGCACGAAGTTGAGGGATCCGCTCTACCGATACATCCATAGTGTCACACCCCGACCACATAAAACGAGAAACACGTGGCGGAAACGTCGGGGAGTGTTGTAACAGAATTATTGTTTCACAACCATGGCATACAAAGTTATATTTTATTTATCAACAAGAGAGTTACATTGTCTTTAAACATGAAACCAAGAGTACATAACATAATTAAACTAAGTCTATCTTCGTTTTATGTCTCTAAGGCACAGGTCCGCCCTAATGTCACGATCATCATCCTAAGCGACAGCTCCTGAAAACACATGTGAAAATAGGTACGTCAGCATAAAAATGCCTGTGAGATACATAGGTTTTGTGAAAATAGGATTCATGACTTCGGTTTTAAAAGAAAGGTTTAATAAAAATTAGTCATGAATCTTGTTAAGTATTTTCTTTTATAAATCATATGAAAACTTGATAAGAAATCAGATTATATAAAAGAAAGGTGTATGGTTAATGAAATAACCAAGTAGAAAGAGTTGTATAAAATAAACTGTTTTGTAAAACAATGTCTTGTGAAAAATATGTTATTTGTGTAAAATGTAATATATCTATACTGAAATGATTTAATTAACGCTACGATATGTAATATTATACAAGCACTTATATACAAGAAGTACCAGCGGCGTATCCACCATGCTTGTATCATATTACACACGCCTCGTTACTTAAATCACTTACCCAAACCAACCACCATTTGTAAATTGTTCATGTATAAATCAATTGTCAAGTGTTATTGTGTAAACCATATCAAAATGTCTATGTCTAATGTAAATCACTAAATGTGTATATCAATATCAAAATGTTTATGTTTAATGTAAATCATGAATTGTGTACCCAAAAATATCATGTATGGCAAGTGAAATACATCAACTAAACCATAGGTAAAATGCACAAAAACAGGGTATCGAATTAAACATAGTTTAAATCAAAGTTATGTTTTGTGGAACAAATGCATGCTATACTGATACAAACATCTATGCGGTATTGTTATAATGCATACATTCAAGCCTTGTGACTGTGGTGATAGACCTTTAAACAAATTAAAGGTTTATCTGTGTTATGTTTATCGAATTCGGTTATTCCTTCCATCCAAACATACCTAGGATGTCAGGAACGGGAGTTGTCAATTCCTATGGTACCACTACCTACTAACGAATGGCGTAGCTAATGTTAATGAATGTATTTTTGTCCCATTTAAACAAACCAAATATCATACCAAAATGTAAGCATGTGAAAACAATGCACTAAGTATGTAATCAAATGAACATACATAGCGTGAAATGTAATGTAAAACAATGTACTAAGTATGCAACAAAGGACATACGTAGGAAAAACACAATGAAATCATGTACTGTAAGTGTATTAATGAACATAATAAGCATATGATATGAAAACATGGAAAGCATGAAAGTAACAAGTAGGCACATGTGTTTCACCACAAAACAGTTTGAAAACAGTAAAAGAGGGGTCTATGTACTCACTTGAGATTGCTTAGTAGTCCTTGAGTAACAACCAAACAATGCTAGAGATCACGGAAATCAAACGGCACCTAATATAGGTAACTATGTTAATATACCGGACCTAAATCGGAGGATTGGATAGAATGAGGGTTCGTAAACCAAACGAGTATGGAAACTCATGTAGTATGGTTTAACAAAGCCTTCATTCTAAAATGAAACCTAACCTAAGTGCTTACGACCCATTACGACCCGTTTAGGTAGCTTATGCTACTTTAACGCGTCGTTCGCGTAAAACGCGTTCGGAACGCCTAACTAGCCCTATGATAAGTAAAATATGCCTTAACATGTCCAATATTGTTGCCAAATCAGTTTAGATATCAAAAGTTATGTTACATATGTTTAATATGAATTTTGGCGTAAAAAGGGCATTTTGGTCATTTACCTAAGGCATATAAACTACCTATCATACAACTAACTAAACGCCGTGACCATAAGGTATAACCTCGGAAGGTTATTCCCTATACAACTATGGTCACCTAATGTGTTTGGTCGGATCCTAATGATCGACCAAACGGGTCGGGTTCGAAAGTATAAGCGATTGATTAGATCGCTTACCCTTACGACCCTAGACAAGCACAAAACTAAAAGTGACGAGCTAAGCATGTTAAAACATGCTTAACTAAGTTTAGGAAACATGTTTGGTATCAAAACAAAAGGTTTTTATACCTAAGAGTAGTTTGGTTACAAAATACGCAATAACACGCATTTTGGCCGAAACTACGACTCGTCACTGAGCTTAGATAACGTGGTAATCAGTAGGTATAGTCACTAGGGACTATAACCATCGTGATTACGCTCACGTTATGAAGTTCAAACGAAATTCGCATTGACCATAAACTGGTCAATGTAGAAAGTCAAAAAAAGTTTGACTTTAATGCTAAAAGAATAAAAGAACGAAGGAACACTTACAAAGGGTCCCCGAAAGCTTTGATTTCCAAATATTTCTCAGGTATGAAGCGTTTTTACACCTCAACTTAGAGAAGTTTTCAGAAATTAAGTGGGTTTTGAGTTGTGAATCAAAGGGGTATTTATAGGATTTGGACCACCGTTAGGATCGTTCCTCGAATACCGTGCTTTGATCTTGTCCCTACACTTGTTGTAACACTAAGGTAACTCTAATTGGCCCCCCACCATCAGGGATTAACATGTGGCATTGGGTTTGGGAGTGCTTAACAGCTGTAAACAGCTGTTAACTACATTCTGATGTTCTGGGGATGCCTTACGGACCGTAAGGGTGATGGCTACGGTCCGTAAGCCATCAACTTTGCTAAATTGTCAGTTTTAGTCCCTGTTATGCATTAAAGCCATTTCTGACACGTTTAAGGCCCGTTAAGCCAACGTTAAGGCCCTAAAATGATGCCTAAACATTGTGGACATGAAACATGCTCAAAAATATGCCGGATGTTGGTTCGTTTGGTCGTACGATCGCGATGTTCGGTTAATTACGACGGAATGCGCATAAGCGCGAAAAACGATCCAAATTGCGTGACGAATGGATTTTTCTCATGCCAAACACTAAAATAAAATATTTTAGTGCTTACATAAATTTTTGGATGTCCGGATGTATTCAGAACGTAAGTTATGCGCGAAAATGCAAACTTATGCACTTTTTGACACTTTTAGTCCCTGAATGAGCCAAAAGTTTATTTTAGCACACCGAACCCCTCAAAGCCTATTTCTAAGCTATGTAAAGGATATTTATGGTATGTTTAACTTATGGTCATGTTTCGGAATGTCTGTTACAGTTCAAATTGGCATACTTTCGCAGTTTGTCAAATTTAGTCCCTGTAAGCGAATTAACTTGATTTTGCCATACCAAAGCCTTCAAAACTTATTCCTAAGTTATGTAAAGGTTATTTAAGGTATGTTAAGTATATGATGATGTTCTGGAGTGTTTGTCCCGTTAAACTGATTACGTTTACGCACCAGTTTGCGTATAACTCTCCAGAAAGCGATATAGAGTTTGAAATTGAATAAAAGTCAAAACATGAAAAATGTCAAACATAAACAAACAAACATTGGGATCAAATAACTTTGTTTTATTAATAACTGAACTGTTCACAATGATCACGGACACAGGTGTCACAGTCTCCCCTACTTATGGAAATTTCGTCCCAAATTTATTTATATTTAGAGGAAACTCGTGAGAATAGATGCGGATACTTCGCCTTCATTTGATCTTCACGTTCCCAAGTAAACTCAGGTCCACGCTTAGATTCTCAGCGAACTTTGACCAATGGAATGCGCTTGCATTTGAGCCACTTGACTTCACGTTCCATGATTTCCACTGGCTTCTCAACAAATTTCAGTGTTTTATCAACACGAATTTCGTCAAGTGGTATGTGGAGGTTCTCATCAGCTAAACACTTCTTGAGATTGGACACGTGAAAGGTTGGATGAACATTTCCAAGTTCAGGAGGTAACTCAAGTCTGTAGGCTACCTTACCGATTCTTTCGACGATCTTGAATGGTCCAACATATCTAGGTGCAAGTTTTCCTTTCTTTCCAAATCTGATCACACCTTTCCAAGGTGAGACCTTAAGTAATACTCGATCACCGACTTGAAATTCCATGGGCTTGCGTCCTTGGTCCGCGTAACTCTTTTGACGGCTTCTAGCTGTTTGAAGGTTATCACGAACTTTCTTAACCTTATCAGTTGTCTCTAAAATGAGGGCAGGTCCAGTAAGCTGAGCGTCGCCGATCTCATTCCAACAGACTGGTGAACGCCATTTTCGACCATAGATAGCCTCGAAAGGAGCCATGTTGATGCTGGAGTGATAACTGTTGTTGTAGGAGAATTCAATTAACGGAAGATGTGAATCCCAACTACCACCAAAATCGATCACACAAGCTCTAAGCATATCCTCCAGAGTCTGGATTGTTCTTTCAGATTGACCATCCGTTTACGGATGATAAGCTGTGCTCAGATTAAGTTGGGTCCCCATAGCAGATTGCATGGTTCTCCAAAAATGAGAAGTGAAACGAGCATCTATGTCAGAAATGATGTTCAAAGGAACACCATGTCGAGCTACAATTTCATCCACATAGATTTTAGCAAGTTTGTCAGTAGAAAAATCCTCACGGATTGGCAAGAAATGCGCTGACTTAGTAAGACGATCAACAACTACCCAGATGGCATCATGACCTTTCTTTGTGCGCGGAAGTTTAGTAATGAGATCCATAGTAATGTTTTCCCATTTCCAAACTGGGATCTCTGGTTGCACCAATAAACCAGAAGGACGCTGATGTTCAGCCTTAACCTTAAGACAAGTAAGGCATTTTGATACATATAAGGCAATGTCTTTCTTCATACCAGGCCACCAATACTGAATACGAAGATCCTTATACATCTTATCTGAGCCAGGATGAACAGAATAACGAGACTTATGGGCTTCATCCATAAGCAAGGTGCGAAGATCATCTTGGCTTGGGACCCACAAACGGTCCATGAAGTAATACGATCCATCGTCCTTCAGCTCCAGACTAGGGGTTATGTGATAGGGAAATTCCTTATCCATCAAACCTTGTGAAACACAAGTGTGTTGAGCCTGAGAAATGCGGGCTTGAATATCGGATCGAGCTTGAATATCAGATCGAACACGAACACAATGAAGCTTAGTACGTTCCTTACGACTCAATGCATCGGCTACGACATTCGCCTTACCAGGATGGTAGCGAATTTCGCAGTGATAGTCGTTTAGAAGCTCAACCCAACGTCGTTGCCTCATGTTGAGTTCTTTCTGATTGAAGATATGCTGAAGACTTTTGTGGTCCGTGAAAACCACACATTTTGTACCGTACAAATAGTGTCTCCAGATCTTAAGAGCGAAGACAACTGCACCCAACTCAAGATCATGAGTGGTGTAGTTCTTCTCATGTATCTTCAACTGCCTCGATGCATATGCTATGACTTTGTTTCTTTGCATCAGAACGCAGCCAAGACCCAATTTAGATGCATCGCAATAAACGACGAAATCATCATTGCCCTCTGGCAAAGTCAGAACAGGCGCGTCGCAAAGCTTCTGCTTCAAGTTTTGAAAAGCTTCCTCTTGTTTGAATCCCCAATCAAAGGGCTTGTTCTTCTGAGTTAGAGCAGTTAGAGGAACTGCAATCTTCGAGAAGTTTTCAATGAAGCGGCGATAATAACCCGCAAGACCAAGAAAAGAACGAACTTCAGTAGGAGTAGTAGGCGTATCCCAATCCTTGATCGCACTGATCTTGGAGGGATCTACATGAATACCTTGTTCGTTGATAATATGCCCTAAGAATTGAACTTCTTTAAGCCATAATTCACACTTGGAGAATTTGGCGAAAAGTTGCTCTTTCTTTAGGAGTTCCAGAGTAAGACGAAGATGTTGCTCGTGATCAGCTCGCGTCTTAGAGTATATCAAGATGTCATCAATAAAAAAATGAAGAACTGATCCAAATAATGCTTGCAGACCCTATTCATTAAGTCCATGAAAACAGCAGGAGCATTAGTCAAACCGAATGGCATGACTGTGAACTCATAATGCCCATAATGTGACATCTGTGCTTATCTATCATTGTACAGACTCTGAACAATACAATATTAATAAAACAGTGTGTTTTGATCCCAATGTTTGTATTTATGTTTGATTTTATGCACATGTTGATTTTTGATCGATTTTGAACTCTATATCGCTTTCTGGGAAGTTATACGCAAACTGATGCGTAAACGTAATCAGTTTAACGCGACAAACACTCCGGAACAGCAACATAAGCTTAACATACCTTAAATAACCTTTACATAACTTAGAAATAAGTTTTAGAAGGTTTGGTATGGCAAAAACAAGTTTATTCGCTCACAGGGACTATTTGTGTCAAACTGCAAAAGTCTGCCATTCCGTAAGGCAACGTACAGTCCGAAACTTGATCATAATCTAAACATACCATAAATAACCTAAACATGGCTTAGAAATAAGCTTTGATAGGTTCGGTGTGCGAAAACATGCTTATATGATCTTACAGGGACTAAAAGTGTCAAAAACGACGTAAGTTTGCATTTTCGCGCATATCTTACGATCTGGCCACATCTGAACATCCAAAATTTTTGTACACACTAAAATATTTTTATTTTAGTGATCGGCATGCAAAAATACCACTCGTCGCTTAATTTGGTTCGTTTTCGCGTCCGTTTGAGTTTCGTCGTAATTTAACGAATAACGCGACCGTACGACCAAACGAGCCGACATCCGAGAGTTTTCCGAGCACATTTTGAGTCCTCTAAACTTTATTGACCTTGTAGAGCCTTGAAAATGGCTTAACGGGGGTCAAAAGGGCCTGAAATGAGCTTATTCTAGTACAGGGACCAAAACTGTCATTTGCTGATAGTTGAAGGCTTACGGACCGTAAGCCCTCCCTTACGGGTCCGTAAGGGACGCCCAGTGACAGAAACTTGATTTTTGGCTGCTGTTCCATAATTCAGGGACTTGTATGCAATTCTCTTGTTTTGGGCTCCAAGTAAACGACTCTCCAAGTAAATTAGCTGTTCCATAACACATGTAGGGCTGTGATTCTTTGCTTGTTGGCCACGTAAACACTTGTAATGATCATGTGCATCATCAACAAGTATAAATAGCCAACACATTTCACTTGAATCCTTGCTCATTTCCTTCTCTTCTCTACTCTAATCTGCTTTGGAGAGCTTTCTCATCTGATTGGGAGCTTATTTTCTTTGTAGAAAAGATAGCAAGGACTTTAGTGAGCATTCTTTCATTTCTTTTATTTCTTACTAGTTTAAAAAGTCAAACAGTGTTTGACTTTCAGTTTGACCAGTCAATTGGTCAAGTCAAAGTTCAATTGAACTTTGCAATGTGATTGTAATCACAATGGTTATAATCCTTAGTGATTATACCTACTGATTACCACATTAACTAGGCGTAGTGACGATTCAAAGTTTCGGTCAAAATGCGTTTTAGCACGCAATTTGCAACGGAACTATTTTCGGGTATCAAAACCCATTGTTTTGATACCAAATCTGTAGGTTAAACATGTTTTGACATGTTTAACTCGTCACTAATAGTTTGGTGCTTGTTTAGGGTCGTTAGTTAAGCGGTCTAAACAACCGCTTAGACTTTCGAACCCGACCCGTTTGGTCGATCATTAGGATCCGACCAAGCTTACTTAGTGATCATAGTTATATAGTGTCACACCCCGACCACGTAGAACATACGAAACGTGGCGGAAACATCGGGGAGTGTTGTAACAGAATTAATTGTTTCAAATCCATGGCAATTGAAGTTTCGTTTTATTGATTAAAAGTGTTACAATGTCTAATCAAACAAGGAAATACAACATAATTAACTAGTCTTGCATCTTTTATTGTCACTAAAGCCCAAGTCTGCCTATATGTATCTTGATCATCTTATGCAACAGTTCCTGAAAAACACATGTGAAAATAGGTACGTCAGCATAAAAATGCCTGTGAGATACATAGGTTTTGTGAAAATAGGTTCCATGACTTATGTTTGAGAAAATGTTTAGTCATGAACCTTGTAATTTGCTTTGTTTTGTAAATCATTTGAAAAACAATGAGTTCAGATGATATGTATAAATAAGTGAATAATGTATGGTTAAATGAATAACCATAGTAGAATGGGTTTGTATAAGATAAGTTGTTTGTAAAACAATGTCTTGTGAAAAGTATGTTATTTGTGTAAAATGTTCTATGCCTCAAACTGAAATGATTCAAATAACGCTACAATATGTAATACCATACAAACGCTTATATATAGGAAGTACCAGCGGCGTATCCACCATGCTTGTATCATATTACACACGCATCGTTACTTAATCACTAAATCAAACCAAAACACCAAAGTAATGTTTAACAGTTGTAGAAATGTTTATGTATGGTCAAATATGGTTCACACGGTTCACCGATACAAACGGTTCACAGATACAGATGGTTCACAGAGTACAAACGGTTCACAGATACAAACGGTTCACAGATACAAACGGTTCACAGATACAAACGGTTCACAGATACAAACGGTTCACGGAGTCAAATGATTACAACGGTTCACATAGTCAAATAGTTATAAACGGTTCAAAATGTAATATAAGGTGTTCATATACTAGATGAGCATATGCAACAAAATGTAATGTAAAACAATGTACTAAGTAATGCACACAATGGGCACACCTAGCATAAGATGTAATGAAATCATGTACTATAATGTACTAACGAACATAGCATGTATATGATGTGAAAACAGGAAAGCATGAAAGTAACAAGTAGGCACATGTGTTCCACCCCAAAACAGTTTGGAAAACAGTAAAAGAGGGGTCTATGTACTCACCTGAGATTGCTCAGTAGTTCTGGAGTGACAACTAAACAATGCTAGAGATCGCGGATATCAAACGGCACCTAGTATAGGTAACTATGTTAATAAACCGGACCTAGATCGGAAGATTGGGTAGCATTAGGGTTTGTAAACCAAACGAGTGTAGAGACTCGTGTCATTTGGTTTAACAAAGCCTACATACTAAATGAAACTTAACCTGAGTGATTTCGACCCATTACGACCCGTTTAGGTAGCTTATGCTACTTTAACGCGTCGTGCGCGTGAAACGCGTTCGGACCGCCTAACTAGCTCTATGACAAGTGTTATATGCCTAAACATATTACATAATCAGTTATGTGACAAAGGTTTAGGTTACATATGCTTAATTACCAATTATACATGAAAAGGGTATTCTGGTAATTTACCTAAGGCATATAAACTACCTATCATACAACTACTTAAACGATGTGACCATAGGGTATAACCTCGGAAGGTTATTCCCTACCTACTATGGTCACCTAATGTGTTTGGTCGGATCCTAATGATCGACCAAACTGGGTCGGGTTCGAGGTATAAGCGATTTATTAGATCGCTTACCCTACGACCCTAGACAACGTGGTAATCAGTAGGCATAGTCCCAAGGGACTATAACCAACGTGATTACACTCACGTTGCGAAGTTCAAAAGAACTTCGCATTGACCATCACTGGTCAACGCTGAAAGTCAAACAAAGTTTGACTTTCTGACTCGAAAAGCAGTAAAATAAGGAAAAGAACGAAAGAATACTTACGAAGGGTCCCCGAATGCTAACCTCGATTCAAAAATCTCAGGTATGAAACAATAGTTTCAACTTAGAGTTTCTCAAATCAAAGTTCTAGTGATTTTAGCAATGGGGGTGGATGGGTATTTATAGGAATACCCGAACCGTTAAGATCGTTTCATGGAAAACGTGCCTTAATCCCATCCGTACATGTGTTGAAAAGTTATGGTGTTTAGGTGTTTAAATTCCATCCATACATGTGTTGCAAGGTCATGGTGCCTAAATTCCATCCTTATCCGCTGACTAAGCATTGTTAGAATGTGTGGTTGTGAATTAAACAACGGCTAATACATCGAATCTGGTCCCGAAAGTGCAAAACTGATCCAAATGACGCGACGCATGGATTTTTCTTATGCCGAACACTAAAATAAAATGTTTTAGTGCTTACATAAATTTTTGGATGTCCGGATGTATTCAGAACGTAAGTTATGCGCGAAAATGCAAACTTGTGCACTTTTTGACACTTTTAGTCCCTGAATGACCCAAAAGTTTATTTTAGCACACCGAACCCCTCAAAGCCTATTTCTAAGCTATGTAAAGGATATTTATGGTATGTTTAACTTATGGTCATGTTCCGGAATGTCTGTTACAGTTCAAATTGGCATACTTTCGCAGTTTGTCAACTTTAGTCCCTGTAAGCGATATAACTTTGATTTCACCACACCAAACCTTCCAAAACTTATATCTAAGTTATGTAAAGGTTATTTAAGGTATGTTAAACCTATTTCACTATTCCGGAGTGTTTGTTGCATTAAACTGGTTATATTTACGCATCAGTGCGTGTATAACCTTCCAGAAAGCGATTTAGAGCTTGAAATCGAACATGAGTTGATATGTGCAAAAGATACACATATTTATACAAGTCCAAAGTATGAAATACAATATTTCATTGGTTTGGCATTTGTTTGATGGTTGAAATGACACAGGTGTTACATATAGGGAATAACCCCTGAGGTTATACCTTATGATCACATAGGATTGGTTAGTCTTTTGCTAGTTAGCTTGTATGCCCTTAGGAAATGACCAAAACGCCCTTTTAAAGCATAAATCCGTATTTTGATTATGTGAACATATTTTTGACATATAATCTGATTTAGTAACATGTTTAGGCATAATTGGGCATGTAAGACTTGGCATAGCACATAGTTAACCATCCGAACATAGTCTTACGCTAATGACGCATTATAGTACGTAGCTTAGCATAATGGGTCGAAACGGGTCAAAAGCACTTAGTTAGACTTTCCAATCAGAATGTAGGGACTATTAAATCATACCATATGAGTTTAAATACTCATGTGATTTATAGAACCTCATTCTATCCTACCTCCCGATTTAGGATCCGTTTATTAACATAGTTACCTATACTAGGTGCCATTTGATTCCGTGATACTTGGAGCTTAAATTGGTCTTATTCTCAAGACTAATTAGCAATCCCAAGTGAGTACATAGTTCCCCTCTTTTACCGTTTTCAAATACTTTGGGGTGATTCACATGTACATATTTGTTACTTTCTTGTTTTACAAGCTTTTGTGACATAAACATGCTAGTTTCACTTAGTACATATTTAGTACATGTTTTCACTATGTTTTACTATGTGTGTTAAGCATGCTAGCACATTGATTTATTACACATTTGTTACATATGTTTACTTAGCATATGTACGCATTGTTTTACATGACATTTCTACTAGGTATGTTTGCTTAGCATACCTAGTACATGGTTTTCATAGCATGCTTACATTGGTTATGACATTTGGTGTGTTTAATCAGGACAATAATACATTCATTAACATTGATCACGCCGCTCGGTAGTATGTAATGGTACCATAGGAATTGACAACTCCCGTTTCCGACTTCCTAGGTTTGTTTGGAAGTTGGGAATGACAGAATCCGACTACATAACTTAGATGAACCTTTAATTTGTTTAAAGGTTTGTCGCCACAGTCGCAAGGCTTGAATGTATGCGATTAACATTACTGCATAAATGTTTGTAATCATAAAGCATTGTTTTTCTGCAAAACATAACATTTGATTAAAACTTAGGTTTATTCAAAAAACTTTGTTTTGTACATTTACCTATGGGGTTGAGTAATTACTAGTTATTCACCATACATGACATTTGTTTCACATCGACATAATCACATAGTTAAGTAAATACTTTTTACTTGCTATGCATATCATTTGGTTATACATGACATATTTCACAAATGACATCGTACATGGTTTACACTTAAACATTTAATATTGGTTTTAAACATGACATTTTGGTTGGTTATTGGTAAGTGACTTATGTAACGGGGCTATGGGTTATATGATAAGAGCATGGTGGATACGCCGCTGGTACTTCCTATATATAAGTGCTTTTATTGTATTACACATTGTTCCGTTATCTAAGCCACTTGACAAAAGACATGAAACATTTTTTTTACAAGGACACGACATTTTTATACAAAGTACATATTTTATACAATTCACTTTTACTTGGTTATTTATTTAACCATGCATAATTCTTTTATATCATTTGATTTTCATATCGATTTTCACATGATTTTATAAAAGAAAACATTTTACAAGGTTCATGACTATTTTTGGTTAAACACTTCTTTCAAATCCAAGTCATGAATCTGCATAAACAAAACCTATGTATCTCACAGGCATTTTTATGCTGACGTACCTATTTTTACATGTGTTTCAGGTGCTGATGCATGATGATGTTTGTGCTTCACTTAGGCGGACTCGGGCTTTAGTGACTTAAAAGACAATTATTATGTTATGTTTTATTTAAATTCCAAGACGATGTAAACTTTAATTCAATAATACATAATTTTTATTACCATGGTTGTTGAAACAATGATTCTGTTACAACACTCCCCGACGTTTCCGCCACGGTTTGTTGTTTTAACGTGGTCGGGGTGTGACAGAAGAGTTGGTATCAGAGCCAATGGTTATAGGGAATTAGGTTATTAGTAATGCTTTGACCTAGACTATAACTTCTTAGGACCCTAACACAAGTAATCTTGTGTTTAGATCTTAAAACAATACACGTCACCTATCCTTAGGTGATTACCAAAACATGAACACAAATTTCCAAAATGATTTTGAAATCAATCATCTATCCTTAGATGATTTCTCTTGGTCTTGTACCTTCCAAATTTTCAAAATCTCGTCAAAGTTTGGGTCTAAATAATGTGAACACGTGCAAACTGGAAGAGTGAATGCCTGTACCCTGAGTTTTCTGTCTAAGGCTAGAGTGTTCGTACAAATCCACAATATCGGACCAGTCACTCTTACCTGGGAACTCTTGGGGTGAGTATTCACTTATAGGCGAGCATAGGGCTGTAAACGAACCAAACGTTCGGCGAACAGTTCGTGAACCGTTCGGCGGGAAGTTCGTTTATTAAACAAACGAACACGAACAATAAATTTCGTTCGTTTAGTTAAATGAACAAACATGAACATAAGACGTGTTCGTTCGTTTATGTTCGTGAACGTTCGGTAACATGTTCGTTTATGTTCGATAGTTCATTAGTGTTTTTAGTTTTTATATTTATTTAAATACTTCAAAATTCCGACAAATTAAATATCTAATAAGTGTCAGTGTATTATATATTCTGTTCATGAACGATTGCTCGTGTTCGTTTGTTTCCATTTATGTTCATGAACATTAGTTTGTGCTCATTTGTGGTCGTCAACGTTCGTTGCCTAAAATTAACAAACAGACACAAACGAACACGAACAAGTTCATTTCCTTAACAAACGAACACGAACATAAAATCTCGTTCGATAAGTGTTCGTGAACGGTTCGCAAACACATATATTTCTTAACAAACGAACACGAACAAGGTCTTGTTCGTGTTCGTTCGGTTCGTTTACAGCCCTAGGCGAGCATGTCTTCAGTGATACATTATTATGACCTATTTACTTTGATTTGTCACTGTGTGTCGTTTGTTTGCTTTGTGGTAACAAACAAATGACCACCATCCTTGCATTTTTGTCGATTTTATTGATATCTCATTTCTTTCATCACGTCATCTCACTCGTTTTCTCTCATGTTTCCTCTTTTAGAATGCCTCCTCGACGCGAAAATCCGCTATCGAATGCCGAACTGGCAGAAATCATCGCGCAGCAAATGGCTGCTGCGTTCCCCAATCTCATTGCTCAATGGAACCAAGCCAACAATGACAATAATGCACCTGCTCCGTGCAATTTCAAAAGTTTTAACTCGGCTAAACCACTCAAGTTTAGTGGTTCTGAGGGAGCAACTGGGCTCCTACAGTGGTTTGAGAGTCTTGAGAGCACCTTTCGCCATGTTCAGTGTCCGAACAACCGTAAGGTCGAGTTTGCGTCAAGTGTATTTAAAAAGAGGGCTCTTACCTGGTGGAATGGGGTAATGAGAGACCGAGGTGCTGAGGTTGCTTTGGGTCAGACATGGGAGGAACTTAGGGCTCTCATGATGAGAGAATTTTGTCCTCGTCACGAGCAGAGGGCACTTGAAAATGAGTTCCATGACTTAAAGCAAGACAGTGGTGAACACCGGGCTTACACTGACCGATACGAGGAGTTAAGCTTGCTCTGTCCCACTATGGTCACGCCTTTGGATAAGGCTATTGAGAAATACATAGATGGTTTGCCAGATCCTGTTTAGGATATTGTCACTGGCAGCAACCCTACTACCGTCCGACAGGCCATTGAGCTAGCTGCAACCCTTACTGAATCGCAAGTCAAGAAGGGTAAACTCCACAGAAAAGGTGACAAGAAGCAGAAACAGTCTGATAGCACCACTGAGAAAAAGGGCAAGAAGGCTGCTGAGTCTTCAAAGAAATCAAGGATGCGTAAGGCTTCCAAGAATTTCGCTATCACTGCTCAGACTAATCAGGCTGCTCCTAATCAGGCAGCACAGAATCAGGCTGCATAACCTGCTGCCAAACGGCAGTATGCTGGAAATGCACCTCTGTGCAACAGATGTAACAGCCACCACCAGCCACAGTTGCAATGCCGCATCTGCACGAATTGTGGCAAGTCTGGTCATCTTGCGAACACCTGCCGTTTTGCTCCTAATCAAAATCAGGCAGCTCAAAACCAAGCTGTACAAAACCCTGCCCAGAATCCTGCACGACCTCACTTTCCGCCTGGTTCATGTTACAATTGTGGGGATCTGACCCACTACAGAAACAACTGCCCGAGGTTGGCAAACGCAAATCAGGCACCGGCTCGTGGTAGAGTTTTTAATATCAATGCTAATGAGGCTCGCGCAGATAACGAAGTGGTGAACGGTACGTTCCTTGTTAACAACCATCCTGCTTCTGTTCTATTTGATTCGGGTGCCGATAAGAGTTTTGTGTCCTTAGCTTTTGAGCCTTTGCTTTCGATGACTAGAACAAAACTAGGAAAGCCCTTGACAGTAGAAGTAGCTAGTGGTGAACCCGTTGTACTTGATTCCGTTCTTCGAAACTGCCAATTGAACCTTAATAACCATCTTTTCCCTATCGACCTCACACCGATGCAACTCGGGAGCTTTGATGTTATAGTGGGAATGGATTGGTTAGCCAAGTACCATGCTGAGGTGGTTTGCTTTGAGAAGATCGTCCGTATACCGCTTTCGACTGGTGAGATCTTAGAAGTTCGTGGGGAGAAACCTGTCAAACTCATGTCTTGTACCCAAGTCCAAAAATACCTACGAAAGAAATATGCCGCTTTCTTGGCACATGTTGTAGAGGATAAAGGCAAGGGTAAGACTACCCAAGACATCCCTGTTGTTCGGGATTATCCTGAGGTATTTCCTGAAGAATTACCTGGATTACCCCCTGTACGCCAAGTTGAGTTTCGCATTGATTTTGTGCCTGGTGCAAATCCCATTGCTAAGTCACCTTACCGTCTTGCACCATCTGAGATGCAAGAGTTATTTAAGTAGCTTCAGGAGCTATCTGACAAAGGATTCATCCGTCCGAGCTTTTCCCCTTGGGGCGCTCCTGTCCTATTCGTGAAAAAGAAATATGGATGTTTTAGGATGTGTATCGATTATCGTGAGCTTAATAAGCTTACCATCAAGAATCGATATCCCCTACCTCGCATTGATGATCTCTTTGATCAGCTACAAGGTGCTACTTGCTTTTCAAAGATTGATTTACGTTCTGGGTATCATCAACTTCGAGTTCTCGAAGAAGATATTCCCAAAACTGCTTTTTGTACTCGATATGGTCATTATGAGTTCACTGTTATGCCTTTCGGTTTAACAAATGCTCCTGCTGTTTTCATGGACTTGATGAATAGGGTTTGTAAGCCTTATTTGGACAAGTTCATCATTGTATTCATTGATGATATTCTAATCTATTCTAAGACGCGAGCTGATCATGAACATCATCTTCGTCTTACAATGGAGCTTCTAAAGAAAGAACAGCTTTTCGCCAAATTCTCCAAGTGCGAATTCTGGCTTAAGGAAGTTCAATTTTTGGGGCACATTGTTAACGAACAAGGTATACATGTAGATCCTGCCAAAATCAGTGCGATTAAGGATTGGGATACTCCTACTACTCCTACCGAGGTTCGATCATTTCTTGGTCTCGCGGGTTATTACCGCCGTTTCATTGAAAACTTCTCCAAAATTGCGGTTCCTCTCACTGCTTTAACTCAGAAAAGCAAACCTTTTGAGTGGGGACCCAAACAGGAAGAAGCTTTCCAGACCTTGAAACAGAAACTCTGTGATGCACCTATCCTATCTTTGCCCGAGGGTAACGACGATTTTGTCGTGTACTGTGATGCATCCAACTTAGGCCTTGGCTGCGTTCTTATGCAAAGAAACAAAGTTATAGCCTATGCATCAAGACAGCTGAAGGTACATGAGAAGAACTACACCACTCATGATCTTGAGTTAGGTGCAGTAGTCTTTGCTCTCAAAATCTGGAGACACTACCTGTACGGTACAAAGTGTGTAGTGTTTACTGACCACAAAAGTCTCCAGCATATTTTTAATCAGAAAGAACTAAACATGAGACAACGACGTTTGGTTGAACTCCTAAACGACTACGATTGCGAAATTCGCTACCATCCTGGTAAGGAGAATGTCGTGGCTGACGCATTGAGTCGTAAGGAACGTGTCAAGCTTCATTGTGTTCAGGTTCGATCTGACATTCAATCCCGCATAATTCAGGCTCAACATACTTGTGTTACACAAGACTTGATGGGTAAAGAATTACCGTGCCATACAAATCCTGAGCTTGAACTGAGAGACTTTGGGATACTCTATTACATGGGCCGTTTATGGGTCCCAAGTATAGATAATCTTCGCACCTTGCTAATGGATGAAGCTCATAAGTCTCGTTATTCTATTCATCCTGGTGCGGACAAAATGTATAAGGATCTTCGAACCCAGTATTGGTGGCCGGGTATGAAGAAGGACATTGCCTTATATGTTTCCAAATGCCTTACTTGTCTTAAGGTTAAGGCAGAACATCAACATCCCTCTGGATTATTGGAGCAACCAGAGATTCCGGTTTGGAAATGGGAAAACATTTCTATGGATCTCATTACCAAGTTACCGCGCACTAAAAGAGGTCACGACGCCATTTGGGTTATTGTTGATCGTCTTACAAAGTCAGCACATTTCTTGCCGATCCGCGAGGATTTATCTGCTGACAAGCTTGCCAAGTTATATGTTGATGAGATTGTATCTCGACATGGTGTTCCTTTGAACATTATATCTGACAGAGATGCTCGATTCTCGTCTCGCTTTTGGAGAACCATGCAATCTGCCATGGGAACCCAACTTAATTTGAGCACAGCATACCATTCACACACAGATGGTCAATCTAAGAGAACAATCCAGACACTGGAGGATATGCTTAGAGCGTGTGTGATCGATTTTGGTGGTAGTTGGGATTCGCATCTACCGTTGATCGAATTCTCCTACAACAATAGCTATCACACGAGCATCAAAATGGCTCCTTTCGAAGCTTTATACGGTCGAAAATGTCGTTCACCAGTCTACTGGAATGAGATAGGTGAAGCTCAGTTTACTGGACCTGAACTCATTCTAGAGACTACAGATAAGGTCAAGAAGATTCGTGATAACCTTCAGGCAGCTAGAAGCCGTCAAAAGAGTTATGCGGATCTACGACGCAAGCCTTTAGAATTTCAAGTCGGTGATCACGTCCTACTCAAGGTATCCCCTTGGAAAGGTGTGATTAGATTTGGAAAGAAAGGAAAACTTGCACCACGTTATGTTGGACCATTCAAGATCGTTGAAAGAGTCGGAAAAGTAGCCTACAGACTTGAGCTACCTCCTGAACTTGGAAATGTTCACCCGACATTCTCCGTGTCCAATCTCAAAAAGTGTTTAGCTGATGAGAACCTCCACATACCACTTGATGAAATTCGTGTTGATAACACGATGCACTTCGTTGAAAAACCTGTGGAGATAGTGGACCGTACATTTAAAACAGTTGAAGAACTAACGGATTCATTTAGTCAAGGTTCGCTGGGAATCCAAACGTGGCCCAGAGTTTACTTGGGAATGTGAGGACCAGATGAAGACGAAATATCCGCATTTGTTCTCACAAGTTTCCTCTAAATAAATTTCGGGACGAAATTTCCTAAAGTAGGGGAGACTGTGACATCTGTGCTTATCTATCATTGTACAGACTCTGAACAATACAATATTAATAAAACATTGTGTTTGGATCCCAATGTTTGTATTTATGTTTGATTTTATGCACATGTTGATTTTTGATCGATTTTGAACTCTATATCGCTTTCTGGGAAGTTATACGCAAACTGATGCGTAAACGTAATCAGTTTAACGCGAAAAACACTCTGGAACAGCAACATAAGCTTAACATGCCTTAAATAACCTTTACATAACTTAGAAATAAGTTTTAGAAGGTTTGGTATGGCAAAAACAAGTTTATTCGCTCACAGGGACTATTTGTGTCAAACTGCAAAAGTCTGCCATTCCGTAAGGCAACGTACAGTCCGGAACTTGATCATAAGCTAAACATACCATAAATAACCTAAACATGGCTTAGAAATAAGCTTTGATAGGTTCGGTGTGCGAAAACATGCTTATATGATCTTACAGGGACTAAAAGTGTCAAAAACGACGTAAGTTTGCATTTTCGCGCCTATCTTACGATCTGGCCACATCTGAACATCCAAAATTTTTGTACACACTAAAATATTTTTATTTTAGTGATCGGCATGCAAAAATACCACTCGTCGCTTAATTTGGTTCGTTTTCGCGTCCGTTTGAGTTTCGTCATAATTTAACGAATAACGCGACCGTACGACCAAACGAGCCGGCATCCGAGAGTTTTCCGAGCACATTTTGAGTCCTCTAAACTTTATTGACCTTGTAGAGCCTTGAAAATGGCTTAACGGGGGTCAAAAGGGCCTGAAATGAGCTTATTCTAGTACAGGGACCAAAACTGTCATTTGCTGATAGTTGAAGGCTTACGGACCGTAAGCCCTCCCTTACGGTCCGTAAGGGACGCCCAGCGACAGAAACTTGATTTTTGGCTGCTGTTCCATAATTCAGGGACTTGTATGCAATTCTCTTGTTTTGGGCTCCAAGTAAACGACTCTCCAAGTAAATTAGCTGTTCCATAACACATGTAGGGCTGTGATTCTTTGCTTGTTGGCCACATAAACACTTGTAATGATCATGTGCATCATCAACAAGTATAAATAGCCAACACATTTCACTTGAATCCTTGCTCATTTCCTTCTCTTCTCTACTCTAATCTGCTTTGGAGAGCTTTCTCATCTGATTGGGAGCTTATTTTCTTTGTAGAAAAGATAGCAAGGACTTTAGTGAGCATTCTTTCATTTCTTTTATTTCTTACTAGTTTAAAAAGTCAAACAGTGTTTGACTTTCAGTTTGACCAGTCAATTGGTCAAGTCAAAGTTCAATTGAACTTTGCAATGTGATTGTAATCACAATGGTTATAATCCTTAGTGATTATACCTACTGATTACCACATTAACTAGGCGTAGTGACGAGTCAAAGTTTCGGTCAAAATGCGTTTTAGCACGCAATTTGCAACGGAACTATTTTCGGGTATCAAAACCCATTGTTTTGATACCAAATCTGTAGGTTAAACATGTTTTGACATGTTTAACTCGTCACTAATAGTTTGGTGCTTGTTTAGGGTCGTTAGTTAAGCGGTCTAAACAACCGCTTAGACTTTCGAACCCGACCCGTTTGGTCGATCATTAGGATCCGACCAAGCTTACTTAGTGATCATAGTTATATAGGGAATAACCCCTGAGGTTATACCTTATGATCACATAGGATTGGTTAGTCTTTTGCTAGTTAGCTTGTATGCCCATAGGAAATGACCAAAACGCCCTTTTAAAGCATAAATCCGTATTTTGATTATGTGAACATATTTTTGACATATAATCTGATTTAGTAACATGTTTAGGCATAATTGGGCATGTAAGACTTGGCAAAGCACATAGTTAACCATCCGAACATAGTCTTACGCTAATGACGCATTATAGTAGCTTAGCATAATGGGTCGAAATGGGTCAAAAGCACTTAGTTAGACTTTCCAATCAGAATGTAGGGACTATTAAATCATACCATATGAGTTTAAATACTCATGTGATTTATAGAACCTCATTCTATCCTACCTCCCGATTTAGGATCCGTTTATTAACATAGTTACCTATACTAGGTGCCGTTTGATTCCGTGATACTTGGAGCTTAAATTGGTCTTATTCTCAAGACTAATTAGCAATCCCAAGTGAGTACATAGTTCCCCTCTTTTACCGTTTTCAAATACTTTGGGGTGATTCACATGTACATATTTGTTACTTTCTTGTTTTACAAGCTTTTGTGACATAAACATGCTAGTTTCACTTAGTACATATTTAGTACATGTTGTCACTATGTTTTGCTATGTGTGTTAAGCATGCTAGCACATTGATTTATTACACATTTGTTACATATGTTTACTTAGCATATGTACGCATTGTTTTACATGACATTTCTACTAGGTATGTTTGCTTAGCATACCTAGTACATGGTTTTCATAGCATGCTTACATTGGTTATGACATTTGGTGTGTTTAATCGGGACAATAATACATTCATTAACATTGATCACGCCGCTCGGTAGTATGTAATGGTACCATAGGAATTGACAACTCCCGTTTCCGACTTCCTAGGTTTGTTTGGAAGTTGGGAATGACAGAATCCGACTACATAACTTAGATGAACCTTTAATTTGTTTAAAGGTTTGTCGCCACAGTCGCAAGGCTTGAATGTATGCGATTAACATTACTGCATAAATGTTTGTAATCATAAAGCATTGTTTTTCTGCAAAACATAACATTTGATTAAAACTTAGGTTTATTCAAAAAACTTTGTTTTGTACATTTACGTATGGGGTTGAGTAATTACTAGTTATTCACCATACATGACATTTGTTTCACATCGACATTATCACATAGTTAAGTAAATACTTTTTACTTGCTATGCATATCATTTGGTTATACATGACATATGTCACAAATGACATCGTACATGGCTTACACTTAAACGTTTAATATTGGTTTTAAACATGACATTTTGGTTGGTTATTGGTAAGTGACTTATGTAACGGGGCTATGGGTTATATGATAAGAGCATGGTGGATACGCCGCTGGTACTTCCTATATATAAGTGCTTTTATTGTATTACACATTGTTCCGTTATCTAAGCCACTTGACAAAAGACATGAAACATTTTTTTTACAAGGACACGACATTTTTATACAAAGTACATATTTTATACAATTCACTTTTACTTGGTTATTTATTTAACCATGCATAATTCTTTTATATCATTTGATTTTCATATCGATTTTCACATGATTTTATAAAAGAAAACATTTTACAAGGTTCATGACTATTTTTGGTTAAACACTTCTTTCAAATCCAAGTCATGAATCTGCATAAACAAAACCTATGTATCTCACAGGCATTTTTATGCTGACGTACCTATTTTTACATGTGTTTCAGGTGCTGATGCATGATGATGTTTGTGCTTCACTTAGGCGGACTCGGGCTTTAGTGACTTAAAAGACAATTATTATGTTATGTTTTATTTAAATTCCAAGACGATGTAAACTTTAATTCAATAATACATAATTTTTATTACCATGGTTGTTGAAACAATGATTCTGTTACAACACTCCCCGACGTTTCCGCCACGGTTTGTTGTTTTAACGTGGCCGGGGTGTGACACATAACGAGTGCGGAACGCTGTCTTGGGAATATCTTCTTCATGCACACGAAGTTGATGATATCCAGATCGCAGATCAATCTTTGAAAAATAAGAAGCGCCCTGTAACTGATCAAAGAGATCATCTATGCGAGGTTGGGGGTATCGATTCTTGATGGTAAGCTTGTTAAGCTCACGATAATCGATACACATCCTAAAAGATCCATCCTTCTTCTTGAAAAAAAGAACGGGAGCACCCCAAGGTGAAAAGCTAGGACGGATAAAACCTTTGTCAGAGAGTTCCTGAAGCTGCTTAGCCAACTCTTGCATCTCAGACGGTGCAAGACGATATGGAGATCTGGCAATGGGATTTGCACCAGGTACGAGATCACTACGGAACTCGACTTGGCGTGCTGGGGGTAAACCAGGTAACTCTTCAGGAAACACATCAGGAAAATCCCGAACAACAGGGATATCTTGAATAGACTTACCTTTGCCCTTATCTGCTACAACATGTGCCAAAAAGGCCACATAGTTCTTTCGCAGATACTTCCTAGCTTTAAAACAAGACATGAGTTTGAGACCACCAGCAGGTTTCTCACCACGAACCTGTAGGATCTCGCCTGTCGAAAGTGGCACATGAACAATCTTCTCAAAACAAACTACCTCTGCGCGATGCTTGGCTAACCAATCCATACCCAAAATAACGTCGAAGCTTCCAAGTCGCATAGGCGTGAGGTCAATAGGAAAAAGATGGTCGTTAAGGTTCAACTGGCAGTTGCGAAGAACAGAATCAAGTACAATGGGTTCACCACTAGCAACTTCTACTGTCAAAGACTTACCTAGTTTCGTTCTAGACACGCGAAGCAATGGCTCAAAAGATAATGACACAAAACTCTTATCGGCACCCGAATCAAAAAGAACAAATGCAGGTTGATTATTAATAAAGAACGTACCGTTCACCACTTCATTGTCTGCTTGTGCCTCTTGTGCATTCATGTTGAAAACTCGCCCTCGAGCCTGAGCCTGATTCTGATTTGGATTAGCATTCACCAATCTTGGACATTGATTACGGTAGTGGGTCAGATCCCCACAGTTGTAACAAGAACCTGGTGGGTAGTGTGGTCGTGCAGCTTGACCCTGTTGCTGAGCAGGAGGCTGAGCAACTTGTCGAGCCGGGTTCTGAACTGCCTGATTCTGAGCAAACCGATAAACATCAGCAAGATGACCTGACTTCCCACAGTTAGTACAGAAACGGCATGGAAGTTGCGGATGATGGTGACTGTTGCATCTATTGCACAAAGGTGCATTCCCTGCATAACGCTTATTCGCTGGAGGCTGTGCGGGTTGGTTGGGAGCTGCCTGGTTAACTTGGGCAGTGACAACAAAATTTTGGGAAGCCTTACGCTTCCTTGACCCTTTCGAAGAACCAGATTCCTTACCCTTCTTGTTCTTACCCTTCTTGTCATCCTCTTTGTCAGACGCCTGCTTCTTACCTTTGTCACCCTTTTTATGCAGCTTTCCCTTTCGAACCTGCGACTCAGTCAATGTCGCTGCTAACTCGATCGCCTGACGGAGTGTGGTAGGGTTACTACCAGTAATGATGTCTTGTACTGAGTCAGGTAGACCATCGATGTACCTTTCGATAGCCTTGTCGAGTGGGGTAACCATTGTTGGGCAAAGCAGACTCAACTCCTCATACCTATCAGTATACGCCCTGTGCTCACCACTGTCTTGTTTCAAGTCATCAAACTCTCTCTCCAAAGCTCGCAGTTCATGACGAGGACAGAACTCCCTCATCATAAGAGCTCTAAGTTCAGCCCATGTTTGTGCTAGAGCAACTTCTGCACCACGGTCTCTCATAACCCCGTTCCACCATGTAAGAGCCCTCTTCTGAAACACACTCGAAGAAAACTCGACCTTGCGATTTTCAGGACACTGAACGTGACGGAAAGTATTCTCAATGCTCTCGAACGATTGAAGAAGCCCAGTTGCTCCCTCAGAACCACTAAACTTGAGCGGTTTAGCCGAGTTAAAACCCTTGAAGTTGCATGGAGCATTGTGGTTGTTGTTGGCTTGGTTCCGTTGAGCAATAAGGTTTGGGAACGCAGCAGCCATTTGCTGCGCAATGATTTCTGCCAGTTCGACATTCGCTATCTGATTCTAGCGTCGAGGAGGCATTCTAAAAGAGGAAACATGAAAGGAAACGAGTGAGATGATTGGGTGAAAAGAATGAGATGAAACAAAATCAACAAAAGCAAAGATGGTGGTCATTCGTCCGCATCACAAAGCAAACAAACGACACACAGTGACTAATCAAAGTAAATGGGTGAAAAATAATGTATCGTGAAGACATGCTCGCCTGTAAGTGAACACTCACCCCAAGAGTTCCCAGGTAAGAGTGACTGGTCCGATTATGTGGATTTGTACGAACACTCTAGCCTTAGACAGAAAACCTAGGGTACAGGCATTCACCCTTCCAGTTTGCACGTGTTCACACTATTTAAAACCCAACACCTTAACGAGATTTTGAAAATTTAAAGGGGTTCAAAACCATATAACAGAGGGTTCAAAACCTAGCAATCAATCGTCCAAAAATAGATGATTAATTTTTCAAAGCGGATTCGAACTTGATGTTCCCGTTGTGGTTATCACCTAAGGATAGGTGAAGTGCATGTTTTAAGATCTAAACACAAGATAACTTGTGTTGGGGTCCTAGAAAGGTTATAGTCTAGGTCAAAGCATTACTAATAACCTAATTCCCTATAACCATTGGCTCTGATACCAACTCTTCTGTCACACCCCGACCACGTAAAACGAGAAACACGTTGCGGAAACGTCGGGGAGTGTTGTAACAGAATTATTGTTTCACAACCATGGCATACAAAGTTATATTTTATTTATCAACAAGAGAGTTACATTGTCTTTAAACATGAAACCAAGAGTACATAACATAATTAAACTAAGTCTATCTTCGTTTTATGTCTCTAAGGCACAGGTCCGCCCTAATGTCACGATCATCATCCTAAGCGACAGCTCCTGAAAACACATGTGAAAATAGGTACGTCAGCATAAAAATGCCTGTGAGATACATAGGTTTTGTGAAAATAGGATTCATGACTTGGGTTTTAAAAGAAAGGTTTAATAAAAATTAGTCATGAATCTTGTTAAGTATTTTCTTTTATAAATCAAATGAAAACTTGATAAGAAATCAGATTATATAAAAGAAAGGTGTATGGTTAATGAAATAACCAAGTAGAAAGAGTTGTATAAAATAAACTGTTTTGTAAAACAATGTCTTGTGAAAAATATGTTATTTGTGTAAAATGTAATATATCTATATTGAAATGATTTAATTAACGCTACGATATGTAATATTATACAAGCACTTATATATAGGAAGTACCAGCGGCGTATCCACCATGCTTGTATCATATTACACACGCCTCGTTACTCAAATCACTTACCCAAACCAACCACCATTTGTAAATTGTTCATGTATAAATCAATTGTCAAGTGTTATTGTGTAAACCATATCAAAATGTCTATGTCTAATGTAAATCACTAAATGTGTATATCAATGTCAAAATGTTTATGTTTAACGTAAATCATGAATTGTGTACCCAAAAATATCATGTATGGCAAGTGAAATACATCAACTAAACCATAGGTAAAATGCACAAAAACAGGGTATCGAATTAAACATAGTTTAAATCAAAGTTATGTTTTGTGGAACAAATGCATGCTATACTGATACAAACATCTATGCGGTATTGTTATAATGCATACATTCAAGCCTTGTGACTGCGGTGATAGACCTTTAAACAAATTAAAGGTTTATCTGTGTTATGTTTATCGAATTCGGTCATTCCTTCCATCCAAACATACCTAGGATGTCAGGAACGGGAGTTGTTAATTCCTATGGTACCACTACCTACTAACGAATGGCGTAGCTAATGTTAATGAATGTATTTTTGTCCCATTTAAACAAACCAAATGTCATACCAAAATGTAAGCATGTGAAAACAATGCACTAAGTATGTAATCCAATGAACATACATAGCGTGAAATGTAATGTAAAACAATGTACTAAGTATGCAACAAAGGACATACGTAGCAAAAACACAATGAAATCTTGTACTGTAAGTGTATTAATGAACATAATAAGCATATGATATGAAAACATGGAAAGCATGAAAGTAACAAGTAGGCACATGTGTTTCACCACAAAACAGTTTGAAAACAGTAAAAGAGGGGTCTATGTACTCACTTGAGATTGCTTAGTAGTCCTTGAGTAACAACCAAACAATGCTAGAGATCACGGAAATCAAACGGCACCTAATATAGGTAACTATGTTAATATACCGGACCTAAATCGGAGGATTGGATAGAATGAGGGTTCGTAAACCAAACGAGTATGGAAACTCATGTAGTATGGTTTAACAAAGCCTTCATTCTAAAATGAAACCTAACCTAAGTGCTTACGACCCATTACGACCCGTTTAGGTAGCTTATGCTACTTTAACGCGTCGTTCGCGTAAAACGCGTTCGGAACGCCAAACTAGCCCTATGATAAGTAAAATATGCCTTAACATGTCCAATATTGTTGCCAAATCAGTTTAGATATCAAAATTTATGTTACATATGTTTAATATGAATTTTGGCGTAAAAAGGGCATTTTGGTCATTTACCTAAGGCATATAAACTACCTATCATACAACTAACTAAACGCCGTGACCATAAGGTATAACCTCGGAAGGTTATTCCTTATACAACTATGGTCACCTAATGTGTTTGGTCGGATCCTAATGATCGACCAAACGGGTCGGGTTCGAAAGTATAAGCGATTGATTAGATCGCTTACCCTTACGACCCTAGACAAGCACAAAACTAAAAGTGACGAGCTAAGCATGTTAAAACATGCTTAACTAAGTTTAGGAAACAGGTTTGGTATCAAAACAAACGGTTTTGATACCTAAGAGTAGTTTGGTTACAAAATAAGCAATAACACGCATTTTGGCCGAAACTACGACTCGTCACTGAGCCTAGATAACGTGGTAATCATGTTGGTGCACGGAATATCTGTTGACTTCGTTTACATCAAGTCTTAGGTCAAGATAGTTAAATTGGAGCTTGAGAGTCAAAATTAGGGTTATCTTGTTAATTTCGCTTATATGTACATTAGAGTAAGTGATTTCGCTCATTAGGTCATAGGGTTTCGCTTATGTGGTCACTTGGTAGTTTCGCTTATATGTTCACATAGGGGTTTCGCTTATATGTCATGTCATATAAGCGAAATCAGTCAACTATATATACCTCATATGTGATCTCATTCTGTAACCATTGGAGCGAAACCTGTCCATGCTTGTGGTGTCGAAACTTTGTCAAATTGTAATCAGAAAGCATCAATAGAGAAGGATTTGAGAGAGAAAAGTTGTTGTTACTTTGTATGCACTGATTTCGCCTTTGTACACAAAGATGAACTACCTTGACTGACTTTTCAGGTCGCAAACCGGTCCAACAAGTGGTATCAGAGCTTCAGGACGAGGAGTTCATACTACTACAACTGATTCGACCGAATTCTCTTACTTCTACTCACTTTCTTTCATACGTTTCCGATTTGAACTGGTTCCTACGGTTGAAATGATCTGATTTTTGAGTATAACGTGTAAAACATACAATTAACAAACCCTAGAAAGATTCAGGTTAAAATACGGATTAAAAATGGTAAAAATCAACTAAAAACTAGGTTTCGCTTTTACGGACACAATACACCTGTTTTCGCTGATAGAGACATTACATATTTCGCTCATACGTACATTACCTATTTCGCTGATAGGGACATATACTAGTTTCGCTCATACGGACAGTTGGCTATTTCACTCATTGATACAACATGATTTCGCTTTTATGTCATAGATCTGATTTCGCTTATCTGTTACAATACTGATTTCGCTTATTTGACTTTGCTATTTCGCTTATTTGTCACTTACAGCTGATTTCGCTTTTCAGTCATTTGGTATCATAGTGTCATTTCTTGATTTCACTCGATAGTGAACTTTTTCACGTCAAGATCATTTCACGACAAACAAGTATCAGTGTATTTCAGATTATTGGATATTGTTTAAACTGATTGAATTTGTTTGTTTGTTCTCTAGGTGTTTGAAGATGTCAAGCAACGGTGAAGAATTCTACAACACATTCTACAACGCATTTACTTCCGAATTGACAGATAGAAGATCCGAGATGAGAGAATATTCGAAGGAGATTTCAGAGAATTTGAAATTCGAGAACATGTATGGAAGTCAACAGAAGCCACCAAAGTTAATGAAAGTTGAAGATTATAACTGGTGGAAAAACAGATTTGAGGGTTGGGTAAAAGCTTTCGCTCTTGAAAGCTGGTTAAAACTGACAAATGGATACACTGAACCAGTAAAAGAGGGAGGAGAGTTAATAGATGCAAAAGATTTCTCAGACATAGATATAAAAAATGTTGTGGCTGAATATAAGATGATCACATTAATCAAACAGTCAGTGAGAGAGGATATTATCTCGTTACTTGAACAAGAGAAAACTTCAAAGAGTTTGTGGGAAGCGTTAGGGAGAAAGTGTGTAGGAAGTAATGAAATTGTTAAAAATAAAAAGAAGTTGTTGCGTAAAGAGTTTGATCTTTTTAGTTGTATGAAAAATGAATCTGTTTGTAAAATGATCAAAAGATTTGGGCATCTAAAAATGGAGCTGACCAGACATGAAATCAAATATTCTGAAGAGGAGCTGGTGGATAAATTGTTTGATTCATTGCCAAATGATCAAGAGTGGCAATACTTTGCTCTAATGTTGAAAAACACAATCAAGCCTGAAGATTTAAAAGTGGATTTGCTGATCGAAAGACTTGAAAGCCATGAGTTGGAGATAAAGAGATCTAAAGTCAACAATCCAGCTTATCAGCAGAATGTAGAGCTTTACTACAGAGGAAATGTACCACAGGCTGGGTCTCCAAGAACAGCGTTTTCTGCAGAAAGGTCAAATTCAGTGAACAATGAAAATCTTCACAGTGGTTTTCACGGTGGATCTTCTTCAACAGTTTCAGATCAATCTGCTTCAAAGAATTTATTCCAGTGTAATATCGCAGTGGATTTGAAGAATGGGCAGAATTTCAGTGAAGAGTCGGCAAAACAACAGATGGTTTTCTTGGCATCTGTACTTGAATCGTATGAAAGCCTCGTTGCAGGGAAGATCGGCAACACCAACTTGACAAAAGAAGATTATGATCAATTAGACCCCGAGGAGATGGAACTAATGGATATAAGATGGTGCATGGCCAGTGCTGTTCGTCGAGCACAGCGGTTCATGGAGATCACGGGGAGGAAGTCAATTGGTGGACCATCTACCAAACTGGGATTTGACAAATCTAAGGTGACATGTTTTAAATGTAAACAAAAAGGTCATTTCAAGCGCGAGTGCAAAAATGCGTATGCTGATGATTCTGAAAATCCGTTCAACGAAGACTATTACAAGAAAGCGATCTACCATCAGAACAAGTCTGAGCCTCCAAGATTGAAACAGCCTGAAGAAAAATCAAGGGCTCTTGCAGTTATATATGATGATGAAGGTTACGACTGGAGTCAGGTTTGCCCTGAAGAAGATGTAGTTGGATATGCATTTGTGGCTGATGCTGATCCTGATAGATGGTGGAAAGCAGATTATGCAAGATGGGAAATCGGAAAATTAAACGAACCATTCAAAGAAGCCCAGAGAGCAAAAAGATGGAATGAAGAGTTGGAATGTTACATGGATCCACGGGGTAATCCAGTTGCTGATCCATCAAAAGTGGATTTCAAAGCTGTAACAAATTTGCTTCCAAGGCAGGCTACTTTCAACACACGAAGGTTATCTGATAAAGCATATCTGCCTGATTTGGAGAAGAAGATAAGAGAGGTTTGTGAAGCAAGTCTACCAAAGGTGGCAGAGATGAAGAAGAGAAAAGAAGAAGAATTGAAGAAGATGATTGAAGAAGTAAAGACTGTCGCGAAGATTGCTGCTGAACAAGACCAGAAAGCTGAAGAAGAACAGAAGAATGAAGAAGCTCAGAAAGAAGAAAAGGAGGAAGATCAGAAAGTTGAGTCAGAAGAACCGGTGCTGAATGAGACTGAGGTTAGAAAATCTTCTGATCTATCGAATGTTGAATTGGTTGATGAAAAAGAAAACAAATGCAGGAATTGCATAGAAATGTGCAAAGCCTGTACTGAAAAAGATGACATCATAAAAACAAAAGACAATGACATAGTTAAACTTGAAAATGGTTTCACAACAAAATGTAAAGATATGATTGAAAAAGAAGAAATTTTGAAACTAAAAGTTGAAAAATTGACACAGAAATGTCAAGGTCTTGAAAAGGATAATGATGTTTATAGACAACTGTGTTCAGCAAAATGTGTCGATTGTGTTGAAAAAGAATCTAAATTTCAAGATTTACAAAAACAGTATGATTCTTTAAAGTGGTCGAGTCAGAGAGTACAAGAAGCTTATGATACTTTGAAGAGCCAAGTCAAAAGTTTTGATCAAAGATTGTCTGAAACTTTAGTCACTAAAGAAATGTATGAAAGAAAGTTTAAAGAAAAGCAAATTGAATTGAACAAGTGTGTTGATGAAATTGCTAATCTTAAACAAGTCTTGGCTGAAAAAGAAAAGATTGTTACAAAACTTCAAAGTTATCATAACTCTTCGTACATTCTCGAACGCATTTTCAACATCACACCAGATGAAAAAGATACTGACAATTGCAAAAAGGGTATTGGTTCAGAGTTTCATCAGGTACCACCACCATTGAGAAACAATTATACTTTTTATGATGAGGAAAAGGTGGAAAAGGGTTTGAACATAGCTGACCAGTTACCTGAAAGTATCGATGTGACTTACTCCAAATCTGATGATGCTAATGATTCAGAGGTGGTAAGTAAGGTTGTTGAAAGCGTTTTGAAAGATGAGTCTACAAAAGGTAAGTCTGAATCACAGGATGAAGATGAAGGAAATTTTCATGATGGTTATCTGAAAAACACAAAATCCGAGAAAAATTTGGATGATGATTCAAAGGGATTGGTCTATACCATGATTGGATCGGACAAACTATTCTTAGATGTTGTATTCCCGATTCAGAATGTGATTTCAGAGAAGGTCGATAAAGTTTTCAAAATGGTTGAGATTGAGAAGTCGGAGATTCCAAAGTTTGCTGGTAAAGGTCATAAATCTTTTTATAACAAACTTGGTTTTAAGAAGAAAAACATGAAGGCTGGTTTGGGTTATAAAAAGAAACAGAATTGGAATCAAAGTAAAAGACCAAATTTGCAACAAAAGATGAATTTTGTTCAAGGGAAAATTTTGAAAGAAGAAGAAAAACTCAAATTTGGACAACAGTCTAATGAGGAGTTTGATGCTAAGAAAAAGAAACAACAACAGGCCAAGGATGTTTCAAAGAAAGTGTGTTTTAAATGTGATCAAATTGGACATGTAGCACGAAAGTGTCCAAATCCAAAGCCTGTTGATGTTGAAAAACATAAATCTGAGGATGTGAAACCGAGGTCAACCAGATTTGATTCGAAACAAACTTGGAGGTACAATACAAACAAGTTTGCTTCAAATCAAAATTGGAAATCAAACCCGAGCAGGTTCGATTCAAGACAGACCTGGAATTCTCACACACCCAGATTCAGAACAACACAGAGTTGGAGAACATCTGTTGATATGACAAAACCTCAACAGTTTTGGAAACCTAAAAATGTTATTCAAAATCAAAAGGTTCAAAAAGAGACAAACTTTTACAAAAGAGGTACTCCGGAAGGTCAAATGTGGAGTGCTAAGAAACAAGTGACGTCGGTAAAAGATGAGAAAGTTGAAGTCAAAGTTGAAAAAGTTTTAAGTGATAAAGAATTTCCAAAATTGAATGAAAATTATTGTGTTGAAATGCCTAAGGTCCAACAGACCTGGGCTAAATTGTTCAAATGATTGATAAAGTTTGAATGTGCAGGTGCTCAACGAAGCTGAAGATTGTGAGAATGGTAGTTGGGGCAGCCTGGCACAGGAAGAGGTTGCAGAACCCTGGTTTGGTTGAACAGGGAGTTTAGTTTAATTGTTTTCTGTACATAAATAAACAATATTTTCTAAATCCTAAAAGCTTGAAAATTAAAAACCAAAAATATGTTTGTTTTTAATTTTTGTTTGAATAAATGTTGATTGAATATGCCGAAACCCTCACGGCTGAACAAACATGATTACTTTCATCAGATTGAAAATTGGTTTTCAAACTGTAAAATATCAATGTGTTGTAAATCATGAGGGTATGTATATTTTCTGCAAATCAGAGCACTTTAAGCAGAAAATGGATGGCGAGACAAAGCTATCAGTATTGTGTTGTCAAATTTTTAATGATTTTGCATTTTAGGGGGAGAAAAATTTGTCAGAAAATACAAAAACATTTGAAAAAGTAAAAAACATGATAAAATTCAAAAATTGAGTTTTTGCGTATAAAGAGGAAATGATAGTACATCAGTAGACAGTTACAATATGCTAAAGAATTGTAAAGGATTAAAAAGCGTTAAACAGTCTCACTGATGATATGTCGATAGGTTTTTATACATTTAGTAAACTTTTTCGGGATATAAACCTAAATTCAAACACTTGCTTATTTCGTGGGGAACACTACTTGGATATATAGGTAACCCCTGAAATCTCGTTTGAAAGATTCCTTTTTCTGATATACTAGGTTTTTATACTCAGTGATATCTGGGGTATTATTTCGGGACTTCTGCTGAATGGAAGTTTTGACCTAGTCCTCGAATAATACTTTCCGCAAATGCTTGAAATATAGTATCACCCTCAGCATACATGATAAGACAATAAAATTGCTTAGCAATGCTGTTGTAAAAAAAGATCCTCTAAAGGGGACACACCCAAAGGTTGAGTCATGATCTCTCTGCTGAACGGTAGTTCTGACCTGAGCTCTCATGATTCTTCATAATTTATTAACCCCTTACAGATATCATTTGTGTTATACTTACCTGTAAGACTGAATATTGGGATCTGGATACGGGAGTATATTCAAGAGGTGGGACACATGAATGGGTTTAAGTTCTTAAAATACCTAATTCGTATCCTGAATCAGTTGAAATTTGTATGAAAATTTAAGTGGACCAGTATATCGACAATCTAAGTGAATTGTTTAATTCTTAATGTGAAAATTAAGCTCAACGGTACTTGTGACTTGTCAAAAACCTGATATGATCCTCTGACGCAAATTCAAACAAAAATATTATCTGTAAATATGTTTGTACATATTTCGTTACTGCTTTATATTTCAGAAAATTCAAAAAGATTTTGATTTCTGCTTTATTTTCGACAACTGATGTCTGAGAACTGAGTTTCAAAATCTAAGTAAGTTGATTGTGTTTCTGAGAATAAAACAAGTTCATTAATTTGAAACTTGAAACCTTTTATAAAAAATCAAAAACAGTTTGTGATATCTCCAAGGTCATTAATTTGGACTTGGATGATTAACTGTGGGGGATTTGGATGCTTATATTGTTATAAGAGCTAGTTTCCGATACGATTCGATGAAACTGCCAAATTTATGAGAAGTGATTTTGAGGAGATTGAATTGTCAGATTACGATATCTGGAAGATTAAAATGTTGTTACTTATAGTTGTATGAGTGATTGCAGGTAATCCAGACTACGATCCCAAGAGCAAAGTCTAAGGGGGAGTCTGAAGACAAACTGAAAGTTAGGAGGAGCTTGTTGCTAAAAAGTTAGGTGTCGATCCCTAAAAGCACGGAAGCTTGACGAAAGGGGGAGCCTGATGATGATAAAGCTGTTGATGATAGAGTCAGCGATGAGATCCTGGTATATCATTCAAAAGTATGAAGCTGATCAACAAAGTGATGGATGCTTCCAATGTTAAAATCTGAACGAGAAGGCAGAATGACCAAGACTGAAGACTCGAAGCCGAAGACTTCGTCAACATCCAAGGGGGAGTCTGTTGGTGCACGGAATGTCTGTTGACTTTGTTTACATCAAGTCTTAGGTCAAGATAGTTAAATTGGAGCTTGAGAGTCAAAATTAGGGTTATCTTGTTAATTTCGCTTATATGTACATTAGAGTAAGTGATTTCGCTCATTAGGTCATAGGGTTTCGCTTATGTGGTCACTTGGTAGTTTCGCTTATATGTTCACATAGGGGTTTCGCTTATATGTCATGTCATATAAGCAAAATCAGTCAACTATATATACCTCATATGTGATCTCATTCTGTAACCATTGGAGCGAAACCTGTCCATGCTTGTGGTGTCGAAACTTTGTCAAATTGTAATCAGAAAGCATCAATAGAGAAGGATTTGAAAGAGAAAAGCTGTTGTTACTTTGTATACACTGATTCCGCCTTTGTACACAAAGATGAACTACCTTGACTGACTTTTCAGGGTCGCAAACCGGTCCAACAGTAATCAGTAGGTATAGTCACTAGGGACTATAACCATCGTGATTACGCTCACGTTATGAAGTTCAAACGAACTTCGCATTGACCATAAACTGGTCAATGCAGAAAGTCAAACAAAGTTTGACTTTAACGCTAAAAGAATAAAAGAACGAAGGAACACTTACAAAGGGTCCCCGAAAGCTTTGATTTCCAAATATTTCTCAGGTATGAAGCGTTTTTACACCTCAACTTAGAGAAGTTTTTAGAAATTAAGTGGGTTTTGAGTTGTGAATCAAAGGGGTATTTATAGGATTTGGACCACCGTTAGGATCGTTCCTCGAATACCGTGCTTTGATCTTGTCCCTACACTTGTTGTAACACTAAGGCAACTCAAATTGGCCCCCCACCATCAGGGATTAACATGTGGCATTGGGTTTGGGAGTGCTTAACAGCTGTAAACAACTGTTAACTACATTCTGATGTTCTGGGGATGCCTTACGGACCGTAAGGGTGATGGCTTATGGTCCGTAAGCCATCAACTTTGCTGAATTGTCAGTTTTAGTCCCTGTTATGCATTAAAGCCATTTCCGACACGTTTAAGGCCCGTTAAGCCAACGTTAAGGCCCTAAAATGATGCCTAAACATTGTGGACATGAAACATGCTCAAAAATATGCCGGATGTTGGTTCGTTTGATCGTACGATCGCGATGTTCGGTTAATTACGACGGAATGCGCATAAGCGCGAAAAACGATCCAAATTGCGTGACGAATGGATTTTTCTCATGCCAAACACTAAAATAAAATATTTTAGTGCTTACATAAATTTTTGGATTTCCGGATGTATTCAGAACGTAAGTTATGCGCGAAAATGCAAACTTATGCACTTTTTGACACTTTTAGTCCCTGAATGAGCCAAAAGTTTATTTTAGCACACCGAACCCCTCAAAGCCTATTTCTAAGCTATGTAAAGGATATTTATGGTATGTTTAACTTATGGTCATGTTCTGGAATGTCTGTTACAGTTTAAATTGGCATACTTTCGCAGTTTGTCAAATTTAGTCCCTGTAAGCGAATTAACTTGATTTTGCCATACCAAAGCCTTCAAAACTTATTCCTAAGTTATGTAAAGGTTATTTAAGGTATGTTAAGTATATGATGATGTTATGGAGTGTTTGTCGCGTTAAACTGATTACGTTTACGCACCAGTTTGCGTATAACTCTCCAGAAAGCGATATAGAGTTTGAAATTGAATAAAAGTCAAAACATGAAAAATGTCAAACATAAACAAACAAACATTGGGATTAAATAACTTTGTTTTATTAATAACTGAACTGTTCACAATGATCACGGACACAGGTGTCACACATAGGCTCCTCGGCTACTCTCTTAGCCAAAGGCATGATAGCGGTGGCGTCGTTGGGTTAAGAGATTTGGTTGTCCTCCACTGCATCCATAACCGAAGGCACCTAGATGTTCCGTTCCTCATGCTCCGAAACATGCATCATAACCGCCTTGCTACTGCACCAACCCCTATCTTCTTTGGGGGATGGGTGTACCGTCTCTTCAAACACTTCACCAACATACCTAGGTCATTCGGAAGGAGCCCATGGTCGGGTAGGGTAGACATACACATCTGCCGCTCAATGAACCTAATCTATGAGGCTGAAGACGAGACGGTTAGTTTCCAAAGGATGCAAGGGTATGCATGGAACCCGCAAGAGGCACTTGTCCTTCACGCTCCACAACATCATCAGTACCAATACCAGCCCCACGGTGATCCAGGCCAGTCCTCCTCCGGAGGCGGTTTTCCTAACTTCCAAAGTTTACATGATTTATTGCAGGAAAACCTCATGTGCACCAGGAACACCTAAAATATGGCAAGCAACACGTACAACCGGGTTGGAGCGATCGAGAGAAACATATCCGATATCCAAGATGATATTGGAAATATCCGGGAGTACATTGCTGGGCATGGGGGAGATGATGATGATGAGGACGAGGACATGGATTAGGCGGGAGGAGCGGAGGAAGAAGCGGTTGGTTGGTAATTCCTCAGGTTAACCCCACTTTATCTTGAACAATTTCTGGCCTGCGTGCCAAGTGTTGAACAATTTACTTTCCCTAACTTCTTTTATTTTTCTGCATTTATTTTTCTTTTAACTTTGTTGACATGGATGTTGAACTTGGTAAATTAGGATGATTGCTATGGTTTGGTGTAGTGCTTATTGATAAAATAGGTACATACGAGGCTTAGAGCACTTAGTGCTACTAAAGCCAGGACAGGAAAACCGAGACCAGAAACCTGTTTTTCAACCTTGCAGACTGTCTACACGGGGTCGTGTCCAGCCGACACGCCCCCCGTGCCCACTCTCCAGACCTGCTGTTTGTCTTAAACCTGCAGACCTTTGCCAGACACGGGGTCGTGTCCAACCGACATGCCCCCGTGTTCACCTTCTGTAAGTCTTCGTTACTGGCACCTGAACACGGGGTCGTGTCCACCCAACACGGGGTCGTGTCCAGGCACCCAGTAACATAAATTTTTGCTTTTAACACCTTTTTACGCATTCAATCAACCTAAAAATTTATTTTTTGGGACACATTGAGGACAATGTGTAATTTAAGTGTGTGGGGGGGGGGGGGGAGCTAAAACCTTGAATCTTGCAAGTCCTAATAACAAGCCTTACACAAAACTCTATTTGAACCGCTAATCACCCCAAATTTTTTCAAAAATTTTCATTTTTTTACTTGTCTAGGTTTAATTTGGGAATTTCAAAATTCTAAAAAGGTTATATTTTTACAAATTTACAACCGATAGCGTCGTGATAAAAAGAACCAACATAAGAAAATTATGAAAAGGCATGACAAGCTTAGTTAAAATTTGATTATATATACTTGATCACATAAAAAAAAAACCCATTCCCACAAAAGTGAGTTTTGAGCCTTTATTGAGCATACAAATACATATCTTTAAACTAAATGCTCATTTTTCGTTTCTTGTGTGAATAGCCGCTTGGTTCTTACAACTCTAGAACTTGCCACGACGATACATTCCCGGTCCTTACCAACTTAAACCCGAGTATGTAGGTCCCCTTGATGTGTATGGATCTTCACAGAATTGTTAATCTAATCAAGAGTGCGGAATCCTCTTGATCAGATTTGTTACAGAAACGAGTAGAAACACAGAATTCCAATCAAACGGGTCTTCTATTGATTATCCAAACAAACAGTTTTACAATCAATTCAAGACCTCACAACCTCACAGCCACTATCTGTGATCTTGCCTCTCTCAAAAACGTTTTTCTCTCTCTCTCTCTACGTTTTCTCTCTCTAAAACTCTCTAACCCTTAAAACCCTAATCACAAAACATGTTTATATACCACATGTCTGTGAACTGGGCTTCCTATATGGACTAGGCCATTTTCCAAGCCCATTACAATAATAAACTCACTAACCAATAAGCTAAGCCCAATACAAAATATCTAAAGACTAAATAATCAAACTATTAAGCTGTTGTCACCGAATATGCACCAACAGACTCCCCCTTGACAATAGCTTCATAGTGTAACTTTGTCTTCAAAGATCTTGTGTTCTTTTGGTCTTTGAATAGCGTCAGCTACACAGCTTCTGACATCAACAGACTCCCCCTTAGCTAATGCTTCCAATCTCCAAAACTTTCATTCATTGTAGATCAGTTAGCTAGCAATCCTTGGTTAAGCAAGTAAGCTCCAACTCTTCCATATCTCTCTTTCTCTGCAATGTAGTAGAAGGATCCTACCATGCATCTTCACGCATCTTCACTTCACTCTCAATTTGCACTTTACTTGTATTCTGCACTTCATTTTGATAACTGCATCAATCTGTTTAGCAACACAAGCAAGTATCTCGAAAAAACCATTAGTCTTTTTCACATTTAAAGATAAACCAATATTTTATCTTAGTTTGCAAAAACAACTACCTGTCAGTTCAAAATGGAAGTCTTTTAAGAAGAAAATATTTTTGGTATTTTTGATATTTTAAGAAAGCAGTAAACTATTTACAAAAGCAATAAACACTCTATTTTTGTGAGAATCACCGGTAAGAAGATCATATCAGCACAATCAAACTGTTTTCACACTATTAGATAATTCTGTATTTAATTTTTTAGTGAAAAGCAATTCAAGACGATTACCAGTATTTTTGTCCACTTAAACAAAATGCATGAACATTTCAAGTACCATTACCATATGATACGTTAAGGTAATTTTATTTACTGATATACTAGTGTGTCCCACTTCAGGATATACCCCCGCGATCAAGGTATGCACAAAGATTCATCGTAGTAGGTGAGTATACTGAATTCATCCGTTTTGTTTTTCAACGATAGATAATTGGTGAACAGGTCAGTACTTCCGTACAGCAAAGAGACCAAAATATCTTATCGAGGGCTAAGACAGATACCATTTTTGGTACGAATTATGCATTTTGCATTTTTTGAATGACTCTCTATGAGAGCTTCTTCATTTTCAAGGTTTTGGCATTTTTAGCTCTTTTAAGATATCCTAGGTGTGTCTAGGTCAGCATGTATCTGGATGCAGCAGAAGGACACCCCTGATATCCCCAGATGAAATAACAGTATAAAGACCCAAAACATCAGATTTTGGCAATCTATCAACGCAAGAATTAAGGTCATTAAACCATACACCACTGATGTGTTCCCCACTCATACTCAGTGCATTTATGTTTATATCACATTGGTAAGTTGATTATTTCATGCTTTTGCCTACTGGTACATCATATGACGAAGCTGCTATCACACTTAAGCATTTTAATTCAGATTGAGTGTGACAGTCTAACTTGCTGATGTACTATCATTTCTTCTTTTTCACACAGTGATAACTCATTTTTGGTTTTCTATTTTTTTTTATGTTTTTGATTTTTCAATGTTTTTGTATTTTTTATTTTTAAATTTATAACTTACTCCCCCTAAACACACGCACTAACTAAACTCTTTTTGGCTTAGGGAAATTTCTCCCCCTAAATTTTTGTTTTTATGGAGCAAGTTTCAAAAACAAAAATTTAAACACAAACAGACTCCCACTTCAATCTGACAATAAGTTTTTCACTTTTGAAGTTTAGAAAAATCATAACCATCACTAAAGTAAATAGTTCGTTACCCATGTTAACCTACTATTCACCTCAGACACTTTACAGGAACAACCACTGTTGAACACATCAACAGTCCTTCTTGGTCATCCTGCACACACTCAACAACTTAGTTAGACTTAACAACCCAAACCTGACCGGTTTTGGGTCGACCATGTAAATCCGTATATGATGCTTCTAACCAATATCCATCACACCTTACTGGTGTCTTGGATGTTGTACTCGTTGTTGAACAAGATTTATAACTTCCACTAGGTCTTTGATCGCGAGAGTTCCAATAAAATCTCGGATTTTCCGACCTTTGAAAATTATTATCTTGATACCTTTTTCTCCCATTATTATACCATGAATTTTGAAAAATTTTTGGATGTTGTTGAACATTTGAGTTATTAAAACCCCTATATTCATTTCTTCTTTGAAAATTTCGATTACCAAAAGTATGGTGTCAATTTTGATATCCAAAATTTCTATTTTGACTTTGAAACTGATTTGATTTACCATTAAAATGACTAAAATGTGTAGAATTGCTTCTTGGTCTATGAAATCGTCTTGATGTTGAAGTTTTAGATTGAAAACTTGGTTGATTACGTTGACAATGTGGTTGCACATTATTATTTAAACCAACCCTATTCCCATTCTTAACTTCATCAACTTTTTGCTTATTTTTCTTCAAAGGACAACAACTTGCCACGTGCCCTTTGTTGTGACATCTAAAACAACATTTTGTCTTATAATTTCTCTTTTTCTTAAATCTCTTTTTAAATGTTTTCTTCTTTTCGTCTTCAGTGTCCTCATCCGATTTATGAGGTGTACTGCTAGACTCAGCAGATTCTTTCAAAGTAACTGGACTATTTGGCAAGTCCACAGCTATCGGTTCCACTACAGCTGGTGTAGTAGGCACAAAATCAATTAACTCATTTTCATCGGGTAAAAAAGAGTAGTCTTGATTTTTAGAAGATGAGGCTTTACTAAACCCCAAACCCTTTTTATCATTACTCTTTTTCAAACTTGCTTGAATTTGAGTCCTAACTAATGAAGAATTTCCAAATTTGTCTAACTTTCCTTTTAGTTCAACAATTTGGTCTTGTGCAACGGCCAATTCCTGCACTTTTCAGAAAATTCATTAGTTTTATCCTTCACAGTTTCACGAGCCAAATCAATGACCTGTAACAGTTCATTGACTTTGCTTGTTAAACTGCTAATTTCCTGTTCATTTGACTCGAGTTTGTTTAAACAATTTGACTCTCGTTTAATCAAAAGAACATTTGACTCTTTCAGTTTTTCCAATTCAGCTAAAAGAATTTTGTTTTGCTCCGATAATCTGTTAACTTTACCTTGTTGTTCAGTGCAATTATGACATGTATGACTTACAGATTCTGATGATACCTTCTCCTCTGCTGTAAGTTCATTCACACCATTCATGCCCTTTGAAACTTCTGCAGCCTTCTTCTCAACAGCTTTCTTCTTCTCTTCTACCACAACATCTGCATTTCCCTGATATCGCTTTTCTAATGCATCCCACATATCCTTTGAATTAGTGTACTTCGTAAAGGTATGCTTGATGCCATCAGGTAAGGATATTTTTATTGCAGCTAAAGCTTTCTTCTCAGCATCAACCACCTGTCTCTCAGATTCATCCATCATCTCATAAGAAATCACCTTAACCCTTCCTTCAACACGACGTGTAAGAGCAACATATCCATCAATCATACAATACCACATTCTGGTATCTTCACTCTTCACAAATCCCTCAAATTCCTCTTTCCAGACAGCATATTCTTTAACATTTATCAGCTTTGGCCACTTTTTAACTTTCTCACCAACATTTTCCACTTTAACCATCTTTAAACACGTTTTACCGTAACCGTACTAATAAAACAGTACAATATTTTTCCGAAAATAGTTTTTACCAAATTATATCGTTAGAATCGTCTCGAAAAAACGAATCCAATGATATATAATGTCGAAAACCAAATTCGGGAATTTCCAGAGGTTTTTTTTTTTTTTTTGTCCTAAAAATCCAACGAGTTCAACGGTGCAAACGGTTTGTCGAGATGAGCTACGGATCAAATTCTATTCACGAAAACGTTAATTCCTCTATGCGTATCTAATTCCTCCACAAAAATAAATACTCCACCTTTTAATTCCTCTAGCTAATTTTGCTGGCAAACCAAGTTAATTATGCTAGGTCACGCTAATTATGCTGGCAAACCAAGTTAATTTTGCTGGTAGAGTAATTATAATTATGCTGGTAGAGTAGATATAATTATGCTGACTTTTTAAATTCGCTGGAACAAATTCGCTGATTAATTCCTCTGATCACTTAAATTCACTGGGTAATTCCTCTGATCACTTAAATTCACTGGGTAATTCCTCTGATCACTTAAATTCGCTGGGTAATTCCTCTGATCACTTAAATTCGCTGGGTAATTATGCTAGCTGATCAAATTCGCTGGTAAATAATTTCGCTAGCACGACATCTAGTAACTTCGCCGATCACCGTAATAATGTCGCTGAGGACAATTAAAACGGTCACCAAAGTCGCCTTTGGATTTTAATTTCGCCGGTCACCGATGTTAAATTTGCTGGATCAGATAATTCCTCTGATTTGTCAGCGGAATTGTTAATTTTGCTAGAAAATTTTGGAAACTCAATATGTTTGAAATTTCTGAAGATTTTCCAGATTCTTTTAACAATTTCCTGCAAAATCAAACAACCAAAATCAGTAAAATTTTGATAAAAATATGAAGAACACAATGAAGAACACGAAGAACAAATCTTCAAATCTTCAAGTTTTTCTTCAAATCTTCAAGTTTTTCTTCAAAATCTTCAACTTTCCTGCAACCAAAACACTAAAAACAGCAAAATTAAATACGCAATAAGATCAAAATACCCAAAATTTCGAAAATCCCAAGAACAAAACTCAAAAATTTTGAAATTTTCCAAAACCCTAGTTTTCAGATTTAAAATTTTCGAAAATTCCACCCAAATCTGTAGACATAATTCTGAACCGAGCTTCTTCAAGAGCCTAATGCTCTGATACCAATTGTAGGTCCCCTTGATGTGTATGGATCTTCACAGAATTGTTAATCTAATCAAGAGTGCGGAATCCTCTTGATCAGATTTGTTACAGAAACGAGTAGAAACACAGAATTCCAATCAAACGGGTCTTCTATTGATTATCTAAACAAACAGTTTTACAATCAATTCAAGACCTCACAACCTCACAGCCACTATCTCTGGTCTTGCCTCTCTCAAAAACGTTTTTCTCTCTCTCTCTCTACGTTTTCTCTCTCTAAAACTCTCTAACCCTTAAAACCCTAATCACAAAACATGTTTATATACCACATGTCTGTGAACTGGGCTTCCTACATGGACTAGGCCATTTTCCAAGCCCATTACAATAATAAACTCACTAACCAATAAGCTAAGCCCAATACAAAATATCCAAAGACTAAATAATCAAACTATTAAGCTGTTGTCACCGAATATGCACCAACAGACTCCCCCTTGACAATAGCTTCATAGTGTAACTTTGTCTTCAAAGATCTTGTGTTCTTTTGGTCTTTGAATAGCGTCAGCTACACAGCTTCTGACATCAACAGAGTAAGTATATGATAGAGGCATTATGACTAACCCTTTTTATTTCTACACCATTATTTTTTTTTTTTTTTACCACCTACCCAAAAATCCCCCTAGTTAACCCCTTTGAGCCTAAACCTTTTCATTTCATAACCCAAACCAAACACCCTTTCACCCACCAAAACCTTTTTATTTTTAACCCTTTGTTTTAGTAACAAGTTCGGTTTTCCGTATGACTTTCAAAAAAAAAAAGTGTGTTGATGATGAAGCAAAAGAAATAAACAAGCAAGTTCATCAAAAATAACTTTGTTTGGCATAATGGCTTCATAAAAAAAAAAGTTGAAAAATAGAAAGTCTTACGAAAACCGATGCTTTTACGCTTTTTAGCCCTTTTCTACTAACCACTAACCCAACCACCTACCTTTAACCCAAGCCTAACCCTTCACCCAAAAAGTCCTCTTGATACTTACAAAGGTATATAGTTAAAAAGGAGGAGGATTGATTGCTTGGCAAGCCTATGGTAGGAGTAAGTTCCATGCCGCTCTCGAGTGATTCACTAAAATACATCTTCGGCCGAGTGTTGAGTGATCCCCCGTGAGGTGCGTGAACTTGTATATAAATAGAATTTTAAAGAGGCATGTTATGCCCTAATAAGTAATTTATCTTATGAAAAGTTTCAAATAAATCATGACGAATAGGATTGTAAATAAATAAAAAATAAAACTAAATAAAGAATCTTGGAAATCCCGACACTCTATGACAAGCCCAAAAACCTTCTTTTCTACCAATTCCATTTGGGAGTGTAAAGCCATATTATAAAGAGTTTTGCTTGAGGATAAGCAAAGATTCAAGTGTGGGGGTATTTGATGTGTGCAAAATGCAACATATAAATTACATCAATTGTGGCATAAAACTAACCCTTTTTTAGTACTAATGTTGGAAAAAGTGTGTTTTTGTCTTCCTTTTGTATTTTCAGGATTAAATGAGCTCAAATTAACAAAAGAAGCAAAAAGGCAGCTAAATCTAACATAAATACAAGAAAAGGAACAAGCGTGGCATGCCCGACCTCCCCGAAAGCATCTTCCCAAGCAAAACAAGAGATCAGAAGGCTGAACACGCCCCGTGCTCAGTGAACACGGGGGCGTGCCCAAGTGTCAGCATAGAAGACAAAGTTGTAGAAGTTTCCATCGCCCACCACGGGGCCGTGCTCAGCGGACACGGGGTCGTGGTCAACTATAAGATTCGCAGAATCCAGGCAAATCTTGATAGTACAGATATGCTTCTGCACACGGGGTCGTGCCCAGCGGACACGGGGCCGTGGTCAACTAATAAAGACAAGAGCAATTAATGAAGAAAGAGAAGGATGTGGACACGGGGCCGTGCCCGAGCTTCTGTTCAGCCTATAAATAGGAGTGCTTGGCTCAAGCTCAAACCATCCCTTGGCAGACCACCTCTCTCACACTTCACCCACCACCCACCACCACCATAACACCATCATCCATTGTCCATCATAGAGTGTGTGAGTCATCTCGGGATCCAAGATTGATCGTAAGAGTTCTTGACAATCAAGGCCATGTTTGCCTAAGTCTCTTACATCACTTGGTGAAGACAAGTGTCTAGTGTAATACTTTTTATTTTTAATCTTTTCGCCCTTTTTAATTGGTTATGTATTAATGACTTTAATAACTAGTTTCTTATGTTGAAGGTGATTCTTCCTTATCGTTTGTCCGTGGTGTCTTGGCATTATTTTACTGTCTATATAAAATAAAAGATTTTCACCATTCATATCTCCACGGTCTATATGGAGGTATGTTGGCTACCTGGTCGGGCGTTTAGAGATCCTGCAAGGGACCTGGGTCAAATTTAGTAGGACCTCCTTCAATACTTAACGGTATTGGATGGCGGGGGTCCAAACTCTTTGATCCCCTCATAAGTTAAACTACTATTAATACTATAACCCGGCTACTTAGGACTGTATCCTTGCTGACTCAGACTACTTAGCCGAGGGTAACGTCACCTTCAAAAGAGGGGCCTACCATAATTTGCATTAATAACTTAATTAATTATCTTTCAATAATCCGACCCTTTAGGATTGTATCCTTGCTGACTCAAACTACTGGGTTAAGGGTAACGTCACCTTCAAAAGAGGGGCCTACTACAATAACTAAGATAATCTCTTAAATAAGTGCAAAAGTGCGGAAATAATCAAAGGTTACACTATACACGAGTCAGAGCCAAGTGATTCATCTTGTCTATCTGTTTTTCTTTTATTTTTATTTTTCAGCATTTTAGTTAGTTTTTATTTTCTTAGTTAAAACATTTTTCTAAACTTTTGATTTGATTAGACGTTGAGGATAAACCGGTACTAAAAGCTCTTGTGTCCTTGGACGGCCTCGGTATCTTACCAACACTATACTACGCTCACGATGGGTGCACTTGCCCATATGTGTGTTTAGTGTTAGTAAATATCGTGTTTTATAAATTTAAAACTTGGCTAAAGAAAGTGTAAAAGGGCTTAAAATATACTTAAACCTACATATACACCTAACACGCATCACCTACGTCTTAAGTCTAGGGGTCTAATGTGTCAAATATGTATACTACAGGGGCTAGAATGTAATTTTATGTTTTGTTTTGTTTCATGTCAGTTCGCTTGAAATGGCATCTGGTCATTTCAAGCGAGATCAGATGATGTGAGTTCGCTTGAAATGACCTGTGTCATTTCAAGCGAGATAGGGTGCCTATATATAGGCTGTTTGGGTTTCTCATTTGTGGCTTGGCCATCAGTTGTGTACCGAACTGCTGCCGGATTTTCAAGTGATATATGAATGAGAAACAAGTATTAAAGTGATATTCTTCTGTTTTCTACACCATTCTTACTGATTTAGAGCTGTTTGTTTGATTCCGCCTTACAAACAGTGTGTATTGACTTTGATTGACTCACTCGGTCGATAAAATCGATCCTATAATGTCATCTGTCAGAGTCTTAGCCGGAATAACAGCACGGCGACGCCGTTGGTAAACGATTGAAGAACTCCCCCTCCAATCAACCGGAAAGGAACGAGTTACAAGGTGTGCTGATAGCCTAGTAACTCCTCCATTGTTATCATCTAAATGATCGGAGAGGTGTCGGTCTCTCGGAGCCTCAGGGAGAGTAACACCACGGGAACTCCCACCACTGGTGAAAGAATCAACCGTTGAACCAGAAAGCAGAAGCAAAGCATCAGCAGCCTCGAACATCTTCAAAACTTCGGAAAACCTTTTCCACCGAATCTGCTGCTTTTTCTTCATTGTTCCAAATTGGGTAAAGAATTTCACACCCAACAAATATATAGACAATGAAAGATTACTGTTAGCATCGAAAAGAAAACTGTGATGATTAAGTATCAAATCAGCTGACTTTGCAACGGCGCTGTCACTACAAACGTCACATCCCATTAATAACTATCTGACAGAGTCTACACACATTCCCAGAGCTACAGTTAAATTAGGAGACGAAGAGGCAGCACAATCTATAGAGATGACGTAAGCAACTCCTCAGCTCATAATTGCAAAAGCTCTTCGCTCAGGATAACAACAGTTCAGAGTAAAGAAAGGTGCAAAATATCTTCCATCATAAGATTTCCATCTTTCTAAGAATTATGATTTTTAAAAAAAACCAAGAATAATGGGCAAAGTGGATCTTCTCATAAAAGATTCTCTATTTTCGCGCCCAAAAAGCCCTATAGCAAAAAACATTTCCCTCATATAGTCCAGTGCTCCACTTATTTGCATAGGAGCAACACTAGACTAGGGGGACTTGAAGGGGTAAGGTCCCAAAAACCTCGCGATAAGTACTTGGGACCATACCACAGCATCGCCTTTTAAACCTTTTTAGACTTTGCGCGGCCGCGCACTGGTCCAACAAAGAGAAGTTTAGAAGAAAGACAACAGACAACACCCGCGCGCCAAAAGGAAGTTAATGAATCCTTGCGCCTTTCTCCATAACAAACAGGGATGAAAACCCTTCCGCTTAAATAATACCCAGATTTGGATATTATTTACTAAACTGATACCACACGATAAGGAGTCACACCAGATTATGACAATAATCTTCTAGAAGACTCAATCGTGCACCACCAGACGGTTATAAGAGTCTGGGACACGTGTCATTATCCCAGGTCACCCTGAAATCACGATGATGGCATGGAATTGGAAAGAAACCTCCACTCGCCCACTTTCCACGTGGCAACTCCCCAGCCGTTGATCTAAATAGCAATCCGTGTGCTTTCACGTCGGATCAAGAAGATTAACAGAAAGTAAAATAACTGCTTACGGAGTTAGCATCTTCCGTCAACATTTCAATAACAGGTTTTCCCGCCCAAACTCCCGGCAATAAATATGAGAGTAATTCAGGTATGAACTTCAAGTTACATTCACTTCACTAATACTTCTTCTTCTTCTTCTTCTTCATAAACACATACTTATTCTCACGCCGGAGTGTGGTCACGGAGAGAACCTCCCTTCTCCCCGTGGCGAGGCTAACGGTGTTCTGTTTTGCAGTATCGATCGGAGAAGAAGATCCGTCCCTTTGGATCAAACGAGAGAGAACCAACCCTTTTATGCAGAATGTAACCCCCTGGATAAATTGATTCCGGTCAATTATCCAGTGTTTCTTCAGTGCGCTATATAGCCTTAACTTCAGCTGCTGAAATGCGGATTCCTGAGCATCACCCCAACGGTAGGTGACACCCTTCTGAGTAAGAACAGTGAGAGGCTGCGCAATCTTCGAGAAATCCTTGATGAACCTTCTGTAGTAACCCGCCAAACCCAAGAATTGATGGATTTCAGTTGGTGTACGAGGTGCAGGCCAATTTATGATTGAATCAACCGTGGATGGATCAACGTGAATCCCATCCTCATTAACCACGTGGCCTAGAAAATGGACTTCACGAAGCCAGAAGTCACATTTCAAGAACTTAGCATAGAGCTGTTCTGTTCGAAGAAGTTCCAAAATGAGTCGTAGATGACACTCGTGTTCCTCCTGACTCTTGGAATAGATCAGGATGTCGTCGATAAACACAATAACGAACTTATCCAAGTAGGGTTTGAACACTCGGTTCATAAGATCCATGAAGACAGCATGTGCGTTCGTCCACCCAAAAGGCGTGACCAGAAACTTGTAATGGCCGTAACGAGTCCTGAATGCTGTTTTGGAGATGTCCTCGTCTCGGACTCTCAGCTGATGATAGCCCAATCTCAGATCAATATTTGAGTAAAAGCTCGACCCTTGCAGCTATTCGAACAAGTTGATGCGTGCGAAGTGTTATATATATTAGGTGTATATTTTAAGCCCCTTTAACACTTATTTTAGCCAAGTTTTAAATTTATAAAACACGATATTTTACTAACACTAAACACACATATGGGCAAGTGCACCCATCGTGGGCGTAGTATAGCGTTGGTAAGATACCGAGGTCGTCCAAGGACACAAGAGCTTTTAGTACCGGTTTATCCTCAACGTCTAATCAAAATAAAAATTTTAGAAAAAGATTTTCAAACTAAGAAAAATAAAAACTAACTAAAATGCTGAAAATAAAAATAAAAGAAAAAACAGATAGACAAGATGAATCACTTGGTTCCGACTCGTATCTAGTATAACCTTTGATTATTTCCGCACTTTTGCACATAATTAAGAGATTATCTTAGTTATTGTAGTAGGCCCCTCTTTTGAAGGTGACGTTACCCTCACCCAGTAGTTTGAGTCAGCAAGGATACAATCCTAAAAGGGTGGATTATTGGAAGATAATGAATTAAGTTATTAATGCAATATTATGGTAGGCCCCGCTTTTGGCGGTGAGGTTACCCTCGGCTAAGTAGTCTGAGTCAGCAGGGATACAGTCCTAAATAGCCGGGTTATAGTATTAATAGTAGTTAACTTATGAGGGGGTCAAAGAGTTTGGACCCCCGCCATCCAATACCGTGAAGCATTGAAGGAGGTCCTACTAAATTTGACCCAGGTCCATTGCAGGACCTCTAAACGCTGAACAATGGCAAGACCTTTACCAAACCGTTCCCTTAACCCCCGACCAGGTTGCCAACATACCTCCATATAGACCGTGGAGATATGAATGGTGAAAATCTTTTATTTTATATAGACAGTAAAATAATGCCAAGACACCACGGACAAACGACAAGGAAAGATCACCTTCAACATAAGTAACTAGTTATTAAAGTCATTAATACAAAACCAAATAAAAAGTGCAAAAGATTAGAAATAAAAAGTATTATACTAGACACTTTGTCTTCACCAAGTGATGTAAGAGACTTAGGCAAACATGGCCTTGATTGTCAAGAACTCTTACGATCAATCTTGGATCCCGAGACGACTCACACACTCTACGATGGACAATGGATGATGGTGGTGGATGATGGTGTTATGGTGGTGGTGGGTGGTGGGTGAAGTGTGAGAGAGGTGGTGTGCCAAGGGATGAGTTGAAATGAAACCAAGCACTCCTATTTATAGGCTGAACAGAAGGCTGGGCACGGCCCCGTGTCCGCTGGACACGCCCCCGTGCCTGTCTGACACTCTCTCTCTTCATTAATTGTAATTCGCAATTACAATTAATGCGCCTGCTGTACTTTCGCCACGCCCCCGTGCTCACTGGACACGGCCCGTGGTGGGCAATAGAAGCTTCTATAGGTTTGTCTTTTCTGCTGCTTCTTGGGCACGGCCCCGTGCTGGCTGAGCACGGGGCGTGTTCAGTCTTCTGTCTTCTCTATTTTGCTTGGGAAGATGCCGTTGAGGGGTCGGGCAATCCGCTTATGTTCCTTTTCTTGTATTTATGTTAGATTTAGCTATCTTTTTGCTTCTTTTGTGAATTTGAGCTCATTTAATCCTGAAAATACAAAAGGAAGACAAAAACACTCTTTTTCCAACATTAGTACTTAAAAAGGGTTAGTTTTATGCCTCATTTGATGTAATTTATATGTTGCATTTTACACACATCAAATACCCCCACACTTGAACTTTTGCTTGTCCTCAAGCAAAACTCTTTAATATGTGGCTTACACTCCCAAATGGAATGGGTAGAAGAGAAGGTTTTGGGCTTGTCGTAGAGTGTCGGGATTTCCAAGATTCTTTATGTAGTTTTATTTTTATTTATTTACAATCCTATTCGTCATGATTTATTTAAAACTTTTCATAAGAGAAACTACTTATTTGGGCATAACATGCCTTTTTAAAATTCCATTTATATACAAGTTCACATACCTCACGGGGGAAATCACTCACACTCGGCCGAAGGTGTATTTTTAGTGAATCACTCGAGAGCGGCATGAAACTTATTCCTACCATAGGCTTGCCAAGCAATCAATCCTCCTCCTTTTTAACTTTTATACCTTTGTAAATATCAAGAAGACTTTGTGGGTGAAGGGTTAGGCTTGGGTTAAAGGTAGGTGGTTGGGTTAGTGGTTAGAAGAAACAGGGTGAAAAAGCGTAACAAGTGTCGGTTTTCGTAGGACTTTCTATTTTTTTTTTCGTAACTTTTATTTTGATGAAGCTATTATTCAAACAAAGTTATTTTTGATGAACTTGTTTGTTTATTTTCTTTTGCTTCATCATCAACATTTTTTTTTTTTCATACGAAAAACCGAACTTGTTACTAAAACAAATGGTAAAAAAAATGAAAAAGGTTTTGGTGGGTAAAAGGGTGTTTGATTTGGGTTATGAAATGAAAAGGTTTAGGCTCAAAGGGGCTAACTAGGGGGATTTTGGGTAGGTGGTAAAAAAAAGAAAAAGAAAAATAATGGTGTAGAAGAAAAAAGGTTAGTCCTAATGCCTCTATCATTTACTTACTCGGGTTTAAGTTGATAAGGACCGGGAATGTATCGTCATGGCAAGTTCTAGAGTCGTAAGAACCAAGCGGCTATTCACACAAGAAACGAAAAATGAGCATTTAGTCTAAAGATGTAAATTTGTATGCTCAATAAAGGCTCAAAACTCACTTTTGTGGGAATGGGTTTTTATGTGATCAAGTATATATAATCAAATTTTAACTAAGTTTGCTATGCCTTTTCATAATTTTCTTATGTTGGTTTTTTTTTATCACGACGCTATCGGTTGTAAATTCGTAAAAATATAACCTTTTTGAGAACTTGAATTTCCCGAGTTAAACCTAGACAAGTAAAAAAATTGAAATTTTTGAAAAAATTTGGGGTGATTAGCGGTTCCAATAGAGTTTTGTGTAAGGCTTGTATTTAGGACTTGCAAAATTTCAAGGTTTAGCATCCCCCCCACACTTAAATTACACATTGTCCTCAATGTGTCCCAAAAATAAATTTTTAGGTTGATTAGATGTGTAAAATGGTGTTAAAAGCAAAGAATTTGTGTTACTGGGCGCTGAACACGGCCCCGTGTTGTCCGGGCATGGCCCCGTGTTCAAGTGCCAGTAACAAAATTGAAACAAGAGAAACAGAAGTCTGGACACGGGGGCGTGTTGGGTGAACACGGCCCGTGTCCAGTTACCTGAACTGGGCGTTTTTCTGCAGGGGGTTCAGCACGGGGCCGTGTTGGTTGGGCACGGCCCGTGTTGAACCTTCTGTAATGGAGAAAATTGTCGGGTTGCCTTGTTCTTGTGCATGAGGTCATTTTTCTCGTTCCCCTTTTCATCCCTTACCGCCATGAGTGTGTTTTATTTATTATGAACCATCCAAACTTAAAAACCATCATTTCATTGCATCATAGAGAGACCTTACATAGTCCTAACTTTAAACTAGAAATGAAAACAAAGAAATATTAAACCATGGAGTTCTGGCCTCTACTTTATTTTAATAAGCAAAATTTCCAAGAAGCTACTAATCTTGGTTAGACAAGGCCTTTTAGAACTCCTTCTTTCGGGTGCGGCTCTCCTCATATGTCGGCGAGCCACTCCTCCACCTCCCTTGGAAGGAGAAAAGAAGGCTCATTGGCATTGGTTTGAGGAGTTTCGATTTCCACCGGGATCTCTTGTTGGTGTTCCACGGGAGGTTCCGCTGGCAAATCTTCCCATCCGGCATGGTTGTTTATTCCGAGTGCCAGGTTCCAATCCTGTTGAGGGAGGACTGGTTCCATCGGGGGTGCTACAAGAATATTTTACCTCTGGTGCAAGAGGTTAATTTCTTGGAAGCTGCTTTCGAGTCCCACCGTAAGATCGTTAATACGGTTGATGAGGACCTCCTCTACTGATGTCATTTCGTCGAGAGCCTCCCTTAATGCTATCACATAGTGCACAAGTGTAGCTTTAACGGAGGGCCTCCTTCCTCTTCGGCTGTTTGATGAATGCACGGAAGATGTTTCACTGTTTTCACTCGATATCCTACGGAAAATAAACTGAAAAATAGTTTATTTGATGAAACAGTGACCGGACACGGCCCCGTGCTCATTGAGCACGGCCCCGTGTTCATCTTTCTGCAGAATTTTGGAACAAGGAAACTTGGAATTTTAAGTTATTTTCTGAACTTGTGGGGTCTTTTTAGACATTAATAACTTAAAACAATGTTATATAACATATTTTTACCAAGATTCCTTAAACAAAACTCATTAATCCCTACCACAAAGTTGGAAGAATTCAAACTTTTAATGGTAGTTCTTGGAGAAAGATGGAGAAGAAGGAAATGGCTAGAAGAGGAAAGGACAAGATGGGTTGTTGGAACCTTCTTTTAGACTTACCTAGGATAGTTGAGAGAAGATTCCTTCAAATCTCTGTCCCAAGTTGGTCCAAATGTGCAGAATTCTTGGCTGCATTTATAGAAAATGACAGCATCCTGGACACGGCCCCGTGTCCATTGGACACGGCCCCGTGTGCAGGTGGAGTTCTGACACAGTTTGTCCGTATTCTGACGTACTGATCAGAAGGGTATCTTTTTGTGAACACGGGGGCGTGTTGGCTGGACACGGCCCCGTGTCGAGGGACTGTTTTATGAAGTTGTCTAGTTTTTTAAGGAACTCATAAGTATCGGGTGGCTCCTGATTGGTTGGAACAACCCCAAAGTGCCTAAGATACCTTAATTGTCCTAAACTAAGGCGAGAACGCAAGAGGTTGTCGGTGAGGGTAATTCCTATTTTCATTCTAGGTGGACAAGTCCAACCCTTTCCCGGGCTCTCGTTAAAGAAGGTGTATGCCGAATCGCTCAGGTCTATGTATGCACCGAACGAAGTCGATGGAGAGTCCTTCACGGCACAATCGGCACAGGGACGACTATCGTCCACGTCTTTGCTAGGTATGAAGGTATTGTTGGGAGCAACGAGGTTGTCGGAATGCGGTTCCAACATTTCTTCATGGTCATCGTCTTGGGGCGGATCAATAAAATCCTCCCTAAGCTCTTTTAACCAATTCAGAATTAGCTCTTCTAGTTGAAATAACTCGTCAAGGAGCATTTCTCCTAGAATATCTGGCTGGGCGCATTCGAGGGAGAAATAGTGCTTATTTTTACTTTCGCCCCTCTTAAGGTTATAAGGAGTCGGTGGGTCTATGTAGTGGGGCCTATAATTTAGAAAGTAACATTGTAATTCTTTATGTTCGCCTCCACATAATTGACACCACGTACCATAAGAGTGCCGAAAGTAAAAACAATTACTATCACTCATGTTTATGTCAGAAATTACCAACCGCCGGGATCTAACGGTTCTGTTTTCAGTAAGTGAATCTTGGGCACGGGGGCGTGTTGAGTGAGCACGGCCCCGTGTTCAGCTTACTGTCTGACTTAAAACAGGATTGCCAGTTCCAATGATTTAGCACGGGGGCGTGTTCAGCGGGCACGGCCCGTGCTGAGCTCTGCAGAAGCTGAAAAACTAAGAAAATCCTAAAAAATTAAAAAGAAAAAAAAATAAAAAAATTGATTAGGCCGTTGATTCCTAACTTTCTTAAAATCCTTGTGTCCCCGGCAACGGCGCCAAAAACTTGATGCGTGCGAAGTGTTATATATATTAGGTGTATATTTTAAGCCCCTTTAACACTTATTTTAGCCAAGTTTTAAATTTATAAAACACGATATTTTACTAACACTAAACACACATATGGGCAAGTGCACCCATCGTGGGCGTAGTATAGCGTTGGTAAGATACCGAGGTCGTCCAAGGACACAAGAGCTTTTAGTACCGGTTTATCCTCAACGTCTAATCAAAATAAAAATTTTAGAAAAAGATTTTCAAACTAAGAAAAATAAAAACTAACTAAAATGCTGAAAATAAAAATAAAAGAAAAAACAGATAGACAAGATGAATCACTTGGTTCCGACTCGTATCTAGTATAACCTTTGATTATTTCCGCACTTTTGCACATAATTAAGAGATTATCTTAGTTATTGTAGTAGGCCCCTCTTTTGAAGGTGACGTTACCCTCACCCCAGTAGTTTGAGTCAGCAAGGATACAATCCTAAAAGGGAGGATTATTGGAAGATAATGAATTAAGTTATTAATGCAATATTATGGTAGGCCCCGCTTTTGGCGGTGAGGTTACCCTCGGCTAAGTAGTCTGAGTCAGCAGGGATAGAGTCCTAAATAGCCGGGTTATAGTATTAATAGTAGTTAACTTATGAGGGGGTCAAAGAGTTTGGACCCCCGCCATCCAATACCGTGAAGCATTGAAGGAGGTCCTACTAAATTTGACCCAGGTCCATTGCAGGACCTCTAAACGCTGAACAATGGCAAGACCTTTACCAAACCGTTCCCTTAACCCCCGACCAGGTTGCAAACATACCTCCATATAGACCGTGGAGATATGAATGGTGAAAATCTTTTATTTTATATAGACAGTAAAATAATGCCAAGACACCACGGACAAACGACAAGGAAAGATCACCTTCAACATAAGTAACTAGTTATTAAAGTCATTAATACAAAACCAAATAAAAAGTGCAAAAGATTAGAAATAAAAAGTATTATACTAGACACTTTGTCTTCACCAAGTGATGTAAGAGACTTAGGCAAACATGGCCTTGATTGTCAAGAACTCTTACGATCAATCTTGGATCCCGAGACGACTCACACACTCTACGATGGACAATGGATGATGGTGGTGGATGATGGTGTTATGGTGGTGGTGGGTGGTGGGTGAAGTGTGAGAGAGGTGGTGTGCCAAGGGATGAGTTGAAATGAAACCAAGCACTCCTATTTATAGGCTGAACAGAAGGCTGGGCACGGCCCCGTGTCCGCTGGACACGCCCCCGTGCCTGTCTGACACTCTCTCTCTTCATTAATTGTAATTCGCAATTACAATTAATGCGCCTGCTGTACTTTCGCCACGCCCCCATGCTCACTGGACACGGCCCGTGGTGGGCAATAGAAGCTTCTATAGGTTTGTCTTTTCTGCTGCTTCTTGGGCACGGCCCCGTGCTGGCTGAGCACGGGGCGTGTTCAGTCTTCTGTCTTCTCTATTTTGCTTGGGAAGATGCCGTTGAGGGGTCGGGCAATCCGCTTATGTTCCTTTTCTTGTATTTATGTTAGATTTAGCTGTCTTTTTGCTTCTTTTGTGAATTTGAGCTCATTTAATCCTGAAAATACAAAAGGAAGACAAAAACACTCTTTTTCCAACATTAGTACTTAAAAAGGGTTAGTTTTATGCCTCATTTGATGTAATTTATATGTTGCATTTTACACACATCACAAGTCATCAATACGAGGAAGAGGATAACGATTCTTCACGGTCACCTTGTTGAGTTCACGATAGTCAATGCACATTCGAAAGGTACCGTCTTTCTTCTTCACAAACAGGGCTGGTGCTCCCCAGGGTGAAGAGCTAGGACGAATGAAACCCTTGTCCAAAATCTCCTGTAGTTGAGTAGACAGTTCCTCCAATTCTGATGGGGCTAAGCGATATGGTGCACGAGATATAGGCGCTGCTCCAGGAGCTAGCTCGATTTGAAACTCGACCTGAAGATGAGGCGGAAGACCAGGTAATTCCTCAGGGAATACCTCAGGAAAGTCGCGTACAATCAGGATATCTTCTATCTTCTTTTCCTTCATTGAGGTGTCAGTAACAAGAGCTAGAATAGCAGTGTGGCCCTTTCACAAACACTTCTGGGCCTTAAGAAAAGAGATGATGCTCACAACAGCACCACTCTTGTCGCCACGAATAACGAGAGGTTATTCACCAGAACGAGGAATGTGGACGATTTTCTCCTTGCAAAGGATCTCTGCTCGATGTTGGGATAACCACTCCATCCCAATGACGATGTCGAAGCTACCAAGAACGATAGGAATAAGGTCGATAGAGAAGGTCTGACCAGCAAGAACAAGATTGCAACCCTTAACTATGTGCGTGGCTTCAAGACTTTTACCTTTTGCTAATTCTACGACATGCTTGGTGTTTAAGGGAATTGGGGCACGCTTAAGCATCTGACTAACTTTTAAGGACACATAACTAGAATCGGCACCCGAATCGAATAAAACAGAAACATAGAAGTCGTCCAGTAGGAATTTACCCGTCACAACATTGGGATCGTTCCTTGCATCACCCTGACCAATCACGAAAGCACGTCCCCTGGCACCATTGCCATCATTGTTACCCCCATTGTTGTTCCCATTTCCTTGGTTGTTGTTCTGATTCTGGTTCAGCTGGGGGCAGTTCCTTTTGAAGTGGCCTTCAGCACCACACTGAAAGCACCCTTTATTAGTACCCTGCTGTTGCTGGTTCTGTGGAGCTTGTTGCTGTTGCTGACGATTCTGATTCGCAGGATATGGGCTCCTGTAATCCTTTGCTGCGTGACCAAGCTTGTTGCATCTATGACAGCGGCCCTTGCTACACGGTCCGTTGTGGTGCAAGTTACAGCGATTGCATTTGGGTTGATTTCCCTTGTACCCTCCTTGTTGACCAGGGATCTTGTAGTCTTCAGTCTTTCGCTGCTGAGACTGGGACTGACCAGAGGCTGAACCCTTGCTTGAATTTCCATCCCATATGCGCTTGTTGTTGCTAGGAGCATCAGAAGTAGTGGTAGCACTAATACGCTTTGGCAGCCTGTTCTGCTCAACTGCCTGATCAGTGAGACGGTGGGATAGTCGAATGACCTGCTGAATCGTGAGGAGGTTAGCTGATGTCACCATACTCTGAATCTCTGGCACTAAACCCTTGATATAAAGCTCAATACGTTTGCAGGGAGGGTCCACCATAGTAGGACACAAAGCAGCCAATTCGTTTGATCTCTTAGTATATGCCTCGATCTCAGACCCCGTCATTTTCAAATTGTAGAACTCCACTTCTAACTTATGAATGTCATCACGATGACAATACTCTTCCTTAATCAAATATTTGAAGTCATTCCATGGGGTGGCATTAGCAACTGCCAACCCTAGCATTTGAACCTAAGCGTTCCACCAAGTGAGTGCAACTCCTTCAAGAGTTCCCGTAGCAAACTTCATCCTACTAGCAACAGGGCATTCACACATTTCGAAGACAGACTCGAGCTTCTCGAACCAATGGAGGAGACCTACAGCTCCTTCTGTACCACTGAAGGTACTAGATCAACAGTCCATAAAGGTCTTGAACGTACACACAGGAGGCTGAGCATGCTGACTTGTCACGCAAGAAATATAAGACAAGATTAAGCACGTGAGTTGGTTCGCGAGAGTAGGATCTAAACATCCTAGGATAGGTCGAAATGGCAGGTTATACCTCCTGCTGGAGCTGCTGCGAGTGCCTCAGCAACTCGTTCGTTGATTAGAGCCGTCAGCTGGGCTTGAGTCAAGTTTAGACGTCCACTCATGATCTTCACATCGAAGGAAACACAAGTAAGAAAGGTGTCGTGAAAGTGCGTATGTGTGGAATGACAGAAGAGAGCAAGCACACAGGGTTTCAAGCAATAGTTGTTACGCTAACTAAGCATACCATGATCAAATGCACTACTTAAACTAACAGGCAGGCAATACAAACACAAACCATATTACCTATATTGTTGAGTCTTGCACGTGGAGCGAAGTGTCATTGTGGATCGTTGAGCACTGTACAGGTTATAGTCTGGTTTTGTCAAAAACCTTTTCCCTTTTTAAAAACCAAGTTCACTATAACCAATGGCTCTGATACCAATCTGTCACACCCCCAAAATCCACAAGCGGAGTATCACCGCAAGAGGCGTGACATGACCAGGATCAAGCCACCAATCATATTGAACAATGTATAATAATAAAGATAAAAAAACCCACCACAATATAATTGGTGTTCAAAACAAATTAACCAAGTTCAAGTTATCAGCGGAAGCATAAAGTGTAAAACCAAAACATAAGTTTTAAAGTTCAAAAGTTTAACATGGAACTCAACAGTCCATATCCCACAACGACCTCTCCTTCTCGTGCAAGCTCCAAGTAAACACCTAACGACCTGCAAGGCATATAGTAACGAATCAACAACAAAGTTGAGCGAGTTCACAGTTGGTTGTCCATTTTAAAGTTGTTCCAAAAACCATAAGTTCATTCGAAAACCATGAGTTAACCAATTCCTTGTTTCCCAAACCATAACCAGTGGGGGCTACCCTGTCACACCCCCAAAATCCACCATGCGGAGTACCACCGCTTGGAGGCGTGACGTGACCAGGATCGAGCCACCAATCATATTGAACAACGAAATTAAGTAAGTAAGACCAACCACAATACAATTGGTGACCATAAGATAGTAACCAGTTTTAAGTTAACAGCGGAAGCATAAAACGTAAGTTCAAAACATAAGTTTGTAGTTCATAAGGTTAAAGTCCCAAAACATAAGTTTCATTAGTTCATAAAGTTTATTTATTGAGTACGGGACATATCAGTTCGCATCCCACAACGACCACCTCTATGTGCAAGCTCCATAGCATCTAACGACCTGCAAAGCATGTAATAACGAGTCAACAACAAAGTTGAGTGAGTTCACGGTTGGTTGTCCATTTTAGAGTTGTTTCCAAAAACATAGTTTAATCTCATTCGGCTATCCAGCCGTAGGGGTTACCCCATAGTTCGAAAACGTTTATTAGTTAACCATCCCATGTCCACCTTCCCTGGCTATCCAGCCCGACACTTCGGCTGTGGGGAGCTACCCCATTATTTTAAACTACCAGACTCGTTTATCATATCGACTACTAACAAAGCAAATCAATTGTGCCCTAGCGTCGGTGTTCTATCACCACCGACGTGCCATAGTCCATTAGTACACGCCCGTCCGACTGGCACGGTGTGAGGTTTGTTAAACCTAATAGCGCTATTAACTAATGACCCGCTCGCCATAGCCTCGGCGATTAAGTCGATACAAAAAGGGAGGGACTTCGCTTATAGAGTTCTAGTCCAGTAAGTCTAATACGTCCCAACAGGACGAGGAATTTACATTCCTGAACATGTCTCAAAGGACGAGGAATCCCTATTCCTGTACCCATTCCCATTCCCACCGGGAATTTACCATGCTTTGTAGAAAAGTGTGAACTCACCTCGGTTTGCTCGGTTAGATTCTCAAATATAGTTAACAGTCTAGGTCGGTCAATCACGTCCTAATAAGGTACGGATAACAATCAGTTTCTCATGCATAACACGTATCCTACGTACGGTTTATTTGCACATTACTTCTACCACATAACAGGTACACACTTTAACGATTTATGCCCATATAAACTTCCCACCATTCCCCACTCATAAACAAACATACGATATTGCACATAACACATATAACATGTTATATCATTCACAGACAACATACTCGACATTTAGATACACAAATTACAACTTATGTCATTTCAGCTTTGATATTCAAAACCGGGCTGTTTTCGGACATTTTAATAAAATAGTTATCTTATTCCAAAAATTCCCAAATTTTTACAGAATGTCTCAAACGTTCCATATTTTATTGTGTAAAAATATCGGGGTCCAGTTTATTACTAATATTTTATAAAAATTCATTTTGCGGACTGAACTTAGATTTACCTTTTTCTGACCACAGTCCACGGAACAATTTATTAAAATTTCATCGTAAGTCCGATTTACTAAATTCCAGTGGGGTAATTACAAATACATCGGTGGTCATCTACAGTACAAGTTTCATGATCTAACTATACACAAAACTCAACTTATGACAGAAAACAAAACGCATATTTTTAGCAGAAAAATGCAGCTCTAGCTGCTGTTACGAAATGACGCTTTAAAAATAGTAAACGAAGTCCAAAAATTATGATTCCAGTGCCATTAGAACCGTATTTCATAATAACATGTTTTAGACTCAAAATATCAGTTTTTCGTTGAGTTTATGACCTGTTTACAGCCAACTAAAGTTGGCTGTAAAGCTTGGACAGATTCTGTTTTCAGTCTTTAACTTCCTAGTTCGTGTTCGATTGATTCCGTTAGCATGTTTAGTGATTATAACAACATCAAACATCAATATTAACCAGCAAAACATCAGATAATCAACCAAGAATCATAACAACACAAGATCTACATGATTTACACACATATCATCTCTTTATCCATCTTTTATTCCATTTGTTCAAGACTTTAGTGCATGTGCTTTAGTGTTTCAAATTTTCAGCCATTAAATCTCTTATTAACCACCATAAACAAGATCAAGATGATGTTTAGAGGCACTTACTACTAGCTCGAGGCTAGGGAAGAATCAAAGCGAAAACAAGGTGGTTAATAGCGTTGTAGAGAGGTCCTTCCACTTCCGAGAGCACCGAGCTTCGTTGTTGGACCTCTTAAACCTTAGTATGTATGTAAAATGATTGAGCAAGAAGCAAAAATGGTGGGGGTGGTGCTCCTTGGTTTCGGCCGAACATAAGCAAGGAGGAAGGAGAGAGCAAGTTTGGTTGAAGGTGGAATGAAAGAGATTGGATGTCTAAGGGACTTACTTATAAGCCATGTCTTCACATTACCCATGGTGTAAGGTGCTTGTTAGATATTAGACATCAACCAATAAAATAATCAACATTTGTAAGAGTGTGTCCCCATATGGGGACCGATCGGTCAAGGGGGTGGGGTTCTTAGTTGGATTTCAATCATGTATTTAGTGTTAAGTTAGTTTAGTTAGGTGATTAAATTAGTTACTAGTGTGTAGTGTATTATAACGGGTGTTAGGGTATTCGGGGGCCCTAACTAGCTCAGAAAAGTATAAGCAATGTGTTTGGCAATATTTTTATGTTTCGGGTAGTGTCCGGTTGTTCGGTTTGACACTATTCCGTTAAAGTGTTTAACTAATCCGTAAAGTGTCCTATATATATTTGTGTAACGTTTTTAATTTTCAACACTCAGGAAGTTATAACGGACTATTTAGTGACTTTTCTGCGTACTACTAGTATGTTAACATGCACATGTAAGTATAACACAGATATCAGAAGCAGTTAAATGATTCAGCTCTGTCATCAAGTACTTTAATTAACATTAATCAATTGTACGGTTACACGTAATTTGAGGGTTGTCACATTCTCCCCCTGTTAAGAGAATTTCGTCCCGAAATTTAGCGCGTGGTTACTGAGGAAGCCAGTTAAGTTGCGTTGTTTTCCTGATTTTCCTGGGGTGTCACATCATCCCCCCGTTGATTTGGAATTTCGTCCCGAAATTCTGCAGTAGCTTCAGCCTCAGTAGTGGTTGCGTTTTTCTTAAACAGTTGGGGATACTTGAGTTTCATTTGGTCTTCTCGTTCCCAGGTATACTCTGGGCCACGACGAGCATTCCAACGGACTCGGACCAGAGGTATCCTGGTACGCTTGAGGATCTTAACATCTCGATCCGTAATCTCTACTGGTTCTTCGACGAATCGCAGCTGGTCGTCGATTGTGAGTTCCTTGAGAGGAACTATGAGGGTCTCATCTGACAGACACTTCTTCAGATTCGACACATGGAAAACATCGTGAACTCCGCTGAGTTCTTCAGGTAGATTCAACCTGTAGGCCACTTTGCCAATTTTCTCGGTGACTTCGAATGGTCCGACATAACGCGGATTGAGTTTGCCTCGTTTGCCAAAGCGGACTACACCTTTCCAAGGTGAGACTTTGAGTAGCACTCGATCCCCAACCTGGAATTCGAGTGGTTTTCTTCCCTTATCAGCATAGCTTTTCTGACGGTCACGAGCTGCCTCCATTCGCTGTCGTATTTGAGCAATTCTCTCGGTGGTATCTACCACAAGTTCTGGGCCAGTGATTTGGCTGTCACCAACTTCTGCCCAACAGAGAGGTAATCGGCATTTGCGTCCGTACAATGCCTCGAACAGAGCGGCTTGGATGCTGGTGTGGTAACTGTTGTTATATGAGAACTCCACTAACGGGAGATGCTTTTCCCAGCCATTGCCGAAGTCGATTACGCATTCCCTAAGCATGTCTTCGAGGGTTTGGATGGTGCGCTCAGATTGCCCATCCTTCTGTGGGTGATAAGCGGTGCTCATATCTAAACGTGAGCCAAAAGACTTGTGCATAGCTTGCCACAGTTCAGAAGTAAAACGCGCGTCACGATCAGAAATGATGGAGGTTGGCACTCCGTGCCTTGATACCACTTCCTTTAGGTAAATGTCTGCAAGAGTAGAAAACTTATCCGTTTCTTTGATAGCCGGAAAATGTGCAGACTTGGTCAGTCAATCTACGATCACCCAAATGGTATCGTTTCCGCGTTGAGATCTAGGCAAGCCAGTAACGAAATCCATGGAAATTTGCTCCCATTTCCATTTCGGGATCTCTGGTTGTTGAAGTAGGCCTGATGGTTTCTGGTATTCAGTCTTGACTCTCGCACAAGTCAAGCACTTACTGACGTAGGTTGCTATGTGGGCTTTCATGCCAAGCCACCAATACGTAGTCTTGAGGTCGTGGTACATTTTATCCGAACCAGGATGTACCGAATAACGAGACTTGTGTGCTTCATCCATCACAAGCTCGCGTAGGTCTCCATACAGTGGAACCCAGATGCGTCCGTTAACATAGTAGGCACCGTCTTCCTTTTGTTCCAGCCGTTGCCTTGATCCTCGTAAGGATTCCGCCCTGATGTTCTCTGCTTTCAACGCTTCAACCTGAGCATCGCGAATCTGAGCGAAAAGGTTGGATTGGATGGTAAGTTGTAACGAACGTACACGCTTAGGTATAGTATCTTTTCGGCTGAGGGCGTCGGCCACAACATTGGCCTTGCCCGGATGATATTTGATAGCGCATTCATAATCGTTCAAGAGTTCGACCCATCGGCGTTGACGCATGTTTAACTCCTTTTGCTTGAAGATATGCTCGAGACTCCTGTGATCGGTGTAAATGGTGCACTTGGTACCGTACAGGTAATGTCTCCATATCTTAAGTGCGAAAACAACTGCTCCCAGCTCCAGATCGTGAGTAGTGTAATTTCTTTCGTGAACTTTGAGTTGGCGTGATGCGTAGGAAATGACCTTGTCACGTTGCATCAACACGCAACCAAGTCCTTGGATGGAAGCGTCGCAATAAACCACAAAATCTTCTGTGCCTTCGGGCAATGAGAGGATAGGCGCGCTACAAAGTCTATCTTTCAAGTGCTGAAATGCGGACTCCTGTGCATCACCCCAATGATAGGTGACACCCTTCTGAGTCAGTGAAGTGAGAGGTTGCACAATCTTTGAGAAATCTTTGATAAACCTTCTGTAATATCCTGCCAAACCCAAGAATTGACGGATTTCTGTTGGTGTACGAGGTGCAGACCAGTTCTTGATCGAGTCTACCTTGGATGGATCCACATGAATCCCATCCTTGTTTACCAGGTGGCCTAGAAAGTGGACTTCGCGAAGCCAGAAGTCACATTTCGAAAACTTGGCATACAACTGCTCTGTTCGAAGAAGTTCCAGCATAAGTCGTAGATGTTGCTCATGTTCCTCCTGACTCTTCGAATAGATCAGGATGTCGTCGATGAAAACAATAACAAACTTATCCAGGTATGGTTTGCACACTCGGTTCATGAGATCCATGAAGACCGCTGGTGCATTCGTCAACCCGAAAGGCATGACCAGAAACTCGTAATGGCCGTAGCGAGTTCTGAATGCTGTTTTGGAGACGTCCTCCTCTCGGACTCTCAGCTGATGGTATCCCGATCTCAAATCAATCTTAGAGTAATAGCTCGACCCTTGCAACTGATCGAACAAGTCATCAATACGTGGAAGGGGATAACGATTCTTCACGGTCACCTTGTTGAGTTCGCGATAGTCAATACACATTCTGAAGGTACCGTCTTTCTTCTTTACAAATAACACTGGAGCTCCCCAAGGCGAAGAGCTAGGACGTATAAAACCCTTTTCCAAGAGTTCTTGTAGTTGCGTAGACAATTCTTCAAGTTCTGATGGAGCTAGACGATAAGGTGCTCGAGCTATGGGTGCTGCTCCAGGAGCTAGCTCGATTTGAAATTCAACTTGGCGATGAGGCGGAAGGCCAGGCAATTCCTCAGGAAATACCTCTGGAAAATCGCATACAATAGGAATGTCTTCAATTCTCTTCTCTTCTGTTGATGTGTCAGTAACGAGTGCCAGAATGGCAGTGTGGCCCTTTCGCAAACACTTCTGGGCCTTAAGGAAAGAGATGATGCCTTTGACAGCACCACTCTTGTCGCCACGAATCACGAGAGGTTCTTCACCAGAACGAGGAATGCGGACGATTTTCTCCTTGCAAAGAATCTTCGCTTGATGATGAGATAGCCAATCCATCCCAATAACGACGTCAAAACTACCCAGTACGATGGGAATAAGATCGATAGAAAAGGTCTGACCAGCTAAGACGAGGTTACAACCTTTAACTATGTGTGTGGCTTCAAGACTTTTACCGTTGGCTAGTTCTACCGTGTGTTTGGTGTTCATAAGTGTTGGAGTGCGCTTAAGCATTTGGCTAACTTTTACGGACACATAACTAGTATCGGCACCCGAATCGAATAAAACAGTAACAAAGAAGTCATCCAGAAGAAACTTACCCATCACAACGTTGGGATCGTTCCTTGCGTCACCCTGACCAATCACGAAAACACGACCCCTTGCACCATTACCATTGTTGTTTCCCCCATTGCCGTTTCCGTTCCCCTGATTGTTGTTGTTCTGGTTCTGATTTAGCTGGGGGCAGTCTTTCTTGAAATGGCCCTCAGCACCACACTGAAAGCACCCTTTGTTGTTACCCTGTTGTTGCCGCTGCTGGCGTTGATTTGGTGGGGCTTGCTGTTGCTGTCGATTCTGATTTGCCGGATGCTGACTCCTGCAATCCCTTGCCATGTGACCAGGCTTGTTGCATCGATGACAATTGCCTTTACCACATGGCCCACTGTGGTGCAAGTTACATCAATTACATTTGGGGTGATTTCCCTTGTATCCACCCTGACCTTGATTCCCAGAAGACTGCTGACTGGGGCTCCTGTACTCATCTGTCTTTCGTTGCTGGGACTGAGCTGAAGTAGAACCTTTGCCTGAATTCCCATCCCATTTTCGCTTGTTATCATTGGGTGCGTCTGCAGTAGCAGCACCAATTCGCTTGGGCAGTTTGTTTTGTTCCACAGCTTGATCGGTGAGACGATGGGCTAACTTAATGATCTGCTGAATGGTACCCAGGTTAGCCGAAGTCACGTGACTCTGAATCTCGGGTACAAGGCCCTTGAGGTAAAGCTCAATACGTTTGATGGGAGGGTCCACCATAGTAGGGCACAGGATGGCCAGTTCATTCGACCTCTTGGTATATGCCTCAATCTCAGACCCCGTCATCTTCAGATTGAAAAATTCCACCTCCAGTTTGTGGATGTCATCCCGACTACAGTATTCCTCTTTGATCAGTTCCTTGAAACCGTTCCATGGGGTGGCATTAGCAGCAACCAACCCCAGCAGCTGAACCTGAGCATTCCACCATGTGAGCGCTACCCCTTCAAGAGTACCAGTAGCATACTTCACCCTACGATCCTCAGGGCATTCACACATCTCGAAGACAGACTCAAGCTTCTCGAACCAGTGTAGAAGGCCTACCGCTCCTTCTGTGCCACTGAAAGTAGTAGGTCGGCAGTCCATGAAGGTTTTGAATGTGCACACAGGAGTTTGAGCATGTTGACCTCCTGCTGGATTTGCTGCGAGTGCCTCAGCAACACGTTCGTTGATCAAAGCCGTCAACTGGGCTTGAGTGAGGTTGATACGTCCTCCGTGTCCGCTCATGCTCTTCATAATGAAGCAACGTAAATGAGAAAAGTGTTGCGAAAGTGCGTAAGTGTGGGACGACAATAGAGAGTAAGCACACAAGGTTCAAATAGCAATTATCACATTATCTAATGCACAGTGAGAACTATCTAACCGACAATATAACATAAATCATACCACTTATGGTGTCGAGTCTTGCACGTGGAGTGAAGCGTCGTTGTGGATCGTTGAGCACTGTACAGGTTATAGTCTGGTTTTATCAAAAAGCTTTTCCCTTTTTAAAACCAAGTTCACTATAACCAATGGCTCTGATACCAATCTGTCACACCCCCAAAATCCACCATGCGGAGTACCACTGCTTGGAGGCGTGACGTGACCAGGATCGAGCCACCAATCATATTGAACAACGAAATTAAGTAAGTAAGACCAACCACAATACAATTGGTGACCATAAGACAGTAACCAGTTTTAAGTTAACAGCGGAAGCATAAAACGTAAGTTCAAAACATAAGTTCGTAGTTCATAAGGTTAAAGTCCCAAAACATAAGTTTCATTAGTTCATAAAGTTTATTTATTGAGTGCGGGACATATCAGTTCGCATCCCACAACGACCACCTCCATGTGCAAGCTCCATAGCATCTAACGACCTGCAAAGCATGTAATAACGAGTCAACAACAAAGTTGAGTGAGTTCACGGTTGGTTGTCCATTTTAGAGTTGTTTCCAAAAACATAGTTTAATCTCATTCGGCTATCCAGCCATAGGGGTTACCCCATAGTTTGAAAACGTTTATTAGTTAACCATCCCATGTCCACCTTCCCTGGCTATCCAGCCCGGCACTTCGGCCGTGGGGAGCTACCCCATTATTTTAAACTACCAGACTCGTTTATCATATCGACTACTAAAAAAGCAAATCAATTGTGCCCTAGCGTCGGTGTTCTATCACCACCGACGTGCCATAGTCCATTAGTACACGCCCGTCCGACTGGCACGGTGTGAGGTTTGTTAAACCTAATAGCACTATTAACTAATGACCCGCTCGCCATAGCCTCGGCGATTAAGTCGATACAAAAAGGGAGGGACTTCGCTGATAGAGTTCTAGTCCAGTAAGTCTAATACGTCCCAACAGGACGAGGAATTTACATTCCTGAACACGTCTCAAAGGACGAGGAATCCCTATTCCTGTACCCATTCCCATTCCCACCGGGAATTTACCATGCTTTGTAGAAAAGTGTGAACTCACCTCGGTTTGCTCGGTTAGATTCTCAAATATAGTTAACAGTCTAGGTCGGTCAATCACGTCCTAATAAGGTACGGATAACAATCAGTTTCTCATGCATAACACGTATCCTACGTACGGTTTATTTGCACATTACTTCTACCACATAACAGGTACACACTTTAACGATTTATGCCCATATAAACTTTCCATCCATTCCCCACTCATAAACAAACATACGATATTGCACATAACACATATAACATGTTATATCATTCACAGACAACATACTCGACATTTAGATACGCAAATTACAACTTATGTCATTTCAGCTTTGATATTCAAAACCGGGCTGTATTCGGACATTTTAATAAAATAGTTATCTTATTCTAAAAATTCCCAAATTTTTACAGAATGTCTCAAACGTTCCATGTTTTATTGTGTAAAAATATCGGGGTGCAGTTTATTACTAATATTTTATAAAAATTCATTTTGCGGACTGAACTCAGATTTACCTTTTTCTGACCACAGTCTACGGAACAATTTATTAAAATTTCATCGTAAGTACAATTTACGAAATTCCAGTGGGGTAATTACAAATACATCGGTGGTCATCTACAGTACAAGTTTCATGATCTAACTCTACACAAAACTCAACTTATGACAGAAAACAAAATGCATATTTTCAGCAGAAAAATGCAGCTCTAGCTGCTGTTACGAAATGACGCTTTAAAAATAGTAAACGAAGTCCAAAAATTATGATTCCAGTGCCATTAGAACCGTATTTCATAATAACATGTTTTAGACTCAAAATATCAGTTTTTCGTTGAGTTTATGACCTGTTTACAGCCAACTGAAGTTGGCTGTAAAGCTTGGACAGATTCTGTTTTCAGTCTTTAACTTCCTAGTTCGTGTTCGATTGATTCCGTTAGCATGTTTAGTGATTATAACAACATCAAACATCAATATTAACCAGCAAAACATCAGATAATCAACCAAGAATCATAACAACACAAGATCTACATGATTTACACACATATCATCTCTTTATCCATCTTTTATTCCATTTGTTCAAGACTTTAGTGCATGTGCTTTAGTGTTTCAAATTTTCAGCCATTAAATCTCTTATTAACCACCATAAACAAGATCAAGATGATGTTTAGAGGCACTTACTACTAGCTCGAGGCTAGGGAAGAATCAAAGCGAAAACAAGGTGGTTAATAGCGTTGTAGAGAGGTCCTTCCACTTCCGAGAGCACCGAGCTTCGTTGTTGGACCTCTTACACCTTAGTATGTATGTAAAATGATTGACCAAGAAGCAAAAATGGTGGTGGTGGTGCTCCTTGGTTTCGGCCGAACATAAGCAAGAAGGAAGGAGAGAGCAAGTTTGGTTGAAGGTGGAATGAAAGAGATTGGATGTCTAAGGGACTTACTTATAAGCCATGTCTTCACATTACCCATGGTGTAATGTGCTTGTTAGATATTAGACATCAACCAATAAAATAATCAACATTTGTAAGAGTGTGTCCCCATATGGGGACCGATCGGTCAAGGGGGGTGGGGTTCTTAGTTGGATTTCAATCATGTATTTAGTGTTAAGTTAGTTTAGTTAGGTGATTAAATTAGTTACTAGTGTGTAGTGTATTATAACGGGTGTTAGGGTATTCGGGGGCCCTAACTAGCTCAGAAAAGTATAAGCAATGTGTTTGGCAATATTTTTATGTTTCGGGTAGTGTCCGGTTGTTCGGTTTGACACTGTTCCGTTAAAGTGTTTAACTAATCCGTAAAGTGTCCTATATATATATTTGTGTAACGTTTTTAATTTTCAACACTCAGGAAGTTATAACGGACTATTTAGTGACTTTTCTGCATACTACTAGTATGTTAACATGCACATGTAAGTATAACACAGATATCAGAAGCAGTTAAATGATTCAGCTCTGTCATCAAGTACTTTAATTAACATTAATCAATTGTACGGTTACACGTAATTTGAGGGTTGTCACATTCTCCCCCTGTTAAGAGAATTTCGTCCCGAAATTTAGCGCGTGGTTACTGAGGAAGCCAGTTAAGTTGCGTTGTTTTCCTGATTTTCCTGGGGTGTCACATACCCCATGTTAACCACTAGACCCGTTACCATATCGACAACTGACTGGAGTCATGTATATGTGCCCTACGTCAATGTCTATCATCATTGACTAAGTGCCCAGATCCATTAGTCCACTCCCGTCCTCTGCGGCACGGTGTGAGGCTTGTCAAACCTAATAGCGCTATTTAACTAATGACCCACTTGCCATTGGCCCGGCGATTAAGTCGATATAAAAATGAGGGACTTCATGATAGAGTTTTGTCTAGTAAGTTATATGTTGTCATCCTTCCTACGGAGGATGGAGGTACGTATTCTACCTAAGGAGAATGCGCAGGATTTAATGTTGTCATCCTTCCCATGGAGGATGGAGGTACATATTCTACCCAAAGAGAATATGCAGGTTTCATTATAGTTCCTTAACCCATTCCCAAACCACCGGGAATCCCATGCCTTGTAGAAAGTGTGAACTCACCTTAGGTTAGCTCAGCAGATACACGAAAAGGTCAATGGAGCTGCTAGTGGTCAACCACGTCCTAACATGGTTACCATACAAGTCAGGTCTAGGTTCAAGTAGTGCACATAAGTTTTACACATAAACTAACAGGTTACAACACGTAATGATCATGGCAAACATATTCAACACGTTAACAGTCAAGTATATATCATATCCGAACTTGTGCGACTCAAATGATTGGGCTCGCACAAGTTTAATGGTCCAATAGCCTTGTGCACTTCACTAATTGAAGCCCAATAATACCCGGCCCAACCTGTTGTGTGTCCAGCACAACTTGTGCAACTCACAACGGGTTGTGCGACTGAAACAACCCGGCCCAAAAACATAAGCAACCCAACATGTTTACGACCCAAACAAAATAAACAGAAATCAACTTGTGCGGTCCATTTAGTCTTGTGCGACCCGGTTCAACTTGTGCGATTACAAGTATCTTGTGCGACTAAGTTGGGCCGTATGGCCCAAAATCATAACAAGGTCTACCCAGTTGTGTGTGGCCCAAGGCTTGTGCGATCAGCACCGTCTTGTGCGATCCACTTCGCCTTGTGCGATCATGCATAACTAAACGATACATTGTGCTTTATTGGTTGTACCCATCTTGTGCGAGTGCACTTGTGCGACCAGGGCTTATACGATCAGATCAGATCTTGTGCGATTTGATCTTGTGCGACCGACAAACTTGTGCGACTCATAATACATCTCCTTAAATCATGCAAGTCAGTTACTAATTCCATGCAAGTAGTTATTCTCGACCTATAGTTCGAGTATATATGTACTATTTTTGCTCATCAATCTGACTACATCTAGAAGATGTTATATAGAAAAAAGCTCATTTGTTGAGTACATGAACGATTGTCTGATCGCTTGACATAGAAAAAAAAAGTATTCTTATCAACCCCAAGAAAGGGATGTTGAAATACTTAGTCAAGAAGTACCATACTTAATTGCGATCAGAGCATTGATGTATCTTGCAAACAAGACAACATCTGATATTACGTTCTTGATAGATGTATTGGTAAGATTACAGTTCTAATCTCAAATGTTGCACTCTCTTTCCCTTCACTAAGTTTTTCCCATTGGGTTTTCTTGGTAAGGTTTTTAACGAGACAACATAACTGATCCAGTAGTATCAGTTTATCTTATAGGTCCCGAAGTACTAATTTAACATCATCATAAATCATGTTGTTAATTATGTATAATTCGTAGTGCACTCTTTTCCCTTAGCTACGGTTTTGTCCCATTGGGTTTTCCTGGCATGGTTTTTAACGAGGCAGAATTATAAAGCGCATTAAATAATTATTTGACATATTTACAAACTCGAGACACAGGATAGTTCCACAAGAACAATATGGCATCCTGGGTTATGATTGATATATATTAGACTCGCATAGAGTTCGATCTCAATCCAGATACAAGTTATGAAGGTTGAAGATTTCAGCATATTTAAGAAGTATGTAGATTAGAGTTGATCAAGAGAAGCTCAAGCCATACTGTATGAAGACAATGTAGACAACAACACTCAAATCAAAGAAGACTACACCAAATATCAAGTCAAGTAATTGTCACAGAAGATTGGATTCAACATCATCAAGATATACAAGTAAAATTGAAGGGGAGTAATTGTCACACCCCGACCACGTAAAACAACAAATCGTGGCGGAAACGTCGGGGAGTGCTGTAACAGAATTATTGTTTCGAAACCATGGATACAAAAGAGTCTCGTTTTATTTAATATTAAACATTGTCTTAAAGTTAAACAAGCAAGTCAAACATAGTCTATCATCGTTATTAAATCACTAAGGCCTCGTCCAGTCCTAAGTGAGCATTGCATCCTATTCGCAATCAACATTAAGCAACATCACCTGAAACATATGTAAAAACAAAGTCAGCAAAGAAATGCTGGCGAGTACATAGTTTTTGTGTGAGTATCAGATTCATGGCTCGTTGGAATATCTCGTACAACTTGTTATTTGATATTTGAAACCTTGTTTTGTAAAATGTTGGTATTGTAAAATGAATAACCAAGTCTAAACCGATTGGTTATAATTTATAAACCTTGATGCCATGAATCTTAACCCAAAACATTTGTTTTCGTAAACCAAATCGTAAATCGTCCTCGTAATAAAACTCGTATGGTTTATATCGTTTAGTAAACCTCGTTGTGTAACATCGTTTAACTCGTTCTCGTTATAGATCATCGTTCACTTGTTTAAATCGTTCAAAATCGTTCAATCGTTCAAAATCGTACAATCGTTAAATATCGTTCTTGTTCCAATCGTTCTTGTTTTAATTGTGAAAACTACTTTTGGTCGTCTCGCTAATAACATTCAAACCTTTGTGACTCGTCCATCGTTCAACTCGTTCTTGCATTAACAAACCTCCAAAGGGTAAGTTAACAATCATCAGATTCAGTCGTTACCCACCTAACCCACACATAACCATGGGTCCGGTCTGATAACGGGATTTGTCGGATCCTATGGTACCATAACCTAATACTGGTCGGTTCGGCCAAAATTAATGAATGTCATTCGTTATGTAACTACAACCAACAAGTTCGTTCACATTATCGAAATCATTATTAGTTTAGTATAAACCATCTTAATCGTTTTTGAAACCATCGTTGAAATATCGAAATCGTTTTGATACATATGAATCACCCTAAAACAATCGAAAACAGTAAAAGAGGGGATCTATGTACTCACCTTTGGGTGCGTTTTTAAACGTTAACACAATCCCTCAAATTTTTTATGCGTCCTTCAAGATTCAAGTAGGTTGTAGGATGAGATTTTGATGATAGGAAGCTTGTAATCACTTGACAACACCTTGGGAACACCTTTAGATCTTCATACTAACTTGAAAGTTGCTAGAAATGGGACTTGAATATGAAGAATAGAGTTTGAAGGAGATGAAGATAGAGAGAGAGAGGGAGGGGACGGTTTGGAGGGGAGAGAGAGGTGAAGATGGAGTGATGGAATGGTAGTGTACTTGTAGAGAAAAGAAATCCCATAATATCTAAGCAAAATCTAAATAAAATGGAAAGAAATCAAAAGAAATCCGAGAAGGATATGGATGGATTATGTGAGATTTTTGCAAGATTTAGTATGGATTTTGATGGGGGCCACCCCATGTGACCGTGAATTGAGAATGGGGGGGGGGGGTTAAGTGTAATTTTGATGGTATATTAGATAAAAGTAGGTGTTTAACTGGGTACCGGGTATTTTATCTAGCGTTTAAATCCTGGTTTATGGCGTTCTAAATTATTTTTATTATTCTACAAAAATAAACTCGCCAAAATATTACTGAAATAAATTTCAGTTGCCAAGACTGGCTGCGTTGTCCGTGTTTTGCAGTAGAAGCACTGTGTTGCGCAGAAACACGCGGTACACGCTTAAACTTGAAAAATAACGTTTTTAAGCGTTTTAATTTATTTTTCAATACGGACCTGATTAAAAATAAAATTTTAATCATAACAGAATATTTTTGGGATTTAAATATTATCCGGGCGGTCACCAACGTTCGTTTCGCAGTTTTGTCGTAATTAGTTCTTTAGTTCAAATAAACATGTTTTTGCCATACCGAATCCTTCGAAACTTATTTCTAAGTTATGTAAAGGATATTTAGGGTATGTTTGGCTTACGTCACAGTTCCGGAGTGTACGTCGCGTTAAAATGATTGCGTTTATGCACCAGTTTGCGTATAACCCTCCAGAAAGTGATTTAAAGCTTGAAATCGGAATCGAATCAAATTGTAAAAATCATCAAACACAATAACACATATAATAACACCAAAGCACATATAATAACACCAAAGCACATTGTTTTATTGATAATTAACATTGTTTTACATTATACGATGATTACAGTACACAGTTATCACAGTAATGTACCCATAATATACACAGTGTATGTACTCTTTTTCCTTGACTAAGTTTTGTCCCACTGGGTTTTTCCTAGAAAGGTTTTAATGAGGCAACATAACTGGTCCTGCAGTATCAGTTAACATCGGTCCTGAAGAATCGTGTAAACATTATCTAGTAGTATAATGTTAACAGTGTATGTGTATTTCTAAATGTCTGAGGGGGAGTGTTATGAATGCAGACATTCAGGCCCATAGGCCAAGCCTGACCTAATGTTAATGGGCTTTAGGGTTGTTGTATTGATCTATATATATGATATATGTACACTCAATGAATAAGTATTCTCTCATTTTCTATTCTTCTCATTGTCTCTATATTCTCTCTAGTATCCTTTACATATTAGATGTTGCTATTAGGCTGTTGTTTCACAACATTTTTATAATTAAACTTGGGTGTTTTTTCATCATAAAATATTTGTAAGATTTAAAAAAAAATATTTGTAAGATTTAAAAAAAATATTTGTAAGATTTAAAAAGGTGGGACCTCATAAAATATCAAGTAAATTACAAAAATAGTCTTTTATGTTGACACTATATTGCAAAGTGTGTCATTTGTCTTCAAAAAGTATAAAAACGTACTTGATTTTTTCAAACCCTTGCACGTTATGTCCTTTATCCCTAACTCAGTTAGTTTTATGGTTAAATCTGACCAAGTGACCCCCATACGATGTTATTTTAGTTATTTTACCCTAAATGCTAAATTAATAAACATAAATAATCCCCTCTTTCTACATCTCAAAATTCACTATCTGTCCTTCAACTCTCTCTACAATTTGAATGGAGAGAAGTGTTTTGCCACCACCTCCATACACCCCACCGAACCACCACCACCACCACCTCCACACACCCTACACTACCTGTCACCACCACCCACCTACCACCACTCTAAACTCAAAAATGGTGACAGAGCTTCTACAACCTAACATCTCACCATCCCACGTGCTTCCTTACACGCCAACAATCCCAAAACTAACTGACCACCCACTCATAAACACTTCAAACAATCCAGATCCAGTTTCACCATTAAAGTTTCAGACCAAACCTCTAACCTAATAAACAACCAAACCGATAACTCTCCAACAAATTACTCAACAATAACTCACCTCAAAACAAAACTGAATCAAACCCTTCAACGTACGCACTTACATTCATCAATTTCCAAAAAAAAAGGATTGAATCGAGGGATTTTCGGATCCCGAGTGAGAAGAAAACTTAAATAGAAGAAATGGTGAAGGTATTGGAGAATTTAGGGCATACCTTCTGACATAGGTAGTCTGATCTATGCTCCAATCTAACCAGATATGATTTCTAATTGTTAGGACTTACCAGATGGTGGTGTAACGAAGTTTACGGTTGCGGTGGTGGATGGTCGGAGGTGATGTGTGCTAATGTGGCGGGGGTGGATGTTCAGAGTTGGATGGTGGTTTGCGGAGATGATGGATGCTGGTGTGATGAGGTGGATGGTGGTTTATGGTGGTGATGTATGCTGGTGCGGCAGAGGTGGATGGTGGTTTCTATGTTAGGGATTTTGGTAGTCAGAAATAGAGATAAATGGGAAGAAGATTGGATTGTGTTTGTTTGATGGTGAGTTGGGTGAGATTAAATGGGTTTTGTTTAAAAATACGTAATTGAATATGTGGAATGACCAAAATACCCTCGTATAGGGTTCACTTGGTCAGATTTGACCATGAAAAGTAACTGAGTTAGGGGTAAAGGACATAATGTGCAATGATTTGCAAACATCGAGTACTTTTTTTTGTACATTTTGAAGACAAAAGACACACTTTGCAATCTAGTGTCAACATAAAAGACGATTTTTGTAATTTACTCTAAAATATTTGTAAGATTTAAAAAGGTGAAACAGAAATAACTTGGGTTTGCATTTTCAAAATATGTTACTATTATTAAAGATAAATAAGATTGGTAACAAACATCATACCCAGTAATTTGTACAAACTAGCAAAGCTATTGGTAGGGTAGGATGTAGATTATAGGCAAGCCTTGCTGACGCGATGCAAGTGTGTATGATTTTTATTATATTTTTTAGTACTTTTTACTCTTTTATCAAGCTTTAAATTTATAAAACACGATATACCACTATCACTCTCTACAACACGCTAGGGAAAGTGCACCCATTGCTGGCGTAGTATAGTGATGGTAACATACCGAGGTCGTCCAAGGACACAAGAGCTTTTAATACGTTATATCCGTTATCACATCCATTTATACACAATATATCTACGATTTGCGCTTCGTAATATATTTACATAAATATGGACATATTCGATATATCTCGTAATTCACATATTTCATCAACTTATACACTTTATATTTTTTAAAGCATTTATAAACAAAAGAACTCATCAAGTTAACCTATGTATTATTTTCATGCTCGATAAATAAGGTATATATTTAACACGATATTTAACGAAATTACCATTTTGACCGTATAAGTGTAGATGCATAGTCTTAACTCCTACTACCATGTCAACAATTAATATATAACATTATACATACTCATATTTGCATAACACATTGTAACACATAAAGTTCACTCTTGAACATCCCGTTTTTTAGTACGTTGAAATATGCGTATTTTAACGTTTTCGGGCGTCGGAATTCACACATGACTAGACAAACACCAAAGAAAGTTATTATAATTTTAAAATACTTATAATTATCTTAAAATATCAGTTTATATTCTTATTTAAAACTATTTTACAAAAATCACTTAAAAAAGATGATTTTTACCGTTTTTAACGCAAAGTCTTGTATAGAACTTTACTATAATCATCCCAAATCGTCACGACTTGATATTTTAGCACAACACATGTTATTTACTGATTAAAATGATGATATACTCATGATAGTGCAGATTTCATTTAAGTCACTTAAATCATGTAATTTCACCCATTTTAGTACTTTTTAAGCTTCATGTACAACATGCAAAGCTACCCAACGTATGACATAATTTCATATCATCATAACATATCATATAACATCAATTTAGCATGCTTAGATTCTGATTTGATTCATCTTTCTTATATCATTTCATTTCATCACTAATTTACTTTCATATCATCATTTGATCATCACTAACACTTATGCACAAACACTTAATGCATGATCATCATTTCATCATCATCATCTAGCCATTTAAACTCATCCAACATTCATTTACTATCTTTCATATAATTCAAGACATCATTCTTAATCAAATTATTCATATAATCATCACAATTTCAATGCATGTAACATTCATGAACTAGACCCACATGTACATATATACATTTATATTTACACGGCACACATATATATTTCTAAAAAAATAAACATTTCATATATTCATCTTTATTCATATGAACTTGTATAAAAATCTTTTTTCATCATGCATGTAATCATCTTCAAGAATCAATTTTTAAACAATCAAAAAATCAGTTAAGAATCAACTTTTAAACAAAACACCAACATTAATCCATACACACATATACTCACGGCTTACACACACATACTTGAACATTCATAATTTTCCTTTTTTAAATACTTATTTGAATAAATCTTAGCTCGTATGAAAATCCATTCTTGTTGGAGAACAAATCTTGTAAGAATACAAGATTTAAGGACAAGAATTAAATGTATAAAAATGAAAGTTCATACCCTTGAAGAACACTTGTAGTAGGTGGAAGATATGGATAAAAATCCATGGACAATCTTCATGAACACTTGTTTCTTCATAAAAATAAAACCTTTTAAAATCACCACCAACTTCATCAAAGATGGAGTTATGGAGTTTATTTCTTCAAGTCTTGATCAAAATTTGAATGTAATTTGGTGTGTTTGTGTATACGGTTTGTGTGTGAAAGAAAAAGAAATCAGTTGTAAGGAATTGTTGATTATGTAGGAACATTTGCATTCCATATAGATTTAGGTTATATGTTGGGAAGTGGGTTTGGCCGCCACTTGTCCCATATGCACACATACTTCATATATACATATGCATATATATTATATTAGGCTAAAACATGTATTTAACTAACTACCGGGTATTTTATCTCGCGTTTTAATCGCGTTTTAAGGCGTTTAAAATTATTTTTATTATTCTATAAAATTTAACTCGCCATAATATTGTTGAACAATATTTTATTTGTCTTGACTGACTGCGTTGTCTGTATTTTGCAGTATACGTGCGGTAAAGCACATTATGCGCTTAAATTCGCAAAACAGAGATTTTAAGCGTTTTAATTAATTTTTCTCCACGAATATGATTAAAAATAGAATTTTAATCATAACGGGATATTTTTAGGATTTTAACATTAACCGAGCGGTCACCGACGTTCGTTTCGCATTTTGTTCGTTACGCGATAAGCGTTTATCTTATTATTGCCAACATAATATTTAACAAAGTTTGGATTTTCCAACACAACAAATACCACATAATAACACCACATTTAATAAAACACTGCCTTTATTTATTCATAACACGTGTCACACTAGTATGATACAAAATCAAAATAGCTGAGTGTCACAGTCTCCCCCTGTTTAGGAAATTTCGTCCCCGAAATTTTTACTCTACAGGTCTCGATTTCGCATTAGATGGAAAAAGATGTGGATACTTTCGTTGCATCTGGTCCTGCCGTTCCCATGAGAACTCAGGTCCACGTTTGGAATTCCCACGGACCTTCACTAACTTAATCCGACTCTTCCTAAACTTCTGGATCTTCCAATCTAAAACTTCGACATGTTCTTTGATAAATCTCAGTTTATCGTCTACGTGAACCTCATCAGGGGGTATGATCAGTGTCTCATCTGACAGATACTTTTTCAGGTTGGATACATGAGACATATCATGTACCTCACTCCATTCCTGTGGTAGCTTGAGCCTAAAAATGACTGATCCAACTCAAGATGGGCTCTCAAAAGGACCTATATAACGCGGGCTCAGGTTTTCTCCCTTTCCTAAACCTAACAACACCTTTCCAAGGTGACAACTTCAACAAAACACGATCACCGACCTGAAACTATAACGGTTTCCTTCGATTGTCCGCATAGCTCTTCTGTCAATCGGCAGCGGCTTTCAACCTTCCCTTAATATGGGCAACTGATGGAGAGTGTGAAAACCGTGTGCTAATGTGGTCATAATACGCGTTTTATTGTGTTCTAAGCGATTATGTGCGTTGAATGTAGTAACTATGAGAGTTTATAATTTTACAGGTTAATTGCTTAATTCGATGAAGTTGGAGCACTTGGTGATGATGCGGAACTACCAAGGATGATCATCAAGGCATATTATATTAACCGGAAATTGATTTGGGCCAAGAGATAGCGTTGAAGCTCAAAGAACACAAGATAACAAAATTCAAGGGCCTTATAGTCAATTGTTGAAAGTTGAATATGCAGCCAATAATGGAGCAACAAAGATCACAGCGAGTATGGAACGTAGCCTACGCTTCAGTTTCGTAGCATATGGTTCTCACATGTTAGTCTAAAGGTTTACATTGAATAAAAAACGTAAGTTACGGCCGCATGCGTAGCCTACGGTGAGAATCATTGGCTGCATACGTGATTTGCTTTATTAAGAATTAAAAAAAGAAAAAAGACCTAATTCTAAAAGGGGGACGACACATGAGGCAGACTGGGGGATGTGAATGGGATTTATGATATACACAACAATCACATCTTGACATATTCATTCATCACGTGAAGGAGGGTTTTGTTTTCAACAACATAATCATCATCACTATACATCATCAATATACTACACACGCATACATATGATGACGGCAGCCATCTGGGAGGTGAACACTAATTGACATCAAATTAATTGACTTCTGGGGGACAACATCATTCGAAGATATATCACAAGACATCATCACATCATAATTCACGCAGATTGTTGCATCTTTTCAAGATCATAATTGTTTTGATAAAAATATTAAATATAGGAAAGATGATTTCAACCGTGATTCGGGCTTTCGAAGATCAGTCAACCCACATGAGCGGCTGGTCTTTTTAGTGGTTTCCTCCGGGTGGATGGTTCTTTTAAGTAATGTTTTTTATGTGTTTGAACTATTTTGTGAACAATGGTAATCTAAGCATTCGATGCTTTTTACCATTCGATTTGTTTGACTGATTGTAGCGATTGACTTTATTTAAACGTTAATTCTGATTCATTCAATTCCCGAGAGTTATAGTAATAGGGATATATTTGATAGGGATTAGGGTTGGTAATTTCCATTGATTGCTTATATGATAACCTTCCGATGTTTTACAATCGAAGTAAGTAGTCTTTAGTAATCACAATTTGTTAATCAAATTAAACAATCATGTCTATGTGATTGTCACAATTAAACACGTAATTAACATTTTCTTTGAATCTGAAATCCGGAGGAACCATTGTTTTCTCCCATTGTTTACAACTTTGTATTTTTGTAATTTGCTAGTTAATCAACTCTCGAACAAACAAGGTTTTCCATTATTGCAATTAGTTTAATAGTATTTAATTCACAACACTTTCCACAATCTTCCTCTGGTTCGATATCCGACTTATCCTATCTACATAGTTTAGTTGGTTTTTGCATGTTCTTAACTACAGACATCAAAATGGTGCTGTTGCCAGGGAGGCATGCGCAAAGTGTTTAGTGTTTAGTTTTTAGTAGAAATAGATAAAAATCCAAAATAGTGCCATTTTTTTGTTTTGTTTTGTTCAGAATTACGCGAGGTTTCTTTTGTTTTTGTTTCGCATGTGATCTTGTACGTGCATGCATCATACGAGAAACTCCGGGAAGTCTTCGCCTCTAGTTTACGATATGGAAATCAAGAGAATCGTTAGGCACACTCGAGTTGTGCAACGAGAAAACAAGATAGTTCAACCACCCACCTCAAATCTCAAAACAATGGAGAATTCAAGCAACCTCGAGAAGCAACCCGAAACTGCACCTCTACAAAACCAATTCACCCCGACTCCTACAAAACTAGCACCCAACACCACCATACCAGCTCAACCACCACAATCAACCCAACCGACTACTACACAACTACCACCAATACCTCCACCACCATTCCCCAATCTAGACAATTTACCGCCTTACTCAAACCAGTCAACATCCTCCCACTACCCATTCTTCAACCTACCCATTACCACTCAACAGTCCTCGCCCTACGTGAGGATTGTCACTGATGACATCCCTACTACACTCAACCAAATGCAAATCGTTACTTCATCCACCTCAACTACCTTACCGACCCAACCTTCACACTACCGCCCCATTCAGCCACAACAATTCCCAATGTTTGATCAAGGGAATAGCTCGGGGGAGTTCGTTGAAGGATACGACGAGTATGAGATATATGGGGGTAATCAATAGAGTGGACAGGTAGCGAATACGAGAGGTTCAGGGAGATATGGCACGGGATATGGGTTTCTAGAACAGTTTTAGCAACCAGATCCGATTAATCAACAACCAATTCCGGGAAGGCCTTTAGACATACCATTGCCGTCACTAGTGCAACATATGCCGGTTCAACAGAGGCCTCTTTCAAGGAATTTACCTCCACTAGTCAACAATTTTGAGGGCATTCCAAGAAAAGTTGACCGACCACCGGTGCGGGGTGTTGAGAGTCATTTCAAGCCCGCGATTGCTAACAACCCATCACAAGTTGTAATTCCTCAATTACTAGGAGGTCGATCATTCGAGGTATGAGCACAATCGATCTCTAGTTTACCCAAATATCATGGTCTAGCACAAGAAGAGCCGTATCTGCATATCACCGCGTATGATGCGCGGTGTAATACTATCGGGGGTCAAGGTTTCACAGCGGATGATGTGAAATTGGGTATTTTCCAATTCACACTTGAGGATAAGGCGCAACAATGGTTTCACTCATTGCCATCAGCTTCGATATTTACATGGCCCGATATGCAGCAGCTCTTCCTAGATGAATTTTATACAGCTCAACGAACCAATAATGCTAGGAAAGACATTCGGAATTTCCAACAGCAAGCTGGTGAGCTTTTCCATGAAGCATTTAATCGGTTCAAAATGATGATTAAGAATTGCCCACATCATGGTATACAACTGTGGGAGTTACTTAATGCTTTCCATGAGGGGTTAACATATGAGGATGCGAGAGATCTTAGCTCGATATCGAACTGTACATTTGGTACAAATTACGAGCATGTGGATTGGGAATACTTGGAGAAAAATGCACGTACCTCTAAAAGAAAAGAACAATCGTCGAGAAGAGGTCGTCAATCAGTGGTCAGGGCAGTCGAGCACACACTTGAGACCGGGGGACAATACCCGATGTATGGTCATTGTGGCGATCTAGGGCACAAAGCTGATCAGTGCCCTAGCATTGTGGGTAAACAAGATGATGTGAATATGATGCAGGGCAACGGGAATAGCTATTCAGGTTCCCAAGGCAATAATTAGTACTACCAGCCCCGTAATCAGAATATTTTTCAAGGGGGCACTAACTTCGGTTATCAAAGAAACTACCAGCAGGGTAGTGGGGGTAGTAGTGAGATGATGGAGATACTGAGAGCAATGCAGCAGGAGATGCAGAAGAGATGTCAGATAGATGATTTACGGGCTCAAAAGGATGAGATTCGGAACAAAGCCATTCAATCATTGACCACACAGATGGGGCAGCTGGCTAGTGAAGTAGCAGCATTGAAACAACAACAAGGGAAACTGCTAAGTGACACTCAGACAAACCCCAAGAACACAAAGAACACACTAATCAGTGGGGTAAATCCTGTTCCTAAAAGTAACTGTTATGATAATGATTTGTATGCTTCTCAGGTTATTGTAGGTTCAAGTGAAGCAGCTGCAGAAGGAAGAAGAATTGATTTGGGGGAACCGGTTGTTCCAATCAGAGTGGGAAAGTTCAAAATCCACAAGGCCTTGCTAGATTATGGAGCGAGAGTGAGCGTATTGCCCGGTAGCTTGTATGACCAGTATGATTTCGGTCCACTACAAGCATGTGATAGCATGGCCATGTTCACAAATGTAAGTTTCAAGCAACCTCGGGGGTAGGGGTGTTCATGAACCGATTCGATCCGATCGAGGGTCTGCTCATGCTCGGATTGAATTACAACCGATCCGATCCGAGCGAATCAAATTTGCAAAACCGAGCGCAAAAGTGATGCTCATGCTAGGATTGAATTTGAATCAATTGGCTCGGTTTTTATCAAATCCTAAAAAAAATCAAGCGAATCGTTTTCGCTCGGTTTCGCTCGATTGAATGATAAGGCTTCGTTCAATAAAAACAAATTCTTACTTAATTAAAACATGTCCAACACTTTACTAACAAAAGCAATACATAACTCAAATCATGATTCTAAAAATGTTCTAAAAATAAAGTGCAAATACAAATTATCATTTAGTTCAAAAACCATAAACTTCTTCTTTAAGCTTGATCATCTTCATCCATAAAATTCAACTTCAAATCAACATATAACCTATAAACACAAGCATTAAACAAAACCATTAAGTTCTACACATTACATAACAACTTTTAGGTTTTGTTAATTATAAAAATACCTTTCATTTATTATCAGACCCATCTAGAGTCAACACATCAATTTCCAATTTTTCTTCATCTCTTGCAGCTTGCTACACATTAAAAAAACAAAATACAAAGGTTAATGCATAAACTACAAAAGTATAAGTAGATTATAAATGTAATAAAAGCTTACTTTCAATGTTTTTAAGGTTGTTTTTGAGCTCGCCTTTAACCAATCACTTCCACAAACAAGAAGTTCCACCATATCCTTTGAAAGAGAGCTCCGGTAGTCATCTAATATACGCCCCCCCAGCACTAAAGGCTGATTCGGAAGCCACAGTAGTGATTGGGATGCCAAAAATGTCTTTCGCCATCTTACTCAAAATCGGAAACTTGCTACAATGTTGACTCCACCACTTCAACACATCAAATTTTGGATCCATACATTTTAGGTTCGGCTCATCCAAATACTCATCAAGTTCAGATTTTCTTTCAATAGAAATGGTTCTTGAATTGAGGCAAGCAAAAAAATCATTTGTGTGTGAACTTGATTCATTATAAGATGTTCTTGAGCTATTCATGGCAGCCTCAGATGTCTTATATGCATTACAATACTTGTCAAAAAGTGATTTTAACTTACTTTTCACATCTTAAACGATGATCGTACATTCATCCTCTAAATACAATCTCTCAAAAGTCCACTCAACTGAGAACATCTTAAAACGGGGATCTAAAATTAATGCAATAGACATAAGGATCCCAATTTCCCCCCAAGCTCATTGAAACCTATAATGCATTTTTGCAATTTCCAATCATAATCAACAAAGTGAGCCGTTAAACACATGTAACCAATCGTTTGGTTAGATGTCCAAGAGTTACTAGTGAGGGATACCATCTCAGCCTTTTTCAAAATTTTCTTTATCCTCTCTTTTTCTACATCTACAACTTTTATACAATCTTGAGTGATTGTAGACCTACTAACTTTTTCATATAGAGGATTCATAGTCTTCTGTTGGGATTGAACCCTATCAAAGGAACAGTTGATAAAGCGAAAACTAGATCAGAGCAGTGGATCCAGAATAAGTAGATGTTTGTATTCAATTCTCTCCCCTTGGAAGTGGCCTAACAACTGATGACCTCCATCCACTGTCCGCCTACAACAACTGCTGTCCTTTAACAACTGATCAAGCCTAAAGACTGCTAAAGACAAACACTGATGCTCAATCTACTGATATGGGTCAAGCACTGCTGAAGACATAAAGTACTGCTGGAGTCACAACAGTTGAATGAAGAAGCAGTAGTTTGTTTATTTATTTGTAATGTATTGTAATCAGTGGTTAAGATAACAGTGCTTGTATAGATCAGTGGTTGTAGGTTGTTAGGAAGTTAGATGTCACTTTCATGGTGACGTCAGCAAAGATGCTTCAGTGGTTTGCTCATGCCTATAAATAGAACAGCTCTTTCATCACTTGTCATTCTGTACGAACAAACTATTGTGAGCTCAAGCTGAGGGGGAGTTTGTAATATATGCATGCATTTGTAATTGAAGATTGAAATAAATTTAATCATTCAGTTCAAAGTTAAACATGTATATTGAAAGCATTTCTCCTGTTTGATTGGGTTGAAAGTTTATTTCCATTTTAATTCCGCTGCAATTACTCATTCATCTTCTTAATTCTCAAACAAAAACACAATCATAAGAAACTCAGATCCTAACAATTGGTATCAGAGCTAGGACAGTCAAATTTGATCTAACAATCATTTTGACGTAAAAGTTCAGCTCACAATCGTTGATACTTATAATTGTTCGTTTTGTTGAAAAACAGAGTAAGGTTTAATCACGAACAAAGTTGATTAATCAATACCTGTAAAACAACCAGGATGACTTCACAATCACAAGATGTTAACAATAGCATCGGTTCACTTTTCAAACCACCCATGTTGAAATGAAATGAATACATCTGGCAGAGAAGGATGGGTCACATCCTTGCTCAACAGAATACCGGATGTTGGAAGTCGGTTATCTTTGGACCACATGTTCCAATGGTGCCTAGTGCTGAGGATCCAAAGAAATTTGAACAGAAGAAGTTGAAAACTATACGGATCAGGATTTTCAGAAAATTGAATTGGATGCCAAGGCATTTAGCATCATTGCATCTGCACTTCCCAATGAGATCTATGCTGGGCTGTTACATTGTAACAGTGCCAAGGAATTGTGGGATGCACTTAAGGAACAATTTGGGGGAACTGAACAAGTTATTGAAAATAATAGGGAAATTCTGAATCAGCAGTATGAAACCTTTTGTCACATTAAGGGAGAAATATTAACACAACAGTTTGAGCGATTTAGTTGTCTCATTAATGAACTTAAACTTGTTAATACTGAATTTCCAAAATCAACCGTTAATAGCAGGTTTTTAAGGTCACTTCCTGAAAAATGGGACACAATTGCTTTTGTAAGCATAAATTCTGTTGAGTTTAAAGAACTGACCCTGACCCAACTTCATGGTAGACTCCTGACCTATTAAAGGGAGTTAAACCAAAAAAAGAAGTTGCAAGAGTCTGGCAAAGTTGCAGATGACTACTCATTTGGCAACACAGCTCTTTTGGGTCAGGAAGAGTCTGACAGTAGTAAGGATCAGAGTTATGATCACTTTATTGACATAACTGCTGGTGGAAACTTTAACTCCGATCCTCACTCATCTAGTTATGCTTTCACAGCAAATGGAGAAAGCCAGAACTCTGACAATCTATGCTTTGAACTCAATGATTTGCAGCATTTTGATCCAACTAACTTAGAGGAAATGGACATTTTGCACCAACTTGCACTGCTGAGTGTTAGAACCAGCAAGTTTTACAAAAGGACAGGGAGAAAATTTCCAGGGTTACATGGGAATCTAAAAGTGGGGCTGGATAAATCAAAGATCAAATGCTATAAGTGTAATAGGTTAGGTCATTTTGCTAGGGAGTGCAGGAGTCAAACCACTGGTCCAATTATCACACATCCTAGCTCAAACCCTAGACCACAAAATAACCAAAACACTATGCACTATGCACAATATGCCCCTGCTGCTCATGTAAACACTACTCACTATGCACACCCTGCAACCCCTGTTCCTGTGCATTATGTTCAAACCACTGTCCCTCAAATACAGTATGTCCAAGCCCCTGCTCTTCAGGTTCAGGTACAACAAGCTGCACCTCAACAAATTGCACCAGCAGTGGTTCAACCAGATCAGCAAAGCTTTTTCACCCAAGGCTTTGTTGACTGGAGCAGCTTACCTAATGAGCTAGGTGATGAAAATTTTGCACTCTATGCTACTAATGATGCTTCTAATAATGAATTCTGTTTTATGGCATTAGAGTCAATACAAGAAGGGCTGGAAACTGAAGAAGGACAGTCAAGTGATGAAGCAGTGGACAAAATTGTTGAAGCAGTGGTTACAGCTGTTGCTGGTGAAATACTGTTGGGAGAAAATTCAGAACCCCTGTTGGAACCACTGTCTGACCCCTGGTCTGAAGAAGAAGAGAAGAAACATGGTGAGAAGGAAGAGAAGGTGACTGATGAGAAAGAGCATGTTTGTGATTGTGCCATGATGGCTGCAACCAAGGTGTCACCTCAAGTTCTAAAAAATCTGTGTTCAGACAAATGCATCATAGCATTTGCTAACATCAAAGAGGTGAATGAAAACCTTAGGGATAGGCTATTAACTTCTGAAGTTCAATTTGAAAGGTCATTAAAAGAACTGAAAAACAAATTGAATGATAAAGAAAATGAAATTTACAGCATCAAACAAGAGCATAGCATAACATAACCAAGGACCAACTTCAAACAATGATAGAAAAATATCAAGTTTGCAAAAAGGAGTTGGAAGCCACCCAAATCACTTGTGAAAAATGGGTGGAATCCTGCAAAGCTTATGAAGTCATGCTTGAAAAACAGATCAAAAGCAATGTAAAATTTGGTGTAGGTTTTAGAAAACATGACCAAGTTGAAAACAATGCTGCAAATGAATCTGGTTCAGTTGAAATCATTCCCACAAATAAGAATGGCCAAGAAATCAAAATAACTGATAAAAATGGCAACAAAATCACACTTGAAAGATCAATGGACTCTTCAACTTATGAAGAGATTGAGGAATATCAATTTAAACCCAGATGGTCTGATGAGTGTGACATTCTTGAAAATTTCAAACCCATGGATTTCACAACCACTGATGGTATAAAAGCTCCTAAGGCAAAGGTCATTCCTCTTAAGGACATCCCAACAGTAGCTCAAAACTCTGTTGCAAAGGAGTCTAAAAAGAGGAAGAAAAGAGAAAAGATTAAAAACTTGTTTTGTGACTTTTGTGAAAAGAAAAATCACTTGACCAAAGATTGTTTTCATTTAAAAGCTTATAATCTTAACAAAACAAGCACCATTGTGCCTTCACAAAGTTGCACCATCTGTGGTAAAACAAACCATTCTACTCAGCAGTGTGTGTACCTGAAATTCTTTGAGGTCAAAAAGGAAGAGTACATGTCAAAAACACCAATGAGTTCATCAAAACCACAAGTCAAACAACAACCACTGTTTGTGCCAGTTCAAACAGCTGTTACCAAACAGCTGAACCAAACCTCTGTTAAAAGAGATGTTCGGGTGACTGAATAACCCCCTGCTAACCAATACCGAAGAGGTAAAGTCCAACCACCATACCCAAGGGTCCCACATGATTATGAAGCCTACAAAAGGCCCTCTAACCCAAGAGTGAACAGGCATCCCTTTGGGTATCAACAACTGATAGGGCAAGACCCCCAACAATAGTTAGAGAAAAACAGTTCCAAAACTCTCCAAACCCCTGAGCTAACCACTGTCCATCCACCTGAACTTTACACAGACACTATTGAGACCCCATCCAAAGCCTTATTGGCTTTGGAGACCCTAATGAACTAACCTTTTACTTGATGTGCAGGGAGTTTCTGCATGCTTAGATAGTCTTTGGTATGTAGATAGTGGAGGCTCCAGGCACATGACTGGATGTAAAGCCCTACTCAAAGATTTCAAAACTCATGGAGGGGGTGACATATCCTTTGGTAATAATAGTAAAGGGAAGGTGATGGGGTCTGGTACAGTTCAATCTGGTAATGTTAAGTTTGAAAATGTCAATCTAATAGACAATCTAAAATTCAACCTTCTTAGTGTCTCACAAATGAGTGATAAGGGCTATGGCTCATTCTTTACTAAGGATTGTTGTAGGATTATTGGACCAGAAATGGTTAAAAAGATTGAAGAAATAATAAAAAATGGAAAAACCCAACTTGTTGCTCAAAGAAGTGGCAATGTTTATGTAGTTGATTTGTCAAAAGAGAGCCCCAGGACTGATGCCTGCCTGTTCTCAGCTGCCTCTAACAAAGAGACAGAACTTTGGCACAGGAGATTGGGGCACACAAATCTCAAGACAATCACTGCTTTGTCAAAACAAGGGTTAGTAAGAGGTCTTCCTCAAAAACTGTTCACCTGTCCTGAGCATTGTGTTTCCTGCCTAAAAGGAAAAAAACATAAAAGCTCCTTTAAGTCCATTGAAGAGTCCAAAACAACCAAGTGCTTGCAAATGCTTCACATGGATCTGTTTGGCCCAGTAAAAGTCATGAGTCTTAAAAAGAAAAGATATTGTTTGGTTATTGTGGATGACTTTTCTAGGTTTACATGGACTTATTTCTTACATTCCAAAGACGAGACTGCAGGCATTTTGCAAGACTTTGTTACACAGGTTGAAAATCAATTTGACTTGCCAGTAAAAGTCTTCAGGAGTGACAATGGCATAGAGTTCAGAAATAAGGAGTTGAATGAGTTTTGTGTGTCAAAAGGAATTGTAAGGCAGTACAGCATTCCAAGGACACCAGAGCAAAATGGGGTTGTTGAAAGAAAGAACAGGACATTGATTAAGGCTGACAGAACCATGCTTGCTGATTCAGGTTTGCCATTAACTTTCTGGGCAGAGGCAGTAAACACTGCTTGCTATGTCCAGAACAGAGTTTTAATCAACCCCAGACAACAAAAGACTGCCCATGAACTACTGTATAAAATCAAACCACTGATCTCATAATTTAAAGTATTTGGCTGCCCATGCTTTATATTGAATTTAAAAGACTCAATTTTAAAATTTGCAGCCAAAGTAGACAGTGGATATCATTTGGGATACTCAACCACTGCTAAGGCCTACAAAGTGTTTAAAACAAGGACCAAAACAATGGAAGAGACTTTGAATGTGAAGTTCAATGAACTTTCTTCAATGAAAATCCCTGCAAATCCTACAGAATTGTTTGATCTTGATAAATTTACCTTTGAAAATGTGTCTGGCAAGACTAACAGTGCAGGTTCATCACAAAGTCAACCATCAGACTATGGATATGAAATCATCATTCCACAGCAAAAGTCTGCAACAAATGGTAGATCAGCATATGTTCAAAACAGCTGTCAAAGCTCAACCACTGCTACCTCAACAGTTGTTGACCAAAGTAGCCCATTAACCCCTGCTTCCACATCATCAAGCACTATTGATAAAGATCCTCCAACAGTGGATAAAAATCAGCCTGCTTTCACACCAGTTCCTCCTATCCTCCACCTCCATTTCAAGCCACTGCTGGATCATCAAAGTCACCAGCAGTGGTTAGCTCAGATGATTCACATCTGCAGCCCTCACCCTTAAATGCCATTGTTCCATACAAAAGAGAGTTAATCTTCTTGAAGTCTCTTCCACCTGACCAAATCATTGGCAACATCAGTGAAGGGGTGCTCACAAGAAGCCAATCCTAAAACATCTGTCTTTTTGCTGGTTTCCTATCTCTCCATCAGCCAGTCAAGTACCAAGAGGCACTAAAAGACAACAACTGGGTAGAAGCCATGCAAGAGGAGCTCCAACAGTTTAGAAGACAACAAGTTTGGGAGGTTGTACCATTGCTAGAGGGTGTGAGTCCTATTGGCACAAAGTGGGTCTTCAAAAACAAAACTGATGAAAGGGGCATTGTTGTCAAGAATAAAGCAAGGCTAGTGGTTCAAGGTTTCAGACAGGAAGATGGCATTGACTATGATGAAACTTTTGCCCCTATGCAAGACTAGAAGCTATTATACTATTCCTGGCCTTTGCTGTCAACCACAACATAAAGGTGTATCAAATGGATATTAAATATGCATTCCTCTATGGCAAAATCCAAGAAGAGGTATATGTTTGTCAACCTCCAGGTTTTGAGGATCCATTTAATCCAAATCATGTCTACAAGCTAAATAAAGCTTTGTATGGCCTGAAACAAGCACCTAGAGCCTGGTATGAAACTCTTTCCACCTTTCTACTTTCCATTGGGTTCACAAGAGGTAAAATTGATAAAACATTATTTTTCAAATGGAGAGGGAAAGACTTGATGATTGTCCAGATTTATGTGGATGACATCATTTTTGGAAGCACATGTTCTAAAATATGTCAAGAGTTCAGACAACTCATGACAGCTGAGTTTGAGATGAGTGCAATGGGTGAACTCCAGTGCTTTCTTGGTCTCCAAGTAAGGCAGCTGTAAAATGGGACTTACATCCATCAAGGAAAATATGCCAAAGAACTTTTAAAGAAATTTGAGATGGATGATTGTAAACCATGTAGTACACCCATAGCAACCAATAAAATAGTCATGTCTGATGAAAAGGATGATTTGGTTGATCAAACTCTTTATAGAAGCATGATTGGGTCTTTATTGTACCTGACTGCATCTAGGCCAGACATCATGTTTGCAACATGTGTTTGTGTAAGATCCCAATCAGCCCCTAGAAAGTCAAACCTTATTGCTGTAAAAAGGATATTCAGATACCTAAAAGGTGCTCCCACACTTGGTATCTGGTATCCAGCTGATGGAAATATCAAGCTTTCAGGTTTCTCAGATAGTGACTTTGCTGGATGTGACAAAACAAGGAAGTCCACTTCAGTAGGGTGCCAATTCCTAGGCAATTGCTTAGTATCTTGGCAAAGCAAAAAGCAAGCAGCTGTTTCAACATCCACTGCTGAGGCAGAGTATATAGCTGCTGCAAGCTGCACAGCCCAACTGCTATGGCTTCAAAATCAATTGCTGGATTTTGGTATCACTGCCCTAAAGACACCCCTCATGTTGGATAGTCAGGCAGCAGAAAATATCATCAAAAATCCAGTCTCTCATTTAACCACCAAGCATATTGACATCAGACATCACTTTGTGAGGGATTGCTATGAAAAAGGTTTGATTTCTCTGCACCATGTTCCAACTAAAGATCAGCTGGCAGATGTGCTAACAAAAGCATTAGACACATCCACCTTTGAAAGTCTGATCTCTAGGATTGGCATGCTGAACATGGAATAACAGGCAAAATCCTGTTTTTCTATGAATAAAAGCATTAATTTTTTTTTTCAGAAAATCAAAAATTCATCCTTAAAAATAGCTAAAAATGAAATTTTCATTAAATCCTTAAAAGTCTGCCATAACCACTGTTTTGGTTCAAACATCTGTTTGATATTGTTATCCACTGCTGAAAGTCAACCTCTGTTCTTTCATTTTCCTTGTTAATCACTGTTGTTCAAAATCAGTGCTTTAACCCACTGCTAGATGGCTATCCACTGATAGTACAAAGTTTGCCACTGCTTTCATTTGTCCCTTTCACAAACCACTGATACTTGCTCCATCAGTGGTTTTCTAAACAACTGTCTTCCATTACTGTCACACCCCGACCACGTAAAACATCAAATCGTGGCGGAAACGTCGGGGAGTGTTGTAACAGAATTATTGTTTCACAACCATGGCATTTAAAGTTATGTTTTATTTATAAACAAAAGGGGATTACTGTTGGTGCATATGTCTGTTGACTTCGTCTTAAGTCTAGAGTCTAAATATGTCATGATTGTATAGTACAGGGGTCGAAATGTAAGTTTAAGTTTATGTTTAAGAGGTTTCTCTTGAAGGTGGTACATGTCAAGTTCAAGAGAAACCTAATGATTAGGTTTCGCTTGAGACTGGTTCAAGAGAAACCCAGGGCCTATAAATAGGTGCTAGTTGTTTCTCATTTAAAAACATTCCCATAGTTCTGGTGTCGAACTGCTGCTGGATTTTCAAGTCAATATATGAATGAGAAACAGTGTTTAAAGTGATATTCTTCTGTTTTCTACTCCATTCTATTTGATTCAACCTGTTTGTGTGTTTCCGCCACATAAACAGTGGTATTTTGACTCAGATTGACTCATTTGATCGTCAAATCGATCCTACAATTGGTATCAGAGCCAGTTATGAGTCAATATACCTGAATCAAAGCATTTTTCTACACAAAATCTGATTTCTGGAGTTTTACACGGACAAAATGGACTGAATTTTGGACAGTGTGTGTGAAACTGAGTTTTAACAAACCCTTGAGAATATCAGCTTAAAATTCGAAGTAAAACTTGTAAAAATGGCCTAAAAATCTGGTTTCGCTTGAACGAACAGTTGGGTTTAGCTTGAATATTCAGGTTTCACTTGAAAAGTGTAAGGATATTTCAAGAGAAACCAACTATTGTTGAGGTTTCGCTTGAATATTCAGGTTTTGCTTGAATTTGTGAGGTTATTTCAAGAGAAACCGACTATTGTTGTGGTTTCGCTTGAAACCAGCTTTCGCTTGAAATATTCTGAGGTTTAGCTTGAACTTTGCTGAAATATTAATGTGAATTTTGAGACCCAATGAGATTTTGAGTAGTGAACTTAGTTTGTTGGCAATTTGAATTGAATAGGTGCTTGTGATAATTGTTCATTTGCATGTGTTTGATAGCGGCCCAATCAAAGAAAATCAAATTGATTGTTGTCGGTTCATTAAAATCAAAGAAAAGATTGTGTTGTGAATTGTAGTTGTCGGCTTAGTGGTATTGTTGGTCCTATCACAATTGATTCTAATTCAGTCATCACGTGAATACATGTGAATTTGAATTGTGATTAAAGTTGTTGTTCATAAATAAAAAAATTGATTTGAGATTGCATGTGATTCTACGGCCCATTCATTGAACATCAGGTCATCGGCTCAATTTAAAAGTTTTAGTGGTGATTAATTGAGGCCCAAATCGCTATAAAAAAATTGTTGGACATTTTGAATTTGACGGTACATGTGATTTCATATCTCTTGGCCCAACAAGTCACAAGTGTGATTATTGTTTGTGATATTAACGGCCCACTAATATTTGTAGACACTAAATTTTTTTTAGACATTTACATGTGATTAGTTGCTTGTGAATTGTTTGAATCAATTACAGTTGTTAACCTTCCTGATCGGGTCACAATTTGTTTCAAGGGATCGTGTTTTTGTTCAAGTTTAAAGTGCAACAAATCGAGCGGCAATCCAAACGAGTTGCCACCCGATTCTAATAAGTTCTATTTGTCTGTATTTCAGGAGATTTGTCAAGCATCGGATACCCGCCCGAGCGAATCCTCACCCGATCCGTTGTCATCGGATTTTTGTCACTCAATCGGATATTCATCTGATTCAGTGGTTTGATAAAGTGATTGAACTGATCTTAGATTGTGTGAGTTTTCGTATTGTTTGAAAATCTGTCTTTGAAAATCTTTCAATAACGAAACATGGATTGTGAGTCGTATCGTGTTCAGAATCCAGCAGATATTGCACAGAAGAAATTTGATAGTTTTACGGGTATCAAGGGAGAGTCTATAAAAGAATTGATTGATCGATATTGCCATCTAGTTTTGGAGATGGGGAGATTGAAGATAACCAAGGCTAATGAGGTGTGGATTGATAAATTGGCAGATGCGTTGCCATATGATGAGTGTGGTGCTTATTTGCTAGTGTTAAAGAACCATTCAGATTTTGGTTATTTGAATCTTAGTGGTTTCATAGAGAAGATTGAAGCTCAAGAACTTGAGTTCCAAAAGATTAGAAAATTGAAGTCTGATTCAGAAGAAAAGAATCATAAAGCAGCAACTGTTGAAGCAAAAGACAAATCTGAGGAAAATGTTCAAGTGGTAGAGAAGCAAGTTGAAGAAATTTCAGTTATCAAGATCGAGAAGAAAGCTGAAGCTGAAACGATGTCCGAGAAGTGCTTAAACTGTGAAAAATCTGAATCAGACAATACCAAACTCTTGAAGAATGTAGAGAGTTTGACATTGGAAATCAAGAATGTAGGTCCCGTAATCTGAGGATCGATAACGGACCAAATCACTTGTTTATAGCAAACACGGTTACGCGTGCGGAATCCACGTAACTATGCCAAATCAAACACGTAAAACGATAACGACACGGTAATAATCAATGATACACACTCGATTGATTAAACGGGATGAGAACCGATTACAAACTGATACAAACACAGTTTAACAGAATTTTGACAGAGTTTCTTTATGTGTAAGCTCTCATCTACTTTCAACTGTGAAAGCAGATGTGTTTATATAGTCCCTGGGCCCAACTGTCGACGAAACACAAGGTGTCACGGCGAAACTGATCATGGGCCAGTCATTGGGCTCGAAACAGCCCATTACACGACGAATCAAATGTGATTCGTCATGAATGTCGACGAAACAGAAGTAAAGGACATTGGTCTGTTTCGTCATGATGTGTTCCGACGAAACAGACCTGTTTCGTCGATGTCTGCAACTGTTGTGGTTGTTTCTTGAAACAAACAGCAACAACAGCAACATATAAACAACTTATAATGACCATTCTACCCTTTGTATGCAACATGCATTGTTCGAATAGCATTACATATTAAACGAAGACAAACAAGTCAGACACAAGTGGATAGGAGGATATCCGACTTGGTCGACGTCAATTAAAGGCTCGAACTGAACGTGCCGCGTCCACACAAAAAGTGTACCAACAAACTCCCCCTTGGACGCTGCTGTGATGGTTCGACTTCCATGTCTTTCATGTCGGAGGATCTTCAAAGTCTTCACGCGTAGTAAGAAGAAAGTGTATCAACAAACTCCCTTTTAAAATGAACTCTCCATTGAGTTATGCTCGTGAATCTTTTGACTTGTCAATTCTTCAGATCCTTGTGGTGTTGATGAAGGGTCAGCGGCAACTCGATCATTTTATCCTTTGAGTGCCTCCACTTCGTGTCTTCATTCCAAAGCTTGTCATTGAAAATGTTCTCCTCGCCTTTAGCATCTGCACAGGCAAGAAAGCTAAACGCATAATGAGAACAACCGCTTGGAATATAGTTAACATTTAAACAAATGACACAAATGAGATCAAATCTCAATCAACTACCGACCGACAACAATTTGAAACTTTAAACAAATTTGATCAATTTTAGATCTTAACTTTCAAAACTTGTTAACTTCGACAGTTTATGAAGGTGCAATTGTTTTCCGGCTTACAATCAGGATTTTGGGTAGGATAGACTCGAGTTCCAACATCGGTCAATCAAAAATAAACTAGAAGCAAAATCTTTTTGGATTTTATAAAGTTTAAATTAAAACACACCTAAAATCTTTTTGAAATTTTTTATTTTTCAAATGTAAAGACGGAAAGCAATTAAATAAATATATACAGAGATGCAGAAACTGAAAGCAGTAAATAAATATTTACAGACATTCTTTTTGCGAGTTTCGAGGGTAAGAGAATCATATCAGTGTACGGTCACGTCAAAACAACTCTTTTTGTTCAAATAGTTAACATTTAGATAAGCATCCTATAACAATTATCGGTATTGTTGTCCACATAAGCTCAACTTATCAGATGTAATCATGGCAAGGGGATACGTTAAGGTATGATTTATACTTACCGACCGGTGTTCATCCACACACGACACATTCCCGTATCAAGGTATGCACAAAAGTTCATCTTACCGGTGAGTATACCGATTATCATCTGTTTGACCGTATAAAAATGTGAGAAACTCACTTATTTTGATTGAAAACAAGCCCTATGTGATAAAATCACTTATTGATGAGGAACTTGATTTTCAGATGCATGAGGGCACAGGAGCAAGTCCGTGAACAGGTCAGTACTTCCGTACAGCAGAGAGACGAACTTGACTCCCGCAAAGAATCTGTGATATAATATCACTTATTTTGTTTGGACATGTGATTGTTGATCACTTATTGAGGTCGAATGCAGTATGTACACGTATGTATATTATCATGGAAGATCTTAGACTTCGTCTCCGTTATTTTTACGGTTTGATACAACCATGATACCCAGATGATAAGACAGCATAAAGACCGAATATCTCAGAACCTCGGCAATCTCTCAAACGAAATTTCGGTACTAAGACCATATGCCAATGAGTGGTTCCCACCTGGTCTTCAGTCGATTTAAGATTTATATCACCCTGCACACTTTAAGATGATTGTGAGCCTACCGATACATCTTATATAGAACTGCTTAACATTTTTTCATTTTGCATTACAGTTTAAAGAGGTTCAGACAGACCACTGATCTACTATCATATTCTCTTTTGCTCGCCAGGAAACTCATTTTTGTTTTTCTAATTGTTTTTGAGTTTGGAAATTTTTCGATGTTTTTGAATTTTTAAATTTTGGATTTACTCCCCCTAAAATCAACAAACTAAGATAAATTTAAAAGACACAAAGATATTTACAAAAACGATTTCCCGATGTCGGTTTAACTCATGGTATTACCTCATTGCCGTTTACCAAAATTAATTTTGAATCAGAAATGATTTATCGAATTTTGGAAAAATCAGTTGGCATGTCGGTAAGCGGTGCGGACCATGACAACATTGTCTGGCCAAAGAGTGCTGTACGAGATGATAATAATTCATAAAGCAGCTTAAATATCGACAAGTAAAGGAGAGATTAGAAATTTAAAACCGTATCCTGCAACTGCTTCGTGCATTGCAAGGAATCTGAGCGCTCTCCCAAACTGGATATCCACCCGGTGTGGATTTCAAAGTCGATTTTCTAGCTACTTAGAAATCTCTTCACAGCAACAAGATCAGAAACATTTGGGTCCGGCTGGTCTTCCATATTGCACCAGCGAAGGTCTTTATCTTTCTCTTGAGAAGTAGTGTGCGGTTGTTCAATCCACGCCAAGGCATCCGCACACCCGGTGTGGTTTGTTCAACAAAACACATTTTCTTCAATCACACCGTGAGGAAATGTACACTGCACGTTCATCTTGTTGATTTGAACTTCAGACGTGCTGCAGGTGCGTACATTTTCATTGAATCTATCCTGGGGACCCGATCAAAGCCTTGAACAATCAAACTTTGAAATGATTTTCATTTTGTCGAAGCTTTCAATCTCTTTCGACAGACAATTCTGTCTTCTTTTCTTTTTCTCTCCATCAAAGGCAACAATTTCTTCTGTCGCCTATCTTGTGCATGAACATTCCACTATCAATAATCCGATGACTATTGATAGTTCCTCCTGGAACATCCTACACACTCACTCAGAGATTAGTTGGAGAGGGGGACCCAAGCCTTCATAGACTTAGGTTGCCCCTGAGAATCAAGAAATGTAATTTCAATCTCTTGATGATTTGGAAATTTCACTCCTCCCCCTGAACCTTCACCTGTTTTAGGTTTCCAAGCTTGTTTCCATTTACCAGATTGTGTATTAATTACAATTTCTGGTTTTAACGGTTGTTGTGAACTTGGTTTCCTTTTAACATTTTCCGGTTTTAAAGCCTTTTCGATCACCTTCACATTCTTATGTCGTTGTTTTGTTTCCTGTTCTTTAATAGTGCGTTTATCATGTTTTGGAGAAACAGGACGACTTTGTGAGTGACCTTGTTCAGAAGGGGCTCTTTCTACAAAATTTGGTTTGGGCGAGTTTGTGCAGTCTTTAATGATGTGCCCAAACTTCCCACATTTGAAACATTTTCTCCTTTCAACAAACTTAGGAGAACTAGATCGAGGCACATATGTCAAACCTGTAGAACCTGAGGTACTAGCCTTTTCATTACACCCGTTTGAATGTTGAGTGTAATTATTCTGACTGTTACGCTTTAAAATCTTGACTTTTTGTACAAAATCAGTGTTTGATTTGTTAGCAAAAATCTCAATTTTATCAGTACCCTCAGATGCCACAAATCTGACATCATTGTTTTTCTTTTGATAACGAGCTCCATTTGTTTCAGATTTTGATTTAGAAACATCTGGCCTTTGAGCTCGTTGATATGGTTGTTTACCCTTAGGAGCAAACGGTTGTTGCTTTGTTGGGAATTTTTTATTTCCAAATTTCTTCTTGATTTCAGCCTTAGGAATTTGATCACATTGAGTTACAGTAACTCTTGGAATCGATTTTCCCATAAACTTACTTGTGTTATTTTCAAAAACGTTATCAATCGATGATGGATTGACATTTTTAATTGGAAAATCATTATCTGAATAGATTTTAGAATCACCAACCAAAGTATACAACACATTGTTACTCTTAACGGTAGACACAGGTTTCTTGTCATTTATGACAGGATTAATCACATTTTTGGCAACTTGTTGCACAAAAGGAATAGGAGGATCACAAAGAATATGATTCTCAATTGGAATTTCTATTCCCTTTTTCTTATCAAGTGATTCATCCTGGTCATTTCCATCTGTTTCATCATCAGATGAATCATAATCCTCAACAATTGGAGGACTTTGGCTCACTGATGTTGAAGTTCCTGTTTCATCAGATAAAGTTCCCGAGGAGCTGTCTGGTTTGAACCCTAATCCAGTAGTAAATTCCTCATAATTAAGAGGCACACTGGGTTCAAAACGAGGCATATCCTCTTCATCAGGTGGTGCTGCATAATTGTGTCTCAAAGGGGGCGGACATTTCTTATACCCAACACCACTCTTGTTTTTCTTCAGTTGTTGAACGTCAATTATGTGATCGAGCACAAATCGGGAGTTAGAATAACTCTCCAATTTTTGCTTGATCGCATCGTGCGCCAATTTTGCAATGGCTAATTCCGTTCTGGTTTCCTCAACGAGATTTATGTACTTGTTAATACTAACTTGTTTGTGATAAACAACTTTAGTAGTTTCGGAAACACTTTTCTTTAAATTTTCAATTAAAGATTTAAAGTCCTTTTCGTTTCTTGTTAAAGCCATATTTGCTTCTTTGCACTTTGACATATCAACAACCAAATGTTGATTGTGACTATGAATTGTGTCATATTCAAGTTTCACTCTTTCACATTCCTGTTTCATATAAGCACAGTCATTACAAATTCTAGGAGTTTCAGATGTTACCTGACTCGACGAGGCTGAAACATTTGCCATGAAGGCAGTTTGAAAAGAAAAAGATCCGTCTTCAGAGAAGAACTTCTCCATTTCTTTAGATGCTATCCCAGCCTTCTTAATAAGAACAGATTTCTGAGACTTCAACTCCTCTGCTTCACTCAACAAATCATCAATAGAACTCGCTTCTCCTTTCACATCACCCGAAATAGAACTTTCTTCATCAGAACTCCCGGTATAACCCGAACTGTCTTCACTTTCAGAAAATTCTTCCCTACGAACGTGCTTGATGTGATTGATGATCTTTGCGTAGCATGCGGTTCCTCCTCCTTCATTATCACCTTCCCCCAATTGTAAAGACCAATTACACCCTTCATCTGTTTGAACAACCAATGCACGAGTGTTGTTTGATGGCCCAGACTGGTTCTGGTTGGTGGTGTTGTTTACAGCTACTATCCCTCTTCCACGATTGTCTTGATTGCCTTGATTGGCATTTGAAGAACCTGTCTGATTTCTGAAAGGGTTCTGATTGCCTTGCTTGGGTGGTCGAGTGCATTCACGTTTAAAGTGACCCTTCTCGCCACAATTGAAGCATGTAACGGTTTCTTTATCAAACCCGTACTTCGTATCCTGCTTACTTTCCAAGGAACTTCTTCCCGTTCGAGCCATGAAGTCCTTTGCCCTTCTAACTGCACTCGCAAACGCCCACTTTATATCCATCAACTCCATTTCATCACGGTCGATTTGTTGATAATCTTCGTTGGTCATACTGATGTTCCCAATTTGACCTGCAACCAAACCGCAGTAAGCACTGACCATCGTATTAATGAGTTCCGAATGCTCCTTTGCAACTTCAATGCTAACTTTTGAGAGGTTCGAAGTATCAACTTTGATAGTATTCGTGTCTTGGGGTGGAGGATTGTTGGTATAATGTACTTGTTGTGGTGGCGGTTGTGCTTTTGATAAGGATTTCGAAAGATAAGCGCCTAAATCAAACTCTGGTTGAGTAGTAGTAACTTGCGGTGGAGGTTGATCTTGAGATTTGAATTTTGAAATTGATTGTGAAAGATAAGCTCCTAGATCAAACTCTGGTTGTGGTGGTGGTTTGAATGGAAACGGAGATGAGTTTGTGTTGGAAACAAACGCCGTTTGAAGCTTAGGCTGCTGAACAGAACTAGAACTTGCAGAAGGAGCAAAACCAGGCAAATAAATTTCTGTGTTTTGAGGAGCTCCAATCCGTTTAGCTTTCCGATTTTCTTCTTCGTACTTGTGCTCCAACTTCTGAACAAATCCATAGATGGTGACAGTTTCCCCATCCAGAGCACCAGTATGCTTTAGAAGTTCAATGAATGGACTCCATATAGGAGGTAGAGCATCAGCTAAACGTGCAATCATTTCCACATGACTTACAACAACCTTATAAGAACTCATTTCACTTATCAAATGATAGAAACGAGAAGTCAAATCATTTAGATTTTCATTTTCCAAATATTGAAATGACTCAAATTCTTTCTTCAAAAGATCATGGCGAATTTTTCTAGAAGCTTCATTTCCTTCTCCTCTTGTTTCCAATGCATCCCATAAAGCTTTTGTGCTCTTACTATAAGAAAATTGATGATAGATGTCTTTATGAAGAGCTTGTGTTAGATAAGCAAACGCCTTCTTCTCTAATTCATAGGCTTTCTTATCTTCTTCAACCATATGAGAAATGCCAGCGGCAGTTGATGCTGCTGCTTCCAGTTCCGGACTACATTCAGTAGTGAAACATGTCCAAAGTTCAACGTTTTGCCCTTGAATGTATGTATGAAAACGACCCTTCCAAGTTGGATAGTCGTTCATATGATTTAGCTTTGGCGGGCGATTGTTGCTTCCCGTCTCACTTTCACTGAGCAATAGATTCTGTATGTTTTGATTTTGATTAGAGACCATTGCCCATTGACTTGCATTTGCTGCTTGTTGTTTTTGAGGCAATTGGTTCATCAAATCGGCAAGTGAAGGCTGATTTTCACTTGGTCTTGCTTCCGAACCCCAATCCCACAGACCTTTGCTACCCATGATTTGTGTATGTATGTTAGTACCTGCACACACACTTGAAAACACAATGTTATGACAGATTTATGAGTCCTCTGTGTAAAACAGAAGTGTTCTCGACGAAACACTTTCCACGAAACAGGTTTGTTTCGTCGAAATGAATAATGACGAAACAGACTTGTTTCGTCGAAGATATTATGACGACACAGACTTTGTTTCGTTGAAGATATTATTGACGAAACACAAGTGATTCGTCGACTGTTTGTTTCGTCGATGCTGAGTCACAGACAGCTGTTTAAGATATTTAAAATATCTAAACTGACACAAGGTATGTTTTTCTCAGTTAGAGTTTCAATGTTACAAACACAAAAGTCCACTTAATGTATTTTAATGAGTAACACTTTGATTTAAACACAACAAGATCAAATGAACAATTTTATAATGAACTCTATGAAGATATGAAGAACACACATGTCACACCCCGACCGCGTAAAACAACAAATCGCGGCGGAAACATCGGGGCGTGTTGCAACAGAATTAATGTTTCATAACCATGGATATCAAAAGTGTTTCGTTTTATTAAACATTGAGTAATTACATCGTCTGGAAATCTAAATACACTATTTAAACATAGTCTATCATTGTTATTGAGTCACTAAGGCCTTGTCCAGTCCTATGTGAGCATGCATCTTATCAATCGATATCATCCAACAATACCTGAAACATATGTGAAAACGAGGTCAGCAAAGAAATGCTGGCGAATACATTAGTTTTGTTGAAAATAAGTTTCATGACTTCTGTTTGAGAAAATGTTTAGTCATGAACCTTGTAATTTGCTTTGTCTTTGTAAATCATTTGAAAAAATAATAAGTTCGGATGATAAGTATAAATAAGAGAATAATGCATGATTAAATGAATAACCATGTAAAAATGAGTTTGTGTAAGATAAGTTGTTTGTAAATAAATGTCTTGTGAAAAGTATGTTACTTGTATAAAATGTTCTATGTCTCAAACTGAAATGATTCAAATAACGCTACAATATGTAATACCATACAAACACTTATATATAGGAAGTACCAGCGGCGTATCCACCATGTTTGTATCATATTACACACGCATCGTTACTTAATCACTTAATCAAACCAAACCAAACAATGTAAAATGTCTATGTTTAAATCAATTGTCAAATGTATTGAATAATATGTCAAAGTATTCATGTCAAGATGTAATTCATGTCAAAATGTCTATGTCAAATATCCATGTCAAATGTCTATGTCAAATATCCATGTATGGCAAGTGAAATGTCTCAACTAAACCATATGCACAACAACAAAGTATTGAAGTAAAACTTGGTTTAAACCAATACTATGTTTCGTGTAAATGCATGATCAAATGTAAATCATGTACAAATGTTTACCCAATCGTTACCCATTCGTTCAAATCGTTCTTGTTTTAATCGTTCTAATTGTTCTTGTTTTAATCGTGAACTACTTTATGATCGATTCTCTAATAACATTCAAACCTTCTTGACGCGTTCCTCGTTCCAACTCGCTCTCGTTCTCGTTCTTAACAAACCCTTACCAAAGGATAAGTTAATAATTACAGATTCAGTCGCTACCCACAACACCCACACATAACAATGGGTGCAGTAAATAACGGGATTTGTCAGATCCTATGGTACCATAACCTAATACTGGTCGGCTTGATCATAGCTAATGAATGTCATCGGTCATGTAAACTACAACCAACAAGTTTGTTCACTTCTTGAAATTTGTTATTAGTTTTTGAAATCATTGTATTCGTTCTTGAAATCATTGTTAGCGTTCTTGAAATAATTGTAATTGTTCTTGAAACCACATTGTAATTGTTCTTGAAACCATATTGTAATTGTTCTTGAAACCATTGATAAAACATTTAGCACATATGAGTCACCCCAAAACAGTTGAAAACAGTAAAAGAGGGGAATAATGTACTCGCCTGGGAGTGCTTAGGAGTCTTGAACAACTACCAAGAAAGCTAGAGGAGTCCCGGAAATCAAACGGTACCTAATATAGGTAATTACATAATTAACCCGGACCTAAATCGGAAGACTGGGTAGCAGGAGGGTTTGTAAACCAAATGAGTGTAGGAACTCATATGATATGGTTTAACAAAGCCTACATACTAAATGAAACTTAACCTAAGTATTATCGACCCATCGCGACCCATTAAGGTAACTTATGCTACTTTAACGCGTCGTGCGCGTGAAACGCGTTCGGACCGTCTAACTAGCCCTATGACAAGTGTTATATGCCTAAACATGTTACATAATCAGTTATGTGACAAAAGTTTAGGTTACATATGCTTAATTACCAATTATACATGAAAAGGGTATTCTGGTAATTTACCTAAGGCATATAAACTACTTATCATACAACTACTTAAACGATGTGACCATAGGGTATAACCTCGGAAGGTTATGCCCTATACTAGGGTCACCTAATGTATTTGGTCGGATCCTAATGATCGACCAAACTGGGTCGGGTTCGAAGGTATAAGCGATTTATCAGATCGCTTACCCTACGACCCTAGACAACGTGGTAATCAGTGGGCATAGTCCCAAGGGACTATGACCAACGTGATTACACTCACGTTGCGAAGTTCAAACGAACTTCGCATTGACCATTACTGGTCAACGCTGAAAGTCAAACAAAGTTTGACTTTCTGACTCGAAAAGCAATAAAATAAGGAAAAGAACGAAAGAATACTTACGAAGGGTCCCCGAATGCTAACCTCGATTCAAAAATCTCAGGTATGAAACAATAGTTTCAACTTAGAGTTTCTCAAATCAAAGTTCTAGTGATTTTAGCAATGGGGGTGGATGGGTATTTATAGGAATACCCGAACCGTTAAGATCGTTTCATGGAAAACGTGCCTTAATCCCATCCGTACATGTGTTGAAATGTCATGGTGTTTAGGTGTTTAAATTCCATCCATACATGTGTTGAAATGTCATGGTGTTTAGGTGTTTAAATTCCATCCATACATGTGTTGAAATGTCATGGTGTTTAGGTGTTTAAATTCCATCCATACATGTGTTGAAATGTCATGGTGTTTAGGTGTTTAAATTCCATCCATACATGTGTTGAAATGTCATGGTGCCTAAATTCCATCCTTATCCGCTGACTAAGCAAGTTAGAATGTGTGGTTGTGAATTAAACAACGGCTAATACATCGAATCTGGTCCTGAATGCGAAAAACGATCCAAATGACGTGACGAATGGATTTTTCTTATGGCGAACACTAAAATAAAATATTTTAGTGCTAACATAATTTTTTTGGATGTCCGGATGTATTCAGAACGTAAGTTATGCGCGAAAATGCAAACTTGTGCACTTTTTGACACTTTTAGTCCCTGAATGACCCAAAAGTTTATTTTAGCACACCGAACCCCTCAAAGCCTATTTCTAAGCTATGTCAAGGATATTTATGGTATGTTTAACTTATGGTCATGTTCCGGAAGGTCTGTTACAGTTCAAATTGGCATACTTTCGCAGTTTGTCAAATTTAGTCCCTGTAAGCGATTAAACTTTGATTTCACCACACCAAACCTTCCAAAACTTATATCTAAGTTATGTAAAGGTTATTTAAGGTATGTTAAGCCTATGTCACTATTCCGGAGTGTTTGTTGCATTAAACTGGTTATATTTACGCATCAGTGCGCGTATAACCTTCCAGAAAGCGATTTAGAGTTTGAAATCGAACAAAAATTGATATGTGCAAATGATACACATATTTTTACAAATCCCAAGTATGAAATACAATATTTCATTGGTTTGGTATTTGTTTGATGGCCGTGGAGGCACAGGTGTTACAGTCTCCCCTACTTTAGGAAATTTCGTCCCGAAATTTATTTAGAGGAAACTTGTGAGAGCTTGAAAACATGAAATTGAAAAGATCGAATAACATTGGTTAGGGTTCTGAACTTCTAGTAACCTTTAATAACATCATGATTACAATGTAAGAGGGATACTTATATACAAGTATATGAAGCGTCATTGGTGCGTCCACCGTACCTCCATTACATCGTTCTCATTTCGTTATTGTTGTCACTATCGGCTCTTACACATAATAAATCTTACTGGGTTTCTGTGCACTAAATTTCATAATTATGTACGCGTCCATAATCAGACAATTCCTTGCACAGTTCACACAGTCTATTTTATAGTGTGTAGGGGAAAACCAAATGAACAATCCTGTGATGAGTGTGACTAGACCGCCTTAGAATCCTTTTAATTAAATCAATAAATGATCTAAATAGACTATCAAGGAGTCTGTCCAGCTACATCACTAGATGTCGTTCTTTAACCAAATCGTGAATCAATCTTTTTGACTAGACCACTAAAGGGTCTCTCATCGAATCATGGAATGGTACTATATAACCCAAGGGTCTTAACTTATTACATAGAAGCCCATTAAGGATTGAAGGTAGTACTTTTTGAATATCCTGCTACGAATCCCTCATATGACGATATGAAAGATTCTGCGAGGATTTGGATAACGAATATCCAGAGTATTAAAAACACAAAAATGCATAAAAGAAAACATAAGATGAATAACCACATAGTCACATAATTGTATACTCGTTCAATCGCATAATCGTTCAATTTGACCTATAATTTGTTATCTTTGGACACGGGTATTTAAAGCATACCAGAAACCCAATCCGTGGATTTCCTTTGGCACTTTAAATATTTTCAAGAATCTAACTATGAAGATAGGAAGATCTTAAAAGGCATTCGGTTTGTCCTAATTGAGTTGTTTTGTACATTTTAAAGTGTACAAGGAATTCAATCAGGGCTCCGATGTCAACGAAGGTGTTGATCGTGATCGGCTCAGGACATGAATAGATCAAGGTGTCATCAATAATAACAATGACGATCTGATCCAAATAAGGCTTGCAGACTCTATTTATTAAGTTCTTGAAGATGGCTGGAGTATTTGTCAACCTAAAAGGCATGACTGTAAACTCGTAATGGCCATCCTTCATGCAGAAAACCGTTTTGGGAATATCTTCTTCGAGAATACAAAGTTGATGATACCCAAAACGCAAATCGATCTTGGAAAAGCATGCACGCTATGCAGTTGATCGGAGAAATCGTTGATTTAAGGTAGGGGGATATCGATTCTTGATGGTAAGCTTACTAGGCTTACGTTAATCGATACACATTCGAAAAGATCCATTTTTTTTTCTTTTCGCAAGGAGAACAGGAGTTTCTCCAAGGTGAAAAGTTCGGACGGATGAATCCTTTATCAGACAACTCTTGAAGTTGTTTTGATAATTCTTGCATCTCGAACGGTGCAAGACGATAAAATACTTTAGATTTAAAAGAAACCAGTGTTTGAGGTTCTTAGGGAGATCTCAAGTGATCGTAAAAATGACAGAACCACACGAGTAGTTTTGTCTTTGTGTTGACATCACCAGGTTGAATCAAACATTCATACAATTGCATTAGTTAGAAAATAAAACCACAAATTTTTATTTATATAACAACCGCATTGTCTTTAAATGTTACAAGATACCAACCAGAGGAAAAACAAAATACTAATTGTTCACTCCTTCAACATTGAGTGCCTCATTGATGTTAAACACTCGACCATGTGCTGGATTCATATTGACGTTGACATTCGCATTTGGGTTTGCGTTAGCATTTGCATTTACCAGTCTTGGGCAGTTGTGGCGGAAGTGACCAATCTCTCCGCAGTTGAAACATGAACCCAGTGGAAATCTCGCAGCATTCCCTTGAACCGGAGCTTGAACCTGAGCAGCCTGATTTTGTCCCAAATGACAAATCTTGGCCAAATGCCCAAGTTTACCACACGTCGTGCATTGCCAGCAAGCTTGTTGTACTGCGTCATGACCGTTGCAGCGTGCACAATAAGGTGCGGTACCGGCATATGCTTTCTTTGCAGGTGGCTGAGCTGGTTGGTTCTGCGGGTTCTGTGCAGTCTGTGCTGTAACAGCAAAATTTTGGGCACCCTTTCGCTTCTTTGATTTCTTTGACGTCTCACCTTCCTTACCCTTCTTGTTTTGGCCTTTCTTGCTATCCTCCTTGTCAGCTGACTGTTTCTTGCCCTTGTCACCCTTCCTGTGTAACTTGTTCTTCCGAATCTGCGACTCAGTCAATGTCGCTGATAACTCGATCGCCTGACGGAGTGTGGCAGGGTTACTACCAGTAAGGATGTCTTGTACCGAGTCAGGTAGGCCGTCGATGTACCTTTCGATAGCTATGTCAAGTGGGGTAACCATTGTAGGGCAAAGCAGACTCAGCTCCTCAAACCTATCAGTATACGCCCTGTGCTCACCACTATCTTGCTTCAACTCATCAAATTCCTTCTCCAAAGCTCGCTGCTCATGACGAGGACAGAATTCCCTCATCATCAGAGCCCTAAGTTCAGCCCAGGTCTGTGCGAGAGTAACTTCCGCACCTCGGTCTCTCATTACCCCATTCCACCATGTAAGAGCCCTCTTCTGAAACACGCTCGAGGAGAACTCAACCTTGCGATTATCCGGGCACTGCACGTGGCGAAAAGTATTCTCAATGCTTTCGAACCACTGAAGAAGCCCAGTTGCTCCTTCAGAACCACTAAACTTGAGTGGTTTAGCCTGGTTGAAATCCTTGTATTTGCATAGCACATTGTTGTTGTTGTTGGCTTGGTTCCATTGAGCAAAGAGGTTTGGGAATTGAGCAGCCATTTGCTGCGCAATGATTTCTGCCAGCTCGGCAGTCTCTATCTGGCTTTCGCGTCGAGGAGGCATTGTCTAAAAGAGGAAACATGAAAGGAAACGAGTGAGAGAATTTAGACGAAAAGAATGAGATGAAACAAATCTGATGAAAGCAAGGATAGTGGTCATTTGTTTGTTACTACAAAGCAACAAACGACCTTGGTGATTAGTCAAAGTAAATAGGTTAAAAAATAATGTATCGCGAAGACATGCTCGCCTATAAGTGAACACTCATCCCAAGAATTCCCAGGTAAGCACAACTGGTCTCGCGTCTGATGAGATGTATACGAAGTGCTTGCCTAGACAGAAAACCCAGAATACAGGCATTCACCCTTCCAGTTTGCACGTGTTCACATTATTTAAAACCCAAAACCTTGACGAGATTTTGAAAATTCAAAGGGGTTCAAAACCTTACAATAGAGGGTTCAAAACCTAGAAATTAATCATCCTAGAACAGATGATTAGTTTTCAAAGCGGTTTTGAAATTTATGTTCTTGTTGTGGTCGTCACCTAAGGATAGGTGACGGTATTGTTTTATGACTAAACGCAAGTAAACTCACGTTAGGGTCCTAAGAAGGTTATAGACTAGGTCAAAGCATTACTAATTACTAATAACCTAATTCCCTATAACCATTGGCTCTGATACCATCTTTCTGTCACACCCCGACCGCGTAAAACAACAAATCGCGGCGGAAACATCGGGGCGTGTTGCAACAGAATTAATGTTTCATAACCATGGATATCAAAAGTGTTTCGTTTTATTAAACATTGAGTAATTACATCGTCTGGAAATCTAAATACACTATTTAAACATAGTCTATCATTGTTATTGAGTCACTAAGGCCTTGTCCAGTCCTATGTGAGCATGCATCTTATCAATCGATATCATCCAACAATACCTGAAACATATGTGAAAACGAGGTCAGCAAAGAAATGCTGGCGAATACATTAGTTTTGTTGAAAATAAGTTTCATGACTTCTGTTTGAGAAAATGTTTAGTCATGAACCTTGTAATTTGCTTTGTCTTTGTAAATCATTTGAAAAAATAATAAGTTCGGATGATAAGTATAAATAAGAGAATAATGCATGATTAAATGAATAACCATGTAAAAATGAGTTTGTGTAAGATAAGTTGTTTGTAAATAAATGTCTTGTGAAAAGTATGTTACTTGTATAAAATGTTCTATGTCTCAAACTGAAATGATTCAAATAACGCTACAATATGTAATACCATACAAACACTTATATATAGGAAGTACCAGCGGCGTATCCACCATGTTTGTATCATATTACACACGCATCGTTACTTAATCACTTAATCAAACCAAACCAAACAATGTAAAATGTCTATGTTTAAATCAATTGTCAAATGTATTGAATAATATGTCAAAGTATTCATGTCAAGATGTAATTCATGTCAAAATGTCTATGTCAAATATCCATGTCAAATGTCTATGTCAAATATCCATGTATGGCAAGTGAAATGTCTCAACTAAACCATATGCACAACAACAAAGTATTGAAGTAAAACTTGGTTTAAACCAATACTATGTTTCGTGTAAATGCATGATCAAATGTAAATCATGTACAAATGTTTACCGAATCGTTACCCATTCGTTCAAATCGTTCTTGTTTTAATCGTTCTAATCGTTCTTGTTTTAATCGTGAACTACTTTATGATCGATTCTCTAATAACATTCAAACCTTCTTGACGCGTTCCTCGTTCCAACTCGCTCTCGTTCTCGTTCTTAACAAACCCTTACCAAAGGATAAGTTAATAATTACAGATTCAGTCGCTACCCACAACACCCACACATAACAATGGGTGCAGTAAATAACGGGATTTGTCAGATCCTATGGTACCATAACCTAATACTGGTCGGCTTGATCATAGCTAATGAATGTCATCGGTCATGTAAACTACAACCAACAAGTTTGTTCACTTCTTGAAATTTGTTATTAGTTTTTGAAATCATTGTATTCGTTCTTGAAATCATTGTTAGCGTTCTTGAAATAATTGTAATTGTTCTTGAAACCACATTGTAATTGTTCTTGAAACCATATTGTAATTGTTCTTGAAACCATTGATAAAACATTTAGCACATATGAGTCACCCCAAAACAGTTGAAAACAGTAAAAGAGGGGAATAATGTACTCGCCTGGGAGTGCTTAGGAGTCTTGAACAACTACCAAGAAAGCTAGAGGAGTCCCGGAAATCAAACGGTACCTAATATAGGTAATTACATAATTAACCCGGACCTAAATCAGAAGACTGGGTAGCAGGAGGGTTTGTAAACCAAATGAGTGTAGGAACTCATATGATATGGTTTAACAAAGCCTACATACTAAATGAAACTTAACCTAAGTATTATCGACCCATCGCGACCCATTAAGGTAACTTATGCTACTTTAACGCGTCGTGCGCGTGAAACGCGTTCGGACCGTCTAACTAGCCCTATGACAAGTGTTATATGCCTAAACATGTTACATAATCAGTTATGTGACAAAAGTTTAGGTTACATATGCTTAATTACCAATTATACATGAAAAGGGTATTCTGGTAATTTACCTAAGGCATATAAACTACTTATCATACAACTACTTAAACGATGTGACCATAGGGTATAACCTCGGAAGGTTATGCCCTATACTAGGGTCACCTAATGTATTTGGTCGGATCCTAATGATCGACCAAACTGGGTCGGGTTCGAAGGTATAAGCGATTTATCAGATCGCTTACCCTACGACCCTAGACAACGTGGTAATCAGTGGGCATAGTCCCAAGGGACTATGACCAACGTGATTACACTCACGTTGCGAAGTTCAAACGAACTTCGCATTGACCATTACTGGTCAACGCTGAAAGTCAAACAAAGTTTGACTTTCTGACTCGAAAAGCAATAAAATAAGGAAAAGAACGAAAGAATACTTACGAAGGGTCCCCGAATGCTAACCTCGATTCAAAAATCTCAGGTATGAAACAATAGTTTCAACTTAGAGTTTCTCAAATCAAAGTTCTAGTGATTTTAGCAATGGGGGTGGATGGGTATTTATAGGAATACCCGAACCGTTAAGATCGTTTCATGGAAAACGTGCCTTAATCCCATCCGTACATGTGTTGAAATGTCATGGTGTTTAGGTGTTTAAATTCCATCCATACATGTGTTGAAATGTCATGGTGTTTAGGTGTTTAAATTCCATCCATACATGTGTTGAAATGTCATGGTGTTTAGGTGTTTAAATTCCATCCATACATGTGTTGAAATGTCATGGTGCCTAAATTCCATCCTTATCCGCTGACTAAGCAAGTTAGAATGTGTGGTTGTGAATTAAACAACGGCTAATACATCGAATCTGGTCCTGAATGCGAAAAACGATCCAAATGACGTGACGAATGGATTTTTCTTATGGCGAACACTAAAATAAAATATTTTAGTGCTAACATAATTTTTTTGGATGTCCGGATGTATTCAGAACGTAAGTTATGCGCGAAAATGCAAACTTGTGCACTTTTTGACACTTTTAGTCCCTGAATGACCCAAAAGTTTATTTTAGCACACCGAACCCCTCAAAGCCTATTTCTAAGCTATGTCAAGGATATTTATGGTATGTTTAACTTATGGTCATGTTCCGGAAGGTCTGTTACAGTTCAAATTGGCATACTTTCGCAGTTTGTCAAATTTAGTCCCTGTAAGCGATTAAACTTTGATTTCACCACACCAAACCTTCCAAAACTTATATCTAAGTTATGTAAAGGTTATTTAAGGTATGTTAAGCCTATGTCACTATTCCGGAGTGTTTGTTGCATTAAACTGGTTATATTTACGCATCAGTGCGCGTATAACCTTCCAGAAAGCGATTTAGAGTTTGAAATCGAACAAAAATTGATATGTGCAAATGATACACATATTTTTACAAATCCCAAGTATGAAATACAATATTTCATTGGTTTGGTATTTGTTTGATGGCCGTGGAGGCACAGGTGTTACAGTCTCCCCTACTTTAGGAAATTTCGTCCCGAAATTTATTTAGAGGAAACTTGTGAGAGCTTGAAAACATGAAATTGAAAAGATCGAATAACATTGGTTAGGGTTCTGAACTTCTAGTAACCTTTAATAACATCATGATTACAATGTAAGAGGGATACTTATATACAAGTATATGAAGCGTCATTGGTGCGTCCACCGTACCTCCATTACATCGTTCTCATTTCGTTATTGTTGTCACTATCGGCTCTTACACATAATAAATCTTACTGGGTTTCTGTGCACTAAATTTCATAATTATGTACGCGTCCATAATCAGACAATTCCTTGCACAGTTCACACAGTCTATTTTATAGTGTGTAGGGGAAAACCAAATGAACAATCCTGTGATGAGTGTGACTAGACCGCCTTAGAATCCTTTTAATTAAATCAATAAATGATCTAAATAGACTATCAAGGAGTCTGTCCAGCTACATCACTAGATGTCGTTCTTTAACCAAATCGTGAATCAATCTTTTTGACTAGACCACTAAAGGGTCTCTCATCGAATCATGGAATGGTACTATATAACCCAAGGGTCTTAACTTATTACATAGAAGCCCATTAAGGATTGAAGGTAGTACTTTTTGAATATCCTGCTACGAATCCCTCATATGACGATATGAAAGATTCTGCGAGGATTTGGATAACGAATATCCAGAGTATTAAAAACACAAAAATGCATAAAAGAAAACATAAGATGAATAACCACATAGTCACATAATTGTATACTCGTTCAATCGCATAATCGTTCAATTTGACCTATAATTTGTTATCTTTGGACACGGGTATTTAAAGCATACCAAACGCTCTGATACCAATTGTAGGTCCCGTAATCTGAGGATCGATAACGAACCAAATCACTTGTTTATAGCAAACACGGTTACGCGTGCGGAATCCACGTAACTCTGCCAAATCAAACACGTAAAACGATAACGACACGGTAATAATCAATGATACACACTCGATTGATTAAACGGGATGAGAACCGATTACAAACTGATACAAACACAGTTTAACAGAATTTTGACAGAGTTTCTTTATGTGTAAGCTCTCATCTCTGGTCAAACAGAAACAGAGATGGGTATTTATACTAAACACAGACTGAACATGACGAAACACAAAGGACTCAGCGAAACATAATCAAAGTCGACGAAACACACCTGTTTCGTCGACAAACCTATTAATTCTATCTGTTTCGTCAAGTTGCATAGAAGCCCAAACAAGTCAAAGCCCAATGCTAGTCTTCGGCCAACATGTAAGAATTACGGCCCGGACTAGTTTCTGTTGACTAAACATATTTCACCAATTCACATGAGACAAACTTATGACATCACCATGACATCACAATGATGATGTCATGGTGAGGTGTAAAACGGGAATGGCTCGCGGCGTTCCGTGCCTCGCGTGTCGAACTCTGGGGCGCACGACGGAGGAATGTCGTGACGTCGGGCTTGAGCCGGACCTAACCGTGTCGAAACCAAGTCAAATTGAGCCGAGTCGAACCGAGCCGAGTCGAACCGAGCCGAGTCGAACCGAGCCGAGTCGCGTCCACATAAAGTGTACCAACAATCTCCCCCTTGGACGCTACTCGTGAGGTTCGTATTCTGTGATGGTTCGTCTTCTGTGATGGTTAGTCTTCTGTGTCTTTCATGTCGGAGGATCTTCAAAGTCTTCACGCGTAGTAAGAAGAAAGTGTATCAACAAACTCCCTTTTCATTTAGGTAGTGTGTTAACAAACTCCCCTTTAAAATGAACTCTCCATTGAGTCATGCTCGTGAATCTTTTGACTTGTCAATTCTTCAGATCCTTGTGGTGTTGATGAAGGGTCAGCGGCAACTCGATCATTTTATCCTTTGAGTGCCTCCACTTCGTGTCTTTATTCCAAAGCTTGTCATTGAAAATGTTCTCCTCGCCTTTAGCATCTGCACAGGCAAGAAAGCTAAACGCATAATGAGAACAACCGCTTGGAATATAGTTAACATTTAAACAAATGACACATATGAGATCAAATTTCAATCAACTAAATGACACATATGAGATCAAATCTCAATCAACTACCTACCGACAACAGTTTGAAAGTTTAAAAATTTTTCAATTTTAGATCTTAACTTTCAAAACTTGTTAACTTCGACAGATTATGAAGATTTTCACACTGAACAGAATTTGTGTTAATTGAACACATTTCCATTTTGTTTGAGTTTCCAAATGCAAGAACGTTTTATGAAGTAGATTTCAGGCTTCCGGCAGAAAACACCAAGCAACAACTTCGGCTTAATCAAAAACGAACTTTACACATTAAACTAAAACAGAGATTAAAGCGCGAATATTAAAACGAAAAACACTTTAAAGCAATAAAAGATTGTACAAGTGCAAACTTTTTGCGAATCTCAAGGACAAGGAATCATACCAGCTTACGGTCTTAGTCAACATGATTTTGATTTCTGTTTAAAGCTCTGGATAAGTATACTACCTCGATTATCGATATTGTGGTCCACATAAGCTCAAACGGATCAGATTTAATCATAATTTAAGAGATATGATTAACGGTAAGGATTATACTTACAAGTCGATGTAAATCCACTCACGACACATTCCCGTATCAAGGTATGCACGAGAATTCATCTTACCGGTGAGTATACCGATTATCATCTGTTTGACCGTATAAAAATGTGAGAAACTCACTTATTTTGATTGAAAACAAGCCCTATGTGATAGAATCACTTATTGATGAGGAACTTGATTTTCAGATGCATGAAGGCACAGGAGCAAGTCCGTGAACAGGTCAGTACTTCCGTACAGCAGAGAGACGAACTTGACTCCCGCAAAGAATCTGTGATATATTATCACTTATTTTGTTTGGACATGTGATTGTTGATCACTTATTGAGGTCGAATGCAGTATGTACACGTATGTATATTATCATGGAAGATCTTAGACTTCGTCTCCGTTATTTTTACGGTTTGATACAACCATGATACCCAGATGATAAGACAGCATAAAGACCGAATATCTCAGAACCTCGGCAATCTCTCAAACGAAATTTCGGTACTAAGACCATATGCCAATGAGTGGTTCCCACCTGGTCTTCAGTCGATTTAAGATTTATATCACCCTGCACACTTTAAGATGATTGTGAGCCTACCGATACATCTTATATAGAACTGCTTAACATTTTTTCATTTTGCATTACAGTTTAAAGAGGTTCAGACAGACCACTGATCTACTATCATATTCTCTTTTGCTCGCCAGGAAACTCATTTTTGTTTTTCTAATTGTTTTTGAGTTTGGAAATTTTTCGATGTTTTTGAATTTTCAAATTTTGGATTTACTCCCCCTAAAATCAACAAACTAAGATAAATTTAAAAGACACAAAGATATTTACAAAAACGATTTCCCGATGTCGGTTTAACTCATGGTATTACCTCATTGCCGTTTACCAAAATTAATTTTGAATCAGAAATGATTTATCGAATTTTGGAAAAATCAGTTGGCATGTCGGTAAGCGGTGCGGACCATGACAACATTGTCTGGCCAAAGAGTGCTGTACGAGATGATAATAATTCATAAAGCAGCTTAAATATCGACAAGTAAAGGAGAGATTAGAAATTTAAAACCGTATCCTGCAACTGCTTCGTGCATTGCAAGGAATCTGAGCGCTCTCCCAAACTGGATATCCACCCGGTGTGGATTTCAAAGTCGATTTTCTAGCTACTTAGAAATCTCTTCACAGCAACAAGATCAGAAACCTTTGGGTCCGGCTGGTCTTCCATATTGCACCAGCGAAGGTCTTTATCTTTCTCTTGAGAAGTAGTGTGCGGTTGTTCAATCCACGCCAAGGCATCCGCACACCCGGTGTGGTTTGTTCAACAAAACACATTTTCTTCAATCACACCGTGAGGAAATGTACACTGCACGTTCATCTTGTTGATTTGAACTTCAGACGTGCTGCAGGTGCGTACATTTTCATTGAATCTATCCTGGGGACCCGATCAAAGCCTTGAACAATCAAACTTTGAAATGATTTTCATTTTGTCGAAGCTTTCAATCTCTTTCGACAGACAATTCTGTCTTCTTTTCTTTTTCTCTCCATCAAAGGCAACAATTTCTTCTGTCGCCTATCTTGTGCATGAACATTCCACTATCAATAATCCGATTACTATTGATAGTTCCTCCTGGAACATCCTACACACTCACTCAGAGATTAGTAGGAGAGGGGGACCCAAGCCTTCATAGACTTAGGTCGTCCTTCATCATCGAAGATTGTGACTTCGATTTCATGATGATTCGGAATGGAGTGAGCTTCCCCTGAAACAGTTACCGATTTTGGTTTCCAAATCTGTTTTTGTTTTTCATTTTTAATTTCTAACTTAACAGACTTTGATTGGACAACCTCCGGTTTTATCGCCTTTTCAATCACTTTCACATTTTTATGTCGTTGTCTTGTTTCCTGTTCTTTAACAGTTCTTTTATCATGTTTTGGTGAAACAGGACGACGTTGTGAGTGACCTTGTTCAGAGGGGGCTCTATCAACAAAATTTGGTTTGGGCGAGTTTGTGCAGTCTTTAATGATATGCCCAAACTTCCCACACTTGAAACAAGTTCTCCTTTCAACAAACTTAGGAGAACCTGATCGACTAACACGTGTTGAACCTGTAGACCCAGAGGTACTTGTTCCTTCATCACACCCGTTTGTGTGTTGGGTGTAATTGTTTTGAGCGTTACGCTTTAAAATCTTGACTTGTTGGACAAAATCGGTGTTTGATTTGTTTTCAAAAGTCTCAATTTTATCAGTACCATTAGATGCTACAAATTTAACATCATTGTTTTTCTTCTTGAAATGAGCTCCTTTTGTTTCAAATTTTGATTTAGAAACATTAGGCCTTTGAGCTCGTTGAACTGGTTGTTTGCCCTTAGGAGCAATAGGTTGTTGCTTTGTTGGTGATTTTTTATTTCCAAATTGCTTTTTGATTTCAGCCTTAGGAACTGGATCACATTGAGTTACAATAACTCCAGGAATCAACTTTCCCAAAAACTTACTTGTGTTATTTTCAAAAACATTATCAATCGATGATGGATTGACATTTTTAATTGGAAAATCATTATCTGAGTAAATTTTAGAATCACCCACCAAGGTATACAACACGTTATTACTCCTAATAGTAGACACTGTCTCAGTGATAGGATCTATCTCTTGTTTAACAGCAGATGATTGCACAACAGGAGTAGGAGGATCACACAGAATGTGATTCTCAAAAGGCACTTCTACTCCTTTGTTCTTCTCAAGAGATTTATCCTCATCACTCACATCTGGTTCATCATCGGACGAATCATAGTCCTCAACTGTGGGAGGACTTTGTTCCGTAACAACAGATGCTGAATTTTTGCTTGTTCCAGATGAGCCCTCCGAGGAACTGTCCGATTTGAACCCTAGACCAGTTGTAAACTCCTCATAATTAAGAGGAACAGTTGGTTCAAACCGAGGCATTTCCTCCTCATCGGGCATTTTGGTATAGTTGTGTCTCAAAGGAGGCGGACACGACTTATACCCAACGCCTTTCACGTTCCCTTTCAGTTGTTGAATGTCAATTATGTGATCGAGCACAAATCGGGAGTTAGAATAACTCTCCAATTTTTGCTTGATAGCATCATGCTCGCATTTGGCAATGGCTAGTTCCTTTTTGGTTTCCTCAACGATGTTAATGTAATTGTTAATACTAACTTGTTTATGATAAACAACTTTGTTCACTTCGGAAACACTTTTCTTTAAGGTTTCAATTACAGATTTAAATTCCTTTTCATTTCGAACTAAAGCCATGTTTGCCTCTTTGCACTTTGACACATCAATAACCAAATGTTGATTGTGACTATGAATTGTGTCACATTCAAGTTTCACTCTCTCACATTCCTGTTTCATATATGCACAATCACTACATATGCTAGGAGTTTCGGATTTTACCTGACTTGTAGAAGCTGTGACATTAGCCATAAAGGCAGTCTGAGAAGAGAAAGATCCATCTTCAGTGAGAATCTTCTCCATTTCTTCTGATGTAGCATCAGCTTTCTTGATCAAGTCAGAATTTTGACATTTCATCTCCTTGGCACCATTCGACAAACTATCATCTTTTCCTGCACTTATTGATTGTTGTCGTTGAGGCAAGGAATTTATTAACAAATCGGCAAGCGAAGTCTGATTTTGAATTGGTTGTGGCTCCGAACTCCAATCCCACAGACCTTTGCTACCCATGATTGGTGTATGAAATAAAGTTCCTGATCACACTCTTGAAAACACAATGTTATCACACTTTTGGAAGTCCTCTGTTAAAAATTGATAAGTATCTTGACGAAACAGGTGTGAGACCCTATCGACGAAACAGAATTTGTAAACTTGTTTCACGAAACAGGTTTTGATAATAAGCCCACGAAACAAAACGACCCTAATGACTTATAAAGAACCGGCGAAACAAAGGTTTTGATGTTGGGCTTGATTCGACGAAACATACAACAAGGCCCAATATGATTTTTGTTATAACAGGCCGACGAAATCAAATTGTTGGGCCCTTCTTTAATTCGACGAAACAAAACATAACCTTTGTTTTAAATCCGGCGAAACAGGAGGCCCACGAAACTGGCCCAAACTTTTTATTTTCAAAATAAGCCGGCGAAACAAGACTTAATTGTATTTGGGCTTTGATTCGTCGATGTCTAGGCCCAATATATTTGATTTTAGTTTCGTCGAAACAAAATAAGATCTCGACGAAAACGGTTATGTTAATTAAATAATGGTGCCGAAAATATTGACTGTTGACTTGTTTGTTTGTTTGAATTAAACAAATGAAATATGCCAAAAACCGTTTGAAGCCCACTTCAATTGCACGTGAAGCCCAATGGTTGAAGCCCACTTCTACGAAACAGATTTAATACCAGGGTCGACGAAACAAAAATCCTTTTTTTTTTTTGTGATTTAAATAATGGGTGCCGCAATGTTTGACTTGTAAACTTGATTGTTTGACCGGTGACCTTTGACTTGAATGACGAAACACGTTGTTTGGGTGTGATGACGAAACAGAATAAGTCCAATTATGGTTTTTAAGCCCAATTCATGTGAAGCCCAATCAGATTTATTTAAACAACTCGACGAAACTGAATTAAAGACTTGGACGAAACTGAGATTGATAGCGACGAAATCTAATGTGATTTTGGGATAAGATCTAGTGGGGTTGTTTAGATATTTTCAAAGACCCTTATCCTCTTCTGACAACATGACACACAAATTCAAACCCACATACTTTTAGAAACTACCACTTTCAATAAGTCATCATAACACATACACAAAATTCAAACACTAAATATTATAATAACAACAATAATGCAATACACAATTTAAATCCAAAATATTAAGATCAAACACATAGATCTTATGAAAAACAACAAGAACAGTATGGAGATCCGATGAACAATATGATGATATCGGATTAGAGCCAAACGCTCTGATACCAATTGTAGGTCCCGTAATCTGAGGATCGATAACGAACCAAATCACTTGTTTATAGCAAACACGGTTACGCGTGCGGAATCCACGTAACTATGCCAAATCAAACACGTAAAACGATAACGACACGGTAATAATCAATGATACACACTCGATTGATTAAACGGGATGAGAACCGATTACAAACTGATACAAACACAGTTTAACAGAATTTTGACAGAGTTTCTTTATGTGTAAGCTCTCATCTACTTTCAACTGTGAAAGCAGATGTGTTTATATAGTCCCTGGGCCCAACTGTCGACGAAACACAAGGTGTCACGGCGAAACTGATCATGGGCCAGTCATTGGGCTCGAAACAGCCCATTACACGACGAATCAAATGTGATTCGTCATGAATGTCGACGAAACAGAAGTAAAGGACATTGGTCTGTTTCGTCATGATGTGTTCCGACGAAACAGACCTGTTTCGTCGATGTCTGCAACTGTTGTGGTTGTTTCTTGAAACAGACAGCAACAACAGCAACATATAAACAACTTATAATGACCATTCTACCCTTTGTATGCAACATGCATTGTTCGAATAGCATTACATATTAAACGAAGACAAACAAGTCAGACACAAGTGGATAGGAGGATATCCGACTTGGTCGACGTCAATTAAAGGCTCGAACTGAACGTGCCGCGTCCACACAAAAAGTGTACCAACAAAGAATTTGAATGATGAGAAGAAATCTGATGATAAACAGATTCTTGAACTGCAGGAAAATTAAGAAAGATTGAAATCTGAAAATGTCAAAATGTTAAGTGATTTGGACAGTTTGACATTAGAAAACAAAATTTTGAAAGAAAAGGAAAAAGATTTTGAAAATGAAAATTTGAAAATTGAAAAAAATTTTCAAAGTCAAATGAAGATTTTAGAAGATGAAAAATCTGTTATGTTAAAAAATAATCTTGAAAAACAGATTGAAATAAATTCTCATTTTCAGAAAATCATTCGGCTTGAAAATGAAGCTGAAATTGCTCGGAATAAAATTGATAAGCTTGAGGCGAAATTGAAAGGTTTTGTGACCTCATCAGAATTTATGAATCATCTTTGTCCAAAACCGATCAATTCTGTTCCAATAAGTGACAATGTCACAAATTTTGACAAAGTCAAAATTGAAGATTGCGATGACAAAGCTGATGATGAAAAAGAAAAAGAAAAGAAAAATATTTTTGGAATTACAAGAAAAATTTCAAAATACTGTTTTGCAATCTACTGAAATAGGTGAATGCTCAAAGCAAAAAATCTGTTAAGAAGATTGTAGAACAGAAACAAAAAGTTAAAATTTTGAAAAATTTTCAAAATGAAAATAAAAGCTCATCAGTTCAGTCATCCAATCCTTATAAAAAAACCACAAAAATCTGAAAATAAAAACTCACACAAAGTTGGTAATATGTGGTGCAGGTTTGACCACAGTGCTTCAAACTAAATCCAGCTTTCAGAAGGAGTGATGATTACCACAAAGCCAGACAATGCTATGATCTGAGTGTTTGGTGTGAAAGTGGTGAATGGTACGATAACAGAGTGTGCTACACTTGTGGTGTTCAAGGACACATTGCTGTTAACTGCCAGAATCAGTGGTTTGAGACGAGGAGATGTTGTAACTACCAAATCAAAGGACATATTGCAAGAGATTGCCCAATGAGATCAATGGAAAGATCGAGGGCTGAATCTCAGAAAAAGATGAAGAAATCAGTCAAGGTCGAAGAAAAGCCCAGAGCACAGAAAAAACAAGAAGTGAAAGAACCGAAAGTGAAACTTTCACAAGGGCAAAAAGATCGATTGAGAAAGAAAAGGAAGAAAGCTCGAGAGTATCTCGAAAGGATTTTGTCCTCGGGTACAACAAATAAGAGTGCTGATGAATCGCTTCACTCGACAACAAAGTCAAGTAAACCGAATTCGTCAGATGCAAATCTGAGGACAAAAGAGGAGATAAAGAAGGTTGAAGTGGTTAGCGATGAATTTGTTTCTTCGGAAACAAAGGAACTACGTTCTGGCGATGATTCTGATTCGTCAAAATCAGAGGAGCCACAAGTTGAGCTCAAAAGTGAAAATTCAGTTCCGCCAATGGATGATATCAACTTTCCACCATTGCAGACTGAAAATTTTAAACAAAAAGTTGGTAAAGTGAAAAGTTCGAATCAATTCTATTCTGAAAAGAAAGAATTTGATGTTGAAAAGGCTTTTAATAGCAAAGTAAAAAATATTTTTGGAAAAATGGTTGAGGGTAAGGTAAAAGGAGTTAAAGAATTTTATGAATCAAAAAGGTATGTTCAAAACACCCAAGGACCGTCAGGCTTGGGTGAATCTCTTTAACTGAAAAAACCTGACTTGCCGGAACTCCCAGGTTAGTAATTGGGGAGTAGGAATCGGCATCTTTCTTGAGAAATTCACAGGTTGGTAACTGTGATATTTCGACTTACAAGTGGTTAATCAAGGACATTAAGTTGTACTTGATTTAACTATCTTTCAAGTGGTATGATTATTGGAAATTGTTTTTGTGATAAACCTATAAGTGGTTGAAAACAGTGTGATGAATTAAACCCCATGTTTGTGAAATGATCAACCAAACTAATTTTCCGGAAAAATCATTTTGATTAAAACAAACTTAAGTGTTTTGAAATCATAATGGGAAAATAGTTTGTTGTCAGGGGGAGTTCTGATTGTTTAAGTCAAGTGGATGGCGAATTGAGGCAATTCTTATCAGTTTGTCAGTTTATTTTGTACAGTTTGTTTTCAAATTTTCCCAGAAAATCAAAATTGAAACATATTTTGATTTTAGGGGGAGAAAAATTTTATAAAAAATTAGAAAATTTGAAAACTTCATAAACATTTGAAAATTCAAAATGAGTTTTGTTGTGAAAAAGAGGAAATGATAGTAAATCAGTTGGACTATCACAACATGCTAAAGAAATGAAATGTCAAATGTGATAAACGGTCTCACTAAAGATGTGACGATAGGCTCAGCTAGACTAGTAGATTTGCGATAACGATACACACTTAAATGAAAAAGCCTTGTTCTAGTGGGAAACATGGTCGAAAGCATAGTACTTAGTTTTGTCCTTCTTGACTGTGTGCCTACTCAGTAATCGCTGATTGTCGAAAGACATAAAACTGGTTAAGTCTGTGAACTTTCACAACTTTGCTAAAAAAAATCGCTGTGATTGTGCATTTCATTTTGCCAAGATTTAAACTTGTTTTATTTCTTTATTTTGTTTAAGCATTGGACATCCTCTGCGTATACGTGAGTATCGACCTGGATGTTATTGCCTAAACGTTCTGCTTTATTTTCTTTGGTGTTTCGTTTAAGCTTTGGATCACCTCTGCGTATACGGAAGTATCGACCTGGTGGTTAAAGCCTAAACAACTTCAACTTATTTTATTTTTCTTATTTTGTTTAAACATTGGACTTTCTCTGCGTATACGGAAGTATCGACCTGATTGTTAATGTTTAAACATTCTGCTTTGTTTTTGCACAAATCACAGTTGATATAAGTTTAAAGGCATTACTTGAGTCAGTGTATTGCATGATGAGGGGATATGCTGAGATCGTGGGGTCCATAAGAATTTAGTGCAAAATTAATATACCTTAACGTATCGGTAAGCATTTCGAAAGTTTTTAGATTGAGTTTAAGTGGACAACAATATCGTCAATCTATGTGAATTGTTTAGAACTTAAAATGTTTAAAGCTTAACGGTGCTAGTGATGTGTCTCATAAACTGATATGATCCTTTTACACAAACTCACAAAAATATTGTCTGTAAATATTTCTTTATTGCTTTTCATTATACAAAAATCCAAAAAGATTTTAGTGTGTTTTAGCATAAATTTTTGAAAAAGCCAAAAAGATTTTTGACAACTGATGTTGAAGAGCTGATTTTCAAAATCCCAAGTGCTAAACATGATGAATGATATTGGATTGGGAAAGTTTATTTGAGTTGAGAAAGGTTTTTGAAATGGATAATTGGATCATTAATTTGAAACCAATTTTAATCATTTTAAAATCAAGTGGTAAGCATAAAGTCAAATCTTACTGTTGGTTAGAGTGTATGCAGATATGCAGCTAGTGAATTCCAGACTGCAATTCCAGTTTGTCGAAAGGGGAAGTCTGTAGACGTAAAAGCTAGGTTCCTGATCTTGTTGCTACGGAGAGCCAGGAGATGGTCCTGAATCTGTGAAAGCTGCCAATGCTGAGAAGATAGAGAGTGCTATATCAGATTACGATCCCGGAACAACGTAAGGGGGAGTCTGTTAGCAATAGGGTGATTGAAGAGAGAGTGTGAAGACTGATTAAGACTGAAGTTTTGACATACTAACGTCTCGTACTGAAGACTCCGTCAACATCCAAGGGGGAGACTGTTGGTGCATATGTCTGTTGACTTCGTCTTAAGTCTAGAGTCTAAATATGTCATGATTGTATAGTACAGGGGTCGAAATGTAAGTTTAAGTTTATGTTTAAGAGGTTTCCCTTGAAGGTGGTACATGTCAAGTTCAAGAGAAACCTGATGATTAGGTTTCGCTTGAGACTGGTTCAAGAGAAACCCAGGGCCTATAAATAGGTGCTAGTTGTTTCTCATTTAAAAACATTCCCATAGTTCTGGTGCCGAACTGCTGCTGGATTTTCAAGTCAATATATGAATGAGAAATAGTGTTTAAAGTGATATTCTTCTGTTTTCTACTCCATTCTCTTTGATTCAACCTGTTTGTGTGTTTCCGCCACATAAACAGTGGTATTTTGACTCAGATTGACTCATTTGATCGTCAAATCGATCCTACAATTACATTGTCTTAACACAACTGAAACAAAGAATACATCACATAATTAAACTAATCTTGCTTCTTTTATGTCACTAAGGCCCGAGTCCACCCTAGTGTATCTTGAACAAACCTATGCATCAGCTCCTGAAACACATGTGAAAATAGGTACGTCAGCATAAAAATGCCTGTGAGATACATAGGTTTTATTGATTTAGGATTCATGACTTGTAAGTTTAAAAGAATGTTTTAACAAAAATTAGTCATGAATCTTGTTAAGTGTTTACTTTTATAAATCATATGAAAATCGATAAGAAAACAGATGATATAAAAGAATAATGAATGGTTAAATAAATAACCAAGTAAAATGAGTTTGTATAAAACGTGTTATTTGTAAAACAGTGTTTTGTAAAGATATGTTAATTGTGTAAAATGTAATATGTCAAAATTGAAATGGTTTAAATAACGCTACAATGTGTAATATCATAAAAGCACTTATATATAGGAAGTACCAGCGGCGTATCCACCATGCTTTTATCACATTACACACGCCTCGTTACTTAAATCACTTACCCAAACAAACCACCAAAATGTCATGTTCAAACCAATTGTCAAATGTTTATGTGTAAGTCAAGTCTATTTTCAAATGTAAATCATGTAATGTGTAAACAAATGTCGTGTATGGTAAGTAAACAGTAACAACTTAAACCACATGTAAAAAGTGCACAAAACAGAGTATTTGAATAAATCAAAGTTATGTTTTGTAAAATAAATACATGCTTTACTGATACAAACACTTATGCGGTAAGTTAAACGTATACATTCAAGCCTTGAGACTGTAGGATAACCTTAGAGTAAAGGTTATCAAAATGTTTTCGGATTCAGTCATTCCTTACATCCAAACAAACCTAGGATATCAGGAATGGGAGTTGTCAAGTCCTATGGTACCACTACTTACTACCGAGCGGCGTAGCTAATGTTAATGAACGTATTTTAGTTCGTTAAGCAAACCAAATGTCATACCAAACGTAAGCATGTTTTATGAAAACAATGTACCTAGTATGCTAAGTAAACATACAAGGTAGAGATTTAAAACAATGTGTTCATATGCTGAGTAAACATATGTAACAGAAAAGCAATGTAAAACAGTGTGCTAGCATGCTAAGTAAACATACATAGCAAAAGAAATGCAATGTAAAACAATGTGCTAGCATGCTAAGTAAACATACATAGCAAAAGATAATGAATTAATGTACTACAAGTGTACTAATGAACATAGCAAGCATATGATATAAAAACATGGAAAGCACGAAAGTAACAAGTAGGCACATGTGTTTCACCCCAAAATGTTTGAAAACAGTAAAAGAGGGGACTATGTACTCACTTGAGATTGCTCAATAGTCTTTGGATAACCACCAAGCAATGCTAGAAAGATCACGGAATCAAACGGCACCTAATATAGGTATCTATGTTAATAAACGGACCTAAATCGGAGGATCGGATAAAATGAGGTTTCGTAAGCTAAATGAGTATAGGAACTCATGTAATATGGTTTAACAAAGCCTACATTTTAAAACGGAACCTATCCTAAGTGCTTACGACCCATTACGACTCGTTTAGGTAGCTTACGCTATTTTAACGCGTCGTTCGCGTAAAACGCGTTCGGACCGCCTAACTAGTCCTATGACAAGTAATATATGCCTTAACATGTCTAATAATGTTGCCTAATCAGTTTAGATGTCAAAATTTAGGTTACATATGCTTAAAATGAATTTATGCGCAAAAAGGGCATTTTGGTAATTTTCCTAAGGCATATAAACTACCTATCATATAACTAGCTAAACGACGTGACCATAAGGTATAACCTCGGAAGGTTATTCCCTATACAACTATGGTCACCTAATGTGTTTGATTGGATCCTAATGATCGACCAAACGAGTCGGGTTCGAAAGTATAAGCGGTTGTTTAGACCGCTTACCTTACGACCCTACATAAGCACTAAACCTAATGTGACGAGCTAAACATGTTAAAACATGTTTACCGAAGTTTGAAAACAGGTTTGATATCAAAACAAATGGTTTTGATACCCAAGAATAGTTTGGTTGCAAAATACGCATAGATGCGTATTTTGACCGAAACTATAACTCGCCACTAAGCCTAAATAACCTGGTAATCAGTAGGTATAGTCACAAAGGACTATAACCATCGTGATTACGCTCACGTTATGAAGTTCAAACAAACTTCGTGTTGACCATAAACTGGTCAAAGCAGAAAGTCAAACACAGTTTGACTTTCATGCTTAAAACGCGTAAAAGAACGAAAGAGGACTTACAAAAGGTCCAAGAATGGAGGTTTGATTCCAAATATTCTCAGGTATGAAGTGAAAATCACATCAACTTAGAGAAATTTAATAATCAAGTGTGAGTGAAAATGGAAGTGGGGGTTGGGTATTTATAGAAAACCAAGAACCGTTAAGATCGTTCCTCGATAAACGAGCATTAATCTGGACCGTCCAAGTGGGCACAAGGTTTTGGAATACTAGGGGTGCCCCAAAACCATCAAATGGTATTGCAATTGTTACAAAATAGCCCATAAACTTCAAGACAAGTGCTGAAAATGGACCTGCTGTTGCAAAAATGGAGTTTCTGCCCAGATGAGGCCGTGGCGTCACGCCACAGCAGAGCCATGTGGTGGTGGCGCAGCGCCACCATGTGCCAGTTCCAGAAAGTTTCAAATATTTACAGTTTTGGTCCCTGCACATGTTTAAGGCCTATTTTGATGCGTTTAAACCCTGTTAACCCATTTTCAAGGCTCAATAATGAAGTTTAAGTATAGGGAATATGAAATGTGCTAAAACATATCTCGGATGTCAGTTCGTTTGGTCGTACGGTTGCGTTATTCGCTTAATTACGACGAAATACGCATGAACGCGAAAAATGATCCAAATTACGCGACGAATGGATTTTTCTCATGCCAATCACTAAAATAAAATATTTTAATGATTACATAAATTTTTGGATGTCCGGATGTACTCAGAACGTAAGATATGCGCCAAAATGCAAACTTATGCACTTTTTGACGCTTTTAGTCCCTGAATGAGCATAAAGTTTATTTTAGCACACCGATCCCCTCAAAGCCTATTTCTAAGCTATGCAAAGGATATTTATGGTATGTTTAACTTATGATCATGTTCCGGAATGTCCGTTACAGTACGAATCAGTATACTTTCATAGTTTGTCAAAATTAGTCCCTATAAGCGAATAAACTTGATTTTGCCATACCAAAGCCTTCAAAACTTATTTCTAAGTTATTTAAAGGTTATTTAAGGTATGTTAAGCATAAATTGATGCTCTGGAGTGTTTGTTGCATTAAACTGATTATCAGTTTGCGTATAACTCTCCAGATAGTGATATAGAGTTTGAAATTGAACAAAAATCAAAACATGAAAAATATCAAACATAAACAAACAAACATTGGGATCAAATAACATTATTTTATTGATAACTGAACTGTTTACAACGATTACAAGCACAGGTGTCACAGTCTCCCCTACTTGTGGAAATTTCGTCCCGAAATTTGTTTAGAGGAAACTCGTGGAAAAAGATGTGGCTATTTCGCCTTCATTTGATCTTCACATTCCCAAGTAAATTATGGTCCACGTTTAGATTCCCAGTGAACTTTGACCAAAGGAATGCTCTTGCGTTTAAACCACTTGACTTCACGGTCCATGATTTCCACAGGTTTCTCAACAAAATGCATCGTGTTATCAACACAAATTTCGTCAAGTGGTATGTGGAGGTTCTCATCAGCCAAACACTTCTTGAGATTGGACACGTGAAAGGTTGGATGAACGTTTCCAAGTTCAGGAGGTAACTCAAGTCTGTAGGCTACCTTACCGATTCTTTCAACGATCTTAAATGGTCCAACGTATCTAGGTGCAAGTTTTCCTGTCTTTCCAAATCTGATCACACCTTTCCAAGGTGAGACCTTAAGTAATACACGATCACCGACTTGGAATTCCAAGGGCTTGCGTCGTCGGTCCGCGTAACTCTTTTGATGGCTTCGAGCTGTCTAAAGGTTATCATGAACTTTCTTAACCTTATCTGTTGTCTCTAGAATGAGTTCAGGTCCAGTAAGCTGAGCCTCGCCGATCTCATTCCAGCATACTGGTGAACGACATTTTCGACCATAGAGAGCCTCGAAAGGAGCCATGTTGATGCTGGAGTGATAACTGTTATTGTAGGAGAATTCAATCAATGGAAGATACGAATCCCAACTACCACCAAAATTGATCACACAAGCTCTAAGCATGTCCTCCAAAGTCTGGATTGTTCTTTCAGTTTGGCCATCTGATTGTGGATGATAAGCTGTGCTTAAATTAAGTTGGGTCCCCATAGCAGATTGCATGGTTCTCCAAAAACGAGACGAGAATCGAGCATCTCTGTCAGAAATAATGTTCAAAGGAACACCATGTCTAGATATAATTTCATCCACATAGATCTTTGCAAGCTTGTCAGCAGATAGATCCTCACGGATCGGCAAGAAATGTGCTGACTTTGTAAGACGATCAACAATTACCCAGATGGCATCATGACCTCTCTTAGTGCGCGGAAGTTTGGTAATAAGATCCATAGCAATGTTTTCCCATTTCCAAAGTGGAATCTCTGGTTGCTCCAATAAACCAGATGGATGTTGATGTTCAGCCTTAACCTTAAGACAAGTAAGGCATTTTGAAACGTATAAGGCAATGTCTTTCTTCATACCAGGCCACCAATACTGCATATGAAGATCCTTATACATCTTGTCTGAGCCAGGATGAAGAGAGTAACGAGACTTATGAGCTTCATCCATAAGCAAGGTGCGAAGATCGTCTTGACTTGGGACCCACAAACGATCCATGAAATAATACGATCCATTGTCCTTCAGTTCAAGATCATGCTTAATGTGATAGGGTAATTCCTTACCCATCAAACCTTGTGAAACACAAGTATGTTGAGCCTGAGAAATGCGGGTTTGGATATCAGATCGAGCTTGAATATCAGATTGAACACGAACACAATGAAGCTTGACGCGTTCTTTACGACTCAAAGCATCAGCCACGACATTCGCCTTACCAGGATGGTAACGAATTTCGCAATCATAGTCGTTTAGAAGTTCAACCCAACGTCGTTGCCTCATGTTGAGCTCTTTCTGATTAAAGATATGCTGAAGACTCTTGTGGTCAGTGAAAACCACACACTTTGTACCATACAAATAGTGTCTCCAGATCTTGAGAGCGAAGACAACTGCACCTAACTCAAGATCATGAGTGGTGTAGTTCTTCTCATGTATTTTCAACTACCTCGATGCATATGCTATGACTTTGTTCCTTTGCATGAGAACACAGCCAAGACCCAAGTTTGATGCATCACAATACATGACAAAATCATCATTGCCCTCAGGCAAAGATAGAATAGGCGCATCACAAAGCTTCTGTTTCAAGGTCTGAAACGCTTCTTCTTGTTTGGTTCCCCATTCAAAGGGTTTGTTCTTCTGAGTTAGAGCAGTTAGGGGAACTGCAATCTTTAAGAAGTTCTCGATGAAGCAGCGGTAATAACCCGCCAGACCAAGAAAAGAACGAACCACAGTGGGTGTAGTAGGCGTATCCCAATCCTTAATCGCACTGATCTTGGAGGGATCTACGTGAATACCTTGTTCGTTGACAATATGTCCTAAAAATTGAACTTCTTTAAGCCAAAATTCACACTTGGAGAATTTGGCAAAAAGTTGTTCTTTCTGTAGGAGTTCCAAAGTAAGACGAAGGTGTTGCTCGTGATCGGCTTGCGTCTTAGAGTATATCAAAATGTCATCAATGAAAACGATGATGAACTTATCTAAATAAGGCTTACAAACCCTATTCATCAAGTCCATGAAAACAGCAGGAGTATTAGTCAAGCCGAATGGCATAACTGTGAACTCATAATGCCCATAACGAGTGCGGAATGCTGTCTTGGGAATATCTTCTTCATGCACACGAAGTTGATGATATCCAGAACGTAAATCAATCTTTGAGAAATAAGAAGCACCCTGTAACTGATCAAAGAGATCGTCAATGCGAGGTAGGGGATATCGATTCTTGATGGTAAGCTTGTTAAGCTCACGGTAATCGATGCACATCCTGAAAGATCCATCCTTCTTCTTGACAAAAAGGACGGGAGCACCCCAAGGTGAAAAGCTAGGACGAATAAAACCTTTGTCAGAAAGCTCCTGAAGCTGCTTAGACAACTCTTGCATCTCAGACGGTGCAAGACAATATGGAGATCTGGCAATAGGATTTGCACCAGGTACAAGATCAATACGAAACTCGACTTGGCGCGCTGGGGGTAAACCAGGTAACTCTTCAGGAAACACTTCTGGATAATCCCGAACAATAGGGATATCTTCAATCGCCTTACTTTTGCCTTTATCTGCTACAACATGTGCCAAGAAGGCCACATAATTCTTTCGCAGATACCTCCTAGCCTGAGTACAAGACATGAGCTTGAGACTAGTAGCAGGTTTCTCACCACGAACCTGTAGGATCTCACCTGTCGAGAGTGGAACACGAACAATCTTCTCGAAACAAACTACCTCTGCGTGATGCTTGGCTAACCAATCCATACCCACTATAACGTCGAAACTCCCAAGTTGCATTGGCGTGAGGTCGATAGGAAAAAGATGGTTGTTAAGGTTTAGTTGGCAGTTACGAAGAATAGAATCAAGAACAATGGGTTCACCACTAGCGACTTCTACTGTTAAAGGCTTTCCTAGTTTCGTTCTAGACATGCGAAGCAATGGCTCAAAAGACAATGACACAAAACTCTTATCGGCACTAAAATAAAAAAGAACGGAAGCAGACTGATTATTAACAAAGAACGTACCGTTCACCACCTCGTTGTCTGCTTGCGCCTCATTAGCATTCATGTTGAAGACTCGACCTCGAGCCTGAGCCTGATTCTGATTTGCGTTAACCAGCCTTGGACACTGGTTTCTGTAGTGGGTCAGATCCCCACAGTTATAGCAAGAACCAGGTGGGTAGTGAGGTCGTGCAGCTTGAGCCTGTTGGGGAGCAGGAGGCTGAGCAGCTTGCTGAGCTGGGTTCTGAACTGCCCGATTCTGATTAGCAGGAAGACGGCATGTAGCAGCAAGATGACCAGATCTTCCACAATTGGTACAATAACGACACTGGGTGTGCGGCTGATGATGACCATTACACCTGTTGCACAGAGGTGCATTGCCAAGGTATGGTTTCTTGGCAAGTGGTTGCGCAGGCTGATTTGGAGCAGCTAGATTTGCCTGTGCAGTAACGGCGAAGTTTTGGGAAGCCTTACGCTTCCTAGACTTCTTTGTAGATCCAGCTTCCTTATCCTTCTTTTTCTTACCCTTCTTGCTTTCACCCTTATCAGACGCCTGTTTCTTACCCTTGTCACCCTTCCTGTGAAGCTTACCCTTTCGGACTTGCGACTCAGTCAAAGTCGCAGCTAGCTCGATTGCCTGACGAACTGTGGTAGGGTTACTACCAGTGATGATGTCTTGTACGGAGTCAGGTAAGCCATCAATATATCTCTCGATAGCCTTCTCGAGTGGGGTAACCATTGTAGGGCAAAGTAGGCTTAGCTCCTCATACCTATCAGTGTAAGCCACCACTGTCCTGCTTCAAATCATCAAACTCCCTTTCTAAGGCTCTCAATTCATGACGGGGACAAAACTCCCTCATCATAAGAGCCCTAAGTTCAGCCCAAGTTTGTGCTAACGCAACCTCAGCACCACGGTCTCTCATAACTCCATTCCACCATGTAAGAGCCCTCTTCTGAAATACACTTGAAGCAAACTCGACTTTCCGATTTTCAGGACACTGAACATGACGAAACATACTCTCAATGCTCTCGAACCACTGTAGGAGCCCAGTTGCTCCTTCAGACCCACTAAACTTGAGTGGTTTAGCCGAATTAAAACTCTTGAAATTGCATGGAGCAGTCTGGTTATTGTTGGCCTGGTTCACTTGAGCAATAATGTCTGGGAGTACAGCAGCCATATGCTGCGCCATAATATCTGCCATTTCGGCATTAGATAGCGGATTTTCGCATCGAGGAGACATTCTAAAAGAGGAAACATGAGAGAAAACGAGTGAGATGATTAGATGGAAAGAATGGGATGAAACATAAATCAATAATGCAAAGATGGTGGTCATTCGTTTGTTACCACAAAGCAAACAAATGACACACAGCGACTAATCAAAGTAAATGGGTCCAAAAATAATGTATCGCGAAGACATGCTCGCCTATAAGTGAACACTCACCCCAAGAGTTCCCAGGTAAGAGTGACTGGTCCGATTATGTGGATTTCTACGAACACTCTAGCCTTAGACAGAAAACCCATGGTACAAGCATTCACTCTTCCAGTTTGCACGTGTTCACACTATTTAGAACCCAAAACTTTGACGAGATTTTGAAAACTTGGAAGGCACAAGGCCAAAAGAATCATTCAAAAACGGATGATAAATTTTCAAAATCATTCAGAAAAATTGAAGGGTTCAAAACCTTATAATAAATCTTTTAAAAACAGATGATTGATTTTCAAAAATCGTCTTGGAAAAATTGGGTTCTTGTTTTGGGTAATCACCTAAGGATAGGTGAAGTGCATGTTTTTAGATCTAAAAACAAGGTAACTTGTGTTAGGGTCCTAGAAAGGTTATAGTCTAGGTCAAAGCATTACTAATAAACTAATTCCCTATAACCATTGGCTCTGATACCAACTCTTCTATCACACCCCGACCACGTAAAACTTCAAATCGTGGCGGAAACGTCAGGGAGTGTTGTAACAGAATTATTGTTTCACAACCATGGCATTTAAAGTTATGTTTTATTTATAAACAAAAGGGGATTACATTGTCTTAACACAACTGAAACAAAGAGTACATCTCATAATTAAACTAATCTTGCTTCTTTTATGTCACTAAGGCCCGAGTCCATCCTAGTGTATCTTGAACAAACCTATGCATCAGCTCCTGAAACACATGTGAAAATAGGTACGTCAGCATAAAAATGCCTGTGAGATGCATAGGTTTTATTGATTTAGGATTCATGACTTGTAAGTTTAAAAGAATGTTTTAACAAAAATTAGTCATGAATTTTGTTAAGTGTTTACTTTTATAAATCATATGAAAATCGATTAGAAAACAGATGATATAAAAGAATAGTGTATGGTTAAATAAATAACCAAGTAAAATGAGTTTGTATAAAACGTGTTGTTTGTAAAACAATGTTTTGTAAAGATATGTTAATTGTGTAAAATGTAATATGTCAAAATTGAAATGGTTTAAATAACGCTACGATGTGTAATATCATAAAAGCACTTATATATAGGAAGTACCAGCGGCGTATCCACCATGCTTTTATCACATTACACACGCCTCGTTACTTAAATCACTTACCCAAACAAACCACCAAAATGTCATGTTCAAACCAATTGTCAAATGTTTATGTGTAAGGCAAGTCTATTTTCAAATGTAAATCATGTAATGTGTAAACAAATATCATGTATGGTAAGTAAAAAGTAACTACTTAAACCACATGTAAAAAGTGCACAAAACAGAGTATTTAAATAAATCAAAGTTATGTTTTGTAAAATAAATACATGCTTTACTGATACAAACACTTATGCGGTAAGTTAAACGTATACATTCAAGCCTTGAGACTGTAGGATAACCTTAGAGTAAAGGTTATCAAAATGTTTTCGGATTCAATCATTCCTTACATCCAAACAAACCTAGGATATCAGGAATGGGAGTTGTCAAGTCCTATGGTACCACTACTTACTACCGAGCGGCGTAGCTAATGTTAATGAACGTATTTTAGTTCGTTAAGCAAACCAAATGTCATACCAAACGTAAGCATGTTTTATGAAAACAATGTACCTAGTATGCTAAGTAAACATACAAGGTAGAGATTTAAAACAATGTGTTCATATGCTGAGTAAACATATGTAACAGAAAAGCAATGTAAAACAGTGTGTTAGCATGCTAAGTAAACATACATAGCAAAAGAAATGCAATGTAAAACAATGTGCTAGCATGCTAAGTAAACATACATAGCAAAAGATAATGAATTAATGTACTACAAGTGTACTAATGAACATAGCAAGCATATGATATAAAAACATGGAAAGCACGAAAGTAACAAGTAGGCACATGTGTTTCACCCCAAAATGTTTGAAAACAGTAAAAGAGGGGACTATGTACTCACTTGAGATTGCTCAATAGTCTTTGGATAACCACCAAGCAATGCTAGAAAGATCACGGAATCAAACGGCACCTAATATAGGTATCTATGTTAATAAACGGACCTAAATCGGAGGATCGGATAAAATGAGGTTTCGTAAGCTAAATGAGTATAGGAACTCATGTAATATGGTTTAACAAAGCCTACATTTTAAAACGGAACCTATCCTAAGTGCTTACGACCCATTACGACTCGTTTAGGTAGCTTACGCTATTTTAACGCGTCGTTCGCGTAAAACGCGTTCGGACCGCCTAACTAGTCCTATGACAAGTAATATATCCCTTAACATGTCTAATAATGTTGCCTAATCAGTTTAGATGTCAAAATTTAGGTTACATATGCTTAAAATGAATTTATGCGCAAAAAGGGCATTTTGGTAATTTTCCTAAGGCATATAAACTACCTATCATATAACTAGCTAAACGACGTGACCATAAGGTATAACCTCGGAAGGTTATTCCCTATACAACTATGGTCACCTAATGTGTTTGGTCGGATCCTAATGATCGACCAAACGGGTCGGGTTCGAAAGTATAAGCGGTTGTTTAGACCGCTTACCTTACGACCCTACATAAGCACTAAACCTAATGTGACGAGCTAAACATGTTAAAACATGTTTAACGAAGTTTGAAAACAGGTTTGATATCAAAACAAACGGTTTTGATACCCAAGAATAGTTTGGTTGCAAAATACGCATAGATGCGTATTTTGACCGAAACTATAACTCGCCACTAAGCCTAAATAACCTGGTAATCAGTAGGTATAGTCACAAAGGACTATAACCATCATGATTACGCTCACGTTATGAAGTTCAAACGAACTTCGTGTTGACCATAAACTGGTCAAAGCAGAAAGTCAAACACAGTTTGACTTTCATGCTTAAAACGCGTAAAAGAACGAAATAGGACTTACAAAAGGTCCAAGAATGGAGGTTTGATTCCAAATATTCTCAGGTATGAAGTTAAAATCACATCAACTTAGAGAAATTTCATAATCAAGTGTAAGTGAAAATGGAAGTGGGGGTTGGGTATTTATAGAAAACCAAGAACCGTTAAGATCGTTCCTCGATAAACAAGCATTAATCTGGACCGTCCAAGTGGGCACAAGGTTTTGGAATACTAGGGGTGCCCCAAAACCATCAAATGGTATTGCAATTGTTACAAAATAGCCCCTAAACTTCAAGACAAGTGCTGAAAATGGACCTGATGTTGCAAAAATGGAGTTTCTTCCCAGATGAGGCCGTGGCGTCGCGCCACGGCAGAGCCATGTGGTGGTGGCACAGCGCCACCATGTGCCAGTTCCAGAAAGTTTCAAATATTTACAGTTTTGGTCCCTGCACATGTTTAAGGCCTATTTTGATGCGTTTAAACCCTGTTAACCCATTTTCAAGGCTCAATAATGAAGTTTAAGTATAGGGAACATGAAATGTGCTAAAGCATATCTCGGATGTCGGTTCGTTTGGCCGTACGGTTGCGTTATTCGCTTAATTACGACGAAATACGCATGAACGCGAAAAACGATCCAAATTACGCGACGAATGGATTTTTCTCATGCCAATCACTAAAATAAAATATTTTAATGATCACATAAATTTTTGGATGTCCGGATGTACTCAGAACGTAAGATATGCGCGAAAATGCAATCTTATGCACTTTTTGACGCTTTTAGTCCCCGAATGAGCATAAAGTTTATTTTTTGCACACCGATCCCCTCAAAGCCTATTTATAAGCTATGCAAAGGATATTTATGGTATGTTTAACTTATGATCATGTTCTGGAATGTCCGTTACAGTACGAATCGAAATACTTTCGCAGTTTGTCGAAATTAGTCCCTGTAAGCGAATAAACTTGATTTTGCCATACGAAAGCCTTCAAAACTTATTTCTAAGTTATTTAAAGGTTATTTAAGGTATGTTAAGCATAAATTGATGCTCCGGAGTGTTTGTTGCATTAAACTGATTACCAATTTGCGTATAACTCTCCAGAAAGTGATATAGAGTTTGAAATTGAACAAAAATCAAAACATGAAAAATATCAAACATAAACAAACAAACATTGGTATCAAATAACATTATTTTATTGATAACTGAACTGTTTACAACGATTACAAGCACAGGTGTCACAATTACCATTAGAGGTTGGCACGTGGACAGTACATATCCGTCAGATCTTTGTAACCGCGGCCGCCCGTTCCCGGGTACTTAGGGGACGGGGGTTGCGACAGAAGGTGGTATCAGAGCTAAGCCACTGATTCAGCCACAGAAGTGTTCTGCTGACACCAAGATATTATTTAAAATGTTAGGAATTTATCTACAGAAATACGTGCATATCTGTATTTTATTGTTGTGTGTTATTTGACTATTTGTTAGTTTACAGTATGAGCGACCAAGGACCTTCCGACGCCTACCATCAGTTGTCCAGCTCACCTAGAAGCGAAGGCACCTCTTCACAGCCTGCCCTCTCAGGGTATTCAACTGACAATGAAGAAGGGATATTCGTGTTTAAGGCTCAGTCTGAAGAGCCATTCCCTCCTAAAAAGAGAGGATGGTTCAGTAGGGGAGCGCATAAACGTAGGAAGAGAATGAAAAAGTTACAACAGCAGCGAGTTTTAGCAGCCGCTAAGAGAGAAACAGATGCTCACACCCAAGATATGCTCAATAGGAGTTTAGCAAATTTCCATATCTTAGCAAGCACAGTTGCCGACCCAAACCTGGAGCAACTTATAGCACCCCAGCCTTTACTGCTGTTTCCCACACAACCAATGGAGATTGAAGTCAACCCAGAAAACCAAATCCCAGCACCAGCCTTTGACCTCACTGAGATACCTAGAGTACCAGCACCCAATCCCTTAGACCCAAACTATGACCCGTGGTTTGACGATCATAGGGATTATCATCAACCCTACCCCATATCAGAGGAACCCATGCCAAACCTAGCTGCTTACCCAGGTCTGGACCCTCTAGATCCCTATTATGATAATGATGAATACATTAGGGAAATCCTAGAGAATCCATATCCTCAGGAAGAACCCATGCCACAGTACCCAGATCCAGTACCAGCACCTGCACCCCCAATGAGCACTGAGAATGTGCAAGAACTCCGAACCTTTGGTGAGGAGATTTTAGAAGAGAGCGAAAGGATGAGACAAATAGGGGATCGACTCGTCTGGAAATACGACTAGCGTAATATGGACTTTTGGATGAACCCCTATCATTAGTAATAATATATATATATATATATAGGTAAAGAGTACTGTACAATATTGCTTATCGTACATTACGTACGCTTCAATCTTAGCCGTCAGATCATCTTCCCGCATTTTAAAATCGCATGTTTTTTTTTATAACAATTTCGCATGTGATAATTTTTGATGAATTCGCATGTTGTTTTTTTGTACCAATTTCGCATGTGATAATTTTGATGAAATAGCATGTTGTTTTTTTTATAACAATTTCGCATGTGATAATTTTTGATGAATTCGCATGTTTTTTTGTACCAATTTCGCATGTGATAATTTTGATGAAATAGCATGTTGTTTTTTTGTAAGAATTTCGCATGTTGTACAAAAAAACAACATGCGAATTCAATGCGGGAAGATGATCAGACGACTGAGATTGTAGCGTACGTAATGTACGATAAGGGCATTTGTATGATAACCGGCCTCTATATATATATATATATAATATGTGTGTATGAAAAAAAATAGGATGATAATATATCGTAGTATAGACCACTTTGTGGTTAGTGATGCATATTAGTATTATATTTTTATTCCAGTTGTATTGTAATAAGTATAGATGCATACTATAAAATAGAGTAAGTCGCAATACTCGACGATTTTGATCAATATGTGTTTGCCTTAAATATTATCTTGTGATATTAATAATTGGCAAATGTTTAAAATTCAGATGGACAACGAAGTGAACCAGGAAAACCAGAGTAACAATAACCGGTTAACGATAACCCGAACAACAATAATAATGGAAACCAAGTGGATAACAGTGCCATCCAACACATAGTGGCAAAAGGGATAATATATGCAATGCCATATATTATCAAAACGGTTAAGGAAGCAGATAATAAAAGTAACCATGATAGTAAACGACCCACTGAACCTGAACACAACGTGCACAATGGACCCATACTTCAAGTGCCCATTCCCAAAAGAAGAAGAACCATGTCTTATGGTTGTTCTTATAAAGAATTCTGGTCTTGTAAACCAATGGAATTCTCGGGCAATGAAGGGGCCGTTGCAGCTCTACGCTGGATAGAAAAGACTGAGGTAGTCTTAAAAATAAGCAAGTGCGCGGAAGAGGATAAGATAATGTTTGCTTCCAATCTGTTTAAAACTTAGCCTTAGAATGGTGAAACACTATCCTCCAGTCTAGGGGAAGTGACAGGGTTTACAATATGGAATGGGATGAATTTAAAAATATGGTAGAAAGGAAATTCTGCCCTCCCAATGAAAAAGAACAGATAGCAAATAAGTTCCTAAACCTTAGGATGACTGGAGTGGATAGTAAGGGTTACACAACTTTATTCTTTGAATATGCTAGAATAGTGCCAACCCTTGCATCACCTGAACCAGTACTAATCTCCCGTTACATCTGGGGATTAATCAGTGAGATAAGGCATGTAGTCAAGGCCGCTAGACCTCAAACTATAGAAGAAGCCGTAGAACTAGCAAACACCTTGACTGATGAATTAGTGCGTACACGAGAAGAGGATCAGAGGAAAAACCTAGCTCAAAGGCTTACCTAAGAATTTTGTTATGGAAATTCCAACCGTGGGAAAAATGTAGGTTCTACCTCTGCACCGTACTAGAAGGCTTGCAAGAAGAAGCATTCAGGAAAATGCTCCACTTACTGCAATTTCTGCAAGATACCAGGACACAAGAGAGAAGATTGTAGGAAGAAACCAAATAATGGAATGTGCTTCAACTGTGGAGAAAAAGGTCATATTAAGCCAAACTGTCCAAAACTAGCTCCAGACCCGAACACCAAGAATACTAAAAATGCTAGAGCATTTGTTCTGACCGCAGAAGAAGCAAAGATGATCCCAGACGTGATCACCGGTATGTTTTTAGTTAATGATGTTTTTGCTAAGGTATTATTTGACTCTTGTGCAAACCAAAGTTTTATTAATACTTCATTTTGCAAACTTCTCAATCGACCGTTAACTAAACTTCCACAAGAATGTCTAGTAGAGACAGCAAATGGAGAAACCATTAAGATTTCTGAAATCTTATAGGGAGCAAGAATAGAATTTTTAAATAAAAAATTTATTGCAAACCTTTACCCAATGAATCTGGCAGGATTTGATGTTGTGTTAGGAATAGATTAGTTAATAGCCAATAAAACCAGTATTTTATGTGATCAAAAGTCAATTCAAGTAAATTCACCAAAGGGTGAAAAGATCACAATTAAAGGAGATAAGCCCTCTAGATCCACAAAATTCATCTCTGTGATGAAAACAACAAGTTATGTAAGAAAAGGATCATTAGTATATTTGATTTCCATAATCACTGATACTAAAGGAAAAGAACTAAAGGATATTCCAGTAGTATCCCAATTTTCAGATGTATTTCCAGAAGAATTGCCAAGGCTACCGCCAGACAGGGAAGTTAAATTCAGAATTCAATTACTACCAGGAACAACCCCAATTGCCAAAGCACCTTACCGTTTGGCACCCGCAGAAATGCAGGAACTGAAGAAACAGTTAGACGAATTGTTGGAAAAAGGATTCATACAGCCGAGTTCATCACCATGGGGAGCACCGATCTTATTCGTCAAGAAGAAGGACGGGTCAATGCGTATGTGCATTGATTACCGTGAATTGAACAAAGTCACTATTAAAAATCGGTATCCATTACCGAGAATCGATGATTTGTTTGACCAGTTGCAAGGAGCTCGATTTTTCTCTAAAATCGATTTACGGTCAGGATATCATCAATTAAAGGTACAGGAAGAGGACATTCCTAAGACCGCTTTTAGAACAAGGTATGGCCATTATGAATTTATTTTCATGCCATTTGGTTTAACCAATGCCCCAGCCGCATTTATGGACATGATGAACCGAATATGTAAACCATATTTGGATAAATTCATAATTGTCTTTATAGATGATATTCTCATTTACTCTAAGAATAAAGAGGAACATGCAGCGCATCTGCACGCACTTCTAAGTTTATTAAGAAAAGAAAAGCTGTATGCTAAGTTTTCAAAGTGTGAATTTTGGTTAGAACAGGTACAGTTTCTTAGACATTTATTCAATCATGAAGGAATTCATGTGGATCCCACAAAGATCGAGGCGATTACCAAATGGAAAACCCCTGAGTCACCAACCGAGGTTAGAAGTTTCTTAGGATTGGCCGGTTATTATAGAAGGTTTATTCGAGATTTTTCTAGAATAGCCATTCCCTTAACTAAGTTAACCTGTAAATCCGTTAAGTTTGAATGGGGACCAAAACAAGAAGAAGCCTTTAGAGTTCTTAAGCAAAGACTAACCAATGCACCCATACTAGCGTTACAAGAAGGAACTGAAGACTTTATAGTATGTTGTAACGCTTCTAAGTTAGGCTATGGATGTGTGTTAATGCAACGTCAAAAGGTTATAGCCTATGCATCTAGACAACTTAAGAATCATGAAGAAAATTATTCAACCCATGATCTAGAATTAGGAGCTATAATTTTTGCCCTTAAGATTTGGAGACATTACCTATACGGTAGTAAGTTTACCATTTTCATTGACCATAAGAGTTTAAGGTATGTTTTTGGGCAAAAGGAGTTGAATATGAGACAAAGACGCTGGATGGAAATACTTAGTGATTATGATTGCAATATCCAGTACCATGCAGGAAAGGCAAACGTAGTAGCTGATGCTTTAAGTCGAAAGTATCACGAAAACCCAAAAAGAGTGTGTTCTCTTAAACTAAACCTGCAGGTAGATTTAAATGAACAGATTAGAGAAGCACAAGAATCAGTAATCAAGGATGATACTGAGAAATTGAAAGGAATGATTAAGGAACTAGAACAAGGAACAGATGGAATTTGGAGATTCCATAAGAAAAGAATGTGGATACCCAAATTAGGAAACCTACGCCACCGTATATTAGAAGAAGCCCATAAATCTAAGTATACGATGCATCCTGGAAGTGATAAGATGTATCAAGACTTAAGAAAGAATTTCTGGTGGATAGGAATGAAAAAGGATATAGCAGCATATGTTGACAAGTGTCTAACTTATTCACAAGTTAAAGCTGAACATCAGAAACCCGCAGGATTATTGCAACAGTTAGAAATGCTAGTTTGGAAATGGGAATTGATAACAATGGATTTTGTTACCAAATTACCCAAAACAAGAAAAGGTAATGATACAATCTGGGTAATTGTAGACAGGCTAACCAAGTCAGCTCATTTCCTACCTCTGAAGGAAACATTCAGTATGGAACAATTAGCTAAACTGTATGTAAATGAAATAGTTTCATTACATGGAATTCCTTTATCAATTGTTTCTGACAGAGATAACCGTTTTACCTCTCATTTTTTGGACAAGTTTCCAAAAAGCAATGGGAACCAAGTTAAATCTAAGCACCGCTTATCATCCTCAAACGGACGGACAAAGCGAAAGAACAATTCAGACAATGGAGGACATGCTCAGAGCTTGTGTAATTGATTTCGGAGGAAATTGGGACGATCACTTACCGTTAATAGAATTTTCTTACAATAACAGTTGTCACACAAGTATCAATGCTGCACCATTTGAAGCACTTTATGGACGAAAGTGCCGATCCCGGTCTGTTGGGCAGAAATTGGAGAAAAGAAACTATCCGGACCTGAGATAGTACAAGAAACAATCGACAAAATCATTCAAGTCAAGGAACGATTGAAAGCAGCACGTGATCGACAAAAGAGTTATGCTAATAACAGACGAAAGCCATTGGAATTTCAGGTAGGAGACAAAGTGTTATTGAAAGTCTCTCCTTGGAAAGGAGTGGTAAGATTCATCAAAAGGGGAAAGCTAAGCCACAAGTATGTTGGACCTTTTGAGATTATTAGAAGAATAGGACCTGTAGCCTATCAGCTGCAACTGCCAGAGGAAATGGCAGGAATACATGATGTGTTTCATGTATCTAATCTCAAGAAATGTTTAGCTGATGAATCATTAATAGTGCCTCTTAAGGATATAGAGGTAAATGAAAAACTCAAGTTTGTAGAAAGGCCTATACAGATCGAAGACAAGAAAATCAAGAATCTCAAGCACAAGAGACTAGTTCTGGTCAAAGTGAAATGGGACTCCAAAAGAGGACCAGAATACACTTGGGAGCTTGAATCAGAAATGCAAAGGAAATATCCACATTTATTCCAGTAGACCTTGAAGACGAGTTCTAAAACAAGGTGGGGAAGATATAACAACCCTCCAAAATATTTCCAACGCCCCTAATATATTTAAATATCTCAATAAGTCCTAAAATACACCCCGTATACGCAAACGGGCCCCGAATACCTTTATTTTATTAAACTAAATTAAAAATCAAATTTTGAATGGCTATGGCAGGCCGCGAAGACCTTGCCTTGGTCTTACGCGGGCCGCGAGCGAAGGGACATGAGGCGCAGCCTGGTGCTGCCACGTGTCGTGCAATGTGTCGAGCCTAGTGTGATGACCCGGATCAGCTAGGGCCTACTTACCCTACGTCGCAGGCTGCGTAGCCCTTGGCTACATCCTTCGCGGGCCGCGAGGGACCTGAAATCAGGCCCTATAAATTGAGGGCATCGGCTGTTCAGTCGAATTCGCTCACAAATCTTTCTCTCTCTCGAATTTCTACATAGAAAACATAATTTTCAGGTATTATACCCCCTAATTAGCGAAGCCCTGCCTCGTTGTAAGTATCATAACCCCGGTTACGTATTTGATACGCTGCCCGATTGATCCAGGGTTCCGTAACGGCTGTCGAGGTTCTGCCCGACGTAGTCGTTGGAATGCCGTCTCGAGGAGGGTATTACTAATGTAAATATTGGGTTATTATACTAACGCGTGTGCAATTGTGCAATTTATAGATAATCACCAAGAAACCCTTAAAGGAAGCCTTAAGACAGCAATGTGAGTAATCTCCTTTTTGCAAACTGTTTTTACAAAACCTCATATGATTAATATTATATTAAACAGTGATTGAGTATTTATATTCTACAATTATCTTCGGTATGTTGGGATTTTGTGTAGGATCGTATTCGGACCTAAACGAGTCTATCAGAAGAGCTTTTCTCAGTTTGAGTGGCGGAAACAAACAAACCGAGTTCAATTCAGCGAGTATACACTTTAAACTGTTGTTTCTTTTGATTGAATGACGTCTACAATTGAATCAACACTTCGGCAGCACTTCGTTGCAAACCGGAAGAACTCTCTCTACTAACTTCTGATTCCCCACCAAATGACCTATTTATAGTGTTTCTGATTCCCCACGAAAGTGCAATGTTCATTTCGTGGGAAATCAGCATTTCGAGCGGAATCAGGATTTTATGTGATTTAGCTCGAAATGACAAGGTGTCATTTCGAGTGGAATCACCCCTAAAAACCACTTTCTTGTTTTTCATGCCCTGATCTAACTATTATAGTACAAGACTCGATACAAGACGTAGACGACAGACGGATGCACCAACAAACTCCCCCTCGGATGTTGACGGAGTCTTCAGTGTCGAGTCTTCGAAACTTCAGTCTTTATCAGCCTTTGGGCTTCTCTTTGAAGTATTTGACGCTGTAAGCATCCTCAATCTCTATCTTCTCTTCTCTTACATCATCAACAAATTCTTTCTCTTGGATGTTGACGTCTTTAATCTTGTCAACAACAACAATCTCAGAATCAAAAACCTGGCTTTATGCAACTCAGACTCCCCCTCTCAATCAGCTGAGATAGCAGTCTGGCTTTCACCGATTTAGAATCCATTCCAAGATCATGACCTGGCTCTCCTCCAGCTCAGGCTATCTGCACAATCTCTACCATAAACATAAGATTTCTGATATACACCTTTAACTCACTCAGACACCACTAGTAGATTACATCACAAACTGATCTACCAAATAGCCTCTGATGAACCACTTGCAGGTATATCAAAATTAAAACTTTTAATGACCACTTGTAACAAGACCCTAAAATCTTTCACATTCAACATTCCCGAACCAGTTCGTCAAGTTTAGCACTTGGAATTTTGAAAATCAGCTTTTCAGCACCAGTTGTCGAAAAACTTTTTGAATTTTTTTCAGAATATGTAAACTAAATGCAAAAACAAAATTCCAATACAGAAATGAAATATGTACAAACATTATTTTTGTGAGTTTGCGAAAGAGAATCTTATCAGATTTCAGACAAATCACAAGCACCGTTAAGCTTTTAATCATTTTAAGTTTTAAACAATTCACATAGATTGACGATATTGTTGTCCACATAAACTCAATTTAAAAACTCTCGAAATGCTTACCGATACGTTAAGGTATATTCATTATGCACTAAGTTCTTATGGACCCCACGATCTCAGCATATCCCCTCATCATGCAATACACTGACTCAAGTAATGCCTTTAAACTTTGATCAACTGTGATTAGTGCGAAAACAACTCAGAATGTTTAAACATTAACAATCAGGTCGATACTTCCGTATACGCAGAGAAAGTCCAATGTTTAAACAAAATAAGAAAATACAAATAAGTTGAAATTGTTTAGGCTTTAACCACCAGGTCGATACTCACGTATACGCAGAGGATGTCCAATGCTTAAACAAAATAAAGAAATAAAACAAGTTTAAATCTTTGCAAAATGAAATGCACAATCACAGCGTCATTTTCAGTAAAGTTGTGAAATCTCACAAACTTAATCAGTTTTTATGCTTTTGGCATTCAGCGATTACTGAGCAGGCACACAATCAAGAAGGACAAAACTAAGTACTATGCTTTCGATTATGTTTCCCACTAGAACTAGGCTATTTCATTTATGTTTGTATCGTTATCGCAAATCTACTAGTCTAGCTGAGCCTATCGTCACATCTTTAGTGAGATCATTTATCACATTTGACATTTCATTTCTTTAGCATGTTGTGATAGTCCACTGATTTTCTATCATTTCCTCTTGTTTCAGCAAAACTCATTTTTAAATTTTTCAATATATTTGCCATTTTCAAATTTTCTAATTTTTTTTAAAAATTTTTCTCCCCCTAAAATCAAAATATGTTTCAATTTTGATTTTCTGGGAAAATTTGAAACAACCTGTACAAACTTGACAACTTGATGAGAATCGCATCAATTCTCCATCCACCTGGCATAAACAATCAGAACTCCCCCTTACAACAAACTATTTTCCCATTATGATTTCAAAACACTTAAGTTTGTTTTAATCAAAATGGTTTTTCCGGAAGAAATTAGTTTGTTTACCAAACATTTGTAGGTTTGGGGTCACTTCATCACCTTGTTCTTTTTCAACCACAAGTAAGACAAAGATAAATCAAGTACAACTGAATGTCCCTGATTAATCTTGTAAGAAAGATGCCGATTCATGTTCCACGCTTACCAACCTGGGAACTCTGGCAAGTTAGGTTTTTCATTTAAACAGATTCACCCAAGCCTGACAGTTCTTGGGTGTTTTTGAATTCTTGTTCAACAATGGTGTAAAATTTGCATCATCCATTGTTAGACCAGAATTCTCATTTTTTAACTCAACACTTGGCTCTTCTGGCTTTATCACACCAGATTTATCGCCTGAATGTGGTTGTCTGACTTTGAAGAGTTAGATTCATCGTCAACATGTGGCTCCTTTGTTTCCGAAGAAACAAATTCGTCACCATCAACTTTCTTCTTCTTCTTTTCCTCTTTCGTCCTCAGATTTGTATTTGATGAATGCATTTTGCTTGATTTGTTGTTCTTTGGTGAGCAAGATGATTTATCATAACTTTTATCTGTTTTACTAGTTGTATCCGAGGACAAAATCTTCTCCAGATATTCTCTGGCCTTCTTCCTCTTCTTCCTCAGTCTGTCTTTTTGTCCCTGAGAAAGTTTCACTTTCTTTTCTTGAACTTTAGGTTCTTGAACCTTCTGTTCTTTGGGCTTGACATTGACTGGTTTCTTCTCCTGCTTCTGAGATTCAGCCCTCGATCTTCTCATTGATCTCATTAAGCAATCTCTAGCAATATGACCAATGATGTTGCAGTTAAAGCATCTCCTCGTCTCAAAACTCCAACTCTGGCAGTTAACAGCAATGTGTCCTTGATAACCGCATCTGTAACACACTCTGTTATCGTACCAATCACCATTTTTAGTCCAAACATTTAGATCAAAGCACTGTTTGGCTTGGTGATAATCTTTCCTCCTCTTGTTTGCTGGATTTGGCTTTTGAGCACTGTGGTCCGACCTGCACCACTCATTACCAACAAAATTTGAATTTTCATTTTTTACTTTTTGTAATTTTTGATTGCGATTGGATGATTGATCTGATGAACTTTTATTTTCTTTTTGAACATTTTTCAAAATTTTCTCTTTTTGTTTTTGTTCCACTTTCTTCTTCAAAGGTTTTTGCTTAGAGCATTCTCCCTTTTCAGTTGATTGTGGAACAGTTTCTTGAAACTTTTCTTTTAACTTCAAAAATAAATTCTTTTTCTTCATTTTTTCATTTTCATCATCAGATTTCTCATCGCAATCTTTAACTACGACTTTGTCATAGTTTGTGACATCGTCACTTATTGGAACTGAATTAACTGGTTTTGGGCAGGGAATAGCTGAAGTATTCACAAAAACCTTCAACTTTTCTTCCCATTCTCTGATTTTACCTTCTAACTCTTTGATTTTCTTTTGAGCACATTCAGCTTCTTTTTCAAGTCGAATAATTGTCTGAAGATGAGAATTTATCATTTTTTGTTTTTCAATGTTATTCTTGCTAAAAACAGATCTCCCATCTTCAAGAATCTTTATTTGACTTTGTAAATCTTTTTCAATCTTTACTTTTTCATTTTCCAAATTTTGTATTTGATTTTTCAAAACATTTTCTGATTTTTTAAGATTTTTGTTTTCTAATGACAAACTCTCAACCTCCTTCAAGAGTTTGTCATTTTCAGATGTCAACTTCTCACAATTTTTCAGCAAAACAAGAATCTGTTTATCATCAGATTTTGTCTCAACCTTTAAAGCTGAAATATTTTCAACCTGTTTCTTTTCCTCATGAACACTTTCATCCTTACTCTCTTTTTCTAATGAATGATCAAAGATAGGCGCATCTTCTTCAACCTTTTTCTTTAATACTGGTTCAGGATTCACAGATACAGGTTTTTCAGATTCTACTTTCTCAATCTTGACCGCTGGAACTTGTTCAACCTGCCTTTTCACACTAGGTTTGATTTGCTTTTCTGTTGTTGCTGCTTTTACTTCTTTCTCAGCTCTGATCTCTTCTTTAACAATAACTGCCTTTTGATTCTTTCTTTTTGCATCTTGTTTTTCTTTCAATTTTTCAATTTTATCGGCATAAAATAACTTTCCACTACGTTGATCAGATGGAAGTTGTTGTTTAAGATTTTCAAGTCTTTGGATTTCTTCTTCATACTTGTCATCCTCTTTATCAGACGAATGATAAAAAACTGGAACTTTTTCAACAACTTCTTTTGCTGAGACTGTTTCTTCCTTAGCCTGAAAATAACTCTCATGTTGAGATACATAGTAATACAACATTATATCTTCAGCAGATTCCATGCTTTGGCAACAAATTTCACACAACAAACACTTTCTCAAGCGAAATCAACAAGTTTCAAACAGATGTACAACTCAAGCGGAACCAATCCACACGGTTTCAAGCGAAATCCTGTTTGAAGCGGAATCAAAATTCGTTCAAGCGGGATCACCTAAACACTTTGGAGCGGAATCACCAAATAATTTTGGAGTGGAATCAGCCAAATTCAGTTTGGAGCTGAATCAGACAAATGCAGTTTGGAGCTGAATCAGAAAAATGCAGTTTGGAGCGGAATCAGACAAATGCAGTTTGGAGCTGAATCCGAAAATCTCAAGCTGAATCAGTGTATTTTCGAGCGGAATCAACCGGGAACTTTGGAGCTGAATCAAGATTTGGAGCGGAATCAGGACCAAATTTTCGAGCTGAATCACTGTGACGTCATCATACTCTCGAGTGTTTTCAAGCGGAACCTCAAAAATAACTAGTTTTAGTTCGAATTTGGATATGAAACTTCTAAGGCTTGGTTAACTATCAATTCCGAGCAGTGTGTGAAAATCTGAGCAGTTTTTAACCGTGAAATGATGTTCAATTTGAAAAGAAGGTGTAGAAAAACAGAAAACGCAGCTGAATTGTATAGAACTCTTCTTCCTGAGCTCTGATACCACTTGTGTCACACCCCGACCACGTATAACATACAAAACGTGGCGGAAAACGTCGGGGAGTGTTGTAACAGAATTAATTGTTTCATAACCATGGTATGCAAAGTTGTATTTTATTTATCAACATAAGAGTTACATTGTTTTAAACAGGAAACAAAGAGTTTATAACATAATTAAACTAAGTCTATCTTCATTTTAAGTCTCTAAGGCACAGGTCCGCCCTAGTGTCACGATCATCATCCTACGCAAAAGCTCCTGAAAACACATGTGAAAATAGGTACGTCAGCATAAAAATGCCAGTGAGATACATAGGTTTTGTGAAAATAGGATTCATGACTTAAGTTTAAGAAAATGTTTAATAAAATTTAGTCATGAACCTTGTAAATTGTTTTGTTTTGTAAATCATTTAAAAAGCGATAAGATCAGATGATATGTACACATAAAAGAATAATACATGGTTAAATGAATAACCAAGTAAAATGAGTTGTATAAAATAAGTTGTTTGTAAAGCAATGTCTTGTGAAAGATATGTTATTTGTATAAAATGTATAAGTCCAAATTGAATGATTTAAATAACGCTATGATATGTAATATAATACAAACACTTATATATAGGAAGTACCAGCGGCGTATCCACCACGCTTGTATCATATTACTCACATCTCGTTACTTAAGTCACTTAAACAAACCGCCAATGTATAAAGTCTATGTTTAAACCAATTGTCAAAAGTCCTTGTATAAATCATATCAAATGTTAATAGTCCAAATGTAGTCAAGTAATGTGTATCAAATGTTATGTATTGTAAGTAAAGTATTGTCACATAATCCAAATGTAGAAATGTACAAAACAAAGTATTTTGAATATATCAAAAAGTTATGTTTTGCAAAGTGAATGCATGTTACATTGATACAAACATTTATGTGGTAAGTTAACGCATACATTCAAGCCTTGAGACAGTCGGACAACCCTTTTAGTCAAGGTTATCAAAATAAATGTTTTCGGATTCAGTCATTCCTTACATCCAAACAAACCCGAGATGTCAGGAATGGGATTTGTCAAGTCCTATGGTACCACTACTTACTCCCGAGCGGCGTAGCAAATGTTAATGAACGTATAAAAGTCTCGTTTGTGCAAACCAAATGTTATAGCAATTGTATACATGTCATATGAAAACAATGTACTAAGTATGCTAAGTTAACATACAAAGTAGAAAAGTTATGTAAATCAATGTGCTAGCATGCTATCAGTCAACATACATAGCAGAAATGTAAAGTAAAACAATGTACTAAGTATGCACACAATGGACGTACATAGCATGAAATGTAATGTAAAACGATGTACTAAGTACGCACACAATGGGCATACATAGCATGAAATGTAATTAAATCATGTACTATAATGTACTAATGAACATAACAAGCATATGATATGAAAGCATGGAAAGCATGAAAGTAACAAGTAGGCACATGTGTTCCACCCCAAAACAGTTTGAAAACGGTAAAAGAGGGGTCTATGTACTCACATAAACACCTTGAAAACATTTAAAAGAGGGGGGGTTCTATGTACTCACTTGAGATTGTTCAGAAGTCCTAAGATAACCACCAAGCAATGCTAGAGATCTCGGAATCAAACGGCACCTAATATAGGTAACTATGTTAATAAACCGGACCTAAATCGGAGGATCGGATAGAATGAGGGTTCGTAAACCAAACGAGTATGGAGACTCGTGTAATATGGTTTAACAAAGCCTACATACTAAATGAAACCTAACATAAGTGCTTACGACCCATTACGACCCGTTTAGGTAGCTTATGCTACTTTAACGCGTCGTTCGCGTGAAACGCGTTCGGACCGCCTAACTAGTCCTATGACAAGTAGAATATGCCTTAACATGCCTAATATTGTCGCCAAATCAGTTTAGATGTCAAAAGTTATGTCACATATGTTTATAATGAATTTTGGCATCAAAGGGGTATTTTGGTAATTTACCTAAGGCATATAAACTACCTATCATACAACTACTTAAACGTCGTGACCATAAGGTATAACCTCGGAAGGTTATTCCCTACCTACTATGGTCACCTAATGTATTTGGTCGGATCCTAATGATCGACCAAATGGGTCGGGTTCGAAGGTATAAGCGATTTATTAGATCGCTTACCCTTACGACCCTAGACAACGTGGAAATCAGTAGGCATAGTCACAAGGGACTATAACCATCGTGATTACAATCATGTTGTGAAGTTCAAAAGAACTTCGCATTGACCATAAACTGGTCAATGCAGAAAGTCAAACAAAGTTTGACTTTCGGACTCGAAAAGCAATAAAAGAACGAAGGAACACTTACAAAGGGTCCCCGAATGCTAATCTTGATTCAAGTAGCTCAGGTATGAAACAAAGGTTTCAACTTAGAGCTTCTCAAATCAGATTCTTGTGAGGAATGAGTGAAGTTGAGGTGGGTATTTATAGATTTCGGTTCACCGTTAGGATCGTTTCTTGGAGAAGAGGGAATGATCACATCCCTACACTTGTTGGAATGTTGTGGTAGCTCATTTTGCCCCCACCAAAAGAGTTTGACATGTGGCATTGGCCCTTGGAGGGTTTAAGGGCTGTTAATAGTTGTTTAAAATGGCTTTTGCTGATCAGGAGGGGCCTCGCGTGACACCAAGGGGGCTAGGTGTCACGCTAAGGTCCCTCTGAACAGCAACAAATTTCCAAAGTTTCTAATTCAGTCCCCGTTGTGTATTAAGGCCATTTCCGACATGTTTAAGGCTCGTTAAGCCAATGTTAAGGCCCTAAAATGATGCCTAAACATTGTGGGCATGAAACATGCTCAAAAATATGCCGGATGTTGGTTCGTTTGGTCGTACGATCGCGATGTTCGCTTAATTACGACGGAATGCGCATAAGCGCGAAAAACGATCCAAATGACGCGACGAATGGATTTTTGACAAGCCAAACACTAAAGCATAATATTATAATACTTACATAAATTTTTGGATGTCCGGATGTATTCAGAACGTAAGTTATGCGCGAAAATGCAAACTTGTGCACTTTTTGACGCTTTTAGTCCCTGAATGACCCAAAAGTTTATTTTAGCACACCGAACCCCTCAAAGCCTATTTCTAAGCTATATAAAGGATATTTAAGGTGTGTTTAACTTATGTTCATGTTCCGGAATGTTCGTTACAGTTCAAATTGGCATACTTTCGCAGTTTGTCAAGTTTAGTCCCTGTAAGCGAATTAACTTGTTTTTGCCATACCAAAGCCTTTAAAACTTATTTCTAAGTTATGTAAAGGTTATTTAAGGTATGTTAAGTATATGTTGATGTTGTGGAGTATTTTTCGCATTAAACTGATTACGTTTACACACTAGTTTGCGTATAACTCTCCAGAAAGCGATATAGAGTTTGAAATTGAATAAAAGTCAAAACATGAAAAATGTAAAACACAACCAAACAAACATTGGGATCAAATAACTTTGTTTTATTGATAACTAAATTGTTTATAATGATTTCAGACACAGATGTTACAGTCTCCCCTACTTGTGGAAATTTCGTCCCGAAATTTATTTAGAGGAAACTCGTGGGAAAAGATGCGGATACTTCGCCTTCATTTGATCTTCGCGTTCCCAAGTAAACTCGGGTCCACGTTTAGCTTCCCAGCGAACTTTGACCAAAGGAATGCGCTTGCGTTTAAGCCACTTGACTTCACGTTCCATGATTTCCACTGGCTTCTCAACAAATTTCAGTGTTTTGTCAACACGAATTTCGTCAAGCGGTATGTGGAGGTTCTCATCAGCTAAACACCTCTTGAGATTGGACACGTGAAAAGTTGGATGAACATTTCCAAGTTCAGGAGGTAACTCAAGTCTGTAGGCTACCTTACCGATTCTTTCGACGATCTTGAATGGTCCAACATATCTAGGTGCAAGTTTTCCTTTCTTTCCAAATCTGATCACACCTTTCCAAGGTGAGACCTTAAGTAATACTCGATCACCGACTTGAAATTCCAAGGGCTTGCGTTTTGGGTCCGCGTAACTCTTTTGACGGCTTCTAGCTGTCTGAAGGTTATCACAAACTTTCTTAATCTTGTCAGTTGTCTCTAAAATGAGGGCAGGTCCAGTAAGCTGAGCCTCGCCGATCTCATTCCAGCAGACTGGTGAACGACATTTTCGACCATAGAGAGCCTCGAAAGGAGCCATGTTGATGCTGGAGTGATAACTGTTGTTGTAGGAGAATTCAATCAACGGAAGATGTGAATCCCAACTACCACCAAAATCGATCACACAAGCTCTAAGCATATCCTCCAGAGTCTGGATTGTTCTTTCAGATTGACCATCCGTTTGCGGATGATAAGCCGTGATCAGATTAAGTTGGGTCCCCATAGCAGATTGCATGGTTCTCCAAAAATGAGAAGTGAAACGAGCATCTCTGTCAGAAATGATGTTCAAAGGAACACCATGTCGAGCTACAATTTCATCCACATAGATTTTAGCAAGTCTGTCAGCAGAAAAATCCTCACGGATTGGCAAGAAATGTGCTGACTTAGTAAGACGATCAACAACTACCCAGATGGCATCATGACCTTTCTTAGTGCGCGGTAGTTTAGTAATGAGATCCATAGTAATGTTTTCCCATTTCCAAACTGGGATCTCTGGTTGCACCAATAAACCAGAAGGATGCTGATGTTCAGCCTTAACCTTAAGACAAGTAAGGCATTTTGATACGTATAAGGCAATGTCTTTCTTCATACCAGGCCACCAATACTGAATACGAAGATCCTTACACATTTTATCTGAGCCAGGATGAACAGAATAACGAGACTTATGGGCTTCATCCATAAGCAAGGTGCGAAGGTTATCTTGGCTTGGGACCCACAAACGGTCCATGAAGTAATACGATCCATTGTCATTCAGTTCCAGATCAGGTGTTATGTGATAGGGAAATTCCTTATCCATCAAACCTTGTGAAACACAAGATTGTTGAGCCTGAGAAATGCGGGCTTGGATATCGGATCGAGCTTGAATAACAGATTGAACATGAACACAATGAAGCTTAGTACGTTCCTTACGACTCAATGCATCGGCTACGACATTCGCCTTACCAGGATGGTAGCGAATTTCGCAGTCATAGTCGTTTAGAAGCTCCACCCAACGTCGTTGCCTCATGTTGAGCTCTTTCTGATTGAAGATATGCTGAAGACTTTTGTGGTCCGTGAAAACCACACATTTTGTACCGTACAAATAGTGTCTCAAGATCTTAAGAGCAAAGACAACTGCACCCAACTCAAGATCATGAGTGGTGTAGTTCTTCTCGTGTATCTTCAATTGTCTTGATGCGTAGGCTATGACTTTGTTCCTTTGCATCAGAACACAGCCAAGACCTAATTTAGATGCATCGCAATAAACGACGAAATCGTCATTGCCCTCAGGCAAAGGCAGGACAGGCGCGTCGCAAAGTTTTTGTTTCAAGTTTTGAAAAGCTTCCTCTTGTTTGAATCCCCAATCAAAGGGCTTGTTCTTCTGAGTTAGAGCAGTTAGAGGAACTGCAATCTTTGAGAAGTTTTCAATGAAGCGGCGGTAATAACCCGCCAGACCAAGAAAAGAACGAACCTCAGTAGGAGTAGTAGGCGTATCCCAATCCTTAATCGCACTGATCTTGGAGGGATCTACATGAATACCTTGTTCGTTGATAATATGTCCTAAGAATTGAACTTCTTTTAGCCAGAATTCACATTTGGAGAATTTGGCAAAATTTTGCTCCTTCTTTAGGAGTTCCAGAGTAAGACGAAGATGTTACTCGTGATCAGCTCGCGTCTTAGAGTATATCAAAATGTCATCAATAAAAACAATGACGAACTGATCCAAATAAGGCTTGCAGACCCTATTCATTAAGTCCATGAAAACAGCAGGAGCATTAGTCAAACCAAATGGCATGACTGTGAACTCATAATGCCCATAACGAGTGCGGAACGCTATCTTGGGAATGTCTTCTTCATGCACACGAAGTTGGTGATATCCAGATCGCAGATCAATCTTTGAAAAATAAGAAGCGCCATGTAACTGATCAAAGAGATCATCTATGCGAGGTAGGGGATATCGATTCTTGATGGTAAGCTTGTTAAGCTCACGATAATCGATACACATCCTAAATGATCCATCCTTCTTCTTGACAAAAAGAACGGGAGCACCCCAAGGTGAAAAGCTAGGACGGATAAAACCTTTGTCAGAGAGCTCCTGAAGCTGCTTAGACAACTCTTGCATCTCAGACGGTGCAAGACGATATGGAGCTCTGGCAATGGGATTTGCTCCAGGTACGAGATCAATACGGAACTCGACTTGGCGTGCTGGGGGTAGACCAGGTAAATCTTCAGGGAATACTTCAGAATAATCCCTAACCACAGGAATATCTTGAATAGATTTACCTTTGCCCTTATCTGCTACAACATGTGCCAAAAAGGCCACATAGTTCTTTCGTAGATACTTCCGAGCTTTAAAACAAGACATGAGTTTGAGACCACCAGCAGGTTTCTCACCACGAACCTGTAGGATCTCGCCCGTCGAAAGCGGCACACGAACAATCTTCTCAAAACAAACTACCTCTGCGCGATGCTTGGATAACCAATCCATACCCACAATAACGTTGAAGCTTCCAAGTTGCATAGGCGTGAGGTCAATAGGAAAAAGATGGTCGTTAAGGTTCAACTGGCAGTTGCGAAGAACAGAATCAAGAACAATGGGTTCACCACTAGCAACTTCTACTGTCAAGGGTTTACCTAGTTTCGTTCTAGACACGCGAAGCAATGGCTCAAAAGATAATGACACAAAACTCTTATCGGCACCCGAATCAAAAAGAACAGATGCAGGCTGATTATTAATAAAGAACGTACCGTTCACTACTTCATTGTCTGCTTGTGCCTCTTGTGCATTCATGTTGAAGACTCGACCTCGAGCCTGAGCCTGATTCTGATTTGGATTCTGATTCTGGTTTGCTAGCCTTGGGCACCGGTTTCTGTAGTGGGTCAGATCCCCACAATTGTAGCATGAACCAGGAGGGAAGTGAGGTCGTGCAGCTTGACCTTGTTGCTGAGCAAGAGGCTGAGCAACTTGTTGGGCTTGGTTCTGAACTGCCTGGTTCTGGTTAACAGAAATGCGACAAGTAGCGGCAAGATGACCAATTCTCCCACAGTTAGTGCAATGACGACATTGGAGATGTGGTAGGTGATGGCCGTTACACCTGTTGCACAAAGGCGCAGTGCCAAGATATGGCTTCTTGGCTAGTGGTTGCGCAGGCTGATTTGGTACAGCTTGGGCCTGTGCAGTAACGGCATAGTTTTGGGAAGCCTTTCGCTTCCTAGAACCCTTTGAGGAACCAGAATTCTTTCCATTCTTGTTTTGACCTTTCTTGCTATCTTCTTTGTCAGACGACTGCTTCTTACCTTTGTCACCCTTTTTGTGCAGCTTTCCCTTTCGAACCTGCGACTCAGTCAATGTCGCTGCTAACTCGATCGCCTGACGGAGTGTGGTAGGGTTACTACCAGTAATGATGTCTTTCACTGAGTCAGGTAGGCCGTCGATGTATCTTTCGATAGCCTTGTCGAGTGGGGTAACCATAGTCGGGCAAAGCAGACTCAACTCCTCAAACCTATCAGTATACGCCCTGTGCTCGCCACTGTTTTGTTTCAAGTCATCAAACTCTTTCTCCAAAGCTCGCTGTTCATGACGAGGACAGAACTCCCTCATCATAAGAGCCCTAAGTTCAGCCCATGTCTGTGCTAGAGCAACTTCTGCACCTCGATCTCTCATAACCCCGTTCCACCACGTAAGGGCCCTCTTCTGAAACACACTCGAAGAAAACTCGACCTTGCGATTGTCAGGACACTGCACGTGATGGAAAGTATTCTCAATGCTCTCGAACCATTGAAGAAGCCCAGTCGCTCCCTCAGAACCACTAAACTTGAGTGGTTTAGCTGAGTTAAAATCCTTGAATTTGCATGGAGCATTGTTGTTGTTGTTGGCTTGGTTCCATTGAGCAAAGAGGTTTGGAAATTGAGCAGCCATCTGCTGCGCAATAATTTCTGCCAGTTTGGCAGTCGCTATCTGGTTTTCGCGTCGAGGAGGCATTCTAAAAGAGGAAAACATGAAAGGAAACGAGTGAGATGATTGGATGAAGAGAATGAGATGAAACAAAATCAAAAGCAAAGATGGTGGTCATTTGTCCGCATCACAAAGCAAACAAACGACACATAGTGACTAATCAAAGTAAATGGGTCAAAAATAATGTATCGCGAAGACATGCTCGCCTATAAGTGAACACTCACCCCAAGAGTTCCCAGGTAAGAGTGACTGGTCCGATTATGTGGATTTGTACGAACACTCTAGCCTTAGACAGAAAACCCAGGGTACAGGCATTCACTCTTCCAGTTTGCACGTGTTCACACTATTTAGAACCCAAAACTTTGACGAGATTTTGAAAATTTGAAAGGCACAAGGCCAAAAATCAAACTGGAAGGGTTCAAAACCTTACAACAGAGGGTTCAAAACCTAGTAATCAATCATCCAAAAACAGATGATTAATTTTCAAAGTGGATTCGAACTTGATGTTCCCGTTGTGGTTATCACCTAAGGATAGGTGAAGTGCATGTTTTAAAATCTAAACACAAGATAACTTGTGTTGGGGTCCTAGAAAGGTTATAGTCTAGGTCAAAGAATTACTAATAACCTAATTCCCTATAACCATTGGCTCTGATACCAACTCTTCTGTCACACCCCGACCACGTATAACATACAAAACATGGCGGAAAACATCGGGGAGTGTTGTAACAGAATTAATTGTTTCATAACCATGGCATGCAAAGTTGTATTTTATTTATCAACATAAGAGTTACATTGTTTTAAACAGGAAACAAAGAGTTTATAACATAATTAAACTAAGTCTATCTTCATTTTAAGTCTCTAAGGCACAGGTCCGCCCTAGTGTCACGATCATCGTCCTACGCAAAAGCTCCTGAAAACACATGTGAAAATAGGTACGTCAGCATAAAAATGCCTGTGAGATACATAGGTTTTGTGAAAATATGATTCGTGACTTAAGTTTAAGAAAATGTCTAATAAAATTTAGTCATGAACCTTGTAAATTGTTTTGTTTTGTAAATCATTTAAAAAGCGATAAGATCAGATGATATGTATACATAAAAGAATAATACATGGTTAAATGAATAACCAAGTAAAATGAGTTGTATAAAATAAGTTGTTTGTAAAGCAATGTCTTGTGAAAGATATGTTATTTGTATAAAATGTATAAGTCCAAATTGAATGATTTAAATAACGCTATGATATGTAATATAATACAAACACTTATATATAGGAAGTACCAGCGGCGTATCCACCACGCTTGTATCATATTACTCACATCTCGTTACTTAAGTCACTTAAACAAACTGCCAATGTATAAAGTCTATGTTTAAACCAATTGTCAAAAGTCCTTGTATAAATCATATCAAATGTTAATAGTCCAAATGTAGTCAAGTAATGTGTATCAAATGTTATGTATTGTAAGTAAAGTATTGTCACATAATCCAAATGTAGAAATGTACAAAACAAAGTATTTTGAATATATCAAAAAGTTATGTTTTGCAAAGTTAATGCATGTTACATTGATACAAACATTTATGTGGTAAGTTAACGCATACATTCAAGCCTTGAGACAGTCGGACAACCCTTTTAGTCAAGGTTATCAAAATAAATGTTTTCGGATTCAGTCATTCCTTACATCCAAACAAACCCGAGATGTCAGGAATGGGATTTGTCAAGTCCTATGGTACCACTACTTACTCCCGAGCGGCGTAGCAAATGTTAATGAACGTATAAAAGTCTCGTTTGTGCAAACCAAATGTTATAGCAATTGTATACATGTCATATGAAAACAATGTACTAAGTATGCTAAGTTAACATACAAAGTAGAAAAGTTATGTAAATCAATGTGCTAGCATGCTATCAGTCAACATACATAGCAGAAATGCAAAGTAAAACAATGTACTAAGTATGCACACAATGGACATACATAGCATGAAATGTAATGTAAAACGATGTACTAAGTACGCACACAATGGGCATACATAGCATGAAATGTAATTAAATCATGTACTATAATGTACTAATGAACATAACAAGCATATGATATGAAAGCATGGAAAGCATGAAAGTAACAAGTAGGCACATGTGTTCCACCCCAAAACAGTTTGAAAACGGTAAAAGAGGGGTCTATGTACTCACATAAACACCTTGAAAACATTTAAAAGAGGGGGGGGGTTCTATGTACTCACTTGAGATTGTTCAGAAGTCCTAAGATAACCACCAAGCAATGCTAGAGATCTCGGAATCAAACGGCACCTAATATAGGTAACTATGTTAATAAACCGGACCTAAATTGGAGGATCGGATAGAATGAGGGTTCGTAAACCAAACAAGTATGGAGACTCGTGTAATATGGTTTAACAAAGCCTAAATACTAAATGAAACCTAACATAAGTGCTTATGACCCATTACGACCCGTTTAGGTAGCTTATGCTACTTTAACGCGTCGTTCGCGTGAAACGCGTTCGGACCGCCTAACTAGTCCTATGACAAGTAGAATATGCCTTAACATGCCTAATATTGTCGCCAAATCAGTTTAGATGTCAAAAGTTATGTCACATATGTTTATAATGAATTTTGGCATCAAAGGGGTATTTTGGTAATTTACCTAAGGCATATAAACTACTTATCATACAACTACTTAAACGTCGTGACCATAAGGTATAACCTCGGAAGGTTATTCCCTACCTACTATGGTCACCTAATGTATTTGGTCGGATCCTAATGATCGACCAAATGGGTCGGGTTCGAAGGTATAAGCGATTTATTAGATCGCTTACCCTTACGACCCTAGACAACGTGGAAATCACTAGGCATAGTCACAGGGGACTATAACCATCGTGATTACAATCACGTTGCGAAGTTCAAACGAACTTCGCATTGACCATAAACTGGTCAATGCAGAAAGTCAAACAAAGTTTGACTTTCGGACTCGAAAAGCAATAAAAGAACGAAGGAACACTTACAAAGGGTCCCCGAATGCTAATCTTGATTCAAGTAGCTCAGGTATGAAACAAAGGTTTTAACTTAGAGCTTCTCAAATCAGATTCTTGTGAGGAATGATTGAAGTTGAGGTGGGTATTTATAGATTTCGGTTCACCGTTAGGATCGTTTCTTGGAGAAGAGGGAATGATCACATCCCTACACTTGTTGGAATGTTGTGGTAGCTCATTTTGCCCCCACCACAAGAGTTTGACATGTGGCATTGGCCCTTGGAGGGTTTAAGGGCTGTTAATAGTTGTTTAAAATGGCTTTTTCTGATCAGGAGGGGCCTCGTGTGACGCCAAGGGGGCTAGGTGTCACGCTAAGGTCCCTCTGAACAGCAACAAATTTCCAAAGTTTCTAATTCAGTCCCCGTTGTGTATTAAGGCCATTTCCGACATGTTTAAGGCTCGTTAAGCCAACGTTAAGGCCCTAAAATGATGCCTAAACATTGTGGGCATGAAACATGCTCAAAAATATGCCGGATGTTGGTTCGTTTGGTCGTACGATCGCGATGTTCGCTTAATTACGACTGAATGCGCATAAGCGCGAAAAACGATCCAAATGACGCGATGAATGGATTTTTGACAAGCCAAACACTAAAGAATAATATTATAATGCTTACATAAATTTTTGGATGTCCGGATGTATTCAGAACGTAAGTTATGCGCGAAAATGCAAACTTGTGCACTTTTTGACGCTTTTAGTCCCTGAATGACCCAAAAGTTTATTTTAGCACACCGAACCCCTCAAAGCCTATTTATAAGCTATATAAAGGATATTTAAGGTGTGTTTAACTTATGTTCATGTTCCGGAATGTTTGTTACAGTTCAAATTGGCATACTTTCACAGTTTGTCAAGTTTAGTCCCTGTAAGCGAATTAACTTGTTTTTGCCATACCAAAGCCTTTAAAACTTATTTCTAAGTTATGTAAAGGTTATTTAAGGTATGTTAAGTATATGTTGATGTTGTGGAGTATTTGTCGCATTAAACTGATTACGTTTACACACTAGTTTGCGTAGAACTCTCCAGAAAGCGATATAGAGTTTGAAATTGAATAAAAGTCAAAACATGAAAAATGTAAAACACAACCAAACAAACATTGGGATCAAATAACTTTGTTTTATTGATAACTGAATTGTTTATAATGATTTCAGACACAGATGTTACAACTTGTAGGATCGTATTCGGACCTAAACGAGTCTATCAGAAGAGCTTTTCTCAGTTTGAGCAGCGGAAACAAACAAACCGAGTTCAATTCAGCGAGTATACACTTTAAACTGTTGTTTCTATTGATTGAATGACGTTTACAATTGAATCAACACTTCGGCAGCACTTCGTTGCAAACCGGAAGAACTCTCTCTACTAACTTCTGATTCCCCACCAAATGACCTATTTATAGTGTTTCTGATTCCCCACGAAAGTGCAATGTTCATTTCGTGGGAAATCAGCATTTCGAGCGGAATCAGGATTTTATGTGATTTAGCTCGAAATGACAAGGTGTCATTTCGAGCGGAATCACCCCTAAAAACCACTTTCTTGTTTTTCGTGCCCTGATCTAACTATTATAGTACAAGACTCGATACAAGACGTAGACGACAGACGGATGCACCAACATTTTGTATACAAAATTTGTTACTACATTGTGAGTAGTAACATGACCACAAGTCGGGTTGACAGTACCGTGGGTGGTAATTAAAGTAGACGGAAACAAATGTAATTGCGCGACCGCCCTCAATGTTGTAGACTGATAAAACCTGTTTTGATTAAACTGGGATTCACTCACCAGTATTTCCCACTGACAAAATGTTTTTAAACACGTTTCAGGTAACAAAATGTGAAAGCCAAATAGAAGCCAGCTGAACAGCACTGAAGGCTTGGAAAAGTGGCAATAAAAAGTTACCTAAATAAATAGATGTTTTATTTAAATAAAATAGGGTTTATCCCTATAAAAATGTGTGTATTGAAACTTGGGAATTTCCCATGTATTTAATATTATAAAAGCGTGGTATTTTACTCTGATAAAATATTTCCTAACTACGGTCCTGATGAAATTTCCGCTGCCAAAATGATAAACACCGATACCACTGAAACTGGCAGCGGCCGCCCGTTCCCGGGTACTTAGGGGACGGGGGTTGCGACATTACAAAACAGAAACATTAACATAAACTATAAAAACATACTATAACAAACATACAGAAGTTTAAAAAACAGAGCAACGATTAAGACCTGTGGAACTACAGCGGGCAGCGAGTCCGACGAATGAAGATTGGAGTGTCACCGGAACTGTTGCAGCGACTCACTTGTTTGATGATTGTCCGACGATGTGTGTGATTGTCCGACGATGCGTGTGAGTGTGAGAGTGGACCGGACGATGTGTGTGATTGGCCGGCGATCTGTTGCAGCGACCTGCGACTCAGTTGTTTGAAGACTGGAGTGTCACCGGAGAGCGAGAGGCTGAGAGCGGCGAATTATTTTTTAGGGTTGGATAAGATTTTCATATTAAATATAGATTTAGGTTAGATTTTCATATTAAATATTAAGATGGGCTGAATATTATTTGGGCTTTTAAATTTTTTTGGGCTATTATATTTTTTTGGGTCTTTAATCTATAAAATCTATAATATATATATATATATATTAATTGTTAATAAAAATAATTCGAGCGAAACCGATCGATCGTCGAGCGAGTGGAGCTTTGCTCATGCTCGGATTGAATTTGAATCGAACCGATCCGATCGACTCATTTACAAACTGAGCGGGAATCGAACGAGCATTTTTCGAGCATTTTTCGAGCGATCATCGAGCAGTTTGGACAGCCCTACTCGGCAAGTTGTGAAAGATGTGGTCATCCAACTCGGCGAGTTTTACTACCCGGTCGATTTTATGGCGGTCGATTATGCACCATCGACCACATACGAGCAGCCGCAGGTAGTTTTGGGTCGCCCATTCCTATATACCGCGAACGCCCAAATCGATTGTCGAAACGGAATGGTTACTCTGAGTCACAAAAATCGTAAGTTGCATTTTAATGTGTTTTTAAAAACTATTTCTTACGATCTTGTTAATGATGTTTGTCACACAGTTGCTACTAACGAACATGTTTCAAGTGTGACCAAGGACAGGTTAGAGGCAAGTGGACGTCGGGTGAAGAAGGCAAGTGTGAGAAGGAGAGCTGATGAGAGGAAACCACCTGATGGTGGGATTAGATGGGGTGACCCAGTTGAGCGTGACCCTAACCGAAGTGAAGCGATGACCCTCCCTAAAAACTGGATAGATATGTACGGAGAGACATGGGAGGGCAAGCGTGCATCTGAACCACCTTGAACGTCAGGTACGGTCTGGCTGAAGACCTTTAAACTTAGCGCTCTTGGGAGGCAGCCTGAGTGTTGGTGCATGCGTCTGTCGACTTCGTCTTGTATCGAGTCTTGTATTGTATTAGATAGATCAGGGCACGCAAAACGAGAAAACATGTCAAAGGTTAATTTCGCACGAAATTAGACATGTAATTTCGCACGAAATTACATGGTGATTTCGCACGAAATTAGATTTCGTATGAAATCTAATTTCGTTTGTGTTGTTTCATGCGAAATTAGATAGACTATAAATACCCCTGATTTCGTTTCAGATGTAACTTTTCCGGTTTGAGAGCCGAAGTGCTGCCGAAGTGTCGTCTCGGTGTAAAACTTTGTCAAATCAATCAAAATACAGTTTAAAGTGATATTCTAGCTGAATTGAACTCGATACGTTTGTTTCCGCCTCTCGTATTGAGAAAAACTCTTCTGATCGACTCATTCGGGTCTGAAAACGATCCTACAAGTGGTATCAGAGCTCAGGAGGAAGAGTTCTTACCAATTCAGCTGCAATTTCTAATTTCTACACCTTCTTTTTCAAAATTAACAATTTTTCACCGTCAAAATGGCTTGATTTTCTCACATTATATGCAAAATTGTGTTTTAATGAATCCTTGAAAGATTTGGACCTTAATTCGATCTAAAATTGGTAAAATTTGTAATTTCGCTTGAAAAACATCTTGAGAATGATGACATCAGCAGTATTTCGTTTGAAACAGCATCTTGATTTCGCGTGAAATCAGCTATTTCGCACCAAATTGTTATTTCGCTTGAGTGATTTCACGTGAAATTGACTTATTTCGCATCAGAGTGTTATTCCGTTTGAGTAGTTTCATACGAAATCAGTGATTTCGTTTCAAAGTGTAATTCCGCTTGAATATTTCGTGTGAAAGAGTGTTGTTTTACACGAAATCAGATAATTCCGTGTGAAAGGGTTATTTCGCTTGAAAGGATAATTTCGTTTGAAAGACTGTTTTGTGGAAATTGTTACCGAAACATGGAAGAGGAATTTTATAACGCATTTGCTACTACCCCGACTACTCCTGCATCTGTTACTCAGAACTTGAACATGGAAAATGAAACGGGCACTATGCAAAAACCGCCTAAGCTCATGAATATCGAGGAGTATAAAGGATGGGATGAATGATTTGAGAATTGGGTACAAGCAAATTACCTGGATGCTTGGGAATGTGTTGAAACGAAATATATTAGACCGACGAATGATGAAGAAGAGGAGATTGCTATTAAAGATCTAAGTGTTGATGATAGAAAGAAATACAAAAATGAAAAGATGATGATTAGTCTATTAGATCAAGCAGTTAAAGAATATATCTTGGTATTATTGCAACACAATGGAAGTGCTTATTCAATCTGGAGAGCGTTAAAATCAAAGTTTGTTGGAAGCAAAGAAATGATCAAAAACAAAAAGTCACTTTTGAAAAAAGAGTTTGATCTATTTCGTGGTTTGAGAACTGAGAGCACTAAGCAGATCATTGAAAGATATTGCAATTTGTTAGTCCAAATGAAGAGAGTGAGCATCAATAAAGATAATGAAGAGTTGATAGAAAAGTTGGCTGATGCTTTGCCACATGAAACTTGGGGTACATATCTTATGATGCGGAGAAATAAGAAAGATTTTGGGAATCTGACATTGAACAAGTTCATTGAAAAGCTTGAAGCTCAAGAGATGGAACAAAGGAAGATCTCGAGAATGAAGGAGTTTGATGGTGAACAAGATATTGGGTTGTATTACAAAGGAGGTATCAGTGACAAAACCAATATGTCACCAAAGGTTGAAACGGCATTCAATGCTAAAAGTTCATCAGGAGGGTCATCTAAAGGATCAAACAGCAAAACTGAATTTTCTTCATATTCATCATATGATCCAAACTTTTCAACAACAAAGAATGGAAAGAAGTTACAATGCAACATGGTATTAGATCTCGAAAATGGTCAGAATTACACAGAGGAGGTTGCAAAAAGTCACATGTCTTTGTTGGTAACTGTGCTAGAGTCATATGAAAGTTTAGTGGCAGGTCGGATCGGGAATCCTATGTTGACAAAAGAGGATTACGATCAAATCGATGCTGAAGAAATGGAATTGATGGATATAAAGTGGTGTTTGGCGAGTGTGTTGAGACGAGCTGAGAAATTCAAACAGATCACAGGAAGAGATGATTTCCGTGATGCTAATGTTTCTACTTTAGGTTTTGATAAATCTAAAGTTACTTGTTTTCGTTGCAGGGAAAAAGGACACTTCAAGAGAGAGTGCACAAATCGCGAAGCAAGTGGAGCTCAAAATCCGTTCAACAACAATGATTATTATCGAAAAGCAATTTATCATCAAGTTGCTCAACAATCTCATCAACAAGAACCACAAACTGCACATGCCAGGAAGACAATCGAAGAATCATCAAAGAGAGCATGTATGGTGAATCAAGAAGATAAGAAATCATCGAAAGATTTCAGTTGGGACAAATATGTCACAGCAGGTAGTAAAGCATGTCTGATAAACCAAGATGATGAAAAATTACTAGAAGGGTTTAGCTGGGCAAATTTTAATTGGGATGATTATGATCCTAACAAAACTCCAAATCACAAAGCTTTTGTTGCTAGAGTTGCTGACGACAGTGATAATGATGATGATTATTATGCAAGGAGAATGGAAAAGCATTTGAAAATGATGGAAGAAATTGACAGTGATGATGAAAAAGTTAAAAAGAAAAAGAAGAAAGTTAAAAACCCCATCAGCAGTGATGATGAAGAAGTTCCAGTGATAAGGAAAAAGGTCAAAGACATTCCAGTTTTCACAGTTGAAGCTGAAGCTGATGCACAAAAGATTCTGGTGATATGTGAAAATTGTGAGGCAGTGAAGAAGCAGAACAGTACATTGATTCACAACATGAACAGATTGAAAGAATCATATGATGTTCTCAACAAAGCAATGAATCAGTACAATCTGTCAAGCAGTGAACAAGCAACAGCAATGAAGACACTTCAAGGAGCTTTCATGACAAAGCAGAAAGTCGTAAACAATTACATTGAAAAATGTGCTGTAGTTGAACATAAACTGGAAACACAAAGGATTGAAACAGAAAGAGTAAATAGGTTGTTAAAAAGTTAATCATGTACTTCTTATGTTATTGACAGGATTTATCCAACTGTTGAAGGCATGAAGGCATTTGATGAAGAGGAAGTATATGAAGACAAGAGTTCTGAAAAGAAAAAGGATACTGAAGTGAAAAATTCCGGTAAGAAACAAAGTGCCAGTTACAACAAGTGTCCACCCCCGCTTGAAAATGGATATTCTCCTAGAAATCCAAATTCAGAAAGAGTCAAAAAGGCAACCAATTTACAGTGGGAGTCTGAGTCTTCAGAAAATTTGCCAGACAACATTGATGTTACTTTCACATCGTCTGACACTGATCATGAGTCCGAATTAATAAAGAAAGTGGTCGATCAGGTGTTAGATAACGATGAAACCGAGGAGTCAAAGTCGGAGTCAAATTCGGAGTCAAACTCAGAGTCAAAGTTTGACAAGTCAAGTCCAACAGTCAAAAAGGACAAACGGGTTTACAATAAAGTTTTTTTGTTATCAAAATCTAATTTGAATGACGAACCAATCAAAGTGGCTTATACTTTGAATGATTCTGACAAATTATATTCTGATGAAGAATTTCCAATAAGAGGTGTCAAAACAGAAATGATCAAAAAGGTTTTCAAACTAACGGAAATCAATATTTCTGAAATAAAAGATTAAAATCTTTCTAAAAAACTTAATCCTTACATCTCAAGAATTCAACAACGTTTAAACAAGAAAAAGGGTTACAGTTCTGGTTCATTTTTTCAAAAGAAACCAAACCACAACGGTAATTTCAAAAGAAAAGGACTTGGTTTTATTCCACCAAAAAATCATAAAAATGAAAAAACTTATAAACCAAAAACTGTGTTTGTTTCAGGAACATCAACTGAAGAAGAAAAGGAGCAATTGTTTAGGAATCAATCAAACAAAGAATTCCTTGCTAAGAAGCAAGAAGAAATGAAGAAGGAAGTTGCTCAGAGAAAGGAAACGAGAACCTGTTTTCAATGTAAAACAGTTGGCCATATTGCTAGGAATTGTCCAAAGGAAATTCAACCAAAACAGGGAGTTTCTCTTAAACTAAAAGATAAGATTGTTGAGAATGAACCACCAACTAAACAATTCAAAGTTTTCAAAAATTCAAAGTTTGAGGTTGGTGAATGTTCAAAGAGGTTTTACAAGAGAAAAGCAAATCTTGACAATCAAAAATGGGTTGTTAAGAAATCTGAGGATAGTTCTAGCAATGATTCTGATTCATCAAAATTAGAGGAGCTATTTTCAGGTGATGAATCTGATTCCACAAAGTCAGAGGAGCCATAGGTTGAGCTAAAAATTGAAACATTAGTACCGCCAATGGATGATGTCAATTTTCCACCATTGAGGGCTGAAAATTTTAAACAAAAAGTTGGTAAAGTTGAGATTTCAAAATCAATTCTTCTCTGAAAAGAAAGAATTTGATGTTGATAAAGCCTTTAACCCCACAGTGAAACATATTTTCGGAAAAATGATTGACAAGAAAGTCAAAGGGGTTAATGAATTCTATGAGAAGAAAACGAAGAAACCAGTTAAAGATGGGTCGTCCCAGGTTTGTGACTGGGATGGAACCTATTATGATCAGTATACTCTGGACTTGCCGGAGCTCCCAGGTTGGTAAGTGTGGAGCAGGTATCGGCATCTTTCTTGAGAAATTCACTTCGGTGATATTTCGACTTACAAGTGGTTATTGGATTGTTTCTTACAAGTGGTAAATCAGGGACATTAAGTTGTACTTGATTTTCTACAAGTTTTTTTAAAACAATGTGATGAAACCCCTAACCTACAAGTGGTTTTATGAAATCAACAAAACTTATTTTCCGGAAAAACCATTTTGATTAAAACAAACTTAAGTGTTTTGAAATCATAATGGGAAAATAGTTTGTTGTCAGGGGGAGTTCTGATTGTTTATGCCAAGTAGATGGCGAATTGAAGCAATTTGATATCAGTTGTCACTTTACTTGTATAGTTTGTTTTCAAATTCTTTTAAATGATTTTGAATTTTAGGGGGAGTAAGAATTTTCAGAAAATCCAAAAACATTAGAAAATTTGAAAAAGCCAAAAACATGATAAAATGAAAATGAGATTTGTTGTAAAAAAAAGAGGAAATGATAGTACATCAGTGGACGATCACAGCATGCTAAAGAATTGGAAAGTTAATATGTGATAAACGGTCTCACTGATGATGTGCCAGTAGGTTTTTGCACATTTAGTAGATTGTGACGAGATATAAACCTAAATTTCATACTTACTTATATCGTGGGGAACATCTCTCAGATATATGGGTAACCCCCGAAATCTTGTTTGAAAGGTCCCTCTTTCTGAGATACTAGGTCTTTATACTCAGTGATATCTGGGGTATTATCCCGGGACTTATGATTTTGTGGAAGCAATGGCCTAGTCCCCGTATAATACTTTCTGCTTGCTTGAAATATAGCACCGCCCTCAGTACAAAAATGATGAAACATTGAAAAATGCTAATCATGTGCTGTTGAAGAAAAGATTCTCTAAAGGGAACACACCAAAAGTCGAAGCCGTCATCTCTCTGATTTTGTGGAAGCAATAGCCTGAGCTCCCACGGCCCTCGCATTTAACCCTTTACAAATATCATCTGTGGTATACTCACCTGTAAGACTGAATATTGGGATCTGGATACGGGAGTATATTCTGAGGTGGGGCACGCGAATAAGTTTAAGTGCTTAAAACACTAATCTCGTATCTCGAAACAGTTGAACTTTGTGTGAAAATTTAAAGAGGATCAGTATACTGACATTCTACGTGAATCGTTTTGAACTTAAAATGTTTAAAGCTTAACGGTGTTGGTGATTTGTCTCATAAACTGATATGATCCTCTTACACAAACTCACAAAAATATTGTCTGTAAATATTTCTTTGCTGCATTTCGTTTATTTCAAAATCTAAAAAGATTTTTAGCGTGTTTTAGCATAATTTTTGAAAAATCCAAAAAGATTTTCAACAACTGTTGTTGGAGAGCTGATTTTCAAAATTCCAAGTGCTAAACATGATGAACAGGTTTGGGAGTGTGTGTTTGAAAGAAATTTTTACAAGTGGTTCATCAGAGATTAACATTGTAAAATCATTTATTTTTGAATGATTGTCTACAAGTGATCATCAGAAACTTTTAAATGTTAAATCATTTTATTCTTGCAAATGGTGTTGTTTTGTATCTACAAGTGGTAAGCAGAGAATAAATTTGTAAAATGTTAAAATTGTGAAATTTATCTCTGGGTTAAGATTGTGCAGGTTAGCCAGGTTTTGATACTTGAGCAGGATGTGAGCCAGGACACGATCTTGAACCTGTGGAAGCCAGACTGCGATCCCAGCTTATCGAAAGGGGGAGTCTGAAGTTGTAAGAGCCAGTCACAGATCTTGAGATAGAAGATTGTAGAGCCAAGTTCAGATCCTGATGATTATGCAAGCTGATGATGTTGATGAACTTACGGAATCAAGAGACCTGATCAAGAGGAGTATAGAGCCAGGTTGCGATTCTGGAAGGAAGAGAAGAGAGAAGATTGAGGACGCTTTACATTGTTAGATACTTCAGAAGAAGTCGAGAAGACTGATAAAGGCTGAAGATTGAAGACTCGACACTGAAGACTCGTCAACATTCGAGGGGGAGTCTGTTGGTGCATGCGTCTGTCGACTTCGTCTTGTAACGAGTCTTGTATTGTATTAGATAGATCAGAGCACGCAAAACGAGAAAACATGTCAAAGGTAAATTTCGCACGAAATTAGATTTCGCATGAAATCTAATTTCGTTTGTGTTGTTTCATGCGAAATTAGATAGCCTATATGTGACACCTGTGCCTCCACGGCCATCAAACAAATACCAAACTAATGAAATATTATATTTCATACTTGGGATTTGTATAAATATGTGTATCATTTGCACATATCAATTCTTGTTCGATTTCGGGCTCTAAATCGCTTTCTGGAAGGTTATACGCGCCCTGATGCGTAAATATAACCAGTTTAATGCAACAAACACTCCGGAATAGTGACATAGGCTTAACATACCTTAAATAACCTTTACATAACTTAGAAATAAGTTTTGGAGTGTTTGGTGTGCCGAAATCAAGTTTATTCGCTTATAGGGACTAAAATCGACAAACTGCGAAAGTATGCCGATTCGTACTGTAACAGACATTCCGGAACATGACCATAAGTTAAACATGCCCTAAATATCCTTTACATAGCTTAGAAATAGGCTTTGAGGGGTTCGGTGTGCTAAAATAAACTTTTTGGTCATTCAGGGACTAAAAGCGTCAAAAAGTGCATAAGTTTGCATTTTCACGCATATCTTACGTTCTGAATACATCCGGACATCCAAAAATTTATGTAAGCATTAAAATATTTTATTTTAGTGTTTGGCATGATAAAATCCATTCGTCGCTTAATTTGGATCGTTTTTGCGTCCGTTACGACTTCCGTCGTAATTAACCGAACAACGCAACCGTACGGCCAAACGAACCGACATCCGACATATTTTTGAGCATATTTTAAGTTCCCTATACTTTAACTTCATTTTAGAGCTTTGAAATATGGTTAACGGGGCTTAAACGTGTCAAAAATGCATCGAAAACCAAGTTTGGGGCTTCAGGGGCTAAAACTATCATTTCTGAAAGTTGCTGGTCTGCATGTCCCTTACGGACCGTATGGAGACTTGCTTACGGTTCGTAAGCAGTGCCCAGAACCACAGAATTGCAGAAACAATGAATCTGGCCTATTCCACTTGCTCAAATGGTTTTTACCCCTTGAATTACACACTATGGGTTGGTATTTGATGTCCCCATGGTATTCAAAACCTTGTGCCCAAGTGTAAGGCCAAGATCATTCCCTCTTCTCCAATAAATGATCCTAATGGTTGTGAAATTCCTATAAATAGCAACCCCCACTTCACTTCATTCTCACACTTGATCTGAAATCACCTCTAAGTTGGGGTGTTTGCACTTCATACCTGAGCTATTTTAGATCAAACATCCTTCTTGGACCCTTTGTAAGTCCTCTTCTTGCTTGTTCTTGTATTTCATGCACGAAAGTCAAACTATGTTTGACTTTCAGCTTTGACCAGTCAATGGTCAACACAAAGTTCCGTTGAACTTTGTAACGTGAGCGTAATCACGATGGTCATAGTCCCTAGTGACTATACCTACTGATTACCACGTTATCTAGGCATAGTGACGAGTCGTAGTTTCGGCCAAAATGCGTATTTGTGCGCATTTTGTAACCAAACTACTATTGGGTATCAAAACCGTTTGTTTTGATACCAAAACCTGTGTTCTAACTTAACTAAACATGTTTTAGCATGTTTAGCTCGTCACTTTTAGTTTAGTGCTTATGTAGAGTCGTAAGTCAAGCGGACTAAACACCCGCTTAGACTTTCGAACCCGGCCCATTTGGTCGATCATTAGGATCCGACCAAGCACATTAGGTGACCATAGTTGTACAGGGAATAACCTTCCGAGGTTATACCTTATATTCACAACGTTTAGTTAGTTGTATGATAGGTAGTTTATATGCCTTAGGTAAATTACCAAAATACCCTTTTTACGCCAAAATTCATTTTAAGCATATGTAACATAACTTTTGACATCTAAACTGATTTAACAACAATATTAGACATGTTAAGGCATATATTACTTGTCATAGGACTAGTTAGGCGGTCCGAACGCGTTTTACGCGAACGACGCGTTAAAGTAGCATAAGCTACCTAAACGGGTCGTAATGGGTCGTAAGCACTTAGGTTAGGTTTCATTTTAGTATGTGGGCTTTGTTAAACCATATCATATGAGTTCCAATACTCATTTGGTTTACGAAACCTCATACTATCCAATCTCCCGATTTGGGTCCGGTTATTTATGTAGTTATTTATATAGGGTGCCGTTTGATTCGGTGATCCCTCTAGCTTTGCTTGGTTGTTGTTCAAGACTTCTAAGCACCCTCAAGTGAGTACATAGACCCCTCTTTTACTGTTTTCCAAACGTTTTGGGGTGAAACACATGTGCCTACTTGCTATTTTCATGCTTTCCCATGTTTTCATATCATATACTTGCTATGTTCAATAGTACACTATTAGTACATTGTTTTACATTACATTTTCTGCTTTGTATGTTGACTTAGCATATTTAGCACATTGATTTACATGACTTTTATGCTTTGTATGTTAACTTAGCATATTTAGCACATTGATTTACATGACTTTTCCGCTTTGTATGTTAACTTAGCATACTTAGTACATTGTTTTATATTGCATCTCTGTTGCATATGTTCTCGTAACATATGGACACATTGTTTTATATCTCTACCTTGTATGTTTACTTAGCATACTAGGTACATTACTTTCATAAAACATGCTTACATTTGATATATCATTTGGTTTGTTTAACGGGACTAAACTACATTCATTAACACCGATCATGCAGCTCGGTAGTAGGTAATGGTACCATAGGACTTGACAAATCCCGTTCCTAAAATCCTAGGTTTGTTTGGATGGATGGAATGACCGAATCCGAAAACATTTCTTTTGATAATCTTTACTTAGGGTTATCCGTCTGTCTCAAGGCTTGAATGTAGGCGTTTAACACTACCGCATAAATGGTTGTATCAGTAAAGCATGCATTATCTTACAAAACATAATTTTGATTATATTTTATCAAATGCATTGTTTTGTACATTACTTTCTTATAGGGTTGAATAAATGCTTTTAATCAATAAATGCTTTTATTCACTCTACATAACATTTGTTTACACATTACATATGATGGTTTTTACATAAACATTTGACATTTGACTATACATAAACATTTCTACATTGATGGTTTAAGTAGTCTCATTTTACTTACCATATATAACTTTTGTTTGTACGTTACATGATTATTATTTAACTTGGGTTATACTATGACATTTGACTATTGGATTAAACATGGATATTTTACATTATTGGTTGGTTTGAGTGACTTAAATAACGAGGCATGTGTAATATGATACAAGCATGGTGGATACGCCGCTGGTACTTCCTATATATAAGTGCTTGTATGGTATTATATATCGTAGCGTTATTTAGATCATTTCAATTTAGACATATGACATTTTATACAAATAACATATTTTTCACAAGACATTGTTTTACAAACAACTTATTTTATACAAACTCATTTTACTTGGTTATTCATTTAACCTTACATTATTCTTTTACATAACATCTACTTTATCATCACTTTTCAAATGATTTATAAAACAAAACATTTTACAAGGATCATGACTGACTTTTGTTAAACAACCTTTTTCCAAACTTATAAGTCATGAATCCTATTTTCACAAAACCTATGTATCTCACAGGCATTTTTATGCTGACGTACCTATTTTCACATGTGTTTCAGGAGATGATGCATAGGATTGATCAAGTTACACATAGGCGGACTTGGGCCTTAGTGACAATAAAAGATGCAAGACTAGTTAATTATGTTATACTTCTTTGTTTGTTAAGACATTGTAACTCATTAAATCAATAAAACAAAATTTCAATTTTCCATGTGTTATGAAACAATGATTCTGTTACAACACTCCCCGAAGATTCCGCCACGTTTTGTTGTTTTACGTGGTCGGGGTGTGACAGAAAAGTTGGTATCAGAGCTCATGGTTATAGGGAATTAGGTTATTAGTAATGATTTGACCTAGTCTATAACCTTCCTAGGACCCTAACGCAGTTTACTTGCGTTTAGATCATAAAACAATACCGTCACCTATCCTTAGGCGACGACCACAACAAGAACATAAATTTCAAAACCGCCTTGAAAACCAATCATCTGTTCTAGGATGATTAATTACTAGGTTTTGAACCCTCGAAGTTTTCAAATCTCGTCAAGGTTTTGGGTTCTAAATAATGTGAACACTTGCAAACTGGAAGAGTGAATGCCTGTACTCTGAGTTTTCTGTCTAAGGCTAGAGTGTTCGTACAAATCCGCAGTATCGGACCACTCACTCTTACCTGGGAACTCTTGGGGTGAGTGTTCACTTATAGGCAAGCATGTCTTCAGCGATACATTATTATGACCCGCTTGCTTTGATTTGTCACCGTCTCATTTGCTTGCCTTAGGTAACAAACAAATGATCGCAATTTTTATGCATTACCATTCTGTTTTGTTTATCCGGTAACATTTCACTTTTTTCTTCCTATGCTTTTCATTCCTTCTAGAATGTCTCTTCTTCACAACGACGCTCAAATGTCCGAGCAAACAGCCAAAATTGCCCAGCAAATAGGCGAAGTGATTTTGAAGACTGTGGATTTAGGCATTGCCATGTCTCGTCTCAACAATGAAGCCACTCAAGAGTCACCAAAGGAAGCAGAAGTCAAGCCTGCACCAAAATCAAGGAAGCGTAAGGCTTCAAGGAGACCCGCAGCAGTTACACCTAATCAAGAGGGACCTAGCCAAGTGGCAAGGCTACCAGCTAGGAAGCCGTACTTTGGAACTGCCCCACGGTGCAAACGATGCAACCGTCATCATTCAAACCTCATACCCTTCTCCAAATGTACCTACTGTGGACGGTGGGGACATTTGGTTAACATATGCCGCTTTGCTATCCAAAACCAAGTTGTTGCAAATCTTGCTGCTACCCAACTCCAAGCCAACCCTACTCAAGCTCATTTCCCGTCTGGTACTTGCTACAACTGTGGCGAGACGAGCCATTTCAGGAACAAATGCCCAAAGATTGTCAATGCAAATCCAACCCTTGGATGAGCATTTGGCTGATTAGAAGAAGCTGCCGCTTTAAATAATTTATATCTGTTGCTTTTGTTTCTTTTGTTGAACTCGGAAACAATGTGTTCAGTTCATGAATAAATTGTTGTTCACAATTCTGATATACAATTGTAGTTACATGTGTGTATGGCATTTCCCTATAATACCTACATCAAGGAACTATGTTCTTTACAAACTACTCTTGTGATTCTCCCTTTCATGTTATCACTCATGATTTCCTCGAAGAATTTTAAGTACTCATTTCATTCTAAGGAGACGAAGTGCAAGAAATAAAGCGAAATTATGAGTAATCGTGCTTTTAGCACATCTGTGCCTTTAAATCCTTGGTTAGAAAACTAAGGTATTTTTCAATCTCATACTCATTTACGTTTTGATTTTTCAACATGCATAGCATAAGTTTTCAAAAACACAACCTTCATGATTTCAAAAACACTTTTATATATCTAGTTTGAAAACATTTTTAATATAGTGTAATTACTTAACATATCAAAAGCATTGTCTATGTTTTCAAAAACAACCTCCATGATTTCAAAAGCATTGTCTATGTTTTCAAAAACAACCTTCATGATTTCAAAATGTTCCATATAGTGTGAAAACATTTTTAACATACTATATCTACTTAATATGTCAAGTGCATGGTTTCAAAAGCATTATTCATATTTTCAAAAACCTTATACGTAATTTCAAAAAATTTCATCTAGCACGATTTTAAAACATTTTTATCTAATACACCTACTTATGATTTCAAAAGTATTATGTAAGATTTCAAAAACATTAAACACGTTTTTAAAAGAAACCCCATGCATAGTTTTCAAAAACATTTTTCTCATACATTAACCTTCAAATTCTGCTTCATATGTCGCCTTGACATATCTAGCATCTCAACTTCATCAGCATTTTTACTTCATGTTTTGACTTAAGCACATCCAGTGCGAGGTTTCAAAACATCTTCAACTTCTAAAATCCATATGGGATCTTTTTATCTTCACAAATAGACCCTTGCGGATGATTATCATTCAAATCAGAGTCCTTAATTGGATTCCTTGTGTACCTTAATTCGAACATTTCGATTCCTTATAATCGAAATCGAATCTTTTCTTTAAAATCTTTCTTTCTTCATAGTTAGATTCTTAATAATGTTTAAAGTACCAAATGAAATCCACGGAATGGATTCCTAGTGTGCTTTAAATGCATGTGCGCAATTAACAAAAAAAATTAACAAATGATAACAAATCAAGTTAAAACAATTATGTGATTATGTGTTTATGAATTATGTGTTTTCCTTTATGCATTTTTTTGTTTTTGAATACTCTGGATATTCGTCATCCAAATCCTCGTAGAATCTTTCATATCTTCATATGAGGGATTCGTAGAAGGATATTCAAAAAGGTACTACCTAAAATCCTTATTGGGCTTCTACATGATAGTTAAGACCCTTGGATTATATAGTACCATTCCATCTTTCAAAGAGACCCCTTGAGTGGTCTTGTCAGAAAGATTGATTCAGAATCTGGTTAAGAATGACACGTGGTGATATAGCTGAACAGACTCCTTGGTAGTCTATTTAAATCATTTATTGATTTAATTAAAAAGGACCCTATGGTGGTCTAGTCACAATTATCATAAGTTCATTCATTATCTTCTTCCCCTACACATTATAAGATGCACTACGTGACTATGCAATGAATTACATAATGCATACATAATTGCGAAGTTCAGTGCACGGAAACCACAGTAAGACTTATTATGTGTAAGAACCGATAGTGGCAACCATAACGCAATGTGAACAATGTAATAGAGGTACGGTGGACGCACCAATAACGCTTTATATACTTGTATATAAGTGTCCCTCTCACATTTCAAGCATGATGTTATTTAAAGTTACTAGAAGTTCAAGAACTCTAACCAGTGTTGTTCGATCTTTTCAACTTCATGTTTCAAGCTCTCACAAGTTTCCTCTAAATAAAATTTCGGGACGAAATTTCCTAAAGTAGGGGAGACTGTGACACCTGTGCCTCCACGGCCATCAAACAAATACCAAACTAATGAAATATTATATTTCATACTTGGGATTTGTATAAATATGTGTATCATTTGCACATATCAATTCTTGTTCGATTTCGGGCTCTAAATCGCTTTCTGGAAGGTTATACGCGCCCTGATGCGTAAATATAACCAGTTTAATGCAACAAACACTCCGGAATAGTTACATAGGCTTAACATACCTTAAATAACCTTTACATAACTTAGAAATAAGTTTTGGAGGGTTTGGTGTGCCGAAATCAAGTTTATTCGCTTATAGGGACTAAAATCGACAAACTGCGAAAGTATGCCGATTCGTACTGTAACGGACATTCCGGAACATGACCATAAGTTAAACATCCCCTAAATATCCTTTACATAGCTTAGAAATAGGCTTTGAGGGGTTCGGTGTGCTAAAATAAACTTTTTGGTCATTCAGGGACTAAAAGCGTCAAAAAGTGCATAAGTTTGCATTTTCACGCATATCTTACGTTCTGAATACATCCGGACATCCAAAAATTTATGTAAGCATTAAAATATTTTATTTTAGTGTTTGGCATGATAAAAATCTATTTGTCGCTTAATTTGGATCGTTTTTGCGTCCGTTACGACTTCCGTCGTAATTAACCGAACAACGCAACCGTGCGGCCAAACGAACCAACATCCGACATATTTTTGAGAATATTTTAAGTTCCCTATACTTTAACTTCATTTTAGAGCTTTGAAATGGGGTTAACGGGGCTTAAACGTGTCAAAAATGCATCGAAAACCAAGTTTGGGGCTTCAGGGGCTAAAACTGTCATTTCTGAAAGTTGCTGGTCTGCAGGTCCCTTACGGACCGTATGGAGACTTGCTTACAGTTCGTAAGCAGTGCCCAGAACCACAGAATTGCAGAAACAATGAATCTGGCCTATCCCACTTGCTCAAATGGTTTTTACCCCTTGAATTACACACTATGGGCTGGTATTTGATGTCCCCATGGTATTCAAAACCTTGTGCCCAAGTGTAAGGCCAAGATCATTCCCTCTTCTCCAATAAATGATCCTAATGGTTTTGAAATTCCTATAAATAGCAACCCCCACTTCACTTCATTCTCACACTTGATCTGAAATCAGCTCTAAGTTGGGGTGTTTGCACTTCATACCTGAGCTATTTTAGATCAAACATCCTTCTTGGACCCTTTGTAAGTCCTCTTCTTGCTTTTTCTTGTATTTCAAGCATGAAAGTCAAACTATGTTTGACTTTCAGCTTTGACCAGTCAATGGTCAACACAAAGTTCCGTTGAACTTTGTAACGTGAGCGAAATCACGATGGTCATAGTCCCTAGTTACTATACCTACTGATTACCACGTTATCTAGGCATAGTGACGAGTCGTAGTTTCGGCCAAAATGCGTATTTGTGCGCATTTTGTAACCAAACTACTATTGGGTATCAAAACCGTTTGTTTTGATACCAAAACCTGTGTTCTAACTTAACTAAACATGTTTTAGCATGTTTAGCTCGTCACTTTTAGTTTAGTGCTTATGTAGAGTCGTAAGTCAAGCAGACTAAACACCCGCTTAGACTTTCGAACCCGACCCATTTGGTCGATCATTAGGATCCGGCCAAGCACATTAGGTGACCATAGTTGTATAGGGAATAACCTTCCGAGGTTATGCATTATGGTCACAACGTTTAGTTAGTTGTATGATAGGTAGTTTATATGCCTTAGGTAAATTACCAAAATACCCTTTTTACGCCAAAATTCATTTTAAGCATATGTAACATAACTTTTGACATCTAAACTGATTTAACAACAATATTAGACATGTTAAGGGATATATTACTTGTCAAAGGACTAGTTAGGTGGTCCGAGCGCGTTTTACGTGAACGACGCATTAAAGTAGCATAAGCTACCTAAACGGGTCGTAAGCACTTAGGTTAGGTTTCATTTTAGTATGTGGGCTTTGTTAAACCATATCATATGAGTTCCAATACTCATTTGGTTTACGAAACCTCATACTATCCAATCTCCCGATTTGGGTCCGGTTATTTATGTAGTTATTTATATAGGGTGCCGTTTGATTCTGTGATCCCTCTAGCTTTGCTTGGTTGTTGTTCAAGACTTCTAAGCACCCTCAAGTGAGTACATAGACCCCTCTTTTACTGTTTTCCAAACGTTTTGGGGTGAAACACATGTGCCTACTTGCTATTTTCATGCTTTCCCATGTTTTCATATCATATACTTGCTATGTTCAATAGTACACTATTAGTACATTGTTTTACATTACATTTTCTGCTTTGTATGTTGACTTAGCATATTTAGCACATTGATTTACATGACTTTTCTGCTTTGTATGTTAACTTAGCATATTTAGCACATTGATTTAGATGACTTTTCCGCTTTGTATGTTAACTTAGCATACTTAGTACATTGTTTTATATTGCATCTCTGTTGCATATGTTCTCTTAACATATGGACACATTGTTTTATATCTCTACCTTGTATGTTTACTTTGCATACTAGGTACATTACTTTCATAAAACATGCTTACATTTAATATATCATTTGGTTTGTTTAACGGGACTAAATTACATTCATTAACACCGATCATGCCGCTCGTGTCACACCCCGACCACGTAAAACAACAAGACGTGGCGGAAACGTCGGGGAGTGTTGTAACAGAGTCATTGTTTCACAACCACGGATTTAAATAATTCCGTTTTATTTCATTATTGAACTCATTGTTTTAGTACAAATCAGATAATTACAAATATTATCTTTCAAGTTTTAAAGTCACTAAGGCACGAGTCCATCCTATGTATAGCATGTATCAACAATCATCACACAGCAGTACCTGAAACATGTGTAAAAATAGGTACGTCAGCATAAAAATGCCTGTGAGATACATAGGTTTTGTTTATGCATGATTCATGACTTATAAGTTTAAAAGAATGTTTTAACAAAAAGTAGTCATGAATCTAAAAATGTTTTCTTTATAAAATCATGTGAAAACTTATGAGTAATTTGATGATATAAAAGAATGATGCATAATAAATAATCAAGTAAAATGAGTTTATAAAATAATGTTTTGGTTAAAATGTTTGAAGTACATATAAGAATATACTTTGGTTTTAAGAAAGTCGATTAGGTAATATATCAAAATATATTTCGGTTCCAAAATCGTTAAATAGATAGTATATTAAATATACTTTGGTTGTCAAAATAATCGTTTTTGATAGTATATCAAAAGTATACTTTGGATTGATAAATAACATATTAAACTATGTTTTGGTTGAAATAATAACATATTTAAAAATATGTTTTGGTAGTTAATCAAAATATATGTTGTTTTGCACAATACCACACATGAGAGTATATCAAACTATACTTTTGGGAGTATAATAAAATATACAATAAAAGTGTGATTTAAGAATTCAGTCAGACCTAGTGCATCAAAATACACCTTTGAGACTATAGGGATACCACAAAGGCAATCCCTATTTGGTTGGAGAAACAAATTGGTTTCAGACATTCCATGACAACAGGAATGGGGTGTCAAATCCTATAGCGCTATATCATACTACCAATCGGTCTGGTGAACAATAAATAAGTACAATTCAACAAATAAATTTTATCTGTGAAAAATCAGTGTTTAGATCATAAATAATCATTCGGTTTGTCAAAAGATAAGTACTAATATGTATAATAAATTATACTTTGAAATCGTGAACATAACAAATAGGTACACATATTTCACCCCAAAACATTTAAAACAGTAAAAGAGGGGACTATGTACTCACTTGAGGGTGCTTAGAAGTCTTGAACAACAACCAAGCAAAGCTAGAGGGAGTACGGAATCAAACGGCACCTAATATAGGTAACTATGTTATTAAACGGCTCCTAAACCGGGAGATAGGATAGAATGATGTTCTATAAATCAAATGAGTAATTGAACTCATATGGTATGATTTAATAGAGCTAAAATTCTGATTTGAAAGTCTACCTAAGTGCTTTTGACCCGTTTCGACCCATTATGGTAGCATAAGCTACTATAACGTGTCGGTTGCGTAAAACTATATTCGGATGGTTATCTATGAGCTATGTCAAGTCTTACATGCCCAATTATACCCTAACATGTTACTAATTCAGATTAGATGTCAAAAATATGTTCACATATGCACATTATGGATTTATGCTATAAAAGGGCATTTTGGTCATTTCATATGGGCATGTAAACCAATTAACGAATAGCTAACCAATCCTATGTGATCATAAGGTATAACCTCAGGGGTTATTCACTATGCAACTATGATCACTAAGCAAGCTTGGTTGGATCCTAATGATCGACCCAACGGGTCGGGTTCGAAAGTCTAAGTGGTTGTCTAGACCGCTTAACTTACGATCCTAAACAAGCACTAAACTAGTAGTGACGAGTTAAACATGTCAAAACATGTTTAACCTACTTAGAAAACTGATTTGGTATCAAAACAATGGGTTTTGATACCCGAAAATAGTTCCGTTGCAAAATGCGTGCTAAAACGCATTTTGACCGAAACTTTGACTCGTCACTACGCTTAGTTAACGTGGTAATCAGTAGGTATAATCGCTAAGGATTATAACCATTGTGATTACAATCACGTTGCAAAGTTCAATTGAACTTTGACTTGGCCAATTGATGGTCAAAACCGAAAGTCAAACTGTTGGCCAAACTGTTTGACTTTCTGCACTAATATAAATAAAAGAATGAAAGAATGCTCACAAAAGGTCCTTGCTATCTTTTCTACAAAGAACAAGTTCCTTATCAGATGAGAGAGCTCCCAATTCAGATTGTAGAGGAGAAATGAAGGAAATGAGCAAATGAAATGGAAGTTGGCCATGCTATTTATACTTGTTGGTGATCAACAAGATCAAGACATGTGTTTGTGTGGCCAAGAAGCAAGAAATCCTAGCCATACAAGTGTTAGAGGCCAGCTAATTTGCTTGGAGAGGTGTTAACTTGGCTGCCACACCAAGAACTTGCAAGAACAGCCCCTAAAGATCAAACAGTTTGCTGAAACTCATTTCTGGTCGCTGGTCCTGCCTTACGGACCGTAAGGATATGGGCAATATGGTCCGTAAGCTACTTGCAGACCAGCAACTTTCAGAAATTTACAATTTAGTCCCTGCACTTGAGAAACTTGATTTTTGATGCATTTTTGACACGTTTAAGCCCCGTTAACCCCATTTCAAAGCTCTAAAACGAAGTTAAAGTATAGGGAACATAAAATATGCTCAAAAATATCTCGGATGTCGGTCCGTTTGGTCGTACGGTTGCGTTGTTCGGTTAATTACGACGGAAGTCGTAACGAACGCAAAAACGATCCAAATTAAGCGAAGAATGAAATTTTATTATGCCAATCACTAAAATAAAATATTTTAATGATTACATAAATTTTTGGATGTCCGGATATATTCGGAACGTAAGATATGCGCGAAAATGCAAACTTACGCCGTTTTTGACACTTTTAGTCCCTGTAAGATCAAATAAGCATATTTACACACACCGAACCACTCAAAGCTTATTTCTAAGCTATGTTTAGGTTATTTATGGTATGTTTAGCTTATGATCATGTTTTGGGCTGTACGTTGCCTTACGAATCGGCAGAATTTTGCAAGTTGACGCAAATAGTCCCTGTGTTTGAATAAACTTGATTTCGCCACACCAAACCTTCCAAAACTTATTTCTAAGTTATGTAAAGGTTATTTAAGGTATGTTAAGTCTATGTCACTATTCCGGAGTGTTTGTTACATTAAACTGGTTATATTTACGCATTAGATCGCGTATAACCTTCCAGAAAGCGATTTAAGGCTCGAAATCGAACAAGAATTGATATGTGCAAACGATACACATATTTATACAAATCCCAAGTATGAAACACAATATTTCATTGGTTTGGTATTTTTTTGGTGGTTGAAGTGACACAGGTGTCACAGTCTCCCCTACTTTAGGAAATTTCGTCCCGAAATTTAATTTTAGAGGAAAACTTGTGAGGACAACTGTGACGGTTTCGCTTTCAAATAAATCCCTCGAACCTTAAGTAAAACTCTAGGCCTTGTCAGGATTCTTAGCGAAATTGTCAACTCTCAAAGTGAAGTCCTTGTAGTAACAAAACATGGAGTTTCGAACTACGGACAGAAGAAGGTTTCTTATGAAGACTATCAAAGGAAACTTGTGTGTGCTTGAAATCAGTGTCGGAGAGTGTAAGATAAAATGACATTGGTTAACGTCCAGGACTTCTAGTAACTTAAATAATGCTACGTTCGCAATGTAATAAGGAACACTTATATGTAGGAAGTACCAGCGGCGTATCCACCATGCCCTTTTTACATTGTTCCCGTTTCGTTATTCTCATCACTATAGGTCTTAACACATGACAAAATTTGCTGTGGTTTCTGTGCACTGAATTCCATAATTATGTATGCATCCATAATTACGTAATTCCTTGCACAGTCCGCACAATTCATTTCATAATGTGTAGGGAAAATAAATCGAATAAACATGAAGCGACTTGACTAGACCACCAAAGGATCTTTTTAAATTAGATCAACGAACAATCTTTTTAATTAGATCAACACATGATCTTCTTAACTAGATCGTCGTACGATCTCTTTAAATTGATCACTTAAGGGATCTTTTCAATTATATCATCACATGATATTTCTAACCAGATTTTCGAATCAATCTGTTTAACCAGACCACTCAAGGGGTCCAATTATAGAATAGTACTTTATAATCCAAGGGACTTAACTACGACGTAGAAGTCCATTAAGGATTTAAGATAGTACCTTTTGATATCCTACTATGAATCCCTCATATTGAAATATGGAAGATTCTATGAGGATTTGGATAAAAACACAAAACATAGAGGAAAACACATAAGCACATAATCGCATAATTGTTTATCTTGATCTTCATTTTGTTAATTTTCTTGTTAATTGAGCACACGAGTATTCAAAGCAAACTAGGAATCCAATCCATGAATTTTGTTTGGCACTTTAAATATCTTCAAGAATCTAACTATGAAGATAGGAAGACCTTAATAGAGATTTGTCTTTGTTTCTTAAAAAGAAACGTGTATTTAAGATTTTCGCGGAGATCACAAGTGATCATAAAATGACAGAACCACACGAGTAGTTTGTTTTTGGGTCAGCATCGAAGGGTTGGATCAAACATTTACACAATCGTATCAGTTTTGTAAAATAAAATTGAAACATCAAATTTTATTTATATAACAACTGAATTGTTCCAACTTCAAAAGATAAAAGAAATACAAAAGACTAATTGTTCACTGCTGCATTGTTGTCCACGTTTGCCTCATTTATGTTAAACACTCGTCCACGCGCTGGATTTGCGTTAACAAGTCTTAGGCAATTGTTTCTGTAGTGAGTAAGGTCACCACAATTATAACACGACCCAGGTGGGAACCGTGCTTGAACAGCAGCAGGATTTGCATAACGGCAAGTATCGACCAAATGTCCCAATCTTCCACAGTGGGTACATTTGTGACACTACTCTTGCTCCAGATGATGACGATTTCATTTGTTGCACAAAGGTGCGGTACCAACATAATTTTTCCTCTTACGAGGTTGTGCTGGTTGGTTTGGTGCAACCTGATTATCCTGAGCAGTTATGGCGCAGTTTTGAGAAGCCTTACGCTTCTTCTTCTTGGATACTTCGGCATGTTTTTCCTTTGGTTCAACTTAAGCAGCCTTGTCAGATGGTCTTGGGTCGCTTTTTCGAAAAAGCTTACCCTTCCTGATATGGGATTCAGTCAGCGTGGCAGACAATTCAATGGCCTGTCTGACAGTAGTAGGGTTGCTGCCAGTAACGATATCCTGAACTAAATCAGGAAGACCATCAATGTACTTCTCAATCGCTTTATCCACAGGCGTGACCATGGCAGGACATAACACGCTCAATTCCTCATAACGGTCAGTATAGGCTCGATGTTCACCGCTGTCTTGTTTAAGATCGTCAAATTCCCGTTCCAAAGCCCTGAGCTCATGACGAGGACATAATTCCTTCATCATTAGAGCCCGAAGCTCTTCCCAGGTTTGTGCCATTGCCACATCGGCACCTCTATCACGCATCACACCATTACACCATGTAAGAGCACGCTTCTCGAACGCACTGGATGCAAACTCAGCCTTACGCTCATTCGGGCATTGCACGTGCCTGAATGTGCTCTCCAAACTTTCGAACCATTGCAGGAGCGCAGTTGCTCCTTGAGATCCAGAAAACTTCGAAGGTTTGGCAGAGTTGAAGGTCTTGAAATTACACTGGGTGTTATTGTTGTTATATAACTCATGAATCTGAGTTACTACGCCTGGAAGCACTGCAGCCATTTGTTGAGCAACAAGGGCTGCGACTTCCTCAGCTGTAAAAGTCTGAGCATCACGTCGAGGAGGCATTGTCTAAAGGGAACATGGGAAACGAGTGAGGTCGATGATTGGAAAACAAAATAGGTATTTGAAAACATCGACAAAACATAAGGAAGGCGATCATTCGTTCGTTACCTCGAACAAACAAACGACACGTAGTGACTAATCAAAGTAAATGGATCATTATAATGTATCACCGAAGACATGCTCTCCTATAAGTGAACACTCACCCCAAGAGTTCCCAGGTAAGAGTGACTGGTCCGATACTGCGGATTTGTACGAACACTCTAGCCTTAGACAGAAAACTCAGGGTACAGGCATTCACCCTTCCAGTTTGCATGTGTTCACATTATTTTAGACCCAAACTTTGACGAGATTTTGAAAATTTTTAAGGTTCAAAACCTTACAATAAATCATCCTAGAACAGATGATTGATTTTCAAAGCGGATTCGAATTTTGTATTTTTGTTGTGGTTGTCACCTAAGGATAGGCGACGATATTGTTTTAAAACTACACACAAGATAACTTGTGTTAGGGTCCTAGGAAGGTTATAGTCTAGGTCAAAGCATTACTAATAACCTAATTCCCTATAACCATTGGCTCTGATACCAACTTTTCTGTCACACCCCGACCACGTAAAACAACAAGACGTGGCGGAAACGTCGGGGAGTGTTGTAACAGAGTCATTGTTTCACAACCACGGATTTAAATAATTCCGTTTTATTTCATTATTGAACTCATTGCTTTAGTACAAATCAGATAATTACAAATATTATCTTTCAATTTTTAAAGTCACTAAGGCACGAGTCCATCCTATGTATAGCATGTATCAACAATCATCACACAGCAGTACCTGAAACATGTGTAAAAATAGGTACGTCAGCATAAAAATGCATGTGAGATACATAGGTTTTGTTTATGCATGATTCATGACTTATAAGTTTAAAAGAATGTTTTAACAAAAAGTAGTCATGAATCTAAAAATGTTTTCTTTATAAAATCATGTGAAAACTTATGAGAAATTTGATGATATAAAAGAATGATGCAAAATAAATAATCAAGTAAAATGAGTTTATAAAATAATGTTTTGGTTAAAATGTTTGAAGTATATATAAGAATATACTTTGGTTTTAAGAAAGTCGATTAGGTAATATATCAAAATATATTTCGGTTCCAAAATCGTTAAATAGATAGTATATTAAATATACTTTGGTTGTCAAAATAATCGTTTTTGATAGTATATCAAAAGTATACTTTGGATTGATAAATAACATATTAAACTATGTTTTGGTTGAAATAATAACATATTTAAAAATATGTTTTGGTAGTTAATCAAAATATATGTTGTTTTGTACAATACCACACATGAGAGTATATCAAACTATACTTTTGGGAGTATAATAAAATATACAATAAAAGTGTGATTTAAGAATTCAGTCAGACCTAGTGCATCAAAATACACCTTTGAGACTATAGGGATACCACAAAGGCAATCCCTATTTGGTTGGAGAAACAAATTGGTTTCAGACATTCCATGACAACAGGAATGGGGTGTCAAATCCTATAGCGCTATATCATACTACCAATCGGTCTGGTGAACAATAAATAAGTACAATTCAACAAATAAATTTTATCTGTGAAAAATCAGTGTTTAGATCATAAATAATCATTCGGTTTGTCAAAAGATAAGTACTAATATGTATAATAAATTATACTTTGAAATCGTGAACATAACAAATAGGTACACATATTTCACCCCAAAACATTTAAAACAGTAAAAGAGGGGACTATGTACTCACTTGAGGGTGCTTAGAAGTCTTGAACAACAACCAAGCAAAGCTAGAGGGAGTACGGAATCAAACGGCACCTAATATAGGTAACTATGTTATTAAACGGCTCCTAAACCGGGAGATAGGATAGAATGATGTTCTATAAATCAAATGAGTAATTGAACTCATATGGTATGATTTAATAGAGCTAAAATTCTGATTTGAAAGTCTACCTAAGTGCTTTTGACCCGTTTCGACCCATTATGGTAGCATAAGCTACTATAACGTTTCGGTTGCGCAAAACTATATTCGGATGGTTATCTATGAGCTATGTCAAGTCTTACATGCCCAATTATACCCTAACATGTTACTAATTCAGATTAGATGTCAAAAATATGTTCACATATGCACATTATGGATTTATGCTATAAAAGGGCATTTTAGTCATTTCATATGGGCATGTAAACCAATTAACGAATAGCTAACCAATCCTATGTGATCATAAGGTATAACCTCAGGGGTTATTCCCTATGCAACTATGATCACTAAGCAAGCTTGGTTGGATCCTAATGATCGACCCAACGGGTCGGGTTCGAAAGTCTAAGCGTTTGTCTAGACCGCTTAACTTACGATCCTAAACAAGCACTAAACTAGTAGTGACGAGTTAAACATTTCAAAACATGTTTAACCTACTTAGAAAACTGATTTGGTATCAAAACAATGGGTTTTGATGCCCGAAAATAGTTCCGTTGCAAAATGCGTGCTAAAACGCATTTTGACCGAAACTTTGACTCGTCACTACGCCTAGTTAATGTGGTAATCAGTAGGTATAATCGCTAAGGATTATAACCATTGTGATTACAATCACATTGCAAAGTTCAATTGAACTTTGACTTGACCAATTGATGGTCAAAACCGAAAGTCAAACTGTTGGCCAAACTGTTTGACTTTCTGCACTAATATAAATAAAAGAATGAAAGAATGCTCACAAAAGGTCCTTGCTATCTTTTCTACAAAGAACAAGTTCCTTATCAGATGAGAGAGCTCCCAATTCAGATTGTAGAGGAGAAATGGAGGAAATGAGCAAATGAAATGGAAGTTGGCCATGCTATTTATACTTGTTGGTGATCAACAAGATCAAGACATGTGTTTGTGTGGCCAAGAAGCAAGAAATCCTAGCGATACAAGTGTTAGAGGCCAGCTAATTTGCTTGGAGAGGTGTTAACTTGGCTGCCACACCAAGAACTTGCAAGAACAGCCCCTAAAGATCAAACAGTTTGCTGAAACTCATTTATGGTCACTGGGCCTGCCTTACGGACCGTAAGGATATGGGCAATATGGTCCGTAAGCTACTTGCAGACCAGCAACTTTCAGAAATTTACAATTTAGTCCCTGCACTTGAGAAACTTGATTTTTGATGCATTTTTGACACGTTTAAGCCCCGTTAACCCCATTTCAAAGCTCTAAAATGAAGTTAAAGTATAGGGAACTTAAAATATGCTCAAAAATATCTTGGATGTCGGTTCTTTTGGTCGTACAGTTGCGTTGTTCGGTTAATTACGACTGAAGTCGTAACGAACGCAAAAACGATCCAAATTAAGCGAAGAATGAAATTTTATTATGCCAATCACTAAAATAAAATATTTTAATGATTACATAAATTTTTGGATGTTCGGATATATTCGGAACGTAAGATATGCGCGAAAATGCAAACTTACGCCGTTTTTGACACTTTTAGTCCCTGTAAGATCAAATAAGCATATTTACACACACCGAACCACTCAAAGCTTATTTCTAAGCTATGTTTAGGTTATTTATGGTATGTTTAGCTTATGATCATGTTCCGGGCTGTACGTTGCCTTACGAATCGGCAGACTTTTGCAAGTTGACGCAAATAGTCCCTGTGATTGAATAAACTTGATTTCGCCACACCAAACCTTCCAAAACTTATTTCTAAGTTATGTAAAGGTTATTTAAGGTATGTTAAGTCTATTTCACTATTCCAGAGTGTTTGTTGCATTAAACTGGTTATATTTACGCATTAGATCGCGTATAACCTTCCAGAAATCGATTTAAGGCTCGAAATCGAACAAGAATTGATATGTGCAAACGATACACATATTTATACAAATCCCAAGTATGAAACACAATATTTCATTGGTTTGGTATTTGTTTGGTGGTTGAAGTGACACAGGTGTCACAGCTCGGTAGTAGGTAATGGTACCATAGGACTTGACAAATCCCGTTCCTAAAATCCTAGGTTTGTTTGGATGGATGGAATGACCGAATCCGAAAACATTTCTTTTGATAATCTTTACTTAGGGTTATCCGTCTGTCTCAAGGCTTGAATGTAGGCGTTTAACACTACCGCATAAATGGTTGTATCAGTAAAGCATGCATTATCTTACAAAACATAATTTTGATTATATTTTATCAAATGCATTGTTTTGTACATTACTTTCTTATAGGGTTGAATAAATGCTTTTAATCAATAAATGCTTTTATTCACTCTACATAACATTTGTTTACACATTACATATGATGGTTTTTACATAAACATTTGACATTTGACTATACATAAACATTTCTACATTGATGGTTTAAGTAGTCTCATTTTACTTACCATATATAACTTTTGTTTGCACATTACATGATTATTATTTAACTTGGGTTATACTATGACATTTGACTATTGGATTAAACATGGATATTATACATTATTGGTTGGTTTGAGTGACTTAAATAACGAGGCGTGTGTAATATGATACAAGCATGGTGGATACGCCGCTGGTACTTCCTATATATAAGTGCTTGTATGGTATTATATATCGTAGCGTTATTTAGATCATTTCAATTTAGACATATGACATTTTATACAAATAACATATTTTTCACAAGACATTGTTTTACAAACAACTTATTTTATACAAACTCATTTTACTTGGTTATTCATTTAACCTTACATTATTCTTTTACATAACATCTACTTTATCATCACTTTTCAAATGATTTATAAAACAAAACATTTTACAAGGATCATGACTGACTTTTGTTAAACAACCTTTTTCCAAACTTATAAGTTATGAATCCTATTTTCACAAAACCTATGTATCTCACAGGCATTTTTATGCTGACGTACCTATTTTCACATGTGTTTCAGGAGATGATGCATAGGATTGATCAAGTTACACATTGGCGGACTTGGGCCTTAGTGACAATAAAAGATGCAAGACTAGTTAATTATGTTATACTTCTTTGTTTGTTAAGACATTGTAACTCATTAAATCAATAAAACAAAATTTCAATTTTCCATGTGTTATGAAACAATGATTTTGTTACAACACTCACCGACGATTCCGCCACGTTTTGTTGTTTTACGTGGTCGGGGTGTGACACTATAAATACCCCTGATTTCGTTTCAGATGTAACTTTTCCGGTTTGAGAGCCGAAGTGCTGCCGAAGTGTCGTCTCGCTGTAAAACTTTGTCAAATCAATCAAAAGACAGTTTAAAGTGATATTCTAGCTGAATTGAACTCGATACGTTTGTTTCCGCCTTTCGTATTGAGAAAAACTCTTCTGATCGACTCGTTCGGGTCTGAAAACGATCCTACACTGAGGATGTAGAGTAGTGTACTTTGTTTTGTTTCATTTTGGTGTGGTTGTGTTTTGACAGGTTTCTGCGATTCAATCTTCATGGATGCAATAATTCAAGTGTGGGGATGTTTTGCAACATCCCCAGTGAGATATCAAAGAAGCTATGGAATGCGTTTATTCCGGTTAAAGCACAAAAGCCACATCATTACAGACACATGATCAGGTGCATGTGTTTATCTATCCTGTGTTTTATTTGTTTTCGTGTATTTGGTGGTGTGAACTTCTTGTGTTGGGAGTGGTTTCTTTTTGTTGAGTCGTCTAGGTATTAGCCGTTCATGGTTTGTTAGGTGGTATCTCTCGGGTTATGACTATAAATTGCACCATACATTGGGGACAATGTATCCCAAGTGTGGGGATGCGGTAACTCGAGAGAGGGTTGGTAAGACTGTTGATCTTAAATGCGTGAAGGGTTGAAATTGCTAAAAATTGAAAACTTTTGAAAAAAATTTTTGTCTTAAGTATGCTTGAACTACATGAAAACCAACATTTTCAATTACTAAAAGGTTTCTTACTGATATTAAACTAACTTAGATCCCGAGTCATGGTTGTCCCTTTAAGTTTCATGAGAGTATTTCTGACAAGTTTTAGAGAATAGTTGAGAAGAGTTGCCTAACTAGGGGTAACACGCTTTAGGAATTACACATGCTACGTGTCGATAGCCCATATTCCTTTCATTCTGTGAGATATTTGAGCCTACTTAGTTGTTAGTTGAATTGCTATAAATGTTCATTTGCTGAGAGTAGGCCATCTGTTGCTTTGTGTTAGAACTTGTGTAGTTTGATACGTACCGAGACTATGCTTTAGTGTATACACATAGATGAAAAAGGCATTAGGATCCCTTCATTGTGTTATCTGTTGATTGTTTATCAATCTTACCTTAGTTAACCATGTTGAGCCTTATACCTTTCGTTTATTACACCTTGTTGACCCGTTTGATTACCAACCATAAATGACAATTGTGTGTTAGATATCTGTTGAAAAAAAAGAGAAAAGAAAAAAAATCATTATTATGTTCCTGTTATATAAATGGGTCGAAAATAACCCAAAGTGTTAGTAGTTATTGTGAATAAGTTGTCATGGTTTGGTATGTTCATTTGTGTTCGCCAATAAACATAAAAATCCAAAAACACTCCTTACCTTTACCTTAACCCAAAACCCAAAAAGTTCTTTGATGTGTGCTACGTTAGTTGATACAGTGGAGGTGTGATTGCTATACAAGCTTATGATTGCAAGGTAACATAGTTGGCTTTGAGCAAATTATATACTAGCACATTACACGCTAGTATTGATTAAACCAAGAGGAGTGATTATTGTGAGGGGACGTATGGCATGTGTGTAGTATCATAAGCATGTTAGTTTTAGTTAGGCAAGTCTTAAATTGTTTTAAATGCGTATCACTTAATTGTCAGATTGTCAATCTCGATTGTGTCAGTCTATGGGACGGGTATGACTTGGGACCTTAAATTGTTAATTCGGAAATGTCACACGCCAACCGATGGCGGAAACATCAGGGCGCGGCACTAGGCGAACCAGATTGCTCAAGAGAATCCATAACAACTATTTGTTACCAATATTTTAAAGGTTAATTGTCCCATACCAATCAACAAATATTCAACAAGTAATTATTACATATAACAAGTTTTTCTTGAACAAAACAAGTCCGACAACCTAGATTTTTATTGGTGTGGTTTCTAGACTGCCTATCTCGATTCGTCATAGCATAGCATCCTATCAACCTGTCACATACTTTAAAATAAAGTCAATACATAAATTGTAAAGATGAGTACACAAGTTTGCATAGCATATAGTAGAGAAAGCGTTTACGCATAACCAGCATGTATCACGTAACGGGCGAAGCATGTAACTATCTAACAATGAAACAACTTAACCACAAGACTGCGTTATAGAGTATGCGCGACACATGTTCAGCGAACACGTGAAGTAAAGAGATGTAATCCCTAGCAACCCCTGTCCACGACAGGTGCTGAGTCCAAACTATAGTACTATCGTTGCTAGAGGCGGTATAGTGTAACACTGTATAAGCATAGTAACAAGCATTCATAGATCACGTATAACATGCAGGAGCGGTTAGCATTTGTAGGTCCCGAAATCTGAGGATCGATAACGAACCGAATCACTTGTTTATAGCAAACACGGTCACGTGTGCGGAAACCACGTAACTATGCCAAATCAAACATATAAATCAATAACGACACAGTATTAATCAATGAAACACACTCGATTGATTAAACGGGATGAGAACCGATTACAAACTGATACAAACACAGTTTTAACAGAATTTTGACAGAGTTTCTTTAAGGGTATTTTCTCATCTGCCTTCAAAGTGAAAGCAGACTTTGTTTATATAGTCCCTGGGCCCAACAATCGACGAAACACAAAGTGGAACGGCGAAACAGGATATGGGCCACACATTGGGCCTGAAGCAGCCCATTAGACGACGAAACAAGTCTGTTTCGTCATGACTGTCGACGAAACGGATTTAATGAATGTTGTTCTGTTTCGTCATGATGTGTTCGACGAAACAGATCTGTTTCGTCGAGGTCTGCAACTGTTGTTCTGTTTGCTGCAAACAGACAGCAAACAGATAGAACATATAAACATCATAATGACCATTCTACCCTTTAATGCAACATGCATTGTTCGTTATACATTTACATATCAAAAGGAGACAAATAAGTCAGACACAACCGGATAGGAGGATATCCGACTTGGTCGACTGCAAATACATACTCGATAAACGTTTAAAGACCGTACAAAATACATCGTTAAGTAAGACTAGTTACAGACACTAAAAAAATGCATCAACAAACTCCCCCTTGTCTGTTACTCGTCTTCGGTCTTCTAATCTTCCATCTCAGTGTTGTTCGGACCACGAACTGCCCGAATGTATTCCCCGGTAATAGCAAAAACATGCGACGCGCTGGAATCGCAGAGCTTGATTTGCATCCTGATCTTCATAGAAAATATCGTGACGATATAATCTGTTAATGTCAGCCTCAGACATGTTGACGATCCACATTGGATCCAACATCCGGTAATTTGCACGATCACCTCTAAACACGATCACAGCTTCATGCATGTCTGAGTCGTAGCACCATAATGCCATATCTTCAAGAAAATCCTGTTGCATCGGCATTAATGGGATTTTATCTACGATTCGTGGTGGCTGATACACAAGCTTGTATCTGCCAGTGTTGGTTGCCGGATCAAGAGTAAACTTGATCTGTTGATAGATGGGAAACTGTGGCTTGTATGATTCATCCTTCCAGCCTGACTTTTTGTTCATCTTTATTAGTCGCTCGAATAAAGTAGCGCCATCGAAGTTTGAATGATTAACAAGCTCAAGCTTCGTCAACGCAGCAACATCATAAAATGGCCAAGATAGAATGCTCAGCAATGAGTTGAAGTACTGGATACCGTATTCACGTTTGACGGCGATGCAGTGTATATCCTTAACAAACATCCAGCATAGAATTCTTCCACTCGGCTTCGCCTTTTCAAACTGCAAGTAGTCAACTTGAGCGCTTTCAGGTACAGGCTTGGAAACTTTCGATAGGAACTGTTTTCGCCATTCAGAAAATGCATCTGTAGCATTTTCAGACGTATCACGCTTCCTTAAGTGTTCATCTATGTCATCAACATTCTCCTTCATCCAATCTTCATCAAACGGAGCGAATTCAGTACCATCTTTTCGAACATACGTTGATTTTATTGCTTCGCCTTCAAATACGATCTCATCGATATCTTCAACATTTGCAGTCTCAGTCTCACTTGACATTTTGTCGATCTCAGCATCATCAATCTCTCTCATAGCATTTAGAGCAAGCAATTGCTCATGAGAAAGATCTTCTATTAGTTCTCCTTCTTCAAGTAACTCTCCCATGACTGGATGAATAGCCTGTAAAGCAATATCAGCACTGCTTAGAACAGAAGATTTACCTGCGATCTGTTGAACTTTTTCAGTAGAGGTTCCCTGAGAAGATTCGACTACTGGAGGTTGAACTGCAACGATTTCAGAAGATGTAGCGGCTGGCTGCTGCTGTGATGTACCAGAAGTGTCAGGATTTCCTTGATCTTCAGTATCATCATCCCTTTTCTTCAGTACTTCTTGTTGTTTACAATGATAATCCCACAGAGCAGCAACCCGTGTTTGAAGTATAGAGTTATTTCTCTCTCTCTCTCTCTCTCTCTTCGTCAGCAGCCTTCAAACGAGCATTCTCAGCTTTAAGTGAAACAATCTCAGCTTGTTGTCGCTCTATCACCATTTGCTGTTGACCAACAGTGGACTTCAAGTTGTTTATTTCCACTAATTGACTAATCTGATCATTCTTTGTGAGATTAATGAAATGAGATTGCCTCTGAATACGATCAGCAGCTGCTTTAAGTTGAGAGAATAGGTATCTGTTCTTTTCGTCTTGAGAATATTCGGAAAATATCCTATGACGTTCAGAACTGATCTGCGAAGTGGTTGCTCTGATTGCAGAAGCCATAGTTCTTTGAGGAACTGCCTGAGGGGTAACAGTTGGAGTTTCAGCAGCTGATGTAACTACAGGAGTTTCTGCAGCTGATGTAACTACAGGAGTTTCTTGTACAGACTCCTGAGGTACAGATGAAGGCTCTTGAGGCACAGTTTGCCGAGTAGAAGTACTCAAATATCTTCTTGATTTCTTCTTTTGAGTTTCAGCAGCTTTCTCAGCTTTCCTTTTTGTTCTTCTTTCAGCTTCAGGATCCTCTGGAACGTATTCTGGATCATCTTCAGTTCTAATCTTTCTATATCTTTTCACTCCACGTTCATCAAGATACATTTCGTATCCAGGCTCAATTATATGATCACTAGAGCTAGAATCAGACTCGTCATCGCCACTTGCTGATGAACCACCAGCTAATGTACCACCAGCTGCACCTGTGCTAGATGCACCAACGGCACCTGCATCACCACCTTCATTACCTTCATCATCACTATCACTTCCAGATGTATCAGAATCAACTGGATCAGGACCAAATTTCTCTATCCTTTTTCTCTCCAACTCAGGCTCTTCGTTATCAGATTGGCTGTCATCATGACGCCATTTATCATTAGCTGGAGCAACATAATCAGGATTCTCAAGTGCGCCAAATAGCTTCCTTGGAGGAACGCTTTCTTTGTATCTTTTGGCGGCAAGGTTCTTGATTATCCTTAAAGAGTTGAAATTCATCGCTTCTATCTTCAGAAGATCATTGTCGGCTTTAGGAAGGCCCGGATGTTGAACATTCATAATCATTTGAAGAAACCGCGGATACGTCCAAAACTTGTTCCCGGTTGTTCTACTTCCAGTCCTCGTCATATTTTCTTTCATGTTGCTGAAGATATACTTTGAGATGCTAAACGGTTTGTTTAACACCAACGCAACCATAAAACCAACGAGATCATCTCCAGCCATATCATATCCAGAACGTCTATTGCTGAGACACTGAATAAGAATGTGTAATAAGAACTTGTAGCGTAATGGCAGATCACCTTTGTTGATTTGTTTGACGAAGATGTCTCCTGTACACTTCATCCGTAGCAAACAACCTCGTGTACACATGATTGGGATTGAATAAGAAGCATCCGGATGATCTTGTAATTGTAAAACTTCGTTCAATATATCCGGAGAGACAACAACATCCAGATCATTCACACGACCCCTGATAACTTCCTTTCCATCCAATTGTACAACGCTTGCAGAATCCCAGAAAGCCTTGATAAGTGATTTGTAAACGGGCGTCGAGAATGTAACGGCATGATTGATCCGCGACTCCCTTATCCACTTCGTGATATCTTTCAGTTCAACGAGCTTGTCATCTGGATCCAGATAAGCAATTTGATTATGACGCTTCTCGGACATAATCTCCTCTTCAGTTTTGTTTTCCTTCTTTGTCGCCTTCTTGCGTTTTCCTTCTTTTGGTGCCATCTGTACATGAAAATGTCCACAATGAGTCATATCTGATATAACATGTGTATTATACATGTATATGTACAATCTAAACAGTTAATGAACATTTAACACATTAATACACACATTCTGTTAAAAGCACCAAAAGCAGAAAAATGCTAAGGCATAGACGACGAAACAGAGAAGCCTTCGACGAAACAGAAGGGTGTGCGACGAAACAGAAGGTTGACCATTGACCAGTTCGATTCGTCGACATCTGATTCGTCGTGTCTGTTTCGCCATTTCTGTTTCGTCGAAAAGAGGGTTTTTGAACAGTTAGGGTTTATGCGTTTCGCCGATTTTGGGGGTTTTTCTGTTTTGTCGTTTGGGGGTTTATACGATGATCAGAATCACAAACAGAACAACATTCTAGCATGAAACTAATCCCAGATGTAATGTGCACACGATTTTCGATCAAAAACCCACTTGAAACATTCAAAAACATCATCAATCAACAACCCCTGTTTTGTTCTATGAAACCCAAACCCAAAAACAAACATCAATCAATGTAAAACAACCTAAATCTATCAGTTATTGTTAGAAATCACAACAAGTACAAGTTCAGATCATTAAAACAACAAGTAAGATGGGTTTCCGAGGGTTTCGAACAATAACAAACGGTCCAAAAGATTCGAAACCTGAACCAGATCATTTTTATACCTTTGAGTCTTGTAAGATTTTCGGTAACAATGAGGGTTTTGAGAGTTTGTGAAGGTAACAAATGGGGATGGGGTTTTTGTGTGAAGAAGAAGCCAAACAGTTTGATGTTGAAAAAAATGAACACAGGGACCCCTATTATACACCGCCTCATTCGGCGAAACGGACAAAACGACGAAACGGAATTGGGCTCGACGAAACAGAAAGAATCTGGGCTTGTCTTGGGCCTGAAATTAGCCCATGACGAAACGGATTTTGGGCTGTTGTGTTTCGTCGTCACTGGTTTGTTTCGTCGACATAAGCTTGTTTCGCCGACATCAATTTTTCAAAAACACAGAGGCATGAAAGATTTTGTAGACTGAACAGATTTTGATTAAAATGAACACATTTCCATTTTGTTTGAGTTTCCAAATGCAATAACGTGTTATGAAGTAGGTTTCAGGCTTTCGGCAGAAAACACCAAGCAACAACTTCGGCTTAATCAAAAACGAACTTTACAAATAGTACAAAAACTGAAATTAAAGTGCGAAAACTAAACGATAAACAATTTAAAGTAATAAAAGACTGTACAAGTGCAAACTTTTTGCGAATTTCAAGGATAAGGAATCATTACAGCTTACGGTCTTAGTCAACATGATTTTGATTTCTGTTTAAAGCTCTAGATAAGTATACTATATCGATTATCGGTATTGTTGTCCACATAAGCTCAAACTGATCAGACGTAATCATAATTAAGAGATACGATTAACGGTAAGGATTATACTTACAAGTCGATGCGAATCCACTCACGACACATTCCCGTATCAAGGTATGCACGAGAATTCATCTTACCGGTGAGTATACCGATTATCATCTGTTTGACCGTATAAAAGATGTGAGAAACTCACTTATTTTAATTGAAAACAAGCCCTATGTGATAGAATCACTTATTGATGAGGAACTTGATTTTCAGATGCATGAGGGCACAGGAGCAAGTCCGTGAACAGGTCAGTACTTTCATACAGCAGAGAGACGAACTTGACTCCCGCAAAGAATCTGTGATATATTATCACTTATTTTGTTTGGACATGTGATTGTTGATCACTTATTGAGGTCGAATGCAATATGTACACGTATGTATAGTATCATGGAAGATCTTAGACTTTGTCTCCGATATTTTTACGGTTTGGGATACAACCATGATACCCAGATGATAAGCAGCATAAAGACCGAATATCTCAGATCTCGGCAATCTCTCAGACGAAATTTCGGTACTAAGACCATATGCCAATGAATGGTTCCCACCTGACTTGAAGTCTGTTAGGTTTGTATCATCCTGCACATTTTAGTCTGATTGTGAGCCTACCGATACATCGTTAGCAGAGATACTTATCATTTTTCTTTTTGTTTTTCATTTTGAGCACATTGACCGACCACACCAGTGAACATCATCATTTTCCTTTATCCAAGAAACTCGTTTTTGGTTTTTCTATTTTTTTTTTTTTTTCAAACGTAAAGACAGAAAGTAAAGACATCTTTTTGGATTTTGAAAATTTGCAATGTTTTTGTATTTTCTTGAAATTTCTCCCCCTAAAATGCTAAAAACAAAAAAATTTACAAAAACGATCAGCCAAAGAAGTTTACTCAGGTATCACCTTAATGCCATTGACCAAAAGTAGATAATCAAAACGTGATTTATCAAAAGCTTTTGTAAACAGGTCGGCACGTTGGTGATCGGTGGGGACATGAACGACATCGATTAATCTCTTGTCAAAACAATCACGTATGAAGTGATATTTAATGTCGATGTGTTTAGTCTTGGAATGCTGCACAGGATTTCTAGTGATCTGTAAGGCAGCATTATTATCAACAAAAATATGAGTAGATAGGAATTCTAAACCGTAGTCGCGCATTTGTTGTTGTATCCAAAGAACTTGGGAACAACAACTCGAGGCAGCAATGTATTCTGCTTCACATGTTGATGTAGCAACACACGTTTGCTTCTTACACTGCCACGTGACCAGGCGATTTCCTAAGAACTGACATCCTGCTGTTGTCGATTTGCCATCGATTTTGCAACCACCGAAGTCAGAATCACTGTATGCAATTAATTCAAAACTATCATCCCTAGGGTACCAAAGACCAAGGTCCGGGCATCCCTTCAAATAGCGAAAAATCCTTTTGACAGCTGACAGATGAGAGGCCTTCGGGTTTGCTTGATATCTTGCAAGCAGGCACGTTGGATACATGATGTCAGGCCTTGAAGCAGTGAGATACATGAGAGATCCGATCATGGCGCGATAATAAGAAGAGTTGACACTTTCTCCTTTCAAATCCGGAGTAATCCCGTGATTCTGCGGAAGTGGGGTACCAATGGGCGTTGCATCTGACATTTGGAATCGGCTCAAAATGTCACCAACATATTTTGTCTGATGGATGAATATCCCAGACTCTGTTTGTTGTACTTGTAGGCCCAAGAAGAAATTCATCTCCCCCATAGCGCTCATTTCGAACTTTTCTTGCATAACACGTTCGAATTGCCTGCACAAAGATTCATTAGTAGAACCAAATATTATATCATCAACGTATACCTGCACCAGCAGAAGATCTCCATCTAGTTCCTTGATAAAGAGTGTGCAATCAATAAGACCTCGTCGAAATCCATTCTCCAGAAGATAGTTGGATAAGGTTGCGTACCAAGCCCTAGGTGCTTGATGTAAACCATAAAGAGCTTTGTTGAGCAACCAAACCCGATCGGGGTGAATAGGATCTTCAAAACCTGGAGGTTGTTCGACGTGCACCTCTTCTTGAACTATACCATGAAGAAAAGCACTTTTGACGTCCATCTGATAAACTTTGAATCCTTTGAAAGAAGCATAAGCTAAGAAGATCCGAATAGCTTCCAGACGTGCAACAAGTGCATAAACTTCATTGTAGTCAATGCCTTCTATCTGGCGAAAATCCTGAACAACCAATCTCGCCTTGTTGCGAATAACCACTCCACGGTCGTCCTTCTTGCATTTATAAACCCATCGAGTGCCAATTTTCTTGTAATTTTCCGGTTTTTCAACAAGCTTCCAAACACCAAGCTTTTGAAATTGTTGCAGTTCGTCCTGCATGGCTTCAACCCAAGAATTATCTTTTAAAGCTTCCTTCCAAGATTTCGGTTCTTCTTGTGAAACGTAACACGCGAAGGACCAATCATTTTGAAGACCAGATTCTCTAATTGCTGAATATAAACCAGCATTCTGGTTATTTCTCAGCTGATTACGCGTCTGCACACCGAGTTGGACATCTCCTATAATGTTCTGCTGGGGATGGGTATTGTGAATCCTTAATTCAGGATTTTCCGGAACAGTTGCATTAATACCCAAATTATTCAGATTAAGATCAGCAACCAACTCCGCACCGGGAATATGCGTGGAAGTGGATGCATTCCCTTCAGCAGTATCAACATTCTGCACTTGAGGAGTTTCTAAAGAAGTGCCATGAATAGGAACAACCGGGGCAGAAGTGCCTTCAGTCGCATCAAGATGTTCATCATCTTCCGATGACTCAGTAGCATCTTCAAATACCTCATTTTGAACAGTATTGTTAACTGAATTAGAACCTTGAGGGCTAACAATAACAGGTCTTACCAATGGCGAGCCAGCAGCGTTGTCACTATCAAATAACATTTGAACAGCTGCAGATTCTTCATCAAAGGTAGGCAGATTAAAGGAGTCGAATATCCCATCGTAATCGAACATCCAAGGATCACCCGGAGATCTAACAGGATTTGTGTACCTTTGAACCCTTACTTCATTCCAAAGCTCAATCTTTTTGGTGGTCAGATTCCATACACGAAAATTCGGAGTTGCATATCCAAGGAAGAAACCTTCGATAGCTTTTGCGCCAAACTTTCCATCTGGTTCAATCATGGTACATGGACCGCCAAAGGGTTCAAGGAAAGAAAGATCCGGTTTCCTTTTCTGTAGAAGTTCGAAACAAGTTTTTCCATGCCTTTTAACTGTAAGAACTCGGTTCAAAGTGTAGCAAGCAGTCGACACAGCTTCTGCCCAGAATTGAACAGGAAGCTCCGACTCTACCAACATTGTTCTTGCAGTTTCAATAATCGTGCGATTCTTCCTCTCAGCGACACCGTTTTGTTGTGGAGTATAGCGAGAGCTGTATTCATGAAGAATGCCTTTAGAATTACAGAACTCATCCATCACACGGTTTTTGAACTCAGTTCCGTTGTCGCTTCGGATCCTCTTTACTTTCAAAGTGTATAAATTCTCCAACATTGTGAGAAGATCCTTGAGGATTCCAGGAGTATCACTCTTGTGTGCCATGAAAGCTACCCAAGAAAATCTAGAATAATCATCAGTAACAACCAGACAGTAAGCATCTCCGAATGTTGTCTTGTGCTTCATAGGTCCAAAGAGGTCCATATGAAGACGTTCGAGAGGCATGCTAACAGTGTTGATTTTCTTCAGAGGGTGAGACTTCTTTGTTTGTTTCCCTTTCTGGCACGAAACACAGATATCTTGTAGATGAAAACTTCTCACAGGCACACCATTCACAAGATTATTTTTCACCAAATGGTTCATTTTCCTCAAGTGAATGTGCCCCATTCTTCTGTGCCAAGAAATAGACTCCTTCTCTGTGGCTTTTGAGACAAAACATGTTACTTGCGCAGATGACATAATGGCTTGGCTCATATCAAGAATATAAAGATCATTAATTCTTGGAGCCGATAAGAGAATCCATTCATCAGGAATCTTGAATCCAGGTTTAAGCACATAACAACCGGCATCATCAAAATGCACGGTAAACTTCTTATCGCAGATTTGCGACACACTGAGAAGATTATGATCAAGTTGACGAACATAATTAATCTTTTCGAAGCATACCACACCATTGGAGATCATTCCTTCTCCGGTGATATATCCGCCTTTGTCTCCTGCGAACGCGACATAGCCTCCTCTAATATTTCTCACATCGTACAGAAGCCGTAAGTCGCCCGTCATGTGCCTGGATGCCCCACTATCAACAATCCAATGACTACTGATAGTTCCTCCTGGAACACCCTGCACATATTATCCAATGATTAGTTAAGGATGGGGACCCAAGCCATAGTGGTCTTGGGTCGTCCCTGAGAATCACGAATAGTGATCTCGATTTGGTGATGATTTTCCAAACTAACAGCTCCCCCTGAACTTTCACCTTTCTTAGGTTTCCAAGTTTGTTTTTGTTTACCAGATTCAGTTTTGTAAACAGATTTTGAAACTTCTGGTTTTAAAGGTGAACTTGGTTCCCTTGGAACAGATTTGACCTCAGATTTTAAGGCCTTTTCTATTTTCTTCACATTTTGATGTCGTTGTTTCGTTTCCTGTTCTTTAACAGTTCTTTTATCATGTTTTGGCGAAACGGAACGACATTGAGGGTGAATCTTTTCAGGTGGTGCTTTCTCAACAAATTTCTCTTTTGGAGTGTTTGCACAATCTTTGATGATGTGCCCAAACTCCCCACATTTAAAACACGTTCTCCTCTCAACAAACTTAGGAGAAACGGATCATCGAACAGATGTCAAACCTGTAGAACCTGAGGTACTTGCCTTTTCATCACACCAGTTTGAATGTTGAGTGTAATTGTTTTGACTGTTACGCTTTAAAATCTTGACTTGTTGTACAAAATCGGTGTTTGATTTGTTTGCAAAAGTCTCAATTTTATCAGTACCCTCAGATGCCACAAATCTGACATCATTGTTTTTCTTTTGATAACGAGCTCCTGATGTTTCAAATTTTGACTTAGAAACATTTGGCCTTTGAGCTCGTTGAAATGGTTGTTTACCCTTAGGAGCAAAAGGTTGTTGCTTTGTTGGGGATTTTTGATTTCCAAATTGCTTTTTGATTTCAGCTTAGGAATTGGATCACATTGAGTTACAGTAACTCCCGGAATCGACTTTCCCAAAAACTTACTTGTGTTATTTTCAAAAACGTTATCAATCGATGATGGATTGACATTTTTAATTGGAAAATCATTATCTGAATAGATTTTAGAATCACCAACCAAAGTATACAACACATTGTTACTCTTAACAGTAAACACAGGTTTCTTGTCATCCATGACAGGATTAATCACCTGTTTGGCAACTTGTTGCACAACAGGAATAGGAGGATCACAAAGAATATGATTCTCAATTGGAATTTCTATTCCCTTTTTCTTATCAAGTGATTCATCCTGGTCATTAGCATCTGTTTCATCATCAGATGAATCATAATCCTCAACAGATGGAGGACTTTGATTCACTGTTGTTGAAGTTTCTGTTTCATCAGATGAGGTTCCCGAGGAGCTGTCCGGTTTGAACCCTAATCCAGTAGTAAGTTCCTCATAATTAAGAGGCACACTGGGTTCAAAACGAGGCATATCCTCTTCATCAGGTGGTGGAGCATAATTGTGTCTCAAAGGGGGCGGACATTTCTTATACCCAACACCGCTCTTGTTTTTCTTCAGTTGTTGAACGTCAATAATGTGATCGAGCACAAATCGGGAGTTAGAATAACTCTCCAACTTGAGCTTGATCGCATCGTGCTCGCATTTTGCAATGGCTAATTCCTTTTTGGTTTCCTCAACGATATTTATGTAATTGTTAATACTAATTTGTTTGTGATAAACAACTTTGGTAACTTCGGAAACATTTTTCTTTAAATTTTCAATTAAAGATTTAAAGTCCTTTTCGTTTCTTGTTAAAGCCATATTTGCTTCTTTGCACTTTGACATATCAACAACCAAACTTTGATTGTGACCATGAATTGTGTCACATTCAAGTTTCACTCTTTCACATTCCTGTTTCATATAAGCACAATCACTGCATATTCTAGGAGTTTCAGATGTTACCTGACTCGAAGAGGCTGAAACATTTGCCATAAAGGCAGTTTGAAAAGAAAAAGATCCGTCTTCAGAGAAGAACTTCTCCATTTCCTTAGATGCTATCCCAGCCTTCTTAATAAGAACAGATTTCTGAGACTTCAACTCCTCTGCTTCATTCAATAAATCATCAATAGAACTTGCTTCTTCTTTCACATCACCCGAAATAGAACTTTCTTCATCAGAACTCCCGGTATAACCCGAACTGTCGTCACTTTCAAAAAATTCTTCCCTATGAACGTGCTTGATGTGATTGATGATCTTTGTGTAACACGCTGTTCCTCCTGATTCATTATCACCTTCCCCTAATTGTAAAGACCAATTACACCCTTCATCTGTTTGAACAGTCAATGCACGAGTGTTGTTAGATGTTCCAGACTGGTTCTGGTTGGTGGTATTGTTCACAGCTACTATCCCTTTTCCACGATTGTCTTGAGTGCCTTGATTGGCATTTGAAGTACTTGTCTGATTTCGGAAAGGGTTCTGAGTGCCTTGCTTGGTTGGTCGGGTGCACTCACGTTTGAAGTGACCCTTTTCGCCACAATTAAAACATGTAACCGCTTCTTTATCAAACCCGTACTTCGTATCCTGCTTACTTTCCAAGGAACTTCTTCCTGTTCGACTCATGAAATCCCTTGCCCTTCTAACTGCACTTGCAAACGCCCACTTTATATCCATCAACTCCATTTCATCACGGTCGATTTGTTGATAATCTTCGTTGGTCATACTGATGTTCCCAATTTGACCTGCTACCAAACCGCAGTATGCACTGACCATTGTATTAATGAGTTCCATGTGCTCCTTTGCTACTTCAATGCTAACTTTTGAGAGGTTCGAAGTATCAACTTTGACAGTGTTCAGGTTTTGGGGTGGAGGATTGTTGGTATAATGTGCTTGTTGTGGTGGTGGTTGGGCTTGAGATTGGGGTATTGACTGTGAAAGATAAGTACCTAAATCGAACTGTGGTTGAGTATTTTGAGTGAACTGTGGAAACGGAGAAGAGCTTGTGTTGGACACAAACGCCGTTTGAAGCTTCGGTTGCTGAACAGAACTAGAACTAGCTGAAGAAGGAGCAAAACCAGGCAAATACATTTCTGTATTTTGAGGAGCTCCAATCCTTTTAGCTTTCCGAGTTTCCTCTTCGTTCTTTTGCTCCAACTTCTGAACGAATCCATAGATAGTGACATTTTCCCCATCCAGAGCACCCGTATGCTTTAGAAGTTCAATGAATGGACTCCATTTAAGAGGTAGAGCATCAGCTAACCGTGCAATCATTTCCACATGAGTTGCAGCAACCTTATAAGAACTCATTTCACTCATCAAATGATAGAAACGAGAAGTCATATCATTTAGAGTTTCATTTTCCAAGGATTGAAATGATTCAAATTCTTTCTTCAAAAGATCATGGCGTATTTTTCTAGTAGCTGCATTTCCTTCTCCTCTTGTTTCCAATGCATCCCATAAAGCTTTCGTGTTCTGACTATAAGAGAATTGATGATAGATGTCTTTATGAAGAGCTTGTGTTAGTAAAGCAAACGCCTTCTTCTCTAAATCATAGGCTTTCTTATCATCTTCAAGCATATTAGAAATACCAGTGGCAGTTGATGCTGCTGCTTCAAGATCCGGGTTACATGCAGTAGTGAAACACGTCCAAAGTTCGACGTTTTGCCCTAGAATGTATGTGTGAAAACGACCCTTCCAAGATGGATAGTCGTTCATGTGATTTAGCTTTGGCGGGCGATTGTTGCTACCCGTCTCACTTTCACTGAGCAATAGATTTTGAATGTTTTGATTTTGATTAGAAACCATTGCCCATTGACCTGCACTTATTGATTGTTGTTGTTGAGGCAAGGAATTCATTAACAATTCGACCAACGAAGGCTGATTTTGACTTGGTCTTGAGTCCGAACTCCAATCCCACAGACCTTTGTTACTCATGTTTGGTATATGAATGATATTTCCTGGTCAAACACTTGAAAACAAACAATTAGAACACTTCTGCAAGTCCTCTGTGTAAAATTGACAACACACACGACGAAACACTTTCCACGAAACAAACTTGTTTCGTCGATATGGATGATGACGAAACAGACTTGTTTCGTTGAAGATATTTTTGACGAAACGCTTTTGTTTCGACGCCTGCTTGTTTCGTCAAGGATAAGTCTCAGACAGCTAGATATTTTTCTGACACAAGGTAAGTTGGTAACACTGTTTTTCAACACAACATGCTTTTTCTCAGAAACTAATTATCACAATTTTACACCAAAGTCCACTTAATATATTATATGTGACAAACACTTTGATTCTTGCAATTGAGAAATCAAAAGCACAAATATGATAAGAACAATATGAAGATATGAAGAACACACTCAAGAACAATGAGTTTTCCGGTCACTGATAATTTTCCGAAACACGAAAATGCACAAGACTTTCACTAAAAACCCGATTTAAAGCATGAACTAACAATTTTAACTAGGTTTTTGATAAAACTCTTTAGCAAACAACAAGAAACCAACATATTTTATGAAAATTTTTCCAGAAATTATGATTTTTCAAGAACAATTTTTCAGAAAAACAATCACAAAAACTTGATAAAAACCGAACAATGTTTGATTTTAAACAAGGATAAGAGCCAGAAGCTCTGATACCAATTGTAGGTCCCGAAATCTGAGGATCGATAACGAACCGAATCACTTGTTTATAGCAAACACGGTCACGTGTGCGGAAACCACGTAACTATGCCAAATCAAACATATAAATCAATAACGACACAGTATTAATCAATGAAACACACTCGATTGATTAAACGGGATGAGAACCGATTACAAACTGATACAAACACAGTTTTAACAGAATTTTGACAGAGTTTCTTTAAGGGTATTTTCTCATCTGCCTTCAAAGTGAAAGCAGACTTTGTTTATATAGTCCCTGGGCCCAACAATCGACGAAACACAAAGTGGAACGGCGAAACAGGATATGGGCCACACATTGGGCCTGAAGCAGCCCATTAGACGACGAAACAAGTCTGTTTCGTCATGACTGTCGACGAAACGGATTTAATGAATGTTGTTCTGTTTCGTCATGATGTGTTCGACGAAACAGATCTGTTTCGTCGAGGTCTGCAACTGTTGTTCTGTTTGCTGCAAACAGACAGCAAACAGATAGAACATATAAACATCATAATGACCATTCTACCCTTTAATGCAACATGCATTGTTCGTTATACATTTACATATCAAAAGGAGACAAATAAGTCAGACACAACCGGATAGGAGGATATCCGACTTGGTCGACTGCAAATACATACTCGATAAACGTTTAAAGACCGTACAAAATACATCGTTAAGTAAGACTAGTTACAGACACTAAAAAAATGCATCAACAGCATTGTAAAGTGTTTGCATTGTGTGTTGTTGTGTTTTAATAGAGAACGTATGTAACACCCAAAAGTGCGTTTAAAAGAAAATGGGGTTGAGTATACTCACAGTGCGTGTTTAGCTAGTAAACACAACTTGATTGGATTGAAGGGAGCACGTTGGAGTTAGCCTGAGCATAGAACAGTAGCGTAAGCATTGAATGGTGCGTAACAGAATGTCGGATGTGCTAAGTGTCGAATGGTGATTCGAACGAATGAGTTCCCATTCGAGCGGATGGTCATCCGGACGGATGGTCATCCGAGTGGATGACCATTCAAACAGACGGCAATTCGAATGAGTGTGTGTTGTTTTAGAAAATTGTAAAAATTTTGAAGTTTGGTCAAATCGTTTTGAGCAAGGATTAGTATAAGGGATAAGTCACTCGGTCGAATGGTCATTCGATCGGATGGTCATCCGATCGGATGGCCATCCGATCGGATGGCCATTCGAGTGGGCGATCTGTTGTTTTGAAAACTTTTGTAAAATTTTCTAAGTAAAAGTTTCGAGTTTTAACGAAGACGGTGTGACGACGTGTCAAACAACGAAAACACACACCAAGTCCAGCTCATTTGATCGAATGGTCTCAGCCCATTCGATCAGACTTACTGATCTTGATGGAATTCATGATCAACCCGTTAATCGGTCATCTCTCCGGTGGAAATCCGTTTTCAAGCCGGCTCTCAACTAAGGATTGAGTAGAGAGTCTAAATGAGCCCATATCCATCGGTTTTGTGAAGAAAGTTTGAAGGGAAGTTGAAGAAAAGTTGAAAATAGTTGAAGAGTGTTGAGATCTTGTTGAGATTCGTGTTAAAACGTGTGAATCTTTCGGATCTAGAACCATTCTCGATCAAATGGTGCTCCTTAACCGTTTACCAGAGCAAAACGGTGGAAACCACCTTCAAGAGGTCCAAATCAGTGATTTCAGAGAGAAAACAAGTGTTTGTGTGTGATTTTGATGGAGAAGATGATGAAGAAGTGATTAGTGATGATGATTGTACAAGATTTGAGGATAAATACTTACAAAAAGGCCTTGAATCTTGATAAAAATGACTAAGAGTGACTTGAGAGCGAGTTGTCGGATGGAGACGTCAAATCAGTGAAAGGAGATGTACGGGTACTATTTATAGGGAGAGAGGGGAGTTAAGTAGGTGGAAGATGCGAGGTGTGCTGGGTCAGATGGCCTTTTGGTCGGATGGCCATCCGGTCGGATGGTCATCCGAGCGGATGTCCATTCGATCGGTTGTCCATTTGATCGGCCAAGTTGTGCGAGTTAGTTTTCCAACTTTCGTTTCGTGTGTTAAGTGTTGCGTTGCGTTTAGTCGAGTTGCGAGTAAGCGTTGAGCGTAATAGCGTTGTGTTGAGATAACCACATATCATAGAACAAGTAATCACACAATTAACACATATAACAACTAAAATGCATAAAAATAAATCCGCGTTTCGAGTTTGCTTTGCGTTTGCGTTGAGATTGCGTTGCGATAGCGTTTAGTCTAAACAATCAATGTAATATGCGATAAAAGGCGTGTAAATAGTATGCGTTGTAAACCGCGTTAAATGCGATAGCTGCGTTTTGAATAAGCGTTGTAATAAGCATTTAAAATGTGTTTGAAAAAATAGTTTAAAATAGTTAACCCATAGCGATAATCGATATCTCGAGAGTACAAGCAATTAAGCAAGAAATGACAGATACAAGTAACGACCCGGAAAGTCGGGTTGTTACAGGTAAGGGATTTAATGGTGATTTGTTAATAAGGTGAGTAATGTTTGTAATGGTTGCTTGAGGACAATCAATGATAAGTGTGGGGATGTGATGGAGAGTGTGAAAACCATGTGCTAATGTGGTCATAATACACTTTTTATTGTGTTCTAAGAGATTATGTGCGTTGAATGTAGTAACTACGAGAGTTTATAATTTACAGGTTAATTGCTTAATTTGATGAAGTTGGAGCACTTGGTGATGATGCAGAACTACCAAGGATGATCATCAAGGCGTATAATATTATCTGGAAATTGATTTGGGCCAAGAGATAGCGTTGAAGCTTAAAGAACACAAGATAACAAAGTTCAAGGGCCTTATAGTCAATTGTTATGCAGCCAATAATGGAGCAACAAAGATCACTGCGAGTATGGAACGTAGCCTACGCTTCAGTTTCGTAGCATACGGTTCTCACATGTTAGTCTAAAGGTTTACAGTGAATAAAAAACGTAAGTTACGACCGCATGCGTAGCCTACGGTGAGAATCATTGGCTGCGTACGTGATTTTCTTTATTAAGAACTAGGTTAGAACCCCGTGTATTACATGGGTTGAATAAATGTAATTTTATATATTAAATAATAAAAAGTTATATCTTTATGAACTCTGTATATTGTACGGGTTATATAAATGTAATTTTATATATCAAATAATAAAAAAAGTTATATCTTTAAAAACCATGTGTATTACACAGATTAAATAAATGTAATTTTGTATACTAAATACTAAAAACGTCGTATTTTTAAAAAACCCGAGTATAATCGGGTTGAATAAATCTACTAAATAATAAAAAATTACATCCTGAAAAACCTCGTATATTACACATGTTGAATAGATCTAAAAAAGACTTATATCTTAAAAACTATGTGTATTACACAGATTAAATAAATGCAATTTTGTATATTAAATACTAAAAACGCCGTATCTTTAAAAAACCCGTGTATAGTCTGGTTGAAAAATCTACCAAATAATAAAAAAATTATATCCTAAATAAATTTAATTTTCTATATTAAATACTAAAAACGCCGTATCTTTAAAAAACCCGTGTATAGTCGGGTTGAAAAATCTACCAAATAATAAAAAAAATTATATCCTTAAAAACCCGCGTTTTACACGAGTTGAATAAACATAATTTTGTATACCAAATAATAAAAAAGTTATATTTTTAATAAATTAGGATAACATTTAATATTAATTTATTATTTATATATTTAATATAAGATAAGTAGATAAGAGAGATATTTGTTTTAAAAGTATATTAAATTAACAATTTATATTTGAGGATAATATTTTATTAAAGTATGATAAGATTTAATATTAATTTATTATTTATTTATTTAGATAAATATAGATTTGAGGATACCTCCAATGAATGACACGTGCCCAAAACTTGGTTTCTTGTAGTTAGATTAAAAAAAGAAAAAAAAACCTAATTCTAAAAGGGGGACGGCACATGAGGCAGACAGGGGGATGTGAATGGGATTTATGATATACACAACAATCACATCTTGACATATTCATTCATCACGTGAAGGAGGGTTTTGTTTTCAACAACATAATCATCATCACTATACATCATCAATATACTACACACACATACATATGATGATCTTCAGAATGTTCCAAAAGTTGAACAGGTAGGGATTTCCGGGTGATGGAAACAGAAGAGTCGGGGGACGTCAAAAATTTGCATGGGAAACATGCAGGTGGGAGTTTCGAGGTGGGGAAGTTGCACGCTGATAATGATGATCCCCTAGGTAAACCAGCGTTTCGGGAACCGTGTAAGACTTCTTCTACTTTTTATTTCAAGGCTGCCAAAGATATTTCACATGATGGGATTGAGCCCAATCACGTTAAAAGACCTGTGTTGAAGGAAGATACTGGTAACAAGAAGCGTAAGCCCAAAAAAGGTTTAAGGGGACCTGGGCCTCCTGTGGACTTAAACCTTAGTCCGAACGACCCTTTCGACCTTGACAGGATAATTTGGAAACAAGATGCCTCGAGGTCTGCGTTGAAAAGGAAATCATCTGAGGCTATCTCTCATACCTTCCTTCCTGAAGTTCAGCAGCGGAAGAAAATGAAATCGAAGGAGGCGGAAGATTTTACAGAGAGGAAGGTTTGTACGACTGATGCATAGGAGAAAGGATTCGAGCACGGTGATGTTGAGACAGGGGTTTTCGAGGTTGAAATAAAGGAGACTATGAAGGTAGGTGCCATGATCGGTGTAGATTTGGAAGGTTTTCAGGAGGATGTGAGAGGGTTAGTGGTTGGGGATTCGGCGATCGTCTGTGATCCATGAATTTCCTAACCGTAAATATTAGGGGGGCCGGAAACGGTGAGAAAGCTTCTTGGGTTAGAAGGATATCGGTTGAATCAAAGATTTCTTATGTGGCTATACAGGAAACGCAAATGACAGGTTTGTCTCTTTCGTTTATTTGTAGTTTTTGGGGTAATCGCCCTTTGGATTATGCTTCTGTTGACGCGAACGGAAGATCTGGGGCCTCATTTCTATCTGGGATCCTAATTCTTTAAGACACACCTCCGTGGAGGCGCATAGTAATTTTATTATTGTTACTGGGGTTTTGGCTGGGGAAGAAGGACCAAATAAACATTTTTAATGTCTACGCCCCTCGGACCCTCACCCATCGGCGGCGCCTTTGGGAGGAATTGTTATCAGCAAGGAATCGCCTTATCGGAAAAATTGTTATGCTGGGGAATTTTAATGAAGTCCGGGATAGACACGAAAGGTTAAATTCTAACTTTGACGAAATCGGGGCTTTGGCTTTTAACAATTTTATCCGGGTTGCGGGTCTTGTGGAATACCCGTTGGCGGGGGAGAGGTTTACTCATATATCGGACGACGGCACAAAATTTAGCAAACTTGACCGGGCTTTAGTTTGTATCGACTTCATGTCTCGATGGCCATATGCGATTTTCAAGGCTCTTAATCGTGAATTGTCCGACCATAACCCTCTCGTTCTCGCTTGTTCGCAAGTGGACTTTGGGGCGACCCCTTTCAGACTTTATAATTATTGGATGGACTTGGAGGGTTTTGAGGATGTTGTGTATGGGGTGACAAAGTCGTCTAAAGGGAGCGCGTGGGGAGATAAAGATTTGTTGGACCTTCTAAAATCTTTAAAGTTAAAAATTAAAGAATGGAGGGTTAGTAGTAAAGCTAAAGAGAATAAGGATAGGAAAGTAGCAGTGGACTCTTTGGCAGTTTTGGAGAAGTGTGCTGAACATAGGAGCCTTGATTATGGGGAAAAGGAATCTAGAGCAAATTGGAAGGCTGTGTTAAGGAAGTTGGAAAAGCAAAAATGCATGGAACTGAAGCAAAAAGCGCGAATCGACTGGATAAAGTATGGAGATGAAAACACTAGTTTTTTTCATAATGTCATCAATTTAAAGAAGGCCTCAAATCGGATTAGCGCTATAAACATTGATGGCTCTGTTTACTCGGATCCCATTGGTATGAAAAAAAAAATTATGCAAGCTTTTAAAAGTAAGTTCGCTGAGCCGATGGTCCGAAGACCCAAACTTGTGGTCAACGAGTTTTGCAAGCTATCTCTGAACCATAAGCGGAGTTTAACAGCTTTGTTTTCGGAGGCGGAGATCAAGAACGCCGTTTGGGAGTGTGGTGGTGATAAATCCCCGGGTCCCGATGGCTTTTCTTTTAAATTTATTAAGCGTTTTTGGGGTGAGTTAAAACCGAGATTTATGGAGTTAATGCATCAATTCTACACGTCGGGTAACATTAATCATGGATGCAACACTTCGTTCTTTACTTTGATCCCGAAAGTGCAAGACCCTCAAAAGTTGGCGGACTATAAACCCATCTCCCTCATTGGGGTCGTGTACAAGGTCATTGCTAAAACGCTCGCCAATCGCCTTAAAGGGGTCATGAATTCGGTGTCTTCCCCAACCCAATCAGCTTTCATCGAGAAACAAAATACTTTTGATGGGCCATTAATAGTGAATGAAGTCATTTCTTGGGCGAAAAGACAAAAAAAAGGAGATTATGTTATTTAAAGTAGACTTCGACAAAGCGTATGATTCGGTGAATTGGAGGCTACTCTTAGATAACATGTATATGATGGGGTTCCCTAAAAGATGGAGGAGGTGGATAAATGCAAGCCTTAAGTCGAGTAAAGCGTCGGTGCTCGTTAATGGTTCCCCTACGGACGAGTTTTACCTCAAGAGAAGCCTTCGCCAAGGCGACCCACTCTCGCCTTTCCTTTTTGTTTTAGCTCTAGAGGTGCTCGAGGTCTTTATGAAGTGAGCGACTTCTTTGGGTTTGTTTAACGGGGTTCAACTTCCTAACGGAGGTCCGAACCTTACACATTTATGTTATGCCGACGACGTTATTTTCATGGGTACGTGGTCAAAGATGAATGTTCTTAACCTTGGAGGATTCTTAGATGCCTTTATTTGGTTTCGGGTTTAAAAGTCAACCTCTTAAAGAGTAGCTTAATGGGGGTGGGGGTGGAGCATCACGAGGTGGAGAACATGGCAACCGTCATTCGGTGTAAAACGGGGTCCGTACCATTTAAGTTTCTTGGCCTTCCTATTGGGGATAACATGAAGCGTATTAGTCCTTGGAAACCTATCATTGATAAAGTTGCAAAATGGTTGCCTAGTTGGAAGGCGAAGACCCTATCTTTGGGGGGTAGAATCACTCTTGCGAAAGCGGTTCTTGGTAACCTCCCTTCCTACTTCCTTTCGATTTTTAAGGCGCCGGTGAAGGTTTTAAAGACTTTGGAAGGATTAAGGAGGGATTTTGTGTGGGGAAAAACGGGGTCGAAGTGCAAAATGAGGTGGGTCGCATGGAACAAAATTTAAGCTCCTAGAAGATTTGGCGGCTTGGGGTTGGGAGAGATGAGAAGTTTGAATTGGGCTTTACTAATGAAATGGAGATGGAGGTTTAAAAGCGATCCGAATCAATTTTGGGCTCGAGTCGTAACGGCCATCCATGGGGTTCACGGGGAGGTGGACCAGGTCCCTCTAAATATAGGTTTAACTGGGGCTTGGAAAGATATTGTTTTTGTGGCAAAAGACCTTCGCAAAGCTGGGATTGATAACCCTGAATTATTGGGGCTCGACGAAAAAACAACACTTTTTCAGTTGCTCAATTCAGAGGGGAAGTGGCTGAGAGAATTGGGGAGAAAGTGGAGCTGGGCAAAGTAAAATGGAACAAATGGGTCCCTCATAAGGTGGGTTACGTTGTTTGGAAACTGTCTTTAGGTTGTATTGCTTCTAAGGCAGCCTTGGCCTCGCGGGGAATCCCGATTACCGATTTATCATGTAAGATTTGCGGGTATGGTGAGGAGACTACAGATCACATCGCGGCCTCTTGTGTTTTTATGAGATCAATTTGGTGGCATATTAGCGTTTGGACGAAGACACCGGTCAACACGCATGCCTCATCTTTCCAAGACTTGCTGGAAGGTCTACATAACATGAAAGGTTCGTCAATCTGGAAACAAGTTTTGGAGATGGTTTTTGCTGCAGCAGTATGGAAAATTTGGAAGGCTCGGAACTGCTTACTTTTTGAAAGCAGGCCTTTTATTGTGTCTAAGGTTGTGGAAGAGATAAAAGAGGAATCCTTCGTTTGGCTTAAAAATAGAACGCGGTTCAGCGATATCAAGTGGGAGAGATGGAGAGATTTCAATATCCGTGTTTTCATCTTGTAATTTTCTGTTTTTTGTTTTTGGGTCCTCCAGTTTCTTGCTGGCCCCTTGTTAATCAAATTGAAATTACCAACCCTAATCCCTATCAAATATATCCCAATTACTAGAACTCTCGGGAATTGAATGAATCAGAATTAGCGTTTAAATAAAGTCAATCGTTACAATCAGTCAATCAAATCGAATGGTAAAAAGCATCGAATGCTTAGATTACCATTGTTCACAAAATAGTTCAAACACATAAAAAAAACATTACTTACAAGAACCCTCCACCCGGAGGAAACCACTAAAAGACTAGCCGCTCATGTGGGTTGACTGATCTTCGAAAGCCCAAATCATGGTTGAAATCATCTTTCCTATATTTAATATTTTTATCAAAACAATGATGATCTTGAAAAGATGCAACAATCTGCGTGAATTATGATGTGATGATGTCTTGTGATATATCTTCGAATGATGTTGTCCCCCAGAAGTCAATTAATTTGATGTCAATTAATGTTCACCTCCAAGATGGCTGGCGTCATCATATTTTTTTAGAACCGCAGCTATTTTTTTTTTGGGTAAAGGGTTACCCCAGGTGAATTTTATAAATAACTCAAAACAATACAAGGGCATGCATGAATGACACACCAACTAGGCAACACAACCGAAGCCTAGGAAACAACGAAAGAAAACACACAACCCCAGTTTTAGAAACAAAAAAACCAACAAAACAGACTAGGAAACAACCGAAGCCTAGGAAACCGAAGCCTAGAAAACACAAATGTTAATTACGTGTTTAATTATGACAATCACATAGACATGATTGTTTAATTTGATTAACAAATCGTGATTACCTAAAGACTACTTACTCAGCTAATGGTAGATGAGTATCCCAACTTCCACCGAAATCTATCGCACACGCTCGCAACATATCATCCAAAGTCTGAATGGTTCTCTTGCTCCTTCCTACTAAGCGCATCAGCAACTATGTTGGCTTTACCTAGGTGATAACGAATATCGCATTCGCAATCATTGAGTTATTCTTCCCCAACGTCGTTGTCTCTTGTTGAGTTCCTTCTGATCAAAGATGTGCTGGAGGCTTTTATGGCCAGTGTAGATCGTACACTTCGTGCCATACAGATAGTGTCTCCAAATCTTCAAGGCAAACACAACAGCTCCTAACTCAAAATCGTGAGTTGTGTAGTTCTTCTCATGCACTTTCAGTTGTCTGGACGTATAGGCTGTCACTTTGTCATTTTGCATAAGCACACATCCAAGGCCCAAGCGTGACGCATCACAGTATACAACGAAACCATCATTTCCCTCAGGCAGGGATAGAATATGTGCACTACACAACCTTTCCTTCAATAACTGAAAAGCTTCCTCCTGCTTCTCTGTCAAATCTAGCTTCTAATCCTTTCGGGTCAATAGCGTCAATGGTTGCACTCGTCTAGAGAAATTCTCTTATGAATCTCCGATAGTACCCAACAAGTCCTAAGTATTGTCGCACCTCTGAGGAAGTCCTTGGTGCTTCCAAATTCTTAATCGCTTCAATCTTCGACGAATCCTCATGTATACCTTTTTCATTTATGACATGTCCGAGAAAATGGGCTTCTCGAATCCAAAACTCACATTTAGAGAACTTGGCATACAACTTCCTGTTCTTCAGCAGCTCCAGAATCATCTTCAGATGTTGCTCATGATCTTCTTTGGTTTGTGAATAGATAAGTATATCGTCAATAAATACTATCACGACTTGTAATTTTATATTTAAAAAAACCAAAAGTCATTTAAAAAGTCAGGTTTTTTGCGTTTTGAAAAAGAAATTTTTACTCTTTCTCAAAAATCCAAAATAAAAAGCACTTTTGTCAATGTTAAACACTTTTTAACTTATTGACTTTTTGAAAAAGCCAAATAAGTCAATAAGTAATTTTCAAACTCAATCCCAAACACACTAGAAAGTTTGTTCGAGAGAGATCCCGACTCCAAAATAAATAAGATTGGTAACAAAAAGTAAACAAGATGATTTGTAAAGTTATTATTTATACGGTTGATTTCAGTTTTGAATTTTTTGTACCGTTGAAAATAATTATATTACATATTTTATTATTTTGATGTGCTTTAGAAGATTTATTTAGTGTTTTATGTAAGTTTATTTATCAACTGATTTGTAAGAACAAATATAGGTTTTTTTAAACAACCTTATGGGTAATAAAGTCACGAATCATTTAATCGTCATGAGGTAATTCATTAGAACCATCGTGGTCATATTTATGAGAGGTTATGACCACATAATCAATTATAAAGCAACAACTATGTGTCACAACTCACAGTTAAATTACTATAAATTTCTATATATAAGTATTCATGCAGTTCTCGCGATTCTTGAACTATTCTACATAAAACTGGCTTTCTATTGAACAAGCTTCGGTGACCAAAACTGTGTTTTCTTAAACCGCCTATAAATTTAACCAAGTATTTCATATGTTTAAATATGTGATAAATAAACACATGAATAAGAAATTATGAGATAAATACCGAAGTTGACAATCTTTATCAACCAAAACTTGACTATGAATCCTGGATCTATTCTTCTCTCTACCCTTTAAAGCTGACCATTTATTGCCATTATTCTTTTGTAACTTCACAAATAGCTTCTAAGAGGGAAAGGAGGACGATGAATAACGACATTGATCCTACTGCAATAGTCCACGTAACTGCATGCTGAAGAGATCAGCAAGAGCACAACGGACGTCCATCTGTAAAGAGCCAGTGTTAGGTAGATATCTAACGGTCCCCATTGATCGATCATATCAAAAGGGGACCCACAGAAAAGCACAAGATTTTACCTGCTCACAGCATACGAGCTTGGTGATCAAAGGGTAAAAACTTCTGAGGTGTCTCCTGAATATCTGGTTGTCCATTGAACTCATACTCTTGAGCACCTAGAATCCGTACACATGTTAACATAAATCACACCACAAACACACCAAAAGCCAAACATGAACGATTTATGAATAGTTGAATACCTTAACAACAATGGGAGAACGAAGTTCAAGAACTTGATGAATCTCCATATTAGTACTATCTCCGATATTCGTTTGGAAATCAGACGCTTCTTTGAGTACTTGACCGCAAAAGGATGCAAGCTTTTCTTCAGCATTAGTTTTAACTCTATCATCCTCCTCATCATCATAATCTTCATCAAGTGAATAATCAATTGTTGTTTTACCAGAAGTCGCTTTGTGTAATGCTTCTAAGTAAATGCAGGTCCCGGTAAATTCCTGGCGTAGAAGATTTAATGGTGGCCTGAATGAAGATAAACTAGTTTGAGTCAGAATGATAAGGTCGAGTGTCTTCTGAATAGCATCTGAATCCGTCCCATGAATATAGCAATGTTTCACTCTAGTTTAACAAAAGTGTTTTTATCATCAGCCAAATGTCTAAAATATCCTTCCAAAATCATATGATAAAGACGACGATGAGCAAACAACTAAACAAGTAATCGCGTCTTTATTATTTTCATACAAGGAAATGTTGTAATTTATAAATAATCTGTAACACTGAAAATGGAAACTATTTCATTTTTCTTACGTAAGTTGGAAGTATGAAAGTTAAATGTGGCATTTTAAACCAACTTACTTAACAGTTGTGTTTTATCTTCCCAAAGTGTATTTTAAATGCAGCCATATTTAAACACAATTATCTATGAAGTAACCAACCTTTCAGGAGGAACGTGTTGCATCCGTAACCTGAGGTTAGTGTACGAGTTATACGATGCTGCAAACTCCAACATCGAGAACAAAATTTCCAAAATGGTAATTTTTTGGTATCCCTTCAATTTACTCCAGTATCTTTTCTGCATGTTTAACAGACAAATTTGAAGCTAGTAAAGCTTAGTATAGTAAGTCACAATTATTTTTACAAACGTCCCATAAGGCACATACCTGGATGAGATCAAGGGCCCCTAACAGTAGCAACTGAGTTATGCATTTGCTCCTTATTGTTCCCATAAATGGACTTTCTACTGCATCTTCAGATTCAGGTTCCTCATCAGGAGACTGTACATTACAGAAAGCCAAAAATGAGTTAACTCTTAGCATTAGAAATCGTCAAACACAAAACTGCATCTTTCATCATCCTAGAAGTATGTTTTGTGGAATTTTAAAGTTGATTGAAGATTTTCTAGTTTAATTTGGTATAAAGTTATGGGGACTAAATGGTCAGTAGTTGCTACATAAAAGTATAAAGATTATTGGGAGACAAAATGGCTCACTGCATTTTAGCTGTAGTCAAGCAAATCGTGCATGAAATGTGTGTATCATGTTACAAAGTGTAATTTGCACCATGCTTCTTTTTACCATAATTTATTTTAGCATTCAAGAAGAATTAGTGAGTTTTCAAAATGTACGAGTCGTGTAAGAAAAAGATTGTTGATCCTTTTTAGTTTCTAGCTTTGATGGATTCCCCCTCCGTCCCAAAATAAACATTCAATTCAAATTGCACATAAATGTTTTCTGATGTTTAATCATCATTATTCTAATGTTCTAATAACCATTATATAATTAAAACTAGTTATAATATTCTCCATGAAAAAAGTATACACTGCCATTGGTTCCAGAAGTTATTCAAAACTCAAAATTTGATTCTTTTTTCTTGCATGTACTTAATGCTTAGTATTATTATATTTAAGATTTGTGATTAAAAGATTTGAAATAGGATATAACTTTAGAACATAAAAGGATTAACATATAATACGAAAGGAAAAAAACGTTAAATAAGTTAGGAACATGGTACCTTAGATGGGGAAATGGGTACTAAGGCATCTAAACTCATGTTCTTGGGTTTAGAGGTGAAACTTCTAACAAGGACATTGTCCTTCATATTTCCCATGAGTCTTTGACCAATGGTTTGACTCCTTTGCAAACTCGGTTTAGGAGGAGATTTATCAGAATTTTCAGATGAAGGTGTTTGACCTGCACAAGATTGAAAGATATTATTTAAAAGGCGAGAAAACAAAAATATTGTTCAAAATATATTTTGACAAATCATAACCTTCCGATTCGTGTGGATCTGTTGATGGCTCATCTTCTTGTTTGTCCTTCGCCACCATCAATAAATTTTGACCTGCCAAATAGAGCTCATTACATACATCCAACAAGGTTTTTGATGTGATTATTAAATTTTCTCAAAAACATAATAGGACTTAAATCAATTATGAAACAAAAGTGGCTCACTACCAGGCGATCTAACTGAGGGACTAGTGTCTTCTTGAACTTTTAAGCCACCGCTCATAAGCGGGCGATTCTTGGAGCTTTCAAGACTCAAAGCATTAAGTAGCTCAAGGGGTTGAGTGGTGTAAGAAGCATCCCTGAAATACAAATGGATTTACCACAAATCAAGAGCTTTTCAAATGTGTCATCACATTTAAAAATGGAACTATAAGTACCTTATGCTCTTCAACAAGGTATCCCAGTCAGAAACAATGAACTGGTGTCCTCCGATTTCTATAAGATGAACCATTGCACCAAGTGATATTGCGACTACTGACTGGTCTGTCTTTTTGGCACAATCTACGAGTAAATTTAGCAGTGGAGATAGCATGAAACATACCTCCTGTAGAAGATCTTTTACAGCTTAGTATATCATAAACTTATAATGAATAATCACGATCATTTGTAATAAAAAGGATATTAATAAAAAACAGTGTCAAAACACAAGTTACGTGCTTGGTGTCGAATGAAATTATGGTACCTTGTAAAACGTGTTAAAAAGATTGCATAACAACTGCAGTGAATGGACACTAGTTTCACGAAGCCACCCATCTTTAGAAGCTGTAGTATTTTCTATTCCCGCATGCCTCACATGATCAAAAATAGGAAACAAAACTCGGTGGAAAATACTCTCCCAAAAGGTGGGTGAAAAATGGCGTCCTCTCTCATTCAGCAAATCAAACAAAACCTCAAGTGCGCACTTGCTGATCTCAGCACGCGGGTCAGATGTTAAGTCAGATAAACCAGCCAACATCGGGAACCAATAATGCTCGGTAACATCGTAGGTTGTATCTACATTGGCGTTAACCGGTTTTAAACTACCACCTGGTATGAAACCCTTAATAAAGACAAAATGTGATTACACCCGGTTAGTTTTGGTGCAGAAAAAAAACATAACTAAGTATAAAATGGCGATAGATAATATAAATAAAACCTCGGCAAGTCGATCCTCACATATACGGAGAAGTGCAATAGCTTTTAAACTGATGCGGGGAGAACTTTTACTGTTGGCAAAACTTATTAGGCAGTTAACACAGTCCATAAAACAGTCGCCGACAACTTGATCAAAGTGCTCTAGTATAACTGTCAAATTCATTTAGTTAGACACGGTAAACCAAAACATATATCTGTGTGTTCCTAGGGGTAATTGCTTAAGGAGCTGGGTAACCAACTTTGGTCTCCTTTCCATTTCGAGGAACCAGCTTTGTTTGCACCCTAAAAACTCACAAAATCTTAAAAAGTTTCTATACAAGGTTGTCAAAGGTACTGACGTGTTATCTGGTGTGTAGGATTGGAAACGAACCGAACGTTCAGCGAACAGTTCATGAACCGTTTAGTGGGAAGTTCGTTTGTGTTCGTTCGTTTAATAAATGAACAAACACAAACAAGAAATTTCGCCCGTTTACTTAAATGAACAAACATGAACAGAGGCCATGTTCATTCACTTAGTTTGTGAACATTCAGTAAAATGTTTGTTTGTGTTCGATAGGTCATTAGTGTTTTTATTTTTTATATTTTATTTATTTACTTCAAAATTCCGACGAATAAAATATCTGATAAGCATTATATATTTTGTTCACGAATGCTTGTTTGTGTTCATGAACATTCGTTTGCGTTCGTCACCTAAAATTAACAAACGGACACGAACACGTTCATTTCCTTAACGAACAAACACAAATAGAAAATCTCATTCAGTAAGTGTTCATGAACAGTTCGTGAACACATGTATTTCCTTAACAAACGAACAAGGTCTTGTTCGTTTTCATTCGGTTCGCTTGCAGCTCTACTGGCGTGACCAAATGTATTTTTTCCTTTCTGATATTCATAATTAAAAATACGATGGTAATAAAGCAATAAATAAAAAGTACCTTGTTCTACATTCTCAAAAGCACTTTCAACAATAGATCCCAACTCATCACTGGCAGCAGCTGTAAATACCATGAAGACACTTCGCCAACCAGATTTAATTCCAACCTTTGATTTTATCATCTGTATCCAATCCTCATGTTGGTTATAAAGTAACATAGTACAAGAAAAAAATATGAGAACAATAGTCCATTGCATCACAGAAGTCAAACTGTATCCCTTCTAGTGTAATGTGTTGCATAGACATGTAAGCATACCTGAACAATGCAATCAACAAGCAATTTCCTAATTCTCTCACTCCGACTATGCCGCATTAAAATAACAAATGGTTTCAAGATATCATTCTGGAATGTGAAACTGGCAAGTTCTGCACGCTCCAAGTATTTTGTGACTAGTTGTTTCAGAGAATCTATGGCATACATTGCAACTTTCTCATCATGATGGCTCCCGGCAGCAATAAAATGATTAGAAAGAACAGACCATATTCTAGCCCATACCTGAAATTTTGAATGTTTTCAGTAATTTAAAAACCAATGAAAATAAATGCAGCGTTACTGGATAGAAGCTTATTCTTGAAATAGGTGAAGAGATTGTTACCATGCGTATACGAGCCATGTTATAGTAACTAATATCCACAAGCTTTTGCAAGCTATAAACACGGGCTGGGATGTGCTTCAGTTCTTCAACTGATACATTACAAAGAGCAGTGAAAAATTCCACAACCGATTCACTTGGGAGTCTAACGCTGTTTAAGAAAACTTGCTGAGATGGTTTCCCAGCCAATTCTTTAAGAGACTGAACAACTGCATCCCTAGAGATTTGGTTAGCTCCATGCATTACAATAGCGGTCATAGCTGGAATAGACGTAGTATAGTCTAGCCTAGATATGCACTCCAAAACGGCATTCCAAGAATCTTGGAGCGTGTCAGGCTCTGAGTCACATAGATCCAGTAGAGTCCGTAAGGCTTCAACATTTTTACTATGCATATCTCTCGGTGCATGTAAGAAAGTAAATCTGCAAGAGCCGACCAATAATGTAAACCAAAAAATGGAAGGTTTAGTTTGTTTAGGCAATTGAATCTTATATATGGTGTGACAATAAATGAAGATTCGGAAATGGGTCCCTTTTACTGATTTGACGAGAATAAAGATCATGGTGTCCCAACTACTTGATGTGAAAAGCGTTCAGATGAACCCACAAATAAAAGAAATTAGAGGTAAAACGGTGAATGATTTAAACCTATAACATCAACACAATAAGTATAATATAAACACCACTAAAGAAAAATAAATAATAGATTAAAATACACGGTTGGTCCATGTGGTTAACCAAAATTTTGGATTTAGTCCCTAGCTTTTTTAAAGTACATGGATGGTCCCTGTGGTATGCACTTTGTAACGCATTTAGTCACTAAACGTTGGGGACTAAATGCGTTACAAGGTGCAAACCACAGGACCATCCGTGTACTTTTGGCAAAAGTTGGGGGCTAAATACATTACAAAGTGCAAACTACAAGGACTATCCGTGTACTTTACTCTAAATAATAATTATACCAGAAGAAAGTGAAAGAACAGTCTAGAGGTGGCAAATTCAACCCGTTTTATAAACGGGTCAAATTGGGTTTTGTCTTATCTCCAAAAGTATGTGTGGGTCAACCCAACCCGACCCACCCATTTCAAGCAAACCCGTTTTGACATATTACCGAACTTGTCCATCTGGCAGCCTCTAAATAATACGGCCTAAAAACATCAAAATTCAACCAAGACTGATGCAAAGCAGAAATTTACCTGACCAATGACGTCAAAAAAGCATATCGCATTGTATCCATTCTAAGAACATGTGTGATGTAAATTCCTGCTTTAAAACCTTCCATACAAAGAAGCACTCGAGCCTTATTTTCCCTTTCCTCCATCATAACAGAAAATGTAGCAAGCAAAGGCCACCCTACAGCTTCAACCATAGGTCGAATAATCTCAATTCGTTGCGACGTATAAAACGTTCCTCTTTTTGCTCCTTGTATCCTAAATATCTCCTGAGTTTGTTTTATTATAGCTTCACTCTCAGACTGTGTGTCGGATTGACTCCTCAGTTTTGGGAGAGCCAAATTTAAAATACCAACAATGCCTCCTTTTTCTTCGGTTTCTGCTTTTTGCCAACTGCTTTTTCCCATGTTAATTGTTTCGTTCTTCATTTTTATCTCTTCTTTAACAATGGAATCATATATTTCCTCCAAAAGTAGTTTTGGTGCACATTCTTCGGGATCATTTGTGGCATTCATTCTCACAAAATCAGATTTGGACATTTTAGGCCACACCATTGGATTATGAGCATCGGTATTTAACATTATAACTGCATATGCAAGAACGTAAGCAGTATCCGCACTCTTGAACAGGCCTGGATTATCTGCACAGTAACTGCAACAATCGCAGCATATTTAAAAGAAATCACCAACTAGATATAAGAACAGGCATGCTGGTGATTGGTGAAAAGTAAAATTTAAAAGGATATTGGGTATATAAATCTATGTATGTTTGCTTTGTATACAACTAGTATTTTAACCACGTGCGTTGTGGCGAGAATTTAGTTGGTATTGGTTCGCTTCATTACGGTATCAATACGCAACCGGTATTCGGTATAGCAACAGAAAGAGATAATGTATAACCATGAAAGAAATTAATGTAAAACCATCAACATACGTAACCTTATATAAGAAAAACGAAACCTGGACATCGTTGATAACCTTCGTAATTTTAGATGTTGTACGCGCGAAAGGGAGGTTAGTTAACTTTATTTAAGTTCAGGGGCTATAGTGTAAGTTGGTTAAATAATTACTTTATTAAAGTTGAGGTGCCGTTAATGAATTTACTAAAGGTTAGTGGGTATAATGAAATATACATTTAAAACAAAATGTTACTGTAGCTCCATGTTGTATTTAAGTACATATATATATTGATACGAGTAAACTAGAAATGAGTAAAACAAATTGTTACATTCAGTGTTCAATGCAAACAAACTAATAGCTGTCTAAATAGGCTGGTCGTGTGGGTTGGATGTCAGGTCAAAACAGGTCAGGAAATTGAACTTTTGAATAAAACTGATTCAAAAGGTTATGTGCATTAAGAGTACACTTTGGGTGACGTTCAACCTGTTCTACTTCTACCCATTTGGCTAAATAAATTTTTGTATATATTATCCATCTGACCCATCGGAGATTAAAACATATATAAGATATTTACCGCTCTGCAAATTTTTCCATTATCCGATCTATTTTCTGAGCTTCCCCTGGAAGCCTGAAACCTTTGAGAAATTCACGAATGGCGGTATGAAATTTCATTCCAGAGAAATTCATTGAATCAACATAAGCATGCATTACGGCAAGGGAAAACTCATCATGCTGACCCAAATAATCACCAATCATAGCCTGAAAGTCCAGCCATTGAAGATGTTCATTTATTTATTATGTGTGAACATCAGTTTTGTAACTTATATACGATGTACCTTGTCCAAACTGGATGTATGTCTGAGAAATTGTGCTACTGAAGCGGGTGTATTTTCCACCAACCTATTTGCCGTGAGAAATCCAATACCCCTTGCAGGATGCCTGTTGAACTGTAATTTATTGATCATATGTAATTAGTCCCATTAAATTCATGTTTCTTGTATGATTTTATTGGGATGCACAGCTATGTGTTACTCTATTCCCGAAAAAATAAAGGTGGTAAATTTAACGCGTCGGACGGGTTGTGTTTAGAATGGGTTCTGGTCAAATCCAGTAAGGGTTTACCTGTAACCTGAAAATACATGCTTTGACAGATAAGGTCAAAATTTATAGTGCATATGAGTTTTGTTCATATTTGTCTATACTAAATAGCAAAGTGCATATGAGTTTTGTTCATATTTGTCAATACTCAATAGCAAATAGAGGTAAGTAGCGACAAGCTACCAATATGCTACGTAGCGATAGCGACGAAATAGTGCCCGCTATTTCATGTTTAGCGATAAAGTAGTAGAAAATTTAAGAAATATTTTACATGTATTTTTATTAAAAAAAAGCTAAAATACACTACCACTAATCATAGATAAGTACGCTTCTTTTTCAATCATGAAACAAAAAAAAACTTAATAGGCATCACTATTTATATTAACAAAAATAAAAACATTACAGAAACGTTGCTATTTGTCGCTAAACACCCTATAGCGCCATATGGGTGCATTGCTAGCCGTTATTGACAACTATGGTTTTGTTATAACCTTGAGTGACATTCTCTGTGCCGGTAGCATTTTTTTTAAGTTATAAAGCTCATTTTGGTAAAAGATTTTTCTGAAAAGAACATGGGAATCTTGGATATATTTTAACCAAAAAAGACCATTGACCTCAAGTCAACCTGTTCTTGCTTATTTGGTGTTAATGGATGCATTAAATACCTCAGAGATGGCTGCTTCTATGGTTGATTTTTGAGCCTTCACTTTCTCAAAGATATTTGCTGAACCGTTGCTGTCTTTCGCTTTTGAATCCTCAGATGAAACTTGTTCATTATTGGATTGTTTGTCTTTATTCTGTTTTGCCTCTCTACGCAACTTCTCCCAATCAACAAGTGACTTTAAGACATTCACAAGGCACTAGGAAGGACAAAAGTAAACACATCTACCCATTGTATTATTAACGTCCCACAAAAGAAAATAGACAAGAAAAACTTTTCCGAATACTTTATTAAGCACTTCTAGTAATAAGTGTGTATATATAAACCTGAAGTGATGATCCTTTAAGAGTTCCAGTTTGGATAGAGTTAGCGTTCGGATCTAAATCTTGTGTCCCTTGGGCTATTTTGGAGAGTGTTGTAACCTTAATGTGAAGTAAAAACACAATAAATCACATACAACATTAACAACTCAAAAAAAAAAAAAAAAAAATGCTGGACTTATCCAATAACTGTATAATCATCATACCATTCGTTCAAACGAATTAGGAGCTTCAAGATCACAATCATAGTTCACATATAGATCAATAAGCATCTGAGGCTCCTTGCAAATTTTCTCCAGCATCCTGTGATGTTTATTAGAATGAGAATATGAAGTTGTAACAAATTCATTTAGTAAACCAAAATGTAAGCGGATGTTGTACCGAATCACCATTAATTTGAGGTTCAGAGGGCATTCTGAATTGTCTAAAGTTCGCAAAACAATCAAAGGAAAGAAGATGCCAATTTCGATCTGAAAATGAATATTAAAATTATCAACACAAACTCAGCAAATTTCCAAAAACATCTCTAAAGTAAAAGTCATAACTTGCCTTGAGGCCTTCTCTAAATCTCAACAAAAGTACAGCAAAAATTCCAGTAGCATACTGTGAGAAAAATGATACAATATTATTTTGAAAAATTCAAAACCGTGATCAAAGCTTAAAAGTTAAAACATGCCTGAAATATTGTTGGAGATTGTGAAACCGATGCCCGTAGCAAAGCATATGATAGATAAGCTTTCACCGAGTCCATAAAAGTAAAGTTTTTAGTAAACGAGTGACTAACACCCTCTAACAAGCCCTGGAAATTTCATATTTTGAACAATTTATAAAAATAAATTTGGCTGAAAAGATGAGTTATCAACTTTAATAAAATACCTGTAGAAGTTCAAGAGACAGGATTCGTGTCTTTGTTGTAACTGCATCGTTATCTTCTTTCATGCCCATCTGCAGTAATAAAGAATACAGTAAGAATTATTATTTAAGCCACGAATCATGAAAAAAAAGATAAAAAGAAACAAAAACCTTGCATAGGGTGCGAAAAACGAGCATCGCATCACGTTCTGCTATACTCATGCTCTCCGGATCAACCCCACTTAAGAACAAAGTAAAAGACAATATGCTATTATTGTAACAAAAAAATTATGGTAACATTATGTCATATTACTGTATAGCATATACCTAATCTTTCCATCATCGTCAAGCTGTACAGCCTTGTCGAGAGCTGCCTCCAAGCCCTGTGAAACAAAAATTGACAACCATTATTGCGTTGACTGATCGAATAGCATATAAAACGTATGTTCACATAGTTAGATTTTAAAGAATAAGAAACTATGCACCTTTATGTCATTCCCACCAGCAAGATTCTGCAGTTCTTCAAGAGGTGCAATCAATGTGTTGTTGGCAGTGGGAGTCAACATTTGACCATCCTCGTCAGCAGGTGACGTTTCTTCTACCGTCATTGATGACTCGCTTCCTTTGCTTACAGGTTGACCATCTGAAAACACCTAAAATGCAAAAACTTCACGTTGAAAACTAAAATATAGTGGAACCAATACTATTACTTAGATGTGGAAATCTTGAATGACTTGCATATAAATAAGTCAATAACAGGTCAAACAGGTTGAAAGTCACCAAAATTTTATTTTAAATGCATACTACCTCCAAAATCATTTTTAACCAAAAATCACATTATTATTATAATGTTGCATTTGAATTGATTATTTATAATTTTATATAACAAATTTGAAAATGGTCAACCAGGCCCGACCCGTTTATATTTGTACCAAAAAGGTCCTGTCTCTCAACATGAATCGTTTTGATTTGTAACCGAGTTGGTATAGAATACAAACCCACCCTGCCACCTGTACTACTCTTCACATGTGTGAAAAAAATAAACACAAAGGTATAGAATACAAACCGAATTGGTCTCCGTTCGCCTGAATACTATGTTGATCATCTGAGTTAACATAGCTTTGGATGTAGCTTGGTTAACAGGACTTTTACTAGACAATGAAAAGAGACTATTAATTCAATTTGATAAATGGTATACATATTTAGATAAGAGAATGGTAGTTACCTGTTGAGTGCAATATTATAGCACACTCTAATTACACCCAGCAATGGTTCCCCGTGAACTGCATATATGAACAAATCATCAAGTCAACCATGGTTGAACCACAATTGACTTCTTAAAGAATAACATAAAAGAATGTTCTATATCATAAAAGGACATGTCATGAGATTTTGAAAATGTCAACACACTGATTAAATAATATGTCATTTTCGTCCCTGAGGTTTGGTTAGTTTTGCGACTTTCATCCAACGGTTTGTTTTCCACATCTGGATCCAAAAGGTTTGAAATCTTGCCATTTTCATCCGGCTCGTTAACTCCATTCATTTTCTTTGTTAATTCAAGGATATTTCCATCTTTTTTGCTAACTTAAAGGGCAATTCGGTCTTTTTCACTTTATATTTATGTAAAAAGACCGAATACCCCTAAAAATAACGAATTGCCCTTTAAGTTAACAAAAAAGACGGAAATACCCCTGACTTAACGGAGAAAAATGGATGGAGTTAACGAGCTGGATAATAATAGCAAGATTTCAAACCTTTTGGATCCAGAAGCGGAAAAGCAAATCTTCGGACGAAAGTTGCAAAACTAGCCAAACCTCGGGGACGAAAATGGCATTTTACTAACAATATTCTTCAGTCACGTTACAATAATTGAGGTAGGAGAACGTTATGTGAGATTTGCACTGTATGGAACCGTTGAAACACTAGTAATTAACTATTATAACAACAACAATTATATCAATTAATGATTTATATTACCTCTGAACTTGTTGGATGATACAGCAGTAAGTAACACTTTCAAGACTTGAAGAATTGTACTGAATCAATGTCCTCAAAAGTTACCATATCAAATTTAAATCTTGAAGAAACTTTGTAATAAAAAGAAACACATATATTGAAGAATGTACCTGTCGGGTGAGTTATTATCAACACAACCACAGACCATATTCAATATGTCTGTGAACAGCGGAACATTTTTTCCATTTTCCAGACCAGGATCACCCTCTAGATGGTCGTAGGCAATAAGTTTCTGCACTTATGAAATGTTAATAAACACAAAAGGTCGACAAAACGAATCTATTTTATTCTGTAGGTATAGCTACAAGAATTAAACAGAAAATGACGTACATGTATACAATCCAATGCAAGTTCAATGACTTTTGGATTCTTGGTTTCGAATGCAAGTCGAAGTGGAATAAGAACGAGTTCTGACTCAGCTCCTTCCAAAGTATGGCCAGCATTTGCCAAGGTCTTTGAGATACTTCCGCCGGGGTCCACTTCAGTTCTTGCATTCCCATCATCACTGTCACAAAGCTTTATTTTGATAAATTAAATCAATGTTAATTAAATTCAGATAACACGATCTCACCATCTCATTAAATAGGTATGTTAAGACCTAATCATTAGTCTCGGATTATATAAACCAAATGGCTTCTGTTTTATCATAAAATATATGAACAAGAGCATGCACGAGTTAATATACAATAAGCACCTTGTATCTTTACTTGGATATGTTGTTTGACTGTTATTGTTTGACGCCGCCTCTTGATTGGCCGCTTTTGTACTCTCTGTAAAAGCACAAGGAACCAGAAATCTATGCCTGTTCAATACAAGGAATAAAAGATGTACAAAACCTAACACAAGGCCAACTATGTATGAAATTAAAACGCCTAAAAATCCCAATGACCCTCTCAATATGCCAAACAGTGCTCTATAGAATTTTATCATAAAACATGAGCATTCTTTTTGTGCCAATGTATTGCATATTTAATTTCTTTATTTACTTAATATATTTAAATTTAAATGCAACTGAAGGAACAGTAAAATAGTATTTTATTTAACTTTCAGTTTCACATCTTATCTTATACTATATATAATATACACCCTTAACCTATTTAATTTTTAAAGAATTTGATTTTCCACTGATAACTTGCCTTCCTTGGCTTTATTAAAATAACTTACCTTTTCTATGCAATCCTATAGCTTTATTAAAAAATGAATACATGGATGTGTTTAATTTTCTTTTTCTTGACATTCCGATATAAGTTTGTTTAAAACCAGTGTTGTGTAACGAACGGCAGCTAGACCAACTAAACAACATCCGTACCGGTATCGGTGTTATTGAAAACGGTATCAGTATCCATTTCTTTTTTTGGTATCGTAAGCTATATCGAGTGTCAGTGTCGTACTAGTACCGTGACGGACGGAACCGATACCAACTACACAACATTCTTACCGGTATCAGTGTTATCGGAAACAATATAAATATTTGTTTTTATGTCTTTTTATCGATGTAAAACACGTCTTTATACTTAATTTTTTGGCTACATCAGACAATCAACAACAGATTTACTTCTTTACATCAACATCAAATAGCACATTCATGATTCAACCAGTAATTATCAAACGAACATTCTAGAACACACCGATCCACTAAACAACTGAAATTCAAAACAGTGAAATTAAAACTCCGAACAAAATAACCAGATAATTAACCGAAAACACAAACCTAGGTATGATCGGATCGCAATCTGGATCGAATTATACTTCTTTCCGGAACATTCCTTGAGCATCGATTCAAAGGCTCTAGTAAGAAAACCTCCGGCAGCACCTCCTCCAGCCATTAAAGAAAGTTGAAGAAACGATCGAGAGTTGTGAGATTTGAATGAACGATCATGAGTGAGGTGAGTGTGTGAGATCCGATTGTTGATGAAATTAACGGCTAAAATAGTGAATCGTAAACGTTCGGTTAATATGCAGTTTTGGTTGTTTCGTTATTTATTCTGCATTCAACATTTTCGAATGGGAATTTAAAGCTTTCTATATAAGAATTAGTGACATGAATCGTCCCTAAAGTTGTGTATTTTGTAGAGTGTTGTGCATTTAAGTCATTTGACTTTTACTTTCATACATAATAAATATATAAAAGTTTATACATTCAACTAAACTAGTGGGTTATCGGCAAAAGTCTATACATTCAACTAAACTAGATATTTACCCCGCGCGCGTTGCGCCGCGGGCTACGAAGGCAGAAACATCACCAACACTCAAACTCTCTCAAGCAAGATGCTTTAGGTGGCTGGGCTACAACGTTAATTTGACCCCCGCGCGTTGCAGAAGGGGGCGTAAAACCATGCCAAAAGTAGTGAAATTACCTATACGTTGTAACCCGCGCGCCTTGCAGCAGGGGGCGTTAAAGCATGCCAAGTAGTGAAATTACCCGCATGTTGTAGCGGAAACTTGATCAGTTATAGTTCGGCTAATTAAGGTATCGAGACTTAATATCATTTGATTAAGCTATTTCCACTCTAATCCATTAGTAACCATACACACTTACTTATCGGCTGCCTTGCTTGAGGAAGAGTTTCACTAAAATGGAGACGAACCGGAATAACGTCCGATCTTGTTTCTGGATTGAGTGGAAAAGGGATATATGAAGTTCGTTCTGTTCCTCTATGCATCTCTGTGATGGGTAAATCTCCATGAAAAAGGGGCAACTTTCGTGTAGTTTGTAATTGGATGTAACTATTCAGATTTTTTCGAGAATAAATCATTTTCTTAACAGATCTCGTCTTGTTCCTCAATCTTCGAAGAATGCGGCGTTGTATTATTGTAAGTTCCATGTTCCAAACATTTCCTAGAATATGTATTGTTTTTGTGTTTTACAATTCTCAACAAATTATCCGGCGCCACTCCTTAAAAGTTATGGAGGTCATTGTTGATAACAAAAGATATTCTGATTCCAGATCGCCGTACGACTTGCACATGCATCTTGAGCCGTAATGTCATTTGTGCTTTATAGTGAAAAGAAGTTTGACTTGTTAAAAGAGTCAAAATTAATGGGTGGAGGTTGTTGTTTTTTGTTGTAAGCATAAGACTATTTCCACAATTTGAGTCAATTTATCAAATAACTCGAGTCTATCTTGAACCCTTGTCGAGCTATAAAGCTAAACTCGAGTTTGAGTAGAGCTCAGAATTTGTTGAACTCAACTGCTCATAATCATACGGAGATTAGAGATAAACATGTATATATTTAACACATTTAATGGAGACTGTAAACATATTTAACGGAGCATTTTATTAACCCAAGCACCCAAGCAAGGTGCTTTAGAAGGCTGGGCTAAAACAGCAAAACAACAACATACATATATAAGGCTTCAGTATTTCAAAAAAAAAAAAAAAAAACTAGTGAAGAAACACCAAACTAATCTGGTGATTAATTTGTGGTTTGTGCCTTAACAAATAAGGTTAATCTTCTTTGTCTCGTCCAAGCTGCGATGATGATCCTGCAAAACACTAAACACTGTTAAGCTCGTTACGAGGAGGGGAATAGGGGGTTCTCCTCGTAACCACAATCCGACGTGAGAATAAGTATATGTTTTGAGGATAATAGTGTGTGATTAAAGTGAGAGAGCAAGAGAGCGATCCCTAAACCTGGAGGTGAAGTTCACTATTTATAGTCGAGGTGGTTTGTGAAAGAGATGGGCCTTGGGCCTGTAGTGGACAACAAGGAATATCCATTATGTCTCATATTCCACGACCGTTGGTGCTTCTAGGCGAGAGGGTAGCTGGCGCACGCTGAATGGATCCACGTATCCTGACAGTTGTCCTTGCTGTCTGGTCTGTCATCAGCGGCTAAGTGGAGATCGTGGAGCAGTGGTCGGCGCACGCTGATTGGTGCCACATGTGCGTCCTTGTGTACCTTTTTGTCTCCCTTACGATTGTTCATCGTGCAGCATGATCAGATACAGCATGTTGGACGCTCATTGGCCCACTACTCCGTGTAGCCGGCGCAAGGTCCAGGAAGGAAGGGTAAGCATTCAAGAAGCTACGTGTCAAATCTGGTTCTTGTGTTAACCCTGGCCTCGCGCGCAACCTAGGTAACACCCGATTAGCCGGCGCGAGGTTGGGAAGGCTCCTGAACTAGTCTGATAAGAGTAACCTGAATAGTCGGCGCAGGATTTGGGACAATACCCCTTCAAGTCCCCCCAGTCCAGTGTCGCTTCCATGCGCGAGGCAAGTGGTTGGAGCTCTGAACTAAAAAACTTAACTCTGCGTTTGCTCCGGTACTTAAGAAAGCATCTTATGTGCTAGAAAAGCTGGCGCGCGTGTATTGTGCCACAATTCATGCGGTGTAGCTATCTAGCTTGTTTCTGAAGTTACCTGTGTATTTGCGCAGGAAAATTCTTGAAATTTGAAAAAGCATAAACTGACAGGTTGGTGCAAGTTAGTGGTGACAGCGATGCTTGAGTTGACCGCTAACACAGTGACGTCCATGTTGTCACTGTGTCAGGCGCGCCTTTTCGTCTGGTGTCAGGAGAGTAAGGCTCACGTGCGCGTGTTTACTTTCACTCTGGGTTTCTCGCCTGATGTGTCAATCTGTGGTTGGACATGCGTTGCGGCTATTCGGCACGGTTACCCATCGCATTAAATGCAATGGGTATAAATATGTGAAGTGGGAAGGTTAGACATTACTTCTTCATCGAATTTCTTCTCTTTCTCTCCTTCAATCTTCAAATCTTCAAATCTTCAAGAGATTTCTGCAAATCTTCAAAGTTTTTCTGCAGATTTTCAAACTTTTCTTAGGGTTTCTGCAGTTTCTCTTTTTAGACTTCTTCAAGTTTTTATATCAAGATGTCGACGGCAGATGAAGCAGTGATGGCGGAAGAAGCCGGCGGTGGTTTGCCACCGTTAAAGTGGGATCAAGGGCTCTTTGAACAAGTGGCTTGGGGCCACCAATTCGTTGATGAGTGGGATGCCTGGTATCCGGCTCAGGGGCAGACAGCCGCCGATGCACCGCCGGGATACATCACATTGTTTGCCGACTTCTTCGAAGAAGGCAACTTTCGATTACCGGCCACCCACTTCTTAGGTGATATCCTTCAATATTATGGTTTCCACATTTTTCAGTTAAGCCCCATGGGCATGGTCCGGATTCGTCATTTTGAATTTCTGTGTCGGTCCCATGGAGAACAACCTACCGTCGAGAGGTTTAGGGCATTTTACCAGCTGCAGAGCAACTTGGGATTCTTTTCTTTTGATCTTCGTGTTGCGAAGAAAATTTTGATCAATCGTCCTAAGAGCTTCCACGACTGGAAGATGAAGTTCTTTTACATCCGCGCGGAGGTGATTCACATGGTTATGCAATTTCGGGACATGGGGCTGATTCCCAAAGAAGATTTGAAGATCCCGCTCAGCATGACGTGGTATGGGAAGCTGAAGGCGCTGCCAAATCAGGCGTTTGGTGAGCAGGTGTTGGTCGCGGCAGGTATGAGTGATAGATGGTCGCATGTTATCGATAACGTGATTGTTCTCTTGCTTAAGGGACAAGGTAAATCCCTTTATTTTATTACTTCCTTTTTAAGAAGTTTATGGAGATTATCTCTTATGATGCTAACTCCTTGTTTTTTAATGCAAAGGTTGCGCTTTTTCATCGCGCATTCCCGGCCCATGCTGGTGTTATGGGCGTGAGGCCCTTGCGCACGGGTGAGGAATATTCGTCTGAGCAGATTCGGCCAAACTTTATGTACGCGAGAGCTGATTTGTTTGATGCTCCCCTAGTTGCGACCGAATGTGCGCACATTTCGAATCCTAGGACATGTAGGGCTATAACTCTTACTGAGAAAGAAGTTGTATATCTTTCCAGCGAGGAGTCAGTAGCCTCCTCAGAACATGAGCTAAACCTTCCTCATGACATGTTTGCAGGTGTCCTGGGCAACTTGGGGATTGATCATGAAGAGAAGAAACCCAAGAGGGTTAGTAAGAAGAAAGTAACTGTTGCTGAAGGCGTGGCTATCAATAAGCCAGAGGTTACCGACGTAGTGTCTGATGCTGCGTCTCGCAAAGGTACTGCTCGCTTTCGACAAAGTAGCCTAGATGACTTCGTAAACGTGGCTAACTCCTTTGAAGAATTATAATGCTATAGGTGGAAAACCTCATGTGACTGTGGTGGTCGGTGCACGGAGCTCTGGAAGCGCGGGTTCGAAAGAACAACACTCTTGCGTGACCCCCACTTCAACTCCTGCCGACGAAGCAGAGGATGATCTGGGCAATGTGGAGCTGATTAGGAAGAATGCCTCCAAGAGGTCTCATGACGAGACAAAGTCTGAAGCTGCCCCCGGAGCCAAAAAGGTTGCCACTGGCAAGTCTGCTATTAGGAAGCTATGCAGTTAATCACGACGCTATATTGGTGCTATAGCGGCGATATATCGGTTATCGGCCCTAACCAAAAATATCGGTTTGTAATATCGGTCTTATCTCGGCCAACGATAATATCGGTGATAAACACCGATATATCGCCGATATTTTGTATAATTCAAATCGGTTCATATCGGTTGTCTCGCCGATATCTCGTGGAGGCCATTTTTTTACTAGCATTTTCACAACAAAAAATACAAAGTTTAAATGGTGCAAAAACTGCCTCACGCGGGGCCGGGTTTTCGGAGCTGCATTCGTGTCCGCAGGACGTGCGGGCACGCACGTGTTCAACCAAATTCCAGCTCAGTAACTCATTTTTTGCACCTGGGTAGGACTTGTGGTAAAACATGTCATAAAGCTACAATGGAGTAGTAAAGACTTTACCTTATAAACAACCACTCACTTTGTTCCCACACCAATGTGGGACAAAGTATTTACCACATTTTGAGACTTCTACCACCTCTTGATGAACACTTCTTTATTTTGCTATTAATATTATATAGGTTCTAGACTTCTAGTATATATAGGCTCTAGATATGAATATACATATATATATATGTGTGTATATGCATGATATTATAAATTACTGATATCTCACCACGATAAACGATATCTCAAATATCGGTCCTTGACCGATAACCGATATTTTTCCGCATTAACTGCATAGTTGGGAAGAAAGGGAGCCTCAGGACTCTCTGTACTGACGTCTCGATGGGTACGTGTTTTACACTTATATTACATTACATCTCTTTTCCTCCGTTATGTGTTCACATAGTTTCCCTTTTGCAGAGAAGGCAGCCGCGCGACCTAAAATAATTGTTATACCTCCAAAGGTTGCGGCTACTGTTGGAGAGAAGGCTGTGGAAACTGCGAAGACTGTGAAGAAGCCTATTGATAACACTCCGGAGGTTGAGAAGGCTCCAGAGGTTAAGAAGTCTATCTTTGAGCGCATTGAGAAAGAGGTGCGGGTTGAAGAACCCTTCGTGCAGCAGACTGCCTCAGCTGAGATTGAGAAAATTGTACAAACTGCTGAGGAGCCTGCTGACGCAGCACATGAAGAGGGTCATGTGGAGACCCGGAATGCTGAAGTTGAAGATGCAGGAGCATCAAGCATGGATGGTGGAAAGGATAGCCCCCCAAGACTCGTCAAAGGGATCCTTCGCCAATCCGGCCTGATGACACTTTAGGCGACAAATATTACAAGTCTTATGATGAGAGTCGCGCCAATGACATCCATGCTCCTGTGTGGAAAGTAAAGCAAGGTGATACTTTTGCTACTTTTGCCCCTTGCTGGGAATGGTTCATGGGGGCCTTCGCCCCAGGCGAAGTGCGCCATCAGAAAGATCATGGGCACCATAACTTATATCGATCCCACGTATATGCACAAGCGAACTGTGCTTCTACCAGCTACCATATTATGCGCGAATGGCGTACCATGTACCGCGAGCGCACTGAGTGGGAGAAGCACAGGGAGTGCCTGGTTGCTGAAGCGAAGCTGTTCGAGAAGGCAAAGGTCGGGCTTGCAAAGGAGAAGGCTGATTTCGAGAAGGAGAAAAAATCAAAGGAATGGGACCTCCAAGGTGTGAAGCTGAAGCTTCAGGCAAGCGAGGATATGCTTGCTGAAGAGCGCTGCAAGTGGCACACTGCTTGTGAAAGAGACAATCAGCGAAAGTTTACCGCACGCACTGAGATCACCAATCTCAAGGTGCGTGTTGAAGAGTTGACAAAGTCTGAATCAGACTACAAAGAGAGGTATGGAGAAGCCAAGTCTCACCGGGAGTGACGTGTGCGTATATATACATGTTTTTACAATGAATTTTACACGGGAACTTGGTTTTAATATTTATAAAAATGATTTATACCTTAACATTAAAACACACAAAAGGACAAATGTACCCTATTGATACGTGGTCGAAAATCGGTGTTCGAATTAGTTTAAGTTGATGTTTTTACGTGACTTTTAATTTCGAATAGCCTACTTTTGATTAAAATTGTGTTTTTCAGGTTTAATGAAGTTTAAGGAGCTATTCGAGAGCTTTATAGACTATCGGGATGAAAAACGGACCACCGGAACGGAACACGGGTCAACTAGGAGCGAGGAAACAATCAAACAAGAAAACCGCCTCACAAGGGGGCGTCAGAGACGCCCTAGGGCCGTCGTTGATGCCAAACAAGGAGTTCCGTAGGTGTAAATTCGCGTAGACAGAAAAAACTCACGTCGGCAGATTTTTGGGAGTTCTGGTCAGCGTCGACGACGCCACCAGGGGCGTCGGCGACGCCGCCCCATGGTGGCCGTCGCTAAATTCTTGTTTTTTCTTGTTGTTGAAGAGTTTTAAAGCACGAGTTAACCTATTTTCGGGGGTTACGAAGGGGAGAATGTTAAAACACCTTCTTGGGATCATTCCTCATCATCTAATCCATCCCTAACCTATCTCTAATCAACCCTTCATCCCTAACCTTCACCTCTAACCTAAAACCCGAACCAATTCTCCATCACCCCTAACCCTAATCGATTCCACCATCATCATCATCACCATCTTCATCCTTCCACCTTCACCTTCAAACCCTAACCTCCATCACTCCTCAAAGACTCAAAGGTCATGGCTCGGTGTTCACGCTCGTCGCCCGGTGATCGCGTCCATTCAACCATGAGCGGCTAGTCTCTTCGGTTTCACCCTGGTGTATTCTAAGATTTTCTAGGGTTTATGCATTTGTATTTTGATTTGATTTTGTGACAAATTGTTTAGTATTTGAAATCTTTGATAGTTGTCTTGTATTTGTTTCGAATTCGTAAATTGTCGAGTGATGATAATATTTGACTTTGCGAAATGGTTATGTGCAATCATGCCTTATCGTAGGTTAGGATTTACATGTCCGAGGTAATAAAGTGCATTACGGTCCGTTGTCTATGACGTTGATAGAAATTGGCACCTAAGCTTCGTGATAGAAATCCGTTAATCACTATATACAATTGAATCAAGTTAAAACATGTGGGAACCCTAGGTCTTACAATTATCGAACCGGGTGTGAAACTTGTTTCTAATTTCTTGTTTCAACCATTTAGCTTAGTTTGCAATCTTAGTTAGCAAATAATTATTTTAGATAACAACCAATTGTCGGTTCACTCCGATTTCTTTTCCAATCAAACAAACTTATAAAAATTAGCAAACTTCATAATCACATTGTACATTTTTGTAAATAGTCTAACTAATCGAACAGGTCGTGCGATACTGACCACATGCTCTTCGTGGATACGATACCCGACTTACCCTAGCTACCTTGGTTTAATTGGGTTTTTTACTGATCGGAATGACACGGTCATGTCAAAATAGCGCCGTTGTCGGGGAGCTAGTGTGCTTAGTATTTCATTGCTTGTTCGATTTTAGTGTTAGTTTTCTTTCTTGTATTTTTGTGATTTTACTTTGGGTGGTCGAGCTTGTTTGTGCAGGTACATATTTTGCAGGCACCATCTTTCAATATGAATTGGGTAGATGATGATCCGTGTGATTGTTGCGGAAGCGAAGAGCATCTATTAGACGATTGCTCTGTTTTCTACGAGAAAGTTCAAGCCTACAAGGATCGGGAAGACTACCTTAGCGGATTGTACGGATATGGGAGGGCGGATTATGAAGATTTCAATGGTCCATCCTCACATTTTCCATACATTAGACCACCACCACCACCAAATTATCAAGACTACTACTATTCAGAGATTAGTTATCATTATGAGCAAAGGCAGAGTTTGTCACAACCCCCGCCCCCTTATCTGTCCCGGGAACGGGCGGCCGCGAACATTCGTTGTGGTGGTATCAGTTTATTAATTTGGCAGCGGAAATTTCACCAGGACCGTAGTTAGGAAATATTTTATCAGAGTAAAACCACCTTATTTGATATTAATAATCACATGGGTAAAACCCAAGTTTCTTATTACAACATAGGGTTAAACCCTCTTTTATTGAGTTTAAAACATCGTATTTTAGATAACTTTTATAGCCACATTTTTCCAAGCCGTCAGTGCTCTCGAGCTGGCTTTTTACTAATTGGCAATCACATTGTGTTACCTGAAACACGTGTTTAAAAACATTTGTCAGTGGGAAATACTGGTGAGTGAATCCCAGTTTAATCAAGAAACATTTTATCAATTAACACAGTATTGAGAGCGATCACATTATTTATTTCTACACAATTACTCATTCAGTACTGTCAATCCTGACTTGTGGGTCATATTACACATTGGCTAACTCGTTGTCCAATGGTAACATACTGTCATTGACGTGCTTGTCGTGGTACACGCAAATTTAATCCCAATAACAACTATAGATAGTGGTAAAAGGGTATCGAACTCAGGGAGTATCTGGAAAATATGTCGATTATATAGCTTTGCGATTAAACTACAATTAACCTAATTTGCAGAAAATAAAGATCAATGAATTGGATTGTTGTTTTAGAAAACTAAATTAATAACTAATTGCAAATCAAAATTGGTTGTTTAACAGATTAGGAGAACAATGACCATCTTAGGATTCAGTTTCTTTTAACAATTGTGTGAAATTCCAACTAGAAAGAGTTACATAGACATAACTCGTGCATAAATAATTGAAGTGATAAAAGGGAACAAAGTACTCGGATTATATAAACACGAGGTTGTTTCCCGATGATCAATTAATCAATAACCAACCCTAACCCTTCCCGTGATATCTCGATTGCCAACGGCACCAAGAACGTACGATTGAGACTAGAAATTGCACTATTAATTAACAAGCTACAAACAATTATGCATACACCATGATAATCAAGCAAACACAAATTATCATTCTAGAAATTCAGAAATAAACACACAAAAGTTCAAGAGAAACCTTCACCTAAGATGATCACCGAAAGTTTTAGCCGGACATAGCTTGGTGAATCATCATAACAATAAGTTCAATGTTCATACGAATCAAAATCACAAACCGAATGTTAGAAATTGTTTAGAACCAAGCAAGAACAGCCAAATTCACCCCTAGTGTCTTCTCTAACCGACCAATGATGAGAATAGGTGAAAAGACACCATAAAACTGATTAAATGATGGCAGTTACAAGTTGTTCGCAGACTCCACCGTAACTTACGGTGACACCGTAAGTTACGGTGCACATAATATTGTTACGGTGTGTTTTGTCTGAGTTACGGTGGGAAAATGGCAGAATTCAGGTCCACCGTAAATTACGGTGGCAACCTGGATTTTGCACTTTGTTTCATCTTTCGTTTCGCGCACGACCCGTTCATTTCTAAACCTTCCAAAGCTGCATTTTATCCACTTTAAGCTCCCGAACCGCACCTGAAACATAAGCAACCGTAGTTATCTAATTCAAGATAATTACACAATCAAATGAGGGATAAACTTGTCTTTTAACATCATAAAAGGTTGTCTTACGGACCACCCGTCACATCCCCACACTTAACCGTTGCTTGTCTCAAGCAACTCATCAAATCAATTTCTCAACAAGTGATCAATGTAAACCAAGCAAAAACATGCAATCCTTTTACTAACCCCTTTTTAACACCCAGCTAATGCACCCCTCACTATGACTCTCCTCTCGGCAACAAGTAAGCACTAGCAATATGAGCTAGACACACAAAGGCTAACGGGCGGTTGCACAACTATAGGCTTGTACCTAAATCGATCCTTCTCCTAAAATGTGTCAAACATGAATGCAAATCAAAGGGACTTTCAAGGTTGTAACGTGGCTAGGTGTATAGGTAGGAAATGGAATATATATGAAGTAGCGAAACTTAACCCGGTCTTTTTATTACATAATCAAATAAACAAACAACTACTAACTTAACTAATATATACAAGACAACTACACATCACTTCTTTTTCATTTTTTTCATTGCTTTTTCTCTCTTTTTTTTCTGATTTTTTATTTTTTTTTATTTTTTTTAATCAAGCAAACAACCATACAATAAAGCTTCAAACATATCTACATCATACTACTAACACTAATACTACTAATACTATAAGACCGGGTCAAATTGGGTAAATTTTTAGGTAAGTAGCTAGGGGTTAACAAATGATAGGCTTTTAGGCACAAAATTTGGCAACTAAATGTCCAAACCCCCATCCCTTTCACTACCATGCTCATATATATAACTTATGAGGTCCAACCCCCCAAATCCCACACTCACACATACTAAAGACGAAGCTCCCTAAATGCTCTTATCCTATTCGCATTCATATCCAACTAAGGACTCAAACCGTATCAAGGCACAAGTTCTAATGCACCCCCACCCGTAGCCACTCTCATCAAAGATAAGTATTATTTATTTACAAGAGTGTGGCTTCAACTCTCACCAAGAATAAAAGGGTATCAAGGGTTGCCGGTGCATCAATTGAGGTTAATCTAGGGTGTTCACACTTTCACATTGTTTTGCTTGACTCAAAATTTTTCAAAATCTTCAAAAATTCCCCCCATCCCCACACTTGGGATACATTGACCCCAGTGTATGGTTTTAGGAGGCTTTGATCGCTAACCATCTTCAACATCAACCAAAAGCTCATAATCTCAAACCACAAATTTCTTTTTGTTCTTTTTCATTTTATATATTTTTTTATGTTTTTCTTCTTTTTTTAAAACATGACACCACCACTCGCACCAACCCAACATAACATCACAAACTAACACCACCCAACCGCCCAACCATACACAAAACAAGCTAAATAAATATTCACATAATATACAAGGAAAGAGCACAACCTGACTAGTAATAGCGGGGTCCCGGAGGTCCAAAAATGGAAGACATCATGTCGTTCCATTCGCCAAATGCAAATGAGCCGCTACTACTCCCACCTTGTTGTTGAGCTCCTTCTTGTTGGCGCGGATCAATCCATTGTGAATGATGGATCGGCGGGGTTGGATACGAAACACTACCATCATACGGTGGTAGAGACGCATAATCCACATGTTGTGGATCCACAACCACCGGCCGCCCGGCATGCCAATCTGAGTGCATTCTTCTTTCTTGATCGTCATGGTATCGATTATTCATTTCCACTTCACGGGAATACGCATGTGTGCGATTCCATGCCTCTTGAAGATCAAGGTTTTGTTTCAAGGACCGCTCTATACTTGCACTCATCATCGTGTTTTGATCAAATAACGTCCGCTCCGACCCCGACCACGACTCAAAAATGGGTGCCGGAGGACGTTGATTCTCAATCACTTCTTGCATCGTGCCATCATAAGCCCAACCCGGCACATAAGACCTCTCCATATAATCATAAAACATACCACCATAACCTCTACCATAACCCCCTTGACCTACATTCTCACCACCATATCGGATGGGAAAGCGTGGAGACCCATGGAGAAGCGAATAGAGAACGGGTACCTCGGGGAACCTCACCTGCTCCTTATCTCCCCTTCGTGGTATGACATTCAAGAGGAAAATCGCAAATAACAACTTTGCTTCGATTCTCAAATTTTTCCGATACAAAACTCCATAATAAGTATCCGGCAAAAACAACGTCGCCAACATGTCATTCCACCGGGGGTGCTTTTCCGGCTTCACCAAAAGGTTATCAAGAGTGGGAATCATGTAGTCACGGGCTGGAAGACTATCATATTTCCAAAGCTTCTTCAACGTATCAAAAGACATCTCCACTGGAACCCCATGCACCATACCCTTCAACTTCATTTGTGATGGCTTTTCATATGTGTTAACCTTAAGAGTTGCCATCCATTCTTGAATTTCGGTGATGAACAAGTTGCTTTTATCCTTATCATAGCAACTCAACGCCGACTACCATCCTAGAGCACGAAATTTGTCAAACACACCGAATGGACCAAACTCCACTTCACGAACTTCCCTCTCGCATATAAATGCCGCTGCCTTATTTTTCAACTTATTCATGCTGTCATGGTATAAAGTTGGCTGCCAATGCTTCGGCTGCTCATCCAATGGACCCGAGTCCCATTTTGTCTTTTCAGCCGGGTCCAATTCCATTTCCTCCTCACTTTCACTTTCACTAACGCGACCCATATATTGCCTTTTTCTCGGTTGTTGTTCCGGTTGCTTGCCCTTATCTTTAGACGAAGAAGACGAACTTGCTCCGGCCTTTTCCTTTGTTCGTACCATTTTTCCTACACACATTAAGGCAAACAACACAACCAAACAAAACAAAATTAAAATCTTTTCTCCAAAATATCCCCACACTTGCTTGTTACTATGGTTGTAGATGTTAGTGAACCAAAACTTTAAAAAAAAAAATTCAAAAATTGGGCATGATGTCTCTACAATGTAGAGATTCCCAAAAGTTCACTAATTTACTATCAATCCTACATCTACAAACCATAACCATGCTCAAGTAACAAGTAACAAGTCAAAACTATGAACAAGCTAGTGGGTATGAACAAATAACCTTAATAACCTTACTTTTCACAATGTATCATCAAAATATAGCAAATAAGCTTTCATACCTTGTTGTGAAGATGCTAACACACTTGTGAAACAAAAACTTCAAAAACCCCTAAAATTTTCGGACTTAGGGTTTAGAATTCAAACCCGAAAACTTCGTTTTTTCACTAATCTCTTCTCAAAATCAGAAAGCTCGTGAAAAATTAGCCAAGATAGACTCCGATTTCACTTGATTTGGTTGAGAATTGAGAAAGTTAGGAGTGATTGAAGGTTGAAGAAGGTTAGGGATTCTAGTGGGTCTTGAAAATGATAGATGAAGATGATAGAGGAGAAAAGTGAAAAGGAAAGGAGTGGATGGGGTTATGTCTCGAAAACTGATTATTATTATTATTATTATTTTTTATACGCTAAACAGGACTGACGGATTGACTTTCCAGGTCTACCGTAAATTACGGTATTACCGTAAATTACGGTGAAACCCGGAAGTCAATTCTCACCGTAAAACAGGAGCTTTTCACCGTAAAGACCAAGTATTTTTCACCTCCACTGTAAATTATGGTAAGACCGTAAATTACGGTGGCTTCTGGGCGTTCCTGGTTTGCTCAAAAATGCTGTTTTAAGTGTCTTTTTTATATATTTTTCAAGTTTTTTCGATTTTTTTATGCTTTTAAATTTTTCAAAAACATGTAAAAATCACCCTACCCCCTCGAAAGTCCCGTGTTTTCCTCAACACAATGTTAGAGTAATTCGTGACCCGAATATCCCCACACTTGTTTCAAACACGGATTTCAAGGAAATACGGTAATTGTGCAAACTATACAAAACAAAACCAAATGAAATGCTACTATTTACACTACCAAACCTGGGCCTCTCACGGTTGTTCCTCATCGACCGGGCATAGAATGTAGCCCACTTTGTCAAGCTCCAAGTTGTTTATGTCGTTCCCCTCCAAGTACGGTTTCAACCGGTGACCGTTCACCGTTTGTTGTTTTAACGTTTGCTCATCTTGGATGTCAACGTCACCAAACCTTCCAACTCGCCGAACGACATACGGGCCCATCCATTTACTTTTAAGCTTGCCCGCAAACATCTTGAGTCTTGAGTTGTACAACCAAACTTTTTGACCCACTTCAAATGTTTTCTTTCTCAATTTTGCATCATGTACCTTTTTGAGTTTATCTTTATACGCCGATGCACATTCATATGCCTCGACTCTAAGCTCTTCAATTTCACATAATTGTAATTTCCTCATCCTTCCCGCTTCATTGTAATCCGCATTGACCGTAGTGATTGCCCAATAAGCCTGATGCGCTAACTCCATTGGCAAGTGACAACCCTTTCCATACACCATCCGGTAAGGTGTTGTGCCAATCGGAGTCTTGAAGGCCGTTCGGTATGCCCACAACGCATCATCCAATTTACTCGACCAATCCTTCCTATCCGTTCTAACCGTCTTCATGAGAATTTCTTTGATTTGACGGTTGGACACTTCGACTTGTCCACTCGTTTGCGGATGGTAGGGTGTGGCAATCCGGTGATTCACACTATACCTCTTTAATAATTTCCCGAAGTTGAAGTTCTTGAAATGCGAACCACCATCACTTATAATAACACGCGGAATACCAAAACGAGAGAAGATGTTGGATTGAACAAATTTACAAACAACCGAATGGTCGTTTGTTCGTGTTGCAATAGCTTCAATCCACTTCGAGACGTAATCCACCGCTACCAAAATATATAGAAAACCTTTCGAATTCGGAAAGGGACCCATAAAATCTATACCCCATACATCAAATATCTCTACAACCAAGATTGGTTGTAATGGCATCTCATCCCTCTTCGATATGCTTCCCATCTTTTGACAATTTACGCAATTTCTAGCGAACTCACATGCATCCTTGAAAATTGTGGGCCAATAAAACCCACATCAGAGAACCCGGTAACCTGTTTTGTGCCCACTAAAATGACCGCCACATGCAGACGAATGAGCATGGGTTAAAATTTCCAACACTTCCGTCTCGGGCACACACCTCCGAATAACTTGATCCGGCCCAATCTTGAAAAGATCCGGTTCATCCCAAATGTATTGTTTCACTTGGACCATGAATTGTTGTCTTCGCTTCTTGGTCCAATGACTTGGAATGGCACCCGTGGCTAAGTAATTTACGTAATGGGCATACCACGGTGCAACAAAGGTGGAACCGGCTAAGAGTTGCTCGTCGGGAAACGTTTCATTTATTTCACTATCATCGTCGATCCCTTCCACCGGAATCCGAGACAAGTGATCCGCCACTACGTTCTCACTTCCCTTTTTGTCTCGGATCTCTAAATCGAACTCTTGTAATAACAACACCCACCTAATTAAGCGTGGCTTCGCATCCTTCTTCTCCATCAAATATCGGACCGCACTATGATCCGAATAAACCACCACTTTGCTCCCCCAAATATAAGCACGAAACTTATCCAAAGCATACACCACCGCTAATAACTCCTTTTCGGTTGTGGTGTAATTGAGTTGCGCTTCGGATAAAGTCTTGCTTGCATAGTAAATCACCACCGGCTTTCTATCAACCCGTTGACCCAAAACTGCACCGATAGTAGTGTCACTTGCATCACACATTATCTCGAATGGCTTTGACCAATCCGGTGGTTGCAAAATAGGAGCTTTGACCAAATGTTCCTTCAAAACAGTGAAAGCTTGCATACACTCATTAGTAAAATCAAATGGGACATCTTTTAATAACAAGTTGCATAAAGGTTTGGTGATAACACTAAAACCTTTTATGAAACGTCTATAGAAACCCGCATGTCCCAAAAATGACCTTACACCCTTAACATTTTTCGGAGGTGGCAAAGATGCTATTACCCTTATTTTTGCCTTATCCACCTCCATTCCTCTTTCAGAAATTACATGACCCAACACAATGCCCTCTTGCACCATGAAATGACTTTTCTCCCAACTTAACACTAAATTTTTCTCAACGCACCTTTTTAAAACTTTTTGTAATTTGTTGAGACAAGCATCAAAACTAGTGCCAAAAATGGAGAAGTCATCCATAAATACTTCGAGCGACTCTCCAACCATGTCCGAGAAAATACTCATCATACATCGTTGGAAAGTTGCCGGTGCATTACACAAGCCAAATGGCATTCGCCGAAAGGCAAGGTGCCATATGGACAAGTGAAGGTGGTCTTGTGTTGGTCATCCGGGTGTATTGCTATTTGATTGTAACCCGAATACCCGTCCAAAAAGCAGTAATATTTTTGACCCGATAATTTTTCAATGATTTGGTCAATGAAAGGTAGCGGGAAATGGTCTTTAGAAGTGGCGGCATTCAATTTTCGGTAGTCAATACATACACGCCACCCGGTGACCGGTCGGGTGGCAATTTGTTCACCACTTTCATCTTTGACTACTTGAATACCGGCCTTCTTAGGCACAACTTGGGTGGGACTCACCCAAGCACTATCCGAAATCGGATAGATGATTCCCGCATCCAACCATTTAATTACCTCTTTTTTTGCTACCTCCCTTAGGTTCGGATTCAATCTCCGTTGAGCTTCTCGTGTCGGTTTGGCATCTTCGGTGCTAATAATCTTATGCATGACAATTGATGGACTAATTCCTTTGAGATCGGCAATTGTCCATCCAATAGCTCCCTTGTTCTCCTTTAACACTTCCAATAAAGCTTGCTCTTGTGCCAACTCCAAATTAGAGGCAATAATGACCGGTAGAGTGTCATTATCCCCTAGAAAAGCATACTTCAAGTGGCTCGGCAAGTCTTTAAGTTCCAACTTTGGCGGTTCCTCTAACGATGGTTTAGTACCCGAATTTATCTCCGCCGGTAAACCTTCAAATTGATGCGTCCATGGTGGTCGACCTTCCTTCAAAGCCATGGCATCCTGTTTTTCCTCTTCAACCCGGAGTGCATAAGCATGTACCTGTTCAGAAAAATCACACAGGAAAACATCCAAACCATCCTCCTCATACTCATGCGGGTTACATCCGTCAACTATATCTGCCATGAAACACTCATCAACACCATTAGCATTAGAATTGTTAGTAAAAACATTCAAACGCATTTTCCGATTTCCAAAAGTCATATCGACTGTTCCAAATCTACAATCGATTACTGCATGTGCGGTGCTCAAAAATGGCCGACCCAAAATTACGTTTTGTTGTTGTTTTGGGTCCGCCGATGAGTAGTCCAAGACTAAAAAGTCAACCGGATAATAAAATTCATCAATTTTAACAATTACATTTTGAACCATTCTTCGAGGTAGCTTATGAGACAAATCGGCTAAAACAACCGTTGTCTCCACCCTAGATAACGGACCAAAATCATATTGGTCATATAAGCCCCCCGGTAAAATGCTAACTCTGGCTCCAAGATCTAGCAACGCCTTAGCCATTTGAAAATTACCAACTTGTATGTTAATCAATGGCGTGCCCGGATCTTGGAGCTTAGGAGGAAGCTCCCCATTCAAAACCGCACTCACTTGCCCGGTTAAGTCCACCCGCTTAGGCATTTTCTTCTTGTTTTGCCTTTTATGTATACATAACTCTTTTAAAAATTTTGCATAGGCGGGTACTTGCTTTATTGCATCAAGTAATGGAAGGTTAATTTTAACTTGTTTAAACATGTCCCACAACTCTTCTTTTTTGGGGACCTCTTGATGCAATAAAATTCTTTCTACTCGGGTCAAGTAATGCCGATGGAAACGGGACTTGACTCGGTTCACCCTCAACTTTTTCACTTTTCTCACTTTCTTTATTTTCACCCAAACCCGGTTGATTAACATTTGTTTCTTTAGGTTTAACCGGTGAAACTTCATCATCACTATCATTACCCGTGATGTCCTCAACTACCCCCTCAACCAATTCAGGTGACAAATTGGCTTTAAACTCTTTTCCACTTCTTAAAACACTAACATGATGAACATTAACATTACCTCTTGACGAACCGTGTGATGGATTTACCTTGGTGTCGCTAGGAAGTTGACCCTTGTTTTTCTTCAACTCCGCCACATCAGTTGCCAATTGACCCATTTGGGTTGTTAGTGATTGGATGCTTTTGTCACGAACCTCATCCTTTTGCATTCGAACTTCATCGAGTTGGTTCCGTTTTTGCATCTCCGCTTGCATGCTTTTTAGCATGTCCATCATCTCATTTCCACCCGAAGACCCCCCTTGTTCTTGACCCTTTTGATATTGCTTTTGATAGCCTTGGTTGTTCCCACCTCGATATCCACTTTGATTGTTGTAAGGTTGGCGCGAACCAAAGTTACCTTGGCTACCTTGAAAGTTCGGGTTAGCTTGATTTGAAGGGTTCCCATACCGAAAATTTGGGTGGTTCCTCAACCCGGGGTGGTATGTATTAGAATTCATGTTGTTGAAATTTCTACCACCCCCTCCTTGACCTTGAACCGCATGAACTTCTTCATATTGCCCTTCCACCATCCCTTGGCAATTTTAAGCCGCATGACCTATTTCATTACACAACGCACAAACATCATAAATTTGGTTAGTAGTTTGAACATTACCATCATCTATTGTGTGCACTTGAGGTCGGGCAATGGCCGGTCGCGCTCTCCTTGATGCTTGAGCCTTTCTCTTTGATGTAATGGCCATGTTCTCCAAAAACTCCCAATCATCATTCTCATAGTTTGTACCAAAAGTCCCACCGGTAATGGACATTAAATCACGGGCATCTTCGGCACTCAACCCCTCGTGGAAGGCATTCATCAACTCCCAAAGTTCAATCCCATGGTGAGGACAATTCTTGATCATCATGTTGAAACGTTCAAATGCCTCATGGAACATTTCACCATGTTGTTGTTGAAAACTCCTTAATCCCTTCCTAGCATCGTTAGTCTTTTGAGCGGTATAAAATTCGTCTAGAAAAATTTGTTGCATCTCCGCCCAAGTATAAATAGATGCTGAAGGCAAAGTGTAGAACCACTTCTTTGCCTTGTCCTCCAAAGAGAATTGAAATAGGACCAACTTGACATCATCAGCCGAAAAACCTTGACTCCCAAGAGTATTGCAAATTGAGTCATATGCTTCTAAATGGAAATACGGTTCCTCCGTTGCTAGCCCTTTATATTTCGGCAAACTTTGCAAAGAATTTGTTCTCACTTCAAAGGTCTTCCCTTGATCATTGTGAGGAATAACGACCGGTGAGGGATTTTGAGTGATTACCGGTCTAAAATGCGCTTCAATTCCTCTCGCATGTTCTCTAAGATGCCTTCTTGGCACCCCCAACCTAACCCTTGGTCGAATAGGACTCATTGGCCTTTGCATAGGCCCTTGTGGTATATGTGGTTGAAATTGTTGTTGTGGCATCGGTTGGTGTTGTATCGGCCTTTGGAATTGCGGTTGCACATTTTGCGGACGAACTTGTTGTAAAGGTGTAGGACGTTGCACTTGTAGCCCTTGTGGTCTTGGCCTAATATGTTGTGGTATGAGTTGTTGTTGTTGTGGCACTCCACCTACACTTGCCATCCCTTGAGATTGGCTTTGCACATAACCGAACTCTCCTTGATCACCATAACCCCCATAAGCATACCCGTCTTCATCATAGCCCTCAAAATCTTCGTATCCTTCCTCATATCCATCTCCCCTATACCCGACGTTTGCCCAAATGGAAGGGTCGAGTATTGAAAGCCCGATTGGTTCGATGGTCTAAATGTAGAGGTAGTATGGACAACAGTTGAACCTTGTGGTACTGTATAGGTTGAGGATGATTGCCCTGAAACTGGGAAGAAATGAGTGAGTGGTGGAATCGTAGTAGATGGGCTAAAGGTCAAACTGGGTTCGACTTGAGTAGTAATCGGTTGTGTGGTGTTGGATGGTGTAGTATCATGAAGTGGAGTAGGCACTGTAGTGATGTTTGGAATAGTGGTGTTTGGTGATGGTTGTATGGAAGTAGGTATGAATGATGAGGTCGTTTGACCCGTTGTGGGTGGTACTTGTGTTTCTTCCATGATATTTCTTGGTGTAATGGGTGAAGTGGGTGAACCGATGATTCTGTTTTCTCGTAGTAAAACTCTGTTTTGCCTTAACGTTCTTTCAATCTCCGGATCAAATGACAATGGTGACACTTTGTGAGAGCCTCTAGTATGCATGCACCTGTAGAACCTGCACACTAAACACACCAGTGTAAACCCGAAAATAACAAAGCAAAACTAACAAACTGACACACGTTGCGCACTACTCCCCGGCAACGGCGCCAAAATTTGACGTGCTTGTCGTGGTACACGCAAATTTAATCCCAATAACAACTATAGATAGTGGTAAAAGGCTATCGAACTCAGGGAGTATGTGGAAAATATGTCGATTCTATAGCTTTGCGATTAAACTACAATTAACCTAATTTGCAGAAAATAAAGATCAATGAATTGGATTGTTGTTTTAGAAAACTAAATTAATAACTAATTGCAAATCAAAATTGGTTGTTTAACAGATTAGGAGAACAATGACCATCTTAGGATTCAGTTTCTTTTAACAATTGTGTGAAATTCCAACTAGAAAGAGTTACATAGACATAACTCGTGCATAAATAATTGAAGTGATAAAAGGGAACAAAGTACTCGGATTATATAAACGCGAGGTTGTTTCCCGATGATCAATTAATCAATAACCAACCCTAACCTTTCCCGTGATATCTCGATTGCCAACGGCACCAAGAACGTACGATTGAGACTAGAAATTGCACTATTAATTAACAAGCTACAAACAATTATGCATACACCATGATAATCAAGCAAACACAAATTATCATTCTAGAAATTCAGAAATAAACACACAAAAGTTCAAGAGAAACCTTCACCTAAGATGATCACCGAAAGTTTTAGCCGGACATAGCTTGGTGAATCATCATAACAATAAGTTCAATGTTCATACGAATCAAAATCACAAACCGAATGTTAGAAATTGTTTAGAACCAAGCAAGAACAGCCAAATTCGCCCCAAGTGTCTTCTCTAACCGACCAATGATGAGAATAGGTGAAAAGACATCATAAAACTGATTAAATGATGGCAGTTACAAGTTGTTCGCAGACTCCACCGTAACTTACGGTGACACCGTAAGTTACGGTGCACATAATATTGTTACGGTGTGTTTTGTCTGAGTTACGGTGGGAAAATGGCAGAATTCAGGTCCACCGTAAATTACGGTGGAACCGTAAATTACGGTGGCAACCTGGATTTTGCACTTTGTTTCATCTTTCGTTTCGCGCATGACCCGTTCATCTCTAAACCTTCCAAAGCTGCATTTTATCCACTTTAAGCTCCCGAACCGCACCTGAAACATAAGCAACCGTAGTTATCTAATTCAAGATAATTACACAATCAAATGAGGGATAAACTTGTCTTTTAACATCATAAAAGGTTGTCCTACGGACCACCCGTCAGTCATCCCGACTTACTACTCGCAGTAGTAAATTTTGTATACAAAACCCCAACATACCGGCAGTAATTGAAGAACTACAAAGACTCAATCACCGCTTAATCACATTGTAAAGCATTAAGGTTTTGTAAAATATTACAAAATGGTTAACAAAAAGCGGATAAACTCACATTGCTATTTTAGACTTCGTGTAAGGGTTTCATGGGAATAATCTATAATTTACACAAATGCACATAGGTTAGTGTCATAACCCTTTGAAAATATTAATGATACCCTCCCCGAGACGGTATTCCAACAACTACGTCGGGCAGAACCACGACAGTTGTTACGGAACCCTAAATCAATCGGGCAGTGTATCTATTACAAAACTGGGGTTATAATACTTACAACGGAGCAGAACCTCGCTAATTAGGGGGGGGGGTATTGTACCCGTGTATAATGCCTACACTTTAGAATTGAAAGAAAGAAATGAATTCTGAACGAATTGAAATGGACAGCCGATGCCTCCTATTTATAGGAGCTGATTTCGAGTTTTACGCGGCCCGCGTAAGATGTAGCTAAAGGCTACGTGGCCCGCGAGGTCCAGAAAAGGCGGCTAGGGTTGCTGAGTCATCGACACGTGGCGGCTTGTGGTGTTTTCCGGATATTGAGCTGTCGCGGCCCGCGTAAGTCGAAGACATAGTCTTCGCGGCCCGCGAGCGGTCGGTAAAACTTATTTTATTTGTTTTTTAATAAAATAAAGGTTATTCGGGACCGGGTTTTGTATATAAAGTGTAATTTAAGACATATAGGGGTACTCTAAATATTTTAAGGGTGTCAGAAATATTTTAGGAGTGTTGGCAATATTTTGGGTATAGCTCCTGGACTATTTAATAAAATATATAGTGTACTCATATTAAGTATAGTAACCCAATTCCACTTTATCCCTACGTCACGAGACAGAACCCCAACGAATTTAGGCAGAACCTTGACATACGTTACGGGGCCCTACGTCAATCGGACAGGGCATCAGTGACCAAGGGTTAAAACATTTTAAAACGGGGCAGTGCTTTATTATTATTATTATTATTATTATTATTATTGTTGTTGTTGTTGTTGTTGTGAAAATAGAATTTAAAAGTATAGAATTGAGGGGAGAGGGCGACAGAAAGAAAAAGGGGCTAGCAAATTTTGAAAGTGTGATCCCTTTTCTATTTATAGGAGTTTCAAGTCTTGTAGGTTAAGAAAAGTGGACATGATTACTAACATACATGGATTCCTTCTTTGAACACATATGTCAAATTTTTAAATTAATTGATTTCTTATGAAATCATATGCAACGTATGCAATAAAGTTGAGGTTTTATTAATATTTTATTTAGTATGGACATGTCCTACTTCAATCAAAAATTTCGATTATTATTATTATTTAATATATATATTATAATTAATTTAACTGCTTTACTCTTTTGGCGCTTATAACTTCTAAAATATGACGTTTTATAAAATAATAAATATGCCATTAGAACGAGAATAATTTTATCTACATTTTGAACCAAGTTTCATTAAAAACAGAGTAGGTTCAAATATAATGTATTATTATAATTTAATTATTTAAATGGTTTCTACGTTTGCTAAACCACCTTATATTTCTATTGGTCAACTTACCCATGATGCATCCTTTTAATAACATAAGTTTTTATATATTTTATATAAATAAAAATTTTGGGAATGTTACATCCTCCCCACCTTGTTTTAAATCTCGTCCTCGAGATTCTCTGAAATATGGATGAATATTTAGTTAGTTTAGTTTCTAGGTATATTCTGGTCTTTATTTTGAATTTCACTCTACTTTGACCAGAACTATTCTCTATGAGATTCTTATTCTTGACTGAAATATGTTTTGTATTTTAACACAGCTTTTAGTTACAGGTTTCCTAATGCGTTAATAATTGCAAAGGAAATTCTTATACTTTTGATGGCGTCCCAACTTAAAGAGTTCCTGTCGTTCATCTTGTCACACGCATTTCGAGAAGGATGATCAAATGAAATAATGTTTGATATTGGAATTATAGACGTATACGGGAGATTCCTAATAAATAAGTCTAAAATTATCATTGACACACTTGTTCATGATTTATTTCTAATTGTCAATCAATATGGTCTTTAGATTTCCTTATAGATATACATATTTATATAATTATGTATTTCACATACTGTAATATACACTATTCATAAGGTCAAAAACAAGTCAGACATCAGGTCATGGTAATATTTAGGGAATTCCATAACACATACCCCATCTTATTCGGTCTTGCCGGAGAGGTAACCCCATCTCACCCGAACAAGCTAGAGAGTCTACCGCACCATACCCGATTTTGCCGGAGAGGTAACCACATCTTACCCGGACAAGCTGGAGAGTCTACCGCACCATGCCCAGTTTTACCGAAGAGGTAATTATCATGGTATTTCCCATAAATAGACTTCTCTCAAATCAGGATTTTGAAAGTACCTCGTTTATTATGGTTTGCATCAAGAAACAAGGAAATCAGTATTCTTATGATGGATCATATTCTAGAACCGAGTAGTACCAATAAACAAGAAATAACAGTGGCCAAGTGTTATTGCTTATTTATCATACTTGCACTTTTCTAGTCATTATCCTCACGGTATACCAATAACCATCACACTTTATCCATGCAAGTAATTGGCTTATATCAAAGCTTTATACTAAGGCATTTTCCTTAGGTTCAAGTCTAAATACTGTCCTGGTTGTTACCAGTGAATATTAATATCCTAACTCTTTCATTTAAGCATAGATATTATTATGGTTGTGGTTTTTCTTTTGCTTGGAAAATGAAGTTTTGATAAAAATAGAATTGTCTCCATTGACACTATAGTTAGGTTAAATGTGAAGAGTATGCTTACAGCTAATTTTATTAGATTCCGTCACAAAGAATATTTTATTGAGACAGATGGAATTTTACAACATAGTAGATTTCATGGTTTATAATGACTTCATGTTTTCATATGAATTACCAATGATATTTTCTCTTATGTTTATCTTACAGAAGATATTATATATATCATCAAGAAATTCTATTGGGTATATGCATATATGTGTATAAAATTTAAAATCTCTAGTTAATATTAAACTTACGGAATATATACACACATATATAAAATAATAACTATACATCCGATGGTACCAATCATCAAGCTTATTTTCATGACTTTATTTTATCCTTTTATAAAAGTAGTATATTGAAATAAACTTCTGTTAAATTTATTGAACATAATATTTTGGAATTTAAGGATGGATCGATAAAAGTTTAAAGAAATAAATTAATCAAAATATAAACTTTCTGAACTCATGGGAATAAATTTATTTTTAACTAGTGGGTTGAACCATATGGATTCAAAATATCAAAACTTAACTCTCAATTTATTGTATATTATATTATTAATTCAAAGAAGTATTATAGTAAATAATACAAAGTTTGACGTATCAAAAATTGATTCTAAATATATTTGAGTAATATACATGTATTGGAATATGTATGTATATCCCATACAATATTAATAGTAATTTATTTAAAGATATTACAATATTAAGATTGTAATCTGAATTTTAAATAAAGTTATATAAAGGACAAAAGTACTAAACACACATTTGAGTCAACTATTCTTATGTGGGGCATCCATTTTTAATTCTAGTGTGAGAAAAAAAAATGAATGTTTAGGAACATTTTAACGTGCCAGGTAAAATAAATAAATAGATACTAAATCATTGATTTAAGTAGGAAAAGATGTTTTCACTGTTATAATATCTTTATTTCTAAAAATTTAATTATCCAATCTCTTTTATATGTATCGATTGTTCAAACCATTAAACCTATCTTTTCTTTCCTTTTAGTATATATAAAAATTTTATTACTTCTTTTTTTAAATATAATATTCTTATTGATAGAGAATGAAAACCTGATTATTTATATATGATTATCATGATATATATAATGACCCTTTTTATCATACCCTTTCTTTATAGTTTAAAATGTATAAATTTTACAGGTATCCTAATATATATAAATATATATATTTTTATGTTATATACACGTATATATTATTAAAATGTATTATAGTGTATATATATACATTTCAAATATAATAGAATTGTATTATTTAACTATTATACATTAGCCAGCTGACTCGAATACTTTTCTTTATACTTTAGGATACACAATCCTATAACTAATATAACTGGTTAGTCTTATAATCTTATTTTAACTATGTCCATGCATAAGACCTATTCTGGACATACCTTAATATTAAAGATCTGTAGAAACGCTTTCAACGTTTAGTTAGGCCTTTCTATGTAGTCCAACCAACCAAAATAAAAAAAAAATTAAATGATTTTATTTAATCATGAATATCCATCATATTCATTTAACCATTTATTTTACCGCTAAGTATTTCAATAAAAACTTTTACAAGTAATCCCAACATCAGTTAATTCATAAAACTATGAAAGTATGAAGTCTTATGGCCAACTGGTTACAAACCAGAAGGGATAAAGTAAAGTGGGAAATTGGTACACCTGGGTTTCAAACTTGCTTTGGCTCGATCCACTAAAGCAACCTTTTTTAAATCTTAAAATCCTTTTGGTTAATTTAATAGCTTTGGTTTTATAAATTATTTTGAAACAATATTATTAAAACCACAAAGTTTTAAAGTTTTATACCATATATTTCAATATGTATTTTAAACCAAAGTAAATGATTGGTTCCAAAAGAGAGTCATAAACATGACTGCTTTGTTAATAACCAACTTAGTTTGATGTATATTATGATATTATTTGAGTAGGTTGTATTAATTATCACAGACAAATTTCTAGTACAAATATTTGGGTACAATCATAAAAATAGATTGATAAAAAAATGGTGAATATTGCGACTTATATATATATATATATATGTGTATTTATTACAAACGACAACTGGAATTCAAAATATACTAATGATCATACATCCGTAACTTATTTTAGTCTATCTAAGTTATAGAAGTACTATGCTCAACATGCTTTTATGTAAGGTTTATTCTATCTCCTGTCTCTACTAAGTTGTTATCTAATGGGCAAAGTTCATTTTAAAGTTTCTAGCTCATAGGTGGCATGGGTGCTGGTACTAGTTTGGCGGTTCAACTATTTAATATAAGTTAGCATTTACTGCTGTAGTGGCTAACATATGGAGATTTACCCATTGTTCATCTAATTCATCTTCACATGGTAGGTTATTGCCTGTTTCCTGAGTTTGTGCATTTATTTCCTCATTGATTATCATTTTCTTTGGTTGTGACCTATTTATTTTTCTTTATTTTCTCCTGACCTTTTCTAATAATCCAACTCCTCTTCTTAGTGGTAAGTGATTTCTCAGACTGTGCCTTACGAATAAATATTCCTTCTTCAGTATCTGTTGAGTATCCTGAGGGTTTTGGTTGAAATGAGGTTTCCTTATCTTTTGGTGAACTATCTAATTGACGATAGATATCCGAAATGTTTTGCTTACCCATACTGTAGACTAACAAATAGTCAAATAATATAAAACACATAATTACATAAATTATTTCCTAACACATAATTTAAAATTTAAGTGTCAGCTGAACATTTCTTTGGCTTGAACCAGTGGCTAGGCTCTGATACCACCTTCTGTCACAACCCCCGCCCCCTTATCTGTCCCGGGAACGGGCGGCCGCGAACATTCGTTGTGGTGGTATCAGTTTATTAATTTGGCAGCGGAAATTTCATCAGGACCGTAGTTAGGAAATATTTTATCAGAGTAAAACCACCTTATTTGATATTAATAATCACATGGGTAAAACCCAAGTTTCTTATTACAACATAGGGTTAAACCCTCTTTTATTGAGTTTAAAACATCGTATTTTAGATAACTTTTATAGCCACATTTTTCCAAGCCGTCAGTGCTCTCGAGCTGGCTTTTTACTAATTGGCTTTCACATTGTGTTACCTGAAACACGTGTTTAAAAACATTTGTCAGTGGGAAATACTGGTGAGTGAATCCCAGTTTAATCAAGAAACATTTTATCAATTAACACAGTATTGAGAGCGATCACATTGTTTATTTCTACACAATTACTCATTCAGTACTGTCAATCCTGACTTGTCGGTCATATTACACATTGGCTAACTCGTTGTCCAATGGTAACGTACTGTCATCCCGACTTACTACTCGCAGTAGTAAATTTTGTATACAAAACCCCAACATACCGGAAGTAATTGAAGAACTACAAAGACTCAATCACCGCTTAATCACATTGTAAAGCATTAAGGTTTTGTAAAATATTACAAAAAGGTTAACAAAAAACGGATAAACTCACATTGCTATTTTAGACTTCTTGTAAGGGTTTCCTGGGAATAATCTATAATTTATACAAATGTACATAGGTTAGTATCATAACCCTTTGAAAATATTAATGATACCCTCCCCGAGACGGTATTCCAACAACTACGTCGGGCAGAACCACGACAGTTGTTACGGAACCCTAAATCAATTGGGCAGTTTATCTATTACAAAACTGGGGTTATAATACTTACAACAGAGCAGAACCTCGCTAATTAGGGGGGTATTATACCCGTGTATAATGCCTACACTTTAGAATTGAGAGAAAGAAATGAATTCTGAACGAATTGAAATGGACAGCCGATGCCTCCTATTTATAGGAGCTGATTTCGAGTTTTACGCGGCCCGCGTAAGATGTAGCTAAAGGCTACGCGGCCCGCGAGGTCCAGAAAAGGCGGCTAGGGTTGCTGAGTCATCGACACGTGGCGGCTTGTGGTGTTTTCCGGATATTGAGCTGTTGCGGCCCGCGTAAGTCGAAGACATAGTCTTCGCGGCCCGCGAGCGGTCGGTAAAACTTATTTTATTTGTTTTTTAATAAAATAAAGGTTATTCGGGACCGGGTTTTGTATATAAGGTGTAATTTAAGACATATAGGGGTACTCTAAATATTTTAGGGGTGTCGAAAATATTTTAGGAGTGTTGGCAATATTTTGGGTATAGCTCCTAGACTATTTAATAAAATATATAGTGTACTCATATTAAGTATAGTAACCCAATTCCACTTTATCCCTACGTCACGAGACAGAACCCCAACGAATTTAGGCAGAACCTTGACATATGTTACGGGGCCCTACGTCAATCGGACAGGGCATCAGTGACCAAGGGTTAAAACACTTTAAAACGGGGCAGGGCTTTATTATTATTATTATTATTATTATTATTATTGTGAAAATAGAATTTAAAAGTATAGAATTGAGGGGAGAGGGCGACAGAAAGAAAGAGGGGCTAGCAAATTTTGAAAGTGTGATCCCTTTTCTATTTATAGGAGTTTCAAGTCTTGTAGGTTAAGAAAAGTGGACATGATTACTAACATACGTGGATTCCTTCTTTGAACACATATGTCAAATTTTTAAATTAATTGATTTCTTATGAAATCATATGCAACGTATGCAATAAAGTTGAGGTTTTATTAATATTTTATTTATTATGGACATGTCCTACTTCAATCAAAAATTTCGATTATTATTATTATTTAATATATATATTATAATTAATTTAACTGCTTTACTCTTTTGGCGCTTATAACTTCTAAAATATGACGTTTTATAAAATAATAAATATGTCATTAGAACGAGAATAATTGTATCTACATTTTGAACCAAGTTTCATTAAAAACAGAGTAGGTTCAAATATAATGTATTATTATAATTTAATTATTTAAATGGTTTCTACGTTTGCCAAACTGTCACACCCTGGCTTTGCGGAAGCGTGGTTAATTTGGTGTGACTTCTTAATACCATAGCTTAATCACAACAAAGCTATATGAGTTAAAAACATGCAAGATCATCCATTAAGTTTTGAAAACCAAATACAGTACCATTGTTTTAACGGGAACATACCCTAACAACCATAACCTTGTTCAACAGACATTACAAACTTGGAACATAACATAAACATGGTTTAAGGATTGTGTCTTGTCCAGGAAAGAGACACATCCCCTAAACCCCGGATGACCTCGGAAACTAGTGCAGCGGAAAACATGCCATACCGTGCCAGATCTCGTTAATTTCCTGAAATACATGTAAGTTGAAAAATCAACAATAATGTTGAGCGAGTTCATGTGTAAGTGAGTATGTAAAACACTTGTGAGTATAGTAATAATCGTGGTATGTAGCCAATAAGGGGACTTGTGATCACCAATGGTTTGCAAGGCCACTGATATATGTGAAGTGCAAATAGGGAGACTCAAACCTAGCAGATTTCGCCACGGCATTTGTATGTGGACAAAGTCACCCCAAGGTCCGTTTCTAGTTTGGCCTGGGGCTGGGCTCGCTACACCCAGATAGATCTACCGCTCCTGTCCCTCGGTCCCGACATGAGGACTAATGGCCTCATATTGCTCCTACCCACTCACATGATCGGAATAAAACACCTCCTTACGCTAACCATACCGTATATAAAGTACTTGTAAACAAAGTAACATGTATTTCACCCCCGCAGTTAAGAAAACTGAAAACAGTTAGAGAAAAGGGGGACATGAACTCACAGTGAAGCGTCTCTACCAAGTGTCTCCAAATCGGAAAGCTGTGCGACGACCTACAAGTGCTAATTCTATTAGACGGACGGCCGTGCCTTAGCTTTACAGTTTAAGTTTTTGGGAAATAGTTAGACAACTATTTTGTGTTTACATTTTGTATATACTTGGTAGTTAATTTCCTTCCCAAGGATGGGGGATACAATACATGTGCGTAAGTTACGTTTTAATAATCGAGTGGTAATATAATTACCGGCGTAACTTATATATTCATGGTGAAAGCGTTCGTATTATTTTGGAATCGTTAACGCTTGTAAATATTATTTTTACTCTAAAAATAATATTTATGTATTTTCACAAAATAATCATAAACAGTGTGTGAAAAATATACATTTATCACGTTAATTTTTGTGAAAATCCCACCTCCGAATATTTAGTAAATAAAGTCAGGGCGAAATTTATATTTCGAAAATATGTCAAAAATAATTCTAACACTTGTTGTGTGAGTAATTCTAAGTGTTAGGTTTTTAGGAAAATTTCGCCAGAGTTTCCTCTGTAACTGGAGGTGGCCACGCTTTCAAGCGTATCATTTTCTTTTAACAAATCAATCAATCAATGTTCTCAACATTATCAAACAACCTTTCAACATTTTAACTAGTCAAAGATAGACATAATCGCAAAAATATACGAATTTGTGGTTTGTCTAAAATATGTAGTAAATCTCTTTACTTTTACTGGATCTTTTGTGTAAATAATCCGATTTCGTAAAAACCTCGTTTTTAGAGAAAATCCATCTTTACAACTTCTAGTAACTTTTGACAAAACTAGTTCTTTGTCGGATCTTTTCATTTCACAAGTGTTTACACACTTGTGGTTTATAAAATCATGCTTATTATTGTAAGATCCATCTTTCAAAATACATGGTTCCCTTGATATGTGGTCCTTTGAAAATACTGGGTGTAGATACGTAGATCTACTAGTTTTAAACACCTTTGTACAAGTTAAAACATGTTTACACAAGTAAAGCATTTTTACACAAGTTCATGCTTCGTGTGTGGTAGAGTTTCACCTTTTAACCCTTGTATTATTCAAAAACGAGCTTATGTTAAGATCCATGATCTTACTAAACCGGGTTAAATGGTGATCCGAGCTACCACAACATAGATCGGGTCTAAATAAGCACATATTTCAAATACTACAACTTTTACACATTCCATATGCTATTAACCACCATTTTAAGTATTTTTAGTAGACTTTAATGCTTCATCTTGCATTTTAACGAGATTTAACCGACATAATTCCTTTTAACCACTTTAGATAGGTTCAAAAATGAGTTGTAAGTGTTATACCTCTAGCTCAAGGCTAGGGAAGATTCTTGATGAAAAACGCGTGGATAAAAGCCAAAGAAAGAGGTCCTTCGTGTTCCGCTTGCTCCAAGCTTCCTAATACGTGACCTCTAACACTTGTATGATGATGGAATGTGGTGATCAAGAACCGAAAGTATGATGGGTGGGCTTAGGGGGTTCGGCCGTGAGCTTGAGAGGGTGAGAGAGAGAGTTTTTGTGGTGAAATGTTATGTGAAAGATCATATGTGCAACTCCTTGAACTTATAGGCAATTAGATGGTAATTATCCAATGGAAATTGTGTTGTTTAGATATGGGACAATGGTGATTTAAATAATAAACCAAGTACTAAGCATGTTCCCCCATAGTTAGGCCGGTTAGGATGGGGGGGGGGTCCTAGTCCGATTTCAAGTAGGTTAGTTAGGGTAACTAAGTTAAGTTAGTCAAGTGTTAAGTATTAAACTTAGTTACTTGTATGTTATGCGTTATGGCGGGTGTTAGGGTAATCAGGGACCCTAACTGGCTCAGAAAAAGAGTAATAATAAAAATAATAATATTTTCATGTTCCGGGTATAGTCCGGTTGTTCGGTTGGATAATAATCCGTTAAAGCGTTACTAAAGCTTTAAAGTGTCGTTATATTATTTTTAGTGACACAATTTGTTTCCGACACTTTGGAAAGTGTCTAGTAATATTTTCCTCATGTTTTGGCACTTTACTAGTCAGCTAGAAGCTGGATTATTTATTAAAGTGCTGTGTTTTGTACTTAAAGTACGTTTTAGGCACATCCAATCAGTGTGTCTTATTCCTAGAGACGCAGTTCTACAACCCTTGTATCCTACACTCACTATTGGTGTAGCAAAATATCTTAGGCTCTTATAGGCCTTGGAGGCAGTGTTTGCCTGATGCTGGCTTTATCAGCATGTTCAGTAGGTTATCCGTGTATTGTGCTACTGTGCTTTTTGTGCATCATGTTTGTCACTAAGGTGCCGTATGTAAATAATGTAGTGACAGCAAGCAAGTATGATGCAAGTAAGTACACGTATCAGTATTCAAGTAGCAGTTCATCAGCTAGTACAAGCAAGCACAGTAATTAAGCAGTAATTAGTCATTAATTAAGTCGTACGGATACCTGGTTTAGTGCGGGTTGTCACACAAACCACCTTATATTTCTATTGGTCAACTTACCCATGATACATCATTTTAATAACATAAGTTTTTATATATTTTATATAAATAAAATTTTTGGGAATGTTACAGAGTTATAACAACTATGAACCCGGCTTGCCACATTTCCCAAGTTACCAGGAGGAGTATGATGACTATTATCATGACTTTCCTCAACCGACATACGAGGATGATCAAGATTCATTAAACTCTCAGCTCGATGTAATCATGGACATGATGCTAGAAATGAAAAAAAAAAAAAAGACGAGCTACGAGACAGATCATTTGAGGCTTTGGTTATTCAGGTTGGTCAAATAACCGAGGAGATGGCCCAATTTAGGCGAGACCAAGAGGTTTTGGCTAATAGTACAATGGTGGATGGTGATGTGGTGGAAGAGGTTATAGATCTTCCGGAGCAAGAAGATGAATGTTTGAACCAAGAGAAAGACATGACACCGCGAGACGAGTCAGATCCGAAAGAAGCCCACATTCATATCCATCCTTCTCCCATACTTATCACTCCAACCAACAAAGTTGGGGATGCGGGTTCGGGTCTAAGGATTCGAAGGGTGGTGTTTCAAGATCTTGGACAATTTGTTAAGAAACAACCCCAAAGTTGTACCGTACGCATGCCGCGTAAAAGAAAAAGAGAGTGGATTTGGTATGCCAACTACCGAGCGTATGTTGGAAACTCGGTAGGCAAATGTTCACTTCGACCACCATGAGAGGAAAATCGGGTATGATTGTTGTAGAGTTTATATTATTATTAGTTTTATTTTATTTTCTTAGTTAGATGAACTTTGTGGGTGTGTTCCCTATATAACCCTCACGAGACCTACTCGTCCTCCCGAGCTATTGGGAGGTTTAAAAGGGCTTGTTGAATAAGCTAAATGCAACCGTGATTCCTACGAAAGTGAGTTAGGTTTGTTGTTATTGTACACTATTTTTCCACATAAATCAAAGTGAAATAACGTATGGCAAGGTAATTTTTTTCATAAAAGTGGTAGAACTAGGTAACTAACCAATTTTGATGGTTGTGAGAAGCATGCTTCTACACAAGGGTTGAGATTTGTAGGTACACCAGTTTTGTGAGACGACCACTTTGTTGAAAGATGAAAAGCACACGAGGAACGAGCGAAAAACCAGGTGCATACGTGATGCAGGTCCAAGTGTGGAGGAGCGGGCCATCTTGTATTTGGAGGCCCAAGATCGTGTGATAAAAGGGGCTTCACTAAAATGGCTCTAACTTGGGCTACGGGGGTCCATTTTGGGCGTACGACCAGGCAAAACGATCGTGAGAACGAGCTCCACCTTGCTGCAAGAGCCTACTAGGTTTGGATCATCGTCCGGGCCAAAAAACTCTTATTTCTATCAGTTATTTATCTTTTTATGTTTTTTTCGGTGTTTTGGGCATTTTGTTTTTTGGCTTGTGTTTGGCCCATGGCCTTTTTGTGGCCCATTTCGAATATCTGTCTCTATTTATGTCTTTCTCTTGTAATTCGGATGGTCAGACTTGAATTTCAAAATTACTCATTTTTCACTTCAAATTATGTGCCCTTTGGGTTGAATTTTGGGGGTTGGGGAAGATCAACACGGGTATTCGCAAAATCAACGTGTTTTGCTCTTTGTTATCGTAAGACACGCTACATCAATACGTTTCTTTTTATCTTTGATTTTTAGTTAGCAAATAAGTGGATTGTAATTGTATTTTATTTTTCCGGGGTGAAATTTTGGGGGAAGTTAGCTGTGTCACATCCCTTGTGCGTTTTAAAAGCTTTATTCTTACACATTGAGGACAATGTTTTCCTCAAGTTTGGGGATGGAGGAGTAAAAGTTTTTCGATTTTTGACCCGTTCATTTAAACACTACATATTAAGGACAATATTGACCTCAAGTGTGGGGATGGGGGAAAAGTTTCAAAAAATTTTCAAGATGTCTTTGTTTGAAGCGATCTAAAAAGCACATGTAACTAAGTTAACGTGGGATGACGCAACCCATTTGGTCTTTTGTCATGGTCAAGTTCGAGTTAATAGCATGACAGGTATTTAGCGGGTGGTTATTTGGGAATAATCCGCCTAAGAAATTTGCAATTTATGTATATCATATTCCATACCCTTTATACGTGAGATCTTGAGCCACTTTTATACATCGTATATACATATATTTCTTTGTTTGAGTGGACCATTAGTCATGTATTGTAGAACTTGCATCTTTTGATACGTTTGAGACCATAGACCGAATATAAGCACGAGAATGATTAAGGCATTAGGTAAACCTTTTCATTTTACACCATTTGCTTACTCTTACCCGAAATCTATCCCTTAGTCGCCAACTTTGAGCCTAAACCTTTCGTTTGACAACTGATGTGCGCAAAATGCAACATATAAATTACATCAAACGTGGCATTAAACTAACCCTTTTTTAGTACTAATGTTGGAAAAAGTGTGTTTTTGTCTTCCTTTTGTATTTTCAGGATTAAATGAGCTCAAATGAACAAAAGAAGCAAAAAGGCAGCTAAATCTAACATAAATACAAGAAAAGGAATAAACGTGGCATGCCCGACCCCCCGACAGCATCTTCCCAAGCAAAACAAGAGAACAGAAGGTTGAACATGCCCCGTGCTCAATGAGCACGGGGGCGTGCCCAAGTGTATGCAGAAAAGACAAAGCTGTAGAAGCTTCTATCACCCACCACGGGGGCATGCCCAGCGGACACGGGGCCGTGGTCAACTCTAAGATTCACAGAATCTAGGGAAATCTTGATAGTACAGATACGCTTCTGCACACGGGGTCGTGCCCAGCGGACACGTGGGCGTGGACAACTAATGCAGACAAACTACAATTAATGAAGAAAGAGAAGATGGGTGGACACGGGGCCGTGTCCGGGCTTCTGTGCAGACTATAAATAGGGGTGCTTGGCTCATTTGCAAACCATCCCTTGGCAAACCACATCTCCACACTTCACCCACCCACCACCACCACCACCATCACAACCCACATCCACCACCATCATCCATCATCCATCATAGAGTGTGTGAGTAGTCTCGGGATCCAAGATTGATCGTAAGAGTTCTTGACAATCAAAGGCCATGTTTGACTAAGTCTCTTACATCACTTGGTGAAGACAAGTGTTTAGTCTAATACTTTTTATTTTTAATCTTTTCGCACTTTTTATTTGGTTATGTAATAATGACTTTAATAACTAGTTTCTTATGTTGACGGTGAGTCTTCCTTATCGTTTGTCCATGGTGTCTTGGCATTATTTTACTGTCTATATAAAATAAAAGATTTTCACCATTCATATCTCCACAGTCTATATGGAGGTATGTTGGCTACCTGGTCGGGGGTTAAGGGAACGGTTTGGTAAGAGTCTTGCCTTGTTCAGTGTATAGATCCTGCAAGGACCTGGGTCAAGTTTAGTAGGACCTCCTTCAATACTCACTGGTATTGGATGGCGGGGGTCCGAACTCCTTGACCCCCTCATATGTAAACTACTATTAAAACTTTAACCCGGCTACTTAGGACTGTATCCCTGCTGACTCAGACTACTTAGCCGAGGGTAACGTCACCTCCAGAAGAGGGGCCTACCACAATATGCATTAATAACTTAATTAATTATCTTTCAATAATCCAACCCTTTAGGATTGTATCCTTGCTGACTCAAACTAATGGGTTGAGGGTAACGTCACCTGCAGAAGAGGGGCCTACTACAATAACTAAGATAATCTCTTAAAAAGTGCAAAAGTGCGGAAATAATCAAAGGTTACACTAAACACGAGTCGGATCCAAGTAATTCATCTTGTCTATCTGTTTTTTATTTTATTTTATTTTTCAGCATTTTAGTTAGTTTTATTTTCTTTTTAGTTTAAAACCTTTTTCTAAACTTTTGATTTGATTAGACGTTGAGGATAAACCGGTACTAAAAGCTCTTGTGTCCTTGGACGACCTCGGTATCTTACCAACACTATACTACGCTCACGATGGGTGCACTTGCCCATATGTGTGTTTAGTGTTAGTAAATATCGTGTTTTATAAATTTAAAACTTGGCTAAAAAGTGTTAAAGGGCTTAAAATATACATTAAAAATCTATAACACCACACGCACATCAAGTTTTTGGCGCCGTTGCCGGGGACACAAGGATTTTAAGAAAGTTAGGATACAACGGCCTAATCGTTTTCTCTTATTTTTCTATTTTTTAGGATTTTTTTTAGATTTCCAGCTTCTGCAGACTCAGCACGGGGCGTGCCCGCTGAACACGCCCCCGTGCCCAATCTTTGGTACTGGCAATCCTGTTTTAAGTCAGACAGTAAGCTGAACACGGGGCCGTGCCCACTCAACACGCTCCGTGCCCAAGTTTCAGTTGCTGAAAACAAAACCATAAGATCCCGACGGTTGGTAATTTCTGACACAAACATGAGTGATACGAATATTTTTTACTTTCGGCACTCTTATGGTACGTGGTGTCAAATATGTGGTGGCCCTCATAAAGATTTAGAATGTTATTTTCTAAATTATAAGCCCGATTATATAGACCCATTGTTTTCCTGCAGCCTTAAGAGGGGCGAAAGTAAAAATAATCCCTATCTCTCCCTCGAATGCTCTTAATCAACCCTTCTAGGAGAAATGCTTCTCGATGAATTATTTCAAATGGAAGATCTAATTCTTAATTGGGTGAAAGAACTTGAGATGGATATCATTAATTCACCTCAAGACGAAGCCCAAGAAGAATTATTGAGATCGCATTCGAATAAAAACAACTTCGTTGTCCCCGAAATCACCTCTAACTCTAGCGAGGACTTGAGCGATAGTCGTCCCTGTGTCGATTGTGCCGTGAAGGACTCCCCATCGACTTCGTTCGGTGCATACATAGACCTGAGCGATTCGGCATACACCTTCTTTAACGAGAGCCCGGGAAAGGGTTTGACTTGTCCACCTACATTTAGCATAGGAATCACCCTCACTGATAACCTCTTGCGTTCTCGTCTTAGTCTAGAGCAATTAAGGTATCTCAGGCACTTTAGGGTTGTTCCATCCAGTAAGGAACCACCCGATCCGGATGAATTCCTTAGGAATAGACGAAACTTCATAAACAGCCTCTCGACACAGGGCCGTGTCCAGGTCAACACGCCCCCGTGTCCACCAAAAGATTCCTTTCTGACTTTTTGTCAGAATACGGACAAAATGTGTCAGGGATTCGTCTGCACACGGGGCCGTGTGCAGCGTGCTGTCGTTTTCTATAAATGCAGCCAAGAATCCTGCACATTTGGACCATTCCAGGGACAGAGATTTGGTGGGATCTTCACACATACCATCCTAGGTATTTTCTAAAAGAAGGTTCTCAACAACCATCTTGTCCTTTCCTCTCTTGTCCATTCCCTTCTTCTTCATTTTTCACCTCAAAACCTCCATTAGAGCTTGAGATCACCATGATTCCAAGCTTTATTGTGATATTTGTTAGGTTTTTGTTCAAGGAATATTGTTATAAATAAGTGTTACAACATTGTTTTAAGTTATTTATGCTAAAAAACGCTTCCTAAGTTGGAAAAATAATTTAAAACTCCAAGATTCCTTGTTCCAAAAATCTGCAGAATGGTGAACACGGGGACGTGCTCATTGAGCACGGGGCCGTATCCGAGGCTACTGTTTCATTAAAATGAAATTTTTTCAGTTTATTTTCGTAGAATGTCGAGCCAAAACAGTGGAACTTCTTCTGCACATTCCAGAAACAGTCGGAGGGAAAGGAGGTCTTCGATTGAAGCAACTCTCGTACGCTACGTGATGGCATTACGTGAAGCTCTTGATGAGATGACCTCGGTAGAGGAGGTCCTCATAGACCGTATAAATTATCTTACGGTGGGGTTGGAAAACAGTTTTCAAGAAATCATCCTCTTGCACCAGAGGTTGAACATTCTTGTGACACCTCCCATGGAGCCAATCCTCCCTCAAGAGGATTGGAACCTAGCACTTGGAGTCAATAATCCCACCGGGTGGGATGACATCCCCGCGGAGCCTCCTCTTGAAGATTTGCAAGAAGTCCCGTTGGAGATTTCACCCCCTCAAACTGATGCAAATGAGCCCGCCTTTCTTCTCCCAAGAGAGATAGAGGAATGGCTCGCCGACGTATGAGGAACCCATATCCGGAGGAAGAAGTTCTTCGAGCCACATCAAACCGAAAGAATTATCTTTTCGGAAATTTTGCTAATAGAATAAACTTTAGGCTAGAACTTCTTGGTTTAAACTTCTTGTGTTTCTTTTGACCTATTTATCTAGAATTTTAATTTATTAGGATTATTATGTAACTTTCTCTATTTGAATGAATGATGGTTTTAATTAATTTGGTGTTTGGATGATGATGTAATGGGAAAAACACACTTGGGATGGTGAAGGATACCAAGGGAAACTTGCACCAGCACCCCATGCACAAAAACAGAGCAACCCAACAATTTTTCTTCATTACAGCAAGTTCAGCACGAGGCCGTGCTCAGCCAACACGCCCCGTGCTCAACCATCTGCAGAAAAATGCCCAGTTCAGGTACCTGGACACGGGGCGTGCTCACTGAACACGCCCCCGTGTCCAGCCTTCTGCTACTTTACTTTCTTTTCTGTTACTGGCGATCTGAACACGGGGCATTGCCCGGACCCCACGGGGCCGTGTCTAGACGCCCAGTAACATAAATTTTGCTTTTTCACATCTTTTTAGACACTCAATCAACCTAAAAACTTACTTTTGGGACACATTGAGGACAATGTGTAATTTAAGTGTGGGGGGATGCTAAAACCTTGAATTTTGCAAGTCCTAATTACAAGCCTTACACAAAACTCTATTGGAACCGCTAAACACCCCAAATTTTTTCAAATTTTTTTCATTTTTTTTACTTGTCTAGGTTTAATTTGGGAATTTCAAATTCTAAAAAGGTTATATTTTTACAAATTTACAACTGATAGCGTCGTGATAAAAAGAACCAACATAAGAAAATTATGAAACGGCATGACAAATCTAGTTAAAATTTGATTATATATACTTGATAACATAAAAACTCATTCCCACAAAAAGTGAGTTTTGAGCCTTTATTGAGCATACAAATACACATCTTTAAACTACATGCTCATTTTTCGTTTCTTGTGTGAATAGCCGCTTGGTTCTTACGACTCTAGAACTTGCCACGATGATACATTCCCAGTCCTTACCAACTTAAACCCGAGTAAGTAAATGATGGAGGCATTAGCACTAACCCTTTTTATTTCAACACCATTATTTTTTTTTACCACCTACCCAAAATCCCCCTAGTTAACCCCTTTGAGCCTAAACCTTTTCATTTCTTAACCCAAAAACAAACACCCTTTTACCCACCAAAACCCTTTTTCATTTTAAACCTTTTATTTTAGTAACAAAGCTCGGTTTTTCATATGACCTTCCTTAAAAAATGATGATGAAGCCAAAAGAAATAAACAAACAAGTTTATAAAAAAGAACTTTGTTTGAAGAATCGCTTCATCAAAATAAAAAGTTAAAAAATAAAAAGTCTTACGAAAACCGATGCTTTTTACGCCTTTCGCCCTTTTCTACTAACCACTAACCCAACCACCTACCTTTAACCCAAGCCTAACCCTTCCCCCAAAAGTCCTCTTGATATTTACAAAGGTATATAGTTAAAAAGGAGGAGGATTGATTGCTTGGCAAGCTTATGGTAGAAGTAAGTTTCATGCCGCTCTCGAGTGTTTCACAAAAATACATTTTCGGCCGAGTGTTGAGTGATCCCCCGTGAGGTAAGTGAACTTCTATATAAATGGAATTTTAAAAAGCCATGTTATGCCCTAATAAGTAATTTATCTTATGTAATGTTTTAAATAAATCATGACGAATAGGATTGTAAATAATTAAAAATAAAACTTAATAAAGAATCTTGGAAATCTTGACACTCTATGACAAGCCCAAAAACCTTCTCTTCTACCCGTTCCATTTGGGAGTGTAAAGCCACATTATAAAGAGTTTTGCTTGAGGATAAGCAAAGATTCAAGTGTGGGGGTATTTGATGTGCGCAAAATGCAACATATAAATTACATCAAATGTGGCATTAAACTAACCCTTTTTTAGTACTAATATTGGAAAAAGTGTGTTTTTGTCTTTCTTTTGTATTTTCAGGATTAAATGAGCTCAAATGAACAAAAGAAGCAAAAAGGCAGCTAAATCTAACATAAATACAAGAAAAGGAATAAACGTGGCATGCCCGACCCCCCGACAACATCTTCCCAAGCAAAACAAGAGAACAGAAGGTTGAACACGCCCCGTGCTCAATGAGCACGGGGGCGTGCCCAAGTGTCTGCATAAAAGACAAAGCTGTAGAAGCTTCTATCACCCACCACGGGGGTGTGCCCAGCGGACACGGGGTCGTGGTCAACTCTAAGATTCGCAGAATCTAGGGAAATCTTGATAGTACAGATACGCTTCTGCACACGGGGTTGTGCCCAAGGGACACGGGGGTGTGGTCAACTAATGCAGACAAACTGCAATTAATGAAGAAAGAGAAGATGGGTGGACACGGGGCCGTGTCCGGGCTTCTGTGCAGACTATAAATAGGGGTGTAGGATCGTTTGCATAACCAAACGAGTCGTTCAGAAGAGATCTCGTCCAATACGAGAGGCGGAATCAAACGTATCGGAGTTATTTCAGCTGATTTGCACAAAGAATTACTTTAACTATCTCTTGTATTGATTTGATGACGATTTACAACCTGGAGATACTTCGGCAGAGCTTCGCTACCGGAATCAGAAGTTTACAAATGAAATTATCAAGCTCACTATATATAGGCAGACCCATTTCGCATGGAATGGGCTCATGCGAGTTGGCCAGTGCCATTTCGTACGAATTGGACATGTTCCACTTCGTGCGAATTGGACAACTTTCTCTAAAACTCTATTTTCTCGTACTACGTGACTTGATCTATCTAATCTTTTACAAAACTCGATACAAGACGAAGTCAACAGACATATGCACCAACAGACTCCCCCTTGGATGTTGACGAAGTCTTCGGTCTTCAGTACATTTTCTGTCTTGATCAGTCTTCTTGCTCTCTCCAAAGTATCTGACAATGTAAGCATCCTCAATCTTTCTCTTTCTCTTTCTTTTTCTCAGTCTCTTCCAGAATCGCAATCTGACTCTTCAAATTCTCTTGATCAGATCTTCTTGATTCTTTAAGTTCATCACCATCAGCAGCTTCTATCTCTAGCTTTGTTCCAGGACCTGAATCTGGCTCTTACGTCCTCAGACTCCCCCTTTCGATAAGCTGGGATCGCAGTCTGGAATTCACAATCTACAGGCTTTGGATCGGAAACCTGGCTATACAACTTTCACAGGTTCTAAGATCGCAACCTGGCTTTCTGTAACAATCAGAATCAGGAACCTGGATTTAATCTGCATATGCTCAGGAGTCGAAACCTGGCTTTACCTGCACAATTCTCTATCTCAAAATAAATTTCACAAATTTAAAAATTTGACAAATTTAGAGACCACTTGTAGATATCGTTCTATCATCAACAATCTACTTTTGGGTATTTTTATTTATAACAATTTTAATCTCTGATGATCACTTGTAAGAATACCATTTTTCTTATTTCTAAACAATCTCTCCCAAACCTATTGTTCATCATGTTTAGCACTTGGAATTTTGAAAATCAGCTTTTCAACATCAGTTTGTCGAAAATAAGATGAAATAAGATCTTTTTGAATTTTCAAAATTTTATACTAAAACACAATCTTTTTGGGTTTTTGATTTTAATGAAAAACAGTAAAGAAATATTTACAGACAATATTTTTGTGAGTTTGTGTAAGAGGATCATATCAGTTTTTTTTTTTAAGACAAATCACTAGCACCGTTGAGTTTTAAACACTTTAAGTTCTAAACGATTCACTTAGATTGTCAGTATACTGATCCACTTAAATTTTCACACAAAGTTCAACTGTTTCGAGATACGAGATTAATGTTTTAATGGACTTAAACTTATTCGCGTGTCCCACCTCAGAATATACTCCCGTATCCAAACTCTTATATTCAGTCTTACAGGTGAATGTACACTAATGATATCTGTAAGGGGTTAAATGCGAGACCATTAGAGCTCAGGCTATTGCTTCTGCAAAATCAGAGAGATGATGGTTCGACTTTAGGTGTGTTCCCCTTGGGGATCTTCTTTTCAACAGCACATGATTAGTATTTTTCAATGTTTCATCATTTTTATGTTGTGGGTGGGCTTTATGAATAAAGCAGTGCAAAGCATTATACGAGGACTAGGCTATTGCTCCCGCAAAATCAGAAGTCCAGGTATAATACCCCAGATATCACCACGTACAAAGACCTAGTATGTCAGAAATAGAAAGCCCTTCAAACAAGATTTCGGGGGTTACCCATATATCCGAGAGATGTTCCCCACGAGATAAGTAAGTATGATATTTAGGTTTATATCTCGAAAACAATCTACTGAATGTGCAAAAACCTACTGGCACATCATCAGTGAGACCGTTTATCACATTTTATCTTTTCAATTCTTTAGCGTACTGCGATTGTCTACTGATGTACTATCATTTCCTCTTTTTCACAACAAAACTCATTTTGATTTTATCATGTTTTTGGCTTTTTCAAATTTTCTAATGTTTTTGGATTTTATGAAAGTTCTTACTCCCCCTAAAATTCAAAACCATTTAAAGAAAATTTGACAAACTGATGTGAATTGCTTCAATTCGCCATCCACTTGGCATAAACAATCAGAACTCCCCCTGAAAACAAACTATTTTCCCATTATGATTTCAAAACACTTAAGTTTGTTTTAATCAAATGGTTTTTCTGGAAAATTAGTTTTGTTGAAACCACTTGTAAGATCGGGGATTTGTTCATCACTTTGTTTTTCAACCACTTGTATGAAAGTTAAATCAAGTTCAACTTAATGAACTTGATTAACCACTTGTAGGTACTCATCAACAACACCACTTGTAAAATGAAATATAACAATTTTGAAATTTTAAGAAAGATGCTGATTCATGCTCCACGATTACCAACTTGGGAGCTCCGACAAGTCCAGATTTTAGTCATGATAAGTTCTATCCCATGACGATATGAACATGGGTGAACCATCATCATATGGTTTACTCTTTTTCAGTTCATAAAATTCCTTTACCCCTTTGACCTTCCCGTCAACCATCTTACCAAAGATATGTTTCACATTGGGGTTAAAAGCTTTTTCAACATCAAAATCTTTCTTTTCAGAAAAAAAATTGATTTGAAATCTCAACTTTTCCAATTTTTTGTTTAAAATTTTCAGTCCGCAATGGTGGAAAGTTTGCGTCATCCATTGGTGGTACTGACTTTTCTCCTTTTAGCTCAGCTTGTGGCTCCCCTAACTTTGACGAGTCAGATTCATCGCCAGAAAATAGCTCCTCTGATTTTGATGAATCAGAATCATTGCTAGAACTATCATCTGATTTCTTAACAACCCACTTGTGGTTGTCAAGATTCACCTTTCTTTTGTAAAAACTTTTTGAACTTTCACCAACCTCAAACTTTGAATTTTTGAATACTTTAAATTTTTCGGTTGATGGTTCATTCTCAACCATCTTTTCTTTCAGTTTTTTAGAGACTCCCTGTTTTGTTTGGATTGCCTTTGGACAATTCCTGGCAATGTGACCAACTGTTTTGCATTGAAAACAGGTTCTCGTCTCCTTTTTCTGATGTTGCTCATCATTCTTCATTCCTTCTTGCTTCTTCGCAAGGAATTCTTTGTTCGATTGCTTCCAGAATGAGCTCTTTTCTTCTTCTTCCAAACTTGATCCTGAAACAAATACAGTTTTTGGTTTATAAGTTTTCTCATTTTTATGATTTTCTGGTGGAATAAAACCTAAACCTTTCTTTTTGAAATTACCGTTATGGTTTGGTTTCTTTTGAAAATCCGAACCAGAACTGTAACCTTTTTTCTTGTTTAACCTTTGTTGAACTCTTGAGGTGTACTTTTTAGGTTTTTCAGTAAGATTTACATCTTTTATTTCAGAAATATTAATTTCTGTTAGTTTGAAAACCTTTTTAATCATTTCAGTTTTAACACCTCTTATTGGAAATTCTTCATCAGAATATAATTTGTCAGAATCATTCAAAGTATATGCTACTTTGAATGTTTCATCATTCAAATTATTTTGTGATAACAGGAATTCTTTATTATAAACCCTTTTGCCCTTTTTGACTGTTGGACTTGAAGTGTCGGACTCAGACTTTGACTTTGACTCTGACTTTGACTCCTCCGTTTCATCTTTATCCAACACCTGATCGACCACTTTCTTTATTAACTCAGACTCATGATCAGTGTCGGATGATGTGAAAGTAACATCAATGTTGTCTGGCAAGTTATCTGGATGCTCAGATTCCCACTGTAAGTTGGTTGCCTTTTTGACTCTTTCTGAATTAGGATTTCGTGGAGAATATCCATTTTCGAGCGGCGGTGGACACTTGTTATAACTGACACTTTGTTTCTTACCAGAATTCTTTTCTTCAGGTTTCTCTTCTTCAAACGCTTTCATGCCTTCCACTGTAGGATAAATCCTGTCAATCATATAAGAAGAACATGAGTAACTTTTCAATAACCTATTTACTCTCTCAGTTTCTATCCTCTGAGTTTCCAATTTCTGTTCAAGCTCAGCACATATCTCAATGTAATAATTGACGACTTTCTGCTTTGTCATGTACGCTCCATTGAGTGTCTTCATAGCTGTTGCTTGTTCACTGCTTGACTCATTATATTGATTCATAGCTTTGTTTAAGACATCATATGATTCTTTCAGTCTGTTCATGTTATGAATCAACTCGTTGTTGTGCTTTTTCATAGTCTCACAGTTTTCACATTTCTCGGACACCTTTTCTGCATCAGCTTTCTTTTCGATCTTGAAAGCTGAAATTTCTTTGACCTGCTTCTTTATCACACGAACATCTTCAACATCACTGTCATTTTTCTCAGCTCGTAATTTTTCATATTCTTTCATTCTGTCTGCATAATACGAAGTATTATCATCACTATCATCTTGTTTTGTAACTTTCTTCTGTGTCACTCGAACATTTGCATCAACATAATTATCTCTCTCAGCTAGAAATCTTAAGTGCTCTTTCATTCTGCTTGCATAATAATCATTATCACTATCTTCAACGATTGGTGCTTTTCTTGAAACCCTTTTTACTTCCTCAGCAGTTGAATCGTCAAAGATTTGAGCAACAAATGCCTTAGGCTTTAAGAAATTTTCATCTGGACAATATTTGTCCCAGCTAAAACCTTCTGGCAATCTCTCATCATCTTGATCTATCAAACCAAAACAAGCTCTTTTTGATGATGACTCTTCGATCATTTCCTTCTTAGCATGTGAAATTTGTGGCGATTGTTGTTGATACGGCTGTTGAGCAACTTGATGATAAATCGCTTTCCGATAATAATCATTATTGCCGAATGGATTTTGAGCTCCACTTGCTTCGCAGTTTGTGCATTCTCGCTTGAAATGCCCTTTTTCCCTGCAATGAAAACAAGTAACTTTAGATTTATCAAATCCTAAAGTAGAAACATTTGCATCACGGAAATCATCTCTTCCCATAATCTGTTTAAACTTCTCAGCTCTCCTTAACACACTAGCCAAACACCACTTTATATCCATTAACTCCATCTCCTCAGCATCGATCTGATCGTAATCCTCTTTTGTCAACATCGGATTTCCGATCCTTCCTGCAACTAAGCTCTCATAAGATTCTAACACGGTCACCAACAAAGACATATGACCTTTTGCAACCACTTCCTAGAAATTCTGACCATTCTCAAGATTTAACGCAATGTTACATTGTAATACTTTTCCATTCTTGGTTGCTGAAAAATTTGGATAGAATGATGGATATGAAGAGAATCCAGTTTTGTTGTTTGATCCTTGAGATGATCCTCCAGAAGAACTTTTTGCATTGAAAGCAGTTTCAATTTTTGGTGCAATGTGGGTCTTATCATTAGTACCTCCTTTGTAATATAGACCAATGTCTTGTTCACCATCAAAGTCCTTCATTCTCGCTATCTTTCGTTGTTCCATCTCTTGAGCTTCAAGTTGTTCAATGATCGTTGTCAGCGTTAGATTGTCAAATTCAGGTTTATTTTTCAACATCATAAGATACGTGCCCCAAACATCTTGTGGCTATGCATCGGCCATTTTTTCAATCCATTCTTCATTATCTTTATTGATATTCAATCTCTTCATGTTCATCACCAAATTGCAATATCTTTCTATAATCTGCTTGGTGTTTTCAGTTTTTAATCCACGAAATAGATCAAATTCTTTCTTCAAAAGCGACATTTTGTTCTTGATCATCTCTTTACTTCCAACAAACTTCGATCTTAGTTCTTTCCATATTGAATGTGCACTTCCATTGTGTTGTAGTAAAATCAAGATTTCTTCCTTAATAGCTTGCTGTAAGAGACTAACCATCATCTTTTCACTCTTGTATTTCTTTTTCTCATCAACACTTAGATCTTTAATAGCAACCTTCTCTCCGTTGTCATTAACCGGTCTAATATATCGATATTCAATACATTCCCATGCGTCTAAGTAATTTGCTTGAACCCAATTTTCAAAACGTTCCTCCCATCCACTATACTCCTCAATACTCATGAGCTTAGGCGGTTTTTGCATGGTGCCCGTTTCATTTTCTGTCATCGTGTTCTGAGTTACAGTGATCGGAGTTGCGAAGGCGTTGTAGAACTCGTTCTCCATGTTTCGGTTTCAAAAATTTCTCAAATTCAACACTTTCAAACGAATTGGATGATGTTTCACACGATCTGGGATTGTTCCACACGACCTGGACAACTTGGTGCGAAATGGTGCAATTCGTGCGAAATGGTGCAATTCGTGCGAAATGGTAACTCCTTGATGCGACCTGGGTGCAATTCGTGCGAAATGGAAGTGATTTCAAGTGACCTGACACAACAATGACCAATTCGTGCGAATTGGGAGTTCAACTCGTGCGAATTGGAAGCAATTTCAAGCGAATTGATGCTGATGTCACCCAATCGGCCGGATTTTTGTCAAATTGATCAACTTTTAGTTCCATTTTAGGTCTGATACTTTCAAGGATTTGTTAAAACAGTATTTCGCACGTTATATGTGAAAATCAAGCCATTTTATTCGTAAAATCTCTGTTAATTTTGAAAAACTTGTAAAAGAAGGAGTAGAAATCAGAATTTTAGATGAAAAACAGCTGAAATCGGTAAGAACTCTTCCTCCTGAGCTCTGATACCACTTGTAGGATCGTTTGCACGGCCAAACGAGTCATTCAGAAGAGATCTCGTCCAATACAAGAGGCGGAATCAGACGTATCGGAGTTATTTCAGCTGCATATACACTAGAATCACTTAATCTATCTCTTGTATTGATTTGATGACGTTTTACAACCTGGAGATACCTCAGCAGAGCTTCGCTACCGGAATCAAAACCTTACAAATGAAATGATCAAGCTCACTATATATAGGCAGACCCATTTCGCATGGAATTGGCTCATGCGAGTTGGCCAGTGCCATTTCGTACGAATTGGACATGTTCCATTTCGTGCGAATTGGACAACTCTCTCTAAAACTTTATTTTCTCGTACTACGTGACTTGATCTATCTAATCTTTTACAAAACTCGATACAAGACGAAGTCAACAGACATATGCACCAACAAGGGGTGCTTGGCTCATTTGCAAACCTTCCCTTGGCAAACCACCTCTCTCACACTTCACCCACCCACCACCACCACCATCACAACCCACATCCACCACCATCATCCATCATCCATCATAGAGTGTGTGAGTAGTCTCGGGATCCAAGATTGATCGTAAGAGTTCTTGACAATCAAAGGCCATGTTTGCCTAAGTCTCTTACATCACTTGGTGAAGACAAGTGTTTAGTCTAATACTTTTTATTTTTAATCTTTTCGCACTTTTTATTTGGTTATGTATTAATGACTTTAATAACTAGTTTCTTATATTGAAGGTGAGTCTTCCTTATCGTTTGTCTGTGGTGTCTTGGCATTATTTTACTGTCTATATAAAATAAAAGATTTTCACCATTCATATCTCCACGGTCTATATGGAGGTATGTTGGCTACCTGGTCGGGGGTTAAGGGAACGGTTTGGTAAGAGTCTTGCCTTGTTCAGTGTATAGATCCTGCAAGGACCTGGGTCAAGTTTAGTAGGACCTCCTTCAATACCCACTGGTATTGGATGGCGGGGGTCCGAACTCCTTAACCCCCTCATATGTAAACTACTATTAAAACTTTAACTCGGCTACTTAGGACTGTATCCCTGCTGACTCAGACTACTTAGCCGAGGGTAACGTCACCTCCAGAAGAGGGGCCTACCACAATATGCATTAATAACTTAATTAATTATCTTTCAATAATCCAACCCTTTAGGATTGTATCCTTGCTGACTCAAACTACTGGGTTGAGGGTAACGTCACCTGCAGAAGAGGGGCCTACTACAATAACTAAGATAATCTCTTAAAAAGTGCAAAAGTGCGGAAATAATCAAAGGTTACACTAAACACGAGTCGGATCCAAGTGATTCATCTTGTCTATCTGTTTTTTATTTTATTTTATTTTTCAGCATTTTAGTTAGTTTTATTTTCTTTTTAGTTTAAAACATTTTTCTAAACTTTTGATTTGATTAGACGTTGAGGATAAACCTGTACTAAAAGCTCTTGTGTCCTTGGACGACCTCGGTATCTTACCAACACTATACTACGCTCACGATGGATGCACTTGCCCATATGTGTGTTAAGTGTGTTAGTAAATATCGTGTTTTATAAATTTAAAACTTGGCTAAAAAGTGTTAAAGGGCTTAAAATATACATTAAAAATCTATAACACCACACGCACATCACAACCCATTTAGCCCATAACCATAAACCTTTTCTTTTTAAACCCGTGTGATGAAAATTCGATTATAGGATTATGTGTTTGTATAGTTGTGATTGATATTTGAAAAAAATCAGAAAATGTTGCGAAAAAGAATAGAAAATCATTGAGAAAAGTACAAAAATATGAGTTAGTAGTTTGTGGAATAAAAGGCGAAAATTGTTGCCTTCTAGTTCGATGTTTATAGATTAGTTTTGTTTAGAGTAGTCGTTTGTAATAAAAATCGAATTTTCCATCACCTTCGCCACTTTAAAATATCTGATTCCCTACCCTTAGCCTAGCCACATTACAACCCTTCAAAGACCTTTTGACTTGTGCATAGTATTCATGTTCGGTGGTGGAGAATGATTGAGTTGCAAGCATATGCGGGTACGTGTTCTATTCGGTTTTGAGTGATTACTTTAAAAAGGTGCTAATACATCATTCAAATTAGCCAATCTGTAAACCGAGTGGAGTGAACATTGTGAGGGATATGTATGATTTGTGAGTTTCAAGGGCGGGTTAATCTTGGATAACCATTCTTATATGATTAATCATTTATTGCTAAATATGTTGAAAATTGTAAAAAGTTGAACCGGGTATGACATTAGACCTTAACTTACGTCTCAAGAATGGGAAGTGTGCTTCTCGTTCAACCCATGTGAAAGTGAAAAAATAGATTTGCTTGAGGGCAAGCAAAAGACAAGTGTGGGGATGTGATACGTGGTCAAAAACCGGTGTTCGTATTAGTTTAAGTTGATGTTTTTACGTGACTTTTAATTTCGAATAGCCTACTTTTGATTAAAATTGTGTTTTTCAGGTTTAACAAAGTTTAAGGAGCTATTCAGAAGGTTTACAGACTACCGGGATGAAAAACGGACCACCGGAACGGAACACAGGTCAACCACGAGTGAGGAAACAATCAAACAAGAAAACCACCTCACAAAGGGGCGTCGGCGACGCCCTAGGGTTGTCGTCGACGCCAAACAAGGAGTTCCGTAGGTGCAAATTTGCGTAGACAACAAAAACTCACATCGGCATATTTTTAGGAGTTCTGGTCAGCGTCGGCGACGCCACCAGGGGTGTCGGCGACGCCGCCCCATGGTGGTTGTCACGAAATTCTTGTTTTTTCTTGTTGTTGAAGAGTTTTAAAGCCCGGGTTGACCTATTTTCGGGGGTTACGAAGGGGAGAATGTTAAAACACCTTCTTGGGATCATTCCTCATCATCTAATCCATCCCTAACCTATCTCTAATCAACCCTTCATCCCTAACCTTCACCTCTAACCTAAAACTCGAACCAATTCTCCATCACCCCTAACCCTAATCGATTCCACCATCATCTTCATCCTTCCACCTCCACCTTCAAACCCTAACCTCCATCACTCCTCAAAGACTCAAAGGTCATGGCTCGGTGTTCGCGCTCGTCGCCCGGTGATCGCGTCCATTCAACCATGAGCGGCTAGTCTCTTCGGTTTCACCCCGATGTAGATTGTTGTAAGATTTTCTAGGGTTTATGTATTTGTATTTTGATTTGATTTTGTGACAAATTGTTTAGTATTTGAAATCTTTGATAGTTGTCTTGCATTTGTTTCGAATTCGTAAATTGTCGAGTGATGATAAAATTTGACTTTGCAAAATGGTTATGTGCAATCATGCCTTATCGTAGGTTAGGATTTACATGTCCGAGGTAATAAAGTGCATACGGTCCGTTGTCTATGACGTTGATAGAAATTGGCACCTAAGCTTCGTGATAGAAATCCGTTAATCACTATATACAATTGAATCAAGTTAAAACATGTAGGAACCCTAGGTCTTACAATTATCGAACCGTGTGTGGAACTTGTTTCTAATTTCTTGTTTCTAATTTCTTGTTTCAACCATTTAGCTTAGTTTGCAATCTTAGTTAGCAAATAATTGTTTTAGATAACAACCAATTGTCGGTTCACTCTGATTTCTTTTCCAATCAAACAAACTTATAAAAATTAGCAAACTTCATAATCACATTGTACATTTTTGTAAATAGTCTAACTAATCGAACAGGTCGTGCGACACTGACCACATGCTCTTCGTGGATACGATACCCGACTTACCCTAGCTACCTAGGTTTAATTGGGTTTTTGACTGATCGGGATGATACGGTCACGTCACCTATCGTACATATAGCAAAGTATGGGTAAGATCCAGATATCGATCCATGGACGCGGGCAGACGCAAAAATACTAAATATTTGTCATCTATTTACCGGTAAAAAGATAGGCGAATTGATTTTAAACTAAAATTATTTAAACTACATTTAAGACATAATAGACTCCAAATATGAAAATATATAGTATCTTGTTTCGCAAGCAACCTAAGTATGTTATCTACATCGGACATGACACGAAAGTACTTGATCAATCTTCCAATTATAAAAACAATTAGTATCCCTTTCGGGAATCCTAACATGATAATCCTTCGAAAAGTTAACGCGATAAACACACTTTAACCACCTAAAATCATTCATTAACGAGCTATTGATATACTTTCATGCGAATCTTGTAAAGATAAGTTAGTCATCCGTTAAGAGTTTTTAACTTCATTTATTAACGAAAGCAATACCGAATCACAATATAACCACCAAAATAAGCATAAAGTAGATCATATCACAAACTATTCCATCTTGCAAGTCTTGAACATAAATTTACTAAGAAAGCAATTTTAACCAAAATTACCAAACAAAGATCATCAACCATATCATGAACTTGCAATAACACCATCTAACCCGTTAAAACCCTTATGTGTAAGAAAGCATTCTTGATCAAAATCAGATTTATCTTTTATTAAACCAATACCCATTTCTAGTTTCATGGTGTAAACACATTAACAAGTTAAAAGTTTACTAACAAATGATTAATCAAGGAGTGTCTCCAAACTAAAGATTGTTCATGAAACAAGTTTCTTGATGCTATTACAATAATACATAAACATCAGCTGCAATGCTTGAAAATGTGATCAAAATACATGTTAAGAACAAGAAATCAAACCACAAACAAGAAAGGATTTGATAGATTGGATGATAGATAGGCTTCTTGCAATCATGAGACTTGAAATCGATCAAAGCAGATAGCTCTCGGACCCCAGAAATCGCCCAGAAACTTGGAAAAATACCCAATTGTTGGATCAGTAACGAATGCTCTGTTTTATAAGGATTTTTCATATTTGCACGGCCGTGCACTTTATGTGCACGCTCGTGCACCAACAATTATTGCGTGACGTCATTGCTTCGGTGGGTCAGACAAGTGGATGATTGGACGGGCTGGTCTCAGATCTGCACGGTCGTGCACTTCATATGCACGGTAGTGCATGGTCTTGAAATCACAGTTTCTATGAGGTTCAGGTAGTACACGGGAGTGCACTTGGTTGCACAGTCGTGCGTCTACGAGAAGTCGGTTGCACTGGCTTGTGCACTCCCCGTGCTTCCGGCATCGTAGGTCATGCACGGCCGTGCATCAGCTGTAACTTCAATAGAATGTGCAGAAATCATCCATAATGCCCTTAAATCCCTTCTTTTTCTCCAACTTTGTCTTTGGTACACTTTTTAAGACTTGAAAATGGAAAAGTACCTGATTAAGTACCTAAACAATGAAGGTCAAAAACATGTAAAACGAAAGTAAAATGGGGGACTTAAACATGTATAAGTTAACGAATATCAGGGAGCGCGTTGAGGTCCTTCAGGTCAGTACCGTCTCTATCTCTTAAATAAATAACTAAGTTAAGGAAATTCAATAACTTGTTCATTTTTGCCATGAAGGGTTTGCAGGTTGAACAAAAACTCATCACCAAAGACACAGACTTGGATGGCAAGGACGTGGAGATTGTTAAACTCCAACGTCGCTTGCGCGAGTCACAAGAAGTGCTAGAAGTTGAAAAACAAAGGGGGGGGGGGATTCGCTTGAGGTTGACTTCGCGACTGAAAAGGTAAAACTTGAGTCTGCTGAGGAGGCGTGCAAGGTTAGCCAAGCGGCCTTGAACGTGGCTCATGACAATTACGCCGAGGTTCAAGCTACTGTGGAGCCCCTTATCAACAACCTAGATTGGCTTCAAAACTATGGGGTTGCCCATGTGAGTTTCACGCTTTTTCTCTTATCTGAATTGTTTTAACTCTTTACTTACCTATTTCCCCTTCTTTGGACATATTACGAATTCTATCTTGGATTCCGTTGAGCTTGACCATGTAGTGCGCTCACTGTGGCTTCACGAGCTGCTGGCCATCGCGTGGGTTATGTAGAATGCGCAGCACATGTTGAGACTGTGCTCGACATTCATTGGGGCACTCGTCATTGTTCAGTTAATGAATAGGCAGATGATGGACTGCGTAAGGCAGAAGACGCTTATGACAACCTCTTCTTGCCTGTCATGGACTTAGTCTCCGAGGCGCTTAAGATGATGACTACGTGGCGCGATTAAAGGCCATCTTTGAACCTCAGGAGACAGTGGAATTAACTGACGATAACGATGATGATGCTGGTGATGGTAACACAGAGTGAAGGTTGAAAGTTAGTTTGTAGGTTTTTGTTACTTAGGCATTTGTTGCCTTGTAAACTTCTATCAGTTTTTTAATGTAATCTTCACGCAGTTGTGCTTATTAATATCAACAGGCGTTTTTGTCACTTCATTATCATGTTACAATTATTGCATGTGTTAGCAACTTTGTCTAGGAAGCGCGAATGAATGAAAGGGTACTCATGTTGGAACATTGTAGCCCGGTTCCGCGCTTTTTTCATGGGAATCTTGGAGACTTAGTTCATGAACTTGTAATTTATTATAGTGTTTTTGCGCATACTAAAAGTTGAACATGCATATGTAACTTGAAAAATGCCATAGGAAGTAACAAGGAAAAAAGATGTAAACAACACTTGTATTAGTAAACTTGTCAGGCGCGTGGCCACCGCTTACAAAGGTTGTGCATTACATTTAAAAACTTTTCTCCCTTGTCTTGTTTCCTAGGTGTTAGACAATGTAACCATCTGAAGTACGTATGTTATACGCACCTTTTTCGGCATCAGAGGCTGCATTGTCATGAGGAACATTTCTTGAATTTACCATCGGTTGCATTGACGGCCGTCAAGCACGATGGGGTTTGATTTTAACCAAGATAACCGCCCTTGAGCCATGGATCTAGCTAAGGATGGTCTCTCCGGTGTTTATTTTCAGTGTGATGCGATGAGCCCATCGATCACCCGTTCATCCAGTCCTCTAGATCTTCTTTGTTTCCTTGCGCACGTTCTTCAAGAGCCGTTCCAACTTGCCACTCTTCAGAGCTTTCTCGATTTCCTTGCACAGGTTGAAGCAATCATATGTCAAGTGCCCGGTATCTTTGTGAAACTCGCAGAACAAGTTAGGGTCTTGGCCCTTCTTGCTGCGCATTGGTGGTGGATCTTTGAGGTCCAATTTCTCCGTGTTAAGAACCTCTAAGGGAGTCTTAGTCAGCGGAGTCCACTGTTTCTCTTGATTTTCGCCTTTGTTTATCTTTGTGTACCATATCTTGTCAGTTGTGGCTCGGGCGTCTTCACCGCGGCGGTGTCTTTCATCGTCGTTGTGCGATCGGCTTGACCTCTAGTCGGAGTGTCTCTTCCTCTTGTCGCGCTTGCTAGAGTCACGCGTATAGTCTTTCGAATAATGACTTGTTGAGTAGTGATCTTTCGAATAGTGACTGGACCTCGACCCAGTCAAAGTTTCTTCTGTCTATGCGACAATCTTTGTTGCTTCTATTAGCTTGTCCCACTCTTTTGGCATGCCATCACTCCTGGTGATAGTCTTGATTAGGCTGTCACAGCGTATGGATTTTTTAAAGTGGCGCGAATGAGGTCCTCACTGACCCCTCCAATCTCCAAACACTTTTTGTCGAAGCGAGTTATGAAATCTTCTAACCCTTTACCCTCGCGCCTCCAGATATCCATTACCTCGGAGGTGTCGCGCTTGTACCGCCGCTGCTGGCTGAAGTGGGCGAGGAATTTTTCTTGTAGATCAGTCCAAGATTTTATTCTCCCTTACGGGAGGCTGTTAAACCATGCGCATGCTGCCCCTGTGAGAGTCTGCACGAAAAGATGGCACCACATGGGCATGGTCCATCATCCTACTATGCTGACGCTTATGAACCATTGAATATGGTCATCTGGATCGGTTAGATCGTTAAACTTACTGACAGCCTGTGGAAGCTTGGCTTTTTCAAATGGCGCGAGAGCAATCTTGTGAACAAACTTTGACTTCTTTGCTGCCACTGCTGCTGGTCTGTAGACCAGGCTGTAGTCGTGCTCAGCCGATGGGTTATATGCTATTCGCGCCCGTGGCTTGTAGGGTTCATGATTCTTTTGAAGTCAGCTAAAAACTGAGGTCTCCTTTTGTTGATACGTCGAGTCCTCTTCATCGGTGTCTCGATCCCAATCATTGTTTATGTTGCGTGGCCCGAGCCGGCTACTCAACAGAGGTTTTCACTATGGATGAGAGTGAGTGTCATAGTGGCTCTCTATTTCTCCATAAGTGTCGCATGTAACGTGCACACTTTGTGTCCTTGGTGAGGATGATCTTTCATGCTGTTGTCTTCAAGTGCGCACCTGGTGCGGCGTCTCGTAGTTCGCTTATCTTGGTGCATGTGTCACCAATGGAGATTGTTGTGTCAGGGCTTGAACTAACCGTTGTTACGCGCACAGTTGTGCATAGATGAGATTTAAAGTCGCCTGACTCTTTGTATACCAAGAGGCGGGAGTTTCCCCCTCTGGTAGTCCTGACATTGCTGGGAAATCTAATATTGCAGGTGATGAGTGTCCTGCAACACGACTTGTTGGAGTCACCGTTTGGGTGATACGGATACCACTTGCGCAGATAACTCCTGTATTTGTGTTTTCTCCTTCGACGTACTCAAGAACGGTTAGGTTTTGGATGTGCGCGTCATCCGCTACCGTTCCCAGTTGAGGGTTGTCACACCCTAAACGATGACGGAATCATCGGAGTGAGACGAAATAGATTGCTCATTGCATCATAACACTAAAGTGATAATATTAATTAAGAAAACTGATTTCATTTCATTCAAAGTAGGTTACAATACAATGAAACACAAATACAACATGTTTGAATAAAATAAAAACAATACAACAACAACTACAAAATTAATACAGCATATTAAAACCTAAGACGTCTATATGTGTATCTAATCGTCATCACTACTTCAGTTTCAAAGCGACGTCATCCTCAACCTGTAACATGTTTAAAATAGAGTTCAACACAATAATGTATTGGCGAGTATACAGGTTTTCATACATAGCATAAAAAGATAAGTTTTAAACAATTCCACATGGCAAGCTAGTCATACAAGATAAACAATAAAATCGGCATGTGTTTAACTAATCCAACCAAGATGAAACACAATAAGCTATTAACATAATCCAACGTTCACAGGTGGTGCGTTAATCCTATAGCGCTATATATGTCAAGGATAGGCTCGTACGAAGTTAATGATAAGTCTAACACAAAACATATAACCCCAGATTTAAAGTATCAAGTAATCAAGTATGCATGCATGTATAAGGAATGTTTGTGCATTTTGGAAATAAGTATGAGTGTAAGTTTATAGTTTAACATATTACACCCCAAAGATGGTAAACGAAAGAGGGGGTTTCAGGTATACTCACAGTTTTGCATTAATTCTTCAAAGAATCCCGTGAGCTCTGTCGAGTTGTTGGAAGTAGCGCGGAGACACCAAGGTTACCCTATAGGGCAAACGAAGGCGTAAGTTGGAGTTGGAATCGTATAGATTTAAAGGACAAAATGTATAAAGAAATAATAGTGGGTAACAGATATATATTCCGACTAACTGTGATGAATAACGCTGAATCAGAATACAAATCAGAATCTCGAGCAGTTCATAAACAGTGGCTTCGTACGAAGGCACTAGTGGCTTCGTACGAAGGTATTGTTTGTAAGTCAACCTTTGTTTTTGAACGTTTAACTATCTGTTAGTTATGTTCGATGGTCCTGATAGTCTATTATTAAACATAAGTTAAAAGTCAGAAATATCACAGAAGTCATGCATGGGGGGTATTTCACCTCGTTATTTAACACCAAAGCACAAATCAGTAGAACTGATCGGTTGGTCATGTTTACAGGAAAAAGATTATAGGAATATAATGGTTATGTAACACCCCGCGTTTCAAAAGTCAAAGTCAAAGGAAGAAAATATTGCTAACTGTGATCTGTCACTCCTTGCTTAACTATTGATTTTACTTCATCGACTTGTAATCGAATTCTACTAATTGTGTGTTTTAGTTGTATTATGTGGAGTATCTATAGCAATCGAGGTTTAATTGCATGTTTAATCGCTAATCTATTTATCGCTAATCGCATCACAATCCCATTCGCAACTCGAATTATGTGTTCTGGATATTGTTTTACGTGTGTGTGCTATTTGTGTGTTACTGTGCATGTTTATATTATGTTTGTGGTGATTACCCGAAACGCAATCGCAACGCCATCGCAATGCAAGCTAATCGCAACGCTAAACGCAAGTTTATTTATGTTGATTGTATGTAAATATAGTTTGTGTGACTATTAATTAAATCTATCGTATCGCTTAATCGACACTCGCTTGAACGCATCGCAACACGCAACGCACAAAACGAAACGTCGAAAACCAACTCAAAGCAACCTTCGATCGAATTACCATTCGATCGAATGGTCATCCGTACGGATGACCATCCGATTGGATGGCCATCCGATCAGGATACCATCCGATCCGTCACTTGTGCACACCTTTCCTCTTTTGGCAACCTATAAATACCCCCTATCACATCACAAACAGTGATGTGATAGCTCTCTCGTTCGACCAGCGCCTCCAGCCCTCTTTTCTCTCGATTTCTCGCGATTCTTGTAAGTTTTCAACTCAAATCTTGTACATCTATCATCTATACACACTTCTTCATCATTTTCTCCTTTGAATTTTAACTTTTCACCATGAAATCAGCTGATTTAAGGTGTTCTAGGATGATGTCATCATGGGGTTCTTATGAACTTTAAGATTTGGCTTCATTCTACCAAGAACATCTCAGATCTAAGGGATTTCAACATGTTTAAGCACTGATTTCGCAATAAATCTAAACATTTTCAGAATTTAAACAGTTGAAAGAAGGTTTTCACAAGTTTTCTCACTCTTTTACACTCAATGCACTCAAAACTGATAGAATCGGAACTTATTCAGGCCTTCTCCCGTTTCTAGTGAAGTGTCAGTCTGAGATCTGATTCCTGTCAAGGAGACAACCGATTTCGGGTTGAACATGAACAACCGTCAAGAACAATTAACTGGTCGGATTAGGGTGATCCCTGTTCGATCGGATGACTTGGGCCTGATGGAATTCCCGTTGTTTAACACGTTCTCATACCGTCTCGATCAAACCGCAAAACTTTTCAAAACTTATCAAATTTTCAAGTTTTCAAAACGATTAGGACGTGGAACGGATTGTCGTCCGATCGTATTGCCATCCGATCGAACGACTATCTGATCGGATTATACTTGGTCTCCAACACTTAAACATTTTATAATTTTCAAAGATCATCAGTTCCTAACGGGTTGTCATCCGATCGGAAGACCATCCGATCGAATAACCATCCTGCTGTGAACTTGTTCTCTGAGAAATGCCTCGCCGGACGGATCGCCATCCGATTGAACGACCGTTCGACCGGACGACCTGAAAGGTAGAGATACTTCTCTGTTTTCAAAATACTACAACTAAAACTTCAAAGCCATCATCCACAAACACATCCATCCGGATTGTCATCCAATCGAATGACCATCCGTACGGATTGTCATCCGATTGGATGACCATTCGTCACTTGTCTCACTTGCATCGTTTAACGTGTCGTCCTTCGCTTATGCTATCATTAACTGTTCAGACTAATCTCTCAGCGCTCCCTTCAATCCAAGAGAGTGTTTATTTACTAAACACGATCTGTGAGTATACTCGATCCCTTTTTGCTTTACGCACTTTTGGGTGTTACATACGTTACTTATACTAAATCACATCGATCACACAACGCAAACACTTTTATACGCTACCCAACTCTGCATGTTGTACGTGTTACTCGATGAATGCTTGTATGTTTTGTTTACACAGTGATTGTTGCCTGACACCTTAGCAACGATAGTACTATAGTTTGGACTCAGCACCTGTCGTGGACAGGGGTTGTTAAGGGCTTTACTTCACGTGTCCTAGTGGGGATATGTGTTGCACATTCTACAACTCGCTGTCACGTCTGTGCATATTTCATTGTCGATAACCTACTAGCTTCACTTTGCTACATGTTACATGCTGGTTACGCGTAAAACGATTTCGCTATCTATTATATTATCAAACTTGTATGTTCACCTTTACACCATGTGTATTGACCTCTATTTTAACGTATGTGATAGGTGTCTAGGATGCTTTGCTTGTTACTTGCTGGAATCGAGCTAGGATGGAGTCTAGAAACAAACAATTTAATTCTGAGTTGTCGAAACAATGTTTTGTCTTACGATATCTATGTCTGTAATAATTAGTTTATTTGGATGAGTTATGGTATGGGACATAATATTAATTAACAGGTAAATTAGTTGTTATGGATTTCTCCTGGACAATCTGTTTCGCTCAGTGCCGCGCCCCGATGTTTCCGCCATCGGTTGGGGTGTGATAGATTGGTATCAGAGCCATAACTATAGGGAATTAGGCAAGACTCGTCCTAGTCTGGGTCGATGTCTTAGAAACGACCTAGTCAATAGTCTAAGTACCAACAGACCAACTTGTGCATACCCAGTAAGGGTTTTGTACGAGCTTACTTGCTATTCTCGCTCGCACTCGCTAAACACTCTCACCCTGCCTTTCCTAAGGCAGGCATACCGCACACTATTTTTGAAATTGAACGAGTGATTAGATTGAGATTAGGTGTGAAAACCGCAAACCCTCGATTGGATCGCTTGTTCGACCCGTGATTTTTACTATAAACACGAGAATTTGCGTTAAATCAGGAGTGAAATCCATACTTCGACGCAAATTTTCCTCTCTATCTCATAAAAAACAGGAATAAAGTCGTTAAGTCAGGGGTGAAACCCAAACCTCGATGACTCGTTCCGTCCTCTATTTTTTTGGTTTTACAAAACTCTCCCCAAAGTCTCGACGGATTCCAATGACTCGCGTGCTTGAATAACCGAAAGGATGTGTGCCATTAGCCGAATGCCGGTGATAGAGCACAGTCTAGTAGGCTAAAAAGGATTTCGAGTATATCCTTGTGAATAGTCGAATCACTTTGGGTAGTCGACATCTATCAGCCGCAGACAATCCCTTTTCGATTTTATGTGTTTCGATTCTGGATTTTCGCCGCCGCTTTTCACTTTTATGTGGAATTTTATGTGATTTGTGTGGTTTTATCTGTTTACGTGTTTTTATTTTGGTGATTTATCCGCTTATCGTTGTTCGCTTTGATCAACACACCCGACTCGCACTGCACATCTATCTCAAAACGTCAACAAATCTCTTGCTATGTTACTCACTTATGCAATACTACTCGATGTGTACTCGCTAATCGCAATCGCTATTCTCGAATGCGCGAACCTTGAATGATAAGTAAATATGTGCAATATAGAAGGGTGAATACGTGCAAAATATAGTATGTCCTCATGGTTGTTGTGTTCTATGTGCATTGTGTGCTTTTTTGCTCTACGTGCTTATGTGCTTACCTGATTACGTGCTTACGTGCTTACGTGCTTACGTGCTTACGTGTAGACGTGTTACTAAGATTTAGTGGTATTAAGTATGTTGTGAGGTGAGATTCGACATATAGTGTCTGAATCCTGTGGCGATGTCTATTGCAGACAATGTCGTCATTTGGATCGCACACTGCTCACTCCGCTCATCGTAATCACGAGGACAAACGCATTGCTGCTCTCGTCGCTAAGCAGATGGCTAAAGTTATCCCGCAAATTGTCAGTGAGCTGAATGATAACGCTAGCAAGTCCTCTGACGAGCCCAGGACTGATTCTCCCCGAGATACTTTTAGCTTCAAGCAGTTCAAAGCCTACGGACCCAAAGAATTCACCGGAGAAGATGGGCCAACTGTCATGTTTCAATGGTTCGATTCTATCGAAGTCATCCTGCGCCAAAGTTGTTGTCCTGATAATCGCCGCATTGTTAACACCACTGGCGTTTTCCAGCCCAGGGCTCTAGACTGGTGGACTGCCAAAAGAAACAAGCGTGGAAATGATGCAGCCTATGGGCTTACGTGGGATGAGTTGAAGGACATTATGATGAAAGAGTTATGCCATCCCCGTGAGCTTTAGAAGCTGGAGGACGAGTTCTAGCACATCAAACAAGAGGGTGGCGACAATGCTGGTTTAACTGCCCGCTTCAAGCAGCTAAGTATCATTTGTCCAGGCCAAGTTACTACCCCTGAAATCACCATCAAGAAATACATCCGTGCTCTACCGGATTGTGTGGCTGATTTCGTGCAAGCCGCGAAGACGACAACTATTGAGGAAACCTTCCTGCTCGCTGCCGTGATCAATGACAATCGAGTTCGGGTTGGTTACTTTGATAAAGCCGCCAAGAATCTTCATCAAGTTACCGCTGCTCCCACCGCTGAAACCGCCGTCGCACCGCAAGCTTCAAAGTCTTCCCGTCGCAAGAGAAAGAACAACAACAACAATAGTAGCAAGAATTGCGCTGTCACAGCCGCCGCTCCGCTCCGCTCCAAGTTATCACTGCTCAACCGCAACCCCATAACCGCCAAGTAGTGGTCCCAGTGACCAATGCACCTCCTGCCAAGCGTGCATATACTGGTCCTCACCTGCTCTGCCCTACCTACACTTATCATCATCCTACTGGGATTGCTTGCAGATTCTGTGTTCACTGCAACCTGTATGGCCACTTTACTGCTAACTGCCGTACTGGTCCACGTCCAGCTCCAGCTCAAGGTCAAGCTCCTGCACCACAAGCTCTCCTTCTTGCTCCCCAGGGCCAACAAGCAGCTCCTGCACCCGCTGCTCATGCTAGAGCTTGCTTTACATGTGGTGATCCCAACCACTTTACAAACATGTGCCCCAACAGAGTGGTGAAGCAAGAGCCACAGCAGCAGCCGCAACAACATCAACAGCAGCAACCTCAGCAGCAGCAGCAGCCAGCAGCCCGTGGACGTGCTTTCAACATCAACGCCCGCCAGGCTCAAGCAGATAACAATGTGGTTAATGGTACGTCTCTCGTAAATGGTATATATGCTTCGTGTTTGTTTGATACTGGAGCATATAACTGTTTTGTATCGTTTGAATTCGAAAAGCTCCTCAATCGTAAGCGCGCCCATCTCCCCTCGACGTTCGATGTTGAAGTTGCCACTGGAAGGACCGTCGCTGTCAATTCTATCCTACGTGATTGTACGCTTGAACTCAACAATCACGTCTTCCCTATCGATCTTAACCCGATGCAGCTTGGTAGTTTTGACATCATAGTAGGCATGGATTTTCTTCGCGAGAATCGTGCTGAAGTCGTTTGCTTTGATAAAATGATTCGTTTCTCGCTCGCTAATGGTGATCAATTATGTGTTTACGGTGAAGTCACATCAAAGAAACTCCAACTTATGTCGTGTGTCCAAGCTAGCAAGTATCTCCTCAAGGAATACCAAGCTTTCTTGGCGCACATTGTAGTAGCGGAGAAAAAGAAAGTTAAGGCAATGGACAAGGTGCCTGTGGTTTGTGATTTTCCTACTGCCTTCCCTGATGATTTACTTGGTTTACCACCCAGTCGTGATATTGATTTTCGTATTGACCTCATTCCTGGAGCCAACCCTGTTGCTAAAGCTACCTATCGACTCGCTCCGTTCGAAATGCGTGAACTCTCGAGTCAACTCCAGGAATTGCTTGACAAAGGCTTCATTTGCCCTAGCACCTCTCCTTGGGGCGCGCCAGTTCTTTTCGTCAAAAAGAAGGACGGGTCGTTCTGGATGCGCGTCGACTACAGGGAATTGAATAAGCTGACTATCAAGAATCGTTATCCCTTGCCTCGAATTGATGATTTGTTTGACCAGTTACAAGGTGCTACGTGTTTCTCAAAGATTGATTTACGCTCAGGCTATCACCAGTTACGAATCCAGGAGGAAGATACACCCAAAACCGCTTTTCGAACCCGATACGGCCACTATCAGTTCGTTTTTATGCCTTTTGGTTTAACCAACGCACCCACGGTTTTCATGGATCTGATGAATCGCGTGTGTAAACCCTTTCTCGACCGCTTCGTCATTGTGTTCATCGATGATATCCTGATTTATTCAAAGTCGAAAGCCGAACACGCGCAACATCTACGTTTGGTTCTCGAATTGCTCCAAGGGAATCGACTCTATGCTAAGTTCTCCAAGTGTGAATTTTGGCTGAAGGAGGTTCAATTCCTCGGTCACATTGTCAATAGTCAAGGTATTCGCGTTGACCCTGCGAAGATTGAAGCTGTTAAGAGCTGGGTTACACCTAAGAACCCGTCTGAAGTCCGTTCTTTTCTCAGACTAGCGGGCTATTATCGCCGATTTATCAAAGGATTCTCTAAAATCGCTATACCGCTTACTTCTCTCACGCACAAAGATAAGCCTTTTGTTTGGGGAACTGAACAAGAGACTGCTTTTCAAACTCTGAAGCTTATGCTCTGCAACGCTCCCGTTCTCGCTTTACCCGATGGAAACGATGATTTCGTTGTCTATTGCGATGCCTCAAACCTTGGCCTCGGTTGTGTTCTTATGCAACGGGACAAGATTATCGCTTACGCATCTCGTCAGCTCAAGATCCACGAGAAGAACTATACAACCCACGATCTCGAGCTTGGTGCAGTTGTTTTTGCATTAAAGATCTAGCGACACTACCTTTACGGCACCAAGTGTACGGTCTTCAGCGACCATAAGAGCCTGCAACACATCTTGAGTCAAAAGGAACTGAATATGCGCCAACGCCGCTGGGTTGAACTTCTTAATGATTACGACTGTGAGATTCGTTATCACCCTGGCAAAGCAAATTTCGTTGCCGACGCTCTAAGCCGACGAACCTATTTGCATAGCGTTCGTAGTATCCAAGCCTAGCATAATCTCGAAACTCTTATTCGTGATGCCCAACATGCATGCTTTACCGAACGCACTTTGAAGAAGGAAAGGATTCTCAATAATGGCGAACAGTTGGTGAATAAATCGAATGGGATATTCCATTATCTAGACCGAATTTGGATCCCCAAGCGCACCAATTTACGACAAATTCTGCTGGACGAAGCCCACACGTCTCGATATTCTATTCATCCCGGTGCTGACAAGATGTACCAGGACCTTCGCTACAAGTACTGGGCATGAAGAAAGATATCGTTATCTATGTTTCAAAGTGCCTGACTTGTTCAAAAGTTAAGGCCGAACACCAAAGACCCCCTGGCTTACTCGTACAACCCGAGATCCCTATGTGGAAATGGGAGAGCATAACCATGGACTTCATAACGAAACTTCCGCGTATGCCATCAGGTCACGACAGCATCTGGGTTGTCGTTGACCGTTTGCCTAAATCTGCTAATTTTCTGCCAATACGAGAAGACTATAAGGTAGAATGATTAGCACGAATCTACACCGACGAAATCATATGTCGACACGGGACGCCTCGCGATATCATCTCTGACCGCGATGGTCGGTTTACCTTGCGTCTTTGGGAAACGTTTCAATCTGCTCTCGGTACTACTCTTAATCTAAGTACCGCTTTCCATCCCCAAACCGACGGTCAGACTGAAAGAACGATCCGTACCCTTGAAGACATGCTTCGTTCGTGTGTCATAGATTTCGGTGGTACTTGAGACGCGCACTTACCTTTAGTCGAATTCTCGTACAACAACAGTTATCATTCAAATGGCACCATTTGAGGCACTATACGGAAGAAAATAACGGGTCCTGAGCTACTGCAAGAAACGACTGACAAAATCCTCCAAATTAGAGATAATCTGCTGAAAGCTCAGAGTCGTTAGAAAAGTTACGCCGATAGACACCGCAAGCCCCTTGAATTTGACGTTGGCAATCACGTACTCCTAAAGGTTTCACCTTGGAAGGGTGTGATCAGATTCGGCAAGAATGGAAAGCTCGCGCCTCGATATGTTGGACCCTTTAAAATTCTAGAAAGAATTGGCAAGGTAGCCTACAGACTCGAACTACCGGAGGAACTTAGCAACGTCCACCCGACTTTTCACGTTTCAAACCTCAGAAAGTGTCTGGCCGAGCAGGATTTACAAGTGCCACCTGAGGATCTACAAGTGGACGAAACATTACACTTCATGGAGAAGCCTGTCGAGATCACGGACCGAGAAACCAAGAAGCTCAGGCTTCACACATTCCTATTGTGAAGGTTCGCTGGGAAGGCAAACGCGACGCAGAGTTCACCTGGGAACTCGAAAGTGACATGAAGGCGAAGTACCCCCAGCTTTTTGTTACGCCTGCGCCTTAATTTCGGGACGAAATTCCCTAAAGAAGGGGAGGCTGTAACACCCCGCGTTTCGAAAGTCAAAGTACAAGTCAAAGTCAAAGGAAGAAAAGATTGCTAATTGCGATCTGTCACTCCTTGCTTAACTATTGATTTTACTTCATTGACTTGTAATAGAATTATACTAATTGTGTGTTTTAGTTGTATTATGTGGAGTATCTATAGCAATCGAGGTTTAATCGCATGTTTAATCGCTAATCTATTTATCGCTAATCGCATCGCAATCGCATTCACAACTCGAATTATGTGTTCTGGATATTGTTTTACGTGTGTGTGCTATTTGTGTGTTGCTGTGCATGTTTTTATTATGTTTGTCGTGATTACCCGGAACGCAATCGCAATGCCATCGTAATGCAAGCTAATCGCAATGCTAAACATAAGTTTATTTATGTTGATTGTATGTTAGATATAGTTTGTGTGACTATTAATTAAATCTATCGCATCGATTAATCGACACTCGCTTAAACGCATCGCAACACGCAACGCACGAAATGAAACGTCAAAAACCAACTCGCAGCAACCTTCGATCGAATGACCATTCGATCAAATGGTCATCCGTACGGATGACCATCCGATCGGGTTGCCATCCGATCTGTCACTTGTGCACACCTTTCCTCTTTTGGCAACCTATAAATACCCCTGTCACATCACAAACAGTGATGTGACAGCTCTCTCGTTCGACCAGCGCCTCCAGCCCTCTTTTCTCTCGATTTCTCGCGATTCTTGTAAGTTTTCAACTCAAATCATGTACATCTATCATCTATACACGCTTCTTCGTCATTTACTCCTTTGAATCTTAACTTTTCACCATGAAATCAACTGATTTAAGGTGTTCTAGGATGGTGTCATCATGGGGTTCTTATGAACTTCAAGATTTGGCTTCATTCCACCAAGAACATCTCAGATCTAAGGGATTTCAACATGTTTAAGCACCGATTTCGCAATAAATCTAAACATTTTCAGAATTTAAAGAGTTGAAAGAAGGTTTTCATAAGTTTTCTCACTCCTTTACACTCAATGCACTTAAATCCGATAGAATCGGAACTTATTCAGGCCTTCTACCCATTTCTAGTGAAGTGTCGGTCTGAGATCTGATTCCTGTCAAGGAGACAACCGATTTCGGGTTGAACATGAATAACCGTCAAGAATAGTTAACTGGTCGGATTAGGGTGATCCCTGTTCGATCGGATGACTTGGGCCTGATGGAGTTCCCGTTGTTTAACACGTTGTCATACCGTCTCGATCAAACCGCGAAACTTTTCAAAACTTATCAAATTTTCAAGTTTTCAAAACGATCAGGACAGGGAACGGATTGCCGTCTGATCGTATTTCCATCTGATCGAACGACAATCCGATCGGATTGCACTTGGTCTCCAACACTTAAACATTTTATAATTTTCAAAGATCATCAGTTCCTAACGGGTTGTCATCCGATCGGAAGACCATCCGATCGAATGACCATCCTGCTGTGAACTTGTTCTCTGAGAAATGCCTCGCTGGACGGATCGCCATCCGATTGAACGACCGTTCGACCGGACGACCTAAAAGGTAGAGATACTTCTCTGTTTTCAAAATGCTACAACGAAAACTTCAAAGCCATCATACACAAACACATCCATCCCAAACGAGTGGCAATCCGACCGAATGGCCATCTGATCGGATGACCATCCATCCGGATTGTCATCCGATCGAATGACCATTCGTACGGATTGTCATCCGATCGGATGACCATTCGTCACTTGTCTCACTTGCATCGTTTAACGCGCCGTCCTTCGCTTATGCTATCATTAACTGTTCAGGCTAATCTCTCAACGCTCCCTTCAATCCAAGAGAGTTTTTTTTTACCAAACACGATCTGTGAGTATACTCGATCCCTTTTTGCTTTCTGCACTTTTGGGTGTTACATACGTTACTTATACTAAATCACATCGATCACACAACGCAAACACTTTTATACGCTACCCAACTCTGCATGTTATACGTGTTACTCGATGAATGCTTGTATGTTATGTTTACACAGTGATTGTTGCCTGACACCTTAGCAACGATAGTACTATAGTTTGGACTCAGCACCTGTCGTGGACAGGGGTTGTTAAGGGCTTTACTTCACGTGTCCCAGTGGGGATATGTGTTGCGCATTCTACAACTCGCAGTCACGTCTGTGCATATTTCATTGTCGATAACCTACTAGCTTCACTTTGCTACATGTTACATGTTGGTTACGCGTAAAACGATTTCGCTATATATTATACTATAAAACTTGTATGCTCACCTTTACACCATGTGTATTGACCTCTATTTTAACGTATGTGACAGGTGTCTAGGATGCTTTGCTTGTTACTTGCTGGAATCGAGCTAGGATGGAGTCTAGAAAATAACAATTTAATTCTGAGTTGTCAAAACAATGTTTTGTCTTGAGATATCTATGTCTGTAATAATTAGTTTATTAGGATGAGTTATGGTATGGGACATAATATTAATTAACTGGTAAATTAGTTGTTATGGATTTCTCCTGGACAATCTGTTTCGCTCAGTGCCGCGCCCCGATGTTTACGCCATCGGTTGGGGTGTGACAGGTTAGTTGTGTCCAGAATCAACAGCATCAAGCGTATCAACAGTTGATGATGAAAATCGTCAGAAATTGATTGGAAACTGTGGCTTCGTACGAAGGCAGGAGGTGGCTTCGTACGAAGCTGCTGTTCTTGAGGTAAAACAGCTCGGTTTTGCACCATCTGAACCTCTAATTATCTGAAATAAGTCCTAATATGACTCCACGGCTATTACCTCAGCTGTAAACATCAGTAGAACTTGGTTTCGGTTCTGTTCATGTTTAAAAGTTTGAGAAAAAGAGTTCTAAGATGGATTATCCACACTTTCTGTTGGTCCTCAATCTAGTTGAGAGTTTGTATCAGATGCCTAGGCGAGGCTGATGTACCAACAGATTCGTGAGACACCTAAGTTTGAGAAAAAGTTCGTAAAAATTTAAAGAAATGTAGAAGAAGAGTTGAAATAATTAAGCTAACACTCACTTTTGAAGAGTAGGAGTGAGCTTCTTGGAGTATCAGCAATTTGAGAGAGTGGAGTAGGAGTGGAAGGTTGAAAGTGAGGGAAAGGGGTTGTATTTATAGGAAAGAATTAGGGTTTTAGGGCAAAATGGGCTGAAAGTGGGCTCGGCTCGTACGATGGGCCTTCGTACGAAGGTAGGTGGGCCGGCTTCGTACGAAGTTGCTGGGCCTTGGCCCAAATGTTGCAATTTTGGTGATTTAGTTGATTTTAAGCCATTTTAAGTGTATTTATGCAATGTACAAGTGTAGTGCAAGTATAAAAGATCGTAATAATGTATTTTTCATGTAAATTAAGTATGAAGACGTATGAATTTGCATAGAGTATCAGTAAACACCAAGTATATATGAATAATGTATAACACAAGTATATAAAAGATAACGTTTTCCATTATGATTCAAGTCTCGGATTACAACGTAGGAAATGAAATACGATTACAAAGGATCACAAGCTTCTATAAAAGGAAAGTACAAAGGACTTGCTAATTAAAGAAAGTTACAAGACGCGGGGCGTTACAAGGGTGTTGTCCGATTGGTGGGAAAGTGATTCCTTTATCAGCCATAGATCAAGAGAAAAAACAGCTCAAAAAAGAAGATGAAAGTGATTGTAAAAAATTGGTGGGCGCCAATGAAGAAACACCAAACTAATCTGGTGATTAATTTGTGGTTTGTGCCTCGACAAATAAGGTTAATCTTCTTTGTCTCGTCCAAGCTGCGATGATGATCTTGCAAAACACTAAACACACTGTCAAGCTCGTTACGAGGAGGGGAATAGGGGGTTCTCCTCGTAACCACAATCCGACGTGAGAATAAGTATATGTTTTGAGGATAATAGTGTGTGATTAAAGTGAGAGAACAAGAGAGCGATCCCTAAACCTGGAGGTGAAGTTCACTATTTATAGCCGAGGTGGTTTGTGAAGGAGATGGGCTGATGGGCCTTGGGCCTATAGTGGACAACAAGGAATATCATTGTGTCTCATCTTCCACAACCTTTGGTGCTTCTAGGCGAGAGGGTAGTTGGCACACGCTGAATGGATCCACGTGTCCTGACCGTTGTCCTTACTGTCTGGTCTGTCATCAACGGCTAAGTGGAGATCGTGGAGCAGTGGTCGGCGCACATTGATTGGTGCCACGTATGCATCCTTATGCACCTTTTTGTCTCATGTACGATTGTTCATCGTGCAGCATGATCGGATACAGCCTGTTGGACGCTCATTGGTCCACTGCTCTGCCACTTGTACCTTTGGTACTTCTCCTAGGTTTATCTGCGCTTCCTTCCTCCGCGCGGCTCTTGGGAATATCCCGTGTAGCCGACGCAAGGTCCAGGAAGGAAAGGTTTTCATTCAAGAAGCTAAGTGTCAAATCTGGTTCTTGTGTTAACCCTGGCCTCGCGCGCGACCTAGGTAACGCCCGATTAGCCGGCGCGAGGTTGGGAAGGCTCCTGAACTAGTCTGATAAGAGTATGGTCTTGCGCGCGACCTGAATAGTTGGCGTAGGATTTGGGACCATACCCCTTCAACCAGAGAGCTAGATCTTCACATGGCCAGATTATCATCCCTGAGAACACATGTTTATCCATCGAATTCAGCAATGAACTAATTAAGAACCCTACATGGAGACTGCTTAGAAAAAGATTAAAAAATAACAAAAAATGAAATACATAGGTATATATATGCATGTATATGTAGTTCACTATTATATATAAATGTAATAATATCAGGAAATAATTAATACACTAATAATCTGAATTAATAAGTATGTCAATCAAAGGTTAAAACTGATTTTAGGAAAATCCCTTTTTGTTTTCGATGAATTAAGATCTCGTGGAGAAATAACATAGATATCCATCAACATAGTGTGTTACCCTCCAATGTCTCGCTATCTCTACTGTCACCCTCTAATCTATGTTCATCTCTATCATACCAACACCATTGGTCCTCCAGATTACATCTTGCCGCCACCAACTTTGATCACCAGCATTCAGAAAACAACGGCCACTCCCCATCACCAAGAACCCCATCGCAAGCTTCGTCCCTCATGAAAACTGAACTTACTGCAGATTTGAGTCTTCATATTCAAGTTAGGGTATCTTTCTCCCACACCATCACCACCAGACCACCACGGCCTCACCACCTTCATATAGAACCTATTGTGTCGAATAGAAACTCGTATCTCGTTGCATATGTAGTTCCGGCGACCTGGAGCGACATGAAATTGAATATTAGGATTGATGAAGATGAAAGCATGTGAGAGACATATTAGATATTACTTGTAAAGCAGAGATGACAGATCAAGTGGCTAAAGGGCCACGTATGGGATAACGTGGGGAGAGTGTGATGACCAGATTGTGCTGCCATCATCTTTTGTGTACACGTGTAACTCAAAATACCATCATCAAAAGTGAAGTGTGCTGATGAAGCACAAAGTACAACCCTACATAAAACACAACCAAACTACAACGCCTAGTTACCTGTACAACCAACAAAATAAACAATAGAACAAAGAAAACAAAAAACACACCTAAAGCATAAAGTACAAATCCACCATGCACAAACAGGTTACAAAATTATAATATATAGTTAGTGGGTTACCGGCTGGGTCAGAACGATATATTCAAAAGTCACTAAAAAAGTATGTTATTGTATACAAAGGCCAAGCTATTTGAACAAAATTTACACCAAAAGGTATATAAAGATAAGCATGAAGGTTGTGCATTACAGTGGGTCTGTTTATGTGTAGAAAAAAAGATACATGACAATGGTGTATTTAGAGATGAGTGTCGGACGGTGTAAAAGTCCGAACGGTTTAAAAATGTTTAAAAAAATCGGATGGTATAAAAACAACGTCACGAAAATTCACGTCGAAACATAGATTAAAAGAACTCGCGTGTTCATATAAAAAAAATTCTTTTGGTCAAAAATCTAATCAAGGATAATGTAACCAAATCTGTAAAGTGGGGTAGAGTGCTTAGGTGATTAACGATGATGAAATGAATGTAAGACGAATAAGATAATCAAACACATAGATTTATACGAGGAAAAGCCCTTGATCACTAGTATATCGTCGGCGCAAAAACCTCGGGTAGTGAAAACTATCACTACAAACTATATTGCACAATCAAAAGTGATTACAACTTTAGATGTTGATCAAGGGTATTACAACTGATTGCTAAGAGTGTTGTGTGTTTTTTGGTTCGTAGTGTGTGTTTGCGAGAGTGTGAATTGTGTCTACTAACACTTGATCAACCAATTTTGAATAACACTAACAACTAAGTCCGATAATCATGCAAGACCACACCCATTCCTCATGACCGTTGTGGAATAAGCACGTGCAACATCTTTAACGAATTATCCTCGAGATTCCAGCTAAGACTCAGTCCACTTCGTTGATATCCTGCACATGAACATAAGAAAATATCGAGAACAATTGTTAGAAACCATAAATAATAAGGATCCTTGATACTCTGAGTCCCTGCACTACTCGCTAAGGATAATTGATCCAGACAACACCTCAGAATATTGGATTCATAATTGTAAAAATCTATGCCCTAACAAAAACGATACCCATAAAAGGCACGCCATAGAAAATTCGTTAAAAACTCAAAAATGATAACTTTATTAAAATTTAGAGGTTGCAGTGTAAATCGGTTAAAGAAAAAAAATCAACCAACTTATTTTTTAGAGGTTGTAGTGTACATAAAAAAAGTTAAACTAAAGTGGAGGGGGTATTTATGGGTGATAGTGACAAAATAGCCTTTTATTGGTTATGTAATGTACCGATTTCCATCGATTCCGGTATTCCATTGCCAATGCTTCTAGAGATGTTTTGATTGTCCTATCTTTTCCGTCGAGTATCATTTTTATCTTATTGACTTAAAGCAAGAACTAATCAAACTCTTTCGTTAATAGTTGCCTTATAAGGCACTCTCCATGACTCCACGTCTATTCATTTAGTTTTTTTAAGCCAGAGCCCAGTTTAAACCATTAATGTGTTTATATGTTGTTATTGTTATTGTTACTATTACTATTATAAACGAAGCCTTAAAAAGCTTGTCACACCCCGACCCGTGGCGGATTATCGGTCGATTATTCAAAGGTTATGACACTATTACATATACCAATATTTATTCGTGTCACCATTTAAAATGTCACATTATGCAAAACAAATTCCAAATAATCCAAACATAATTCAATACATAAACATAGAAAAATTCATTTATTTAGTCTAAGGCAATCCTACATGTCCTCGGTCCATGCATCCTCACACCCCGTTCCTGTACCATGTGTTAATTATATTTGGGTCAACTAAAAGAAGTTGGCGAGTACCCTAGAAACAAATCTAAAGTGAAGGTCACAAATTTAAGTCTGGCAAAATAGAAATAAAAAGTGAAAGAGATCGACCTTAACACCTGCTCAGGATCGTGTTGTTGTGAAGACGAAGAAGATGGATTCGGACGTGTTACAGGACAAGCAGATGGTATGATGTTTTGTCAGTGGAAGAAGACATTGAGGGTTCTAGCAAACACTCTATTTTCACTTCGTTTTGAGGGTTGTCTAGGGTTCTTCAATTTTAGGCCAGAGAAACCGATCGATATGAAGCGACACATGATCCTTTTTTTGAAAAACACCCAAAGCCCATAGTACAACCCATCCAAGCCGAAAGTTGTTGCTTATTTATAGGGTTTTAATTACAATTAAAGGACTTGGATCGATCGAACTAAGTGCTACAACTGATGTGAGAATGATTGCGAGTGTGAATGCAGTAAAAAATAGTGTAATCACGAGTGCATAAGTGTCCTACATCGATCTGATCCAGTCTATTTATAGTACAATGTTCGAAATGAAGCCTAACTAGAATTCCGAGATTCCCGAGATCTTGAGCAGACTCGGTCATTGACCGTTGGCTACCGTCCAATAATTTTTCCACACGTTTTCCTCATCTAACTTGACGAGATTTCAGAAACACCTCTCCTACTAGCCGTTACATGAGAATATTCCTACAAAAATACATTTCTCAAGAGAAACAACTGATTAGTAGTAAACACATTCAATCAGGATCCTGAGTCCTTAGGATCCTTCTGTACAACTACAAAGCCCATAAATCTTACCCTAAACACCCTCTACCTACCATCAGTGTGGTAAACTAGGGATGAGCAAAATGGACCCGGTACCGGTACCGAATTTACCGAACCGGGTACCTTTTCGGTACTGATTCGGTACCGACTTTGACATTTTCGGTACCGGTTCGGTACCGGTATTTACCGGTTTTTACTCTCAAATACCGGTATCGAACCGTACTGGGTATATTCGGTACCGGTACCCACTTTTGAGGATTTTCGGTATCGGTACTTTTAGTACCGAGCTCATCCCTATATTAAACTCCCTACTCCTTTAGGAGTTCATCATCAATGAAAGCCTCCAGTAAGACAAGGCATGCATAACAATTACAGAGGAGAGCACGAGATGTCCTGGAAGATAACAAAAATGATATCAAAGAAATATCCTTAGATCCTCAAGATCTTAGCATTAAAGTGCTCCTGGGAACGAGATCCCTCAGGATCTTGAACAAGAACTTGTCCATTAATTTTTTACCAAAACAGGTTTAATGTTCAATTATGCAATTGAGGAAATAGGAAAAATGAGAACAATGTGTGTATGTGAGTATAAGTCAATAACAAAGAAGACCTACTTTTCTATGAGGTTAAAAATATGAAGTTACACTCTAGTTAGATCTTGACCATTGCACAACTAAGGATGACAAAAAAAATCAAACCAATCTATACTATATTATAATGCATGAGTGAGGGGTATTTTAAGATACCTAAAAAATAAGAACTTCTTCCCTCTTTATTTATAAAAACACCCCTAAACTGAGGGTAACTTGGTCTTTTAAAACTAATTATATTTTAGTCCCTCATATTATTACACTTAAATCCCTTTATTTTAACAAAATTATGGCTAATTAGTTATGCTTATCCCTTTTCACAACAAACTTATAATTATTTTACGTATTCTTGTCATATTTTATAAACTATAATATTTTAAAAAAAATCCAAAGCTACTGTGATGACCTACTCATTTTTGTCGATATTTCGATAGTTGTCTTGGTCAGTATTGTTGTGTGAATTAAAATGTACAAGTAGATGATGCATTAGTGTACAACTGATTAAAGCAATGTGTCCTATCACATTTCAAATGCTCAAGACTCTCTACGTTGTTGTCATTAGCATCAGTTTAATAATATTCTAACCCTTTTCACTCCAATTTTTCGTTTGATTAAGATTGTTCACCAATTTGTTCTGGCGACTAGATTAAATTTCGAAACCTTGCACATACGGGTTTGATATTAGCTTTGTTCGTATTCTGTATGTTTGTGTATTTACTTGGTTGGGTGCACACGCTTACATGGATTAGCAGGTAGTAGATTGACATCAAACAAACTCACTTGTTTTATCTAATTGGTTGTATTAAAAAACTTTATATAATACCATATTCAACAAAATGGAATTTTAGTTTTCATAAAAAATTATAAAAACGTTTTTAGAAGCATTTTCGTCTTTATAAAACCTTTTTTTATAAAAACTTTTTTTAGAAGTTTGGTAAATAAGTTTTCCACCAACAAACTTTTAGGAAAAAACTCTATAATCTAAACATAATACATCTTCAAAAACTGCATACCAGATTCTGTTGCATTTTTTTAGGATTATAAGTACAAAAATACTTTTATAGATAATATTAGTTAGTTGAAAAAAACTACATGTTATTCAATTCGTTGGTTTATAGGTTTTATATATAGCATAATTCATTAATTTTTTTCACTTCAAGAAACTTCTTGTTCTTTAGAATTTTTAGTTTACAGGTATTTCAATTTTCTGTTGTGTATAACTTTGATTTATTCTTCTATGCTCACAATTAACATTCATCTTATTTATTATTCAGTGGTTTTAGAGCTTCAATATTTATCATTTCAGATCTTTACACAGGTATGTATGTTTCTAAAGCATGATATATTGGTTTTGGACTTACATTTCCTTATTCGTGTACTACTTTATATAACTTTTATTTATGTTTAAGACTTATTTTTTTTATTCTTGTGTTGCTTTATTGCATCAATGGTTTATTGAAGTACATGATAATTTAAATTCTAAATTTAATAATTACTAGACATGTGTAATACTTATGACATATATCTACCACAATAATGTTACCATAAATATTATACGAATAAGAAAACTATCAGAAACGAGTGCCGCAATGCAAAGTGTCACCCCGCCGCATCGCGCGGGCACTCTACTAGTTAGACAAACACAAAATCGCAACCCAAAACATCAGAGACAAGTATTCAAATACATTAGTTCAAAAAAAGTTACAGATATGAGACAACTATGATTTTATGCAATAAATGTTCTCAATTATTCGAATCACACAAGGCTATTTACTCAAAACATAGATGCAAATGAAGTAATGTATCACCTCATCAATGTTTTAGATTTTTATTTTTATTAGGTAACATAATTACATAAAGATTTATTATGTAACATAATTACGAAAAGATTAAAAATAATATTAAAAAAGACATGGGAGTCTCGGTAAGTAATTTTGAACGATCTAATAATAGCCATATTAAATGCGTGACATGTTGAATAACTAGGTATCCGACACATATAATGGACGAGGCTAAGCATACCACTATATCATTAACGGCTTAACCTACATTAACGGCTTAACCCACCACACTATAAGAAAAAAACAGATCAATAATGTTACTGATTTAGTAAGAGGAGAAGGTTACCTTTAGTAAGAACTACAGAAACAAGGATACATTTATTTTATTATTATTATCATCATTATTATTATTATTATTATTATTATTATTATTAATAAAGTGACGTAGCTGGTTTTTCTTTGTTCTTTACTGTAACGCGTCAAACTGATACCGTCCAAATAACATCGGTACCTGTATATTATTTTTTCTTATGGTGTTTTCAACGTATCGCAATGGAATTTTTTTGTACCTTAAGCTATAGTGAATGTCAGTAACCAAACCAGTTTCAGCCAGATAATATCAGTACGATTCTAGTTTTTTAGTTTTCCATAAATATAAAATACATGTCTATATACTCTTGGACATATCTTTTTCAATTACTACATTAGATGCTACACCTAATGCTATACCGGTACCGTAAGACTAGTGGGTATGGGGAGGCTCATCCCCATGAGGATGGGCCGCCACATAAACGCCACATCACCATCCCATGGAGGATGGACCTCCTTCACTTTTGAGGGGGGTCGAGGATGGGGCTACCCCACCTAAATATTTTATAATTTTCTAAGTTTTTTATTAACTTAATAAAAAGTTTATAAAAATTAAAAAATACAACATAAAACAACATAAATAAATGCATTTCATAACATAAAAAAAATTACATTTCCTAAAAATAAAAGTACATTTCAGAAAAAATAAAAAAATTACACTTCCTAAAAATAAAAAAAAACCTACGACGTCCATTTTTTCTTCACCTCTTCCTTCATCCTCCGATAAACCTCGCATTCATCCTCCGGAACCGAGTCGAGATCCAACCTCATTATCCTAAAATCCTCCGCTCGAGCATAGTTGGCCGACACGTTTTTCTTGTGACTATATTTTTCGGCTGCAAAGTCTTTAAACGAACGGAATTCGGAAATCAACTCGTCCATTTTCGAAGACGCCTTCGAGCCGCCACCTCCACCCGAGCCACCCCCTCCACTCGAGCCGGCCCCTTTGCGCTTTCCGGCCGCCTCTTTTTTTGCTTTGTCCCTTCCGGTGGGACGTTCGATCTCGTGAGCAGGCAACACATCCTCGTCATATATCGGGTCGTCGTTTATGTCGATTTGACAACGAGCGGTGGAGCCTCCCGCACTATAACTTCCGGACTCGGAAGTTTTAGTCCGTTTGGCGGTTGCGACCTCATTTGGAACCGGCGCCCATTTAGGTTCTTTCTTTAAAATGTTCCATGCTCGGAGGTGCGGGAAAGGCGCCGGATTTTTTGTATCCCATTTAGCAATCGCAAGGTTAAGAACGTCCTCGTCGCTACTCCCACTAGGACGATTGATGTAAAGTGGGTTATAATACCCGCAAAATTCATTCACGGTCTTGTTCATTTTCCGCCACTTGCCCGATACGGAATCGAGGTCACGTATCGGGCCTTGCCCCATAAGCTCGTTAAATCTCTCCGTACATGCCTTCCAAAAACTAGAACCCGTTTGATTGTTCCCTAAAATTAAAAAAAAATTGCATTAGTAAAACTAAAAAATAAATCTTTTTAAATTTAAATTAAAAAAAAATTAACTTTGGTTCATACCAACAATCGGGCAAGTTGAGGCCTTAACATACGCAATTGCTAGCGCCTCCTCCTCTACTTTTGTCCATTTGATCGGCTTTGCTCTCGAACCGCTTTTTTTTTTGCCGTGTCGGGTTCGGTTTCAACCGCCTTCCCCTTCCCCGTGTTTTTTTCCGCTTGAGTTCTTTAGGTGGCGATTCGGGGACGACTTCATCATCATCGTCAAGTTGAACCGAGGGTTGCGGTTGGGAAGTTGGCGGTTGCGATTGGAATTGATCAAGTTGAACCGAGTTGCGTTGCATGAATTGTTGGAGTGCTTGGTATTGTTGCATTTGTTGAACTTGGGACATTTGGGAGAAGGCGTTAGGTGATTGTTGGAAACCCGTAAACGTAAATTGTGGAGACACCCACGAAGGATCCATAGTCGGAGTGTAAGCGGGACTCGAAAAAAAGTTAGGTTGGTTCGGGTTGGGATTGTTCGGGTTTGGGTTGAATGGATTCATGATTGTATAAAAAATGTGAGTGTTTTTTATAAAAATGGATGAGAATGGGAGAAGAATGGGAGAAATATTGAGGAAATGGTATAAAAATGAATGAAAGTGATATATATTTAAAGTGAAAAAGTAATATATTTTTTTTATTAAATCTAGCCGTTACCAACGGCTATTATTTTGAAATTGGGCCCGTCGACTTCGTCTGTGGGGAGCCGGATACGCCGGGACGGAAAGAGGGGGGCGGTGTGGGGGACCGGTGCCGGGCCTCGCCAGACCTAAGCCGACCCCCATACCGCTTGTTCTAACAAACTAGACACCATCCAAATCACTTGGCAGGAATCCCACCATTATTATACATATTAAACAAAAGTGTTCATGAATAGTAACATAACATTATTATATTATTATATATTTTATTATTATACATGAATAGTAACATAACATTATTATATTATTATATATTTTATTATTATAAATCATGTTAAACATATAGTGTTTATATTCTATAATGTTCAAGCTACGATATTTTATAAATTAACGTCGTTTACCATTTTTTCGTTTACTCTAATAATATAGTTTAATGATTTATTAAACTCAGAATATAGTGTTACGACATGCTTAAAATTTTTACCTGCGTTTCGATAAAAGATTTGTTCAAAATTGAACGAGTCAATTATAATTGTTTGTTTTTTTGTTCTTTACTGTGACAAACCGAATCGATACTATCCGAACAAATTTGGTAGCAGTATAGAGTACCTCTTTTATATCATAAGCTATAGCAAGTGTCAGTGACAAACAAAACTGATATTGTTGGAACAACATCAACATTGGTACCACATCGATTTCAACCGAACATCGGTATCGATATTTGTACTTTTGATATTCATTTTTTTAGTTTTTGATCCATATAAACAACTATGTATCAATATTCTTTTAGGCATATCATGACAACATTTTTTGGGCTTTATTTTACGGTTGCTATACAAAGTGCCAATTACGGCATCGATGCCTTATTCAATCAAATCGATACAGGGTGGCTTCCCGCCGCAACGCGCAGGGGAAGTCCACTAGTTATCATTATCAACAAGTTATGTACTTTTAAAAATCCGTTCAAAAAAATGTACTTTTAAAAATCAGATCATCACGTGTCATGCAAGCAAAGTATTATTTACCCGAATCACATCAAACGGGTCAAATTATCTTTACCCACACCCGAACCGACACATCCCCAAATTCCATTCAAACTAAACCAGCCCTATACAACCTAGGGTTTCAGAGTACCGTCCAACACACGTTCGTACATTCCAATTCACCAAAATTTTCCAATCAATCGAACAAATTTCACTCAAACGAACGATGCCTCCGAAAACCGCGAGAAAGTCCGCCGGTCCAGGAAGAAGAGGCGGAAGAACCAGAGGAGCGGCGGCGAAGGTAGCGGCGGCGCAACCTGATCCGCCGGAAGAATCTGTTAATCCGGTGAAAGAGGAGGATCCGGCTGTGGTTAAAGAAGAGAAGGCGCCGGTTGTGGTTAAAAAGGAGGAGAAAATGGAGAAAGTTGAGGAGAAACCTGTGGATGATAATGGAACAGATCATGCAAAGAGTAAGTTTTGTTTATTCTTTTGGATTTATACAGTTTTTGATGTTTTGATTTGATTATAGGTTTTAGTTTTGGTTTTCTTTAGATTTTGCTGTTTTAATCTGATTAGGTTTTAGTTTTAAGATTAGGTTTTAGTTTTGATTTTGTTAGATTTTGATGTTTTAATCTAATTAGGTTTTATTTGATTACATATGGTATTAGGTTCATGATGCGAGATTTAAAATTGTTGATATGTGCTGTTGAAGATAAATATGGTTTGGTTGATGATTTGTTGAGATGAGCTAATTAAATTTAAATGGATAAAATTGTATTTGATCTTATGTTAGCATAAGTAAATACTTCAGGTTCGGTTACTGGCATGGGGTAGATTAGGGTCTGGTTAGTTTTATGTAATTTAGGAGTAGGTAGAGAGGGACATTCGCCGTTTAGAAAAGTAAATAAATACTCCACAGTTTTACAACAGAATTAAGACTTTGATTTTGAGTAACGGTTCTTAGTGGCTGTTGTACGGTTAATATTTGTGTGAAAAGTATAAACATGGAGATGGAAACATGATATTTTGCTCTTTTGTTTGTTTTTCTTGGAACGGGAGTAGAACGGTAGCTGACAGAGATATAAGATAATTAACTACAAAGAGTGCTTTTGTTAAGGGTTAGGTGTTCTCAACACACCTTGTGTGAAAACAGAGGTTTTTCGTATAAGAAAATGGATGCAGGGCTGGCTCAACTATTTTGAGGGCCTAAAGCGGATTAGAAAATTGGGATCTTTTTTATAAAAATTAATTATTTTGCTTACAATGAGTCATGACTCATGAGTGATATAAAGATTGTCATACTGGATTTTACTCAAGTAAAGATTGCAGTAGATTGTGGTTTGGTTCATCAACTATTCGATCAACTTCTTCAAATTTGTGGTTCACAAAAAATCTGGGGCCCAAAGCGGCTGCCTATATTTTTCTATACATAAGGCCGACTCTGAATGGATGCTGTTGTTGTGAAGCAACATTTACTTATAGCATACACGGTCCTGAGTCACCTGACTTTGAAATTTGTAGTAGAATATTCTGAAGATAAAACAATATAAAGATAAAATTACATTCACCAGATACAAATATAGAGAAATTCATGATGTCAAAGGAGTGAATTCATGTGTTCATCGCCTATGTTCTTCAGGCACTGCCATTAAGAGACTTCATATTGCTAGATTTATCATATGGAAAGATAAAGAATTCACTCATCAAATCCCTTCTTTAGTCAGACTATTAAATTTGAAAGCTGACTGACATTTAAGTCTATATAGCATTTGCTATCTTCAAGGGGGTGCCTTTCTAAGGAATTCAATGCTTATCAGCATTATTTGTTTTCCTGAAAAATGAGTGTAACTCTTCTCATGTTTAGACTGTTAGTATAGCATTGGAAGAATCAACCTAGAACTTTTTATATTGACATTAAGTAGGACCACCGTATGGTTAAATTAACTTACAACAGCTTGAGGAGAGGGAAGCAATGGAGCTTTTTTACAAAACTGGAACAGTTTTTGTATTTATTTTTACCAGTTTTCATGGTAGATATTGCAACTATCTTGTGTTCATATACGAAGTATCAAGCACTGGAGCTGCTGCACGGTGCTTATTACATTGTTTTAAGCTATAACATCATATCTATCTAAGTTGGTAATACCGTAATAAAGGGACCTCTTCATTCGTGGACAAGATTCCACTAAGCCACATGTAAGTATTCTCATTGCCTTTATGCATGACAGGAGAAGACAGTGATGTGAAAGATTCCGTTGAGGAATATGAAAAAGGAGAACGGTTGGATTTGGAGGATAACGATCCCGAAGAATCCGAACCCGAGGAATATGTCGGTGATGATTATGATGAGAAAGTTGGCGAGGATGGAGATGTCGGTGAGGAAGAAGTTGAGGAACAGGAAGTTGGTGAGGAGGAAGATGGTGATGATATGCATGAGGCAGAAATGGAAGAGCCTATAGAGGAAGATGGTGATGATATGCAAGAAGAACATGAGCATGAACACGAACATGAACATGAGCAGGCTGCTGATGAGCATACTGACATGGTGGATGCTGATGAACAAGAACACCATGACGTGTTCAAAGAAAGACGTAAACGAAAAGAGTTTGAAATCTTTGTTGGTGGATTGGATAAAGACGCTACTGAGGATGATCTTAGGAAAGTGTTTAGCGCAGTTGGAGAAATTTCTGAAGTCAGGCTTATGATGCATCCTCAAACAAAGAAGAACAAAGGGTTCGCATTCCTTCGTTTCGCAACCGTCGAACAAGCAAAACGAGCTTGTGTAGAACTAAAAAACCCTGTGGTATTTAACAATTTATTTTCTTCCACCTATAGTATTTTAGGAAAATCTGATTTTGCTGTTGAAGTCAAATAACGTTATTCGTACCACCGAATTCCAGGTTAACGGGAAACAATGCGGTGTTACGCCAAGTCAAGACAGTGATACGTTATTTTTGGGTAACATATGCAAGACATGGACCAAGGAAGCTGTAAGTAGACTTGGGTCTCTTGTGTAAAATTGGTTAAACTGTTAAAGTTATTTGGTAGATATCTTTTACTCATAATAAATGTGAATCCAGTTAAAAGAAAAGTTGAAAAAGTATGGAGTTGATACCGTGGAAGATTTAACATTGGTGGAAGACAATAAGAGTGAAGGAAATAGTCGGGGCTTTGCATTTTTGGAATTCTCTTCGCGTTCAGATGCGATGGATGCTTTTAAGCGTCTGCAAAGGAGAAATGTGACGTTTGGTCTTGATAGACCCGCTAAGGTTTCTTTTGCAGATTCTTTCATCGACCCTGGTGACGAGGTCATGGCCCAGGTAATTGATAAGTCCGCTAAGGTTTCTTATGTCTTTCATCTGATCAAGAATTTCAAGTGGGCCTCTTTTTTAGCTGTCATACATGTAACAGAAAGTTGTTATTTTTTTAATCCGAGCTTCTGAAAAAAGTTAAACCTCAGGCACCCAAGATGCTCCGTTAATGGAGTGTAGGAATCCATTACTGCTTTATTGTTAACGTGTATACTAAAAATAGAGTTTTTGTAATCTTTTTTTAGCACGGTATATATTTGTATATACGCACACATTTTGCAACCTGTATTTAAACTTTATGCTTTTCCAGGTTAAGACTGTTTTTGTGGATGGGCTGCCGGCTTCATGGGATGAGGATCGAGTGCGGGATACTCTCAAGAAATACGGGTCGGTGGAAAAAATAGAGCTAGCCCGTAACATGCCCTCTGCCAAAAGAAAAGATTACGGGTTCATCACATTTGGAACACATGATGCAGCTGTAACGTGTGCAAAAAATATCAATAATGAAGAGATCGGTGAAGGAGAGAACAAGGTTAGTTTTTTTCTTTGTAGTATATTAATTTTATTTAGTTATTAGTACTTAATTCTTTTCATTTTTAATTGTTACGAATTTCAGGCTAAAGTCAGGGCCAGATTGTCACGACCACTTCAAAGAGGCAAAGGAAAACACCCCTCCCGTGGTGATTTTCGGCCCAGTCGTCCGTCTTCTAGTTCTTTTAGGGGCTCTTGGTCCCGGCCCGTACCACGTAGTCTACCTCCACGTGATATAAGACGACCTAGAGGACGTATACCACCTGTTGTTGATCGTGGTTTCAAGAGGCCCCGTCCCGCTGGATTAATGCCCAGACGGCCTGTTGTGCCCTTGCCACCAAGGGCAAGGCCCGCAAGGCCAGTGGCTCCTTTACCGAGGTCTTATGAGAGAAGGCCACCTGGTATGCTTCATTAATTCTAGTCGCCAATATTCATTTTTCGGATGTAAAGTGCATGTTTTAAAGTATATGCTTTCGTATACAGTTCCTTCGCATCCCAAGAGTAGCTTGAAGCGGGAATATAGCCGACGTGAGGAGCTTCCACCGAGAAGCAGAGCAGTTGCTGAGCTTCCGCCAAGAAGCAGAGCGGTTGCCGACTATGGCCCACCTAGGTCCGCCCCAGAGAGACACTCATCTTACAGAGACAGTTATCACCCTACACGCGGACCCCCTGCCTATGCGGATCTTCCAAGAGGGTCCTCTCACTCTTCATCAAGAAGAGACGCCTACACAGAGGTTGGCGGCTATTCAGCACGGTACGAAAGACCGCCACCGAGCTATCGTGAAACCCGCCCTCGAGATTACGAACCTCCAGTTCCTGGTTCCAAACGTTCATACGCTGCACTGGTAAGTCACTGTCGATATAAATCTATAATAATTACATGCATATGAACATTCTGTTATCACAATATATTCTTAACGTTTTCTTAAAATATTCTGTGAATATGTAAGGATGACGTTCCACCTCGCTATGCTGATGCTGAAGTACGCCAATCGCGTGTCCGTGTGGACTATGAAATGGGAGGTGGGTCTTCGCAATATGGAGATGCATACAGTGAGAGGTTTGTCTGTTTTATAGATTCATCGTTTTAAAAATGTAATTTTAGTTGGATTGTGTTATCTAACGTTTAGCATGAATTTGATTTGTCAGAATTGGAAGATCAAACATAGGAGGAGGATATGGTGGTAGCAGGAGTTCAATGTCTGGTCAGGATTCTCATGGTCTTTATAGCAGCAGCAGCCGTCAAGGCATGTCTTATGGTAGAGGTGTGCCAAGTCAGCAAGTTGTTATTTAAGGTTGTTAGGATACTTGGTTATAAGTCTGCTCATGTTTATTTGGATTGTGCAGGCTCTTACAGTGGTGGTGAGGGTGGCGGTATGTACTCATCGAGCTATGGCGGTGATTACGTATCTCGTGGTAGTGATGTATGTACCAAAGTAAATTTTGGATTTTTTTTTACATATTTTAATAAGAATGGGCGAGGATTTGATGTTTGTGTGTGTGTAGGTTGGTGGAAGCTCTTATTCATCATCACTATATTCTGGCCGTAGCATGGGCGGGGGTGGTGGTGGTGGTTACATGGGTGGGGGCGGATCCGGATCCTACTATTGAGGTGCACACCACTGTCTCATTTTTTACGCCAGTTTGTCTCGGGGATATTAATTGGTGCAGAATGCGTCGTCATGATGATGTCTACATGATGTGATCTTATAGAATCCTTATGTTTCTTTCACGTTGGGGGGGGGGGGGGGGGGGGGGGGGGTGGCTATGTTTAGGCAAAGTACATTTTTAGATTATTGGTTTAAGTGTATCAACTCAACCTAAGTTGTTTTTTAATTTGAATGGTATTTATTTACCATACTGTATATCTCATTGCCTGATGATTTTGCTGATTGGAGAAAGCTTTTTCTGTAAGAGTGCATGTTTTGGACCTAACTATGTAGATTGCTTGTTATCACATCTCTTACTGTTTCATTTCCGATTAGGTGTTATTTGACTAACTGATCGTGCAAAACTCAAAAGGATCTTAACAAGATCCAAACTGACAAAAGATGTTTACGTGAACTATTTTCAGTAGTATTATAAATTACAAAACAATATTAATACATTGTCTTTTTCCGTCCTGTTAAACACTGTTCGGTGAACCATACAGTGGCCGGTTGATGGACTGGCGCCCTTTCAAAACAATGTATTTGTACTAAATCTGGCAAAACGGGCAGGCTGGGTTGGGCTGGCTGCCGTGGGTTTGTGTCAGAACTGGTTTGGGTCAGAACAAACTAATTTAAAATATGATTATTTTGGTTCAGGCCAGGACGGGATCAGGCCAAAATGAGTTCGGGCCAGAATGGGCTGATTCGTAAAATGCTTATTTTGGTTTGGGTCAGGACGGGCCGATCTTATAGCAACTGAAATCAGCAAATTGAAAAGTTACATGAATCCAATAATTACAACCTGCAATATAAAAGCAACAGCTTTGAAAGTTGAACATAATTGAAGTTCATTTTGAGTTGGGAGGTCAACCCAGTTTCTTTCCAAATTCGAAATCTACAAAGCACAAGTTCTTTTTTTATTGAATGACAAACTAAAGTACTCCTAAATACACCATTTTGTCCACAATGCCACGCGAACTCTCACCACTTGGGAGTAATCACAAAGAACCAGTTCTGAAATTTAATTATGAAATTTAGCCCATTTCCCCACAAAGTTGATAGGAATTTGAAATTTTAGAACAAAAGATCCAACCGCCACTGCTGAAGATGTGACACGGTTAAAGATGGTGACATGGTAGCGGACGAGAAACAAGAAATCGCCACTGGAACTTGAGCTCAAAGACCTGCTAGACCCGTGAAAGGAACGAAAAGAGAAAACATATCGCACATTGTGACCCGTTCTTATTTTACTTCGGCCCATTCTGACGCTTGGAAATTTACCCAAAATTAGTTACATGAGCTTGTTTTGCTAGGTCTAATTTGTTACCCAAAATTAGATCCGCATGTTAGGGTGCAATGAACCCATAGGCTAATGACATGGTAACATGGACAAATATGATATGCGGATCTCTTTGAAATATGGGAAATAACTCGTTAGCATTCCCATGATGTTGATTGAAGATGAGAAAGCAACCTTTGTTTGCAAAAATGAACATGAGATGAGTTGTGCGACAACAAGCACAACACAAGAATGGCGCTGCGAAGTTGCTCGCTAGATAAATTTTTTATATATTTAGTTATTTATCTTTAACCGAAAGGATGTACTATTTGCAAGTAACGATCTAATGTGAGGGAGAGGCTCGTGATGGACGTGGTAGATTCCACGATAATAATGAACCAAGGCACGGGCACGCATGCGCAGTGGGGTGGGTCCGTGCCTCCACAACTCGCGTGGCACTTACCCGGCCCCATAACCCGTAGCTTGAGGGATTAGGTTAGGTGTTATATCCATCGCTCATCACACTGCTACCTCAGCGTCACATCATCTTCTTCTCTCACCTACACCATTCAACCCATGTTATAGACATTCCTCATCCCTCATCAATCACTCTTTATTTATGTTGTTGAAAAAAATAAGGCTAAATTGCACTTTATGTCCTTTAAGTTTGAATGAAGCTGCAGGCGGTGTCCTTTAACTATGAAAATTACACCTGATGTCCTTTATGTTTTAATTGCTTTACACGCGGTGTCCTTTTGTCTAAACCCAGTTAGTTTCTATGTTAAATACATCTATGTGCCACTAAATTGAGGGTGTAATGGTCAATTTATTCTTATTTAAAAATTATTTAAAGTTTGAATAATTTAAAAATCTAAATAGTGGTCGCACCCTCTTCCCCTCGTTTCATCCTCACCCTTTTTGAAGAACTCCGCCGGCTATTGTTAGCCACTACGTGTCCACGCTGACCACCACCTCCGGTCCTTTCCCTTCTCTCTCTCTCTCACTCACTTGTTGTCACCAACCCCTCATCTCCCTCTTCATAAAATCACTTCTTTGACTTTTGAGAGGTTACAGTCGCATCCATATATACAATAACCAGAGAATGTTCTCTGTTCAAAAGCATTTGAAAAAAGGAAACTTTCTAATGATACAAACTGCATATGATACTAGAAGAGAAAAATGTCTGGATAGTCCCTGTGGTTTGGCCTTTTTTCACCTTTAGTCCCTAACTTTCTAAAATTACAGCTATAGTCCCCAACTTTTCAATTTCGTTTCCGAATAGTCCCTAGTGCGGATGGACGTTAGTCTTTTCAGTTAAGTGGGTGTGAAATGACCTAAATACCCTTACTATTAAAAAATAACATTTAAATCAATAACCACCTTCAATCCAAACACACATTTTCTTCCTCATATTCAGATTCATCTTCAATCTAAACACACCTCTTCTTCCTAATTCTTGCTCAACCATCTGAATCAGATACGAACCATAACCACCTTAACTGTAACCACCGCTGCAACTCACCTCCACCACACAATATTTATGATTAAAGTTGACATATATGACAACCTTCCCCAGATCACCCTTCTCCAAATATTATTCAAAAAACAGATATTAAGTTAATCAATTCTAAGTTCTCTTCACTATAAGCCATCATTAATAAGAAACTTCACACCCATATTCGTAATCCGGATACGATTGTTGTGCCAGGTAATATGATTCATCAACAGGGGCATTCTCAACACCGAATCCTACGTATCCATCCGGATTACCTTGTTGCACGTATGAAGATTCACTCTCGTATCCGTAATTAGGATACACTTGATGCGCCGGGTAATATAGTTCATCAACAGGTGGAGTCGGAGCCTCGTTCAAGTCTGGCAACTGCATGTTTTGATCAACAGGAACACCAGACAAAACATCCTCCTCCTCATTAGCATCATTCACTGCTCACGAGTTGTTAGAATACTGCTTACAGAAATAATTGCCGTCCCAAAATGATGCCATTGTAGCTCCACAGTCGTGCGAGAAATTATAACGGATGAAATGAAGAATGCGTGTTGTTTTGAATTCGTAGGGAAGGCAGATGGATGTCTAAATACTAATTTGAATTCACAATTATCAGCCTCGTATAGCTCTATACGCGGCGTGTACCTTTATTCACGTGCCTAGACAACATCGTATCAATGTCACATCTGTCTGACATACGCTGCGTATAGCTCTCGCAGAGTATGTCAGACAGATTTGACATTGTACAAGGTTGACTGATTGGTCGTGTACCTACCCTGTATATACGCTGTGTATAGGTGCTTCGTATACGGGCTTCGTATGGCTCTATACGCACCGTATATATCAAGGTTGGAGAACTCACTAGTCGCTAGTCGGCCGGTGAGGTGGGGACTAACGACTACTCGGGATTAATCGGATCGGGTTTTTTACATGTAATTTTCAGTTTTATATATACATATACACATTTTTATAAGTAAATATTATAAGTAGCTAGGTTTTAACTCTTACTCAACTCATTTTTTAAGTATACAAGATTAATTGTTGGAATTCACATGGTTTGGTTGGAAACTGGCCGGAATATACAGGTTTTTTGCCGGAATCACCGATTTTTGGTTGGCCTACTAGGTCCAACTAGCCCGACTAGGTCCGACTAGCCCGACTAGGCCCGACTAGGTCTAACTAGCCCGACTAGGTCCAACTAGCCCGACTAGGTCCGACTAGCGATTAATAGGCTGATTAACGAAAAATTACTTAGTTACTGGCCGACTAGCGATTAATCGCTACCTAGTCGTGATTTTTACAACATTGGTATATATGCATGATTTGACAGTATACAAGGTTGACTGAGTGATCGTGTACGTACCCTGTACAGTAGGGTTTGTGTGCAAATAGCCAAGTTGGTGTGTTGTAGACTCTTATTAATTATATATGATGATTATTATACAGGTATAGTTTAAGTGAATAAACCATGTATTTCACATTAATCATTGTTTATTCTCTAGCTCATTAAATAGATCCCCACCACCACGTTTGTCTGCATCCCAATTGCTTCCCAAAACTTTGACACCCTCATACATTTATTCCACAACCATTTTCTTGTTCGACAAAATGGGAAGCCCCCCTTCCGAGTTTATCTCATCCTCAGAACCATTTTCATATTCTAAAGAGTTCAAGCCTATGAACCCGGAAGACTTTCGCGACAAAGCCCATAAAGCGGTCGATTTCATCACTGATTACTACAAAAATGTTGAAACCTACCCGGTTCTAAGCCAAGTTCAGCCCGGTTACCTTAAAAATCTGCTACCAGAAACCCCGCCCAACATGCCTGAATCATTTGACACTATCCTAAGAGATGTGCAAAACGTTATCATCCCTGGTATGACACATTGGCAGAGTCCAAACTTCTTTGCATATTTTCCTGCTACCATAAGTTCAGCTGCATTTGTTGGCGAAATGCTGTGCACTTGTTTTAATGCGGTTGGGTTCAATTGGATCGCTTCGCCTGCTGCGACCGAGCTTGAGATGGTGGTGATGGATTGGCTTGCTACTATGCTTCACCTTCCGAAAAGCTTCATGTTTTCGGGTTCTGGAGGTGGGGTTTTGCAATCCACCACAAGCGAGTCGATTTTGTGCACCCTTGTTGCGGCAAGAGATAGTGTACTTAATGAAATTGGAGTTGAACATGTTTGGAAGTTAGTCGTGTATGGGTCTGATCAAACTCACTCTACATACAAGAAAGCATGCAAGCTTGCTGGTATTGATCCACGAAACATACGGTCTATATTGACACGAGTGGAGGACGGGTTTTCTCTTTATCCTATCGCCCTTCGAGAGGTTATAGAAGCTGACCTCAAAGAAGGGTTGGTCCCCGTTTATCTATGTGTTACATTAGGGACCACTTCCACGACCGCAGTGGACCCCATTAAAGAACTTGCTGAGGTGGCAAGCAAGTATCATGTATGGGTCCACGTGGACGCGGCTTACGGTGGAAGTGCATGCATATGTCCCGAATATCGACATTTTCTGGATGGAATTGAGAAGGTCGACTCACTGAGTTTGAGCCCACATAAGTGGCTACTCAGTTACTTGGACTGTTGTTGCCTGTGGATAAAAAACCCTAAATTGATTGTTGACGCGCTGAGCACCAATCCCGAGTACTTGAGAAACAAACATAGTGAGTCTGACTCGGTAGTGAGTTACAAAGATTGGCAAGTTGGGACGGGCCGAAGATTCAAGTCTTTACGTTTATGGTTCATCATGCGTAGTTATGGTGTTGAAAACCTACAAAATCACATTCGGGCAGACATCCAAATGGCAATAACGTTTGAGCAACTTGTAAGATCAGATGTAAAGTTCGAGATAGTTGTTCCACGAAGGTTTTCCTTGGTATGTTTCCGGTTAAAACAATTAAATGGGTTCGACTCCAACTGCACTGAGTTTGTAAACAAAATGCTACTTGAGCGAGTCAACTCGACGGGCCAAGTTTACTTGACTCACACGGTGGTTGGTGGGATTTATATGTTGAGGTTTGCAGTTGGAGCCACACTCACAGAAGAACGCCATGTGATAAGTGCTTGGGAGTTAATAAAGGAGATGGCTAACACCATGGTGAAAGTTGATAGTTAGAAGTATCGTGACAATCTTGCTTTACTAGCAGGACGTAATAAAAAGTTTACTTGAATAGTTTCTTTTTTAATTGAAAATAAAGAGTGCCACGTTGTATTGGAATGCATTCGATTGTTTGAAGCAATATATTGAATCCATTTGTGTTATGAGATAGAAAAACAAAGTTGAAATTTGTTACATATTAAAATGTTAAAAGGGAGAACTCAACCCAAAGGACTAGTCTGATTGGCGAGTGAACTCATTTGGTATATAAACAACACATTAGTTTCCCATAAAACCGATGTGGATCAAGTCTCATACCTTGTAATGGTTTCGGTCCATAACAAATTCCATGATAAACTATTGTATTTTATACGACAAATATCGTATCCTACATATTCCACAAAAAACAAACATGTTGGTAGGGTATCGAAAGAGCGAGATGTATTCAAACATTACCTCTACCCTTCTTCCCTAATTAATGAAGTGGTAGTAACTTTATGATGTGAGAGTGAAAAATAATTAAACCATAACATATGATCTAAAAGACACAAGTCACTTTTAAAGGGGTAGGGGTGGTTATCACTTGGTAAAAATTTCATCACTCACAACATCCAATTAAGTTCCGCCATGTCATCAACCATTATTCCATCACTCACAACCTTTTTAGTAGAAATTGTCATCATTTGTATAAATTCTATAACTCACAAGCTTTTTTATTTTTTATTTTTTTTAAATTATAAATTAACAATAAAACACTAAAATTATAAATTTCATTTAAGTTAGAGTAAATTACAAAAATCGTCCTTTATGTATGTCACTTATTGCAAACTGTTCCTTTGTCTTCAATAATTACAGAAAGCGTACTCGATGTTTGCAAACTCCTGCAAGTTATGTTCTTTAACACTAACTCAGTTAAGTTTTGTGGTTAAATATGACTAAATGAACCCCATCTAAGGGTATTTTGGTAATTATACTCTTTTATTTAAAACATATAATAAAAAGAATTTAAAACAAAAATAAATAATCACCTTTCTTTCTCAACTCACTCTCTCCCTCTTTCTCTCTCTCTCTAACTTCATATTCATATGACCCTCATCCCCACACCATTAAACCACCAACAACCATCACTACAATTACCACCGTAACCGCCATGAAGTACCCTCAAATCGAAACCCGGAGTCACCATGAAAACCCATCAAATCTGAAATCCACCATGAAAACCCCTCAAATCTAATAACCCACCATGAAAACCCCTCAAATCCACCACCGCAACCACCATGAAAACCCCTCAATCAAAGTTATCCTCTCAATGTTAGGGCTTCTTCTGCTGATATCTCTTATCAGAAATCAAAAGATTTCAAATTTGGATCTGGGTTTTCATGGTGGTTTTGGGTTTTTCGATGGCGGTGGTTATGGTGGTGGGGATGGCGTTGGTTATGGCGGTGGAGGTCGACGGTGGAGATGGCGATGGTGCTTGTGATTGGGTGGCGGGTGGTGGTGGCGCTTGTGGTTGGGTGGCGGCGGTGCTTGTGATTGGGTGGCGATAAAGGATTTGAGTAAAAGAATAGAAAGAGATTGACGATTTGAGGAATCTTTGTTGCTCTTTTGGATGGTCTTAGGGTGTAGGGAGTGGTTAAACACTTTGGAGTGGCAAACCAAAAAACCGACCAATCAGAGCGCGCCATGTCAATCAGTCAAAAGTGTTTAAACTTTGGTGAAAAGTGTTGGCAATGGTTTAGACACTTGGTGAAGTGGTAAACTATTTAAAAAAAAAAGGTGTGATTGGTTGAGATAGGAATGGACCCCACCCCACCACACAAACACTCCCTTCACCGCATCGGCATCACACCACCGATTTGGCAAACTTGGAAGCGGCAAAGTATGTCGGCGCCGGTGTTTGCCGATCGGCAAACTGGTTTGCCGCACGTTGCCGAGTCCCACACCGTACACCCTTATGGAATTTTGACCAGCCAAATTCCATGTATGATTTCAATCTTTTATAGCTTCATAGCTTCTTTGTTTCATACTTCTCTATCACGCACACATAGATAGATACAGAAGATATGTATGTATATTTATTTCAAGAAAATGACAAGATCAATTCTTTTCACACACACATAGATAAGACACAGAAGATACGTATGTATATTTATTTCAAGAAAATGACAAGATCAATTCTTTAACTATGAAATTGGGGTTTTTTGTTTATGGGTTATTGATGGTATCTGGGTTTTGAAGTTTTGAATATCTGGGTTATTGATGATAATTGTTTATTTTTTTCTTTGTGTTTTGAAGTTTTAAAGTTATGGGTTTTAAAGATATGAGGTATCGATGATAATATGCAGATGAGAGTTAAGAGAGAAAAGATGTGAATTTTTTATAATTTTATTTTTTTAGTATTAGGGTAAAATGATCAATATACCCTATTGTGGGGGTCCATTTAGTCAGATTTAAGTTAAATCATTTAACTACAAAAATTAACTGAGTTAGGGCTAAAGGACATAACTTGCAAGGATTTGCAAACATCGAGTACGCTTTCTGTAATTATTGAAGACAAATGACACAGTTTGCAATAAGTGACATACATAAAGGACGATTTTTGTAATTTACTCTTTAAATTAAAACATACTAGTTCAATATTTTTAAACTACAATAAAAAAAACATACATAAAGAAACTCTACTCCTCGTCCGAATTAGGAAATTCCAAACCTAAAGAACCTACTAGTTCGATTAAATCGCATCTCAACCGAAAGTGAGTTTCTTCATCACGCAACTGTTGTTGAATATTTTCGGGAACGTGAACTTGTGTAGAAGGATCTGGCACCCAATCTGGAGATATTGCACGTCCGTCTTCTTTGATTAACATATTGTGCAATATGATACATGCATATACTATGCTATGTATTGATTTCTTATTCATCGCACGAACCGGTTGACTTAGAATGCCCCATCTACCCTTTAAAACACCAAAATCCCTCTCAACATCTTTTCTTGCCGATTCTTGCAACTTTTTGAACGCTTTTTCTTTAGGCTCGACAGGAAACGAAGGAGCTTTCACAAAAACATACCATGATGGGTATATACCATCCACAAGAAGAAAGTTTCGCCTGTAATATCGTCCATTAACATAGAATGGACAGAAGGGTGCGGTACCATCCGTTACGGTTTGGAACAACAGCAACGTGTGCAAAACATTGATGTCATTGTTTGAACTTGGAACACCAAAATATGAATGCTAAAACCATAAATCATTCGACGCCACCGCTTCAAGTATGATGGTTGGTCTTTTGACGTCACCCCTAACATATGCCCCTCACAACTCTCTTGGACAAATTTCTCCACTCGATATGTGTACAATCGATGCTACCGAGCATCCCAGGAAAATGCCATCTAGCCTCATGTGCGGCGTAAATACGTGATATGTCGTGTCTCGTCGGTTTACATAAAAACTCTTTACCATACAATTTAATGACCGCGTTAAAAAATATTTGCAGACATTCACGCGAAGTTCTGTCCGACATAGCTAGGTATTCATCAAATTGATCGGGAGGGATACCTGTCGCTAGTTGGCGAATGACGGACGTGCATTTTTGTATCAGCGTGAAACTTGGTTTGCCTCTTGCGTGATAAGTTTCTTGAAACCATTCTTCGGTTGCTTCGATGTCTCCAACAATCTTTAAAAATAATTCTTTTGGTAAATGAAACCGATCTCTAAACGTTTTGGCATTGTAGACCGGATTCTCAACAAAATAATCGTTTATTAACACTTCGTTGGCATGTACCCGATCACGATCCACCATTTTATTCTTTTGGCGGTTCGAACTTCCTTCAAGATCGTTGTACACCGACACGAAATATTTAAGTGTCTCATTGTCGGAAGACGATTGGGTATCGCTATCGCTGTCCATCGGAAACGTCGAATCCGTAGGAAAATCTATTTGTGAAATGGTATAAAAATTGTAGAATGTGTGATATGTGTTTGTGTTTTGGTGTCGGTGAAATGGTTAAAAATTGTAAGGTATATATATATAGATTGTTTATAGGTTTTTTTTAATTAAATTAACGGTAAAAAAAGCGGTCAAAAAGTTGTGCAACGTTCGGATTTCAATTCGTTCAACGCATCAAATTTATAACGCCAACTCTCTTCCACGCGTGAACAATCATGGCCGACGGTGGTGCTTTGTAAATTTTGAAGCGTGAACTTTGTTTATCACGGGGAAATATATCCTCACCCGGGGTCCCCTAATGGGTTTAATGGAATAATAAGTTAGTTGCCAAATACAATAGAATGTTCTTATATAGTGTTTTGTCTAAGTAATCACCTGTACTATAAACAAATAAAAAATGTAATCTAGTTGAACACCATTTATTCACTTAAGAAAAATGAAAAAAGTAATAGTTGGATAAGTAAATCTGATATTAAATAATTACTTTGTGAGACATTTAACCTAAAATGATCAAGGGTAGATCCACATGTGTGGGCTGGGTGTTACATGAGTAGTATACGTAAGCAAAATCCAAGTTACACCCTAACAAAGTATTGGCAAAGCGCCTCCCCTTTGATATATGTAGAAATTAAAGAGTGCAAGTTTAAATCTTTGTGTTGGCTTTTCATCCAAACCTTTTATTCCAGTTGATGTGTGTCGTTACAGAAATTATAAACTATAAATTAGCAACAAAATGTTGCTTTATAGAGTTATATCCCATGCATGGAGAGATTTAAAAAAAAATGCTTTTTTATTTCTAGCCCAATGTTTTTCTTCTTTTGCAATTTAACCCTAATACTTTTTATTTTCATCTTTGGCCCCTTATAAATTTCATCTTTCACAAATTATTCGTTTTATATTTCGTTCTAAATTTTGCAAGTTAACACGCCGCAACATGTGTGTGAGGTTCACCGTTTTTTGGTATATTTTTTTTTCCATTTAACAGGTTCGTCGCAACACGTTTATTATCCCCGTTCGACTTAGTTATTCTTTTCTACGTTTTACGTTTCGGTCTAATTTCTTCGCATTAACACAAAACAATGGGCGTGCGTGGTTCAACGATTTTACGTCTGCTTTTCGTTCGCTGTTTTTTTTCCTTTTTTATTTATTTTATTTTTACGAAATTTTCCAATGTTGTTGTCGCCGGCAATTGTGTTGCATTGGTGCTACTTGGTACGGTTTTACGAACCTTTTTAACCTATTAAGTTTTTACCTATAATTTGTTTCGAGTTTACCCCTATACTTCCTTTACTTAAAAAACCTATTTTTATGTGCATATTTTTATTTACATATTGGTATAAATATGATTTGCTCTATTTTCGATGTAAACTTTTTCTAAAAAACGATTTAGGTCAAATATAATACTTTTTCATTAAAAAAAATTTTACGTGCATAATTTTATGCATGTATTCATGCGTATTTTATGTATATTTCGTAAATTTTGTTTCGAACATGTAGAGTCAAATTGTAGTTTCTTTTCTATGTATGAGTCGGGTCACATATAAATTTGATTTACTTTACATTTTGATTCAATCGCAATGCTTATATAAGTTACCTCGGTTCAATTCGATACGTCAAAATGCACGTTTCCATATGATTAACACATCACACGACATTTGGATTAATCCATTCGATATTTGCGATGTTCTCGCGCTACAACGCGCGCATATGTTATTATTAGTTATATTAAAATGATTTGCTAACTAAAGTTTAAATAAGTGTGGCCTCTCCATTTTGCAAAGCTGCCCCTTAAACTTGTTAATCTGCACATATCGCAACCCTTAATTTTATTTTAAGTGCTTCATAACCCTCTAAAACTTTAATTGTTCCTGATTTAGAGTCAACTGAACAATGGAATGACACTGCTTGATTGTTCTTGATTTTATTTTGTTACCCACACGAGCGGTTTCTTTTTATGTATTTCTATTTGATTTTGTATTAGTTTTTTACACAATCCTAGCTAGACTAAAAAATTTAAAGAGTGAGTGATAGTCATTCAATTACCGAAATTTTCTAAAACCCACAGAAAATATTTATAGGTTTGCCACTATCAACAATATGAGCAATTCATAAAAGATCAATGTGAAAATACAAGGATACTAATTGTTGATGCAACAAATACTAGACCGATGATGGTAGCTGAACTGGTTAGGCAAAAGGGTTGGAGGGTTCAGTTTTGCCTAACGCAGGTCGTGGGGTCCTCCCACGTTTGCTAGACGTGGAGAGAGGTTCACTAGTTAGATTTTGTTGTTTGCTCGAGATCCTCCACTGAAATGTATTCAGCTTCGGATGTGAGAGCTATGGGAATGTGTGTGTTGAAGGTGATGAAGAGTGACTTGCGTGGAACAAGTACTCAAGGACAATGATAAGAGATCCCAATGGAATCAGGGCTGATCGGACTATCCTTTTCACTAAATGAAGTGTCAATTTATAGGAAATGTCATCTCCCAAAGAAGAAACCATTGACTAGTAAAACATGTCTGCAGTGGGGGACTTACCCTTTTGGGGGTTGAAGCGTTTTGACCTACGGGTAAAAGACTACCCTCTGTGCACTCGTCTTACTTTTGCGGCTAGGAGAGTTGTTGAAGTAATCAGAGATATGACTGATTACTGTACATGTGCTGCTTTATCCTGGCTCCCGGGTTTTTAACCTTCGAACATTTTAACCTTTTAAGCGTTCATGTGTTTAAGTCATTTTATTTAGTCTTGGGCTACCCCCGTTATCAGCCCCCAAGTCAGAGGTTTTTGGAAAATGAGCTCAAAGACTTCTGACTTTTACATATTTATTTGCATTGCTTAAAGGCTTGAAGGCTTGAAGGCTTGAAGGCTTGAAGGGTTGAGAACAGTTGAGAGTTTTTTGAATTTCAAAACTGACAACTGATTTGATTGATGTGTGGCAGTTTTTCAGTCAGCGGTTTTGGCAGTGTAATTAATTGCTGTGTAATCATAACTCCTATTTTAGCCTTATTTTTCATTTTTTATCAACATAATCACAAAGTTCCTTCATTTTCTCTCAAGTTTCCTTCATATCTTCCCTTCCCTTCGTCCAGGTTAGTTCTTTATTTTCGTTTTTCTTTCTTTCAATCATAACTTATGGGTGCTCGTAAGGATTTAGCCGTAAGTTATTCGTGTTTAACCCAAGAGGAGGTTGAAACGTTTTGTATGGAATGGGGAATTGGGCTGAAGTTTAAACCAGTTGCTCCGGGGATGGATGTTTCGATCGATCAGTGTCCGGCTGGTTCGATTGCTCTTTACTGTCGACACTTTGAATTTTCTATTCTCCGTCATCCATTTTCACTCTTTGTTTTAAATGTATTAGAGTATTATCGTGTGTCTTTCGGTCAAATACACCCACAGGGTTTGGCTAGAGTTTTGCATTTCGAGGTTTTGTGTCGAGCGTGTGGTTATGACCCTACTTTGTTGTCGTTCCGCTGTTTCTTTCGGTTGGCAAAGAACGATGATTGGTTTACATTTGAGACATCTAAAGCCGATATTTGCTTGGTTTCATCTATGGTTACCACGCTTGGTGCCTGGAAGGATCGGTTTTTCTGGGTCTCGGATGAGATTCTTCCGTTTAAAATGGTTTGGAGGCGACCTGAGGCCATTCTCAACGAACCTGAACCTTCTGCTTCTGAGATAAACTCCCATTTTCTTGAAATTATTAGGGAATGTCCCTCAAGGGTTCGTCCTTTTCCCGAGCAACTGTTGGTGTTACTGGGTATTAGTAAGTTATGGGATAAACCGAATCGAGACCCGGTTCTTATGAGGGATGGACATGGTATGTTTTTGCACATTTATTTTTCCCTTTTTTACTTGCATTTTATGATCCCTTAGATATGCTTGTTCATTTTTTGTAGTCATGTCTGCTTTGGAATTCATTAAGAGTGATGATACATTGGATGTTGCATTTGGGGATGTCCAGGCTACTCCTGGTGAAAATGCTGTGGTTAAGGGTACTGAACAGAGGTTCGAGGGTTCAGGTTATGTAGGTGTGCCTGATGTGAAGGGTTTTAAGAAGGCTATTGTTCCCAAGGTTGTCCGACGTTCAAATCGTCGTTTGAATACTTCTTGTCCACCATCTACTCCGGAACATGTGGACTTGAGTGATGATATTGGTGTTTCTGTGGATCATGCCCTGGATGAAGGTGTTGACAAGGAGAAGGAGTTGGTTATTGCTGGGAAGAAGTCTGTTGGTAAAGGGGTTGTTGTAGCAAGCTCATCTGGAAAAAGTGTTAGCGGTTCTGAAGGTCTTGACCCGCATCAGGTTTATGTACCTGATTGGGGTGTGAAGTTGGGTGATAGTTTCAAAGATGCTACTGTTTGTGAGGATGTGTTGAGCCATATTGCTCCTCCCTTGGTTCATGGTACTATTGCTGAGATGGATGATGACATGATGCTGTCTCATATGATATTAAGTACCTGCGACCTTGCTGCCATGCTTCCTCAAGGAGTTGCCCGTTTTCGTAAGAGGATGCATGAGTATGAGGAATTTTCAAAGAAAAAGGACAAAATGAAGGCTACTGTGAGCATTTTGAAGAAAGAAAATGAAGGTTTGGTTAAAAAGGGGGAAACTTTGTCTAAGAAGGTTGAAGAGTTAACCCAAAAGCATGAGGCAGAGGTTGGTGAGCTAAAGAAGCAGGTGGAAGCCTTAGAGGCTTCGAGGGTTCAACTTTCTGATGACAACAAATGGTTGATTGAACACGGGTTTCAACAAGTTGTCACTTACCTCTTGCATTCGATTAAGTTTAATAGTGTTCTGGGTGGTGTGTATGGTAAGCTGTTGGAGCATGGGAGGCATCAGGGTTATGTTGCCGGCTACAAAGCTTGCCAGTCTGGTGATTCTCAAGACAAATCCTCCCTCTACCACCCCGAAGCTCTCAAGGTTTTTCAGGATTCAGTCCGAGAGATGGAACGCTTGACTTATCCCTTCGTAGGTGAGGTCTCAAAATGTTTTGGCAAGCCCATATCTATTTTGCAGGATTTAAAGCCACGTGGGCTTGATGAGGTTGTCTACAAGGAAGTGCTTGGATCTTTGTCAAAGAAGCGTTCCTGCTCGGGGGATAGTGAAGATACCTTTTCTGGTGCTGGTGAAGGCTCGAAGGATCCAAGCCTTGAAGCCTCTGGGACGGCTGTTGAGGAAGGTAAAAAGAAGAAGAAAAAGGCTAAGAAAGCTAAGGGTGATGAAAATGGTGAATCAAAGTCCGCGGTGAGTGACGCAAAGTAAAAACTTTTAGGGCTTATTCGTAGCTTTCTCAGCATCTTGTTGAACAATGTTGTGTATCTTTGTTAAACACTTTAGGTTTTTCAGAAAACCCTTAAGGTTTCTGTTTTATGGTTGTGTTTAGCCTTGGTGGCTTATTTGAACAATATCTGCATGTATAAACCGTTAAGGTCTGCTTGAACTTGTTTGACCACTTGGAAGCCCCTAAGTCTTTTATCTTATGTTATTATCTTTCTATTATTTGCCTCGTGTTGTAATTTCTTATGCTAGTGCCTGTTTTTGTAAGGCAGCTTGGTTGGGTTCAAGCCTTCAAGGCTTCTGGCTGTTTGAATGTTTATAGCTTGAAGTCTTCAAGACTTTTGGTTACTACTTTAATTTTATGACTTGATGTCTTGGTTTGTATTTTTGAGATTTGGGTTGTGTGCAACTTTTTTACTTGTGTTGTTGCATTGCTCCTTGAATTATTTTTTATCTTTATGGTATTGTCTTTGTTGGGCTTGTGTTGTCTTTATGTTTTCTATACCTTAAAGGGTTTAGTGCTGCAGTCACTTAGCCTTGGTATTTTTAACAAGAAGACATAGCACCTATCCTTTCTTAGTTTGATTTTAATTCGTAAGCCTGTTTTTGATAAATTTACTAAGGCTTAAGGAATATTTGGTGTAGGTTGTTCAGACCCGTCTATGAGACAACTTTGTTTTCAATTATAAGTCTCATGGAGTTGTATTGATTTAGGAACTCACCCCTTATATAGGTTCACTCAACCTTTGAACCTAATGAGCGATATGGCCTGGGAGCTCATCCCCTTACATGCCCTGGTTCTCAACCAGATTTTAGGATAGAAAGACAAATTTGATAAAACATCATCATTCATTCAAGAGATATTGTGTTACAAAAGGTGATCATAGCACAACTCTTGAAATACAACTTTGTGAAATACAAACCAATCTTTCTTGATCAGACATGAAACCTCTTAAGGGTTTTTCCATTCCAATGTCTTCGAAGCTTTTTACCTTCTGAGTCTACTAGCTTATAGGATCCACCCCTATGTGCCTCAAGGATTGTATATGGCCCCTCCCATTTTGGGCCAAGCTTTCCTTGGTTCTCTTTTTTGCTAGCCTCATTGTTTCTAAGCACCATGTCTCCTGGCTTGAAGCGTTCATGCTTGACTCTTTTGTTGTAATAGGCTTCCATCATTTGTTTATACTTGGCTTCTTGGATTGCAGCTTGGTCTCGTGCTTCCTCTAGGAGTTGTAAGTTCAACATGGCCTCTTTATGGTTTGCTTCGGGATCCATGTTGACCGTTCTTTGAGTTACAACTCCTATCTCAGCTGGAATCACGGCTTCAGATCCAAACACCAAGCTGTAAGGTGTTCTTTTGTGGCTTGTTTTTTCGGTTGTTCTCATGGCCCATAGAACACTTGGCAATTCTTCAAGCCAATTGCTTTTATGCCTTCCCAAACCAGTTTTGATTCCTTCAACTATGCTTCGATTCATCCTTTCAACCTGACCGTTTGATTGTGGGTATGCCACTGAGCTGAAAACCTGAGTTATTCTGAACTCTTTGCACTAAACGCTAAAAGGCTTCTCAGCGAATTGTTTTCCATTATCGGTGACAAATGATGTTTTCCCAAATGAAGTCAATGACCTGTTTGCCCATAATTTTTGCAAGTGGTTTAACCTCAGGCCACTTGGTGAAGTAGTCTATGGCCACTAATAAGAATTTTACTCCACCTTTGGCTGGTGGGAATGGGCCAACGATGTCCATTCCCCACTTGTAAAACGGCCATGCTGAGGTTATTGGGACAAGGTCATGCTTGGGGCTCTTTGGGACCGGTGCATGAATTTGGCAGGAATCACATTTTCTCAGTTGTTCAGTAGTGTCTCGGTGCATGGAGGGCCAAAAATACCCAAGGTTCATTAGTTTAGCAACCACTGTTCTTGCTCCGAAATGAGCTCCGCATATCCCTTCATGAACCTCTTTGATCAAATACTGGCTTTGTTCGGGACCAACACATCTCAGCAAGGGTGTAAGGTAACCCTTTTTGTAGAGGATTTCACCTTGCAACACGTACTGTCTAGACTTGACTTTAACCCTTTCAGCTTCTGTTTGATCAGCAGGTAATTCACCATTTTTAAGGAATTTCTTAATTGGAGTCATCCAATTGGGGCCTTCTTCAGTGATTACGTCTTGAACTTCCAATTCTTCAATTGATGGAGTTTCAACACTTCTACCAATACCTTTTTAGTGAGGTGGGCAAAGGTGAGAGAAGCGAGTTTACTCAAGGCATCAGCTTTCTTATTTTGAGATCTGGGAATTTGCTTGATGGTACACATTTGGAATGTATTCATCAGCTCTTTGGATTTTTCCTTGTACCTCTTCATGTTAGGTTCCTTTGCAACATAACTGTCGTTCACTTGGCTTGACACCAACAACGAGTCCGTGAAGACTTCAAGGTTTTGAACCTTCATTTCCTTAGCCAACCTTAAGCCAACTATCAGTGCTTCGTATTCAGCTTCGTTGTTGGTGGTCTGAAAATCAAATCGAAGAGCATACGTGAATTATAACCCTTTTGGGTTGATCAAAATGAGTCCAGCCCCTGACCCTTCAACGCTTGAAGCCCCATCAGTAAAAAGCTTCCAGGCTTCAAGGTCTGAGGGTTCAGTGGCAGTTGTGTTTACTTCAGTGATTGTTTGTTTTGGGACTTCTACAATGAAATCGGCCAAGACTTGGGCTTTGATGGCGTTTCTTGGAACGTAGGTGATGTTGTGTTCACCGAGTTCCACAACCCAGTTGGCTAATCGCCCTGAATTCTCCGGTTTTTCAAGCACACTTTTTATAGGTTGGTCGGTGACCACTTGTATGGGGTGTGCTTGGAAATACCTTCGAAGCCTTCTAGCCGTTTGGACTAGGGCTAGAGCAAGTTTTTCCAGGGGAGGATACTTGATTTCTGCCAATTTTAGAGTTTTGCTGAAGAAATAAACTGTAACAACTCTCATTAAAAAGTCCTAATTATTACTTTAATTGTCCATTAGGAAACCTTAATTGAGACACCCAAGTGATTCTGCACAAACCCTAAAATTTTCAGAATTTTCAGAATCAGGATTAGGGCCCCTAAAACTCAGGGGGGGGGGGGGGGTTAAACCCTAGTTACGATTATCCAAATAACTCTCTGTCAAATTCGAAATTTACGAAACTGTCAAGTCAGCAAGCCTACTCACACACGTAGCTACCCTATGAACATAGGTAAGCCGTCGCGTAGCGCGACGACTATAGGGGTGACCAGTCGCGCTACGCGACTGGGTCAAATTTTCAGTATAAATAGGGTTGTCTGGGACTTGAATTCTGCAATTGAAACGACGTAAAATTTCCAATTCTACGCTGAGTTATTGTAGAATTACTACCAAAACACACACGGATCACTAATTGCTGCCGCAATCAGGGTAATAACTCGATCGCTGATACGATTCAATGTCCGATTGATCAATATATCCAATGGATGTTTAAGTGCTGCCCACATTAGGGTTATGCTTTGTCATTCGTCGTTAATTCGATGGATGTTTAAGTATCGCACTTTGTCATTCGTTGTGAGGGTTTGATCTTGTGAGTTATCGTAAATGCTGTATTAAGTTACTAACCGAATTGTGTGCCTGTTATTAAATTTAGGTTAAAAGGCTAATCAGTAGGCTAGGCTCTGCTCAAATTAAATCTGCAATGTGAGTCATTCTCTTTTTATCAAATTACTTTACAAAACTCTATTTGTTTTCAAAGTTATAATTACGGGGATTAAGTCTTTGTAATCACCATATTACATCCGGTATGTGGGGTTTTGTATACATTACTTGATAATCTTCACCATTGGACAACGAGTTAGCCAATGGGTGATATGACCATAGTCACAGAAATGAGTCGAGTGACAAATACCGAGGGTAGTTGGTTGATATAAAAACATTGTAATCGCTCTTAATACTGTATATTATAACAAATGAATATTTTTAGCAAAATGAATGATTCACTCAGTATTTCCCGCTGACAAAACCTTTTTCAAACATGTTTCAGGTGATCTGTTGTGATCAAGGAAAATTGCCGAGAAGCACTACAAGCTTAAGGAAGTGGCTCAATATAAAATAAAGAAACATGTTTTTGTAAAATAAAAGGTTTCTCCGTGAAATCTTAGTATTGTAAATTACCGGGTTTTATCCCGAGTTGTGAAATAAAATAATCAGGAAATATTTCAGTTTTAAAAAGATCCTGAAGAAACTTCCGCTGTTAATTAAATACTACGGGATTTCTGTCCCGTGGCTCCTGAAACGGGTCAAACCGGGTCGGGGGCCGTGACAGAAAAATGTGGTATCAGAGCCACTGATTTAAGCCAATTAAGTACTTAGAAATACTTAATTTTATTGATTGCCAATTACGTGATTATGTGTTTTACTAATTAAATAATTGTGTTATGAACTGTGTATAATTATCTTGAGTGTATTTTGCTAAACAGCATGAGTAACTTGTCTGACACCCTTCAGAAATTAAATCTTTATCCAGTACGAATAGAGGTTTCCAGAGATTTCAATAGGTATATATCAGCCATAGAAGAATCTATAGAATTCAACGCTTTACCTCTCGAGAAACCCAAGTCTAAGAAAATGGAAATTGGGGAAAGCTCTAGGCAAATTGAGGGGTTACCATCTCAGGAAGAACTAGATTTTATATTGGCAAGCTATAATACTATTAAGCCTGTTAATGAAAATGTTTTTATTCACTCTCTTGAAACACAACTACCAATGAACTTAGAACCAGCTATTCCAAACCCTTCAATCCACTCACAACCTTTAGGAATAGACGAATGGTTGACTAATGAAATACAGTTCCAAAACAATCCCTATAAGCTTTTTCCTCAGTTCGATCCAGAACCTTTACCAAATCCACCAATGAGTAACAAGAATATGACTGAACTCCGCCACTTTGGCGAAGAACTAATGGATACTGGGAATAGGATCCAAGAGATTGGGGGACAGATCTCCTGGAAATACGATGAGAGGGAACGCCGTTACTAGAATATCATCTGACAAAGGATAGGGGATTTATGGAATTGTGGTTGTGTAATAGTAATAGTAAAAATCAGTCTGTAAAATAACCTAAAATAAAACTTTGTAAGATAATGGTGTGTATTGATGCGTACTATTAAATATAAATGGAAATTGAGAAATCGATAGTTTTGGCTATATTGGTGTTATGAACTCTGTATAATTGTGTTGTGTAATTGTTATTTATTTGATACTAATAAATTATATATATTAATTATCAGATGGAAAACGCTAATAATGAACAGGTTAATGAGGTTAATCAATCCGAGCAACAACCAGGGGATCAATATGTGACTAGGCAGGATATAGAAAATATCGTTGCTCAAGGGATAGCCAATGCTATTCCAGCAATTGTTGCTGCTGTTAGAAATCCAATTGAACCGCAACAAATTGTTCCTAGCAAACGTATTTCTGAAGATAACTTCAGTAATAGCGTAAACGGAGGCAATGATCATGTTAATCATGATAATGAACCACGACAAGCTCCTCCCCCTAAGAAAATGAAAGCTGCAACGCCTGGTTGCACTTACAAAGAATTTCTTGCTTGTAAACCCACTGAGTTTGCAGGTAATGAAGGAGCGACCGCAGCACTGCGTTGGTTAGAGAAAACCGAGGCAGTGATTGCCATAAGTAAATGTGCTCCGGATGATCAGGTCATGTACGCGTCAAATCTTTTCAAAGAAGGGGCGCTAGAATGGTGGAACACGGTGCTACAGGCAAAAGGAAGAAATAGGGCTTATGCCATGAAATGGGAAGAATTTAAGAGTCTTGTAGAAAGAAAATTCTGTCCCGAATATGAAAAAGATCAAATGGCAAATAAGTTTCTAAATCATAGAATGATAGGTGTAGATTGTCGCGGTTATACTTCGACATTCTTTGAATATGCTAGAGTGGTACCAACACTGGCTTCGCCAGAACCGGTACTCATTTCTCGTTATATTTGGGGATTAATTGGTGAAATCCGCAATATCGTTAAAGCTGCGAGACCTCGTACGATTGACGATGTTGTGGAATTAGCTAACACCCTAACTGACGAACTGGTATGCACGCATGATGAAAACAGGAAGAAGGAACTGGCTCAGAAAATTACCCAAGGATTTCGTACGGGTAATAATAACAGCTTCAAAAGAAAAGGAACAGGGCAATCCTTAACTCTGCCATTCTGCAAGAATTGCAAAAGGAAACATTATGGAAGATGTAGTGTAACCTGTAATTTTTTCAAAATGGTAGGACATCGTGAAGAAGACTGCAGAAAGAAAACAACGATCTGCTATAACTGTGGAGAAAAGGGACATTTTAGACCAGAATGTCCTAAATTGGTCAAACCAGCAGATAACAAAGCCAAGACAGCTGACGGAACTACTAAGAAGAATGTTCGAGCATTCCAGCTAACTACTCAGGAAGCCGAGATGATTCCAGATGTGATAGCTGGTACGTTCTTAGTTCACAACGTGTATGCAAAAGTATTATTTGACTCTGGTGCAAACCAAAGTTTTATAAATACTTTATTCTGCCAAGCTCTTAATTTACCATTAACCAACCTTAGGCAGATGTTTACAGTCGAAACAGCAGATGGGAATTCAGTTAAAATAGATAAAGTTCTGCAAAATGTAGAAATAGAACTTTTAAGTCATAAATTTTCTGCAACCCTATTGCCTATGAAATTAGCTGAATTTGATGTTGTGTTAGGAATGGATTGGTTAGTAATCAACCATGCTCGAATTCTTTGTGACAAGAATTCTGTAGAAATTCAAGCACCCACCGGAGAAGTCATTATGATTACAGGGGATAAACCACGTAAACCCATGAAGTTCATATCAGTAATGAAAGTTGCTAGTTATGAACGAAAGCAAGGAATAGTATATATGATTTCGGTAATCATTAGCACTAAGGGTAAAGAAATTAAGGAAATTCCTGTAGTCTCAGAATACCCAGAGGTATTCCCAGAAGAATTACCAGGATTACCACCAGATAGGGAGGTAGAGTTTAGGATTCATCTAATTCCAGGAACTATACCGATAGCTAAGGCACCTTATCGGTTAGCACCCACAGAAATGTTAGAACTGAAAAAGCAATTAGATGAATTACTAAGCAAAGGATTCATACAACCGAGCTCATCCCCTTGGGGAGCACCAGTGTTGTTTGTTAAGAAAAAGGATGGTTCGATGAGAATGTGTATTGATTATAGAGAATTGAATAAGGTTACAATTAAGAATCGATACCCATTACCTAGGATTGATGATCTTTTCGATCAACTTCAGGGGGCTAGATATTTTTCTAAGATAGATTTACGCTCCGGATATCATCAATTGAAGGTACAAGAGGAAGACATACCTAAAACTGCTTTCAGAACTAGGTATGGTCATTACGAGTTTACAGTCATGCCCTTCGGGTTAACAAATGCTCCTGCTGCATTTATGGACATGATGAATAGGATCTGTAAGCCGTACTTGGATAAATTTGTAATTGTCTTCATAGAAGATATACTTATTTATTCCAAAAGTCAGGACGAACATTGTCAGCACTTGCATGTACTCTTAACTTTGTTAAGAAAAGAAAAGCTTTATGCCAAATTCTCGAAGTGTGAATTTTGGTTGCAAGAAGTGCAATTCTTAGGACACATGTTGAATCACGAAGGCATTCATGTAGATCCTGCTAAGATAGAGGCGATTACCAATTGGAAGGTTCCGCAAACAGCAATGGAAATTAGAAGTTTTATAGGTTTAGCTAGATATTATAGACGGTTTATTAAGGATTTTTCCAAAATAGCTGTACCATTAACTAAGCTAACCTGTAAAGCAGTTAAGTTTGAATGGGGGCCTAAACAAGAAGAAGCCTTTAGAATCTTGAAGCATAAATTAACAAATGCTCCAATCTTAGCCTTACCAGAAGGAACTAAAGATTTTGAAGTTTACTGTGATGCTTCAAAACTAGGATTTGGATGTGTACTAATGCAACGCAAAAAGGTACTTGCGTATGCTTCAAGACAATTGAAAAAAGCACGAAGAGAACTATACGACTCATGACTTAGAATTAGGAGCCGTAATATTTGCCCTGAAAATTTGGAGACATTATCTGTACGGAAGTAAGTTTACTATCTATACAGATCATAAAAGTTTAAGATATATATTTGGGCAAAAAGAGTTAAATATGAGGCAAAGGAGATGGATGGAAATCCTAAGTAACTACGACTGTGATATTCAATATCATGAAGGAAAGGCAAATGTAGTTGCAGATTCCTTAAGTCGTAAGTACCATGAAAAACAACGACGAGTTCGTGCTCTCAGATTAAATCTACAATTAGATTTAATGGAACAACTAAAGCATTTTCAAGAAACAACAATAGAAGATGTTGCTGAAGGAATGAAGGGACGAATAAAAGATTTAGAATAGGGAGATGATGGAATTTGGAGATTCCATAAGAAAAGGATTTGGGTACCAAAGCAGGGAGAATTAAGAAATAAGATCCTAGAAGAAGCTCATAAATCTAGGTATACCATACACCCTGGAAATAATAAAATGTACCAAGATTTAAGAAATAATTTCTGGTGGATAGGCATGAAGAAGGATATAGCTAGATATGTTTCTAAGTGTCTTACTTGTTCACAAGTTAAGGCAGAACATTAAAAAACCTTCAGGTCTACTACAACAATTAGAAATGCCAGTATGGAAATGAGAACTTATAACAATGGATTTTGTTACTAAGTTACCCAAAACCAGAAAAGGTAATGATGCGATTTGGGTAATTGTGGATCGATTAACCAAATCAGCTCATTTTCTACCTATGAAAGAAACCTTTAGTATGGAAAGATTAGCCAAATTGTACGTAGACGAAGTAGTATCTTTACATGGAATTCCACTGTATCAGATAGAGATAGTCGTTTCACTTCTCATTTTTGGACAAGTTTCCAGAAAGCAATGGGAACTCGACTAAACTTAAGTACTGCATATCATCCACAAACAGATGGGCAAAGTGAAAGGACGATCCAAACTCTAGAAGACATTTTCCGAGCATGTGTGATAGATTTTGGTGGAAACTGGGACGATCATTTACCTTTAATTGAATTCTCCTATAACAATAGTTATCATTCAAGTATTGAAACTGCCCCATTCGAGCCACTTTATGGAAGAAAGTGCAGAACTCCAGTTTGTTGGGCAAAAATAGGAGAAAGTCAATTATCAGGTCCTGAGATTGTGCAAGAAACTACCGACAAGATTACACAAATCAAGGAAAGGCTGAAAACGGCTCGAGATCGCCAGAAGAGTTATGCAGACAATAGATGCAAGCCGTTAGAATTCCAAGTTGGAGACAGAGTAATGTTGAAAGTTTCCCCTTGGAAAGGAGTTGTTAGATTCGGTAAGAAAGGAAAGCTAAGTCCAAGGTACGTAGGACCATTTCCAGTGATCCAACGTATAGGACCAGTTGCTTATCGTTTACAATTACCAGCAGAATTAGCTGGAGTACATGATGTATTTCATGTATCCAATCTCAAGAAATGTCTATCAGACGAACCTCTGTTAGTACCTCTTTGAGATATAGAGATAAATGAAAAGTTAAAATTTGTTGAGAAACCTCTTCAGATAGAAGACAGAAAAGTGAAATTTCTCAAGCACAAGCGACTAGTTCTAGTTAAAGTCCAGTGGGATTCAAAGAGAGGAGCTGAATACACTTGGGAGCTGGAATCAGAAATGAAGCGAAAGTATCCTCATTTATTCCAGTAAATCTCGAGGACGAGATTTTTATTAAGGTGGGGATAATGTAACAACTCTCATTAAAAAGTCCTAATTATTACTTTAATTGTCCATTAGGAAACCTTAATTGAGACACCCAAGTGATTCTGCACAAACCCTAAAATTTTCAGAATTTTCAAAATCAGGATTAGGGCCCCTAAAACTCAGGGGGGGTTAAACCCTAGTTACGATTATCCAAATAACTCTCTGTCAAATTCGAAATTTACGAAACTGTCAAGTCAGCAAGCCTACTCACACACGTAGCTACCCTATGAAAATAGGTAAGCCGTCGCGTAGCGCGACGACTATGGGGGTGACCAGTCGCGCTACGCGACTGGGTCAAATTTTCAGTATAAATAGGGTTGTCTGGGACTTGAATTCTGCAATTGAAACGACGTAAAATTTCCAATTCTACGCTGAGTTATTGTAGAATTACTACCAAAACACACACAGATCACTAATTGCTGCCGCAATCAGGGCAATAACTCGATCGCTGATACGATTCAATGTCTGATTGATCAATATATCCAATGGATGTTTAAGTGCTGCCCACATTAGGGTTATGCTTTGTCATTCGTCGTTAATTCGATGGATGTTTAAGTATCGCACTTTGTCATTCGTTGTGAGGGTTTGATCTCGTGAGTTATCGTAAATGTTGTATTAAGTTACTAGCCGAATTGTGTGTCTGTTATTAAATTTAGGTTAAAAGGCTAATCAGTAGGCTAGGCTCTGCTCAAATTAAATCTGCAATGTGAGTCATTCTCTTTTTATCAAATTACTTTACAAAACTCTATTTGTTTTCAAAGTTATAATTACGGGGATTAAGTCTTTGTAATCACCATATTATAACCGGTATGTGGGGTTTTGTATACATTACTTGATAATCTTCACCATTGGACAACGAGTTAGCCAATGGGTGATATGACCATAGTCACAGAAACGAGTCGAGTGACAAATACCGAGGGTAGTTGGTTGATATAAAAACATTGTAATCGCTCTTAATACTGTATATTATAACAAATGAATTTTTTTAGCAAAATGAATGATTCACTCAGTATTTCCCGCTGACAAAACCTTTTTCAAACATGTTTCAGGTGATCTGTTGTGATCAAGGAAAAGTGCCGAGAAGCACTACAAGCTTAAGGAAGTGGCTCAATATAAAATAAAGAAACATGTTTTTGTAAAATAAAATATTTCTCCGTGAAATCTTAATATTGTAAATTACCGGGTTTTATCCCGAGTTGTGAAATAAAATAATCGGGAAATATTTCAGTTTTAAAAAGATCCTGAAGAAACTTCCGCTGTTAATTAAATACCATGGGATTTCTTTCCCGCGGCTCCTGAAACGGGTCAAACCGGGTCGGGGGCCGTGACATAAACGGGTACCTGAACTTTGTCTCGTTCAATGGTGAGGATCGCACTTATTGCTTCTTCAGCAACTGAAAGGTATACCGATATCAATTCTCCCGTTTTTGGGGCTACAATGTCAGGCAATGAAGCTAGGGGTCGCTTCATCTGGTTGAAGGCTTCTTCAGCCTCATCAGACCATTTGAAGTCCTTCTTGTCAGAGCACCCTTTGAGCATTTTGAAGAAAGGTAAAGACCTTTCAGCCAATTTTGAGGTAAAACGCTTCAGGGCTGCAAGCTTCCTATTTAAGCTTTCTACTTCTTTTTTGCTTCGTGGTGGCTTGGTATCAAGAACAGCTTTCACCTTGTTGGGATTGGCTTTTATACTTTTTTTTCCCACAAGGTGTCCCAAAAACTTTCCTTCCTCGAACCCAAACGAACATTTCTCGGGGTTGAGCTTCATGTTGACCTTCCTTAAGTTCTTGATGGTTTCTTGGATGTCATCAAGCATTTGGTATTCCGTTTTGCTTTTGATTACCAAATCATCAACATATGCTTCCATGTTTCTGCCAATTTGACTAGCAAAAGCCTTGTCAACTAGGCGTTGGTAGGTTGCACCTGCGTTTTTGAGACCAAAGGGCATCTTTTGGTAGCAAAAGATTCCTTTGTCCGTGTGAAAGGCAGTTTTCTCTTCATCTTCTTCCTTCATGAGAATTTGATGGTAACCCTTGTAAGCATCTAGAAAACACTTGAAAGGGTAACCAGTGAGGGAGTCAACCTTGAGATCAATTTCTGGCAACGGGTAACAATCTTTAGGACAAGCCTTGTTCAAGTCCTTGAAGTCTATGCACATTCTCCAAGAGTTATTGGGCTTTCGAACCATGACTGGGTTTGCAACCCAGGATTGATACTTGACTTCCTGAAGAATTCCAGCTGACACAAGCTTTTCAACCTCTTGGCATGCAGCCAAGCTTCTTTCGGGTGCTCGACTCCACTTCTTTTGGACAACAGGCTTGACATCGGGTGGTATTTTCAATTCGTGTTCAGCAATGCTTCGAGGGATACCCATCATATCTTCCGGGCACCAAGCGAAGACATCACTATAGTGTACCAGCAGCTTTTCGAGATATGAGAGAGTTTCTTTTGAAAGGCTTGGATTAACCCTTATCCTTTGTTCAGGATATTTGGGGTTTATGATTAGCCTTTGCTTGTCTTCTTCAGTCTTGGAACTTTCCCCTTCAACCATGTAGGCCTCTTGAGTAGGTTGAAGGGTTGCAATCCCCCTCTCGGTAGGAAACTTGATAGTGCCATGACCAACAGAAACAACCATATAGAATGCACACTGCCCCGGCCTTCCTATGATCACGTCATAGTTTGAAGGTATATTGATGACCACAAAAGTGAGAGGTTGGACTCTCTCCATTTTGCCTTAGCTGAAACAGACATCCAGGGTTAGTTGCCCTAAAGGCTTGAGGGGTATGTCGGCAATACCTTTTATGGAGGTTCGTGAGGGTTGAAGCTTTGAATGTTCCGCATTGCTTAAACGGTTGAAGAACTTCTCAAACATGATTTCAGTGGCTGCACCAGTGTCTATGTATGCTTTGTTTGTTTGTAGTGTACCCACAGTTGCTTCAACCACAAGGGGGTTTGAAAGTAGGTTCTTTTCTGTTGGAGGGAAACAAACACACTGAAGCTCCCAAGCTTCCAACCGCTGCCGTTTGTGAGGAACCTTTCCATCAAAATCCACCATGTTAACTTCCTTGCCCTTGCCTTCGGCCATCTTGTCCCTTACCCCCTTTACTAAGTGAGCAAGTTCCTCGGATTTGACGGCCTCTTCAATCCTCTTTTTTAGTTGAAAGCAATCATTAGTATGGTGGCCTTTTCTTCATGAAATTCACAGAACTGGTTGGAATTTTCATTTCTTTTGCTTTTAGGAGAGGTCTTGGAGGTGGGAAGCTTTGTTTCACTTCCTCTGTAGCAAGAATCTCTTAAGGGGTCTTGGTGAGGGGCGTGAAGCTTATGCCCTTCTCTCTGCTGGAGGGGTTCCGGCCTTCAGGCCTTCGTTGCTTTGAACCCCTTTGGCGTCTGTCATAGGGTTGAAAGTTTCCCTTCTTTCTAGCTGGGCTGTTGCCCCGCCAGCTTGATCCCCTTTTTCTTTGCTCTTTTACGTCTAGCCTCCTCTCCTCTGATGTGGGCTTCAGCCCTTTCGAGAGATTCTTCCAAGGTCTTGGGCAGGGATTTATTGAAATCTCTCGTAAGATATTTGGAGGTAATGGCGTTCATAAAACCGGCCACCCTCATTTTTTCGTCTGCCCCAACATATGTGAGACCTTCCTTCTTGAACCTTTCTATGAACTCTCGAAGGCTTTCATCATCCCTTTGTTTTATCTGAAAGATTACTGTAGCATCTTTGACGTATCGCCTTTGCTGCGAGAAATTGGCCAGAAACCCTTTACTCAGATCGTCGAAGCTTCGAACGCTTCTGGCAGGAAAATCGTTGAACCATATCCGGGTTGATCCAACGAGAGTTTGCATAAACATCAGGCAGCATTCAGCATATGACCATTTCTCAATTCTAGCGGCACCAGTGAAGATGTGAAGGTGATCTTCTGGATCCTCGGTTCCATCATATGTTTTGATGTGGGACGACATCTTGATCTTTGTTTGAAAATCATAATCAGCAATTTGTTGGGAGAAACATGACAAATTACTTGGTTTATATGGTTGGCCAAATCTTCTTCCACTCTTGCACCTGTGTTTTTGTTGTTGTTATTGTTGTTCCCTTGGGTGGCTAGCACTTGATTGATAAAGTGTTGCCACGGGAAGCTCGCCATCATCTGGGCCATCATTTGGGGGATAAGTTTGAAGCCTTGAAGGCTTCCAAGTGCAACTGGGCAGTTTACCCCCAAGGGAGTGCTCATAACGGCGCTCCGTGCCAAGGGAAGCACGGACAGAGCTTGTTCCCATGTAGTTGTTGCTGAGGGTAGAAGGCTTGTTACTGGAGATTGCAGGAGCTGGTCCAAAGTCAGCTCGTGTCCCAATGGAGCACCGGTTGTAGCTGGTTGGGAAGAAAAGAGAGGAAATGTTGTCGGATTTGTCCTCGTGTACAGATAGGGGTTGGGATTTGGAGGAGGATTGCTGGGACCAGCCTCATCCCTGGATGCAGAAGGTTGTGAGTTTGCAAAGGAGGAATGGGGGGTCCAGGAGATAGTGATGGTTCTGGTTCGTCATAATCCAGACGAATCCTCACTCCCTTGTCTCTTTCCCTACTCATGCATTGGTTGAGGAGAGACCTCAACTCTAGGAAATTGTTGGTGACCCCCTAAGGGGTAAGGTCAACATGTGAGGGGGTGCTAGAGACACCGACGTTAGGGGATGGAACCCCTGATCTAGACGGAGTTGGTGTCTGGAAAGTGAGAAACTCGGGGTACGTTGCTCCAGTAGGAGTGCTCCCTGGTGTCGAGAAAGACGTTTTTATAGCCACATGAGCTTGGCTAGTGCTTAGGGTAGAGGTATTTGGGACTTGATTTACCTCTCCCGGAGATTCACTTTCCGACATGGTAATTTTGAGAGAATGGAGCTACACTACTAGGTCTCTTGAAGAAGATTGATGGCGTAGCCCCACGGTGGGCGCCAACTTGTTGATGCAACAAATACTAGACCGATGGTGGTAGCTGGACTGGTTAGGCAAAAGGGTTGGAGGGTTCAGTTTTAACTAACGCAGGTCGTGGGGTCCCCCCACATTTACTAGACGTGGAGAGAGGTTCACTAGTTAGATTTTGTTATTTACTCGAGATCCTCCACTGAAATGTATTCAGCTTCGGATGTGAGAGCTATGGGAATGTGTGTGTTGAATGTGATGAAGAGTGACTTGCATGGAACAAGTACTCAAGAATAATGATCAGAGATCCCAATGGAATCAGGGCTGATCAGACTATCCTTTGCACTAAATGAAGTGTCAATTTATAGGAAAGGTCATCTCCCATAGAAGAAACCATTGACTAGTGAAACATGTCTGCAGTGGGGGACTTACCCTTTTGGGGGTTGAAGCGTTTTGACCTGCGGGTAAAAGACTACCCTCTGTGTACTCGTCTTACTTTTGCGGCTAGGAGAGTTGTTGAAGTAATCAGAGATATGATTGATTACTGTACATGTGCTGCTTTATCCTAGCTCCCGGGTTTTTAACCTTCGAACCTTTTAACCTTTTAAGCGTTCATGTGTTTAAGTCATTTTATTTAGTCTTGGGCTACCCCCGTCATCACTAATAAACACCAACTAGTAGGCTTCCTACGAGTGTTGCGCTAGCGTAACTAAGTTTGTTGTGATGTCTAAAGATAGCTAAAGTAAGTCAGATATACTACAAAATACAACATGCACCATCAGCTAGCTATTATGCCAACTAATACATCAATCGTGTACCGTTAGTTACTTGTCATGCCAATCATCAACCGACATTTGCATTCTTTCAAATGATGGTGTTGGGTTTAAAAAAGAACTACTGATATTGAAAAGCCAAAACATCAAGTCTAACCAATATTTTGTAGATAAATTAAGAATGGTCTTTTCAAATAACGAACTGTTGCATCTCCCCAAGATAGAACATTGTAACACCCAAAAAATGGGTTTGGTAATTTAATCCCGGTTAATATAAAGGAGCGGGTAGAGTACCGTTAATGATAAAAGTTAACCCGTAAACAAAATTAATTAGGAATAATTAACTTAGTTGATTATTGTATTGTTAGTGATAAATATTGGATGATATCCATTTATAATTATACGGGTTACGGATGCATAAAAACCCATGAATAGAACCTTGGATAATAAGGACTATTATAGTTATGTCGCCCCTAGGAAATTTGATTGTAGAACGAATAAGTTAGTTTGATAAAACATGAACGGGTCAAAAGTTTTTATAAATAAACATAAAGCCGAGGGCTTAAAATCTAGAAAATTGTTAATTCGGATGTTGGATTTCAACTCTATATGATAAATAATCAAATTCCGATTACGTAGGAAGAAACGAGCGGTAAAACAGACAAAAATTGAGAGAGTTATGACCATTTATGTGAAAAATGGCAAAGCTGGGAATATGCAACTCCACTTTCAAAGCCTTATGTGAAAAATAGGGTGTCGCACCCAGCGACAGATGAGGCTCTTATCGGTCACGGCCTGCCACGGGCCTTTGCGCCCCGCGACAGCTTTTCTTGATCTTGTCGCGGCCCGCGACGGGCTTCAAGGCTGGCAAAAATGGTTTCTTTGCTTGTTTTGACTTACGGACTCACTTAGACATGTAATAAACATCATATAACTAACACATTTCATGATTTATGAAATGAAGGTATATTGTGAAGCACCGGTTGACGATCAAGCTCAACGAAGAACCGAACATGATCAAAGTTTCAAGCTTCCGCATTATGTTTCGTCGTTACAAAATTAAACGACGATATTATGTTGAAATGTTTAAAATTTTTAAATTGTTTTAAGAAACTAGTAATTTCAAATGTATGTGTATATTGTATATCTACAATTATATGCGAAACTTATATAATAGTTCGATAAAAAAAATTAAGGGTCTTACAAATTGGTAATCAGAGCTCAAGGTTAATGATCAAATGTGTTCGGTTCGAGACTTGATCGCATGATCCGTTAAGTTATTATCTATATATTAACGGTCTAACATGTTAAAGTGTTGTAAACAACACATAAGGTTATCGTATAAACACACATTATCCTAAATAAATTGGTAAAAGACCGATATAGTTAACAAAATTACGTGTGTTAACACGTATAGTAGAAAGCCTTGTATTATAGTACGAGCGCTTATTAATGTCAACATTACTAATTTTTGTAAACATTTTAGTTGAAGGACGCTCGCATCTGAAGATAGCGAGAGTTTAACGGTTTACGGATATGACGATGGAACGGTCCGAAGTATGACAAGTAGAGCATGCTCACTAAGGACCTAAATCGTGTAACGATATCGAATAAAGGTCAATGGCAATGAAAGCCCATTAGGGCGAGTATCTACCGGGTGCACGTTTTAAATTTATTGTACAAATAGTAATATGCAACAAATACGTAGTGACTGACTGTTGCATACGTAATATAAAACTTGGAAAACCTGGATAGGATACCTATCCATGATGATGTTTCCAAGAGAAATTAAGTAGAAATACGTATTATTCACAATTGTGAATAACAAGACAATAACAGAATTCAGTTTATATAGAAACTTGGATGAGAGTAATCATCCAAGTAGGTATTCTCAATATGAATCCTACTGAGAAAAGTAACGATCACATTAACCAATGTGATTGTATAAATGTTTTATAAAAGGGAAAACATTTCATATGTTCAAGGATAAAACGAGTAAAACAAATAATTTTTGAATAACAATTAAATAAGGTTATACCAAATAAAATCGTAAATATGGAAATGAATCGAGGATTTACTTACATGGGAAGTGATGTAATAACTATAACAAGGTCACGCGTACCATGTGTTGATTACCTAACCTGGCCAACTAAGTGGTAAACTATGATACCATGAACTTCTTATAATGAGCGCATTTATGTCCGATGTAGTAACGACGGGGCTAAGGGAATGAATTAAAAAAAAGAGTCCAAACGGGTCAAATAAAGAATAAAGTTTGATTGTTCAAAAGTGATGGATTTCACACGAACAAGTCAAACGATTCAAAACGAAGTGTTAATGCATACCGAAATGGTTGCATTAAAGATGACTTCGGTAAAATACCCGGTTGATGGGTAGGAATTTAAATATATGCGTAAACCGAGAAACGGGAACGAGGATTAAAAGTCAAAAGACTCGGATTATTAGTTATGACTAAAAGATGATAAAATTTCGCAAATAGAAATTGTGATAATTATATTCAACTATTTTGAGGTTGAACGTGTTGAATAAAGAACAAAGGTTTTGTTGTATAAAAGCGATGGATTTCGCTAAGATAATCAAACAGGACAAAATGAAGTCTCAACCCATACCGTAATGGGTGCGTGAATAATGACTTCGGTATAAACCCGGTTGATGGGTAGAATTTTGAATGTAAGCGCGAACCGAGTAACGGGAGCATGAGTTATAAAATAATAAGCTCGGGTAATGGATTATAGGAGCAGAAATATTTCTCGAAAGGAAAACGATCGTAGTCATGGACTACGGTCGAAGTTAATGGGTTTCAAACACGAAAATAAATGATTTTCAAACATAAAAAGGGTGCTTTGACGCTAAATATATATATATATATATATATATATATATATATAAGAATGACACGGGTAAAGAAATGATCTACGGGATAACCATAACCTTCGGGTTATAAAAAGTGTAAAGGTCTACAAGACCAAAGTGACCTTCGGGTCATGAATCAAAAGGAATAAATCTTAGAAGCCCTACCTTAAAGAGGTGGAAACCTAAAGAAATAGCCTACGTGGCTAAATAAAAATGGGCTTATGGATTACTTGGACAAAGCGAGGGAATCGGTTACGATTCCCACGAGTAAAATATGAACATTAAAAGAAGAAAATGCTAGGTTGTCAATTTCTTGATGCGAGTAATTGACATAAGTTAAAGATAAGACGTTGAACTAAAATTCGGTTTTAGTAAGAAACAACATTTAAACGAATATAAAGAATATGAGATAGATTGAAAAACGGTTAATATTAAAAGAAACAGGTCTTGAACCAACTAGGTGCAATTCGAAAATAAAAAGATTGTTATAAACTTAAACACGATGTGACGCAATCACGAACAAGAAAAATAACGTAGTATATGAATTCTTTGTAACACAAGCTATGTGATTGGGATCATAAATGCTTGTAAGCCTCAAGAAGGCAATGTCGGTATACCTGAGCGATGGGGTACAAAGTAACTGGAGACTAATAAGTCTAGTCGGTAAGACCGGTTAAGGTCAAAATTTAAATTTAAGAGCTTTTTTAATATGCTTATCATTATGGGATTAGCGTGGAATAAAAATAATTGATAAATTCATATGACCAAGTGGCCAAATGGCGACTCAGTCAAGTAAACAATAAAGGTAAATGGGTACAAGACGAAAGTGACGGCCCATGAGGCCTTACTAACGAAGAGTATTGAACACCTATAATAACGGATCATAAGGCAACACAAGTGAAGCGTCGGGAAGTTAAAAGAGCAAACACACGATTGAAGGAAAAGCTATAAGGTATGTAGCTATATGCTTCATAGAATTTCATTAATATTACGTATATGTTTATGATGAATAATTAAGTTAAAATTAAGAAATTCGTCTTGTTCTTAAGCGGTGGATTCCGTATGAATGAACCGAATGGATAAATTTTAAAACAAAACAGTCTGGTTGTTAAAAGTGAAAGATTTCACTAAAACATCCAAACGGGTCGAAATAACGAAATTATTAAAAGTTTGTTTGAATTGCGTTATTTCACATGAAAGGCGCATATGCTTTGGAACCAAAAAGACATTACCATACTTTCCTTGTACAATTATTAAATGTGAGTAATGCTCAAGTGATCACTGGTGTGCGTTCGGTGTGATATGTTTTTATTGATATTTTAAGCCCATTTTACACATTAGTCAAGTTTTAAATTTATAAAACACGATATTCTACTAACACTAAACACACACTTGGGCAAGTGCACCCATCATGAGTGTAGTATAGCATTGGTAAGATACCAAGGTCGTCCAAGGACACAAGAGCTTTTAGTACCGGTTTGTCCTCAAATTCTAATCGATCTAAATTTTTTAGAGAAAAGGTTTTAAACATGAAAATAAAAACCAAATAAAAATAAAATAAAAACATATAGACAAGATGAATCACTTGGATCCGACTCGCCTTTTAAGTATAATTTGATGATTTTTGCACTTTCGGACTTTTTAAGAGATTATCTTAGTTATAGTAGTAGGCCCCTCTTTTTAAGGTGATTTTACCCTCAACCCAGTGGTTTGAGTCAGCAAGGATACAATCACAAAGGGTCGGAATATTGAAAGATAATTAATTAAGTTATTAATGCGAAAAGTATTAGGCCCCTCTTTTGAAGGTGACGTTACCCTCGGCTAAGTGGTTTGAGTCAGCATGGATACAATCCCAAATAGTCGGTTTAATGTATTAATAGTAGTTTACATATGAGGGGGTCAAGACATTCGCACCCCGCCATCCAATACCAGTGGGTATTGAAGGAGGTCCTAGTAAGCTTGACCCAAGTCCGTGCAGGATCTATACACTGAACAAGGCAAGAACCTTACTAAACCATTCCCTTAACCCCCGACCAGGTAGCCATATCTCTATATAGACCGTAGAGATATGAATGGTGTAAATCTTTTACTTTATATAGATAGTAAAGTAATGCCAAGACACCACGGACAAATGATAAAGAAAATTCACCTTCAACATAAGAAACTAGTTATTAAAGTCATTAATACAAAACCAAATAAAAAGTGCCGAAAGATTAAAAATCAAAAGTAATACATAAAAGACTTGTCTTCACCAAGTGATGTAAGAGGCTTAGCCAAACATGGCCTTTGATTGGCAATAACTCTTACTATCAATCTGGGATCCTGAGACTACTACACACACTCTAAGGTGGATGATGGATGATGGTGGTGGATGTGGGTGTTGTAGTGGTGGTGGAGCGGTGGCAAAGTGGGAGAGTAGTGGTTTTCCAAGGGATGCCTTTGAAGTGAGCCAAGCACCCCTATTTATAGCCAGAACAGGACCCCGGCCACGACCCCGAGTCCAGTGGGCACGCCCCCGTGGCCATCCTTTTCTCTTCCTTCAATAATTGCATTTGTCAGAATAGGGCTCCACACGGCCCGTGTTCAGCGGACACGGCCCTGTGGGCAGAAGCGTATCTGTACTACCAAGATTTTTCAAGATTCTGCGTATCTTAGTGTTGATCACGCCCCATGATGAGCTGGGCATACCCCCGTGGTGGGTGTAGAAGCTTCCACAACTTTGTCTTTTCTACAGGCACCTGACCACGCCCCCGTGGTCAGTCTTCTGTTTCTTTGTTTTTGCTTTAGGGATGCTTTCGAGGGGTTGGGCATGTCATGTTTATTCCTTTTCTTTGTATTTATGTTGGTTTTGGCTGTATATTTGTTCCTTTTGCTCGTTTAAGCTCATTTGGTCCTGTAAATTCAAAAGGAAGACAAAAACACACTTTTTCCAACATTAGTACTAAAAAAGGGTTAGTTTTATGCCTCATTTGATGTAATTTCTGTGTTACATTTTGCACACATGAATCACCGAAATCAGGTTCATTAAGAGTAACCACATGAACTGCGTGAGAAAGGTTTTGGGGACGAAACCTGTTTAAGGGGGGTAGACTTGTAAGACCCCAGAAATGGGTTTGGTAATTTAAACCTGATTAATATAAAGGAGCGGGTAAAGTACCGTTAATGATAAAAGTTAACCCGCAAACAAAATTAACTAGGAATAATTAACCTAGTTGATTATTGTATCGTTAGTGATAAATATTGGATGATATCATTTATAATTAAAATCTCAAAACATGAGGGACCAAAAAGGGAAAAACTGAAAGCTGAATTATTAAATTAAAACAAAAAAAAACACAACACACACTAAGTGTGTGTTCTGGAACGATCAGGAGAAGCAAAAAGAAGCCAAAACCCTAGTTTATCAAGAATCATCAAATTGAAGGATGAATTGAGGCTCAAACTCATAATTGAACATGAATTAACGATCACCAAAGCTAGGGGATCATAACGTATGTAGAATTTTGATGTTTGTTGAAGTTGTGAAATTTGATGAACATCACAAGTTGCGATTTATGTATGAATCGTAGAGGTTATAGCTAGATTAGAGATGTATACTTGCTTAGGAACAAAACCCTAACTGAAAATTATACATATATTGCTATAATTTGAGTGTTTAGATGATTTACCACACTTAGATAAGTGGGTTTAAATAAAATGATGAAATTGATGATATAATTATGTTCAGAATCAACATACATTATAGTGATAAGAAGATGCTTGAATAATCTATGAATTCGGGTATATGTTCATACTTGCCGTAGAATGGGTTTTGTATGATATGATGGAATGAATGTTATAATCATGTTAAAATTGATGTTAATGATTGTATGGTCCTAGTAGAGAAATTTAGTTAAGACGGTGGCCTAGAAATAACGCATACCGGGTAAATGGTAGAATACCAAAATGAGTTTGTTAAACTTAGTTGTGCAATTGCATATGTTAATAGGCATTTTGACTAAGTCAAACCGACCTATAATGAGATTAATGGTAATTTTGATATAAAATGGGTAAGATGGAATAATCGTGTTAAACGATGACTAATCTAACCATTTTGCGAATAACAAATGATAGTTTAACGCTTGACAAGCTAGATGAAAGCTTGGAAAAGAAGCGGGTCGAACAGATCAAGTACGAAGGAAAAGCATATTTGTATGCAAGTAAGTAAAGCTTACACCCTTTTTTGTAGAATACCTATTTGTTTTATGGGTTATGAATACGATAAAGTAATATTTAAAATATGATGTTCCGACGTGAAATGATACTGGTCGAAACAAGTGAAAATGATGAAAAACCATATTTAATGGTAAAAAGGGATAAACGGTAATTCAGTCATGAAATGAAGAACATATAATGAGTTTTGAAGGGTTACCTTATAGGGTAAGCCAAAATGAATAATAAGGGTAAAACGATAACTTAAGTCATGAGTAGATGAATAAAAGTTGAAGTTTAAATGACACCCTATGGCGTAAGCCATGATAGGTTAAATGCGTAAGAAAAGGGTTTAAGAATTATGAACATATGGTGAAAATCCGTAATGGGTCAAATGAGAGAAATAGTAAACAAATACCATTCTGTTATCAATACCAAAGGTTTGATCATTTAGGCCGAACGGGTCAAATGGCGATGTTAACACCATTTGACAATAACGACTAATAATTGTTTATCGAGTCTTATGCATACAAGGGTGAATAGCGTATGGAATTTGCATTGCTACTAATTAGCAATTTATTAAAGAGAGTATTAAAACGAGTCAACACTTTGACCCGAGCCAGGTATGTGTAATAGGTGAAAGTCTCACTAAGAACTTAAGGTCCTACGAGAGTTAAACGAAGTCAAGAATGGACATTGGGTTACCTTAATAGGTAAACCTAATAATCTAAATTATAGCCATTGCGTTTTAGAAACATAATGATTTTTAATTCAGATTACACCTAAAATGTGCGATTTTGGTGCAACATGTTATTGAAAGTCCTTCGTTGTAAAAGAAGGGCTAAAGTTGACCGAAACGCCCTTGAATGATAAACCGGGCAAACGACCCTTAAGGGTTGTTTGAAAATAGGTTTTATGATTGAGTAAATCTTTTGGACAAGAGTAAAAGTTAAAGGTATAAGCCTTTTTGGTCAAATGCCTCGTAATGGGTCTTTTCGGTAAATTGACAAACCGAAGGGTAGAATTCGGAATAAATAGTTTACTATATTCAATCCACCACAAATATAGTTGTGGTGGAAGGCAAGTAGATATCTTAGTGTGGAAATAGGATGTAAGCAAAGGAGGAGCGAGATTTAAGTTTAAAAATGCTTAAATCCCTTAACGGGTCAAAATAAGTATACACACAAAATGGGTTATAGATGCATAAAAACCCATGAATAGAACCTTGGATAATAAGGACTATTATTGTTATGTCGCTCATAGGAAATTTGATTGCAGAACGAATAAGTTAGTTTGATAAAACATGAACGGGTCAAAGGTTTTTATAAATAAACATAAAGCCGAGGGCTTAAAATCTAGAAAATTGTTAATCCGGATGTTGGATTTCAACTCTATATGATAGAGAATCAAATTACGATTACGTAGGAAGAAACGAGTGGTAAAATGGACAAAAATTGAGGGAGTTATGACCATTTATGTGAAAAATGGCAAAGTTGGGAATATACAGCTCCAGTTTCGAAACCTTCTGTGAAAAATAGGGTGTCGCCTCCCACGACAGATGAGGCTCTTATCGGTCGCAGCCCTCCACGGGCCTTCACGCCCCGCGACGGATTTTCTTGATCTTGTCGCGGCCCACGACGGGCTTCAAGGCTGGCAAAAATTGTTTCTTTGCTTGTTTTGACTTACGGACTCACTTAGACATGTTATAAACATCATATAACTAACACATTTCATGATTTATGAAATGTAGGTATATTGTGAAGCACCGGTTGACAATCAAGCTCAACGAAGAATCGAACATGATCAAAGTTTGAAGCTTCCACATTATGTTTCGTTCTTACAAAATTAAACGATGATATTATGTTGAGATGTTTTAATTTTTTTAAATTGTTTTAAGAAACTCGTAATTTCAAATGTATGTGTATTTTGTATATACATAATTATATGCGAAACTTATATAAAAGTTCGATAAAAAAATTAAGTGTCTTACAAACATCTAACAAAAAGCTGTTGGAATGTAATGAACTGCTATCAAGACAAAAGAGCTCAAGAAGAGTTGGATAGTGAACTGCTCGAAGGCATGCCAACCAACAGTTTTCATAATCTAGTAGTTGTTTAGTGTCCATTGATTTGTATATTCCCAACAGTTCTGTTAACAATTTTTCTCATTCGTGCATAAATAGATTGTTCTCTGTTAAGAGCTCTTGGATATTAGATGTGTGATGATGAATAGTTCAACATTACTATCAAGGTACGATCCAAAGAGTTACACTTTGGACACCAAACAACTAACAATATTTAATTGTTAAATTTTAGTTCATGAAACGCAAATTTAATTGCATGGTTATTATATGGAGATATAATTAAACGGATTATGGATTGTTAAACATTTAACGGGAATAAGGTTTTGGGTATTTACTTATTTGTGAAATAACAAAATACAACTACTTATATGTTTATTTGATAAATAATAAAACTAAAGGGTAGGTTAGTAATTAAGGATTAATTGCTGGATAATGTGCAGGTTAGTATGGGTGCTAAGAGTAATTAGATTTGTTATCAAAATACATCTACTTACAAACCCTAGGTACATTACATAGTATGGGTGCTAAGTGTCATACCCCAACCAATGGCGGAAACATCAGAGTGAGACAAAAACGAGATTGCAAGAGACTTCATAACACTAATGTGACAAGTATTTATTGATAAATTTCATTTCATTGCTAAAAGAATCAAATTACATTGTTTGAAATAGAAATACAACAAGTTGAAACAATTGAATTACAAAACCACAAGTATTAAAGTTAAAAATTCATATCTAGGCATCCTACTAAGTTCCATGCATCGTTATCATCATAATCCTACAACATGTTTAAAAGTATAGTTCAATACAAACGGTATTGGAGAGTATACAAGTTTGAGTACTAGAGTATAAGTATAATGATGTGCGTGTGGTGTTATATAATTTTATGTATATTTTTTAGCCCTTTTTACACTTTAGTCAAGTTTTAAATTTATAAAACACGATTTTTTACTAACACTGAACACACATGTGGGCAAGTGCACCCATCGTGAGCGTAGTATAGCGTTGGTAAGATACCGAGGCCATCCAAGGACACAAGAGCTTTTAGTACCAGTTTATCCTCAACGTCTAATCAAATCAAAATTTAAAAAAGAAGTTTAAACACGAAAATAAAAACTAAAAATGCTGAAAAATAAAAATAAAAACAGATAGACAAGATGAATCACTTGGATCCGACTCGCCTTTAGTGTAACCTTTGATTATTTCCGCACTTTTGCACTTTTTAAGAGATTATATTAGTTATAGTAGTAGGCCCCTTTTTTGAAGGTGACGTTACCCTAAACCCAGTAGTTTGAGTCAGCAAGGACACAATCCTAAAGGGTTGGATTATTGAAAGATAATTAATTAAGTTATTAATGCGTAATGTGGTAGGCCCCTCTTTTGAAGGTGACGTTACCCTCGGCTAAGTAGTCTGAGTCAGCAAGGATACAATCCTAAGTAGCCGGGTTAATGTTTTAATAGTAGTTTACATATGAGGGGATCAAGAAATTCGAACCCCCGCCATCCAATACCAGTGGGTATTGAAGGAGGTCCTACTAAGCTTGACCCAGGTCCTTGCAGGATCTATACACTGAACAAGGCAAGACTCTTACCAAACCATTCCCTTAACCCCCGACCAGGTAGCCAACATATCTCCATATAGACCGTGGAGATATGAATGGTGTAAATCTTTTATTTTATATAGACAGTAAAATAACGCCAAGACACCACGAACAAATGATAAGGAAGTTTCACCTTCAACATAAGAAACTAGTTATTAAAGTCATTAATACATAACCAAATTAAAAGTGCGAAAATATTAAAAATAAAAAGTATTACACTAAATGCTTGTCTTCACCAAGTGATGTAAGAGACTTAGGCAAACATGGCCTTTGATTGTCAAGTACTCTTACGATCAATCTTGGATCCCGAGACTACTACACACACTCTATGATGGACGATGGATGATGGTGGTGGATGTGGGTTGTGATTGTGGTGGTGGGTGGGTGAAGTGTTAGAGAGGTGGTTTGCCAAGGGATGCCTTTGAAGTGAACCAATCACCTCTATTTATAGCCTGTACAGAAGCCTGGACAAGGCCCCGTGTCCATCCATCTTCTCTTTCTTCATTAAATGCAGTTTGTCTGCATTAGTTGACCACGCCCCCGTGTCTGCTGGGCACGACCCCGTGTGTAGAAGCGTATCTGTACTATCAAGATTTGCTTAGATTCTGTGAATCTTAGCGTTGACCACGGCCCCGTGTCCGGTGGGCACGCCCTCGTGTTGGGAAATAGAAGCTTCTAAAACTTTGTCTTTTCTGCAGACACTTGGGCACGCCCCCGTGCTCAATGAGCATGGGGCGTGTTCACCTGTCTGCATATTTTTAGAACAAGGAATCTTGGAGTTTCAAATTATTTTTCTGATTTTTAAAGCCTTTTTAAATAGAAATAACTTAAAACAAGGTTGCAGAACTTATTTTTAGCAAGATTCCTTGAATAAAAATCTAACAAAGATCATGATAAAGCTTGGAACCATGGTGATTTCAAGCTCTCATGGAGGTGTTGAAGGAAAATTTAAGAAGAAGGTAATGGACAAAAGTAGAAAAGACAAGATGGTTGTTGGAAAACTTCTTTAGAATGTACCTAGGATGGTATGTGTGAAGATCCCACCAGATCTTTGTCTTTGGAGTGGTCCAAATATGCAGGAATCTTGCTGCCTTTATAGAAAACGACAGCACGCTGCACACGGCCCCGTGTGCAGACAAGATCCTGACACATTTTTTCCGTATTCTGATAAAAAGTCAGATGGGAATCTTTTGGTGGACATGGGGGCATGCTGACCTGGATACGGCCCCGTGTCTAGAGGCTGTTTATGAAGTTGCATCTATTTTTAAGGAATTTATCCGGATGGGTGGTTCCTTACTAGACAGAACAACACCGAAGTGCCTGAGATACCTTAGTTTCTCTAGATTTAGACGAGAAGGCAAGAGGTTATCGGTAAGGGTGATTCCTATGCTAAATGTAGGTGGACAAGTCCAACCCTTTCCCGGGCTCTCGTTAAAGAAGGTGTATGTCGAATCGCTCAGGTCTATGTATGCATCGAAGGAAGTCGATGGGGAGTCCTTCACAACACAATCGACACAGGGACGACTATCGTTCAAGTCTTCGCCAGAGTTAGAGGTGATATCAGGAACAACGAAGTTGTTTTTATCCGAATGCGATCTCAACAATTCTTCTTGGGCATCGTCTTGAGGTGAATTAATGATATCCATCTCAAAATAACTCATCAAGAAGCATTTCTCCTAGAAGGGTCGATTGAGAGCATTCGAGGGAGAGATAAGGATTATTTTTACTTTCGCCCCTCTTAAGGCTACAGGAAAACAATGGGTCTATATAGTGGGGCTTATAATTTAAAAAATAACATTTTAAATCTTCATGATTTCTGCCACATATTTGACACCACGTACCATAAGAGGGCCGGAAGTAAAAAATATCAGTATCACTCATGGTTGTGTCAGAAATTACCAACCGTCGGGATCTTACGGTTCTGTTTTCAGTATCTGATACTTGGGCATGGGGCGTGTTGATTGGGCACGGCCCCGTGTTCAGCTACTGTCTGACGTAAAACAGGATTGCCAGTACCAAAGATTGGGCACGGGGGCGTGTTCAGCGGGCACGACCCGTGCTGAGTTATGCAGAAGCTGAAAATTTAAGAAAAATCCTAAAAAAACAGAAAAATAAGAAAAAAATGATTAGGCCGTTGATTCCTAACTTTCTTAAAATCCTTGTGTCCCCGGCAACGGCGCCAAACACTTGATGTGCGTGTGGTGTTATATAATTTTATGTATATTTTTTTAGCCCTTTTTACAATTTAGTCAAGTTTTAAATTTATAAAACACGATATTTTATTAACACTGAACACACATATGGGCAAGTGCACCCATCGTGAGCGTAGTATAGCGTTGGTAAGATACTTGTTCGTCCTGGGAATCATGTCCGGCCTCGGACATGTATCTTCAAGTCCCCCAGTTTGGTAAGTCTTTGTAAAAACTTAGCAAACTATTACTTCAAGTTTTTTGTTCTGTTTGGATGACGTGTCGCTACGGGGGTGGTCTGAGTTGATGACGTGGTATGTTTTGAATGGTGATGACGTGGCGTGGGTGACCTTTGCGATTTGACGGTCGGTCACCTACCTGTGACGGTAGTAATTCCTCGTGTTGGAATTCGTGGGAGGTGACGGTTGATGTGACTACCCCGTGACCGACTTAAACCCTTATAAAATCACTTTTTACCATTTCATTTTTACCCTTCTTTTCTCTCTTCTTCTTTCCTTCTCTGCTGTTACCCTCTTCTTTTTGAGTCTCTTCTTCTTCCTCAAGGTGCGTCCATTTCTTTTACTTAAACTTCTTATTTTATGAAATGGCTCCTGGTAAGGAGAATCTCGCGGAGAGTGTGAGTGTGCTTACCCAACGTCAGTTGGATAAGTTCATTATGGATTATCGGATTCCTTTAGATCTTCACCCGATCCTTCCCTCCGAAAGGGAAGCAATATATCCGTTCCGTCAAGGGAAGTTTCCCTTTTATACTCGCGTCTGCAATTTCGCGAATTATAGGGTTCCTTTCTCTCGTTTCTTGGTTAGGGTTTTACAATATTTTAGGGTCCATATTTGTCAGGTTAACCCCTTCGGCCTTAGCCGTATTAACCATTTTGAAATTTCTTGCCGAGCCTTAGATCGGAAACCGGACCTGAACGTTTTTCGTTATTTTTACGAGTTTATAACGGCCGGAGATTGGTATACATTTGCACACCGAAAGAATGTCCCTTCCCCATCCTCTGGCGAGCGGTCTAGCCTGAAGAGTTGGAAAGACAATTTTTTCTGGTTGGATGACCGATGCCTACCAGAGGATATGAGGTGGCGTTTCAAGGATCAGACGATGTCCTTTGATGAAGACTTTGTTTATGATGAAAATCTTGTCCGTGCCCTGATTGATCATAAATCCCTCATTCGTCCCCTTCCTGAGCATTTCCTTTGGTTAGGTCGTGTCAGTTTTTCCTGGGCCCAAGGGGATAATGATTGGCCGATTATTCGCCGAAAGCGTGATCGTAAGTTTCGGCCCTTTACGTCCCCTTCGGCACCGTTACTTTGTTTATTTTGCTAATTTTCTTTTTTCTTTGGGGATGCAGGTGTCGCGATGTCTCTTCTTGATGCCTTAAAAGTTCCGAGCATGGATGTTTTTGATTTCGATTTTGGAGAACAAGGCGAGGAGGAGGTTCCTTTTATGAAACAAGTGGCATCTTCGGCCCAACCAATCCGTCCAGAGGTGACTCAAAACGTGACCGAGCCTTCTGTTGCGGAAGCAACTTCTTCTATTCCTCAGGATGTGCCTGAACAAGTTGCTGTTGAGGCTACTTCTTCCCTTCCATTATCTTTAAAGGATGCTGAGGGTTCGTCCGGATCACGAACTGGGAAGAAGTCTTTACTTGACGATGTGGATAGTGATCCGGAGTTCCGCAATCTGGACGAGGCTTTACAATATCGACCTTCTTCTTTAAAAACAAGGGTGTCACGTCAGGTATAGATCTGTCAGGCGTTGTTCTAAAGGCTCGCTCTCGTAAGAGGAAGAATGAGCCGGTTCAGATTCGTGCTACCGACCCTCTTCCAGCGCCAAGGTCGAAGAAAGCAAAGAAGGATTCTCACTCCGAAGGTAATGTAATAGAAGAGCTGAACGAGCATATTACCGGAGGTAAGTTTTCTAGGGAGGAAGCAGCATTGGCACGTTCTAAACCAACTCCTGCATATTCAGGTTTTGTTCCGGATAGTGAGGTGGAGAGCATGGAGATGGAGAACCCGGTGGTTACGGATAAGGAAAAGGGTCATGGTGAGCCAAAAGTGGTTACTTTTTCAGGTACGCATTTGGGCTCATCTTTGGGTCCGGACTGTTTTATAGATGATGAGGAAGATCAAGTGTCTTCGCTTCCTTCATCTTGGTTCGGACCTGAGATGATGTCCTTTTTTCGATATGCAGATTTATTCTCAGATGATATGGAGATTGACCCGGTAACTGCCGAAGAAAAATTCATTCCTGATTGGGATATTCGGAACAAAGACTCGGTGATGGATACTTTGGTTGCTCGGACTATGCTCTTCAACATCAACACTCCGATAGATCATGCAAGGAGTCGGAAGATGAAGAACCCAGATCTTGGTGCTGCGGTTCTGACTAATCAAGCCCAATCAAACATCTTTGTAACGGAGCTATATCGTCGGTGGGTGGAAGCGGAGTCGGAAAGGGAGAATTTGGAGAAGGAGACTCGCTCTCTGAAGCGTAAAGTTCAGAGGAGCCCGGAGGCTGTGAAGAAAATAGCTCAGTTGACCCAAGATCTTCAATCTCAGCAGGAGAAGGTTAACTTTTTGATTGCACAGAATCAATCGTCCCAAGCAGCTGCTGCTGCTGCTGCGGAGGACAGAGATAAAATTTCTTCAGAGTTTACAGCTTTCTCTGAATCAACAAGGCAGAAGGACGAAGAGCATAAGATGGTTTTGACGAAGATGGAAGATTCCCTTAATAAGGCTCGTCTTGCTTATGAGAGCATGATGGCCGGTACGTCTTTTTCTTGATTTGCTTGCTTTTTATTTTTCCTGTTTTTCTAACACTTTTTCCAGAGCGGGATGTGCTAAAATCAGGGGAGGCTGATTTAAAAGATCGGATTGAGGAACTCGAGGCAGAGAAAGCTTCCCTAAAAGCTAAAGAAGAGGATCTTCAAGAAACGAAGGTTTGGATGCTTTCGGAAGGAGAACAGCTGCTGGCGAAGAATATTCATAAAGGGAAGGAGATGACTGCTGCCGTAGCTGTGGTTAACAATGCAATGAGTGCTGTGGGTATCAACTCTGGTTTGCACTCTGGTTATATGCATGCCTTGCAGAAGAAAACCCCCTTCAAAGACGTGCCGTTGTTAAACCGTAATGCTACGGAGGATTTAAAAACAGCAGTTGCTTGTTTTGATACTCTCACCTTTCCTGTGATAGAAGATCTGCCGAAGCTTGCCACCGCGCCTCTTTCCGAAATTAAGAAAGCCCTTCGTTTTGAAAGTGAATGAATTTTTGAAGATGGTGGACATGCCCGGCTCTTTGGGGTATGCACCTTGGATGTTTAAAATTAGTTTAGTTTTTCGGAAGGTGGACATGTCCGGTAGTTTGGGGCATGCATCTTGTTTCAGATGAATGTAATGATGTTTTTACTGATGTTTGAACAATTATCCTTCGTATAGTTTTTGTAACTTCCGGTTTATACAAGTCCGGTTAGTTTTTTGATGTAATTACAAGTTTACACATGCGTCCATGTTTTGTTGTTTTACATTTCTTTTGTTTCTTGAACGTTCATTTTAAAGGCACGGATCCGATTTATTTTACTGAGGATAATTTTTAAGTGAAGGAAAGCATGAACAAGACCAGTTTGTCCTCACCTTTTAGGGTTAGCATCCCTGATTCGGCCGAATATTATACTTGTATTGCAATGTTTTAAGATAGAAAAATTTATTCTATTTTCTTATTCGGAGTTTATACTTCTCCGATTGACATGGTAAAAACATTTTATGAAATATGTGGGTAAAACCCTCCACAGTTTTTTTGGAATTTATCATTCATTCAGTGCGGGCACAACCATCCGCATTACAGGAAAGTAGAAAAAACGACGGAAGCCGTAGCTTTCGTGTTACAATCTTATTTTAAAATAAGAAACTTCTTAAAGAAAACACTTCTTTAAGTGAACTCCGTTCCATGTGCGTGGTATGATGGTCCCGTCCACTTTTTTAAGTGTATATGCACCATCGCTTCTTGCGGTGTTAATCAGGTACGGACCTTCCCATTTTGGTGCCATTTTTCCAGTTCCTTTTACCAAACTCGCTTCATTACTCCGCATGACGTAGTCACCAACTTTGAACCGGACCTCCTTCACTTTTGAGTTGTAATGTTTTTCCAACTCTTTTTTATATTTCGCCTCTCGGATCGCCGCGAGTTCCCTCCTTTCTTCGGCTAGATCCAGGTTCAGAAGGAGTTCCTGTTCATTTTCTTCTTGACTCAGCTGCATGCGGGGAGTGGATATCCCTACTTCAGCGGGGATAACAGCTTCGGTACCGTATGTTAGGCTGAAGGGAGTTTCCCTATTGCTCGTTTTCGGCATCGTTCGATGTGCCCATAGAACGTGCGGGAGTTCATCCGCCCATGAGACTCCTTCCCTCCCCAAGCGTTTCTTAATGCCCTCCACAATGCTGCGGTTGGCTCTTTCTACTTGCCCGTTGGCTTGGGGATGGGAAACCGAAGCGAAGCTTTTTTCGATACACATTCTCTCGCACCATGTCTTGAACGGTTTCTCGGCGAACTGTTTTCCGTTGTCACTGACTATGCACATCGGCATTCCATATCTGCACACTATATTCTCCCAGGCAAACCTCAGCACTTGCTCCCCTGTGATGGTCCGGAGGGGTTTGGCCTCGACCCATTTTGTGAAATAATCAATGGCTACCAACAAGAATCTTACTCCTCCAGTGGAGGCAGGGAAAGGACCAACAATATCAATCCCCCATTTCTGGAAAGGCCATGCTGATGTTACCGGAACGAGGTTGTTCTTGGCTCGGTGGCTAATGGGAGCGTGCCGCTGGCAATCTTCACATGATTGAAGTTCGCTTACTGCGCTTTGATGCATACCCGGCCAGAAATATCCGGCATTCATTACTTTAGCTATAACCATTCTTGGTCCGGCATGGATGCCGCATATCCCCCAGTGGATTTCTCTTATGACGTAGCTGGCTTCTTCTGGCGTTAGGCATTTTAAGAGCGGACCTAAAAAGGTTTTTCTGTAAAGTTGCCCGTTATGGATCTGATATTGCAACGCTTTGACTTTTAACTTCCGAGCCTGAGCTTTGTCTTCCGGGAGCTTTCCTTCTTTCAAGTAATCCACAATCGGAGTCATCCAAGATTTTTCGACAACAGAGACTGACATGACCGGCTCCATCTGCTGGATGGCCGGGGCTTGCAAAGTTTCAACTAAGACTTCTTTTGATAAATGACAAAATGCCACGGATGCAAGTTTACTCAAGGTATCGGCCTTTTTGTTTTTGCTCCGCGGTATATGTACTATCTTGCAAGAGTCAAAGGAGGAAATCATACTATTAACTTGCTGGAGGTACCGGACCATGTTATCCTCTCGGGCTTCGTACTCTCCGCTGACTTGGTTTGCTACCAACAATGAATCAACATGTGCTAACACGGAGGTTGCTCCGGCTTTGGCTGCGGTTTGGAGACCTGCAAGGAGAGCCTCGTATTCCGCTTCATTGTTTGAAGTTTTAAATTCGAATCGTAAGGCATAAGTGTACTCTATTCCTTCTGGATCTATAAGGATTAGCCCTGCCCCTGATCCTTCTTTACTGGAGGCTCCATCCGTATATAAGTTCCATACCCTTGGTAGGGCAGATTTTTCTTGTGTGCTTTCCCCGGTCGGAACCTCCGTAAGGAAATCTGCCACCGCCTGGCCTTTCACCGGTCCTCTGGTACGATAGGTGATGTCGAAAGCGCTGAGTTCAATTGCCCATTTCGTGAGACGTCCGGAGACCTCTGGCTTTCTAAGAATTTGTTGGATCTGGAGGTCAGTCTGTACCTCTATATTGAAAGCTTGGAAGTATCTTCGGAGGCGTCTAGAGGCGTGTACCAAAGCGAGTGCCAACTTTTCGATCATTGGGTACCGGGTTTCATAATCTTTCAGGATGCGGCTTACGTAGTACACCGGGATTTGTGCTTGATTCCGATGTACTACAAGCACTGCACTTATGGCAAAATGAGAAGCGGAGAGATATACTGTGACAGTTTCTCCGGTGATTGGAGCGGTTAAGGTGGGCAGGGATCCAAGACAAACTTTCAGCTCCTGAAATGCCGAATCGGCTTCCGGTGTTCATTCTATTTGGCCTTTTCCTGTTCGTTTTTTCAACACATTCATGAAAGGAATAGAGCGATCAGCCGCTTTAGAAACAAAACGATGAAGAGCGACGAGCTTTCCGTTTAATGACTGAATTTCTTTGACAGTTCTGGGAGGTTGCATGGAGACTACCGCTTTGATTTTATCCGGATGTGCCTTGATTCCGGACTGGGTTATCCATACACCGAGAAACTTCCCTTCTTCTAAGCCGAAGGAGCATTTTTTGGGATTAAGTTTAAGATTAACACTCCGAAGCCTGGTGAAGGTTTCGAGTATGTCGTCAATCATGCTATCTTCGGCTTGACTTTTTATAACCAAGTCGTCCACATAAATTTCCAAATTCCTTTCAATCTGGTCTTTGAATGCCTTGTCCATCAGCCTCTGATACGTGGCTCCGGCATTTTTCAATCCAAACGGCATTTTGGTATAACAAAAGAGCCCTTCATTGGTTACAAACGCGGTCTTATCCTCGTCCTCTACAGCCATCTGTATCTGATGATAGCCTTTGTATGCGTCCAAGAAGCATTTGAGGCGAAAGCTAGAAAGAGAGTCAATCTTGAGATCGATCTCTGGCAAGGGGTAACAATCCTTCGGACATGCGTTGTTTAAATCGGAGAAGTCTACACACATTCTCCAGGTTTTATCTTTCTTGGTGACCATTACTGGGTTGGAAACCCAGGTCTGGTAACGTACTTCCCGGATGATTCCGGCGTTCAACAACTTTCGTATGTCCTCGGATATCGCTTTGTTTCGAGCTGGAGCCATGTTCCTTTTTCTTTGAGCTATAGGTTTCGCAGAATGCGACACCTTCAGCTTATGTTCGGCCAAACATCGAGGAACTCCAACCATATCGGAAGTTTGCCAAGCAAACACATCGAGAGAATTAGATAAAAGCTTCCACAACTTCTTTTTAGTGCGCTCTGGGAGTTGGGCTCCGACTTCAATTTTTTGCTCTGGGAAGTGCGGATGAATAGCCCACTCTTTTGTGAGGAGGTTCGGAGGTTTGTCAGTACCCTTGCTTTGTCGTACTTCAGCTACGCAAATTGTGGATTCGGAGTGCAAAGTTGCCACCCCTGCCTCGGTGGGGAATTTTAACGATCCGTGAATGGTAGAGCTGATGATGCCGAAAGCGCACATGCCGGGCCTTCCTAATATGACATTATGCACGGACCTTGCTTCTACCACTAGATACGTCAGGTTTACGGTTCGGACGAAACTCCCTTCTCCCAATGTTGTTGGTAAAGTGATTTGCCCCATAGGCTGTACCACTTCTCCGGAAAAACTTACCAACGGCATTGATACTCGGATCAATTTTGCCTTGGTCTGTGGAGCTAGCTGTTGAAAACACTGCTAATACATGATCTCGGTGGCACTTCCGCTGTCAACATAAATCCTCCGGACCTTGTGACCTGCTATGATCGCAGACACGATGATTGGTCCGTCTTTGACTTCTTCAGGATTGATAGGGGGAAAAGCAATGGGTTGCTGCATCCAAGCAGCCATATGGTGGCTGGATCGCTTGATGCCTTGGCTACCCGCTTTTCTGATCATGCCTATTACTGGTTGGTTGTTCGGATTATCCACCGAATTACCCGAAGACTTTCCTTCCTTCACTTCTTTTACTAGATGCGACAGTTTTCCGGATCGTACTGCTTTTTCTATTTCTTGTTTCAGGGACCAGCAATCATCAGTGTTGTGACCTCGAGCATGATGATAGTCACAGTATTTCTTGGAGTTCTTATCTCCCGGGTTTCGGAGCTTCGGTGGAGCAGGGAAGTTTGACCCTTCCGCACTGAGAATCTCACTGGGAGTTTTGGAAAGGTCTGACAAGTTGTAAAATCTTGACCCGGAGCTTCTTCCTCGTGGAGGTCGGTCATTCCTGTTGTATGGGTGTGGCCGCCCTCTATTACTGGACGGAGCTTTATCGAATACGGACCCACCGTTTTTCTTCCAGGAAGACATCTTGTGATCTGACTCCGGAGCTGGATTGCATGCGTTTTTGCCTCGAGCAAAGGCTCTGGCTCGCTCCATGAGTACCTCCATTGTCTTTGGGAGATTTTCATGTAATTTTTCGACCAACTGATTGTTCCGGACTCCGTGACAGAATCCAGAGATTCTCAGCTGATCGACTACTCCACTGATCTGCATACTCTCCCGGTTAAACCGGTCAATGAAGCTATCCAAAGATTCTCCATCCCTTCTCCGAATGTTGTGAACTTCGGTGATTTCTTTGGAGTAGTGTCTTTGCTGGCTAAAATTTTGGAGAAATAACCTTCGGAACTCTTCAAAATCGTTGATCTCACCTTCATTCAGCGCATCGAACCACACTCGAGCAGCTCCAGTTAGTGTTTGCGCGAACATAAAACACCACGCTGGCATCGGCCACTGTTCAACTCGTGCGGCTTCGTCGAAATCGAACATATGATCATCTGGATCAGTTGTACCATCATACTTTTTTACTGTAGTCAGCATTTTGAGCTTCGGAGGAAGCTTGGCATGTGTGATGCGGGCGCTGAACTTTGACTTGGCAGTCATGGAAACTGGGTGATACGGCTTGGTGAGTTCCGGATCGTTACCTACATTCATCTGTGCTTCATTTCGTATTGCCATAGCTGGCGAGGGTCCGGACGAACCCTGAACATACCCAGAGTAAATTTCCGAGGTAACAACTGTGGAAAAAGTAGGAGGGGTAAACATTGTAGGACCCATGGTCCTTACCGGAGCTTCTTCTTGAAACAACCTGGTTCGTAAACCGAGGATTTGTTCATCTCTAGCCTGCTGTGCTTTCAATCGTCGCAGAAGACTTGCATTTTTGGAGAGAAACTCCGCATCAAACTCAGATGTTTGCGAAGTAGGAATTAGAACAAAAGGCAAGGTTGTTCCCGGCCCTGAGCTTAAAGCAGCTGAGGTTATGGAAACAGTACTTGCAGGTGCTGTAGTTTGTGTACTAACAGTTGTAGATCCCAGATTCACAGAACCTGAGGCCGCCATTTGTCAGTTCTTTGCTCAAGAAATTCACCAGAGTGAAGGACTAAGAGCTTTGAGATCGGATGGCGCCAATTGAAGAACCAAAGAATCGCCTTAAGGCCGAAGCCTGCAAACGAGGGTTTGGATCTTGTGAGAAGACTTGGGGAACAGTCCTGCAAAATAGAGAACCGTTAGGCTCGCCGCAGAGATGGGAGGGCCTCTCTGCGACCACCCTCCGGCGTGAGGATAAGTATTGGTAGAGAGAGAAAGTAGAGAGAGAAAGTAAGGACACAAGAGCTTTTAGTACCGGTTTATCCTCAACGTCTAATCAAATCAAAATTTTGAAAAAAAGTTTAAACACGAAAATAAAAACTAAAAATGCTGAAAAATAAAAACAAAAATAAAAACAGATAGACAAGATGAATCACTTGGATCCGACTCGCCTTTAGTGTAACCTTTGATTATTTCCGCACTTTTGCACTTTTTAAGAGATTATCTTAGTTATAGTAGTAGGGGGGGATAGAGCACGGTCCTCCCAACCGCCGGAGTGATCCCACTCCGGGAGCCGCTACCCGACCAAGCTAGCTTCGCGGTGAATTCCCCTTGCCGAGTTCTTATCCTGGGCCCCTCTTTAGAGGGTGACGTTACCCTCAACCCAGTAGTTTGAGTCAGCAAGGATACAATCCTAAAGGGTTGGATTATTGAAAGATAATTAATTAAGTTATTAATGCGTAATGTGGTAGGCCCCTCTTTTGAAGGTGACGTTACCCTCGGCTAAGTAGTTTGAGTCAGCAAGGATACAATCCTTAGTAGCCGGGTTAATGTTTTAATAGTAGTTTACATATGAGGGGATCAAGAAAGTCGAACCTCTGCCATCCAATACCAGTGGGTATTGAAGGAGGTCCTACTAGCTTGACCCAGGTCCTTGCAGGATCTATACAGTGAACAAGGCAAGACTCTTACCAAACCATTCCCTTAACCCCCGACCAGGTAGCCAACATATCTCCATATAGACCGTGGAGATATGAATGGTGTAAATCTTTTATTTTATATAGATAGTAAAATAACGTCATGACACCATGGACAAATGATAAGGAAGTTTCACCTTCAACATAAGAAACTAGTTATTAAAGTCATTAATACATAACCAAATAAAAAGTGCGAAAAGATTAAAAATAAAAAGTATTACACTAAATGCTTGTCTTCACCAAGTGATGTAAGAGACTTAGGTAAACATGGCCTTTGATTGTCAAGAACTCTTACGATCAATCTTGGATCCCGAGACTACTACACACACTCTATGATGGATGATGGTGGTGGATGTGGGTTGTGATGGTGGTGGTGGGTGGGTGAAGTGTGAGAGAGGTGGTTTGCCAAGGGATGCCTTTGAAGTGAACCAATCACCTCTATTTATAGCCTGTACAGAAGCCCGGACACAGCCCCGTGTCCATCCATCTTCTCTTTCTTCATTAAATGCAGTTTGTCTGCATTAGTTGACCACGCCCCCGTGTCTGCTGGGCATGATCCCGTGTGCAGAAGCGTATCTGTACTATCAAGATTTTCTTGGATTCTGCGAATCTTAGCGTTGACCACGGCCCCGTGTCCGGTGGGCACGCCCCCGTGTTGGGAAATAGAAGCTTCTACAACTTTGTCTTTTTTGCAGACATTTGGGCACGCCCCCGTGCTGTCGAGGGGTCGGGCATGCCACGTTTATTCCTTTTCTTGTATTATTGTTAGATTTGGCTGCATTTTTACTTCTTTTGTTCATTTAAGCTCTTTTAACCCTGAAAATACAAAAGGAAGACAAAAGCACACTTTTTCCAACATTAGTACTAAAAAAGGGTTAGTTTTATGCCACATTTGATGTAATTTATATGTTGCATTTTACACACATCAATAAAAATGAACAATCCACATAGCAAACCTACTTATCAAGATTAACATATAAACTGGCACGCGATTAACAAGTCAACCCTCTGATTACTGCAAGTATAAAGAAACTTAACATGACCTCTCGTTCACGGGCGGTGCGTACTCTTGTAGCGCTATACATGTTAAGGGGAGGCTCGTATGAAGTTAATGACACTTTTATCACATAAGAATCACCCAGAAACACGAATCAAGCATAAGATATTAGTAAGCATGTGTTGGACTGTTTGTATGATTGCATAAACATATATATGTTGAGTGTGATTTGTATATGTAGACATGATGCACCCAAAAATTGTAAAAATGGTAATAAGGGCGTCGAGTATACTCACATTTTTGCAAAGCCTTCTGATTATCCGTGAGTGACAAGTTGTTTATGAATAAGGAATAAATGGCATGGTTATATGATGTTTATGAAGCGACTAGATTCGGGATTTAGGATTTAAAGTACAAAAGTATGTAACTCGTAAAAGTATTATCTAGTTCTAAGCATTCGCTTATGACACTATGTTATGTATGGTTTCATGGGTCCTAAATTGCCCATTAGAATCAACAACAAGTGGCTTAGAATCGTGGATAAGTTAGCCTAATTTTATGACGAATAATCATGGTCTGATTATCATCACAAATTCAGCCATGTTTATATAGATTTATACATTTATATAGTTATAATTTCATCTTTAAGTGCATGTAGTTCCAGAGGATATGTGACTCCCAATGGTATGTCTCGTGTAGGGTTGTGATTAGTGAGTGGTTGAGTAAGTGGATTTAATGTTGGTGATGGAGGAGGGATGAATGGTTCAGGTGAAGTTTGAATGAATGGTGATGAAGATAAAGGAGTAGGTGCAAGTATGTCATCGTCATGCACTGTAAACTTCCTTTTTCTTGTGTATAATGATTTTGGAGAAGGAGTTTGGGTTATAGGAGTGAAAATTGATTGTGATGGGAATTGAAATGTTGTGGGAGTAGTGGATTGACTAACAGCTCTTGAAACAACTGGTGTCTCAACCACTGTTGTCTTAACATCTGTTGAAGTTTTTGCAGCATCAACATCTATTGCAGTTGAAGATGGTAATGGTGATGAAGGTTTTGTTTTATGCTTTTTGGCAGGTGGTTTTGGTGGTGAGGGTGTTGGTTTAGGTGTAGTAATGGATGGCTTTTTGATACCAGCAGCGGTTTTGAGACCAGCAGTGGTTGGCTTTTCAGGTGTTTGTTTTTGTGGTTGTGGTTTAGAAAATATGGCAAGTGGAGGTTTGTTGTGTTTAAATGAGTTCTTTCTGTTTGAAGTGCCAACATCCTTTGTCATGATTTCCCAATCTTTCAACTCCTTTTGTTCCTTTTTCCAAATCCTCTCCTTTGTTTCATTTTGATTCTGTATGGTCTTTTTATTTGCAAGTTCTTCATCTCCTAGAATGTTCAAGATTTCATCAATTCCCTTTTCCTTTTCTTTGACAGATGTTTCAGCAGAGGTTGCAGAAGACTTCTTTGCAGGCTCTGGCTTTTGTCTTGGTGTTGGCTTACCAAAGTTTTTCATGTTATGTTTCTCCCCCTTTTTGGAATCATCATCTTCTTTTTCAAAGAAAGGAGCAGGGGTAGTGCCAGTCAATTTTACCACGGCTTCTTTGATTCCCCTGATATCAGCCTGAGTATCCTTATATCTTGCCTCAACCATAACCCTTACAAAATCCATTTGTGTTTTATGTTGAGCAGCATGCAGTTCCCTCTGAGCAGCAAGAATAGGTTGGACAACATTCTAAAGCTCTTGGGAGTACTGTTGAGGTGTTGGCTGACTTTTGGAAGTGTCCACCAGAAACATGATTGAATCATTCATTGTAGCAACATTGTTTTCAATTGTGGAAAGCCTCTCCGTCAAATCCTGATATTTTAAACCATCACCCAACTTAATTGGATCATCTAATTTCTGACAAGTGGTGGTTATATCTGCTTGTGAAACAGGAGGAGTCTCTAAATTTCCATCAATAGATGCCCCTTTTTCTCGGTACTGGGAACTTCCCTCTGCAGTGGTTACCTTAGAAATCTCACCAGCGGTTAACTTGAACACACCAGTGGAAACCTTGGTAGCATCAGCAATGGTTGCCTTCAAGAAAGTCTTATTGATGAAACTACTGTCCAGATGTAGAACAGTGGATCCAACATCTATAGTAACTGCTCCACTTGAACTACCAGCAAGAATTTCATGAAATTCTATTGGTGTAGCCTCCTCAGTTATTTGTGGGTTAACCAATTGAATTGCTTCAGACACAGCCAATGTAGAAGTTGTATTCTCAGTAATGTGTTGGTGAGAGGGGCTGCTTTGAGTATGAATTTCAATGGCATCAAACAAATGTATAATGCATAGTGTAATTGGAGATGTGGAGAGTGGTGTTGAAAGAGAATTTGCCCAGGGAGAAGGGCTATTAAGCATACTCTCAAGTGAGGGTAGTACTTCATATTGAGGTGTCCCTGTGCTTACAACATGTTCCTTTTGTGAGGAATCACGAGGAGTTGAGGTTTTGGGTGGAGATCTTTCCAACTGTTGTGAGGAAGTAGCAACAGTGGTTTCTAGTGACATTTGTGTTGTCACTGGGTTAACTTCTGGGATCTCATCTTCCAAAAGGTCCTTTTTAGTGGGTTTGGTTGGCTTGGTGGATTTCTTATTGGTCTTTTTGGTGGTTTTTGGTGGGGGTTGCACAGTAGTGGTTATACTGCTGTGGTCACCCTGAGCAGTGGGCTCAGCAGCTAAAGTCTGAGAAGCAGATGTGGGCTCATCCAAATTTTGCTCAGACTCCCCTGCTTGTGTTTTAGAAACTTTTGACTCTTTAGACATTGTTTCAGAAGATAAACTGTTTATTTGAAAAGGTGCCCCTTGTTCATAAGATTGTGCATTTTCTTTTGGAATTTTCTATTGTAAATAATAGCTTAAGAACCTAGGAAACAACAAGAAAGCTTGTGGCTTCTTTTCTTTCACATTTTTCAAATGGTTAACCAAATCCGTAAACAATGCTTGGGAGTAATTGTAATCAGTTTTTGACATTATAGCATATCCCACGTATTGAATTTTTAAAGGTATTTTATTAAAAACAGTTGTTTTATTTGAAACACAGGTGAGCAGGGTATGAAACAGGAATTTCATAGGAGGTGGAAATTCTCCCTTTTGCATAGTTGCTTTTGACAACTGTCCTGCATACCCTCTTTCGATCAAATCAATTTGATACTCATCTTTAGGGAAAGAAGTTTTACCTGTTAAGTCATTCATCTGAAAAACCTATGAGATGGTTTGTGGTGTTATTGGGACTAAAATACCTCCTACTTTTGAGGAGATTGCCCAAGGCTTTTTGTCTTGAATTTGAACTTTAGCATTAGCCCAGAAATCTCATAGGGTATCTTGATAAATTAGTGCATTACAGGTGAGCAAAGTTTTGTACTTTGAGGATGATAGGGCATCAGTGATGGAATGAAAATCTGTATTTTTATCCGTCTTTTCGAGGGTATAGAGGTAGTTGTGTGGATGTTTGATGATGAGAGCCATGGTAGGATTGTGAAATCACGAATAGATGAGAAAGAGATGAAAGGAAGATGGTAACCGCTTTGGAGAATTTTTGAATTCGATACGACAGTGAAAACTCTGTTTGGGGGTTTTATCAGGGTTTTATTAAAGGGAAAAGGTGAATGCTGGCGTGGAAGCGGTTTCAAATATCGGACGGTTAACATCTACCCACGTGGCAACCTCTGATGGACAAAGTGGAAGACAGTTTTTTGGAAATCACTGATGGACAATATCAGTGGTTGAGAGCAGTGAATGATAAGATTAGTGGTTGATTTTTGTGACATCTGTGCCACTTCATTCATCAAAAAAATACCAAACCAATGAAATATTGTATTTCATACTGGGGATTTGTATAAATATGTGTATCATTTGCACATATCAGCTCTTGTTCGATTTCAGGCTCTAAATCACTTTCTGGAAGGTTATACACGCACTGATGCGTAAATATAACCAGTTTAATGCAACAAACACTCCGGAATAGTGACATAGGCTTAACATACCTTAAATAAACTTTACATAACTTAGAAATAAGTTTTGGAAGGTTTGGTATGCCGAAATCAAGTTTATTCGCTTACAGGGACTAAATTAGACAAACTGTGAAAGTATGTCGATTTATACTGTGATGGACATTCCGGAACATGACCATAAGTTAAACACACCCTAAATATCCTTTATATAGCTTAGAAATAGCCTTTGAGGGGTTCGGTGTGCTAAAATAAACTTTATGCTCATTCAGGGACTAAATGCGTCAAAAAGTGCATAAGTTTGCATTTTCACGCATAACTTATGTTCTGAATACATCTGGACATCCAAAAATTTATGTAAGCATTAAAATATTTTATTTTAGTGTTTGGCATAAGAAAAATCCATTCGTCGCTTAATTTGGATCGTTTTTGTTTTCGTTACGACTTCCGTCGTAATTAACCGAACAACGCAATCGTACGACCAAACGAACTGACATCCGAGATATTTTTGAGGATGTTTTGAGTTCCCTATACTTTAACTTCATTTTGGAGCCTTGAAATGAGGTTAACGGGGCTTAAACTTGCCAAAAATGCATCAAATCAAAGTTTCTGAAGTGCAGGGGCCATTTCTGTCAATTCTGGAAACAAAGCCCAGGCGGGCCGCGTGAGTTCTTGTGCTTGGCTTACGCGGGCCGTGTGAGTTACCCAGCTCTGCAAAATCTGTTTCCAGCTATTCACAGCTGTTCCACACCCTTTGCACCTGGTTTTGATCAATCTAGGGGCCAAATTTGATGGTTTTTAAGTGCCCATGGTATCCAAATACCATGTGCCTACTTGGACGGACAAGATCGAAGCACGTTATTCGACGAACGATCTTAACGGTTCCAAGAAAACTATAAATACCCACCCCACTTCACTTGCAAACCCACAATGATCTGATTTTGGCTCTCTAAGTTGAAGTTTATGCTTCATACCTGAGAGTAAATCGGATCAAAGCTTGCGGGGACCCTTTGTAAGTATTCTTTCGTTCTTTTCATTCGTTTTTAGCGTAAAGTCAAACTGTGTTTGACTTTCTACATTGACCAGTCTATGGTCAATGCGAAGTTCGTTTGAACTTCATAACGTGAGCGTAATCACGATGGTTATAGTCCCTAGTGACTATACCTACTGATTACCACGTTATCTTGGCTCAGTGACGAGTCGTAGTTTCGGCCAAAATGTGTATTCTTGTGTATTTTGTAACCAAACTACTTATGGGTATCAAGACCCTTTGTCTTGATACCAAACCTGTTTTCAAACCTCGTTAAACATGTGTTAACATGTTTAGCTCGTCACTTTTAGATTTGTGCTTGTCTAGGGTCGTAAAGGTAAGTGATCTAATCAATCGCTTATACTTTCGAACCCGACCCATTTGGTCGATCATTAGGATCCGATCAAACACTTTAGGTGACCATAGTAGTATAGGGAATAACCTTCCGAGGTTATACCATATGACCACGTCGTTTAGTTAGTTGTATTATAGGTAGTATATATGCCTTAGGAAAATTTCCAAAATACCCTTTTTACGCATAAATTCATTTTAAGCATATATAACCAAAATTTCGACATCTAAACTGATTAGGTAACTATATTAGACATGTTAAGGCATATTTTACTTGTCATAGGACTAGTTAAGCGGTCCGAACGCGTTTTACGTGAACGACGCGTTAAAGTAGCATAAGCTACCTAAACGGGTCGTAATGGGTCGTAAGCACTTAGGTTAGGTTTCATTTTAGTATGTAGGCTTTGTTAAACCATATCATATGAGTTCCAATACTCATTTGGTTTACGAAACCTCATACTATCCAATCTCCCGATTTTGGTCCGGTTATTTATGTAGTTATCTATATAGGGTGCCGTTTGATTCCGTGATCCCTCTAGCTTTGCTTGGTTGTTGTTCAAGACTTCTAAGCACCCTCAAGTGAGTACATAGACCCCTCTTTTATTGTTTTCAAATGTTTTGGGGTGAAACACATGTGCCTACTTGTTACTTTCGTGTTTTCCATGTTTTTCATATCATATACTTGCTATGTTCATTAGTACAATATTAGTACATGATTTCATTATGTTTTGCTATGTATGTTTACTTAACATGCTAGCACGTTGTTTTACATTACATTTCATTTGCTATGTATGTTTACTTAACAAGCTAGCACATTGTTTTACATGACTTTTCTGCTTTGTATGTTAACTTTGCATACTTAGTACATTTTTTTACATTGCATCTCTGTTGCATATGTTCTCGTAACATATGGACACATTGTTTTATATCTCTACCTTGTATGTTCACTTAGCATACTAGGTACATTATTTTCATAAAACATGCTTACATTTGGTATATCATTTGGTTTGTTTAACGGGACTAAATTACATTCATTAACACCGATCATGCCACTCGGTAGTAGGTAGTGGTACCATAGGACTTGACAAATCCCGTTCCTAAAATCCTAGGTTTGTTTGGATGGATGGAATGACCAAATCCAAAAACATTTCTTTTGATAACCTTTACTTAGGGTTATCCGTCTGTCTCAAGGCTTGAATGTAGGCGTTTAACATTACCGCATAGATGTTGTATCAGTAAAGCATGCATTATCTTACAAAACGTAACTTTTGATTATATTTTATCAAATGCATTGTTTTGTACATTACTTTCTTATAGGGTTGAATAAATGCTTTTAATCAATAAATGCTTTTATTCACTCTACATAGCATTTCTTTACACACTACATGATTTACATATGATGGTTTTTACATAAACATTTGACATTTGACTGTACGTAAACATTTCTACATTGATGGTTTGTTTTGTTTAAGTGATTTAAATAACGAGGCGTGTGTAATATGATAAAAGCATGGTGGATACGCCGCTGGTACTTCCTATATATAAGTGCTTTTATAGTATTACATATCGTAGCGTTATTTAAACCATTTCAATATTTGACATATTACATTTTACCCAAATGACATATTTTCACTAAACAATTTTTTTACAAAACAACTTATTTTATACAAACTCATTATGCTTGGTTATTCATTTAACCTTACACTACTCTTTTACATATCATTTACTTTATCACCGCTTTTCAAATGATTTATGAAACAAAACATTTTTCAAGGATCATGACTAACTTTTGTTAAACAACTTTTTCTAAACTTATAAGTCATGAATCCTAAATCAATAAAACCTATGTATCTCACAGGCATTTTTATGCTGACGTACCTATTTTCACATGTGTTTCAGGAAATGATGCATAGGATTGATCAAGATACACGTAGGAGGACTTGGGCCTTAGTGACATTAAAAGATGCAAGACTAGTTAATTTTGTTATGTTTCTTTGTTGTTAAGACATTGTAACTCTTTTAATCAATAAAACAAAATTTCAAATTTCCTTGTGTTATGAAACAATGATTCTGTTACAACACTCCCCGACGATTCCGCCACGTTTTGTTGTTTTACGTGGTCGGGGTGTGACAATTTTGACTATCAGTAGATAGACATCAGTGGTTGAAACACTGATGTTTAAGCAACAGTGGCCAACAAGGAATGGATAAACAGAGGTTGTCTTTCAGCAGTGGGTGAATTTTCAACAATCAGAGGTTTGAAACAAATAGTAGATATGGACACTTTTAAGGATTTATGAAAAAATTCATTTTAACTATTTATAAGGATGGATTTTTTATTTTCAGAAAACATTTTAATGCTTTTTATTCATGGAAAAACAAGATTTTTCTTGTTAGTCCATGTTAAGCACGCCAATTCTAGAGATCAAGCTTTCAAAGGTGGATGTGTCTAATGCTTTTATTAGCACATCTTCCAGCTGATCCTTAGTTGAAACATGATGCGGAGAAATCAAACCTTTTTCATAGCAATCCATCACAAAGTGATGTCTGATGTCAATGTGCTTGGTGGTTGAATGAGATACTGGAATTTTGATGATATTTTCAGCTGCTTAACTATCCAACATAAGAGGAGTCTTTAAAGCAATTATACCAAAATCCAGCAATTGATTTTGAAGCCACAATAATTGGGCTGTACAGCTTGCACCAACAATGTATTCTACTTCAGTAGTGGATGTAGAAACAGCTGCTTGCTTTTTGCTTTGCCAAGACACTAAGCAATTGCCTAGGAATTGACACCCTCCTGATGTAGACTTCCTTGTTGTGTTGCATCCAACAAAATCACGGTCTGAGAAACCTAAAAGCTTAACATTCCCATTCGTAGGGTACAAGATACCAAGTTTGGGAGCACCCTTTATGTATCTGAATATCTTTTTCACAGCAATGAGGTTAGACTTCCTAGGTACAGTTTGGGATCTAGCACAAACACAAGTTGCAAACATGATGACTGGCCTAGATGCAGTTAGGTACAATAAAGACCCAATCATGCTTCTATATAATGTTTGATCAACCAAATCATATTTCTCATCAGACATGACAAGATTTGTGGTTGCCATGGGTGTACTACATGGTTTACAATCATTCATCTCAAATTTGTTTAAAAGATCTTTTACATATTTACTTTGATGAATGAAAGTGCCATTTTGCAACTGCTTAACTTGGAGACCAAGAAAACATTGTAGTTCACCCATTGCACTCATTTCAAACTCTGCTGTCATGAGTTCTCTGAACTCTTCACACATTGCATTACATGTGCTTCCAAATATGATGTCATCCACATAAATATGGACAATCATCAAATCTTTTCCTCTCCATTTTAAAAACAAGGTTTAATCAATTTTACCTCTTGTGAAACCAATAGAGATGAGAAAAGTGGAAAGAGTTTCATACCAGGCTCTAGGTGCTTATTTCAAGCCATACAAAGCTTTGTTTAGCTTGTAGACATGATCTGGATAAAATGGATCCTCAAAACCAGGAGGTTGGCAAACATATACCTCTTCTTGAATCTTACCATTGAGGAATGCACATTTGATGTCCATTTGATACACCTTAATATTGTGGTTGACAGCAAAGGTTAAGAACAGTCTAATAGCTTCAAGTCTTGCTACAGGGGCAAAAGTTTCATCATAATCTATGCCCTCTTCCTGTCTAAAGCCTTGAACCACAAGCCTGGCTTTGTTCTTGACAACAATGCCCCTTTCATCTGCTTTGTTCTTGAAGACCCACTTTGTGCCAATAGGACTAACTTCCTCTGGCAGTGGTACAAGTTCCCATACTTGTTGTCACTTGAACTGTTGGAGCTCTTCTTGCATAGCTTCTACCCAACTGTTGTCTTTCAGTGCCTCTTGGTACTTGACTGGTTGATGGAGTGATAGAAAGCCAGCAAAAAGACAAATGTTTTGGGATTGACTTCTTGTGAGAACCCCTTCATTTATGTTGCCAATCACTTGATCAGGTGGATGAGATTTATGGAAGATCAGATCTCCCTTGTGTTGGTGCATATTTCGTACATCTGCCACTATGCGAAAAGTTAGATAGAGCGTGTGTTGAATATTTTATAGAATAGAGAAAGCTGGACAAGTTTTAGTATTGTCAAAGTCCATCTGGACGGATGGACAATTCCATCCGGTCGGATGGACAATGGAATAGTCCAAACCCCATCCGGTCAAATAGGTGTTTAAAATGTGAAGTCCATCCGGACGGATGGACACTAGCTCATTGGACTAGATAGGCTGTTGCCTATAAATAGGGATGTGGTGTTCCCATTTGGACAAGCTTTTGGTTCCCAGAGAGGACATGCTGTCCAACTGGTCTCATGGTGCTGTAACTTTCAGATATGAATAAGAGACCAGATTATAAGTGACTGTTCGGTGTCGTATCTATCTTCTACTCCCCTTTCTTAGTAACAATAATCGCACTGAACACGTCGTATCGGGACCTAGGCTCCGTTAAACTCGCCGGTTCCTGGATCAGTGGTATCAGAGCTACGGTACCGATTTAATCGATCTAACAGTCGGTTAAATCAGCCAAGCTTATCAATTTTGGGTTAAACGAGAGTTTTGACGTTAAAACAGAAAAAATCATCAAAATAAAGGTCAATTCACGGATAGATTTTGGAATTGAAGACATCATTCTGTTCGTAATTGATTCGCGCACAATCCTGTGAAGTTTCATCATGAAATTCACACAAATAAAACGTGATTTGGAGTGTTCTTGAGTTGTTAAAACATATCCGATCGGACGACCATCCGATCGGATGACCATCCGACCCATGTCATTATCTTGTTTTTGAATGATCAGTTGGTTTTCACTCGAATGCTCATCCGATCGGATGGCCATCTGATCCACAAACACAAGTTTGTCCTTTTTGCCATTTGGTCGAATAACCATCCGGACAAGAAGACCCATCCGATCGGATGACCGATGACAATCCGACAACATGCCATTCGACTAAATTATCAAATGCCTAAAAAAAAATTTTGATGATTGACAATTTTTTCGGGCTTTTAATGACCAAGCTGGGTTGTTCGGGGACACCGTCTTGGGCTTCAGTGAACATATTTGATGATGCGATTACAGATTGTGGAAATTAATGGGGTAGTCATGATATTGGTGCAGAATGTTTATCATTCAGGTTATCTGACTATTTATAGGCCAAAACGTAAAATCCGCAACGATGAAATACTGACGTTTTTAAGAAAATTGTCATATTTTCAGCATAGTCGAGTTTATCACAGATAAAAGAGGTCTGAATTGCACACTTTGAGGGGGAATTCAGTGATAGAGACGTCAGAATTTGCAAAAATGAGGGGGAATAAAAATTTCAATGTCATTTGTTGAATTCTGGCATTTTTGAAATTCGTGACACTACAACAGTATTCGGGTGGTTTCGATTTCAGATTGTCAGGGGGAATGTGAATCTGATCATGGGTGAAAGCTTCTGAGATCAAGATGATCCGAGGTGTTGATATCTGATCGTGGACGAAAGCATCGGAAATCTGAGAGTGATCGTGGATAATAGCTTCTGAGATCTAGATTATCCGAGGAGATGAATCTGATTGTGGACGAATGCTTCAGAGATCGGTTTACATTTCCAGATGATTTGTTTTCCAACGAAGATTTGATGATTGTGGAGAATACCGTTTACACGGATTTGTCATTCTTGCGGTGCGTTAACGTTGATCACGGTAAACGGGATATCAGATCTTCAGGGGGAATCATGGATTTGAAGTTAACCAGTGGGGTATTTGAAGTTTCTATCAATTATCGATTGAGTTTTTGTACATTATTAGATTGAACAAGCGGAATGTGAGATCGTGGTGCTAATATGTCATATCAAAAACTAAGCTCGGATGCGGTTAAAGCTGAAACAGAGGATGCTGGATTGATTAGTTTCAAGTTGGTGATTGTTCGTGAAGGTTGCAGTTTACCAAATCAGAGGAGAGTCGTGAACTGTGCAAAAGACCTGAAGATTCATTTCAGGGGGAATTAGTGCTTTACTCTGTCAAAGCAAACCCGAATCATCAATAGAGGGGGAATCTACTGTCAGATTACAGAATATTCAAACACGGCTCAAGGTTCTTAAAGTGTTAAAGACGATTCGAAAGTGACAGCCGAGGGGGAATCTGTTGGTGCATATTTCGTACATCTGCCACTGTGCGAATAGTTAGATAGAGCGTGTGTTGAATACTGTATAGAATAGAGAAAGTTGGACAGGTTTTAGTATTGTCAAAGTCCATCCAAACGGATGGACAAGTCCATTCGGTCTGATGGACAATGGAATAGTCCAAACCCCATCCGGTCAAATAGGTGTTGAAAATGTAAAGTCCACCCAGACGGATGGACACTAGCTCATTGGACTGGATAGGCTGTTGCCTATAAATTGGGATGTGGGGTTCCCAGAGGGGACATGCTCCAACTGGTCTCGTGGTGCTATAACTTTCAGATATGAATAAGAGACCAGATTATAAGTGACTGCTCTGTGTCGTATCTATCTTCTACTCCTTTCTTAGTAACAATAATCGCATCGAATACGTCGTATCAGGACTGAGGCTCTGTCAAACTCACCAGTTCCTGGATTAGCACCTTGTATGGAACAATGGCATTTAAAGGTGAAGGTTGCAGATGTGAATCATCTGAGCTAACATCTGTTGGTGACTTTGATAATCCAACATCTGTTTGAAATGGAGGTGGAGGAATAGGAGGACTGGGTGTGGCACAATGTTGATTTTTATCCACTGTTGATGGATTTTTATCAACAGTGGTTGGGGATGATGTGGTGGCAGAGGTTAAAGGTCTACTTTTGTCAACAACTGTTGATGCAGTAGTGGATGAGCTTTGACAACTGTTTTGAACATCTACTGCTCTGGTGGTGGATGTGATTTTGTATTGTGGGATCACAACATCATATCCATAATCTTGTGGTGGAGGTTATTAAGTACCTGCAGGGTTAGTCTTGACAGACACATCTTCAAATGTAAATTTATCAAGATCAAATAACTCAGCAGGGTTTGCAGGGATTTTCAGTGAAGAAAATTGATTGAACTGTACATTCAAAGTCTCTTCCACACACCTATTCTTTGTGTTAAACACTTTATAGGCCTTGGCAGTGGTTGAGTATCCCAAATAATAACCACAATCTACTTTGGCTGCAAATTTTGAAATTGAATCTTTTAAATTTAAAATAAAGCATGGGCAGCCAAAGACTTTGAAGTATGAGATCAGTGGATTGATTTTGGACAGAGTTTCATAGGCAGTCTTTTGATGCCTGGGGTTGATCAAAACTCTGTTATGCACATAACAAGCAGTGTTTACAGCCTCTGCCCAAAAAGTTAAGGGTAAACCTGAGTCTGCAAGCATAGTTCTGGCAGCTTCAATCAAAGTTCTATTTTTCCTTTCAACCACCCCATTTTATTCTGGTGTTCTTAGGATGCTGTACTGCCTTACAATCCATTTTGACACACAGAAATCATCCAACTCCTTGTTTCTAAACTCTATTCCATTGTCACTTCTAAAGATTTTTACTGGCAAATCAAATAGCTTTTCAACATGTTTGACAAAGTCTTGCAAAATACCTGCAGTCTCATCTTTAGAATGTAAAAAATAAGTCCAAGTAAACCTAGAAAAATGATCTACAATTACCAAACAGTATATTTTCTTTTTCAAACTCATGATTTTGCCTGGGCCAAACAAATCCATGTGCAGCATTTGCAAACACTTGGTTGTTTTGGACTCTTCAATGGACTTGTATGAGCTTTTATGTTGTTTACCTTTTAGACAGGAAACACAATGCTCAGAACAAGTAAACAGTTTTTTGTGGAAGACCTCTTATAAGGCCTTGTTTTGAGAATGTAGTGATAGTCTTGAGATATGTGTGCCCAAGTATTCTGTGCCATAATTCTGTCTCTTTGTTAGAAGCAGCTGAGAACAGACAAGCATCAGTCATTGGGTTATCTTTTGACGTATCAACTACATACACATTGCTACTCCTTTGAGCAACAAGTTGTGTTTTACCCCCGGCTATGATAGCTTCAATCTTTTTCATCATTTCTGTCCCAATAATCTTGTAGTTATCCTTAGTGAAGAATGACCCATAGCCTTTGTCACTCATTTGTGAGACACTAAGGAGGTTAAACTTTAGATTATCAATAAGATTGACGTTTTCAAACTTAAGATTCCCATTCTGAACTGTTCCAGAACCCAACACATTTCCCTTAGAATTGTTACCAAAAGATATATCACCCCCTCTGCAGTTTTTGAAATCTTTGAGTATGGCTCTACATCCAGTCATGTGCCTGGAGCCTCCACTATCTACATACCATAAACTATCTAAGCATGCAGAAGCTCCCTGCACATCAAGTAAACAATTAGTTCAGGAGGGTCTCCAAAGCCAATAAGGCTTTGGATGGGGTCACAACAAGATCAGCCTCAAGTCTAGGAACATGGACAATGGTTAGCTTAGGGTTTTGAATAGTTTTTGAAACATTTTTCTCTTACCAATGTTATAGACCTTTTCCTGTCAGATGTTGAAATCCAAAAGGATTCCTGTTCACTTTTGGTTTAGAAGGCTGTTTGTAAACCTCATATACATGTGGGACCCTTTGTTATGGAGGTTGACCTTTTCCTCTTTGGAATTGGTTTGAAGGAGGTGCTTCTGTCACTTGCACCTCTCTGGGAGCAGAGGTTTTGTTCAACTGTTTTTGTAACAGTTGTTTGGACAGACACAAATGGTTGTTGTTTCTTGATGGATGATTTTGATGAACTCTCAAGTGTTTTTGAAGTGTACTCTTTTCTTTTAACCTCAAAAGTTTTGAGGTACACACACTCTTGAGTGAGATGATTGGTTTTAGTGTCAAAAGCTTTTAAATGAAAACAATCCTTTGTGGAATGGTTTCTCTTTCACAAAAGTCACAAAACAAATTTTTAACCTTTTCTCTTTTCTTCCATTTTCAACATCCTTTGTAATAGAGTTTTGAACCTCTGTTGGGATGTCTTTAAGAGGAATGATCTTAGCCTTAGGTGCTTTAACCCCTTCAACTGTGGAAAAATACATTGGTTTGAAATTCTCAAGGATGTCACATTCATATGACCAGGTGGGTTTGAATTGATATTTTTCAATCTCTTCAAAGGTTGATGACCCCTCTGGCCTTTCCAAAATGATTTTATTTCTATTTTTATCAGTGATTTAATTTCTTGACCATCCTTGTTTGTTGGTGTTATCTCAACTAAACCAAAATCTTTTTCAGTAGTGTTTTCATTTTGGTCATTTTTCCTGAAACCTATGCCAAACTTTACATTGCTTTTGATCTGTTTCTCTAACATCAGCTCATAACCTTGGAGTTGATCCTTGGTTATGATGTGTTCATGTTTCAGACTGCAGATTTCGTTATCTTTTTCATACAGTTTGTTTTTCAATTCTTTAACAGATTTTTCAAATTGTACTTCATCTTTTAAAATCTTATCCCTAAGGTTTTCATTCACCTCTTTAATATTAGCAAATGCTATGATGCATTTGTCTGAACATAGGTTTTTCAAGATCTGAGGTGTTACCTTAGCTGCAGCCATCATGGCACAGTCACAATCATTCTCACAAGCACCGGTATCCTTTTCAACTTCATTAGCACACCATGGGTCAGCAAGAGGTTCCAACAGTGGTTCAGGTTCTGACTTCTCTAACAGCTGTTCACCATCAACAACAGTAACCACTGCTTCAACAACATCATCCACTGTTTCAGCACTGTGTTCCACTTCTTCAGATTCCTGCCCTTCGGGAATTGACTCTTATGCCATAAAACAGAATTCATCATTGGAGAAATCAGATTTAGCAAATAGAGCAAAATTATTATCATTCAAATCATTAGGCATGCTACTCTAATCAACAAAGCCTTGAGTAAAGAAGCTTTGCTGACTGGCCTCTACGGGAGCAGATGTTTGTGAAGCATGTTATGGTGCAGGTTGTGACACCTGGCTATTTAGGCTGTACCGTACAAATGTAACACGTGTCATGAATAAATAAAAAGGCTGTATTTGACTGATATTAGTGTTTATATGTGATATTTGATGTGTTGGTAAATCCAAACATTGATTAAAATTATGTTGGCAACAATAAGATAAACGCTTACCACGTAACGAATAAAATGCAAAACGAACGTCGATGACCACCCGATCAATGTCAAAATCCTAAAAATAGTCTGTTATGATTAGAATGGTAATTTTAATCATTTCCGGAAGGAAAAATAAATTAAAACGCTAAAAAACTCTTTTTTCGAGTTTGAGCGCGTAACGCGCGATACTGCGCGTATCTGACAAAATACTGTCAACGCAGCCAGTCAAGGCAACTGGTAATTATTTCAGTAATATTTTAGTGAGATTATTTTTATAGAATGATAAAAATAATTTAAAACGCACTAAAACGGGATTAAAATGCTAAATAAAATACCCGATATCCAGTAAAATACCAGTTTTTACTCAATATTACATATATATATATATATATATATATATATATATATATATATATATATATATATATATATCTATAGGGAGGAGCTCATGCGAGAACCACCCTTATTGCGAGAACCGCGAGAACCAATTTGAACACAACCTAAAATTGCTAAAAAAACCTAAAAAAAACCTAACCCCCACCCCCCCCCCCCAAAAAAAAACCTAACCCCCCCAAGCTAAATGCTAAAAACTAAAACCCCCAAAAAACCTAAAAAAACCCTAACCACCCCCCCCCCCAAACCTAAACCCCCCTCCCCCACCCCCCAAAAACCTAAAACCCCCCCCCAAGCTAAAATGCTAAAAACTAAACCCCCAAAAAACCTAAAAAAAATCTAAAATTTTTTTTTTAATATTTTTTATGCTCAAATCGCTACTTTTAGTGGCAAATTTTTTTTTTTTTTTTTAAAAAAAAAAAAAATAATTTTAATTTTTTTTTTGGCTTCGAAAAGTAGCGATTTTTATATAAAAAATATTAAACAAAAAAAAAATTTGTGTGATTTTTAGCTATTTTGAGGCATTTTTGGTTGTGTTCACATTGGTTCTCGCGGTTCTCGCAATAAGAGGTGGTTCTCGCATGATCTTCTCCCTATATATATATATATATATGTATGTATATGTGATGGATTTGAGATATATGAAAGGTGGCAACTAGGGAGACAAGAACTTCTTCTCTCTCTTCCATTTGGTGGCCTAGGAAACTTAAGTTGATGATGAGGACTTTTTCAAATCCTTCCATATCTTACATTAACCAAGAACACAAATCAAAACATAATCTCACTCTCTCTCTACTCACGGCCGAAACACCCCTTACACTCCTCCATTTTCATTTTTCAAAGTTGTTCTTGAAGATCTAAGTCCATTCCAAGAAGGTTTCAAGGTGATTTGAAGATCCAAAGGTGTTTTCAAGGTGAAACAAGCTCCAAACATCAAAAACCTTGTCAAAACTCACTAAACTCTTGAAAGGTATAAACTTATTTTCAAAATCATATTCTTGATTTTTAATGATGATAGAGATGTTGGAAAGTTTCTCTTGAACATGGAATTAATCATAAACTTGAAACTAATAAAGGATGAGATTTTAAACAAAATAAAAATGGGTGTGTATGTATATGTATGTATGGCCGAAAGTTGTATGAGTGTGTGTATTTAGTTGTGTTTTGATTTTGATTAAATGATTCTTGTTTGACATGATTCTTGAAAGATTGTTACATGCATGAATCAAAAGGTGTCATAAGAGAATGTTCTAAAAAGGGTCTTGTGATTTGAAATGGATATATTAAAAAGTGACCTTTTGGAAGTTCATATATGTATGTATATATGTCATATATATATATATATATATATATATATATATATATATATATATATGCATGCATGTAAGTTTTGTCACATGTTCATAAATGTAAGAATGTTTGCATTTATGTAAATATGATTAGATGATAATGGATGGAACATGTTGTGATTTATAAGAACATGAAGTAAGTATGTTCTTGGATGCATTTAAGATCATGTATAATGATGATGATATGGTATGGGTGCATTAGATGCACATACTTGGACATGCATGTTGATATGTAATCATGAAAGGATGATTTTATGACAACTGTGCTCTGTAAGTGATGTACGATGTAAAACAATATCAATTATCAATGAAACGATGTGTTTTGGTGTTTATATTTGTGTATTTGTGTTTGACGATTTTACGATTTGATTCTAGTTCGATTTCAAGCTTTAAATCGCTTTCTGGAAAGTTATACGCAAACTGATGTGTAAACGTAGGCAGTTTAACGCGACAAACACTCCGGAACAGTGATATAGGCTTAACATACCTTTAATAACTTTTACATAACTTAGAAATAAGTTTTGGAGGGTTTGGTGTGTCGAAAACAAGTTTATCCGACCGCAGGGACTATTTGTGTCAAACTATGAAAGTATGCCGATTCGTATGGTAACGAACATTCCGTAACTTGATCATAAGCTAAACATACCCTAAATATCCTTTACATTGCTTAGAAATAGGATTTGAGGGGTTCGTTATGCGAAAAAGTGCTTATGTGATCAACAGACACTAAAAGCGTCAAAAAGTGCATAAGTTTGCATTTTCGCGCATATCTTACGTTCTGAACATATCCAGACATCCAAAAATTTTTTGTAATAATTAAAATATTTTATTTTAGTGATTGGAATGCAAAAATACCATTCATCGTGTAATTTGGATCGTTTTTGCGTCCGTTCGAGTTTTCGTCGTAATTAACCGAATAACGCAACCGTACGACCAAACGAACCGACATCCGAGATTTTTTTCAAGCATGTTTCAACTCCCCTATACTTTAACTTCATTATTGAGCCTTGAAAATGGGTTAACGGGGTTTAAACGCATCGAAAATGGCTTAAACGAGCTGCAGAGACCATTTTTGCCAATTTTCGAAGGTTTCTGTATCTGGGGGGTGCTAGCGTCGTGCGACCCCAAAGGGGTGGAGGTGTGGCGGCACGCGAGCCCCTTATTGTGACAAAAAACCTATTTTCAGCAACCAGTTTGAACTTCAGGGTCTTTTATGCAACTTTTCAATAATATGGACTTGTTTTAGAGCATCCCATTGTTTTAGAAATCATGTTCCACAAGTGTAGGGCCAAGATTGATTCTCCTAACACTTGGAATGAACTTGTTGATCCTAACTTACTATAGATAGAAGTGGGTTCTTCACTTCATTCCTCACATTTGATTCAAAATCTGCTCTAAGTTGAAGTTTAAGACTTCATACCTGAGTGTTTTGGATCAATTCTTCCTTGCTTAGACCTTTTGTAAGCTTCTTTCATGCTTGTTTATGCTTTTCAAGCATGAAAGTCAAACAGTGTTTGACTTTCTGCTTTGACCACGATTTGGTCAACACAAAGTTCGTTTGAACTTTGCAACGTGAGCGTAATCACGATGGTTATAGTCCCTTGTGACTATACCTACTGATTACCACGTCGATTAGTCGAAGTGATGAGTCAAAGTTTCGGTCAAAATATGTGTTTATGCGTATTTTGCAACGAAGCTATTTTCGGGTATCAAAACAATTTGTTTTGATATCAAACTTGTTTTCTAACTTAGTTAAACATGTTTTAACATGTTTAACTTGTCACTTTTAGTCTAGTGCTTGTTTAGGGTCGTAAGTCAAGCGATCTTGACAACTGCGTAGAATTTCGAACCCGACCCGCTTGGTCGATCGTTAGGATCCAACCAAGCATTTATTGTGACTATAGTTGTATAGGGAATAAACTTCCGAGGTTATGCCTTAGCAAAATGACCAAAATGCCCTTTTCATGCATAATTTTTATTTAAGCATATGTAACTTAATTTTTCTCACTTAAACTGATTATGCAACATATTTAAACATGTTAGGGCATATAATACTTGTCATAGGACTAGTTAGGCGTCTTAAACGCATATTTACGCGAACGACGCGTTAAAGTAGCATAAGCTACCTTAATGGGTCGTAACGGGTCGTAAGCACTAAGGATAGGTTCTGATTTAGAATGTAGGCTTTGTTAAACCATATCACATGAGTTCCAATACTCATTCAGTTTATAAGACCTCATTCTACCCGATCTTCCGATGGTGTTGATTTATTAACTAGCGAGCCGATTACTAGGTGCTACTTGATTTCCTTGGTTTGCCTGAGCTTCGTTAAGTTCATTATATCGAGGATACTTTGCACTTCAAGTGAGTACATAGTTCCCCTATTTTACTGTTTTCAATTGTTTTGGGGTGATTCATATGTGTTAAACGATTTCGATGCTTTCAACGATGATTTCAAAAACGAATACTATGGTTTATATTAAACAATAACGATTTCGATAATGTGAACGAACTTGTTGGACGTATTTACATAACAAATGACATTCATTAGCTTTGGCCGAGCCGACTAGTATTAGGTTATGGTACCATAGGATCTGACAAATCCCGTTATCGGACTGCACCCATGGTTATGTGTGGAGGTTACGTGGGTAACGACTGAACCTGTTAATTGTTAACTTACCCTTTGGTGGTTTGTTAATACGAGTTGAACGATGGACGAGTTACGAAGGTTTGAATGTTATAAGCGAGACGACCAAAAGTTAGTTTTCACAATTAAAACGAGAACGATTGAATGATTGAATGATTGAACGATCATGAACGATTTGAATGATTTGGAATGATTTGAACGATTTAAACAAATGAACGATGGTCTATTACATGAACGAGTTAAACGATGGGTTTTTGGTAAGTGATTAGATAACGGGACGGGGGTAATGTGATAAAAGCATGGTAGATACGCCCCTGGTACTTCTTATATATAAGTGCTTTTATCATATTACATTCCGTTGCGTTATTTAGTTCACTTGGATGAATGATTTTTGAATACAGATAAGCAACGATGTTTACTAAACGATATAAACCATACGAGTTTTATTACGAGAACGATTTACAATTTGGTTCACTTAAACAAATGTTTTGGGTTAAGATACATGGCAACGATATTTTATAAATTATAACCAACTTATTTTGAGCTGGTTATTCATATTTCAATACTAAACTCTTTTCAAAACAAGGTTTTCAATTAACGACTCTTGTAGTCAAACGAGGTATTGCAACATGTAAACGAGCCATGAATCCAACACTCACACAAAAACTATGTGCTCGCCGACATTTCTTTGCTGACTTTATTTTCACGTATGTTTCAGGTGGTGTTGAATGATGTTGATTGCTACTAGGATGCATGCTCACTTAGGACTGGACGAGGCCTTAGTGACTTAGTAACGATGATAGTCGATATGTGAACTTGTTTGTTTTAATTTCAAGACAATGTAAATGGTTAATATTTAAATAAAACAAAACTTTTGAATCCATGGTTGTGAAACAATAATTCTGTCGCCCCACTCCCCGACGTTTCCGCCGCGGTTTCGTAGTTTTACGCGGTCGGGGTGTGACAGATTTGAGTATGATTTGATAAAAATAAATTTTGATCAGATTCTAAACACGAAAAATATGCATATTTGAAGTGTTAAAATGCTATAAAACTTTGTCTAAAGTTTACTAGCTTTGCATGTTGTACTTGGTGCTTTATGTGTTGTAAAATATGTGAAATCGCATGATTTATGTGACTTACACAAAAACTGCACTAATCTTATTATAACCATCATTTTAATCAGTAAATAACATGTATTGTGTAAAGTCGTTTCGAGTTGGGATGATTATAGTAACGTTTAACGCAAAACTATGCGGTAAAACGGTAAAAAATCGGCTTTTCGAAGGATTTTTATAAAACTGTTTTAGATCAGTAAGTAAACTGATATTTTTTAGTTTAAATATAAGTATTTTAACTAATTTTGAGTTTACTTGGTGTTTGGTTAGTCATACGTCACTTCCGACGCCGGAAAACGTTACCGAATCACTAAAATACGCGTTTTACAATGTACACTAGCATGGGTTATTTATGGGTGAACCTTATGTGTTAAAATGTGTTATGTGATTTAGACATGTGTATATGATAATATGTTAGGTGTTGACTTGATAGCGGGAAATTTAGACTATGTATGTACACTTGTGCGCTTAAAGCGGTAGAATCGGTAAAATCGCGTTAAATGTGTAACTTGTTTGTCGAGCATGAAAATTGATACATATAAGTTATTTTATGTATACATGCTTTAAAAATGATAAAATAAATAAGTTAACAAGATTTCGCATGTTACGATGCTTAGTTTATGTGTACGTTTATGTATATATATTCCGACGTGCAAATCGTAGATATATATTACGTATAAACGGGTGTGTTAACGGATTTACATGATAATGGTCACCAATAAAATCGTTCAAGTTACAAAATATAATATATATATATATATATATATATGAACTCATATATATATTAACGTGCCAACATATTCTAAAACGATAACTTTTTGAGATAACCTCAAGATAGAATGTCACCTAGCGATTTATCTGGATGATCTGTGAAGTATTGTAGAGACCTCTTGTACTTTCTCTCCTTCGGCATAACCTTGAACCAGTTCTTTCTTCCTTCTAACAATGTTTCTTGTGGAACTGTCTCAGGAACACCTTTAGTCGCTATCTTTTCCACCACTTTCCTACGTAATTTATCTTCATTTTGAGACTTGAACATCTCAGCAAAAGTAGGAAATGTGTCGTCAACACCAGAGTAGTGAAAAGGTGTATCTTCATCAGATATAACCGAACCCTCTTCAACTTCAACATGATTGAAATTATCAGCTTCATTTGCAAGCTCAAACTCATACTCTCTCTCTGGTGACGATGGAATCTCATCTTCTATATCAAACTTTAAATTCCCGTCATCTAACCCCAATTCCTCTAACATCTCTTCTCTGATTCTAGGTACCTCTAACTCCCCCTCAAATGCTGCATGCAAATAAATAACTTTGGGTTGTGTTAGGAATACCTGATCAGCGTGTTGTTTTCAAGAAGAAGAAGACTCCTGATGCTGATCCTCCACTTGTTCATTGAGCTCATCATTAAGAAAATCTTCAATAGAATGTTGAGCTGGAGGCTTTGACAATGATCCTGAAGCTCCCTGATCATTATCATCTTCGTAATCATCCCATGAGGGATCATAGTTATCCACAGCATCAAAAATTTCTTTTAACTCAGAATCCTCTTCCTCTTCCTCTTCATCTTTATCCTCTTTCTCTTCTTTATATCACAAAAGCTTCACATCAGCTTCTCTCACCTTTCCCTTACGTTGTTCAACTCTTACCAAATGAATAACATCATTCAGACTGTAAGGTAGAGAGACTGATTCACCCATAAGGACAAATCCTTGTTGTTGATCAACTTCCATGTGTTCCTCTTCATTCACCTCTGCATCTTCCATATCAACATCATTACCTGTAGGATGGCTAGAAGAACCTCCAGCCTCTTGAGTTTGAATCAATTCTTTCTTCTTTTGAGTTGCTGCCTCAGCCAACTCCTTATCCCTCTGAGTTCTTCTTTCCTCTACTCTTTGAATCTCCAATTCATTATACACAGCTTGGACATTCGTTCCAAGCTTGTGTTCAACCACAACATACAGCATGTTCAACTGTTCATCTTTAACCACTTTATCTGCCCTCAAGGCTTCAATCTCCTGCCTTAACACCTTGTTTTCATTAGAAGACGCCTCATGAAGATCATCGAGCATTTGATGCAGCGTCTTGTTTGTTTCATTCATCAGCTCATTCTTTGTATTCACTTCTGTAAGCTCTGTAGTGAGTTGATCAATCAATTTAGCATTATCACTCATATCTTCTATCAATGCATCTATTCTTTCAAAATGATCATTCACAACTAGCTTTAATTCTTCATTCACTTCCACTGTCTTTGCGAGCTTCTTTTTCAGGTCATCACACTCAGCTTCTGCTTTCGCCTTTTCTTTCTCAAGAACACTTACTTTCTTTGTTAGATCCTTGATCTTTCCATCATGAAACATGTCGTAATCGCCTTCCTGAAGAATATCATTAGTAAATTCACCATGAATGTTTGGAAAACCTTCGAATAAACCAGGAGAAGTAACTTTCTTTGGCTGTGATTACTCTTGATCATCTTGAATTTGAATAGTAGGATTCTTTGGTAGTGGTGGTGGAGTAGACTCTCTTTCACCAATGAATTGAACTTCATCATTCTTTTCAGCTTCCACATTCTTTTCAACTTTTTCATAAATTGGACTTTCTGGCGCTTTCTCTTTCTCAACTTCAGCAGTCTGAACTTTAGGAATGTTAACACTTTGAGTTTCAACCTCTGCAGTACTCTGAGCTTGAACCTCAGGAGCTTCAACATTTTGATCTTTATCAGCTTCAGGACCCTTTGATGTTTCAACATGCTTCTCACTTTTACCACTCTGAATCTCAGGTACAGATGTTGCTCGCTTTCTTGCTATGACCCTCCTAGGAATAACACCTTTAGGGTTTGCCTTTCATTTTAGAACGTCTTTCTTAGTCTCTGCTTGAGGTGTAGGGATGTACGTAGAATCCTCTTCATCAGAATCCTTCTTTTTCTTCTGAGTCTTCTTTTTCAATGTGATCTTTCCAACACCAATCTTTGAAGTATCAATCTCAGGCTCTGTGTCACTTGATTCACTATCAGCATCACTTGAATCTGTGTGAGCAATGCCTTCAAATTATTTTTCTTTCAATCTTAAAGGCTTCAACATTTTTTGCAGAAGATTCAACTACTTTTTCAACACTTGAACTTTAAACCTTCACAGCTTTAGTAGCTTTAGCTTCTTCATTCTTCTTTAAGAAATCTTCAAGTGTCTCTTTCATCAAATCAACTCCTTCTTGAATAACATCCGCTGGATTAAGCACGGTTTCATCAACGAGTCTCGGTGGAGATTTCTTCTTTGAAGGCCCTGCAAAACAAACATTAATCATTCTTTAGCATGATATAATATTGAATAATCTAACTTTTCTTGTGACTCCCCCTTTTCAACTTTACCCTTAACAACAATCTTTGGTGTAGTCACTTTAGGTGCAGTCACTGTTGGAGAAACCTTTGGAGTTCTCTTTCTCTTTCCATCCTTGACAAACCAATACCTCAACTTCTTTTCATGCATCTGACTCAAACTTTCAGTCTCATCTTCAGAATTATTGTTATCATGTCTCCATGCATCATTCTCTGGTGCAACATAGTTTGGATTTGTAATCTTACAAACCATTCTCTTAACTCTTGGCTCCGGATCTTCTTTCAGACCTTTATATTGATTCAATCTACTCAAGGTCTCACTTATCATGTGATGTAACTTTAATTCATCAGCTAGATCCTTTGGCAAATCAGACACTTGATCATCTATTAACATCTGAATGAATCTCGGATACATAATGTACTTCTCACCCTTGATATAATCCACCATGTGTTCAAACAGCACTTGTGAAACATTATAAGGCCTGTTGAGCACCAAGCAAGTGATAATATTCATGATGTAATCTGATGTTTCATCATAAGCGCCCTTTCTGTGTGACAATGCATGCACCACACAGTGAATCAAGAACTTGTATGGACGACAGAATTTAGACTTGAGATATTTATCATTTACATGTCTAGTAAATCCCATTCTAAACCATAAACCCTTGCATAATCTTTCTGGAACAATAATTGGGTCATCATCACTATCTACCAAATCTAATACCCTCCTAACGTCTCCCACGTTGAACTTAACTTTGATGTCAATATCCGTATCATTCTCATCCTTTTTCTGTACTGCTGAGTATATTAGGGGTCTTCATCGAATCGAATATCGAATTTTCAAATTATTCGAATCGAATTATTCGAATAATTTTTATTTTCCCTTGAATTCGTATTTGATTCGAATTCGATTAAAACTTACCAAATTCTATTCGAATTCGTATTCGAATAAAAAACCCAATTCGTATTCGATTAAAAATTTGAATTCGAATTGAATTCAAATAAATTCGATTTAATTCAGATTCTTTAAAAACATGTAAAAAACTATCAAAATGAAGCATAAATTTTAAAGCAGCCACAAAGCACGATATCAGTTTAAAAAGTTCCAAATAAAGTACCATAAGCCTAAAATTCAAAATGAGAAGTCGGGAATAACCACTCCACATTACAAGTTAATATTTTTAGGGTTATAAATCTATTGATACATTTGTTACTTAGGTTTTAGTTATGGGCCATGTAGTGGGTTTGGTAATGGGTAATTTTAATAGTTGGAAAAAAATTGAAAATAATTTATAGTATAGCTTAATAAAAGTTATATATGCATTATACATAAAAATAATAAATAAAAATGTATAATTTTTATTCGAATTTCGAATCGAATCGAATTTGAAATTATAAATTCGTATTCGATTCTTATTCGATTTACTTGACTCGAATTGAATCGAATTCGAATTCGAATTCTTTTAATCGAAACGAATTCTTGATAATCGAATTGAATTTAAACAAATTTCGAATTTTTTGAATTCGAAACGAATTCTGAACACCCCTAGAGTATATCATCTTTTCCTTATCATCATACCTCACAGACTTCCAGAACATCCTAACATGTGACTCGTAAATTTTCGTCCTATCAGTCAATGCCTTAGCAATTTTACTATCCTTTAAAAACGTCGCCATATCTTTGAATGGTTCCATGTTTGCATAGTTTTCATCTAAAATGCAGTAGATGTTGTGAGCCGGATGCGAATCAGATGCTCTTGTCTGCAAAAATATTAATGTTAAAGTCTACACGTACTTCGAGACATAAAGTGAATTATGACAAAAATTTTGAAAAACCTCAAAAATTTTCTAACACTTGGAATCACCTATATCACTCTACTCAGTACTAATGATCAGATGGCCATCCGATCGGATTGCCATTCGATTGAAACCATCTAACAGATGAGCATAAACAATCAGTTGAACAAGGACAAACACTTAGAAAAATTGTTTAAACTTTTTCACACTTTTCTGAAAAATTTTACAAGTATCAAGTTAATGGACTTGTTCAACAATGAAATTCTCAATCTTTCATGATTAGCTCCCAACCCAGTTGTTCAGCATAGAAACTTCCTGCTTTGCTTCACTTCTCAGATTCTGAAGATCAACTTTCAACCTTGGTTTGTCTAAAACTAAAGCAAAATATAAAATCTTTTTAGGATTTTATTTAACTTTTAAGCTAGAATAAGCTGAAATCTTTTTCGGTTTTTATGCTAAACTGAAATGAAATGCAGTAAAGTAAACGGTAAACTATTTACAAACATATTTTTGGTGAGTGTGTTAGAGGATCATATCAGCTGCCGACAAATTACAGGCACCGTTGAGCTTAATTTCACACTAAGTATTAAACGATTCGCCTAGATTGCCGATATACTGATACTTTTAAATTTTCACACAGATTTCAACTATTCAGGATATGATTTAGGTGTTTTAAGAACTTAACTTATACGCGTGTCCTACCTCAGAATATACTCTCGTATCCAGATCTCTATATTCAGTCTTACAGGTGAACGTACAATAAAGATATCTGTAAAGGGTAGTGCGAGGCCATGAGAGCTCAGGTTAGAACTTCCGTTCAGAAAAAAAGATGATGGCTCGTCTTTCGGTGTGTCCCTATTGGGGATCTTTTCTTCAACAGTACATGATTCACTTTTTCAATGTTTATCATTTTTTATACTGAGGGGAGGCTTTAAAATTAAAGCTGTGCAGAATATTATACGAGGACTAGGCTATTGCTTTCGCAAAATCAGAAGTCCATGTATAATACCCCAGATATCGTCAAGTACATAGACCTAGTATGTCAGAAATAAAAAATCTTTCAAACAAGATTTCAGGGGTTACCTATATATCCAAGAGATGTTCCCCATGAAATAAGCAAGAAATAATTTTATTTTTATATCCCAAAAAAGTCTACTAAACGTGTAAAAACCTATCGACATATCATCAGCGAGACCGTTTAATGCTTTTAAACATTACATTTCTTTAGCATACCGTAACTGTCTAGCTGATGTGCTGTCACACCCTGGCTTTGCGGAAGCGTGGGTTTATTTGGTGTGACTTATTAATACCATAGCTTAATCACAACCAAGCTATATGAAAGTAAAACCGATGAAGATCATCCATTGATTAAAGTTTTAAAACAAAATACCACAACATTGTTTTAGAGCGTTGACACATGCATCGAGTTTACAACACTACAAAATAAAAACATTGTTCAAAAGACACAACCACAAACATGAAATAGACATAGCTTAAGACTTGCGACCCGTCCAGGCAAGAGTCACAACCCCTAAACTTGGATGACCTCATAACTCCTACGCAGCATGAAAACGTAGCATACTTCGCCAGATCCCTAATTCCCTGAAATACATGTAAGTTGGAAAAATCAACAAAAAGTTGAGCGAGTTCATGTGAAAGTGAGTATGTAAAACCTTTGTAATATGTCTGTATGTATGAAAATTCCTGGTATGTAGCAAATAAGGAAAAGAGATCACCAATGGTTTGCAAGGCCATTGATATGTGTGAAGTGCAGTAGGAAGACTCAAACCTAGCAGATTTTCGCGTCGGGTACACAGTCACCCCGAGGTCCGTTCTGTTGGGCCTGGAGTTGGGCTCGCTACACCCAGATAGATCTACCGCTACTGACCCTCGGTCCTACAATGAGGATTAATGGCCTCCAGTTTCAGCCTACTCACTCACATGATCTAAGTAGTAACCCTCCTTACGCTAACCATACCATGTAAAAAGTATTCGTAATCATAGTAACATGTATTTCACCCTCGAAGTATAAAAACTAAAAACAATTAAGAGAAAAGGGGGACAAGAACTCACAGAAGTGCGTTTCGAAATAGTATCTCCCAATCAACCTGCTGCGTAACGACCTACACGTACTAACTTCTATTAGACGGACGGCCGTGCCTTGGCTTAAGGTTTAACGTTTTTGGAAAATAGTTAGACAACTATTTCGTGTTTACACTTCTTAATCATTTAGTAATTTTATTCCTTCCCAAGGATGGGGGTTTTAATACATGTGCGTTTTCATACTTCAAAAATATATTATTAAGTCTCACTCAATAAAATATATTTTAATTCATTTGTCTAAAATATTCTATCTCCAAAATATACATATTTTTCCCAAAAATATTATATTTTATTCCATACAATTTCCAAAATAATACTTTTATCAAAATACGCATTTAAGAGTATTTTTCCGAAAATACATAAGTTACATTTAAAGTTCGGGTGGTAATAATAATACCGGTGTAACTTAGATATTTATTTGTAATGGCGTTGGTATTATTTTGGAGTCGTTACTTTTCAGTGTATTCAAGTAATATTATTTTTACTCTAAAAATAATATATATGTAGTTCACAAAATAATCATAAAATTACACTAGCGTTTTACTATGAAATATATATTCTAAATATATATTTAACAAGTTTTATTTACGAAAATCCACCTCCGACACTTGGAAATTTTGTAATAGGAATCATGGCGAATTTTATTTGGAAAAACAAGTTAAAAATATATTCATAACACTTGTCACAAAATATTTCCAAGTGTTATTTTCTGGAAAAATTTCGCCAGAGTTTCCTCTGTAACTGGAGGTGGCCACGCTTGCTAGCGTATCATTTTCTTTTATAAATTCAATCAACAACTTATCAATCATCAATATACCATATCCAAACATCAAACTAGTCAAAAATAAGTATAAATCACAAACACATGAACTTGTAAGTTATGTAAAAGTATGTAGTAACTTTATAACATATTTAGTAGATCTTTCCATCTCTAAAAATAAAATCAGTTTCTTGAAAACTTTATTTTTAAAGAATATGCAATTTTACAACTTCTTAGTTAAAAATTACGAAAATATTTCTTTGTTAAATCCTTTTGTCACACAAGTGTTTACACACTTGTTTGTTCACAAAAATGCTTTTAGTTCATGAAGGATCCGGATTTTAAACATGATTTGCATCTTACACTTGGTTCTTCGAAAATACCACTTGTAGATCTTTAGATCTACTAGTTTAAAACTCTATTTTACAAGAAAAATAATTTTTACACAAGTTCATGTTTATGTGTGGAAAGGTTCATCATCTTGTATCTTTTACACTTAACATATTGCTAGTTCATGTTCCATGAACATGATCTAGCATGGTTAGATGACGATCCGTTCCACTACTAGCAACCAACAACATAAAATAACCATAACTAAACAAGATTCACAAGTTTTACACCAATAGTTACTCTTTATCCAACAAGTTTATCATTCTTACAAGACTTTTAGATTTGATCTTGTATGTTCTCGAGTTTTAACCGTTAAATCTCTTATTAACCACATTAAACATGAACAAGAGAGTGTTTATAAGCACTTACAACTAGCTCAAGGCTAGGGAAGAATCAAAGCGAAAACAAGGTGGATAAAAGCAACGTAGTGAGGTCCTTGAGATTCCGAAAGCACCGAGCCTCCTTGTGTGTGACCTTTCACCTTTGTATGTAAGTGGTTTAGCAAGATCGAAACTCGAAGATGGTGAGATGGTGGGTGTGGGTTTCGGCCGATCCAAAGGAGAGGGAAAGAGAGAGATGCAATTTTGTTGAAGTGTTGATGTAAATGTAAGTGATCTCTTGGTTATATTTATAAACCATCCAACTTCATTAACCATAATGTAATATGTAATCTAGATATGGGACAAGCTTGATTAAAATAATCAAAAATTTATGGAGGGTGTCCCACATGGGGACCGATCCGTTGAAGGGGGGGGGGTATATGGTTAGATTTTAACCAAATAGTTAAGTATTAGTTAGTTTAGTTAGAGATTAAAATAGGTTATTAGTGTGTTATGTAATATAACGAGTGTTAGGGTGTTCGGGGACCCTAACTAGCTCAGAAAAGCAAAAACAATGTCATTGACAATATTTTTATGTTCCGGGTAAAGTCCGGTTGTTCGGTTGGATATTGATCCGTTAAAGTGCTAAATAAGCATTTAGAGTACCTTTTATAGTGTTTTTAGTGACACAATAAATTCCCGACACTTTGGAAAGTGTCTAGTATTATTTTACCAAGTTCTTGCACTTTACTAGTTATGTTAAATGCTCAATTTTGGTTAACCAGTGTAGAATTCTGCATTTTAAGTATGTTTTAGGCACTTCCGGGCACTATTACTATCACCTAGTGACGCAGTTTAATGGTCCTCACTTCCCTACACTCCCTACCAGTGTAGTACTTTGTTCCCGGCTCATACTGGCCTCAATATAGTGTCTGACTAGATGCTGGCATTGTCAGTATGTTTTCTGGGTTACCCGTTTAGTGTGCTAACCGTGCTTTGGTGCATCAAGGTTGTCACTAATGTTTGTGCATAAATAATAGAGTGACAGTATAAAATGTGATGCATGAGTATGTATGTATCAGAAATCAGTAAGCAGTTTAATCGTAATTGTAGTCAAGCACAGAAATTAAGCACTAATTAAATATTAATTTAGTGTACGGATACCTGTAAATGTGAGGGTTGTCACATTCTCCCCCCGTTAAAGAAATTTCGTCCTCGAAATTTGTACTACCTTAAATCCTTATGGTTAAGTCACACATGTATGTATATGAATAATATCGAAGTAGATAATCATCAAACCGAAACAAACATTACTCACATTGGGTGAGTCCCAAAACATGGAACAATACGAACCCTATGGTTAAAAGGTATGTGCTTTTAGCATTGGATGTCAAAGGTACAAGACGCATTTGACGTATAGTCTAGAGTAATCCAGCTAGCAGGGGTTCCATACGAAAGTGGAGTTTTGACTAATAAGATTTGTAAACAATTTGTTGCAATATGCAAACGAGTTTTCACAAACCATAGTATCCGCTATATGAATTCAAAATCAACAACTCAAACGTAATAGTAAAATGATCTGTCAACTCCCGAGTAGATGAATGGTAAGATTCAGTGTTGAACATTTTAAATTGCGAGAATACGCCGAGTGAACACAAGCGAATCTGGTGTATCCTTGCTTTGATTTGTAGTTGCATCAGGAACGTTTAAATGACAAGTCAACAAAAGTTTATGTATTTTTGTGTGAAACGGTTGACCATGATTAGCACAAGCTACAAGTTTGTAATGACACCACAAGGTGTCGCAATGACATAATTCCATAATAGCGGTGATTGAACAAGTTCACCGTGTTTGAGATCAGATGAAAGTTTACCGAAGCAAGCCTGGAGAATTGGTTTTTCCCAATGTCATGAAGTTTTCGGTTGAATATGGAACATCAAAGTGCCACTGTTTTGATTGAAGATGAAAAAAGTTTTAAGTACTGTAAGGCATTCGATTGACAATGAAAGAATCGTTAGGAGGTACATGGTGCTTGTGAAATGAATATATGTACCATTGTCTTAACACACGATTGTGTTGAGGCTGCTTCGATCGTGGGTATTCAAAGTGGGTTGTTAACAAATAAATAGGCAATTAAATCCGTGTATGAAATGAGTAACCCAACTAGCGCAAGCTTCAATTCTGTGAAAGTATCACTGCAAGGTATCGAAATTAATCAACGATTTAGTGGAGTCATAGACCAACCAAATCTACTATGACTCGAAATGAAAAGATCTTTGCGAAAATATTCGAATATGATGCTCTCAATACATCATATGACGTCTGAACTGGACATGCGAAGTGGATAATTTCAAGCAATCGAACTTAATCTCAGTGTAGCCCGGCAATAAACATATGTATCAACGAAGGTAATATCGGCATGGTAACAAAATAAACCATGAATGTAATTTGTAATAAAAGAAATTTCAAGAGAGTGTGTTGACTTGATAGCAAAAGAGCCAATAATTTTAATAACGTAGGTTACTCGAATCACAAACCAGTAGTTAGATTTAGCAACGTAATATTTGAACCTTAATGAAGCGTTTATTCGAAATGAAACCGCATGCGTAGCAAAAGGTGCATGGGTTATATATAAGTTTTCAAGTGATGAAGCGATGTGTTTCTACCAAAAGGGAGAAGTGACCAAGTATACGAAGCAAACGTGTGTTCGCTCTCAGCGAAGGAAATCAACGTGATGCAACTACTTTGAGGGGAGTAGAAATGTAAATATCTACTCGTTAGAAGTAAAAGTGAAGACTTCAACGGAAGAAAATTTAAGTACTTTCGGTTTTGTTAACTGCAATGACAAGTTTGTCAAGTTAATGATGTTTGATTGAGTTGACAGATATGGTTCCTAAGTAAAACCCTTACGAGTTTGGTCCTGGGTTCCCAAAGGCCCTAGATATAAGTTTTCTAGATTCTCCAGATTTCGTATCCCGTGTGGATCCGGTTTGTACATTGTGCAGGAAGCACCATTTTGTCTACGTCTAGAACAAGTCATTGTCCCACAATTTCGCCCTGGTATACTTTCTTCCTGAATTTCACCGCTAACGATGCTCGATCGTCGAGCAGTCGTGTAGTAGTAGTTGGGTCCTCATAGTCAGTTATGTAAGAGGTTCGTTAACCCTTAGTAAGAGTCACCGACTCTCGTGCGTTAGCTCGTTCGGCTCCTGGTAGTTGATGTTTATTTGAAAATCATCATCCTTCTTTTTGACGAGCAGAAATGGGGTTACCCCAAAAGGAAATTGTTTTTTTTTTTTGGTCTGTTACCTTCCTTCTCTATCAACTTCTGAAACTACATTGTCAATTCTTGCATCCCCGAAGGTGTAAGTCGTTAAGGGGTATTGACTGCAGGTGCGACGCCTGGAATCAATCTGATGCGAAGCTCGACTAGCCGTGGAGGAGAAAATTCTGGCAATTCCTCGAGGAAGACCTTAGGATATTTCCTTGTCATAGGAATATCTTCGTGCTTTGGTTCTTCGGCTCCTCCTGTCCCCGACATGGGCCAAGAAACAACATATTCTTTACGCATCATCCTTCGTACCTTCAAGCAATTTGCAGTTTATAGAGGCGTATCCTGCTTCATGCGTCACGAATGCTTCGTCGTTCGACATCGGGATGCGGATAACGATCTCCGCTTGGTTGCTCGACCGCGGGTCCATCCTAGTTACTACGTCGAGGCCGTTTATTAACCAGTCTTATCAAGAGTGGGTCGTCTAACTTACCCTCTACTAAACTAAGTGTATTCCTAAATTCATGAGATGCGAGGCTATGGTCGGCACTGGTATCAAATAACATGGATGCAAAAATTTTGGGTTGATAAAGAACGTACCAGTAACCATATCTGGATCCTGGCATACTTCACGAGCTCCGATGTTGGATGCTCCTTCATGGTCTTGGTTAATCTCCCTTGGGCAATCTTTCCCAAGGTGCCCCATACCACCGCAATTATAACATCCCTTATCTTCCTTTCCACTTTTCGTCTCCTGCCAACACGTTTCCCTGTTGTGTCCCACTTTGCCACAGTTGTCACACTTCCTATTATTGCATTGCCCGGTATGATGGCGCTGGCATTCTTCGCACTTAGGTAGTTTACCCATGTACTTCTTTTCCCTTTTGGCCTTGTTCTTGTTATTTGCCTGATCTCCTCCTTGAAATTCACTGAGCTTTCTTTTGTTCTTCTCAGATGTCTCCACTGGAGTTTCCTTCCTCTCGTCCGGGATTGAAAGTTTTACCAATCTAAGTGCTTCCTTAGTGAGCTCCAGGCTTATCATATGAGCAATCATAGGTGTTGGTGGCGTTGATACTATCATCAAGCTCAAGGCTTGAGGTGTCAGTTCCCAAATGGGTTGCTCCATTCTCTTCAACTCGGGTTCCACCAGGTACGGAACGACTCGCGACAAATCGTAAAGCCTTCGCACGTGCTCCACCACTTTTGGACCTTCCTTCTGTAGTTTCCAGAATTCTAATTCCAGCCTTTGGATATCTATCTGAGAACAATACTCCTTACGCATTATTTCCTTCAGCTCACTCCATGACATCGCATATGCTACAGCCTCGCCCAATTCTCGAACCTTAAGGTCCCACCATAACAGAGCCCCATCTTGTAGCAATCCGGAAACGTATGGGACTTGTTGCTCTGGCGTACAACCACTCGTTCGCACAACGGCGTCCACATTCTCAGCCTATTTTACAAAAGCTATGGCACCTCCTGTGCCACCAAAGTTCAGAGGTTTGCATTCTAGAAAATGCTGGTAGGTACAACCTGTATTCAAGAAATCATCATCACAACAGGTATTAGCAAGGCACTTTGGGAATTTTCCAAACGTGTCGTAATGTGTCTTGGATGACTTAAACATTACCGTTAGGTAGGTTTCTCCTTGAGGTACCTTCGCTGTGTTTGTAGCGAAGAACCGCGTGCCGAGCTCTGACTCGTGAGGCATGCGCTAACCATTCTGCCTCGGTCAGTCGAGTGATCTCTTGATGCGACATCTTCTAGGAAGAAGTTCAGGTTAGTTAGGTCTCTTCTATTCAGGGAATGTAAATAGTCGTTTGGAATCACATGCATTCGCACGTATTTAAATCATCATATTACACATCACGCAATACTACAAGCAAGTAATTGGAATCATGTTTACCCAAAGTATAACAAACAAACACATGTATCTCAATCATAGCACATTCCTGTTATATTGGTAGCACGTTTTATGATTAGGTTTTCATTAAACAGGTAAGCACATTGCATCATAATCATAGCATCAGCACGTAATTTAGGGATTATGTTTAATGAGAGTATAGCAAGTAAGCACGTAGTATTAAAATTTTAGTATGCACATAAGCGTCACTGATCGTACTTAACAAGGACATAGCGACTGAGCTTTCGTTGGTTATTGGCCACAAAGTATTGTCGCATGTTTAATGATAATTGGCTCCCATCGTTTTTCGGCCACAATTTCATTGTCTTACAAAATGTATCACATTATCAGGGTCACCGGGTCACCCTACCCTTGCCCAACAAGTATATCAGCATATCTAAATTACGTAGTCAGACGTGGTCTTCAAAAGTCTTCACAATCTCGGCTCATCATTAGTGTCTTTACCCAAATGTAATGCAATCCGCATAGTCCAGAAATCAACCATACTGGTGACTGAGGTGGAGGAGGAAAGAAAAGTAAATTGTTACCCTGAGTGGAGTCCTCCTCGTGCTTGTGTATGCGTCGAAACAATTAGTTGATCTGCCGCTTGGCAGTAAAGGAATGAGCATCAAAATCCCGTGTATGGTGTAATAGCAACGGTCGAGAGCGCAAAAGGAACCTTGATGTATGTGGCGGATCGAAGTATGCTGGCAATAGACAGGGTGGAGGACGGGGTGTCTTGCATAGACTTTTCAGACAATATGCTGTCTTGTGACGTGGGCACCTAAATCATGTTTTTGGTTATGTAATGTTTTGCATTTGAAGTTGCCCATTGTGGTGTCAACTCAAGCTTCAACATTCCGCGACTCATATCCTCAAACTGCAGTTGATGTTACAGGAGCAACTCATCTCGTGTGTGGCCTCCATAATGTGAGGGATGGTAAGGGTCTAAAGTTAGCATAGTGTCTTTATAGGAACCATCAAATCGGCTTATCGAGCGTTGTAGAGGTGAATGTAGCAAGCGGTGCGGCCTGTGAGGTCGGGGGAAAGTGTTGCTGTAGCAAAAGGATCGTTATGCTGGTGCCGACCTGGAGTACTCTTCCGGGGTGCGGGTATGTCCTGAAAGAAAGTGATAGGCATGATGGCGCAATGGGCGTCGGTCTTCACAGGGGGAAGGAGCGATGTCATCGGTTGCGGGTGTAAAAACAAACATCTCAACAAATGAGGAGATTGCCCGATGCAGGTAGATATAAGGGGTGCAATGTCTGGCAGACCAAAAAGAAACAGGACCGTGATCACGTAAAGGTGTAGGTTCAGCAGGCGCAACATCAAGCTGACCCAAATGGTGTAGAAGGTAGCTCAAGAGCAGGCTCTGGGTCGTGTAACGGTGTGGCGTTTCGAGCAGGTGATAGAGCATTGGCCATGTCAACGTCGTCTTGTGTCAGTAGTAGAATGTCGTAATCCAGCTGTTTGTAAGGTTGCAGGTGTCACAGACTCAAAGGAGTCTGAATGCGTGCTAGAATAAGAGGATGGCTTGTTAACAGGGGTCTTAAGAAGTGAAGTTAGTAACAGTGTTCTCGTCTAATTTTCTATCGTTATGGGCGTCGGCAGGAGGACCATCGATAAGCATGCCAACGTAGTCATATATTGTTTGTCGAGTAGCCAACCTTCAGTAGAAATGTCCGCAGGAGGTGCATCATCGAGGATTGGAGCCATGGTGTGTCCATCATCGGGATGACCAGTGATGGAGTGGTCATGGATTGAAACAAGAGTGACGGAAAGATTCTTGTCAGAGAAGCCATCAGCAAGGGTAAAGTATCACCAGAATCTGGTAGCGCGGACTGTTGGAATTCGTCCTCGTCCTTGGTCAGCATATCAGGATCACTCTCAGTGTCTGCCATAAATATCTCTGGTGCAGATGCTGTCTCCTTATCCGTGGCGGTGGCCATAGGGTTATCAATGCCAGATAACTCGCCTTCCAAATAGTGTGACATGTGTGCCGGTACATAATAGTCATAGCATGTATATCCATAGAAATTATTAATAATTAGTGTATGCAAATACTCACCTCATATGCACGTATATCAATAATCAACAATTAAGCGTGTAAGTAATAACAATGTAAGCATGTAATCATCCTAGTCTTCCCCAGACTATCCTACCCAGTCTCTCAGACTAAACTCCCTAGTTTCTCAGACTAACTTCCCAACCTCTCAGACTGAACTTCCTAGTCCAACTAGTCTACTCCCTCAGTCTCTCAGACTGAGCCTCCTAGTCCCACTAGACTTACTCCCTCAGCCTCTCAGACTGAGCCTCCTAGTCCCACTAGACTACTCCCTCAGCCTCTCAGACTGAGCCTTCTAGTCCCACTAGACTACTCCCTCAGCCTCTCAGACTGAGCCTTAACTTTTAAGAAAAAGTGCTCAAACTTTTGTTTTGTAAAAATGTTTTGTATCCGGGATCTGGACGTAAAGTGTATGCAATGTAAAAATGTTTTCGTGAGAGCCCTAGTGATCATAGTCTAGACTCGAGAAGGAATCCTAGTTCGCTATGAACCTGGCTCTGATACCAAGCTGTCACACCCTGGCTTTGCGGAAGCGTGGGTTTATTTGGTGTGACTTCTTTATACCATAGCTTAATCACAACCAAGCTATATGAAAGTAAAACCATGAAGATCATCCATTGATTAAAGTTTTAAAACAAAATACCACAACATTGTTTTAGAGCGTTGACACATGCATCAAGTTTACAACACTACAAAATAAAAACATTGTTCAAAAGACACAACCACAAACATCAAATAGACACAGCTTAAGACTTGCGACCCGTCCAGGCAAGAGTCACAACCCCTAAACTTGGATGACCTCATAACTCCTACGCAGCATGAAAACGTAGCATACTTCGCCAGATCCCTAATTCCCTGAAATACATGTAAGTTGGAAAAATCAACAAAAAGTTGAGCGAGTTCATGTGAAAGTGAGTATGTAAAACCTTTGTAATATGTCTGTATGTATGAAAATTCCTGGTATGTAGCAAATAAGGAAAAGAGATCACCAATGGTTTGCAAGGCCATTGATATGTGTGAAGTGCAGTAGGAAGACTCAAACCTAGCAGATTTTCGCGTCGGGTACACAGTCACCCCGAGGTCCGTTCTGTTGGGCCTGGAGTTGTGCTCGCTACACCCAGATAGATCTACCGCTACTGACCCTCGGTCCTACAATGAGGATTAATGGCCTCCAGTTTCAGCCTACTCACTCACATGATCTAAGTAGTAACCCTCCTTACGCTAACCATACCATGTAAAAAGTATTCGTAATCATAGTAACATGTATTTCACCCCCGAAGTATAAAAACTAAAAACAATTAAGAGAAAAGGGGGACATGAACTCACAGAAGTGCGTCTCGAAATAGTATCTCCCAATCAACCTGCTGCGTAACGACCTACACGTACTAACTTCTATTAGACGGACGGCCGTGCCTTGGCTTAAGGTTTAACGTTTTTGGGAAATAGTTAGACAACTATTTCGTGTTTACACTTCTTAATTATTTAGTAATTTTATTCCTTCCCAAGGATGGGGGTTTTAATACATGTGCGTTTTCATACTTCAAAAATATATTATTAAGTCTCACTCAATAAAATATATTTTAATTCATTTGTCTAAAATATTCTATCTCCAAAATATACATATTTTTCCCAAAAATATTATATTTTATTCCATACAATTTCCAAAACAATACTTTTATCAAAATACGCATTTAAGAGTATTTTTCCGAAAATACATAAGTTACATTTAAAGTTCGGGTGGTAATAATAATACCGGTGTAACTTAGATATTTATTTGTAAGGGCGTTGGTATTATTTTGGAGTCGTTACTTTTCAGTGTATTCAAGTAATATTATTTTTACTCTAAAAATAATATATATGTAGTTCACAAAATAATCATGAAATTACACGAGCGTTTTACTATGAAATATATATTCTAAATATATATTTAACAAGTTTTATTTACGAAAATCCACCTCCGACACTTGGAAATTTTGTAATAGGAATCATGGCGAATTTTATTTGGAAAAACAAGTTAAAAAATATATTCATAACACTTATCACAAAATATTTCCAAGTGTTATTTTCTGGAAAAATTTCGCCAGAGTTTCCTCTGTAACTGGAGGTGGCCACGCTTGCTAGCGTATCATTTTCTTTTATAAATTCAATCAACAACTTATCAATCATCAATATACCATATCCAAACAACAAACTAATAAAAAATAAGTATAAATCACAAACACGTGAACTTGTAAGTGGTGTAAAAGTATGTAGTAACTTTATAACATATTTAGTAGATCTTTCCATCTTTAAAAATAAAATCAGTTTCTTGAAAACTTTATTTTTAAAGAATATGCAATTTTACAACTTCTTAGTTAAAAATTACGAAAATATTTCTTTGTTAAATCCTTTTGTCACACAAGTGTTTACACACTTGTTTGTTCACAAAAATGCTTTTAGTTCATGAAGGATCCGGATTTTAAACATGATTTGCATCTTACACTTGGTTCTTCGAAAATACCACTTGTAGATCTTTAGATCTACTAGTTTAAAACTCTATTTTACAAGAAAAATCATTTTTACACAAGTTCATGTTTATGTGTGGAAAGGTTCATCATCTTGTATCTTTTACACTTAATATATTGCTAGTTCATGTTCCATGAACATGATCTAGCATGGTTAGATGACGATCCGTTCCACTACTAGCGACCAACAACATAAAATAACCATAACTAAACAAGATTCACAAGTTTTACACCAATAGTTACTCTTTATTCAACAAGTTTATCATTCTTACAAGACTTTTAGATTTGATCTTGTATGTTCTCGAGTTTTAACCGTTAAATCTCTTATTAACCACTTTAAACAGGAACAAGAGAGTGTTTAGAAGCACTTACAACTAGCTCAAGGCTAGGGAAGAATCAAAGCAAAAACAAGGTGGATAAAAGCAACGTAGTGAGGTCCTTGAGATTCCGAAAGCACCGAGCCTCCTTGTGTGTGACCTTTCACCTTTGTATGTAAGTGGTTTAGCAAGATCGAAACTCGAAGATGGTGAGATGGTGGGTGTGGGTTTCGGCCGATCCAAAGGAGAGGGAAAGAGAGAGATGCAATTTTGTTGAAGTGTTGATGTAAATGTAAGTGATCTCTTGGTTATATTTATAAACCATCCAACTTCATTAACCATAATGTAATATGTAATCTAGATATGGGACAAGCTTGATTAAAATAATAAAAAAATTATGGAGGGTGTCCCACATGGGGACCGATCGGTTGAAGGGGGGGGGGGTTATATGGTTAGATTTTAACCAAATAGTTAAGTATTAGTTAGTTTAGTTAGAGATTAAAATAGGTTATTAGTGTGTTATGTAATATAACGGGTGTTAGGGTGTTCAGGGACCCTAACTAGCTCAGAAAAGCAAAAACAATGTCATTGACAATATTTTTATGTTCCGGGTAAAGTCCGGTTGTTCGGTTGGATATTGATCCGTTAAAGTGCTAAATAAGCATTTAGAGTACCTTTTATAGTGTTTTTAGTGACACAATAAATTCCCGACACTTTGGAATGTGTCTAGTATTATTTTACCAAGTTCTTGCACTTTACTAGTTATGTTAAATGCTGAATTTTGGTTAACTAGTGCAGAATTCTGCATTTTAAGTATGTTTTAGGCACTTCCGGGCACTATTACTATCACCTAGTGACGCAGTTTGATGGTCCTCACTTCCCTACACTCCCTACCAGTGTAGTACTTTGTTCCCGGCTCATACTGGCCTCAATATAGTGTCTGACTAGATGCTGGCATTGTCAGTATGTTTTCTGGGTTACCCGTTTAGTGTGCTAACCGTGCTTTGGTGCATCAAGGTTGTCACTAATGTTTGTGCGTAAATAATAGAGTGACAGTATAAAATGTGATGCATGAGTATGTATGTATCAGAAATCAGTAAGCAGTTTAATCGTAATTGTAGTCAAGCACAGAAATTAAGTACTAATTAAATATTAATTTAGTGTACGGATACCTGTAAATGTGAGGGTTGTCACTGTTAGTGCATTCATCTGCTGACTTCGTCTTACATCGAGTCTCGGGATTCGTTGCGGTTATGGTCAAGCATGATGTCATGATGACATCATCTATATGACATCATCGATGACATCACCTCACAACAAGACAAAGCAATATGGCATTTATATGATATCAGATTGTTTAATATGAGATTTCGTTTATTTTAGTGATTTCGCTCATAAGGTCCTTTGCATGAGATTTCGCTTATTTGTACAAGGTGATTTCGCTTTTATGGACATCATGTCCATATGAGCGAAATCACATCCCCTATATATACTAGATGAGCGAAATCAGTTGTAAGACTTCTTGTTTCCGGTAACGAATTGCTGCCGAAGTGCCGATTGATCTGTAATCACTGTGAAATCAATATACAAGGCAAGATTAAGTATAACAAGCTGTTTTTCGTGTTCGTTTCTTGTTATTCCGCACCTGAAACGGATTAGAACGCGATCCTACAAGTGGTATCAGAGCTCAGGACGAGGAGTTCTGCATATCTCAGCTTGTTTTCATCTCTATTTCTAGCTTCTACACCTTCTTTTACAAAGTTCAATAAGATTTTACGGTTAAAATCGGACAAAAATTTCACAGATTGTTTGAAATTGGACAATGACAAATCCTTGAACGTTTGAGACTGAAATTCGGTGTAAAAATGGACCAAAATGCATCCCGAAGTGATTCCGCTTTTATGTACATTTGCTGATTTCGCCTTTATGACCACCTGATTTCGCTCATTTGTCACAAACATAACCCTAATTTCGCTCATTTGTCACCCATAGATCTCTGATTTCGCTTTTATGACCACAAGTTAACCCTAATTTCGCTTTTGTGTCATGTGAAGTACATCGAGTTGTGTGAAATATTAAATGAGGATGTCAGGTTGTATCGGTTGATTTGCAATTGCATGTGATTATCGTAAATTGTAGTCCAGATTGTGAAGTTCGACACATTGGTTCTATAAATTGGCTTTGAATATTGATATTGTCGATATATGTGAAATCCATTAATTCGGTTTGGCATGTGAAGCTTTAATAGGTGTTGTCGGTAAGAATTAAATGTTCATATTCCATGTGATAACAAAACGGTCCAATCATATTTCATTAAGGATGGAGATTGTCGGTTCTTTAAATTCAAAGAATTGCATTGTCATCGGCACATGTGTTTTACTGACTAGTGAATTGTGCGGTTAAATCAGTGGTCGGATAAGTGTTTTTTTTAGGCAATCAATTATAGGAATTAGTGGATTAAAGGCCCAATCATAGTCTTTGAATTAAAATTGAGGTCCAATGAAAAATTGTTGACTTTAATTGACAGCCCACATGACTCTCATTTGTGGCCCAATCATAGTTGTCAAAGTTGTCGATTATTATAAATATCCATGTGTTTGTCGGCTACAAGTTGTCAATCGTTGTTGATCATTGTATTTGAGGTCCAATCAGTGTTGACGGCAAATCAGTTCACAAGAGAGGTGTTTCAGTCCGTTTTGAATTCAAACTCATTTCAGGTTGTGTGTTTTAGCAAGGTCATTGGAAAGGGTCGTTTGAAATTGTTCCGGATCATAGCAGTTCACACAGTGTGTCAACCTTCAGTCCGCACAGTTTGTCAATCTTCAGTCCGAACAAAATATTCATCAGTTCCAGTATTAGTGTGTTTCAGTTAATTGATAAGTCCGTTTAACCTGATCGTTTGTTTGTTCGTTCAGGTTTTTCCCGAAATATCCTCTGATTACTGAAACATGGAAAAGGAGTTGTTGAAGAAGTCATTTGACATGTTTGTAGCTTTTGACCATGAAACAACAAAGATGACTTAGTCGTGGAAATGGGAAGATTGAACATTAAGAAAGACAATGATGAATGGATTGATAAACTTGCTGATGCATTACCACAGCAAAAATGGGGAACTTATCTGTTGATTGTAAAACATATGAGAAAACATGAAAACATGAATCTGGCACAGTTTATTCAGAAAATTGAAGAACATGAGTTGAAAGCAGAAGTTGAAGAAAGCTTAACAAAAGAAAATGAGGGACAGAAAGCTGAAATAGAATCTGAAGAACCAGTGGTTGAAAAGATTGTCGAGATAGAAAAGGTAGTTGAGGTTGAAAAATTTGTAGATGTTGAGAAAGTTGTTGAGGTTGATAAGATAGTCGAAATCATTAAACCTTGTATGAAGTGTTCAGAATCTTGCAAAGCTTGTGAGGAGAAAGATATGAAGATTGCTGAGTTAGATAAGATTAAAGAAGATTTATTGTCCGATGTGAAGTATGTGAAGGAATCTTATGATGTGCTGAATAGAACAGTTGATGGTCTGAAAAGGACAAATTCAGAAATTGAAAAAGCAAATTACAAAATGAGTGCAACTTTAATGACAAAGCAGAGCCTCATTAATGATTATATTGAAGACTGTGCTAATTTGAAGAAGGAGTTGGAACTTGAGAAAATTGAGAGTGAAAGGATTAAACGATTACTGTTGAGTTATACAACATGTGATTATCTGATTGATCGTGTTTATCCTACTGTTGCAGGTCTGGAAGCATTCATGGATAAAAAGATTGAAGATACTGATACTGGTAAGAAACCAAGTGTCAAGTACAACAGATGTCCGCCCCCGATCCATGAAACTTATTCTCCCAGGAATCCTAATGAGGAGCGTCTAAAAAAGGCATTCAACGTCAAGTTAAAGTCTGAAATCATTGATGAATTACCAGACAATATTGATGTTACATTCACAGCGTCTGACACTGATCATGAGTCTGAGTTAGTAAAGAAAGTTGTCGATCAGGTGTTAGATACGGATGAAGAGTCAAAGTCGGAGTCTAAGTCTGAAAGTCCGAGTTCATCAGAAAAGAGTCCGAGTTCACCGGTTAACAGGGTTTACAATAGAGAATTCATGTTATCAAAATCTAATTTGAATGACGGGTCAATCAAAGTAGCATATACTTTGAATGATTCAGACAAATTATATTCTGATAAGGAATTTCCAATAAGAAGTGTAAAAACTGAAATGATCAAACAGGTTTTCAAATTAACAGAAATTAATATTTCTGAAATAAAAGATTTAAATCTTGATGAAAAACCTAAAAAGTACACTTCAAGAGTTCAACAGAGATTGAACAAGAAAAAGGGTTACGGTTATGGTTCAGGTTTTCAAAAGAAATCAAACCATAATGGTAATCTCAAAAAGAAAGGTCTTGGCTTCAATTCTTCAGAAAATTATAAAAATCAGAAAACTGATAAACCAAAAACAAAATTTATTTCAGGAGGAAGTTGTGAAGATGAGCAGAAGAAACCATTCTGGAAACAGTCGAATCAAGAGTTTCTTGCTGAAGTGAAGAAGAATGTGAGAAGGTTTGCTGAAAGAGTTGACAGAAGAACCTGTTTCAAATGCCAGGAAGTTGGACACATAGCTTGGAATTGTCCCAAGACCAACTACCAAAAACAGGAAGTTTCTTCTAACTCTGGTTTGAGAAAGACTTGTGTTGATAAGAAAGAACAATCTGTGAAAAATGTTAAAAAGTTTGAAAATTCTACTTCTGAGGAAGGAGAAAGTTCAAAAAGGTTTTACAAAAGAAGAGGTGATTTGAGTAAACAAAAGTGGGTGGTTAAATCTGAGGGTAATTCTGACAATGAATCTGATTCCATAAAATCAGAGGAGTCATTGGTTGAGAAAAAGATTGTGAATTCCGTTCCAGAGGTGAACGATGAGGATTTTCCTCCATTGTCAAAGGAAAATTTGATGAAGAAAGTGGGAAAGGTAGAGATCTCAAATCAATTCTTCGCTGATAAGGGAGAATTTGATGTTAAGAAGGCTTTCAATGGGAAAGTCAAACATATTTTTTGGTAAAATGGTTGACAGAAAGGTAAAAAGTGCAAAAGATTTTTATAAATCAAAATGTTGGTGGGATAGGTGTGTACCAACATCACCCAAGGCTGGTCAGGCTTGGGTGACAGCATTTTCACCATAAATTCCTGACTTGCCGGAGCTCCCAGGTTGGTAAGAGTGGAGCAGGAATCGGCATTTTTATTAGCAAATGATTCTACAAGGGATACAGTTGGTAAAGTACAGGTGGTATATTTTAATTGTTATATTTGGTTTTACAAGTGGTGTTGATAGACGGTGGAAAACCTACAAGTGGTGAAAGAGATTTTCATCTTCAAGTGGTTAATCAAGGTCATTAAGTTGAACTTGATTGGACCATACTTACATATGGTATTTGATGAACAAAGTGATAAACCCCTAATTTTACAAGTGGTAAAATCAAGCAAACTTATTTTCCGGAAAAACCATTTGATTAAAATAAACTTAAGTGTTTTGAAATCACAATGGGAAAATAGTTTGTTGTAAGGGGGAGTTCTGATTGTTTATGCTAAGTGGATGGCGATTTGAAGCGATTTGATATCAGTTGTCACTTTATTGTATAGTTTGTTTTCAAATTTCCTAAAATGTGTTTGCATTTTAGGGGGAGTAAAAATTTCTGAAAATCCAAAAACATTTGAAAATTTGAAAAAGTAAAAAACATGATAAAATGAAAATGAGTTTTGTTGTATAAAAGAGGAAATGATAGTACATCAGTGGACTATTACAACATGCTAAAGAATTGGAAAGTTAAAAAGTGATAAACGGTCTCACTGATGATGTGTCAGTAGGTTTTTGCACATTTAGTAGATTGTGACGAGATATAAACCTAAATTCAAACTTGCTTATATCGTGGGTAACATCTCTCGGATATATGGGTAACCCCCGAAATCTCGTTTGAAAGATTCCTTTTTCTGATATACTAGGTCTTTATACTCAGTGATATCTGGGGTATTATTCCTGGACTTCTGCTGAATGGAAGTTCTGACCTAGTCCTCGAATAATACTTTCTGCAATGCTTGAAACATAGCATCACCCTCAGCATATATGATAAGACAATAAAATTGCTTAGCAATGCTGTTGTAAAAAAGATCCTCTAAAGGGGACACACCCAAAAGTTGAGTCATGATCTCTCTGCTGAACGGTAGTTCTGACCTGAGCTCTCATGATTCTTCATAATTTATTTACCCCTACAGATATCATTTGTGTCATATTTACCTGTAAGACTGAATATTGGGATCTGGATACGGGAGTATATTCTGAGGTGGGACACGCGAATAAGTTTAAGTTCTTAAGACATTAATCTCATATCTCGAAACAGTTGAACTTTGTGTGAAAATTTAAGTGGATCGGTATACTGACAATCTAAGTGAATCGTTTAGAACTTAAAATGTTTAAAGCTTAACGGTGTTGGTGATTTGTCTCAAAAACTGATATGATCCTCTTACACAAACTCACAAAAATAGTGTATGTAAATATTTCTTTACTGCATTTCATTTCTGTTATATAAAATTCAAAAAAAAAAAAATCGGTATGTTTTAGCATAAATTTTGAAAATTAAAAAAAGATTTTAGACAACTGATGTTGAAAAGCTGATTTTCAAAATTTCTAGTGCTAAACATGACGAACAGGTTTGGGAAAGTTGGTTTGAAGTTGTGTGAAATGAAAATGATATATGTTCAAGTGGTTCATCAGAAATTGGCATGATAAATCATTTTGATTGATTCTTGAAAATGATGTATTCAGGATTGTGTCTTCAAGAGTTTAGTGAAGTTTCTAAATTTGTTATATCTTATCTTTTATGAAACTTATGTTTTGGGTAGAGAATATGCAGGTGAGTCAGGTTACGATACCTGAACCTGTGAAAGTCAGACTACGATCCCAGTACAAGTTAAGGGGGAGTCTGTTAGAGAAAGAGAGTCTGAAGATGCAAGAGCTAGGAGCCAGAGATTCTGAAAGAGAATTGGAGATAGGATAAAGCCAGATAGAGATCCTGAAGGAAGCCCAAAGACTGATAAAGACTGAAGTTTGAGAAGACTCGACACTTAAGACTCGTCAACATCTGAGGGGGAGTCTGTTAATGCATTCATCTGCTAACTTCGTCTTACATCGAGTCTCGGGATTCGTTGCGGTTATGGTCAAGCATGATGTCATGATGACATCATCTATAGGACATCATAGATGACATCACCTCACAACAAGACAAAGCAATATGGCATTTATGTGATATCAGATTGTTTAATATGAGATTTCGTTTATTTTAGTGATTTCGCTCATAAGGTCCTTTGCATGAGATTTCGCTTATTTGTACAAGGTGATTTCGCTTTTATGGACATCATGTCCATATGAGCGAAATCACATCCCCTATATATACTAGATGAGCGAAATCAGTTGTAAGACTCCTTGTTTCCGGTAACGAATTGCTGCCGAAGTGCCGATTGATCTGTAATCACTGTGAAATCAATATACAAGGCAAGATTAAGTATAACAAGCTGTTTTTCGTGTTCGTTTCTTGTTATTCCGCACCTGAAACGGATTAGAACGCCTCCGATTGACTCGTTCGGGTCAGCACGCGATCCTACAGTCACATGTACTATCATTTCCTCTTTTTACACAAACTCTTTTTCGTTTTCTATTGTTTTTGTATTTTCTGAAAATATATCTATCTCCCCCTAAATACGAAAACAACTAAAAAGATGACAAACCAAATCAGTCTGCTTTTCAACATCCTCTGCTTCGGTTTTCTCATCAATGCCAAGTATTTTCTCCGCCTCCAACAACAACTTCATACCATTCAATTTTAAAAGATGAAAACGTAATCTATCAAAAGCTTTAGTATGTTAATTTGCCTTTTGTTATTCGGTGTGGATTTTGTCTATTCGTATCAACTTCTTCTCGAAACAATCTCAAATGAAGTGATGACGAATTTCTATATGTTTGGTTTTAGCGTGATGTACCGTATTTTTCGTTACGTTTGTTGCAGCCTCATTATAAACAAAAATAGGAGAGGTAAGAAATTGCAAACCGTAATCGCGCATCTGTTGCTGAATTCACAGGATCTGCGAGCAGCAGCTGCTAGCAGACATGTACCCTGCTTCACATGTTGATAGAGCAACAGAGGTTTGCTTCTTACACTGCCACGTGACCAATCGGGGTCCGAAGAATTGGCATCCTGCAGTTGTTGATTTAGCGTTAATCTTGCAACAACCGAAGTCAGAATCTGAATATCCTTCGAGCATGAAGTCACCATCTTTGGGATACCACAACCCCAGGCTTGGGGTTCCTCTCAGGTAGCGTAGGATCCTATTGACAATAGACATATGCGAGGCTCTAGGACTTGACTGATATCGGGCCGCGAGGCATGTTGGGTACATGATGTCGGGTCTGGATGCTGTCAAGTACATCAGTGAACCAATCATTGAGCGGTATAGCGTCTCGTCGACCTTCTCTCCGGTGAGATCAGGGTTGATACCATGATTAGTTGCTAAGGGGGTGGACATTGGCGCCGTCTCAGACATCCCAAATTTCTCCAGAACGTCGTAAATGTACTTCGTTTGATGTATGAAAGTTCCCTCAGGCATTTGATCGACTTGAAGCACTAAGAAGAACTTCATCTCACCCATTGACGACATCTCGAACTTCTACTTCATCACCTTTTCAAAATCTTTGCAGAGTTCATTGTTTGTTGACCCGAAAATTATGTCATCAACATATATCTAGACAATCAGTAAATGCCCATCGACTTCCTTAGTGAAGAGGGTAGCGTCCACCTTTCTTCGGATAAAGTTGTTGGCAAGCAAGTGTTGAGAGAGCGTCTCGTACCAGGCTCTCGGGGCCTGATGCAAATAATACAGTGCTTTATCCAGCAGGTAAACCTTGTCTTTGTGGATTGGGTCGGTAAAGCCCGGTGGCTGACCGACATATACCTCCTCTTTCACCTTTCCGTAAAGAAATGCCGATTTGACATCTAACTGGTACACTTTAAATCCTTTCCATGAAGTGAAAACAAGGAATATTCTGATAGCCTCAAGACGAGCAACTGGAGCATACACCTCTGTGAAGTCTATCCCCTCTTGCTGACTAAAGCCCTGAACAACGAGTCGAGCTTTGTTACTGAATATCACTCCTCTATCGTCTCTCTTGCATTTGGACACACACTTGGTGTTTATCTTTCTGTGTCTGTCAGGAAGATCCACAAGTTTCCATACACCAAGTTTCTCAAATTGAGCAAGCTCCTCTTGCATCGCATTCACCCATGATTATTCCGTCAGTGCTTCTTTATATGTTCAAGGTTCAATCTGCGAAATAAAGCAACTGAGTGAAAATTCAGTTTGTAATGGAGCAATTATAGTATAAAAACAAGTAAGGCCATGATCAATCTGGCTTCTTGTGCGAACTCCTGATTGCAATTCTCCAATTATTAACTCCTTGGGGTGATAAGATAGAGTCCTCGGCATAACTTCACCGGGAACGTTCACCTCGCTTTCCAAATTTGGAACATTCTGGTCCGCAACCTGTTCATCAACATGGACTGTCTGGTCTGAAGATTGGATCTGCTCCCCCTCAGATTCTGAATCACCGCGTTCAAAGGTCGGGCTATCTGAATCAGACTCTGAATTATCATCATAAACTGTCGTTGTCTGATTTTCTGGAGCAGGTTCAAGTTCCGAAGTAGTCTGAGTTTTCCGAATATCATCATTTTCACCAGCATGACTGGGACCAGCTTCATTATTATTAGAAGTATGTTGATGTTTAGAAGAACTTGCAGGAAATCTCCCCTGGGATGCTTCATAATCCCGTAAGATATCTAATTCATCAAAATACTCTGGCTCTTCTTCTAATCCAAATGAATTCCATAGGGCATCATAATTGAATCGCCATGAGTCTGCGGGCTTCTGTGGAGGCATTGTGTAGCCTCGACATTCAACGTGTTGTGCTTCGATGATCCTCCCGAGACTTGGAACGAACACTCGTCTAAGTGGACTAGAGTAGCCCACAAAGATACCTTCTAGATTCTTCGAACCAAACTTTCCATCGGGATTTAGAACTGTGCAGGGAGACCCGAACGCCTCTAGGTATTCAAGATTTGGCTTGCGATAGTTGATCAGTTCGAAACACGTTTTATTATGCTTCTTCACAGTAAGAACCCAGTTAAGTGTATAGCAAGCGGCAGATATAGCTTCTCCCCAAAAGTTGATAGGTAACTTTGAATCAGCTAGGATCGTTCTTGCCATTTCGATCAGTGTTCTGTTCTTTCTTTCTGCAACTCCATTCTGATGTGGAGTATATGGTGCACTGAACTCTTGCAATATACCCTTTTTGTCACAAAATTCTTCCATTTTGTTGTTTTTGAACTCCGTACCGTTGTTGCTTCGTAGTCTGCAAATGCGGGTTTGGTACAAGTTCTCTATCTTTCTGAAATGCCTCAGCAAACTCTCAAATGTATCATCTTTAAACTTCAGGAACATCACCCACGAGAATCTCGAATAATCATCAGTAACCACTAAGCAATAAAGATCTCCAGTAATACTTTTGACATTCACAAAACCGAAGAGATCCATGTGAAGTCTTTCAAGTGGCTTCGAGACTGAGTTCACCAATTTTCTCGGATGGGATTTCTTGTGTTGCTTTCCTTTCAAACAGCTTATACATTCTCCCTCCAGGTGAAAGTTCTTCAAATGAACACCTTTAACAAGAACGTTATGCACCAGGTGGTTCATTTTTCGTAGGTGAATCTGGCCCATTTTTCGGTGCCACAGCACTGACTCCTTTTCAGTAGCTTTCGATACGAAACACTGAGGGTAACCCGTGGTAGTCATAGCAATGCTCATGTCCAACACGTACAGATCATTTACCCTTGCATCTCGCATGATGATCCACTCCTCGGGAATAACAAATCCCGGCTTCAGAATCAGACATTCCTTGTCCGTAAAATGAGTTGAGTACATTCTGTCACAAATTTGAGAAATGCTGAGTAAGTTGTTCTCCAGCTCTGCTATGTAGTTAACTCTTTCAAAAGTAACGACACCGTTTGATAACGTGTCCTCCCCGATTATACGTCCTCCTTGGTTTCCTGCGAAACCGACATAACCACCGTTGAAACCTCTAACATCGTACAAAAGGGTCTTTCGCCCTATCATGTGCCGGGATGCTCCACTGTCCATAATCCACTTCGAGATAGACCTCGGGAGCTCCTACACATTTCACATGAAATTAGTTAGAAGTTGAAGCAACCCAAGCCTCCTTTGACTCGAGTAGCTTGACGTTAAGGTAAGATGTCTTTGTGTATAATGGTGGGAAGTTCTTATCATTCATTTTCAAGCTTTCTTCGGTTCCAACCTCAACCTCTTTGTATAGAAAGAATTCATCTTTTTGAGGTTGACCAGATGGTTGAACCTTCTTTGGAACATACTTCTTCCCTGATGGGGTTGAAGTTTGTTTCTCAAGCTTTTGAAAATAATCCAAAGGTACATCCATCTTAACTTGTTCAGTTGAAGATGGTTGTTTTGACTGAACCTTTGATTTTGCTTTATCAGATGTCTTGGCTGGTGATTTTGACTTTGGTTTCCAAGTTTGTTGAGGAGAAGCAACCCGTTTGTAAAATTTGTCATTTTTCTTTACCGGTTGTGATGGGACCGGTTGTTTAACAGGTTTAACTTCGGTTTTAACCTTTTCAGATTTCGAGGTATTCTTCTCAACAAACATTGGTGCTTTCCCTTTGACATCAACCTTCCTTTTCAGATTCTTAATAACCACAGACTTAGGTTTCAAGTTGGTACACTTGCGTGCAATGTGACCAACTTGATTGCATTTGAAGCAAGTACGGATGTCAACATCCCGACTTTTACCTTCAGTCTGTGGCTGTGAGGCCTTCTGAGCAAAAAATTATTCATTCGTTTTTGAAAAGATTTCCAATTCTTGCTCGGAATTTGAGCTTGAACTCTTTACAAACACTTTCTTTTCAACAAACTTTTGTCTCTGAAAATTCCTCTTTGGGTAACTCTTACCACCCTGATATCCACCCGACCATTTGTTTTGATTGTTTTTGTTAAAACATGGTGGCACAACAGGTTTCTTATCGTAAGATTTATCACGTTCAAAGTTCAAAAACCTTTTGGAACTCTTTAACCCTTCAATTTCAGAAACATCAATCTCAACGAGTTTGAAAACTTTCTTCAGTTTATCCAGATTCACATTCTTAATCGGATACTCAATATCCGAGTACAACTTATTCGAACCTTGCATCTTGTACATGACAAGACTTATCATCATTTAAGTTGTTCTGGGATTTTGGTTTCGGGATGTAGTTGTTTAGAAAACATTCATCCTCTTCAGTGGAATCACTGTCTGATTTTAGCACTTTATCAACTACATTTTTCACAACTTCAGATTGAATGCTATCCTCATCAGACTGTGAAGTGAATGTGACATCAATTGTTTCTGGTGAATTTTCAATATCAGTTTTCACACTTGTTTCACATTCGTTATCCAACCCAGATTTCTTCTGGGAGAAATTGTTAAGAACAGGCGGTGGAACTTGATGATAACCCACCCTAGTTCCATCTGAGTAAATGTCCTCACCAGCTTTGTTCTTCCCGATTGGTTTGGGAACTATGTGTTGAAGAACAAAGCTAGCGGAGTTATAGCTGGTAAGCTTCAGATTTATTCTTTCATTTTCAATCTTAGCTTCTTGGAATTGAAGCTTGAGACTTGCGATCTCATCCAGTTGCTGGTTTATTTGTTTTTCTTTTGCTTGAAGAGTTCCTGTTAACTGCATGTTTTCTTTGTAAGTTTTACCATTTCGTTCATCAAAATCTTTTACCGTTCTTTTTAGCTTTTCAATTTTTTTTTGAAATTGTTCTGTTTTCAAGAATTAATTTTTCATTTTCTTTCTGTAAAGGTTCAACATCACTTTTATCTTTTTCAATCTTTTCGGTTAATTCTTTGATTCTTTCACTTGAAGCTTTTACCAGTCTATCTCGATTTAAAATTTCTTTTTCAGTTTTACTAACTTTTTCAACCAGATCCTAGATTTTCTTGATTAAGAGATACGCATGTGTGCTGTAGACTTTGCACTCTTTCATGCAATTTCTGCAATCACTTTCTGTTTTAGCACCATCAGCCTTACCTGATTTGGTTTCCAAACCACTACTACTGACCTTTCCTGATGACTCAGAACTAGGCGCAGACTCGGAATCTACCTCGAGTGCTTTCGTCATTAGAACTTTGTCTGCCATATTCGTCAGATTTTCTGCTGTCATTTCTTTAGTAGTGTCGATGATCCTTTTGTCTATCTTCTTTGACTCTAACCTTTCTCTCTCGATCTTTTCCTGTTCTTCAGCTGCCTGTACTGATTTTCTGAGGGTTTCGACATCAACTGATGATGGTTCCACACAAATGTTGCCTTTTGGATCTAAATAACATTCACGATCCGGATCCCATCTTCTTGCCCTTTTGGCTTCTTTCCAGGCTTCGTAGATCTTTTGCTTCATATGTTGTGCTATAAGCTTTTGACGAATGTATGCTGGGTCTTGTTCTGGTTGTTCAGTTGTTGCCACAAATGTGAAACCAACTGCATCGTCATCTGGAAAGAATTCACTCCAATCAAAACCTTCATCATCCTGAATTACTACCAATGCTCTTGATTTTTCTTTTGGAGTCTCCTCGATCTGCTTCATCCTCGGTGGCTCCTGTCGGTTTTTATGATAGATTGCCTTTTTGTAGTAGTCATCACGAAAGGGATTTGCTGCATCATCTACTGCCGAGTTTCGAAATTCTCGTTTAAAATGCCCTTTCTGCTTACACTTGAAGCAGGTCACCTTGGATTTGTCGAAACCAAGTTTCGTCGATGGACCTCCAATTGCCATGCACCATCGTATATCAATCAACTCCATCTCCTCAGGATCTATCTGGTTGTAGTCCTCTTTTGTAAGGTTGGTGTTTCCGATCTTTCCAGCTAGCAAACTTTCATACGACTCCAGAATAGAAGCAAGGAATATCATCTGTTGTTTTGCTGTTTCCTCGTTGAAATTCTGAGCGTTGTTCAAATTAACCGCAATGTTGCACTGAAAAACATTCTTAGGAACATTTTATGGCTGCTGATTGTATGAAGCAGATGAAGAAGAACCAGCTCCATGATAACCACTACTTGGCGAAGAACTGCTGCTGTTCTTTTCTTAATTCACAGTGTTTGAACTTTCAGCAGTAAAAGCAGTTTTTGGAGAAGTGACTTTTGGAATCATACTGCCCCGATAGTAGAGATCAACATTCTGCTAATATGTCATGCTGTTCACTTTGTTCATTTTCTTTATCTCCAATTCGTGACTTTCGAGTCTCTTAATCAACCAATCAATTGTCATATCTGCCATATTTTTGGTATTTTTGAGCACCAGACTGAAATATTGTCAGTCTTGCTCATATGGCAGAGCTTCAAACATTTTGTCAATGATTTCATCTTTTTCTATCGTGATTCCATATCTGACTAGTTCTGCCTTCAGATGACAAAACCTTTCGATCATCTGTCGTACACTCTTGTTTTTCATACAAGTGAATAAATCGAATTCCTTTTTCAACAGTCTTTTCTTGTTTTTCACAATTTCCTTACCCCGATACATTTCTTTTCCAGTTTAGCCCATTAATCTTTTGAATTATCATAATCAATCAGAGATATAATGTCATCTCGGACTGATTGATGAAGTAGGGCAATACACTTATGTTCAGCTATAAACATTTCCTGTTCAGTATCACTCAGGTTTTCATGATCATTTCTTGTAGACGTGAAACCATTTTTCATGTACCTCTAGCTACTGTACGCGAATGCCTTTAACCATCCATCGAACCTGTTAGACCATCTGTTGCAATCCTCAATTGCCATCAACTTCGGTGGTTTGTTGTATGTCCCATAGGCATTATCAACGCTGAGCGTGTCTGCGATCGCCTTTGAAGCATTCTTCGGGTTTTTGTCAGTGTTTGTGTTTGTTGATGTATCTCCTGTGTTATACGCGAAAATATCACTGAACGGGTTCAAAAAGTCATCTCCCATCTTTGATATCCTGAAAAATCAAACACATAGAAAAATTTTACAAATTTTAAAAACTTAAGCACTTGGATCGAATGGTCATCCGATCAAATGGCAGTTCGATCGGATGACACAAATGAACAAAGATACAAAGGCCAAGTAACGGATGACATAAGTGTCGAATGGCTATCCGATCGGATGGTCGTTCGATGATTGTGACACTTAAACCCTTTAAACACTAAACCACAATACTTATCCGATCGGATGTCAATCCGATCGAATGAGTTATGACGTCAGGAATGAAATATGAACAAATCTAGTGCAATCTGATCGGATGTCCCTCCGATCGGATGTCCCTCCGATCGGATGAGTGACGTCAGCATGCACGAAGAACAGTTCATGGTTTTTGATGAATTTGAAAGTGTTTTAGCTCGATTTTTGGATTGAAATTTTGTAGGATTATACTGTGATGAATTCCGAACAGTTTGATACCAATTTTAGTCAAAATTTTCCTTAAAATCTCGGTCAATTTTGACTTTTTCTGATTTTTAGGTGTGAAATTATGTAAAACAGCAAGAAATGTAGAAGAAGATGATGAAATTGTCAGAATCTCCGGTGAGATTTGACTGAAATCTGCTGAAGACAGCTGACTTTGTGAAGTCGCTGTAACTATCTCCGATTCGACCTCCTGTGGCTCTGATACCACTTGTGAGTGCACGCGCAGGAGTCGGTTCTAGACGAACGTGGTGCGAATCGATCAATGACGAGGTGCGGAATCCCTCGGCATCGTCAGAGAATCATCAACAACGATATCCACGCTTAACATGTCCAATTTCATTGAGAGCATATGAAAGTACAACAGATCCGAATGCAAACTAGACAGGGCTTCGATTTGACAATCAGGCAAAAGGTTCTAGACAAATGACCCTACACTAGTATTTATAGGAAAACCAGGGAAGTGGTTGGTGTCATCCGATCGGATGGCCATCCGTCCGGATGACATGTCATCCATTCGGATGAGACTTGACAGTTTACGCACCGCTCCCTGTTTTGTCTAGACACAAAATACAATACATACAAATGTACAACGACACTTTACAGGACAAAATACATTGACTCGATGCAAACGGAAGCTACAGACATAATGCACTAACAAATAGTGCATAGTGTTTTGTGTATTTTGAGGTCTAGGGCTAGGATGTTTAATGATTGGACCATTGTTTTGACTTCTACATTCTCTAGCAAAATGTCATAGCCTGTTACACTTGTAGCACTTTATTTTGGACTTATCCAACCCCACTTTTAAGTTCCCATGCAACCCTAGAAACTTTCTACCCGTTCTCTTGTAAAATTTGCTAGCTCTTACACTAAGCAAAGCTAATTGGTGCAAAATGTCCATTTCCTCCAGATCAGTGGGATCAAAATGTTGGAGGTCATTGAGCTCAAAGGATAAGTTATCAGAATTATGGTTTTCCCCACTTGCTGTAAAAGCATAGTTCGGTGAGTAAGGCTTAGAGTTATTGAAGGCTCCACCTGCAGTTATGTCAATGTAATGATCATAAATCTGGTCCTTACTACCACTAGATTCTTCTTGACCCAGAACTGCTGTGTTACCAAAGGTGTAATCATCAGCAACCTCCAGATTCTTCTTGACCCAGATTCCTGCAACTTCCTTTTCTGGTTCAGCTCTCTCTCATAGGTGAGGAGCCAACCATGAAGTTGGGTCAAACATAACTCTTTAAAACCCACAGAATTTTTGGTCACGAAAGCTATAGTGTCGCATTTGTCTGGTAATGATCTTAGAAACCTATTATTTAAAGTGGACTTTGCAAATTCAACATTAACCAGTTTAAGTTCACTAATGAGATAGCTAAATCTTTCAACTGTTGGGTTAGAGACTCTGCTTTGACATGACAAAACGTTTCATATTGTTGATTCAAAACCACCCTGTTGTTTTCTATAACCTCTTATGTTCCACCTGCTCTTTCAGTGCATCCCAAAGCTCTTTGGCACTGTTACAGTGTAACAGTCCAACATATATGTCATTTGGAAGAGCTAAAGCCACAATGCTAAAAGACTTTGCATCTCATTCATTTTTTTGAAAATCCTGATCTGAGTAATTTTCAAGGCTTTTAGGCACTTGGGCCTTGGGATCTTCTGTGCTAGGCACCATTGGAACATGAGGTCCAAAGATGACTGACTTCCAGCAGCCGGTGTTTTGCTGAGCTAACACATGTCCCATCCTACGTTGCCAGATATTGTACTCGGATCTAACAAGCATAGGTGGCTTGAATAGTGTTCTGGTGTTGTGAGGGTCCTGTGAGTGTGATATCATCTTGGTTGTTTTACAGAAGTTTTTGAATAATCAACTTTATACGTGATTACACTTTACTATGTTTTTCAACTGATATGAACAACTTTAGTATCAATGGATTTGAGCTGAACTTTTAAGTCAAATTAATTGTTAGATCGAATTTGAATGTCCTATGCTCTGATACCAATTGTTGGCCCATGTGATCAAACCGTGGAAAACAGATGATACTGAAAGCCAAAATTGGTTCTCAAACAGTGGATCCACAATAAGCAGTGCATGTTCTGAGTTCCCTCCAATGACAGTGTTTCTATCAGCTGATCATCCTAAAGACTGATCTACTCAATAATTGTTCTCTAAAGTCTGTTGGTTACAAAGACTGATGAAGATTTATCAACTGGTGATTATCAAAGCCATGTTGAAGTCCAAAGTACTGCTGATTCAAAGGCCTGATCAACCTAAGAGGAAAGCACTGCTCAGCTACATCAGTGGTTTAGCATCAATAGCGGATAGGAGCATCAGTACTTAGTATATCAGTTGTTCAATGGAACAGTGTTTATTAGTATCAGTGTTTAGAGGTTGTTAGTCTGTTATATGTCACTGTCTAGGTGACATCAGCTTAAATACTCAGTGGTTAGATTTGTACTATAATAGAACAGTACCTGCACTGTTCTATTAGCTCTCTTTCACCAATCATCTTGTACGAACAAACTAGTGAGCTCAGGCTGAGGGAGAGTTTAGTAGACATGTATGCATAGTTAAACTTTTGTAATCGATACAATCTTTTGACAAATGAAATCATGTTTGTTGAAAACTATTCTTCTTTGATTATGTTATAAAGTTTATCTTCAATTTCCGCTGCAATTATCCTCTGATCTATCTTCTTTCATTATTCATTTAATTAAACAACACAATCAAACAAACTCAGATCCTAACATGAGAGTATGATCACTTCAACTTATGAAGGAAACAAACGGATGAGGCTTCTGAGCGGATGAGAGAACAACTGCGTATGAAAGTTATAGACAGATGAGACTACTGAGCGTATGAGGATACTTCAAAGGTATGTAACTCGCGTATGAGCTGATTCAAGCATATGAATCAGTTTTCAGCGGATGAAGTTAAACGTATGTGTTACACATGCGCTGATGAACTATTGTATGCTTGACTTTTTTATGCGGGTGAGGTACACATGCGCATATTTGTACATACGCTTAGGGTTTCATTCATGGTTTTTGGGAAATTTTGGCAGAATGTCATGGTAATTGGATCAATTTTGATATGTGCTCTTAGTACGTTATTCAATTATGCTAAAAGAAGGTGTAGAAGAAGAACTAGAGGTTTTCAACTGTGGAAAGTATATAAAATCTTCAAAATAGGTCAAAAACAAGTTTTTCCAGCAAATTCTTCGTTCTTCAAGTGCCACTTGTAGGTTCGGATTTCACAACTAAAAATGTAGAAAACCACAAAAAGCTCAATATAACGATATCTAACGGAACAAATCACACGCGGAATTCATGATATGATCATGTAACACACTTAATTCATAATTCAAAGTTTCATACATAAACGAGCAACAATTCTTTACAAATGATCAAAATCTCATAAAGCTCAAAAGTGTGAAGTTCCTTTTAAATGCATGAAGACTATGTATATATAGGCTCTCACATGCGCATGATCCTTCATGCATGTGTATGAGACAAGCTCATATGTGTGTATGTACTCATACGCGCGTATGACGCTTGTTTACATCAAAACTTAATTTCAAACATCTATACACACTAAATCACTGCCTTATACATTAAAACTAGACACAACTGATAGTAGGCATTAGACATTATGTATCAACAATTGTTACTGTTCATTATGTTTCATTTTTAATATATAGGAGATTTTTACTATTTTGTCACCTTTAAGAAATCCTAGGAAGTTTAAAATGCAGATATGTTTGTTCATATTTGTTTGTGTTTGGTTGTGTACGTTTATATTGGATTGTATTTGTTTTTGTTTGGTCATGTTTGTTTGTGTTCATTTATGTTCGTTTAGAAAGTTCAAGAACAAACACAAGCAAACCAATTTGAACACCAACATGAAATTTCGTTCGGTTAGTATTCGTAAACCGTTTGTAAACAAGTTCGGTTCGCTTTGGTTTGTTTATAGCCCTATGGCGATGATATTCGTTTTCCTATTTAACTAGTCCAAATAAAGATATGGTTTTAATAACAAACTAATTCTGAATATACTTTTCTTTATCATTCAAATATTTTTTGTATTTTTCATATTTACTCCATTTATTGTTACAAAACGTACCACTTACAATAATATTTGTATATGAAAAATATATATTGTTTACATTATGAATTAACAAAGAAAAAAATCCTAAGGATCTGTTTGTTATGGGGGAATGGAATGTGCGAGGGAATGGAATGGACGGAAGACTGAAATGGATTATTAACTTTCAATGTCTTGTTTGGTTAACACGTGGAAATGGAACGTGTTCGTGTTGTTTGAAAGACATTAAAATATCATCATCATACTCAGTAAATCCCACCAATAGCAAAACTAAGGTAGGGTCTGAGGAGGGTAAGATGTAGACAGCCTTACCTCTACCCGTTAGGAATAGAGAGGCTGCTTCCAGTGAGACCCCCGGCTCGATAGTAGTTTTGCATCAAGCCTTGGACATAAGGCACATAACACTCAGCAATTAAGACAAACGCCGATCAGTGCATGTACCCCCTTATCTTCGGCTATCAACGCCACCACATGATGCATGATTAACCATCCCCCTCTTTTAACGTTATTTTCACGAAATTAGTAAAATAACGATAAAATTAGTGCACTTTCACTTTTGCCCCCCGAGCGCCCACACATATATACATTATATGCGCATACCGCCAGCGGGGCGTGGTGCGGGGCTCGATAGTAGTTTTGCATCAAGCCTTGGACATAAGGCACATAACACTCATCAATTAAGACAAACGCCGATCAGTGCATGTACCCCCTTATCTTCGGCTATCAACGCCACCACATGATGCATGATTAACCATCCCCCTCTTTTAACGTTATTTTCACGAAATTAGTAAAATAACGATAAAATTAGTGCACTTTCACTTTTGCCCCCCGAGCGCCCACACATATATACATTATATGCGCATACCGCCCACACATATTTTAAAATAACATTAAAATATGAAGGGATAAAATCGGTGTTGAGTGGCAGTGGTGGATGGCGTTGGCAGGTGGATGGTGGAAGCGGCGGTGGTGGTGGAATCCCGGGGAATAAAATCGTGTGCCCTTTGGAACCTTGGGGATTATAGGAGTCGAAACCCGACCCGGGTATCAATTTTATAATGGGCGTGGGGCAGTGCCCAAGCGGGTCTATGGGGAAAGCCCTAGCAGGAGTCTCATATGATCCTATGTAATGTTCGTCGATAAAACCAACATATTTCCAGGTGTTTCAAATAGTGGCCAATAATAACATTAGGTCTATTTTGTAAAAAGAATTTCACAATAGACTATGGTTAATACCTTTTTTAAAGAACTGGCACGGCCTTTAAGGAAATATAGTAGATCTGCTTCATAACATAAATGTAAAAACTTTTTTAAGATGGTCATTTACACATTAATATAGACTATTTCCATGATTTTCTAATTTATTGATTGGTGACACATTTTTTATGCGAAGGTTTTGTCTTTTTTTTTCAAGAATATACCATCCCATGTGTGAAGCAATAGGAGTTGCTCAATTGCTAGAGGCATCGGGAGAAATGGCCTGAGTAGCATTGCCTAATCGGTATCACCATTGTGGTGAAGGGAGTTCTTTTATTCTATGGATCTACCACAAATCACATTTCCTCGTCCTAAGTATAGTGATGTGCTTGACACAAAAGACAACCTTGTTATTGCAACGAATGAAATAGTTGGCCAACCATTTTCTTATCATGAGTACAATGATATGCTTTCTTTGGCAGATCATCGAAGGTTTGTTCTAGAAAACCTAAAAGGTTGCACCACCTTTGAGGTGCTAACAAATTGGTTATGGCGTTGTCGCACTATAGCTTTAGAACCAAATCCAGAAGAGGAAGAGGATATGCACTTAATATTCCCTGTTAATGCACGTGGCAAGTCCAATCTCGGTATCCGTGTTGGCTATTAAGGAAAGTGGTCTAACCTTCTATTTTAATATTTTTTTTTATTTAGAGATAACTTTGGCGCTCTTCCATATCTATAAGTTTCTTAAATTTCAAGTTCCATTGCATCCATCGGTTACTTTTTTAGACTATTATAAAAAACACGGAAACAAATTCATAAGAAGAGAATCAAAACAAAACACATTGTTGGTGATGTTAATATATTTTGATTTACTTGTTACCAAAGAAGTAATGTAAATAAACGTGGACACAAGTTAGAAAATGTAAAACATAGAATTTGTCCTAAAAATTTTGATTCATGTGCCCTTTGGAACCTTGGGCGTTATAGGAGACGAAACCATTAAGGGGCATCATCCGTATGATAGGTGTGGGGCAGCGTCCAAGCAGATTTGTGGGGAAAAGCCCTGCGGGAGTCGCATATGATATCTTATGTAATTTTTGTCGATAAAATCAACATATTTCAAGCTGTTACAACTAATGGCCAATAATAACATTACGTCTTTTTGTCACAAGAAATTCACAACAGACAAATGTTAATACCTCTTTTTTTTCGAGCTGACTTGGCCTTTAAGAAATTAAAGTAGATCTGCTTCTAACATAAATGTAAAAACTTGTTTGAGATAGTCATTTACACATTAATATAGACAATTTTCGTGATTTTCTAATTTATTGATAGGTGACACATTTGTTATGCGGAGTTTTTTTTTCTTGAATATACCATCCCTTCTGTGACGTAATAGGAGCTGCTCAATTGCTAGAGGTACCAGGAGAAATGGCCTAAGACGATGATATCTGTTTTCCTATTTAACTAGTCCAAATATAGATATGGTTTAATTACAAACTAATTGTGAATATACATTTCTTAATCATTCAAAGATGTTTTGTATTTTTCATATTCACTCCATTAACTAATACAAGACTTACCATTCACAATAATATTTGTATATGAATATATATATATTGTTTACATTATGAATTAACAAATAAAAAAATCCTAAGGATCTATTTGATATGGGGTAATGGAATATGTAAGGGAATATAATGGATGAAGGATTGAAATGGATCATTAACTTTCAGTGTCTTGTTTGGTTACCATGTGGAAATGAAACGTGGCATTACTTCGTGTGTTGTTTGAAAGACAAGAAAATATGAAGTAATAAAATCGGTGTTGAGTGGCTGTGGTGGATGGCGTTGGCAGGTGGTTGGTGGCAGCAGTGGTGGCGAGTGGGTGGTGACGGCGGTGGTGGCAAATGTGGCTGATAAGTAGTGCCGGAATCTAGGATGGATGGTGACCGGGGCGCTGGGTGGCGGTGGTGGGTAAGTGGCAGTAATGGTGTGGGCAGAAGCAGTGGGGTGGTAGCGGCAGTTGGTGTGTGATAGTAGCGGAGGTGGTGGTGGAGTTGGGTGGGTGGCAACAAACGCGACGATGGTGGGTGGCGGGGCAGATGGAATGATTTTGGAGTGTTAAAAGGGAATGGAATTCCTTGTTTAATGTGTGATGGCATTACATTGACCAATCAATCATATTTTTTTTTATTCTATTACCATTGCAATGACCATTTCAATTATGTCTTTAGTCTTCAGTTCCTACACACTAAACACCAACTAACACTTTCAATTTTTTTTTATTTATACCTAAGATATGTATCATTTTCATAAAAGTTGACAATGTTAACATGTGGGTATACTATACCTAAGATATTAAAAGAAGAGTTAATTGCCATTTTAGTCCCTGTGGTTTGGGCCAATTTGCCAGTTTAGTCCAAAGGTTTCATTTTTAACATCTGGATCCAAAAAGGTTTCATCGTTGCCATTTTGGTCCAACTGACCTAACTCCATCCATATCTGTTAAGTCTGCCAAGGGCATTTTTGTCATTTCAGTTTTATTTTTATTAACCCTTTTTTCTTATTTCTTTTCCCTCTGATTTGGCGCCCTTTTCACCCTGTATATTACCAGATAGATAGAAACCCTAAAATCCTAATTAACTTGAGCAAAGCAAACCATCTCACCTACCTACCTTCAATCTTCAACAATGGTGCAATGTCCATGTGGTGCCCATACTGTAATTCGAACTTCGTGGACCTCTTTGAACCCCGGCAGACGTTTTTATTGTTGCAATAGACAGGTATTTGGGTTTCTTTCATCATCTTCATTATCACCTGCGATTTGTTCATGTTTTTATCATTTTTTGTTAACAGGGGGGAAGGGGCTGTGGATTCGTTGCTTGGGCTGAGGCTGAGTTGTGTCAAAGATGTGCAGGAATCATAAGAGGGCAGTTGAACTCCATCCGCAGGCTTGAAGAAGAGAACAGGAGATTGAAGTGGCTATTGTGTGTTACTTGGGGTTTATTGATGTTGTACTATGTGTGTAGTTAAATGATGTGTATTTAGGTTATTTCGAGTGTTTGTAGTTCATGAATATGGGATGAATGTTGTAAGATTTTTGGTTTAGCTAATGGAACTATGTTAATGGTGTTATATGAATGATATTTGAATGATTCTTGATGGTATGAATGATATAAGATTGTTGATGGTTTAGTTAATGGAACTATGTAAATTTGCCGATAGATTGTATCGTACAAAGCGGCCATTACAAACTTGCATTATATTGAACTATGTTAATGGTATGAATGATGTAAATTTGCCGATAGATTGTATCGTACAAAGCGGCCATTATATTGAAGTAAACTGCCAAAATACAAACTGGTCATTAAAAGAAACTGACCCATTACAAACCTGCATTATATTAAAGTAAACTGTAGGCATTACAAACCTGAACTAAACAGCCAAAATACAAAGTGACCCATTACTGAAGTAAACTGCAGTTGACGATTACATACCAAAAGACTAACTGACCCATTACCATAACAGATTACAAGTACCAAAAGACCTAAACTGTTTTACCAAAATACATAACCATAACCCAAGACAAGTACCAAAATACATAACCATTAATTGTTTTACCAAAATACATATCAAAGACCTAAACTGCAAGTACCAAAAGACCTAAACTGCACCACTTTGACTTGCACCAACATTTTCACTTGGACCTGCACCACTCTGACTTGCACCAACCTGACTTGCACCAACCTGACTTGCACCATCTTGACTTGCACCAACCTGACTTGCACCATCTACATCTTGTTTTTTCTGTCTTTTCTTGCATGTCCTCTTGTTGTGGCCTCTTGCCTTGCAAATCTCACATGTTACAGTGTTTCCCTTTCTGGTCAACTTTCCCGCATCTGGAATGGATGCTTCAGTATTCTGTTTTTGGGACTGTGTTTGACTTAATTCCTCTGCTGACTTCTTCCTCCTTTTCTTTGGTCTGCCTATCTGGTTATGATGTTTAGGAGGTAACAAAGTGGTGGGGCATCTCGACTTTGGCCATTCATCCATACCATTGATTGGTTCAATGGTACACTCATAAACCAGCTTCCATGTTTCATACCAGTATGCTTGATCAACCCACCTTTCTGGTATGGGTTCCCCACCTCCATGTAGACCCTGATTCCAGATTGCAGCCACTGCGTGCTTGCAAGGCATACCAGTAAGGTCCCATTTCCTGCATGAGCATGTCCTTTCACCAAGATTAACAACCCTTTGATCTAAGCCATTACTGACCTGATACTTTGTTCCTCCAGTCCAAATGCAAGTGTACTGTGAGGCTTCAGACTTGATTGCATCAAATATCCTAGTAGCAGCAGGTGTTAAAGGACCATTACACTTGGCAATTAACTTTTTGACAACCACAATCTTTTTCATTAGGTATTCCCTAATGAATTCAAGACAAGTGATGATAGGTTTGTCCCTACCATACACCAGTTGCCTATTGAAGACCTCACACAGATTGTTCAGGAGTACATCACACTTTGCCCTACCTGTACATGCATAACTTTATGTTATTAATGTGTACACTACAATAAAGAAGTTTATGTTATATATGTCATACCACTGAAATGAGATCTAGACCAATGCCTTGGAGGAATTTCTTTCAACCAGTCATGTAAGTCTTTATCTTCTTCCTCAACTGCCTTCATTGCATTTTCCCAACCTCTTGGTGTAAGGACACTGCCCTCATTCTCTTTTGCATCTTTGTGTCATTCTCATCATCACTCAAACTATCAAATTCATCTAACTCAATCTCAACATCCATGTTCACATCATCTCCAATATCTAAGTCTGCCCCATCATCACTTAAATCAAAATCTACTGCAGCCCTAAAATCATCCATATCAACATCATACTCCTCAACAATGTTATCAACATCCATAATGTAGTCTGAGTCTTCATCAGATACATAATCTACTTTGGACTTTCCTTTAGAAACCTCATCTACTTTGGCCTTTCCTTTTGAAACCTCATCTACTTTGCCCTTTCCTTTAGAAACCTCATCTATATCACTACTATCATCCTGCTCATAATCACCTGCCTTAGGTTCAAAATTGCTATCATCTGATCCATCACTACCACTATTTTCTGATCCATCACTACTTAAAATCTCTTCAACAATGTGCTCCCCATCAGCTGCACTATTTTCTGATCCATCATCAACATTTTCATTTATATCATGCTCTGCATTGTTTCTTAACTGCAAACCTTCATAATCAGGTCTAATATGTTCTACAAACACATCTATCAGTTTAGTAGTTCTAGATAGCTTTAAAAGATCATGAATATAGCCATCATTTAACAGTGGTCTTAGCCCTAAATCCAGATCCTCTCCTGGCAATTTATACATAAATCTCATATCATCCTCCTCTCTATACCCAATATCCAACATCATATCCTTCAGTACAATGACTGGAAAGTAATCTGAGTTAACCTTGTCAACATATGAAACCTTACCCTTCGCATATGTCATCCCAGGATACTCTGTAAATTCACCTCCATGGTGTATTTCGATTGAAAAGTTTTCAGGGTAGTTTACTGCATAAATGAACATATAAACTTCAAATAAGGGATCAATCCACTTTAAAAAGGCAAAATTTAAACAACATTGTTGAGTATTAGACAGAACTTACCATATGCCTCTTCTGGATTGAATACTTCATTAGGATCACGAACACACCAAGGGTCATTCATCGTTCAGAAACCACCGCACAATGCTCGTTCACAGCTCAGTCGCCTTTGATCGATCGTCTTCGTTTCGTTGTTAGGGTTTTAAATTTGTGGGAATTGTCTGTGTTTGTGATCGATGTAATGAAGCAGGTGTATCATTTAAGAGCTTATAAAGGCTTTAATTAAAGGGAAAAGAAATAAGAAAAAAGGGTTAATAAAAATAAAACTGAAATGACAAAAATGCCCTTGGCAGACTTAACAGATATGGATGGAGTTAGGTCAGTTGGACCAAAATGGCAACGATGAAACCTTTTTGGATCCAGATGTTAAAAATGAAACCTTTGGACTAAACTGGCAAATTGGCCCAAACCACAGGGACTAAAATGGCAATTAACTCTTAAAAGAATTTATAAAGGGTTGAAATGAAATAAGGCAGAATAAAACAAAAGACAATAATGAAGCAAAAGCACTTTAGTGACATTATTTTCTTATCATTTAAGTTAATTATTCAATTTAAATATTAGATTATTTAGAGTTAATTTAGGCGTTCTTGCATATCAATAATGTTCTTAAATTTCAAGTTCTATCACATCCATTATTTACTTGTTTTTGAATCTTAAAAAAAACATGGATAAAATTTCTTGAGAAGAGAATCAAAACAAAACACGTTGTTGGTGATGTTAATACAATTTCATTTACATGTGACCAGAGAAGAAATCTAAATAAAAGTTGACACGAGTAAGAAAATGTAAAATACACAATTGGTCATAACAAGATTGATTCATGTGCCCTATGGTACTTTGGGGATTATAGGAGACGAAACCCGAACAGTCATCATTCGTATAATGGGCGAGGGGCAGCCCCCAAGCGGGTCTATGGGGAAAGCCCTAGCGGGAGTTGCATATGATATCTTATGTAATGTCGTCCATAATACCATCATATTTCCAGCTGTTACAAATTGTGGCCATAAATAACATTACGTCTATTTTGTCACAAGAAATTCACAATACACTAATGTTAATACCTCTTTTTTTACGAGCTGACTCGGCCTTTAAGAAATTAAAGTAGATCCGCTTCATAACATAAATGTAAAAACTTGTTTGAGATGGTCATTTACACATTAATATAAACTATTTTCATGATTTTCTCATTTATTGATAGGTGACACGTTTGTTAAGCGGAGGTTTTGTCTTTTGTTTTTTTCTTAAATATACCATCCCTTGTGTAACGCAATACGAGCTGCTTAATTGCAAGAGGCATTGGGAGAAATGGCCTGAGTAGCATTACCCAATCGGTATCACCATTGTGAAGAAGGCAGTTGTTCTATTCTATGGATCTACCACAAATCACATTTCCTCATCCAGAGTATAGTGATGCGCTTGACACAAAACACAACCACATCGTTGCAATGAATGAAATAGTTGGCAAACCATTTTCTCATCCCTCATACATTGATATGCTTTCTTTGTCAGATCTGCGTAGGTTTTTTCTAGAAAACCTAAAAAGTTGCACCACATTTAAGGTGCTAATAAATTGTCTATGGCGTTGTCGCACAACTGATTTAGAGCCAAACCCATAAGAGGATATGCGTCTAATGTTCCTTGTTAATGCACGTGGTAAGTCCAACTACCGTATCCCTATTGGCTATTATGGATAGTGGTCTTACCATCTATGGTTTCAAAATCCTGATATATATGCAATAAACCATTAAGTGATGCGTTAGAACTTATAGTTAATGATATAATTGTTTATTGTATATATGAATTTGAGGTGTTTAAACGGAATGTGATTCCTTATGTAATGGTCGATTGCATTACATTTACCTAACAAAAACTTTTTTTTTCAATCTCTCACAATGGTTCATTTCATTTTTTTTTCCAATTATGCTACCAAACACTACCTAACAATTTCAATCTATTTTTTTATATATATTATTAAGATATCTATCTTTTTCATAAAATTTGACAATGTTAACACGTCTATATTATATTTATACGAATATTAAAATATACTTAAGATATAAAAAGTCTTTAGAACGGGATGGAATAAAATAAGTTATTAGTAGCTAATATACTAAAAGACTTTATAAAGGGTGGACTTTATAAATGGTTGTAATAGAATACATAAGAATAAACAATTCTTTGGGTGTGGGGCAGCGCCCAAGTGTGTCTATGGGACAAAGCCCTAGCTGGTGTCTCATATGATATCCTATGTAAAGTTCGTCGCTAAATCCATCCTAATTCTAGGTGTTGAAAATAATGGCCAATATTAACATTAGGTCTACATTGTCAAAAGAAATTAACAATAGACTTCTATTAATACCTCTTTTTTCGAACCCAACCCGCCGTTTTAAGAAAATAAAGTAGATCTACTTCATAACATAAATGTAAATATTTGTTTGAGATAGTCATTTACCCATTAATGTAGAAGATTTGTGTGATTTTCTAATTTATTGATATGTGACACATTTGTTATGTGCAGGTTTTGTGTATTTTTTTTCTAGAATATACTATCCCATGAGTGACGCAATAAGAGTTGCTCAATTGTTAGTGGCATTGGGAGAAATCTCCTGAGGAGCATTGCTTAATTGGTATCACCATTACGGCGAAGGGAGTTGTTTTATTCTATTGACCTAACACAAATCACATTTCCAGGGAGTTGTTTTATTCTATTGACCTAACACAAATCACATTTCCTCATCCCCGGTATAGTCATGTGCTTGATAAAACGGACAACCATATCATTGCAATGAGTGAAATGGTTGGCAATCCATTTTCTCATCCCGAGTAAAGTGAAATGTGTTCTTTGGTAGATCTTTGTAGGTTTGTTCTAGAAAACATAAAAAGTTGCATCACCTTTGAGGTGCTAACAAATTGTCTATGTCGTTGTCGCACTATCGCTTTGGAACCAAACCCAGAAGAGGATATGCGCCTAACGTTCCCTGTTAATGTACGTGGCAGGTCCAATCCCCGTGTCCTTGTTGGCTATTATGGAAAGTGGTCTTACTATGTGTGGTTTCAAAATCCCGATGTATATGCCATAAACCATTAGGTGATGCATTAGAACTTATATGAATGATTTAATGGTTTCTTGTATATATGAGTTTCAGGTGTTTAAAGGGAATGTGATTCCTTATGTAATGGTCGGTTGCATAACATTTACTTAAGATATATATCTTTTTCATTTCATTTAATTTCGTTTTCCATTTCTATGTACTAAAAACTACCTACCACTTTGAATCTATTTTTTATATATACTTAAGATATCTATCTGTTTCATAAAAGTTGACAATGTTAACACGTCGGTATACTATTTATACAATATACTTCAGATGTTAAAACACTTTAGAAATGGTTGGAATGGAACAAGTTATTGATGCTTAAGATATTAAAAGATTTTATAAAGGGTTGCATTACATTTACCTAACAAACACTTTTTTTTTCATTTCCTCACAATGGCTCATTTTATTTTGTTTTACAATTCTGCGTACCAAACACTACCTAACAATTTCAATCTATTTTTTATATATACTTATGATATCTTTCTTTTCATAAAAGTTGACAATGTTAACACGTGTATGTAATATTTATATGAATATTAAAATATACTTAAGATATAAAAATACTTTAGAAAGGGATGGAATGGAATACGTTATTACTACTTAAGATACTAAAAGACTTTATAAAGGGGGGACTTTATAAAGGGTTGAAATAGAATACCTAAGAATAAACAATCCTTTGGATATCAATCATCACTATCATTATTATTTCAATAACTTACTTTTTAAATAAATTTTATGATATTTATTACCAATAAAAAAATCATAATTAAAATTATGTGTTAAGGTTTAAAAACATAAACAAAACCACTTTAGTGACTATATTTTATTATCAATTTAATTAATTATTTTGTTTTAATATTTGTTTATTTAGAGATAACTTCGGCGCTCTCGCATATCAATAAGTTTCAAAATTTTCAAGTTCCACCACATCCATTATTTACTTGTTTTTAAATTTAGAAAAACATGGAAACAAATTCTTAAGTAGTGAATCTAAACACAACACAATGTTGGTGATACTAATATAATTTGATTTAATTATGACCAGAGATTTGTAGAAACAAGTTAGAAAATGTAATATACAAAATTGGTCATAACATCATTCTTGTGCCCTCTTGAATCTTGGGGATTATAGGAGACGGAACCGGAGGCCCAAGGGGGTTCCAAGAGGCTTCAACCGCATGATGGGCGTGGGGAAGCGCCCAAGTGTGTGTATGGGGCAAAGCCCTAGCTGATGTCGTATATGATGTCCTATATAAAGTTCATCGCTAAATCCATCCTAATTCTAGGTGTTGAAAATAGTGGCCAATATTATTCAAAAGAAATTAACAATAGACTGCTATTAATATCTCTTTTTTTACGAACCCAACCCGTCGTTTTAAGAAAATAAAGTAGATTTACTTCATAACATAAATGTAAATATTTGTTTGAGATAGTCATTTACCCATTAATGTAGACGATTTGTGTGATTTTCTAATTTATTGATATGTGACACATTTGTTATGTGCAGGTTTTGTGTATTATTATTTTTTTCTAGAATATACTATCCCATGAGTGACACAATAAGAGCTGCTCAATTGTTAGTGGCATTGGGAGAAATCTCCTGAGGAGAATTGCTCAATCGGTATCACCATTGAGGCGAAGGGAGTTTTTTTTATTCTATGGACCTACCACAAATCACATTTCCTCATCCCCAATATAGTCATGTGCTTGAAAAAAAAGACAACCACATCATTCCAATGAGTGAAATAGTATCCATTTTCTTATCCCGAGTAAAGTGAAATGTGTTATTTGGTAGATCTTTGTAGGTTATTTTTAGGAAACCTAAAAAGTTGCATCACCTTTGAGGTGCTAACAAATTGTCTATGTCATTGTCGTACTATTGCTTTAAAACCAAACCCAGAAGAGGATATGCGCCTAACGTTCCCTGTTAATGCACGTGGCAGGTCCAATCCACGTATCCTTGTTGGCTATTATGGAAAGTGGTCTTACCATGTGTGGTTTCAAAATCACAATATATATATATATATATATATATATATATATATATATGTAATAAACCATTAAGTGATGCATTAGAACTTATATGAATCATTTAATGGTTTATTGTGTATATGATTTTTAGGTGTTTAAAGGGAATGTGATTCCTTATGTAATGGTCGGTTGCATAACATTTACTAAAGATATCTATATGTTAGACCCTTAATAGGTTTATGGATTAGTAGCAAAGTGGATTAGAGGCTTAGTGGATTAATGTTTAGTGGAATGGGCTATTTTGGGTAAATGGGCTTAGGGTTTAGGGGGCCTCCTCCCTAAACACTTACTATAAATAGAAAGTCATGTATTAGGTCATAGTTTTTGGCGACATTAGCAAATCTTTTATTAGACATTGGATTATGTATGCAAGATAATCATCATCAATCAAAGAACTTTCTACTTCATCTCCATTCTTGTATCGATTGCTTGTTTGGGTGATTCCTCCACCATTCAAGCTTGTGTGATATCATTGTGATCTCGTTTCGGGACTTACAATTGTTATTAGAACCTGTCGAACCTGTTTTGAGGCTCGGATCTGATATCACGTTGTTTCTGATCTCAGGCTGGTACTGTTTCTACTGTTTCTTCTACTGTTCTGGTCATCTCGGACGTGTTTGTGAGGAGCTCGGATAATCATCATCGTGTCTCGGACCATCTCGGATAAACATCAACAATCTCGGACTTGAAGATTGCCTGCATCTAAGACCATCATCATACCATCTCGGACCATCATCATATCATCTCGGATCATCATCAAGACATCTCGGACCATCATCAACCATCTCGGACCACCATCAACCATCTCGGATTGTCATCAAGCCGTCTCAGATTGTTATTAAGTCATCTCGGATAAACATCAAGTGATCTCGGATGGTGTTCAAATCATCTCGGATCAACTATTTGGAGATTGCCTTTGTCATTCATCTCGGATAAACCTCTCATCTCGGACAACATATCATTTCGGACCACTATTCATCTCGAAACCTTCATCTCGGATCAACCATCTCAGATAAGTTATCTCGGATTACTGTTTAGACTTCTCTGACACTATGTTGAACCCAAATGGTGTTATGAACGGCGTTGCGACTGCTGCTGATCTCGCCAATGCTACCCTTGCTGCTATTCAGACTTAGTCTCTAGCTTTCCATCAAGAGCTCGATCAAGTCATTAGCACGTCTGCCAAGGTTCCAAGGGTTTTGTACGGAGACGACTACTATGAGTGGAAGTTTCGGTTTGAGCAATACTGTAAGGCGAAGGAACCTCATGTTTGGAGAAGCATTTAGAATGGACCACGCACTATCATGTACTCTACTGAAGATGACCCTCAGACTCAGATTCTAAAACCTGAAGGCATTTTTACTGAAGAAGACAGAAAGGTTGTAGCTAAGGATGAATCTGCTTTTGGAACTCTATCAATGGTTTTTAGTCCAGACATTTCGATTGCTGTCCGAAACTACAAGAGTGCAAAGGAAATTTGGGATCAGCTGACACACTTGTTTGAGGGAAATGCTGATTTGAAGGCGAGCAGAGTCAACATGATGAATCAGTAATTCAGTTCTTTTAATCACATCTATGGAGAAACTATTGAGAATCAGATAAGGAGGTTCGTCAAACTTGTGTCACAGATGGTTAGTGCTGGAATCAACATCTCAAACAGTGGAATGAACCGTCAGTTGCTGAATTCGCTACCAAAGGGTTGGGATGCTGAGGTTTCTATGATCAAGCGTACGCAGGATCTGAATGAAATGACACTTATGGAGTTGATTGCCACTATCAAGTCTTGTGAAATCGACAATCAGCAGAGAGAGATAAATCACAAGAACTCACTGATGGCTGCTGGCATGACTAGCCCCAACAATGCAACTTTGATGTCTCAGTCTCATCCAAATCTGGTTTTTAGCCTAGTTCATGGAGTTATGAACAACAATCCAAACATTGTGTTCAATCCTGTTGTAGCACCGAAATCCAACTATGTGTACGGAATGTCTCTTCCCACTTCTCAAGCAACTGCCGTTAATACCACCAATGTTCAACAGCAACCCCAGCCTCAGCCACAACATGCAAATGTCGCTTTTGGACCTACCACCCAGTCTGCAACTCATGGTGTTCCATCCTCACCTTCAATGGAACATATGGCCTTCTTGACTAAGCATAATGAAGAAAAATGAGCTCTCGCAGCTTCTATTATCTCCAGTTTGAATGTTTTCTTAGCCAGCGATCTCGTGCCTTCAAATGAGATACTCCAGATATGAATCAGGTGGTTGGAGAAGACTTGGATGAACTACATGTGGCTTGGAATCTTACTATGTCAGCTTTTAAGGCAGACAAGTTTACTAAGAGGTATGGGCGTCGTCCAATGAATGCTCATCCTGGAGTGCTGAAAGACAGAATAAGGTGTTACAGATGCTATGAGCCAGGACACTTTGCTAGGGATTGCAAAAGGGCACCAGTGGGATATGAAGATACTCAAGCAGCTGCAACTCGGAACAAGGAAAGGTCAATGGTTCCTGTCACACCTACTGAGACTACACCTTCAATTGAGCAAGGAAACTCTTGAGCAAGAAGGGCTTTGATTGCGCAGGAACAGCGTGGCTTCAATTGGGCTGACGCAGTTACACAAGTCGAATCAATGAAGCTGTCTAAAACTGCTGCTGCTGAGAAAGTTTATCAATGCTTGATGGCACTGACCAAGGAACCGAAATCACTCTCTGAGACAGTAAATTCCCTTTTATGTACTGAACACTGTAGAAAGAAAGTTGCATTTCTAAGATCTCAAAACTCAGCATTGATCACTGATTACAATAGTGCAATGGGAAGTGCATCAGTCTTCGAGAGAACAATAAAATTCTCCATGAAAATATTGAAGCACTTAAGAAAGATATAGTTCAACTTCACAGAGACGTGAATCAACAGCAATGTTGGGTTCACGAATACAAACATAGACTCACGGTAAAAACCCTTGAACGCTACTCTGTGAAGGCTAAGCTGGAACTTCTCACTGGAAAGTATAAACAAAAAGAGTTAAACATTAAAAATTTGATACCTCCAGTGACACTGTTCGTAATCTGTGCAATGTGCAACTTGCTTTTAAAGAAAACAAGGGAAAGGGTTTGGGATATTGACGTGTGTAAAATGCAACATATAAATTACATCAAATGAGGCATAAAACTAACCCTTTTTTAGTACTAATGTTGGAAAAGTGTGCTTTTGTCTTCCTTTTGAATTTTCAGGATTAAATGAGCGTAAATGAACAAAAGGAACAAATATGCACCAAAATCTAACATAAATACAAGAAAAGGAATAAACGTGGCATGCTCGACCCCTCGACAGTATCTTCCCAAGCAAAAACAAGGAAACAGAGGGCTGACCACGGCCCCGTGCCCAGCGGACACGGGGGCATGGCCAGATGGCTGCAGAAAGGATAAAGCTATAGAAGCTTCTATTCCCGACATGGGGTCATGCCCAACTCAACACGGGGTGTGGTCAACGCTAAAATTCGCAGAATCTAAGAAAATCTTGATAATACAGATACGCTTCTGCACACGGGGCCGTGCCCAGCGGACACGGGGCGTGTGGAGCAAATGTAGACAAAACACAATTAATGAAGAAAGAGAATAAGGATGGACACGGGGCCGTGCCCAATGGACGCGAGGCCGTGTCCTGGCTTCTGTGCAGGCTATAAATAGAGGTGCTTGGTTCACTTCAAAAGCATCCCTTGGCAAACCACCTCTCTCCCACTTCACCCACACTCCACCACCACTACAACCCACATCCACCACCATCATCCATCATCCATCATAGAGTGTGTGTAGAGTCTCAGGATCCAAAATTGATAGTAAGAGTTCTTGACAATCAAAGACCATGTTTTCCTAAGTCTCTTACATCACTTGGTGAAGACAAGCATTTAGTGTAGTACTTTTGATTTTTAATCTTTTCGCACTTTTTATTTGGTTTTGTATTAATGACTTTAATAACTAGATTCTTATGCTGAAGGTGAAACTTCCTTATCATTTGTCTGTGGTGTCTTGGCGTTATTTTACTGTCTATATAAAATAAAAGATTTACACCATTCATATCTCTACGGTCTATATAGATATATGTTGGCTACCTGGTCGGGGGTTAAGGGAATGGTTTGGTAAGGTTCTTACCTTGTTCAGTGTGTAGATCCTGCAAGGACCTGGGTCAAGCTTACTAGGACCTCCTTCAATACCCACTGGTATTGGATGGCGGGGGTGCGAATGGCTTGATCCCCTCATATGTAAACTACTATTAATACATTAACCCGGCTACTTGGGATTGTATCCCTGCTGACTCAAACCACTTAGCCGAGGGTAACGTCACCTTTAAAAGAGGGGCCTACCACATTACGCATTAATAACTTAATTAATTATCTTTCAATATTCTGACCCTTTAGGATTGTATCCTTGCTGACTCAAACTACTGGGTTGAGGGTAACGTAGCCTTCAAAAGAGGGGCCTACTACTATAACTAAGATAATCTCTTAAAAAGTGCAAAAGTGCGGAAATCATCAAAGGTTACACTAAAGGCGAGTCGGATCCAAGTGATTCATCTTGTCTATCTATTTTTATTTTATTTTTATCTTCAACATTTTTAGTTTTTATTTTCATATTTAAAACCTTTTTCTAAATTTTTGATTTGATTAGACGTTGAGGATAAACCGGTACTAAAAGCTCTTGTGTCCTTGGATAACCTCGGTATCTTACCAACGCTATACTACGCTCACGATGGGTGCACTTGCCCATATGTGTGTTTAGTGTTAGTAGAATATCGTGTTTTATAACTAAAAACCTATCACGCACTACGCACATCAAGTTTTTGGCGCCGTTACGGGGACACAAGGATTTTAAGAAAGTTAGGAATCAACGGCCTAATCATTTTTCTTATTTTTCTATTTTTTAGGATTTTTCTTAATTTTCCAGCTTCTGCAGAGCTCAGCACGGGGCCGTGCCTGGTCGGACACGGGCCGTGCCCAGCATCGTTACTGGCAGTTTTTACTTTCTGAGTTACAGAGAGTTAAGCACGGGCCGTGTTGGTGCGGCACGGGGCCGTGTTGAACTCCCCAGTAACAGGGATCCGGAAAAAAATCACTGTAACTCCGACCACGGGGCCGTGTTCAGCTGAACATGGGGCCATGGTAAAACTTCTGACCAACAATCTTTTTGTTTTTATCGCAGGACTTGGAACCCAGGCGCCGCACCTGAACTTCCTATGCAGTGCATGAGCTCCAGTTCCAATAATGACATAAAAGAACCTCTAGACGAACCCGAACGCTTTCTAAGAAAAAGACTTAAAGCTAAAAACCAAGAGAAAGTTTTGGGGGACCCACTTCCAATGGCGGATCAACGTACTCTAATGGATTACCTACGGCCCACAGTAGGTAATCTCGGCGCCACTATCAATGCACCGAATGTCGATGCCAACAACTTCGAACTTCGGCCGCATTTGATCCAAATGCTCCAAAACTACGCAACTTTCCATGGGCTTGCGGATGAAGATCCCCATTTACATATTACCAACTTTTTGGAAATATGTGATACTTTTCGGATCAACGGAGCATCAAATGACGCCATCCGCCTCCGAATGTTCCCATTTTCACTAAAAGACCGAGCTAAGGCTTGGCTTAACACCCTCCCAGTTGGATCGGTAAACACATGGGATGAACTAGCCCAAAAGTTTTTGTATAAGTATTTCCTTCCTTCAAAAACGGCTAAATTAATGACTGAAATTAATACATACTCACAAGAGGACGGGTAATCCTTATATGAAACACGGGAAAGGTTCAAGGAGCTACTAAGAAAGTGTCCCCATCATGGTCATGCGGTATGGCAAAAAGTATCCACTTTCTATAATGGGTTGTTGCCACACACAAGACAAACACTTGACTCTAGCTCTGGGGAATTTCTAGGTAATCGTCGCCCAAATGAAATTTATAATCAAATTGAGGAAATTGCTCAAAACAATTTTCAGTGGCACACTCCTCGAGGCATAAAATCTATTGCCCCGGGCGCCCATAAGGTTGACGAAAGCACCTCTTTACAAGCCCAAATCGAGGCCCTCTCTTCAACAATCAAAAAGTTAGAAATGGCAAAAACGGCCTCGGTTATGGCTTGTGAAGGGTGTGGTGGGCCACATGAAAATTGGAGTTGTATGAAAGAAATGGATAATCAAACGGAAATGGTAAACTACATTGATAAAAGACCTAGGGCGTCAGGTCCCCCGACGGGTACCTACAACCAAGGATGGCGTAACCACCCTAACCTTGGTTGGAGAGAACCCGGCAATAGTAGTAACCAACAAAATCAAAATCAACGAACAAACTTTCAACAACCAAGAAATGAGTCACAAAATTTCTCTCAACAACAACAAGGGGGATGAGAAAGGCTTGAAGATACTATCTCACGCCTCATCTCCGACACCGAAAAGAAAAACTCTGATCGATTTCAACAAATGGAATCGAACTTTAGAAATCAACAAGCTAGTGTTCAAAACATTGAAAAACAACTAAATCAGCTAGCTCAAAATTTCTCCGAGAGACCACAAGGCGCGTTACCCAGCAATACCTAAACCAACCCAAAGGCGCAAGTACATCTCATCTTGTTGAGAAACCGTACCATAGGTCCCGAGGAGGCTCCGCTACCTCTAACCGAAAAGAGCCTGTCTAACCAAACCACAATTTCACCGACACCCCAAAAAAAGACGACTCCTCCACCGAATCAAGAGCCTACCAAGAATCCTCTGGTACCTTACCCCGGTCGGTTACTTCGCCAAAAGACCGATGAGCAATTCACAAAATTCATAAACTTACTAAAACAATTGCATGTCAATATTCCATTTGTAGAAGTCCTCACTCAAATGCCTAAATATTCAAAATTTATGAGAGACTTTCTCAATCATAAAAGAAAAATTGAATCATTGCAATTAGTTAATTTAAGTGAAGAATGCTCTGCCTTGCTACTCAACAAACTCCCACAAAAGAAGATCGATCCCGGAAGCTTCACCATCCCTTGTTCGATTGGGGGATCACCCATCCGCAATGCGCTAGCCGATCTTGGGGCTAGCATCAACCTCATGCCCGCATCAATGTTCGACCGACTCGGACTAGGGAAAACGAGCCCCACAAAGATGAGCATACAACTAGCCGATAGGTCCGTTAAGTATCTACAAGGTGTCGCCGAAAATCTATTGGTAAAAGTCGGAGACTTTGTCTTCCCGGCCGACTTTGTCATACTAGATATGGAGGAAGATACCGAGGTACCACTTATCTTAGGAAGACCATTCCTAGCCACCGCCCACGCAATGGTGGATATGAATGGTGGGAATTTAACATTGAGGGTTGGGGACAAGGAGATGGAATTTGGGGTTGGGAAAAGAGTAGAAGACGACGACTCGGTCAACTACATGAAAGTCATAGACTCAAGTTTGGATGATGCTCTCCGACGGTGCAACATGGGTTGCAAAACATCCCACTTGGGTAACATATGACTGACTTTGGGTCTAGCCAAGGACCCTTATAAACATGGCGCACCATGGAGGCATTCCGCGGAACTATCCTTAGTTTTAATTTAGATTAACTTTTATGCTTTCTAGTTTAGTTTTAATTTTCAGGAATAAAACACACTCGGAATGATGGAGGTTACTAAGGGAAACTTGAACCCACACCCCATTCACAAAAACAGAGCCTCCCGGCAATTTTTCTTCATTACAGCAAGTTCAGCACGGGCTCGTGGTCAGCCCAACACGCCCCGTGCCCAAGGTTCTGCAGAAAATGCCCAGTACAGGTAACTGGACACGGGGCCGTGTTCACTGAACACGCCCCCGTGCCCAGCTTTCTGTAAACTATGATACTGGAAATCTAAACACGGGGCCGTGCCCGGATCAACAAGGGCCCGTGTCCAGACGCCCAGTAACATAAATTTTTGTTTTTAAACACCTTTTTACACATTCAATCAACCTAAAAACTTATTTTTCGGACACATTGAGGACAATTTGCAATTTAAGTGTGGGGGGGATGCTAAAACCTTGAATTTTGCAAGTCCTAATAACAAGCCTTAGACAAACTCTATTGGAACCGCTAATCACCCCAAATTTTTGCAAAAACTTTTCATTTTTTTTACTTGTCTTGGTTTAATTCGGGAATAACAAGTTCTAAAAAGGTTATATTTTTACAAATTTACAATCGATAGCATCATGATAAAAAGAACCAACATAAGAAAATTATGAAAAGACATGACAAATCTAGTTAAAATTTGATTATATATACTTGATCACATTATAAACCGATTCCCACAAAAAGTGAGTTTTGAGCATTTAAACTAAATCATAAGGAATAGGATTGTAAATAACATAAAAATAAATCCTAATACAGGATTAAATGAGCGTAAATGAACAAAACGAACAAATATGCAGCAAAATCTAACATAAATACAAGAAAAGGAACAAACGTGGCATGCCCGACTGTGACACCCGGCCACTCAGGCCGTACCGGACAATCGTAATCTGTGTAGTAGACATGTAACATGACTATTTGTGACTGAATGTGATGTTAATATATGATATTTGATGTGATGGAAAATTTAGATGTGTGTAAAAATTATGTTGGCAACGATAAAACTAACGCTTATCGCGTAACGTTTAAAATGTGAAACGAACGTCGGTGACAACCCGATCAGTGTTAATATCCTAAAAAAATAGTCTGTTATGATTAGAATAATAATTTTAATCATATCCATATGGAAAAATAATTTAAAACACTAAGAAACTCTATTTTTTCGAGTTTGAGCGCGTACCGCGCGATACTGTTCGAATTAAACAAAATACTGTCAACGCAGCCAGTCAAGGCAACTGGTAATTATTTCAGTAATAATTTTGAGTGATTATTTTTATAGAATGATAAAAATAATTTAAAACGCACTAAAACGGGATTAAAACGCCAGATAAAATACCCGGTAATCAGTAAAATACCTGTTTTTGAGTTAAATTACATATAATATGTGTAAGTATATATATATTTGTGAGAGGGGGGACATGTGGGCGGCACTTAGGGCAGCCACATTCTCTTGAGTCTCTCAAATTTTACACTTGTTATCACTAGAAAAGAAGGTGGTGATGATTAGAAACTTTGCATGCTTCCATAAACTTCAACTTTCAAGAAAACCCAATTCAAAATTCACTCTCTCTCCCTCATACCAAGCTCGGCCGAACACCCCATAACCAACATCCATTTTTATTTTCCAACTCAAATCTTGAAGATCATGTCCATTCTAAGGTGATTTCAAGCTCATAAGAAGGTTTGGAGATGATTTCAAGTAGATTCAAGCAAGAACAAGACCCTAAACCATCATCTTTATCAAAAACCCACTAAAAATCTTGAAGGTATAAAATATTTTCTTTAAATATTGTTCTTGATTCATAGTAACAAAGAAGATAATGAAAGTTTCTCTTGATTCTTGAATCTAAACATAAACTTGAAAATTTCAAACAAATGAGTTTTAAATAAAATCAAAATGAGTGTATGCATGTATGTATACATGGCCGAGAATGATGTGTGTGTATGTGTATATTGCATTTTGAATTTTTGATGAAAGATTTCTTGATTATTTGATTTCTTGAAAAATAAGATGATTAAAGTAAGTGTTAGTTGTCATATAAGAATGTTCTAAAGTGATTTAAGATTTGAAAGTGATATGTTGAAAAGTGAAATTTTAGAACTATATGTGTGTATAAATTTCGTGTATATGTGTATATATATATATATATATATATATATATATATATGTATACATGCATTAAAAATTGTTATACAATCTTAAAAGTGAAAGATCTAGGCATGAATGAACATGAATGACTTGAAGGAGTATTGTGTCATGTGTAATATTTGTAAGAATATTATGTTAGTGAAGTTTTGAGCATGATTAGATCATGAGTGATGATGATGATAATGAGTGAGTGCATTAGATGCACATATGTAAACATGCATGATGATATATGAACTTAAAAAGATGATTTGAACATGATATGATAAAAATCCATTTTTATCAGAATATAAACACTAAAATAAGAGTATTTTGAAGTGTTTAATGATATATAACTTTGTCATAATGTTTGCTAGCTTTGCATGTTGTACATGGTGCATTAAAAGTTGTAAAATACGTGAAATCGCATGATTTATGTGACTTATACAAAAACTGCACTAATCTGATTATAACCATTATTTTGATCAGTAAATATCATGTATTATGTTATAATATCAAGTCGTTTCGAATTAGGATGGTTATGGTAAAGTTTAATGCAAAACTATGCGTTAAAACGGTCAAAAATCGGTTTTTCGAGTGATTTTTGCAAAACTGAGTTAGATCAGTAAATAAACTGATGTTTTTAGTTTAAAAACAAGTATTTTAACTAATTTTAAGTTTACTTGGTGTTTGGTTGGTCATACGTGACTTCCGACGCCCGAAAACGTTACCGAATCACTAGAATACGCATTTTCGTTGAACACTAGTATGGGTAAATTTTGAGTGAACCTTATGTGACAAATGTGTTGAGTAATTTAAACATGTAAATAAGATAATATGTTAAGTGTTAAATTCTAGGAACGTTTATATATATGTATATATATATATATTACGACGCGCAAATCGTAGATATATTGCGTATAAACGGGAGAGTTAACGGGTTTACACAAAAATGGTCACCAATAAAATCGTTTAAGTCGCAAAATCATAAAAATATATATATATGGAATCATATATATATATATATATATATATATATATTAACGTGCCAACATATTAAAAAATGACAACTTTTCGAGAAAATCTCAAAGTTATGTGATAATTCTAAGAAACAGAGAAACTTAGGATTTTTGTGTTAAATATATATATTGATTTAGAATTGTTCCTATATTAGGACATATATAAAAATCAATCTCTGGGATTGTGGTATTAAAATACGCACCCAAAGGTAAGTGTCACTAAACCCCTCTTTTTACTGCTTTGTACATATTTTGGGGGTAGAATACGTTGTTAAAAGGGTTTAATAATGTTTTCGAAATAAAACATACCTTTTAATATAAAATATATATTTTCGCTGAAAATATATGAGATTTGATAAGTTATACGTTTCGAAGTAAAACGTTTTTGATGAATAAATGTTGGACATTGGGATGGTACGGTGTTTCCGAGGCGAAACAGACCGTAAAGTTGGGACGGATGCCGGCCTGGGTCTCGAGTGATGGAGATTCAGGGGATTCGTGCAGCTACGTGTATTAAATTGTAATATATATATATATATATTGTACGTGAGGCAGACATCATATTGTTCTTCGAGAAAGAACCCTGCGCCCATGATGTCGTTTAATCAGTTAAGTATTGTACGCGATGAATTGTTGGTAGATCTATCGGGTTGACAACCCCGTCATGACCGGTCGCCCCGTGTCAATGTCAAAGGATGAATTAATATTCTGTTTATTGTCTAGCTTTGATTATCCCTGCATGGTTAATATATAGTTCGTATCGTCTAGCTAACATACGAATCTGAAAGTTGACGCTATAATTTAATATACAAAACCTGGGTAATATATATATTACAGTTGTCGGATCGATGAACCGGCGGAAGGCCCATGGATTTTTAATAAGGAAGTAAAACGGACTTTCTAAAATTTATATGGATGTTTTTAAATAAACACCTAATCAGAAAGTTTTCCTAGAAATAAAATTGGTAGTAAGTGAATACATGAACTCACCTTCCTTTGTGTTGACACTTGATTTTTAACGTGTTCTACAGGTACTTGAGTTCAACTTCGGGAAATCATTGCGTATCTTGTGAATGATGATGCATGTTGTTTCGTTTGAATATGTTGGACATTTTTAAATTTTCTAGGACGTTTGTAATAAAATCCGCGAGGATCAAAACAAGTTAACTTATGTGGTTGTGTCGAGACTTTTAAAAATGTAATGTTTAATATTTATGTTTTAAAATATGTCAAAATGTCCAACAAAAGAGTGCATCGTCCGACAAGGTATAAATGGGCACCAACTTCAGTTACCACTACGTTTGATGTTCCGCTGTGACGTTTTTGGGGTGTGACAGAAGTTGGTATCAGAGCCATTGGTTGTTAGCGAACTAGATGTTTTGCGGAAAACACTAGACTTCAACCGGAGAATTTTGAAATATAAAGTCCAAAATTCTCGAAGCCAAGATCTTAAATAAACATAGAAAATATTTATCATGTATGAAAACCATTATGTGTTTTATGTGCATACGTGATTTTCTGTTTATTTGACCTTATTTGTTACTGTTTATGTTGATTACACACTTACTTATACGGTTATATGTGTGTCACAGATGTCGCACGAACACGAGGTCATCGAGATCCACGACTCAGATTACGAGCCAGATTTCGAGACTTCACCCAGACCTACGCCGCCAGAGACACCTATCACGACTCCACAGATGGTTGGTACTACTGAGCTTACCTCATCTTTCCACGTCAATCCTGCTGCTTTTGCCAGCCAGGGAGACCCCCGATGCGCTTTCACTAGCAACGGGTGCATAGATGATGATGATGTACCTCTCTCAATCCATGAGACGGGACGATCATCTGGCACTGTACCAGTTATCGATGACGTGATCAGGAGTATCCCTGCTATCGGAGGATCTTCTAGTATCGCACCAGTGGTGGACGCCATTATCGTCACGGCTCGACCCTTAGAGCCATCAGTCGTCCCACCTGCTGCTGTGATCGAGCCTGCTACTGAGATCCCTCCGCTTGTTTTGTCTGAGTCTTCTTTGCCTGTTTTAGAGTCACACACTTCTTCTACGCCGCTGTTAATTTATTATCATCGTAGAAAGAGGATTAGGCCCGCTAGAGATAGGATAGATCGATATTGCCATTGTGATCGACAGCTCGCCGCATTGCGCGAAGACCTAGACATGACCAAAGGAAAGGCGAAGTACCTCAAGGAACAGATGGACGACCACGAGGAGTTGAGGGTTATAGATCACACCGCGAGAGATGAAATGCATTGGAGGGTTGTGGATTTGGAGAAGCTTGTCCAGGAGATGTTAGAATCTCTAGGTTTGAGGCGTTGATGTTAGTCGTTTCTTGTCTGTTTGTTTGTTCCGTTGTTTGATGGGTTGTACTATTAGACATTTCTTTTTATGCTCTTTGTGTTTGTGGCCTGCGTGCCAGTTTCATTTTTGGATATTATTTGGGAATTTTATATGAACTTGTTTATGGATGTCGATGTAGGCATGCTGAGAATAGTCTTTGTACTGAAAACGAGTTTAAATAATTTCTATAATAAATACCAATGATGTACTTTTGGGTTAAAATTTTTCTCATTAAAATGTGGATATTTTACATGCGCCATGTTTGGTCCACTAACATTTAATGATTGAATTATTTTTGGTTATCGTCTTATGTGGATATTACTGTTATGATAATAGAAACGACGAAATGCCGCCAAAAGCAAGACAGGGTATCAGATTACCTACCACACCGGAAGAGTTAGCTCAACTCATAGCCCAACACGTTAATACTGCCATGGAACAGCTCAACGCTAACGATGGTCAGGGACGTGGACGTGGTTCTCGTGGGAAAGGTTTTGGTGGGGCACATAATGGAAATCTTCCAGGTAAAATGTGATCGGAAAGTTTTAGTAGTTCATGTGTTATATTATCATTGGAATGAATTCCTGATTTTTATTAACATTATTGAACAGTGCACGGATGTACATATAAAACATTCCAGGGCTGTAACCCACGATCATTTACCGGTGCTGAAGGACCCTTAGATATCACCCGATGGATTGAGAAGATGGAATCTGTCATGGCAATCAGTGGTTGTGCTGCTGATCAACGAGTGAGATATGCTTCTTGCTCTTTTCTTGATGAAGCACTGTCTTGGTGGAACTCGCAAGTTCAAATTTTGGGTGAAGACGCTGCCTACGGTCTGACCTGGAACGAACTTAAAGATATGCTCCTGAAAGAGTACTGCCCGCGCAGTGAAATTCAGAAAATCGAGACAGACTTCTGGAATCTAACCATGGAAGGTCTAGATGTCAGAGCTTACACTTCTCGTTTTAACGACTTGGCGAGGTTAGTTCCACGAATGGTTACTCCTGAATATGTAAAGGTAGAGAGGTATATCTGTGACAACCCTCACAACTACAGGTATCCGTACAATTAATTTATTTTAATTACATGCTTAATGACTGTGCTTGATTTCAACTGACAATTTAAACTGCTTTATGATTTTGTATCATACATACATATGCATCACACTTCATACAGTCACTCCATTTTATTACACACAAACTTTAGTGACATACTTGATGCACAAAGCACAGTTAGCACACTGAACGGATAATTCAGAAATATGCTGACAATGCCAGCAATAGACAGACAATGTTATTGAGGCCAGTATGAGCCAGGGACAGGGTACTACACTAGTATGGAGTGTAGGGAAGTGAGGACCATAAAACTGCGTCACTAGGTGATAGTTATAGTGCCGGGAAGTGCCTAAAACACGCTCTAAATGCAGAATTCTGCATTTATTATTAAAATTCAGCATTGAATTATGCTAGTAAAGTGCAAAAATATGGCAGAATGGTCCTGTATGCTTTCCTAAGTGCCGGGAATAAATTGTGTTACAAAAATATATATAAAAGACACATTACGACATAATTAAACACTTTAACGGAACGGTGTCTAACCGGACAACCGGACATTACCCGGGACACTAAATTTTTGTCAATTACATAATTTTATTATTTTTGGCTAGTCGTGATCCCCATTTATCATAACACCCACTAAAAATCATCAAACTAACATATATCATCAAGTTACTTTGATTTTAACCATCTTTTACATTTTAGTTGGAAATGTTACACTAAGCCCCCCCCCCCTAGAACCGATTTCGGTCCCTCATGGACCCACACAATCACCACCTCCATGCCTTCTATCTTCTACTTGATTTGATCTTATTTTTATAATAGATGTTGCTTGTGAGCATGAACAAAAAATGTGAAGTAATCTTTATAAGTAAGGCCTTAGAGATCACAACCATACCTCATTCATCACACCCCTCACTTCACTCTCTCTCTCTTTCGGCTCCACCCCAAACCGCCACCCTCACCACCATTAAACCACCATCATCTTCCAAGTTTCAAGTTCCATTCAAGCCTAAAGGTTAACACAAGGAAGCTTGCAAGTTGAGGAGCATTCAAAGGAGCTTTGTTCTAGCTTTTTCATCCTCATTTCTCATCATCTTTGCACTAGAAATTCTACCCTAGCCTTGTGCTAGTAGTAAGTCTTATTACACCTTGTTTCATCTTGTTCTTAGTTAAGATATGTAGTATGATGATTATGTTTAAATCACAAGAACAAGAAGACTAAAGACATAAACATAAAGGTTTAGACATAAAGTTTACTTGGTGATGTAAAATGAAGAGATGATGTTGTTATGATTTTGTAGTAAACATGTTGTATTTTTTTTTATGATGATTCTTGGATGTATGATGTAATCACCTTATGAATCTTGTTAAATAATATGTAGTAGTAATATGTAACAAGACTTGAAAGTGGTTTGTGTTATATAAAAAGACCACTCTCTAACTAGACATGAACTTGATGAAAATGATTTTTTTTACAAAATATAAATTAACTACTAAGTTGATGAGCTTGTGAATCAAAGAATGACAAGAGATTTTTGTAAAGAAACCGAGTTAGAAAAGCGGTTTTGGAAAAATCATAACTTTACATACACTCACATTATTTTTATAAACAAAATAAGTGTAAGAGCTTTTATTTACAAGAGGAGTTCAAGAAGTTTATTTTTGTAAATATTATTTACAAGTTGTAAACAAGTAACTCGTTTAAGAGAATGGTTTTTAAGGAAATAAATACATTTCGGAGGATAACTAAGTCCACTAAAAGTCTTATCAAGTTACTACGCGCTTTCGAAATAAATCAAGTTCATGACTAGAGTATAACGCATATATTTTTGCTCTTGGTAAAGTAAGAATTGATCATTGGTGATTGTTGATTGATTTCGAAAAGAAAACGATATGCTTATTAGCATGGACACTCCCGTTTTTAAGGGAAACTCTGGCGAAATTTTCTAAAAATCCCAAGACTTAGAAAATTATTTTCTAACAAGTATTTACAAACGTTGTTAACTTTGTTTTTCGGAAGTAAACTTCGCCATAAGTTTGTTTACAAAACTCCAAAATATCGGAGGTGGGTTTTCGAAAATAAAAGAGAATAAATATATATTTTTAAATATATATTTCATGTTAAAACTCTTGTGTGATTATTTGTTTATTTTGAGAACTAGTTATATTATTTTTAGAGAAAAAATAATATAACTTATGTATACCACGAGATTACGACTCCAATATGATACCAAAACTTTCACGAAATAAATATTTAAGTTACGCAAGTATTGTTGTATTACGAGGCGCTAAAATGTCACTTATGTAGTATTTCGGAAAATACTCTTGTATGTATGTTCTCGGTAAAAATATTATTTTGGAAATTTTATGAAGTAAAATATAGTATTTTTGGGAAATATATATATATTTTTGGAATTAAGATGTTCTAGACAAGGGATTAAAATATATTTTTCTAAGTGGGACTTAAATTATATTTTTCAAAATTACAAGTGTACATGTATAAATACCCCCATCCTTGGGAAGGAAATACACTAAACCTTAAGCCAAGGCACGGCCAGTTCGTCTAATAGACATTAGTACGTGTAGGTCGTCACGCAGCAGACCGAGTTTGAGATTGACGTTACAGAATACGCACTTCAGTGAGTTCATGTCCCCATTTTCTCTTAACTGTTTTCAGTTTTATATTTCGGGGGTGGAATACATGTTACAATTATTACAAACATTTATTTGCATGGTATGGTTAGCTTAGGGAGGGTTTATACTACTAGATCATGTGAAGGGTGGGCACAACACTTGAGGCCATTAATCCTCGTTGTTAGGACCGAGGGACACAAGAGTGATAGATCTATTTGGGTGTAGCGAGCCCACACCCGTGAGGCCGGGCGGCCCATAGAGGTGACTTTGTCTTACAGCCGAAGCCCGGTAACAAATTTGCTAGGTTTGAGTTTCCCTGCATGTGACAACTGTGTTCTGTAATCATCGTATAATGTAAAACAATGTCAATTATCAATAAAACAATACGTTTTGGTGTTATTATATGTGCAATTGTGTTTAATAATTTTACAATTTGATTCGATTCCGATTTCAAGCTTTAAATCACTTTCTGGAAGGTTATACGCAAACTGGTGCGTAAACGCAATCAGTTTAACGCGACGTACACTCCGGAACTGTGACATAAGCCAAACATACCCTAAATATCCTTTACATAACATAGAAATAAGTTTCGAAGGATTCGGTATGGCGAAAACAAGTTTATTTGAACTAAAGAACTAATTGCGACAAAACTGCGAAACGAACGTTAGTGACCGCCCGGATAATATTTAAATCCCAAAAATATTCTGTTATGATTAAAATTTTATTTTAATCAGGTCTGTGTTGAAAAATAAATTAAAATGCTTAAAAACGTTATTTTTCAAGTTTAAGCGCGTACCGCGTGTTTCTGCGCAACACAGTGCCTCTACTGCAAAACGTAGACAAATTTTGGCAACTGAAATTTATTTCAGTAATATTTTGGCCAGTTTATTTTTATAGAATAATAAAAATAATTTAGAACGCCATAAACCGGGATTTAAACGCTAGATAAAATACCCGGTACCTAGTTAAACACCTACTATTATCTTATTTACCAACAAAATTACACTTAACCCCCCCTACTCAACTTACGGTCACAAGGACCACCAAAATCACACCATATCTCCTAGATATGTTTCTTGATATGGCTAGATTGTATGATCTTTCTTGGATTTGTTTTAGATTATGCAATCCTTTCAAATCTTATTTAGATCTTTCCATATCTTTATAAATACTTCCTAGATCTTCATACTTCCCACACACTCAAACTTCCTCACTCTCTCTCCCTCCCAACCGTCCCCATCTTTCTCTCTCCTCCATCTTCATCTTCTTCAAACCTTCAAGCTTTGTTCTTCAAAGTTCAACACCATTTCTAGTAAACTTCAAGTTAGTGTGAAGATCTAAAGGTGTTCCCAAGGTGTTGTCAAGTGATTACAAGCTTCCTATCATCAAAATCTCATCCTACAACCTACTTGAATCTTGAAGGTATAACACTTATTTTTAAATCATACTCTAGATTTTTGGTTGTTCTTGATGATTTGAAGTTTCTCTTGAATCTTGGAATTTTTCACTAAACTTGAAATCTAAAAGAAATGGGTCTTGAAACAAATAAAAAATGGTGGTGATATATATGTATGTATAACCGTACATATATATATATATATATATGTGTGTATGAGTCTTGAAGTTCGATTTCTTGTTAAATACTTGTCTACGTTGTTACATATTCTTGAATAATAGTTTAAATGCAAGTGATTGATGATCTATGTATGATATGTTAAATGCTTAAATACATCAGCAAATAAACCTGAATATATCATATATTTGATGCATTTAGATTAACATAAAATGTTGATGTTATGATAGTATGCTTTAGATACTTGTACATGTGAATATATGTTGATTTAGAGCTCAAGAAGTGACAAAAAAATGGTTGTATGACAAAACTGAATTTGAACAGATTATAAGCACTAAAAATGACCTTATTTGATTTATTATAATGGCGTGAAACTTTGACATAGAATTGATAGCTTTGCATGTTGTACATATAGCTTAAAAAGTGGTAAATTATGTGAAATTTGCATGATTTATGTGCCTTACTTAATACCTGCACTATCAAGAGTATAACCATTATTTTATTCAGTAAATAACATGGGTTATGTTAAAATTTGAAGTCGTTTCGATTTGGGATGGTTCTGGTAACGTTTGATGCAAAACTATGCGGTAAAACGGTTAAAAATCGCCTTTTCGGAGGATTTTTATTAAACTGTTTTAGATCAGTAACCAAACTGATATTTTTGATATAAAAACAAGTATTTTAACTTATATTAAGTTTAGTTGGGGTTTGGTTAGTCATGCGTGACTTCCGACGCCCAAAAATGTCACCGAATCGCTAAAATAAGTGTTTTTCGACATAACTAGAATGGGTTGTTCATAAGTAAGTTTTATGCGTTACAATGTGCTATGTGTTTTACAATATGTGTATGATGATGTGCTAGTGTTGACAAGATTATGTGTATTACGCTTGAGGATATATATATACAAATACACCAAGATAATAAAAAATAATAACTTTTCGAGAAAACTCAAAGTTTTGTGAAAATTCTAAGTATCGGAGAAACTTCGGAATTTTTGTGGGTTTTTGATTATTAAAATAATTCTTATTTAATTTAGGACGCATAAACAATTTAAGGGATTGTGTTAACGTTTAAAAACGCACCCAAAGGTGAGTACATAGATCCCCTCTTTTTACTGTTTTCGATTGTTTTGGGGTGATTCATATGTATCAAAACGATTTCGATATTCTAACGATGGTTTCAAAAACGATTAAGATGGTTTATACTAAACTAATAACGATTTCGATAATGTGAACGAGCTTGTTGGTTGTAGTTACATAACGAATGACATTCATTAACATTGATCAAGCCGACCAGTATTAGGTTATGGTACCATTGGATCCGACAAATCCCGTTATCCGACTGCACCCATGGTTATGTGTGGGTTAAGTGGGTAACGACTGAACCTGATGATTGTTAACTTACCCTTTGGTGGTTTGTTAATACGAGTTGAACGATGAACGAGTCACAAAGGTTTGAATGTTATTAGCGAGACGACCAAAAGTAGTTTTCACAATTAAAACGAGAACGATTTGTACGATTGAATGATTATGAACGATTTAAACAAATGAACGATGATCTATAACGAGAACGAGTTAAACGATGTCACACAACGATGTTTACGAAACTATATAAACCATACGAGTTTTATTACGAGAACGATATATGATTTGGTTTAGATAAACAAATGTTTTGGGTTAAGATTCATGGCATCGAGGTTTATAAATTATAACCAATCTGTTTTGACTTGGTTATTCATTTTACAATACAAACATTTTACAAAACAAGGTTTCAAATATCGACTAACGAAGTTGTACGAGATATTTCAACGAGCCATGAATCTGACACTCACACAAAAACTATGTGCTCGCCAGCATTTCTTTGCTGACTTTGTTTTTACATATGTTTCAGGTGATGTTGCTTAATGTTGATTGCGAATAGGATGCATGCTCACTTAGGACTGGACGAGGCCTTAGTGATTTAATAACGATGATAGACTATGTTTGACTTGCTTGTTTAACTTTAAGACAATGTTTAATATTTAATAAAACGAAACTCTTTGTATCCACGGTTTGAAACAATAATTCTGTTACAACACTCCCCGACGTTTCCGCCACGATTTGTTGTTTTACATGGTCGGGGTGTGACAGAAGAGTTGGTATCAGAGCCAATGGTTAGAGTGTTCGTACAAATCCACATAATCGGACCAATCACTCTTACCTGGGAACTCTTGGGGTGAGTGTTCACTTATAGGCGAGCATGTCTTCGCGATACATTATTTTGATTCATTACCTTGATTAGTCACTACGTGTCGTTTGTTTGTTCGAGGTAACGAACAAATGATCGCCTTCCTTATATTTCGTCGATATTCTCAATACCTCTTTTGTTTTTCCTAATTATCGACCTCACTCGTTTCTCATATTTCCTTGTTAGACAATGCCTCCTCGACGTGATGCACAACCTTTTACTGCTGAAGAAATCGCAGCCCTTGTCTCTCAGCAAATGGCTGCTGTGCTTCCAGGCATTGTGACCCAAATCCACGAGCTATACAACAACAATAATAACAATGCACAATGTAATTTCAAGAATTTCAATTCTGCTAAGCCGCTAAAGTTTTCTGGGTCACAAGGAGCGACTGCACTCCTTCAATGGTTCGAAAGTATCAAGAACACATTCAGACATGTGCAATGTCCGAATGGGCATAAGGTTGAATTTGCATCAAGTGTGTTTGAGAAGCGTGCTCTTACTTGGTGGAACAGAGTGATGCGCGATAGGGGTGCCGAAGTGGCATTGGCACAGACATGAGAAGAGCTTCGAGCTCTCATGATGAGAGAGTTTTGTCCCCGTCACGAAATTCGAGCTTTGGAACGAGAGTTTGACGATCTAAAACAAGATGGGGGAGAACACCGTGCGTATACGGATCGATTTGAGGAACTCAGTCTTTTGTGTCCTACCATGGTTACCCCGTTGGATAAAGCGATAGAAAGGTATATCGATGGTTTACCCGATTCCATACACGATATTGTGACCGGTGTTAATCCTACTACTGTTCGCCAAGCGATCGATTTATCTGCTACCCTGACTGAGTCGCAAGTCAAGAAGGGTAAACTTACCTGCAAGGGTGATAAGAAGAAGTCGACCGAATCTGTCAAGGAAAAGGGTAAGGGTAAGGGTAAGGGTAAGAAAGGTGAGTCGTCGAAGAAGTCGAGAAAGCGAAAGGGTGCTCAGAACTTTGCAGTTACTGCTCAGAACCCTCAGAACCCACCAGCTCAACTACCTGCGAAGAAAGCGTATGTTGGTACCGCACCTCATTGTGCTCGCTGCAACGGTCATCATGTTGCACAACAAGCTTGTAGGCAATGCACAACGTGTGGTAAGCTTGGGCATCTGGCCAACGTCTGTCGTCTGGGTCAGAATCAGATTATTCAGAATCAAGCTCCAGTGCAGGGGAATGCTGCTAGATTCCCACCGGGTTCATGTTTCAATTGTGGGGAGCTTGGTCACTACCGCAACAACTGTCCAAGGTTGGCAAATGCAAATGCAAATCCGAACGAGAATGTCAATGTCAATGCGAATGCGAATCCCGCTCGTGGACGAGTATTCAATCTAAATGCAAACGAGGCGCGAGCTGACAACCTCGTCGTCAATGGTACGTTTCTTGTTAACAATCGACCTGCATCCATTCTTTTTGATTCTGGTGCCGATAGAAGTTTTGTTTCACTATCTTTTGAACCTTTGCTTGCGATACCTAGAACTAAACTGAGGAAACCCTTATCTGTCGAAGTTGCTACTGGTAAACCTCTTGTTCTCGATTCTGTTATCCGTGATTGTCAGTTAAACCTTGATAACCATCTTTTTTCCCATTGACCTCACGCCGATGCAACTTTGGAGTTTCGATATTATCGTGGGGATGGATTGGTTAACCAAACATCATGCTGAGGTGGTTTGTTTCGATAAGATTGTTCGTATTCCTCTTCCGTCTGGCGATATTCTGGAAGTTCGTGGAGAGAAGCCATCAGGTGGTTTGAAGCTTATGTCATGTACAAAGGCCCAAAGATATTTGCGAAAAGGATATATTGCTTTCCTGGCACATGTCACCGAGGAGAAAGGCAAGAGCAAGAGTATTTAGGATATTCCGATTGTTCGGGATTATCCAGAGGTGTTTCCTGATGAACTGCCTGGTTTGCCTCCAGCTCGTCAAGTCGAGTTTCATATTGACCTTGTACCCAATGCCAACCCGATTGCGAAAGCACCTTATCGTCTTGCACCATCGGAGATGCAAGAGTTATCGAAACAGCTTCAAGAGTTGTCCGATAAAGGATTCATCCATCCGAGCTTTTCGCCTTGGGGAGCTCCTGTCCTCTTTGTGAAAAAGAAAGATGGATCTTTTCGAATGTGTATCGATTATCGTGAGCTTAATAAGCTTACCATTAAGAATCGATATCCCCTACCTAGAATTGATGATCTCTTCGACCAGCTGCAAGGTGCTTCATGCTTTTCCAAGATCGATCTGTGTTCTGGGTATCATCAACTTCGCGTGTTCGAAGAAGATATCCCCAAAACTGCTTTCCGTACAAGATATGGGCACTACGAGTTCACTGTCATGCCTTTTGGTTTGACGAATGCCCCAGCTATCTTCATGGACTTAATGAATAGGGTCTGTAAACCTTATTTAGATAAGTTCATCATTGTGCTTATCGACGATATTCTCATTTATTCAAAGTCTCAAGCAGAGCACGAGCAACACCTTCGTTTGACATTAGAACTTCTGAAGAAGGAACAACTTTTTGCTAAATTCTCCAAGTGTGAATTATGGCTTAAAGAAGTTCAGTTCTTGGGACATATTGTCAATGAGCAGGGTATCCATGTGGATCCTTGCAAAATAGCAGCTATTAAGGATTGGAATACACCGACGACACCTACAGAGATTCGATCATTTCTTGGTCTTGCTGGTTATTATCGTCGATTCATTTCTAATTTCTCAAAGATCGCGGTTCCACTCACTGCTTTGACTCAGAAAAATAAGCCTTTTGAGTGGGGACCTAAGCAAGAAGAAGCATTCCAAACGCTGAAACGAAAGCTCTGTGATGCTCCTGTTTTATCCCTACCTGAGGGAAACGATGATTTTGTTGTCTATTGTGACGCGTCGAATCTAGGACTTGGTTGCGTTCTTATGCAACGTGGTAAAGTCATAGCTTATGCGTCTAGACAGTTGAAAATTCACGAGAAGAACTACACGACTCATGATCTTGAATTAGGAGCTGTGGTTTTCGCACTTAAAATCTGGAGACACTACCTCTATGGAACGAAGTGTGTGGTTTTCACAGACCACAAAAGTCTCCAGCATATTCTTAATCAGAAGGAGCTGAACATGAGGCAACGACGTTGGGTTGAACTCTTAAACGATTATGATTGCGAGATCCGCTACCATCCTGGTAAGGCGAATGTCATGGCCGATGCGCTTAGTCGAAAGGAACGAGTCAAGCTTCATTCTGTTTTAACTCTAACTGATATTCAATCTCGTGTCCTTCAAGCTCAACGATCTTGTGTGATCAAAGGCTTATTGAAATATGAGCTACCGCTTCAACTTGAGCTTAAACTCGAAAGGAAAGACGATGGGTTGCTCTACTTCGAGGATCGGTTGTGGATTCCGAAACAAGACGATCTTCGCACCTTAGTAATGGACGAATCTCACAAGTCTCGCTAATCTATCCATCTTGGTTCTGATAAAATGTACAAGGATCTTCGTACTCAGTATTGGTGGCCTGGTATGAAGAAGGATGTTGCCTTGTATGTATCGAAATGCCTAACTTGTCTCAAAGTCAAGGCTGAACATCAACGACCTTCTGGTTTGCATGTACAAACAGAGATACCGGTTTGGAAGTGGGAGAACATTGCAATGGATCTCAATACTAAGTTACCGCGTACGTCTAAAGGTCACGATGCTATTTGGGTCGTAGTTGATCGTTTGACAAAATCTGCTCACTTCTTACCAATCCGTGAGGATTTCTCTGCTGAAAAGCTTGCCATGATCTATGTAGACGAGATTGTATCACGACATGGTGTTCCTTTGGATATCATTCTGATCGTGATGCTCGATTTTCATCTCATTTTTGGAAGACCATGCAATCTGCCTTGGGAACCCAACTGAATCTAAGCACTGCTTATCATCCCCAAACAGATGGTCAATCTGAGAGGATGATTCAAACTTTGGAGGATATTCTTAGAGCATGCATGATAGACTTTGGTGGTAATTGGGATTCTCATTTGCCATTGATCGAGTTCTCATACAATAATAGTTATCATGCTAGCATTAATATGGCACCATTCGAAGCTCTCTACGGTCGAAAATGTCGTTCACCTGTCTGTTGGAATGAGATCGGTGAAGCTCAGCTTACTGGACCTGAGCTCATTCTGGAAACAACAGACAAAATCAAGAAAATCTGCGATAATCTTGTGAGAGCTCGAAACCGTCAAAAGAATTATGCGGATATGCGACGCAAGCCCTTAGAATTTCAAGTCGGAGACCGTGTCCTACTCAAGGTGTCACCTTGGAAGGGAGTGGTGAGATTTGGAAAGAAAGGAAAACTTGCACCACGATATGTTGGACCATTTAAGATTGTTGAAAGAATAGGAAAGGTTGCCTATCGACTAGAGCTACCTCCAGAGCTTGGAAATGTTCATCTGACTTTTCACGTGTCGAATTTGCGAAAGTGTTTAGCTGACGCTGATCTTCACATTCCTCTCGACGAGATTCAAATCGATGAAACAATGCACTTTGTCGAGAAACCTGTAGAGATAGTGGACCATACATACAAACAGTTAAAGAACAAACGGATTCATTTGGTCAAAGTTCGCTGGGAATCCAAATGTGGCCCCGAGTTTACTTGTTTCCTCTAAATAAAATTTCGGGACGAAATTTCCTAAAGTAGGGGAGACTGTGACAACTGTGTTCTGTAATCATCGTATAATGTAAAACAATGTCAATTATCAATAAAACAATACGTTTTGGTGTTATTATATGTGCAATTGTGTTTAATAATTTTACAATTTGAATCGATTCCGATTTCAAGCTTTAAATCACTTTCTGGAAGGTTATACGCAAACTGGTGTGTAAACGCAATCAGTTTAACGCGACGTAGACTCCGGAACTGTGACATAAGCAAAACATACCCTAAATATCCTTTACATAACTTAGAAATAAGTTTCGAAGGATTCGGTATGGCGAAAACATGTTTATTTGAACTAAAGAACTAATTGCGACAAAACTGCGAAACGAACGTTAGTGACCGCCCGGATAATATTTAAATCCCAAAAATATTATGTTATGATTAAAATTTTATTTTAATCAGGTCTGTGTTGAAAAATAAATTAAAACGCTTAAAAACGTTATTTTTCAAGTTTAAGCGCGTACCGCGTGTTTCTGCGCAACACAGTGCCTCTATTGCAAAACGCAGACAAATTTTGGCAACTGAAATTTATTTCAGTAATATTTTGGTGAGTTTATTTTTATAGAATAATAAAAATAATTTAGAACGCCATAAACCGGGATTTAAACGCTAGATAAAATACCCGGTACCTAGTTAAACACCTACTATTATCTTATTTTCCAACAAACTTACACTTAACCCCCCCCCCTACTCAACTTACGGTCACAAGGACCACCAAAATCACACCATATCTCCTAGATATCTTTCCTGATATGGCTAGATTGTACGATCTTTCTTGGATTTTTTTTAGATTATGCAATCCTTTCAAATCTTATTTGGATCTTTCCATATCTTTATAAATACTTCCTAGATCTTCACACTTCCCACACACTCAAACTTCCTCACTCTCTCTCCCTCCCAACCGTCCCCATCTCTCTCTCTCTCCTCCATCTTCATCTTCTTCAAACCTTCAAGCTTTGTTCTTCAAAGTTCAACACCATTTCTAGTAAACTTCAAGTTAGTGTGAAGATCTAAAGGTGTTCCCAAGGTGTTGTCAAGCTTCCTATCATCAAAATCTCATCCTATAACCTACTTGAATCTTGAAGGTATAACACTTATGTTTAAATCATACTTTAGATTCTTGGTTTTTCTTGATGATTTGAAGTTTCTCTTGAATCTTGGAATTTTTCACTAAACTTGAAATCTAAAAGAAATGGGTCATGAAACAAATAAAAAATGGTGGTGATATATATGTATGTATAACCGTACATATATATATATATATATATATATATGTGTGTGTGTGTATGAGTCTTGAAGTTCGATTTCTTGTTAAATACTTGTCTATGTTGTTACATGTTCTTGAATAATAGTTTAAATGCAAGTGATTGATGATCTATGTATGATATGTTAAATGCTTAAATACATCAGCAAATAAACCTGAATATATCATATATTTGATGCATTTAGATTAACATAAAATGTTGATGCAATGATAGTATGCTTTAGATACTTGTACATGTGAATATATGTTGATTTAGAGCTCAAGAAGTGACAAAAAAATAGTTGTATGACAAAACTGAATTTGAACAGATTATAAGCACTAAAAATGACCTTATTTGATGTATTATAATGGCGTGAAACTTTGACATAGGATTGATAGCTTTGCATGTTGTACATATAGCTTAAAAAGTGGTAAATTATGTGAAATTTGCATGATTTATGTGCCTTACTTAAGACCTGCACTATCATGAGTATAACCATTATTTTATTCAGTAAATAACATGGGTTATGTTAAAATTTCAAGTCGTTTCGATTTGGGATGGTTCGGGTAACGTTTGATGCAAAACTATGCGGTAAAACGGTTAAAAATCGCCTTTTCGGAGGATTTTTATTAAACTGTTTTAGATCAGTAACCAAACTGATATTTTTGATATAAAAACAATTATTTTAACTTATATTAAGTTTAGTTGGGGTTTGGTTAGTCATGCGTGAGTTCCGACGCCCAAAAATGTCACCGAATCGCTAAAATAAGTGTTTTTCGACATCACTAGAATGGGTTGTTCATAAGTAAATTTTATGCGTTACAATGTGCTATGTGTTTTACAATATGTGTATGATGATGTGCTAGTGTTGACAAGATTATGTGTATTACGCTTGAGGATATATATATACAAATACACCAAAATAATCAAAAATAATAACTTTTCGAGAACACTCAAAGTTATGTGAAAATTCTAAGTATCGGAGAAACTTCGGAATTTTTGTGGGTTTTTTATTATTAAAATCATTCTTATTTAATTTAGGATGCATAAACAATTTAACGGATTGTTTTAACGTTTAAAAACGCACCCAAAGGTGAGTACATAGATCCCCTCTTTTTACTGTTTTCGATTGTTTTGGGGTGATTCATATGTATCAAAACGATTTCGATATTCTAACGATGGTTTCAAAAACGATTAAGATGGTTTATACTAAACTAATAACGATTTCGATAATGTGAACGAGCTTGTTGGTTGTAGTTACATAACGAATGACATTCATTAACATTGATCAAGTCGACCAGTATTAGGTTATGGTACCATTGGATCCGACAAATCCAGTTATCCGACTGCACCCATGGTTATGTGTTGGACCGTTGTACAACCTCTAAAAGTCAGTTAAGGCGTTCATCTTTGAATACAAAGGCGGAATCAATGTATACAAAGTCATAACAGCTTTGTTCCTCTTAATTTTTCTTCTATTAATGCCTTCTGAGTCTTTACAATGATTTTCTGACAAAAATTCATCAGCACCTCGACTCACATACAATGACCATTCCCCTTCGCTTCAAATGACCTAACCACCTATATATAGAGTATATGATTTCGCTTGAGACTGTTCAAGCGAAATCTCTTGTGTTGATTTCGCTTCAAGCATACACATACCCTCTCAAGCGAAATCTCTTGTTTAAAACATAAAAACCCTAACTTAAACCCTATTGTGTGATCATTCAAACAATCCTAGACACAAGACTTGATAATGACGTAATCAGCAGACATTTAGTGCACCAACAGACTCCCCCTTGGATGTTGATGAAGTCTTTGGCTTCAAGTCTTTGTCTTTAACAATCTTTAAACATTGTAAAAACTCTTATCAATCTTTATCTTCAAGCTTAAACTTTAAACTTCAATCTACCCTTTGATCGTTGATCCAGACTCCCCCTTTCACAGACTCCCCCTCTCGATATGCTATAATCTGAGAAATCTGGTTCAAGCTTTGTCAATTAGCTTCCATTGGGAATAATGAAGTCCAAACCTGTTACTCAACCAACAAACTTAACCATTCTATCTTTTCAACAATAAAATACAAACTCAATCAGCTATAACAATCCACTCAAGCATTCAAGTCCAAGTTAATGACCCTGATTACTTGATTAATCTACCAAGTCCAAATTAATGACCTTGGTTGATCTTTTGATGAAACAAAACTGATTTTAAAACAACAATTTCAAACATTTTCTGAAAATAACAAGTATCAAGTTAATGAACTTGTTTTTGTCATTTCAAACAATTTAAACTTCTTCAAAGTAAGCTCTCCTCATTCTTCAGTTCAGAATCTCCTGCATCTGCTTCAAACCTTTAAGAATCCAACAATCAACTCTCCACTTTGGTTCGTCGGAAAACAAAACAGAAATAAAATCTTTTTGGATTTTATCAAAGTATTCTAAACTAAGAAATGAAATACAGAAAACTTAAATTGTAGAAAGTAAACAAAGTAAACTATTTACAAACATATTTTTGATGAGCGTGTCAGGGAATCATATCAGTTTTTCAGACAAATCACAAGTACCGTTAAGCTACATTACATACTCAGACTTAAACAATTCACCTCGATTGTCGATATACTGATCCATCTTAAATTCTCACACAAATTTCAACTTATTCAGGATACGATTTAGATGAATTAAGAACTTAGATCATTCATGTGTCCCACCTCTTGAATATACTCCCGTATCCAGAATCCCAATAATCAGTCTTACAGGTGAGAATACTACAATGATATCTGTATATAATTTAGGTATGCGAGGGCCGAGGGATCTCAGATCGATACTTCCATATACGCAGAGAGATATCAGCTTCGACTTTTCGGTGTGTCCCCTTTAGAGGATCTTTTTGCTTACAACAGCAACATTTATCAATTTTATTGTTTCAGCATGCTGAGGGTTTAATGCTGTGTTTCAAGCATTGCAGCAAGTATTAGCCAGGGACTAGGTCAGAACCACCGTTCAGCAGAAGTCCCGGAATAATACCCCAGACATCATTGAGTATAAAGACCTAGTATATCAGATTACGAGACCTTTCAAACGAGATTTCAGGGGTTACCTATATATCCAAGTAGTGTTCCCCACGAATTCACCTGTTTGAATTTTAGGTTTATATCCCGAATAAATCTACTAAATGTGCGAAAACCTATCGACACATCATCAGTAAGATTGTTTAACTCTTTTATACTTTTCAAATCTTTAGCATACTGTAATCGTCTAGCTGATGTACTATCATTTTCCCTATATACACAAGCTCTTTTTCATTTTATCATGTTTTTGTATTTTTGCATTTTTACTGTTTTTGTATTTTCTGAAAATAAACTATGTACAAACATCTACTCCCCCTAAATACCAAAACAAGTAAAAATTCGACAAACCATTGCAGATTGTTTCTCGTCTTCATCCGCAACAGTACTCTCATCAACGCCAATTATGCCATCCGACACCGACAGAAGCTTCATACCATTCAGTTTTAACAAATATTTAAACCGATTTTTATCAAAAGCTTTGGTATGTAAATCAGCTTTCTGTTCGTCTGTGTGGATTTTCTCAATTCGTATCAACTTTTTCTCAAAGCAATCACGAATAAAGTGATGACGAATTTCTATGTGTTTAGTTTTAGCGTGATGTACTGGATTCTTTGTTATATTTATTGCGGCCTCATTATCAACAAAAAGAGGTGTGTTAAGAAACTGCAAACCGTAGTCGCGCATCTGTTGCTGTATCCACAAGATCTGAGAGCAGCAACTGCTAGCAGAAACATACTCCGCTTCACAAGTAGATAATGCCACAGACGTTTGTTTCTTACACTGCCAGGTAACCAATCTAGGACCAAAGAACTGGCATCATGCAGTTGTTGATTTTGAATTGACTTTGCAGCATCCGAAATCCGAATCGGAATACCCTTCGAGCGTAAAATCACCTTTCCTAGGATACCACAACCCCAATGAAGGAGTTCCTTTCAGGTAGCGCAATATCCTCTTCACAATGATCATATGTGATGCTCTCGGGTTAGACTGAAATCTTGCTGCGAGGCACGTTGGGTACATGATATCAGGACGTGAAGCAGTTAGGTACATTAAAGAACCTATCATGGATCGGTAAAACGTTTCATCAGCCCTGTCTCCGGTGAGATATGGGTGAATCCCATGATTTGTTGCAAGTGGGGTAGCAGCTGGAGTAGAACTTGACATCCCAAATTTCTCTAGAATATCATGAACATACTTTGACTGATGAATGAAAATTCCCTCAGGAAGTTGTTCAACTTGTAATCCCAGAAAGAATTTCATCTCCCCCATTGATGACATTTCAAACTTCTGCTTCATCACTGATTCAAAATCTTTGCATAGATTTTCATTTGTCGACCCAAAGATTATATCGTCCACATAAATCTGAACTATCAGAAGATGACCATCGACCATTTTGGTGAAGAGAGTGGCATCCACTTTTCCACGAATGAACTTGTTGGCTAGTAGGTGTTGAGACAAAGTCTCATACCAAGCTCTCGGGGCCTGGTGTAAACCATACAGCGCTTTGTCCAATAAGTAGACCTTGTTTTTGTGGATTGGATCGGTGAAGCCCGGCGGCTGACCGACATAAACCTCCTCTTTAACCTTCCCGTAAAGAAACGCCGATTTAACATCCAACTGATAAACTTTGAAGTTTTTCCAAGACGCAAATGCTAGGAAAATTCTGATTGCCTCTAGTCGTGCTACAGGAGCATAGACTTCGGTAAAATCAATTCCCTCCTGTTGACTAAATCCCTGAACAACGAGTCGAGCTTTGTTCCTTACGACAACTCCTCTATCGTCCCTCTTGCACTTGAACACCCACTTGGTGTTAATTTTCCTATGACCATCCGGCAAATCAACTAACTTCCACACTCCCAATTTCTCGAATTGACTAAGTTCCTCCTGCATTGCATTGACCCAAGAGTCTTCAGTAAGCGCCTCTTTGTAAGTTCTTGGCTCAACCTGCGAGATAAAAAAACTTAATGAGAATTCAGTTTGCAAAGGAGCAACTTTTGTATAAAAACATGTAAGCCCTTTATCAATCTGATTTCGAGTGCGAACGCCTTTCTGCAATTCTCCTATGATCAACTCCTCTGCAATTCTGGATGATTGTAAGTTCCTTCACCAACAATTCTACCACCTTCATGACCTGCAAATCCCACATAACCACCGTTGATATTCTTCACATCATACAATAATGCAGTTTTTCCTATCATATGTCGAGATGCGCCACTATCCATGATCCATCTTGAAATGGCTCTTGGAAGATCCTGCACATAACAAACTTCAAATTAACCAATTTTAATAAAGATGCCGATTCATGCTTCGCGATCCAGGAAGCTCCGGCAATTCAAACTGCTTATTCAAACATGGTGTCCACCCAGGCCTCATTAGCCTTAGGTGTAACCTTGACTCTCGCAATTTGAATTTTGAAATTTTCAGCCTTCAAAGGTGGAAAATTTGCATCATAATCAACTGAAATTGATTCTTCAGCCTTTTTCACTTCAGAAGTTGAAATTTTCATTTCAGTTTTTGGTTTCCAAACTTGTTGAGATAATGCAACCTGTTTATAAAACTTGTCGTTTTTAGTTACAACTTTCTTTACAGATTCATTTTTCACTTTGATGTTGTTATTTTTCACACTCTTTTTCTCAACAATGATTGGTGCTTTACCCTTCACATCAACTTTCTTCTGTTGAAACTTCACATTCTCAGTCTTAGGCTTCTCATTGGTACACATTCGTGCAATGTGACCAACGTGATTATATCTGAAACATGTTCGAGTATCAACGACTCGACTTGTGCCTTCAGACCGATAATGTGAAGCTCTTTTCTCAAAGAACTCTTTATTTGATTTTGAAAAAATTTCATTTTCCTCATCAGAAAGTGAACTTGAACTATTCACAAACACCTTCTTTTCAGCAAACCTTTTGTTTTGAAAACTCTTTTTCTGATAACTCTTACCATCCCTATAACCACCCGACCAACTGTTTCGATTGTTATTATAAAAACGTGGTGGAACAACAGGCTTTTTGTAATAAGCTTTATCTTTCTCAAAATTCAGTTGCCTTTTTGTTTGACACAAACTGTTCACTTCTGATAACTCAACTTCAACTAACTTGAAAACATTTGTCAACTTTTTCACATTAACATTCTCAATGGGAAACTCAGAATCCGAATACAACTTATCAGATCCAGCCATCTTGTACATCACAAGACCCGGTTCATCACTTAAGTTGTTTTTGGATTTTGATTTCTGAATGTATTTGTCTAAGAAACACCCATCATCTTCAGTTGAATCAGACATCAAAACACTTTCAGCTGTGCTCTTAACATTCTCTGTCTGAACACTATCATCAGATGATGTAAAAGTAACATCAATGTTCTCCGAAAGTTTAACTTCTTTTTCTTCCTCAATTTCAACCAACCCAGATTGTTTTTTCGTGTAGTTATCAAGAACGGGTGGTGGAACTTGATGAAACCCCACCCCAGTTCCATCACAATACACATCTTCGCCCGCTTTGTCTTTCCCGATGGGTTTGGGAATAATATGTTGCAAAACAAAGCTTGCGGAGCTGTAACTGTTAAGCTTCAACTGGATTCGCTCATTTTCAATAACAGCCTCTTGAACTTTAAGTTTCAATTTAGCGATTTCATCCAGTTGTTGATTAATTGATTCTTCTTTGACTCTAAGCACTGCTCTTAGATGTTCATTTTCTTTAAAAGTTTTACCATTTCGATCATCACAATCTTTCAAAGTGCTTTTTAGTTTTTCAAATTTTTCAGAAATCTGACGATTTTCAAGAATCAACTTTTCATTTTCTTGTTTAATTTTATCATGATCAATTTTATCATTTTCAATTTGTTTAGTTAATTCTCTTATTCGTTCAGTTGAAGCTTTAACTGTTTTGTCACGATCAAGAATCTGATTCTCAACGCTTCTGACCTTAGCTGTCAGATCATCAACTTTCTTCCCGTTGAGATACGTGACTGTGCTACAAAATTTGCACTCTTTGTTGCAATTTTTGCAATCAGCATTTCTATCGATTTTCTTACCTGACACATTCGTTGACACATCTGAACTGACCTGGCTTTTTGACTCAGACACGGAGTTACAGTCTACCTCAAGTGCCTTAGCAGCTAGCACTTTGTCAGCCATTCTTCCAAGATTCTCAGCAGTCAACTCTTGCGTTGTGTCAATAACTCCAGTATCAACTTTCTTTGCTTTCTCGATCTCTTCTTTCTCCTTTCTCTCTTTCTCTTTCTCTTCTTCAATCATCTTCGAAGTTGGAGTTCCCCACCATTTGTGTTGCCAATACTCATCATCTTCTTTGTATTGCTGGATTATGGCTTCAATATCAAGTGTACTATCATCAATTGCAATATTTCCATACTCATCAAGATAGCACTCTCTATCTGGATCCCATCTATTGGCTCTCCTTGCATCCAGATAGATACGAGATATTCTAATAATTTTGTTTTCAGCTATCATTTTTCTGTAACTATACTTTTGCTCTTCCGTTCGATCGTCTTTCCACGGAATAGGATCGTCATTTTTCGCCATAAATGCGTAACCAACCGCATCTTCTTCCGGTAGAACCTCTTGACTCCAGTCATAACCCTCATCATCGTAAATCACTGCAAGAGCTCTAGATTTCTCTCTGTTGTCTTCAACCTGCTTCAATCTAGGCGGCTCGGATTTATTCTGGTGATAAATCGCCTTCTTGTAGTAATCATCTCTGAAAGGGTTCTCCGATTCATCAGCATAAGCGTTTCGGCATTCTCTCTTGAAGTGACCCTTTTGCTTACACTTAAAGCATGTCACTTTAGATTTATCGAACCCTAGCTTAGTAGAAGCACCACCAATTGTTTTTCTGCCAGTGATTTCCATGAATCTTTGTGCACGACGAACAGCACTTGCCATAGCCCAACGAATATCGATCAGTTCCATTTCCTCCGGATCAATCTGATCGTAATCTTCTTTCGTCAGATTTGTATTGCCAATCTTCCCAGCTACCAATCCTTCATACGATTCCAACACCGATGCTAGGAAAATCATCAGCTGCTTGGCCGATTCCTCATCAAAGTTCTGAGCATTCTTCAAATCTATTGCGATGTTGCATTGAAACCGATTCTTTGCATCAGAATGACTTCCAGAAGATGAAGATCCACTGTGATAACCACTGTGACTTCCACTGCTTTGACCACTTTGACTTTCTTTTCCGGCTGTCGAAACATTCTTAGCAGAAAATGCAGTTTTTGGAGAAGTTGCTTTTGGCATCATGCTCTTTGGATAGTATAGATCCAGATTTTGTTGATAAGATGAATGATTAACTTTGTAGGTCTTTTTCAACTCCAACTCGTGACTCTCGAGTTTCTCGATCAGCAAGTCTAATGTCAGCTTTTCTGGTTCTTTAATGGTATTCTTCAGCATCAGTGCATAATATCTCCAATCCATCTCGTCAGGCAACGAATCGAACAATTTATCGATAAGATCTTCTTCAGGAATGTCGATATCATGTCTTACTAATTCCAGCTTCAGATGACCGAACCTTTCTATCATTTTACACACTGACTCATTCTTTAAACATCCAAACAGATCAAACTCTTTTCTAAGAAGTTTCTTTTTGTTTTTCTTAATTTCTTGACTACCAGTACATTTCTTTTCAAGCTTTTCCCAAAGATCTTTTGCATTTGAATAGTCGATCAAGGCAATAATGTCTTCCCGGACTGACTGAAATAACAATGCCACACACTTTTGTTCAGCTACAAACGAATCAATCTCCTCAGCTGCTCTTAAAGTTTCACCATGTTTCTTTCCATTGGCATAACCGTTCTTCAAACTTTTCCAACTAGTAAATGCAAATGCCATCAACCAGTCTTCAAATTTTCTGGACCACCGACTATACTCTTCAATAGCCATTAGCTTTGGAGGTTTATTAAACGTTCCGAAAGAGATTTCCGATTCCCAAGCTTCCTTCTTCTTCTCTTTCGGAGTATTTTCGTTCTCATTCGTATTGTTGTTGTTTGTAGAAGTATCATCTCCCGAGTTTCCTGCGAATGCGTACATATCGCTAAACGGGTTCAAGAAAATATCATCCATCGTTCCTGAAAAATCAGTCAAACACTTAGAAGATTTTAAGGTTTTGAAAAATCAACAAGTTCAAGCGAAATACTTGAAGTAATCAACTTCAAGCGAAACAGCTCAAAAATCCTTGTTCAAGCGAAATCTGATATTAAGTATTTTCAAACGAAAACTACTATTTCGCTTCGAATGATTGAAACCTTCAAGCGAAATTACAAATGATCTATTTCGCTTCAACTAATCAAACCTTCAAGCGAAATCTGAAAAAACAGTTTCGCTTCAACAGTTCAAGCGAAAACCACTATTTCGCTTCAGGTGTTCAAGCGAAATAGTCCAAACAGTCTGATTTGAAGCGAAATCACTTATATCCTTCGAACACTTTTCAAGCGAAATCCAGTTTTAGGTCAATTTTAACATGTTTTAGTCTGAATTTTAGTCCGAAACTTTGTAGGCTTTGTTAAAACTCAGTTTTACACGTTATACTCGAAAATCAGACCATTTTGACCGTTGGAACTTGTTCAGATCTAAAAAATGTAAAAAGAAATGAGTAGAAAGAAGAGAATCCGCTGCTATGGTATGAACTCCTCGTCCTGAGCTCTGATACCACTTGTTGGACCGTTGTACAACCTCTAAAAGTCAGTTAAGGCGTTCATCTTTGAATACAAAGGCGGAATCAATGTATACAAAGTCATAACAGCTTTGTTCCTCTTAATTTTTCTTCTATTAATGCCTTCTGAGTCTTTACAATGATTTTCTGACAAAAATTCATCAGCACCTCGACTCACATACAATGACCATTCCCCTTCGCTTCAAATGACCTAACCACCTATATATAGAGTATATGATTTCGCTTGAGACTGTTCAAGCGAAATCTCTTGTGTTGATTTCGCTTCAAGCATACACATACCCTCTCAAGCGAAATCTCTTGTTTAAAACATAAAAACCCTAACTTAAACCCTATTGTGTGATCATTCAAACAATCCTAGACACGAGACTTGATAATGACGTAATCAGCAGACATTTAGTGCACCAACATTATGTGTGGGTTAAGTGGGTAACGACTGAACCTGATGATTGTTAACTTACCCTTTGGTGGTTTGTTAATACGAGTTGAACGTTGAACGAGTCACAAAGGTTTGAATGTTATTAGTGAGACGAAGAAAAGTAGTTTTCATAATTAAAACGAGAACGATTTGTACGATTGAACGATTATGAACGATTTAAACAAATGAACGATGATCTATAACGAGAATGAGTTAAACGATGTTTACGAAACTATATAAACCATACGAGTTTTATTACGAGAACGATATATGATTTGGTTTACATAAACAAATGTTTTGAGTTAAGATTCATGGCATCGAGGTTTATAAATTATAACCAATCTGTTTTGACTTGGTTATTCATTTTACAATACAAACATTTTACAAAACAAGGTTTAAAATATCGACTAACGAAGTTGTACGAGACATTTCAACGAGCCATGAATCTGACACTCACACAAAAACTATGTGCTCGCCAGCATTTCTTTGTTGACTTTGTTTTTACATATGTTTCAGGTGATGTTGCTTAATGTTGATTGCGAATAGGATGCATGCTCACTTAGGACTGGACGAGGCCTTAGTGATTTAATAACGATGATAGACTATGTTTGACTTGCTTGTTTAACTTTAAGACAATGTTTAATATTTAATAAAACGAAACTCTTTGTATCCATGGTTTGAAACAATAATTCTGTTACAACACTCCCCGACGTTTCCGCCACGATTTGTTGTTTTACGTGGTCGGGGTGTGACACTGCACCTTTTCACACATACCAGTGGCTTTGCAACCCATTGGTGATCTCTTTTTCCTTATTGCTACATACCAGGGACTTTTATACATACTTGAAAGGTTTATACATACTCACTTTTACATGAACTCGCTCAACTTTTTGTTGATTTTTCAAACTACATGTATTTCAGGAAATTAGTGGATCTGGCAAGGTATGCAATCACGTCAAGCTGCGTAAGGATTAATGATGTCATCCAGGTTTAGGAAGTGTGACCTTACCTGGACGGGTTGCAAGTCTTAAACCGTATATCTAGTCAAGTCTTTTCACTGGTCGTATGAATACGCTTTAAATTTACGTCTTTGTTGTATGTTGTTTCATGTGTCGACTTTTTAAAACAATGTTGTTGTAGTAACTTTTAAAACTTAATAAATGGATGACTATCATGTGTTTTATCTCATATAGCATTGTTATGATTGTGCTACTGTATTAAGAAGTCACACCAATTAAACCCACGCTTCCGCAAAAGCCAGGGTGTGACAATATCTGGGGATTGTTGCCACGAATTCACAGTATGGTTACATCCGCAAAACCTACCACCTATCTAGAGGCTACTACATTGGCAAAATCATTAGCCGATGACGCCGCTCGCAAAGGTAGACTTGATAAAAAGGAGGAAACCGGGAAGTCGTCGGGCAAGGCCAAAGCAGATGCGAAATCTAAACGGTCGGGGCGTTCTGAGACTAAGACAGAAGTTATGAAGAAGCGCAAGTCCGAGAGCTTGAGGAAGGAAACTGAAGAGAAGCGCGACAGGAAACGCAGTTCGAAGAAGGCATATGCAGCAAGTTCTAGTGGTACTAGAAAGGATGGCGCAAGAGATAGCCGAAGCGGATCCGAGAGAAAGACTTGTGAGGATGGACAGAAGAAATGCAACCGATGCGGACGAACTGGGCATATTACCTGTGAATGCTATGCCAAGAGTACTGTGGAAGGATCGAAGCTCGAAGGATGTTTCCAGTGTGGAGAACAAGGACATTTCAAGAAGGATTGTCCTAAGGCGGGAGGTCAGAATGCCAGAGGTAGAGCATTCGAGCTAAATGCCGGGAAGGCACGTGATGATCCTGCTGTTATCACTGGTATGTTTATGATCAATAATCATTCCGCGTTCGTACTTTTTGATACTGGAGCTGAATTGAGTTTTGTCTCGAAAAACTTTGAACCATTCCTGTGTTCACCTACAAGTAAGCTAAATAAGAAGTACTCGATAGAACTAGAAAATGGTAAACTGATAGAGACTAGCGAATTCGTACGCGACTGTAGTATTCTGTTAGGCGATCATAAATTTAGTATTGATTTACTACCAGTGGAGCTGGGAAGCTTTGATGTAGTTGTAGGAATGGATTGGCTGTCCAAGAACAAAGCGGAGATTGTTTGCTCGAGGAAGCAAGTGCGGATGCCTCGTCCTGGTGGTGGCAAAGCGATAATTATCCATGGAGATCGATCGAGTCGTGTGTCGAGTGTTGTTAGTAGTATGAAGATGCTCAAGTTGTTGCGGAAGGGTTATCCTGCGTTCTTAGTTAACGTAAAGGATATAAAGGCCGAATGTAGGAAGATCGAGGAGATTCCTATTGTTCGTGATTATCCAGAAGTTTTTCCTGAAGACTTACCTGGATTACCCCCTGCGAGACAGATCGAGTTCCGAATCGATTTTGGTACCTGGTGCTGCACCAATTGCAAAATCTCCCTATAGATTGGCACTGTCGGAAATGAAAGAAATGTCGAACCAGCTTCAAGAGCTATTAGACAAAGGTTTCATTCGACCGAGTTATTCACCTTGGGGTTTGCCTGTTCTGTTCGTGAAGAAGAAGGATGGATCCTTCAGGATGTGTATAGATTACAGGGAGCTGAACAAGTTAACTATCAAGAATCGGTATCCTTTGCCGAGGATTGATGATCTGTTTGACCAGCTTCAGGGATCCAGCTATTACTTGAAGATAGATCTGCGTTCAGGCTATCATCAGTTGAAGGTTACTGACGAAGACATTCCAAAGACAGCCTTTCTAACACGATACGGCCATTATGAGTTCCTAATCATGCCCTTTGGTTAAACTAATGCGCCAGCTGTGTTCATGGATCTCATGAACCGGGTATGCAAACCCTACTTGGACAAATTCGTGATAGTATTCATGGACGATATACTTATTTATTCACGAACCAAAGAAGATAATGAGCATCATTTGAGGTTAATTTTGGAGTTGCTGAAGGAAGAGAAGTTGTATGCCAAGTTCTCTAAATGTGAGTTTTGGATTCGAGAAGTTCATTTTCTTAGACATGTCATAAATGAGAAAGGTATACATGTAGATCCGTCTAAAATCGAAGCAATAAAGAATTGGGAAGCGCCAAAGACTCCGTCAGAGGTGCGACAATTCTTAGGGCTTGCTGGGTATTATCGGAGATTCATTGAGAACTTCTCCAGAATAGCGCAACCATTGACGCTATTAACCCAGAAGGAGAGGAAGTTTGACTGGACGGAGAAGCAGGAGAAAGAAGCAGGAGAAAGCTTTCCAGTCGTTGAAGGAAAAGCTCTGCAGTGCACCTATTCTTTCCCTTCCTGAGGGAAGCAATGATTGCATTGTTTACTGTGATGCTTCACGTTTGGGTCTTGGATGCGTTTTAATGCAAAGAGACAAAGTGATAGCCTATGCGTCCAGACAATTGAAGGTGCACAAGAAGAATTACATAACACATGATTTGGAGCTTGGAGCTGTTGTGTTTGCTTTGAAGATCTGGAGACACTACTTGTATGGCACGAAGTGTACGATTTACACGGATCATAAGAGCCTCCAGCACATCTTCGATCAAAAGGAGCTCAATATGTGACAACGACGTTGGGTGGAGTTACTCAACGATTATGAATGTGATATCCGTTATCACCCAAGGAAAGCAAACATTGTTGCAGATGCGCTCAGTAGGAAGGAATGGGAAAAGCCTCTACGTGTGCGTGCTTTAGGTTTGACCATACAAACGAGTTTGACCGATCGAATTCGTGATGCACAACGGGAAGCTTTGAAGGATGATGATTTGAGAAGTGAAGGTTTGAAGGGCTTAGAATGTAAACTGATACCGAAAGCAGATGAAGTAATGTACTTCATGAACCGAGCCTGGGTTCCGCTTAAAGGTAACCTCCGTGAATTGGTTATGGACGAATCTCATAAATCCAAGTATTCCATTCACCCAGGTTCTACCAAGATCTATCAGGACATTAAGGAGTTTTACTGGTGGCCGAAGATGAAGAGAGACATTGCGGCCTACGTGAGTAAATGTCTGACATGCTCTAGGGTCAAGGCTGAGCACCAGAAGGCGTCTGGGCTTCTGCAGCAACCAGAGATTCCTAAGTGGAAATGGGAACATCTTACGATGGACTTTATCACCAAGTTACCCCGTACGCCGCGTGGACACAATATGATCTGGGTAATTGTGGATCGATTGACAAAGTCTGCTCATTTCCTGGCACTTAAGGAAACATACAATACAGAGAAGATATCGCAGCTATACCTTAACGAGATTGTAGCCTGTCATGGAGTACCTGTGTCAATCATTTCAGATAGAGACGGACGATTTGACTCCAGATTTTGGCGATCTCTCCAGAAATCGCTGGGTTCTCGTTTGGATATGAGTACTGCATATCATCCTCAAACGGATGGTCAGAGCGAAAGGACCATTCAGACATTAGAGGATATGCTAAGAGCGTGTGCGATTGATTTCGGTGGAAGTTGGGATACTCATTTGCCCTAGCAGGAGTCTCATATGATCCTATGTAATGTTCGTCGATAAAACCAACATATTTCCAGGTGTTTCAAATAGTGGCCAATAATAACATTAGGTCTATTTTGTAAAAAGAATTTCACAATAGACTATTGTTAATACCTTTTTTAAAGAACTGGCACGGCCTTTAAGGGATATAGTAGATCTGCTTCATAACATAAATGTAAAAACTTTTTTGAGATGGTTATTTACACATTAATATAGACTATTTCCATGATTTTCTAATTTATTGATTGGTGACACATTTTTTATGCCAAGGTTTTGTCTTTTTTTTTTTCAAGAATATACCATCCCATGTGTGAAGCAATAGGAGTTGCTCAATTGCTAGAGGCATCGGGAGAAATGGCCTGAGTAGCATTGCCTAATCGGTATCACCATTGTGGTGAAGGGAGTTCTTTTATTCTATGGATCTACCACAAATCACATTTCCTCATCCTGAGTATAGTGATGTGCTTGACACAAAAGACAACCCTGTTATTGCAACGAATGAAATAGTTGGCCAACCATTTTCTCATCATGAGTACAGTTATATGCTTTCTTTGGCAGATCATCGAAGGTTTGTTCTAGAAAACCTAAAAGGTTGCACCACCTTTGAGGTGCTAACAAATTGTTTATGGCGTTGTCGCACTATAGCTTTAGAACCAAATCCAGAAGAGGAAGAGGATATGCACTTAATATTCCCTGTTAATGCACGTGGCAAGTCTAATCTCGGTATCCGTGTTGGCTATTAAGGAAAGTGGTCTAACCTTCTATTTTAATATTTTTTTTATTTAGAGATAACTTTGGCGCTCTTCCATATCTATAAGTTTCTTAAATTTCAAGTTCCATTGCATCCATCGGTTACTTTTTTAGACTATTATAAAAAAACATGGAAACAAATTCATAAGAAGAGAATCAAAACAAAACACATTGTTGGTGATGTTAATATATTTTGATTTACTTGTGACCAAAGAAGTAATGTAAATAAACGTGGACACAAGTTAGAAAATGTAAAACATAGAATTTGTCCTAAAATTTTTGATTCATGTGCCCTTTGGAACCTTGGGCGTTATAGGAGACGAAAACATTAAGGGGCATCATCCGTATGATAGGTGTGGGGCAGCGTCCAAGCAGATTTGTGCGGAAAAGCCCTGCGGGAGTCGCATATGATATCTTATGTAATTTTTGTCGATAAAATCAACATATTTCAAGCTGTTACAATTAATGGCCAATAATAACATTACGTCTTTTTGTCACAAGAAATTCACAACAGACAAATGTTAATACCTCTTTTTTTTTTCGAGCTGACTTGGCCTTTAAGAAATTAAAGTAGATCTGCTTTTAACATAAATGTAAAAACTTGTTTGAGATAGTCATTTACACATTAATATAGACAATTTTCGTGATTTTCTAATTTATTGATAGGTGACACATTTGTTATGCGGAGTTTTTTTTTTCTTGAATATACCATCCCTTCTGTGACGTAATAGGAGCTGCTCAATTGCTAGAGGTACCAGGAGAAATGGCCTAAGACGATGATATCTGTTTTCCTATTTAACTAGTCCAAATATAGATATGGTTTAATAACAAACTAATTGTGAATATACATTTCTTAATCATTCAAAGATTTTTTGTATTTTTCATATTCACTCCATTAACTAATACAAAACTTACCATTCACAATAATATTTGTATATGAATATATATATTGTTTACATTATGAATTAACAAATAAAAAAATCCTAAGGATCTATTTGATATGGGGTAATGGAATGTGTAAGGGAATGGAATGGACGAAGGATTGAAATGGATCATTAACTTTCAGTGTCTTGTTTGGTTACCATGTGGAAATGAAACGTGGCATTACTTCGTGTGTTGTTTGAAACACAAGAAAATATGAAGGAATAAAATCGGTGTTGAGTGGCTGTGGTGGATGGCGTTGGCAGGTGGTTGGTGGCAGCAGCGGTGGTGAGTGGGTGGTGACGGCGGTGGTGGCAAATGTGGCTGATAAGTAGTGGCGGAATCTAGGATGGATGGTGGCGGTGGTGGGTAAGTGACAGTGATGGTGTGGGCAGAAGCAGTGGGGTGGTAGCGGCAGTTGGTGTGTGATAGTAGCGGAGGTGGCGGTGGAGTTGGGTGGGTGGCAACAAACGCGACGATGGTGGGTGGCGGGGCAGATGGAATGATTTTGGAGTGTTAAAAGGGAATGGGATTCCTTGTTTAATGTGTGATGGCATTACATTGACCAATCAAAGATATTTTTTTTATTCTATTACCATTGCAATGACCATTTCAATTGTTAACATGTGGGTACACTATACCTAAGATATTAAAAGAATTTATAAAGGGTTGAAATGAAATAAGGCAGAATAAAACAAAAGACAATAATGAAGCAAAAGCACTTTAGTGACATTATTTTATTATCATTTAAGTTAATTATTTAATTTAAATATTAGATTATTTAGAGTTAATTTAGGCGTTCTTGCATATCAATAATGTTCTTAAATTTCAAGTTCTATCACATCCATTATTTACTTGTTTTTGAATCTTAAAAAAAACATGGATAAAATTTCTTGAGAAGAGAATCAAAACAAAACACGTTGTTGGTGATGTTAATACAATTTCATTTACATGTGACCAGAGAAGAAATCTAAATAAAAGTTGACACGAGTAAGAAAATGTAAAATACACAATTGGTCATAACAAGATTGATTCATGTGCCCTATGGTACTTTGGGGATTATAGGAGACGAAACCCGAACAGTCATCATTCGTATAATGGGCGAGGGGCAGCCCCCAAGCGGGTCTATGGGGGAAAGCCCTAGCGGGAGTTGCATATGATATCTTATGTAATGTCGTCCATAATACCATCATATTTCCAGCTGTTACAAATTGTGGCCATAAATAACACTACGTCTATTTTGTCACAAGAAATTCACAATACACTAATGTTAATACCTCTTTTTTTACGAGCTGACTCGGCCTTTAAGAAATTAAAGTAGATCTGCTTCATAACATAAATGTAAAAACTTGTTTGAGATGGTCATTTACACATTTATATAAACTATTTTCATGATTTTCTCATTTATTGATAGGTGACACGTTTGTTATGTGGAGGTTTTGTCTTTTGTTTTTTTCTTAAATATACCATCCCTTGTGTAACGCAATACGAGCTGCTTAATTGCTAGAGGCATTGGGAGAAATGGCCTGAGTAGCATTACCCAATCGTTTTCACCATTGTGAAGAAGGCAGTTGTTCTATTCTATGGATCTACCGCAAATCACATTTCCTCATCCAGAGTATAGTGATGTGCTTGACAGAAAACACAACCACATCGTTGCAATGAATGAAATAGTTGGCAAACCATTTTCTCATCCCTCATACATTGATATGCTTTCTTTGTCAGATCTGCGTAGGTTTTTTCTAGAAAACCTAAAAAGTTGCACCACATTTAAGGTGCTAACAAATTGTCTATGGCGTTGTCGCACAACTGATTTAGAACCAAACCCATAAGAGGATATGCGCCTAATGTTCCCTGTTAATGCACGTGGTAAGTCCAACTCCCGTATCCCTATTGGCTATTATGGATAGTGGTCTTACCATCTATGGTTTCAAAATCCTGATATATATGCAATAAACCATTAAGTGATGCGTTAGAACTTATAGTTAATGATATAATTGTTTATTGTATATATGAATTTGAGGTGTTTAAACGGAATGTGATTCCTTATGTAATAGTCGATTGCATTACATTTACCTAACAAAAACTTTTTTTTTTCAATCTCTCACAATGGTTCATTTCATTTTTTTTCCAATTATGCTACCAAACACTACCTAACAATTTCAATCTATTTTTTTATATATATTATTAAGATATCTATCTTTTTCATAAAAGTTGACAATGTTAACACGTCTATATTATATTTATACGAATATTAAAATATACTTAAGATATAAAAAGTCTTTAGAACGGGATGGAATAAAATAAGTTATTAGTAGCTAATATACTAAAAGACTTTATAAAGGGTGGACTTTATAAAAGGGTTGAAATAGAATACATAAGAATAAACAATTCTTTGGGTGTCAATCATCACTATCATTATTTTTTTCAATAACATACTTTTTAATTAAATTGTATGATATTTATTACCAAAAAAATCATAATTAAAATTATATGTTGAGGTTTAAAAGCATAAGCAAAACCACTTTAGTGACTATATTTTATTATCATTTTAATTAATTAACTTATTTTAATATTTGTTTATTTATAGATAACTTTGGCGCTCTTGCATATCAATAAGGTTAAAAAATTTCATGTTCCACCACATCCATCATTTACTTGTTTTTAAATTTATAAAAATGGAAATATATTCTTAAGAAGTGAATCTAAACAAAACACAATGTTGGTGATGCAAATATAATTTAATTTAATTATGACCAGAGTAGAAATCTAAATAAATATAGACACAAGTTAGAAAATGTAATACACAAAATTGGTCATAACATCATTCTTGTGTCCTCTTGAATCTTGGGGATTATAGGAGACAGAACCAGAGGCCCAAGGGGGTTCCAAGAGGCATCAACCGCATGATGGGCGTGGGGCAGCGCCCAAGTGTGTCTATGGGACAAAGCCCTAGCTGGTGTCTCATATGATATCCTATGTAAAGTTCGTCGCTAAATCCATCCTAATTCTAGGTGTTGAAAATAATGGCCAATATTAACATTAGGTCTACATTGTCAAAAGAAATTAACAATAGACTTCTATTAATACCTCTTTTTTCGAACCCAACCTGCCGTTTTAAGAAAATAAAGTAGATCTACTTCATAACATAAATGTAAATATTTGTTTGAGATAGTCATTTACCCATTAATGTAGAAGATTTGTGTGATTTTCTAATTTATTGATATGTGACACATTTGTTATGTGCAGGTTTTGTGTATTATTTTTTTCTAGAATATACTATCCCATGAGTGACGCAATAAGAGTTGCTCAATTGTTAGTGGCATTGGGAGAAATCTCCGGAGGAGCATTGCTTAATTGGTATCACCATTACGGCAAAGGGAGTTGTTTTATTCTATTGACCTACCACAAATCACATTTCCTCATCCCCAGTATAGTCATGTGCTTGACAAAAAGGACAACCACATCATTGCAATGAGTGAAATGGTTGGCAATCCATTTTCTCATCCCGAGTAAAGTGAAATGTGTTCTTTGGTAGATCTTTGCAGGTTTGTTCTAGAAAACATAAAAAGTTGCATCACCTTTGAGGTGCTAACAAATTGTGTATGCCGTTGTCGCACTATCGCTTTGGAACCAAACCCAGAAGAGGATATGCGCCTAACATTCCCTGTTAATGCACGTGGCAGGTCCAATCCCCGTGTCCTTGTTGGCTATTATGGAAAGTGGTCTTACTCTGTGTGGTTTCAAAATCCCGATGTATATGCCATGAACCATTAGGTGATGCATTAGAACTTATATGAATGATTTAATGGTTTCTTGTATATATGAGTTTCAGGTGTTTAAAGGGAATGTGATTCCTTATATAATGGTCGGTTGCATAACATTTACTTAAGATATATATCTTTTTCATTTCATTTAATTTCGTTTTCCATTTCTACGTACTAAAAACTACCTACCACTTTGAATCTATTTTTTTATATATACTTAAGATATCTATCTGTTTCATAAAAGTTGACAATGTTAACACGTCGGTATACTATTTATACAATATACTTCAGATGTTAAAACACTTTAGAAATGGTTGGAATGGAACAAGTTATTGATGCTTAAGATATTAAAAGATTTTTTAAAGGGTTGCATTACATTTACCTAACAAACACTTTTTTTTTCATTTCCTCACAATGGCTCATTTTATTTTGTTTTACAATTCTGCGTACCAAACACTACCTAACAATTTCAATCTATTTTTTTATATATACTTATGATATCTATCTTTTTCATAAAAGTTGACAATGTTAACACGTCTATGTAATATTTATATGAATATTAAAATATACTTAAGATATAAAAATACTTTAGAAAGGGATGGAATGGAATAAGTTATTAGTACTTAAGATACTAAAAGACTTTATAAAGGGTGGACTTTATAAAGGGTTGAAATACAATACCTAAGAATAAACAATCCTTTGGGTATCAATCATCACTATCATTATTATTTCAATAACTTACTTTTTAATTAAATTTTATGATATTTATTACCAATAAAAAAATCATAATTAAAATTATATGTTGAGGTTTAAAAAAATAAACAAAACCACTTTAGTGACTATATTTTATTATCAATTTAATTAATTATTTGGTTTTAATATTTGTTTATTTAGAGATAACTTCGGCGCTCTCGCATATCAATAAGTTTCAAAATTTTCAAGTTCCACCACATCCATCATTTACTTGTTTTTAAATTTAAAAAAAAAAACATGGAAACAAATTCTTAAGTAGTGAATCTAAACACAACACAATGTTGGTGATGCTAATATAATTTGATTTAATTTTGACCAAAGATTTGTAGACACAAGTTAGAAAATGTAATATACAAAATTGGTCATAACATCATTCTTGTGCCCTCTTGAATCTTGGGGATTATAGGAGACGGAACCGAAGGCCCAAGGGGGTTCCAAGAGGCTTTAACCGCATGATGGGCGTGGGGAAGCGCCCAAGTGTGTGTATGGGGCAAAGCCCTACCTGGTGTCGTATATGATGTCCTATATAAAGTTCATCGCTAAATCCATCCTAATTCTAGGTGTTGAAAATAGTGGCCAATATTAGTCAAAAGAAATTAACAATAGACTGCTATTAATACCTCTTTTTTACGAACCCAACCCGTCGTTTTAAGAAAATAAAGTAGATCTACTTCATAACATAAATGTAAATATTTGTTTGAGATAGTCATTTACCCATTAATGTAGACGATTTGTGTGATTTTCTAATTTATTGATATGTGACACATTTGTTATGTGCAGGTTTTGTGTATTATTCTTTTTTTTCTAGAATATACTATCCCATGAGTGACGCAATAAGAGCTGCTCAATTGTTAGTGGCATTGGGAGAAATCTCCTGAGGAGCATTGCTCAATCGGTATCACCATTGAGGCGAAGGGAGTTTTTTTTATTCTATGGACCTACCACAAATCACATTTCCTCATCCCCAATATAGTCATGTGCTTGACAAAAAAGACAACCACATCATTCCAATGAGTGAAATAGTTGGCAATCCATTTTCTCATCCTGAGTAAAGTGAAATGTGTTATTTGGTAGATCTTTGTAGGTTATTTTTAGGAAACCTAAAAAGTTGCCTCACCTTGGAGGTGCTAACAAATTGTCTATGTCATTGTCGTACTATTGCTTTAAAACCAAACCCAGAAGAGGATATGCGCCTAACGTTCCCTGTTAATGCACGTGGCAGGTCCAATCCACGTATCCTTGTTGGCTATTATGAAAAGTGGTCTTACCATGTGTAGTTTCAAAATCACAATATATATATGCCATAAACCATTAAGTGATGCATTAGAACTTATATGAATCATTTAATGGTTTATTGTGTATATGATTTTTAGGTGTTTAAAGGGAATGTGATTCCTTATGTAATGGTCGGTTGCATAACATTTACTAAAGATATCTATCTGTTAGACCCTTAATAAGTTTATGGATTAGCAGCAAAGTGGATTAGAGGCTTAGTGGATTAATGTTTAGTGGAATGGGCTATTTTGGGTAAATGGGCTTAGGGTTTAGGGAGCCTCCTCCCTAAACACTTACTATAAATAGAAAGTCATGTATTAGGTCATAGTTGTTGGCGACATTAGCAAATCTTTTATTAGACATTGGATTCTGTATGCAAGATAATCATCATCAATCAAAGAACTTTCAACTTCATCTCCATTCTTGTATCGATTGCTTGTTTGGGTGATTCCTCCACCCTTCAAGCTTGTGTGATATCATTGTGATCTCGTTTCGGGACTTACATTTGTTATTAGAGCCTGTCGAACCTGTTTTGAGGCTCAGATCTGATATCACGTTGTTTCTGGTCTCAGGCTGGTACTGTTTCTGCTGTTTCTTCTACTGTTCTGGTCATCTCGGACGTGTTTGTGAGCTCGGATAATCATCATCGTGTCTCGGACCATCTCGGATAAACATCAACAATCTCGGACTTGAAGATTGCCTGCATCTAAGACCATCATCATACCATCTCGGACCATCATCATATTATCTCGGATCATCATCAAGACATCTCGGACCATCATCAACCATCTCGGACCACCATCAACCATCTCAGATTGTCATCAAACCGTCTCGGATTGTTATTAAGTCATCTCGGATAAACATCAAGTGATCTCGGATGGTGTTCAAATCATCTCGGATCAACTGTTTGGAGATTGCCTTTGTCATTCATCTCGGATAAACCTCTCATCTCGGACAACATATCGTTTCGGACCACTATTCATCTCGAAACCTTCATCTCGGATCAACCATCTCGGATAAGTTATCTCGGATTACTGTTTAGACTTCTCTGACACTATGTTGAACCCAAATGGTGTTATGAACGGCGTTGCGACTGCTGCTGATCTCGCCAATGCTACCCTTGCTGCTATTCAGACTCAGTCTCTAGCTTTCCATCAAGAGCTCGATCAAGTCATTGGCACGTTTACCAAGGTTCCAAGGGTTTTGTACGGAGACGACTACTATGAGTGGAAGTTTCGGTTTGAGCAATACTGTAAGGCGAAGGAACCTCATGTTTGGAGAAGCATTAAGAATGGACCAGGCACTATCATGTACTCTACTGAAGATGACCCTCAGACTCAGATTCTAAAACCTGAAGGCATTTTTACTGAAGAAGACATAAAGGTTATAGCTGAGGATGAATCTGCTTTTGGAACTCTATCAATGGTTCTTGGTCCAGACATTTCGATTGCTGTCCGAAACTACAAGAGTGCAAAGGAAATTTGGGATCAGCTAACACACTTGTTTGAGGGAAATACTGATTTGAAGGCGAGCAGAGTCAACATGATGAATCAGTAATTCAGTTCTTTTAATCACATCTATGGAGAAACTATTGAGAATCAGATAAGGAGGTTCGTCAAACTTGTGACACAGATGGTTAGTGCTGGAATCAACATCTCAAACAATGGAATGAACCGTCAGTTGCTGAATTCGCTACCAAAGGGTTGGGATGCTGAGGTTTCTATGATCAAGCGTACGAAGGATCTGAATGAAATGACACTTATGGAGTTGATTGCCACTATCAAGTCTTGTGAAATCGACAATCAGCAGAGAGAGATAAATCACAAGAACTCACTGATGGCTGCTGGCATGACTAGCCCCAACAATGCAGCTTTGATGTCTCAGTCTCATCCAAATCTGGTTTTTAGCCCAGTTCATGGAGTTATGAACAACAATCCAAACATTGTGTTCAATCCTGTTGTAGCACCGAAATCCAACTATGTGTACAGAATGTCTCTTCCTACTTCTCAAGCAACTGCCGTTAATACCACCAATGTTTAGCAGCAACCCCAGCCTCAGCCACAGCATGCAAATGTCGCTTTTGGTCCTACCACCCACTCTGCAACTCATGGTGTTCCATCCTCACCCTCAATGGAACATATGGCTTTCTTGACTAAGCATAATGAAGAAAAATTAGCTCTCGCAGCTTCTATTATCTCCAGTTTGAATGTTTTCTTAGCCAGCAATCTCGTGCCTTCAAGTGAGATACTCCAGATATGAATCAGGTGGTTGGAGAAGACTTGGATGAACTACATGTGGCTTGGAATCTTACAATGTCAGCTTTTCAGGCAGACAAGTTTACTAAGAGGTATGGGCATCGTCCAATGAATGCTCATCCTGGAGTGCTGAAAGACAGACTAAGGTGTTACAGATGCTATGAGCCAGGACACTTTGCTAGGGATTGCAAAAGGGTACCAGTGGGATATGAAGCTACTCAAGCAGCTGCAACTCGGAACAAGGAAAGGTCAATGGTTCCTGTCACACCTACTGAGACTACGCCTTCAACTGAGCAAGGAAACTCTTGAGCAAGAAGGGCTTTGATTGCGCAGGAACATCGTGGCTTCAATTGGGCTGATGCAGTTACACAAGTCGAATCAATGAAGCTGTCTAAAACTGCTGCTGCTGAGAAAGTTCATCAATGCTTGATGGCACTGACCAAGGAACCGAAATCACTCTCCGAGACAGTAAATTCCCTTTTATGTACTGAACACTGTACAAAGAAAGTTGCATTTCTATGATCTCAAAACTCAGCATTGATCACGGATTACAATAGTGCAATGGGAAGTGCATCAGTCTTCGAGAGAACAATAAAATTCTCCATGAAAAGATTGAAGCACTTAAGAAAGATATAGTTCAACTTCACAGAGATGTGAATCAACAGCAATGTTGGGTTCACGACTACAAACATAGACTCATGGTAAAAACCCTTGAATGCTACTCTGTGAAGGCTAAGCTGGAACTTCTCACTGGAAAGTATAAACAAAATGAGTTAAACATTAAAAATTTGATACCTCCAGTGACACTGTTCGTAATCTGTGCAATGTGCAACTTGCTTTTAAAGAAAACAAGGGAAAGGGTTTGGGATATTGATGTGTGTAAAATGCAACATATAAATTACATCAAATGAGGCATAAAACTAACCCTTTTTTAGTACTAATGTTGGAAAAGTGTGCTTTTGTCTTCCTTTTGTATTTTCAAGATTAAATGAGCGTAAATGAACAAAAGGAACAAATATGCACCAAAATCTAACATAAATACAAGAAAAGGAACAAACGTGGCATGCCCGACCCCTCGACAGCATCTTCCCAAGCAAAAACAAGGAAACAGACGGCTGACCACGGCCCCGTGCCCAGCGGACACGGGGGCATGGCCAGATGGCTGCAGAAAGGACAAAGCTATAGAAGCTTCTATTCCCGACACGGGGTCATGGCCAGCTCAACACGGGGCGTGGTCAACGCTAAAATTCGCAGAATCTAAGAAAATCTTGATAATACAGATACGCTTCTACACACGGGGCCATGCCCAGCGGACACGGGGCGTGTGGAGCTAATGCAGACAAAACGCAATTAATGAAGAAAGAGAATAAGGATGGACACGGGGCCGTGCCCAATGGACATGAGGTCGTGTCATGGCTTCTGTGCAGGCTATAAATAGAGGTGCTTGGTTCACTTCAAAAGCATCCCTTAGCAAACCACCTCTGTCCCACTTCACCCACACTCCACCACCACTACAACCCACATCCACCACCATCATCCATCATCCATCATAGATTGTGTGTAGTAGTCTCGGGATCCAAAATTGATAGTAAGAGTTCTTGACAATCAAAGGCCATGTTTTCCTTAGTCTCTTAAATCACTTGGTGAAGACAAGCATTTAGTGTAGTACTTTTGATTTTTAATCTTTTCGCACTTTTTATTTGGTTTTATATTAATGACTTTAATAACTAGCTTCTTATGTTGAAGGTGAAACTTCCTTATCATTTGTCTGTGGTGTCTTGGATTTATTTTACTGTCTATATAAAATAAAAGATTTACACCATTCATATCTCTACGGTCTATATAGATATATGTTGGCTACCTGGTCGGGGTTAAGGGAATGGTTTGGTAAGGTTCTTACCTTGTTCAGTGTGTAGATCCTGCAAGGACCAGGGTCAAGCTTACTAGGACCTCCTTCAATACCCACTGGTATTGGATGGCGAGGGTGCGAATGGCTTGATCCCCTCATATGTAAACTACTATTAATACATTAACCCGGCTACTTTGTCACACCCTGGCTTTTGCGGAAGCGTGGGTTTATTTGGTGTGACTTCTTAATACCATAGCACACTCATAACAATGCTATATGAAAATAAAACACATGATTGTCATCCATTCATTAAGTTTTAAACGTTACCACAACATCATTGTTTTAAAAGTTGACTCATAAAACGACATACAATCATGACATAATTAAAAACATGTTCATACGACACGACAAAAGACTTGACTAGAAATACGGTTTAAGACTTGTAACCCGTCCAGGCAAGGGTCACACCTCCTAAACCTGGATGACATCATTATTCCCTACGCAGCTTGACGTGATTGCATACTTTTCCAGATCCATTAATTTCCTAAAATACATGTAGTTTGAAAAATCAACAAAAGTTGAGCGAGTTCATGTAAAAGTGAGTATGTATACACCTTTGTAGTATGTATGAAAATCCCTGGTATGTAGCAATAAGGAAAAAAGAAATCACCATTGGGTTGCAAAGCCAATGATATGTATGAAGTTATGCAGGAAGACTCAAACCTAGCAGATTTTTGCGTCGGGCTCAAAGTCACCCCATGGTCCGCTCAGTGGACTCAGGAGTTGGGCTCGCTACACCCAAATAGATGTATCACTCATGACCCTCGGTCCTATAACGAGGATTAATGGCCCCAAGTACCACCTACCCACTCACATGATCTAAGTAGTATACCCTCCTTAAGCTAACTATACCATGTATAAAAGTGTCTGTAATTACTGTAACATGTATTCCACCCCCGAAGTATAAAAACTGAAAACAGTTAAGAGAAAAGGGGGACATGAACTCACAGAAGTGCGTATCCTGTAACGTCAACCTCAAACTCGATCTGCTGCGTGACGACCTACACGTACTAATGTCTATTAGACGAATGGGCCGTGCCTTGGCTTAGGAATTAGCGTTTTTGAGTTGCGTTACTATGATATAGTACTTGTTAAAATAATATTAATTATTTTAACTTAACTTTTGTATTTAGGAAAATAGTTAGGCAACTATTTTGTATCCACACTTCTTATTTATTTTATAAGTGTAATTTCCTTCCCAAGGATGGGGGTCTTTATACATGTACACTTGTAATTCCGAAAAATATATTTTAAGTCCCACTTAGAAAATATATTTAATTTACTTGTCTAAAACATCTTAATTCCAAAATATATATATTTTTCTCAAAAATATTATATTTTACTTCATAATTTTCCCAAAATAATACTTTACCAAAAATATGTGTATAAGGGTATTTTTCCGAATTACTACATAAGTTACGTTTTAGTGTGTCGTAATACCACAATACTTGTGCAACTTAGATAATTATTTTGTGAGGGTTTTAGTATTATTTTGGAGTCGTAATTTTTTTATGGTGTCGTAAGTTATATTATTTTTACCCTAAAAATAATATAGCTAGTTCACATAATAAACGAACAATCACACAAGAGTTTTAGTAATAAATATATATTCTAAATATATATTTATCAAATTTTATTTACGAAAATCAACCTCCGGTATTTTGGTAATTTTTTTATAATAAAAATCATGGCGAAGTTTATTTCGAAAGTAAAGTTAAAAATATATTTGTAAATACTTGTTAGAAAAATATTTCTTAGTGTTGAAATTTTTAGAAAAATTTCGCCAGAGTTTCCTTTGTAAATGGAGGCGTCCACGCTTACTGGCGTATCATTTTCTTTTCAAAAATTCATGCAAACAATTCTCAACCATCAACATACAATCTCTATTTATCAACTTGTCAAAAATAAGCATAAACCATAAACTTATGAACTTGAGAAGTCTATAAAACATGTAATAACTTACTAGTGGACTTAGTGAGTCTTGTTACCTTTAAAAATGTGATTAGTTTCTTAAAAACTTTATTTTTAAAGGATTTGAACATTTACAACTTCTAGTCATGATTTCTAAAAATACTTCTTTGTGAAATTCTCTTTTAACACAAATGTTTATACACTTGTTTACCCACTAAAAATACGATTAGTTTATGTAAGATCAAACTTTTAACAAAACTCATGCTCTTCACTTGGTTCTTTCGAAAAACCACTCATAGATCTTTAGATCTACAAGATCATAACTTATTTTGATCTTTATTTTTCAAGAAACTTTCATTTATTCAAGTTCATAGTTTGTATGGATGATTTCATCATCCTACACATTTTTAACCTTCACATCTTGCTAGTTCATGTCTTTAAACATGATCTAGCAAGCCTATGTGATGAACCATAACATTTTTACTAACAAACAACATACAACAAACATAACAACATAAGAACAACATGATTTCATCTTTATTTTAACCATACATCATCTCTAGTTAGTTTATACTTCAAGACTTTGATTATGTTCTTTAGAGTTCTCAATATTTCACCATTCTTTTCACTATTAACCAACAAAAATATGAACAAGATGAAGATCTAAGGCACTTACTACTAGCACAAGGCTAGGGAAGTTTCAAAGCGTAAAAGTATTGGATAAAAGAAAACGAGAGCGGTCCTTGACAAATCGTGAGCTCCACACTCCGTGATTCGCCTTGTTACACCTTATAATGCCCTTGGAATACTTGGATTGAATTGGAAAATGGTGGAAGTGTATAGAGTATGTTTGGCCGAAGCTTTGCAAGAGGGGGAAAATAATTGTTTTGTGTTTGTGGTTAGTGGGAGTGATGGTTATTTTATAATCTAAATGCTTTTATCCATTGGTTATAATGTCAACAATAGTACAAGCACAAATCAATTCATATCTTAACAAAATTGCATGGGGAAAGAAGACTTATTCGAATCTTATGGTGGAGATTAAGAAATCGTATGGTGGGGGGGGGGGGGGGGGCATAAGGACCGATTACATGCAATGGGGGGGGGGGGGGGTTATGTGAAAGTTATTTGGTAAATAGTGAGTAGTTAGGGGGTGCTAGATGTAATTGTTAGTACAATAATAATGTTCTCACAATCCCTAGGTCAATTGCATGGGGAATGAAGACTTTTCTTGAGTTGGCCATATGGGTGTCGTAGGTTTGAGAGGGGGCCATATGTGCCGCCATTTTCATGGGGGGGGGGGGGTTAAGTGTATTATTTTGAGGGTAAATAAGTTAAATAGTGGGGGTTAAATGTTATGTCTAGTGTTTAGCGCGTACCGGGTATTATGTAAGTGTTATAGTGCTCGGGGACCATAACTAGCTCAGAAAAAGTGTAACAATGTTTTTAATAATATTTTTGCGTTCCGGGTAAAGTCCGGTTGTTTGGTTGGGTGTTGTCCGTTTAAGTGCTAAATTAATCCACAAGGTGTCTTTTATAATACTTTTAGTGACACATTTAATTCCCAACACTTTGGAAAGTATCTATGACTATTTTGCCTAGTTTTTGCACTTTACTAGTATTATTAAATGCTGAATTTTGTTTAAAAGTGCAGAATTCTGCATTTAAAGTGTGTTTTTGGCACTTCTCGGCACTGTAACTATCAACTAGTGACGCAGTTTTATGGTCCTCACTTCCCTACACTCTCTACTAGCGTATTATTCTATCTCTGGCTCATACTGGCCTCAAAATATTGTCTGTCTAGGTGCTGGCATTGTCAGCGTGTTTTCTTAGTTATCCGCTCACTGTGCTAACTGTGCTTTGTGCATCAAGTTTGTCACTAATGTTTGTATGTAATAAATGGAGTGACAGTATAAAAGTGATGCATGTGTATGTATGTAACAGAAATCAGAAGGCAGTTTAATCACAGTTGTAATCAAGCACAGTCATTAAGCACAAATTAAATATTAATTAAGTGTACGGATACCTGTAAAAGTGAGGGTTGTCACATTCTCCTCCCGTTAAGAAAATTTCGTCCTGAAATTTTTGGCTCTGCTTCTAGTTGCAGGGGTCTTGGGAAATAAATGGGGGTATTTCTCCTTCATACGATCTTCACGTTCCCACGTGAATTCTGGCCCATGTCTTGCATTCCATCGAACTTTGACGAGTTTGACACTACTCCTGTGTGTTTTGTTAACTTTCCAATCCGTAACCTCAACGGGTTCTTCAGTGAAGTGGAGCGTGTCGTCGATATGAAGTTCGTCCGTAGGAATGATCACGGTCTCTTGTGTTGGACTCTTTTTTAGGTTTGATACATGGAATGTATCATGCACGCCATTAAGTTCAGCAGGCGTGTCCAACTTGTATGCTACAAGCCCAATCCTTTGCAGGATTCTGAATGGGCCAATGTAACGTGGATTTAATTTCCCACGCTTTCCAAAGCGTGCCACACCCTTCCAGGGTGAAACCTTCAATAAAACCATATCTCCCACCTCAAACTGTAGAGGTTTCCTTCTTCGGTTCGCGTAACACTTTTGTCGATCGCGTGCCGCTTTGATGCGCTCTCGGATTTGAAAGATCTTGTCTGTTGTCTCCTGCACTATTTCGGGACCAACAAGCTGTCTATCACCCGCATCAGCCCAGCATAGCGGTGATCGACACTTGCGTCCATAAAGAGCTTCAAATGGCGCGGCTCCAATACTAGTGTGGTAGCTGTTGTTGTACGAAAATTCAACCAATGGTAAATGACTATCCCAGCTACCACCTAGATCCATTACACATGCTCTCAGCATATCTTCCAACGTCTGAATAGTTCTCTCGCTCTGGCCATCGGTTTGTGGGTGAAAGGCAGTACTCAGATTCAACTGTGAGCCAAAAGCTTCTTGGAAGGACTGCCAAATCCTTGACACGAAGCGTCCATCTCTATCAGAGATAATCGAGAGAGGCACTCCATGTCGTGCAACAATTTCCCTCATGTATATTTCAGCGAGTTTACTCGTGTTGTCTTTCTCCTTGATTGGCAGGAAGTGCGCAGACTTTGTTAGACGGTCTACTATTACCCAAATTGTATCATGGCCCTTGGGCGTCTTTGGCAATTTCGTTACGAAGTCCATCGAAATCTGTACCCATTTCCATTTGGGTATTTCAGGTTGCTGTAGAAGACCTGAAGGCTTCTGGTATTCGGCCTTAACCTTGGCGCAAGTTAAACATTTACAACGTATATCGCTACATCGCCTTTCATCCTTGGCCACCAGTAAAAGTCCTTTAGGTCTTGGTACATCTTATCCGCCCCTGGATGGATTGAGTACCGCGACTTGTGAGCTTCATCAAGAATAACCCTCCTCAAACCACCAAACAAAGGAACCCAAATTCGTTTCATGAAGTATAAAGTTCCTTCCTCGTTGGGTACCAACTGCTTCTCCATCCCACGGAGATACTCACCCTCAATATTCCTTTCTTTGAGTGCTTCTCTCTGCGTGGCTCGAATGCGTAATGAGAGGTCTGTCTGGACAATCATTTCTAGAGCCCTAACCCTTATGCGCTTAATCCTTTCCTTTCGGCTCAGGGCATCAGCGACCACATTCGCCTTCCCTGGGTGATACTTGATCTCGCAATCATAATCATTCAGCAGCTCTACCCAGCGTCTTTGCCTCATGTTAAGTTCTTTTTGATCAAATATGCGCTGTAAGCTCTTGTGATCAGTGAAGATTGTACATCGCGTACCATACAAATAATGTCGCCAAATCTTCAACGCAAATACCACCGCGCCTAACTCCAAGTCGTGCGTGGTATAATTTTTCTCGTTGATCTTCAGCTGGCGTGACGCATATGCTATAACCTTCTGGCGCTGCATCAGCACGCAACCTAAACCTTGACGCGAGGCGTCACAATATACCACGAAGTCGTCTGTTCCTTCGGGTAGCGATAAGATCGGTGCGTCACAAAGCTTGTTCTTTAACGACTGAAATGCTTCTTCTTTCTTGTCACCCCAATCAAACTTCTTGTCTTTCTATGTGAGCGCGGTCAGAGGTTGAGCGATTTTAGAGAAATCCTCAATGAACCTTCGATAATAACCAGCCAAACCTAAGAACTGTCGAATCTCGGTTGGCGTTTTTGGAGTCTCCCAATTCTTGATCGCCTTGATCTTTGTTGGATCCACATGGATTCCATTTCCATTAACCACATGTCCAAGAAATTTGGACTTCACGCAGCCAGAACTCACACTTCGAGAACTTAGCGTACAACTTTTCCTCTTTAAGTAGCTCTAGGATAGCTCTTAAATGCTGTTCGTGCTCGTCCTTAGTCTTCGAGTAGATCAGAATGTCATCAATAAACACGATCACAAATTTATCCAAGTACGGCTTGCAGACTCTGTTCATTAGATCCATGAAAACTGCCGGTGCGTTTGTCAACCCAAACGGCATAACCAGGAACTCGTAATGTCCATAAAGAGTCCTAAAGGCCGTCTTCGGGATACTTTCCTCTTGTATCCTTAGTTGATGATATCCTGATCGAAGGTCAATCTTTGAATAAAAGCTCGAACCTTGCAATTGATCGAACAGGTCATCAATCCTTGGCAAAGGATATCTATTCTTGATAGTCAACTTATTGAGCTCGCGGTAGTCTATACACATATGAAAACTACCATCCTTCTTTTTGACGAACCGAACTGGAGCTCCCCAAGGTGAGAAGCTTGGCCTGATAAATCCTTTATCCAATAGCTCCTGAAGTTGTGTCGATAACTCCTGCATTTCCGAAGGCGCAAGTCTATAGGGTGCCTTAGCTACAGGCGCGGCGCCTGGAACTAAGTCAATGTGAAACTCGACTTGTCGCTGTGGCGGCAATCCTGCAAGTCTTCTGGAAAGACTTCAGGATATTCTTTTACGACTGGAATGTCTTCGATCTTTAGCTCCGCAGCTTCTTTATCCACGATGTGTGCTAAGAATGCAACACATCCCTTCTGTAAACACTTTCTAGCTTTCAGACAGCTGATAATCCTCAGAGGCGTATCACGCTTCTCTCCGTGCACTACGATCGTTTCTTCATCCGTCATTGGGATGCGGATGGTCTTTTCGTGGCAAATAATCTCGGCTTTGTTGCTCGATAACCAATCCATCCCTACTACCACGTCGAAGCTTCCCAACTCGACTGGCAGTAGATCTAGCGTAAATTCGTGTCCTCCCAGTTCTATCACGCATCCTCTGATGACTTCACCTGTTTCAACTAGTTTCCCATTCGCCAATTCAATCGAGTACGGAACGTCTAACTTATTAGCAGTTAATCCAAGCATATTCTTAAATTCTATCGATACGAAACTATAATCGGCACCAGTATCAAACAGAACAGATGCAAAACGTTGGTTTATAGGGAACGTACCAGTGACTACGTTTGGATCCTGGCGCGCTTCCCTTGCGCCGATGTTAAAGACTCTTCCCCGTGCTTGGTTCAGTTTTGGGCATTCCCTCTTAAAGTGCCCAACGTCTCCACAATTGAAGCATCCCGGTCCACGACCATTCCCATTCCCATTTCCACCTTGAGTGTGGTTTTGGTTGCGATTTCCACTCCCAGCTTGATTCGCAAAATCTCCACGGTTTCCATTTCCGCCATTACCTCCTTGTTGGCGGTTTCCATTACCATTCCCATAACCTCGATTACCACCACGCCCAGTACCAGTTCCGGCCCAACATGTATCCTTCGAGTGGCCGTTCTTTCCACATGACTCACATTTTCTCAATCCGCACTGGCCAGAATGATGGCGCTGGCATGTATCACACTTGGGCAGAGTGCCCATATAACTTTTTCCTCTGCTTTCAACACCGGTTTTTGGCCCTAGCCGGTGTGCTCGACTCACCCTTCTTGCTTACGTTGCTGGTACCTTGCTTGAAATTGGAAAATTTCCGCTTGTTTTCACCAGACGACTCCACATGTGTTTCCTTTTTCTTCTGATCAGAAACTGAGAACTTGTTCAACCTAGTGGCCTCTTCAGTAAGCGCCACACTGAGGTCGATGGCTTCCGTGATCGTTGCAGGCTTGGATGTGGTAACCATACTCATGATTTGGGGTGCCAGTCCCCAGATGAATCGCTCAATACATTTAAACTCGGGCGTGACCATATACGGCACTACATGAGACAAATCATGAAACCTTTGAACATATTCTGCAATCTTAGGACCATCCATTCTTAGATTCCAGAACTCAGTTTCTAGCTTCTGTATTTCAGCTCGCGAGCAGTACTTCTTTCTCATTAGCTCTTTTAGCTCAGCCCATGTTAGCGCGTATGCTGCCGCTTCTCCCAACGTTTGCACTTGCAGTTTCCACCACGATAGGGCACCATCCAGAAACAGCCCTGAGATGTAGGTCACTTGTTGCTCAGGAGCGCATTTGCTCATTCGTAGGACAGAGTCTGTCTTCTCAGCCCACCTAACAAACGCAACAGCACCTCCAGTGCCATTGAAATTCCCGGGTTTACAGTCAAGGAATTGCTTGTAGGTGCACCCTGCACATACGTTAGCATTTACAAATGGTATCAGCGGGCGTGCTAGAAATATCCAAATGTATTGTAATATGTCTTAACGACTTGACATTACCGTTGGGTGGATTGTTATTGCCGTTGTTGTTATTGTTGTTCGAAGTGTTCCGGCTTGTTTCTGTTTGGGAGGCCGCGTACTGTGCTATAGCTGCGGCAATTATCCCCTGGAGTTCCGCCTCGTTAGCAGGCATGCGTACATCGCGTCTTGGAGGCATCTTCTAAAAGATGATTATATAGGTCAGGTAATAGTAGGTATAATAAACTTACATAAACAGTAACATCCATCAAGCACATAACATCTCATGTTATAACATAAAACAAATAACTCAACAAAGCATGTAGTGAGAATGTTGCCATTGAGCCTTCATTAATCACGACCACGATATTGTTTTTACAAGTTTTATAGTAAATCATACATCCAAATGATATCATAGGGTCACATCACCCTCAAAAATACAAATCAAACTACCACTATCATATACAAAAGTGTGATCTATCAAAAGTTCTTCATGTGCTGGCTCAATCGCGACTTTCTCACCAAAATAACCGACCTGCATCAAACCAAAAATACCTATGCTGATGGCGGAGGAGGAGGAGGAAAATGAGAGAAAAGTAAGCGACGCATGAGCATCCAATCCTCCTCTAAGGCACGATAGGCGCGCAGCAAATATGCAATCTGCTGCTCAGATGTCAAGAAACAAACGTCTGAATCAGGGGAAAGTGGACGGGGAGTGTGTGGTGCTGCAAAGGGGGTCTGACAGTGACAAGGCGGACGTGGAGCTCTCTCCAACTCCTGAATACGACGGCTCAGTGCGTCCTGCTGTAGCTGCAGTGACGCAAGTATATCCTCAGTAGTGTACCCCATATGAAATGGGTGGTACGGGTCAGATAGTGGCATAACAGGGGGCATAGTCCACAAAAACGACCCGCTCGATGGTGTGAAAGATGGTGCAGTAGGTGGTGCAACATGAGGAAACTGTGACAGAAACGGAAAAGATGATGACAGTACGGGTGGAACAGAAACAGACGGCTGCCTCGATGAACTCTCTCCAGGACGAGGTAGCGGTATGTCCTGGAGGAATGTGATGGGAAGATCAGTACGATGGACGTCAGTGGTGTGTGGGTGAAACAATGGGATATCAGTGGGTGCAGAAATAGGTGCTACGGGAGGAGTGACGGGTATCATAAACAGTGGGTAATCATCATCGTCGATCCACCCGTTGAGGGTGTCAGCGTATCGAGGGTCAACATGCGTGGTGAACGGTGCATGATCAGCATGCACAGGGGCTGAAACAGGTACTACAGGTGCAACAATGGGTGCATCAATAACAGGATCATCCACCACTGGTGGAACAATAATGGGAAGGTCAGCAATGGGTATGTCATCAACAAGAGGTGCAATGGCCGGTGCACCCATATCTAGCAGTGCCATGGCTGGGGCATCATCAAGTACAGGGCCATGGTCAACAACAGGCTCTAGTGCTGCGACGGGCTTAGGGTCGACAAGATCCATATCAAAATCGGCTGGAATGTCGAACAACGGATCAATGGGAGCCACTGGCGCCTCTAAGGGCTGGTCCATATGAATAAACTCGATATCATGATCAGGATCGAAACCAGGGGGAAAAACTGGGTCAAAATCGTCATCGATCTCGTGGTCAAACTCAAACTCGTGTAACGGACCAGGTGCAGCTGACATCGCTACGTCGGGGTCAGTGTCAGGGGAGTGATGTTGCACACCCTGGTCGTGCAAAGACGCAGATGCCATAGACTCCAATGAGTCTGGAACAGGTGAACCAACGGGAGCCTCCTCTACAGGGGCCTCAGCAATAGGAAGGATAGCATCAACATCGATCGAGGCCCCGCCCTCATAGTCGTCCTTAGGGGGACCCTCCTCGAACAGATCAATGTCGTCATCAGATACGGCATCGTGTGGCATATCTATCACAGGGAAAACAGCAAGCGGAATGGGAGCAGGGATCACCGCAAGAGGTAGATCCCCAGCAGGAATGCCATCAGCAGGCTCAACTCCGATGTCTGGCAGCGCGAACGGCTGAAAATCATCATCATCTGTACTCGTGGTGTCGGACGTGTAGACGTCTCCCTCTGACGGTATCTCATCGTCTGACACAACTGCCATGGGGTCCACTGTGTCTGATACTCCAGTGTCGGAAGAAGAAACCATGGTGTCTGTAACACAACCACACACATGCACATATATCAACATAACATCAAATAAACATGTAAGTCACAACAATGCAAGTAAGCAATCCTCCTAGTCTTCCCAGACTACCCTCCTAGCCTCTTAGACTGAACTTCCTAGCCTCTCAGACTAATTCCCTGGTCTCTAAGACCAACCTCCCAGTCTCTAAGACTAAATCCCTGGTCTCTAAGACCAACTCCCTGGTCTCTAAGACCAAAACCTCCCAGTCTCTAAGACTAAACCTCCCCAATCTCTAAGATTGAACCCTTCAGTCTCTAAGACTAAACCTCCCCAGCCTTTAAGGCTAACCCTCCCTCAGCCTCTAAGACTGAACCTCCCCAGCCTCTAAGGCTGAACCTCCCTCAGCCTCTAAGACTGAAATATAATTTTTGAAAAGTGTATTTGTGCCTTTTTGTTTGTAAAAATGTTTTGTACCCTGGATCTAGACATTTAGTGTATGCAATGTAAAATGTTTTCGTGAGAGCCCTAGTGATCATAGTCTAGACTCGAGAAAGAATCCTAGTTTGCTATGATTGAGGCTCTGATACCAAGCTGTCACACCCTGGCTTTTGCGGAAGCGTGGGTTTATTTTGTGACACCCCAAGAAAACCAGAAAAACCATGCAACTTAACTAGCTTCCTCAGTGAGTACGTACCAAATTTCGGGACGAAATTTCTTTCAACTTGGGGATAATGTGACAACTCGTACTTCAGAACTTATCTTTGTACTTTGATGTAACGTTTGTGGATCCTATGTGATTATGTGAACCTTGATGATTAATGAAATGTATGTTTGATATGTGTTTATGTGTAACGAATGTATGTATATAAACAAACCAATCGCACAACAAACAACCTGAACGCACAAGCCTTTGGGCTGTGGTTCCTTAGCACTCTCGGCCCACACCCTGTTGTGATTGAACCGAATGGGCAGCCCATTAGAAGGGTTCGGCCCACTCCCTTGTGTCGCATAACCTAATGAGGAGAGTGTATACTCCTCATTGGTTGCAAACCTCTTCACACACACCAAACCCTAGTTCTCTCATCTCCTCTCTCTCTAGTTCGACGGCAATCCTCATAGCCGAAGCCCCCATCTCGATCAACCTAGTTCTTTGACTTCCGGTTAGTGTTTTAATTATTAATTGTATGGTACTTGATGATTGTGATCTACATGTTTCTACATAATGATTTAGAGAATGTTATATGATTGCTTATGATTGTAAAATCACTAAGGTTGTTCATGTAGATCGACTCATTTGTGTAGGGTGTTTAGATTGATTTAGAGTTGATTGAGAACCGAATAGATGTTAATCAGCTGTTATGTTTCTGCCTTTCGGATTGCTTGCTTGGTGATGTTGAAAGCTTTAAATCTGATAGTTTGAATGTTTTAAGATATTGATATGATTGAAACACGATTAAGGTTCATAGAGATTTGATGCTAAAAACCCTTGTTTGATTGATAAATTGTATGAATGGAAACTGTTAGTGTGTTGATTGATAACTTCATAAATGGAAACAATATAACTGATTGCATGATTTTAGGGAATTAGATAACGAATCGCACAAGACTCCATGATCGCACAAGATCAGATCATACAAGATCTGATCTGATCGCACAAGGCAGTCGCACAAGATAGACTGATGTACAATTTGTTAGAACACAGTGTACAACACCATATTGCATGATCGCAAAAGACCTTGTGGATCGCACAAGACGGTGCCGGTCGCATAAGGCTTGGGCCACACACACGAACACTTGGGCTGTTGGGCCTTAAAGCCCAGAACCCAGTCACACAAGTTTGGTCCAGTCGCACAAGCTGAACTGGACCGCACAAGTTGATTTCTGTTTTTGTTTGGGCCGCGTATGCTATTGGATTACTTATATTTTTGGGCCGGGCTTATGATTGGATCGCACAACATGCTGTGGATCGCACAAGGTTGTGCTGATCGCACAACATGTTGGGCCGAGTTATGTTTGGACTTTTTGTGTATGCTAAACAGTTATATTTTAAAGTGTTCTATGTGTATGCCATGATCAATACGTGTTCGCAACCTGATAGTTCTGTGTAAACCTACGTGCACTACTTGAACCTAGACCTGACTTGTATGGTAACCATGTTAGGACGTGGTTGACCACTAGGAGCTCAATCGACCTTTACTTATCTGCCGAGCTAACCTAAGGTGAGTTCACACTTTCTACAAAGCATGGAAATTCCCGGTGGGTTGGGAATGGGTAAAGGAATAGGGATTCCTCGTCCTTCTTGGGCAGGACAGTACGGGTTAAGGAATGTAATTCCTCGAACCCTTGGATAGTTTAAATTTCACTAGACCAAAACTCTATCACGAAGTCCCTCCTTTTTATATCGACTTAATCGCCGGGCCAATGGCGAGCGGGTCATTAGTTAGATAGCGCTATTTAGGTCTGACAAGCCTCACACCGTGCCGCAGAGGACGGGCGTGAACTAATGGATCTGGGCACGTCAATGATGATAGACATTGACGCTAAGGGCACATAAACATGACTAAAGTTAGTGGTCGATATGGTAACGAGTCTAGTAGTATAAACATGGGGTAGCCTCCACGGCTGGATTGCCAGAGTAAACGGGATTAAACAAAACACGCTTTCAACTATGGGGTAACCCCCACGGCAAGGATGCCAGTTAAAGGAAACTATGTTTTTGGAATAACTTAAACCAACACCCAACTGTGAACTCGCTCAACTTTGTTGTTGACTCGTTACTACATGCTTTGCAGGTCACTAGGTTTAGCAGGAGCTTGCATGGGGAAGAGTCGTTGTGGAGCATGGACATTGAGTGTTCATGATAAACTTAAACATTATTAACCTATGCTTTGGTTTTAGACATTATGCTTCCGCTTGCAACTTAAACTATGTTTTGATTTGGACACCAATTATATTGTGTTGGGTTTTATGTTTACTTACATGCTTGTTCAATACGATTGGTGGCTTGATCCTGGTCATGTCACGCCTCCAAGCGGTGATACTCCGCATGTGGATTTTGGGGGTGTGACAGATTGGTATCAGAGCCATTGGTTATAGTGAACTTGGTTTTAATAAAGGGAAAAAGTTTTTGTTAAAACCAGACTATAACCTGTACAGTGCTCAACGATCCACAACAACGCTTCACTCCACGTGCAAGGCTCGACATTCTAGGTGATATGATTTATGTTTACATTGTCTACTTGCTAGATTACATAGAACTTTGCTTATGGTATGCTTAGATAAACGTAACCACTATTGTTTGGAAACCCGTGTGTGCTTACTCCCTTCTATCATCGCACTTTCGCGAACCCCTCTCACTCATGTTTCCATTGATATGAAGATCATGGCTGGACGTGTTAACATGACTCAAGCCCAGTTGACGGCTCTGATTAACCAACAAGTTGCTGCGGCACTTGCAACCGCTCAGGCTGGAGGTATACCCTGCCATCTCAACTCCCTCTAGGATCCCTAGATCCTACTCTCGTGAACCAACCTTTGTGTTAAACCTTGTCCTTTCTTACTCTCACGACAGGTCAACCTGCACAGCCTCCTGTGTGCACTTTCAAGACCTTTATGGACTGTCGACCTAGTACCTTCAGTGGTACCGAAGGAGCTGTAGGTCTCCTCCATTGGTTTGAGAAACTCGAATCTGTCTTCGAGATGTGTGAATGCCCTGAGGCTCGTAGGGTGAAGTATGCTACTGGTACTCTCAAAGGTATAGCGCTCACATGGTGGAACGCTCAAGTCCAAATGCTGGGGTTGGTTGCTGCTAATGCCACCCCATGGAACAACTTCAAGGAACTGATCAAAGTGGAGTATTTCAATCGTGATGACATCCACAAGCTGGAGGTAGAGTTCTTCAACCTCAAGATGACGGGGTCAGAAATTGAAGCGTACACAAAAAGATCGAACGAGATGGCTATCTTGTGTCCTACTATGGTGGATCCTCCCATCAAACGTATTGAACTGTACCTTAAGGGTTTAGTGCCAGAGATTCAAAGTCATGTGACTTCAGCTAACCTCGCCACCATCCAGCAAGTTGTTCAATTGGTCCATCGTCTCACTGATCAGGCGGTGGAGCAGAACAGATTACCAAAGCGTATTAGTGATACAGCTACTTCAGATGCTCCTAGTGACAACAAGCGAAAATGGGATGGAGCTTCAAACAAAGGTTCAACTTCTGTTCAATCTCAGTCTCAGCAGAGAAGGACTGACGACTACAAGAGCCCTAGTCAGCAATCATCTGGTAGTCAATGTCAAGGAGGGTACAGGGGGGTTCACCCCAAATGCAATCGCTGTAACCTACACCACAGCGGGCCATGCACTAGGAGTAACTGTCATCGGTGCAACAAGCCAGGCCATGCCACAAAAGATTGTAGGAGTTTACGCCCCACGAATCAGAATCGTCAGCACCAACAAGCCCCACAAAATCAACGCCAGCAGCAGCAAGGTATCAACAGAGGGTGCTTTCAGTGTGGAGCTGAAGGCCACTTCAAGAGAGACTGTCCACAGCTAAACCGGAACCAGAACAACAACAACAATAACCAGGGGAATGGTAACAATGGGGGCAACAACGACGGAAATGGTGCCAGGGGTCGGGTATTCGTTATTGGCCAGGGTGAAGCGAGGAATGATCCCAATGTTGTGACGGGTAAGTTCCTACTGGACGACTTTTATGTTACTGTTTTATTTGATTCGGGTGCCGATACTAGCTACGTGTCCTTAAAAGTTAGTCAAATACTTAAGCGTACCCCAACACTTTTGAACACCGAACACACTGTAGAGCTAGCTAATGGTAAGAGTTTAGAGGCCACACATGTAGTCAAGGGTTGTAACCTTGTTCTTGCTAATCAGACCTTCTCTATCGACCTCATTCCTATCGTTCTGGGTAGTTTCGATGTTGTCATTGGGATGGATTGGTTATCCCAACACCGAGCAGAGATTCTTTGCAATGAGAAGACTGTCCGTATTCCTCGTTCAGGTGATGAACCTCTCATGATTCGTGGCGACAAGAGGGGTGCTGTTGAGAGCATCATCTATTTCCTTAAGGCCCAGAAGTGTTTGCGAAAGGGCCACACTGCTATTTTGGCTCTCGTTACTGACACCTCGAAGAAAGAGAAGCAGATAGAAGATTTTCCGATCGTACGTGACTTTCCTGAGGTATTCCCTGAGGAATTACCTGGTCTTCCGCCTCATCGACAAGTCGAGTTACAAATCGTGCTAGCTCCTTGAGCAGCGCCCATAGCTCGAGTGCCCTATCGTCTAGCTCCATCGGAATTGGAAGAACTATCTACGCAGTTACAAGAACTCTTGGACAAGGGTTTCATTTGTCCTAGCTATTCGCCCTGGGGAGCTCCAGTCTTGTTTGTGAAGAAGGACGGTACCTTCCGTATGTGTATTGACTATCGCGAGATCAACAAAGTGACCGTGAAGATTCGCTATCCTCTTCCACGTATTGATGACTTATTCGACCAGCTGCAAGGGTCGAGCTTCTATTCAAAGATTGATCTAAGATCGGGATATCACCAGCTGAGAGTCCGAGAAGAGGACGTCTCCAAAACAGCCTTTAGAACTCGTTATGGACACTACGAGTTTTTGGTCATGCCTTTTGGGCTGACAAACGCACCTGCGGTTTTCATGGACCTTATGAATAGAGTGTGCAAGCCTTACCTGGATAAGTTCATTATAGTTTTCATCGACGACATCCTGATCTATTCGAAGAGTCAGGAGGAACACGAGCACCATCTACGACTCATTTTGGAACTCCTTTGAACAGAACAGCTTTATGCTAAGTTTTCGAAATGTGACTTATGGCTTCGTGAAGTCCATTTCCTAGGCCACGTGGTAAACAAGGATGGGATTCATGTTGATCCATCCAAGGTAGACTCGATTAAGAACTGGCCTGCACCCCGTACACCAACAGAAATCCGCCAATTCTTGGGTTTGGCGGGCTACTATAGAAGGTTTATCAAGGATTTCTCCAAGATTGCGCAACCTCTCACCTCACTAACTCAGAAAGGCGTTGTCTATCGTTGGGGTACTACACAAGAATCAGCATTTCAGCACTTAAAGGATAGACTTTGTAGCGCACCTATCCTTTCATTGCCAGAGGGCACAAACGATTTTGTGGTTTATTGTGACGCATCCATCCAAGGACTTGGATGTGTGCTGATGCAACGTGACAAGGTCATTGCTTATGCTTCACGTCAACTTAAGATTCACGAAAGGAATTACACTACACACGATTTGGAGCTGGGAGTTGTTGTCTTCACACTCAAGATATGGAGACATTACCTGTACGGTACCAAGTGCACCATTTACACCGATCACAGGAGTCTCGAGCATATCTTCAAACAGAAGGAGTTAAACATGCGTCAACGTCAATGGGTCGAGCTTTTGAACGATTACGAATGCGCAATCAAGTACCATCCGGGCAAAGCCAATGTTGTGGCCGACGCCCTTAGTCGAAAAGATAATACACCTAAGCGTGTGCGAGCATTACAACTCACTATCCAATCTAGTCTTCCTGCTCAGATACGGGATGCTCAGGTTGAAGCATTGAAAGCAGAGAACATCAGGACTGAAGCCCTACTCGGCTCAAGGCAACGATTAGAACAAAAGAAAGACGGCGCCTACTACGTAACAGGACGCATTTGGGTCCCACTCTATGGCAACTTACGAGAACTTGTAATGGATGAAGCACATAAGTCTCGTTACTCGGTACATCCTGGTTCGGATAAGATGTACCACGACTTGAAAACTACGTATTGGTGGCCTAGCATGAAAGCTCACATAGCAACTTATGTTGGCAAGTGTTTGACTTATGCGAGAGTCAAGACTGAATACCAGAAACCATCAGGCCTACTCCAACAGCCAGAAATACCGCAATGGAAATGGGAGCAAATTTCCATGGATTTTGTTACTGGCCTGCCTAGATCTCAATGTGGGAATGATACTATTTGGGTGATCGTGGATCGACTCACAAAGTCTGCACACTTCTTGACTATCAAGGAAACGGATAAGTTCTCCACTCTAGCAGACGTCTACCTTAAGGAAGTTGTCTCGAGGCACGGGGTGCCAACCTCTATTATTTCCGATCGTGATGCATGTTTTACTTCTGAACTGTGGCAAGCAATGCATAAATCTTTTGGCTCTCGTTTAGACATGAGCACAGCTTATCACCCTCAGACGGATGGGCAGTCTGAGCGCACTATTCAAACTTTAGAAGACATGCTTAGGGCATGTGTGATTGACTTTGGGAACGGCTGGGAAAAACATCTGCCACTTGTGGAATTCTCGTATAATAACAGCTACCACACCAACATCCAGGCCGCTCCGTTTGAGGCATTGTACGGGCGTAAATGCCGATCACCTCTTTGCTGGGCAGAGGTGGGTGATAGTCAGATCACTGGCCCAGAACTTGTGGTAGACACAACAGAAAGAATTGCTCAGATACGGCAACGAATGGCGGCAGTCCGTGACCGTCAGAAAGCTTACGCGAATAAGCGCAGGAAACCACTCGAGTTCCAGGTTGGGGATCGAGTGCTACTCAAAGTCTCACCTTGGAAAGGTGTTGTTCGTTTTGGCAAACGAGGCAAACTCAACCCGCGATACGTTGGGCCATTCGACATTATAGAAAAAATAGGCAAGGTGGCCTACAAACTGAACCTACCAACAGAACTCAGTGGAGTTCACAACGTATTTCACGTCTCAAATCTGAAGAAGTGTCTGTCAGATGAGACCCTCGTAGTTCCTTTGAAGGAGCTCACTATCGATGAACAGTTGCGATTCGTCGAGGAACCAGTTGAAATCACGGACCGAGATGTTAAGGTCCTCAAGCGCACCAGAATACCCCTTGTTCGAGTTCGTTGGAACTCCCGTCGTGGCCCAGAGTTCACCTGGGAACGCGAAGACCAAATGAAACAAAAGTATCCCCTATTGTTGGACAACAGTACAACCACTACTGAGGCTGAAGTTACTGTGGAATTTCGGGACGAAATTCCAAACCAACGGGGGAAGGATGTGACACCCCAAGAAAACCAGGAAAACCATGCAACTTAACTAGCTTCCTCAGTGAGTACGTACCAAATTTCGGGAGGAAATTTCTTTCAACTTGGGGATAATGTGACAACTCGTACTTCAGAACTTATCTTTGTACTTTGATGTAACGTTTGTGGATCCTATGTGATTATGTGAACCTTGATGATTAATGAAATGTATGTTTGATATCATTTTATGTGTAACGAATGTATGTATATAATCAAACCAATCGCACAACAAACAACCTGAACGCACAAGCCTTTGGGCTGTGGTTCCTTAGCACTCTCGGCCCACACCCTGTTGTGATTGAATCGAATGGGCAGCCCATTAGAAGGGTTCGGCCCACTCCCTTGTGTCGCATAACCTCATGAGGAGAGTGTATACTCCTCATTGGTTGCAAACCTCTTCACACACACCAAACCCTAGTTCTCTCATCTCCTCTCTCTCTAGTTCGACGGCAATCCTCATAGCCAAATCCCCCATCTCGATCAACCTAGTTCTTTGACTTCCGGTTAGTGTTTTAATTATTAATTGTATGGTACTTGATGATTGTGATCTACATGTTTCTACATAATGATTTAGAGAATGTTATATGATTGCTTATGATTGTAAAATCACTAAGGTTGTTCATGTAGATCGACTCATTTGTGTAGGGTGTTTAGATTGATTTAGAGTTGATGATTTAGAACCGAATAGATGTTAATCAGCTGTTATGTTTCTGCCTTTCGGATTGCTTGCTTGGTGATGTTGAAAGCTTTAAATCTGATAGTTTGAATGTTTTAAGATGTTGATATGATTGAAACACGATTAGGGTTCATAGAGATTTGATGCTAAAAACCCTTGTTTGATCGATAAATTGTATGAATGGAAACTGTTAGTGTGTTGATTTATAACTTCATAAATGGAAACAATATAACTGATTGCATGATTTTAGGGAATTAGATAACGAATCGCACAAGACTCCATGATCGCACAAGATCAGATCATACAAGATCTGATCTGATCGCACAAGGCAGTCGCACAAGATAGACTGATGTACAATTTGTTAGAACACAGTGTACAACACCATATTGCATGATCGCACAAGACGGTGCCGGTCGCACAAGGCTTGGGCCACACACACGAACACTTGGGCTGTTGGCCCTTAAAGCCCAAAACCCAGCCGCACAAGTTTGGTCCAGTCGCACAAGCTGAACTGGACCGCACAAGTTGATTTCTGTTTTTGTTTGGGCCGCGTATACTATTGGATTACTTATATTTTTGGGCCGGGCTTATGATTGGATCGCACAACATGCTGTGGATCGCACAAGGTTGTGCTGATCGCACAACATTTTGGGCCGAGTTATGTTTGGACTTTTTGTGTATGCTAAACAGTTATCTTTTAAAGTGTTCTATGTGTATGCCATGATCAATACGTGTTCGCAACCTGTTAGTTCTGTGTAAACCTACGTGCACTACTTGAACCTAGACCTGACTTGTATGGTAACCATGTTAGGACGTGGTTGACCACTAGGAGCTCAATCGACCTTTACTTATCTGCCGAGCTAACCTAAGGTGAGTTCACACTTTCTACAAAGCATGGAAATTCCCGGTGGGTTGGGAATGGGTTAAGGAATAGGGACTCCTCGTCCTTCTTGGGTAGGACAGTACAGGTTAAGGAATGTAATTCCTCGTCCTCTTGGACAGTTTAAATTTCACTAGACCAAAACTCTATCACGAAGTCCCTCCTTTTTATATCGACTTAATCGCCGGGCCAATGGCGAGCGGGTCATTAGTTAGATAGCGCTATTTAGGTCGGACAAGCCTCACACCGTGCCGCAGAGGACGGGCATGAACTAATGGATCTGGGCACATCAATGATGATAGACATTGACGCTAAGGGCAGATAAACATGACTAAAGTCAGTGGTCGATATGGTAACGAGTCTAGTAGTATAAACATGGGGTAGCCCCCACGGCTGGATTGCCAGAGTAAACGGGATTAAACAAAACACGCTTTCAACTATGGGGTAACCCCCACGGCAAGGATGCCAGTTAAAGGAAACTATGTTTTTGGAATAACTTAAACCAACACCCAACTGTGAACTCGCTCGACTTTGTTGTTGACTCGTTACTACATGCTTTGCAGGTCACTATGTTTAGCAGGAGCTTGCATGGGGAAGAGTCGTTGTGGAGCATGGACATTGAGTGTTCATGATAAAGTTAAACATTATTAACCTATGCTTTGGTTTTAGACATTATGCTTCCGCTTGCAACTTAAACTATGTTTTGATTTGGACACCAATTATATTGTGTTGGGTTTTATGTTTACTTACATGCTTGTTCAATATGATTGGTGGCTTGATCTTGGTCATGTCACGCCTCCAAGCGGTGATACTCTGCATGTGGATTTTGGGGGTGTGACATACTTGGTGTGACTTCTTAATACCATAGCACACTCATAACAATGCTATATGAAAATAAAACACATGATTGTCATCCATTCATGAAGTTTTAAACGTTACCACAACATCATTGTTTTAAAAGTTGACACATAAAACGACATACGATCATGACATAATTAAAAACATGTTCATACGACACGACAAAAGACTTGACAAGAAATACGGTTTAAGACTTGTAACCCGTCCAGGCAAGGGTCACACCTCTTAAACCTGGATGACATCATTATTCCCTACGCAGCTTGACGTGATTGCATACTTTGCCAGATCCATTAATTTCCTGAAATACATGTAGTTTGAAAAATCAACAAAAGTTGAGCGAGTTCATGTAAAAGTGAGTATGTATAAACCTTTGTAGTATGTATGAAAATCCCTGGTATGTAGCAATAAGTAAAAAAGAGATCACCATTGGGTTGCAAAGCCAATGATATGTGTGAAGTGATGCAGGAACACTCAAACCTAGCAGATTTTTGCGTCGGGCTCAAAGTCACCCCATGGTCCGCTCAGTGGACTCAAGAGTTGGGCTCGCTACACCCAAATAGATCTATCACTCATGACCCTCGGTCCTACAACGAGGATTAATGGCCCCAAGTACCACCTACCCACTCACATGATCTAAGTAGTATACCCTCCTTAAGCTAACCATACCATGTATAAAAGTGTCTGTAATTACTGTAACATGTATTCCACCCCCAAAGTATAAAAACTGAAAACAGTTAAGAGAAAAGGGGGACATGAACTCACAGAAGTGCGTATCCTGTAACGTCAACCTCAAACTGGATCTGCTGCGTGACGACCTACACGTACTAATGTCTATTAGACGAATGGGCCGTGCCTTGGCTTAGGAATTAGCGTTTTTGAGTTGCGTTACTATGATATAGTACTTGTTAAAATAATATTAATTATTTTAACTTAACTTTTGTATTTAGGAAAATAGTTAGGCAACTATTTTGTATCCACACTTCTTATTTATTTTATAAGTGTAATTTCCTTCCCAAGGATGGGGGTCTTTATACATGTACACTTGTAATTCCGAAAAATATATTTTAAGTCCCACTTAGAAAATATATTTAATTTACTTGTCTAAAACATCTTAATTCCAAAATATATATATTTTTCTCAAAAATATTATATTTTACTTCATAATTTTCCCAAAATAATACTTTACCAAAAATATGTGTATAAGGGTATTTTTCCGAATTACTACATAAGTTACGTTTTAGTGTGTCGTAATACCACAATACTTGTGCAACTTAGATAATTATTTTGTGAGGGTTTTAGTATTATTTTGGAGTCGTAATTTTTTTATGGTGTCGTAAGTTATATTATTTTTACCCTAAAAATAATATAGCTAGTTCACATAATAAACGAACAATCACACAAGAGTTTTAGTAATAAATATATATTCTAAATATATATTTATCAAATTTTATTTACGAAAATCAACCTCCGGTATTTTGGTAATTTTTTTTATAATAAAAATCATGGCGAAGTTTATTTCGAAAGTAAAGTTAAAAATATATTTGTAAATACTTGTTAGAAAAATATTTCTAAGTGTTGAAATTTTTAGAAAATTTTCGCCAGAGTTTTCTTTGTAAATGGAGGCGTCCACGCTTACTAGCGTATCATTTTCTTTTCAAAAATTCATTCAAACAATTCTCAACCATCAACATACAATCTCTATTTATCAACTTGTCAAAAATAAGCATAAACCATAAACTTATGAACTTGAGAAGTCTATAAAACATGTAATAACTTACTAGTGGACATAGTGAGTCTTGTTACCTTTAAAAATGTGATTAGTTTCTTAAAAACTTTATTTTTAAAGGATTTGAACATTTACAACTTCTAGTCATGATTTCTAAAAATACTTCTTTGTGAAATTCTCTTTTAACACAAATGTTTATACACTTGTTTACCCACTAAAAATACGATTAGTTTATGTAAGATCAAACTTTTAACAAAACTCATGCTCTTCACTTGGTTCTTTCGAAAAACCACTCATAGATCTTTAGATCTACAAGATCATAACTTATTTTGATCTTTATTTTTCAAGAAACTTTCATTTATTCAAGTTCATAGTTTGTATGGATGATTTCATCATCCTACACATTTTTAACCTTCACATCTTGCTAGTTCATGTCTTTAAACATGATCTAGCAAGCCTATGTGATGAACCATAACATTTTTACTAACAAACAACATACAACAAACATAGCAACATAAGAACAACATGATTTCATCTTTATTTTAACCATACATCATCTCTAGTTAGTTTATACTTCAAGACTTTGATTATGTTCTTTAGAGTTCTCAATATTTCACCATTCTTTTCACTATTAACCAACAAAAATATGAACAAGATGTAGATCTAAGGCACTTACTACTAGCACAAGGCTAGGGAAGTTTCAAAGCGTAAAAGTGTTGGATAAAAGAAAACGAGAGCGGTCCTTGACAAATCGTGAGCTCCACACTCCGTGATTCGCCTTGTTACACCTTATAATGCCCTTGGAATACTTGGATTGAATTGGAAAATGGTGGAAGTGTATAGAGTATGTTCGGCCGAAGCTTTGCAAGAGGGGGAAAAGAATTGTTTTGTGTTTGTGGTTAGTGGGAGTGATGGTTATTTTATAATCTAAATGCTCTTATCCATTGGTTATAATGTCAACAATAGTACAAGCACAAATCAATTCATATCTTAACAAAATTGCATGGGGAAAGAAGACTTATTCGAATCTTATGGTGGAGATTAAGAAATCGTATGGTGGGGGGGGCATAAGGACCGATTACATGCAATGGGGGGGGGGGGGTTATGTGAAAGTTATTTGGTAAATAGTGAGTAGTTAGGGGGTGCTAGATGTAATTGTTAGTACAATAATAATCTTCTCACAATCCCAAGGTCAATTGCATGGGGAATGAAGACTTTTCTTGAGTTGGCCATATGGGTGTCGTAGGTTTGAGAGGGGGCCATATGTGCCGCCATTTTCATGGGGGGGGGGGGTTAAGCGTATTATTTTGAGGGTAAATAAGTTAAATAGTGGGGGTTAAATGTTATGTCTAGTGTTTAGGGCGTACCGGGTATTATGTAAGGTGTTATAGTGCTCGGGGACCATAACTAGCTCAGAAAAAGTGTAACAATGTTTTTAATAATATTTTTGCGTTCCAGGTAAAGTCTAGTTGTTCGGTTGGGTGTTGTCCGTTTAAGTGCTAAATTAATCCACAAGGTGTCTTTTATAATACTTTTAGTGACACATTTAATTCCCAACACTTTGGAAAGTATCTATGACTATTTTGCCAAGTTTTTGCACTTTACTAGTATTATTAAATGCTGAATTTTGTTTAAAAGTGCAGAATTCTGCATTTAAAGTGTGTTTTTGGCACTTCCCGGCACTGTAACTATCAACTAGTGACGCAGTTTTATGGTCCTCACTTCCATACACTCCCTACTAGCGTAGTATTCTATCTCTGGCTCATACTGGCCTCAAAATATTGTCTGTCTAGGTGCTGGCATTGTCAGCATGTTTTCTGGGTTATCCACTCACTGTGCTAACTGTGCTTTGTGCATCAAGTTTGTCACTAATGTTTGTATGTAATAAATGGAGTGACAGTATAAAAGTGATGCATGTGTATGTATGTAACAGAAATCAGAAGGCAGTTTAATCACAGTTGTAATCAAGCACAGTCATTAAGCACAAATTAAATATTAATTAAGTGTACGGATACCTGTAAAAGTGAGGGTTGTCACATACTTGGGATTGTATCCCTGTTGACTCAAACCACTTAGCCGAGGGTAACGTCACCTTCAAAAGAGGGGCCTACCACATTACGCATTAATAACTTAATTAATTATCTTTCAATATTCTGACCCTTTAGGATTGTATCCTTACTGACTCAAACTACTGGGTTGAGGGTAACGTCACCTTCAAAAGAGGGGCCTACTACTATAACTAAGATAATCTCTTAAAAAGTGCAAAAATCATCAAAGGTTACACTAAAGGCGAGTCGGATTCAAGTGACTCATCTTGTCTATCTATTTTTATTTTATTTTTATTATCAACATTTTTAGTTTTTATTTTCATATTTAAAACCTTTTTCTCAATTTTTGATTTGATTAGACGTTGAGGATAAACCGGTACTAAAAGCTCTTGTGTCCTTGGATGACCTCGGTATCTTACCAACGCTATACTACGCTCACGATGGGTGCACTTGCCCAAATGTGTGTTTAGTGTTAGTAGAATATCGTGTTTTATAAATTTAAAACTTGACTAAAGTGTTAAAAAGGGCTTAAAATATAACTAAAAACCTATCACGCACTACGCACATCAAATTTTTGGCGCCGTTACCGGGGACACAAGGATTTTAAGAAAGTTAGGAATCAACGGCCTAATCGTTTTTCTTATGTTTCTATTTTTTAGGATTTTTCTTAATTTTCCAGCTTCTGCAGAGCTCAGCACGGGGTCGTGCCTGGTCGGACACGGGCCGTGCCCAGCATCGTTACTGGCAGTTTTTATTTTCCGAGTTACAGAGAGTTAAGCACGGGCCGTGTTGGTGCAGCACGGGGCCGTGTTGAACTCCCCAGTAACAGGGATCCGGAAAAAAATCACTGTAACTCCGACCACGGGGCCATGTTCAGCTGATAATGGGGCCATGGTAAAACTTCTGACCAACAATCTTTTTGTTTTTATCGCAGGACTTGGAACCCAGGCGCCGCACCTGAACTTCCTATGCAGTGCATGAGCTCCAGTTCCAATAAAGACATAAAAGAACCTCTAGATGAACCCGAACGCTTTCTAAGAAAAAGACATAAAGCTAAAAACCAAGAGAAAGTTTTGGGGGACCCACTTCCAATGGCGGATCAACATACTCTAATGGATTACCTACGGCCCACAGTAGGTAATCTCGGCGCCGCTATCAATGCACCGAATGTCGATGCCAACAACTTCGAACTTCGGCCGCATTTGATCCAAATGCTCCAAAACTACGCAAGTTTCCATGGGCTTGCGGATGAAGATCCCCATTTACATATTACCAACTTTTTGGAATTATGTGATACTTTCGGATCAACGGAGCATCAAATGACGCCATCCGCCTCCGAATGTTCCCATTTTCACTAAAAGACCGAGCTAAGGCTTGGCTTAACACCCTCCCAGTTGGATCGGTAAACACCTGGGATGAACTAGCCCAAAAGTTTTTGTATAAGTATTTCCCTCCTTCAAAAACAGCTAAATTAATGACTGAAATTAATACATACTCACAAGAAGACGGGTAATCCTTATATGAAACACGGGAAAGGTTCAAGGAGCTACTAAGAAAGTGTCCCCATCATGGTCATGCGGTATCGCAACAAGTATCCACTTTCTATAATGGGTTGTTGCCACACACATGACAAACACTTGACTCTAGCTCTGGGGAATTTCTAGGTAATCATCGCCCAAATGAAATTTATAATCAAATTGAGGAAATTGCTCAAAAAAAATTTCAGTGGCACACTCCCCGAGGCACAAAATTTATTGCCCCGGGCGCCCATAAGGTTGACGAAAGCACCTCTTTACAAGTCCAAATCGAGGCCCTCTATTCAACAATCAAAAAGTTAGAAATGGCAAAAACGGCCTCGGTTATGGCTTGTGAAGGGTGTGGTGGGCCAAATGAAAATTGGAGTTGTTTGAAAGAAATGGATAATCAAATGGAAATGGTAAACTATATTGATAAAAGACCTAGGGCGTCAGTCCCCCGACGGGTACCTACAACCAAGGATGGCGTAACCACCCTAACCTTGGTTGGAGAGAACCCGACAATAGTAGTAACCAACAAAATCAAAATCAATGAACAAACTTTCAACAACCAAGAAATGAGTCACAAAATTTCTCTCAACAACAACAAGGGGGACGAGAAAGGCTTGAAGATACTATCTCACGCCTCATCTCCGACACCGAAAAGAAAAACTCAGATCGATTTCAACAAATGGAATCGAACTTTAGAAATCAACAAGCTAGTGTTCAAAACATTGAAAAACAACTAAATCAGCTAGCTCAAAATTTCTCCGAGAGACCACAAGGCGTGTTACCCAGCAATACCGAAACCAACCCAAAGGCGCAAGTACATCTCATCTCGTTGAGAAACCGTACCATAGGTCCCGAGGAGGCTCCGCTACCTCTAACCGAAAAGAGCATGTCTAACCAAACCACAATTTCACCGACACCCCAAAAAGAGATGACTCCTCCACCGAATCAAGAGCCTACCAAGAATCCTCTGGTACCTTACCCCGGTCGGTTACTTCTCCAAAAGACCGATGAGCAATTCACAAAATTCATAAACTTACTAAAACAATTGCATGTCAATATTCCATTTGTAGAAATCCTCACTCAAATGCCTAAATATTCAAAATTTATGAGAGACTTTCTCAATCATAAAAGAAAAATTGAGTCATTGCAATTAGTTAATTTAAGTGAAGAATGCTCCGCCTTGCTACTCAACAAACTCCCACAAAAGAAGATTGATCCCGGAAGCTTCACCATCCCTTGTTCGATTGGGGGATCACCCATCCGCAATGCGCTAGCCGATCTTGGGGCTAGCATCAACCTCATGCCCGCATCAATGTTCGACCGACTCGGACTAGGGAAAACGAGCCCCACAAAGATGAGCATACAACTAGCCGATAGGTCCATTAAGTATCCACAAGGTGTCGCCGAAAATCTATTGGTAAAAGTCGGAGACTTTGTCTTCCCGACCGACTTTGTCATACTAGATATGGAGGAAGATACCGAGGTACCACTTATCTTAGGAAGACCATTCCTAGCCACTGCCCACGCAATGGTGGATATGAATGGTGGGAAATTAACATTGAGGGTTGGGGACAAGGAGATGGAATTTGGGGTTGGGAAAAGAGTAGAAGACGACGACTCGGTCAACAACATGAAAGTCATAGACTCAAGTTTGGATGATGCTCTCCGACGGTGCAACATCGGTTGCAAAACATCCCACTTGGGTAACATATGACTGACTTTGGGTCTAGCCAAGGACCCTTATAAACATGGCGCACCACGGAGGCATTCCGTGGAACTATCCTTAGTTTTAATTTAGATTAACTTTTATGCTTTCTAGTTTAGTTTTAATTTTCAGGAATAAAACACACTCGGAATGATGGAGGTTACTAAGGGAAACTTGAACCCACACCCCATGCACAATAACAGAGCTTCCCGACAATTTTTCTTCATTACAGCAAGTTCAGCACGGGGCCGTGGTCAGCCCAACACGCCCCGTGCCCAAGGTTCTGCAGAAAATGCCCAGTACAGGTAACTGGACACGGGGCCGTGTTCACTGAACACGCCCCCGTGCCCAGCCTTCTGTAAACTATGATACTGGCAATCTAAACACGGGGCCATGCCCGGATCAACACGGGCCCGTGTCCAGACGCCCAGTAACATAAATTTTTGTTTTAAACACCTTTTTACACATTCAATCAACCTAAAAACTTATTTTTCGGACACATTGAGGACAATTTGCAATTTAAGTTTGCGGGGGATGCTAAAACCTTGAATTTTGCAAGTCCTAATAACAAGCCTTACACGAAACTCTATAGGAACCGCTAATCACCCCCAAATTTTTGCAAAAACTTTTCATTGTTTTTACTTGTCTTGGTTTAATTCGGGAATAACAAGTTCTAAAAAGGTTATATTTTTACAAATTTACAACCGATAGCGTCGTGATATAAAGAACCAACATAAGAAAATTATGAAAAGACATGACAAATCTAGTTAAAATTTGATTATATATACTTTATCACATTATAAACCGATTCCCACAAAAAGTGAGTTTTGAGCCTTTATTGAGCATACAAATATACATCTTTAAACTAAATGCTCATTTTTTTCGTTTCTTGTGTGAATAGCCGCTTGGTTTCTTACGACTCTAGAACTTGCCATGACGATACATTCCTGGTCCTTACCAACTTAAACCCAAGTAAGTAAATGATTGAGGCATTAGGACTAACCCTTTTTCTTTTCAACACCATTATTTTTTAATTTTTTTATCACCTACCCAAAATCCCCCTAGTTAACCCATTTGAGCCTAAACCTTTTCATTTCTAAACCCACAAAACAAACACCCTTTACCCACCAAAACCCTTTTTATTTTTAAACCCTTTATTTTAGTAAAAAGCTCGGTTTTCATGTGACGCTCCTTATAAAAAAAATTGAAGAAGAATAGCAATAAACAAACAAGTTCCTCAAAGAAACTTTGTTTGAAAATGCTTTGTTTGAATAAAAAGTCGCAAAAACAAAAAGTTTACGACGACCGACGCTTTTTACGCTTTTTGCCCTTTTTACTAACCACTAACCCAAAACCACCTACCTTTAATCCAAGCCTAACCCTTCACCAAGTCCTCTTGGTATTTACAAAGGTTTATAGTTAAAAAGGAGGAGGATTGATTGCTTGGCAAGCATATGGTAGAAATAAGTTCTATGCCGGTCTCGAGTGTTTCACAAAAATACATTTTCGGCCGAGTGTTGAGTGATCTCCCGTGAGGTATGTGAACTTGTATATAAATGAAATTTTAAAAAGGCATGTTATACCCAAATAAGTAATTTCTCTTATGAAACGTTCAAAATAAATCATAAGGAATAGGATTGTAAATAACATAAAAATAAATCCTAATAAAGATCTTGGATTCCCGACACTCAAGACAAGCCCAAAAACTTCTCTTCTACCCATTCCATTTGGGAGTGTAAGCCACATTATAAAGAGTTTTGCCTGAGGACAAGCAAAGATTCAAGTGTGGGGGTATTTGATGTGTGTAAAATGCAATGTATAAATTACATCAAATGAGCCATGAAACTAACCCTTTTTAGTACTAATGCTGGAAAAAGTGTGCTTTTGTCTTCCTTTTATATTTACAGGATTAAATGAGCATAAATGAACAAAAGTAACAAATATGCAGCAAAATCTAACATAAATACAAGAAAAGGAACAAATGTGGCATGCCCGACTGTGACACCCGGCCTCTCAGGCCGTACCGGACAATCGTAATCTGTGTAGTAGACATGTAACATGACTATTTGTGACTGAATGTGATGTTAATATATGATATTTGATGTGATGGAAAATTTAGATGTGTGTAAAAATTATGTTGGCAACGATAAAACTAACGCTTATCGCGTAACGTTTAAAATGCGAAACGAACGTCGGTGACAACCCGATCAGTGTTAATATCCTAAAAAATAGTCTGTTATGATTAGAATAATAATTTTAATCATATCCGTGTGGAAAAATAATTTAAGACACTAAGAAACTCTATTTTTTCGAGTTTGAGAGCGTACCGCGCGATACTGTTCGAATTAAACAAAATACTGTCAACGCAGCCAGTCAAGGCAACTGGTAATTATTTCAGTAATAATTTTGAGTGATTATTTTTATAGAATGATAAAAATAATTTAAAACGCACTAAAACGGGATTAAAATGCTAGATAAAATACCCGGTAATCAGCAAAATACCTGTTTTTGAGTTAAATTACATATAATATGTGTAAGCATATATATATTTGTGAGAGGGGGGACATGTGGGCGGCACTTAGGGCAGCCACATTCTCTTGAGTCTCTCAAATTTTACACTTGTTATCACTAGAAAAGAAGGTGGTGATGATTAGGAACTTTTCATGCTTCCATAAACTTCAACTTTCAAGAAAACCCAATTCAAAATTCACTCTCTCTCTCTCCCTCATACCAAGCTCGGCCGAACACCCCATAACCAATATCCATTTTTATTTTTCAACTCAAATCTTGAAGATCATGTCCATTTTAAGGTGATTTCAAGCTCATAAGAAGGTTTGGAGGTGATTTCAAGTAGATTCAAGCAAGAACAATACCCTAAACCATCATCTTTATCAAAAACCCACTAAAAAACTTGAAGGTATAAAATATTTTCTTTAAATATTGTTCTTGATTCATAGTAACAAAGAAGATAATGAAAGTTTCTCTTGATTCTTGAATCTAAACATAAACTTGAAAATTTCAAACAAATGAGTTTTAAATAAAATCAAAATGAGTGTGTGCATGTATGTATACATGGCCGAGAATGATGTGTGTGTATGTGTATATTGCATTTTGAATTTTTGATGAAAGATTTCTTGATTATTTGATTTCTTGAAAAATAAGATGATTAAAGTAAGTGTTAGTTGTCATATAAGAATGTTCTAAAGTGATTTAAGATTTGAAAGTGATATGTTGAAAAGTGAAATTTTAGAAGTATATGTGTGTATAAATTTCGTGTATATGTGTATATATATATATGTATGCATGCATTAAAAATTGTTATACAATCTTAAAAGTGAAAGATCTAGGCATGAATGAACATGAATGACTTGAAGGAGTATTGTGTCATGTGTAATATTTGTAAAAATATTATGTTAGTGAAGTTTTGAGCATGATTAGATCATGAGTGATGATGATGATAATGAGTGAGTGCATTAAATGCACATATGTAAACATGCATGATGATATATGAACTTAAAAAGATGATTTGAACATGATATGATAAAAATCCATTTTGATCAGAATATAAACACTAAAATAAGAGTATTTTGAAGTTTTAATGATATATAACTTTGTCATAATGTTTGCTAGCTTTGCATGTTGTACATGGTGCATTAAAAGTTGTAAAATACGTGAAATCGCATGATTTATGTGACTTATACAAAAACTGCACTAATCTGATTATAACCATTATTTTTATCAGTAAATAACATGTATTATGTTAAAATATCAAATCGTTTCGAATTAGGATGGTTATGGTAAAGTTTAATGCAAAACTATGCGTTAAAATGGTCAAAAATCGGCTTTTCGAGTGATTTTTGCAAAACTGATTTAGATCAGTAAATAAACTGATGTTTTTAGTTTAAAAACAAGTATTTTAACTAATTCTAAGTTTACTTGGTGTTTGGTTGGTCATACGTGACTTCCGACGCCCGAAAACGTTACCGAATCACTAGAATACGCATTTTCGATGAACACTAGTATGGGTAAATTTTGAGTGAACCTTATGTGACAAATGTGTTGAGTAATTTAAACATGTAGATATATTGCGTATAAACGGGAGAGTTAACGGGTTTACACAATAATGGTCACCAATAAAATCGTTCAAGTCGCAAAATCATAAAATATATATATATATGGACTCATATATATGTATATATTAACGTGCCAACATAGTCAAAAATGACAACTTTTCGAGAAAATCTCAAAGTTATGTGATAATTCTAAGAAACGGAGAAACTTAGGATTTTTGTGTTAAATATATATATTGATTTAGAATTGTTCCAATATTAGGACATATATAAAAATCAATCTCTGGGATTGCGGTATTAAAATACGCACCCAAAGGTGAGTGTCACACCCCGACCACGTAGATCATACAAAACGTGGCGGAAACATCGGGGAGTGTTGTAACAGAATTAATGTTTCACAACCATGGAAATTAAAGTTTAGTTTTATTGATTAAAAGTGTTACAATGTCTAAACAAACATGGAAATACAACATAATTAACTAGTCTTGTCTCGTTTTAAGTCACTAAGGCACAGTCCCGCCTAAGTATGTCTTGATCAATCCTATGCTTCATTTCCTGAAACACATGTGAAAATAGGTACATCAGCATAAAAATGCCGGCGAGTACATAGGTTTTGTGAAAATAAGATTCATGACTTCTGTTTAAGAAAATGTTTAGTCATGAACCTTGTAATTTGCTTTGTCTTTGTAAATCATTTGAAAAACAATAAGTTCAGATGATACATATAAATAAGTGAATAATGCATGGTTAAATGAATAGCCATGTAAAAATGAGTTTGTATAAGTTAAGTTGTTTGTAAGTCAATGTCTTGTGAAAAATATGTTATTTGCATAAAATGTTCTATGTCTCAAACTGAAATGATTCAAATAACGCTACGACATGTAATACCATACAAACACTTATATATAGGAAGTACCAGCGGCGTATCCACCATGCTTGTATCATATTACACACGCATCGTTAATTAATCACTTAATCAACCAAACCACCAAAGTAAAATGTTCATGTCTAATGTAAATCATTTAATGTAAAACAAAATGTGATATGTATGGCTAGTGAAAGCGCATCAACTAAACCATAGGTGAAATGCACAAGAACATAGTATTGAAGTAAAACTTGGTTTAAATCAAAGCTATGTTTTGTGTAAATGCATGATCAAGGTCAATCATGTTAAAATGTCTATGTCCAATGTCTATGTCAAAATGTCCTGTATGGCTAGCGAAATGTGTCAACTAAACCATATGCACAAGAACATAGTATTGAAGTAAAACTTAGTTTAAGTCAACATTATGTCTTGTGAAAATGCATGATCAAGGTCAATCATGTTAAATGCATGATCAAGGTCAATCATGTTAAAATGTCTATATGCATGCTATACTGAATATGTACATTTATGCGGTGTTGTTCCAATGCATACATCCAAGCCTTGAGACTGAGGCGATAAACCCTTAAACCACTTAAAGGATTATCTGTGCTTATGAATATCGAATTCGGTCATTCCTTTACTGTCCCCTTTCCCTGGGATGTCCGGAACGGGAGTTGTCAATTCCTATGGTACCACTACCTACTAACGAACGGCGTAGCTAATGTTAATGAATGTATTGTCCCATTTAACAAACCAAATGTCATACCAAAATGTAAGCATGTGATGAAATGAATCTGTACTAAGTATGCAATAATGAACATACATAGCATGTGATGTGATGTAAAACAATGTACTAAGTATGAACTAAATGAACATACATAGCATAAAATGTCATGTAAAACGATGTACTAAGTATGCACGCTATATACATACATAGCATAAAATGTCAATGTAAAACGACGTACTATAATGTACTAACAAACATAGCAGGTATATGATATGAAAACAGGAAAGCAGGAAAGTAACAAGTAGGCACATGTGTTCCACCCCAAAACAGTTTGGAAAACAGTAAAAGAGGGGTCTATGTACTCACTTGAGAATGCTCAGTAGTCCTTGAGTGACAACCAAACAATGCTAGAGATCACGGAATCAAACGGCACCTAATATAGGTAACTATGTTAATAAACCGGACCTATATCGGAAGACTGGGTAGCATTAGGGTTTGTAAACCAAATGAGTGTAGGAACTCATATGATATGGTTTAACAAAGCCTATATGCTAAATGAAACTTAACCTAAGTCTTATCGACCCATTACGACCCGTTTAGGAAGCTTATGCTACTTTAACGTGTCGTGCGCGTGAAACGCGTTCGGAACGCCTAACTAGCCCTATGACAAGTGTTATATGCCTAAACATGTTACAAAATCAGTTATGTGACAAAGGTTTAGGTTACATATGTTTAATTACCAATTATACATGAAAAGGGTATTCTGGTAATTTACCTAAGGCATATAAACTACCTATCATACAACTACTTAAACGATGTGACCATAGGGTATAACCTCGGAAGGTTATTCCCTACCTACTATGGTCACCTAATGTATTTGGTCGGATCCTAATGATCGACCAAATGGGTCGAGTTCGAAGGTATAGGCGATTTATCAGATCGCCTACCCTACGACTCTATACAACGTGGTAATCAGTGGGCATAGTCCCAAAGGACTATGACCAACGTGATTACACTCACGTTGCGAAGTTCAAACGAACTTCGCATTGACCATTACTGGTCAACGCTGAAAGTCAAACAAAGTTTGACTTTCTGACTCGAAAAGCAGTAAAAATAAGGAAAAGAACGAAAGAATACTAACCCAGGGTCCCCGAATGCTAATCCCGACTTCAAGAACTCAGGTATGAAACAATGGTTTCAACTTAGAGCTCTCAAAATTAGAATTCTTGTGAGAAAATGCAATGGGGGTGTTGGGTTATTTATAGTTTTCGGTCCACCGTTGAGATCGTTTCTTGGAAAAGGGGAAACGATCAAGGCCGTACACTTGTTGCAAGGTTATGGAAGCTTAATTCCATCCTTATCAACATGACTAAGCAAGTAGGAACATGTGGTGGGGGTTTAAACATGTGCAAACAGCTGTTTTAAACATTGCACCTGGTCAGAAGACCCCCTGCGCATCGTAGGGCAAAAGTCCCTGCGCATCGTAGGGGTTAAGTTTGGCAGAATTACGGTTTTGGTCCCTGAACTGTATTTAGGCCATTTTTGACACGTTTAAGGCCCGTTAACCCCATTTCAAAGCTCTAAAATGAAGTTAAAGTATAGGGAACTTAAAATGTGTTCAAAAATATCTCAGATGTCGGTTCGTTTAGCCGTACGAACGCGATGTTCGCTTAATTACGACGGAATGCGCATAAGCGCGAAAAACGAACCAAATGACGCGACGAATGGATTTTTCTTATGGCGAACACTAAAATATAATGTAGTCATGCTTACATAAATTTTTAGATGTCCGGATGTATGCAGAACATGAGTTATGCGCGAAAATGCAAACTTGTGCACTTTTTGACACTTTTAGTCCCTGAATGACACAAAAGTTTATTTTAGCATACCGAACACCTCAAAGCCTATTTCTAAGCTATGTAAAGGATATTTATGGTATGTTTAACTTATGGTCATGTTCCGGAATGTCTGTTACAGTTCAAATTGGCATACTTTCGCAGTTTGTCAAATTTAGTCCCTGTAAACGATTTAACTTTGATTTTGCCATACCAATGCCTTCAAAACTTATTTCTAAGTTATGTAAAGGTTATTTAAGGTATGTCAAGCCTATTTCACTATTCCGGAGTGTTTGTTGCGTTAAACTGGTTATATTTACGCATCGGTGCGCGTATAACCTTCCAGAAAGTGATTTAGAGTTTGAAATTGAACAAGAATTGATATGTGCAAATGATACACATATTTTTACAAATCCCAAGTATGAAATATAATATTTCATTGCTACAGTATTTGTGTGATGGCCGTGGAGGCACAGGTGTTACAGTCTCCCCTACTTTAGGAAATTTCGTCCCGAAATTTATTTAGAGGAAACTTGTGAGAGCTTGAAAGTATGAAGTTGAAAAGATCGAACAACATTGGTTAGGGTTCTTGAACTTCTAGTAACCTTAATAACATTATGTTTGCAATGTAAGAGGGACACTTATATACAAGTATATGAAGCGTCATTGGTGCGTCCACCGTACCTCCGTTACATCGTTCTCATTTCGTTATTGTTGTCACTATCGGTTCTTACACATAATAAATCTTACTGGGTTTCTGTGCACTAAATTTCATAATTATGTACGCGTCCATAATTAGACAATTCCTTGCATAGTTCACTCAGTCTATTTTATAGTGTGTAGGGTAAAACCAGATGAGCAATCCTGTGATGAGTGTGACTAGACCGCCATAGAGTCCCGTAGACTAAATCAATAAATGATCTAAATAGACTATCAAGGAGTCTGTCCAGCTACATCACTAGATGTCATTCTTTAACCAAATTGTGAATCAATCCTTTAGACTAGACCACTAAAAAGGTCTCTTATGAAACATGGAATGGTACTATATAACCCAAGGGTCTTAACTATTACATAGAAGCCCATTAAGGATTGAAGGTAGTACCTTTGAATATCCTGCTACGAATCTCTCATATGAAGATATGAAAGATCCTGCGAGGATTTGGATAACGAATATCCAGAGTATTAAAACACAAAATACTTAAATGAAAACTCAAGATGCATAAACACATAGTCATATAACCACAAAGATTGTTTGTTAATTTGTCTTGCTACTTGCGTACATGCATTTAAAGCACACTAGGAATCCATTCAACGGATTTCATTTGGTACTTTAAACATTATCAAGAATCTAACTATAAAGATAGAAAGATTTTTTGAAGAGAAAATTCGATTTCGATTATAAAGAACCGAAATGTTCGAATTAAGGTACATAAGGAATCCAATTAAGGACTCTGATTAAAATGATGATCATCCACAAGGGTCTAAATGTGAAGATATAAAGATCCCCTATGGATTTTTAGAAGTTGAAGATGTTTTGAAACATTGCACTGGACGTGCTTAGATCAAAACATGATGTAAAAACGCTTATGAAGTTGAGATGCTAGATATGTCAAGGCGACATATGAAGCAGAATTTGAAGGTTAAGTAAATGTACGAGGAAGATATTTTTGAAAACTGTGCATGGGAAAAATGTTTTTGAAACCTTATATAATATTTTGAAATCATAAAGTAGGTGTATTAGGTAGATATATTTACAAAAAATGTTTTAAAATCATGCGAGATGAATTTTGAAATTATGTATAAGGTTTTTTTTTTGAAAGATATGAATGATGCTTTTCGAAATCATGCACTTGATAAGAAAATGTATTGTGTTAATATTGTCTTCAGACTATATGAAATATTTTGAAATTTGAAATATTGGTTTTGATAACATGGCCAATGTTTTTGAAATAACATAGACAATGTATCTTGAAAAAAAAAAAAAAAAAAATTGTTTTCAAACTATATGAAATGTTTTGAGATCATGAAGGTTGTTTTGAAATACTGGTACTGTGTATGTTGAAAAATCAAAATGTAATGGGTATGAGATTTGGAAATATCCTTAGTTATCCAACCAAGGATTTAAAGGCACAGATGTGCAGAAGCATGATCACTCATAATGTCACTTTATTTTCTGTACTTCGTATCTTAGAATGAAACGAGTACTTAAAATTTTCGAAGGAATCATGAGCGATCATTTGAAAGAGAGAATCACAAGAGTAGTTTGTAAGGAACATAGTTCCTTGATGTAGGTATCATAGGAAAACAAACACACATGTAATTATACTTGTATATCAGAATTTGTGAACAACGATTTATTTATAAACAAAACAAATTGTTTCACATTACAAGGAAACAAAAGAACAAAAGCATAAGACAGCAACATCTTCTAGCCAGCCAACTGCTCATCCGCGGGTGGGATTTGCATTAGCAAGCTTTGGGCATTTGTTCCTGAAATGGCTCGTATCGCCACAGTTGTAGCAAGTACCACGTGGGAAACGAGCTTGAGTAGGGTTGACTTGGGGTTGGGTAGCAGCAAGGTTTGTAGCAGCTTTGTGTTGGGCAACAAAGCGGCATGTGTTAATCAAATGTCCCCACCGTCCACAGTAGGTACATTGGAGCAGGGTATGAGGTTTAAATGATGACGGTTGCATCGCCTGCACCATGGGGCAGTTCCCAAGTACGGCTTCCTAGCTGGTGGCATCGCTACCTGGCTAGGTCCCGCTTGATTAGATGTAACCTCTGCGAGTTTTCTTGAAGCCTTACGCTTCCTTGATTTTGGTGCTGGCTTGACTTCTGCTTCCTTTGGTGGCTCTTGAGTGGCTTCATTGTCGAGACGAGAGGTTTCATTTTTGAGACGAGCCATGGCAATGCCTAGATCCACAGACTTCAGTATCACCTCGCCTATTTGCTGAGCAAATTTGGCTGTTTGCTCGGACATTTGACCAGTGCTGAGAGGAATAGACATTCTAGAAGAAAATGAAAAACAGAGAAAGAAACGAGTGAAAGGTTATTGGAAAAAAAATCAATACCGAATGGTAACGAATGAAAATTGCGATCATTTGTTTGTTACCTAAGGCAAACAAATGAGACGGTGACTAATCAAGGTAAACAGGTCTTATTAATGTATCACTGAAGACATGCTCGCCTATAAGTGAACACTCATCCCAAGAATTCCCAGGTAAGCACAACTGGTCTCGCGTCTGATGAGATGTATACGAAGTGCTTGCCTAGACAGAAAACCCAGAATACAGGCATTCACCCTTCCAGTTTGTACGTGTTCACATTATTTAAAACCCAAAACCTTGACGAGATTTTGAAAATTTAAAGGGATTCAAAACCTTATAACTGAGGGTTCAAAACCTAGAAATTAATCATCCTAGAACAGATGATTAGTTTTCAAAGTGGTTTTGAAATTTATGTTCTTGTTGTGGTCGTCACCTAAGGATAGGTGACAGTATTGTTTTATGACTAAACACAAGTAAACTCGCGTTAGGGTCCTAAGAAGGTTATAGACTAGGTCAAAGCATTACTAATTACTAATAACCTAATTCCCTATAACCATTGGCTCTGATACCATCTTTTCTGTCACACCCCGACCACGTAGATCATACAAAACGTGGCGGAAACATCGGGGAGTGTTGTAACAGAATTAATGTTTCACAACCATGGAAATTAAAGTTTAGTTTTATTGATTAAAAGTGTTACAATGTCTAAACAAACATGGAAATACAACATAATTAACTAGTCTTGTCTCGTTTTAAGTCACTAAGGCACAGTCCCGCCTAAGTATGTCTTGATCAATCCTATGCTTCATTTCCTGAAACACATGTGAAAATAGGTACATCAGCATAAAAATGCCGGCGAGTACATAGGTTTTGTGAAAATAAGATTCATGACTTCTGTTTAAGAAAATGTTTAGTCATGAACCTTGTAATTTGCTTTGTCTTTGTAAATCATTTGAAAAACAATAAGTTCAGATGATACATATAAATAAGTGAATAATGCATGGTTAAATGAATAGCCATGTAAAAATGAGTTTGTATAAGTTAAGTTGTTTGTAAGTCAATGTCTTGTGAAAAATATGTTATTTGCATAAAATGTTCTATGTCTCAAACTGAAATGATTCAAATAACGCTACGACATGTAATACCATACAAACACTTATATATAGGAAGTACCAGCGGCGTATCCACCATGCTTGTATCATATTACACACGCATCGTTAATTAATCACTTAATCAACCAAACCACCAAAGTAAAATGTTCATGTCTAATGTAAATCATTTAATGTAAAACAAAATGTGATATGTATGGCTAGTGAAAGCGCATCAACTAAACCATAGGTGAAATGCACAAGAACATAGTATTGAAGTAAAACTTGGTTTAAATCAAAGCTATGTTTTGTGTAAATGCATGATCAAGGTCAATCATGTTAAAATGTCTATGTCCAATGTCTATGTCAAAATGTCCTGTATGGCTAGCGAAATGTGTCAACTAAACCATATGCACAAGAACATAGTATTGAAGTAAAACTTAGTTTAAGTCAACATTATGTCTTGTGAAAATGCATGATCAAGGTCAATCATGTTAAATGCATGATCAAGGTCAATCATGTTAAAATGTCTATATGCATGCTATACTGAATATGTACATTTATGCGGTGTTGTTCCAATGCATACATCCAAGCCTTGAGACTGAGGCGATAAACCCTTAAACCACTTAAAGGATTATCTGTGCTTATGAATATCGAATTCGGTCATTCCTTTACTGTCCCCTTTCCCTGGGATGTCCGGAACGGGAGTTGTCAATTCCTATGGTACCACTACCTACTAACGAACGGCGTAGCTAATGTTAATGAATGTATTGTCCCATTTAACAAACCAAATGTCATACCAAAATGTAAGCATGTGATGAAATGAATCTGTACTAAGTATGCAATAATGAACATACATAGCATGTGATGTGATGTAAAACAATGTACTAAGTATGAACTAAATGAACATACATAGCATAAAATGTCATGTAAAACGATGTACTAAGTATGCACGCTATATACATACATAGCATAAAATGTCAATGTAAAACGACGTACTATAATGTACTAACAAACATAGCAGGTATATGATATGAAAACAGGAAAGCAGGAAAGTAACAAGTAGGCACATGTGTTCCACCCCAAAACAGTTTGGAAAACAGTAAAAGAGGGGTCTATGTACTCACTTGAGAATGCTCAGTAGTCCTTGAGTGACAACCAAACAATGCTAGAGATCACGGAATCAAACGGCACCTAATATAGGTAACTATGTTAATAAACCGGACCTATATCGGAAGACTGGGTAGCATTAGGGTTTGTAAACCAAATGAGTGTAGGAACTCATATGATATGGTTTAACAAAGCCTATATGCTAAATGAAACTTAACCTAAGTCTTATCGACCCATTACGACCCGTTTAGGAAGCTTATGCTACTTTAACGTGTCGTGCGCGTGAAACGCGTTCGGAACGCCTAACTAGCCCTATGACAAGTGTTATATGCCTAAACATGTTACAAAATCAGTTATGTGACAAAGGTTTAGGTTACATATGTTTAATTACCAATTATACATGAAAAGGGTATTCTGGTAATTTACCTAAGGCATATAAACTACCTATCATACAACTACTTAAACGATGTGACCATAGGGTATAACCTCGGAAGGTTATTCCCTACCTACTATGGTCACCTAATGTATTTGGTCGGATCCTAATGATCGACCAAATGGGTCGAGTTCGAAGGTATAGGCGATTTATCAGATCGCCTACCCTACGACTCTATACAACGTGGTAATCAGTGGGCATAGTCCCAAAGGACTATGACCAACGTGATTACACTCACGTTGCGAAGTTCAAACGAACTTCGCATTGACCATTACTGGTCAACGCTGAAAGTCAAACAAAGTTTGACTTTCTGACTCGAAAAGCAGTAAAAATAAGGAAAAGAATGAAAGAATACTAACCCAGGGTCCCCGAATGCTAATCCCGACTTCAAGAACTCAGGTATGAAACAATGGTTTCAACTTAGAGCTCTCAAAATCAGAATTCTTGTGAGAAAATGCAATGGGGGTGTTGGGTTATTTATAGTTTTCGGTCCACCGTTGAGATCGTTTCTTGGAAAAGGGGAAACGATCAAGGCCGTACACTTGTTGCAAGGTTATGGAAGCTTAATTCCATCCTTATCAACATGACTAAGCAAGTAGGAACATGTGGTGGGGGTTTAAACATGTGCAAACAGCTGTTTTAAACATTGCACCTGGTCAGAAGACCCCCTGCGCATCGTAGGGCAAAAGTCCCTGCGCATCGTAGGGGTTAAGTTTGGCAGAATTACGGTTTTGGTCCCTGAACTGTATTTAGGCCATTTTTGACACGTTTAAGGCCCGTTAACCCCATTTCAAAGCTCTAAAATGAAGTTAAAGTATAGGGAACTTAAAATGTGTTCAAAAATATCTCAGATGTCGGTTCGTTTAGCCGTACGAACGCGATGTTCGCTTAATTACGACGGAATGCGCATAAGCGCGAAAAACGAACCAAATGACGCGACGAATGGATTTTTCTTATGGCGAACACTAAAATATAATGTAGTCATGCTTACATAAATTTTTAGATGTCCGGATGTATGCAGAACATGAGTTATGCGCGAAAATGCAAACTTGTGCACTTTTTGACACTTTTAGTCCCTGAATGACACAAAAGTTTATTTTAGCATACCGAACACCTCAAAGCCTATTTCTAAGCTATGTAAAGGATATTTATGGTATGTTTAACTTATGGTCATGTTCCGGAATGTCTGTTACAGTTCAAATTGGCATACTTTCGCAGTTTGTCAAATTTAGTCCCTGTAAACGATTTAACTTTGATTTTGCCATACCAATGCCTTCAAAACTTATTTCTAAGTTATGTAAAGGTTATTTAAGGTATGTCAAGCCTATTTCACTATTCCGGAGTGTTTGTTGCGTTAAACTGGTTATATTTACGCATCGGTGCGCGTATAACCTTCCAGAAAGTGATTTAGAGTTTGAAATTGAACAAGAATTGATATGTGCAAATGATACACATATTTTTACAAATCCCAAGTATGAAATATAATATTTCATTGCTACAGTATTTGTGTGATGGCCGTGGAGGCACAGGTGTTACAGTGAGTGTCACTAAACCCCCCTTTTACTGCTTTGTACATATTTTGGGGGTAGAATACGTTGTTAAAAGGGTTTAATAATGTTTTCGAAATAAAACATACCTTTTAATATAAAATATATATTTTCGCTGAAAATATATGAGATTTGATAAGTTATACGTTTCGAAGTAAAACGTTTTTGATGAATAAATGTTGGACATTGGGATGGTACGGTGTTTCCGAGGCGAAACAGACCGTAAAGTTGGGACGGATGCCAGCCTGGGTCTCGAGTGATAGAGATTCAGGGGATTCGTGCAACTACGTGTATTAAATTGTCATATTAGTAGGATATATATATATTGTACATGAGGTAGACATCATATTGTTCTTCGAGAAAGAACCCTGCGCCCATGATGTCGTTTAATCAGTTAAGTATTGTACGCGATGAATTGTTGGTAGATCTATCGGGTTGACAACCCCGTCATGACCGGTCGCCCCGTGTCAATGTCAAACGATGAATTAATATTCTGTTTATTGTCTAGCTTTGATTATCACTGCATGGTTAATATATAGTTCTTATCGTCTAGCTAACATACGAGTCTAAAAGTTGACGCTATAATTTAATATACAAAACCTGGGCAATATATATTACAGTTGTCGGATCGATGAACCGGCGGAAGGCCCATAGATTTTTAATAAGGAAGTAAAACGGACTTTCTAAAATTTATATGGATGTTTTTAAATAAACACCTTATCAGAAAGTTTTCCTAGAAATAAAATTGGTAGTAAGTGAATACGTGAACTCACCTTCCTTTGTGTTGACACTTGATTTTTAACGTGTTCTACAGGTACTTGAGTTCGGCTTCGGGAAATCATTGCGTATCTTGTGAATGATGATGCATGTTGTTTCGTTTGAATATGTTGGACATTTTTAAACTTTCTAGGACGTTTGTAATAAAATCCACGAGGATCAAAACAACTTAACTTATGTGGTTGTGTCAAGACTTTTAAAAATGTAATGTTTAATATTTATGTTTTAAAATATGTCAAAATGTCCAACAAAAGAGTGCATCGTCCGACAAGGTATAAATGGGCACCAACTTCCGTTACCACCACGTTTTATGTTCCGCTGTGACGTTTTTGGGGTGTGACAGAAGTTGGTATCATAGCCATTGGTTGTTAGCGAACTAGATGTTTTGCGGAAAACACTAGACTTCAACCGGAGAATTTTGAAATATAAAGTCCAAAATTCTCGAAGCCAAGATCTTAAATAAACATAGAAAATATTTATCATGTATGAAAACCATTATGTGTTTTATGTGCATACCTGATTTTCTATTTATTTGACCTTATTTGTTACTGTTTATGTTGATTACACACTTACTTGTACGGTTATATGTGTGTCACAGATGTCTCACGAACACGAGGTCATCGAGATCCACGACTCAGATTACGAGCCAGATTTCGAGACTTCACCCAGACCTACGCCGCCAGAGACACCTATCACGACTCCACAGATGGTTGGTACTAATGAGCTTACCTCATCTTTCCACGTCAATCCTGCTGCTTTTGCCAGCCAGGGAGACCCCCGATGCGCTTTCACTAGCAACGGGTGGATAGATGATGATGATGTACCTCTCTCAATCCATGAGACGGGAGGATCATCTGGCACTGTACCAGTTATCGATGACGTGATCAGGAGTGTCCCTGCTATCGGAGGATCTTCTAGTATCGCACCAGTGGTCGACGCCATTATCGTCACGACTCGACCCTTAGAGCCATCAGTCGTCCCACCTGCTGCTGTGATCGAGCCTGCTACTGAGATCCCTCCGCTTGTTTTGTCTGAGTCTTCTTTGCCTGTTTTAGAGTCACGCACTTCTTCTACGCCGCTGTTAATTTATTATCATCGTAGAAAGAGGATTAGGCCCGCTAGAGATAGGATAGATCGATATTGCCATTGTGATCGACAGCTCGCCGCATTGCGCAAAGACCTAGACATGACCAAAGGAAAGACGAAGTACCTCAAGGAACAGATGGATGACCACGAGGAGTTGAGGGTTATAGATCACACCGCGAGAGATGAAATGCATTGGAGGGTTGTGGATTTGGAGAAGCTTGTCCAGGAGATGTTAGAATCTCTAGGTTTGAGGCGTTGATGTTAGTCGTTTCTTGTCTGTTTATTTGTTCCGTTGTTTGATGGGTTGTACAATTAGGCATTTCTTTTTATGCTCTTTGTGTTTGTGGCCTGCGTGTCAGTTTCATTTTTGGATATTATTTGGGAATTTTATATGAACTTGTTTATGGATGTCGATGTAGGCATGCTGAGAATAGTCTTTGTACTGAAAACGAGTTTAAATAATTTCTATAATAAGTACAAATGATGTACTTTTGGGTTAAAATTTTTCTCATTAAAATGTGGATATTTTACATGCGCCATGTTTGGTCCACTAACATTTAATGATTGAATTATTTTTTGTTATCGTCTTATATGGATATTACTGTTATGATAATAGAAACGACGAAATGCCGCCAAAAGCAAGACAGGGTACCAGATTACCTACCACACCGGAAGAGTTGGCTCAACTCATAGCCCAACACGTTAATACTGCCATGGAACAGCTCAACGCTAATGATGGTCAGGGACGTAGACGTGGACGTGGTGCTCGTGGGAACGGTTTTGGTTGCGCACATAATGGAAATCCTCCAGGTAAAATGTGATCGGAAAGTTTTAGTAGTTCATGTGTTATATTATCATTGGAACGAATTCCTGATTTTTATTAACATTATTGAACAGTGCACGAATGTACATATAAAACATTCCAGGGCTGTAAGCCACGATCATTTACCGGTGCTGAAGGACCCTTAGATATCACCCGATGGATTGAGAATATGGAATCTGTCATGGCAATCAGTGGTTGTGCTGCTGATCAATGGGTGACATATGCTTCTTGCTCTTTTCTTAATGAAGCACTGTCTTAGTGGAACTCGCAAGTTCAAATTTTGGGTGAAGACGCTGCCTACGGTCTGACCTGGAACGAACTTAAAGAGATGCTCCTGAAAGAGTACTGCCCGCGCAGTGAAATTCAGAAAATCGAGACAGACTTCTGGAATCTAACCATGGAAGGTCTGGATGTCAGAGCTTACACTTCTCGTTTTAACGACTTGGTGAGGTTAGTTCCACGGATGGTTACTCCTGAATATGTAAAGGTAGAGAGGTGTATCTGGGGATTGTCGCCATGAATTCGCAGTATGGTTACATCCGCAAAACCTACCACCTATCTAGAGGTTACTACATTGGAAAAATCATTAGCCGATGACGCCGCTCACAAAGGTAGACTTGATAAAAAGGAGGAAACCGGGAAGTCGTCGGGCAAGGCCAAAGCAGATGCGAAATCTGAACGGTCGGGGCGTTCTGAGACTAAGACAGAAGTTATGAAGAAGCGCAAGTCCGAGAGCTTGAGGAAGGAAACTGAAGAGAAGCGCGACAGGAAACGCAGTTCGAAGAAGGCATATGCAGCAAGTTGTAGTGGTACTAGAAAGGATGGCGCAAGAGATAGCCGAAGCGGATCCGAGAGAAAGACTCGTGAGGATGGACAGAAGAAATGCAACCGATGCGGACGAACTGGGCATATTACCCGTGAATGCTATGCCAAGAGTACTGTGGAAGGATCGAAGCTCGAAGGATGTTTCCAGTGTGGAGAACAAGGACATTTCAAGAAGGATTGTCCTAAGGCGGGAGGTTAGAATGCAAGAGGTAGAGCGTTCGAGCTAAATGCTGGGAAGGCACGTGATGATCCTGCTGTTATCACTGGTATGTTTATGATCAATAATCATTCCGCGTTCGTACTTTTTGATACTGGAGCTGAATTGAGTTTTGTCTCGAAAAACTTTGAACCATTCCTGTTTTCACCTACAAGTAAGCTAAATAAGAAGTACTAGATAAAACTAGCAAATGGTAAACTGATAGAGACTAGCGAAGTCGTATGCGACTGTAGTATTCTGTTAGGCGATCATAAATTTAGTATTGATTTACTACCAGTGGAGCTGGGAAGCTTCGATGTAGTTGTAGGAATGGATTGGCTGTCCAAGAACAAAGCGGAGATTGTTTGCTCGAGGAAGCAAGTGCGGATACCTCGTCCTGGTGGTGGCAAAGCGATAATTATCCATGGAGATCGATCGAGTCGTGTGTCGAGTGTTGTTAGTAGTATGAAGATGCTCAAGTTGTTGCGGAAGGGTTATCCTGCGTTCTTAGTTAACGTAAAGGATATAAAGGCCGAATGTAGGAAGATCGAGGAGATTACTATTGTTCGTGATTATCCAGAAGTTTTTCCTGAAGACTTACCTGGATTACCCCCTGCGAGACAGATCGAGTTCCGAATCGATTCGGTACCTGGTGCTGCACCAATTGCAAAATCTCCCTATAGATTGGCACCGTCGGAAATGAAAGAAATGTCAAACCAGCTTCAAGAGCTATTAGACAAAGGTTTCATTCGACCGAGTTATTCGCCTTGGGGTGCGCCTGTTCTGTTCGTGAAGAAGAAGGATGGATCCTTCAGGATGTGTATAGATTACAGGGAGCTGAACAAGTTAACTATCAAGAATCGGTATCCTTTGCCGAGGATTGATGATCTGTTTGACCAGCTTCAGGGATCCAGCTATTACTTAAAGATAGGTCTGCGTTCAGGCTATCATCAGTTGAAGGTTACTGACGAAGACATTCCAAAGACAGCCTTTCGAACACGATACGGCCATTATGAGTTCCTAGTCATGCCCTTTGGTTAAACTAATGCGCCAGCTGTGTTCATGGATCTCATGAACAGGGTATGCAAACCCTACTTGGACAAATTCGTGATAGTATTCATCGACGATATACTTATTTATTCACGAACCAAAGAAGATCATGAGCATCATTTGAGGTTAATTTTGGAGTTGCTGAATGAAGAGAAGTTGTATGCCAAGTTCTCTAAATGTGAGTTTTGGATTCGAGAAGTTCATTTTCTTGGACATGTCATAAATGAGAAAGGTATACATGTAGATCTGTCTAAGATCGAAGCAATAAAGAACTGGGAAGCGCCAAAGACTCCGTCATAGGTGTGATAATTCTTAGGGCTTGCTAGGTATTATCGGAGATTCATTGAGAACTTCTCCAGAATAGCGCAACCATTGACGCTATTAACCCAGAAGGAGAGGAAGTTTGACTGGACGGAGAAGCAGGAGAAAGCTTTCCAGTCGTTGAAGGAAAACCTCTGCAGTGCACCTATTCTTTCCCTTCCTGAGGGAAGCAATGATTTCATTGTTTACTGTGATGCTTCACGTTTGGGTCTTGGATGCGTTTTAATGCAAAGAGACAAAGTGATAGCCTATGCGTCTAGACAATTGAAAGTGCACAAGAAGAATTACACAACACATGATTTGGAGCTTGGAGCTGTTGTGTTTCCTTTGAAGATCTGGAGACACTACTTGTATGCCACGAAGTGTACGATTTACACGGATCATAAGAGCCTCCTGCACATCTTCGATCAAAAGGAGCTCAATATGCGACAACGACGTTGGGTGGAGTTACTCAACGATTATGAATGTGATATCCGTTATCACCCGAGGAAAGCAAACGTTGTTGCAGATGAGCTCAGTAGGAAGGAACGGGAAAAGCCTCTACGTGTTCGTGCTTTAGGTTTGACCATACAAACGAGTTTGACCGATCGAATTCGTGATGCACAACAGGAAGCGTTAAAGGATGATGATTTGAGAAGTGAAGGTTTGAAGGGCTTAGAATGTAAACTGATACCGAAAGCAGATGAAGTAATGTACTTCATGAACCGAGCCTGGGTTCCGCTTAAAGGTAACCTCCGTGAATTGGTTATGGACGAAGCTCATAAATCCAAGTATTCCATTCACCCATGTTCTACCAAGATGTATCAGGACATTAAGGAGTTTTACTGGTGGCCGAAGATGAAGAGAGACATTGCGGCCTACGTGAGTAAATGTCTGACATGCTCTAGGGTCAAGGCTGAGCACCAGAAGCCGTTTGGGCTTGTACAGCAACCAGAGATTCCTAAGTGGAAATGGGAACATCTTACGATGGACTTTATCACCAAGTTACCCCGTACGTCGCGTGGACACAATATGATCTAGGTAATTGTGGATCGATTGACAAAGTCTGCTCATTTCCTGGCACTTAAGGAAACAAATAATACAGAGAAGATATCGCAGCTATACCTTAACGAGATTGTAGCCCGTCATGGAGTACCTGTGTCAATCATTTCGGATAGAGACGAACGATTTGACTCCAGATTTTGGCGATCTCTCCAGAAATCCCTGGGTTCTCGTTTGGATATGAGTACTGCATATCATCCTCAAACGGATGGTCAGAGCGTAAGGACCATTCAGACATTAGAGGATATGCTAAGAGCATGTGCGATTGATTTCGGTGGAAGTTGGGATACTCATTTGCCCTTGGCAGAGTTTTCTTACAACAATAGTTACCACGCCACCGTTCGAAGCCCTGTATGGAAGGAAGTGTCGATCACCGCTCTGTTGGGCTGAAGTCGGCGAGAAGCATTTGACCGGACCCGAGATTATTCAGGAGACCACGGATAAGGTTGTCCAGATAAAAAATAGGTTAAAGGCTGCCGCGGATCGGCAGAAGAGTTATGCAAATAACCGAAGGAAACCGCTGGAGTTTCAAGTTGGTGATAGAGTTATGCTGAAGGTATCACCATGGAAGGGCGTAGTGAGGTTTGGAAAAGGGGGAAAATTGAGCCCGCGCTATATAGGTCCCTTCGAAGTCGTCTCTCAAGTTGGACCAGTTGCGTATAGGCTCAAGTTCCCACAGGAGTTGATTGGAGTCCATGATGTATTTCAGGTCTCCAACCTGAAAAAGTTACTGTCTGATGAGACACTAATTATACCCCCTGGAGAGGTTCGAGAGGACGATAAACTGAGATTTATCGAAGAACAGCGGAGGTTCTGGATCGGAAAACCCAGAAACTCAGGAGGAGTAAGATTGAGTTGGTCAAGGTCTGTTGGAATTCTAAGCGTGGACCCGAGTTCACCTGGGAGCGACAAGACCAAATGCAACAAAAATATCCTCACCGCTTCCCACCGAGTGCGAAAACGAAACCTGTAAGGTAGAATTTCCAGGACGAAATTCCCTAAACAGGGGGAGACTGTGACACCCGGCCTCTCAGGCCGTACCGGACAATCGTAATCTGTGTAGTAGACATGTAACATGACTATTTGTGACTGAATGTGATGTTAATATATGATATTTGATGTGATGGAAAATTTAGATGTGTGTAAAAATTATGTTGGCAACGATAAAACTAACGCTTATCGCGTAACGTTTAAAATGCGAAACGAACGTCGGTGACCACCCGATTAGTGTTAAAATCCTAAAAAATAGTGTGTTATGATTAGAATAATAATTTTAATCATATCCGTGTGGAAAAATAATTTAAAACACTAAGAAACTCTATTTTTTCGAGTTTGAGCGCGTACCGCGCGATACTGCGCGAATTAAACAAAATACTGTCAACGCAGCCAGTCAAGGCAACTTGTAATTATTTCAGTAACAATTTTGAGTGATTATTTTTATAGAATGATAAAAATAATTTAAAACGCACTAAAACGGGATTAAAACGCTAGATAAAATACCCGGTAATCAGTAAAATACATGTTTTTGAGTTAAATTACACATAATATGTGTAAGTATATATATATTTGTGAGAGGGGGGACATGTGGGCGGCACTTAGGGCAGCCACATTCTCTTGATTCTCTCAAATTTTACACTTGTAATCACTAGAAAAGAAGGTGGTGATGATTAGGAACTTTACATGCTTCCATAAACTTCAACTTTCAAGAAAACCCAATTCAAAATTCACTCTCTCTCTCCCTCATACCAAGCTCGGCCGAACACCCCATAACCAACATCCATTTTTATTTTCCAACTCAAATCTTGAAGATCATGTCCATTCTAAGGTAATTTCAAGCTCATAAGAAGGTTTGGAGGTGATTTCAAGTAGATTCAAGCAAGAACAAGACCCTAAACCATCATCTTTATCAAAAACCCACTAAAAATCTTGAAGGTATAAAATATTTTCTTTAAATATTGTTCTTGATTCATAGTAACAAAGAAGATAATGAAAGTTTCTCTTGATTCTTGAATATAAACATAAACTTGAAAATTTCAAATAAATGAGTTTTAAATAAAATCAAAATGAGTGTGTGTATGTATGTATACATGGCCGAGAATGATGTGTGTGTATGTGTATATTGCATTTTGAATTTTTGATGAAAGATTTTTTTGATTTGATTTCTTGAAAAATAAGATGATTAAAGTAAGTGTTAGTTGTCATATAAGAATGTTCTAAAGTGATTTAAGATTTGAAAGTGATATGTTGAAAAGTGAAATTTTAGAAGTATATGTGTGTATAAATTTCGTGTATATGTGTATATATATATGTATGCATGCATTAAAAATTGTTATACAATCTTAAAAGTGAAAGATCTAGGCATGAATGAACATGTATGACTTGAAGGAGTATTGTGTCATGTGTAATATTTGAATGAATATTATGTTAGTGAAGTTTTGAGCATGATTAGATCATGAGTGATGATGATGATAATGATTGAGTGCATTAGATGCACATATGTAAACATGCATGATGATATATGAACTTAAAAAGATGATTTGAACATGATATGATAGAAATCCATTTTGATCAGAATATAAACACTAAAATAAGAGTATTTTGAAGTGTTTAATGATATATAACTTTGTCATAATGTTTGCTAGCTTTGCATATTGTACATGGTGCATTAAAAGTTGTAAAATACGTGAAATCGCATGATTTATGTGACTTATACAAAAACTGCACTAATCTGATTATAACCATTATTTTGATCAGTAAATAACATGTATTATGTTAAAATATCAAGTCATTTCAAATTAGGATGATTATGGTAAAGTTTAATGCAAAACTATGCGTTAAAACGATCAAAAATCGGCTTTTCGAGTGATTTTTGCAAAACTGATTTAGATCAGTAAATAAACTGATGTTTTTAGTTTACAAACAAGTATTTTTAACTAATTCTAAGTTTACTTAGTGTTTGGTTGGTCATACGTGACTTCCGACGCCCGAAAACGTTACCGAATCACAAGAATATGCATTTTCGATGAACACTAGTATGGGTAAATTTTGAGTGAACCTTATGTGACAAACGTGTTGAGTAATTTAAACATGTAAATATGATAATATGTTAAGTGTTAAATTCTAGGAACGTTTATATATATATATATATATATATATATTACGACGCGCAAATCGTAGATATATTGCGTATAAACGGGAGAGTTAACGGGTTTACACAATAATGGTCACCAATAAAATCGTTTAAGTCGCAAAATCATAGAATATATATATACATATATATATATATCTATATATATATATACATATAGGATAATGCTTAGTAAGAAACCCCATATTCTTAGAAAACTTAGCAAACTATAATAGTGGCCATCATTTAGCCACGTAGCCCTCCCACACTTCTTGTTCCTTTTTGCTTCAAGGTTATATATGTAATTTCGGTTAGGCAAGATATTATCCCCCATTTGAATTGACATCAGCATTTAATGCACATCAACTCATTTGTACAATGCACCCATCCCCATATTTCTTTTACAATTTCTCATTTTATATATTCTTCAACAGAAGTACATAGTCATCTTCTACTCCCCTGTTCATTTCTCCATTAATATCCATGGAGACAAATCCACCAACCTCAGAAATAATGTCGCCGGTCCATAGTTTCCCCAACCGGTTCTTTTGCAGCGACTTCCAAAATGATGAGGAATTTAATGCTCCAGGTTTGTCCATATATGTAATTTAACTGTTCACGAAGTCCTGTTTTTTTTTTCTTTTACAACTTTTTAATCTAATAATCCAAACTATACTGCATGGCCATGTTCACTTGTTCCATTCGAAGCTTCTGTATACACTTATATGCATGTTGATTGTTCTCGGTCATCTGAAGCCCCTGTTAGATCCCCGGATGTTGTGATATCCAACAATTTCATGAACAGTGCGTTTAATGATGACCAGGTTATGGATAATGAAGAAGGTTTGTTTTTTCTATACACTGGTTTTGTTTTTTTCTTCCCCAGATATGGCATTGTTCAAACATATTCCATAATGTTCACATGTAGCATCCCAAGATTCCCATATGCAGGCCATGACTGTTGCTGTTTCTGGATCATCTCATGGTCCTTCTATGTTTGCTGAATCATCACGCGGCCAGTTAGACGGTTGTATATATTACATGGGAGCCCACTTTATTCTCATATCACAGATTTCTAACCTTTTGTCATGCCATGTATAGCAGATTCCTAACCTTTTTCGTTTTATGATGCAGGGCCATCGAATCCATACTTTGTTTTTGATACCCCTCAGGGAACCCGTTACTGGATTCCTAACGTCGCTGATAAGTTCATACCAGTGTGTGGGAAATCTTATCCAACTTTTGCGGATGTTCTTTCGATGTATGAACTTTATGCGTTTGAAGAAGGTTTTTCTGTAAAAAAAGGGCAAACTAAAGTCTGGAATGGAATTCCCACACACAAGTATCTTCGATGCTCAAAATATGGAAAACCACAACCCAAGAGGACTTTTGACACCCTAGATGAATCTTCTGTTAAGCACCGGAGGACCAACTTCACATGGTGTGACTGTAAGGCAAGCATACTAGTCTCAATCTCGAATGATTCATACACAGTTCGGAGTTTCAATGATATTCATAATCATGAACTTGTTGAGAGTTACAACCGTGATCTTAGCAAGATATCACGGAAGCTGTCATTCTCCACGAAACAATTCATTCACAATATGAGTCTAAACCGTATCGGACCAATGAGAGCTTATAGATGTCTTGTAGCTTTAAAAGGAGGGCATCACAATGTCAATGGGACTCCGGTGGATTTTAAAAACTTTAGCCACTAGTTGCGAATTTTTATTGGTGAACGCGACGCACAAGTTTTCCTTGAACGCCTGCGTGAGCGTTTTGACAACCTACCCAACTTCTATTTTGATTACACTGTATCAAATGGAAAGTTGTCTTCTGTATTCTGGGCTGATGAAATTTCAAAGCTAAACTACAAAGCTTTTGGTGATGTCCTCGCGTTTGACGCAACTTACAGCACTAACAGGTTAGTCAAACCCCCCCCCCCCCCATTAACATGTGTTAGGCCTGATCCCCAAGTATACAACCCTAACCCAAAAAAGTTTTACATATTGTTAACATCAAATCAATTTTTTATTCATAGGTACAAGATGGTTTTTGTGCCATTCACGGGTGTGGATCATCATTTCCAATGTGTTACATTTGGAGCGGGTTTGATATCAACCGAGTCCATTGAATCTTACGTGTGGTTGCTTAAGGCTTTCTTGAAGGCACACGGTACTCAACCAACTCTCGTGCTGAGTGATCAAGAACCATCCATGCTACAAGTTGTTCCTATGGTCTTTACCGAATCACGACACCGTCTATGCATGTGGCATATAATGAAAAAACTACCCTCCAAGGTTAGCTTAATTTGTTAGCCCTTAACATGTGTTATTCAACATAACACAATTTTTATATGTCTTCTCAAACTGTTTTTAATCTAACTCGTGTTAGTAACTATTAACTTTTTCAGATCTCTGCCGACGTTCTCGATAACACTGATCTTCGGTCCTGCATTCACCGGTTGGTTTGGAATGTTTATATCAAACCTGAAACGTTTGAGTCCCGCTGGAATGACCTCCTACAAACATTTGGGCTTCAAGACCACAGCTGGTTGAACGACATGTACAACATCAAACATCTCTGGGTACCAGCCTACTTCAGGGAACTGCCCATGTGTTGCTTAATGAAGACCACTTCCCGCTGCGAAAGCTCTAACGCTGCCTTCAAGGTCAACTCAACTAGCGCAAACACCCTTGTACAATTTATGATGTGCTTTGAAAATAGGGTAGACAACCAACGATATCGTCAACGTGTATCGGAGTACAAAACCTCATCCACGATGTTCACTGGCAATACTGATTTAGCGATAGAACAGCACGCGTTCGCCATTTACACAAACGCTGTTTTCGCGCAAGTTCAAAAAGAGATAATTAAAGGGAAGTTTTTATGCTACATCACAAACCAAACCGAGTCCAACAATTCCAGTCTTCTGATAGACGTCACTCATTTGGATAAAAGGAACAACATCACAAACGTCTATCAGGTAACACATGTTAGGCAATTTCATTATTACCCATCCTCTAACATATGTTAGATCTAAAGGGCTTTCTTTTTTGCTGTCTATGTTCAAAACAGGTTACGTATAACACTGTAGACCAATCCGCCAGTTGCTCATGCAGGAATTTCACACGTATCGGATATCTGTGTTGCCATGTCTTTTGCGTCTATAGATTGAAAAATGTTGAAAGGATTCCACCACAATACATAAACGATAGGTGGCGTCGAGATGCCCTCCCCAAACAGGTTTTTTCAATTTCCAGCCGATACGGAGTCAACCCACACGCACCGTCCGTTATGCGGAATGAAATCCTCGACCTCGTTACTGAATGCGTTGATGTGGCCAGAACCGATGAGGATTCGTTGGCAAAATTGGTTGACCAACTTAGGGATTTCAAGATCAATGTGCTTTCCAAGCAACCATTGTCTACAATTCAAAATGAATCAAACGAGTGTCAAATGGAAGAAATAGTTGGACTGCCAATCAACATTCCAGTCGAAGTTGCTAATCCAGAAGTTGCACGCAATAAAGGATGTGGTACTCATACTCGCATTTCTGGGCCCGGTGAGAAGGCAAAGGCAAAACCACCAAAACGTCCAAAGCAGCTTCGTTTATGCAAGCGTTGTGGTCTGTATGTCGACGACCACGACTCACGCAACTGCCTTAAGGTGGCTGCAATGAAAGCAGCAAAGGCAGCTGCTGAACAACAAAGGCAGACCGCCTCTGGCGACTCACCCTCTGATTAAAATCTTTATTGTCGTTTTCTAGTACTATGTCATGGGAGACTCTCTTCATTTTGGCCTTCTTACACACATGTAACAGTCTTTTGACATCATCCTGCTCTTCTCTGTTACGTGTGTAAGAAGGTGGAACTATTTTGATCCCATTAACCATAAATAGGATTGTAAGAAACTCTACGGCCTTGGCCACTTTTGTGTTTGTAGCCCTACTTCTTTGGGGACCTCTGTTTGCTATTAATGGGCTTATCTTAATATTATCTGCATTTGATAATTGTGTTTTTGTGTTTTATTTTTTTACAATGGCATAAAAACAGATGCTTAACACATGTTAGCATATTATCTGCATTTGATAATTGGGGACCTCTGTTTGCTATTAATGGGCTTATCTTAATATTATCTGCATTTGATAATTGTGTTTTTGTGTTTTATTTTTTTACAATGGCATAAAAAAAGATGCTTAACACATGTTAGCCCCCATAATGCTTGGTTCTTTTAACTTGAAAGGATCAAAACAATCTGTGTTAACCACACAAAAACAGCTTATATATTAAACCACGTCAGGTTATAGAATTAAACTTCACGTCTAGCCAACTTAAACACACATTCTACTAATAGGTTACACCCCCCGCGTCTAAAACACATTGATGGACTAACGAGAAATGACATCAGCCGATTGCCAAAAAAATAATAATAATAATAATAAAATACCAACAAAACGACATTGGTATGTCGTTTTGTTACAGCATAGGGTCATCAGGTTAACACATCTTCAACCATTTTCAACATACTAACTACCCATTGTTATCCTCCATCTCTAACAAGCTTTTCATCATGGTGTGGGAAATTCCTCATCATGAAAGTACAGAGGAGAGGGGCTGCGCTCACTCTCCCATGGGTCATGGTAACACAAGGACTGGATTGTTTCGGGTGAGTATGGACACAAGGGCAACCACATAATTCATGGTCTGGATCCGTCAGCAACCTAACCAACTCATCTGGTAGCCCCTTCAACTTTTCAGCTTCTGGAACAACGTGTTCCCTACGGCGTGACGTTTCTTGCGACACACCAGCTACATCAGTTACTTTTTTGGTTCTGCTTTCTGAAGCATCGTCACCAGATGCTACTCCAGTTTTCCCGTCTTCTCGATTTTTGTGAGACACTTTTCTTTCGTAGCACACCCCGTACCGGCCCTCACATGCTTCCTTCCCCTTTTGCATCCGCTTCTCCATGCCTGGTTGGGTAGCCGTAACCTTACCTTTACAGGGGTCCATCACATTACACCACTTTGGAACCGCTAACAGTTTATGGTTAACTGAAGTGGTGAAGTATTACAGAATATGACTTTGGTTCTTCACTACAATACTTATAGAGGTTTTCCCTGGGTACATTTAATATAGGTCTTTGTGACTTGACTTTGATGTGACCATAAGGGGCCAAAAAGCAATGGTTCCTTTCCCAATAAAGTTGTTTTATAGACACCAACCCCTATGTTTGTAGACTTCTGCCACCTACTTTCCCCAATTTCCAATATTCCTACTACATTTTTAGAAAGAGTGGTCCCCTTGGAAGCAGCATTTTCTCATTTTCTATAATGTTACACGTACCTTTATATAATTTCAAACAACCTCATTTAAAACATTATCAACTACGTCAATCAACTAGATTAATAATATTCTAACACATCCAACAACACATCAATATTCTTTAGAGTATAGAATTACCAAGTTACTAAACATCAGATTGTATATAGATAGTCTATCCCCAAAAAGACATCGTGACGATGCCATACCCAACAAAACACCTACCCCGTAATAAGTTTAAAGCAACATCCCCAAATCCATCAAAGTACATTACATGTTTCCAAAAACAAAGCTGGCGCAATTATTGCACACTGGTGCTACAGTAACTACCATTTCACCCCCTAACACGTGTTACTCTATTCGGCAATCCTGCTTGATTTTTGGCAGCAGCACATTCACCTCCGAACATAAGATGTGCGCAGCATACCTCTTTCTCAACTTTCGCACCTCCGCCATCTTCCTCGCCCCACTCATGCTGAACCCACAGTTAAAACTTTTGTTTTTCCCCATGTAGCACTCCATGTGCCGCATCAAGAGGACCCCACAATCAGTTGTGTTTGCGGTGGTCGCCCAAGGAACCGGCATACGCTGGATGTTGCAGTACTCTATGTCATCGGCTCGCGGATTCCCAACCTCCCGAAGATATTGCACAAACATATCTTTCTGCATACACATATACAAGCCATGCTCAATAAAAAAGCAGTTCCTCAATATTATCACACTTATTTGTTCAACAATTGTCAGTTTATAAGAAACTTACGATCTTATACGCTGTGTCCTTGTGGAGGTAGTAGACACTATCTTCTATCAACTGACCTTGGCGGGCTTTGTCATTATCAACGACATAAATTCCCGGGTCGCGTAACTCAAACACTAGCAAGTAAAAGTGTTTGTGCTCCAATATCGGGAAGAAAACAATGTCGTGATTTCGAAAGTCAGGAACATTTTCACCGCTGTTAACCGCACCTTTTATTCCAAGCCGAAACTTGTGCATCCGCGCCTCGACTCCACCTTCCTCAGTTGTTAGCATCCACGGAAACTTTAACCACAACAGAGAAATTAATAAGCTCAAAAAGTCGCCACACTGTAATCTCTATATACATGACACTCACCACAACTTTGGTACCAAAGAATTGCCTACTGTAAGCCTCCCGTGATTTCCGTTTCTCTTGGAAGTTTAGCACCTCCGCCCAACAGTCGATAATACCATCTGAGACCTCATTGCCAACGTTTAAACTCTTGAACATAGCCCGAGACGCTTCTACATGGGTAGGGCTTCTAAACAGCAACTCCCTGGTTTCAGATGTACAAATTATAAATTAAATTGCATACTTTAACACATGTTATTTATTATTTTACTAAATTTTGGTACGGTGACCCCCCTACTTACACAGCCATGTGTATCGGACTATCTACATCAACAACCGACGACGAACCTTGTTCCATCCTGCGGAAAAAATCAAAATATAACGAATTATCTAGTGTGGAACTTGGTTCATGGTTTACCCTATTATTATAAAACAATAAACCACGTTGCAGTTCTACTTACACGTTTGCCTCCATTGACCGCTTCCTACGAGAATGCCCATTTAAAAAGTGCAATGGGCTTTCATCAACGTATATGTACTCCCACAGATTTGCCTCCTTCTTAGTTATTGGCTGACCCATGTCAACAGACCTTATATAGTAAGGTGATCTGTTTGGTTCCGCTGCCACTTTCTCTCTGAAAGGGAGCTTCCTTTTTTGGGCCCCCAACTCAGCCAACATACGCACACGGTTTGCAAGCGGAATATTGTCCTCCACCTCATTCATATCACCCCCACAAAATTCCAGACCAGTTTGCCCTTTGTGGATTGCAATGGACGGGTCATAGGAGCTAACTGGTTCTACCATTATAACCATACTCAAGTCTGTGGTAGCCTCCATATCGCCTAAAACATATAAAATAAATAACTCAAGTTACGCAGTAAAGAATACAACACTTTTCACAGTAAATGAATGTATTTCAGCTCACCGGAACGCTCCAGCACTGTTTCTGTCCAAGCAATATCATCCACCTTCCCACTTGTGCACCCTGCACGTTTAATGCAAATAAGTATATTACAGATGACTCCTACTAACCCATCAATACTGAGTTTCTTTAATGCTCTATCGTACCGATTTCCTGTGACACGTCCAATTCACCCCCAATTTGTGTCATTCCAAGACTCCAATTGGGGCCATCTAAATTCCGTTCATCAAAAATCGAATCGCCTTCGCACACTGTGTATATGATTAACACATGTTAACTCACTAAATGATACAGGTAGGGGAGCAGTTAACACATGTTAGAGCATGAAAATCTTTACCGTTCTTTTCCGGCTGTCACACCTCCTCAGCCGCTTTCCCTTTACCCTCGACATCCTGGTCCTTATCGAAAGTTGCGCCTGTGACAGAGTCTACCACCGCGCTACTGCACCCTTGCATATTTACATCAGTTGAATGCATCCCATCGTGCTCAATCTTACCTTCTTCAGCTGCATAAAACATTCTTATCACATCTCATGCACAACTTAGTACCAGAAGCTGCATAAATAATTACCCTTAAAATCACGGTCACACTCATCAACAGCCCCCTTGCCTTTGCCATCCAGAACCACATGTTTGTCCTTATCATTAACAGCACCTTCCACAGATGCAAACACGACGCCACCACTCTCTTCTTTTCTTCCATCAGCTGCAGCCCTAACTTCATTCTCAATCTTACTATCTGTAGTTGCATAAACATTTTTCGAATAAATTAGACATGCCTAAACATGGCTAAACAAATAAAACGGTTTCCGAAGACTACCTTCATTCTCATTCCCTTCAACCTGTTTGCTATCCTTAACCTCCATCTCGACCATTTTGGCTACCTCTCATCCTTTTTGGCGTCATTCGCTTCTAGATCGGTGTTCTGGTGATCATTGTCATTCGCAGCCACTTTATTGTCTGTATCCACTCTATGTTCATCTTTACTAACAAACTGCATGTCCGAACCACGGTAATCTGTCAAAACAAGATGCCCCATGTTAAAACGAATAAAGTAATACAACACACTTTTAAAGTCAGACATTCTGAAAGGGTACGGGAACTACCACGTGCACCATGCACTTCTGCTGCTTTAATACGCAGTATTGCACCCATTAAACCCAGCGGCTTATACACTTCTTCAGCATCACTTTTATCCACGCTTCCGGCTCCTTTATTTTCTTCGGCCCCACCAATACTACAGTCACCTCCACTTGAATTACCAGCATCATGAACACTCTTATCACCTTCGACGACTTCATTTGTTTCTTCCCCAAATTCACTAAACCCCAGTTCTCTCTCTTCCAGTTGCTTCTCAGTCTTGTTGAAGCCTATAACATCACAGAAATATTAAATGGGTTTCAGACACGTACGCATATTAGAGGGTAATAAATTTTAACGAGCAACAAACTACGCGTCACCGTCAACGTGTACTTCTAAATCTAAATGTATGATGAAACTGGTAACACATGTTACAGTTTACCTGATTCGAGTCCATCATCCGTTTTTTCCCGATCAATCTTTATATTTGTCTTCGGGCAATTCGGGGTCACAAAGCTTGCTTTCATTTCAGGAGCATCCTTTAACTTATTCAGACGGGGAGATCTCCTTACCCGCAACGACATACCACCTTCTTCCAGCGCTCCGGTACACTCAGTTCCATCAGCAACTACGCTTGATTCCCCCGCACCATCTGCTGCAACCACAATAGAATGTTAAACTATACAATCATTATCACATTAACATGTGTTAGACTAAACATTTCATTCCATAACATATAGTACAGGTACATAAACTCTTTTCGCGCTATAAACGTACTCTTAAAATGGTAATACATGTAACAATTTACCTTTTTCTTTGCCACCATCCGTGTATTGTCCACCAAACTTCATATTTGTCTTTCTTCTTTTTGGGGTCACAAACCCTTCTTCTGTCTCACTAACATGCTTTAACTTCCCGAGTCTTGCAGATCTCCTCACCTGACCCGACTTTCCACCATCTTCCATCTTTTCAGCATAGTCTTCTCCACCATCATCTACGATTGATTGGCCCGCAACATCAGCTGCAACCCCAAAAAAATATGTCAATCAATACAGGTTGCCACACCGTCAAATGTGTTACAGTGATCACTTTAAGAATGATAACCAACACAACAGGTATTACATTAACACGTGGTTCAGTGTTCATTTCATAAACATTGTCAGCACACCTTCTTGGGCATCAAAGTCTATTTCTGAAGATCCTACTGCTTTCAATCTACTTTTACTGATTTTTTTTGTTTTGCCGGATAAGCGACTTCCTGTACAAGCTCGCTATTGGTGACCCATCCGAAAAATCGTCGTCCACGCCATCCCCTACGAAATCGTTTGCACAACGATAAATGGATTCCAAATTATTAAACTAAATAACACAAAGAATAACAGTTAGTAACCAGCGTTCTCTCCTTCGTTGATGTGAAACCTTTCATCATTTCTCAAATCTCCCAAGACCGAATTGATCTTGTGTGACGCTAAATCTACCGCGTCATCGTGATCCTCACTTTCACTAACTTTCTTCTCAAACATACTTTCAAACGTTGCCTTCAACGTTTGTACTTCTTCGTCTTCATGGCTCTCCACCAATAGCGATTCTAACATCCCCTCAATTTTGACTTTGTTCTTCTTTGTCACGTTTATTAACTGTCGTACTATCGTCAACCTCTCCTGTTGAAAATAGTTTTTCAACATTTTGATACTAACACTATATACTAATTGTAAAAAACACATGTTAGAGCATATAACTTTACCTCTTTACTTGCCCAGTGTTCCACGTTATAGTTTCTGGGACGTGTTAATCCTTTAAACCGTCCTAGTCCAAACCCACCAGCAAGTATTTCAAGCCTTTCTCTCTCTCGCAATCTTTTCAAGTTCCAAAAAGCTAAAGGACACACCGCACTGTCTACCTCCATCCCCGTGCACTCAATGCTATCAACGTACAACAACTACAAGAAACAACGATCCGTTCAGCCCGGAAATAATCAAGTATTCTAACACATGTTAATTATCTAAAATAATTAAAAGTACACTTACCATCAGAATCGTTAGAGGACCGACGAAGAAACTTTGTGGGTCAAGCCGATTCCAGGTATCTTTGCAAGTTCTCAGCTTTTCTACAACAAGGTCACACCAGTCTATTGTTGCAAAGTCCATTTCGTCATCCAGATACTCTAAGATTTCTCCCGTAAACAACTTTGTTTATGACAATCAACCAGCACTGCCACAAAACACATTACAAAATCCATCCTGAAATCAAAACTGTCTTCGCCATCGGACTCATCTATCATTTTCACCATCTTTGTTGGAGGCACCATTACACCCGGGTATCTCGCCCTCCAATCCGCAATGGCATCAATCAGCATCGGCAGCTTACCAATCGAGCTAATCTTTTGTCCACCAGTCGGAATCCCTAATAACTTATGTATCACTTTGCTGTTCACCTTGATATCACCGGCAGGCGTACATATCACCATCTTATCGGGATTAAAATTGTCCACAACAAAATAAGCTAACTTAGCCGGCAAACCATCAACGCTGAAAGTTAGCAAACGACCAAAGCCCATTTGCCTGACTGCGTCACGTTGTTGTTCTGTCAATGCCCGTACACATTTATAAAACTGCAGTGGTGCAGATCTTGTCCTTATGCCTGGAAATTCATCCTTTTTTGCTCGCTTATGGGCTTTCTGAACCTTTTCCGGTTTATTACCAACTACCTTTGGTTTCCCTGCTTTACCTTTCCCATTGTCCTCCGAACCCTTCTTCTTTTTGGTCCTTAACATCCCACCCTTCGATGTAGCCGTCACTTCTGCCCTACTTACTGAAATAACATTTTATACGAAACCACAACAACCCAAACAATTAGTCTACTTTACAACCACCTATGACAACATGTAACAATTTTTCATTCGTAACATCCAAAAATTTGAAGGGCTTAAAAAATAACTAACCACGGTTTTTTCGCATTACATTGCCAGAATTATCATCGGCGCTGTTTCTTTCCCCTGCTGATTATCACATGTTAGTGAATTTTCAAGGTCATGCCCAATTAACACATGTTAATCAAAGCCAACAATATTTAACTAACCACGTTTTCTTTTATTTCCACACCCAGAACTATCCCCGACAATGCTTTTCTTCCCTACAGTTTCAAACATGTTACTCAGATTTAACTGGATACGCAATTAGCCACTATTGTAACAAAAGGAACTTACCACTGTGCTTTTTGTTATGTCCCCGTTTGCTTTCCACACAACCTTCATTTAGCACCGATAGATTGGTAACGAAAACGATTAGCCCAACAAGACATTATACAAATTATAAACAATATTACTGGTTAACCGTTACCTGCTTTCCGTCTTTTCCCATGGCTTGGTGACACACTATCGGTATCATCATACACTGCAAGGCAGCCAACAAAATTCTGTTATGCACAATTTCTTATCCAACACACTATCCATATATAGATCACCTTGAACAATGTTAAGAGACATAAAAATTCTAACCTAACTTCCGTTGGGTCGGACCAAAGTCAGATTGTTGTTTGGAAGGTCCTGTCTTGGGTTCGTCGGATATAATCACAACTCTACGGCTCTCAGTCCTTTTTTGCCCTAATCTGTGTTTCGAAGTCCTACATATATAAAAGAAAACAAACTCAGGTGCCATTTTACGATAAATCGGTTGAACAAAACCACCTTTGACATGACCGATTACAACAAAACTAACCTTTTAATTGAAGTCTGAATCTTCCTTAATCGTTTCATCTTCACGGACGACGACAATATTATGAACGACTTCCTCATTCTCCAAGTTGGACACTATCGGCTTCTGTGTTAGCGTTCCGGAACAGAGGAGCAATGAGTATAATGTCACACCCTGGCTTTGCGGAAGCGTGGTAAATTTTGGTGTGACTTCTTAATACCATAGCTTAACCATAACAAAGCTAAATGAAATAAAATCATGCAAGATCATCCATTTGATTAAGTTTTAAAACCAGAATAACATACCATTGTCTTAGAAACTTACAACATCTTAACGTAAAACATTGTCTTGAACAACATAACAGTAACATGAAATAAGCGCAGTTTAAGATTTGTGACTTATCCAGGAAAGAGTCACATTTCCTAAACTGGGATGACCTTGGAACCCTTATGCAGCGAGAAAACATAACATACCGTGCCAGATCTTTAATTTCCTGAAATACATGTAAGTTGGAAAAATCAACAATAATGTTGAGCGAGTTCATGTGTAAGTGAGTATGTAAAACACTTGTAAGTATAAAAGTTCCCTGGTATGTAGCAGTGTAAGGAAAAGAGATCACCAATGGTTTGCAAGGCCATTAGTATGTGTGAAGTGCAAGTAGGAAGACTCAAACCTAGCAAATTTAGCGTTGGGTACAAAGTCACTCAAGGTCCGTTCTGCTGGGCCTCTTAGAGGTCCGTTCTGTTGGGCCTAGAGTTAGGCTCGCTACACCCAGATAGATCTACCGCTTACGTCCCTCGGTCCTTCAATGAGGATTAATGGTCTCCAGTTTCTGCCTACCCACTCACATGATCTAAGTAGTAAACCTCCTTACGCTAAGCATACCGTGTATAAAGTACTTGTAAACAAAGTAACATGTATTTCACCCCCGCAGTTAAGAAAACTGAAAACAATTAGAGAAAAGGGGGACATGAACTCACTGTCGGTGCGTCTCTACCAAGTACTCCAAATCAGGCAGCTGTGCGACGACCTACAAGTGCTAATTCTATTAGACGGACGGCCGTGCCTTAGCTTTATAGTTTAAGTTTTTGGGAAATAGTTAGACAACTATTTCGTGTTTACGTTTTGTATATACTTGGTAGTTAATCTCCTTCCCAAGGATGGGGGATTCAATACATGTGCGTTCAAATTATATCATTAAGTCTCACTTAATATATATATATATATTTCCAATTCCAAAATATAAGTATTTTTCTCAAAAAAATATTATATTTTCATTTCACATAATTCTTCTCCAATAATACGTTGTTAAAATACGCGTTCATAAATATTTCCGTAAGTGCGTAAGTTACGTTTTAACAATCGAGTGGTAATATAATTACCGGTGTAACTTATATATTTATGGTGAAAGCGTTCGTATTATTTTGGATTCGTTAACGTTCGTAAATATTATTTTTATTCTAAAAATAATATTTATGTATTTTCACAAAATAATTATAAACAGTGTGTGAAAATATATATTTATCACGTTTAAATTTTGTGAAAATCCCACCTCCGAATATTTAGTAAATAAAGTCGTGGCGAAATTTATATTTCAAAAACATGTCAAAAATATTTCTAACACTTGTAGTGTAAATAGTTCTAAGTGTTAGGTTTTTAGAAGAATTTCGCCAGAGTTTCCTCTGTAACTGGAGGTGGCCACGCTTTCAAGCGTATCATTTTCTTTATCAAATCAACTCAACAATTTTCTTTATTTGATCAGAACAACTTTTCTCACAACAACTAATCAACATATGTGTAACTTGCCAAACATTACATGAACTTGTAGTTTTCCCAAAACTGTGGTGTAAATCTCCTTAAATTTTGTAGATCCTCATATAAGGTAATTTGATCTTGTAAAAACCTCGTTTTTAGAGAAAATCCATCTTTACAACTTCCCGTCATCTTTTTACAAAAGCTGTTATTTTGTCGGATCTTTTCATTTCACAAGTGTTTACACACTTGTGGTTTATAAAAATCATGCTTGTTAGTGTAAGATCCATCTTTTAAAATACATGATTTCTTTAATACGTGGTTCTTTGAAAATACCACCTGCAGATGCGTAGATCTGCTAGTTTTAAACACAATTTCACAAGTAAAACTCTTTTACACAAGTTCATGATTCGCGTGTGGTAGAGTTTCACCTTTTAACCCTTGTATCATTCAAAACAAGCTTATGTTAAGATCCATGATCTTACCAAACCGGGTTAAACGATGATCCAAGCTACCACATCATAGATCGGGCCTAAATAACCATAAATTTTAATTACTACAACATTTACACAACATATGAGCTATTAACCACCATTTTTAGTGTTTTAAGTAGACTTTAAAGCATCAACTTGTAAGATTTCGAGTTTTAATCATCATACATCCTATTAACCACCTTAGATTAGTTCAAATACGAGTTTTAAGCATTATACCTCTAGCTCGAGGCTAGGTCAGAATCTTGACGAAAATGGCGTGGATAAAAGCAAGAGAAAGTGGTCCTTCGAACTCCGAGTGCACCAAGCCTCCTAATATGTGATCCTTGAAGCTTGTATGATCTTGTGATGTGAAGATGGAAGCCGAAAATGGATGTATGGGAGGGGGGGAGTGTTCGGCCGTGACTTATTTAGAGAGAAAGAGAGAGCTTTGGTGAGTTGTGAAGTGTTAAGTGACAAATGGTTTAAGCTTAGTTACTTATAGACAATTCTAATGTTAATTACCCAATGGTTAATGTGTCTAGAAGATATTAAGCAAACAAGATTTTAATAATCTTGTAAGGACAAGTGTGTCCCCCCTTAGTTGGGGACGGTTAGGAGGGGGGGGGGGGTCTTGGTCCGATTCCAACTAGATAGGTAAGTATTAGTTAGGTTAAACTAAGTTAAGTTTAGGGATTAACCCAGTTACTAGAGTGTTGAGCTTTAATGCGGGTGTTAGGGTATTCAGGGACCCTAACTGACTCAGAAAAAGATAAATAATGAAAATAACAATATTTTCATGTTTCGGGTAACGCCCGGTTGTTCGGTTGGATAGTAATCCGTTAAAGCGCTTAATAAAGCTTTAAAGTGTCGTTATTGTTATTTTTAGTGACACAACTTATTTCCGACACTTTGGAAAGTGTCTAGTAATATTTTTCTCATGTTTTGGCACTTTACTAGTTAGCTAGAAGCCGGATTGTTATGTAAAGTGCTGAGTTTTGTGCTTAGAGTACGTTTTAGGCACATCCAGTCATTGTAACTTATTCCTAGAGACGTAGTTCTACAACCCTTGTATCCCTACACTCACCATTGGTGTAGCAATTATCTCAGGCTCTTACAGGCCTTAGAGGCAGTGTCTGCCTGATGCTGGCTTTATCAGCATGTTCAATAGGTTATCCGCTATTGTGCTACTGTGCTTTTTGTGCATCATGTTTGTCACTAAGGTTCAGTATGTAAATAATGTAGTGACGATAAGTAGAGTATGATGCAAGTAAGTACATGTATCAGATATCAAGTAGCAGTTCATCAGCTAGTTCAAACAAGCACAGTAATTAAGCAGTAATTAATCATTAATTAAGTCGTACGGATACCTGGTTTGGTGAGGGTTGTCACATTCTCCCCCCGTTAAATAAATTTCGTCCCGAAATTTAAGTTCTGCTTGTAGATGCAGGGTTCTTAGGAAAAAGGTGGGGGTATTTCTCTTTCATCCGGTCCTCACGCTCCCAGGTGAACTCAGGACCATGTCTGGCATTCCAACAGACTTTTACGAGTTTGACACTGCTCCGGCGGGTCTTGTTCACTTTCCAATCCGTGACCTCAACAGGTTCTTCAACGAAGTGGAGCGTGTCGTCAACATGAATCTCGTCGGTGGGAATGGCAATGTCATCTTGAGTTGGACTTTTCTTCAGGTTAGATACATGAAATGTATCGTGAACACCATTCAGTTCAGCAGGTAGGTCCAACTTGTATGCTACTAGTCCTTTTCTTTCCAAGACTCGGAAAGGACCAATGTAGCGCGGATTTAACTTCCCACGCTTTCCAAAGCGTGCCACCCCCTTCCAGGGTGAAACTTTCAATAACACCATTTCTCCAACTTGGAATTCCACTTGTTTCCGGTTTGGATCCGCATAGGCCTTTTGTCTGTGGCGAGCTGCTTCGATGCGTTTAAGAATCTGCGCAATCTTGTCTGTCGTCTCTTGGACGATTTCGAGACCAGCAAGCTGCCTATCACCTGCGTCAGCCCAACATAAGGGTGATCGGCACTTGCGTCCGTAAAGGGCTTCAAATGGCGCGACACCAATACTGGTGTGGTAGCTGTTGTTGTACGAAAATTCGACCAAAGGCAAATGCTTGTCCCAGCTACCGCCCAAATCCATAACACACGCTCTCAGCATGTCTCCCAAAGTCTGTATTGTTCGCTCGCTCTGGCCGTCAGTTTGCGGATGAAACGCAGTGCTCAGATTCAATTGCGATCCAAACGCTTCTTGGAAGGATTGCCATATCCTTGACACAAATCTTCCGTCTCTATCAGAAATGATCGAGAGAGGCACTCCATGACGTGCAACGATCTCTCTCATGTAAATTTCAGCCAATTTGCTCGTATTATCCTTCTCTCTGATAGGTAAGAAGTGTGCTGACTTCGTTAATCGATCCACTATCACCCAGATAGTGTCATGGCCTCTTGGCGTTCTTGGCAATTTTGTAACAAAATCCATTGAGATTTGTTCCCATTTCCACTTGGGAATCTCAGGTTGTTGCAGAAGTCCTGAAGGCTTCTAGTATTCCGCTTTAACCTTAGCGCACGTTAAACATTTGCTCACGTAAACAGCAACATCGCCTTTCATCCTAGGCCACCAATAGTAATCTTTGAGATCCTGGTACATCTTATCCGCTCCTGGATGGATAGAGTACCGCGACTTGTGAGCTTCATCGAAAATAACTTTCCTTAAATCACCAAACAGAGGAACCCAAATCCTTTTCTCAAAACATAACGTTCCTTCCTCGTTTGGTACCAAAAGCTTCTCCATCCCACGGAGATATTCTTCTTCAAGGTTTCCTTCCTTGAGAGCTTCTTTCTGCGCGGCACGAATGCGCAAGGAAAGATCGGTTCGTATAATCATTTCTAAAGCTCTAACCCTTATGGGCTTGATTCTCTCTTTACGACTTAGGGCATCGGCGACCACGTTCGCCTTCCCTGGATGATACTTTATCTCGCAGTCGTAGTCGTTCAGCAATTCAACCCATCGTCTTTGCCTCATATTCAGCTCCTTCTGGTTGAATATATGTTGTAGGCTCTTGTGATCTGTAAAGATTGTACACTTCGTACCATAAAGGTAGTGTCTCCAGATCTTTAAAGCAAAAACCACTGCGCCGAGCTCCAAATCGTGTGTGGTATAGTTCTTTTCATGCACTTTCAACTGACGCGATGCGTAAGCAATAACCTTTTGGCGTTGCATCAACACACAACCCAATCCTTGACGCGATGCGTCGCAGTATACCACAAAATCGTCAGTACCCTCTGGTAGAGCTAAGATTGGCGCGTTACAAAGCTTATCCTTCAATATCTGAAACGCTTCATCCTGTTTGATTCCCCAATCAAACTTCTTATCCTTCTGCGTGAGGAGCGTCAATGGTTGAGCGATCTTTGAAAAATTCTCAATGAATCTTCGATAATAGCCAGCCAAACCCAAGAATTGCCGAATCTCGGTTGGCGTCTTTGGCGTTTCCCAATCCTTGATCGCCTCGATCTTGGTTGGATCCACGTGGATTCCATCTCCATTTACCACGTGCCCAAGGAATTGGACTTCACGTAGCCAAAATTCGCACTTGGAGAATTTAGCGTACAGTTGTTCCTTCTTTAGCAGCTCCAAAATAGCTCTTAGATGCTGTTCGTGCTCGGTCTTTGTTCTTGAATAGATCAAGATGTCGTCGATAAACACAATCACGAACTTGTCCAAGTACGGCTTGCAAACTCTATTCATCAAATCCATAAAGACTGCAGGTGCGTTTGTTAACCCAAACGGCATAACAAGGAACTCGTAGTGTCCATAACGAGTTCTGAAGGCAGTCTTCGGGATACTCTCCTCTTGTATCCTTAACTGATGGTATCCAGATCGAAGATCGATCTTTGAATAAAATCTTGAGCCTTGCAGTTGGTCAAATAGATCATCGATTCTTGGCAGAGGATATCTATTCTTGATCGTCAGCTTGTTCAGCTCCCGGTAGTCGATGCACATACGAAAACTACCGTCCTTCTTTTTGACAAACAGGACTGGAGCTCCCCAAGGCGAGAAGCTTGGTCGGATAAATCCCTTGTCTAACAACTCTTGAAGTTGTGTTGACAGTTCCTGCATCTCAAACGGAGCAAGTCTATACGGTGCCTTAGCCACAGGCGCGGCGCCTGGAACTAAGTCAATGTGAAACTCTACTTGCCTCTGAGGTGGCAGTCCAGGTAAGTCTTCTGGGAAGACTTCTGGATATTCCCTCACGACAGGGATGTCTTCGATCTTCGGCTCAGCAGCCTTCTTATCCACAATGTGTGCCAGGAAGGCAACACATCCCTTCTGCAAACACCATCGCGCTTTCAAGCAGCTGATAATTCTTAACGGCGTATCACGCTTCTCTCCGTGAACCACAATTGTTTCGCCATCTTCGGTTGGGATACGAACAACCTTTTCGTGACAAACTATCTCAGCCTTGTTGCCTGATAACCAATCCATTCCTACTACCACGTCGAAGCTTCCCAACTGGACTGGTAGTAGATCCAAAGTGAACTCACGTTCTCCTAATTCGATCACACAGCCTTTGATAACTTCATTGGCTTCTACTAACTTCCCATTAGCTAATTCGATTGAGTACGGAACATCTAACTTATTAGCGGCTAAACCAAGCATACTCTTAAATTCTAACGATACGAAGCTATAATCGGCACCAGTATCAAATAAAACGGATGCATAGCGTTGATTTACAGGGAACGTACCAGTAACGACATTGGGGTCCTGGCGCGCTTCCCTTGCTTCGATTTGGAACACTCTTCCACGGGCTTGGTTTAACTCTGGGCAGTTCTTCTTAAAATGCCCGATATCACCGCAGTTAAAGCACCCAAGTCTTTGCCCGTTTCCACCAGCTTGATCATTCCTCTGATTACGATTCACGGCGCCGCTTGGTTAGCATTGTTGCCTCGATTCTCATTACCTCCATAGTTTCCTTGTGGGCGATTTCCATTCCCGCCCCGGTTGTTATTTCTGTTTCCGAATCCTCCCTGGCCTCCCTGACCAGCAGTGGCCCAACAAGTGTCCTTCAAGTGGCCACGTTTCCCACATGCTTCGCATACTTTTGGCCCGCACCGGCCAGAATGGTGGAGTTGGTAGTTGTTGCACTTGGGCTGGGTGCCCATATATCCCTTTCCCTTCTTTACACCACCAGCTGTAACCTGAGCTGGCGCATTCGATCCTCCTTTCTTAACCGCCACACTGGTGCCCTGCTTGAAGTTTGAGAACTTCCGTTTGTTACCTCCTGATGACTCGACGTGAGTCTCTGCCTTCTTCGTCTTGATCTCATCAAACTTGTTTAGGCGGATCGCCTCCTCAGTGAGAGCTACGCTCAAATCAATCGCCTCAGTAATGGTCGCAGGCTTGGATGAGGTCACCATGCTTATGATTTGAGGAGCTAATCCCCAAATGAAACGTTCAATCCGCTTGAACTCCGGAGTGACCATGTAGGGTACCACATGCGATAAGTCATGGAATCTTTGAACGTACTCTGCGATCTTTGGACCGTCCATTTTCAAGTGCCAGAACTCGGTTTCCAATCTTTGGATTTCCGCGCGAGAGCAGTACTTTTTGCGCATAAGTTCTTTTAGTTCGGTCCAGGTCAGCGCGTAGGCAGCAGCTTCGCCTAGTGTCTGAACTTGTAGATTCCACCAAGAGAGGGCTCCATCCAAGAATAGCCCTGAGATATAGGTGACTTGCTGATCCAGCGCGCACTTGCTCATGCGAAGAACAGATTCGGTTTTCTCAGCCCAACGAACAAAGGCGACAGCACCTCCTGTGCCATCAAAGTTTACGGGCTTGCAGTCTAAGAACTGCTTGTAGGTGCACCCTGCACATACGTTATAACATATGAACGGCATTAGCATCATCGCTAAAGATATCCAATTAGGTCATGGTAGGTCTAAATGACTTGGTATTACCATGAGGTGGATTATTATTGCCATTGTTGTTCGTGCTGCTTCCGCTGGGTCCTCCTTGTGAAGCGGCGTATTGTGCAATGGCAGCAGTGATAATTTGCTGGAGTTCTACCTCATTGGTAGGCATGCGTGTCTCACGTCTCGGCGGCATCTTCTAAAAGATGGTTTATGTCGGTCAGGCCATAGTAAAGCGTACGTATATAGTAATAGTAAAAGCACATAACATCTCATGTTATCAATACATCACAAATACCAATCACACAACATCCCATGTCATAAAAATATAAATAAGGAATCAAGCGAATCAAATATGATGAGAATACTGCGATTGCCATATATCGAGACCACATAGTAAGTGTTTCAGTACATCCCTATGTCATACAATCATCAATCAACTAGGGGCTACATCACCCCTGTCCAAAAACTATATCACGTCAGTGTCAAATACGTCAAATACATGTCAACAAAAGTCAGGATCATAAAGTAGTCTCCAAAAATGCTGTGCAGTCAAAAGCATTTGCCGTCTTCTCACCAACGTCTACCCAAACAGCACTGATGAGCTCTATACAGATGGTGGTGGAGGAGGGGGAAAGTGGGTGTAAAACAAACGACGTAACTGGAGCCAGTCCTCCTCCATGGCTCGCTGGGTACGAATGATAGAAGCAACCTGTTGCTCTAGTGTAAAGAGACGGGCAGCATCATCTGGAGGTAAGGGTCGAAATGGCTGCAGAGGAGAGTGTGTCCGACCATGACACTGGCATGGTGGCAGCTGAGCTCTCTCAAGCTCCTGGATGCGCTGTGTGTGTGACTCGTGCTGGGCGATGAAAGACATCAAAACGTCCTCGATAGTATACCCCATGTGGAAAGAATGGTAGGGGTCAGTAGGTGGCATAGCAGAGTGTGGTGCCCAAAGGAACGGCTCACTGGTGGGATCAAAAGGTGCCACATGAAATGGAGCAACAGAGGGTGGAACAGATGACATCTGGGTCATGAAGGGGATAGACATCGGTATATGCCCAAAAGGATGGGCTGAAGAACCCTCTCCAGGCCTCGCTGGAGGTACAAACTGAGGAACCTGAAAAGAAAAATCAACATGTCGTGTATCAGGGATCTGAGGGGGAAAAGGTGGAACATCCTCATCAGCAGGTATCCAACCGTGCTGTGCATGCTCATCTGGTGGATCCATGTGTGCCGCGAACAGTGCATGCTCGGGCTCTAGTGGGATGGGATCAGGTGGGGGAGCAACAAAAGGGTGAATAGGTGCAATGTGCTCAACAGGATGGTCAACAGGTATATCAACAACAGGTAGAGGAACAACAGGATCAATAACGACATGATCACCCTCTAACAAAGGAACATCCACGGGGAGATCATCAACAGGTGGGTCTGCTATAACAGGCTCAATAAGGATGCCAGCATGTACGGGGTCATGCTCAAGTATGGGGTCTAGAGCGGCTGCCTGCTCAGGGGCGACGGCAGGCTCGGGATCATCAAAAGCCATCTCGAAGTCAAACTCGGGGTCGATAGGTTCTACTGGGTCAGCTGGATCCTCCATGGGCTGGTCCATAGGTATAAACTCGATATCCTCATCTGGGTCGAATCATGGGGGAAAGTCAGGATCAGAATCCTCCATATCATCCTGGTCAAACGCAAAACTGGGTATAGGTGCAACAGAGGATGCCTGGTCAGGATCAGAATCATGCGCAAAGTGCTGTGTGCTGAATGTGTGAGAAGGTGCGGATGCCACAGACTCGAAGGAGTCTGGGACAGGAGAATGTGCAGGCGAATCCTCAGCGGGAACGTCAGCGATCATCAGAAGATCGCCCGCAGGAAGAAGGGCCTCGCCCTGGATCTCCTCCTCAAACAGGTCAACATCGCCGTCAGCCTCGGCGTCAAGAAGAAAATCATATGCTGGATAAACGGCTAAGGGTATAGGGGCCGGAATCTCCACTAGGGGTGGGTACTCAGCGGTAGGGCCATCTGCAGGCTCATCAGTACCATCGAGTAGTGCGAAAGGCTGGAAATCATCCTCGTCAGTACTGGTATAGTCAGATGTGTGCACCTCTTGCTCGGAGGATGTGAGGTCATCAGATACGATAGGTATGGGTCCAGTGGTGTCCGAATCGCCAGTACCGGCTGAGTCCATGAGTCTGTAACATAAACACAGATATGCTCAAATAATCAGTCATACAATCAGATAATCACATAAGTCACCAAGTAAGATATCACATAATTCTCCTAGTCCCACTAGCCTCCCAGTCTCCTAGACTGCTCTATCAACTACCTCGACCTCTCAGATCGAGCCTCGGTCTCCAATACCGAGCCTCAGCCTCCAAACTGAGCCTACTCTTCCTAGTCCAACCAGCCAACTACCTCGATCTCTCAGACCGAGCCTCGGCCTCTCAGACCGAGCCTCAGCCCTTTCTAGACTGAGCCTACTCTTCCTAGTCTCACTAGCCAACTACCTCGATCTCTCAGACCGAGCCTCGGCCTCTCAGACCGAGCCTCAGCCTTTCTAGACTGAGCCTATAAATAATAAAATGTGCTCAACATTTGTTTGTAAAAAGTTTTGGATCTGGACTTAAGTGGTATACAGAAAAATGTTTTCGTGAGAGCCCTAGTGATCATAGTCTAGACTCGAGAAGGAATCCTAGTTCGCTATGATCAGAGCTCTGATACCAAGCTGTCACACCCTGGCTTTGCGGAAGCGTGGTAAATTTTGGTGTGACTTCTTAATACCATAGCTTAACCATAACAAAGCTATATGAAATAAAATCATGCAAGATCATCCATTTGATTAAGTTTTAAAACCAGAATAACATACCATTGTCTTAGAAACTTACAACATCTTAACGTAAAACATTGTCTTGAACAACATAACAGTAACATGAAATAAGCGCAGTTTAAGATTTGTGACTTGTCCAGGAAAGAGTCACATTTCCTAATCTGGGATGACCTTGGAACCCTTATGCAGCGGGAAAACATAACATACCGTGCCAGATCTTTAATTTCCTGAAATACATGTAAGTTGGAAAAATCAACAATAATGTTGAGCGAGTTCATGTGTAAGTGAGTATGTAAAACACTTGTAAGTATAAAAGTTCCCTGGTATGTAGCAGTGTAAGGAAAAGAGATCACCAATGGTTTGCAAGGCCATTAGTATGTGTGAAGTGCAAGTAGGAAGACTCAAACCTAGTAAATTTAGCGTTGGGTACAAAGTCACTCAAGGTCCGTTCTGCTGGGCCTCTTAGAGGTCCGTTCTGTTGGGCCTAGAGTTGGGCTCGCTACACCCAGATAGATCTACCGCTTACGTCCCTCGGTCCTTCAATGAGGATTAATGGTCTCCAGTTTCTGCCTACCCACTCACATGATCTAAGTAGTAAACCTCCTTACGCTAAGCATACCGTGTATAAAGTACTTGTAAAGAAAGTAACATGTATTTCACCCCCGCAGTTAAGAAAACTGAAAACAGTTAGAGAAAAGGGGGACATGAACTCACTGTCGGTGCGTCTCTACCAAGTACTCCAAATCAGGCAGCTGTGCGACGACCTACAAGTGCTAATTCTATTAGACGGACGGCCGTGCCTTAGCTTTATAGTTTAAGTTTTTGGGAAATAGTTAGACAACTATTTCGTGTTTACGTTTTGTATATACTTGGTAGTTAATCTCCTTCCCAAGGATGGGGGATTCAATACATGTGCGTTCAAATTATATCATTAAGTCTCACTTAATATATATATATATATTTCCAATTCCAAAATATAAGTATTTTTCTCAAAAAAATATTATATTTTCATTTCACATAATTCTTCTCCAATAATACGTTGTTAAAATACGCGTTCATAAATATTTCCGTAAGTGCGTAAGTTACGTTTTAACAATCGAGTGGTAATATAATTACCGGTGTAACTTATATATTTATGGTGAAAGCGTTCGTATTATTTTGGATTCGTTAACGTTCGTAAATATTATTTTTATTCTAAAAATAATATTTATGTATTTTCACAAAATAATTATAAACAGTGTGTGAAAATATATATTTATCACGTTTAAATTTTGTGAAAATCCCACCTCCGAATATTTAGTAAATAAAGTCGTGGCGAAATTTATATTTCAAAAACATGTCAAAAATATTTCTAACACTTGTAGTGTAAATAGTTCTAAGTGTTAGGTTTTTAGAAGAATTTCGCCAGAGTTTCCTCTGTAACTGGAGGTGGCCACGCTTTCAAGCGTATCATTTTCTTTATCAAATCAACTCAACAATTTTCTTTATTTGATCAGAACAACTTTTCTCACAACAACTAATCAACATATGTGTAACTTGCCAAAAATTACATGAACTTGTAGTTTTCCCAAAACTGTGGTGTAAATCTCCTTAAATTTAGTAGATCCTCATATAAGGTAATTTGATCTTGTAAAAACCTCGTTTTTAGAGAAAATCCATCTTTACAACTTCCCGTCATCTTTTTACAAAAGCTGTTAGTTTGTCGGATCTTTTCATTTCACAAGTGTTTACACACTTGTGGTTTATAAAAATCATGCTTGTTAGTGTAAGATCCATCTTTTAAAATACATGATTTCTTTAATACGTGGTTCTTTGAAAATACCACCTGCAGATGCGTAGATCTGCTAGTTTTAAACACAATTTCACAAGTAAAACTCTTTTACACAAGTTCATGATTCGCGTGTGGTAGAGTTTCACCTTTTAACCCTTGTATCATTCAAAACAAGCTTATGTTAAGATCCATGATCTTACCAAACCGGGTTAAACGATGATCCGAGCTACCACATCATAGATCGGGCCTAAATAACCATAAATTTTAATTACTACAACATTTACACAACATATGAGCTATTAACCACCATTTTTAGTGTTTTAAGTAGACTTTAAAGCATCAACTTGTAAGATTTCGAGTTTTAATCATCATACATCCTATTAACCACCTTAGATTAGTTCAAATATGAGTTTTAAGCATTATACCTCTAGCTCGAGGCTAGGGAAGAATCTTGACGAAAATGGCGTGGATAAAAGCAAGAGAAAGTGGTCCTTCGAACTCCGAGTGCACCAAGCCTCCTAATATGTGATCCTTGAAGCTTGTATGATCTTGTGATGTGAAGATGGAAGCTGAAAATGGATGTATGGGAGGGGGGGTGTTCGGCCATGACTTATTTAGAGAGAAAGAGAGAGCTTTGGTGAGTTGTGAAGTGTTAAGTGACAAATGGTTTAAGCTTAGTTACTTATAGACAATTCTAATGTTAATTACCCAATGGTTAATGTGTCTAGAAGATATTAAGCAAACAAGATTTTAATAATCTTGTAAGGACAAGTGTGTCCCCCCTTAGTTGGGGACGGTTAGGAGGGGGGGGGGGGTCTTGGTCCGATTCCAACTAGATAGGTAAGTATTAGTTAGGTTAAACTAAGTTAAGTTTAGGGATTAACCCAGTTACTAGAGTGTTGAGCTTTAATTCGGGTGTTAGGGTATTCAGGGACCCTAACTGACTCAGAAAAAGATAAATAATGAAAATAACAATATTTTCATGTTTCGGGTAACGCCCGGTTGTTCGGTTGGATAGTAATCCGTTAAAGCGCTTAATAAAGCTTTAAAGTGTCGTTATTGTTATTTTTAGTGACACAACTTATTTCCGACACTTTGGAAATTGTCTAGTAATATTTTTCTCATGTTTTGGCACTTTACTAGTTAGCTAGAAGCCGGATTGTTATGTAAAGTGCTGAGTTTTGTGCTTAGAGTACGTTTTAGGCACATCCAGTCATTGTAACTTATTCCTAGAGACGCAGTTCTACAACCCTTGTATCCCTACACTCACCATTAGTGTAGCAATTATCTCAGGCTCTTACAGGCCTTAGAGGCAGTGTCTGCCTGATGCTGGCTTTATCAGCATGTTCAATAGGTTATCCGCTATTGTGCTACTGTGCTTTTTGTGCATCATGTTTGTCACTAAGGTTCAGTATGTAAATAATGTAGTGACGATAAGTAGAGTATGATGCAAGTAAGTACATGTATCAGATATCAAGTAGCAGTTCATCAGCTAGTTCAAACAAGCACAGTAATTAAGCAGTAATTAATCATTAATTAAGTCGTACGGATACCTGGTTTGGTGAGGGTTGTCACATATAATGGTAAAGAAGAAAAAATTTTGAATTTTGTTTGCAGTTCTTGATTAGACGGCTACTGCATGGCAGTGATTTCTGTTTTCCAATATCTTAGTTGACTTCCGAAAATGCCCTTCAATGGTACTAAATGGCAGTACTTTTTATTTCTTTTTAATTTTATTCATACCAAAATAATCATAGCCATTGATCAAGTTTGATGTAAGCTAATCAATGGTTCACAATGGGTTTCCATAGTTTTCTTAAAAAGATAGAGTTTCTTATATAACCAAGCCCTATACATATATATATCTATATATATATACATATATATATATATATATATATATATATATGGACTCATATATATATATTAGCGTGCCAACATAATCAAAAATGAAAACTTTTCGAGAAAATCTCAAAGTTATGTGATAATTCTAAGAAACGGAGAAACTTAGGATTTTTGTGTTAAATATATATATTGATTTAGAATTGTTCCTATGTTAGGACATATATAAAAATCAATCTCTGGGATTGCGGTATTAAAATACGCACCCAAAGGTGAGTGTCACTAAACCCCTCTTTTTACTGCTTTGTACATATTTTGGGGGTAGAATACGTCGTTAAAAGGGTTTAGTAATGTTTTCGAAATAAAACATACCTTTTAATATAAAATTTATATTTTCGCTGAAAATATATGATATTTGATAAGTTATACATTTCGAAGTAAAACGTTTTTGATGAATAAATGTTGGACATTGGGATGGTACGGTGTTTCCGAGGCGAAACAGACCGTAAAGTTGGGACGGATGCCGGCCTGGGTCTCGAGTGATGGAGATTCAGGGGATTCGTGCAACTACGTGTATTAAATTGTCATATTAGTATGATATATATATTGTGCGTGAGGCAGACATCATATTGTTCTTCGAGAAAGAACCCTGCGCCCATGATGTCGTTTAATCAGTTAAGTATTGTACGCGATGAATTGTTGGTAGATCTATCGGGTTGACAACCCCGTCGTGACCGATCACCCTGTGTCAATGTCAAATGACGAATTAATATTCTGTTTATTATCTAGCTTTGATTATCCCTGCATGGTTAATATATAGTTCGTATCGTCTAGCTAACATACGAGTCTGAAAGTTGACGCCATAATTTAATATACAAAACCTGGGCAATATATATTACAGTTGTCGGATCGATGAACCGGCGGAAGGCCCATGGATTTTTAATAAGGAAGTAAAACGGACTTTCTAAAATTTATATGGATGTTTTTAAATAAACACCTAATCAGAAAGTTTTCCTAGAAATAAAATTGGTAGTAAGTGAATACGTGAACTCACCTTCCTTTGTGTTGACACTTGATTTTTAACGTGTTCTACAGGTACTTGAGTTCGGCTTCGGGAAATCATGGCGTATCTTGTGAATGATGATGCATATTGTTTCGTTTAAATATGTTGGACATCTTTTAAACTTTCTGGGACGTTTGTAATAAGATCCGCGAGGATCAAAACAACTTAACTTATGTGGTTGTGTCGAGACTTTTAAAAATGTAATGTTTTATATTTATGTTATAAAATATGTCAAAATGTCCAACAAAATAGTGCATCGTCCGACAAGGTATAAATGGGCACCAACTTCCGTCACCACTACGTTTTATATTCCGCTGCGATGTTTTTGGGGTGTGACACCGACCCCTCGACTGCATCTTCCCAAGCAAAAACAAGGAAACAGATGGCTGACCACGGCCCTGTGCCCAGCGGACATGGGGGCGTGGCCAGATGTCTGTAGAAAGGACAAAGCTATAGAAGCTTCTATTCCCGACACGGGGGCGTGCCCAGCTCAACATGGGGCATGGTCAACGCTAAGATTCGTATAATCCAAGCAAATCTTAATAGTACATATACGCTTCTGCACACGGGGCCGTGCCTAGCGGATACGGGGCGTGTGGAGCTAATGCAGACAAAACGCAATTAATGAAGAAAGAGAATAAGGATGGACACAGGGCCATGCCCACTGGACACGGGGCCGTGTCCGGGCTTCTGTGCAGGCTATACACAGAGGTGCTTGGTTCACTTCAAAAGCATCCATTGGCAAACCACCTCTCTCCCAGTTCACCCACACTCCACCACCACTACAACCCACATCCACCACCATCATTCATCATCCATCATAGAGTGTGTATAGTAATCTCGGGATCCAAGATTGATAGTAAGAGTTCTTGACAAGCAAAGGCCATGTTTGCCTAAGTCTCTTACATCACTTGGTGAAGACAAGCATTTAGTGTAATACTTTTGATTTTTAATCTTTTCGCACTTTTTATTTGGTTTTGAATTAATGACTTTAATAACTAGTTTCTTATGTTGAAGGTGAAACTTCCTTATCATTTGTCCGTGGTGTCTTGGCGTTATTTTACTGTCTATATAAAATAAAAGATTTGCACCATTCATATCTCCACGGTCTATATAGAGATATGTTGGCTACCTGGTCGGGGGTTAAGGGAATGGTTTGGTAAGGTTCTTGCCTTGTTCAGTGTATAGATCCTGCAAGGACCTGGGTCAAGCTTACTAGGACCTCCTACAATACCCACTGGTATTGGATGGCGGGGGTGCGAATGGCTCGATCCCCTCATATGTAAACTACTATTAATACATTAACCCGGCTACTTAGAATTGTATCCCTGCTGAATCAAACCACTTAGCCGAGGGTAACGTCACCTTCAAAAGAGGGGCCTTCCAAATTACGCATTAATAACTTAATTAATTATCTGTCAATATTCCGACCCTTTAGGATTGTATCCTTGCAGACTCAAACTACTGGGTTGAGGGTAACGTCACCTTCAAAATAGGGGCCAACTACTATAACTAAGATAATCTCTTAAAAAGTGCAAAAGTGCGGAAATCATCAAAGGTTACACTAAAGGTGAGTCGGATCCAAGTGATTCATCTTGTCTATCTATTTTTATTTTATTTTTATCTTCAACATTTTTAGTTTTTATTTTCATATTTAAAACCTTTTTTAAAATTTTTTATTTGAATAGGCGTTGAGGATAGACCGGTACTAAAAGCTCTTGTGTCCTTGGACGACCTCGGTATCTTACCAACGCTATACTACGCTCACGATGGGTGCACTTGCCCATATGTGTGTTTAGTGTTAGTAGAATATCATGTTTTATAAATTTAAAACTTGACTAAAGTCTTAAAAATGGCTTAAAATATAACTAAAAACCTATCACGCAGTACGCACATCAATATACACGGGTTCCACCACCATATAATCATAATTACTCCAGACTACCCACTACTGAGCAAGAGATGGAGAATTATGATAAAATGATTTATGGTAAACCTAGTGATTATGTTCCATGGGAACCGTCAAAATCTAAAAATGGCCAACCAGCTGATTTCAAGAAACCAATGAATTTTGTCAAAAATGAAAATGAAAATTGTCCAAATAAATCAGCAGATAAATCCGAACACATAAATGAAACAGAAAAAGAAAACAGAACCAGTTAAAACATCTACAGAGGAGATAGAGGAACGTTCACTAAATTCTAATTCTGCTGACAACATTAACTATTCTAGTTCATATGCAGAGTCAGTAGGAACATAAGAGAAGTCTAAAGAGGATGATGAATCACATCAACGTGTTGCTGATAATGTTATTTCTAATAAAAATGACCTTTATCCTTGGAACTATGTTTTTTCTTGCTTTGCTGAGACTTGGGGTGTTCCCACTAAACCTGATGAATCTGGTGCCGTTATTTTCGACTATGATTGTGATAAAAATGGTTGTGTTGAAAATGTTGAAGATGTTTTGATAGAAGAGCCTGATGTGTCGACTGACAAAATTGAGACATCTGTTTCGAGTGACTTAGAAATCAATTATGATGATTCAGGAAACTGTTCTGGTACGCCTGAAACATCGAATGATACATCAGAAACTCCCATAATGATGAAAAACATGATGTTTTTGATTGTGATAATGAAGAAATTATTGAACAGGGGTCATCTGACGAACCTGACATTCAAACAGAAGATTCAGGAACATCAGATAATGAGCTTAAAACTTCCAAAGATTCCGATTGTGATGAACAATCAGAATCCAGCAGCGTTGTAACCGAAGAAAGTCAAACTGTCTTAGACATATACTGCTCATCCTTTGAGAAACCAGAATCGTCTATTGTCAAGGACTCAGAGGTTGATGAAGCTGAAGAAGAGATATCCATAGAGTCTAATTCTTCAGAAGCTCATGGGAACACGGAGACTATAGAGAAGGAATCCACGGAAAGTAATTCAATAGTTGAGTCAGATGATGAAACTGTAGAAGAAATTATTATGGAAACCCTCTCTACAAAAACACCTGAGAACATGGTCTTTGAGGAAAGGGAATCTGCGGATGTCACTTCAACAGATAACTCAACTCTTGACCCTAAAGGATCAGATTCTGAAGAAAGTGTTTTTGATAAAGCAAACTCAATTGAATATTTTCCTTCTAAGAAGAAACGATCATGTAAAAACAGAAGGCCACGAAAAAAGAAAATTCAAAAGGAAAACATGACTCTCAAGCAAACTGAACCAAAACTTAAGGGTAAAGTTGCGGATACTTACTCTTGTGCTGATAACTGTGAGCAGGGTTCATCCAAGATCAAACATGCACGCAAGCAATCCGCGTCAAATGAAAAGAAAAGACGTGATCAGTTCTCGAGAATAACACAAGCAGAACTAAATGTCTTTTTCTCAAAAAAGCAAACGTGTTTTAATTGTGGAATTCCAGGACACATTGTGAGAAACTGTGTTCATCGTCCCTACTACTCTGGGAACATGTATCATTAGAAGGCTATGCATTCTCACTTTGTCAAAAATCGACATTCTAAAGCCAAGCCTTCTGACAGAGACTAGAATCCAGCAAAAAAGAGAAAACCAAAAATTTGCAAACATGAACATGTTTCAAAGTAAGTCAAAAGCCACTCCGTTTAAAGGAAATGTTTCAGACACAAAGAATTGGAAACCTAAAGTTCCTGCTAGATCCCAGTCTCCGTGTTAGCAACCGACAACATCTACTTCATCGACAAAACCACAAGCGATGTTAAGAGTCATATGACCTTTCGTGAGGTCTCTTACACAGATAGCGATGGTCAACTCAGGTCCACAATGGCCTGGGTTCCAGTTTCTAACTGATTCCGTTAAATGTGCATGAACGACTATGGAGGGCTATCTTTAGACTTTGGTTTAATGAAAGTGGTTGTTCTAGGCCCATGACAGGAGACATATCCCAGTTGAATGACTTAAAAATATTCGACGGAGGATGTGTCAACTTCGCCGGAGGTGAATCTGGGAGAATCACCATGAAGGGCACAGTCAGAAATGGAGTCCTCAACTTTTTAGATGTCAACTATATCCCAGAGCTGAAGCACATCCTGTTGAGCATATCATAGATGTGTGACAAAGGAATGGAGGTTCTTTTCACTAAGAGTGGCTGTGTGATTCTGAAACCAGGAATTATCATACCCGAAGACTGGTTTCTAATTGAAGCTGAACGCATGGGAAACGCTTATATGATTGACATGAATAAAGCTCCCACTGATCAAGTTACTTGTCTGTTTTCAGAGATAGCTGAACATGATGCTATGTTGTGGCATCGTCGATTGGGTCATCTGAATATGAAAAATCTGAATCGATTAGCAAAGGGAGGTCTCATCAGGAATTTGCCAATCAAGGATTTCATGCAGATAGAAAAATGTGAAGCATGCGCTCGAGGAAAGCAGCATCGTAGGCCTCATAAGTCCAAACCTGTGCACACGACCTCAAAAGTTCTGGAGCTACTGCATATGGATTTATTTGGCCCTGTCAATGTACTCAGTATTGGAGGAAAGGCTTACTGTTTGGTCATTACTGATGATTTTTCTCGTTTCACTTGGGTGCTTTTCCTGGAGCAGAAAAGTGAGACAACTTGTTTAATTCATACATTTGTGACTCTTATGGAGAATCAAGCAAATGAGCGAGTAAAGATTATTCGTTGTGACAACAAGACAGAATTCAAGAATGCCGAGCTAAATGAATTTTGTGCCTTAAAGGGAGTCGATCGTCATTACAGTACAACTAGATCTCCTCAACAGAATGGAGTAGCAGAAAGACGCAATCAAACTCTCATTGAAGCTGCTCGCACAATGTTGATAGATTCAGGTCTTCCACTAATATTTTGGGCAGAAGCAGTGAATACAGCCTGCTATGTTCAGAATCATGCCTTGATTAACAAACGTCACATGAAGACTCCCTATGAAATAGTAGAAGGTCAAAAACCCTCGGTGCAACACTTTCGCACTTTTGGCTGTCCGTGTGTGCTTCTTCTCATGGATTCCATAATAAAATTTGAAGCTCGAGGAGATCCTTACTATTTCATTGGATATGCAAAGAACACCTCTTATAGTGTGTACAACAAGGTCAAGAAGCAGATTGTGGAAGCATATCATGTGGATTGGTTGGAAGAAAATCCAAAAGATGCTCGCATTGGACCTGATTGGCTATATGATTATTCCCCCTTGTTTAAATCGTTTCCTATTTTGTCTTATGAAGTTGCTAATGCAGGTGCTTCGAGTGCAGAGATCCCTATTCCTATTGAAGATGAAGATGAAGATGTGCCATTGCAAAACATGCTCAAGAAACTCATTGTGGATCCATCAGGATTTCACAAAAATACTCCAGCACAACTTCACTCCTCGATAGTTTAGGAGCCGATTTCTGAACCTGCTATAGCTATCCCTGATGGTGTTGTCCGTAACATGGAAGCCTCTGCAGGACCCTCAAACGTTCAAGGAACTTCTTTGTTTCCAGGAGAAGTTCCATCAGATTGCACTGTAGATCCTCTAGTGATCAGCAACGCTACTTCACCAAATGAGGGGGAGCAATCTGGAATAGCATCAAGAAGTTTCTCAAACCTGCAATCAAACTTGCAAGCCCCTGTTGCAGCAATTCCACAGCGTGTTTAGAGAAGCCCCCCCAATCACGAATATAATTGGCCCAGTAACTGCTGGTGTCCAAACCCGCAGCAAATCGGTAGACATCAACTCATGCCTATACTCTTGCTTAATTTCACAGATTGAACATTAATGTTGGTTTGAAGGAACCTGGATGGGTTGATGTAATGCATGAAGAGCTTAATCAGTTTGAAAGACTTGGAGTGTGGAAGCTCGAGAAGCTGCCTCAAGGAAAGCGCGCTCTTGGCACACGATGGGTGTTTCGCAACAAACAAGATGATACTAGAGTGATTGTAAGGAACAAGGCTCGATTAGTAGTCCAAGATTTCAGTCAGGTTGAGGGTTTAGATTATGGTGAAGTGTATGCTCCAGTAGCACGTCTTGAAGCCATCCACATTTTCTTGGCATATGCATCTTTCATGGGCTTTACAGTCTATCCGATGGATGTCAAGACAACATTCCTATATGGGAAGGTCAAGGATGAGATTTATGTTGCACAACCACTGGGTTTTCTCGATAAAGAAAAGGAAGGATATGACTACAAGTTAGACAAGGCTCTGTAAGGTTTGCACCAAGCACCCCGTGCATGGTATGCTACCCTAACAGAACATTTGCTTGCTCATGGGTACACTCAGGGGACAATCGATCAAACGCTGTTCATCAAACGTGTTTACAAGGACATCATCCTTGTTGAGATATACGTTGACAACATCATCTTCGGGTCCACAAATAATGTGCTTTGCAAGTAGTTTGAAGAGGTAATGAAGAAGAAGTTCGAGATGAGTTCTTTAGGAGAAATGACGATGTTTTTGGGCCTACAAGTTCATCAGAACAATCAAGGAATCTTAATTCATCAGAGTAAATATGTTCATGACGTTCTTGCAAAATTCAGCATGACAGAATCAAAACCAATAGACTCCCCAATTGAAGAGCGGCCTTTGTTGACTGAGGATCCTGAAGGAAGCCCCATTAACCAGACACTGTATCGATCTATGATCGGTTCACTGATGTACTTAACTGCAAGTCGGCCAGAAATCATGTTTGTCGTCTATCAGTGTGCTTGTTATCAGGCTAATCCTAACTCTCTCATCTAAGTGCTGTTAAAAGAATTTTTAAATATCTGAAGGGAGCTCCTAAACTCGGACTCTGGTATCCTAGAGATTCGAACTTTGATTTGTTTGCTTTTTCAGACAGCAACTTTGGAGGGACAGGCATGGATAGAAAATCTACATTAGCTGGATGCCAATTCTTGGGAGATAGACTTATCTCTTGGCAGTGCAAGAAGCAGCAAACTGTATCTCTTTCCACCATGGAAGCAGAGTATGTTGTAGCATCTGCCTGTTGCTCCCAGGTTCTTTGGATGAAACATCAGCTGGAGGATTACGGTTTGACTTATCTTGATACTACTATTTATAGTGATAATGATGCCGCTATCCAGTTCACTAAAAACCCTATTTTTCACTCCAAAAACCAAGCACATTGATGTCAAAGGTCATTTCATTCGAGATTGCTTTGACAGAGGTTTAATTAAACTTGAACAGATCCATACTGATGCTAATACAGCAGATCATTTTACAAAACCTGTCAGCATCTCGAGGTTCAATGTGCTTGTAGACCTTTTGAAAATGATGAGCTTCACCGATTGAGCATAAAAAAGGGGGTTTTAGAATAATGGTATCTCATCTGTTAAATTTATGCATAAAGTATTCTACTTTTGCACAAATTTAGGGGGAGAAATAGTTGCTGGGAAATGAAATAAATTTCCATGCTAAAGAATTTGATTAACACATGTAAGGTTTCGAAGCTGAAATGGCTAGGATCCACTGCGATGTGTTGATAGGTCTAACGCTCGAAAAACAAAGAGATGCCAAGTGATATAAAACTAATGGACTAGACATCATGTGTGTAACAGATCAACGGTGTACGATTTCATTGTCTTAAATCCTGCGTTGATAGATAGCCAACATCTGAGGTTTCGATTCTTTATACTGATGAGTCATCCGATATATCAGGATTGTCCTTCTGTTGCATCCAGACTATATGCAGACATAGGCACAGTCAGGATATCTTGAAAAAGAGCCGCAAAAAGGCTCAAAACCATAAAACGGAAGAAAATCTCTTAAAGAGAATTCTGTGAGCTTATAAAATCAAAACTCGTAGCGTTAAAGGTATCTGCTCAACCCTCGTCAGACTTCTCTGGTCTCTATGCAGTACGAAAGTACTGACCTGTTCACCAGAAAGTCTGGCGTAGTATAAAACTAAAGATGGACTCAGTATGCTCACCTGCTATGATTAACAGTTGTGCTTACCTTGATCGCGGGGGTATGCCTTCCAATGGGACACACGGGTGTCACAGTATAATTTTACCCTAAAGCGTATCAGAAGGTTGATAGTTGAAGTTTGAGCTTTAGATTTAAGAAGACAAGTATATTAACAATCACGTGGACCAGTCTAAGTAAGTGAGAGCTGAAAAGTGTTCCTTAATCAGTTCGGAAACGATTTGATCCCGCGGCAGTCTTCCCAAAATACCCCAGTGTTAGTATTTCCTATTATTATAATATTAATATAATATTTATAGCTAATAGTTGCTTGGTGAGTTGGTTCGCTGATTTTGAAGGAGGTATATTCTGTCTTGAAGAAGTTTGTTAAAATAATATTAAAATAATGATCTGGTATGGCATGGCCCACTATCTCAGATGGGGCTCTTCAATTTTGACTAAGTCAAAGTCTGAACAGGCCCATCATCTTGGATCAATCATCCGAGATGACCCTGGCCCATAGACCCATTCGAGACGTATCTAAATAGTCATCAGACATGGTTCGAGACATTCATCTCGAACCAAGTCTGACATACAACTCGAACACTTTCTCATAATCATCCATCTCGAATACATCTCGGATCATCTCGAACGAAGAAGGTACATCATCCGGGACGAATTGGACCATCTCGAGTCATCTTGGATGAGAATTAAGACCATCTCGGATGAGAACCATGCATCTCGAGTCATCTTGGATTGAAGTACATTCATTTGAGATGGCTAGGGTTCATCCGAGATGAATCCTCATCATCCCGGACTTTGACCGGATTGACTTGAACCCTTCATTTGACCTGAACCTCTTAACCTGTTGACATAGACTGCTTGTTGACCCTTTGTTTCTGACCCGTTGACCATTATTTGGATTGTTAACCTGTCGACCCTTTGTTGACTCGTTGACGTTCCAAATGAAGGTTAACCTTTATTTAAGGCTTACCATTTAAAGATTTTTGCAGAATATGGCGCAAGTAATGATGCAGGAGCAGAATCAAAGACAGCTGGAGGTGGAACTCTTCCACAACCAAGCTGGATATCTTTCCGATCCTCCTGCAGGGGATGCAGAAATGTTTGATTCACTCATCAGAGGGTTAAACAATTGCCCAATTACTCATGCACTACGTGCTGAACCAGTGATCTGTAACAGTTGCATCAACACTTTCTGGAATACGGCCAAAGTCAACAGACAAGGAGCAAATGGAGTGGGAGCCATCAAAGCCACTATGCATAAAAAGAAGATTGTCATTACTGAAGCCATTGTTCGTGAAGTTTTGAGGCTAGGAGATCAATCACAACATCCAACCTCATATGATCAAAACAGAGTTCTTGTCGCTCTTAGAAGAATGAGCTATGAAGCAGGATATCCCACAGTATTGAAAAAGCTATTCCCGCCCTACTGGAGACTGTTGGTGCATTTCTTTCTACAATGCATCATTGAGAACAAGGGTGGATATGTTCAAATAAACAAGACACAGACTTGTGCGCTTGTAGCTTTTGTGAATGAATGGGATTATAACTTCTCAGCTTTTATATTCGACAACATGAAGAAGATCCTCGAAGATCCGAAGAAGAAGATCTTCATGTTGTATCCAAGGTTCATCCAGATGATCCTCGATGAGAAACACCCGGAGTTGGTTAAAGGCCCTAACTATATTAACTTGAAGCCAATGGGGCCAGGATGCTTCGAGAACACATACAGATTCAAAAGAGCAAAGCAACACAATTTTGTTGGGAAGTTTGATCTTGAGAAACACGGAAGATTTAGTGATGTTGTGCCTGCAATTCCTGTTGCACCAGTTCCTCAATAGATAAATGCACAAATTGCTAAAGAACATGATGTGCAGCAAGTAAAACAACTGGCTGCCAACGAAGCTAAAGTTGAAACAAAAGTACTTAATCCAGACTCAGAAACAGACTCTATTGAAGAAGAAACCGACTCCGAAAGCCAAGTGGAAATTGTTACGTCTGAGAAGGAAGAGGAAGCCGTTATACAACTAGTTCCAGTGTCATTTGAAAACTTAGCAGCCCTACCCATGTCTTTGCAGGGTGGTGACGGAATCCCTCCATCCGCACTTAACTCCGATGCTCAAGTTGAAACGTTAGTAGTCTCTGACGTCCAAGCAGAAATTGAAGCAATAATTGATGATGCTGAACAAGCTGCTAGCAAGAGACAGAAAACCAATACTGATCATGTTGTCCCAGTATCTAATCCATAGCCCGCTACATCCATTAATCCATAGCCTGATCCATAATCTGTTACTACAACAAAGAAAACAAGCACATAGGAACGTAATTTGTACGATTTCAACTTTGATTTTGAATCTACACCCTCGCAAACAGGTAGCTCGAGTGGTGTTAGAGTTGAAACAGGAAGCTCTAGTGGAGCAGGATTTACAGAGCATGATGAAGAAGCATTCTGTTATGCAACCGGTAAAAGATAAGTCATCGAACAGAGTCACAGCGACAGTGATGAAGATGAAAACATCGCAAGATTGAAACGTCGATTGGTTGTATTAGAACATGTTGTAGAATTGAAGAATGCTCAGATTTCATAGCTTCAGCAAGATGCCGCCCTGAAAGAAGCACAAATATCCTCTCTTCAGGCCCAAATCACTAGTGAAGATCAAACAATACATCAATTGCTGGGTGATTTGGGTATGTTGATGTCAGTGGTGTATGATTTGAACGCCAAGTTAGAAAAGAAGTTTAGAAATGAGTTTGTTGACAAAGAAGATGAATAGTTTAACATTAGCCACCCTGAACAAACTCCTTAAGAGAGAGCAGCAGCAAACGCAGCAGCCAATGCTGAACATGAAGCCGCTTTAAATGCCTATCTTGCTGCTAAACCAAAGAAGAGAAGCAACAAACCAAAGTAGAAGAAACAAAGGAACAAACAGATGCTAGTGATGAAGAACCAGGATTTGAATCCTCTTGATGAAAACTTTCAACTCAAAGATCCAACTAAGGGACCTGATAAATATGTCATGGAATTGGGATTGAGTTTCTATGATCAGGTGGGAAACAAGTCTGAAGTCGCATACTGGAGGTTCGAACACGACAAGGACACGTGGTTGATCACACGTAAGAGCGGTCATCGGGAATATTATGCAAAGGAAGCTCAGTTCGAATCATTGACTAAGATTGATCTGAAAAGTCTTCTGTGTGCCCCATACTATGATCCAGAGCCAAATCAAAGGGGCAGTGGTTGGGCATTCCATGCAAGACTCGAAAAAGAAGTTAAAAGTAACCTTGCCACCATGAAGACTTCTGATCTGAGATACAAAGAAATCCTAGTGTTCGTGATCCCTTCACCAAGAGAATTGTTAAATTCGTCATCTGGCCTCCGACTGACAAGGAGAAGTGTTCCCCTTACTCGCAAGTTTGAAAAGGGAATTCTAAAGAATCTCAAGTTCTAGGTGTATGATCCAAAGATGGCCGAAGCTGTGATAATCACAGAAGAGCAATCTATCAGGATTCTAAACTCTTATAATCCGATGAGCTTTCATGAGGAAGATATCTTGGTTCTCTCTAATCAACAAATCCACTGCCATGAAAAGTATGAAGTATGTGCTAAAGAATGGACAACTGCTACAACCAACATTCTTCGACACCTGTTGTTTGTTGATCCAATGCCAAATCTGGGCGGTCCTCAAGCTTGATGCAGCTACTAATCCAGTAAACCTAGGGGGAGATTGTTAGACACTTAATAGGTTTATGGATTAGTAGCATAGTTGTTTAGAGGCTTAGTGGATTAATGTTTAGTGGGATGGGCTATTTTGGGTAAATAGGCTTAGGGTTTAGGGAGCTTACTCCCTAAATACTTACTATAAATAGAAAGTCATGTATTAGGTCATAGTTGTTGGCGACATTAGCAATTCTTGTATTAGACATTGGATTATGTATGCAAGATAATCATTATCAATCAAAGAACTTTCTACTTCATCTCCTTTCTTGTATCGATTGCTTGTTTGTGTGATTCCACCACCATTCAAGCTTATGTGGTATCATTCTGATCTCGTTTCGGGACTTACACTATCTTTTTCATTTCATTTCATTTGGTTTTGCGTTTCTACGTACCAAAAACTACCTACCACTTTGAATCTATTTTTTATATATACTAAAGATATCTATCTGTTTCATAAAAGTTGACAATGTTAACACGTCTGTATACTATTTATACGATATACTTCAGATGTTAAAACATTTTAGAAATGGTTGGAATGGAATAAGTTATTGATGCTTTTGATAGTAAAAGACTTTATAAAGGGTTGCATTACAGTTACCTAACAAACACTTTTTTTTCATTCCCTCACAATGGCTCATTTCATTTTGTTTTCCAATTCTGCGTACCAAACACTACCTAACAATTTCAAACTGTTTTTTTATATATACTTAAGATATCTATCTTTTTCACAAAAGTTGACAATGTTAACACGTTTATATAATATTTATACGAATATCAAAATATACTTAAGATATAAAAAGACTTTAGAACGGGATGGAATGGAATAAGTTATTAGTAGTTAAGATACTAAAAAAACTTTATAAAGGGTGGACTTTATAAAGAGTTGAAATAGAACACCTAAGAATAAACAATTCTTTGGGTATCAATCATCACTATCTGTTGGGATTGAACCCTATCAGAGGAACAGATAATTAAAGCCAAAACTGGATCAGAGCAGTGGATCCAAAATAAGCAGATGTTATGTATACAAGTCTCTCCCCTTGAAAGTGGTTTCAACATCTGATGACCTCCAATCCACTGATCCTTACAACTGCTGACCTTCAACTGCTGATCAAGTCAAAGACTGATGAAGACTAAAGCTCTGCTGATCAATCTACTGCTATGGGTCAAGCACTGCTGAACATATCAAGAACTGCTGGAGCCACAACAGTGGAAGGCTAAAGCAGTAGTTTAGTTTGTTTTATGAAATGCATTGTAATCAGTGGTTAGCATAGCAGTGTTTGTATAGATCAATTGTTTAGAGTTTGTTAGGAGGTTAGATGTCACTTTCATGGTGACGTCAGCAAAGATGCCACAGTGGTTTGTCCGTGCCTATAAATAGAACAGTACCCTGTACTGTTCTATTAGCTCTCTTCATCACTTTCATTCCTGTACGAACAATCACTGTGAGCTCAGGCTAAGGGGGAGTTTGTTACATACTTGCATATTGTAATTGAATCTTGTAATAAATTCAAGCATTCAGTTCAATGTTAAACTTGTATGTTGAAAGCAATTCTCCTGTTTGATTGTGTGCAAAGTTTGTTTCCATTTATATTCCATTGCACTACTTGTTCATCTTTCATCTTAATTCAAACATAAAACACAATCATTCCAAATTCAGATCCTAACAATTGGTATCAGAGCTCGGACAGTCAAATTTGATTTAACAATCATTTTGACATAAACAGTTCAGCTCACAATCGTTGATACTGATAGTTGTTCGTTTTGTTGAAAAACAGAGCAAGGTTTAATCACCATCAAAGTTGATTAATCAGTGCCTGTAAAACAACCAGGATGACGTCACAATCACAAGATGATAAGAATAACATCGGTTCACTTTTCAAACCACCCATGCTTAAACGTAATGAATACAACATCTGGGAGAGAAGGATGGGTCACATCCTTGCTCAACAGAATACTGGATGTTGGAGATCTGTTGTTTTTTGACCACATGTTCCCATGGTGCCAAGTGCTGAGGATACAAAGAAGTTCGAACCTAAAAAACCTAAAAATTATACTGAAACTAATTTCTAAAAGTTCGAACTTGATGCCAAAGCATTTCGCATCATTGCATCTGCATTACCCAATGAAATTTATGCTGGGCTGTTACACTGTAACAGTGCCAAGGAATTATGGGATGCACTTAAGGAACAGTTTGGGGGAACTGAAGAAGTTATTGAAAATAATAGGGAAATTCTGAATCAGCAGTATGAAACCTTTTGTCACATTAAGGGTGAATCATTGACTCAACAGTTTGAGCGATTTAGCTGTCTCATTAGTGAGCTAAGAATTGTTAAAGTTACATTTCCTAATTCAACACAAAATAGCAGGTTTCTTAGATCACTACCTGAAAAATGGGATACAATTGCTTTTGTAACTAGGAATTCTGCTGAGTTCAAAGATCTGACACTGACCCAATTTCATGGTAGACTCCTTACCTATGAAAGGGAGTTAAACCAGAAAAAGAAGTTGCAAGAGTCTGGTAAAGTTGCTGATGATGATTCATTTGGCAGCACAGCTCTTTTTGGTCAGGAAGAATCTGGTAGCAGTAGTAAGGATCAGAGTTATGATCATTTTATTGATATAACTGCTGGTGGAAACTTTAACAACTCTGATTCTCACTCTGCAAATTATGCTTTTACTGCAAATTGTGAAAACCAGATGTCAGATAACTTGTGCTTTGAACTGAATGACTTACAACACTTTGATCCAACTGACCTTGAAGAAATGGACATTTTGCATCAATTGGCATTGCTTAGTGTAAGAACAAGCAAATTTTACAAAAGGACAGGGAGAAAATTCCCAGGGTTACATGGGAATTTAAAAGTGGGATTGGATAAGTCTAAGATCAAGTGCTATAAGTGCAATAGGTTAGGACACTTTGCTAGGGAATGCAGAAGTCAAACTGCTGGTCCAATTGTTACTCATCCCAGCTCAAACCCTAGGCCACAAAATCAAAGCACTGTGCACTATTCCCATTATACCCCTGCTGCCCATGTAAACACTGCTCATTATTGCAAACCCTGTTCCTGTGCATTATGTTCAAACCACTGTCCCTCAAATTCAGTATGTTCAGGCTCGTGTACCTCAGGTTCAAGTGCAACCAGTTACACCACAACAAGCTGCACCACCAGCAGTGGTTCAACCAGATCAGCAAAGCTTTTTCACCCAAGGCTTTGTTGACTGGAGCAGCTTACCTGATGAGCTAGGTGATGAAAATTTTGCACTCTATGCTACTAATGATGAATTTTGTCTTATGGCATTAGAGTCAATACCATAAGAACTGAATGCTGAAAAAGAGAAAACAAGTGATGAAACAGTGGATGAAGTTGCTGAAGCAGTTGTTACTGCTGTTGCTGGTGAACTACTGTTGGGAGAAAATTCAGAAACCCTGATTGAACCATTGTTTGACCCCTGGTCCAAAGAAGAAGAAAAGGAAGAAAAGAAAGAAGGTGAGAAAGAAGAGAGAGCTGATGAAGAAAATAATCATCAATGTGATTGTGCCATGATGGCTGCAGCTAAGGTATCATCTCAGTTTCTTGAAAATCTGTGTTCAGACAAATGCATTATAGCATTTGCTAACATTAAAGAGGTGAATGAAAACCTTAGGGATAGAGTGTTGAATGATGAGGTCAAATTTGAAAAGTCTTTAAAAGAACTTAAAAACAAATTGGCTGAAAAAGACAAAGAAATCTGCAGTCTAAAAGAAGAGCAAAGCATAACCAAGAACCAACTCCAAACTATGGTAGAAAAATATCAAGTTTGCAAAAAGGAGTTGGAATCCACCCAAATCACTTGTGAAAGATGGGTGGAATCTTGCAAAGGTTATGAGGTCATGTTAGAAAAATAGCTTGAAAGCAATGTAAAATTTGGCATAGGCTTTAGAAAATATGATGAAATTGAAAACACTGCTGCTAAACAAGCTGGTCCAGTTGAAATAACACCAACAAACAAGAATGGCCAAGAAGTTAAGATAACTGACGAACTTGGTAACAAAATCACTCTGGAAAGATCTGTGGGATCCTCAACTTTTGAGGAAATTGAGAAATACCAATTTAAACCCACATGGTCTGATGAGTGTCACATTCTTGAGAATTTTAAACCAATGGACTTCACAACCACTGATGGTGTAAAAGCCCCTAAAGCAAAGGTCATTCCTCTCAAAGACATCCCAACAGTGGTTCAAAACTCTGTTGCTAAGGAGTCTGAGAAAAGGAAAAAAAGAGAAAAGATCAAAAACTTGTTTTGTGATTTTTGTGAAAAGAAGAATCATCTAACAAAAGACTATTTTCATCTAAAAGCATATGATCTAAACAAAACAAGTGTCATTATACCTGCTGAGAGCTGCACCATCTGTGGTAAAACAAACCACAAAACTCAAGAATGTGTGTATCTCAAAAACTTTGATGTAAAAAAGAATGAGTACACTGCAAAAACATCCTTAAGTTCATCAACATCATCTGTCAAGTTCACCAAGAACCAACCACTGTTTGTGCCAGTCCAAACAGCTGTTACAAAACAGCTGAACCAAACATCTGTCAAAAGAGATGTTTAGGTGACTGATGCACCCCCTGCCAATCAATTCAGAAGAGGTAAGGGACAACCATCATACCAAAGGATCCCACATGTTTATGAGGCTTACAAAAGGCCTTCTAAACCAAGAGTGAACAGGTATCCTTTTGGTTATCAGCAGGTGATTGGTCAAGACCCCCAACAGTGGTTAGAGACAAACATTCCTAAAAATGTTCAAACCCCTGAGCTAACCACTGTCCATCCACCTGAATTCATCCCAGAAACTGTTGAGACCCCATCCAAAGCCTTATTGGCTTTGGAGACCCTAATGAACTAATCCTTTTACTTCATGTGCAGGGAGCTTCTGCATGCTTAGATAGCCTTTGGTATGTAGATAGTGGAGGCTCCAGGCACATGACAGGATGTAAAGCCCTACTCAAAGATTTCAAAATCCATGGAGGGGGTGATATATCCTTTGGTAATAATAGTAAAGGGAAAGTTTTGGGGTCTGGTACAGTGCAGTTTGGTAATGTAAAATTTGAAAATGTCAATCTGATAGACAATCTAAAATTCAACCTCCTGAGTGTTTCACAAATGAGAGATAAGGGCTATGGCTCATTCTTCACAAAGGATTGTTGTAGGATTGTTGGACCAGAAATGGTTGAAAAGATTGAAACAATAATAAAAAATGGAAAAACCAAACTTGTTGCTCAAAGAGGTGGCAATGTTTATGTAGTTGATATGTCAAAAGAGAGCCCCAGGACTGATTCCTGTCTGTTCTCTGCTGCCTCAAACAAAGAGACAGAACTATGGCACAGGATATTGGGGCACACAAATCTCAAGAAAATCACTGCCATTTCAAAACAGGGGTTAGTAAGAGGTTTACCTCAAAAACTATTCACCTGTCCTGAGCATTGTGTTTCCTGCCTAAAAGGAAAACAACATAAAAGCTCATATAAATCAATTGAAGAGTCCAAAACAACCAAATGTTTACAAATGCTTCATATGGATTTGTTTGGCCCAGTTAAAGTCATGAGTCTTAAGAAAAAGAGATATTGTTTGGTTATTGTTGATGACTTTTCTAGGTTTATATGGACTTACTTTTGACACTCAAAAGATGAGACTACAGGAATTCTGCAAGACTTTGTGAAACAGGTTGAAAAGCAGTTTGACTTGCCAGTGAAAATCTTCAGACGTGATAATGGCACAGAGTTCAGAAACAAGGAGTTAGATGATTTTTGTGTGTCAAAAGGAATTGTGAGGCAATACAGCATTCCAAGAACACCAGAACAAAATGGGGTTGTTGAAAAAAAGAACAGGACTTTGATTGAGGCTGCCAGAACCATGCTTGTTGATTCAGGTTTGCCATTAACTTTTTGGGCAGAGGCAGTAAACACTGCTTACTATGTCCAAAATAGAGTTTTAATCAACCCCAGGCATCAAAAGACTGCCTATGAACTGCTATATAAAATAAAGCCATTAATTTCATATTTCAAGGTTTTTGGCTGCCCATGCTTGTTTTTAAACTTAAAAGATTCTATCTCAAAGTTTGCAACCAAAATTGATTGTGGTTATCATCTGGGATACTCAACCACTGCTAAGGCGTACAAAGTGTTTAACACAAGGACTAAGACAGTGGAAGAGACTTTGAATGGTAAGTTCAATGAACTTTCATCAATGAAAATCCCAGCAAATCCTGCAGACATATTTGATCTTGATAAATTCACATTTGAAAGTGTTGCTGTTAAGTCTAACAATGCAGGTCCATCAGAAAATTCATCATCAGACTATGGATATGAAATCATCATTCCACAACAAAAGTCTGCATCAAGTGGAAGAGCAGCAGATGTTCAAAATAGCTGTCAAAATTCAACCACTGCTACCTCAACAGTTGTTGATCAAAGTAGCCCATTAACCCCTGCTTCCACATCATCAAACACTGTTGATAAAAGTCCTCAAACAGTGGATCAAAGTCAGCATGTGTCCACACCATTACCTCCTATTCCACCACCTTTTGAAGCCACTGCTGGATCATCAAAGTCACCAGCAGTGGCTAGCTCAGATGATTCACATCTGCAGCCCTCCCCACTTAATTCCATTGTTCCATACCAAGGAGATCTTATCTTCTTGAAATCTCATCCACCTGACAAAATCATTGGCAACATCAATGAAGGGGTGCTCACAAGAAGTCAATCCCAAAACATTTGTCTTTTTGTTGGTTTCCTATCTCTCCATCAGCCAGTCAAGTACCAAGAGGCACTAAAAGACAACAGCTGGGTGGAAGCCATGCAAGAGGAGCTCCAACAGTTTAGAAGACAACAAGTTTGGGAGCTTGTACCATTGCCAGAGGGTGTAAGTCCTATTGGCACAAAATGGATATCAAATGTGCATTCCTCTATGGTAAAATTCAAGAAGAGGTATATGTTTGTCAACATCCAGGCTTTGAGGATCCATTTAATCCAAATCTTGTCTACAAGCTAAATAAAGCTTTGTAGGGCTTGAAACAAGCACCAAGGGCCTGGTATGAAACTCTTTCCACATTTTTACTTTCCATTGGTTTCACAAGAGGTAAAATAAATAAAACACTGTTTCTAAAATGGAAAGGAAAGGATTTGATGATTGTCCAGATTTATGTGGATGACATCATTTTTGGAAGCACATGTAACAAAATGTGTGAAGAGTTTAGGAAACTCATGATAGCTGAGTTTGAAATGAGTGCAATGGGTGAACTCCAGTGCTTTCTTGGTCTCCAAGTAAGGAAACTGCAAAATGGTACTTTTATCCATCAAGGCAAATATGCCAAAGAACTTTTGAAGAAATTTGAGATGGATGATTGTAAGCCATGCAGTACACCCATTGCAACCAATAAAATAGTCATGTCTGATGAGAAGGATGATTTGGTTGATCAAACTTTATATAGAAGCATGATAGGGTCTTTATTGTACCTAATTACATCTAGGCCAGACATCATGTTTGCAACATGTGTTTATGCAAGATCCCAGTTAGCCCCTAGAAAGTCAAACCTTATTGCTGTAAAAAGGATATTCAGATACCTAAAAGGTGCTCCCACACTTGGTATCTGGTATCCAGCTGATGGTAAAATTGAGCTTTCAGGTTTCTCAGATAGTGACTTTGCTGGATGTGACAAGACAAGGAAGTCCACTTCAGGAGGGTGCTAATTCCTAGGCAGTTGTTTATTGTCTTGGAAAAGCAAAAAGCAAGCATCTGTTTCCACATCTACTGTTGAGGCAGAGTATATAGCTGCTGCAAGCTGTACAGCCCAACTGCTTTGGCTTCAAAATCAGTTGCTGGATTTTGGTATCACTGCCCTAAAGACACCTCTCATGTTGGATAGTCAGACAGCAGAAAATATCATAAAAAATTCAGTTTCCCATTCAACCACCAAACACATTGATATCAGACATCACTTTGTGAGGGATTGCTATGAAAAAGGTTTGATTTCTCTGCATCATGTTCCAACTAAAGATCAGCTGGCATATGTGCTAACCAAAGCATTAGACACATCCACCTTTGAAAGCTTGATCTCTAGGATTGGCATGCTAAACATGGAATAACAGGCAAAATCCTGTTTATCTATAAATAAAAGCATTAAAATGTTTTCAGAAAATCAAAAATCCATCCTTAAAAATAGCTAAAAATGAATTTTTCATTAAATCCTTAAATGTCTGCCATAACCACTGTTTTGTTCAAAAGCCTGTTCCTCTTAAAAGTTTGTCCACTTCTGAAAGTCAACTCATGTTCTCTCATTTCCTTGATAAGCATTGTTGTTCAAAATCAGTGTTTTTATCCACTGATATGCTATCCACTGATTGTAAAAATCACCCACTGCCTTCATTATTACCGTTACAACCACTGATCTTGTTCCATCAGTGGTTTTCATAAAAACACTTGTCCTTCATTTCATCAGGGGTTGGCACGTGGACAATACATAGCGGTCAGATCTTTTGTAACCGCTGCGACGTCAGCATTCACCTTTTCCTCTATAAAACCTTGAGCAAAACCCCCAAACAGGGTTTTACTGTCGAATCGAATTCACAAAAATTCCTTTCTCAAAGCAGTTTCCATCTCTTTCTCTCAAATCCTTCATCGATTTCCTTCTTCAAAATGACAAAATCAAAGTCATCCGCGAAATCCACTTCAAAATCATCTTCTAAAGAGGCCACTCAAATGGCTACCACACCCATCGAAATACCATACAAAGCTCCTCACAATTACCTGGGTCTCCTTACAAAACCTGGCACCATCGATACCTTTGATTCCATCATTGACACTATGTCATCTTCAAAGTACAAAACTTTGTTGACAGCAGATGCTCCAATTTACCTAAAAACCCAGAGAGAGGTTTGGAAAAATGTTACTCTTGAAAAACAAGGCGAAGACGTCATAGCCATTAACTCTTCTCTAATGGGCAAAGCAGTCAAAATCACACCACAATCCATCTTGGAAGTCTTTGAACTCAATGATCAGCAAGGTAAAACTTCTTTTCCCAAAAACGAGTTAAAAACTAATTTCCTTGAAAGGGGGTATGCAGATTCAATGAAAAAGGACACCTTACAAAAAGGTAATTTTCCACCTACAACAAGATTTTTGTTCCATACCCTTTAAGTGTGTGCTTCAAACAAAACAACTGCTTTCAATGAGATACCATTAAAGATTCAAAACCTGGGATATGCTATCCTACAAAATAAAAATTTTAATTACTCCCAGGAAATCTTTAATGATTTGGTTAAAAATGTTGATAAAAAGCCATTCTTACTTTTTCCAAGATTTCTAAGTTATTACTTTCAAAATAAATTTCGTAAGGATGATGCTCATGTAATAACACAAGGTGACTCTTTTAAAATAAACAGCTTAACTGCTGAAACTTTCACAAGAATGTCAACACCTTGCAAAACACAAGCAGAGGTGCCTGAGCAGAATTTAGCAGCTACCACTGCTCCTCAGGTATCTGCTGCTGAGCCTACTGCTCTAAGTGATCACAGCTGCAAAACAACTGCTGTGAAACCCACACCTAAAATCACCAAAAATCCAAGACAAAAGAAAACTCAAAAACCACCCAAACCTACAAAGAGGGCAACTCTGGAAGATGAGATCCCAGAGCAACTTCCAGTGACAACACAAAAGTCACAAGAAACCACTGCTGCTACTTCCTCACAGCAGATGGTAGAGAGATCTCAACCCATGCCTGAAACTCCTCCTGCTTCTTCTCAAAAAGAACAGGTTGTACATATAGGGACACCACAATATGATGCTCTGGAATCACTTGCTTCCATCATCCACAGCCCAATGCCCGAGGCCAATTCTCTTTCTACACCCAACCTCACCTCCATAATTCCCCCACAAACAAAAATATTGTTGGATGCTCTTGATTTGAACCAGGCACAAACTAGTCCTTCTCACTTACCTGTCAATGAGAACATTCCTCAACAAGTGACTGGGTCTAATGTATCAATCATTGCTAACCCACCAACAACACCTGAGGAGGTTACACCCCTTGAGTTACAAGTAACTCTTGGTGGTAGTCCAAGTGAAGCAGCCACTACAAGTGCTGAACCCACTGGTTTGCATTTGGACAGTGGTTACATCAATAAGACTTCCTTTGAGGCAATTTCTTCTCTGGGAACACTTGTGTATCCAGTCTTCACTGGTTCACTAAAAAGTGTTTCTCTTTTTGAAGGAAGAAGTCCCCAGTTCCAAGACAAAGGGGCATCAATGGATGATTTTTGGAGTACACTCCCTAAATCAACCACTGTTACAACCACTGTTAGTGGGAAATCAGATGATCCCATTAAGTTGGGTGATGGTTTAATGTACCGAGAATTGACGGATAGAAGTGACAAACTGGATACATCTGTTGTAGAAATTAAAGATATGCTGCAACAGTTATTGAAAGTTCAAAAGGTACCACCCATTGCTTCTCCAGCTCAAGCACCTGCACAACCTGCACCTGCTGCAAATGAGTTATGGAACTTATTTCAACCACTGCTCCAACATCACAGACAATTGGCTGATCAGCACCATGAGATACATGTTCAAAAGCTGAGAAACATGATGGAGTCAAGGTTTAAAGATACCCAAGCTGACATCAAGGCTATAAAGGCCCACATACTGAACACCACTGGCAGTGCTCCTCCCACTGTTCTCTTTATTGATAACCCACCACCAGATAATGCCAAAAAGGGGGAGAAAATCAAGCAGTGGAAGAAGAAGGGAGTAGAAGATGGTCTTTATATTGAACCACAACAAGATAGTATGCTCAAAGACATCCCTTTGCCAGATGGGTCCAAAAAGATTGATGTTACCACTAATGCCATTGCTGATGCATTAGCAGAGGTAAAAAGGGAAAGAAAGGCTAAGGATAATGCCAGGTGGGAACAGGAGAAAAGAGCATTTATGGAGCTAAATGAGCAGGGTACTTCTAAGCCTAAGGATGACCAAAATCCTAAGCCAAAAAGTAATCAGCCCACAAGAAATGTGAGACAACCCAAAACCACACCTTCCAGAAAAACAAAACATGCTTCTAAACCTACAAAAGGCTCCAAACATCAATCTCCCAAACCAGCAGTTGTTAAGACTCCTGCTGTATCAACAACTGTTTGTACTTCAGTGGTTTCAACAACTGCTAGCCAAACACCTGCCACCATTTCAACACACACCACAACCACTGTCTTACCACCACCACCAAAGATCACCTCACCACCAAAAACATCATCAACACCACCTTCATCTCCTGCTAAAAAGCAGAAGACAACAGATGTTACAACAGATGTTACAACATCTGTTGTAATGGCAACAGTGGTTGAAACACCAGTTGTTTCAACAACTGTTAGTCAGCAACCTCCCACTTCAATCACTTCCACTACAATAGCCACCACTCAAATCACCACCACTGATCCACCCAAAACATCATCAGCCTCTCCTCAACCTAAAAGGAGAAGGCTAATTCTGAAAGATGATGATCCTTCACCATCACCAACATCTTCACAACCTTTATCACTTGTTACAATACCAAACCCTGTTCCTCTCTCATCAGCTCAAGTTCAAAAGCCAATCCCTGACATTGCTCCTGCAGGTGTCCAATATCCTCTAGAACTTATAGCTGTCAGAGAAGAAATTAAATCCTTCTACTTTGAGGATGACCCTGCTAAAAGGAGTTTACCATCTATTGAGGGATATCCCAGGCCTAACAACATTGAAGAATACTTGAAAGTTAAGGCTCAACAAGCAGAGGATATATCCAAGAAAAATTCACAAGGAAAGTCTGACAAAGAAATACAAAGGCATTATCAATTTTTGCTCACACAAGTCAGATCTTTGGAGTAGTTTGCAAAGAATGTTTGTCAGCAAATATCAGAAAGAGCAGATGAATCCCTGAGAAAAGCCTATATTGAAAATATCATGGCTTATAAGAAGTATAAGGGAGAAAAACATATGTACAAAGAATGGACCATTCCTGAGCTTGAAAGTGACGCAGCCAGGATTCAAGAAATGATTAAAAACAAGGTCAAACACACTCCTCCTGATTGGGCAAAGTACAAGAAGAATGTACCTGATAAGGCATTGGAGCTGAGGAGAATGAAAGAGGAATTAATCACTGCTGAGTTTGGATCTAAAAACCAAGTGATGAGGTGGAAAGAAGACAAGGTTAGGGTTACTTACAAAAAGTTGGAGGAATTAAGAAAGAAAAATCCAAAGATTCCTCAAAAACCTGACTATCCAGAAGCAGAGGTTCCAACAAGACCACCAAAGCTGCAAATCAGAAGAGCCACTGCTCCAGCTGGTGCCTTTCTTTATCAAAGAAGAAGGCAAAAACAGATGGATGCAGAAATAGCAGAGGATATAGCTGCTAGTGATGATATCATAAAATCTGTCATTAAGCAGATGATGGCTGAAAATGCTGAACTTGCTCAAGCTCAAAGCACTGCTCAGCCAGTCATCACCAGGCCACAATCTCCAAATTCCTCATCTAATAAAAATCTCCCAAGAAACCCACCAGACTCAAAAGTACTAAAGTGGAAAACTGATAAACAGTCCCATGTACTGACTGTGATCAAGTCTAGTGGAGAAGTGAAGAAAATATCAAGGGAACAAGCACTTGGCCTAAGTCTTGAAGATCTGCAGGATCTCCTTGATCTTCCACTGTGTAGGGATGAAGATGACACAGATGCCTTAGACTTTGAGTTACAACTCAAAGGGCAAATAAGGAAACTGTTGATGAGGCAATAAAGTTCCACAAATAATGAAGGGTTTTGGCATTATCTGTTCCAGGGGGAGATTGTTGGGATTGAACCCTATCAGAGGAACAGATAATTAAATCCAAAACTGGACCAGAGCAGTGGATCCAAAATAAGCAGATGTTATGTATACAAGTCTCTCCCCTTGAAAGTGGTTTCAACATCTGATGACCTCCAATCCACTGATCCTTACAACTGCTGATCAAGTCAAAGACTGATGAAGACTAAAGCTCTGTTGATCAATCTATTGCTATGGGTCAAGCATTGCTGAACATATCAAGTACTGCTGGAGCCACAACAGTGGAAGGCTAAAGCAGTAGTTTAGTTTGTTTTATGAAATGTATTGTAATCGGTGGTTAGCATAGCAGTGTTTGTACAGATCAGTTGTTTAGAGTTTGTTAGGAGGTTAGATGTCACTTTCATGGTGACGTCAGCAAAGATGCCACAGTGGTTTGTCCGTGCCTATAAATAGAACAGTATCCTGTACTGTTCTATTAGCTCTCTTCATCACTTTCATTCCTGTACGAACAATCACCGTGAGCTCAGGCTGAGGGGGAGTTTGTTACATACTTGCATATTGTAATTGAATCTTGTAATAAATTCAAGCATTCGGTTCAATGTTAAACTTGTATGTTGAAAGCAATTCTCCTGTTTGATTGTGCGCAAAGTTTGTTTCCATTTATATTCCGCTGCACTACTTGTTCATCTTTCATCTTAATTCAAACATAAAACACAATCAATCCAAACTCAGATCCTAACACTATCATTATTTTTTCAATAATTTACTTTTTAATTAAATTGTATGATATTTATGACCAATAAAAAATCATAATTAAAATTATATGTGGAGGTTTAAAAACATAAAGAAAACCACTTGGTGACTCAATTTTATTATCATTTTAAATAATTAATTTATTTTAATATTTGTTTATTTAGAGATAACTTTGGTGCTCTTCCATATCAATAAGGTTAAAAAATTTCAAGTTCCACCACATCCATCATTTACTTGTTTTTAAATTTAAAAAAAATGGAAACAAATTCTTAAGAAGTGAAACTAATCAAAACACAATGTTGGTGATGGTAATATAACTTGATTGAATTATGACCAGAGAAGAAATCTAAATAAATATAGACACAAGTTAGAAAATGTAATATGCAAAATTGGTCATAACAACATTCGTGTGCCCTCTTAAATCTTGGGGATTATAGGAGACGGAACCGAAGGCCCAAGGGGGTTCCAAGAGGCATCAACCGCATGATGGGCGTTCGGCAGCACCCAAGTGTGTCTATGGGGCAAAGCCCTAGCTATTGCTTCACTATTGCTTCAGAACCAAACCCAGAAGAGGATATGCGCCTAACGTTCCCTGTTAATGTATGTGGCAAGTCCAATCCCCTTATTCTTGTTGGCTATTATGGAAAGTGGTCTTACCATGTATGCTTTCAAAATCCCGATATATATGCCATAAACCATTAAGTGATGCATTAGAACATATATGAATGATTAAATGGTTTATTGTATATATATGATTTTCAGGTGTTTAAAGGGAATGTGATTCCTTATGTAATGGTCGGTTGCATAACATTTACTTAAGATATCTATCTTTTTCATTTCATTTCGTTTTCCATTTCTACGTACCAAAAACTACCTACCACTTTGAATCTATTTTTATATATACTTAAGATATCTATCTGTCTCATAAAAGTTGACAATGTTAACACGTCTGTATACTATTTATACGGTATACGTCAGATGTTAAAACACTTGAGAAATGGTTGGAATGGAATAAGTTATTGATGCTTAAGATATTAAAAGATTTTATAAAGGGTTGCATTACATTTACCTAACAAACACTTTTTTTCCATTTCCTCACAATGGCTCATTTCATTTTGTTTTCAATTCTGCATACCAAACACTACCTAACAATTTCAATCTATTTTTTTATATATACTTCAGATATCTGCCTTTTCCATAAAAGTTGATAATGTTAACACGTCTATATAATATTTATACGAATATTAAAATATACTTAAGATATAAAAAGACTTTATAACGGGATGGAATAGAATAAGTTATTAGTACTAAGTTACTAAAAGACTTTATAAAGGGTGGAAATAGAATTCCTAAGAATAGACAATTAAGTATTGGGTATCAATCATCACTATCATTATTTGTTCAATAACTTACTTTTTAATTAAATTGTATAATATTTATTACCAATAAAAAATCATAATTAAAATTATGTGTTGAGTTTTAAAAACATTAACATAACTACTTTAGTGACAATATTTTATTATCATTTTAATTAATTAATTTATTTTAATATTTGTTCATTTAGAGATAACTTTGCGCTCTTGCATATCAATAAGGTTCAAAAATTTCAAGTTCCACCACATCCATCATTTACTTGTTTTTAAATTAAAAATAATGGAAACAAATTCTTAAGAAGTGAATCTAAACAAAACACAATGTTGGTGATGCTAATATACTTTGATTTAATTATGACCAGAGAAGAAATCTAAATAAATATAGACACAAGTTAGAAAATGTAATATACAAAATTGGTTATAACATCATTCTTGTGCCCTCTTGAATCTTGGGGATTATAGGATACGGAACCGGAGGCCCAAGGGGGTTCCAAGAGGCATCAACCGCATGACGGGCGTGGGGCAGCGTCCAAGTGTGTCTATGGGGCAAAGCCCTAGCTGGTGTCGCATATGTAAAGTTCGTCGCTAAATCCATCCTAATTCTAGGTGTTGAAAATAGTGGCCAATATTAACATTAGGTATACATTGTCAAAAGAAATTAACAATAGACTATTATTAATACCACTTTTTTTATGAACCCAACCCGCCGTCTTAAGAAAATAAAGTAGATCTACTTCATAACATAAATGTAAATATTTGTTTGAGATAGTCATTTACCCATTAATGTAGACGATTTGTGTGATTTTCTAATTTATTGATATGTGACACATTTGTTTTGTGGAGGTTTTGTGTATTATTATTTTTTTCCTAGAATATATCATCCCATGAGTGACGTAATAAGAGCTGCTTAATTGTTAGTGGCATTGGGAGAAATCGCCTGAGGAGCATTGCTCAATCGGTATCCCCATTGCGGCGAAGGGAGTTGTTTTATTCTATCGACCTACCACAAATCACATTTCCTCATCCCGAGTATAGTGATGTGCTTGACAAAAAAGACAACCACATCATTGCAAAGAGTGAAATAGTTGGCTATCTAGTTTCTCATCCCGAGTAAAGTGAAATGTGTTCTTTGGTAGATCTTTGTAGGTTTGTTCTAAAAAACCTAAATAGTTGCATCACCTTTGAGGTGCTAAAAAATTGTCTATGTCGTTGTCGCACTATTGATTTAGAAACAAACCCAGAAGAGGATATGCGCCTAACGTTCCCAGTTAATGCACGTGGCAGGTCCAATCCCCGTATCCTTCTTGGCTATTATGGAAAGTGGTCTTACCATGTATGGTTTCAAAATCCCGATATATATGCCATAAACCATTAAGTGATGCATTAGAACTTATATGAATGATTTAATGGTTTATTGTATATATTGTTTTCAGGTGTTTAAAGGGAATGGGATTCCTTAAGTAATGGTCGGTTGCATAACATTTACTTAAGATATCTATCTTTTTCATTTCATTTCATTTCATTTTGTTTCCATTTCTACGTACCAAAAACTACCTACCACTTTGAATCTATTTTTTATATATACTTAAGATATCTTTCTGTTTCATAAAAGTTAACAATGTTAACACGTCTGTATACTATTTATACGGTATACTTCAGATGTTAAAACACTTTAGAAATGGTTGGAATGAAATAACTCATTGATGCTTAAGATATTAAAAGATTTTATAAAGGGTTGCATTACATTTACCTAACAAACACTTTTTTTTTCATTTCCTCACAATAACTCATTTCATTTTGTTTTCCAATTTCGCGTACCAAACACTACCTAACAATTTCAATCTATTTTTTATCTATACATAAGATATCAATCTTTTTCATAAAAGTTGACAATGTTAACACGTCTATATAGTATTTATACGAATATTAAATATACTTATGATATAAAAAGACTTTAGAACGGGATGGAATAGAATAAGTTATTAGTACTTAAGATACTAAAAGACTTTATAAAGGGTGGACTTTATGAATGGTTGAAATAGAATACCAAAGAATAAACAATTAAGTATTGGGTATCAATCATCACTATCATTATTTTTTCAATAACTTACTTTTTAATTATATTGTATGATATTTATTACCAATAAAAAATCATAACTAAAATTATGTGTTGAGGTTTAAAAACATTAACAAAACTACTTTAGTGACTGTATTTTATTATCATTTTAATTAATTTATTTATTTTAATATTTGTTCATTTAGAGATAAATTTGTGGCTCTTGCATATCAATAAGGTGCAAAAATTTTGAGTTCCACCACATCCATCATTTACTTGTTTTTATATTTAAAAAAAATGGAAACAAATTCTTAAGAAGTGAATCTAAACAAAACACAATGTTGGTCATGCTAATATAATTTGATTTAGTTATGACTAGAGAAGAAATCTAAATAAATATAGACACAAGTTAGAAAATGTAATATACAAATTGGCTATAACATCATTCTTGTGCACTATTGAATCTTGGGGATTATAGGAGACGAAACCGGAGGCCCAAGGGGGTTCCAAGAGGCATCAACCGCATGATGGGCGTGGGGCAGCGTCCAAGTGTGTATATGGGGCAAAGCCCTAGCTGGTGTCGCATATGATATCCTATGTAAAGTTCGTCGCTAAATCCATCCTATTTCTAGGTGTTGAAAATAGTGGCCAATATTAACACTAGGTCTACATTGTCAAAAGGAATTAACAATAGACTACTATTAATACCTCTTTTTTTACGAACCCAACCCACCGTTTTAAGAAAATAAAGTAGATCTACTTCATAACATAAATGTAAATATTTGTTTGAGATAGTCATTTACCCATTAATGTAGACCATGTTGGCCCATGCATTCAAGCCCAGAAGAACAGATGATAAGGAAAGCCAAAACTAGTTCTCAACAGTTTATCATCATAAGCAGAGCATGTTCTAGATTCTTCCCATGACAGTGGCTATCTATCATCTGATGGACTTTTAGTACTGATCTTCTCAACAACTGATAGCCAAAGACCTGATGATGAATAAAGACTGAAGCCCTAACTACTGATGTCTCTCAAGTACTGATGAAGATAAAAGCATTGCTGATTCAAGGTCTTATCATCCTTTGAAGAAAGCACTGATCCTCAACATCAATGCTTTGGCAACAACAATGGAAAGCTGAATCAGTGTTTAGTATAATTAGTGTTTGTTATAATTAGTGTTTTGTATTATCAGTGTTTTGAGTTTGTTAGGTTGTTAGATGTCACTCTTTAGGTGACGTCAGCAAAGATGCTCAATGGTTTAGTTTGTACTAAAAGTAGAACAGTACCTGTACTTTTCTATTAGCTCTTTTGCACCAAGACATCTTGTACGAACAAATCAGTGAGCTCAGGCTGAGGGGAGTCTAGTTGCATGCACGCATAGTTGAATTTTTTAATATATACAATCTTAAGACTAATGGAAATCATGTTTGCTGAAAACTATTCTTCTTTGATTGTGTGTTAAAGTTTATTTCCATTTCCGCTGCACTTTAATCTCTGTTTTCATCTTCCATCTTTGTTAAACAACACAATCTAAGAAACTCAGATCCTAACAATTAGTTTCGGAGCATAGGTGATGTGTGTCGGGTGTATTATATTTTTGTTTATATTTTAATCCCTTTTTAACACTTTAGTCAAGTTTTAAATTTATAAAACACGATATTCTACTAACACTAAACACACATATGGGCAAGTGCACCCATCGTGAGCGTAGTATAGCGTTGGTAAGATACCGAGGTCGTCCAAGGACACAAGAGCTTTTAGTACCGGTTTATCCTAAACGTCTAATCAAATCAAAGGTTTTAGAAAAGGTTTTAAACATAAAAATAAAAACTAAAAATGCTTAAAAATAAAATAAAAATAAAACAGATAGACAAGATGAATCACTTGGATCCGACTCGCCTTTAGTGTAACTTTTGATGATTTCCGCACTTTTGCACTTTTTAAGAGATTATCTTAGTTATAGTAGTAGGCCCCTCTTTTGAAGGTGACGTTACCCTCAACCCAGTAGTTTGAGTCAGCAAAGATACAATCCTAAAGGGTTAGAATATTGGAAGATAATTAATTAAGTTATTAATGCATAATGTGGTAAGCCACTCTTTTGAAGGTGATGTTACCCTCGGCTAAGTGGTTTGAGTCAGCAGGGATACAATCCCAAGTAGTCGGGTTAATGTATTAATAGTAGTTTAGATATGAGGGATCAAGCCATTCGCACCCCCGCCATCCAATACCAGTGGGTATTGAAGGAGGTCCTAGTAAGCTTCACCCAGGTCCTTGTAGGATCTATACACTGAACAAGGCAAGAACCTTACCAAACCATTCCCTTAACCCCCGACCAGGCAGCCAACATATCTCTATATAGACCGTAGAGATATGAATGTTGTAAATCTTTTATTTTATATAGACAGTAAAATAATGCCAACACACCACGGACAAATGATAAGGAAGTTTCACCTTCAACATAAGAAACTAGTTATTAAATTCATTAATACAAAACCAAATAAAAAGTGCGAAAAGATTAAAAATCAAAAGTATTACACTAAATGCTTTTCTTCACCAAGTGATGTAAGAAACTTAGGCAAACATGGCCTTTGATTGTCAAGAACTCTTACTATCAATCTTGGATCCCGAGACTACTACACACACTCTAGATGGATGATAGATGATGGTGGTGGATGTGGGTGTTGTGATGGTGGTGGAGTGTGGGTGAAGTGGGAGAGAGGTGGTTTGCCAAGGGATGCCTTTGAAATGAGCCAAGCACCCCTATTTAAAGACTGCACAGATGCCCGGACACGGGCCCGTGTCCATTGGGCACGGCCCCGTGTCCATCCTTATTCTCTTTCTTCATTAATTACAATTTGTCTGCCTTTTCTCCACACACCCCCGTGTTCACTGGGCACGGCCCCGTGTTGAACTGGGCACGCCCCCATGCTGGGAATATAAGCTTCTATGACTTTGTCTTTTCTGCAGGTGCCTGGCCACGCCCCCGTGCCCGGGCTCGGGGCCGTGGTCAGCCTTCTGTTCCTTTGTTTTTGCTTGGAAAGATGTTGTCGAGGGGTCGGGCATGCAACGTTTATTCCTTTTCTTGTATTTATGTTAGATTTGGCTGCATATTTGTTCCTTTTGTTCAATTACGCTCATTTAGTCCTGAAAATACAAAAGGAAGACATAAGCACACTTTTTCCAACATTAGTACTAAAAAAAAGTTAGTTTTATGCCTCATTTGATGTAATTTATGTGTTGCATTTTACACATATCAAATACCCCCACACTTGAATCTTTGCTTGTCCTCAAGCAAAACTCTTTATAATGTGGCTTACACGCCCAAATGGAATGGGTAGAAGAGAAGTTTTGGGCTTGTCTTGAGTGTCGGGAATCCAAGATCTTTATTGGGTTTTATTTTTATGCTATTTACAATCCTATTCATTATGATTTATTTAGAACATTTCATAAGAAAAATTACTTATTTGGGCATAACATGCATCTTTAAAATTCCATTTACATACAAGTTCACATACCTCATGGGAGATCACTCAACACTCGGCCGAATATGTATTTTTGTGAAACACTCGAGACCGGCATGGAACTTATTCCTACCATAAGCTTGCCAAGCAATCAATCCTCCTCCTTTTAACTACAAACCTTTGTAAATATCAAGAGGACTTGGGAAAGGGTTAGGCTTGGGTTAAAGGTTGGTAATTTTGGGTTAGTGGTTAGTAAAATGGCTAAAAGCGTAAAAAGCGTCGGTCGTCGTAAAACTTTTTGTTTTTGTGACATTTTATTCGAACAAAATACTTTCAAACAAAGTTTCTTTGAAGAACTTGTTTGTTTATTGCTAGACTTCATCATTTTTTTAAAAAGGAATGTCACAAGAAAACCTAGCTTTTTACTAAAACAAAAGGGTTTAAAAGAAAAAGGTTTTGGTGGGTAAAGGGTGTTTGATTTGTGGGTTTAGAAATGAAAAGGTTTAGGCTCAAAGGGGTTAACTAGGGGGATTTTGGGTAGGTTAAAAGAAAAAGAAAAATAATGGTGTTTAAAAGAAAAAGGGTTAGTCCTAATGTCTCCATCATTTACTTACTTGGGTTTAAGTTGATAAGGACCGGGAATGTATTGTCGTGGCAAGTTCTAGAGTCATAAGAAACCAAGCGGCTATTCACACAAGAAACGAAAAATGAGCATTTAGTTTAAAGATGTATATTTGTATGCTCAATAAAGGCTCAAAACTCACTTTTTTGTGGGAATGGGTTTATAATGTGATCAAGTATATATAATCAAATTTTAACTAGATTTGTCATGCCATTTCATAATTATCTTATGTTCGTTCTTTTTATCACGACGCTATCGGTTGTAAATTTGTAAAAATATAACCTTTTTAGAACTTCTTATTCCCAAATTAAACCAAGACAAGTAAAAAAAACGCAAAGTTTTTTGAAAAAAATTGGGGTGATTAGCGGTTCCAGTAGAGTTTTGTGTAAGGCTTGTTATTAGGACTTGCAAAATTCAAGGTTTTAGCATCCCCCCACACTTAAAATACACATTGTCCTCAATGTGCCCCAAAAATAAGTTTTTAGGTTGATTGAATGAGTAAAAACGTGTTTAGAAACAAAATTTTATGTTACTGGGTGTCTGGACACGGGCCCGTGTTGGTCCGGGCATGGCCCCGTTTTCAGATTGCCAGTATCATAATTAACAGAAGGCTGGGCACAGGGGCGTGTTCAGTGAGCACGGCTCCGTGTCCAGTTACCTGAATTGGGCGTTTTCTGTAGAACCTCGGGCACGGGGCGTGTTGGGCTGAGCACGGCCCCGTGCTGAACTTGCTGTACTGAAGAAAAATTGTCGGGAGGCTCTATTTTTGTGCATGGGGTGTGGGTTCAAGTTTCCCTTAGTAACCTCCACCATTTAGAGTGTGTTTTATTCATCACAACATCATCCAAACACCAATTACTACTTAAAAACCATCATTCATTCAAGAGTAAACTACATAATTTCCTAGAAAATGAAAACATAAACTTAAATCCTGATAAGTAGGTCATGAAACACAAGAAATATCAAACCTTAAAGAAGTCATAGCCTATATAATTTTATTTTAAGAGTAAAATTTCTGAAAAGATAGTTTTCTCGGTTGAGTGCGGCTTAAAGAACTTCTTCTCCGAAAAGGGCTCCTCACACATCGTTAAGCAATTCTTCTATCTCCCTAGGGAGAAGGAAGGCGGGCTCATTAGCGTCCGCGTTTTGAGGAGGAGTGACTTCCACAGGAACCTCTTGTAAATTGTCAAGAGGAGGTTCCGCGGGGATGTCATCCCACCCGGTGGGGTTATTAATTCCGTGTGCCAAGTTCCAATCTTCTTGGGGAAGGATTGGTTCTATAGGAGGCATTGCAAGAATATTCAACCTTTGGTGCAAAAGGTTAATTTCTTGGAAGTTATTTTCTAGCCCCACCGTTAGATAGTTGATACGGTCGATAAGGACTTCTTCTACGGATGTCATTTCATCGAGAGCTTCTCGTAGTGCCATCACATAGCGTACGAGAGTTGCTTCGATCAAGGGCCTTCGTTCCCTGCGGCTGCTCCTTGAATGTGCTGAAGAGGTTCCGCTATTCTGGCTTGACATTCTAAGAAAACAAACCGAAAAATTTTAAATCAATGAAACAGTACTCCTGCCACGGCCCCGTGCTCACTAAGCACGGCCCCGTGGCCACCTCTCTGCAGGTTTTTGAAACAAGGAATCTTGGAGTTTTAAATTATTTTACTGATTGTTGAAGCATTTTTTAAGCAGGAATAACTTAAAACCATGTTGTAAAACTTATTTTTGATAAGATTCCTTGAATAAAAACCTAACAAGTTTTAATGGAGGTTTTGAGTGGAGAATGAAGAAGAAGGCAATAGACAAAAGTAGAAAAGACAAGATGGTTGTTGAGAACCTTCTTTAGAATATACCTTAAAGGGTATATGTGAAGATCCCACCAGATCTTTGTCTTTGGAATGGGTCCAAGAGTGCAGGAATCTTGCTGCATTTATAGAAAACGACAGCACGCTAGACACAGCCCCGTGTCGGCTGGACATGGCCCCGTGTGCAGACAAGATCCTGACACTTTTTGTTTGTATTCTGACCAAAAGTCAGACGGGAATCTTTAGGTGGACACGGGGGCGTGTTGACCTGGACACGGCCCCGTGGCTAGAGGTTTTATGAAGTTTTGTCTATTTTTAAGGAATTTATCCGGATCGGGTGGTTCCTTACTTGTTGGAACAACACCAAAGTGCCTGAGATACCTTAGTTGCCCTAGTTTTAGACAAGAACGCAAGAGGTTATCGGAAAGGGTGAATCCTAAACTAAATACCGGTGGGCAAAACCAACCTTTATTTCCCTTATCCGGGCTCTCGTTAAAGAAGGTGTATGTCGAATCGCTCAGGTCTATGTATGCACTGCCGGAAACCGATGGGGAGTCCTTCACGGCACAATCGACACAGGGACGACTATCGCTCAAGTCCTCACAAGAGTTAGAGGTGATTTCAGGAGCAACAATGTTGTTAGTATCCAAATACGTTCCCAATAATCCTCCTTGATCGTCGTCTTGAGATTAATTAGTTATTTCCATCTCAAGTTCTCTTATCAATTGGAGAATTAATTCTTCCATTTGAAATAATTCTTCGAGAATCATATCACCTAGAAGAGATGATTGGGAGTATTCGAGGGAGAGATAGGAATTGTTTTTACTTTCGCCCATCTTAAGGGTACTGGAAAACAATGGGTCCATATAGTGGGGAGTGTAGTTTAAAAAATAATATTTTAAATCTTCATGAGGTCCGCCACATAATTGACACCACGTACCATAAGAGGAGCGAAAGTAAAAATGATCAATATCGCTCATGTTTGTGTCAGAAATTACCAATCGTCGGGATCTTACGGTTTTGTTTTTAGTAACTGAGGCTTGGGCACGGGGGCGTGTTCAGTGGGCATGGCCCCGTGTTCAGCTACTATCTGACTTAAAACAGGATTGCCAGTACCAAAGATTGGGCACGGGGGCGTGTTCAGCGGGCAGGGCCCCATGCTGAGCTCTGCAGAAGCTGAAAATTCTAGAAAAATCCTAAAAAATACAGAAAAATAAGAAAAACGATTAGGCCGTTGATTCCTAACTTTCTAAAAATTCTTGTGTCCCCAGCAACGGCGCCAAAAACTTGATGTGTGTCAGGTGTATTATATTTTTTTTTATATTTTAAGCCCTTTTTAGCACTTTAGTCAAGTTTTAAATTTATAAAACACGATATTCTACTAAGACTAAACACACATATGGGCAAGTGCACCCATCGTGAGCGTAGTATAGCGTTGGTATGATACCGAGATCGTCCAAGGACACAAGAGCTTTTAGTACCAGTTTATCCACAACGTCTAATCAAATCAAAAGTTTTAGAAAAGGTTTTAAACATAAAAATAAAAATTAAAAATGCTGAAAAATAAAATAAAAATAAAACAGATAGACGAGATGAATCACTTGGATCCGACTCGCCTTTAGTGTAACCTTTGGTGATTTCCGCACTTTTCCACTTTTTAAGAGATTATCTTAGTTATAGTAGTAGGCCTCTCTTTTGAAGGTGACGTTACCCTCAACCCAGTAGTTTGACTCAGCAAGGATACAATCCTAAAGGGTTAGAATATTGGAAGATAATTAATTAAGTTATTAATGCGTAATGTGGTAGGCCCCTCTTTTGAAGGTGACGTTACCCTTGGCTAAGTGGTTTGAGTCAGCAGGGATACAATCCCAAGTAGCCGGGTTAATGTATTAATAGTAGTTTACATATGAGGGGATCAAGCCATTCGCATCCCCGCCATCCAATTCCAGTGGGTATTGAAGGAGGTCCTAGTAAGCTTGACCCAGGTCCTAGCAGGATCTATACACTTAACAAGGCAAGAACCTTACCAAATCATTCCCTTAACCCCCGACCAGGTAGCCAACATATCTCTATATAGACTGTAGAGATATGAATGGTGTAAATCTTTTATTTTATGTAGACAGCAAAATAATGCCCAGACACCACGGACAAATGATAAGGAAGTTTCAACTTCAACATAAGAAACTAGTTATTAAAGTCATTAATACAAAACCAAATAAAAAGTGCGAAAAGATTAAAAATTAAAAGTATTACACTAAATGCTTGTCTTCACCAAGTGATGTAAGAGACTTAGGCAAACATGGCCTTTGATTGTCAAGAACTCTTACTATCAATCTTGGATCCCGAGACTACTACTGTCACACCCCAACCGATGGCGGAAACATCGTGGTGCGAGCACTAAGCATTCAGATTGCTCATGAGAATCCATAACACTAAATAGTTTCAATATAAATGAGATTCATTTCATGCAATTGTCTAAATCAACATCAACCACCAAAACATAGTATCAAACTAAAACAAACATAATCCTCGTTTCAGAGTTTCTAGTTTTAGCTACGTGGAGTATCTAAGTTCCATCCTAGCTTGTTTCGCGACTCCTAGCATCCTGTCAGCCTGCAACATGTATTAAAATAAAGTCAGTACAAAATGCACTGGCGAGTATACACGTTTGAGTAATAGCATAATAGATTAAAACAACTCATATCCATCGTGTAAATGATACAAAAATAGTTTCAGCCATGCTAGTGTTCGCAGTCCAACAAGTGATAGCCCAAGTATCCCGATGCTTTAGTGTTTTCCCAAGTCTCAAGGAAAACTAGAATCCTCCTAACAATACCCCTTAGAATAATGGGGAGGTGCATCTCCTATAGTGCTACTATTGTTAAGGCGGAACTACACACTCTGGATTAAACGTCCACATAGCACAAAGAATCAAGAATCATAAGTTTCACATACACATAGGATAGAGTTTAGATTCAAAAGCATCAAGTTTCATAGTTTAATAGAATACATGTTGCATCCCAAAGTTTAAAACAAAAAGGGATCGAGTATACTCACAGTGATTGCTTAACAGATTAACTGTTATTGGATCAAAGGGAGCTGTTTAGGTTTAGCCTGATTAGATTACAACAGATAAGTTTCGGACAAAGCAACGAGACTCAAACCGTGTCGGATTAGTCATCTTGATGGGATGGTTGTTCAATCGGATGGCTATCCAATAGGATTGCCATTCGATTGGGATGACTATTTTGTGGGGGAAACGGATTGCCATCCGATCGGATGGTCATCCGTTCGGATGGCCATTCGATCGTATGGTCGTTCGATCCAAGTGTTAAGTCTCCAAATGTTCAAGTTTCTGAAAAAGTTTCTGAGTGTTAAAAGATTCCAAGACACATTGTCACCTCGATCTGATGGCAGTTCGATCGGATAGCTATCCGATCGGATTGCCATTCGACGATCAAGAATTCAGAGTTTCAAAGTGTTTAAGGTTAAGAGACAAATGTCTCCTGATCGGATGGCAGTTCGATCGGATGGTTATCCGATCGGATTGCCATTCGATTGGGTTGTCCTTATCCCATTCACAACCTTGTAAAGTATCTAAGTTTTTGCTTCGACGGTGACGACACGGTACGTATTGAGACAATGGTAAACACACCAATGTACAGCCGTTCTGATCGGATGGGAATCACCCCATAGTTTCCGAGTATCAAGTATCAAGAATCATATTATTAGATTCACAAAGTATCAAAAGTTTCGCATATCACATAGTATAGGGGCTAAAAGTGTCAAATAGGTAAGAGTCTAGGGACGCAGGCGTTACAGTCTCCCCTCCTTTAGGAGATTTCGTCCCTGAAATCTAGGAAGAAGACTGCTCGAAGAGCTGTGGATACTTGGTCTTCATCTCACTTTTCAGTTCCCAAGTGAATTCGGTGCCACGCTTTCCTTTCCATCGAACCATGACTATGGGAATTTTGCTGCGCCTCAAACGCTTGACACCTTGATCCATGATTTCGACCAGTTTCTCCACAAAGTGTACAGCTTCATTTATCTACAAGTCTTCAAGGGGAACCTGCAGTTCCTCATTGGCTAGGCATTTACGTAGGTTAGATACGTGGAACACTGGATGCACATTGTTTAGTTCTTGTGGCAGGTGGAGTCTGTACGCCACCTTGCCAATCCTTTCGAGTATCTTGAAAGGGCCCACATAGCGAGGAGTGAGCTTTCCCTTCTTACCAAAACGAACTACTCCCTTCCAGGGAGATACCTTGAGAAGAACTTGATCACCAACATCAAATTCCAGAGGCTTACGCCTATTATCAGTATAGCTCTTTTGTCTGCTCCTAGCCTTGATCAAGTTATCACGGATTTGAAGAATCTTATCCATTGTCTCTTGAATGATTTCAGGGCCAGTAAACTGCTTGTCACCAATCTCATGCCAACTGAGAGGAGATCGGCACTTGCAGCCATACAAAGCTTCGAAAGGAGCCATCTGAATACTGGAATGATAGCTGTTGTTGTACGAGAACTCAATCAATGGTAAATGTACATCCCAGTTACCACCAAAGTCGATAACACAAGAACGGAGCATATCCTCTAGGGTCTGGATAATTCGCTTGATCTGTCCATCCGTCTGAGGATGAAAGGCCGTGCTAAGATTCAAATGAGAACCCATAGCGGATTGAAAAGTTTGCCAAAGATGTGAAGTAAAACGTCTATCACGATCAGAGATTATGTCGATAGGTATACCTTGACGGCATATAATCTCATCGGCATAGATTCGAGCAAGTTTCTCCACTTTATAATCTTCGCGAATGGGAAGAAAGTGGGCTGATTTGGTCAAATGATCGACTATCACCCAGATACTATCGTGACCAGAAGGTGTTCGAGGTAGCTTAGTAATAAAATCCATAGAAATGTTATCCCATTTCCAAACAGGGATTTCGGGTTGTCTAAGAGTCCAGAAGGACGCTGATGTTCAGCCTTTACCTTCGTGCAAGTAAGGCATTTCGAAACATATGTAGTGATGTCCTTCTTCATACCAGGCCACCAATAAGTCATACGCAAATCATGGTACATCTTATCGGCACCTGGATGAATAGAGTAACAGGATTTGTGAGCCTCATTCATAATGAGCTCACGGAGATTATTGCGATCCGGTACCCAGATGCGATTGAGGTAGTATTGGAGTCCGTTAGGTTTAGTTTCGAGTTGATGAATTTTAGCGCCTTGGATTTCCACTTCTAGACTTCCTTCATTTGCTGACGAATACTGAGCATCACGAATATACGCATGGAGATCACTAGAGATATGGATAGCATTTAAGTGAGTTTTACGACTAAGAGCGTCGGCCACTACATTCGCCTTGCCAGGATGATAGCGAATTTCGCAGTCGTAGTCGTTATGGAATTCCACCCAACGTCTCTGTTGCATGTTCAGTTCCTTTTGGTCAAATATATGTTGAAGGCTCCTATGGTCACTGAAAACCACACACTTAGTACCATACAGGTAGGGTCGCCATGTCACACCCCGACCACGTAAAACAACAAACCGTGGCGGAAACGTCGGGGAGTGTTGTAACAGAATTATTGTTTCAAACCATGGATACAAAGGGTTTCATTTTATTAAATATTAAACATTGTCTTAAAGTTAAACAAGCAAGTCAAACATAGTCTATCATCGTTATTAAATCACTAAGGCCTCGTCCAGTCCTAAGTGAGCATGCATCAATCAACATTAAGCAACATCACCTGAAACATATGTAAAAACAAAGTCAGCAAAGAAATGCTGGCGAGCACATAGTTTTTGTGTGAGTGTCAGATTCATGGCTCGTTGAAATATCTCATACAACTTCGTTAATCGATATTTGAAACCTTGTTTTGTAAAATGTTTGTATTGTAAAATGAATAACCAAGTCAAAACAGATTGGTTATAATTTATAAACCTCGATGCCATGAATCTTAACCCAAAACATTTTTTTATGTAAACCAAATCATAAATCGTTCTCGTAATAAAACTCGTATGGTTTATATAGTTTCGTAAACATCGTTGTGTGACATCGTTTAACTCGTTCTCGTTATAGATCATCGTTCATTTGTTTAAATCGTTCATAATCGTTCAATCATTCAAAATCGTACAATCGTTTAATATCGTTCTCGTTCCAATCGTTCTCATTTTAATTGTGAAAAACTACTTTTGGTCGTCTCGCTAATAACATTCAAACCTTAGTGACTCGTTCATCGTTCAACTCGTATTAACAAACCACCAAAGGGTAAGTTAACAATCATCAGGTTCAGTCGTTACCCACCTAACCCACACATAACCATGGGTGCAGTCTGATAACGGGATTTGTCGGATCCTATGGTACCATAACCTAATACTGGTCGGTTCGGCCAAAATTAATGAATGTCATTCGTTATGTAACTACAACCAACAAGCTCGTTCACATTATCGAAATCGTTATTAGTTTAGTATAAACCATCTTAATCGTTTTGAAATCATCGTTGAAATATCGAAATCGTTTTGATACATATGAATCACCCCAAAACAATCGAAAACAGTAAAAGAGGGGATCTATGTACTCACCTTTGGGTGCGTTTTTATATGTTAACACAATCCCTCAAATTGTTTATTCGTCCTAAATTAAATAGGAATGATTTAATAATCAAAAACCCACAAAATACATAAGTTTCTCCGATACTTAGAATTTTCACATAACTTTGAGATTTCTCGAAAAGTTATTATTTTTTATTATTTTGGTGTATTTGTATATATGGGTTAGCGTAGTATACATAATCTTGTCAAGACTAACAAATCATCATACACATATTGTAAAACACATAGCATATTGTAACACATAAAATTTACCCATGAATAACCCATTCTAGTGTATGTCGAAAAACACTTATTTTAGCGATTCGGTGACATTTTTGGGCGTCGGAAGTCACGTATGACTAACCAAACACCAAGTAAACTTAATATAAGTTAAAATACTTGTTTTTATATCAAAAATATCAGTTTGGTTACTGATCTAAAATAGTTTAATAAAAATCCTCCGAAAAGGCGATTCTTAACCGTTTTACCGCATAGTTTTGCATCAAACGTTACCCGAACCATCCCAAATCGAAATGACTGGATATTTTAACATAAACAATGTTATTTACTGAATAAAATAGTGGTTATACTCATGATAGTGCAGGTCTTACATAAAGCACATAAATCATGCAAATTTCACATAATTTACCACTTTTTAAGCTATATGTACAACATGCAAAGCTATCAAACCTATGTCAAAGTTCCATGCCATCATAATATACCAAATAATGTTATTTTTAGTGTTTGTAACCTGATCTAAAACATTTTTGTCATACAACCCTTTTTAACCATTTCTTAAGCTTTAAATCAACATGCATCTTCATGTACAAGTGCCTAAAGCACTCTATCATTTCAACAACATTTTACATGAACTAGATGCATCCAAAATGCAACTTATTTATGTTTATTTGCTGATGTTATTTGAACATTTATCATATCATACATAGATCATCAACCACTTGCATTTTGACTATTATTCAAGAACAAGCAACAACCTAAACTGTCACACCCCCAAAATACCACATGCGGGATCACCGCGGGACGTGTGACGTACCAGGATCCAAGCCACCAATCACACTGAACTATGCGTAATATTTAATAAAAACATTCCATTCATTTCAAAGTATCTATCCAAGACATAAGTTAAACCAAAACAAGTATTCAGCGGAAGCATAAAGTAAATAGTATTTCAATTGTCTTAAAACATGTGTTCATAATTAACATAGCGCTTATCCAAGAGTCTCGATCCATGACCACTCCAACACTCCCAGATAGCAAGTCCCTGCCAAGAATCTAACGACCTGCAAGCATGCAGACAAGTGTGTCAGACGACGCTGGTGAGTTCAAAGTTTTGTTAACCAGTTCAACGTGTTGTTCTGATGATGTTATTAACTCGATTACCGTATGTGGCTACTAGATGTGTTTGCCCAAACCCTAATGCCTCTATCAAAGCATTGGTCAAGTGGTCAAGGTAAATAGTTCACGCCCGTCCATTCCGGCCCGGTGTGAGGGTGCCAAACCTAATAGCGCTATCAACTAAATACCTCGTTGCCTTACCAGCAACAATCGGTAGATGTAAGGGGTCTTATATGATAGAAACTGAGTAATAACGAACATCCCATTACCCTGCATTCCTCCCTGGAACGTTACCCGATATCCCTTCCCGGGATGCATGCTTGGAAAAGAGCAGTGAACTCACCTTGGTTTGCCCGATTTGATTAATTACTTGTTAACACTTAGACATAGTGTGCACACAAGCTATCACAGTAGTTATACAAGTTGAGTTCACAAATCATAAATACATTTCGTATGGAATTACATGCTTCCTCGATCATGAGCAACATCATTAACAAGCGAGTAACAGTCATTCCAACTTATTGAACTTAAACAGCACAGTCTGCTGTGGCCAACTCCTTAGGCGACGAAAGCTTAGACGACGAAACCCCCAAGGTTTCGTCGACTTATGATATAGCGAAACCCCCCTAGGTTTCGTCGACTCATGTTATGGAGAAACCCCCCTTAGGTTTCGTCATGTTACAGTTACGTACCCAATCAACAGTTACGTGTTTGACAGTTTCTAAACCCTAATCATCATCATCAGTTTCATCATGATCATCGAGTAATTAAATCAGTTAGTATGGATTCATCATGTAACACGAGCCTTAATAATTTGCATATACATATGATCACAGTTATGATTATCACAACCGTCACTCAATCAACCACAACCCATCCTCTAAATCAAACAGAAATCCTGAGTACGCATGAGACATCGAATCTGTCACATTCATGTTTCAATCTATCGGCCTAGACGTTAAGATGTTAAAGCGCTAATCAACACAATACATGATTATGATTTCTCATACAAACCCTAAGACTCACATCAGTCATAGCGAATCACAAACCAGATTCAGATCAAGCATTGATTCCAAAGTGGGTGAATCTAGTACATACAAACAAGAACTACACAGAGGTTTAATCAAAACATGAAAGATTTTACTAATCACTAACCGATCGGCGAGATGATCACGTAACCCTATGAGAGCTTCGAGAGAGATGAATGGTTCAGCCGACGTTTACAGTTGAGAAGAAAGGTCTAGGGTTACGCAAGTTTAGATTTAAATAGAAAGATTAGCGTGTTGGGTTTCACTGGGCCTAGGCCCAGTTCGGCGAATCATGTACCCGACAAAACCCCATGTTTCGTTGGTTGGTTAATGGTGGCGAAACCTATGTTTCGTCGAGCAAGAAGGCCTTTCGTCGCCTCTTGAGTTTCGTCTGATAAGTGTGGAGCAAGAGTTTTTCGTCGAGTGGGAGTAATGCATAGGTTAAATTCATTTAACCTAAAACAGTTAAAAGATTATATTTACTAACCAACAATAATACCACACACTAAGTCTTCATTAAACGTGAACATGCCAAACTACAAATAATTAACGAAAACAGAATTTGTAAACAAGTGGCATTTCAAGGAAAGGTCTTGGAAACTCGGGTTGTCACATCATTCCTAACTTGAAAGAAATTTCGTCCCGAAATTTGATAAGTAGTACAAACTAAGTACAAAATAGCAAGACATTGACTCAGGATGACTGTGGATTTTCCGTGGGTACCACATCATCCCCAACTTGAATGGGAATTTCGTCCCGAAATTCACTAGTTGCATCAGATTTAGGTTTGCCAGGCTTGGACTTGTCCTTTGGGAATAAATGTGGGTACTTGAGCTTCATCTGATCCTCGCGTTCCCACGTGAACTCCGGTCCACGTCTTGAGCTCCAACGAACTAGTACAATCGGATAACGGCTGTGCTTACGGACCTTGACCTCCCGGTCCATAATTTCTATTGGTTCCTCGACAAACTGTAACTTGTCGTCAATTTTCAGTTATTGAAATGGTACGATCAGTGTTTCATCAGACAAACACTTCTTTAACTGCGACACATGGAACACATCATGGACGTTACCTAACTCAGCAGGTAACTCTAACCGGTAGGCCACTTTACCAATTCGCTCCAGAATTCTAAATGGCCCAACATAACGAGGGTTTAGCTTGCCACGTTTCCCAAAACGCACCACACCCTTCCAGGGTTAGACCTTCAACATAACGCGATCATTAACTTCGAATTCCAAAGGTTTTCTACGCTTGTCGGCGTAGCTTTTCTGACGATCACGCGCTGCCGCCATACGATTCCTGATCTGAACAATCTTTTCTGAAGTTTCCAACACAAGTTCAGGGCCTGTGACCTGGCTGTCACCCACCTCAGCCCAACAGAGAGGTGAACGACATTTTCGCCCGTACAATGCTTCGAATGGAGCTGCCTGAATGCTGGTATGGTAGCTATTGTTGTAAGAAAACTCCACCAAAGGCAAGTGTTTCTCCCAACCCTTGCCAAAATCGATAACACACGCCCGCAGCATGTCTTCTAGCGTCTGGATGGTTCGTTCACTTTGACCATCTGTCTGTGGGTGATAAGCAGTACTCATGTTGAGTTGTGAACCAAATGATTTCTGCATCGACTGCCACAAATCTGAAACGAAACGCGGGTCACGGTCAGAAATAATAGACGTAGGCACTCCGTGCCTAGAAACCACTTCCTTGAGATAGACAGCAGCTAGTTGCGAGAACTTATCTGTTTCCTTGATTGCTAGAAAGTGTGTTGACTTCGTGAGGCGGTCAATGATCACCCAGATGGTATCGTTTCCATTTTGAGTTCTCGGTAGCCCGGTGACAAAATCCATAGCAATTTGTTCCCATTTCCACATGGGTATTTCTGGTTGTTGCAGCAATCCAGACGGCTTCTGGTATTCCACCTTTACTTTTGAGCAGGTTAAACATTTACCCACATAAGTTGCGATGTGAGCTTTCATCTTCGGCCACCAATACATGATTTTGAGGTCCTGATACATTTTATTCGAACCTGGGTGAACAGAGTACCGAGACTTGTGCGCTTCGTCCATCACAAGTTCTCTAAGATTACCCAACAACGGAATCCATATCCGCTCCATGAAATAGTAAATGCCATCTGACCTCTTCTCGAGTCGTTTCTCCATACCCCGTAAGTACTCAGCTTCATAGTTTTCTTCTTTCAATGCCTCGGCCTGAGCCGAACGGATCTGATCAGGCAGGTTAGAATGAATGGTGAGCTGCAAAGCACGAACACGTTTGGGTTTCGATTCCTTTCTGCTAAGTGCGTCAGCTACAATGTTGGCCTTACCCGGATGATATTTGATTGCACAATCATAATCGTTTAAAAGTTCAACCCAGCGACGCTGTCGCATATTCAGATCCTTTTGATTGAAAATGTGCTGAAGGCTCCTGTGGTCGGTATAAATTGTGCATTTAGTGCCGTAAAGGTAGTGCCTCCAGATCTTCAACGCCAAAACCACAGCCCCCAATTCCAAGTCGTGTGTCGTGTAATTCCTCTCGTGAACCTACAACTGGCGTGAGGCGTAAGCTATTACCTTGTTGCGTTGCATCAATACGCAGCCGAGACCCTGAATAGATGCATCACACTATACCGCAAAATCTTCGGTACCTTCAGGTAGAGACAAAATTGGCGCACTGCAGAGTTTCTGTTTCAATAGTTGGAAAGCCTCTTCTTGTTTCGTTCCCCAAGAGTATACAACGCTTTTCTGTGTCAATGAAGTAAGAGGTTGAGCAATCTTCGAAGAGTCTTTGATAAATTTGCGATAGTACCCAGCAAGACCAAGAAATTGTCGCACCTCCGAAGGATTCTTTGGTGCCGCCCAATTTCTAACAGCATCAACTTTTGCAGGATCCACGTGTATCCCCAATTCATTAACAATGTGCCCAAGAAAGTGTACCTCCCGAATCCAGAAGTCACACTTAGAAAACTTTGCATAGAGTTGTTCCTTCCTCAGGTGTTCCAAAATGAGACGTAAGTGCCGCTAGTGATCTTCCTTGTTCTTCGAGTAGATCAAAATGTCGTCAATGAACACTATAACGAAATCGTCGAGATACGGTTTGCATATGCGGTTCATGAGATCCATGAAGACCACGGGTGCATTCGTCAATCCAAACGGCATAACCAAAAACTCATAGTGCCCATAGCGCGTTCGAAAATCCGTTTTCGGAACATCCTCCTCTCAGACTCTCACCTGGTGATAGCCCGATCTTAAGTCGATCTTCGAATAAAAACTTGACCCTTGCAACTGGTCCAATAAGTCGTCAATGCGTGGCAATGGGTAACGGTTCTTGATAGTCACCTTGTTGAGTTCCCGATAATCAATGCACATGCGAAAGGACCCGTCTTTCTTCTTTACAAACAAAATTGGGGCTGCCCAAGGCGAAGAACTGGGTCGAATAAAACCTCTGTCCAGTAATTCTTGCAGCTGGTTAGACAGTTCCTGCAATTCTCCAGGCGCTAAACGGTAAGGAGCACGAGCAATTGGAGCTGCTCCTGGTGCAAGGTCAATCTGAAATTCTACTTGACGGTGAGGAGGTAAACCAGGAAGCTCCTCAGGGAACACATCGACGAATTCACGTACTACTGGAAGATCCTCGATATTTCTTTCTCCTGACGGAGTATCAGTAACAAGTGCCAGAATAGAAGGATACCCCTTTCGTAGACATTTCTGCGCTTGCATAGCTGAAATAATACCAACCATCGCACCACTGCGATGCCCCTGAACCAACAACGGCTCTCCTTCAGGTACAGGGATACGCACAATCTTTTCCTTACACAAAATCTCAGTTTGGTGCTTAGACCGCCAATCCATACCAACTACTATATCAAAACTACCGAGGGTAACAGGAAGGAGATCAATATCAAACACTTGACCCACGAGATCTAGTTTACACCCAAAAAGAACATGCGAAGCTTCTATCGTTTTACCATCAACTAATTCTACTACTTGCATAACTTCTAAAGGTGTGGGAGTTAACCCTAGTCGCTGACTAAACTCTAGGGACACATAACTCCAATCGGCACCGGAATCAAATAACACAGAAGCAATAAGGTTGTTCACAGAAAACGTACCAGTCACGACATTGCCATCGTTCCTAGCATCACCGGCACCAAGCACGAATCCCCTTCCTCGAGCACCATTGCCCCCATTGTTGCCATTATTGTTGTTGTTTCCAGCATTGTTGTTGTTATCTTGGTGATTGTTGTCGTTGGCGTTCTGATTCAACTGAGGGCAATCCCGTTTAAAGTGACCCTCATCCCCACACTGATAACACCCTTTCTTGAAACCCTGATTCTGATGGGGTTGCTACCTTTGCTGTCTCTGATACTGCTGGTTTTGCTGTTGCTGCTGCTTTGGCTGTGGGGCTCTGCAGTCTTTGGCCTCATGGCCCACTTTCTCGCACCTATGGCAAGCCCGGACGCACTGCCCATAATGATGATAGCCACACTTGTTGCACTGCGGCTTCTTCCCAACATAAGAGCCCTGATTCTGATTTACTGAAGATGACTGGTTGAAACTACGATTGTTGCCGGTGTCCGGCCTTTTCTGTGACTGCACCGAATTGGACGCCTTGTCCACATCATTCCACTTACGCTTGCTGTCAGTGGCGGGGGTTGTGGCTGTAGTAGCGGCAGTAGTAGCAGTAGCAGAAACACGAGGTGGTAGCGAATTACTCTCCACCTCCTGATCAACGATCCTGTGAGCCAAACGGACAATCTGTGTCAAGTTGTTGAGATTTGCTGCAGTAACCAAACCCTTCACTCGTGGAGGTAATCACTTGATGAACAACTCAATTCTTCGAGACATGGGTCGGGACAAATTCGGGCACATGTCAGCCAACTCATACGACCACGTCACGTATGCTTCAATCTCATATCCCACCATTTTCAGGTCATAATACTCGTTCTCCAATTTCTGGATCTCATCGTGAGGACAATACTCTTCCCTGATCAATTCCTTAAAGTCGTCCCAAGTAGTGGCGTTCGCCGCCTCGATACCCAGCAGCTGAACCTGGGCATTCCTCCATGTCAGGGCACCATCCTCGAGTGTGCCCGTAGCATACTTCACTCTGTCCCCAGCAGGACAGTTACAGATAGAAAATACTGACTATGCCTTCTCAAACCATCGCAGGAGTCCTACAGCCCCTTCAGTCCCATTGAAGGTCTGTGGCGTACAGTCCATGAACATCTTAAACGTACAAGCAGGTGGATTGTTTTGGTTTTGCTGACCTATTGAACGAAAGAAAACACATTATAGAGGTAAGGGTCGTATACGCGACACAAGATTAAAGAGTGTTTGGCACATTTCGTACCAGCTTGGTAGGCTGCCAGAGCCTCGGCAACACGTGTGTTGATTAAGTTTGTCAGCTCAGCTTGGGTCATGTTGATGTTACCACGTCCGTGTCCTCGTCCACTCATGATTCTATATAAGGAGAGGGAACGGATTTAAAAGTCGAAATGAGGTAAAAGTCAAGTACCACGTTAAAGTCTACAGCTACCAATTTTACACACAATAGGGAAGAATCCTCCTCACACTCGTTAAGCCTCACTGGGACTCGCATACACCTCACGTTATTATTATGTGTGCACCCATAATAATAAGGCAATTTGCATGCTCATCTCAGTGCCTCTTAACTTGCGCTAAAAGTTTCCCCACACGTTCAAATAGCAGAACAGAAGGTATTACAGGATTACGAATCACAAAAGTCGAAGAGTAGTGTCATGATATCAAGTCACCATAGTATCTAGTATGTTGTTTCGTGCAAGCTGTGAGTATGTGACTACTAAACAAGTAATGCATAAAGTAAACAGAAGACGAACCTTGCAATCTGGAGCTGAGTGTCATGATCGAGTTTCGAAGGTGTTCGGTTATAGTCTGGTTTTATAAAAACGTTTTAAAACCTAGTTCACTATAACCAGTGGCTCTGATACCAAACTGTCACACCCCCAAAATACCACATGCGGGATCACTGTGGGACGTGTGACGTACCAGGATCCAAGCCACCAATCACACTAAACTATGCGTAATATTTAATAAAAACATTCCATTCATTTCAAAGTATCTATCCAAGAGATAAGTTAAACCAAAACAAGTATTCAGCGGAAGCATAAAGTAAATAGTATTTCAATTGTCTTAAAACATGTGTTCATAATTAACATAGCGCTTATCCAAGAGTCTCGATCCATGACCACTCCAACACTCCCAGATAGCAAGTCCCTGCCAAGAATCTAACGACCTGCAAGCATGCAGACAAGTGTGTCAGACGACGCTGGTGAGTTCAAAGTTTTGTTAACTCATTTAGTTACCAGATGTGTGATTAACCAGTTCAACGTGTTGTTCTGATGATGTTATTAACTCGATTACCGTATGTGGCTACTAGATGTGTTTGCCCAAACCCCAATGCCTCTATCAAAGCATTGGTCAAGTGGTAAAGGTAAATAGTTCACGCTCGTCCATTCCGGCCTGGTGTGAGGGTGCCAAACCTAATAGCGCTATCAACTAAATACCTCGTTGCCTTACCGGCAATAATTGGTAGATGTAAGGGGTCTTATATGATAGAAACTGGGTAATAACCAACATCCCATTACCCTGCATTCCTCCCTGGAACGTTACCCGATATCCCTTCCCGGGATGCATGCTTGGAAAAGAGCAGTGAACTCACCTTGGTTTGCTCGGTTTGATTAATTACTTGTTAACACTTAGACAGTCACAGCCTATAATATTCAAGCACTCGTAATCAGTTTACATTCATGTATCGACATAGTGTGCACACAAGCTATCACAGCAGTTATACAACCCAGTTGAGTTCACAAATCATAAATACATTTCGTATGCAATTACATGCTTCCTCGATCATGAGCAACATCATTAACAAGCGAGTAACAGTCATTCCAACTTATTGAACTTAAACATCACTGTCTGCTGTGGCCAACTCCTTAGGCGACGAAACCTTAGACGACGAAACCCCCAAAGGTTTCGTCGACTTATGATATGGCGAAACCCCCCTAGGTTTCGTCGACTTATGTTATGGCGAAACCCCCCTTAGGTTTCGTCATGTTATAGTTACGTACCCAATCAACAGTTACGTGTTTGACAGTTTCTAAACCCTAATCATCATCATCAGTTTCATCATGATCATCGAGTAATTAAATCAGTTAGTATGGATTCATCACGTAACACGAGCCTTAATAATTTGCATATACATATGATCACAGTTATGATTATCACAACCGTCACTCAATCAACCACAGCCCATCCTCTAAATCAAACAGAAATCCTGAGTAAGCACGAGACATCGAATCTGTAACATTAATGTTTCAATCTATCGGCCTAGACGTTAAGATGTTAAAGTGCTAATCAACACAATACATGATTATGATTTCTCATACAAACCCTAAGACTCACATCAGTCATAGCGAATCACAAACCAGATTCAGATCAAGCATTGATTCCAAAGTGGGTGAATCTAGTACATACAAACAAGAACTACACATAGGTTTAATCAAAACATGAAAGATTTTACTAATCACTAACCGATCGGCGAGATGATCACGTAACCGTATGAGAGCTTCGAGAGAGATGAATGGTTCAGCCGACGTTTACAGTTGAGAAGAAAGGTCTAGGGTTATGCAAGTTTAGATTTAAATAGAAAGATTAGCGTGTTGGGTTTCACTGGGCCTAGGCCCAGTTCGGCGAATCATGTACCCGACGAAACCCCATGTTTCATCGGTTGGTTAATGGTGGCGAAACCTATGTTTCATCAAGCAAGAAGGCCTTTCGTCGCCTCCTGAGTTTCGTCTGATAAGTGTGGAGCAAGAGTGTTTCTTCGAGTGGGAGTAATGCATAGGTTAAATTCATTTAACCTAAAACAGTTAAAAGATTATATTTACTAACCAACAATAATACCACACAGTAAGTCTTCATTAAACGTGAACATGCCAAACTACAAATAATTAACGAAAACAGAATTTGTAAACAAGTGGCATTTCAAGGAAAGGTCTTGGAAACTCGGGTTGTCACATAAACATGTACTTATCAAAAATAAAGCTCAAAACTCATACACACATGCATATATGTAAGGTTATATATACATATATATCACCACCATTTTTTTATTTGTATCATGACCCATTTCATTTTAGATTTCAAGTTTGTGAAAATTCCAAGATTCAAGAGAAACTTCAAATCATCAAGAGCAACCAAGAATCAAGAGTATGATTTAAACATAAGTGTTATACCTTCAAGATTCAAGTAAATTGTTGGATGAGGTTTTGATGATATGGAGCTTGAAATCCCTTGAAAGCACCTTGGAAACACCTTTGGATCTTCACACCAACTTGAATTTAGTTTGAAAGGGAGCTTGATTATGAAGAACAAGATTGAAGAAATGAAAATGGTGAGGGGGAAGGGTGTGGACGGTTGGGAGAGAGAGAAAGTGAGGAGATTGTGTGATCTTGTAGGATATGGAGTGATATAGAAGATTATGTAGAGATATGGAAGACATGGGAATGAAGGCATGTTACACACTTTTCCAAAGCAAATCAAATAAGATATATGAAAGATCTAGCAAAAATTTGGTGGGGCCACACATCCATGTGACCGTAATATTTGAAGGGGGAGGGGGTCCATGTGTAACTTTGTTGGTAAATTAGATAAAAACAGGTATTTAACTGGATACCGGGTATTTTATCTAGCGTTTAAATCCCGGTTTATGGCGTTCTAAATTATTTTTATTATTCTATAAAAATAAACTTGCCAAAATATTACTGAAATAAATTTCAGTTGCCAAGACTGGCTGCGTTGTCTGTGTTTTGCAGTATAAGCACTGTGTTGCGCAGAAACACGCGGTACGCGCTTAAACTTGAAAAATAACGTTTTTAAGCGTTTTAATTTATTTTTCAACACGGACCTGATTAAAATAAAATTTTAATCATAACAGAATATTTTCAGGATTTAAATATTATCCGGGCGGTCACCAACGTTCGTTTCGCAGTTTTGTCGTAAATAGTCCTTTAGTTCAAATAAACATGTTTTTGCCATACCGAATCCTTCGAAACTTTGTTTCTAAGTTATGTAAAGGATATTTAGGGTATGTTTGGCTTACGTCATAGTTCCGGGGTGTACGTCGCGTTAAACTGATTGCGTTTATGCACCAGTTTGCGTATAACCTTCCAGAAAGTGATTTAAAGCTCGAAATCGGAATCGAATCAAATTGTAAAATCATCAAACATAATAGCACATATAATAACACCAAAGAACATTGTTTTATTGATAATTAACATTGTTTTATATTGTACATTGATTACAGAGCACAGTTGTCACAGTCTCCCCTACTTTAGGAAATTTCGTCCCGAAATTTTATTAAGAGGATACTTGTGAAAACAAATACGGGTATTTCGTCTTCATCTGGTCCTCACGTTCCCAAGTAAATTCAGGGCCACGTTTGGATTCCCAGCGAACTTTGACCAATCGAATCCGTTTGTTCTTCAACTGTTTGAATGTACGGTCTACTATCTCCACAGGTTTCTCGACAAAGTGCATTGTTTCATTGATTTGAATCTCGTCGAGAGGAATGTGAAGGTTAGCATCAGCTAAACACTTTCGCAAATTGGACACGTGAAAAGTCGGATGAATATTTCCAAGCTCTGGAGGTAGCTCTAGTCGATAGGCAACCTTTCCAATTATTTCAACAATCTTAAATAGTCCAACATATCGTGCTGCAAGTTTTCCTTTCTTTCCAAATCTCACCACTCCCTTCCAAGGTGACACCTTGAGTAGGACACGGTCTCCGATTTGAAATTCTAAGGGCTTGCATCGCATATCCGCATAACTCTTTTGACGGTTTTTAGCTGTCACAAGATTATCGTGAATTTTCTTGATTTTTTCTGTTGTTTCCAGAATGAGCTCAGGTCCAGTAAGCTGAGCTTCACCGATCTCATTCCAACATACAGGTGAACGACATTTTCGACCGTAGAGAGCTTCGAATGGTGCCATATTAATACTAGCATGATAACTGTTGTTGTAAGAGAACTCGATCAGTGGAAGATGAGAATCCCAATTACCACCAAAGTCTATCACACATGCTCTAAGCATATCCTCCAAAGTTTGAATCGTCCTCTCAAATTGACCATCTGTTTGGGGATGATAAGCAGTGCTTAGATTTAGTTGGGTTCCCAAAGCAGATTGCATGGTCTTCCAAAAATGAGATGAAAATCGAGCATCACGATCAGAAATGATATCCAAAGGAACACCATGTCGAGATACTATCTCATCAACGTAAATCTTTGCAAGTTTATCAGCAGATAGATCCTCGCGAATCGGTATAAAATGAGCTGATTTCGATAATCGATCGATAACAACCCAAATAGCATCGTGACCTTTAGATGTACGCGGTAACTTAGTGATGAGATCTATTGCAATGTTCTCCCACTTCCAAACCAGTATCTCTGGTTGTACAAGCAAACCAGAAGGTCGTTGATGTTCAGCCTTGACTTTGAGACAAGTTAGGCATTTCGATACATACAAGGCAACATCCTTCTTCATACCAGGCCACCATAACTGAGTACGAAGATCCTTGTACATTTTATCAGCACCAGGATGGATAGAATATCGAGACTTGTGAGATTCGTCCATTACCAAGGTGCGAAGATCGTCTTGTTTTGGAATCCACAAACGATCCTTGAAATAGAGTAAACCATCATCTTTCCTTTCGAGTTTAAGCTCAAGTTGAAGCGGTAGCTATTTTTTCAATAAGTCTTTGATCACACAAAACCGTTGAGCTTGAAGGACACGAGATTGTATATCAGGTAGAGTTCGAACAGAATGAAGCTTGACTCGTTCCTTTCGACTAAGCGCATCGGCTACGACATTCGCCTTACCAGGATGGTAACGGATCTCGCAATCATAATCGTTTAAGAGTTCAACCCAACGTCATTGCCTCATGTTCAGCTTCTTCTGATTGAGAATATGCTGGAGACTTTGTGGTCTGTGAAAACCACACACTTCGTTCCATAGAGGTAGTGTCTCCAGATTTTAAGTGCGAAAACCACAGCTCCTAATTCAAGATCATGAGTCGTATAGTTCTTCTCGTGAATTTTCAGCTGTCTAGACGCATAAGCTATGACTCTACCTCGTTGCATAAGAACGCAACCAAGTCCTAGATTCGACGCGTCACAATAGACAACAAAATCATCGTTTCCCTCAGGTAGAGATAAAACAGGAGCATCACAGAGCTTCCGTTTCAGCGTTTGGAACGCTTCTTCTTGCTTAGGTCCCCACTCAAAAGGCTTATTTTTCTGAGTCAAAGCAGTGAGTGGAACCACGATCTTTGAGAAATTAGAAATGAATCGACGACAATAACCAGCAAGACCAAGAAATGATCGAATCTCTGTAGGTGACGTCGGTGTATTCCAATCCTTAATAGCTGCTATTTTGCAAGGATCCACATGGATACCCTGCTCATTGACAATATGACCCAAGAACTGAACTTCTTTAAGCCAGAATTCACACTTGGAGAATTTAGCAAAAAGTTGTTCCTTCTTTAGGAGTTCCAAGGTCAAACGAAGGTGTTGCTCGTGGTCGGCTCGAGACTTCGAATAAATGAGAATATCATCGATGAACACAATGATGAACTTATCTAAATAAGGTTTACAAACCCTGTTCATTAAGTCCATGAAGATAGCTGGGGCATTTGTCAAACCAAAAGGCATGACAGTGAACTCGTAGTGCCCATATCTCGTACGGAATGCAGTTTTAGGAATATCTTCCTCGAGTACACGAAGTTGATGATACCTAGATCGCAGATCGATCTTGGAAAAGCATGAAGCACCTTGCAGCTGGTCGAAGAGATCATCAATTCTAGGTAGGGGATATCGATTCTTGATGGTAAGCTTATTAAGCTCACGATAATCGATACACATTCGAAAAGATCCATCTTTCTTCTTCACAAAGAGGACAGGAGCTCCCCAAGGTGAAAAGCTCGGACGGATGAATCCTTTATCAGACAACTCTTGAAGTTGTTTCGATAACTCTTGCATCTCCGACGGTGTAAGACGATAAGGTGCTTTCGCAATCGGGTTGGCATTGGGTACAAGGTCAATATGAAACTCGACTTGACGAACTGGAGGCAAACCAGGCAGTTCATCGGGAAACACCTCTGGATAATCTCGAACAATCAGAATATCCTGAATACTCTTGCTCTTGTTTTTCTCCTCGGTGACATGTGCCAGGAAAGCAACATATCCTTTTCGCAAATAACTTTGGGCCTTTGTACATGACATAAGCTTCAATCCACCAGATGGTTTCTCGCCACGAACTTCCAGAACATCGCCAGATGGAAGAGGAATACGAACAATCTTATCGAAACAAACCACCTCAGCATGATGTTTGGTTAACCAATCCATCCCCACGATAATATCGAAACTCCCAAGTTGCATCGGCGTGAGGTCAATGGGAAAAAGATGGTTATCAAGGTTTAACTGACAATCACGAATAACAGAATCGAGAACAAGAGGTTTACCAGTAGCAACTTCAACAGATAAGGGTTTCCTCAGTTTAGTTCTAGGTATCGCAAGCAAAGGTTCAAAAGATAATGAAACAAAACTTCTATCGGCAACAGAATCTAAAAGAATAGATGCAGGTCGATTGTTAACAAGAAACGTACCATTAACCACCTCGTTGCCAGCCCTCGCTTCGTTAGCATTCAGATTGTACGCTCGCCCACGAGCGGGATTCACATTTGCGTTGACATTCGCATTCGGGTTCGCATTAGCATTCGCGTTTGCATTCACTAGCCTCGGACAGTTGTTGCGGAAGTGACCAAACTCTACACAATTGAAACATGAACCCGGTGGGAATCTAGAGCTTGATTCTGAACAATCTGATTCTGGCCCAAACGACAGACGTTGGCCAGATGTCCAAGCTTACCACACGTTATGCATTGCCTACAAGCTTGTTGTGCAACATGATGACCGTTGCAGCGAGCACAATGAGGTGCGGTAGCAGCATACACTTTCTTCGTAGGTGGTTAAACTGGTGGGTTCTGAGGGTTCTGAGCAGTAACTGCAAAGTTCTGAGCACCCTTTCGCTTTCTCGACTTCTTCGACGACTCACCTTTCTTACCCTTACCCTTTTCCTTGACAGATTCGGTCAACTTCTTCTTATCACCCTTGCAGGTAAGTTTACCCTTCCTGACTTGTGACTCAGTCAGGGTAGCAGATAACTCGATTGCTTCACGAACAGTAGTAGGATTAACGCCAGTCACAATATCCTGTATGGAATCGGGTAACCCATCGATATACCTCTCTATCGCTTTCTCCAACAGGGTAACCATAGTAGGACACAAAAGACTGAGTTCCTCAAATCGATCCGTATACGCACGGTGTTCTCCCCCATCTTGTTTTAGATCATCAAACTCTCGTTCCAAAGCTCAAATTTCGTGACGGGGACAGAACTCTCTCATCATGAGAGCTCGAAGCTCTTCCCATGTTTGTGCGAATGCCACTTCGGCACCCCTATCGCGCATCACTCCGTTCCACCAAGTAAGAGCACACTTCTCAAACACACTTGATGCAAATTCAACCCTACGCCCATTCGGACATTGCACATGTCTGAATGTGCTCTCGATACTTTCAAACCATTGAAGGAGTGAAGTTGCTCCTTGTGACCCATAAAACTTTAGCGGCTTAGCAGAATTGAAATTCTTGAAATTACATTATGCATTGTTATTATTATTGTTGTTGTATAGCTCATGGATTTGGGTCACAACGCCTGGAAGCACAGCAGCCATTTGCTGAGAGACAAGGGCTGCGACTTCTTCAGCAGTAAAAGATTGTGCATCACGTCGAGGAGGCATCGTCAAACAAGGAAATATGAGAAACGAGTGAGGTGGATAATTAGCAAAAACAAAAGAGGTATTGAAAATATCGATGAAACATAAGGAAGGCGATCATTTGTTTGTTACCTCGAACAAACAAACGACACGTAGTGACTAATCAAAGTAATGAATCAAAATAATGTATCGCGAAGACATGCTCGCCTATAGGTGAACACTCACCCCAAGAGTTCCCAGGTAAGAGTGACTGGTCCGATTATGTGGATTTGTGTAACACCCCGAAAACGGGTTTGGTAATCAAACCACGTTAATAATAATGAACGGGTAAAATACCGTTAGTGGTAAAATTAACCGGATGAATATAAGGATTTAAATGAATAATCTAATATTAATTAAAAAGGATGATAAATACTTTGAGAAAACAAAGTATATAAAAGGCCCGAGTTAACGGGACCTAAAATAAAACGGGATAGGTAACACCCCAAAAATATATAGGTTTTATATACATATTAAATAGCGGTTATGAACAAGATAAAAATTAACTAGGAAATAAATAACCTAGCTAATTACAAGTCTTGTAGTTATGAGAAACCTTGGTTAAAACATGTTATATGCAACAAGGGTAAACGAGAGGGGCCAAAAGGGGAAAGTTAGAAACTAAATGTTATTAAAATTAAAACACTACACACACACTATGTGTGTGTGCGTGTAATCGACCAGAGGAAAGGAAAAAGGGAGCCAAACCCTAAATTGTCAAGAATCATCAAATTGAAGCTTGATTCAAGGCCAAATCGATGCATGAACATGAATTAATGATCACCCAACCTAGGGGATCATAAGGTATGTAAAAATTTGATGATTCGTGAAGTTGAAAAATTTGAGTTAGCATCATAATTCGCCAATTATGTAAGGATTAGAGGAGCTATGGCTAAATTAGTGATGTATACATGCTTAGGAACTAAACCCTAAGTGAAAATCATACATATGATGCTATAACTTGAATGATTTGGTGATTACCTATATGTGTGCTAAGTGGGTTTTATGACAATATGATGAACACTCGAATTAGAGTGTTAAATTGAAGAATATTGATGATTATGATATAAGTTCTAGATGTAGTTCATGAACAATAAACATAGAGGTTTGATTTTTGATGTAAATCTTGGTAAAAATAACTAGTTATGAACTAGTTAGTAAATATGTAAAATTATGCACATTAGGTGTTTGTTAAAATGCCTAAATAAGAACCAAAGTGTTGAAATTTAAAGCAAAACGCGCATTTGAATGATATAACAAATTATGCGTAATATGAAGCAATAAGGGTTCTAAACATCATGTTGATTTAGACTAACTATGTAAAATCGTGTGATTAAAAGTAGTTAACTTTTGATAAGTTGAACAAATAAATGATGAAGTCGAATAGTATATTCAACATAGAATGCGTAAGATGGAATAGTCGTATGTGATAATGTCTAATCAAACCATCTTACAATTACAATGATAGTTTGACGCTTGGCAAGCTAGGTGAAAGCTTGGAGAAGGAAGCAGGTCAAACGAATCAAGAATGAAGGAAAAGTGTAATTCGGATGCAAGGTAAGTATAGCTTACACTAGTCATATATGTTGGAATATTCTTTGTTGTATTGATTACGAATAAGACAAATACCTAATTGAGACATGGTGTTCTGGCGTGTAGTCGTACGGAACAAGATAATCAAATATGATAAGAAACCATAGTGATATGTAAAAATGAGTTAAATCGGTAATTCGATCATATTATGACGAATGAAATATGTACTTTTAAGGGTTACCATATAAGGTAAATTATAATAACCAATAAGGGTAAAATTGTAATTTGGTCACTCGTTGACAATAATTGTTGGTTTTGAAAGATACTTTATTTCGAAAGCCTTGATAGGCCAAAAAGCGTTAAGAAGTGAATTATAATTAAAATGACCGCACGATGTAAACTGGAGCGAGTCGTGTAGGCGAGATGGCAATAAGCTTCATCTCGCCAATATAATCGGTCAATTAAAACAAACGGGTCAAAAGGGTGAAAATATCACCCTTTGACAATATCGACTAATGGTTTGTCGAGTTGTATGATTTCAGGAAAAAATATCAAATGGATACTTACATCGCTATTACTTAGCGGTTACTAAGGCAAGATATCGAAACGGGTCAATATATATATTGATCCGAGCCAGGTATGTATAATATAGATTAACCACTCAATAAGAACTAGAGGCTCCTTGTTAGTTAAATGCAGTCATATAGACATTTGGTTACCTTAACAAGCAAACCGAATGATTCATATGATGATCGTTGTGTTTTGAAAATATAATGACCTTTTGAATCAAATGCATAGTTTAAAACAGGGCTTTTGGGTCGAAAATGCTTTTAAAAGTCCTTTATGTTAATGAAAGGACTAAATGGACCAAAATGCCCTTGTAAGCTAAATCGATCGAACGACCCATAAAGGTTGTTCGGAAAAGAGTAGTATGCATAATTAAGCACTTAGAATGAGTATACAAAAGCGAAAGATGAGAATCCTTAGTCATTAGACTCTATAATAGTCTTTGCCGTAAATAATGATTCGAAGGGTAAAACTCGGGGTTTAGGAATTTCCACACTTAATACAACACAAATACAGTTGTGGTGGAAGATTACTTGGTAAGAAATGTGGAAATATAAAGCTAGGTACAAATGAAAGCGAATCATGTTTAAAATATACTTAAATACCCTTAACGGGTCAAAATAAGCATACGAGCGAAAACGGGTTTAATTTGTGTAAGAAACCTGTGATTAGAGCCTAACATGGTAGATAACATTAATTTGAAGAGGTGCATGTGAAATGAGGATCAAACAAATATGTTTGTTTGATAAAATGCATAAACGGGTTAAAATTCGGTAAAAAGGAAATGAGTCGAAGGCTTAGAAGTCTCAAAATTTATTATGTTGGATGTTGGATTTTAACTCCATAAGATGGAGAATTAAAATACGGACGCGAAGGAAAAAGAATCGCGTAAAACGGATCAATAACGAATAAGTTATGGCCGTTTCCGTAAAAACTGGCATAGCTGGTAGAGTGCAGGTTCCAGTAACGAACCTGCTGGAAAAGGGTCTCCCTCGCGCCACGCGAGAGAGCAAGTGGGTTCTTTCGCGTGGCATGACGGAGTCAGTTTTTAAAAATTTGTTTTTTTTCAATTATTTTGCCTCGCGAACTCGTTTAAACACGTTCTAAACTACGTATGACTAATTCAATTCATGTTTTATGAATTGTAGGTGTTATATACAATACCGGGGGACGATCAAGCTCAACGAAGAACCAAACACGATCAAGTTATAAGCTTCCGCGCATTGTTAATCGTTAATTTTAAACGACGAATGTAGTCACATTATGTGATGTACTTGAAAATTGTAAAAGTTTCAATTTATCCGTATTCTCTAATGTACATGTACTTATAGTTAAATGATTTTGTTCGTAATTAAAGACGAAATCCGTTTAAAAATAGTAAGGGTGTTACAAGTTGGTATCAGAGCTCATGGTTAAAAAGTAAAGTGTGTTCGGTTCGAGGCTTGATCGCAAATCCGGTAAGTACGTTTATTTTAATGGTTTAGCATGTTAAAGTGTTGTAAACAACACATAGGGTTATCGTGTAATATACGATACCTTAATTAAATAATAGATATAGTTAACAAAATTACGTGCGTTAACACGTATAGTAGAAAAGCCTTGTATTATGATACGGGCGTTTAGTAAAGTTGACATTACTAACTTTTGTGAATGTTTTAATTGGAGGAAACTCGCATTTGAAGATGACGAGGGTTGAACACATTACGGATATGATAGAGGAATGGTCCGAAGTACGAAAAGAGGAGCATGCTCACCAAGGACCAAATCGCGTAACAATCGCGAATAAAAGTAAAGGCAAGGAAAGCCCGTCGGGGCAAGCATTACCAGGTGCACGTTTTTAAAATTTAATCGTACAGGTAGTAATATGCAACAAACATGTAAGTAATGACGGTTGCATATATATGATAGAACTTGGAAAACCTGATTTCCAAGAGAAATTTAATAGAAAATGTGTTATTCACGACGATGAATAACAAATAAATAATAGGATTAGTTTATATGGAAACTTGAACGGGGGGTAATTATCCAAGTGGAAAACTCTCAATATAATGCTATTAAGAAAAGTAGCGATCACATTAACGAATGTGATTATATAATAGTTCGATTGAGAGGAAAACATTTTTATGTTCGAATGTAAAACTAATAAAACTAGTGATTGTTGTTTAGCAATTAAATAAAGTTTTACTTAATGAAATCAGGGATATGAAATAAATAGAGGCATTACTTACATAGGGCGTGATGTGAAAACTATGAAAAGGTCATGTGTGTCATGTGTCAATCGCTTACTCTGGCCAAGTAAGTAGTGGCATATGATACCATGAACTTCTTGTAGCGAACACATTTACGTCCGATGTAGTAAGGGCGGGGTGAATGGGACGAGTTAAAAAGTTACCCAAATGAATCAAACAAGTAAGATGTTTGATAGTAAACGTAAACGTAAGTCGGAGGACGGAAGCGTATTACGTTAGGATAACGAGCCCGAGAGAAGGGACAAGGATCAAGGTAAATGAAAATACAAACCGACTAATGGGAATACTAAGGCATAGGGATAAAATTTTGACTGTCACAAGTGATGAACTTCACACGGACAAGTCAAATAAATTAAATAAAGAATAATGGACATGATTGAATAAAAGCGATGGATTTCGCTAAGACGACCAAATAAGTTAAAACGAAGTCTAAAATCATATCAGAATGATTAATTTGAAAATGACTTCGATAAGGATACCCGATAGATGGGTATGATTTTAAGAATATGCGTAACCCAATAGACGGGAACGCGGATTAGAAAGTCAAAAGACTCGGATTATGGGTCATGACTAAAAGATGATAAGATTTTGCAAACATAAATTTTTTATAATTACGTTCAACTATTTTAAGATGAATGGGTCAAATAAAGAGTGAAGTTTGACATTCATAAGTGAGGAAGTTTCACACAAACAAGTCAAACGAGACTAATAAAGAATAACGCTTGAAAATGAAAGTAAGCGCAAGCTGAATAATGAAAGCGCGAAATATAAATGAACCTATGTGATAGGTCGTAAAAGAGTATAGAAAGGAAAATGCAAACCAGTGAAACTGGAGTGTGAAAACATTAAGATAAAGAACACGGGTAACGGTTTGAAAGGAAATAGAGGCGTAAACTGAATATCGATAAGAATGAGACGAACCGACGTGTAAATGACGGAAGAAGTCATAGAGTAGCAAGAATAATTTAAAAGAAAACAAATATAGCCTTAGACTACGGTCAAGGTAAAACGAAATGCAAAAGCGAAAACAAAAGATTTGAAAGATAAAAATGGTACCTTGACACCGTAAATATATATATATATATACAGTTGAATAATGACTTGGATAAAAGATGATCTACGGGATCATCATAACCTACGGGATTAAAAGTAGTGTTGAGGTCTACGGGACCAAAAATACCTTTAGGTCACAAATAAAAAAAGAAACGAATTGTCGGGGTCTCACCTTAAAAAGGTAAAAGGTGAAAACCTAAATAAATAGCCTACGAGGCTAAGTGAAAGAACCTACGGGTCATATGGGTTAAGCGTGGGAATTTGTTATAATTCCCCGCATTAAATAATAATAGAAAGGATTAGATCCTCAGAAGTAACATTCCTAGAAACGAGAGGAAGATGTAAGGCAAAGAGGAAACGTAAACTAAAAATTTAGTTTTTAGTTAAAAGCAACGTTTTAACAAAACATAAGTGGTAAACATACATAAGGCCGGGGATGGTAAAATAGAATACCCGGGTGACGGGGTATGAAGTGACGGCGACTGACAAGTCTAACCGCCAAAATAGATAATTAGTAAAGATAACGGATACGAGCTGAAAGTGACGGCCCATGAGGCTTTACACAGGAAAGACGTACGCGTCAGTATAAATGAAAATTTTTGTCCAAAAGAAATGGGAGCCTTGAAAATGAAACTAGGTTCGTTTGATTAAACCAATGAACTACGTAAATAAGGTTTCGGGAACGAAACCTCTTTAAGGGGGGTAGACTTGTAACACCCCGAAAACGGGTTTGGTAATCAAACCACGTTAATAATAATGAACGGGTAAAATACCGTTAGTGGTAAAATTAACCGGATGAATATAAGGATTTAAATAAATAATCTAATATTAATTAAAAAGGAGGATAAATACTTTGAGAAAACAAAGTATATAAAAGGCCCGAGTTAACGGGACCTAAAATAAAACGGGATAGGTAACACCCAAAAAATATATAGGTTTTATATACATATTAAATAGCGGTTATGAACAAGATAAAAATTAACTAGGAAATAAATAACCTAGCTAATTACAAGTCTTGTAGTTATGAGAAACCTTGGTTAAAAAATGTTATATGCAACAAGGGTAAACTAGAGGGGCCAAAAGGGGAAAGTTAGAAACTAAATGTTATTAAAATTAAAACACTACACACACACTATGTGTGTGTGCGTGTAATCGACCAGAGGAAAGGAAAAAGGGAGCCAAACCCTAAATTGTCAAGAATCATCAAATTGAAGCTTGATTCAAGGCCAAATCGATGCATGAACATGAATTAATGATCACCCAACCTAGGGGATCATAAGGTATGTAAAAATTTGATGATCCGTGAAGTTGCAAAATTTGAGTTAGCATCATAATTCGCGAATTATGTAAGGATTAGAGGAGCTATGGCTAAATTAGTGATGTATACATGCTTAGGAACTAAACCCTAAGTGAAAATCATACATATGATGCTATGACTTGAATGATTTGGTGATTACCTATATGTGTGCTAAGTGGGTTTTATGACAATATGATGAACACTCGAATTAGAGTGTTAAATTGAAGAATATTGATGATTATGATATAAGTTCTAGATGTAGTTCATGAACACTAAACATAGAGGTTTGATTTTTGATGTAAATCATGGTAAAAATAACTAGTTATGAACTAGTTAGTAAATATGTAAAATTATGCACATTAGGTGTTTGTTAAAATGCCTAAATAAGAACCAAAGTGTTGAAATTTAAAGTGAAACGCACATTTGAATGATATAACAAATTATGCGTAATATGAAGCAATAGGGGTTCTAAACATCTTGTTGATTTAGACTAACTATGTAAAATCATGTGATTAAAAGTAGTTAACTTTTGATAAGTTGAACAAATAAATGATGAAGTCGAATAGTAGATTCAACAAAGAATTCGTAAGATGGAATAGTCGTATGTGATAATGTCTAATCTAACCATCTTACAATTACAATGATAGTTTGACGCTTGGCAAGCTAGGTGAAAGCTTGGGGAAGGAAGCAGGTCAAACGAATCAAGAATAAAGGAAAAGCGTAATTCAGATGCAAGGTAAGTATAGCTTACACTAGTCATATATGTTAGAATATTCTTTGTTGTATTGATTACGAATAAGACAAATACCTAATTGAGACATGGTGTTCCGGCGTGTAGTCGTACGGAACAAGATAATCAAATATGATAAGAAACCATAGTGATGGCTAAAAATGAGTTAAATCGGTAATTCGATCATATTATGACGAATGAAATATGTACTTTTAAGGGTTACCATATAAGGTAAATTATAATAACCAATAAGGGTAAAATTGTAATTTGGTCACTCGTTGACAATAATTGTTGGTTTTGAAAGAAACTTTATTTCGAAAGCCTTGATAGGCCAAAAAGCGTTAAGAAGTGAATTATAATTAAAATGACCGCACGATGTAAACTGGAGCGAGTCGTGTAGGCGAGATGGCAATAAGCTTCATCTCGCCAATATAATCGGTCAATTAAAACAAACGGGTCAAAAGGGTGAAAATATCACCCTTTGACAATATCGACTAATGGTTTGTCGAGTTGTATGATTTCAGGAATAAATATCAAATGTATACTTACATCGCTATTACTTAGCGGTTACTAAGGCAAGGTATCGAAATGGGTCAATATATATATTGATCCGAGCCAGGTATGTATAATATAGATTAACCACTCAATAAGAACTAGAGGCTCCTTGATAGTTAAATGCAGTCATATAGACATTTGGTTACCTTAACAAGCAAACCGAATGATTCATATGATGATCGTTGTGTTTTGAAAATATAATGACCTTTTGAATCAAATGCATAGTTTAAAACAGGGCTTTTGGGTCGAAAATGCTTTTAAAAGTCCTTTATGTTAATGAAAGGACTAAATGGACCAAAATGCCCTTGTAAGCTAAATCGAGCGAACGACCCATAAAGGTTGGTCGGAAAAGAGTAGTATGCATAATTAAACACTTAGAATGAGTATACAAAACGAAAGATGAGAATCCTTAGTCATTAGACTCTATAATAGTCTTTGCCGTAAATAATGATTCAAAGGGTAAAACTCGGGGTTTAGGAATTTCCACACTTAATACAGCAAAAATACAGTTGCGGTGGAAGATTACTTGGTAAGAAATGTGGAAATATAAAGCTAGGTACAAATGAAAGCGAATCATGTTTAAAATATACTTAAATACCCTTAACGGGTCAAAATAAGCATACGAGCGAAAACGGGTTTAATTTGTGTAAGAAACCTGTGATTAGAGCCTAACATGGTAGATAACATTAATTTGAAGATGTGCATGTGAAATGCGGATCAAACAAATATGTTTGTTTGATAAAATGCATAAACGGGTTAAAATTCGGTAAAAAGGAAATGAGTGGAAGGCTTAGAAGTCTCAAAATTTATTATGTTGGATGTTGGATTTTAACTCCATAAGATGGAGAATTAAATTACGGACGCGTAGGAAAAAGAATCGCGTAAAACGGATCAATAACGAATAAGTTATGGCCGTTTCCGTAAAAACTGGCATAGCTGGTAGAGTGCAGGTTCCAGTAACGAACCTGCTGGAAAAGGGTCTCCCTCGCGCCACGCGAGAGAGCAGGTGGGTTCTTTCGCGTGGCATGGCGGAGTCAGTTTTTAAAAATTTGTTTTTTTTCAATTATTTTGCCTCGCGAACTCGTTTAAACACGTTCTAAACTACGTATGACTAATTCAATTCATGTTTTATGAATTGTAGGTGTTATATAGAATACCGGGGGACGATCAAGCTCAACGAAGAACCGAACACGATCAAGTTATAAGCTTCTGCACATTGTTAATCGTTAATTTTAAACGACGAATGTAGTCACATTATGTGATGTACTTGAAAATTGTAAAAGTTTCAATTTATCCGTATTCTCTAATGTACATGTACTTATAATTAAATGATTTTGTTCGTAATTAAAGACGAAATCCGTTTAAAAATAGTAAGGGTGTTACAATTTTTACGAAAACTCTAGCCTTAGACAGAAAACTCAGGGTACATGCATTCACTCTTCCAGTTTGCACGTGTTCACATTACTTAGACCCAAACTTTGACGAGATTTTGAAAACTCAGAAGGCACTAAGCCAAAAATGAGTCAAACTGGAAGGGTTTAAAGCCTTACAACAGAGGGTTCAAAACCTAGTAATCAATCATCCTAGAACGGATGATTAATTTTCAAAGCAGATTCGGATTTTGTTTTTAAAAATCTAAACGCAAATCAACTTGCATTGGGGTCCTAGAAAGTTATAGTCTAGGTCAAAGTATTACTAATAACCTAATTCCCTATAACCATTGGCTCTGATACCAACTTCTTCTGTCACACCCCGACCACGTAAAACAACAAACCGTGGCGAAAACGTCGGGGAGTGTTGTAACAGAATTATTGTTTCAAACCATGGATACAAAGAGTTTCGTTTTATTAAATATTAAACATTGCCTTAAAGTTAAACAAGCAAGTCAAACATAGTCTATCATCGTTATTAAACCACTAAGGCCTCGTCCAGTCCTAAGTGAGCATGCATCAATCAACATTAAGCAACATCACCTGAAACATATGTAAAAACAAAGTCTGCAAAGAAATGCTGGCGAGCACATAGTTTTTGTGTGAGTGTCAGATTCATGGCTCGTTGAAATATCTCATACAACTTCGTTAATCGATATTTGAAACCTTGTTTTGTAAAATGTTTGTATTGTAAAATGAATAACCAAATCAAAACAGATTGGTTATAATTTATAAACCTCGATGCCATGAATCTTAACCCAAAACATTTGTTTATGTAAACCAAATCATAAATCGTTCTCGTAATAAAACTCGTATGGTTTATATAGTTTCGTAAACATCGTTGTGTGACATCGTTTAACTCGTTCTCGTTATAGATCATCGTTCATTTGTTTAAATCGTTCATAATCGTTCAATCGTTCAAAATCGTACAATCATTTAATATCGTTCTCGTTCCAATCGTTCTCGTTTTAATTTTGAAAAACTACTTTTGGTCGTCTCGCTAATAACATTCAAACCTTTGTGACTCGTTCATCGTTCAACTCGTATTAACAAACCACCAAAGGGTAAGTTAACAATCATCAGGTTCAGTCGTTACCCACCTAACCCACACATAACCATGGGTGCAGTCTAATAACGGGATTTGTCGGATCCTATGGTACCATAACCTAATACTGGTCGGTTCGGCCAAAATTAATGAATGCCATTCGTTATGTAACTACAACCAACAAGCTCGTTCACATTATCGAAATCATTATTAGTTTAGTATAAACCATCTTAATCGTTTTTTGAAATCATCGTTGAAATATCGGAATCGTTTTGATACATATGAATCACCCCAAAACAATCGAAAACAGTAAAAGAGGGGATCTATGTACTCACCTTTGGGTGCGTTTTTATATGTTAACACAACCCCTCAAATTGTTTATTCGTCCTAAATTAAATAGGAATGATTTAATAATAAAAAACCCACAAAATACATAAGTTTCTCTGATACTTAGAATTTTCACATAACTTTGAGATTTCTCGAAAAAGTTATCATTTTTGATTATTTTGGTGTATTTGTATATATGGGTTAGCGTAGTACACATAATCTTGTCAACACTAACACATCATCATACACATATTGTAAAACACATAGCACATTGTAACACATAAAATTTACCCATGAATAACCCATTCTAGTGTATGTTGAAAAACACTTATTTTAGCGATTCGGTGACATTTTTGGGCGTCGGAAGTCACGTATGACTAACCAAACACCAAGTAAACTTAATATAAGTTAAAATACTTGTTTTTATATCAAAAATATCACTTTGTTTACTGATCTAAAATAGTTTAATAAAAATCCTCCGAAAAGGCGATTTTTTACCGTTTTACCGCTTAGTTTTGCATCAAACGTTACCCGAACCATCCCAAATCGAAACGACTTGATATTTTAACATAACCCATGTTATTTACTGAATAAAATAGTGGTTATACTCATGATAGTTCAGGTTTTACATAAAGCACATAAATCATGCAAATTTCACATAATTTACCACTTTTTAAGCTATATGTACAACATGCAAAGTTATCAAACCTATGTCAAAGTTCCATGCCATCATAATATACCAAATAATGTTATTTTTAGTGTTTGTAACCTGATCTAAAACATTTTTGTCATACAACCCTTTTTAACCATTTCTTAAGCTTTAAATCAACATGCATCTTCATGTACAAGTGCCTAAAGCACTCTATCATTTCATCAACATTTTACATGAACTAGATGCATCCAAAATGCAACTTATTAATGTTTATTTGCTGATGTTATTTGAACATTTATCATATCATACATAGATGATCAACCACTTGCATTTTGACTATTATTCAAGAACAAGCAACAACCTAAACATGTACTTATCAAAAATAAAGCTCAAAAATCATACACGCATGCATATATGTACGGTTATATATACATATATATCACCACCATTTTTTTTATTTGTATCATGACCCATTTCATTTTAGATTTCAAGTTTGTGAAAATTCCAAGATTCAAGAGAAACTTCAAATCATCAAGAACAACCAAGAATCAAGAGTATGATTTAAACATAAGTGTTATACCTTCAAGATTCAAGTAAATTGTTGGATGAGGTTTTGATGATATGGAGCTTGAAATCCCTTGAAAGCACCTTGGAAACACCTTTGGATCTTCACACCAACTTGAATTTAGCTTGAAAGGGAGCTTGATTATGAAGAACAAGATTGAAGAAATGAAAATGGTGAGGGTGAAGGGTGTGGACGGTTGGGAGAGAGAGGAAGTGAGGAGATTGTGTGATCTTGTAGGATATGGAGTGATATAGAAGATTATGTAGAGATATGGAGGACATGGGAATGAAGGCATGTTACACACTTGTCCAAATCAAATCAAATAAGATATATGAAAGATCTAGCAAAAATTTGGTGGGGCCACACATCCATGTGACCGTAATATTTGAAGGGGGAGGGGGTCCATGTGTAACTTTGTTGGTAAATTAGATAAAAACAGGTATTTAACTGGATACCGGGTATTTTATCTAGCGTTTAAATCCCGATTTATGGCGTTCTAAATTATTTTTATTATTCTATAAAAATAAACTCGCCAAAATATTACTGAAATAAATTTCAGCTGCCAAGACTGGCTGCGTTGTCTGTGTTTTGCAGTATAAGCACTGTGTTGCGCAGAAACACGCGGTACGCGCTTAAACTTGAAAAATAACGTTTTTAAGCGTTTTAATTTATTTTTCAACACGGACCTGATTAAAATAAAATTTTAATCATAACAGAATATTTTCAGGATTTAAATATTATCCGGGCGGTCCCTAACGTTCGTTTCGCAGTTTTGTCGTAAATAGTCCTTTAGTTCAAATAAACATGTTTTTGCCGTACCGAATCCTTCGAAACTTATTTCTAAGTTATGTAAAGGATATTTAGGGTATGTTTGGCTTACGTCACAGTTCCGGGGTGTATGTCGCGTTAGACTGATTGCGTTTATGCACCAGTTTGCGTATAACCTTCTAGAAAGTGATTTAAAGCTTGAAATCGGAATCGAATCAAATTGTAAAATCATCAAACATAATAGCACATATAATAACACCAAAGCACATTGTTTTATTGATAATTAACATTGTTTTATATTGTACATTGATTACAGAGCACAGTTGTCACACACAATATCTTTAACGCAAATATGACTGCACCAAGCTCCAAATCGTGAGTAGTATAGTTTTTCTCATGTATCTTGAGCTGACGAGAGGCATAAGCAATAACCTTGTCTCAATGCATGAGTACACAGGTTCGAGGCATCGCAATATACCACGAAATTATCATTCCCATCGGGGAGAGTTAGAACAGGAGCATTACACAAAAGAGTCTTAAGAGTCTGAAAAGATTCCTCTTGCTCAGGACCCCAAGCAAAAGGTCTCTCTTTCTGAGTCAACGAAGTAAGAGGAACAGCGATCCTAGAGAAGTCCGAGATGAATCGGTGGTAATAACCCGCCAATCCTAGAAACGAACGAATCTCAGATGCAGATTTAGGCGTACTCCAATTCTTCACAACTTCAATTTTAGACGTGTCAACATGAATACCTTGCTTACTAATGACGTGACCAAGAAATTGCACTTCATTAATAGAAAACTCACACTTAGAAAATTTAGCATACAAACGTTCACCACGTAAAAGTTCAAGCATCAAGCGTAAATGACGAGCATGATCGGCTCTAGTTTTAGAATAAATGAGGATATCATCAATGAAGACTATCACAAAACGATCCAAATAGGGCTTACAAACACGATTCATGAGATCCATGAACACAGCGGGTGCGTTGGTCAATCCGAAAGGCATGACCACGAACTCGTAGTGCCCATAACGAGTGCGAAATGCGGTTTTGGGTACATCATCCTCGAGTGCACGAAGCTGATGATAACCAGAACGAAGATCGATTTTTGAGAAACAGGACGTGCCTTGTAGTTGGTCAAATAGATCATCAATACGAGGGATAGGATAACGATTCGTAACGGTAAGCTTATTAAGTTCACGGTAGTCGATACACATACGAAACGAACCATCTTTCTTCTTGACTAATAGCACAGGAGCACCCCATGGAGAGGTACTTGGACGAATGAATCCCTTGTCGAGTAGTTATTGAAGCTGACTAGATAGCTCTTGCATCTCGGAAGGTGCAAGTCGATAGGGGGCCTTGGCGACAGGAGTAGCACCAGGTGCAAGATCAATACGAAAATAAACGGATCTAGGAGGAGGAAAACCAGGAAGATCTTCAGGAAAGACATCAGGGAAATCACACACTACTGGAACATCACTTACGTTCTTCCCTTTGCCCTTTTGTTCCACTACGTGGGCCAAGAAGGCAAAGTTCTGCTTACGTAAGCACCTGTTCGTCTGAGTGCATGACATCAGCTTCAGTCCTTTCAAAGGTCGGTCTCCATAGACATGCAAAATATCACCGGACAACAAAGGTAGAGGTATAAACTTCTAATGACAGGCAATCTCGGCATGATTCTTACGTAACCAGTCCATACCGATAATGACATCAAAACTACCCAATTGCATGGGTATTAGATCTATAGTAAACACGTGGTCGTTAAGAGTCAAAGAACAACCACAGAGAATAGAATCAACTAGAATAGACTTCCCATCGGCAATCTCTACCGAAAACGACTTAGGTAACATAGAGCGTGCACAGTTTAACAAAGATTCAAATTCCACGGACACAAAACTTCTATCGGCACCAGTATCAAATAGAATCAAATCGTAAAGGTTATTAATGAGAAACGTACCATTAACGACGTCATTGTCGTTACAAGCCTGATTAGCATTAAGATTGAAGGCTCGTCCACGAGCGGCCGGCTGTTGGTCCTGGTTCAGCCGAGGACACTGGTTATGGAGGTGAGTAGTATCTCCACACTTGTAGCATGCACGAACAGTGTTGACTGGCCTAGGATTCTGCTGAGGAGCTGGAAGAGCTGGTAGGGCTGCCTGAGCTGGGGCTTGTTGAGCTGGTTAGGCAGGGTTAGCTTGGCGACAATAGGGAGTCGTGTGACCATAGCAATTGCAGTTGGTGCACAAACGACATGCAGAAGCAACATGATGGTGAAAGTTACAAGTTGTACACTTGGGGTAAGACCCAGAGTACTGCTTCTTAACTTCAGGTGCAGCAGGGTTCTGAACAGTAGCAGCAGGAGCAGGCTTAGCAGCAGGATTCGCAGCAGGAACCCTGAGAGTTTCGTCTCTTGTTCTTGCTGCCACTTGGCTGCTGGGTAACTTGATGCGCAGACTTGGAGGGAGCAGTTTTAGCAAACGGCTTATCACGAACACGGTTGTTGGTGAGACTTGCTGCAAGACGGTAGACTTCCTCAATAGTTTCGAGCTGAGCCACTTCAATGGAATCACGCATAGCAGGAGGTAGACCATTGATGTACTTGGTTATCATGCGCTTAGGGTAGAAACCAAGTGAGGAACGATCAAGCTGAGCTGCTTGAAATGGGTAGTATGTAAGCCAAATTATCATCACCAATCTACTTCAAGTGCCAGAACTCTTCTTCAAGCTTCAATTGTTCATGGGGAGGGCAAAACTCAAGCATCATTAGTTCTCGCACCTCAGCCCATGGAAGAGCATAGGCCTCTTCATTCGAACGGATGTTTCTTTCATTTGACCACCACTCCAACGCTCTGCCTTGAAACATTCCAGTCGCACTCCTAGTCTTTAGATGATCTGGGCACTCGCTGTTGATAAAAGTAACCTCAATGCTGTCAAACCACTCGAGCATAGCGGTCACCCCATCACCGCCCGTGAAAGGCTTAGGGTTGCAGGAGATAAAATGTTTGTAAGTGAACTTTGTAGACTTTTCTTTCTCCGTCTTAGAGTCAACAGTAGAGGGCGGAGTGTTCGATCCTTGGATCTCAGAGACGATCTATGGCATGACTCGAGTGATCTGGTCGGCCATGAAGGACATCATCTTTTTCTGAGACTTTTCCCTGGATCTCTTGAGAGTGTCGGATAGCTTTCGAGAAGACATCCTAAAGATCCAATAAGAGGATCGTATAAGTCTAGATTCACAAAGCCTCACAATATAGGTTCATACACAATAGATTTAAGACTCAAGATTCAACAAGATTTACATAGATTAAAGATTCAAGTTTCACATAGATTCCAATAGACTCGACTCCGCAAACCCACGAACTTCGCATGGCACGTTGTACAAAGTATGGAATCATGTTAGAAACACTTATATATAGGAAGTACCAGCGGCATATCCACCACGCTTAGGGCACATCGCTTCTACCTCGTACTCGGTGTCATGTTACGTGTCGCAATTGCCAAACACTACAACACACTCACCATCACCATCATACACACGTAGATTATCCCGATAGATTCACATAGATTCCACTGGATTCTAATAGATTCCAATAGATTCCAATAGATCCCAATAGATTCCAATAGCTCACATAGATTTCACATAGATTAGAGTTAACAACCTCTTCACACAACAACGAAATTCCGCATGGCACGTGCTACGAAAGTTCGGCAACATGACGGAAGCACTTACATATTGGAAGTACCAGCGGCGTATCCACCATGCTTCAATCATGCCACGCCCGTCTCGTCATCGGTGTCATGCTTCGTTACCCATAACATTAGATTCCATCACATCTCACATAGAATTCTCATAGATTAACCAAGTAGATTCAACAACATAGATTAACCTAGTAGACTCAACAACTTCAACCCGAGTCCACAAAACTATGACCTTCACTTAGCGCGTGGTACGAAGCTTCAGCAGCATGCTAAAACACTTATATATAGGAAGTACCAGCGGCGTATCCACCATGTTTTGGACATGCCACTTCCGCCTCGTCTTCGGCGCTAGGCTACGTTTCGTATTTTGTTCCTAAAAACAACACACATATATATAGATTACACATAGATTACGATAGAGTGCACATAGATTACACTTAGATTCCACATAGATTACACAAGTTGTTTTCTATAGCTTAGATTTTAACCATCCCAACGCCGGTCTGCAAAACACTAAGCTTCGCATGGCACGTGGTACGAAAGTTGGTAACATGTCTCAAACACTTATATATAGGAAGTACTAGCGGCGTATCCACCATGCTTCAGACACGTCACTTATGTCTCTTATTTCTATGCCATGTTCCGTTTAGTGGTTCACAACCACAATAACACATAGATTCATCAAATAGCTCCACATAGTATCATAGTTGATCAAGATTCCCACATAGACTAACATCATGAACAAAGCTTCATAATTTTAATTCGATTCTGAGATTAGAATTAGTGTTTTAGATTGCGGACATACATGCGAATCATGTAAAAAGCCTCAAAACAAATTAAGTTTAAAACCACACATAAAATTCGAGATAACATAAATGATAGGCTCATAAAACATAGTTTGTTCCGGGTAGAGGAACGGTGACTAACCAAAGTGATCTGAACTCCTTTCAAATTAAGGCAACGTTTCTTGACTTACTTAGGAAAATACGTCATCGATGTTAGGCCTACGATATTCGTCCTTTCGGTCATTTCACGTTCCTAATTGATTGGAAGTTTCGAGACTTTGGAGAGACATAAAAATCAAGGAGTGGGACTAGTTATCAAGGTCTGAGTTTCACCTCTATCTTGACAACATCGTACCCCAATAGCGTTGGTACTTATCAACAGATAAGACCTACTAGGATATAATAAGGAAATTTTCCATCAAGGTTCGGATGTCACTCCTGACTTGAGGACAAACTTCGTACAAAATACAAACACTGATTAGCAGCGTTTCAAAGTATCAAGTGTATATTGTGTCAGCCTTAGGAAAGGCATGTAAGTTTAACAGAAAATGTGCTGCTAGGAAGCAGATACGGTAGAATGCATAAGTCTTAAACAACAGATAAGAATCGAGATTCCTAGAACTATAGACTAGGGAAAGTATTCCTACTTATCCTAATTCCCTATAGTTATGGCTCTGATACCAATCTGTCACACCCCAACCGATGGCGGAAACATCGGGGTGCGAGCACTAAGCGTTCAGATTGCTCATGAGAATCCATAACACTAAATAGTTTCAATATAAATTAGATTCATTTCATGCAGTTGTCTAAAACAACATCAACCACCAAAACATAGTATCAAACTAAAACAAACATAATCCTCGTTTCAAAGTTTCTAGTTTTAGCGACGTGGAGTATCTAAGTTCCATCCTAGCATGTTTCGCGATTCCTAGCATCCTGTCAGCCTGCAACATGTATTAAAATAAAGTCAGTACAAAATGCACTGGCGAGTATACAAGTTTGAGTAATAGCATAATAGATTAAAACAACTTATATCCATCGTGTAAATGATACAAAAATAGTTTCAACCATGCTAGTGTTCGCAGTCCAACAAGTGATAGCCCAGATATCCCGATGCTTTAGTGTTTTCCCAAGTCTCAAGGAAAACTAGAATCCTCCTAACAATACCCCCGAGAATAATGGGGAGGTGCATCTCCTATAGCGCTACTATTGTTAAGGCGGAACTACACACTCTGATTAAACGTCCACATAGCACAAAGAATCAAGAATCACAAGTTTCACATACACATAGGATAGAGTTTAGATTCAAAAGCATCAAGTTTCATAGTTTAATAGAATACATGTTGCATCCCAAAGTTTAAAACAAAAAGGGATCGAGTATACTCACAGTGATTGCTTAACATATTAATTGTTATTGGATCAAAGGGAGCTCTTTAGGTTTAGCCTGATTAGATTGCAACAGATAAGTGTCGGACAAAGCAACGAGACTCAAACCAAGTGTCAGATTAGTCATCTTGATCAGATGGTTATTCCATCGGATGGCTATCCGATCGGATTTCCATTCGATTGGGATGACTATTGTGTGGGGGGAAACGGATTGCCATCCATTCGGATGGTCATCCGTTCGGATGGTCGTTCGATCCAAGTGTCATGTCTCCAAATGTTCAAGTTTCTAAAAAAGTTTCTAAGTGTTAAAAGATTCCAAGACACATTGTCACCTCGATCGGATGGCAGTTCGATCGGATAGCTATCCGATCAGATTGCCATTCGACGATCAAGAATTCAGAGTTTCAAAGTGTTTAAGGTTAAGAGACAAATGTCGCCTGATCGGATGGCAGTTCGATCGGATGGCTATCTGATCGGATTGCCATTCGATTGGATTGTCCTTATCCCGTTCACAACCTTGTAAAGTTTCTAAGTTTTTGCTTCGACGGTGACGACACGGTACGTATTGAGACAATGGTAAACACACAAATGTACAACCGTTCTGATCGGATGGGAATAACCCCAGTCCTTTTAGTAGTCTGTTCTTGGCGGTGCTTATGTCGGAATCCGTACTCCGGTCATCTTCTCCAGCAACAATCCATTCCCAAGCTGACTCAAGACTAATCATCAAGTCCTTAGTCCGTTCGGATCCGGATTCCACCGTTTAAAATGAAAAGTCAAGAAAGATGAGAGAAAAAATAAGTTTTAGCTGAAAAAGTCTAGATTTAGTTAAGATTCAGTGTAAAACACATGAAATTCCTTAGATCTGAGCTAGATCTTGACTAGAATGACATCACACAACAGTTTGGTACAAACCGCCATGGTGACGTCACCCTTAAGAGCTCAAAACTTAGAGATTCCACGGTGAAATGTGAGATTTCAAAAAAAAAAAAATCATGTAAAGAATAACGTGTAGATCAAAGATGTACAAGAATCTAGTGTAAAACGTACCGAAATCGCCGAGAAATGAAGAAAATAGGAGTGTGTGCGTCTGGATCGATTGTGGCTGTCACATCAGTGAGAATGATGTGACAGGCCTATTTATAGTGTCAGAGGGAGAGAGTGAGGCGGTGTGCACGGATCGGATGGTAGCTCGGTCGAATGGCCATACGATTGGTTGGTCATCCGATCGGATTGCCATTCGGTCAATCCCACCCTTTCCGCGTTCCCGTCTTTGATTCGATTTGCGAGTTGGATTAAGCGTTGCGTTGCGTATTATTGGGTAATAGTATCACATAACTAGATTATATCATTAACACAAAAGTTTCCATAGTTTCCATAGTTTTCGCCAATGACAAGACTCCAGTCCCTCGTTCAACCAAGTCTCAAGTTTCACGAGCCTCAAGAGTCAAGCACCAAAGTATCAAGAGTCAAGAATCTAGATTCCAAGCATCAAGAATCATAGCTTCTAAGTATCAAGTATCAAGAATCATAGTTTCCAAGTATCAAGTATCAAGAATCATAGTATTAGATTCACAAAGTATCAAAAGTATCGCATATCACATAGTATAGGGGCTAAAAGTGTCAAATAGGTAAGAGTCTAGGGACGCAGGCGTTACAACTACACACACTCTAGATGGATGATGGATGATGGTGGTGGATGTGGGTGTTGTGATGGTGGTGGAGTGTGGGTGAAGTGGGAGAGAGGTTGGTTTGCCAAGGGATGCCTTTGAAGTGAGCCAATCACCCCTATTTATAGCCTGCACAGAAGCCTGGACACGGCCCCGTGTCCATTGGGCATGGCCCCGTGTCCATCCTTATTCTCTTTCTTCATTAATTTCAATTTGCTTGCATTTGCTCCACACGCCCCCGTGTTCACTGGGCATGGCCCCGTGTGCAGAAGCGAATCTGTACTATCAAGATTTGCAAGATTTTGGGAATCTTAGCGTTGACCACGGCTCGTGTTGAGCTGGGCACGCCCCCATGCTGGGAATAGAAGCTTCTATGACTTTGTCTTTTCTGTAGGTGCTTGGCCACGCCCCCGTGTCCGCTGGGCACGGGGCCATGGTCAGCCTTATGTTCCTTTGTTTTTGGTTGGAAAGATGCTGTCGAGGGGTCGTGCATGCCATGTTTATTCCTTTTCTTGTATTTATGTTAGATTTGTCTGCATATGTCACACCCCCAAAATCCACATGCGGAGTATCGCCGCTTGGAGGCGTGACTGACCAGGATCAAGCCACCAATAATATTGAACATAACAAGTAATAAGTAAAATTCAACCACATAATATGAAAGGTGTTTCAAATAAAAAACGTAGTTAAGTGTTTAGCGGAAGCATAATTGTAAAACCCAATGTAAGTATTAAGTACGAAATAAAGTAATGTTTCTAGCATGGCACACACTGCCATGTCCCACAACGATCGCGCCTCCCTGTGCAAGCTCCATGAGTACCTAACGACCTGCAAGGCATGTAACAACGAGTCAACAACAAAGTTGAGCGAGTTCATAGTTGGTTGTTTAGTTATAGCATTCGTTTTGTAAATCATATGTTCGTTTTGTAAACCATGTATCGTATTAATTCGTATCGCGGTCTCCCAGACATGTTTGCGAAGATTAGTGGGGGCTTCCCATGTGTTACTAGACCGTGCGTATCGACTACTACGAAGATGTAAGTGGTGCCCTAAGTCAATGTCTATCAGCATTGACCCTTTGCCCATAGTCCATTAGTTCACACCCGTTCGAACGACACGGTGTGAGGTTTGTTAAACCTAATAGCGCTATTAACTAATGACCCGCTCGCCATAGGCCTCGGCGATTAAGTCGATATAAATGAGGGACTTCATGATAGAGGTTTGGTCCAGTGTGAAATCTTGGCATCCTACCCACGGAGGATGGTTGTAGTTACCGTTTAAATCATTAACCCATTCCCAACCCTTGGGAATCCCATGCCTTGGAAAGAGTGTGAACTCACCTTGGTTTGCTCGGTATGCTAAACTCTGTGCTCACAAGTAATCAGTCAAGTCCTATAGTTATACACGTATTCACAATCAGTTGTCATTCACATGTTTGATTATCAGGCAATATCATCACATACATGCAAGTAACAATTAACACATAGCATTTACCGGTTATACAAGTTCATGCAAGTCATTCTTATCATTTAGCAACAGCTAACTAACCCAATTAACTCTCAACAGACTTAGCTGAGTTCACTGTGCAGTTTACCCTTCTGACGGAACATACTTGTTTCGTCATGATTCCCTTCGACGAAACACCCTCTGTTTCGTCATGATATCCCTCGGCGAAACACACTAGTTTCGTCATGACTGGTCTCGGCGAAACACCCTCTTGTTTCGTCGTGACTGTCGTTTCGTCATATCACATGTGTTACGTCGTGTAACAGTTTCAAACACGGAAAAACCCAAATCGTCTACATTCATTACACAATGATCATCAACATCAGAACTACCAGTTACTAAAAGCCACAGAAATCATTAATCATCACATATGTCGCCCGTACCCTATGCATATCGGTTTGCTAAACATACATACAATCGACGAAATCATCAGAATATGGATACGATTTATTTGATAATAATTTAGATCTATTGGTTTTCTATTTACACAGAATTATTAGATGGTTATGATTCAAATAATATGATCAGATTCTACACTAACATTCATTAACGCGCACAACAGTTGTAAGATTCATGAAACCCTAATCAATGCAATCATATGATCATGACTTCTATAACAAGAGCCTATGTCCAAGACGTTTTATCAATCAAAACATATAAATACACATGTATCTATCAGTTAATAAATCATGAAATCAACTAAACAAAAGTGTTGCTAACCGTGATTGAATGAATGATAGATTAATCGCTAGAGGGGGTTTGGAGAACACAAAATTGCCGTCACACAGAAGAAGGGCTCTAGGGTTTTCTAATTTGTTAAAGTGTGACGAATGAAACCGTAATACCCAATATATACGCGTAACGTACTGGGCCCTTAATGGGCTTCGGCGAATCAGTGGGCCGGCGAAACAACTTGTTTCGTCGAGATGAGGATGGCGAAACATCTCCTTTTCTTCGAGATGCTTGTGACGAAACTGCTCTCCGTTTCGTCGGTGGGTTGATGACGAAACACTTCTGTTTCATCGAAGTCATTCAAGGTTTAAGAAGTTTAAGTTTTTCAAACAAGTTTCATGTTATATCACCAAACACATAAATGCACAATCACAATACGTTTTATCATGTCACAAACGTGTACGGTTACAAAGCAACAAGTCGTAAAAACAACTAGACAGTTAACGTGCAATTAATACGAAGATAGAAATCTTGGAAACTCGAGTTGTCACATTATCCCCAACTTGAAAGAAATTTCGTCCCGAAATTTAGCATGCGGTTACTGAGGAAGCTAGTTAAGTTGCGTGGTTTACTGGTTTTCCTGGGGTGTCACATCATCCCCCCGTTGATTTGGAATTTCGTCCCGAAATTCTGCAGTAGCTTCAGCCTCAGTAGTAGTTGCATTGTTTCCGAACAACTGGGGATACTTCAGTTTCATTTGGTCTTCTCGTTCCCAGGTGAACTCTGGGCCACGACGGGAGTTCCAACGAACTCGAACAAGGGGTATTCTGGTGTGCTTGAGGACCTTAACGTCTCGGTCCATGATTTCAACTGCTTCCTCGACGAATCGCAACTGATCGTCGATAGTGAGCTCCTTCAAAGGAACTATAAGGGTCTCATCTGACAGACACTTCTTCAGATTCGACACGTGAAAAACGTTGTGAACTGCACTGAGTTCTGCGGGTAGGTTTAGTTTGTAGGCCACTTTGCCTATTTTCTCAGTGATTTCGAACGGTCCGATGTAACACGGATTGAGTTTGCCCCTTTTGCCAAAACGAACTACACCTTTCCAAGGTGAGACTTTGAGTAGCACTCGATCCCCAACTTGGAACTCGAGTGGTTTCCTGCGCTTGTCTGCGTAGGCTTTCTGACGGTCGCGAGCTGCCGCCATGCGTTGTCATATCTGAGCAATCCTTTCCGTTGTGTCTACTACAAGTTCTGGGCCCGTGATCTGACTATCCCCCACCTCTGCCCAACAAAGAGGTGATCGGCATTTACGCCCGTACAATGCCTCAAATGGAGCAGCTTGGATGCTGGTGTGGTAACTGTTATTATACGAAAACTCCACTAACGGAAGATGTTTCTCCCAGTCGTTGCCAAAATCAATTACACATTCCCGAAGCATGTCTTCTAAGGTTTGAATAGTGCGCTCAGACTGCCCATCCGTCTGAGGGTGATAAGCTGTGCTCATGTCTAACCGAGAGCCAAAAGATTTGTGCATCGCTTGCCAAAGTTCTGAAGTGAAACGTGCATCACGATCAGAGATAATAGAGGTTGGCACCCCGTGCCTCGAGACAACTTCCTTAAGGTAGACGTCTGCTAGAGTAGAGAACTTGTCTGTTTCTTTGATAGCCAAGAAGTGCGCAGACTTAGTGAGTCGATCCACGATCACCCAAATAGTATCATTCCCACGTTGAGATCTAGGCAGGCCAGTAACAAAATCCATGGAAATTTGCTCCCATTTCCATTGTGGAATCTCTGGTTGTTGGAGTAAGCCTGATGGTTTCTGGTATTCGGTCTTGACTCTCGCACAAGTCAAACATTTGCTAACGTAAGTTGCTATGTGAGCTTTCATGCTAGGCCACCAATACGTAGTTCTGAGATCGTGGTACATCTTATCCGAACCGGGATGTACCGAGTAACAAGACTTATGTGCTTCATCCATTACAAGTTCTCGTAAATTGCCATAGAGTGGGACCCAGATGCGTCCTGTTACGTAATAGGCGCCGTCTTCCCTTTGTTCTAACCGTTTCCTTGAGCCGCGTAGGGCTTCAGCCCTGACGTTTTCTGGTTTCAATGCTTCTACCTGAGCATCTCGTATCTGTGCAGGAAGACTAGATTGGATAGTGAGTTGTAAAGCTCGTACGTGTTTAGGTGTAGTATCCTTTCGACTGAGGGCATCGGCCACAACATTGGCTTTGCCCGGATGGTATCTGATCGAGCATTTGTAATAATTCAATAGCTCGACCCATCGACGTTGTCACATGTTCAACTCCTTCTATTTGAAGATATTCTCGAGGCTTCTGTGATCGGTGTAAATGGCGCACTTGGTACCGTACATGTAATGTCTCCATATCTTGAGCGCGAAGACAACAGCTCCCAGCTCTAAATCGTGTGTAGTGTAGTTTCTTTCGTGAACTTTAAGTTGACGTGACGCATATGCAATGACTTTATCCCGTTGCATCAACACGCAGCCAAGACCCTGAATTGACGCGTCGCAATAGACCACAAAATCATCTGTGCCTAAAGGCAATGAGAGGATAGGTGCGCTGCATAGTCTTTCCTTTAAATACTGAAAAGCAGATTCCTGGGCATTACCCCAACGATAGGTGACACCTTTCTGAGTTAGTAGAGTAAGCGGCTGTGCAATCTTCGAGAAGTCTTTGATGAACCTTCTGTAGTAGCCCGCCAAACCCAAGAATTGGTGGATTTCTGTTGGTGTACGTGGTGCAGGACAGTTCTTAATCAAGTCTACCTTGGATGGATCAACGTGAATCCCATCCTTGTTTACCACGTGGCCTAGAAAGTGGACTTTGCGAAGCCAGAAGTCACATTTCGAGAACTTTGCATAGAGTTGCTCTGTACGTAGAAGTTCCAAGATAAGTCGCAAATGCTGCTCGTGTTCCTCCTGACTCTTGGAGTAGATCAGAATGTCGTCGATGAATACAATCACAAACTTATCCAAGTAAGACTTGCACACTCTGTTCATAAGATCCATGAAGACTGCAGGCGCGTTTGTTAACCCGAATGGCATGACCAGAAACTCGTAATGGCCGTAGCGTGTTCTGAATGCTGTTTTGGAGACGTCCTCGTCCCGGACCCTCAGTTGATGGTAGCCTGACCTCAGATCAATCTTTGAATAGTAGCTCGACCCTTGCAGCTGATCGAACAAGTCGTCAATGCGTGGGAGAGGATAGCGATTCTTCACGGTCACCTTGTTCAGTTCACGGTAGTCTATGCACATGCGGAAGGTACCATCTTTCTTCTTCACAAATAATACTGGAGCTCCCCAGGGCGAAGAGCTAGGACGAATGAAACCCTTTTCCAAGAGTTCTTGCAATTGCTTAGACAGTTCTTCCAGTTCGGTTGGAGCTAAGCGATAAGGTGCTCGAGCTATGGGTGCTGCTCCAGGAGCTAGCTCGATTTGAAATTCGACCTGGCGATGAGGCGGTAGCCCAGGTAAATCTTCAGGAAACACTTGAGGAAAATCGCGTACAACTGGAGTATCCTCTATCTTCTTCTCCTTCATTGATGCGTCAGTTACAAGTGCTAAAATAGCGGTGTGACCCTTTCGTAAACACTTCTGGGCCTTTAGGAAAGAGACGATGCCCACAACAGCACCACTCTTGTCACCCTGAACCATGAGGGGCTCCTTCCCCGAACGAGGAATACGAACGACCTTTTCCTTACACAGAATCTCTGCTTGCTGTTGGGATAACCAATCCATTCCAATGACGATGTCGAAACTACCCAGCACTATAGGAATGAGGTTGATGGAGAAGGTCTGATCAGCTAAAACGAGATTACAACCCTTGACAATGTGTGTGGCCTCTAAACTTTTACCATTTGCTAACTCTATGACATGTTTGGTGTTTAAGGGAGTTGGTGTACGTTTAAGCATTTGACTAACTTTTAGAGACACATAACTGGTATCGGCACCCGAATCAAATAATACAGTAAAATAAAAGTCATCCAGCAGAAACTTACCCATCACGACGTTGGGGTCTTTCCTAGCATCACCCTGACCAAGCACGAACACGCGGCCCCGGGCGCCATTGTTTCCCCCATTGTTATCCCCCATTGTTGTTCCCATTGTCCTGATTATTGTTGTTGTTGTTCTGATTCTGGTTTAACTGAGGACAGTTCTGCTTGAAGTGGCCTTCAGCACCACACTGAAAGCACCCCCTGTTTCCTCGCTGTTGCTGCTGCTGGTTCTGTGGAGCGGGTGGTTGTTGTTGATGGTTCTGATTCGCAGGTCGTGAGCTCCTGCAATCCTTAGCTTCATGACCCATCTTGAGACACCGCTGACAACGACCTTTGTTGCACTGACCATTGTGGTGTCTGTTGCATTTGTTGCACTTTGGGAGGTTTCCTCGATATCCACCCTGCCCTTGACTACCAGAAGATTGCTGACCAGGGCTCTGATAGTCATCAGTCCTTTGCTGCTGTGCCTGGGACTGAACTGACGATGAGCAAGACGAGTAACATCCTGGATGGTAGCAAGGTTAGCCGAAGTCACATGGCTTTGAATTTCTGGTACAAGGCCCCTGAGATACAGCTCGATGCGCTTGATGGGAGGATCCACCATAGTTGGACACAAGATGGCCAGCTCGTTTGACCTTTTCATATACGCCTCTATCTCTGACCCTGTCATCTTCAGGTTAAAGAACTCCACTTCCAACTTGTGGATGTCATCACGACTACAGTATTCCCGCTTGATCAGTTCCTTAAAGTCGTTCCATGGGGTGGCATTGGCAGCTACCAGCCCCAACATTTGGACTTGTGCGTTCCACCAAGTCAACGCAACGCCTTCGAGAGTACCAGTGGCATACTTCACCCTATGAGCCTCAGGGCATTCACACATTTCGAAGACTGACGCGAGCTTCTCGAACCAGTGGAGGAGTCCAACTGCCCCTTCAGTGCCACTAAAAGTACCAGGACGACAGTCCATAAAAGTTTTAAACGTGCACGGAGGCGGCTGAGCATGCTGGCCTGTTGTGTAAACAAGAATAGGACAAAGTTAAACACAAGAGTTGGTTTAGGAGTGTTGGATCTAAAGATCCTAGAGTGAGTTGCGACTGCAGGGTATACCTCCTGCTTGGGCGGCTGCAAGTGCCGCAACAACTTGTTGGTTAATCAGAGCCGTCAACTGGGCTTGAGTCATGTTAACGCGTCCGCTCATGATCTTCATATCAAAGAAAACATGAGTGAGAGAGGTTCGCGAAAGTGAGATGACAGAGGAGAGTAAGCACACATGTATTTTCAAGCTATAGTTGTTATGTTCATCTAAGCATACCATAAGCAAAATTCTATGTAACTAGCAAGTAGGTAATATAACATAAACCATATCACCTATAGTGTTGAGCCTTGCACGTGGAGTGAAGCGTCGTTGTGGATCGTTGAGCACGGTACAGGTTATAGTCTGGTTTTAACAAAAACTTTTTCCCTTATTAAAACCAAGTTCACTATAACCAATGGCTCTGATACCAATCTGTCAAACCCCCAAAATACACATGCGGAGTATCGCCGCTTGGAGGCGTGACTGACCAGGATCAAGCCACCAATCATATTGAACATAACAAGTAATAAGTAAAATTCAACCACACAATATGAAAGGTGTTTCAAATCAAAAACGTAGTTAAGTGTTTAGCGGAAGCATAATTGTAAAACCGAATGTAAGTATTAAGTACGAAATAAAGTAATGTTTCTAGCATGGCACACATTGCCATGTCCCACAACGACCGCGCCTCCTTGTGCAAGCTCCATGAGTACCTAACGACCTGCAAGGCATGTAACAACGAGTCAACAACAAAGTTGAGCGAGTTCACAGTTGGTTGTTTAGTTATAGCATTCGTTTTGTAAATCATATGATCATTTTGTAAACCATGTATCGTATTAATTCGTATCGCGGTCTCCCAGACATGTTTGCGAAGATTAGTGGGGGCTTCCCATGTGATACTAGACCGTGCGTATCGACTACTACGAAGATGTAAGTGGTGCCCTAAGTCAATGTCTATCAGCATTGACCCTTTGCCCATAGTCCATTAGTACACGCCCGTTCGAACGACACGGTGTGAGGTTTGTTAAACCTAATAGCGCTATTAACTAATGACCCGCTCGCCATAGGCCTCGGTGATTAAGTCGATATAAATGAGGGACTTCATGATAGAGGTTTGGTCCAGTGTGAAATCTTGGCATCCTACCCACGGAGGATGGTTGTAGTTACCGTTTAAATCATTAACCCATTCCCAACCCTTAGGAATCCCATGCCGTGGAAAGAGTGTGAACTCACCTTGGTTTGCTCGGTATGCTAAACTATGTGCTCACAAGTAATCAGTCAAGTCCTATAGTTATGCACGTATTCACAATCAGTTGTCATTCACATGTTTGATTATCAGGCAATATCATCACATCCATGCAAGTAACAATTAACACATAGCATTTACCGGTTATACAAGTTCATACAAGTCATTCTTATCATTTAGCAACAGCTAACTAACCCAGTTAACTCTCAACAGACTTAGCTGAGTTCACTGTGCAGTTTACCCTTCTGACGGAACATACTTGTTTCGTCATGATTCCCTTCGACGAAACACCCTCTGTTTCGTCGTGATATCCCTCGGCGAAACACACTTGTTTCGTCATGACTGGTCTCGGCGAAACACCCTCTTGTTTTGTCGTGACTGTCGTTTCGTCATATCACATGTGTTACGTCGTGTAACAGTTTCAAACACGGAAAAACCCTAATCGTCTACAGTCGTTACACAATGATCATCAACATCAGAACTACCAGTTACTAAATGCCACAGAAATCATTAATCATCACATATGTCGCCCGTACCCTATGCATATCGGTTTGCTAAACATACGATTATGGATTCGATTTATTTGATAATCATTTAGATCTATTGGTTTTCTATTTACACAGAATTATTAGATGGTTATGATTCAAATAATATGATCAGATTCTACACTAACATTCATTAACGCGCACAACAGTTGTAAGATTCATGAAACCCTAATCAATGCAATCATATGATCATGACTTCTATAACAAGAGCCTATGTCCAAGACGTTTTATCAATCAAAACATATAAATACACATGTATCTATCAGTTAATAAATCATGAAATCAACTAAACAAAAGTGTTGCTAACCGTGATTGAATGAATGATAGATTAATCGCTAGAGGGGGCTTGGAAAACACAAAATTGTCGTCACACAGAAGAAGGGCTCTAGGGTTTTCTAATTTGTTAAAGTATGACGAATGAAACCGTAATACCCAATATATACGCGTAACGTACTGGGCCCTTAATGGGCTTCGGCGAATCAGTGGGCCGGCGAAACAACTTGTTTCGTCGAGATGAGGATGGCGAAACATCTCCTTTTCGTCGAGATGCTTGTGACGAAACTGCTCTCCGTTTCGTCGGTGGGTTGATGACGAAACACTTCTGTTTCGTCGGGGTCATTCAAGGTTTAAGCAGTTTAAGTTTTTCAAACAAGTTTCATGTTATATCGCCAAACACATAAATGCACAATCACAATACGTTTTATCATGTCACAAACGTGTACGGTTACAAAGCAACAAGTCGTAAAAACAACTAGACAGTTAACGTGCAATTAATGCGAAGATAGAAATCTTGGAAACTCGAGTTGTCACAACATATTTGTTCCTTTTGTTCAATTACGCTCATTTAGTCCTGAAAATACAAAAGGAAGACAAAAGCACACTTTTTCCAACATTAGTACTAAAAAAAGGGGTTAGTTTTATGCCTCATTTGATGTAATTTATATGTTGCAATTTACACACATCAATAGGACAGTCAAATTCGATCTAACAATCAATTTGACATAAAAGTTCAGCTTAAATTAATTGATACTTCAGTTGTTCGTATTTAGTTGAAAAACCAGAGTAAGAGGTAATCGCGTACAAAGTTGATTATTCGAAAACATTTGTAAAATCAACCAAGATGACATCACGATCACACGACCTTCACAACACTGGAACACTATTCAAGCCACCTATGCTTGTCAGATTTGGGTATAATATCTAGCAACGTAGGATGAGCCATGTCTTAGCTCAGCAAAACACTGGATGCTAGAAGTCAGTCATCTTTGGACCACATGTTCCGATGGTGCCTATTACTGAAGATCCCAAAGGCTTTGTGCCTAAAAGCCTTGAAAATTACTAAGAACAAGATTGTCAGAAAATTGAATTACATACAAAGGCTTTTAGAATAGTTGCCTCAGCTCTTCTAAATGACATTTATGCTGGACTGTTACATTGTAACAGTGCCAAAGAGCTGTGGGATGCTCTTAAAGAGCAGTTCGGTGGAACAGAAGAGGTGATAAAGAATAACAGGGAGGTTTTGAGTCAATAGTATGAAACGTTTTGCCATGTGAAAGGAGAATCTCTAACACAACAATTTGAACGCTTTAGTTGTCTCGTTAGTGAACTTAAACTTGTTAATGTTGAATTTGCAAAATCAACTCTAAATAGTAGGTTTCTAAGGTCACTTGACCTGACAAATGGGATACAATAGCTTTTGTAAACAGAAATTTGTTGGATTCAAAGACTTAAGTCTGACCCAAATTCATGGTCGACTCCTCACCTATGAGAGAGAGTTGAACCAGAAAAAGAAGTTGCAAGAGTCGGGGAATGTTGCTGATGATTACACCATTGGTAACACAGCACTTCTAGGTCAAGAAGAATCGAGTGGTAGTAAGGATCAGAGTTATGATCATTACATTGATATAACTGCTGGTGGAGCTTTTAACAACTCTAATTGTTACTCAGCTAACTATGCTTTCACAACAAGTAGTGAAAACCAGAATTCTGACAACTTATCATTTGAACTCAATGATCTCCAGCATTTTGATCCCATTGATCTGGAGGAAATGGACATATTGCATCAATTGGCACTGCTGAGTGTAAGAACCAGCATGTTTTATAAGAGAATAGGGAGAAAATTTCCAGGGTTACATGGGAATTTAAAAGTAAGGTTGGATAAATCAAAGTTAAAATGCTACAAGTGTAACAGGCTAGGACATTTTGCAAGAGAATGTAGGAGCCAAAATAGTGGACCAATCATAACACATCCTAGCCCTAGACCTCAAAACAATCAAAACATTGTGCACTATTACCAGAATACCCCTGCTGCTCATGTAAACATTGCTCATTATGCATACCCTGTAACACCTGTTCCAGTGCAATATGTTCAAACCACTGTCCCCCAAATTCAGTATGTCTAAACCCCAGTCTCTCAGGTTCAAGTGCAACAACCTGCACCATAACATGCTGCGCAAACATCTTCTCCAGCAGAGGCCAGTCAGCAAAGCTTCTTTACCCAAGGCTTTGTTGATTGCAGTAGCATGCCTGATGAGTTAACTGATGAAAACTTTGCTCTATTTTCTAAGAATGATGCTCCTGTTGATGAATTTTGTTTTGCAGCTTTAAAGTCAATTCCAGAAGGGCTGGAAACTGAAGAGGGAGAACCCAGTGCTGAAACAGTGGATCAAATAGCTGAAGCAGTGGTTACTGCTGTTGTTGGTGAACAACTGTTAGAGAAAGAAACCAAACCACTGTTAGAACCTTTTACTGACCCCTGGAGCAAAGATGAAGCTGAGAAGGACACCAGTGCTTGTGAAAATGTTTGTGACTATGCCATGATGGCTGCAGCTAAGGTATAACCTCAGGTCTTGAAAAACCTATGTTCAGACAAATGCATCATAGCATTTGCTAATGTTAAAGAGGTGAATGAAAACCTTAGAGACAAAATCTTGAAAGATGAAATAAAATTTGAAAAGTCTGTTAAAGAACTTAAAAAAAATTGTTTGAAAAAGATAATGAGATTTGCAGTCTTAAACATGAACATAGCATAACCAAGGACCAACTTCAAGCCATGATAGAGAAATATCATGCTTGTAAAAAGGATTTGGAATCCACCCAAATCACTTGTGAAAAATGGGTGGAATCCTGCAAAGGTTATGAGCTGATGTTAGAGGAACAGATCAAAAGCAATGTAAAATTTAGCATAGGTTTCAGGAAAAATGACCAAGTTGAAAAAACTGCTGTAAATGAGTGTGGTTCTGTTGAGATTATTCCAACAAACAAGGATGGTAAAGAAATTAAAATAACTGACAAAAACGGTAACAAAATCATTTTGGAAAGACCAGAGGGGTCATCAATCTTTGAGGAGATTGAAAAATATCAATTCAAACCCACCTGGTCAGCTGAGTGTGACATCCTTGAGAATTTCAAACCCATGGATTTTTCCACACTTGAAGGTGTGAAAGCACCTAAGGCCAATGTAATTCCTCTCAAAGACATCCCAACAGTGGTTCAAAACTCTGTTGCTGTTGGGATTGAACCCTACCAGAGGAACAGATAATGTAAAGCCAAAACCAGGTCACAACAGAGGATTCACAATAAGCAGCAGTTTACACTTTGCTCTCCCCTTGACAGTGGTTATCTATCAGCTGATGAACCTTAAGTACTGCTCAAAAGAACAACTGATGATCCAAATGCTGATATAATCCTAAAGACTGCTGAAGACAAACTTTGTTCGCTCTATCTACTGCTGTCTCTTAAGTGCTGCTGAAGACACAAACACTGCTCATTCAAGGACTGATCACCTTTGAAGAAAGCACTGATGTTGTTGTTAAGCATCAGTGTTTAGGCTACAACAGTGGAACGTGAAGCAGTTGTTTTCTCATGTTTTGTATTTTATTTAGAATCAGTTGTTAGACATCAGTGTTTGTGTAAGGACAGTAGATACAGGTTGTTAGGCTGTTAGACGTCGCTTTCATGGTGACGTCAGCTGAGATACCTCAGTGGTTTGGTTTGCCTATAAATGGAGCAGTACCCTGTACTGTTACACTTGATTCGTTTTGAGTGAGTTCTTCTCCTCAATTCAATCCTTTCATCTTGTGTGCAACCAACCTTGGGGCATCAGGCTGAGGGGGAGTATAGTTTGTAAGCATATCTGTAATCTTTTGCTTTGATTTGTAAATCGTTTGACTCTATGAGAAGCAATCGTTTATCAAACTATTTTCTCCTTTGATTGTGTTTACAGAGTTTGTTTTCATTTCCGCTGCACTTAACATATTTTCATATTCACAAATTGTTCAAAACATACAAACAAACACAATCATGAGAGCCTCCGATCCTATCAATTGGTATCAGAGCCTGGACAGTCAAATTCGATCTAACAATCAATTTGACATAACAGTTCGGCTCAAAATTCATTGATACTAAGGTTGGTTGTATTTAGTTGAAAAACAGAGTATCGAGTAAATCATGTTCAAAGTGGTTAATCAAAAACTCTGTAAATCAACCAAGATGTCATATGACACACAAATCTCACACAACAAGTGATATCATGCATAAGTCACTCATAACTTTCAGATCTGAAAACATATCTGTTAAACTATGGGATTATCTCATATTTTCAAAATTGATTTCAATTGCTGTTATGAAAATTGTGATGTCACCTTATTAAAATGCTAAAGTATGAACCTCAGATTAACAAAAACCTATGTTCATAAAACATTAGTGTTTTTGATAACATAAAAAGAGGGAAATTAAAACTTTAGTTATTTAGATCTTATGTATTGAAAAACAGGTTGAGAGTCCTTCAAAAGGATCAAAATCAATTATGTTAAAGAATACATTAAGAAATTCAGATGTCAAGAATGTCCAGATCATGGGTAATGTGAAATTTGTCATAAGCATGTGCAAAAATGACCAAATCTCACACAACATTACTGAAAAATGATTTTGGAATTAAGTATTCTTCCCTTAAAACCTTCCAGAAAGTGGTTCAAAACTCATCAATGAAAAAAAAGGGAAGAAGAAAAATCACAAAAAACTCATTAGTGTGTTTATCTCAAAACTTTTAATGACAAAAGAGAAGAGTATAAATGTAAAACACTTAAGAGTCCACATACTGGGTTAACAATGGTCAACAAGCAGCTGTGTGCACTCATTGATTCAGGGAAATTCAGGTAACATAAGTATCACTGGTGATTAACCTTACAAGAGGACTGGACAAAATCTTTCAAAATCATCACATGGTAATAAGGTCTATAAAAGGGCTTTCAAAACTTATGTGAACATGTCTCCTCATAGTTGCAATCAACTGACAAGGAAATGGTCTCAAAGCAGAGGTGATTAAAATGTATTTCAAACCACTGACCATACTCCTAAACTTGAGAATGATATGATAATGATCATACGTCAAGTTTTAAATGCACCAGATTCTTTTGACACTGTTTTCTGAAAACCTTTATTGTTTTTGCAAAGGCTTTTCTTCAAATAAAACAGGATATATTATTCTCTACTTTTATTGAGAATGATGTATTTTGTACTTTTACTTGTTTTAGATAGTAAAAGTTTCAATCTCCTGTCAGGATGTAGAACCCTTATATTTTTGTTTAGGGTAATACTTTCCTTGAAAATTGCTCAAAAGAATATGGTGTAAAAGTTAAAGTCATTTCAAACTCAAGCTTTCATCACAGATAAAAGATTGATTGCTAACTGACCTTAAAATGCTTGACTACTCATGTTTTATTCAAAAGATTGAAACACAAAATGAGTGGTCAACATAAAAGGTTTTTCATCACCGGGGATACCAAACCATTGTTTATAATCCTGAATGTAAAACTCTGAAAGATCTGCTGATATGTTAATCTTGACAATATGCATCTAAAATATGTTTTGCAAAGGATGTCATTTTGCAGATACTTCAAAACAGCGGATGTACAAAACAGCTATTAGAAATACAGCAACAGTTGCAGACCAAACTACCCTCAAAATATCCTCCACTGCCTCACATCTAACCATTGCTGATAGAAGTCCATCAAAAATGGATAAAATTCGATTAAAAAAAAAAAGGAGGTTGGTTTCTCAAAAGAACTGAGCATATGCTAGAAGCATGGCTGACAAGATCTATTGTGCTCAAATAAGAACAGACATCACACTATGAAGGTTTGCTATGAAAAAGGTTTGAATTTTCTGTCTCAAAATCAGTCTATGAATCAACTGGTAGATGTGCTAAAAAATTGGACATATTTACCCTTGAAAAGTTAATTCCTAGATCTGATATGTTTTACATGGATAAACAAGAAAAAAACTTGTTTAAATATGAATTACATCAAAAATGCTTTCAGAAAATCAAAAATAACCTTAAAAATAGTTTAAAATTGAATTTTTCAATAAATTCTCAAAGTCTGTTCAAAGCACTGATGGCATTAAAAACTCTGTTAAATAGTAAATCTATCCACTGTCAAAGTATATCCTCTGTTTGTGCAAAACACTGATTTACAACAGAGGTTACACGTGAACAGATGTTATTCAACAGTTGTGTGCATCAGATGCCATGATCACTTTTTCAAATAAATGGCCTTACACCTAAAACATTCACAAGGCTATAAAAATTTTCCAAAACAAAAGCAGAGGTTCCTGAGCAGACTTTCGCAGCTACCACTGCTCCTCAGGCACCTGCTGCTGAGCCCACTGCTCAAGGTGATCAAAGTAGCAAAACAACTACTTTGAAACCCACACCTAAATCCACCAAAAAGACATCATCCGAAAAGTCCACCAAACCTACAATAAAGGCAACTCTGGAAGATTAGATCCCAGAGCAACTGCCAGTGACAACACAAAAGTCACTAGAAACCACTGCTGCTACTTCCTCACAGCAGATGGTAGAAAGATCTCAACCCCAGCCTAAAACTCCTCCTGCTTCTTCACAAAAAGAACAGGTTGTAAGCATAGGGACGCCATCTTATGAAGCAATGGATTCACTTGAATCTAACTTCCACAGCCCTTCTCCCGGGGCAAACTCTCTTTCATCCCATATCCTCACTTCACAAATTCCACCATCAATAATACCCTTGTTGCATGCAGTTGCTATAGCCCAGACACAAACCAGTTCCTCTCTATCACCTATCACTGAGAGTACACTCCTACAAGTGACTGGGTCTGATGCTTATACTTCTGCTATCCCAGCAACAGTTGAGGAGGTTACACCCCTTGAGTTACAAGTAACTCTTGGTGGTCGTTCAAGTGGAGCAGCAATTACTAGTGTTGGATCCACTGATCTACACTAGGCCAGTTGTTTCATAAATAAGACTCCCTTGAAGGCAATTTCTTCAGAGACAACCAAGGCAACCACTGGTGTGTTTACTTTAACCACTGGTAAGCTGTTCAAGGTGTCCACAAATGAAGGAAGAAGTCCCCAGTACCAAGAAAAAGGGGCATCAGTGGATGAATTTTGGGACACTTTCCCTAAATCAACCATTGATAAAACCACTGCCAGTGGGAAATCAGATGATCCCATTCATTTGGGTGATGGTTTAATGTACCAAGAATTGACGGCTAGAATTGATAAACAGTACCATTCACTGCTGCACCATCTCCAACAGCTACTCCATCATCTGCTCCTACTCCAGATGAGCTGTGGAATTTATTTCAACCCCTGCACTATCTTCGAAAGAGTTGATGATGCCAAAAAGGGGGAGAAAAATGACTCTGAGGAAAATCTCTCAGTAACTTCTGCTGAAACATCTGTCAAAGAAAAGGAAAAGGGAGGTGATGAAACCCTGAAAATTCAAGCAGATGATGAAGATACACAAATGAGGATCGTTTCAAAGTCAAGTCAATTCAGCTGGTCTCAAAACCACTGCTGATATTAAAAGGGTAAGGGATGAGAGCAGAGCTTTGGGTGAGAAAAAGTTAGTTCTGCAAAAAGGAAAAAGAAGAGGTGGGTACTTCATTAAAGAAGAGTCCTGTTAGAAAAACAAGGCAATCAACCACCACAGCTTCTAAAACTAAGCCAGATACTACTTCAACCACAACTTCTGTTCCCACAAAATCACTTACACCTCCACCATTAACAACATCTGTCACTCAAATAACTACCACCTATACCACATCAACACACACCACAACCATAACCACTGCCATCCCCACTACATCAACCACTGCCACATCTAAAACATCACCACCACCACAAACACCACCTGCTGTCATCCTTCATCATAGAAGGAAACAAAGCAGATGGATGAAGAAATATCAAAAGAAGACCAAGCTTGAGAAGAATATATCATGAAGATGGTTCTTCAGATACTTAGAGCAGAATTACATGAAACAACAAAATCTTAAGACACTGCTCAAAGTTGTTATCACCAGGCCACCATCTCCAAACTCATCAAGTAAATAAATCTCTCCCAAGAAACCCACTTGGCTTAAAAATACTAAAGTGGATGTCTGATCAAAAGACTCACGTATTGACCTTGGTCAGAGCCAATGGCGATGTGAAGCACATATCAAGGAAAGAAGCACTAGGCCTTAGTGTTCAAGATTTGCAGGATCTCCTTGGGCTTTCACTGTGTAGGGATGAGGATGACCAGAGTGCAAAGGAATTTGAAGCTGAATTCAAAGAACAAGCTAAGGCACTCTTGATGAGTAATAAAGGTCCTGAATAATGAAAGGTTTTGGCATTATCTGTTCTAGGGGGAGATTGTTGGGATTGAACCCTACCAGAGGAACAGATAATGTAAAGCCAAAACCAGGTCACAACAGAGGATTCACAATAAGCAGCAGTTTACACTTTGCTCTCCCCTTGACAGTGGTTATCTATCAGCTGATGAACCTTAAGTACTGCTCAAAAGAACAACTGATGATCCAAATGCTGATATAATCCTAAAGACTGCTGAAGACAAACTTTGTTCGCTCTATCTACTGCTGTCTCTTAAGTGCTGCTGAAGACACAAACACTGCTCATTCAAGGACTGATCACCTTTGAAGAAAGCACTGATGTTGTTGTTAAGCATCAGTGTTTAGGCTACAACAGTGGAACGTGAAGCAGTTGTTTTCTCATGTTTTGTATTTTATTTACAATCAGTTGTTAGACATCAGTGTTTGTGTAAGGACAGTAGATACAGGTTGTTAGGCTGTTAGACGTCGCTTTCATGGTGACGTCAGCTGAGATACCTCAGTGGTTTGGTTTGCCTATAAATGTAACAGTACCCTGTACTGTTACATTTGATTGACTGAGCGGGTTCTTCTCCTCATGTCTAATCCTTTCATCTTGTGTGCAACCAACCTTGGAGCATCAGGCTGAGGGGGAGTATAGTTTGTAAGCATATCTGTAATCTTTTGCTTTAATTTGTAAATCGTTTGACTCTATGAGAAGCAATCGTTTATCAAACTATTTTCTCCTTTGATTGTATTTACAGAGTTTGTTTTCATTTCCGCTGCACTTAACATATTTTCATATTCACAAATTGTTCAAAACATACAAACAAACACAATCATGAGAGCCTCCGATCCTAACAATGATACCAATTGATAGGATCTGAGGCCCTCATGATAGTGTTTGTTTGTGTAAAATTGTATAATCAATAGAGATGAACAGAGTTTAAGTGCAGCGAAAATGAATAACAAACTTTGTAAACACAATCAAAGGAGAATATAGTTTGATAAACAATTGCTTTTTATAGAGTCGAAAGATTACATTAAAAGCAAAAGGTTACAATGCAAGCTTACAGACTAAACTCCCCCTCAACCTGATACTCCAGGATTGGTTGCACAAGATGAAAGGACTGAATTGAGGAGAAGAACTCACTCAAAACGAATCAAGTGTAACAGTACAGGGTACTGCTCCATTTATAGGCAAACCAAACCACTGAGGTATCTCAGCTGACGTCACCATGAAAGCGACGTCTAACAGCCTAACAACCTGTATCTGCTGTCCTTACACAAACACTGATGTCTAACAACTGATTGTAAATAAAATATAAAACATGAGAAAACAACTGCTTCACGTTCCACTGTTGTAGCCTAAACACTGATGCTTAACAACAACATCAGTGCTTTCTTCAAAGGTGATCAGTCCTTGAATGAGCAGTGTTTGTGTCTTCAGCAGCACTTAAGAGACAGCAGTAGATAGAGCGAACAAAGTTTGTCTTCAGCAGTCTTTAGGATTATATCAGCATTTGGATCATCAGTTGTTCTTTTGAGCAGTACTTAAGGTTCATCAGCTGATAGATAACCACTGTCAAGGGGAGAGCAAAGTGTAAACTGCTGCTTATTGTGAATCCTCTGTTGTGACCTGGTTTTGGCTTTACATTATCTGTTCCTCTGGTAGGGTTCAATCCCAACAGTTGCAAATGAGGTTGAAAAGAGGAAGAAGAGAGAAAAGGTTAAAAACTTGTTTTGTGACTTTTGTGAACAGAAAAATCATTCTACAAAAGACTGTTTTCACCTAAAAGCATATGATATTAACAAAACAAGTTAATTGAGCCTGCAGAACACTGCACCATCTGTGGAAAAACCAATCATCTCATTCATGAGTATGTGTACCTCAAAACTTTTGAGGTTAAAAGAAAAGAGTACACTGCAAAAACACCCATGAGTTCATCAAAACAACCCATCATGAAACAACAACCATTTGTATCTGTCCAAACAACTGTTACAAAACAGTTGAACAAAAACTCTGCTCCAAGAGATGTTCAAGTGACAGATGCACCACTTGCCAACCAATTCCAAAGAGGAAGAGGTCAACCACCATACCAAAGGGTCCCACATGTTTATGAGGCTTACAAAAAGCCTTCTAAACCAAAAGTGAACAGGCATCCCTTTGGATTTCAACATCTGACAGGAAATGGCCCACAACAGAGGTTAGAGAGAAATATTTCAAAAGCTATTCAAACCCCTGAGCTAACCATTGTTCATGTTCCTGGACTTGATTCTGACACTGTTGTGACCCCATCCAAAGCCTTATTGGCTTTGGAGACCCTCCTGAACTAATTGTATACTTGATGTGTAGGGAGCTTCTGCATGCTTAGATAGTGGAGGCTCCAGGCACATGACTGGATGTAGAGCCCTACTCAAAGAATTCAAAACTTATGGAGGGGGTGATATATCTTTTGGTAACAATAGTAATGGAAAGGTGTTGGGGTCTGGAACAGTTCAGTCTAGAAAAGTCAAGTTTGAAAATGTCAATCTCATTGACAATCTAAAGTTCAACCTCCTTAGTGTCTCACAAATGAGTGACAAAGGCTATGGGTCATTCTTTACTAAGGAGAGTTGCAAGATTGTTGGACCAGAAATGGTCAAAAAGAATGAAGAAATAATAGCCAATGGAAAAACCCAACGTGTTGCTCAAAGGAGAGGCAATGTTTATGTAGTTGATTTGTCAAAAGAGAGTCCCATGACTGATGCATGTATGTTCTCAGCTGCCTCTAACAACGAGACAGAATTATGGCACAGAAGACTGGGGCACACAAATCTCAAGACCGTCACTGCTTTGTCAAAACAAGGCCTTGTAAGAGGTCTTCCACAAAAGTTGTTCACTTGTTCAGAGCATTGTGTTTCCTTTTTAAAAGGCAAACAACATAAAAGCTAATACAAGTCAATTGAGGAGTCCAAAACAACCAAGTGTTGGCAAATGCTGCACATGGATTTGTTTAGCCCAGTAAAAATCATGAGCTTAAAAAAGAAAAGATATTTTTTAGTCATTGTAGATGATTTTTCTGGGTTTACATGGACTTACTTCTTACATTCTAAAGATGAGACTGCAGGCATTTTACAAGTCTTTGTCAAACAGGTTGAAAATCAATTTGACTTGCCAGTAAAAGTCATTAGGAGTGACAATGGCACAGAGTTCAGGAATGGGGAGTTGGGTGAGTTCTGTGTGTCAAAAGGGATTGTAAGGCAGTACAGCATCCCAAGAACACCAGAGCAAAATGGGGTTGTTGAAAGGAAAAATAGAACACTAATTAAAGCTGCCAGAACAATGCTAGCAGATTCAGGTTTACCCTTACATTTTTGGGCTGAAGCTGTAAACACTGCTCGCTATGTGCAGAACAGAGTTTTGATCAACCCCAGGCATCAAAAGACTGCCTATGAAACTCTTTACAAAATCAAACCACTGATCTCATACATCAAAATCGTTGGCTGCCCATGTTTCATTTTAAACCTAAAAGATTCAATTCCAAATTTTCCAGCCAAAGTAGATTGTGGTTATCACCTGGGATACTCAACCACTACCAAGGCCAACAAAGTGTTTAACACAAGGATTAGGTGTGTGGAAGACACTTTGAATGTTAAGTTCAATGAACTTTCATCTCTGAAAATCCCAGCAAACCCTGCTGAATTGTTTAATCTTGATAAATTTACTTTTGAAGATGTGTCTCTCAAGACTAACCCTGCAGGTACACCACAATCTCCATCATAAGATTATGGATATGAAGTTGTAATTCCACAAAAGAAATTCACATCCTCCACCAGAGCATCAGATGTTCAAAACAACTGTCAAAGCTCAACCACTGCTGCATCAACAGTTGCTGATCAAAGTAGCCCTTCAACCTCTGCCACCACATCTTCAACCACTGTTGATAAAAATCTACCAACAGTGGATAAAAATCAACACTGTGGCACACCCATTCCTCCTATCCCTCCACTTCCATTCCAAACAGATGTTGGATTATCAAAGTCACCAACAGATGTTAGCTCAGATGATTCCCATCTGCAGCCTTCACCATTTAATGCCATTGCTCCATACAAGGGGGATCTAATCTTCCTGAAGTCTCATCCACCAGATCAAATCATTGGCAACATCAATGAAGGGTTTCTCACCAGAAGTCAATCCCAAAACATTTGTCTTTTTGTTGGCTTTCTATCACTCCATCAACCAGTCAAGTACCAAGAGGAACTAGAAGACAACAGTTGGGTAGAAGCTATGGAAGAAGAGCTCCAACAGTTTAAAAGACAACAAGTATGGAAGCTTGTACCACTGACAGAAGGTGTGAGTCCTATTGGCACAAAGCGGGTCTTCAAAAATAAAACTGATGAAAGGGGCATTGTTGTCAACAATAAAGCTAGGCTTGTAGTTCAAGGCTTTAGACAGGAAGAGGGCATTGACTATGATGAAACTTTTGCCCATGTAGCAAGATTGGAAGCTATCAGACTGTTCTTAGCCTTGGCTGTAAACCACAATATCAAGGTGTTTCAGATGGATATCAAATGTGCATTCCTCAATGGTAAGATTCAAGAAGAGGTATATGTTTGTCAACCTCCTGGTTTTGAGGATCCATTTAATCCAAATCATGTCTACAAGCTAAACAAAGCTTTGTATGGCCTGAAACAAGCACCAAGGGCCTGGTATGAAACTCTTTCTACTTTTCTAATCACTATTGGCTTCACAAGAGGTAAAATTGATAAAACATTGTTTTTAAAATGGAGAGGAAAGATTTGATTATTGTCCAGATTTATGTGGATGACATCATTTTTGGAAGCACATGTAATAAAATGTGTGAAGAGTTCAGGAAACTCAAGACAGCTGATTTTGAGATGAGTGCAATGGGTGAACTACAATGCTTTCTTGGTCTCCGAGTTAAGCAACTGCAAAATGGCACTTTCATTCATCAAAGCAAATAGGCTAAAGAACTTTTAAACAAATTTGAAATGAATGATTGTAAGCCATGTAGTACACCCATGGCAACCACCAAGCTAGTCATGACTGATGAAAAGGATGATTTGGTTAATCAAACCTTATATAGAAGCATGATTGGGTCTTTATTGTACCTAACTGCATCTAGGCCAGACATCATGTTTGCAAAATGTGTTTGTTCAAGATCCCAATCAGCCCCTAGGAAGTCTAACCTCATAGCTGTGAAAAGGATATTCAGATACATAAAAAGTTCTCCCACACTTGGTATCTAGTATCCTGCTAATAAGAATGTTAAGCTTTCAGGTTTTTCAGATAGTGACTTTGCTGGATGTAACACAACAAGGAAGTCCACATCAGGAGGGTGCCAATTTCTAGGTGATTGCTTAGTATCTTGGCAAAGCAAAAAGCAAGCAGCTGTTTCAACATCCACTGCTGAGGTAGAATACATTGTTGCTGCAAGCTGCACAGCCCAACTGTTGTGGCTTCAAAATCAACTACTGGATTTTGGTATCACTGCTATAAAGACACCCCTTATGTTGGATAGTCAAGCAGCAGAAAATATCATCAAAAATCCAATTTCACATTCAACCACCAAGCACATTGACATCAGACATCACTTTGTGAGGGATTGCTATGAAAAAGGTTTGATTTCTTTGCATCATGTTCCAACTAAAGATCAGCTAGCAGATGTGCTAACAAAAGCATTAGACACATCCACCTTTGAAAGCTTGATCTCTAGGATTGGCATGCTTAACATCGAATAACAAGAAAAATCTTGTTTTTCTATGAATAAAAAGCATTAAAATGTTTTCAAAAAATCAAAAACCCATCCATAAAAATAGTTAAAAATGAAATTTTTCATTAAATCCTTAAAAGTCTGACATAACCACTGATTGGTTCAAACATCTGATTGTTGAAAATTATTCACTGCTGAACCTCTGTTTCCTCATTCTTATTGTTGAGTACTGTTGACCAAACATCAGTGTTTCAAATACTGATGTCTATCCACTGATAGTTAAAATCCGCCACTGTTCTCATTTTTCACTACTGTCAACCACAGATATTGTCCATCAGTGGTTTCCTAAACAACTGTCTTCCACCTTCCATCAGAGGTTGTCACGTGGACAGTTCTTAGCTGTTCGATCTTTGTAACTGCTGCCACGTCAGCATTCATTTTTACTCTCATAAAACCCTGATTAAAACCCAAACAGAGTTTTCACTGCCGTATCGAATTCAAAATTCCTTCAAAAGCGGTTTCCATCTCTCATTCATCTTCTTCTTCCATTCGCAATTTCTCAAAATTACCATAGCTCTCGCTCTCAAAAAACCACACAATTATCTTTGTACACTTGAGAAAACAAGTAAAAACAAAGATTTCCATCCAATCATTGACACACTTTCATCCTCAAAGTACAAAACTTTATTGACCTGCAACGCACCCATCTACCCAAATACCCTACGCGATTTCTGGAAAAATGCTAAACTTGAAGTTCAAGACAAAAAGCCTTGGGCCATTACATCTAAAGTAGGAGAAATTCTGGTTTCAATCACACCACAAACCATATAAGTGGTTTTTGAGATAAACGATCAAACAAGTAAGAATTCTTTCCCAAAGGATGAGTATCAAATTGATTTGATCGAAAGAGGGTATGTAGGACAGTTAACAAAAGCAACAATGCAAAAGGGAGAATTTCCACCTCCCATGAAGTTCCTATTTCATACCCTGCTTACCTGTGTTTCCAATAAAACAACTGCTTTCAATGAATTTCCTTTGAAAATTCAATGCTTGGGGTATGCTATTATGGCTAAAACTGATTTCAATTACTCCCAAGAAATTTTCAATGATTTAGTCAAAAATGTAAATAATATCAAAGAAAAGAAGAAAGCCTTCTCATTGTTTCCAAGCTTTTTCAGTTTTTACTTACAGTAGAAAATACCAAAAGATAGTGCACAAGTACTTGTCCAAGGTGCATCTTTTCAAATAAATAGTCTTTCTGCTGAAACTTTTACAAGGCTTTCAGAGTCAAAACCTTCCAAAACACAAACAGGGGAGTCTGAGCAAACTTTGGATGAGTCCACATCTGCTTCTCAGACTTCTGTTGTTGAGCCCACTGCTCATGGTGACCACAGCAGCACAACCACTACTGTGCAACCCCCACCAAAAATTCCCAAAAAGGCCAAAAAGCAATCCAAAAAGCCCACCAAACCCTCTAAAAAGGACCTTCTAGAAGATGAGATCCCAAAAGTTAATCCAGTGAAAACACAAATGTCACCAATATCCACTGTTGCTACTTCCTCACAACAGTTGGAAAGATCTCCACCAAAAGCCTTAACTCCTCCTGCTTCCTCATAAAAGGAACAGGTTGTATGCACATGGACACCTCAATATGAAGTATTACCCTCACTTGAGAGTATGCTTATAAGTCCTTCACCCGGGGCTAAATCTCTTTCAACACCTATCCCCACATCACAACTTCCACCGTCCATTAAACCACTGTTTGATACCATTGAGCTTCAGATACAAAATAGCCCCTCTCACCAACACATTACTGAGAGGAGGTTACACCACTGGAATTCTATGAAATTCCTGTTGGTAGTTCAAGTGGAGCAGCTACTACAGGTGTTGGATCCACTGATCTACATCTGGACATTAGTTACATAAGTCAGACTCTCTTGAAGGCAACCACTGCTGATGCTATCAAGGTATCCACTGGTGTGTTCAAATTAACCACTGGTGTGATTTCCAAGGTCACTACAGCAAAGGGAGGTCCCCAGTACCAAGACAAAGGGGCATCAGTGGATGAACCATTCGAGACTCCTCCTGGTTCAACTACTGATACAACTACCACTGGTAGGCAATCAGATGATCCCATTCATTTGGGTGATGGTTTAAAATACCAAGATTTGACGGTGTGGCTTTCTACCATGGAAACAACTGTTACAAAATAAATGAATCCATTGAGTTTCTAGTTCAAGCTTCCAAAAGTCAACCCACTCCACAACAATATTCCCAAGAGCTATGGAATGCAGTTCAACCCATTATTATAGCTCAAAGGGAACTTGCAGATAATCAGCACAACCATTAGATGGCACTGATAAGAAATATGGTTGATGCAAGGTACAAGGATACTCAAGCAGAAATCAAGGCTATCAATGAAGCTTTGACAAAAATGACTGGCACTACCCCTGCACCAATCTTTAGAGATGATGATGATCAAATTGATGCCAAAAAGGGGGAGAAACATGACATGAAAAAGTTTGGCAGACCTACTCCTAAGCAAAAGCCAACTAAAAAGCCAGAGCCTGAGAAGAAGTCTTATGCAGCCACTGATGAAACATCTGACAAAGAATAGAAAAAGGGAGTTGATGAAACCTTGAACATTCTGGCAGATGAAGTGGCTACAAATAAAAAGATTGCTCAAAATCAGAAAGAAACCAAGGAAAGGGAGTGGAGAAAGGAACAAAAGGCAATGAAAGAATGGGAAATCAAAACAAAGGGTCTTGGCACTTCTGAAAGAAGAAAATCTCACAAACATAACAAACCACCCCTTGCCACATATCCAAAATCACCCTCACCACCAAAAACAACCACTGCTGGTCCCAAAACCACTGCTCGTACCAAAAGAACATCCACTGATACACCCAAACCAACACTATCACCACAAAAACAGCCTACCAAAAAGCCTTAAACAAAACCATCATCACCAATACCATCCACTACTGCAACAAATGTTGACACTTCAACAGTTGTTATGACAACAGTGGTTGAAATACCAGTTCTTTCAACAGTTGTTAGTCAACCATCCACCACCTTACAGTTCCCTTCCTAAGCTATAATCATTCCTATTTCCAAATCTCCAACAAAAACCCCTTCTCCTACAAAGGTTTACACCAGAAAAAGAAAGTTTCAAGTGAATGATGATGATATCCCTGCACCTACTCCTATATCATCTTCACCTTTCATTCAAGCCAACCCTGAACCATTCATTCCTCCACCATCACCACCATCAAACCTACTTGTTGACCCACAAGTACTTGAAGGTCATGATACTTAAAGAACTGTTCCATTAGCAGTAGATTATCCTTTGGAGTTTCATGCAGTAAAAGATGAAATGAGGCAATTCTATATAGTGGATGATCCTGCAAAAAGAAAATTTCCTTCCCTTCATGGCTTTAGACCTCCAAAGAACATGTATGAGTATTTCAAACTCAAGGCAAGGAAAGATGAACTGCAAGCCAAATATGAAGGAAAAGGGAAAAGGGATAGTAACATCTCAAGTCGAATGCAGCATGGGCTTAGTAAAGTCAAGAAATTGGAATACTATGCAAGAGACTTAAGCAAAGAGATGTCAAACTTACCACCAAATGCTGATCTGCAAGAGAAGCCGAGTAAAGATCTCTTAGAGCTTATCATGAGAGACAAATTCTATCCTGCCAAAGTTGAACAATTTAAAGACTGGCCACTCATTGCACTCAAAGCTGAAGTTAATAGAATTGAAAGGGTAAGGAATGATCCTCAAATGAAGAGGTCTGCACCAGATTGGAATAAGTACAAAAAGACTATTGCAGAACTTACCCTAGGATATAAAAGAAAGAAAGCTGAGTTGGTTCCAGCCAAGTATGGTTCAGCAAAGACCATCCCAAAATGGTCAAGGGAGTACACTAATATGGTTTATGAAATGCTGGAAAAACTAAGAGAGACAGATCCTAAAGCACCAAAGAAACTAGCATATAAGAGCAAAACCACTGACGAGCCAAAGCAGCAGACCCTATCTCTAAAAACATTGTTCACATCATCTGACACATCCATCATTGCCTTAAACCAAAGAAAAGGCAAAAGTAGATAGATGAAGAAGATGCACAGAGAGAAGCTAACATTATGAAAGTGGCCATCAAGTAGATGATTGAAGAGAATCCTGACTCACAAAAGTTATAAGAAATTGCCAAAAGGTTTATGAGCAGGCCTCCTTCACCAAACTCTCATCAAATAAAGTCCATCCCAAGAAATCCATTGAACTCAAAAATACTAAAGTGGAAGTCTGATAAAAAGACCCATGTATTGACTCTACTCAAGTCCAATGGAAAAGTTGAACACATTTCAAAGGAGAATGCATTAGGTCTGGATGCAGCTGATCTCCTAGATCTTTTAGACCTTCAACTTTGCAGGGATGAGGATGATGAAGACTCCATGAACTTTGAATTACAATTCAAAGGGAAAATTAGGGAGAAGCTGATGAGAGAATAAAGATCATGAATAATGAAGTGTTTTGGCTTCATCTGTTCTAGGGGGAGATTGTTGGCCCATGCATTCAAGCCCAGAAGAACAGATGATAAGGAAAGCCAAAACTGGTTCTCAACAGTTGATCATCATAAGGAGAGCATGTTCTAGATTCTCCCCATGACAGTGGCTATCTATCATCTGATGGACTCTAAGTACTGATCTTCTCAACAACTGATAGCCAAAGACCTGATGATGAATAAAGACTAAAGCCCTAACTACTGATGTCTCTCAAGTACTGATGAAGATAAAAGCACTGCTGATTCAAGGTCAGATCATCCTTTGAAGAAAGCACTGATCCTCAACATCAGTGCTTTGGCAACAACAGTGGAAAGCTAAATCAGTGTTTAGTATAATCAGTGTATGTTATAATCAGTGTTTTGTATTATCAGTGTTTTGAGTTTGTTAGGTTGTTAGATATCACTTTCTAGGTGACGTCAGCAAAGATGCTCAGTGGTTTAGTTTGTAGTATAAATAGAACAGTACATGTACTGTTGAATTAGCTCTTTTGCACCAAGTCATCTTGTACGAACAAATCGGTGAGCTCAGGCTGTGGGGGAGTCTAGTTGCATGCATGCATAGTCGAATTTTGTAATAGATACAATCTTTCAACTAATGGAAATCATGTTTGCTGAAAACTATTCTTCTTTGATTGTGTGTTAAAGTTTATTTCAGTTTCCGCTGCACTTTAATCTATGTTTTCATCTTCCATCTTTGTTAAACAACACAATCTAAGAAACTCAGATCCTGAAAGACCATTTGTGTGATTTTCTAATTTGTTGATATGTGACACATTTGTTATGTAGAGGTTTTGTGTATTATTATTTTTTCTAGAATATACTATCCAATGAGTGACGCAATAAGAGCTGCTCAATTGTTAGTGGCATTGGGAGAAATCACCTGAGGTGCATTGCTCAATCTGTATCACCATTTCCGCGAAGGGAGTTATTTTATTATATGGACCTACCACAAATCACATTTCGTCATCCTGAGTATAGTGATGTGCGTGACAAAAAAGACAACCACATCATTGCAATGAGTGAAATAGTCGGCAATCCATTTTCTCATCCCAAGAAAAGTGAAAAGTGTTATTTGGTATATCTTTGTAGGTTTCTTCTAGAAAACATAAAAAGTTTCATCACCTTTGAGGTGCTAACAAATTGTCTATGTCGTTGTCGCACTATTGCTTTAGAACCAAACCTAGAATAGGATACGTACCTAACGTTCCCTGTTGATGCACGTGGCAGGTCCAATCCACGTATCCTTGTTGGCTATTATGGAAAGTGGTCTTACCATGTGTGGTTTCAAAATCCTGATATATATGCCGTAAACCATTAAGTGATGCATTAGAACTTATATGAATGATTTAATGGTTCATTGTATATATGATTTTCAGGTGTTTAAAGGGAATGTGATTCCTTATGTAATGGTCGGTTGCATTACATTTACTTAAGATATCTATCTTTTTCATTTCATTTCATTTCATTTGGTTTCCCATTTCTACGTACCAAAAACTACCTACCACTTTGAATCTATTTTTATATATACTTAAGATATCTATCTTTTTTCATAAAAGTTGACAATGTTAACATATTTGTATACTATTTATACAAATATTAATATATACTTCGGATGTTAAAAGACTTTAGAAATGGTTGGAATGGAATAAGTTATTAATACTTAATATATTAAAAGATTTTATAAAGGGATGAAATGGAATAACGAAGAATATACTATTTTTTGGTTATCAATCATCACTATCATTGTTATTTCAATAACTTACTTTTTAACTAACTTTTATGATATTTAATACGAATAAAAAATCATCATTAAAATTATGTGTTGAAGTTTAAAAACAAAAACAAAACCACATTAGTGACTATATTTTATTATCATTTTAGTTAATTTTTCTATTTTAATATTCGTTTGTTTAGAGTTAACTTAGGCGTTCCTGCTTATTACTAAGGTTCGTAAATTTCAAGTTCCACCGCATCCATCGTTTACTTGTTTTTGAATTTAGAAAAAAACATGGAGACAAATTCTTAAAAAGAGAATCTAAACAAAACACATTGTTAGTGATGTTAAAATAATTTGATTTACCTGTGCCAGCGAAGAAATCTAAATAAGTATGGACACACATTAGAAAATGTATAATACACAACTGGTCATAACAATTTTGATTCTTGTGCCCTTGGGAACCTTGGGGATTATAGGAGGCGAAACCCCAAGGCCAAAGGAGGTTCCAAGGGGCATCAACCGCATGTTGGGCGTGCAGTAGCCCCCAAGCGGGTCTATGGGTCAAAGCCTTAGTTGGAGTTACATATATGGTATATATTGTATCTGATGTAATGTTCATCTCTAAAACCATCATATTTCTAGGTGTTATAAATTGGGGCCAATAATAACCTTAAGTGTATTTCGTCACAAAAAATTCACAAAAGACTATTTTTAATAACTCATTTTTTTACAAACTGACCGGGTCTTTAAGAAAATAAAGTATACCTGCTTCATAAGATAAATGTAAAAACTTGTTTGAGATGGTCATTTACACATTAATATAGACTATTTTCATGATTTTCTAACTTCTTGATAGGTGACACAATTGTTAGGCAGATGTTTTATCTATTGTTTTTTTTCTAGAATATACCATCCCCTACGTGACGCAGTAGGAACTTGTCAATTGTTAGAGGCATTGGGAGAAATTGCTTAAGGAGCATTGCCCATGGGTGTCACAGTTGTAGCGAAATAAGTAGATATATTCTATGGTTCTACCACAAACATTTCCTCTTTTTGAGTATAGTGATGTGCTTGACTGTTGGACCTACAAAAGAACATTTGATATCCAAAAGCCAAGACATGACTCTTAGATCAAGAAACAAAACAGTTGATGAAGCAATTCTCTCCCAAAGAAAGTGTATCTTGAACACCTATTCAGATCATGTGTTAAAGAGCATGGCTAACATCTGATGAAGACTTGGAACTGCTGTTCATGAGTACCAACATTTGTTTAAGGCTAGCATCTGTTGAAGACCCAATGCCCTAATCAAGCCAAAGGTCTGATGAAGAAGACCAAACATCTGTTAGGCCAAACAGATGTTTGGACAACTACAATAAGGGATAGCATAGAAAGTGGTTTATCAATGTCACAGTATTAATCTTATCACTGTTTAGTATAGCCTAGATCAGATGTTAGAAATGTTAGATGTCACTATCTAGGTGACGTCAGTGCATTACAAACAGAGCTTTAGTACTTAGTATAAATAGATTAAACCTGTTGGTGATCTATTCATCACTTAACAAACATTCCCTTTTGTAGGAGTAGTTCTAGTGAGTGATCGGCTGAGGGGGGAGTTGTAAAATCATCGCTGTAAAACTTTTTATTATTTTAATCAATTAAAAAACTGTTTATGATAATCTCTCTCTATTTGTGAATTGTATTGTGATAATCAATATTAGTTTGCAAATAACAAATTTAGATCCTAACAAACTTTTGACTATTTTAATCAACTAAAAAACAGTTTATGTTAATGTCTCTCTATTAGTGAATTTTATTGTGATAATCAATATTAGTTTGCAAATATCAAACTTAGATCCTAACAATTGGTATCAAAGCTTGGTCACGTTTAAACTCGATTTCACAATCAGTTTAACACGAAAAGATCAGCTCAACAAAGATCCATTACTATTCGTAGCTCAGAGTTGAAAAGTGTAGAACTCAAAAAGTGTCTTACATATACTCTATTCTTCTTTTAAAATGATCAAAAGAGAATAAAAGAGAATGGCACTCCAAAACTATGATTCCTTTATCTCCGGTTGTGATAGAAAACCACCGATGCTTGACAGATCAGATTATAATATCTGGCAACGTCAGTTGGTACACTATCTTGCTCAACAAAACACAAGGATGTTGGAGGTCAGTAATTTATGTACAACATATTCCAATGACACCGTGTGTAGAAAATCCTTGTGTAAATGAGCCAAAGAAACCAGAAGATTACTCTATGCTTGATTTCAAAAAGTTTGAGATAGATGCTAAAGCACTCATTATAATTGCCAAGGCTCTACCAAATGAGATCTATGTAGAGCTATTACATTGTAATAGTGCAAAAGAGATATGAGATGCGTTGAAAGAGAAATTCAGTGTAACCAAAGAAATTGTTTAAAAAACAAGAAAACTTCTAACATTTGATATGTTGAAGGTATATCAAACCTAGTACAAACAAGACTTTGTGAAGAGGGTAGTGATAAAGTTGTAAAAAACAATGATACTTGGAACACAAGTGAGGATGAGAATAATTGTGATTGTGCATTTGTGGCCACCAAATTGGGAGTATATACATGTCTGGAATCTTGTCTTTCCTTTTAACTTTGTCTTTTTCTCATAAGCGGCAGGTTTAACCTTTGTATTAGAGTTGGTAATAGGAACCAATTTTATCTTAGGTGGCTTAAGACCATCAGGGTTTACAAAGTTAATTGGTTTGAAATTTTCAAGATCATCACATTCATCTGACCAAGTAGATTTAAAAACATATTTAGATTTTTCAGACTGAACGGAACTCTGTGGCTTTTCAAGAGTATCATTCTTGCCGCTAGTGTCAATAATCTTGCATTCTTTTCCAATTGGCTTGGTTGAATTGTTTTCAACAGATTCAGAGAAATTAGAAGTGTTGGTATTTAGGTTAGGTTTCACAAGACCCGCAATAAACTTCTCATTGCTTTTTATCTATTTTTTCTAGCATATTTTCATAAATCAGAGCAAGACTGTACCCATTTTTCACAAGTGATTTGGTTGGACTCCAACTCTTTTTTGCGGTTTTGATATTTTTCTATCATTGACTAAAGTTGGACTCTGATTATGGATGCTTCATGATTTATGGTGTTGATTTCTTGATCCTTTCAGTTAAACTATTTTTGAAATCACTTTTTAGTTTTTCTAACATAATTTCACTAACTTGGGTCTTTTCACTGAGGTTTTCATTTACCTCCTTGTTGTTAGCAAATGCTATGGTACACATGTCTGAACAGAGTTCTTTTAGAACGTGAGGAGATACCTTTGAGACAGTAACCTTTAAATGATTAACATTGATGGAGTTGGTGATATTATTTCGATACATATTGTTTCTGCTGCATTACCGTCTTCACAAACAGATATTTGTCTTGGGCTTTCTGCAGTTTCACCAACCAAGCATTCACTAGCAGACTTTTCATTTTCTTGAGATCATTTACCTGAGGTATGATCAGAAGCCATAAAAAAAGTTTGCATGTTCATCACTTTCATTTGCTATTAAAGCAAAATTTTCATCCGTTAGATTTTCAGTAAAACTACTCCAATCTACATAACCTTGTCTAAAAAGATTTTGTTGATTAGGATCAGCTGAAGGAACACAGTTGTGGTGCTGGAACATGTGATATGGGCAGTTGAACATACTGAACTTGAGGAGGTGGTGCTTGGATATATATTGCACAGGTGCAGGACTAGTAAAATGGGTCGTGTTTTGAACATTCGGTACAGGGGTACTTTAGGAATTTTGTTAAAAAATGTGTTTGATTGCTAGCATAAGGTCTTTGATTTGGATAGATAATGACTGGTGCAGAGTTTTGACCCTTACATTCCCTAGCAAAATGACCTAGCTGATTACATTTGAAACATTTATCTTAGATTTGTCCAGCCCAACCCTAGATCTCCCACTAAGTCCTAGATAACTCCTACTAGTTTTCTTATAAAAATTGTTTGCTCTCACAGTTAGTAGGGCTACATGGTGTAGAATATCCATTTCCTCATGATCAATGGGAACAACGTACTTAAGATCATCAAAAACAAATGACAAATTGTCGAGATTATGACTATCATCACCAGTAGTAAAAGCATAGTTAGAGGAATATTGACCAGAGTTGATTCCTGTTGAAATATCAATAATAAAACCATCATAACTCTTGTCATTTATCATTCCAGTTGATGATCTTTCCTAGCCTATAAGTGTTGTTATTCTGAATACATATTCGTCAGACACTTTTCTAGTTTCCTGGAGCTTTTTTTCTGGACAAGCTCTCTTTCGACTGTTAAGAGCTTTCCACGAAGCTGGGTCAGTGTCATATCTTTGAACTCTAGATTTGTTCTCATTACTATCGCAGTTGTATCCCATTTCTCAAGTATAGACCTCAGAAATTGGTTACTTAAAGTTGATTTTGGGAATTCTTTGTTCACCAACTTTAATGTAGGATCGTTTGCTGACCCGAACGAGTCGTTCAGAGGTTGTCTCTTGCGTTTCAGATGCGGAATAATAAGAAATGCAAGTAGATATAGCTTGTTCTTTCTCCTAACTGCTTGTTTTATTGATATGAAACGTTTTACAACTCGATCTTCACACCGACAGAGCTTCGGCGTGGAATTTCACATACATGTTATGAGGTCCGTTCATGAGGTTACTATATATAGAGTTTCTGGTTCGCTTATGTGTCACATGACCATAAGAGCGGACCACAATGTACAAATAAGCGGACCAACATGTCATGCGAGCGAACCTGGAACCTCATGACCCTATGAGCGGACCTAACTCATAAAACCTATACATACTCCTGTTTTCTCGTATTTCGTGCCCTATGCTATATACTACGACGTAAGACCTGATTCTAGACACCTAGACGTAATCAACAGATGTAGTGCACCAACAGACTCCCCCTCAGATGTTGATGGAGTCGCCTATACACTCTGACTGCAAAACCGTGTCTTCTCATCTTCAATCTAGATCAGTCTCTGGGCTTTTTCTTCTTTCAATCTTCAGACTCCCCTTTTCGATTTACTGGCATTCTTTTGTTCTTCAGTAACATCTTCAGGATCGTTGTCTGATCTACACAGGCTTTCAGAATTGATTTCCAGGATCGAAATTTGGCTTTCTTCCAACAGAGATTTTCAGAATATCGAAACCTGGCTATCTGCACAACCTTAACCCAGACATAAATTTTCTAATTTTATCACATATCAAATACCTGTGCACCAACACATGACTCTCATAATCACTAAAACAAACATATAATTGCAACATCTCAGGCTCTCTCTCAAATATCTATGATGAACCACTTGAAGAAGGTTAGATTTAATGAAAATAGTTAGATTTACACAAACACTCCCCCTCAAATGCTGCTCATCATGTTTAGCACTCGGAATTTTGAAAATCAGTTTTCCAACATCAGTTGTCGAAAATCTTTTTGACTTTTTCAAAAATTATGCTAAAATACACAAAAATCTTTTTGGATTTTCTGAGAGACTAAAATGCAGAAATAAAATATTTACAGACAATATTTTTGTGAGTTTCGTGTAAGAGGATCATATCAGTTTATGACAAGTTACAAGTACCGTTGAGCTTAGTTACACATTAAGAATTAAACAATTCACTTAGATTGCCGATATATTGATCCACTTAAATTTTCACACAAATTTCAACTAATTCAGGTGGTTCATCATAGATATTTGAGAGAGAGCCTGAGATGTTGCAATTATATGTTTGTTTTAGTGATTATGAGAGTCATGTGTTGGTGCACAGGTATTTGATATGTGATAAAATTAGAAAATTTATGTCTGGGTTAAGGTTGTGCAGATAGCCAGGTTTCGATATTCTGAAAATCTCTGTTGGAAGAAAGCCAAATTTCGATCCTGGAAATCAATTCTGAAAGCCTGTGTAGATCAGACAACGATCCTGAAGATGTTACTGAAGAACAAAAGAATGCCAGTAAATCGAAAAGGGGAGTCTGAAGATTGAAAGAAGAAAAAGCCCAGAGACTGATCTAGATTGAAGATGAGAAGACACGGTTTTGCAGTCAGAGTGTATAGGCGACTCCATCAACATCTGAGGGGGAGTCAAATAAGAAATTTTAGAAAATCCAAAAACATTAGAAATTTTGAAAAAGTCAAAAACATGATAAAATCAAAAAATGAGTTTTTGTGTCTAGAAGAGGAAATGATAGTACATCAGTAGACGGTCACAGTATGCTAAAGAATTGTAATGTTTAAATAGTGTTAAACAGTCTCACTGATGATATGCCGATAGGTTTTTACACATTTAGTAAACTTTTTCAGGATATAAACTAAATTTCAAACTTGCTTATTTTGTGGGGAACACTACTTGGATATATAGGTAACCCCTGAAATCTCGTTTGAAAGGTCCCTTATTCTGAGATACTAGGTCTTTATGCTCAGTGATATCTGGGGTATTATCCCGGGACTTCTGATTTTGCGGAAGCAATGGCCTAGTCCCCGGAGAATACTTTCCGCTTGCTTGAAATATAGCGCAGCCCTCAGCAAATTGATGAAACAATAAAATTGATAGTCATTGCTGTTGTAATGCAAAAGATCCTCTAAAGGGGACACACCGAAAGTCGAAGTCGTCATCTCTCTGCGTATCGAAAGATCGACCTGAGCTCTCACGGCCCTCGTACTATAATTTATTTCCCTGACAGATATCATCTGTGGTATACTCACCTGTAAGACTGAATATTGGGATCTGGATACGGGAGTATATTCAAGAGGTGGGACACATGAATGAGTTTAAGTCTTTAAAACACCTAACTAGTCGTTCAGAGGTTGTCTCTTGCGTTTCAGATGCGGAATAATAAGAAATGCAAGTAGATATAGCTTGTTCTTTCTCCTAACTGCTTGTTTTATTGATATGAAACGTTTTACAACTCGATCTTCACACCGACAGAGCTTCGGCGTGGAATTTCACATACATGTTCTGAGGTCCGTTCATGAGGTTACTATATATAGAGTTTCTGGTTCACTTATGTGTCACATGACCATAAGAGCGGATCACAATGTACAAATAAGCGGACCAACATGTCATACGAGCGAACCTGGAACCTCATGACCCTATGAGCGGACCTAACTCATAAAACCTATACATACTCATGTTTTCTCGTATTTCGTGCCCTATGCTATATACTACGACGTAAGACCTGATTCTAGACACCTAGACGTAATCAACAGATGTAGTGCACCAACATTTAACTCACTGATTAACCATGAAAACCTTTCAAATTGTTTTGTAAGGGTTTCTCCCTTGACATGTGTAAAGTCTCATATTTTTGGTTGAGGATCTCACGAGTGTTCTCGAGAACTTCCTGCTTACCACCAAACTACTCTTTTGTTGCATCCCACAACTCTTTAGCACTATTACAATGTAACAGGCTGACATAGATATCGTTCGGCAGTACCAAAGCCACGATGCTGAAGGCTTTCGCATTTAGCTCGAACTTTTGATAATCTTGCTCTAAGTAGTTTTCAGGCTTCTTTGGCTCAAATACATTCGTGTTTTCGGTACTTGGTACCATTGGGACATGTAGTCCAAAAACACAGATCTCCAACACTTAGTATTTTGCTAAGATATCATATGTTCCATCCTACGTCGCCAGATCTTGTATTCAAATCAGACAAGTATATGTGGCTTATTATTGAAGCTTCTATTATGGGGATCATTTTGTGCCATTTTCTCAACTTCTTTTAAAGAAAAACAGAGTTTGTGAGAAGCACTTTATCAGTTCTTCACTAAACAACTCTGAGCTACGAACAAAAATTGGATCTTTGTAGAGCTGATCTTTTGGTGTTAAACTGATTGTGAAATCAAGTTTAAACATGACCAAGCTCTGATACCAATTGTTTGAAACTGAGTTTCTTTGTTTGCAAACAAGTATTGATTATCTCAATAATATTCACAAACTGGGAGTCATCGTCAACAATTGTTTTTCATTAATCATCACATGATTTAAATGTTTTACAACTCGATTGACTTAGAGACTCCCCATCAGCTGATCACACAAACAAATCAGTCCGTACAAGAGAAAATGTAAATGTGTGTGATGAATAGATCACTAACAGGTGTGATCTATTTATACAAGTACAAAAGCTATGTTGAGTGAGTGGCTAACGTCACCCTGATAGTGACATCTAACATTCCTAACAGAAAAGATTCTTAGATTTTTGCAAAATGTTTGAGCAAATTTTATCATCGGATTTAGGCAATACTAAACACTGATAAGATAAATATTGTTACAATGAGAAACCATTGTGTATGCTATCCTCTGTTGCAGTTGTCCAAACCTCTGTTTGGTCTAACAGATGTTTGGTCTTCTTCATCAGACCTTAGGCTTGATGAGGGTTGTAGGTCTTCAAAAGATGCTAGCCTTCAATGGTTGTTGTTAGTACTCTTGAACAACGGTTCCAAGTCTTCATTGGATGTTAGCAATTCTCTTGGACAGATGTTCTGAATAGGTGTTCAAGATTCACTATCTTTGGGGAGAGACTAATTCAATATTTTGCTTATTTCTTGTTCAGTGAATTATTCTTTGGCTTTTGGATATCATATGTTCTTTTGTAGGTCCTACATTGCTCTAAAGATAAACATCATCAAGAACTCAATGTCACATTAAAAAACAAAGTACACTGACATTCGTCATCACTTGGTAAGAGATTATTATGAAAAGGGGTTGATTTAACTTCATCATGTTCCCACTGAAGATCAATTGGCAGATGTGTTCACAAATGCCTTGGACACATCTACCTTTGAAAGATTGATCAGCGGAATTGGGATGCCAAATAGAGATTGAAAAATATCTTCTTCAATTCTCTAAATAAAAACATTAAAATGTTGTTTAGAAAATTCAAAATTGGTGCTTTTAAAGGGACAAAAAGATTGATAAGATCACCAAAAACAAAAAAACTATGTTCAAACCAGTAAAAACAACTCTTTCAATGGTTCAAAAGCATGTCCAAGTGTATTAATCACAGTTTCAGACAAAAGAACCACTGTTTTCCAAAACCATTTGTTGACTTTAAGAGTTAAACCGAGCCGGTGTTTCCATCCAAAAACTCTATCTAACCAAATAAATGTTTTAAACAGAGTTTTTTTAAAACTCTATTGACCAAGAATCAAACAGTTATTACAAAAACCACTGCTTTGGTCTTTCAAATGTCTGTTGAGCACAATAGAGATTTCAATAAGATATTTTGAAAAAAGACCTTATCTTTCTTTTTCAAAGGGCTTAGTAAAACCGAGCTTTGATCAAACAGAGTTTTGCTTTATTAAATTAAAATCTGACACCTTTACCAAAAAGGTAACCGTTTGGCCACATCATACAACTGATTGAAAAACCCTATAAAAACCCTAGCCCAACAAAGGTTATCTTCACTTGTGCGATAAACATTAATTTTTCAAAAAAAAAATCCCCCTCTCAATCAAAAGGATCATCGATTCTACTATCATCTAAAATATTTCTGCTCACTCAAAAGATCATCTACACAAACACTTTTCAAAAGGGTTGTTCACTTTCATCATGGCTCTTGCTTTGAAACCACCTCATAAGTATCTTCCATATCTTGAGAAAACCTCTGCATATAAAGAATTCCACTCAATGATTGATAATATTATGTCCTCTAAATACTACAACGCCCTTATTGCTGATGCACCCATCCATTTTGAAACTATTGAAGATTTAATGGCAAAGTAAGATGGTTTGCTTCATGACAAAAAAGCCCTACACTATCATCCCAAACGTAAACGGTACTGCCATTTAAATCACCCCAGAACTGAGCTTCGCTACATTCGAACTAGAAGATGAGACAGGTAATGAATCTTTTCAAAAAACTGATCTCCATCTTGAATTCATCAAAAGAGGGTATGATGGTCAATTAGCAGGATCAACAAATTATAAACCTAATTTTCCACCTGCCATGATTTTTTTCTTTCATACCCTACTTATATGTCTTTCACCCAAAACCACGGTTTATAATGAAATTCCCTTGAAAACACAGTGTTTGGGATATGCCATTTTAACAAAATCCAATTTTAGGGTTTCAAATTCTCTTCTTTTGATATGGTTGCCAATGTAAAAGTCAAAAGGATAGAAATCCTAAAGCTTTCCTCTTGTACCCAAGACTTATCAGTTGTCTTTTAAAAAGCGTCTTGGCACAAAACATTTTGCAAGAGGAGAGGGTCTTCAAATTAAAAGTCTTTCTAACAAAACCTTCACTCACATGATGACCAAAAGTCAAGAAAATTTGAATGTAGATAATGTTTTAGAAACTTCAACAACAGATGTTATAACATCTGTTACAGAGCCTACTGCTCCTTGTGACCACAATACATAACCTAGAACTGTGGAACACACACAGCCATTTCCAAAAAGCTTACATCTATCAAAAAGCCCAAAACCAAAAACCCCAAAAAAGGTTACTATGGAAGTTGAGGTGCTAGAGGAACTTGTTGTATCACAAAAACAACAAACATTTGTTGTTACTTCCTCACAACAGATGCAAACTGTAGGTCCCCTGGTTCGTATGCATCGTCACAGAATTGTCAATCCAATCAAGAGTGCGGAATCCTCTTGATCAGAATGTCACAGAAATGAGTAGAAACAACAATTCACAATCAACCGGGTTTCTATTGATTATCAAACACAAGTATTACAATCAATCAAACCCTAACCCACTCAAAATTCGTCCAAGCTGTAATTGCTCTCACGAAATCCCTCTAAAACTGTTTTGGCCGATTAACCTAAACCCTAATGCAAAGCCTTGTTTATATAACACAAGGTTTACAACTTGGGCTAGGGTTAGAACCTCATGGGCTGCGAATTGGTCTAAGCCCAATTCGTTCCCCATTAACCCAATTCGTTGGGTTTGGTTAGCCCAAACATTACAACTAACTATTACAAAGATAAACCCGCTAACCGTTTATCGTTTTACTAATTACAAGATATCCAAAGACCAAATCTAAGCTGTTGTCACAAACATGCACCAACAAACTCCCCCTTGACAATATCTTCATAAAATAACTTTTTCTTCAGTCATCTTGCAATCTTCATGTGATCGTGCATTGTCTTTGGTCTTTGGATAGCTTCAGCTTTAACAGCTTCTGTCAGCAACAAACTCCCCCTAAGCTGATGCATCCAATCACCAAATCTTCAAAATGTTAGTACTTGAGTAAACTCCAGTTTAGCATTTGCATAGCCATCTTCAACCTCTTCAAATTTGTTTGCAATGTAGAAAGGAGGTTCTACCATGCATCCAATCAAACTCTCATCTTCTCAACACAGCAACTTCTCAGCAACATACTGCTTCAATCTGTGTACTATTAAATAAATTATTATTATTCAAGAGATAGTTAAACTTTATCATAGATTAAGCAATTCCAACTTATCACCAACACGCAACAACTTTTAATCAAACACCTTATAACCTGCATTATTTAAAATTTTGAACTCACTTTCTAACACCCTCTCCCCCTATCAGTAACAATTCCTCCAAGAATAACAGTTTTCCGTACATTAAGAATTTTAACAGAAAATGACACTATTTTTGGATTTTTATATTTTCTGAAAGCATGTAAATACTAAAAACAATAAACACTCTATTTTTGTGAGAATCACCGGTAAGAAGATCATATCAGCACAATCATACTGTTTCACACTATTAGATAATTCTTTATTTAATTTTTTCATGAAAAGCAGTCCAAGACGATTACCAGTATTTTTTATCCACTTAAACAAAAGGCATGAACATTTCAAGTTCCATTACCGTATGATATGTTAAGGTAATTTTATTACTGATATACTACTGTGTCCCACTTCAGGATGTACTCCCACGATCAAGGTATGCACAAAAATTCATCGTAGTAGGTGAGTATACTGAATTCATCCCTTTTTTTCAACGTTTAGATAATTGGTGATCAGGTCAGTACTTCCGTACAGCAAAGAGACCAGAATATCTAACGAGGGCTATGACAAATACCATGTTTGGTACGATTTATGCATTTTTCACTTTTTCAATGACTTTCTAGGAGAGCTTCTTCATTTATGGGATTTGGCATTTTTTGCTCTTTTAAGATATCCTGGTTGTGCCTAGGTCAGCATGTATCTGGATGCAGCAGAAGGACAACCCTAATATCCTCGGATGAAATAACAGTATAAAGACCCAAAACCTTAGATTTTGGCAATCTATCAACGCAAGATTTAAGGTCATTAAACCATACACCACTGATGAGTTCCCCACTCATACACAGTTCGTTTAGGTTTATATCACATTGGTAAATTGATTATTTCATGCTTTTGCCTACTGGTACATCATATGATGAAGCTGCTATCACACTTAAGCAAATTAATTCATTTTTAGTGTGACAGTCTAACTTGCTGATGTACTATCATTTCTTCTTTTTCACACCATGAAATCTCATTTTTTTCAATTTTTTACTATTTTTTTTAGGTTTTTCATTTTTCAATGTTTTTGGATTTTTTTTAAATTTTATAACTTACTCCCCCTAAACACACGCACTATCTAAACTCTTTTTGGCTTAGGAAAATTTATCCCCCTAAATTTTTGTTTTTATGGAGCAAGTTTCAAAAACAGAAATTTACAAGCACAAACAGACTCCCACTTTAACCTGACTATAAGTTTTTCAATGTTAAAGTTTAAAATAATCATAACAATCACAGTAGTAAATAGTTAGTTACCAATTTTAACCTACTATTCACCTCAGACGCTTTACAGGAACAACCACTGTTGAACACAACAACAGTCATTCTTGGTCATCCTGCACAATCTCAACAACTCAGTTAGACTTAACAACCCAAACCTGACCGGTTTTGGGTTAACCATGTAAATCCATATACGATGCTTCTAACCAATATCCATCACACCTTTCTGGTGTCATGGATGTTTTACCTGTTGTTGAACAAGATTTATAACTTCTACTAGGTCTTTGATCATAAGAGTTCCAATAAACTCTCGGATTTTCCGAACTTTGAAAATTATTATCTTGGTACCTTCTTCGCCCATTATTATACCATGAATTTTGAAAAAAAATTGGATGTTGTTGAACATTAGAGTTACTGAAACCCCTATGTTCGTTTCTTCTTTGAAAATTTCGATTACCATAAATTTTGTATCGATTTTGATATCCAAAATTTCTATTTTGATTTTGAAACCGATTTGATTTACCATTATAATGACTAAATTGTGTAAAATTGCTTCTTGGTCTATCAAATCGTCTTGATGTTGAAGTTTTAGATTGAAATCTTGGTTGATTACTTTGACAATGTGGTTGCACATTATTATTTAAACCAACCCTGTTCCCATCCTTAACCTCATCATTTTTTCCTTTATTTTTCTTCAAAGGACAACAACTCGCCACATGTCCTTTAGTGTGACATTTAAAACAAGATTTTGTCTTATAAATTCTCTTTTTCTGAAATTTCCTTTTAAATGTTTTCTTCTTTTCCTCTTCAGCATCCTCGTCCGATTTATGAGGTGTACTGTTAGACTCAACAGATTCTTTCAAAGAAACTGGACTATTCGGCAAGTCCACAGTTATCGGATCCACTACAGCTGGTGTAGTAGGCACAAAGTCAGTTAGTTAGCTCATTCTCATCTGGTAAAAAAAGTAGTCTTGATTTATAGAAGATGAGGCTTTACTAAACCCCAAACCCTTTTTATCATTACTCTTTTTCAAACTTGCTTGAATTTGAGTCCTAACTAATGAAGAGTTTCCAAATTTGTCTAACTTTCCTTTAAGTTCAACAATTTGGTCTTGTGCAATGGCCAATTCCCTGCACTTATCAGAAATTTCATTAGTTTTATCCTTCACAGTTTCACGAGCCAAATCAATGACCTGTAACAGTTCATTGACTTTGCTTGTCAAACTGCTGATTTCTTGTTCATTTGATTTGAGTTTATTTAAACAATTTGACTCTCTTTTAATCAAAAGAACATTTGACACTTTTTATTTTCCCAATTCAGCTAACAGAATTTTGTTTTGCTCCGATAGTCTGTCAACTTTACCTTGTAGTTCAGCGCAAGTATGACATGTATGACTTACAAGTTCTGATGTTACCTTCACCTCTGCTATAAGTCCATTCACATCAGTCAAGCCCTTTGAAACTTCTATCTCCTTCTTCTCTTCTTTCAAAGCATCTGCTTCTTCATCTAAAGCACGACCTCCTACACTCTGTCTTGATGAGCTCTGATAACGTTTTTCTAAAGCTTCCCACAGATCTCTAGAAGTCCCATATTTCTTGAAGATATGTTTAATGCCCTCAGGCAGGGACATCTTTATCACTGCTAAAGCTTTCTTCTCAGCATCAACCATAAGTTTCTCAGAATCATCCATCTTCTCATAAGAAATCACTTTAACTCTTCCTTCAATACGACGCGTAGGAGCAACATATCCATCTATCATACAGCTCCACATCCTAGTATCTTCACTCTTCACAAATGCCTCAAACTCCTCTTTCCAGATAGTATATTGTTTGACGTTTGTAAGCTTTGGCCAATTCTTAACAGTCTCACTGACCTTATCCATTTTGACCATCTTTAAACACGTTTTTACCATAACCGTACTGATAAAACCGTACAAAATTTTTCTGAAAACTGTTTTTACCAAATTATACTGTTAGATTCGTCTCGAAAATACGATTCCAATGATATAAGACCTTTTTCGGAAATTTCCAGAGTCTGTTTTTTTTTTGTCCTAAAAATCCAAGGAATGCAACAGTGCAAACGATTTCGACAGATGAGCTACGGTTCACTTTCTATTTTCAAAAACGTTAATTCCTCTATACGTATCTAATTCCTCCACAAAAATAAAAACTACACTTTTTAATTCCTCTAGCAAATACTCCACTTAGCCAAAATAATTATGTTGGTTAATTCCTCTAGGTTATTTTCGCTGGTTAATTATGCTGGTTAACCAATTTCGCTGGTTAATTCGTCTGGTAAAAAAATTCGCTGGTTAATTCCTCTGGTAATTATTTTCGCAGAATAAATTCGCTGATTATTAAATTCGCTAAAATGATGTCTAGTAACTTCGCCGATCACCGTAATAATGTCGCTAAGGACAATTACACGGTTACCAAAGTCGCCTTTTGATTTTAATTTCGCAGGTCACCGAGTTGCTAGGTCACAAATTCGCTGGTTTGTCAGAGTATTTATCCGAAATCAGCAAATTCGCCAGAACCAAATCTTTTCAAAATTTCAGAAGATTTTATCCTTATCTCTTATCAATTTTCTGCAAAATCAAGAAACCAAATCAGCAAAGTTTTTCGAAAATTATGAAGAACACGAAAAACAGTCTTCGAATCTTCAAATCTGTCCATCCAAATATTCTTCAAAATCAACCAAACCTGATCTGAAATCCTGCAAATCAGCCAAATTAAATACGCAGAAATATCAAACCAATCACAAATTTCGCAGAACTATATCAAACATAAAAAAAATTCGAAACCCTAATTTTAAGCTTCAAAAATTTCGAAAATCTTTCCAATCTTCCACCCGAATCTACACTCTTCAATTCTGAACCATGCTTCTTCAAGAGCCTAATGCTCTGAAACCAATTGTAGGTCCCCTGGTTCGTATGGATCATCACAGAATTGTCAATCCAATCAAGAGTGCGGAATCCTCTTGATCAGAATGTCACAGAAACGAGTAGAAACAACAATTCACAATCAACCGGGTTTCTATTGACTATCAAACACAAGTATTACAATCAATCAAACCCTAACCCATTCAAAATTCATCCAAGTTGTAAATGCTCTCATGAAATCCCTCTAAAACTGTTTTGGCTGATTAACCTAAACCCTAATGCAAAGCCTTGTTTATATAACACAAGGTTTACAACTTGGGCTAGGGTTAGAACCTCATGGGCTGCGAATTGGTCTAAGCCCAATTCGTTCCGCATTAACCCAATTCGTTGGGTTTGGTTAGCCCAAACATTACAACTAACTATTACAAAGCTAAACCCGCTAATCGTTTATCGTTTTACTAATTACAAGATATCCAAAGACCAAATCTAAGCTGTTGTCACAAACATGCTCCAACACAAACACATCCACCTATCCAAACCCCTCACTCATCCTCAGAAAAGGATAGTGTTGTAAGCACAGGGGACCCGAATCATGGGGGAGATATATCACTTGATTATCTCTACTCAAGCCCCTCTCCTAAGGCTATCTCTCTTTCCACACCACCCTGACTTCCATCAACCTAGTTCCTCTCAAGCAGAGGAGGTTACACCTCTTGTGTCCCAAGTGATACCGGAAGGTATTTCATGTGGGGCAGCTACTACAATTGTAGAGACTAAAAAATAATTGGAAGTCCAAGTACGGAGAAAAAAGGGGCAACTAGTTCAAAACCAGATACAACCACCTCGGAATTCAGATGATCCTATTCGCTTAGGTGATGAGTTAAGATACTCGCTTAGGTGATGAGTTAAGATACAAAGAATTAACTTATAGAGTATCCAATCTTGAAACATCAGTGGCTGAGGTAAAAGACATGATAAAGATTCTTGTACAAAACTCTACACCTCCCACAAATGTCGAACTTGAAGAGAAATACCAAAAGATTGGTTTCACACCTAATCTTATGTCCAACTTCAACGGCAGATTGCAGATGCCACTCATAATATCCACATGGAGCTAATCAGAAATATGGTCGAAGCAAGATTCTCTGATACACAAGCAAAGATCAAAGCCATAAAAGACTATCTCCTTCAAGCAACTTGTGCTACTGCAACTCCCAGACATCCTATAGATGATTCCAAAAAGGTGGAGAGTAGTGATAGCTTGAGAAAGCTTCCACCTATAAATCCAGCCAAAAAGGCTAAGACCACTCAAACCACTGTTCCACCTACCACTCAAACTACTATTCCACATACTACTCAAACCACTTTCCTATCTACTTCTTTACAAACCACTACCACTCAAACATCTGTTGGTATTTCAAAAAGGCCAACAGATGCTATAACACCTGTAACACCCCGACCACGTAAAACAACAAACCACGACGAAAACGTCAGGGAGTCACGTTACAGAACTATTGTTTCACAACTCATGGTACATAAAGTTTTGTATTATTGAATTCTTAGATTACATTGTCTTGGAATTAAACACAACAAAGTACACTAATTATCTTTCATGTTTTAAAGTAACTAAGGCCCGAGTCCGCCCTATGTGTAGCATGCTCAAAATCAAACATTAGCTCCTGAAACATATGAGAAAATAAAACGTCAGGATAAAAATGCATGTGAGCAACATAGGTTTTGTGATGAAGATTCATGGCTTTGAATGTTAAAAGAAAATGTTTAACTATTTCAAAAGTAGCGATGAATCTATGACCAAAAGCATTTCTTTTATGAAATCACATGAAAATCATTTGATTTAAAAGAAATGACGCATGATTAACTTAATAACCAAATGAAATGTTTTGTCCTATCTTTGTTTGAAGTGATTTGGATAATGCAACGATATGTAATATAATAAAAGCACTTATATATAGGAAGTACCAGCGGCGTATCCACCATGCTTTTATCATATTACACATGTCTCGTTATCGAAATCACTTACTATAAACCAATGTCTTGTATAAACCAATGTCTTATATAAACCAATGTCTTGAATAATACAACAATGTCTTGTATGGTATAAACAACAAATGTCTTGCATGGTAAACAAAAGTCTTGTTTAAACCATAAAAAAATGTCTTGTGTAAACAACCAAAATGTCTTGTCTTGTCTTGTATAAAACAAGTGTTTTGAATAAATAAAGGTTTTTTTAATCAAAAAGTGTTTTATAAAATAATTGCTTTTATAGTGAAAACATATATATGGATTGTTGGCGAATACATTCAAGCCTTGTTGACTGTCGGATAAACCCTTACAAAAACAAAGGTTTATCAAATGTTCATCGGATTCTGTCATTCCCTAAGATCACTTCCAAACAAACCTAGGAAGCGGGAATGTGGTTGTCAATCCTATGGTACCATAACATTCTATCGGTCGGCGTGATCAATGTTAATGAGTGTAACATTGTATATTTAACGCACCAATATGTCTTGTACAACGTAAGCATGTCTTGAAAATGTTTTGAAACCATGTATTTGGTATACTAAGTCAATATACCAAGTAAAATTTCTTTGAAATCATGTACTAAATATGCTAAGTCAACATACCAAGTAAAAATGTCTTTTAAATCATGTACAAGGTAGACTAAGTCAATATACCAATTAAAATGTCTTTGAAACCAAGTGTTAGGTATATTAAGTCAATATAACATGTAAAATGTCTTTGAAACCAAGTGCTAGGTATACTAAGTCAATATACCATTGTAAAATCTCTTTAAAATCATGTACTATATGTACTAGGTAATTAAACCATGTATTGTGTCATGAAAACAAGAAAGTAATGATAGGCACATATGAATCACCCAAAACATTTGAAAAACGTAAAAGAGGGGACTATGTACTCACTTGGGATTGCGTATATGTCTTGTTCAATGTTCAAATCAAATCTCAAAATTTCAAGAGTTCAATGGTTTCTTGTGTTAAAGAACACTTTCAAAACTTCAAGTAAGATCTTCTAAATGACTTGAAACAAGCTCCAAGAGAGTGGGAGAAGAAAATGAGAAAAGAGCAAGTTGGAATGAAGAAATCCTTGGTTATTTATAGTGTTTTTGAGTTCACAAGATCAAGTCAAGTGTCCTTGAGATGTCATGATTTAAGGAATGTCATAACACTTGTCCAAAGGAGGCAAGAACCTAGAAAATTCGCGACTTGGGGGCTAAGGCTTCAAACAAGAAGCTGCAAAGTAGCCTGCTATGCTGGGCACCCCATATGGACCGTATGGGGGTCCCGTTTGCGGTATGTAAGGCTGGGCTAGAGGCAAGTTTGACACTTTGGCAGATTTGGCCCCTTGACTTATATTGTCATGTTTTGTCATTTTTAACCCATTTTAACCTAATATTTAGGTTATATAAAGGTGTTAAGACATGTGTAACTTGGATTTTGTCAGGAAATGTCGTGGATATTGTTTCGTTTGATCGTACGGTTACGTGTTTCGTAACTAATACAAGAATTTATCGAACACGAAAACGATCGAAATTGTACAACGATAGAAATTGTGCATTCTCACCAATAAAATACAAGATTTTAATGAATACAAAAATGTCCGAAATTGTATAATGATTGAAAATATACAAACGTCACAACACTACCACTTATCAAATCACTCCCACCTATACAACAAACACGAAAAAGAAAAATGATTACCTCACTTGTCAAACCACCCACCAAAATTCCTACCATCACAATCACCACAACCTTTATCCCAACATAATCAACACCATCTGTAAGTCTTGCTAGCCCATCTATTGAAGAAAACTTGGAATTAAAGAAAAGGTAGGCCAAAGGAATGTTTGTTGAAAGAAATCAAGGGAAGGATGATTACACCAAATCACGTAGATTCTGACAGAAGAATGCAAAAAGCTAGAAGCATTGAGAAGTTATGCCAACATGATCTACAAAAACCTATCCCATCATCCCATCATAGATGTAGATCTTAAAAAGCTGATAAGAGAAGATTACCTTAATCACATTATGGTAGAAAAAAATGGTATGATGCGGATAAGGAGAGGTTCAGTGGATGGCCAACAGAATCCTTGCTAGATGAAATAGTAAGGATAGAAGAGTTGAAGCTTTTCCTAATCATTACTCCTTTGACCAAAATTGGAAACAATGGCCATGAAAACAATGGCCAAATGGTGTGAGTCAACAACCTTTGAAAGCTACAAACAGTTGGAAAACCTAAGAGAAAAGGATCCCTCATTATCAAAAAGACCAAAGTATGAGCAACTAGACTTTCCTATCAAAACGTTGATTAATCCTTCTGTACAGCAAGAAACATAGCGAAAGCTGCAGGGGAATATCTTAAAAGAAAAATATGACTTGAAAAAGGATACAAGGAAAGAAGATCTAGTCAGCACAATCACTAAAAGACTAGTATCTCCAAACTCATCAAAAATAACTTTGGTCCTGAAAAATCCTCACAGTCAAAAGATTCTAAAATAGAAGTAAAACAAAGACAACCATGAACTAATTTTGCTCAGGGCTATTGGAGAGGTGGAAAAGATTACATTTACCAAACCAACACTATTTTTTTCATTCCCTCATAACGGCACATTTCATTTCATATTCCAATCTGCATACCAAACACTATCTAACACTTTCAATCTATTTTTTATATATACTAAAGATATCTATATTTTTCATAAAAGTTGACAACATTAACATGTATTATACTATTTATACAAATATTAATATATACTTAAGATATTAAAAGACTTTAGAAAGGGATGGAATGGAATAACTTGTTAGTACTTAAGATTTTATAAAGGGTTGAAATAGAAATAGAAAACGTAAGAATAAACACTTCTTTGGGTATCAGTCATCACTATCATTATTATTTCAATAACTTACTTTGTAATTAACTTGTATGATAATTAATACCAATGAAAAAATCATAAGTAAAATTATGTGTTGAGGTTTAAAAACAAATACAAACCCACCTTAGTGACCATATTTTAATAATCTATTTTAATATTTGTTTGCTTAGAGTTAACTTAGCTATTATTGCATATCAATAAGGTTCATAAATTTCAAGTTCCACCACATCCATCATTTACTTGTTTTCAAATTAAAAAAAATGGAAACAAATTCTTAAAAACAGAATCTAAAAACACATTGTTGGTGATGCTAATATAGTTTGATTTATTTATGACCAGAGAAGAAATCTAAATAAATATACACACAAGTTAGAAAATGAAAAATATAAAATTGGTCATAACAATTTTGATTCTTTTGCCCTCTGGAAACTTGGGGATTAAAGGAGACGGAACCCGAGGCCAAAGGGGGTTCTAAGAGGCATCAACCGCATGATGAGCGTGGGGCAGCGCACAAGCGTGTCTATGGAGCAAGATATCTATTTTTATATATACTAAAGATATCTATATTTTTCATAAAAGTTGAGAACATTAACATGTATTATTCTATTTATACGAATATTAATATATACTTAAGATATTAAAAGACTTTAGAAAGGGATGGAATGGAATAACTTGTTAGTACTTAAGATTTTATAAAGGGTTGAAATAGAAATAGAAATAGAAAACGTAAGAATAAACAATTCTTTGGGTATCAGTCATCACTATCATTATTATTTCAATAACTTACTTTGTAATTAACTTGTATGATAATTAATACCAATAAAAAAAATCAAAACTAAAATTATGTGTTGAGGTTTAAAAACAAATACAAAACCACCTTAGTGACCATATTTTAATAATCTATTTTAATATTTGTTTGCTTAGAGTTAACTTAGCTATTATTGCATATCAATAAGGTTCATAAATTTCAAGTTTCACCACATCCATCATTTACTTGTTTTCAAATTAAAAAAAATGGAAACAAATTCTTAAAAAGAGAATCTAAAAACACATTGTTGGTGATGCTAATATAATTTGATTTATTTATGACCAGAGAAGAAATCTAAATAAATATACACACAAGTTAGAAAATGAAAAATATAAAATTGGTCATAACAATTTTGATTCTTTTGCCCTCTGGAAACTTGGGGATTAAAGGAGATGGAACCCGAGGCCAAAGGGGGTTCTAAGAGGCATCAACCGCATGATGAGCGTGGGGCAACGCCCAAGCGTGTCTATGGAGCAAAGCCCTAGCTGGAATCGCATATGATATCCTATGTAAAGTTAGTCACAAAATCCATCCTAATTCATGGTGTTGCAAATAATGGCCAATATTAACATCAGGTCTGTTTTGTCAAAAGAAGTTCACAATAGACTACTATTAATACCTCTTTTTTATGAACCCGTCGTTTTAAGAAAATAAAGTAGATCTACTTCAAAACATAAATGTAAATACTTGTATGAGATAGTCATTTACCCATTAATGTAGATGATTTGTGTAATTTTCGAATTTATTGATACGTGACACATTTGTTATTTGGAGGGTTTGTGTATTATTTTTTTTTTCTGGAATATACTACCCTAGGATTAAGGCAATAGGAGCTTCTCAGTTGTTAGTGGCATCAGGAGAAATCGCCTGAGGAGCATCGCTCAGTCGATATCACCATTGCGGCGATGGGAGTTGCTTTATTCTATGGACCTACCACTAATCACATTTCCGTATCCCGAGTATAGTGATGTGCTTGACACAAAAGACAACCACATCGTTGCGACGAATGAAATAGTTGCCAATCTATATTCTCATCCCGATTAAAGTGAAATGCGTGCTTTGATAGATCTTCATAGGTTTCTTCTAGAGAACCTAAAAAGTTGCACCACCTTTGAGGTGCTAAAAAATTTTCTATGGCGTTGTCGCACTATTGCTTTTGAACCAAACCCAGAAGAGGATATGCGCCTAAGGTTCCCTGTTAATGCACATGGCAAGTCCAATCCCCGTATCCTTGTTGGCTATTATGGAAAGTGGTCTTACCATTTGTGGTTTCAAAATCCCGATATATATACCATAAACCATTAAGTGATTCATTAGAAATTATAATGAATAATTTAATGATTTATCGTGTATATGATTTTCAGGTGTTTAACGGGAATGTGATTCCTTATGTAATGGTCGGTTGCATTACATTTACCAAGCATACACTTCTTTTTCATTCCATCACCATGGCTCATTTCATTTTGTTTTCCATTTCTACATTCCAAAAACTACCTACCACTTTGAATCTATTTTTTATATACTTAGGATATCTATCTTTTTCATAAAAGTTGACAATATTAACATGTCTGTATACTATTTATATGAATATTAATATATACATCAGATGTTAAAAGACTCTAGATATGGTTGTAATGGAATAAGTTATTAAAACTTAAGATATCAGAAGATTTTATAAAGGGTTGAAATGGAATAAGGAAGAATATACTATTCTTTGGTTATCAATCATCACTATCATTGTTATTTCAATAATTTACTTTTTAACTAATTTGTATGATACTTAATAATTAAAAATCATAATTAAAATTATGTGTTGAAGTTTAAAAATAAAAACAAAACCACTTTAGTGACTATATTTTATTATCATTTTGGTTAATTATTCTATTTTAATATTCGTTTGTTTAGAGTTAACTTAGGTGTTCTTGCTTATCAATAAGGTTCGTAAATTTCAAGTTCCACCACATCCATCGTTTACTTGTTTTTGAATTTAGAAAAAAAAACATGAAAACAAATTCTTAAAAAGAGAATCTAAACAAAAAAAAATTGTTGGTGATGTTAATATAATTTTATTTACTTGTGACAAGAGAAGAAATCCTAATAAGTAACATGTTAGAAAATGTAAAATACACAACTGGTCATAACAATTTTGATTCTTGTACCCTTTGGAACCTTGGGGATTATAGGAGACGAAACCCATGGCCAAAGGAGGTTCCAAGGGGCTATCAACCGCATGATTGGCGTGCGGTAGCCCCAAGCATGGGTCAAAGTGTAACACCTCAATCGCGTAACACGCGGCAGAAATATCGGGGAGTCATGTTACAAATTGCTCACAACAACTGGTACCAAATTGTTTCATTATGTCACACCCCGACCACGTAAAACAACAAAACGTGGCGGAAACGTCGGGGAGTGTTGTAACAGAATCATTGTTTCACAACCATGGAATAAATAATTTTGTTTTATTGAATAAATGAACTCATTGTTTTAATACAATCAAATAAGTACGACTATTATCTTTCAAATTTTAAAGTCGCTAAGGCACGAGTCCATCCTAAGTGTAGCATGTATCAACAATCATCACAAAGCAGCACCTGAAACATGTGTAAAAATAGGTACGTCAGCATAAAAATGACTGTGAGATACATAGGTTTTATTGATTTAGGATTCATGACTTATAAGTTTAAAGAAAAATTTTGTTTAAGAAAAGTTAGTCATGATCCTTTGTAAAATGTTTTTGTTTTGTAAATCATATAAAAATCGATAAGAAAGCAGATGATATAAAAGAAAGATGTGTAAATAAATAATTAAGTAAAAATGAGTCTATATATATATATTGTTTGAGAAACAATATTTTGATAAAAAGGGTTCATAGTATATATAAAAATATACTTTGGTTTTTTTAAGAAAGTCGAATAAGTAATATATTAAAATATATTTTAGTTCCAAAATCGTTAACCCAAGTGTACTAAATAACGACACGGTATGTAATGAGATGAAAACACTTATATATGAAGTACCAGCGGCGTATCTACCATGTTTTCATCACATTACGCCCGTCCCGTTATCTAAACACTAACCAAAACCCAATCGTTAAACAAATAGTATATTAAATATACTTTAGTTGTTAAAAATACAAATTTTCAGTAGTATATCAAAAGTATACTTTGGATTTATAAATAACATATTAAACTATTCTTTGGTTTTGAAAATAACATATTAAACTATGTTTTGGATTTTAACAAAATATATGTTGGTTTTGTACAATATCACATATGAGAGCATATCAAAATATACAAAAAATATTGTGATTTAAGAATTCATTCAGACCTAATGCATCAAAATACACCTTTGAGACTATAGGGATACCACAAAGGCAATCCCTATTTGGATGGAGCAACAAATTGGTTTCAGACATTCCATGACAACAGGAATGGGGGGTCAAATCCTATAGCGCTATATCATACTACCAACCGGTCTGGTGAACATAAAATAAGTACTATCCAACAATTTAATTTTAAAATATTTAGAAAAATTAGAGTTTAAACCATAAATAATCATTTAGTTTGTAAAAAGATAAGTACTAATACGTATAATCAATTATACTTTTGAAAACAAGAACATAACAAATAGGTACACATGCTTCACCCCAAAACATTTGAAAACAGTAAAAGAGGGGACTATGTACTCACTTGAGAGTGCTTAGAAGTCTTGAACAACTACCAAGCAAGCTAGAGGGAGCACGGAATCAAACAGCACCTAATATAGGTAACTACATAAATAAACCGGACCTAAATCGGAAGATCGGATAGGATGAGGTCTCGTAAACCAAATGAGTGTGGGAACTCATATGATATGGTTTAACAAGGCCTACATACTAAAAGGAAACCTAACCTAAGTGCTTACGACCCATTACGACCCGTTTAGGTAGCTTACGCTACTTTAACGCGTCGTTCGCGTAAAACGCGTTTGGACCGCCTAGCTAGTCCTATGACAAGTATTATATGCCTAAACATGTTTAATTATGTTGCATAATCAGTTAAGTGACAAAAATTTAGGTTACATACGCTTAATTACCAATTATGTATGAAAAGGGCATTTTGGTCATTTACCTAAGACATATAAACTACCTATCATACAACTAATTAAACCTAAGTGACCATAAGGTATAACCTCGGAAGGTTATTCCCTATACAACAATGGTCACTAAGCATGTTTGGTCGGATCCTAATGATCGACCAAACGGGCCGTGTTCGAAAGTCTAAGCGGGTGTTTAGTCCGCTTGACTTACGACTCTACACAAGCACTAATAAAAAACAAACGGTTTTGATACCTATAAGTAGTTTGGTTACAAAATACGCAAGAATGCGCATTTTGGCCGAAACTACGACTCGTCACTACACCTAGATAACGTGGTAATCAGTAGGTATAGTCACTAGGGACTATAACCATCGTGATTACGCTCACGTTATGAAGTTCAAACGAACTTCGCTTTATGGTCAATGCAGAAAGTCAAACGCAGTTTGACTTTCAGACTCGAAAAGCGATAAAAGAACGAAAGAATACTTACAGAAGGTCCCCGCAAGCTCTTGATCCGATTTACCCTCAGGTATGAAGAGTATACTTCAACTTAGAGGGCCAAAATCAGATTCAAGTGTGCTTTGGGAGTGAAAGGAGTGGGCTATATATAGTTTTCGTACAACCGTTAGGATCGTTCATCGAATAACGTGCTTCGATCTAGGCCGTACAAGTGGGCACACGATATTTGGATACCATGGGCACTTAAAAACCATTAAAATTGGCCCATAGATTGATCAAAACCAGGTGCAAAGGGTGTGGAACAGCTGATCACAGCTGGAAATCAGTTTTGTAGATCTGGGCCTCTCACGCGGGCCGCGTAGCCCATAGCATCAGCTTACGCGGGCCGCCTGGCCAACTATTACAGAATTGCAGTTTAGTCCCTGAACTTCAGAATCATGCATTTCGGCTCATTTTTGGCACGTTTAAGCCCCGTTAACTTCATTTCAAGGCTCTAAAATGAAGTTAAACTATAGGGAACTTAAAACATGCTCAAAAATATCTCAGATGTCGGTTCGTTCGGTCGTACGGTTGCGTTATTCGCTTAATTACGACGGAAGTCGTAACGAACGCAAAAACTAACCCAATTGAGCGACGAATGGAATTTTATCATGCCAAACACTAAAAAAAAATATTTTAATGCTTACATAAATTTTTGGATGTCCGGATGTATTCAGAACGTAAGATATGCGCGAAAATGCAAACTTATGCACTTTTTGACGCTTTTAGTCCCTGAATGAGCATAAAGTTTATTTTAGCATACCGAACCCCTCAAAGCCTATTTCTAAGCTATGTAAAGGATATTTAGGGTATGTTTAACTTATGATCAAGTTCCGGAATGTTCGTTACCATACAAATCGGTATAGTTTCGCAGTTTGACACAATTAGTCCCTGCGATCGAACAAACTTGATTTCAACACACCAAACCATCCAAAACTTATTTCTAAATTATGTGAAGGTTATTTATGGTATGTTAAGCCTATTTCACTATTCCGGAGAGTTTGTTGCATTAAACTGGTTATATTTACGCATCAGTGCGCGTATAACCTTCCGGAAAGCGATTTAAAGCTTGAAATCGAACAAGAATTGATATGTGCAAACGACACACATATTTTTACAAATACAAAGTATGAAATACAATATTTCATTGGTTTGGTATCTGTTTGATGGTTGAAGTGACACAGGTGTCACAGTCTCCCCTACTTTAGGAAATTTCGTCCCGAAATTTAATTTTAGAGGAAACTTGTGAAGACAACTGTGATGTTTTTGCTTCCGAACGAATCCCTCGAACCCTAAGTAAAACTCTGGGCCATGCTAGGATTCTTAGTGAAATTGTCAACCATCAAAGTGACGTCCTTGTAGTAACAAAACATGGGGTTTCGAACTATGGAAAGGAGAACGTTTCTCATGAAGACTTATCATAGGAAACTTGTGTGTGCTTAAATTCAGAATTGGGGAGTGTAAGATAAAATGACATCGGACAAGGTCCAAGACTTTTCCCGTATCATTATTCTTGTCACTATAGGTCTTAACACATAACAAAACTTGCTGTGGTTTCTGTGCACTGAATTCCATAATTATGTATGCATCCATAATTACGTAATTCCTTGCACAGTCCGCACAGTTCATTTTATAATGTGTAGGAAAAAATCAATTGAATAAACATGAAGCGACTTGACTAGACCACCAAAGGATCTTTTTTAACTATATCAACGAACGAGCTTTTTAACTAGATCAACACATGATCTTCTTAACTAGATCGTTGTATAATCTTTTTTTTAAATAGACCGCTTAAAGGGATCTTTTCAATTATATCATCTCATGATATTCCTAACCAGATTTTCAAAATCAATCTGTTTAACTAGACCATTCAAGAGGTCCAATTATAGAATAGTACTTTATAACCCATGGGACTTAACTACAATGTTGAAGTCCATTAAGGATTTAAGATAGTATCTTTGGATATCCTACTATGAATCACTCATATGAGATATGGAAAATTCTACGAGGATTTGGATGGATCACATATAACATATAAGAAAACACAAAAGCACATAATCACATAATTAATTAGCTTGATCTTTACTTTGTTATCTTTGGACACGGATATTTAAAGCACACCAGGAATCCAATCCGTGGATTCCGTTTGGCACTTTAATCATTTTCAAGAATCTATCTATGGAGATAGAAAGATCTTTAATAGGAATTTGGCTTTGTTTCTTAAGAGAAACGAGCATTTAAGATTCTTGGGGAGATCACAAGTGATCCTAAAAATGACAAAACTACACGAGTAGTTTGTCTTGGTGTTGGTATCATAAGGTTGTATCAAACATTCACACAATCGTATCAGTTTTGCAAAATAAAAATTGAAGCAAACAATTTTATTTATAAAACAACCGAATTGTCTTTAAATGTCAAAATATAACAACCAGAGGAAATAACAAAACACTAATTGTTCACTGCTGCATCATTGTTCACGTTTGCCTCATTGATGTTAAACGCTCGTCCATGCGCTGGAGGTATGTTAACAAGTCTTGGGCAATTGTTTCTGTAGTGAGTAAGGTCACCATAGTTATAACATGACCCCGGTGGGAACCGTGCTTGAACAGCAGCAGGGTTTGCAGCAGCTTGATTTGCATAACGGCAAACATTGATCAAATGTCCCAACCGCCCATAGTGGGTACATTTGTGACATTGCTCTTGCTCCAGATGATGACGGTTGCATTTATTGCACAAGGGTGCGGTACCAACATAATTTTGCCTTTTGCGAGGTTGTGCTGGCTTGTTTGGTGCAACCTGTTTGTCTTGAGCAGTTATGGCGCAGTTTTGGGAGGCTTTACGCTTCTTCTTCTTCTTGGATACATCAACCTGTTTTTCCTTCTGTTCAACTTGAGCAATCTTGTCGGATGGTCTTAGGTCGCCTTTCCGAAACATCTTACCCTTCCTGATATGGGATTCAGTTAGGGTGGCAGACAATTCGATGGCTTGTCTGATAGTAGTAGGGTTGCTGCCAGTGAAAATATCCTGAACTAGGTCAGGAAGACCATCAATGTATTTCTCAATCGCCTTATCCACAGGCGTCACCATAGCAGGACATAACAGGCTCAATTCTTCATAACGGTCAGTATAGGCGTGATGCTCACCGCTGTCTTGCTTTAGATTGTCAAATTCCCTTTCTAAAACTCTCAATTCATGACGAGGACAAAACTCCCTCATCGTAAGAGCCCTAAGCTCAGCCCAAGTCTGTGCTAATGCGACCTCAGCACCACAGTCCCTCATAACTCCGTTCCACCATGTAAGAGCCCTCCTTTGAAACACACTGGAAGCAAACTCGACTTTCTGATTTTCTGGACACTGAACATGAGGAAACGTACTTTCAATGCTTTCGAACCATTGTAGGAGCCCAGTTGCTCCTTCAAAACCACTAAACTTGAGGGGGTTAGCCGTATTGAAACTTTTGAAATTGCAGGGAGCATTCTGGTTGTTGTTGGCTTGGTTCACTTGAGCAATAATATCGGGGAGTACAGCAGCCATATGCTGTGCCATAATATGTGCCATTTCGGCATTTGGAAGCGGATTTTCGCGTCGAGGAGGCATTCTAAAAGGGGAAACAGGAAGGAAAACAAGTGAGAGGATTAGACGAAAAGAATGAGATGAAACAAAATTGATGAAAGCAAAGATGGTGGTCATTTGTTTGTTACCACAAAGCAACAAACGACACACGGATGATTAATCAAAGTAAATGGGTCAAAATAATGTATCGCGAAGACATGCTCGCCTATAAGTGGACACTCACCCCAAGAGTTCCCAGGTAAGAGTGACTGGTCCGATATTGCGGATTTGTACGAACACTCTAGCCTTAGATAGAAGACCCAGGGTACAGGCACCCACCCTTCCAGTTTACGCGTGTTCACATTATTTAGACCCAACTTTGACGAAAGTTTGAAAACTTAGAAGGTTCAAAACCTAGTAATTAATCATCCTAGCACAGATGATTGGTTTTCAAAGCGGAATCGAAATTTGTGTCCTCGTTGTGGTTGACACCTAAGGATAAGTGACGGTATTGTTTTAAAGCTAAACACAAGATAACTTGTGTTAGGGTCCTAGGAAGGTTGTAGTCTAGGTCAAAGCATTACTAATAACCTAATTCCCTATAACCATTGGCTCTGATACCAACTTTTCTGTCACACCCCGACCACGTAAAACAACAAAACGTGGCGGAAACGTCGGGGAGTGTTGTAACAGAATCATTGTTTCACAACCATGGAATAAATAATATTGTTTTATTGAATAAATGAACTCATTGTTTTAATACAATCAAATAAGTACAACTATTATCTTTCAAATTTTAAAGTCGCTAAGGCACGAGTCCATCCTAAGTGTAGCATGTATCAACAATCATCACAAAGCAGCACCTGAAACATGTGTAAAAATAAGTACGTCAGCATAAAAATGCCTGTGAGATACATAGGTTTTATTGATTTAGGATTCATGACTTATAAGTTTAAAGAAAAATTTTGTTTAAGAAAAGTTAGTCATGATCCTTTGTAAAATGTTTTTGTTTTGTAAATCATATAAAAATCGATAAGAAAGCAGATGATATAAAAGAAACATGTATATATAAATAATTAAGTAAAAATGAGTCTATATATATATATATATATATTGTTTTAGAAACAATATTTTGATAAAAAGGGTTCATAGTATATATAAAAATATACTTTGGTTTTTTTAAGAAAGTCGAATAAGTAATATATTAAAATATATTTTAGTTCCAAAATCGTTAACCCAAGTGAACTAAATAACGCCACGGTATGTAATGAGATGAAAACACTTATATATAAGAAGTACCAGCGGCGTATCTACCAGGTTTTCATCACATTACGCCCGTCCCGTTATCTAAACACTAACCAAAACCCAATCGTTAAACAAATAGTATATTAAATATACTTTAGTTGTTAAAAATACAAATTTTCAGTAGTATATCAAAAGTATACTTTGGATTTATAAATAACATATTAAACTATGCTTTGGTTTTGAAAATAACATATTAAACTATGTTTTGGATTTTAACAAACTATATGTTGGTTTTGTACAATATCACATATGAGAGCATATCAAAATATACAAAAAATAATGTGATTTAAGAATTCATTCAGACCTAGTGCATCAAAATACACCTTTGAGACTATAGGGATACCACAAAGGCAATCCCTATTTGGATGGAGCAACAAATTGGTTTCAGACATTCCATGACAACAGGAATGGGGGGCCAAATCCTATAGCGCTATATCATACTACCAACCGGTCTGGTGAACATAAAATAAGTACTATCCAACAATTTAATTTTAAAATCTTTGGAAAAATTAGAGTTTAAACCATAAATAATCATTTAGTTTGTAAAAAGATATGTACTAATATGTATAATCAATTATACTTTTGAAAACAAGAACATAACAAATAGGTACACATGCTTCACCCCAAAACATTTGAAAATAGTAAAAGAGGGGACTATGTACTCACTTGAGAGTGCTTAAAATTCTTGAACAACTACCAAGCAAGCTAGAGGGAGCACGAAATCAAACGGCACCTAATATAGGTAACCACATAAATAAACCGGACCTAAATCGGAAGATCGGATATGATGAGGTCTAGTAAACCAAATGAGTGTGGGAACTCATATGATATGGTTTAACAAGGCCTACATACTAAAAGGAAACCTAACGTAAGTGCTTACGACCCATTACGACCCGTTTAGGTAGCTTACGCTACTTTAACAAGTCATTCGCGTAAAACGCGTTTGGACCGCCTAACTAGTCCTATGACAAGTATTATATGCCTAAACATGTTTAATTATGTTGCATAATCAGTTAAGTGACAAAAATTTAGGTTACATATGCTTAATTACCAATTATGTATGAAAAGGGCATTTTGGTCATTTACCTAAGGCATATAAACTACCTATCATACAACTAATTAAACCTAAGTGACCATAAGGTATAACCTCGGAAGGTTATTCCCTATACAATTATGGTCACTAAGCATGTTTGGTCGGATCCTAATGATCGACCAAACGGGCCGTGTTCGAAAGTCTAAGCGGGTGTTTAGTCCGCTTGACTTACGACTCTACACAAGCACTAAACTAAAAAGTGACGAGCTAAACATGCTAGAACATGTTTAGTTAAGTTAGAAAACAGGTTTGGTATCAAAACAAACGGTTTTGATACCTATAAGTAGTTTGGTTACAAAATACGCAAGAATGCGCATTTTGGCCAAAACTACGACTCGTCACTACACCTAGATAACGTGGTAATCAGTAGGTATAGTCACTAGGGACTATAACCATCGTGATTACGCTCACGTTATGAAGTTCAAACGAACTTCGCATTGACCATAAACTGGTCAATGCAGAAAGTCAAACCAGACTCGAAAAGCGATAAAAGAACGAAAGAATATTTACAGAAGGTCCCTGCAAGCTCTTGATCCGATTTACCCTCAGGTATGAAGAGTATACTTCAACTTAGAGGGCCAAAATCAGATTCAAGTGTGCTTTGGGAGTGAAAGGAGTGGGCTATATATAGTTTTCGTACATCCGTTAGGATCGTTCATCAAATAACATGCTTCGATCTAGGCCGTACAAGTGGGCACACGGTATTTGGATACCATGGGCACTTAAAAACCATTAAAAATGGCCCATAGATTGATCAAAACCAGGTGCAAAGGGTGTGGAACAGCTGATCACAGCTGGAAATCAGTTTTGCAGATCTGGGCGTCTCACGCGGGCCGCGTAGCCCATAGCACCAGCTTACGCGGGCCGCCTGGCCAACTATTACAGAATTGCAGTTTAGTCCCTGAACTTCAGAATCATGCATTTCGGCTCATTTTTGGCACGTTTAAGCCCCGTTAATCTCATTTCAAGGCTCTAAAATGAAGTTAAACTATAGGGAACTTAAAACATGCTCAAAAATATCTCAGATGTCGGTTCGTTCGGTCGTACGGTTGCGTTATTCGCTTAATTACGACGGAAGTCGTAACGAACGCAATAACGAACCAAATTAAGCGACGAATGGAATTTTATCATGCCAAACACTAAAACAAAATATTTTAATGCTTACATAAATTTTTGGATGTCCGGCTGTATTCAGAACGTAAGATATGCGCGAAAATGCAAACTTATGCACTTTTTGACGCTTTTAGTCCCTGAATGAGCATAAAGTTTATTTTAGCATACCGGACCCCTCAAAGCCTATTTCTAAGCTATGTAAAGGATATTTTGGGTATGTTTAACTTATGATCATGTTCCGGAATGTTCGTTACCATACAAATCGGTATAGTTTCGCAGTTTGACACAATTAGTCCCTGCGATCGAACAAACTTGATTTCAACACACCAAACCATCCAAAACTTATTTCTAAATTATGTGAAGGTTATTTAAGGTATGTTAAGCCTATTTTACTATTCCAGAGCGTTTGTTGCATTAAACTGGTTATATTTACGCATCAGTGCGCATATAACCTTCCGGAAAGCGATTTAAAGCTTGAAATCGAACAAGAATTGATATGTGCAAACGACACACATATTTTTACAAATACCAAGTATGAAATACAATATTTCATTGGTTTGGTATCTATTTGATGGTTGAAGTGACACAGGTGTCACACATTATTGGTAACATTTTTTTTACAAAAAAAACTAATACATGTAATTGTCTTTTGATTAAAGAAGTCTAAAGCCAGGATGCGTTCCTTTGTGTAGCATGCTTGAATAATTGAAACCCTGAAACATATGTGTAAATGAGAGTCAGCAATAAAGTTGGCGAGTACATAGGTTTTGTTAGCCAAATAAATGGTAAAAAGTTTGGTATTGCAATACTTTGACAACTACAAGAGTTATCAAATGAAAATAAAATCTTGAAGCCAAAGAATGACAAAAGGTTTAGTATTGCAATACATTATCTTGATTGTGAAAAACTTGTGACAAAGATTTTGTATATGGCAATATGTTTATTACTAGGTAATTTTTATGCCATTGAAAAGTGTACTTTGTAATCACAATGAAATCGTCATAAAACTTGTTAGTGTGTTATTAGAAATCCAATTAAGGATTGATAATAATAGCATTGAAATTTGTCATAACTTGTGTGAGTATTATTAAAATCAAATCAATGATTTACTATAATACTTTGGATATCCTTCTAAGTATCTAACATATGAAGATATGGAAGATTCTACAAGGAATTGGATACTTGAACTTGAATTAATTGAACACATAAATCCTAAAGTGATTCGGATAATGCTACAAGAGTAATACAATAAGAACACTTATATATAGGAAGTACCAGCGGCGTAAGTCACACCCTGAGTTTTGCGGAAGCGTATGATGTGTGACTTGCCCAATATCATTGCATTCCATTATAACAAACAACTATATGATTAAAACAAGATGTTCATCCATTCATAAGTTTTAAAATAATATAAACACAAGTTGTTTAGTACCAACTAACATACTTCAAGTTTAACGTACAAACCATCCAAATACTAAGTTCCAAAAAGGACTTTTAACAAAAGACATTCAAAACCAAGGCTTTGATTCATATATCTTATCAAGGATAAGATATACAATTCAAACCCTTCCAAAACAGGACGACATCAATTCTTGAAATTACTTCTTGAAACTTTCAAACGCCCGCCAGATCCAAATTAATTTCCTGAAATACATGTAATCTGAAAACATCAGCAAAAGTTGAGCGAGTTCTTGTGTTTTTGTATGTGAGCTCGAATAATCTTGTAAACATTTGAGAGAATTCCTTTGATAACCGGTATGTGAAGCGTCTATGAACAGATCATTAATGTTTTGCAAGGACATTAATATGTGTGGCGCGTAGGAAGTGCTCAAGCCTAGCGAATTTCCTCCGGTCCATCCGGCGGGAACGACATAGTCACCACATGCGGCCACACAAGGACTCATGGGTGGGGCTCGCTACACCCAGATAGATCTACCACTCATGCCCCTCGGTCTTAAACTAGATTAATGGCACTTAGGAGAGATACTACATCATCTACGTGATCTAACAGTTCATTCCTTAGCTAAACCATACCATTGAAACGTTTGAACATTTGAAACATGTATCTCACCCCCGATATTTATAAAACCGAAAACAGTTAAAAGAAAAGGGGGACATGAACTCACAGATTTGCGTCCATTATCCTGTGTACCCAAAGTATGTTTCCTTAAGCCGTACTATAACCTACACACGTGCTACGTTTTATTAGATGTTTAGGTCGTGTAACGACTCTTAGTCTTAGTTGTTTATTAAGACTTATTTTGGAATTCTTGGTATACTTTGAGTTACATCTTTAATGTACATTATATAATTCCAAAGTATATAATTATTAGTTAAAATAATAATATTTTAACTTAAATTTTATTTATCCATTTTTTTGGAATATTGTCAAAACAATATATTTTTAACTTGGTTTATTATGTATTTCCACATATGTATTTTCCCAAGTATGGGTATACTTGTACTTGTGTATTTTCATACTTGTGTATTTTGCCAAGTATTGGTGGTGTGTTCCGGTGTATATTTGTACGTATAGGAATACGTATTTTCTTGTATTTATTAAGTATTTTGTACTTAATTTTGTAATAAATTTTCTGGAATATTATTTTTAGACAACTAAAAATCACCAAATTTATATTCTTAAAATATTTATATTTTAAGGGAATTTTTATTGAAAAATATCTATAACTTTACTTGGCAAAAATAAATATACCTTCATATATATCTCAAAACTAATATATATTTTTAAGATTAGATTTAGAAAATATATATTTCTAATTTTCACCCAAAATAATATATTCCTAACTTGTTTAAAAAAATATATATTTTTCCCCACTAAAAAATAATACATCTTCAAATTGTTTAAGAAAATATATATATTTCTCCACTAAAAAATAATATATTTTCTATTTGTCAAAATGTGATATATTTTGTAATAGTTATAAAAATCCATATTTTACCGTTTCTTCGGTTTCAAAAATACCGTTCGTCATATTTGTTAAGTTACGAATTTATTTCCGGAATATATATATACTTATAGTCCATACGTCCGTTTGTCCAATTGTCCAATATTCGGGTATAAATTATATATTTATTTTCTTGGAATTTTGGTAATATTTTATATTTCAAATTTTGGTATTTTGGTGTGTTATATTATTTTCAAGTTCCTAAAATAATATAACTAATACAAATAATATACAAGTAACACATAATATGTGACATCTAAATATATATTTTCCTAAATATATACTTAGTCATTTTTATTATCAAAAATCAACCTCCAATATTTGTAATTTTTGTAATAAAAATTATGACAAACTTTTATATGAAAACCATGATCAAAATTTACTTGTAAACACTTGTTTAAAAATATTTTTCTAAGTGTTTAATTTCTACAAAAATTTGCCATAGTTTCCCCTTAAAAATGGAGGATTCCGAGCTTATAAGCATATCATTTTCCTTTAAAAACTCATCAACAATTTACACATAACTTACCATAAGCCTTAAATATGCAATTTCACAATATGTCATGAACTTGAAGTTTAACAAAAATGTGTAGTAATTTCACATGTTGTTTAGTAAGCTTATTTATCTCTAAAAACATGGTTATTATGTTATAAAACTCATTCTTGTGAATTCTCACTCTTTACAACTTTAGTGATGATTTTTCAAAAATTAATCTTCTTGTATTTTTCTTGTTACCAACACTTTTCTAGCTTTGATTTAACCCCTAAAACATGATTACTTTCTTTAAAAACCAAGTTCATGTTAAATCTTGTAAAAAACTTTGGTTTCTTGAAAATATTATCTTTGAAATCTTTTATTCTCAAGACATATAACTTGTAGAAATAATCATAATTCACTAAAACAAGTTCACCTTCAAGTTCATGATTCACATAAAGGATGATCATTACAAATTTCTCAAGATCTATCCTTACACTTGCTAGATCATATGTTTAATCATCATCTACCAAGTCTCATATGATGATCTACATCGTAATCACATGAAATCAACAAACAAGTTTAACACATACACTAAAACAACTTGATCTTCATGTTATTAAGCTTTATGTTCTAGATCATCTTCATGTTTTGTTGAGATTATTAAGATTAACAAGTTACATAACACTTTAACCACTAGAATTAGAAGTATCAACATGGTTTAAGGAGCTTACTACTAGCTCTAAGGCTATGGAAGAACAAGTATGAAGATGATGAAGAAATAGAGTGGATAAAAGCTCCTAGATGAGGTCCTTCCACTTCCAATGCTTCCAAGCTTCTTATTTATGCTTCTTACACCTTAGAGAGCCCTTAAGTTGTATGAGAATGGAATGAAAATGGAGGTTGTGTGTGAGTGTATGTGAGCCGAGAATGAGAGGGGAAGAAGGAGGTGAAATGGTGAGTTTGAAAGTGATGAAGACCTTGTGGTTTAAAAAAAAAATCTTCCAACATCTTGTTATCCTTTGGTTTTTATGTTTCAAATCTATTATTCATATCAAATAAAATATTACAAGAAAATCAAAGGGTGGGACCCCTTGATGAACCATCAATTGAGGGGGGGGGGTATGGTTGGATTCTAATGATGGTTAAGCAATCTAGTTAGAATGTAAGTGTAATGTTTAGTGTTTTAAGTGTCTAGTGTTTATAATATGGTGTTTGATGATCAAGCCTAGCTTCAATACACTAAAACAATGCTTCTAGTGAAAGTTTGGTGTTTCGGGTAGTGTCCGGTTGTTCGTTTGGTTACCGGTTCGTTAAAGTGCTAAATAGCGCAGTTTAGTGTGCTTTATGTTGTCTTTGATGACTGTTTTGATGTCCGACACTTATGAAGGTATTCTGGACCATTAAACCACATTTTTGCATTATATTTTGATGTTAAAAAGCTGATTTTTCTGAATTGTGCAGAATTCTACAGTTTTAGTGTGTTCCGGGCACTTTCCGGCACTTAGATCATCACTCGGAAGGTAGTTTTATGATCCCTACTTTCCTAAACACTATTCTAGTGTAACTCTTGCTTTCAGGGCTCATTTTGTGTCTTAACATCATGTATGTCTGAGTACTGAACTCCCGTCAGTACTTCTAGTTTGTCTGATAACTGTGCTAACTTTGTTCTGTGCACTAATTGAACCACATTGTGTTGCATGTAATAATGAAAAACATTCTTGCAACATGAAATGCATTTGTATGTATATGGCAGAAATCAGAAAATCATTCATGTCATTGGTTCAAGTACACACAGTCATTAAAGAACAATTACTGTTACGTTGTACAATAATACATGGAAAAGTGACAGTTATCACATTCTCCCCCCGTTAAGAAAATTTAGTCCCAAAATTTAAGCTGAGTTTTTACTCGCAGGAGATTTCTCGAAAAGGTGGGGATACTTGGTTTTGAAATGGTCTTCGCGTTCCCACGTGTATTCGTTTAGAATTCCAATGTACCTTGACAAGTTTAATACGACTCCTTCTTGTTTTCTGGATCTTCCAATCCATTACCTCAACAAGTTGTTCTATAAATCGGAGTTTGTCGTCGATATGCACCTCATCCGCAGGGATGATAACTGTTTCCTGGGTTGGGCTCTTTTTAAGGTTTGACATATGAAACGTATCATGTACACCGTTCAGTTCTTCCGGTAATTCTAGTTTGTATGCTACGGTACCAACCATTTCCAAGATCTTAAATGGCCCAATGTATCATGGATTCAACTTTCCATGTTTTCCGAATCGTGCTACACCTTTCCAAGGTGAGACCTTCAACAAAACCCTATCTCATACCTCGAATTCTAAAGGTTTCCGTCTTCGATTGGCGTAGATCTTTTATCGATCACGAGCCGCCTTGATGCTTTCTCGGATCTGCAGTATTTTTTCGGTTGTTTCTTGAAGAAGTTCGGGACCAACCAACTGTCTATCTCCAGTGTCTGCCCAAGACAATGGTGAGCGGCACTTACAGCCATATAGAGCTTCGAACGGTGTGGCTTGAATGCTCGTATGGTAGCTGTTATTATAGGAAAACTCAACTAGAGGTAGATGAGTATCCCAGCTGCCACCTAAATCCACCACACATGCGCGAAGCATATCTTCCAGTGTTTGTATGGTTCGTTTGCTCTGACCGTCTGTTTGCGGGTGAAAGGTCGTGCTTAGATCCAGTTGAGATCCAAAGGCCTCCTGAAAGGATTGCGAGATCCTTGATACAAATCGTCCATCCCTGTCAGAAATTATCGAGATAGGCACTCCATGACGTGCCACTATCTCCTTGAGGTACATTTCTGCCAACTTTCCAGTGCTATCTTTCTCTCGAATTGGCAGGAAGTGTGCAGACTTTGTTAATCGATCCACTATTACCCATATCATATCATGCCCTCTAGGAGTCCTGGGTAATTTCTTTATGAAGTCCATCGAAATTTGCTCCCACTTCCATACAGGTATTTCAGGTTGTTGCAATAGACCGGAAGGTTTCTGATATTCAGCCTTGACCTTATCACAGGTTAGGCATTTTCCAACATAAACGGCTACGTCACTTTTGAGTTTTGGCCACCAATAATACTCTTTCAGATCTTGGTACATCTTGTCCGATCCTGGGTGAATCGAGTATCTCGACTTGTGAGCTTCGTCAAAGATAACTTCTTGAATACCGCCATAGAGCGGAACCCATATGCGTCCCATGAAGTATAAGGTTCCTTCCTCATTTGTCACCAACTTCTTCTCCATGCCTCGGAGATATTCAGCCTTAAGATTCTCCTTCTTAAGGGCTTCTTGTTGTGCGTCATGTATGCGTGAAGTGAGATTCGTCCGAATTGTCATCTCTAAAGCTCGAACCCTTAGGGTCTTAACCCTTTCTTTTCGACTTAATACGTCTGCTACCACGTTTGCCTTTCCAGGATGATACTTGATCTCATAGTCGTAATCATTCAGCAACTTAACCCATCGTCGCTTACGCATATTTAGCTCCTTTTGATCGAATATGTGCTGCAGACTCTTGTGATCGGTGAAGATAGTACATCGAGTACCATACAAATAATGTCGCCAAATCTTCAAGGCAAATACCACCGCGCCTAGCTCCAGGTCGTGGGTGGTATAATTCTTCTCATGTACTTTCAATTGTTGAGATGCGTAAGCGATCACTTTTTGGCATTGCAAGAGCACGCAACCCAATCCCTGACGCGAAGCGTCGCAATATACCACGAAGTCATCAGTGCCTTCGGGTAGAGATAGTATCGGTGCTTCGCATAGCTAGTTTTTGAATAGTTGAAAGGGCTTCTTCCTGCTTGTCTCCCCAGTCATATTTCTTCTCCTTCTGAGTAAGGGAAGTTAACGATTGAGCTATTTTGGAGAAATTCTTGATAAATCTGCGGTAGTAGCCCGCTAATCCTAAAAACTGTCAGATTTCAGTCGGTGTTGGGAGTTTCCTAATTCTTTATTGCTTCAATCTTCGCTAGATCCACATGGATACCATTCTCGTTTACCACATGACCAAGGAACTGTACCTCGCGAATCCAAAATTCGCATTTTGAAAACTTTCCTTAGAGCTTCTCTTTCTTCAGTAGTTCCAGAATGGCTCTGAGATGTTGCTTGTGCTCTTCGTTCGTTCGTGAATAAATCAGAATATCGTCGATAAATACAATCACAAATTTATCGAGATATGGCTTGCATACACGATTCATCAAATCCATAAATACTGCTGGCGCGTTAGTCAATCCGAACGGCATCACAAGAAACTCGTAGTGTCAGTAACGAGTCCTGAATGTAGTCTTTGGTATGCTCTCCTCTTGAATCCTTAACTGATGATAGCCAGACCGAAGGTCAATCTTGGAGTAATAGCTCAATCCTTGCAATTGGTCGAATAAGTCGTCAATCCTCGGTAATAGATACCGATTCTTGATAGTTAACTTGTTCAACTCCCAGTAATCGATACACATACGAAAGCTACCATCCTTCTTCTTAACGAACAACACTGGAGCTCCCCAAGGTGAGAAGCTCAGCCTTATAAATCCTTTGTCCAACAACTCCTAGAGTTGCATAGAAACTCTTGCATTTCGTATGGCGCAAGTCGATATGGTGCCTTGGCTACATGCGTGACGCCTGGAACCAAGTCAAGGTGGAATTCGACTTGTCTATGCGCTGGTAATCCTGGCAAGTCTTCGGGGAAGACCAAAGGATAATCCCTTACCACTGGAATGTCTTCAAGCCTAGGTTCCTCAACCTTCTTATCCACTACGTGTGCTAGGAAAGCAACGCATCCTTTCCGTAAACATTTCTGCACTTTCATACAGTTCATAATCCGCAAGGGCTGTTAGTGCACTATGTCTATTGACTTTGTCTTGTATCGAGTCATGTAATGAGATAGAATAGGATAACCAGTGTTCGAGGTGCGAGAAACAGATTTTGAGGAAATAGGTGGTGAGTTCGCTTGAAAGTGTCAAGTGACAGGTTCAAGCAAAATCAACTTAACTGATTTCGCTTGAAGCATCCATGTCCATTTCAAGCGAAACCCCACTACTATATATAGGTGCACTTGGTTGTTCATTTGTAACTTTCGGATTTGAGTAGCGAAGCTCTGCCGAATCGTCTCCAGGTTGTAAATCACTGCTAAATCAATATTAGAGACATTATAATTACATCGATCGTCCGTATCATTGATTCCGCCTTTGATTCGGATAAACAACTCTTCTGATCGACTCGTTCGGGTCAAACAACGATCCTACAAGTGGTATCAGAGCTCAGGAAGAAGAGTTTAGCTTGATATCATCCATTGTCTGACTTCTACACCTTCTTTTTGAAATTGGACAAGTTTTACCGGTCAAAATGAATTGAATTTTTTCACAGTACATGTGAAATGGTGTTTTAACAAAGCCTTGAAAGAATCAGACCAAAACTCAGCTTAAAAGTGACTAAATTGGACCAAAAATGAGATTCCGCTTGAACGAACACATTGGTTTCGCTTGAAAAATCTTGCTGATTTCGCTTCAAATCGATATTCCGCTTGAAATCATCATCTGATCTTGCTTGAATCTACTATTTCGCTTGAAGATTCAGTTTGAAAGTCTTGATTCCGCTTGAAAGTTGAATACCGCTTGAAAGTCTTATTTCGCTTGAAGTGTAAGTTTGGTATTTCAATTGAAAGTTGATATTCAGCTTGAACAACTGATTTCGCTTCAACCTGGGATTTCGCCTGAAGTCTTATTTCGCTTGAAAGTGGAAATTTCGAGTCGAAATCATTTCACGTCAACCGAGTGTCAGTCTGTTTTGGAATATTTGATATTATTGATTCTGATTGTATTTGTTTGTTCGTCTCCAGGATTACATCATGGCTGAAGAATTTTTCAATACGTTCTACAATGCGTTTACCTCGGATACAGTGGAAGGTTCAAACGTTACACCTAAAGTGATAACAAAAACCATCAAAGACAACATTAACCATGACAACCTTTATGGAACCTATTCAAAACCTCCGAAGCTGAATAACATCGAGGATTATGTTTGGTGGAAGGAGAGGTTTGTTAATTGGACGAAGGCATATGCACATGAGAGTTGGTTTTGTTTGAAGTTTGGTTATGATAACCCAACAAATGACAAAGGAGAAGAAATTCTGATTAAAGATTATTCAGAGGAAGACAAAAAGAAATTTTCATACGAACAGAAGATGATTGCTTTGATTCAGCAAGCAGTTCGAGATGACATTTTTTCATTATTAATACATGATGGGTCATCGAAGTCTGTGTGGAAAGCTTTGACAACGAAAGCTAAGGGGGGTAAACAAATTCAGAAAAACAAAATCGCGTTATTGAAAAAAAGAATTTGATCTATTTGATAGTTTAAAAGGAGAGACAGTGAGGCAAATGATTGAGAGGTTTTTCCATTTAAAGATTGAACTAGAAAGATTTAAAATTTTGAAAACGAGAGAAGAAATTGTTGATAAAGTAATTGAAGCGTTACCACGAGCTGATCAGTGCCAAACGTTTGTTTTTATCTTAAAAAATGATGCTTTATATGATACGATTTCTCTTGATATGTTGTTAGAAAAGATTGAGAGTCATGATCTGGAGCTACAAAAGCAAAACAAGATGAGTGGTTCATCGCATCATCAGAATGTGGGTCTATATTACAAAGGCAATGTACCTTCAGAGAAAGTTGCCAGTTCACCAAAGATAGCATTCAGTGGTGAGAAGATGAAGGAACCACAAACAACCGCATCAAGTTACCATTCTGGATATCATTCATCTTCAAAATCAAGTTCTGATGAAGCTGAGGAGATTCTGTGCAACATTGCTCTCAAAATGAAGAATTCTCCTTCAATGAGCATCAATGCAGCTAAGCAGCAAATGAGCTTTCTTGCATCGGTTCTGGAATCGTATGAAGGTCTTGTAGCTGGCAAAATTGGAAACTCTGAATTGACCAAAGAAGACTACGACCAGATTGATCCGGAAGAAATGGAGCTCATAGACATTCGCTGGTGTCTGGCAAGTTGCATTCGCAGAGCTCAAAGATTTATGGAGATTACAGGGAAGCAATCGTTAGGTGGTCCGTCAACGAAGCTTGGATTCGACAAATCTAAAGTGACCTGCTTCAGATGCAAGCAAAAGGGTCATTTCAAAAGAGAATGTAGAAATTCTGAAGTTGTTGAATCTGAGAGACCTTTCAACGATGACTATTATCGAAAGGCAATCTACCATCGAAGCAAAGAAGAGCCTAAAATGATTGAAGATAAACCCAAGTCAAGAGCTTGTGCAGTAATTCACGATGATGAAGGTTTTGACTGGAGCTCAATTTGTCCAGAAGAAGATCGCTTGGAAAATGTTCGAAAAACAGCTCATGGCAGATCTATAACAGAGAAAAGACAGTTTGTTTTTGTTGCTGAAATAAAAGATGAAAACCAAGAAGAAAAAGGCACAGTTGAGATAAAAGAGAAAACTCGAGAAGAGATTTTAAAAGAGAAAACTGAGAGAGAAATATTCATTGTGGGGTGCAGAGTGGAGAAAATGCAGGAAGAATATGAGAATGCTGTTGCGAACAAAAGATGGGATAAGAAACAAGAATGTTATGTCAACAAACAAGGTGAACCGGTTGTTCCAAGAAGAGACATAGTTCATGATGATGTTCTCCTAGTAATTCCTCGATCCGGCGAATATTATTCCAATGTTGCAAAAGACAAGACATATGTGAAGAGGCTGGATAAAATCATCACGGATGCTATGACAACAAAACTAAGGAAGAGGAATGAAGAAAGAATGAAGAAGAATATTGAGAATCTGGTTGCTGATTTGAAGAAGGTCGCTGAGGAGGTCAAGGTTGAAGAAGTTCAAGTCGAAGCAGTTAAAGAAGAAGATATAAAGATTGTTGAAGAAGTGAAAGAAGAAGTGGTGGTAAATGTAGAAGTTGTAAAAGAAGCTGTTACTGAAGAACAGCAGGTTGGAGAAATTGAGAAGAAGATTGAAAGTTTGGATGAAGTGAAGAATGAGAATTCGAAGGTTGCTAGTGATGTTGGTGATGAAGTTGGTGTTGAGAAGCAGCAGAAAGAAGTTGATCAGACAGAAACTGAAGAAAACACCGAAGTGCCAATCACTGTGGTAAATTCTGATTCTAACATCTTGACTGAAACTGTTGAACAGTGCAAGAAATGCATGGAAACGTGCAGTGCTTGTACTGAAAACGACGAAAGGTTCAGAACAAGAGATGTTGAGTTTACTAAAATCGAAGAAGTTTTTAAAAGTAAATGCAAAGAAATGTTTGAAAATGAAAAGGTTTTAAAAGAAAACAATGAAACGCTTTCAGCAAAATGTAAAAAGATAGAAAAAGAAAATGAAGTTTTGAAAGAAAATGTTTTGAAAAAGACACAAGAATGTGATCAAAAAGAGAATGATTTTCAAGAAATGAAAAAGGAATATGATTCTATAAAATTGGCTTATCACATTACAAAAGAATCATATGACAAAGTAAAAAGTGAAATGAAACTTGTTCAATCAAGATTGAAATATTGTTCTGAAACAACTAATGAGTATAAACGAATGTATGAAATAAAACAACAAGTGGTAAATTCTTACATTGAAGATGTTGCTAAACTTAAGCGACAGATTGCTGATTTAGAATAGGATAACAACAAATTAAAAAGTTATCATGCGTCGTCATATGTGCTTGAACGTATTTTCAACATAAAATCGGATGGGAAAGATTCTGAGCAAAACACGAAAGGTATTGGTTCTGAGTTTCATCAAGTTCCACCACCGGAAAAGTTTGTGTTTTATGATGAGGAAAAGGTCGAAAAAGCTTTCAACCTGGTTGATCAATTGCCAGACAACATTGATGTAACCTATTCCAAATCTGATGATACTCGTGATTCAGAGGTGGTAGGTAAAGTTGTTGAAAGTGTGTTGAAAGAAGAGTCGGTTGATACAGGTAAATCTGAATCACAGGATGAAAATTAAGGTAATTTTCATGATGAATATCTGAAAAACACAAAATCCGAGAAAAATTTGAATGAAGATTCAAAAGGATTGGTTTATACCATGATTGGATTGGACAAATTATTCTTCGATGTTGTATTCCCGATTCAAAATGTGATCTCAGAAAGGTTGATAAAGTTTTCAAGATGGTGGAAATTGAAAAATCTGATATTTCAAAGTTTGCTGGTAAAGGTCACAAAACTTTTTATAACAAACCTGGTTTCAAGAAGAAAAACATGAAGGCTGGGTTGGGTTATAAAAGGAAACAAGATTGGAAAAGAAATGAAACGTCGAATTATCAGGCAAAAATGAATTTTGTTCAAGGAAAAAGTTTTGAAGAAGAAAAAGAATTTCAATTTGGACAACAGTCTAATGAAAAGTTTTATACTCAAAAGAAGAAGCAGCAACCACAGGTCAAAGATGTGTCCAAGAGAACATGTTTCAAGTGTGATCAAATTGGACATCTTGCACGAAAGTGTCCGAATCTGAAACCTGTGGATGTTGACAAAAAGAAGTCTGAAAATGTTGAAAAACAGAAATCTGAGGATGTGAAACATAGGTCAACCAGATTTGATTCAAAACAAACTTGGAGGTATAACACAAACAAGTTTGCTTCGAATCAAACTTGGAAATCGGATCAAACTTGGAAATCAAACCCGAATAGGTTTGAGACTAGAAAGACCTGAAATTCTCACACACCCAGAGTTAGAACAACACAAAGTTGGAGAACAAATGTTGATATGACAAAACCCCAAGAGTTTTGGAAACCAAATGTTGTTCAAAACCAAAGTGTTCAAAAAGATTCACATTTTTACAAACGAGGAACACCTAAAGGTCAAACATGGACTGTTAAGAAACAAGTGATTTCTGAGAATGGTAATCAAAATGAAGATGTTTTTGAGAAAAATGAAAGAAACTATCCAGTTCTACCTGGAAAGATTTATGTTCAGTTACCTGAGTCTAAATAGGCTTGGGTTACTTTGTTCAAGTAATCAAGTAGTCTGAATGTGCAGGTGCTCAACAAAATCAAAGAGTGTGAAAATGGAAGTTGGAGCAGCCTGGCACAACGGCAGGAAGAGGAGGCTGCTGAACCCTGGTTTGGTTGAACAGGGAGTTTATTTGTTTTTCTGTACATAAATAAACAATATTTTCAAAAACCCTAAAAATTTGAAAAAATTAAAAACCAAAAATATGTTTTAGTTTGTTAAAAAACTTGAAAAACCAAAAATATGTTTGTTTTTAAGTTTTGTCAAAAATAGAAAACTACAAAAATATGTGTTGATTGAATATGCCGAAACCCTCACGGTGGAACAAACATGATTACTTTCACAAGATTGAAAAACGGTTTTCAAACTGTCGAAAATCAATGGGTTGTAAATCATGGGGGTAATTGTTGGTATTTTATATTAGATTTTCTACAAAAGTGAGCACATTAAGCAGAAAATGGATGGCTAGACAGAGCTATCAGTATCGGGTTGTCAAATTTTCTTTTAATGATTTTGCATTTTAGGGGGAGAAAAATTGTCAGAAAATACAAAAACATTAGAAAATTTGAAAAAGCAAAAAACATGATAAAATGAAAATTGAGTTTTTGTGTAAAAAAGAGGAAATGATAGTACATCAGTAGACAGTTACAGTATGCTAAAGAAATGTAATGATTTTATAGCGTTAAACAGTCTCACTGATCATATGCGTATAGGTTTTTACACATTTAGTAAACTTTTTCGGGATATAAACCTAAATTCAAACTTGCTTATTTCGTGGGGAACACTACTTGGATATATAGGTAACCCCTGAAATCTCGTTTGAAAGGTCCCTTTTTCTGAGATACTAGGTCTTTATACTCAGTGATATCTGGGGTATTATTCTGGGACTTCTGCTGAATGGAAATTCTGACCTAGTCCCCGCATAATACTTTCCGCATTGCTTGAAACATAGCACCGCCCTCAGCTAAAAAATGATAAAACATTGAAAAATGCTACTCATGGCTGTTGTAAAAAAGATCCTCTAAAGGGGACACACCCAAAGTCAAACCGTCATCTCTCTGCTGAACGGAAGTTCTGACCTGAGCTCTCACGGTTTCGACGTTTCATAATTTATTCCCTTACAGATATCATCTGTGGTATATTCACATGTAAGACTGAATATTGGGATCTGGATACGGGAGTATATTCAAGAGGTGAGACACATGAGTGAGTTTAAGTTCTTAAAATACCTAATTCGTATCCTGAATCAGTTGAAATTTGTGTGAAAATTTAAGTGGATCAGTATATCGACAATCTAAGTGAATTGTTTAATTCTTAATGTGTAACTAAGCTCAACGGTACTTGTAACTTGTCAAAAACTGATATGATCCTCTGACGCATACTCAAACAAAAATATTATCTGTAAATATGTTTGTACATATTTCTTTACTGCTTTATTTTTTCAGAAAAATTCAAAAAGATTTTTGATTCTGCTTTATTTTCGACAACTGATGTCTAAAATGCTGAGTGTCAAAATCTAAGTAAGCTGATTGTGTTTCTGAAAAATAAAACAAGTTCATTAATTTGAAACTTGAAAGTTTTAAAATAAAAAACCAAAAACAGTTTGTGATATCTCCAAGGTCATTAGTTTGGACTTGGAAGATAAACTGTGGGGGATTTGGATGATTATATTGTTAGGATGGCCAGGTTTTCGATTCTGAATCTGCCAATATTCATTAGAAGTGTTTGTTTAAAAAGATTGAGTGAGCCAGGTTACAATTCCTGGATAGCTGAAATTTGAAATGCTGTTACTTATAAATGTTTGAGTGATTGCAGATGAGATTCCAGACTACGATTCCAGAAGCAGAGTCTAAGGGGGAGTCTGAAGACGAGCTAAAAGCAATGGGGAGCTTGTAATCGGAAAGCTAGGTGTCGATCCCAAAGCACGGAAGCTTGACGAAAGGGGGAGCCTGAAGCTGATGGAAGAAGAGAAAGATTGATGGATGATTACAGTGTTAGATAATTTGGAAAGAGCTTAAAGACTGATCAAGACTGAAGAGGTGTCATGATAGAGATTAGACACTGAAGACTTCGTCAATATCCAAGGGGGAGTCTGTTAGTGCACTATGTCTATTGACTTCGTCTTGTATCAAGTCATGTAACGAGATAGGATTGGATAACCAGTGTTCGAGGTGCGAGAAACAGATTTTGAGGAAATAGGTGGTGAGTTCGCTTGAAAGTGTCAAGTGACAGGTTCAAGCGAAATCAACTTAACTGATTTCGCTTGAAGCATCCATGTCCATTTCAAGCGAAACCCCACTACTATATATAGGTGCACTTGGTTGTTCATTTGTAACTTTCGGATCTGAGTAGCGAAGCTTTGCCGAATCTTCTCCAGGTTGTAAATCACTGCTAAATCAATATTAGAGACATTATAATTACATCGAGCGTCCGTATTGCTAAATCAATATTAGAGACATTATAATTACATCGAGCGTCCGTATCATTGATTCCGCCTTTGATTCGGATAAACAACTCTTCTGATCGACTCGTTCGGGTCAATCAACGATCCTACAAGGGCGTCTCGTGCTTCTCTCCATGAATCACAAGCGTCTCTCCATTCACCAACGGAATGCGAATGGTCCTCTCATGGCAAACTATCTCTGCGCGGTTGTTAGACAACCAATCCATCCCAACAACAACATCGAAGCTTCCCAAATCCACCGGTAGAAGATCAATAGAAAATTCGCACTCTCCAAGCTCCAAAGTACAACCCTTAATCACCTCATTCACCTCTACTAACTTTCCATTAGCTAATTCTATCGAGTATGGGACGTCTAGCTTACTTGTAACTAAGCCAACTGTATTCTTAAAGTCTATAGATACGAAACTAAAGTCGGCTCCAGTATCAAACAGAACAGATGCATAGCGTTGGTTAATAGGGAACGTACCGGTAACCACATTTGGATCCTGGTGTGCTTCCCTGGCTCCAATAGTAAACACCCTTCCTCGAGTTTGATTATTCTTAGGGCAATCTGTGAGTGTAATAGGAACGGTTCTAAAAGATGAAGAACGTGGTGCGAATCGATCAATACTGAGGTGCGGAATCCCTCGGCATCGTCAGACAATCATCAACAACGATATCAACGATAAACATGTCCAATTTCATTGAGAAATGTGAAAGTACAAAGATCCTGATGACAATTGGACAGAGCTTCGCTACACAAACTGGCAAAAGGTTCTAAACAATGACCCCTACATATCTATTTATAGGCATAATGGGAGAGGTGGTGTCATCCGGTCGAATGGTCATCCGTCCGGATGGCCATCCGTCCGGATGACCTATGTCATCCGACCGGATCACATATAACAATCAACGTACCGTCTCCCGTTTTTTCTAGATACAAAATACATACATACAAAACTGTACAACGATAAACACAGGACAAAATACGTAGACTCGATACAGACGGAAGCTACAAACATAATGCAGTAACAGACTCCCCCTTGGATGTAGATGTAGTCTGAACTTCTCGCTTCTCTTTTCTTTCCTTAGGAACTCCTCCAACTCTAAGTCTCTGAACTTAGTTTACCAATAGCTACCTGAGTTTATATCCTTTGCAAAACATAGATTAGCCATCTTCTGATACTGTTGCGCTTGAGCTTTGTCAGGACCATCATACACAATTTTGTTGAAGAATAAACAGTCAATGTCTTTCTTCGAACAATTAACCAACCACATTGGATCTAATATGTTTATGCGCCTTGCTTCTCCAGTCTTCTTATTAAATAAATATATCACTGCTTCTGCCGTGCTTTGGTTATACATCCAGCCTTGAAAGTCTTCATAAAAGTCTTGTTCCATTGCACGTAGTGGCATATTCTTTAGGCATCTTGGAGGCTTTATCCTTAGAGTTATATCTTTTTCACCTGTGACTGCATCAAACTTTATGTCTTGCTTAGGAAAGTGCGCCTTCCAATATGGGAACTTGTTCTTTTCCTGGAGCTTGATGTAGTTCCACAACTTTTGGTCATGCATCTTCACGTTTGGACCGTAGTAGAACTGTTTAATATTTTTCGTCTGCACGAGCTCCTCCACATCCCACCATGGGAGTGTTTTAATATCTGAAAAGAACTCAAAGTATTGAACCCCATGCTCCCTTCTAATAGCATACACCTGAAGGTCTTCAAGATAACCCCAAGAAAGAATGTCACCCAGAGATTTATCTAGATGATCCGTGAAATATTGAAGTGGCCTCTTGAACTTTCTCTCCTTCGGCATCACTTTAAACCAATTCTTCCTTCCTTCTAACAACTCTTCCTGTGGAACTATCTCTGGAATACCTTCAGTAATTATCTTTTCCACTACTTTCCTCCTAAATTCATCTTCATTATGTGTATTGAACATTTCAGCGAATGTCGGAAAAGTATCATCAACTCCAGAATAGTGAAAGGGTGTATCTTCATCGGATACATCAGAACCCTCTTCAACTATAACATCATTGAAGTTGTCTTCTTCATTGGCTAAATTAAAAGTGTATTCTCCCTCGGGCGATGGTGGAATTTCATCCTCAATATCAAACTTTAAGTTACCATCATCCATCCCCAATTCATCTAACATCTCTTCTCTCGTCCTAGGCACCTCTAACTCCCCCTCAAACGAAGAATGCAAGTAAATAACTTTGAGCTGAGTTAGGAATACCTGATCAACATGTTGTTTGCCAGAGGATGAAGCCTCATGATGTAGATCCTCCTCTTGCTCATTCAGTTCATCATTTAAGAAGTCATCAAGCGTATGTTGAGCTGCAGGCTTTACTAACAACCCTGTTGCCCCTTGATCATCATCGTCGTCTTTGAAATCATCCCATGAACGATCATAATTATCAACAGCATCAAGAATATCTTTTAATTCTGGATCCTCTTCCTCCTCTTCTTTCTCTTCGTGACCATCTTTCTGTTCTTTATAACAAAGTAATTTTGTATCAGAATCATTTTCATATGAGCTCCTTGAGATTTTATCGCCTTCCGTTTTCGTTGATCAACTTTCACTAAACGGATAACCTCTTTTAAACTATAAGGTAATGAAAAGGATTCACCAATAAGGACAAAACTTTGTTCTGGATCAACTTCATTCTCAACATCCATGTTTACCTCTTCAGCATTCACTTCTGCATCTATCATTTCAACATCAGTACCTTCAGGATGACTAGAAGATCCTGCAACCTCTTCAGTTTCAACTGCCAATCCTTTCTCTTTCTGCGTTGCTTCTTCAGCTAACTCCTTTTCCCTTTAAGCTCTTCGTTCCTCGACCCTTTGAATCTCCAAGTTATTATACACAGCTTAGACATTGATTCCAAGCTTGTGTTCCATTACAGTGTATAACATATTCAGCTGGTCATCTTTCACAACTTTGTCTGCCCTTAGAGCTTCACACTGTTGCCTTAGAACTTTGTTTTCATTTGACGTAGATTCATGCAACTCACCGATCATTTGATGAAGTTTCTTGTTAGTTTCACTTAACAATTTATACCTTTCATTTACTTCTGCTAACTCTGCAGTGAGTCTGTCAACAAATTTAGCATTATCTCTAAAGTCATCAGTCAAATCATCAATTCTTTCTGCATGATCATTCACTGCTTTCTTCATCTCTTCATTCTTTGCCATTACCTTTTCAAGCTTCGTTTTCAACTCATCACGCTCAGCTTCTGCTTTCCTCTTTGCTTTCTCAAGAAGACTAACTTCCTTTGTGAGCACATTTATATTTCCTTCATTGAATACATCAAAATCACCTTCTGGAAGATCAGGTGGAAATTCACCATGAACTTCCGGAAATCCATCAAATAAACCAGAAGAAGTATCTTTCTTTTCAGGTGACTTCTTTGGATCATCATGAGTATGAATAGTAGAATTTATTGGTGGTGGTGGAGTACACTCTCTTTCTCCCATAAACTCTACCTCATCATCATCTTTCTCAGCTTCAACATTCTTCTCAACTCTTTTAAAGATAGGTGCTTTCTTTTCAACATCTGGACCCTTGGTAGTTTCATCATGCTTTTCAACCTCTGGAGCTTGAACACTTTCAACTTCAGGAGTTTGAACACTTTGATCTTCAACCTCTGGAATACTTTGAGCTTGTTGAACTTCTAGAGCTTTAACACTTTGAATTTCAGGCATTGATGCTGCTCCCTTTCTTTCTCTAACACTCCTTGGAATAACACCTGTTTGAATAGCTTTACGCTTCCTAATAACTTTCTTTTTCATTTCTTGAGGTGTTGGAATATAAGTTGAATCCTCTTCATCACAACCCTTCTTTTTCTTTGGAGGCTTCACTTTTAACTTTATCTTTCGGACGCCCAACTTTGATGTGTCATATCCAGGTTCTGTATCACTTGAATCACTTTCGGATGCACTGGAATCTGTATGCACAACTCCTTCAGCTTCCTTTTCTTTCAATCTTTCAGCTTCAACGTTCTTTGCAGAAGTTTCAGCTTCCTTTGCAGCTTTAGCACCTTGATCCTTTGTAGCAGCTTCAGTTTGCTTTATGTAGTCATCAAAAGACAAATTCAAGTACTCTACACCTTTGTTGATCAAGTCTGCTAGTGGAATCACTGGCTCATCGACCAACCTTGGTGGTGATTTCTTCTTTGTTGGCTCTGGAAAACAAACATCAACATTTATTAGTATGATATATCAAAGAATAATCTACCAACCTTTCATGTGCTCCCCCTTTCCAACTTTACCCTTAATAACAATCTTCGGTGTCACCCCTTTAGGTGATATGTTAGGAGTCCTTTTTCTCTTTCCATCTTTCTCAAACCAAAACCTTAACATCTTCTCATGCATCTCAATTAACGTTCACTTTCATCCTCTGAATTACTTTCTTCATGTCTCCAATGATTATTTGCAGGTGCCACATAGTTTGGATTTGCAATCTTTCCAATCATCCTCTTAACTCTTGGCTCCTGATCCTCTGTCAGACCTTTATACTTGATCAAGCTATTCAATGTCTCACTGCTCATGTGTTGTAACTTTAGTTCATCAGAAGGATCTTTTGGAAGATTTGGCACTTGATCATCTAGCAGCATTTGAATGAATCTAGGGTACATTATATATTTCTCACCCTTGATGTTATCAACCATATGCTTAAAAATGACCTGAGAGATGTTGTAAGGCCTATTCAACACCAGACATGTAATAATGTTCATAATGTAGTCCGATGTCTCATCATAAGCCCCCTTTCTGTGCGATAAAGCATGCACCACACAATGAATCATAAACTTATAAGGCCTACAGAATCTATATTTCAGATATTTATCATTCACATGACCTGTGTAACCCATTCCGAACCACAAACCCATGCTTAAACGTTCAGGAATAATTATAGGGTCGTCATCATTATCTTTCAAATCTAGAACCCTTCTAACATCTGCCACTGTAAACTTAACTTCTATATCTATATCATTTCCTTTCTCATCTTTCTTCTTCACTGCCGAATATATCATCTTTTCTTTTTCGTGGTATCTCGCAGACTTCCAAAACATTCTTACATGTGACTCATAGCATTTATGTTTTTCTGTCAATGCCTTAGCAATTCTACTTTCCTTTAAAAATGGCACTATAGCTTTGAACGGTTCCATATTCGCATAGTTCTCATCTAAAATATAGTAGATGTTGTGATTTGCGTGCCAATCAGATGCTCTTGCCTGCAAAAATATCAACGTTAAAGTCTGCACACATATCAAGACATAATAGTAAAAAATGACAAACTTTCAAAAATTTTCAAAATTTTTCTAACACCTTGGCTCAGTACACTCTATATAGTACTGATGATCGGATGGCCATCCGATCGGATGAGCAATATCCATTAAAGATCAAAACAGTTCAAGACATGTGCATTTGGATCCGATAGCCATTCGATCGGATGGTGATCCGATGTCATTCGTTCCAAATGATATGAACAGATAAGTACTTTTGAAAGACATGTGAATGTATTTTTTTTGGATCGGATGGCGCTCCGATCGGATGGTCATCCGATCAGATTACCATTTTATTGAAAACAACAGTAACAGTAATGAATAAGCATGAACATTTAAGTGAGATGAATAACAGTTGAACCATTTGAACAAAAATACTTCGAATATTTTCAAACACTTGAAAAAAATTCAAACACTAAGGTGTCGGATGGTCGTTCGTACGAATGACTACAGTGAACTGAGCAACAAGTATATCAAGTAACGAATGGCAATCCGATCAGATGGTCATTCGTTAATGTGTAACTTGAACTTCTTCAAACACTTCAATACTTATCCGGTCGGATGGCAATCCGATCGGACGAGTATAACATCAGCAAATGAAATAAGAACAATATCTAGTGCAATCCGATTGGATAAGTGACGTCAGCATGTTCGATACGCAGTTCATGATTTTGATCAACTTGAACGTGTTTTAGCTCGAATTTTGAATTGAAACTTTGAGGGATTATGCTATTACAAATTCCAGTCAGTTTGATGTCAATTTTAGTCCAATTTGTCCGTAAATTGTCTGTCAATTTTGAGTTTTCTGAGTTTTAGGTGTGAAAATATGAAAAACGGATAGAAATGTAGAAGAAGATGATGAAATGGTCAAAGTCTCCGGTGAGATTTGACTGAAAACAGCTGAAATCCTCGTGAAATCGCTGTAACTATCTCCGATTTGACCTCCTGTGGCTCTGATACCACTTGTGAGTGTAGCAGGAACGGTTCTAAAAGATGAAGAACATGGTGCGAATCGATCAATACTGAGGTGCGGAATCCCTCGGCATCATCAGAGAATCAACAACAACGATATCAACGATAAACATCTCCAATTTCATTGAGAAATGTTAAAGTACAAAGATCCTGATGACAATTGGACAGAGCTTCGCTACACAAACTGGAAAAAGGTTCTAAACAATGACCCCTACACATCTATGTATAGGCATCATGGGAGAGGTGGTGTTATCCGGTCGGATGGTCATCCGGTCTGATGGTCATCCGTTCGGATGGCCATCTGTCCGGATGACCTATGTCATCCGACCAGATCACATATAACAATCAACATACCATCTCCCGTTTTGTCTAGATACAAAATACATACATACAAAAATGTACAACGACACATACAGGACAAAATACATAGACTCGATACAGACGGAAGCTACAGACATAATGCACTAACACAATCCCACTTATAATGATCCATGTCACCGCAGCCATAACATCCCTGGCCGCGTCCGTGCCCATTACCGCCCTGGTTGTTGTTGTTGTTTCCTCCATGATTTCCATTACCCGCTTGATTTCCGTTTCCATTTATGTTCCCATTTCCTCCCTGATTGTTATTACCTCCCTGGTTTCTGTTTCCATACTGGTTTCCATTCCCACCACGATTACCATTACCACCCTGATTTCCATTCCCGCGTCCTGCGCCATACTAGCACGTATCCTTGGAATGTCTAATCTTCCCACAGTTTTCGTACTTCTGAGTCCTGCACGGACCGGTATGATGTTATTGGCACCTATCACACTTGGGTAGAAATCATGCACACCCTTTTCCCCTATTCTCAATGTTTATTGCGCCAATCTGAGCCTCAGCTGGCGGGTTGGTATCTCTGCGCTTGTTGGCATTGTTGTTGTTTGCTCGGGTGCTCTTCTTGAAATTCGTGAACTTCCTCTTATTGTCACCCGAGGACTCCACATGAGTCTCCTTCTTTTTCGTCTCAGAGATAGAAAACTTTCCCAAACGAACCGCCTCCTCAGTAAGTGCCACACTTAGATCAATAGCCTCAGCAATAGTCGGAGGCTTGGAAGCAATGACCATACTTAAGATCTGAGGTGTCAATCCCCAGATAAACCGCTTGATCCTTTTGAATTCTGGCTCAACAAGATATGGAACAACCCTCGACAAATCAAGGAAACGCTGGATATACTCTGCTATTTTCGGACCATCCATCTTTAGGTTCCAGAACTCTGTCTCCAGTTTCTGGATTTCAGCTCGTGAGCAGTACTTCTTGCGCATCAACTCCTTAAGCTTATCCCAAGTTAGCGCGTATGCAACAGTTTCGCCCAGTGTTTGAACTTGGAGGTTCCACCATGAAAGTGCTCCATCCATAAATAATCCAGAAATATATGTAACCCTTTGTTCAGGAGCACACTTGCTCATCCTCAACAAGGAGTCGGTTTTCTCGACCCAACGAACAAAAGTGACAACACCTCCAGTACCATCGAAGTTAAGAGGCTTGTAATCCAGAAATTGCTTGTAAGTACAGCCTGTAACACAAGCAACACAATTCACACGTGGGAATTAGTAAAGCACAATCAGAAATAGCCAAAAGATTTGTAATGTGTCTTGGGTGACTTAACATTACCAGTTGGGGGGTTATTTCCAGAGGTACCACCGCTATTCTCCGAGCGGATGGCCTCGTGCTGAGCAATAGCTTGTGATATGCGTTCTTGCAGTTTGGCTTCGGTCCTGAGCAGTGTGTTGTTGGTATTGACGTTTCATCGGGGAGGCATATTTCTTCTAGTAAGAAGATCAGGTAGATTAGGCCTTATTCATTAAATAATTGCCTAGGAGGCGTACATATATATATTTAACATAAGCAATTATCACAACAAACAACCTCACAATAGTATAATCATCACATAAACAGATAAATCAACAATGTATTTAATGAGAACACGACTATTGAGCTTCTCATATATATTCCACCACAAGATACATTGTTTTTAAATAGTAGCATATCAAAAGTGACACGAGGTCACACTACCCCGGTCATACAAGTTTGTAATACACATGTCTTCATAATCTTGGGCTAAATTGTAGTATTCTCATCAAAATGTGGTACCTGCATAAAACCAAAAATCTTGGATGCTGATGGCGGTGGGGGAGGAGGGAAAAAGATAACGCTGCGAATGTGAGCGAGCTCCTCCTCAAGCTCGTGAACGCGGCGGACAAGGTAGCTGATCTGCTGCTCTGCCGTAAGGAATCGGACATCGAAGTCCTCGGTGGAAGTAGATGCAGCAGATGGAGGAACAAAAGGAAATGGGGAACCAGATGGAGGGTATGGTGGAGTCAACTCAAGCTGAAGGACTCTGCGGCTGTGTATCTCGAACTGCAACTGCAGGGATAGGAGTAAATCATCATGGGTATAGCTGACGTGGTGTGAAGGGTGATACGGATCTGAAATGGGCATCGTGTAAGGAGGGAACCACCTAAATGGCTCGTCAAGTGGGTCTGATGTAAATGGAGTGAACTGTGGAATGGGTGGAAAGTCAGCCGATGCAAACGGGTCGAAACTCAGTGGCTGACTAGAGGTGCCCTCCCCTGGGCGGGGAGCTGGAATCTCGTGTCGAAAAACAATGGGAAGGTCGGTACGGTGCTCATCAGACACAAAAGGAGGAACATCAACAGTGGGTGGGGGCTGTGGAACAAGTGGTGCAACAGGAGGTACGCCAAAAGGAACTGGATCAAGATCTGGGACATGATTGGGGACAGGTAGAGGAGTGGGTACACGGACTGGAGATGAAGGGGCGACAGACATCGCATCATCATCAGTAGTATATAGTCGCAGTCCTGCAGCCTGCAGGGCCGAAGAAGTTACAGACTCAAAGGAGTCTGCAACATAGTGTATACTGGAATCAATGGAGATGTCGATAACTGACACAACAGGAGATGGTACGTCCCACACAATAACATCATCCACCTCCCCATCACCCTGCTCGCCTACAGGGTGATCGCCCGCAAAAATGTCAAAGTCGTCATCAAGAAGGTCATCAAAAGGCCAATCCTCTGGAGGAATGGCAACGAGGGGAACAACATCTAGAATAGGGGCGACAAGGTGCTCACCATCGGGGTGACCGATGATGAGGTGATCATGAATAGGAATAGGAAGTGCAAAAATATCATCGATAAGAACGTCATCAGCAACCAGGATGTTGTCCCCAAAATCAGGCAGCACGAAGGGCTGGAAATCATCATCGTCATCAGATATCACATCCGGATCGCTCTTAGTGTCCGAAGTAAAGACCTCTGGGTCCGATGCTATCTCGTCATCTGATGCAACGACCATAGGGTCGTGCTCCTCGGATAACCCGCTCTCTAAAGAAGACATCAGTACCTGTAACATAAAAATCATGGCATATGCGCATATGTTAACTACTATCACTCGGTATATGCAGGCAAAGATAGGCATTTTGTAACATGTATTCACGTCATCCCTACGTGGGACCTTTCTTAACTTAACAAGTCTACCCCATGCAAACTAAACCACTAACTGTGTCCTTACCCGTGTTCCATTCTTTCCTTTGTAATATGTTTGTTCCATGGATCTTGGCGTTTTGTAAATGCAATGAAAAATATTTTGTAAAAATATTTTCATGAGGGAGTATTGAAATCCAATCAAGGATTGATAATAACAGTATTGAAATTTGTCATAACTTGTGTGAGTATTATTAAAATCAAATCAATGATTTATAATAATACTTTGGATATCCATCTAAGAATCTAACATATGAAGATATTGAAGATTCTACAAGGAATTGGATACTTGAACTTGAATCAATTGAACACATAAATCCTAAAGTGATTCGGATAACGCTACAAGAGTAATACAATAAGAACACTTATATATAGGAAGTACCAGCGGCGTATGTCACACCCTGACTTTTGCGGAAGCGTATGATGTGTGACTTGCTCAATATCATTGCATTCAATTATAACAAACAACTATATGATTAAAACAAGATGTCCATCCATTCAAAAGTTTTAAAACAATACAAACACAAGTTGTTTAGTACCAACCAACATCCTTCAAGTTTAACGTACAAACCATCCAAATACTAAGTTCCAAAAAGGACTTTTAACAAAAGACATTAAAAACCAAGGCTTTGTTCATATATCTTATCAAGGATAAGATATACAATTCAAACCCTTCCAAAACAGGATGAAATCAATTCTTGAAATTACTTCTTGAAACTTTCAAACGCCCGCCAGATCCAAATTAATTTCCTGAAATACATGTAATTTGAAAACATCAACAAAAGTTGAGCGAGTTCATGTGTTTTTGTATGTGAGCTCGAATAATCTTGTAAACATTTAACAGAATTCCTTTAATAACCGGTATGTAAAGCGTCTATGAATAGATCATTAATGTTTTGCAAGGACATTAATATGTGTGGTGCGTAGGAAGTTCTCAAACCTAGCGAATTTCCTTCGGTCCATCCGGCGGGAACGACATAGTCACCACATGCGGCCACACAAGGACCCATGGGTGGGGCTCGCTACACCCAGATAGATCTACCACTCATGCCCCTCAGTCTTAAACTAGATTAATGGCACTTAGGAGAGATACTACATCATCCACGTGATCTAAAAATTCATTCTTTAGCTAAACCATACCATTGAAACATTTGAACATTTGAAACATGTATCTCACCCCCGATATTTATAAAACCGAAAACAGTTAAAAGAAAAGGGGGACATGAACTCACAGATTTGCGTCCGTTATCCTGTGTACCCAAAGTATGTTTCCTTAAGCCGTACTATAACCTACACACGTGCTACGTTTTATTAGATGTTTAGGTCGTGTAACGACTCTTAGTCTTAGTTGTTTATTAAGACTTATTTTGGAATTCTTGGTATACTTTGAGTTACATCTTTAATGTACATTATATAATTACAAAGTATATAATTGTTAATTAAAATAATAATATTTTAACTTTAATTATATTTATCCATTTTTTGGAATATTGTTAAAACAATATATTTTTAACTTGGTTTATTATGTATTTCCACATATGTATTTTCCCATGTATGGGTATACTTGTACTTTTGTATTTTCATACTTGTGTATTTTGCCAAGTATTGGTGGTGTATTCCTGTCTATATTTGTACGTATATGAATACGTATTTTCTTGTATTTATTAAGTATTTTATACTTAATTTTGTAATTAATTTTTCAGAATATTATTTTTAGACAACTAAAACTCACCAAATTTATATTCTTAAAATATTCATGTTTTAAGGGAATTTTTATAGAAAAATATCTATAACTTTACTTGGCAAAAATAAATATACCTTCATATATATCTAAAAAATAATATATATTTATAAGATTAGATTTAGAAAATATATATTTCTAATGTTCACCCAAAATAATATATTCTTAACTTGTTTAAGAAAATATATATTTTTCTCCACTCAAAAATAATATATCTTCAAACTGTTTAAGAAAATATTTATTTTTTTCTACTCAAAAATAATATATTTTCTATTTGTCAAAATGTGATATATTTTGTAATAGTTATAAAAATCCATATTTTACCGTTTCTTCGGTTTCAAAAATAACGTTCGTCACATTTGTTAAGTTACGAATTTATTTCCGGAATATATATACTTATAGTCCATACGTCCGATTGTCCAATATTCGGGTATAAATTATATATTTATTTTCTTGGGATTTTGGTAATATTTTATATTTCAAATTTTGGTATTTTGGTGTGGTATATTATTTTCAAGTTTCTAAAATAATATAACTAATACAAATAATATACAAGTAACACATAATTTGTGACATCTAAATATAGATTTTCCTAAATATATACTTAGTCATTTTTATTATCAAAAATCAACCTCTAATATTTGTAATTTTTGTACTAAAAATTATAGCAAATTTTTATATGAAAACCATGATCAAAATTTACTTATAAACACTTGTTTAAAAATATTTTTCTAAGTGTTTAATTTCTACAAAAATTTTGTCATAGTTTCCCCTTAAAAATGGAGGTTTCCGAGCTTATAAGCATATCATTTTCCTTTAAAAACTCATCAACAATTTACACATAACTTACCATAAGCCTTAAATATGCAATTTCACAATATGTCAAGAACTTGAAGTTTAACAAAAATGTGTAGTAATTTCACATGTTGTTTAGTAAGCTTATTTATCTCTAAAAACATGGTTATTATGTTATTAAACTCATTCTTGTGAATTTTCACTCTTTACAACTTTAGTGATGATTTTTCAAAAATTAATCTTCTTGTATTTTTCTTGTTACCAACACTTTACTAGCTTTGATTTAACGCCTAAAACAAGATTACTTTCTTTAAAAACCAAGTTCATGTTAAATCTTGTAATAAACTTTGGTTTCTTGAATATATTATCTTTGAAATCTTTTATTCTCAAGACATATAACTTGTAGAAATAATCATCATTCACTAAAACAAGTTCACCATCAAGTTCATGATTCACATAAAGGATGATCATTACAAATTTCTCAAGATCTATCCTTACACTTGCTAGATCATGTGTTTAATCATCATCTAGCAAGTCTCATATGATGATCTCATCATAATCACAAGAAATCAACAAACAAGTTTAACACATACACTAAAACAACTTGATCTTCATGTTATTAAGCTTTATGTTCAAGATCATCTTCATGTTTTGTTGAGTTTATTAAGATTAACAAGTTACCTAACACTTTAACCACTAGAATTAGAAGTATAAACAAGGTTTAAGGAGCTTACTACTGGCTCTAAGGCTAGGGGAAGAACAAGTATGAAGATGATGAAGAAAAAGAGTGGATAAAAGCTCCTAGATGAGGTCCTTCCACTTCCAATGCTTCCAAGCTTCTTAGTTATCCTTCCTACACCTTAGAGAGCCCTTAGATTGTATAAGAATGGAATGAAAATGGAGGTTGTGTGTGAGTGTATGTGAGCCGAGAATGAGAGGGGAAGAAGGAGGTGAAATGGTGAGTTTGAAAGTGATGAATGAAAGTGATGAAGACCTTGTGGTTTAAATAAAATTCTTCCAACATCTTGTTATCCTTTGTTTTTTTTTTGTTTCAAATCTATTACGCATATCAAATAAAATATTACAAGAAAATCAAGGGGGGACCCTTTGATGAACCGTCAATTGAGGGGGGGGGGGGGTATGGTTGGATTTTAATGATGGTTAAGCAATCTAGTTAGAATGTAAGTGTGATGTTTAGTGTTTTAAGTGTTTAGTGTTTATAATAGTTAGAATGTAAGTGCATGTAATAATGATAAACGTTCTTGCAACATGAAATGCATTTGTATGTATATGGCAGAAATCAAAAAATCATCCATGTCATTGGTTCAAGTACACACTGTCATTAAAGAACAATTACTGTTACATTGTACGGAAATACATGGAAAAGTGACAGTTGTCGCAGCATCCACCATGTTCTTATGGTATTACACTCGTTTCGTTATCTAAACCACAACTAACCACATAAACACATAAATCATCAACTTGTCATTAGCTTGTAAACACGCAATAAAGTACACAATGAATCCAAACAAGGACTTCAGTTGTACTTTAAACATCCCACGAGTATCTAACTATGAAGATAAATAGACACTACAAGAATCTGGTTTTCATCACATCGTCTCGTCACATACGCATTAAAGTACACAATTAAATCCAATCAAGGTCTTCAATATTAGCACTTTAAACATCCTACAAGAATCAATCTATGAAGATAGATAGATGCTATAAGGATTTGGTTACGTCACATCGTCTTGTCAAATACGCATTAAAGTACACAATTAAATCTAATCAAGGACTTCAATATTTGCACTTTAAACATCCTAGAAGAATCAATCTATGACGATAGATAGATGCTTAAAGGATTTGGTTTTGTCACTTTGAATCACTGAATCATAACATCCTAAATCCTAATGGTGATTTGGGATAACGCTATGAAGGGTAATACAATAAGCACACTTATATATAGGAAGTACCAGTGGCGTATCCACCATGTTCTTATTGTATTACTCTAGATTCGTTATCTAAATCACCAACAATCTCTACAGATAAACAATAACCATCGCTTTGTAAAGTACTTCTTAAAAATCTCACTATGAAGATAGGAAGATCTAAGACTGTACTTCAAATATCCTAAAAGAAACTAACGATGAAGATAGATAGATCTTATAAGGATTTGGATAATTGTCGTGTTTGCAAATGCGGAATAATACACATAAAAGCACTTAGTAAACACATATATGCCATACATTTGAAAATAAATCGGTTACACATATGAATCACCCCAAACCATTTGAAAGCATCAAAGAGGGGAGCTATGTACTCACTTTGGATTGCGTATAAGTCTTGGAATAAAGATCAATTAAAGCTCGAAGGATCACAGAATCAAGTGGCACATAGTATAGATAACTATGCTTATAAGTCGGTACACTAATCGGAGGATCAGATAGAATGAGGTTTCATAAACCAAATGAGTGTCGGAACTCAGGTGAATTATTTAATAAACCTAACATTCTGATTTGGAAGTAATCCTAAGTGCTTTTGACCCGTTAAGGTAGTTTACGCTACTTTAACGTGTCATTTGCGTAAATACGCGTTCGGATGGTTAGATATTAGCTATGATAAGTCTTAAATGCCCAAACATGTTTGAAAATGTTATTACATCAGTTTAGGTGTTAAAAGTTTGATTACATATGCTTAAAATGAATTTATGTGCAAAAAGGGCATTTCGGTCATTTTCAAAGGGCATAATAACGACTTATCATACAACTAACCAAACAAAGTGACCATAAGGTATAAACTCAGAGGGTTATTCCCTATACAAATATGGTCACAAATATGTGTTTAGTTGGATCCTAAGATCGACCAAACGGGTCGGATTCGAAAGTCAAAGCGGTGGTCAAACTGCTCGACTTACGACTATAAATAAGCACTAAACTAGAAGTGATGAGTTAAACATGACAAAACATGTTTAACTAAGTTGAAAAACTGATTTGATATCAAAACAAAGTGTTTTGATAGCCGAAAATAGTTCCGTCGTAAAATGCACATAAACATGCATTTTGATCGAAACTTTGACTCGTCACTTCGACAAGTAAACGTGGTAATCAGTAGGTATAATCGCAAGGGATTATAACCATCGTGATTACGATCACATTGCAAAGTTCAATTGAACTTTGTCTTGAACAATTCATGGTCAAAGCCGAAAGTCAAACATTTTTTGACTTTTAGCTTGAAATAGCTAAAAATAAATAAACAAGACTAGTTAGAACACTCACTTGTGTTCTAGGATGAAGAAAACTCAGTTAGGAAGCCTCCAACAAAGTGGTAGCCTCCAAGTAGAGCAGATGAAGAAGAAAAGAATGAATGAGCAAGTTGGAAGTGACATGGAGTTGGCTATTAATATTGTTCATGGATTAACAAGATCATGCCAAGTGTTTGTGTAATGCCCAAGGAAGCATATGATCATTCCAAGTGTGTGGACAGGAATGACCTTGGAGGACACTTAAAATAGCCCACAAGATTGGAAACAATGATAGGAAACAGGCTGCAAACAGCTGCGAAGCTGTTTGGAAGGTTCTTTGATCTGCAGTCTCTTGCGCCCCACGACCCAGAGTGAGTCTTCTGTCGCGCCCCATGAGCCAGATAGGGCAGACTTCCAGAATTTGGCAAAACAGGTCCCTGCAGCCTCTAAACTTGTTTTTCGATGCCTTTAACCCCCGTTAACCCAATTTTAAGGCTTTACAAGGATGTTAAAGTATAGGGGACTTGAAATATGCTTGGAAATATCATGGATGTCGGCTTGTTTGGCTGTACGGTTGCGTTTTTCGGTTAATTACAACGGAAGTTGTAACGAACGCTAAAACGATCCAAATTGCGAAACGAATGGTATTTTGTCATTCCGATCACTAAAATACAATATTTTAATGTTTACAAAAATTTTTGGATGAGCAGATATGGTCTGAAAGAAGAATATGCGCGAATTGGCATACTTTCGCAGTTTTGACGCTTTTAGTCCCTATGATCAAATAAGCATATTTTCACATACTGAATGTAACAACCCGCACTTTCGCGCTCGTTACTCTCGTTATGCCTAGCACCAGAGATTCGGATCATAATGTAAACTATATCTCTTACTACGCTACATCGCATACTTTCGCACTACATCGCTTATTTTAACACGCTACATCACACTTCACAACACTTACGCTTAAAACGCTTTCATTTACACTACTACATCATGTGAGTATCTAAAATACTCGCTCGCTCTCGCACCATCGCAACGCAAATGCAACGCAAACTCTAAATGCTGATTTATTTATATTACTTGCATTATTATTATGTGTTTCAATGTTAAATGAGTTATAAGTGTCGTGTTGTGTGTGAATACTTAATGCCTTGCTAAAATACTTAAAGTACCCGAACTAACTAACGCAACAAAACGCACCAAACGAACATCCTGCACGCAAAACGTAAGTTTTCCACACAAAACTGGCCCCTTCGAACGAAGTCAGCAGCTTCGTACAAAGGCACTGCCTTCGTACGAAGGCAGCCAGCTTCGAGCAAGGTCACCAGCTCTCCTCTATAAATACCCAAGCCTCCTCATTCATTCTAACTTGCTGCCATTCTCTCCAAAACGCTGCCGAATTGTTGTCTGTCTGTTTTCCAAGTAAGATCTACTAATTTTACACGTTACACAATGTTTTCCACTACGATTTTACATGATTTTATCTCCGATTTCATAAAAGCTCCTCTATTTTCACCAAACTCCATCTTTTTCATCTAAACTTCTCTATTTATAAGAAAACCTTCATTCTTTTTACAAATCCTTCATCTTTTTCATCAAATCTTCTTATTTTCCTACGGATCTACACTTGAACGAGTGATTTGGGTTTAGCTTTGGCTTCCCAAGTTGTAGATCTGAAGATCTTGCACTCATCAAGTGTTCATTCCAAGTAAAAACCCTTTTACACAAAATTGGACCAAAACCGACACATATTTCATTCACTGGATAGTGGGACGAGGTGGTGTCGAAACCGTTATGTAAAGGACTCAAAAATACATCCGATTCAGGTGAAAATACAGCTCCGAACGCAAAAACAGCCACTTGTGAAAACTGGGCTGTTCTGTGCGAAGCCCCGGTTTCGTACGAAGGCACTGCCTTCGTACAATGGCACTGGTTTCACACAACCCAGCCCAAGTTCTCACCTGTGACTCGAACAAAGACCTCTTCGGCTCTAAGTTTAATCAGTAGCTTAAGGCGGGAGGGATGAACACTCGATTTTGGACACGGAAACAAGCTGCCAGTACGAAGACACTAGCTTCGTATGAAGGCACCCCTTCATACCAAGTGTATGTTTCCCACTCGACACTTTGATTCGACCGTTTCAACACTTTGGTAGACTTGTGCACTTCTGTTCCCATACGCAGGTTGATCCGGCGCTCCTTCCAACCCATTTCCAGACTGTGTTTACTTCCTAAGCATGCACTGTGAGTATACTTGACCCCTTTTCACTTTAAAATGCACCTTTTGGGGGTGTAACATACGTTCATACATAAACACACTTATCAAAACACACTACATGCTTAAACTGTTTATCACACGCGAATGACCAATATACATATTTACACGTGATGCTTAATACATATGTGCTAGGACATTTACTCGTTGATGTTCCACCTTAGCTAGTATGGTACTATAGTTCGACTCACACCCGACGTGGTATTGTTAAGGAACTTCACACCTCTCCTTCGCAGTAATCTCGGGACTTAGCTTGAGTGTTTGTCTAGTTAGTTTATATGTTGTGTTGTATCTCGTTTATGTATGTGGAAATTCGCAACGCTTTTATCTATTTACTACTATATCAAACCTGTATACTTGCCAATACATTTTAGTATCAACATTATTTTAACATATGTTGCAGGTTAATCGCAGGTTATCCCGAATCAAGATTAGGCTACTTTAGATACGCCTAGACTATGTAGGATCGTTGAATCGATCAAATGAGTCGATCAGAATAGTTCTAATCCAAACCAAAGGAGGAATTCAATGATTCGGACATGATTGCATCTTGTTTAACACTAGGAATTACTTTAAATGTCGATTAGATTGATTTCACAATGTTTTACAGGCTTGGCGACACTTCGGCAGAGCTTCGCTACCGGAATCAGAAGTTCCAAATGAAAACCCAAAACCTCCTATATATAGGCAAGCCACTTCGCATGAACCAGCATGGTCCAGGTTGTGCGAACTGGCCAGTTCGCACGAATTGGTCACTTCGCATGAACCTGTTGGTTCAGCTCAGTTTCCCAATTATTTCGTACTACGCGTCTTGGTCTATCAATTCTATTACATGACTCGATACAAGACGAAGTCAACCGACATATGCACCAACAAACTCCCCCTTGGATGTTGACGAGTCTTCAGTACGAGTCTTCAGTACGTCGAGTCTACAGTCTTGATCGGTCTTTTCGCTCTTTCAAAATGTCTTTCTCTGTAAGCATCCTTCAATCTCTTTCTTTCTCTCGCTCATCAGCATCAGCAGCTGAGTCTGGCTCTTTTAAACTTCAAACTCCCCTTTGCTAACAGACTCCCCCTTAAATTGTTCCGGGATCGCAATCTGACATAGCTTTCACAGGTTCAGGAACGATTCCTGGCTCTTCGTAGCAACACGGGGATCTGCACAAATCTCTACCCAAAAGTAAATTTCATAATTTTTATCATTTAACAAATTTAGAAACCACTGGTAGATATCGTTCAACATCAACAATAGTTATATCAAGTTCAAATTAATGACCTTGATTAACTAACCATAAAAACATCTTCAAAACATCACTTATAACAATTTTCATATTATTTCAAACTTAATTTTTCAATTCAAACAAACTTTCCCAACCCACTGTTGTTCATCATTTTTAGCACTCGGGATTTTGAAAATCTGCTTTTCAACATCAGTTGTCGAAAATAAGATAAAATAAAATCTTTTTGTATTTTCAAAATTTTATGCTAAAACATACTAATGAAAAGCAGTAACAAAATATTTACAGACAATATTTTTTGTGAGTTTGTGTAAGAGGATCATATTAGTTTATGACAAATCACTAGCACCGTTGAGCTTTAAACACTTTAAGTTCTAAACGATTCACTTAGATTGTCAGTATACTGATCCACTTAAATTTTCACACAAAGTTCAATTGTTTCGAGATACGAGTTTAAGTGTTTTACAGAACTTAAACTTATTCTCATGTCCCACCTCAGAATATACTCCCGTATCCAGACTCCTATATTCAGTCTTACTAGTGAATGTACACTAATGAAATCTGTAAGGGGTAAATGCGAGGCCATGAGAGCTCAGGCTATTGCTTCCGCAAAATCAGAGAGATGATGGCTCGTCTTTAGGTGTGTTCCCTTTAGAGAATCTTTTCTTCAACAGCACATGATTAGCATTTTTCAATGTTTCATCATTTTTTATGCTGAGGGTGAGCTTTATGGTTAAAGCAGTGCAGAGTATTATATGAGAACTAGGCTATTACTCCCGCAAAATCAGAAGTCCTGGTATAATACCCCAGATATCATCACGCACAAAGACCTAGTATGTCAGAAATAGAAAGCCCTTCAAACAAGATTTCAGGGGTTACCTATATATCCGAGAGATGTTCCCCACAAAATAAGTAAGTATTTGATATTTAGGTTTATATCTCGAAAACAATCTACTAAGCGTGTAAAATTCTACTGGCATATCATCAGTGAGACCGTTTATCACATTTTAACTTTCCAATTCTTTAGCGTACTGTGATTGTCTACTGATGTACTATCATTTCCTCTTTTTCACAACAAAACTCATTTTTGATTTTTCGATGTTTTTGGTTTTAGATTTTATCATGTTTTTGGATTTTTCAAATTTTCAAAATTTCTAAATTTTTTACTCCCCCTAAAATCAAAAATATGTTTCAATTTTTTATTTTCACGGAAAATTTGAAAATGTAAAAGCAAGAAAATGTACAAATAAAATGACAAACTGATGTGAATTGCTTCAAATCGCCATTCACTAGGCATAAACAATCAGAACTCCCCTGACAACAAACTATTTTCCTATTATGATTTCAAAACACTTAAGTTTGTATTAATCAAAATGGTTTTTCCGGAAAATTAATTTGTTTGTCATTTCACAAACATGGGGTTTCATCACATTGTTTTCCAAACATACCACTTGTAAGTTCACTTTTCGTTTTCTTTTAACCACATGTAAAATCTAACACTTGTAGATTTTTCACAAAAAACATTTTTCAAGAATGATGCCGATTCATGCTCCACGATTACCAACTTGGGAGCTCCGGCAAGTCAGGATTTTATTTTTTAAAGAATCTCACCCATGCCTGATCAATCATAGGTGAACCATCCTCATTTGGTTTAACAATTTTTTATTCATAAAATTCTTTTACTCCCTTTACCCTCCCATCAACCATCTTACCAAAAATATGTAACACTTTGCCATTGAATGCTTTTTCAGCATCAAATTCTTTCTTATCAGAGAAGAATAGATCTGAAATCTCAATCTTACCAACTTTTGATTTCAAATTTCCGTTTGACATTGGTGAAAATTTTTCATCATCCATTGTTGGAACGGAATTCTCATCATTTAGCACAACAGATGGCTCATCTGACTTTGACGAGTCAGATTCATTGCCAGAAACAACCTTTGATTTCTTAACCACCCATTTTTGGTTGTTAAGATTTGCTCTTCTTTTGTAAAAATGTTTCGAATTTTCACCACCTTCGAAAGTCGAATTTTTGAACTCTTTAAATTTCTCTGTTGGTTGTTCTGTTTTATCAACACATTTCTCTTTCAGTTTAGAGTTAGAAGAAACTTCCTATTTTGTGTTGGTTTGCTTTGAACAATTCACAGCAATGTGTCCAACCTCATGACATTTGAAACAAGTTCTTCTTTCAACTTTCTGTTCAGATTCTTTCAACATATTCTTCTGTTTTTCGGCGAAAAACTCCTTGTTTGACTGTCTCCAGAAAGGTTTCTCCTTCTCCTCTTCAGAACTTGCTCCTGAAACAAATATAGTTTTTGGTTTATAAGTTTTCTCATTTTTATGATTTCTGGTGGAATAATACCTAATCCCTTCTTTTTGAAATTACTGTTATGGTTTGGTTTCTTTCAATAACCCGAACCAGAACTGTAACCCTTTTTCTTGTTCAATCTTTGTTGAACTCTTGAAGTGTACTTTTTAGGTTTTTCAGTAAGATTTACATTTTTATTTCAGAAATATTAATTTCTGTTAATTTGAAAACCTTGTTAATCATTTCAGTTTTAACACTTCTTATTGGAAATTCTTCATCAGAATATAATTTGTCAGAATCATTCAAAGTATATGCTACTTTGAATGTTTCGTCATTCAAATTATTTTGTGACATCAGAAAATCTTTATTGTAAACCCTTTTGACCGGTGAACTCGAGCTTTCGTCTGACGAACTCGAATTTTCAGATTTAGACTTTGACTTTGACTCTTCATCTTTATCCAACACCTGATCGACCACTTTCTTAATTAACTCGGACTCATGATCAGTGTCAGACGCTGTGAAGGTGACATCAATATCATCTGGAAATCCATCAATAGACTCGGATTTCAGATTCAGATTGAGTGCTTCAGCCACCTTTTCAAAATCTCGGGGGGTATAGCCATCCCATATTAGATTTGGAACTCTGTTATACTTCAAACCAGTTTTCTTACCAGAATTTTCTTCATCATCTGCAAACTTATGAGCTGCCACGGTAGGATAGATGCGATCAATAACATAATCTGAACTTTGATAACTTCGAAGTAAATTGTTCACTCTTTCGGTTTCAATCTTCATTGTTGCCAATTCTTGTTTTAGCTCAGCATTCATCTCAATATATCCAATGATTGCAGTTTGCTTTTGAATAACTGTTGCTTTCAGAAGATTTTTCATCTGAATATCCTCATCACAAGCTCCTTTGTACAAGTTCACTTTGCTGCTTAAGAGATCATATGACTCCTTTATGCTCCTCACATTGTGCTGTAAGTTCTCTTTGAGCTTTTCCAATTCAGCCAACTTTGTATCATTCTCAGCACAATCTTTGCAAGCTTCTAAACACTTAGCACAAGATTTTTCAACCTCTACAATCTTTTCCACTTCAACAATTTTTTCAACTTCGATGATTTTTTCAACTATTTTCTCCACCACCTTTTCAATCACAATCGGTTCTTTATCAAATTCTACCTTTACTTCATTCTCTTCAACTTCGACCTTCTCTGTTGGTTTTTCTTCAACTTTTGCGTTATCAGCTTCCATCTGAACTTTAGTCTGTTCTTCAGCAACCCTTCTTGCTTCCATTTCTCTCTTAACTCTAGCAGCCCTTTTCTCTTTCAACATCTCGATTTTATCTGCAAAAAAACAAATTAAAACTATAAGAATCCAATTGTCTTCTAGCTTTGTTAATATACTCTTCCTCATCATCAGTGTCTGCATCACTTCCTAATGACTTAAAAATCGGTATTCTTCTCGGACTGTTCTTGGATTTGACTGATTCTTCTTCAAACATTCGAGCACCAAATGCTTTAGAAACTGAAGGTCTAGAAGGATCATAATCATCCCAGTTGAAATCTTTCGGAATCCTTTCATCTTCTTGATCTAACCAACCATAACAAGCTTTACCTTTTGATTCTTCAATAGTACGTGAGTGTGAAGATTGTTGTTGATATGGTTACTGAGCAACCTGATGATCAATTGCTTTTCTATGATAATCATTGTTTCCGAAAAGATCTTCTCTTCTGGTTGCTTCTCTGTTTGTACACTCTCTTTTAAAATGTCCTTTTTCTCGGCAACGAAAACAAGTAACCTTCGATTTGTCAAAACCTAGCTGAGATGTTGCAGCTTCACGAAGATCATCTCTTCCGGTGATCTGTTTGAACTTTTCTGCTCTTCTCAAAACACTTGCTAAACACCACTTGGTGTCCATCAACTCAAGTTCCTCAGAATCAATCTGGTCATAATCCTCTTTAGTAAGCATCTGATTTCCAATTCGTCCAGCAACCAAGCTTTCATACGACTCTAACATAGTAGCAAGTGATGCCATGTGTTGCTTCGCAATATCTGGAGAGAAATTTTGACCATTTTGAATATTTAATGTAACATTGCATTGGAAAACTTGACCGGAACCATTTGTTGAACTTTGTTGTTGAGAACTTGGTGTTGAGAAATTTGGTTCAAAAATTCAATAAGACGCAGAAAATCCACTACTCAGATTTGTATTGCTTGCATTTGTTCCGGAAGTACCATCAGCACTGAATGCAGTCTGAATCTTCGAACTCGGAGTAGTCTCAACTTTGCTTCCTCGATAGTATAGACTAACATCTTGTTGAGCACCCGGACTTCTCATTGTAGCAGTTTTTCGCATTGCTAACTCATGTTCTTCCAACTTCTGGATAAACTTACACAAATTCATATCTTCAAATTGTCGTTTATGCTTTAAAATCAACAGATATGTTCCCCATTCATTTTGTGGTAATGCATCAGCTAGCTTATCAACCCATTCTTCATCTTCTTTCTTGATGTCCAATCTTTTCATTTCTTGGACAAGATGACAATATCTCTCGATAATTGTTCTTGTTGTTTCACCTTCAAAAGCTGTAAACATATCAAACGATTTTTTTAGTAATGCACGTTTATTTTTTATCATATCAGCACTTCCCTTAAACTTTTTAATCAACGCTAACCAAATTGATCTAGCAGTTCCCTCATGTTGAAGCAAAACGAAAATATCTTGTTTTACCGCTTGTTGGAGAATGCTAATCATCATTTTTTCACTGGTGTATCTTAATTTTTCTTCCGGTGTAAATTGACTTAATGGTTTTTCATTTTCAAGATCATCTTTTGGTTTAGTGTAATCTTTCTCTAACGAAACCCATGCATCAAACTTATTAGCTTGCACCCAGTTTTCAAAACGATCTTGCCATCCTTTAAAGTCCTCAATGTACATAAGCTTTGGAGGCTTTTGGAAAGTTCCCGTTTCATTCTCGATACCAACAGTCTCAGCAACGGTAACTGGAGTAGCCGGGGCAGTAGCAAATGCATTGTAAAATTCGTTGTCCATGTTTCAATGTCGAGTATTCACAATAACACAATGTTCAAACGCGCTGATTCAGAATTACAAGTGACTGGATCAACCTTCAAACGACTTGGTTTTTCAAATGACCTCGAGTGATATCCAAATGACCTAAATTACTTTGGTGCGATCTGGTTCAAATTTGTTTAATCCGTGCGAACTGGGTACTAGTTCAAACTACTTGGTCAACTCATGCGAACTGAACTACTCTCAAACGACCTAAATAACATTTTCAAGCGATCAGGTTCAGTTTCAAACGTCCTGAACCACCTCGTGTGACCTGAACCTCAAACTCCAACGACCTGGTATAATTTGCACGACCTGGATCAACTTCAAACAAACTGTTTCACTTCGTGCAAACTGAATTGTCAAACCGTACGACCTGGTTATACTTTTACACGACCTGGTTCAATTACAAGCGACCTGGACTACCTCGTACGACCTGGAGTCCAATTTCAAACGTTCTGAACACTTCGCACGACCTGACTTCGAACGATCTGGTTCAAAAAGTCATGATTTTGTCCAATTTTAATCGATTTTAGGTTGAATTAAGTTCTGATTTCTTCAAGGATTGATTAAAACTCAGTTTTACGTGTTATATGACAAAATCAGGTCATTTTAACCCTAAAATCTTTCTGATTTTGAAGAAAATGTGTAGAAGAATGAGTAGAAATGAGAAGAAATCAGTTTTAAACGGTGAAAACAAGCTGAAATGGTAAGAACTCTTCCTCCTGAGCTCTGTTACCACTTGTAGGATCATTGAATCGATCAAATGAGTCGATCAGAAGAGTTCTAATCCAAACCAAAGGCGGAATTCAATGATTCGGACATGATTGCAGTTTGTTTAACACTAGGAATTACTTTAAATGTCGATTAGATTGATTTCACAACATTTTACAGGCTTGGCGACACTTCGGCAGAGCTTCGCTACCGGAATCAGAAGTTCCAAATGAAAACCCAAAACCTCCTATATATAGGCAAGCCACTTCGCATGAACCAGCATGGTCCAGGTCGTGCGAACTGGCCAGTTCACATGAACTGGTCACTTCGCATGAACCTGCTGGTTCAGCTCAGTTTCCCAATTCTTTCGTACTACGCGTCTTGGTCTATCAATTCTATTACATGACTCGATACAAGACGAAGTCAACAGACATATGCACCAACAGACTATTATCAAAACTGTTGAATCTTTATTTGAACTATTTGTACTTGAATTTGTATGACATTAGTTTTTCCATGAAAAGAAATTAGATATTATAGTCGCAATATTAGTGTTATGGATTCTCTCGAGTAATCTCGTCGCTTAGTGCCACATCCCGATGTTTCCGCCATCGGTTGGGGTGTGACACTGAACCCTCCAAAACTTATTTCAAAGTTATGTTAAGGGTATTTAGGGTATGTTAAGCTTATGTCATTGTTCCAGAGTGTACGTTGCTATGAGAGTTGGCAGACTTTCGTAGTTTGTCGGAAATAGTCCTTGTACTTTTATAAACATGTTTTCGTCATCCCTAACCCTTCGAAAGTTATTTATAAGTTATGTAAAGGATATTTAGGGTACGTGTAGCTTGTATCTTCATCGGGGTGTGTACGTCGCGTTAAACAGATTATGTTTAAAGCATCTGTTATTGAATTGCTTTAAAAGAAAAAAGTTTTTTTTTGAAAGCCCGAAATTTTGCACAAGGGTTACAGTCTCCCCTACTTTAGGAAATTTCGTCTCGAAATTTTTATTCGAAGGAGACCATAAAGTGTAATTGAAATGACTGAAAGATTAGAAAATTGATAGATCCCAAAGATGCGGAGCATCGTATGGTGTTGGAAATATTGGGGGATTCAAAAATGTGATTTGGGATATTCAAAGTATCTCAAGGTATTTAAACCTTTAGAACTTGTTAATCTTTAAAAGTGTCATCGAATGTATAAAACTTGTTTTGTATGGCACTATGTTATACTAAACTCTCAGTGTAAATCCTAGCAAACAAAAGGGGTGTACATTCAAGCTTGTCCATACGTACACGGTTTCTAACGTCTCACGAGGTACATCCATGTACCATGAGCATCTCATGCATAGGAGACGGGTCAACATACATATGGCTTCAAGATCGTCTCCTTTAACACCATAATATGCTCCCGGTCGGCTCAAATAGAGTTAATGAATGTACACATCATCGTCATTGCATTCAATAAACAAACAACAAATAATCACATAATCACATAGGGGTCCAAGATAACATAAAATCACCAAGTGATCCTAGTAACATTATGAAGAATAACACAATAAGAACACTTATATATATGTAGTACCATCGGCGTGTCCACCATGTTATTATCGCATCATACCCCTCCCGTCACCTAATCACTCTAGATTTTATGCTACCATACTTAACAAGGCTTACTATGATTCTCATCCCGTCACCTAATCACTCTAGATTTTTTGCTACCATACTTAACAAGGCTTATGTACCTTACTTGTGTGTGCTTATTATGGTTATGTGATTATCAACGCATTTGCTTAAAACGCTCAAACGCTACTCGCATAACCCGATTTATCACGCTAACACGCAACGCAACGCTATACTTAACAGCTCGCTTAAATACTTAACATACTTGCACTAACTAACGTAACAAAATGCATTAAACGAGCATCCTACACGCGAAACGAAGGTTTTCCCCACCAAACTAGCACCTTCGAACGAAGCCAGGAAGCTTCGTACGAAGGCAGCCGGTTCGAACAGAAGGGCCAGCTCTCCTCTATAAATACCTAGCTCCTTCTCCATTTCATTCACTTGCTGATTTCATACCGAAACGCTGCCGAATTGCTGTCCAATTGTTTTCAAGTAAGATTTATCATTTTTACATGATTACACAACGTTTTCCACTACGATTTTCCACAAGAATCACTTCGATTTCATCCAAACTCTTTAGTTTTCAACAAAAACTTCATATTTTTCACTTGGGACTTTATCTTTTTCATCTTAACTTCATCTTTTTTCGGAAAAACCTTCATCTTTTTCATCAAATCTTTTAATTTATCACAGATCTACACTTAACCGAGTGTATTGGGCCTAGCTTCGACTTCCCAAGTTAGAAATCTACAGATTTCACACTCACCAAGTGTTAGATCTAAGTGAAAAACCTTTAAAACCATTTTCAAACTCGATTTTACACAAAAACGAACATAAAACAACATGTATTTCATTAACTGGATAATGGGATGAAGTAGTGTCGAAAGCGCCTTGAATAGGACTCGAAAATACATCCGATTCAGGTGAAAACACCGCTTCGAACGCCAAGAATAGCCACGAATGCTAGCTGGACTATTCTGTGTGAAGCCCGCCTTCGTACGAAGGCACTGCCTTCGTATGAAGGTACTGGTTTTACACAACACAGCCTGATTCTCATTCGTGACTCAGACAAAGATTTCTCTGACTCTAAGTTTAATCAGTAACTTAAGTTTGGAGGGATGAACACTCAATTTACTGAAGACGGGCGCGAAGAACACTCGATTTTGTACAAAGGAAGCATCACTTGTGCAAAGACCCACCTTCGTTTCGTATGAGGGCACAGCTTTGTACGAAGCCTCTGTTTCCCACCGACACTTAGATTTTCGACCGTTTCAGCACTTTAGAGGACTGACGCTTTTGTTCCCGTACGCAGGCTGATCTGGCGCTCCCTTAAATCCATTTAGAACGTGTTTACTGTTAGACACGCACTATGAGTATACTCGAACCCTTTTTCGCTTAACGCGCTTTTGGGTGTTACATACGTTCCCTATAAAAAACATAACACACAACGCTTAACACTTTTATAAACACTAACCGCTCCCGCATGTTATACGTGATTAGTTGAATACTAGTTGCTATGCTTACACAGTGATTACTTGCCCGACCGCCTTTAGCAGCGATAGTACTATAGTTTGGACTCAGTACCTGGTTGTTTAGGGGTTGCTAAGGATCACATAATTTACTTCACGTGTTCGCTTTGGTGAGCATGTGTCGCGCATACTCTTCTCGTTGTCATGTGGTTAGGATGTATCATTGTTGATAGTTACTTGATTCACCCGTTACGTGTTACAAGCTAGTTATGCGTAAACGCTTTCTATACTATATCTATGCTAAACTTGTGTACTCACCTTTACATTATTGTATTGAGTTTATTTTAATGTATGTGACAGGTTGATGGATTATGTGCTGCAAATGGATAGGAAGTCTAGAAACTCACCAAATAAAATCTAGGTTGTCAGATCTGTTTTGTTCGAGAGATTTTGATATCTATTATGACTATTTGTGGATTATTTGATTGATAGTGTGGGATATTAAACGTGTTAAAAATATTGTCACTAAATAGTTGTTATGGATTCTCTTGAGCAATCTAATTTACCTAGTGTCGCGCCTCGACGATTCCACCATCGGTTAGGGTGTGACAGATTGGTATCAGAGCTATAACTATAGGGAATTAGGTCAAGTCGTGTAGAACAGGCCTAGTCTATAGTCTAATACCAAAACAGACCCTTCATACGAACTAACTTGGGGCTTCGTACGAACCCACATGTTAGGTCCCTCATACGAACCCACATGCTATAATTTGGTTCGAACCTGAATGTTGTACTTTCGAACGAACCCACCATATTGCACCTTCGTACGAACGGAGCTTCGTACGAAGGCGACCTTTGCCTTCCCTAAGGCTAACACAATACACATGTTTTGAAAATTTACCTTTGCCTTCCCTAAGGCTAACACAATACACATGTTTTGAAAACGCTCGTATAACACAACTGAGTGATTGTGTCGAGGTTAGGTTTGAAAACCAAGAACTCTCGATAAGACCACTCACTCCGCGTATTTTACTCTCAGCACAAGAATCTTTCGTTGATTTAGGAGTGATATCCATATCTCGATGAAAATCTCCATCCCTATCTCGTGGTTTTACCACAGTTAGGAGCGAAGTTGTTAAGTTAGGGGTGAAACCCGCATCTTAATAACCAGTTCCACTCCCAACTTTAATTTTTAAGATCTCACCAAAGTCTCAACTGTTCCAATGACTCGAGTCGCGTGGTAATTGGAAGGACGGATGCCGGTAGCCCTATTACGGTGAGAGCATTGTCTATTAGGCCAAAGCGTGTACTCGAACTCGTTGGGAATAGTTGAATCACTTTAGGCAGTCGACGTCTAATACCCAAGGCAATCAATTTATTTTCTCGCCTGCAATCGCCGATTTTACATGTCATCGATTTTATTATGTTTACGCGTTTTGAATTTTCAATTTATGGTTTCGATTTATCGCTTCTCGCTCCGCTAAACGCGCACAACTCACACAGCTCTCACAATCTAAAACGCCAACTAACCACGAACAAACTAAGAAGCCTCATACGCTATACTCGTTGCTTATGCTAATCACTCATGTCTCGCTTATCTCGCGCACGCTACGCATCCTTGAAATGTAGGTGAATACGTGCAAAATATGTGTTTATGGGAATTATGTTCTCATACGTGCTTATGTGAATACGTGTCTTTGTGATTATGTGCTTACGTGCTTGATGTGTCTCTGAGCTTTATGATGGTAATAATAATAATAAAAATGTGTTGTATGAAATGCTAAACTTTTCAACAAAACCCAATATAATCGAATATCATCCGAATCTGTTCACAGATGTCGTCATTTGGATCCCACACTCACCGAACTGTTCAGAGGAACAATGCTGACAAACGAATCGTGTCACTTGTGGCCAAGGAAATGGCCAAGGTGATACCTCAAATCGTCAGTGAAATCAATGCTACCAGCAGCACTTCTTCGGTTGATTCCAAGAATGACGTGCCTAAAACTCCATTCAGCTTCAAGCAGTTCAAAGCCTATGGTCCTATGTGTCACACCCCCCAAAATCCACCATGCGGAGCGTCACCGCTTGGAGGCGTGACATGACCAGGATCGAGCCACCAATCATATTGAACAACGTAATTTAAGTTAATAAAGCCAATCACAATACAATTGGTGACCAAAAGATAAGTAACCGACTTTAGGTTAACAGCGGAAGCATAAAACATAAGTCCAAATCATAAGTTCATAATTCATAAGTTTAACGACCAAACATAAGTTCCATAAGTTCATAAAGTTTATTTATTAGGCACGGGACATAACAGTCCCTATTCCACAACGACCTCCTCCTCGCGCAAGCTCCATAAGTACCTAACGACCTGCAAGGCATGTAACAACAAATCAACAACAAAGTTGAGCAAGTTCATAGTTGGTTGTTCAGTTAATGAGTTCGTATCAGAAATCGTAAGTTCGTTTCATAACCATGTATTACCCATTATCCTTGATTCCCAAACCTTTACGATATTTAGTGGGGGCTTCCCATTTTGTGTGTACTAGACTAGTCGTATCCATAAGTGTCCTTCCCAATCCGAGGACAGTGGTAAGTATGAGTTTACGTAGGTTTTACGTAAGTGCCCTTCCCAATCCGAGGACAGTAGTAAGTATGAATTTACGTAGGTTTTACGTAAGTGCCCTTCCCAATCCGAGGACAGTAGTAAGTATGAGTTTACGTAGGTTTTACGTAAGTGCCCTTCCCAATCCGAGGACAGTAGTAAGTAGTCTAGTAGTGTTGATAATATAAGTAGTTATTCAATCCCATTCCCAATCACCAGGAATCCCATGCCTTAGTAAGGGTGTGAACTCACCTCGGTTGCTCAGTTTGACTCTCAAAAATAGCTAACAGTCAAGGTCGGTCAATCACGTCCTAGTATAATTTACCAGTTAGTCATTTAGTGGTTTTCAAATAGGGCACAAAGTTCCTACACGTATCTACCACATAACATGCATTTATTTCAACGGTTCATGCCCATATAAACTTCCCATCTATTCCCATTCATAAATAAACATACGATTTTGCACATAACACTTTTATTGACATATAGCATGTTAGATCATTCACAGATAACATTCCCGACATTTAGACACGCAAATTACTACTTATGTGGTTTCAGCTTTTATATTCAAAATTGGGCTGTTTTCGAGGATTTTAATAAAATAGTTAACCTGTTTCAAAAATTCCCAAATTTTACAGAATCTCTTAAACAATCCAAATATTATTGTGTAAAAATCTCGGGATCCAATTCATCACCAATATTTTATAAAAAATCATTTTCCGGACTGCAATCAGATTCATCTTTTTCTGATTGCAGTCCACAAATACATCGGTGGTCATCTACAGTAAAAATTTCATGATTTAACTCTACACAGAATTCAAGTTATGACGGAAAACAGAACGCATATTTTCAGCAGAAAAAAGCAGCTCTAGCTGCTGTTACAAAATGACACTATAAAAATAGTAAACGGAGTCCAAAAATTATGATTGCAGTGCCATTAGAACCGTATTTCATAATACATAAATCTAGACTTCAGAAAATACATTTTTCGTTCAGTTACGGTCTGGTTACAGCCAACTGAAGTTGGCTGTAATCACCAAACAACCTACTGTTTCAGCTTTTTAACTTCCTAACTTGTGTTCGATTGATTCCGTTAACATGTTTAGTGATCACAACAACATCAAACATCAATATTAACAAGCAAATCATCAGATAATCAACAAGATAATCAAACAATCACATACTAGCATTATTTCATCACATTTCTACAATATTTCATCATTTAGTTAGTTCTATGTTCAAGACTTTTTGCACATGATCTTTTTGTGTTCTAAATATATCATCTTAACCTAACTATTAACCACCATGAACAAGGACTAAACAAGGATTTAAGGGACTTACTACTAGCTTTTAAGCTAGGGAAGAAACAAGATGAAGATTGGGTGGTTAATAGTAAACGGAAGAGGTCCTTCAAGTTCTTCAAGCACCAAGCCTCCTAATCTTGCACCTTACACCTTTAGATAGCCTTGAAATGGGTGATCTTGAAATGAAAGTGGTGGTGGTGTATGGAGGGGGGTTCGGCTGAAGGTTGTGGGGAGAGGGAGGAGAAGAGTTTGTGGTGTTTGTATGTGTGAGGGAATGATAAGCTTCATGTTCTTATAATCCCCAATTTGAGTATTACCCCTTGAACATCATGCTCCCCATAGTACATACACTATCTAACCATATCCTTAGGAAGATTTGAGCAAGATTTAGACAAGACTATGGTGGGGGTCATTGTGACCGTAAGTGTGAAAAGGGGGGGGGGGTCTAGTTGGGTCTTGATGATTAGTTAAGTTAATTAGTTAGGATTCTAAGTGTATTGATGAGTGATCATGCATAACCTGTGTTATATAGTATGTTAAGGTGTTCGGGAATCCTAACTAGCTCAGAAAAATAGGAACAATGCTTCTAGCATTATTTTAGTGTTTCGGGTAAAGTCCGATTGTTCGGTTCGGTGTTGTTCCGTTAAAGTGCTTAATTAATCCGTAAAGTGTCCTACATATATATTTTTGTAACGTTTTTAATTCTCAACACTTAGGAAAACACACAGGACTATTTAGTAATTTTTCTGTACACTACTAGTATGTTAGCAAGCACATGTAAGTGTAACACAGAAATCAGAAAGCAGTTAAATGATTCAGCACAGTCATCAAGCACTTTATTTATCATTAATAAATTGTACGAATACATGGAATTATGAGGTTTGTCACATTCTCCCCCTGTTAAGAAAATTTCGTCCCGAAATTTAGTGCGTGGTTACTGAGGAAGCTAGTTAAGTTGCGTTGGTTTCCTGGTTTTCCTGGGGTGTCACATCATCCCCCCGTTGATTTGGAATTTCGTCCCGAAATTCTGCAGTAGCTTCAGCCTCAGTAGTGGTTGCGTTTTTCTTAAACAGCTGGGGGTACTTGAGTTTCATTTGGTCTTCTCGTTCCCAGGTATACTCTGGGCCACGACGAGAATTCCAACGAACTCGGACGAGAGGTATCCTGGTGCGCTTGAGAATTTTAACATCTCGATCCGTAATCTCTACTGGTTCTTCGACGAATCGCAGCTGGTCGTCGATAGTGAGCTCCTTTAAGGGAACTATGAGGGTCTCATCTGACAGACACTTCTTCAGATTCGACACATGGAAAACATTGTGAACTCCGCTGAGTTCTTCAGGTAGATTCAACCGGTAGGCGACCTTGCCAATTTTCTCAATGATTTCAAACGGTCTGACGTATCGCGGGTTGAGTTTGCCTCGTTTGCCAAAACGAACTACACCTTTCCAAGGTGAGACTTTGAGTAGCAATCGATCCCCAACTTGGAACTCGAGTGGTTTTCTTTTCTTATCAGCATAGCTTTTCTGACGGTCACGAGCTGCCGCCATTCGTTGCCGTATCTGAGCAATTCTCTCGGTTGTATCTACTACAATTTCTGGGCCTGTGATTTCGTTGTCGTCAATCTCTGCCCAACAAAGAGGTGACCGGCACTTCCGTCCGTACAACGCCTCGAACGGAGCGGCCTGGATGCTGGTGTGGTAACTGTTATTATATGAAAACTCCACTAACGGGAGGTGCTTTTCCCAGCCATTTCCAAAGTCGATTACGCATGCCCTAAGCATGCCTTCAAGGGTTTGGATGGTGCGTTCAGATTGCCCATCCGTCTGTGGGTGATAAGCGGTGCTCATATCTAAACGTGAGCCAAAAGACTTATGCATGGCTTACCACAATTCAGAAGTAAAACACGCGTCACGATCAGAAATGAAGGAGGTTGGCACTCCGTGCCTTGATACTACTTCCTTTAGGTAAATGTCTGCAAGAGTAGAAAACTTATCCGTTTCTTTGATAGCCAGAAAATGTGCAGACTTGGTCAGTCGATCTACGATCACCCAAATGGTATCGTTTCCGCGTTGAGATCTAGGCAGACCAGTAACGAAATCCATGGAAATCTGCTCCCATTTCCATTTCGGGATCTCCGGTTGTTGAAGTAGGCCTGAGGGTTTCTGATATTCGGTCTTGACCCTAGCACAAGTCAAGCATTTGCTAACATAGGTTGCTATGCTGGCTTTCATACCAGACCACCAGTATGTAGTCTTTAGGTCGTGGTACATCTTATCCGAACCAGGATGTACTGAATAACGAGACTTATGTTCTTCATCCATCACAAGCTCGCCTAGGTCTCCATACAGTGGAACCCAGATGCGCCCGTTAACATAGTAGGCGCCGTCTTCTTTTTGTTCTAGCCGCTGCCTCGATCCTCGTAAGGACTCAGCTCTGATGTTCTCTGCTTTCAATGCTTCAACCTGAGCATCGAGCATCGCGAATCTGAGCGGGAAGGTTAGATTGGATGGTAAGCTGTAACGCACGTACCCGCCTAGGTATAGTATCCTTTCGGCTGAGGGCGTCGGCCACAACATTGGCCTTGCCTGGATGGTACTTGATCGCACATTCGTAATCATTCAAGAGTTCGACCCATCGGCGTTGTCGCATATTTAACTCCTTTTGCTTGAAGATATGCTCGAGACTCCTGTGATCGGTGTAAATGGTGCACTTGGTACCGTACAGGTAATGTCTCCATATCTTAAGTGCGAAAACAACTGCTCCCAGCTCCAGATCATGAGTAGTGTAGTTCCTTTCGTGAACCTTAAGTTGGCGCGATGCGTAGGCAATGACCTTGTCACGTTGCATTAACACGCAACCAAGTCCTTGGATGGAAGCGTTGCAATAAACCACGAAATCATCTGTGCCTTCAGGCAATGAGAGGATAGGCGCGCTGCAAAGTCTGTCTTTTAAATGCTGAAATGCGGACTCCTGTGCATCACCCCAATGATAGGTGACACCCTTCTGAGTCAGTGAAGTGAGAGGTTACGCAATCCTGGAGAAATCCTTGATAAACCTTCGGTAGTATCCTGCCAAGCCCAAGAATTGGCGGATTTCTGTTGGTGTACGGGGTGCAGGCCAGTTCTTGATCGAGTTAACCTTGGATGGATCTACATGAATTCCATCCTTGTTTACCACATGGCCTAGAAAGTGGACTTCGCGAAGCCAGAAGTCACATTTCAAAAACTTGGCATACAACTGCTCTTTTCGAAGAAGTTCCAGAATAAGCCTCAGATGTTGATCGTGTTCCTCCTGACTCTTAGAATAGATCAGGATGTCGTCGATGAAAACTATGACAAACTTATCCAGGTAAGGTTTGCACACTCGGTTCATGAGATCCATGAAGACTGCAGGTGCATTCGTTAACCCGAAAGGCATAACAAGAAACTCGTAATGGCCGTAACGAGTTCTGAATGCTGTTTTGGAGACGTCCTCCTCTCGGACTCTCAGCTGATGGTATCCCGATCTCAAATCAATCTTAGAGTAATAGCTCGACCCTTGCAACTGGTCGAACAAGTCGTCAATACGTGGAAGAGGATAATGATTCTTCACAGTCACCTTGTTGAGTTCGTGGTAGTCAATACACATTCTGAAAGTACCATCTTTCTTCTTCACAAACAAGACTGGAGCTCCCCAGGGCGAAGAGCTAGGACGTATGAAACCCTTTTCCAAGAGTTCTTGTAGTTGCGTGGACAGTTCTTCAAGTTCTGACGGAGCTAGTCGATAAGGTGCACGGGCTATTGGTGCTGCTCCAGGAGCTAGCTCGATTTGAAACTCGACTTGTCGATGAGGCGAAAGACCAGGTAATTCCTCAGGAAATACCTCAGGAAAATCACGCACAATAGGAATGTCTTCGATCCTCTTCTCTTCCGTTGATATGTCAGTAACGAGTGCTAGAATGGCAGTGTGGCCCTTTCGCAAACATTTCTGGGCCTTAAGGAAAGAGATGATGCCTTCGACAGCACCACTCTTGTCGCCACGAATCACGAGAGGTTCTTCACCAGAACGAGGAATGCGGACGATTTTCTCCTTGCAAACAATCTCCGCTTGATGATGAGATAGCCAATCCATCCCAATAACGACGTCAAAACTACCCAGTACGATGGGAATAAGATCGATAGAGAAGGTCTAACCAGCTAAGACGAGGTTACAACCCTTAACTATGTGCGTGGCCTAGAGACTTTTACCGTTTGCTAGTTCTACCGTGTGTTTGGTGTTCAAAAGTGTTGGAGTGCGCTTAAGCATTTGGCTAGCTTTTAAGGACACATAACAAGTATCGGCACCCGAATCAAATAAAACAGTAACAAAGAAGTCGTCCAGAAGAAACTTACCCATTACAACGTTGGGATCGTTCCTTGCATCACCCTGACCAATCACGAACACACGACCCCTGACACCGTTGCCATCGTTGTTTCCCCCGATGTTGCCCCTATTATTGTTCCCGTTTCCTTGGTTGTGGTTCTGGTTCTGATTCTGATTTAACTGCGAGCAGTGTCTCTTGAAGTGACCTTCAGCACCACACTGAAAGCATCCCCTGTTGCCTTGTTGCTGTTACTGATTCTGCGGTGCTTGCTGCTGCTGCTGACGATTCTGATTTGTAGGCCGTGAGCTCCTGCAATCCTTGGCTTCATGGCCCATCTTGAGACACCTCTGACAACGTCCTTTGTTGCACTGACCACTGTGGTGTCTGTTGCATTTGTTGCACTATGGGTAGTTTCCTCGATATCCACCCTGCCCTTGACTACCAGAAGATTGCTGACCAGGACTCTGGTAGTCATCAATCTTTCGCTGCTGCGCCTGGGACTGAACTGTAGTCGAACCCTTGCTGTTGGCTCCATCCCATTTTCGTTTGTTGTCACTGGGAAGAGCAGAAGTAGTAGTTGTGACAACTCGAGTTGCCAAGATTCCAGTGTCGCACTATTGCACGTTAATTGTTTAGTTTGTCCGATACACGACTTGTTTGTTTCACAACCGGACACGTTGTAATATGTTAGATCGTATTGTAGTTGGTATGTTACACATGATGGGTGTTGATTGTGCTTTATATATATATTTGTGTGTTTAAAATATGGTGGTGTTAATTTATGATTTTTAAACAAAACAATAGAACCTTGGCCAATACCCTAAACCACATTAAAACACCCTGTGGTGAAAACACCAAAGTGTTTTCGTCCACTGTTAATAGCCGAAATCAGCAAATGGGCTTTAGGCCCAGTACTGATTATTTATAATGTTGTTCCTTATCTTCACCCAAATCAGTAATCGACAGAAACCCTAGAGCACCTCTCTAACTGTGACGGCGATTGCAAGCCTACGGAGCCCTTGTTTTCGGTCAATCCATCAGTTTTACATCTCGGTTAGTTTGCACCGTGGTTTATTGTGTATAACTTTCGATAGATTGTTTCATGTCTGCGTATGTGTATATATCTGGTTATTATATATATGCGATTGGTATAATAATGATGATGATTATGCTTATTGATTGTTGAAATCTGTTGAGATGATGTCGATTCTTCTGATTGGCGATTGCTGGTTGAAATCATAACTGTAGTGTTGTTAAGGTTGCTGTTCGTTGATGATGATGACTGCCGAAAACACCCCCACCTCACGAAATCCACACATCAACGAAAACACCTTAGGGGATTTCGGCCCAGGTGTTCTCGGCCCAAAGGTGATTTCGGCCTATAAAGGGATTTCGCCAAAGCCCTATCTGTCACATGTGATTTCGTTATATTATTCAGTAACATTATTGGTTTAATTGCTTAGTTAGTTATTAACTTGGTTAAGTTACTTATCCTGTTAACTCAGTTAGTTGTTAAATGTGTAACTCTGTTAAGCAGGTAAACCTCTGTTAAGTTGTTAGATGGTTAACTCTATTTGTTACAAATGCAGTTATTTAACTAACATTGTTAGTTTATTATCTCTACTAGTTCATCAGTACTGTTAGGCATCTTATGTCTGTTAAGCTTGTTGACTTTGTTAATCCTGAAGCATATGACATTACTAGCTATTAACTCTGTACTAGTTAGTTGTTAGTTCTGCTAAATGCCAACTCTGTTAAGGGTATGAATGGATTGTTATATTGGAATAAACTGTGAAGGACATATATGTGGTACATGAACTATATGGATTTGGTTAACTGTTACGTGTTACACGATGATAATTGATGAGCACTTTATGACATAGATTGCATGTGAAACATTGCGAACTCGAAACTGATTATACATACGTGCGTACTATAGGTCGTGATTGATTAACTGTGAGCGTGTATATTCCTTTAGCATACCGAGCAAAACAAGGTGAGTTCACACCCTTACCAAGGCATGGGATTCCCGGGGATTGGGAATGGGTTGAATGATGGAATTTAACAATTACTCGTACTTACACGGCTACTAGACTATCTACCATCGTCCTCGAGTTAAGCAGGGCACTTACGTAAAACCTACGTAAACAAGTACTTACCACTGTCCTCAGGTTTCGAGGGACACTTACGTAAAACCTATGTAAACTCACATATGCTACTGTCTTCCGGGGTCAGGAAGGACACTTACGTAAAACCTACGTAAACCCCACGCGTACCACTGTCCTCGGGTAAAGAAGGGCACTTACGTAAAACCTACGTAAACCTTGTACGTACTACTGTTCTCGGGTTAAGAAGAACACTTATGGTTACAAATAGTCTAGTGTAAATACAAACATGGGAAGCCCCCACTAATAGTAAATACAAACATGGGAAGCCCCTACCAATTGAACCTACACAACGGCATAGTTAATAATGCATAGTTATGCAATGAACTTACTTACCTACTTACTGTGAACTCGCTCAACTAGTTGTTGACCCTCTGTTACATGCCTTGCAGGACCATAGGTACTCTTGGAGCTTGCACGGGAGGCGCGGTCGTTGTGGTCACGGATTGTGGATGTTTTGTTAAAAACTCGATGACTCTTTAAACTAAACACTTGTGTTGAATGTTCATAACTATGCTTCCGCTACCTATACTATGCTTTTGATTTAGCACCAATTGTATTGTGATGGATTACATTTACTTTTACTTTTACTTATTTATATGTTCAATATGATTGGTGGCTTGATCCTGGTCATGTCACGCCTCCAAGCGGTGGTACTCCGCGTGTGGATTCTGGGGGTGTGACAGATTGGTATCAGAGCCATTGGTTATAGAGAACTCGGTTTTAATAAGGGGAAAACGTTTTTTTTATTAAAACCAGACTATAACCGAAACAGTGCTCAACGATCCACAACGACGCCTCGCTCCACGTGCAAGACTCAACATCCTAGGTAATATGGTACATGTCTTATTGCCTACTTGCTAGAATTGCATAGAACTTTGCTCAGGGTATGCTTAGATTAACGTAACACTATTGCATGAGAACACTTGTGTGCTTACTCTCTTCTGTCATCGCACTACTCGCGAACCTCTCTCACTTATGTTATCTTTGCTATGAAGATCATGTCTGGACGTATCAACATGACACAAGCCCAGTTGACGGCTCTTATTAACGAACGAGTTGCTGCGGCACTTGCAGCCGCACAAGAAGGAGGTATACCCTGCAGTTGTAACTCACACTAGGATCTTTAGATCCTACACTCCTAAAACAACTCTTGTGCTTAATCTTGTCCTGGTTCTTATACACAACAGGTCAGCACGCTCAGCCACCTGTTTGCACCTTCAAAACTTTCATGGACTGTCGTCCTACTACTTTTAGTGGCACGGAAGGAGCAGCTGGACTCCTCTATTGGTTTGAAAAGCTTGAGTCAGTATTTGAGATGTGCGAATGCCCTGAGGCTCGCAGGGTGAAGTACGCCACTGGTACTCTAGAAGGCATTGCGCTGACTTGGTGGAATGCGCAAGTTCAGATGTTAGGGTTGGCTGTTGCTAACGCCACACCCTGGAATGATTTTAAGGAATTGATCAAAGAGGAATACTGTAGCCGTGATGATATTCATAAGCTGGAGGTAGAGTTTTACCACTTGAAAATGACGGGGTCAGAAATTGAAGCGTACACCAAAAGATCGAATGAGCTGGCTATTCTATGTCCTACTATGGTAGACCCTCCCATTAAGCGTATCGAACTGTATCTCAAGGGTCTGGTACCGGAAATTCAAAGCCACATAACCTCAGCGAATCTTGGCACCATTCAACAGATCGTCAAGCTAGCTCATCGCCTCACCGATCAGGCAGTAGAACAGAACAAGCTGCCTAAACGCATCAGCGCTACTACTACCGCTACCACTCCAGTTACTCCTGCTACTCCCAGTGACAACAAACGGAAATGGGAAGGAGATTCCAGCAGGGGTTCAGCTACCGTTCAGTCTCAAGCTCAGCAACGCAAGATTAATGACTACCAGAGTGCGGGTCAGCAATCCTCTGGTAGTCAGGGGCAGAAAAGATATCAAGGAAATCACCCAAAGTGCAACAATTGTAACAGACACCACAGTGGCCAGTGCAACAAGGGGCGTTGTCAGAGGTGTCTCAAGATGGGTCATGAGGCTAAGGATTGTAGGAGCCCATGGCCTGTAACTCAGAATCAGCAGCAGCAGCAAACGCAGCAGAACCAACAACAGGGTAACAAGGGATGTTTTCATTGTGGTGCAGAAGGTCACTTCAAGCGAAACTGCCCCCAGTTAAACCAGAACCAGAATAACAACATCAACAATCAGGGCAACGGGAACAACAATGGAGGAAACAACAACGGCAATGGTGCTAGGGGTCGTGCATTTGTGATTGGTCAGGCTGATGCAAGGAACGATCCTAATGTGGTTATGGGTAAGTTTCTTCTCGACGACTTTTATGTTACTGTATTATTTGATTCGGGTGCGGATACTAGTTATATGTCTCTGAAAGTTAGTCAAATGCTTAAACGCGCACCAACACTTTTGAACACCAAACATGTCGTAGAGTTAGCTAATGGAAAAAGTCTAGAGGCCACACACATAGTTCAGGGTTGTAATCTTATCCTCGCTGGTCAGACTTTCTCTATCGATCTCATCCCTATAACTCTGAGTAGTTTTGATATCGTCATTGGTATGGATTGGTTATCCCAACAGCAAGCAGAGATCTTATGCAAGGAGAAGATCATTCGTATTCCCCGTACTGGAAAAGAACCTCTCGAAGTTCAAGGCGACAAGAGTGGTGTCGTGAGTGGCATCATCTCCTTCTTGAAGACACAGAAGTGTTTGCGAAAGGGCCACACTGCTATACTCGCACTCGTTACAGATACATCGACGAAAGAGAAGAAGTTAGAGGATATTCCTGTTGTACGTGACTTTCCTCAAGTGTTTCCTGAAGAGTTACCTGGGCTACCACCCCATCGCCAGGTCGAATTTCAGATCGAGCTAGCTCCAGGAGCAGCACCTATAGTGTAACACCTGTGCCTCCACGGCCATCAAACAAATACCAAACCAATGAAATATTGTATTTCATACTTGGGATTTGTAAAAATATGTGTATCATTTGCACATATCAATTTTTGTTCGATTTCAAACTCTAAATCGCTTTCTGGAAGGTTATACGCGCACTGATGCGTAAATATAACCAGTTTAATGCAACAAACACTCCGGAATAGTGACATAGGCTTAACATACCTTAAATAACCTTTACATAACTTAGATATAAGTTTTGGAAGGTTTGGTGTGGTGAAATCAAAGTTTAATCGCTTACAGGGACTAAATTTGACAAACTGCGAAAGTATGCCAATTTGAACTGTAACAGACCTTCCGGAACATGACCATAAGTTAAACATACCATAAATATCCTTTACATAGCTTAGAAATAGGCTTTGAGGGGTTCGGTGTGCTAAAATAAACTTTTGGGTCATTCAGGGACTAAAAGTGTCAAAAAGTGCACAAGTTTGCATTTTCGCGCATAACTTACGTTCTGAATACATCCGGACATCAAAAAAATTATGTTAGCACTAAAATATTTTATTTTAGTGTTCGCCATAAGAAAAATCCATTCGTCACGTCATTTGGATCATTTTTCGCATTCAGGACCAGATTCGATGTATTAGCCGTTGTTTAATTCACAACCACACATTCTAACTTGCTTAGTCAGCGGATAAGGATGGAATTTAGGCACCATGACATTTCAACACATGTATGGATGGAATTTAAACACCTAAACACCATGACCTTTCAACACATGTATGGATGGAATTTAAACACCTAAACACCATGACATTTCAACACATGTATGGATGGAATTTAAACACCTAAACACCATGACATTTCAACACATGTATGGATGGAATTTAAACACCTAAACACCATGACATTTCAACACATGTATGGATGGAATTTAAACACCTAAACACCATGACATTTCAACACATGTACGGATGGGATTAAGGCACGTTTTCCATGAAACGATCTTAACGGTTCGGGTATTCCTATAAATACCCATCCACCCCCATTGCTAAAATCACTAGAACTTTGATTTGAGAAACTCTAAGTTGAAACTATTGTTTCATACCTGAGATTTTTGAATCGAGGTTAGCATTCGGGGACCCTTCGTAAGTATTCTTTCGTTCTTTTCCTTATTTTACTGCTTTTTGAGTCAGAAAGTCAAACTTTGTTTGACTTTCAGCGTTGACCAGTAATGGTCAATGCGAAGTTCGTTTGAACTTCGCAACGTGATTGTAATCACGTTGGTTATAGTCCCTTGGGACTATGCCCACTGATTACCACGTTGTCTAGGGTCGTAGGGTAGGCGATCTAATAAATCGCCTATACCTTCGAGCCCGACCCAGTTTGGTCGATCATTAGGATCCGACCAAATACATTAGGTGACCCTAGTATAGGGCATAACCTTCCGAGGTTATACCCTATGGTCACATCGTTTAAGTAGTTGTATGATAGGTAGTTTATATGCCTTAGGTAAATTACCAGAATACCCTTTTCATGTATAATTGGTAATTAAGCATATGTAACCTAAACTTTTGTCACATAACTGATTATGTAACATGTTTAGGCATATAACACTTGTCATAGGACTAGTTAGACGGTCCGAACGCGTTTCACGCGCACGACGCGTTAAAGTAGCATAAGTTACCTTAATGGGTCGCGATGGGTCGATAATACTTAGGTTAAGTTTCATTTAGTATGTAGGCTTTGTTAAACCATATCATATGAGTTCCTACACTCATTTGGTTTACAAACCCTCCTGCTACCCAGTCTTCCGATTTAGTCCGGGTTAATTATGTAATTACCTATATTAGGTACCGTTTGATTTCCGGGACTCCTCTAGCTTTCTTGGTAGTTGTTCAAGACTCCTAAGCACTCCCAGGCGAGTACATTATTCCCCTCTTTTACTGTTTTCAACTGTTTTGGGGTGACTCATATGTGCTAAATGTTTTATCAATGGTTTCAAGAACAATTACAATATGGTTTCAAGAACAATTACAATGTGGTTTCAAGAACAATTACAATTATTTCAAGAACGCTAACAATGATTTCAAGAACGAATACAATGATTTCAAAAACTAATAACAAATTTCAAGAAGTGAACAAACTTGTTGGTTGTAGTTTACATGACCGATGACATTCATTAGCTATGATCAAGCCGACCAGTATTAGGTTATGGTACCATAGGATCTGACAAATCCCGTTATTTACTGCACCCATTGTTATGTGTGGGTGTTGTGGGTAGCGACTGAATCTGAAATTATTAACTTATCCTTTGGTAAGGGTTTGTTAAGAACGAAATTATTAACTTATCCTTTGGTAAGGGTTTGTTAAGAACGAGAGCGAGAGCGAGTTGGAACGAGGAACGCGTCAAGAAGGTTTGAATGTTATTAGAGAATCGATCATAAAGTAGTTCACGATTAAAACAAGAACGATTAGAACGATTAAAACAAGAACGATTTGAACGAAAGGGTAACGATTGGGTAAACATTTGTACATGATTTACATTTGATCATGCATTTACACGAAACATAGTATTGGTTTAAACCAAGTTTTACTTCAATACTTTGTTGTTGTGCATATGGTTTAGTTGAGACATTTCACTTGCCATACATGGATATTTGACATAGACATTTGACATGGATATTTGACATAGACATTTTGACATGAGTTACATATTGACATGAATACTTTGACATATTATTCAATACATTTGACAATTGATTTAAACATAGACATTTTACATTGTTTGGTTTGGTTTGATTAAGTGATTAAGTAACGATGCGTGTGTAATATGATACAAACATGGTGGATACGCCGCTGGTACTTCCTATATATAAGTGTTTGTATGGTATTACATATTGTAGCGTTATTTGAATCATTTCAGTTTGAGACATAGAACATTTTATACAAGTAACATACTTTTCACAAGACATTTATTTACAAACAACTTATCTTACACAAACTCATTTTTACATGGTTATTCATTTAATCATGCATTATTCTCTTATTTATACTTATCATCTGAACTTATTATTTTTCAAATGATTTACAAAGACAAAGCAAATTACAAGGTTCATGACTAAACATTTTCTCAAACAGAAGTCATGAAACTTATTTTCAACAAAACTAATGTATTCGCCAGCATTTCTTTGCTGACCTCGTTTTCACATATGTTTCAGGTATTGTTGGATGATATCGATTGATAAGATGCATGCTCACATAGGACTGGACAAGGCCTTAGTGACTCAATAACAATGATAGACTATGTTTAAATAGTGTATTTAGATTTCCAGACGATGTAATTACTCAATGTTTAATAAAACGAAACACTTTTGATATCCATGGTTATGAAACATTAATTCTGTTGCAACACGCCCCGATGTTTCCGCCGCGATTTGTTGTTTTACGCGGTCGGGGTGTGACATATAGCTCGAGCACCATATCTCTTAGCTCCGACTGAGCTGGAAGAACTGTCTAAGCAATTGCAAGAACTCTTAGAAAAGGGTTTCATACGCCCTAGCTCTTCGCCCTGGGGAGCTCCAGTATTATTTGTGAAGAAGAAAGACGGTACTTTTCGCATGTGCAAAGATTACCGCGAACTAAACAAGGTGACCGTAAAGAATCGCTATCCTCTTCCACGCATCGACGAATTATTCGACCAGTTGCAAGGGTCGAGCTATTACTCGAAGATTGACCTGAGGTCAGGCTATCATCAATTGAGAGTCCGGGATGAGGACGTCTCCAAAACAGCATTCAGAACACGCTACGGCCACTACGAGTTTCTAGTCATGCCATTCGGACTAACGAACGCGCCTGCGGTTTTCATGGATCTTATGAACAGGGTGTGCAAACCTTATCTTGACAAGTTTGTTATTATCTTCATCGATGACATCCTGATCTATTCGAAGAGTCAAGAGGAACACGAGCATCATTTACGACTTATTCTGGAACTCCTTCGAACGGAACAGCTGTACGCTAAGTTTTCAAAATGCGACTTCTGGCTTCGTGAAGTCCACTTCTTAGGCCACGTGGTAAACAAGGATGGGATTCATGTCGACCCATCCAAGGTAGATTCGATCAAGAACTGGCCTGCACCTCGCACACCAACCGAAATACGCCAATTCTTGGGTTTGGCAGGTTATTACAGACGGTTCATCAAAGACTTCTCAAAGATTGCTCAGCCGCTTACATTACTGACACAGAAAGGTGTTGCTTACCGTTGGAGTGATACACAGGAAACAGCGTTTCAGCACTTAAAGGATAGACTTTGTAGCGCACCTATCCTCTCATTGCCTGAAGGCACGAACGATTTTGTAGTCTACCATGACGCATCTATCCAAGGTCTTGGATGTGTGTTGATGCAATGGGATAAAGTCATTGCTTATGCTTCGCGCCAACTTAAGATCCACGAACGGAATTACACTACACATGATTTAGAGCTGGGAGTCGTTGTTTTTGCGCTCAAGATATGGCGACATTACCTGTATGGCACTAAATGCACCATCTACACCGATCACAGGAGTCTTGAGTATATTTTCAAGCAGAAATAATTGAACATGCGACAACGTAGATGGGTTGAGCTACTGAACGATTACGAGTGCGCCATAAAGTACCATCCGGACAAAGCCAATGTTGTGGCCGACGCCCTCAGTCGAAAGGATACTACACCTAGGCGTGTACGAGCGTTGCAACTCACTATTCAATCTAGTCTTCCTTCACAGATACGAGATGCTCAGGTAGAAGCATTGAAACCAGAAAACGTCAGGGCTGAAGCCCTACGCGGTTCAAGGCAACGGTTAGAACAAAAGGCAGACGGCGCCTACTATGTAACAGGACGCATTTGGATCCCACACTATGGCAACCTACGCGAGCTTGTAATGGAAGAAGCTCATAAGTCTCGCTACTCAGTACATCCTGGTTCGGATAAGATGTACCACGACCTCAGAACTACATATTGGTGGCCTAGCATGAAGGCCCACATAGCAACTTACGTTAGCAAGTGTTTGACTTGTGCGAGAGTCAAAGCGGAATATCAGAAACCTTCAGGCCCACTCCAGCAACCTGAGATACCACAATGGAAATGGGAGCAAATTTCCATGGATTTTGTTACTGGCCTACCTAGATCTCAGCGCGGAAATGATACTATTTGGGTGATCGTGGATCGACTCACAAAGTCTGCTCACTTCTTGGCTATCAAGGAAACGGATAAGTTCTCCACTCTAGCAGACGTATACCTTAAGGAAGTTGTCTCGAGGCACGGGGTGCCCACCTCTATTATCTCTGATCGTGATGCACGTTTTACTTCAGAACTGTGGCAAGCAATGCACAAATCTTTTGGCTCTCGTTTAGACATGAGCACAGCTTATCATCCTCAGACTGATGGGCAGTCTGAGCGCACTATTCAAACTCTAGAAGACATGCTTCGGGCGTACGTAATTGACTTTGGCAATGGCTGGGAAAAACATCTACCACTTGTGGAATTTTCATACAATAACAGTTATCACACCAGCATTAAAGCTGCTCCATTTGAGGCATTGTACGGGCGTAAATGCCGATCACCTCTTTGTTGGGCAGAGGTGGGTGACAGTCAGATCACAGGTCCAGAAATGGTAGTTGATACTACTGAAAAGATTGCTCAAATACGACAACGCATGGCGGCAGCTCGTGACCGTCAGAAAGCATACGCCGATAAAGACAGGAAACTACTCGAATTCCAGGTTGGGGATCGAGCACTACTCAAAGTTTCACCCTGGAAGGGTGTGGTTCGTTTTGGCAAAAGGGGCAAACTCAATCCACGATACGTTGGACCATTTGAAGTCATTGAGAAAATAGGCAAAGTGGCCTACAGACTGAACTTACCAGCTGAACTCAGTGCAGTTCACAACGTCTTTCACGTGTCGAATCTGAAGAAGTGTCTGTCGGATGAGACCTTCATAGTTCCTTTGAAGGAGCTCACTATCGACGAACGGTTGCATTTCGTCGAAGAACCAGTTGAAATCACGGACCGGGATGTTAAGGTCCTCAAGAACACCAGAATACCTCTTGTTCGAGTTCGTTGGAACTCTCGTCGTGGCCCAGAGTTTACCTGGGAACGAGAAGACCAAATGGAACTCAAATATCCCCAGTTTTTCGAAAACAATGCAACTACTACTGAGGCTGAAGCTACTACAGAATTTCGGGTTGAAATTCCAAATCAACGGGGGGATGATGTGACACCCCAGGAAAACCAGTAAACGACACAACTAGCTTCCTCAGTAACCGCATGCTAAATTTCGGGACGAAATTTCTTTCAAGTTGGGGATAATGTGACAACTCGAGTTTCCAAGATTCCAGTGTCGCACTATTGCACGTTAATTGTTTAGTTTGTCCGATACACGACTTGTTTGTTTCACAACCGGACACGTTGTAATATGTTAGATCGTATTGTAGTTGGTATGTTACACATGATGGGTGTTGATTGTGCTTTATATATATATTTGTGTGTTTAAAATATGGTGGTGTTAATTTATGATTTTTAAACAAAACAATAGAACCTTGGCCAATACCCTAAACCACATTAAAACACCCTGTGGTGAAAACACCAAAGTGTTTTCGTCCACTGTTAATAGCCGAAATCAGCAAATGGGCTTTAGGCCCAGTACTGATTAGTTATAATGTTGTTCCTTATCTTCACCCAAATCAGTAATCGACAGAAACCCTAGAGCACCTCTCTAACTGTGACGGCGATTGCAAGCCTACGGAGCCCTTGTTTTCGGTCAATCCATCAGTTTTACATCTCGGTTAGTTTGCACCGTGGTTTATTGTGTATAACTTTCGATAGATTGTTTCATGTCTGCGTATGTGTATATATCTGGTTATTATATATATGCGATTGGTATAATAATGATGATGATTATGCTTATTGATTGTTGAAAATCTGTTGAGATGATGTCGATTCTTCTTATTGGCGATTGCTGGTTGAAATCGTAACTGTAGTGTTGTTAAGGTTGCTATTCGTTGATGATGATGACTGCCGAAAACACCCCCACCTCACGAAATCCACACATCAACGAAAACACCTTAGGGGATTTCGGCCCAGGTGTTCTCGGCCCAAAGGTGATTTCGGCCCATAAAGGGATTTCGCCAAAGCCCTATCTGTCACATGTGATTTCGTTATATTATTCAGTAACATTATTGGTTTAATTGCTTAGTTAGTTATTAACTTGGTTAAGTTACTTATCTTGTTAACTCAGTTAGTTGTTAAATGTGTAACTCTGTTAAGCAGGTAAACCTCTGTTAAGTTGTTAGATGGTTAACTCTATTTGTTACAAATGCAGTTATTTAACTAACATTGTTAGTTTATTATCTCTACTAGTTCATCAGTACTGTTAGGCATCTTATGTCTGTTAAGCTTGTTGACTTTGTTAATCCTGAAGCATATGACATTACTAGCTATTAACTCTGTACTAGTTAGTTGTTAGTTCTGCTAAATGCCAACTCTGTTAAGGGTATGAATGGATTGTTATATTGGAATAAACTGTGAAGGACATATATGTGGTACATGAACTATATGGATTTGGTTAACTGTTACGTGTTACACGATGATAATTGATGAGCACTTTATGACATAGATTCCATGTGAAACATTGCGAACTCGAAACTGATTATACATACGTGCGTACTATAGGTCGTGATTGATTAACTGTGAGCGTGTATATTCCTTTAGCATACCGAGCAAAACAAGGTGAGTTCACACCCTTACCAAGGCATGGGATTCCCGGGGATTGGGAATGGGTTGAATGATGGAATTTAACAATTACTCGTACTTACACGGCTACTAGACTATCTACCATCATCCTCGAGTTAAGCAGGGCACTTAGGTAAAACCTACGTAAACAAGTACTTACCACTGTCCTCAGGTTTCGAGGGACACTTACGTAAAACCTACGTAAACTCACATATGCTACTGTCTTCCGGGGTCAGGAAGGATACTTACGTAAAACCTACGTAAACCCCACGCGTACCACTGTCCTCGGGTAAAGAAGGGCACTTACGTAAAACCTACGTAAACCTTGTACATACTACTGTTCTCGGGTTAAGAAGAACACTTATGGTTACAAATAGTCTAGTGTAAATACAAACATGGGAAGCCCCCACCAATTGAACCTACACAACGACATAGTTAATAATGCATAGTTATGCAACGAACTTACTTACCTACTTACTGTGAACTCGCTCAACTAGTTGTTGACCCTCTGTTACATGCCTTGCAGGACCATAGGTACTCTTGGAGCTTGCACGGGAGGCGCGGTCGTTGTGGTCATGGATTGTGGATGTTTTGTTAAAAACTCGATGACTCTTTAAACTAAACACTTGTGTTGAATGTTCATAACTATGCTTCCGCTACCTATACTATGCTTTTGATTTAGCACCAATTGTATTGTGATGGATTACATTTACTTTTACTTTTACTTATTTATATGTTCAATATGATTGGTGGCTTGATCCTGGTCATGTCACGCCTCCAAGCGGTGGTACTCCGCGTGTGGATTCTGGGGGTGTGACAGTAGTAGCAGTAGCACCTATACGCTTAGGTAGCTTGTTCTGTTCTACTGCCTGGTCTGTGAGACGATGAGCAAGATGAGTAAAATCCTGGATGGTAGCAAGGTTAGCAGCAGTCACATGGCTTTGAATCTCTGGTACCAAGCCTTTGAGGTACAGCTCGATACGCTTAATGGGAGGATCAACCATAGTTGGACATAACACTGCCAGTTCGTTGTATCGCTTCGTATACGCCTCTATCTCTGACCCCGTCATCTTCAGGTTAAAGAACTCCACTTCCAGTTTGTGAATGTCATCACGATTACAGTATTCCCGCTTGATCAGTTCCTTAAAGTCGTTCCATGGGGTGGCATTAGCAGCTGCCAGCCCTAACATTTGAACTTGCGCGTTCCACCAAGTCAGCGCAGTGCCTTCGAGGGTACCAGTGGCATACTTCACCCTACGAGCCTCAGGGCATTCACACATTTCGAAGACCGACTCGAGCTTCTCGAACCAGTGGAGGAGTCCAACGGCCCCTTCAGTGCCACTGAAAGTACTAGGATGACAGTCCATAAAAGTCTTGAACGTGCACACAGGCGGCTGGGCATGCTGGCCTCCTGCTTGAGCGGCTGCAAGTGCCGCAGTAACTTGTTCGTTGATCAAAGCCGTCAGCTGGGCTTGTGTGAGGTTGATTCGTCCACTCATGATCTTCACCATACAGAGAACACAAGTGAGAGGGGCGTCGTATCAATACGCAAGCGTGGAATGACAGAAGAGAGTGATCACACAAAGTTTTCAAGCAGTAGATACTATGTTATCTAAGCATACCATAAGCAATGTTCTATGTAACTAACAAGTAGGTAATATAAACATGAATCGTATCACCTATAGTGTCGAGTCTTGCACGTGGAGCGAAGCGTCGTTGTGGATCGTTGAGCACTGTACAGGTTATAGTATGGTTTTATCAAAAAGCTTTTCCCCTTTTTAAAACCAAGTTCGCTATAACCAATGGCTCTGATACCAATCTGTCACACCCCCAAAATCCACCATGCGGAGCGTCACCGCTTGGAGGCGTGACATGACCAGGATCGAGCCACCAATCATATTGAACAACGTAATTTAAGTTAATAAAGCCAATCACAATACAATTGGTGACCAAAAGATAAGTAACCGACTTTAGGTTAACAGCGGAAGCATAAAACATAAGTCCAAATCATAAGTTCATAATTCATAAGTTCAACGACCAAACATAAGTTCCATAAGTTCATAAAGTTTATTTATTAGGCACGGGACATAACAGTCCGTATTCCACAACGACCTCCTCCTCGCGCAAGCTCCATAAGTACCTAACGACCTGCAAGGCATGTAACAACAAATCAACAACAAAGTTGAGCGAGTTCACAGTTGGTTGTTCAGTTAACGAGTTCGTATCAGAAATCGTAAGTTCGTTTCATAACCATGTATTACCCATTATCCTTGATTCCCAAACCTTTACGATATTTAGTGGGGGCTTCCCATTTTGTGTGTACTAGACTAGTCGTATCCATAAGTGTCCTTCCCAATCCGAGGACAGTGGTAAGCATGAGTTTACGTAGGTTTTACGTAAGTGTCCTTCCCAATCCGAGGACAGTAGTAAGTATGAGTTTACGTAGGTTTTACGTAAGTGCCCTTCCCAATCCGAGGACAGTAGTAAGTAGTCTAGTAGTGTTGATAGTATAAGTAGTTATTCAATCCCATTCCCAATCACCAGGAATCCCATGCCTTAGTAAGGGTGTGAACTCACCTCGGTTGCTCGGTTTGACTCTCAAAAATAGCTAACAGTCAAGTTCGGTCAATTACGTCCTAGTATAATTTTCCAGTTAGTCATTTAGTGGTTTTCAAATAGGGCACAAAGTTCCTACACGTATCTACCACATAACATGCATTTATTTCAACGGTTCATGCCCATATAAACTTCCCATATATTCTCGTTCATAAATAAACTTACGATTTTGCACATAACACTTTTATTGACATATAGCATGTTAGATCATTCACAGATAACATTCCCGACATTTAGACACGCAAATTACTACTTAAGTCGTTTCAGCTTTTATATTCAAAATTGGGCTGTTTCCGAGGATTTTAATAAAATTGTTAACCTGTTCCAAAAATTCCCAAATTTTTACAGAATGTCTTAAACAATCCAAATATTATTGTGTAAAAATCTCGGGATCCAATTCATCACCAATATTTTATAAAAAATCATTTTCCGGACTGCAATCAGATTCATCTTTTTCTGATTGCAGTCCACGGAATAATTTATTAAAAATTCATTGTAAGCCCGATTTACGAAATTCCAGTGAGGGAATTACAAATACGGTGGTCATCTACAGTACAAATCTCATGATTTAACTCTACACAGAATTCAAATTATGACGGAAAACAGAACGCATATTTTCAGCAGAAAAAATGCAGCTCTAGCTGCTGTTACAAAATGACACTTTAAAAATAGTAAACGGAGTCCAAAAATTATGATTCCAGTGCCATTAGAACCGTATTTCATAATATATAAATCTAGACTTCAGAAAATACATTTTTCGTTCAGTTACGGTCTGGTACAGCCAACTGAAGTTGGCTGTAATCACCAAACAACCTACTGTTTCAGCTTTTTAACTTCCTAACTTGTGTTCGATTGATTCCGTTAACATGTTTAGTGATCACAACAACATCAAACATCAGTATTAACAAGCAAATCATCAGATAATCAACAAGATAATCAAACAATCACATACTAGCATTATTTCATCACATTTCTACAATATTTCATCATTTAGTTAGTTCTATGTTCAAGACTTTTTGCACATGAACTTTTTGTGTTCTAAAGATATCATCTTAACCTGACTATTAACCACCATGAACAAGGACTAAACAAGGATTTAAGGGACTTACTACTAGCTTTTAAGCTAGGGAAGAAACAAGATGAAGATTGGGTGGTTAAGAGTAAACGGAAGAGGTCCTTCAAGTTCTTCAAGCACCAAGCCTCCTAATCTTGCACCTTACACCTTTAGATAGCCTTGAAATGGGTGATCTTGAAATGAAAGTGGTGGTGGTGTATGGAGGGGGGTTCGGCCGAAGGTTGTGGGGAGAGGGAGGAGAAGAGTTTGTGGTGTTTGTATGTGTGAGGGAATGATAAGCTTCATGTTCTTATAATCCCCAATTTGAGTATTACCCCTTGTACATCATGCTCCCCATAGTACATACACTATCTAACCATATCCTTAGGAAGATTTGAGCAAGATTTAGACAAGACTATGGTGGGGGTCATTGTGACCGTAAGTGTGAAAAGGGGGGGGGGGTCTAGTTGGGTCTTGATGAGTAGTTAAGTTAATTAGTTAGGATTCTAAGTGTATTGATGAGTGATTATGCATAACCTGTGTTATATAGTATGTTAAGGTGTTCGGGAATCCTAACTAGCTCAGAAAAATAGGAACAATGCTTCTAGCATTATTTTAGTGTTCCGGGTAAAGTCCGATTGTTCGGTTCGGTGTTGTTCCGTTAAAGTGCTTAATTAATCCGTAAAGTGTCATACATATATATTTTTGTAACGTTTTTAATTCTCAACACTTAGGAAAACACACAGGATTATTTAGTAATTTTTCTGTACACTACTAGTATGTTAACAAGCACATGTAAGTGTAACACAGAAATCAGAAAGCAGTTAAATGATTCAGCACAGTCATCAAGCACTTTATTTACCATTAATAAATTGTACGGATACATGGAATTATGAGGGTTGTCACACTATGAACTTTACTAGTGAAGATCGACGCAGTGCGATGTTTCAATGGATTGATGTGATTGAAGTTACCTTTCGTCAAAGCGGATATCCTAAGAATCTCCGCACTGTCAACGGCAGTGGAGTCTTTCAGTCAATGGCACTTGATTGGTGGACCGCCGAGCGCAACAGGCATGAAAATGATGCAGCTTATGGTCTCACATGGGAGGAGCTCAGGGAGCTCATGATGAAGGAGTTCTGTCCTCCCCACGAAGTCCAGAAGCTGGAGAATGAATTCTGGAACATCAAGCAAGGCGGAGTTGATAACACTGGTCTCATCACTCGTTTCAAAGAGTTGAGCATCATCTGTCCAATTCAAGTGGACACTCCTGAGAAATCTATCAAGAAGTACATTCGCGCTCTTCCTGATTGTGTCGCTGACTTTGTTCAAGCAGCAAAACCTGCTACTATCGAGGAAACTTATCAACTCACTGCAGAGATTAATGACAAGGGAGTCTTGGCTGGGGTATTCAAGACCTCGACCAAGAGTCTCAACCAAACTACAGCAACTCCCAACACCGACCCTACAGCATCTCAAGCTTCAAAGTCCAGTCGCCAAAGCCACAAGCGAAGGAACTCAAGCAACAACAACGCGGTAGTCACAGCACCGCCCAACACCCAGACTTATCAGGTTGCTACTACCAACGCACCACCTGCTAAGCGTGCGTATACTAGTACTCACCCACTGTGCTCTACTTGCACATATCATCATCTAGTGGGAACAAATTGCCGCTTCTGTGTCAACTGCAATCTCTATGGGCACTACACATCTCATTGCCGCTCAGGCCCTCGTCAGCAAGCTCCTCAAGCTCTTCCAGCACCACCAACTCAGCCTCTTGCTCCTCCGGTTAGCCCAGCAGCTCCAGCACTAGTTGCTAATGCTCGAGCCTGCTACACCTGTGGTGACCCAAATCACTTTGCCAATGTCTGCCCACAGCGTGTTGTGAAACAAGAGCCACAGCAACAGCAACCACAGCAGCAGCAGCAGCCACATCAAGCAGCCCACGGAAGAACTTTCAACATCAATGTCCGCCAGGCTCAGACTGACAACAATGTTGTCAATGGTACATTCCTTGTCAATGGTATTTATGCTTCATGCTTATTTGATACTGGAACCGGTAACTGTTTTTTATCATTTGAATTCGAAAAGCTTCTAAAACATAAACGGACTAACCTCCCAACGACCTTCGACGTAGAAGTTGCCACTGGAAGAACCGTTACTATCAACTCTATTCTTCGTGATTGTACTCTTGAACTCAACAATCACTTTTTTTCCGATCGATCTCATACCTCTGCAACTAGGTAGATTCGACGTCATGATAATCATGGATTTTCTTCGTGAGAATCGTGCTGAAGTTGTTTGTTTCGAAAAGATGATTCATTTTTCTCTTTCAAACGGTGATCAACTACATCTTTATGGCAAAGTATCCTCGAAATAATTGAAGCTTATGTCGTGTATCCAAGCGAATAAGTACTTACGCAAGGAGTACACCGCTTTTCTAGCCCATATCGTTGTAACAGTGGATGAGAAGAAAACCGTGATAGAAGTGTTGGTGCATATTTGTGACAACAGCTTAGATTTGGTCTTTGGATATCTTGTAATTAGTTAAACAATAATCGGTTAGCGGGTTTAGCTTTGTATTGGTGGAATAATAGAGTTTGGACTAAACAAAACCCACATTGGGTCATAGGGGGACAAATTGGGCTTACCCATGTAGGAATCCCTAGCCCAAGTAGCAACCTTGTGTTATATAAACAAGGTTTTGCTTTAGGGTTTAGGTTAATCAGCCAAAACAGTGTTTGAGAGAGATTTCGTGAGAAGACTAGAGTCTTGGACGAAATTGTGTATGTTAGGGTTTTGATTGATTGTAATTCTTGTGATTGATAATCAATAGAAACCCGGTTTGATTGTGAATTGCTGTGTCTACTCGTTTCTGTGATATTCTGATCAAGAGGATTCCGCACTCTTGATTGGATTGACAATTCTGTGAAGATCCATACGAATCAAAGGGACCTACAATTGGTATCAGAGCGTTAGGCTCTTGAAGGCTCGGTTCAGAATTGTGATTGGCAGAAACAGGGAGTTTTTTTTCGAAATTTTTTGAAACCTGACAATTAGGGTTTCGAAATTTTTTTGTTGGTTTGATAAAAATTTTCGAAATTTTTGGCTGTATTGCAGGATTTCAGGAAATTTTTTGTCGATTATGGAAAAGTTGTTGGCTGAAAGACTTGAAGATCAGAAGACTGTTCTTCGTGTTCTTCATGTTTTTTCGATCATATCTTCATAATTTTTGAAAATATTGTGCTGATTAGGTTGTCTGATTTTGCAGATTTGTGTTGGAGAAGAGATAAAATCTTCAGAATTTTGAAAAGATTAAGTTTCCGAATTTACTGGACCAGCTAATTTGACTATCGGCGAATTTGGGACTTAATATCTCGGTGACCGGCGAAGTTAAATCCAAAGGCGACTTTGGTAACCGTATAATTTTCCACAGCGAAATTATCACGGTGTTCGGCGACTTTACTGGCCATCGTAATAGCGAAATTAAGCAGCGAATTTGACTAGTGAACTAAATAGCGAAATTTACCCTTCAGTGAGCTTTGATCAGCGAAATTGAACAAATAACAGGCCAGTGAAATTAATTACTGACCCAGCGAAATTAATAGCATAATTAAAATGATGGAATATTTTCTAGCAAGCGTCGATAAAATTTCGCTGTTTTGCAAATAGAAATTGATCCGTAGCTCGTTTGACAAAACCGTCTGCACCGTTAAATTCCTTGCATTTTTAGGAGAAAAAGAAAAAAAAACCATCTGCACCGTTAAATTCCTTGCATGTCAAAAACCGAATTCGGTTTTTGACATTATATATCATTGGATTCGTCTTTTCGAGACGAATCTAACGGTGTAATTTGGTAACCACTGTTTTCGGATATATTTTGTACGGTTTTAATAGTCTGCAACGTTTAAAATGCCGAACATGTCTACTTTGAATGAGCTTTTGAAAATGGAGCATGAGGTTGGCACTACCAATAAACCGCCTAAGATGATGAAGGTGGAAAATTATTTGACATGGAAGGATCGTTTTCAATCCTTTGTTGAATATCAGGACACGCGCATGTGGATATGTATTGAAGATGGGTACACAAACCCAACACACGACTTTGAGGGCAGACCACGTAGAACAGCCTATGTGAACATGCAAGAGGCTGATAAAAAGATGTATGTGGCTGAAAAGAGAGTCTTGGCAGCAATAAAAATGTCCTTACCTGATAGCATCAAGCATACCTTCAAGAAGTACACAAATTCAAAGGATATGTGGGATGCATTAGAAAAGCGATATGCGAGAAATGAAGATGTCAAGAAGAACAAAATTGATCTACTGAACAAGCAGTTCGCTGTTTTCAAATACATGAAACATGAGTCACTTGAGGACATCATCACTCGATACTACCATCTGATGTCGGAAATGGAAAATTATGAGATAGAGTGCTACACTGACGTAGAAAAGAATGACAAGTTGCTCGATGCCTTACCTACTAAATGGGATATCTACACTCTCATGATCAAGGGAGAAGCAGATTATGAGACAAAAGAGCTTGAAGAAGTGGTAGGAAAGCTGAGAGCTTATGAGCTCAGTATGAAGAAGAAAGACACTAGATATGATCAGGTTCAAGATCCATGGATTTACAATGGGCTTACGTCTTCTTCATCTCACAATGCTTCTAGCGACTCTGCTACTGCGTTTCTATCGTGTGAGAATGAGCAGGTCACAGTGAATGCGGATGGTGATGTTTGTTTTGTAGCTGCCTCAGGAGGATCAACAGGAGCCAAGAGAACATCAGCTTCTAAGCAGAGTAGTGGTGTTAAGTCGATACCTATGAGTGTTAAGTCTGCTGAAGAGCATCTTACTCTACTTTCTTCATTCGTTGCTTCTTATGAGAACTACATTCAAGGGAAGATATCCGATCCTGCCACTTTAGATGAAGATTACGATCAGATTGATCCTGATGATCTTGAAGATATGGATTTGCAATGGCAAATGGCCATGATTACTAGACGAGTGAAGAGATTTATGAACCGATCAGGAAGGAAGTTTGTAGGAAAGACTATTGGTTTCGATAAGACCAAAGTGAGATGCTTCAACTGTCAAAGTTATGGGCATTTCGCTAGGGAATGTCAAAAGCAAAAGCAGGAGACTTCGAGTCAGAGTTCAAACAATAGGAATGCATCAAACAACTCTAACTCGAGAGCGCTGATCTCTACAGCTAGAGAAGGTTCACATGACTGGAGTGTTCACTTGGAAAATGATGACAATGTCACTCAGGCATTCATGGCAGAAATTTTACCAGTTGATGATGGTGAAGCTACAGTAGATGATGCTGAAGTTGAGAAGAAAAGTGAAGCTGAGGTAGATAAGGCTGATCAGACAACAAATGCTGAAGAAGAAAAGCAAAAGTCTGACCATGAAAAGGAAGCTGAAGAAAAGGAAGCTAAATACAAAAGAATGGAAGCTCAACTTGCAGCCCTAATGGCAAATCTTGACAAACAAATAGGAGAGGTACAGTCTAATTCTGTGTGTTTAAAATGTCGTGAACTACAGGGTGAGGTAGACAGGTTATCAACTCAAAACCAAAGTCTGGTAAGCGAGATGTCTAACATTAAAGAATCAAACTTTTTTGCTAAAAGAAACGAATCTTTATACTTGAAGAAGATAAAAGGTTATGAAAGTGAAATTGAAGCTTTAACCTACAAACTAAACGAAAAACTTCAAGTCATAGACTTAGCTCATGAAATGATGGCTGAGAAAACAAAAGAGATTTCTGAAAAATGCAAAGAGTTGTCAGATGCACAACTCAAAATTGTTGAACTTGAAAAGAAATTAGGTCAATTTAGAGATTCTACTTTTGTTATGAAACACATGATGGGTGGCTTGAAGAAAAGTAATGACAAAACCAGTGTGGGATTCCATGGTTTCAATAAAGTTCCACCTCCTGTTAGTCATGACTATTCTTTCTTGCCTGATGAAGATGAGCTCATAGACTTTGTGTCAACATCACCAAGTAGTTCCACATCAAGTCAAGGAAATGTGTCTGAGAGTGATGATGCTAAGAAGGATAATAATAATAGCAAACCTGTTTTGAAAAAGAAAACTTCACTTCCTAAGAATAACAATCCAACTTTTGTTAAAAAGGTTAATTTTGTTCAAGGAAATGACATGAAAAACGAAACAGCTGTTATTGAAAACGAATCTAATGTAGAGTTTGCTAAAAACAAAAACAAAGAAAATTCTGAAACTAAGCAAACTGAACCAAATCCTTCTAAGGCATCATCATCAAAACCTAAATCTAGTTCAAAGGCTTCAGATAAGAAGTCTTCGAAAAAGAGATCGTGCTTCAAATGTCACACCAAGGGACATGTAGCTAGCTGTTGTCCTAACAAAAAGAGTGAAGCACAAATTAGTGAGAAACAGAGAGGGAAATCACCTGTGAAGAAAGGTGATAATGAGGAGAAAGTTGCAAATTCTCCAAAGCAATCTGCTCCTAAGCAACCAGAGAATGTTGTTGTTGGTGTAGATAAGGCTGACAAAGGAACTCCACAAGTTCCTCGTTTTCAAAGAAATCAACCAAGATTTCAGCCTGAATCTACATCAGGCAGATATGAGAGACCTAGAAGCAGTTCACCAAGAATGAACAATTATAATTCAAATAATTTCAGAAGTCAAGGTCAATATCAAAATCGATACCAAAATAATGGTGGTCGAACCTTTTATAATAATGGCTTTAGAAATTATAACAGTCAAGCTTCTTGGAATCAAAACTCAAGGTATCAAAACCAAAATTTTCAAAGGTCAAATAGTCCAAACACATATAGGAACCCTCAGGACCATAGACCTAGTGGAAATCAAAATCAAATTCCATCAACAGGTCTGAGATCGAAGACTCCAGTTAGGAGTAATGGATATTGGATGGATGTTCCAGTAGTTGGTGAATTTGGACGACCCAAGACCATTAAGGCTTGGGTCCCCCAATCTAACTAATTTCTTGGTTGGTGTATGCAGGAGCTGCTAAGGAGTATTATCAACTTATGGTATGTTGATAGTGGCTGCTCCAGGCACATGACGGGGGATGCGAGATTGTTAACTGAGTTTGAAGATTATGATTGTGGAAAGGTGAACTTTGCGGGTGCTAAAGGTGGTAGAATTACAGGACAATGAAAAGTGACCAATGGGAAGATCACACTGGACAAAGTGAACTACGTTGAGCAGCTTAAACACAATCTGATGAGCGTGTCACAAGTCTGCGACAAGGGTCACTCGGTCCATTTTACCAAGAATGAAGCATTAGTGTTGAAACCAGGTTTGGTGATTCTGGACGATTGGATAGTGATGCGAGCGCCTAGGAGAAATGACACTTATGTCATGGACATGGGTGCTAAGGATCCAACTGCTGTGGTGGCGTGTTTACTATCAAAAGCATCTGAAGCTGAATCGATGTTGTGGCACAGACGCATGGCCCATATTCACTATCGAAAAATGAATTACCTTGTTAAAAATGAGCTAGTGAAAGGGGTTCCAATGCAGAGGTTTCAAGTGGAAGATAAATGTCTTCCATGTCAAAAGGGAAAACAGCACAAGAAACCTCATAAGTCTAAAACAGTAAATTCCATAGATGCCCCTTATGAATTACTTCACATGGATTTATTCGGTCCAGTGAACGTGAGGAGCATAGGTGGAAAGTACTATTGTCTTGTTGTTACTGATGATTACTCACGATATTCATGGGTTTTCTTTTTAGGTATAAAAGATGAGACGGCGGAGATGCTGATAGATCTTTTTACGAAATTGGAAAACGTCCATGATGCAAGGATCAAGAAGATAAGGAGTGATAATGGCACGGATTTCAAGAATCAGATTCTGGATCTCTATTGTCTTCGCAAGGGAATAGAACATCAATTTTCTGCTCCTTATACGCCTTAACAAAATGGAGTAGCTGAGAGGAAAAACAGGACGTTGATTGAAGCCGCTAGGACCATGTTTTCAGGTTCAAAGCTACCAGTTCTTTTATGGGGAGAAGCTGTGAATACAGCTTGCTATGTCCTAAACAAAGTTTTGACCGTTAAACGTTTTAACAAAACTTGTCATGAATTAATGTTTAACGAAAAACCAAACTTGAAAGGCTTTGAACCATTTGGATTACCCTGCACCATTGTGCGAAATAAAGATAAACCAAAATTCGGTGAGGTGGCTGACGAAGGCTACTTTCTAGGTTATGTGCCTGGCACACCGAATAAAAGGGTTTTTAATCTAAAAACTAGTAAAATTGAGGTTGTTTTTAATGTTGAAATTACTACATACAAACCTCAACAATCAATGAATGGACCTGCTATATTATATGATTATGAAAGCATTTTTAAATCATTTAATATTCCTGAGTTTTCTGATGCAGATGAATCTCAGCTGATTCAAACAGTGATAAGTGAAGACGATGAAGGCGAGTTCATGCCTAGATCGAACGTTGATATGACAGATGCTCCGGAAACTTCCCAAGGTGCTGCTGATACTGATTCAAGCGATAGTGAACCTGAACCCATTCAAGGGGAGGATTTCATTAATCCGTTTGCAGATCAGAATATTCAGGGGGAGATTGGATCAAACCTGGGTGATAATCTTGAAGTGGATGTCGTTGCTACTACACGAGCAAATAGAGATCATCCAGTTGACATGATACTTGGGGATCCTACTGCAGGTGTTCAGACGAGAAGAAGTATAGCATTGAATTCTGGTTTATTTGTTTCGATTGAGAAGACTGGGATTGTGAACGAATGCTTTTATAGCTGCTTTATTTCTCAAGAGGAGCCGAAGAACATTCATATGGCTCTTAAAGACAATTCATGGGTTGAAGCTATGCAAGAGGAATTGGCCCAGTTTGCTAAGTTGAAGGTTTGGGAGTTAGTTAACCTTCCTAGAGGTGAAAGAGAGATTGGCACTAAATGGGTATTTAGGTGCAAGAAGGATGAAAGAGGACTAGTAACGCGAAACAAAGCTCGATTGGTGGTAAAAGGTTTCAATCAGCAAGAAGGGATTGACTACAATGAAGTGTTTGCAACAGTGGCAAGGTTGGAAGAAATTCGGTTGTTCCTAGCCTTCACAACATTCAAGGGCTTTAAAGTTTACCAACTAGACGTGAAGAGTGCATTTCTTTACGGGAAAGTCCAAGAAGTGGTGTATGTCTCACAACCAGATGGGTTCGTTGATCAAGATTATCCAGATCGGGTGTACAAACTTGATAAGGATTTGTATGGATTACATCAAGCTCCCAGGGCGTGGTACGAGACACTGTCTACACATCTGATCAAGAATGGTTTTGAAAGAGGTCAGATTGACAGTACACTTTTCATTAAGAGAAAGAAGGAAGATCTTTTGCTGGTACAGGTATACGTGGATGACATCATCTTTGGGTCATCAAATGAAAACATGTGTAAAGAGTTCGAGCAAGTAATGAAGAGCAAGTTCGAAATGAGCGCTACGGGTGAGCTGTCTTACTTTCTGAGATTACAAGTTGAACAGAAGGAGGATGGGATGTTTATTCATCAAATAAAGTATGTGTATGACATTTTGAGTCGGTTCAAAATGAATGATTGCTCTACTTTCAACACACCCATTTGCGAAAATCACAATCTTGGCCCAGATCATGAAAGTACTGAAGACGTTGATCCAACTCAATACAGGGCAATGATTGGTTCTCTAATGTACTTGACTGCTTCAAGACCAGACATTATGTTTGCTGTATGTCTGTATGCCAGATATCAGGCGAATCCGAAAGAGTCACACATGAAAGCAGTGAAGCGTATTCTTCGTTACTTGAAGGGGAAACCTAAAATTGGGTTGTGGTATCCAGCTGATAGTGATCTGAATTTTGTCGCTTACACTGACTCTGACTTTGGGGGATGCAAGTCGAACAGAAAGTTTACAACTGGTGGTTGTCAGTTCTTAGGAGGCAGGATTGTGTCTTGGCAATGCAAGAAGCAATCTTGTGTGTCTACCTCTACGTGTGAAGCTGAGTATATTGATGCGGGTAGCTGCTGCTCTTAGGTTCTCTGGATTCAACAGCAAATGCGCGATTACGGTTTGGATTTCACTCGTACTCCTATTATGATAGACAATAATGCCACAATTTCAATAACAAACAATCCCGTGAAACATAGTCGCACAAAACATATTGACATACGTCATCATTTTATACGGGATTGTGCTGAAAAGAGACTAATTGAACTTCATCGAGTCGACACACTACATAACCTGGCAGATCTTTATACTAAAGCTTTTGACAGGGCTCGCTTTGAACATTTAGTCGAACTCAACGGGATGAGGAATCCTGAATAACTGGTTTTTCATAAGAATTTTTGTAAATATTTTATTGTTTTCTTAAAAATCAAAAATAAAAAAAATAGAAAACCACAAAATCCAAAAACATTGAAAAATGAAAAATATAAAAATAGAAAATCAAAAATGAGTTATCACTGTGTGGAAAAGAAGAAATGATAGTACATCAGCAAGTTAGGCTGTCACACTCAAACTAAATTAAATTGCTTAAGTGTGATAGCAGCTTCATCATACGATGTACCAGTACGCAAAAAGCATGAAATAATCAACTTACCAATGTGATATAAACCTAAACGAACTGTGTATGAGTGGGGAACACATCAGTGGTGTATGGTTTAATTACCTTAAATCTTGCGTTGATAGATTGCCAAAATCTGAAGTTTTGGGTCTTTATACTGTTATTTCATCCGGGGATATCAGGGTTGTCCTTCTGCTGCATCCAGATACATGCTGACCTAGGCACAACCAGGATATCTTAAAAGAGCTAAAAATGCCAAAACCCTGAAAATGAAGAAGCTCTCCTAGAGAGTCATTCAAAATGTGCAAAATGTATAAATCGTACCAAAAATGGTATTTGTCTTAGCCCTCGTTAGATATTTTGGTCTCTTTGCTGTACGGAAGTACTGACCTGGTCACCTATTATCTATCGTTGAAAAATAAAACGGAGGAATTCAGTATACTCGTCTACTACGATTAATCTTTGTGCATACCTTGATCGCGGCGGTATATCCTGAAGTGGGACACACTAGTATGTCAGAATAATATTACCTTAACATATCATACAGTAATGGTACTTCAAATGTTCATGCATTTTGTTTAAGTGGACAAACATACTGGTAATCATCTTGGACTGCTTTTCACGAAAAATTAAATAAAGAATTATCTAATAGTGTGAAACAGTTTGATTTTGCTGATATGATCTTCTTACCGGTAATTCTCACAAAAATAGAGTGTTTATTTCTTTTGTTATTTACTTGTTTTCAAAAATATAAAAATACAAAAATAGTGTCTTTTTCTGTTTAGAATTCTTAACGTACGGAAAACTGTTATTCTTGGAGGAATTGTTACTGAAAGGGGGAGACAGTGTTAGAAAGTGAGTTCAAAATTTTAAAATTGTGAGGTTCTTGTGTGTTGGATAAAAGTTTTGCGTGTTGGTGATAAATTGAATTGAAAATGCTTTATCTGTGATATAATCTCTTGAATAATAATAATTTATTCAACTGTGTTGAAAAATTCTTATGGTTTCTCGAGATGTTTGTTTTATATTGGATGCATGGTAGAACCTCCTTTCTACATTGCAGACAAAGTGAAGAGTTTGAAGATTGCTTTGCAAATGCTAAACTGGAGTTTACTCAAGTGCTAACGTTTTGAAGATTTGGTGATTGGATGCATCAGCTTAGGGGGAGTCTGTTGCTGACAGAAGCTATCCAAAGACCAAAGACAGTGCAAGATTACATGAAGAATTCAAGATGACTGAAGACAAAGTTATTTTATGAAGCTATTGTCAAGGGGGAGTTTATTGGTGCATATTTGTGACAACAGCTTAGATTTGGTCTTTGGATATCTTGTAATTAGTTAAACGATAATCGGTTAGCGGGTTTAGCTTTGTATTGGTGGAATAATAGAGTTTGGGCTAAAAAAAAACCACATTGGGTCATAGGGGGACGAATTGGGCTTGCCCATGTAGGAATCCCTAGCCCAAGTAGCAACCTTGTGTTATATAAACAAGGCTTTGCTTTAGGGTTTAGGTTAATCAGCCAAAACAGTGTTTGAGAGAGATTTCGTGAGAAGACTAGAGTCTTGGACGAAATTGTGTGTGTTAGGGTTTTGATTGATTGTAATTCTTGTGATTGATAATCAATAGAAACCCGGTTTGATTGTGAATTGTTGTGTCTACTCGTTTCTGTGATATTTTGATCAAGAGGATTCCGCACTCTTGATTGGATTGAAAATTCTGTGAAGATCCATACGAATCAAAGGGACCTACAAGAAGTTCCTGTTGTTTGTGATTTTCCTAACGTTATTTTTCGACGATTTACCCGGTTTACCCCCTACTCGTGATGTCGATTTCCGTATTGATTTAATCCCAGGTGCAACTACTGTTGCAAAAGCTCCCTATCGCTTCTCACCATCCGAAATACGTGAGCTATCAAGTAAACTTCAAGAATTGCTTGATAAAGGCTTTGTACGCCCAAGCACATCACCATGGGGCGCACCTGTCCTTTTCGTGAAAAAGAAGGATGAATCGTTCCAAATGTGCATCAATTACACAGAACTTAACAAGCTTACTATTAAGAACCGCTACCTGCTACCCTGAATCAACAACTTATTTGATCATCTCCAAGGCGCTAGGTGTTTCTCGAAGATCGATCTACGTTCAGGATATCAACAGTTGCGAATACAAGAGCAAGACATCCCAAAAACTGCTTTTCGTACTCGTTATGGCCATTACAAATTCGAGCTGGACTATTGTGTGCGAAGCCCAGCTTTATACGAAGGCATTACCTTCGTACGAAGGTACTGGTTTAACATAACACAGCCCGATTCTCATCCGTGAGTCAGACAAAAACCTCTCCGACTCTAAGTTTAATCAGTAACTTAAGGTTGGAGGGATGAACACTCGATTTTCCGAAGACAGACGTGAAGAACACTCGATTTTGGACAAAGGAAGCATCTTGTGTGAAGACCCACCTTCTTACGAAGGCACGCCTTCGTACGAAGGCACAGCTTCATACGAAGCCTCTGTTTCCCACCGACACTTTGATTTTCGACAGTTTCAGCACTTTGGAGGACTTACGCTTCTGTTCCCGTACACAGGCTGATCCGGCGCTCCCTTCAATCCATTCATAACATGTTTACTGTTAGACAAGCACTGTGAGTATACTCGAACCCATTTTCACTTAACGCGCTTTTGGGTGTTACATTCGTTCCCTATCAAAAAAATAGCACACAACGCTTAACACTTTTATAAACGCTAACCGCTCCCGCATGCTATTCGTGATTAGTTGAATGCTTGTTACTATGCTTACACAGTGATTACTTGCCCGACCGCCTTTAGCAATGATAGTACTATAGCTTGGACTCAGTACTGGGTTGTTCAGGGGTTGCTAAGGATCACATAATTTACTTCACGTGTTCGCTTCGGTGATCATGTGTCACGCATACTCTACTCGCTGTCATGTGGTTAGGATGTGTCATTGTTGATAGTTACTTGATTTTGTTAGTGCATTATGTCTGTAGCTTCCGTCTGTATAGAGTCTTATGTATTTTTTCCTGTATGTGTATTGGTATATTTGTATACGTATGTATTTTGTATCTAGACAAAACAGGGAACGGAACGGTAACTGTTAAGTGTGATCCGAACGGACGACATGTGTCATCCGTACGGACGGCCATCCGATCGGATGACCATCCGATCGGGTGACATCCTCACTTCCCTGGTTTGCCTATAATTAGTGGTATAGGGCTATTTGTCTAGCATGGTTGGCCTGATTGTCAAAGTGAAGCTCAGTCCGATTGTCATCTGGAACTCTTGTATTTTCACATTCTATCATTGAAATTAGACATGTGAAGCGTTGAGATTATTGTTGGTGATTCTCAGACGATGTCGAGGGATTCCGCACCTTGCCATTGATCGATTCCACCATGTTCTTCTACTAGAACCATTCATTCATTGCACTCACAAGTGGTATCAGAGCCACAGGAGGTCGGATCGGAGATAGCTACAGTAATTTCACCAAGATTTCAGTCAAATCTCACTGGAGATTCTGACAATTTCATCATCTTCTTCTACATTTCTTGCAGTTTTCATACTTTCACACTTAAAAATCAGAAAAACTCAAAATTAACATAGATTTTATGGATGAATTTGACTAAATTTGGTATCAAACTGATCGAAATTCAGCGCAGAACAATCCTACAAAATTTCAATCCAAAATTTGGACTAAAACAACTTCAAATCGATCAAAAACTATGTTGTGTTCTTCGTGCATGATGACGTCACTCATCCGATCGGATTGCAATCTGATTGGATTGGGCTAGATCTTGTTCACACTTCATTGCTGACGTCACGCTCATTCGATCGGATTGACATCCGATCGGATAGGTGTTGTGGTTTAGTGTTAAAGGTTCAAGTGTCACTTCAATCGAACGACCATCCGATCGGATCACCATCCGATCGGATCACCATCCGATCGGATAGCCATTCGACACTTGTGCCATTCGATACTTGACAACTAGGTTCATTATTAACTTGTGTCATCCGATAGAATTTCCATTCGATCGGACGACCATTCGATCCAAGTACATAAGTTTTTGAAGTTTGTGAAATTTTTCTAAGTGTTTGATTTTTTCAGGATTTTCAAGATGGGAGACGACTTTTTGAACCCATTCAGTGACATTTTCGCGTACAACACAGGAGATACATCCACAAACACCAATACCAATACGAACTCGAAAAAGGCGATAGCAGATTCTCTAAGCATGGATAATGCCTACGGAACATACAACAAGCCACCAAAGTTGATGGCGATTGAGGATTACAACCGATGGTCTAATAGGTTCGATGGATGGTTGAAACCTTTTGCGTACAGTAGCTGGAGGTGCATGAAAAATGGTTTTTCGTCTACAAGAACTAATTTTGAAAACCTGAGTCATACTGAACAGGAAACGTTTATAGCTGAACAGAAGTGTATCGCCCTACTTCATCAATCAGTCCGAGATGACATTATATCTTTGATTGATTATGAGAATCAAAAGATTTATGGTCAAAATTGGAAAAGAAATGTATCGGGCGTGATGAAATTGTGAAAAAAAAGAGAAGATTGTTGAAAAAGGAATTCGATTTATTCACTTGTATGAAAAACGAGAGCGTACGACAGGTGATCGAAAGGTTTTGTCATCTGAAGGCAGAACTAGTCAGATATGGGATCACGATAGAAAAGGATGAGATCATTGACAAAATGTTTGAAGCTCTGCCATATGAACAAGACTGGTAGTATTTCGGTCTGGTGCTGAAAAATACCAAGAAGATGGCAGAAATGACAGTTGATTGGTTGATCGAGAGACTCGAAAGTCACTAATTTTAGATAAAGATGAACAAAATGAACAGCACGCCATATCAACAGAATGTGGAACTTTACTATCGGGGGTAGTATGATTCCAAAAGTTACTTCTCCAAAAACTGCTTTCAGTGCTGAGAGTTCTAACACTGTGAATCAAGAAAAGAACAGCAACAGTTCTTCGCCTAGCAGTGGTTATCAGGGAACTGGCACTTCTTCATCTGTGTCATACAATCAGCAGCCACAAAATGTTCCAAAGAATGTTTTTCAGTGCAACATCGCTGTTAACCTGAACAACGCTCAGAATTTCAACGAAGAGACAACAAAACAGCAGATGGTATTCCTTGCTTCTATTCTGGAGTAGTATGAAAGTCTGTAGCTGGAAAGATCGGAAACACTAATCTTACAAAAGAAGACCACGACCAGATAGATCCTGAGGAGATGGAATTGATCGATATTCGTTGGTGCATGGCAAGCGTAGTTCAAAGAGCCCAAAGGTTTATGGAAATCACTGGAAGAAATTCTATTGGAGGTCCTTCGATGAAACTTGGGTTCGACAAATCCAAGGTGACGTGCTTCAAATGTAAGCAAAAAGGGCACTTCAAATGTGAATGTCGAAACTTGGCAATAGATGATACAGCAAATCCCTTTCGTGATGATTATTACAAAAAAGGCGATCTATCATAAAAACCGAGAGGAGGCACCGAGGATGAAACAGATCTAGGAGACTCCAAAAGAAAAATCAAGAGTTTTAGCTGTGATTCAGGATGATGAAGGTTTTGACTGGAGTGAATTGTTGCCGGAAGATGATGCAGTTGGTTTCGCATTTATGGCAACAACTGAAAAACCAAAAGAAGATCTGAATTATATGCGTCAAAAGATGATAGCACAAAATATGAAGCAAAAGATCTATGAGGCTTGGAAAGAAGCAAAAAGGGCAAGAAGATGGGATCCGGATCGTGAATGTTATTTAGATCCAAAAGGAAACATCTGTGTGGAACCATCGTCAGTTGATGTCGAAACTCTCATAATATCAGTACACGAAAGAGAAAAGCACAAGAGAGAAAGACAAGAGGCAACAAAAAAATTAGAAAATGGGGTCATCGACACTACTAAAGAAATGACAGGAGATAACCTGACGAAAATGGCAGACAAAGTTCTGATGACGAAAGCACTCGAGGTAGATTCCTAGTCTGCGTCTAGTTCTGAGTCATCAGTAAAGGTTAGTGGTAATAGTTCAGAAACCGAATCAGGTAAAGGTAATGGTGCTAAAATAGAAAGTGATTGCATTAATTGCATAAAAGAGTGCAAAGTCTGCAGCACACATGCGTATCTCTCAATGAAGAAAATCCAGGATCTGGTTGATGAAGTCAGTAGAACTGAAAAAGAAATTGTGAATCGAGATAGAATATTTAAAGCTTCAAATGACAGAATCAAAGAGTTAACCGAAAAGATTGAAAAAGATAAAAATGATGTTGAACATTTTCAGAAAGAAAATGAAAAATTAATTCTTGAAAATAGAACAATTTCAGAAAATTTTGAAAAGTTAAAAAGAATAGTAAAAGATTCTGATGAACGAAATGGTAAAACATACAAAGAAAACATGCAGTTAACTGGAACTCTTCAAGCAAAAGAAAAACAAATAAACCAGCAACTGGATGAGATCGCAAGTCTTACGCTGCAATTCCAAGAAGCTAAGATTGAAAACGAGAGAATAAATCTGAAGCTTAGCAGCTATAACTCTGCTAGTTTTGTTCTTCAACACATAGTTCCCAAACCAATTGGGAAGAACAAAGCTGGTGAAGACATTTACTCAGATGGAACCGGGGTGGGATATCATCAAGTTCCACCACCAGTGCTTAACAATTTTTCGAAAAAGAAATCTGGGTTGGATAATGAATGTGAAACAAGTGAGAAAACCGATGTTGAAAAACTTCCAGAAACAATTGATGTCACATTCACTTCATCATTTGATGAAGATAGTGTCCAATCTGAAGTGGTAAAAAATGTTGTTGAGAATGTGTTAAAATCAGACAGTGATTCCGCTGAAGAAGAAGAAGAATGTTTTCTGAACAACTACATTCCGAAACCAAAATCCCAGAACAACTTAAATGATGATCCAAGTCTTGTCATGTACAAGATGCAAGGTTCTGATAAGTTGTACTAGGATATTGAGTTTTTGATTGAGAATGTGAATCTGGACAAACTAAAGAAAGTTTTCAAACTGGTTGAAATTGAAGTTTCTGAAATTGAAGGATTAAAGAATTCCCAAAGGCTTTTAAACTTTGAACGTGATAAATCTTACTATAAGAAACCTGTTGTGCCACCACATTTTAACAAAAATAATCAAAACAAATGGTTGGGTGGATATCAGGGTGGTAAGAGTTACCCAAAGAGGAATTTTCAGAGACAAAAGTTTGTTGCAAAGAAAGTGTTTGTTAAGAGCTCAAGCTCAATTTCCGAGCAAGAATAGGAAATCTTTTCAAAAACAAATGAAGAATTTTTTTGCAAAGAAGGCCTCACAGCCTCAGACTGAAGGGAAAAGTCATGAATTTGACACTCGCACTTGTTTCAAATGCAATGAAGTTGGACACATTGCACGAAAGTGCACCAACTCAAAACCTAAGTCTGTGGTTGTTGAGAATCTGAGAAAGAAAAACGATGTCAAAGGCAAAGCGCCAATGTTTGTTGAGAAGAAAATTTCAGAATCTAAAAAAGTTAAACCTGTTAAACAACCGGCACCATCACTACCGGTAAAGAAAAATGACAAATTTTACAAACGGGTTGCTTCTCCTCAACAAACATGGAAGCCAAAGTCAAAAACACCAGCAAAGACATCTGATGAATCAAAACCAAAGCTTCAGTCAAAACAACTGTCTTCAACCGAACAGGTTAAGATGGATGTACCTTTGTATTATTTTCAAAAGCTTGAGAAACAAACTTCGACCCAATCAACGAAGAAATATGTTCCAAAGAAGGTTCAACTATCTGGTCACCCTCAAAAAGACAAATTCTTTGTGACATATGTGCTTGTAATCATTGTATAAACCTTAATTAGTTCAGTTATCAATAAAACAATGTTATTTGGCCCCAATGTTTGTTTATTTGTGTTTGACATTTTGCTTGTTTCGATTATGTTCAATTTCAAACTCTATATCGCTTTCAAGAAAGTTATACGTAAACTGGTGGGTAAACGTAATTAGTTTAACGCGACAAACACTCCGGAACATCAATATATGCTTAACATACCTTAAAGTACCTTTACATAACTTAGAAATATGTTTTGAAGGGTTTGGTATGGCAAAATCAAGTTTATTCGATCGTAGGGACTATTTACGTCAAACTGCGAAACTATGTCGATTCGTGTAGTAACGAACATTCCAGAACATGACCATAAGTTAGAAATACCATAGATATCCTTTACATAGCTTAGAAATAGGCTTTGAGGGGATCGGTGTGCAAAAATAAACTTTTTGGTCAAACAGGGACTAAAAGCGTCAAAAAGTGCATAAGTTTGCATTTTCGCGCATATCTTACGTTCTGAATATATCCGGACATCCAAAAATTTTTGTAATCATTAAAATATTTTATTTTAGTGATTGGCATGCTAAAATTCCATTCGTCGCGTAATTTGGATCGTTTTTCGCGTCCGTTCGTGTTTCGTCGTAATTAACCGAACAACGCAACCGTACGACCAAACGAACCGACATCCGAGATATTTTCAAGCATATTTCATGTCCCCTATACTTTAACTTCATTTTAGAGCCTTGAAAGGGGGTTAACGGGGCCTAAACGTGTCAAAAATCAAGTTTATTGCATGCAGGGACCTGTTCTGCCGAAGTTTGAAACTTCCTGACTGACTTCCCTCACGCCACGCGCCAGAACCAGGTTATCCTGGCACGCCACGTGACAGAGTACCAAACTCAGCAGCCTAGTTTCAGCAATCAGCTTGATTTTCAGGGTTATTTATGCAATTTTTGCAATACCATGAGCTGGTTTTTGGTTTCCCATTGTTTTCAAAACCATGTGCAACACATGGATGGCCAAGATTGAAGCTCAAAACCCAAGAAACGATCCTAACAGTTGTCCAAATCCTATAAATACCCACCTTGATTCACTTGCTTTCCCCACATTTGATCTGAATTTATACTCTAAGTTGAAGCCTTTGCTTCATACCTGAGTATTTTAGATCAAGTTCTTCATTGCTTGGACCTTTTGTAAGTTTCTTTCATGCTTTTATGCGTTTTCAAGCACGAAAGTCAAACAGTGTTTGACTTTCTGCTTTGACCAGTCAATGGTCAACAGGAAGTTTGTTTGAACTTCGCAACGTGAGCGTAATCACGATGGTTATAGTCCTTTGTGACTATACCAACTGATTACCACGTTATTTAGGCATAGTGACGAGTCATAGTTTCGGTCAAAATGCGTATTTATGCGTATTTTGCAACCAAACTATTCTTGGGTATCAAAACCCTTTGTTTTGATATCAAACTTGTTTTCTAACTTAGTTAAACATGTTTTAACATGTTTAACTCGTCACTTTTAGTTTAGTGCTTATATAGTGTCGTAAGATAAGCGGTCTAAACAACCGCTTAGGCTTTCGAACCCGACCCGTTTGGTCAGTCACTAGGATCCGACAAAACACATTTTGTGACGATAGTTGTATAGGGAATAACCTTCGGAGGTTATACCTTATGGTCACTACGTTTAGTTAGTTGTATGATAGGTAGTTTATATGCCTTAGGAAAATGACCAAAATGCCCTTTTTACGCATAATTTCATTTAAAGCATATGTAACCTAAATTTTGACATCTAAACTGATTAGGCAATAATATTAGATATGTTAAGGCATATAATACTTGTCATAGGACTAGTTAGGCGGTCCGAACGCGTTTTACGCGAACGACGTGTTAAAGTAGCGTAAACTACCTTAACGAGTCATAATGGGTCATAAGCACTTAGGATAAGTTTTGATTTAGAATGTAGGCTTTGTTAAACCATATTACATGAGTTCCTATACTCATTTGGTTTACGAAACCTCATTTTATCCGATCTTCCGATTTAGGTCGGGTTTATTATCGTAGTTACCAATATTTGGTGCCGATTGATTCCGTGATCCTTCTAGCTTTGATTGGTTGTTATTTCAAGACTTCTAAGCATTCTCAAGTGAGTACATAGACCCGTCTTTTACTGTTTTCAAACATTTTGGGGTGAAACACATGTGCCTACTTGTTACTTTCGTGCTTTTCATGCTTTTATATCATATACTTGCTATGTTCATTAGTACACATATAGTACATGATTTCTTCCATGTTTTTGCTATGTATGTTTTATTAACATGCTAGCACATTGATTTCATATATTACATTTTGTTGCATATGATTCACTTAGCATATTGACATATTGATTTACAATAAACATTTATACTTTGTGTGTTCATTTAGCATATTTAGTACATTATTTTCATATAACATGCTTACATTTGGTATGACATTTGGTTTGTTTAACGGGTCATAAATACATTCATTAACACTGATCATGTTGTTCGTTAGTAGGTAGTGGTACCATAGGAATTGACAACTCCCATTCCTGAAATCCTAGGTTTGTTTGGGTGGAAGGAATGACCGAATTCGATATTCATAAGTTTTATAAACCTTTAACTTGTTAAGGGTTTGTCTCCTCAGTCGCAAGGTTTGGATCTAGACGTTTAACATTACCGCGTAGATGTTTGTATCATAAATCATTAATTTTACAAAACATAACTTTTGATTTATTTAAATACATTGTTTTGTGCATATGGTTAGAATAGATATTTTTATTTATTTTGCCATACATAACATTTGATTATACATGAACAGTTTTACATTGGTGGTTTGTTTGGGTAAGTGATTTAAATAACGAGGCGTGTGTTATATGATAAAAGCATGGTGCATACGCCACTGGTACTTCCTATATATAAGTGCTTTTATGATATTACATATCGTAGCGTTATTTAAACCATTTCAATTTAGACATATTACATTTTACACAGATAACATATCTTTACAAAACATTGTTTTACAAACAACATATTTTATACAAACTCATTTTTACTTGGTTATTTACTTAACCATGCGTTATTCTTTTATATCATCTGATTTCTTATCGATTTTCGTATGATTTCTAAAAGAAAACACTTTTAATAAGATTCATGACTAACTTTCTGTTAAACATTTCTTTCAACTACAAGTCGTGAATCCTTAATCAATAAACCTGTGCATCTCACAGGCATTTTTATGCTGACGTACTATTTTCACATGTGTTTTCAGGAGCTGATGCATAGGGTTGTTCAAGATACACTTAGGCGGACTTGGGCCTTAGTGATATAAAATGAAGCAAGACTAGTTTAAATTACGTTATGTACTCATTGTTTTCTTGTTTTAAGACAATGTAACCACTTTGTTAATAAATAAAACAAAACTTTAAATACCATGGTTGTGAAACAATAATTCTGTTGCTCGACTCCCCAACGTTTCTGTCGCGGTTTGTTGTTTTACGCGGTCAGGGTGTGACAGAAGAGTTGGTATCAGAGACAATGGTTATAGGGAATAAGGTTATTAGTAATGCTTTGACCTAGACTATAACTTTTCTAGGACCCCAACACAAGTTATCTTGTGTTTAGATCTTAAAACACTACCGTCACCTATCTTTAGGTGATTACCACAACAAGAACACAATTTTCCAAAACGATTTTTGAAAATCAATCATCTATTCTTAGATGATTTCTTATAAGGTTTTGAACCCTCTAAGTTTTCAAAATCTCGTCAAAGTTTAGGTCTAAATAATGTGAACACGTGCAATCTGGAAGGGTGGATGCCTGTACCTCGAGTTTTTCTGTCTAGGCTAGAGTGTTCGTACAAATCCACATAATCGGACCAGTCACTCTTACCTGGGAACTCTTGGGGTGAGTGTCCACTTATAGGCTAAAGCATGTCTTCGCGATACATTATTTTGACACATTTACTTTGATTAGTCACTGTGTGTTGTTTGTTTGCTTTGTGGTACGAACGAATGACCACCATCTTTGCTTTTGACGATTTTTGTATCATCTCATTTCTTTTCATCTAATTATCTCACTCGTTTTCCCTCATGTTTCCTCTTTTAGAATGCCTCCTCGACGCGACAATCAGCTACCTGATGCCGAAATGGTAGCTATCATTGCGGAACAAATGGCTGCTGCACTCCCAAACATCATTGCTCAAGTTAACCAAGCCAACAATAACCATAATGCTCCATGTAACTTTAAAAGTTTCAATTCGGCTAAACCGCTCAAGTTCAGTGGTTCTGAGGGAGCAACTGGGCTCCTACAGTGGTTTGAGAGCATTGAGAGTACTTTTCATCATGTTTAGTGTCCTGATAATCTCAAAGTCGAGTTCACTTCTAGTGTGTTTCAAAAGAGGGCTCTTACTTGGTGGAATGGAGTAATGAGGGATTGTGGTGCTAATGTCGCTTTGGGTCAAACATGGGAAGAGCTTAGGGCTCTTATGATAAGGGAATTCTGTCCCCGTCACGAGCAGAGGGCATTAGAAAGAGAGTTTGATGATGTGAAACAGTATAGTGGTGAACACCGGGCTTATACTGACAGGTATGAGGAGCTGAGTTTGTTATGCCCTACAATGGTTACCCCACCCGAGAAAGCTATCGAAAGTTATGTCGATGGTTTACCTGACCCCGTGCAAGACATCATCACTGGTAGCAACCCTACCACAGTTCGTCAGGCAATCGAGTTGGCTGCGACTTTGACTGAGTCGCAAATCAGAAAGGGTAAGCTACACAGGAAAGGTGACAAGGATAATAAACAATCGTCTGATAAGGGTGAGAACAAGAAGGGAAAGAAATCTGGGTTTTCAAGGAGATCTAAGAAGCGCAAGGCTTCCCAAAACTTCGTTTTTACTACACAACCAAACCAGGCAGCTCCCAAGCAGCCCGCACAACCACCAGCAAAGAAACAGTATGCGGGGAATGCACCGTTGTGCAACTGATGCAATAGTCACCATCAACCGCAAGTTCAGTGTCCTTTCTGTGCTAACTGTGGAAAATCGGGTCATCTTGCCTATCTTTGTCATTTTGCTCCTAATCAAGGCGCACGAAACCCAGCCCAGCAAGCTGCTCAACCACCTGCTCAGCAACAGGCTCAGGCTGCATGACCTCACTATCCTCCTGGTTCGTGCTACAATTGTGGGGATTTGACTCACTATTGAAACCAGTGTCCGAGGTTAGCCAATGCAAATCAGGCACAGGCTGGTGGACGAGTCTTTAACATGAACGCTAATGAGGCGCGAGCAGATAACGAGGTGGTCAATGGTACGTTCTTTGTTAACAATCAGCCTGAATCTGTCCTTTTTGATTCGGGTGCCGATAAGTGTTTTGTGTCATTATCTTTTGAACCTTTGCTTCGCATTTCTAGAACAAAACTAGGAAAGTGTAGGATCGTTTTGACGACCAAATGAGTCAATCAGAGTCAACACATAACTGTTTGAAAGGTGGAAACAATCAAACAGCCTAGAATGAGTGAAAGAAAGTGTAGAAACAGTGTATGATACTTAAAACAAGCTTCTCATTGATAATTGACTTGAAAACACGGTGAAATTTTGACAGCACTTCGTTACACCTCAGATAATTTCGTACCAAATGAGAAGCACCACATGCCTTTATATAGGCAAGTAATTTCGCATGGAATTACACTTGACAGTTCATGCGAAATTACCACAAAATAATTTCGTGTGAAATTAGCGAAAAGCTATTTCGTGCGAAATTACATTTAACACACATAACTTTACATTTTTGACATATTTGACCCCTAAACAAGCTACCGACATGACCTAGACTTTAGACGTAGGCTATAGACATTATGCACCAACAAACTACCCCTTGGATATTGCCGGAGTCTTCAGTCAGGTCTTCAGTGCTTTCTTCACAACGACTTGAACTTTTCTTCCCTCGGCTTAGGCTTTTTCATCAACAGCTTCCTAAGCTTTTCGTTCTCTTCAACTCTTTTCTTTTCTTCAGCAGCCATTCTTTGCACAACTGTATGCCTTAGCATGTTGTCTCTATCTTCACGAGCCTTTCTTTCTCTTTCAGCCTTCAACGCTTCCTCTTTCTCAATCTCTCGCCACTTAGACGTCCATTTATTGTCAGCATTGATACCTTTTTGGAAGCAGATGGAAACAACCTTCTGAAATTGCATGGCTTGGTCTTTGTCTTCAACTTTGAAACCAATCTTGTTAACAAATAAGCATTCAATGTCTTTCGCCGAGCAATTTACCAACCATAAGGATCATACACATGAATGTATCTGACTTCATTCTCAACCCTGTAGATGATCACAGCTTCAGTAGTCAAGCAGCTGTACACCCAATACATAAATCCTGTATGAAAATCCTGCTCCATTTTAGGCACAGGAATGTTCTTTAACACTTTTGGCTTCTTTATCTGCAGGATTGTTTCTTCATTTCCAGTCTCCGGATTCACTTTCTCACCTTCTTAGGGTAATGAGGTTTCCAATGTTTGAATCCTCTGAACACTTCAAATTTCATCAGACCCCAGATGGGTATATCATGCTTTCTTACAGGATAATCCAGAGTTCTAACTTTTGACAACTCTTCAACATCCCACCAAGGTAGGGACATGATATCCTGAATATATTCAAAGTATTGCACTCCAAATTCTCTCCTGATAGCATACACATTCACTTGTGGTAGAAAACCCCAACTGATAATATCTCCCAATGACACATCATTGTCTCTTTTATAATACTTCAATGGCCGCTTGAATTTTCTTTCTGTACTCTTTCTAAACCACTTCTTTCGTTCTTCGCGCTGTGCATCTTTCGTTGTACCATCAAAGTTCTTATCTTTTAGACATTCTGCGACTTTCCTCCTCAACTCATCGACATTTGCTTGACTGAAAAACTCAACAAGCGTTGGAAATGTTGATGTAGCAACATTTGCATTTTCTTCGTCGCTGCAGTCTTCAACCTCAACTTGATCATAATTATCTGCCTCTTCCACATACTTGTATTGATACTCGAGCTGTTGATTCATATCAAAAGCATTCAACTCTTCTTCAAAGTCAAACTTGAAGTTCGGATCATCAATACGTGTCATTTCAATAATATCAGCCATGGTGTAAGTATGTCTGATTTCTCCTTCCTCAACTTCAGGTTCAAGACGCAATATCAACTTTTCTCTTTTATCAACATTCTGATCATCAACGTTCTCCCCCTCTCCTGTAGCATCCTCAGGCTCTTCATTCACATCATCGTGAAGATAATCATCGACATTCTCTTCATTAGATGCTTCTGTAACTTTGATTCCTATACCTCCCTGACCATCGCCATCATTATCATCATCACTATGGCTACTAGCAGAGAATACATCATCTGCATCATCAGTCTTATCTTCATCAACATCCTCTTCTTCATCATCCTCTTCAACATCTTCCTCATCATTCATAACATCATCAAGTAACACATCCTCTTCAAAAATAGCAGATACAGCAGATATCGGACGAGGATTTTGAATAGGAGACTCAGACCCAGTTACTAGAATAATTGATCTTTCAGTAATATCAGAAACACCTTCAATTCCTTTACCCTTGTTTTTCATTTCAGCATCAATTTCAGCCTGACGTCGAGCTCTAACCTCTTCAACTTCAATCTCTTCAAATCTCTGCTCAACAGACTTTCCCAGGAAGTTTTCCAACACTTTATTCATTATGTATACCTCGTGTTCTTTCATTGCTTTAGCAGCTTCCAATTCTTTGTTCTTTAACTTGAAGTACTTGTTCTACTCATCTCTGCGTGCTTTCTCTTCCTCTAACTCAGCAACTTTCACTTTAAGAATATCAATCTCTGCCTGATCCTCTTCAACTTTCTTTAACAATGAAGAATTTTCAGCTTCCACAGACTTAACACGCTTTTCCAATTTCTTCTCACGATCTAACAACTTCTTGTTCTCAACCAATACTTCTTCAACTTTCTTTTCCAAACTCTTAACTTGCACATCAGTCGCAAAATTAAAATCTCCAATTTCTTCAAGAGAAATACCCTCCGAAATATTTGGAAAAGTTTTGTAACCAGAAGAACCAGGTGTGGTTTGGACAGGTGGTTGTGTGGATGGTGGTGTTTGAAAGATTTGCTGAGATGTAACAACAGGTTGTTCTTGAATTGGTGTTTGATGTGGTGGTGATAAATGTGGTGGTGATTGGATTGGTGAATGAATTGGTGATGGTTGATGTTGTGGTTCTGGTGGAGGTGATGGTGGTTTACTTGGTTCTTTGATTGGTTTCTTCTTCAACAAAACTTTCAACCTCGGTGCTGCCTTTGGAGTAACAACTCTTTTTCTTGCAGACTGCTTCTTCCTCCCACCAGATGATGGAGGTGTTTGAGATTCTATCACATGTTCAGGAGATGGATTGTATAACTCATCATATTTATCTTCTCTCCTCTTTCTCTTGAGCTGTTTCTCTTATTCACTCTCAGCTTTAATTCTCTTCGCACGTTCTGTTTCATCAATTTCTTCATCAGACGAGCTTGAAGAGCTTTTATCTGCATCATCACCTTCTACATCACCGACTGTCTTTTCTGTTGTCAAATCTTTAGTAAGATCTTTTAATAACTTTGCAGAATCAGGAGATAAACGAACATCTCCTTCAACATTAACTTCTACTTCAGCTTCAACTTCATCTTCTTCTGGTTCATCCACAAGCATAGTCTCAATATTCTTCTTTTGACGCTTTTTCTTTGGCTGAGATGATGAACCCTCCTCTACTTGAACTTTCGGAGTTGATTTTCTGCTCCTCTTCTTTTTCTCTTCTTTCAAGAACCACTCGTTTCTTGATTCTTTGAAGCTTGCAAGTGTTTTCAAGTCATCAGCATAACTTTTCTCTTCCATCTCTTTGTCATTTCTCCAATTCTGATGATTGATTGGATCTGGATCTTGATAATTCTTGTCTTTGATGAACCTAAAGAATTCAACTTTTGATGATGGCTCTGGATGGTTTGGGTGATATCTGGCCAATTGCTTCAAAGACTCATTATCCATGTGAAACTGCACCAACAAATCATTCTGTTCATCTCTCTCCAAATCAGAATAAGCATGATCTAACATCATCTGCACAAATCTGGGATAAACCCAAGTCTTGCTCTTTGAAGTGATATTTTCTACCATGTAATGAAATACAATCTTTGAAAAGTTATACTTCTTATTCAACACAAGAGCTGTCACCATGTTCATTTGATAGTCTCTCATCACATCATAACCTCCCTTTCTGTGACTGAGAGCATGCAGCACTGAATGGATAAGAAACTTGTAAAGCTTTGGAAAACATGCTTTCAAATAGTTAGCCTTGTTTAATGGACCATTGTAACCCAACCGCAACATGCATCCTTTTACCATTCTTTCTGGGAATTTTGTAGGAGAGTTTTTATCATCAGGAAAGTTTATCACCTCTCGTACAAGCTGCTCTGTGATAATTATTGGTTTATCTTGGCCGTTTACACTTACAATAGAATTTATTGTCTTGTTTCCCTCATCATATGTTGCATTCTCCCAAAAACGTTCAATGTGGGATCTGAATACCAAATGTTTATTCGTCAAGGCTTTCTGAATCGGCAACCTCTCCATGAACTCTAGAATCCCTGTGAATCTAGCCCTTTTTGGTATCTCCTTATCGTAAACACAACATATGTTGTGTAGTGGATCAAATAGCACATTCGAAGCCTGAAAGATAACAACATACAATCAAGTCAGACACTTTGAAAATTTTTCAAACCAACAACAAAATTCAAACGAAATCATCTCATACGAAATAATCAGTTCAAATGAAATCATATATACAAACGAAATCACAGTTTGAAGCGGAATGACTTGTTCAAACGAAATTACATATACAACCGGATTACCATTTTCAAATGAAATCACAGTTCAAACTGAACAACATTTTGATGCAAAATTACTTATTGAAACGAAATCACCATTTGAGACTGAATGTCATTTTTCATGCGAAATTACAGTTTATTTCGTTTGAAAACCACTTTTAATTTCGTTTGAAACTGGCAATATCAACAACAAAAAGTTTTCATGAACTGATGAACAAATTGATGATCTGGGTTTGTTCCTTATCAAATTCCGACCATGAGGATGTGTTTGATTCACATCTTAAACCATCAATCAACCCTAGATCTAATTCTGAAATCTCAGATCTACCGATTTCATACGGAATCAAGTTATTCAGATTAAATTGATACCCTAAACAAGATCTATAACAAATTCCGAGTTCAAGAATGTTTTAATCGGTCATTTTTATCCACAATCAAACCCTAGATCTACTTTTCAACATCTGTTCATCGCCGACATATGAAAACAGTTCATATCTGGGTTAAATCGACAAAATCTCTCACCTTTCCCATGATAATAGTTGAGTAAACCAACTAAAATAAAGGTTACAAACAACAATCGGGCAGAATAACGACTTAAATCGATGATGATGGAGATTTCGTATAAAATCGCCTTGACAGTGGTTTTGAAACGAAATAAGAAGACTGAACCGTTCAAGCGAAATACCCTGCTATTTATAGACTTCTTAATTTCGTGTGAAATAGGCACAGAACATGTTCAAGCGAAATTACCAACTCAAGCGAAATCACCAGTTTCAAGCGGAATTACTATTTCGTGCGAAATAGTCATTTCGTTTGAAATGATAATTTTTCAAAATTTTCAAATTTTTTTTTAAACTATTTGATATTTTGCCGACACACCCAGTTAACCAAGTCCAAGTTAATGATCTTGGTCAACTGTTTAGCTTGCCAAGTCCAAGTTAATGACCTTGGCTGACCAGTTTATGAAGATGCTGATTTTCTGAAACAATTTTAAGTTCACTAATGAACTTTTGAACCTTCAAGCAATTACCAATCACCATTTCAATCTTCTGCTTACCCAATCCTCATGATCCAGACTTGTTCAGCACATAAAACTTTGATCATCTGATCCCCAACGTTCGTTGTCGAAAATAAGATGAAAATCAAATCTTTTTGGATTTTTTATTATAAGCAATAAACTGTACACACAATATTTTTGTGAGTGTGTTAGGGGATCATATCAGCTGCCGACGAGATACGAGCACCGTTAAGCTTTGATTACATTTTAAGTATTAAACAGTTTGCATTGATTGCCGATATACTGATCCTCTTAAATTTTCACACAAAGTTCAATCTGTTTAGGATACGGATTTAGTGTTTTAAAGACTTAACTTTTACGTGCGTACCACCTCAGAATATACTCCCGTATCCAGATCCCAATATTCAGTCTTACAGGTGAGTATACCTAGATGATATCTGTAAGGGGTTAAATGCGAGGGCCATGAGAGCTCAGGCTATTGCTTCCGCAAAATCAGAGAGATGATGGCTTCGACTTTTGGTGGGTTCCCTTTAGAGAATCTTTTCTTCAACAGCACATGATTAGCATTTTGCAATGTTTCATCATTTTTTATGCTGAGGGGGGGCTATTATTTCAAGCAAAGTAAAGTATTCTCCGGGGACTAGGCCATTGCTTCCGCAAAATCAGAAGTCCCGGGATAATACCCCAGATATCACTAAGCATAAAGACCTAGTATCTCAGAAAGAGGGACCTTCAAAACAAGATTTCGGGGGTTACCCATATATCCGAGAGATGTTCCCCATGTAAAAGCAAGTAATGATTTAGGTTTATATCCCGAACAAACCTACTAAATGTATAAAAACCTATCGGCATATCATCTGCAAGACTGCTTAACACATTTAAACTTTACATATCTTTAGCGAACTGCATCTGTCTAGCTGATGTACTATCATTTCCCCTTTTTACACAAACTCTTTTTCAGTTTTTCTATTGTTTTTGGATTTTTAAAATTTTATCATGTTTTTGGATTTTCTGCTGCAAACTTTCTCCCCCTAAAAACAAAGACATATTTTTGTGTTTTTTTTATCAAATGCAGAAAATAAAATGTACAAAAACTTTGACAACACAACGTGGATCACATCAGATCGCCGTCCTCCTCGGCTTCACATTCAACAACCCTCCCAGAAAACAAATTTTTCATCCCATTTAATTTCAAAAGATAGTTAAATCTCTTTTTATCAAACGGTTTGGTGTAAAAATCAGCTTTCTGTTCATCGGTGTGTATATGTTCGATTCGAATCAATTTCTTCTCGTGACAATCACGGATGAAATGATGCCGAATTTCTATATGTTTTGTTTTAGAATAATGAACCAGGTTTTTCGTTATGTTAATCGCTGCTTCATTGTCCACAAATATAGGCGTGTCCAAGAACTGCAAACCAAAGTCTCGCATCTGCTGTTGGATCCAAAGGATCTGAGAGCAACAGCTCGAGGCCGAAACGTATTCAGCCTCGCAGGTAGAGAGCGCGACTGAGGTTTGTTTCTTGCACTGCCAAGTGACTAGATGAGTTCCAAAGAACTGACAGCCTGCAGTGGTGGACTTAGCATTTTGCTTACAGCTACCAAAATCCGAATCAGCAGAACCTGTGAGAGAGAAATCGCCAGACTTAGGATACCACAAGCCGGTGCTTGGGCAACCTTTCAAATACCGTAAAATGCGTTTCACGATCGTCAAGTATGACTGGCATGGGCTGGACTGATATCGGGCGCCTAAGCAAGTCGGATACATGATGTCTGGGCGAGAAGCAGTAAGATACATCAAAGATCCAATTATCGATCGGTAATAAGTCTCTTCCACTTTCTCTCCACTCTCATTTTTTGAGGGAATTCCTCTAGCAATTTGTCTAGTTCAAATTCAAGTTTCTTAACATCATTTGCACACACTTTTGATTCAGATTTTAGCTCATTTTCCATCATCTTTTCTCCAACTGATTGTTTTGGTTTAACCACCCATGATTGGTTTTGCAAATTTTTGTCTTTGGGTAAATCTTTGAAGTCTTTTGAATTTTCGAAGATTCACCAATCTCAAATATAGATTTCGGTTTTTCTTCGGACATCAAAGATTAACCTTTTTTCAAAATTCGAACGGGAGAAATCATTGGTGTTTTGCCCTTATCATCAGTTGAAATTTTAGGTTTGGGCTTTTGCAAAACTGGTTTCTCAATCTTTTTCACACACTGCTTGGCCATGTGACCAATTTCATTGCAGCGGTAACAGATTCTTTTGTCATATTCGACAAAAGTTGATCTGTAGGTCTCCTGTTTCAACTTCTTAGCTGATTGAAATCGTCAATGGCTTTTTGACTGAAGATATAATCCTTTTCAGCATCAACACTTGTAACACCTCGAAAATTTACGTCCAATAATGTATTGACATGTTTCATAGGCTTTGAATATGTGAAAAAGCACTTTAGAGGGACTAAAGTTGACAAACAGTGAAACTATGTGAATATAAGGGTCCAAAGTGTCAACAATGGATAAATAGGCCTTACAATAACCCTACATGGTGTTTATAATCCTAAACGATTAAATCATGGATCATACAAAGCGGAAAATGAAAGAAAGTGAGGAATTACAAACTACAGGGGCTAAATGTGTCAACATGTTGAAAGTATACCTCTGAGTGACCTTTTTGCAAACCCGAAGCTTTGTAATGGTAAAATATACTCACTAGAGTATGTGGTAAAAATTTCATAAAGTTTTGTTGTCGTATGAGAAAGTTATGATCAAAACCGTGCACGAAGGGTTAAATGCGTTAACGTTAAAATTCATGACTTTTCGGGTAAGCACAAAGTTAACCAAGGACCTACCCAAGTTTGTAAATGTCCCAAGGCCCTTAAAAATCAGGTTTGAGGGTTAAGACTGCAAGATAAATAGCCAAAACCACGTTTCAAAGGACCAAGGACCAAATTGTAAAACAAAGAAACTTGTTAACCTGGTTACCGACTTGTACGCGGCCCGCGAAGGGTCTCTCGCGGCCCGCCTACGACCTGCCAGCGACAAACAGCGAACAGATGTCAGTTTTCAGGTCTGTTTCGATTGTTAACAGCTGTTACTCGATACCTGAGGCTCTCCAATGGTTTTACATGCATATAGGGGCACTTGGACAGATCTTATAACATGTGTAGACCCTTGTGGCAGCATCAAATGAGATCAAAGTTGTTATAAATGGAACTTGAAGTGTAGCAACCTTGTTCTTGCAATTACAAAAATTCACAAGTCCGCTTCTGGAGCTTCTCTGATCAACCTCAGGCTTTCTTGTGATCTCTAAGCATAATTAGGACTCTTGTAAGTATTCATAACCCCTTCTAATTCGTTGTAGCTTAGTTAATTAATCAAAAGTCAAACCATCGTAAATTAAGTTTGACTTCGTGATTAAATGAAATTTGCTCAGTCATTTCTCGAATTGAAAGTACCTACAAGTTGGTATTTATGTGGGTAACAAACCCTTAAAAGGGTATTTTCAGATTCCCACTCTAACTATGTTAATTGTCGAGTCAAAGCTTGCTTTAAAAAGTCAACAGAATGATTATTTGCAAATTTAAGCATAATTAGCAATGTAGGGTACATGCAACCTATTTGATCATTAAAATAACATAGTAACTTATGTAAGAACATGTCTCAACATGTTCAACTCGACAAATTTCAGTTTAAACCCGGATCGGGACCGAAAGTCGCATAAATTGACTTTTACTTTGACTATCAGTTCTGATCCATTTGTGCATGTTTAAGATCTGCCTTAGAGCTTATTTTGGACCAGGTTTCATATAAGTATAACTCCCTGAGATTATACAACTTGGTTCAATACTTATCCGATTCATATGCATGTTTCCGATTTATGCTTAAATGTTGACTATTATGCCCTTTTGACTATAAAACGTGATTTTTGAAAAAGTGAAAGAGTAGAAACATTAGTTACTGATTTATAAACTTGCACCTAAAAATTTGATATCAGTTTGATGTCTAGATTAAGAGTTATGCTCATTAGCGTAATTTGAAAGCTTTATGTTAATTAAATGGCGTGATTAGCGTATAACCTATTTAAACCCACTTTTTGATATCAAACTTTTTACCCACTGATGTAATATAATATTTTGGGATTTTTGAAGATTTTTATTTAATTTTTGGCTGAGCATAACATAGGTCTCTAAGTTTAATTCGGTAAATACCGATTTTGCCCTTTTAAGCCATAAAATGAGTTTTACAAATACTTTTGACCCCAAACCTTTTTCTAATGATTTTATTTGTTAAATAAAATATTTTGAGCCTTCTGGAATTATAAAAATATCAGCTTTCCTTTAAAAACCCGGAAATGGCTCCAAATCGCCTTTTTAAGCGTTTTTAACGCTTAGTATGTGCTAAAACTATATTTAACATATAAAGTTGATACCTACTGATGTTTTTAGTATATTTTTATAAAATAACAGTAAGTACAAGTTTTTGAACTCAGGTTTCCAGTTTTGACCTTTTTAGCCTTGTGAAATTACCAAAATACCCCTAAGGTGCATAGTTTGGTTTTAAATGATAAGTTTCACATATAGGTCATACCCTACTGTTATAACATGTTAAATTAAGTGTATTTACTGTATGAATCAGACCTGTAACTCAGATTACAAATTAAACTCTTTTATAATCTTTTAAATGACCAAAATGCCCTTATGAGGCATAAGTTGAGTTTAAATTCATTTGGGGCATAATAGAAGATATCTTACTGATATTATAACATAATTAAGCCATATTATCTCAGGGAACTTGCATATGACTCTTATGGTTACCCGTGACGCCCTTTTCGCGCTCGGTTCGGTTTATGTAACTAGTTTGCATAAATTGACCAAAACGGGTCAAACCTTATCATTTTTGTCTCAAAATCCAGAATGTATTTAGTATACCCATATTATACAAGTATTCAAACTTGTTGGGTCTAAATCACATTCTATCCGGTCTTCGCTTAATCGTGCGTTTGAACCGTATCGTCTTTAAAACTAGCCGGTCTAAGCTTAAGCTTAAATAAAGACCCCTTAGAAATCTAATAGGTTATTATAAACCTTCGTTCCAGATTTGGAGCACCAGTAAAAGCTACTTGCAATTCGCTTATTGTGAATTATACTTTGCTCAGGTAAATACTTTTAACTTATTTTCCCTATACGGGCTTGGGGTACGGTATATAAAATACCGCTTGGTCCGGCATTGAATTCTTTAATCGAATAGAGGTTAAATTTATTGATATGCTATGTTTTGAATGTGTTTTGTTTGCTTAAAGGCTTTGGGGGGTTAATGACCATGTCCCGGATATCCTTGGCATCATCTTAAGAGATGGCCACGACCTGAGCACGGGGTGTAGGCGTACACCTGTCAGTGTATAACTCAATTTTGTGGTGTGTCTATTAATCTTTAACCCGGTCTACGGATCGGGCTACTGAACGCATAAGTAACATGTAAATCCCTTACAAGATTATATTACATAATTATCCCAAGTTATAAAATGTTTTGTGCCACGTGCATTCAAATCAATTTTCAACCCTTTTCAAAATGAGTCAGTTAAATTGTATTTACCAGTGTAAACTGACGTATTTTTCCAAAAGGTTAAGTGCAGGTACTACTCGTACTAGGCTGGCTGTCTTCTAAGCGTCCACAATAAGTCTCGCAAGCTTGGATGTCAATAAAGCTGTTGAACAATATCTTCTTTTATTTTGATCCGCCTGTGGATCCGTTTCAACTATTCGTGATATTTAATATTACATTTTATTAAAGTTGAAATGAATCTATCTTTGCTTCCGCTGTGCATTTATATATTGTGTTGTTTGTCTATGATGATACCAACTACGTCACTATACTCCCCACCGGGCCCACCGGTGACACGTGGAAAATAGGGGTGTGACAGGTTGGTATCAGAGCCAACATTGAGTGAATTAAACACTAGCTTTTTGTGTTTAATCTCAATGACACATTAGCACATTCCTTGACCTTCTGAGTCTAGACTTAACATAGGAATATTCTCAATCCTCATCTGAAAATTTTTGCTTCCGATTTTTTTTTTATATATTGGATACGTCGCCAAGCGAAGAAACCGTAATAGGAATTCTCCACACCCGGAGCTTTGAATTGCTGACCTTCGTACAGCGGCTAGGATGAAACGTGCAACCAAGGAGAAAGCATTCAGAAATAAAATGAAGAAGAAACTCCTTTTGCTGAAGATTGTTTCCTTAAAAAGTCTTTATAACGATATCTATCTTTTAGTCCCTTCGAGGACAACATTATTCCTTTCAAGTCTCGTTTAGGGCAACCATATACTTGTTTAAATTTTAATGGAATGATTATATTTAAAAATAACATTCCTTTTATAAGATCTACCATTATAATAAAATGGCAAAATCTAAAAAGAGACAAGACCTAGTCTCGTGTCATTATTAAGACCCGGCCAAGATGGCAGTTCCTCAATTTAGATTCAGATCCTTATTAACATTCCTTATATATGATCTACCATTATAATAAAATGGCAAAATCTAAAAAGGACAAGACCTAGCCTCGTGTCATTATTAAGACCCGGCCAAGATGGCAGTTCCTCGATTTAGGTTCAGATCCTTATTAACATCTCGATTTAAAATTTGTTCTGCGTTAATTATTAAAAAGAATCTTAAAGGTAAACCTAGCCTATATTACAAGGCCGAGATGGTAGAACCTATTCAAGGGATTCAAATCCTTGTTAACACCTGAGAACGTGTTAGCACTCTCGACAAATGTGATTCGAGAAAATCACAACAGTCATTCTTATATTGGATTTTTCCAATTTTCTTATCTAGCCTGGTGATTTAGAAATCATGGCTTATATCATCCTATAAGATGATCATACCATAAACATCCCTTAGAAGGGAAATGCCTACGGGCTATAATTAACGTCCTTTGAGACTAAAGACAGTAGTGGTCTACAACCCCCTGTTAAGAAGGGCAATGAACTTTGATTCAAGCCCTAATACCTCAATTTTTTTAACATCCTGGTTTATAAATTAAATCTGTCCATGTGACTAGGCTGTTGAACTATTATTAAATTATAACTAGGGATATACTGCCTACGGGCTATACTCATTGTCATATAAGACAAAAGACAGTCGTAGCCTACAACTCCCTGTCAAGAAAAGGCATGAACACGTTCAAGCCTAAATACCTTAATTCTACAAAATCAAGGTTTATAATATAAAGTTGTCCCTGTGACTTGGCCTTTTGTGCCATAGTTATATTTTAATTAAATTTAGGATAATTATAATGAAAATCCTGAATAAAATAGATATCATTCCTTTCCTGCCAGTTTAAATATTAAAAGAGAATCTTAAAAGGTTTGACCTAGCTTGAATATCATTGAAGACCTAGCTAAAATGGTAAAACCTGTTTAAAAGAGATTCAGATCCTTATTAACACTTGAAAATGTGTTAACACTCCCGACAACAGTGATGCGATAAAATCACGCTTGTCATCTTTATATTAGTAACTTCCAAACCCCTTATTTAGCCTAAATGATCAATAGGAATCATGGCTAATAAACGTCGAACATGATGTACACATCTAAACATCCATCTGGGTTGTATACCTACGGGCAAAGATGTATACATGAAAAAGATAGTTTTATTTCATAACTTCTTGTCAAGGCAATGAATTATGAAATTTTCCGATCCAAATGAATCATTGATTATGTTTTAAAATTTCCCTAGTGACAAGGCATCTGTGCCATCGAAAAGTCCTTTGGAACAAACCGTTGTGCTATATAAGATGTCAGTATGACATTGACAGTCGTGACTTATGTCCCTTGTCTAGTAAATTTGAAGGATTATATCCCGTTTAAACGCCAAAGATGGTATATTTAAAAACCTAGGCAAAACATGATCAAATAAATTTAATACTATCTATTCGCCTACATGGTTGATTACACCATGGCTATTTAATCGACAAATTCGACAAATCAGCAAATTATTACAACATGGTTTGTAGCCTTCAAAGCTTCACCATGGCTGATCCATCTGAAGCTCACAATCATCCAATTGGTCAGAATAATAATGCAAGACTGAAATTAACATGCTAAACTGATTGTCCGATAAGACAACGACAGTGGTGGTCTTTGACTCCAAGTCTAAAAATGATGGACTATGTCCAAATATAATAGTCTATATGACCAACGCGATCGTGACTAATATCGTCTAAAATGATGATCATATTAATTAGCATCCCTTAGCGATGAAATACCTACGGGTTATACTCTATTCTATCAGAAATGAGACAAAGTTAGTGATGGTCTTTAAGATCCCCTGTTCAAAGTGGTGAATACCCAACCCTAACAGTCTATATGATCAAGAGCAATCGTAACTAAAATCGTCTGATACGATGATCATATTATCTTATAGGATATTTACAGTATGATCTTAAGTCTTCCTATCTTCGTAGTAGGATTTCAACAAGTACTTTCCGACTCAATGGTTATGATTATATGTATCTTGACGGTGATTTAAATAACGAAACTAAAGTAATACAATAAACGCATGGTGGATACGCCGCAGGTACTTCCTATATATAAGTGTGTTTATTGTATTACCCTTCGTAGCGTTATCTTGAATCACCGGTAGGGTTTATATCGCCTACGGGATTTATATTATATTGTCCGTTAGAGACATTATTAAATATAACCGTTATGGTACATCGTCGGAGGTAATGGGTAATGCCTAATCCTTATAGTCTATAAGATCGATAAGATCATGACTGATATATTCAATGACGATGATTATATATATATACATACATGTATATATGTAAGCATCCGCTAATGATATCCTATGATTTACCTATGAGTCGAAATGAATCGTTTTCAAAACGATGACAGTTGTAGTCCATGACTCCCTGTTCAACGGTGAAAACTAGGTTTAAATCTTAAAACCCCAAATCTAATAAGATTGCAGCTTATAAACTAATGTCCTCCGCAACAGGAGTTGGTTGCAATACCTTATAACGTCCTCTGCGATAAGGCCTTCGTGCCATATGATTAGTTATGTCCTTCTTAACGGACAAAATGTTTTGTATTTTAGGAAGCCACTATGGCGAGCCTTCGTGCTGTCTGAAATCATCTACATACCGAAGACAGTTGGGACATGTTGATCCCCTGTCAAAAGGGTAACGGACTCGGTCAAAACCTTAAAGGCCATTAATGATCCTTTTGTGACTTAGGCTGAATATGATTGATGTACAATCAAATAACACTCCTTAGAAATGTTCATATGGTTTAATAATACCCTGGTCGATGTATGATAAGTCGTCAGGATGATGACTAGCTGTGAAATGCACTCAATTAATGGTTAAATTGGTATTTAATACCAAAAGATTTGAGTATGGAAAACTCAGAAGCGACAAACAACAGTCGCGATGCTAGAGATACGACAAATGTTAATAGTGCATCAAGTGTGAACCTCAATGTTAACGGAGTACATCTCCAAAACTGTAATTATCACTGCTGAGAAGGGCTATGAGAAAAGCCATGAAGAGCCAAACGCTGCTCGCTCTAAAACACATGACACTGCTCATGAGAAGAGCTTTATTCATACTTCAAAGGCAAAGAATAAACCAAACAAAATCATATATGGCAAGGAGCCCATTTCTTTTAAGATGTACTTACAAGTACTTCGCCTCTTAGAAGTTAAGAGACTTCAATAGTAAAAAGGGGCCATCAATTGCAGGAAATTGTTGGATGAAGTGGAATCCATTAGGTGTAGCAGCGGTTATGCTAGAAGGGACATGGTGAGGTATGCATCACAATCGTTCGAGGGAAATACCCTTAATTGGTGAGGACATTAATGGAGTCCATAAGAGAGATTCCCTTATACATTATGGGATGGACCGAGTGTTAAGGACCTTATTAGAAAGACCTATTATTCGTATCGAAATGGAAAAAGACGGAATAAGAATTTGCTGACTCTCACCATAAAAGTTCTAAAATGTCGACAGTATGTCGCAAAATTTTAATTCTTTGGCTGAGATAGTACCCTATTCCAATTACCCAAAACCTAAGCTTAATGTAATAATTATTGGTGGTTAGTAACGGCAATAAGAGGGCACATTAAGGATTCAAAGCCTGCTCATTATAAATCCATTATGGATCTGCCTCAGCTACCCGCATTTTATAGATTAAGAAATAACCAGTCAAAGCTGAGACTGCCCAAGAGTTTGTCAAAGATTTTAAAGCTAAGTTTAAAAGGATTAAGAATGGAGGCGTTTAACCCTCCTGATGCATGATTAGAAGCAGTCCTCATTAATAATGACACTAGATAAATCCTTTATTGTGATTTCATTGCTAAGAGTTATGTTTGGATTCAGATATCGCTAAGTCTCTCATATGGCCATAAGCTTAGCAAACTTTTAGAAACTTTCAGTAAGAACCCCAGATATTAAGTGTAAGGTAAAACTTACAGGAAAAAAAAATCATAAGAACCATTTCTTCTGTTCCTGTCAGAAACCTTCAGTCATGGAATTTTCAGAAGTATCCTCTCTCTAAGAGGAAGTGCGTCAGCATACATAGTTGATATCTCTTTGATCTCTATCGATTGCGAATACCAGACAGTATGATAAAAGCGCCATATGAGGATTGATGTATGTTAATAAGTTCCATAGATTGCTTCCATGCCTGATCAGTATGGAGGTTTAATGCATGGAACCGCAAGGATATTCTAATGGTCATATGGTACTAAAGTCAACTAATGGTATTCAAAGAAGATATCCAGAAAGGAATTATCAAAGTAAATGTTCCTGATTAAAGAATTCGTGGACTCGTAACATAAATGGGTTACCTATCTGACACAAACTATGATGGATAAACTGGAGCCAGAGATTTGGAAAAATCTCTGCAACCTCCTTGTATTTTGATTATCTTCCCCTAAGATTACCCTGTTTACCTCCTGTGAGGCAAGTAGAGTTAAGATTTATATCCCATTTAGGGTTGTAATATTGTGAAATCTCCAAGACGGCTAGTACCATCATTGGAAGAATCGAAACCCTGATTAGGTAAGTTTTAAATAAAGGGTTCGTATAGCCTAACTCAATATTCTGAGAATTCGGTATAGTTAATTAAGAAAGACGGTTCATTCTGCTTATGCATTGATTACCGCAACCCTGATAGGGCAACAATTAAGAATTGCCATCAGCTGCCCAGGATCGTCGATTTGTTCGACTAACGGCAAGGATTAGCTAATTCTTTAAGATTAGTTTTAAGCAATGGTTGGAATAACCATCTCACCTTAAATTAAGCTTTTCTATAATAGTTGATATATAAGTGTCAAGGCTGCACTTTTGGAGACCTTGTATAGATGGAATGATAAGCATCTACTAGTAGACAGAAGATTGGTAAGTCCAATTATCAGGATCTGAAAGTTGCCTTGACGAGTAAGATCAAACAAACCCATAATCATCGGTAAGATGCCAGTATTCGGCAGAAAATCAAGGATTAATAAGAATATCAACCCTCTTGTATCCTTGTTGAGAAAGAAGGTTCAACAAAAGATATCACCATGGAAGGGTGTGCCAAATTGTTAATTATCAGACTAGTTGAACTCTGAATATATAGAATCATTCGAGGAAATCGAATGTACCAAGATCAAATAGCTTATAAGCTACAACCTATTTAAGAAGCTTGGCGGAGCTCGCAATACATTGCACACTAATGACTTAAGGCTGTGTTTTCACCAATAAGTCGAGAAGCACTATCACATAATAATATACAGATTGATGATATGATGAGCAACCCATATCGATCGAGGATCGACAGGTTAAGAAGCTCCAAAAGGATACATGTACCAAATATAAAGGTCACTTTGGGAGCTTGGAGAGACTCCAGATATGTTAGAGAAGTTAAGTCCGTTATGTGACAAAAAGTACTTCCAGCATTTTAGCAAATCTCGAGGTCAAGATTTCTTTTAAGGGGGTGAGGATGTAACACCTCGAAAATTTACGTCCAATAATGTATTGACACGTGTCATAGGCTTTGAATATGTGAAAAAGCACTTTAGAGGGACTAAAGTTGACAAACAGTGAAACTATGTGAATATAAGGGTCCAAAGTGTCAACAATGGATAAATAGGCCTTACAATAACCCTACATGGTGTTTATAATCCTAAACGATTAAATCATGGATCATACAAAGTGGAAAATGAAAGAAAGTGAGGAATTACAAACTACAGGGGCTAAATGTGTCAACATGTTGAAAGTATACCTCTGAGTGACCTTTTTGCAAACCCGAAGCTTTGTAATGGTAAAATATACTCACTAGAGTATGTGGTAAAAATTTCATAAAGTTTTGTTGTCGTATGAGAAAGTTATGATCAAAACCGTGCACGAAGGGTTAAATGCGTTAACGTTAAAATTCGTGACTTTTCGGGTAAGCACAAAGTTAACCAAGGACCTACCCAAGTTTGTAAATGTCCCAAGGCCCTTAAAAATCAGGTTTGAGGGTCAAGAGTGCAAGATAAATAGCCAAAACCACGTTTCAAAGGACCAAGGACCAAATTGTAAAACAAAGAAACTTGTTAACCTGGTTACCGACTTGTACGCGGCCCGCGAAGGGTCTCTCGCGGCCCGCCTACGACCTGCAAGCGACAAACAGCGAACATATGTCAGTTTTCAGGTCTGTTTCGATTGTTAACAGCTGTTACTCGATACCAGGGGCTCTCCAATGGTTTTACATGCATATAGGGGCACTTGGACAGATCTTATAACATGTGTAGACCCTTGTGGCAGCATCAAATGAGATCAAAGTTGTTATAAATGGAACTTGAAGTGTAGCAACCTTGTTCTTGCAATTACAAAAATTCACAAGTCCACTTCTGGAGCTTCTCTGATCAACCTCAGGCTTTCTAGTGATCTCTAAGCATAATTAGGACTCTTGTAAGTATTCATAACCCCTTCTAATTCGTTGTAGCTTAGTTAATTAATCAAAAGTCAAACCATCGTAAATTAAGTTTGACTTCGTGATTAAATGAAATTTGCTCAGTCATTTCTCGAATTGAAAGTACCTACAAGTTGGTATTTATGTGGGTAACAAACCCTTAAAATGGTATTTTCAGATTCCCACTCTAACTATGTTAATTGTCGAGTCAAAGCTTGCTTTAAAAAGTCAACAGAATGATTATTTGCAAATTTAAGCATAATTAGCAATGTAGGGTACATGCAACCTGTTTGATCATTAAAATAACATAGTAACTAATGTAAGAACATGTCTCAACATGTTCAACTCGACAATTTTCAGTTTAAACCCGGATCGGAACCGAAAGTCGCATAAATTGACTTTTACTTTGACTATCAGTTCTGATCCATTTGTGCATGTTTAAGATCTGCCTTAGAGCTTATTTTGGACCAGGTTTCATATAAGTATAACTCTCTGAGATTATACAACTTGGTTCAATACTTATCCGATTCATATGCATGTTTCCGATTTATGCTTAAATGTTGACTATTATGCCCTTTGGACTATAAAACGTGATTTTTGAAAAAGTGAAAGAGTAGAAACGTTAGTTACTGATTTATAAACTTGAACCTAAAAATTTTATATCAGTTTGAGGTCTAGATTAAGAGTTATGCTCATTAGCGTAATTTGATAGCTTTATGTTAATTAAATGGCGTGATTAGCGTATAACCTATTTAAACCCACTTTTTGATATCAAACTTTTTACCCACTGATGTAATATAATATTTTGGGATTTTTGAAGATTTTTATTTAATTTTTGGCTGAGCATAACATAGGTCTCTAAGTTTAATTCGGTAAATACCGATTTTGCCCTTTTAAGCCATAAAATGAGTTTTACAAATCCTTTTGACCCCAAACCTTTTTCTACTGATTTTATTTGTTAAATAAAATATTTTGAGCCTTCTAGAATTATAAAAATATCAGTTTTTCTTTAAAAACCCGGAAATGGCTCCAAATCGCCTTTTTAAGCGTTTTTAACGCATAGTATGTGCTAAAACTATATTTAACATATAAGGTTGATACCTACTGATGTTTTTAGTATATTTTTATAAAATAACAGTATGTACAAGTTTTTGAACTCAGGTTTCCAGTTTTGACCTTTTTAGCCTTGTGAAATTACCAAAATACCCCTAAGGTGCATTGTTTGGTTTTAAATGATAAGTTTCACATATAGGTCATACCCTACTGTTATAACATGTTAAATTAAGTGTATTTACTGTATGAATCAGACCTGTAACTCATATTACAAATTAAACTCTTTTATAATCTTTTAAATGACCAAAATGCCCTTATGAGGCATAAGTTGAGTTTAAATTCATTTGGGGCATAATAGAAGATATCTTACTGATATTATAACATAATTAAGCCATATTATCTCAGGGAACTTGCATATGACTCTTATGGTTACCCGTGACGCCCTTTTCGCGCTCGGTTCGGTTTATGTAACTAGTTTGCATAAATTGACCAAAACGGGTCAAACCTTATCATTTTTGTCTCAAAATCCAGAATGTATTTAGTATACCCATATTATACAAGTATTCAAACTTGTCGGGTCTAAATCACATTCTATCCGGTCTTCGCTTAATCGTGCGTTTGAACCGTATCGTCCTTAAAACTAGCCGGTCTAAGCTTAAGCTTAAATAAAGACCCGTTAGAAATCTAATAGGTTATTATAAACCTTCGTTCCAGATTTGGAGCACCAGTAAAAGCTACTAGGAATTCGCTTATTGTGAATTATACTTTGCTCAGGTAAATACTTTTAACTTATTTTCCCTATACGGGCTTGGGGTACGGTATATAAAATACCGCTTGGTCCGGCATTGAATTCTTTAATCGAATAGAGGTTAAATTTATTGATATGCTATGTTTTGAATGTGTTTTGTTTGCTTAAAGCCTTTGGGGGGTTAATGACCATGTCCCGGATATCCTTGGCATCATCTTACGAGATGGCCACGACCTGAGCACGGGGTGTAGGCGTACACCTGTCAGTGTATAACTCAATTTTGTGGTGTGTCTATTAATCTTTAACCCAGTCTACGGATCGGGCTACTGAACGCATAAGTAACATGTAAATCCCTTACAAGATTATATTACATAATTATCCCAAGTTATAAAATGTTTTGTGCCACGTGCATTCAAATCAATTTTCAACCCTTTTCAAAATGAGTCAGTTAAATTGTATTTACCAGTGTAAACTGACATATTTTTCCAAAAGGTTAAGTGCAGGTACTACTCGTACTAGGCTGGCTGTCTTCTAAGCGTCCACAATAAGTCTCGCAAGCTTGGATGTCAATAAAGCTGTTGAACAATATCTTCTTTTATTTTTATCCGCCTGTGGATCCGTTTCAACTATTCGTGATATTTAATATTACATTTTATTAAAGTTGAAATGAATCTATTTTTGCTTCCGCTGTGCATTTATATATTGTGTTGTTTGTCTATGATGATACCAACTACGTCACTATACTCCCCACCGGGCCCACCGGTGACACGTGGAAAATAGGGGTGTGACAACACTAGGACCAGCAACAAAAACATCACTCATCTTATCTTTTGGCTTGACATTCTTCTTAGCCATTTTCTTTTCAAAACCAATACCTTTGTTTTTTGAAATTATTTCCATTTCTCTTGTTATTACCACCATTGCCCACCCACTCTTTCTTTCCCGAGTTGTTTGGTTGTGGTTTCACAAAAGATTTTTTCGGTTTTGAAAGAAACTCGTTGTTGTTAACCTCAGAAATATCAATTTCAACCAGTTTAAATACTTTCTCAACATTTTCCAATCTAGCATTTTGAATTGGATACTCAAAATCAGAATATAGTTTGTCAGTTCCAGTCATTGTGTAAACCACAATGATCGAATCATCATTCATAACCTTTTCTGGTTTTGGTATAAACTTGTCCAAGAAGTTGCCATCTTCTTCAGAATCAGAAATGGAGTTTTCAAAATGAGTTTTCACAGTATCAAACTCCGAGTTATCACTTTCTTCATCTAACACTTGATCAACAACGATTTTGATCACCTGTGACTCATTATCAGTGTCGGATGGAGAAAATGTAACATCAATGCTCTCAGGCAATTCATTCTCAATGGTTCTCAATTTGAGATTCAAAGCAGATTCCACCCCATCTGGATACTTTTGAGTATAATGATTCCACATTGGGGGTGGAACACTTTTGAAAACAGGTTTTGCATCATGTTGTTGCGGGAGAATTTTATCAATCACATATGATGAAGCATCATAACTCATCAGTTTCTTACCAATTCTCTCAGTTTCAATTCTCATTAACTCAAGTTCTTTTTTCAAAGAAGCAATTGTGTCTAGATGGATGTTAATTTCCATCTGTTTATCCATGACAGTAGATTTTAGCAATTTCGTGGCTTTATCATTTTCAAAACTTTCTTTTTTAATCATTTTGATTGATCGTGCCAAAGTGTCATATGCTTCTTTTATCTCACTGAGATCAAATTTTACTTCATCAGTAAACTTCTTCAATTCTTGAAGTTGTTTGTCTTTTTCAAGACAATCCATGTAGGATCTTGAACAGTTTTTGCATGGAACTTCATGAATTGAATCAACCTTTTCAGAAACCTTTTCTCCATTGTCAATTTTAATATTTGTTTTACCAAAACCATCATACTCTGACTCTAACTTTTCTGCTAATTTGATCTCCTCATTTTCCGATTTCTCGTCAGACTCATTTTTGACAGTTTCGACAGACACACTTTCAACCAACTCGGTTTCGACAGACTTTGATTCAATAGATTCTGTTTCTACCTCTTTTAGCTTGCCCATCAATGCTTTGTCAGCAATCTCTTTTAAGGTCTCTTTATTCATTTCTTTGGAGACATCTATTATCTCTTTAACTGGAACTTTCTCCTCATCGTATCGTGGGCAGAATCCAGTGGTTGGCTCATTGAAAAAACCTGTAAAAGATTCAAACATATTAGGAGGCATTATTGATTTGAAAGAACTAGCAATAATCTCCTATTCAGACTGGTAGTAGTAGACTTCTGCAGCAACTTCTTCATGATCAGCCAAACTCTCTTCAGACAAGACTTCTTCTGTTTCAACAGTGCATTCCGGTTCTTCCACAATCTCTGCCATCATGGCCCTACCCTCACTACCAGGGATGTACTTATCCCAACTAAAACCTTCAGCAACCTTCTCATCATCTTGATTGACTAAGAGAGCCTTCTCCGGCTTGTTTTCGATCTGAGGTCTTTGGGTGAATGGTTGTTGATTTGTCTTATGATAGATCGCTTGTCTATAATAATCATTTGAGAACGGGTTTTGATGGTTGTTGACTTCTCGGTTTGGACATTCATGTTTGAAGTGTCCCTTCTCTTTGCATTTGAAACATGTGACTTTCGATTTATCAAACCCGAGCTTGCTATCTGGTCCTGAAAGACTGTTCCGACCAGTAATTTCCATAAAACGTTGAGCTCTTCTCACCAAGCTTGCCATTCCCCATTTGATGTCGATCAACTCCAGCTCCTCTGGATCAATCTGATCATAGTCTTCCTTTGTCATATCGGGGTTCCCAATTCTACCTGCAACCAAGCTTTCATACGATTCAAGCACCGAAGCAAGAAGTGCTATGTGCTGCTTCGCTGATGATTCAGTAAAGTCTTGAGCATTCTTTATGTTCACTGCTATGTTGCACAGAATTCCTGGACCTTGACTTTGACTGTTTAATCCTGACGAACTTTGAGTGTAGGATTGATCAGGTGAGTTTTGAACCTTTGGATTTGGCTCAAAACTTGCAAATGGTGAACTGTTGTTGCTTGATGTGCCAGATGTAATTCCGGATGTTGAATCTGCACTAAAAGCTGACTGCACTTTTGGACTTAGATTTGATGTTGCTGGAGTACTTCCTTTGTAATATAATGAGACATCTTGTTGAACACTTGAAGACTTCATCTTTCTAATCTTTTTCAACTCAAGCTCGTGTGACTCAATCTTTTCAATGAATGTGCTAAGGTTGAATCCCACATACTCCAAATTATTCTTCAACACCAACAGATAAGTTCCCCATTCATCATATGGCAATGCATCCGCCAATTTATCGATCCATTCCTCATCCGTCTTGGTTATGCCCAACCTCTTCATCTCAACAACCAGATGGCAATATCGTTCAATCAACTGCTTTGTTGTTTCACCCTTTATACCCGTAAAGATATCAAACTCTTTCTTCATCAATGCAGTTTTGCTTTTGATCATAGACACGCTCCCAAGAAACTTTACTTTCAACGAATTCCAAACGGACTGAGAATCTCCCTGTGTTGTAGCAGTACTAAGATATCCTCTTTGATGGCTTGTTGTAGAATGCTCATCATTTTCTTTTCTGCCTTGAAATCATCTTGTTCAATTGGAGTCAAACTGCCAATCGTTTTCTCAATTCCCGAACCATTCTTTGGAGGAACATATTTAGACTCGATTTTCATCCAGCATTCAAAATGGTTGGCTTGCACCCAAGTCTTAAACCTTTCCGACCACCCAGCATACTCATCAATATTCATCAACTTCGGCGGTTTCTGCATAGTACCGAGTTCATTCTCCATGTTCACATTTTGCACGATACTGGCTGGTGTTTGTGCTGCCGTCATTCCCCCACCGGCAAAGAAGTTGTAAAACTCTTGATTATCCATTTTACAAAAACATTTTCGAAATTTTTTTTCAAGTTTTGAAAACAGTTACTTTCAAGCGAAATTACTTTCTTCACGAAATTGGAATTTCGAATGAAATCACAAACAATATGGACTTTCACATGAAATCAGACCTCAAACACAAAATCAGTTTTTCACACTAAATCAAGTTTCAAGGGAAATAGCTATTTCACACGAAATTACACTTTCAAACGAAATCAAATGTCATTTCAAGAGAAATATATAATTTCATGCGAAACTATCCAAACGAAATCAGGTGTATTTCAAACGAAATCAGTAATTTCGTGTGAAATTAACTCAACTTTTCAAACGAAAATAGATGTTCGTTCAAACGAAATTAAATTTTTGGCCCGTTTTTGTCACTTTTAAACTGAATTTTGATCTGATTCTTTCAAGGGTTTGTTAAAACTGTATTTTATACCCAATATCAAAAAATCAGTCCATTTTGTCCATGAATGAATTTTGATCTGATTCTTTCAAGGGTTTGTTAAAACTGTATTTTATACCCAATATAAAAAAATCAGTCCATTTTGTCCATGAATTTGTCCAGAAGTTCAAAAAATGAGAATTCTAATCACTGATTCAAGTGTATTGACTCATCCTGTGCTCTGATACCACTTGTAGGATCGTTTTGACGACCAAATGAGTCAATCAGAGTCAACACATAACTGTTTGAAAGACAGAAACAATCAAACAGCCTAGAATCAGTGAAAGAAAGTGTAGAAACAGAGTATGATACTTAAAAAAAGCTTCTCATTGATAATTGACTTGAAAACACGGTGAAATTTTGACAGCACTTCGTTACACCTCAGATAATTTCGTACCAAATGAGAAGCACCACATGCCTTTATATAGGCAAGTAATTTCTCATGGAAATACACTTGACAGTTCATGCGAAATTACCACAACATAATTTCGTGCGAAATTAGCAAAAAGCTATTTCGTGCGAAATTACATTTAATACACATAACTTTACATTTTTGACATATTTGACCCCTAAACAAGCTACCGACATGACCTAGACTTTAGACGTAGGCTATAGACATTATGCACCAACAGAAAGCCTTTGAGAGTAGAGGTAGCTAGTGGTGAACCCGTTGTTCTCGATTCTGTTCTTTGAAATTTCGAGTTGAACCTTAATGACCGTCTTTTTCCTATCGACCTCACACCAGTGCAACTTGGAAGTTTCGACGTTATAGTGGGAAGGGATTGGTTAGCCAAGTACCACGCAGAGGTAGTTTATTTTGAGAAGATTGTTCGTGTGCCTCTTTCGTCTGGTAAGATCTTAGAAGTTCGTGGTGAGAAACCTGTTAGAATTCTTAAACTCATGTCTTGTTTTTAAGCTCAGAAGTATCTTCGAAAGAACTATGTGGCCTTTTTGGCACATGTTATAGCAGATAAGGGCAAAGGTAAGTCCATTCGAGATATCCCTGTTGTTCGGGATTATCCTGAAGTGTTTCCTTAAGAGTTACCCGGTTTACCCCCAGCACGCCAAGTCGAGTTTCGTATTGATCTTGTACCTGGTGCAAATCCTATCGCTAGATCTCCATATCGTCTTGCACCGTTTGAGATGCAAGAATTATCTAAGCAGCTTCAAGAGCTTTCTGACAAAGGTTTTGTTCGTCCTAGCTTTTCACCTTGGGGTGCTCCCGTTCTTTTTGTCAAGAAGAAGGATGGATCTTTCAGAATGTGCATCGATTATCGTGAGCTTAACAAGCTTACCATCAAGAATCGATATCCCCTACCTCGCATTGATGATCTCTTTGATCAGTTACAGGATGCTACTTGTTTTTCAAAGATTGATCTACGTTCTGGGTATCATCAACTTCGTGTGCTTGAAGAAGATATTCCCAAGACTGCTTTCCAGACAAGATATGGGCATTATGAGTTCACAGTTATGCCATTCGGTTTGACTAATGCTCCTGCTGTTTTCATGGACTTGATGAATAGGGTTTGTAAGCTTTATTTGGACAAGTTCATCATCGTTTTCATCGACGACATCTTGATTTATTCTAAGACTCGAGCCGATCATGAGCAACATCTTCGTCTTACTCTGGAACTCCTGAAGAGAGAGCAACTTTTCGCCAAATTCTCCAAGTGTGAATTTTGGCTTAAGGAAGTTCAATTTTTGGGACATATTGTCAACGAACAAGGTATTCATGTAGATCCCTCCAAGATCAGTGCGATTAAGGATTGGGATACACCTACTACTCCCACTGAAGTTCGTTCTTTTCTTGGTCTTGCGGGTTATTACCACCGCTTCATTGAAAACTTCTCCAAGATTGCAGTTCCTCTAACTACTCTAACTCAGAAGAATAAACCCTTCGAATGGGGATCCAAACAGGAAGAAGCTTTTCAGAACTTAAAACAGAAACTTTGCGATGCACCTATTCTATCTTTACCTGAGGGCAATGATGATTTTGTCGTATACTGTGATGCATCCAAATTAGGTCTTGGCTGTGTTCTCATGCAAAGGAACAAAGTCATAGCTTATGCATCAAGACAGTTGAAGGTTCACGAGAAGAACTACACGACTCATGATCTTGAGTTAGTGCAGTTGTATTCGCTCTCAAAATCTGGAGACACCATTTGTATGGTACTAAATGTGTGGTTTTCACTGACCACAAAAGTCTTCAGCATATCTTCAATCAGAAAGAACTTAACATGAGGCAACGACGTTGGGTTGAACTTCTAAATGACTACGATTGCGAAATTCGCTACCATCTTGGTAAGGCGAATGTTGTAGCTGATGCATTGAGTCGTAAAGAGCACGTCAAGCTTCATTGTGTTCGAGTTCGATCTGTTATTCAAACCCACATTTCTCAGGCTCAACATACTTGTGTTTCACAAGATTTGATGGGTAAGGAATTACCATTTCAAATTAAGCCTGATCTCGAGCTAAAGGACAATGGATTGTATTATTTCATGGACCGTTTGTGGGTCCCAAGCCAAGACAATCTCCGCAAATTACTTATGGATGAAGCTCATAAGTCTCGTTACTCTATTCATCCTGGTGCAGATAAAATGTATAAGGATCTTCGTACTCAGTTTTGGTGGCCTGGTATGAAGAAAGACATTGCCTTATACGTATCCAAATGCCTTACTTGTCTTAAGGTTAAGGCTAAACATCAACATCCTTCGGGATTATTGGAGCAACCAGAGATTCCAGTTTGGAAATGGGAAAACATTGCTATGGATCTTATTACCAAACTTCCGCGCACTAAGAGAGGTCATGATGCCATTTGGGTAGTTGTTGATCGTTTTACCAAGTCAGCACATTTCTTGCCAATCCGTGAGGATCTATCTGCCGACAAGCTTGCCAAAATTTATGTGGATGAGATTGTATCCCGTCATGGTGTTCCTTTGAACATTATATCTGAAAGAGATGCTCAATTCTCATCTCGTTTTTGGAGGACCATGCAATCTGCTATGGGAACCCAACTCAATTTGAGCACAGCTTATCATCCGCAAATGGATGGTCAATCTGAAAGAATAATACAGACACTGGAGGATATGCTTAGAGCTTGTGTGATTGATTTTGGTGGTAGTTGGGATTCGTATCTTTCATTGATTGAATTCTCCTACAACAATAGTTATCACTCCAGCATCAACATGGCTCCTTTCGAGGCTTTATATGGTCGAAAATGTCGTTCACCAGTCTGCTGGAATGAGATCGGTGAGGCTCAGCTTACTGGACCTGTCCTCATTCAAGAGACAACAGATAAGGTTAAGAAAGGTAGCGATAACCATCAGACAGCTAGAAGCCGTCAAAAGAGTTACGCGGATCGACGACGCAAGCCCTTGGAATTTCAAGTCGGTGATCGCGTTCTACTCAAGGTTTCAGCTTGGAAGGGTGTGATCAGATTTGGAAAGACAGAAAAACTTGCACCTAGATATGTTGGACCATTCAAGATCGTCGAAAGAATCGGTAAGGTAGCCTACAGACTTGAGTTACCTCCTGAACTTGGAAATGTTCATCCAACCTTTCACGTGTCCAATCTCAAGAAGTGTTTGGCCGATGAGAACCTCCACATACCACTTGATGAAATTCGTGTTGATGACACAATGCATTTTGTTGAGAATCCTGTGGAAATCATGGACCGTGAAGTCAAATGGCTCAAGCGCAAGTGCATTCCACTTGTCAAAGTTCGCTGGGAATCTCAACGTGGACCAGAATTTACTTGGGAACGTGAAGATAAAATGAAGGCGAAATATCCACATCTATTCTCACAAGTTTCCTCTAAATAAATTTTGGGACGAAATTTCCACAAGTAGGGGAGAATGTGACATTTGTGCTTGTAATCATTGTATAAACCTTAATCAGTTCAGTTATCAATAACACAATGTGATTTGGCCCCAATGTTTGTTTATTTATGTTTGACATTTTGCTCGTTTCGATTTTGTTCAATTTCAAACTCTATATCGCTTTCTGGAAAGTTATACGCAAACTGGTGCGTAAACGTAATCAGTTTAATGCGAAAAATACTTCGGAACATCAATATATGCTTAACATACCTTAAAATACCTTTACATAACTTAGAAATAAGTTTTGAAGGGTTTGGTATGGCAAAATCAAGTTTATTCGATCGTAGGGACTATTTACATCAAACTGCGAAACTATGCAGATTCGTGTAGTAACGAACATTCCGGAACATGACCATAAGTTAAAAATACCATAGATATCCTTTACATAGCTTAGAAATAGGCTTTGAGGGGTTCGGTGTGCAAAAATAAACTTTTTGGTCAAACAGGGACTAAAAGCGTCAAAAAGTGCATAAGTTTGCATTTTTGCGCATATCTTACGTTCTGAATATATCTGGACATTCAAAAATTTTTGTAATCATTAAAATATTTTATTTTAGTGATTGGCATGCTAAAATTCCATTCGTCGCGTAATTTGGATCGTTTTTCGCGTCCGTTCGTGTTTCGTCGTAATTAACCGAACAACGCAACCGTACGACCAAATGAACCGACATCTAAGATATTTTCAAGCATATTTCATGTCCCCTATACGTTAACTTCATTTTGGAGCCTTGAAATGGGGTTAACAGGGCCTAAACATGTCAAAAATCAAGTTTATTGCATGCAGGGACCTGTTCTGCCGAAGTTTTAAACTTCCTGACTGACTTCCCTCGCTCCACGCGCCAGAACCAGGTTATCCTGGCGCGCCAAGCGACAGAGTACCAAACTCAGCAGCCTAGTTTCAGCAATCAGCTTGATTTTCAGGGTTATTTATGCAATTTTTGCAATACCATGTGCTGGTTTGTTTCCCATTGTTTTCAAAACAATGTGCAACACATGGATGGCCAAGATTGAAGCTCAAAACCCAAGAAACGATCCTAACGGTTGTCCAAATCCTATAAATACCCACCTTAATTCACTTGCTTTCCCTACATTTGATCTGAATTTATACTCAAAGTTGAAGCCTTTGCTTCATACCTGAGTATTTTAGATCAAGTTCTTCATTGCTTGGACCTTTTGTAAGTTTCTTTCATGCTTTTATGCGTTTTCAAGCATGAAAGTCAAACAGTGTTTGACTTTCTGCTTTGACCAGTCAATGGTCAACACGAAGTTCGTTTGAACTTCGCAACGTGAGCGTAATCACGATGGTTATAGTCCTTTGTGACTATACCTACTGATTACCACGTTATTTAGGCATAGTGACGAGTCATAGTTTCGGTCAAAATGCATATTTATGCTTATTTTGCAACCAAATTATTCTTGGGTATCAAAACCCTTTGTTTTTGTCTCACCCCGACCACGTATAACATACAAAACGTGGCGGAAACATCGGGGAGTGTTGTAACAGAATTAATTGTTTCATAACCATGGCATTCAAAGTTGTATTTTATTTATTAAACAAGAGTGTTACATTGTCTTGAACAGTAAACAAAAGAGTTTATAACATAATTAAACAAGTCTATCTCCATTTTTAGTCTCTAAGGCACAGGTCCGCCCTAGAATCATGATCAACATCCTACGGAAAAGCTCCTGAAAACACATGTGAAAATAGGTACGTCAGCATAAAAATGCCTGTGAGATACATAGGTTTTGTGAAAATAGGATTCATGACTTGTGTTTAAGAAAATGTTTAGTCATGAACCTTGTAATTTGCTTTGTCTTGTAAATCATTTGAAAAATGATAAAATCAGTTGATATGTATAAGTAAATGTAAGGTTAAATGAATAACCATGTAAAATGAGTTGTATAAGATAAACTGTTTATGTAAAACAATGTCTTGTGAAAAGTATGTTATTTGTATAAAATGTAATATGTCTATACTGAAATGATCTAATTAACGTTGCGCTATGTAATATTATACAAACACTTATATGTAGGAAGTACCAGCGGCGTATCCACCATGTTTGTATCATATTACACACGCCTCGTTACTCAAATCACTTACCCAAACAACCACCAATGTAACTTGTTCATGTACAAACCAATTGTCAAGTGTTATTGTGTAAACCATATCAAAATGTCTATGTCCAATGTAAACCACCAAATGTGTATATCAATGTCAAAATGTTTATGTTCAATGTAGATCATGTAATGTGTAACTAGAAATGTCATGTATGGTAAGTGAAATGTATCAAACTAAACCATATGTAAAATGCACAATAACAAGGTATTGAAGTAAAACATAGTTTAAATCAAAGTTATGTTTTGTGTAACAAATGCATGCTTTACTGATACAAACATCTATGCGGTATTGTGAAAATGCATACATCCAAGCCTTGAGACTGTGGCGATAAACCCTTAAACAAATTAAAGGCTTATCTAAATTATGTATATCGAATTCGGTCATTCCTTTCATCCCCATACCCAGGATGTCCAGAACGGGAGTTGTCAATTCCTATGGTACCACTACCTACTAACGAACGACGTGATCGGTGTTAATGAATGTATTGTTCCATTGTAAACAAACCAAATGTCATACCAAAAATGTAAGCATGTGAAAACGATGCACTAAGTATGTAATCAAATGAACATACGTAGCGTGAAATGTAATGTAAAACGATCTACTAAGTAATGCACACAATGGGCAACCCTAGCATGAAATGTAATGTAAAACGATGTACTAAGTAATGCACACAATGGGCACACTTAGCATGAAATGTAATGTAAAACGATGTACTAAGTAATGCACACAATGGGCACACCTAGCATGAAATGTAATGTAAAACGATGTACTAAGTAATGCACACAATGGGCACACCTAGCATAAGATGTAATGAAATCATGTATTATAATGTACTAACAAACATAGCAGGTATATGATGTGAAAGCAGGAAAGCTTGAAAGTAACAAGTAGGCACATGTGTTCCACCCCAAAATAGTTTGGAAAACAGTAAAAGAGGGGTCTATGTACTCACTTGAGATTGCTCAGTAGTTCTGGAGTGACAACTAAACAATGATAGAGATCTCGGAATCAAACGGCACCTAATATAGGTAACTATGTTAATAAACCGGACCTAATCGGAAGATCGGATAGAATGAGGTTTCGTAAACCAAACGAGTATAGAAACTCGTGTAATATGGTTTAACAAACCCTACATACTAAAACGAAACTTAACCTAAGCGTTTACGACCCATTACGACCTGTTTAGGAAGCTTATGCTACTTTAACGCGCCGTTCGCGTAAAACGCGTTCGGAACGCCTAACTAGCCCTATGACAAGTGTTATATGCCTAAACATGTTACATAATCAGTTATGTGACAAAAGTTTAGGTTACATATGCTTAATTACCAATTATACATGAAAAGGGTATTCTGGTAATTTACATAAGGCATATAAACTACCTATCATACAACTATTCAAACAATGTGACCATAGGGTATAACCTCGGAAGGTTATTCCCTACCTACTATGGTCACCTAATGTATTTGGTCGGATCCTAATGATCGACCAAATGGGTCGGGTTCGAGGTATAAGCGATTTATTAGATCACTTACCCTACGACCCTAGACAACGTGGTAATCAGTAGGCATAGTCCCAAGGGACTATAACCAACGTGATTACACTCACGTTGCGAAGTTCAAACGAACTTCGCATTGACCATAAACTGGTCAATGCAGAACGTCAAACAAAGTTTGACTTTCAGACTCTAAAAGACTCGAAAAGCAATAAAAGAACGAAAGAATACTTACGAAGGGTCCCCGAATGCTAATTTCGATTCAAAAATCTCAGGTATGAAACAATAGTTTCAACTTAGAGTTTCTCAAATCAAAATTCTTGTAATTTGGAAGCATGGGGGTGGGGTATTTATAGTGTTTGGTCCACCGTTAAGATCGTTTCATGGAAACCGTGATTCGATCACATCCGTACACTTGTTGGAAGGTTATGGAAGCTAAAAATGGTCCTTGTCATCTGACTAGACAATTGAGAACATGTGGTGGTGGATCAAACAGCTGCAATCTGTTGTTAAAAGCATTGAATCTGGTCTGATAGTCGGACGCGGCCCGCTTTAGGATATGCTAAAACTCAGGCGGGCCGCCTGAGAGTCCTGATCAGACAACAAGTTTCAGAAATGACAGTTTCAGTCCCTGCATGTGTTTAAGGCCATTCCCGACACTTCTAAGGCCCGTAAAGCCAACTTTAAGGCCCTAAAATGATGCCTAAACATTGTGGACATGAAACATGTTCAAAAATATGCCGGATGTTGGTTCGTTTGGCCGTACGAACGCAATGTTCGCTTAATTACGACGGAATGCGCACAAGCGCGAAAAATGATCCAAATGACGCGACGAATGGATTTTTGGCAAGCCAAACAATAAAGAATAATATAGTCATGCTTACATAAATTTTTGGATGTTCGGATGTATTCAGAACGTAACTTATGCGCGAAAGTGCAAACTTGTGCACTTTTTGACACTTTTAGTCCCTGAATGACTCAAAAGTTTATTTTAGCATACCGAACCCCTCAAAGCCTATTTCTAAGCTATGAAAAGGATATTTATGGTATGTTTAACTTATGGTCATGTTCCGGGATGTCTGTTCCAGTACAAATCGTTATACTTTTGTAGTTTGTCAAGTTTAGTCCCTGTAAGCGAATTAACTTGTTTTTGCCATACCAAAGCCTTCAAAACTTATTTCTAAGTTATGTAAAGGTTATTTAAGGTATGTTAAGTATATGTTGATGTTCCGGAGTATTTTTCGCGTTAAACTGAGTACGTTTACACACCAGTTTGCGTATAACTCTCTCCAGAAAGTGATATAGAGTTTGAAATTGAATAAAAGTCAAAACATGAAAAATGTAAAACACAACCAAACAAACATTGGGATCAAATAAAATTGTTTATTGATAATAGAACTGTTCACAATGATTACAAGCACAGATGTTACAGTCTCCCCTACTTGTGGAAATTTCGTCCCGAAATTTATTTAGAGGAAACTCGTGGGAAAAGATGCGGATATTTCGCCTTCATTTGATCTTCGCGTTCCCAAGTAAACTCGGGTCCACGTTTAGCTTCCCAGCGAACTTTGACCAAAGGAATGCGCTTGCGTTTAAGCCACTTGACTTCACGTTCCATGATTTCCACTGGTTTCTCAACAAATTTCAGTGTTTTGCCAACACGAATTTCGTCAAGCGGTATGTGGAGGTTCTCATCAGCTAAACACCTCTTGAGATTGGATACGTGAAAAGTTGGATGAACATTTCCAAGTTCAGGAGGTAACTCAAGTCTGTAGGCTACATTTTCGATTCTTTCAACGATCTTGAATGGTCCAACGTATCTAGGTGCAAGTTTTCCTGTCTTTCCAAATCTGATCACACCTTTCCAAGGTGAGACCTTAAGTAATACTCGATCACCGACTTGAAATTCCAAGGGTTTGCGTTTTGGATCCGCGTAACTCTTTTGACGGCTCATAGCTGTCTGAAGGTTATCACGAACTTTCTTGACCTTGTCAGTTGTCTCTAAAATGAGGGCAGGTCCAGTAAGTTGAGCCTCGCCGATCTCATTCCAGCAGACTGGTGAACGACATTTTCGACCATAGAGAGCCTCGAAAGGAGCCATTTTGATGCTGGTGTGATAACTGTTGTTGTAGGAGAATTCAATCAACTTAAGATGTGAATCCCAACTACCACCAAAATCGATCACACAAGCTCTTAGCATATCCTCCAGAGTCTGGATTGTTCTTTCAGATTGACCATCCGTTTGCGGATGATAAGCTGTGCTCAGATTAAGTTGGGTCCCCATAGCAGATTGCATGGTTCTCCAAAAATGAGAAGTGAAACGAGCATCTCTGTCAGAAATGATGTTCAAAGGAACACCATGTCGAGCCACAATTTCATCCACATAGATTTGAGCAAGTCTGTCAGCAGGAAAATCCTCGCGGATTGGCAAGAAATGCGCTGACTTAGTAAGACGATCAACGACTACCCAGATGGCATCATGACCTTTCTTTGTGCGCGGGAGTTTAGTAACAAGATCCATAGTAATGTTTTCCCATTTCCAAACTGGGATCTCTGGTTGTACCAATAAACCAGAAGGACGTTGATGTTCAGCCTTAACCTTAAGACAAGTAAGGCATTTTGACACGTATAAGGCAATGTCTTTCTTCATACTAGGCCACCAATAGTGAATACGAAGATCCTTATACATCTTATCTGAGCCCGGATGAATAGAATAACGAGACTTATGGGCTTCATCCATAAGCAAGGTACGAAGATCATCCTGGCTTGGGACCCACAAACGGTCCATGAAGTAATACGATCCATTGTCCTTCAGTTCCAGAGCAGGTGTTATGTGATAGGGAAATTCCTTATCCATCAAACCTTATGCAACACAAGATTGTTGGGCCTGAGAAATGCGTGTTTGGATATCGGATCGAGCTTGAATAACAGACTGAACACGTACACAATGAAGCTTAGTACGTTCCTTACGACTCAATGCATCGGCCACGACATTCGCCTTACCAGGATGGTAGCGAATCTCGCAGTCATAGTCGTTTAAAAGCTCAACCCAACGTCGTTGTCTCATGTTGAGTTCTTTCTGGTTGAAGATATGCTGAAGACTTTTGTGGTCAGTGAAAACCACACATTTTGTACCGTACAAATAGTGTCTCCAGATTTTTAGGGCGAAAACAACTGCACCCAACTCAAGATCATGAGTGGTGTAGTTCTTCTCATGTATCTTCAACTGCCTTGATGCATATGCTATGACTTTGTTCCTTTGCATCAGAACACAACCAAGACCCAACTTCGATGCATCACAATACACGACAAAATCATCATCACCCTCAGGCAATGATAGAACAGGCGCATTGCAAAGCTTCTGCTTCAATCTTTGAAAAGCTTCCTCTTGTTTGAATCCCCAATCAAAGGGTTTGTTCTTCTGAGTTAGAGCAGTTAGAGGAACTGCAATCTTTGAGAAGTTTTCAATGAAGCGGCGGTAATAACCCGCTAGACCAAGAAAAGAACGAACTTCAGTAGGAGTAGTAGGCGTATCCCAATCCTTAATCGCACTGATCTTGGAGGGATCTACATGAATACCTCGTTCGTTGATAATATGTCCTAAAAATTGAACTTCTTTAAGCCAAAATTCGCACTTGGAGAATTTGGCGAAAAGTTGCTCTTTCTTTAGGAGTTCCAGAGTAAGACGAAGATGTTGCTCGTGATCAGCTCGCGTCTTAGAGTAAATCAATATGTCGTCAATAAAAACAATGACGAACTGATCCAAATAGGGTTTGCAGACCCTATTCATTAAGTCCATGAAAACAGCAGGAGCATTAGTCACACCGAATGCCATGACTGTGAACTCATAATGCCCATATCGAGTACGGAACGCTGTCTTGGGAATATCTTCTTCATGCACCCGAAGTTGATGATACCCGGAACGCAGATCAATCTTCGAAAAATAAGAAGCGCCCTGTAGCTGATCAAAGAGATCATCAATGCGAGGTAGGGGATATCGATTCTTGATGGTAAGCTTGTTAAGCTCACGATAATCGATACACATCCTAAAAGATCCATCCTTCTTCTTAAAAAAAAGAATGGGAGCACCCCAAGGTGAAAAGCTAGGACGGATAAAACCTTTATCAGAGAGCTCCTGAAGCTGCTTAGACAACTCTTGCATCTCAGACGGTGCAAGACGATATGGAGCTCTGGCAACGGGATTTGCACCAGGTACGAGATCAATGCGGAACTCGACTTGGCGTGCTGGAGGTAGACCAGGTAAATCTTCAGGGAATACTTCAGAATAATCCCGAACCACAGGAATATCTGAAATAGTCTTTCCCTTGCCTTTATCTTCTGTAACATGTGCTAAGAAAGCCACATAGTTCTTCCGCAGATACTTCCGAGCTTTAAAACAAGACATGAGCTTGAGACCACCAGACGGTTTCTCACCTTGAACCTGTAGGATCTCGCCTGTCGAAAGCGGAACACGAACAATCTTCTCAGAACAAACTATCTCTGCGCGATGCTTGGATAACCAATCCATTCCCACAATAACGTCGAAGCTTCCAAGTTGCATAGGCGTGAGGTCAATAGGAAAAAGATGGTCGTTAAGGTTCAACTGGCAGTTGTGAAGAACAGAATCAAGAATAATGGGTTCACCACTAGCAACCTCTACTGTCAAAGATTTACTTAGTTTCGTTCTAGACACGCGAAGCATCGGCTCAAAAGACAATGACACAAAACTCTTATCGGCACCCGAATCAAAGAGAACAGATGCAGGCTAATTATTAATAAAGAACGTACCGTTCACCACGTTATCATCCACCTGCGCCTCTTGGGCATTCATGTTAAAGGCTCGGCCTCGAGCCGGAGCCTGATTTGGATTCTGGTTGGCTAGCCTTGGGCACCGGTTCCTGTAGTGGGTAAGATCCCCACAATTGTAACAAGCACCTGGTGGGTAATATGGTCGTGCAGTTTGACCCTGTTGCTGAGCAGGAGGCTGAGCAACTTGTTGTGCCGGGTTCTGAACTGCGCGATTCTGAGCAAACCGACAAACATCGGCAAGATGACCTGACTTCCCACAGCTAGTACAGAAACAGCACTGATGTTGCGGCTGATGGTGACTGTTGCATGTATTGCACAAAGGTGCATTCCCTGAATAGGGTTTCTTCGCTGGAGGCTGTGCGGGTTGGTTAGGAGCTGCCTGATTAGCTTGGGCAGTGATAGCAAAATTTTGGGAAGCCTTACGCTTCCTTGACCTTTTCGAAGAACCAGAGTCCTTTCCATTCCTGTTTTGACCTTTCTTGCTATCCCCCTTATCAGCCGACTGTTTCATGCCCTTGTCACCCTTCCTGTGTAGCTTTCCCTTTCTAATCTGCGACTCAGTCAATGTCGCTGATAACTCGATCGCCTGACGGAGTGTGGCAGGTTCACTACCAGTAAGAATGTCTTGTACTGAGTCAGGTAGGCCGTCGATGTACCTTTCGATAGCCTTGTCGAGGGGGGTAACCATAGTCGGGCAAAGCAGACTCAACTCTTCAAATCTATCAGTATACGCCCTGTGCTCACCACTATCTTGTTTCAAAACATCAAACTCTTTCTCCAAAGCTCGCTGCTCATGACGAGGACAGAATTCCCTTATCATAAGAGCTCTTAGATCAGCCCATGTCTGTGCCAAGGCAATCTCAGCACCCCTATCTCTCATAACCCCGTTCCACCATGTCAAAGCCCTCTTCTGAAATACGCTCGAAGCAAACTCGACTTTGCGATTGTCAAGACACTGCACGTGGCGGAAAGTATTCTCAGTGCTCTCAAACCACTGAAGAAGCCCAGTCGCTCCCTCAGAACCACTAAACTTGAGTGGTTTAGCCGAGTTAAAATCCTTATATTTGCATGGAGCATTGTTGTTGTTGTTGGCTTGGTTCCATTGAGCAAAGAGATTTGGAAATTGGGCAGCCATCTGCTGCGCAATAATTTCTGCCAGCTCGGCAGTAGCTATCTGGTTCTCGCGTCGAGGAGGCATTCTAAAAGAGGAAAACATGAAAAGAAACGAGTGAGATGATTGGATGAAGAGAATGAGATGAAACGAAATCAACAAAAGCAAAGATGGTGGTCATTTTTCCGTATCACAAAGTAAACAAACGACACACAGTGACTAATCAAAGTAAATGGATCAAAAATAATGTATTTCGAAGACATGCTCGCCTATAAGTGAACACTCATCCCAAGAATTCCCAGGTAAGCACAACTGGTCTCGCGTCTGGTTGAGATGTATACGAAGTGCTTGCCTAGACAGAAAACCCAGAATACAGGCATTCACCTTTCGAGTTTGCACATGTTCACATTATTTAAGACCCAAAACGTTGACGAGATTTTGAAAATTTGAAGGCACAAGGCCAAAAATTTAATCAAACTAGAAGGGTTCAAAACCATATAACAGAGGGTTCAAAACCTTACAATAGAGGGTTCAAAACCTTGTAATAAATCATCCAAAAACAGATGATTGTTTTTCAAAAATCTTTTCGGAAAAATTTTGGCTTTTGTTCTGATAATCACCTAAGGATAGGTGATGTGCATGTTTTAAGATCTAAAAACAAGATAACTTGTGTTAGGGTCCTAGAAAAGTTATAGTCTAGGTCAAAGCATTACTAATAACCTAATTCCCTATAACCATTGGCTCTGATACCAACTCTTCTGTCACACCCCGACCACGTATAACATACAAAACGTGGCGGAAACATCGGGGAGTGTTGTAACAGAATTAATTGTTTCATAACCATGGCATTCAAAGTTGTATTTTATTTATTAAACAAGAGTGTTACATTGTCTTGAACAGTAAACAAAAGAGTTTATAACATAATTAAACAAGTCTATCTCCATTTTTAGTCTCTAAGGCACAGGTCCGCCCTAGAATCATGATCAACATCCTACGGAAAAGCTCCTGAAAACACATGTGAAAATAGGTACGTCAGCATAAAAATGCCTGTGAGATACATAGGTTTTGTGAAAATAGGATTCATGACTTGTGTTTAAGAAAATGTTTAGTCATGAACCTTGTAATTTGCTTTGTCTTGTAAATCATTTGAAAAATGATAAAATCAGTTGATATGTATAAGTAAATGTAAGGTTAAATGAATAACCATGTAAAATGAGTTGTATAAGATAAACTGTTTATGTAAAACAATGTCTTGTGAAAAGTATGTTATTTGTATAAAATGTAATATGTCTATACTGAAATGATCTAATTAACGTTGCGCTATGTAATATTATACAAACACTTATATGTAGGAAGTACCAGCGGCGTATCCACCATGTTTGTATCATATTACACACGCCTCGTTACTCAAATCACTTACCCAAACAACCACCAATGTAACTTGTTCATGTACAAACCAATTGTCAAGTGTTATTGTGTAAACCATATCAAAATGTCTATGTCCAATGTAAACCACCAAATGTGTATATCAATGTCAAAATGTTTATGTTCAATGTAGATCATGTAATGTGTAACTAGAAATGTCATGTATGGTAAGTGAAATGTATCAAACTAAACCATATGTAAAATGCACAATAACAAGGTATTGAAGTAAAACATAGTTTAAATCAAAGTTATGTTTTGTGTAACAAATGCATGCTTTACTGATACAAACATCTATGCGGTATTGTGAAAATGCATACATCCAAGCCTTGAGACTGTGGCGATAAACCCTTAAACAAATTAAAGGCTTATCTAAATTATGTATATCGAATTCGGTCATTCCTTTCATCCCCATACCCAGGATGTCCGGAACGGGAGTTGTCAATTCCTATGGTACCACTACCTACTAACGAACGGCGTGATCGGTGTTAATGAATGTATTGTTCCATTGTAAACAAACCAAATGTCATACCAAAAATGTAAGCATGTGAAAACGATGCACTAAGTATGTAATCAAATGAACATACGTAGCGTGAAATGTAATGTAAAACGATGTACTTAGTAATGCATACAATGGGCACACCTAGCATGAAATGTAATGTAAAACGATGTACTAAGTAATGCACACAATGGGCACACTTAGCATGAAATGTAATGTAAAACGATGTACTAAGTAATGCACACAATGGGCACACCTAGCATGAAATGTAATGTAAAACGATGTACTAAGTAATGCACACAATGGGCACACCTAGCATAAGATGTAATGAAATCATGTACTATAATGTACTAACAAACATAGCAGGTATATGATGTGAAAGCAGGAAAGCTTGAAAGTAACAAGTAGGCACATGTGTTCCACCCCAAAATAGTTTGGAAAACAGTAAAAGAGGGGTCTATGTACTCACTTGAGATTGCTCAGTAGTTCTGGAGTGACAACTAAACAATGATAGAGATCTCGGAATCAAACGGCACCTAATATAGGTAACTATGTTAATAAACCGGACCTAATCGGAAGATCGGATAGAATGAGGTTTCGTAAACCAAACGAGTATAGAAACTCGTGTAATATGGTTTAACAAACCCTACATACTAAAACGAAACTTAACCTAAGCGTTTACGACCCATTACGACCTGTTTAGGAAGCTTATGCTACTTTAACGCGTCGTTCGCGAAAAACGCGTTCGGAACGCCTAACTAGCCCTATGACAAGTGTTATATGCCTAAACATGTTACATAATCAGTTATGTGACAAAATTTTAGGTTACATATGCTTAATTACCAATTATACATGAAAAGGGTATTCTGGTAATTTACCTAAGGCATATAAACTACCTATCATACAACTATTCAAACGATGTGACCATAGGGTATAACCTCGGAAGGTTATTCCCTACCTACTATGGTCACCTAATGTATTTGGTCGGATCCTAATGATCGCCCAAATGGGTCGGGTTCGAGGTATAAGCGATTTATTAGATCGCTTACCCTACGACCCTAGACAACGTGGTAATCAGTAGGCATAGTCCCAAGGGACTATAACCAACGTGATTACACTCACGTTGCGAAGTTCAAACGAACTTCGCATTGACCATAAACTGGTCAATGCAGAAAGTCAAACAAAGTTTGACTTTCAGACTCTAAAAGACTCGAAAAGCAATAAAAGAACGAAAGAATACTTACGAAGGGTCCCCGAATGCTAATTTCGATTCAAAAATCTCAGGTATGAAACAATAGTTTCAACTTAGAGTTTCTCAAATCAAAATTCTTGTAATTTGGAAGCATGGGGGTGGGGTATTTATAGTGTTTGGTCCACCGTTAAGATCGTTTCATGGAAACCGTGATTCGATCACATCCGTACACTTGTTGGAAGGTTATGGAAGCTAAAAATGGTCCTTATCATCTGACTAGACAATTGAGAACATGTGGTGGTGGATCAAACAGCTGCAATCTATTGTTAAAAGCATTGAATCTGGTCTGATAGTCGGACGCGGCCCGCTTCAGGATATGCTAAAACTCAGGCGGGCCGCCTGAGAGTCCTGATCAGATAACAAGTTTCAGAAATGACAGTTTCAGTCCCTGCATGTGTTTAAGGCCATTCCCGACACTTCTAAGGCCCGTAAAGCCAACTTTAAGGCCCTAAAATGATGCCTAAACATTGTGGACATGAAACATGTTCAAAGATATGCCGGATGTTGGTTCGTTTGGCCGTACGAACGCGATGTTCGCTTAATTACGACGGAATGCGCACAAGCGCGAAAAATGATCCAAATGACGCGACGAATGGATTTTTGGCAAGCCAAACAATAAAGAATAATATATTCATGCTTACATAAATTTTTGGATGTCCGGATGTATTCAGAACGTAAGTTATGCGCGAAAGTGCAAACTTGTGCACTTTTTGACACTTTTAGTCCCTGAATGACTCAAAAGTTTATTTTAGCATACCGAACCCCTCAAAGCCTATTTCTAAGCTATGCAAAGGATATTTATGGTATGTTTAACTTATGGTCATGTTCCGGGATGTCTGTTCCAGTACAAATCGTTATACTTTCGTAGTTTGTCAAGTTTAGTCCCTGTAAGCGAATTAACTTGTTTTTGCCATACCAAAGCCTTCAAAACTTATTTCTAAGTTATGTAAAGGTTATTTAAGGTATGTTAAGTATATGTTGATGTTCCGGAGTATTTGTCGCGTTAAACTGAGTACGTTTACGCACCAGTTTGCGTATAACTCTCCAGAAAGTGATATAGAGTTTGAAATTGAATAAAAGTCAAAACATGAAAAATGTAAAACACAACCAAACAAACATTGGGATCAAATAACATTGTTTTATTGATAATATAACTGTTCACAATGATTACAAGCACAGATGTTACAGTTTTGATATCAAACTTGTTTTATAACTTAGTTAAACATGTTTTAACATGTTTAACTCGTCACTTTTAGTTTAGTGCTTATATAGGGTCGTAAGATAAGCGGTCTAAACAACTGCTTAGGTTTTCGAACCTGACCAGTTTGGTCGATCACTAGGGTTCGACCAAACACATTTTTTAACCATAGTTGTATAGGGAATAACCTTCCGAGGTTATACCTTATGGTCACTACGTTTAGTTAGTTGTATGATAGGTAGTTTATATGCCTTAGGAAAATGACCAAAATGCCCTTTTTACGCATAATTTCATTTAAAGCATATGTAACCTAAATTTTGACATCTAAACTGATTAGGCAATAATATTAGACATGTTAAGGCATATAATACTTGTAATAGGACTAGTTAGGCGGTCCGAACGCGTTTTACGTAAACGACGCGTTAACGTAGTGTAAACTACCTTAACGAGTCATAATGGGTCATAAGCACTTAGGATAGGTTTCGATTTAGAATGTAGGCTTTGTTAAACCATATTACATGAGTTCCTATACTCATTTGGTTTACGAAACCTCATTTTATCCGATCTTCCAATTTAGGTCCGGTTTATTAACGTAGTTACCTATATTAGGTGCCGATTGATCCCGTGATCCTTCTAGCTTTTCTTGGTTGTTATTTCAAGACTTCTAAGCATTCTTAAGTGAGTACATAGACCCCTCTTTTACTATTTTCAAACATTTTGGGGTGAAACACATGTGCCTACTTGTTACTTTCGTTCTTTTCATGCTTTTATATCATATACTTGCTATGTTCATTAGTACACATATATTACATGATTTCTTCCATGTTTTTGCTATGTATGTTTTATTAACATGCTAGCACATTGATTTCATATATTACATTTTGTTGCATATGATTCACTTAGCATATTGACACATTGATTTACATTAAACAATTGTACTTTGTGTGTTCATTTAGCATATTTAGTACATTATTTTCATATAATATGCTTACATTTGGTATGACATTTGGTTTATTTAACGGGTCATAAATACATTCATTAACACCGATCATGCCGTTCGTTAGTAGGTAGTGGTACCATAGGAATTGACAACTCCCATTCGTGAAATCCTAGGTTTGTTTGGGTGGAAGGAATGACCGAATTCGATATTCATAAGTTTGATAAACCTTTAACTTGTTAAGGATTTGTCTCCTCAGTCGCAAGGCTTGGATGTAGATGTTTAACATTACCACGTAGATGTTTGTATCAATAAATCATTAATTTTACAAAACATTACTTTTGATTTATTCAAATACATTGTTTTGTGCATATGGTTAGAATAGATATTTTTATTTATTTTGCCATATATAACATTTGATTATACATGAACATTTTTACATTGGTGGTTTGTTTGGGTAAGTGATTCAAATAACGAGGCGTGTGTAATATGATAAAAGCATGGTGGATACGCCGCTGGTACTTCCTATATATAAGTGCTTTTATGATATTACATATCGTAGCGTTATTTAAACCATTTCAATTTAGACATATTACATTTTACACAGATAACATATCTTTACAAAACATTGTTTTACAAACAACATATTTTATACAAACTCATTTTTGCTTGGTTATTTACTTAACCATGCATTATTCTTTTATATCATCTGATTTCTTATCAATTTTTGTATGATTTCTAAAAGAATACACTTTTAATAAGATTCATGACTAACATTCTGTTAAACATTTCTTTCAACTACAAGTCGTGAATCCTGAATCAATAAACCTATGTATCTTACAGACATTTTTATGCTGACGTACTATTTTCACATGTGTTTTCAGGAGCTGATGCATAGGGTTGTTCAAGATACACTTAGGCGGACTTGGGCCTTAGTGACATAAAATGAAGCAAGACTAGTTTAAATTACGTTATCTACTCGTTGTTTTCTTGTTTTAAGACAATGTAACCACTTTGTTAATAAATAAAACAAAACTTTAAATACCATGGTTGTGAAACAATAATTCCGTTGCTCGACTCCCTGACGTTTCCGCCACGGTTTGTTGTTTTACCCGATCGGGGTGTGACATTCTTTCTATACAAAGAGGTTGTGGTTGGAGCCGAAGAAATCTTGAAAGTGAATGATAACAACTTCCCACCACTATACATAGCAAAATCTCACCTTAACATCAAGCTACCTGAGTCCCAGGAGACTTGGGTTGCTTCAACTTCTAACTAATTTCGTATGAAATGTGCAGGAGCTTCCGAGGTCTATTTCGAAGTGGATTATGGACAGTGGAGCATACCGGCACATGACAGGGCGAAAGACCCTTTTGTATGATGTTAGAGGTTTCAACGGTGGTTATGTCGGTTTCACGAGAAACCAAGGAGGACGTATAATCGGGGAGGGCACGTTATCAAACGGTGTCGTTACTTTTGAAAGAGTAAACTACATAGCAGAGCTGGAGAACAACTTGCTTAGCATTTCTCAATTTTGTGATAGAATGTACTCAACTCACTTCACGGACAAGGAACGTCTGATTCTGAAGCCGGGGTTTGTTATCCCCGAGGAGTGGATCATAATGCGAGCACCAAGTGTAAATGATCTGTACATGTTGGACATGAGCATTGCTACGACTACCACGCGTCACCCTCAGTGCTTCGTATCAAAAGCTACTGAAAAGGAGTCAGTTCTGTGGCACCGAAAAATGGGCCACATTCACATGCGAAAAAAGAACTACCTGGTGCGTAACGATCTTGTTAAAGTTGTTCATTTGAAGAACATTCACTTGGAAGGAGAATGTATAAGCTGTCTAAAAGGAAAGCAGCACAAGAAATCCCATCCAAGAAAATTGGAGAACTCAGTCTCGAAGCCACTTGAAAGACTTCACTTGGATCTCTTCGATCCTGTGAATATCAAAAGTATTACTGGAGATCTTTATTGCTTAATGGTTACCGATGATTATTCGAGATTCTCGTGGGTGATGTTCCTGAAGTCTAAAGATGAAACATTTGAGAGTTTGCTGAGACATTTCAGAAAGATAGAGAACTTGTACCAAACCCGAATTTGCAGATTACGAAGCGACAACGGTACTGAGTTCAAAAACAACAAGATGGAAGAATTCTGCGACAAGAAAGGTATATTACAAGAGTTCAGTGCACCATATACTCCACAGCAGAATGGAGTTGCAGAAACAAAGAACAGAACGCTGATCGAAACAGCAAGAACGATGCTAGCTGATTCAAAGTTACCTATCAACTTTTGGGCAGAAGCAGTATCAGCCGCTTGCGATACGCTTAACCGGGTACTCATTGTGAAGAAGCACAACAAAACATGTTTCGAGATGATTAACAATCGTAAGCCAAATGTTGCATACCTAGAGCCGTTTTGGTCTCCCTGCACTGTTCTAGATCCCGATGGTAAATTTGGTTCGAAGAATCTAGAAGGTATCTTTGTGGGCTACTCCAGTCCACTTAGACGTGTGTTCATTCCAACTCTCGGGAGGATCATCGAAGCACAGCACGTTAAATATCAAGGATACATAATTCCTCCACAGAAGCCCGCAGACTCATGGCGATTCAATTATGATACCCTATGGAATTCATTTGAATTAGAAGAAGAGCCAGAGTACTTTGGTGAATTGGATATTTTATGAGAATATGAAGCATCTCAGGGAAGATTTCCAGCAAGGTCTTCTAAACGTCAACAACATACTTCCAATGATAATGAAGCTGGTCCCAGTAATGCTTGAGAGAATGATGATGTTCAGCAAACTCTGACTACTTCGGAACGTGAGCTTGCTCCAGAAAATCAGACGGTAGTCATTGATGATGATTCAGAATCTGATGTTAGCCCAACCTTTGATCATGGTGATTCAGAATCTGAGGGGGAGTAGATCCAATCTTCAGATCAGACAGTCCAAGTTGATGAAAATGTTGCGGATCAGAATATTAAAAATCTGGAAGGTGAGGTGAACGTTCCCGGTAAAGTTATGCCGAGGACTCTATCCTATCACCCCGAAGAGTTGATCATAGGAGAATTGCAATCAGGATTTCGCACAAGAAGCCAGATTGATCATGGCCTTACTTGCTTTTATACTAAAATTGCTCCATTACAAACTGAATTCTCACTCAGTTTCTTTATTTCGCAGATCGAACCGCGAACATACAAGGAAGCACTGACGAAAGAATCATGGGTGAACGCAATGCAAGAGGAGCTGGGTCAATTCGAGAAACTTGGTGTATGGAAGCTTGTGGATCTACCTGACGGACACCGAAAGATAAACACCAAGTCGGTATTCAAATGCAAGAGAGATGATCGAGGAGTGATAGTCAGAAACAAAGCTCGACTCGTAGTTCAGGGTTTTAGTCAGCAAGAAGGGATAGACTTCACAGAGGTTTACGCTCCAGTTGCTCGAGTTGAAGCCATCAGAATATTCCTTGCTTTCGCTTCATGGAAAGGATTTAAAGTGTAACAGTTAGATGTTAAGTCGGCATTCCTTTACGGAAAAGTGAAAGAGGAGGTATATGTCGTCAGCCACCGGGCTTTACCGACCCAATCCACAAAGATAAGGTTTACCTGCTAGACAAAGCACTGTATGGTTTGCATCAGGCCCTGAGAGCCTGGTACGAGACGCTCTCTCAACACCTGCTTGCCAACAGCTTTATCCGAGGAACAGCGGACGCTACCCTTTTCACTAAGGAAGTCGATGGGCATTTATTGATCGTTCAAATATATGTTAATGACATAATTTTCGGGTCAACAAATGATGAACTCTGCAAAGATTTTGAAAAGGTGATGAAGCAGAAGTTCGAGATGTCGTCAATGGCTGAGATGAAGTTCTTCCAAGGGCTACAAGTCGACCAAATGCCTGAGGGAACTTTCATACATCAAACGAAGTACGTTTACGACGTTCTGGAGAAATTTGGGATGTCTGAGACGACGCCAATATCTACCCCATTAGCAACTAATCATGGTATCAACCCAGATCTCACCGGAGAGAAGGTGGACGAGACGCTATACCGCTCAATGATTGGCTCGCTGATGTACTTGACAACATCCAGACCCGACATCATGTACCTGACATGCCTCGCGGCCCAATATCAGTCAAGTCCTAGAGCTGTGACACCTGTGTCACTTCAACCATCAAACAGATACCAAACCAATGAAAAATTGTATTTCATACTTGGGATTTGTATAAATATGTGTATCGTTTGCACATATCAATTCTTGTTCGATTTCGAGCTTTAAATCGCTTTCTGGAAGGTTATACGCGAACTGATGCGTAAATATAACCAGTTTAATGCAACAAACACTTTGGAACAGTGACATAGGCTTAACATACCTTAAATGACCTTTACATAACTTAGAAATAAGTTTTGGATGGTTTAGTGTGTTGAAATCAAGTTTATTCGATCGCGGGGACTATTTGAGTCAAACTGTGAAAGTATGCCGATTCGTGTGGTAACGAACATTCCAGAACTTGATCATAAGTTAAACATACCATAAATATCCTTTACATAGCTTAGAAATAGGCTTTGAGATGTTCGGTATGCTAAAATAAACTTTTTGGTCATTCAGGGACTAAAAGCGTCGAAAAGTACATAAGTTTGCATTTTCGCGCGTATCTTACGTTCTGAATATATCCGGACATCAAAAAAATTATGTAATCATTAAAATATTTTATTTTAGTGATTGGCATGATAAAATTCTATTCGTCGCGTAATTTGGATCGTTTTTCGCGTCCGTTCGTGTTTTGTCGTAATTAACCGAACAACGCAACCATACGACCAAACGAACCGACATCCGAGATATTTTTGAGTATATTTTAAGTTCCCTATACTTTAACTTCATTTTAGAGCCTTGAAATAGGGTTAACGGGGCTTAAACAAGCCAAAAACAAGTTTTATGCATTGCAGGGACCAAAAGTGACAGTTTCTGAAAGATGCTAGGCGGGCCGCGTAGACCTTAAGGTCTGGCTACGCGGGCCGCGACAACATGCCCAGATCAGATTCATGTTTTCAGCATTCTGGTCGAATCTCATGGGTTTTTATGTCATATTTTCAATATTTGGGCTGGTATTTGATGGTTTTTAGGGTTCACATGGTTTTGAAAACCATGTGCCCAAGTGGAGGGCCAAGATCGAAGCTCGGTTTTCGATAAACGATCCTAATGGTTCTATGAAATCTTTATATACCCACATCAATTTCATATGTTCCTCATAATGTCTGAATAATTCTCTAAGTTGAAGCTCAAATGCTTCATACCTGAGAATTTATAGATCATATCTTCCTAGCGTGGACCCTTTGTAAGCTTCTTTCGTTCTTTTATGCGTTTTTAAGTGTGAAAGTCAAACAGTGTTTGACTTTCTGCTTTGACCGGTCAATGGTCAACACGAAGGTCGTTTGAACTTCGTAATGTGAGCGTAATCACGATGGTTATAGTCTCTTGTGACTATATATACTGATTACCTCGTTATTTAGGCGTAGTGACGAGTCATAGTTTCGGTCAAAATACGTATTCTTGCGTATTTTGCAACCAAACTATTCTTGGGTATCAAGACCCTTTGTCTTGATATCAAATTTGTTTTCAAACTTCGTTAAACACCTTTCAACATGTTTAACTCGTCACTTTTAGTTTAGTGCTTGTATAGAGTCGTAAGATAAGCGGTCTATACAACCGCATAGACTTTCGAACCCGACCCGTTTGGTCAATCGTTAGGATTCGACCAAACATATGTTGTGACCATAGTTGTATAGGGAATAACCTTCCGAGGTTATACCTTATGGTCACTTCGTTTAAGTAGTTGTATGATAGGTAGTTTATATGCCTTAGGTAAATGACCAAAATGCCCTTTTTACGCATAAATTCATTTTAAGCATATGTAATGTAAATTTTGACATCTAAACTGATTAGGCAACAATATTAGACTTGTTAAGGCATATAATACTTGTCATAGGACTAGTTAGGCAGTCCGAACATGTTTTACGCGAACAACGCGTTAAAGTAGCGTAAGCTACCTAAACGGGTCATAATGGGTCGTAAGCACTTAGGTTAGGTTTCGATTTAGTATGTAGTCTTTATTAAACCATAATACATGAGTTCCCATACTCATTTGGTTTACGAAACCTCATTCTATCCGATCTTCCGATTTAGGTCCGATTTATTTACTTAGTTACCTATATTAGGTTCCGTTTGATTCCGTGATCCCTCTAGCTTTGCTTGGTTGTTATTCAAGACTTCAAAGCATCCTCAAGTGAGTACATAGTCTCCTCTTTTACTGTTTTCAAATGTTTTGGGGTGAAATATGTGTACCTATTTGTTATGTTCATGATTTCAAAGTATAAATTAATTATACATGTTAGTACTTATCTTTTGACAAACTGAATGATTATTTATGATTTAAACACTAATTTTTCAAAGATTATAAAATTAATTGTTCGATTGTACTTATTTTATACATTCACCAGACCGATTGGTAGTATGATAGAGCGCTATAGGATTTGAAACCCCATTCCTGTTGTATGGAATGTCATAAACCTATTTTTGTCCAAATAGAGGTTGCCTTTTTGGTATTTCTATAGTCTCTAAGGTGTATTTTGATACACTAAGGTTTGAATGAATTCAAAATCACATTTTTGTTGTATATTTTGTTATACTCCCAAAGGTATAGTTCAATATGCTCTCATGTGTGATATTGTACAAAACAACATATATTTTGTTAATTACTAAAACACAGTTTGATATGTTATTCACAAAACCAAAGCAAAGTTTAATATGTTATTTATAAAACCAAAGTATACTTTTGATATACTATTGAAAACTATTATTTTGACAACTAAAGTATATTTAATATACTATCTGTTTAACTATTTTGGAACTGAAATATATTTAATATATTACTTCTTCTACTTTCTTAAAACCAAAGTATATTTTTATATATACTACAAACATTTTTATCAAAACATATTTTATACAAACTCATTTTACTTAATTATTTATTTATGCATCTTTCTTTTATATCATCTGATTTCTTATCACTTGTTATATGATTTATAAAGAAAACATTTTTAAGTTCATGACTATTTTTGTTAAACATTCTTTTAAACTTACAAGTAATGAATCCTGCATTAATAAAACCTATGTATCTCACAGGCATTTTTATGCTGACGTACCTATTTTTACACATGTTTCAGGTGCTGCTTTGTGATGATTGTTGATACATGCTATACATAGGATGGACTCGTGCCTTAGCGACTTTAAAACTTGAAAGACAATATTTGTATTTATTTGATTTGTAATAAATCAATGACTTCGATATTGCAATAACACAAAATTATTTAATTCATGGTTGTGAAACAATGATTCCGTTACGACACTCCCCGACGTTTCCGCCATGAATTGTTGTTTTATGTGGTCGGGGTGTGACAGAAAAGTTGGTATCAGAGCCAATGGTTATAAGGAATTAGGGTTTTAGTAATGCTTTGACCTAGACTATAACCTTCCAAGGACCCTAACACAAGTTATCTTGTGTTTAGTTTTAAAACAATACCGTCGCCTGTCTTTAGGTGACAACCACAATAAAAACATGAATTTTGAATCCGCCTTGAAAACCAATCATCTGTTCTAGGATGATTGATTACTAGGTTTTGAACCCTCTAAGTTTTCAAAATCTCGTCAAAGTTTGGGTCTTATAATGTGAACACATGCAATCTGGAAGGGTGGATGCCTGTATCCTGAGTTTTCTGTCTAAGGCTAGAGTGTTCGTACAAATCCACATAATCGGACCAGTCACTCTTACCTGGGAACTCTTGGGGTGAGTGTCCACTTATAGGCTAAAGCATGTCTTCTCGATACATTATGAGGACCTATTTACTTTGATTCAGCTTTTGTGTGTCGTTTGTTTGCTTCGTGGTTCGAACAAATGACCATCACCCATGATTTTTGGTCGGTAATTGTAACATCCCATTCTTACCCAATGCCATTTCATTTGTTTTCTCTCATGTTTCCTTGTTCTCTTAAACAATGCCTCCTCGATGAGATGCACAACCTCAAACTAATGAAGAAGTTGCAGCCCTTGTCGCTCAGCAAATGGCTGCTGTGCTTCCAGGCATGGTAACCCAGATCCATCAGTTATACAACAACAATAACAACAACAATGCTCAGTGTAGTTTCAAGACCTTCAATTCTACTAAACCTTTGAAGTTTTCTGGGTCTCAAGGAGCAACCGCGCTCCTGCAATGGTTCGAAAATTTGGAGAGCACATTTAGGCATGTGCAATGTCCGAATGAGCGTAAGGTTGAGTTTGCATCCAGTGCATTTGAGAAGTGTGCTCTTACATGGTGGAACGGTGTGATGCGTGATAGGGGTGCTGATGTGGCACTAGCTCAAACTTGGGAAGAGCTTCGAGCTCTAATGATGAAGGAGTTCTGCCCTCATCATGAGCTTAGAGTGTTGGAAAGGTAATTCGACGATTTAAAGCAAGACAGTGCTGAACATCGAGCTTATACTGACCGTTATGAGGAACTGAGCCTGTTGTGTCCTTCCATGGTTACGCCTGTGGAGAAGGCGATTGAAAAGTACATTGATGGTCTTCCTTACTTAGTTCAGGATATCGTTACTGGCAGCAACCCTACTACCGTCAGACAGGCCATTGAATTGTCTGCTACCCTGACTGAATCCCAGATCAGGAAGGGTAAGCTTTTTCGAAAAGGCGACCCAAGACCATCTGACAAGACTGCACAAGTTGAACCAAAGGAAAAACAGGCTGAGTCACCCAAGAAGAAGAAGCGCAAGGCTTCTCAAAACTGCGCAATAACTGCTCAGAACAATCAGGTTGCACCAAACCAGCCAGCACAACCTCATAAAAGGAAAAATTATGTTGGAACCGCACCTTTGTGCAACAAATGCAACCGTCATCATCTAGAGCAAGTGCAGTGTCACAAATGTACCCACTGTGGCTGATTGGGACATTTGATCAATACCTGCTGTTATGCCAACCAAAACCAAGTTGTTGCAAATCCTGGTGCTGTTCAAGCACAGTTCCCACCTGGGTCGTGTTATAACTGTGGTGACCTTACTCACTTCCAGAACAATTGCCCAAGACTTGTTAACGCAAATCCAGCACGTGGACGAGTGTTTAACATAAATGAGGCAAATGCAGAAGACAATGCAGCAGTGAACAATTAGTCTTTTGTATTTCCTTGTATGTTATCTTTTGGATGATTGAATCGACTCAGTTGTTATATAAATAAAATTTGTTGTTTCAATTTTATTTTACGAAACTGATGCGATCGTGTGTATGTTTAATACAACCCTATGATGCCGACACAAAGACAAACTACTCGTGTGGTTCTGTCATTTTTATGATCGCTTGCGATCTCCCCAAAAATCTTAAATACTCGTTTCTTTTAAGAAACAAAGCCAAATTCCTATTAAGATCTTCCTATCTTCATAGTTAGATTCTTGAAGATGTTTAAAGTGCCAAATGGAATTCACGGATTGGATTCCTGGTGTGCTTTAAATACTCGTGTACCCAATTAACAAGAAAATTAACAAAATAATAACAAATTGTAAACCAAGATAAACAATTATGTGATTATGTGCTTATGTGACTTCCTTATGTCTTGTGTTTTTGTGTGATCCGAATTTTCGTTGTCCAAATCCTCGTAGAATCGTCCATATCTTCGTATAAGGGATTCATAGTAGGATATCCAAAGGTACTACCTTAAATCCTTAATGGGCTTCTAGGTTATAGTTAAGTCCCTTGGATTATGAAGTACTATTTTATAATTGGACCCCTTGAGTGGTTTAGTTAAACAGATTGATTCAAAAATCTGGTTAGGAATATCATGTGATGATATAATTGCAAAGATCCCTTAAGTGGTCTATTTAAGGAGATCATACGATGGTCTAGTTAAGAAGATCATGTGTTGATCTAGTTAAAAAGATCGTTCGTTGATCTAGTTAAAAAGATCCTTTGGTGGTCTAGTCAAGTCACTTCATGTTTATTTGATTGATGTTTCCCCTACGCATTATGAAATGAACTGTGTGGACTGTGCAAGGAATTACGTAATTATGGATGCATACATAATTATGGAATTCAGTGCACAAAAACCACAACAAGTTTTGTCATGTGTTAATACCTATAGTGATGAGAATAACGAAACGGGAACAATGTAAAAAGGGGCATGGTGGATACGCCGCTGGTACTTCCTATATATAAGTGTTCCTTATCACATTGCGAACGTAGCATTATTTAAGTTACTAGAAGTCCTGGACCTTGACCAATGTTATCTTATCTTACACTCTTCGACTCTGATTTCGAGCACACACAAGTTTTCTATGATAGTCTTCATAAGAAACATTCTTTTATCCGTAGTTCGAAACTCCATGTTTTGTTACTACAAGGACTTCACTCTGACAGTTGACAATTTCGCTAAGAATCCAAACATGACTCAGAGTTTTACTTAGGGTTTGAGGGATTCATTCGAAAGCGATACAATCACAGTTGTCTTCACAAGTTTCCTCTAAAATTAAATTTCGGGACGAAATTTCCTAAAGTAGGGGAGACTGTGACACTTGTGTCACTTCAACCATCAAACAGATACCAAACCAATGAAATTTTGTATTTCATACTTGGGATTTGTATAAATATGTGTAACGTTTTCACATATCAATTCTTGTTCGATTTTGAGCTTTAAATCGCTTTCTGGAAGGTTATACGCGAACTGATGCGTAAATATAACCAGTTTAATGCAAAAAACACTCCGGAACAGTGACATAGGCTTAACATACCTTAAATAACCTTTACATAACTTAGAAATAAGTTTTGGATGGTTTGGTGTGTTGAAATCAAGTTTATTCGATCGCATGGACTATTTGTGTCAAACTGCGAAAGTATGCTGATTCGTGTGGTAACTAACATTCCAGAACTTGATCATAAGTTAAACATACCATAAATATCCTTTACATAGCTTAGAAATAGGCTTTGAGGTGTTCGGTATGCTAAAATAAACTTTTTGGTCATTCAGGGACTAAAAGTGTCAAAAAGTGCATAAGTTTGCATTTTCGCGCATATCATACATTCTGAATATATTCGGGCATCCAAAAATTTATGTAATCATTAAAATATTTTATTTTAGTGATTGACATGATAAAATTCCATTCGTCGCGTAATTTGGATCGTTTTTCGCGTCCGTTCGTGTTTCATCGTAATTAACCAAACAACGCAACCGTACGACCAAACGAAAAAACATCCAAGATATTTTTGAGCATATTTTAAGTTCCCTATACTTTAACTTCATTTTAGAGCCATGAAATGGGGTTAACGGGGCTTAAACGAGCCAAAAACAGGTTTTATGCATTGTAGGGACCAAAAGTGACAGTTTCTGAAAGATGCTAGGCGGGCAGCGTACACCTTAAGGTCTGGCTACGCGGGCCGCGACAACATGCCCAGATCAAATTCATGTTTTCAGCATTCTGGTCGAATCTCAGGGGTTATTATGTAATATTTTCAATACTTTGGGCTGGTATTTGATGGTTTTTAGGGTTCTCATGGTTTTGAAAACCATGTGCCCAAGTGGAGGGCCAAGATCGAAGTTCGATTTTTGATAAACGATCCTCACGGTTCTATGAAATCTATAAATAACCATATCCATTTCATTTGTTCCTCACCATGATCTGAATAATTCTCTAAGTTGAAGCTCAAATGCTTCATACCTGAGAATTTATAGATCATATCTTCCTAGCGTGGACCATTTGTAAGCTTCTTTCGTTCTTTTATGCGTTTTTAAGCGTGAAAGTCAAACAGTGTTTGACTTTCGGCTTTGACCGGTCAATGGTCAACACGAAGTTCGTTTGAACTTCGTAACGTGAGCGTAATCACGATGGTTATAGTCTTTTGTGACTATACTTACTGATTACCACGTTATTTAGGCGTAGTGACGAGTCATAGTTTCGGTCAAAATGCGTATTCTTGTGTATTTTGCAACCAAACTATTCTTGGGTATCAAGACCCTTTGTCTTGATATCAAACTTGTTTTCAAACTTTGTTAAACATGTTTCAACATGTTTAACTCGTCACTTTTAGTTTAGTGCTTGTATAGAGTTGTAAGATAAGCGGTCTAAACAACCGCTTAGACTTTCAAAACAGACCCGATTGGTCAATCATTAGGATTCAACCAAACATATTTTGTGACCATAGTTTTATAGGGAATAACCTTCCGAGGTTATACCTTATGGTCACTTCGTTTAAGTAGTTGTATGATAGGTAGTTTATATGCCTTAGGTAAATGACCAAAATGCCCTTTTTACGCATAAATTCATTTTAAGCATATGTAACATATATTTTGACATCTAAACTGATTAGGCAACAATATTAGACTTATTAAGGCATATAATACTTGTCATAGGACTAGTTAGGCGTTCCGAACGCGTTTTACGCGAACGACGCGTTAAAGTAGCGTAAGCTACCTAAACGGGTCGTAATGGGTCGTAAGCACTTAGGTTAGGTTTCGATTTAGTATTTAGGCTTTGTTAAACCATATTACATGAGTTCCCATACTCATTTGGTTTACGAAACCTCATTCTATCCGATCTTTCGATTTAGGTCCGATTTATTTACTTAGTTACCTATATTAGGTGCCGTTTGATTTCGTGATCCCTCTAGCTTTGCTTGGTTGTTATTCAAGACCTCTAAGCATCCTTAAGTGAGTACATAGTCCCCTCTTTTACTGTTTTCAAATGTTTTGGGGTATTTGTTATGTTCATGATTTCAAAGTATAAATTAATTATATATGTTAGTACTTATCTTTTGAGAAACTCAATAATTATTTATGATTTAAACACTAATTTTTCAAAGGTTATAAAATTAATTGTTGGATTGTACTTATTTTATACATTCACCAGACCGATTGTTAGTATGATATAGCGCTATAGGATTTGACACCCCATTCCTGTTGTATGGAATGTTAGAAACCGATTTTTTGTCCAAATAGAGGTTGCCTTTGTGGTATTTCTATAGTCTCTAAGGTGTATTTTGATACACTAAGGTTTGAATGAATTCTAAATCACATTTTGTTGTATATTTTGTTATACTCCCAAAGGTATAGTTTGATATGCTCTCATGTGTGATATTGTACAAAACAACATATATTTTGTTAATTACTAAAACACAGTTTGATATGTTATTTAGAAAACCAAAGCATAGTTTAATATGTTATTTATAAAACCAAAGTATACTTTTGATATACTATTGAAAACTATTATTTTGACAACTAAAGTATATTTAATATACTATCTGTTTAACTATTTTAGAACTGAAATATATTTAATATATTACTTATTCGACTTTCTTAAAACCAAAGTATATTTTTATATATACTATAAACCTTTTTATCAAAACAAATTTTATACAAACTCATTTTACTTAATTATTTATTTATGCATCTTTCTTTTATATCATCTGATTTCTTATCAATTGTTATATGATTTATAAAGAAAACATTTTTAAGTTCATGACTATTTTTGTTAAACATTCTTTTAAACCTATGTATCTCACAGGCATTTTTAGGCTGACGTACCTATTTTTACACATGTTTCAGGTGCTGCTTTGTGATAATTGTTGATACATGCTATACATAGGATGGACTCGTGCCTTAGTGACTTTAAAACTTGAAAGACAATATTTGTATTTATTTTATTTGTAATAAATCAATGAGTTCGATAATGCAATAACACAAAATTATTTAATCTATGGTTGTGAAACAATGATTCTGTTACGACACTCCCCGACGTTTCCGCCACGAATTGTTGTTTTACGTGGTCGGGGTGTGACAAGAGCCTTGAACAAGTCTATTGTCAAAAGGATCCTACGCTACCTGAGAGGAACTCCAAGCCTGGGGTTGTGGTATCCCAAAGACGGAGACTTCATACTCGAAGGATATTCAGATTCTGATTTCGGTTGCTGCAAGATTAACGCAAAATCAACAACTGCAGGATGCTAATTCTTTGGACCCCGATTGGTCACGTGGCAATGTAAGAAGCAAACCTCTGTTGCTCTATCAACTTGTGAAGTAGAGTACGTGTCTGCCAGCAGCTGCTGCTCGCAGATCTTGTGGATTCAGCAACAGATGCGTGATTACGGTTTGCAATTTCTTACCTCTCCTATATTTGTTGATAATGAGGCTGCAATAAACATTACAAAAAATCCGGTACATCACGCTAAAACCAAACATATAGAAATTCGTCATCACTTCATCCGAGATTGTTTTGAGAAGAGGTTGATACGAATAGACAAAATCTACACCGACGAACAAAAGGCAGATTTACATACCAAAGCTTTTGATAAAGCACGTTTTCAATATCTTTTTGAATTGTATGAAGCTGTTGTTGGAGGCGGAGAAAATACTTGGCGTTGATGAGAAAACCGAAGCAGAGGATGTTGAAAAGCAGACTGCTTTGGTTTGTCGTCTTTTTAGTTGTTTTGGTATTTAGGGGGAGATAGTCATATTTTCAGAAAATACAAAAACAATAAAAATGCAAAAATCCAAAAACATGAGATATTTTCAAAATCCAAAAACAATAGAATACCAAAAAGGAGTTTGTGTAAAAAGAGGAAATGATAGTACATCAGCTAGACAGTTACAGTATGCTAAAGATTTGTAATGTTTAAAAAGCATTAAACAGTCTCGCTGATGATATGCCGATAGGTTTTTACACACTTAGTAGACTTTTCGGGATGTAAACATAAATCACAACTTTCTTATTTCGTGGGGAACATCTCTCGGATATATAGGTAACCTCTGAAATCTTGTTTGAAAGATTTTCTATTTCTGACATACTAGGTCTATGTGCTTGATGATATCTAGGGTATTATACCAAGACTTCTGAATTTGCGGAAGCAATAGCCTAGTCCTCGTATAATACTCTGCACAGCTTTAATCATTAAAGCCTCCCCTCAGCATAAAAAATTATAAACATTGCAAAATGTGATTCATGTGTTGTTGAAGAAAAGATCCCCAAACGGGACACACCGAAAGTCGAGCCATCATCTCTTTGTCTGTACGGAAGTTCTAACCTGAGCTCTCATGGCCTCGCACTACCCTTTACAGATATCATCATTGTACGTTCACCTGTAAGACTGAATATAGAAGTCTGGATATTAGAGTATATTCTGAGGTGGGACATGCGTATAAGTTAAGAACTTAAAACACCTAAATCGTATCCTGGATAGTTGAAAGTAGTGTGAAAATGTAAAAGGATCAGTATATCGGCAATCTAAGTGAATTGTTTAATACTTAGTGTGAAATTAAGCTCAACGGTACTTGTAACGTATCGGCAGCTGATATGATCCTCTAACACGCTCACCAAAAATACGTTTGTAAATAGTTTACTTTTACTGCATTTCATTTCAATTTAGCATAAAAACCCAAAAAATATTTTAGTGTGTTTCAGTAAAAACTTTCTTAAAATCCAAAAAGATTTTATATTCTGCTTTAGTTTTTTGACAAACCAAGGTGGAAAGCGGATCTTCAGATTCTGAGAAGTGAAGCGAAGTAGGAAGTTTCTGGGCTGAACAACAGGGTTGGGAGCTAATCTTGAAAAGTTTGAGAATTTCAAAGTTTAAAACAAGTTCATTAAGTTAAAACTTGCACAATTTTCAGAAAAAAAATTATTGAACAAAATGTCAGTTGTTTCGTTTCGGGTCAACCAAGGTCATTAACTTGGACTTGGTAGACAAATTGAGTACCTATGGTCATTAACTTGGACCTAGATACTTAAGTGGATTTCTAAAATTGACCAAACCTGATAAAACATCAAAAAGTCAAAATGACAAAAGTCAAAATGGTGTTTGGATCTGACAAACCGATCGAATGGCAATCCGATCGGATGGCCACCCAATTGGTGGTCAAGGCTATAAATAGGGGTCAAATGGTTTCAGTCAACCTTTTCCGATCGAAGTGCCTCTCGACCCACACTCAAACACTCTTAATTTTCTTGTTCTTGATTCTCACACTCTTGCTTTCCAAGACACATAGGATTGTTGGCTCACTCAACCTTCACTATGGGAAAGGCAAGTTTCCTGATTTTACCCGTTAAATCTTGTGTATTTGATGTTTGAAGGGTCGTCGGCGACTGTTGATGAGAATTCATAGATCTAGGCCTTGTTAGGGATTTTTGACAGAATCTAAACATAGGGTTTTGTAGATCGGCCTTAGATCTATAGGTTTACCGTCTCAATTTGATAAAAAAAACACCTTAGATTTAGAGATTGAATGATTGAAGGTGTTCGGCTGTCGGTCCACTTAAAGTCAAATTAAACCCAAATGACTGAGTTTTAGAGAAATCTGAACATAGGAATTTGTTAATCGGTGAAAACTCTACGTGAAAATGTGTTCAATTTTGTAAAATTGTTAGAAAAATTTTTGATGTTCATGATACATTCAAACTGTTCTTCATGTCACATGGATCGAAGTGCAATCCGATCGGATGGCCATCCGATCCAATGCACACCTTTGTGTTTGAGATTTTTTCTAAGTGTTGATTTGATAATCATGCTTCATCTGTTAACAAGTTGTTTTGGATAGAATGGAAATCCGATCGGATGTCAATCCGATCGAAGTGCCATCTGATCCAAAGCACACACTCATATGTTTGAGATCATCTGTTTGTCATTGTTGATCGAATGGCAATCCAATCAGATGACCATCTGACCGGAGGGCTATCCGATCCAAAAACTCATTATTTCACACCTGTTCATCATTGTGCTCACCTGCCTTTGGAACAAATGGCAATCTGATCGGATGACCATCCGATCAGAGGGCCATCCGATCCAAATCACACATTCACTTGGCTCACTTGTCAAAGGTGCTGATTTGTTAGTCACATGGAATGAATGACAATCCGATCGGATGGCCATCCGATCCAAATGCACATAACTTGCTTGATATGATCTTTATGGGTGATGTCTCATTCGATCGGATAACCATCCGATCGGATGGCCATCTGATCATCAGTACTGAGTAGTGTATAAGTGTGTTCCAGAGTTAGAAAATTTTGATATTTTCAAAATTTTGTCACTTTTCACTTTATGTCTTGAAATTTGTGCAGATTCTAACATTGATTATTCTTGCAGGAAAGAGCATTAGTTGGCATCAGGCTCACAACATTTTCTGTATTTTGGAAGAAAATTACGTGAACATGGAACCATTTAGAGATATGGCGATGTTTTTAAGAGAGAGTAGGATTGCCAAGGCATTAACTGATAAGACGAAAGTTTATGAATAATGTTCTGGGGGTCGGTGAGGTATGAAAAGAGTGAAAATATGATATATTCAGCGGTATAAAAGAAAGACAAGAATGATAAGGATATTGATGTTGAAGTTAAATTTAATGTGGGAGACATGAGAAAAGTATTGGACTTAGGAGATAGTGATGATGACCCTACTATTGTTCCAGAAAAGTTATGCAAGGGTTTATGGTTTAGAATGGGGTTTTCAGGACACGTAAATGATAAATATCTCAAGTCTAAGTTCTGTCGACCTTACAAATTTTTGGTTCATTGCGTGATACATGCTCTTTCGCACAGAAAAGGAGCTTACGACGAGCCGTCAGATTACATCATGAATATTATCACATGTCTAGTGCTGAATAGGCCTTACAACATTTCACAAGTGTTGTTTGATCACATGGTGGATAATATCAGGGGTGAGAAATACATAATGTACCCAAGGTTTGTAAATGATCAAGTGAGAGACCTTCCAAAGGATCCTGCTGATGAATTGAATCTACATCACATGAAAAGCGAGACCTTGAGTAGATTGAATCAATATAGAGGTCTGAAGAAAGATGAACCAGAGCCAAGAGTTAAGAGAATGATTTGTAAGATTGAAAATCCAGATTATGTAGCTCCTGAGAATGATGCTTGGAGACACGAGAACAGTAACTCAGAAGATGAAACAGATAGTCTAAGTGGCATGCATGAAAAGAAGTTGAGGTATTGGTTTATGAAGGATGGAAAGAGGAAGAGAACTCCGAAAGTTTCCCCAGCAGTGACTGCACCTAAAGTGATCACATCGAAGATTGTTGTTAAGGGTAAAGTTGAAAGGGGGAGTCATAAGAAAAGTTAGATTATTAAATGTTATATTATACTAATAAATGATCAATGCTTGCTTTGCAGGGCCTTCAAAGAAATCTCCACCAAGACTTGTGGATGAACCAGTGCTTGATCCAGCAGATGTTATTCAACAAGGCGTTGGTCTGATGAAAGAGACACTGGAAAGTTTTTTAAAGAAGAATGAAGAAGCTACAACTGCAAAGGCTCAAGGCTCAAGTGTTGAAAAGGTTGCTGAATCTTCTACAAAGCATGTTCAAGCAGAAAGTTTGAAAGAAAAGGATGCTGAAGGAGTTGCTCACACTGATTCAAGTGATGCTGATAGTGAATCAAGTGACACTGAGTCTGAGATAGATATTTCCAAGATTGGAGTTGGAAAGATTAATTTGAAAAAGAAACCTCAGAAGAAGAAAAAGGATTCTGATGAAGATGATTTGACATACATTCCTACTCCTGAAGAGAAAAAGACACAACGTAAGAAGCGCAAAGCTGTTCAAACTGGAGTTATTCCCAGGAATGTGAGAGCTAGAAAGAGGTCAGCTACAATGCCGGAGATTCAAAGTGGCAAAAACTCAAGAGGTTCAAACTCAAACTACTCTAGAGGTTCAAGCTAAAAGTATTCCTGAAGTTGAAGCTCAAAATGTTAAACTTCCAGAGGTTCAAAGTGTTGAAAAACCTGAAGCTAAGAAAAAGAAAGCTCATGAAAGTCCAATCTTTGAGATGGTGGACAAGAATGTTGAAAAGAAAGGTGATGATGATGATGATGATGATGATGATGATGAAGTTGTATTCACAGGAGAAAGAGAATCTACACCACCACTACCACCAGAGAATCCAACCATTCATATTCCAGATGACTCAGAGACGTTAAAGCCAAAGAAAGTTACTTCTCCTGGTTTATTTGAAGGTTTTCCAAACGTTCAAGGTGAATTTACAGATGATATTCTTATTGGAGGTGAATATGACATGTTTCATGATGCAAAGATCAAAGAACTGACAAAGAAAGTAAGTGTTCTTGAGAAAGAAAAAGTGAAAGCAGAGGCTGAGCGTGACGAATTGAAAAAGATGCTTGAGAAAACTATGGAAGTGAATGAAGAAATGAAGTCAGTTGTGAATGATCATGCAGAAAGAATAGATGAATTGATAGAAGATCTGGCTGATAATGCTAAACTCATTGATCAACTCACTAATGAGCTTTCAGAAGTGAATGCAAGGTACGAGAACGTGAATGAAACAAACCAGACGCTGCATCAAATGCTTGATGATCTTCATGAGGCATCTTCCAATGAAAACAAAGTGTTGAAGCTAGATATAGAAGCTCTAAGGGCAGAAAAGGCTGTGAAAGACGAGCAGCTGAATATGCTATACACAGTGATGGAACATCAGCTTCGTATCAACATTCAAGCTGTATACAATGACTTAGAGATTCAAAGAGTCAAAGAATGAAGAGCTCAGAGGGAGAAAGAGTTGGCTGAGGCAGCAACTCAGAAAAAGAAAGATTAGATTTTTACTCATGAAGCTGGAGGTTCTTTGAGTCAGCCTGAAGGTGATGTTGAAATGGTAGATGCTGATGTGAATGAAGAGGAACATATGGATGTTGATTAAGATCAAATTTTTGTACTTATTGGTGAAGCTCTCTCTCGTCCTTACAACTTGAGTGATGTTATTCGAATGGTCAGAGTTGAACAGAGGAAAGGGAAAGTGATAGCAGCTGATATAAAGTTACTTTGTTGGAAAGAAGATGAAGAGGAAGAAGATGAAGAACTGAACGACATCCTTGATGCAGTGGATAACTATGATCCTTCATGGGATGATTTTAAGGATGATGATGATGATCAAGGGGCAACGGGGTTGCTAATAGTGAAGCCTTCAGTTCAACAAAAGCTTGATGATTTTCTAAACGACGAGATCAATGAACAAGTGGAGGATCAGCATCAGGAGTCTTCTTCTTCTGGAAAGCAACACTCTGATCAGGTATTCCTCACGCAACCCAAAGTCATTTATTTACATTCTATATTTGAGGGGGAGTTAGAGGTACCAAGGACCAGAGAAGAGATGTTGGAAGAGTTAGGGATAGATGACGGTAACTTAAAGTTTGATATAGAGGATGAGATTCCTTCATCACCAGAGATAGAATATGAATTCAAGCTTGCAAATGAAGCTTATAACTTCAATCATCTGAAGAAGATACGCCTTATCACTACTCTGGGGTTGATGACACATTTCCTATGTTTGCTGAAATGTTCAAGTCTCAAAATGAAGATGAATTACGAAGGAAAGTGGTTGAAAAGATAGCTACAGAAGGTATTCCTTAGACAGTTCCGCAAGTTACATTGTTAGAAGGCAGAAAGAACTGGTTTAAGTTTATGCCCAAAGAAAGGAAGTTCAAGAGACCACTACAGTACTTCACAGATCATCCAGATAAGTCTTTGGGTGACATTCTTTCGTGGGGATATCTTGAAGACTTGTAGGTATATGCTATCAGAAGAGAACAGGGAGTTCAGTACTTTGATTTTTTGTCAGACATCAAGACACTCCCGTGGTGGGATGTAGAGGAGTTGGTGCAGACCAAGAATATCAAGCAATTCTATTATGGTCTTGATGTGAAAGTACATGATCGGAAGTTGTGGAAATATATCAAGTTTCAAGCAAAGCACAGATTCCCTGATTGGAAACCTCAATATCCTAAACAAGACATAAATATTGATCTAGTGACGAAAGAGAAAGATATTACTTTGATAATAAAGCCGCCAAGATGTTTGAAAAATATGCCACTGCGTGCGATGGAACAAGATTTCTATGAAGACTTCCAAGGTTGGATGTACAATCAGAGCACATCAGAAGCGGTGATATCATTGTTTGACAAGAAGACTAGATAATCAAGGAGGATCAGTGTGTTGGATCCAATGTGGTTAGTAAACTGCTCGAAGAAAGATATTGAGTGCTTATGCTTTAACAAGATCGTGTATGATGCTCCAGACAAAGTCCAAGCACAGCAATATCAAAATATGGAAAACTTGTGTTTTGAAAAGGATATCAATTCTGGTAGGTATTGGAAATCTAAATTCAGAGACTTAGAGTTGGAGGAATTTCTGAAGAAAGAGAAGCGCAGTGAAAGATTCAGAAAGATTGCTGAGAGAGCTGCAGTTGTGGGTAGAAGAAAGCTTATGAGACCTCCACCAACTGACCAAACACCAATCGAAAAGGAGGAGAACAAGATCCCAAGATGAGATAGAAAGCGAGATGGTGATCCTGTACATAGAAAGTATTGGAATGAAGTTGGTACGCCTCTGATGCGAAAGATGCTAGCAGAACGAGATGAACAGAGAAGACAGAAAGCTAAGGCTAGGAGACGCATCAAGAAGATGACTTAAAGACTATGCAGGAAGGAAGACTACAGCTACATCCAAGGGGGAGTCTGTTAGTGCATTATTTCTGTAGCTTCCGTCTGTATCGAGTCTTATGTATTTTGTCCTGTATGTGTATTTGTATATTTGTATATGTATGTATTTTGTATCTAGACAAAACAGGGAACGGAATGGTAACTGTTAAGTGTGATCCGAATGGACGACATCTATCATCTGTACGGATGGCCATCCGATCGGATGGCAATCCGATCGGATGACCATCCGATCGGGTGACATCCGATCTTCCCTGGTTTGCCTATAAATAGTGGTCTAGGGCTATTTGTCTAGCTTGGTTGGCCTGATTGTCAAAGCGAAGCTCTGTTCGATTGTCATCTAGAACTCTTGTATTTTCACATTCTATCAATGAAATTGGACATGTTAAGCGTTGAGATTGTTGTTGGTGATTCTCAGACGATGTTGAGGGATTCCGCACCTCGCCATTGATCGATTCCGCCATGTTCTTCTACTAGAACCGTTCCTGTGTTGCACTCACAGATTTACCCGTTACGTGTTACATGCTGGTTATTTTAAATGCTTTCTACACTATATCTATGCTAAACTTGTGTACTCACCTTTACATTATTCTATTGACTTTATTTTAATGTATGTGACAGGTTGATGGATTATGTGCTGCAAATGGATAGGAAGTCTAGAAACTCACCAAATAAAATCTAGGTTGTTAGATCTGTTTTGTTCGAGGGATTTTGATATCTGTTATGACTATTTGTGGATTATTTTATTGATAGTATGGGATATTAAACGTGTTAAAAATATTGCCACTAAATAGTTGTTATGGATTCTCTTGAGCAATCTGATTAGCCTAGTGCAGCGCCCCGATGATTCCGCCATCGGTTGGGGTGTGATAGAGTGGTATAAGAGCTATAACTATAGGGAATTAGGTCGAGTCGTGTAGAACATGCCTAGTCTATAGTCTAAGTACCAAAACAGACCCTTCGTACGAACCCACTTGGGGCTTTGTACGAACCCACATGTTAGGTCCCTCGTACGAACCCACTTGCTATAATTTCGTTCTAACCTGAATGTTATACTTTCGAACGAACTCACCATATTGCACCTTCGTACAAACGCAACTTCGTATGAAGGAGACCTTTCCTAAGGTTGAAAATTTACTTTTGCCTTCCCTAAGGATAACAAAATACACATGTTTTGAAAACGCTCGTATAACATAACCGAGTGATTGTGTTGAGGTTAGGTGTGAAAACCAAGAACTCTTGATAAGACCACTCACTCCGCGTATTTTACTCTCAACACGAGAATCTTTCGTTGAGTTAGGAGTGTTATCCATATCTCGACGAAAATCTCCATCCCTATCTAGTGGTTTTACCACAGTTAGGAGCGAAGTTGTTAAGTTAGGGGTGAAACCTACATCTTAATAACTAGTTCCACTCCCAACTTTAATTTTTAAGATCTCACCAAAGTCTCAACTGTTCCAATGACTCGAGTCGCGTAGTAACTGGAAGGACGGATACCGGTAGCCGTATTACGGAGAGCATAATCTATTAGGCCAAAGCGTGTACTCGAACTCATTGGGAATAGTTGAATCACTTTGGGCAGTCGACATCTAACACCCAAGGCACTCTATTTATTTTCTAGCCCGCAATCACCGATTTTACGTGTCATCGATTTTATTATGTTTATGCGTTTTGAATTTACGATTTATGGTTTTGATTTATCGCTTCTCGCTCCGCCAAACGCGAACAACTCGCACAGCTCTCGCAATCTAAAATGCTAACTAACCGTGAACAAACTAAGAAGCCTCATACGCTATACTCGTTGCTTATGCTACACACTCATGTCTCGCTTATCTCGCGCGCACTACGCATCCTTGAAATGTAGGTAAATACGTGCAAAATATGTGTTTATGTGAATTATGTGCTCATACGTTCTTATTTGAATACGTGCCTTTGTGATTATGTGCTTATGTGCATAATGTGTATCTGAGCTTTATGAGGATAATAATAATAATAATAATAACAATAATAATAATTATAATAATAATAATAATAATAACAACAACAAAAATAATAATAATAATAATAATAATAATGTGTTGTATGAGACGCTAAACTTTTCAACAAACCCCAATATAATCGAATCTCATCCGAATCTGTTTGCAGATGTCGTCATTTGGATCACACACTCGCCGAACTGTTCAGAGGAACAATGCTGACAAAGGAATCGCATCTCTCATGGCCAAGGAAATGGCCAAGGTGATACCTCAAATCGTTAGTGAAATCAATGCTACCAGCAGTACTTCTTCGGTTGATTCCAAGAATGACGCGCCTAAAACTCCATTCAGCTTCAAGCAGTTCAAAGGCTATGGTCCTATGAACTTTACTTGTGAAGATGGACCTAGTGCGATGTTTCAATGGATTGATGCAATTGAAGTTACCTTTCGTCAAAGCGGATGTCCTGAGAATCTCCTCACTGTCAACGCCACTAGAGTCTTTCAGTCAAGGGCACTTGATTGGTGGACCGCCAAGCGCAACAGGCGCGGAAATGATGCAGCTTATGGTCTCACATGGGGGGAGCTCAGGGAGCTCATGATGAAGGAGTTCTATCCTCCCCACGAAGTCCAGAAGCTGGAGAATGAATTCTGGAACATCAAGCAATACGGAAGTGATAACGCTGGTCTCACTGCTGGTTTCAAATAGTTGAGCATCATCGGTCTAAATCAAGGTGACACTCCTGAGAAATCTATCAAGAAGTGCATTCGTGCTTTTTCTGATTGTGTCACTGACTTTGTTCAGGCAGCAAAACCTGCTACCATCGAGTAAACTTATCAGCTCGCTGCAGAGATCAATGACAAGCGAGTCTTGGCTGGGGTATTCAAGACCTCGTCCAAGAGTCTCAACCAAGCTACTAGAACTCCCAGCACCGACCCTACAGCATCTCAAGCTTCAAAGTCTAGTCGCCAAAGCCGCAAGCTAAGAAACTCAAGCAACAACAATGCGGTATTCACAGCACCGCCCAACACCCAGACTCGTTAGGTTGCTACTACCAACGCACCGCCTGCTAAGCATGCGTATACTAGTATTCACCCAATGTGCTCTACTTGCACATATCATCATCCAGTGGGAACAAATTGTCGCTTCTAGGTCAACTGCAATCTCTATGGGCACTACACAGCTCATTTCCGCTCAGGCCTTCGTCAGCAAGCTCCTCAAGCTCTTCTATCACCACCAACTCAGCCTCTTGCTCGTCCAGTTAACCCAGCAGCTCCAGCACCAGTTGCTAATGCTTGAGCCTGCTACACCTGTGGTGACCTAATCCACTTTGCCAATGTCTGCCCGCAGCGTGTTGTGAAACAAGAGCCACAGCAATAGCAACCACAGCAACAGCAACCACAGCAGCAGCCACAACAAGCAGCCTGCGGAAGAACTTTCAACATCAATGTTCGCCAGGCTCAGACTGACAACAATGTTGTCAATGGTATGTTCCTTGTCAAAGGTATATATGCTTCATGCTTATTTGATACTGGAGCCGATAATTGTTTTGTAACGTTTGAATTCGAAAAGCTCTAAAACGTAAACGCGCTAACCTCCCAATGACCATCGACGTAGAAGTTGCCAGCGGAAGAACCGTTACTGTCAACTCTATTCTCCGTGATTGTACTCTTGAACTCAACAATCACGTTTTCCCGATCGATCTCATACCTATGCAACTAGGTAGTTTCGACATCATAGTAGGCATGACTTTCTTCGTGAGAATCGTGCTGAAATTGTTTGTTTCGAAAAGATGATTCGTTTTTCTCTTTCAAACGGTGATCAACTACATGTTTATGGCGAAGTAACCTCGAAAGAATTGAAGCTTATGTCGTGAATCCAAGCGAATAAGTACTTACGCAAGGAGTACACTGCTTTTCTAGCCCATATCGTTGTACTAGTGGATGAGAAGAAAACCGTGATAGACGTTCCTGTTGTTTGTGATTTCCCTAACGTTTTTCCCGACGATTTACCCGGTTTACCCCCTACTTGTGATATCGATTTTAGTATTGATTTAATCCCAGGTGCAACTCTTGTTGCAAAAGCTCCCTATCGCCTCGCACAATCCGAAATGCCCGAGCGATCTAGTCAACTTCAATAATTGCTTGATAAAGGCTTTGTACGCCCAAGCACATCACCATGGGATGCACCTATCCTTTTCGTGAAAAAGAAGGATGGATCATTCCGAATGTGCATCGATTACAGAGAACTTAACAAGCTTACTATTAAGAACCGCTACCTGCTACCCCGAATTGACGACTTATTTGATCAACTCCAAGGCGCTACGTGTTTCTCGAAGATAGATCTACGTTCAGGCCATCAACAATTGCGAATACAGGAGCAAGACATCCAAAAAACCGCTTTTCGTACTCGTTATGGCCATTACGAATTCTAGCTAGACTGTTCTGTGCGAAGCCTGTCTTCGTACGAAGGCACTGCCTTCGTACGAAGGTACTGGTTTTACACAACACAGCCCGATTCTCATATGTGACTCAGAAAAAGACCTTTCCAACTCTAAGTTTAATTAGTAACTTAAGGTTGGAGGGATGAACACTCGATTTTCCAAAGACAAACGTGAAGAACACTCGATTTTGGACAAAGGAAGCATCATTTGTGTGAAGACCCACCTTCGTACAAAGGCACAGCTTCGTACGAAGCCTCTGTTTCCCACCGACACTTTGATTTTCGACCGTTTCAGCACTTTGGAGGACTTACGCTTCTGTTCCCGTACCCAGCCTGATCCGGCGCTCCATTCAATCAATTCAGAATATGTTTACTGTTAGACACGCATTGTGAGTATACTTGAACCCTTTTTCGCTTAACGCACTTTTAGGTGTTACATACGTTCCCTATTAAAAACACAACACACAACATTTAACACTTTTATAAACGCTAACCGCTCTCGCATGCTATACGTGATTAGTTGAATGCTTGTTGCTATGTGAAGAAACACTGGTTTAATTGACTGGAATCAATTAAACTAGGGGGTTTGAATCTGCATAAAAGGGTTATATCTTCTCGTTTGATTCAGGGGTGAATGATCTTCTTCCTCGAACAACAACTACAAAACAAACAGCCGTTAGACTCGCCACAGGGAGAATGGGGGTTCTCTCCGTGACCACCCTCCGGCGTGAGAATAAGTACAGGGTTTGATGAAGAAGAAGAAGTAGTAGTAAAGTGAAGTGAGAGTAACTTGAGGAATTGTACCTGAATTATCCTCTATTTATAGCCGAATTTTGGGCGGGAAAGTTTGTTGATGAAAACTTGACGGAAAGTGCTTTTCCGTAAGCGGTTATTTTGTCCTCCGTTAATCGCTAACGAATGTGCGCGCACGGATTGTGGTCGTGATCAACGGCTAGGGTGATGTCACGTGGAAAGTGGGCAAGTGTGGATCTTCTTTCAATTCGGTGCCATCATCATGATTTTGAGGAGTGCCTGGGATGATGCCACGTGGCCATTCGGTTATAACCGAATGGTTGTGCACGATGAAGACTTCTAGAAGGATACAACTATGATCCTATATGGCTCTTCTTCATGCTAATTTTGTTGTAATAGAGAAGTTACTAATATCACCCAAGTCTGGATGATATTTACCCGGAGGTTTTGCTAGGATTTTATCCTATCTGTTATGGAGACTGGCGCAAGGATTTGTTAGTTTCCTTTGGCGCGCAGGTGCTTAAAACTGTTTTTCTTTTCAAGTTCCTTTTTTTAGAACCAGTGCGCGGCCGCGCAAGGTTCTTTGGAAAAGGTTTGTTTGTTGGTGACGCTGTGGTATGGTCCTAAACGCCTAAGCAGGGTTTTTTGGGACCTTACCCCTTCAAGTCCCCCCCCAGTCTAGTGTTGCTCTTATGCAAATAAGTGGAGCACTGGACTATGAGAGGTGGGTGTTTTTAGGCTTGAAAAATGGAAAACTTCTTGGAGAAGATATTTATATTATTTTACTTATTATATATTATGTGAACAGTTCATTTGGAATGAATCGTTTTTTATTTGTGACGTGAACCATAAATGAAAGATGTATATGTGTGTTGACCTTTCACCTTCTTATTGAAACTGTAGCTTTGGGAATGTGTGCAGACGCTGTCAGAAAGAGGTGATTTGACGCTAATCATCTCAATTTCTTTCAGCCCTCTTCTCGATGCTGACGTCAACTCCTCCTGGTTATATATTTATATATAGTGTATTGAAATTTTACCAGATTAGGCAAAAAATGAGGACCATGCGAAGGTTCCGATCCTGAAGGATTTCTAAAATTCTGAAGACCTTCGATGCTGCTGAAGCTTTGCTTCTCCTTGCAGGCTTGTCAATGGAAGGGATTGCCAGAAACAGAGGTGTTCTTGGTACTGTTCCTCCCTTGTCTACAGGAAGAAATCATTCCTCCTCTTGTGGTGTAGATGACAACAACGGAGGGGTTACCAGACTGTCGGCAAATGTCCTATCTGAAGCTTTTCCGGCGGATTGGAAGGGTCTCTGCTCGATAGTGTACCAACGGCGTGGACGTGATCATTGTTTGGCTCCTCCGACCGAGATTCCGATGGTATCTGTTGATGACAACAAATGGATTGTCGATCCCCACCCGTTAGAATGGTACGGTGAAGCACTGTAGACCTCTGTAGAGGTTTTCGCCATGTTTCCGGGTGTTTAGATTGTTTATTTTGAAACTACTATTTCGATACACTACTGTGTTTTGTATATTTTGTTAATGTGCTTTGTTGCACAAGTAACTTTTTTGATGCACTGCTGTGCATGTGGTTTTTTTGTTATTGCGCGTGGCGCGTAAGTGATTAAATATAAGGTGTGTTTGAATTACAATATCTTGCTTGTGTATAATTACTTTGTTTAGGTAACGCGAATAAAGATGGTATGAAGCTCATGTGTGAACATAGGTCTGGATTATGCGCGGTGCTTGTATCCGTAGACCGTTCATGAGACTTGTAATGTTTTACCATAGTGTTTTCATGCATACCAAAAGGAATTACGTGCATTTTGTAATAAACAATAGAACATAATAAGGGTAATCTTTGTATTGATAAGGCGCGGGGCCAATGGATACAAAGTGAATAAATTTAAAATAATTATGTTACCTGCGCGCATGTTCGGCTATTGAGATGGCTAGGCTGGTTACATGTAGCACCTACGCAGTTGTTGCGCGTTCCAGGTGCGTGGTACATCCGTTCCATCAAGCCTCTTTAAGGTGTACGTGACTTTACCCAGGACTTCATGGATGACATATGGTCCTTCCCATTTTGGCGATACTTTTCCTGGTCTCTCCGCGTTGGATGCCTCGTTGTCTCGCAGGACAAAATCTCCTGGAATGAAAGTGCATACGCGCACGTGCGCGTTATAGTATTTTTCTAACTTTGATTTATACCTGGCTTCTGCAATAGCTGCGTTCTCGCGCCTTTCTTCAAGAAGGTCCAGATCGATTCTTCGTTCTCGCTCGTTATCTTGTTTTTCCATGGCGATCATACCCGGTGATGGGAGACCGACTTCTGCTGGGATTACCGCTTCCGAACCGTAGACAAGGCTGAATGGGGTTTCGCCTGTACTGGTTTTTGGCATGGTACGATGGACCCATAAGATGCTTAGGAGCTCGTCTACCCACCCCCTACGTGCGGTCCCTAACCTTGCTTTTATACCATCCACTATTTGCTTGTTCACGCTCTCAACTTGGCCATTTACTTGTGGGTGTGCCACAGAAGTGAAACTGTGTTCAATGTTCATTTCTTTGAACCACCTTTGTAGGTCTTCTGACGTGAAGTTTGTGCCGTTATCAGAAATGATGCGTAATGGTAACCCAAATCAGCAGATGATGTGTTCCCAGATGAACTTGCGGATCACCATTGCTGTAGTCGATGCCAGAGCCTTTGCTTCTACCCATTTTGTGAAGTAGTCTACTCCAACTACTATGAACTTGACTGCGCGGGCGCATCGGGAAAAGGACCGACGAGGTCGATGCCCCATTGTTGGAAAGGCCAGGCTGAGGTGACTGGGACCAGTGGATTCTTCGGACGGAGGGTCTTTGGGGCGTGGCGCTGACATGCCGTGGATTTGCGCAATAGTTCCACTGCGTCTAGATGCATTCCAGGCCAATAATAGCCCGCATTCATGATCTTTGCAACCACCATGCATGGGCCTGCGTGGATCCTGCACAACCCTTCATGAATTTCTCGGACTAAATATTGCGCATCAGTCTTATCAACGCAGCGTAAGAGTGGACCCATGAATGATGTGCGGTATAAGATACCGTCTGCCATTTCATAATTCAATGCCTTGTGCTGAATTTTCCTGTCTTCCGCTTTTCCTTCTGGGAGAATCCTATGTTGCAAGTACGTAATGATCGGGGACATCCAAGATGGGTTCCCGACCTCTATGATGTTTACTTGTCTTAGAGGAACAGACGAGTTAGATAATACCTCGATGCGGAATTCCTTCGCGAGGTGCTTGAAACTAGTAGCGGCCAGTTTACTCAGCGCGTCTGCATGTTTGTTTTCACTTCTGTTGATGTGGACTATCTTTAATGTTTGAAACTGGTTGATAAGGATTCTTGCTTGTTCCAAATATAGAGCCATGGCTTCGCCTTTAGCGTCGTAATGACCATTGACTTGTTCTGCCACCAATTTGGAATCGACATGCGCTTCGAGGTTCTTTGCTCCCATTTTGAGTGCCATACGAAGGCCCACGAGAAAAGCTTCGTATTCCGCCTCGTTGTTGGTACTTTTAAAATCCAGGTGAATAGCGTACTTGAGCTCATGATTGTCAGGGCTGACTAGGCGAAGACCTGCACCTGCACCATCGTCGTTTGAGGCGCCATCTGTATGCAATGTCCAAACCCTGTCATCGAAGACTTGGATAGGATTTTGGGTTGCCTCGCACTCTTGGATTTTGTCAACGGGAACTTCAGTGGCAAAATCTGCTAAGACTTGCCCTTTAATTGCTGGGCGAGGTTTGTACAGGATGTTGTATCCTCCAAACTCGATAGCCCATTTGGCGAGCCACCCCGCGACATAAGGTTTAGACAAAATTTGTCCTAGATGATAATTTGTAAGGACGGTGATAACGTGGCAAGAGAAATACCAGCGCAGTCTTCGTGATGCATGAACCAGTGCGAGGATGAGTTTTTCTATCCTAGAATAGCGTTTCTCTGGACCAGTTAGCATTTTGCTGATGTAGTATATCGGATTTTGAACGCCATCCCTTTCTACCATTAGCACCACACCGACTGCTACTTCTGCTGCGGATAGGTATAGGATTAATGGTTCTTCATTTCGTGGTGTTGTTAAGGTTGGTAACTGGATCAAACACTCTTTCATTTGTTTGAAAGCTTTCTCTGCTTCTGGTGTCCATTGAAAATGGCTCTTTTTGGCGCAGTTACGCAACGTGCTGATGAATGGGTAAGTTTTTGCAGCGTGATTTGCCAAAAATTTGTTGAGTGCTGCTAATCGACCCGCGAGACGTTGCATCTCTTTAACTGTTGCTGGTGATGGCATTAGTTGGATGGCCTCTACTTTCTCTGGGTTGACCTTAAAGCCGTCTCTGGTTACTATGAACCCTAGGAATTTGCCTTCCTCCATTCCGAAGGAGCATTTTATTGGATTCAGTTTTAAATTGACGTTGCGTAGGGAGTCAAAAGTGCGTTGAATGTTTGCAAGCATAGACTCTTCTTCTTGGCTCATGATAACGAGGTCATCCATGTAAACCTCCATTGTTACCCCAATATCTTCTCCAAAGACTCTATCCATCAGCCGTTGGTAAGTAGCTCCTGCGTTTCAGAGACCAAAAGACATTTTCGTGTAGCAAAAATACCTTTGTCTGTGCGGAAGGCCGTTTTGTCTTCGTCTTCCTCCTTCATTTGCACTTGATGGTAACCTTTATAGCAGTCTAGAAAACACTTCCAGCGGAAGGATGCTAGAGAATCGACTTTCTTGTCTATTTCTGGGAGGGCGTAACAGTCTTTTGGGCAGGCCTTGTTGAGGTCATTGAAGTCGACACACATGCGCCACCCACCATTGTGTTTTTGCACCATTACTAGGTTGGCTACCCAAGTTTGGTACTGCACTTCGCGCAGGATCCTAGCGTTAAGTAACTCTGTTACTTGTTCGTTTATTGCGTCTGCTTTTTCTGCGCTGAGACTGCGCCTTCCTTGCGCGACTGGTTTCGCCGAAGGTCGGACATTTAGGCAGTGTTGTGCTATGTCTCTTGGTACTCTAGTCATGTCCGTCGGGGACCAGGCGAAGATATCCATGTTGTTAGATAGGAGTTCCTTTAAGTTTACACGAATTGCCGGTGAGATGGCGTGTCCCAACAAAATGGTTTGGTCAGGATATTCATTATTGAGGACCCATTTTTCTGGTTCGTTTGATGGTGAAGGTTTGGCGGCTTTTTTCGGTGGCTCATCGTCCACATACATCACCTATTTGCTAGAATACAAAAGTGCGACCCCAGTTTCCGTCGGAAAGCCACAAGCGGCGTGTGGTATGGAGGTGATCATGTTGAACTCTCTATGAGATCTTCTCCCGAACAATACATCATGATGCGATGTTGCTGGCATAACCATAAAATTGACTGTGACCGTGCGGTAATGTTCTCCGTCTGAGAGGGTTACAGGAAAAGCGATTTGTCCCAGTGGAAAGACAGCTTCGTTGCAGAAACTAGTGAGAGGAAAATCGAATGGTTTTAAGTGTGCCTTATCCTCTGGGTCAAGTTGTTTAAAACATTGCTCGTAAATTATATCCATAGAACTTCCTGGATCTATAAACATATAATCAGTACGGTAATGGCCGAAGATGCCAGTGATGATTACCGGTCATTCTTCTTGAGGGCCTCCTGGAACGACGGGAAAGACTACTTGCTGCTCTCGCCAGTGCTAATTGTGGCTTCTTTTGTGTGGCCTTTGTGAAGGTCCTCCTTGCGCCACACGAATTTGATGTATTTTGGTTTCCTGGCGATTGTTATCTTCTGAATTTTATTCCACATATCGAGGTAGTTCAAGGTATCCTTGGGTATTAAGTTGGATGTCCCACTAAAGTGTTGATTGTGGGTCCAACGTTGGGATGCCGGATCTTCTTTTGCACTCTTCTCAATCATTGGATCTGTTGTACAGCAACTCAGATCTGGCGTTTTGAACAAAAATTTGGTTCATAGCGTTCTGGAATCTGGTGAACCAGTACTCTAGAGTATCCTCTGGAAGTAGATCTGGCGATTATGAACTCCTGTTTGCATAACGGAGTCCTTTCCCTCAGGATAAGTGTTGCTTCTATCTATTTTGCCCATGATTTTGTCGATCTTAGTATCCTTGGTTGGATTACCCTTGGTTTCAGATCGAGGACTTGATGGGTGAAATGGCGAGTTCTCTGCCATGGAAAACAGAGAATGAGAATAAAGTGAATCGAAACGAGAAAATGTGAATAAAACTGAGAAATCGGTGGGCGCCAATGAAGAAACACTGGTTTAATTGACCGGAATCAATTGAACCAGGGGGTTTGAATCTTCATAAAAGGGTTATATCTTCTCGTTTGATTCAGGGGTGAATGATCTTATTCCTCGAACAACAACTGCAAAACAAACAGCCGTTAGACTCCCCACGGGGAGAATGGGGGTTCTCTCCGTGACCACCCTCCGGCGTGAGAATAAGTACAGGGTTTGATGAAGAAGAAGAAGTAGTAGTAAATTGAAGTGAGAGTAACTTGAGGAATTGTACCTGAATTATCCTCTATTTATAGCCGAAGTTTGGGCGGGAAAGTTTGGTGACGAAAACTTGACGGAAAGTGCTTATCCGTAAGCGGTTATTTTGTCCTCTGTTAATCACTAACGAGTGTGTGCACACGGATCGTGGTCGTGATCTACGGTTGGGGTGATGTCACGTGGAAAGTGGGCAAGTGTGGATCTTCCTTTAATTCGGTGCCATCATCGTGATTTTGAGGAGTGTCTGGGATGATGCCATGTGGCCATTCGGTTATAACCGAATGGTTGTGCACGATGAAGACTTCTAAAAGGATACAGCTGTGATCCTATATGGCTCTTCTTCATGCTAATTTTGTTGTAACAGAGAAGTTACTAATATCACCCAAGTCTGAATGATATTTACGCGGAGGTTTTGCTAGGATTTTATCTTATCTGTTATGGAGACTGGCGCAAGGATTTGTTAGTTTCCTTTGGCGAACAGATGCTTAAAACGGTTTTTCTTTTCAAGTTCCTTTTTTAGAACCAGTGCGCGGCCGCGCAAGGTTCGTTGGAACAGGTTTGTTTGTTGGTGACGCTATGGTATGGTCCTAAACGCCTAAGCAGTGTTTTTTGGGACCATACCCCTTCACTATGCTTGCACAGTGATTCCTTACCCGACCGCCTTTAGCAACGATTGTACTATAGTTTGGACTCAGTACCTGGTTGCTAAGGATCACATAATTTACTTCACGTGTTCGCTTCGGTGATCATGTGGCGAGCATACTCTACTCGCTATCATGTGGTTAGGATGTATCATTGTTGATAGTTACTTGATTCACCCGTTACGTGTTACATGCTGGTTATGCGTAAACGCTTTCTATACTATATCTATGCTAAACTTGTGTACTCACCTTTACATTATTGTATTGACTTTATTTTAATGTATGTGACAGGTTGATAGATTATGTGCTGCAAATGGATAGGAAGTCTAGAAACTCACCAAATAAAATCAAGGTTGTCAGATCTATTTTGTTCGAGAGATTTTGATATCTGTTATGACTATTTGTGGATTATTTGATTAATAGTATGAGATATTAAACGTGTTAAAAATATTGTCACTAAATAGTTGTTATGGATTCTCTTGAGCAATCTGATTTGCCTAGTGCTGTACCCCGATGATTCCGCCATCGGTTGGGGTGTGATAGATTGGTATCAGAGCTATAACTATAGGGAATTAGGTCGAGTCATGTAGAACATGCCTAGTCTATATTCTAAGTACCAAAATAGACCCTTTGTACGAACCCACTTGGGGCTTCGTATGAAACCACATGTTAGGTCCCTCGTACGAACCCACATGATATAAATTGGTTCGAACTTGAATGTTATACTTTCGAACGAACTCACCATATTGCACCTTCGTACGAACACAGCTTCGTACGAAGGAGACCTTTCCTAAGGTTGAAAATTTACTGTTGCCTTCCATACGGCTAACACAATACACATGTTTTGAAAACGCTCGTATAACATAACCGAGTGATTGTGTCGAGGTTAGGTGTGAAAACTAAGAACTCTCGATAAGACCACTCACTCTGCGTATTTTACTCTCAGCAGGAGAATCTTTCGTTGAGTTAGGAGTGATATCCATATCTCGACAAAAATCTCCATCCCTATCTCGTGGTTTTACCACAGTTAGGAGCGAAGTTGTTAAGTTAGGGGTGAAACCCGCGTCTTAATAACCAGTTCCACTCCCTACTTTAATTTTTAAGATATCACCAAAGTCTCAACTGTTCCAATGACTCGAGTCGCGTAGTAACTGGAAGGACGGATGTTGGTAGCCATATTACGGTGAGAGTATAGTCTATTAGGCAAGGCGTGTACTCGAACTTGTTGGAAATAGGTGAATCACCTTGGGAAGTGAACGTCTAACACCCAAGGCACTCTATTTATTTTCTAGCCTACAATCGCCGATTTTACGCGTCACCGATTTTATTATGTTTATGCGTTTTGAATTTGCGATTTATGGTTTTGATTTATCGCTTCTTGCTCTGCCAAACGTGCACAACTCGCAAAGCTCTCGCAATCTAAAACGCTAACTAACCGTGAATAAACTAAGAAGCCTCATACGTTATACTCGTCGCTTATGCTACTCAACACATGTCTCGCTTTTCTCGCGCGCGCTACGCATCCATGAAATGTAGGTGAATACGTGCAAAATATGTGTTTATGTGAATTATGTGCTCATACGTGCTTATGTGAATACTTGCGTTTCTGATTATGTGCTTATGTGCTTAACGTGTCTCTGAGCTTTATGAGGATAATAATAATAAAAAACTGTGTTGTATGAAACGCTAAACTTTTCAACAAAACCTAATATAATCGAATCTCATCTGAATTTGTTCGCAGATGTCGTCATTTGGATCCCACACTCACCGAACTGTTCAGAGGAACAATGCTGATGAACGAATCGCGTCACTCGTGGCCAAGGAAATGGCCAAGGTGATACCTCAAATCGTCAGTGAAATCAATGCTACCAGCAGCACTTCTTCGGTTGATTCCAAGAATGACACGCATAAAAATCCATTCAGCTTCAAGCAGTTCAAAGCCTATGGTCCTGCGAACTTTACTGGTGAAGATGGACCCAGTGCGATGTTTCAATGGTTTGATGCGATTGAAGTTACCTTTCGTCAAAGCGGATGTCCTGAGTATCTCCGCACTGTCAACACCACTGGAGTCTTTCGGTCAAGGGCACTTGATTGGTGGACCGCTAAGCGCAACATGCACGGAAATGATGCAGCTTATGGTCTCACATGGGAGGAGCTCAGGGAGCTCATGATGAAGGAGTTCTGTCCTCCACACGAAGTCCAGAAGCTGGAGAATGAATTCTGGAACATCAAGCAAGACGGAGGTGATCACGCTGGTCTCACCATTCCTTTCAAATAGTTGAGCATCATCTTTCCAAGTCAAGTGGACACTCCTGAGAAATCTATCAAGAAGTACATTCGCGCTCTTCCTGATTGTGTCGCTGACTCTGTTCAAGCAGCAAAACCTGCTACCATTGAGGAAACTTATCAGCTCGCAGTAGAGATTAATGACAACCGAGTCTTGGCTGGGGTATTCAAGACCTCGATCAAGAGTCTCAACCAAGCTACTGTAACTCTCAGCACCGACCCTGTAGCATCTCAAGCTTCAAAGTCCAGTCGCCAAAGCCGCAAGCGAAGGAACTCAAGCAACAACAACGCGGTAGTCACAGCACCGCCCAACACCCAGACTCGTCATGTTGCTACTACCAACGCACGCCTGCTAAGCGTGCGTATACTAGTACTCACCCGCTGTGCTCTACTTGCACATATCATCATCCAGTGGGAACAAATTGCCGCTTCTGTGTCAACTACAATCTCTATGGGCACTACACAGCTCATTGCCGCTCAGGCCCTCGTCAGCAATCTCCTCAAGCTCTTCCAACACCACCAACTCAGCCTCTTGCTCCTCCGGTTAACCCAGCAGCTCCAGCACCAGTTGCTAATGCTCGAGCCTGCTACACCTGTGCCCACAGCGTGTTGTGAAACATGAGCCACAGCAACAGCAACCACAGCAACAGCAACCACTGCAGCAGCCACAACAAGCAGCCCGCGAAAGAACTTTCAACATCAATGTTCGCCAGGCTCAGACTGAAAACATTGTAGTCAGTGGTACGTTCCTTGTCAATGGTATTTATGCTTCATGCTTATTTGATACTGGAGCCGATAACTGTTTTCTATCGTTGAATTCGAAAAAATTCTAAAACGTAAACAAGCTAAGCTCCCAACGACCTTCGACGTAGAAGTTGCCACCGGAAGAACCGTTACCGTCAACTCTATTCTCCATGATTGTACTCTTGAACTCAACAATCACGTTTTCCCGATCGATCTCATACCTATGCAACTAGGTAATTTCGACGTCATAGTAGGCATAGATTTTCTTCCTGACATTCGTGCTGAAGTTGTTTGTTTTGAAAAGATGATTCGTTTTTCTCTTTCAAACGGTGATCAACTACATGTTTATAGCGAAGTATCCTCGAAAGAATTGAAGCTTATGTCATGTATCCAAGCGAATAAGTACTTACGCAAGGAGTACACTGCTTTTCTAGCCCATATCGGTGTACCAGTGGATGAGAAGAAAACCGTGATAGACGTTCCTGTTGTTTGTCATTTTCCGAACGTTTTCCCAACTATTTACCCGATTTACCCCCTACTCGTGATATCGATTTCCGTATTGATTTAAACCCAGGTGCAAATCCTGTTGCAAAAGCTCCCTATCGCCTCGCACCATCCGAAATCCGCGAGCTATCTAGTCAACTTCAAGAATTTCTTGATAAAGGCTTTGTACGCCCAATCACATCACCATGGGGCGCACCTGTCCTTTTCGTGAAAAAGAAGGATGGATCGTTCCGAATGTGCAACGATTACAGAGAACTTAACAAGCTTACTATTAAGAACCGCTACCCGCTACCCCGAATCGACGACTTATTTGATCAACTCCAAGGTGCTACGTGTTTCTCGAATATCGATTTACGTTTAGGCTATCATCAGTTGCGAATAGAAGAGCAAGACATCCCGAAAACCGCTTTTCGTACTCGTTATGGCCATTACGAATTCGTGGTCATGCCTTTCGGTCTCACCAACGCACCAGCGGTCTTCATGGATTTGATGAACCGTGTGTGCAAACCTTTCCATAATCGCTTCGTTATTGTGTTTATCGATGATGTCCTTATCTACACGAAGTCGAGAGTCGAACACGCGCAGCATCTTCGTTTAGTTCTCGAGCTTCTTCAAGGAAATCGCCTCTACGTCAAGTTCTCCAAGTGTTAATTTTGGCTCGAAGAAGTTCAATTCCTCGGTCACATCGTTAACAATCAAGGAATTTACGTCGACCGCACGAAGATTGAAGCTGTAAAGAGTTGGATTAATGTTAGTGCATAACGTCTGTAGCTTCCGTCAGCATATAGTCATGTTTTGTATATTTGTGTCTTTGTAAACAAGTATGTATGTATGTGTGTAGATAGTATGACAACTCAGGAAACGGAGCTTGAATGTAAAAAGTGTTGACTTGGTTTGACTGATGTCATCCGATCGGATTGCCATCCGATCGGATAGCACTCATCCGACCGGACAGGATGTCATCCGATCTGATAGCTTGTCATCCGATCGGATAGCTTGTTATCCGATCGGACAACACATACCTATTCCTGAGTTGCCTATAAATAGCTCGTCCGGGTATCTCTTTAAGAACTTTTTGACTCGAGTGAGAACCTTACGTGTGTCTGTCTTCTACCGGAACTTGGTACTTTCAGAACGACTAATAGAAAGATCAGACCATTTTTAATCGTTGAATTCTGTGTTGATCATCTGAGATTTGTCATAATGGATTCCGCACATTAGACAAAGTCGATTCATCTTGTTCCTTACGATTAGATCCTGTGCAGAGGGACCAACAAGTGGTATCAGAGCATACAGGGAGCTGAATCGAGATCAACGACACCGAATTCACCCGAATTCGAGTTTTATTTGCCGATCAGAGTCAAGTTTCACCGGAGATTTGACATTTCTTGCCAATCAGAGTCAAGTTTCACCGGAAATTTGACATTTCTTGCCGATCAGATTCAAATTTCACCGGAGATTTGATATATTTCATCTTTTTCTACTCATTTCTTGCATCATTTCTCAGTTTGTCACTATAAAACTAGAAAAACTTAAAATTGAACGTGAATCTACGGTTAAAAATTGATAAAATCGATATCATTTGATTCGCAATCATTCATAGTATAATCCTACTGAGTTTCATAATCAAAATCAACCTAAAACGAGATCAAATTCATCAAAAACCATGTTTAGCTGTTCATATGTGCTGATGTCATCCACTCGCTCGGACAGCTGTCCGAACAGATTGGATTAGTTAGTATCTGATAGTTGCTTGCTGACATCATCAGTGTTACTTGCTCGGATTACTATCCGAGTGGTGTGATTCAGAACTTCAGCTTACGTCATCATCTCACCCGATCAGATAGCAATCCGATCGGATAGGAGTTGAAAGTTCTTTATCTCATTTACACTTCTAACCTGTCATCCGGTCGGATCACCATCCGAGCGGTGATAGGTTGAAAAGTCAACTTTCAAAGTCAAAGCTTGTCATCCGAACGAACGATCATCCGAGCGGATCACAATCCGGTCGGATAGCCTGTGTCACTCATTCGGATAGTGACTCGATCGGATCACCATCTGATTCAGGAGTTTTATTTTGAAATTTTTGAAAATTGTGAAAATCTTCTAAGTGTTTGTTGAACTGTTTCAGGAACTTGAAAATGGAAGAATTCATGAATCCTTTCAGTGATAAGTTTGCTTTCGCAGGCAACTCTGGAGATGATTCTTCTAGCAACACTAATGAGAACACTCCAAATGCAAAGAAAACTTTGTCGGATACTTTAAGTGTGGAAAGCGCATATGGAACATATAACAAACCCCCGAAGTTGATAGCGATCGAAGAGTACAGTCGATGGGCCAAGAAATTTGAAGAATGGCTAAAGGCATTTGCGTATACCAGCTGGAAAAGTCTAAAGAATGGATACAGTGATGGAGGGAAAAATGGTGAAAACTTGACATCAACTGAAGAAATCGAAGTTTTTGTTGCTGAGCAAAAGTGCATCGCATTGCTGTTTCAGTCTGTCCGAGAAGATATAATATCTTTGATCGAGTATAACAATTCTAAAGATCTGTGGAAAAAATTAGAAGTGAAATGTTTGGGTAGTACAGAAATAGTAAAAAACAAAAAGAAACTGCTAAGAAAAGAGTTTGATTTATTTGGTTGTTTAAAAAATGAATCAGTTTGTAAGATGATTGAGAGGTTTGGGCACTTGAAGTTGGAGCTGGCAAGACATGGAATTATCTATTCTCAAGAAGAGTTAGTAGACAAATTGTTTGACTCGTTGCCAGATGAGTTGGATTGGCAATACTATGCGTTAATGCTGAAGAATACTATCAAGTCTGAAAAGATGACAGTGGATCTGCTTATCGAGAAATTAGAGAGTCACGAGCTGGAGATAAAGAAAACACACAAAGTCAATCACTCGTCATATCAGCAGAATTTGGAGTGGTGTTATCCAAAAAGCATGATTCCCAAGAGTACGTCTCCCAAGACAGCTTTTTCTGCTGAAAATTCCAACACATCTAGCAAAGAGAGTGCAAAACAGTGGATTTCACAGTGGCTCTTCGTCAACTTCAAACCAATCAGCTGCAAAGAACTTATTTCAATGCAACATCGATGTAGATTTAAAGAACGCTCAAAACTTCAGCGAAGAGTCTGCAAAGCAACAGATGGTTTTTTAAGCTTCTGTGCTAGAGTCGTATGAGAGCCTTGTGGAAGGAAAGATAGGCAACACCAACCTAACAAAGGAAGACTACGATCAAATAGATCCTGAGGAGATGGAATTGATCGACATAAGGTGGTGTATGGCCAGTGCAGTGAGAAGGGCACAACGTTTCATGGAAATTACAGGAAGAAAGTCTATTGGTGGACCATCTACCAAATTAGGCTTTGACAAGACAAAAGTGACATGTTTCAAGTGTAAATAGAAGGGTCATTTTAAAAGAGAGTGCCGAAATGCTTATGCTGATGATTCTGAAAATCCTTTCAAAGAAGATTACTACAAGAGAGCAATTTATCATCAGAATAAATCAGAACCGCCCAGAATGAAACAACTTGAGGATAACAAAGAGAAATCAAGAGCTCTTGCTGTGATTCATGACGATGAAGGTTTTGACTGGAGCGAGTTGTTACCAGAGGAGGATGCGGTTGGATATGCTTTTATGGCAAAAACTGTTGAACCTGTTCCTTATAAAGATAACAGAAATGAAGAAGAAAAGTATGTCAACAGAAAAATGATAGCTCAAAACAGAATGATCAGAATATCTGATATATACACTAAAGCAAAAAGGGCAAAGAGATGGGATCCAGACAGAGAATGTTATCTTGACCCCTTGGGAAACATTGCTATTGACTATAAGACCCTCGATCTTGAAACCATAATTCAACAAATTGCTGAAGAAGAAGAGGGTTGGCAAAGAAAATGGTGGGGAAGCAAAGAAGAGAAAGAAAAAGAAGAAAAGTCAAAGAAGATTGATGAAGGGATCATTGATACTTCACAGGAGTTGAATGCTGAAAACTTGAGAAAGATGGCTGACAAAGTGCTGGCTGCTAAGGAACTTGAGGTAGACTCTAAATCCGTATCTAAGTCTAAAAGCCAGGTCAGTTCAAATGCGTCAACCAGTGCGTCAGGTAAGAAAGTAAATGGTGACAATGACTGCAAAAATTGCATGAAAAACTGCAAGGTTTGTAGTACAGTCACTTACCTCAGTGGTAAGAAAGTTGATGATCTGACTGCTAGAGTCCGAAGTATTGAGGATCAGATTCATAACCGTGATAAAATGTTGAAAGCTTCGAATGACAGATTAAAAGAATTAACTGACAAAATCGAAACTGATAAAATTGAAGTAGAAAGAGTTAGGAAAGAAAATGAAAAACTAATTCTTGAAAATCGTCAAATTTCTGAAAATTTTGAGAAGCTAAAACGCACGGTGAAAGATTCTGATGATAGAAACGGCAAAACATACAAGGAAAATTGACATTTGCAAGGTGTTTTGAGGGTTAAAGAAGAATTAATCAACCAACAACTGGATGAAATTGCTAAGTTGAAACTTCAATTTCAAGAAGTTAAAATTGAAAATGAACGCATCCAGTTGAAGCTGAACAGTTACAGCTCCGCAAGCTTTGTTTTACAACACATTGTTCCCAAACCCATCGGGAAAAACAAAGCAGGTGAAGATGTATATGCTGATGGAACTGGGGTGGGGTTTCATCAGGTTCCACCACCAGTTCTAAACAATTATTCAAAGAAACAATCAGGGTTGGTTATTGATGAAGATGAAACAAATGAGATAAAACTTCCAGAGTCAATTGATGTGACATTTTCTTCATCATCATCTGATGATAGTGTTCAAACTGAGATTGTTAAAGGCATGGCTGAAAGTGTTTTGGATAGTGATTCAGCTGAGGATGAAGAGTGTTTTCTGAACAATTACATTCCGAAAACAAAATCCAAAAACAACTTAGGTGATGAACCGGGTCTTGTAATGTACAAGATGGCTGGATCTGATAAGTTGTATTCGGATTCTGAGTTTCCTCTGGAGAATGTGAATGTGAACAAATTAAAAAAGGTTTTCAAACTGGTTGAGATTGATTTGTCTAAAGTAGAAGGTTTGAATCAGACAAAGAGGCAAATGAATTTTGAAAAAGATAAAGCTTACTATAAGAAACCTGTTGTTCCACCGCATTTTTATAACAACAATCGAAACAGATGGTCGGGTGGTTATCAAGGTGGTAAGAGTTATCAGAAAAAGAATGTTCAAAACAAAACATTTGCTGAGAAAAGGGTGTTTGTGAACAGTTCAAGTTCACTTTCTGATGAAGATTTTTAGATTTTTTCAAAATCAAACAAAGAGTTCTTTGAGAAGAAAGCTTCGCATTCTCAGTCTGAAGGTACAAGTCGGGTAGCTGATACCCGAACATGCTTCAAATGTAATCAAGTTGGACATATTGCACGAAAGTGTACCAACTTGAAGCCTAAGACTGAAGTTGTGACGAATTCAAGAAAGAAAAATTATGTAAAGGGAAAAGCTCCATTGGTTGTTGAGAAAAAGGATTTGAAAAATGATAACACAAAGATCAAAACTGAACCTGTTAAGAATTTGGTAACTAAAATTGACAAATTTTACAAACGGGTTGCATCACCTCAACAAACATGGAAGCCAAAAACTGTTGACAAGAAAGCAAATTCTCCAAAACCAAAGGTGTCTGAGACTGAAAAACCATCATCTTCAACCAAGAAGATGTATGTACCTTTGCATTTATATGAGAAACTTGAAAAACAAAAATCAACTTCTGAAAAGAAGTATGTGGTAAAGAAAGACCAACCATCTGGTCAATCTCAAAAAGGCGAATTTTTCTTGTATAAAGAGGTTGAGGTTGAGTCTGCTGAGAGCTTAAAGATGAATGATAAAAATTTTCCGCCACTTTACACTATGAAATCTAAACTTAAAGTTCAGTTACCCGAGTCAAAAGAGACTTGGGTAGCATCAAAATCTCACTAAATTGTTTGTGATATGTGCAGGAGCTTCCAAGATCTGTTTCACGTTAGATTATGGATAGTGGAGCTTCTCGGCACATGACAGGGAAGACAGCGTTGTTGTACAATGTTAGAAATTTCAATGGAGGTTATGTAGGGTTCGCAGGTAACCAAGGAGGTAGAATTGTTGGTGAAGGAACGTTATCCAATGGTATTGTCACATTTGAAAGAGTTAACTACATTGCTGAGTTGGAAAATAATCTACTGAGTATCTCGCAGATTTGTGACAGGATGTATACCACTCACTTCACAGACAAAGAATGTTTGATCTTGAAACCAGGTTTTGTTATCCCGGAAGAATGGATTATCATGAGAGCGCCTAGAGTGAATGATCTGTATGTATTGGACATGAGTGTAGCAACTACAACAACGGGTCAAGCACACTGTTTTGTTTCTAGAGCAACTGAGAAGGAGTCGCAGTTGTGGCATCGCAAGATGGGCCACATTCACCTATGAAAAATGAATCACCTGGTGCATAATGATTTAGTTCTGGGTGTTCACATTAAAGGTTTTCATCTGGAAGGGGAGTGCATTAGTTGCATCAAAGGCAAGCAGAAGAAAAAGTCACACCCTAAAAAGCAAGTCAATTCAGTCTCAAGACCTCTGGAGAGACTTCACATGGATTTGTTTGGTCCTGTGAATGTCAAAAGTATTACAGGAGAACTTTACTGTCTTGTAGTTACTGATGATTATTCCAGATTTTTGTGGGTATCATTCTTAAAGTCTAAAGATGAGACTTTTGAATGTTTGATGGCATTGTTCAGAAAAATTGAAAATTTGTACCAAGCTCGTATCAGAAGAATCAGAAGTGACAACAGTACAGAGTTTAAGAATAACCGAATGGAAGAATTTTGTGATGAGAAAGGAATATTGCATGAATTTAGTGCTCCTTATACTCCACAACAAAATGGAGTAGCAGAACGAAAGAACAGGACACTAATTGAAACGGCCAGAACAATGCTTGCTGATTCAAAGCTACCAATCAACTTTTGGGCAGAAGCAGTGTCAGCCGCTTGTTATACTCTCAACGGGGTTCTCACAGTAAAGAAATTCAACAAGACGTGTTTTGAGCTGATAAATCTTCGCAAACCTAACCTGAAGTATCTGGAACCGTTTGGGTCTCCCTGCACAGTTTTAGAGCCTTTTGGGAAGTTTGGTCCAAAGAGCATTGAAGAAATATTCGTGGGTTATTCTAGTCCACAAAAACGAGTCTTTGTTCCAAGTTTAAAGAGGATCATTGAAGCATACAATGTTGAATGTCAGGGCAATACAATGCCACCACAGAATCCCGGCGATTCATGGCGTTTCAATTATGATACTTTATGGGATTCCTTCAACATGGAGGAAGAACCAGAGTTCTTTGATGAACTGGATATTCTGAGAGAGTATGAAGAATTAGATGAAAGATTCCCAGCAGAAACTTATCGCAAACAACAAGCTTCAAATGATGATGAAGCAGGTCCAAGCAATGCTGGTGAACATGATGAGATACCACAATCTTCAGAACCTGAACATGCTCCGGATAATCAGACGGCAGTCAACGATAATTTAGAATCTGATGATAGACCAGTTTTCGATAGTGGTGATTCAGATTCTGAGGGGGAGCAAATTCAATTTTTAGATCAAACTATTCCTGTCAATGAACAAGATGCAAATCAAAATGTCACAAATTTGGAAGGCGAGGTAGATGTTTCAGGCGAAGTGATGCCAAGAACTCTCTCATATCATCCAGAGGAATTGATAATCGGAGAACTGCAGTCAGGCGTCCGCACTCGAAGACAACTTGATCAAGGGCTTACTTGTTTTTATTCTATTGTTGCTCCTTTACAAACTGAGTTTTCACTTAGTTGTTTTATTTCGCAGATTGAACCAAGGACCTATAAGGAAGCTTTGATAGAAGATTCCTGGGTCAATGCTATGCAAGAGGAGCTAAGTCAGTTTGAGAAGTTGGGAGTCTGGAAATTGGTGGATTTGCCTGATGGTCACAGGAAGATCAACACCAAATGGGTATTTAAATGTAAGAGGGATGATCGAGGAGTTATTATTCGCAACAAAGCTCGACTCGTTGTCCAAGGCTTCAGTCAGTAGGAGGGGATAGATTTCACCGAAGTATACACCCCTGTTGCAAGACTTGAAGCGATCAGAATCTTCCTAGCATTTGCATCATGGAAAGGATTTAAAGTTTTTCAACTAGATGTGAAGTCGGCGTTTCTCTATGGCAAGGTGAAAGAGGAGGTTTATGTCGGACAGCCACCGGGCTTCACCGACCCAATTCACAAAGATAAAGTTTATCTCTTGGATAAGGCGTTATACGGCTTACATCAGGCCCCAAGAGCCTGGTATGAGACCATGTCTCAACATTTGTTAGCCAACAACTTCATTCGAGGAAAGATAGACGCCACTCTGTTCACAAAAGAAGTCGACGGGCATCTTCTGATAGTTCAAATTTATGTGGACGACATAATTTTTGGGTCTACAAATGAACAACTCTGCAAAGATTTTGAAAAGGTGATGAAGCAGAAGTTTGAAATGTCATCAATGGGTGAGATGAAGTTCTTCTTGGGACTTCAGGTTGATCAACTACCCGAGGGAACGTTCATACATCAAACAAAGTACGTTCATGATATTCTGGAGAAATTCGGAATGTCAGGAATGTCACCTATGTCCACCCCATTAGCGACGAACCATTGGATAAACCCTGATCTCACCGGAGAGAAGGTGGATGAAACGTTGTATCGCTCCTTGATCGGTTCGTTAATGTATTTGACGGCATCAAGACCGGATATTATGTATCCAACCTGCCTCGCAGCTCGATTTCAGTCAAATCCTAGAGCCTCGCATATGGTAATTATGAAAAGGATTCTACGCTACCTGAAAGGAACTCCATCACTGGGGTTGTGGTATCCAAAAGTAGGTGATTTCACGCTCGAAGGATATTCTGACTCTGATTTCGGATGCTGCAAAGTCAATGCTAAATCAACAACAACGGGATGCCAGTTTTTCAGACCACGTCTGGTCACTTGGCAATGCAAGAAGCAGACCTCTGTCGCTTTATCCACATGTGAAGCCGAATATGTATCTGCTAGCAGCTGCTGCTCTCAGATCTTGTGGATCCAGCAACAGATGCGAGATTACGGTTTGCAATTTCTTAACTCCCCTATTTTTGTTGATAACGAGGTAGCTATAAACATAACAAAAAATCATGTTCATCACGCTAAAACGAAACACATTGAAATTCATCATCACTTCATCCGAGACTGTTTCGAGAAGAAGTTGATACGAATAGAAAAAATCCACACCGATGAACAAAAAGCTGACTTACATACCAAAGCATTTGACAAAACACGTTTTCAATATCTTTTGAAACTCAATGGTATGAAGTTACTATTGGATGCGGAGGAAATCGTTGGCGTAGATGAAGGTACCACTGTAGATGATGTTGAAAAGCAATCTGCAATGGTTTGTCGATTTTTTAATTGTTTTGGTATTTATGGGGAGATAGTTGATGTTATAATTTCAGAAAATACAAAAACATAAAAAATTCAAAAACCCAAAAACATTAGAAAATTTGAAAAAACCAAAAAACATGATAAAAATTCAAAATGAGTTTTTGCGTAAAAAGAGGAAATGATAGTACATCAGTAGACTGTCACAGTACGCTAAAGATTTGGAAAGATAAAAAGTGATAAACAGTCTCATTAAAGATGTGACGACAGGCTCAGCTAGACTAGTAGATTTGCGAGATACAAACAAAAATGAAAAAGCCTAATTCTAGTGGGAAACATGGTTGAAAGCATAGTACTTAGTTTTGTCCTTCTTGACTGTGTACCTGCTCAGTAATCGCTGATTGTCAAAAGACATAAAACCGGTTAAGTCTGTGAGCTTTCACAACTTTGCTGAAAAGTCTCTGTGATTTTGTGTTTTCATTTTGCAAAGATTTAAACTTGTTTGATTTCTTAATTTTTTTAAGCATTGGACATCCTCTGCGTATACGTGAGTATCGAACTGGATGTTATTGCCTAAACGTTCTGCTTTATTTTCTTTGGTGTTTCGTTTAAGCTTTGGATCACCTCTGCGTATACAGAAGTATCGACCTGGTGGTTAAAGCCTAAACAATTTCAACTTATTTTATTTTCTTATTTTGTTTAAACATTGGACTTTCTCTGCGTATCTAAAGATCAACCTGATTGTTAATGTTTAAACATTCTGTGTTGTTTTCTCACAAATCACAGTTGATGAAAGTTTAAAGGCATTACTTGGGTTAGAGTATTGCATGATGAGGGGATATGCTGAGATCGTGGGGTCCATAAGAATTTTAGTGCAATCTAATATACCTTAACGTATCAGCATTTCGAAAGTTGTTAGAATGAGTTTAAGTGGACAACAATATCGTCAATCTACATGAATTGTTTAAAACTTAAAGTGTTTAGAGCTCAACGGTGCTTAGTGACTTGTCATAATCTGATATGATCCTCTAACGCAATCTCATTGTCTGTATATATTTCTTTACTGCATTTTATGTCTTTAATTCATTTCTAGCATATAAACTTTATATAAAATTCAAAAATATTTTACATTTCTGCTTTATTTTCCGACAAACCAAAGCGGAAAGCGGATCTTCAGATTCAAATTGAAAACATGAAGTTTCTGAGTTGGAGGATGAGTTTGGAGCTAATCATGATAAAGTCAAAAACAAGTTCATTAAATTGAAACTTGTAATTTTCAGAAAAATGGCTGAACAAGAAAATGTCAGTACGCTTTGAATCGGGTCAACCAAGGTCATTAAGTTGGACTTGGTCGGCAAATTAAGTACCTAGGTTCATTAACTTGGACCTAGATACCTAAGTGGATTTCTAAAAACTGATAAAATTTGAGAAAAAGTCAAAAGGTCAAAGTATTAGAAAGTCAAATAGTGTGCCTCACTCGGATAGCAATCCGTTCGGATAGGAATCCTTTCGGATGACAATCCGTTCGGATGACAATCCGCTCGGATGACAATCCGGTCGGATAGCAATCCGGTCGGATGACCATCCGACTCAAGTGTCACTATATATAGAGGGTCAAAGGTCAGTCAAAGCTTACCCACTCGGACAACCTTTCTTCTCTCTCACACACTTTGATTTTCTGATCCTATTCTCATCGGATTTCTTTGCACGAATCTTTGGATCGTTGGTTTGCACAACTTTTACAATGGCAAAGGTATGTAATTCTTACTCAAATCTGTTAAAAAATCGATGTTTGTTGAATGCGCTTGAAGATGACGTCACTGTCGGAGGGTTTAGGACATGTTTATGTTGTTTGAGTTGGTTTTGATGAGTTTTAAGCATAGGGTTGTGCTCGGAATGTTCTGATCTATAGTTTTACCGGTTTAATTTGTGTCAAAACATGCTAAAATCAAGTAGATCTGATGTTAGGACGTTACGGCTTTCGGTGCAGTTTTTGTCGAATTAAACCCTGATTAGGACGTTTTAGACAACATTGAACATAGGGTTTTGATCACGATGAGATTCTCTGTGTGGATCTGTGTTCAATTTGAGGATTTGCCTTAGAAAAATTTTAATGTTTCTAGAATGTTCTTGAACTGCTGTTTGAATCGGATAGCAATCCGATCGGATGACAATCCGTTCCATCATTTATTTCTTGAAATTTGTGCCAATGTTTGAGTCGGATAGCAATCCGATCGGATGACAAGTCATTCTATCACTTGAATCTTGGAGTCTGTGCATCTCCGTAATGACTCGGATGACAATCCGGTTGGATGACAATCCGATCGGATAACAATAAACACACATGACTCGGATAGCAATCTGGTCGGATGACAATCCGATCGGACAGCAAAGTCAAACTCATTCAGAAGGTAATCCGCTCGGATGACAATCCGATCGGATGACCATTCAAGCTATTCAAATGGCAATCCGAACGGATGACAATCCGGTCGGATAGACATCCGAGTCTATACACATTGTAAAGAGAGACTTTCAGAGTTAGAAAATTTTTGAGAAATTCCAAAAACTTTTCTTAATGATCAAAATTTCTGCAGGACTGGGAGAAAACGCATAACATTTACTGTCTGATAGAAAAAGAATATACAGAGAAATTAGTAATTGAAAAGGTTGCAAAATTCTTGAGAGAGAGCAAAATTGCTAAGGCATTGACTGATAAAACCATAGTTTACGAATCACATGTTAGACGTTTTTGGAATTCTGCACGATACGATTAAAAAGATAAAACGATCTACTCTGCATTAACAAAGAGAGATGAGAATGGAAAGAAAATAGATTTGGAGATTAAGATAACAGTTGATGATGTAAGACGTGTGTTAGACTTACGTGATTCTGATGATGATACAACCATTATATCTGAACGTCTAGCAAAAGGTTTGTGGTGCAGAATGGGGTTCACAGGAAGTGTCAATGGAAAGATCTTGAAAATAAGTTTCAGTAATGCTTACAAGTTCTTGGTACACTGTGTTATTCATGCATTATCACACAGGAAGGGTGCCTATGATGAAGCTTCAGACTATATCATGAACATTGTCACTTGCCTTGTGTTGAATCGGCCAAATAATGTTTCTCAAGTGATCTTTGAATACATGATTGAAAATACAAAGGCTGGAAACAAGAAGTACATCATGTATCCTCGCTTTGTACAGATGCTACTTGATGATCAGTTCAAAGATCTTGAGAAGAGTGATGATGATATATTGGGACTGATACACATGACAGCAGAAACAATAAGCAGACTCACAAAAGGTTCAAACACAGGAGCAAAAAGAATGATATGCAAAATTAGCAAACCAGACTATGTTGCTCCAGAGAACGATGCTTGGAGACATCAAAACAGTGATTCTGACAATGAAGATGAGAAGATGAGTTTGTTTTCTGAAAAGAATACTAGGTGGTGGTGTGTAAAAGATGGAAAAAGAAAAAGAACTCCAAAGTCATCCCCTACAGTTCAGATTCCAAAGGAACCAGTTCCCAAAATTGTTATTAAGGGTACAGTGAAAGGGGGAGTAATAAGAGAAGTTAGAATTTTAAAATGTTATATTATTCTAATGACATCTTCTATAACTATTTTGCAGAACCACAGCAGGGATTAGTGGATGACATAGTATTGGAACCATCGGCAGTAATTCGAGAGGGAGCTGATTTGTTGTCACAAACTTTTGAAAGTTTTATAAAAAGGAATGAAGATGTTGCTGCTCAGAAAGAGAAAAGTTCAAATGTTCATGACAAAGGCATCAAAGGCAAACAACCAGAAGGTGTTGTTCAAGATGTTTCAAGTGATGAAGATTCTGAAGCTACTGAGTCAGAATCAGAACTTGATCCAACTACACTTGGCAGAGGCAAAGCACAACTGAAGAAAAAGCCTGGAAAGAAACAAAAAGTATCAGATGAGGAAGACTCTTCTTATGAACCGGATCAACAAAAGAAACAAATAAAGAAGTGCAAAGCTGTTCAAACTGGAGTCATTCCAAGAAGCGTGCGTGCAAAGAAAGGAGAAGCTAAAGCTCAAAAAGATCAAGGAGGCAAAGGTAAAAAGGATGCTGAATCATCAAAAGCTCAAGAACCAGAGATTCAAAAGAAACTCGGTCAAGATGATTATGTTGAAGTGACTGAGGGTGGAGTTTTTACTTCAAAATTTCCACCAATTCCAGAAAATATTGAGATTCCTGAATCCTCACGCCCCAAAGTTACAGATGATTTCTTTGGAAATCTTCCACCTGCAACTGGAATTTTTAGTGAAGATATTCCAGAAGATGATTATGACATGTTCAATAATGAAGCTGTAAAAGAATTGCTGAAGAAAGTTGCTACTCTCGAAAAGGCTAAAGACAAAGCTGAAGCAGAACGTGGTGTTTTAAGGAAACATGTTGAACAGCTAATGAAAGTTCATGATCAAATAAGAATGGTGTTGATAGATCAAGAGGAGACGATAAAGAACATGAAAGATGATGCTCATAATAATTCTAAAGTGGTCGAACTCTTGACAGCAGAGATTGCTTCATTGAATGTGAAGATAAAGAATCTTCAAGACGTGAATCAAACATTGAATAAACTTCTCAGTGAAATGAGTGAAGCTTCATCAAATGAAATGAAGGCTATGAAGTTGGAGATGGAAGCAATGAAGGCTGATAAAGTAATGAAAGACAACCAGCTTAACATGTTGTATACGGTAATGGAAAGTCACTTGAAAATTGATGTTCATGCTGCTTTCAATGATCTTGAAGTTAAAAAGATAGAAGAGAGAAGAATGGAACGAGAAAGACGACTAGCTGAAGATGCCACTCAAAAGAACAAAAGTGTTGTTAAAGATATTCAAGAAGCTGGTGGTTCTTCAAGTAAAGTTGATGTTGAAATGGTTGATGCTGAAGTTGTTCAAGAACAAGTTGTTGAAGCTGTTTAAGAACAAGTTGTTGAACAAGATGCTGAAAATGAAGAAGGTCAAGACTACCTGTTAGTTGGTGAGTCTTCTTTAACCATTGATATTGATGAAGTTATTCGTAGAGTTGTTGCCATACAAAAGAAAAGAAAGGCCAAAGAAGTGTTGCTACTAGAATGGAAGACGCAACAGTTTGTACTTGTTGGTGGAGCTTCTACAAAGCCTTACAGTATACCAGAAATTGCTCGCCAAATGAAGATTAAGGAAAGGCGAAGAAAGGCAAAGAAAGCACGTGGTGAAATCATTGATGAAGATTCTGATTTAGAGTTGTTTGGAGATGAAGAGAATGAAGATGAAAATGATGATAAAGACGAGTCTGTTCAGAAAGATGATAAGAAAGATGATGAAGACAAGAAAAACGATGATGATGATCAAGGGTCCTCTGGCTTGTTAATTAATAATCCTAATGTTCAAGAAAGGATTGAAGAATTGCTGAATGATGAAATTAACGAACAGGAAGATGATTCTCAACATGAAGCCTCATCATCAGGAAAACAACATGCAGATCAGGTATTTCTAACAAACCCTACTGTTATCTACCTACATGAGAAATATGAAGGTGAGATCGAGGTTTAGAGAACTAGAGCCGAAATGTTAGAAGAATTGGGTTTGGAAGATGGAAAGTTCAAATTTGATATTGAGGATGAGATTCCTCAGTCTCCAGAGAAAGATTTTGAACCGAGGTATGCTCATGAAGCTGATCACTACGATAATGTTATTGTTGAAGAAGCTTCAGATTCATCAGATGAAGAGACAAATTTCCATTATTCTGGTGTTGATGAGACGTTTCCATCATTTGCAGAAATGTTTAAAGATCAGAATGAAGATGAGATCAGAAGAAAGATTGTAGAAAAGGTGTCCACTGAAGGGGTTCCAGAAACCATACCCAGAGAAAATCTTGCTGAAGAGAGAAATAAATGGTTCAAAGATATGCCTAAAGAAAGGAAAACTCTTAGAGCTCTTCAGTATTTCACTCACGACAAAAATCTATCTTGGGGAGATATTCTATCATGGGGTTATCTTGAAGATCTTAAAGTCTACGCTATCAGACGGGAAGAAGGAGTCCAGTACTTCGAATTTCTGTCAGATATCAGTTCTCTACCGTGGTGGGATGTGGATGAGTTGGTAAAAACAAAGAATATCAAGCAGTTCTACTATGGTCCAGAAGTTAGACAACATGATCAAGATTTGTGGAACTACATCAAATTACAAGCAAAGAATGTTATCCTGATTGGAAGCCACAGTATCCAAAGCAGATTGTCACATATCTCGAGAATGGTAAAAAAGATATAACTTTGGATGTAAAGCCGCCTAAATGTTTGAAGAATATGCCTCTCAGAGCCATTGAGCAAGACTTCCATGATTTGTTTCAAGGTTGGTTGTACAACGAAACGACGGCTGAGGCAGTTATCTCTCTGTTTGACAAGTCCACAGGAAAGTCTCGAAGAATCAGTATTCTGGATCCAATGTGGCTTGTTAACTATTCGAAAAAGGATATCGATTGCTTGTTCTACAACAAGATCGTTTACGAAAGGAGAGACAAAGCTCAAGCTCAGCAATATCAAGCAATTGTGGATGTATGCTTTGCGCAAGACATCAATTCCGGAAGATACTGGAAGACAAAATGGAGAGATCTGGAGATTGATGAATTCCTGAAAAAGTACAAGCGTGAACAAAGGTCTAAAAAGATTGTTTAAAGAGCTGCTGGGTTGGGAAAATGAAAGTTGGGAAAAGTGCCTCCAACAGATCAAACACCTATTGAATCAGAAGAGAACAAGATTCCCAAATGGGATCGGAAGCGTGATGGTGATCCAGTTTATAGAAATTGGTGGTTGACTGAAGGAAGACATATCAGGAAAAGAATGTTAGAAGAAAAGGCAGAAAAGAGAAGACAAAGAGCTAGAGAACGAAGACGCAACAGGAGGAATTAAAGACTATGCTAGAAGGAACTACAGCTACATCCGAGGGGAGTTTGTTAGTGCATAACCTCTGTAGCTTCCGTCAGCATATAGTCATGTTTTGTATATTTGTGTCTTTGTAAACAAGTATGTATGTATGTGTGTAGATAGTATGACAACTCAGGAAACGGAGCTTGAATGTAAAAAGTGTTGACTTGGTTTGACTGATGTCATCCGATAGGATTGCCATCCGATCGGATAGCACTCATCCGACCGGACAGGATGTCATCCGATCGGATAGCTTGTCATCCGATCGGATAGCTTGTTATCCGATCGGACAATACTTACCTATTCCTGAGTTGCCTATAAATAGCTCGTCCGGGTATCTCTTTAAGAACTTTTTGACTCGAGCGAGAACCTTACGTGTGTCTGTCTTCTACCCGAACTTTGTACTTTCAGAACGACTAATAGAAAGATCAGACCGTGTTTAATCGTTGAATTCTGTGTTGATCATCTGAGATTTGTCATAATGGATTCCGCACATTAGACAAAGTCGATTCATCTTGTTCCTTACGATTAGATCCTGTGCAGAGGGACCAACAATTAAGCCGAAAACTCCCTCCGAAATCCGTTCATTCCTCGGATTGGTGGGTTATTACCACCGATTCATCACCGACTTTTCTAAAATCGACATACCTCTCACCACTCTAACTCATAAGGACAACCTTTTGTTTGGGGTTCCAAACAGGAGGAAGCCTTTCAAACTCTCAAGCGTATGCTTTGCAACGCTCCTGTTCTCGCTCTCCCCGACGAAATCGACTATTTCGTTATTTATTGCGATACCTCTAACCTAGGTCTTGGTTGTGTTCTTATGCAACGAGACAAGGTTATCGCATATGCGTCTCGACAACTCAAGGTCCACGAGAAGAACTACACTACCCACGATCTCGATCTCGAACTCGGTGCAGTTGTTTTTGCGTTAAAGATATGGCGTCACTACCTTTATGGTACAAAGTGTACGGTCTTCACCCACCATAAGAGCCTACAACATATCTTGAACCAGAAAGAACTAAACATGCGCCAAAGTAGATGGGTTGAACTTCTCAACGACTATGATTGCGAGATACGCTACCATCCAGAAAAGGCAACATCATGGCCGGTGCCCTCAGTCGACAAAGTTATGTGTATAGTATTCGTAACGTTCAAGCCCAGAATGACCTCGAAGCCCTAATTCGCGATGCTCAACATGCATGCTTCATTGAGAATACCTTGAAAGAGGAAATGAAGTGTGGTGCTAAAACTCAGCTAGTTACCAAATCGAATGCTATTTATCATTATCTGACCGTATTTGGATCCCTAGTCGCAATAACCTTCGGGAGATATTGCTGACTGAAGCCTACAAATCTCGATACTCCATTCACCCTGGTGCCGACAAGATGTACCAAGACCTCTGTTCTAGGTACTGGTGGCCGGGCATGAAAAAGGATATCGCTCTGTACGTTTCGAAGTGCCTAACCTGCTCGAAAGCTAAGGCCGAACATCAACGACCCTCTGGCTTACTCGAACAACCCAAAATCCCGATGTGGAAATGGGAGAGTATCGCTATGGATTTTATTACGAAACTCCCTCGAACGCCTTCTGGTCACGATAGCATTTGGGTTATTGTCGATCGTCTTACGAAATCCGCTCACTTCATTCCGATATGAGCAGACTTTAAGGTTGAACTATTAGCACGACTCTATACCGACGAAGTCATTTGTCGACACAGGACGCCTCGTGACATCATCTCTGACCACGATGGTCGTTTTACCTCACGTCTCTGGGAGACTTTTCAATCCGCCCTTGGTACGACTCTCAATCTCAGTACTGCATTTCATCCCCAGACCGACGATCAGACTGAGCGCACGATCCGCACCCTCGAAGACATGCTTTGTTCGTGCGTTTTAGACTTTGGTGGTAATTGGGATTCGCATTTACCTTTAGTAGACTTTTCGTACAATAACAGTTATCACGCTAGTATTCAAATGGCACCCTTTGAGGCATTATATGGTAGAAAATGTCGATCGCCTATTTTATGGCATGAGATCGGAGACGCATAGATTACCGGTCCTGAGTTACTACAAGAAACGACTGACAAGTTCTTCCAAATAAGAGACAATCTCTTGAAAGCTCGGAGTCATCAAAAGAGCTATGCTGATAAACGCCGCAAGCCCCTAGAGTTCGAAGTTGGTGATCACGTACTCCTAAAGATTTCACCTTGGAAAGGGGGTGATCCGATTCGGAAAGAAAGGGAAACTAGCGCCACGATACGTGGGTCCCTTTAAGATTCTGGAGAGAATTGGTAAAGTTGCCTACCGACTCGAATTACCGGTTGAACTCAGCACGTACATCCGACTTTCCACGTCTCAAACCTCAAAAAGTGTCCAGTTGAGGAAAATCTACATGTACCTCTCGAAGACTTGCAAGTAAACGAGACTCTTCACTTTGTAGAAAAGCCAGTAGCAATCATGGATCGAGAAACTAAGAAACTTCGACGCTCTCGCATTCCCATAGTCAAGGTTAGATGGGAAGGCAAGCGTGGCGCCGAATTTACTTGGGAACTCGAAAGTGATATGAAAGCTAAATATCTGCAACTCTTTGTTACGTCTACTACTTAATTTCAGGACGAAATTTCATAAAGTATGGGTGACTGTAACAACCCGACTTTCGGATTATTATTCGTTTGCTACTTAGTTTGATCGTAACCGTTTTGTACTCCGAGAATCGATATAAATAAAGGTTTATGTTATACTAAATACATTTTCATCACACAGCACCATTGCACGCTTAAACGCTTTATATTCGCAAACACTCTACGCTAACGCAACATGAATTACAGAGAATTATGCTACTTTACTTGCCGAGTGTGTTCGTTTGTTCGGTAACCACTCTCGCCTTCACACTCGCTTATCGCACTAGATCGCTAAATGGAAAATGCTGTTAATAGTAGTAATGTTATGTTGTGTGTTCTTATGTACCTTACTTGTGTGTGCTTATTAAGGTTATGTGATTATCAACGCATTCACTTAAAACGCTCAAACGCTACTCGCACAACTCGATTTATCACGCTAACATGCAACGCAACGCTACTTAACATCTCGCTAAAATACTTAACATACTTGCACTAACTAACGCAACAAAACGCATTAAATGAGCATCCTACACACGAAACGAAGGTTCTCCCCACCAAACTGGCACCTTCGAACGAAGGCAGCCGGTTTGAACAGAAGGGCCAGCTCTCCTCTTTAAATACCTAGCCCCTTCTCCATTTCATTCACTTGCTGATTTCATACCGAAAAGCTGTCGAATTGTTGTCCGATTGTTTTCAAGTAAGATTTATCATTTTTACATGATTACACAATGTTTTCCACTACGATTTTCCACAAGAATCACTTCGATTTCATCCAAACTCTTTAGTTTTCAACTAAAACTTCATCTTTTTCACTTGAAACTTTATCTTTTTCATCTTAACTTCATCTTTTTCTAGAAAACCTTCATCTTTTTCATCAACTCTTCTTACTTTATCACGGATCTACACTTAACCGAGTGCATTGGGCCTAGCTTCGACTTCCCAAGTTAGAAATCTACAGATTTCACACTCACCAAGTGTTAGATCTAAGTGAAAAACCTTTAAAACCATTTTCAAACTCAATTTTACACAAAAACAGACCTTAAACGACATGTATTTCATTCACTGGATAGTTTAATCAGTAGCTTAAGGTTGGAGGAATGAACACTCGATTTTCTAGAGACAGACGCGAAGAACAATCGATTTTTGACAACGGATGCATCACTTGTGCGAAGACCGACCTTCGTACGAAGGTACGCCTTCGTACGAAGGCACAACTTCGTACGAAGCCTCTGTTTCCCACCGACACTTTGATTTTAGACCATTTCAGCACTTTAGAGGACTTACGCTTCTGTTCCCGTACGCAGGCTGATCCGGCACTCCCTTCAATCCATTCAGAATGTGTTTACTGTTAAACACGCACTGTGAGTATACTCGAACCCTTTTTCGCTTAACGCATTTTTTGGTGTTACATACGTTCCCTATCAAAAACACAACACACTAGGCTTAACACTTTTATAAATGATAACCGCTCCCTCATGCTATACGTGATTACTTGAATGCTTGTTGCTATGCTTACATAGTGATTACTTGCCCGACCGCCTTTAGCAACGATAGTACTATAGTTTGGACTGAGCACCTGGTTGTTCAGGGGTTGCTAAGGATCACATACTTTACTTCACGTGTTCGCTTCGGTGAGCACGTGTCGTGCATACTCTGCTCGCAGTCATGTGGTTAGGATGTATCAATGTTGATAGTTACTTGATTCACCCGTTATGTGTTACATGCTGGTTATGCGTAAACGCTTTCTATACTATATCTATGCTAAACTTGTGTACTCACCTTTACATTATTATATTGACTTTATTTTAACGTATGTGACAGGTTGATGGATTATGTGCTGCAAATGGATAGGATGTCTAGAAACTCACCAAATAAAATCTAGGTTGTCGGATCTGTTTTGTTCGAGGGATTTTGATATCTGTTATGACTATTTGTGGATTATTTGTTTGATAGTGTGGGATATTAAATGTGTTAAGAATATTGTCACTAAATAGTTGTTATGGATTCTCTTGAGCAATCTGTTTCGTCTAGTGCCGCGCCCCGATGATTCCGCCATCGGTTGGGGTGTGACATTTCTATACCCTCAAACCATTGTAGGAGCCCAAATGCTCCTTCAGACCTATTAAAATTGAGTGGTTTAGCCGAATTGAATTGTTTGTAGTTACATGGCATGATAACATTGTTGTTGTTGTTATTGTTGTAAATTTGAATAGCTTGGGTCACAATGTCTGGAAGTACAGCAGCTAGATGCTGAGCAATCATTGTTACCATTTCAGCGTTCCATGTGACGTCGCGGTGAGGAGGCATCTTGAAGAAATAGCTATAGTGAAATCAATTAAGTGAGATCCATCAAATTGTCATGAGTTTGAAACATCATAGTGAATTGAAAATCTCGACTTGGTAATCGTTCAAAAATCTTGTTCTTGTATTTAGGAAAAATAGTGTTGTAGATTTTGTTTTTGAAATAAAAAGTGCTTAAAAATAAACTTTTGTTGTATTTGGATGAGAAAATACAAACCAAATTAATGGTTTGCGTTTTAAATTCTTTACCTTTTAAAAATCTATTATTTTTAAGATAAAAAATATTTTTAATTGAATTTTTAAAATAAAGAAATTTTGTGTAGAAAATTTTAAAAATTCCCATCCAATTAATAAAAATTTTGAAAATTATGGAAGACAAAAGATAGTGTTTGAAAATGAAAAAAGGTTTACAAAGTGTCGTGAAACAAAATGAAATTTGTTTCAAATGTTTTGGATAAAAATATATCATCGAAGGTAATATAATGGAATAGTATCGCAAAAGGGAAATTTGTTTCGATTGTTATGAATAACAAACATTTTACCGAGGGTAATGTGGATGAGTAGTGTCATAAAGGTTGTAGTGTTTAGAAATCGTTAGCATGGTCAAGGTGGATAGGTTTTTATAAGGTTTCGAGAAGACATGCTTTAGCCTATAAGTGGACACTCGCCCTAAGAGTTCCCAGGTAAGAGTGACTGGTCCGAAAATGCGGATTTGTAAGAACACTCTAGACTTAGACAGAAAACTCGGGGTACAGGCATCCACTCTTCCAGATTGCATGTGTTCACATTATTAAAACCCAAGATTTCGATGAAAATGTTTAAGGAAAACATTTTGAGAAACCTTTTGATAAAAATTGTTTGAGATAAACAGGTTGTAAAACATTTCGACGAAAACGTTTGAGAAAACATTTTGAGAAATATTTCAATGAAAATGTTTTGAGAAAAACATTTTGAGGAATACCTTAAGGCATAAAGCCAAGGGGTTTAGGATAAATCATCTAAGGTTAGATGATTTGTAAATCATAGAGTACTTGTGGCAAGAATAAGGAAGAGGATTAGGACAGAAATCCTAAGTCTACTCATGTTTGGGTCCCTAGGAAGGTTATAGACTAGGTTAAAGGCATACTAATAACCTAATTCCCTATAACTAGTGCTCTGATACCAATCTGTAACACCCCAATCGTGTAACACGCGGCGGAAATATCGAGGAGTCACGTTACAAATTGCTCACAACAACTGGTACTAAATTGTTTCATTATTGTTAACATTGTTTTACAAAACAAATAATACATGTAATTGTCTTTTAATTAAAAAGTCTAAAACCCGGATGCGTTCCTATATGTAGCGTGCTTGAACAATTGAAACCCTGAAACATATGTGAAAATGAGAGTCAGCAATAAAGCTGGCGAGTACATGGGTTTTCTTAGCCAAATAAATGGCAAAAAGTTCGGTATTGCAATACTTTGACAACTACGAGAGTTATCAATTGAAAATGAAATCTTGAAGCCAAAGAATGGCAAAAGGTTTAGTATTGCAATATATTATCTTGATTGTGAAAAACTTGTGACAAAGAGTTTTGTATATGGCAATATGTTTATTACTAGGTAATTTTTATGCCATTGAAAAGTGTACTTTGTAATCACAATGAAATCGTCATAAAACTTGTGAGTGTGTTATTAGAAATCCAATCAAGGATTGATAATAACAGTATTGAAATTTTTCATAACTTGTGTGAGTATTATTAAAATCAAATCAATGATTTATAATAATACTTTGGATATCCTTCTAAAAATCTAACATATGAAGATATGGAAGATTCTACAAGGAATTGGATACTTGAACATTGAATCAATTGAACACATAAATCCTAAAGTGATTCGGTTAACGCTACAAGAGTAATACAATAAGAACACTTATATATAGGAAGTACCAGTGGTGTATCCCCCATGTTCTTATGGTATTACACTCGCTTCGTTATCTAAATCACAACTAACCACATAAACACATAAATCAACTTGTCATCAGCTTGTACACACGCATTAAAGTACACAATGAATCCAAACAAGGACTTCAATTGTACTTTAAACATCCCACGAGTATCTAACAATGAAGATAGATAGACACTAGAAGGATCTGGTTTTCATGACATCGTCTTGTCACATACGCATTAAAGTACACAATTAAATTCAATCAAGGACTTCAATATTAGCACTTTAAACATCCTACAAGAATCAATCTATGAAGATAGATATATGCTATAAGGATTTGGTTACGTCACATCGTCTTGTCAAATACGCATTAAAGTACACAAATAAATCCAATCAAGGACTTCAATATTAGCACTTTAAACATCCTAGAAGAATCAATCTATGACGATAGATAGATGCTAAAAGGATTTGGTTTCGTCACATTGAATCATTGAATCATAACATCCTAAATCCTAATGGTGATTTGGGATAACGCTACAAAGGGTAATACAATAAGCACACTTATATATAGGAAGTACCAGCGGCGTATCCACCATGTTCTTATTGTATTACTCTAGTTTTGTTATCTAAATCACCAACGATCTCTACACATAAACAATAACCATCATCTTGTAAAGTACTTCTTAAAAATCTCACTATGAAGATAGGAAGGTCTAAGATTGTACTTCAAATATCCTACGATCTTATAAGGATTTGGATAATTGTCGTGTTTGCATATGCAGAATAATGCACATAAAAGCACTTAGTAAACACATATATGCCATACATTTGAAAATAAATCGGTTACACATATGAATCACCCCAAACCATTTGAAAGCATAAAAGAGGGGAGCTTTGTACTCACTTTGGATTGCGTATAAGTCTTGGAATAAAGATCAATTAAAGCTCGAAGGATCACGGAATCAAGTGGCACCTAGTATAGATAACTATGCTTATAAGTCGAGACACTAATCGGAGGATCAGATAGAATGAGGTTCCATAAACCAAATGAGTGTTGGAACTCAGGTGAATTATTTAATAAACCTAACATTCTTATTTGGAAGTAATCCTAAGTGCTTTTGACCCATTATGACCCGTTAAGGTAGTTTACACTACTTTAACGTGTCATTTGCGTAAATACGCATTCGGATGGTTAGATATTAGCTATGATAAGTCTTAAATGCTCAAACATGTTTGAAATTGTTATTACATCAGTTTAGGTGTCAAAAGTTTGATTACATATGCTTAAAATGAATTTATGTGCAAAAAGGGCATTTCAGTCATTTTCAAAGGGCATAATAATGACTTATCATACAACTAATCAAATAAAGTGACCATAAGGTATAACCTCAGAGGGTTATTCCCTATACAACTATGGTCACAAATATGTGTTTGGTCGGATCCTAAGATCGACCAAACGGGTCGGATTCGAAAGTCAAAGCGGTGGTCAAACCGCTTGACTTATGACTCTAAATAAGCACTAAACTAGAAGTGACAAGTTGAACATGTCAAAACATGTTTAACTAAGTTGAAAAACTGATTTGGTATCAAAACAAAGTGTTTTGATACCCGAAAATAGTTCCGTCGTAAAATGCACATAAACGTGCATTTTGACCGAAACTTTGACTCGTCACTTCGACTAGTAAACATGGTAATCAGTAGGTATACTCGCAAGGGATTATAACCATCGTGATTACGATCACGTTGCAAAGTTCAATTGAACTTTGTCTTGAACAATTCATGGTCAAAGCCGAAAGTCAAACATTTTTTTACTTTTAGCTTGAAATAGCTAAAAATAAATAAACAAGACTAGTTAGAACACACACTTGTGTTCTAGGATGAAGTAAACTCAGTTAGGAAGCCTCCAAGTAGAGTAGATGAGGAAGAAAAGAATAAATGAGCAAGTTGGAAGTGAAATAGAGTTGGCTATTTATAATATTCATGGATTAACAAGTTCATGCCAAGTGTTTGTGTACGCCCCGCTGGTGGTATGCGCATATAATGTATATATTTGTGGGTGCTCGTGGGGGAAAAAGTGAAAGTGCACTAATTTTAACGTTATTTTACTAATTTCGTGAAAATAACGTTAAAAGAAGGGGATGGTTAATCATGCATCATGTGGTGGCGTTGATAGCCAAAAACCAAGGGAATAAATGCACTAATCAGCCTTTATCTTAATTGCTGAGTGTTATGTGCCTTATGTCCAAGGCTTGATGCAAAACTACTATCGAGCCGGGGGTCTCACTGGAAGCAGCCTCTCTATTCTTAACGGGTAGAGGTAAGGTTGTCTACATCTTACCCTCCTCAGGCCCTACTTTAGCTTTGCTATTGGTGGGATTTACTGAGTATTTTATGATGATGCCAAGTGTTTGTGTAATGCCCAAGGAAGCATATGATCATTCCAAGTGTGTGGACAGGAATGAGAGCCTTGGAGGACACTTAAAATAGCCCACAAAATTGAAAACAATGATAGGAAACAGGCTGCAAACAGCTGGGAAGCTGTTTGGAAGGTTCTATGATCTGCATTCTCTCATGCCCCGTGTTGGATCGTGTACGTGACCCTAAACAGTCAGTAAAAGCAGTTCATCATCATTTACTAAGGCGGAATCAAAGTAAACGACTTCATACAACTTGTTTCCTTTTAATCTTTCTCTATTACTGAATTGCTGAGCTTTTACAATGAATTATGACAAAAATCCGGCAGCACCTTCGCTCACACACACAACTGTTCCGTTTCAAATGAACCTACACAACCCTATTTATAGACTAAACCTATTCCATTTGAACTTGACACACCCAGTTCAAACGTAACCCTGTTCAAACGGACCGGACATATTCAAATGAACTAGACATGTTCAAACGGAATCCCTTGAATCACTTCCGTTTGAACTTGGCTTTGACATCTTCAAACGGAAACACTTCCTAAAACATGACTAAACCCTAATTCAATCACTGTTGTGCACTCATTTAACCTATCTAGACATAAGACTTGATAAGACGTAGTTAACAGACAGTAGATGCACCAACAGACTCCCCCTTGGATGTTGACGAAGTCTTTGGCTTCGAGTCTTTAGTCTTTGTCTCTTTCCAAATTGTCTTGTCATTGTAAAAACTCTCTCTTCACAGGTTCAGGAACTCAACCTAGCTCCATCTTCAATCTCCCCTTTACCTGTTGATCCAGAAATCTGACTCCCCCTTTCACAGACTCCCCCTCTCGGAATGCTGGGACTTGAATTCTGGTTCAAACTTTAACATTTTGTTGCCATGGGGATTCTTGTTACCTGCATATACTCTACCCAAATATAAGATATATGACAATAATAGTTTCAATCCAAACTTACCTTTTAACCTTCAGTGTTAGAAATCCACTTAAGTATTCAGGTCCAAGTTAATGACCCTGATTACTCAATTACTCTACCAAGTCCAATTTAATGACCTTGGTTGATCATAGATAATTCACACTGACATTTAGTTCAATTTGTTTTTCTGAAAATTTACAAGTTTCAAGTTAATGAACTTGCTTCAACTTTTCAACTTTCACAAACTTATCATGTTTTAGCTCCAAACTCATCATCCAGCCCAGAAACTTCCTGCATCTACTTCAATTCGAATCTGAATATCAACTCTCCACTTTGGTTTGTCAAAAATAAAGCAGAAGTGTAAAATCTTTTTGCATTTTTTAATAAAGCTTCTAAACTAGAAATGAAATACAGAACTAAAATGCAGTAAATGTAAACTATTTACAAACAAATTTTTGTTGAGCGTGTTAGGGAATCATATCAGCTATTCGACAAGTCACAAGTACCATTAAGCTTCAATTACATACTCAGAATTAAACAATTCGCTTAGATTGTCGATATACTGATCCACTTTAAATTCTCACACACATTTCAATCTGTCCAGGATACGGATTTAGTGTTTTAGAGACTTAAACTTATACGTGTGTCCCACCTCTTGAATATACTCCCGTATCCAGATCCCAATATTCAGTCTTACAGGTGAGTATACCACAAATGATATCTGTAAGGGGTTAATAAATTATGAAGAATCATGAGAGCTCAGGTCAGAACTACCGTTCAGCAGAGAGATCATGACTCAACTTTTGGGAGTGTCCCCTTTAGAGGATCTTTTTTACAACATCATTGCTAAGCAATTTTATTGTCTTATCATATATGCTGAGGGTGATGCTATGTTTCAAGCATTGCGGAAAGTATTATTCGGGGACTAGGTCAGAACTTCCATTTAGCAGAAGTCCCGGAATAATACCCCAGATATCACTGAGTATAAAGACCTAGTATATCAGAAAAAGGAATCTTTCAAACAAGATTTCAGGGGTTACCTATATATCCAAGTAGTGTTCCCCACAAAATAAGTAAGTAAAGATTTAGATTTATATCCCGAAAAAACCAACTAAATGTGTAAAAACCTATCGGCACATCATCAGCGAGACTGTCTAACGCATTTAAACATTCCATTTCTTTAGCATACCGTAACTGTCAAGACGATGCACTATCATTTTCCCTTTTTACACAAGCTCTTTTTCATATTTTATATTGTTTTTGGATTTTGAAAATATCTCATGTTTTTGTATTTTTGACATTTTTTACTGTTTTTGTATTTTCTGAAATATAACCCTATACTCCCCCTAAATACCAAAACAAGTAAAAAATCGACAAACCATTGCAGATTGCTTCTCAACATCATCTACAATATCTCCTTCATCAACGTCAAGAATCTCCTCCAACACCGATAAAAGCTTCATACCATTCAGTTTTAGCAAATATTGAAAACGTGTTTTGTCAAATGCTTTGGTATGTAAATCAGCTTTTTGTTCGTCAGTGTGGATTTTCTCAATTCATATCAACTTCTTCTCGAAACAATCGCGAATGAAGTGATGACGAATTTCAATGTGTTTGGTTTTAGCGTGATGAACTGGATTTTTAGTAATGTTAATCGCTGCCTCATTATCAACAAATATAGGGGTGTTTAGAAATTGCAAACCGTAGTCGCGCATCTGTTGCTGGATCCACAAGATCTGAGAGCAGCAACTGCTAGCAGATACATACTCCGCTTCACATGTGGATAAAGCCACAGAGGTCTGCTTTTTGCATTACCAAGTGACCAATCGTGATCCAAAGAACTGACACCCTGCTGTTGTTAATTTAGCATTAACTTTGCAGCATCCGAAATCAGAATCGGAATAGCCTTCGAGCATGAAATCGCCTTCTCTTGGATACCACAACCCCAATGATGGAGTTCCTTTCAGGTAGCGTAATATCCTTTTCACAATCACCATATGCGAAGCTCTTGGGTTAGATTGAAATCTTACTGCGAGGCAGGTTGGGTACATAATATCGGGTCTTGAAGCTGTCAAATACATCAACGATCCGATCATGGGACGATACACCGTTTCATCTGCCTTATCTCCGGTGCGATCAGGATTTATCCCATGATTCGTTGCTAATGGGGTGGAAGCTGGAGTAGAACCTGACATCCCGAATTTCTCCAAGATATCATGAACGTACTTCGTTTGATGTATGAAAATTCCTTTGGGTAGTTGATCAACATGCAGTCCCAAAAAGAATTTCATCTCACCCATCGATGACATTTCGAATTTCTGCTTCATAACTCGTTCAAAATCTTTGCATAGATTCTCATTTGTTGACCCAAATATGATGTCGTCCACGTAAATTTGAACTATCAGAAGATGACCGTCGACCTCTTTGGTGAAGAGAGTGGCATCCACTTTTCCACGGATGAAACTGTTGGCTAGCAGGTGTTGAGACATTGTCTCGTACCAAGCTCTTGGGGCCTGGTGTAAACCATACAGTGCTTTGTCTAGCAAGTAGACCTTGTCTTTGTGGATTGGATCGGTGAAGCCCAGTGGTTGTCCGACATAAACCTCCTCTTTTACCTTCCCATAGAGAAACGCCGATTTCACATCTAACTGATATACTTTGAAGTTTTTCCAAGACGCAAATGCTAGGAAGATTCTGATCGCTTCTAGTCGAGCTACCGGAGCATACACTTCAGTGAAATCTATCCCCTCCTGCTGACTGAAACCCTGGACTACGAGTCGAGCTTTGTTGTGAACTACAACTCCTCTATCGTCTCTCTTACACTTGAACACCCACTTGGTGTTTATCTTCCTCTGACCATCAGGCAAATCTACTAACTTCCACACTCCCAACTTTTCAAATTGACTCAATTCTTCTTGCATAGCATTGACCCAAGAATCTTCAGTTAGTGCCTCTTTGTATGTTCGCGGTTCGATCTGCGAAATAAAACAACTTAGTGAAAACTCAGTTTGTAAAGGTGCTACTGTAGAATAAAAACAAGTAAGGCCTTGGTCAATTTGTCGTCTAGTGCGAACGCCTGATTGCAATTCTCCAATGATCAATTCTTCTGGATGGTATGAAAGAGTTCGTGGCATCACTTCGCCTGGAACATCTACATCGCCTGGAACATCTACATCGCCTTCCAGATTAGTAACATTCTGATTTGCATCTTGTTCACTGACTGGGTTTGTTTGACTTGAAATCTGAATTTGCTCCCCCTCAGAATCTGAATCACCATGATCAAATACTGGCATGTTCTCAGATTCTTGATTATCATTTTGTGACGTCTGATTATCTTGAGCAACTTCATTTTGTTGGACATCATCATGTTCTCCAGCATTGCTTGGACCTGCTTCATCATTGTTTGAAGCTTGTCTTGGCCGTCTTGAATACTCAGCTGGGAACCTTTCCTGCGATTCTTCATACTCTCTCAACTTCTTCTTCTTCTTGTTCTTCCATCATGTCAACCGAATCCCACAACTTGTCATAATGAAAACGCCATGAATCTCCAGGATTCTGCGGCGGCATTGTATAACCTTGACATTCAACATTGGAAGCTTCAATAATCCGCTTCAGACTTGGAACGAAGACTCGTCGTAACGGACTTGCATAACCTATGAATATCCCTTCAATACTCTTCGGACCAAACTTTCCAAAAGGATCTAGAACAGTACAAGGTGACCCAAACGGTTCAAGATACTTCAGATTCGGTTTGCGGTTATTGATCAACTCAAAGCATGTTTTGTTGAATTTCTTGACAGTGAGAACTCTGTTGAGCGTATAGCATGCGGTGGAAACTGCTTCTGCCCAAAAATTTATCGGTAACTTTGAATCAGCAAGCATTGTTCTGGCCGTTTCGATTAGCGTCCTATTCTTTCTTTCAGCGACTCCATTCTGCTGCGGAGTGTACGGAGCACTAAACTCATGCAATATACCTCTTTTATCACAATATTCTTCCATCTTGTTGTTCTTGAATTCAGTACCATTATCACTTCTAATTCTTCTGATACGCCTTTGGTACAGATTTTCAATCTTTTTGAACAACGCCATCAAACTATCAAACGTTTCATCTTTCGACTTCAAGAATGATACCCACGAAAATCTGGAATAATCATCAGTAACCACAAGACAGTAGAGATCCCCTGTAATACTTTTGACGTTTACTGGACCAAACAGATCCATATGTAGTCTCTCTAAAGGTCTAGAAACTGAATTAACTTGCTTTTTAGGGTGTGACTTTTTCTTCTGCTTGCCTTTGATGCAACTAATGCACTCCCCTTCCAGATGAAAACCTTTGATATTAACACCCAGAACTAAATCATTGTGCACCAAGTGATTCATTTTTCTAAGATGTATATGCCCTATCTTCCGGTGCCACAACTTCGATTCTTTCTCTGTTGCTCTAGACACAAAACAATGAGCCTGACCCGTGGTTGTAGTAGCTACACTCATGTCTAACACGTACAGATCATTGACTCTTGGTGCCCTCATGATAATCCATTCTTCAGGGATAACAAATCCTGGTTTCAAGATCAAACATTCTTTGTCTGTGAAGTGAGTAGTATACATCCTGTCACAAATCTGTGAGATACTCAGCAGATTATTTTCCAGCTCAGCAATGTAGTTAACTCTTACAAACGTAACGATCCCATTGGATAACGTTCCTTCACCAACAATTCTACCACCTTGGTTTCCTGCGAATCCCACATAACCACCATTGAAATTTCTAACATCGTACAACAATGCAGTCTTCCCTGTCATATGTCGAGACGCTCCACTATCCATAATCCACCAGGAAACTGCTCTCGGAAGATCCTGCACATATCACAAATTGATTTAAAAACACATTTCAATAAAGATGCCAATTCATGCTTCACAATTACCAACTAGGAAGCTCCGGCAAGTCCGAAATTTTTAGTGAGATTTTGATGCTACCCAAGCCTCTTTTGACTCAGGTAACTGGACTTTGAGTTTAGATTTCATAGTGTAAAGTGGCGGAAAATTTTTATCATTCATTTTTAAGCTCTCAGCAGACCCAACCTCAACCTCTTTATACAAGAAAAATTCATCTTTTTGAGGTTGACCAGATGGTTGGTCTTTCTTCGAAACATCCTTCTTCTCAGAAGTAACAGACTCCTGTTTGTCAATTTTCTCATAAAAATCCACAGGAATATTCATCTTTACCAAAGTGGTAGAAGACGATTGTTTTTCTTTCTCAGAAACCTTTGGATTTGAAGAACTTGGTTTCTTTTCAACCACTTTTGGCTTCCATGTTTGTTGAGACGATGCAATCCGTTTGTAAAACTTATCATTTTTATTTACCACATTCTTAACAGGTTCAATTTTGACTTTTGTTTTCTCATTTTTCAAAATTTTCTCAACAACCAATGGAGCTTTTCCTTTTGCATCAACCTTCTTCTTTCGATTCTCAACAACTTCAGTCTTAGGCTTGGAGTTGGTGCAATTTCTTGCAATGTGACCAACTTTGTTACATCTAAAACATGTATGAGTATCAACTACCCGACTTGTGCATTCAGACTGAGTTTGTGAGGCCCTCTTCTGTCACACCCCGACCGCGTAAAACAACAAATCGCGGCGGAAACATCGGGGCGTGTTGCGACAGAATTAATTGTCTCATAACCATGGCATACAAAGTTTTATTTATTTATCAAACAAGGGTGTTTCATTGTTTCAAACAGGTAATTAAAGAGTTCAGAACATAATTAAACATAGTCTATCTTCTTTTAAAGTTTCAAAGGCACAGGTCCGCCCTAGTATCATGATCAACATCCTACGGAAAAGCACCTGAAAACACATGTGAAAATAGGTACGTCAGCATAAAAATGCCTGTGAGATACATAGGTTTGTGAAAATAGGATTCATGACTTATGTTTAAGAAAATGTTTAGTCATGAACCTTGTTATTTGCTTGTCTTGTAAATCATGTGAAAACAATAAGGTCAGATGATATGTATAAGTAAATGTCAGGTTAAATAAATAACCATGTAAAAATGTGTTTGTATAAGATAAGTTGTTTGTAAATCAATGTCTTGTGAAAAGTATGTTATTTGTATAAAATGTTATATGTATCAAACTGAAATGATTCAAATAACGTTACGCCATATAATACCATACAAACACTTATATATAGGAAGTACCAGCGGCGTATCCACCATGCTTGTATCATATTACACACGCATCGTTACTTAATCACTTAATCAAACCAAACCAACCAATGTAAGAAGTCTATGTTTAAACCAATTGTCAATTGTATTGAATAATATGTCAAAGGTAAATCATGTCAAATGTCTATGTCAAATATCCATGTCAAATGTCTATGTCAAATATCCATGTCAAATGTCTATGTCAAATATCCATGTCAAATGTCTATGTCAAATATCCATGTCAAATGTCTATGTCAAATATCCATGTCAAATGTCTATGTCAAAATGTCATGTATGGCAAGTGAAATGTCTCAAACTAAACCATATGCACAAAAACAAAGTATTGAAGTAAAACTTGGTTTAAATCAAAGCTATGTTTTGTGTAAATGCATGCAACTATTTAATATGAACATTTATGCGGTATTGTGAATATGCATACATCCAAGCCTGGCGACTGTGGTGATAAAACCCTTTAAACAAATTAAAGGTCTATCTGTCTTAATGTCAACGAATTCGGTCATTCCATTCTGTCCCCTTACCCTGGGATGTCCGGAACGGGAGTTGTCAATTCCTATGGTACCACTACCTACTAACGAACGGCATGATCGGTGTTAATGAATGTATTGTCCCATGTAAACAAACCAAATGTCATACCAATATGTAAGCATGTGAAAACAATGCACTAAGTATGTAATCAAATGAACATACATAGCGTGAAATGTCATGTAAAACGATGTACTAAGTAATGCACACAATGGGCACACCTAGCATGAAATGTAATGTAAAACAATGTACTAAGTAATGCACACAATGGGCATACCTAGCATAAAATGTAATGTAAAACAATGTACTAAGTAATGCACACAATGGGCACACCTAGCATGAAATGTAATGTAAAACAATGTACTAAGTAATGCACACAATGGGCACACCTAGCATGAAATGTCATGTAAAACAATGTACTAAGTAATGCACACAATGGGCACACCTAGCATGAAATGTCATAAAATCATGTACTATAATGTACTAACGAACATAGCAGTATATGATGTTAAAACAGGAAAGCATGAAAGTAACAAGTAGGCACATGTGTTCCACCCCAAAACAGTTTGGAAAACAGTAAAAGAGGGGTCTATGTACTCACTTGAGATTGCTCAGATGTCTAAAGATAATCACCAAGTAATGCTATAGATCTCGGAATCAAACGGCACCTAATATAGGTAACTATGTTAATAACCGGACCTTAATCGGATGATTGGATAGAATGAGGTTTCGTAAACCAAACGAGTGTAGAGACTCGTGTCATTTGGTTTAAAAAAGCCTACATGCTAAATGAAACTTAACATAATCGTTTACGACCCATTACGACCCGTTTAGGAAGCTTATGCTACTTTAACGTGTCGTGCGCGTGAAACGCGTTCGGACCGCCTAACTAGTCCTATGACAGGTATTATATGCCTAAACATGTTACATAATCAGTTACGTGACAAAAGTTTAGGTTACATATGCTAAATTACCAATTATGCATGAAAAGGGTATTCTGGTAATTTACCTAAGGCATATAAACTACCTATCATACAACTACTTAAACGTCGTGACCATAAGGTATAACCTCGGAAGGTTATTCCCTACACTATGGTCACCTAATGTGTTTGGTCGGATCCTAATGATCGACCAAACTGGGTCGGGTTCGAAGGTATAGGCGATTTATCAGATCGCCTACCCTACGACCCTAGACAACGTGGTAACCAGTGGGCATAGTCCCAAAGGACTATGACCAACGTGATTACACTCACGTTGCGAAGTTCAAACGAACTTCGCATTGACCATTACTGGTCAACGCTGAAAGTCAAACAAAGTTTGACTTTCTGACTCGAAAAGCAGTAAAAATAAGGAAAAGAACGAAAGAATACTTACGAAGGGTCCCCGAATGCTAAACTCGATTCGAAAATCTCAGGTATGAAACTAATGTTTCAACTTAGAGTTTCTCAAATCAAATTTCTAGTGATTATGAACAAAGGGGGGTGGGGTATTTATAGTTTTCGGGTAACCGTTAGGATCGTTTCTTGGAAAAGGGGAAAAGATCTAGTCCGTACACTTGTCACAATGTTATGGAACCACATATGCCCCTTATCTTAGTGATTAAGCAAGTTTAGAACATGTGGTGGAGGATCAAATGGCTGCAACTTGTGAGAAAATGCATTTAATCTGGTCAGAAGGTGGGAAGCGGCCCGCTTTAGGATCAGCCAAACACAATGCGGGCCGCCTGAGCATGTCAGATCAGAAACAACTTTCAAAAATGACAGTTTAGGTCCCTGCACGTGTTTAAGGCCATTTCCGACACTTCTAAGGCCCGTAAAGCCAAGTTTAGGGCCCTAAAATGTTGCCTAAACATTGTGGACATGAAACATGTTCAAAAATATGTCGGATGATGGATCGTTTGGTCGTACGAACGCGATGTTCGCTTAATTACGACGGAATGCGCATAAGCGCGAAAAACGATCCAAATGACGCGACGAATGGATTTTTCTTAAGGCGAACACTAAAATATAATGTAGTCATGCTTTCATAAATTTTTGGATGTCCAGATGTATTCAGAACGTAAGTTATGCGCGAAAATACAAACTTGTGCACTTTTTGACACTTTTAGTCCCTGAATGGTCCAAAAGTTTATTTTAGCACACCGAACCCCTCAAAGCCTATTTCTAAGCTATGTAAAGGATATTTAAGGTGTTTTTAACTTATGGTTAGGTTCCGGAATGTTCGTTACAGTTCAAATTGACATACTTTCGCAGTTTGTCATATTTAGTCCCTGTAAGCGAATTAACTTGTTTTTGCCATACCAAAGCCTTCAAAACTTATTTCTAAGTTATGTAAAGGTTATTTAAGGTATGTTGAGTATATGTTGATGTTCCGGAGTATTTCTCGCATTAAACTGAGTACGTTTACGCACTAGTTTGCGTATAACTCTCCAGAAAGTGATGTAGAGTTTGAAATTGAACAAAAGTCAAAACATAAAAAATGTAAAACATAACAAAACAAACATTGTGATCAAATAACATTGTTTTATTGATAATAGAACTGTTCATAGTGATTACAAGCACAGTTGTTACAGTCTCCCCTACTTGTGGAAATTTCGTCCCGAAATTTATTTAGAGGAAACTCGTGGAAAAAGATGTGGATATTTCGCCTTCATTTGATCTTCGCGTTCCCAAGTAAACTCAGGTCCACGCTTAGCTTCCCAGCGAACTTTGACCAAAGGAATGCGCTTGCGTTTAAGCCACTTGACTTCACGTTCCATGATTTCCACTGGTTTCTCAACAAATTTCAGTGTTTTGCTAACTCGAATTTCGTCAAGCGGTATGGAGTAGTTCTCATCAGCTGTACACTTCTTGAGATTTGATATGTGAAAAGTTGGATGAACATTTCCTAGTTCAGGAGGTAACTCAAGTCTGTAGGCTACCTTTCCGATTCTTTCGACGATCTTGAATGGTCCAACGTATCTAGGTGCAAGTTTTCCTTTCTTTCCAAATCTGATCACACCTTTCCAAGGTGAGACCTTAAGTAATACTCGATCACCGATTTGAAATTCCAAGGCTTTGCGTTTTGGGTCCGCGTAAATCTTCTGACGGCTTCTAGCTGCCTGAAGGTTATCACGAACTTTCTTGACCTTGTCAGTTGTCTCTAAAATGAGGGCAGGTCCAGTAAGTTGAGCCTCGCCAATCTCATTCCAGCAGACTGGTGAACGACATTTTCGACCATAGAGAGCTTCGAAAGGAGCCATTTTGATGCTAGTGTGATAACTGTTGTTGTAGGAGAATTCAATCAATTTCAGATGTGAATCCCAGCTACCACCAAAATCGATCACACAAGCTCTAAGCATATCCTCCAGAGTCTGGATTGTTCTCTCAGATTGACCATCCGTTTGCGGATGATAAGCTGTGCTCAGATTAAGTTGGGTTCCCATAGCAGATTGCATGGTTCTCCAAAAATGAGAAGTGAAACGAGCATCTCTGTCAGAAATGATGTTCAAAGGAACACCATGTCGAGCTACAATTTCATCTACATAGATTTGAGCAAGTCTGTCAGTAGGAAAATCCTCGCGGATTGGCAAGAAATGCGCTGACTTTGTAAGACGATCAACGACTACCCAGATGGCATCATGACCTTTCTTTGTGCGCGGGAGTTTGGTAACAAGATCCATAGTAATGTTTTCCCATTTCCAAACTGGGATCTCTGGTTGCTCCAATAAACCAGAAGGACGTTGATGTTCAGCCTTAACCTTAAGACAAGTAAGGCATTTTGACACGTATAAGGCAATGTCTTTCTTCATACCAGGCCACCAATATTGAATACGAAGATCCTTATACATCTTATCTGAGCCCGGATGAATAGAATAACGAGACTTATGGGCCTCATCCATAAGCAAGGTACGAAGATCATCCTGGCTTGGGACCCACAAACGGTCCATGAAGTAATATGATCCATTGTCCTTCAGTTCCAGAGCAGGCGTTATGTGATAGGGAAATTCCTTATCCATCAATCCTTGTGAAACACAAGATTGTTGGGCCTGAGAAATGCGTGCTTGAATATCGGATCGAGCTTGAATAACAGATTGAACACGTACACAATGAAGCTTAGTATGTTCCTTACGACTTAATGCATCAGCTACGACATTCGCCTTACCAGGATGGTAGCGAATTTCACAGTCGTAGTCGTTTAAAAGCTCAACCCAACGTCGCTGTCTCATGTTGAGTTCTTTCTGATTGAAGATATGCTGAAGACTTTTGTGGTCTGTAAAAACCACACATTTTGTACCATACAAATAGTGTCTCCAGATTTTGAGAGCAAAGACAACTGCACCCAACTCAAGATCATGAGTGGTGTAGTTCTTCTCATGTATCTTCAACTGCCTCGATGCATAGGCTATGACTTTGTTCCTCTACATCAGAACACAGCCAAGACCTAATTTAGATGCATCGCAATACACGACAAAATCATCATCACCCTCAGGCAATGATAGAACAGGCGCATCGCAAAGCTTCTGCTTCAAGTGTTGAAAAGCTTCCTCTTGTTTGTATCCCCAATAAAAGGGCATTTTCTTCTGAGTTAGAGCAGTTAGAGGAACTGCAATCTTAGAGAAGTTTTCTATGAAGCGGCGATAATAACCCGCTAGACCAAGAAAAGAACGAACTTCAGTAGGAGTAGTAGGTGTATCCCAATCCTTAATCGCACTGATCTTGGAGGGATCTACATGAATACCTCGTTCGTTGATAATGTGTCCCAAAAATTGAACTTCTTTAAGCCAAAATTCGCACTTGGAGAATTTGGCGAAAAGTTGCTCTTTCTTCAGGAGTTCTAGGGTAAGACGAAGATGTTGCTCGTGGTCAGCTCGCGTCTTAGAGTAAATCAAGATATCGTCAATAAAAACAATGACGAACTGATCCAAATAAGGTTTGCAGACCCTATTCATTAAGTCCATGAAAACAGCAGGAGCATTAGTCAAACCGAATGGCATGACTGTGAATTCATAATGCCCATAACGAGTACGGAACGCTGTCTTCGGAATGTCTTCTTCTTGCACCCGAAGTTGATGATATCCAGAACGTAGATCAATCTTCGAAAAATAAGAAGCGCCTTGTAACTGATCAAAGAGGTCGTCGATGCGAGGTAGAGGATATCGATTCTTGATGGTAAGCTTGTTAAGCTCACGATAATCGATACACATCCTAAAGGATCCATCCTTCTTCTTGACAAAAAGAACGGGAGCACCCCAAGGTGAAAAACTAGGACGTATAAAACCTTTGTCAGAGAGCTCCTGAAGCTGTTTAGACAACTCTTGCATCTCAGACGGTGCAAGACGATATGGAGCTCTGGCAATGGGATTTGCACCAGGTACGAGATCAATGCGGAACTCGACTTGGCGTGCTGGAGGTAGACCAGGTAAATCTTCAGGGAATACTTCAGAATAATCCCGAATGACAGGAATATCTGAAATAGACTTACCCTTGCCTTTATCTTCTGTAACATGCGCTAAGAAAGCCACATAGTTCTTCTGCAGATACTTCCGAGCTTTAAAACAAGACATGAGTCTGAGACCACCGATAGGCTTCTCACCTTGAACCTGCAGGATCTCGCCTGTCGAAAGTGGCACACGAACAATCTTCTTAGAACAAACTATCTCCGCGTGATGCTTGGATAACCAATCCATTCCCACAATAACGTCGAAGCTTCCAAGTTGCATAGGCGCGAGGTCAATAGGAAAAAGATGGTCGTTAAGATTCAACTGGCAGTTGCGAAGAACAGAATTAAGAATAATGGGTTCACCACTAGCAACCTCTACTGTCAAAGATTTGCCTAGTTTCGTTCTAGACACGCGAAGCATTTGCTCAAAAGACAAAGACACGAAACTCTTATCGGCACCGGAATCGAAAAGAACAGATGCAGGCTGATTATTAATAAAGAACGTACCGTTCACCACATTATCGTCAGCCTGTGCCTCTTGGGCATTCATGTTAAAAACTCGGCCTCGAGCCGGAGCCGGATTCTGGTTCTGGTTGGCTAGCCTTGGGCACCGGTTTCTATAGTGGGTCAGATCCCCACAATTGTAACAAGCACCTGGTGGGTATTGTGGTCGTGCAGCTTGACCCTGTTGCGGAGCAACTTGTTGAGCCGGGTTCTGAACCGCGGGATTCTGAGCAGATCGACAAACATTGGCGAGATGGCCTGATTTCCCACAGTTAGTACAGAAACGGCATGGAAATTGCGGCTGGTGGTGACTGTTGCATCTATTGCACAAAGGTGCATTCCCTGTATAGGGTTTCTTTGCTGGAAGCTGTGCGGGTTGGTTAAGAGCTGCCTGATTAGCTTGGGCAGTGATAGCAAAATTTTGGGAAGCCTTACGCTTCCTTGACCTCTTCGAAGACCCAGAGTTCTTTCCATTCAAGTTTTGACCTTTCTTGCTATCTTCCTTGTCAGCCGACTGCTTCTTGCCCTTGTCACCCTTCCGGTGTAACTTGTTCTTCCGGATCTGCGACTCAGTCAATGTCGCAGATAACTCGATCGCCTGACGGAGTGTGGCAGGTTCACTACCAGTAAGAATGTCTTGTACCGAGTTAGGTAGGCCGTCGATGTATCTTTCGATAGCCTTGTCAAGTGGGGTAACCATAGTCGGGCAAAGCAAACTCAACTCTTCAAACCGATCAGTATAAGCCCTATGTTCACCACTATCTTGCTTCAAAACATCAAACTCTTTCTCCAACGCTCGTTGCTCATGACGAGGACAGAATTCCCTCATCATAAGGGCTCTAAGTTCAGCCCATGTCTGTGCGAGAGCAACTTCTGCACCTTGGTCCCTCATAACCCCGTTCCACCATGTCAAAGCCCTCTTCTGAAATACGCTCGAAGCAAACTCGACCTTGCGATTTTCGAGACACTGCACGTGGCGAAAAGTATTCTCTATGCTCTCAAACCACTGAAGAAGCCCAGTTGCCCCTTCAGAACCACTAAACTTGAGTGATTTAGCCTAATTAAAATCCTTGTATTTGCACGGACCATTGTTGTTGTTGTTGGCTTGTTGCCATTGAGCAAAGAGATTTGGGAATTGAGCAGCCATCTGCTGCGCAATAATTTCTGCCAGCTCGGCAGTAGCTATCTGGTTCTCGCGTCGAGGAGGCATTCTAAAAGAGGAAAACATGAAAAGAAACGAGTGAGATGATTGGATGAAAAGAATGAGATGAAACAAAATCAACAAGAGCAAAGATGGTGGTCATTCGTTCGTATCACAAAGCAAACAAACGACACACAGTGACTAATCAAAGTAAATGGGTCAAAATAATGTATTAGCGAAGACATGCTCGCCTATAAGTGAACACTCACTCCAAGAATTCCCAGGTAAGCACAACTGGTCTCGCGTCTGGTTGAGATGTATACGAAGTGCTTGCCTAGACAGAAAACCCAGAATACAGGCATTCACCCTTCCAGTTTGCACATGTTCACATTATTTAAAACCCAAAACGTTTGACGGGATTTTTGAAAATTAGAAGGCACAAGGCCAAAAACCAATACTGAAAAGGGTTCAAAACCATATAACAGAGGGTTCAAAACCTTACAATTGAGGGTTCAAAACCTTGTAAAAATTTATTCAAAAACAGATGATTGTTTTTCAAAAATCGATTCGGAAAAATTTCGTTCCTTGTTTTGTTAATCACCTAAGGATAGGTGATGTACATGTTTTAAGATCTAAACACAAGATAACTTGTGTTAGGTTCCTAGAAAAGTTATAGTCTAGGTCAAAGCATTACTAATAACCTAATTCCCTATAACCATTGGCTCTGATACCAACTCTTCTGTCACACCCCGACCGCGTAAAACAACAAATCGCGGCGGAAACATCGGGGCGTGTTGCGACAGAATTAATTGTCTCATAACCATGGCATACAAAGTTTTATTTATTTATCAAACAAGGGTGTTTCATTGTTTCAAACAGGTAATTAAAGAGTTCAGAACATAATTAAACATAGTCTATCTTCTTTTAAAGTTTCAAAGGCACAGGTCCGCCCTAGTATCATGATCAACATCCTACGGAAAAGCACCTGAAAACACATGTGAAAATAGGTACGTCAGCATAAAAATGCCTGTGAGATACATAGGTTTGTGAAAATAGGATTCATGACTTATGTTTAAGAAAATGTTTAGTCATGAACCTTGTTATTTGCTTGTCTTGTAAATCATGTGAAAACAATAAGGTCAGATGATATGTATAAGTAAATGTCAGGTTAAATAAATAACCATGTAAAAATGTGTTTGTATAAGATAAGTTGTTTGTAAATCAATGTCTTGTGAAAAGTATGTTATTTGTATAAAATGTTATATGTATCAAACTGAAATGATTCAAATAACGTTACGCCATATAATACCATACAAACACTTATATATAGGAAGTACCAGCGGCGTATCCACCATGCTTGTATCATATTACACACGCATCGTTACTTAATCACTTAATCAAACCAAACCAACCAATGTAAGAAGTCTATGTTTAAACCAATTGTCAATTGTATTGAATAATATGTCAAAGGTAAATCATGTCAAATGTCTATGTCAAATATCCATGTCAAATGTCTATGTCAAATATCCATGTCAAATGTCTATGTCAAATATCCATGTCAAATGTCTATGTCAAATATCCATGTCAAATGTCTATGTCAAATATCCATGTCAAATGTCTATGTCAAAATGTCATGTATGGCAAGTGAAATGTCTCAAACTAAACCATATGCACAAAAACAAAGTATTGAAGTAAAACTTGGTTTAAATCAAAGCTATGTTTTGTGTAAATGCATGCAACTATTTAATATGAACATTTATGCGGTATTGTGAATATGCATACATCCAAGCCTGGCGACTGTGGTGATAAAACCCTTTAAACAAATTAAAGGTCTATCTGTCTTAATGTCAACGAATTCGGTCATTCCATTCTGTCCCCTTACCCTGGGATGTCCGGAACGGGAGTTGTCAATTCCTATGGTACCACTACCTACTAACGAACGGCATGATCGGTGTTAATGAATGTATTGTCCCATGTAAACAAACCAAATGTCATACCAATATGTAAGCATGTGAAAACAATGCACTAAGTATGTAATCAAATGAACATACATAGCGTGAAATGTCATGTAAAACGATGTACTAAGTAATGCACACAATGGGCACACCTAGCATGAAATGTAATGTAAAACAATGTACTAAGTAATGCACACAATGGGCATACCTAGCATAAAATGTAATGTAAAACAATGTACTAAGTAATGCACACAATGGGCACACCTAGCATGAAATGTAATGTAAAACAATGTACTAAGTAATGCACACAATGGGCACACCTAGCATGAAATGTCATGTAAAACAATGTACTAAGTAATGCACACAATGGGCACACCTAGCATGAAATGTCATAAAATCATGTACTATAATGTACTAACGAACATAGCAGTATATGATGTTAAAACAGGAAAGCATGAAAGTAACAAGTAGGCACATGTGTTCCACCCCAAAACAGTTTGGAAAACAGTAAAAGAGGGGTCTATGTACTCACTTGAGATTGCTCAGATGTCTAAAGATAATCACCAAGTAATGCTATAGATCTCGGAATCAAACGGCACCTAATATAGGTAACTATGTTAATAACCGGACCTTAATCGGATGATTGGATAGAATGAGGTTTCGTAAACCAAACGAGTGTAGAGACTCGTGTCATTTGGTTTAAAAAAGCCTACATGCTAAATGAAACTTAACATAATCGTTTACGACCCATTACGACCCGTTTAGGAAGCTTATGCTACTTTAACGTGTCGTGCGCGTGAAACGCGTTCGGACCGCCTAACTAGTCCTATGACAGGTATTATATGCCTAAACATGTTACATAATCAGTTACGTGACAAAAGTTTAGGTTACATATGCTAAATTACCAATTATGCATGAAAAGGGTATTCTGGTAATTTACCTAAGGCATATAAACTACCTATCATACAACTACTTAAACGTCGTGACCATAAGGTATAACCTCGGAAGGTTATTCCCTACACTATGGTCACCTAATGTGTTTGGTCGGATCCTAATGATCGACCAAACTGGGTCGGGTTCGAAGGTATAGGCGATTTATCAGATCGCCTACCCTACGACCCTAGACAACGTGGTAACCAGTGGGCATAGTCCCAAAGGACTATGACCAACGTGATTACACTCACGTTGCGAAGTTCAAACGAACTTCGCATTGACCATTACTGGTCAACGCTGAAAGTCAAACAAAGTTTGACTTTCTGACTCGAAAAGCAGTAAAAATAAGGAAAAGAACGAAAGAATACTTACGAAGGGTCCCCGAATGCTAAACTCGATTCGAAAATCTCAGGTATGAAACTAATGTTTCAACTTAGAGTTTCTCAAATCAAATTTCTAGTGATTATGAACAAAGGGGGGTGGGGTATTTATAGTTTTCGGGTAACCGTTAGGATCGTTTCTTGGAAAAGGGGAAAAGATCTAGTCCGTACACTTGTCACAATGTTATGGAACCACATATGCCCCTTATCTTAGTGATTAAGCAAGTTTAGAACATGTGGTGGAGGATCAAATGGCTGCAACTTGTGAGAAAATGCATTTAATCTGGTCAGAAGGTGGGAAGCGGCCCGCTTTAGGATCAGCCAAACACAATGCGGGCCGCCTGAGCATGTCAGATCAGAAACAACTTTCAAAAATGACAGTTTAGGTCCCTGCACGTGTTTAAGGCCATTTCCGACACTTCTAAGGCCCGTAAAGCCAAGTTTAGGGCCCTAAAATGTTGCCTAAACATTGTGGACATGAAACATGTTCAAAAATATGTCGGATGATGGATCGTTTGGTCGTACGAACGCGATGTTCGCTTAATTACGACGGAATGCGCATAAGCGCGAAAAACGATCCAAATGACGCGACGAATGGATTTTTCTTAAGGCGAACACTAAAATATAATGTAGTCATGCTTTCATAAATTTTTGGATGTCCAGATGTATTCAGAACGTAAGTTATGCGCGAAAATACAAACTTGTGCACTTTTTGACACTTTTAGTCCCTGAATGGTCCAAAAGTTTATTTTAGCACACCGAACCCCTCAAAGCCTATTTCTAAGCTATGTAAAGGATATTTAAGGTGTTTTTAAATTATGGTTAGGTTCCGGAATGTTCGTTACAGTTCAAATTGACATACTTTCGCAGTTTGTCATATTTAGTCCCTGTAAGCGAATTAACTTGTTTTTGCCATACCAAAGCCTTCAAAACTTATTTCTAAGTTATGTAAAGGTTATTTAAGGTATGTTGAGTATATGTTGATGTTCCGGAGTATTTCTCGCATTAAACTGAGTACGTTTACGCACTAGTTTGCGTATAACTCTCCAGAAAGTGATGTAGAGTTTGAAATTGAACAAAAGTCAAAACATAAAAAAATGTAAAACATAACAAAACAAACATTGTGATCAAATAACATTGTTTTATTGATAATAGAACTGTTCATAGTGATTACAAGCACAGTTGTTACACTCTTCTCAAAAAATTCTTCATTTGATTTTGAAAAAATTTCATTTTCCTCATCAGAAAGTGAACTTGAACTGTTCACAAATACTTTCTTCTCAGCAAACTTCTTGTGATGAAAATTCTTTCTTTGATAGTTCTTACCACCCTGATAACCACCCGACCATTTGTTTCGATTGTTGTTATAAAAACTCGGTGGAACAACAGGTTTCTTGTAGTAAGCTTTATCTTTCTCAAAATTCATTTGCCTTTTTGTTTGTTTTATACTTTTTACTTCAGACAGATCAATTTCAACCATTTTGAACACATTTATCAATTTTGAAACATTTACATTCTCCAGAGGAAACTCAGAATCCGAATACAACTTATCCGATCCCGACATCTTGTACATGACAAGATTAGGTTCATCATTTAAGTTGTTTTTGGACTTTTGTTTCGGAATGTATTTGTCAAAGAAACATCCATCATCTTCAGCTGAATCATTTTCAGACATCAAAACACTTTCAGCTGTGCTTTTAACAATCTCTGTCTGAACACTGTCATCAGATGATGATGAAGAAAATGTAACATCAATTGAATCAGGAAGTTTCACTTCATTTTCATCTTCAAGATTAACCAACCCAGATTTCTTTTTCGAATAATTGTCTAGAACTGGAGGCGGAACTTGATGAAACCCGACCCCAGTTCCATCACAGTATACATCTTCGCCTGCTTTGTTTTTCCCGATGGGTTTGGGAACAATGTGTTGCAAAACAAAGCTTGCAGAGTTGTAACTGTTCAATTTCAAATTAATACGCTCATTCTCAATCTTAGCTTCTTCAAATTGAAGCTTCAATTTAGCAATCTCATCCAATTGTTGATTGATTAATTCTTCTTTAATCCTCAAAACACATTGCAATTGGCAATTTTCTTTGTATGTTTTACCGTTTCTATCATCATTATCTTTAACCATGCTTTTAAGCTTCTCAAATTTTTCAGTAATCTGACGATTTTCAAGAACTAACCTCTCATTTTCTTTCCTAACCTTTTCTTGATCAGTTTTATCAGTTTCAATTTTGTTAGTTAATTCTTTTACTCGTTCAGTTGAGGCTTTCAGCATTTTATCACGGTCAAGGATCTGATCCTCAACACTTCTGACTCTAGCAGTCAGATCATCAATCTTCTTACCTTTGAGATAAGTGTTTGTACTACAAACTTTGCATTCTTTGATGCAATTTTTGCAGTCAACATCACCACTGACTTTCTTACCTGACTCAGTCGTTGACGCGTTTGAACTGACCTGGCTTTTAGACTCAGAAACGGATTTAGAATCTACCTCAAGTGCCTTAGCAGCCAGCACCTTGTCAGCCATCTTTCCCAGGTTTTCAGCATTTAACTCCTGTGTCGTGTCAATGATTCCATTGTCAATCTTCTTTGTTTTCTCTTTCTCTTCTTTTTCTTTCTCTTCTTTCTCTTTCTCTTCTCCGCTTCCCCACCATTTCCTTTGCCAATAATCATCTTCTTCTTTAAACTCTTTGATTATGGTTTCCAAATCAAGAGTGCTATGATCAATAGCAATGTTTCCCTGGGGGTCAAGATAACATTCCCTGTCGGGATCCCATCTATTTGCTCTTTTTGCCTCAGAAAAAATACCAGATATTCTGATCAATCTGTTTGTGGATAACAACGTTCTGTGACCATACTTCTGTTCTTCAGTTTTGTTGTCTTTCCAAGGAACAGGTTCAGATTTTGCCATGAATGCATAACCAACCGCATCTTCCTCAGGTAGTAACTCACTCCAGTCATAACCTTCATCGTCATGAATCACCGCAAGAGCTCTGGATTTCTCTTTGTTATCCTCAAGCTGCTTCATCCTTGGCGGTTCTGATTTATTCTGATGATAAATCGCCTTCTTGTAGTAATCTTCTCTGAACGGGTTTTCAGATTCATCAGCATACGCGTTTCGACATTCGCGCTTAAAGTGACCTTTCTGTTTACACTTGAAGCATGTCACTTTAGACTTGTCAAAGCCTAACTTGGTAGATGGTCCACCAATAGACTTTCTTCCAGTTATCTCCATGAAACGTTGTGCTCGACGAACTGCACTGGCCATACACCACCTTATGTCGATCAGTTCCATCTCCTCAGGATCTATCTGATTGTAATCTTCTTTCGTCAGGTTGGTGTTACCAATCTTCCCGGCCACAAGACTTTCTTATGATTCCAGCACCGACGCTAGAAAAACCATCTGTTGTTTAGCAGACTCCTCGCTGAAATTCTGAGCGTTCTTTAAGTCTACAGCGATGTTGCATTGGAATAAATTCTTTGCATCAGACTGGTTTGAATGTGACGAAGAACCACTGTGAAATCCACTGCTTTGACTCTCTTTGCTTGAAGTATTTGAATTCTCAGCAGAAAACGCTGTCTTGGGAGATGTATTCTTTGGCATCATGCTTTTTGGATAATACAAATCCAAATTCTGTTGATAAGTCGAGTGATTAACTTTGTGAGTTTTCTTTATCTCCAGCTCGTGACCCTCTAGTCTTTCAATCAACAGATCCACCGTAAGCACTTCAGGTTTGATCGTATTCTTCTACATCAAAGCATAATATTGCCAATCCATCTCATCTGGCAATGCATCAAACAATTTGTCAATCAGCTCTTCTCTAGTATAGAAAATTTCATGTCTCGCCAGTTCCAGCTTCAGATGCCCAAACCTCTCAATCATTTTACAAACTGATTCATTCTTTAAACAACCAAATAAATCAAATTCTTTTCTAAGCAATTTCTTTTTGTTTTTTACTATTTCTGCACTTCCCAAACATTTAGCTCTCAACTTTTTCCAAAGATCTGTCGAATTAGTGTATTCGATCAAGGATATTATATCTTCCCGAACAGACTGAAATAACAGTGCGATGCATTTTTGCTCAGCAACAAACGATTCTATTTCTTCAGATGTTGTCAAGCTTTCACCAGTTTTGCCTCCATCATTATATCCATTCTTTAGACTCTTCCAGCTAGGATATGCAAAGGCCCTCAACCAATCGTCAAACTTCTCGGCCCACCGACTGTAATCTTCGATAGCCATCAACTTCGGGGGTTTGTTATAAGTTCCAAACGCACTTTCCACACTTAGAGCATCTGATAAACTTTTCTTCGTATTCGGCGTATTCTCATTGGTGTTGCTAGAAGAAGTATCGTCTCCAGAATTTCCAGCAAGTGCAAAGGCATCATAAAACGGATTGAAATCATCCATCTTGTACGTACCTGAAAAATCAGCAAACACTTAGAAATATTTTTGGTTTTGAAAAATGACAGATTCAAACGGAATCTGTTCAAGCGGAATTGTTCAAACGGTATAGTCTTTCAATAGAAATGGTTCTTTTCAAACGGAATCTGTTATTCCGTTTGAGACAACAATAATCAAGTTTCAAACGAAACCACTTTCAAACGTGAACTCTCAAACTAACCACTTTCAAACGTGAACTCTCAAACGAAACTGTGATATTCAAACGGAAATATCACCAATTTCAAACTGAATGTCAATTTTCAAACGGAAAGCCAAGCTTCAAACGGTATTACAGGCTTTGTTCAAACGTAATAGTCTATGACGTCAGCATATTTCGAACAATTTCAAACGGATTAGGTGTTTTCGACCAGTTTTAAGTCGAATTTTAGTCTCAAATTTTCAAGGATTAGTTAACACAGTATTTCGTTTGATATGTGAGAGTTTTAGACCATTTTAACCGTGACAACTAGTTCAAATCAGAAAAGAAAGGTAGAAGTGAGAAAATCCGATAAAATCAAGCTGCAATGGTATGAACTCCTCGTCCTGAGCACTGATACCACTTGTTGGATCGTGTACTTGACCCTAAACAGTCAGTAAAAGCAGTTCATCATCATTTACTAAGGCGGAATCAAAGTAAGCGACTTCACACAGCTTGTTTCCTTTTAATCTTTCTCTATTACTGAATTGCTGAGCTTTTACAATGAATTCTGAAAAAAAATCCGGTAGCACCTTCGCTCACACACACAACTGTTCCGTTTCAAATGAACCTACACAACCCTATTTATAGACTAAACCTATTCCGTTTGAACTTGACACACCCAGTTCAAATGTAACCCTGTTCAAACGGACCAGACATATTCAAATGAACTAGACATGTTCAAACGGAATCCCTTGAATCACTTCCGTTTGAACTTGGCTTTGACATCTTCAAACGGAAACACTTCCTAAAACATGACTAAACCCTAATTCAATCACTGTTGTGCACTCATTTAACCTATCTAGACATAAGACTCGATAAGACGTAGTTAACAGACAGTAGATGCACCAACACCCCGTGACCCAGAGTGGGTCTTCTATCACGCCTCATGAGCCAGATAAGGCAGACTTCCAGAATTTGGCAAAACAACTCCCTGTAGCCTCTAAACTTGTTTTTCGATGCATTTAACCCCCGTTAACCCAATTTTAAGGCTTTACAATGTTGTAAAAGTATAGGGGACTTAAAATATGCTTAGAAATATCATGCATGTCAGTTCGTTTGGCTGTACCGTTGCGTTTTTCAGTTAATTACGACGGAAGTTGTAACGAACGCGAAAACGATCCAAATTGCAAAACGAATGGTATTTTTGCATTCCCATCACTAAAATAAAATATTTTAATGATTACAACAATTTTTGGATGAGAGGATATGTCTGAAAGCAGAATATACGCGAATTGGCATACTTTCGTAGTTTTGACGCTTTTAGTCCATGTGATCAAATAAGCATATTTTCACATACCGAACCCTCCAAAACTTATTTCTAAGTTATGTTATGGGTATTTAGGGTATTTTAAGCTTATGTCATCATTCCGGGGTGTACGTTGCCATGAGAATTGGCAGACTTTCAAAATTTGTCAGAAATAGTACTTGTATAAACATGTTTTTGTCATCCCTAACCCTTCGAAACTTATTTCTAAGTTATGTAAAGGGTATTTAGGGTACGTGTAGCTTGTGTCCTAGTCTGGGTGTGTACGTCGCGTTAAATTACATCTCATCATCAAAATTACACTTGAACAACCCGTTTTCGCGTACGTCAAAATATGCTTATTTTTAACGTTTCTTTAACATTTTAGGTGTTGAAAGTCACGTATGACTAGCCAAACACCATAGATAATTAATATAAGTTTAAATACTTATTTTTATCACAAAAATATCATTTCATAACCTGATCTAAATCATTTTTTTCAAAAATCACTTAAAAACCTGATTTTTACCGTTTTTAATGCATAGTCTTGTACCGAACTTTACTATAATCATCCCAAGTCATCATGACTTCATATTTTAACACAATACATGTTACTTAATGAATAAAATGGTTAAGGCATCACACCTTCTACCTTATGGCGGTCCCGTGCATAGGTAATCATCTCCCATATACATCCTGAGTATGGATACCTTTTCCATCAATCAGAGCAGGGATGCCATCAGCACACTCATAGGTTTAACAGATGAACGAATCTCGGAGCAATTTTAGAAGTGTTTAGCTGGTGGAACTGATCTAAGCCATCCATGGCTAAGATTTGATTCTTCAGTATACGATATTGAAATGTTGTACAAGTATACGATATTGAAATATTGTACAAGTAAATTTCTCGTAAATAACGAGTGTTGTTATTACTATTTTATTATGGCACAGACTATTCACACACAAAGGCTGCCTTTTTGCACACTTAGGGTTTATATACGCTGCGTATAAAGTAAGAGTCCAGGATTAGGCGAGTTTGACAGAGCTTTGGTCCTGAGATAGTCAGTTCGGTGATAAGAAATGAGTAGAAGTAGAGAATGACCACCGAACAAGTCACTTATAATCTGGTTTCTATTAAAATATGAAAGTTACATACCCGCGAAACCAGTTGCTCAGCATCTCCCCTTAGGGAACCAAAAGCTTATCCAACACAAGACCCAACACCTCTATATATAGGCATTGCGCCTTCATATGAAGCCACGTAAGGTCCCTTCATACGAAGCGGCATAGATCTTGTGCATCATTATGAACTAGCTGAAACGTCCGTTCGTACGAAGGGACCCCATTCGTACGAAGGAGCTGTAACATCACAAAACCTTTAGTTCGTACTGGATTTCACACTATTCTATACAATATTCAACACACACTCTATCTAGCCTATTCGCACAGTGGCAGGCATACAAAATATGCACCAACAGATTCCCCCTTGGCCGTCACTGTCGAGTTGTCACGTTGAAAATCTAGAGTCGTGTTTGAATATTCTGCAACTTCAAATATTCTGCAACTTCCATCAGGCATCTTGAAATCTTCAATCGATTCCCCCTTGATTGATGATTCGGGTTTGCTTTGCCAGTGTTATGCACAAATTCCCCCTGAAATAAATTTTCAGGTCTTTGTTTGCACAGTTCACGACTCCTCCTCTGATTTACTAAACTGCAATCTTCACGAACAATCACCAACTTGAAACTAATCAATGCAGCTTCTCTGTTTCAACTTTAACCACATCCGCTTTCGGTTTTTGATATAACATTTCAGCACCATCGATCTCGCATTCCGCCTGCTTGATCTGTTTATTGTACAAAAACTCAACCGGCAATTGATAGAAACTTAAAATACCCCACTGGTTAACTTCAAATCTGTGATTATCCATGAACATCTGAAATCCCGTTTTCCGTGATCAACTTTAAGCACCTTCAAGAATAATAGATCCGTGTAAATGGTAACTTCCACAATTAACAAATCTTCAACGGATAACGAATCATCTGGTAACATATACTTATTTCCGAAGCATTCGTCCACAATCAGTTTCATCTTCTCAGACAATCTAGATCTCAGAAGCTATCAATCACAATCAGGTTCACATTCCCAGACAATTCTGAAGTCAGAACCACCCGAATACTGTTGTAGTGTCACGAATTTCAAAAATGCCAGAATTTCAATATATGACATTGAAATTTTTATTCCCCCTCATTTTTGCAAATTCTAACGTCTTATCACTGAATTCCCCCTCAAACTGAGCAATTCAGTCTTCTGTCATCTCTTAAAAACTCGACTATACAAAGAGTATGACAAATTATGCCCCGAATATCGGGTTTTCATTTATGCGGATTTAACGTTACGGCCCATAAGTAGTCAGATACTTCAGGTAATAGACATGCTGCACCAGTATCATGAATACCCCACTAAATTCTTCAATCCATGATCATATCATGAAATATGTTGGCTAAAGTTCTAGACGAAATGACAATTAAGCACCAAGTGTCCCTTCGTACGAAGCTAGAAATGCTCCTTCATACGAAGCTGTGAAATTTGACAGTAAAGTTCTTATGCCTGTTCGCACGAACCCGGATATCCCTTTGTATGAACCCAGGAGTGTCCTTTCGTACGAACCCATGAGTAGATTCGTACCAACATGTATAACAGTTTGTAACGTCCCTTCGTATGAAGCTGCGCGTTCGTACAAAGCTGCGCTAATATCACAAGGACACTTCCAAACACATTTTTCGATCCAGACTCTTTATTTCTTTGAATTTCATGATGAAACTTAACAAGACTATGCAAAAATCAATTCTGAACATAATGATGTCTTAAAATTTTGAATTCCATTCGTGAATTGGCCTTTAAATTGATGTTTTTTTGATATTTTACGTCAAAACTACTACACATCCAAAATTAATGAGCGTAGGTGATTCAATCAAGTGTTAGATCAATTGAATCGGTATCGTAGCTCTAATACCAATTGATAGTCCAAGATCCAACAAGTTTGACGGAGTTTGGTCCCAAGATAGTCCGTTCGGTGATAAGAAATGAGTAGAAGTAGAGAACGACACCGAACAAGTCACTTATAATCTGGTTTCTATGAAAATATGAAAGTTACATACCCGCAAAACCAGCTAGACAGCATCTCCCCTAAGGGAACCAAAAGCTTGTCCAACACAAGACCTAACACATCTATATATAGGCATTGCGGCTTCGTACGAAGCCACATATGGTCCCTTCATACGAAGCGGCTTAGATCTTGTGCATCTGTATGAACCAGCTCAAATGTCACACCCCAACCGATGGTTGAATCATTAGGGCGTAGCACTGAGCGAAACAGATTGTTCATGAGAATCCATAACAACTATTAGTGACAATATATTTAACGTTCAATATCCCATACTATTAAACAAACAAAGCAAACAATCATTACAGATATCAGTCTCAAAAACAAATACTATTCTGACAACTCAGATTTTTTATTCGGTGGGTTTCTAGACTTCCTAACTTGATTCAGCATAGCATAACATCCAAATCAACCTGACACATACGTTAAAATAAAGTCAATACATAAAATGTAAAGGTGAGTACACAAGTTTGCATAGCATATAGTATGAAAAGCGTTTACGCATAAGCAGCGTGTATCACGTAACGGGCGATGCATGTAACTACCAAACAATGATTACAACTTAACCACGAGACTGCGTTGAAGAGTATGCGCGACACATGTTCAGCGAACACGTGAAGTGAAGTGATGTGATCCCTAGCAACCCCTGTCCACGACAGATGCTGAGTCCAAACTATAGTACTATTGTTGCTAGAGGCGGTATAGTGTAACACTGTATAAGCATAGTACAAGCATTCAACAAATCACGTATAGCATGCGGGAGCAGTTAGTGTTTAGAAAGTGTTTGCGTTGTGTGTTGTGTTTTGATATAGAACGTATGAAAGACCCAAAGTGCGTTAAATGAAAAATGGGTTCGAGTATACTCACAGTGTGTGTTTAACGAGTAAACACAGTCGGGACTGGATTGAAGGGAGCGCGTTGAGTTAGCCTGTGTACGTAAACAGTAGTATAAGTCATTGAACAGTGTGTAATAGCATGTTGAGCAGGTTAAGTGTTCGACAGGTGATTCGAACGGATGGCCATTCGAATGAGTGGTGGGTGTTTGTAAATCGTTTAAAATTCGAAGTCTCATTAAAAGCGTTAAAACGATGGATAAGATAAATGTCTGATCATCCGAGCGGATGGTCATCCGGTCGGATGGCCATTTGAACTGGATGATCTGTAGTTGAAGTTCTCGATAAAATTTTCTAAGTAAAAGGGTTTTGAGTTAACGAAGACAGCGTGACGACGTGTCAAACAACGGAATAACACCAAGTCCAGTTCATTCAGCTGAATGGTCTCAGCCCATTCGACAAACTCGTTGTTCTTGATGAAGATTCATGCTTGACCCGTAAATCGGTCCATCTCTCCGGTGGAAATCCCTTTTCATGCTGGCTCTCGACTAAGGAACGAGTCGAGAGTCTGATTGAGTCTAGCTTCCATCAGTTTTGAGTAGAAAAGTGAAGAAAAGTCGAAAACAGATGAAAAAGTGTTGAAATCTTGTTGTGTTTAAGTTCAAAAGTGTGAAATCCTTTAGATCTAGAACCATTCTCGATCAAATGGAGTTCCACAACAGTCTGCCTAAGCAAAACGGGTGGAAACCACCTTTAAGAGGTCCCAATCAGTGATTTCAGGGAAAAAGTTTATGTTTGTGTGTGATTTTGATGAAGAAGATAATGTAGAAGTGATTAGAGATGAAGATTGTACAATATTTGAGATGAAAAGCTTACAAAAAGGCCTTGATTCGCGACTGAGAGTGTGTGAGCGGATGAAAGAGTCAAATCAGAGAGATAAGGTGTACGGGTATTTTTTAATAGTAGAGGTGTGAGGGTTTAAGTCAGTGTGCGAGGTTGTGTTCGTTTCGATTGTTAAGCGTTGTGTTGCGTTTAATCGAGTTATGAATGAGTGTTGCGTTGATAACCACATAACATTTAAACAATTAATCACACAAATAACACACATAACATAAGTAAATTTGCAGTTGCGATAGCGTTTAGTCTAAACAAGCAATAAAAAATGCGATAAAATGTGTTTAAGTGGTAAGCATTATAAATAACGTTTAAATGCGATAACTGCGTTTTGAATAATTGTTGTAAATAGCGTTGTAATATGCGTTTGAAAATGCGTTGAAAATATAGTTTAACCCTTTTGTGTTAATCAAAATCTCGGCAGTACAAGCGTTCATGAATGAAATGACAGCGGTAAGTAACGATCCGAAAAGTCCGGATGTTACAGCCTCCCCTACTTTAGGAAATTTCGTCCTGAAATTAAGGAGCAGGCGTTACAAAGAGTTGTCGATATTTAGCCTTCATATCACTTTCGAGTTCCCAAGTGAACTCGGCGCCGCGTTTGCCTTCCCAACGAACCTTCACTATAGGAATGCGAGAGCGTCGAAGTTTCTTGGTCTCTCAATCCATGATTTCTACTGGATTTTCCACGAAGTGCAGCGTCTCGTTTACTTGCAAATCTTAAAGAGGTACGTGAGGATTTTCTTTAGCTAGACACTTTTTGAGGTTTGAGACGTGGAAAGTCGGATGTACGTTGCTGAGCTCCTCCGGTAATTCGAGTCGGTAGGCCACCTTGCCAACTCTTTCCAGAATCTTAAAGGGACCCATGTATCGTGGCGCTAGCTTTCCTTTCTTGCCGAATCGGATCACCCCCTTCCAAGGTGAAACCTTTAGGAGTACGTGATCGCCAAGTTCAAACTGAAGGGGCTTGCGGCGTTTATCGGCGTAACTCTTTTGATGACTCTGAGCTTTCAAGAGATTCTCGTATCTGGAAGATCTTGTCAGTCGTTTCTTGTATTAACTCAGGACCGGTGATTTGAGCGTCTCCGATCTCGTGCCATACAATAGGCGATCGACATTTTCTACCATATAATGCCTCAAAGGTTGCCATTTGAATACAAGCGTGATAACTGTTATTGTATGATAATTCTACTAAAGGTAAATGCGAATCCCATTACCACCAAAATATATAACGCCCGAACGAAGCATGTCTTCAAGGGTGCGGATCGTGCGCTCAGTCTGACCGTCGGTCTAGGGATGAAATGCGGTACTGAGATTAGGAGTCGTACCGAGAGTGGATTGGAATGTCTCCCAGAAACGCTAGGTGAATCGACCATCGCGGTCAGAGATGATGTCACGAGGTGTCCCATGTCGACAAATGACTTCGTCGGTATAGATTCATGCAAATCGTTCGACCTTGTAGTCTTCTCGTATCGGTAAAAAGTGAGCGGATTTCGTAAGACGATAAAAAATAACCCAAATGCTATCGTGACCTGATGGCGTGCGAGGGAGTTTCGTAATAAAGTCCATGGGAATACTCTCCCATTTCCACATCGGGATCTCGGGCTGTTCAAGTAAGCCAGAGGGTCGTTGATGTTCAGCCTTAACTTTCGAGCAAGTTAGGCACGTCGAAACATAGAGAGTGATATCCTTCTTCATTCCCAGTCACCAATACCTGGCACGGAGGTCCTGGTACATCTTGTCGGCACCGGGGTGAATGGAATATCGTGACTTGTGGGCTTTAGTTAGCAAAATCTCTCAGAGATTATTGCGACTAGGTATCCAAATGCGATCAAGTTATTGAAAGATACCATTCGGTTTATTCACTAGTTGGTTTTCGGTTCCAAGAATTCTTTCTTCCTTCAAAGTGTTCTCGAGAAAACAAGCGTGTTGAGCATCGCGAATGAGGGCTTTGAGGTCGTGTTAGGCTTGATGGTTACGAACACTATGTAAATAGCTTCTTCGGCTAAGAGCATCAGCGACGACATTTGCTTTGCCTGGGTGGTAGCGTATCTCGCAATCATAATCATTGAGAAGTTCAACCCATCTGCATTGGCGCATGTTTAGTTCTTTCTGGTTCAAGATGTGTTGTAGGCTCTTATGGTCGGTGAAGACGGTACACTTGGTACCATAAAGGTAGTGTCGCCATATCTTTAATGCAAAAACAACTGCACCGAGTTCAAGATCGTGGGTTGTGTAGTTCTTCTCGTGGACCTTGAGTTGTCGAGACGCGTACACGATAACCTTGTCTCGTTGCATAAGGACACAACCAAGGCCTAGGTTACAGGCATCACAATAAACAACAAAGTCGTCGTTTTCATCAGGTAACGCGAGTATAGGAGTGTTGCAAAGCATACGCTTGAGGGTTTGAAAGGCATCCTCCTGTTCGGTTCCCCAAACAAAAGGCTTGTCTTTATGCGTTAGAGAGGTGAGAGGAACGGCGATTTTAGAGAAATCAGCGATAAATTGATGGTAATAACCCGCCAATCCGAGAAAAGAACGAACTTCGGACGGGGTTTTCGGTGTAATCCAACTCTTAAAAACTTCAATCTTCGTGGGATCGACGTGAATACCTTGACTATTAACGATATGATTGAGAAATTGAACCTCCACAAGCCAGAATTCACACTTGGAGAACTTGGCATAGAGGCGATTCCCTTGGAGAAGCTCGAGAACTAAACGAAGATGTTGTGCGTGTTCGGCTCTCGACTTCAAATAGATAAGGATATCATCGATAAACACGATAACGAAGCGATCTAAGAAGGGTTTACACACACGGTTCATCAAATCCATGAAAACCGCGGGTGCGTTTGTGAGACCAAAAGGCATAACCACGAATTTGTAATGGCAGTAACGGGTGCGAAAAGCGGTTTTCGGGATGTCTTGCTCCTGAATTCGTAGTTTATGGTAACCTGAATGTAAATCGATCTTAGAGAAACACGTACCGCCTTGCAGTTGATCAAATAAGTCATCAATTCGGGGTAGAGGGTAGCGATTCTTGATGGTAAGCTTGTTGAGTTCCCTATAATCGATGCACATTCGAAACGATCCATCCTTCTTTTTCACCAAAAGGACAGGTGCGCCCTATGGCGATGTGCTAGGTCGTATGAAGCCTTTATCAAGTAACTCCTGGAGTTGGCTAGAAAGTTCACGCATTTCAGATGGTGCGAGGCGATAAGGTGCTTTAGCGACAGGGTTAGCTACAGGAATGAGGTCGATACGAAAGTCCATATCACGAGTAGGGGTAGGCCGGGTAAATCATCAGGAAAGACATTAGGAAAATCACGAACAACGGGAACGTCCTTCACAGCTTTCTTTTCCTCCTTCGCCACTACAATGTGCGCTAAGAAAGCTAAGTATTCCTTGCGGAGATACTTGCTTGCTTGAATACACGACATAAGTTTCAAATCTTTTGAGGAAACTTCGCCATAAACACAGAGTTGGCCGCCGTTTGAGAGAGAGAAACGAATCATCTTTTCGAAACTAACAACTTCAGCACGATTTTCATGAAGAAAGTGTATGCCTACTATGATATCGAAACTACAAAGTTGCATCGGAATGAGATCGGTCGGAAAAACGTGATTGTTGAGTTCGAGAGTACTATCACGGAGAATGGAGCTGACGGTGACGGTTCTTCCGGTGGCAATTTCTACATCGAACGTCGTTGGGAGATTAGCGCATTTATGTTTTACGAGCTTTTCAAATTCAAACGACACAAAACAGTTATCGGCTCCAGTATCAAATAAACACGAAGCATAAATACCGTTAACAAGGAACGTACCATTGACAACGTTGTTGTCAGTTTGAGCCTGGCGAACGTTGATGTTGAAAGTTCTTCTACGGGCTGCTTGTTGTGGTTGTTGCTGCTGCTGAGGCTGCTGTTGCTGTTGTTGCTGCTGCTGCTGCGGTTGTTGTTGTTGCGGCTCTTGTTTCACAACGCGGAGAGGGCAGACATTAGCAAAGTGATTCGGGTCACCATAAGAGTAGTAGGCTCGTGCAAGAAAAACGGGTGCAGGAGCTGCTTAGTTACCCTGAACAGGAAGGGGTTGAGCTGGTGGTGCTGGAGGAGCTTGAGCAGTTTGTTGACGTGGGCCTGAATGACAGTGAGCAGTAAAATGCCTATAGATGTTGCAGTTCGCAAGAAACGACAGTTCACCCCAGCTGGGTGATGATAGGTGCAAGTAGGACACAGAGGATGAACACCAGTATACGCACGTTTAGCAGGCGATGCATTGGTGACAGTAGCTTGGCGGTTCTGGTTGCTGGGTTGTACGGGGACGGCGTTGAGAGGAGCGGAGATAGTAGTGTAGTTCTTGTTCTTGTTGTTCTTTCGCTTGAGATTCTGGCATGTGGACTTTGAACCTTGTGATGTTGCATTGTCGGTAGTGGGAGTTGTTGTGACCTGATTGAGGCTCTTGGTCGAGGTTTTGAAATACCCAGCTAAGACTCGCTTGTCATTGATCTCAGCTGCGAGTTGGTAAGTTTCCTCGATAGTAACGGGTTTAGCTGCCTAATCAAAGTCAGCTACACAATCGAGGAGAGCTCGAATGTACTTCTTGATTGTCATATCAGGCGTAGCCACCTGACTAGGACAGATAATACTTAGTTGCTTGAAGCGAGCGGTGAGACTAGCGTTGTCACCTCCTTCCTGCTTGATGTGGAGGGCAGAACTCCTTCATCATAAGCTCCCTGAGTTCCTCCCATGAGAGGCCATAAGCTGCATCATTACCGCGCCTGTTGCGCTCAGCAGTCCACCAATCCAGAGCCCTAGACTGAAAGACTCTAGTAGCATTCACAGTACGCAATTTTCTGGGCATCCGCTTTGCCTGAAGGTGACTTCGATAGAGTCAAACCACTGGACCATAGAACTGGGTCCATCTTCACCAGTGAAGTTTGCAGGACCGCAGGCCTTGAATTGCTTAAAGTCGAAAGGTGTTCGAGGTGCGTCACTCTTTGACTCGACAGAGGACTTGCTGCTAACCTCGTTGATCTCGCTGACAATCTGAGGTATGACCTTAGCCATTTCCTTGGCTACGAGAGAAGCGATATGCTTGTCAGCATGGTTTCGGCAAGCAGCACGTTGGGTATGAGATCCAAATGACGACATTGTCGAGTGCAGATTCTGCAGCAGACGTAGCCAAATGAATTAGACGAGATTCGATTATATCGGGTTTAGTTTTGAAAAGTTTATCGTTTAACCAACATACTTATTATTATTATTAGGTAAAGCACAGGAACACTTCGGCACATAATAACATAATCACGTAGGCACATAAACCACATAGGCACGTATACACATAAGCATGTAAGCACGTATGAGCACATAATTCACATAAGAACATATTTTGCACGTATTCACCTACATATTTTGCATGTATTCACCTATCTTTCAAGTCCGCGTAGCGCGTTCGAGAGTTGTGAGATATAGCGAGTAGCGTTGGGAGTAGTATAGCGTCGAGGATAGCGTACAAGAGTTCTTAGTTTGATTCGCGGTTAGTTAGCGTTTGAGATTACGGAAGCTGTGCGAGTTGTGCGCGTTTTGCAGAGCGATGAGCGGATAGCGTAAAATCTCCAAAATCGACACATATAAGCATACAAACACATAAAATCAAAAATGCATAAAAATCGGTGATTGCGGGCTTAAATCGAAAATAGAGTGTCCTGGGTGTTAGACATCAACTACCCAAAGTGGTTCGATTATCCCTAACGAGCTCGAGTACACGCTTTGGCCTTATAGACTGTGCTCTCACCGAATCACGGCGAACGACACTCATCCTTCCAGTTACTACGTGACTCAAGTCGTCAGAACAATCGAGACTTTGGTGAGAGTTTGTAAAACCAAAGTAGGGAGTGGAACGTGTTATTAAGATGCAGGTTCACCCCTAACTTAACAACTTTGTTCCTGTAAGTGTGGCAAAACCACAAGATAGAGATGGAGAATTTCGTTGATATATGGACGTCACTCCTAACTCAACGAGGATTCTCGTGCTAAGAGTAAAAATACGTGTAGAGTGAGTGATCTTATCGAGAGTTCTTGGTTTTCACACCTAATCTCGACACAATCACTCGTTTGTGTTATGCGAGTGTTTTCAAAAGCGTGTGTATTGTGTTAGCCTTAGGAAAGGCAGGTAGTATTTTACCTTAGGAAAGGCTTATTCGTACGAAGCTGTATATGTGGGTTCGTACGAAAGTGTATCTTGCAAGTCCGAGTGAAAGGGTCAAAAGTAGGTTCGTACGAATCTCCTACTGGGTTCGCAAGAAGTTGGTCTTGTTGTGTTTAAGTTCAAAAGTGTGAAATCCTTTAGATCTAGAACCATTCTCGATCAAATGGTGTTCCACAACAGTCTGCCTAAGAAAAACGGGTGGAAACCACCTTCAAGAGGTCCCAATCAGTGATTTCATGGAAAAAGTTAGTGTTTGTGTGTGATTTTGATAAAGAAGATGATGTAGAAGTGATTAGAGATGAAGATTGTACAAGATTTGAGATGAAAAGCTTACAAAAAGGCCTTGATTCGCGATTGAGAGTGACTGAGAGTGTGTGAGCAGATGAAAGTGTCAAATCAGATAAATGAGGTGTACGGGTAGTATTTATAGTGGAGGTACAAGGGTTTAAGTCGGTGCACGAGGTTGTGTTCGGTCGGATGGCCATCCGGACGGATGGTCATCCGAGCAGATGGTCATCCGGTCGGATGCCCATTCGATCAGATGTCCATTCGGACGACCGAGTTTCGATTGTTAAGCGTTGTGTTGCGTTTAATCGAGTTGCTAGTGAGCGTTGCGTTGATAACCACATAACATTTAAACAATTAATCACACAAATAACACATATAATATAAGTAAATCCGCATTTCGAATCTGCGTTGAGTTTGCGTTGCGATGGCGTTTAGTCTAAACAAGCAATGTAAAATGCGACAAAATACGTTTAAGTGGTAAGCGTTATAAATAGCGTTTAAATGCGATAACTGCGTTTTGAATAAGTGTTGTAAATAGCGTTGTAATATGCGTTTGAAAATGCGTTGAAAATATAGTTTAACCTTTTGCGTTAATCGAAATCTCGGGAGTACAAGCGTTCACGAATGAAATGATAGCGGTAAGTAACGATCCGAAAAGTCGGGTTGTTACATCAAACGTCCGTTCTTACGAACGGACTCCCTTCGTACGAAGGAGCTGTAACATTACAAAACCTTCAGTTCGTACTGGATTTCGCACTAATTTATACAATATTCAACACACGCTTTATCTAGCATATTCGCACAGTGGCAAACATACAAAATATGAACCAACATAGAGCTATACGCAGCGTATAAGTTGCATGGAATTCAAAGCCTGCCCAACAATCATTGGCATAGACAACCAGGGTTTATTTACGCTGCGTATAGAGCTATACGCAGCGTAGATAACCCATCAGATTTTTTTGGTTATTTTGACGTATTTGTTGTATAAATTCTCACCCGGTTCCAACGTTAAATCGCTTAAAATATATAACCGTTAATGTTATACCATTAATATTATTTACCGTTAAATTTTTGGAAAACGTATATATGGTTCGAATATATTATATTGTTATCGTTTAAATTAATTTATTATACCATGTCTAGTGCAGTTCGATGCTATAAACGTTTAAATATCATACCGTTAATTATTTTTAAATACTTGTGTACGATTCGAATATATTATAGCGTTTCCATACTATACCGTATAAATTTAGACCGTTAAATACTTGTGTAAGAAATACTTAATTTTTTATTTATTTAAAATAGAAAACTTTTTTTATAAAACTTTTCTAAAACCATCAATAATGTATAAATGTTTCTAAAAAAACCTTTATATACGCTGCGTATAGGTTTATACGCAACGTATATAAAGGGTCAAAAAGACAATTTTACCCTGGTTTGGGCTTCGTATAGCCCCCAACCCAGGGGTAAAATGTTTTTTTTTTACCAAACTTGCCCCATATATACGCCACATATAGGGCTATACGCGGCGTATAGTAAAAAAGACCATTTTAACCCTGGATTGGGGACTATACGTAGCCAAAAGCAGAGGTAACATTGTCTTCTTGACCCTTTATATACGCTGCGTATAGGTCTATACACAGCGTATCTAAAGGGTAGTTTTCATTTTTAACCACAAAGCTGTGGTAAAATTATCTATTTGACCTTTTATATACGTCGCGTATAGGCTTATATGCAGCGTATATAAAGGGTGTATTTAAAAAAAACATTTTTAAGTATCGTATCGTATAGTATAATGTTGGAACTTATGAGATCGTTCATACTTGTACTGGATTAGTTTCATTATAGTTTGTAGCTTGTTTTAAAGTCTAGGGGCATATTTTGTAATTTAATGAAAGTAGCAAACCTGACCTAGTGTAGATAAGATGCCAGCATAATTATAATTATGCTGGTAAGTCAGGATCTATATAAACCCATGTAATGTTGCCCTAGCCAAGCTTTTGGCTCTTTTGGTGAATATTAGTGTTGTTTACATTCAATCTCTACTATTGTGCTTAAATCAGATTTCCAAGGTGCTTCATTGATTTATCTTCTTATTTGGATTCAATACAACACTTGTTGTATTCATCATACCATTAGCTTCATCTTCATTTTCATTCTTGATTCTTCTTAATTTTTTCATAGTACAAACACTTAGTCAATAGGTGTTTTGGACTAAAACAATCAACCACTTTGATCCGGATTGATATTGGGATCTACAATTTGGTATCAAAGCCTTAGTGCTCTTGGTTGTTGTGTTTTTGTTAAGTTTTTTCAAAGTTTTGAAGGTTTTTCAAAGTTTCAAGGTTTTTCAAATTTTTGGACTTAAAATGGATTGATTTGGAGTGTTTAATCGATAGGTTGTTGTTAATCTGTGATTAGGGAGTCATTTTGGACATTTTGATGCATAGAAACATGGTTTTTGAGTCGTTTTTGGGTGATTAGAGGGTTTTAGTTCGTGTTAAACCCTCTGGTTGGCGAATATAAATTTGAATATAGCGAAATTATTTTGAATACAGCGAAATTATTTTTGAATACAGCGAACGTGTTTTTGAATACAGCGAAATCATATTTAAACATCGCATAATCGTCAATTTCGCCGACTAAAACTCGAGCGAAGTTGCTGATTTTCGGCGAAATAGTGCCAAGTGTCCCTGTAGCGAATTTATCGAAGGCGACTTCGAGTACTGTGATAAAGAACCACAGCGTTTTTATCACGGTGTCCGGCGAAATAAGCCAAACTAACGTGTATGTTTATTGTATCAGCGGAATTAGCTTTCTTCGCTCGTGCAGGACTTCTCCGCGTACCAGCGAAGACAATTGACCTGCGAAGACAATCGGCGAAATTCGTTCTGTTCGACTAATTTCAGTCAGATCTCCGGCGAAGTTACCTATTTCGTCGGCGAAATTGCTCACCACCAGACAGTCAGCGAAATTAACTTCTGATCAGCTTTCTTAAGTCAAAAACAAGTCAAAATGGCGTTGAATCAACTAAGTCCAATTGCTCAAGCTGAACTTGAAACCGGAACCACCACAAGACCACCAAAGTTGAAAGGAGCCGAAGACTTCGGTACTTGGAAGAATCGAATCAAGTCATTCTTAGAATTCACTGACTACAATCTATGGCTTTCTGTCATCGCTGAACCCCACGTTCCAACGGTGGTTCAAGGAGATGTGATAGTCAATAACAACGACCCCACAACCTTCACCAATGAAGACACAGCTCTAATACAACGCGACCGTCGTGCACATGCTGCCTTAACCATGGCTTTGTCAACTGACGACTGTAACATGTTTGAAGAATACAGAACTGCTAATGAACTCTGGCACGCTTTGATTGAACACTAGGAGGGAAATGAAGAGCTAATTGAGAGCAAAAGAGACATGGTGCAGAAGCAATACGACATGTTTGGTGGAATTCGTGGAGAAAGCCTCTCTGATCAAATCAGTCGTTTTCTGAATATGATGACCAAGATGAAAAGGCAGGAAATCCTGTCACTAATCGTGCCACCATAAAGAAGCTTCTGGACTCGCTTCCAAAGGAATGGAGCCTTCAATGCATGATGATAAAAAGGGATTTCCTCAACAACCCAAATCATGTAACTCTGTCCGATTTAATCAACACTCTGAAAGCTTTTGAAATGGACGTCAACAAACGCGAAATGAATACAGCTGGTTACTCCCCAAAGGCAGCTCAGACTTCTACTGGACTGAAGAATGTGGCATTTCTAGCTTCAGGAGGCACCAGTAAATAAGCCTCCGAGATGTCCTACTTTAACGTTTCCGCAAGCGTGTCAAAGGCTCCACAATCTAGTGATAAGGCTGCTGTGGTTGGTAATACTCAAGCTGTGAAAGTGTCAACTGAACATGTGGCACTTGTTAACATGTTTTTGAGTAGCTATGAAGCTCTAATGTCGGGAGAACTCAAGAAGGAGATGCTCACTACTGAAGACATGTATCAAGTTGATCCAGATGACATGGAGGAGATGGATTTGAAGTGGCAGATGGCTATGGTCACTTTAAGGTTAAAGAAGTTTCAGGATAAGACTGGGAAGCGTCTAGGTCTTGGAAAAGCTGGTTTTGATAAATCCAAGCTGAGATGTTACAACTGCAAAAATTTGGGTCACTTCAAGCGGGAGTGTCCTTTGTTGAAGGAGGGAAACACTGAAGCTGCTCCTGCCATAAAGCCAATTGCTATCGAAGAAAACAAGAACAATCCTACTCCCAACACACCAAAAGCTCTAGTTGTTGAAGATTATGATTGGGGTGAAGAAATTGCTGAAGCCAAGGAACAAGTCAACAAAGCTCTCATGGCAAAGATCTCAAGCGGGTCGTCATCAAAACAGTTTGAGAAACAGGCGGTTGGAATCCCAAAGGGGGACAACATTGCTGACAAGGGTCTGAAAAGCATTTTCATCTCCCCAGAGCCTGAGAAAGAAAAGAATTATGAAGAAGCTGAAAAACCCAAGGAGCATGTTTCTAAGGAGTCATCTGATGAGAAGAAAGAAAAGGGAAAAGTCTCAGCAGCAGCAATGAAAACTGAATCCTCCAAAGAAAAAGCTGACAAAGACTTGGTAAATAGTATTCCACATAACTTTAAAGTAAAGTTATGCACACCAGCATGCGTTGATGTCGTGGCACATTACAAATCTCTTAATCTAGAATTTGAGAGGCAAAAAGACAAAGCTTTAAAATTTAACAAAGAACTTAAACAGAACGAGGCCGCATATCAGAGAAAGTTGAATTCAACTTTAGCTGAAATGCAAACTCTAAAAGAATTTGTTTTTAGAGAAGATTTTATCATTAACGATCTCACAGATAAATTGGAAAAAGCTTTGAACTAAAAGAATAAATTACAAATTATCATAGACAAATGGAATGTCAGTCAGAAGGCCATTACTGACATCAAAAACTGCCAACGACCAACGTATGTAAAAGATGGGATCGGGTATAAGGATAGGCAGGGAAATGAAAGAAAACTTTTCTTTCCACCACATAGCAAAAACTATGTGCCTATGCCAACTCCTCATCCTGACAATGATTTCATTGATGAAAAGGCCTCTGTAGAACAAAATGATTCTTTCAAAAATGAAACAACCGCTAACATTCCTAAAAGTAATGCAGATCCAATTGTGTGTAAAGAAGATGTGTGCGATGAGGATGGAGACTGCGGCGGTTCAAAAATAGGAATAGGTTATTCAGGCGACAATTATTCCACTGTTAACTGGTTCGCCTGGAACTGTTCTAAGAAAAACAATATTCGGGATGAATGTAATAATTTAATTAGGACGGATGACTGTAATGGCCGCGTGCCTAAATTTAACTCTTTAGATGACTGTAAGGGCCATATGCCTACATTTGAGACCCGTGATCGTGAACATGCTATGTTTGAATGTCATGATTTAAATTCTGCATTTTGTGATGATAAAAATGTGTGTGAATCTCCTGTATTTGTGCCAGAGTTAAAAAAGAATAGCTTTGGAAAATTCCTCACCGAAGAAATTCCAGAATTTATTCCATCTCGAACAGGTATGACAGATTCAAAAAAGAAAGTCACTGAAGATAGCAGCAAAGAAGATTCAAGCTTTTCAGCCTCGGAAAAGGAAGAAGAAACTTCAAGTTCTAATGAAGAACAATAATCAGAAAACTCAAGTGAAGATCAAACAACAACAGAAGGTGAAAGCTTCGAAGATTCAAGTGACAAAACAATCGAAGATCAAAATTCAGAAAGTTCAAGTGAAAATTAAAGCTCCGATGATTCAGGTGACGAAGCAAGTGAAGATCAAAATTCAACTTCATCGGATTCCGACAATGATGAAGACTGTTCAGAAGATGAAAGCCGAGTTGACAAGAAAATGAAGAAAGCCGAGAGCTTAAGATACACTGCATCAAAAGATTCTTCAAAAAGCTCAAGACACTCATCACATACATCATCTTCTAACACCAAAAAGCCCAGACGTAAACGATGTTTTCGCTGTGGTCATTTAGGACATATAGCGAAACATTGTAAAAACAAGAATTTTTCTAAACCAGAATATGATTTTGTTAAGAATTTCACAGATCAGCTTGATTATCTTAAGAAATCTGTTAAAAATCTGGTTAATTCAACAGCTTATTTTTGGAAGCAAAAAGAGGACATCGTGGGTCAAAACCACAATAGATCCAAAGTGAAGCAAATCTGGGTTCCCAAATCAAACTAATTTGTGTATATTCTTGTATTTCAGAATAAACTCCAGAAATGGCTTCGAATGCTCATGGAATATATCTGGCATGTCGACAGCGGATGTTCAAGACACATGACAGGCTTAAAGGAACTTCTGAAAATTTTTCGTTTTATTGATGGTGATTTCGTGTCATTCCCTGGAGACGAGAAGGGAGGGAAGATCGTTGGAATAGGAGATGTTGTGTCTGAAGAACTCACTTTGGAAAATGTCAACTATGTTCCAGAATTGTGCTACAATCTTATGAGCGTATCACAAGTCTGTGATAAAGGAATATCGGTGCTTTTCAACGACATGGAATGTTTGTTTCTCAAACCTGAATATGTCGTTCCTGCAGAGATGATCATGCTCACAGCTCCAAGACAAAACAACACATACGTGCTCAACATGAAAAACGCCAAGACAAATGATAACTTGACTTGTTTAATCTCAAAGGCTTCAGAATCGGAGTCACTGCTTTGGCACAGGCGATTGGGGCATGTAAATTTCGAAAATATGAACAAACTCTCTAAGTTAAACTTAGTAAGAGGTCTTCCGATAAAAGAATTTCCTTTTTCTGAAAAATGTATAGCATGCGCCCAAGGAAAGCAACACAAGAAATCGCACAAGTCCAAAGCAGTGAACACGATTACTGCGCCTCTTCAATTAATGCATATGGATCTTTTTGGTCCAATAAGTGTTAAGAGTCTTGCTAAAATTTCCTACTGTTTGGTGATTACAGATGACTTCTCTCGTTTTTCATGGGTTTATTTTCTTGAAGCCAAGAGTGAGACGGCTGACATCCTTAAGTCATTCATTCCCTTGATTGAAAACGTGACCAGATTGAAAGTGAAGTCGATCAGAAGTGATAATGGATCCGAATTCAAGAATCAAACATTCATATCATTCTGTGCAGAAAAGGGAATTCATCTCCAATACAGTGCGGCTAGAACTCCTCAACAAAATGGAGTCGTTGAACGAAAGAACAGAAATTTAATCGAAGCCGCGAGAACTATGCTGGTGGATTCAAAGCTTCCAATCATCTTCTGGGCAGAAGCCGTGAATACAGCATGCTACGTTCTGAACAGAGTTCTCATTGTAAAACCTCATGGAAAAACTGCATATGAACTTCTCTTCAAAAGGAAGCCGCTCATCTATTTCTTCAGACCGTTTGGATGTTCTTGCACTCTTCTAAACACTCAAGAGAATCTTATCAAGTTCGAAGCAGTGGGTGACATATGCTACTTTATGGGGTATTCATAAACTCAGAAAGCCTACAGAGTCTACAACAAAAGGACAAAGATGGTGATTGAATCTTATTACGTTGACTTCCAAGAAGGAAACTACACTAACACTGGAAGTACTCTCGATTGGCTTTATGATGTGGGTGTAATTTTCAACACCTTTGAAATTCCAGAAGATGTTCCAGAAGCAGGACCTGCAGAAGCTGCTCAAGTTGAAACTCTGTTTGATTCTTCAGATATTGGTTTAACTCCTTTCACTACTCGCTTCTCTCCATTCTCTGCTGACCCACTTCTCTCTGTGGATGAAGTAAATGGTGACACTTCGCCTGAGAACACCCCTGAAAACGGTGCTTCTTCTTCACAGGCGAATATGGAAGAACCAACTCAAGAAGATGACCCTCCAGTAATCTACGTTGACGAACACTTCACCAACCTTCCATAGCAAATTGAGTCTCACACAAATGCAGGATACAAGACAAATCGCAATCATCCTCTTGAAAATGTCATAGGTGCAGTAGAAGAAGGAGTACGTACACGTGGTCAGTCATCAAGCATCAACAAAGGACTCTATGCAGCTTTGCTCTCGCAATCCATCCCTCGTGACATTGAAGAAGCCATTCAAGACTCTAGTTGGGTTCAAGCCATGCAGGAAGAACTATCTCAATTTCGCAAACTTAAAGTTTGGGAGTTAGTAGATTTACCTGAAGGAAAGTTTCCGATTGGTACAAAATGGGTCTTTCGTAACAAGATGGATGACCGTGGAGTAGTGATCAAGAACAAGGCTAGATTGGTGGTGCAAGGCTTTCGTCAGGAAGAAGGAATTGATTACGAAGAAGTTTTTGCTCTAGTTGCAAGATTGGAGGCAATCAGAATATTCCTGGCATACGTATCATACAGGAATTTCAAAGCTTTTCAGATGGACATAAAGAGTGCTTTTCTATATGGGAAGGTAAAGGAAGAAGTCTACGTGTGTCAGCCTCCGGGTTTCGAAGATCCTCATTTTCCAGGTCGTTACTACAAGTTGGACAAAGCCCTCTATGGTCTTCACCAAGCTCCACGTGCCTGGTACGAGACTCTGTCAACTTATCTTCTGAAGTGTGGGTACACCAGAGGAACGATTGACATGACTCTCTTCACCAAACGAATCGGAGAAGATGAAATGCTGGTTCAGATTTATGTGGACGATATCATCTTCGGGTCAACAAATGAGGAGTTATGTAAAGAATTCGAGACCGTGATGAAGGCAAAGTTCGAAATGAGCATGATGGGAGAACTCACGTTTTTCTTAGGGCTAGAAGTGAAACAAAAGGAGGACGGCATTCTTATTCATCAGGCTAAGTACATTCGGGATATTCTCGCAAAGTACAACATGAACGACTGCAAAGTTGCAAGCACCCTGTTCGCCTCTCAGACGGAGCTTACTCTAGATCCTCAAGGAAAACCAGTGAACAAGTCCTTTTACTGCTCAATGATAGGCTCTCTGATGTACTTAACTGCAAGCAGGCTTGACATTATGTGGGCAGTCTGTCTCTGTGCTCGCTTTCAGACAAATCCCAAAGAATCACATGAAACTGCTATGAAGCGAATCTTCCGCTATCTTAAAGGAACTCTAAAACTAGGTCTTTGGTATCCTAAAGATAGTAATTTTGATCTTATTGCTTATTCTGACAGTGATCATGCAGGTTGTAAAGTAGATCGCAAGTCTGTATCAGGAGGATGTCAATTCTTGGGAAATCGTCTGATTTCTTGGCAAAGAAAGAAGCAGACAACTGTGTCTACCTCCACTGCTCAAGCTGAGTACACTGCGGCCTACAGTTGCTGTTCACAAGTTCTCTGGATACAAAATCAGTTGTTGGATTATGGAATCAACATCATGAAGACTCCCATATTCATCGACAATGAAGCATCTCTGGGAATTGTGAAGAATCCCATCCACCATTCCAGAACAAAGTACATCGAAATTCGAATTCACGCAATTCGAGATGCCTACGAGAAAGGATACATTCAAGTGGTGCCAGTGGATACAACGCAGCAACGGGCCAACATTTTCACGAAAGCCTTTGATAAAACCCGATTCAACCAACTGGTAACCTGGTTGGAAATGGTTAATTTCCTTGAATGGAAATTAATCTAGTTGTCCAAAATCATTCGTAAATACTCTATCTTTTGTCCATATTAAAAAAAACGTTTGTTAAAAGTAAAACAAGTATCGTAAATCGTTGCCCACCAAAAAGATTTTCTGAACTTTAAAATTTCATTTGCGGGCAATGGACTTTCGAAAATAAAGATTTTAGGGGGGAATATTCCAGAAAATCAGAATTAGATGCTTATGTCTGACTCCTGTTAGAGGAAATGATAGAAAATTGCTAACACTTTGTCATTTCTTGAAAAACAGAAAACAAAAGAAATCGGGGTACCAAGCAACGACGTGTCGGTAGATTCAGCAACACCAACGAGTAAACTGCTGTTAGGGAGCAAAACATAACGTCTACACAAGGATTCTGGCTTTTCTCAGGCATTACGCATCATAGTGGGTAACACGTTGCGGCATATGGCTTAATGGTCTTAAATCTTGCGTTGATAGATTGTCAAAGTCTGAGATCTCGGGTCTTTATATTGGTTTTTCATTCGGGGATATCATAGTTGTTCTTCTGCTGCATCCAGATACATGCTGACCTAGATGCTATGATATCTTTTCAAAATAAGTGCCAAAATGGCCAAAACCTTAAAAATGGATTAGTTTAGTCTCTCTGCTGTACGAAAGTACTGACCTATTCACCAAACTATCTATCATCAAATCGTACCAAATCTGGTATATGTCTCCGCCCTCCGTAGTTTTCGGGATCTCTACTGTACGAAAGTACTGACCTGATCTCCACTCTATCGTTGAAAAGCAAAACGAATGAATCCAATATACTCACCTGTTATGAGGAACCTTTGTGCATACCTTGATCGTGGGGGTATGTCCTGATGTGGGACTCACGGGCGTAATTATTCTATTCTCAATAGCTTGTGTGTGGGCCATAGAAGTCTTGTCAATATTACCGAAAACATGATAACTGCGCTCTCCGAAGGCATGTTGAAAGAAGGATGCATGGATTTAAGCGGACAAACATACTGGCAGTTTTTCTTGTGCCTTGATTCGCTAATAATAATAATAAATAAGGAATTGACAAGTGTTGACAATATGATCTTCTGCAGGTAAGTCGACGAGCGTCAAAAGTATCAAGAAAATCAGCTAAAAATGGAACCTCCCAGAATTGATAAACGAAGTTCGGAGTCAAAATGGCCCAAATTTTTCTCTAGTTTGTAAATATTTCATAATTTATGCTATTTTAAACAAAAATGGGCACGTTTTTCGAGAAAGTTTGAAATTCACGAGCGCATTTAAAAGTTGATTTTGAAATAGAGTGGTTATTCCCATCCACGGCGAAATTAAGATACCAGCGAAATTATTAATTTCGCTGGTCATATTTTTTAATATATATATGGACATAACCGACTCTCTTTCAAATTTTTCAAACATTTCTTTCATCCTCCTCTCTAATAACCGGTTCAAAATCAAAATTTGTTCAAGACTCTCTTTATTCAAAAATTTCGATCTCATTTGTTGGTCAAGATCATAGGTAAAATATTTTATCTTGATCATTGCTTACAGACCAACACATGTGTCGGATCTTGTTAGAACTTATTGTGTTCGGTTTCTTCCTTTTGAAGTTCATGACTGAAGATCTTGAATCTGTAGTTTTAGGGTGTGTTGTAAATGATCAAACCAGTCTAAATGTGATTTCAAAATGCTCGTTCATGTTTAGAATAGTCTGCGATCGATGATTCATCCACATGAGATATCAGTTAGGGGGTTTATAAGGGTTTATCAAGAAATCTTTGATGCTAGCGAAATAATGATGATTATAGTGAAGAATGTGGCGAAATTATCATGGATCGGGGGATCTCAAAAGTCTCGAACGCGAGTTCGAGCAACCGGCGAAATGATTTATTTCGCCGGTAAGACAGCCTAGACAATTGTCTTCGCTGCTCGATCGTTTCGAGAACTAAACCTACCTTCGCCGGCTGTTGCCAGCGAAATTAAGTTTGGGTGACTTCAGTATTGCCGGCGAAAACATCCTTTACCCGACATTGTCGCCGGCGAAATAGCCTGATCTCGGCAATGATCATCAGCGAAGACATTCTTTGGGTTTATCAGCGATTTTGTCCTTTGTTTTGTTTAACCTTGAAATTATTTTATCTTTTGTAAATATTTTTTTAAATACCAAAATCAAATTATCTTTTATATATAATCTAAAATGTTTGTAAATAGTTTCTAAAATATATTTTTCTTATATGATATGTAAATATCCTTCTTAATTATTTTGCTATATATTTCATAGTTTTTCGTAGAAAATAATATATCTTTATGTCGAAAAGTTTCTAACTTAGCTCGTTTTTGTTGTGTCGGAAACAGGATGGTGAAAATTGTCGAGTGGGATAAGACATTGAAGCATAATCAGAGTATCAATCTTGAGAAAGTACCACAGGATTTCCAAGACGCAGCAAGATGGATACAGTCAAGCAGGATTGGCTACGCGGTTGAAACAGAAGTTCCCATTTATCGAATCCATATTCAAGAGTTCTGGCAAACCGCAAAACCCGAAACTATCAACAAAGCCAGAGGGATATCTGCAACGGTCCGCAACAAACGTGTGATTGTGACTAAAGAGAGGATTCGCACTGTTCTGAAGCTGAAAGATAACGCACCAGATCCGATCAGCTTGAACAAGGACGATGTTTTGGATGGTTTTTGTGGCATAGGATACGTGGGAGACTTCAGTCAAAAGAAAGAGATAAAAAGAAATGGACTCACAAGAGATTGGAGATTCATAGTACACGTAATTGCTATGAGCATAGCTCATCGTAAAGGTGGATATGACGGCCTGAATCTGGAGTGGTCGGCAGCAATGTTGAACTTGTGTTTGAATCAAAAGTTCAACCTCTCTGGTCTAATCTTCAATTACATGCTCGAGAATGTAAGAGGGCCGACTTGGGCAATGTATCCCAGATTCATCCAGATGCTGATCAACGATCAATATGACAAACCGCCGCATGATGGAAACCTTTACACCTTTCATGTTCCCACAAGTCGACAATACACAGAGATCAAAACGAACGAATGGGTATTGTTACATGACTGGATGTATACTGCAGAAAGACTGCCGTTGGTCAAAGAAGCTTACAAAAAGTACAGAGAAGCAGTTCAAGCAAAACAACAAAGAATCGCGCAAGAGGCTGCAGAAAAAGAAAAAGAACAATTGAAAGGAAAAAGAAAAGGAAAGCAAGCAGTAGACGATGAACCTCCAAAGAAGAAGAAATCCTCTGAAAACCCAGAAAGACTTATGGGAGCAAGCTTCAGAGATGCAGATTCAGAGGAACATCGTCGTCATATTCAAGATATGCGGGAAATTCACGCAATGCAAGAAAAGGAAAAGAGAGAAAAGAAGCTTGAAAGACGAGAAATGTCATTATCTGAACGACCAGATGTAGTAACAGAAGAAGTACAAACACTGGATGATTTTGTTGACACATTACTAGTCGATCCAGAAGAAATTTTTGCAAGCAAGTCAACTCCCCAAAAGAAAAAGTCAACAGATGAAGGACCTTCTAGATTTCCCCAAGTAAAACCTACAAGGATCTCAAAGCCTCCCGTGCCTCCACAAAGAGTTCGTCCATTCCAAGATTTATATGATAAACTTGTCAAAGAGACCGGTCCAACTTCAGCTAAAGAAATCTGTCTCCTAAAGAATCAAGTGAACGATACAAACATCTTAAGAGAAAAGCTGAAAGATCAAAGAAAGAAAAACAAAGAGTTGCATGCTTACGTCTCCGGTCAATCACAATACATAAGGTTTCAGCAGCATGGGATAGAGAAGTTATACAGAATGATGAAGAAAATATGTGCAAAAATTGAGATAGAGCCCATGTTCTCTTTCGCTGATATCTTCGACTTTGAGGCTTTTAAGGAGGAGGAAGCAGATAGAAAGAAGAAAGAAGCTGAAACAAAGAAACGTCGTCTGGAGTCAACAGAAAAAGCAACTGAAGGAGACGAGAGCGACGAAGAAGAGATAGACAGGGATGAAATGCCTGCAAAATTTATTGAGTGGGGATTAGAAGAGGAAGTTGTGTATGAGCAAGAAGATGGAAAGACTTTCACCCCACAGCATCCCGAATGGTTTAAAAATGAAAGAGAAAAGCTTCCTGATTTTTATCAAGTAGTAACTGTTGAAAAGACAGAAGCTACAGATAAAATTATCAGTTGGATGTATAGCAATCTCAAAGGAATGTTTGTGGTCAAAAGAAGAGGTGGTGTAATTCAGTACTTTCGAACAGGTATGATCTCTTTTCTCTTCCAAGGTGGGATTTACGCAAACTTGGCCGACTGGATATGTTAAATCCAGAAGATAGAAGCGTTGGTGGGGACTTTGAGCGCATAATTGCCAAAGAATGCAACAAAGGTTTCCCAAATTTCAAGCCGCAGCGTCCCAGAAGGAGAGTGTCCAAAACAACAAAAGATCCTATTACTGGAAAAGGTAAGGTGACGTGGGTTATTAACCCTGCTAAAGTTGTCACAAGAATTAAGCTTCCAGAAGAAGTTCCAGTATGCCTAAACAAGTTCAAGAAATGGTTCTATGATAGCCACACTGGTGAAGAAGTGATCCGATCAACCGAAAATGAAGATATTCGAATATTGAATCCAATGGATGTATTTATGTTTGGACTCTCTGACCTAACAGTGCTGAATGCAAGTCGTATAAATGTTGGAGCTGGAAACGCTAATCTTGAAGATTCCATGTTATTTCAAAGGGCAGTGGATAGAGCTTGGAAGATAAAAACAGAGATGCTCGACATCGTTGATAAAATCGAGAAAAGGAAGGAAGCTGATGAAAAGAAGAAGGAAGAAAGAAAGAAGAAAAAGCACGAAAGAAAGAAAGCGAAGTCTTCCTCATCAACAAAAGAACCCACCACAACTTCTCAAACAACATCATCACCTCCGGCCTCATCCACGTATGAGGCCATTATGGAGGAACCACCGTCAACAAGTGAAGCTATTTTAACACAAGAAACTCCCGCCACAACAATCGAAGTTCAAGCAACACCAGAAGCAACAGGGAATGAAGAAGTCCCTCCAGAGCCCGAGAAGAAAGCTGCAGACAATCCAGTGGAAACTACTGAGGAATAGGGATGGCAAAAATACCCGAGTCCGACGGGTATACCCGAAACCCGACACAAATGGGACGGATATACCTGATACCCGACGGGTATTGGGCCGGGTATGGGATTAGTTTTAAAAATTTTCGCGGGTATGGGTCGGGTATGGGATTAGGTGATACCCGACCCGATTACCCGAAACCATATACCCGTTTACCCGAACTATATACCCGATTTTTTTAATTTATACTTTTATTTTCCATTAACCCTTGTCTATTAGTGATTTATTTTAGTATGTTCATAATGTGAAAAAATAAATTTTCTTTTAGTATATGCATTAGATAATTATTTATATTTTGTATGTTGTGAAGTATATATGCATGTGAGTGTATAAGTATTATAATGTTATTATTAATTTATGATAAAACTTATATGTATGTAATGTACATTTTTAATTTATAATAGTTGTATGAATAAGATAATATAATAATTACAATAGTAAAAAATGTATTTAGAAATCCCAACTTATATCTTTTAACAAATTAATGGGTAAACCCGATACCCGCGGGTATACCCGATACCCAACGGGTAATTACCCGACAAGTACCCGACGGGTATTGGGTCGGGTATGGGACGTGATTTTATAACCGGGTATGGGTATGGGATTACCAATACCCGACCCGAACCCGACCCATTGCCATCCCTACTGAGGAATGAAAAACAAGTATGCAACGATCTAGGGGGTTATTGTTGGAACTTATGAGATCGTTCATACTTGTACTGGATTAGTTTCATTATAGTTTGTAGCTTATTTTAAAGTCTAGGGGCATATTTTGTAATTTAATGAAAGTAGCAAACCTAACCTAGTGTAGATAATATGCCAGCATAATTATAATTATGCTGACAAGTCAGGATCTATATAAACCCATGTAATGTTGCCCTAGCCAAGCTTTTGGCTCTTTTGGTGAATATTAGTGTTGTTTACATTCAATCTCTACTATTGTGCTTAAATCAGATTTCCAAGGTGCTTCATTGATTTAACTTCTTGTTTGGATTCAATACAACACTTGTTGTATTCATCATACCATTAGCTTCATCTTCATTCTTGATTCTTCTTAACTTTTCATAGTACAAACACTTAATCAATAGGTGTTTTGGACTAAAACAATCAACCACTGTGATCCGGATTGATATTGGGATCTTCATATAAGTCTCGTATAAACCTCGTATAAGTCTCATATAGGTCTTGTATATGCCTATAGGCCTATATGGGTGTTCTATGGTATCCTATAGTATCGTATCGTATTGCATCATATAGTCTAGTATAATTCTCGTATAGGTTTCCTCTAGGTCTTGTATATGCCTATAGGCTTATACGGGACCTAAACCACACATATAGTTCTATACGGGACCTAAACCACACCTATAGGCATATGCGGGACCTAAACCACACCTATAGGCCTATACGCGACGTATACTGCATCTATAGGCTTATACGGGTGTTGTATGGTATCCTATAGTATCATATCGTATTGCATCATATAGTATCGTATAGTGTATAGTATAAGTATCGTATAGGTTCCCTATAGGTATTGTATATGCCTATAGGCCTACACGGGACCTAAACCACACCTATGATATTTAAACGTTTATAGCATTCGAACCGCAGTAGACGTGGTATAATAATTTAATTTAAACGATAACAATATAATACATTTGAACCGTATATACGTTTTTCAAAAAAAAATTAGCGGTATATAATATTAATGGTATAACATTAACAATTATATATTTAAGCGATTTAACGTTGGAACCGGGTGAGAATTTATAACACAAATACATCAAAATAACCAAAAAAAATTTGATGGGTTATGTATGTTGCGTATAGCTATATACGCAGCGTATATAAACCCTGTTGTGTGTGCCAATAATTGCTGGGCAGGCTCTGAATTCCATGTAACTTATACGCTGCGTATAGTTCTATACATAGCGTAGGTAAAGATAGGGTTTGATTTACAAATAGCCATATTGGTGTGCAAATAGCTAAACCCTTTATTATTTCTTTTAATAAATATGAGGCTGGCCACTTTGCTTCATGGGTCGTGCGGAGAGCATGACGACTCTTTCTACTTTTGTTTTTCCTCTTTTTTAGTTTAATGATGACTTATATAAAAATATTCGTATCTCTAACTTATCTTCTATAAATGTCAAGTGAAACTTTCGAGTCAAATTACAAGCTGTTTATCCGTACTAATGGCACATGTTAGCCGGCAATCATTAACCTTCGTAGTCAAGAGACATGCACCGGAGCTGATAGCTCCGTCAACGCCCACGCCTCGAGAAGTGAGGCTACTCTCTGACATTGACGATCAGGCGGGGCTCCGGCATCTGATCCCAGTTATTCAGTTTTATCCCAAGAACCCGAAAATGGGAAACACAAATCCAGCAAGTGTGATCAGGGATGCTTTGGCGAAGGTACTAGTGTTCTATTACCCGCTTGCTGGCCGTATAAGGGAAGGTCCAGGGAGGAAGCTGATGGTGGATTGCACCTGCGAGGGCGTGGTTTTTATCGAGGCGGAGGCAGACGTTACGTTGGAGCAGTTCGGGAAGCCACTTCATCCCCCGTTTCCATGTCTAGAAAACCTGCTTTGTGATCTTTCAGGCTCCGGTAGCGTCGTCGGTTCTCCATTGGTACAGATTCAGGTGATGCTTTTTTTCTGTAAATTTCTTTTATTCCATTTCGTCTTTGAACCTAAAACCTCCCTCTCTCATGATGTTTAAAGGCTTTGCATTTACCAATGGACCACCACCTCATTGGTCCACCCAACTAACGTTATTCTTTAGATTTGCACCGGTAAACCAACCAACCCATAAAACGACAAATTAACAACCGTGTGCCATTTCAGCTGTAGCTGAGAGCTTGAGAAGAAGAGACTCTTGTCTCTTGGAGAAAAGGCCAGTGTTCAAATCCTAGGATAGTGCGTAATTTAGTATATTTATTGGTCTAGTTTAGACTTTAAAAGTAGAACTGATAGTAACATTTGCCGTTAAAAAAACACACAACCGTGTAAAAAGTTCAGGTCATGCTTTTTGCATATAGTTAGGGTTTTGCTTCTGCTTTCTAAATGTAAAAAATGAGAAGAAGCATTAGTTGTTTTAATAGTATAGATGATTTTCTACTTCAAAATTTAAAAGTAAAATGTTCTTATGAATATAAGCGTGATTTTATTATAATAAAACAACATTAATTACTATAATTTTGTTATAGAAGGTACGATATAATTTTTATTTTTATATGTAACGTAATTGATTGATTAGTTATATTGTATTACAGTGCATGAGTTTAGTTTTATTCTTAACTTATGTATTCTAAGAATTTTTTTTTCAGTTTAAATATGAAACAAAATATATATAACTGTATTTGATGCTTGCTTAATTAAAAAAAAATATAACTAAGTAATAGAATACTAAATTATCAAACGTGTATGCTATTAACACTTACACATAAATATAATGTAGAGATTGGCCCACTTCTGAGAAGATAAGTGGATCCTTTTAATGAAATATGAACACTTACATATAAGAAATGTACTTGAAAATGATTATTTTCGTGTAGATTAGGATTATTTTTTCATCAATGGTGTACTTGTTCATAAAAACTAAAAAAATATTAAATGATACAAAGTCTTAGCATATAACTAACCATGTAACTAACCTTTTATTGATAGGTGACACGCTTGTTATGTGGAGGTTTTATTTTTACTTCACAAGTCTATCATACCGTAGGTGACGGAATTGGAATGTCACAATTCACAATGGCGTTAGGTGAAATGGCACGGGGTGCAGTTGCGCCGTCAATATTACCTGTCTGGGATAGGGAATTTCTTTATGCTAGGGATCCACCATGTGTCACATTTTCTCACCCTGAGTATAATGATATGGTCGGTACCAAAGAGAACATAATCACCATTAAGGAAATGACTGAACAATCATTTTTCTTTGGGCCAACTGAGATATCAGCCCTTCGTAGGTTTGTTCCTGAACACCTAAAAGGTTGCACCACCTTTGAGGTGCTAACAGCTAGTCTTTGGCGTTGTCGTACTATTGCTTTACAACCAAGTCCAGAAGAGGATATTAGTCTAATGTTCTTTGTCAATTCACGTGGCAAGTTCAATCCTCCTATCCTTGTTGGCTATTATGGAAATTGTATCGTTTTACCATGTGTGGTTTCAAAAGCCGAAGATCTATGCAATAAACCATTAGGTTATGTATTAGAACTTGTAATGAAGGCAAAAGCTAGGGTCACTGAAGAGTACGTGAGGTCAACAATAGATCTTATGGTTCTCAAAGGACGACCTCATTACAAAACCGATTCGACCTACATAGTAACAAACCTTACTAGAGTTGGACTTAACAAAGCTAACTTTGGGTGGGGAGAAGCAATCTATGCGGGGCCTCCTAACGATGATCAAGATATCCCTGGTCTCTTTTCTATGTATATGCCTTCTACAAATGAGAATGGGGACTCTGGAATTGTTGTACTCATTGGTTTACCAATCCCCGCGATGGAGTTATTTATCAAAGAACTTAAAGTTATGTTGACTTAGGGTAATAACAATAAAAAAGTCAATTGTTCGTAAGACTTTATATGTACATTTGTACCGCTACTTTGCCATATCTCTAGATAACCAATAAAAGTGTTACCTTGTATATTACCATTTATACTTGGTGTAAATCAATAAACTTTTGTAATCATTTTATTGAAATTGCATGACTTGATTGTTAGTATTGTTATGAACTCATTAAAGTTAAGATTTTCTTGCATTATTGACATTGTGAGATGATAATTGGTAATGGTTTTGATTAATGTTAGGGTTTGTTAATTGTTTATTTATAAAAGATACATTTTTAACCAAGATTCATATCTCGAAGGTTTTCTTACAACATTTACATATGATAGATGAATGTTGATGTCTCCAGTTAGGTTTTCAAATTAACAAATTCAAGAAATCAATTGTGTGTAGTTAAAGATCAACCCTTTTGTGTATGTTTGCCCTAATTACTTGGCATCTCACGCTCAGGTGTGATTAGTTCCTTACATACTTGTTAATAGTTAATCAACCTTTCATTAACATCAAACAACATTCTTAATCAAATCAAGCAAAGATCATTGCAAACTTTATAATTGCTATGTACATTTGTTTCATAAATAGTTTAGAAAATCAAACAACTCGTATAATACTGACCAATTGCTCCTGGTGGATACAAATCAAGCAACATTCTTAATTAAATCAAGCAAAGAGCATAGCAAGCCTTATAATTGTTTTGTGCATTTGTTTTATAAATAGTTTAGATTACTAAACAACTCATGTAATACTGACCCCATGCTCCTTGTGGATACGATACATGACTACCTAGCTACCTAGGTTAATTGGGTTTTTGTTGATTGCAATAACACGATCATCAAGTGTAAGATGTTTTGAGAAGTCCTCGTTGTAGTCTATAACTTGAGCAAATTTTAAACAACATATGGATAGGAAGAAGTGATTAGGATGATCCAAATTTTTGCCCATAAGACTAAACCGTAGATGATTGTCTAAAATACCACTCATAAGGTATCTTCTTAAAAACACTAGCTAAATGTAATCGGTCATTTAAAATAATCCCATAAAAAAGTTAATTACTTAATAACAATAACTAATTGTGTTTAATCATCTTGTTTAATAAGGACAAGAAGGAAGTTCAAAAGACAGCAATTCGACCACATCATGTGTTGCATAATGCTACAGAATTCCGAGATGGCTACAAACTTAAGCACTTGTAAAGATAGAACTAAACATTTAACAACACGTCCTGTATGGTTAAAATAACATATCTTTCCACATAAATAAAAGAACTAAAAAACTTTAATTATTACACAATAAACTTACCTTGTAAACTGCTAACAACTTCCACCATGGATTTAAATTAATTTAGATTTTATATGGGTTTTTAGTGGATTAAGATATTATTGTCTCAGTTTACAAAATTGTCATTGAGGTGTTTGGTGTTGCGTTTCCAAAATAGATTATGCGTTTTCAAAATAGATTTTGCGTTTTCAAAACAGCGTTTTGAAAAAACATGTAGGTACATGCTTCTCCAAAACTGCGTTTTTGAGGCAGATAATCACTTTTTCATCCAAACACTTTTTAGATTATTTATGTTTTACAAACGCAATATTCAAATAATCATTTCAAAACGTAATCCCAAACGCCATCTAATTCTCATGTGGATTATGCAGGAAGGTACCAACATAAGAGCAGCACTTGCAAGTAACAATATAGTCAAGGTATTTATGATCACATGTCACCAAATTTCTAAGAAACATTTTTATTAAACCAAGTTTCGGCCTGTTTAACCGATCAAAGAGTTCAAAGTCTGAATTTTTTTAAGCTCCCAACCAAAGCCGAGCTGAAAACAGTGCTTGATAAAGTTGTTGATTTCTTTGGTGATGCCAAAGAGTCATTCAGGAAATTGACTCATTTGCGTGGAGGTCGGAGATGGATAGACTTCCTACAGTGGAGGCGTTAAAGAAGAGAAACATCGATGTTAGCTTCGATGGATGCGTTTCTTGCAGTTGTAGGCAAGAGACTTCAGACCATTTATTTTCTGGTTGCATGGTGGTTTGGCAATGGGTTTGTAATTTGTGTAAAATCGCTTATACTTTTGGCTTCTTGGTTAGGGACCCGTTGGAGTTCCAAAATTATATTGGTCTCGGAGTGCTCAGGAAGAAACTTGTTTATGGCATTATCATCTTAGCATGTCGGTGCATTTGGAATTCCAAAAATGAGAAGATTTTTTCGAATAAAGACCGGAGAATTGAAGACATCACGAGTAGAATTAAATCTTATGGTTTTCTATGTTTCAAGAATAGATCTAAATATAAATCTACTTCATTGAAACGATTGGTGTAATTTTGACTTTGTTTGATTCCGTTGTAGTCCCCTGTTGTACTGTCCTCGCGTGTTTGTGAGGCGGTGGTTTATGAATGAAGTATACATTTTGAAAAAAAAAGAATAAAGGACATGTGATTCACTGGACAATGTCACAAACAAATTACAAAAGCAGGTTTCACACCCAATTTTTTTTGTTCAATATTGTCAATCAGGGCTGGCTCTTGGGCCGGTCAACTCGTTCCGTCGCTTGAGACCCAAATTTTCAAAGGTCCCGAAAGGTTTCTATAAGCTTTTAAATATATACTAAATTATATATTTAATATATGAATCCACTTATCTAACATTAATAAAAGAGTCCACTTAATGCCACATGACATCTAATTCTACAAAAGACACTCAATAATGTCATATGGCATGTTTTCTATCAATTCATTAATATTAATGATATTATTAATTAACTAATATCTAATTCTAATTTATAATTAAAAAATATATACATTATCTTTAATTTTAAAACCTTTGATTTTACTAAAAGACTATCAATAATGCCACATGAAATTTTGTCTATCAATTCATTAATATTAATGATATTATAAATTAATTAATATCTAAATCAAATTTATAATTAAAAAATATATAAATTATCTATAAATTTTAAAACCGCTGATTTTATTACTTGTTAAAATGGGTAAGCATAATCTCAAATGACATTTTCTCCATCAATTCATTAATATTAATGATATTTTTAATTAATATCTAACTTTAATTTATAATTAAAAAATATATAAATTATCTATAATATTATAACCTTTGATTTTATTATTTCTTACAATGGATAAGCATATGGTTTAGTTTACGTTATCTGTTTTGCGTAAATCAAGCTTGAGAAAAAAATAATTGCTATTATCTAAGAAACATGGTGTTACGCTATTAAAGTGTTATTTTTTATAGTGTTACGTTATTAAAAATGTTATTTTCTATAATTATATACATCAATATTTCATATCAACACCACAAAAAATATGTAAAATAATAACACTCGCATTTGAGTTTATATATTAGAAATAATGTAGTGAAGTGATTATTTCAACTAAATATTTTGTGATGAATTTATCTATGAATTCATACAAAAATTAATTAATTAATAATATTATTAATGAACTGAAAGAGAGAATACTATACGACTCTAAGTGAAATTTTTATTAGAATTAGATATACCATTACCCATCATAATCCAACTCCATCACCACCCTTTTCAGGCACAAACTCTATCTCAATTAAGATTTACGAACATTCTCATTACCATCCCAAAATTTTAAAGAAACCTTTATGTGTTAATCAGTTTTTTTTATACTTCGTCTCATTCCCCAAGATAAGGATGAGATTTGAGAATTTTCTTCACATTCTTTACGATCGTATCATAACATAATATAGAAGTTTAATTGTTATATAAATATATATTTTATGTATATCTAATTATTATTACTAAAGTAACAAAATAAATATAAAGTATTAATGTTATATTGTCTTTAACTTGGTATGGATAGTTCATGTTAGGGTAGTATGTGTTTATATCAAAGTTTATTTTTAACATGTGCAATATCAAGAGCAATTCAAATTCTGTAATTATTCTGCTCTTCAAATACAACCAACCTTATCATTCAACTCGTGTGAGAAACGGGACTATAAACTAGTTATGTAACAAAGTGTTGGTGGTGGAGTGGAAAAACCATCTCAAGATAATGTAAAAGTCTCAAGTTCAAGTTTTGTCACTATCTCAGAAAAGTGTTTGTGAGGCCGTGATTTCTGAATGAAGTATACGTTTAAAAAAAAAGAATAAAGGACATGTGATTCACCGGACAATGTCACAAACAAATTACAAAAGTAGGTTTCACACCCAAATTTTTTTGTGCTCAATATTGTCAATCAGGGCCGGCTCTTGGGCCGGTCAACCCGTGTCGTCGCTTGAGTCCCAAATTTTCAAAGGGCCCGAAAGGTTTCTATAAGCTTTTAAATATATACTAAATTATATATTTAATATATGAATCCACTTAAATGTAAAAAAAATGTTAGTGGTTGAGTGGAAAAACAATCTCATGATAATGTAAACGTAAAAGTCTCAAGTTCAAGTCCTGTCTTCATTTTGCCTTTACCATAATTTTCGGCCTAATTTTTTTTGTTACCCGAGGCGTAAATTGTTTTAAGAGTTCTCAAGGATATCAATAGTACATAATCGGTGTTAGACTGTGGGGTATGAGGCGGGGGTTGGGGCGTGGGTTGGCTAGCGATCCTATGTGGTCGGCTCAAGGGGCGGGAGTTTAAGGCGGGCGTGGGGCCGGCTAGCGATCCTATGTGGTCGGCTCCTATTCACTTGTTGGCTAGGTCATAGCGGTGGGCATTTAAATTTCAAATTATAACCGTTTGGCCAAGCCAAGCGGTTCACCCACCCAACATCGCTATATATATTACCCCAACCCCACCGGCTGTCCGCTACCCCAACCCAAACACACTTGATCGATGGCCTCTTGGACACACGAAGAAGAGCTAGCTCTTGTCACGAGCGTCGTTGACGCAATGAAGGGCCGACAACCCGATGAAATGCGTTACTGGCCGGAAGCTTTTGCTAGCTACCGGCATAACGTGGGAAACGACCGGCACAACTTAAACGCGTGCCAACATAAATGGTGCGAGCTACGGCCGAAGCTTGATCGTTTCAAAGCCTACTACGAAGCTGTTCCGAGCGGTGAGATAAGCCACGAAGATCGGGTGGCGGTGGCGAACATCGAGTTTCGGGGCAAGGAGCGGAAGACGTTCGACAAGCTCGCTCTTTTTGAAATTTACCTAACGCTCTAGTTTTTTTTTTTTTTTTTTTGTAATCCTTTTTAGGTTTTTTTGTAATTTTTATGAATTTTGTAATTTTTAGGAATTTAATAAAATTTTAGGTTTTTTTTTAATGTTGTATGTATTTTTTTAATTTTTGTATTTTTTTTAATAAACTGCCAAGCCACGCGGGCTAGCCACGCCCCGCCATACCCCACGAACACCTCCCCCACCGGTGTGTGGGGGGGGCTCGAACTCCACGTGTCAACTCATGCCCCCAACCCCCGTCCCACCATACCCCACGTTCTTAATCGTTATGTCCCCGACTCCCTTCAAACGTTGAATGATTATTTCTTTCATACAAACCGATTACAGACACAATGAAGAGCCTGCAAACACAACGACCGAACTTAAACATTTAAATTAGGGAGCTGAAAATATTATAAATTAAGAAATTAAGTTCTTACAATAAGAAGACAAAACATACATAATATTTTTCAAAGCTAATGTGCTAAACACACACCTCGAAAGATAAAATTAAGGGTCGAGACCCCTCCTCGCCCATGTGCATGCACAGCTAACATGGAATCCTGGATTAGCTTTTATTAACGGTTGACACTTAGTAGACCATTAACTTAAAAACATAAATAAATTAATTACACACAAGGAAAGATTAGATACCGACTAGGCAGGTGACATGCCTGCAAAAGTAACATGTTTAGCTTACTACAATTAATTGGTAAACCCTTAAGACTAGTAATTTATTTTTATTTTTCTGTTTTGATATAAAAAAAGGGTATACTTTAAGGCCCCAAACATTAAGCACCATTATTGCTTTTCATTAACCGTGAAGCGAAAGTAAAACAGCTTGCGTTGTACATCAATACATCATCATTGTTGATCCCCTGGATTCTTCTTGTTGGTTGGCACCAGTATTAAAGCTGTTTTTTTCCTAATAGCCAACCCGAAAATCTCTTCCAATTCAACATCAGTACTGGGCCCGATCCCACTCGGGTGTTCCCAATTGAAATGGTACAATAACTGAGCCAAAGCTAGCTCGACGGTAGCCAATCCAAATGCACTACCGGGACACCCTCGCCTTCCACTTCCAAATGGTAAAAACCGAAAGTCATGACCTTTAAAGTCAATATCCTTCCCCACAAACCTCTCAGGGTCATACACCAAAGGATTCTCCCACAAGTTTGGGTCACGTCCTATTGCATATGCATTGACCAAAACCCGGGTTTTTTCGGGCACGTCGTACCCGTTTAGGGTGCATCTTTGCATCGACTCTCGAGGAACCAGAAGCGGGGCTGCAGGGTGTAACCGCATAGTTTCCTTGATTACACATGTTAAGTAATGAAATTGGTGAAGGTGGCGTTCTTCAACCTCCCCTTTGCTTCCTACAATTCCTCTTATTTCATCTTGTGCTTTCTTCATTACTTTTGGATGTAGTACTAGTTCTGTCATTGCCCATTCCAGAGTTGCTGATGTTGTGTCTGTTCCTGCTACAAACATGTCCTGTAACAATGTTGCATAAGGTACTAACACGGATGCATGATGTTACTAATTAATAAAAAAAAACCCAAAACCGACCAAATTGCATTGAACTGCAGTCTTGGTTGTATAAGAGCATTCATATCCATTCCACCATATTTTCATCCTAAATTACACTAAAAAACACTACATTTTCTCTCTCATTTTCAATTAAAGAATATTTTTTTAAACGTTTATCATTACATTTTTCTCTCTTTCACTCACAACCACTTATAAAATATATTAAAAATTATAGGGGGTGAACAGTGTCCCCCCAAATATACAGATAAACAGTAACATTTTCTCTCTCCTTGACTCACAACCACTTTTTATACTTTTTACATTATAAAAACTCCACACACAGAATTTGATGGAATGGATGTGAATGCTCTAATCGTGTAGGTACCCGATTACCCATGTTAAAAATTACTTGTTGGGATTCTCATATATTTAGAATTTTATATATTTTTATTATCGAAGTGAAGAAACACGGAATCACCGACAGATAGATACCAGAACAAGAGCTTTAAGATTAGCATCAGTAATGGGAACCTCCAAATCATGCTGCTGTTGAACACGAAGCAAAACATCAACGAAGTCTTCTTTTCCGGGTTCAACTTTGTTCTTCAAGTGCTCATTTATTATATCATCACAAACCTCCGTCAAATCTTTTAAATTCTTTATCAACCTCCTCTTCATCCCACTCACCGTGTTAACCCACTCCAACTCGGGATAAAACTCGCCTAAACCAAACCCAGCAAACAACGCTTGAGTTTCACTCAAAACACTCACCAAATTTTTCTTTTTCGCCCCGGGAACAAATCGTTTTCCAAACGCAACTCGACAAAGCATGTCGTTAGCCAACTGGAAAATTAACTCGCTCAAATCAGTTTCAACCCCTGAACGAGTTGACACAGCTTGAACCAACCGAGTCACTTCCTCGTTTCTAACGAGTTGGAACGAGTTTACTCGTTTTGGACTCAGTAACTCGGTGACACAAATTTTCCGGGCTTGGCGCCAATACGGGCCGTATTTCGAAAACGTGACGTCCGAGCAACCAAATGATAGGTATTGAGCGGAAATGAGTTGCGGGCGGTTTGCGAAAACGTGATCATGGGTTTTGAGGACTAGTTCCGCGAGTTGGGCTGATGATACAACGATTGTTGGGACTTGACCAAGTCGAAGGTAGAAAATGGGACCGAGTTGGTTGGCAAGACGGGCAAAGGCTTGGTGGGGCAGATCGGTGAGGTAGTGGAGGTGGCCGATAACGGGGAGTCCGCGCGGTGATGGTGGGAGATGGGTGGCCGAAGTTGAGGGTTTCCGGCACCGGAGAAAGTACGTAATTGTGGTAAAGGATACAAGGGACATGCAAACGACTGCAAAGGTAAAATCGTCCATATTTAGTTGCTGATAAGATAATGCCTGTTTTGGGGACATATATATTTCTAATTTCACATTTAATTAAATACGTTCTTGTTCTTGCCTTTATAGCCTAGTAGCATATTAGGGTTAAAAAAATTTAAAACCAATAGATCTTATGTTTGATTCTCAAAAGGGTGGTTTTTCTTATATTTATCGTGTTTCATGAGTGATCCAATTTTTCTGTTTAAAAAATAATAAAAAATAAAAAAAACTAATTGAATTATTTTTATTCTAAATAAAAAAAAGTCAACACTTCCTGATTTGACATTTAATTTAAAAAAAACAAGCCTCTTGACGTTTAAATAAATATTTTTTTTTTCTAAATACTTAAACTATTTTTTATTTTAAATATTTAAAAAAGTCAATGTTTGCATCTTGATTTGACATTTAATTTAAATACATAAAAAAGTTAAAGCTTGTCTTCTGATTTGATTTTTTTGAGATTGCACACTTTTTGTGTAGATAGTCAACCCAAAAATAATTTTTTTGTTTTATATGCACATCCTGTAATGTTGGGCTGTGGTCAAATTAAGGCGTTTTGGTCCGGTTAACCAGACAAAGACTGACGGGTCTTTTGACCGGACTAAAACGCCGAGCTTTGACCGCGTTTTGGTCCTGCCAACCAGACACCCGGTCAGTCTTTTGTCTGGTTGACAGGACCAAAACACAGCCAAAGCTCGGCGTTTTGGTCCGGTCAACAGACACGTCAGACACCCGTCAGTCTTTTGTCTGGTTGACCGGACCAAAACGCCGTGCTTTGGCCACAGCTCGAAAATGCAGGGTGTGCATATAGGACAAAAAAACTCTTTTTTGTGTGCATATAGGCATTTGGGTGTGCCAATATGTACACCCTTTTTTTTGCATATTACAGTTGTTTTTACCTGTCGAGAGTTAAAATGTTTAGGCATTGCTTGATTGTACGATTAGCCTTGATGGAGGTTTTCATTGACACGTTTGTCTCGCATCTTTTTTTTTTCAACCACGTAAACACTCCTAGGTGTCCTTTGATGGATCCACGTTGCACTTTAGATACAAAGAGCGGACGGAGTCGCGGCCTTGAAATGGCATGGAGGGCTCGCTGAAGCACCGCCCCTTGGCCCGACGTGGTTATCGTGTGAAGGGGGTGGAAAGTTTCACCGGCAAGGAAGGCAAATAGGGTGGTGATGTGGTGGAGTATCATTGGTGCGTGGTATTTCATAGACCGTCAACTGGCAGGCAACAGTTTTGTGACAGTTACCACGTGCGCGTCACACCTCACGCGCCTGACACAACACAAGCGTTACACTCTTGCTACAGTGCAATTAATGCCTCGAGCAGTGCAGCAGTCGCCGTCACGTCAGCTTTTCGCCAGCAAAATCCCACCAACTTCCACCAACTTCTGATTGTGGTTCATACGTCTCCGCTAGACAACAAAATCACCCAGACTTCTCAAAACCTGCGACATGCGGTTTCTATGGTTAAACATAACGCAACCACGACCGCATGTCGCTTTGGGAACCGCAAAAAGCAGCCGCAACCAAGAACGATTTTCTCACTATGGGAAAGGCTGACCGCATTCAGAGCGGCGATCGATTTATAACTATAGAAACAGTGTCTATGGGAAATATTAACCATCACCAACTTCACACGCGGCCACATCAAAAGCCTTGCTTTTACATCACACAAGATGATGGACCACAACGCTACGACAGGACCAACTGCGTCGGCAGGCGCATCGCGGTGCCATACAGCAAGATGGACCCTTTTCGGTGTTCTTTACTTTTTTAAATAAATCCCATTTTTTTCAAGTAACGAACACCGCACGGTCCACACAAAGTTCCACTTTGACCACATGAAAAGTGGTGGACCACAACACCGCGCCAAGCCCTACCGCGTCCGCCGACGCGTCGCGGTCTGCTATATCAAGAACAACTATTTTCAATGTTCTTTTTACTTTTAAATAAATCCTATTTATTTAAATAAGCACTCAAACGAACGACCGGTTCATGAACATCAAGCAACTCGAAATTAAGACTCCGAGGCTGTTGATGCAGACTCTTGATAATCATTGTGAAATTGAGAACAGGAAGCTCAACAATGGTGGTAACAAGTTTGCTTATGACTTTGTTTATCTACCCATTGTATTCACAAATAAGTTCTTGCGTTTTTGAGCAAGCACAACTGACGATTCAAGACTTGTACTATCACAAGAAAGCCTAAATCAAAGCGCTCAAACTAGGACATCAACATCAAGCGGGTAACCGCAGAACGAAGCTTAAAACCCTGAAAACAAATGTCCAGTTGACAAACACGAACCACCATACAAAGAGGGATCATCATTTCATGTCCCATGGTTGAAGATGAAACACCTGCAATGTGCCAATAAACTTGCATCAGCAGATGCAAGGGTTCTAATCGGATTGCGGGTAATGGCGAGTTCATACTCATCTTCCGTCACTGTCTCAAAGCTTGGTTCGTAGCACTAAGCAAGTGGCGATCATGTTTGAGACATGATCATCCACCTCATTGATGCATGTCGTGTTATATAGTTTTTGATGTATATTTTAAGCCCTTTTTAACACTTTAGTCAACTTTTAAATTTATAAAACACGATATTTTACTAACACTAAACACACATATAGGCAAGTGCACCCATCGTGAGCGTAGTATAGCGTTGGTAAGATACCGAGGTCGTCCAAGGACACAATAGTTTTTAGTACCGGTTTATCCTCAACGTCTAATCAAATAAAAAATTTAGAAAAAAGGTTTTTTTTTTTTTTTTTTTTTGAACAAGAAAATAAAACTAACTAAAAATGCTGAAAATAAAAATAAAAAATAAAACAGATAGACAAGATGAATCACTTGGATCCGACTCGCCTTTAGTGTAACCTTTGATTATTTCCGCACTTTTGCACTTTTTAAGAGATTATCTTAGTTATAGTAGTAGGCCCCTCTTTTGAAGGTGACGTTACCCTCAACCCAGCAGTTTGAGTCAGCAAGGATACAATCCTAAAGGGTTGGATTATTGAAAGATAATTAATTAAGTTATTAATGCGAAATGTGGTAGGCCCCTCTTTTGAAGGTGGCGTTACCCTCCGCTAAGTAGTTTGAGTCAGCAGGGATACAATCCTAACTAGCCGGGTTAATGTTTTAATAGTAGTTTACATATGAGGGGATCAAGAAATTCGAACCCCCGCCATCCAATACTAGTGGGTATTGAAGGAGGTCCTACTAAGCTTGACCCAGGTCCTTGCAGGATCTATACACTGAACAAGGCAAGAAGCTTACCAAACCATTCCCTTAACCCCCGACCAGGTAGCCAACATATCTCCATATAGACCGTGGAGATATGAATGGTGTAAATCTTTTATTTTATATACACAGTAAAATGACGCCAAGACACCACGGACAAATGATAAGGAAGTTTCACATTCAACATAAGAAACTAGTTATTAAAGTCATTAATACATAACCAAATAAAAAGTGCGAAAAAATTAAAAATAAAAAGTATCACACTAAATGCTTGTCTTCACCAAGTGATGTAAGAGACTTAGGCAAACATGGCCTTTGATTGTCAAGAACTCTTACTATCAATCTTGGATCCCGAGACTACTACACACACTCTATGATGGATGATGGATGATGGTGGTGGATGTGGGTTGTAATGGTGGTGGTGGGTGGGTGAAGTGTGAGAGACGTGGTTTGCCAAGGGATGCCTTTGAGGTGAACCAAGCACCTCTATTTATAGCCTGCACAGAAGCCCGAACACGGCCCCGTGTCCATCCATCTTCTCTTTCTTCATTAAATGCAGTTTGTCTGCATTAGTTGACCACGCCCCCGTGTCCGCTGGGCACGGCCCCGTGTGCAGAAGCGTATCTATACTATCAAGACTTGCTTGGATTCTGCGAATCTTAACGTTGACCACGACCCCGTGTCCGCTGGGCACGCCCCCGTGTTCAATGAGCACGGTGCCTGTTCAGCTTTCTGATCTCTTGTTTTTTGCTTGGGAAGATGCTGTCGAGGGGTCGGGCATGCCACGTTTATTCCTTTTGTTGTATTATTGTTAGATTTAGCTGCATTTTTGCTTCTTTTGTTCATTTAAGCTCATTTAACCCTGAAAATACAAAAGGAAGACAAAAGCACACTTTTTCCAACATTAGTACTAAAAAAAGGGTTAGTTTTATGCCACATTTGATGTAATTTATATGTTGCATTTTACACAAATCAAATACCCCCACACATAAATCTTTACTTGTCCTCTAGCAAAACTCCTTATAATGTGGCTTACACACCCAAATGGAATGAGTAGAAGAGAAGTTTTTGGACTTGTCTTGAGTGTCGGGAATCCAAGATTTTTATTAGGTTTTATTTTTATTTTATTTACAATCCTATTCGTTATGATTTATTTAGAACATTCCATAAAAGAAATTACATATTTGGGCATAACATGCCTCTTTAAAATTCCATTTATATACAAGTTCACATACCTCACGGGGGATCACTCAACACCATGCCGAAGATGTATTTTTGTGAAACACTTGAGACCGGCATGGAACTTACTTCTACCATATGCTTGCCAAGCAATCAATCCTCCTCCTTTTTAACTATACACCTTTGTAAATATCAAGAGGACTTTGGGGAAGGGTTAGGCTTGGGTTAAAGGTAGGTGGTTTTAGGTTAGTGGTTAGTAGAAAAGGGCGAAAAGGCGTATAAAGCGTCGGTTTTCGTAAAATATTTTGTTTTTGTTACTTTTTATTTTAATGAAGCATTTTTCAAACAAAGTTTCTTTTAATGAACTTGTTTGTTTATTGCTAAACTTCATCATAATTTTTTTTTATTATAAGGATGTCACAAGAAAACCGAGCTTTGTACTAAAATAAATGGGTTTAAAATAAAAAAGGGTTTTGGTGGGTATAGGGTATTTGTTTTGTGGGTTTAGAAATGGAAAAGGTTTAGGTTCAAAGGGGTGAACTAGGGGGATTTTGGGTAAGTGGTAAAAAAAAGAAAATAATGGTGTTGAAAGAAAAAGGGTTAGTCATAATGTCTCCATCATTTACTTACTTGGGTTTAAGTTGGTAAGGACCGGGAATGTATCGTCATGGCAAGTTCTAGAGTCGTAAAAAACCAAGCGGCTATTCACACAAGAAACGAAAAATGAGCATTTAGTTTAAAGATGTGTATTTGTATGCTCAATAAAGGCTCAAAACTCACTTTTTGTGGGAATGGGTTTTTATGTGATCAAGTATATACAATCAAATTTTAACTAGATTTGTCATGCCGTTTCATAATTTTCTTATGTTGGTTCTTTTTATCACGACGCTATCGGTTGTAAATTTGTAAAAATATAACCTTTTTAGAACTTGTTATTCCCAAATTAAACCAAGACAAGTAAAAAAATGGAAAGTTTTTGAAACAATTTGGGGTGTTTAGCGGTTCCAATAGAGTTTTGTGTAAGGCTTGTAATTAGGACTTGCAAGATTCAAGGTTTTAGCATCCCCCCCCCCTACACTTAAATTACACATTGTCCTCAATGTGTCCAAAAAATAAGTTTTTAGGTTGATTGAATGTGTAAAAAGGTGCGTTAAACAAAAATTTTCTGTTACTGGGCATCTGGACACGGGCCGTGGTGTCCGGGCACGGCCCCGTGTTCAGATTGCCAGTAACAAAAATCAACAAAAAGTAACAGAAAGCTGGGCACGGGGGCGTGTTCAGCGAACACGCCCCGTGTCCAGTTACCTGAACTGGGCGTTTTTCTGCAGATGTTTCAGCACGGGGTCGTGTTGGCTGAGCACGGCCTGTGCTGAACTTGCTGTAATGAAGAAAAATTGTCGGGAGGCTCTGTTTTGTGCATGGGGTGTTGGTTCAAGTTTCCCTTAGTACCCTTCACCATCCCGAGTGTGTTTTATTCCTGAAAATTAAGACTAAACTAGAAAGCATAAAAATTAATCTAAACTAAACTAAGGATAGTTCCGCGGAATGCCTCCGTGGTGCGCCACGTTTATAAGGGTCCTTGGCTAGACCCGAAGCCAGTCATATATTACCCAAGTGGGATGTTTTGCATCCCATGTTGCACCGTCAGAGAGCATCATCCAAACTTGAGTCTATGACTTTCATGTAATTGACCGGGTCATCGTCTTCTACTCTCTTACTAACTCCGAACTTCATTTCCTTGTCCCCAACCCTCAATGTTAGTGTCCCACCATTCATGTCTACCACTGCGTGGGCCGTAGCTAGGAATGGCCTTCCTAAGATGAGTGGTACTTCGGTATCTTCCTCCATATCTAGTATGACAAAGTCGGCTGGGAAGACAAAGTCTCCGACTTTAACTAGTAGATTTTCAGCGACACCTTGTGGGTATTTAACTGACCTATCGGTGAGTTGTATGCTCATTTTCGTAGGGCTTGTTTTCCCTAGGCCGAGTCGGTCGAACATTGATGCGGGCATGAGGTTAAAACTAGCCTCGAGGTCGGCTAGTGCGTTACGAATGGGTGATTCCCCAATTGAACAAGGGATGGTGAAGCTTCCGGGATCGATCTTCTTTTGCAGGAGTTTGTTGAGTAGCAAGGCGGAGCATTCTTCGCTTAAATTGACTAATTGCAATGATTCAATTTTCCTTTTGTGCGTGAGGAAGTCCCTCATAAATTTTGAATATTTAGGCATTTAGGTTAGGACTTCAACAAATGGAATATTAACATGCAATTGTTTTAGTAAATTTACGAACTTTGTGAATTGCTCATCGGTCTTTTGGCGAATTAACCGACCGGGGTACGGTACCGGAGGATTCTTGGTGGGCTCTTGATTTGGTGGAGGATCTGTCTCTTATTGGGGTGTCGGTGGAGTTGTGGTTTGGCTAGATTGGCTCTTTTCAGTTGGAGGTAACGGAGCCTCCTCGGGACCCACGGTACGGTTTCTCAATGTAATGAGATGTACTTGCGCCTTTGGGTTGGTTTCGGTATTGCTTGGTAACGCGCCTTGTGGTCTCTCGGAGAAATTTTGAGCTAGTTGATTTATTTATTTTTCAATGTTTTGAATAATAGCTTGTTGATTTCTAAAGTTCGATTCCAGTTGTTGAAATCGATCCGAGTTTTTCTTTTCGGTGTCCGAGATGAGGCGAGATACGGTATCTTCAAGCCTCTCTCGTCCCCCTTGTTGAGGGAAATTTTGTGACTCGTTTCTTGGTTGTTGAAAGTTTGTTCGTTGGTTTAGATTTTGTTGGTTACTACTATTGCCAGGTTCTCTCCAACCAAGGTTAGGGTGGTTACGCCATCCTTGGTTGTAGGTACCCGCTGGAGGACCCGACGGCCTAGGTCTATTATCAATGTAGTTTACCGATTCTTTTTGATTGTCCATTTCTTTCATACAACTCCAATTTTCATGTGGCCCACCGCACCCTTCACAAGCCATAACAGAGGCCGTTTTTGCCATTTCTAACTTTTTTGATTTTTGAAGAAAGGGCCTCGATTTGGGCTTGCAAGGAGGTGCTTTCATCAACCTTATGGGCGCCCGGGGCAATAGATTATGTGCCTCGGGAAGTGTGCCACTGAAAATTGATTTGAGCAATTTTCTCAATTTGATTATAAATTTCATTCGGGCGACGATTACCTAAAAGTCCCCCGGAGCTAGAGTCAAGTGTTTGTCTTGTGTGTGGCAACAACCCATTATAGAAAGTGGATACTTGTTGCCATACCGCAAGACCATGATGAGGACACTTTCTTAGTAGCTCCTTGAACCTTTCCCAAGTTTCATATAAGGATTCCCCGTCCTCTTGTGAATATGTGTTAATTTCAGACATTAATTTAGCCGTTTTAGCAGGAGGGAAATACTTATATAAAAACTTTTGGGCTAGTTCATCCCAGGTGTTTACTGAGCCAACTGGGAGGGTATTAAGCCAAGCCTTAGCTCGGTCTTTTAGCGAAAATGGAAACATTCGAAGGCGGATGGCGTCATTTGATGCTCCATTGATCCGAAAAGTATCACATATTTCCAAGAAGTTAGTGATATGTAAATGGGGATCTTCGTCCGCAAGCCCATGGAAGGTTGCGGAGTTTTGGAGCATTTGTATCAAATGCGGCCGAAGTTCGAAGTCATTGGCCTCGACATTCGGTGCATTGATAGCGGCGCCGAGATTACCTACGGTGGGTCGTAGGTAATCCATGAGGGTACGTTGGTCCGCCATTGGAATGGGTCCCCTGAAACTTTCTCTTGGTTTTTAGCTTTAAGTCCTTTCTTAGAAAGCGTTCGGGTTTGTCTAGAGGTTCTTTTATGTCTCTACTAGAACTGGAGCTCATACACTGCGTAGAAAGTTCAGATGTGGCGCCTGGGTTCCAAGTCCTGCAATAAAAACAAAAAAGAACGTTGGTCAGAAGTTTCACCACGGCGCCGTGCTCAGATGAACACGACCCATGGTCGGAGGTACAATAATTGTTTTCCGGACCCCTGTTACTGGGAAGCTCAACACGGCCCCGTGCTGCACTGACACGGCCCCGTGCTCAACTCTCTGTAACTCAGAAAATAAAAACTGCCAGTAACAACGCTGGGCATGGCCCGTGTCCGACCAGGCACGGCCCGTGCTGAGCTCTGCAGAAGCTGAAAAACGATTAGGCCGTTGATTCCTAACTTTCTTAAAATCCTTGTGTCCCCGGCAACGGCGCCAAAAACTTGATGCGTGTCGCGTTATATAGTTTTTAATGTATATTTTAAGCCATTTTTAACACTTTCGTCAAGTTTTAAATTTATAAAACACGATATTTTACTAACACTAAACACACATATGGGCAAGTGCATCCATCGTGAGCGTAGTATAGCGTTGGTAATATTTCGAGGTCGTACAAGGACACAAGAGCTTTTAGTACCCATTTATCCTTGACGTCTAATCAAATCAAAAATTTAGAAAAAGGTTTCTTTTTTTTTCTTGAACAAGAAAATAAAACTAACTAAAAATGCTGAAAATAAAAATAAAAAATAAAACAGATAGACAAGATGAATCACTTGGATCCGACTCGCCATTAGTGTAACCTTTGATTATTTCCGCACTTTTGCACTTTTTAAGAGATTATCTTAGTTATAGTAGTAGGCCCCTCTTTTGAAGGTGACGTTACCATCAACCCAGTAGTTTGAGTCAGCAAGGATACAATCCTAAAGGGTTGGATTATTGAAAGATAATTAATTAAGTTATTAATGCGAAATGTGGTTGGCCCCTCTTTTGAAGGTGACGTTACCCTCGGCTAAGTAGTTTGAGTCAGCAGGGATACAATCCTAAGTAGCCGGGTTAATGTTTTAATAGTAGTTTACATATGAGAGGATCAAGAAATTCGAACCCCCGCCATCCAATACTAGTGGGTATTGAAGGAGGTCATACTAAGCTTGACCCAAGTCCTAGCAGGATCTATACACTGAACAAGGCAAGACACTTACCAAACCATTCCCTTAACCCCCGACCAGGTAGCCAACATATCTCCATATAGACCGTGGAGATATGCATGGTGTAAATCTTTTATTTTTTTAAAGATAGTAAAATAACGCCAAGACACCACGGACAAATGATAAGGAAGTTTCACCTTCAACATAAGAAACTAGTTATTAAAGTCATTAATACATAACCAAATAAAAAGTGCGAAAAGATTAAAAATAAAAAGTATTACACTAAATGCTTGTCTTCACCATGTGATGTAAGAGACTTAGGCAAACATGGCCTTTGATTATCAAGAACTCTTACTATCAATCTTGGATACCGAGACTACTACACACACTCTATGATGGATGATGGATGATGGTGGTGGATGTGGGTTGTGATGGTGGTGGTGGGTGGGTGAAGTGTGAGAGAGGTGGTTTGCCAAGGGATGCCTTTGAGGTTAACCAAGCACCTCTATTTATAGCCTGCACAGAAGCCCGGACACGGCCCTGTGTCCATCTATCTTCTCTTTCTTCATTAAATGCAGTTTTTCTGCATTAGTTGACCACGCCCCCGTGTCCGCTGGGCACGGCCCTGTGTGCAGAAGCGTATCTGTACTATCAAGATTTGCTTAGATTCTGTGAATCTTACCGTTGACCACGGCCCTGTGTCCGCTGGGCATGCCCCCGTGTTGGGAACAAGAAGCTTCTACAACTTTGTCTTTTCTGCAGACACTTGGGCACGCCCCCGTGTTCAATGAGCACGGGGCGTGTTCAGCCTTCTGATCTCTTGTTTTTGCTTGGGAAGATGCTGTCGAGGGGTCGGGCATGCCACGTTTATTCCTTTTCTTGTATTATTGTTAGATTTAGCTGCATTTTTGCTTCTTTTGTTCATTTAAGCTCATTTAACCCTGAAAATACAAAAGGAAGACAAAAGCACACTTTTTCCAACATTAGTACTAAAAAAGGGTTAGTTTTATGCCACATTTGATGTAATTTATATGTTGCATTTTACACACATCAAATACCCCCACACTTGAATCTTTGCTTGTCCACAAGCAAAACTCCTTATAATGTGGCTTCCACACCCAAATGGAATGGGTAGAAGAGAAGTTTTTGGGCTTGTCTTGAGTGTCGGGAATCCAAGATTTTTATTAGGTTTTATTTTTATTTTATTTACAATCCTATTCGTTATGATTTATTTAGAACATTACATAAGAGAAATTACTTTTTTGGGCATAACATGCCTCTTTAAAATTCCATTTATATACAAGTTCACATACCTCACGGGGGATCACTCAACACTCGGCCGAAGATGTATTTTTGTGAAACACTTGAGACCGGCATGGAACTTACTTCTAGCATATGCTTGCCAAGCAATCAATCCTCCTCCTTTTTAACTATACACCTTTGTAAATATCAAGAGGACTTTGGGGAAGGGTTAGGCTTGGGTTAAAGGTAGGTGGTTTTAGGTTAGTGGTTAGTAGAAAAGGGCGAAAAGGCGTATAAAGCGTCGGTTTTCGTAAAACTTTTTTTTTGTGACTTTTTATTTTAATGAAGCATTTTTCAAACAAAGTTTCTTTTGATGAACTTGTTTGTTTATTGCTAAACTTCATCATAATTTTTTTTTTGAGAAGACTCACCTTGTGTATGAAAATGGCTGTTTTCATCTACAAGGGCTGCGGTAATAACTTCGGTTATCGCACATAGCGATGCGGTCCAAAACCGCATCTTATTGTAGAAACAAGTGGAACTGACACTTTGACTTCAGTAACCAAATCAGCAAGTGGAATGCCTGGCCACTGACAGCAGCGGTCAGCTGACCGCCCAATGCGTAGCTGCCCAGCCTACATGCATAAAAGCTGGTAGACAGACTGACAACACCAGCAGGACGTGGCAACACCTCCGGGTGCGTCCAACGCTCCCGTAACCCACGCTCCTGACACACCTACAAAAGGCTACGCGTTGTCAGTCAGGTCCTAGGCCCATCTTGTGGCCCTTTGGGCCCTTCTCCTTCCCTATTCAGCTATAAATACCCATCCCGAACCAGGTTTGAGGTAACGCTAATCTACTCTCTCATAAATACTACTTAAATACTTATCTTGCTCCGAAGCAAATACTTATTCTCACGTCGGAGAATAGTAACAAGGAGCAACCCCCACCCCATCCTCCTTGTTACGAGTCACGGTGACAAGACTTTTATTATTCACCCAAACCAGAAAATACCCCCCTGAAACCCTAGATCTCACAAATAGTGAGATCTGTAACAATACAAGGAAGAAGATGATCAACTGATGGTAATCAGTTGATCTTATATAAACCAGAACAAGTAGATCTCATACGAGATCAACCAAATCAGATCACAACCGATCTGAACACACAAACCCTAATCGCCCAAAGTGCGAGAGAAACAAAAAAGAACGATCTGGAACAAGTTAACACCAATAGTACAACAAACTCTCTTTTATATGCGCATAAAAGATACTTTCATTATTAACCCTCCAAGATATACAAGCTTCCACTTTAGTCCTTAGGAGATTCCATCTACGCCCTTTATCTTTAACCCTGCACACTTTACACCCTTTCAGTAATAACCATATAACAAAAAAAGGTGAACAACTTTGTAACAAACTTAATAAGAAATGTTTGCAACAGGAATTAACCCATTGCATTTTATTTTAACATGCCCCCTTAATTCTTGTGGCAAACATGTCTAACATACCAAGACTTTCACAAAGAGTTTGATGTTGACTCGCACTCAAACCCTTTGTGAATATGTCTGCAATCTGCACATCCGAGCTAACCTTTTCAGGTTCTATGATACCAGCTGCAATTTTTTCTCTCAAAAAATGTAAATCGATCTCAAAATGTTTAGTACGTTCATGAAACACAGGATTTTGAGAAATAGAAATTGCAGACTTGCTATCACAGAATATCTTAACTGGCAGATTATATGAAACTTTTAACTCAGTTAACACATTAAAAATCCACATTATTTCGCAGGTAGCTGAGCACATAGCTCTGTACTCAGCTTCTGCAGTTGACCTTGATACTACACTCTGTTTCTTGCTTTTCCAAGAAACAAGTGTATCACCAAGGAAAATACCAAAACCAGTGACTGACTTTCTGGTTTTGAGACATTTGGCCCAGTCAGAGTTAACAAACCCTGACAGGTTCATATCATCAGATTTCTTAAAGTTAACACCCTTTCTAGGTGATAACTTTAAGTATCTTAACAACCTTATTGCTATGTCTAAATGAACTTGACTGGGACTATGCATATACTGACTTAGAAACTGGACAGCATAACTTATGTCTAGCCTTGTTAATGACAAATATATCAATTTTCCAATTAACCTTTGAAAGCCATTTATATTTTCCAAAACTTTTTCCTCTTTATCACATTTATTTGTCACAAGAATACTTTGTTCAATTGGTGTAGTAACAGGTTTACACCCAAGTACCCAAATTCATTCAACAATTCAAGACAATATTTTCTCTATGACAGACAGATGCAATCATCAGAATACAACACCTCAATACCTAGAAAGTATCTAAGTAGGCCAAGATCTTTAATTTGAAAACTTTCTTTTAAGCAAGTTTTAACCTTTTCTATTTCAGCTTTATTGTTTCCAGTCACAACTATGTCATCAACATAGACTAAAAGAACTATAAACACATCTTGTTTAGACAACACAAACAAGGAATAATCACAAACACTTTGAACAAATCCCATTGACACTAATACAACAGTTAATTTCTCATTCCACTGTCTAGGGGCTTGTTTTAAACTATACAAAGATTTAACTAACTTACACACCTTAGTATTATCATTTGTAAAATAACTGATCGATGTCGTTTGGTCGGTCAAAAAAAATATTTATAAAAAGTTCCTAAATACCTTAACTAGTTAGGGTAAGTAGGGTGTCGGTCCACGAGGAGTATGTGGTCAGAATTGGTTTTCTATCTAAATTAACTAAATAAAATAATTAATTGATTGGTTTGGTTGTTTTTTAGAAAATAAAGTCTAAACTAATGTGATTTAGAAAACAATAGTGGTAAAGGTAACCTCCTCCAAACTTCAGGTTCTAGGTTTACAAAATCTCAGTTTAATTCAATAATTGACACCACATAGACATAGTGTGGGAAAGTTGATTAGTTTGATTGGTTACTGAAAACGGGTCTTTGTCATCAGATCTCTTATAAGTCAATTAACCCTATTCACTAGCGTGAATCAACCTACTCTATGTCACCCAATCCGCTACAAGGTTTTGTCATCAACCGAACAAATTGTAAAGTAAGGACTCAAAAACACAAGCAAATAGTTCAAACAAAATCAACACATCAAATTACTTATAAAGGTTTGTCAATCCAAAAGTAATTCCAAACATGAATAAAACTGGAAAGAAATAAAACCTAACTGAACCATCTGTCTGGAGGAAGCCACGTATGATTTAACCGTTCATGGTTGTGTTGAATCTTCCTTTCCGTCCACTCTGGTTCATGCGTCTATCTCCCCCGCCAAAGGTTGTGTAACCGATTTACATGATTAGAACCCCCACAAGATGTAACCGAAAAATCATCATAAGACACCATAAAAACACCATCAAAAGTGAATTTAATGTGTAAGTTACATATGCCCTCCATCACGTGATATATGATGATGATGTTGTTGACTATTGTTTTTTTTATGATGAAAAATTAAAAGCTCCACATAAATGTTGCTGCCCAATTTTTGTGATGATGTGATCTCTTAGAACCCCACTAAAACCCACGTGAGTGATGATGGTTGTTGTGATGATGATGTTGTTTAACTATTGTGTGAAGTGAAAATCAAATCCCATGTCCTTCCCTTCACGTGTTTGATGCCCCTTTGAATATTTGTAGGTTTTTTTATTAGAATAATGATCATGGCCGTTAATGTTGTTTCCCCAAAAGTCAATTATGGCCCTCCAACAAAACAAAGTCCACACTGCCATCTTATAATTCTGCATTTTGAACACTTTAGCACCTGCATAATCAAATGTAGAGTGGTTACCAAGTTCGAGCAATTAACCGAATAAAGTATGGATTATGTATATATTTAGACCTTTCAAGGGTTGTCCTACGGACCACCCGTCAATAACCTTGAGGTAAAGTCATAAACACATCTTCAGTTAATGTTCCATATAGAAAGGCATTATTTATATCTAACTGATATAATGGCCAATTATTATTAACAACAAGTTTCAAAACAATTCTAACAGTTACCATCTTCACAACAGGTGAAAAAGTTTCACCAAAGTCTATTCCCTCTCTTTGGTTAAATCCCTTGGCCACTAATCTGGCCTTATACCTTTCTACCTCACCATTGGCCTTATATTTTACTTTATAAACCCATTTACCATTTTTTGATTTATTTCATCTATTCCATGACCGGAACAGGGGAGGATCCTATAGGTTTTCTACCTTTAGGAAGATCTACCAAAACCCAAGTATTATTCCTATAAAGGGCTTCCATCTCATTATTCATGGCTTCTACCCATTTTTCATCCTTAACAACCTCACTATAAGTAGTAGGCTCAACAAATTTATTTAAAGAAGCAACAAAACACACATTTTCATAAGACAAGTTAGCATAACTAACCACCTTTTCTATACCATATCTAACTTTCCCCTCAACAACAAAGTCATCAAATTTTTTAGGCATAGTAACATTTCTAGAAGATTTTCTAACATTTACATTACCCTCAGACTGGTTGGTCTCAACATTTGATTCTATAGTGTCCTCTGCCCTCTCATTGGTACCCTGCCCACTACTGCTCTCCTGTTTTGATTGTTGAACGGTGTCAACACCTAAAACAGGGGCTGATGTAGAGGGCGACAATGGTTGCTGATCATCACTAATAGGATCTTGTGAACCATTTGTACCCTCTTCATCATTGGGTATGTTAGAAACTTCAGGTGAAACATTGTCAAAAAAATTTACATGATTTAATTGTTTATCAAAAACAGGTTCTTGGTTAACAAAAGTTTTAACTTTAAAAGGATGAACATTTTCATAAAATTTCACATCTCTTGAAAAAAATATTTTCTTATTATCTAAACTCCATAGCTTATACCCCCTTCTTAAAACTAGAGTAACCAAGAAGCACACATTTTTCAGCATGATATGAAAATTTATCAGAATCATATAAAACAGTACTAAAACATAAAGACCCGAAATTTCTTAAATGAGACAAAGAGGGTCTAAAGTTAAACATCATTTCAAAGGGACTCCTACTATTCAACACATAAGACGGCAACCTGTTAATAAGATATACATCAGTTAGCACACAATCAGACCAGAACCTCAAAGGTAGTCCACCCTGAAACATCAAAGCTCTAGCAGTATTTAAAAGGTGTCTGTGTTTCCTTTCCACCACACCATTTTGTTGTGGTGTATATGAACAAGAAGTTTGATGTATAATTCCTTTAGTCTTACAAAAACTATCCATTTGATTATTAACAAATTCTGTCCCATTATCACTCCTAATTATTTTAATTTTTCCTTAAACTGAGTCAACACAAGCTCATAAAAGACTTTCAAACTTTCAAAAACTTCAGTTTTACTAGTCAAAAAATAACACCACACAGCCCTATAGTAGTCATCTACAATAGTTAAAAAATATTTATAACCATCATAACTGGTTACTTTATAAGGACCCCATACATCTAAATGTATGAGATCACCAACTGTTTTAGACTTGTGTTCACTCAAAGGAAATTGAACCCTTACTTGTTTTGCCCTATGGCACACATCACATGGACCATGTTCACTAGACTGAATTTTAAGACTTTGTTTTAACACTGCTAGAACCTGATCTGAAGGGTGTCCTAGCCTACATGCCATGTAAAAGATTTCACAGAACTATTGAAACAAGCATTGACATTATTACCAGCATTTCCTACAAAATACAGACCACAATCCTGTCTACCACTCATCAGGATTCTCTTTGAACTGGAATCCTGTAAGACACAACTTGTTTCATTAAACACAACAGACACATGATTATCTTTAGACAACTTATGCACAGAAAGCAGGTTAACACAATAACCAGGAACATAAAAAAACATCTTTCAAAAGTATATCATTAGTCAGTCTTAAATCAGCAATTTTTAAAACCTTAACACTTGTTCCATTTGGATGACCAACAGTTATATTAAACCCAGACACATCCACTACATTAATCAAGTTTTTATCCGAACTGACCATATGTTGACTAGCCCCAGAGTCAACAATCCACCCATTCATACTAAAACTGACAGAACTTGAACAACTAACAAAATTGAAAACATTAAAACACTCACCTCCTACATTCTGATTCTGAGAATCAGATCCACCTTTCTCTCCAACAAGACTCAGAACTTAGCAATCTGCTCAGATGTAAAAGGCATTCCATGCCCACTAACAGATGAAGAAGTTCCAGCCACAGAATTAGCTTTATTATTATTAGCCAAGTTGACTTTATTAGATTGATTACTACTATTAACCCTTCTTTTAAACCCAGGTGGTTACCCAATGATTTCAAAACATCTATCAACAGAATGTCCTATCATGTTACAGTGAGTACACTTCAGATTAGAATTAGGACCCCTACTAACTTTCTTTCTTTGATCAAATGACTGATTAGATCTAGACACAAAAGACACACTTTGTGGTTTTGATCCACTACTTGACAATCTATGTGACTTTTCTCTAGAAATTATAGAGAATGCCACTTTAACAGTAGGTAATGGTTCTCTTGTTAATAGATTTGTTCTTACAGACTGATAAAAATCATCAAGTCCCATGAGAAATTGCATTCATTTTATGAGTGTTGAAAAATCATTAAAATCTTTTACAGCTTGACAAGAACATGTAGGCAGATGCAACATAGCATCAAATTGTTTCCACATTGTTGTCAGCTTATTATAGTATTTAGCAACAGAGGTTCCATTTTGTGAAACACAATTAATTCTTTTATACAAATCATAAACAACAGAACCATCTACCCTATAGAATGACTCTTTGAGATCTGTCCAGACCTCTGAAGCCAACTTTGAAAAAACCTAACCAAGAAAGAGCTCCTCAGACACAGAATTTAACAACCAAGTAAGAACCATAGAATTACACCTGTCCCACTGACTGGCTAAAACAGGATCACTCTCAGACTTAACACATTTACCATCTATGAACCCATACTTATTTTAGCCTATAAGGCCAACTTCATAGCACTAGACCATACATAATAGTTTTTTGTACCTTTCAATTTAACACTTACTATAGTTAGGGCAAGATATAAAGGATCTCCAATATCCAATTTGCTAATCAAAGTCTGAGAAGAACTACCAGTATCTCCCATTGAAACAACAGATCAATCAACAAAGAACACCAAACAATAACAACCAACCAAACAACAATGCACAAATAGCAAAGAAGACTCGATCAAGTGCCGGCCCGACTAGTCCGGTAAACAGGGATGCCTAGACACACAAATAATATGATGCAAGGAGGAAGAGACAAGAACGATATTACAAATTTGCGTTCCAAGCAAGTATGAAACTGTAACCTTCTAGGGTTACAGATCATACAAAGAAGCCAAACAACAAAGATAAAACACTGGTCAGTTTGCTCTGAAACCTTCTAGGGTTTCAAAAACCAACACAGCCTTCAATCAACAAGATCAAGACGATCTAAGCCTCCTACCACAGATCCGCAAACCCTAGAATACCAGGAGCGAATCAGATCTGAACGGCACACTTTCCAAGATCAAGATCTGCACCCTCCTTTGAACACCAAAGAAGAATCCTGCTAATCAACAGCAACAGAAACCCTAACACACAGCGGAACAACCAAGATCAGTAGACAAGAGCTAGATCTAGCTCTGATACCATGTAAAAATGGTATGATAATCACAATATAACAATGAACACAAAGAAATAGCGACAAAAACGGTGACAAAACTTTTATTATTCACCCAAACCAGAAAATACCCCCCCTGAAACCCTAGATCTCACAAATAGTGAGATCTGTAACAATACAAGGAAGAAGATGATCAACTGATGGTAATCAGTTGATCTTATACAAACCAGAACAAGTAGATCTCACACGAGATCAACCAAATCAGATCACAACCTATCTGAACACACAAACCCTAATCGCCCAAAGTGCGAGAGAAACAAAAAAGAAAGATCTGGAACAAGTTAACACCAACAGTACAACAAACTCTCTTTTATATGCGCATAAAAGATACTTTCATTATTAACCCTCCAAGATATACAAGCTTCCACTTTAGTCCTCAGGAGATTCCACTATGCCCTTTATCTTTAACCCTGCACACTTTACACCCTTTCAGTAATAACCATATAACAAAAAAAGGTGAACAACTTTGTAACAAACTTAATAAGAAATGTTTGCAACAGGAATTAACCCATTGCATTTTATTTTAATAGACCCTTAGGCGGTTATTGTGATAAACAATTGTTGTGAAACTCTTCCCCACTTTTGTAAATCTGTTCCTACCAATGGTGTTAAAATGGTCTCTCTTTATTCCATTTACAAACCGTTCCCTCTTGTGTTTAAAATTTAAATTGTTCTGGAGTCAAATATAAATATGAGGTAGCTACATGTGAATTCAGTTTTATTTCTTTGTTAACTGATCAAAAATATAAATGTAGTTAATTGGATGGTGAATGGTCAAATTGGAATAATGTAATATGCTACTGTTGGAATATGAGTCTAATGCATTAAGTTATATATGAAAATGGGATATGGATCATGCTTTGAATAGGTAAGGAAATCAACGTATACCAAAAACTTGTGATGATAATATAATAGCTATATTAGTACAAATATGTACAGAGTTCTGGAAATCAATAGGTAAATGTTGATGCTAATGTGAATTTGTCGTCTATATTGCAATTTAAAATTGGTAAATTAGGTTGGGAAAAGTCAGTAAGTCATTAACATGATGAGTTTGGTGATCCAAAAGTTAATGAGGGAAGTCATTGTCATGATCACTAAGGTTAATTTGGTAGTGGCAATATGTTGTATGGTCTGGGTGTAATCTTATGAAGAATTGATATACTAGATGAGCTAGATGGATTGGAAAGTCGATAATCATACAATATAATTTACCATGCCTGAAATAAGAGTTAAATGCCATTTTAGTCTCTGTGGTTTGGGTCATTTCGACAGTTTAGTTCAAAGGTTTCATTTTTCGCATGTGGGCTCAAAAAGGTTTCATTGTTGCCATTTTAGTCCACTGAGTTAAATTCATCCGTTTTTTTTCTGTTAACTCGAAGGGCAATTCGGTCATTTTATATGGCCGAATTGCCCTTTGAGTTAACAGAATTACATATAAAATGACTGAATTGTCCTTCTCGTTAACAGAAAAAATGGATAAAGTTAATTCAGTGGACTAGAATAGGCGAATAGCAACGGTGAAACCTTTTTGGACACACATACAAAAAATGAAACCTTTAGACTAAACTGACAAAATAACCCGAACCACAGGGACTAAAATGGCATTTAAGTCCTGAAATAATATAGCAAAGGTCGTAAGACTAGCTCATCAATTAGGCCATGTTTGTTTTGTATATGGGCATCCCTAAATATTAATAAAAATCGACATAGCCAAAATAAATAGTTTTAATTCCCATCAGAATTTTACTTTGATTTAGTAAGCCCAAAAAAAAAAACAAAGTCTATCGCCCCACCAAAGCTCTAAGATGTAATATATGTTAGTTTGGGCTGGCCTTGCAAACTTATTTGTATGTGCCCGAAATAGACTTCATTGGGCCAGGTTGTGTAGCCCAATTATGCAAGATGGTTTTCGAATTTATATTTATAACTTCATACAAGAATGAAATGGTGTTTGTTAACATTCTACTATTTTGACTAATATGTTGTACGTATGTCAATCTAGAACTTCAAGTACTAGACATGCATATTTTTTTCTGTCCTTTGTATCTATGTTTCTAAACGCCATGTAAATGAGTTGTGGTTTGAAATCGATTACTAATTAAATAAATTGTAAACTACGTTATTGAAATTGTCTCCAACCTTGTGTTTTCTATTTTAGACATAATATACATGTCAGTGTAAATTCAATTGATGAGTTCATGCATTTTATAATAGTTTAAGATATGGTTAAATGATTTATTACAAATAAAATCCTGTTTCTTTTTTATATGTTAACAATTTTATATATAAACATTAATGATAACATTATGTTAGCATACGAAAAGAGATACTACCATTTGATGATTGTATATAGCTTTTAATATAAAGATGTTATGGATTGTGAAGGTAGCAGACCAAAAGAAAGAATTAAATGTATAAAAATTAGTATAATTTTGCTACACTACCATACTTGGGTGGGTATAAAGCTAGTTTTATGTTGTTGCTACTTCATTGTTTCAATACATTCTTGGTGAAAAATCACAACATGAAGATGTTCCACAACTAGTTGCTATTGAATAAGGATATGTTCCTTAGAATGAGGATGTTCAACAAGAAGATAATAAGATTATTCATACTTCTCAGTGGCGGATCTAGAAAGTTCGTATAGGGGCAACATTTCAAAGAAAAAGGGTAACGAAATCAAAAAAGGTCAAAATTTTTCAAAATTTACACTACCGCCGGAGCGTTAAGGGGTAGCGGAGGCTACCCCTTATTACATAGTAAGTCCGCCCCTGTTATGATCACCACAATTCATCTTCTTCATCTTGTAGTACTTCCAAAATGAATGCGAGTTTACCAATCCACATAGAACTTGTTCCTAAAACATCTAGAAGATAGCATGTTAAGAAACCTCCTCTAACATCTTCTGAACCATCTAAGCTAAAGAGAGTTATGGAATCTATTCCTATTATTCACCAGTCAATTATGCTTCACCCTTGACAAAATATTCTTCATAGGAGGGTGGGGGGTGGTAACATCCATTATGATCAAGGATCTCCACATAATTTGTATGTAGCAGTTTCAAGGAGATCTACAAACATCTGAAGCTAAAGATATATAGATAAAGAAGCAACCAAAAAGGGGGAGACTGTTCAAGTCTTTATACTGATACTGAAGTTGATGATCATGTTGTTTGATGACTAAAGTTTCTGATAAGATACATTTTTTTGGTAGCATCATCCTAGAAGGGAGATTGCAAGGTTATAAGAGGCTAATGCATTCCAAAATGATCAAGTAATCAATATCATTGTTATGGATGAAAGTAAGTGTTTTGGACGAACAACTCGTATGAACAAAGTCAAGTATTTAAGATGAAATTCAATGTGATTCAAACAAATTTTAATTTAATGTTGTAAATGATCAAATGGTGTTACGAATTGAGTTTGTGTTTTTGGTCAATTTTAATGGTTGATTTTAGGTGTTTTTTGTTAGCTCACAAATGTTTGTTAGCGACTACTAGAGGATTAGAGCTTGATTTGTGGGAGTGGGGACGAAAGCTGCGTATGAATTTATACCGGCTATGTTTTAATTTTTGGGGACTTGTTTGAGCTTGACCATGATGTGGGAAAAAATGAGAAATTGTATTCAAGTGGTTGAAATGGGTAAACCTCATGGTGTCCAACCGAAATTAACTCTAATCACGAATACCTTATTTAAATAAATATGTAATTAACTTTAAATCTTCATCTTACTCAAATAACTTTATGAAATCCAGAGAGTTATATGGAAGTCTTAGAATATGTGTTATTTGTGCTATAAATCCCAAGTTTGGAATGTTACAATTGGGATATATAGATGCCCTTTGGATGATACAATTAATTATATGGATAAAAAAGTTGATGTTTGCATATATGTTGGTATCATTATCACAAGATTCCCAGGTCCAAGATCTCGGAGTAGAGGGATGATAACAATCATTCAAAAATCACAACACTTCTCGCACCAATACGTAATCGAATAACTTGAATAAAAGAAATTGAACGAACTTGATAAACTAACCGAATAACCAAGCAGAACTTGTATATCTTCAATATTGAAACTGAACAACTGTATCATTGCATACAAGAACTGAAAGTTGAAAACCCTATATATACTTGACGAACCGTTACGTGATGGAGGGATGCGTCGCTTGGAATCGTAGTGTTGATTCCATGATAACCGTTCGTACGGTTATATCCCATACACACACACACACACCGTTTCATAAATTAGGCCCAAACTAAAACTTAACTAACCCTAATGGACTCTAATCATTTGACCCATATGACTTGTTGGCCTACGGCCCAAACAAATAAAAAACATAACAATTGTTCGAACCATGAAACTAAATAAACTGAAAAACGTAAACATCTTTTGTGGCTTGGCTCGAACTCGGATGATTATAATTATCGTTCATCATTCTCCCCCTTAATAAGAGCATCCGTAGTTAGTTCTTCATGCATGCTACTCGTCTTTCTTTTTGGTGATGTAGCAACTCTCATTCAAAAGTATTAATTCTTATCTTCATTTGCCCAATAAGAAACCCTAATTGGGACCCCCAAGTAATCTTGCATAACCCTAAAATTTTCAGAACAAACGAAATCAGGATCAAGGCCCCTAAAACTCAGGGGGGGTATTTTCCCGTCAGTATTATCTCGACAGTTTTTGATAGGAATCGAATTTGAACGAACGGGTGACTCACCCAAGCTACTGAGACACGGGGCTACCCTATGGTAGGGTGGTGCCCCTCGCGCCACGCGACAGCCCCTCGCGCTACGCGAGGGGGCTGTTTTTCCAGTATATATAGAGGGGTGTGGGATTTAATTTCTGGCGTTGGTTCGACGTAAAAACTCACTTCGTACACTTAGTTATACACTGTTTCATTCAAACAAACAAAAATCCCGACATTCTGCCGCGAAAACAGGGTAATAACTCAATCACTGCTATGATTCAATGTCCGATCGATTGGAACTATCCGATGGATGTTTAAGTGCTGCCCACATTAGGGCCATACTTTGTCATTAGTCGTGAATTCGACGGATGTTTAAGTATAGCACTTTGTCATTCGTTGTGAGGGTTTTAATCTCGTGAGTTATCGTAAATGCTGTATTAGTTACTGACCTAGTTCGTGTGCATTGTTATTTAAATTAGGTTACAAGGCTAATCAGTAGGCTAAACTCCGCCCGTTTAAATCTGCAAAGTGAGTCATTCTCTTTTTATGAAAGTTATTTTACAATACTCCAAGTATTTTCAAAAAGATATAATTACAGGGATTAAGTCATGGTTATCTTGAATCACTGGCTAATTGGGGTATTGTGCACATTACTAATTTCTCACGGTTAGGCTAATAAATCCTAACAGTGATAATCATCACTACTTGGGGAAAGACCCAATAGTGGTATGACCATCGTCACCAGGTGACACGGCGCCAGATAAAAATAAGATAGAAGCCATTGTAATCGCTCTTATGCTGTAATTAATAACTAATGTGTCATTTTATATACTTGAATGACTCGCCAGTATTTCCCCGCTGATAAAATATTTTTAAAACATGTTTCGGGCGACCTGCTGTGAATCAAGGAAAACGTGCTACGGAGCACTAACCAGCTTGAAGAGGTGGCTCAGTTAAAATAAATAAACATGTTTTGTAAACCAGGGAATTTTCTCGTGAAATTCCTCTATTGTAAATTATGGGGTTTATCCCAAATTATGAAATAAAATAATCGGGCATTTTCATGTTTAAAAGATCCTGTAAATCTTCCGCTGTCAACTCAATTAACAAATACCACGGGATTTCTGTCCCGCGGCTCCTGGACCGGGTAAAACCGGGGCGGGGGCCGTGACAGAAAAAGGTGGTATCAGAGCCACTGATTTAAGCCAATTAAGTATTTATAAATACTTAATTTTCCTGATTACTATCCTGTGATTATGTGTTTTATCTTGACTATCTGTTAATTTACAGTATGGGTAAGCAAAGAATTTCGGACATCTATCATAAATTAGATAATTCACCGAAAGATAAGGGAATTTCATTCCAATCAAATTCCTCAAGATACTCAGCAGATACTGAGGAAGGAATATTTGTTCGTAAGGCACAGTTTGAGGAACCACTTACCCCTAATAAAAGAAGTTGGATTATTAGGAAAAGTCAAGAGAAAATAAAGAAGTCACCACCAAAAGGAGTAATGGTTAATGAGGAAACCCCGGAAATAGGCAGTAAACCACCATGGGAAGATGAATTAGACGAACAATGGGCAAATCTTTATATGTTAGCTACTACAGCAGTAAATGCTAACTTATAGTTAAATTACCAAACCAGTACCAGCACCTATGTTACCTACAAGCCAGCAACTTTAATATAATAAATAACCACTAGTATATTTCGAAGATTTGTTGTACTAAATATAAATTACAAATATTTTGTTTCAATAAAAATGGTTTATTAGATATTTGTAATTAATATTAAATTTTCTGATTTCCATTTTGTAATTTTGTGAAAATTCAAATTTAACCTAGAATTTTGCGTGTTTCTTTATAACTGCTAAGCAGCATGAATGAATTGTCTGAAGCTCTTGAGAATCTCAATCTCTACTCTGTTAATGTGGAAGTTTCCAGAGACTTCACCGGTTATTGTGCCGACATAGAAGAACCTATGGAATTTCAAACCCAGCCACCCGAGAAACCCAAGCCAAAGAAGAGAAGAAGAATTGTGGGCTGGAGGCGTGTGCGTAGGAAGAAACCAGCGACACGAAAAGTTACCAAGACAGAAGATCCCAAAGGTAAAGGCAAGGAAATAGAGATTGGGGAAAGTTCCAGGCAAGACCAGGAAATGTCACCCTGGGAAGAACTGGATCATAAACTAGCACTTAGTGACCTCATCGGACCTGTCAATGAAACCCTCGAACCTGTTAATGAAAACCTCGGACTGGCCGAAGAAGACCTTTTCAATTACCAAGCTGAAGCCCAACTACCAGTCAATCTGGAACCTGTTATTCCAGATCCCATTATTCACTCCCAACCTCTACCAGCAGATCTAGAAGAATGGTGGACCACCGACTGACAATTCCAGAATCTCCTAAATAACCCTAATACCTTTTTCCCTCAGTTTGATCCCGAACCTCCATTACACCCACTAATGAGCAATGAAAACTTGGCTGAACTCCGCCACTATGGCGAGGAGCTAATTGAGGTGGGAAACAGGATTAGGGATGTGGGAGAACGAATCACCTGGAAATACGATGAGAGGGAGCGTCGTTTCTGAAAAGCCAGTTGACAGTAGTAGGAATGTGTGTTTAATAATAATAATATAATAATAAAATATAAGTATGTGTAATAACTTAAAAATAAAACTTTTATAAGATAACTAGTGTGTACGGACGCATATTATCATATATAAAATATCGAAAGTCGAAAGATCGACAATTTTGGCTATACATGTTGACATGATTATGTGCAATTGTTTTGTTATGTTTTATTAATTAATTGATGCTAATCACTTATATAAATTAATTACCAGATGGCAAACGCTGGTAATGAACCCGTTAATGAAGTGAATCAATCTGAACAAAACAATGAAGATCAATTTCTGAATAGGCAAGATATCGAGAATATCGTTGCTCAAAGAATAGCCAATGTTATTCTAGCAATACTTGCTGCTGCTTGAAATCCAGTTGAACCTCAAATTATTCCTAGCAAACGTACTCATGAAGATAACTTCAGTAATAGTGTAAACGAAGGCGGCAACAACAACACCAATAACAATAACAATGATGTACTGCAAGCCCCAATTCTCAAAAGAATGAAAGCTGCAACGCCTGGTTGCACTTACAAGGAATTTCTTGCCTGTAAACCAGCTGAATTTGCAGGCAATGAAGGGGCGACTGCGGCGCTGCGTTGGTTAGAGAAAACCGAAGCAGTAATTATGATAAGTAAATGTGTCAAGGAAGACAAGGTCATGTATGCGTCGCATCTTTTTAAAGAAGGGGCGCTAGAATGGTGGAATACGGTACTTCAAGCCAAAGGAAGAAATGTGGCCTATGCCATGAATTGGGAAGAATTTAAAAGTCTGGTGGAAAGAAAATTATGTCCCGAATACGAAAAGGAACAAACGACGAATAAGTTCCTAAACCACCGGATGGTGGATGTAGACTGTCGAGGGTATACTTCGACATTCTTCGAGTATGCGAGAGTGGTACCAACCCTGGCTTCGCCAGAACCGGTGCTTATTTCCCGCTATATTTGGGGATTGATTGGCGAGATTCGAGATATCGTCAAAGCTGCGAGACCACGCTCTTTTGATGATGCGGTGGAATTAGCTAACACCCTAAGTGACGGGCTGGTACGCACAAGAGAAGAAACCCGGAAAAAGGAAGTGGCCCAAAAGATTACCCAAGGATTCCGTATGGGTAACAGAAGTAATTTCAAGAGAAAGGGAACTGGGCAATCTTCCACTGTTCCATTTTGCAATACCAGCAAAAGAAAGCATTTTGGAAGATGCAAAGGGTATTGCAATTTCTGCAAAATTCCGGGAAATCAAGAAGAAGACTGCAGGAAGAAGAAATCCACAATTTGTTACAACTGTGGAGAAGCTGGACATTTTAGGCCAGACTGCCAAAAACTGGTCAAACCAGCTGATAACAAAGCCAAACCTGCAGAAGGAACTACCAAAAAGAACATAAGAGCCTTCCAACTGACTACACAGGAAGCAGAGCTAATCCCTGACGTGATAGTTGGTACGTTTCTAGTTCACGACGTCTATGCAAAAGTATTATTTGACTCTGGTGCAAACCAAAGTTTTATAAATACTTCATTCTGCCAAGCTCTTAACTTACCTTTAACCAAACTTAGGCAGATTTTTACAGTCGAAACGGTAGATGGGAATTCTGTTAACATAGATAAAGTTTTGCAAGAAGGAAAAATAGAACTTTTAGGTCATAAATTTTCTGCAAACCTGTTACCTATGAACTTAGCCGGATTTGATGTTGTGTTAGGAATGGATTGGTTGGTAGCCAACCATGCTCGAATTCTTTGTGATAAGAATTCCATAGAAATTAATACACCCACGGGAGAATTAGTGATGATTACAGGAGATAAGCCACGTAAGCCAATGAAGTTCATTTCAGTAATGAAAGTTGCTAGTTATGAACGAAAGCAAGGAATAGTGTATATGATTTCGGTAATCATTAACACTAAGAGTAAAGAACTTAAGGAAATTCCAGTAGTATCAGAATACCCAGAGGTATTCCCAGAAGAACTACCTGGATTACCACCTGATAGGGAAGTAGAATTTAGAGTTCATCTAATTCCTGGAACTACACCGATAGCCAAGGTACCTTATCGGTTAGCACCCACCGAAATGCTAGAATTGAAAAAGCAGATAGATGAATTACTAAGCAAAGGATTTATACAACCTAGTTCATCTCCGTGGGGAGCTCCAGTGTTATTTGTGAAAAAGAAAGATGGTTCGATGCGAATGTGTATCGATTATAGGGAATTGAATAAGGTTACAATTAAGAATCGATACCCATTACCTAGGACTGATGATCTTTTTGATCAACTTCAGGGAGCTAGATATTTTTCTAAGATCGATTTACGCTCCGGATACCATCAGTTTAAGGTGCAAGAAGAAGACATACCTAAAACTGCTTTCAGGACTAGGTATGGTCATTACGAGTTTACAGTCATGCCCTTTGGGTTAACAAATGCTCCTGCAGCATTTATGGACATGATGAATAGAATCTGTAAACCGTATTTGGATAAATTTGTAATTGTTTTCACCGACGATATACTTATTTATTTCAAAAGTCAGGAGGAACATTGTGAACACCTGCATGTACTCTTAACCTTGTTAGGAAAGGAGAAGCTTTATGCCAAATTCTCGAAATGTGAATTTTGGCTACAGGAGGTGCAATTTTTAGGACACATGGTGAATCACAAAGGTATTCACGTAGATACTGCTAAAATAGAAGCGATCACCAAATGGAAGGTCCCGCAGTCAGCTATGGAAATTAGAAGTTTTCTAGGTTTAGCCGGATACTATAGACGGTTTATTAAGGATTTTTCCAAGATAGCTGTACCATTAACTAAGCTAACCTGTAAAACCGTTAAGTTTGAATGGGGACCTAAGCAAGAAGAGGCTTTTAGGATTTTGAAGCAAAAGCTAACAAAAGCCCCAATTCTAGCCTTGCCAGAAGGAACAGAGGATTTTGAAGTATACTGTGATGCTTCAAAACTAGGATTTGGATGTGTGTTAATGCAACACAAAAAGGAAATTACTTATGCCTCAAGACAATTGAAAAAGCACGAGGAAAACTATACGACTCATGACTTAGAATTAGGAGCCATAATTTTTGCTCTTAAGATTTGGAGACATTATTTGTATGGAAGTAAGTTTACTGTCTATACAGACCATAAAAGCTTAAAATACATATTTGGGCAAAAAGAATTAAACATGAGGCAAAGGAGATGGATGGAAATCCTAAGCGACTACGACTGTGATATTAAATATCACGAAGGAAAAGCAAACGTAGTTGCTGATGCCTTAAGTCGTAAGTATCATGAGAAACAATGACGAGTTCGTACTCTTAGATTAAGTTTACAATTAGACTTAATGGAACAATTGAAAAGCATTCAAGAAACAGCAATCAAGAATGATGCTGAAGGAATGAAAGGAAGAATAAAGGAATTAGAACAGGGAGCTGATGGAATTTGGAGATTCCATAAGAAACGAATTTGGGTACCTAAACAAGGCAATTTAAGAAATAAGATTTTAGAGGAAGCCCATAAATCTAGGTATACCATGCACCCGGGAAATAATAAAATTTACCAAGATTTAAGGAATAATTTCTGGTGGATAGGAATGAAAAAGGACATAGCTAGATATGTTTCTAAATGTCTTACTTGTTCACAAGTTAAGGCAGAACACTAGAAACCTTCAGGGCTACTTCAACAATTAGAAATGCATGTATGGAAATGGGAGCTCATAACAATGAATTTTGTTACTAAGTTACCCAAAACCAGAAAAGGTAATGACGCGATTTGGGTAATTGTAGATCGATTAACCAAATCAGCTCATTTTCTACCCATAAAAGAAACCTTTAGCATGGAAAGGTTGGCAAAGTTGTATGTAGATGAAGTAGTATCCTTACATGGAGTCCCATTCTCCATTGTATCGGATAGGGATAGTCGTTTCACTTCCTATTTCTGGACAAGTTTCCAAGAAGTAATGGGAACCCGACTAAATTTAAGCACTGCATACCATCCTTAAACAGACGGACAAAGTGAAAGGACGATCCAAACCCTGGAAGACATGCTCAGGGCATGTGTGATAGATTTTGGTGGAAATTGGGACGACCACCTACCATTAATTGAATTCTCCTATAACAATAGTTATCATGCAAGCATCGAAGCTGCCCCATTCGAAGCACTGTATGGACGAAAGTTCAGAACTCCAGTTTGTTGGGCAGAAATAGGAGAAAGCCAATCATCAGGTCCCGATATTGTGCAAGAAACTACCGACAAGATCACTCAAATCAAGGAAAGACTGAAAACGACTCGTGATCGTCAGAAAAGTTATGCAGACAATCGACGCAAGCCATTAGAGTTCCAAGTTGGAGATAAGGTACTCTTGAAAGTTTCTCCTTGGAAAGGAGTAGTTCGGTTCGGTAAGAAGGGAAAGCTAAGTCCAAGGTACGTAGGACCATTCCCAGTAATCCAGCGAATAGGACCAGTTGCCTATCGTTTACAACTACCAGAAGAACTAGCTGGAGTACATGACGTATTTCATGTATCCAACCTCAAGAAATGTTTATCTAACGAATCTCTGGTAGTACCTCTTCAAGATATAGAGGTAAATGAAAAGTTAAAATTTATAGAGAAGCCACTGCAAATAGAAGACAGGAAGATTAAATTTCTCAAGCACAAAAGGTTGGTACTAGTTAAAGTCAAGTGGGATTCAAAGAGAGGACCCGAATATACTTAGGAGCTGGAATCAGAGATGAAGCGAAAATATCCCTACTTATTTCAATAAATCTCGAGGACGAGATTTTAATAAGGTGGGGAGAATGTAACAACTCTCATTCAAAAGTATTAATTCTTATCTTCATTTGCCCAATAAGAAACCCTAATTGGGACCCCCAAGTAATCTTGCATAAACCCTAAAATTTTCAGAACAATCGGAATCAGGATCAGGGCCCCTAAAACTCAGGGTGGGTATTTTCCCGTCAGTATTATCTCGACAGTTTTTTATAGGAATCGAATTTGAACGAACGGGTGACTCACCCAAGCTACTGAGACACGGGGCTACCCTATGGAAGGGTGGTGCCCCTCGCGCCACGCGACAGCCCCTCGAGCCACGCGAGGGGGCTGTTTTTCCAGTATATATAGAGGGGTGTGGGACTTAATTTCTGGCGTTGGTTCGACGTAAAAACTCACTTCGTACACTTAGTTATACACTGTTTCGTCCAAACAAACAAAAATCCCGACATTCTGCCGAGATAACAGGGTAATAACTCAATCACTGCTACGATTCAATGTCCGATCGATTGGAACTATCCGATGGATGTTTAAGTGCTGCCCACATTAGGGCCATACTTTGTCATTAGTCGTGAATTCGACGAATGTTTAAGTGTAGCACTTTGTCATTTGTTGTGAGGGTTTTAATCTCGTGAGTTATCGTAAATGCTGTATTAGTTACTAACCTAGTTCCTGTGCATTGTTATTTAAATTAGGTTACAAGGCTAATCAGTAGGCTAAACTCCGCCCGTTTAAATCTGCAAAGTGAGTCATTCTCTTTTTATGAAAGTTATTTTACAATACTCCAAGTATTTTCAAAAAGTTATAATTACAGGGATTAAGTCATGGTTATCTTGAATCACTGGCTAATTGGGGTATTGTGCACATTACTAATTTCTCACGGTTAGGCTAATAAATCCTAACAGTGATAATCATCACTACTTGGGGAAAGACCCAATAGTGGTATGACCATCGTCACCAGGTGACACGGCGCCAGATAAAAATAAGATAGGAGCCATTGTAATCGCTCTTATGCTGTAATTAATAACTAATGTGTCGTTTTATATACTTGAATGACTCGCCAGTATTTCCCCGCTGATAAAATATTTTTAAAACATGTTTCAGGCGACCTGCTGTGAATCAAGGAAAATGTGCTACGGAGCACTAACCAGCTTGAAGAGGTGGCTCAGTTAAAATAAATAAACATGTTTTGTAAACCAGGGAATTTCCTCGTGAAATTCCTCTATTGTAAATTACGGGGTTTATCCCGAATTATGAAATAAAATAATCGGGCATTTTCAAGTTTAAAAGATCCTGTAAATCTTCCACTGTCAACTCAATTAATAAATACCACAGGATTTCTGTCCCGCGGCTCCTGGACCGGGTAAAACCGGGGCGGGGACCGTAACAGGTGACTTCTAGGATTATCACCAAGTCTGGTTCGTCTTCGTTTTCTTCTATCTTCACACCTTCATCATCTTTAGCACTGCTTTGACCCGCTTCATGCTCTTTGTTTCCTTTCTTTTTTCCTTGCGTTTGATCTTCATCATATCAAAATACCATTATAACAATTCAACATACCTCACGTACGCGATATTTACTTCTTGAGCGTCTTCACAATCAAAGCCACATTGCACCGCAATCTTGTTCCATATGTCATCTTCTATCACCTTCTTAAAACCACCATAATTTTCCACAACTTGATAAAGCGTAATCAAGTTTATGGGCTTCCCATTGAGTAATGTTAGAGGCATTTCGGCTTCTTTGCAAATGCCAAGGTAACATGGCATAAACCAATATATGACTTCTTCGAAACTTACTTCATAGAATAGCTCATGGCCCATTAATTCTTCATGCAACATGATCAAATCGGTCAAGTCTAGGCAACTCTTGATGATAGATCGTTCTCTATAACTTCCTCATCCTCTTGCGAAATCAACACCGCCTTCTCTTGTAACACATCACGACATTCTAACGGGTTTTCCTCCAAACCTTCTAAGTAAATCATGAACCCAACTTTCTCTATCTTAGAGTACACAATCTCATCCTTCTTGGCACTGAACGTGCCTTCTCCATACTTCTCCTTTTGCGTCTCAATTTCAAACTCTTTCTCGTAGAACTCCTCGACGTATTCTTGCAACTCTGTTTTTTCATCAAGAAAACCGTTTTCCACATCTCTATTTTCATAAAACTTGTCTAGGTATTCTTGCTCTAAATCCTCTTCGGATTTATCTTCAAATATGTCGACACATTTGGCACGATCGCCAAGCATATTCTTCAAAACACACGAGTCGCTTGTCGTAACCGTTTCGATCCCTTGATACAGGAGTTGTTCTAAACTAAGAACATTCCTTTTCATACTAAGAACGTAACTTACGCAGGGAATCATCTTGTCTCTCCCATCTATCGGAACCCTTACTTCACTAATACCATGCACAAACGCAAACTCCTTGCGTATTTCATTCGTCAACACCCCAAAGTGTCTTTTGAATACTTTGAACAAGTTTCAGTTTCCTGTCATGTGAGTCTTGAAAGATGGATTAACTACCCACATGGCCCCCCATTCCCCTGCGCAAGTGTCCTTCACAATATAATTGTTTTCAACCGGTAAAGGACTAAGATTTATGTACTTACTCAAGCAAATGGACGCAATATGTCCATACTGCTAGCATGTAAAACAACGAGCAACCGCCTTGCGTGGTCTTCCGACCGGACCATTGCCTTTGAGACTCAGTTTCTTGAAACACGTCTTGGGCACCATTTTCTTAGGAAACTTTTTTATTATAGGCGACTTCCACGAACGCGAAGATTTCCTCTATGCAACATTTTTCCCTTTATTGCAGCCCTGGATGCACTTTCTTGGGTTCGAACCAGCGTCGCTAGAGTCGATTCCACTCGATTAACCGTCCGCCTCTTTTAACGTTATTTTCACGAAATTAGTAAAATAACGTTAAAATTAGTACCCTTTCACTTTTGCCTCCCAAGCGTCCACATATATATACATTATATGAGCATACCGCAAGCCGGGCGTACTTCTCACACAAATACATAATTGAATAACTTGAATAAAAGAAATTGAACGAACTTGATAAACTAACCGAATCAATAACCAAACAGAACTTGTATATCTTCGATATTGAAATTGAACAATCGTATCTTTGCATACAAGAACTGAAAGTTGAAAACCCTATATATTCTTGATGAATACCGTTACGTGATAGAGGGATGCGTCGCTTGGATTCCATGATAAATGTTCGTACAGTTATATCCCCCACACACACAGCGTTTCATAAATTAAGCCCAAACTAAAACTTAACTAAACCTAATGGACTCTAATCATTGGACCTATGCGACTTGTTGGCCTACGGCCCAAACAAATAAAAAACATAACAATTGTTCGACCCATTAAACTGAAAAACGTAAACATCTTTTGCAGCTTTGCGGCTTGGCTCGAACTCGGATGACCATGATTATCGTTCATCAATATACAAATTAAACACAAATCATTAGGACGAAAGGATAACATATATGCATACTGCATACATATATATAGCTTCAATTCATCACACCAGGTTTAGTTTTTACGAAAACATATAGGGAAAAGAAATATGGGGTTTTGCAGACCATTTTTCAGCAGCATCCACACATGTTTTTTAAACACTTAGGTGCTGAACGAAGAAGCCATGGTAAGATGATACACAGAGTCAATATTATAAGCGTTAAGCCCTTGGGTAAATCTGTTAATTGTTCGATAAAAATGACACCATACGCGGCACCCATGAAAAAGTAAGATAGCCGAAGCTCTCTTTGAAATGGGAAAGTACTTGTGAGCATTTCGATTATGACGAAAGAAAATGACAAAGATAGTGAGTTTGGAATAATGAACCATAATTTTTCGTAACCGTCCTTTTCTTTAAGAGCATCAGGAAAGCTCATCATTGCTTGAAAGCTAGCACTGGTAACGAGCGCTGCAACCACCAGAAGGGCGCCGCGAACTTGGTCAGCAGAATCCCTTTCTGGGTTGTAATTGAAATATGAAAATGGCCAGTGTGTAGAAGATCTGTCTGGTTGCTCATCCCTTGTTTCTATTTCCATTTTAGCTTACTGGGCTGTGGAAATTTAATCGAATTGATAGGTTTATGTAGACAAAACCAAGTAAAACTTTGTATATGTACTGGTCGCAAGATGTTTTTAGAAAAAAAAAAGATGTATTATATATTTGAATGTGACGACTCACGTATTAGTTTTTATTAAAGAAATAGACAAGTTAGCGTGACGAATGACATATTAGTTTTTATTAAAAAATAGACGAGTTTTTATTAAAAAACAGACAAGTTAATGAAAAAATGACGATACACATATGAAAATAGACAAGTTGATAAAAAAAGTTACCATTGAGGTTTTTTTCTTTTTACTTTTAAAATAATCAATAAAAAACAACCAAAAAGGAGAACAAATAAGCATAGATCAGCCTCAACGAGAGCCTGGTGAAGGGTAAGCTAACTAAAGCATTTGCTTTAGGCCACCACTCTTCAAAGACCCCCATATTATCTATCCCTACAAAAACCAACTTAAGACGCAACCGATATACAAGCGACGAACCGTTTCAACTCTCTCCCGCAATTTTATTGCCTGTATTTTAACGACATCTTATATATTTTAATTTAATTCATTTAATCACCCATGTTCCAACCTAATAAGAATCGCCACGTCTAAAAAGAATAACCGTCGGGCCTTTACCCATCCAAACCGAACCGCCGCACCGTTCGGAATAAAATAACAAACTCACACGTCTCCTCCGACCACCGCCATTTCACATCCTACATAACCCCAACCGCCACAAAGATTTCCTTCAAAATGGCGCCAAGGATGATTCTATGATGGATGATGAACAATTAATTTGAAGTCGCCAGGATTATCCTATGATGGATGATGAACAGTTAATTTAAAGAGAGAGACAGATGGAATAAGAGATGTTCAGCTGAGGGTGTCAAATCGGCCTTGAGCGTGGCCGGCAATTGAAACGGAGATTCGCCTGTCGTAGGGAACTAATGTAACGGATTGGTATTAATTCGGATTGCTTCATAGTATTTGCTGCAAAAACTAGGGGTAAAGGAATTCAAATTGACCCTTTAATTGTTTCTTTGAATTTGGTGTTTTTAATGTGTATAGGTTATTTTGATGGTTGGTTTCTTAGGCTATATATTTTGGTGTAATTTTGTACTTTGTTGGCCAGTTTCCAGCCGGTCGTTATAATTATTCTTTTTTTAACGGCTAATGTAGGGGCCAAAGGGCCCACTACCCCATAGGGCGAGGCAAGCTTTTGAAACCCTGCCCAGGTCTAACTCCATACTCCCAATATGCACATAGCAGGAGTCGAACCTGGAACCTCCCTAGAGGAGAAGCCTTACGGAAAACTCCCCTAACCAACTGGGCTATACCATGTTGGCCGTTATAATTAATCTTCTTTAGTAAGTGTATTGGTTTCTGAAGATGCATATCCGAGGCCGGACATGATCCCTTGGAACGAACCGGACTACACCAGAGCGGACGTTCCCAATATGTCCGTTCCCCCACATCTCCGAAGACGGACGAATGACGTCATCTCAGTTGACCACTATAAATACCCTTGCAAGTACAAGGCCAATGACGATTTTCTGAACCTTCGTCCTTATTTTCTCTCTCTACTTTCTCTCTCTACCAATACTTATCCTCACGCCGGAGGGTGGTCGCAGAGGGGCCCTCCCATCTCTGTGGCGAGCCTAACGGTTTTCTGTTTTGCAGGACGATTCTCCAAGCTTTTGTATAAGATCCAAACCCACGATTACAAGCTCCGGCCTCAATTCGATTCTTTGGTTCTTCAATTGGCGCCATCCGATTTCACAGCTCACAGTCCTTCACTTTAGTGAATTTCTTGAGCAACGAACTGATCTATGGCTGCCTCGGGTTCTATGAATTCGGGATCCATAGCTGTTAGTACGCAAACTACAGCATCAACAAGCGTTGTTTCCACAGTTTCAGCTCCTTTGAGCTCGGGACCAGGAACAACTTTGCCGTTCATATTAATACCCACTTCACAAACATCAGAGTTTGATGCAGAATTCCTTTCCAAAAATGCAAGTCTTCTACGAAGATTAAAAGCCCAACAGGCCAGAGATGAAGAGATCCTCGGTTTACGAACCAGGCTCTTCCATGATGAAACTCCGGTAAGGACTATGGGTCCTGTGATTTTCACCCCTCCTACTTTCTCCACAGTTGTTACTTCGGAAACTTATAATGGATATGTGCAGGGTTCCTCCGGACCATCTCCAGCAATGACAACGCGAAACGAAATGGAAGTGGTTAATGATCCGGATCTCACCAAACCATATCATCCGGTTTCTATGACTGCTAAGTCCAAATTCAGTGCTCGCATCACACACGCCAAGCTCCCTCCGAAGCTCAAAATGCCAACCACGGTAAAGAAGTATGATGGTACCACCGATCCGGACGATCACATGTTTGACTTCGATGGGGCTGCACGTGTAGAACAATGGCCGATGCCGGCATGGTGCTTCATGTTCGCACAAACACTAACCGGGGCTGCTCGGGTGTGGTTTGATGCGTTGAACGAAGGTGAGATCAATGATTTTGAAGAATTCCGAAGACTATTCCTCCAGAACTTTAGCCAACAAAGGCACTACTCCAAGGAAATCACCGAAGTTCACAACATCCGAAGGAGGGACGGGGAATCCTTGGATAGTTTCATCGACCGATTCAATCGAGAAAGTATGCAGATCAGTGGGGTCGTGGACCAATTAAGGATCTCCGGATTCTGTCACGGTGTCCGGAATAACCAGTTGGTTGAAAAGTTGCACGAAAATCTCCCAAAGACGATGGAAGTACTCATGGAGTGAGCCAGAGCTTTCGCCCGAGGAAAAAACGCATGTAATCCAGCACCGGAGTCAGATCATAAAATGTCCTCCTGGAAGAAAAACGGTAGGTCCATATTTGATAAAACTCCGCCCGGGAGTAGGGGACGATCACACCCTTACAACAGAAACGATAGGCCTTAACGGGGAAGGAGTTCCGAGTCAAGATTTTACAATCAATCGGATCTTTCCAAAACTCCTAGTGAAATTCTCTGTGCTGAAGGAGCAAATTTCCCCGCCCCACCAAAGCTTCGGAATCCAGGTGATAAGAACTCCAAAAAATATTGTGATTACCATCATGCGCGAGGCCACAATACGGACGATTGCTGGTCTCTAAAGCAAGAAATAGAAAAAGCAGTTCGATCCGGTTAGCTGTCGCATTTGGTAAAGGAGGTAAAGGAAGGAAAATCTTCAGGAAGTTCGGTAGAAAACCCGAATAACCAACCAGCAATTTGCATGATAAGAAAAGCGAATAACCGGGGCATAAAGCGGACCAATGTTCATATGACCGCTTGGATGCAACAACCAATCGCTTTCCCCCCAATCACTCACTCCTGGAGAAATCAAAGATGAACCGATCATAGTATCTGCGGTGATCGCGGGGCACAAGATCCGACGGATCTATGTCGACAGTGGAAGTGCCACTGAAATCATGTATCAACAGTGTTTCCAACAATTAGCCCCACAAACCAAAGCAAAACTGATACAAGTAGTTATGCCGCTGGTGAGTTTCTCCGGAGAGGTGGTCCAGCCGATTGGGCAAATCACTCTACCAACAACGTTGGGTACCGGAAGCCTGGTTAGAACTGTCAACTTGACATATTTGGTGGTCAAAGCTAAGTCCGTACACAACGTTATACTGGGAAGACCGGGAATGTGTGCCTTCGGAATCATCAGTTCTACCATTCATGGGTCTTTAAAATTCCCCACCGAAGCTGGGGTGGCAACCTTGCTTTCTGAATCCACCATGTGTGTAGCAGAAATCCGACAAAGCGAAGGTAGTTGCTCGCAACCTCTATCTCTCCTTACGGAGGAGTGGTCCGTCCATCCCCATTTTCCGGAGCAAAAAATTGTTATTGGCGCCCAACTCCCCGAACGTACCAAGAAACGCTTATGGAAATTGTTGTCCAGTTCCCTCGATGTGTTCGCTTGGCAAACTTCTGACATGGTCGGAGTTCCTCGATCGTTGGCCGAACATAAGTTAAAAGTTTCTCATTCGGTAAAACCAATCTCTCAGAGGAAGAGAAATATGGCTCCGGCCCGACACAAAGCCATTGCAGAAGACGTTCGTAAGCTATTGGGGGCAGGAATCATAAGAGAGGTACGGTACCAAACCTGGGTCTCCAACCCAGTAATGGTCACTAAGAAAGACGGAACTTGGAGGATGTGTGTTGACTTTTCTGATCTTAACAATGCTTGTCCAAAGGATTGCTATCCTCTTCCGGAGATTGATTTAAAAATAGATTCTTTGGCAAGTTTCCGTCTTAAATGCTTCCTGGACGCGTATAAAGGGTATCACCAGATACAAATGGCTTTGAATGATGAGGACAAAACGACCTTCGTAACAAACGAGGGGCTCTTCTGTTATACCAAAATGCCGTTCGGATTAAAGAATGCCGGAGCAACTTATCAAAGGTTGATGGATAAAGAAATCAAGGGGCAGATTGGGAGAAACCTGGAAATCTATGTGGATGACTTGGTCATAAAGAGCGAAGCCGAAGATAATATGATCGATGACATACTCGAAACCTTCACCAGGCTTCGAAGTATCAACCTCAAGCTGAACCCTAAAAAGTGTTCTTTCAGTTTAGAGGAAGGCAAGTTCCTGGGAGTATGGATAACTCAATCTGGAATCCAAGCACATCCGGATAAAATTCAAGCTGTGATCTCCATGCAACCTCCGAAGATGGTAAAAGAAATCCAGTCTTTAAATGGTAAGCTGGTTGCTCTTCACCGATTTATCTCCAAAGAAGCTGATCGAACCATTCCATTTATGAACGTGCTAAAAAAGCGAACCGGTAAGGGTCAGATAGAATGGACGAAAGAGGCTGATTCGGCATTTCAGGAATTAAAAGTTTGTATCGGGTCCTTACCCACGTTGACCGCACCAATCACCGGAGAGGCCGTCACTATGTATCTCTCAGCTTCTCACTTCGCCATAAGTGCGCTACTTGTGGTGCACCGAAATCAAGCACAAATACCAGTTTACTACGTAAGCCACATTTTGAAAGATTACGAGACCCGATACCCTATGATTGAAAAATTAACACTCGCCCTGGTACACACGTCTAGACGACTCCGAAGGTACTTTCAGGCCTTCAACATAGAAGTGCAAACCAATCTTCAGATCCAGCAGATTCTGAGAAAGCCGGAAGTCTCCGGACGACTCACCAAGTGGGCCATAGAGCTCAGTGCTTTCGACATTACCTACCGGACCAAAGGACCGGTAAAAGGCCAAGCAGTTGCCGATTTTCTTACGGAAGTCCCCACTGGTGAAAGTATCAAGGATAAGGCCAGTCTCCCAAAAGTTTGGAATCTATATACAGACGGAGCTTCTAGCAAAGAGGGGTCAGGAGCTGGTTTAATTCTGATAGATCCGGAAGGGATAGAATACACGTACGCTCTACGTTTCGAATTCAAGACATCAAACAATGAAGCTGAGTACGAGGCTCATTTAGCCGGACTCCAAACAGCGGCCAAGGCAGGAGCAAGCTCCGTCTTAGCCCACGTTGATTCACTACTTGTTGCCAATCAAGTTAATGGAGAATACGAGGCACGAGAAGAAAACATGATTCGGTACCTGAGTCAAGTCAACAGTTTAATGTCCACGTTTGATTCGTGCAAGGTGGTTCATATCCCCTAGAGCAAGAACAAGAAAGCTGACGCTTTAAGCAAGCTAGCGTCTCTCACGTTCTGTCACTTGTCCAAAGAGGTACTAGTCGAAACTCTGCAAGCTCTGGCCATTAATCAGTCGGAAACCGTAATGTCAATCTCCATCCAGGAAAAAACATGGATGACTCCGATCTTAGACTATCTGAAAAACGGCATACTTCCGGAGGATAAAGCCCAGGCTCGGAAGATGAAAGTGAAAGCATTACAGTACCAAGTTCACGACGAAAAACTTTACCGAAAGACCTTCTTAGGTCCACTCCTAAAGTGCCTGACTCCGGAGGAAGCCAGTTATGTCATAAGAGAAATCCATTGGGGGATATGCGGCATCCACTCCGGGCCAAGGATGGTTGTGGCGAAAGCTATGAATGCTGGGTACTTCTGGCCAGGCATGCATCAGAGTGCCATCAACGAATTACAAGCATGTGAAGACTGTCAACGGCACGCCCCCATCAGCCACCGAGCTAAAAACAACCTCATCCCTGTAACTTCGGCTTGGCCGTTTCAGAAGTGGGGGATTGATATCGTTGGTCCTTTCCCCATTTCCATTGGAGGAGTGAGGTTCTTGCTAGTAGCCATCGATTACTTCACAAAATGGATTGAAGCCAAGCCTCTCCGGACTATCACTGGGGACCAAGTACTGAGGTTCGTTTGGGAAAATATAGTGTGCAGATACGGTATGCCGCTCTGTATAGTCAGTGACAATGGGAAGCAGTTTGCGGAAAAACCTTTCAAAACTTGGTGCGAAAAAATGCACATTGAGCAAAACTTCGCTTCGGTTGCCCATCCTCAAGCCAACGGACAAGTAGAGAGGGCCAACCGAAGCATTGTGGACGGTATAAAGAAGCGCCTAGGAAGGGAAGGAGTCTCCTGGGCAGATGAACTACCACACGTCCTCTGGGCACTTAGAACGATGCCTAGGACAAGTACCAGAGAAACTCCCTTCAGTTTGACATACGGTACGGAAGCAGTCATCCCTGCCGAAGTTGGTATCCCCACTCCTCGCATGCTCCTAAGCCAAAACGATAACGGCCAACAACTCCGCCTGAACCTTGACCTGGCCGAAGAAAGAAGGGAACTTGCGGTCATTCGTGAAGCAAAATATAAGAAAGAGTTGGAAAAAACATTACAACTCAAAAGTTAAGGAAGTCCGGTTCAAGGAGGGGGACTACGTTATGCGTAGGAATGGTGCGAGCCTGGTCGAGGGAACAGGGAAGATGTCTCCGAAGTGGGAGGGGCCCTACCAAGTTAAAACAGCCGGAAGAAATGGTGCATACACACTTATGAAAATGGACGGAACTCCTGTTCCCCGCACTTGGAATGGGATGCACCTCAAGCGATGTTTTCTCTGATGGATTTTATAATATTTCAAAATAAATTTGTAATACGGAAGCTACGGCTCCCATTGTCTTTATTTTCCCTGTAACGCGGATGGTTTTTCCCGCACAAAACAATTTTATATTTCCAAGAACTGCGGAGGGTTTTACCCGTAGATTATTTTAAATGTTTTTACTAAGTATGAATTGAAACGGAAAATACACTCCGGACTGATCAAATAGAATGCCCAAAATTTCTATCATTAAAAAGTTGCAACACACAAGATCTCATCGGCCGAATCAGGGATTCTAACCCTAAAAGGCAAGAACGAACTGGCATTGTTTGTATTCTTTCCTTCTATCTATAAAAATTATCCTAAAGGTAAGACAAAATCGGATCCGTGCAATAAAAAGAACGTTCTAGAAAAAAGATGTAGGCACAAAAGCATGGACGCATGAAAAACAGACCAACTACATCAGAAAGTAACCGGATCAATACAACCGGAAATCGTGTAAAACCATTTATGTCACACCCTCAAATTACCACCTAGGGAGTGTCCCTGTTAGGCGTGTGACTACTAGCAATGAGCCACTAATTACATTGAATCACAAGTTGTAATAAAGTTCCATCAATTAAGTAATAACAATTCCAATCATAAGTTATTCAAAATCACAAGTTCAGCGGAAGCATTAAAGTATCATAAGGTAAATACGAATCAATCATAATAAATAAGTATTTGACAAATAATCCCGTCGGTATGACCATGACCACTCTTGCTCTCCTGCCAGCAAGTTCCTATTTCAATCACCTAATGAAGGGGTAAGGTCCCAAAAACCTCATAATAAGTATTTGAGACCATACCATAACCCTGCCTTTTCACCTTTTAACCTTGCGCGGCCGCGCACTGGTCTTACAAAAGGAAGAAAGAAATTAGCAATCTATAATCGCGCGCCCAAAGGAGAACATAAAATCCTTGCGCTTTCTCCCATTAGCAAAGGGTAAAAATCCTAAGATCAATACTTCCGCCCAAATATCCAGACTTGGATATTATTTTACCCAGACTTGGGGTTTTTTCATCTGTTTCCACATAGTAAGGTGTCACACCAGATTACAGCAGTAATCTTCTAGAAGAAATGCAATCGTGCACCACCCAGACGGTTATAACCGTCTGGACACGTGTCATTACCACAGGCACCCCTGAAATCACAACGAAGGCATGTAATTGGAGAGTAATCTCCACTTGATCACATTACACGTGGCAAATCCCCAGCCTTTGATCAAGACCACGATCCGTGTGCTCTCACGTCGGATCAAAGAACTTAAACGGAAGGAAATGTAACCGCTTACGGGGTTAGCATCTTCCGTTAACTTTTCACTAACGGGTTTTCCCGCCTAAAACGACTCCCGGCTATAAATATGAGAAACAACTCAGGTATGAATTCAGATTACTCACACTTCTCAAATACATCTTCTTCTTCATTACCAATACTTATTCTCACACCGGAGTCGGGTCAAGGAGAGAACCCTCTTCTCCCCTTGGCGAGGCTAACGGTGCTCTTTTTTGCAGAGCTTCGGAGAAGAAGATCAGCTGCAACTGAATCAATCGAGAGAGAGCTAACCTTTTTATGCGGATTCAAACCCCCTAGATATCTCGGTTCCGACCATTTATCTAGTGTTTCTTCATTGGCGCCCACCGATTCCTCTGTTTTCTAGTTTTTATCTCGTTTCGATTCAGTTCGTTCCATTTTCTGTTTTGCACATGGCAGAAAATTCGTCATCTCACCGGCAACCTGGTCCTCGACCAAACGTCGGAAACAATTTACCAGTAGATGGAATCCTGGAAGACGCCTCAGACGATAACGAGGTTCAATCCAACCGAGCAAATGATCCTGTCACTCCAGGAATGTTACCAGCAAACCCTGCTCAATCAATTTTACCACCAGGAGAAACTCCGATATCATGGTATGTCCGGTCTCAAGGGGCATTAAACGCAGTATACACACAACTGTGTGCTCAAAGTGCTCCCATGACCCAATCACGGAGACCAGGATCTCGTGCCCATGCCTCCCAACGGGAAGAATCAACTTATGAAGATACAGAAGTTCATGCCAGATCTATGTCACAACGAGAATACACTCAGACAGGCAGTTACCAGAGACAACACCATGGTGAACCACACCCTCGTCGAAGACAATCGGTTCATGATAGGTTGGGTTCCCAACGGGACACTCACGCCGATGAATCCGATCAAACATATCGTTTGAGTGCAAACACCAGTGTATTCAACCGACTGCAGCCAAACTATAACAAATTAAGGCCTTGAGCGGTTTATAACCCTGAGGCAGAGCACAACTATGACTTAGTTTACCGCCCTGCAGAAGCAGCGGAAAACTCGAAGTTCATACTGGAGATAGCTCTAGCTCCATTAGAGAAGGCAAAATTACCATCCAACATAGGGAAGTTCAATGGGTTAACAGACCCCGATGATCATCTGAGAGTGTTTACCAGCGCAGGATTGGTTGGAGGTTGGACCCTTCCGCTATGGTGTCATCTGTTTGTACAAACATTAACTGGCCCAGCGCGAATCTGGTTCGATAACCTACCAACTGGACAGATCGAATCATGGAAAGATCTACGTGAAAAGTTTTTAACACACTTCAGCCAGCAGCGGCGCTCCATTAGAGACACTTCTGACGTCATGAATATATGGTGTCGTGATGACGAAAATCTAGAGGATTTCATCACTAGATACAATAAGGAAGTGTTGGAAATTGGCGGTGTTCATGAACAACTAATCCGTGCTCAGTTCAAGTACGCGGTTAGGTGTGATGACATGGTTAAAGTCTTATCCGGAACAGAGGGCCTTCCAACAAGTTGGGAGAAGATAATGGCGGCGGCCAAAGTTTATGCGCAAACTGAGAAATACCTCACAACAAACAGGCGACCACCACCGCACAACAGGCCTGCAGATTTAAGCTTAACTGGTGAAAGAAGGTTTAAGAAGTCATGGCGCGAGTCCGGGTCAGGAAGTCGATCATCTGAAGATGCTCGCACAACAATCAACAAACTCTCCGCGCAGAGGGAGAACAAACAAGAAAATAGGGAGAGGCAATGGACTCCCCTAACAAAGACCCCTGCGGAAGTTCTCAGTACTGAAGACTATCAATTCAAAGCTCCGATCCCAATGAAAAGTAAACGTGGACAAGACCCGATGCAATACTGCGAATATCATAAAGACAACAGGCATACCACTAACAACTGCATATCTCTGCGCACAGAAATAGAGAAAGCCCTCAAGAGCGGCGAACTCACGCATTTACTCCAAAATGTGCGTAAAGAGATTAAGCAGATAACCCGGGGAGAGGAGGGCCCAAGTAAACGGGCAAAAGCTTAAAAAACAAGTTCTCCGCGGAAAGACATGATCCATCAAGCAAGGCGGAAACACTAAGTTAAGTTCCATACAATTATTAGAAAAACTTTGTAAAGCCTCTGTGCTCTATCCATGAATAAAATTACAAAGTTTCTATTATTTTTGTGTTTACAAAGTGCATGCAATTTCTTTTTAGTAAGCGCAAAAACATTATGGTAGTATAAAACAAGCTCCATGCGCGGTCAGTGATCACGTCACACACGACCATCAGTTCACACATGAGCTTTATACCAACTTCATTCGCCTTACTCAATAAAAGCAAATTGTACTCATGCAAAATATTGTAAAGTCATTAAACAAAACAAATAGAAACATACTGTTTCAGCGTACAGATACGCCCTAAAGATTTTCAAACACAGCAGTGTTTAAAATACTTGCGCAACAGCGCACAATCAACATAGGGATTTACATCCCGCATAAAAAATTGTTCAATACAATTTCATACTACTCTAAATCTTCACCCCCATCCGGAAAGATTTCTTTGAGTTGCGCCACGTGATCGTCCGATTGCAGCGCCACATTTATCAGTTCCATGACTGGAAGTTGCAAATTATTAAACTCTGTTTTCATGGAAGCAAGCGCGGCAGCAGTATTTACGCCAAAAGTTGCAGACTTGCTATCATCCCAGTTAACCTTCAACGCACTTTTCACATGCTGGGAACATTCCGCATAACCTTGCGCATACCCATCTCGTCGCGCAGCAACCATTAGATTAGCAACAGTTTTATCCAGCTCTTCAGACAGCAACCTATGAAATCAAGTAAAAATGAGTATCTAAAAAGCGCATATATGATCCCACAACAAAAAGAGAAGAGACAACTCACACAGGCAATCCCGCGATCTTTCAACCAGGCCATATCATTCTTTAAAGGTTCAAGCTCGCTTTCCGCTGTAACCCGCGCCGTTTCAGAATTTTCTAACTTCTCTTCTACCCCAGTCAAACGGCGGGAGGTTTCAGTATTCTCGGAACGCGCAAGCTCCAGATCCTTTTTAAGTTGTTCCTGGTCAGAAACCAAAGCAGTAAGTTCCTCTAACTCTTTATCTCTAAGGGCAAGAGTGGCGAAAGCTTGTACCTCTCGTTGCTCACTGCGTTCCCTGTGAGAACGCGCCTCCGCCAGTGCAACTTCTGCATCAGCTTTCTCCTTCTTCAATTTTTCGATCTCCGCATCCTGCTTTTTCAATCTCTTAACTTCAGCTTTAAGATTGTTTATAGCATTACGGAGACCTATCTTTTCATTATTATCTTTTTCACAAATCCTCTTAAAATTCTCGCGCTCCTCAGCACGAAGAGCAGCTTCAGCTTCCGCTTTTCTCTTCCAACCAGTAACAGACCATTCCTCGGTCTTACGCTCAGCCTCAAACTTGGCCTGCTCAGCTTCTAATGTGGCCTTCAACTGAGCTACACGTTTTTCATCTTTGGCAAACTTCTTTTGAGATGCCATAAAAGTTTCCTGCTCCTTATGCATGCTATACCACTCATGCACTATGCGGTGAGTAGTAGAAACATGAGAAGCAGTTTCTGCAAGATAAGACTGATAGGTCTGTTCATAAGGTTGATTTTCCTGAAACTTAATCTCGCCAGGCGGAAGTATCCCCTGCAACCAATCTTGGCATACACGCCAATCCGAGAAGGTATCGGCTTTCTTCAAATTCCAAACAGGGACATGAGGATCAGAAACATCTTTTTCCGTATAAGTCCGATAATAATATTCTCCCAGAGTTTCTTCTGGGCGAATTGGAGATTGTTTATCAACACCAGCAGATGAGCCTGGTTCCTCAGTTGTGACCCTCTCAGTATGTTCAGGCATAGCATCAGAAGGTCTAGGGGAAGAAGTTGAAATTTTTTCAGCAGTCGGCTCTTTCCCCAAATCTTGAACAACAGCTTCAGGGGTTGGTGGATTATCAGCACCATCTACCACGCTCGGTTCAACAATCTTTTCAGCCTCTGTATCAACATCTACAGGCTTCTCAGCCTCAACAGTTTTCTCCACACCATCCCCAGCAACCTCTGTAGGCTCTAACGGGTCTGCAACAGCAGCGCGCGGAGGAGTAGAGGGACGTTCTTCATTAACCACAGATTGCACTTCTGTGGGAATAGAGGAAACGGGAACTTCTGGAAAAAAAAAATCTGTGAGGATTCAGTCCGCTTAAAAAGAACAAGGAAAAAACGACACTTACCAGGAGCAGATTCCGAAACAAAGGCATCCAGATTCCCTTTTCTGGTAATTTTCTTCCTTTGCACTTTTTTAGGAGGTTGACCCTCCGCGTCAGTATCGGTTTGTTTCCTTTTACCAGCCTTTCGATGCACCAAGTGTTCGGGACTAGAATCCAAGTCGATAGGCTCATTAGGATTGGATGGGGGGGATATCAGCAGAATCCTTTGGTTCAGGCTTCGGTTCCCGCATAGTCACTACAGGAGTAAGATCCTCCAAAGAGTCAGAAACCACCACATAATCACACCTGGAGACAGAGGAACGGCGCGTACCTTTCTTCTCTCCAACATTCTTCGTCTTGAAAGGTTGAGCTTTAACAGTTTCACTCCTCTTTGGCACAGAAGTAGAAGCCGTTGTGCGTTTCTTCTTTTCAGGGCCTATGCCCAAATTCAACAGTTCCCCTACAAAAGCGCAAGGCAAAAACTTACCCACAAAGAGCAAAAAGGAAAGGAAAAACAAATATAACTTACCAGCACCAGCAGCTGGTTGAGCAGATAGATCCGCATCCCGCGGAAGAACAAAATTTCCCACAATACGATGATACCAGAGCTCCTCTTCAGGTTTCTTCTTGATAGTACCCATTCTTCCGCCTTCCCTCTTGAAGGCAACAACATACAGAGAAACAACTACATTCGAAGAGCGAGCAGGTAAAAAAAAAAAAAAAAAAAGGGAAAAGAGAAAAAGAGAAAAAGAGAAAAAGCCCCAAACTTACTATGACCATCATCCGTGTATACGGGTTTGTCGTCACGCTCCATCTTCCAATTTAAACTCATGCCGGCTCCGACAAGAGCTTTCTCCGGCAATGCAATATTAGGCACATCCTTCAAATCCTGATACCAGCTTTCATCAACCGGAGTCTGAAGGGTTTCGATCGGAATATCTTCTTTCCCCCTAAGAACCATCCTCACCGGAATTACTCTGGCCTTGATGAAAAAGAATTTTTGCTTCCAATCATGAAAAGATTTTGGGGATTGATGTAGAATCTTCTTTGCAGAAGCCCTCTGAACGAATGAATAAAACCCTTGGGTACAATGCATCTGAAGAAAAACCCTAAATCGGGGAACGGTTGGCTCCACATGCATCGTCCGACACACGAATTCGAAATGTCGAATCCTAACCATGCCAATAGGATGGAGTTGGGAGATATGCAGGTTGTAAAATCCAAGGATTTCAAGGAAAAATCTAGTAACAGGCAAGCGAAAGTTACCATCACAGAAGAAATTCCAAAAGAGGGTAATATACCCAGCCGGAGCATTCGCCGCTGTCTGCCCCTCTTCAGGATATAGAGCACCCCAGTTTTCCGGGAATTTGAGATTCCGAATTAAACCATCAAAGGACGCTCTAGGACACTTCAACGGTGGAAGTTCAGTCGACATTTCTTCAGCAAGATCTTCTTGGTGTTCTCCGGTAGACATAAGAGGAAGAATGATGGAATTTTTTCTTAGAAAAAGGGGAAGGGAAAGTTTTTCAACAAAACAATGATTGCACAGAGGAGGTTACCCAAACGTTATATATACTCATCGCAATAAATAGCATCGGTAACCGTCACAGCAACTTTTCCGGATATCGCAGTTCCCTAAACAACAGCAAAAGTAAATGTCAGACACACACGCGTTTACACGCGCGCGTGTAAGACACGGACAGTAAAAAACAACTGACAATGACAGGTTGTCACTCAATTTACTGTACCAGTCTCAGTAAAAGTCAAAGATTTTCAAAAAATCTTTACAAAAATCAAAATGAATCTTCGTCCAGAAGTTTTCCTTATTTTTCACGCCCAAAAGCAATTCTCTCTTATAAGTCTAGTGCTCCACTTACTTGCATAAGTACAACACTAGACTGGGGGGACTTGAAGGGGTAAGGTCCCAAAAACCTCATAATAAGTATTTGAGACCATACCATAACCCTGCCTTTTCACCTTTTAACCTTGCGCGGCCGTGCACTGGTCTTACAAAAGGAAGAAAGAAATTAGCAATCTATAATCGCGCGCCCAAAGGAGAACATAAAATCCTTGCGCTTTCTCCCATTAGCAAACGGTAAAAATCCTAAGATCAATACTTCCGCCCAAATATCCAGACTTGGATATTATTTTACCCAGACTTGGGGTTTTTTCATCTGTTTCCACACAGTAAGGTGTCACACCAGATTATAGCAGTAATCTTCTAGAAGAAATGCAATCGTGCACCACCCAGACGGTTATAACCGTCTGGACACGTGTCATTACCACAGGCACCCCTGAAATCACAATGAAGGCATGCAATTGGAGAGTAATCTCCACTTGATCACATTACACGTGGCAAATCCACAGCCTTTGATCAAGACCACGATCCGTGTGCTCTCACGTCGGATCAAAGAACTTAAACGGAAGGAAATGTAACCGCTTACGGGGATAGCATCTTCCGTTAACTTTTCACTAACGGGTTTTCCCGCCTAAAACGACTCCCGGCTATAAATATGAGAAACAACTCAGGTATGAATTCAGATTACTCACACTTCTCAAATACATCTTCTTCTTCATTACCAATACTTATTCTCACACCGGAGTCGGGTCAAGGAGAGAACCCTCTTCTCCCCTTGGCGAGGCTAACGGTGCTCTTTTTTGCAGGGCTTCGGAGAAGAAGATCAGCTGCAACTGAATCAATCGAGAGAGAGCTAACCTTTTTATGCGGATTCAAACCCCCTAGATATCTCGGTTCCGACCATTTATCTAGTGTTTCTTCACCTAACGACCTGCGAGCACGTATCAAGTGTATCAGACAAAGCTGGCGAGTCCATAGTTTAAGAAAACGTTTGTTACCAGTTGAATGGAAAACAGTTCAATAACCAATGCAAGTAATATTGTTAATATCTCAATTCCGAACAAGACGGCTCCTGAAATACATGACTGCCCTTCCCACGTACTCCTATCTAGTACTGGGCCCCGACTGGGTCATTAGTTCACATCCGTCCTATCTAGGAGCGGTGTGAGGGTGCCAAACCTAAGTAGCGCTACCAACTAATACCCGTTACCCTCCAGGTAACATAATAAGGGACTTACAAAAATGATAGGTGAGAATATTAACCAATATACCCGTTTTTACCCAGACCACTGACTGTCCCCAACCACTGGGACGCATGCTCGTATGTAGTGAACTCACCTTTGATTTGCTCGGTAGAATAATTTACCCGTCTAACCAAAGTGATCAACCAGTCCTATGATAGTTACACATAACAATCAGTTTGGTATACACAATTATTTACATGTCTTTGCACACATGTCATCAACGAAGTCACGTTCACACCATAATTTCATGTTGGGTGATTTGATTACTCTATCTGTGAACATACGCTTATAACTAAAATCCTATGACATAGTTATCCGTACACTGTGCATCATATAAATTCACAGATTTATATGTACCCATACCATATCGTTATACAAGTTATTATATCACTACACAAGTTATCACTATCTTGATTCCACAAGTTACCGGCCCTTATGATAAGTTACAGTCCATCACATAACAAATCATCACAATAAATGTTTGGCTCGGATTAATCAGGCAAGGATACTCGAAACAACCAAATTATTCCTAATGTGACCACATATTAACAATTCTAATTCACACAACATCATTGACAGGAACTAGCCACTAATAAACATATTAGAAAAACTCAAGACCACCCTAGCATGCATACGGTTACATCACTTATCAACCTAACACATCACAACACATATTATCACTTAGATAAATCAACAAGCACAATAATATTCATAGTGTATAAGCATGTGCCGCCCACTACACGAGTTCTGACATTACTTTTTCAATCTCTCGGACCAAAGCAATTATCAATTAACTCCTACAAATCCCTAATGTTATTATGATCACACAAGAACATAACGTGATGCACTGATTCTCACGCACATTCATTTAATCACATCATCATATTACCTCATCTATCAATCATCGCTCAAAGTCAACAACCTAATCATCTCTTCCGTCCTCAACCAACAGCCCTAGTCTTCAAGCAATGTTCATGTCTTATCAACAGAACTCTAATGTTTATGCAACTGACACATTGATATTACTCGTGCGATCCAGGTTCCTATTTGATCAAGACTACATCCAGATTTGATTAACAACAAACTCTAAGCCATCCACTAATCCTTAACTAGAGCTGATCATCCAAAACCATGCGAGAAACAGTCTAACATTTATCCAAGTATAACACGACAAGCACATACTTCATGCAGCGATTATTACAAGATAAGCTAAAACGAAACACTAACCAAGTATGATGATGAAACATGGATACCAGCAACGATGAAACGTCATAGTAAGGATGGGAGGCTGCCGTCGAGGAGGAGGAAGGCTAGGGTTTGTTATTTCTTGTGTGAAATATAATTAAATGAGGTTATGCCCGTCACCAATCATTTACGTGAGATATTAACATACAAGGGGGTTTGGGCCGACTCGGTTTGGGCTTAACATACACAGGCTGAACTTTTTATAAGAGGGGTGTGGCGTGTGTACGTATATGCATAAGGGGAGGGGCCGAGCCTGACATGGGTTCGAGAATATTTTAAGCCGAGCCCAGCTTGGCGTCGAGAAGGGATTGGGCCGAGAGTCCAAATGGAGTGTGGTTCGAAGGTCTTGAGCAATCCAAGAAGAAATATGCAACTAAGGGTTCTTAACAACACCATATAATCACAAGCATGCACATGCAATCAGACACGTTTCCCCTAACACGTATATTTACGTTTAATATTTCACACATCACCTATAAATAGTTCATGAGCGTTCAATATAGTTTAATGTATCAACTCGTCACGTAGAGTTCATGTAAGTTACACCAGAGTACGACAAAAACGCTCTACAATACGAGTTGTCACATCATCCCCAACTTGAAAGAAATTTCGTCCCGAAATTTAGTAAGCGGTCCAAAATAGTACGGTGTTAGATCAGGATGACCGTGGATTTTCCCAGGGATGCCACATCATCCCCAACTTGAAAGGGAATTTCGTCCCGAAATTCACAAGTGATACCAGGATTAGTTTGCTCAGCAGGGAATAGTTGAGGATATTTGAGCTTCATCTGATCTTCGCTCTCCCACGTGCACCCCGGTCCACATCTTGAGTTCCAACGAACTCTCACGATTGTCGTACGGCTATGCTAACGAACCTTGACGCCCTGGTCCATGCTTTCGGTAAATCCCCTGTTACCGCAACTAGTTATTAACCTTAGGCTCTAGCAAGGGTATCACAAGCGTTTCACCAGACAAACTCTGCCTTAGATCCGAGACACAACTGACATTAAGCACGTTACCCAATTCACCGGGTAACTCGAGTTTGTAGGCCACGTGACCGATTCTTTCCAGAACCTTGAATGACTCAACGTAACGTATATTAAGCTCGTGACGCTTCCCAAGCGTACCACACCCTTCCAGGGTGAGACTTTCAACATGATACGGTCGCCTACGGCGAACCCCCAGTGTTTCCTAAGCTTATCAACTTTTCTGACAGTCACGCGTTACCGTCAAACGATTTCCGATCTAAACAATCTTCCCAAGAGGTTCGAGTACAAGTCCTGGACCCATGTTGAGGTTGTCATCCACCTCAATCCACGAAGAGAATGGTATTATCATCCATGCAATGCCCCAAACAGAGTAGTGTGAATACTAGAAGGGTAACAGCTATGGTAGAACTCGGCCAAAAGTTTGCGTCCTTCCAATTTACACTAAGTTAATCCCACACATGCTCGCAGCATGTCTTTGAGTGTCAGGGAGACCGTTCCTCCTATGATGATATGTAATGCTCCTGTCCAGACGTGAGCCAGGGGTGTTGTGTATTGCCTGACATAAATCATGCATAGAACAAACTCAGAGGTAGCAGGAGTTGGCTCCTCGTGCCCCAAAGCCGCCTCTCTCAGAGGAACACTAACGACTGTGAAGACTCGTCAGTTTTCTTGATTGCAAGAAAGTGTGCTAATAACGTGAGTCCATCAACGATCATCCGGGTGATAATGTTTCCTTTTCGAGTTGTAAGTAAACCAGTGATAAAATCCATGGCAGTCTGTTCTCATTTCCATATATGTGTTTCTGATTGCTGATACTCCATCTTGACTTTCCCACAAGTCAAACATCATTCACGCACATTACTAGGTGGGCATTCACGCCCGATCACCAGTGCAAGATCTATGGATCCTAAAATCTCTCCTTATAACCCAGACGAGTAGAATATCGAGGTCGGTGTGCTTTGTTCAACACGAGTTTCCCTACAGTTGCCGTATAATGTGACTCTCATTCGTTCCATGAGGTAGCAAATATCGTCCGACCTGTCACTGGTTGCTTCTCCATACCCCACATGGGTTTAACTTGCAAATTTTGTTTCCTTTAGTTCTTCGGTTTGAACAGAGCGAGTCTGATCAAGTAAATTAGAGTTGATAGTGAGTTGAATAGCTCGTGCACGTTCAGGTTTCACAGTCGCACTCAATCCAAAGTTCCATCCACCGGTGTCATTGGTGGCTTTAGCTCTTTCGATCATAGATACACGGGAGGACCTTGTGATCGGTCTAGGTAATGCTTTTGGTACCGCCCAAGTAATGCCCCCAATTAAATCTAAAGCCATGGTGTCCACCCAGGTTGCAACGCACGTAAATCTTCTTGTAAACCCACCGAGTAAGTTATTACTTTCTTCGTGTTGCGTCGGCGTGTAACTGGGACTCTGATTCAAACCGTCATGGTATACCACTAAGTCACCCACCCTCGGGTAAGTCGATGCTCTGTGCATTGCAGAGTTGGAATTCAAAAGCTGAAAAGATGTCCTCCTGTTTTGTCTTTCACGAACATAGCACCCAGCTGTGCTAAAGAGATTTAAGCTGCGCGACCTTCGAAAATCTTGTGGTTAAGCTGCGATTGCATCTAGTGAGACCAAGAAATTCCTGTATCCTCGAAGGGATCTTTGAAGTTGATCAGTTTCTATCAAAATGGATCTTAGCGAGATCCACGTGTATTCCCACTTCGTTGTTTATATGACAAAAATGTATACTTCTCGAATCCTGAAGTCACACTTAGGTAGAGTTCGCACGTAGGTGTTCCTCCCCTAGAATCTCTACGATGAAATACAAGTGCCGTTCATGGTGCTCCTCTCTCCTGCAAGTGATTCAAAACGTCATAGATAAACACGGTTGGTGAATCTGGCTAGATGGGGTTGGCACATACTATCATGTGATCCCTAAGGCTGCTGGTGTGTTGGGTAACTTTAAACAACGAGAACAGAAAATCGTAGTGGCCGTACTGTGCCTGTAACGCCGTGTTAGAAGTCATCCTTCCCTGAGTCTTCCATCAAGTGACAGTCTGATCTTAAGTCGGTTTCCGAATAGAAGCTTGATCATTGCAGCGGGTCAAGCAGGTTGTCGATGCGAGATAGAGGGTGACGGTCTATGATTGCCACCTTGGAGTAGTCTGTACGCGTACGAAAGGACTTGTCCTTCGTTTCCACAATAGAGTTCGGGCTCCCCAGAGCAAGGAGCTAGATTGCTAAACTCCCACCAGGTAGTTCCTGAAGTTGACTAGACAGTTCTTGCAACCCTCCTGGTGCAAGACGGTATGAAGTACGAGCTAGCAAGACTGCTTCTGGCGTGAGATTAAATTGAGATTCTGCCTAACAGTTGTGGAAGTAAGCCCGAAAGTTCCTCGAGTAACAAACCGAGAGGGTTCACAAACAATTGGTGGATCCTCGATCCTCTTTTCTCTAGCCTAACATAGCGGGGTAATCCTTCCGTGGACAGCTCCAGCCTTCATTGCTGAACTGATGCTAACTTCTGCACCACTCGGATACTTTATGACAGACGACGACCTTCTCCTCACATGGTATATCTGCACGATATCTGGATAACCAACCACACTGACCACTGCATCAAAGCTATCAAGAGTTATAGAAGGTCGATGTCGAACACTTGTCCCACAAGGTCGAACTTGCATCCCAACAAACATATGTAGTTTTCATTTGACTTGCCATCAGCCGATTCCACATCAGGTTTGGTTTCAAGAAGTATCAGGGTCAAGCATAATAGAGATGAAGCGGACAGCTACCCATGCAGCAACCATGTTGCTGCTATGCCTGGTGTCGCCTATGCCAATCCTAAATGTCCTTCCATGAGCATCATTTCCAGTGTTGTTGTTACGGTTGTGAGGGTTCCCTTTACTATCATTATTCCCTTGTTTGTTGACGTCTTGATTTAACAACAGTCAATCCCTGTCAATGTCACCTTTGTTTCCATGCTGTAAACTACGATTACGAGTACCTTGATGTTGCCGCGACTGTTGCCTCCAATGCCGTTGTTTGAAACGAAGCCCTACAATCTTTCACCGTCAAAGTCCATCTTTTCACATTCTGTGCCACGCGCTACTCACTGTGCTGGTAGCCACACATTTCACACTATAATTTGTTGTCATCGCTTATGTCCCGATTGATTCGTAAGAGTTGACTCCCACGAGTCGCTGACTAGAGTTAAGAATTCGATTGAAGTCAATTTGCTGGTGTTTGTTGCCGGTAATCATGGTTGTCCAAATACTGAGATCGGTAAAATACTACGCTCACCCTTTTGTCCATCGATCTAGCAAGTCGATTGAGTAATAGACAGTATGCTGTAAGAGTGTTGTAGAAGTGATCACACTTCGGGGTCTAAGACGTCAATACGTAGAGTTCCAGCAACAAAGAAAAGTGAGAAAGGTATAGACCAATCATTGTCGTTGCAACATCCCACTCAGGGATGTCCGTACAAGCACCTAACATTCTACACAGTTCGCTAGGCGTTCAGATGGGTGTTCAGGTAAGACTCGATAGCATCGAGATTCGAAAGGATTCAGAGAGGAGTGAAAAGATCACGTTCAAGTAAGAGACAATCACTGATATGACTCTTATAGACTGTTGTGTTTCACATCGATCAAATAACAGAACGGAACCCCTTTTTCACTTGTTAAGCCTCACTGGGACTCGCATGCACCCCACATTGTTATTATGTGTGCACCCACAATAACACTGTGATTTGCATGCTCATCTCAGTTCCTCTTAACCCATGTCAAATGGTTCCTCCAACTCGAGTGGCAATCAAAGAGCATCACGTAACGTGGGTCATGAATGTTTAGGGAAATACCACCCTATCAGGCACATAACAGAGGCAGGTGATACATGAATTCATACTATTGTGCTAGACGTGCAATCTCATGCAATATCATATGTAAGTGTTCACTAGTTATGCAGTACAATGAGTATACGAGAGACGAACCTTGCAGTCTGGAGCTGAGTGTCATGGTCGTATTCAGAACTTGTTCGGTTATAGTCTGGTTTTATAAAAACATTTTTAAACCAAGTTCACTATAACCAGTGGCTCTGATACCAAACTGTCACACCCTCAAATTACCACCTAGGGAGTATCCCTGTTAGGCGTGTGACTACTAGCAATGAGCCACTAATTACATTGAATCACAAGTTGTAATAAAGTTCCATCAATTAAGTAATAACAATTCCAATCATAAGTTATTCAAAATCACAAGTTCAGCGGAAGCATTAAAGTATCATAAGGTAAATACGAATCAATCATAATAAATAAGTATTTGACAAATAATCCCGTCGGTATGACCATGACCACTCTTGCTCTCCAGCCAGCAAGTTCCTGTTTCAATCACCTAACGACCTGCGAGCATGTATCAAGTGTATCAAACAAAGCTGGCGAGTCCACAGTTTAAGAAAACGTTTGTTACCAGTTGAATGTAAAACAGTTCAATAACCAATGCAAGTAATATTGTTAATATCTCAATTCCGAACAAGACGGCTCCTGAAATACATGACTGCCCTTCCCACGTACTCCTATCTAGTACTGGGCCCCGACTGGGTCATTAGTTCACATCCGTCCTATCTAGGAGCGGTGTGAGGGTGCCAAACCTAAGTAGCGCTACCAACTAATACCCGTTACCCTCCAGGTAACATAATAAGGGACTTACAAAAATGATAGGTGAGAATATTAACCAATATACCCGTTTTTACCCAGACCACTGACTGTCCCCAACCACTGGGACGCATGCTCGAATGTAGTGAACTCACCTTTGATTTACTCGGTAGAATAATTTACCCGTCTAACCAAAGTGATCAACCAGTCCTATGATAGTTACACATAACAATCAGTTTGGTATACACAATTATTTACACGTCTTTGCACACATGTCATCAACGAAGTCACGTTCACACCATAATTTCATGTTGGGTGATTTGATTACTCTATCCGTGAACATACGCTTATAACTAAAATCCTATGACATAGTTATCCGTACACTGTTCATCATATAAATTCACAGATTTATATTTACCCATACCATATCGTTATACAAGTTATTATATCACTACACAAGTTATCACTATCTTGATTCCACAAGTTACCGGCCCTTATGATAAGTTACAGTCCATCACATAACAAATCATCGCAATAAATGTTTGGCTCGGATTAATCAGCCAAGGATACTCGAAACAACCAAATTATTCCTAATGTGACCACATATTAACAATTCTAATTCACACAACATCATTGACAGGAACTAGCCACTAATAAACATATTAGAAAAACTCAAGACCACCCTAGCATGCATACGGTTACATCACTTATCAACCTAACACATCACAACACATATTATCACTTAGATAAATCAACAAGCACAATAATATTCATAGTATATAAGCATGTGCCGCCCACTACACGAGTTCTGACATTACTTTTTCAATCTCTCGGACCAAAGCAATTATCAATTAACTCCTACAAATCCCTAATGTCATTATGATCACACAAGAACATAACGTGATGCACTGATTCTCACGCACATTCATTTAATCACATCATCATATTACCTCATCTATCAATCATCGCTCAAAGTCAACAACCTAATCATCTCTTCCGTCCTCAACCAACAGCCCTAGTCTTCAAGCAATGTTCATGTCTTATCAACAGAACTCTAATGTTTATGCAACTGACACATTGATATTACTCGTGCGATCCAGGTTCCTATTTGATCGAGACTACATCTAGATTTGATTAACAACAAACTCTAAGCCATCCACTAATCCTTAACTAGAGCTGATCATCCAAAACCATGCGAGAAACAGTCTAACATTTATCCAAGTATAACACGACAAGCACATACTTCATGCAGCGATTATTACAAGATAAGCTAAAACGAAACACTAACCAAGTATGATGATGAAACATGGATACCAGCGACGATGAAACGTCAGAGTAAGGATGGGAGGCTGCCGTCGAGGAGGAGGAAGGCTAGGGTTTGTTATTTCTTGTGTGAAATATAATTAAATGAGGTTATGCTCGTCACCAATCATTTACGTGAGATATTAACATACAAGGGGGTTTGGGCCGACTCGGTTTGGGCTTAACATACACAGGCTGAACTTTTTATAAGAGGGGTGTGGCGTGTGTACGTATATGCATAAGGGGAGGGGCCGAGCCTGACATGGGTTCGAGAATATTTTAAGCCGAGCCCAGCTTGGCGTCGAGAAGGGATTGGGCCGAGAGTCCAAATGGAGTGTGGTTCGATGGTCTTGAGCAATCCAAGAAGAAATATGCAACTAAGGGTTCTTAACAACACCATATAATCACAAGCATGCACATGCAATCAGACACGTTTCCCCTAACACGTATATTCACGTTTAAATATTTCACACATCACCTATAAATAGTTCATGAGCGTTCACTATAGTTTAATGTATCAACTCGTCACGTAGAGTTCATGTAAGTTACACCAGAGTATGACAAAAACGCTCTACAATACGAGTTGTCACATCATCCCCAACTTGAAAGAAATTTCGTCCCGAAATTTAGTAAGCGGTCCAAAATAGTACTGTGTTAGATCAGGATGACCGTGGATTTTCCCAGGGATGCCACAATTTATATATAAGAGGATAATTGTCATATACAAAAGGACAGTAAAAACATCATTTACTCCGAATCAAAATAAGGTGCATAGCCCAAGCTGCCGGACATGTCCACCTTCTAAGAAACAGTTAAACAAACTAACGAACTTCTTCCCAAGGTGCATACCCCAAAAAACCGGGCATGTCCACCTCATTCCTTCGGAGATCCGCCACTCGCAAAATAAAGAGCATCCTTGATTTTAGAAAGTGGCTCATTGACGAGCTTCGGAAGATCTTCGACCACAGGGAAAGAGAGAGAATCAAAGCAGGCAACCGCGGCATTTAACTCCTCTCCGGCATTACGGTTCAACAGCGGAACTTCTGCAAAGGGAGTCTTTTTCTTCAGAGCATGGAAGTATCCTTGTTGAAGACCAGAGTTGATGCCCACGGCGCTCATTGCATTATTTACAGCCGCAACAGCCACAGTCATCTTCGGACCTTTATGTATATTCTTGGCAAGAGGTCCCGCTCCCTCCGAAAGAAGCCAGGTCTTTGTTGCTTGGAGATCACCCACCGTCGCTTTCAAGGCAGCATTCTCTTTCTTGATCTCCTCGATCTCGGCTTCATGACTCCCTTTCATTTCTTCTATCTGAGCCTTCAGATCGGCCTCCCCTGTTTTAAGAACATCCCGCTATGACCAAAGTGTTAGAAGAAAATAAAAAAAGCAGGAGGAGCAAATAAATCAAAAAAGGTAGTACCTGCCATCATGTTCGCATAAGCCAGGCACGCATTCGCAAAAGACTCTTCCATCTTCGCCAAAACCACCTTATGTTCTTCATCCTTCTTCTTCAAAGATTCGGCAAAACTCTTTAACTCTGCCGATATTCTATCACGATCCTCCGCCGCGGAGGCAGCAGCCGCTTGAGAAGATTGATTTTGGGTAGTCAAGGATTTAATTTTCTCCTGCTGGGATTGGAGATCTTGGGTAAGCTGAGCAATCTTCTTCTCCGCATCCGGGGCCCGCTGGATCTTACACTTCAAAGATAGAGTTTCTTTCTCCAAGTTTTCTCTCACCGACTCCGCTTCGATCCATCTTCAATAAAGCGCCGTCACAAATATGTTAGATTGGTCTTGATTAGAAAGTACCATGGCGCCCAAGTCTTGATTTTTCATTCTCCGGCTCCTGGCATGGTCAAGCGGAGTATTGATATTGAAAAGAAGAGTTCTCGCAACCAGTTCATCCATTACAGAATCTTTGTTCCGAATATCCCAATCCGGAATGAACTTCTCTTCAGCCGTTGTTGGGTCAATCTCCATGTCATCCGAAAATAAATCTGCATATCGAAAAAAGGACATCAACTCAGGTCCGAACCAAGATGGAGGAAGAGAGGACACTTGGTCTTCCTCACCATCGATAAAACGGTCCGGACCCAAGGATGAACCCAAAGTTGTACCTGAAAAAGTCACCACCTTCTGTCCACCGTGAGTTTTTCCGTCTCCCTTACTTGTAATCTCTGGATTTTCCACCTCCATACTCTCCACTTTGTTGACCGGAAGAAAACCACCAGAAAAAGGTAGGAGTTGGTGCGGATCGCGCCAGCGCGGCTTCTTCCCTAGAAGATTTACCTCCAGTAAGGTGCTCATCCAAATCAACCATCACGTCACTCCCAGAATGGGAAGAACCTTTTTTACTTTTCTTCGACCTCGGCATAGGGAGAGGATCTGATGCACGAATTTGTAAAGGTTCGTTCTTCCTTTTGCGAACCAAACTTTTCTGATCAACATCAGACATAACGCCTTTACTCTTCAAAGAAACGGAAGAAGGACGATATTGTAAGGCTTCATCTAAGCTACGTATCTCCGGATCATCGTCCACGTCATCTAAAATAGACTTCTTCCCAGCTTGAGATCCGGAAGAACCAACCGCATCTTTCGTAGGTGTCGGAACAGAAGAAGTAGCTTCAGTAGTAGATGGTTCAGCTGCGTCCTGAACAACCAAAGGACGAATCTCTTGGGCCGCATAAGCCACTTGCTTCATGAGAGGAACCTCACCCTCTCCTTGATCGTCGAAGTCAAAATCCAGAACGTCAAAACTGGGAACCTTCAGAGCATCCCTAAGAGACATTTCAACTCCTGCATTTTCAAAATAAAAAAAACAAGTTAATATGATAGGAAAAGAAAAATGCCGAAGGGGGGGTAAAGGGCCAGAACTTACGATCACGCTTTCTGCGAATAACCGGCCAATCCCTATCCCCTTGGCTCCAACGAAAACAGACTCGACCCAAAAAAAGAAAATGCTCATGAAGGGGACGGATTGGGGACTTGTGCTCAATCAGGGCACGAGCCAGTTCTTGGTTGAAGACAAAGTCTTCCCCCAGATCAAAGCACATCGACTGGTCCTTAAAACGCCACCTCATCTCCTCCGGAAGACAACAATCGTCCAACCAGAAGAAATTATCCTTCCAATTTTTCAAGCTGGATCGTTCGTCTGTGGAGGGGGGAGGGATACCCTTCCGATGCGCAAAGGTATACCAGTCCCCGGCGGTAATAAATTCGTAGAAATACCGGAAGACGTTCAAGTCCGGTCTCCGATCTTGGACCCGGCAGGAAATCTCAAAATGACTTATGCGACTTAGCCCGAACAGATTGACCTGACAGATGTGAACTCGAAAAAATTGAAGAACCCTTATAAAAAACTTTGAAAATGGAACTCGATAGTTTGCAAAATTACAAACACGGGTATAAAAAGGGTATTTCCCTTGGCGGAAGGGATATATGGTTTCGTCCTTTGAAGGAAGAACCGGATTCAAATCTAATGGAATCCTATACTCGCGAATAAACTTATCCAACTGCCGTTGGGTAAGCACGCTTACACTCTCCGATAGGTTGTCCTTACCAGGAGCCATACTATAAAAGCAGAAAAAGGACGCACCTTGAAGAAGAAGAGATCAAGCGAAACTAGAGGATAACAGTGGAGAAGAAGAAGTTCAAAAAAGAAGAAAGGTAAAAATGAAGGGGTAAAAAGTAGTTTTTATAGGAAGTTTCAAGTCGGTCAAATCAAACCGTCACCTCAACAGGCTCTCACGGCTCCCAACACGGGGTTTCGCAACCGTCACGCGTGGGTGACTGACGGTCAAGTTACTTAAGTCACCCACGCCACGTTGGCACCATCCAGATCGCGCCACGTCATTCAAACAGAACCACTCCGGCAACAACATGTCATTCAGATGAAATAACTCACACAACATTTTGCTAAGTCCCTACGAAACTTAACAAACTGGGGGACTTGAAGATGCATATCCGAGGCCGGACATGATCCCTTGGAACGAACTGGACTACACCAGAGCGGACGTTCCCAATATGTCCGTTCCCCCACATCTCCGAAGACAAACGAATGACGTCATCTCAGTTGACCACTATAAATACCCTTGCAAGTACAAGGCTAAGGACGATTTTCTAAACCTTCGTCCTTATTTTCTCTCTCTACTTTCTCTCTCTACCAATACTTATCCTCAAGCCGGAGGGTGGTCGCAGAGGGGCCCTCCCATCTCTGCGGCGAGCCTAACGGTTTTCTGTTTTGCAGGACGAATCTCCAAGCTTTTGTATAAGATCCAAACCCTCGATTACAGGCTCCGGCCTCAATTCGATTCTTTGGTTCTTCAGTTTCAGTCCCAACCGAAAACCAATGTGATTCATTTTATTGTTGTTTTTAGAATGTTCAGTTTTGATTTGGTTGAATTTTCATCTTGGTCGGTCCTTTTAGTTTATTTTATATCCATTCTAAATTTTTAAAACAATTATATATTACAAAGTCCTATAATATTAAGTGATAGGCAATCAATATATTATCTTTTGAGAATGATTTTCTTTCGTTTCTTTATTTTGCTACAGTGCGTACAACTGATAGAAAATCAAGAAATGTCAACCGTTCCACATCTCCATATGGCACATCCTATTTTTGTTGTAATGATCAAGGTTACTCTTACCCTACATTACACCAAGTAGTTAAATAAACTCTCCTTGCTCATATTTAAACATTGAACCTCCCCTCCAAGATGCATGAGCCTCGACCAAGTGGCCTACCTTACATTGGCGGCACATTCCTGTTAACCAGATAATATTTCAATGATCTTTATTCTCTTATCTTTTTGCAATTCAAAACCATACGCATGTTGTTGCCCTTTAGATAGTGCATGGGCTACCTTCTAACTTTAAGGATATGAAGATTCGTTCGGTCACATGTACTGAGGTCAATGTTAACTTTTGCAAGTAGAGAGAGAGAGAGACACGACTCATAAGGACATTAGGTGTAACACATGGTAAATGTTTAATATGGGTTGTTCAAGTGGGCCAAGTAAAAAGGTCAATATGTGAGATTAAATTTAAATGGATGGGGTTGTGCCACAAACACTTTTTGTCAGTTTTAAAAGCTTTTTACATATATGTTTCCGCTTTAATTATGTTCCGCCGCAACGCGCGGGTTGACGCCAACTTGTTAGATAACAAATACATAGGATTTTTTTGTTATTGGTTTACATAGTTACAATGAATGGGCACATATTAGTCATTGTTGGACCGTTCCTTGACCCGAAAACGTCAATCCGAGTAGCTCATCATTACATATAAAGGCGGAAACAGAATATGTAATGTAACAGCAGCTTATCCTTTCAATTCTATCACTTTATTGCTTTTCAGATGAGATTTTAACAGAGTTTCGTTCCACAAGCACACACATACAACTATGAGACTAATGAACCTATCAGCCTATTTATAATGTTTCTGGTCCGCTTATATGACATGCCGTATAAGCGGTCCAGACTACCTGACATATAAGCGAACCAGATCAGACACAAGAGCGAACCAGACCTAACATAATGTCATAAAAGTGAACCAGACTCTATTTTGACATATTTGACTCTCTGTTGACCAACATTGACTTCAAGCTTTTTGTAGACGCAGTCAACAGACATTTCATGCATCAACAGACTCCCCCTTGGATGTTGACGTAGTCTTTTAGCTCCTGAGTCTTCAGTCTTAGTCTTTTCAACTCTGTCTTTTCATCATAAGCACTCTATCTTCACATTCCCATTGACTGTTGATCCAGACTCCCCCTTTCACAGACTCCCCCTCTCGATAAGCTAGAATCTGAGGTATCTGGTTCAAGCTTTGACAAATAGCTTCCGTTGGGAATAATGAAGATCAAACCTGTTACTCAACCAACAAACATTACAATCTATCTTTTCAAACAATAAAAACAAAACCAATCAGTTATAGCAATCCACTTAAGTATTCAGGTCCAAGTTAATGACCCTGATTACTCAATTAATCTACCAAGTCCAATTTAATGACCTTGGTTGATCATTTGACAAACCAGACTGATTTAGAAACAACAATTTCAAACATTTTCTGAAAATAACAAGTATCAAGTTAATGAACTTGTTTTTGACTATACAATAAAACAAACTCTATCAAGATAAGCTCTCCTCATTCTTCAGTCCAGAATCTCCTGCATCTGCTTCAAACATCTAAGAATCCAACAATCAACTCTCCACTTTGGTTTGTCGGAAAATAAAGCAGAAATAAAATCTTTTTGGATTTTATTAAAGTGTTCTAAACTAAGAAATGAAATACAGAAAACTTAAATTGCAGAAATTAAACAAAGTAAACTATTTACAATCAAATTTTTTGTGAGCGTGTCAGGGAATCATATCAGCTTTGCAGACAAATTACAAGTACCGTTAAGCTACATTACATACTCAGACTTAAACAATTTACCTCGATTGTCGATATACTGATCCATCTTAAATTCTCACACAAATTTCAACTTACTCAGGATACGATTTAGATGAATTAAGAACTTAGATCATTCATGTGTCCCACCTCTTGAATATACTCCCGTATCCAGAATCTCAATAATCAGTCTTACAGGTGAGAATACTACAATGATATCTGTATATAATTTAGGTATGCGAGGGCCGAGGGATCTCAGATCGATACTTCCGTATACGCAGAGAGATATCAGCTTCGACTTTTCGGTGTGTCCCCTTTAGAGGATCTTTTTGCTTACAACAGCAGCATTTATCAATTTTATTGTTTCAGCATGCTGAGGGTTTAATGCTGTGTTTCAAGCATTGCAGCAAGTATTAGCCAGGGACTAGGTCAGAACCACCGTTCAGCAGAAGTCCCGGAATAATACCCCAGACATCATTGAGTATAAAGACCTAGTATATCAGATTAAGAGACCTTTCAAACGAGATTTCAGGGGTTACCTATATATCCAAGTAGTGTTCCCCACGAATTCACAAGTTTGAATTTTAGGTTTATATCCCGAATAAATCTACTAAATGTGTGAAAACCTATCGACACATCATCAGTAAGATTGTTTAACTCTTTTATACTTTTCAAATCTTTAGCATACTGTAATCGTCTAGCTGATGTACTATCATTTTCCCTATATACACAAACTCTTTTTCAGATTTTATCATGTTTTTGTATTTTTGCATTTTTTACTGTTTTTGTATTTTCTGAAAATAACTATGTACAAACATCTACTCCCCCTAAATACCAAAACAAGTAAAAATTCGACAACCCATTGCAGATTGTTTCTCATCTTCATCCGCAACAGTACTCTCATCAACGCCAATTATGCCATCCGACACCGACAGAAGCTTCATACCATTCAGTTTTAACAAATATTTAAACCGATTTTTATCAAAAGCTTTGGTATGTAAATCAGCTTTCTGTTCGTCTGTGTGGATTTTCTCAATTCGTATCAACTTTTTCTCAAAGCAATCACGAATAAAGTGATGACGAATTTCTATGTGTTTAGTTTTAGCGTGATGTACTGGATTCTTTGTTATATTTATAGCGGCCTCATTATCAACAAAAAGAGGTGTGTTAAGAAACTGCAAACTGTAGTCGCGCATCTGTTGCTGTATCCACAGGATCTGAGAGCAGCAACTGCTAGCATAAACATACTCCGCTTCACATGTAGATAACGCCACAGACTTTTGTTTCTTACACTGCCAGGTAACCAATCTAGGACCAAAGAACTGGCATCCTGCAGTTGTTGACTTTGAATTGACTTTGCAGCATCCGAAATCCGAATCGGAATACCCTTCGAGCGTAAAATCACCTTTCCTAGGATACCACAACCCCAATGAAGGAGTTCCTTTCAGGTAGCGCAATATCCTCTTCACAATAATCATATGTGATGCTCTCGGGTTAGACTGAAATCTTGCTACGAGGCACGTTGGGTACATTATATCAGGACGTGAAGCAGTTAGGTACATTAAAGAACCTATCATGGATTGATAAAAAGTTTCATCAGCCCTGTCTCCGGTGAGATCTGGGTGAATCCCATGATTTGTTGCAAGTGGGGTAGCAGCTGGAGTAGAACTTGACATCCCAAATTTCTCTAGAATATCATGAACGTACTTTGACTGATGAATGAAAATTCCCTCAGGAAGTTGTTCAACTTGTAAACCCAGAAAGAATTTCATCTCCCCCATTGATGACATTCAAACTTCTGCTTCATCACTGATTCAAAATCTTTGCATAGATTTTCATTTGTAGACCCAAAGATTATATCGTCCACATAAATCTGAACTATCAGAAGATGACCATCGACCTCTTTAGTGAAGAGAGTGGCATCCACTTTTCCACGAATGAACTTGTTAGCGAGTAGGTGTTGAGACAAAGTCTCGTACCAGGCTCTCGGGGCCTGGTGTAAACCATACAGCGCTTTGTCCAATAAGTAGACCTTGTTTTTGTGGATTGGATCGGTAAAGCCCGGCGGCTGATCGACATAAACCTCCTCTTTAACCTTCCCGTAAAGAAACGCCGATTTAACATCCAACTGATAAACTTTGAAGTTCTTCCAAGATGCAAATGCTAGGAAAATTCTGATTGCCTCTAGTCGTGCTACAGGAGCATAGACTTCAGTAAAATCAATTCCCTCCTGTTGACTAAATCCCTGAACAACGAGTCGAGCTTTGTTCCTTACGACAACTCCTCTATCGTCCCTCTTACACTTAAACACCCACTTAGTGTTAATTTTCCTATGACCATCCGGCAAATCAACTAACTTCCACACTCCCAATTTCTCGAATTGACTAAGTTCCTCCTGCATTGCATTAACCCAAGAGTCTTCAGTAAGCCCCTCTTTGTAAGTTCTTGGCTCAACCTGCGAGATAAAACAACTTAATGAGAATTCAGTTTGCAAAGGAGCAACTTTTGTATAAAAACATGTAAGCCCTTTATCTATCTAATTTCGAGTGCGAACGCCTGTCTGCAATTCTCCTATGATCAACTCCTCTGGATGATATGAAAAAGTTCGCGGCATCACTTCACTTGGAACATCTACATTTCCCTCCAGATTAGTAACATTCTGCTCTGCATCTTGTTCACCAACTTGGTTTGTTTGACTTGAAATCTGAATTTGCTCCCCCTCAGAATCTGAATCTGAATCACCATGATCAAATACTGGCATGTTTTCAGCTTCTAGATTATCATTCTGAACCGACTGATTATCCTGAGCAATTTCATTCTGTTGGACATCATCATGTTCACCAGCATTACTTGGACCTGCTTCATCATCATTTGAAGTTTCCCGTGGTCTTCTTGAATACTCAGCTGGAAACCTTAACTGCGACTCATATTCACGCAAAATATCCAACTCATCAAAGAAATCTTCATCATCCTCTGATTCTTCTCTCATGTCAAACGAATCCCAAAGATTGTCATAATGATATCGCCATGAATCACCAGGATTCTGCGGCGGCATAGTATAACCTTGACATTCAACATTTGCAGCTTCAATAATCCGCTTCTCACTTGGAACGAAGACACGTCGCAATGGACTTGCATAACCAACAAATATTCCCTCAATGCACTTCGGACCAAACTTCCCAAAAGATTCTATAACCGTACAGGGTGACCCGAACGGTTCTAGATACTTCAAATTCGGTTTGCGGTTATTGATTAGCTCAAAGCACGTTTTGTTAAACTTTTTTTACAGTAAGAACCCTGTTGAGCGTATAGCATGCGGCGGAAACAGCTTCAGCCCAAAAATTTATCGGTAACTTTGAATCTGCGAGCATAGTTCTAGCCGTCTCGATTAGTGTCCGGTTTTTGCGTTCTGCGACTTCATTCTGCTGTGGGGTGTACGGAGCACTAAACTCATGCAAAATACCTCTTTCATCACAAAATTCTTCCATCTTGCTGTTTTTGAATTCAGTACCATTGTCACTTCGAATTCTCTTGATACGCCTTTGGTACAAATTCTCAATCTTTCTGAACAGCCCCATCAAACTGTCAAATGTTTCATCTTTCGTCTTCAAGAAAGAAACCCATGAAAATCTGGAATAATCATCAGTAACGACTAAACAATAGTAATCTCCTGTAAGACTTTTAACATTCACAGGACCAAATAAATCCATGTGAAGTCTTTCCAGAGGTCTTGAAACTGAATTGACTTGCTTTGTAGGGTGTGACTTTTTCTTCTGCTTGCCTTTGATGCAGCTAATGCACTCCCCTTCCAGATGAAAGCCTTTGATATTAACTCCTAATACCAAATCATTGTGCACCAAGTGATTCATCTTCCTTAGGTGAATATGCCCCATCTTTCGGTGCCACAATCTTGATTCTTTCTCAGTTGCTCTAGACACAAAACAATGTGCTTGACCAGTAGTTGTAGTTGCTACAGACATATCCAACACATATAAATCATTCACTCTAGGTGCCCTCATAATAATCCATTCTTCAGGAATAACAAAACCAGGTTTCAGAATCAAACATTCTTTATCAGTGAAGTGAGTAGTATACTGATTGTCACAAATCTGCGAGATACTTAGTAGATTGTTCTCCAGCTCAGTGATGTAGTTAACTCTCTCAAACGTCACAATCCCATTGGATAACGTTCCTTCACCAACAATTCTACCACCTTCATGACCAGCAAATCCCACATAACCACCATTAATGTTTCTCACATCATACAGCAACGCGGTTTTTCCTGTCATATGTCGAGATGCACCACTATCCATAATCCATCTGGATATCAGTTGTGGAAGATCCTGCACAAAATAAACTTCAAATTAACCAACTTTTAAGAAAGATGCCGATTCATGCTTCGCGATCCAGGAAGCTCCGGCAATTCAAACTGCTTATTCGAACATGGTGTCCACCCAGGCCTCATCATCCTTAGGTGTAACCTTGACTCTAGCAATTTGAATTTTGAAATTTTTAGCCTTCAAAGGTGGAAAATTTGCATCATAATCAACCGAAATTGATTCTTCAGCCTTTTTCACTTCAGAAGTTAAAATTTTCATTTCAGTTTTTGGTTTCCAAACTTGTTGAGATAATGCAACCCTTTTATAAAACTTGTCATTTTTAGTTACCACTTTCATTACGGGTTCATTTTTCACTATGATGTTGTCATTTTTCACATTCTTTTTCTCAACAACAATTGGTGCTTTACCCTTCACATCAACTTTCTTTTGTTGAATCTTCACATTTTCAGTCTTAGGCTTCACATTAGTACACTTTCGTGCAATGTGACCAACTTGATTACATCTGAAACATGTTCGAGTATCAACAACTCGACTTGTGCCTTCAGACTGATACTGTGAAGCTCTTTTCTCAAAGAACTCTTTATTTGATTTTGAAAAAATTTCATTTTCCTCATCAGAAAGTGAACTTGAACTGTTCACAAACACCTTCTTTTCATCAAACCTTTTGTTTTGAAATCTTCTTTGATGATGACTCTTACCATCCCTATAACCACCCGACCAATTGTTTCGATTGTTATTATAAAACCTTGGTGGAACAACAGGCTTTTTGTAGTAAGCTTTGTCTTTCTCAAAATTCATTTGCCTTTTTGTTTGTTTCAAACTGTTCATTTCTGACAATTCAACTTCAACCAACTTGAAAACATTTGTCAACTTTTTCACATTTACATTCTCAATGGGAAACTCAGAATCCGAATACAACTTATCAGATCCAGCCATCTTGTACATCACAAGACCCGGTTCATCACTTAAGTTGTTTTTGGACTTTGGTTTCTGAATGTACTTGTCCAAGAAACATCCATCTTCTTCAGTAGTGTCACTATCCATTTTTAGCACATTTTCAACAACACCTTTTACAATATCATTTTGGACACTATCGTCATTAGAAGATGTAAACATGACATCAATGTTCTCTGGAAGTTTAACTTCACTTTCTTCCTCAATTTCCACCAAACTAGACTGCTTTTTCGTGTAGTTGTCTAAAATTGGCGGTGGAACTTTGTGAAAACCTACACCCGTTCCATCAGAAAACACATCCTCGCCATCTTTGTTTTTCCCTATAGGTTTAGGAACAATATGCTGCAAAACAAAGCTTGCTGATTTATAGCTGTTAAGCTTCAACTGGATTCGTTCATTCTCAATTTCAGCTTCTTGAACTTTAAGTTTCAGTTTAGCAATTTGATCCAGTTGTTCATTAATCGATTCTTCTTTTAATCTCAAAACAGCTCTTAGATGTTCATTTTCTTTAAATGTTTTGCCATTACGATCATCACTCTCTTTGACAATGTTTTTCAATTTCTCAAACTTTTCAGAAATCTGACGGTTTTCAAGAATTAACTTTTCATTTTCAGATTTTATTTTCTCACGTTCAGTTTTATCATTTTCAATTTGAGCCGTTAATTCTTTGATCCGTTCAGTTGAAGCTCTTACAGTTTTGTCACGATCGAGAATCTGATCTTCAACATTTCTAACCTTTGTTGTCAGATTCTGGATTTTCTCATTGTTAAGATACGTGACAGTGCTACAAAAATTGCATTGTTTGGTGCAATTTGTGCAGTCAGCATTCCCGTCAATCTTGTTACCTAACTCAATCTTGTTACCTGACGCATTTGTTGACACACTTTGACTGACCGACCCCTTTGACTCAGTAACAGAATTAGGATCTACCTCAAGTGCTTTTGCAGCTAGCACTTTGTCAGCCATCATTCCCAGGTTCTCAGCTGTCAACTCTTGCGTAGTATCAATTAAGCCTGTATCAACCTGCTTTTCTTTCTTCTTTTTCTCTTCTTTCTCCTTTCTCTCTTTCTCTTTCTCTTCTTCAATCATCTTTGACGTTGGTGTTCCCCACCACTTGTGTTGCCAATACTCATCATCTTCTTTGTACTCCTTGATGATGGCTTCGATATCTATTGTTTTGTCATCAATCGCAATGTTGCCATACCTATCAAGATAGCACTCTCTATCTGGATCCCATCTGTTTGCTCTTCTAGCTTCCAGAAAGATACCAGAAAGTCTAATAATCTTGTTTTCAGCAATCATCTTCCGGTATTGATACTTCTGTTCCTCAGTACGATCATCTTTCCACTTAATGGGTTCATCATTGCTTGCCATGAATGCGTAACCCACCGCATCTTCTTCCGGTAGAACTTCCTTACTCCAATCATACCCCTCATCATCATAAATCACAGCAAGAGCCCTTGATTTGTCTCTGTTATCTTCAGACTGCTTCAATCTAGGCGGCTCGGATTTATTCTGATGGTAGATTGCCTTTTTGTAATAATCATCTCGAAACGGATTCTCTGACTCATCAGCATACGCATTCCTGCATTCCCGTTTGAAATGACCCTTCTGCTTACACTTAAAACATGTAACTTTTGACTTGTCGAACCCCAGTTTTGTAGATGGACCACCGATCGTTTTTCTCCCTGTAATCTCCATGAAGCGTTGTGCACGTCGAACTGCACTTGCCATTGCCCAACGAATGTCGATCAGCTCCATTTCTTCAGGGTCTATCTGATCGTAGTCTTCTTTCGTCAGATTTGTATTCCCGATTTTTACAGCCACCAACCCTTCGTAGGATTCCAAAACAGACGCCAGAAAAACCATTTGTTGCTTGGCCGACTCCTCATCAAAATTCTGTGCGTTCTTCAGATCTATCGCAATATTGCAAGAAAACTTCGCATCAGAATGATTTGCAGAAGACGTAGATCCACTGTGATAACCACTATGACTTCCACTGCTTGAATTGCTTTGACTTTCTTTGCTTGCTGGAGAAACATTCTCAGCAGAAAATGCAGTTTTTGGAGAAGTAGCTTTCGGGATCAAACTTTTTGGATAGTACAGATCCAGATTTTGTTGATAAGATGAATTATTAACTTTGTACGTCTTCTTCAATTCCAGTTCATGACTTTCAAGTTTCTCAATCACCAAATCTGGTTTTAACAACTCAGAAGGAATAGTGTTCTTAAGCATGAGAGCATAATATCTCCACTCCATCTCTTCTGGCAACGAATCGAACAACTTGTCTACTTGCTCATCATCAGAATATCTGATATCATGTCTTGCTAATTCCAGCTTCAGATGACCGAACCTTTCAATCATTTTACACACTGACTCATTTTTAAGACAACCAAACATATCAAACTCTTTCCTAAGAAGTTTCTTTTTATTTTTTACAATCTCTTTGCTTCCAAGACACTTCTTTTCGAGTTTTTCCCATAAGTCTTTAGAATTGGAATACTCTATCAGCGAAATAATGTCTTCACGCACCGATTGAAACAATAATGCCACACATTTTTGCTCGGCCACAAAACTGTCAATCTCTTCAACTGATCTTAATGCTTCACCATTCTTCTTTCCTTGGGCATAACCATTCTTCATACTCTTCCAGCTAGAAAACACAAATGCCATCAACCAATCTTCGAACTTAGTTGCCCACCTGCTATAATCTTCTATAGCCATCAGCTTAGGAGGTTTATTAAAAGTTCCAAATGCGCTTTCGGACTCCCAAGCTTCCTTCTTTCTTTCTTTCGGTGGACTTTTGTTTGCATTGCTTGAAGAAGGATCGTTGTTTACTGAACTGCCCGTGAAAGCAAACATATCGCTGAAGGGATTCATGAAAATATCATCCATTTTGATCGTACCTGCAAAATCAATTAACACTTAGAAAAATTTTCGAGATTTCTGAAAAACAGAAACACAAAATTGAATCAATCTGTGCAAGTGACAGATAAGCGGATCAAACAGTGTACTAATGAGCGAACCAGAAAGTCTGTTCAAGCGGACCAGACTTTGTTCAAGCGAATCAGATGTTGTCCGTTCGAGCGGACTAGACTTTGTCCGTTCGAGCGAATCAGATGTTGTACGTTCAAGTGGACCAGCTGATGTTCGTTCGAGCGAACCAGCTAATGTTTGTTCAAGCGAACCAGCAGATGTTCGTTCGAGCGAACCAGCAAAATTCGTATAAGCGGTTCAGAAAATGATCGTTCGAGCGAACCACATAGTGTCCGTTCGAGCGGTTCAGACTATTATCTTTCGAGCGGACCAGATAGAACGTAAAAGCGGACCAGACTTGCGATGACCGTAAAAGCGAACCACAAATTTTAACTGATTTTAAGTCCAAATAACAATCTGATACTTTCAAGAATTGTACTACTCTTAATTCCGATCACAATGATATGATTTTCGTTCAATTCCGACTGCTAATCCGTTCCAGATCTAAGTTTGAAATTTCTGTCCGAAAACCGATCACGTTTTTGATAAAATTGAATGATTTTTACGGTGTTTTAAAGTCTGATACTGTTACTGATTGTTTAACAACAAGTTTCGCTCAATATACTTGAACTTCAAACCATTTTGTCCGACGAAACTTGGTTAAACCGAAAAATAAAAAGAGAAAGTGAGTAGAAATGAGATAATAGAGCCGAATCAGCTGATGTAGTATGAGCTCCTCGTCCTGAAGCTCTGATACCACTTGTTGGACCGTTCCTTGACCCGAAAACGTCAATCCGAGTAGCTCATCATTACATATAAAGGCGGAAACAGAATATGTAATGTAACAGCAGCTTATCCTTTCAATTCTATCACTTTATTGCTTTTCAGATGAGATTTTGACAGAGTTTCGTTCCACAAGCACACACATACAACTATGAGACTAATGAACCTATCAGCCTATTTATAATGTTTCTGGTCCGCTTATATGACATGCCGTATAAGCGGTCCAGACTACCTGACATATAAGCGAACCAGATCAGACACAAGAGCGAACCAGACCTAACATAATGTCATAAAAGCGAACCAGACTCTATTTTGACATATTTGACTCTCTGTTGACCAACATTGACTTCAAGCTTTTTGTAGACGCAGTCAACAGACATTTCATGCATCAACAGTCATGAAGTTAAATGAGTGTTTAATTTAATGATTCCAACTTCATATTCTTGCTCTTATTTTCTTTTGTTTTCTCTCTTAATGTGTCTCTATTTTTATTTATTAATATATATGTTTGCGTTGTAGGCTGATTTTCTATTTCTAGAACTGGTTATACTAACTTTCTAAGTTTTTTATTTTTAGTAAACATCATTTCTTTTTATAAAACATCACTCTAATATATAAGAACTAGTCTAAGTACCTGTGTATTTCACGGGTGGCTAATAAGAAAAATAACTACTTTAACGTTGGTGACATAAATATTTTAATTATATATACGTTGAAATATTAATGGAAATGATAGAAAGTACACCAAATAATTGAAATACATGAATGTAATAATTTAATTAAAATGTACGATATGGGGAAAATAATTATATTTATAAATTAAAGAAATACTAACTATTGAAAGGTTAATATTAATATTATTATGTTATAAAAGAAAACGATATAATTCATAAATTTATAAACATTTATAGTTTAAGTCGAATACATAACATATGTCATTGACCAATGTACATTGGTATGTACACCTCTAGCTATGGAAGCCAAGCTATGGGATATTACATATCCGTCATGGCTGCATACTAAGAGGCTACCGGGTGAAAGCGAGTTCAGTTATATATGTCGCTGAAACTCAGCATCACACCCATTAGACTCATCCGTTGATATCAATAAAAGTACCAAACTGGCATCCAAACGAAGCTTTATAGCAACCTTTATCAACTCATCGGTAATTGCAAGAAATCAGACTACATTAAGATCTGAAATTGCTCCATTCTATTATACGCATTCAGTTCATCACACACCTCAGTTACAATTTAGCAAACCCAGGGGTAAAAGGGTGCTCTTTGGACCCTTCAATCATCCAAATTCATCAAAAAAAAAGGGGATGCATAGGGCTCAGACATATACAAATACATCATCATAGCCAGTACAATTGGTTATATCATTGGCCAAAAAGAACCAACAGATTATCATCGCAAACCAAAAAGGGTTTCTTCTTCATCATTTCATCATAAGAACCCCATAAAAACAACACAAAACATGAACCGAAACCAAAAAAATAAACAAAAATAATCAATATCTAACCTAAAAAACAAAACACGAAAACTAAAAGCATCAAAGGAAGAACACAGTCAACCAACAACTCATCGGAACTAAATCGGAGAAGACAATTACATGTTCCATCTAGCAAAGGAGGCCGTAAACAAACAGAACCTCATGTTTGAAAGGAACAAATTATCATTCCTGGCAACTTTTTCTATATACATGAATGTTTCCTCTTGTAGAGAACACAAGCCATCTCATGTTTGAAAGGGAAAGAACTCTCGGCGAACCAGATGTTCTTTCTGGTTAGAAATTCTGTTAATAGTTAGCATTATTATTCTTAATAAATAAACCAAAAGCACTAAACAAACACACTTAATTTCACTAACACCTCATGTAAACACTCTATAAACACAGCAACAACATACAATTAACTAAATTAGGTATCAAATTATACCTCAGAATCACTAATCTGATTCTGAGCAACCGAAATAGACTACCTCCTCAAATCACCATTCGAAACATCCCTAACTTCACTACCAGCACCATCACCATCATTCCGCCTAGTCACAGATCACCACAATCATAATCAAATATAAATCTAATTTTCCTCTCTATCAAATTGCATCAACATTTACAACCAATTTAATCAAATCACACACAATCACAAATAAAAAGATTTACACTTTCTAACACGAGCAGCAGGATATGCATACGCAGAGCAGTCGTGGTGGCTGCGAACGGTTGTGGCTACCATTGGACTCTCCGGTGAAAAGAAGATTGCAGTGGATTGGAGGTCGACGGAGGTAGGACGGTTGTGGTGGACTGGAGGTCGACGGAGGTTTCCTTCAGATCGGCCTCCCCTGTTTTAAGAACATTCCGCTCTGACCAAAGTGTTAGAAGAAAATAAAAAAAGCAGGAGGAGCAAATAAATCAAAAAAGGTAGTACCTGCCATCATGTTCGCATAAGCCAGGCGCGCATTCGCAAAAGACTCTTCCATCTTCGCCAAAACCACCTTATGTTCTTCATCCTTCTTCTTCAAAGATTCGGCAAAACTCTTTAACTCTGCCGATATTCTATCACGATCCTCCGCCGCGGAGGCAGCAGCCGCTTGAGAATATTGATTTTGGGTAGTCAAGGATTTAATTTTTTCCTGCTGGGATTGGAGATCTTGGGTAAGCTGAGCAATCTTCTTCTCCGCATCCGGGGCCCGCTGGATCTTACACTTCAAAGATAGAGTTTCTTTCTCCAAGTTTTCTCTCACCGACTCCGCTTCGATCCATCTTCGATAAAGCGCCGTCACAAATATGTTAGATTGGGCTTGATTAGAAAGTACCATGGTGCCCAAGTCTTGATTTTTCATTCTCCGGCTCCTGGCATGGTCAAGCGGAGTATTGATATTGAAAAGAAGAGTTCTCGCAACCAGTTCATCCATTACAGAATCTTTGTTCCGAATATCCCAATCCGGAATGAACTTCTCTTCAGCCGTTGTTGGGTCAATCTCCATGTCATCCGAAAATAAATCTGCATATCGAAAAAAGGACATCAACTCAGTTCCGAACCAAGATGGAGGAAGAGAGGACACTTGGTCTTCCTCACCATCGATAAAACGGTCCGGACCCAAGGATGAACCCAAAGTTGTACCTGAAAAAGTCACCACCTTCTGTCCACTGTGAGTTTTTCCGTCTCCCTTACTTGTAATCTCCGGATTTTCCACCTCCATACTCTCCACTTCGTTGACCGGAAGAAATCCACTAGAAAAAGGTAGGAGTTGGTGCGGATCGCGCCAGCGCGGCTTCTTCCCTAGAAGATTTACCTCCAGTAAGGTGCTCATCCAAATCAACCATCACGTCACTCCCAGAATGGGAAGAACCTTTTTTACTTTTCTTCGACCTCGGCATAGGGAGAGGATCAGATGCACGAATTTGTAAAGGTTCGTTCTTCCTTTTGCGAACCAAACTTTTCTGATCAACATCAGACATAACGCCTTTACTCTTCAAAGAAACGGAAGAAGGACGATATTGTAAGGCTTCATCTAAGCTACGTATCTCCGGATCATCGTCCACGTCATCTAAAATAGACTTCTTCCCAGCTTGAGATCCGGAAGAACCAGCCGCATCTTTCGTAGGTGTCGGAACAGAAGAAGTAGCTTCAGCAGTAGATGGTTCAGCTGCGTCCTGAACAACCAAAGGACGAATCTCTTGGGCCGCATAAGCCACTTGCTTCATGAGAGGAACCTCACCCTCTCCTTGATCGTCGAAGTCAAAATCCAGAACGTCAAAACTGGGAACCTTCAGAGCATCCCTAAGAGACATTTCAACTCCTGCATTTTCAAAATAAAAAAAAAAACAAGTTAATATGATAGGAAAAGAAAAATGCCGAAGGGGGGGTAAAGGGCCGGAACTTACGATCACGCTTTCTGCGAATAACCGGCCAATCCCTATCCCCTTGGCTCCAATGAAAACAGACTCGACCCAAAAAAAGAAAATGCTCATGAAGGGGACGGATTGGGGACTTGTGCTCAATCACGGCACGAGCCAGTTCTTGGTTGAAGACAAAGTCTTCCCCCAGATCAAAGGACATCGACTGGTCCTTAAAACGCCACCTCATCTCCTCCGGAAGACAACAATCGTCCAACCAGAAGAAATTATCCTTCTAATTTTTCAAGCTGGATCGTTCGTCTGTGGAGGGGGGAGGGATACCCTTCCGATGCGCAAAGGTATACCAGTCCCCGACGGTAATAAATTCGTAGAAATACCGGAAGACGTTCAAGTCCGGTCTCCGATCTTGGACCCGGCAGGAAATCTCAAAATGACTTATGCGACTTAGCCCGAACGGATTGACCTGACAGATGTGAACTCGAAAAAATTGAAGAACCCTTATCAAAAACTTTGAAAATGGAACTCGATAGTTTGCAAAATTACAAACACGGGTATAAAAAGGATATTTCCCTTGGCGGAAGGGATATATGGTTTCGTCCTTTGAAGGAAGAACCGGATTCAAATCTAATGGAATCCTATACTCGCGAATAAACTTATCCAACTGCCGTTGGGTAAGCACGCTTACACTCTCCGATAGGTTGTCCTTACCAGGAGCCATACTATAAAAGCAGAAAAAGGACGCACCTTGAAGAAGAAGAGATCAAGCGAAACTAGAGGATAACAGTGGAGAAGAAGAAGTTCAAAAAAGAAGAAAGGTAAAAATGAAGGGGTAAAAAGCAGTTTTTATAGGAAGTTTCAAGTCGGTCAAATCAAACCGTCACCTCAACAGGCTCTCACGGCTCCCAACACGGGGTTTCGCAACCGTCACGCGTGGGTGACTGACGGTCAAGTTACTTAAGTCACCCACGCCACGTTGGCACCATCCAGATCGCGCCACGTCATTCAAACAGAACCACTCCGGCAGCAACATGTCATTCAGATGAAATAACTCACACAACATTTTGCTAAGTCCCTACGAAACTTAACAAACTGGGGGACTTGAAGATGCATATCCGAGGCCGGACATGATCCCTTGGAACGAACTGGACTACACCAGAGCGGACGTTCCCAATATGTCCGTTCCCCCACATCTCCGAAGACGGACGAATGACGTCATCTCAGTTGACCACTATAAATACCCTTGCAAGTACAAGGCCAAGGACGATTTTCTAAACCTTCGTCCTTATTTTCTCTCTCTACTTTCTCTCTCTACCAATACTTATCCTCAAGCCGGAGGGTGGTCGCAGAGGGGCCCTCCCATCTCTGCGGCGAGCCTAACGGTTTTCTGTTTTGCAGGACGATTCTCCAAGCTTTTGTATAAGATCCAAACCCTCGATTACAGGCTCCGGCCTCAATTCGATTCTTTGGTTCTTCAGTTTCAGTCCCAACCGAAAACCAATGTGATTCATTTTATTGTCGTTTTTAGAATGTTCAGTTTTGATTTGGTTGAATTTTCATCTTGGTCGGTCCTTTTAGTTTATTTCATATCCATTCTAAATTTTTAAAACAATTATATATTACAAAGTCCTATAATATTAAGTGATAGGCAATCAATATATTATTTTTTGAGAATGATTTTCTTTCGTTTCTTTATTTTGCTACAGTGCGTACAACTGATAGAAAATCAAGAAATGTCAACCGTTCCACATCTCCATATGGCACATCCTGTTTTTGTTGTAATGATCAAGGTTACTCTTACCCTACATTACACCAAGTAGTTAAATAAACTCTCCTTGCTCATATTTAAACATTGAACCTCCCCTCCAAGATGCATGAGCCTCGACCAAGTGGCCTACCTTACATTGGCGGCACATACCTGTTAACCAGATAATATTTCAATGATCTTTATTCTCTTATCTTTTTGCAATTCAAAACCATACGCATGCTGTTGCCCTTTAGATAGTGCATGGGCTACCTTCTAACTTTAAGGATATGAAGATTCGTTCGGTCACATGTACTGAGGTCAATGTTAACTTTTGCAAGTAGAGAGAGAGAGAGACACGACTCATAAGGACATTAGGTGTAACACATGGTAAATGTTTAATATGGGTTGTTCAAGTGGGCCAAGTAAAAAGGTCAATATGTGAGATTAAATTTAAATGGATGGGGTTGTGCCACAAACACTTTTTGTCAGTTTTAAAAGCTTTTTACATATATGTTTCCGCTTTGATTATGTTCCGCCGCAACGCGCGGGTTGACGCCAACTTGTTAGATAACAAATACATATGATTTTTTTGTTATTGGTTTACATAGTTACAATGAATGGGCACATATTAGTCATGAAGTTAAATGAGTGTTTAATTTAATGATTCCAACTTCATATTCTTGCTCTTATTTTCTTTTGTTTTCTCTCTTAATGTGTCTCTATTTTTATTTATTAATATATATGTTTGCGTTGTAGGCTGATTTTCTATTTCTAGAACTGGTTATACTAACTTTCTAAGTTTTTTATTTTTAGTAAACATCATTTCTTTTTATAAAACATCACTCTAATATATAAGAACTAGTCTAAGTACCTGTGTATTACACGGGTGGCTAATAAGAAAAATAACTACTTTAACGTTGTTGACATAAATATTTTAATTAAATATACGTTGAAATATTAATGGAAATGATAGAAAGTACACCAAATAATTGAAATACATGAATGTAATAATTTAATTAAAATGTACGATATGGGGAAAATAATTATATTTATAAATTAAAGAAATACTAACTATTGAAAGGTTAATATTAATATTATTATGTTATAAAAGAAAACGATATAATTCATAAATTTATAAACATTTATAGTTTAAGTCGAATACATAACATATGTCATTGACCAATGTACATTGGTATGTACACCTCTAGCTATGGAAGCCAAGCTATGGGATATTACATATCCGTCATGGCTGCATACTAAGAAGCTACCGGGTGAAAGCGAGTTCAGTTATATATGTCGCTGAAACTCAGCATCACACCCATTAGACTCATCCGTTGATATCAATAAAAGTACCAAACTGGCATCCAAACGAAGCTTTATAGCAACCTTTATCAACTCATCGCTAATTACCAGAAATCAGACTACATTAAGATCCAAAATTGCTCCATTCTATTATACGCATTCAGTTCATCACACACCTCAGTTACAATTTAGCAAACCCAGGGGTAAAAGGGTGCTCTTTGGACCCTTCAATCATCCAAATTCATCAAAACAAAAGGGGATGCATAAGGCTCAGACATATACAAATACATCATCATAGCCAGTACAATTGGTTATATCATTGGCCAAAAAGAACCAACAGATTATCATCGCAAACCAAAAAGGGTTTCTTCTTCACCATTTCATCATAAGAACCCCATAAAAACAACACAAAACATGAACCGAAACCAAAAAAATAAACAAAAATAATCAATATCTAACCTAAAAAACAAAACACGAAAACTAAAAGCATCAAAGGAAGAACACAGTCAACCAACAACTCATCGGAACTAAATCGGAGAAGACAATTACATGTTCCATCTAGCAAAGGAGGCCGTAAACAAACAGAACCTCATGTTTGAAAGGAACAAATTATCATTCCTGGAAACTTTTTCTATATACATGAATGTTTTCTCTTGTAGAGAACACATGCCATCTCATGTTTGAAAGGGAAAGAACTCTCGGCGAACCAGATGTTCTTTCTGGTTAGAAATTCTGTTAATAATTAGCATTATTATTCTTAATAAATAAACCAAAAGCACTAAACAAACACACTTAATTTCACTAACACCTCATGTAAACACTCTATAAACACAGCAACAACATACAATTAACTAAATTAGGTATCAAATTATACCTCAGAATCACTAATCTGATTCTGAGCAACCGAAATAGACTGCCTCCTCAAATCACCATTCGAAACATCCCTAACTTCACTACCAGCACCATCACCATCATTCCGCCTAGTCACAGATCACCACAATCATAATCAAATATAAATCTAAGTTTCCTCTCTATCAAATTGCATCAACATTTACAACCAATTTAATCAAATCACACACAATCACAAATAAAAAGACTTACACTTTCTAACACGAGCAGCAGGATATGCACACGCAGAGTAGTCGTGGTGGCTGCGAACGGTTGTGGTTACCATTGGACTCTCCGGTGAAAAGAAGATTGCAGTGGATTGGAGGTCGACGGAGGTAGGACGGTTGTGGTGGACTGGAGGTCGACGGAGGTTTCCTAAAAAATTTCTTGTAGGATTCGTTGGTGAAGTGGAATTACAGACCGCATAGTTTCTGCAAGTTCCAAATGGTGCCCTGGCCTGCAAAAGCCGCAGACGTGAAGTATTCAATAACAAAAGAAGTTTATTAGAGCATTGTGTGGTGGATAAACTGAAGACAAACCTGACACGCAGTCACTGAAACACACCCGCATAACGTTTGGCCATTCATTCTATCCAAAGCATCGAAAACACCTCTTCCATCACTTCTCTGCAAAACTCACAGAGTTAGCAGCTTATGCTAGAATAACAATTTACCATTTTACCCTTGTGTTACAAACTCTAAATACCATGTAGAAATTGACGGCTAAGAAGTTGGCCATGGTATTCCCGGCTGCCTTGTAGCAAGTGGCAACCATATCCGTCAATGGAGCTGAATTCTCTTTGCAAGCTTCGCCTTGTATAGGTATTGTTGGGAAGTAGTTTTGAAGGAAAAGAGATGCGACTTTTGAAAGAAGTGGCTTTGATTCTTTTCTATTCGAGCACGAGCCTTGTTTGATTCCAGGATCCCCGGCTGAAAAGCGGTTACATTTAAGTTTCATGATTGAAAAAGACAAATAATATATACACGAGTAAAGTGTCGTTTTCGTCCCTGAGGTTTGGCCGGTTTTGCGACTTTTGTCCAAAGGTTTGTTTTCCGCATCTGGATCCAAAAGGTTTGAAATCTTGCCATTTTCATAGACCTGACTTACATACAGATACACGAAAATACCCATGACTTAACGTTAAAAAATGGATAGAGTTAACGGGTCGGATAATAATGGCAAGATTTCAAATCTTTTGAATCCAGATGCGGAAAAACAAACCTTTGGACGAAAGTTGCAAAACCGGCCAAACCTCAGGGGCGAAAATGGCATTTTACTCTATATACAGATACACTCTACATCCCATAAGAAAATGTCATCTACAAAGACTAATAGGCAAGTTATACTTGGTAACTTACATTCATTTTCCACCATGTATCTCCATTGATACGCGATACCTTCGGTAGCTTCCTTTGAAGAATCAGAAGTGAAAACCAATAACCTATGATTATCTCGAGCCATATCGGTCACGGTTAGCCAATCCTCACCATTTTTAGGCATCTAGGAAACCGGAAACCAATACTTGTCCAAACCAGCGTCGGTGAACAATTTAGTCAACCCTTTAGGTGTATGCACATAGTCCTCGATTATAATCGTCACAATCTCAGTTGGATTGGAACTCCAGACTGCTTCCACTTCCCTCGATGTGTTATCACCCGACTTTCGTTAGGTGTTTTAATCCTATGTAACTTTTTTATAAATGTTGGAAATTTCTAAAATTAAGACAAAGGAAACTAAAATGCATATGAATCTTGGTTACCATTTAGCGATTATTCTAAAATATATGTTTCATTTGCCTCGCTTAATTTTGAAAAACTTAAGTTGAGTGACTTTAGAGGGAAAAAAAGGACTTTTGAGTGAACACTTGGGAAACTTATTCCGCAATGATTATACCGAACAAACGAATACTTACGAAGGCAGTGATTTTGTAACACTGGCCACGAAACGAATGACAGAGCCAGATATCATTCTCAAAGTCATACATGTCCAACATCAATCCTCTAACTCCATTCTAAAAGCAACAAAAACAGATAGAGTCAAACCCATTAATCAAAATAGTCAAACAAAACCAAACATTAATTGTAGAAAAACACAAAACACAAACACACCCTTATATGGTTGGTGACAGAGTCTTCTTGATTATAAAATGTGATCCTTTGAGGACCAGTCAAGAGGGGAGCATCCACAATTGAAAAGGCATTATGGGTCACAAGCCGCGCGTACTTATTAAATTGCAACCCATAAATCTACTCACCAAATGCAGTAAAACATATAAAGTTAGAAACTTTTGATCAAGAAACAGAGCATATGTGAATCTTTTAACCCAAGAAACACTTACAATGGCAGTAGGGATATTAGCTTGACCTCTAATGCAGAAAGGTTGACTTTTTCCTAATTGGGGGCAGTTTCCATAATACAAACCAGCTGTACAATTAGCTTGGCTTACAATGCCAAGATAGCCGCATCCACATCTTCTAAATTGTATTCTATAAATTCTGCCATTGTAACAGCTCGAGGTACTTCTTTCATCAGTATTTGCACACGGTTTTCCTATAACAAAAACTTAAAATTAGCTTAATTAATGGCACTTGTGTATTGTTTAACGAATAAATTATAATATATTAGGACCTGGTCATTGCGAATTTTGGAAAGCTTTTGCATTGCAGAACTCTCTTTTGCTTGTTGTTGCTGTTCAGCTCGCTGGCTCTCAATTTTACTGTAGAAATCATCCAATGCAGCATCAAAGGTCTCAAATTTCACAGACACCCTAAATCTGAACTGATTTAACAATATCAACATGTCCCTTGTCGTAGGGAGGGTGATAGGCGATGTCGTATTCCAATTCACACGGAGTATGCCAGTGGATGTAACCAATAATCCCCATAGCCTAGTCTTTAACAACCATGAGCTCAGACCTAATCTCATTGCCACTAAACCTCAGTTATGAGATCATCCTATACTATTGTAACATTCTTTATACCTTAATTATCTTTACACTAACAAATAACTACATAGATGTATTCAGTTTTAAATTTACTTAATTATAGGTCATGACCGACCTGGATGCTCCAAGTCCAAGTGATCCGTAATATTCCATCAAAATTAACAAATTTAATCTTTAATCAGCATAATAAAAGAGGGAGGGGACCTTCAGCAAAAACAACCACCAAACTTACCTTTGCGGCAACCTATTCGAGAACGGCAGCCGGTACACACTTCTATTGCCGGAACATTATGTTTGAAACCGCCGCCACTGCTAGAATTTAGCAAACTATTCAAGAACGGCAGCCGGGTACACACCTATTCGAGAACGGCAGCCGGGTACACATCTCTATTGCCCAAATCTTCAGACCAAAAAGAACCCAAATCTCCATTGATGTCTGTATCATGTGCCATAAATGGCAACGTACATGCACCTCCTTCATAACCCTGTCAACCCATTGCTGTCTGTATCATGTGCCATAAATCTCCATTGCTGTCTGTATCATGTGCCATAAATGGCAACGTACATGCACCTCCTTAATAATAATTCAATGATTACAATATACATACCTCAAACATTCCGTACCGATGGGAAACATTAGTGTCCATAAATTCTTCAACATGCCAGCCTGGTAACGTCTCCGTTAAATACTGCGTTATGCTACTGGCCAAAATGATTTCTAGCAAGCATAGAGAAATATGTCTTTGAATCAAACGTCAAATTTATGGCAAAAGTTAAGGATAATTAACACTTTATTTATATAAAAGTATTTATAAAGAAGAGATAATCTGGGTTTGCCGATTGAATCAGAGAACCGGGTGACGGTGTTCGATTTCGTAAGTGCGTTTTCCTTTTTGACTAAATCGAACCACAAGAAAGGAATCTTCGTCAAAGCAAGAAAAAACAAGTATTGCGGGTCGATCAAATTAAGTCCAATTAGCAAGTTGGTTGGATAGTTTTTTTGATCAAATTCGCAACAGCAAGTTAGCAAGAATCTGATCAGCAAGTCGGTCAGAACCTGATTAGCAAGTGGGTCAGGGTACATAAAAAAATCTGATTAGCAAGTCGGCCAGAAACGCAAGAATCTGGTTAGCAAGTTGGCCAGACGCAAGTACTAAGTAAAAAAATTTTTCTACACGGTCAAGAAAGGGATCATCCGATCACAAGCAAGATAGGAAAGAAAAACAAAGCGAGAAAGAAAGGAGGCATGACAGACAAAGAAGGAAATGCATCAACGTCACTCCACGAGCAAGGGAATGTGTCTCTTTAATGCCCAAAATTGAAAGAGGCAAATTACACCCAATGGGCAGTTATGATGGAAACAATCTTGAAGGCATATAGTCTTTGGGAAACAGTTGTTTCAACAGAAGGGATAAACGAAAAGAAGGCGCACACAACAAAAGCAATTATCTTCCAAACGTTGCCGGAAGATGTTTTGATGCAAGTTGTGCAATAGCAAAGGAAGTATGGGATGAAATCAAAGTTCGTTATCTCGGAGCAGATATGGTTCAGAAAGCACGTCTACAAACTTTGAGTAGCGAACTAGAAGTTTTAAAGATGGATGAGAACGAAGCAGTAAGTAGTTTCGCAAGCAAGTTGGGTGGTATAAAAGCCAAATTTAAAACTCTCGGTACCACTATCAAAGACAAGAAACTCGTAAGGAAATTACTTATCTCCGTTCCGAAGAAGTTCCAATCCATCGTGGCAAATATCGAACAATATTCGGAAATAGACAAAATGCCATTTGAAGAAGCAGTGGGAAGAATAATAGCTTTTGAAGAACGTCTCAAAAGTCAATACAAGCAAGAAGATAATAATCAAGGAGGACTCATGATGGCAAGTACAAATAATCAGTTTGAAAGTTTGCATCATGGAAAGGGCCGTGGTGTTCAAAACTATGGCAGAAGTCAAGGATAAGGATCTTTCAAGGAGGAAGAGGACGTGAAAAAGATATGGGTCCAAGAAACCAAGACAAGAGCAAGTTCAGATGTTATGATTGTGGAGAACTTGGTCATTTTGCAAGAGATTGCACTAAGTGGAAGGAAAAGGAGAAAGACACGCAACAGGAAGCCAACCTCGCATTCGTAGAGGAACCAATGCTACTGCAAGTTAAGCAAGTTGAAGAACTTTGTTAAACTATATTTAGTTTACGGGGGAGTATTGATGTTTTAAACTAAATATAGATATAGGGGTCGTTCTGTAATTAGTAGTTAGTTAGTTTATGTTGTAATTAGATTAGTTAGAAAGTACGAGGACTAGATGCGACACTTTAGAAGATTGTAACCTACATCTAAATGGAGCGACATCTCTCTGGTCGCACCCCTTCAGTTTGGCGGCAAACATCACAGGAACTAGAGACGTGATTTTTCAAGGAGACACACCTCTTCAAGATCAATCTCAGCCACAAGTTCAAGAGTCGCAACCGTTCGTGAAGAGACACGTCTCTATAATCGCATCTATTCGTATAGTATATATAGGGTTCATGTATGTCAATTGTAATCGATCACTTTTCATTCAATACAAGCAAGTTATTGTTCTTTGATTCTCAATTCTTTATATTCTAACCTTTGATTTGCATGTTCGATTATCAACAACAAAATGGATCAGTTTTGGTATCTATTTTAACCAGTTTTCATGGTAGATATTGCAACTATCTCCTGTTCATATATGAAGTATCAAGCACTAGAGCTGCTGCACGGTGCTTATTACATTGTTTTAAGCTAACATCATATCTATTTAAGTTGGTAATAAAGGGATGTTTCTGGATATACAAGATTCCAGTAAGCCACGTGTAAGTATTCTCATTGCCTTTATGCATGACAGGAGAAGACAATGTTGTTAAAGATTCCGTCACTACTAGAGTTGACGAGAAAGTTGGCGAGGATGGAGATGTCGGAGAGAAAGAAGTTGAGGAACAAGACTATTGCTACAATAAATATAAGACCAAGAATAGTGACTAAAATGGTTAGGAAAAAGGGTTCAAAGGTTTTGGTTTGCATAACGCAGGTCGTGGGGTCCCCCCACGTATGTAATACGAAGGGTTAGATCACTTTGTTATTGATTTTTTGAATTCTTGATTGAAGAATATTCAACCCCAAATGTTTGTGTGTAATGTGATTGTATTAAAGTGAGTGAAGAATAGAACATGCAAGGTGCAAGTTCTAGTGAGGAGAAGTGAGATTAGGAATGGTCATCTGAATGACAAGGTGTTGTCATTTATAGAGGAAGGGTTGGTTATAAGAAGAAACCTTTGACTAGTGATCCATGGCTATAGTGGAGGGCTTGTCCTTTTTGATAGGTTAAAGGCTTTGGACCTGCGGGTAAAATGATGTATTCTCCCACATGCTCCTTTTGCGGTTGAGTGGGAGAGTTCACACGTAAAGTGTGATGTGACTAGTCACTGTCTTGTGCTTTTTGCTGTTCACGACAGTAGGTCAATTCCGAACCCTTTTAGCTTTCAACGCTTTAAGCTGTATTGCATTCTAGCCAGTTTATTAAGCTTGAGCTACCCACGTCATCAGCCCCCCAATTCAGAGGTATTTGGGGTGTAAGCTCAAAGACTTCTGATGTTTGCACAACACTTTTATTGTTAAAAGGCTTCAAGGCTTCAAGGTTTGAAGGGATACTAGCTTTGTGTTTTAGGCAGCGAAACTGCTGGGTTTGAATTTGAAAAGACAGTTGACGTGACTGATTGGATGGTTTTCTACAAGTGGCAGTTTTTAGTCCCCTATGCAACTATAATAGCCATCAGGCCTCATTTAAGTGTTCATTTATCATAAAAATCTAACTTTACACATTTCTCTCAAGTTTCATCGAACTCTCTTCTTCCATCCAAGTTGGTTTCTTATTTATTTTTCTTCTTTTTTCATTCGATCATCGTTCATGGGTACCAGAAAGGATCTATCCGTTAGTTATTCTCGGCTCACTCAAGAAGAGGTTGAGGTATTCTGTGCTGAGTGGGGAATTGATTCGAAGTTCAATCTGGAGGCTCCGGGTTTGGAGAAATCATCTGGTCAATGCCCTGTTGGTTCAATCGCCCTCTATTACCGCCACTTTGAGTTTTCAAACTTACATCACCCATTTTCTATTTTTGCTCTCAATGTTATGGAATATTATCATGTTTCTTTCGGTCAGTTACACCCCCAAGGTCTCGCTAGGGTTTTACACTTCGAGGTTGTCTGTCGGGCTTTGGGGTATGATCAAACTTTGTTGTTGTTTCGCCGATTCTTCCGTTTGGCTAAGAATGGCGACTGGTTTACTTTTGAGACATCTCAAATTGACGTTTATTTGATTACATCTAAGGTGCGGTTCTTGGAAAGACCGATTTTTTGGGTTTCCTAGTCAATCGTTCCATTTAAAATGGTTTGGAGGCATCCAGATCTTGTTCTTAATGAACTGGAACCCTCTGAATATGAGTTGGATAGTTGGTTTTTGAAATCCATTAGAACATGTCCTTCGAGGCTTCGTCCCTTTCCTGAACATCTGTTAGTGTTAACGGGTGTTAGCAAATTGTGGGACAAACTGGATCCAGATCCTGTGCTCGTGAGGGGTGGTCAGGGTATGCATTTTACTTTGTACTCTTGTTTATTATGTTTCTGTATTTCTTGCTTATGTTTTGTTTTTTGTTTGTTGGCAGTCATGTCTGCCTTAGATTTCATCAAGAGTGATGATAACTCTGATGTTATGTTTGGGGATGCTGAGGCTACGGAGGGTAATGATGTTGTTGTTTGGGGTGCTGAACATAGGTTTGAAGGTTCAACCTATGTGAATGTTCCAAATGTCAAGGGGTTTATCAAAGCTGCTGCTTCTGAAGCTTCCACTTGTCGTTCCACCTGTAGCATGTTAAAGGGTGCTGAACAGTCATCCGATTCTAAGCTTATTAAGCTTAGTGACGACATAGAGACTCCGGATGATCTTGAAGTTGGGGTTGAGGGGAAAATAGGCAAAGATTTGCCGCTGGTGGTTGGTAAAGAGAGTAAAGCATCAGGTAAAAAGGTTGCGGGGTTAATGGGTTCAGGGAAGGGTGTTGAAGGTTCTGCTAATGTTAACCCGGGGGAGGTTTATGTGCCTGGTTGGAAGGTTACAGTTGGTGACAACTTCAAATCTTCATCCGTTTGTGAGGATGTGCTTACTCACTTTGCTTCTCCTACTGTTCAAGATTCTTGCTTATCTATGGACGATGATCAAATGATTTCCAAGATGATGATGGGCTCCTGCAACCTTGCTGCCTTGCTTCCCGAGTGGATATCTTGTTTCCGCAAAAGGATGCAAGAGGGACGGGATGCGGGCTCAATGGCCGCTTTAAAGAAGGAAAGTGAAGGCTTTGCTGAGAAAGAAAAAGCTTGGGTGATGAAGGTTGGTGAGCTCACCCAAAGGCATGAGGTGGAAGTGAATGAGCTGAAAAAACAGATGGAAGCTTTGACCCTCCGGGAGAAAGCTTCTTCAGAAGAGAAGGAAAGGCTAGAAGCTTAATTAGCCCAGGCAATCGGCGATAACAAATGGCTTATCAAACATGGCTTCCAATAGGTAGTTACTTATCTTTTTCACTCATCCGAATTTAACAAAGCTTTACGTGATGTGTACACCAAGCTACTTTGTGAACGCGTTTTAGGATCGAATTTGACTCTCGAACGACTGCGAAGAACACGTACGACGTGCGGAATACTTGCACGTGTGTGGACCGAACACAAGACTGTAATTAACAATGATTCGATTAGAGATTTGACAATGTTTTACACCTTGAATCACCTTCTTTGCTACTTTCTCTCTCTAGACTTCAAAGCTCTCCAAAATACAAAGTGGCAAATGTTCTAAATGAAACACAAGACACTCCTATTATAGAGTTCCCCAAAATGAAGACTCCTTGACTCATTAACTCCATCCGTCTGGATGGGCAATGCTCCATCCGTCCAGATGGACTTCTCCCCATAATCTTCATTCGTTAAGATCTTGTCTTGTTCCATTTTCTACTACGATGTACGATTGACGGAGGTGATAGACATTATGCACTCACGGACTCCCCCTTGGATATTACCGCAGTCAATCTCGTAGCTTTCTGTCTTTTCTCTCTCTCTCTCTTAATCTTCACGAAGCTTTGACAATATCAGCAATCACAGACTCCCTCTTCAAACTCATCTTGATTATGTGTTCTGAATCTGCTCCCCTTCTCAGTTGACTCTTTCTTCAGGCTCCCCCTTTCATTAAGCTTCTATGCTTAAGGATCGACACCTGGTTCTTTGATCACAAGCTCCCCCTTACGTCAAGTTCGTCTTCAGACTCCCCCTTAGTCTTAGCTATCAGGATCGTAGTCTGGAATAACATCTGCAAATCTCAAACTGTTTGTAAGACGTTTGACAATTCTAAGTTTGAAACCTAGCTCTAAGCATAAGTCAAAGCATTTCAAATATGTGACAGCACAGGACATCGTTTGTTCACAGAAATCTGGATTATACATTTAACAGTGAAAGATTTTTGGTTTTCCAGAATCGATGACCTGGCTTAATATATTCAAGAATTTGAAAACCTGGCTCAAATTTAATAATATGTAATTTCCATGAACAACTTGACTCTCTCCCCTATCACACAAATATATATTTGACATTTTTAGTTCAAGATTGTAACCTGACTCTATGCATCAAATATGACAGTTTTAGTATCCAAAACCCTCTCAGAAAATCATCCAAGTCCAAATTAATGGCCTTGGAAATTTCACAAACTGTTTTGATTTTTCATCTAAAACTTCAAGTTACAAATTAATGAACTTGTTTATTTTCATAAACATGTTCAGCATACTTAGATTTTGAAATTCAGCTTTCGAACATCGGTTGTCGAAACTAAAGCCGAAACAAACATTTTTTAAATTTTTCAAAGTTTATGCTAAAACACTCCGAAAATCATTTTGTACTTTTTCTGAAACATACAACAGTAAAGAAATATTTAAAGACAATATTTTTGTTTGAGTTCGTGTCAGAGGATCATATCAGTTTATAACAAATCACTAGCACCGTTGAGCTATAAACACTTTAAGTTCTAAACGATTCACTTAGATTGTCAGTATATTGATCCACTTAAATTTTCACACAAAGTTCAATCGATTCGAGATACGAGATTAGTGTCTTAAGAACTTAACTTATTCGCGTGTCCCATCTCAGAATATAATCTTTTATCAAGATTCCCTAGATTCAGTCACACAGGTGAATATACTATATTGATATTTGTTCTCTTGGTTAGTGCGAGACCTTGAGAGCTCAGGTATGAACTACCGTTCAGTCAAAGAGATGAAGGCTCGACTTGAGGTATGTCCCACTTAGGGATCTTCTTTACAACTGTACTTGATTTATATCTTTCGATATTTTTCAATTTTTATGCAGAGGGCAAGCTTTTTAAAGCGCATAAAGTATTATACGAGATCTAGGCCATTGCTGACCCAATATCAGAAGACCAGGTATAATACCCCAGATATCAAACAGTATAAAGACCTAATATCTCAGAATCAGGCAATCTCTCAACCAAGATTTCGGGGGTTACCCATATATCCGAGAGATGTTCCCCACGAGATAAGAAAGTTACTGATATTTAGGTTTGTATCTCCAAATCAATCTTCTAAATTCGTAAAACCTACTGGCATATCATCAGTGAGACCGTTTATCACATATGACTTTCCATTTCTTTAGCGTACTGTGATTGTCTACTGATGTACTATCATTTCCTCTTTTTACACAAAAACTCATTTTCGTTTTCTCATGTTTTTGGATTTTTCAAATTTTCAAATGTTTTAGTATTTTCTGAAATATCTACTCCCCCTAAAATTCAAAACATTTAAAGAAATTTGACAACCCGATGCAGATAGCTTCATCTCGCCATCCATTTTCTGCTTCACATGCTGTTTTGCAGAAAATACCCCCATGGTTTACAACACACTGAATTTTAACAATGTTAAAACTATTAATCACTTGTGAAATAATCATGTTTGTTCAGCCGTGAGGGTTTCGGCATATTCAATTAAAACATTTTTCAAAATTTTGATTTTTAGCAAATTTAAAAAACAAGACATAATTTTTTTTATTTTTCAATTTTTAACACAATAAAAACATACTTTTGGTTTTTAAATTTTTCTATTTTTAGGGTTTTTGATATATGGTTTATTTATGTACAAAAATGAACAAACTCCCTGTTACTCAGATGCAGGGATCCGCAGCCTTCTCTTGTGTCAGGCTGCACCTCTGTTCATTCTGACGATTATCCATCTTCTGGAGCACCTGCACATTCAAATAATTCGATCATTTGAACAATGTAACCCAAACCTATTTAGACTCAGGTAGCTGAACATAGATCTTTCCAGGTAGAACTAGATAGTTTCGTTCATTCTTTTCAAAAACATTCTCTTTAATTTTCTCATCAAGAGAAACCTTTTGTTGCTTAACCACCCAGATTTGCCCTTTTGAAACATTCCTTCGATAAAATTTTGAATCCTTTTGAATGTTTTGATTTGGCACAACAACTTTTGGTTCCCAAAAGTGATTTGGTTTTATCATATCAACAATTGCTTTCCAACTTTGTGTTGTCCTAAATCTGGGTGTCACTGGTTTCCAAGTTTGTTGTGATTCAGTCTTCGATCTTTTCGACTTCCAAGTTTGTTTTGATTCGAACTTAGCCGACTTCTGATTCACAACATCAGACTTCTTTTTCTTTCCAACATCAACAGGTTTCGGATTTGGACACTTGCGACCAAGATGTCCACTTTGACCACACTTAAAGCATGTTCTCTTAGAAACATGTTTGACCTGTTGTTGTTATTGTTCTTTTTTGCATATAACTCTTCATTAGACTATCGCATAAATTGATGTTCTTTCTCTTCCTCAGAACTTGTTCCATGAACAAAGTTCATCTTTTTCTGATAATTTGGCTTTTCAAATCGTTTATTTTTGTTTTGATGACTTTTATAACCCAATCCAGCCTTCATGTTCTTCTTTTTTGTGACTAGGTTTGCTATCAAAAGTTTTCTTGCTCTTACCAGCAAGTTTTGAAGTTTCAGTTTTCTCAATTTCTACCATTTTGAAAACTTTATTGATTTTATCTGAAATGACATTCTAAATTGGAAATTCGTCATCCAAGAATAGTTTGTCCGATCCAATCATGGTATAAGCCAATCCTTTTGAGTCATCATTCACACCTTTCTCAGATTTTGAATTTTTCAAATAACTTTCATGAAAACTTCCCTCATTTTCATTATGTGATTCAGACTTATCTATGTTGGTAGACTCTTCTTTCAAAACACTTTCAACAACCTTACCTACCACCTCTGAATCACCAGTATCATCAGATTTGGAATAGGTTACATCAATATTTTTTGGCAATTGATCAACCATGTTGAAAGCTTTTTCCACCTTTTCGTCATCATAGAATGTGAACTTTTCTCAAACAGTGGTGGAACCTGATAATATTCTGAACCAATACCTTTCATGTTTCTTTCAGAATCTTTATCACCGGGTTTTGTGTGAAAAATACGTTCAAAAACGTATGATGAAGCGTGATAACTATGCAACTTGTTATTATCTTGTTCTAAATCAGCCATTTTTCGTTTAAGCTCAGCAGCTTCTTCAATATATGAATTTACAACATGTTATTTTATTTCATACTGTTGTTTAAGTGTTTGTGATGTTTCAGAACATTGTGACAATCTAGATTGAACAAGATTCATTTGGCTTTTCACTGCTTCATATGACTCTTTTGAAATATGATATGCTAATTTTATTGAATCATATTCCTTTTTCATTTCTTGAACCACATTTTCTTTTTGCAAACAATCTTCAGTCATTGTCGAACACTTTTGTTTTAAAAACTCATTTTCTTTTTCCAAAATTTTACATTTTTGATTCAGCTTTTCATCGTTATCTATCAAAACCTTTTCTTTTTCAAACATTTCTTTGCATTTATCTTTGAAAACTTTTTCAATTTTAGTAAATTCTATATCTCTGGTTCTGAATTTTTCATCTTTTTCAGTACAAGCACTGCATGTTTTCATGCATTTCTTGCACTGTTCAACATATTTATTTAATACTTCAGAAGATTCAGGTTTAGTTATTACCTCAACAGTTGACACTTCGGCTTCTTTTGCCGTTTGGTTCTGATCTTATTCTTTCTCCTACGGTTTTTCAACAACAACTCCATCAACCTGCTTCTCCAGTTTCTCATCAACTTTCTCCTGTTTTTCTTCACCAACTTCCTCTTCTTTCATCACTTCTTCATCTTTCTGTTTATCATTGCCTTCCTTTGCAGTTTTCTTCAACTCATTCACCAGCTTTTCAACACTGTTCTTCATTCTCTCTTCATCTCTTTTCTTTAAACTTGTTGTCATTACATCTCTGATTATCTTATTCAGCTTCTTGAGATAATGAATATCTGCTTCTATCTTTGAATAATATTCACCAAACAAAAGAATAACTACAAGTACATCATTATAAACCACTAGACTTGAATGAACAACCGGTTCTGCGTTGTGATTGACATAGCATTCTCTCTTTTTATCCCATCTTCCCATTCTCCTAGCTTCATCGTACTCTTTTTGCATATCATCTATTCGATAATTTGCAAACCTTCTTTCTCTGTATGTTTTCTCTTCAAGAATTTCTTCTTTCGTTTTCACCTCAGCCACCATTGCAAACTTTTCTTCTTCCGGTATATATTTGCTCCAGTTGAACCCTTCATCATCATGAATTGTCACCATAGCTTATTTCTTCTTTTCTCTAGAAGATCCTTCAACAATCTGCTTTTGTTCCGGCTTTGACGATTGATCACTGTTTCGAGGATAAATGGCTTTCTTATAGTAATCATCATGGAATGAATTGCCATGGTCAGCTACCTCCCAGTTAACACACTCTCTTTTGAAATGACCTTTCTGCTTACATCGAAAGCATGTAACCTTTGACTTGTCAAATCCCAGCTTTGTGTTTGAACCTTCTAAACATTGCCTTCCTATTATCTCCATAAAATACTGTGCTCTTCTAATGCCACTAGCCAAATACCATCTGATGCCAATGAGCTCAATCTCTTCTGGATCTATCTGGTCATAATCTTCTTTTGTCATTTCGGGGTTTCCAATTCTTCCCGCCACCAAACTCTCATACAATTCCATAATCGATGCTAAGAAAATCATTTGTTGTTTAGCAGCATTGATGCTCAAAGTCGGAGAATTTTTCAACTTCATGGCAATATTACAATGAATCTCTTCAGGTTCTGCTGCGTTTGATGCTTTTGAAGAAGAATGATAACCTGGGTCATAGCTTGATGAGCTCTTCTGTGAATCCTTAGACATTTTAACACTAAATGCTGTACCAGGCTTACACGTTTGATTGATTGACGGCAAACTACCTCTGTAGTAAAGACTCACATTTTGCTTATAATTTGAACTACCGATTTTATTCTGTTTTTGCAGCTCAAGCTCATGTCCCTAAATTCTCTCAATCAAATTATCCAGGGTGAAATCATCAAATCTTGCATCATTTTTCAAAATCATGATAAAAGTCTGCCAATCATCAACACGTGGAAATGCTTCGATCACTTTGTCAATGATTTCTTCCCTAGTTTTAGTAATTCCAAACCTTTCAAGTTCAATCTTTAAGTGACAAAATCTTTCAATCATTTGTCTCACATTCTCTCCTTTCATACATTCAAACAAATCAAATTCCTTTTTTAATAAAGAAATTTTATTTTTCTTGATTTATTTACCTCCCTCAGCTTTCACACGCAACGCTTCCCACACAGACTTAGATGAACCATCATGATTAAGTAAAGCAAAGATATCATCTCTAATTGACTGTTGAATTAAAGCAATCACTCTTTGTTCATCAGAAAACATTTGTTTATCTTCTTTGCTAAAACCTGTAAATGGAATTTCTTTATTTCTGTCATTTACCGGTCTTTTATATCCAAATTCTAGACAAAACCAACAATCATGTGTGTAAGCTCTTGCCTAGTTAATAAACCTTTCTTTCCACCAGTTATAATCTTCTATGTTATTAAGTTTCGATGGTTTAGTGTGAGTTCCGTAAAAAATTTCATGTTTCAGATTTTCAGTAATCACTTTCGAAACAGTTTTTGTTGCGACTGTTGTTGTTTCCGATGAATCGGAAGTGAATGCGTTGTAAAACTCATTGTAAAATTTGTCAGCCATGATGTTTGGGTTCTTCGTTTTTCATCTTTGTGAATCACCTGCAAGAAATTAAACAAACACTTGAGAAAAAAAAATTTAATCACCTTTGTACTCCGGATGAACACACAAATGTTTAACAACTAGAGCACAAAATTAAAATTTTCAAATATAAATGTTGGGTCGGATGGACTTGAATACTTAATGATCTAGATGAGCTTGATGTTGTTCGGATGGGCTGAGTTGTCCGAATGAGAAACACTAGCGGATGGGCCAAATGAATCCGGATAGAGGTTAACCGTCCGGATATACTTGTGTCCGAAAGGAGCTTAACTGAGCGGATGGGTGTTTCTTTTGTTCGGATGGACTTAACAGTCATCAGACGTATATGAACAATAGCGAACCAACATAGTTTTCGGACACTTTTTGAATAAATTCACCACGAAAACTTTGAATTAACTTCTGAAAATTTGGATAATTATGAAATCATGTTTTGCGCATAACATACTGAAAAATCACCAAATTTTAACCATGAAATCATCTTTAATTTTGAGTTTTAAAGTCAAAAAGTTAAGAAAGATGAAATGAAGAGAAAATTTTACAAATCTGATCCAATTTAAGCTCTGAATCCGATAAAATCACGTAGATTCTTGCATTTCTGATCCGTGCAATCGATCTCCCGCTCTGATACCACTTGTGAACGCGTTTTAGGATCGAATTTGACTCCCGAACGATTGTGAATAACACAAACGATGTGCAGAATCTGTGCAAGTGTGTGGACCGAACACAAGACTGTAATTAACAATGATTCGATTAGAGATTTGACAATGTTTTACACCTTGAATCACCTTCTTTGCTACTTTCTCTCTCTAGACTTCAAAGGTCTCCAAAATACAAAGTGGCAAAAGTTCTAAATGAAACACAAGACACTCCTCTTTATAGAGTTCCTTAAAATGAAGACTCCTTGACTCATTAACTCCATCCGTCCGGATGGGCAATGCTCCATCCGTCCGGATGGAATTCTCCCTATAATCTTCATTTGTTAAGATCTTATCTTGTTCCATTTTCTTCTACGATGTACGATTGGCGGAGGTGATAGACATTATGCACTCACATACTTGCTCATGGAAGGCATCAAGGCTTTCTCGCTGGTTACAAAGCATGTGAGTCTGGGGAGCCTCAAGATAAGTCTTATCTTTTTCAACCCAAAGCCTTCAAAGTCTTTAGGGACTCTGTTTTGAAGTTGGAACATTTGACTTACCCTTATGTGGGTGAAGTCTTTGAATGCTTTGGCAACCCTCTCTCTGTTTTGTAGGAGCTGAAACCCCGTGGCCTTAATGAGACCGTTTGTGCTGAGGTGCTGAAGTCCCTTTCAAAGAAACGTCCTTGTTCTGGTGATAGTGAAGAGACGTTTTCTGAAGGTTGTGAAGGCTCGAATGGTTCAAGCCTCGAAGCTTCCGAGACAACAGGTGCAGAAGAGAGGAAAAAGAAGAAGGCTTAGAAGCCCCAGGCTAGTGGTGCAGACGTGATGAAGGTTAAAGCAGCGAAGTCTACCATCTCTGATGCTGCTAATTGACTTTAAAACTTTTATTCGTAGCTATCTTAGCACCTTAAACAATATTATGTGATGTATGTTTGAACACGTTTTCTTTTGAGGGAACCGTTTAGGTCCCTTTTGTGATTGAAGCCTTTAAGGCTTTTGGACAATATGTGTGTTAGATGGCCCTTATGGCCTTTGTTATTTTTAACTCCTTATCTTTTATGTTATGTTGTTCTGTTTATTCCCTTGTGTTTTATTGGTTTTATGTGTTGTCTTTGTTTTGGGTTGTACATCCTTTGCTATTTATACCTTGAAAGGTTTAGTGTTTCAGTCACTTAGCCTTAAAGTATTTTTAACAAGAAGATACATTACCTATCCTATTTATAACACTCACTTGGTGCCTTTTTGGTTCGTAAGCCATTGTTAAGGCTTAAGGAACATTTGATGTAGGCAGCTCAAACCCGTCTATGAGACATATTTTTTAAATTTTTTCTAAGTCTCATGGAGTTGTATTGATTTAAGAACTCACCCCTTATATAGGTCCATTCAACCCTTGAACCTATTGAATGATGTCGCCTGGGAGCTCATCCCCTTACATGGCCTTTTCCATGGAGTTTTTTACTAGGTTCTCAACCTGATTATATGATAGAAAGCCAAATTTTGATAAAACACTTCGTAATTCATTAATTCAAAAGTACATTTGATTACAAGTGAGGGTAGAACAATTCTTGAAATACTTTCTAAGGCATTTTGACTAGACATGGAACCTTTTAAGGTTTTTGCCATTCAAGTGCCGGGGAAGCTTTTTACCTTGTGCATCAGCCAGTTTGTATGATCCTCCCTTGTGGGCTTCAACGATGGTATATGTCCCCTCCCACTTCGGGCCAAGTTTTCCTTTACTCTCTTTCTGACTAGCTTCGTGTTTCGATGTACAAGGTCCCCAGGCTTGAATCGTTCATGCTTCACCCGGGCATTGTAATAGGATTCCATCTTTTGTTTGTACTTAGCATCCCGTATAGCGGCTTGGTCACGAGCTTCTTCGAGGAGTTCCAAATTCAACATGGTCTCCGTTTTGTTTGACTCGAGGTCAATGTTGAATGTTCGTTGTGTTGTAACTCCGACCTCTGCTGGGATTACGGCTTCCGATCAAAACACTAGACTGTAGGGTATTTTCTTTTGGCTTGTCTTCTCAGTTGTTCGGAATGCCCATAGGACATTGGGAAGCTCTTTAAGCCAGCAGTTGTCATATCTTCCCAATCGGGCCTTAATCACTTCTACAATGCTTCAATTTTTCCTTTCGACCTGACCGTTTGACTGTGGGTAAGCAACCGAGCTGAACACTTGAGTTATCCTGAAGTCTTTACACCAGGAGCTAAAAGGCTTCTTGGTAAACTACTTTCCGTTGTCCATGACTAGTACCCTTGGGAGCCCAAAACGACAAATTATGCTTTCCCAAACGAAATCAATGACCTGTTTTCCTGAAATGTTGGCCAATGGTTTTACTTTTGGCCACTTGGTGAAGTAATCAACAGCTACCAACAAGAATTTGACTCCTCCCTTGGCTGGTGGGAACGGAGCAACAATGTCCATACCCCATTTGTGGAACGGCCAAGCCGAGGAGATGGGAACAAGGTCATGCTAAGGGCTTTTGGGTACTGGAGCATGCAACCAACATGCTTCACATTTTCGTAGCTGTTCAGAAGTGTCTCGGTGCATGGAAGACCAAAAATATCCAAGGTTCATCAATTTTGAGACTACTGATCTTGAGCCATAGTGAGCCCCACATATTCCTTCGTGAACCTCCTTGATCAAATACTGGCTTTGTTCCGGGCCAAAGCATCGAAGTAGTGGTGCAAGGTAACCTCTTTTATAAAGGATTTCTCCTTGTAACACATACTATCTTGACTTGATGCGAACTCTTTCGGCCTCCGTCTGATCATTCGTTAACTCACCATTTCTTAGGAATTTGATCAAAGGGGTAATCCAGTTTGGCCCTTCCTAAGTAATTACATCTTGTACTTCAAGCTCTTGAATGGATGGTGTTTTCAATACCTCAACTAACACTTTTTTGGTGAGATGAGCAAATGTGAGGGAAGCATTCTCATGAGTTCCTTTGCCATTTCCTTGTACTTCTTCATGTTAGGCTCCTTGGCTATGTAGTTATCGTTCACTTGGTTTGAGACAAGCAAGGAGTCTGTGAAGACTTGAAGCTTTTGAACATCCATCCTTTTGGCTAGCTTGAGTCCAACAATCAGTACTTCATACTCGGCTTCGTTATTGGTTGCCTGAAATTCAAGTGGGAGAGCATTTTTAAATTCTAATTCTTCGAGATTGATTAGGACTAGGCCAGCCCCTGACCCTTTAAGACTGGAAGCTCCATCGGTAAAAATCTTTCAGGTAATAGGGTCAGATGGTTCAGTTGTGGTAGTGTTAACTTCCGTAGTTGTTTCTTTTGAAATTTCTAAAATGAAATCAGCCAAGATTTGGGCTTTGACAACCTTCCTTAGAACATAGGTGATGTTGTGTTCACTTAGTTCCACTACGCGTTTGACTAATCGCCTGAAAGTTTCTGGTTTTTCAAGCACACTTTTGATGGGTTGGTCAGTGACCACTTGTATTGGGTGTGCTTGAAAGTACCTTCGAAGCCTTCTTACTATTTTTACCAGGGCTAGGGCAAGTTTTTCTAATGGGGGATACTTGGTCTCTACCAATTTTGGAGTTTTACAGAAGAAGTAAACGGGTACCTGAGCCTTGGTCCGTTCAATGGTTAGGACCACACTGATGGCTTACTCAGCAAATGAAAGATAGACAGAGATTAGTTCCCCTGTTTCCGGAGCAGCAATGTCTGGAAGTGAAGCTAAGTGTTGCTTCATTTGGTTGAAGGCTTCCTCTGCTTCTTCAGTCCATCAGAAGTCCTTCTTGTTGGTGCACTCTTGAAGGGTTTTAAAGAAAGGCAGGGACTTCACTTCTAGCTTGAACGTAAAACGCTTCAAGGTTGCAAGCTTTCTGTTCAAGCTTTCCACCACTTTCTTGCTTTGTGGGGACTTTGTATCAAGGATGGCTTTAACCTTGTTAGGATTTGCCTTTATGCTTTGCTTTCCCATGATGTGCCCCAAGAATTTTCCTTCTTCGAAACCAAATGATCACTTGGAAGGATCAAGCTTCATGTTAATCTTCCTCAGGTTCCAGAAAGTTTCTTGTATGTCATCAAGCATTTGACCTTCGGTTTTACTCTTGATCATCAAATCATCAATGTAGGCTTCCCTGTTTCTGCCTATTTGCCCGGAAAATGCTTTCTCTAGCAAACGTTGGTAAGTTGCCCAACCAAAATGTATTTTTTAGATGCAAAAAATACCTTTGTTGGTGTGGAATGCTGTTTTCTCTTCATTTCTTTCTTCATCTGAATCTGATGGTAACCCTTGTAGGCATCCAAGAAGCACTTGAAGTGGAAGCCTGTGAGCGAGTCAACTTTTAAGTCGATTTCTGGTAATGGACAGCAATCCTTTTGGCATGCTTTGTATAGATCCTTGAAGTCAATGCACATCCCCAGGACCCATCGGGTTTGCAAACTATTATCGGATTGACTATCCAAGAATGATACTTGACTTCTCAGAGGATTCCGGCTTAAACAAGCCCTTCAACCTCTAGACAGGCTACAAGTCTTCTATCTGGGACTAAGCTTCTCTATTGCCGGACAACGGGTTTCACATCAGAGGGAACTTTAAGCTCGTGCTCAGCACTCCCGAAGGATACCGGTCATGTCTTCAGGACACCATGCAAAGATGCCCATATTGTGCAAGAGTAGCATCTTGAGATAAGAGAGAATGTCTTCGGTAAGGTTGGTATATACCCTTATCCTTTGTTGAGGATATTTTGGGTTAATGATCCATCCTTGTTCATCTACCACTTTTTTCTTTGAACTTTCCCCTTCAATCAGGAAAGCTTGTTGAGTAGGTTGAAGGGTTTCTATCCCCCTTTCGATTGGGACCTTCAGAGTGCCTTGGCCAACTGAAACCGCCATTCCGAACACACTTTTCCTGGAATTCCTACGATGACCTCATAGTTAGAGGGAATGTTAATTACCACAATGGTGAGTGGTTCTGTTGTTTCCATCTTTTCTTCACTAAAACAGACATTGAGGGTTATTTGGCTCAAAGGCTTGATGGGTATGTCAGCGATACCTTTGATAAAGGATTCAGATTGCTGAAGCCTTGAACGTTCATCATTGCTGAGACAGTTGAAGCATTTCTCAAACATGATTTTCGTGGCTGCTCCAGTGTCAATGTAGGCTTTGTGTGTCTTGATGGTTCCCACTGTAGCTTCCACGACCAGAGGGTTGGAGAGCAAGTCCCCTTCGGGTGGTGGGAAGCAAACACATTGGCGTTCCCAAGCCTACAAGGGTGGGCGTTTTTAAGAAGCTTTTCCATCAAAGTCTACTATGTTCACTTCCATGCTCTTTCCCTCAGCCATCTTGTTCCTTACCCCTTTAACCAAGTGGGTTAGTTCTCCGAACTTGACAACTTCTTCAATTCTCTTTTTGAGTTGTAAGCAATCGTGGGTATGGTAGCCTTTCTCTTCCTGGAACTCACAATATTGGGTTGAGTTTTCGTATCTCTTGCTTTTTGGTAAGGGTCGAGGAGGTCGGAAATGATGTTTTACTTCTTCGGTGGCCAAGATTTCTTGCGGGGTATTGGTTAGAACTGTGAAGCTTACAGTTTTTTCCCGGCTTGGAAGGTTTCTACCTTCAGGCCTTCTTGGATACGAACTTCTAGAGCGTTTGTGTGACATCCTGGAAAAATCAGGAATCTTTCCTGATTCATTTTGCGTGTTACTTGTTTATAAAATACGTGTTTATTTAGAAATTACGTGTGTCACGGATAAATTAGTAGCATGTTATTCGGTTATATTTCGTTAACATAAAACTTGACTCTCATAACCGAATTATCTTTATGTGAATGAACTAGCAATCGAAACATCTTAAATTGTTATTATGCGAAACTTATGAGAAATCGAAACCCGCTACCTTGCAACCCGAAAATCGAACCCACCCCATTCCCCACACCAAATCTTGGCCCAAATAAACCAACCCAACCCGCCACCCCTTCACCCTTTTCCTTGCGGCCCATCTAGCCCAAGTCGCCCACCCCCTCTTTGTTTAATATTTATGTACGTGTATTATGGTGAAGCAAAAAAAAAAGAGAAACCCTACTTCTTGTGGTTGTGTGCGATGGAAGAGGAGCAGCACCCACCCCCCCTTCATCGATTATCTTCTAGTCCTTCCTCTTGTTCCTTTAATCTCTACTCAAGGTTAGTTATGATTATTATGTGTTAAAGCTGCGTTTTGCGATGATCATGATGTTTTATACCTAGGGTTTGTGTGATTCTTGATATGCTAGGTGATATTTGATGGGTTAACCTGCTGTTAGTCGATGTTACTAGGATTGCATGATCGTTTAAACTCGTTCTAGTATCATAAAAGTGAAAACAGAAAGCTGATTAACATAAACAGCCAACTACAAGTCGTTACATGTTAAAAAACTGATTTTCTGAAATCTAAAACGTACATTTTTGAAAAACGATTCAAATGGCGCTGGAATCACATTTTTCTGAGGCTGTTTGCTATTTGTAAAGAACGGTTTTGTACAGTAGCAAAAGCTGCGTTTTTATCTGAAGAAATTACATGTTATGTTTTTTGTTATATCTTGTAAACTGGATAGAGTTAGGCTGTAAAATTCGTACAGTAGCTAGGCACAGATGTTGCCGAAAATCTCCCACTGGAATTTTATCAATCAGACGAATGATGATTTTGAAATAAATTGTTCCGTGGACTGCAGTCAGAAAGTGACGATTCTGACTGCAGCCTAGTAGATGATTTTTAGTAAATATTTGGTAATGATTTAGGTCTTGATATTTTTACACAAACTGACGCGGACCACTTAGAACGTTCTGTAAATTATTTAGAAATTTTGGAATAAGACAACTATTTTATAAAAATACCCGAAAACAGCCCAGTTCTGAATGTCAAATCTGAAACGTAATAAGTTGTTATGTGTGTATCTAAGTGTTGTTTATGCTATCCGAGAATGATCCAACTTGTTTGATGTCAACGAAAATGTTATGTGAATTATTGTGTGCTGTGATCACAAGAAATTTATATGTGAAATAGGTATATGCATGTAAGTCGTCAAAGGGATTGCATGGTACGTGTTAGATACGTGTAGGAGCTTTGTGCCATACTTGAACACACTAATAAACTAAATGGTAATCGTATTAGGACGTGATTGACCTACCTCGACTCCTAACCATTTTAAAAGACCAACCGAGCAATCAAAGGTGAGTTCACGGCCCCTATTTTCTTAAGGTTTTTAATACACAGGGGGAGAAAAACATGTGCGCTTACGGTAAACTTTCGCCCTAACGTTATGGTAGAATAACGTTGTTAAACTGATAATTTAGTTTATGTTATATACGGTTATGGTCACTAAGTAGGAAATTTTATCACGGGAAGTCCTCAGCCCCTCACGGACCGTTAGTATGGTAATTATAGCGGGGAAATTTTGAGTAGTACTACTGGGCTCGACAAGCACCACCCGAGCTAGTCACGCTAGCTGATCGGTTATGGTCAACGTGTGTAGAATTTGGCCTAACACATGTTATGGTCGGTGATAGACCTAGCACACAGAGGCAACAACAGTCAGCTTCGGTCGTGAACTCTTATGTGAATTAGCTTAGGCTCGCTACCTATATTATAACATGAAATTTTTTATCAATGCAACTTTATTATTCCTGATTAAAAATAATGAGTAAACTTTGAACTGGTTAAACTGTTAAACTTAACAAACCTGTGAACTCACTCTTCTTTATGTGGACACTTGTTTCTTACATGTTTTTTCTCAAGACTCTTCCTCAGGAGTAGGTGCACGAACTGGCATAAAAACTATTTTCATTGAGTCTTGCATTTGACATTCTATCACTTATGGCCGTTTGTTTTGGCGCTCCTTTACATTTACTATTTTTACACTTCCGCATTTACTTTCTTTTGAACTTTGATTTCTGGTTGGTTTGAGTTTTAGTAAACGTTTTTTTTCATATAGAGATCATTCTATATGACTAGTGTCTGCGATCCTGGTTTGTCACACGCCTCGCGGTAAAACCCCGCAAGTTGAAATTGAGGGTGTGACAGTTTGCCATAGCAACCAAAGTTTCCTCTTTTCCTATTGGGACTGTTGCTTCGCCAACTAGGAGCTCTTTTCCTTTGCTCTTTGATGTCAACAACTTCCTCCCCTCGAATGTGAGCTTCAGATCTTTCGAGGGCCTCCTCAAGGGTTTTAGGTAGGCACTTATTGAAGTCCATTGTAAGGTACTTGGATGTGATGGCATTCATGAACCCTGCCACCCTCATCTTTTCATCAGCACCCACGTAGGTCAACCCTTCCTTCTTGTATCTTTTGAGGAACACTCTAAGACTTTCATCATTTCATTGCTTTATCTGAAAGATCACTGTAGCATCCTTGACTTACCTCCATTGTTGTGAAAAGTTGGTCAGAAAACCTTTGCTTAGATCGTTAAAGGTTCGAATGCTTCTTTCAGGAAGGTCATTGAACAATATCCTCACAGACCCTACAAGGGTTTGCATGAACATGAGACAGCATTCAACATTGGACCAATTTTCAATTCTTGCTGGCCCTGTAAAAACATGGAGGTGGTCTTCAGGATCCTTAGTTCCATCATAGGTTCTTATGTGGGATGGCATCTTAATTCGGGTTTGAAAATCATAATCAGCAATTTGTTGGGACAAATAAGACGAATTGCTAGGTTTGTATGGTTTAGTAAGATCTTCTTCTACTCTTGAAGCCGGATTATTGTTTGTGGTTCCTTGGTGTGTGGTTAACACCAGGTTGATGAGTTGTTGCTAAGGAAAGTGTGCCATCATTTGTAACGCCCTAAATGTTTAAAACCAAAATTCGCAGCGGAAAACACATAATTAAAAATTTCTTTAATGACATCCTTTCTTTCACTTAAATACATTAGTTCCTTTAGAAAATTTGATTGACAACTATCATACATATATCGAATTAAGTGACCACATACACACCCACGTACAATCCATGTCTTGACTCGATCTTCAACCGCGTACAATTCTTGGTGAAACATCCAAAATCCTGAACAACCTGCAGTCACCACATTTAATCTCATCATTAGTAACCGGTAACATAATACAAAATATTAACACATGCATAGTAAGCGTCCACATATCATGCTTCCTCTTATACTAGCTCCTTCATCCATCCATTCCATTAGTCGCATCGGATTGCAGAGTCAACCTTTACTTCCATTAATAACCTGCCTATGTTTTACATTAATTCTTAATAGAAAAACGGTTAGTATCATTAACTTCCTTTCATATGGACGTGTCCTCAAATACGCATAACTCGTCTTATTCATTCAAGCATATAATTAAATACCTCTCTCAAGCAAGTATTCATTTTCTATTCACACTCGTACCTACAATTTACATCCTACATATATACTCCTTAATTCATCTTTATGTATAATTCATTAAATAAGTTCCGTTTCTTACCCAAACTTAATCGAATCTCTTTCTTAACCACTTCCGTCTCAGTTCCACTATAACTTAACTTAGTAATAACAACAATTCATATTTTCTTATATTACATTCAATAATTACCATATGTCATAATTACATTACTAAACAAAAGGGTAAGTTTGGAGTTCACTTACCTTGTGCGTCCGAGTTCGAGCATAGCTTCCGTGTTTATCCTTGGCCCGTTGCCCTTCCATGCTTGTGTCCGCGTTGACATGACTCCTAACCGTACATGTCATTACATTCACATTCTTGTTAGCATATATGATTGTGCGTATGAACGATCATATCAATTTCATATCTCACGTATGACTTTCATTAATCAGTTCAAACAAGCATAAAGCATACTCAACATCAACCTAACATAATCTTCACATGAACTATATCTAAAATACATTCCTCATGTTAGTTTACTATCAATTTCATTAATACCACTTTCTATACATGTTTACCCATTAATTGCATACAATTTCACATATTATTGTCATTTAGACATTTCATCAAACACTTGGTGTGCGTATCACTTTTTAAGCATAATGTACAAGTGCTTTAAACATGTTCTTCCCTAATTCATCTTATGAACCATCACATTCAAGCAAAATCTCATAATCATAATTTCCACATCAAGTTTATCTATCTAAGTCTATCATATAACACCTTATACATCACAAGATCACACTAATACATCTACAAGTTCATCATGATCATCATCTTCATACTCATGCAATGGGTTTTCATTCTAAATCACCCAATTACTTGAAATTATTCATACACAAGTTCTATTTGGTGTTTCTAACACCTCTACAAGCTTAATTGCATACAAATTCATGTATTGATCATAACCCACTTCAAACAAGATCATCAAATCTAAGTTTGAAGACATACCTTACGATCTCCTTGTGAAGGTGATCGTTAATTCATGTTCGGTTGTGAATTTGGACTTCGTTTAGCCTTTCAATTTGGAGAATTTGTGAAGTTTAGGGTTTTGGCTCCAAGGGAGCCTTCCCTGCTCGTTGATGAAGAACACACACACACACGATGTGTGTGTTTGTGTGTGTGTTGTTTTCTATTTAATAAAACAACTTTCAAGTTGTTTACTTTGGTCCCTCATGTTTCGTTTTATTTAAATAAGGCTACAACCCTTCGTTTAATACTAACGATACTAATATTCAACTAGGTTAATTATTCCTAGTCAATATTCATTAACGGGTTCACTTTTACCCCTAGCAGTATTTTTACCCGTTCCTTTGTATTAACCGGGTTTAAATTACCAAACCCATTTTTGGGGTGTTACATCATTTGAGTCATCGTCTGCGGCATCAGAATGAAGCCTTGAAAGCTTTCAGGTGTGCCATGTAGTTCCTTCCTATGGGGGTACTCATGGCTGCAATTCGAGCCATGGGGAGAACGGCTAAGGCCTGTTCCTATGTTGTAGACACGGGAAAAGGAAGGTTTGAAGCTGGTGATTAAAAAAGTTGATCCAAAATTGTTTCATGTCCTATTTGTGCATCGATTGCAACTAGTTGTGAGGTTAGCATGGGAAAAGCAATAGGATCTGGCCTTCCCACAACATAAGGGGTTGGTTAGGTGGAAGGTGGACCAGCTTCAAATCGGGACGTAGCCGGTTGTGAGCGACTAAAAGGAGGTGATGGTGGTCCCGATGACAATGAAGGTTCAAACTCATCATAGGCCAACCTTATTCTCACTCCCTTTTCTCTTTCCTGACTCACATATTGGTTGACAAGAGATCTCAAATGTAAGAAGTTTGTTGCTACTCTTTCGGGTGTCAAACCCTATGGCACCGAGTTGAGGAGAAGGAGCCCCTGAGTGATAAGGGGTTGGTTTCTGAAAAGAGGAGAACTCCGGGAACACGATTCCCATTGGAGTACCTCCTGGAGTAGAAAACAGTGTAAATGTAGCTGGTGATGTTTGGCCAGCATTAGGTGTTGAAGTACGAGGTACATGATTTACATCACCAGGAGACTCGCTTTCAGACATGATGAACTTGATGGAGTTGGAGCTACACTACTGGTCTTTTTATGATAAACTTAGCGGCGTAGCCCCACGGTGGGCGCCAACTTGTTGCTACAACAAATATAAGACCAAGAATAGTGACTAGACTAGTTAGGCAAAAGGGTTAAAGGGTTTTGGTTTGCCTAGCATAGGTCGTGGGGTTCCCCCCCACGTATTCAATGCGTAGGATTGGATCACCTTGTTATTGCTTGTTTTGAATTCTGGATTGAAGAATATTCAAACCGGAATGTTTGTGTGTAATGTGATTGTATTAAAGTGAGTGAAGAATAGAACATGAAGGTGTAAGTTCTAGACATGAGAAGTGAGCTTAGGAATGGTTAGCTGAATGACAAGGGCTGACCGTAAGAAGAAACCTTTGACTAGTGATCCATGGTTGTAGTGGAGGGGTTGTCCTTTTTGGTAGGTTAGAGGCTGATGTATTCTCCCACATACTCCTTTTGCGGCTGAGTAGGAGAGTTCACACGTAAAGTGTGATATGACCAGTCAATGTCTTGTGCTTTTTGCTATTCACGATAGTAGGTCAATTTCGAACCCTTTTAGCTTTCAACCCTTTAAGTTGTATTACATTCTAGCCAGTTTATTATACTTGAACTACCCTCGTCATCAGAGACGTTGGTGAGGTGGAAGAAGACGGTGATATACACGAGGGAGAAATGGAAGAGCCTATAAAGGAAATGGAGGAAGAGGATGAAGAACAGGAACATGAACATGAACACAAACACGTTGCTGATGAGCATAGTAACATGGTGGATGTTGATGAACAAGATCACCATGACGTGTTCAAAGAAAGACGTAAACGAAAAGAGTTTGAAAGTATTGGATAAAGACACTACCGAGGATGACCTTAGGAAAGTGTTTAGCGCTGTTGGAGAAGTTTCTGAAGTCAGGCTTATGATGCATCCTCAAACAAAGGAGAACAAAGGGTTCGCATTTCTCTGTTTTCCAAATTCAACATGGTATCCATTTTGTTTGACTCGAGGTCAACGTTGAATGTTCGTTGTGTTGTAACTACGATCTCTGCTGGGATTACGGCTTCCGATCAAAACACTAGACTGTAGGGTGTTTTCTTTGACTTGTCTTCTCAGTTGTTCGGATTGCCCATAGGACATTGGGAAGCTCTTCAAGCCAGCTGTTGTCATATCTTCCCAATCGGGCCTTAATCCCTTCTACAATGCTTCGATTCTTCCTTTCAACCTGACCGTTTGAGTTATCCTGAACTCTTTACACCAGGAGCTAAAAGTCTTCTAGGTAAACTGCTTTCCGTTGTCCGTGACTAGTACCCTTGGGAGCCCAAAACGACAAATTATGCTTTTCCAAACGAAATCAATGACTTGTTTTCTTCAAATGTTGGCCAATGGTTTTACTTCTGGCCACTTGGTGAAGTAATCAACAGCTACCAACAAGAATTTGACTCCTCCCTTGGCTGGTGGGAACGGACCAACAATGTCCATACCCCATTTGTGGAACAGCCAAGCCGAGGAGATGAGAACAGGTCATGCTATGGGCTTTTGTGTACTGGAGCATGCAACTGACATGCTTCACATTTTCACAGCTATTCAGAAGTGTCTCAGTGCATGGAGGACCAAAAATATCCAAGGTTCATCAATTTTGAGACTACCGATCTTGAGCCATAGTGAGCCCCACATATTCCTACATGAACCTACTTGATCAAATACTGGCTTTGTTCCAGTCCAACGCATCAAAGTAGTGGTGCAAGGTAACCTCTTTTATAAAGGATTTCTCCTTCTACCACATACTGTCTTGGCTTGATACGAGCTCTTTCGGCCTCCGTCTGATCATTCGGTAACTCACCATTTCTTAGGAATTTAATCAAAGGGCTAATCCAGTTTGGCCCTTCCTAAGTAATTACATCTTGTACTTCAAGCTCTTAAATGGATAGTGTTTTCAATACCTCAACTAACACTTTTTTTGGTGAGATGAGCAAATGTGACGGATGCAATCTTGCTCAATGCATCGCCTTTCTTGTTTTGTGATCTTAGAACCTGTTTGATAGTACATGATTGGAACGTACTCATGAGTTCCTTTGCCTTCTCCTCGTACTTCTTCATGTTAGGCTCCTTGGCTATGTAGCTATCGTTCACTTGGTTTGAGACAAGCAAGGAGTCTGTGAAGACTTGAAGCTTTTGAACATCCATCCTCTTGGCTAACTTGAGTCCAACAATCAGTGCTTCATACTCGGCTTCATTATTGGTTTCCTGAAATTCAAGTAGGATAACATATGTAAATTCTAATTCTTCAGGATTGATTAGGACTAGGCCAGCCCCTGACCCTTCAAGACTTGAAGCTCCATCGGTAAAAAGCTTTCAGGTATCAGGGTCAGATGGTTCAGTTGTGGTAGTGTTAACTTCTATTGTTGTTTCTTTTGAAATTTCTAAAATGAAATCAGCCAAGATTTGGGCTTTGATAGCCTTCCTTGGAACATAGGTGATGTTGTGTTCACCTAGTTCCACTGCCCCTTTGGCTAATCGCCAGAAAGTTCCTGGTTTTTCAAGCACACTTTTGATGGGTTGGTCAGTGACCACTTGTATTGGGTGTGCTTGAAAGTACCTTCGAAGCCTTCTTGTTGTTTTTACCAGGGCTAGGGCGTGTTTTTCCAATGGGGGATACTTGGTCTCTGCCAATTTTAGAGTTTTAGTGAAGAAGTAAACAGGTACCTGAGCCTTGTTCCTTTCAATGGTTAGGACCGCACTGATGGCTTACTCAGCAACCGAAAGATAGACAGAGATTAGTTCCCTTGTTTTCGGAGCAGCAATGTCTAGAGGTGAAGCTAAGTGATGCTTCATTTGGTTGAAGGCTTCCTTGCTTCTTCAGTCCATCGGAAGTCTTTCTTGTTGGTGCACCCTTGAAGGGTTTTGAAGAAAGGCAGGGACTTTACTTCTAGCTTGGATGTAAAACGCTTCAAGGCTGCAAGCTTTCCGTTCAAGCTTTCCACCACTTTCTTGCTTTGTGGGGACTTTGTGTCAAGGATGGCTTTAACCTTGTTAAGATTAGCCTTTATGCTTTGCTTTCTCATGATGAGCCCCAAGAATTTGCCTTCTTCGAAACCAAATGATCACTTGGCAGGATTAAGCTTCCTGTTAATCTTCCTCAGGTTGCAGAAAGTTTCTTGTATGTCATCAAGCATTTGACCTTCGGTTTTACTCTTGATCATCAAATCATCAATGTAGGCTTCCCTGTTTCTGCCTATTTGCCCGGAAAATGCTTTCTCTAGCAAACGTTGGTAAGTTGCCCAACCAAAATGTATTTTTTAGATGCAAAAAATACCTTTGTTGGTGTGGAATGTTGTTTTCTCTTCATTTCTTTCTTCATCTGAATCTGATGGTAACCCTTGTAGGCATCCAAGAAGCACTTGAAGGGGAAGCCTGTGAGCGAGTCAACTTTTAAGTCGATTTCTGGTAATGGACAGCAATCCTTTTGGCATGCTTTGTATAGATCCTTGAAGTCAATGCACATCCCCAGGACCCATCGGGTTTACAAACCATTATCGGATTGACTATCCAAGAATGATACTTGACTTCTCAGAGGATTCCGGCTTAAACAAGCCCTTCAACCTCTAGACAGGCTACAAGTCTTCTATCTGGGACTAAGCTTCTCTATTGCCGGGCAACGGGTTTCACATTAGAGGGAATTTTGAGCTCGTGCCTAGCACTCCCGGAGGATACCGGTCATGTCTTTGGGATACCATGCAATGATGCCCATATTGTGCAAGAGCAGCATCTTGAGATAAGAGAGAATGTCTTCGGTAAGGTTGGTATTTACCCTTATCCTTTGTTGAGGATATTTTGGGTTAATGATCCATCCTTGTTCATCTTCCTCGTTTTTCTTTGAACTTTCCCCTTCAACCAGGAATGCTTGTTGAGTAGGTTGAAGGGTTGCTATCCCCCTTTCGATTGGGACCTTCACAGTGCCTTGGCCAACTGAAACCGCCATTCTGAACACACTTTGCCCTGGACTTCCTATGATGACATCATAGTTAGAGGGAATGTTGATTACCACAAAGGTGAGTGGTTTGGTTGTTTCCATCTTTTCTTCACTAAAACAGACATTGAGGGTTATTTGGCTCAAAGGCTTGATGGGTATGTCAGCGATACCTTTGATAAAGGATTTAGATTGCTGAAGCCTTAAACGTTCTTCATTGCTGAGACAATTGAAGCATTTCTCAAACATGATTTTCGTGGCTACTCCAGTGTCAATGTAGGCTTTGTGTGTCTTGATGGTTCCCACTGTAGCTTCCACGACAAGAGGGTTAGAGAGAAAGTCCCATTCGGGTGTTGGGAAGCAAACACATTGGCATTCCCAAGCCTACAAGGGTGGGAGTTTGTGGGAAGCTTTTCCATCAAAGTCTACCATGTTCACTTCCTTGCTCTTTCCCTCAACCATCTTGTCCCTTACCCCTTTAACCAAGTGGGCTAGTTCTCCGGACTTGACAGCTTCTTCAATTCTCTTTTTGATTTGTAAGCAATCGTGGGTATGGTGGCCTTTCTCTTCGTGGAACTCACAATATTGGGTTGAGTTTTCGTATCTCTTGCTTTTTGGTAAGGGTCGAGGAGGTCGGAAGTGATGTTTTACTTCTTCGGTGGCCAAGATTGCTTGCGGGGTTTTGGTTAGAACTGTGAAGCTTACAGTTTTTTCCCAGCTTGGAGGGTTTCTACCTTCAGGCCTTCTTGGATCCGAACGTCTCGAGCGTTTTCCATAGCAACCTAAGTTTCCTCTTTTCCTGTTGGGACTGTTGCTTCCCAACTAGGAGCTATTTTCCTTTGCTCTTGATGTCAACAGCTTCCTCCCCTTGGATGTGAGCTTCAGATCTTTCGAGGGCCTCCTCAAGGGTTTTAGGTAGGCACTTATTGAAGTCCATTGTAAGGTACTTGGAGGTGATGGCATTCATGAACCCTGCCACCCTCATCTTTTCATCAGCACCCACGTAGGTCAACCCTTCCTTCTTGTATCTTTCGATGATCTCTCTGAGACTTTCATCATCTTGTTGCTTTATCTGGAAGATCACTGCAGCACCCTTGACTTACCTCCATTGTTGTGAAAAGTTGGCCAGAAAACCTTTACTTAGATCATCAAAGGTTCGAATGCTTCTTTCAAGAAGGTCATTGAACCATATCCTCACAGACCCTACAAGGGTTTGCATGAACATGAGACAGCATTCAACATTGGACCACTTTTCAATTCTTGCTGGCCCTGTAAAAATTTGGAGGTGGTCTTCAGGATCCTTAGTTCCATCATAGGTTCTTATGTGGGATGGCATCTTAATCCGGGTTTGAAAATCATAATCAGCAATTTGTTGGGACAAACAAGACAAATTTCTAGGTTTGTAGGGTTTAGTAAGATCTTCTTCTACTCTTGAGGCTGGATTATTGTTTATGGTTCCTTGGTGGGTGTTTAACACCTGGTTGATGAGTTGTTGCTAAGGAAAGTGTGCCATCATTTGAGCCATCATTTGCGGCATTGGAATGAAGCCTTGAAAGCTTTTAGGTGTGCCGTTTAGTTCATTCCTATGGGGGTACTCATGGCTGCAATTAGAGCCATGGGGAGAACGGCTAAGGCCTGTTCCTATGTTGTAGACATGGGAAAAGGAAGGTTTGAAGCTGGTGATTGCAAAAGTTGATCCATAATTGTTTCATGTCCCATTTGTGCACCGATTGCAACTGGTTGTGAGGTTAGTAGGGGAAAAGCAATCGGATCTGGCCTTCCCACAACTTAAGGGGTTGGTTAGGTGGAAGGTAACTAGGACCAACTTCAAATCGGGACGTAGCCGGTTGTGAGCGACTAAAAAGAGGTGATGGGGGTCCCAATGACAATGAAGGTTCAAACATCATAGTCCAGCCTTATTCTCACTCCCTTTTCTCTTTTCCGACTCACATATTGGTTGAGAAAAGATCTAAAATGTAAGAAGTTTGCTGCTACTCTTTTGGGTGTCAAATCAATGCGTTTCGATGTACCTTTGGCATCGAGTTGAGGAGAAGGAGCCCCTGAGTGATAAGGGGTTGGTTTCTGAAAAGAGGAGAACTCCTGGAACATAATTCCCGTTGGAGTACCTCCCGGAGTAGAAAACAGTGTAGATGTAGCTGGTGATGTTTGGCCAGCATTAGGTGTTGAATTACGAGGTACTTGATTTACCTTACCAGGATACTCGCCTTCAGACATGATAAACTTGATGGAGTTGGAGCTACACTACTGGTCTTTTTATGATAAACTTAGCGGCGTAGCCCCATGGTAGCCGCCAATTTGTTGCTACAACAAATATAAGACCAAGAATAGTGACTAGACTAGTTAGGCAAAAGGGTTAAGGGTTTCGGTTTGCCTAGCATAGGTCGTTGGGTTCCCCCCATGTATTCAATACGTAGGATTGGATCACTTTGTTATTGCTTGTTTTGAATTCTAGATTGAAGAATATTCAACCCGGAATGTGTGTGTGTAATGTGATTGTATTAAAGTGAGTGAAGAATAGCACATGAAGGTGCAAGTTCTAGAGAGGAGAAGTGTGCTTAGGAATGGTCAGCTAAATGACAAGGTGTTGTCATTTATAGAGGAAGGGCTGACCATAAGAAGAAACCTTTGACTAGTGATCCATGGCTGTAGAGAAGGGCTTACCCTTTTTTGGTAGTTTAGAGGCTGATGTATTCTCCCACATACTCCTTTTGCGGCTGAGTAGGAGAGTTCACATGTAAAGTGTGATATGACCAGTCAATATCTTGTGCTTTTTGCTGTTCACGATAGTAGGTCAATTCCGAACCCTTTTAGCTTTCAACCCTTTAAGTTGTGTTGCATTCTAGCCAGTTTATTAAACTTGAACTACCCTCGTCATCAGAGATGTTGGTGAGGAGGAAGAAGACGGTGATATACATGAGGAAGAAATGGAAGAGCCTATAAAGGAAATGGAGGAAGGGGATGAAGAACAGGAACATGAACACGAACACGTTGCTGATGAGCATACTAACATGGTGGATGTTGATGAACAAGATCACCATGACGTGTTCAAAGAAAGACATAAACGAAAAGAATTTGAAATCTTCATTGGTGTATTGGATAAAGACGCTACCGAGGATGATCTTAGGAAAGTGTTTAGCGCAGTTGGAGACGTTTCTGAAGTCAGGCTTATGACGTATCCTCAAACAAAGAAGAACAAAGGGTTCGCATTTCTTTGTTTTGCAATTGTCGAATAAGCAAAACGAGCTTATGTAGAACTAAAGAAACCCTGTGGTATTTATTTTTCCACCAATAGTTTTGTAGGAAATCTGATTTTGTTAACAAGCTTACCAACAACTTCTTCTAATTCTTTAGTCTCATAATCAGCTTCCCCCTTGATCATGAGTGTATAGATATCCCACTTTACAGGTAAAGCATCAAGCATCTTGTCATTGATCTCAATGTCAGTATAACTACCTATATCATAATTGTCCATTTCTGACATTAGGTGATAGTATCTTGTGATGATATCTTCAAGTGACTCATTTCTCATACACTTGAAGACAGCAAACTGCTTCTTCAGTAGATCAACTTTGTTCTTTTTGACATTAGCATTTCCTTCATATATCTTCTCTAATGCATCCCACATTTCCTTTGAAGTAGTGTACTTCTTGAAGGTATGTTTGATGCCATCTGGTAAGTACATCTTGATTGCAGCTAAAACTCTCTTTTCAGCCTCGTACATCTTTTTCTTTTCAGCCTCCATATTAACATATGCAGTGACCCGTTGTCTGCCTTCAAACTCATGAGTTGGGTTCACGTACCAATCTTCAATACAGATCCACATACGTGTGTCCTGATATTCAATGAAAAACTGAAACATGTCTTTCCATGTGATGTAGTGCGTGATACAGAAACGAAGATCAAACACGTTGATTCTAAGAATACCCATGTGTTCTTCCCCAACCCCCAAGATTCCACCCAAAAGGCACGGAATTTGAAGTGAAAAAATCAATAGTTTCAAAATTCAATTCTGATCATTCATATTACTAGAGGGACATATAAATAGAAACCGAAATTCGAAATGGGCCTAAAAAAGATAACGGGCCAAACACACGGCCTAAAACAAAATGCCCAAAATAGATAAAAAAAACATAAAAATGCAAATAAGTAATAGAAATAAGCGTTTTTTGGCACGGACGATGACCCAAACCGCCATAGGCGTTTGCAGCAAGATGGAGCTCATTCTCACGTTCGTTTCGCCTGGTCGCACGCCCAAAACGGACCCTCGTAGCCCAAGTTAGAGCCATTTTAGTGAAGCCCCTTTTGTTACGCGATCTTGGGTCTCCAAATACAAAATAGCCCGTTCCTCCACACTTGGGCCTGCATCACCATGTCAGATAATTCTCCACCTTCATCATCTTAGGTAGTATGTTAGTTGTGCCAACCTCATGCTCCCTCCTCAAAAGTTTGTTCAAATTCGACATGTTCGACATTTTAACGCAACCGAGTAGTTAAAACCGTACAAAAAGTCTCCGAAAACAGTGATTACCAAATTCTACCGTTAGACTCCTCTCGAGAATACGAATCCAATGATATATATTGTCCAAAACCTGTTCGGAATTTTCATGCCTTCTTTTTTTGTCCTATAAATAAACTGAGTCCAACCGTGCAAACGGTTTGCTGAGATTGTCTATGGGTAATTTTCTATTCATGAAAACTTGATTTTTTGTCTACGTTAGCTAAGAAGAATTCCACCACTTCCTAGAGTCGAAACCACACTCGAAACCACCTGATTTCGAGTCGACTACTTCCAATCGAAACCACCTGATTGCGAGTCAGCAGCACAATCGCAATCTCAGTCGAAATCCTTTGATTTCGAGTCAAACTGCACTAGTTGAAACCTCTGTCAAAACAACACAAGTCAAAACCTCTGTCGAAACAACACAAGTCGAAACCCCTATAGAAATCACTTGATTTCGAGTCAACACAAGTCGAGTTCTCTGATTTTGAGTGAACAAAACCCACTCGCAACCCCAGTCAAAATCAAGAGTAGCAACCTCTGTAGTAACACGAATAGCAAATTTGTTCTTCAAGACAAATCTGTTTGAGATAAATTTGAAATCTCGAAAAATCAGCAATTTGAAAATCAATTCCTCCAAGGAAACATTCGAAAATTAATTTCTTTTGAAAACCTTCCAACAATATCTCCTATAATTCAGCGAACAACATCCAAATACCACCAAAACAGATCAAACTAAAGAATTTCAACCTGTTCTTCACTGTTCGTCGTGAAAATTATGAATGCCCACCAAAAATCTTCAACCAGATAAAACTCGTTTCTAGTAAGTCAGTCTTAAACCGTACACAAAGAGCAAAAGCTCTGATACCAATTGTAGGTCCCTATCCTGTGGATCATCAGATAATCAATCAAGGATGCGGAATCTCCTTGATCAATCGATTAAACCAGAAACAAGAATATTAGATGAAGAACACGAAACCAATTCACAAAATGATCTTCTGTGATTATCAAACTGATTATTTACAACCACTCAAGATCACAAGAACTCACAGCCTTTCTCTGTGTTTTCTCTAACTCTCTCAAACTCTAACACTTCTGTCAAACTGTCTAACCTAAAACCTATAGCATACAATTGTTTATATAGTCAGAACCATGCTATTCGAATTGGGCTTTGGCCCGTATTCATTCTAAACAAAAATGGGTTAGACAAGCTAACATAACTTGGACTGAAGCAAGCCAAACTCGGACTAGATTGGAATTCTAATAAACTCGAATCCTTTAAGTCTTCATAATCCAATCTTGTTTAATATCCAAAGAACAAGCCCAAGCTGTTGTCACATGACATGCACCAACAGGATTATACTTCAATCTTTTCGGATCTTCAACTTCGGATAGCTTTTCGAATTGAATAGTGTATCGAAAACATCTGAATTGACACTGTTTCAAGTCTGTTTTGGATTTATTTCGGAATAACCAACCACTGTTTCGGATTGACCAGTTTCGAATTAACCAGATTCGGATTGACCACTTTTCGGATCGGACCTCTGTTGCTGAAAGGACTCTTCACATTTAAAAAAGGCACGAAAATCCCGAAAAAGGTTTTGGACATTATATATCATTGGATTTGTAATTTCGAGATGATTCTAATGGTATAATTTGGTAAAGACAATTTTCTGACATTTTTAACGTTTTCTTAACGGTACGGTATGGTTCAAAGATGTCTACAGTCCAAACTCAGTACCCGAATATGGTCCTTAGCCCGATATGTAATCCAAACCCAAATGCAAATCCGAGCATTGTCTTTAGCCCACTTACCCAAACTACCGTTAACAGCACTACACCATAGGCTCAAAATAAAAACCCGAACATGATGGATAGTGCTGGCGATTTGCGTTTTGAAATTATTTTTCCTGGAGATGGAGTTGGAAGGTTGCGGTGTCACAGCCCGACCGCGTAAAACAACAAACCGTGGCGGAAACGTCGGGGAGTCGTGTGGCAGAATTATTGTTTCACAACACATGATAATTAAAGTTAAGTTTTACAAGCTTAAATTATTACATTGTCTTAGTTCGAACAAAACACATAACATAAAAGATGATAACTTTCTTGATTTTAGATTTGCTAAGGCCCAAGTCGCCCTAAATGTAGCTTGCTCACATCAAATATTCGCTCCTGAAACATATGTGAAAGTAAATACGTCAGCATAAAAATGCCTGTGAGTAACATAGGTGTAGTGTTGAAGATATCGTGGTGCAAGTTTTCCTTTCTTCCCAAATCTGATTACACCTTTCCAAGGAGATACCTTGAGTAGGACGAGATCACCGACTTGGAATTCCAAAGGCTTGCGTCGTCTATCCGCGTAACTCTTTTGACGGCTTCTAGCTGTTAAGAGGTTGTCGCGAATTTTCTTGACTTTGTCTGTAGTCTCTAGAATGAGTTCAGGTCCAGTGAGCTGAGCTTCACCAATCTCATTCCAGCAGACCGGCGAACGACATTTTCGACCGTATAAAGCTTCGAAAGGAGCCATGTTGATGCTGGAGTGATAACTATTGTTGTAGGAGAATTCAATCAATGGAAGATGCGAATCCCAACTACCACCAAAATCGATCACACAAGCTCTAAGCATATCCTCCAATGTCCGGATTGTTCTTTCAGATTGTCCATCCGTTTGAGGATGATAAGCTGTGCTCAAATTGACCCATAGCAGATTGCATGGTTCTCCAAAAGTGAGACGAGAATCGAGCATCTCGGTCTGATATGATGTTCAAAGGAACACCATGTCGGGATACAATTTCATCCACATAGATCTTGGCAAGCTTGTCAGCAGATAAATCCTCACGGATTGGTAAGAAGTGAGCAGATTCTGTCAAACGATCAACTACTACCCAAATGGCATCATGACCTCTATTAGTGCGCGGTAGTTTGGTAATGAGATCCATAGAAATGTTTTCCCATTTCCAAACCGGTATCTCTGGTTGTTCCAATAATCCAGAGGGATGTTGATGTTCTGCCTTAACCTTAAGACAAGTAAGGCATTTGGATACGTATAAGGCAATGTCTTTCTTCATTCCCGACCACCAGTACTGGGTTCGAAGATCCTTATACATTTTGTCTGCACCAGGATGAATTGAATAACGAGACTTATGAGCTTCATCCATAAGCAAGGTGCGAAGATTGTCTATACTTTGGACCCACAAACAGCCCATTAAATAGAATATCCCAAAGTCTCTCAACTCAAGCTCAGGTTTAATGTGACACGGTAATTCTTTACCCATCAAGCCTTGTGTAACACAAGTATGTTGAGCTTGAAAGATGCGGGTTTGAATATCAGATATCTTGACTTTTTCTTTTCGACTTAACGCATCGGCTACGACATTCGCCATTCCAGGATGGTAGCGAATCTCGCAGTCATAGTCGTTTAGAAGTTCTACCCAACGTCGTTGCCTCATGTTTAGTTCTTTCTGATTGAAGATGTGTTGGAGACTTTTGTGGTCTGTGAAAACCACACATTTTGTTCCGTAAAGGTAGTGTCTCCAAATCTTGAGAGCAAAAACCACAGCGCCTAACTCAAGATCATGAGTTGTGTAGTTTTTCTCGTGGATTTTCAATTCTCTTGACGCGTAGGCTATGACTTTGTTGCTTTGCATGAGAACACAACCAAGGCCTAGATTCGATGCGTCACAATATACGACAAAGTCATCGTTTCCCTTAGGTAAAGTCAACACAGGAGCGTCGCATAGTTTTTGTTTCAAAGTCTGAAAAGCTTCTTCTTGTTTGGGTCCCCACTCAAAAGGTTTATTCTTTTGAGTTAAGGCTGTGAGAGGTGTTTTGGTCAAAAATTACCTAAGCAATTTAGTGATCAAATTAGTTAAGTGAGGTAGTGTGCTAGAAATGTGTGTTGAAAATATGCTAGTTAAGTTATTTGCTAAAACAGTTTCAGGATACGGCTCAGGATATCGAGCTGTATCAATGATCAAACTATGAGCAAAAAGTAAAGGGAATGACTCGAGATGTACGAGGAAAGCCCTTGATCAATCTAGATCGCCGGCATAAAACCTCAGGAGCTGACAATCGCAGCTGCCTTGTTCTTCTTATTGCTTCAAACGTCAGGATACAGTGCAGGATATTGATCAGATCACTAAGTGTTACAATGTGAAGGTGAAAGTTGCGAGAGAACAAGTATGAGTGAGTAGTGAGTGTGGTTGTTGTGTCCTATTGATCTGATTTATCCATCTATTTATAGTTACGAAATACAAACTAAAATTCCTATAAATGTGGGATGCTCCCGAATATTCCATTATTAACGTTGTAGACCGGGTATATCGGCTTCAACGTCTTCATTTGAATGACTTGGACCGAGTCTTGCGGAGAAAAGGTCTTCGTGAATGTTGGGAGCTTGGACTCGTACTCCTGCACACAATCCATTAGTAATCCTTAAGATACCATCCAGGATGTTACCAATATCCTGAATCAGCATCCCGGGTATAAACATATATCAGATAAGCAAGATATAAAGTAAGATATCGTCCAGGATATGAGCTCAGAATTTCACCCATAACAATTGTCCCCAAAAAATGTTACCATTTAGTATCCTGGCACTAACGGTTATATTTTTTATGAAGAACGAGGCAATTAAGAGATTAGACCCATGATGTGACCGTTTGTAACCGCGCAGCCTATATTTACTCATTGCTCCCTATATCTTTTCATACTTATCCCATTTAATCTTTATCGAAGAGAAAAAGGTAAAACTTCTCTCTCTATTCCATCTTCTTCTCTCACTCTGTTCAGCATTCCGGCGAGAATATGACAAAGCAGACAAGATCAAGCTCCGGTGACTCCGCCCCCTCATTTATCCAGCAGAATCTTCTCCAAGAACCGGAGAAGGAGATATGCTCCTTTGATAGTGCCCACTTGTCGGCTCTTAAATCCTCTGGTATCTTCCCGGAAGGGACGGTATTCCGGCCGTTTGACCGGGAAATCCGGTCGGACATGGTTTCCGACGAGTGGTTGTGTTTTAGTGCTTTTCCTTTCACCTTAGGACTACGGTTCCCCTTTCCAGACTTTATCACTGAGTTTTTCAATATTACAAAAATCTCTTTTAGCCAAACAATGCCGATGCTTTGGCGAGTCTTGTTCGTTCTTGACCAGATCAAGAAGAATCACATTCCTGATCTTTCTATCCATGACCTCCCTTTAGCATATCGGCTTAGATGCCACGGATCCTGTAGGTTTTTGTTTTATTCCACCTCCGGCGATCCGCTGATACTTCATGCCACCAGGAACGAGGAGAAATGGCAATCTAAGTTCTTCTTCGTAAAAAGAGACTCAATCCCTGGTGGAACGGAATATCCGGTGAAGTGGTTGAGAAAGGGTAGGATTTAGGGTTCAAGGATGATCCTGCCTTTTATCCTGTTTCATATCCTGAGCTAATCAACTTTCTTTTTATTGTTTTGTACACAGCTGATTTTAGGAAGCTTGCACCTCCCTTTGCTGATTCACAGAAGAGGATCGACGCTATCAGACTCCTTCCAGAGGCTGAAAGAAGTTTTAATCCGTCTCCACCATCTCCAAGCCCTCTTTCCAGTGCAAACATGTCAGGTAAGGATCCTACACAATATCCTGCATACATGTTTTTATTTGAAGTATTTGAGAAAGAATTTTACTCCCTGTATGCAGACTCCAGCAAAGTTCCAATCCTCCTTGATCTTGATGAGCTTGACAGTTACCCTACTCCAGTCATGGTCAAGAAAGAGACCCCTGCTACCACCAGCTCCAAGCCGCTCCCGGCTCCTAAAGCTAATCCGAGGACTCGTGCTTCCACCGCAAAAAAGAGGAAGAACTCCGAAGTTAGTGCTCCAGGCTCCGAAGGGTTCTCTTATGATGAACACAGCTTCACTGATTCCTTGGAACCGATGACAACCTTCCTTAACAAGGTAATATCCCGACCCTATATCCTGCACATATATCCTGATAGAATATCCTGACAGGATATCCAGGTTAGCAAATATTGACTTATGCCTGAATTTTGACTTACAGGGCCTCCAGCATCTGCTCCACCTTTACAGCGATGCCTGTGGTACTGCTGCACTCCATGAAGCCAGGATTAAACAGCTTGAAACTACTGTTGCCGACCAAGGTGCCATTGCTGAAGCGAAGACTCGGCACTATGAGGACAAGCTGAAGAAAGTAACCCAGGATGCTGAGATCAAGCTGGCCACTGTCCAAATGGAACATGAACAGGCCATGGTCTCTTTCCGGAAGGAATCAAAGCTTCTGCCATCGTCTCTCTGCTACAAGCTCGTATTAAGATGGCTTATGAGGCCAAGGAGACAGGCCTTGAGTGCCCATCCTGGCCGGTTGAATCCTGGGTGGCAAAGCTGAAGGAGCTTGGAGGCAATGCTATGCCCCTTCCTGCTGAAGCTGGTGAGTCCTCTAAGTCGGCAGAGGTAGCAGACAAGGCTGGAGACAAGAAAGATGCTGGCGAGGATGCTGCTCAGGATGCTGGAACTGATGCTGAAGCCGAGAAGGTGGAGAAGGCTGTTGAAGATGCTGCTGTGTGAGAGCATACAAGTGGGCGATGATGGATATATGTGCCAAGGCCGGAGCCCACTTTTTTAAATATGATCGTTGGCTTGTAACCCAAAACAATTTACTTTTCCTGCATTTTACTTTTCTGCACTTGAACAATATGATGACCAAAGGTGGAGGGATCCTGAGTTTCAGGACGAAGCCCTTGGTCATCACCGTTAGTATGTCTTTCTTTTGAACAATATAACAGTTGGAGGTGGATGGGTCTTGGTTTGAGACAAAGCCTTCAACTGTTAAGTAAATACGGTAAGGAACTATTAATGCTCTTAGTGGATGGACCTTGGTTTGAGGTGAAACTAAGAGCATATCTTTTGGTATGTTAATAATATAACTTCCTTTTGCCTTTATTTCTGTTGTTACTACTTTAGTGTTTAAACTTTACTTATAAAAATTGTTAAATTTGGACAATCTTGGGAACATATTGCAAGAATATCCTGAGAGATATCCTACTCAGGATACTGCCTCGCAACTTATAAAATTTAAGTTATAAAAAGGATAGATCATACCGAATACTCCCAGAGAGTTAATTCCATCCTTCAATCACAGGAATGTCCCCAGTGCATAAATTTAAATCCATCCTTTAAATTGTATGATGTATGTCCCCTGTGTTCAACATAGGAACGTAGTCATACTTTAGCTTTACTGAATAGATCCAGGGATAAACCCTTGATATCCTGGGGATAATCCTTTAATATGCTGGGGATAAACCCTCATATCCTGGGGATAAACCCTTAGTATGCTGGGGATAAACCCTGATTTTCATGCGCTACAGGCGAGAGTGTATAAACTCCAAGTCTCAGAAAGGTGAAAACCTTTAAACCTTAGAGGGTATGAAAATACCCTTTCGTGAGAGAGGGTGATCAATCCTCATATACCTTCAGGATCTAGGATATAGCCAATAGTAACGAAATTGTCAGCCATTTTTACATGAACTGGTCCCGTTACCTTGAACTATCCCTAGATGACTTACACTCCAGGCGGGGTGTTCAAACCCAATTCGAGAGAAAGGTGAATACCTTTAAACCTTTGAAGGGATCAGGATCCCTTATCCGTGAGAGAGGGGGACAATCCTCAAATCCTTTTGAGATATCCTGACCGTGTATCCTGGAGCTATATCCTGAGACATATTCTGCAAAATAACCTTAAACTAAGGTGGGTGTTAGCTTGGCTAACACCCCTCCGATGCCTAAGTCAGTAATGGGTTCAAGATAATAAACGAATTCAAATATATTTAAGAGAGATAAAATACATACCATTCTGAGATAGAAATTAAATTCTATTCTTACTTGAAATAGAGCTTTAAATGTATATCGTTCGAGGATCTTGGTAGCATATCCCCCTCCATGCTCCTGAGCCGATATGCTCCTTTTCCTGATTCTGATTCAACCTCATATGGTCCTTCCCATTTCGGAGCCAGTTTTCCATCGGCAGGATTAGTGGTATTTTGAAAAGCCTTTCTTAACACCCAATCTCCAACTTTGAACCTTCTAGTCTTTATATTCTTGTTGTATGCTATGGATATCCTTTGTTGATATGCTGCCATCCTTAGCCTTGCTGCATTTCTCGTTTCGTCTACGGTATCCAAATCTTGGCACAAAGCTTCAGGATTCTGCTCAGGATCCCGGAGGATAGATCTTGCAGTAGGTATCACCATCTCTGTTGGGATCACTGCTTCTGCTCCAAATACTAAGGAAAACGGGGTCTTGCCAGTTGCATTCTTTACTGTTGTTCTATCAGCCCACAAAACAAAGGGTAGTTCTTCTGCCCATCTTCCTTTCTTGGCTCCTAGTCTCTTCTTTAAGTTGTTGACAATTATCTTGTTTGAGGATTCAGCTTGTCCATTTGCTTGAGGATGTACTGGAGTGGATGTGATCATTTTGATTCCCCAACTCTTGCAAAAGTCAGTAGTCCTCTTGCTTATAAACTAGGATCCATTATCATAAATGATTTCAGCTGGTACACCAAACCTGGTCAGGATATTCCTCTTTATAAAGGATACTACTTCTTGGTCTCTGACTTGAACAAATGCTTCAGCCTCCACCCATTTAGAGAAATAATCAGTCATTGCCAGCATAAAGACTTTTCCTCCTGGAGCTTTTGGCAATTTCCCTTCTATGTCCATTCCCCATTTCATGAATGGCCAAGGGGAAGCTATAGGATACAGTGGTTTAGCTGGTTAGTGTAATATGTTACTGTGCCTTTGACATGCATCACACCTTCGAGCATATTCTGTAGCATCTCTCCTCATCGTTGGCCAAAAGTATCTTGTTCTCAATATTTTTGAGAATAGTGACCTGCCCCCAATATGGTTACCACAATCCCCTTCATGTATATCCTAAAGCACTTCTTTAGTTTCGGGATCCTCCAAGCACCTTAAATATGGTCCTGCAAGAGATTTCTTATACAAAATATTATTTATAATGGTGAATCGTGATACCTTCATCCTAAATGCCTTAGGATTTTCATCTCTAGGGATGTGTCCTTCCTTGAGATATCTTATGATTGGAGCCGTCCAGGATTTAGGATCCTCCTCAGGATATCCAGCAACCGGATCCCGGATACTTACTACTTCTTTATCCTGAGGATCCGTTGCAGGATACAAGATATGCAGTATTGGTATTTGGGTCCCTTCTGGTATTCTGACCGATGATCCCAGATTTGCTAAGGCATCTGCTTCAGCATTATCTTCCCTTGGTACCTGTTCAAGTGTAAAAACATCGAAATATCCTGCTAATGTTTTGAGAATATCGAGGTATTCAATTAATTTCTCACCCTTAACTGCATAGGATCCATTAAAATGATTAGTGATTAACAAGGAGTCAACATATACTTGCAAATTCTTGATATTCATATTTTTAGCCAGTTCTAATCCTGCAATTAAAGCCTCATACTCTGCTTCATTATTAGTAACAGGGAATTCACACCTAATAGCCTGGGGTAATATGTCCCCCTGTGGCGATTTTAGTAGTATTCCCAATCCTACTCCTCTAACATTAGATGCTCCATCTGTATATAATGTCCAGGATCCTGAGGATTCTCCTAATTGTTGGACTTTTAGGTCTACCTCATCCTGAATATCACTACTGAAATCAGCCACAAAGTCAGCTAGTGCCTGCAATTTTATGGCACTTCTAGGTTCGTACACTAAGTCATAAGCACTTAACTTTACTGACCACTTGGCCATCCTGCCTGACATCTCGGGTTTCCTAAGCACATTTTTGACAGGATAATTGGTCTTAACATGAATTCTATGTGTCTCAAAGTAATGTCTAAGCTTCGTTGATGCCATAACTAGTGCTAGTATCAACTTTTCTAAATGAGAATATCTAGTTTCAGCATCTAACAAACTTTTACTAACATAATAAACAGGATATTGCTGACCTTCGTGATCCTTTATAAGGACGGCACTTACAGCATTCCCTGATACTACGAGGTATAGGGACAGTGGTTCACCATTCTCAGGCTTCATCAATAGAGGTGCAGTTGAAAGATACTGCTTCAAATCCTGCAGGGCTGCTTCATGCTTCTCTCCCCATTCGAACTTCTTGTTTTTCTTCAGGATATCATAAAATTCTTTGCATTTCTCGGAGGATCTTGAGATAAATTTGTTCAACGCTGCAACTCGCCCTGTTAATCGTTGAACATCCTTCATATTTGAAGGTGATTTGATATCCAGGATAGCTCTAATCTGCTCTGGGCTCGCCTCTATGCCTCTTTTGGTCACCATATATCCTAGAAACTTTCCTGCCCCCACTCCGAAATGGCACTTAGCAGGATTCAGTTTCATGTTATACTGATCCAGGATATCAAATGCTCCCTTAATATCCTGGAGGTGATCCTCAGCCTTTTTAGATTTCACCACCATATCGTCAATATATACCTCCATGGTGTCCCCCAGCTTGTCTTTAAACATCATGTTTACCAACCTCTGGTATGTTGCACCTGCATTTTTCAAACCAAAGGGCATAGCAGTATAACAATAAATACATGTGGGTGTCATGAAACAGTATCCTCCTGATCAGAGGGTTCCATTTGGATTTCCTGAAATCCTGAGGATGCATCCATGAAGGTTAACATCTCATGCCCGGCAGTAGCATCCACCATTGCATCAATATGGGGAAGAGGAAATGGGTCTTTAGGACAAGCCTTATTCAAGTCTGTGTAATCTACACAAACTCTCCATTTCCCATTTTTCTTCTGTACTACGACTACATTTACTAGCCGTCTTGGAAACTTGACCTCCCTGATCATTTTGGACTTCAACAATCTTTCAACTTCCTCTTGGATAATTGTATTTCGTTCAGGAGCAAACTTCCTTCTCTTTTGCTGAACAGGCTTGAACGACCTGTCAATTCCAAGCTTGTGAGTGATAATGTCTTTGGATATATCTGTCATATCCTCATGCTTCCATGCAAATGTTGACATCCTGCACTTCAAAAAGTTAGTTAACTGTTCTTCAATATCCTGAGGGATATTGGTTCCAACGAGCACCGAGATATCAGGATTATCCTGATCCAGGATAACTTTCTTCATATCCTGCTCTGAAGCCTCCACGATATCCTGGGCCCGCATCTTTAATTGCTATGTTGTACTAGGCTTAGTTGAGGATTTCATTGAGGATGAGTAACATTCTTTCGCCTCCTGCTGATCACTATCAACCTTGACAACCCCCCAAGGGGTTGGGATCTTGATGCATTGATGATAAGTTGATGGCACAGCCTTCATATCATGGATCCATGGCATGCCTAGTATGATGTTATAGCAGGATAGGGAGTCCATCACGCAGAAACGTTGTATCGAGTTGACCCCTTCAACATATACTGGTAACTTTATTTCTCCCACTATGTTCCTAGCCTCTCCACTGAACCCAACAAGCACGGTGGATTTCGAAGTGATATCCATTGGAGATACATTCATTCTTTTCAAAGTTTCTAGTTGGATTATGTTGACGGAGCTGCCATTATCCACCAATATCCTGCGTATAAAATGATTAGCCACATATAATGTTATTACAAGAGCATCATGGTGAGGATCCTGGACAGTATCCATGTCATCACTATCAAAAGTGATCACTTTATCAGTTGTGAGGGTAGTCATCCTGGCTGGTTTGTCTCCCCTTTCGGTCTTGGCCTCTTTTGCATGTCTCTTGGCCGCAGAATACGAAGTCCCACAAATGTCGGATCCTCCTGAAATAAAATTGATTATCTTGGCATCCGTAGGAGGTGATGCTGCTCGTTCAGGATCCTTCTCAGTATCCTAACCCTTATTCTTCTTTCTTCCTAAGAGATCCTTCAGATATCCCTTGCTAAGAAGATAGCTTATTTCTTTTCTTAGAGCAATGCAATCCTCAGTTATATGTCCAAAATCTTATGGAAGGCACACCATTTCGATTTATCCTTCCAATCAGCTTTTTGTTGATTCTTTCGAGGCCACCTAGCTTTGTCTCCTAAACCCTGCATAGCATACATTAATTCAGGAATGTTAACAGAAAAACAATATTCGGATAATTCAGGATATTCTTCAGGATCCTCGTCTTCAACAGCATTCACTTTCTTGTTTTCATTTCTACCATACGGCTTAGAGCGATATGGTTTAAATGAGGATTCTGACTTCCTATTAGTTGACTCATAGGTGGGGGATGAGTTCATCCTCTCTTGCATTTTCTTATCATCTTCCAGCCTGATATATCTCAAGGCCCTGTTTCGAGCTTCGTCCAAGTTCCTGCAAGGATTCATCACAAGATCTTGATAAAACTGGGAATCCTTTTGTTGTCCCATCTTGAATGCTTGGACCGCTGTAGCAACATCAAGGTGTGGGATATCCAAGGATTCCCTGCTGAATTTGTTCACATAATCCCTTAGGGATTCTTGAGGTCCTTGAGTTATCCTGTAAAGATCACTTGTTAGTTTTTCACAACTCCGACTACAAGAAAATTGACTATTAAATAAGTTCACTAAGTGAGCAAATGATGTAATCGAATGCGGAGGAACATTTAAGAGCCATTTCAAGGCTGATCTTGTTAAGGTAGAACCAAAGCCCTTGCATAGGCACGCTTCGTTGAGCTCCGGAGGAATTGGATTAATTTCCATTCTTTCCCTATACTGGGCAATATGCTCTTCAGGATCCGTAGTCCCATCATAGAGCTTCATGTTGGGGGTTTGAAATCTCTTCGGGATCTCAGCATCACAGATAGGATATGCGAAACGAGATATCGTGTGGCTGTCTTGGGACACTTCCGGTATTGGCTGGACCACTCCAGGTACACTGGATATCATGTCCTTCAATTTCTGAAGTTCCCTAGTAAACGTTGACGTCATACCTGCATCCTGCAAAGACCCACCGTTGTTAGTAGCATGAATATTATTATTTGACACGTAACCAGTCTGAGGATTCTGGCCATATCCTGAAGCATATCCTGAGCTCCTCACAGTTGACATCCTGATCGAGGAGGGTATTTCAGGAGTATGATTCTGGGAATGGCTAGGCACAATATTCCCCCTATTATCCTCAGTATAGACAGCCGAACTGAAGTTCAAAGTTCTGGGTTGTAAAGGAGTGACAATGTCCTCAGCAGATCTGCTCGAGCTAGATTTTAAGAGTTGTATTTCCCTTAATAGCATTTGGTTTGTTTCCTGTTGCTGCCTCATTTGTTCCTGCACACTTCCAAATAAGGTCAGAATTTCATCATTAGAGGCTAAAACGGGAGCGGATCCCTGAACGCTCCGAGTAGGGATAATATCCTGAGGTTGTGAAGAAGCTGGCATCCTAGGAGGAGGTGGTGGAAGCACCGAACCAGTAGTAGCAGAAGTTGTAGCAGACACAGTGGAGGAGCTCATGTTTGATCTTGAGGCCATTGTAAACAATGTGGCAAAAAGTTTTGAAAACAGAAAACCAATTAACGATTTCACAAAGATTTTTAGTAAAGATAGCACCACTTGCCCCACGGTGGGCGCCAAATTGTTTTGGTCAAAAATTACCTAAGCAATTTAGTGATCAAATTAGTTAAGTGAGGTAGTGTGCTAGAAATGTGTGTTGAAAATATGCTAGTTAAGTTATTTGCTAAAACCGTTTCAGGATACGGCTCAGGATATCGAGCTATATCAATGATCAAACTATGAGCAAAAAGTAAAGGGAATGACATGAGATGTACGAGGAAAGCCCTTGATCAATCTAGATCGCTGGCATAAAACCTCGGGAGCTGACAATCGCAGCTGCCTAGTTCTTCTTATTGCTTCAAACGTCGGGATACAATGCAGGATATTGATCAGATCGCTAAGTGTTACAATGTGAAGGTGAAAGTTGCTAGAGAACAAGTATGAGTGAGTAGTGAGTGTGGTTGTTGTGTCCTATTGATCTGATTTATCCATCTATTTATAGTTATGAAATACAAACTAAAATTCCTATAAATGTGGGATGCTCCCGAATATTCCATTATTAACGTTGTAGACCGGGTATATCGGCTTCAACTTCTTCATTTAAACGACTTGGACCGAGTCTTGCGGAGAAAAGGTCTTCGTGAACGTTGGGAGCTTGGACTCGTACTCCTGCACACAATCCATTAGTAATCCTTAAGATACCATCCAGGATGTTACCAATATCCTGAATCAGCATCCTGGGTATAAATATATATCAGATAAGCAAGATATAAAGTAAGATATCGTCCAGGATATGAGCTCAGAATTTCACCCATAACAAGAGGAACCGCAATCTTGGAGAAGTTTGCAATAAAGTGGAGGTAATAACCCGCGAGACCCAGAAATGAACGTACCTCGGTAGGAGTAGTTGGTGTATTCCAATCCTTAATCGCACTGATTTTGGCGGGATCTACATGTATACCTTTTTCGTTAACAATCCCAAAAATTGAACTTCCCTAAGCCAAAATTCACATTTGGAGAATTTAGCGAAAAGTTGTTCCTTCTTTAGGAGTTCCATTGTTAGACGGAGATGTTGTTCGTGGTCAGCTCGTGTCTTGGAATAAATCAAGATGTCATCGATGAAGACGATGATGAACTTATCTAAATAAGGCTTACAAACCCTATTCATTAAGTCCATGAAGACGGCAGGAGTATTCGTTAAACCGAAAGGAATAACAGTAAACTCATAGTGGCCGTATCGTGTGCGGAAAGCAGTCTTGGGAATATCCTCTTCGGATACGCGAAGCTGATGATACCCAGAACGTAGATCAATCTTCGAAAAGCAGGTAGCACCCTGAAGCTGATCAAAGAGATCATCAATGCGAGGTAGGGGATATCGATTTTTTATGGTGAGTTTGTTAAGCTCACGGTAATCGATACACATTCGGAATGATCCATCCTTCTTCTTTACAAATAGGACAAGCGCGCCCCAAGGGGAAAAGCTCGGATGAATAAATCCTTTGTCTGATAACTCCTACAGCTGCTTCGACAACTCTTGCATCTCAGACGGTGCAAGAAGGTGTGGAGATTTAGCAATCGGGTTAGCACCAGGTACAAGGTCAATACGGAACTCGATTTGACGCGCTGGGGGTAAACCAGGTAAGTCTTCAGGAAAAACCTCAGGATAATCCTGAACGACGGGGATGTCTTAAACAGTTTTACCCTTGTCTTTCTCTTCTACGACATGTGCCAAGAAAGCCAGATAATTCTTTCGTAGATATCTCTGGGCTTGGGTGCTTGTCATCAGTTTAAGGCTACTAGCGGGTTTCGCTCCACGAACCTCTAAGGTTTCACCAGACGAAAGAGGCACACGAACAATCTTGTCAAAACAAACCACCTCTGCATGGTATTGGGTCAACCAATCCATCCCTACTATAACGTCGAAACTCCCAAGTTGCATTGGCGTGAGATCAATGGGAAAAAGATGATCGTTGAGGTTCAACTGGCAGTTTCGAATGACGGAATCGAGTACAAAGGATTCACCACTGGCTAACTCTAATGTCAAGGGTTTTCCTAGTTTTGTTCTAGGCTTTGCAAGCAAAGGTTCAAAAGCTAGGGATACAAAACTCTTATCGGCACCCGAATCAAAAAGAATAGAAGCAAGTTGGTTGTTAACATAGAACATACCGTTCACCACCTCATTGTCAGCACGCGCTTCATTGGCATTAATGTTGTATGCTCGTCCGCGAGCCGGGTTCGCATTAGCCAACTTCGGGCACTTGTTCCTGTAGTGAGTTAAATCTCCACAATTATAGCAAGACCCAGGCTGAAAAGGAGGTCGTGCAGGATTTGCTGGCTGTTGGGCAGGGTTTTGTGCCGCTTGATTCGGAGCAGGAGGAGAGCGACATGTGTTAGCCAAATGGCCATATCTTCCACAGTTGTTGCAAAGACGACACTGAAGATGTGGTTGATGATGACAATTACACTTGTTACAAAGAGGTGCAGTACCAACATACTGTTTCTTGGTAGGTGGTTGTGCTGGCTGGGTAGGAGCAGCTTGATTGGTCTGTGCAACAACGGCAAAGTTCTTGGAAGCCTGATGCTTCCTAGATTTCTTTGACGTTTCAGCTTTCTTTCCCTTCTTCTTCTCTGTCTTGTCAGATGGTTTCTTGTCACCCTTGCGGTGGAGTTTACCCTTCTTGACTTGAGACTCAGTCAAAGTTGCAGCTAGCTCAATAGCTTGTCTAACCGTCGTAGGGTTGCTGCCGGTGACAATATCCTGAACGGGATCAGGAAGACCATCTATGTACTTCTCAATCGCTTTGTCCAAAGGCATGACCATGGTGGGACACAGCAGGCTCAGTTCTTTGTATCGGTTTGTGTAGGCACGGTGCTCTCCACTATCTTGCTTGAGATCATGGAATTCGTTTTCCAGTGCCCTCAGTTCATAACGAGGACAAAACTCCTTCATCATAAGTGCGCGAAGCTCTTCCCATGTTTGAGCCATTTGTGACAACTGTACTCTGTAACCGATGAACAATGTAAAACAATGTTAACTATCAATAAAGCAATGTGTTTTGGTGTTACTATATGTGTAATTGTGTTTGATGATTTTACGATTCGATTCCGATTTCAAGCTTTAAATCGCTTTCTTGAAGGTTATACGCAAACTGGTGTGTAAACGCAGTCAGTTTAACGCGAAAAACACTCCGGAATAGTGACATAGGCTTAACATACCTTAAATAACCTAAACATAACTTAGAAAAAAGTTTTGGAAGGTTTGGTGTGTTGAAAACAAATCTATTCGATCGCAGGGACTATTTGTGTCAAACTGCGAAACTATACCGATTCGTATGGTGTCGAACAGTCTGGAACTTGATCATAAGCTAAACATACCATAGATAACCTAAACATAGCTTAGAAATAAGCTTTAATAGGTTCGGTGTGCGAAAACATGCTTATTTGATCTAACAGGGACTAAAAGTGTCAAAAACGACGTAAGTTTGCATTTTTCGCGCATATCTTACGTTCTGACCACATCTGGACACCCAAAATTTTTGTACACACTAAAATATTTTTATTTTAGTGATCGGCATGCAAAAATTCCATTCGTCGCTTAATTTGGTTCGTTTTCGCGTCCGTTTGAGTTTCGTCGTAATTTAACGAACAACGCGACCGTACGACCAAACGAGCCTACATCCGAGAGTGTTCCAAGCACATTTTGAGTCCTCTAAACTTTATTGACCTTGTAGAGCCTTGAAAATGGCTTAACGGGGGTCAAAAGGGCCTGAAATGAGCTCAAAACACATGCAGGGACCTAAACTGTCAATATTCAAACTTTCGCTGATCTGGGAGGTCTAGGCGGGGCGCGTAAACCCCCTCCCATATCTTACGCGGGCCGCCTAAAATGCCCAGTGACCAAAAAGTTTCTTTCAGCAACTGTTTGATAGTTTAGGGGCTGTTATGCAAAGTTCTTTGTGTGGTAGCCATGTTACCACCTCTCCAAGGCTTTGTACCTGCAACAAACAAGTGTATAGATGAGATTTAATGCTTGGAGGTTACACAAACATGTGTAATGATCCTATGAACTTGCTACAAGTATAAATAGCCAAGCTCACCTCCTCATCCATTGCTCATTTTCTTCTCTTCTCTTCTCTTCTACATCTGATTTGGAGCTCTCTCCCAAGTGTTTGGTGCTTTCTAATCTGATTATTCTTGTAGAAAAGATAGCTAGGACCCTTTGTAAGTCTTCTTTCATGCTTATTCTTTATGTTTAAGCAGAAAGTCAAACGGTTTGGCCAATAGTTTGACTTTCGGTTTTGACCATCGATTGGTCAAGTCAAAGTTCAATAGAACTTTGCAACTTGATTGTAATCACGATGGTTATAATCCTTAGCGATTATACCTACTGATTAACACGTTAACTAGGCGTAGTGACGAGCCAAAGTTTCTGTCAAAATGCGTTTTAGCACGCATTTTGCAACGGAACTATTTTCGGGTATTAAAACCCATTGTTTTGATACCAAATCAGTTTTATAAGTTAGTTAAACATGTTTTGACATGTTTAACTCGTCACTATTAGTTTAGTGCTCGTCACTATGTTATAGACGATGTTTAATTTGTTTGTTTTGGTTTTAAGACAATGTAAATTTATTTAATGAATTAATAAAACGAAACATTTGATTACCATGGTTATGGAACGATGATTCTGTTACAACACTCCCCGACGTTTCCGCCACGGTTTGTTGTTTTAACGTGGTCGGGGTGTGACACCATTGCCATGTCGGAACCTCTGTCTCTCATCACACCATTCCACCATGTAAGCGCCCTTTTCTGAAACACACTTGATGGAAACTCAACCTTTCGCTCATTCGGGAATTGAACGTGACGAAACAAACTCTCGAGACTCTCGAACCATTGTAGGAGCCCAGTTGCTCCTTCTGACCCAGAAAACTGAAGCGGTTTAGCCGAATTGAATGTCTTAAAGTTGCACAGAACAGGTGCGTTGTTATTGTTGTTAGCTTGGTTTAACTGAGTTACTAGGTTCGGGAGTACAGCAGCGATTTGCTGAGTGATCAAGGCTGCCATTGCGGCGTCTTGAGTTTGATCACGTCGAGGAGGCATCTAAAAGAAAAGGAACATAAGGAGAATGTGTGAGATTGACATAAGACAATCAAAAGGAGTATCGAAAAACATCGACAACACAAGGGAAGGTGGTCATTTGTCCATTACTTAAAACAAACAAACAACACAGTGACTAATCAAAGTGAATAGGTCTACATAATGCATAATGAAGACATGCTTTAGCCTATAAGTGGACACTCACCCAAGAGTTCCCAGGTAAGAGTGACTGGTCCGATTAAGTGGATTTGTACGAACACTCTAGCCTTAGACAGAAAACTCGGGGTACAGGCACCCACCCTTCTGGAGTGCATGTGTTCACATTATTAAGACTCAAACTTTGACGAGATTTGAAAACTTTAAAGGCGTAAAGCCTAAAAACAAATCATCTAAGGATAGATGATTGATTTTCAAATAAAATTGAGATTTTTGTACTTGTTTTGGTAATCACCTAAGGATAGGTGATAGTATTGTTTTAAGATCTAAACACAAGGTAACTTGTGTTAGGGTCCTAGAAAGGTTATAGTCTAGGTCAAAATTTTACTAATAACCTATTTCCCTATAACCATGAGCTCTGATACCAACTCTTCTGTCAGACCCCGACCGCGTAAAACAACAAACCGCGGTGGAAACGTCGGGGAGTCGTGTGGCAGAATTATTGTTTCACAACACATGATAATTAAAGTTAAGTTTTACAAGCTTAAATTATTACATTGTCTTAGTTCGAACAAAACACATAACATAAAAGATGATAACTTTCTTGATTTTAGATTTGCTAAGGCCCAAGTCGCCCTAAATGTAGCTTGCTCACATCAAATATTCGCTCCTGAAACATATGTGAAAGTAAATACGTCAGCATAAAAATGTCTGTGAGTAACATAGGTGTAGTGTTGAAGATTGAAGACTTTTAATGTTAAAAGAAATGTTTAATGAAAAGTAGTCATGAACCTTATAAAATATTTTCTTTTGTAAAATCATATGAAAAATCAAATGATATAAAAGAATGATGTATGGTTAAGTAAATTACCAAATGAAAATAATATGTATAAAATATGTCATGTCTTGTCTTTGTTGAAGTAGTTTAGATAACGCCACGATATGCAATACAATACAAGCACTTATATATAGGAAGTACCAGCGACGTATCCACCATGCTAATATCATATTACACACGTCTCGTTACTTAAATAACTTATTAATAACCATGAAATAATGTCTTGTTTAAGTGTCAATGTCCAATGTCAAATGTCAAATGTCCAGTATAAACCATATCTTGTATGGCGAATAAATAGTATTTACTCAAGCCAAATACATAATGTCATGTATAAACAAATGTCTTATGTAATCAAATGTCATGTACAAAACAAAGTCTTTGAATAAACAAAAGTTTAAAACAAAAGTTATGTTTTGAAAACCATTGTTTTTATTGATATGAACATTTATGTGGTTTGTCTATCGCATACACTCAAGCCTTGAGACTGTCGGATAAACCCTTATCAGGATCAAGGTTTATCAAAAAAATGTATTCGGATTCTGTCATTACCCTTACGAAATACCTAGAAAGCGGGAACGGGATTTGTCAAGTCCTATAGCGCTATTACATACTACCGAGCGGCGTGATCAATGTTAATGAATGTACTGCTCTGTTAAACATACCAAATGTCTTTTTCAATGTAAGCATGTCATGAAAATGTCTTTGTAAAACCATGAAATAGGCATACTAAGTCAATACGCCAAGTAAATGTTTTTGAAACCAAATGTTAGGTATACTAAGTCAATATACCATAAAAATGTCTTTGAAATAATGTGTTATATGTAATATGTAACAAAAATGTATAATGTCATGAAAACGGAAAGTAATGTTAGGCACATATACTTCACCCCAAAACATTTGAAAAACGTAAAATATGGGAACTATGTACTCACCTTTGGGTGCGTTTTTATATGTTAACACAATCCCTCAAATTGTTTATTCGTCCTAAATTAAATAAGAACGATTTAATAATCAAGAACTCACAAAAATACCTAAGTTTCTCCGATACTTAGAATTTTCACATAACTTTGAGATTTTCTCGAAAAGTTATTATTTTTATTATGTTGATGTATTTGTATATATATGAGTTCATATATATTTTAAAAACTTTGCGACTTGAACGATTTTATTGGTGACCCTCGTCATGTTATAAGCAATATATCTACGATTTGTGCGTCGTAATATATAAACTTATTGTGACATACTAATAATAGTGTAATACACATAATCTTGTCAACTATTAACATGTCATCATACACATAATATAAAACACATAACACATTGTAACATGTGACACCTGTGTCACTTCAACCATTATACAAATACCAAACCAATGAAATATTGTGTTTCATACTTGGGATTTGTATAAATATGTGTATCGTTTACACATATCAATTCTTGTTCGATTTCGAGCTTTAAATCGCTTTCTGGAAGGTTATACGCGATCTAATGCGTAAATGTAACCAGTTTAATGCAACAAACATTCCGGAATAGTGAAATAGGCTTAACATAGCTTAAATAAACTTTACATAACTTAGAAATAAGCTTTGGATGGTTTGGTGTGTTGAAATCAAGTTTGTTCGATCACATAGACTAATCGTGTCAAACTGTGAAACTATACCGATTGGTATAGTAACGAACATTTCGGAACTTGATCATAAGTTAAACATACCCTAAATATCCTCTACATAGCTTAGAAATAGGCTTTGAGGGGTTCGGTATGCTAAAATAAACTTTATTGATCAATAGGGACTAAAAGCGTCAAAAAGTGCACAAGTTTGCATTTTCACGCATATCTCACGTTCTGAATATATCCGGACATCCAAAAATTTATGTAATCATTAAAATATTTTATTTTAGTGATTGGGTTGATAAAAATCCATTCGTCGCTTAATTTGGATCGTTTTTGCGTTCGTTACGACTTCCGTCGTAATTTACCGAACAACGCAACCGTACGACCAAACGAGCCGATATCCAAGATATTTTTGAGCACATTTTAAGTTCCCTATACTTTAACTTCATTTTAAAGCTTTGAAATGGGGATAACGGGGCTTAAACGTGTCAAAAATGCATCGAAAACCAAGTTTGGGGCTTCAGGGACTATTTTGCCATTTTTTAAACTTGCCGGTCTGCATGGTCCTTACGGACCGTATGGACATATGCTTACGGTCCATAAGCAGTCCCCAGATCAGCAGAAATGCAGAAACATTGAATATGGTCCTTTCCACCTATTCCAATGGTTTTGATCTCTGGTTTTTCATGCTATGGGCTGGTTTGTGTGGAGAACAAGTCCCCCAATCATTCTCTAACATTTGTATGGCCAAGATCATTCCCTCTTCTCCAAGAAATGATCCTAACGGTTTGCGAAAAACTATATAAGGCCATGCCATTCATTTCAATTCCTCACATTTGATCTGAGTTTTTCTCTAAGTGGTTGTGATATTTCACTTCCTACCTGAGAATACTTAGAATCAAATCTATTTGGACCCTTTGTAAGTCCTCTTTCATTCTTTTATTACTTTCTTAGCTTAAAAGTCAAACAGTGTTTGACTTTCAGCTTTGACCAGTCAATGGTCAACGAGAAGTTCGTTTGAACTTCGCAACGTGAGCGTAATCACGATGGTTATAGTCTCTAGTGACTATACCTACTGATTACCACGTTGACTAGGCATAGTGACGAGTCGTAGTTTCGGTCAAAATGCGCACTTAAGCGTATTTTGCAACCAAACTACTCTTGGTATCAAAACACTTTGTTTTGATATCAAAACCTGTTTTCTAACTTACTTAATCATGTTCTAACATGCTTAGCTCGTCACTTTTAGTTTAGTGCTTGTTTAGAGTCGTAAGTCAAGCGGTCTAAACCACCGCTTAGACTTTCGAACTCGACCCGTTTGGTCGATCATTAGGATCCGACCAAGCATATTTAGTGACCATAGTTGCATAGGGAATAACCTTCCGAGGTTATACCTTATGGTCACATAGTTTAAGTAGTTGTATGATAAGTAGTTTATATGCCTTAGGTAAATGACCAAAATGCCCTTTTCATGCATAATTGATTATTAAGCATATGTAACATAAACTTTTGTCACGTAACTGATTATGCAACACATTTAAACATGTTTAGGCATATAATACTTGTCATAGGACTAGTTAGATGTCTCGAACGCGCTTATGCGCGCACGACGCGTTAAAGTAGCGAAAGCTACCTTAATGGGTCGTAACGGGTCGTAAGCACTTAGGATAGGTTCCGTTTTAGAATGTAGACTTCATGAAACCATATCACATGAGTTCCAATGCTCATTTGGTTTAGAGACCTCATTCTATCCGATCTTCCGATTTAGGTCCGGTTTATTTACTTAGTCACCCATATTAGGTTCCGTTTGAATCCGTGCTCCCTCTAGCTTTGCTTGGTTGTTGTTCAAGACTTCTAAGCATCCTCAAGTGAGTACATAGTCCCCCCTTTTACTATTTTCAATGTTTTGGGGTGAAGCATGTGTACCTATTTGTTATGTTCATGATTTCAAAGTATAATTGATTATACATATTAGTATTATCTTTTGATAAACTGAATGATTATTTATGGTTTAAACACTGATTTTTCAAAGATTATAAAATAAATTGTTGGATAGTACTTATTTTGTTCACCAGACCGGTTGGTAGTATGATATAGCGCTATAGGATTTGACACCCCATTCCTGTTGTCATGGAATGTCTGAAACCAATTTATTTTTCTCCATCCAAATAGGGATTGCCTTTGTGGTATTCCTATAGTCTCAAAGGTGTATTTTGATGCACTAGGTCTGAATGAATTCTTAAATCACATTATTCTTGTATATTTAGTTATACTCCCAAAAGTATAATTTGATATGTTCTCATATGTGATAATGTACAAAAACCAACATAAAATTTGTTAATGATTAAAACATAGTTTATATGTTATTTATAAAACCAAAGCATATTTTGATATGTTAGTTATAAAACCAAAACATAGTTTAATATGTTATTATTAAAACCAAAGTATACTTTTGATATACTACCGAAAATTATTATTTTGACAACTAAAGTATATTTAATATACTATCTGTTTAATTATTTTTGAAACTGAAATATATTTGATTTATTACTTATTCGACTTACTTAAAACCAAAGTATATTTTTATATATGCTACAAACCTTTTATCAAAACATTATTTTGCAAACTTATTTTACTTAAATATTTATTTATACATCTTTCATTTAAAATTTGATTTCTTATCACTTGTTTATAAAAGAAAACATTTTTTTTAGGATTCATGACTATTTTTGATTAAACATATTTTCCTTAAACTTACAAGTCATGAATCCTAATTCAATAAAACCTATGTATCTCACAGGCATTTTTATGCTGACGTACCTATTTTTACACATGTTTCAGGTGCAATTATGTGATGATTGATGGTGCATGCTATACATATGATGGACTCGTGCCTTAGCGACTTTAAAACTTGAAAGATAATAATTGTATTTATTTGATTTGTAAGACACAATGAGTTCATTAATTTAATAAAATGAAATTATTTGATCCATGGTTGTGAAACAATGATTCTGTTACAACACTCCCCGACGTTTCCGCCACGTTTTGTTGTTTTACGTGGTCGGGGTGTGACAGAAAAGTTGGTATCAGAGCCAATGGTTATAGGGAATTAGGTTATTAGTAATGCTTTGACCTAGACTATAACCTTCCTAGGACCCTAACACAAGTTATCTTGTGTTTAGTTTTAAAACAATACCGTCACTTATCCTTAGGTGACGACCACAATAAGAATACAAGATTCCGAATCCGCTTTGAAAACCAATCATCTGTTCTAGGATGATTGATTACTAGGTTTTTAACCCTCTGTTATAAGGTTTTGAACCCTCTTAGTTTTCAAAATCTCGTCAAAGTTTGGGTCTAAATAATGTGAACACGTGCAAACTGGAAGAGTGAATGCCTGTACCCTGAGTTTTCTGTCTAAGGCTAAAGTGTCCGTACAAATCCGCAGTATCGGACCAGTCACTCTTACCTGGGAACTCTTGGGGTGAGTGTTCACTTATAGGCGAGCATGTCTTCGGTGATACATTATACTGATCCATTCACTTTGATTAGTCACTGCATGTCGTTTGTTTGTTCGAGGTAACGAACGAATGATTGCCTTCCTTATGTTTTGTCGATGTTTTCAATACCTCTTTTGTTTTTCCAATCATCGACCTCACTCGTTTCTCATGTTCCCTTGTTCCTTTTAGACAATGCCTCCTCGACGTGATGCTCAACTTTTTACTGCTGAGGAAGTCGCAGCCCTTGTTGCTCAACAAATGGCTGCAGTGCTTCCAGGCGTAGTAACTCAGATTCATGAGTTATATAACAACAATAACAACAACAACACCCAGTGTAATTTCAAGACTTTTAACTCTGCCAAACCTTTGAAGTTTTCTGGATCTCAAGGAGCAACCGCGCTCCTTCAATGGTTCGAAAGTTTGGAGAGCACATTCAGACACGTGCAATGTCCAAATGAGCGTAAGGTTGAATTTGCATCCAGTGTGTTCGAGAAGCGTGCTCTTACCTGGTGGAACGGGGTGATGCGTGATAGGGGCACTGATGTAGCCCTAGCTCAAACTTGGGAAGAGCTTCGAGCTCTAATGATGAAGGAGTTCTGATGTGTGCAAAATGCAACATATAAATTTCATCAATTGTGGCATAAAACTAACCCTTTTTTAGTACTAATGTTGGAAAAAGTGTGCTTTTGTCTTCCTTTTGTATTTTCAGGATTAAATGAGCTCAAATTAACAAAAGAAGCAAAAAGACATCAAAATCTAACATAAATACAAGAAAAGGAACAAGACGTGACATGCCCGACCCCACGACAGCATCTTCCCAAGCAAAACAAGACAACAGAAGACTGAAGACGCCCCGTGCTCAGTCAGCACGGGGGCGTGCCCAAGTGTCGCAGAAAAGACAAAGTGGTAAAAGCTTCTATTGCCCAACACGGGGTCGTGCTCAGCGGACACGGGGCCGTGGTCAACTATAAGATTCGCACAATCTAAGCAAATCTTCATAGTACAAAGATTCTTCTGCACACGGGGTCGTGCTCAGCGGACACGGGGGCGTGGTCAACTAATAAGACAAAGCTGCATTAAATGAAGAAAGAGAGGATGTGGACACGGGGCCATGCCCACTGGACACGGGGCCGTGCCCGAGCTTCTGTTCAGCCTATAAATAGAAGTGCTTGGCTCAAGCTCAAACCATCCCTTGGCAAACCACCTCTCTCACACTTCACCCACCACCCACCACCACCATAACACCATCATCCACCACCATCATCCATTGTCCATCATAGAGTGTGTGAGTCGTCTCGGGATCCAAGATTGATCGTAAGAGTTCTTGACAATCAAGGCCATGTTTGCCTAAGTCTCTTACATCACTTGGTGAAGACAAAGTGTCTAGTGTAATACTTTTTATTTCTAATCTTTTCGCACTTTTTACTTGGTTTTGTATTAATGACTTTAATAACTAGTTGCTTATGTTGAAGGTGATCTTTCCTTATCATTTGTCCGTGGTGTCTTGGCATTATTTTACTGTCTATATAAAATAAAAGATTTTCACCATTCATATCTCCACGGTCTATATGGAGGTATGTTGGCTACCTGGTCGGGGGTTAAGGGAACGGTTTGGTAAAGGTCTTGCCATTGTTCAGCGTTTAGAGGTCCTGCAATGGACCTGGGTCGAATTTAGTAGGACCTCCTTCAATACTTAACGGTATTGGATGGCGGGGATCCAAACTCTTTGATCCCCTCATAAGATAATTACTATCAATACTATAACCCGGCTATTTAGGACTGTATCCCTGCTGACTCAGACTACTTAGTCGAGGGTAACGTCACCTCCAAAAGAGGGGCCTACCATAATTTGCATTAATAACTTAATTAATTATCTTCCAATAATCCACCCTTTTAGGATTGTATCCTTGCTGACTCAAACTACTGGGGTGAGGGTAATGTCACCTTCAAAAGAGGGGCCTACTACAATAACTAAGATAATCTCTTAAAATAGTGCAAAAGTGCGGAAATAATCAAAGGTTACACTAGATACGAGTCGGAACCAAGTGATTCATCTTGTCTATCTGTTTTTCTTTTATTTTTATTTTCAGCATTTTAGTTAGTTTTTATTTTTTCTTAGTTAAAACATTTTTCTAAACTTTTTGATTTGATTAGACGTTGAGGATAAACCGGTACTAAAAGCTCTTGTGTCCTTGGACGACCTCGGTATCTTACCAACACTATACTACGCTCACGATGGGTGCACTTTCCCATATGAGTGTCTAGTGTTAGTGAATATCGTGTTTTATAAATTTAAAACTTGACTAAAAAGTGTTAAAGGGGCTTAAAATATACACCTAATATATATAACACTTGACACCCATCAAGTTTTTGGTGCCGTTGCCGGGGACACAAGAATTTTAAGAAAGCTTAAAATCGACGGCCTAATCAGTTTTTCAAAACCTTTTTAAAACGCGCGCACATTTTCTGCATTTTAGTTTAGGATTTACAGTAACCTGTACACGGGGCCGTGTTCACTGAACACGGGGCCGTGCTGCACATTTTCATAAAAACACCCAGTAACAGTAGCTTGAACACGGGCCGTGCTCACTGAACACGCCCCGTGCTCAACGAAATAAGTAAATTTAATTAAAACGCCCAGATACAGATCCTGAACACGGGGCCGTGCTCATTGAACACGGGGCCGTGTCCAGCCTCTGTTTCCGTTTTTATTTTTGTTTTCTGATCTCGAGACTTGGTTGTGGTCTGCTGAGTGATTCTCATGGATCAATACTCAGGAGGTTACAACTACACCTATGAGGAGGATGATTATAGGGGTAATTATTGCGCTAATTGTCGTAACACACACTCGGTTCAAAATAGTCACCCATATCAACCATCGAATTCATACACCTACTATGAGGAGCCCAGGTACGAGCCATCAACTTCATACACATCCTATGAAGACCAAAGGTATGAACCTCCTCCTTCATACTCATATTTTGATGAACCAAGGTATGAGCCTTCATACTCATACTTTGAAGAACCAAGATATGAGCCACCACCTTCGTATGCTTACTATGAGGAACCATGGCGTGAACAACCCACCTCATATGAGTATTATGAAGAACAAAATTACGACCATTATCCATCATATGCTTACAATGAAGAACAATGGTGTGAACCATCTACTTCATATGGGCATTATGAGGAACAAAGGATCGAACAACCGGATTCAAGCTTTGAAAATTCCGACTCTTTTTCTATAACCGAAGTGACCGAGAGGATATTAGAACACATTAGAGTTATCGATCGCTGTATAAAAGAATCTCGCGCAAGGGAAGAGGAGTCCCGCGCAAGAGAAGAATTAAAAAAGGAAGAGATAACTGAAAATGTTAAAATGGAAGAACAAGTAAGTAAAAAACCGACACATGAGTTAAACAACGAAAAAGGTGAGTCTGACAACGTTAAAATTAAAGAAGAGTCTAATTTTGAAGAAATTAATCTCTTGTCACCTTCTTTTGAAAATCATTGTTTAGTTCCAACTCATGCTAAGTTTTTAAAAGAGTTAAACACTAACACTAAAATTGACGAAACGGTAAGTGTTAAGTTAACTATTGATCAAACCTCACTAATAAAAGAAGACCCATTTGAAATTAACATTACACCGGTTCCATGTTTCTTTCAAAATTCATTTATTAGTAATGTTACAATCGATAAGGATCTTTGTGTTAACATAATGCCTAACTACATTTTCGAAAAATTAAGTATTAGTGATTTTTCTCCACTTCAAATACCCATTTTTCTATCCAATCGGAAGGTAATAAAATCAATCGGTATAGTTGAGGATGTCTTGGTTCAAACAAATCAAATGGTAATCCCGACCGACTTTGTCATCCTCGATGATGCTCCTCTAGTGTTGGGACGACCATTTGTAAAAACTCACGAAGCTTTGAAAAACCGGAAGTTCAACAATCTACCTCTTCAATTAGGGGCATTTAAAAAGAGTGTCGATCTTGAGCGTTCAATGAAATATCCATTCGGCAATAATGACCCCCTAATTGAAGATGAGCCAGAACCACCCGATAAGGTGGGTCTAGCCAAGGACCCTTATAAACGTGCGCACCACGGAGGCATTCCGCGGAACTATCCGTAGTTTAGTTTAGATTAACCTTTATGTTTTCTAGTTTAGTTTTTAATTTTCAGGAATAAAACACACTCGGAATGGTGAAGGATGATAAGGGAAGCTTGAACCAACACCCCATACACAAAAACAGAGCCTCCCGACGATTTTTCTTCATTACAGCAAGTTCAGCACGGGGCCGTGCTCACCCCAACACGCCCCGTGCCCAAGGTTCTATAGAAAATGCCCAGTTCAGGTACCTGGACACGGGGCCGTGCTCACTGGACACGCCCCCGTGCCCAGCCTTCTGTTTACTTTTGGTACTGGCAGTCTGGACACTGGGCCGTGCTCAGCCAACACCACCCCGTGTTCAGCTACCCAATACCATAAAATCTTGTTTTTAACCCACTTTTACACATTTTAATCAACCGAAAAACTTATTTTTGGGACACATTGAGGACAATGTGTAATTTAAGTGTGGGGGATGCTAAAACCTTGAATTTTGCAAGTCCTAATAACAAGCCTTACACAAAACTCTATTGGAACCGCTAATCACCCCAAATTTTTTCAAAAACTTTTCAATTTTTTTAATTGTCTTGGTTTCATTTGGGAATTACAAGTTCTAAAAATGTTATATTTTTACAAATTTACAACCAATAGCGTCGTGATAAAAAGAACCAACATAAGAAAATTATGAAAAAGCTTGGCAAACTTAGTTAAAATTTGATTATATATACTTGATCACATAAAAACCCATTCCCACAAAAGTGAGTTTTGAGCCTTTATTGAGCATACAAATACATATCTTTAAATTAAATGCTCATTTTTCGTTTCTTGCGTGAATAGCCGCTTGGTTCTTACAACTCTAGAACTTGCCATGACGATACATTCCCGGTCCTTACCAACTTAAACCCGAGTAAGTAAGTGATGGAGGCATTAGGACTAACCCTTTTTATTTCTACACCATTATTTTTCTTCTTTTTACCACCTACCCAAAATCCCCCTAGTTAACCCCTTTGAGCCTAAACCTTTTCATTTCTTAACCCAAACCAAACACCCTTTCACCCACCAAAACCTTTTTATTTTTAACCCTTTGTTTTAGTAACAAGCTCGGTTTTTCTTATGACTTTCAAAAAAAATGATGATGATGATGATGATAAAGCAAAAGAGAAATAAACAAACAAGTTTATCAAAAAATAACTTTGTTTGAATAATGGCTTCATCAAAATAAAAAAAAATAAAAAAAGAGAGAAGAAGTCTTAGGAAAACCGACGCTTTTTACGCCTTTCGCCCTTTTACTAACCACTAACCCAACCACCTACCTTTAACCCAAGCCTAACCCTTCACCCAAAAGTCCTCTTGATATTTACAAAGGTATACAGTTAAAAAGGAGGAGGATTGATTGCTTGGCAAGCTTATGGTAGGAGTAAGTTCAATGCCGCTCTCGAGCGATCCACAAAAATACATTTTCGGCCGAGTGTTGAGTGATCCCCGTGAGGTATGTGAACTTGTATATAAATAGAATTTTAAAGAGGCATGTTATGCCCTAATAAGTAATTTATCTTATGAAAAGTTTTAAATAAATCATGACGAATAGGATTGTAAATAAATAAAACTAAATAAAGAATCTTGGACATCCCGACACTCTACGACAAGCCCAAAAACCTTCTTCTCTACCCATTCCATTTGGGAGTGTAATAGCCACATATTAAAGAGTTTTGCTTGAGGACAAGCAAAGATTCAAGTGTGGGGGTATTTGATGTGTGCAAAATGCAACATATAAATTTCATCAATTGTGGCATAAAACTAACCTTTTTTTAGTACTAATGTTGGAAAAAGTGTGCTTTTGTCTTCATTTTGTATTTTCAGGATTAAATGAGCTCAAATTAACAAAAGAAGCAAAAAGACATCAAAATCTAACATAAATACAAGAAAAGGAACAAGACGTGACATGCCCGACCCCACGACAGCATCTTCCCAAGCAAAACAAGACAACAGAAGACTGAACACGCCCCGTGCTCAGTCAGCACGGGGGCGTGCCCAAGTGTCGCAGAAAAGACAAAGTGGTAGAAGCTTCTATTGCCCACCACGGGGCCGTGCTCAGCGGACATGGGGCCGTGGTCAACAATAAGATTCGCACAATCTAAGCAAATCTTCATAGTACAAAGATTCTTCTGCACACGGGGTCGTGCTCAGCGGACACGGGGGCGTGGTCAACTAATAAGACAAAGCTGCATTAAATGAAGAAAGAGAGGATGTGGACACGGAGCCGTGCCCGAACTTCTGTTCAGCCTATAAATAGAAGTGCTTGGCTCAAGCTCAAACCATCCCTTGGCACACCACCTCTCTCACACTTCACCCACCACCCACCACCACCATAACACAATCATCCACCACCATCATCCACCACCATCATCCATTGTCCATCATAGAGTGTGTGAGTCGTCTCGGGATCCAAGATTGATCGTAAGAGTTCTTGACAATCAAGGCCATGTTTGCATAAGTCTCTTACATCACTTGGTGAAGACAAAGTGTCTAGTGTAATACTTTTTATTTCTAATCTTTTCGCACTTTTTACTTGGTTTTGTATTAATGACTTTAATAACTAGTTGCTTATGTTGAAGGTGATCTTTCCTTATCGTTTGTCCGTGGTGTCTTGGCATTATTTTACTGTCTATATAAAATAAAAGATTTTCACCATTCATATCTCCACGGTCTATATGGAGGTATGTTGGCTACCTGGTCGGGGGTTAAGGGAACGGTTTGGTAAAGGTCTTGCCATTGTTCAGCGTTTAGAGGTCCTGCAATGGACCTGGGTCGAATTTAGTAGGACCTCCTTCAATACTTAACGGTATTGGATGGCGGGGGTCCAAACTCTTTGATCCCCTCATAAGTTAATTACTATTAATACTATAACCCGGCTATTTAGGACTGTATCCCTGCTGACTCAGACTACTTAGTCGAGGGTAACGTCACCTCCAAAAGAGGGGCCTACCATAATTTGCATTAATAACTTAATTAATTATCTTCCAATAATCCACCCTTTTAGGATTGTATCCTTGCTGACTCAAACTACTGGGGTGAGGGTAACGTCACCTTCAAAAGAGGGGCCTACTACAATAACTAAGATAATCTCTTAAAATAGTGCAAAAGTGCGGAAATAATCAAAGGTTACACTAGATACGAGTCGGAACCAAGTGATTCATCTTGTCTATCTATTTTTCTTTTATTTTTATTTTCAGCATTTTAGTTAGTTTTTATTTTTTCTTAGTTAAAACATTTTTCTAAACTTTTTGATTTGATTAGACGTTGAGGATAAACCGGTACTAAAAGCTCTTGTGTCCTTGGACGACCTCGGTATCTTACCAACACTATACTACGCTCACGATGGGTGCACTTGCCCATATGAGTGTCTAGTGTTAGTGAATATCGTGTTTTATAAATTTAAAACTTGACTAAAAAGTGTTAAAGGGGCTTAAAATATACACCTAATATATATAACACTTGACACCCATCAAGTTCTGTCCTCGTCATGAGCTTAGAGCATTGGAAATGGAATTCGATGATTTAAAGCAAGATAGTGGTGAACATCGAGCCTATACTGACCGTTATGAGGAGTTAAGCCTGTTATGTCCTGCCATGGTCACGCCTGTGGATAAGGCGATTGAAAAGTATGTTGATGGTCTTCCTGACTTAGTTCAGGATATAGTTACTGGCAGCAACCCTAATACTGTCAGACAGGCCATTGAATTGTCTGCCACCCTGACTGAATCCCATATCAGGAAGGGTAAGCTCTTTTGAAAGGGCGACCCAAGACCATCTGACAAGACTGCACAGGTTGAATCAAAGGAAAAACAGGCCGAGACACCCAAGAAGAAGAAGCGTAAGGCTTCTCAAAACTGTGCCATAACTGCTCCGAACAATCAGGTTGCACCAAACCAGCCAGCACAACCTCGCAAAAGGAAAAATTATGTTGGTACCGCACCTTTGTGCAATAAATGCAACCGTCATCATTTGGAGCAAGAGCACTGTCACAAATGTAGCCACTGTGGAAGATTGGGACATTTGGTCGATACCTGTCGTTATGCAAATCAAGCTGCTGCAAATCCTGCTGCTGTTCAAGCACGGTTCCCACCTGGGTCGTGTTATAACTGTGGTGACCTCACTCACTACCGCAACAATTGCCCAAGACTTGTTAACGCAAATCCAGCGCGTGGACGAGTGTTTAACATAAATGAGGCAAACGTAAACAATGATGCAGCAGTGAACAATTAGTCTTTTGTATTTCTTTGTTTGTTATCTTTTGACGTTGGAACAATTCAGTTGATAAATAAAATTTTATGTTTCAATTTTATTTTACAAAACTGACACAATTGTGTGAATGTTTGATCCAACCCTTCACTGCCGACACTAAGACAAACTACTCGTGTGGTTCTGTCATTTTATGATCACTTGTGATCTCCCCGAAAATCTTAAATACACGTTTCTTATAAGAAACAAAGATAAATCTCTATCAAGATCTTCCTATCTTCATAGTTAGATTCTTGAAGATATTTAAAGTGCCAAACTGAATTCACGAATTTGATTCCAGGTATGCTTTAAATGCATGTACTCAATTAACAAGGAAATCAACAAAATGAAAATCAAGTTAATAAATTATGTGATTATGTGTTTATGTGTTTTCTTCTATGTTTCATGTTTTTATGTGATTCATCCAAATCCTCATAGAATCTCCCATATCTCTATATGAGGGATTCATAGTAGGATATCAAAAGGTACTATCTTAAAGTACTATGCTATAATTGGACCCCTTGAGTGGTCTAGTTAAACAGATTAATTCAAAAATCTGGTTAGGAATATCATGTGATGATATAATTGAAAAGATCCCTTAAGTGATCAATTTAAAGAGATCGTACGACGGTCTAGTTAAGAAGATCATGTGTTGATCTGATTAAAAAGATTGTTCGTTGATCTAATTAAAAAGATCCTTTGGTGGTCTAGTCAAGTCACTTCATGTTTATCCGATTGATTTTCCCCTACACATTATGAAATGAACTATGCGGACTGTGCAAGGAATTACGTAATTATGGATGCATACATAATTATGGAATTTAGTGCACAGAAACCACAGCAAGTTTTGTCATGTGTTAAGACCTATAGTGATGAGAATAACGAAACGAGAACAATGTAGAAAGGAGCATGGTGGATACGCCGCTGGTACTTCCTATATATAAGTGTTCCTTATTACATTGCGAATGTAGTGTTATTTAAGTTACTAGAAGTCCTGGACCTTGACCAATTTCATTTTATCTTACACTCTCCGACACTGATTTCAAGCACACACCAGTTTCCTATGATAAGTCTTCATAAGAAACGTTCTTCTGTCCGTAGTTCGAAACTCCATGTTTTGTTACTACAAGGACTTCACTTTGAGAGTTGACAATTTCGCTAAGAATCCTAACCTGGCCCAGAGTTTTACTTAAGGTTCGAGGAATTTATTTGAAAGCGAAACCGTCACAGTTGTCCTCACAAGTTATCTCTAAAATTAAATTTCGGGACGAAATTTCCTAAAGTAGGGGAGACTGTGACACCTGTGTCACTTCAACCATCATACAAATACCAAACCAATGAAATATTGTGTTTCATACTTGGGATTTGTATAAATATGTGTATCGTTTACACATATCAATTCTTGTTCGATTTCGAGCTTTAAATCGCTTTCTGGAAGGTTATACGCGATCTAATGCGTAAATGTAACCAGTTTAATGCAACAAACATTCCGGAATAGTGAAATAGTCTTAACATAGCTTAAATAACCTTTACATAACTTAGAAATAAGCTTTGGATGGTTTGGTGTGTTGAAATCAAGTTTGTTCGATCATAGGGACTAATCGTGTCAAACTGTGAAACTATACCGATTTGTATAGTAACGAACATTCCGGAACTTGATCATAAGTTAAACATACCCTAAATATCCTCTACATAGCTTAGAAATAGGCTTTGAGGGGTTCGGTATGCTAAAATAAACTTTATTGATCAATAGGGACTAAAAGCGTCAAAAAGTGCACAAGTTTGCATTTTCGCGCATATCTCACGTTCTGAATATATCCGGACATCCAAAAATTTATGTAATCATTAAAATATTTTATTTTAGTGATTGGCTTGATAAAAATCCATTCGTCGCTTAATTTGGATCGTTTTTGCGTTCGTTACGACTTCCGTCGTAATTTACCGAACAACGCAACCGTACGACCAAACGAGCCGACATCCAAGATATTTTTTAGCACATTTTAAGTTCCCTATACTTTAACTTCATTTTAGAGCTTTGAAATGGGGATAACGGGGCTTAAACGTGTCAAAAATGCATCGAAAACCAAGTTTGGGGCTTTAGGGACTAAATCTGCCATTTTTGAAACTTGCTGGTCTGCATGGTCCTTACGGACCCTATGGACATATGCTTATGGTCCGTAAGCAGTCCCCAGATCAGCAGAAATGCAAAAACATTGAATCTGGTCCTTTCCACCAATTCCAATGGTTTTGATCCCTGGTTTTTCAAGCTATAGGCTGGTTTGTGTGGAGAACAAGTCCCCCAATCATTCTCTAACATTTGTATGGCCAAGATCATTCCCTCTTCTCCAAGAAATGATCCTAACGGTTTGTGAAAAACTATATAAGGCCATGCCATTCATTTCAATTCCTCACATTTGATCTGAGTTTTTCTCTAAGTGGTTATTTCACTTCCTACCTGAGAATACTTAGAATCAAATCTATTTGGACCCTATGTAAGTCCTCTTTCATTCTTTTATTGCTTTCTTAGCTTAAAAGTCAAACAGTGTTTGACTTTTAGCTTTGACCAGTCAATGGTCAACGAGAAGTTCGTTTGAACTTCGCAACGTGAGCGTAATCACGATGGTTATAGTCCCTACTGACTATACCTACTGATTACCACGTTGACTAGGCATAGTGACGAGTCGTAGTTTCGGTCAAAATGCGCATTTACGCGTATTTTGCAACCAAACTACTCTTGGTATCAAAACACTTTGTTTTGATATCAAAACCTGTTTTCTAACATAGTTAAGCATGTTCTAACATGCTTAGCTCGTCACTTTTAGTTTAGTGCTTGTTTAGAGTCGTAAGTCATTAGGATCCGACCAAGCATATTTAGTGACCATAGTTGCATAGGGAATAACCTTCCGAGGTTATACCTTATGGTCACATAGTTTAAGTAGTTGTATGATAAGTAGTTTATATGCCTTAGGTAAATGACCAAAATGCCCTTTTCATGCATAATTGATTATTAAGCATATGTAACATAAACTTTTGTCACGTAACTGATTATGCAACATATTTAAACATGTTTAGGCATATAATACTTGTCATAGGACTAGTTAGACGTCTCGAACGCGGTTATGCGCGCACGACGCGTTAAAGTAGCGAAAGCTACCTTAATGGGTCGTAACGGGTCGTAAGCACTTAGGATAGGTTCCGTTTTAGAATGTAGACTTCGTGAAACCGTATCACATGAGTTCCAATGCTCATTTGGTTTACGAGACCTCATTCTATCTGATCTTCCGATTTAGGTCCGGTTTATTTACTTAGTCACCCATATTAGGTTCCGTTTGAATCCGTGCTCCCTCTAGCTTTGCTTGGTTGTTGTTCAAGACTTCTAAGCATCCTCAAGTGAGTACATAGTCCCCTCTTTTACTATTTTTAATGTTTTGGGGTGAAGCATGTGTACCTATTTGTTATGTTCATGATTTCAAAGTATAATTGATTATACATATTAGTATTATCTTTTGACAAACTGAATGATTATTTATGGTTTAAACACTGATTTTTCAAAGATTATAAAATAAATTGTTGGATAGTACTTATTTTGTTCACCAGACCGGTTGGTAGTATGATATAGCGCTATAGGATTTGACACCCCATTCCTGTTGTCATGGAATGTCTGAAACCAATTTATTTTTCTCCATCCAAATAGGGATTGCCTTTGTGGTATTCCTATAGACTCAAAGGTGTATTTTGATGCACTAGGTCTGAATGAATTCTTAAATCACATTATTCTTGTATATTTAGTTATACTCCCAAAAGTATAATTTGATATGCTCTCATATGTGATAATGTACATAAACCAACATAAAATTTGTTAATGATTAAAACATAGTTTGATATGTTATTTATAAAACCAAAGCATATTTTGATATGTTAGTTATAAAACCAAAACATAGTTTAATATGTTATTATTAAAACCAAAGTATACTTTTGATATACTACCGAAAATTATTATTTTGACAACTAAAGTATATTTAATATACTATCTGTTTAATTATTTTTGGAACTGAAATATATTTGATATATTACTTATTCGACTTACTTAAAACCAAAATATATTTTTATATATGCTACAAACCTTTTATCAAAACATTATTTTGCAAACTTATTTTACTTAAATATTTATTTATACATCTTTCATTTAAAATCTGATTTCTTATCACTTGTTTATAAAAGAAAACATTTTTTTAGGATTCATGACTATTTTTTATTAAACATATTTTCCTTAAACTTACAAGTCATGAATCCTAATTCAATAAAACCTATGTATCTCACAGGCATTTTTATGCTGACGTACCTATTTTTACACATGTTTCAGGTGCAATTATGTGAAGATTGATGGTGCATGCTATACATATGATGGACTCATGCCTTAGCGACTTTAAAACTTGAAAGATAATAATTGTATTTATTTGATTTGTAAGAAACAATGAGTTCATTAATTTAATAAAATGAAATTACTTGATCCATGGTTGTGAAACAATGATTCTGTTACAACACTCCCCGACGTTTCTGCCACGTTTTGTTATTTTACGTGGTCGGGGTGTGACATAACACATAAAATTTACCCATGAACAACCCATTATAGTGTATGTTGAAAAACACGTATTTTGGCGATTCGGTAACGTTTTTGGGCGTCGGAAGTCACGTATGACTAACCAAACACCAACTAAACTTAATATAAGTTAAAATACTTATTTTTATATCAAAAATATCAGTTTGGTTACTGATCTAAAACGGTTTTATAAAAATCCTCCGAAAAGCCGATTTTAACCGTTTTACCGCATAGTTTTGCATCAAACGTTACCCTAACCATCCCAAATCGAAACGACTTGATATTTTAACATAACCCATGTTATTTATTGAATAAAATAGTGGTTATACCCATGATAGTGCAGGTCTCACATAAAGCACATAAATCATGCAAATTTCACATATTTTACCCCTTTCTAAGCTATATGTACAACATGCAAAGCTATCAAACCAATGACAAAGTTTCATGCCATTATAATATACCAAATAATGTTATTTTTTGTGTTTATAATCTGTTCTAAAACATTATTGTCATACAATCACTTTTTTATCATTTCTTGAACTTTAAATCAACATGTATTCTTATGTACAAGTGTCTAAAGCACACTATCATATTATCATCCTTTCATATGAATTTAAATGCATCAAACATGTAATTTATTCATGTTTACTTACTGATTTAATTGAACATTTGTCATATCATACACAAATCATCAAACACTTGCATTTTAACTATCATTCAATAACAAGCAACAACTCAAAAATTCTCAAATATGTCTAATAAATTTTTGGCCATTTACATATCAAAATACTAACATTACTTCAAATTTACAACTCATGATTAAATCACTCCTTTATATCTCTAACATATTTGCACATAATCTTGTTCATGCAAGCAAACACCCTAAACAAGTATTTGTCAAAAAAAATCAAACTCAAATCTCATACACATACATATATATACGGTTTTATATACACACATATATATCACCATTTTTATTTTGTATCAAGACCCATTTCTTTTTAGATTTCAAGTGTGTGAAAAATTCCAAGATTCAAGAGAAACTTCAAATCATCAAGAACAACCAAGAATCAAGTGTGTGATTTAAACATAAAGTTTATACCTTCAAGATTTAAGAGAGTTTTTGGATGAGATTTTGATGATATGGAGCTTGAAATCACTTGAAAACACCTTGGAAACTCCTTTGGATCTTCACACCAACTTGAAATTAGCTTGGAATGGAGCTTGATTTTGAAGAACAAAGTTGCAAAGTTGAAGATGGAAGAGAGAAGGGGGGGTTACGGTTTTGGGAGAGAGAAAGTGTGAGGGAGTGGAGTGAAGTGTGAAGTTAGGTGTATATATAGGCCAAGATCTCTAGTGAATCTCCATAAGATCACAAAATCTTATAATATCTTGATGCATCCAAGAAAGATCAAATAGGATTATGCAAGATCTTGGAAATATTTTGGTGGGTTTACCCTTAATGTGACCGTGAATATCAAGGGGGGGGGGTTAAATGAAATTTTTTAATGGTAAAAATAGATAAAAACATGTATTTAACTGGATACCGGGTATTTTATCTAGCGTTTAAATCCCGGTTTATGGCGTTCTAAGTTATTTTTATTATTCTATAAAAATAAACTCGCCAAAATATTACTGAAATAAATTTCAGTTGCCGAGACTGGCTGCGTTGTCTGCGTTTTGTAGTAGAAGCACTGTGTTACGCAGTAACACGCGGTACGCGCTTAAACTTGAAAAATAACGTTTTTAAGCGTTTTAATTTATTTTTTAACACGAACATGACTAAAAATAAAATTTTAATCATAACAGAATATTTTTGGTATTTAAATATTATCCGGGCGGTCACCAACGTTCGTTTCGCAGTTTTGTCGCAAATAGTTCTAAAGTTCAAATAAACATGTTTTTGCCATACCGAATCCTTCGAAACTTATTTCTAAGTTATGTAAAGGGTATTTAGGGTATGTTTGGCTTATGTCACAGTTCCGGAGTGTACGTCGCGTTAAACTGATTATGTTTACGTAACGGTTTATGATTTCACTTCCATAACAGGTTTGAGAGTTCGGAATAGAACAATGATTGAAAATGTACTAATGTCACAAATAATTAAACAAATATTGAAATTAAAACACCATATTTTATTAAATACAACGTTGTTCGGAACAGTTACAAGGATTAAAATACACAGATGTCACATGCGGGATCGAGTGAAGGAAAAGCTGAATGAGTTTATAGGAGAATACAATGTTGATCCTGTCGTGGAATATGTGATGCGTCTGCTTGAATGTGGGAGGAGAAAAAACAAGTAAGGAGTGAGATGAATACTTTTTTGGGTGATGTCTAAGACTCCTTTGTATCTTGGTTATGGGATCATTTACAATCAAACCAAGATCTATACCCGCAGTCAAAAGAATCTCATCCTAGTGAAGTGGCCAAATAGAAACCTCAAGCCCAGCAAGTTGCAGTCAATAGCTCAGCACCCCAAGCCCAAACTCAGACTGACAAACCAAAATCGCTCATTGACAAGATAAACTATCTTTTGTGTTCTGAACATTGCAGGAATAAGGTTGCACAACTCAGGTGTTGGTGCATATTTTGTATGTCTGCCACTGTGCGAATAGGTTGGATAGAGCGTGTGTTGAATATTGTATAGATTAGTGTGAAAACGGACAAGGTTTTGTATTGTAAATGTACATTCATACGGATGGAGTCAATCTGTACGAATGGATATCATGACAGGTCCAAACGGATCTACATAGGTAGATCCGCACAAATGAGAAGATCCGTCCCAGGTGCTTATCCGTAGATAAAGTCCATCCGTGAATACTGATACATACTGATGGACTATGCCTATAAATAGGGATAAGGTCTTCTCATTTGAACAAGCTTTGGTTCCCAGAGGGGAAATGTTGTCCAATTGGTTTCGCGGGTATGCAACTTTAAATCATTGAATAGAAACCAGTTTAAATTAACTTGTTCGGTGTCGATTCTACTTCTACTCCTTTCTAGTCAATAATATCTCACCGAACCAGTTATCTCGGGGCCAAAACTCCGTCAAACTCGCCAGATCCTGGAATCTCAATTGGTATCAAAGCTACGGTATCGATTCAATTGATCTAACAGTCGATTGAATCACCTACCATCATAAATTTTAGATTTATAGGGAGTTTTGACATGAAACAACGAATAAACATCAAATTGAAGGTCAATTAACGGATGGATTTTGAAATTGAAGACATCATTATGTTCGTGATTGATTTTCGCACAATCTTATGAAGTTTCATCATTAAATTCGCAGAAATAAATATTCTGGATCGAAAAATGTGATTGGGAATGTTCTTGAGATGATCAGACATTTTCACACGGATGCACAGGTTCACACGAACCAGCAATCCAGGTTCGCACGAACCAATTGCGTAGGTTTGCACGAATCAAGCATATGTTCTTAAATGCCATTTGATCCAAAATCAATTCATTCGCACGGATGGACCTACTCCATTCGTACGAATGAGCAAATGCCTAAAAAATGCATTTTTGATCGCAATGAAGAGATGAGTCTCCAGAAGAAATTTGGTGATTGATGTTTTTTTCGAGTTTTTAACGACCAAGCTGGGTTGTTCGGAGACACCGTCTGGGGCTTCAGCGAACAGCTTTGATGATGAGATCACATATTGTGGAAATTAGTGGGGTAGTCATGATACTAATGCAGAATGATTATCATCTGGGTTATCGGACTATTAATGTGCCGTAACGAAAAATCCGCAACGATGAAAAAACTGAGTTTTGGGGACCAAAATATCATTTTTTTGGTTTAGTTGAGTTTTCTAGAGATAATAGAGGACTGAATTGCTCAATTTGAGGGGGAATTCAGTGATAAGACGTCAGAATTTGCCAAAATGAAGGGGAATAAAAATTTCATATTGAAATTCCAGCATTTTTGAAATTCGTGACGATGCAACAGTATTCGGGTGGTTCCGACTTTAGATTGACCGGGGATGTATAGGATCTGGATTCGTGATTTCGTGATCATACGAAGTTCAGACTCTACAGATCAGGGTCAGATTGACATCTTAGGGTTTGAGTCCCGGGTCTTCGTCAAGCTGGTCAGCAGGATTAGCATCAGGAGATGCATTTGTATTGTGGATATTTATACGATATCACAACCTTGTGATAGTCTAAAGTGTCAGAATGGTTAATCTTCGAGCAGAGGAATTGTTCTTCGGACTAACCGCCAGGGAATGAAGATGTTTATTGATTAAGTTACTGCCGGAACTAGCGGAGAAGACTATACATCTGTTATCATACCTGAAGAGGAAGAATGTGAATCTGGTCGTTAATGAATGTTTCTGAGATCTAAATGTGTTACCAGATGATTGGTTTTCCAATGAAGATATGCTGATTGTGGAGATTACCGTTTATACTGATCAATCATTCAAGAGTATGCTTAAAAGGATCACGAAAAATGGGATTTCAGATTTTCGTGGGTATTCATAAACTTGAAGGTTATTGCTGTAGTGTTCAAAGTTTCTATCAATTGCCGGTTTGGTTTTTGAACATTAGATGATAGAGAAGGCGAAATGCACGATGGGGATGAAATGGTATATCAAAAACCGAATGCGGATGTGGTTAAAGCCGAAACAGAGAAGCTGCATTGATTAGTTTCAAGTTGGTGATTATTTGTGAAGATTGCAGTACAGTAAATCAGAGGATAGGTCGGGAACCGTGCAAAAAAAGACCTGAATATTCATTTCAGGGGGAATTTGTGCATAATGAAGATAATGTAAACGTGAATCATCAATTAAGGGGGAATCGATTGAGGATTTCAAGATGCCCGATTGAAGTTGCAGAAAATTCAAAACACGGCTCTAAGTTTTCAAAGACACGATTCGACAGTGACGGCCAAGGGGGAATCTGTTGGTGCATATTTTGTATATCTGCCACTGTGCGAATAGGCTAGATAGAGCGTGTGTTGAATATTGTATAGATTAGTGTGAAAATAGAAAAGGTTTTGTATTGTAAATGTACATTCGTCCGGATGGAGTCAATCAGTACAAATTGATATCATGACAGGTCCGCACGGATCTACATATGTAGATCCGCACGAATGAGCAGATCCGTCCCAGGTGCTCATCCGTAGATAAAGTCCATCCGTCAATACTGATACGTACGGATGGACTATGCCTATAAATAGGGATGAGGTCTTCTCATTTGGACAAGTTTTAGTTCCTAGAGGGGAAATATTGTCCAATTTGTTTCGCTGGTATGCAACTTTAAATCATTGAATAGAAACCAGTTTAGATTAATTTGTTTGTTGTCGATTCTACTTCTACTCCTTTCTAGTCAATAATATCCCACCGAACCGGTTATCTCGGGGCTAAAACTCTGTCAAATTCGTCGGATCCTGGAATCTCATCAGGATACTCAACTCTAAATTGGTTAATGATTATAACAGTGCCATGACTCAATGCATCAGCCTTAGACAAAGCAACAAGTTGCATACTAAAAAGGTTTAAGCACAAAAGAAGGATATATCTCAGCTCCGCTTGGACGTAAATCAACAACAATGTTGGGTCCATGATTACAAACATAGACTTAATGTAAAAACCATGGAACGTGATTCTATGAGAGCTGAGCAAGAACTTCTGACTGGTAAGTATCAACAAAATGAAGTAATTATAAAGAAGTTTGATACATCCAGCAAGGTAGTTCAAGATGTTTGCAATGTGCAACTGGCATACAAAGGGAACAAGGGGAAGGGTTTGGGATACAATCAGGTTGCCCCACCATATAATCACAATTACACAAGAATTTCTGACACTGAGGAAGATCTTTAGAACGAACATCATATGGTGCATGGCAAACCTAGTGATCATACATCAGACACACGGGAACCGTCTTGTGCTGATGACTCTTCTAGTGATTCTGCTGAAGGTTCTGGTCTTTCATCTGATAAACCAAAACTCTCCGATTATGTCAAAGCTGATGAAGTGAAGACTGACATGAACAAGGCTCCTAGTACGCAAACTGAACAACTGAACCTTCTGTTAGTGCTGTAAAGGTTCTGAGAAAATAAAAGAAGCCGAAACAAGCAGGTCAAGGACGAGGAAAGGAGAAGTCTAAACATTAAAGTCAATCAAGCTCTCCGAGATCATCTACGGGCAGCAATAGTCCTCAAAAGGCTTGTGATGTGAGAAATGCTTTTGTTAAGCCAGTCAATAATGGAAAATGTGAGAAATTTGCATTAACTGTGCTACCAAAGCCTTTAGAAAGACATGTGAGATTTATGAATAAGACATGCAGTTAAGCAATACAAGAAGAATCAAAAGAAATCTCCGCAACAGAAGGCCCCTGGAAAAGACAAGTATAGACATCTGAATTCATCCTCGTTTGCAAGAAATGTGAAAGGAAATCAAGCACATAAAGGATTAGTTCATCCTCCAGGGCCTGCAAGAGCTACACAAGCTGATCAGAATGCCTTCTATGTGAAGAGACAAACATGTTTCAATTGTAGCATTCCTGGTCATATTGCTCGGAACTGCACACATCTTCCCTATTATGCTCAAAATTAGAATGTAACACCAAAGGATAACTATCATTCTAACCCAACGAAGGTATCTTCACCTAAGGCAATGAAGAATGTGAATCCCAAGGTTAAACCATCTGATGCGGATTGAAATGCTGCTAAAAACAAACGCAAGGTTGTTCAGGAACAAAAATATGCTTCTAAAACTAATAAACCTGAACCAGCTAAAGTTGCTCAACCAAAATTAATAAACACGTTTGTTAAGCTGAAATAAATTCGGAAACCCCAACACAAAGTAGCAGCATCCCCAATCTTAGAAACCAAAGGGGACATGTGTCTGAAAGAAGTGTCTTATTTTGATGCTTCTGGAAAACCTATGACCACGATGGCTTGGGTACCAATGTCTTACTGATCTCTTTATTTTTCAGGGACAACCAAGGAGGAGCTGTTGATAATCCTTGGAATGTTAATAGCGGTTGTTCCAGAGATGTAACAGGTAACATTTCACTATTGCAAAAAGTTCATTATTTTTACAGATGATATGTTTCATTTAGAGGAGATAAGGGAGGTAAGATAAGATCAAGAAAAAGGTACAATTTAAATTTCTTGCTTTAATTTTAACATTGATTAGTCTTCAATCTAATGACAGAATGGTTAAGAAAAAACAACAAAAATATTTTTTTTCTTTCGTTTATAACTTTGTACATACGTTTTCGTTATTAGGTAAATTTGCGCATAAAGTGTGATGCACAAATTTAGGGGGGAAGTGTATATATGCATTGTTTTAGGGGAGAAAATGAGAAAAATACAAAGACATTTGAAAAACAGAAAAATCCAAAAAGATTTTGTTGCATCAAATGGGAAATGAAATAAAAGTTCGTGTTAAAGGGCTTGATTAACACATGTAAGGTGTTATAGTTGAAATGACTAGGATCTATTGTGATATGTTGGTTGGCTTAACGCTCAAAAGAGATAAAAGATACCAAGTGATATAAACATAACGAGCTATACACCATGTGGGCAACATAACATCGTCGTATGATTTTATGGTCTTAAATCTTGCATTGATAGATAGCCAGCGTCTAAGGTTTCGGGTCTTTATGCTGTTGAGTCATCCGGGGATATCCTGGTTGTCCTTATGTTGCATCCACATTATATGTAGACCTAGGCACAGTCAAGATATCTTAAAAGAGCCAAAAAGAGGCCAAAAACCTTATAGGAAGATAAACTCAAATTGAGGGAATTCCTGTGTGCTTTTAAAGCAAAATTCATATCAAACAGGTATTTGCCTAACCCTCGTTGAACACAATATTTGTCACTCTACTGTACGAAAGTACTGAACTGTTCACCAATAGTCTGACGTTGTAAAAACGAAAGGATGAACTTAGTATACTCACCCGCTACGATGAATCGTTGTGCTTACCTTGATCGCGGGGGTATGTCATGGTATGGGACACACGGGTATTATATTATTATATTACCTTAAGGATATCACAAAGTTGAAAAAATTGAAAGTTGAGCGTTAGGTTTAAGAGGACAAACATATTGGCAATCGCATAGAAAAATCTGAATATGAGTACTGAAAAGTATTCCTTGGTCTGCCTGAAAACGATTTTGATTCCATTGCAATTGTAACTGTATATTATATCTGTTTGAGTTAGTTTCTTCGTTTTTGTTTATATCTTATATTTAAAAACATTAAAAAATAGAAAATTTAAAAATCCAAAAATTGTGTCTTGTTTTAAAGGATCAAAAATCCAAAAATTGTGTCTTGTTTTATAGAATCAAAAAATCCAAAAATAGAGTGTTTTATTTGTTTTATTAAAAATTTAACCGTTCTTGAAGATTTGATTGATCAAAAAAGTTGAAAGAGTTTGAATTGTGAAATCCGAGTACAAGTACTTGGATGTACCAAGTGTTCATATGGTATTTTCCTTTATTGCATAGAAATGTTTGCTTATGAACTTCTGAGCATGTGCAGAACTTGATTTTAATCAAGAAACAGTGGTTGATGAAGAATGAGATGCTGTTAGTTGCTGACAAGCATGAAGCATCATGACAAAGTCTACTTGAGTCAGAAGAACCGGATAGGAAGTGCCGTCTGACAATGAAAACATGTGAAGAAGTATCTGTGAACCTGCTTGAAAGAGAAAGATTAAAGAAGAAAAGAGCTAACGAGAATCCTCCTCACGCGTTCTTTTTAACAAGATATTCAAGCAGATACTGATCGTGATCCTAATTTGAATCTAACCACAAGAGAAGAAGAAAGAGACCCAGTGCTAAGAGTTCAGAAGTCAAGAACTTCCTCAACACCTACAGCATAGCGACAACCATAGACTTCGTTGAAGACGTTGCTGAATTCATGATATGAAGACAATTTGAAGCATTAGTCTAGAGGGATTGTTAGGCCCTAGAAGTGTGAGACTGATGCATCAAATATACGTAACAGGTTATGGTAGCGAACAGGGCCTTACGAGTTAGTTTATATTAGGTTTTGGACCTTTAAAGGCGACAGTGTTGAGATATTTGGGGAGGTGAAGTCTCTCGGTTTCTTTTGGTTGAATAATAGGTCCAAACATTGCAACTTAGTTTGGAGAGATTGATGTAGTTACCCCTTGTATATGATGTAATTGTTCTTTGGTGCGGTCCTGCGCTTTTTGGTCAGGCCGACCGTTTTAATGAAGTTTACCTTTTAAAAAAAAATTAATCATCACTCTCCATCGTTATTCATTAAACTCCTGTGCTAACTTCGAAACTATTGTGCTGATTAGATATATACATATGATACTAGTTCAAATAAATGTGGAGATTAAACATCTGTGCTCATTGATACGTGCCAAAGTCTAGTCAACCTACACATCCACCACTTTACCCACAATCTTTACACGTTGCCATGCATCAACTTTTTATTTGTTTTGTGTTAGTTATTTTATAAACCTCTTAGAGTAGTGGTAGTCATGTTCTTATTAACTCCCATTTCAGTTATTCCCTTATGTAGCCTATAAAAGGCATTGCAAGTTTATCATTGAAGGATAGCAGAAAATTAAAGTGAATTTGTTCTTGTTCTTTGTCTTGTTTCTTGGAGCTTGACCCCCTCTAAGGGTTATCTATCTTGGGAGATTGACCATCTCGAATCCGGTCTCTATCAATTGGTGCTTTCATTCTCGATCATCATGCCTCCTCGTACAAGCTTCGAAGAAGGCGTCACGACCTTAGTTGACATGGTCGACCGGCTAGTGACCCAACAAGAAGCTATTGCCGCCCAACAAGCCTCGCATACCATGTCAATGTTTGACACCATGTGGAGTTTTCTCGCGGTACAACAACAACAACTCTTGTTTTTTTGTGCCCGACTCGGCCTAGAACCTCCACCTCCATTGCCCACTCGACCACCATCTCCACCTCCACTCCCCGCTCGACCACCGCCGCCACCACTGCCAAAACTCATACCCACACGGACCACATTCTCTACACCAAAAACAATACCGGTATCAAAATTGCCACCAAAACCTACGCCGTCACCGGAACCGTATGTACAATCACCTGCCCTTACACTTTCACAAAAACCATCCCCACCATTACTCGGCTCTAACAACCTCGCCCATGCGATCGACAAATCAACATCATTGGAGGTTACTAAAGAATCAAATTTTGGTTTAGATGTTGAAGACCTTGCAGAAGTTGTGGCTGTGAACGTCAACAATAGGTGGAACTTCACAAAGGAATCTTCATTGGTGTGTTATAGGAGTCTTGAAGAAAAGAAACCTCCTGTGCCCTTGATAAACGAGGATAAAGATCTCGTAAACGGTGCCACCCGGAGACACGAATGGCGGCCACCATGGTGCGCCGTCGATACCGCACCAAATGCCAATGGGAGATTTGAGTGGCGACCGCCGTGGCAAATTCGTTTCGTTCTTGAGGACAAGAACGTTTTGAAGCGGTGGGCAATGATACGTGCCAAAGTCTAGTCAACCTACACATCCACCACTTTACCCACAATCTTTACACGTTGCCATGCATCAACTTTTTATTTGTTTTGTGTTAGTTATTTTATAAACCTCTTAGAGTAGTGGTAGTCATGTTCTTATTAACTCCCATTTCAGTTATTCCCTTATGTAGCCTATAAAAGGCATTGCAAGTTTATCATTGAAGGATAGCAGAAAATTAAAGTGAATTTGTTCTTGTTCTTTGTCTTGTTTCTTGGAGCTTGACCCCCTCTAAGGGTTATCTATCTTGGGAGATTGACCATCTCGAATCCGGTCTCTATCACTCATTCATCATTAATTTCAGAAGTTTTTACAATTGTCTTTTTGTGCTAATATCAAACCATTGGTTTAACAAAATTCAACTAAAAGCATGTGCACATGTTTCTTGGTGTGTGGTCTTTCCATTATGTGTTTTTTTACATAATAATATAAATTATTCAACTATAACCTGCCTCACAACTTTCCTTATTAGTGCATGTTTGTGACCCAGGCTTATAGCTCGGTGGTCATGAGAAGTGATAGAAGACCTCTGGTCGAAAGGTTACCGGTTCGATTCCTGATCCTGGCCGGGTTTTACCGGTCCTGCACTGTCATGGGGTTAGGTTTTCCCCGAAACTGGTGGTTTGATGGGCTAGGGGCTTTATGCGTGCGGAATAGAGGTCGCCGCGGGTAACCTTTCAGCCAGTGGCGGACCCAGGAACTTTTTCATGAGGGTGCGGAATATTTTTAAAGTTTTTAGGCCCCTAGGTATATAAAAAAAATTCGGTATCGGGTCGGGTCATGTAAAACAAAAGAACATCAAGCTAAAATTTATATAATCATCAAAAAACGTCAAACGTTGTTACAAACATATTTAAAATGTCGTCCTACGTGTTTTCATTTTTTTTTTAAATCTATCCAAAACATCATCTAGAGCTACTTTTCTAAGCAAGTATTTCTCTACATAACATATACAACTAATTTTCAACACTAAACAATTAAACAATCATCACCAAACTTCATAATTTTCAACTTTAAAATCAAGCACTAGTTTCAATTGTTGATTTCTTGTAACTAACCATTTAAACACACTAAACTTTAACTAAAACAATAAAATCAGCCAACGAAAGTTTCAAAAAACAACTAAAATTTCAAACTTTTTTAACAATTTCATTTCTCGTAAAATCGAAATAAAACAAGAAAACAACAAAATAATCGAACCATACCCCGGAAAAGTGACAAAGATGTTGTTTTCGTGAGTTTGGTGGCCGTAATTTACTATTCTCCGGCGAAATCCGAAGTTGTTGTTGCCTGATTAAGACTTTTTGTGTGCTGTTGTTGGTGTCGTGGGTCTGGGATCACAAAACAAAGAGCGGAACGAGAGAAAGGGAAAGGGCGGTGGGTTGGGTTTATTATATTTTAGTTCAAATTAGATTATTAGATTGGGTTAGGCTTGGGCTGTGGAGTGTTTATTAGGCTAAAGGCTTAGAGAAAGTTAATTGGGTTAAGTGATAGTTAATTAGGTTGTTTTTTTTTTAAATCAACGTTTACATATTTTTAATAAATTAATAAGATTTTTTTTCTGAGGGGGGCGATCGAAAATTTTTAAGGGGTGCGGACAAAAATTTTCAATGGGTGCAGTCAGGATTTTACCGGGAATTTAGCACTAAAAAATTATTTTTCAAGGGGTGCGCCCGCCCCCACCTTAAAGAATATGTGAGTACGCCCCTGCTTTCAACCATTGGGTGCCGCGTACGAAGTACTTGACATTTCTTATGTTTGCCGTTAAAAAAAAAAGCTATGTTTGTGCTAACATTGTTTGTCTCATAGTTTCTTAATTGTTTATCATAACATATTAATACAAGTAAATGCAAATGATGTGCTGGTTTATATAATTGATGTGTTGATTTTGCAAATGATGTGTTGGTTTATATACTTGTCCAAATTAATATGCTGATTAAAAGTATGTGTTCAACCATCACTAATATCATGATTCGTTCGATTAACTGCACAATGTTTCTTCCTTTTTTATGCTTTTCCTCTTTGATCAGTGGAAATATCTAAAAAGCTTAGATGGATGATTAAAAACAAAATCCCACTACTAGAACGTATCTACGACAATTGATTTGCAACTATTTTTTTATCAATGGGGATCTCACCTTGTGGATAATTTTGCTGGCTCATAGACATAGTTGAGGTAGTCGGTTATTGGATAATGAAAATCAGAAGATATTCAAGGGATTTTTAATTTTATTATTTTTTAAATATATAGTTAGTACAATTAATAAAATGCTCTTAGACCACCCGTAGTGGGGCGGTATTTTAAAAAAATTTAAAAAAAAACGCCGCAAAACGCCCCCCCCCCCCCCTTACAGCAGGCGTTTTTGGGCGTTATTTTTGAAAAAAATGGACGTTGGCGTTTTAAATAAAACGCTGAAAATTTACTTGGGCCAAGAGATGACCGTTGCCAACGGTCAAATGTTTCAATTTTTTTTTAATTCCAAAATTTACCCACTATATAAATAATACTCACTTCTTCCTATTTTTTATAAAAAAAATCACACTTTCTCTCCTACTTCTTCTATATTTTATACAAATATGCATCTATTCCGACCCCCCTTTGGTGTCCCCGCAAGACCCATGAACCCGAACACAACCCAACCGCAACACCCGTATAACCTTCAAGACTTGGACCCGAGCGTTTTAACGTACGCGGCTTACTTAAGTGGCGCCACTCCGTTCATGCCTCCCACCTTCGGCTATGGTCAAGCCGGCGGGTCGCAACCTTCACAACAACAAGCCGAACCAGATGTCAATGTCGATGTCGATGTCGTGGCGGAGACGCAACCCGAACCGGTGCCAGAGAAATCGAAACGCGGCAGAAGGTCGCATAAGAAGAAGGAAAAGGACGAACCTCGACGTACAAAAACGGTCATTAAATGGACGAAGGAGGAGGAATTCACGTTGACTCGGGCGTGGCTCGACGTTTCGGAGGACCACGAAACTGGTAACTTTTATATTTTATTTTTTACTTATATTTTTAACACACAACTTATATTTTTACTTTTATTTTTTCAATTTGTAGCAAACTTTCAAAAGGGCCCCGTTTTTTGGGATAGGGTTCGTGCACTCTTTTATAGCACGTGGGGTCAAGGCGAACATCGGGACAAAGATTCCATTTCTAGCAAATGGACCGACATCAACAACAAGTGTCATGCCTTCCAAGAAGTGTACCAACGTAACTTCGATAATCGCCCGAGCGGTGAAGCTGACGTCGGGGTTTTAACGAGGACTTTGGACGAGTTCGAGAAAACGAAATGCCCTTTCCCGTACTATAAGTGTTGGGATCTACTACGAAAAAGTCCAAAGTGGGCGCTAGTAGGTACCATGACGTCTAGTAGTAGACGTCGAGCTAAACGGTCAAAAACATCATCCTCTGTTGACCCTGAAACACCGACATCGGATGCCCGCAATGTCGATCTAAATGAGGTGGTGGACGTTGACGAGTAATTTGAAGAAGAGTTGACCCGACCGCCCGGTAGAAGAAAGGATAAGCGAACCGGGAAAAAAACGGTGGAGTCGTCTTCCGATCTCGAGTTGAAGGAAGACTTCGAGGAGATGAACCGTCGTCTCCAAGACATTCGCGACCTCGGCCACCAACGTTATGAGATTATGAAACAACGAGTGGCCGAAACAAAAAAGTTTAACGAGATGCAAGAGGCGAGTCAAATGGAAAAGGACATTGAGTTTTTGTCCAAACCGATCGACCACCTCCAAGGCGACGCGTTGATCCTTGCGCAAATGCATCGGCAAAAAATTCGAGAAAAATATGGACTCTATATCATCTTCTTTTTTTTTCTTTTTTTTCGGTTTTTTTTATTTTCTGTTTTTTTTTTCGGTTTTTTTTTTATTTCAAGTAGTGTAATTTTTATTTTTAATTAATGAAGATTTTATGTTTTAAATTAAAAAAAATGTGAAATGATTGCATGGGCGTTATTGGGCATTATTCCCACTACGCCACTTTTGCAGTAATGCCCCATGCTGACTGGACTGCCACGTGTCGAATAATGCCCCATGGTGGTGGCATTATTTGGCTAAACCACTACACATGGTCTTATAACTACTAATTTGTAAGACTAATACTAACGGGCTTATGTGCAATTAATATCATCCATTGATTAAAAATTTAGATAGTGAAGGGGTATGGTCCCAAATCTCGCGTCAGCACGACCGCGAGTGACCATGACCCTTATCAAAAACCCCCACCAGCAAGAACTTATATGTGTCCATGCGGGCACGCGCGAACACAGCGGTTGAAACCAATCTGTCCATTGATGAGAAGACTTACCTTAAGTACGAGAACACATGTTACGCATAGAGATGCGGCCTGGCACCGCATCATATGAACATTTTCGTCACGACAAGGGATCTGGACAACAGTAACAGTCACTAAATGGCGATGCCGCACGACACCGCATTCCGCATACATCTTGGCCAGCGATGCGGCCTAGCACCGCATCCTGCCTACAACGCAAGTGGGTCTGACACTCAGAGCAAGTGGCACTGAGAACAGTCGCCTACTAGCCCACACGTGTGCAACAGTCTGACACCACAGCAGGACGTGGCATCACCACCATAACTGACAGGTCTGACACACCTACAAAAGACTGTGCGATGTCAGACTAGCTACTCAACTACCCTCCTTCACTCCTCGGCTATAAATACCCATCCCAAACCAGGTTTGAGGGATCACTTCTCAACTCTCTCACTACTACTACTATCATACTTTGCTTCCCAAGCAAACTACTGATTCTCACGCCGGAGAGTGGTAACAAGGAGCACCCCCCAATGCATCCTCCTTGTTACGAGTCACGGCTTGTTTCCTTGTGCAGGAAACCAACCAGCGGACGATCCAGCCAGCGATCCTTGGAAAGAAGGGATTAACCCTACTTGACGAGACCAGTGTGTTAACCCCACCCGGTTAACCATTGTTTCATCATTGGCGCCCACCGCTACTCTTAGCACTTTTTTCAACCATCCCTTTCTCTCCAAAGATTATGTCTAATCGTCTAAACAACACTACCGGGGATAACCTAAATCCCGCAAACCAAGGTCCTACGGGGACCATTCCCCTAGCCCCAAATGTTGAACATATTGGCACATCAATGCAAGGGGGCGCATCCCTTACGTTCGGACACGATTTATCACAGTACGCTTCTGTGATACCTACAGGCATGAACCTTCATACCTGGTACGACCAGCAACAAGCTCTGCTGGCCGCAACATACAACAGAGCTTGCGCAGAAGCGCAAGTATCTGCGGGGCCTACCCCAGCACCACATACCCCTGCGGGTCGTATTTTACAATACGACGGCAGGGCCCCAACACATCCAGCCTCCAGAAGCAGGCAGGAAGACCGCGGTTCCTCTTACTGCGACGTCCGCACACTTGATGAGGACGATTCCTCGTATGGGTCCCGCCGCAGGGGCCATATACATAGCCGCCTAGGCCCGCATGGCGAAACTAGGCGACAGTCTACAGCCCACCATGGCCCCGGCATCCATAGCCGGCTGGGACCTCAGTCCCACCATGAAAGGCAAGGCCGTACCGATCCAGACGACGGTACATATGGCGGGGAGTCTCATGCTACCAGCAGTAGACCGGGAGGACGCAATTATGTTCCTCCCACTCAAACCCGCACCACATACCTCCGGGCCGCAAAGCGCCACCAGAGCCAACCCTACAGGCTGAAATCTGCGGCTGAAAACTCCAAATTTGTCCCGCATATTGCCAACGCCGATGACACCACCACCAAATTCCCATTAAACATTAGGAAATACAACGGTTCGGCCGATCCAGATGACCACATGAACATCTTCGTCGGAGGTGGGATGAACCCACTTGGTGTCAGTTTTTCCCTCAGACCCTCACAGGTCTGGCCAGGGCTTGGTTCGATTCTTTGCCAGTGGGGTCACTAACCTCATTCGAGGACTTACAAGCAAAGTTCCTCGCACATTTTTGCCAGCAGCGACGTCATGAACGTGATTCTATGGACGTCATGAACATCTGGCGCAGAGACAACGAATCGCTTGAGGCGTACGTTGTCCGTTACAATAAAGAGTGCCTGGAGATAGGCGACATTGCAGACCAAATGGCACGCAACCATTTCATTGTTGCCGTTAAAGACGAACAAATGGTTATGACTATCTCCGGCAAGGACGGCTTGCCTAAGAAATGGGAAGATGTCATGGCTGCGGTCAAGACATACGCCCAGACTCAGCGGTCCCTCAAACCGTACGTATCAAAGGCACAGCCCCAAACGGAAGGCCAGTCATCCCACCAAGAACACAAGCGCAACAACAAGCGCAACCGGGACACATGGAATCGCGGCAGCGATCCCAAACCATATGTCCCGCGGAACAACCAGCCCGACGCAAGGGCTACAATCAACGCCCAGCATGAAAACCGGGCGTCAAAGAAAGAGTCTCGGGACCGTAGCTGGACCGAGATCAACCAGTCGCCAAGCGACGTCCTCCTCACGGACGCGCAATTCCTGCGACCGGCCCAACCGATGAAGTCCAAGAAGAACCAAGATCCCGCACTCTATTGCGAGTATCACAAGGACTCGGGCCACACAACAAACAACTGCATCAGTCTCCGACTGGAGAATGAGCGAGTACTAAAAGAGGGGAAACTGCAACACTTGTTGTCAGGCGCGCAAAAACCTACCAAGCGCATCACCCCCCACAACGAGGGCACCTCCACGGGTAAAAGGACCATGTACGTGGCCTCAACCCATATGATAAATGGAGGACGAGGAAGACCGCGCAAGGCGGCAAGAAGACCAGACAATGACTGGAAAGACGAGCAAGTGGTCTTCCCAAAAGTCCGAGGCAGACCGCGTGACAGGCGCGCCGTCGTTATCACAGGACACCTGGCTCACTACTGCACCGAGCGATTATTCATTGACCCGGGCAGTACATCTGATATTATATACGAGCAGTGCTTCAACCAATTCGATCAAGAAGACAAAGATCGGTTGCAGCCGGTGGACTACCCGTTGGCTGAGTTTGAAGGGGAAACCGTATTCCCCCTGGGCCAAATTACTTTCCCTGTGCGCCTCACCAACGGAAGGTACACAAGAACGGAGGAGGTAAACTTTATGGTTTTACCTCACACCTCCAAATACGACGTACTTCTCGGGAGGGAGTCCTAGGGCGACTTCAACATGATAACATCCGTCCCCCACTCTGCCATCGGTTTCCCAACCGAGACGGGGATCGCGATCATATACGCCCGGAGGGAAGTTATGTCTACGGACGATCTGCGTCCGGCCAAGGTAGCAAGGCCTACTCCCAACACTCAACAAGAAAAATGGGTTCTTAACGTAAGACACCCAGAGCAAACAGTTACGTTGGGCCACGCCTTGTCCCCTACTATCAAAGCGCACCTAAAGCAGCTTCTCTTCAGGAACCAGGATATTTTTGCGTGGACCCCCGCAGATATGACAGGGGTACCACGTGAAATCGCGCAGCACTTCTTGAATACCATGCCAGGTATCAAGCCGGTGATCCAAGGCCAACGCCACCTTGGATCAGCAAAGAACCAGGCGATGCATGAGCAGGTCCAAGAGCTGCTCTCCGCAGGCATCCTGCGGGAAGTCAAATACCAGACTTGGTTATCAAACCCAGTCATGGTAGAAAAACCATCTGGGGGCTGGCGCATGTGCGTCGATTATAAAGATCTCAACAAAGCCTGCCCCAAAGATTGTTACGCACTTCGGGAGATCGACGAAAAGGTCGATAACCTCGCACCATTTCGGTGGAAGTGCTTCCTCGATTGTTACAAAGGCTACCACCAGGTGCAGATGGCAATCGAGGACGATGATAAAACGGCATTCCGCACTCCTACCGGGAACTACTGCTACACAAAAATGCCGTTCGGGTTGCGCAACGCTCAAAAATGCCGTTCGGGTTGCGCAACCTATCAAAAGTTGATAAACGACACTTTTCGCGGTCAAATCAGCAAAAGTGTCGAAATCTATATGGACGACCTGGTCGTCATGAGCATGGAGGAAGACACCATGCTCAACGATATTGAAAGAACATTCCAAACTCTGCGAAGCGTCAACATGAAGCTCAACCCAGGGAAATGCTCGTTTGGAATGGAAGAAGGCAAGTTCCTTGTATTCATCGTAACCAAATATGGATTCAAGGTGAACCCGAAAAAAGTACAGGCGATCGAACGCATACCATCGCCTTCTACGATGAAGGAAATGCAACGACTAGCCGGCAGGCTAGCCGCACTAAATAGATTCTTAGCCAACCATGCAGCTAAGTCTTATCCTTTCATCAAGACCCTGCGGAGCTGCTTAAAAAAGGAACAATTCCAATGGACCGCAGAGGCCGAAAAAGCTTTCCAGGAGATGAAAGAGTGTTTGATTCAACTCCCAACTCTAACCGCACCACGTAAGGATGAACCACTTATCTTGTACTTGTCTGCCGCGGACAACGCGGTAGGCGCGGTACTCATAGTGGAGCGAGAAGGAGTTCAAACACCCATCTACTACATCAGTAAAATGCTCAACGACCCAGAGACGAGGTACTCCATCATGGAGAAGTTGGTATTAGCACTGGTACACGCGTCAAGACGGTTGCGACGTTACTTTGCAAACCACGCCATAACGGTGTTAACCAACTATAGGATCGGCCCGATCCTATCAAAACCCGACATCTCTGGTCGATTAGCAAAATGGGCAATTGAGCTGGGCGCACTTTCATTGAACTATAAGCCGCGCCCCGCATTCAAAGGCCAGGTCTTGGCTGATTTCGTGGCTGAGGTACCAGCAAATCGCATTCAAGAATGCGAAGAAGAGCAAAACCCTACATCGCCACCATCCTCCGCAGAAACTTGGGCGCTATATACAGATGGTGCATCCAACGAAGATGGTGCAGGTGCAGGTCTGCGACTCGTCAGCCCTGATGGCCAAGAGCTTACCTATGCAATCCGCCTCGATTTCAAAAGCACGAATAACGAGGCAGAGTATGAGGCTCTACTGGCAGGGCTGCGTCTGGCAGTGAAACTCGACGTCCAACATTTGGAGGCACACGTCGACTCACTATTGGTTGCAGGGCAGATACGCGGCGACTATGCCGCAAAAGGGGATATCATGATCCTCTACCTCGAACAAGCCTTGCAACTGAAATCAAAGTTCACTTCCTTCAATATTCGCCATATCAACAGGAGTGATAATAAACCCGCGGATGCACTATCAAAACTTGTATCCACCAGCTTCCAACACCTGGCAAAAGAGGTACGCATCGAAATTCTGCAAAATCCCTCAGTACCCCTGCGCCAAGTCAATGTCATCCAGTACGGTACAACATCCTGGATGACACCGATCATTGCATACTTGCAATCAGGTGTTACTCCCGAAAGCAAGGCAGAGGCACGTAAGTTGCAATACAAAGCGTGTCATTACCAAATGGGAGACGGTATCTTATACCGAAAATCATACCTGGGGCCACTACTACGATGCGTCGACCCCCAAGATGCCACATACCTTATCAGAGAAATTAACGATGGAATATGTGGCATACATGCAGGCCCACGCATGGTGGTTGCCAAAATCATGAACGCCGGGTACTACTGTCCCGGCATGCACCTAGATGCGGTCAAGGTCTTGCGCAAGTGTTTCAATTGTCAGCGGCACGCTCCTAAAACCTTGTGCCCCAAGAATAACCTGATCCCCGTCACCACTGCATGGCCATTCCAAAAATGGGCAATCGATGTGGTGGGACCTTTTCCAGACGCACCAGGTGCAGTGAAGTTTATCATAGTGGCTGTTGATTACTTTACAAAATGGGTAGAGGCAAAACCGCTCGCCTCAACCACCGCTATGATAACAAGGAAATTCGTCTGGGAACATATCATCTGCCGTTTCGGTCTACCAATGTGCATTGTTACTGACAACGGTACCAACTTCGCTGCCGATGACTTTCAAAAATGGCTAAAGGAGCTAAACATTGAACACATATTCTCCTCAGTGGCGCATCCGCAAGGGAATGGCTAAGTCGAGAGTATCAATAAAAGTTTAGTCGAAGGCATCAAAGCACGATTGGGAACAGCCAGACGCGGCTGGGTTGATGAACTCCCAAGTATCTTATGGGCCCACAGGACAAACCCAAAGACAAGTAACGGTGAGACACCCTTCAGCCTGGTCTATGGCACTAAAGCGGTGATCCCCACAGAAGTAGGCCTCCCTTCACCGAGAATGTTGGCTATCAACAAGATAGACAACAATGAGGAACGCAGGGTTAACTTGGACCTCCTGGAAGAAAGGCGTGAAAACGTTGCCATCAATGAGGCCAAGTACAAAACCAAACTTGAAAAGTACTACAATGCACGCGTCCGCATTTGTACCTTCAACCCGGGAGACTACGTCCTTCGTGACAATGAAGCGTCTAACGCGGAACGCCCAAGAAAACTTGCCCCCAAGTGGGAAGGACCCTACCTCATCCAAGAGGTCCTGGGCAAAGGCGCATATAAACTGCAAACATTAGAGGGCGAAACTATCGCACGCACATGGAATGCACAGCAGCTTCGACGCTGTTATATGTAAGCCATGTTTTTTACATTCACCATGTAACCTATCGGGCCGCAGGCCATTTGCAAATAAATAAATGAACGATTCAATGCAATATTGTTTATTTACTTCTATTACAAATGCGTGTTCCACTCTGCGGTATCTACAAAAACAGATTGGCAAAATCTCCATTCGCGATACCCACACAGAGTGGTAACCACACGCAACTATTGTAATAGGCCAACAATGGCAAAGCATCAGCTGCCTATCCGCTTGGATACGCGAATTCGGTTTTCACAAAGCCTACACAATTCCTAAACCCTAACGGGATAAAAACAGAAATTGACTAATACTCATACGACAAAGGTATAGAGTATACTTAACCGCACTTTACAGCTGGTAGAATTCTTCATACTTGCATATCACCAAGGTATGCAAAAGGAAAATACAGATTGTGTTATATACAATAACATCAATTCATACAAGTTCAAACATGCAAGTAAAAAAAACACTTGTACAACTTGAACAAAACGGTTAAAACTTTATATTCAAAAAATTCCTACACCCACGCGGTGCACAAGGGATTTACATAAGGTTTTTAACTGTTACATTGAGGAAACAAAAAAGGCACGCAGGCCAGCCTAGTCTTTCTTTGTACCGTTGGAACCCGCACCATCCTTGTCCTCAACAGCAGGCTTTTCCTCATCTTCTTCATCAGCATATAACACCCGCAAACGGTCTACATAGTCTTCCGCTTCGAGGCATCTCTCAAGTTCCTCAAGAGCGGCAATGGACGTGTCGTTGTAAGCCGCAAGAGCGGCAGCAGGAAGCGCTTCAGTGTCCACACCATGGAACCCAGACCTTTCATTAGTATATTTGCCCTGGGCCAAAACATTTATGTGCGTCAAGGATGGACGTAACAATCTGCGAAACAAAAATAGTACGGTTATCAAAGGGAAATCTAAAAAAGATAACAAAGGCAACAGATACTTACATGCCCGATACCGTGCATGCGCATCCATTCGCGATCATCCTTGAGCAGATCGAGGGAAGAAGCAAGGCTATCTCTAGCCTCTGCAACCTCCCTCGCCTGCGCTTCAGCATCGGCAGCACGGGCACCGATCTCCTCAATAGCGGCTACCCGGCTCCGCACTTCAGCCTTTTAACAAAGAAATCACAAGTACACAAGTTAATCAACATACTTGTGAGAGATATATGCAAATTCAAGAGCAAAAGAGATTCATACCTGGAGGCCCTGAACAGTTTTGTCCAAATTACTGCGGTCAGCATTTGCCCTTTCAAGAGCCTTCGCAGCACGGGCCTCCGCCTCCTTGGCCTCTTCAAGAGCCTTTGCAAGGCGAGCTTCCGCCTCCTTGGCCTCTTTGGCAGCCGCATCAGCTGCGGTTTTCTCCTTAATCAAAGCAGCATTCGCTGCCTTGGCATTGGTAAGCTCCTGGCGAACACGAAAGAGAGTTTCATTCTGTTTGGCCCAAGATTCTTTCCAAGCCTTGCGCTCATCAGAAAGTGTCTTGCGCTCATTAGAAAGAGATTCTTTCCAACTCTTGCGCTCATCAGAAAGCAATTTTGCAAGGGTACGAACCTGTTTAAGCTCAGCAGTTGCAGCCCACTCTTCAGTCTGCTTACGCTTTTCAAAGGCAGCCTTATCCCTTTCAAGCTGCTCTGCACCCTCACATGCAGCCTTCACCAACTCTTCGGCCTCAGCCCGCAAGCGCGCATTTTCCTCCTCCTTGCGCCCCAGCACCTTGTAGTTTTCCATAACGGCATTTGCCATTATGGAACTCCCCACAAGCATGGAGGAGAGTTGATTAATCTGAACCTCACTTGGCAAAGAACGGGCCCGATTGACTTCAAAAGGGGTGCCCAAACCACCCAAAATCTCCCTACACGCGGAATATCATCCCCTTGCATTACAGTCCATGGGGGGCGGTGATAGGTCATGGCCCGGTCTTCAGTATAGGTGCGGTAATAAAACTCCAATTCAGACTCTTCAGGCTGAATAGGAGTCCCTGTAAAACCCGCACCCCCAGAAGCGGAACCAGAAGCCTTCTCAGCAGCGGGAGATTTCTTCCCTTCAGTATAAGCAAACTTCAGGTTCAGATCATCAGTGTCCTGCGGCGAGATCAGATTATCATGGGAGTCCACCGTGTCATAGATCTGAGCCACAGGCCCCTTCCCAGTATCCTCCGCCCGCGCAGAGGGCTCAGGCACCACCTTAACCCCCGCATCCGCAGCTGTGTCACGCGGGGGAGAATGAGGAGCATCAAAAATAGAAAACCCTTCATCTTGTGGTTCTGTAAACGAAGCATAAACAATTTAAACTACAAGTACAAAGACAAAATACTTGTACAAATTATGAATCGCTTACCAGAAACAACCACAGGTTTCGCAGGTCCCACAAAAGCCGCCCGTTTGGTCTGTATCTTTGGACGTTTCTTCTCACCAGCATCAACAGCCTTCTCTGCCTTTCTCTTCTTCTTCTCATCAGCAGGCTTGGAACCCGCAGAGGTCCCACCTGCAGCTACACCACCACCTAGAACACCCAAACCCTCAAGGGTGTCAGATACTACCACGTAATCGGTATATCTGCGGAAATAAGAACGACAGATACCTGCCGCCTGCGGCACCAACGGAGGAACAACGGCAGCCTGAGGTCTTTTCTTGCCGCGACCCCGCACAAACTTCTCTACATGCTTTTTCTCCGCATGCTTCTTGGGAACACCCTTCAACTCAAATTTACCCAGGACTCCAAGAGTACCTGCGTTTGGATCATCAAACAAGAAGGATCAGCAAGGTGAACCTTATAAGGCAAGTAAGAAGGTTATGGGTATACCTTTGCCTTACGGCAGGGGTGCGATCAGTGCATCGCGTTTAGGAACGCGGAAGTTGTTGACAATGGTCAAATTAAAACCTTCACCTTCCGCACACTTAACAATATCAACCTTGCCCGTAAAGGTTGGATCAAATATCTTCCACAGCTCAGCAACTTCTGATAATACACGTACAAATCAGTAACAAGCAAGGGGATAAAGAAACCGCACAAGAGTAAGACACTTACCACCACTTTTTTCCCGCACAATGGGCCTTGCATGCCTATCAGGCCAGCTCAACATCATCCGCAGCACCCACAACTGATTGTTGTCCAGCTGCGTATGCTCAATAGTCCTTAACCTCGGGAACCACTCCACAGTCTCCGCACTGGGGAGAGCAATATCCTCCACCGGGATGGTCTCATTAACATTCCGCAAGGCCATGTTAGCAACAACCGCGGCAGCCTTGATATAGAAGAACTTAAATTTCCACTTTGAAATACCCTTCGGAGGGGTCATCAGCTTGGTGCTTCCGTACCGCTGGCTGAAAGAAAAGAACCCGCTGTTCACCGTCAACTGGTAGAACCGCCGGAAATTATCAACGGTAACGGGCAAACCAAGAGCACGAAAAGTGTACTCAAAGTTTCTAATACTAATCATCCCGAAAGGAATCATCTGGGAGATATGGAGTTTGTAATGCTCCAAAACCTCGGCAACAAAAACAGTTAACGGTAAACGAAGGTTACCGTCAATGAAAGAATCAGCCCACATGGTGACATAACCGGCCGGAGCATCGGCACCGGTGTCACCCTCCTTGGGATAAACAGCCCCAAACTCCTGGGGCATTTGTATGCTGGTCATCAGTTGGTTAAACGACACCTTCGACCATTTCAGCACCGGTAGGCCCCCGCCGGGAGCACTACCACCGTCGTCTTCTTCTTCCGCCGCCACCGGCGAAGAATGTTCAGGGTTTTCACCCTCAACATTATGTGGATTGGATGGTTCAGCCATCAAGAAGTGTAATAAAGAAGATAGAAGAATGAGTTACGAGAAAACTCAGAAACTTGACCGGAATTTCAGACAAATTAATCGGAGAAGATGAAGAACGGACTCTCTTTTCTGACCGGAGAAATTTTGAAATTTTGAACAAAGTGAGGAGAAATCAAACGGTTTCCCCTTATATACTCATCGCAATTAATGCGATTCAGTAAACCGACTCATCACGTTCAAAAAGGACCAATTACGTGTCGCCACGTGTTCAGCGACGTTTCCGCTGACGGTTACCACGCGCGCGTGGCCGTCCACGCGCCTTACAGAAAAGACCTTTACACTACTTGCTACAGTGCAGTTATGACCTCGGGCAGTGCAAACGTCCTTTCAGATCAACACATGTCAGAATCCTACCAACTTTCACCAACCCACACGTGCGTTTAGCCACGTATGCAGCGCAAAAGCGATAACATTATCCAAATATAAGCGACATGCGGTTTCTCTGGTTTACCGCACCATAACCCATACCGCATGTCGTTTTTTACATACCCCTCAAAAAAGGAAAAAATATATATCTCTACATTATATAAAAGGGTATAAACAATAACCGCACTTACCAACGAGCACACGTGGAATATGCGGAGATGACACACACGAACCCGTACAGGTGTGTCAGATACTCAGAACCAGTGTGGTTCTTTGGACTGCGAAAACCGCTTCTCAAGATGCGGCCAACCGCATTCCATACAAGCTTCTTCAAGTTTCAAATCCCTCGTGTCCGGTTCACAACCACGGAGGGAACGCAAACAGCTTCTCCTTAGAATAAAGGACAAGCATGCTGAGCAACCGCGCATCAGCAACCCTGACTCCTGATCCTTCAAGAGCCACATCCAAGCTTCAAACTCTCTAGAAGCGAGTTCTTTGATGCAAACCGCAAACACTCACGAGGAGCTGCGGCGGAATACAATTACCCTAACAGTAGCTACGGAAGAGCCACGACTAAACCACCACGCGGTTTATCAAAGCTACTTCTAGGAAAACTGCTTTCCAACTAAACGTGAAGGAAAGTGGTTACAGAATGAATGCGGAAGAGTTTCAACCAACTTCCCAAGTATCTAAGGTGATCTCCTCCGGCGACACCACTTAAAGGAAAACTACTTTCCACCAAAGCGTAAAGGAAAGTAGCTCCAGAACAGTGGTAACAAGTCTGCTTATGACTGGTTACCCACCTATGGACCGCATAGAATAAACAATGATGGGTACAACCATGTTTATCTGCCCATAGTCCAGATTCACATTGTTCGACCAAACACAGCCAACAATGACGCAACTACCCCACGTGGCTCAAACACACATGGCCAACAAGGTGCAGCAACGAGGTAACCGCAAAGGACGTGCGGTTACTTGAGAGCTAAACCGCAAAGGACGTGCGGTTACTAGAGAGCTAAACTGGAAAACACGAACACCCCACAAAGCAGGGATCATCGTTGAATGTCCAGTTCAACATATAGCTTGAGCAAAGTACTTACAAGCATTGCATAAGCTGACACAGAGGGTACAACTAGAGTTGGGGTAACGGACACCTTCCGTCACCATCTCAAAGGTTGGTTCGAACTATGCTAACATCTTCAGTTACCGTTTCAAAGGTTGGTTCGAAACACCAACAGGTGGCTGATGACATTAGAAAACGGTAGACCATATTACCGCATCAAATCCTCGGCTGAGAATTCCGCATCAGACGGAACTTGCTCACCGGTGTGGAATTCAATGTTTTCAAATGCTACAACGAAAACTTCAAAAGTCAAACCATCATACACAAACACATCCTTCTCAAAGGAAGAAATAATCCACTCGAACAATCTACCGATCGGACAGCGGTCCAAACAAACAGGTCAGCAGTTTGATTTACTGAAAGTAGGAGCCATCTGCATGGCCCATATTCTACCTTCTAGACACCATAGTCCAGTATCCCTCCCACATGCAACTTGCATAAGGAAGGAACACTAGACTGGGGGGACTTGAAGGGGTATGGTCCCAGATCTCGCGTCAGCACGACCGCGAGTGACCATTACCCTTATCAAAAACCCCCACCAGCAAGAACTTATCTGTGTCCATGCGGGCACCCGCGAACACAGCGGTTGAAACCAATCTGTCCATTGATGAGAAGACTTACCTTAAGTACGAGAACACATGTTACGCATAGAGATGTGGACTGGCACCGCATCATATGAACATTTTCGTCACGACAAGGGATCTGGACAACAGTAACAGTCACTAAACGGCGATGCGGCACGGCACCGCATTCCGCATACATCTTGGCCAGCGATGCGGCCTAGCACCGCATCCTGCCTACAAGGCAAGTGGGTCTGACACTCAGTGCAAGTGGCACTGAGAACAGTTGCCTACTAGCCCACACGTGTGCAACAGTCTGACACCACAGCAGGACGTGGCATCACCACCATAACTGACAGGTCTGACACACCTACAAAAGACTGTGCGATGTCAGACTAGCTACTCAACTACCCTCCTTCACTCCTCGGCTATAAATACCCATCCCAAACCAGGTTTGAGGGATCACTTCTCAACTCTCTCACTACTACTACTACTATCATACTTTGCTTCCCAAGCAAACTACTGATTCTCACGCCAGAGAGTGGTAACAAGGAGCACCCCCCCACTCCATCCTCCTTGTTACGAGTCACGGCTTGTTTCCTTGTGCAGGAAACCAACCAGGGGACGATCCAGCCAGCGATCCTCGGAAAGAAGGGACTAACCCTACTTGACGAGACCAGTGTGTTAACCCCACCCGGTTAACCATTGTTTCATCAGATAGCCTATATCTATTCTCATTATACCCTTATACAATTAGCAACTTAGGTTGCCTCTATATTCCATCACATCCTTTCATTGAAGGCACCCCTTTAACACATCGTTTCAATGAATGAACCTTTATAACAAACAGCCAAAAAAAACATTTAAAAATAAACACCGTTTAGAATCTAACATTTTGGCTTCATAAAATGACGCACACTTTTTTAACACATCGTTTCAATGAAGGAACCTTTTTAACAAACAGAAAAAAAAAACATTTAAAAATAAGGTAAAGGATCAAATAAAAATAAAATAAACGTACGAACTGTACGAATTGAAAGAAAAGTCAAAAAGTGGCGGTGGCAATATGGTAATTATCAGCAATTTCAAAAGTACTGTACTGGGGAAAAGCATAAAGTGGCGGTGGCAATCTGGTAATTATCAAAAACTTCAAAATTACTCTAGTAGGGTAATTTTGAGCATCTGTAGGGTAATTTTGAGCATCAATAGGGTAATTTTGAGCATCTGTAGAGTAATTTTGAGAAATGTAGGGTAATTATCAAATTACTCTAGTAGAGTAATTTTGACTTCTGTAGGGTAATTTTGGGAAATGTCTTGTAGAGTAATTTTGTTAGCATTTAGTTATGGGGTTTAGCTTTATGGTTTAGTTTTTAGCTTTTAGTTTGGGTTGGTGGGGGGGGTTAGGTTTTTTTTTAGGTTTTTGGGGGTGGGGGGAGGTTTTTTTAGGTTTTTGGGGGTGGGTGGGGGGGGGGGGTTAGGTTTTTTTAGGTTTTTGGGGGGGGGGGGTGGGGGGGGGGGGGGTTAGTGTAATTTTGATAATTACCCTAGACGACCAAAATTACTCTACTTGAACTTTTACAATGGTTTAGGTTTTTTTAGGTTTTTGGGGGGTGGGGGGGGGGGTTAGGTTTTTTTTAGGTTTTTGGGGGTGGGGGGAGGTTTTTTTAGGTTTTTGGGGGTGGGTGGGGGGGGGGGGGGTTTAGGTTTTTTTTTTTTTTTGGGGGGGGGGGGGGGGGTTAGTGTAATTTTGATAATTACCCTACAATTTTGATAATTACCCTACACGACCAAAATTACTCTACTTGAACTTTTACAATGGTTTAGGTTTTTTTAGGTTTTTGGGGGGTGGGGGGGGGGGGGGGGGGTTTAGTGTAATTTTGATAATTACCCTACAATTTTGATAATTACCCTACACGACCAAAATTACTCTACTTGAACTTTTACAATGGTTTAGGTTTTTTTAGGTTTTTGGGGGGTGGGGGGGGGGGGTTTAGTGTAATTTTGATAACTACCCTACAATTTTGATAATTACCCTACACGACCAAAATTACTCTATTTGAACTTTTACAAAATTACCCTACAGAAGTTCAAAATTACTCTACTAGAGTAATTTTGAAGTTGCTGATAATTACCAAAATGCCACCACCACTTTTTTTGACTTTCTTTCACTTCGTACGTTTCGTACGATAATTTTATTTTCACAGGAACTTAACTCTTAAAAATAAACACCGTTTAAGAATCTAACATTTTGGCTTCATAAAACGACGCACACCCTTTTAACACATCGTTTCAATGAAGGAACCTTTTTAAAAAACAGCAAAAAAAACATTTAAAAATAAACACCGTTTAAGAATCTAACATTTTGGCTTCATAAAACGACGCACGGTTTAATATTAATACAAAATACAACAAGAAAAACATGATGCAATCCAATCAGCAAATTCGGAAAAATGTGGTATGCGCATCAATGCAATCCATATAAGGAATGGCAAAAGGCTCATCTTTTCGATGAGATCATTCAAATACTGTCGTGACTTACCGATTAATAACCAAACCGACACCTCTCCTCCAACCACCGCTTCATCCATCGTTTCAAACCCTATATAGCCCCCCACGACCACCGAAAATGTCCGGTTATGTCATCACCCAACATTTTCAATTTTTTTTCTCGATTACAAAGAAACTTTGGCGGTGAAGGTGGCATGGGTTAGTGATAGCCGGAGATGCGGTTGCGGCGTTGCGCCGAGAAAGATCGCCGGAACTCTATCTCTCCGGTCTTCTCTTTCTCTGTATATTAATTCCGAAACTCCAAAATTAAGAAAGCGTTTTGTTAACCACCGTTGATACACAAGGTCTTGAGATATGTGTTTTACATTTATGGGTTGTAGTGCAGTGATTCTGATATTTTCACAATATACCAGTTAATCTGAATTTTATATATAATTTCACCACACTCCTTTTAATCTGAATTTAATATACATTTACTTAAAACAACATATTGTCATATTTATTTACTGATACTAGGGAGAAAGCCCGTGCGATGCACGACATGCATAATAGCTATTATTTGTTCATGGTCAGATGTCTGACACGGCCGGTGCATAAGCAGAAAAAGGGGCGTGCTTAAACTTTATTAAACCATGGACCATAAGTTGTTTCCTTGGCAAAACTTGCCGGCCAAAAAGAAGTGAAAAAAGATGTCTTCCAAGAAAAAAAAACATGAAACAGAAAAAGGAAAAACGCATAAACTCTCGCACGCCTTCCTATCTTATTGGATAACACATAGACCAAACTTTAGCTAACGCATGCCACCGTCATCCCCAATCCCATCACCAGCCAACTGACTGCAGTGAAATAACGAAAATAAAACTATTAAAAATGGTATACTATGTTTACGTATATATGCATCAAAAAGTAGTATGGGTTTTCATTAGTAACACTAAGTGCAGACGGTATACCTTTCATGTGGGTCACTGTCAACTGTTTCTTCTGAATCCGAATCTGCATAAGCAGGCCTGCGAAGGAAAAGCACGAAACATTTATGTAGACGGTTATCTAAAAATAAATATATAAACTCATTTGGGTAATCATATTATAATTATCCATAATTAAATTGTTAGCATATATAGTTAAGTTAATATTAAATTTAAAAGTGTATATTTCTTTAACATTATAATTTTATAAAAGAGACGGTCGAGATAACAAATTACGGAGGCTGGAATCGTGTCATGCGTCCTCCATAATATTATGTGTAGAGATAGAGATATATTGTCCTTTACTCTTCGATTTCGATAAAGATACATAATCTAAAATGAATATTCTATATATACAATGTAGTTTGTAGGGGGCATACCATGTGATGCTTGTTTCTTCTACCGTGGGTCAAGATGGCTTCTAGTGTGTTCCATTTTTCTGAATATCCAGCAACAGAATCGTTCCTTGCCATGGCCACACGTGTAGACATTAGCCAAGATACCTCAGCCTATGTCCATAAGCTAAGATATCTCAGCCTGGAACTCAAACTTCTTACCACTGGTGCAAAGATATTTCCCTGAACCATGAAACTAAAACCTCTTAAAACTATTTAATAGCAAAACAATTCAATCTTTATTTGAAATTAAAAAAAAAAGCGATGCTATATTCAAGAGTATCAACTCCTTGCCAAAAATTCTAATTTGTTTGCTATATTCAGGTATATCTGGAATTATGCAAAAAGGTAGAATAGCAAACCAACATAAGAATCAATGGATGAACCATGTGGAACAGCACCAAGCTTCTCTTCAACCTTTGGTGGATCCTCCAGTTCATCCGCATCAAACTTCACGTTGGCATGCAACTTTCGACCTATAAATCATAACCAAAAAGATTATTACACCACATTTATAAGATAAGTAAAAATATACCAAAACATGAACTTAAACTCATCATCTTACTCTTCCCCTATCCTCAAATATCTTTAAAATAAGAGCAAATCAATGACCTTTCTACCATTTAACCAATTGTCCTTTAACTAAATTGTAATTTCTTCTACTGGAACGTCTTTCACTATATCAAAGTTGTACATGTTTGTTTCATTTTAATCACCACATAACAAACAGTAATACTAATACCGGCAATAATCACAATCAACTTGAATAGTTAAAAAACAACAATTTCTATGTGTTCCCATGCTACTCTTCAACCAAATTACTAACAGAATAAATAAATGAAAGTTGTCGGTACATTATAAGGTTGAGAACTTGATACATTGAGCAAGCAAATATCAGATATACATCTTGAAGGAGACGTGATCCGTTGTTGTATGACATCTTTACGACAGCTTGTGGGTGTGGACACAACTGGGCAAATTCAATTATCGTCTTCAATCTTCGATTGAAACATCAAATCATCAATCAAAAGGTAGAGGAGATAGAAGTGAGATTAGTACCTTAGCTATCATCGATATCACCGTCGCCGGAGGGCCCTTGCTCCCCTCTCTTCGTATTCTTCGGTCTTCACTCTCGCTCCCTCTTTAACTAATACATCGAAGGAGGGTACCATTAATCGCATATTCCTGAATCGATAACGCATGACCTCAGTGGAAATTCAATCGACATTCACAACTAATTGTAATTCAATGGGCATTCAATTGGCCTTTAATTTGAGATGATTGAGTTCAAGAAACTGATAAACATTGAAAGGAGAAGGGAACGACCTTGAGAGAAATCTAGATTGTTGAATCGTATCATTCAGTTTTATGAGGACATGGGCAGTCGTGGAAAAAAATTAGGGTGAGCATGACCATTCATCTACCATCTTAAAATTGTTTGAAACATTCACAACTAATGGTAATTCAATGGACATTCAATTGGCCTTTAATTTGAGATGATTGAGTTCAAGGAACGGATAAACATTGAAAGGAGAAGGGAACGACCTTGAGAGAAATCTAGATTGTTGAATCGTATCATTCAGTTTTATGAGGACATGGGCAGTCGTGGAAAAAAAATTAGGGTGAGCATGACCATTCATCTACCATCTTAAAATTGTTTGAAAAATTACTTTATCTTTCCATCTTAAGAAAGATAAAGATATATTTAATCTTCATATTCATAAATGTATTGCCCATTAAATCATTATTTAATCTAAATAAATCATTAATATTAGATGGTGCTAAAAAGACAATTTTACCCTTAATCTAATCTCATTTTGTATTGTACCATAAGCATAAATACTTGTATTTACTTAACTTTTACCGTCATCCTTGTTACAACTTGAAAGACACAAACGTATTTAAGAGGCTCATAATAAAGGTTGAAAAAAAGTTGATATAACTAAATTTTTAAGTATATTTGCAAGTATTAGGTATTATAAATAATACCCCATGAAATTACCTTTTAGTAATTTTCGTTTATAATTGGTTAACATCTTTTGAGTTTTAAAACCATTACTTTTTAGTAATTGTCGTTTGAAATTGGTTAGCATCTTTTAAGTTTTAAAACCATTTATAGTTACAATTAAATTCATAATAATATTGATTAGGTTTGTTTATATTTAATTATTATTATTATTATTATTATTATTATTATTATTATTATTATTATTATTATTATTATTATGATGTTGATCAACTATGTGATAAAATTGCAAACAGGTTGTAACCTTATTTGTATGATGTTTAGCATTTACTAAACCAAATAATAATGACTTAATTATAAAATTCAATCAAGTCATCGGCTACGGAAAAGTTGAAACAGAAAAGCAATGTAAATATGAGGAAGGTGATGATGTGCAATTAAGTCAAATGATTTAATTCTTTATCAAGTATTTAGCAATACTTAACTTATAAAGTTATCAATTTAATTGTATTTATCAATTTATACTCATGTAGAAAGACTAATTTATCCCTTTACTAACTTCATTGAGTTGTTGTACTATAAACATAAAATGTTACAATTACTTAAATTTGGTTGGAACCCTTGTGAAATGTTTTATAAGATAGTATAGATATAGATAAATGCAATCAATTTAAATCTCTTGCGCGGGTTGAAAACATCCGAGCCCTTAAAGTTTGCTGCCAAATCCTGTCAAACAATACCTCCTCAAATAGTTCCTCTGCAGAATTGCCTATATATAGTATCAATTAAATCACACAAAAGCATTATATGTTTAAAAAAAATAGTCAAGTTGAAATTAAAAAAAGGAAATACCAATAGGCCAAATAAATGTCGACTTATCGCCAAATGGATAACTTTTCTCGTACCCACCCCTTTACAGTTTACACCTCCATATACATGAAGCTGCAAAAAAGGAAAAACACTATAAATTTATGAACAATTAAACAATACATTGGTAAATGGTTCCAGATACTATAGTCATGCGCGGGTACCTTCCTGAAGTATGAAGTGTCTCTCTTTTTGTATCCAATAACCTGTGTGTGTACTTCATATGTAATATAAAATCATAATTTGAAAAAAAACCACTAAATCAACACAAACATAATAAAACATCAATATAAACTCATAGATTATGTAAAAGAAAACTGTTATCCCATTTGAATATTTTAACAAACAAACCAAAGTTTTTTCGAATAAATGTTGAAATGGGTATAAAGAACACACCTTTCCACCAAGATAAATAAATTTCATATCAACTTATCTCTTTCTTTTCGGTTCTAACTCGCACAATAGCAGACAAAGGAGTTGATGTTGAGTGAAATGGTGAATTTATAGCAATGATGGGAGATTCCTTAATCGATCAAATTTATTACATATTGATTGAAATCGGACCTTTGGAGTGCTTTTGCGGTTTCGTTTATTAATTGCATTTAAGTTTTCATATTATTTTAAGTACAGAACTTATTATTTCATTATTATAATTGAATTAATTGATGGGAAGGCCAAAATCTTTAACGTAATGCATGATTTAATTGAATTAATTGATGGGAAGACCAAAATGTTTAAGGTAACCTGATATAGAATAATCATAATCAGCAGGCTTTGAATTAATAAGTTCACAGAATTTCACTTTAAACCAATTATTAAAAAAAATTAAGATCAAAGTTAACTTTAAACTAATCTACCTTTATCTATAATATATTATTTAGTATAATGTGTTATTGATTGATATTAATTTTAATGATTATTGATATATAATTATTTTATTTTATTTTTTTATCTTATCTCTTATTTATTTAATGTAAATTAAATGTAATTAATAGGATTTTTATAGGTTGGTGCATTTAAAACAATCATAAATTTTGGTTTTAAAATAGAACATATAACTAAACTTTAGAATATATATAGTTATTTTAATACTTTTATTATTTTAATATTATAATAATAATTCCTTTTTTTTTACTTTTTAACTTTAATTTAATGATTTTTTAGTATCACGGAATGGGATAAGCTTGGTGTCAACCGGTACTGGTATCGAAAATACCGGTACGGTCTTGTTTGGTATCGGTACAAATAGTAATTTTAATATTTTAATAATATATATAGTTTTTTAAATATTTTTATTATTTTAATATTATAATAATAATTCTTTTCTTTACTTTTTAACTTTAATTTAATGATATTTTTATGATACTTATGATCTTTCGGTTTAAATTTTATCTTAATCTATTAAATTCTATTACTAATATCATGGATAAGTTCTTAATATTTGATATCATTTGGATCCCTTTACCTATTTTTTTATTATATGTTTTCTTTGAAAATATACTGTTGTGTTTTTATTATGAATTATATTTGAGCTACTTTTAATATATTAGTTACTTTGAAATTTAAATTTATGGTTACCTTGTCAAAGATCATTTTATAGAATAATCATAAGTTTGGAATAATTATTTTTAAACCAATTATTAAAAAAATTAAGATCAAAGTTAACTTTAAACTAATCTACCTTTATCTATAATATATTATTTAGTATAATGTGTTATTGATTGATATTAATGTTAATGATTCTTAATCTATTAAATTCTGTTACTAATATCATGGATAAGTTCTTAATATTTGATATCATTTGGATCCCTTTACCTATTTTTTTATTATATGTTTTCTTTGAAAATATACTGTTGTGTTTTTATTATGAATTATATTTGAGCTACTTTTAATATATTAGTTACTTTGAAATTTAAATTTATGGTTACCTTGTCAAAGATCATTTTATAGAATAATCATAAGTTTGGAATAATTATTTTTAAACCAATTATTAAAAAAAATTAAGATCAAAGTTAACTTTAAACTAATCTACCTTTATCTATAATATATTATTTAGTATAATGTGTTATTGATTGATATTAATGTTAATGATTATTGATATATAATTATTTTATTTTATTTTTTATCTTATCTCTTATTTATTTAATGTAAATTAAATGTAATTAATAGGATTTTTATAGGTTGGTGCATTTAAAACAACCATAAATTTTGGTTTTAAAATAGAACATATAACTAAACTTTAGAATATATATATAGATGTTTCCGTTGAATTACAGTCATATTTTACGAGTTTACTAAAAAAACACTGTTACTTTCGAGATTGAACATACTTCACAATATAAGAAAAAAAAAATATTTTCTAAGGTAAATGATGAATAAAAGAAATGTCAATTTACTATTTAACATAACATTTAGATATCGAACTTACGTCTATTTTTTTTTAACACGTCGCAACTTGCATGCGTGGTCAACGCTTTTAAATGATCATGGGGTGAAATTGCGGGAATGGAGAAGAATGAGAAAAAAACTTAAACGATTAAATGAATTGAATTGAATTGAATTTGGGGTTATTGTGCAGCACATATCTGAAGCATCACGGAAATATGCAGTTTGGGGGTGATAATTAGAATAAGAAATCACCGGACATACCACTGCCAATGTGAAAAATGATATGAAGATTTGCGCAATGGTCCCTAGAATTTGTTTTTATGCACAATCGTCCTTTTTAGTGATGCTGAACTAAAATTCAGTAGGGGTCGGACTCTCAAAATCAAAATCGGTGGGAGCCGGCTCCTAAAAATCCAATATTTTACACTAAAAAAATTTCAGAATTTAGTAAAATTAACACTACGAGCGAAAAATCAATTTCATCCCGTTCTCAATATTTTGTTAGAAAAGTTAGGTTATAGATGTAACGCATACTACATTGGTTTCCACTTTAGGAAACATTTAAACACAAAAAAAAAAAAACTTCATAATCTCATTTCGGATATGTAAAATCAATTACAACAGTTGAACATTAACCCGCGTGTTACGACATGATGTTGATTATATGTCTTCAGTAATCAACATAACGCCGCAACGCGCGGGTTAGCATCAACTCGTTGTTTTCACAATTCTCAACTCCTTAACAAGATCCATATTGAAGAAAATATGTATACATGAAGTTGGGTTGGGTTTTCAATTAAAAAAAAAGGGTGTGATAAATTTTTCTTTTTGAAAGGTAAACTTCACTAAAACACCAGCCGGCCAGCCAGAAAAAACGCAGGCCGAACCGAAACAACTACAACATGTACAAAGGGAAATTACACCACTCACTCCACACAATGTTCCTGTGAAAAGACCTACTTTTTAACCAAAGAAAGCCAAGCGATTTAACCTCCCCTAGAATCTCCTCACAGTTGCCTCTGCCATTCGAGAAAATCAAAGCATTCCTAGCTTTCCAAATACACCAACACGCCACCACAATAAGCCCCCGAACCACTTCTTTAGCTTCCTTATCTCCTCTCACCCCTTTGTGACAAACAACCAGATCCTTGAAAGCAAAAGCATAGATAGGAGGAATCTTGATCCAAGCACTAAGCCTTTGCCACACCGAGGATGCCACCACACACGCCGATAAGATATGATCCACCGTTTCGGGGGCTTCTCTACAAAAAGGGCATTCGACCGATTCAATCTGAACATTCCTCCTAGCTAAAGCCTCCCTAGTAGGGATTCGATCAAGATACGCTCTCCAAATAAATATCTTACATTTTAACGGAAGCCACCCTCCTTTCCATTTCCAAACTCCAATATCCCCGTTAACAGACTCCACCGCCAAAGCCTTAACCGAAGCCGTGGAGAAATAACCTGAAGGCTCCGGAGACCAACACCACTTGTCTGATCCACCTGAGAGACTAAAACCGCCAAGCAGGCCGCGACACTCCTCCAGATCAGCCGCTTCCATCTCGTTCAAGGAGTTCTTAGACCATCTCCACCTCCACGTACCGATGCCTTCATTATCCGGAAATCGATCCCCATCTTTACAATCTTTTACTTCTTCAATCACGAACAACCTAGGCCACTTGTACATTAACGGAACTTCACAAGCCCACCTGTCAATCCAAAATCTAATACTTACCCCATTTCCCAAAACCCCTTTGATGTAAGTGTGCATTCTTTTTCCTTTGAGTAAAACCTTCGCTACTAAATACACCCAACATATGGATTAATATACCAAATTAGTCAAAATTGGTAATGATTAAGTACTATAATATATTATTTTATTCTAAAGTCAAAAGTAATAATTATGTTTGTTTATGTTATTTTATTTTATAATACTTTGTTATTTTTTATATTTTGTTATACTATTATTAGTATTAATATCAATATTAATAAATAAATAATCAAGACACATTATTATAAACACGAAAGTGGAAAAGTTCATCATAAATAAATAAATAAAGAGTCTCTAATAAAAAATTAAACGTGCAAGCATTAAAACAGTAAACGTGTCACTTCGTTCAAAAATCTTCTAAAAATCTTCAAATAACATATGATTTTAATAATTATAGTTGTTTTTGATAAAAAAAAAAAAACATGTTATTATATTTATTTTATTAACCCCTGATATAAAGATTAAATTTGAACTCACGAACTCTTTCGTGGTAGTTAAACAACAACTTTGTTTTTATTAAAAAAAAAAGAAAATCTTTTTACCAATTAAATAGTTCATTTTTGTTTTGATAAAAAAAGTTTTGTCTGTCAAATATTTTTACATGTTTCATTCAATGTATTGAAGATATCTTATAATTAATGTGATTAATTTTATAAAATTATACTGTATTTTCTTGTTTATATAAAAACGTAAATGAAAGGAAATACACAAATTACTGTATATAAATTTGACTGATTATTAAACTTTTAAACCTTTAATATTCCAAGTTTCAAAAATACACTTTCAGTCCCTAAAGTTGTTTGTTAAATATCTAATTTGAATCTTTTATAAAAACAAAATTTTGTAATATTGTAGTTTTTATGTTTTCTAAATGTAATTTATTATTAATCTTTAATTAAATAAAAAAATATTTGAATAATGTTTGTTAAGATTGCAGTTTAGTTAACCCATAACACATGGTTAACAAGAAATTTAGTTAATGGAACTGTGCTGAGTTGGTGCTGATGTGTCAACACTTTTTCTTAGTTAACAGAAAAGTTAGTTAACCAAGAACACAGTCTTAGTTCATCCGTAATGGTTAATGCCTCCTAAAGGGCGTTTTCTGACATATCAACATGATAACGCCCCTTTAAAAATATGTAATGGTTAACACCCTTTAATGTCATTTCAGTTATTACTTTTCGTTTTGTTTTCTCTTCATTTAGCATTAGGCCATGCGTAATGGGCATTATAAGGGCGTGAAAAGGTTAAATAACGCTCTCAACACCATCCCACTCGGCGTTATAGAGGCATGAAGAAGAAGAGACATTTCTAGAATAATGCCCAAATAGGAGAAAAAAAGGAAAGTGATGAATGAAATGAGTATTAAGTGGCATTAATCGTTACAAATTTTTTTAAGAGGCATTATGATACTGATGTGGCGAAAAATGCTCCTTAAAGAGCATTAACCATTACGCATGGTCTTATACTAGAAATGTCCATCCCTTTTCATGCCCTATAATGCATATGGATACGGTGTTGGGGGCGTTATCAAATCTCTTCACGCCTCTATAATGTCCATTACGCATTATAATCCGTTTATGGAGTTCCTATAAAGATGCATGTGAATTCAATCAATTTTAACATGGATTCCTTTTCTCTATAACCAGATTAAACTTTGGTGTATTCATAACGACACAAATAATTCTGAATTTTCTTCTTTTTCAATACATGTTCTTTAATGAGAGTTGGTAATATGTTCAGATGTTTTCGTGTTTGTTTTCATCATTTGTATAATTTATATTATGTGAATAATTAAGATAATAATAGAAAATTGTATATTGATCTTCATTTTCATTAGTGTTTACACAGTTTCTCTTTTTATAATCCGATAACCATGAAGCCAAAGCTTGCCATGAAAGTTAAGTTGTTGGTAGTCTAATTTTGTTGAAACAATGTTATACCAATAAGCTACAATTTTTGACCATTATATTGTTCATAACAATGTAATTGTAGTCTAATTTTGTTGAAAAATAATAAACAATATTGTATATATTTTTATGAAAGCCTTATTATAGTTACGGTTGTGTTGTTATGGTTTACTGATGTGCTATTACTCAAGTTAATGTGCTATTACAAAAGTTCTGATGTTATGGTTTATCGATGTGCTATAATAGGTAAAGTTGTGTTGTTATAGTTTACTAATGTGTTATTACTCATTTTGTGTTGTTTTAAGTCTTAGTTAGTTCTTACTTGCTATAATTGTTAGTGTTTTGCAAGTTGTAAAAAGTTAATTTGTTAATGGTAGTAGAGTATACTGAAATGTTACTGTTAAATTGCTATATATGTAAATTTAGCATGAAATTAAAATTACGGATATCCCACCGAGATAATCAATATCTTAAATATCGGTCCTTGACTGATATATGATATTTTACCGCATTAACTACTTAGATATGGACACACAAGATCGGTTCCTACCGTTTTATAGTCGCTTGTACATGTCCCGGATCTCAACTCGTATTATAAATTACAAAACAATACTTTCACCGTTTTTGTAAACACTGTTAAGTGAACCATACAATGGCCGCTTGATGGACCGGTTCGTTATCAAAACAATGTATCTGTACTAAACTAGGCAAAACGGGAGGGTTGGGTTAGACCGGGTTCGGGTCAGAAAAAACTAATCTAAAAAATGATTATTTTGGTTCGAATCAGGATGCGATCGGGTTAGGATGGGTTTGGGTCAGAACGCGTCTGGGCAAGTTGTGTGAGAGGGTCCAGGGTTTTTTTTATTAGGATTTATTTTGAGTAATGCAATGATCCATTTAACTATGTCATTTTTTTTAAATCTGTAAAGTGACATGTCAATCGATTACACGTTAGGGTGTTACATGTTCAGTACGATATTGTTCAAGATTAAATTAACGTACCTAACAAATTAACTAGAAAAAGTTGCTCGGTTTTGTAATGAAATTCGCCATTCCAAAAAAAAATTAGAAAAAAGTTGTCCATGCCGGTTTTCAGCCTTTGAATTCTTGCAACACAATGCTTAAATGAAAGTATCCGCATAATATATGAGAGATCATGACTTATTAGTCCAGTGGTATGGTGTCTTTTGTCACAAATGTGAGATGGTGAGTCTAAATCCTTGCAAATGCAAGATTTGAGTGATTTTAGGTGGAAAAAATATGAGAGCTAGGGTACACTAAATATTAAGACAAAAAAAGAAGAGTTAATTGTCAAAATCGTCCTTGAGGTTTGGGCTCGTTTGCCATTTTCGTCTAAAATGACACTTTTGTACTAAATTGCCCCTAAGGTTTGTAACTTTTTGCTATTTTCATCCAAACCACTAATTTAGTTTATTTTTTCTGTTAAGTTAATGATATTTGAATGAAACTGGCAAATATAAAACCACAGGGACGATTTTTGCAATTTACTCAAACCCTTTTTAATTTCTTTTATTTATTTATTTTTGTTACATTTATAATAAAAATATATATATGGAGTTTTTAGAAAACAAAATTAATTGTTTTGTCACATTATTTTTATAAATTTTCATCCAAATCACTAACTAAGTCTATTTTTTCTGTTAAAGTGAAAGATGTTTTAAATTTTATAAATTAAGACAGAAATTAATTTACAGCTTCTTTGTATAAATCAGTTTTATAAAGAGTATATGTTTATAAATTAAGACAGAAATTAATTTACAACTTTTAGTATTTATCAGTTGTAAAGATAGAAAAAAATTATAAAACCATACATATTTTTTAAATGTGTTAAGCACCTATGAAATATGTTGGTGGAAATAAAATATTTATTTAATTAAGATTATGAGGGTAAGTAACTAACATATTCTGAGTAGCTTGTGTAAAGAAACTTTTGGTTAATATCATTATAATTACAATTTGGTGAGTAATTTTAAGGTTTGGTGACGATACGTTGTTTGATAGGGGGGGAGGGCACTGGCTTTTGTTTTTTCCTTAGGAGCGAATTTAAAAGAGTAGAAGATGAATTACAAACTTGTAACATATGATAAGATTTTTTTATTTAACATTTTTCAATAAGGTCACCAGCATTTTAGTTTTATAAACTTTAGAGGTTTAAGTAGATTTTATTTTTATAAAACTCATCTATACAAAAAAATTAAAATTAATTTCTGTCTTAGTTTATAAACATCTTTCGTTTTAATAGAAAATTAACTTAGTTAGTGGTTGGATGAAAATTTATAAAAATTATGTGACAAAGCTATTATTTTGTTCATATAAAAATCGCATGTATATTATTTTTTATTATATATTTAACAAAATTAGTTAAATAAAAGAAATTTAAAAGAGTTTGAGTAAATTGCCAAAATCGTCCCTGTGGTTTTATATTTGACAGTTTTATCCAAATATCCTCAACTTAACAGAAAAAATAAACTAAGTTAGTGGTTTGGATGAAAATGGCAAAAAGTTACAAACTTTGGGGCAATTTGGTACAAAAGTGTCATTTTGGACGAAAATGGCAAACCTGCTCAAACCTTAGGGACGATTTTGGCAATTAACTCAAAAAAGAATATAGATATGCTTTTGAGGGTAAAGTTGTTCTACAAACACTCCTAAAAATAAGAAGTGTATAAAGATACAATGGATCGCAAAATATAACACAATGTCGAGCAAAATATAAACAATGTCGAAGAAAAAAGACACAAGTCACAAAAAAGACACAATGACGCAAATATAGAAACGACAAAATAATAAATAAAATACACGATGTAAACAAAAAAGTTGAAAATCTACAAGCTAAACAACTAAAAAGAAAAACCTAAAATCCAAATCGTAGAGTCCGATGAGACGATCCAAAGCCGCTTGAATGAGGTCAACCGGAGTCCGTTTGATACTCTTCTTACACCTTCTTATAGAAGGGACTTTTTATTTGATTCTAACCCATCTTTTTAGTAGAATATAGCGAGTCAATGCGATATATAGATTCGTCTCATCATTTATCATCCTCATCCAAACAATCTTTTAACATACTTAGCGTACCTACGTATAAGGTATGGTGCGCCGATACACACATAAAGTAGTACTGTCTGAAAGACAGTGATTGCCTCTGTGTGTGCGTATGTAATGATTCCATAAGCGAAAGCCAAGGCAAAGATTGAAAGTCGGACCTCTACCTTCAATGGGAAAGAATCCGTGAGTATTTCGATGATGCTGACTGCACCTGACCAAGCTAGCGTGTTGGCATAAACGAACAGGAGCTGCACCGAATGAGGCTTTTTTTTAAAAACATCAGGAGGGTTTGTCATTGCTTGATAGGTTGCAGCAACGACGAGCGCTGCAACCACCAGAAGGGCACTGCGAACTTGTTCAGGACCATCCCGTTGTTTGTCATACTTGAAAAAAGAAATATCGTCGTCTGTAGAAGGGATGTTTGGATTTACTGGTTGCTCATCGGATCGCCTTCCTTCCATTTCCATTTTAGTTAATTTGTAAACTTCAATGAGTTGGGCTGTGGAAATTTAATCGAATAGGCTGGGTTATGTTAATAGACAATGGCAAGTAGAAGTATATACACCTTTTTTTGATATTTTATGTGGTTGTTAAAATTTCTTAGGAAAAATGATGTTTTTTTTTTTTTTTTTTGGGTGAGGGGGGATATGTTCATTATGAAAAAAGTTATATATTTATATGTATTTTTGTGACTTGAAATTAGCTACACAAACACCCTTATCGTGAGTGATGGACATAGTCACGTGGTGTTTTGATGATGTACTTTGCACATGCATTGACGCAATCCGCTTTTGAGGAGACCTTGTATCTATAAATACATAATGAAAAAACATGAAAATAATACCTGTTACAGGAAACAGGCTAGCAGATCGATAGTCTACATACAGATGCAGCCATGGAGTTCGACATGCTAGTCAGCGCGATCTGATTCCCATCGAGAGTGTATGTTCTTGATGATAGTACCGAGCTTTTTAGGGTTAAAGAAATCGTGAATGGTGGAAAGAGAGGATGTCGAATTTGTTATGTGATGTTATGATTAATGTCTAACCTAAATCCCTCTCTAGTAATCTTAAATGCACCCAATGGGAAATCTTATTAGTTAATAAGGGTAAATCGGTCTATCAACAACTACCAACTAATATATTATAAGGTATATTTATATTTTGATCTATATAATATAAATAATTATAATGGCTACCAGATTAAATAAATATAAATAATTATATTTAATCTTACATTCTCCCACTTAGCCGAGTAATCATTTATTATGAGTATTAGATAAGCCTGATCAGATGTTACTCATTTTAGCTTTAAATCAAGAACCGTCGCAGAGAAATACCGTCGTTGAGTCATCATTCAACTCAAGACCTCCATTAGTCGTACTACAACCTCAATTTAAAACCTTATAGTTATGATCAAAATAAGTAAGCCCTTTAAACGTTTGAGTTGTATTTATATTTTTCTATATGTCATTATACTGGTAGAACATATGTTAGAGACATATAAAATCAAAACTGATGAGAAAAATTAATAATTAATCACTCATTGTACGATATGCAGTTGTACATGGTCATTAGCTAAAACTCGTCTCTATTATAAACCCATTTAATAAAACTTATGGGTAATAGACCTTCAGTTATAGGATCTTTAAGCATATCTTGAATGTATTCGATACAGAGATTTAGTTTCCTCAATTTGTTCATAAATGAACAATCATTTCGTATTGAAATATAATGTAGCATCTCTCGAAGTATTACTGTTCGAGGAAACATGATAGCTAGCTTTATCACAGTAACTCTTCAATATATAATTTATATAGAGTTAATAAACTTATGAAACCACTGATAAACTTTCAACAACATTTAATGGCTATTGTTTTTTTATTAGCAACATATTATGTCATTATATCTTCGGTTGTTGTTATCAGTTCATTATGACTCTTCCATAAGATAAGTTTTGTATGCTGACATAATGATAAACCCTTAAATTACACTTGTCGTCTTTGAATATTACAAAGTTAGAGTAATTAATCGGTTTGAGTTCTCACTTCTTCTTTAAATTTTAGTCTATCGTTCCTTTTAAAGATATTGTAATACTCTATCAGATGCTTCACATTAATCTTGACATATCTAGTGTGTTGCAATGTGAGTAGTATCTAAACGAGTATAGACTTGAACCTACATAAAATTTCTTAATTAATGAAGTATAAGGAAATAATCTCATTGTTCCTATTATCCACTAACAGAGAGCAATGTTGCTTGTTACATATGTAAGGACCCATCTACGGTTAAACTTATGAAACGAAACTAATGTCCCATTTGGTCTATCTCGGTATGTTATGATATCTATCACGTAAGAGATATCTATGAGATCTATTATATCAAAGTATGTGTCGACAATGCTTTGACTTATGTAATCATATACTTGTTAAAAGAATGCCATCTGTATAAAGATAGGTTTATTTTAGTTGTTCCCACTCATCTTGAGGTAGCTATATTAATCCACTTGGTTTTTGATGAAAATAACTGGATTAAGATTTCATTACATTCTAATGTTTGCATTAACCCATACATGGATTTTATTGACTTACAAACAAACTTTTACCTTCAGTTTAGAACTTTCAGGTTATTTTATCAACATGTAAATATGTCAGTCAATTGTTAGGGAAAGTTGTTTTAATATTCATCTAATGTAGCTCAAAACCATTATAAGCTACTAGAACAATGAAGATCCTAAAAGAAATCTTTTGTAATATAGGTAAGTTGTTGATCCCAGATAGAAATACCCAAACTTAATATGGCAAATGATTTCAACAAATAGGAAAATATAGTGCGGAACTAGAAATCAAACTTTCAAGAAACAAGCTATAGAATTTTTCAATTGTATTAAATGACTTTACAAAAATAAAGTTATTGGATATTACGAAACGAATACTCAAAGAATTTTAAGTGAAGGGCAATGGAGTTTGTAGTGTGTGTGTATTAAATGCTAAGCACAACTCATTTAACCTTCAGGGTTTAACATCTCTATTTATAGAGAGTTCAGATCTGAATAAACATTTGTTTATTCGCTACTTGCTCTCCACAAAGAGTCTTTTTGGCATATTCATTGAATCGGTTATTGCCAACTTGCTCCTTTTTGGTTTTGTGTCAAGCCTTATCTCTAAGACAAGTGGGTCTAACATAATTTCTGGTGACTCCTTATCAGAATTCTGATGAACTTGATTATCAGATTTCTGGTGATCAGACTTTACCAGATTCTGATGATAAATACCAGATTTATCATCAGACTTCATCAGAAAGGTTCTGTCTGATTGTCTTCTTTGTTTTGATCTTCTCCTTATTCTTAGTTGAAGATGTCTCTTTCTTTTTATGTCAAGATATCATGTAGGCACCTTCTTAGTAATACTCATTGACTGTATCTTCATCCTATGATCAAGATGATCATCTTTTTCTTCAATACTTGTATCTTAAGTTTCCTAACAATTTCCCCCCTAAGTATTGTAAGAAAAATAAACTGCCTCATGAACAAAAATTTCCCAAACAATGGAAACATAATTTGTAAATCAAACAAGTTACTTCTGTTTTGAAAAAAAATTACATGATGAAAAATCAAAAGACATGTTTTTCAAAACAACTTCACACGTTTGAGTACATCTCCAGACTTCAATTTCTTTTTGTAGAAGATGTATTTGTTGCAGATGTCACACATATCCTTGTACCAGCCTCTTGCTTGTATCCATTCTTCAATCATTTGTTCAATCTCCTGTTTTGCTTTTCTTTGTTCATTCCTTTCTTCTGAAGCTGTTCCTGCCTCCTGTTCATGCACTTCATAATGAACCTCAGTGTTTGATTGGAGTATTTGCAGATATCAACACTTCTGAATAGAGCTTTGTTCTTTTCAAAATCTCTGTAGACTACATTGTAGTTGTGTCTGTCTCTTATCTTTGGTAGTTCAATGATGTCTAGATCTTGCTTCTTCTATCAGCTCTGAGGGAATTATTGTATCTGTGCAGTGAGATAGACCTTCTTGTTATGCACATAGTCATAATTGATGCATAGATCAAAGTCAGAAAAATATACTCTTTCAAATAGCTTTATTCCAGCCTTTGATATGCTTGTTAAAGCTCTTCTGATAAATTGAGTGTTCCCTCTTTCCTTTTCGTAGTAGTCTTTCATGAACAGAATGTCTAGGGGATGCAACTTGTCAGCAAGGTCTCCATCTGTCACGTTTTCTTCTGCACCATCTTCTCTAAGAAGTGTGTATCTGTTTTGCACATAGGTTCCACCAACACTATCAGTTCCAATCTTTTCTTCATCTACTTTTATGATTCTTCTTATTGGATTTTGATTGGTGTAGTGGATGCTCCTTGAACCTCTTTCCAACCTTTCTTCCCATATAGCTAATCTGTAAGGAGTTGGTGGCTTTTCTGGTACATCTTCTTGATTCTAATAGTATTCCACCAGATTGTATTCAAGGAATATCATAATATCCCTGTCAATCTCTTGAACCATAACAGATTGGGTTTCAGAGATCTTTCTTTTGACAATCTGTGGTTGTCTTGAATCAGCTTCTTCTTCCCAGTCTTTCATTGCTTGTTGATTTATTCTTGTACTTATAACAGTGTCACCAGAAGAAGTTGGCTTTGGACCAGTTTGAGAAGTTTTGAGATTCAAATTTGAGATAACTAAAGGCATGGAAGATGCTAACCTTTTCAACATTTCTTCTTTTGGGACTAGGAGGTGGACCCATTACAGTGGTTCCAGCTTCAGTGATTGGTGTAGCAGGTGATTGTTGTGGGGTTGACTTTCGGAGTTCCTGGTGAGATTGTTCAACAAGAAGTGCCTTCATGATTTCCTTAGGATCAAGCTTAGCCAATCTGGGAATGTTGAAATGCATTCTCTTCATGAGAGACTGCACTTCTCCTACCAGTTTTGTGTTGTTGACTACACTTTCCTGTATTTCTGCAACTTCAGTTTTATTTTTCTCCTGCAAAGCAGTCCATTCTTTTATCAATTTTTCAAGGGCATCAGTGATACTGTTGTTGCTTGCCCTGAGAATGGTGATTTCTTCTAAGACTTTGTTTGAGCTGCTTGATTGTCTTGACTCCACAGCACTTGTAACTTGTGTTTTGATTTTCTCCATTTCTGTGAAAATCTTTTGAATTTTTTATGTTGAAATGCTGATTTCTGGTGCTTTTTCTTTTTTGCTTTTGCAGAGTTTTCAGTGCTTCAGTGTTTCTTTCAGTCTGTTCCTTTATGAACTCCACTGATTCTGATAAGGTCTTCATTTCTGCTCTTTGACCTTGTATCTCTGACAGCAGCAGATCAAGCTTCTCTTTTAAAGGGTTCTTTTTGCAGGCCTTGAATACATTTTGTAACACTGTTTCCAAGTTTTCTTATGACATGGGTGTTTCAGGGACATTTGGAACAACAGATGCTCCTTCTAACATACCAGCTGTAAACACATTTGCAGCTGTTTTGGAAATGATTGGTGTACTTTTGGTTTTACCAGAATTTGGTGTAACCTTGAGTATGCCAGAATCATCTCCACTAGAAGTGAATAACATATTTTCACCGTGGATTTCCTTATGTCCTTGAATCATATCAGCTAATGATTCTCCATAAGTTGTTGAGAAAAACAAATTATCTCTTACCAGATTTCCTTGACCAGTTTCCTGATCTCCATCTGTTGAGATCCCAATCTCTTCCTCATTTTCTGATTCAGAGTTGAGATGAACTGCACTACTCACATCCTCATTAACAACAGTTTTTCTATATTCAACTTTGTAGATGCAGTAATTGAATCTTCTGAGTTTGTTCTTTTTAAAGAAGTATCAATTAAAACTGTGTTTAAGAGAGAGTCTGTACCAGCAATTTGAGATTCATCAAAGTGTAGAACTTCAGTGGCTTCATGTGTTGTACCAGCAATGTGAGATTCTTGATAGTGATGGACTTTAGTTTCTTCATGAGCTGCTCCAGCAATATGAGATTCTTCATAATGATGGTCTTTTATTTCTTGATGAGCTTCAAACTCAAAATGAATTCCAGTATCATGATTCTGATGACTTCCAGCAGGTTCTGAATCTTCCTTATTTTCTAGTGAATTTCTTATCATCCGAATTTGGTCTCCTCCAGCAGGTTCTGTTTCTGATGTCTAAGACTTTTCAACTTCTTCTCCTCCTGGTGAAGAAGAGCAATTATAAACTTCTTTGCTGGGTTCCTCTGTTGGTGTATCTGATTTGTTAAGAAGTTCCTCATGTTTCAGTCTGTATGGTAAGTCTGATGCAATTAGACACAACATACTTTCTGGTAACTCAGGAACATCCCTGTCTGATGTCCACCCTTGATTGGCACTCCAAGGTTTCATTGTGTTTGAACTCCAAGCCTCTTCTAAAATAGGTATTTCTACATTCCTTTCAACAAATGTTTCAAAGATGAAGACTGAAATGAACCTTGGATATGGTAGATGTGAAGTGTTTCTTCCATTTTTTGTAAGAATTGATCTTTTGATTAAATTGAAGATTTCTGTCCCATAATCAAATTTGAACCCAGTTATGAGTCCATACATGACTGACATAATTGCTTGATTCAATTGATCAGCTCCTCCTATCTTTGATGTGAGACAAGTGTTCAACACTTCCATCATGACTTGCCAGAATGCTGACATTTCATTTCTTCTGACTCCTCCAATTTTGCTAACCTTTTTGTTTTTGTATCCAAGCTCAATAAGAAAGCTTATCAGTTCTTCTTTTCTTGGTGCTTCAATATAGTTGTCAAAAATAGGAAGTTCAAGCCATTCTCTTACTCTTGCAGGAGCTAATGTCACTGAGACATTTCCCCAAACATGAGCAGAGACTTGATTTTCTCCATCTTCACTGAAAGTGTGAATAAATTTTTAAAATAATCTTTCTGGTACTTCTCTTCCTTTAGTTAATGCTCTTGAGATTGGACATCTTGAGAGAAATTCTATCAGAAGTTGACATCTTTCATCGTATTCGGAATGCTCTGTATTCATCAGCAAGTTATTCTCCTTCATTGGTAAAAATTATCCATCTTCAATGAATGGTACATCATGTTGAACGATTGGAATGTTGAGATTTACTTCTGCTATTGCTTAATTTTGTGAGTTAGGGTTTGAAGTTTGGGAATTTTTGTGACATCTGTGCTTGTGTAATCATTGTACAACTCTGAATAATTCAAATATCAATAAAACAATGTGTTTTGATCCCAATATTTGTTTATTTATGTCTGACATTTGCACGTTTTGACTTTTGTTCGATTTCAAACTCTTAAACACTTTCTTGAAAGTTATACGCAAACTATTACGTAAATGTAACCAGTTTAACGCGACATACACTCCGGAACAGGGACATAAGCTTAACATACCTTAAATAACCTTTACATAACTTAGAAATAAGTTTTGAAGGGTTTGGTATGGCAAAAACAAGATTATTCGATCATAGGGACTATTTGTGACAAACTGCAAAAGTCTACCGATTCGCATAGCAACGTACACTCCGGAACAAGATCATAAGCTAAACATACCCTAAATAGCTTTAACATAGCTTAGAAATAAGTTATGAGGGGTTTAGTATGCGAAAATACGCTTATTTGATCATAGGGACTAAAAGCATCAAACTGCGAAAGTGTGCATATACGTGCATATTTTGCGTTCTGACCATTTTCGGACATCCAAAATTTTTTTTTAATCACTAGAATATTGTATTTTAGTGATGGGAATGCAAAAATACCATTCGTTACGCAATTTGGATCGTTTTCGCGTCCGTTCAAATTTCGTCGTAATTAACCGAAAAACGCGACCGTACGACCAAATGAACCGACATCCATGTTATTTCCTAGCATTTTTCAAGTCCCCTATACTTTAACGTCCTTATAAAGCTTTAAAATTGGCTTAACAGGGGTTAAACGCGTCGAAAACATGTTTAAGTGTGTGCAGGGACTAAAGATGACAATTCTGAAACTCTGATACATGTTCTCACGTCGCGCGACCCCTTGGGGGTGTCTCTGTCGCGTCACGCGACCCCTGCGTTTTTACAGAACAGCTGTTTTCAGCTCTTAGCTGGTTACAACTTGTTTTGTTTGATAGTTTTCATTGTTTGGAGGCCAAGTATAGTATTCTCCAAGGCTTTTAACAAGAACCACACACTTGTATGGACAAGATTAATCCTTGGGCAATATTCAAAACACTTGTCATGATCTTGTAGCTTCATGACAAGTATAAATACCCCTTCCATTCAACTCAAAAACTTGCTCATTTGTTCTATCTTCTCTCTTGAACTCTAAGTGGAGGCTACCATCTTTTGGATGCCACCTACCCGAGTTTTATAGTTATTTTTGCATCCTAAGAACACAAATAAGTGTTCTGTCCAGTCTTATTCATTTATTTCAGCAATTTAAGCTGAAATTCAAACAGTTTGACTACCGTTTGACTTTCGGTTTTGACCATGAATTCGTCAAGTCAAAATTCAATGGAACTTTGCAACGTGATCTTAATCACGATGGTTATAATCTCTTGCGATTATACGTAATGATTACCAAGTTTACTAGTCCAAATGACGAGTCAAAGTTTCGGTCAAAATGCACGATTATGTGCATTTTGCGACGGAACTATTTTCGGGTATCAAAATACCTTGTTTTGATACCAAATCAGTTTTATAACTTAGTTAAACATGTTTTAACATGTTTAAATCAAGATCACTTCTAGTTTAGTGCTTATTTAGGGTCGTAAGTCAAACGGTCTTAACAACGGCTTAGACTTTCGAACCCGACCCGTTTGGTCGATCATTAGGATCTGACCAAACACATTATGTGACCATAGTTGTATAGGGAATAACCATCCGAGGTTATACCTTATGGTCACTTCGTTTAATTAGTTGTATGATAGGTAATTTATATGCCTTAGGAAAATGACCAAAATGCCCTTTTTGCGCATGAATTCAATATATGTGTTGGTGCACTAAATGTCTGCTGATTACGTCATTATCAAGTCTTGTGTCTAGGATTGTTTGAATGATCACACAATAGGGTTTAAGTTAGGGTTTTTATGTTTTAAACAAGAGATTTCGCTTGAGAGGGTATGTGTATGCTTGAAGCGAAATTAACACAAGAGATTTCGCTTGAACAGTCTCAAGCGAAATCATATACTCTATATATAGGTGGATAGGTCATTTGAAGCGAAAGTCAATTGTCATTGTATGTGAGTCGAGGTGCTGCTGAATTTTTGTCAGAAAATCATTGTAAAGACTCAGAAGGCATTAATAGAAGAAAAATTAAGAAGAACAAAGCTGTTATGACTTTGTATACATTGATTCCGCCTTTGTATTCAAAGATGAACGCCTTAACTGACTTTTAGAGGTCGTACAACGGTCCAACAAGTGGTATCAGAGCTCAGGACGAGGAGTTCATACCATTACAGCTTAATTCTACCGGATTATCTTCTTTCTACTCATTTCTTTTTACATTTTTCAGATCTGAACAAGTTCCAACGGTCGAAATGGTCTGATTTTCGAGTATATTGTGTAAAACTGAGTTTTAACAAAGCCTACAAAGTTTCGGACTAAAATTCAGACTAAAACATGTTAAAATTGACCTAAAACTGGATTTCGCTTGAAAGTATTCGAAGATTACAGGTTGATTTCGCTTGAAAACAGAAAATTTGACTTGAAATCAGACAATTTCGCTTGAGACTTCCTGAAGCGAAATAGTGGTTTTCGCTTGAACAGTTGAAGCGAAAATGTTCTTTCAGATTTCGCTTGAAGGTTTGATTAGTTGAAGCGAAATAGATCATTTGGAATTTCGCTTGAAGGTTCCAATCATTTCAAGCGAAATAGTAGTTTTCGCTTGAGAATACTTTATATCAGATTTCGCTTGAACAAGGATTTTTGAGCTGTTTCGCTTGAAGTTGATTACTTCAAGTATTTCGCTTGAACTTGTTGATTTTTCAAAACCTAAAAAATTTTCTAAGTGTTTGACTGATTTTTCAGGTACGATGGATGATATTTTCTTGAACCCGTTTAGCGAAATGTACGCATTCGCAGGAAACTCAGGAGATGATACTTCTACAAACAACAACAATACGAATGAGAACGAGAATACTCCGAAAGAAAAGAAGAAGGAAGCTTGGGAATCGGAAAGCGCTTTCGGAACGTTCAATAAACCCCCAAAGCTTACGGCTATTGAGGAATACAGTCGTTGGTCCAGAAAATTTGAAGACTGGTTGATGGCATTCGCATTTACTAGCTGGAAAAGTATGAAAAATGGTTATGCAAATGGAAACAAAAATGGTGAGGCATTAAGAACAGCTGAGGAGATTGATTCGTTTGTAGCTGAACAAAAGTGTGTGGCATTGTTATTCCAGTCAGTCCGGGAAGACATTATTGCATTGATTGACTATTCAAATGCAAAAGATCTTTGGGCAAAGTTAGAAAAGAAATGTATAGGCAGTCAAGAAATTAAGAAAAACAAAAAGAAACTTCTTAGAAAAGAGTTTGATCTTTTCGGATGTTTAAAGAACGAGTCTGTGTGTAAAATGATAGAAAGGTTCGGTCATCTGAAGCTGGAGTTAGTAAGACATGATATTGACATTCCTGAAGAAGATCTTATCGACAAATTGTTCGATTCGTTGCCTGACGAGATGGATTGGAGATATTATGCGCTGATGTTGAAGAATACCATCAAAGAACCAGAAAAGTTGACATTAGATTTGCTGATTGAGAAACTTGAAAGTCATGAGTTGGAGTTGAAGAAGACGTACAAAGTCAATCATTCATCTTACCAGCAGAATTTGGATTTGTATTATCCAAAGAGCATGATACCAAAAGCAACTTCACCAAAAACTGCATTTTCTGCTAAGAATGTTTCTCCAGCAAGCAAAGAAAGTCAAAGCAATTCAAGCAGTGGAAGCCATAGTGGTTATCACAGTGGATCTACGTCTTCTGCAAATCATTCTGATGCGAAGTTTTCTTGCAATATCGCGATAGATCTGAAGAACGCACAGAATTTTGATGAGGAGTCAGCCAAGCAACAAATGGTCTTTCTAGCGTCTGTTTTGGAATCCTACGAAGGATTGGTGGCTGGAAAAATCGGGAATACAAATCTGACGAAAGAAGACTACGATCAGATAGACCCTGAAGAAATGGAGCTGATCGACATTCGTTGGGCAATGGCAAGTGCAGTTCGACGTGCACAACGCTTCATGGAGATTACAGGGAGAAAAACGATCGGTGGTCCGTCTACAAAACTGGGGTTCGACAAGTCAAAGGTGACATGTTTTAAGTGTAAGCAGAAGGGTCATTTCAAACGGGAATGCAGGAATGCGTATGCTGATGAGTCAGAGAATCCGTTTCGAGATGATTATTACAAAAAGGCAATCTACCATCAGAATAAATCTGAGCCGCCTAGATTGAAGCAGTCTGAAGATAACAGAGACAAATCAAGGGCTCTTGCTGTGATTTATGATGATGAGGGGTATGATTGGAGTAAGGAAGTTCTACCGGAAGAAGATGTGGTTGGATATGCATTCATGACGAAAACTGACGATCCTATTCCATGGAAAGACGATCGAACTGAAGAGCAAAAATATCAATACAGAAAGATGATTGCTGAAAACAAAATCATTAGACTTTCTCGTATCTATCTGAATGCAAGGAGAGCCAATAGATGGGATCCAGATAGAGAGTGCTATCTTGATGAGTATGGAAATATTGCAATTGATGATAGTACACTTGATATTGAAGCCATAATCCAGCAATACAAAGAAGATGATGAGTATTGGCAACACAAATGGTGGGGAACTCCAACTTCGAAAATGATTGAAGAAGAGAAAGAGAAAGAAGAGAAAGAGAAAGAGAGAAAGGAGAAAGAAGAGATCGAGAAAGCAAAGAAGATTGATACTGGAGTTTTTGACACAACGCAGGAGTTGACTGCTGAAAATCTTGGAAGAATGGCTGACAAAGTGCTAGCTGCTAAGGCACTTGAGGTAGACTCTAACTCCGTGTCTGAGTCAAAAAGCCAGGTTAGTCCAGATGTGTCAACAAATGTGTCAGGTAAGAAAATCGATGGAAATGCTGATTGCAAAAATTGCAACAAAGAGTGCAAATTTTGTAGCACAGTCACGTATCTCAACGGGAAGAAAGTTGATGATCTGACATCTAAGGTCAGAAACGTTGAGAATCAGATTCTTGATCGTGACAAAATGATTAAAGCTTCAACTGAACGGATAAAAGAATTAACTAAACAATTGGAAAATGATAAAATTGATCATGATAAAGTTAAAAATGAAAATGAAAAGTTGATTCTTGAAAACCGTCAGATTTCTGAAAAATTAAAAAGTACTTTGAAAGATTGTGATGATCGAAATGGTAAAACTTTTAAAGAAAATGAACATCTAAGAGCAGTGCTTAGAGTCAAAGAAGAATCAATCAATCAACAACTGGATGAAATCGCTAAATTGAAACTTAAAGTTCAAGAGGGTCTAATCGAAAATGAGCGAATCCAGTTGAAGCTTAACAGTTACAGCTCCGCAAGCTTTGTTTTGCAACATATCATTCCCAAACCCATCGGGAAAGACAAAGCGGGCGAAGATGTGTATTGTGATGGAACTGGGGTGGGGTTTCATCAAGTTCCACCACCTGTTCTTGATAACTACACGAAAAAGCAATCTGGGTTGGTTGAAATTGAGGAAGAAAAAGAAGTTAAACTTCCGGAAAACATTGATGTCACTTTTACATCATCTGATGATAGTGTTCAGACAGAGATTGTTAAGAGCACAGCTGAAAGTGTCTTGATGTCTGATTCATCTGAAGATGATGGATGTTTCTTGGACAAATACATTCAGAAACCAAAGTCCAAAAACAACTTAAGGGATGAACCGGGTCTTGTGATGTACAAGATGGCTGGATCTGATAAGTTGTATTCGGATTCTGAGTTTCCGATTGAGAATGTTAATGAGAAAAAGTTGACAAATGTTTTCAAATTGGTTGAAGTTGAGTTGTCAGAAGTGAACAGTTTGAAACAAACAAAAAGACAAATGAATTTTGAAAAAGATAAAGCTTACTACAAAAAGCCTGTTGTTCCACCAAGGTTTTATAATAACAATCGAAACAATTGGTCGGGAGGTTATAGGGATGGTAAGAGTTATCAGAAAAGGAGTTTTCAAAACAAGAGGTTTGCTGAAAAGAAGGTGTTTGTGAACAGTTCAAGTTCACTTTCAGATGAGGAAAATGAAATTTTTTCAAAATCAAACAAAGAGTTCTTTGAGAAAAGAGCTTCACATTATCGGTCTGAAGGCACAAGTCGAGTTGTTGATACTCGAACATGTTTCAGATGTAATCAAGTTGGTCACATTGCACGAATGTGTACCAATGTGAAGCCTAAGATTGAAAATGTGAAGTTTCAACAGAAGAAAGTTGATGTGAAGGGTAAAGCACAAATTGTTGTTGAGAAAAAGAATGTGAAAAATGACAACATCAAAGTGAAAAATGAACCTGTAAAGAAAGTGGTAACTAAAAATGACAAATTTTACAAGCGGGTTGCATTATCTCAACAAGTTTGGAAACCAAAAACTGAAATGAAAATTTCAACTTCTGAAGTGAAAAAGGCTGAAGAATCAATTTCGGTTGATTATGATGCAAATTTTCCACCTTTGAAGGCTGAAAATTTCAAAATTCAAATTGCTAGAGTCAAGGTTACACCTAAGGCTGATGAAGCCTGGGTGGACACCATGTTCGAATAAGCAGTTTGAATTGCCGGAGCTTCCTGGATCGCGAAGCATGAATCGGCATCTTTCTTGAAGTTGTTTAAGTCGTAGTTTGTTTTGTGCAGGATCTTCCACAACTGATATCCAGATGGATTATGGATAGTGGTGCATCTCGACATATGACAGGAAAAACTGCATTGCTGTATGATGTGAGAAACATTAATGGTGGTTATGTGGGATTTGCTGGTCATGAAGGTGGTAGAATTGTTGGTGAAGGAACGTTATCAAATTGAATTGTGACGTTTGAGAGAGTTAACTATATCACTGAGTTGGAGAACAATCTGCTTAGTATCTCGCAGATTTGTGACAATCAGTATACTACTCACTTCACTGATAAAGAATGTTTGATTCTGAAACCTGGTTTTGTTATCCCTGAAGAATGGATTATTATGAGGGCACCTAGAGTGAACGATTTATATGTGTTAGATATGTCTGTAGCAACTACAACAACTGGTCAAGCACATTGTTTTGTGTCAAGAGCAACTGAGAAAGAATCAAGATTGTGGCACCGAAAGATGGGGCATATACATCTTAGAAAAATGAATCATTTGGTGCACAATGATTTGGTATTGGGTGTTAATATCAAAGGTTTTCATCTGGAAGGGGAGTGCATTAGCTGTGTCAAAGGCAAGCAGAAGAAAAAGTCACACCCTACAAAGAAAATCAATTCAGTCTCAAGACCTCTGGAAAGACTTCACATGGATTTGTTTGGTCCTGTGAATGTCAAGAGCATTACAGGAGATTACTATTGTTTGGTCGTTACTGATGATTATTCCAGATTTTCGTGGGTATCTTTCTTGAAGACGAAAGATGAAACATTTGACAGTTTGATGGGGCTGTTCAGGAAGATTGAGAATTTGTACCAAAGGCGTATCAAGAGAATTCGAAGTGATAACGGTACTGAATTTAAGAACAGCAAGATGGAAGAATTTTGTGATGAAAGAGGTATTTTGCATGAGTTTAGTGCTCCGTACACTCCGCAGCAGAATGGAGTCGCAGAACGCAAAAACCGGACACTAATCGAGACGGCTAGAACTATGCTCGCAGATTCAAAGTTACCGATAAATTTTTGGGCTGAAGCTGTTTCCGCCGCATGCTATACGCTCAACAGGGTTCTCACTGTCAAGAAGTTCAACAAAACATGCTTTGAGCTAATCAATAACCGCAAACCGAATTTGAAGTATCTAGAACCGTTCGGGTCACCCTGTACGGTTATAGAACCTTTTGGAAAGTTTGGTCCGAAGTGTATTGAGGGAATATTTGTTGGTTATTCAAATCCATTGAGACGCGTCTTCGTTCCAAGTGAGAAGCGGATTATTGAAGCTGCAAATGTTGAATGTCAAGGTTATACTATGCCGCCGCAGAATCCTGGTGATTCATGACGTTATCATTACGACAAACTTTGGGATTCGTTTGATATGAGAGAAGAATCAGAGGAAGATGAAGATTTCTTTGATGAGTTGGATATTTTGCGTGAATATGAGTCGCAGTTAAGGTTCCCAGCTGAGTATTCGAGAAGACCACGGGAAACTTCAAATGATGATGAAGCAGGTCCAAGTAATGCTGGTGAACATGATGATGTCCAACAGAATGAAGTTGCTCAGGATAATCAGTCGGCTCAGAATGATAATCTAGAAGCTGAAACCATGCCAGTATTTGATCACGGTGATTCAGATTCAAATTCTGAGGGGGAGCAAATTCAGATTTCCAGTCAAACAAACCAAGTTGGTGAACAAGATGCAGAGCAGAATGTTACTAATCTGGAGGGAAATGTAGAGGTTCCGAGTGAAGTGATGCCGCGTACTTTTTCATATCATCCAGAGGAGTTGATCATAGGAGAATTGCAAGCTGGAGTTCGCACTCGAAATCAGATTGATAAAGGGCTTACATGTTTTTATACAAAAGTTGCTCCTTTGCAAACTGAATTCTCATTAAGTTGTTTTATCTCGCAGATTGAACCAAGAACTTACAAAGAGGCGCTTACTGAAGACTCTTGGGTCAATGCTATGCAGGAGGAACTTAGTCAATTCGAGAAATTGGGAGTGTGGAAGTTAGTTGATTTGCCGGATGGTCATAGGAAGATTAACACCAAGTGGGTGTTCAAGTGTAAGAGGGACGATAGAGGAGTTGTCGTAAGGAACAAAGCTCGACTTGTTGTTCAGGGATTTAGTCAACAGGAGGGAATTGATTTTACCGAAGTCTATGCTCCTGTAGCACGACTAGAGGCAATCAGAATTTTCCTAGCATTTGCGTCTTGGAAGAACTTTAAAGTTTATCAGTTGGATGTTAAATCGGCGTTTCTTTACGGGAAGGTTAAAGAGGAGGTTTATGTCGGTCAGCCGCCGGGTTTTACCGATCCAATTCACAAAAACAAGGTCTACTTATTGGACAAAGCGCTGTATGGTTTACACCAGGCCCCGAGAGCTTGGTATGAGACTTTGTCTCAACACCTACTAGCCAACAAGTTCATTCGTGGAAAAGTGGATGCCACTCTCTTCACTAAAGTGGTCGATGGTCATCTTCTGATTGTTCAGATTTATGTGGACGATATAATCTTTGGGTCTACAAATGAAAATCTATGCAAAGATTTTGAATCAGTGATGAAGCAGAAGTTTGAAATGTCATCAATGGGGGAGATGAAATTCTTTCTGGGATTACAAGTTGAACAACTTCCTGAGGGAATTTTCATTCATCAGTCAAAGTATGTTCATGATATTCTAGAGAAATTTGGGATGTCAAGTTCTACTCCAGCTGCTACCCGACTTGCAACAAATCATGGGATTCACCCAGATCTCACCGGAGACAGGGCTGATGAAACGTTTTATCGATCCATGATAGGTTCTTTAATGTACCTAACTGCTTCACGTCCTGATATCATGTACCCAACGTGCCTCGCAGCAAGATTTCAGTCTAACCCGAGAGCATCGCACATGATTATTGTGAAGAGGATATTGCGCTACCTGAAAGGAACTCCTTCATTGGGGTTGTGGTATCCTAGAAAAGGCGACTTTACGCTCGAAGGGTATTCCGATTCGGATTTCGGATGCTGCAAAGTCAATTCAAAATCAACAACTGCAGGATGCCAGTTCTTTGGTCCTAGATTGGTTACCTGGCAGTGTAAGAAACAAACGTCTGTGGCGTTATCTACTTGTGAAGCGGAGTACGTTTCTGCTAGCAGTTGCTGCTCTCAGATCTTGTGGATACAGCAACAGATGCGCGACTACGGTTTGCAGTTTCTTAACACACCTCTTTTTGTTGATAATGAGGCTGCAATAAATATAACTAAAAATCCAGTACATCACGCTAAAACTAAACACATAGAAATTCGTCATCACTTTATTCGTGATTGCTTTAAGAAAAAGTTGATACGAATTGAGAAAATCCACACTGACGAACAGAAAGCTGATTTACATACCAAAGCTTTTGATAAAAATCGGTTTAAATATTTGTTAAAACTGAATGGTATGAAGCTTCTGTCGGTGTCGGATGGTATAATTGGCGTTGATGAGAGTACTGTTGCGGATGAAGACGAGAAACAATCTGCAATGGTTTGTCGAATTTTTACTTGTTTTGGTATTTAGGGGGAGTAGATTGTTTGTACATAGTTTATTTTTACAGAAAATACAAAAACAGTAAAAAATGCAAAAATACAAAAACATGATAAAATGAAAAAGAGCTTGTGTATATAGGGAAAATGATAGTACATCAGCTAGATGATTACAGTATGCTAAAGATTTGAAAAGTATAAAAGAGTTAAACAATCTTACTGATGATGTGTCGATAGGTTTTCACACATTTAGTAGATTTATTCGGGATATAAACCTAAAATTTCAAACTTGTGAATTCGTGGGGAACACTACTTGGATATATAGGTAACCCCTGAAATCTCGTTTGAAAGGTCTCGTAATCTGATATACTAGGTCTTTATACTCAATGATGTCTGGGGTATTATTCCGGGACTTCTGCTGAACGGTGGTTCTGACCTAGTCCCTGGCTAATACTTGCTTCAATGCTTGAAACACAACATTAAACCCTCAGCATGCTGAAACAATAAAATTGATATATGCTGCTGTTGTAAGCAAAAAGATCCTCTAAAGGGGACACACCAAAAAGTCGAAGCTGATATCTCTCTGCGTATACGGAAGTATCGACCTGAGATCCCTCGGCCCTCGCATACCTAAATTATATACAGATATCATTGTAGTATTCTCACCTGTAAGACTGATTATTGGGATTCTGGATACGGGAGTATATTCAAGAGGTGGGACACATGAATGAGCTAAGTTCTTAATTCATCTAAATCGTATCCTGAGTAAATTGAAATTTGTGTGGGAATTTAAGATGGATCAGTATATCGACAATCGAGGTGAATTGTTTAAATCTGAGTATGTAATGTAGCTTAATGGTACTTGTAATTTGTCTGAAAAGCTGATATGATTCCCTGACACGATTATAAAAAAAAAAATATGTTTGTAAATAGTTTACTTTGTTTACTTTCTACAATTTAAGTTTTCTGTATTTCATTTCTTAGTTTAGAACATTTTGATAAAATCCAAAAAGATTTTATTTCTGCTTTATTTTCTGACAAACCAAAGTGGAGAGTTGATTGTTGGATTCTCAAAGGTTTGAAGCAGATGAAGGAGATTCTGAACTGAAGAATGAGGAGAGCTTACTTTAAAGAAGTTTGAATTGTTTGAAAAGTCAAAAACAAGTTCATTAACTTGATACTTGTTATTTTCAGAAAATGTTTGAAAATGTTATTTTAAAATCAGTATTGATTCGTCAAAATATCAACCAAGGTCATTAATTTGGACTTGGTAGATTAATCAAGTAATCAGGGTCATTAACTTGGACTTGAATGCTTGAGTGGATTGTTATAGCTGATTGAGTTTGTGTTTTATTGATTGAAAAGATAGAATGGTTATGTTTGTTGGTTGAGTAACAGGTTTGGACTTCATTATTCCCAACGGAAGCTAATTGACAAAGCTTGAACCAGATTTCTCAGATTATAGCATATCGAGAGGGGGAGTCTGTGAAAGGGGGAGTCTGGATCAATGATCAAAGGGAAGATTGAAGTTTAAAGGTTAAAGTTTGAAGATAAAGATTGATGAGAGTTTTTACAATGTTTGAAGATTGTTAAAGACAAAGACTTGAAGCCAAAGACTTCATCAACATCCAAGGGGGAGTCTGTTGGTGCACTAAATGTCTGCTGATTACGTCATTATCAAGTCTTGTGTCTAGGATTGTTTGAATGATCACACAATAGGGTTTAAGTTAGGGTTTTTATGTTTTAAACAAGAGATTTCGCTTGAGAGGGTATGTGTATGCTTGAAGCGAAATTAACACAAGAGATTTCGCTTGAACAGTCTCAAGCGAAATCATATACTCTATATATAGGTGGATAGGTCATTTGAAGCGAAGGTCAATTGTCATTGTATGTGAGTCGAGGTGCTGCTGAATTTTTGTCAGAAAATCATTGTAAAGACTCAGAAGGCATTAATAGAAGAAAAATTAAGAAGAACAAAGCTGTTATGACTTTGTATACATTGATTCCGCCTTTGTATTCAAAGATGAACGCCTTAACTGACTTTTAGAGGTCGTACAACGGTCCAACAATATGCATATGTAACCTAAATTTTGACACTTAAACTGATTACGCAACATTATTAAAAATGTTTAGCATATAAAACTTATCATAGGACTAGTTAGACTATCCGAACGCGCTTTTGCGCAAACGACACGTTAAAGTAGCGTAAACTACCTTAACGAGTCGTAACGGGTCATAAGCACTTAGGATAGGTATCGGATCAGAATGTAGGCTTTGTTAAACCATTTCATATGAGTTCCAACACTCATTTGGTTTACAAGACCTCATTTATCCGATCTCCCAATTTAGGTTCCGATTATTAACATAGTGATTCCATACTAGGTGCCACTTGATTCCTTGACTTCCCGAGCTTTGTTAGTTCACTAGATCAAGGGTACTTGCAATCTCAAGTGAGTACATAGTCCCCTCTTTTACTTTTTGCAAATATTTTGGGGTGATACACATGTGCCTAATTGCTACTTTCATGCTTTTATGACATACGCTTGCTATGTTCATCTAGTACATATATAGTACATGATTTCAATTATGTTTTGCTATGTATGTTGACTGAGCATGCTAGCACATTGATTTCAAAGATACTTTTTGCGGCATATGTTTACTCAGCATATGAGCACATTGATTTACATGCATTTTTGCTATGTATGTTGACTGAGCATGCTAGCACATTGATTTCATGGACATTTCTACTTCGTATGTTTACTTAGCATACTTAGTACATGGTTTTTACATGGCATGCTTACATTGGTTATGACATTTGGTATGTTTAACGGAACAAAAATAGATTCATTAACATTGATCACGCCGCTCGGTAGTATGTAATGGTTCCATAGGACTTGACAAATCCCGTTCCCAGCTTCCTAGGTTTGTTTGGAAGTAGGGAATGACAGAATCCGAAAACATTTTTGATAAACCTTTGACTTGTTAAGTGTTTATCCGACAGTCTCAAGGCTTGAATGTATGCGATAAACATATCCACATAAATGTTCATATCAAATAAAGCATTGGTTTTGCGAAACATAACTTTTGATTTAAACTTTGGTTTATTCAAAGACTTTATTTTGTACATGACATTTGGTTATACATGTCATTATACATATGGTTTGAGTAAATACTTTTTACTTGCCATACAAGACATTTGTTATACAAGACATGGTTTATACCTGACATTGTGACATTTGACATTGTTTACGCATGACATTCGATATTGGTTTTGACAAGACATTTTTGGTGGTTATTGATAAGTGATTAAATAACGAGACGCGTGTAATGTGATAAAAGCATGGTGGATACGCCGCTGGTACTTCCTATATATAAGTGCTTTTATGATATTACATATCGTAACGTTATCTAAACCACTTCGATAAAGGCAAAGACATGACACATTTTATACAAATGACATATATTTCAAATGACATTGTTTTACATATGACATATTTTATACAATTCATTTTCACTCGGTTATTTATTTAATCAAACATCTTTCTTTTATATCATCTGATTTTCATATCGATTTTCATATGATTTTATAAAAGAAAACATTTTACAAGGTTCATAACTACTTTTCGTTAAACACTTATTTTAACTTTCAAGTCATGAATCCTTCATCAAACCTATGTATCTCACAGGCATTTTTATGTTGGCGTACCTATTTTTACATGTGTTTCAGGAGCCAATGTATGAGGATAATCATGCTACACTTAGGCGGACTCGGGCCTTAGTGACTTAAAACTAAGAAAGACAATTTAATTTATGTTATGTTTTTAGTTTAAATCAAGACAATGTAAACATTAATTCTAATAAAACCAAACTTTAAATACCATGTGTTGTGAAACAATAATTCTGTTACAGCACTCCTCGACGTTTCCGCCGCGGTTTGTTGTTTTACGCGGCCGGGGTGTTACAGAAGAGTTGGTATCGGAGCTCATTGTTATAGGGAATTAGGCTATTAGTATTGCTTTGACCTATACTATAACCTTTCTAGGACTCTAACACAAGTTATCTTGTGTTTAGAGCTTAAAACAATAAACATTACCTATCCTTAGGTGATTACCATAACAACAACATAAATTTCCAAAACAATTTTGAAAATCAATCATTCATTCTTGGATGATTTCTTTTTGGCTTCATGCCTACCAAATTTTCAAAATCTCATCAAAGTTTGGGTCTAAATAATGTGAACACGTGCAATCTGGAAAGGTGGATGCCTGTACCTCGAGTTTTCTGTCTAAGGCTAGAGTGTTCGTACAAATCCGCAGTATCGGACCAGTCACTCTTACCTGGGAACTCTTGGGGTGAGTGTCCACTTATAGGCTAAAGCATGTCTTCGCGATACATTATTGTGACCCATTTACTTTGATTAGTCACTGTGTGTCGTCTGTTTGTTATGAGGTAACGAACAAATGACCACCATCCTTACTTTTTGTCGATATTTGTAACATCTTATTCTTATCCAATATCATCTTACTCGTTTTCTCTCATGTTTCCTCTTTTTGAATGCCTCCTCGACGAAACGTACAACAACCTGATGCCGAACTGGCAACTATCATAGCACAACAGATGGATGCTGTGCTACCAAATCTCATTACTCAAATTAACCAAGCCAACAATAACAATGTTAATGCACCTACTCCATGCAACTTTAAACAATTTAACTCGGCTAAGACGCTCAAGTTTAGTGGTTCTGAAGGAGCAACTGGGCTCCTACAGTGGTTTGAGAGTATTGAGAGTACATTTCGCCATGTACAGTGTCCTGACAATCGTAAAGTCGAGTTTGCTTCTAGCGTGTTTCAAAAGAGGGCGCTCACGTGGTGGAACGGAGTAATGAGAGATCGAGGTGTTAATGTTGCTATGGGTCAGACATGGGAGGAACTCAGGGCTCTGATGATGAAAGATTTCTGCTCTCGTCACGAGCAGAGGGCACTTGAAAATGAGTTCCATGACTTTAAGCAAGACAGTGGTGAACACCGTGCTTATACTGATAGATATGAGGAGTTAAGCTTGCTCTGTCTGACAATGGTCACGCCGTTGGACAAGGCAATTGAAAAATACATTGATGGTTTACCAAATCCTGTTCAGGATATCGTCACTGGCAGTAACCCGACTACATTCCGACAGGCCATTGAGCTAGCTGCAACCTTGACTGAATCTCAGATCAAGAAAGGCAAACTCCATAGAAAAGGTGACAAGAAAATATCTTCCAAAACTGAGAAACAAAAGGGTAAGAAAGATGAGTCTTCTAAGAAGTCAAGGAAGGGTAAGGCTTCCAAGAACTTTGCTGTGGTGGCACAACCAAATCAGGAAGCTCCAAGTCAGCCTGCTAAACCACCTGCTAATAAGCAATACGCTGGCAATGCACCTTTGTGCAACAAGTGTAACAACCACCACCGACCACATGTACAGTGTCGCATTTGTACTAACTATGGGAAATCTGGTCACCTTGCCAACACTTGCGGTTTTGCTCCTATACAGAATCAAGTAGCACAAAACCCTGCACAACAACCTGCTCAGCAACCTGCACGACCTCACTATCCTCCTGGTTCATGCTATACTTGTGGGGACCTGACCCACGACAGGAACCAATGCCCAAAGTTGGCAAATGCAAATCAGGCCCAGGCTCGTGGGCGAGTTTTTAACATGAATGAAAACAAGGCACATGCAAACAACGAGTTGGTGAATGGTACGTTCTTTGTTAACAACCAACCTGCTTCTGTTCTTTTTATTCGGGTGCCGATAAGAGTTTTGTATCCTTAGCTTTTGAGCCTTTGCTTTCCATGACTAGAACAAAATTAGGAAAGCCCTTGCCAGTAGAAGTAGCTAGTGGTGAACCCGTTGTACTCGATTCTGTTCTTCGAAATTGACAGTTGAACCTTAATAACCATCTTTTTCCTATTGACCTTACCCCCAGTACGCCAAGTTGAGTTTCGTATTGATCTAATACCTGGTGCAAATCATGTTGCTAAATCTCCATACTGTCTTGCACCGTCTGAGATGCAAGAATTATCTAAACAACTTCAGGAACTTTCTGACAATGGATTCATCCGTCTGAGCTTTTCACCTTGCGGTGCTCCTGTCCTATTTGTGAAAAAGAAAGATGGATCTTTTCCGTATGTGTATCGATTATTGTGAGCTCAACAAGCTCACTATCAAGAATCGATATCCCCTACCTCGCATTGATGATCTCTTTGATCAGTTACAGGGTGCTACTTGCTTTTCAAAGATTGATCTACGTTCTGGGTATCATCAGCTTCGTGTACTCGAAGAAGATATTCCCAAGACCGCATTTCATACAAGATATGGTCACTTTGAGTTTACTGTTATGCCCTTTGGTTTGACTAATGCCCCTGCTGTTTTCATGGACTTGATGAATAGGGTTTGCAAGCCTTATTTGGACAAGTTCATCATTGTTTTCATTGATGACATTTTGATCTATTCTAAGACACGAGCTGACCATGAACAACATCTCCGTCTTACAATGGAACTCCTAAAGAAAGAACAGCTTTTCGCCAAGTTCTCCAAATGCCAATTTTGGCTTAAGGAAGTTCAATTTTTGGGACACATTGTTAACGAACAAGGTATCCATGTAGATCCCGCCAAAATCAGTGCGATTAAGGATTGGGATACACCTACTACTCCTACCAAGGTTCGTTCATTTCTTGGTCTCGCGGGTTGTTACCGTCGTTTTATTGAAAACTTCTCCAAGATTGCGGTTCCTCTCACTGCTTTAACTCAAAAGAATAAACCTTTTTAGTGGGGACCCAAACAAGAAGAAGCTTTTCAGACCTTAAAACAGAAACTTTGCGATGCACCTATCTTATCTTTACCTAAAGGCAACGACGATTTTGTCGTATATTGTGATGCATCAAACTTAGGTCTCAGCTGCGTTCTCATGAAAAGAAACAAAGTCATAGCCTATGCATCAAGACAGTTGAAAATCCATGAGAAGAACTACACGACTCATGATCTTGAGTTAGTCACAGTAGTTTTTGCTCTCAAAATCTGGAGACACTACCTGTACGGTACAAAATGTGTAGTGTTCACTGACCACAAAAGTCTCCAGCACATTTTCAATCAGAAAGAACTAAACATGAGGCAACGACGATGGGTGGAACTTCTAAACGACTACGATTGCGAAATTCGCTATCATCCTGGTAAGGGGAATGTCGTGGCTGATGCATTAAGTCGTAAAGAATGTGTCAAACTTCACTGTGTTCAAGTTCGATCTAATATTCAAACCCGCATTTCTCAGGCTCAACGTACTTGCGTTACAGAAGACTTGATGGGTAAGGAATTACCGTATCATATTAAGCCTAATCTTAAACTAAAAGACAATGGGTTATATTATTTCATGGACCGTTTGTGGGTTCCAAAGCAAGACAATCTTCGCACCTTGTTAATGGATGAAGCTCATAAGTCTCGTTATTCTATCCATCCTGGTGTAGACAAAATTTATAAAGATCTTCGAACCCAATATTGATGGCCGGGTATGAAGAAAGACATTGCCTTATATGTGTCCAAATGTCTTACTTGTCTCAAGGTTAAGGCAGAACATCAACATCCCTCTGGATTATTGGAGCAACCAGAGATACCAGTTTGGAAATGGGAAAACATTGCTATGGATCTCATTATCAAATTGCCACGCACTAAAAAAGGTCGTGACGCCATTTGGGTAGTCGTTGATCGTCTAACAAACTCAACACACTTCTTGTCGATCCGTGAGGATCTATCTGCTGACAAACTTGCCAAAATATACATAGATGAGATTGTATCTCGACATGGCATTCCTTTGAACATCATATCTGATAGAGATGCTCGATTCTCCTCTCACTTTTGGAGAACCATGCAATCTGCCATGGGAACCCAACTTAATTTGAGCACAACTTATCATCCGCAAACGGATGGTCAATCTGAAAGAACAATCTAGACACTGGAGGATATTCTTAGAGCTTGTGTGATCGATTTTGGTGGTAGTTGGGATTCGCATCTACCGTTGATCAAATTCTCCTACAACAATAGTTATCACGGCAGCATCAACATGGCTCCTTTTGAAGCTTTATACGGTCGAAAATGTCGTTCACCGGTCTGCTGGAATGAGATAGGTGAAGCTCAGCTTACATGACCTGAACTCATTATAGAGACTACAGATAAGGTCAAGAAAATTCGCGATAACCTCAGACAGCTAGAAGCCGTCAAAAGAGTTACACGGATAGACGATGCAAGCCCTTGGAATTTCAAGTCGGTGATCACGTCCTACTCAAGGTATCCCCTTGGAAAGGTGTGATTAGATTTGGAAAGACAGGAAAACTTGCACCTAGATATGTTGGACCATTCAAGATCGTTGAAAGAATCGGATTAGTGGCCTACAGACTAGAGCTACCTCCTGAAATTGGAAATGTTCATCCAACCTTCCACATGTCCAATCTTAAAAGTGTTTAGCTGATAAAAACCTCCACATACCACTTGATGAAATTCGTGTCGATGGCACGATGCACTTTGTCGAGAAGCCTGTAGAAATAATGGACCGTGAAGTCTAGAAGCTCAAACGCAAGCGCATACCAATTGTCAAAGTTTGTTGGGAATCTAAACGTGGCCCAGAATTTACTTGGGAACGTGAAGATCAAATGAAGGCGAAATATCCAAATCTATTCTCATAAGTTTCCTCTAAATAAATTTCGGGACGAAATTTCCTAAAGTATGGGAGACTGTGACATCTGTACTTGTGTAATCATTGTACAACTCTGAACAATTCAAATATAAATAAAACAATGTGTTTTTATCCCTATATTTGTTTATTTATGTTTGACATTTGCACGTTTTGACTTTTGTTCGATTTCAAACTCTTAAACACTTTCTTGAAAGTTATACGCAAACTATTACGTAAACGTAATCAGTTTAACGCGACATACACTCTGGAATAGTGACATAAGCTTAGCATACCTTAAATAACCTTTACATAACTTAGAAATAAGTTTTGAAGGGTTTGGTATGGCAAAAACAAGATTATTCGATCATAGGGACTATTTGCGACAAACTGCAAAAGTCTGCCGATTCGCATAGCAACGTACACTCTGGAACAAGATCATAAGCTAAACATACCCTAAATACCCTTAACATAGCTTAGAAATAAGTTATGAGGGGTTCGGTATGCGAAAATACGCTTATTTGATCGTAGGGACTAAAAGCGTCAAAACTACAAAAGTTTGCATATACGTGCATATTTTGCGTTCTGACCATTTTCGGACATCCAAAAAAAATTTGTAGTCACTAGAAAATTGTATTTTAGTGATGGGAATGCAAAAATACCATTCGTCGCGCAATTTGGATCGTTTTCGCGTCCGTTCGAGTTTCATCGTAATTAACCGAAAAACACGACCGTACGACAAAACAAACTGACATCCATGATATTTCCAAACAGTTTTCAAGTCCCCTATACTTTAACAACCTTATAAAGCCTTAAAATTGGCTTAACGGGGGTTAAACGCATCGAAAACATGTTTAAGTGTGTGCAGGGACTAAAGATGACAATTCTAAATTCTGATACATGTCCTCGCGTCGCGCGACTCCTTGGGGGTGTCTTTGTCGCGTCATGCGACCCCTGTGTTTTGACAGAATAGTTGTTTTCAGCTCTTAGCTGGTTGCAACTTGTTTTGTTTGATAGTTTTCATTGTTTGGAGGCCAAGTATAGTATTCTCCAAGGCTTTTAACAAGAACCACACACTTGTATGGACAAGATTAATCGTTGGGCAATACTCAAAACACTTGTCCTGATCTTGTAGCTTCATGACAAGTATAAATACCCCTTCTATTCAACTCAAAAACTTGCTCATTTGTTCTATCTTCTCTCTTGAACTCTAAGTGGAGGCTACCATCTTTTGGATGCCACCTACCTGAGTTTTCTAGTTATTTTTGCATCCTAAGAACACAAGTAAGTGTTCTATCCAGTCTTATTCATTTATTTCAGCAAGAGAAAAATGCCCGGATAGTCCCTGTGGTTTCGCCTTTTTTCACCTATAGTCCCCAACTTTCTAAAATTACCTGAATAGTCCCCAAGTTTTCATTTTTTGTTCCCGGATAGTACCTGCGTCTAACTTCAGTTTGTTTTCTCTGTTAAGAGGGTGTGAAATGACAAAAATACCCTTTCCTTAAAAGGCCAAACCACAGGGACTATCCGGGCATCTTCTCATTTTTATTTATAAAACCCCACCACCACACTTCATCTTCCACCTCCACCCACCATCACCCTCCTCCACCCTCCACCATCACCGCCACAGTCACTCTCCACCAAATCAAATGCAGAAATTAACCTCTCACTCTCAAATGTCGTTTGCTTCTTTTTTTTTAATATGGTTTCTGTGTGTCAATACCAAACCACAAAATTAAATAAAATCATCAACTTCATAGCTATGATTTATACCCCAAAATTAAACTCACAAAATTAAATAAAATCATTAACTACCGTCGTCGCTGCCGTTACTCCGGTTGAAGCCGACTGTGAAATCGGCACAGTGGGTGGAGGAGGTGGTGGTGGCTGATTAAGGTGATAGAGGTGGTGGTGGCGGATGATGGTGGTGCTGTCGCTGCCGTTACCGTCGTCGCTGTCGCTGCCGGCGCCGACTGTCAAATCGGCACCGATTTGAGGTGAAAATTATACCATTCTACTCGTATTCATGGCCTGAATAAAAGCCCTATAGTTTTTGAGTGGCATTCGTACCGATTGAACAAGAATTTCTGAAATTAAATCACAGGGCGATTTCAAGGGTTTACACATGGAAGAAGGCACAGTGGGTGGAGGAGGCGGTGGTGGCTGATTACGGTGATGAAGGTGGTGGTGGCTGATGATGGTGGTTGGTGGTGGTTGTGGCAGTAGTGGCTTGGCGGTGAGAGACGGCGAGGATGATGGGTTGGTGATGGAGGTGTTGACAGGCGGTGGTGTTTTATGGTGGTGGTGGAGATGAAGGAGATGGTGGTTTAGAGAGAGAGAAAAGGGTCTGAAGGTGATGAACTGATGATGAAGAATGAATGTGGTAGGGATGTTTGGTTTTTATATTTTAAGAAAAAATATATAATTAATTCATTTTGTTTTACTTAAGGGTATTATAGTCATTTTACATCAACTTAACTGAGAAAACTAACCCCCATCCACGTTAGGGACTATCCGGGAACAAAAAATGAAAACTTGGGGACTATTCAGGTAATTTTAGAAAGTTGGGGACTATAGGTGAAAAAAGGCGAAACCACAGGGACTATCCGGGCATTTTTCTCTTTCAGCAATTTAAGCTAAAAGTCAAATAGTTTGACTACCGTTTGACTTTCGGTTTTGACCATGAATTGGTCAAGTCAAAGTTCAATCGAACTTTGCAACATGATCGTAATCACGATGGTTATAATCCCTTGCGATTATACCTACTGATTACCACGTTTACTAGTCAAAGTGACGAGTAAAAGTTTCGGTCAAAATGCACGATTATGTGCATTTTGCGTTCTAACTTAGTTAAACATGTTTTAACATGTTTAACTCGTCACTTCTAGTTTAGTGCTTATTTAGGGTCTGAAGAAACACTGGATCAACAGATCGGAATCAATTGAACCAGGGGGTTTGAATCTGCATAAAAGGGGTGGTTCTTCTCGTTTTATTCGGGGTTAGCTAAGCTCCTTCTTCTAACAACAACTGCAAAACAAACAGCCGTTAGACTCGCCACGGGGAGAATGGGGTTCTCTCCGTGACCACCCTCCGGCGTGAGAATAAGTACAGGTTTCGATGAAGAAGAAGAAGTATTCAATGTGAAGTGAATGTAACTTGAGAAATTGTACCTGACTTATCCTTATTTATAACCGAATTTGGGCGGGAAAGTTTGTTGACGTGAGAGAAGACGGAAAGCTATTTTCTGTAAGCGGTTATTCCTTTCATCGTTAATCACTAACGAGGTGTGGATGCACACGGATCGTGGGCATGATCAACGGCTGGGGATATGCCACGTGGAAAGTGGGCAAGTGTAGATCTTTCTCGAATTTAGTGCCATCATCGTGACTTTGAGGAACGCTTAGGATGATGCCACGTGTCCATTCGGTTATAACCGAATGGCTGTGCACGATAGAGCCTTCCAGATGGTTTACAGCTGTAATTCTATGTGGCTCTTCCTTATGCAAATTCTGTTGTAACAGAAAGGTTGTTTTTTGTTTAAGTCCGGGTGATATTTACGTGGAGATGTTGTTCAGAGTTTCACTCCCAACTTCTGTCATATGAGCTTGAGCAAGGATTTATTAGTTCCTTTTTGGCGCGCGGATGTTAAAAAAGGTTTTCTTATTAAGCTCTCTTTTAGAACCGGTGCGCAGCCGCGCAGGGTTCTTAAAGAGGGCTCATTGTGGTGAAACTGTGGTATGGTCCCAAGCACCTGTGCAAGGTTTTTGGGACCTTACCCCTTCAGGGTCGTAAGTCAAGCGGTCTTAACAACCGCTTAGACTTTCGAACCTGACCCGTTTGGTCGATCATTAAGATCCGACGAAACACATTATGTGACCATTGTTGTATAGGGAATAACCTTCCGAGGTTATACCTTATAGTCACTTCGTTTAATTAGTTGTATGATAGGTAATTTATATGCCTTAGGAAAATGACCAAAATGCCCTTTTTGCGCATAAATTCAATATAAGCATATGTAACATAAATATTGACACTTAAACTGATTATGCAACATTATTAAACATGTTTAGGCATATAAAACTTATCATAGGACTAGTTAGACTATCCGAACGCGCTTTTGCGCAAACGACATGTTAAAGTAGCGTAAACTACCTTAACGAGTCGTAACGGGTCATAAGCACTTAGGATAGGTATCAAATCAGAATGTAGGCTTTGTTAAACCATTTCATATGAGTTCCAACACTCATTTGGTATACAAGACCTCATTCTATCCGATCTCCCAATTTAGGTTCCGATTATTAACATAGTGATTCTATACTAGGTGCCACTTGATTCCTTGACTTCCCGAGCTTTCTTAGTTCACTAGATCAAGGGTACTTGCAATCTCAAGTGAGTACATAGTCCCCTCTTTTACTTTTTGCATATATTTCGGGGTGATACACATGTGCCTAATTGTTACTTTCATGCTTTTCATGCTTTTATGACATATGCTTGCTATGTTCATCTAGTACATATATAGTACATGATTTCAATTATGTTTTGCTATATATGTTGACTGAGCATGCTAGTGCATTGATTTCAAAGATACTTTTTGCGGCATATGTTTACTCAGAATATGAGCACATTGATTTACATGCATTTTTGCTATGTATGTTGACTGAGCATGCTAGCACATTGATTTCATGGACATTTCTACTTCGTATGTTTACTTAGCATACTTAGTACATGGTTTTTACATGGCATGCTTACATTAGTTATGACATTTGGTATGTTTAACGGGACAAAAATACATTCATTAACATTGATTACGCCGCTCAGTAGTATGTACTGGTACCACAGGACTTGACAAACCCCGTTGCCAGCTTCCTAGGTTTGTTTGGACGTAGGAAATGACAGAATCCGAAAACATTTTTGATAAACCTTTGAATTGTTAAGGGTTTATCCAACAGTCTCAAGGCTTGAATGTATACGATAAACATATCCACATAAATGTTCATATCAAATAAAGCATTGGTTTTGCAAAACATAACTTTTGATTTAAACTTTGGTTTATTCAAAGACTTTGTTTTGTACATGACATTTGGTTATACATGACATTATACATATGGTTTGAGTAAATACTTTTTACTTGCCATACAGGACATTTGTTATACAAGACATGGTTTATACCTAACATTGTGACATTTGACATTGTTTACGCATGACATTCGATATTGGTTTTGACAAGACATTTTTTGGTGGTTATTGATAATTGATTAAATAACGAGACGTGTGTAATGTGATAAAAGCATGGTGGATACGCCATTGGTACTTCTTATATATAAGTGCTTTTATGATATTACATATCGTAGCGTTATCTAAACCACTTCGACAAAGACAAAGACATGACACATTTTATACAAATGACATATATTTCAAATGACATTGTTTTACAAATGACATATTTTATACAATTCATTTTCACTTGGTTATTTATTTAACCAAATATCTTTCTTTTGTATCATCTGATTTTCATATCGATTTTCATATCGATTTTCATATTTATTTAAACAAGTCATGAATCATTCATCAACAAAACCTATGTATCTCACAGGCATTTTTATGCTGACGTACCTATTTTTACATGTCTTTCAGGAGCTAATGTATGAGGATAATCATGCTACACTTAGGCAGACTCGGGCCTTAGTGACTTAAAACTAAGAAAGACAGTTTAATATGTTATGTTTTTAGTTTAAATCAAGACAATGTAAACATTAATTCTAATAAAACCAAACTTTAAATACCATGTGTTGTGAAACAATAATTCTGTTACAGCACTCCCCGACATTTCCGTCGCGGTTTGTTGTTTTACGCGGTCAGGGTGTGACAATTTTGTCTTTTGAAAAACAGAGGGTCTCGGGGTTTAAGGTTTTTGTGAGGAAGAAGGTGAGTGATTTGAGAATTTCTGTTCAAGTTGGGTTTTATAGTGAGAGTTTTAGCAGAGATGAGTGTTTACAGGAGTTGAGGGGACATGGGACGTGGCTTGTAAAAAGGTCATTAATTACCTTTATTACCGTTAGATCGTGTGATGTGAAATGTGGTTCAAAAAGTAACCGTTGGATCGTGGGTATCAAGGTATTTAATGGGTTTTAATCGTGTAATCGTGGGTATGCCTTCTCAACTTGCATTTCCTTCCATCATTCCATTTGTTTTGAAACTGAGTTTTGACTGGAGAACACTACCAGTCACATGACACCTTTCCATTCTTGTGGGACCAATTTTTTGAATGGTCCAATTAGCTGCCTTTGTGTATTCCCCCTTTTTCAAAGTCAAAATTCAATTCTGATGATGTCATCAGAAATAGAACTCAATATCTGATGAATTTTTGCATTTCTTCTTGTATTGGATTCTGTTCACTTGTCAGCAGAAGTCAACAGATACTAACATAATTCAACAAAATTCTTCGGTCTAAGTCCCCCCTTGACTTGTGAACTTCTTTTAACAGATTTTGATGTTTTTCTTCTGACTAAGTAAAAGATATTCTAGTGCATCCTTTTTTTTGGATGAGAGGGAATGAGCAAAGGTTTAGTATTCCAACTTACATATGATTTTCTGGTTGCATCCAAGTCTCTTGCTCTTTCTTCAAGGAATTTCTTTTAAAAAGTTTAAAAATGATGATCAAGTCTGATGATGTTTTCTAAAACTTTTCACTCTGTTTTTGTCTTTATTTCATCGTTTTTATTCCTTTTGAAGTTCAGAAAAAAAATTCATCAGAATTTTGAAGTTTTGTGACAAATGTTTTGTTTCTGATGATCATATGTTGTTTTTGTGGTATTTAACTTCTTTCCTTTATCATATGACTTTACCCATTTTTGTTTTTACTTCCCCCAATCATTGAACCAGAAAACAAAACAACTTTAAAAATATGATATATTAACATACAAAACAAAACAAACATAACAACAACAAACACCAAAAAAAACAAACTTAAACTAAAATGACCTAATCAAGGTCCATCCCTTCTCCATAGATGATCTCCAAGAACAACCATAGGGCTGTCACCAGGCCAGAGTTCTAGTCAGTAGGTATGAGCATGTTGAGGTTCATATTCTGCTGAAGCCTCATCTCAGCCCTGGGGTAACCTGCAGGAACACCTCCAAAGCCCAGCTGACTTGTGATTATCCTCATCAGAAAACGAGGATATAACAAGAATGGTCTGCCAGACCATAGGTTGCTTGCAAGATCTTTCATTATGTAATGAGAGAAATTGTAAGGGATGTCCTGTACAAGTGCATGTATAGGTTCCATCAACCTATAGGAGATTTCATGATGGTTGACAATTTTCTTTGAGAAGCATGCCCCCATTTGTGTGACCAGATACTGTCATGGCTTGGTAAAACCATTTTTGGTGATCGGCCCTAGTGGGTTTGCAGGACTGTATCCCATTTGCTCCAGAGTTTCATCTATTTGAGCTTTTGTAAAAAGAACAACATCATTATCATTATCAAGTTCTAAAACTCTTCTGATGATGTATTCAGTTACCACTATCCTTCGGTTAAGCACCACACTTCCGATGGAAGTCAGACCTCTACCCTCATGCAACAACAATATTGCATTTTATTGCATTTTTCCAGAACATTTGAAGGATGTCTGGGTAGATCATGATGTGGGCTGTGAGGGCGTATCTTAAACGACTCCCCATAATCAAGTTTAGGATGATTTGACATCCCTCCCACTGAGGACCCTCAAAGTTGGTCCTTATTATGAGATTATGATATTGGTGGTATGGAAGTGGGAATCGATCAACATTGATGGTTGTCCTTTTTGTTTGAGAAATGTGAAGAAGAAGGAGTTTTCTCTAGGGTTTTCTTAGGTGATAGTGACTGACTAAGCTCAAAGTGGTGATCATTTATAGTAAATTTAAGTTTGCCATAAATGATATCTACCTACTTTAGATTTTGTATCTCCATTTTCTTTGTTATTTAATTTTCTGTCAGTTTGCAAAAGGAATAAATGAGATAAAATCTCCTGCATTAATGGTTTAGGCGGCCATTTTCTAATAATTTATCATGATTATCTGCCTATATGTCACTTCTATCTCCTTAATATTGATGAGATGTAATGAATGAAGGAGAGAGAGTTTAACTACCATTAACAAGTTCCCAGAAGCTTTTCTGTCAAATGACGTTATCAGCCCTATACTAAAGAGATAAAATTTTGATAGCCCTAGTCTAAAGAGATAAAACTTTGCAATATAAAGGAATAAATAATGAACGAAAATAAATGAAAAATTAAAAGAATATACAAAATCAATGAGAAATGATGATTACAAATGGATTTTTGTGCATGCATGTGAAAAGATAAAGAAAATATGATAACTTATGTATACAAACCAATTTTGTTGACTTAGTCAACTTCTGGTATTTTACCAGATTTTCTTGAATTTGAACTTTCTGATGACTTGTTAGAAGTTTCACCAGAAATCTGATCATACATATGTGTATCAGATTTTTCTTTAATTTGTGACTTAGTTCCTTTTAGTACAATTTCCATGTTGACCATCCCTAATTTACTGATCAGAAAGTTGTGTCTATTTTCATCTAATGGTTTAGTGAAAATATTAGCAAATTGTTTTTCTGTTGGGACAAAATACATTTCTATATTGCCTTTTTCAACATGATCTTTTATGAAATGATATCTGACATCTATGTGTTTGGTTCTAGAGTGATGCACAGGATTTGAGGTTATTGTAATAGCACTCATAGAATCAGACAAAATAGGAATTTTTGTCAGATTTACTCCATAATCTTTTAGTTGAGTTTGCATCCACAGGACTTGTGAACAACAACTTGCTGCTGCTACATATTCTGACTCTGCTGTGGATGTGGCAACATAATTTTTCTTTTTGCTTGCCCAACAAACTAACTTTTCTCCCAACATTTAACAGGCACCAGATGTGCTTTTTCTGTCAAGTTTGCATCCAGCATGGTCTGCATCTATGTATGCAAATAGTTATAAATTTGTGTTCTTAGGATACCATAGGCCAAGATTTGAAGTTCCTTTTAGATATTTAAAAACTCTTTTGACAGCTTTCATGTGGGAATCTTTAGGATTACATTGATACCTTGCCAGAAAACAGGTAGAAAACATTATGTCTGGTCTGCTGGCAGTTAGGTATAATAGTGATCCTATCATTCCTCTATAAGTTTTTATATCTACAGGTTTTCCTTCTGGATCAGAATCTAGCTTGTTTCCGGTGGCCATGGGAGTTTTTGAAGATGAGCACTTTTCTAGTGAATATTTTTTCAAAATGTCTCTGACATACTTTGATTGACTCAAAAATATGCCATCACTTTGTTGTTTTACTTGTAAGCCAAGGAAAAAAGTTAATTCACCCATCATACTCATTTCAAAGTGACTGGTCATCAATTTCTCAAACTTTTTGCAGAATTTATCATTAGTGGATCCAAACATTATGTCATCAACATAAATTTGAACAAAAAGTGTGTGCCCCTTATGAGTTTTTAGAAAGAGGGTTGTGTCAATTGTACCTTTGGTGAAGCCATAATTGATTAAGAAGTTGGATAGTGTTTCATACCAGGCTCTTGGAGCTTGCTTCAATCCATACAAGGCTTTATTTAGTTTGTAGACATGATTTGGACATTGTGGATAAACAAAGCCTTCTAGTTGATGCACATATACTTCTTCTTCAATTTCACCATTTAAGAAAGCAGACTTTATATCCATCTGATAAACTTTGATGTTGTTTGAGGCAGCATAAGTGAGGAATATTCTGACAGCTTCAAGCCTGGCAACTGGTGCAAAGGTTTCATCATAATTAGTTCCTTCTTGTTGACAATAACCTTTGACCACAAGCCTTGCTTTGTTCTTTGTTATAATGCCTTGTTCATCAGACTTATTTCTGAATAACCATTTTGAACCAATGATAGACTTGTTGTTTGGTTTGGGTACTAGATCCCACACATGACTCTTTTCAAATTGGTCAAGCTCTTCTTACATTGCTTGGACCCATTCTGAGTCATTTAGTGCTTCTTTGACAGATTTTGGCACAATTATGCTTAAAAAAACCAGCATAAAGACATTCATGAGCCGTTGCAGATCTTGTCTTAACACCTACTTCAGGGTCACCAATGATGTCTGCAAGTGAGTGTCCCCTGATCCATCTTAAGTTGTTATGAGAACTTGTACTTGGTGATGGATTTGAAGCTTCCCCCTGATATGTGACCTCAATGTTGTCAAGAGGATCAGAATTCTATTGTACAATAACATTTTCTGATGGAATATCAGAATTCTAATCATTTTGTACAGTTGCTGTTGGAGGTTCCATATCATCTGCAGGATTAGTACATGATATATTTTTGTATGATATGTTTATCATATGATCATGTACTAATAATTCTTCAGTTAGCTTGTTGAGAAGACTTTTTGAATTTTCAGGTTGTTTTGACAAGTTTATATCCTTCCTAATTTCATCAGAGATTTTGGTTTTTGATGAGTCATCAAAAGACACATATAAACTCTCTCTTATTGTCCTTGTGTTTAAAAGAAAAATCCTATAAGCTTTTGAGGACAATGAGTAACCAAGAAAAATTCCTTTTCTACTTTTCTATCAAAATTTTCCAGACTATCAAAATCATTAAAGACAAAGCAATTGCAACCAAAGGTGTGTAAAAATTTGACAATTGGGACCCTATGGTGTTAATGATGGATCTGTTTTGTGTAAAGCATGCATTTGATATTGCTTCAGCCCAAAAGTAAGTGGGCAACCTGGCATAAGCAAGCATAGTTCTAGCTGCTTCTACCAGAGTCCTGTTTCTCCTTTCTACAACTCCATTCTGTTGAGGAGTTCTTGGAGCAGAAAAGTCATGAGATATTCCTTTACTTACAAGGAAAGTCTCAAGTTTTTCATTTTTAAATTATGTTACATTGTCAGATCTGATCCTTCTCACAGGTAATTTCAACAGATTTTTAGTTTTTCTGATGAAATTAATGATCAGATTAGGGGTGTCACTTTTCTTTCTTAGAAATTCAACCCATGTGTACCTTGAATAGTCATCTACAATGACTAATATGTATTTCTTACCAGAAAAGTTGGCAGGTTGTACAAGTCCACAAAGGTCCATGTGCAAATGTTATAAGTTTTCAGAAATTGATGATTCTGAAACTATTTTTTGTGAGCCTCTCTTTGATTTGCCAAGCTCACATGCTTCACATATCTTATCCTTTTTGGATGATATGTATGGTAGACCTTTTATCTGATTTTTATTTGCCGGTTGGTTGATTGTTTTAAAATTTAAATGGGCAAGCCTTTTATGCCATAACCAACTATTACCTTTGTTTTCAGTTGAAAATAAGCATAATTGAGGATGCTCAATTTCTTCTCTGAAGTCAAAGTAGTAGATGGAATTTCTAATTCTTTTCCCACTTAAATATATTTTATTATCATCCAAACCAACCAACAGACATTTTTCAGGTAAAAAGGTTACCTGAAAGCCTTTGTCACAAAATTGCCCACAGCTTAGTAGATTGTATTTTAAACCTTCTACATAGGCAACCTTTTCAATGGTTAAAGCTCCCTATTGTATGGTTCCATATCCCATTGTTCTTCCCTTCACCCCATTTCCAAAATTTACAAATTTACCCAGTTTTTCTTGATAATTACTAAGCAAGCTCCTATCCCCAGTCATGTGCTTGGAGCTTCCAGAATCACAGTACCAGATCTGTTTCACATGATGGTCCTGAAATTATGAGGTTAGAGATTTTTTGTTACCCAAACTTGTTTGGGTACTTTTTCTGATGAAAATGTGCTAGAGATTTCTTCATCAGAGGAGAAATTCTCATCAGATTGTCTGCTTAATGCTGAGCCATTAGCAGGATGATTTTCTTTTAAGAGATGTTGTTGAATTAGCTTCAGTATTTCAACACACATACAATTTGATTTGTCTAACGTTTTAGACAAAGATGATTGTGATGGAACATTTTTGCCTTTGTGAAATTTAGGATGAATTCTGAGTTTTTCACTATTTTTAAAGACTTCATCCCTTTTCACACAGATTTTGGGTGATGAGTACAGGTTATCAAAAATGCCAGATCTGCATAATTCAGTTTCAGAATCTGATATTTTCTTATCAGAATTGTTTTTAGATGCCTTTACAAAGATGGTGGGAGATTTAATATTAGTTTTAACATATCCCAGCCCCTCAACTTTGTTCTTTGGTGTTGCTTCAATGATTTGTAAAAAATCTTTCGATCAACGTCTAACCGCCAAGAAGATTCTGCTCGTACCTCCAAAATCTTTTCACGATTGGAAACCCAAGTTTTTCTTCATTAAAGCTGGAGTGATTCCGATGAAGATGACATTCCGGGGTGGGGAAGATATTGAAGTGGAGACCTTGAAGACTCCGGAGGCGGAGATATGGTACCAAGATTTAAAGGATGTGCCTTCTATCGAGTTGCCTGAAAGCCTGAAAGGGCACTAGTTGCTGCTGGGATGAGCTTGCATTGGAGGATGGATCGTTATGATAAACCGGTTTATATGAAGGATGATAAGGGTAAGTTATGAAATTTCCTTGTATTATTTCAGAACTAGTTGTTGATTTCCCCTCTGCAGTTGTTGCTTTATATGTTGTGGCGTTCAAGAGAGAGAATGGGAAGATGGCGACCATGCAGAAAGGTGCTAAAGAAGACCCCTGGCATCACTAGATTATCAAAAACTTTGCGCTCCCAAAGGATGGGGATATAGCGGCGCAACCTTCTACTGGTGTTGGTAAGTTTGTTTTAGATTTTTAAGCAATATTGCAATATTACTCTTTGCTGACTTTGCGCGTTGGGTGATATTGCAATATTTCTTTTGAATAGGCGAGTTGACTAATTTGGGCATAGGCCCTGGGAAGAAAAAGAAACGTGTGCCTGTTGCTGCTGTTGCGCCTAAGAAGGCTGATGTACCAAAAGCAAAAGTTTTCAAGGAAGAGAAGAAAAGTACGCGCCTCTTCTCTAAACCCCGGTGTGATTACGTAGTGGTGTCTGACACGTTAGAGGGTCTTGCGCCTGTAGTTGTTAAAAAACCCAAACTAGAGCCCCAAGATACTGCGGATATCCCTTCTTCAAACCCAGATGAACCTATTGATCTGGATTCGAGTCCGGAACCGCTGGTGAGGACTAAGGCAGTAAAGAGAAAACAAGCAGAAGTTGGAGCTGCGGCGCAGCCCGCGAAGAAGATTTCAAGAAGGAAAATTGGAAAGAAAGGCAATCTGGATGCTCTCGTTGCAAAGTTTTCTCCAGATGAGTGTCTCTTGAGTTTCTGCCTTTATTTTTCTATAAAGTAACTTTGTTGCCTTCTTCTGCAGAAAAACCTATTCCAGCTGTCCACCAAGAGTCCTCATCTGTTTTTAATGATGACTCTCCGCCATCTTCACCTCGCGCGTCCATTAGGGAACAGTTGGAAGGTTCTGCGGATGTGGAAGCGGAGGTGAAGAAGGCTGTGGAAGTGGAGGGTCCTGTTGAAGTGGAGAAGCCTGTTGAGGTTGGGTTAGAAGCAGAGAAGGTTGTGGAAGTGGAGACTGCTGGTGTTGATGCTACCAAGTCCCAGTCTCCTGAGGTTATGGCGCACGGGCCAGAAAAAGGAGAATTCATTCTTGGAGAGGATCCTGTGATAACCACTCCTTCCCCTGTGACTACTCCCACTCCCCCCCAAGATAATCTTGAAGAACACTCAGCTGATGTTGATCAGGGCTTTTTTGCTCATGATGAGGAAGACTCTCCTATCTGCCCAGAGGAAACTCTGGGGGATTATTATTATCGATCTTATTCAGAAAATAGAGCTTCCGAAATTCATGCGCCTGTATGGAAGCTCAAGCAAGGTGATACCTTCTCCGACTGGAAATTGTGCCGAGACTGGTTGCAGAGTGTTTTCCCTCTTGCTGAAACTTACCACGCATATCTTGAAGAAACTGCTAGCTCAACTTCCACCAACCACCGTATAGTGCGCGAATGGCGTAGCATGCACAAGGAGTGGAATTCTTTTGAAACATCTAAAAAGGAAGTTGTTGAAGAGAAGGCGAAGGTTGCCCTGTTGAGATCCATGTTGGAGGCCGATCAAGCCAAGTTTAAAAGTGAGCGGAAGATGGAGGAATGGTCTACCGCGGAGTGGAAAAGGAAGGCTGAAGCTGAAGCGACTCTTCTTTCAGAAGAGCGCAAACGTTGGAGTGACATTTGTAAAAAAGACAACAGTGAGAAGATGGTTCTCCGGAACAATATTAACAATCTCAAGGCAGAGATTGAAATGTTGAAGAAGAAGAAAACAGAGGCCGAGGCGGCCCGTGATGAAGCCCGTTCTCATCATGAGAGAAGCGAACAAAGAGAGGTACAAACCTGCGCCACCCTTGCCCTTAGAAATAAGGAGATAGAAGAACTCACTTCTTTATTATCTGATCAGGAACAAACCAAGGCGGAGCTTGAGTCTGCCAAAAAAGACTTGCAGCTTGAGAGGGTTGAGAACGCTGAGACCTCCCGCCGTCTTCCCGAAACTGAGGAGACACTAGAGAATTCTAAAACTGCTCGGGTGACGGCGGAGAGTCTGGTGGAATCCTTTAAAAATGATATGTTATGGATGAGGCATCATGGGGTTATCAACGTAAGTATATCAACCCTTTGAAATATTTCTGATAAGTTTGCACATCTTCTTATTGTAACTTTCTACGCAGGTTGTGAATTCCATCCTCAACTCCATCGATTTAGATGAGACTGTTGCCCATCTGTTGGTTACTGCGCGTAATGACGGATATACCCAAGGGTACACAGAATGTACCCAGCATGTTAATGATGCGCTGAAGGTTGAACGGGACAACAACAAATCTGCCACTCGTGGAGTTGATACTGGGGCTGCCCATGCTGCTGCTAAGATGGAGTACAACAACTTGCGCCTTCCAATGATGGATCTGGTAACTGCTGCACTCCAGTCTGATGACTTTGTGGTGCAACTGAGGGATATACTTCCAGATGAAGCAGATGATGATGAAGACCTGGAGCAGGTTGTTTTGTATTTTGTGGTTATTGATCATGTTTATTTGATAGGTTTGGGATGTAGATCCCATTTGTAATAGTTTGTTATTGCGCTGTTGCGCAAGAAACTTTGTCCATGCGTTGCCACGCATGTAATTTTATAATTGCGCTGCCGCGTAAGTGCGTTCTGAATGTATGATGTGTTAATTACAATGTTTGCATGGGTACAATTACTTTGTTTAGGTAAGTCAAATAAAGATGGTCTAAAGCTCATGTGTATTAGATTACCATAGTGTTTTTGTGCTTACCAAAAGAAATTGCATGTATTCGTAATAAAACACAAAGGTGTGATGTAACAGGCTTTGCAATTAATTTGGATAAGGAGCAGGGGCCATGTAGTACAAAGCTGCTATTAGGATAAATAAGAAACATAATTTATTGCGCATGTAAATAGCCCTTGTGCCATAAGTTGACAAGTTGAAAAACCTGCCAAATATGAAGGAAACTATGATTACATGCGCATTGAACTGTCCCGGATCTTTACGCTTGTTTAGCTTTTTTGCTACCACTTCGTCACCACGGGTGATCTGTTTGATTTCTCTATCTCTGTGCGCAGGCTGATGCAATTGTTCGTGGTGTGGCCATTGTCCTTGTGGTACTCACAATAGATGTTAGGATCTTGTCCTCTCTTGTTCTTCATCGGTGGTGGTGTCTTGAACTGGTAATCCTCGGTGCTAAGTACTTCTGCAGGTGTCTTGGTAAGAGACGTCCACTGCCTTTCGCGATTTTCTTGTTTGGCTTCCTTTTGAGCTGTGATCTTATTGATTGTTGCGCGGGCGTCATCTGTAGAGTATGCGCTTGAAGCTAAATCTTTCCAATTTTTCTTGAACTTTCGACCATTGCTTCCACTCATGTCTTGAGGTCGGTTTTGGGGCATTGGTGGTCTATTTGAGCTTAAGTTGCGCTCTGTTTGAGCGTAGACGTTACCTACTGCCATCAACTTCTCCCAGCTTTTCAGCAATCCTTCAGTTCCCGACAACACTTTGATCATATCATCGCATCTCACCGCTATTTGAACTATGCGCGGATTAAGTGTTCGTGCACATCACCGATTTCTAAAACTTCCTTGTTATACCTCGTGATGAAGTCTTCCAAACTTTCATCATCCCTGCACCAGATATTCATGACATCCGCGGAGTCTCGAATGGATCAGCGCTACTGACTGAAATGAACCAAGAACTTTTCCTTAAGATCAACCCAGGATGTTAACTTCCCTATTGGTAGATTGTCGAACCAAAGGCGTGCGGCGCCTGTTAGGGTTTGGACAAACAAGTGGCACCACATAGGTAGTGTCCATCCGCCGACTAGCCCCGCACTGGTGAACACGCGCAGGTGATCATCAGGATCAGACAATCCATTGAATTTTCCAACATTGGATGGTAGTTTTGCCCGCTCAAGGGGGGAAAGTACAATCTCCCTGACAAATTTTGAGTTTTCAGCAGCCTCTGCTGGTCGATAAATCAGATTGTAATCATATTCCGCATCTGGGTTGTAAACCGCATGGATTTTTGGTTTGTAACTTGCATGATCTTTCTGCAGTCGATTGAAAACGCTCATGTTGTCGTCTTCGTTGAACGTCCTGTTGTATTCATCAGTTTGGGTGTCCCGCTTCTGCGAGGAACGTGGGCCCAAACGCGAGTGAACCGACTGGCGTTTTTAAGAATATTGCTCTTCATGGTGATTTCGTCGTCTGGATTCGGAGTGAGTCGATTCATATCTAGTGCTAGATTTGGAATAGACTTCCGTATCATCAACTGACATGCGTGACGGTGCATCGTAATGCAATACTCGAGGTGCAGAAGGAGCTCGCACCTGAGCTGCAGATCTATTCGTTTGTGGTGCTGGTTGAGCAGTTTGTGCACAAAGCTGTGCATAAACGGCGTTCAATGCACCCTGCGACTTAACGTACCAAGAGATCGGAGTCTCGCCAGGAGGTAAAATTGAGCTGATCAGGATTTTAGGTTGTACTCCTGGTGTGATCGGATCATTCTCATGATTAACGTTGTTTTGAACATTGTTATCATCAGATGCTTCTTCCACAATCCCCTCGACGTGGGAGGCAGGAACAAAATTGTCCTTGTTCTCTGGTCGAGGACCTAGTGGATGATTCGATGGAGCTTCTGCCATTGAGAACAGAAGGGAAGAAATGAATCAAACGAAAGGATGAGATTGAAAATAGAAGAATCGGTGGGCGCCAATGAAGAAACAGCGATCGGAATTGACCGGAATCAATCAGATCAGGGGTTTTGTCTCTGCATAAAAGGGTTAATCCTCTCGTCGATTTGGTGGTTGACTAGCTTCTTTCTCCTGTGATCACTGCAAAACAAAAAGCCGTTAGATTCGCCACGGGGAGAATGGGGGTTCTCTCCGTGACCATCCTCCGGCGTGAGAATAAGTACAATGATCTCGATGAAGAAGATGTTGTAAAGTGAGAGTAAGTGAAGTTAAATTGTGAGATCATACCTGGTGTGCCTTATTTATAGCCGAATTTTTGGCGGGAAAACAGTCTGACGGAGATAGTAACGGAAAGTGATTTTCCGTTGTTAGTTATCTTTCCTTCCGTTAATCTTTGCACACGGATCGTGCGTGATTAACGGTTGGGGAGTTGCCACGTGGAAAGTGGTTTTGGGTAGATCCTTCTCTAAGTTAATGCCATCATCGTGATTTAGATGAGTGTCTAGGATCATGCCACGTCACCTTCGGTTGTAACCGAATGGCCATGCACGATGAGCGTTTAAGGCCTTCTATAAAATTTACAGCTGCAAACCGTTATGCCTTTGCCACGTGTCCATTCTGTTGTAACAGAAAAGATTCCTTTGTTCAAGTCTTGATTTCAGGCGCGCAGAGGTGCTTAGGATTTTATCTTTAAGTCTAACTGTACCCTTACGCGAGCCCACGCAAGGGTGTTAGTTGAATGTTTGTTTTTCCTTTTCTCCAGCGCATGGTTGTCGAATACTGTTTTCTCCAAATCCTGTTTAGAAGCGCTGCGCGGCTACGCAGGGTCTTGTTCAGGATGTTCTTGGAATAAGGTTATGGTATGGTCCTATGCGCCTGCGCAAGGTTTTTGGGACCATACCCCTTCAATGGCTCAGTTTCAACTTTGGCAAAAAAAATTCCAAAGTATTTTTTTCTAAGCCACAAAAGCAATGGAAAAACAGATACTTTTTATGCCTTTCGTCATTTTTACCAAACATACCTACCTGATCCACAACCTACCCTTTAAAGCCCTCTTGATAATTACAAGGATTAAACGTTACAAAGGAGAAGGTTTGATTGATTGTCAAGCCTATAGTAGGAGTGAGTTCCAAACCGGGCACGTGCGTTTTCACTTAAATAACTTCGGCCGAGTGTTGTGTGACCACTTGTGAGGTGTGTAAATTTGTATATATCTAAATAGAATTTTATAAAGGCATGTTATGTCCAAAACAAATAATTTTTCTTAATATGTGTTTTAAATAAATCATGACGAATAACATTGTAAATAAAATAAAAACAAAACAAATTTAGAACTTGGATTCCCGACACTCTAAAGATAAGCCCAAAACCTTCACTTCTACCTATGCCGTTTGGGTGTGTAAGCCACAATATAGAGTTTTGCTTAAGGACAAGCAAAGATTCAAGTGTGGGGTTATTTGATGTGCGTAAAATACAACATATTAATTATATCAAATACAACAAAAAATCAACCCTTTCCGGTACTAATGTTGGCAAAATCATGTTTCTTTGTTCCTTTTTAATTTACAGGGTCAAAAGAGTTTAAACGGACAAAAGAAGCAAATTAACAGCAAAAACCAACATAAATACAAAGAAGGAGGATTGACACGACTCGCCAAGCCCGCATTCACATCCAAACCAACAAAATAACAAGATCAGAAGCTATGGCACGGGGCCATGCTCACCAGGAATGGGCCGTGCGCAGTTAAGATTCTCTGCAGAATAAAAGCCAAACCAGATAGACCAACATGGGGCCGCGCAAAGGCAACACAGGGCGTGGTCAACTATTCGTAGAATCTGAGATAGTACAGCAAGTACAATGGCCACGGGCCGTGCCGTTGACGCACGGGGCCATGTTAGTACAAGACCTAACACTGTAGTTAATGAGGAAGAGAGAGAAGGATGGCCACGGGGCCGTGCCAAGTGGGCACGGGCCGTGTTGATCGTCTGACTATAGCTATAAATAGGGGTGCTTAGTTTCATTGCATTTCATCCCTTGGCACGAACTGACACCTTTCGCACGAATGGACCTTCCATTCGCTCGAACAGTGTTATGAACTTCGGTTATCTTTTATCTTTGTTCTAGGTTCCTCGTTGTAGATTCTAATGGGCAAATCAGGACCCATGAAATCACAGAAACTTAGTGTCAAAACGAGTGCGTAGGCGAGATATACTTTCGTGTATATACATACTTTTTGTACTTAAATTCCAATCTGAATCCTTCGTCAAAAATCCGATAACTCACACCTTCGTTTAACCAAATGTAGGGTAACACCGGTGTTCCAACTCTCACCATCGTCAACTAGCGGATTAAAAAGGAAAGCTTTGCAAAACCATGAGTATACTCGACGCCCTTTTTACTTCTTACACTTTTGGGTGTACACATTCATGCTATTAAACTCACACAAAACACACATACTTTATGCTAAATCACAAATAAACATTCCAACATACATGCTTATACGTTATACGTGAACTCATTTATGCTAGACTATTCATTTGCTCTATACTTGTCATTAACTTCGTACAAGCCTCCCTTAATATGTATAGCGCTATAGGAGTAACGCACCGCCCGTATTCTTGATGTTATGTTAAGTTAAACAAAATGGTCTATGCATTGCTATGATTAGATTACGCTAGCGGGAATCTTTGATTTGACATGTATAGTTGCATGCTACTATATTATGTTAGCTTAAGTTAACATATACGCATGTGGAATTGTTTAAACTTTTTATACTTATGTTAGTAGTTAAAACTTGTATGCTCACCAATACTTGTTGTATTGAACTATACTTTGAAACGTGTTGTAGGAATTTGATGACGATGATGACAAACGAAAATCTAGTAGGATTGACTGGAAACTCATTTTAGAATTTTAGCGTTATTGTTGTACTTTGTTTCAAATGTTGTACTTGAATATTTAGGATGAAATGAAATTTGAGTTTATTAAATATTGTCGCAAAATAGGGTTATGAAGTCTCTTACAATCTCGTCTTTGTCTCACTACGATGTTTCCGCCATCGGCTGGTGTGTGACACTAATAATCTCCTTAAATACACCCAAAGGGTATCCTTATTAGTTAATAAGGGTAAATTGGTCCATCAACAATTACCAACTAATTATATTTTGATTTATATAATATAATTGATTATAATGGCTACTAGATTAAATAAATACAAATAATTATATTTAATCTTACAGACCTATTCCATCCAAGGAACACGGTGCAAACCAAGGGTTCAACCGATGGGTCACGTAAGTTGGTTCCATACTTTCATAGTCACACTATGGTTTGATTGGTGAATATTGATAACAAATGATTCAGATGATTCAGATTCACACTCAGGTCTTAGGTATAAAACCAAACACAAACACTAGGATCCTATGGTCTCGCGTAAATTTCAATCATTTAACATGATGACACTAGAATTGCCACGCAAGATAACTCTTATTAGTCTTTCATATTGAGTAAATGCATGTTTTACTTATTTTAACTTATCTTTGTTTCACCAGTTGGTTAGATCATGCTCAAAAGATGAACCATTGCTTGGTTCATTAAAGATTCTAAATCTAAGTTTCGGTGAACAGCTTCATAGGCTTGGTGGTTTTTTTGAACTACTTCCAGTATCTGATTTCTCAGATACCAATCTGTTACACCCAAGATAGCGGAAACATCAGAGCATAAGTTGACAATATACATATGATTTTTATATTATTTTTGACAATTTTTGTAGTATCCGATTTCTCAGATGTTTTCCAAGAAAAACTACCTAGATTACCGCCTCATCGCCAACTTGAATTTAAAAATCATCTAATACCAAGAACTTCACCGATTGCCAAAGCACCCTATCGTCTAGCGCCAACAGAGATGCTGGAATTGAAGAAGCAACTAGACGAACTATTGGAAAAAGGTTTCATACAACCTAGCTCATCGCCTTGGGGAGTACCTGTGTTATTCGTCAAGAAGAAAGATGGATCGATGCGCATGTGTATTGACTACAGAGAATTGAATAAAGTCAGGTTAAAAAATCGGTACCCACTACCGAGAACCGATGATCTATCCGATCAATTTCAAGGGGCTAGATTCTTTTCAAAAATTGATTTACGGTCAGGATACCATCAATTAAAAATATAGGAAGAGGACATTCCTAAGACTGCTTTCAGAACTAGATATGGTCATTATGAGTTTACAGTCATGTCATTCGGTTTGACAAATGCTCCAGCTGCATTTTGGACATGATGAACAGGATATGTAAACCATACCTGGATAAATTTGTAATTGTCTTTATAGACGATATACTCATTTATTCCAAGAGTAAGGAAGAGCATGCCGAGCATTTACAAGTACTTCTGACATTGTTGAGAAAGGAAAAGCTTTATGCTAAATTCTTAAAATGTGAATTCTAGTTATAAGAAGCACAATTTCTTGGACACCTAATTAATCATGAAGGAATTCATGTGGATCCTACAAAGATCGAGGCAATTACCAAATGGAAAGTCCCTAATTCACCAATGAAAGTGAGACGTTTTCTTGGATTGGCAGGATATTATAGACGTTTTATTCAATATTTTTCTAGAATAGCCATTCCATTAACCAAGTTAACATGTAAATCAGTTATGTTTGAATGGGGACCAAAACAGGAGGAAGCTTTCAAGAACCTGAAGCAAAAACTAACTAATGCACCAATACTTACTTCACTAGAAGGAATTGAAGATTTGATAGTATACTGTGATGCATCAAAACTAGGATTTGTATGTGTGTTGACGCAACGTCAGAAAGTGATTGCTTATGCCTCTAGAAAACAAAAGAAGCATGAAGAAAACTACACAACACATGATCTAGAAATAGGAGCAATAAGTTTTGCCCTCAAGATTTGGAGACATTATCTTTATGATAGTAAGTTCACTATCTTTACAGATCATAAAAGTTTAAGATATATTTTCGGGCAAAAAGAATTGAACATGAGACAAAGACATTGGATGGAGATCCTTAGTGACTACGACTGTGATATCCAATATCACGCAAGAAAAACTAATGTAGTAGCTGATGCTTTAAGTTGAAAGTATCTTGAGAAGCCAAAAAGGGTACGTGCTCTCTGATTAAACCCACAGATAGACCTAATGGAACAATTGAAAAAGATTCAGGAAGCAGCAATCAAGGATGATGCTGAAGGATTAAAAGGAATGATCAAAGAATTAGAAAAAAGAACCGATGGAATTTGAAAATTCCATAAGAAAAGAATTTGGGTACCTATCCAAGGAAATCTATGAAATCGAATTTTGGAAGAAGCTAATAAATCCAAGTATACGATTCATCCTGGAAGTGACAAGATGTATCAGGACCTAAAGAAAAAAATTTGGTGGATAGGAATGAAAAAGGACATACAAAGTTATGTTTCTAAATGTTTAACTTGCTCACAAGTTAAAGTTGAACATCAGAAACCTTCAGGTTTACTTCAGCAATTGGAGATGCCAATTTGGAAATGGGAGCTGATAACAATGTATTTTGTTACCAAATTACCAAAGACACAAAAAGGTAACGACACAATCTGGGTGAATGTGGATAGATTAACTAAATCTGCACATTTCTTACCAATGAAGGAAACTTTCAGTATGGAACGATTAGCTAAGCTGTATGTGGATGAAATAGTCTCATTAGATGGAATCTCTTTATCTATTGTGTCCGACATAGATAGTCATTTTACTTCTCATTTTTGGACAAATTTCCAAAAAGCTATGGGAACCCGATTAAATTTAAGTACAACTTATAACCCTCAAACAGATGGATAAAGCGAAAGAACGATTCAGTCTTTGGAAGACATGCTTAGAACCTATGTGATAGACTTTGGAAGAAGTTGGGATGATTACTTACCATTAATAGAATTTTCTTACAACAATAGTTACCATACAAGCATTAATGCTGCACCATTTGAAGCACTCTACGGACGGAAATGCCGAACACCTGTATGTTGGGCAGAAATAGGAGAAAAGCAATTTTCAGGACCTGAAATTGTACAAGAAACGACTATTAAAATAATTCAAGTTAAGGAAAGACTGAAAACAGCCCGAGATCATAGAAAGAGTTATGCAGATAATAGGCGTAAACCCCTAGAGTTTCAAGTCGGAAACAAAGTGTTCTTAAAAGTTTCATCTTAGAAAGGAGTCGTCAGATTTGGTAAGAAAGGAAAGTTAAGCCCAAGGTATGTTGGACCTTTTGAAATTATCAAACGAATTGGACCAGTAGCTTATCAGCTACAGTTACCTAAAGAAATGGCAGGAGTACTTGATGTATTTCATGTATGTAACTTACAGAAATGTTTAGCCGACGAATCCTTGATAGTACCTCTACAAGACATAGAGGTAAATGAAAAACTGAAGTTTTTGGAAAAGCCTATGCAAATTGAAGATAGAGAGATTAAAAATCTCAAACACAAGAGATTAGTTCTAGTCAAAGTAAAATGGGATTCAAAAAGAGGACCAGAATACACATGGGAACTAGAATCAGAAATGAAACGAAAGTATCCTTACTTATTCCAGTGAATCTCGGGGACGAGATTTAAAACAAGGTAGGGAGGATGTAACAACTCCCAAAACACCTTATAAGGACCCGTGATCAAAATCCCGGACTTGTACGGCGCGATCCAATACGAAAAACAAAGAAACTAGAAACTGGACTCCCAGGAGGCACGCGGGAGATACCCCTAAATCTGTCGCGACACACGGGGGTGTATCAAGACACGAGTTACCCGAGCGCGACGTGTGGCAAGCCTATACGTGAGACGAGGATGATCTAGCCCTAGTGGACGTGTGTCGCGACACGCGGGGGGTGCTCTATCCCTTCTACGATGCGCAGGGGAAGCCCATTTGACCTATAAATGCAGTGGCGTGGGACTGAACTTTGTGCACCATTTCGAAGTCATTTTGACAAACTCCCTCCTCTCGTTCTACTTTTCTTGCACTATTATAACAACCCTCCTAGAACCCTTAACGTGACCCTAAAAACGTTTCTAATATACCCCATATGCGAGAAACGGGCCTAGTATACCTTAATATTTATAAAAATCCAAGAAAACAAAATCTGGGAGTCGCTCGCGGGGCGCGACCCCCTTGGCTAAATCCCTCGCGGACCGCGAGTGGCTTGGATTGCTAGACAAGGCATTGCGCCACGTGTCCGGTTACGTTGCAAGCCTACACGTTTGACTCGACAAGGCTAGGGCCTAATCTACCCTTGTCTCGGGCCGCGAAAGAACAAGAGGAGGCCCTCGCGGGCCGCGATCCGACCTCCGACAGGCCTATAAATAGAAGGTCGAGGCTCATTTGTTCAACATTCAAATTCTGAAAACTCTCTCAACTTTCTGTTAGTATAAATACTCGGGATATAATACCCCTATAAAGCGAAGCTCTACCTCGTTGTAAGTATTATAACCCTATTATTTACCCTACACGATCGATCTAGGGCTCCGTAATGCATGTCAAGGCTCTACCTGACTCAGTCGTTGGAGTTCTGTCTCATGTTACACCCGATTGATCTAGGACTCTGTAATGCATGTCAAGGCTCTCTTGACTCAATCATTGGAGTTCTGTCTCAAGTTGCACGGTTAATGTGATTTGGGTTATTTTACTAACACGTGTGCATTATTTAATTTTTAATAGATAATAACCAGGAGATACAACAGGAAGCCTTAGTATTACCTAAGTAAACAATGTGAGTACATTCTCTTTTTGTCACCTTTTTATAAATTACTTTCACGAGTCAAAATACGTCACCAAAACCTCAAATGTTTTAAATTACACTTAACAGTAATGAGTATTTGTGATTCTACAATTACTGTCGGTATGTTGGGGTTTTGTATACAAAATGTGAAAGACGTTACCATTGGACAATGAGATAGCCAATGAGTAATATGACCTACAAGTCAAGTGTTGACAGTACTGAATCAGTAATTGAGTAGATATAAACAAATGTAATTGTGGATGCCCTCAATGCTGTAAAGTTGTAAAACCATTTGATTATTATACAAAGTTTGGTGTTTTAACTCCGATAAAATATTTCCTAACTACAGTCCTTATGAAAGTTTTCTGCTGCCAAATTAATAAACACTGATACCATCTGACTGGCTCACGGCACCCGCTCCCAGGCAGGGTCGGGGGCTGCGACAGTAGGTGGTATCAGAGCTACAGCCACTGGTTTAAGCCAATGATGTGTTCTGCTGACACTTAATTTTTGTGTTAGGAAATATTTCTGTGTAAATATGTATATTATGTGTTTTGTGTTATTTGATAAATTGTTAGTTTATAGTATGAGTGAGCAAGGTACGTCAGACGCTTATCGTCATATAGCTAGTTCACCAAAAGATGAAGGAACCTCATCTCAGCCAAACCCCTTAAGATATCCAGCTGATACTGAGGAAGGAATATTTATATTTAAGGCAAAGTCTGAGGAACCTTTTACTTCTAAAAAGAGAGGATGGTTTAATAGGGGAGCACATGAGAGAAGAAAGAGGATGAAGAAATTACAACAACAAAGAGCGATAGTAAAAGCCAATAGGGAAGTGAATGCACAAACTCAGGAAGCAGTTAATAGGCCACCGTGGGAAGAGGAACTAGATAGACAGTTGGCAGATTTCCATATGCTAGCCACTACAGCAGTAGACTCGAACCTAAACCAAATAGCCGAACCACCACTGTTACCCTTATTCCAAGACCAATAAATGCTAGAACCCAAGCAGGAAAACCAGTTTTCGATACCTGCATTTGATCCTAATGAATTTCCTAGAATCCCAACCCCAATCTCTTCAGAATATGATCCATGGTTAGACGACAATAGGTCGTATTCGGCACTATACACTCCTGAAGAACCAGTGCCAGAACCATCATTAGACCCACCCATGAGTCGAAATGTGTGCAGGAACTCCGTCAGTATGGTGAAAACTAAGTGGACAAAGGGAATAGAATTCGACAGATAGGAGAAAAGCTAGTTTGGAAATATGATGAGAATGAAATGAAGTACTGGATGAACGATACCTAGAATAATACCTAGACTAAAATAGATATCGATGCATAACTATTAGTGTGTTTAATTTTCCAGTTGTATAATCGACGCATATATATACGAAAAGAGTAAAAGTCGCAATGTTCGACGTTTTTTATCAATCTATTTGTATGATGTGTATAAATATTTGTACTAAATTTTATTCTGTGATAATTAATACCTAATAAATGTTCACAATTCAGATGGACAACGAAGTAAATCAGGAAAACCCGAATAATGAGAATAATGGAAACCAAATAGATAACAGAGCCATCCAATACATAGTAGCACAAGGAATTATAGATGCTATGCCTTATATTATCAAGACTGTTAAAGAAGCAGAAAATAATAAATCTGCAAATGGAAGTATACGTTAACACACTGAACCAAGTCACAGTGTAAACGATAACAGACCAATAATCCAAGCTCCGATTCCTAAAAAAAGAAGAACTGTCTCTTACGGTTGTTCTTATAAAGAATTATTGGCCTACAAACCAATAGAATTCTCAGGTAATGAAGGAGCCATTTCAGCCTTGCGCTGAATAGAAAAGACAGAAGCAGTCATAAAAATAAGTAAATGTGCAAATGAAGATAAGATTATGTTTGCTTCTAATCTTTTCAAAAATGCAGCCTTAGAATGGTGGAATACTATTCTCTAGTCTAGGGGAAGTGACAGAGTTTATAAAATGGAATGGACTAATTTTAAAGAAATAGTCGAAAGAAAATTATGTCCTCCTCATGAAAAGGAACAAATCGCCAATAAGTTCCTAAATCATAAAATGAATGTGCTGACTCCAGGATCCTATGAGTTTGACGGAGCTTCAGTCCCGATCCGACGTGTTTGGTGCGTTTATTACGACTAAGAAAGGAGTAGAAACAGAATACGACACCAAGCAGTCAATTTCAATCTGGTCTCTATTGATTATTCAACGTTACAGCACCACGAGACTAGTTGGATAGCATTTCCCCTCTGGGAACCAAAAGCTTGTCCAAATCGGAGCCCCAACCTCCTATTTATAGACATCACCTATGTGTCCATCCGATCGGATTGGCATCCGACTAGATGGTCATCTGTCTGGATGGACCTTGACATTTACAAAACCTGTCCAACTTTCTCCTATTCTATACAATATTCAACACACGCTCTATCTAGCTATTCGCACAGTGGCAGACGTACGAAATATGTGTCACACCCCAACAAACCGCGGCGGAAACGTCAGGGAGTGTCATAACAGAATCATTGTTTCACAACACATGGATAAAAGTTCTGTTTTATTGAAATAAATGTATTACATTGCATTGAAATTAGAAACAAAATATAAACAAATAGACTTTCATTGTTATTAAGTCACTAAGGCCTCGTCCATTCCTATGTGAGCATACACCAATATCATCATCAAACATCATCAACTATGGTACCTGAAACATACGTGAAAATACGTCAGCATAAAAATGCCGGCGAGTACATAGGTTTTATGTGAGTGTCAGATTCATGGCTCGTTTTACCTTTTGAAATAACTCAAACAACTTTGTTATTCGATTTTAGAAAACTTAATTTTGTAAAATGTTTGTATTGTAAATTAAATAACCAAGTCAAAATAGATTAGTTATAATTTATAAAACCTCGATGCCATGAATCTTAACTCCAAAACATTTGTTTATGTAGACCCAGATCGAAAATCGTTTTTGTAATAAAACTCGAATAGTTTATATTGTTAGAAAAACCTTGTAATATAACTTTGTTTTGATAACATTTGACCAAGTGATCTAGATAACGCAACGGTATATAATGTTTTAAAAGCACTTATATATAGGAAGTACCAGCGGCGTATCCACCACGCTTTTAACACATTACACCCGCCCCGTTACCTACTCACTTCCCTAACCCAATGGTTCAAACATTTCCAAACGGTTCACATAAATCAAACAGTTACAAACAGTTCACATAAATCAAACAGTTACAAACGGTTCACATAAATCAAACGGTTACAAACGGTTCAAAATGTAAAACAATGCGTCCATATGCTGGATGAACATATGCAACAAAATGTAATTATGAAAATCAATGTGCTAGCATGCTAAGTGAACATACATAGCAAAAACATAATGAAATCATGTACTATACGTGTACTAATGAACATAACAAGCATATGATATAAAAGCATGAAAAGCACGAAAGTAACAAGTAGGCACATGTGTTTCACCCCAAAATGTTTGAAAAACAGTAAAAGAGGGGACTATGTACTTACTTGAGGATGCTTAGAAGTCTTGAATAACAACCAAGCAAAGCTAGAGGGATCACGGAATCAAACGGCACCTAATATAGGTATCTAAGTTAATAAACCGGACCTAAATCGGAAGATCGGATAGGATGAGGTTTTGTAAACCAAATGAGTGTTGGAACTCATATGATATGGTTTAACAAAGCCTACATACTAAATCAAAACCTATCCTAAGTGCTTACGACCCATTACGACCCGTTTAGGTAGCTTACGCTACTTTAACGCGTCGTTCGCGTAAAACGCGTTCGGACAGCCTACTAGTCCTATGACAAGTATTATATGCCTTAACATGTCTAATAATGTTGCCTAATCAGTTTAGATGTCAAAATTTAGGTTACATATGCTTAAAATGAAATTATGCGTAAAAAGGGCATTTTGGTCATTTACCTAAGGCATATAAACTACCTGTCATACAGCTACTTAAACGAAGTGACCATAAGGTATAACCTCGGAAGGTTATTCCCTATACAACTATGGTCACTAAACATGTTTGGTCAGATCCTAATGATCAACCAAACGGGTCGGGTTCGAAAGTCTAAGCGGTTGTTTAGACCGCTTACCTTACGACCCTATATAAGCACTAAACCTAAAGTGACGAGTTAAACATGTTAAAACATGTTTAACAAAGTTTGAAAATAGGTTTGATATCAAAACAAAGGGTTTTGATACCCAAGAATAGTTTGGTTGCAAAATACGCATAAACGCGCATTTTGACCTAAACTATGACTCGTCACTACACCTAATAAACGTGGTAATCAGTAGGTATAGTCACAAGGGACTATGACCATCGTGATTACGCTCACGTTGCGAAGTTCAAACGAACTTCGTGTTGACCATAAACTGGTCACAGCAGAAAGTCAAACATGGTTTGACTTTCATGCTTAAAAACGCATAAAAGCACGAAAGAATACTTACAAAGGGTCCAAGCAAGGAAATCTTGATTCAAATTGCTCAGGTATGAAGTGCTAAACCCCAACTTAGAGCATTTGAATCAGATTTTGTGAGGAACAAGTGAATTGGGGTTGGGTATTTATAGGAAATCCACAACCGTTAGGATCGTTCCTCGACAACCGAGCTTCAATCTTGGCCCTCCATGTGTGCCCATTGTTTTACAAATCTAGGGGCATCCAAAACCAGCCCATAGAATGGAAGAAACCATGTGCAAAACAAAGGAGCAGCTGGGTTTTAAGAAAAATGGTTTCTGCTGACCTGGGAAGGGCTTACGGATCGTAAGAAACTCCATACGGTCCGTAAGGACCTCTGGTGCTGGTAGGAACTTTCAACAATTGGCAAAACAGGCCCCTGAGACTCCAAACTTGATTTTTGATGCGTTTTTTGACACGTTTAAGCCCCGTTAACCCCATTTCAAGGCTCTAAAATGAAGTTAAAGTATAGGGAACATGAAACATGCTCAAAAGCATCTCAGATGTCGGTTCGTTTGGCCGTACGGTTGCGTTGTTCGGTTAATTACGACGAAACACGAACGGACGCGAAAAACGATCCAAATTACGCGACGAGTGGAATTTTATTATGCCAATCTGTTGGGATTGAACCCTACCAGAGGAACAGATAATGAAAGCCAAAACTGGTTCACTACAGTGGAATCACAATAAGGAGCTGTTTATACTAAGTCTTCTCCCTTGAAAGTGATTATTACTGCTGATGGTCTTATATCCACTGCCCGGATACAACTACTGCTGCTCCTTTAACTACTGATGAAACCCAGAAAACTGCTGAGAAGAAAACACTGCTGGTACAATCTACTGATGGTAAAGCACTGACCAATCAAGGACTGATCAACCTTGAGGAAAGCAATGATATAAGAAAAGAACAGTTGTTTAGCTTGTCATCTGTTTTATGTATAGTCAGTGGTTAAGATTAGCAGTGTTTGTATAAGAACACTAGATACAGGTTGTTAGGCTGTTAGACGTCGTTTTCATGGTGACGTCAGCTGAGATGCCTCAGTGGTTTGGAGTGTCTATAAATGGAGCAGTACTATGTACTGTTACATTTGATCGTCTTGTGTGAGTTCTTCTCCTCAATGCAATCCTTTCATCTTGTGCAACCAACCATGGGGTATCAGGCTGAGGGGGAGTTTAGTTTGTAAGCTTGCATTATAATCTTTTGCTTTGAATTGTAACCTTTCGACTCTATGAAAAGCAAATGTTTATCAAACTATATTCTCCTTGATTGTGTTTACAAAGTTTGTTATTCATTTCCGCTGCACTTAAACTCTGTTCATTTCTATTTGATTTGTTCACATTATGCAAGCAAGCACAATCATGAGAGCCTCCGATCCTAACAATTGGTATCAGAGCTTGGACAGTCAAATTCGATCTAACAATCAATTTGACATAACAGTTCAGCTCAAAATTCATTGATACTAAGGTTGGGTGTATTTTGTTGAAAAACAGAGTAACGAGTAAACCATGCTCAAAGTGGTTATTCAAAACTCTATAAATCAACAAAGATGTCATATGACACAAAAATCTCACACAACAAGTGATATCATGCACAAGACACTCATGATTTTCAGATCTGAAAACATATCTGTTAAACTATGGGATTATTTCTTATTTTAAAATTGATTTCAACTGTTGTTATGAAACTTGTGATGTCACTATATTAGATGCTAAAGTCTGAACCTCAGATTAACAAAAGCCTATGTTCATAAAAACATTAGTGTTTTTGCTAACATAAAAAGAGGGAAATTAAAACTTTAGTCATAAGAACTTATGTGTTGAAAACAGGTTGAGATCCTCAAAAGGAACAAATCAACTCTGTTAAAATACATCAAGAAAGCAGGACAGTCCGTATCATTTGTAATGTGAGATTGGTCAAAAACTTGTACAAATATGGCTAAACCTCTTAAAACATTATTACAAAATGACTCTGGATTAAGTATTCCTTCAATAAAGACCTCCCAGTAAGTATTTCATTACTTATGAATGGGAAGGGTAAAAAGGGAAGAAGAAAATTCATAAAAACTCAGAAGTGTGTTTATCTCAAAACTTTTGAAGTCAGAAGAAAAGAGTATAAACATAAAACACTTAAGAGTCAAAGTTTGGGGTAACAGTGGTCATTAAACAACTATGTGCAACCATTGGTTAAGGAAAACTCAGGTAACAATAGTATTCCCAGTAAATGAATTTAAAAGAGGACTAGACAAATTCTCAGAATCTTCATATAGTAACGACGTCTGTAACAGGGTTTTCAAAAACTCATGTGAACATGTGTCCTCATTTCTGTTGTCAATCAATCAACAAGAAAATGGTACCAAACAGTGGTCAAAATGTATTTACAATTTCATACCACTGTTGCCAAACCACTGAGCATTTTCATAAAACTTGAGAATGATGTGATTATGGATTTTATTGGAAAATATATCAGATCCTTTTGGTGCTGTTTTCGGAAAATTCTTTAAATATTTTTTGAAAAAGGATTCTCTCAAATAAAGCAGGATATATCATTCTTCGTTTTTTTTAAAGAATAATATATGTTGAACTTTTACTGGTTTTTGATAGTAAAAGTTTCAATCTCCTGTCAGGATATATATAACTTTTATTTTTGTTGGTTATATTATCTTCAAGTGGATCAAAAGGAAATGGTACACATGTCAAAGTCATGTCAATCTCAAAGTTTGTTTTCACACTAAGCAAAAGATTGATTGTTAACAGATCTTAAAATACTTGGGTACTCATGTTTAAATTTAAATATTTTAACAAAAATGAGTTGCCTTAGTATAAAGTGTACATCATCTGGGGTACTAAACCACTGTCAGGAATTCGTAAGAACTTCAAAATGAGAAATTGACATGTGGCAAAACCTTGAATGAAAATTCTCAAAACAGTTGCTGATATACTAGTCTTTCAAATCTTCACCTTTACCCCTAACTACTGTTTGGTTCAACCATCTGTTTTTTAAAATACTGTCCACTGCTGAAAGTCAACCACTGACCCTTCATTTTCTTGGCAAGCACTGATGCTCAAAATCAGTGTCTTATCCACTGATATGCTATCCACTGATAGTAAAAATCATCCACTGTTATCACATTATTACCGTTGTAACCACTGATGCTTGCTTCATCAGTGGCTTTCAAAACAACTGTCCTCCATTATTCATCCATATCATCAGAGGTTGGCACGTGGTCAGTTTTTAGCCCTCAGATCTTTATAACCGCTGCCACATCAGCACTTATTTTTTCCCTAAATAAAACCCTGATCAAAACCCCAAACAGGGTTTTTCACTGTCGAATTGAATTCTAAAATTCTCTTCTCAAAGCAGTTTTCAACCTTCCATCCCAAATCATTCTCTGTTCTTCTACTTCCTTTTCAAAAATGACGAAATCAAAATCTAAATCTAAATCACCATCATCTTCCAAAGAGGTCGCTCAAACGGCCGCTGAATCCGTTGAAATACCATACAAATCTCCTCATAACTATGTGGGTTTACTCACAAAACCCACAAACAACCACACCTTCGATTCCATCATTGACACCTTATCTGAATCAAAGTACAAAACTTTGATAACAGCAGACGCTCCCATTTACTTGCAAACCCAGAGAGAGTTTTGGAAAAATGCTACGCTTGAAAAACAAGATGATAAAGTAGTAGCCATCAACTCCTCGATACAGGGTAAAGCAATTCAGATTACTCCGCAATCAATCTCAGAAGTCTTTAAACTCGATGATCAGAAAGGTAAAACTTCCTTTGATAAAACCAAGTTGAAAACTTATTTTCTGAAAAGAGGGTATGCAGAAAAATCAAAGGTAGATACCTTACAAAAAGGTTACTTCCCTTATGCACCTAGGCTTTTATTTCACACACTTTTGATGTGTGTTTCAAATAAAACAACAACATTTAACGAAATACCATTGAAGATTCAATGTCTGGGTTATGCTATTTTAAAGAATGAAAATTACAACTATTCCCAGGAGATCTTTAATGACTTGGTAAAGAATGTTGATAGCAAATCATTTTTACTTTTTCCAAGATTTTTAAGCTACTATTTTAAACAAAAATTTGAAAAGGAAAATGAAAATTTGCTCAAACAGGGTGTCTATTTTCAAATAAAAGGGTTAACAACTAAAACATTTTCTAGAATGATGGCACCAATAAAAACAAAAGCAGAGGTGGCTGAGCAGACTTCAGCAGTTACCACTGCTCCTCAGACATATGCTGTTAAGCCCACTACTCCAGGTGTTCATAGCAGCACAACCACTGCTTTGAAACCCACACCTGACATCACCAAAAAGACCAAAAAGAAGTCTTACAAAAAGCCCACCAAACCCAATAAAAAGGCAACTCTGGAAGATGAGATCCAAGAGCAACTGCTTGTGACAAAACAAATGTCACCAAAAACCAATGTTGCTACTTCGTCACAGCAGTTGGTAGAAAGATCTCCACCTTTAACTCAAACTCCTCCTGCATCCTCACAAAAGGATCAGGTTGTAAGCACAGGGACCCCACAATATGAAGCTCTGGACCCAATCGGATCCATCTTCCTCAGTCCTGATCCCAAGGACATGTCTCTTTCAACACCTATACTCTCACCAATCACATTACCACAATCAATAATGCCCTTGTTGCATGCAGTTGCTATAGCTCAGACACAAACCAGTTCCTCTCTATCACCTATCACTGAGAGTATATCTCCCACAAGTGACTGGGTCTGATGCTACTACTCCTGCTATCCCAGCAACAACTGAGGAGGTTACACCCCCTGAGTTACAAGTAACTCTCGGTGGTAGTTCAAGTGGAGCAGCAACTACAACTGATGGATCAACAGATCTTTAGTTGGACAGTTGTTTCATTAATAAGACTCCCTTGAAGGCAATTTCTTCTATAGCACCATCGCTAACCACCAGTGAGTTAGTTCTAACCACTGGTACCATCAAAGGTTTATCAAGTGCTGAAAAAAGAAGTCCCCAGTACCAAGAACAAGGGGCATCAATGGGTGATTTTTGGGACTCAGTTCCTAAGTCACACATTGATACAACCACTACTGGTGGGGAAACAGATGATTCCATTAAAACGGATGATGTTTCAAAATATCAGGAATTGACGGGCAGAGTTGAAAAACTTGAAACATCGGTTACTGAAATAAAGGATATGGTGCAACAGCTGTTAAAAGCTCAAAAAGCACAATCCACTGCTGTTCCACCTCAAGCACATGTTCCACCACAAGCACTTGCTGCAAATGAGCTCTGGAATCTTTTCAACCCTTGCTAGAAAAACAAAAACAAAGGGCTGATCAGCAGCATGAAATGCATGTAAAAATGCTGACAAACATGGTGGAGTCAAGATTTAAAGATACACAAGTAGACATCAAAGCTATCAAGGCTCATATCCAAAGCACTACTGGAAATGTTCCTTCCACTATACTCTTCATGGATAACCCCCTTCCAGATAAGGCCAAAAAGGGGGAGAAAATCAAATTGAAGAAGAAGGGAATAGAAGATGGGCTGTATATTGAACCAGAACAAGAAAAACAGACATCTAAACCACCTCCCAAAGGCTCCAAACCTCAACCCACAAAATCTCAAACTTCCATCCAAATAGCTGATACAGCAGTAGTTACAAAAACTGCTAGCCAAACAGCTACCATCTCATCAACACACACAACTTCACCACACACCACCAAAACCACTGTTGTACCATCACCACCATTACCTCCTATCATAAAACAGAAGACACCAGATGTTACAACATCTGTTGCAATGACAACAGCGGTTGAAGCACCAGTTGTTTCAACAGCTGTTAGTCAGACACTTTCCATCACTCAGACCACTGATCCACCCAAGACATCATCAACCTCTCCTACAATAAAAAGGAGAAGGGTTTGCATTCCTGATGATGATTCACCACCACCATCAAAAACTACTTCACCACCTTCAACCCCTGCTCAAAAGCAGAAGACATCTACTGACACATCAGTAGTTGTTATGACAACAGAGGTTGAAACACCAGTTGTTTCAACAGCTGTTAGTCAACCATCCACCAATGCTCTCATCATTCCTACATCACAACCAAAACCCTCTTCATCCGTAAAGCTTCACAAAAGAAAAAGAGAAACAACTCAAACCACTGATGAAAAATATGATCCTGTTGCCGCAAAATATCCACCGGAACTAGATGCTGTGAAAAATGAGATGAGACAATTTTACACCGAGGAAGATCCTTCAAAAAGAAAATTTCCTTCTCTCATTGGCTTCATAGTCCTAGAAAACATGGATGAATATCTCGAATTGAAAGCAAGGCAAGCAAGGATTAGAGCTAAACTTGAATACAAAGATGAAGGTGATGAAGCCATTGCAGAAAGAATGGTATTCTTGCTCACAAAAGTCAAGCTGATGGAAGATTATGCACAAGATCTGATCAAAGAAAAGACAGATCAACGAAAAGCAATGAGAAAAGAATATCTAGCATATATAATGAAAGAAAAATTCTATCAAGCTGAAGAAAACCAATTTGAAGAGTGGCCACTGGTTGCTTTAAAACATGAAGCTAACAGGATTGAAAGGATTAAAAATGATCCAAGTAAGAAGAAGACAGCTCCAAATTGGAACAAATACAAAAAGCTAATTGTTGATCTTACTTCTGAATACAAAAAGAAAAAACAGGAACTGATAGATGCTAAGGTGGATACTGCTGAAGCCATAGCAAAATGGACAAAGCAGTACACTGACGAAGCTTATGAACAGCTGAAGAAAAGAAAGATAACAGTCTCAGGCACTTCTAAAAGGCCAGACTACAACAAGATGAAACAACAGCTGGATGCTCTTAAAACACTGCTCACATCAGCAGATAACCCTGTCCTTGTGGAAAACCAAGAAAAAGGAAAACTGCTGACCAGTGAAGAAGAAAAAGAAAAGGAAGCTGAGTACTTCACAGAAGCCATCAAGAAAATGGGTCTAAAAGAAGATAGTTCAGTGAGCCTTCAAAACCTTTTCAAAAAGGTATTAACCAAACCTGCATCACCAAACACTTCAGCAGATATCTCAGACAGTGAGCTTGATCAACAAAAGACACAAGAGCAAATTGACAAAGAAGTTGCAGAAGACATAGCTGCAGCAAATGAAGTCATAGAAGAAGCTTTCAAAAGAATGTCTGTAGTTCAGGATACTGCTTTACAATTTTTCTCAAGGCCAAAATCTCCAAGCTCATCAGGAAATAAATCTCTCCCAAGAAACCCATTGGGTTCAAAAGTACTAAAGTGGCTCTTTGATCAAAAGACCCATGTATTGACCATGGTCAGATCCAATGGTGAAATGAAGTACATATCAAGGAAAGAAGCACTAGGCCTTAGTGTTGAAGATTTGCAGGATCTCCTTGAACTTTCATTGTGCAGGGATGAGGATGACACGAGTTCCAAAGAATTTGAAGAAGAATTTAAAAGACAAGCAAGGGAACTTCTGATGAAGAATAAAGATCCAAAATAATGAAGTGTTTTGGCATTATCTGTTCCAGGGGGAGATTGTTGGGATTGAACCCTACCAGAGGAACAGATAATGAAAGCCAAAACTAGTTCACTACAGTGGAATCACAATAAGCAGCTGTTTACACTAAGTCTTCTCCCTTGAAAGTGATTATAACTGCTGATGGTCTTATATCCACTGCCCGGATACAACTACTGCTGCTCCTTTAACTACTGATGAAACCCAGAAAACTGCTGAGAAGAAAACACTGCTGGTACAATCTACTGATGGCAAAGCACTGCCCAATCAAGGACTGATCAACCTTGAGGAAAGCACTGATATATAAGAAGAGAACAGTTGTTTAGCTTGTCAAATGTTTTATGTATAGTCAGTGGTTAAGATTAGCAGTGTTTGTATAAGAACACTAGATACAGGTTGTTAGGCTGTTAGACGTCGCTTTCATGGTGACGTCAGCTGAGATGCCTCAGTGGTTTGGAGTGTCTATAAATGGAGCAGTACTCTGTACTGTTACATTTGATCGTCTTGTGTGAGTTCTTCTCCTCAATTCAATCCTTTCATCTTGTGCAACCAACCATGGGGTATCAGGCTGAGGGGGAGTTTAGTTTGTAAGCTTGCATTATAATCTTTTGCTTTGAATTGTAACCTTTCGACTCTATGAAAAGCAAATGTTTATCAAACTATATTCTCCTTGATTGTGTTTACAAAGTTTGTTATTCATTTCCGCTGCACTTAAACTCTGTTCATTTCTATTTGATTTGTTCACATTATGCAAACAAGCACAATCATGAGAGCCTCCGATCCTAACACAATCACTAAAATAAAATATTTTAATGATTATATAAATTTTTGGATGTCCGGATATATTCAGAACGTAAGATATGCGTGAAAATGCAAACTTATGCACTTTTGGACGCTTTTAGTCCCTATTGACCAAAAAGTTTATTTTTGCGCACCAAACACCTCAAAGCCTATTTCTAAGCTATGTAAAGGATATTTAGGGCATATTTAACTTATGATCAAGTTCTGGAATGTTCGTTATCATTCGATTCGGTATACTTTTGCAGTTTGACGCAAATAGTCCCTACGATCGAATGAACTTGATTTCGCCACACCAAACCCTCCAAAACTCATTTCTAAGTTATGTAAAGGTTATTTAAGGTATGTTAAGCCTATGTCACTATTCCAGAGTGTTTGTTGCATTAAACTGGTTATATTTACGCATCAGTTCGCGTATAACCTTCCAGAATGCGATTTAAAGCCCGAAATCGAACAAGAATTGATATGTGCAAACGATACATATATTTTTACAAATCCCAAGTATGAAACACAATATTTCATTAATTTGGTATTTGTTTGATGGTCGCAGTGACACAGGTGTCACAGTATGCACCAACAGATTCCCCCTCGGATGTCACTATCGAATCGTCTTTAAAACTTTGAGAACCTTGAGCCGTGTTTGAATATTCTGTAAACTTCAACTTTTCTGCAACTTCAATCTGGTATCTTGAAATCTGACTATCCAAATTCCCCCTCGATTGATGATTGGGGTTTGCTTTTAACCGAGTAAAGCACGAATTCCCCCTGGAATGAATCTTCAGGTCTTTTGCATAGTTTACGACTCTCCTCTGATTTGCTAAACTGCAACCTTCACGAACAATCACCAACTTGAAACTAGTCAATGCGGCATCCTCTGTTTCAACTTTAACCGCATCCGAGTTCAGTTTTTGATATCACAAGTAAACACCACGATCTTCGCATTCTGCCTACTCGATCTAAGAATGTACAAAAACTCAACCGGAAATTGATAGAAACTTCAAATACTCCACTGGTTAACTTCAAATCCATGATTCCCCCTGAAGATCTGATATCCCGTTTACCGTGATCCACGTTAACGCACCCTGAGAATGACAGATCCGTGTAAACGGTATTCTCCACAATCAGCAAATCTTCATCGGAAAATAAATCATCTGGTAATGTAATCCGATCTCTGAAGCATTCGTCCACAATCAGATTCATTTCCTCGGATAATCTAAATCTCGGAAGCTTTCACCCACGATCACTCTCAGATCTCTGAAGCATTCGTCTGTGATCAGATATCAACACCTCGGATCATCTTGATCTCGGAGGCTTACACCCACGATCAGATTCACATTCCCCCTGACAATCTGAAGTCAAAACTACCCGAATACTGTTGCAGTGTCATGAATTTCAAAAAAGCCGGAATTTCAACATACGACAATGAAATTTTTATTCCCCCTCATTTTTGCAAATTCTAACGTCTCTAACACTGAATTCCCCCTCAAACTGAATTCATTTTTCAATTCCCTTCTCCGAAAAACCTGACTAAACTAGAATATCACAATATTCTCCACAATTGTCAGTTTTTCGTCTTTGCGGATTTTATGTTTTGGCCCATAAATAGTCAGACACCCTGAAAGATAAACTTTCTGCACCAGTATCATGACTACCCCACTAATTTCCACAATCCGTGATCGCATCATCAAATATGTTCACTAAAGCCCCAGACGGTGTCCCCGAACAACTCAGCTTGGCCGTTAAAAACCCAAAAAAATTGTCAATCACCAAATTTTTTCTGGAGACTCTCCTCGTCGTTGCGATCAAAAAATGCCTTTTTTAAGCATTTGATCATCTGGTCGAATGTCAAGTGTCGGATGGTCATCCGATCGGATTGCCATTCGATCGAAGGACAAAGTGGGCAAACATGTGTTTGTGGATCGGATGGTCATCCGATCGGATTGCCATCCGATCGGATTGTCGTTCGTTGAAAACAACTTGATCTTTCAAACACCCCATAGTGGTCATCCAATCGGATTGCCATCCGATCGGATTGCCATCCGATTGAAAGCATATAAACCTTCAATAACCTTCAAGCAAGATAGTGATATGGATCGGATTGCCATCCGATCGGAAATGTTCTAACAGTTCAAGAACACTCCAAATCACGTTTTTTCGATCCAGAATCTTTATTTGTGTGAATTTCATGATGAAACTTCATAGGATTGTGCGCAATTCAATTCCGAACAGAATGATGTCTTCAATTCCAAAATCCATCTGTGAATTGACCTTTATTTTGATGATTTTCTCTGTTTAACGTCAAAACTCCCGTTTAACCCAAAATTGATGAGCTTTGGGTGATTTAACCGACTGTTAGATCGATTAAATCGGTACCGTAGCTCTGTTACCACTGCTGACTCCAGGATCCGGTGAGTTTGACGGAGCTTCGGTCCCAATCCGACGTGTTCGGTGCGTTTATTACGACTAAGAAAGGAGTAGAAACAGAATACGACACCGAGCAGTCAATTTCAATCTCGTCTCTATTGATTATTCAATGTTACAGCACCACGAAACCAGTTGGACAACATTTCCCCTCTGGGAACCAAAAGCTTGTCCAAATGGGAGCCCCAACCCCCTATTTATAAACATCACCTATGTGTCCATCCGATCGGATTGCCATCCGAGCGGATGGTCATCCGTCCGGATGGACCTTGACATTTACAAAACCTGTCCAACTTTCTCCTATTCTATACAATATTCAACACACGCTCTATCTAGCTATTCGCACAATGGCAGAAGTACGAAATATGCACCAACAGAATGGAATAGACTGCAAAGGTTACACTACCATATTCTCCGAATATGCTAGAATAGTGCCAACCTTAGCCTCACCTGAGCCAGTATTAATCTCTCGCTACGTTTGGGGATTAATTAGTGAGATTAGACACGTAATCAAGGCAGCTAGGCCGCAAACCATAGAAGAAGCAGTAAAACTAGCCAACACCCTGACTGATGAATTGGTACGCACACAAGAAGAAAACCAGAGAAAGAACCTAGCTCAGAAACTTACCCAAGAATTTCAGTACCCTGAAAAAGGTACAGGTTCTTCCTCTACACCCTACTGTAAGCATTGCAAAAGGAAGCACTCTGGAGGATGCTCCCTATATTGCAACTTTTGCAAAATTTCTGGACACAAGGAAGAAAACTGTAGGAAGAAACTTAGCAATAGGATATGCTACAATTGTGGAGAAACTGGGCATATTAGACCGAACTGTCCGAAAGTAGCTCTAGCAGCAACCAACAAAGCAAAGATAGCTGAAGGACACAAGAAGAATGCCAGAGCGTTCGTTCTGACAGCTGAAGAAGCCAAGATGATTCCAGATGTGATTGCCGGTACGTTTTTAGTTAACGATATTTTTGCCAAAGTATTATTTGACTCTGGTGCAAACCAAAATTTTATCAATTCTTCCTTCTACAAACTCCTCGACCAACCCTTAACCAAACTTTCACAAGATTGTCTGGTAGAAACGGAAAATGGAGAATCCATTAAGATTAGTGAAATCTTGCAGGGAGCAAGAACAGAAATTTTGAAACATCATTTCTTTGCTAACCTTTACCCAATGAATCTAGCTGGATTCGATGTTGTATTAGAAATGGATTGGTTGGTAGCTAATCATGCCAGTATTTTATGTGATCAAAAGTTAGTGCAAGTAAGTACCTCGAGTGGTAAAAAGATCACAATTAAAGAAGATAAGCCAACCAGGTCGACAAAATTCATCTCTGTGATGAAAGTTGCAAGTTATGAAAGGAAAGGAGGAATAGTATATATGACTTCTCTAATCATTAATACTAAAGGAAAAGAACTAAAAGATATTCCCATAATATCTAAATTCTCAGTTGTTTTTCCAGAAGAGTTACCTGGATTACCGCCTGATAGAGAGGTTGAATTTAGAATTCACCTAATACCAAGGACGGCACCGATTGCCAAAGCACCATATTGATTAGCACTAACGAAGATACAGGAACTGAAGAAACAATTGGACGAACTTCTTGACAAAGGTTTTATACAACCTAGTTCATCGCCATGGGGAGCACCGGTTTTGTTTGTTAAGAAGAAAGACGGATCAATGCGTATGTGCATTGATTACCGAGAATTGAACAAGGTTACATTAAGAATCGGTACCCACTACCGAGAATCGATGATCTGTTCGATCAACTTCAAGGAGCTCGTTTCTTTTCAAAGATTGATTTACGCTCCGGATATCATTAACTGAAAGTACAGGAAGAGGACATTCCTAAAACTGCTTTCAGAACAAGGTACGATCATTATGAATTTACCGTCATGCCATTTGGTTTAACCAATGCCCCAGCCGCATTTATAGACATGATGAACAGGATATGTAAACCATACCTGGATAAATTCATAATTGTCTTTATAGATGATATTCTCATTTACTCTAAGAGTAAAGAGGAACATGCAATGCATCTGCATACACTTCTGACGTTATTGAGAAAAGAGAAGCTTTATGCTAAATTCTCAAAATGTGAATTCTGGTTACAAGAAGTGCAATTCCTTGGACATCTGGTTAATCATGAAGGAATTCATGTGGATCCCACAAAGATCGAGGCGATTACCAAATGGAAAATCCCTAAATCGCCAACAGAACTATGAAGTTTTCTTGGACTGGCAGGATATTATAGGCGATTTATCCAAGATTTCTCTAGGATAGCCATTCCATTAACTAAAGTGACTTGCAAATCAGTTAAGTTCGAATGGGGACCAAAACAGGAAGAAGCCTTTAAGATTCCTAAGCAAAGGTTAACCAACACACCCATACTCGCATTACCAAAAGGAACTGAAGACTTTATAGTCTATTGTGATGCGTCTAAGTTAGGATATGGACGTGTTTTGATGCAACGTCAAAAGGTTATAGCTTATGCCTCTAGACAACTTAAGAAACATGAAGAGAATTACACAACCCATGATCTAGAGTTAGGAGCCATAGTTTTTGCCCTTAAGATTTGTAGACACTATTTATACGGAAGTAAATTTGTTGTCTTCACGGATCATAAGAATTTAAGATATATTTTTGGCAAAAAGAATTAAATATGAGACAGAGACGCTGGATGGAAATTCTTAGTGATTATGATTGTGATATCTAGTATCATGCTGGAAGAGCTAATGTAGTAGCTGATGCTTTAAGTCGAAAGTATCATATAAAGCCGAAACGAGTACGCTCTCTTAAATTAGATCTGCAGATAGATTTAAATGATCAAATTAGAGATGTACTGGAAACAGCATTCAAGGACGATGCTGAAGGTTTAAAAGGAATGATTAAGGAATTAGAACAAAGATCAGATGGAATTTGGAAATTCCATAAGAAAAGGATGTGGATACCTAAACAAGGAAACCTACGCCACAAAATTCTAGAAGAAGCTTATAAGTCTAAATATAAGATACATCCCGAAAGTGATAAAATGTATCAAGATCTAAGAAAGAATTTCTGTTGGATAGGAATGGAAAAGGATATAGCAAATTATGTTGCTAAATGTCCGACCTGTTCACAAGTTAAAGCTGAACATCAGAAACCTTCAGGGTTATCGCAGCAACTAGAAATGCTAATATGGAAATGGGAATTGATAACAATGGACTTTGTTACCAATTACCCAAGACACGAAAAGCTAATGATACAATCTGGGTGATTGTTGACAGATTGACTATATCTGCTCATTTCTTACCAATGAAGGAAACTTTCAGTATGGAACAGTTAGCCAAGCTATATGTAAATGAAATAGTTTCATTACATGGAATTCCTTTATCTATTGTATCTGATAAAGATAGCCATTTTACTTCTCATTTTTGGACAAGTTTCCTAAAAGCAATGGGAACCAGGTTAAATCTAAACACAGCTTATCATCCACAAACGGACGGACAAAGTGAAAGGATAATTCAGACTATGGAAGATATGCTTAGAGCCTGTGTAAGTGATTTTGGAGGAAATTGGGACGACCATTTACCAATAATAGAATTTTCCTACCATAACAGCTATCATACAAGCATTAATGTTGCACCTTTTGAAGCACTTTATGGACGAAAGTGCAGAACTCCAGTTCTAGCTCACTTCCGTAGTTAAATTCCTTATTTTTCTTCTTTTATTTCTTTTATTTTCTTCAAATCTTCTTACCTGGATAACCTCTAGGATGGTTTTCACGAGTTTGCATTGGTAACTAAGATGAAACCTCACCACTTTTGTGGCCCAAACGAAAACTTTAAATTATGTTTTTATTAAAATTCTTATACACTTCCTTTCTGATCTGAAACTTGGTGAAATCTTATACCCACCAGCTCACAACTATTTCTATAGTTGTTGGTTTGTGTTGAGGTTGATTTCCACCAAGAAGTGAGCTCAAAACAGAGACTTTCATACGAACCAGATTCTGTCACACGAACTAGTCCCTTCGTACGGACTGACTTCACTCGTACGAATGGAATCCATTCACACGAACTAGCAATCTGTTACAATCCGTTCATACATAATTCCAAGTGTTGAAACCATCCAGGATTCACCATCGTCAATATGGATGAACTTGTGTTTTGGTAGAAGTATGAACCATGGGAGCTTTGGCTTTCCAAACTAGTTCAACTACCTCACTTGTGTACTTTGTAACTGAGCACCCAAGCAGTTTCCTAGAATCAAAGTAAGTTAACCCCGCCTCGCCTCCCCGCCAACACTTGGCATGTTAGGTATGACACGCCTGTTTGTTCTTATTTGTAATTTAATAGTTAAGTCATATTATTCTTCTTCGGGACCAACCGGGTTTATCAACTAAGTTGATAAACTTTGTGCTTTGGTGAATCATACAATGAGGTGTTTATAACTCCATGCTTGACTTCCATGAAATCTGTGACAATACTGGACTGATATTACTAAATAAAATATAGATATATCATCCGAATCATAATATTAACCGGTTTATGGTTAAGTGTCACAAAAGGACCCTCCATTTGCACGAACAGGCCCCTTTCGCACGAATTGGAACTTTCCATTCGCACGAACTTACACCTTTTGCACGAATGATCTTCCATTCGCACAAACAGTTTTATGAACTTCGGTTATCTTTTATCTTCGTTCTAGGTTCCTTGTTGTTGATTCTAATGGGAAAACCAGGACCCATTCAATCAAAGAAACTTAATGTCAAAATGAGTGCATAGGAGAGATATACTTTCCTATATATACATACTTTTTGTACTTAAATTTCAATCCGAATCCTTCGTCAAAACTCCGATAACTCACACCTTCGTTTAACTAAATGTAGGGTAACACCGGTGTTCCAACTCTCACCATCGTCAACTCGCGGATTAAAAAGGAAAGATATGCAAAACCGTGAGTATACTCGACGCCCTTTTTACTTTTTACACATTTGGGTGTACATGTTCATGCTATTAACCTCACACGAAACACACTTACTTTATGCTAAATCACGAACAAACATTCCAATATACATACTTATACGTTATACGTGAACTCATAAATGCTAGACTATTCTTATGCTTTATAATTGTCATTAACTTCGTATACACCTCTCTTAACATGTATAGCGCTATAGGAGTAACGCACCGCCCGTATTCTTGAGGTTATGGTTAAGTTAAACAAAACTGTATGTTCATTGCTATGGTTAGATTACGCTAGCAGGAATCTTTGGTTTGACATGTATAGTTGCATGCTACTATATTATGTTAGTTTAAGTTAACGATTACGCATGTGGAATTGTTTAAACTTTTTATACTTATGCTAGTAGTTAAAACTTGTATGCTCGCCAATACTTGTTGTATTGAACTATACTTTGAAACGTGTTGTAGGAATTTGATGACGATGATGACAAACGGAAATCTAGTAGGATTGACTAGAAACTCATTTTAGAATTTTAGTGTTGTTGTACTTTGTTTCAAATGTTGTACTTGAATATTTAGAAATGAAATGAAATTTGAGTTTATTAAATATTGTCGCAAAATTGGGTTATGAAGTCTCTTACAATCTCGTCTTCGTCTCACTCCGATGTTTCCGCCATCGGTTGGGGTGTGACACCTGTAATCTCCTTAAATACACCCAAAGGGAATCCTTATTAGTTAATAAGGGTAAATTGGTCCATCAACAATTACCAACTAATTATATTTTGATTTATCTAATATAATTGATTATCATGGCTACGAGATTAAATAAATACAAATCATTATATTTAATTTTACAGACCTATTCCGTCCAAGGAACACGGTGTAAACCAAGGGTTCAACCGATGGGTCACGTAAGTTGGTTCCATACTTTCATAGTCACCCTATGGTTTGATTGGTGAATACTGACAACAAAACACAAGAAGTCTTTAGGCTGGTGGGTGTAAAGGATGGTAGTCCTTTGAGGATGATCCGCCACGTAGGTGGCCACGTCATCAGGTGTGGGGGATGAACCCCAATGGATGGGCCAAGGGTGTGGATGATAAGCCCCTTTATATATACACATGTATGTATGTCTATATGTGTGTGTTGGATAAAAAAGCAATGGGCCCGTCACGAGCGTCAATGGAGGGACGATGGGGACGGGGACGAACCAAAGTGGGGGCGGTGTGCACGGCCCACGATAGGCCTCGACGACTTTGGGATGTCCCCACACCCTTTTGTCTTAATGTCATTGATAGGTTTCTTTTATAAATATATATGAACCATTAACAAAACAAAAAGATCAAATGATTTAGGTTTTGTTTCATTCTCGCAATAGTTATGTGTTCTGAAATGAATATATATATATATATATATATAGGGTGGGGTTCGGCTACAATGTCCATTTTTCCTACAAAGTGTACAAAGTCACAAAACACCACAATTTCAGCCATAAAACACACTCAAAACCCACAAATAACAGAGTGAAGATCACTAAAACACAATATCCAAACCCTAAAAGTCCATAAAAACTTCAAACACACCATCGTAGAACTATGAGTATAAAACACAACATGATAATCAACATAAAACACACTAATATTAGTCATTTGATAATCAAAGCCTTATCATCCAAAACACAACACAAAACTCACAAATATGACGTTTTAGTAATCTTCACTTTGTTATTTGTGGGTTTTGAGTGTGTTTTATGGTTGAAATTATGGTGTTTTATAACTTTTTATACTTTGTAGGAAAGAGGGACTTTGTAGCCAACTCCCACTATATATATATATATATGCATGTAGGATAATGCTAGGTAGAAAACCCTCCATTTTGAGAAAACCCTAGAAAACCCAACCTCCCGACATTTTTTTTTGAAAAAAATAACACATGTAATATACATGTTTTTAAGAGTTTTGGGCCAAAAAAACAAAAAAGCGCCGAAGGAATGTTTAAAAAAAAACAAATTTCAGCAAGTTTGTGCCTTTTGTGCCTAACACATGTTAGTCACCCCAACATTGCTGAAATTTGTTTATTTTTTTTTAAAAACGTCCCTTCGGCGCTTTTTTTTTTTTTTTTTGCCCAAAACACTTTAAAACATGTATATTACATGTGTTATTTTTTTCACAAAAAAAAATTGTCGGGAGGTTGGGTAAAAATGGGGAGAGATTTGAGTTTCCAGAGTTTTCTAAAAACTTAAGGGTTTTCTATATAGCCCTCCCCTATGCATATATACTCTTTCTATCTCTATATATAGCCACTTAAAAATTTATCATTTCATAATCCTACAACTACCTTATTTTCTTTATATAACGATTTAAGGAAAAAATCTTTGAATTTGAGAAAATCGTGTGTATAACAATTTATGCGTGTATCGTCGCATCAAATTTAGACCTACTTTTCACTCATAAAAACAAATTTCCCTTGACATCTTGTAGAATCTTTTATGTTTCAGACCAAGTCTAGCTAATCTTCAACACACCTCATGAACCTTGCATGAGATTCAATCCAAGCACAATAGTAAACCAATAATTAGCGTTGTTGTCACACGACGTCACTGTAAAACATCAAATTTGTCATTGTCACTGTATGAGGCACATGATTTTAAAATGCGTTTGGATCGCAATGTCATGAAGATGGAAGGTGTCAATTACAATGTAACGACGAGGGTCCCTGTCTGCTCACTTCCTTAGATTGATGACTGGGCCTGAGCCCATTTGAACTAAAAAGTGGTGTTTAGAAGGTCCAAGTGGGCCTTGTTCTGATACACCCATTCTTAGGCCATCTCATTAAGGTTATGGCCCAAGAATCTTATTATAAAAGGAAAGGTTCTCCTCAAAGAAAGGTTCTCCTCCTAAAACAACCAAGGTTAATCCTCAAGGAAAGGTTCAACTTGAGATTCCCTCTTCCTCTCATTCTTCTCAAGCTACGGGGTTGAGAACACCCATAAATTTATTGTTGCATTATTAATAAGTGAGATTTCAAATATTTTTGAACAATGCACAAGTGGGTAATGCATAGTAAACCCTCACCTAATAAAAAAAAGGTAATATCACATAACATTCTTGTATGAAAAGTGAAGTTACAAGTTTCACTACTTATTTGGTGTAAAATGAAATAGATTAGTGTAAAATATGCAAATGGTAGTGCACCATAATACAACATCCTTATGCACGAATATTTGATTTTTGTATGGAATATTGGATTTTAATAATCCTAACTATTCGTCGTTGGCCGCCAACAGTCCTAACTTTAAAAATAATCACTCACAGTCCTAAGTTTTAATATATTGGCCTTTAATGGACCCTGATTAACAGAACCCTAACGTCGTTAGTCTCTGGTCGCCGGAAAAACGTTTTTTGGCCGGAAAACTAAACATTTTCCTCCCGAACCTCTTTGTGGCCTTTGGGATTTTTTCTAGTAAAAGCCACAATTATTAAAATCGCCGGAAAACTCCTTTTTCGCCGGAAACCTTCTTTTTCGCCAGAAAACTCGATTTTTTGGCCGGAAAATTCAACATTTTCGCCCCAAACCTTTTTGTAACCATAAATCGGACCTTTAGAAACCCTTTTTTAGACAAAAACGGTTTTTCGGCGACTGGAGACTAACGATGTTAGGGTTCTGTTAGTCAGGGTCCATTGGTGGCCAATATGTCAATAGATGGGACTACAGAGGTTATTTTTTAAATTCGGACTGTTGACAGCTAACAACGAATAGTTGGGATTATTAAAATCCAATATTCCTTTTACTATATATGTTAAACAACTAATCGTGTTATACATATAATAAAAAAAGGAAGAGGGTGCAACCCCTATTACATAGGGTACAACCCCTAGTAAAGATATTTCATTTCTCTTTAGAACTTATTCAAAACCCACATGTTCATACTTATTACACACTGTTTAAATTTTATAACTTATTCGAAACCCAAAATACGGGTACGGCAAAGGTACAACAAAAAAAATTTTAAAAAAATAAAAATATAATAAAAAAGTCCAAAATGTTGATTAGTTCTGTTTATACATAATGGAAAACATGAAAACATACACGTGATTGAAGACAGTCCAGCAGAGAATCCAGTAAGAGATGCAGCCATCGAGTTAGACATGATTGTCAAGGTGATCTGGTTCCTCCTTAGGGTGCAATCTAATGATGGTGATGAAAAACCGAAAAGGGAGTTCGGTTGAGAGAGAGGCGAGATTGATGTTATGAGTAATTAGGTTGTCTAACCTTTTAACCACTATATTAGTCTCCTTATATATGCACCCAAGAGGAAACCTAATTAGTTAATAAGGGTAATATGGTCCATCAACAATTACCAACTAATTATTTAATAGGTTGTTATATATTTTGATCTATATAATGTAAATGATTATAATGGCTACTAGATTATATACAACACCATAATATATTTAATCTTACATTCTCCCACTTAGCCGAGTAATCATTTACTATGAGTATTAGATAAGCCTGATCAGGAATTAACACTCATTTTAGCCTTAAACCAAGAACCGTAGCAGAGAAATACAGCCGTTGAATCATTATGCGACTCAAGGACCCCACTAGTCATACTACAGCCTCAATTTAAAACCTAATCGTTATGATCAAAATACGCATAAGCCCTTTGTTTGATTTGTAATTGTATTTGTCTATATGCAATTATATTGGTTGAACATATTCTTAGAGACATACAATATCAAACTGAGGAAATTTCATTAACTAAAACATAAGCTAGTACAATATGCTAAATAAGGTCTTTAGTAAATCCCATATTTCGAACTTGTTCTTCGTAAACTTTAGGTGGGAGACCTTTAGTCATCGGATCCGCAAGCATATTTTTAGTACTAATATACTCAATACAAAGATTATTTTCCTCAACTCGTTCACGTACGAACAGATATTTTGTATCGAGAAATAAACCAGCTCTAGTCGAAGTGTTACTGTTCGAGAAACTAACGGCAACTGAGTTATCACAGTAAAGCGGTCTATGGTCTCAAACGTATCAAAAGTTGAAAATTCTACAATACGCGACCAATGGCACACTCAAACAAAGAAATATCTATTTATGATGGGTAAAAGTGGCTCAAAATCTCACGTACAAAGGGTATGGTATGTGATATACATAATTTATTAGTTTCTTAGGTGGATTATTCCCAAATAACCACCCGCTAAATACCCATCAAGTTAATACTTTGAGCTTGACCATGACAAAAGACCAAATGGATTGTGTCATCCCTCATTGACTTAGTTACTTGTGCTTTTTTAGATTGCTCAAACAAAGACATTTTTCTTTTAAATTTTTTAAATTTTCCCCCCATCCCCACACTTGAGGTCAATATTGTCCTCAATGTGTAGTGTTTAAATGAAAGGGTCAAAACCAAAAACTTTTTCTGCCCATCCCCACACTTGAGGTCAACATTGTCCTCAATGTGTTAGAATGCGGCTTTTAAATGCACAAAGGATGTAACACGACCAACCTCCCAAACTTCACCCTGGTCAGTAATATACAAAATACATTCCACTTTTAAACTAACTAACAATTGAAGCTAAAAAGAACACATGCACCTGGTTTTTTACTTATTTCTCGTGTGGTCTTCGTTCTTCAATAAAAATGGTTGTCTCGCGAACATGATGTACCTACAAATCTCAAACTTCGTGTAGAAGTAAACTTCTCACAGACATCAAAACTTGTCAGCTACCTAATTCTACCATTTTTACAAAGACTTTACCAATCAATATGTTATTCAACTTTGGTTTTTGTGGAAAAAGACAAAATTTTACAACAACAACAATCCTAACTCACTTTCGTAGGAATCACGGCGGCATTTAGCGTATGCATGCAAGCCCTTTAAACCTACCAATAGCTCGGGAGGACGTGGAGGTCTCGTGAGGGTTATATAGGGAACACACCCACAAAGTTCATTTAAATACTAGACAAAATAAAGTACGGAAAGGAAATGTACAAGAAGACAAACTAGACTAAGGAGATGAAATAAAAAGAACTATAAAAATTATACAACAACAACTAACTTACCACCTCATGGTGGTCGAATGGCGTGGTTGTCGCCCACGAACTCTTCCAAATCACTCACCGGTGATTCATACCATCTGTTCCCAAATGGGCCAAACTTCCTCAACTCCTCTTCTTCCCTCTTTTCTTGAGACGACTTCTTCGCCTTATTCTTCTTGACCGGTTTCTTCTTCGATTCTCCAAACCTTACCAGCCATAACACATATCTTTTTGTTTGGATTCATGTCCTTCTTAGGACATTTATCCTCACCTAGTGGGTTAGTAAACTTGGGAAAAATATTTAACATTAGTTCCCGGTCCCCAAATTTCATGCTTACCGTTCCCGTTGCACAATTATTATGGCATTAGCAGTTGTCAGGAACGGTCTACCTAGTATGACTATCGGTTGCATGTCATCAACACACCCAACATACTCAACTACCAAAAAGTCAACTAGCTAATAGCAATCTTCAACCTTCACAATCATATCTTCCACCATCCCCCTTGGATGCGTGGGAGTCTGATCGGCCAACAGCACGGGGGTGTCAAACTTTTTCAAAGGACCAAAATCATATTGGTTGTACAGACTCCCAGGCAAGATACTCACACAAGCTCCAAGATCTAGGAGCGCCCTCTTAATTTTAAATTTATTAATTTGGACTGGAATAAGAGGATCTCCCTGATCTTGAGCTTTTTGGGGGAGGGCACTCGATAAAACGGCACTAACATGAGATATCAAATCAACCGGTTCAGGTAGTTTGTTGTGCCGTTTTTCGGTTCTTAGCTCCTTCAAGCATTCAACATGAGGAGAAACCTTTAATATGGCATTAAGAAATGGTAAATTGATTTTTGCTTGTTTAAAATTTTCCCACCTCTCATCCTTTGGTGGGGTTTGTTTCTCCAATGTTGATGCCTTAATTGGTTTTAAAAGAGCCAACGGATATGGGATGATATTAAACTCCACACCCATATCATTGGCCCTAGCATGCAATTCATTTAAACAAAAAGAATTTTTTGACTTATCTTTTTCAGTTTTAGGTTGTCAAATTGTTTCTTGCTCATGTTCTCTTTCCTCATTAAAATCATCCACCACACCATCAACAAGTTGTGGTGGTGCAGTACTTTCAACACTACAAACCTCATCATTTGAAAGAAGACTTACCGCGCTAATGTGCACATTCCTCACATTGCTCGTGCTTGAGCTTTGATGCTTCGGGTTCACCGTAGTGTCACTTGGGACTCTTCCTCCACTTCCTCTCATTTGGGCCATTTCTTCTGCAAGTTGACCCACTTGCTTTTCCAATGCCTTGTGCGACTTGTCTCGCACCTCAAATGTCACACCCCATCGAAGGTGGAAACGCAAGGTGCGACCATGAAAGGTTTTCAAGCATACGATAAGCAAACAACTAATATGATTAAGCATCATTGATACCAAAGTTTAACGTTTACAAACCATGACAATATATTTAGTTTACACAACCCAAATATAATACTTCTAGTTTCAAAATACATACGCCCAAGAGTTATATCGTTTATAAAGTTCTTGGGATTTGTCAAGTATATTTCTGATACGATGAAATATACAAGGCAGAACCCCCAAAAGGTATCGTCCAAGATGCATGCAACTTCCAAAAGTCGCGAACCAAAGTTCACTTACCTGAAAAATATGCTTAAAATGTCAACATAACGCTAGTAATTTCACAGGTTTAAATGACACAAATGAAACTTAAAATCATTTGATAAAAATTCAGTATGCGTAGTTAATGAAAATCACGAAAGTCAAATCATGGTCTTGCAAAAACCGTGATACATGTGCCGACATAAGCCCGTAACCAAACCATAACGATGATGCCTCGCCACATCGTGCACCACGACGATGTCTAAGAGTAATTGGACACAATTGCACTCCCACAGGGTCACGACCGACAAGGAGCGGGGCTCGTTAAACCCAAAAGATCTATTCGACTGTTCCGCGGTCATTACCACGACTAATGGTTACTAAACGAAACAATAACACGAGGACTTCCGAGCTCTAAAACCAACCAACTTATATGCACAAAATAGACAAAAATGGATTTCATTCCCCACTACCATACCCCGTAATCAAGCATGAATTTCCCCCGATTTAAATAAACACTTAAATAAGTAAAAGGGGCCGTGAAGACTCACAAATTGCGTTCCGTGCGTATGCTAGCAAAACAAATGTCCAAAATAATTCCCGACCTACACATGTCCTAATTCAATAAGACACTAGGTCTATATACGCGTCTACCCGACAAGTCGTTCATCAAACTTGTTTAGACAACGAGATGTTAACCTTTTTAAATAAAAGTGTTTAATCCTTACGATGCGTTGGTGGGTGGTTATCCGAGAATTCCCAAGTATGTATATATATTACAACAAATATATATTTCACACATTGTCACACAATGTCGAGACCTAGTCCCGAACTACAAATTCAAACCAATAAATGTATATTTTATGACTAAATATCATATTTATTCACATGGTTTGACGACCACAAAATCCGTAAGTCGAACTCGACCAAAAATGTGTGTATATATTTATTATTAAAATAAATTTGCGCTCCGATTATGATAAATAGTCGTAAAATAATATCTTAAATATTGTTTATGTATTTATTCAAACCCCTCCGTTGACATGAATATTTAGCTCATATATCGTATTCATTCCTACACTTAAACATGTACGCTCGTATACTACGAGCATCTAGCCACTTAAACACGTTTCAACATAATCATGGAATCACATACCCATTAAATAAACCGTTGATCATTAAGGACTCTATTTATACCACTAATCGACCAATTCCGGAAAATATATTCAGCACATTTTTAAGGATCCGAAAATATATACTTGTATTTCGTGATATTTTAGGCGAAAATATATATTTTACAATATAGTCAAGATTTGGTCGTTCGTATTTAAACCCAACTTTAGCCATAATATATTTTATATAAAATATTCATATATATTTTAGCAAAACCCAAATTTATTCTACACAACAATTTTTACTAGGCTCTTTCCAAGTCTCATTTTGAAATCCTTATTTTATTTATCTTAATTCTTGATGATCGTAACTTGATCGTCAAGTCACAAAATCATAAGTTTAGGTGATTTTTATGTTGACACACTTGTTTAACAACCAAAATCACTATTTAACCCATGTTAAATCCCATACGTCAACTTATGCACTTAATCATGTTAAAACCGAGTTTAAAATATATCTAAACTTATTTTAAGATAACGACATGTCATTTTTTTTTTATGTAAGATTAAATATATTTTATGTTATATTTAATCTAGTAGCCATTATAATCATTTACATTATATGGATCAAAATATATAACAATCCTATTAAATAATTAGTTGGTAATTGTTGATAGGCCAAATTACCCTTATTAACTAATTAGGGTTTCCTCTTATGTGCATATATTAGGAGACTTATGTAGAGGTTCAAAGGTTAGACACATAACCTAATTACTCTCATAACATCAAATCGCCTCCTCTCCTATACCGGTTACCCTTTATCGGTTTTCTTCATCACCATCATTAGATTGCACCTTAAGGAGGAACCAGACCAAGCTGACAATCATGTCAAACCTTATTGCTACATCTACATCTGGATTCTCTGTTGGCCTGTGCTGATGCAATCAAAGGTATGTTTTCATGTTTTCCATCATGTTTAAACAGAACTGATCAACATGTGGTATCAGAGCAGATGTTGATTAGTCGGTTCTGTTTTCGTATCCTTAATTCTGAGATTGAAATCTGGAAAACAGAATTTTGAAAATTTAATTTAAAGCCTGATTTCGAGTGGTTGTCCCGAAATCTGAAAACCATAATGGATAAAAGAATGGGATATTATATATTCTTTGTTCGTCTGATGTATGCCTCTCATCTTTGAATATTCAAAGGTTTAATTTATTTATAATATCGATTTAATAGAACCCACAATGTTTTAATTCAAAGATGCTCATAATTCACGTTTCACTTTCAAATAAGGTAACCTTAATGTTTTGGAATCTATTTAAAAAAAAACTATGAAATTCAGATTTGGATTCTAGAATTTTGATTTTATTTACATTAGGGTTCTTCATGTTCTTAGTGAAATTCGAATAAATGCCCTTATTTTGGAATGAATTAAGGATTAGAAGGTGTTTTTCCTGTATTTGATTAATTTTTATCCCTTAAAATTTTGAAAAAATCTGTTAATGTTATTAGATATAATTTTCGAAATCATTGGATAAATATAAAATATCTTTTAAAACAGGAAAAAAGATATACCAGATCGCTTAAAATTCGAATTTCAAACTTATCACACAATCAGCTGTTAACAGGAGTTTCGAGATCACCTTTTAATGACCCGAGACTAAGATCTCGACTCGAGACCACAAGGCCTCAACTCAAAATCATAAGTGTTCTCAAATGTTTACAACTCGAGACAACAATTTCGACTCGAGACCATAAGGTTTCGACTCGAGACGACTGAGGTTTCGACTAAGGGCTTCAATCTTCACAACTCGAGACCATGGTTGCGACTCGAGATCTCATCAAGCACTCAAGATCTCATAAAACACAGTAGTCGAGACCATGATTACGACTCGAGACACCGAGGTTGCGACTCGAGACCATTAATGAGTCGAGACCTCATAATGTTACAAGATGAGTCGAGACTGGACTCGAGACCTCACTCTAGATCTCATAACTGAGTCGAGATCTCACTCAAGACCTAAGACTAACTCGAAATCTCAACCTCATTACTTTAGGCTGTTTGATGTGATAATTAAATGATTGGTTTTGTAAATACCTAGTTAATTAATAAGGATCATATAATGTTTTACAAAACCAAAATGGCTTTACTTGAATGAGCTTCTGATGTATCATTTCTGGCCAAAGCTGATTTGATACATCTATTTATCGTTCAAGTATTACGAAAGCTATGTTAAGTATGCATCATAAACATGAACGTCTTAATATCTGGCCAAAGCTGATTTAATTCCTTCATAGATAGCATACTTAACAAGTGCATAACTAAAGTGATTGTCTCAATTTCTGGCCAAAGCTGATTTGTTACAATCGTTTTGCACACATGCTTAAATGATTACACTTCTGGCCAAAGTTGATTTGTCTTCGTTTAAGTAGAACTTTAAATAAGTCTATTATTTTGATGTTAGTAATAGACATATCACAACCTTTTCACATAATGATCCTTAGATTAATGATCCTTCATTATTATTTTTTTTATGATCATTTCGTCTGTCTTATTTTTTTTTAGTACCCATAACTTTACTCACTATAATTTTCTTCTATATATATCTCATCCACTCTAATTCTTAAGCCTAAAATGATTTTGCTTTACTTAAAGTTTCTATAAGAATTAGATCTTAAATTAAATCCTTGATTATCTCTTAAGACACGATGATCCTACTGCTCTCTTCTGATAAAGGTACTACAGAAGAAAAGTAGAGCATGATGATTAGGATAAATCGAACATGATGTCTCTTATGATAATCAAGAACTCTCTACAATAAGTGTTGTCACTAAAAGGTTATTCCAGATTAAGTCTTTCCTAAGACTAATCTATAATTATGGAATAATCACCAGAATTCCTAAGATGCATGCCTTCATTTAAAATTCTAAGCTATAAAGCTAAATGGTATATGTGAATACATTATAATGTACAATACCATGACCCATAAAGTTAAGGGCTTACGCATGGAAATAAGTATATTTTCCAGTACATTACATACTAAGATTTTCACTTATACAATTTGATGCCTTATAAATCAACTATAACACTCAAAAGTACCAAAGTATAATGAGTGTGTTGATAAGCAACATATGTACAAAGAAATAAATATTTGAAGCTGGAAAATAAGTTGTTACTCACCTTACAGCCACTTAAACTTTAAAAGAGGATTGTTCTAAGGTCCATAGACAAATTACAAGTGTTAATTCCACCTCTAAGGTTCTTCAAGGGAAAATCTCACTGCATAATTATGCCATTAGACTAGGCATAAACAACGAGACTATTCATTATTCAGAAGAACCGTTGGATAAGCTAATTAGGTAGTCACTTACTAATGATATTTAAGTCTGATAATTTTTAATATTCCAATTAACACATGATTAGTTGACTCTAGTTCTAACATGAGAGTTAGTGACAAAAATTAAATGTTAAGGCTATAAGAACCATAATAATTAGTCTTCTAACAACGCTTTTTCGATACCTTATATATTCTGAAGATTAATCAGAATATAGTATCATAATTAAGCTATGTTATGAAGGTTGTGAGGTTTGCATAGTCAACATAAAGTCACACTTACCTTAAACTCTCATCTTATTTGTTCTCAATATCTGGATAGGAACATTACTAAGATGAAACTAGATGATACCTTAAACTTTCACAACTTTTTGTCATCATGCAAATGAGAATTCGACAAAAGGAATATGAGACTTATAAATTTCATCCATTATAACCAAAATTAGACATGGTTAATGAGGATGATTATTCAACTAATCTCATTCTAAGTGATTTTAAATCATGACGTTAAAGCCCTAAATATTACTTGGCTTCAGGAATAAGTATGGCTCCATCATAAGTCATTCATTGACATTCGTGGAACTTATTCCAAATGGAATATTCAGACATAATTCATTTATCATTTAAAAGACTATCAACTTGTATCTAAATTTGTCGCATATGGCCCACAGTCTTAGAAGAAATCTATTCATATATATATATATATATATACTTAATAAGATTTCTATTAGATATGTCCCTAAAGTTTCTTATGATATCTGGACATTAAAGAAACCAAATAAAGTCTAACGTATATGTGATAGGTTCTCACATCACGTAGCTCATTGAAACTTCTCTTGTAGCATTCTAGAGATATTAAAGATCAGTGGGAGCATTAAGTGTCTTAATAATAACTTGCAATAGTTGCAAGAGGTGGGGGAGTGAAAATTTTACATTACCTAAATTTACACCTCTTGTACAAGACACTGCTCCATCTTGACACTGTTCTATCATAACTTGTCTCCTTAAAATCTTATGCTACTCTTACAAAAGTTTCATTGTTCTTAATTGTGGGCACACTTAGATTTCTTACTTAGAGTAACATAATCCTCAACAAGAGAAACTACAACGACTGACGTCATTAACTTGTTTCTCTATTAGAATTTGTTGGTCGTTAAATATTGACCCTAAGCATGCTGAGTTCCTAAAGATTTCTAAGGTCAGTGGGAGTAGTCAAAGTCCTTATCCTGACTTGTAAGGAATACAAGAGGCGGGGGGAAGAGTGTCATTAAATTTCACTTCGAATTTAACTCCGATTACACCTCTTGTACACCATACTGCACCAACTCTTATAGACTTAGAATCCTGAAAATGATAGCAACCTAACCAAGAGCTAATCCATAAAACTGAAACTTCTAATAAACCCAATAATCAACTCAAGAGGTCATCTAGGATTAAAAGCCTACTAACTTTGATGATTACATAACCTCCCTAACTAAAATTGAAATGGATTTTGGAAAAGTTTACTGGTCCTATCTCTTCAAATTAAGCCATTAGTGTCAATCAATCTTCTGAATGGAATAAAACTATTTTCTAGTAAAACTGATTTTATGTGTTCGTATAACGTTTAGGTTTTGATTGAATTACCTAAGAGTGTTCATAACTAAATCAAATCAAGCGTTAAGACACGGAAAAGCATGATTGATTGTCAAAGGTTATACTTAGGAAGAGATACATTATCAAAGTTTTCTTTGAGGATCATCACTGTTCTAGTAGCTTATAATAGTTTAAAGCTACATTAGATGAACATTAAAAACAATTTTCCCTAATAAATGGCTAGCATATTTACATGTTCATAAAACAACCTGAAAGTTCCAAACTGAAGGTTAAAGAACGTTTTATTTCTAAGCCAAGAAAATCCATGTATGGGTTAATGCAAACATCATAATGTGATGAAATCTTAACGTAATTATTTTCATCAACAACCAAGTGGATTAATGTACCTACCTCAAAATAAGTGGGAGCAAGACAAGTATATGTTACATAAGTCAAAGCATTGTTAACACAAACTTTGATATAATAGATCTCAGAGATATCTCTTACGTAATAGATATCATAACAAGCCGAGATAGACCCAATGGGACATTAGTTCTGTTCCATAAGTTTAACATTAAATGGGTCCTTACATATGTAACAAACAATACTGCTCTTCCTTTAGAGGATAATAGGATAAATGATATTATTTATTTACGCTTCATTAATTGGAAGCCTTATGTAAGTTTAAGTCTATACTCGTTTAGATATTACTCACATTGCAACACACTAGATATGTCTAGATTAATGTGAAGCATCTAATGGAGTATTACAATATCTTTAAAAGAAACGAGAGACTACAATTTAAAGAAGAAGTGAGAATTAAAACCGGTTTATTACTTTAATTTTGTAATATTCAAAGATGACAAAATGTAATTTCGGGTATATCTTTATGTCAGCAGACAAAACCTATCTCATGGGGGAGTCATAATGCACTGATATTAACAACCTAAGTTATAACAACATAATATAGTCACTAAATGTTGTTGGAAATTTATCAGTGGACTCATAAGTTTATTAACTCCATATAATTAATGTTTTGAAGACTTAGTGTGATAAAGTCAGCTACCATGACTCCTTGAACAGTAACAGTTCAAGAGGTGCTGCATTAAATTTCGATACGCAATTAATTATTCGTTTATGAACGAATTGAGGAAACTAAGTTTTGTATCGAATACATTCATGATATGCTTAAGGATCCTATAACTGAAGGGCTATTACTCATAAGTCTTATTAAGAGAGCTCATAGACAGGTATTAATTAATGGCCGTGCGCAATTGCATATCATACTATGAATGACTAAGTATTAGTTAATTTTCCTCATCAGTTTGATTTTGTATGTCTCTAAGAATATGTCAAGTCGACATAATGGCATATAGACAAATAAAGTTACAAATAAAACAAAGGGCTTATACGTATTTTGATCATGACGATTAGGTTTTAAATTAAGGCTATAGTATGACTAATGGGGGTCCTGAGTCGCATAATGATTCAACGGCTGTATTTCTCTGCTATAGTACTTGTTTAAGGCTAAAATGAATGTTAACTCCTGATCAGGCTTATCTAATACTCATAGTGAATGATTACTCGGCTAAGTGGGAGAATGTAAGATTAAATATATTTTATGTTATATTTAATCTAGTAGCCATTATAATCATTTACATTATATGAATCAAAATATATAACAATCCTATTAAATAATTAGTTGGTAATTGTTGATGGGCCAAATTACCCTTATTAACTAATTAGGGTTTCCTCTTGGGTGCATATATTAGGAGACTTATGTAGAGGTTCAAAGGTTAGACACATAACCTAATTACTCTCATAACATTAAATCGCCTCCTCTCCTATACCGGTTACCCTTTATCGGTTTTCTTCATCACCATCATTAGATTGCACCTTAAGGAGGAACCAGACCAAGCTGACAATCATGTTATTGCTACATCTACATCTGGATTCTCTGTTGGCCTGTGCTGATGCAATCAAAGGTATGTTTTTATGTTTTCCATCATGTTTAAACAGAACTGGTCAACATTTTAATCATACTTCCAAGCATAATTTACCATCAAATATCACATGTGAAACTAATCACCCCATAATCACACTTAACCATGCTTAACCAAGTAGTAACATATACCTATAACTTGTATAATAGCATCTTATCAACAATGTTCAAAAGATACTTCATACACTTTATTTCACCAAAAATTACCATTTTAGTTATGTTTAGTTATATTTTGATTAATACACTTCTAACATAACAAATAACATCTTTATCACACAAGATCATCCTTCAATCTTTAAATATCATGTTTACTACTAAAATACACATAACTTATATTTTAGTCTTTTAACTCAAATTAACCATTTTCAACCTTAAAAAAAAGAAAAAAAAGAAAAAGAAAACAAGCATTTTTACCATACTAAATTAAACAACAAAGCCTCATACACACACCCACATACCTACGATTATATCAAACAATATCCATTTTTATGCAAAAGGGTTTTCTTGGTTTTTAAAAAAATGAGTTAACATCTCTCTTGGTGAATCCATACTTGTATAAGTAACATCAAAACAAGATTCATAACCAAGTGAGTTTAGATTCTTACCAAGCTTAGAAAACTCCTTAAAAATGATGGATAGAAGCCTTGTCAGTTAAGGTGTAGCTCCAAAATCCTCCTAAACCTTCTAACACCTTAACTTATATATAATTTTGGTGTGGTTTATAAGGGATTTGTGAGAGTTTAAATCATAAAAGAAATAAGGTTTGGGTGGGGGTCTGGCCTACGACAGGAAGAGGGAGAGAAAGAGTTTGGTGTTGTGTGTGTATTTTTTTTTTAAATGAATGAAAGACCCCTTTTTTATATAAAGTCTTATAAGGACCTTACAATACAATCATGCTATCACCTTACTTCCATGCACAATTTCTTCCAAGACTAAACAAAAAAAGTCAAGGGGAATGGGGAGGGCATGTGACCGTAAGAGGGGTGATTGGGGTTGGTGATTTGTTTTTGACTTTGTGGTGTACATGAAAGAATGGTAAAAAAAAAGATATATAGATCATTAGGGAAGTTAGATGGATTAGGACCCTAAATTGGGTATTAGTTCACTAATTATCACTAACTAGTTCACTAGGCATTGATTAGTTAGTGATTTGGTGCCATACTATTATTCTTTTGGCTAGTTATTCGTCTAACGAACGTTTATAAAAAAAACCGGGGTTTGTCATATAATTATTCGTATTATATCTTTTATCCCCTAACACACCATGCATTAACCAATGTCACTTATTGGTTATATTTTAGAGTCCGCTTGGTGAAAAGCGCTTTTAGAACGATTAATTTTTGACAAAATTAATTTATAAGCGATACGAACCCAAAATACGATACTCCAATATCCGTATTATGTTTTCATTTATTTTTCTCACTGAACATATAGTAATGCCATGATTTTAATGTTCTAGGCACATTGGAACCGTATCAGTATATATTTTTTTATAATGTACCGGATAATCCACCAACGCTCGTTCTTTTTTTTTCTATATATACTCTTATCACTACACGATAAGATGATACCAAACGATATCAAATGCGAACCCATGCTACCCGGACATTGCTAGACTTTATGGACTCAATTAATAATATAATTAAGTCTAAATGCACGAAATTTAATAAATAAATAGTGATTAGATCGTACGGATTAACCTAAAAATTTGCCGGTTGTCACATTCTCCCCCCGTTAAAAGAATTTCGTCCCGAAATTCAAGCCGAATCATCCTAAATAGGAGTCTTCTCAAATAGGTGGGGATACTTCGTCTTCATTTGATCCTCGCGTTCCCATGTAAACTCAGGTCCGCGTTTGGAGTTCCAACGAACTTTAACCAGTTTAATACGAATTCTCCTTAGCTTTTGGACTTTCCAATCCATAACCTCGACCGGTTCCTCAATAAAGTGGAGTTTGTCGTCAATGTTAATTTCATCCGCAGGAATGATAAGTGTCTCGTCGGCTAGACACTTCTTCAAGTTCGACACATGGAATGTGTCATGAACGCTACTAAGCTCATCGGGCAACTTTAGTTTGTACGCGACGGTACCAACCTTGTCCAAAACCTCGAACGGCCCGATATACCTTGGATTAAGCTTACCACGCTTACCGAACCTTGCATCACCCTTCCAAGGCGAGACTTTCAACAAAACTTTGTCTCCGACCTTGAAGGCTAAGGGTTTACGCCAAACGTCCGCGTAACTTTTCTGACGATCACGAGCCGCCTTGATATGGTCTCTGATCTGAAAAATCTTGTCTGTGGTTTCTTGAACCAATTCCGGACCAATAAATTGTTTTTCGCCGACCTCCGCCCAACACAACGGTGACCGACACTTCCTTCCATACAAAGCCTCAAACGGAGCGGCTTTGATGCTTGTGTGATAACTATTGTTATACGAGAACTCTACTAGCGGTAAATGAGTATCCCAATTTCCACCGAAATCCATCACACATGCATGGAACATGTCCATCAGTGTTTGGATGGTCCTTTCACTTTGGCCATCTGTTTGAGGATGATAGGCCGTACTTAGGTCTACACGAGATCCGAATGCCTTTTGGAAGGAATGCCAAAACCTTGAAATAAAACGGCCATCTCTGTCAGAGATTATAGAAACCGGCACCCCATGACGTGCCACTACTTCCTTGATATACAACTCCACTAACGTATTCATATTGTCCTTCTCGCGGATAGGTAGAAAATGTGCAGACTTTGTCAATCGATCCACGATTACTCAAATCATGTCATTACCCCTAGATGTTCTGGTTAACTTTGTAATGAAATCTATAGAAATTTGTTCCTATTTCCATACCGGGATTTCAGGTTGTTGTAACAAGCCAGACGGCTTCTGATATTCAGCCTTAGCTTTAGAACAAGTCAAACACTTTCCCACGTAGGTTGCAATATTGCCTTTAAGATTGGGCCACCAATAAAATTCCTTCAAATCATGATGCATCTTATCGGCGCCTGGATTAATCGAATATTTCGACTTATGAGCTTCATCTAAAACTAGATTACGTAACCCATCAAACAATGGAACCCAAACACGACCCATAAAATACAGTGTTTCATCTTCCTTAGGTTATAATTGTTGTTCCATACCACACAAGGATTCTTCCTTAATAAACTCCAGTTTAAGAGCTTCACGTTGTGCGTAACGAATTTGAGTGGTGAGGCTCGTTTGGATCGTTAATCCAAACGCACGAACATGTAAAGTATTAACCCTTTCTTTCCGACTCAAGGCGTCCGCAACAACGTTGGCCTTGCCCGGATGATACTTTATCTCGCACTCTTAGTCGTTCAATAATTCTACCCAACAACGTTGGCGCATATTTAATTCCTTTTGATCAAATATGTGTTAAAGACTTTTATGATCTGTGAAAATGGTACACCGTGTACCGTAGAGATAATGTCGCCAAATCTTCAAAGCGAACACTACCGCACCCAATTCCAAGTCATGGTGGTGTAGTTCTTCTCATGAACCTTCAACTGACGGGATGCATACGCGGTGACTTTATCTCGTTGCATCAACACGAAACCTAGACCTTAATGTGACGCATCACAATAAACCACAAAATCATCCGTACCATCAGGTAGTGACAAAATTGGAGCACCACAAAGTTTTTCTTTAAGTAACTGGAACGCTGATTCTTGTTTATCTCCCCAGTCAAACTTTCTATCCTTTGGGTCAGGGCGGTTAGAAGCTGTGCTATCTTTGAAAAATTCTCAATGAATCATCAGTAGTACCCCGCCAATCCTAGAAACTGGCGTATTTCAGTTGGAGACTTTGTTGCTTCCTAGTTCTTTATAGCCTCCATCTTAGACGGATCGACATGAATCCCTTTCTAATTCATTACATGACCGAGAAACTGTACCTCGCGAATCCAAAATTCATACTCCGAGAATTTGGCGTATAGCTTCTCGTTCTTCAGCAATTCAAGAATAAGCCTTAAATGTTGCTCATGCTCTTCCTTCGACCACGAATATATTAATATATCGTCAATAAAAACGATCACAAATTTGTCCAAGTAAGGTTTGCACACGCGATTCATCAAATCCATAAATACGGCCGGTGCGTTAGTCAAGCCGAAAGGTATGACAAGAAACTCATAATGACCATAACGGGTTCTAAATGCCGTCTTGGGAATACTCTCCTCTTGAACTCACAACTGACGATAGCCCAAATGCAAATCAATCTTCGAATAGAAACTAGAACCTTGAAGTTGATTAAACAAGTCATCGATCCTTGGTAAAGGGTACCTATTCTTGATAGTGAGCTTGTTCAACTCCCGATAATCTATACACATACGGAAGGTTCCATCTTTCTTTTTCACGAACAAGACCGGAGCTCCCCATGGCGAGAAACTCGGTCGGATGAAACCCTTGTCTAGCAATTCTTGAAGTTGGTTAGATAATTCCTGCAACTCTGACGAAGCTAAATGGTAAGGCGATTTAGCTACAGGGGAAGCTCCTGGGACCAAGTCAATGAGAAACTCGACTTGCCTTTGTGGGGGCAATCCTGGCAAGTCTTTAGGAAAGACTTCAGGGAATTCCCTCACAATAGGAATATCCTCAAGTTTAAGCTCCTCTGTCTTCTTATCAACTACGTGCACCAAGAATGCGGAGCAACCTTCCGTAGACACTTTTGGGCCTTCATGCAAGTAGTTATTTGCAATGGGGTTCCACGTCTTTCTCCATGGACAGAAAGCGTCTCACCATTGGATAGAGGAATACGAATTATCTTTTCATAACAAATCACTTCAGCATTTTTCGACAACCAATCCATGCCGACTACGACATCGAAGCTACCCAGTTGGACCGGCAGAAGATCGATACTAAATTCCTGATTGCACAAGATCAACGTGCAACCCTTAACAACCTCACATGGCTCAACCAACTTTCCATTAGCCAATTCAATAGAACAGGGTATATCTAACTTGCTTGACTCTAAATTCAATATACGTTTAAATTCGGTAGATACGAAGCTAAGGTCAGCACCAATATCAAAAAGAATTGAAGCATAATGATTATTGAGAAGAAACGTACCCGTAACTACATTCGGGTCCTGACGAGCATCCTTAGCTCCAATCATGAAGGCTCGACCCTTAGCTTGGTTCAACTTAGGATATTGCCACTTGAAATGATCCTCGGCACCACACTCGTAGCATCCTTTGTCCTTCTTTGGTAACACCACCCTATAAGTTTCCATTTTGTGTCCTACCTTTCCACACCTTTTACACTTGGCACTTTCACAAGTGCCCACATGATGGTAGTTACATTTGTTGCACTTGGGTAGAGGACCCGTATACTTCCTTGGACCAAAGCTTGTCGCGTTCACAGTAGCGGAGAAAGCTTTCACATCTTGAGTTGTTGCAGTTTGGTTTGCAGCTTTGTTACCCTTCTTGAAGTTAGACCATTTTCGTTTACCCGAACTCTTTGATTCATCGACTGAATCCTTCTTGTCACTTCCCTTCCTAGTTAGGGTCTTCATACGCAGTGCATCTTCAGTTAAACTAATTGCTAGGCTCACTGCACTTCGAATTATGGCAGGGTGAGACGAGGTAACTGATGTATAAGAATTTATACATCTTTTAAACGTCAAATATGCCCCTTTTATGCGAAAACTCTTTGTATTTTCATTGATTTTGGTACTCATTTGAATTGTTTGTGAAAATACAGGTCCGGGCTTCGGCCCGGTGTTGAAACGGAGGCTTTTGGAGAAAAATGGAGCAAAAATGAAGCATTCCAGCAAACTGCCAGATATGGCACTACCGTGCCAGTCCATCCAGCATTGGCACTCTCGCAAGCACTATCAATCACCAAGCACACCATCGAAGATCAGGGGTCCGCACGACAGTGCCGATCATAGGCACGACTGTGCCAGGTCAAAATCAGCCTCAGATCAGCTCATTTCCGAGATCGCACCAGTCATCATCGAACGTTCATCGGCACGCACGACCATCTGGAACGGTCGTGCCACCTCAGAAATATTTGAGCGGGATTTTCCAGAAATGGTAGCAAACAAGATTGACAGATGAAAAGTAACTCTGACACTTGCCATGCACGACCGTGCCAAAAAGTGGCATGGTAGTGCCAAATGCCCAGTAGTTTAAATACGAGTTTCTAGCTCATTTGCAAGAGAGTTGGAGCATTTTGGTGAAGTTTTCTCTCAAGAATCTGGTCTTGGAAGCTTGTTGGGGCCAAGAGGGAGCCTTGAAGAAGACTTAATCACTTGAAGAACTACTCAAACACCATTTAATCTTGTCCTTAACTTGGTTAGCTTACTAGTTACATTATGAACAATTTATGCTTTCTTGCACTTGATTTGGTAGTCATGAGCCTTATGGGCTAAACATTTGTGTTGTCTAAACTATGTTGAAGCTTATGAACATGTGATAATATGGAAGAAGATGTGATGATTGTTTTTGTTAATCTTCATAGTGACACTTAATCTTGTTCTTGGAGTTCATGTGCATGTTTAAAGTCCTTGTTCTTGAATGTTTGCTCATAAGTATTTACATGTTGTGTTGGAAAGCCCATATAAAGATTATGATTATTGAATCTTGTTAACTTGTTAGTATGATTCATAGCATGAAACTAGGAATGGTAATTGCTAATATGATGTGAATGATGATTTGAACATGTGTATGGATTCTTGCATCTAGGTTTGGAAAGATCAAAAGTATGTTTATATGAATTCTATAGTTTGTGTTCATGTTAGTTTGATGATTTAGGCCAAGGTTGTTATCTAGCATGACCATGCTTGTGGTTCATATCAAGAACATGATGATAGTGCCACTTACTTGAAATCAAGTTAGGGTGATTAGTGTGTTGTTCATATTAGTTTTCCCAAATTTGTAGAGTTCGGAGTTTTGACAAACAAATAGCTCATGATTAAAGATTAACATCAACTTAGCAAGTGAACTTAAAAGAATAATTTTTAGGTGATTAGAATGTTAATTCGTTTTAAGTTTTCCTAAGAATTATAAGACTAGGAATCCTTGATTGGGGACTTAGTTGAAATTAGAGTTTGCATCATCACTAATCCTTCCCCTTTGTTGTCACATGTTTGTTAGTGGAAACTTAGTTTAGGCAACCTTTCTTAGACTTTGTTATTTTTAGAATATTTAATAGTTTATTATTTGCATGTTAAGTTAGAAAAATATACCAAACCCATCAAATGAAGAGGCTTTAAAGTAACAAAAGTTTAGTATCGAGACACTGCGTCCACGGATTGATATCCGATTCTTGCCGAAAAACTATATTACCACTCGACGGGTACACTTGCCCTCTTGTGTGTGTAGTTTAGTCTTAGGTGAAAATCATTTTAAAACTAAATTTGTGTGAAAAAATATCTTCATAAAAATATATATAATTCACGCACATCAGTAACCATGCTACGGATTTCGGGTGCCAAACCCGATATATATATCGTTCGATTCTCTTGAACTCCGGTGTCACAAGATAGAGAACTACCCTGGACAAATCATGGAACCGTTACGTATACCCCGCAACATCAGCGCCGATCATAGTTAAATTCCAAAATTATGTCTCTAGTCTTTGGATTTCAGCTCTCGAGCAGTATTCTCCTCGTATCAATTCCCGAAGTTCTTCCCATTTCATGCCATAAGCGGCTTCATCACCTAATCTTTGAACCAGAAGGTTCCACCAAGTCAATGCCTCATCGAGAAAGAGGCAAGTAACATACATCATCGTTTGTTCCGGGGTACATTTGCTGATACGGATCACCGATTCCGTCTTCTCCACCCAACGCACAAACCCAACGGCTCCCTTGGTACCGTTGAAGTTTAGAGGCTTGCAGTTGAGGAACGCCTTATAAGTGCACCCTGGAATAGTAGTACCTCCTGAATTATCAAGATATAATTATTACCGAGAATAAATATAAACAATAAAATCCTTAGATTGCCATGCAAAACCAACTATTACCAATCACAACATTGCCACCCGTTCCTGAACCTTCGGGTCGAGAACCTCCGAAACCTCTAGTACCGCCGCTGGAATCGACACGGTTTGCTACATAGTGTGCGATGGCGGTAGCGATGCGCTATTCCAACAAAGCTTCCAACTCTGCCTCTGTGGTGGGAAGTTGGTAATTCGGTCGTTTACGAGTATTTCTTCGTTTCTGAGCCATGGTCTTCTAATATAAAATATCAAAAGAATTTTAGACAAATATTTCAACAAATATTGCCAACCATGCACGAATGTAAGAATACAACCAATCGTAATAACCATATGATGACGTTGACAAGTATCACCAACAAGCATGAGTGCACGAGTAATAACAATTATATGATTAATCACCATCATAATAATCACAACATCATACATGTACCACGCCATAACAACCACAATATCATAATAATCATGGCAAGAACAAAATACAACGCATCAAAAGAAAATACCATAATTTACATATCATTCAAACTTGTTACACTGTATCGTGAAAAATCCAAAAGAGCTCGAGGCTACATCACCTCGGCTTACAAGTTTAGACAATATACAAAAGGTAAAATTTCTTCCACGAGCAATCTTCGTAACCAAAAGTAGGATCATCATATTACAGCTATTGGGGTGGGGGTGGGGTGGTCGTGTCTCGAGTGCCGCTCTTACTCTAGCTAAGTCCTCCTCGATAACTCTCATCCCATGAGCGAGGGTAGCCACCCTAGCCCGAACCTCTGAAATCTCAGAATCCGTTATACATAAAGTCACATCGTGGCGTGCTGAAGCTGAAGTGAGGGCAATCATCAGTTCGGCATCATTGAATCGCTGCTGACGTATAGCATCCAACTCCCTATCAATCCTACGCATAAACACATGTAGGTGCATCTCAATAGAATCCATCCTCTCCTCAAGAGTGGGTGGAAATCGGGGAGAACGATAGTAGGGATCAGAAGGCGACATGGTGGGTGGGGGTTGAGATGGTCCGTAGTGGGATGTGAAGGTCCTCCAGTCTTAAAAACGGAAGGAATCTCCCTCCTAGGCTCATTAACTCTCTCATCATCGACTTGAGTAGAAATAGCGCGAGACAGTCCACCCATCTCGAGAGTAGTGGGAGCGATAGGCTCCAGAGCAGAGCCACAGTCCGTAGCGTGAGCACTAAGACCTACGGCTCTAAGAGCAGAAGAAGATACACTATCAGTAGTATCGGAAGATTAAATGTCCATGACGGACACCATCGGGGAAAAGACCTCTAGAATCGCAATATCGAACACCTCGCCCACTCCTAAGTCATCATCGACATGATCAACATGAAACACTGGAACCTCGTCCCCACCAGCAGGGACATCAACAAGAGGGACCTCAATTGCAAGGGGTGGGATGTCAAGAATAAGGTGTCCATCAGGGCGACCTACGACAACTACACCGGGGACAAGAACATCCCCCAGATCAAGAACATCATCCATCAGCACAGGGCCACCTAAGGCTATGATCTCCCCCTCATCACTAACGCCACTCAACGCATCATCGGACAGGATGTCCGGATCCTCCTCCGGCTCACTATCCGTCTCCGGCACTACCTCCATAGCGGGCTCATCATCCGACTCCAACTCGATCACCTCCTCGTCGGACACGAGGTCAACGATCTCCTCGTCTGAATTTGAAATGTTGATAGGATCCGAAGCTGATGACATCGTGACCTGGCAAGATAATCCGTACAAACACGTATATAAATATATATATATATATATATATATATATATATATATATATATATATATACACATATATATATAGGGAGAAGATCATGCGAGAACCACCTCTTATTGCGAGAACCGCGAGAACCAATGTGAAACAACCAAAAATGCCTAAAAATAGCTAAAAATCACACAAATTTTTTTTTTTGATTTTTTTAATATTTTTTAGGTTAAAATCGCTACTTTTCGAAGCAAAAAAAAAAATTTATATATATATATATATATTTTTTTAAATTTTTTTTTTTTGCTTCGAAAAGTAGCGATTTTAACCTAAAAAATATTAAAAAAATCAAAAAAAAATTTTAGATTTTTTTTAGAATTTTTTAGGTTTTTTGGGGGTTTAGTTTTTAGCATTTTAGCTTTGGGGGGGGGGGGGGGGTTTAGGTTTTTGGGGGGTGGGGGTGGGGGAGGGGGGTTTAGGTTTTTGGGGGGGGGGGGGGGGGTTAGGTTTTTTTTTAGGTTTTTTGGGGGTTTTAGTTTTTAGCATTTAGCTTGGGGGGTTAGCTTTTTTTTGGGGGGGGGGGGGGTGGGGGTTAGGTTTTTTTAGCTATTTTAGGTTGTGTTCACATTGGTTCTCATGGTTCTCACAATAAATGGAGTTCTCGCATGAGCCCCTCCCTATATATATATATATTAGAACGGCGGTAGCAGGGCGAAAGGCAAGGTCACATCCTCCCGTCATAGCTTGCCCCCCATTTCTTCGTACGAGACAGAAAATCAAAAATGGAAATAGTGAAACCCTCCACATAAACCAAATAACTTGCCTATACAATATAGACCAAACCATGCATACCAAAACTCCTTTCTACACTAAGTAGACTAAACCATGAATCCCGCCTACGACTCGTAGACCCAACCATGAACGTGATACAATGCAATGAAACTTTTCATGCAAGTGAAAACGTTTAATGCGAGCAACCTAGATATGAGATTATAGTCTAGACTCGAGACCGAATCATAGTTCGCTATAATAGAGGCTCTGATACCAATCTGTCACACCCCGCCGAAGGCGGAAACGCAAGGTGCGACCATGAAAGGTTTTCAAGCATACGATAAGCAAACAACTAATATGATTAAGAATCAACGATACCGAAGTTTAATGTTTACAAACCATGACAATATATTTGGGTTATGTAAACTAAATATATTGTCATGGTTTGTAAACGTTAAACTTTGGTATCATTGATGCTTAATCATATTAGTTGTTTGCTTATCGTATGCTTGAAAACCTTTCATGGTCGCACCTTGCGTTTCCGCCTTTGGCGGGGTGTGACATCAAACTCTTTCTTCATCTCTATCTTGATCTCTTGATTTGAATCTCTAACAGCATTCATGATCGCGTCAAGCTTGGAGTTTAACGGGTCATCACCACCCAATTGAGAATTTGAATTGCCACCTCCGTTACCGCCTTGGTTGTAGCCCCGTTGGTAGTTATTTTCATGGTTTTGATACCCTTGGTTACGACATTGTTGTTTGTGATACGATGTCCCACCTTGATTTCCCGGTTGGAAATTCGGGTTCATTTGGTTGGAGGCGTTACCATACCTAAAATTAGGGTGGTTCCTCAACCCAGGGTGGAAAGTATTGGAGTTCATATCATGTTGCTTCCGTCTCCATACACTCGATTCACCTTCGTGGTGGGTCGGGTCATATCTACTTTGCAATTCTCGGTCCGGTGACAGATGTCACCACATCTTTCACATATGGCATATTGTACCGCACCCACATCCTTTTTCTTCATACGGGCCAACTCCCGCTCTAATGTGGCGATTCTATCATTCGCACTCGAAACAAGATCGGGTAATGATCGGGAGACGGGGTGCTCTTTGGCTCTGTCCGCCATAGCAACTGCCTTGGAGTTTTTGCTCACTCTCTCCAAGAATGCCCAATCGTATTCTTCATGATTGTTCAACAAAGTACCATTGCTCGCAGATAATAGGTACTTATGATCTTCCGAATCTAACCCCCGAACAAAACACTTCAACAATTCCCATCTAGGAATTTGATGGTGAGGGCATTTCCAATCCAACTCCTTGAAACGAGTAAGGGATTCATGTAGCAACTCTCCTGATAACTGTCGAAATGACCGAATCTCATCCCGTGCATCGTTTGTCTTTGCTATCAATAGTATTCATCAAGAAACACTTGTTGCATTTCTTCCCAAGTGCGAATACTATTTGTCGAAAGTGTGAGGAATTACTGCTTAGCTTTGTCTTTCAACGAGAACTGGAATAACCTCAACCTCACTTCCTCTATCTCAAAATTATGGCCCCTATCGTGCCACATATAGCAGAAAATTCCGCCAAATGGGTGTATGGCTCGTCATGTGTCCTACCATTGAAGTGAGGTAGGATGTTGATGTAGTTAGGCTTGCATTCAAATGATCCCACTCCTCGAGGTGGAGGAACAATGGGTGAGTCATTTTCGGTGACTACCGGCCTAAATCATCCATTCACACCCCTTGGAGCCCCTTGATTCTGTTGTTGGCGATACGGACCGTTGAATTCTTGATTTTCCGGTCTTCGATTACTTCTTTGATCACCTCCCCGATCACCACCTTGATTACCTCCTCCCATGAATTGAGGAATCCGGTTACGGTTGATGTTGTTGTTGTTATTGTAATTTCCGTCATCCCGGTTCCGTTGATTGTTGTTTAGTGGTTGACGGTTATTGTCGTACCCGCCATTTCGACCATAATCGTACCCATACACCTCATTGTTCCCCACAAAATTTGCGTTTTGATAGCCAAATTCTTCATACTCAAGCCCTCTAGCATTGTAGAAATTCCCCTTGTTATCATCACCCAATACGTCATCATCAACTCTTTCATTGTAATTCCCACCGTCATCCGAGTATTCCGAGTGAATACTCACTTGTTTCGGCGATTGATAACCGGGAACACTAAACGGTTCGTCATCAGAAATATTGTTTCTCAATTCATCGAGACTAAGAAACTGAGCTTCGTTCGCGGGATTGCCATGATTTTGGTTAACTCCATGGTTGGCGTTAACGTTTCTGTTATTGAGGTTGGGTGGTAATGGGTTTTGTCGATTTGGGTTTTAAGGTGGTGGTGCGGGTGTACGTTGGTTGTTGTTATGATTAGGGCCATAATTTTGAAATGGTGGTGTTGGTGGTCTTGAATTGTTACTGTCGCTCGGTTGATCATTTTAGATGTTTTGGTTAGAACGAAGGTTACCGCGATATTGAAATTGGTGTTGGTTTTGGTTGTTGGGTTGGTTGGGGTTTTGTGGCTCCATTGAACTAGGTCCAACGGCTTACGTAGATGGTGAGTTGGTGTTGAGTGGGTCAGAAGCAAGAGTTGCCTCTAACCGGTTGGCTAAGTTCCTTCTTACGACCCTCTTGATTTCCGGTTCGAACACTAGTGGTGAGGTCCTCCCGGAATTGCGTGTATGCATGCACTACCTGTAATCTGCACAAGTAACACACCCGCGTAACACAAAAGCAGAAACGATAATAAGAAACAAGCAGTTAAACAGATAATCACAAAAATCAACAATATCCAAACACAAAGCGCACGAACTCCCTGGCAACGGTGCCAAAATTTGGTCGGAGTGCCGCGCCCCGGTCAAAGATAATATTTATATGCCCTAATTACCCTTAACAATGCGTTAGTGGTAGTAAGGGGTCGAACCACGAAGAGTTTGTGGTTTGTGTATGGACGATATTGATTTTTAAGAGTGTTGTCACTTTTATGAAGCTTGCTAAGAAATTGATTAATTTGCTTGTTTGAAAAGGGGTGTCGGATTAAACCGGCGAGTTCGTTTTTATTGGTTAACTACTAAAAACTGGAACGATTGCAAGACTTGGTTTGATACTTTAAAACAATAATTGAGAAACAAAGTTCACACCCGGTTCAACAATTACAAAGCCTAGGGTTGCTAAACATTTTTGGATTGATTCAATTGAATATGTCATTAACGGATTTCTATCACGAAGCTTAGGTGCCAATTGCTATCAACGCGTATAACATAACGCAATGCACTTTGTTACCTCGGACAAGTAAAACCTATTGAAAGATAAAGCGTAAATACATTATTTCGCAAAGTCAAATTTTATAATCATTTAACAATTCACAAATCTAGTTCAAATGTAAGACAATTATCAATCAATTCAAAATACAAATCAATTTGTCACAAATCAACTAAAGAACAAGTAGCAAACCCTAAACCTTACAAAAGTTTACACCGGGGTGAAACCCACGAGAATTAGCCGCTCATGCTTGAAGGAACACGATCCCCGGATGAGGAAGTGTTGAACTTGAACATCTTGGAGCTTGAAATGGCCCTGGTGATGATGAATGGGTTGTGGGTTGGATGATGATAATGATGGTGATGGATTAGGGTTATGGATTGGTTGAATGATTCGGATATTGGGTGATGATTGAGGATGATTGGAGATGAAAGGAATAGTGTTCTTGGCTCCAAAGTGGTGTTCAAACTCAAAACAAAATGTAACTCACTTGAAAAATGGTCAAAACAACAATATAACTTGTCCCCAAATATTGAAAAACGAATTTCAGTGACTGAAACATGGGAGGGGCGTCGCCGACTGCCAAGCAAGGCGACGACGACGGCCCTTGGTTGTCTCAGTTTCTTCCGACGCACAAATCCATTACTTACGCATGTTTCTGGCCAACAAGAACATCAGAGGGGCGTTGCCAACAGCCCAGGAGGGCGTCGGCAATAATAATGAGTGCATTTGTTGATTTCCGTTTTGTCCATTTGTTGCTCCTGGTTGACTCGTTTTCTGTCCTGATGCTCCGTATAGCTCCTCAATAGCTACTTAAACTTCGTTAGACCTGCAAAACACAACTCCAATCAAGAGTAGGCTATTCGAAACTAAAAGTTATGTAAAAACATAAACTTAAACATGAAAGATCATTGGTTTTTTACCACATATCAGCAGCCATTTCAACTTGATCCACACTGATGCAAATGAGCCAAGCCGAGCCCGAGCTCGGCTCGATTCGAGCTTTGTTTTCAATGCTCGAGCTCAGCTTGTTGGTATTTTCTCAAGCTCGATCTCGGCTCGGGCTCGACTCGTTTATTATCTATTAATTAATATATTAAATAAAAATAATATAAATAATAGACTTTTTAGGCTCGCGAGCTCGATAAGTGAAGCTTGGGCACGGGCTCGTTCACTAAATAAACTTATTTTTAGGTTCAAAGTCGGCTTGTGAACAAATTTAAATAAGCTCGGCTTGACTCGACTCGTTTACACTAAGGCTCGATAAGGCTCGGCGAGCCTAACGAGCTTCACATGCGAGGCTCGAGCTTGGGCTCGATAAACAAACGACTTTAGGCTCAAGGTCGGCTTAGGTTTGATATGGCTGGTCTCGTTTCAAGCTTTTTCTCGAGCGATCTCAAGTAGCTCGCGATCCACTCGGCTCGTTTGCACCCCTACCAACAGCTATTTGAAGTAGATCTTCTTCGCCTGAAACATGCTCAAAAGCCATAAAACAAAGGTTTTCATGTTCATCACAATCTTTTGCTATTAAAGAAAATTTTTCATTTGTTAAGTTCTCTGGAAAGATGCTCCAATCAACATAGCCTTGTATGAAAAAACTCTGTTGATTAGGCTCTGCTTTTACACGAGCAGGATCAGCTTGTGGTGCTTGAACATGTGCAACTGGCATCTGAACATACTGAACATGAGGGACTTGTGGTGCATTAACATAATGCACTGGAACATGATTCATGTTTTTCTGTAAAGTGGGTTGTGTTTTGCACATTTGGTCCATGGGTACTTTAGGGATAAAACTATTGTTGTGTATTAGATTAAGGTATTTGACTAGGATATGTGATCATTGGTGTAGAGTTGTTTATTTGACTCTTGCATTCTCCTGCAAAGTGTCCTAACCTGTTACACTTAAAACATTTAATCCTACATTTATCCAACCCCAATTTTGACCTCCCACTCAAACCTGGGTAAGCCCTCCCAACTCTTTTGTAAAAATTGTTAGCTCTTAGACTTAGTAGGTGTGACAACTGCCACTTTCTGGTAAATTACTTACATTTAAAACGATGATTTACATTATACAAGTATGTATTCTGAATATTCGGACTGCATGATTACATGTTATACATTTTAGAAAACTCATGGAATATTCGTTTATTATTACACATGATTCACTTTTATCGGGTACATTTGAAATAGTGCAAACAATTCACCGAAACAACTAGAGTAGTGCCTAGTGAACTTTAGTGCTGACGAAAACTCTGGATCCGCAGAAAACATCTAAAATGACATCTTTAGGACTCGGATGAGAGTCCAATATTAATTATATATTAAACTCGATATGGGAATACAAGAGTTCGGGTAATATTTTACCGATGTCCGGTAGCACTAAAAACTGTCCGAAATGCGCTAAAAGTGACCATTTCATGAATTTTCCGCAAGATTCAGCAATTGTATTTTATTACAAGATGCAAAAATTGATGTTTAGACACCAATTTCATATAAAAATAATTATGGAATATCCATTACATACATAACTGGAATTTTTCCTACAACTTCCGTAAGCGTACCTTTCGGCTATTTACTTGCGAAACGAGCGCTAAACATCTAGCCGAACTATATTTTGGCACATGTAGCGAACTAGTGGTAATTATTTTTGGTCTTGTAAAGCTAGTTTATGGTCTTTGCAAGTCAAGAAACATCTCGGAAAATTGCAAAACCTAAACACCTAAGGGCTTACATCTTTATATTCTTTTGAAATCTAAAAAAAAAAATAACTAAGTCATTTTACCATACAAGACCCCCCCCCCCATGTATAACCGTAAATTAGGGGGCCCCACATTACTTAACCATGTGTTTAATATCTAGATATTTTTGTTAAGTTACAAGTGGATGATGTTGGTGGATAATTATAACACTTATCTCATTAAACATTACTAGCATTTTATTACCATTTTCACCTTATTTTTCCCACACATAAGAACTCTTTCAATCTTCATCTTTTCACCAAGAACACCATCCAAAAACCCATTTCATTTTATCATTTCTTTGATGATCAACATGGAGTTTCATGGCACATAAGGTGATCTAAAGCATTTACAAGTTAAAGGAAGTTTTTTCATCCATTCAAGAGTCTTATACCATCAAGATCATCATCTTATTAGTTCTTAATAATCTTCTAAGATCATCCCTAGCCTAGTGCTAGAAGTAAGCTTCTATATCTATTTTTTTTATGCAAATATATTAAGTTTATGATTGTTATTATTACTAATAATAACCATGTAATCATACATAATAAGCATGAAAAATACAAAGAAGCAAAGATAAAAATCATGATATAATTATGATTGTTTATATTATGATCTAAGACTTGATATATGCTTATTTAGTCTTGTTATGATGTTTATGATGCAAATAAATTATTAGAAGATGTTTTAAGTTATGATCTAAAAATTATGCATGTTTATGTTAAAGGGTTTTTAACATAAAGGATTAATGGATGATCATAACTATTGATCTTGTGAAAATATATAAGGTTTTTGGTTAAAAACAATACTCTCACAAGATTATAAAAAAGTAACATACAACTAGAGATTTTTATAAAAGTTGTTAAAACTAAAATTAAACTTGGTTTTTGAACTTGTTAGCATATGAATTAATCATGGTTAAAACCCTACATGATTTGGATATCATCTTGATAATTTCATGTTATAAAAGTCTCATATGTTTAGTTAAGTTGTAGAGTAAATTGGTGGTGATTTGATAAAGAAAATGATATGTTTATAAAACATGGTTAGAATAAAATACAAAGGTTATATAGCCATTTTTCATAAAAACTTTATTTTATAAAGTAACAACATTTTTGGTTGTATTTAGACAAGAGAAATATATATATTTTTTTTTTAGAAAAATATATATTTGGTGATTTAACAACTTATGTGCTATGTGATTATTTGATGGTATTAGTTATATATATCAAAGATAGGAACTTTATTACAATGGTAATAATGAACACATGATACATAATAATCAAAGTCTTATAAGACTTCACATAATTACGCCTTAAAACGAGTTACGGACGATTCGAATAATCGGACACCAATTATGGTCAAAATGAACGACGGACGACTACATAAGTGAATTGCCAATCCGGATAGTTACTACGACGTTTAGACGATTTTCCGACACAAAATATAAGTATCCTATCGATAACAAATTTCGGATGTTTACAAACTTATAAAAACTAGTATGTTTTTATTTACTAACAAGTATACTTAGTAAAATTTTTATAAAAAGGTTTTTATAAAAATAAATGGGCTTATTATACTAGTGGGCTATTTTTACAACAAATGGGCTTATATTACTTAAAGGGCTATTTTACTTAATGGGCTATTTTTCTTAATGGGCTTATCTTCATAATGGGCTTAACATAAATTCATGGGCTAAGCCCAAATACTAAACATATGGGCCAAAGCCCAACACTATTCAAGCCCAACACTATTCAAGCCCAATTCAAGCCCAACACTATTTCAAGCCCAACACTATTTGAAGCCCAACACTATTTGAGGCCAACACTATTTGAGGCCCAACACTATTTGAGGCCCAACACTATTTGAGGCCCAACACTATTTGAGGCCCAACACTATTTGAGGCCCAACACTATTTGAGGCCCAACACTATTGAGGCCCAACACTATTTAAGGCCCAGCACTATTTAAGCCCAATAACTTGAAAACATGGGCTTGGCCCAATGTTACCATTATTGGAAACACAACTATACAATTGATACATATAAGACACGAAATTCAGCGGACTAGATCCGACTATACAACTCACAAGATACAAGATAACATTTATATATATATATTTGGTGAAAAATATATATATAACATTTGAACAACTCATTCATCGAATACACAGTTAACGAACAGTAAAGACATACAAGTCTTACACATATTGAAGACACAAGACTTGTACTCAAGTTCTTTACAAAGACCGAAGTGTCTAACAAAAATAAGAACATTTGTAGGTCGCAACGCTATTCAGGACGACCGCACGTGAGATCTTATTTACTTCTATTCACGGACGCAATTCTGTGAATTCATGTCCCCTATTCATTTAAATGTTTTACAACTTTACAACTATCGGGGAAAATACATGTTCAATCGTATGTTAAAGTTAGGGAATGAAACACCTTAGATCATGTGCGAATTAGGGTTATACATATAAGCACCATTAATCCAGTTTGGACCTAGGTACAAGTGGTTAGATCTAATGGGTATTGGCGAGCCCCACTCTTGGTCGTGGACCCATACAGAAGAGTGCGTTTGTGTCCCAGTCGATAGGAATCGGCATAAAATCGTCTAGGGTTGGATTGCTTCCTAATTCGTCACACATATTAATGTCCTCGCGAAACATTAATGATCAACGATTTCATTGATGCTTTACATACTACATCATACATACAGATACATCATACATCGAGATACATTTTATACAACTCACATTTTACGGATACATCTTATATCCAGTTTGGATACAATTACAATTGAGACAAATACATATTACATACTGTTTTGATACAAATACATCTTATACAGCTAAACTGCATGAACTCGCTCAACTTTTGTTGATGTTTTCAAACTTACATGTATTTCAGGGAATTAGTGGACCAATGCAAAGATTTCAGTTCAAGAAAAACAAGTATCAATACTCCATGCCAACTATTGAAGGGTTTGCCTGTTATATACCGCCTCTTTGCGGTGATATAGTGGTCAAAGCCTTTACATATTCAGACTTACATTTGATGTATAAAACAATGACAACTTATTTTCATTTGATGGTTTGTAAACAATGTACTTAAGTTATGTTGCGATCTTTTGAACAATTATGACAATGGCATTGGAGCATGTTTTATTCATTTAGTATGTTCACTTACATTGTTATGCAATGAGAACCGATCAGATCACACCTCGCGCTTCCGCTACGAGCGGGTGTGACAGATTGGTATCAGAGCATCGATTGTAGTGAACCAGGATTCTTTCTCGAGTCTAAGTCTACAATCACTAGGGATCTCTCACGAAAACCTCTTGTTCATGTTGAACATATTATAAATAAAATTGGACAAGTCAAAAGGTTTTCATTGCATAAACATTTTTCAAGGTCCACTACAGCAAAAATTCATTTCACATAAATCAAGCGAGGACATTTCCATGGGTGAAGTCTATGAGAAACAGACACAATACATTAATAGACTATGTGCCTACAATACATTACATTATCAGTTTATGCATTATAAACAGTTCACAAGTTCAGCTTATACAAGATAGAAATCCTTGATTGATAGGATTTACATGATTATATATATAGGTGGTTCATATATATGTTGCATGAAATATTTTGCCAAGAACAAAATACCTTCGACTTCAAACTCTATTATTATTCTTTACTCACACGATGAAAATATCGACCTCATGTCTATTGCGGAGCTTATGGCGAACATGATTCCTAAGTGAAATCTTAAACTTAATTCCGTAAAATATGGTTGCTTTCTCGCGAATGCTGAGATGCCTGACCATGATAATGACGACGAGGCGAAGGTGGTAACCTTGGACAACAACTCCATTAGTGGGACGAGATCCATGTGACTCATACTAATCAAGGTGGATATACTCTTGTCCTTACAAGGAAGATGAAGTATTCATCTTGAAGGTGCCTCTTCAATTGTTATTATTACATATTCTTTTCATTTCTATTTCACCTAACGCCGTACCGTTCTGCGAGTAAGGACAACGAACGTTGACACGTGAGCTATCACGAAGGTCCCTCCTATGCTGAAGGTATATTGACAATAGTGTTTCCTCTATTATTGATCGACTGCTTCGTACGAGAGAACGCTAGGGTGACCATGCAAGGCAATTTATTATTACGGTGGCCAACGTAATAACAACTTGTAGTGCATGGGAATTCTGGTGGACTCTGCGGGCCAAGCTAATGATCACTATTCGTTCAAAGTCTTAAATTATTATTTGAGATTCAATGTTTCTTATCTATTAGAACACGAACTGTGGTGGTTAGTATAACACCCTACAATACAATACAATACAATACAATACAATACAATACAATACAATACAATACAATACAATACAATACAATACAATACAATACAATACAATACAATACAATACAATACAATACAATACAATACAATACAATACAATACAATATAATACAATACCATACAATACAATACAATACAATACAGGAAGACGACACATATTTGTTCACACCTAACATTCGATCTATATCACGATTCAGTTGAGACTTGTCATTTAAACAAACAAAACGTGTTAGCTACTCATGGAGGATTTTCCTCAACATTCTCGAAATTCTTGAACATGGGTTGGTTCCAGGGTGTCTATGACACTTTATCCTACTTTACCTTACCTTACTTTATCATATTCCACCTTATCATATTTATTGGAAGTGATACAATAAATTCCGTCGTTTGACATTTGTTTTTTTTTTTCCAAGGGATGGTATGGCATGAACCATGCTGCAACTCCCTCATTACATTCTATTCGACATCTTTGGAAATTCTAAATAATTTTGCTAGAGCTCGTGAAACTCAAGCACTATTACCATAATTGTCACATGGACAAATAAGACAAAGGATTCTCTCTACTTAGGACGATCGAGGTCCATAGAGTAGGGAATACATATTATATGGACGGAGACCACTGGTTGGTTTCCCCTCCTCAACGAATTATATTTTTTTTCTTCTTTCTCTTCTTCTTTTTCCATTTAGACATATGACCAATACACGCAAGAGGCATTACACCTTTTGGTTTTGGTTATCCACATTATCATTTATTCAAACATGTATGAACAATGCGGTCTTGAGGTTTCCATGACCGATTGATTGCATTCTTCATTTTTGGGCACATGATAGACTTTATTTATCCAAAAATACATGTCTAGATTCTTTTAATAGTGTGTATTAAAAAGATCATGGCGCCAACAGAATCAATTGTTTAAGTTAAAAGTTATGTGTTAAAAACCATTGCTTTTACACAGGACATGGTTTATACATGACATTGTTACGCAAGACATTGTTATACATGTCATTTGACGTTGGTATACACAAGACATTCTTGGTGGTTATTTGTAAGTAATGAGACGTGTGTAATATGATAAAAGCATGGTGGATACGCCGTTGGTACTTCCTATATATAAGTGCTTATATTATATTGCATATCGTGGTGTTATTCAAATCTCTTCGACAAAGACAAGACATGACATTTTTGCACAAGACGCGACATCCTCTACACAAGACATAATATTCTATTTCAAGACATGATATATTTATACACTACATTTTTATTGGTTATTTATTTAACCATACATCATTCTTTTATATCATCTGATTTTCATATCTATTTTCATATGATTTTATAAAAGAACTCGATCATAACTGGAGCCAATGTTGATGGTTACACTTGATGCTTTCACGGTCTCTCAAGGGTTGTTCCATACTGGGAAACACCCGAATTCAAACACACTGAGTGTTACATTTCGGGTTTAGCCTCGGAGATCCGAAGCATGACAGCATCATCCCTCCCTACCTCGATCACTCAAACAATAACTCGCGCCATGAGAGAAATGAAGTCATGAGTACGTACACTCTACGATCATCATGTATCAATTCTATTAATACCAACACCGAGCTTAGCTATTGCTTTTAAATGTTAAGCATATACTCGAATTAGAGTCATGTTGGACACGCATTACTATATCAAGTTAGCTAATGGGGAATTAGCTGAGACATATCAAATCATTAAGGGCCACCGGTATGTATCATATTCGTCAACATTTCACATCCATGTTATTTTATACAATTGGTAATTTTAGCTTCATCTCAACATTTCACATACATGAGTTTCATGGCTAGGGACGGGATTGTCCTAGCTACAATTAGGGATTGGGTTATCCTACATCTAAACATATGGTTGGGTTATCCAACAACTAAACATATGGATCGGGTTATCCTACATCTAAACATGTGGATTGGGTTATCCTACATTTAAACATAGGGTTCCTAAAACTATACAGTGAAGTCCTCGCCACACAGAATTTAAAATGTACTTGGCCTAGAGTCAAGTAAGCTAGACGTCTCCTCATTCTATAGAATTGGCAAACGGTAAACTAGTCGAGTCTGGAGCTGAAATTCAATATCGATCTCTTACCCGTTCAGTTGAGTAGTTTCGAAGTAGTGGTTGACATGGATTGGTTATCCGATAACCTAGCCAAAGTCTTATGTCACGAGAAGATCATTCGCCTACCACTACTGAACGAAGAGACACTTGTTATTCATGGAGAGAAGCGCGACACCCCATTGCGGATCATCAATGGCATGAAAGCACATAAGTGCTTACGAAAAGGTTCTATTGCCTATCTAGCACTTGTTGTAGACAAGAAGGCCGTTGGGCCACAGCTGCCAGATATTCTTTTGATAAAATAATTTCCTGAAGTCTTTCCTGAAGACTTGCCGGGACTATAACCATATCGACAAGTCGAGTTTCATATCGACTTGGTACCGGGAACCGCACCCATAGCCAAATCTCCATGTCGATTAGCACCTTCTGAACCTTGTAGTTGACCGAATAAGGATGTGGTGAGTTCATAACCCCCACTCTTTACCACCATACATTTTTATAAAGGTTTTGGGGGTGGAAAGACACGCAAGTTTTGCAAAAGTGCACAATATTTCGATGAATGAAAATTCATATTTTTAAACCATGTTACAAATGAATTTCCAACTAACTCAAATGGTTTATGAAAGGTTCTAGCTTCTACTCTAAGATAGACTTACGATCGGAGTATCATCAGTTACGAATTCAAGAGGAAAGCATACCGAAAACGGCTTTTAAGACTCGTTACGGTCATTACGAGTTTCTCGTTATGCCTTTTGGTTTAACGAATGCACCAGCGGTCTTCATAGATTTAATGAATCGTGTGTGCAAGCCGTATCTCGACAAATTCGTCATAGTGTTTATTGACGACATTTTTATATACTCTCAATCGACTGATGAACATGAGCAACATTTGAGAACCATTTTAGAGTTGTTAAAGACAATAAATTCGCCTCAAATAGAAAAACAAGATATAGCATTACAACTTATTCTTAAGATTGGTGCATAGCATTTTACAATCTTATCAATATCCGACGATACCGATGACTCTGTTGTAGACTATGATGCTTCGCATCAAGGATTGGGTTGTGTTGGATCGTTGTATGACCCGATTGAGTCAATCAGAAGAGTTTAAGTCCAGTTCAAAGGCGGAATCAGAGAACTAGACATGAACACAGCTCGTTAATCTTTAATCTGTCAATATTATTGCTTTTAACACTGATTACAACCTGACAGAAAACTGACAGCACTTCGTTACACTTTCAGAAGTCGCATACCAAGTGAAATGACAAGTGCACTATTTATAGAGGTTAAGATTTCGCTTGAAGGCTTGAAGCAAAATCTGATATGTGTGATTTCGCTTGAACTTGAAGCGAAATCTATTGTGGATGATTTCGCTTGAACAGTTTCAAGCGAAATCTTCACTTAAACCTCATTTCTCAATTTCTCAAACCTCGTGCACTAATAATCCTATCCTATTACATTTATACAAGACGAAGTCAATAGACGTAGTGCACTAACAGACTCCCCCTCGGATATTGACGCAGTCTTCAGTGACTATTCTTCAATATGACACATCTTCAGTCTTGATCATTCTGCATCCTCATTTAGATTGTAACATTGTAAGCATCCAACTATCTCTTCTTCTATCAGCTTCAGGCTCCCCCTTTCATCAAGCTTCCATGCTTTGGGATCGACACCTAGATTTCTATCTACAAACTTTTCATGCTTCAAGCTTGTCTTCAGACTCCCCCTTAGACTCTGCTCTCAGGATCGTAGTCTGGACTATCATCTGCAATTTCTCAAACACTTATGAGTAACAACATTTTAGACTATCCAGGAATCGTAACCTGGCAATTACAATCAAATTCTCTAATCCACTTCCCCTATCAACAAACTTCATAAATTTAGCAGTATTAAAGAATCCAACTCCCTCACCGTTAATCATCCAAGTCCAAACTAATGACCTTGGAGATTTCACAAACTGTTTTTGAAATTTTTGATTTTAAATCAAGTTTCAAATTAATGAACTTGTTTCATTTTCAGAAACACAATCAGCATACTTAGATTTTGAAACTCAGCACTCAGACATCGATTGTCGAAAATAAAGCAAAAATCAAAATCTTTTTGTATTTTCTGAAAATATAAAGCAATAACAAACTATGTACAAACATATTTACAGACAATATTTTTGTTTTGAGTATGCGTCAGAGGATCATATCAGTTTCTGACAAGTCACAAGTACCGTTGAGCTTAAAATCACAATATGCATTAAACAATTCACTTAGATTGTCGATATACTGATCCACTTAAATTTTCACACAAATTTCAACTGATTCAGGATACGAATTAGATGTATTAAGAACTTAAACTCATTCATGTGTCCCACCTCTTGAATATACTCCCGTATCCAGAATCCCAATAATCAGTCTTACAGGTGAGAATACTACAATGATATCTGTATATAAATTAGGTATGCGAGGGCCGAGGGATCTCAGATCGATACTTCCGTATACGCAGAGAGATATCAGCTTCGACTTAAAGGAATGTCCCCTTTAGAGGATTTTTTTTTTTTTACAACAGCAGCGACTATCAAATTTATTGTTTCATCAGCATGCTGAGGGTTTAATGCTATGTTTCAAGCATTGCAGCAAGCATTAGCCAAGGACTAGGTCAGAACTACCGTTCAGCAGAAGTCCCGGAATAATACCCCAGATATCATAGAGTATAAAGACCTAGTATATCAGATTAAGAGACCTTTCAAACGAAATTTCAGGGGTTACCTATATATCCAAGTAATGTTCCCCACGAAATAAGTAAGTTTGAATTTAAGTTTATATCCCGAAAAAGTTTACTAAATGTATAAAAACCTACCGACACATCCACGGTGAGATCGTTTAACACATTTAAACTTTCCATTTCTTTAGCATACTGTAACTGTCTACTGATGTACTATCATTTCCTCTTTTTACGCAAAACTCAAATTTTTGAATTTTATCATGTTTTTGACTTTTTCAAATTTTCAAATGTTTTTGAATTTTCTAACAACATATTTCTCCCCCTAAAATGCAAAATCATATAAAGAAAATTTGACAACCAACACTGATAGCTTTGTCTCGCCATCCATTTTCTGCTTATCATGCTCTGATTTGCAGAAAAACTAACATAAAGTACCCCCATGATTTACAACCCCTTGATCTTAACAGTTTGAAAACCGTTTTTCAATCTAATGAAAGTAATCATGTTTGTTCAGCCGTGAGGGTTTCGGCATATTCAATCAACACATATTTTTGTAATTTTTGAATATTTGACCAAAATTAAAAACAAACATATTTTTGGTTTTTCAAAATTTTCAATTTTTAGGGTTTTTGAAATATTATTTATTTATTTACAGAAAAACATATAAACTTCCTGTTTCAACCAACACAGGATCCAGCAGCCTCCTCTCCTCGTTGTTGTGCCAGGCTGCTCCAACCTTCATTCTCACAATCTTTGAATTCCATGAGCACCTGCACATTCAACTAACTGAATTACTTGAACAATTTAGCCCAGGTCTGTTGAACCTTAGGTATTTCAACACAATAATTTTCATTCAATGCTGGAAATTCTTTGTCATTTTTCACAAAAACTTTCTCAATTTTAACTTCAACTTTCTCATCTTTTACTAAATCAACATGTTTCTTAACACTCCATGTTTGACCTTTTGGTGTTCCACGTTTGTAAAAATGTGAATCTTTTTGAACACTATGATTTTGAACAACAAATTTTGGTTTCCAAAACTCTTGAGGTTTTGTCATATCAACTGTGGTTTTCCAACTCTGTGTTGTTCTGAATCTGGGTGTGTGAGAATTCCAGGTCTGTCTTGAATCGAACCTGTTTGGATCTGATTTCCAATTTTGATTTGAAGCAAAATTGTTTGTATTGTACCTCCAAGTTTGTTTCGAATCAAATCTGGTTGATCTTTGTCTCACATTCTCAGATTTTTGTTTCTCAGCATCAATCTTCTTTTTGTCAACATCCACAGGTTTTAGATTAGGACACTTGCGTGCAAGATGTCCTTTTTGATCACATTTGAAACATGTTCTCATGGACACATCTTTGACCTGTGGTTGTTGCTTTTGCTTTTTAGCAAAGAATTCATCATTAGACTGTTTCATTTTGAGTTCTTTTTCTTTTTCTAAACTTCCTCCTTGAACAAAACTCATTTTTGCCTGAAAATTTGGCATTTCATTTTTGTTTCGATGTTGTTTCTTCTTATAACCCAACCCAGCCTTCATGTTCTTCTTTTTGAAACCAAGTTTGTTATACGAACCTCTATGACTCTTACCAACAAACTTTGAAATCTCAGACTTCTCAATCTCTACCATTTTGAAAACTTTGTCAACCTTTTCTGAAATCACATTCTGAATCGGGAATACAACATCTAAGAACAATTTGTCCGATCCAATCATGGTATAAACCAATCCTTTTGAATCATTATTCAAATTTTCCTCGGATTTTGTGTTTTTCAGATAACCATCATAAATATTTCCTTCATCTTCATCCTGTGATTCAGATTTACCTGTATCAACCGACTCTTCTTTCAACACACTTTCAACAACTTTACCTACCACCTCTGAATCATGAGAATCATCAGATTTGAAATAGGTTATGTCAATGTTGTCTGGCAATTGGTCTACCATGTTGAAAGCTTTTTCGACCTTTTCCTCATCATAAAATGCAAATTTTCCCGGTGGTGGAACTTGATGAAACTCTGAACCAATACCTTTCTTGTTCTGTTCAGACTCACCTTCACCCGGTTTTATATTGAAAATTCGTTCAAGCACATATGACGACACGTGGTAACTCTTTAACTTGTTGTTATCCTGTTCTAAATCAGCAATCTGTCTCTTCAACTTAGCAACATCCTCAATATAGGAATTAATAACATCTTGTTTTATAGAATACATTCGTTTAAGTTCTTTGGTTGTTTCAGACATATAATTCATTCTTGATTGAGCATATTTCATTTCTTCTTTTACTTTATCATATGACTCTTTCATAATATCATATGCTAATTTCATTGAGTCATAATCTTTCTTCATTTCTTGACAAGCAATTTCTTTTTGTTCACATTCATTTGTCATTTTCAAAACATTTTCTTGCAAAACTTCATTTTCTTTCTCTAATTTGTTACATTTTTCTGAAAGTTTTTCATCATTTTCTTTAAAAACTTTTTCTTTTTCCAGCATTTCTTTGCATTTTTCTTTGAAAATCTTTTCAATTTTTGTGAACTCAAGATCTCTTGTTCTAAATTGCTCATCTTTTTCAATACAAGCTCTGCACGGTTCCATGCATTTCTTGCACTGATCTACCTGTTTTAAGTTTTTAGAATCAGAATTTACCTCAGTGATTGGCACTTCGGTGTTTTCAGCAACTTCTGTCTACTTCAGATCAGCATCATCTTGCTTTTTTTCAACACTAACTTCATCACCAGCATCACCAACTTTCAAATTCTCATTCTTTTCTTCTTTTCCTTCTTTCTTCACCTCTTCATTCACAACAACTTCGTCATTTTTGATTTCCTTCACAACTTCAACTTCAACCTCTTCAGCAACTTTCTTCAGATTGTTCACCATTTCTTCAACATTCTTCTTCATTCTCTCTTCATCCCTTTTTCTTAGACACGATAACATGGCATATCTAATATCCTTTTCATATTGCTTAGCATATTTGTCATCTTTCAATACTCTTCTATAGTATTCAGCTCTCAACGGGACTGCAAGAAGAACATCATCGAAGATTATGTCTTTCCTGGGAACAACCGGTTCTCCTTCTCTGTTATAGTAACATTCTCTCTTTTTATCCCATCTTTTGCTACCGACAGCCATCTCGTACTCCTCTTGCATATCATCCATTCTATTTAAAACAACATTTCTTTCTCTGTAAGTCTTCTCACTTAAGATCTCTTCACGAGTTTTCTCTTTGATCTCAACTTTTTCTTCATTGACTTCAGCAATGTCTTTGTCTTTGTTTTCCTCTTGAATCTCAGCAACAAAAAAAAACTTTCTTTCTTCTGTCATAGCTCTCCCGTGAGCTGTTTTACGAACATTTTCTAAGCGATCTTCTTCTGGACAAACTGTGCTCCAGTCAAATCCTTCATCATCGTGAATTACAAAACAAGCTCTTGATTTGGGTTTATCTTCAATCAACCTAGGTTCTTCTCTGCTTCGATGATAGATTGCCTTTCGATAATAATCATCATTGAAAGGACGTTCACTTCCTTCACCAACTTCAGAATTTATGCATTCTCTTTTAAAATGACCCTTTTGTTTGCATTTGAAGCAGGTCACTTTGGATTTGTCGAATCCAAGCTTTGTTGAAGCACCTCCAAGCGATTGTTTCCCGGTAATCTCCATGTACCTCTGAGCTCTTCGAATACAACTAGCTAAACACCAACGGATGTCAATGAGCTCCATCTCTTCCGGATCAATCTGGTCGTAGTCTTCTTTGGTCAATTCAGAATTTCCAATTTTTCCAGCTACAAGACCTTCATATGACTCCAAAACAGATGCAAGGAAACTCATTTGCTGCTTCGCTGCATTGATGCTCATTGCAGGAGAATTCTTCAGTTTAAGAGCAATGTTGCACAGAATTTCTTCAGAATCATCAGAATTTGTCTTTGAAGATGAATGATATCCAGAATGATGACTTGTTGACGTTGTTTGTGGTTCTTTCATCTTTTCACCACTGAATGCTGTTTTAGGTGAACCAACGCCTTTGTCAGAAAGCACACTGCTTTTGTAATACAAGCCAACGTTCTGTTGATGTGAAGAATCAGTCATCTTGTTTTGCTTTTGTAGCTCCAGATCATGACTTTCAATCTTTTCAAACAAAGCATCAAGAGTAATATTATCATACACAGCATCATTTTTCAAAATAAAAACAAACGTTTGCCACTGATCAGCTCGTGGTAACGCTTCAATCACTTTGTCTATCAATTCCTCTCTTGTTTTGTTCATCTCTAATCTTTCTAATTCAATTTTTAGATGACAAAATCTCTCAATCATTTGCCTCACCGACTCTCCTTTTATGTTATCAAACAGATCAAATTCTTTCTTTAATAAAGCGATTTTGTTCTTTTTAATCTGTTTACCCCCTTCAGCTTTAAGTCGTAAAGCTTCCCAGACAGACTTAGATGTTCCATCATGAGTTAATAAAGCAAAAATATCATTTCTGATTGCTGACTGGATCAACGCAATCATTCTCTGTTCAGCTCCGTATTCAGCTTTATCTTCTCTATTAAACTGCTTGAATACCAGTTCTTCGCCTTTATCGTTTTTCGGTTTTTCATACCCATACTCCAGGCAAAACCAACTTTCATGAGCATATGCCTTTGCCCAGTTAAGAAAGCGTTCTTTCCACCAGGTATAATCCTCAATGCTATCAAGAGCTGGTGGCTTTGAATGAGTTCCGTAAAAGTTATCATGCTTGATATTTTCATTGAGCGCCTTCGTGATGGTTTTTGGTGTAACATTTGCTACTTCAGACGATTCAGTTGCGAATGCGTTGTAAAACGTGTTGAAGAATTCCTCAGCCATAATGCAAACCTGACAGACAATCAAACAAATCCAATCAGTACAATCAAATATCAAATAAACTGAAAATGACTGACACTCGGTATCCGTGAAATGTTCTTGATACAAAGTTTCACTATTCAAGCGAAATAGCGAACTCAAATAGTCAACAGCTTGAAGTGAAAACAACTATGGACCACTTGAAGCGAACTCCCAAGTTATCAGTTCTTGAAGCGAAAACAACTGTTAATCAGTTGAAGCGAAAACAGATACTAATGCTTGAAGCGAAAACAGATGTTCAATCTTTTCAAGCGAAATCCCACAATTGATTGTCTTGAAGCGAACCAGTTCAAGCGAAAACAACTATTTCGCTTCAGGAAGTCTTCAAGCGAAATTCAGCACAGTCTATTTCGCTTCAGCAGTTTTTCAAGCGAAATAGTCCAAAAATTCAGATCTGAAGCGAAATCAACATTATCCTTCGAACACTTTCAAGCGAAATCAAGTTTTCGTCCAGTTTTTGTCATTTTTACTTTGAATTTCGGTCTCAAACTTTCAAGGCTTTGTTAGACTACTGTTTTATACATTCGGTGAAAAACTCAGACCATTTTGACCGTTAAATCTTGTCCAGATTGAAAAAGAAGGTGTAGAAGTCAGAATCTAATTGCAATCAAGCTAAACTCTTCCTCCTGAGCTCTGATACCACTTGTTGGATCGTTGTATGACCCGATTGAGTCAATCAGAAGAGTTTAAGTCCAGTTCAAAGGCGGAATCAGAGAACTAGACATGAACACAGCTCGTTAATCTTTAATCTGTCAATATTATTGCTTTTAACACTGATTACAACCTGACAGAAAACTGACAGCACTTCGTTACACTTTCAGAAGTCGCATACCAAGTGAAATGACAAGTGCACTATTTATAGAGGTTAAGATTTCACTTGAAGGCTTGAAGCGAAATCTGATATGTGTGATTTCGCTTGAACTTGAAGCGAAATCTATTGTGGATGATTTCGCTTGAACAGTTTCAAGCGAAATCTTCACTTAAACCTCATTTCTCAATTTCTCGAACCTCGTGCACTAATAATCCTATCCTATTACATTTATACAAGACGAAGTCAATAGACGTAGTGCACTAACAGGTTGCGTACTCGTGCAACGTGAAAAAGTTATTGTGTACACGTCGCGCCCATTTAAAAAGTTCACAAGAAGAACTATACCACTCTTGACCTTGAGTTAGGCGTGGTGGTATTCGTTTAAAAAAAAAAAATTATTATGGCGACATTATTTATATGGTACTCAATGCATTATTTTCACGGATCATAAAAGTCTTCAACACATATTCAACCAAAAAGAATTAAATATACGTCAACGATGTTTGTTGAATTGTTGAACGACTATGATTGTGAAATAAAGTACCATCCGGGCAAGGCAAACGTTGTAGCAGATGCCTTGAGCCGCAAGGAGCGAGTTAGAACACTAAGAGTTCAAGCATTAGAGAAGATGATTCACAAGCGCTCAAGGAAGAGTATATTCAAGCAGAAACACTTCGAGGCATGAAGAAACAATTAGTGTAAAGAAGATGGAACTTTATACCTTAAGAGTCGAAATTGGGTTCTATTCTTTGGCGGCCTTCGAGATGACATTTTGAGGAAGCACATAGGCCTAAGTAGTGAAAGAATACTATTGGTGGCCTAACCTCAAAAGTGATATCGCGACTTATATCGGAGAATGCTTGACTTGCGCGAAAGTCAAAGTCGAGTAGCAAAACCCTCGGACTTGTTACAACAACCCGAGATTCCCGTTTGGTAATGGGAACAAATATCGATGTACTTCATTACGAAGTTACTCAGGACCTCAAGAGGTCACTACATGATATGTGTAATCATCGATAGACTAACAAAGTCCACGCACTTCTTACCGATTTGGTAGAAGGATAATACTGAGAAACTAGCGGAACTCTATCTCAAAGAAATAGTGGCTCGTCATGGAGTGCCTATTTCAATCATTTCAGACCGAGACGATCGTTTTATTTCTAGAATTTGGAAATTATCTCAACAGGCCTTTGGATCTCATTTGAATCCAAGTACGGCCTTTCATCCATAAACTGACGGCCAGAGCGAACGGACAATCCAAACACTCGAATATATGTTTCGCGCATGTGTTATGGATTTAGGCGGCAATTGGGATACTCATCCACCTTTAGTTGAGTTTTCCTACAATAACAGCTACAATACTACTATACAAGCTGCACCGTTTGAAGCTCTTTATGGTCGAAAGAGTCGCTCTCCGCTATGTTGGGCGGAAACAGGCGATAGTTAAATAATTGGTCCGAAACTAGTCCAAGAGACTACGGATAAAATTTTTCAGACCCGAGACCGTATCAAGACGGCTCGCGATCGACAAAAGGAGCTACGCAAACAAAAAGCGAAAACAATTATCTTTTGAGGTCGGAGACAAAGTCTTATTAAAAGTCTCGCCCTGGAAAGGCGTAGCGAGGTTCGGTAAACGTGGAAAGCTTAACCCGCGTTACATTGGTCCATTTGAAATCTTAGAAAAGATTGGCACTGTTGCATACAAGTTGAAGTTACCAGATGAACTTAGCAGTGTGCACGACACGTTTCAGGTGTCGAATCTTAAAAAGAGTCCAACACAAGCAACCGTTATCATTCTTTCGGATGAAATTCACATTGACGACAAACTCCAATTCACTAAAGAACCTGTTGAAGTCATGGACTGTAAAGTCTAGAAATCATGGTGGAGTCGTATCAAATTATTAAAATGTACGTTGGAACTCTCGACACGGACCCGAGTATACTTGGGAACGTGAACATTAAATCAAAGCCAAATACTCTCACCTGTTCGAGTAGTCTCCTGTATAGGATGACTCAGCTTGAATTTCGGGACGAAATTCTCAATAACAGGGGGAGAATGTGACAACTGCCACTTTCTGGTAAATTACTTACATTTAAAACGATGATTTACATTATACAAGTATGTATTCTGAATATTCGGACTGCATGATTACATGTTATACATTTTAGAAAACTCATGGAATATTCGTTTATTATTACACATGATTCACTTTTATCGGGTACATTTGAAATAGTGCAAACAATTCACCGAAACAACTAGAGTAGTGCCTAGTGAACTTTAGTGCTGACGAAAACTCTGGATCCGCAGAAAACATCTAAAATGACATCTTTAGGACTCGGATGAGAGTCCAATATCAATTATATATTAAACTCGATATGGGAATACAAGAGTTCGGGTAATATTTTACCGATGTCCGGTAGCACTAAAAACTGTCCGAAATGCGCTAAAAGTGACCATTTCATGAATTTTCCGCAAGATTCAGCAATTGTATTTTATTACAAGATGCAAAAATTGATGTTTAGACACCAATTTCATATAAAAATAATTATGGAATATCCATTACATACATAACTGGAATTTTTCCTACAACTTCCGTAAGCGTACCTTTCGGCTATTTACTTGCGAAACGAGCGCTAAACATCTAGCCGAACTATATTTTGGCACATGTAGCGAACTAGTGGTAATTATTTTTGGTCTTGTAAAGCTAGTTTATGGTCTTTGCAAGTCAAGAAACATCTCGGAAAATTGCAAAACCTAAACACCTAAGGGCTTACATCTTTATATTCTTTTGAAATCTAAAAAAAAAAATAACTAAGTCATTTTACCATACAAGACCCCCCCCCCATGTATAACCGTAAATTAGGGGGCCCCACATTACTTAACCATGTGTTTAATATCTAGATATTTTTGTTAAGTTACAAGTGGATGATGTTGGTGGATAATTATAACACTTATCTCATTAAACATTACTAGCATTTTATTACCATTTTCACCTTATTTTTCCCACACATAAGAACTCTTTCAATCTTCATCTTTTCACCAAGAACACCATCCAAAAACCCATTTCATTTTATCATTTCTTTGATGATCAACATGGAGTTTCATGGCACATAAGGTGATCTAAAGCATTTACAAGTTAAAGGAAGTTTTTTCATCCATTCAAGAGTCTTATACCATCAAGATCATCATCTTATTAGTTCTTAATAATCTTCTAAGATCATCCCTAGCCTAGTGCTAGAAGTAAGCTTCTATATCTATTTTTTTTATGCAAATATATTAAGTTTATGATTGTTATTATTACTAATAATAACCATGTAATCATACATAATAAGCATGAAAAATACAAAGAAGCAAAGATAAAAATCATGATATAATTATGATTGTTTATATTATGATCTAAGACTTGATATATGCTTATTTAGTCTTGTTATGATGTTTATGATGCAAATAAATTATTAGAAGATGTTTTAAGTTATGATCTAAAAATTATGCATGTTTATGTTAAAGGGTTTTTAACATAAAGGATTAATGGATAATCATAACTATTGATCTTGTGAAAATATATAAGGTTTTTGGTTAAAAACAATACTCTCACAAGATTATAAAAAAGTAACATACAACTAGAGATTTTTATAAAAGTTGTTAAAACTAAAATTAAACTTGGTTTTTGAACTTGTTAGCATATGAATTAATCATGGTTAAAACCCTACATGATTTGGATATCATCTTGATAATTTCATGTTATAAAAGTCTCATATGTTTAGTTAAGTTGTAGAGTAAATTGGTGGTGATTTGATAAAGAAAATGATATGTTTATAAAACATGGTTAGAATAAAATACAAAGGTTATATAGCCATTTTTCATAAAAACTTTATTTTATAAAGTAACAACATTTTTGGTTGTATTTAGACAAGAGAAATATATATATTTTTTTTTTTTAGAAAAATATATATTTGGTGATTTAACAACTTATGTGCTATGTGATTATTTGATGGTATTAGTTATATATATCAAAGATAGGAACTTTATTACAATGGTAATAATGAACACATGATACATAATAATCAAAGTCTTATAAGATTTCACATAATTACGCCTTAAAACGAGTTACGGACGATTCGAATAATCGGACACCAATTATGGTCAAAATGAACGACGGACGACTACATAAGTGAATTGCCAATCCGGATAGTTACTACGACGTTTAGACGATTTTCCGACACAAAATATAAGTATCCTATCGATAACAAATTTCGGATGTTTACAAACTTATAAAAACTAGTATGTTTTTATTTACTAACAAGTATACTTAGTAAAATTTTTATAAAAAGGTTTTTATAAAAATAAGTGGGCTTATTATACTAGTGGGCTATTTTTACAACAAATGGGCTTATATTACTTAAAGGGCTATTTTACTTAATGGGCTATTTTTCTTAATGGGCTTATCTTCATAATGGGCTTAACATAAATTCATGGGCTAAGCCCAAATACTAAACATATGGGCCAAAGCCCAACACTATTCAAGCCCAACACTATTCAAGCCCAATTCAAGCCCAACACTATTTCAAGCCCAACACTATTTGAAGCCCAACACTATTTGAGGCCAACACTATTTGAGGCCCAACACTATTTGAGGCCCAACACTATTTGAGGCCCAACACTATTTGAGGCCCAACACTATTTGAGGCCCAACACTATTTGAGGCCCAACACTATTTAAGGCCCAGCACTATTTAAGCCCAATAACTTGAAAACATGGGCTTGGCCCAATGTTACCAGTATTGGAAACACAACTATACAATTGATACATATAAGACACGAAATTCAGCGGACTAGATCCGACTATACAACTCACAAGATACAAGATAACATTTATATATATATATTTGGTGAAAAATATATATATAACATTTGAACAACTCATTCATCGAATACACAGTTAACGAACAGTAAAGACATACAAGTCTTACACATATTGAAGACACAAGACTTGTACTCAAGTTCTTTACAAAGACCGAAGTGTCTAACAAAAATAAGAACATTTGTAGGTCGCAACGCTATTCAGGACGACCGCACGTGAGATCTTATTTACTTCTATTCACGGACGCAATTCTGTGAGTTCATGTCCCCTATTCATTTAAATGTTTTACAACTTTACAACTATCGGGGAAAATACATGTTCAATCGTATGTTAAAGTTAGGGAATGAAACACCTTAGATCATGTGCGAATTAGGGTTATACATATAAGCACCATTAATCCAGTTTGGACCTAGGTACAAGTGGTTAGATCTAATGGGTATTGGCGAGCCCCACTCTTGGTCGTGGACCCATACAGAAGAGTGCGTTTGTGTCCCAGTCGATAGGAATCGGCATAAAATCGTCTAGGGTTGGATTGCTTCCTAATTCGTCACACATATTAATGTCCTCGCGGAACATTAATGATCAACGATTTCATTGATGCTTTACATACTACATCATACATACAGATACATCATACATCGAGATACATTTTATACAACTCACATTTTACGGATACATCTTATATCCAGTTTGGATACAATTACAATTGAGACAAATACATATTACATACTGTTTTGATACAAATACATCTTATACAGCTAAACTGCATGAACTCGCTCAACTTTTGTTGATGTTTTCAAACTTACATGTATTTCAGGGAATTAGTGGACCAATGCAAAGATTTCAGTTCAAGAAAAACAAGTATCAATACTCCATGCCAACTATTGAAGGGTTTGCCTGTTATATACCGCCTCTTTGCGGTGATATAGTGGTCAAAGCCTTTACATATTCAGACTTACATTTGATGTATAAAACAATGACAACTTATTTTCATTTGATGGTTTGTAAACAATGTACTTAAGTTATGTTGCGATCTTTTGAACAATTATGACAATGGCATTGGAGCATGTTTTATTCATTTAGTATGTTCACTTACATTGTTATGCAATGAGAACCGATCAGATCACACCTCGCGCTTCCGCTACGAGCGGGTGTGACAGTAGGACCATCTGGTGCAATATGTCTATCTCCTCTAGCTCAGTTGGGTCTATGTGCTTAAGATCATCAAGTACAAATGACAAATTATCACGGACATGACTATTATCGTTTGCTGCGAAAGCATAACTTCTGGAATGTTGATCAGAGTTGATTCTAGTTGATATATTAATAAAATGATCAAAACTCTGATCGTTTCCTATTCCAGCAGATAATCCCTCCTTACTCAAGAGTGTCGTGTTACCGAAAACATAACCTTCAGACACCTTTCTAGTTTCCTAGAGCTTCTTTTTCTGGACAAGCTCCCTTTCAAATGTTATGAGCTTTCCATGAAGCTGAGTCAGGATCATGTCCTTGAAATCTGGAAATGTTCTCCTATTTCTCAGGCAAAGATCTCAAAAATCAGTTACTTAGAGTTGCATTAGTAAAGTCTTTATTAACCAACTTTAGTTCACTGATTAGACATGAAAATCATTCAAACTACTGAGTTAGGGTCTCTCCATTGACATGAGTGAAGGTTTCATATTGCTGGTTAAGGATTTCTCGAGTGTTCTCGATAACATCCTTCGTTTCACCAAATTGTTCCTTTAGTGCATCCCACAACTATTTGGCATTGTTACAATGCAATAAGCAAACATAGATATCATTTGGCAGAGCCATAGCCAAGATACTAAAGGCTTTGGCATCCAGCTCGAATTTTTGATAATCCTGCTCAGGGTATATAACAACCCTCCTAAAATTTTTCGACACCCCTAATATATTTAGAGTGTCTCTATATGTCCTAAAACACACCCCGTATATGAAAATAGGCCCCCAATACCTTTATTTTTATTAAAATTAATTAAAAAATCAAGTTTTTGGGTCTCTGGCGGGCCGCGAAGACCTAGCCCTGGTCTTACGCGGGCCGCGACCGAGTGACGGGTGGCGAAACCCTAGCCCACCATGTGGCAGGACACCCGGTGAAGCTATGCGTGTGATTCGACGAGGCTAGGGCCTACACCCCTAGCTCGCGGGGCGCGTAAGACCCCCCCTGGGCTTTCGCGGGGCGCCACCAACTCGACGAACAGCCCTATAAATTCCCTTGATCGGCCTTCAGTCCAACTCCTTCAATTCTCAAACTTTCTCTCTCAATTTCTATATAGTAGGCATTATACTCAGGCATTATACCCCCCTAAATAACGAAGTTCTACCTCGTTGTAAGTATCATAACCCCGGTTACGTATTAGATACGCTGCCCGATTGATCTAGGGTTCCGTAATGGTTGTCGTGGTTCTGCCCGACGTAGTCGTTGGAATGCCGTCTCGGGGAGGGTATTAGTAATGTAAATATTGGGTTATTATACTAACGCGTGTGCATTTGTGTAATTAATAGATAATCATCAGGAAATCCTTCAGGAAAACCCTAAGACAGCAATGTGAGTAATCTCCTTTTTATAAACTATTTTTATAAAGCCTTAAATATTTTACAATGTGATTAGCAGTGATTGAGTCTTTGTATTTCTTCAATTACTGCCGGTATGTTGGGGTTTTGTATACAAAATGTGAGACACGTTACCATTGGACAAGGAGTTAGCCAATGAGTAATATGACCCACAGTCAGGATTGACAGTACTGAATGAGTAATTGTGTAGATGTAAACATTGTAATCGCTCTCAATACAGTAAATTAATAAAACTCTTCTTGATTAAACTGGGATTCACTCACCAGTATTTCCCACTGACAAAATGTTTTTAAAACGCGTTTCAGGTAAGAAAATGTGAAAGCCAAATAGAAGCCAGCTGGACAGCACTGAAGGTTGGAAAAGTGGCAATAAAAGTTATCTAAATAAAGAGATGTTTTTATTTAAATAAAATAGGGTTTATCCCTATGAAAATGTGTGTACTTGAAACTTGGGATTTTCCCATGTGTTTAATATTATAAAAGCGTGGTATTTTACTCTGATAAAATATTTCCTAACTACAGTCCTGATGTAATTTCCGCTGCCAAAATTGATAAACACCGATACCACCGAAACTGATCTCGCGGCCGCCCGTTCCCGGGTAGATTAGGGGACGGGGGTTGCGACAGGGTAATTCTCCAGCTTCTTTAGCTCAAACACATTTGTGTTTTCGGCACAAGGTACCATTGGAATATGAGGTACGAATACAACGGACTTCCAACACCCTGTATTTTGCTGAGCAAGTATATGACCCATCCTACTTTGCCAGATGTTGAATTCGGATCTGACAAGAATAGGGGGTTTATTACTGAATCCGATATTGTGGGGATCATTTTGTGCCATTTTCTTTTGTTATTTATCAGAAAAACAAAGTATGTGATCGACACTATTGTGTTCTTCACTTTTCAACTCTGAGCTACGAACAGTATTGAATCTTTGTTGAGCTGATCATTGTATGTTAAACAGATTGTGAAATCAAGTTTAACGTGACCAAGCTCTGATACCAATTGTTAAGTCTGAGTTTACAAGGTTTGTAAAAAACTAATCAATTAACCTCAAAACAATTTTGTATTGTTATAAAATAAGTAATCAAAAATGAGAAGTCATCATCAACAATTGTTTTTCATTGATTCAAATGTTTTACAGAAGATTGATTCTATAAACTCCCCCACAGACTGATCACTATAACAAAAATTGTTCGTACCAAATAAAATGTGATGTGTAGTGATGAATAGATCTCTAACAGGGAGATCTATTTATACTAAGCACGAAAGCTCTGTTTGTGATTGGCTGATATCACCCTGATAGTGACATCTAATATTCCTAACAGAAAAGATTCTGTGCAAATCTAACATCTGTTCTAACTATGCTAAACACTGATACAAGGTAAGTACTATTACATAGGCAAACATCTTTTAGTCTATCCTTTGTTGCCTTGATCCAAACATATGTTTGGCCAGACAGATGTTTGGTCTTAATTATCAGACCTTTGCTCTCAGCAGACTTTAGGCTTCCACAGAACTTGTTTCTTCTTGAACAACGTTCTAAGGCTTGATCAGATGTTTGCTTTGTCTTCAACAGATGGTCTGATTTAGGTATTCAAGATACACTACCTTTGAGGAGAATCTGGTTCAAACTTCTATTTATTACTTGATCAGGTTTTGGCTTTTGAATATCATCTGTTCTTTTGTAGGTCTAACAAATTTCTTTTAGAGTAAACTGCAATTTTACCCCCTGAGGTTAGGGGTCATTGGCATGTCTACCCCCTAAGGAAATAATTGCAATTTTACCCCCCACTGTTCACTGTTATGTTGCAACCTTACCCCCTGTTAACAGTCAACGGTAGTTTGACCCTTATAGGTGAGGGTATTTTGGTAATCTTACCCCATATTATTATTATTATTATTATTATTATTATTTATAATCATCAGATCTGAAGATCCATTTGGAGGAGAATTCATCATCATCATCAGATCTGAAGATCCATCGCTTGAGTGCACAATTGGAGTTGTTTCCACTTGCATGCAGGTAGTATCTTATACCTTGCCTTTTAGGTTTTGTTGATTCCTTTTCATTTCTTATATATAATGTATACATATATGAGAAACTTGACGCATCTGTTGATTGATGGTTTCTATGTGGTTTATCGATGCAGTTTTGAGAGTAATGATTAAGGATTTGAAGCTTCAATCTCACAGGTAATGGGGATTTTAATGTGAAATTCAAATTCTAGGGATTTTAATCTCAGGGGCGAACATATCTGAACCTCTATTTGCAGGCGAACAGATCTGACGGCGAACAGATATGAACCTCAGGGGCGACTCACCGTTGCCGGTGGCGACTCACCATCACTGCCACGCCACGCCGCTACTGCTGTATTTTCAGATCTGATTCGAATGAAGAATCCTCTGTTTCGGAGCAGATGGAAACAGGGTTGAAGAATCCGAATGATTCGGGTTCAAGAAAGAGATGAACTGCTGTTGGATGATAATTATTTATCATCATCTTCTTCAAATACTGCTGGAATCCTCTGTTTTGTTGTTGGATCAGGAAGAAGGAAATGATGAACTGCTGATGATGATAATGATGATGAAGAATGAACTGCTGCTGATGATGAACTTGTTTCGTTGATTTTGTGATTTGTGTTGTGGATCTGGATTTGTTGTTGTTAGGGCACTTAGGGTTTGATGATTTGTGTAAATTTGATGTTGAATGAATTATGAGAGTAATTGTTTGTAGGTGATTTGTGGATCTAGCTTCCAACACCCAGAATGAACTGCTGATGATGATGAAGAATGAACTGATGATGATGAACTGATGAAGAACTGCTGATGATGATGAAGAATGAACTTGATTCTTGATTTTTTATATAATTTTAATAAGACAGGGGCAAAAACGACTTTTCACACATTATAACAGTCAAAACAAACGTTGACTTGACAGAATCTGTTAACAGGGGGTAAGGTTAAAACATAACAGTGAACAGTGGGGGGTAAAATTGCAATTATTTCCTTATGGGGGGTAGACATGCCAATGACCCCTAACCTCAGGGGGTAAAATTGCAGTTTACTCTTTCTTTTACTTATGTCGTCTTTGAGACTTGAACCTAAGATCTCCCCTCTCAAACACAGGTGTTTAAAGACTTTGCCTTTGCTAATAGACCACCGCCCATTGGTAATTGCGTTCGATAGTTAATTAGTGTTTTTAGTTTTTATATTTTATTTAAATACTTCAAAATTCCGACAAATAAAATATTTAATAAGTGTTAATGTATTATATAGCCTGTTCTTGAACACTTATTTGTGTTCGTTTTGTTTTCATTTATGTTCATGAACATTTGTTTTCATCCCTTGCCTAAACATAACAAACAAACACTAATAAGTTCGTTTTTTAAGAAAGGGCCACTCATTTAATGAGTTTTAGAAATTTAATGAGTTTTAGAAATATATATAAATACAATATTTTCTGCTATTTTATGTGGTTCGTAGAGTTTATTACAAGTAAATGATGTATTAGTTGAATGTAATGGATGACGTTTATAGATAGAAAAAAATGTTGTGAATTGAAAGAATGTTTCGAAAGAAACGAACGATTAATCAATAGTAACAATTTCCACCACACTTCCGAATAGTTTTTTTATTGAAAATCATCAAATTCAATTTTTTTATTAGTTTACATACTATATAAATTTTCATATTAATCATTTAATACTTATATAACACAAGTGTGAGGATCAGATAGGAAGTTTATTTTGGCTAGAAATGATAGAAAGTAATATGATTATGACATGTAGCAAAATTTAAAATAAAGAGGAAGGGTATTTTAGTCAATCATATCCTTTCTTCTTCCTTCTTCTCCCCAGTAACTTCAAAATCCACCATTTTCAAAACCCACCATCTTCAACCATTTCTTCACTTTCTATCTTAATAATCACTACATTATAGTGCGATTTTCATCACCAATCAATGATTCAAACACCCGATCAACGTGTTCTTCAGCTTTTTTGATGAAACCCAGCTTAATTTCATACAATTTCTCATTTTTATCATGTGATTTTGAAGCGAATCACTCGATTCGTTCGATTCGATCGTTGATAAGTGTTTCTAACATTCAAATTTCGTCAATCGGTGAAGAAATCTGAAGAAATCGACTTCGATCTATGTAAGATTTTTTTGAATTGCATTTTTACGATCTAGGTTTTTGAATTGAGTCATTGCGTTTTATGATATTGGCGGGGGTCCGGGGGCAGCGCCCCTGGGAGCAGGGTCCAAGGGGCGGCAGCCCCTGGCGGGGTCCAAGGGGCAGAGCCCCTGGCTGGGGTCGAGTTGTAATTCGTAGACAGTTTTTGATTTGCTTTAATAAAAATGCATCAGAAAGTTTAATTTTCCAGAAATTGCCTCATTTCGAAGACAGTAATTCGTAGACAGTTTTTGATTTGCTACTCTCTGGTTCAGACAATTCACAGACAGTTTTATGTGTCTATTGCGTTTTAGAAATAAGAGAGTTTTATGTGTTTTCTGGCCATTGCATTTTAGAAAAAACACATTTTTGAAGTGTTTTTAGTTTATTGCGTTTTAGATAAACACATTTTTATGTGTTTTCAGTCCATTGCATTTTAGAAAATACACTTTTCTTTTGTGTTTTTAGGCCATTGCGTTTTAGAAATAAGACTTTTTTATGTGTTTTTTGGCTATTGCGTTTTAGATAAACACATTTTTGTAGTGTTTTTAGTCATTGCGTTTTAGGTAAAACACATTTTTATGTTTTTTCAGTCCATTGCGTTTTAGAAAAAAGACATTTTTAATTGTTTTCTGGCCATTGCGTTTTAGAAATAAGTCATTTCTTTGTGTTTTTGTTGCATTGCGTTTTAGGTAAAACACATTTTTATGTGTTTTCAGTCCATTGCGTTTTAGAAAGTACACTTTCTTTTGTGTTTTTAGGCTATTGCGTTTTAGAAATAAGACATTTCTTTGTGTTTTCTGGCCATTACGTTTTACAAATAAGACATTTTTTTGTGTTTTTGGAGCATTGCGTTTTAGAAAAATGTAATTTTTTAGGTTTTTTTTTCCATTGCGTTTTACGCAACTGGGTTTTTTTCTATTGCGTTTTACGCAACTGGGTTTTCAATTTTTTTTTCGAAAATATAGCAATAGTATACTCGTTTTAAAGATAAAAAACGCTCGTTTTTTGTGCAATTTTTGTAAAAAAATAATGGCGTATGAAAGAGTTATTAACGTTTAAAAAATGAGGGGAATTAGAGGAGAGAGAAACTATTGTCTTGGATTTACTAGAATGCCCCTAGATTAACCCACGCGCCTCCTTTTTTTTTTTTTTTTTTTTTTTTCAATTTCACTCATTTAATTTTAGCCCTTGATTAATTAAATAGATGGTCAAGATTACTTTCTAGACTTGCTACCCAAATAAACTTCCTATTATATCCTAACCCTATAAAACAAATGGGTTATACCACGCTTCGCCGCAAGCAAGGGATCTATTTTCTGATAAAATTTGAAAAATTTTAATGTAAAAAAAAGAAGGTGCAACGGTATGTTCACGGATTCACTTCCTTTTTGTATGGGTGTACCTATTGGCAAACCCAAATGCCTATATGCACACCAAAAAGGGCTTTTTTGTCCTATATGCACACCCTGCAGTGTCGAGCTGTGGCCCAAGCGCAACGTTTTGGTCCGATCAACCAGAAAAAAGACTGACGGGTGTCTGACGGGTCTGTTGACCGGACTAAAACGCCGAGCTTTGGCCGCGTTTTGGTCCTGTCAACCAGACAAAAGACTTTAAACAGTTTGATATGGTTTTTTATCAAATCAAAAAGAAAATAAGTTAAACAAATTTAGAATCGTGTGTACAAAATATCGTACCAAATTTATACAGTCTAATGAAAACGTATTATATTTGACACGACTCATTTCCGAAGAAAAAATAAAATTTACGTCAAAACGTAAAACAACTGAAAACACACATAATAATAAGCATAAGAATATATTATACTCGACCCAACTCATTTATGGGGAAAACTTACGACGAAACGTAAATCAACTTTAATTTATACCGACAGACACATAAAAACAATCACGCAAAACTCAATTAGAAAATCTTTAAAAGTTAAGGGGTTATAAGTGTTAATGATAAAATGTGTGGGGGTAAAAGTAAAAAAAAATTCAAAAAAAGGTCAAAGTACTATTTACAAAAGTTAGTAGTTGTAATATAGTTAATTAATAGTAGGGTGAATATTATTTTGGGTTTTTAATTGACGATTTAAATTGATGTATCCTAACATTACCCTTGTGTCTATTAGTATTAAGACAATTACATAAAGCGTTCTTTAGATTTCGATGATGATGATGATGATGTAGGTGGGATATAGGTGGGATATACTCAGACCCTACCTTAGCTTTGCTATAGGTGGGATATACTGAGTACGATGATGATGATGATGATGTTCTTTAGATTTCGATGATATTGCAACATTCATCTTTTGTTTTCAATAGTCGCACTGGCTATCCTTTGTGTTTCATTTTTGTTTCAGGTTTCGATCTTTATGCCAAACTTTGTTTTGTTATGTTGTTAAGTCATGTCATGTGAGGGTAAAGTTCTTTTTTTTTTTGCCTACAATTAAAATATCACTTCGAAAAATCATCATCCCATCCCAACCCTCAAAATACTTTCTTCCCCTGCATCTTGGTAGAGAGGTAAATAAGAGAGACAAGACGATATAAATAGTTCATCTAATAAAAATATTGAGTTAATTACATAGCACTAATAAAAAAGTTAACATATAAATTAAGTTAATGTTTGGCCCAATCCTTTTACATAATGAAAAACCTCATAACTCAAATATGCAACTTTATAAACTTAAGAATCTAAAATATTTTAGTTTGGTCATAACAAAAGCACTATTCGTGTAATTGACTTTACTATATTTAGAGAGATATATAACAAAAATACCTAAAATTCACATCGATAGTTATGAGATAATGACTCTATAAGCGTGCATCTATCTGTAGCCAAATGACTCTATAAGCGTGCATCTATCTGTAGCCATATATCATTTCTACTCGGAATATACATACCAATAGTTATGAGATAATGACTCTATAAGCGTGAATCTATCTTAGCCATATATCATTTCTACTCGGAATATAATACATAATCATATGAGTTACGTGAGTAGAAATAGCTAGTATATATGTGATTATGGTTCACATACCACTATAGAGGAAACAAAAATACATTTTTAATAATACCCGAGCGCAAAAGGTGTATTCTTGAATCTCATTTTATTGATAATTATATTTGGTATATTATTTTGTACTATGTTATCATATGTAAAGATTGATAAGCGAGCATGGACGTCTTTGAAAATTCATGTATCCTGTCGAGCTCGAAATAATTTCCCTCTCCGTAATGTTTTATCATCAATTTTTAAAATCAAATTAGTATTTGGCTCACTGTACCTATTTTCAATGGACTAACTTATAAAACATAAAAATTGTTTTGTAAATAGGTCTATCTTAGAGTTGGTATGGTTATGCTATTTAAAAAAAAATTAACATAAATATATCGGATTTTTTTTAAAAACATGTGTCCCTCAAAATCACAGGCGCTTTGCGGTGGTGCTTCCCGTACACCTTATCAGCGCCCTTGTACGCGAGTATAAAAGGTAGATACTTGATTTGTAACATTATTTTATACAATTATTAGATGTGAAGGGTGACATGCAAGCAAAACCGGATACGTAATCTAAGATCGATGGAACTTGTGTGTCTATGTACGCAATTGTTTTATGTAAATAAAGTAATGAGTATATATGGAGAAAAAGTCTTTTTAAGGTCACGTATCTTTTAGGACAATAACGATGTGTCTTTTTAACATTGACGGTGTGTAATAAAAGCTCATTTTAAGTATAAAAGAAGATTAAAATAAAAAAAACTTATGGATGTGGGACAAGTGCACCCCCCCCCCCCCCCCCCTAAGTCAATCCCTATAGCGTTCGTGATTTGACTAGTGAAGCCACCAATAACGCCCCTCCATAATGCCCCCGCAACGGTAACGCTATGTAAGTGATGTGACAAAGGGCGTGAGCCCACACCATCTTGCCTTACTAACAAAACCGTACCTAACTATGGTACATGTATACGGTTCCGTTTATTTGGCTTGCAACTAGGTAAAAAGGCATGTACATGATTCAAGACGAGACTCAAGTATGTGCCGAATAAAAAGTGTATTTGATGCTGGTTGTTAGCGTTTCATTTCTTACTGAGCCTAAAGAAATCTTGATTTAAGTTGGGCTCTTTCATAATAAAATAAAGCTAACATTAAGACCCGTGCGTGTTGCGGCGCGGTTACATCGTAAACATTGAATGGATTAGTCCAAACGTTATGTGATGCATTAATCATATGAAAACACGCGTTTCGACGTATCCAATTGAACTCAATGTAAATTGTATAAGCATTGCGATTTGATCAAAACGTAAAGTAAATCAAATTCATATCGTACAATCATAACGTATTATATGTGACCTAACTCATATATAGAAAACGTAACGGGTATGAAGGAAAAATTGACACGTGTAATCAAAAGGGATTAGTTAGTGCTTTCGAAAAAAAAGAGGAAAACAGAAACCATAATTTGACTCCACTCGGTTCGAAACAAAATTTACGAAACATACATAAAATAAGCACGAAAACATATTATATTTGACCTGAATTATTTCCCAAAAACGTTTACGTCGAAAAGCAGAACAACTCGAATTTATACCGAAACGTACATAAAAATATGCACGTCAAAAATGGTTTGTTTATATAAAAACGTATTATATTTGACCTGAGTCGTTTCTAAAAAACGTTTACGTCGAAATGTAGAAAAAATCATATTTATACCTACACGTACATAAAATATCCATGTAAAAATAGTTTTTAAGTAAACAAAGTATATGGGTAAATCGAAACAAGATATCAGTAAAAAAATTTAATAGGTTAAAAATGTTTGTAAAACCGTGCCAAGTAGCACCAATGCCAGAGCGGCATCGACTCTCAACATCAGAAAAACAAAAAATTACACCGAATGAAAAGCAGACGTAAAATCATTGAATCAAGCACACCTGTTACAGTGTGTTAATGCGATGAAATTAAGCAGAAACGTAAAACGTAGAAAGGAATAATTAAGTTGATCTAGGACTCACCCAATGCGGCGAACTTGTCAAACGGGGAAAATATATGGACACGTTGCGACGGGCCTGTCAAATGTGAAAAAATAGAGCAAAAAACGTTGAACCTCACATGCACGTTCCGACGTGTTAACTCGCAAAATTCAGAACGAAACGTAAAACGAAAACTTGCGAAAGATAAAAAGTATGGGAGACCAAAGTTATAAAAAGGGTTGGGTTAAATTATAAAACATGAAAAACTTTGAGTTAAAAGTAAAAAAAGTAAAATAGGTTAAAATACAAAATATAAAAATCTTTGGGTTAAAAGTAAAACTTTTATAATATGGAAATCAAACTTTTTTTTTTTTTTTTGAAAAATCTCCCAATACTTGGGTACAATATCACAATGCAGCAAAATGTTAGTAATTTATAATATGGAAATATTTTTCTTACAATACTAATACTGAGTTAACATCATTATTGGGATATTTTTAGCATAACCCGTGAACAAACTCGTCGTATTATAATCATCATATTCAACTACATGATCATTTTTGTATTATATTATTGACAAAGAACAATTAACACAAGTTAATTAAGAAAAAAATCACCGTGTTAAAATTAGTTTTGGTTGTCATTCACCACGAGAATCCTAATGACCTTTTTATTAAACGGCTAATTTTTCTTCTTAAATACTTACACCTCTCAAGAATTGAACTTTGGTCTCCTTACAAGAGATAATTTATTTTGACCACTAGGCTATAACCTAAGTGGCAGAATCCTAAGGCTGGAGGGTGTGGATGCGCCACCCCTGCCACCTCACCTTCAATGGCGCCGGTGGGGCTCCACCACCCATACCATCATCTTTAAGGAGGAGAGGGGGGGGGGGGTGGGCGCTATAGGTAGCTCGCCAAGATGGTAATGGAAGAAAGGAGGGCTCCATCGAATTTGATTGGCTTTAAAGGGGGCGCTATAAAGCACCTAGCCACACTCTCCACACCCTTCAAATTAAAGGAGGAGGCTTTAAAGCCCTTGTTTGATGTGGCGATGATGTGGCTCTGAGGTGATGATGATAAAGCCCCTAGCCACACCCTCCAGCCTAATGAACTAATCTATATCTTTTGGGGAATCCTAATGACATAATCTATATTTTTTGGGAAGTCAACACTACCCCTGGAAATAATCTCTATAAAAAAATTGGGACCCTAATATGTTGAAGGCTTAAAGTAAGGGGTTGTTATTATTATTAGACAAATTGGATTTAAATAATCTCAGCTTTCTCAATTCGGCCGATGATAATTCCAACTCAGTTATTGGTCGATAATAATCCGAACTGGTCCACTTTTGGCCGATAATAGTCCGCCGTTAAAAATAGCTTAACGGATTTAAGTTTTTTTCCGAATTACAAACTGATGTTTTATGGATTTTGATCAGAATGAGGATACGAGTCGATTTGTGTAAAACTTACCTCGAAAGAATGCTTCAAATGACTTGATTTTTGTTAATTAGAAGTTTAAACAGCCGAATTGAAGCACTGTTTTCGTCGTTTGCGGCAGTATTTCAAGGTAAATTTTACATTAATCAACTCATATCCTCGTTCTAATCAAACGCCCTAAAATATCAGTTTGTAATTCGGGAAAAAACTTAACTCCGTTAAGCTATATTTAACGCAGACTATTATCGACCAAAAGGGGACCGGTTCGGATTATTACCGGGCAATAACTGGATTATTATCGGCCAAATTGAGAAAGTTGAGATTATTTAAATCCAACTAGTGGGTAACAGCCGCGCTTCGCGGCGGGGCGACCCGATTTTTGATCCGATATTGCAGTCGAAAGAGAAAACTTACAAAATAAAGTCGTGGTAAGTACAAAAGTATGTCGACTCGTGTTTTACATCGACCGGAAAACTCGATTACAAAAGTACTTAAAAAGTTAAAGAGTTGTCAGTGTCAATGTTAAAAGTTGAGAAAATACAAAAAAAAAATATGTCGAAATGTAAATCAACTTAAGTTTATATCGACACGTAATTAAAAAAAAAGATGTAAAAGTCGATTAAAAAGTATTTAGAAAGTTAACATGTTGTAAGAGTCAATGCTGAAAATTAAAGGTTAAAAGTAAAAAAAAGCAAAAAGACAAAAAAAGAAAAGAAAAAAAATCACCGACTATAAAAGTATTTAGAAAGTTAAAGGGCTGTCAGTGTGAACACTGAAAGTTGAGAAAACACAAAAAAAAAAAAAATTATGTCGAAACGTAAATAAACTTAAGTTTATATCGACACGTAAATAAAAATAAAGACGTAAAACTCTGTTAAAAAGTATTTAGAAAGTTAAGGGGTCGTAAGAGTTAATACTGAAAGTTAAAGATTAAAAGTAAAAAAAAAAAAAAAAAAAGACAAAGTTAAAGATAAAGATAAAAAAAAACTGTAGCACTATTCATCCATATGTTTCAAATTAATACATATGAATTATTATTATTATTATTATTATTATTATTATTATTATTATTATTATTTTCTCTTAAAGATTGGAGAAGGCCCTAGAAAGTATAAAACTAGTGCTGCAAACGATCCAAACATTTAGCGAATAATTCGTAAATGTTTGGCAGGAAATTCGTTTGTGTTCGTTTGTTTTATTAGACAAATGAACATGAACAGATGCTGTGTTCATTCATTTATGTTAATGAATGTTTGGTAACGTGTTTGTTTATGCTCGATTGTGTTCGATAGTTTTTTTTTACAGAGAATTTCTTTTACTCTCTGTCGTCTGTGGGACTTGAATCTAAAAAACTGATGTAGTATTTGTATGTGACGAGTGATGTATTGAGGAAAATCATACAATCATACGATGAATATACCAAAATAACCCAATGATCTTTACCCAAAAAAAAAAATAACCCAATGATAACATCATAAAACAACCTTAGACTTCTTATAAAAGTTCAATAAGTTCGCATCATCAATGAGTTACTTAAATTCGAGCACGCTTAACTGGAGGGTTGTTCCCTCATTCACACCCACTACGTCCAAAATGCGTTGATAATATTTGAGAGACATTTGTTAAAGTCCGGTAACTCTCATATGGACGGAACATGAAAGAAAGATGTGAGATTTGTCTAATGTGTCACGGTGACATTTAGAGCGAGACTTTGTTGAGCCTTGGTCTTGGTCTATATGCATCAAAGTGATGAGGAAAAGGTTAAATAAATTAGGAAAATTGGATTAAAACAATCCTAACTTTCTCAATTTGGCCGATAATAATATCAACTCAGTTATTTTCCGATAATAATCCGAACTGGTCCACTTTTGGCCGATAATAGTCCGCCATTAAAAATAGCTTAACGGAGTTAAGTTTTTTTCTGAATTACAAACCGATGTTTTAGGGATTTTGATTAGAACGAGGATACGAGTCAATTTATGTAAAACTTACCTCGAAACGGTGCTCCAAACGGCTTGATTTTTGTTAATTGGAAGTTTAAGCACCCGAATTGAAGCACCGTTTTCATCGTTTGGGGCAGTATTTCGAGGTAAATTTTACATCAATCAACTCGTAACCTAGTTCTAAACAAAAGCCCTAAAAGATCGGTTTGTAATTCGGAAAAAAAAAACTTAACTCCATTAAGCTATTTTTAACGCAGGCTATTATCAGCTAAAAGTGGATCAGTTCGGATTATTATTGACAAATAACTAAGTTAAGATTGTTATCCACAAATTGAGAAAGTTGAGATTATTTAAATGCAATTTGCCAATAAATTAAATTAAATCAAGAAAAAGCTGGAAACGCAAACAAAGCTGGTACCATAAGCCTAAAATCACGAAAAACATAGAAATATGAATAGAATAAAATAAAATTATAAGTATAAAAAAAATAAAAACAATCAAACTCGATGACAGCTGTCTGACGTTTATACAATATTTGTCAGCTTAAAAGAAAAAATGGTCGTAAACTGAAAGAATGTTTTCGAAGAAAATGGGTTTGTTTTAATATTGGAATAGTAGGCGAAAGGCCTCCGGCCCACATCGAACTGGACCACATTCTACGATGATGACATTGGCCATGCAATGTGTAGAGACACGCGGCTTTGAGGAAAGAAACGAAGATCAATCTATAAGGAATTAAGGATATATGGTGTGGTGACTAATTTTTCTAATCACCATCACCATAATCACCTTTCACAAAGTGGCAGATCTAGAAATTTCTTATAGGGGTAACGTTTAAAAAAAAGGGGTAACGAAATTGAAGAAATGTCAAAAAACGTAAATTTCTTTTTCAAAATTTACACTACCGTCGGAGCGTCAAGGGGTAGCGGAGGCTACCCCTTAATATAAGGTAGGTCCGCCACTACTTACACATCATCGCTATTAGGGCCGGCCGTAAGAATTTAAGTACCCTGTACGAGCTAGAAAAAAAGGCCCTTAGCCCTAACGAGTTAAATTATATAAACTATTTTTTAAATCATGTTATTACTTATTAGGTTAATAGATCAATATCAGACGTTATATATTTAGGCTAGGGTTTATAGATCAATATTGCTAATAATTTTCTAAGTTTTAAGTTTTCATATGTTAGGCCAAAATTATATTAATAAAAACAGAATTAAGCAGAATGCAAAGAGTTATCAATGATGAGAATTCCTTTAACAAAAAGTTTTAGGTGTTTTGAGTTTCATTGCCAATAAGTTTTTCGGTGTTTTGAGTTTATTTAAAAAAAAAAAATTGTATGAGAAATCTTTGCTGTTCGTTTTTTTTGAAACAGATTGTAAATAAATACCAACCATGTCATCCAAGCACCTGTTGTTATTTAGTTAAAAAAAGCACAACAATGGATGAGAGCCTCAGAGGTTTTGGACTTTTGGTTTTTCAATAATTAGAGAGTAGTGCAAGAACTATTAAGCTAAGCTTCATACTTCGTTAAAAATCTAACTCAATGTATATATATAATAGTGTTAAGTTATTCTAAAATGGATCCTAATTGTAAGAAGTGTAAGAAAGATTTATATAGTGACAAGCGTCCAATAACCTAAAACCTAAACCCACTACATCACCACCCAAAACCTAAACCCCTCCCCACCGACATAATTTTTTTTTTTTTTTTTTTGGGTTGGTGAGGGGGGGGGGGGGGGGGGGGGGGTTAGGTTTTTGGGTGGTAGGTGTTTAGTTTTTTTTTTAAGTGGGTTTTTTTAGCAGCCTTTGTATCCTTCTTACAATTAGAAGCCTTTGTATTTGATCCTAATCCACATATAATATATACACACAAATTATTTTTCAATTTCATGCCCCCAGGGAAAACGGGCCTCGGCCGGGAGTGCAGCTCGCCCACCCCTAGGGCCGGCCCTGATCACCATACCACTCCATCTTCATCCACAATCCTCGTTTACCACCCTATATGGTATGTTCCATGACCCTTATCATCCTCCACCACTAATCAAATTCCTCAATTTCTTCAAAGAGGCTCGTGGTCTGCGTGGGAATATCCATACTCACCACGTATGGATTTGCAAGGGAGTGGTGTACCATGCAAAGCTCACGTAGCCTTCCATGACCTCAACCATGTTCCCGACACTCCTTAGCCTAAGAAACGAAGATTAATCAATAATAAAAACATTCGTTGTAGTCCGTGATCATACACTACAAGAAAAATACCCTATAGAGACGACACCAATAGGGCCAACAAAAGTCGTCTCTATAGTTCACCCTATAGGGACGACATGTAGTCTCTATAGGGTTTTAGTGCTTTTTTAGCTTGGTTGCCCTATAGAGACGACAAGTCGTCCCTATACGGTGAAGTTAATTTTTTTTTTTTTTGCTTTTTATTAGTTCTAATTCTAATTTGATAAATAAGAAACCCTAAAAAAGCGTTTCAACCTGTAGGGAGGACATGTCGTCCCTACAACTTTAATTTCTATTTTTTAATTTTCTTTTATTAATGAACAATATATAAAAAAATAAAACCAAAATATTTCAACTTATAGTATAGAGACAACAAGTCGTCTCTAAGTCAAAAAATGATTTCATTTAGGCGGAAAAATTTCTCACCATTCCGTCAATTTTTTTAAATAATCTAGCTTTTAGAGACAACATGTCGTCCATGTTAAGAAATTATTATTTTTAATGATTTTTATAACATTCATGATTTTTACTTATGAAAATAAATAAAATAAACCTATAGAAACAACATCTTATTTCTAAAAATTTGATCAATCAGTCAACCAAAATATTTTCAAGAAAATAGTTAATATAACGGAATCAGGAGAAAACGGTTGGAAGTGTGAAAACGAACAGAACGGATCCTAGTCGAACACGTGACATGGGCGCTAAATGATATGCAGGGGCACGATTGTCATTGTCCACGTTCCTCTCAATAATGGCTTTATAATTCCGTTTCAAACAAAATTCCAACATATATGTCATTTTGTTTTTTATGCTTGTTTCAATGGCGTTTTTTTTCAAAGTAGTTTTTTTTTTAAATGGAGTTTATGTTTCAATGTCGTTATTCCTATATTCAATATTTGGCATTTTAATTATTAATGTTAATTGTCGTTTGGGTTCTAATATATGCTTATTGTTTACGATCAACGGTGTTTTACGCCTGGTTACTATTTGTTAATTATTCAAATTACGGCGTTTTCATTAACATGTTTTAGGAAGACAGTAACATCAGTTCTTCTTACTGTTTATTATTCAACTAATGGCATTTTCATTATGGAGTATTTCATTATGGCGTTTTCATGGATTTCTCACCTCTAGGAACACATATTATTGAAAACGCCATGATGAATACCCATAACGAAATATGTCTTATTAAGAATCAAGTAGATGCAATAGTCTAAACCAAAATATATTAGTCAACATTAAAATTATAAAATGTAAGCAATTCAAGGCGTTTAAACTAATCTACATATTCATTCATCCTTTGTTCTATTCTACTGAGCCCTGTTTTATACATTTCAGATATTCTTGCTGCCCTTAATTCCAAGAATTTATTTAAAGATTTGACCACTCTTCTTTTGTATTCATTTTGGCTATGCAGCAGGATTTTTGCAATGTATTTAATCCTGAGGTTATTTAGATGTTTTTGTTATAGGTCATTTGGGGCATCTTCTTTTGCTAGACCATATTCCCAACCAGCCAACTGCCCCATATACGTTTTCATAAGCCTCATTACAAAAATCTCACAGTCGATCCCGTTAGACTCTGTTCTCCAGTCCATCTTTTGTCTGACAATAGCCACCGACTTCATGATGTTATACTCCACTCCAATCCAAGTAGTTTGCAAAAGCATCTTGCTGCAGTTTCACATTTTTGCATATATTAGTATGGCGTTTTGTCAACATAGTTTCTACATACAAAGTTTTAAAGATACTTACCAACTTTTCCACCCATCCATCATACTTTTTTTTTTATGATGAGTGATGTGCGTAAAATGCAACATATAAATTACATCAAACAAGGCATAAAATCAACCCATTTTCGATACTAATATTGGAAAAAAGCATGTTTCTTTGTTTACTTTTAATTTACAGGATTAAAAGAGCTTAAACGGATAAAAGGAACAAACTAACAGGAAAAATCAACACAAATACAAAAAAAGAAGGATTGATAAGATCTACCGAACCCCCATCCACATCAGAAACAACAAAAATAACAAAGACAGAAGCTTAGGCACGGGGCCGTGCCCAGTCAAGATTCCCTGCAGAAAAAGACAACAACAAAAGACAAACCAACACGGGGTCGTGCCAAGTCAACATGGGTTATGGTCAACTCTAGGGTTCGCAGAATCTGAGATAGTACAGCAAGTACACTCACCACAGGGCTATGTTCTGTCACCACAGAGCGTGTTAGTACAAGATCTGACATCTACTGTTAATGAAGGGAAAGAAATAAAAGACCATGGGGCCGTACCAGGAGGGCACTGGGCCGTGCCAAACCTCTGTTTTCAACTATAAATAGAGGTGCTTGGTTCAAGAGAAAGGCATCCCTTGGCAAACCACTTCTCTCACACTTGCAATCAGTCCACCACCATTAGAACACCAACACCCACCACCATCATGCATCTTTCATCTTTTAGAGTGTGTAGTAGTCTCGTGATCCAAGATCAATCGTAAGAGTTCTTGTCAATCAAAGGCCATGCTTGGTGAAGAGGTATGGTCCCAATTCCTTGCCCACATGGCAAGGACCACACCACTTTTCCATCCTATGTGGCGCTGACATCAACGAGACCATCCAGAAGTTTCCAGAAGCTTCTGGAAAATATGAAGGTGGCACCAAAGATGCTCCATCCGACATAAAGGACAACACGTGTCTCCAGTCATCTAGCGCCAGGTAGGCCTGCGACGAATCAAGGAGCAGTCCGACAACATCAGTACAACGTCTCCAAAATAGGCAAATGTAAGCGCGCCACGTGTACCACTACACTGACCACAGCAGAGGAGACCAATAGGATATTCCCCTTGGTCGGACAGCTGGCGCGCAACCACAGCTGGCACATCTGCTCCTCCCTCCTTCACCCTCCGGCTATAAATAGGACCCTTCATCATCCAGGTTGATCCATCTTGCTCCCCATACTCTCACACACAACACACACTGTTTATTCTCCTTCAGAACAGTACTTATTCTCACGCCGGAGCCTGGTTAAGAGGGAAACCCCCATATTCCCCTCTTAACGAGACTAACGGTGTTGCTGCTTTGCAGGATCCGAGTCATTTCCACGAGTAAGAAAGGAGATTGAACCCACAGAAGAAATAACCCCACAGATTAACCCCGGTGTTAGCCTGTGTTTCATCATTGGCGCCATCCGTGGGACTCGAACCGGTGGTCGGATACTGAGCCCCCCACTCCGGCAAGAAACCCATCTCCCTCACAAGATTGTGGAACTCCTCTTCTTTCCAACCTATGACCGCTTGGTCAGGACCCGGAGGAGTTTTCCCTTTATTCCTCTTCTTCCTCGATGATGGATTTGCAGCAGACATTGTGAGAAAACAAAATGCAGATGAACTCAAGAGAGGAAGAATCAAGATAGAGGAAGAAGAGAGAAGACCGGAATTCAAAATTCGAAAAGTGAAGAAAATGGGGGAATCCACCGTATACTTATACCCATCGCATTTAATGCGATGGGTAGTGGGGCGTCAGGATCTACAAAAAGCAATCAATAGGAGAGAGATACGTCAGAGGAGAGAGAAGGCGGCACCTCTTTTCTCGGGAGCAGGTGAACAGACGCCTGACACTTCGCCGAAAAGTAACTGACAATGACTGAAAAGGCACCTGTTCACCTGACACCAGACATTCACATCAGTCGCTCCCTCCCAAGACCACAAAACTTCCTTCAGAAGAAAGCAACAATACCATTGCGCCGTGCGCCATGCGTCCATTTGGCTCAACTTTTACAAGTGGCCAAAACCCGTGCGCCATGCGTCCATTTAGCTCAACTTTTACAAGTGGCCAAAACCCATGCGCCATGCGTCCATTTGGCTCAACTTTTACAAGTGGCCAAAACCCACGCGCCATGCGTCCATTTGGCTCAACTTTTACAAAGCTGTGAACCCATGCGCATGCGCCATGCGTCCATTTGGCTCAACTTTTACAAAGCTGCAAACCCATGCGCATGCGCCATGCGTCCATTCGGCTCAGTTTTCACTAACTACCAAAACCCATGCGCCATGCGCGCATCAGGTGCAAATTTTCCAGGTCTCCCACAACAACCTCACGCCATAAAAACCACTACCTTCATAAGTTCAGAATCCCTCCTAGACGATCAACTCAACTAGAAGGCACACTGGACTGGGGGGACTTGAAGAGGTATGGTCCCAATTCCTTGCCCACATGGCAAAGACCACACCACTTTTCCATCCTATGTGGCGCTGACATCAACGAGACCATCTAGAAGTTTCCAGAAGCTTCTGGAAAATATGAAGGTGGCACCAAAGATGCTCCATCCGACATAAAGGACAACACGTGTCTCCAGTCATCTAGCGCCAGGTAGGCCTGCGACGAATCAAGGAGCAGTCCGACAACATCAGTACGACGTCTCCAAAATAGGCAAATGTAAGCGCGCCACGTGTACCACTACACTGACCACAGCAGAGGAGACCAAGAGGATATTCCCCTTGGTCAGACAGCTGGCGCGCAACCACAGCTGGCACAGCTGCTCCTCCCTCCTTCACCCTCCGGCTATAAATAGGACCCTTCATCATCCAGGTTGATCCATCTTGCTCCCCATACTCTCACACACAACACACACTGTTTATTCTCCTTCAGAACAGTACTTATTCTCACGCCGGAGCCTGGTTAAGAGGGAAACCCCCATATTCCCCTCTTAACGAGACTAACGGTGTTGCTGCTTTGCAGGATCCGAGTCATTTCCACGAGTAAGAAAGGAGATTGAACCCACAGAAGAAATAACCCCACAGATTAACCCCGGTGTTAGCCTGTGTTTCATCACTTGGCTAAATCTCTTACATCACTTGGTGAAGACAAATCTTTTATGTATTACTTTTGATTTCCAATCTTTGGCAACTTTTTAATTGGGTATGTATTAATGACTTTAATAACTAGTTTTTTATATTGAAGGTGAACTTTATTTAATCATTTCTTCATGTTTTTTTATTCACTCATTCATGTCTTTACGTTTATATAAAGCGCGTTAACTGCCTGAAAGGGGGTTAGAAGGGTGTTTGGGTAAAGTTCTTGCCTCGTTCAGTGTATAGATCATGTGAGGACCTGATTCAAGCTTAGTAGGACTTCCCTTGAGGCAGATAGCATCAAATCGGGGGAAGTAAGAACAACTTGTAATCCCCTTATAAATAAACTACTATTAAAACTTTATCCGGCCTTGTGGGACTGTATCCCTGCTGACTCAGACCAATATGGCCGAGGGTAACGTCGCCTTCACAAGAGGGGCCTACCACTTTTCGCATTAATAACTTTTTTAATTCTCTTTCAATAATCCAACCTTGCAGGATTATATCCCTGCTGACTCAGACCAATAGGTTAAGGGTAACGTCGCATTCACAAGAGGGGCCTACCACTATAACTAAGATAATCTCTTAAAAAGCCCAAAGTGTGGAAATCATCAAAGGATACATAAAAGAGGAGTTGGAACCAAGTGATTCCTTTTTGTCTGTTTGTTTTTTCCTTTCATTTACGTTTTTATTTCTAGTTTATCTTTTTAAAACTTTCAAAACTTTTTATCAAAATTTGGTTAGATTAGACGTTAACGATAAGCTGGTACTAAAGCTCTTGTGTCCTTGGACGACCTCGGTATCTTACCATCACTATACTACGTCTACGATGGGTGCACTTGCCCTAACGTGTGTAGAGTGATAGTATTGTATTGTATTTTATAAATTTAAAGCTTGATCACGAGTAAAAAGTGCTTAAAATAATCTAAAAAAATATACCCACACTCACTCACGTCAAGTTTTTGGCACCGTTGCCGGGGACACAAGGATTTTGAGAAAGCTTAAAATTAGCAGCCTAATCAAATTCTGTACATTTTTCAAAACTGTGCGCCCTTTTTCAAAACTTTTAAATTTTTACAGTAAGTCTGCCACGGGGCCGTGCCACTTGGCCACGCCCCCGTGCTGCAAATATCCAGTAAAATTTTTACAAACGCCCAGATACAGGCTTGCCCACAGGGCCATGCCAGTACAGCACGGGGCCGTGATCATTCTTCTGTTAAATTTTATTTTTCTGTTTTTTGATCCCGAAGTTCATAAATCTTCTGGGTATCTTCCAATACAATGGATTACTACTTAGAAGATTACAACTACTACTATATTGAGGATGATTATGAGTAACCATATTGTACCATTTGTAGTGAATCCCATTCGGTGCAACATTGTTACCTTTTCCAGCCATCACCCTCATATACCACATATGAAGAACCAAGGTTTGAGCTCCCAAAGCCAAGCTTTGACTGGGATACCAATCCGTTTGAAACATACGACATGCCACCAACAATAGTTCCCGAAGCCGAAAGCCTTATACAAAGTCTCAAGAATTTAGAACTCTTACTTAAGATATCTCGCGAAAAGGAGGAGACCATTTGTACTAAAGAGGTAATAATCGAAGAGGTAAAAATAGAAGAACCACAAAACGAAAAACTCACGCATGAACCAAACCACAAAGAAGGTAAGCCTAAAAATGATGATTTCAAACTAGAACAAAACTTTCAAGAAATTCACATTTTACAACCTTCTTTTGAAAATCATTCTTTGTTACCTTCTCATGCCAAGTTTTTGAAAGAGGTAAACACTACTACTAAAATCGAAAAAAATGGCTATCATTAACTTAACAAATGATCAAACTTCGCTAATACAAGATGAACACCATGAACTAAACATAAAACCGGTACCATATTTTTTTCAAAACATCTTCATTAGTAACATGTTAATTGATAAATATCTTTGTGTTAACATAATGCCAAACTATATTTTCGAAAAATTGGGTACTAGTGATTTTCTCCTCTTAAAATCCCTATTTTTCTCTCTAACCGAAAAATGATAAAAGCTACGGGAATGGTTGAGGATGTCTTAATTCAAACAAACCAAACGGTAATACCAACCGACTTTATCATCTTAGATGTAACAACCCGACTTTTCAGATTGTTATCCGTTTGCTACTTACTTCGATTTGTAACCGTTTTGTACTCCGAGATTCAATATAAACAAAGGTTTAAGTTATACTAAATACATTTTCATCACACAACACCACTGCACGCTTAAACGTTTTATATTCGCAAACGCTCAACGCTAACGCAACATGAATCACAGAGAATTATGCTACTTTACTTGCCGAGTGTGTTTGTTTGTACGGTAACCACTCTCGCCTTCGCACTCGCTTACCGCGCTAGATCACTAAATCGTAAACGCTGTTAATAGTAGTAATGTTATGCTGTGTGTTCTTATATGCTTTACTTATGTGTGCTTTATATGTTTACGGATTATACTCGAAACCCGGTTATCGCACCGAAACGTAACACAACGCAACACTTAATATCTCGCAAAGACACTTAAGGTACTCATACTAGCTAACGCAACAAAACGCACCAAACAAACATTCTACATGCGAAACGAGAATTAACTATACAAAACTTAGTCGTCCGAATGGGCCATCCGTCCGGATGGAGCCCATCCGGAAACAGCGCATCCGGATATAACTAGCCCTCACCCCTCAACTATAAATAGAGGACTTGTGTCTTCATTTCAACTTTTCTAATCCTCTCATCCGCTCTCAGAGATTCCAACTGAAATCAAGACTTGTTGTAAGCATTCTCTTCGATTTCAATCATCATTCTACCTCTACTCCATCTTCTTTTATCATAATCACACACACACACTTTAACTTTTTCTCAAAACATTGATTCTACATACCTCGAAGATGGTTTCCACTCGTTTTGCCTAGGCAAACTACTGTGGAGCATCATTCAATCGAGATTGGATCAAGATCTAAAAGATTATCGCGTTTTACAACTTATTTATGAACTCCTTTTTGATTTTTATGCAATATTGGTGGAATCAGAAAACCGTCAGACTCTCGACACCTCTCATTGTCGAAGAGCCGACTCTAGGGTTGATTTCCACCAAGGAGGTGGTCCGAATTACGGGTCAGACATGGATCTCCGTCAAGAACAACACATCCGGCCGAATGGGCTATGCCCATCCGCCCGAATGGACTTGACCCGATATTCTCTATTATTTTGATTCCGTTATCGTACCCGTCTTCATTAACCAAAACATTTTTTTTTGGCAAAACTTTAACAATTTTTCACGGTTCACAAACAATCACAGTCCATCCGTCCGAATGGACCATGTCCATCCTCCCGGATAGACTTTGCACCCACTCCAAATCTTTTCACTCTGTTTTAAAACATCAGTTATACATCAGATTGTTTTCCTTCCAAGAAAATAGCCATCCGTCCGAATGGACAAAGCCCATCTGTCCGAATGGACAAAGCCCATCTGTCCGAATGGACTAAGCCCATCCATCCGAATGGACTAAGCCCATCTGACCGAATGGACTACACCCATCCGTCCGGATAGACTAAGCCCATCCATCCAGATAGACCATGTCCATCCGTCCGGATAGACTGTTGGACACTTTACTCGCTTTATACCCCACTCGACACTCCGATTTCGACCGCTTCAACACTTAGGAAGACTTATGCTTCTGTTTCCGTACGCAGGCTGATCCGGCGCTCCCTTCAATCCAACCAGACCGTGTTTAGCTGTTAAACATTCACTGTGAGTATACTCAAACCCTTTTTCGCTTAACGCACTTTTGGGTGTTACATACGTTCTCTATCAAAACACACAACACTTAAACTCTTATTAAACGCTAACCTCACTTGCATGTTATACGTGATTAGATGAATACTTGTTGCTATGTTACACAGTGTTGACTTGCCCTACCGCCCTTAGCAACGATAGTACTATAGTTTGGACTCAACACCTGTTTATTCAGGGGTTGTTAAGGATCACATACTTTACTTCATGTGTTCGCTTCGGTGAACATTTGTCGCACATACTCTACTCGTAGTCATGTGGTTGGCTTGTATCATTGTTGACAGCTTACTTGGTTCGCCGTTACGTGTTACATGCTGGTTATGCGTTAACGCTTTTTATACTATATTTATGCTAAACTTGTGTACTCACTTTTACATTATTGTATTAACTTTATTTTAACGTATGTGACAGGTTGATAGATCTTTTTGCTGCAAATGGATAGGTCCCCTAGAAACTCACAAAAATCTAAGTTATCGGATTTTGATTTGTTTGAGAGACTTGTTATCTGTTATGACTGTTTGTTGAAATGTTTGTTTATTAGTATGGGATAATGAACCTTTTAAATATTGTCACTAAATAGTTGTTATGGATTCTCTTGAACAATCTTATTCGCTTAGTGTCGCGCCCCGATGATTCCGCCATCTGTTGGGGTGTGACGTATTGGTATCAGAGCCGTAACTATAGGGTAATTAGGTCGAGTCGAGCAGAACAAACCTAGTCTATAGTCTAAGCACCAAAATAGACCCTTCGTACAAACCCACTTGGGGCTTCGTACGAACCCACTTGGTTTACCATTCGAACGAACTCCCAACATTGCACCTTCGTACGAACTCACCAGCTTCGTACAAAGGCAGCCTTTCCTAAGGCTGAAAACTTACTTTTGCCTTTCCTAAGGCTAACACAATGTACATGTTTTGAAAACACTCGTATAACACAAACGAGTGATTGTGTCGAGATTAGGTGTGAAAACCAAGAACTCTTGATAAGATCTCTCACTCCGCGTATTTTACTCTCACATGAGAAACTTTCGTTGAGTTAGGAGTGATATCCATATCTCGACGGAAATCTCCATCTCTATCTCGTGGTTGTTCTAACCACCGTTAGGAGCGAAGTTGTTAAGTTAGGCGTGAAACCCGCTTCTTAATGACCTGTTCCACTCCCTACCTTGATTTTAAAGATCTCACCAAAGTCTCGACTATTCCAATGACTCGAGTCACGTAGTAACTGGAAGGATGAGTGCCGTTAGCCGTATCACGGTGAGAGCATAGTCTATTAGGCCAAAGCGTGTACTCGAACTTGTTGGGAATAGTCGAATCACTTTGGGTAGTCGATGTCTAACACCCAAGACACTCTATGTTATTTTAAGTCTGCAATCGTCGATTTTACGCATTATCAAATCACGACTATGTGTTTTAAGTTTGTGAATTTACTATTTACGCTTTATTGATTTCCCATTTTTCTCGTTTCTCGCTTACAAACCGCGCACAACTCGCACAACTCTCACAATCTAAAACGCTAACTAATCGCGAACAAACTAAGAAGTCTTATACGCTAAACTCCTCGCTTGTGATACGCCATCCCTCGCAACTCTCGCAAAAGCTTTAGGCCATTTAAGAGAAGGTGAATAAGTGTAAAATATGTGCTTATGTGAATTTTGTGCTAATACGTGCTTATGTGTATACGTGCTTATGTGAACTATGTGTATAAGTGCAAATACGTGAATATGTGCCTACGTGTTCCTGAGCTTTATATGAATAATAATAATATTAAATATGTTGCATAAAACGCTAAACTTTTCAAACAAACCCAATATAATCGAATCTCTTCTAATGGCAGATGTCATCCTTTGGATCTCACACTCGCCGTACTGTCCAGCGAAACAATGCTGACAAACGCATCGCCTCTCTCGTGGCCAAGGAAATGGCCAAGGTGATCCCTCAAATAGTCAGTGAAATCAATGCTGCCAGCAACACATCTTCTGTTGATTCCAAGAATGACACGCCGAAAACTCCATTCAGCTTCAAGCAGTTCAAAGCCTGTGGTCCAATGAACTTTACTGGTGAAGATGGACCCAGTGTGATGTTTCAGTGGTTTGATGCAATCGAAGTTACTTTCCGTCAAAGCAGATGTCCTGAGAATCTCCGCACTGTGAACGCCACTGGAGTTTTTCAGTCAAGGAACTTGATTGGTGGACCGCTGAGCGCAACAAGCGCGGTAATGATGCAGCCTATGGTCTCACATGGGAGGAGCTGAAAGAGCTCATGATGAAGGAATTCTGCCCTCCCCACGAAGTCTAGAAGCTGGATAATGAATTATGGAACATCAAGCAAAATGGAGGTGATAACTCTGGTCTCACCGCCCGATTCAAACAGTTGAGCATCATCTGTCCAAGTCAAGTGGACACTCCTGAGAAAGCTATCAAGAAGTATATTCGAGCTCTTCCTGACTGTGTTGCTGACTTTGTTCAAGCAGCAAAACCTGCTACAATCGAGGAAACTTATCAGCTCGCAACAGAGATCAATGATAAGCGAGTCTTGGCTGGGGTATTCAAGACCTAGACCAAGAGTCTTAACCAAGCTACTACAACTCCAAGCACCGACCCTGCTCCGTCTCAAGCTTCAAAGTCCAGTCGTCAGAATCGCAAGCAAAGGAACTCCAGCAAGAACAACGCGGTAGTCGCAGCACCACCCAACACCCAGACTCGTTAAGTTGCTACTCCCAACGTACCGCCTGCTAAGCGTGCGTACACTAGGAATCACCCATTGTGCCCTACTTGCACTTATCGTCATCCAGTAGGGACAAACTATCGTTTCTGTGTCAACTGCAACATTTATGGGAACTACACAACTCACTGCTATTCAGGCCCTCGTCAGAAAGCTCCTCAAGCTCTCGCACTACCGCCAGCTCAACCCCTCGCTCCTCAGGTTAATCCAGCACTTCAAGCACCAGCTGCTAATGCACGTGCTTGCTACACCTGCGGTGACCCGAACCATTTTGCAAATTTCTGCCCACAGCGTGTGGTGAAACAAGAGCCACAGCAGCAACCACCACTACAGCCGCAGTAGCCTCAGCAACAGCAGCAACAGCAACCACAGCCTCAAGCAGCTCGCGGAAGAACTTTCAACATCAACGTCCGCCAGGCTCAGACTGACAACAACGTAGTCAATGGTACGTTCCTTGTCAATGGTATTTATGCTTCTTGCTTTTTTAATACTGGAGCCAATAACTGTTTTGTATCGTTTGAATTTGAAAAGCTTCTAAAACGTAAATGCGCTAACCTCCCAATGACCTTCGACGTAGAAGTTGCCACCGGAAGAACCGTTACCGTTAGTTCTATTCTCCGTGATTGTACTCTTGAACTCAACAATCACATTTTCCCGATCGATCTCATACCTATGCAACTTGGTAGTTTTGACGTCATAGTAGGCATGGATTTTCTTCGTGAAAATCATGCCGAAGTTGTTTGTTTAGAAAAGATGATTCGTTTCTCTCTTTCAAACAGTGATCAATTATGTGTCAACGGTGAAGTACCCTCGAAAGAATTGAAGCTTATGTCGTGTATTCAAGCGAGCAAGTATTTGCACAAGGAATACTTTGCTTTCTTAGCCCATATTGTGGAGACGAAGGAAGAGAAGAAAACGATGATAGACGTTCCTGTTGTTTGTGACTTTCCTAACGTTTTTCCCAATGATTTACCTGGTTTACCCCCTACTCGCGATATTGATTTCCGTATTGATCTCCTTCCAGGCGCTACTCCTGTTGCGAAAGCTCCCTATCGCCTTGCACCGTCCGAAATGCATGAACTGTCTAGCCAACTCCAGGAATTGCTTGATAAAGGCTTCATACGCCCTAGCACATCGCCTTGGGCGCACCTGTCCTTTTCGTGAAAAAGAAGGATGGATCGTTCTGAATGTGCATTGATTATATGGAACTCAACAAGCTTACTATCAAGAACCGCTACACACTACCCCGAATCGATGATTTATTCGATCAACTCCAAGGTGCTACGTGTTTCTCGAAGATCTATTTACGTTCTGGCTATCATCAGTTGCGTATACAAGAGCAAGACATTCCGAAAACTGCTTTTCGTTCTCGTTATGGCCATTATGAATTCGTGGTCATGCCTTTTGGACTCACAAACGCACCCTGGTCTTCGTGGATTTGATGAACCGTGTGTGCAAACCCTTTTTGGATTGTTTCGTCATTGTGTTTATCAATGATATTCTTGTCTACTCGAAGTTGAAAGCCGAACACGCGCAATATCTTCGCTTAGTTCTTGAACTTCTTCCAGCCAATCGCCTCTACGCCAAGTTCTCCAAGTGTGAATTTTGGCTCGAGGAAGTCCAATTCCTCGGTCACATCGTTAACAGCCAAGGAATTCAAGTCGATCCCGTGAAGATTGAATCTGTAAAGAGTTGGATTACGCCGAAGAATCCATCTGAAATCCGTTCTTTCCTCGGATTGGCGGTCTATTACCGTCGATTCATCGCCGACTTTTCTAAAACGCCATGCCTCTCACTGCCCTAACTCACAAGGACAAACCTTTTATTTGGGGCTTTGACCAAGAGGACGCCTTTCAAACTCTCAAGTATATGCTTTGCAACGCCCCTGTTCTCGCACTTCCCGACGGAAACGACGATTTCGTTGTTTATTGCGATGCCTCTAACCTAGGTCTTGGTTGTGTTCTTATGCAACGAGACAAGGTTATCGCATATGCATCTCGATAACTCAAAATCCACGAGAAGAAGTACACTACCTACGATCTCGAACTCGGTGCAGTTGTTTTTGCGTTAAAGATATGGCGACACTACCTTTATGGTACAAAGTGTACGGTCTTCACCGATCATAAGAGCCTACAACACATCTTGAACCAGAAAGAACTGAACATGCACCAATGCAGATGGGTTGAACTTCTCAACGACTATGATTGCGAGATACGCTATCATCCAGACAAGGCAAACGTCGTAGCCGATGCCCTCAGTCGACGAAGCTATTTGCATAGTATTCGTAATGATCAAGCCCAAAACAACCTTGAAGCCTTAATCCGCGACGCACAGCATGCATGCTTCATTAAGAATACCTTGAAACAGGAAATGAAGTGTGCTGCCGAAACTCAGCTTGTGACTAAATCGAACGGTATCTTTCATTATCTCGACCGCATTTGCATTCCTAGCCGCAATAACCTCAGGGAGATATTGATGACCGAAGCCACAAATCTCGATATTCCATTCACCCCGGTGCCGACAAGGTATTCCAGGACCTCCGTTCTAGGTATTGGTGGTCGGGCATGAAAAAGGATATCGCTCTGTATGTGTCGAAATGCCTAATTTGCTCGAAAGTTAAGGCCGAACATCAACGACCCTCTGGTTTACTCGAACAACCTGAAATCCCGATGTGGAAATGGGAAAGTATAGCTATGGATTTTATTACAAAACTCCGCCGCACGCCCTCTGGTCATGATAGCATTTGGGTTATCATTGATCGTCAAACGAAATCTGCTCATTTCATTCCGATACGAGAAGACTTTAAGGTTGAACGATTAGCACGAATCTATACCGACGAAGTCATTTGTCGACACGGGATGCCACGTGACATCATCTCTGACCGCGATGGTTGTTTTACCTCACGTCTCTGGGTGACATTCTAAGCCGCACTCGGTACGACTCTCAATCTCAGTACCGCGTTCCATCCCTAGACCAACGGTCAGACTGAGCGCACGATCCGCACCCTCGAAGACATGCTTCGTTTGCGTTATAGATTTTGGTGGTAATTGGGATTCGCATTTATCTTTAGTAGAATTCTCGTACAATAACAGTTATCACACTAGTATTCAAATGGCACCCTTTGAGGCACTATACGGTAGAAAATGTTGATCGCCTATTGGATGGCTCGAGATCGGAGACGCACAGATCACCGGTCCCGAGTTAATACAAGAAAGGATAGACAAAATCCTCCAGATAAGAGACAATCTCCTGAAAGCTCGAAGTCGTCAAAAGAGCTATGCCGATAAACGCCGCAAGCCCCCTGAGTTCGAAATTGGAGATCACGTCCTCTTAAAGGTTTCACCTTGGAAATGGGTGATCCGATTCGGCAAGAAAGGGAAACTAGCGCCACGATACGTGGGCCCCTTTAAGATTCTGGAAAGAATTGGTAAAGTGGCTTACCGACTCGAATTACCTGTTGAACTCAGCAACGTACATCCGACTTTCCATGTCTCAAACCTCAAAAAGTGTCTAGCTGAAGAGAATCTTCATGTACCTCTTGAAGATTTGCAAATAAACGAGACTCTGCACTTCGTGGAAAAGCTAGTAGAAATCATGGATCGAGAGATCAAGAAACTTCGATGCAGTCACATTCCCATTGTGAAAGTCAGGTGGGAAGGCAAACGCGGCGCCGAGTTCACTTGGGAACTCGAAAGTGATATGAAAGCAAATATCCACACCTCTTTGTTACATCTGCTACTTAAATTTCAGGACGAAATTTCCTAAAGTAGGGGTGACAGTAACAACCAGACTTTTCGGATTGTTATCCGTTTGCTACTTACTTCGATTTGTAACCGTTTTGTACTCTGAGATTCGATATAAACAAAGGTTTATGTTACACTAAATACATTTTCATCACACAGCACCACTGCACGCTTAAACGCTTTATATTCGCAAACGCTCAACACTAATGCAACATGAATCATAGAGAATTATGCTATTTTACTTGCCGAGTGTGTTTCTTTGTTCGGTAACCACTCTCGCCTACGTACTTGCTTATCGCGCTAGATCGCTAAATCGCAAACGCTGTTAATAGAAGTAATGTTATGGTGTGTGTTCTTATATGCTTTACTTGTGTGTGCTTTATATGTTTATGGATTATACTCGCAACCCGGTTATCGCACCGAAACGTAACACAACGCAACACTTAATATGTTGCTAAGACACCTAAGGTACTCATACTAGCTAACGCAACAAAACGCACCAAACGAACATTCTACACCCGAAACGAGAATTAACTATACAAAACTCAGTCGTCCGAATGGGCCATTCGTTCGGATGAAGCCCAATTGTTCGGATGGGGCTCATCCGTTCGGATGGGGTCCATCCGGAAACAGCGCATCCGGATATAACTAGCCCTCACCCCTCAACTATAAATAGAGGACTTGTGTCTTCATTTCAACTCTTCTAATCCTCTCATCCGCTCTCGGAGATTCCGGCTGAAATCAAGACTTGTTGTAAACATTCTCTTAGATTTCAATCATCATTCTACCTCTACTCCATCTTCTTTTATCATAATCACACACACACACACTTTAACTTTTTCTCAAAACATTGATTCTACATACCTCGAAGATGGTTTCCACTTGTTTTGCCTAGGCTAACTACTGTAGAGCATCATTCAATATATTCTCTAAAAGATTTTCGAGTTTTACAACTTATTTATGAACTCCTTTTTTATTTTTATGCAATATTGGTGAAATCGGAAACCCGTCAGCCTCTTGGCACCTCTCATTGTCGAAGAGCCGACTCTAGGGTTGATTTCCACCAAGGAGGTGGTCCGAATTACATGTCAGACATGGATCTCCATCAAGAACAACGCATCCGGCCGAATGGGCTATGCCCATCTACCCGAATGAACTTGACCCAATATTCTCTATTGTTTTGATTTCGTTATTGTACCTGTCTTCATTAACCAGAACATTTTTTAGAAAAAAACTTTAACAATTTTTAACGGTTCACAAACAATCACAGTACATCCGTCCGAATGGACCATGTCCATCCACCCGGATAGACTTTGCACCCACTCTAAATCTTTTCGCTCTGTTTTAAAACATCAGTTATGCATCAGATTGTTTTCCTTCCAACAAAATAACCATCCATCCGAATGGACAAAGCCCATCCGTCCGGATAGACTAAGCCCATCCATCCGGATAGACCATGTTCATCCATCCGGATAGACTGTTGGACACTTAACTCGCTTTATACCACACTCGACACTCCGATTTTGACCGCTTCAGCACTTAGGAAGACTTACACTTCTGTTTCCGTACGCAGGCTGATCCGGCGCTCCCTTCAATCCAACCAGACCGTGTTTAGCCGTTAAACACGCACTGTGAGTATACTCGAACCCTTTTTCGCTTAACGCACTTTTGGGTGTTACATGCGTTCTCTATCAAAACACACAACACTTAAACTCTTATTAAACGCTAACCTCACTTGCATGTTATACATGATTAGATGAATACTTGTTGCTATGTTACACAGTGTTGACTTGCCCTACAGCCCTTAGCAACAATAGTACTATAGTTTGGACTCAGTACCTGTTTATTCAGGGGTTGTTAAGGATTACATACTTTACTTCACGTGTTCGCTTCGGTGAACATGTGTCGCGCATACTCTACTCGGAGTCATGTGGTTGGCTTGTATCATTGTTGATGGCTTACTTGATTCGCCCGTTACGTGTTACATTCTGGTTATGTGTAAATGCTTTTTATACTATATTTATGCTAAACTTGTGTACTCACCTTTACATTATTGTATGGACTTTATTTTAATGTATGTGACAGGTTGATGGATCTTTTTGCTGCAAATGGATAGGTCCCCTAGAAACTCACAAAAATCTAAGTTGTCAAATTTTGATTTGTTTGAAAGACTTGTTATCTGTTATGACTGTTTGTTGAAATGTTTGTTTCTTAGTATGGGATACTGAACCTTTTAAATATTGTCACTAAATAGTTGTTATGGATTCTTTTGAACAATCTGATTCGCTTAGTGCTGCGCCCCGATGATTCCGCCATCAGTTGGGGTGTGACATTAGATGATACCCCCCTCGTGTTGGGACAACCGTTCATAAAAACCCATCAAACCTTAGTCAACCGGAAGCAAAACAACCTACCACTTCAATTAGGGGCTGACAAAAGTTACGTCAATCTTGCCAATCAATGAAATATCCAATTGGCAATGACGACCCCCTAATTGAAGATGAAACAGAGCCACCCGATTCGGAAGAAACAGAGGAACAACTCACTGAAGAGGAAAACGTCATCGAACAAACCTTTTCGGCCATCGACCTTAATAAGAAGAAAATAAGCGGTCTCTTGAAGACCCACCGTCACTTGAACTCAAGGAGCTACCAAAAGGTCTAGAATACGCATTCTTGGACGAGCATGGTAAGCTCCCGGTCATCATTTCTTTAAAACTAACCCTTTTGGAAAAAAGAAAAATTAATAAAACTTTTGGAAAAAACATAAAAAAGCAATCGCAAGGAAACTTTTGGACATGAAAGGCATCAGTACTTCCATGTGCACGCACAAAATTTTAATGGAAGATGGCTATAAAACGGTAATACAACCACAAAGAAGAGTAAATCCTAACGTACAAGAAGTGGTTAAAAATGAAGTCATCAAGCAACTAGATGCCGGACTCATCTACCCTATCTCCGATAGCCCATGGGTAAGACCCGTCCAAGTAGTACCAAAAAAGGAGGTATGACGGTAGTAACAAATGAAAAAAAATGAACTTATACCGACAAGAACCGTCACCGGATGGAGGGTTTGTATTGACTATCACAAATTAAACGATGCAACAAGGAAATACCACTTTCCTTTGCCATTCATCGACCAAATGCTAGAAAGACTATCTGGTCATAAAGTTTAATGTTTTTTAGATGGTTTCTCCGATTATTTTCAAATTCCCATATCACCGGATGACCAAGAAAAAACAACTTTTACATGTCCCTATGGAACCTTTGCTTATCGACGCATGCCTTTTGTTCTATGCAATGCCCTCGCAACATTTCAACGTTGCATGGTGACTATTTTCCACGACATGATAGAAAAAACCATGGAAGTTTTCATGGACGATTTCTCTATCTTTGGAGATACATTTGACCAATGCCTCGATAACCTTGAACGAATGCTACCCGATGTGAGGAAACTAACATCACCCTTAATTGGGAAAAATGTCATTTCATGGTAACTGAAGGAATAGTACTCGGTCATAAAATCTCGAGCGAAGGAATGGAAGTTGATCGGGCAAAAATAGATACTATTTCTTGATTACCTCCCCTATCCTTCGTTCGAGCCATTCGAAGTTTCCTAGAACATGCCGGATTTTATAGGCAATTTATCAAAGACTTTTCAAAAATCTCTAGACCTATAATAAAACTACTTGAAAAAGATGTCCCATTCATCTTCAACAAGGAGTGTAATATAGCTTTTCTTGCACTAAAAGAAATGCTAGTCAATGCACCAATCATGATAGCGCCCGATTGGAAATTACCTTTTGAAATCATGTGCGACACGAGCGACTTTGCAGTTGGAGCCGTCTTAGGACAACGAAAAGAAAAACATTTTCACCCAATATACAACTACCAAAAAAGAGTTACTAGCCGTAGTATTTGCTTTTGATAAATTTTGTTCCTATCTTGTGCTTTCTAAAACAATAGTCTATACGGACCACGCCGCCATTCGATACCTCTTTAAAAAACAAGATGCCAAACCACGTTTGATCCGGTGGATTCTTCTCCTCCAAGAATTCGATATTGAAATAAAAGATAAACGAGGAGCTGAAAACACCGTTGCTGATCACTTATCTCGCTTAGAAGATCCCGCTTTGGAGCTAACTCAGGAAGAGCTCATCAATGAAAAATTCACCACTGAATCCTTAGAAATGGTCGAATATCAAGAAGAACCATGGTACGCCGACTATGCTAACTATCTCGCTAGTGGCATTTTAGTCAAAGGATGGTCACATCATCAAAGAAAAAAATTCTTTGCCGATGTCAAACACTATTTTTGGGAAGATCCATATCTTTTTAGAATATGTGCCGACCAACTTATCCGAATGTGCGTCCATGGTCAAGAAGCAAGAAAGATTCTTCTCCATTGTCACAAAGGACCATATGGAGGACATCATGGAGCAACGAGTACCGCATGTAAGGTATTCGATTCAGGATTTTATTGGCCAACCATCTATAAGGATACACGCAATTTAATTAAAACATGTGACGCTTGCCAACGAACATGTAATATCTCATCAAGAAATGAAATGCCTCAAAATGGCATTCTTATTTGTGAAATCTTTGATGTTTGGGGTATAGATTTTATAGGATCTTTCACACCATCAAAAGGGAACAAATATATTCTTGTGGCAGTCGATTACATGTCCAAGTGGGTCGAAGCCGAAGCTCTTCCAACTAAAGATGGGAGAGTTGTGGTAAAATTCCTAAAACTATTATTCTCTCGTTTCGGCCCTCCAAAAGCACTCATCAGTGATAGAGGTACCCATTTTTGCAATTACCAATTAAACAAAATTCTAACAAAATATGGGGTCTATCACCGCCTTTCAATCGCTTACCATCCTCAAACCAACGGTCAAGCCGAAGTAACCAATCGAAGGTTAAAAAGAATCTTAGAAAAAATCGTGGGTCAAAATAGAAACGATTGGGGAGATAAATTAGACAATGCTTTATGGGCCTTCCGAACAGCCTATAAAACACCAATAGGCACTACCCCATATAAGCTCGTCTATGGAAAAAATTGTCACCCCTCAGTAGAAATTGCACACAAAGCATACTGGGCATTAAAAAACGTAAACCTAGACCAAGAAACTTCCGATAAAAATTGATTTTATCTGTTAAATGAATTAGATGAAATGAGAAATCAAGCATACTCCAACTCTGAAATTTATAAGGAACGCATGAAAAACTTACATGATAACATAAGCAAACCTAAAGAATTTCAGGAGGGGGATCAAGTGCTCTTGTTTAACTCCAGACTTCGGTTGTTTCCTAGAAAACTCAAGTCTAGGTGGTCAGGACCTTTTTCCATTACCCAAATCTTTCCACATGGCGCCGTAGAAATTAAGCCTCCAAACGGTGAACCTTTCAAGGTAAACGGACAAAGGCTTAAGCTTTACAGAGGCTTTCTTGAGGATGAGGAAGTTGAAATTACACTCCAAGAGGTAGATAAGTGATCGGAAACAACCAAACGTTAATTGTAAATAGGCATGTTTTTCTTTTTAGTTATATTGTAGGTACATTTGGAGAGCATCATCCTTGAGATTGGACGAGAAACAGGTAAGTAACAAAAAGGAAGGAACCCTCAGAGAAATGGTCACGCACACACGCAAAATAAAAAACTTGTTACTGGCACTTTGACCACGGAGCCGTGCCCACCAGGCACGCCCCCGTGCCCAAATCCCCAGTAACAAAAAAAATATATAATGTAGGACCGATATTGTCAGTCTAATGAGACAATTGAAGCTAGAACCTACACATTATGTGGCGGAAACACATAATATGCATGAAACGAATCAGAAACGGAGTAGAAACAGAGTAGATATACTTTTAAACACTTTTCTCATTCAATATTCAGAAAATACAAGGTCAGCAGTTCGGCACCTATGACATGAACATTACTGAATGAGAACATACACAAGGGGTATTTATAGTCCATGGGGTTTCGCTCATATGGTCTGACACATAAGCGAAATCTCATACAACTGATTTCGCTTATGTGTCACCATGACATAAAAGCGAAACCTCTTACAACTTTTCAAACTAAATATCAATCTAACCCCTGTAATTACATAATTAAGCACATTTAAACCCCTATACAAGATAAACTATGACTAAGACGCAGGCTCTAGACATTATGCACTAACAAACTCCCCCTTGGATATAGCCGCAGTCTTCGTCTAGTCTTCAGGGTCTTCACAATGACTTGAATATTTCTTCTCTAGGCTTAGGTTTCCTTGACAACATCTTCCTAAGCTTTTCATTATCATCAGCTCTTTTCTTTTCTTCAGCAGCTTGCCTTTGAGCAAATGTCTCCCGAAGATATCTATCTTTTTCTTCACGAGCTTTACGTTCCTTTTCAGCTTTCCTTTTGACTTTCTTCTCCAATGCCCACCAAGATGACTTCCATTTTGTTTCAGAATTGATATTCTTTTGAAAACATACATTCACAACTCTCTGAAACTGCAAAGCTTGATCCTTATCTTCAGGTGAATAATGAATCTTGTGTATAAACAAGCATTCAATATCCTTTTTAGAACAATTAACTAACCACATTGGATCAAAAACTTTAATCTCTCTCAGCTCATTCCCAGCTCTGTAAGTAATCACAGCTTCAGTAGTTAAACAGCTGTATACCCAGTGAAGAAATCCTTTATAAAATTCCTGTTCCATCGATGGCACTGGAATAATCTTCATGGTTTTCGGCTTCTTGATATTCAAAACCCTTTCCTCTTCACCTGTTTCTGAATTAACTTGAGTAATAACTTTCGGACGATGTGGCTTCCATACTCTGAAATCTCTTAAAGCTTCAAAACGAATGAAACCCCACATTGCGATGTCATTTTTTCTCACCTGATAATCCAATATTCTAACTTTTGATAACTCTTCGACATCCCACCACGGAAGTGACATGATATCATAAAGCTTCTCAAAATATTGAACACCATCTTCCCTTTTGATCACATAAGCATTTACGTGCGGTAGAAAACCCCAACTCACTATGTCTCCCAAAGAAACTTTTCTATCTTTTTCATAGAACTTCAGCGGTCGTTTGAATTTCCTGTCATGATTAACTTTAAACCACTTCTTCCTTTCCTCTTTATCCAAATCTCTCTTCGTTCCATCAGGATTGTAATCTTTCAACACTTCAGCCACCTGTCTTCTCAATTCATCTCTATTTTCCTTTGAGAAAAATTCCATTAACGTAGGCAACTGTGATGTATCTTCAACAGTATCATCATCATCATCTTCCCAATCTTCTACTTCAACACGATCATAAAGATCTGCATCTTCAACATACCGATACTTATACTCATCATAATGATTTACATCGAATTCATTCAGCTCTTTCTCTAAATCAGAATTCAATTCATTTTCAAAATCAAACTTTTCCTTTGGATCATCTCTTTTCATCATTTCTCGTATCGTTTCCAAAGTATACGTGTGGAAGTGTTCACCTTCTTCTCGATATGTATCCAATCGTAAAACCAAACCTTCTTTCTGAGTATCCTGAGGATCAATAGACTCCCCCTTACTCTCAGCATCTCTTGGCTCTTCATTCACTGAATCATTCATAAAATCATCAACGTTTGATTCATCAGATCTCTTTGTCATTATAAACCCTGACGCATCAGCACCATCATCATTGTCATCTTCATCAGAACTACTTCTTGCAGAAATCACATCATCTTCTGCATCTTCTTCATCTTCATCATCTTCATCATCCTCTACATTCTCTCCAATAAGAAGATCATCAATTTCAACATCAGCATCAAAAATACCAGAAATTGCTGTAAGAGGACGAACATTCAGAATATCATCAGAAACATCAACTGGAATAATAGCTTTTTCTTCAATTTCAGGACCCTTTCCCTTATCTTTCATTTGCTTATCAATTTCAGCCTGTTTCTTAGCTTTCTCTTCATTACGAACAACTTCATTGTATTTCAACTCTAAAGATGTACCCACCAACTTTTCCAACACTTTCTTCATCATTCTGCTTTCATGTTCATTTCGTGCTTTCATTTCCTCCAACTCTTGATTTTTCAACTCATAGTATTTGAGATGTTCATCCCTGTTCTTCTTTTCTTCCAACAATTCTGCAATCTGAACTTTCATAATATCCATCTCGGCTTCATTAGATTCTATTTTCTTCAGCAAAGACTTGTTTTCAGCTTCAGTTGCTTTTACTCTCAATTCAAGAACTTTTTCACGATTTTCCATCTTTTTACCCTCAGCTGCTAACTTCTTGTTTTCATCAGCTATAACATCAATTCTCTTTTCAACATGTATGATTTGTTCATCTGTTGCAAAGGTAATATTTCCAATATCATCAAGAGAAACATTCTCAGGAATACCAGAAAAAGTTTTATAACTAGAAGAACCAGGTGTTGTTTGAAGAATAGGTTGTGAAGAAGGTGGTGTTTGGATATTAACTTGTGGAGTAGAAATAGGTTCATGTGGTGGTGAGAGATGTGGTGGTAAAGTTTGATGTAGTGGTGTGAGATGTGGTGATGAATGAGGTGGAATAGGTTCAGATGGTGGTATAGAATGACTGGTTTCTTTAGCTGTTTTCTTTTTCAAGACAATTTTTGGAATCTTGATTGTTGGACTAACAACTTGAGTCTTCTTCTGAGCAACTTTCTTTCGAGCTCCTCTCTTCTTTATACCACTATCCGGAGTTTGAGATTCAGATACATGTTCAGGTGATGGTTCGTAAGCAGCATCATCCTTCTCTTGTCTCTTTCTCTTTCTTAACAACTTCTCTTGTTCAGCTGCTTCTTTAATTTTTCTTTGACGTGCAATTTCATCAATGGTTTCATCAGAAGAACTAGAAGAACTTTCATCAACATCTTCAATCACTACATTGTCAGCAGCTTTACTTTGTTCAGGAACAGATTCACAAATCTCTTTCAAAAACTCTGTAGATCTTGGAGAAAAATGAATATCTCCTTCAACATTTGTTTCAATTTCAGTTTCAGCTTCAATGTTGATTTCAGCTTCAGTTTCAACATTAGCTACTGCTTCTGCTTCAATTTCTGGTTCATCAACTAATAGTGTTTTTGTATTTTTCTTTTGTTTTTGCTTCTTTTTAGGCTTTGAAGACGACCCTTCAACATTAAACACAATTGGTGTAGCTGGCCTTTGCCTTCTGCCTGTAGCTTTCACAAACCAGTTGTTCTTTGAATCTTTAAAATCAATCAAAGTCTTTAACTCATCTTGATAAGCAGCCTCTTTCCTTTCTTCTTCATTTCTCCAATGTTGATGATTTATTGGATCAGGATCAACATAGTTAGCATTACTAATGAATCCAAAGAATGAAGCTACAAATGTAGGTTCTGGATGGTTTTGATGATATCTCACAAGTTGCTTCAGAGAATCATTACTCATGTGAGTTTGAACCAGCAAATCATTATTCATGTCTCTCACAATATCTGGATACGCACGATCTATCACCATCTGAATGAAACGAGGATAAATCCAAACTTTGCTCTCTGATGTAATATTCTCCACCATGTAGTGAAACACAAGATGTGAGAAATTGTACTTCTTGTTAAGCACCAAAGCAACAACCATATTCATCTGATAGTCTCTCATCGTGTCATAACTACCTTTGGTGTGGCTGAGAGCCATTAACACACAATGAATCAAAAATTTATATGGCTTTTGAAACTTAGACTTCAAATAATTTCCAGCATTCAATGCTCCTGAATATCCCATCCTTAACATGCAACCCTTCACCATCTTCTCAGGAAACCTGATAGGCGAGTTAACTTCATCCGGAAAGTTCACTATTTCTCGAATAAGAGCTTCAGTTACAATAATCCTCTGATCCTTTCCATGAACTTGAACTATTGAAGAAATTTCTTTCAACTCATCGTCATATGTTGCATTCTCCCAGAAACTACGTATGTGAGACTTGAATACTGGTCGTTGATCAGTTAACGCCTTTTGAATTGGAAGACGACGCATGAACTTCAAGATACTGTGAAATTTAGACAATTCTGTATGTTTTTCTTCATCGAAGTCACAAGCACTGTTGTGAAGCGGATCAAAAACAGTCAAAGATCCCTGCATATACCACATATTACACAAAAATTAAACATTTTGAACAAAAATATCAAATTTCATACAAGTGTTCATATAAACGAACCCCTATGGACACTTGGGTGAAATCAGACTGATGACACAAAGGCGATACCACACATATGACACTTGGACGAAATCATCAGTTCATGTTCATTAAAGCAGAATCATCCAATAAGTCATAAAAGCGAAACCTATCAATACCCTAAAAGCGATACCTATCTGTTTATGACCATAAGAACGATACCTCTAAAAATTCAACCAAAATCAAAATTGATGTTTTCAGTTTGTAGATCACTTAATTCCGATTCATGGGTTATGTTTTAATTTCATTTTTGATCAAAAATTCATCCCTAAAACTAACTTGTAATCTTTGTTCAAGTTCAAACACTATCAAACATCCAAATCTGAACAATCGAAACATATAATCATGTTTATCAGTTAAATCCGACCACACAACATCATTTTCATGTTCTGATTTAATCTCTAGAACCCTAGATCTAAGTTTCAAATATGAACATGACGCCGACACATTGATTTAAGAAGAAATAGATCAAATTAAGAACAGATCTACCTTGCCCATATCAAATATACTGATAATAAACACAATCAAAGTGAAATTGGGCAGCAATTCAACTCTTAGAACAACAAGTTAGGGTTTCGTTCAGAAAGAAACCACAAAAGCGAAATAGCAGAAATGACGAATAAGCGAACCCCCTGCCTATTTATATCATAGTGGTTCCGCTCATGTGTCCTTGATATAAGAGCGGACCCATGTGTTCACAAGAGCGAAACCTGATTTGGTCACATGAGCGATATCTCCACTTGGACATTAAAGCGAAATCACAAGTTCAACTTTTAAATTTTTCAATTTTTAACCTTTTCCGATCAAATATGTTCACACCCAGTTAATCAAATTCAAATTAATGACCTTGACTAACTGCTTAGTCTACCAAGTCCAACTGAATGACCTTGGTTGACCGAATTATGAAGCACATCTTTTGTTTTGATTTGAAATTAGTTCAATTTAATGAACTTTTTGACTTTTAAACTTTTTCAAACTTTCAAACATTCAAACATTTTACCAAATATAACTGCATCTTCAGCTTACCCAGCCCTCATCTCATCCAGACATGTTCCACAATAAGTTTTGATCTTTCAATCCCCAAAGTCAGTTGTCGAAAATAAGATGAAATCAAAAATCTTTTTGAATTTTTTTAAAAAAAATAAGCTGAAAATAAATTCAAGTAATCTGTACAAACAATATTTTTGTGAGCGTGTTAAGGGATCATATCAGCTGCCAACAAAATACAAGTACCGTTAAGCTGTTATTTCATTTTAAGCATTAAACAATTCACGTAGATTGCCGATATACTGATCCTTTTAAATTCTCACAAAACTTTCAATCTACTCGGGATACAGAATTAGTGTTTTAGAACTTAAACATCTACATGTGTCCCACCTCAGTATATACTCCCGTATCCAGACCCCAGTATTCAATCTTACAGGTGAGTATACCTAGATGATATCTGTCATGGAATAAATTATAGTACGAGGGCCGTGAGAGCTCAGGTCAATCTTTCGATACGCAGAGAGATGACGGCTTCGACTTTTGGTGGGTCCCCTTTGGGGATCTTCTTTTTCAACAGCACATGATTAACAATTTTGCAATGTGTTATCATTTTTTATGCTGAGGGGAGGCTTATATTTCAAAGCAGCGTAAAGTATTCTCCGGGGACTAGGTCAGAAATTTCTTTCAGCAGAAGTCCCGGGATAATACCCCAGATATCACTAAGCATAAAGACCTAGTATCTCAGAATATGGGACCCTTCAAACAAGATTTCAGGGGTTACCTATATATCCTGGAGGTGTTCCCCACGTAGACGCAAGTAAATTTTATGTTTATATCCCAAACTAATCTACTAATTTTGTAAAAACCTATCGGCACATCTTTAGTGAGACTGCTTAATTGCATTTTATACATTCCAATTCTTTAGCGTACTGCACCTGTCTAGCTGATGTACTATCATTTCCCTTTTATACACAAACTCATTTTTACTTTTTCAAAATGTTTTTGGTTTTTATAGATTTTATCATGTTTTTGTATTTTTCTGCACATTCTCCCCCTAAAACTAAAACATATTTTTGTGTTTTTGTTTTTAACGAAAAGCAGAAAACAAACTGTAAAAAAAATGACAACTTGACAAAGGTTCATGTCAAATCTCCACCCAAACCAGCTTCACATTCTTCCACCCTCCCAGACTGCAGATTTTTCAACCCATTAAGTTTCAAAAGATAATAAAATCTTTTCTTGTCAAATGGTTTTGTGTAAAAATCGGCCTTCTGTTCATCTGTGTGTACATATTCAATCCTGATTAATTTCTTTTCATAACAATCTCGAATGAAATGATGACGGATTTCAATATGTTTTGTTTTAGAATGATGAACTGGATTTTTGGTTATGTTTATCGCTGCTTCGTTGTCCACATATATCGGTGTATCTAAGAATTGCAAACCGAAGTCGCGCATTTGCTGTTGGATCCAGAGGATCTGCGAACAACAGCTGGAAGCTGAAACATATTCAGCTTCGCATGTCGAAAGCGCCACTGCGGTTTGTTTCTTACACTGCCAGGTAACGAGTCGAGTTCCGAAGAACTGACACCCAGCAGTGGTGGACTTAGCATTCTGCTTACAGCTACCGAAATCAGAATCTGCAAACCCAGACAAAGTAAAATCACCCCCTTTAGGATACCACAAGCCGGTGCTTGGGCAGCCTTTCAAATACCGTAGAATTCGTTTGACGATAGTTAGATGAGATTGCTTCGGGTTTGACTGATATCTCGCACATAGACATGTAGGATACATGATATCGGGCCGAGAAGCTGTGAGATACATCAATGATCCTATGATTGATCGATACAATGTTTCGTCCATCTTGACTCCATTCTCATCAGGACATATTCCATGGTTTTGAGCAAGAGGTGTTGATGCAGAACTACAATCAGTCATATCAAACTTGTCGAGAACATCCTTCACATATTTTGACTGATGTATGAAAATCCCGTCAGATAGTTGTTCCACTTGCAATCCCAAGAAAAATTTCATTTCGCCCATGGAGCTCATCTCAAACTTCTTTTTTATCACGACCTCAAATTCTTTACACAGCTCTTCATTTGTTGATCCGAAAATGATATCATCCACGTAAATCTGCACAATTAACAAATGGTTTTCTTTTTCTTTAATAAACAACGTACTATCTACTGTACCTCGTGTGAACCCGTTGTCCAGGAGATAAGACGAGAGCGTTTCGTACCAGGCTCTCGGGGCCTGGTGAAGTCCGTATAACGCCTTGTCCAGTAGAAACACCTTGTCTTTGTGCTTCGGATTCGTGAAACCAGGAGGTTGACCAACATACACTTCCTCACTGATCTTGCCGTAAAGAAACGCTGATTTCACGTCAAGCTGATACACTTTGAAATCCTTCCATGAAGCAAATGCCAAAAATATCCTAATAGCTTCCAATCTTGCAACTGGAGCATAAACTTCATCGTAATCAATCCCTTCTTGTTGGCTAAATCCTTGTACAACCAACCTTGCCTTGTTTCTGACTACGACTCCTCTATCATCCCTTTTACATTTGAATACCCACTTTGTTTTGATCAACTTTTGGTTTGGTGGCAAATCTACAAGTTTCCAGACGCCCAATTTCTCAAATTGTTGCAATTCCTCTTGCATAGCATTAACCCAACTCTCCTCTGTCAATGCTTCTCGATACGTCTTTGGCTCAATCTGTGAAATAAAACATTTAAAAGAAACATCTTTTTGAATGTCAGCAATCGAAGAATAGAAACAAGTAAGAGCATGATCAATTTGATGTCTAGTTTTGACACCACTTTGTAGATCGCCAATAATTTGTTCAGATGGATGGTAGGATAAAGTCCTCGGCATTGCAGTATCAGGCACATCAACTTCCGATTCCAAACTAGTTATATCAAGATCAACGGCTTGATCTTCAACTTCATTTGGATCCTCGTCAAAAGTCGGAGCGGGTTCCGCTTCTGAGTCGTCAGATTCATCGAAGGATTGAACTGTTTCCTCTGGTGGTTCGTGAGTTGTTCCACTTGGTCCTGCTTCATCATCGTGAGAACCCTCGGTGGGTTGAGGAACTTCTAGCGGTCTAGAAATGGGCTCTTCAGATACACCTTGCTGATAAAGATACATTAGAGCAATTTCCTCCTCACTCGGCTCAGACGGTAAATGAAACGACTCCCAGAGTTTATCGTAATCAAATAGGAATCTTTGTCCAGGAAGTTGTGGCGATGAAGTGTGCTTCTGACAATCTACATGTAGAACTTGTATCACCTTCCCCAAACATGGTACAAACACCCTTTTCAATGGACTGGCATATCCAACAAAGAATCCTTCATTTGACTTCGCACCAAACTTTCCGTCTTCATCAATGAACGTACACGGTGAACCGAAAGGTTCCAAGAACTCAAGATTCGGCTTGTAACGATGCAGCAACTCAAAAGATGTCTTTCCATACTTCTTGACAGTAAGAACTCTGTTCAGTGTATAGCATGCTGCAGATACGGCTTCACTCCAAAAGAAAATAGGTAACTTGGAATCTGCTAACATTGTACGCGCTGTCTCGATTAGGGTTCTATTCTTTCTTTCAGCTACGCCATTTTGTTGTGGAGTATACGGCGCACTGAATTCATGAAGAATTCCCTTTTCATTGCAAAACTCGTACATTCTGTTGTTTTTAAATTCAGTTCCATTGTCGCTTCTAATTCTCCGGATAGGCAATTTGTATACTGTTTCCATCTTCTTGAAAAGTATCATCAAAGACTCAAATGTTTGATCTTTCCGTTCTAAGCACACAACCCAGGAAAATCTTGAAAAATCATCTGTAACCACCAAGCAATACAAATCCCGGCTGATGCTCTTAACATTGACAGGCCCGAAGAGATCCATGTGCAATCTCTCAAGAGGTAACCTGACCGAATTCATGACCTTCAAAGGATGTGATTTCCTAACCTGCTTACCTTTCTTACATGCAATACAATCATCATTTAAATGAAAATTTTTAAAGTTCACGCCATCAACTAAATCATTATGAACCAAAAAATTCATTTTGCGAACATGAATGTGGCCCATCTTACGATGCCACATGATTGAATCTTTTTCTGTTGCTTTGTTTTTAGACACAAAACACTGTTTCTGATGAGACGTTGGCGTTGCTGTACTCATATCAAGATAATAAAGATCATACTCCCGTGGAGCACGCAACAGCACCATCTCATCAGGGATTTTAAACCCTGGTTTCAAAACTACACATTCAGTTTTTGTAAAATGTACACTAAAATCTTTATCACAAATCTGTGAAATACTGAGTAGATTGTTTGTCAATTCTACTATGTAGTTTACTTTGTCAAAGGATATCACACCATTTGTCAAAATTCCTTGACCAACAATTCTTCCACCTTGACTCCCAGCAAACCCTACATGACCTCCATTGATGGATTTTACATCATAGAGTAAAGCAAGCGTCCCAGTCATGTGTCGTGAAGCGCCACTATCCATGATCCATTTTGACAATATAGACTTGGGCAGCCCCTGCAATCATCATAACAAATTCATTCAAACAATGAACTCCATGACTTTTTTACTTCTGAAACATTTCCAAACACTACATCACACTTTTCATCAATCTTAGGAAAGTCAAATGTGACGTTTGGAACAACAGATTCTACTTTTGATTTTACCATATTTTCTTTGATAGGAGGAAACTCTGCAAGAAACTTATCAAGCTCAGATTCAAATTCTTGTTTATCATTAGCACCCACTTTTGATTCATAAAATTCCTTTACTCCTTTGACTTTTCTGTCAACCATTTTTCCAAAAATATTTTGAATAGTTGGATTAAAAGCTTTTGAATCAAACTTTAACTCATTCTCCATTTTCTTCAATCCAACTGATTGTGATTTAGTTTCACAAACTTTTGTTTCATTCTTCAAAATATTTTCCATCTTTTTCTCCTCAACCGATGGTTTTGATTTTTCAACCCATAATTGATTTTCAAAAATTTTCGTTTTTGGATAAAACTTTGAAGTCTTTTGAGACTTTGAAGATTCGCCAATCTCAAATGTCGATTTCGGCTTAACTTCCGACTTCAACGATTCACCCCTTTTTAAAATACGAATTGGAGAAACCATCGGTTTTTTGCCCTTTGTGTCAGTCGGAGATTTAGATCGTGGTTTTTGAACAAATGGTTTAATGACAGGTTTTTCAAAAATTTTCTTGCATTGTTTTGCCATATGTCCGATTTCGTTGCAACGATAACAAATTCTTTTGTCATACTCGACAAAAGTTGACTTGAACGACTCTTCTTTCATTTTCTTAGCCATATTGAAATCATCAACTGCTTTTTGACTGAAAATGTATTCCTTCTCATCATCCACACTTGGTCCAACAACAAAAACATCATTCATTTTATCTTTTGGCTTGACAACCTTCTTAGCCATCTTTTTCTCAAAACCAATTCCTTTGTTTTTAAAGTTGTTACCATTTTTCTTGTTATCATTACCATCCCATTCTTTTTTCCCAAAGTTGTTTACATGTGTTGTAACAAATGATTTTTTAGGTTTTGAAAAGAATTCTTTGTTATTAACCTCATCAATTTTCATTTCAACCAATTTGAAAACCTTTTCCACATTCTCAATTTTCACATTTTGAAGAGGATACTCGAAATCGGAGTAAAGTTTGTCTGTTCCAACCATAGTGTATACTACTATAATCGGATCATCATTCGCACTATTATCCGATTTCGGTATGAACCGTTCCAAGAAATTACCCTCATCTTCACATTCAGAACTGGAACTTTTCAAATGTGTTTTCACAGTTTCAAAATCTGAGTTATCACTCTCTTCATCTAACACTTTGTCAACAACGGTCTTTATAACCTGTGACTCATTGTCAGTATCGGACGGAGAGAATGTAACATCAATGCTTTCAGGCAATTCATTCTCAATTGTTTTCAACTTGAGATTCAATGCAGATTCCACCCCATCTGGATACTTCTGAGTGTAATGATTCCACATTGGGGGTGGAACACTGTTAAAGACCGGATCATCATATAGTTGCTGTGGCACAATCTGTTCAAGGACATATGATGAAGCCACATAACTCATCAATTTTTTATCAATTCGCTCATTTTCAATTTTAGTCAATTCCAATTCTTTTTTTAATGATGCGATTGTGTCAAGATGAAAATTAACTTCCACTTGTTTATCAAAAAGTGTTGCTTTTGCAAGTTTTGTGGCTTTATCATTTTCAACACTTTCATCTTTAATCATTTTGATTGATCTAGTTAGTGTATCATATGCTTCTTTAACTTGTCCTAAATCAAATTTTAACATGTCAGCATGTTCTTTCAATTCCTGAAACTTAGTGTCTTTTTCAAGACACTCCATGCACGGTTGTAAACACTTTTGGCATGGTGTTTCAGATATTGAATCCACTATCTCATCACATTCTGCTTCATGAACAGTTTCTAATACTAGTTTACCGACATCTTTTGACTCTGACTCAGACAATTTGACTGATTCGTTTCCTTGACCTCCAGATTCCTCTTGTTTGACAGACTCACTACTGACAGACTTAGACTCCTCAGATTCTGAGTCTACCTCTCTCAATTTAGCCATGAGAGCCTTGTCAGCAATTTCTTTCAAAGTTTCTTCGGTCATTTCCTTTGTCACATCGATCATTTCTTCAACAAATTCTTTCTTTTCATCATATCTTGGACACAATCCAGTCCTTGGTTCTTCAAAGAAACCTGCAAAAGATTCAAAAATTTTAGGAGGCATGATAGATTTCAAAGAACTAGCTAATACCTCCTTCTCAGATTGAGATTGATGAACTTCAGCAATTATTTCTTCAACATTGTTTGTATTTTCAGCAGAAACCTCTTCAGCAACTACAGAAACATCTTCAGTAACAATTTCCGGTTCAGACACTTTCTCAGAAATTTCCACAACTTCAGCCATCATTGCCTGTCCATCGCTACCGGGAATATATTTATCCCAGTTAAACCCTGCAGCTACCTTTTCATCGTCTTGATTCACGATCATTGCTTTTTCCGGTTTATTCTCAATTTGTGGCCTTTGAACAATTTGTTGTTGATTTGGTCGGTGATAAATTGCTTGCTTGTAATAGTCTTTGGTGAATGGATTCTGATGGTTGTTCACTTCACGATTTGGACACTCTCTCTTAAAATGACCACGTTCCTTACACTTGAAACACGTAACTTTCGATTTATCGAACCCTAACTTCTGATCAGGACCTGAGAGACTGTTTCTACCAGTAATCTCCATAAACCGTTGTGCTCTTCTAACCAAACTCGCCATGCCCCATTTTATATCAATCAGTTCAAGCTCCTCCGGGTCAATCTGGTCGTAATCCTCTTTGGTCATATCAGGATTACCAATCCTTCCCGCCACTAATCCTTCATAAGCCTCTAGAACGGAAGCAAGCATTGCTATGTGCTGTTTTGCGGCTTTTTCTGTGATCTCGTTTCCATTCTTTATATTCACCGCGATGTTGCAATGTACCCCAGAAACATAAGCCTGATTATTTGAACTTGTAGAGCTTTGAGGTGAAGACTGCTCTTGAGCTTTGAAGTTTGGATCATAGTTTGAGAATGGTGAAAAACTGCTAGATTGAGTAGTGTTTGCAGAAACACTTGAGGTATTATCAGCAATGAACCCTGTTTGTATTTTTGGACTTTGATTGGTTGAAACTGAAGGATTTCCTTTGTAATACAGAGACACATCTTGTTGCACATTTGCTAAGTTCATTTTCTTGATTTTCAACAATTCCAGCTCTTGAGCTTCAATTTTTTCTATGAATGCACTAAGATTCAAGTTTTCAAAGCCTGCACTGTTTTTCAACATCATCAGATATGTACCCCAACTTCAAAGCTCAAGAGCAGTCTTCACCTCAAAGCTCTACAAGTTCAAATAATCAGGCTTATGTTTCTGGGGTACATTGCAACATCGCGGTGAATATAAAGAATGGAAACGAGATCACAGAAAAAGCCGCAAAACAGCACATAGCAATGCTTGCTTCCGTTCTAGAGGCTTATGAAGGATTAGTGGCGGGAAGGATTGGTAATCCTGATATGACCAAAGAGGATTACGACCAGATTGACCCGGAGGAGCTTGAACTGATTGATATAAAATGGGGCATGGCGAGTTTGAGTAGAAACAGAGTAGATATACTTTTAAACACTTTTCTCATTCAATATTCAGAAAATACAAGGTCAGCAGTTCGGCACCTATGACATGAACATTACTGAATGAGAACATACACAAGGGGTATTTATAGTCCATGGGGTTTCGCTCATATGGTCTGACACATAAGCGAAATCTCATACAACTGATTTCGCTTATGTGTCACCATGACATAAAAGCGAAACCTCTTACAACTTTTCAAACTAAATATCAATCTAACCCCTGTAATTACATAATTAAGCACATTTAAACCCCTATACAAGATAAACTATGACTAAGACGCAGGCTCTAGACATTATGCACTAACATATAAATCGGCCACGGGGCCGTGCCTACCAGCCACGGGGTTGTGGCAATTCTGGAAATAAGGTATAAAACCCCTGTTCTTCACTTTTTCAACACAAACCATGACCCGTTTCTCTGGAGCAGCAGGTTCCTGCCCTTTTTCCGCCGATTTTCGACGATCTTCTACCCAAATCCGTCAACAAGGTGTGATTCTAACATCATATTTAGTTAGATTAGCACTTTGCATGTAGAATAACATAAAAAAATTGGGAAAAATCTAGGGTTGTTGAACTAGACCCGTGCCAATCCCAAATTTTTGCCTAGATCTTGTTACTAGTAGTTAGTAGAAGTGTTTTGAGAAGTAAATGACCAAACATTGTTAGAAAAATCATATTGTTCAAGCAGTTCTTCATAAACCCTTGTTCATAACCGAAAAACTTAAAAATCGAAGGGGTAAACAAGTGTTTTGTGCAAAATTGATGCTTGGGGTTTGATTTTCGGGGTAAACCGCACATGATGAACCAAATATTTTGAATTTTTCGAAGCCGGCTCAAAAACTTTAAATTTTGGGTTAACAGAAGGTTCACCACGGGGCCGTTCCCACTAACCACGGGACCATGGGCACCCCAGACTTTAGACACGAGGTCGTGCCCAGAGGGCACGGGGCCGTGTCTAGACCCCCCTGATTTCAATTTTTGCATAATTTTTAACACGCCAATTGTCTTACTAGTTCTTTCTTGCAGGAATGGCACCAAATAAGTTTATGTGATTCAAAACTGTTGAACCTGAGTATCAAAACCAGTTTGAAGTACTACAAGCAAGGTACAAGGAACCACCACGACAAGTGTGTTATGATACACTTGAGACTGTGGGGCAAAGGGAGAGATACGACGCTCTGATTACTGGTCCACTCCGTATCTTTTTCGAGACTCAACTCAGATCAATCCATAAATACAACATGGAGTTTTTACGCATGCTTACTTTCAACAAGAATGAGCAGGATCTGTTTGACTCTGATACAGTTCAGTTCAGGTGTAGGGGAGAATGGTATAGCATTTCCATTGCCCAGTTCGGCGTGAATATTGGGCTATACACTGAAAAAGACACAACCGAGCCAAACTTCACAGAAGCTGTCCGTGAACTCCTGGATAACCTAAGACAAGCTGCCTGGGCACTGATCGGGGAAGGCCATTATAATCCGAGTTCTACAAAGAGCACAAAAAGGGACCTTCTTGTGTGATACATTCATTGGGTCCTTAGCAGCTCTTTGTGCCAAAGGAAGGATAGTGGTGGGGTGGTGAACCTTCGCAAGCTTACTTGCCTGTATTGTGTCGTAAATCACCAACCCATTGATAGAACATGGCCACCAATGCCACCGTCGATGCCCGAACACCGATATTCTTTGGAGGATGGATCGCCAAGTTATTCAAGAACTATATTAGGCGCACTCCGGGTGGATTCCACAAAGGTGTGGGCGTGACACGTGCCGACCTTGCCTTATGCCGAAGCTTGAATCTTATCATCGATTGCAACAATTGCTTCATGCGCTTCAAAGATGCACGTGGCTGGGTGTGGAATCCAAATGACCCGGACGAGGTCCTTGAAATCGAAGACAACCCCAACCGTCCTCGATATATGGGTCCTTCCCAGGCTCCTCCTCTCAAGTTGGAGGAGATTTTCCTAACCTACACAAATTATATAATATTATGCAGGAAACACTCCAAGTGTCAAAGAATGCCTACAGCTTGGGACAAAGCTCAAGCAGCCAGATTGGGAGCATGGAACGCAACATCTTTAACATGCAAAATGATATTACATACATCCGATAGCACATGGCGTATCAAGACGAAGAGGAGGAGGAGGAAGGCGAGGACATGGATTCGGATTAGGAAATGGTGGTGGTGGGTAACCGATCTATCCTTCAGGTTATCTCTCTTTAACCCTTGAACAATCTGGTACTTTCCGGACTGCATCCTGATGGATAATTTGCTTCTCCAGTCAATGTATGTTGATCCTAGAAAGAGATACCCAAACTTAATATGGCAAGTGATTTCAATAAATGAGAAAGTAATGTGCGGAACTAGAAATCGGACTTTCAAGAAACAAGATATAGAATTTTTCAAGTGTATTAAATGACTTTGCAAATACAAAGTTATTAAATATTACAAAACGAATACTCAAAGAATTCTAAGTGAAGGGCAATGGAGTTTTTGTGTGTGTATTGAATGCTAAGCACAACTCATTTAACCTTCGGAGTTTGACATCTCTATTTATAGAGAGTTCAGATCTGAATAAACAATTGTTTATTCAGCACTTGCTCTGCACAAAAGGACCTTCTTGGCATATTCATTGAATCGGTTATGGCCAACTTGTTCCTTTTTGGGTTTGTGTCAGGCCTTATCTTGAAGACAAGTGGGCCTACCAAATTTTCTGGTGACTACTTACCAGAATTCTGATGAACAAGTTCATCAGATTTCTGGCGATCAGACTATACCAGATTCTGATGATAAATACCAGATTTATCATCAGACTTCATCGGAAAAGGTTTTGGTTTGATTGTCTTCTTTCTTTTGATCTTCTCCTGATTCTTAAGTTGAAGATGTATCCTTCTTTTCTTTTTGTCAAGATATTATTTAAGCGTCTTCTTAGTAATACTCCTTGACTGTATCTTCATCTGATGATCATGAAGATCATCTTTTTCTTCAATACTTATACTTAATGTTTCCTAACAATTTCCCCCTAAGTATTGTAAGAAAAATGAACTACCTCATGAACCAAAATATATTTTCCAAACAGTGGAAATTTAAATTTTGCAAATCAAGTAAATTACTACTATTCTGAAAACAAATTACATGATGAAATAAAGTTTAAACAAACATGTTCTTCAAAACAGCTTTACTCTTTTGTGTACATCTCCAGCCTTCATTGTCTTCTTGTAAGAGATGTATTTCTTGCAGATATAATACATATCTTTGTACCAAGTTCTTGCTTGTATCCATTCTTCAATCATTTGTTCAATTTCCTGCCTTTGATTTTCTCTGTTCATTCCAATCTTCTAAAGTTGTTCCTGTCTCTTGTTCATGCATTTCATAATAAACTCCAGTGTCTGATTTGAGTACTTATAGATATCAACACTTCTGAATAGAGCCTTGTTCTTCTCAAAATCTCTGTAGACTACACTGTAGTTGTGTCTATCTCTTATCATTGGTAGTTCAATGATGTCTCCAGATCTTGCATTTTCTATTAGCTCTGAGGGAATGCTTGTGTCTGGTGCATTGAGATATACCTTTTTGTTATGCACATAATCATAGTTAATGCATAGATCAAAGTTAGAAAAAGCTACTCTTTCAAATAGCTTTATTCCAGCATTATATACTTTTCAATGCTCTTCTGATTTCTTTTGTGTTTCTCTTTTCTTTTTCATAGTGATCCTTCATGAACAGAATGTCTAGAGGATGCAATTTATCAGCAAGGTTCCATCAGTCACTTTCTCTTCTGCACCATTTTCCCTGAGAAGTGTGTATCTGTTCTGCAGATAAGTTCCTCCAACACCATCAGTTCCAATTTTGACTTCATCCACTTTCATGATTCTTTTTATTGGATTTTCATTGGTGTAATGAATGCTTCTTGGACCTCTTTCTAACCTCTCTTCCCATATAGCCATTCTGTAAGGAGTTGGTGGCTTTTCTGGTACATCTTCCTGAGTCCAATAATATTTCACCAGATTGTATTCAGGGAAGATCATAATATCCCTGTCAATCTCTCTAACCATGACAGATTGAGTTTCAGAGATTTTTATTTTGACAATCTGTGGTCTTCTTGAATCAGCTTCTTCTTCCCATTCATTCATTGTTTCCAGGTTCATCATTTTACTTATGGCAGTGTCATCAGAAGAAGTTGGGTTTGGACCAGTTTGAGAAGTTTTGAGTTTCAAATTTGAGATAACTTGAGGTATGGAAGTTGCTAACCTTTTCAGCATTTCATCTTTTGGAATATTAGGAGGTGGACCCATTACAGTGGTTCTAGCTTCAGTGATTGGTGTAGCAGATGATTGTTGTGGGGTTGACTTTGGAATTTCTTGATGAGATTGTTCAACAGGAATTCCCTTCATGATTTTTTTGGGATCAAGCTTAGCCAGTCTGTCAATGTTGAAATGCATTCTCTTCATAAGAGAGTACACTTCTCCTACCAGATTTATGTTGCTGGCTATGCTTTTCTATACTTCTGCAAATTCAGTTTGATTTTTCTCCTGCATTTCAACCCATTCTTTTATCAAGTTTTCAAGGGCATCAGTGATACTGTTGTTACTTGCCCTTAGAATGGTGACTTCTTCCAAGACATTGTTTGCACTGCTTGATTGTCTTGACTCCACAACATTTGTAACTTGAGTCGTGATTTTCTCCATTTCTGTGAAAATCTTTTGAATTTCTGATGCAGAGATGCTGGTTTCTTGTGCTTTTTCTTTTTGCTTCTGCAGAGATTTTAGTGCTTCAGTGTTTCTTTCAGTTTGTGCCTTTATGACTTCCACTGATTCTGATAAGGTCTTCATATCTGCTCTTTGACCTTGTATCTCTGTCAGCAATAAATCAAGCTTTTCTTCAACATGACTCTTTTTGCAGGCCTTGAATACATTCTCTAAGACTGTTTCCAAATTTTCTTGTGTCATGGGTGATTCAGGGATATTTGGAACAACAGATGTTTCTGCTAACATTCCAGCTGTAAACACATTTGCAGCTGTTTTGGAAATGATTGGAGTACTTTTGGTTTTACTAGAATCTGGTACAACCTTAGGTATGCAATAATCATCTCCACCAGAGGTGAAAAACAAATTTTCATCCTGGATTTCCTTATGTCCTTGAATCATGTCAATGAATGATTCTCCATAAGTTGTTGGGGTAAACAGATTACCTTTCACCAGATTTCTTTGATCAGTTTCCTGATCTCTATCTGTTGAGATCTCAACCTCTTCCTCATTTTCTGATTCAGAGTTGAGATGTATGGAACTAGTAACATCCTCATCAACAACAGTTTTTCTATATTCTACTTTGTAAGAAGCAGTAATTGAATCTTCTGAGTTTGTTCTTTTTAAAGAAGTATCAACTATAACTGTATTTAAGAGAGAGTCTGTACCAGCAATTTGTGATTCATCAAGGTGTAAAACTTCAGTGGCTTCATTGGTTGTATCAACAATGTTAGATTCTTCATAATGATGATCTTCAGCCTCTTCATGAGTTCCTCCAGCAACATGAGATTCTTCATAGTGTTGGTCTTCTGTTTCTTGATGAATTTCAAACTCAAAATGAGTTCCAGCATCAGGATTCTGATGACTTTCAACAGGTTCTGTTTCTGTCTTATTTTCTAGTGAGTTTCTTATCATCAGAATGTTGTCTTCTCTTGCAGGTTCTGTTTCTGATGTCCAGGACTTCTCAACCTCTTCTTCTTCTTCTTCTTCTTCTGGTGAAGAAGAACAGTTATAGACTTCTTTGCTGGGCTCTTCTGTTGGTGTATTTGTTTTTAGAAATTCTTCATGTTGTAATCTGTATGGTGAGTCTGATGCAACCAGACACATCATACTTTCTGGTAGCTCAGGAACATCTTTATCTGATTCCCATCCTTGACTTGCACTCCAAGGTTTCATTGTATTTGAACTCTAGACATCTTCCAAAATGGGAATTTCTATATTTCTTTCAACAAAGGTTTCAAAAATAAAAATTGAAATGAACCTTGGATATGGTAGATGTGAACTGATTATCCCATTTTTGGTAAGAATTGATCTCTTGATTAAGTTGAAAATTTCTGTTCCATAATCAAGTTTGAACCCAGTTATGAGTCCATACATGATTGACAGAATAGCTTGACTGACTTGATCAGCTCCTCCTATCTTTGATGTAAGGCATTTGTTCAGTACTTCCATCATCACTTGCCAGAAAGCTGGCATCTCATTTCTTCTGACTGCTCTAATTTTGTTAATTTTCTTATTTTGTAACCAAGCTCAATGATAAAACTTATCAAATCTTCCCTTTTTGGTGCTTCAATGTAGTTGTCAAAAATTGGAAGTTCGAGCCATTCTCTTACCCTTGCAGGAGTTAATGTTACTGAAACATTTCCCCAGACATGAGCAGAGACTTGATTTTCTCCATCTTCACTGAAAGTGTGAATAAATTGCTGCAATAATCTTTCTGGTACTTCTCTTCCTTTGGTTAATGCTCTTGATATTGGACATCTTAAGAGAAATTCTATCAAAAGTTGACATCTTCTGTCATATTCTGAATGCTCTGTATTCATCAGCAAGTTATTCTCTTTCATTGGCAAGAATTCTGCATCTTCAACGAATGGTATATCACGTTAAACAATTGGAATGTTGAGATTTACTTCTGCCATTACTTGATTTTGTGAGTTACGGTTTGAGATTTGGGAATTTTGTCTTTTGAAAAACAGAGGATTTCGAGGTATAGGGTTTTTGTAAGAAAGAAGGTGAGTGATTTTTGATTTTCTGCTAAGGTTGGTTTTTATAGTGAGGGTTTTAGCAGAGATGAGTGGGTTATAGGAGTTGAGGGGACATGGAACGTGGCTTGTAATAGCGGTTAAAAGATCATTAATTACCTTTATTACCGTTAGATCGTGTGACGTGAAATATGGTTCAGAAAGTAACTGTTGGATCGTGGGTATCAAGGTATTTAATGAGAGTTACTTCGTGTAATCGTGGTTATGCGTTCTCAACTTGTAATTTCTTCAATCATTCCATTTGTTTGGTACTGAATTTTGATTGGAGAATACTACCGATAACATGAAACCTTTCCATTCTTGTGGACCCCATTTTTGTTGTTGGTCCAATCAGCTATCTTCATAATATTCCCCCTTTTTCAAAGTCAAAATTCTATTCTGATGATGTCATCATGTAACACCTCGTAAAATCACGTCCAATAATGTATTGACACGTGTAATAAACCCTAATGAAGTCAAACCTTGAATTTAAGGGACTAATTTTTTGAAAAATCGAAAAACTTTGATTATGAAAGGACTGGAAGTGTTAGCATACCAAAAATAAGTTTCTGAATAACCTCGTACGATATTTATATTCACAAATGAGCCACTTGGCGATCGAGTGTAGCCGTTTGCGGAATTAATTGAAAGTTTGCGCAATGAAGGGTTAAAAGCGTCAACATGTTAATTCTTACCTCTGAGTGACCTTTTAACAAACCGGGAGCTTCATGATATTCAATTATACTCTCGGGAATTCCAATTATTGGCCGACTAAGGTTTTTATGCCTATAAGTAAAGTTACGCGCAACTTTGAAAGTTAGAAGGACTAAAAGTGTCAATATGTTTAATCATACCTCTGAATGACCTTTTAGCAAACCCGAAGCATCGTGATGTTTAATAATACTCTCAATAATTTATAATATGGATTAGATGAGGCTTTGATGCTATTAAATGATGAGATGTGCAAGTTTGCGCAATAGAGGGACCTAAAGCGTCAACTTTTGAATCTACGCCTTTTGGTGACCATTTAAGCGATCGGGAGTGTAGTAATATTTAAGTATATGCTTGGGAATGACCAATATGGGACATGGAAGGCTTGGATATCATTAAACGACATTTCGCGCTACTTTGTGCGATTAAAGGACTATTTGCATCAAACTGCAAAAGTACGTCGTTTCGTATGGTAACGGACCTTCCGAAATATGACCATGAGTTAAACATATCCTATTTATCCTGTATATAGCATAGATATAGGTTTGGAGGTGTTTTGTGCACAAAAATAAACTTTTAAGTCATGCAGGGACTAAAAGTGTCAAAAAGTGTACAAGTTTGCATTTTCGCCCATATCTTACATTCTGGATATATCCGAACACCCAAAAATTTATGTAAGCATTAAAATATTTTATTTTAGTGTTCGGCATGATAAAATTTCATTCTTCGCGTAATTTGGATCGTTTTTCGCGCCGTTCGTGTTTCGTCGTAATTAGACGAACAACGTGACCGCACGACCAAACGAACCGACATTCGACATGTTTTTGGGCATGTTTCGTGTCCCTCATGTTTAGGCTTCATTGTAGAGCCTTGTAAATAGCTTAATGGGCCTTAAACGTGCCAAACGTGACCTTAAAAGCTATCAGGGACCATTTCTGTAATTATTTCAAACTGATTGATGAACCAGGGACCTCAGGCGGCCCGCGTAAGCATCCCTAGAACCTTACACGGCCCGTGTGAGCGTGTCAGAGCTGCAAAACTGATTTCCCAGCTGTTACCAGCTGTTCCAGCTGTTTGAATCACTTGCAAATGGTATTTCTTCAATCTTTGGGCACCCATAGTATTGAAAAACAGTGGGTAATAGGGGTATGGTCCAGATTTAATCACGTCTATCGAGGAACGATCCTAACGGTCCTCTAAATCCTATAAATACCCCACTTCTTTCTTGCCAAACCCACACTTGATTTCTGAATTCTCTAAGTTGGAGACCTTGCTCTTCATACCTGGGAATTTAGGATCAAAACCTCCTTGCTTGGACCCTTTGTAAGTGTCCTTTCGTGCTTAGTTTAATTGTTTAGCGTTTATAGCCGAAAGGTCAAGAGTTTCGATAAACGCTTTGAATTTTAAATGGTTGAGCAATTGTTCGCAACAAACATGGCTACGTGACCGTAATTAGGTAGGTGTTACCCTCGAAAGGGCACCTCCTAATTACCACATTTACTTAGTTAAATTGTCGGGTCAAATAAAAGTTAAACGGGTTAGTTTTAAATAAAATTCATAACTATTAATATAAAAGCCATAAAATCAGTTTTCTCACTTTAATAACTTGGTAAATATTAGTTGAACATGCCTAAGCATGGTTCAACCCGACAATTCTAAGTATAGGCTCGGTTCGGAACCGAAAGTCTCAAAAGTTGACTTTTGCTTTGACTTTTAGTTCTGACCTGATTTAGCTTAGTTTAGATATACCTTAGCATTCCTTTAGGACCATGTTATAGGTTAGTGTAACCCTCTGAGGTTATACAACTTGGATCCTTAGTTATCCTATTCATTTACATGTTCCTGTTATATGCTTAAATGTTGACCATTATGCGCTTTTGACCCTAAAACGAGAATTTTGAAAATGTGAGAGGACAATAATCTTTATTACTGATTTATAAAATTGTCCTTAAAATTTGACATCAGTTGGAGGTCTAGATTAGGAGTTATGCTCAATAGCGTAATTAGAAAGCTTTTTATTAATTAAACGGCGTAATTAGCGTATATCCTATTTAAACCCAATTGTTGATACCAAACTTTTTACCTACTAATATAAAATAATATTTTGGGATTTTTGAAGATTTTTATTTATTTTTAGGCTAAGCATAACATAGGGTTCTAGGCTTGATACGGTAATTGTCGGTTTTGCCCTTTTGTCTTATAAATTGAGTTTTACAAAACATTTTGACCCCAAACCTTTTGCTACTGATTTTATATGATAAATAAAATCTTTTAAGCTTCCTAGAATGATAAAAATATCAGATTTTCTTTAAAAACCCGGAAAATCACTTAAAACTGCCTTTTTACGCGTTTTTAGCGCATAGTATGTACGAAAACTATTTTAAATATATAAGACTTGGTACCTACTGATATTTTTTAGTAAATTTATATACTTTAACAGTAAGCAAAAGTTTTAAACACAGATTTCCAGTTTTGACCTTTAAACCCTATGTGAAATTACCAAAATGCCCCTTCGGTGCATAGTTTGGTTATAAATAATAAAATTCACATATAGGTAACATCCTACTGTTAAAACTTATTAAATTAAGTATTTTTACTGATTATGTCAGACCTGAAACTCAGATTAATATTTAAACTCTCTTATAACCATTAAAATGACCAAAATACCCCTACGGGGCATAAATTGGTTTTAAATTCGTTTTGGGCATAATGGAAGGTATCCTACTGATATCACAACATATTTAAGGCATATTCACTTAGGGAACTTGTATATGACTCATTTGGTTACCCGTTGCGCACTTTTCGCGTTCGGATCGGCTTATGTAACTAGTTTGCATATAATAGCCGAAACGGGTCAAACCATATCTTTTTCATCTCAAAATCCAGAATGTGTTTAGTTTACCCATATTAAACAAGTATCCAAGCTTTTCGGGTCTAAACCACATTCTAATCCGGTCTTCGCTTAATCATGCGTTTTTGGACCGTATCCTCTTTTAAAACTAACCGGTCTAAGTTTAGGCTTAATTAAAGACCCATTAGATTCTAATAGGTTATTAAAAACCTTTGTTCCAGATTAGGAGCCCGGTAAAAGCTACGTGCACTTGCTGTTTTTGATTTATACATTGCTCAGGTAAATACTTTTAACTTATTTTCCCTTATACGGGCTTGGGATACGGTATTATAATAATACCGCTTGGTCGGGTATGTAGTCATTTAAATCAAATTGTGATTAATATATTTACATAACTCATTTTATTCTGTATTATTTGGTGTATGGCCTTTGGGGGTTAAATGACCATGTCCCGGATATCCTTGGCATCATTCAAAGAAATGGCTACGACCTAAGCACGGGGTGTAGGCGTACACCTGACAGTTGCATTAATTAAAAACTGGTAATCCACTTAAAGGAAACAACCTTGTGGGCATTATACATGTGGCGTGTCAGTTAATCTTGACCGGCTCTACCAACCGGCCCTGACGGACGACAAATAAGTAAAACTGTATACAAGATTATTTTTAATAATTGTCCCAAGTTATAAAAGAATTTTCATGCCATGTGCATTCAAATCAATTTTCTAAAAACATTTTCAAAATGAGTCAGTTAATTGTATTTACCAGTGTAAACTGACGTATTTTCCAAAAAGGCTAAGTGCAGGTACTAGACGAAATAGGCTGGCTACTCCTGGCATCATTAATTAAGTCTCGCAAGCTCTAGATGCTGAAGTCTGTTGAACAATGATCTTATTTATCTTTTGATCCGCCTGTGGATCCTTTACAGTCCGTTGTAATACTTTGATATTACTATTTATTCGGTTTGTAATGTGATTCAACTCTTTTGCTTCCGCTGTGCATTTAAACTTGTGTTGTTTGACTATGATGATATCAACTGCGTCACGATAATCCCCACCGGGCCCACCGGTAATACGTGGAAATATCGGGGTGTGACAGGTTGGTATCAGAGCCAACATTGAGTGAATTAAACACTAGCTTTTTGTGTTTAATCTCAATGACACAGTAGCACATTCTTTGACCTTCTGGGTCTAGACTTAACATAGGAATACTCTCGTCTCTATTCGGAGGATTATTGCTTTCAATTCTATATATTTTAATATGTCGCCAAGCAAAGAAGCCGTAATGGAAATTCTCCCCATTTGAAGCCTAGGAAAGGCCGAGCTTCGTGCTGCGACTAGGATTAACGTACAACCAAGGAGAAAACATTCAGAAATAAAATGAAGAAGAAACTCCTTTTGCTGAAGTTCGTTTCCTTAGTAAGTCCTTATAAGGGCATACTTATCTTTCAATCCCTTCATGGACAACATCATTTCTTTCAAGTCCTGTTTAGGGCAATGCTGTACCTCCTTTGGAATCATTGGAATGTTTTATCTAAATTTTATTTACATCATTATATATGAACATAATAATAACATTCCTTTTATGAGATCTACCATTATAATAAAATGGCAAAATCTAAAAAGGGCAAGACCTAGCCCATGTGTCATTTTAAGACAGGGCCAAGATAGTAGTTCCTCAACTAGATTCAGATCCTTATTAACATCTTAATTTGGGATTGCTCTGCGTTTAATATTAAAAGAATCTTAAAGGGATAACCTAGCCTCTATGTCATTTCCGACAAGGCCAAGATGGTAAAACCTATTCAAAAGATTCAAATCCTTGTTAACACCTGTAAACATGTTAACATTCCTGGAAAATGTGATTCAATCACATAAATCATCCTTATATTGGATTCTCCCGAAATCCTTTCTTATTTGGTGAATTAAGCATCCATTAGGGATGTAATGCTTACGGGCCGTACTCATTGTCATATAAGACAAAAGACAGCCGTAGCCTACAACTCCCTGTCAAGAAAAGGCATGAACAATGTTCAAGCCTAAATACCTTGATTCTACAAAATCATGGATTATAATGTAAATTTGCCCTTGTGACTTGGCCTTTTGTGCCATAGTTATATTTTAATTAAATTTAGGATGATTATAATGAAAATCTCGAATAAAATAAATATCATTCCTTTTCTGCCAGTATATGTATTAAAAAGAATCTTAAAAGGTATAACCTAGCTTGAATGTCATTAAAGACCTAGCTAAGATGGTAAAACCTGTTTAAAAAGAGATTCAGATCCTTGTTAACATCTGAAAACATGTTAACACTCCTGACAACAGTGATGCGATAAAATCACACTTGTCATCTTTATATTAGGAATTTTCTAAACCCCTTATTTAGCGTAAATGATCAAGAGGAATCATGGCTAATAAACGTCGAACATGATGTATACATCAAAACATCCATTGAGATGAATACCTTCAGGCAAAGATGTATACATGAAAAAGATAGTTTTATTTCATAACTTCTTGTCAAGACAATGAACTATGAAATTTTCCGATCCAAAGGAATCATTGATTATGTTTTAAAATTTCCCCAGTGACAAGGCCTCCGTGCCATAAAAAAAAAGTCCTTTGGAACAAGCGCTTGTGCTTTATAAAATGACGGTACGACATTGACAATCGTGACTTATGTCCCCTGTCTAATAGATATGAAGGATTGTATTCCGTTTAAACGCCAAAGATGGTTTATTTAAAAACCTAGGCAAAACATAATCAAATAAATTTAATACTATCTATTTGCCTATATAGTTTATTTGTACCATGGCTATTTAATCATCAAATTCGGCAACTCACCATATAATTAAACCAATTATCACTACTTGGGTTGTAGCCTTCAAAGCTTCACCATGGCTGACCCATCTGAAGCACACAATCATCCAGTTGATCAGAATAATAATGCAAGACTGAACTTAACGGGCACCGAGTTGCAGGCTATGATAGATACAGCCGTAAACAACGCCGTGGACTGTGTATTAAAGGATCATAAGCGAAAGTGCGATAATACCCCAAATAAAGGTTACAAAAAGGGTAAGACCGGTTCAAACCATAACCAGTCCAAGCCAAAGGAGGCAAAACCCAAATGTAAAACCTGCGGGAAGAAGCACTTCAGAAAATGTTTCTATGAGTAGACCAGGGGATGTGTCATCTGTAAAGAGATGGATCACAAGACCCATGAATGCAAGGACTTGAAGGATGCCACATGCTATGGTTGTGGCGAGAAGGGGCACATAAAGACCCGCTGCCTAAAGAAGGCAACTAAAGGGAAATGCACTTTGGAGTCACAAGCTAGGCCTTGTGGGATTTGTAATAAGGAAGGGCACAAGACCTTGGAGTGCCAAGACATAAAGGACGCAACCTGCTATGGTTGCAATGAAATAGGGCACATCAAGACAAATTGCCCAAATAAAACCAAGAAGCCTGGGGAGGCTAAGAAGACCAAAGCTGGAGGCTCTCAAATGGATGCTCAAGAGGCTATTCAGGATGACAATGTCACAACAGGTACTTTCTTTATCAATAACGCTCATGCTAGAGTATTATTTGATTCAGGTTCAGATAAGTCCTTCGTAGACAATAGATTTTGTAAATCATTAAATCTGCCTGTTAAAACTCTAAGCGTTAAGTATAAAGTAGAATTGGCCGATAGTACCTCAGTGACTGCTTCATCAATATTAGATGGATGTTTTATATCCATTAGGAATCATTCTTTTCCGCTGTCCTTGTTTCCATTAAAATAAGAGGGACTCGATATAGTGATAGGAATGAATTGGTCGTCTTAAAAATCAAGCCCCTATTGTGTGTGATAAGGTGCAAGTAGTTATCAAGAGTCCTTATGGTGAGCCTTTGACAATTCAAGGAGACACTAGGTATGGATGGCCTAAGCACTTATTGAATATGGTATTTAATACCAAAGATTCGAGTATGGAAAACTCAGAAGAGAGAAACGACAGTCGCGATGCTGGAGATGCGACAAATGTTAATGGTGCATCCAATGTGAACCTCAATGTTAATGGAGTTAATCTCCAAAACTGTAATTAACGCAGCTATTAGAAAGGCTATGAGAAAAGTCATGAAAAGGTTCAAGAAGCCAGATGCTGCTCGCTCTAAAACACATGTCGCTGCTCATGAGAAGAGCTTTATTCATACTTCAAATGCGAAGAATAACCCAAAAAAAGTCATATGTGGCAAGAAGCCCATTCCTTTTAGGATATACTTAAAAGTACTTCATCTCTTGGAAGTCAAGAGACTCAATAGTAAAAAGGGGCCATCGATTGCAGGAAATTGTCGAATGAAGTAGAAACAATTAGGTGTATCAGCGGTTATGCTGGAAAGGACACAGTGAGGTATACATCTCAGTCATTCGATGGCAATACCCTTGATTAGTGAGGACATTAATGAAGTCCACAAGAAAGATCCTCTTATACATTATGGGATGGTCCAAGTTTTAAGGAACTTATTAGAAAAACCTATTATCTGCTTCGCGAAATGGAAAAAGAAGGAATAAGAATTTTATGACTCTCACCATAAAAGTTCTAGACTGTCGACAATATGTTACAAATTTTAATTCATTGGCTGAGATAGTGCCCTATTCAGTTTACCCAAAAATCTAAGCTTAGTGCAAATAATTATTGGTGGTTAGCATCAGCAATAAGAGGGCACGTTAAGGTTTCAAAGCCTGCTTATTATAAATCCATTATGGACCTACCTCATCTACTCACGTTATATAGATTAAGAAATAACCAGTCAAAGCTAAGACTGCCCTAAAATTTGTCAAAATTTTTACAGCTAAGTTTAAAAGGATTAAGAATGGAGGCGTTTAACCCTCCTGATGAATGATTAGAGGCAGTTCACATTAATAATGACACCAGATAAATCCCTTATTGTGATTTTATTGCTAGGAGTTACGTTTGTTTTCAGGTGCCACTAAGTCTCTCATAAGACCATAAGCTTAGCAAACTTTTAGAAATTTTCCCGTAAGAACCCCAGATATTAAGTGTAAGGTAAAACTTACAGGCGAAATCATAAGAACCATTTCTTCTGTTCCTATCAGAAACCTTCAGTCGTAGAATTTTAGAAGTATCCTCTCTCTAGAAGAAGTACGTCAGCATATATAGTTGATATCTCCTTAATCACTATTGATTACGAATACCAGATGGTATGATAAAAGCGCACCATGAGGATTGGTGTATCTTAATATGTTCCATAGATTGCTTCCATGCCTGATCAGTATGGAGGTTTAATGCATGGGACCACAAAGATATTCCGATGGTCATATGGTACTAAAGTCAGCTAATGGTATTCAAAGAAGATATCCAGAATGGAATTGTCCAAGTAAAGGTCTTCGATTAAGAAATTCGTGGACTCGTAACATAAATGTGTCACTCATTTGACACAAGCAAGGATGGATGAACTGGAGCCTGAGATTTGGAAAATCTCTGTAACCTCCTTGTGTTTTGATCATATTCTCCTAAGATTGCCCTGTTTACCTTCTGAGAGGCAAGTAGAGTTAAGATTAACATCCCATTTAGGGCTGTATTATTATGAAATCTCCAAGACGGCTAGTGCCATCACTGGAAGAATCAAAACCCTGATTAGGTAAGTTTTAAGATATAGAGGTTCATATAGCCTAACTCAATATTCTGAGAATTCGGTATAGTCAATTAAGAAAGACGGTTCATCTTGCTTATGCATTGAATACCGCAACCCTATTTAGGCAACAATTAAGAATCGCCATCAGCTGCGCCGGATCGTCGATTTGTTCGGCTAACTGTAAGGATTAGCTATCCCTTAAGATTAGTTTTAAGCAGTGGTTGGAATAACCATCTCACTTTAAAATAAGCTTTCTAAATAGTTGTTATATAAGTATCAAGGCTGCTTCTTTGGAGACCTTGCATAGATGGAATGTTAAACATCTATTGTTAAACAGAAGATTATTAGGTCCAATTATCAGGATCTGAAAGTTGCCTTGGAAACAACGAATAAGATCATACAAATCCATAATCATCTAAAAGTTGCCAGTAATCGGCAGAAAATTAATGATCGATGAAAGTCGCAACCCTCTTAAGTACTTAATAAGGAATAAGGTTCAATCGAAGGTATCGCCCTAAGAAGGGTGTGCTAAATTTTAATTTATCAAGGTAAATTAAGCCCTGGATATATAGGAACATTCGGGGAATCGAATGTATCAAATTAAATAGCTTATAAGCTAAAAACCTATTTAAGGAAGTTTGGCGGAGCTCGCAATGTATTACACACTAATGATTTGAGGACGTGTTTCACCAATAAGTCGAGAAGCATTATCACATAATGATATGCAGATTTATGATATGATGAGAAACCTGTATCGATTAAGGATCGAGAGGTTAAGAAGCTCCAAAAGGATACATGTACCGTTATACATGTACCGTTATAGAGGTCAACTTGGGATACAAATGAGCCACTTGGCGATCGAGTGTAGCCGTTTGCGGAATTAATTGAAAGTTTGCGCAATGAAGGGTTAAAAGTGTCAACATGTTAATTCTTACCTCTGAGTGACCTTTTAACAAACCGAGAGCTTCATGATATTCAATTATACTCTCAGGAATGCCAATTATTGGCCGACTAAGGTTTTTATGCCTATAAGTAAAGTTACGCGCAACTTTGAAAGTTAGAAGGACTAAAAGTGTCAATATGTTTAATCATACCTCTGAATGACCTTTTAGCAAACCCGAAGCATCGTGATGTTTAATAATACTCTCAAGAATTTATAATATGGATTAGATGAGGCTTTGATGCTATTAAATGATGAGATGCGCAAGTTTGCGCAATAGAGGGACCTAAAGCGTCAACTTTTGAATCTACGCCTTTCGGTGACCATTTAAGCGATCGGGAGTGTAGTAATATTTAAGTATATGCTTGGGAATGACCAATATGGGCCATGGAAGGATTGGATATCATTAAACGACATTTCGCGCTACTTTGTGCGATTAAAGGACTATTTGCATCAAACTGCAAAAGTATGTCGATTCGTATGGTAACGGACCTTCCGGAATATGACCATGAGTTAAACATATCCTATTTATCCTGTATATAGCATAGATATAGGTTTGGAGGTGTTTTGTGCACAAAAATAAACTTTTAAGTCATGCAGGGACTAAAAGTGTCAAAAAGTGTACAAGTTTGCATTTTCACCCATATCTTACATTCTGGATATATCCGGACACCCAAAAATTTATGTAAGCATTAAAATATTTTATTTTAGTGTTCGGCATGATAAAATTTTATTCTTCGCGTAATTTGGATCGTTTTTCGCGTCCGTTCGTGTTTCGTCGTAATTAGACGAACAACGTGACCGTACGGCCAAACGAACCAACATCCGACATGTTTTTGGGCATGTTTCATGTCCCTCATGTTTAGGCTTCATTGTAGAGCCTTGTAAATAGCTTAATGGGCCTTAAACGTGCCAAACGTGACCTTAAAAGCTATCAGGGACCATTTCTGCAATTATTTCAAACTGATTGATGAACCAGGGACCTCAGGCGGCCCGCGTAAGCATCCCTAGAAGCTTACACGGCCCGTGTGAGCATGTCAGAGCTACAAAACTGATTTCCCAGCTGTTACCAGCTGTTCCAGCTGTTTGAATCACTTGCAAATGGTATTTCTTCAATCTTTGGGCACCCATAGTATTGAAAAACAGTGGGTAATAGGTGTATGGTCCAGATTTAATCACGTCTATCGAGGAACGATCCTACCTGTAGCATCTGTGTCTGAAATCATTGTGAACAGTTCAGTTATCAATAAAACAATGTTATTTGATCCCAATGTTTGTTTGGTTGTGTTTTACATTTTTCATGTTTTGACTTTTATCCAATTTCAAACTCTATACCGCTTTCTGGAGAGTTATACGCAAACTGGTGCGTAAACGTAATCAGTTTAATGCGAAAAATACTCCGGAACATCAACATATACTTAACATACCTTAAATAACCTTTACATAACTTAGAAATAAGTTTTGAAGGCTTTGGTATGGCAAAAACAAGTTAATTCGCTTACAGGGACTAAACTTAAAAAACTGCGAAAGTATGCCAATTTGAACTGTAACGAACATTCCGGAACATGACCATAAGTTAAACACACCTTAAATATCCTTTATATAGCTTAGAAATAGGCTTTGAGGGGTTCGGTGTGCTAAAATAAACTTTTGGGTCATTCAGGGACTAAAAGCGTCAAAAAGTGCACAAGTTTGCATTTTCGCGCATAACTTACGTTCTGAATACATCCGGACATCCAAAAATTTATGTAAGCACTAAAATATTTTATTTTAGTGTTTGGCATAAGAAAAATCCATTCGTCGCGTCATTTGGATCGTTTTTCGCGCTTATGCGCATTCCGTCGTAATTAACCGAACAACGCAACCGTACGACCAAACGAACCGACATCCGAGATATTTTTGAGCATGTTTTGAGTTCCCTATACTTTAACTTCATTTTAGAGCCTTGAAATGAGGTTAACGGGGTTCAAACGCATTAAAAATAGCTTAAACGGGCTGCAGGGACCATTCCTGCCATTTTTGAAACATTTCTGAAACAGGTGCATGGTGGCGTAGCGCGACGCCTAAAGCCTTACCAGTCGCGCTACGCGACTGCCTAAACTGAACAGAAAAATCAGATTAACAGCTGTTAACAACTGTTAACCACTTCTAATCCACTTGCACATGGTATTGGGCAATACTAGGGGCTCACATGGTTTTGTAAAACCATTGTCTTGAGGTGTATGGCCAAGATCAAAGCACGGTTTCCAAGAAACAATCCTAACGGTTCGGGAAATCCTATAAATACCCACATCCCCCAACTTCAAAACCCACAAGAATCCTGATTTGAGGAGCTCTAAGTTGAAACCATTGTTTCATACCTGAGCTACTTGGATCGAGATTAGCATTCGGGGACCCTTCGTAAGTATTCCTTCGTTCTTTTATTGCTTTTCGAGTCTGAAAGTCAAACTTTGTTTGACTTTCTGCATTGACCAGTTTATGGTCAATGCGAAGTTCGTTTGAACTTCGCAACGTGATTGTAATCACGATGGTTATAGTCCCTTGTGACTATGCCTACTGATTTCCACGTTGTCTAGGGTCGTAAGGGTAAGCGATCTAATAAATCGCTTATGCCTTCGAACCCGACCCATTTGGTCGATCATTAGGATCCGACCAAACACGTTAGGTGACCATAGTATATAGGGAATAACCTTCCGAGGTTATACCTTATGGTCGCTTCGTTTAAGTAGTTGTATGATAGGTAGTTTATATGCCTTAGGTAAATTACCAAAGTACCCCTTTGATGCCAAAATTCATTTTAAACATATGTGACATAACTTTTGATATCTAAACTGATTTGGCGACAATATTAGGCATGTTACGGCATATTCTACTTGTCATAGGACTAGTTAGGCGGTCCGAACGCATTTCACGCGAACGACGCGTTAAAGTAGCATAAGCTACCTAAACGGGTCGTAATGGGTCATAAGCACTTATGTTAGGTTTCATTTAGTATGTAGGCTTTGTTAAACCATATCACACGAGTCTCCATACTCGTTTGGTTTACGAACCCTCATTCTATCCGATCTTCCGATTTAGGTCCGGTTTATTAATGTAGTTACCTATGTTAGGTGCCGTTTGATATCCGTGATCTCTAGAATTGTTTGGTTGTTACTCAAGGACTACTGAGCAATCTCAAGTGAGTACATAGACCCCTCTTTTACTGTTTTCCAAACTGTTTTGGGGTGAAACACATGTGCCTACTTGTTACTTTCATGCTTTCCATGTTTTCATATCATATGCTTGTTATGTTGATTAGTACATTTATAGTACATGATTTCATTACATTTTATGCTATGTATGCCCATTGTGTGCGTACTTAGTACATTATTTTACATTACATTTTATGCTATGTATGCCCATTGTGTGCGTACTTAGTACATTATTTTACATTACACTTTATGCTATGTATGCCCATTGTGTGCGTACTTAGTACATTATTTTACATTACATTTTATGCTATGTATGCCCATTGTGTGCGTACTTAGTACATTATTTTACATTACACTTTATGCTATGTATGCCCATTGTGTGCGTACTTAGTACATTATTTTACATTACATTCTATGCTATGTATGCCCATTGTGTGCGTACTTAGTACATTTATTATTCATTCACATGCTTACATTTTGATATGATATTTGGTTTGTTTTGATGGATCAATATACATTCATTAACACCGATCACGCCGTTCGTTAGTAGGTAGTGGTACCATAGGAATTGACAACTCCCGTTCCGGACATCCTGGGTAGGTTTGGATGAAAGGAATGACCAAATTCGATATACATAACTTAGATAAACCTTTAATTGTTTAAGGGTTTATCGCCACAGTCTCAAGGCTTGGATGTATGCATTCTCACAATACCGCATAGATGTCTGTATCAGTATAGCATGCATTTCCACAAAACATAGCTTTGATTTAAACCATGTTTTACTTCAATACTTTGTTTTTGTGCATATGGTTTAGTTGATATATTTCACTAGCCATACATATCATTTTGGTTACACATTACATGATTTACATTTGACACATAAACATTATTGATATTGGTTATACATTACATGACTTACATCTTGACATAAACATTTTGACATATTATTCAATACATTTGGCAATTGGTTTAAACATAAACATCTTACGTTGTTGGTTTGGTTTGAGTAAGTGATTTAAGTAACGAGGCGTGTGTAATATGATACAAGCATGGTGGATACGCCGCTGGTACTTCCTATATATAAGTGATTGTATGGTATTACATATCGTAGCGTTATTTGAATCATTTCAATTTGGACATATAACATTTTATACAAATAACATACTTTTCACAAGACATTAATTTACAAACAATTTATTTTATACAAACTCATTTTACATGGTTATTCATTTAACCATACATTATTCTCTTATTTATACATATCATCTGATCTTATCGTTTTTCAAATGATTTACAAGACAAAGCAAATTACAAGGTTCATGACTAAGCATTTTCTCAAACATAAGTCATGAATTCTGTTTTCACAAAACCTATGTATCTCACAGGCATTTTTATGCTGACGTACCTATTTTCACATGTGTTTTCAGGAGATGATGCATAGGACTTATCAAGATACACATAGGCGGACTTGGGCCTTAGTGACAATAAAAGATGCAAGACTAGTTATTTATGTTATGTTTCTTTGATTGTCAAGACATTGTAACTCTTTTATTCAATAAAACAATATTTCAATTTCCATGTGTTATGAAACAATGATTCTGTTACAACACTCCCCGACGTTTCCGCCACGTTTTGTATGTTCTACGTGGTCGGGGTGTGACACTAACGGTCCTCTAAATCCTATAAATACCCCACTTCTTTCTTGCCAAACCCACACTTGATTTCTGAATTCTCTAAGTTGGAGACCTTGCTCTTCATACCTGGGAATTTAGGATCAAAACCTCCTTGCTTGGACCCTTTGTAAGTGTCCTTTCGTGCTTAGTTTAATTGTTTAGCGTTTATAGCCGAAAGGTCAAGCGTTTCGATAAACGCTTTGAATTTTAAATGGTTGAGCAATTGTTCGAAACAAACATGGCTACGTGACCGTAATTATGTAGGTGTTAAACCCTCGAAAGGGCACCTCCTAATTACCACGTTTACTTAGTTAAATTGTCGGGTCAAATAAAAGTCAAACGGGTTAGTTTTAAATAAAATTCATAACTATTAATATAAAAGCCATAAAATCAGTATTCTCACTTTAATAACTTGGTAAATATTAGTTGAACATGCCTAAGCATGGTTCAACCCGACAATTCTAAGTATAGGCTCGGTTCGGAACCGAAAGTCTCAAAAGTTGACTTTTGCTTTGACTTTCAGTTCTGACCCGATTTAGCTTAGTTTAGATATGCCTTAGGATTCCTTTAGGACCATGTTATAGGTTAGTGTAACCCTCTGAGGTTATACAACTTGGATCCTTAGTTATCCTATTCATTTACATGTTCCTGTTATATGCTTAAATGTTGACCATTATGCGCTTTTGACCCTAAAATGAGAATTTTGAAAATGTGAGAGGACAATAATCTTTATTACTGATTTATAAAATTGTCCTTAAAATTTGACATCAGTTGGAGGTCTAGATTAGGAGTTATGCTCAATAGCGTAATTAGAAAGCTTTTTATTAATTAAACGGCGTAATTAGCGTATATCCTATTTAAACCCAATTGTTGATACCAAAATTTTTACCTACTAATATAAAAATAATATTTTGGGATTTTTGAAGATTTTTATTTATTTTTAGGCTAAGCATAACATAGGGTTCTAGGCTTGATACGGTAATTGTCGGTTTTGCCCTTTTGGCTTATAAATTGAGTTTTACAAAACATTTTGACCTCAAACCTTTTGCTACTGATTTTATATGATAAATAAAATCTTTTAAGCTTCCTAGAATGATAAAAATATCAGCTTTTCTTTAAAAACCCGGAAAATCACTTAAAACCGCCTTTTTACGCGTTTTAAGCGCATAGTATGTACGAAAACTATTTTAAATATATAAGACTTGATACCTACTGATAGTTTTTAGTAAATTTATATACTTTAACAGTAAGCAAAACTTTTAAACTCAGATTTCCAGTTTTGACCTTTAAACCCTATGTGAAATTACCAAAATGCCCCTTCGGTGCATAGTTTGGTTATAAATAATAAAATTCACATATAGGTAACATCCTACTGTTAAAAATTATTAAATTAAGAATTTTTACTGATTATGTCAGACCTAAAACTCAGATTAATATTTAAACTCTCTTATAACCATTAAAATGACCAAAATACCCCTACGGGGCATAAATTGGTTTTAAATTCGTTTTGGGCATAATGGAAGGTATCCTACTGATATCACAACATATTTAAACTCTCTAATCCGGTCTTCGCTTAATCATGCGTTTTTGGACCGTATCCTCTTTTAAAACTAACCGGTCTAAGTTTAGGCTTAATTAAAGACCCGTTAGATTCTAATAGGTTATTAAAAACCTTTGTTCCAGATTAGGAGCCCGGTAAAAGCTACGTGCACTTGCTGTTTTTGATTTATACATTGCTCAGGTAAATACTTTTAACTTATTTTCCCTTATACGGGCTTAGGATACGGTATTATAATAATACCGCTTGGTCGGGTATGTAGTCATTTAAATCGGATTGTGATTAATGTATTTACATAACTCGTTTTATTCTGTATTATTTGGTGTATGGCCTTTGGGGGTTAAATGACCATGTCCCGGATATCCTTGGCATCATTCAAAGAAATGGCCACGACCTAAGCACGGGGTGTAGGCGTACACCTGACAGTTGCATTATGTAAAAACTGGTAACCCACTTAAAGGAATCAACCTTGTGGGCATTATACCTGTGGCGTGTCAGTTAATCTTGACCGGCTCTACCAACCGGCCCTGACGGACGACAAATAAGTAAAACTGTATACAAGATTATTTTTCATAATTGTCCCAAGTTATAAAAGAATTTTCGTGCCATGTGCATTCAAATCAATTTTCTAAAACCATTTTCAAAATGAGTCAGTTAATTGTATTTACCAGTGTAAACTGGCGTATTTTCCAAAAAGGCTAAGTGCAGGTACTAGACGAAATAGGCTGGCTACTCCTGGCATCATTAATTAAGTATCGCAAGCTCTAGATGCTGAAGTCTGTTGAACAATGATCTTATTTATCTTTTGATCCGCCTGTGGATCCTTTACAGTCCGTTGTAATACTTTGATATTACTATTTATTCGGTTTGTAATGTGATTCAACTCTTTTGCTTCCGATGTGCATTTAAACTTGTGTTGTTTGACTATGATGATATCAACTACGTCACGATAATCCCCACCGGGCCCACCGATAATACGTGGAAATATTGGGGTGTGACACATCAGAAATAGAACACAATTTCTATTGAAATTTTGCATTTTCTTATATTTGAATTATGTTGACTTTTCAACTGTAGTCAACAGAAGTCAACATTTCTTGAATGATTTCAATTGAATTTGTCCATCGAAATTCCCCCTTCACTTGTGAGCTTTTTCAACAGATTTTGAAGTTTCTCTTTTGATTGAATAAAGGATATTCGAGTGCCCCCCTTTTTTTTGGATGAGCGGGAATAAGTGAAGGTTGGTAGACTTACATATGATTTTTCTGCTGGCATCCAAGTTTCTTGTTCTTTCTTCAAAACAATTTTTGAAAAAGTTTAAAAATGATGTTTTTACTGTTTTTGATGTTTTTCTAAAACTTTTCACATTTGTCTTCATTTTATCATTTTTATTTCTTTTTGAAGTTCAACATGTCAGAAAGAAAATTCATCAGAATTTTTGAAGTAATATTACCATATTTTACCAGATTTCAACCTTATGTTATCAGAAACTCAATGTTTTGTGACAAATGCTTTATTTCTGATAATCATATGTTGTGTTTGTGGTCTTTAACTTCTTCCTTTATCATATGTCTTTACCCATTTTTGTTTTTGCTTCCCCCAATCAATAATCCAGAAAGAACAACTTTAAAAACTTAATATATTAACATACAAAAAAAAAACATAATAACAAAAAACTTAAACTAACAAGACCTAATCAAGTTCCACCCCATCTCCATAGAGGATCTCCAAGAACAACCATAGGGCAGTCCCAAGGCCAGAGTTCTGGTTAGTTGGTATGGGCATGTTGAGGTTCATATGTTGTTGAAGCCTTATCTCAGCCCTGGGGAACCCTACAGGAACACCTCCAAAGTCCAGCTGATCAGTGATTACCCTCATCAGAAAACGAGGATAAACCAAGAATGGTCTGCTAGACCATAGGTTGCTTGCAAGATCTTTCATTATATAATGAGAGAAATTGTAAAGAGTGTCATGTACAAGTGCATGTACAGGCTCCATCAACCTATAGGAGACTTCATGGTGGTTGATAATCTTCTTTGAGAAGCATGCCCCCATTTGTGTGACGAGATACTGCCATGGCTTGGTAAAGCCATTTTTGGTGATTGGCCCTAGTAGGTTTGCAGGATTGTACCCCATTTGCTCCAGAGATTCATCTATTTGTGCTTTTGTGAAAAGCACAACATCAATATCATCATTGAGTTGTAACACTCTTCTAATGGTGTCTTCAGTTACCACTATCCTTCGGTTGAGCACCACACTTCCAATGGAGGTTAGACCTCTACCCTCACGCAACAACAATATTGCATTTTTCCAGAACATTTGAAGAATGTTTGGATAGACCATGATGTGGGCTGTTAGGGCATACCTCAAACGAATCCCCATGATCAAGTTAATGATGACTTGACATCCCTCCCACTAAGGACCCTCAAAGTTGGTCCTTAGTCTGAGGTTATGATAAGGGTGGTGAGGAAGTGGGAATCGATCAGCACTGATGGTTGTCATTTTTGTGGAGAAGAAGAAGAAGAAGATGAAGAGGTTTGTTCTAGGGTTTCCTTGGTGATAGTGACTAACTGAGCTTAAGGTGGTGATCATTTATAGAAAAGTTGAAGTTTGCCATAAATGATATCTACCTATTTTAGATTTTGTATCCCCACTATCTTTGTTATTCAATTTTCTGTCAGATAGCAAAAGGAATAAATGAGATAAAATCTCCTGCATTAGTGGTTTAGGCGGCCATTTTCTGATAATTTATCATGATTATCTGCCTATATGTCACTTCTATCTCCTTAATATTGATGAAATTTAATGAATGAAGGAGAGAGTGTTTAAATACCATTAATAAGTTCCCAGAAAATTTTCTGTCCATGACGTTATCAGCGCTATGCTAAAGAGATAAAATTTGATTACCCTAGTCTAAAGTGATAAAACTTTGCAATATAAGCTAATAAAAAATTGGAAAGAAAAAATGAAAAATAAACAAATATACAAAATTAATGAGAAATGATGATTACAAATGGACTTTTGTGCATGCATGTGAAAAGATAAAGAAAAAAATGATAACTTATGTATTATCAGAATTTCTGTTGAATTAGTCAACTTCTAGTAATTTACCAGATTTTCTGAGATTTGAGTTTTCTGATGGTTTATCAGAATTTTTATCAGATATTTGATCATACATATGTGTATCAGATTTTTCTTTAATTTGTGACCCAGTTCCCTTTATTTCAATTTCCATATTGACCATCCCTAACTTGCTGATCAGAAAGTTGTGTCTATTTTCATCTAATGGTTGAGTGAAAATATCAGCAAATTGTTTTTCTGTTGGTACAAAATACATCTCTATGTTACCTTTTTCAACATGATCTTTTATGAAGTGATATCTGACATCTATGTGTTTAGTTCTAGAGTGATGCATAGAATTTGAGGTTATTGCAATAGCGCTCATAGAATCACACAGAATAGGAATTTTTGTCAGATTCACTCCATAGTCTTTTAGTTGAGTTTGCATCAACAGAACTTGTGAACAATAGCTTATTGCTGCTACATATTCTGACTCTACTGTGGATGTGGCTACACAATTTTGTTTTTTGCTTGACCAACAGACTAACTTATCTCCCAACATTTGACAGGCACCAGATGTGCTTTTTCTGTCAAGTTTGCATCCTGCATGGTCTGCATCTGTGTATGCAATTAGTTCTAAACTTGTGTTCTTAGGATACAATAGACCAAGATTTGAAGTTCCTTTTAGATATTTAAAAACTCTTTTTACTGCTTTCATGTGTGAGTCTTTAGGATTACATTGATACCTTCCCGGAAAACAGGTAGAAAACATTATGTCTGGTCTACTGGCAGTTAGGTATAGTAGTGATCCTATCATTCCTCTATAAGTTTTTATATCTACAGGTTTTCCTTCTGGATCAGAATCAAGTTTATTTCCAGTGGCCACGGGAGTTTTTGAAGATTAGCAATTTTCTAGTGAATACTTTTTCAAAATTGTTCTGACATATTTTGATTGACTCAAAAATACGCCATCAATCAGTTGTTTTACTTGTAAGCTAAGGAAAAAGGTTAATTCACACATCATACTCATTTCAAAATGGCTGGTCATCAGTTTCTCAAACTTTTTGCAGAATTTATCATTAGTGGATCCGATTATTATGTCATCAACATAAATTTGAACCAAAAGTGTGTGCCCCTTGTGTGTTTTTAGAAAGAGAGTTGTGTCAATTTGTAACACCCCGAAAACGGGTTTAGTAATCAAACCCCGTTAATACGAAAAGACGGGTAAAATACCACTAGTAGTAAAATTTACCCGGTGAATATTAGGATTTAAATAAATAAGTCTAATATTTATTAAAAGGAGGGGAAATACTTTGAGAAAGCAAAGTATATAAAAAGGCCCGAGATTTAACGGGACTTAAAATAAAACGGGTTTTTGAGCAAGATGAATAACTAGGAAAATTATAACCTAGTTAACTACAAGTCTAGAAATAACTTGAAATAAGGTTAGAATAACCAAAATTTAATGTTAAACAAAAAGGGAGGGACCAATGTTGTTAAACTTGAAACTATTATTATTAGTTTTAAACAAAAAAATAAAACCAAACACCTCAAATGAGGCCCTGGTCGTACAAGAAGCAGGAGGGCGACAAGAGTTCTTCACCAAACCCTAACTCTCACAAAAATTGATCAATTGAAGGTTCAATTCAGCCCAAAATCGAAAATTAAGCATAGATTAGTGATCCTCATCACAAGGGGGTTACAAGGTATGTAAAATTTGGTGTTAATTCTCTGTTTGAAAAATAGGGCACAGATCGTCCTGGGTATGTACAGCATCAGCTAAGGCAACAGGCTGTGAAAAATAGGGCTAGGCGTGACACCTAGGCCCTTGGCGTCACGTCTAGCCCCTTAACTCCGAAAATTGTTAAATTTTGTCATTTTTAACCCCTGTACTTGTTTGAACTCAATATTTGACTATCAAAACTAACTTTTAAGTTGGTTTTGATCATAGGTGAATGCCAAGAGTGCACGGATGAAGATCAAGTGACGAGCAAGAACCGAACACGATCACGAAATAAGCTTCCGCACTATGTATCGTTATTATGTTAAACGACTAACGTACACATGATATGTTGTATACTTTTTAAATTGTAAAAAGTTTTTAATAAACCCGTAATTTCCAATGCATATGTAATCTTAATTACATGACTGTTTTTCGTAAATGATACGTTAAACCTTAATTTATAAGAACGGGTGTTACACAATTGTACCTTTGGTGAAGCCAGAATTGATCAAGAAGTTGGATAGTGTTTCATACCAGGCTCTTGGAGCTTGCTTCAATCCATACAAGGCTTTGTTCAATTTGTAAACATGATTTGGATGTTGAGGATCAACAAAGCCTTCTGGTTGATGCATATATACTTCTTCTTCAATTTCACCATTTAAGAAAGCAGACTTTACATCCATCTGATAAACTTTGATGTTGTTTAAGGCAGCATAAGCCTTGAATATTCTAACAGCTTCAAGCCTGGCAACTGGTGCAAAGGTTTCATCATAATCGATTCCTTCTTGTTGACAATAACCTTTGACCACAAGCCTTGCTTTATTCCTTGTTATGATGCCTTGTTCATCAGACTTGTTTCTAAGTACCCATTTTGAACCAATGATTGATTTGTTGTTTGGTTTGGGTACCAGATCACACACATGACTCTTTTCAAATTGGTCAAGCTCTTCTTGCATTGCTTGGACCAAATCTGAGTCATTTATTGCTTCTTTGATAGATTTTGGCTCAATTATGCTTAAGAAACCAGCATAAAGACATTCATGTGCTGTTGCAGATCTTGTCTTAACACCTTCTTCAGGGTCACCAATGATGTCTGCAAGTGAGTGTCCCTTGATCCATCTCAAGTGGTTATGAGAGCTTGTACTTGGTGATAGATTTGAAGCTTCCCCCTGATCTGTGACCTCTATGCTGTCAATAGGATCAGAATTCTGCTGTTCTGTAACATTTTCTGATGAAATGTTAGAATTCTGATCATTTTGCACATTTTCTGTTGGAGGTTCCAGATCATCTGCAGGGTTAGTACATGACATATTTTTGTTTGAAATGTTTATCATATGATCATGTTCTAATAGTTCTTCAGTCAGTTTGTTAAGAAAGATTTCAGAATTTTCTGATTGGTTAGACAAGTTTATATCTTTCATAATTTCATCAGAAATTTTGGTTTCTGATGAGTCATCAAAAGACACATATAAACTCTCTCTTATTGTCCTTGTGTTTAGAAGAAAAATCCTGTAAGCTTTTGAGGATAATGAGTAACCTAAAAATATTCCTTTTTCTGCTTTTCTGTCAAATTTTTTCAGACTATCAAAATAATTAAAGACAAAGCAATTGCAACCAAAGGTGTGTAAGAATTTGACACTTGGGACCCTATGGTTGATAATTTGAAATGGGGTTTTTTGATGTCTTTTGTTAATGATAGATCTGTTTTGTGTAAAGCATGCATTTGATATTGCTTCAGCCCAAAAGTAAATGGGCAATCTGGCATAAGCAAGCATTGTTCTAGCTGCTTCTACCAGAGTCCTGTTTCTCCTTTCTACAACTCCATTCTGTTGAGGAGTTCTTGGAGCAGAATAGTCATGAGATATACCTTTACTCACGAGGAAGGTCTCAAGTTTTGCATTTTAAATTCTGTTCCATTGTCAGATCTGATCCTTCTCACAGGTAATTTCAATAGATTTTCAGTTTATCTGATGAAATTAATGATCAGATCAGGGGTTTCACTTTTCTTTCTAAGAAATTCAACCCATGTGTACCTTAAATAGTCATCTACAATGACCAAAATGTATTTCTTACCAGAAAAGCTGGCAGTTTGTACAGGTCCATGTGCAAAAGTTTCAAGTTTTCAGAAATTGAGGATTCTGAAGCTATTTTATGTGAGCCTCTCTTTGATTTGCCAAGCTCACATGCTTCACATATCTTATCCTTTTTGGATGATATGTATGGTAGACCTTTTACAAGATTTTTGTTTGCCAATTGGTTGATTGTTTTAAAATTTAAATGGGCAAGCCTTTTATGTCAAAGCCAACTATTACCTTTGTTTTCAGCAGAAAATAAGCATAATTGTGGATGCTCAATTTCTTCTTTGAAGTCAAAGTAGTAGATGGAATTTCTAACCCTTTTCCCACTTAAATATATTTTGTTATCATCCAAACTAACCAACAGACATTTTTCTGGTAAAAAGGTTACCTGAAAGCCTTTGTCACAAAATTGCCCATAGCTTAGTAGATTGTATTTTAAACCTTCTACATAGGCAACCTTTTCAATGGTTAAAGCTCCATATTGTATGGTGCCATATCCCATTGTTCTACCCTTCACCCCATTTCCAAAATTAACAAATTTACCCAGTTTTTCTTGGTAATTACTGAGTAAGCTCCTATCCCTAGTCATGTGCTTGGAGCTTCCAGAGTCGCAGTAGCAGATCTGCTGCAGATGATGGATCTGAAATTATGAGGTTAGAGATTTTTTGGTACCCAGACTTGCTAGGGTACTTTTTCTGATGAAATTTTAAACAGTTATCTTCTTTGGATGAACTTTCATCAGAAAATCTGTTACATGCTGAGCCATGAACAGATTTTTCAACTTTTGTTTGGAGATGGTATTGAACCAACTTCAGGATGTCAACACACATACAAGTTTCTTTATCAGAAGCTTCTGATTTTTCTACTTGTGATGGAATGGTTGGATAATTTTGAAATTCTGAGTGAACCACTTCTAGTGTTTTTGAAAACTTTTGTTTGGATTCACTCCTTTTTGCTTTCAAGTTGAGTTTTGAGATATCAAACAAGTTCTCAGAACTTATTGATCTGCATGATTCTGATGTAAATTTATCAGAAATCTGATGTGTTGCTTTCACAAAGGTGGTGGGTTTAATTTCAGTTGTTTTTACATACCCTAAACCCTCACCTCTGTTCTTTGGTGTAGTTTCAATAAAGTTAATGAATTCCTTTGCTTGTTGAAAACCCTTTTCATTGATTTCTTTATCATGAATTTTCTTGTATAGTTCTTTCCTTTCTTTTTCATAAAATTCAATTTTAGCTCTTATATCTAAGCTCTCTTCTATCAATAACTGGTTTTCAAGTATAACTTTACTCAGAGTTCTTTGCAACTCATCAGATTTTTTACTATCTGGTTTCTGTTTATCTTGCAGACTTAGAAAATCTAACATGAGTTTGTTTAACTTGTGTTCAAGGTCAAGATTGTCTAAAGTTACCTTTTGTTCTGATGTTTCAGGTTGTTCACCAGAAAGTGCCATAAGACAAAAAATTTCCATCTCTTCTTCTTCTTCTTCTTCTTCATCAGAAGAGTCATCAGACAGCCATGTATCTGTCCCAGCAATTAAACTGACTTTTTGTTGCTTCTTTGCTTCTTCCAGCTTCTTCTCATAGTATGCAACATCCTTCAGTTTCTTGGTTTTGCATTCTGATGCATAGTGACCCTTTTGTTTACATTTGTAACACACAACTTCAGCTTTTCCCTTATCCTTTGATCTTCCTTCATCCCTAGATCTTCCTTCCATCCTCCCTTTATCACTTTTCTGGTATCTTTGGCCACCTCCCCTTAACCTTTGCTCAAAGGTTTTAGTGAGCAGTGCAATTGCTTCAGAAAAAGCTAAAAAATTTGATGATGTATCAGAATTTTCAATATTTTGACTGTTTGAGGTTTGTGGATCATTGATGGGTGTTCTTTGTGAGTTTGAGATTAAAGCTAAAGGCCCCCCACTTTGATTGGTTTCTTCAAAGATTTCTTCTTCTCTGGGGACCAGAATGCAATATAAGTCATGAAGACTCATATTACCTAGTTCTAAGGTTGAGGACAAAGTCATAGTTAGACTTCTCCATTCTCTAGGCAAAGCATCCAGAAATTTGATGTTTCTTTCATCATTTGATTTTGTTATTCCAAATTTCTTTAGCTCGTTCAAGAGTTTAGCAAATCTATGATAAGTTTCATAAAGTTTTTCATTTGGTAAACTTTTAAACCTCTCATAGGAGGAAACACAGTTTGTTCTTTTGTTTTTTTTCATCCTTTCCCCTCCTTCATAAAGGTTCTCCAACTGATCCCATATTTCTTTAGCTGATGCACATGCATCAACTTGAGAAAATATATCATTAGGAAGAGCCATTATTAAAAGTGATTTTTCCCTTTCATCTGCAGCCATGAGGTCCTTGTCTTCTTGGCTCCAATTATTTTCACTTTTGGGAGCCAAGCAGGCAGGGACTCCTGGTGATGAATCAGTTGGTGGAATAGCTGGTATTTCAGTTGTTGGTACATATGGACCCCTTACAATGGATTGAAACATTGTTTGGTCATGTCCATTAAGGAAGTTGACCATCCTGATTTTCCATTGTGGGTATTCCTCTCTGACCAAGGTCGGAGGTTTCGACATAGAACCAATGTTGAAAGCGTTATTCCATGTTTGAAAGTTTGCCATATTTGGTTTAAGAGTTGGATATAAAAAAAAATAAGCAGTTGATCTTTTGAAAATAGTTTATTCAATCTGCCTTGATACGAATTGTTGATCCTAGAAAGAGATACCCAAACTTAATACGACAAATGATTTCAATAAATGAGAAAGTAATCTGCGGAACTAGAAATCAGACTTTCAAGAAACAAGATATAGAATTTTTCAAGTGTATTAAATGACTTTGGAAATACAAAGTTATTAAATATTACAAAACGAATACTCAAAGAATTCTAAGTGAAGGGCAATGGAGTTTTTGTGTGTGTATTGAATGCTAAGCACAACTCATTTAACCTTCGGAGTTTGACATCTCTATTTATAGAGAGTTCAGATCTGAATAAACAATTGTTTATCTAGCACTTGCTCTGCACAAAAGGACCTTTTTGAAGACAAGTGGGCCTACCAGAATTTCTAGTGACTACTTACCAGAATTCTGATGAACAAGTTCATCAGATTTCTCGTGATTAGACTGTACCAGATTCTGATGATAAATACCAGATTTATCATCAGACTTCATCAGAAAAGGTTTTGGTCTGATTGTCTTCTTTCTTTTGATATTCTCCTGATTCTTAAGTTGAAGATATATCCTTCTTTTCTTTTTGTCAAGATATTATTTAGGCATCTTCTTAGTAATACTCCTTGACAGTATCTTCATCTGATGATCAGGAAGTTCATCTTTTTCTTCAATACTTATACTTAATGTTTCCTAATAATTTACTTTCTTACATTTTCTTTCTTTTTGTGTGTTGGTGGTTGAACACGTTAAACGCTCGTAATTTAGGAACTTGTTATGTTGTGTTAGATTATTGTATTGTGGTAGGATTATAGAACAGGTACCTTGGGAGACTCGGACACACTAAGCATAGTGGTCCCCAAGCCCAGAAAACAGAAGCCAAGCAACGAAACCCGAGTTCTTAAATGTGACAGACATTTACAACGGGGCCGTGCCCACGAGGCACACCCCCGTGCTCATATGTCTGATGTAAAATTTCTCCCCAGAGAAGGTGACACGGGTCTTGCCCAAAAATCATGCCCCCATGTTCACCATACTGTAAGTTTTCTGTTGAACCTCGTTACTGGCACTTTTACCACCCGACCATGTCCACCAGGCACGCCCCCGTGCCCAGTGCCCAGTAGCCAAAAAAATTGTTATTTTTCCCCACTTTTTACACATTTAATTCAAACAAATCCTATTTGGGACACATTGAGAACAATGTGTAAATTAAGTGTGGGGGGTGTTAAAACCTTGAATCTTTTGTCATAAAAACAAGCCTTACACAAAACTCGCCTTGGAAAACCGCTAATCACCCCAGCACTTTTTGTTAATTTTTTTATTTTTTTACTTATCTTAGTTTAGTTGGAAAAAATAAGTTCTAAAAATTATGTTTTACTAATTTATACCTGATAGCGTCGTGATAAAAAAAACCAATTAAGAAAATTATAAAAACGGGCATAACAAATCTTTGTAAAATTTGATTATACATGCATTTTTACACTATACCCTTTTTCCCACAAAAAGTGAGTTTTGAGCCTTTATCGAGCATACAAATACAGATCTATACTAATTGCTCAATTTTTCGTTTCTTGTGTAAATACCCCGTTTGGTTCTTACAAATCTAGAACTTTCCAAAACAATACGTTCCAAATCTTTATCGACATAAATCCAAGTAAGTAAATGATAGAGGCAAGAGGACTATACCCATTTTACCCATTTTTCATTCTAAACATTTGTTTTTCTTTTCATCCCTTACCAAAATTATCCCCTTAGTTAAACCCCATTGAGCCTTAAACATTTCGTTTCTAAATCAGCAAAAATATAAACTTTTGCAAAAACAACCACCCACATCCACAAAACTTTTTTTTACACCCTTTATTTTTGTAAAAAGTTCGGTTATAAAATTACAAGTATGGCTTAGTTTCAACTTTGGTTTAAAAAAACATTAGCTAAAGTTTTTTTTTTGCTAAGCCACAAAGCAATGAAAAAACCGACATTTTTTATTCTTTTCACCATTTTACCTTAAAACACCTACCCAAGCCAAAACCTACCCTTTTAAAAGCCCTCTTGATATTTACGAAGATTAAACGTCAAAAAGGAGGAGGTTTGATTGTTTGTCAATCCTATAGTAGGAGTAAGCTCCACACCGGGTCCAAGCGCTATCACTTAAACATCTTCGGCTGAGTGTTGAGTGACCACTTGTGAGGTGTGTAAATTTGCATATAACTAAATAGAATTTTATAAAGGCATGTTATGCCAAAAACAAAAAATGTTTTCTTAAAGTGTGTTTTAAATAAATCAAGACGAATAAGATTGTAAATAAAATAAAAACAAAATAAATTTAGAATTTGGATTCCCGACACTCTAAAGATAAACCCAAAACTTCTCTTCTACCAATTCCATTTGGGTATGTAAGCCACATTATAGAGTTTTGTTTGAGGACCAGCAAAGATTCAAATGTGGGGTTATTTGATGTGCGTAAAATGCAACATATATATTACATCAATCAAGGCATAAAATCAACCCTTTTTCGATACTAATGTTGGAAAAAGCATGTTTCTTTGTTTACTTTTAATTTACAGGATCAAAAGAGCATAAACGGATAAAAGGAACAAACTAACAGCAAAAACCAACACAAATACAAAGAAGAAGGATTGATACGACCTGCCGAACCCCCATCCACATCCAAAACAACAAAAATAACAAAGACAGAAGCTTAAGCATGGGGTCGTGCCCAGTCAAGATTCCCCGCAGAAAAAGACAACATCAAAAGACAAACTAACACGGGACCATGCCAAGTCAACATGGGCTGTGGTCAACTCTAGGATTTGCAGAATCTGAGATAGTACAACAAGTACACTCACCACGGGGCCGTGTTCTGTCACCATGGGGCGTGTTAGTACAAGATTTGACATCTGCAGTTAATGAAGGGAGAGATATAGAAGACCACGGGGTCGTTCCAGGAGAGCACGGGGCCATGCCAAACCTCTATTTTCAACTATAAATAGAGGTGCTTGGTTCAAGAGAAAGGCATCCCTTGGCAAACCACTTCTCTCACACTTGCCATCAGTCCACCACCACTACAACACCAACACCCACCACCATCATCCATCTTTAATCTTTTAGAGTGTGTAGTAGTTTCGAGATTCAAGATCGATCGTAAGAGTTCTTGTCAATCAAAGGCCATGCTTGGCTAAATCTCTTACATCACTTGGTGAAGAAAAATCTTTTATGTATTACTTTTGATTTCCAATCTTTGGCAACTTTTTAATTGGGTATGTATTAATGACTTTAATAACTAGTTTTTTTTATTGAATGTAAACTTTATTTAATCATTTCTTCATGTTTTGTTGATTCACTCATTCGTGTCTTTACGGTCTATATAAAACGAGTTAACTACCTAGAAGGGGGTTAGAAGGGTGCTTGGGTAAAGTTCTTGCCTCGTTCAGTGTATAGATCCTACGAGGACCTGATTCAAGCTTAGTAGGACTTCCCTTGAGGCAGATAGCATCAAATCGGGGGAAGTAAGAATAGCTTGTAATCCCTTATAAATAAACTACTATTAAAACTTTATCCGGCCTTGCGGGACTTTATCCCTGCTGCCTCAGACCAATATGGCCGAGGGCAATGTCGCCTTCACAAGAGGGGCCTACCACTTTTCGCATTAATAACTTATTTAATTATCCTTCAATAATCCGACCTTGCGGGACTGTATCCCTGCTGACTCTGACCAATAGGTTGAGGGTAACATCGCCTTCACAAGAGGGGCCTACCACTATAATTAAGATAATCTCTTAAAAAGCTCAAAGTGCGGAAATCATCAAAGGATACATAAAAGAGGAGTTGGAACCATGTGATTCCTTCTTGTCTATTTTGTTTTTTCCTATCATTTACGTTTTTATTTCTAGTTTATCTTCTTAAAACTTTCAAAACCTTTTATCAAAATTTGGTTAGATTAGACTTTAACGATAAGCTGGTATTAAAAGCTCTTGTGTCCTTGGACGATCTCGGGTTTTCATCTTGGGGTTTCTGGGGTGTCTCTTCTCCTTCAAAAGTTTGCATGAGGTTCCTCCTACCTGTAGATGGTGGCTGCTGACATGGCGTTTTATCAACCACTGCACCTTGTTGGTCAACACTTTTGTTCACCATCTCCCCTTCAGTTTTTTCTAGTTCAGTGATGAACCGCTGACTATATTATGTTTCTGTTGGGGGGATTTTTGGTGTTATATCAAATACATGCATTTTTGGGGTCTCCTCAGCAGGGTGCAGGTGGTTTTTTTATAGCTATAAGCACTTGATCCACCATCTTTGGACAATTCAATCATTTGTTCTAGGTCTTATCCCGGCAGTTCCAAAACCTCAGCAATACTCCTTTTAATTATATTTTCCCTATTATATTTGAAAATGTGATATTCAAGTGTTTTGAAATCACAATCCCAGCTTTCAATATCGTTTTCGTTCATATCTTCATCTGATAATATAGTATCTCATCACCACCCTCAGTCTCCCTTTCATCTTCATGATGAGCATCATCATTTATGGGGGTTGGTGTAACAGTTGAGGGTTTGGCGTTTTGATCTCCAGCCATCTTACCTTCTCCTTCATTTTCCCTTTCTCCTTCCCCTTCCCCTCCCTTTTCACCTTCGGCTTCCCTTTCAACCTCATCTTCATTTTTACCTTCCTCTCTCATCAGCCACTTCCTTGGCGTTTTCATCAACAACTGTTTGCACTTCTATGGCGTTTTGCTCTCCAGCCATCTCCCCCTCCCCTTCTCCTTCCCCTTCCCCATCTACTTCCACTTCCCTTTCACCTTCAACTTCCCTTTCAACCTCATCTTCATTTTTGCCTTCTTCTCTCTCAGCTGCCACTTCCTTGATGTTTTCATCAACAAATTTTGACATATTCTTTAACAATGTCAGATATTGTGAGTATTTAATGTGTACCAAGAGGCTGTTTGGATGTTTAATCTTTGACAGTTTTAACAATGTCCTCATTTTATTGTAACAGTCTTCTAATTCTTTGTATGCCCCACCCAACTTCTCAACCATTTCCTATTAAATAAAAAAATGAATTTATTAAGTATGGCGTTTTGTGTTTTTTGTTAAACTTATTATTCGAACAACATACCTCCTCAGATTCATTGTTTTGTTGTTCCTCACCAGCAGCACCATGGTCTTCATACTGTGTTAGTACTCTGACTAGAGCATGGTTCGCTAATGCAGAAACTTTAAACATCCTGTTCTGGCTTTCTACATCTTCAGCTACAACCCTTTGAATGAAAGCCTCTTCATTCTCATCATTGATTTGCATGGCGTTTTGCACTTCAGGGTCGAGTTCAGAATAATCATAATGATCATCATGATCAAAACCATCATCATCAACCTCATCATGATCATTATCAGCATGCTCATCAACATTGTTAACATCATCTTCATCTAAATTTGTCAACATCATCACCATCAGCATCTTCTTCATCAACACCCTGCATTTTGTCTGCTGTCTTGGGTATGGCTTCCTTAGTCTTCTTAACAATTTTCTTTTTAACCACTTTGCCATCATGGCATTTTGGTTCTCCACCATATTTCTTTTTAACCAGTACACTCTCAAACATGTCAAGAGCTCTCGTTGTAACCCACTTAATCGGGTATCCTTCTTTGCGTTCCAACCTTTTTCTATTGCAAGCATCATTCACCAAGGCAAGCTACAACACAAGACATTTTTAATTTTTATATTGTTATTTTGTGCAAACTATTATATTTGGAAATTGTTTTCTTACCGCAAGTATAATCAAAGGCCATGTGAAATGCTTTTTTTGGAGACCATGCGGTTTTGGCGTGTTGCAAGCATTGGATGAGATAACCACACAAGTTCAGTTAGTTTACTTGAACGTTTTGTATAATGTTGTGCAAGAATTGTTGGTTGACGACCGCATTATCACTTGCATGCCCAATTATTGTGAAGAATGCTACAAGGAAATTTAGGCAGAAGTTTCTCCCGAGGCTATCCATCTCAAGCAAGATGTTATCAAAGTAGAGCTTCACACTTGGTTTGTTAATCCAGGCAGTCCCTTTGAACTGTGCTCTCCACTAAGCCACTACTTGGTCATTAATTGTTGACCTTTTTCCCCTTCACAACCACGTCTCCATTCGGTATACCCGTTAAAGAGTTTATAAATTCTTCATTGATATGTATTGTATGGTTGCCAACATTTAGATTGTTTGTTCTTTCATTATAATTTTTAACCAAACAGTACCCAAGCATTGTGGGTATGCTGTCTATTTTCATCCTGAGGACAGCACCAAACCCCATGTCGTGTACTGCTTGTCTTTGATTTTGATTTAGATTTATATACCAAGCACTCAAGTTTGCAGGTTTTACTCTTAACAAAACCCTAGCCCCACTGAACTCATAAAATGGTTCTTCCTCAACCTCAACATCCTGACTTAAGGCCTTCCTCTTATTGGCGTTTTGGGCCTTGCCGGTGTGCACATTTATTCTTACTCTCAACCCATCTTCGCCTATAAAACATGATTAATTTCCATGGTGTTTTAGTTTTTCATGACGTTTAATAAGATAAATGATACATGTCGTTTAATAACACACATACATGATATATGTTGTTCAATAAGATAATCACAGATGATACATGGCGTTTAATAACACAAATGATATATTTAAAATGTCGTTCTCATACAGTCAAACAATGTTATGCAAATGATACATGTATTGGCATTTAGTAACAAACTATCAAAGTATATTACATGATATATGGAGTTTTACAAACAAACATCATAAAAAGTAACCATCTGTACCATGTTTTGTTGTTGTCTTCTTTTGTTTCTCGGTGGTTCTTTGGCGTTTTGGAACAGGTGACCCTTCCTCTTCCACACCCATAGAAACTGCACATTTATTGATAAAATTAAAACGCCAAAAATGTCATAAAACTAGCATAATGTAAATCGAATTTAACTCAGTCTGTTTTTTGCCTCTAGATCTTGTTTGATCTTAAGACGTCATAATATTTGTGGTTTCGCATTTTCTAGGGTTTTCACGTTTTCGTTGGAATTGGGGAGGTTTCTCTGGGAAGTATATATGTTTCGGTTCCATTTTGATGGGTGATGTAGATGCACATTTACCTTTTTGCCCTTAATAAATCGCATCCACTTTCAAAAGTTGATGTTATTTTCGAAAAAACCACCGTGCCAATCTAATCCATAGATTCTTTTGATCGGACGGATCAGAACCGTTCTCACTGTTTTCACACATTAGGGGGTTTTCTCTAAATCCCGCCCCAATATATACATATATAGTATATCGTACAATATGCCTTAACGTACATTGCGTACGTGATGGCAAATCGCACGTTATGTTTTAAAAAAAACAAAATCGCATGTACCTTAAATTTGTGAAATCGCATGTATGAAACTAAAAAATAAAAAAATGCATGTTCATTTAATTTTATGGAAGATCGCATGTATGTTCATTTCATTTGTGGAAAGTCACATGTACAAACATAATGTGAAGTCGCATGTCAAAAGAATAAGAAAAAAGGGAAATCGCATGTTGTATAGAAAATTTCACATGTTGTAAGGCAATCACATGCACAACATACGTTAAGGCAATTTGTACAATAACTGGCCTCTATATATATATTCACTTGTAGAGACGACGTGTTGTCTCTATAACACAAATTATTTTTGTTAATGATTTTATAACATTCATGATTTTTTCTAATGAAAATAAAGAAAATAAACCAATAGAGACAACATGTTGTCTCTAAAAAGTTTGACCGATCAAAATTTTGGATCTAATGCAGACAGTGGTGAATGGGTCAATTCTACAGATGATCCAAATAAATGTCTGCTTTGGATTTGATGTTATCAACCACTGTAATTGCTTCTTGGGATTGGTTATTTGTCACAAGAAGTTTCTTCACTATCTCAAACAGTTGGTTTTGACCCTCTGCAAGTGCTTGCAAACTTGGGTTAATTGTTGTTTGACCATTCCCAAAGAGATAAGTGTACCCATGAGGGTGTCTATTTACCCTTGGCTTTTGCCGCATGTGCACAGCTTCTTCATACCTATAAGGTACCCTAGTGTATGGTGGTTGCCCATAGCCTCTTGGGAGTGTGTTTTGTAGTGCACTTGAAACTTGACCAATCCTCCGTGCAGGATGTTGATTCAAGCTTTGTTAAATAGGTGTGTAGTCTGACTCAACTCTTTTGAGAGATGGTTGTGAATCCTTGTACATAAGGTCATCATCTCTTTTGAAACTCATTTTTCCTCTTGACCTATTTTTGTTAGCATCATAGGGTTTAAGAAATGAGCATTGTTGGGTCATACGGTTGATTTTATCACAGATTGTGCACCTAGATGTGGACTTACAAGTGTTGTTGGCTCTATTAATATCACAGGCTTTTAACTTGAAACAGTCTTTTTCCAAATGATTTTTCTTTCTGTGACAACTGGCACTTTTCCATGCATTTCGTACAATAAATTAACAGTAATCTGTGCTTTAATGACTGTGCATGATCTAGTTTACAAGACGAATGAATTTTTGATTACTGTTATATACATACAATGGCATTTCATGTTGCAAGACTTTTATCATTACTACATGCAACACAATATAGTTATATTAATGCACAGAACAGAGTTGGCACAGCTATCAGACAAACTAGAAATACTGACGGGAGTTCAGTACTTAGACAGGCATGATGTTAAGACACAAAATAAGCCCCAGGACCAAGTGTTACACTAGTATAGTGTGTAGGAAAGTAGGGATTACAAAACTGCCTTCCTAGTGATGACATAGGTACCGGAAAGTGCCAGAAACACACTAAAACTGCAAAATTCTGCAGAAAATAAACAAATTCAGCAAAAATTCAGCTTTTTACATCTAAATATAATGCAGAAAAGTTATTTATTGGTCCAGAATACTTTCCTAAGTGTCGGGAATCAAAACTGTTATAAAACACAACATAAAGCACACTAAACTGCGCAATTTAGCAATTTAACGAACAGTAATGAAACGAACAACCGGACACTACCTGAAACATCAAATTCTTACTAGAAGCATTGTTTTAGTGTCACAAGTTATGGTCACCAAACATCATAACACATCCTATAAACATATAACACATATAACCCTAACTAGTATACTTGAAATCTAACTATTAAACTTAACTTACCATTAAATGTTACACTTTACCCCCCCCCCCTTTTGATGGCCTGTTAGGGGACATGGGTCCCACATAATTTTTGTTTACTATATTTTATTAGATTTTGTTAGAGAATATACCAACATATATGCTATATGCCACTTAATTGTTGGAAGATAATACTTATAACCACAAGACTACATTTCTAAATCATTCATCACCCTTAACTTCACTATTCTTCTTCTCCTCACAATAAGATACGACCACAACAACCTCCCATACAACCTTCATTTTCAATCCAATTCCAAGTAATCCAAGGTGATTCTAAGGTGTCTCGGGTCTATCTAAGAAGGTTGCAAGCAACGGAACTTGAAGGACCTCTCTCTAGTGCTTTTATCCACCTCATTTGTCACCTTTTCTTCTCTTGATCATCCCTAGCCTTAAGCTAGTGGTAAGAACATCATACACTCCATTTTACATCTTATTTAAGTGGTTAAAAGATGATACATGATGTTAATCTTAAAGAACACAAAGAATCAATAAGATGAAACATGAACATAAGCTTAATATCTCAAGAAATCATGTTGTTTAGTGTTGAATATGCTACTTGATGATTGCTTGGTTATGTTAATGATGTAGAACATCATATGATCTTGCTAGATGATGATTAAAAACATAATCTAGCAAGATGAGAGGATGAAAATGTTAGAGATTAATGGATCATCCTCACAAAAGTCATGAACTTGAAAGAATAAATTGTTTTCTTGTTAAATGATGATTAAAGTAAGATGTAAGTCTTGTAGATCTAAGATTTCAAGGATGATTTTTCAAGAAATCAAGTTAAAAATACAAAGTTTACTTAATCTTGGTTCCTAAAGAAATCAATCATGTTTTTTTAAAAGGTTAAACAAGTGTAGAAACACATGTGTAACAAGAAAAATCCAAGAAGAAACATTTTTAGAAAATGTGATCACAAGTTGTAAAGAACCATTTTCTTTAAAAATGATGTTTTTAAAGAAACAACCACACTTTAAAGGGTAACAAGACTTACTAAACATACTAGTAAATTACTACAAATTTTTGTAAATTTTCAAGTTCATGAAGTGGTTGATTATGCTTGATTTTTGGCAAAATTGGTAAGTATAGATTGATTATTGTTGATTGTGTTGATTTACAAAAGAAAATGATATGCCTTGAAGGCATGGAAACCTCCATTTTTAGGGAAAACTATGGCAAAATTTTTCTAAAAATTAAACACTTAGAAAAATATTTCGAAACAAATATTTACAAGTATATTTCAAACCATGGATTTTCACATAAAGTTTGCCATGAATTTTCTTACAAAAATTATAAATATTGGAGGTTGGTTTTTATAAATAAAAGTGACTAAATATGTATTTAGGAAAATATATATTTAGATGTCACCATGTGTGTGATTATTTGTATATTATGTGTATTAGTTATATTATTTTAGGACTTGAAATAATATAACTCATCAAAATACCAAAAATTGCAATCCAAAATATTACCAAAAATTCCAAGGAATAAATATACAAAGAATACCCAAAATATTGGTGAAACCAAACAAAAGAATATAACTTACAAAATATTCCGGAACTTTTATTCATAAGTATATTTTTGGTAAATAATATTTTGGACACCAAAAGAACAAAAATATGATTTTTATAATTATTACAAAATTATATCATATTTTTGACAAGGAGAAAATATATTATTTTTGGACAAATAAAAATATATTTTCTTGGAATTATTAGAAGATATATTATTTTTAATATATATTTTCTTAAATAGACTTTGGACATATTATTGGGTAAAAGAAAAATGGATTTATATATTTTCTAAGTTAGACTTGGAAATATATTATTTTTGAGACATATGTGGAATTTATAAATACTTTTGCTAAGGGAAAAATTATAAATAAGTTTTCTAAGTAATATTCCTCAAAATATATATTTTGGAAATATATATCAATATATTTTTACTGGAAATATTATTCCGGAAAAAGTTAATACAAAATTAAGTATAAGAATACTTATCAGTTTCAAGAAACTACGTATTTTTGTACGTATAAATACACTCCGGAATACGACACCGATACATGGCAAAAATATACAAGTATAAGAATACAAATACAAATGCACCCATCCTTGGGAATGATATACATGTATAAGCACTTGAAAAGTAACAAGTTAAAATATATTGTTTTAACTATTATTCCAAAAATTTAATAAATATAATTTAAGTTAAAATATTTATTATTTTAACAAATAATTATATAACTTGGAATAATATTGATGACACAAAGAAACGTAACTCAAAGACACTAATTAATACTAAGTCAAGGCACGACCCACTCGTCTAATAGACCGTAGTACGTTGTAGGTAGTCGTGCACACTAGTAGCAGCTTGAGTTACGTCGGATTGAAGAACGCAAAACCGTGAGTTCATGTCCCCCTTTTCGCTTAACTGTTTTTGGTTTTATAACTCTCGGGGGTGGAATACATGTTACGAATGTTTAAATGGTATGATTTGGCTATGAAATGAACTAATAGATCATGTGAGCATAAATTGAATTTGAAATTCCATTAACTCTCTTAAGAAATATGGACGAAGGTTAGATCTAACGGGTACGGCCGAGCCCCACTCATGGTCCTTATGTGACCACTTGAGTGCTTCGGTGTCCCAGTCGAGGTAACTCGACAACGGTCAAGGGTAAACTTGACACAGTCAAGGTAAATTGACATAGTCAAGGTAAACTGACACATTCGAAGGGAAATTCGACGCAGTCGAGAGGAAATCGACGAGGGTATATGCCTACTCATATCGAGTACTCCCTATGTCTTCATATGCATAAATTTCCTTGCAAAACATTAATTTGATCTGTTCATAAATGCTTTTCATACCTGTTTTCAAAGGAGTCTCTCAAAAGTTTACAAGTTTATCAGTACTCATACAAAACGCATGAACTCGCTCAACTTTTGTTGATGTTTTCCAAAATTACATGTATTTCAGGTAACAAGTTGGATCTTGGGCGCTGGTGTTGTTTCTAGAAGTAAATTCCAAGTTTAGATGTCATCCACTTTTGTTGAATTGTATCTTAGTCGAAGGTTGCGTTGTTTGAAACTTAAATAACTGGTGGTTGTAATACTTTAAACTTAATGAATGGATGAACATCGTTTTGATCATATAGTTGTTTATTATGATTGAATGCAATGGTATTAAACAAGTCACACATCATACGCTTCAGCAAAAGTCAGGGTGTGACAGTTTGGTATTAGAGCTTCGATTGTAGTGAACTATGATTCCTTCTCGAGTCTAGACTACAATCACTAGGACTCTCTCATGAAAACATTTTCACAAAAAGGTTTTTCATTGCATTCACAAAAGCGCCAAGATCCATGAGTCAAACATTTTTCAAAGACAAGGCAAGGACATTAATAGGGGGAGAATACCCCAAGTTAAGGTGCCAATTAAGGCATAGTCTACGTGAGATAGACTTGCCAGAGACAAAATGACCCCCCCCCCCCATCCGGAAGGATAAACGAGAGTTATATGTGACATGATGCATCTATTTGCCTGTTTATGCTAAGTAACCTATTTATTTATTGATATATATATATATATATATATATATATACACGTATAAGTAAACGGAATAATTATTGACGTGAACAAGATACCTTCGACTCCAAATCCTATTATTGTTCTTGACTCGCACGATGAAACTATCGGCTTCGCGTTCAGTGCAAAGCTCATGGCTGGAGTGATTACCAAACGAGATTCTGAGCTTGTTTCCGTAGGAGATGGTTGTTCTTCCCTCTCGAATGTGAAGGTGACTGACTACGGCAGTGACGGCGAGGCGGAGGCGGCTACCTTGGACAACACCCTTATCAGCAGGACGAGGTTTTGTGAAACGAGATTGAAGACGCTCTTATCCAGACTAGGAAGATGAAGTATTCATCTTGAGGATGCCCCTCCAACTTCTAGGAATTCTCCTTATTTCTATTACGTATAATCATCATGCCTATTCGCGCGTAACGATAACGGATGTTAGCGCGTGGACCACCGCAATGGTCCTTTCCATGTCAGAGGTATAAGGACAGTAGTGTCCCCTCTTTGGTTGATCATCTGCTTGAACGAGGGAAAGTTGGGGTGACTGTGCAAGACAATTTATTATTACGGGGGCCCACGTAATAACGACTTGTAGTGCATGGAAATCCTGGTGGACTCTGCGGGTCAGGCTAATGATCACCATCATTCCAAAAATAATCTCTAGGTGTTTCACGCCGTCATCTAGTAGAACAATACCTAGACAGTTGCCTTAGCACTTTACAAAGTAGGAAACCTGTCTTTGCCTACTTCGTGTCTGACACTTCTACCGTATACGAGTTGTTTGGGAACCGATATCTAAGCAAGTGAAGATGGATAACATTTGGAAAGGATTCAGTGATGTTACACTCTCGATCACCCCAATATGTACAACCCCCCCATCTCATGGGAAGTATATCCATCATTGTGAAGCTAAAGACCTAAGAAAACCAATGTAGAAGGAAAATAACTACTACTTTCATATTATGAAACTTGTATGACCGAGGTGATGTAACCTCGACTTCATTTTGTTTCCCCGTTACAAACAATAAGTCAAGTTGTCAAGCATATATGAAAGCTCAGTGGTCGTTTTCTTACTTATACATTGTTGATTATATATGCATGTGATATTGGGTGATTACATGTTTGCTTGTGGTAATATGTACCTTATAGACAATTATGGAATGTTGTCTAACCTACCACATACCTTTTGACAGACGAAAATGCTGCCCAGACGTGACACGGACACCATTACGTTAATTATGGCCGAATACAATGAGCGCATTTCTCAAGTTATAGCGCAGTATGAAGCCCTCCGCTCTGAACGCAGCGGTGGCACTCCTGGAAGTAACCCTCCAACTGGCTGCACCTATAAACAGTTCTTGGAGTGCAAGCCATTGAATTTTGATGGCACAGGAGGTGCCGTTGCATTTGTTCGTTGGGCAGAAAAGACTGACTCCGTTCTGAGAATGAGTAACTGTTCGCCCGAGCGGAGTGTTACCTATATCTCAGGGTTGTTTTTGGATGGCGCACTCTCCTGGTGGAACCTTCAGGTTCAGACCCTTGGTGAAGCTACTGCTTATGCACTCAGCTGGGATGAGCTCAAGGAATTGATGTGGAAGAAATACTGTTCTAGGGCCGAGATCCAGAAGCTTGAGACTGAGTTCTGGAATTTGAAAATGGACGGGCCGAAGATTTTTGAGTACGTCCAACGCTTTCACGACTTGTCTAGGGTTGTTCCCTACTTAGTCGAGCCAGAGTTCAAGAGGATTGAGCGATTCATTTGGGGACTTGCACCTCAAATCCTGAGCATGGTTACTGCCTCAAAGCCTCTAACTATCACAGAGGCTATCGATTTGAGTGTCACACTTACTGAAGAAGCTCTTCGTATGGGGAAGTTTTCGGGATCTGAGGTAAACAAGAAAGAGACTCATGTGGAGTCTTCGGGCAATAAGAAAAGGAAGTCTTCGAACCTAAACATAGGCACCCAAGTCAGTTATGGAAGCTCTAAAGCAAACAAAAGAAGGGAAGTGAACCCGCCTCGTGGCATGCAAGCTTATGGAGCCACTAATAAGGATGGTGGTAAGGTTTACTTGGGGACTAAGCCGAGATGCGAGGAATGCAATTTTCACCATGAAGGTCGATGTCTGAGGCCTAAGTGTGGAAGGTGTGGAAAAGAAGGGCACAGCAAGGATGCCTGTTGGGCAAAATATCCAGACATAAGAGAAAGTGGTAAAGTTCCAGGTTGCTACAGATGTGGTGAAGTAGGGCACTTTAGGAAAGACTGCCCTAGGAAGAACCAAGAGAGGAAGGGTCTTCATGATCGAAGCTCGTGAAGCACGCCAGGATCCAGATGCGGTTACGGGTACATTCCCTATTAACAAACTCTATGCATCCATTTTTTATTGATACTGGCGCTGACTTTAACCTTGTATCCTTAGGAATTAAGAACCTACTTGGCCTAGTTTCAAGTAGGATTGGAGCCCCGTATTCTTTAGAATTGGCAAATAGAAGGTTAGTTTAAACAGATGAGATGATTAAAGATTGTCTTTCGGAACTTAGAAGGCCGGAACCTTCTATTACCATTGATTTGGGAAGTCATGATATGGTACTCAGCATGGATTGGATATCCAAGTATAGAGCTGAAGTTGTTCGGAAAATCATTCGCATCCCTCTTGCGAATGATGAAACACTTATAGTACACAACCTTCTTGCAATAGGTGCGAGGGCACTAGGCCCCATAGGACGGTGAAATGGCAACACCTCACATTGGTTATAGAGACACGGAAGCGCCTCTGAATAGACTGCATAGCCTTCCCTGCACATGTTGTCGATAAGGAGACCAAGAACCCAAAGCTTGAAGACATCCCCGTGGTGGAGGAATTTCCAGAAGCCTTTCCTGAAGACTTGCCAGGAATACCTCCACAGCGACAAGAGGAGTTTAGGATAAACCTGGTGCCAGGAGCGGCACCAGTGACAGATGACGCCTTACCAACTAGTTCCATCCGAGATACATGAGCCTCCGACGCAACTGCAAGAGCTGCTAGACAGAGGAAATCTACCAGGCCTCACCCTGGGAGGCCCCAGTGTTATTCGTTAGGAAGTAGGGTGACAGTTTTTCCACATCCTAATCTGAGAGGAACTCAGAAGAATTAATGTAGAAAAAGTGTTATGCATAGGTTACAGGGAGATAGACAACTGACCCTCAAGAATCGGTACCCCTTACCGAGAATTGATAACTTGTCGACCAACTACAAGGTCCCAGCTACTATTCCAAGAGGGAATTAAGGACATGATGTCCTTAGTTAAGGACATGAGAAGAAGGTTGGCAGTCTCCATTTTGCATCAACTTCAGAGAATTGGATATCAAGGACCGGTATCCTTTGCCAAGGATAGATGACTTGTTGAACCAATCGTAAGGTTCTAGTTACTACTCAAAGAGTGACTTGAGGTCAGGATGTCCTCAACTGCAAAACGAGAAGAAAGTATCCCTAAATCGACCTTTAGGACTCGCTTTGAGCATTACGAGTTCCTTGTCATGCCGTTTGGCTTAACACATGCACTCGCATTATTCGTGGACCTCATGAATCGGGTGTGTAAGCCATACCTGGATAAGATCATGATTATATTTATTGACTGCATTCTTATAAGCTCAAAGACCAAGGAAGGTCACAAGTAAAATCCGCGATTCATCTTGGGACTCTTAGAGAAAGAACAGTTGTGTGCTAGGATGTCGAAGTGCGAACTTTGGATTCACGAGGTAAGATTTTTAGGATACGCGGTGGATAAGAATGAGATTCATGTCGACCCTGCAATCAAGAACTAAGGAGTCCCAAAGACGCAACTAAGAATTTTTGGGGATTATAGGCTATATTAGACGACCCTAGAAAACCTTTCAAGGACTACTCAACCGCTAACAACCCTAACCTAGTCGATACCTATTTTGTCTTCACCTAACAATACCAATAGAGTTGCGGTTCTTGTGACGCTTCTCGACAAAGTCTCGATTGCGCGTTGATGCACCGAGACCAAGTCATCGCATACACATCACGTTGATTAAAGGATCATGAGAAGAGACTTTGAACTAGGTGCTGTAGTTGTGCGTGGAAGATTTGGCTTCATTACTTGTATGGGAAAACGCCGCACGATCTTTACTGATCACAAAGGTTCGCAGCACATCTTTGATCATAAGGACTTAAATATGAGATAACGAAGATGGATTGAGCTACTGGATGGGTATGATTGTGAGATTAAGTACCACCTGGACAAGGAAAGCGTTGTAGCCGATGCCTTGAGCCGCAAGAAATTGCGCAAAAGCCTCTAAGGGTGCGGGCCTTAGAGATGACCATAAAGACGAATTCCGCTACTTGGATTCGTGAAGCTGAGCAAGAGACGCTCAAAACAGAGAGCCAACAAGCTGAAGCATTACGTGGAATGGGAGTACGATTCTTTCCTAAGGTAAACGGAACATTTTACTCCATGGAACGACCTTGGGTTTCGTTTCGCGGCATTTACGTACGCCTATGTTGGGACAAGGCTCATAGGTCAAGGTACTCGAGCCACCCTGGATCCGACAAGATGTACCAAGACTTGAAGGATTAGTATGAGTGGCCCAAGATGGAAGCTGATATAGCTACACATGTGGGTAACTGTCTTACTTGTGCCAAGGATAAGACATAATACAAGAAGCCATCAGGGCTACTGCAACAGCCTGAGATTCCCATATGGAAGTGGGAACGAATCTCAATGGATTTCGCTACAAGCTACCAAGAACCCAAAAAGGTCATGATATGAATTGGATGATTATTGATCGACACACCAAGGGTGCACATTTCCTGCCAAACAGTGAGGAAGACAACGCAAGGGAATTAGCAGAGATTTAGCCTAAAAAGATTGTGGCACGTCATGGAGTGCCTGTTTCTATTTTGTCCAACCGAGATGGTCGTTTTATGCCAAGGATATGGCAGATGATTCAGAAGGCATATGAGTCACGGTTGAACCTTAGTACTACATTTCACCCTCAGATGGACGGCCAGAGTAAACGAACGATACAGACTTTGGTAGACCTGCTATGTGCTTGTGTGATAAACTTTGATGAAAAGATGGATTACTCACTAGCCCTTAGTGGAGTTTTCCTACAATAATATTTATCACACCGCTGTTTAGGCCGCTTTGTGTGAAGCTTTATATGAACGTAAGTATCGGTCCCTTTTGTGTTAGGCGGAGACCAGGGATAAACGACTTACTGGCCCGAGATGGTTCAGGAAACTACAGACAAGATCGATCGGATACGTGATCATATCAAGTCAAGCATGTGGTATATAGAGAATCTACGCCAGCAAGCGGCGGAAACCGTTGGAATTTGAGTTTGGAGAGATGATATTATTGAAAGTCTCACCTTGGGAAGGCGTGGTATGGTTTGGAAAGCGTGGGAGGTTGGACCCACGGTATATTAGACCTTTCGAGATTATGGAAATGATCGGGACCATTGCTCACAACCTTAAACTTCTAGAAGAACTTACCAGTGATCACGACACGTTTCACGTGTCTAGTCTTTAGAAGAGCCTGACTCTAGGAACAATCGTTATTCCCGCAAACAAGATTCACATCAACGACAAACTCCAATTTAATAAAGAACCCGTTAAGGTTGCAGACTGGAAGCCCACGAAACAAGGAGAAGTCGAAATCGATTTGTTAGAGTTCGCTGGAATTCAGATCATGGCCCAGAGTTTACCTGGGAACTTGAAGACCAAATTAAGCTCGAGTGACCACATTTGATTCACAACTCCCCTGCGACCGATGGCAAAGTTTGAATTTCGAGATGAAATTCTTTTAACGGGGGGAGAATGTGACAACTGGCACTTTTCCATGCATTCCGTACAATAATTAAACAGTAATCTGTGCTTTAATGACTGTGCATGAGCTAGTTTACAATATGACTGAATTTCTGATTACTGTTATATACATACAATGGCATTTCATGTTGCAAGACTTTTATCATTACTACATGCAACACAATATAGTTCTATTAATGCATAGAACAGAGTTGGCACAACTATCAGACAAACTAGAAATACTGACGGGAGTTCAGTACTTAGACATGCATGATGTTAAGACACAAAATAAGCCCCAGGACCAAGTGTTACACTAGTATAGTGTGTAGGAAAGTATGGATTACAAAACTGCCTTCCTAGTGATGACATAGGTACCGGAAAGTGCCAGAAACACATAAAACTGTAAAAATCTGCAGAAAATAAACAAATTCAGCAAAAATTCAGCTTTTTACATCTAAATATAATGCAGAAAAGTGATTTATTGGTCCAGAATACTTTCCTAAGTGTCGGGAATCAAAACTGTTATAAAACATAACATAAAGCACACTAAACTGCGCAATTTAGCACTTTATCGAACAGTAACGAAACGAACAACCGGACACTACCCGAAACATCAAATTCTTACTAGAAGCATTGTTTTAGTGTCACAAAGCTAGTTATGGTCACCAAACATTATAACACATCCTATAAACATATAACACATATAACCCTAACTAGTATACTTGAAATCTAACTATAACACTTATCTTACCATTAAATGTTACACTTTAACCCCCCCCCCTTTTGATGGCCGGTTAGGGGACATGGGTCCCACATAATATTTGTTTACTATATTTTATTAGATTTTGTTGGAGAATATACCAACATATATGCTATATGCCACTTAATTGTTGGAAGATAATACTTATAACCACAAGACTACATTTATAAATCATTCATCACCCTTAACTTCACTATTCTTCTTCTTCTCCTCTCAATAAGCTACGGCCACAACAACCCCCCATACAACCTTCATTTTCAATCTAATTCCAAGTAATCCAAGGTGATTCTAAGGTGTCTCGGGTCTATCTAAGAAGGTTGCAAGCAACGGAACCTGAAGGACCTCTATCTAGTGCTTTTATCCACCTCATTTGTCATCTTTTCTTCTCTTGATCATCCCTAGCCTTGAGCTAGTGGTAAGAACATCATACACTCCATTTTACATCTTATTTAAGTGGTTAAAAGATGATACATGATGTTAATCTTAAAGAACACTAAGAATCAAGAATATGAAACATGAACATAAGCTTAATATCTAAAGAAATCATGTTGTTTAGTGTTGAATATGCTACTTGATGATTGCTTGGTTATGTTAATGATGTAGATCATCATATGATCTTGCTAGATGATGATTAAAAACATAATCTAGCAAGATGAGAGGATGAAAATGTTAGAGATTAATGGATCATCCTCACAAAAGTCATGAACTTGAAAGAATAAATTGTTTTCTTGTTACATGATGATTAAAGTAAGATGTAAGTCTTGTAGATCTAAGATTTCAAGGATGATTTTTCAAGAAATCAAGTTAAAAATACAAAGTTTACTTAATCTTGGTTCCTAAAGAAATCAATCATGTTTTTTTAAAAGGTTAAACAAGTGTAGAAACACATGTGTAACAAGAAAAATCAAGAAGAAAATTTTTTAGAAATTATGATCACAAGTTGTAAAGAACCATTTTCTTTAAAAATGATATTTTTAAAGAAGCAACCACACTTTAAAGGGTAACAAGACTTACTAAACACACTAGTAAGTTACTACAAATTTTTGTAAATTTTCAAGTTCATGAAGTAGTTGATTATGCTTGATTTTTGGCAAAATTGGTAAGTATAGATTGATTATTGGTTGATTGTGTTGATTTACAAAAGAAAATGATATGCCTTGAAGGCATGGAAACCTCTATTTTTAGGGGAAACTATGGCAAAATTTTTCTAAAAATTAAACATTTAGAAAAATATTTCTAAACAAATATTTACAAGTATATTTCAAACCATGGATTTTCACATAAAGTTTGCCATAAATTTTGTTACAAAAATTATAAATATTGGAGGTTGGTTTTTATAAATAAAAGTAACTAAATATGTATTGAGGAAAATATATATTTAGATGTCACCATGTGTGTGATTATTTGTATATTATGTGTATTAGTTATATTATTTTAGGACTTGAAATAATATAACTCATCAAAATACCAAAAATTGCAATCCAAAATATTACCAAAAATTCCAAGGAATAAATATACAAAGAATACCCAAAATATTGGTGAAACCAAACAAAGGAATATAACTTACGAAATATTCCGAAGCTTTTATTCATAAGTATATTTTTTGTAAATAATATTTTGGACACCAAAAGAACAAAAATATGATTTTTACAATTATTACAAAATTAAGTATAAGAATACTTGTCAATTACAAGAAACTACGTATTTTTGTACGTATAAATACACTCCGGAATACGACACCGATACATGGCAAAAATATACAAGTATAAGAATACAAATACAAATACACCCATCCTTGGGAAGGATATATATGTATAAGCACTTGAAAAGTAACAAGTTAAAATATATTGTTTTAACTATTATTCCAAAAATTTAATAAATATAATTTAAGTTAAAATATTTATTAATTTAACAAATAATTATATAACTTGGAGAGTTAATTACACAAATGGGTCCTGTGGTTTATACCTAATTTCGCCTTTAGGTACTAACTTTTTTTTAACAGGTTTTGGTTTATGGTTTCAATTTTGTAAAAACTTTGGGTACTAACACCAAAATTTGTTAATTAATGACTAAAATACCCTTGCTTTTTTTTAAGTTTATCAATGTAACACGTTTGGGTACTAACACCTAATTTTATTTAAGTTTAAATCAATTTAACAAAATCTATTTTTTTTTTCATCTTTTTATTATATCTCTTAATTAACATAAAATCTATTTATTTATTTATTTTCATATTTTTATTAAATTTCTTATTTAACATAAAATCTACTTGTTACACCAGTATTTTTTTAAATAAAATCTAGAGTTAAATGCCATTTTAGTCCCTGTGGTTTGAGCCATTTTGCCAGTTTAGTCCAAAGGTTTCATTTTTAACCTGTGGGTCCAAAAAGGTTTCACAGTTGCCATTTTAGTCCACTTGGTTAACTTCATCCATTTTTTCTGTTAACGAGAAGGCCAATTCGGTCATTTTATATGTAATTCTGTTAACTAAAATGGCAATTCAGCCATATAAAATGACCGAATTGGCCTTCTCGTTAACAGAAAAAATGGATGAAGTTAACCCAGTGGACTAAAATGGCAACTGTGAAACTTTTTTGGACCCACAGGTTAAAAATGAAACATTTGGACTAAACTGGGAAAATGGCCCAAACCATAGGGACTAAAATGGCATTTAACTCTAAAATCTACTAGCTATATAGTTTTATGTAAATTAAATTTCTTACTCGTTTTGAATAATGTAAACCTTACTCGTTTTCAATTTTGGATAGATATCATGTAAAAAAATTTAAGCCGTTTTTTGTTCATTTACATTTTACTATTTAAAAAAAAATTAAGCCTTTTTTTAACTCGTTTTTTGTTCATTTACATTTTACTATTTTAAAATGAAATTTAATTTACATAAAACTATATAGCTAGGTATTTTAGATAAAACTATATAGCTAGGTATTTTAGATAAAACTAAAAGAATTTAAGCCTTTTTTAAACTCGTTTTTTTTTGTAAAAAAAGATATTTAATTTACATAAAACTATATAGCTTGTGGATTTTACTGGTGTAACTAGCAGATTTTATGTAAATTAAATATCTTTCTAAAATAGTAAAATGTAAATGAACAAAAAATCGAGTTAAAAAGGCTTAATTTTTTTACATGAAATATATTTATTATTATCAATCATATCTATCCAAAATTGAAAACGTGTAATGTTTACATTATTTAAAACGAGTAAGAAATTTAATTTACATAAAACTATATAGCTAGTAGATTTTATTTAAAAATCTATTTAAAAAAATACTAGTGTAACAAATAGATTTTATGTTAAATAAGAAATTTAATTAAAATTTGAAAATAAAAAAATAAATAGATTTTATGTTAATTAAGAGATATAATAAAAAGATGAAAATAAAAAAATAAATAAATTTTATAAAATTGATTTAAACTTAAATAAAATTAGGTGTTAGTACCCAAATGTGTTACATTGATAAACTTAGAAAAATGCAAGGGTATTTTAGTCATTAATTAACAAATTTTGGTGTTAGTACCCAAAGGTGTTACAAAATTGAAACCATAAAACCTAAACCTGTTAAGAAAAAAAGTTAGTACCCAAAGGCGAAACTAGGTATAAACCACAGGACCCATTTTAGTAATTAACTCTAACTTGGAATAATATTGAAGACACAAAGAAACGTAACTCAAAGACACTAATTTATACTAAGTCAAGGCACGACCCGCTCGTCTAATAGACCGTAGTACGTTGTAGGTAGTCGTGCACACTAGCAGCAGCTTGAGTTACGTCGGATTAAAGAATACAAAACCGTGAGTTCATGTCCCCCTTTTCGCTTAACTGTTTTTGGTTTTATAACTCTCAGGGGTGGAATACATGTTACGAATGTTTAAATGGTATGATTTGGCTATGAAATGAACTAATAGATCATGTGAGCATAGATTGAATTTGAAATGCCATTAACTCTCTTAAGAAATATGGATGAAGGTTAGATCTAACGGGTACGACCGAGCCCCACTCATGGTCCTTATGTGACCACTTGAGTGCTTCGGTGTCCCAGTCGAGGTAACTAGACAACGGTCAAGGGTAAACTTGACACAGTCAAGGTAAATTGACATAGTCAAGGTAAATTGACACAGTCGAAGGGAAATTCGACGCAGTCGAGAGGAAATCGGCGAGGGTATAAGCCTACTCATATCGAGTACTCCCTATGTCTTCACATGCATAAATGTCCTTGCAAAACATTAATTTGATCTGTTCATAAATGCTTTTCATACCTGTTTTCAAAGGAGTCTCTCAAAAGTTTACAAGTTTATCAGTACTCATACAAAACGCATGAACTCGCTCAACTTTTGTTGATGTTTTCCAAAATTACATGTATTTCAGGTAACAAGTTGGATCTTGGGCGCTGGTGTTGTTTCTAGAAGTAAATTCCAAGTTTAGATGTCATCCACTTTTGTTGAATTGTATCTTAGTCGAAGGTTGCGTTGTTTGAAACTTAAATAACTGGTGGTTGTAATACTTAAACTTAATGAATGGATGAACATCGTTTTGATCATATAGTTGTTTATTATGATTGAATGCAATGGTATTAAACAAGTCACACATCATACGCTTCTGCAAAAGTCAGGGTGTGACACTTTCCACAAAACTCACACAGCAGAGCTGGAATCTTTTCTTTCGTTTTACCATTTTCTCTCTTTACAGCAACATGAGTTTGATCCTCTGTTTCAGAATTAGTAATATGAACAATTTTTATCTTGGGTGGCTTCAGACCATCCAGATTTGTGAAATCAATTGGTATAAAGTTTTCAAGAACATCACATTCATTTGACCAAGTAGGTTTAAATTCATACTTTTGTTTTTCAGATTGAATGGAACCTTGTGGCTTTTCAAGAGTTATCTACTTGCCACTAGGTTTACTGATCTTGACTTTTTCACCATTTGATGTGGTTGGTATGACTACAATCATTTCTAAATCAATGGAAGTGTTGGTGTGTTATTCTTGGTCATATGTTCTAAAACCAACACCAAACTTCACATTGTTTTTCTTTATTTTTTCCAGAAGCATCTCATAACCATTACATGATTCAACCTATCTTTCACAGGTGATCTGTGTGGATTCCAACTTTGATATTTTCTATCATTGTTTGGAGTTGGTTATTGATTATGGTTGCTTCATGTTTTAGACTGCTTATTTCAAGATCTTTTTCAGCAGTTCTTGTTTTAAAATCTCTTTTCAATTTTTCGAGAATTATTTCACGAATTTGTACCTTTTCTCTTAGGTTTTCATTCACCTCTTTGATATTAGCAAACGCTATGATACACTTGTCCGAACATAACTCTTTAAGAGTTTGAGGTGATACCTTAGAGGCAGCCATTTCAACTTGATCCACACTGATCCAATCAGTGGAAGTCTTGGGATATTTTTCATCCATCCTTCCTGCATGCTCCTGGTCACCAACAGATGTTTGACCTGGTCTTTCAGTAGTTTCACCAACAGCTAGGGGTGTAAATGAGTCGAGCCGAGCCCGAGCTCGACCAGGCTTCAGCTCAAGCTCGATTAACTTATGAGAGCTCGGGCTCGATGTGACAACTCGTATAAATCCCTGAACGTTTCATTTTACTGTGTAATTACGTGTACGTTAAGTGAATTGAATATGGTGGTTGATTTTATTTGAACGGTTGTGTGCTTGGTAATGTGTAATGTGAATTACGTGAAACCGGAACCCGAAACTGAAATATTGTGATAAGTTATTTTAAGGAACGAAACATTGTAGTATGTTAAATTGCGACACGAAACATCTTAATTAGTTAGTTTGTGAAACTCTTGAAAACGCTACCCTAAAAACCCAAACCGAACCCACCCTTTTCACTACACCAAGTGGCGGCCCAAAACACTGTAGCCCAACCCGCCACCCATTGCCCCCTTGCGCGAAACAATGTGGCCCAACCCACATCTTTCTTCCTTGCAACCCATTAAGACCAAACACCCTCCTATTGGTATATATGTATGTTCATGAGATCAAAAAAAAAAAATAACAAGAAATCCTACTCCCCTAGGTGTGTGCGACGGCAGGAGATCCCCCCCCCCCTTGGTTCGCAAATCTGAAGCTTCTTTGTCTCTCTCTTCTTCGCTAGTTCCTTCTATTCGCTCCAAGGTTAGAATTCTTGATTTGGATTGTGATTCTTGGTGTAAATTGGTGTAAACATGGATGTGATTTTTAGTGGTTATGCTAGGGTTTTGTTGGTGCATGAATTGTTTCGGTTAATTATGCGATTTTGTGAATTGATTGATGATACACATGCATACATGATCATTGGCTGCGTTTTTTGGTAAAAATCATGATGTTTGATATCTAGGGTTTTGTGATTATTGATATGGTTAGGTTATGTTATCTGATAATGATCCAACTTGTTATATGTCAACGAAAGTGTTATGTGAAGTATCGTGTGCTTGCTTTTGAGTAGTTATAGGTGGAATGTATATATGGGTGTGAACTGTCAAAGTGAGTGCATGTTATGTGGTAGATGCGTGTAGGAACTTTGTGCCCTATTTGAAACCACTAATGGATTAAATGGCAACCATACTAGGACGTGATTGACCAACCTTGACTATTAGCTACTTTTAAGAGTCCAACCGAGCAACCAAAGGTGAGTTCACACTTTTCTACAAAGCATGGGATTCCCGGTGATTTGGGAATGAGTTTAATAAGGATTCCCGGTGGTTTGGGAATGAGTTAAATAAGGATTCCCGGTGGTTTTGGAATGAGTTAAATAAGGATATCCCGGTGGTTTGGGAATGGGTTAATGAACAACTATCCCCCTTAGATGGGATGTAATCTGCATATTCTCCTTGGGTAGAATGCGTACCTCCGTCCTCCTTGGGTAGGACAACAACCTTAAACTTACTAGACAAAACTCTATCATGAAGTCCATCATTTTTATATCGACTTAATCGCTGGGCCATTGGCGAACAGGTCATTAGTTAAATAGCGCTATTAGGTCTGACAAGCCTCACACCGTGCTGCAGAGGACAGAAGTGGACTAATGTACTTGGGCACTTAGTCAATGATGATAGACATTGACGCCGGGCACTCAAACATGACTTAAGTCAGTAGTCGATATGGTAACGGGTCTAGTGGTTTACAACATGGGGTAGCCCCCACGGTATATGGTTATGGGAACATGGAACTGGATAACTTTTGGTTTTCGTAACTTAACAACTTATGGTTTTTGGAACAACATTAAAACAGACAACCAACTGTGAACTCGCCAACCTTTTGTTGACACGTTACCACATGCTTTGCAGGTCGTTAGGTTATTTGCTGGAGCTTACATGGGGAATGAGTCGTTGTGGGACATAAACCGCTGTGTGTTCATGATAAATTTATGAAACGCTAAACTTGTACTTTGGTTTTTGATCTTATGCTTCCGCTAACTTTTAAATTTGGTTTTGGACTTTGGTTGGGTGAACTTTAAATGTTTGGCTTGCAGTGGTTTTTCTTTACTTTACTTAATGTCTATTATGATTGGTGGGATGATCCTGGTTAGTCAAACGCCTCGCAGTAATACTCCGCTTGTGGATTTTGAGGGCGTGACAGATTCGTATCAGAGTCATTGGTTATAGTGAACTTGGTTTTAAAAGGGAAAAAATCTTTTTGACAAAAACTAGACTATAACCTGTTCAGTGCTCAACGATCCACCACGACGCTTCGCTCCACGTGCAAGACTCAACACTCTAGGTGGTATGATTTATGTTTGTATTGCCTACTTGCTAGTTTACATCTACATTGTGTGTTGCACATGGTATACCCAGTTAGAGTAGTAGCATGTTATCTACTAGCCCGAATGTGATCTTTATGACACCCAACTATTTACTTGAAATTTGACGTGTGGTGATGAAATTCTTTTCCTGTTTTCTCGTCAACCCACTACGACAACTGTTTTATGCGTTCTATATATTCATATGATTGCCTTGACATGACGTCGCCGTTACAGCCAGAATTCAGATCTGACCCTCTGTGCATTCGGTTGGCACGACAACATTCACGTAGACCAGAGCCGGCCCAAACGAACTCGGATTTAGGAGAACAGTGTACCCACGCGTCCATGTCAACAAACCCCATCATCTCCACTAGTCGTCGTCACCAGAAACGAAGCAGTCACAGTTACACGCGTTTGTCGTTGTACAACTCGAAACCCTATTATCCAAACTCTGTTTTGGACCAATGATATACTCACGTGACCATGAGGCAACGAACTTTCCTTTCGTGTCATTGCCGCCATCTACCATTACTGGAACTGCCTCTGGAGAATAGAATAGTTGGCGGAATTCTTCGGTTATTTGTTGGATTTTGTTTTCGCTTAATTCTTCGTATGAACATCACCAAGCTCCTGTTTCTTCGATCCACAATCGATATAATGAAACGCTAACAACCATACCACGATTTCCACCGATCACAAGATTATCCACCCCCCATTACCCTGTTGGGTGGTTAATTACTATTCTACTTTGATTTACACCTTCGTATACCCAACATTAGCAAGTGGATGCCTCCTAATGATGGGATAGTCTTCGATACATTCGAGGACGGTGATACGGATTACTTAATCTACATACGGACACGATGAACTACACATTTACCTCACCCCTTTCCCCCTCACACTACAAGAGTCGCACTTTGATCCTACGATAGTTTATCTTAATTATGTGAAATCTTTTCGCCAGCCTTTGTACCGACCTATGCTTGTCGATTAATGCAATGCCTAATTTCTACTACTAAGTTAGACAAAACCATCATTCCTTTACCACAGTGACACTACGTCCTTGCTTCTCCATGCAGAGACACTAATCTGAACTCACTCTAGTTTAGAGAATTTGGAAGGCTTGACTTTCGATCATTGGTGATCACTTCTTGAAACCCTGAGGATGGTGATGTGTTGTTGATACGATCATACCCTCTTGAACATGTTATCGCGTCTTTTCTTTGAAACCTCTTGACTGCACAGGTATATTTCAGATTCATTCACACGACCTAAGGAAACTCCTCCGAATTTGGTTGCTTACCAACGCGATAAACCGCAAACTCATCTAAGTTCATGGATCAAGGTGAATTATTCCTCCTTCGCGTGTGGGCGAGCCCGACAACTTAGACGGAAGTTTCAGTGAATCTTATCACTACGAACTCGTGCGATAACCATTCTTCAATGGTAAATTCTTGTTATGATTGATATATCCACGTGACACCCCTTTTTGAAAAATGGCGTTCTTCATTTTAACCTTATGCAACTTGTGTATGACCAGCTACACCCCTGACATCAAGTAAACCCCTGTTACGGATCCTTACACGCTTACGCATCGATTGCGACTACCCTTTTTGCATGTTTCCACATCCATTCGCGATATACTTCTCGGATTCTATGATCCTTATCCTAACAACATTCTTCATGAACTCTCTCTTGGAGGGGTTACTCTCTACGAATGTTACTCAAGGAGTAATGGGCCATGAATATCACAGATATGGAGGTATCACGAGAACTGTCCTTAGAACTCGTTACGACCGAGGTAGGTTCCCAGTCACGACATTCGAATTTAGCCTTCCTTGACGGATATACCACTTGTTTTCTTTGACGACATCTAAATCTACTCCAAGAACTAGTAGGAATCCGAACGATACCTACACCTTACCGTGGAGCCCCTACAACACAAACATCCTTATGTTTAGCTTCCAACGAACGACTTTTGACGTTACGAAGCCCACTTTTCTTGATCGTATGCACAAACCCCCGTAACTCTAACTCGAAAGATTACTCAGAAATTCGTGTTTCAATACTTGAAGGTGAAACTTTGTAGTCCACCAATTCTTTCGTTACCAGAAGTCACAGACGATTTCGTTGTTTATTGTGACGCGTCTATCCAAGGACTTAGTTGTGTGTTGATGCAACGTGAGAAAGTCATTGCTTACGCATCACGCCAACTCAAGGCTCACGAAAAGAACTACACTACCCACGATTTGGAGTTGGGAGCAATAGTATTTGCACTCAAGATATGGAGACATTACTTGTACGGTACCAAGTGCACCATCTACACCGATCACAAGCGTCTCCAGCATATCTTGGATCATAAGGAGTTGAACATGCGACAGCTTCGATGGGTCGAACTCCTTAACGACTACAAATGCGCAATCAAGTATCATCCAAGCAAAGCCAACATTGTGGCTGACACCCTTAGTCGTAAGGAAACCAAACCTAAGCGTGTACGTGCATTACAGCTTACAATCCACTCTAGTCTTTCTACCCAGATTCGTGACGCTCAGATTGAAGCATTGAAGGAATAGAACCTTAAAGCAGAATCCCTACGGGGCATGGAGAAGAAACTAGAATGCAAGGAAGACGGCACTTATTATTTCATGGAACGAGTATGGGTTCCATTCTATGGAAACTTACGAGAGCTTGTGATGGACGAAGCACACAAGTCTCGTTACTTGGTGCATTCTGGTTCTGACAAGATGTACCAGGATCTCAAGACTGTCTACTGGTGGCCCCGCATGAAAGCTAACATAGCAACTTATGTTAGTAAATGCTTGACCTGTGCTAAGGTTGAATACCAGAAGCCGTCAGGACTACTTCAAGAACCAGAGATCCCAACATGGAAATGGGAGCAAATTTCCATGGAATTCGTCATTGGCTTACCCAGATCCCAGCGATGAAACGACACCATCTGGGTGATCGTGGATCGACTAACCAAGTCTGCACACTTTCTTGCAATCAAGGAAACTGAAAAGTTTTCTACACTCGCAGACATCTATCAGAAAGAGGTAGTCGCCAGGCACGGAGTGACAACTTCCATCATTTTTTATCGAGACCCACGCTTTGCATCAGATTTGTGGCAGGCGATGCACAAATCCTTTGGCTCACGTCTAGACATGAGCACAGCCTATCACCCTCAGATGGATGGGCAGGCCGAACGCCCCATCCAGACTCTAGAAGACATGCGTCGAGCATGTGTGATCGACTTTAGGGGAGTTTTCATACAACAATAGTTACCACACCAGCATCAAGGCTGCTCTGTTCGAAGCTTTGTACGGACGGAAATGCCGATCACCCTTATGCTGGGCAGAAGTTGGCGACAGCCAAATTACTGGCCCAGAACTCGTTATCGACACAACGGAAAATATTGCCCAAATCGGACAACGAATGGCGGCAGCTCGTGGCCGTCAGAAAAGCTACGCGGATAAGCTTAGGAAACCTCTCAAGTTCCAGGTTGGGGATCGAGTGCTACTCAAACTCTCACCTTGGAAAGGTTTGGTTCACTTTGGCAAACGGGGCAACCTTAATCCGCGTTATGTCGGACCCTTCGAAATCACTGAGAAAATCGGCAAGGTGGCCTACAGACTGAATTTTCCCGAAGAACTCAGTGGTGTTCACAACGTCTTCAACATGTAGAATCTGAAGAAGTGTTTATCAGATGAGACCCTCATTGTTCCTTTCAAGGAACTCACTATCGACGACCAGTTGCGCTTCGTCGAGGAACCGGTGGAAATTATGGATCGGGAAATCCAGACTCTTAAACGAACCAAGATACCTATTATTCGAATTCGTTGGAACTCCCGTCGTGGCCCTGAGTTCAATTGGGAACGAAAGAACCAGATGAAATGTAAGTACCCCCAGTTGTTCAAGAAAGGTGAGTCCAGTACTGAAGCTACTTCGGAATTTCGGGACGAAATTCCAAACCAACGGGGGGATGATGTGATACCCCAGGAAAATGCACAACACAACTAGCTTCTCCAGTGACTATGTGCTAAATTTCGGGATGAAATTTCTTTCAACTTGGGGATGATGTGACAAGTCGTATAAATCCCTGAATGTTTCGTTTTACTGTGTAATTACGTGTACGTTAAGTGAATTGAATATGGTGGTTGATTTTATTTGAACGGTTGTGTGCTTGGTAATGTGTAATGTGAATTATGTGAAACCGGAACCGGAAACTGAAATATTGTGATAAGTTATTTTATGAAACGAAACATTGTAGTATGTTAAATTGCGACACGAAACATCTTAATTAGTTAGTTTGTGAAACTCTTGAAAACGCTACCCTAAAAACCCAAACCGAACCCACCCTTTTCACTACACCAAGTGGCGGACCAAAACATTGTAGCCCAACCCGCCACCCCTTGCCCCCTTGCGCGAAACAATGTGGCCCAACCCACATCTTTCTTCCTTGCAACCCAATAAGCCCAAACACCCTCCTATTGGTATATACGTATGTTCATGAGATAAAAAAAAATAACAAGAAACCTTATTCCCCTAGGTGTGTGCGACGGCAGGAGATCCCCCCTTGGTTCGCAAATCTGAAGCTTCTTCGTCTCTCTCTTCTTTGCTAGTTCCTTCTATTCGCTCCAAGGTTAGAATTCTTGATTTTGATTGTGATTCTTGGTGTAAATTGGTGTAAACATGGCCGTGATTTTTAGTGGTTATGCTAGGGTTTTGTTGTTGCATGACTTGTTTCGGTTAATTATGCGATTTTGTGAATTGAATGATGATACACATGCATACATGATCATTGGCTGCGTTTTTTGGTAAAAATCATGATGTTTGATACCTAGGTTTTTGTGATTATTGATATGGTTAGGTGGTAATCGATGATTAACCTACTGTTAGTTGTTAGTAGGGAGGGCTGGGATCGTTTACACGCGTTTTGGTGTGGTTTGATTGTAAAACAGAATGCTGATTGATGAAAACACTGTAAACGGACCATTATAAATCGAAAAATTGATTTTATGAAGTCTAAATTATACGTTTTCGGAAAACAATTCAAATGGCACTGGAATCATATTTTTTTGAGGTCGTTTGCTATTTTTAAAGGTCCGTTTTGTACAGCAGCAGAAGCTGCGTTTTTTCTGCAGAAAATGTGTGTTATATTTTTCGTCATAACTTGAAATCTGGGTAGAGTTAGGTCATGAAATTTGCACAGTAGATGGCCATGGATTTCTTTGTATTTATTCAACTTGAATTTCATCAATTGAACTTATGATGAATTTTAAATGAATTTTTCCGTGGACTGCAGTCAGAAAGTCACGAATCTGATTACAGCCCGGTAAATGATTTTTATAAAATAACTGGTAATGAATTGAGTCTCGAGATTTCTACACAATGATAAACGGATGTTTAGAATATTCTGTAAAATTTTGGGAATTTTTGGAACAAGTTAACTATTTTATTAAGATACCCGAAAACCGCCCACTTTTGGGTGTTAAAGCTGAAACCATATAAGTAGTGATTTGCGTGTGTAAATGTCGGTTATGTTATCTGATAATGATCGAACTTGTTATATGTCAACGAAAGGGTTATCTGAAGTATCGTGCGTGTGCTTTTGAGTAGTTATAGGTGGAATGTATATATGGGTGTGAACTGTCAAAGTGAGTGCATGTTATGTGGTAGATGCGTGTAGGAACTTTGTGCCCTATTTGAAACCACTAATGGACTAAATGGTAATCATACTAGGATGTGATTGACCAACCTTGACTGTTAGCTACTTTTAAGAGTCCAACCGAGCAACCAAAGGTGAGTTTACACTTTTCTATAAAGCATAGGATTCCCGGTGGTTTGGGAATGAGTTAAATAACGATTCCCGGTGGTTTGGGAATGAGTTAACTAAAGACATCCCGATGGTTTGGGAATGGGTTAAAGAACAACTATCCCCTTTAGGTGGGATGTAATATGCGTATTCTCCTTGGGTAGAATACATACCTCTGTCCTCCTTGGGTAGGACAACAACCTTAAACTTACTAGACAAAACTCTATCATGAAGTCCCTGATTTTTATATCGACTTAATCGCCGGGCCATTGGCGAATGGGTCATTAATTAAATAGCGCTATTAGGTCTGATAAGCCACACACCGTACCGCAGAGGACGGGTGTCACACCCCAATATTTCAACATATTACCGGTGGGCCCGGTGGGGAGTATTGTGACGTAGTTGATATCATCATAGTCAATTAACACAATTATAGCACAAAGGAAGTCTTGGAATATAAAATATTATTACAAACCCAAATGTCTGAAAATATCAAAGTATTTATTATTGACGACCCTGTAATAACAAATCCACAGGTGGATCTTTACAGTATGTATAAAATGAAGTTTAGCAGACTTTAAGGCATCTTTAAGGATTTGCAAGATCCTCTATTTCGACACCGAGCAACTCCCAGCCTATTACGAGTAGTACCTGTCACTTAGTCTTTGGAAAATACGTCAGTTTTCACTGGTAAATACAATTAACCGACTCATTTGAAAAGATTTTATGAAAATTGATTTAGGCGCACAAGGCACAAAACCATTTATAACTTGGGACAATCTTTAATAAAATCTTGTATACAGCTTTACATGTTTGTCATACAATTGGGGCCGGTTTGGAAGCCGGTCATGATTAACCGACTCACCACTTATAGAACCCACAAAGGAGTTATCCCCAACATGTGGGTTTATTTTAGCATCTGCATCTGTCAGGTGTATGCCTACACCCCGTGCTTAGGTCGTGGCCATTTTCAAATGAAATGAGCCGAGGATATCTAGGACATGGTCGTATTAACCCCCAATGTTTATGTTATCAAACAAGACAGTTTAAAACGGGTTATGTAAATTTATTAATCACAATCCGATTAAATGATTTCATACCCGACCAAGCGGTATTATAATACCGTATCCCAAGCCCGTATAAGGGAAAATAAGTTAAAAGTATTTACCTGAGCTAATACTTGATTCACAGCAAAATAACTCAGTCGTATCCAATCTATCTAAATGCAGGTAGCTTTTACCGGGTGGCTCTAGTCTGGAGTGATGGTAATATATAACCAATTCAGAATGCTAACGGTCTTATTTAAGTCGTAGACTTAGACCAGCTAGCTTAAAGTATCTAAAGCGGTACGATACGCTAGATTAAGCGATGAATGGAATAGAATGTTATTTAGACCCAACAAGTATGAAGACTTGTATAATATGGGTAAACTAAGTACATTCTGGATTTTGAAGCAAGAACGATAAGGTTAAACCCGTTTCGGCAAACTTACGTAAACTAGTTACATAAACCGATCCGAACGCGTAAATGCGTAACGGGCAACCAAATGAACCATATACAAGTCCCTTATGTTATTATGCTTAAAATATGTTAATACATCAGTAGGATGTTAACATATATGCCCAAAAAGTTTTTAAAACCAAATTAAGTCCCGTAAGGGCATTTTGGTCATTTTAATATTTATAAAAGAGGTTTTAAAGTAAACTGATATTCTGGTCTAAAGCATTCAGTAAAAATATTTATTTTACGATGCTAAAACAGTAGGATATCATTTATATATGTGGTTTACCATTTATGGCCAAACTATGCCCCGAAAGGGTATTTTGGTCATTTCACATATGATTTTAAGGACATAATTGGAAGTCTGAGTTCATGGCTCATACCTACTGTAAAAGTATTAAAAATTATTTATAATTTCAGTAGGTAACAAGTCTTGGGTGCTAATTATGGTTTTAAACCATACTAGGCACCTAATAAGCGTAAAAGTCGATAATTGACGATATTTAAAATGTTTATGTGATTCTGAGATTTTGAATAGCCTTGTATGTTTAAAATATTTTATTTTTCATATCAAATCAGTAAGAAAAGGTTTGGCATGCTAATCACATGTAAATCATATGTTATTAGTCAAAAGGGCATTATCGTCAATTAAGGAATTTATAGAAGAACTCTATGTTATGGTCAGTATCAAGTCTGACCCAACATTCCAAAAATTCCTAAAAATGATATCATAATAGTAAGTAATGATTTTTGGGTCAAAATCCATGTTTAAACATGTATTATGCATAATAGCGTAGTTTAATTAATAAAAGTTCTAATTTACGATATCATACATAACATTGTTTTGAGACCAGAGAATCATGTCAAATTAATTTAGACATGCTTATATATCAGTACTTAACCTATTAGTGTGATCATATATTCAGAAATCTCATTTTTAGATAAAAAGGGCAATATGGTCAAATATAAGCATAATAACGGAAACTAGCATATAATTCAAAAATATAAATGACCAGGTAATATAACCTCAGAGGGTTATACTACAACGTAATGTGGTCCTAATGGAAGCTTAAAACATGGAAGAATTAAGCTCAATCGGGTCAGAACTGAAAGTCAAAGCAAAAGTCAAGCTTTTGCGACTTTCGGTTGCGAACCGACCTTAAACTCAGAATTGTTGGGTTAAACCTGTTTGAACATGTTCTAATAATAATTACTAAGTTATTAGAGTGTTAAAATATAATTTATAACCTCTGTATTATTAGTTTTAATTATTATTTATAATTCTGTCCAGTTTGACTTTTTAACTAAATAGTTTGATCCGACAATTAACTAAGCAAACGAAATAATTAGGAGGTGCCCTTTCAAGGGTTAATCACCTACCTAATTATGGTCACATAACCACATTCATCTCGAACAGTCGCTGAACCATTTAAGTTTAAACCGAAGGTCAAAGTCAGATTACAATAACTTTGACTTTTTGGTTTTTAAATTAAAACTGAACTAAAGAGGGGGCTAAGGCACTTACAAAGGGTCCTAGCTATCTTTTCTACAAGAAAAAGCTCCCTTTTTATCAGGAACCACCAGATGAGAGAAAAAGATGATTTGAATGAAATGGTGCAAAGAAAGAATGAGAAAACAAGGCTATTTATACTTGTGGAAATGTTGTAGGATCATGACATGTGTATTGTGTAGCCTCCAAGGAAACATCTTGGCCTTATAAATGTGTGGATGTGGTTTAAAGCCTTGCAAGGGTGGTAACTTGGTGCCAAAACAAAGGAAAATGCATGGGAAGTCCCTAAGAACCAAGCTAGTAGCAGCAAACAACCATTATGTCTACACCAGTGGGTCGCGTGGCGCGATAGAGAAGCCCACCTGGGCGTCGCGTGACGCGAGCACTAGGCTGCTACTTTCAGAAAATTACCATTTCAGTCCCTGCACAATCATTCATGCATATTTGGCGTATTTAACCTCCGTTAAGCCATTTTCAAGGCTCTATAAGTACGTCAAAGTATTGAGGACTTGAATATTCTTGGAAATATCACGGATGTCGGTTTGTTTGGTCGTACGGTCGCGTTATTTGGTTATTTACGTCGAAACTCGAACGGACACGATAACGATCCAAATTAAGCGATGAATGGTATTTTTGCATTCCTATCACTAAAATAAAATATTTTAGTGACTACAAAAATCTTTGGATGTCCGGATATGGTCAAAACGTAAGATATGCGTGTAAATGCAAACTTACGCAGTAATTGACTCTTTTAAACCTTCTTCTTGAAAGTTTGCGTAATTAACGCATAACGATAACGAAACATTGTGAATTTATTATCACTTATTCTTTGAGAGTATAATTGCACATCATAATGCTTCGGGTTCATTAAAAGGTCATTCAGAGGTATAATTAAACATGTTGACGCTTTCAGTCCTTCTATTTTCAAGGTTTTCGTTTTTGACGAAATTAGTCCCTCATAGTCAACGTTTGACTGTATTAGGGTTCATTACACGTGTCAACACATCATTGGACATGATTTCACGAGGTGTTACAACGGGAGTGGACTAATGTACTTGGGCACTTAGTCAATGATGACAGACATTGATGCAGGGCACTCAAACATGACTTAAGTCAGTAGTCGATATGGTAACGGGTCTAGTGGTTTACAACATGGGGTAGCCCCCACGGTATATGGTTATGGGAACATGGAACTGGATAAATTTTGGTTTTCGAAACAACTTAACAACTTATGGTTTTTGGAACAACATTAAAACAAACAACCAACTGTGAACTCGCCAACCTTTTGTTGACACGTTACCACATGCTTTGCAGGTCGTTAGGTTATTTGCTGGAGCTTGCATGGGGAAGGAGTTGTTGTGGGACATGAACCGCTGTGTGTTCATGATAAATTTATGAAACGTTAAACTTATACTTTGGTTTTTGATCTTATGCTTCCGCTGACTTTTAAATTTGGTTTTGGACTTTGGTTGGGTGAACTTTAAACGTTTGGCTTGCAATGGTTTTTCTTTACTTTACTTTACTTAATGTTTATTATGATTGGTGGGATGATCCTGGTTAGTCACACGCCTCGCGGTAATACTCTGCTTGTGGATTTTGAGGGTGTGACACTCGAGCTCGGCTCGTTGGTATTTTCTCAAGCTCGATCTTGGATCAGGCTCGGCTTGTTTATTATCTATTAATTAATATATTAAATAAAAATAATATAAATAATAGACTTTTTAGGCTTGCGAGCTTGATAAGTAAAGCTCGGGCTATGGTTCATTTACTAAATAAGGTTATTTTTAGGTTCAAGGTCGGCTTGTGAACAAGTTTAAATAAGCCCGGCTCGACTCGGCTCGTTTACACTAAGGCTCGATAAGGCTTGACGAGCCTAACGAGCTTCACATGTGAGGCTCAAGCTTAGGCTCGATAAACAAACGTGCTATACTTTAGGCTCAATCTTGGATCAGACTTGATAAGGCTCGTCTCGTTTCGAGCTTTTTCTCGAGCGATCTCAAGTACCTCGCGAGCCGCTCGGCTCGTTTGCACCCCTACCAATAGCTATTTGAACTAGATCTTCTTCGCCTGAGACATGCTCAAAAGCCATAAAACAAAGGTTTTCATGTTCATCACAATCTTTTTCTATTAAAGCAAAATTTTCATTTGTTAAGTTCTCTAGAAAGCTGCTCCAATCAACATAGCCTTGTATGAAAAAGCTCTGCTGATTAGGCTCTTCTTGTACATGAGCAGGAGGAGCTTGTGGTGCTTGAACATGTGCAATTGGCATATGAACATACTGAACATGAGGGACTTGTGGTGCATTAACATACTGCACTGTAACATGATTCATGTTTTCTGCAAAGTGGATTGTGTTTTGCACATTTTCTCTAGGGGTAATTTGGGGATAAAACTGTTGTTGTGTATTAGATTGAGGTCTTTGATTATGATATGTGATCATTGGTGTAGAGTTGTTTATTTGACTCTTGCATTCTCTTGCAAAGTGTCCTAACCTATTACACTTAAAACATTTAATCTTACATTTATCCAACCCCACTTTTGACCTCCCACTCAAACCTGGGTAAGTCCTACCAGTTCTTTTGTAAAAATTGTTAGTTCTTAGACTTAATAGGGCCATCTGGTGCAATATGTCCATCTCCTCTAGGTCAGTTGGGTCTATGTGCTTAAGATCATCAAGTACAAATGACAAATTATCAGGGACATGACTATTATCGTTTTCTTGCGAAAGCATAACTTGTGGAATGTTGATCAGAGTTGATTCCAGTTGATATATTAATAAAATGATCAAAATTCTGATCATTTCCTATTCCAGCAATGTCACACCCCGACCACGTGGAACATACAAAACGTGGCGGAAACATCGGGGAGTGTTGTAACAGAATTAATTGTTTCAAATCCATGGCAATTGAAGTTTCGTTTTATTGATTAAAAGTGTTACAATGTCTTAACAAACAAGGAAATACAACATAATTAACTAGTCTTGCATCTTTTATTGTCACTAAATCCCAAGTCTGCCTATATGTATCTTGATCATCTTATGCAACAGTTCCTGAAAAACACATGTGAAAATAGGTACGTCAGCATAAAAATGCCTGTGAGATACATAGGTTTTGTGAAAATAGGTTCCATGACTTATGTTTGAGAAAATGTTTAGTCATGAACCTTGTAATTTGCTTTGTTTTGTAAATCATTTGAAAAATCGATAAGATCAGATGATATGTATAAATAAGTAAATAATGTATGGTTAAATAAATAACCATGTAAGATGAATTTGTATAAGATAAGTTGTTTGTAAAACAATGTCTTGTGAAAAGTATGTTATTTGTATAAAATGTTATATGTATCAAACTGAAATGATTCAAATAACGCTACAATATGTAATACCATACAAACACTTATATATAGGAAGTACCAGCGGCGTATCCACCATGCTTGTATCATATTACACACGCATCGTTACTTAATCACTTAATCAAACCAAACCAATGTCAAAAATGTCTATGTCAAATATCCATGTCAAATGTCTATGTCAAATATCCATGTCAAATGTCTATGTCAAAATATCATGTATGGCAAGTGAAATGTCTCAACTAAACCATACACACAAGAACAAAGTATTGAAGTAAAACTTGGTTTAAATCAAAGTTATGTTTTGTGGGAAATGCATGATCAAATGTCAATCATGTTAAAATGTCTATGCCGAAATGTCTATGTCAAATACGGTTCACACGGTTCACAGATACAAACGGTTCTCAGATATCAACGGATCACAGTCAAATGATTTCAACGGTTCAATATGTAGTATAATGTGTTCATATGCTGGATAAGCATATGCAACAGAAAAAGCAATGTAACACAATGTACTAAGTACGCACACAATGGGCATACATAGCATGAGATGTAATGTAAAACAATGTACTAAGTACGCACACAATGGGCATACATAGCATGAAATGTAATGAAATCATGTACTATAATGTACTAATGAACATAGCAAGTATATGATGTCAAAACAGGAAAGCATGAAAGTAACAAGTAGGCACATGTGTTCCACCCCAAAACAGTTTGGAAAACAGTAAAAGAGGGGTCTATGTACTCACCTGAGATTGCTCAGTAGTCCTTGAGTAACAACTAAACAATGCTAGAGATCGCGGATATCAAACGGCACCTAGTATAGGTAGCTACATTAATAAACCGGACCTAAATCGGAAGATTGGGTAGCATTAGGGTTTTAAACCAAACGAGTGTAGAGACTCGTGTCATTTGGTTTAACAAAGCCTACATACTAAATGAAACTTATCCTAAGTGTTTTCGACCCATTACGACCCGTTTAGGTAGCTTGTGCTACTTTAACGCGTCGTTCGCGTGAAACGCGTTCGGACCCCCTAACTAGCCCTATGACAAGTGTTATATGACTAAACACATTACATAATCAGTTATGTGACAAAGGTTTAGGTTACATATGCTTAATTACCAATTATACATGAAAAGGGTATTATGGTAATTTACCTAAGGCATATAAACTACCTATTATACAACTACTTAAACGTTGTGACCATAGGGTATAACCTCGGAAGGTTATTCCCTACCTACTATGGTCACCTAATGTGTTTGGTCGGATCCTAATGATCGACCAAACTGGGTCGGGTTCGAAGGTATAGGCGATTTATTAGATCGCCTACCCTACGACCCTAGACAACGTGGTAATCAGTAGGCATAGTCCCAAGGGACTATGACCATCGTGATTACACTCACGTTGCGAAGTTCAAACGAACTTCGCATTGACCATTACTGGTCAACGCTGAAAGTCAAACAAAGTTTGACTTTCTGACTCGAAAAGCAGTAAAATAAGGAAAAGAACGAAAGAATACTTACGAAGGGTCCCCGAATGCTAACCCAGATCGAAATAGCTCAGGTATGAAACGAAGGTTCCAACTTAGAGCTTTCTTAATCAGATTTGTGGGATTTGGGGTTGAGGGTGGATGGGTATTTATAGAAAACGTAGAGCCGCTAGGATCGTTTCTTGAATATCGTGCCACGATCCGAGCCGTACACTTGTCACAAAGGTTATGGAGCCACATATGCTCCTTAACTTTGTGACACATCAACTTAAAACATGTGGTTAAGGATTAATTGGTTGCAACTTGTGATTAAAACATTGAATCTGGTCAGAACACTCACTCGCGTAGCGCGACTGATAGAGCCTTAGGGCTCGCGCTACGCTAGTGCCTATCTGATTCAGAATTGTTTCAAAAGTGACAGGTTTAGTCCCTGCAGCCCTTTTAAGCGATTTTCGATGCGTTTGAACCCCGTTAACCTCATTTCAAGGCTCTAAAATGAAGTTAAAGTATAGGGAACTCAAAACATGCTCAAAAATATGTCGGATGTCGGTTCGTTTGGTCGTACGATCGCGATGTTTGCTTAATTACGACGGAATGCGCATAAGCGCGAAAAACGATCCAAATGACGCGACGAATGGATTTTTCTTATGGCGAACACTAAAATATAATATAGTCATGCTTACATAAATTTTTGGATGTCCGGATGTATTCAGAACGTAAGTTATGCGCGAAAATGCAAACTTGTGCACTTTTTGACACTTTTAGTCCCTGAATGACCCAAAAGTTTATTTTAGCATACCGAACCCCTCAAAGCCTATTTCTAAGCTATGTAAAGGATATTTATGGTATGTTTAACTTATGGTCATGTTCCGGAATGTCTGTTACAGTTCAAATTGGCATACTTTCGCAGTTTGTCAACTTTAGTCCCTGTAAGCGATTTAACATGTTTTTGCCATACCAAAGCCTTCAAAACTTATTTCTAAGTTATGTAAAGGTTATTTAAGGTATGTTAAGCCTATTTCACTATTCCGGAGTGTTCGTTGGATTAAACTGGTTATATTTACGCATCAGTGCGCGTATAACCTTCCAGAAAGCGATATAGTGATTGAAATCGAACAAGAATTGATATGTGTAAACGATACACATATTTTTTACAAATCCCAAGTATGAAATACAATATTTCACTGGTTGGGCATTTGTTTGATGGTTGAAATGACACAGGTGTTACAGTCTCCCCTACTTTAGGAAATTTCGTCCCGAAATTAATTCGTAGGAGTCTGTCTATGACTTTGTTTCAAATAGTCATCAAAGATATGTAAAGCATAATCTGATTATTTTCCTCAACGGATATTTTTCAGAAGCGAAAATGAACGAACAGAGTCATTTTCTTCAACGGGTTCTTCGGAAATGGAAAATAAAGGAATTAACTAAACGGATATACATTTCCCTCAACGGATATTCTTCAGAAGTGAAAATGAATGGATGATTCATTCTTTCTCAACGGATTCTTTGTCAGAAATGGGAATGAAGGAATAATCCACGGATATTCATTTCTCTCAACGGATATTCTTCAGAACGAAAATGAACAAACGGGGTCATTTTCCTCAACGGTTTGTTCTTCAGAATTTGAAATGAAAGAAAAATCAACGGATATTCATTTCTCTCAACGGATATTCTTCAGAACGAAAATGAACAAACGGGGTCATTTTCCTCAACGGTTTGTTCTTCAGAATTTGAAATGAAAGAAAAATCAACGGATATGCATTTCCTCAACGGATAAATCTTCAGAAACGAAAATGAACTAACGGAGTCATTTTCAACGGTTATTTCCTCAGAGTTGGAAATGAAGGATTACACAACGGATATTCATTTCCTCAACGGATAAATCTTCAGAAACGAAAATGAACTAACGGAGTCATTTTCAACGGTTGCTTCCTCAGAGTTGGAAATGAAGGATTACACAACGGATATTCATTTCCTCAACGGATAAATCTTCAGAAACGAAAATGAACTAACGGAGTCATTTTCAACGGTTGCTTCCTCAGAGTTGGAAATGAAGGATTACACAACGGATATTCATTTCCTCAACGGATAAATCTTCAGAAACGAAAATGAACTAACGGAGTCATTTTCAACGGTTATTTCCTCAGAGTTGGAAATGAAGGATTTCACAACGGATATTCATTTCCTCAACGGATATTCTTCAGAACGGAAATGAAAAGATAAACAACGGATACTCATTTCCTCAACGGATATTCTTTAGAACGAAAATGAATGGATAATTCATTTTCCTCAACGGTTATTCTTCAGAATGGAAATGAAAAGATAAACAACGGATATTCATTTCCTCAACGGATATTCTTCAGAAGTGAAAAATGAATAGCTAGTTCATTTTTCCTCAACGGATGCTTCATCAGAATTGGAAATGAATAGGGTTAACTCTTGATACATGATAGAACTTGCTGTGATTTCTGTGCACTAAATTCCATAATTATGTATGCATCCATAATTACGTAATTCCTTGCACAGTCCGCACAGTTTGTTTTGAAATGTTGTGGGGAAAGATATCAAACCTGAGATGAGAGTGACTAGACTACCATAGGGTCCTTTTAATTAGATCAACAGAGGATCTTCTTAATTAGGCCACTAAGGAGTCCTTTCAGCTATATCATCACATGATATCCCTAACCAGATTTTTGGATCAATCTGTTTAACTAGACCACTAAAGGGGTCTAATTATGAAGTAGTACATTATAATCCAAGGGACTTTAACTACAACGTAGAAGTCCATCAAGGATTTAAGTAGTACCTTTGGGTATCCTACTATGAATCTCTTGCACAAAGATATGTAAGATTTTACGAGGATTTGAATAACATAAATTGGATCACATGACACATAAAGGATAACACATAAGCACATAACCACATAATTGTTTAATTGTTGTTTTCTTGTTATTGATTGCTATTAACTTGGCGCCTCGTACATCGTTTCTCTTGGAAGAAACGGGTACTTAGGATTTTCGTGGAAACGCAAGAGATTATACAAGGGAAGAAATTTGGAAGTAGTCTGTTCTTCAAGGAATGCGGTTCCTTGATTGTCGGTATTGTAGGGGATATGTTTATACATGCAACCACATAAACATATTGAAATGTAAATGAAAGATTTATTTATAAACAACAATAACAACAACTGTTTCATAGATTGTGATAAAAGAAAATAATACACAAGGCTCGATTATTTTCTAAACAGCGTTATCTTCTGTCGGTCAGATACTCATCCCTGCGCTGGATTTGTATCAGCAAGTCTTGGGCAATTTCTACTAAAATGGCCCATCTCGCCACAGTTGTAGCAAGATCCCAGTGGGAAACGAGCTTGAGCAGGATTGTTGTTTATCTGATTTGGTGCTGCTGCTGTTGGGCAAACCCTCGCTGTATGACCTATAAGTCCGCAAACTTGGCATGTGCGGCACTTCACACCAGCATGATGATGTAGGCCACATTGGTTGCACAAGGGTGCAGTTCCGTTGTAGGGTTTCCTGGCAGGGGGTTGAGCTGGTTGGTTGGGGACGGCTTGATCATTGTGAGCGACCACGGCGAAGTTCTGAGAAGCCTTTCGCTTCTTTGACTTCTTAGAGGATCCAGTCTGTTCATCCATGGTCTTTGATTCCTCGATTGGTTTCGATTCCTCGACCAGTTTCTTGTCACCCTTTCGGAAAAGGTTACGTTTCCTGATCTGCGATTCAGTCAAGGTTGCAGATAACTCAATGGCCTGCCTAACAGTAGTAGGGTTGCTACCAGTCAAAATGTCTTGTATTGAATCAGGAAGGCCATCAATGTACTTTTCGATCGCCTTATCCAAAGGCGTGACCATGTTTGGGCATAACAGACTTAACTCCTCATAACGGTCCGTGTAGGCTCGATGCTCACCGCTGTCTTGCTTAAGATCATCAAATTCCCTTTCCAAAGCCCTGATCTCGTGACGAGGACAAAACTCCTTCATCATGAGAGCCCTAAGTTCGGCCCATGTCTGTGCTAGAGCAACTTCTGCACCACGATCTCTCATAACCCCATTCCACCACGTAAGGGCTCTCTTCTGGAACACACTCGAAGCAAACTCGACCTTGCGATTGTCAGGACACTGCACATGGCGGAAAGTATTCTCAATGCTCTCGAACCATTGAAGAAGCCCAGTCGCTCCCTCAGAACCACTAAACTTGAGTGGTTTCGCCGAGTTAAAACTCTTGAAATTGCATGGACCATTGTTGTTGTTGTTGGCTTGATTCCATAGAGCAAAGAGGTTTGGGAATTGAGCAGCCATTTGCTGCGCAATGATTTCTGCCAATTCGGCAGTCGCTATCTGGCTTTCGCGTCGAGGAGGCATTCTAAAAGAGGAAACATGAAAGGAAACGAGTGAGAGAATTAGACGAAAAGAATGAGATGAAACAAATTTGATGAAAGCAAGGATAGTGGTCATTTGTTTGTTACTATAAAGTAACAAACGACCTCGGTGAATAATCAAAGTAAATAGGTCAAAAATAATGTATCGCGAAGACATGCTCGCCTATAAGTGAACACTCATCCCAAGAATTCCCAGGTAAGCACAACTGGTCTCGCGACTGATGAGATGTATACGAAGTGCTTGCCTAGACAGAAAACCCAGAATACAGGCATTCACCCTTCCAGTTTGCACGTGTTCACATTATTTAAAACCCAAAACCTTGACGAGATTTTGAAAACTCAAAGGGTTCAAAACCTTATAACAAAGGGTTCAAAACCTAGTAATCAATCATCCTAGAACAGATGATTAGTTTTCAAAGCGGTTTTGAAATTTATGTTCTTGTTGTGGTCGTCGCCTAAGGATAGGTGACAGTATTGTTTTATGACTAAACGCAAGTAAACTCGCGTTAGGGTCCTAAGAAGGTTATAGACTAGGTCAAAGCATTACTAATTACTAATAACCTAATTCCCTATAACCATTGGCTCTGATACCATCTTTTCTGTCACACCCCGACCACGTGGAACATACAAAACGTGGCGGAAACATCGGGGAGTGTTGTAACAGAATTAATTGTTTCAAATCCATGGCAATTGAAGTTTCGTTTTATTGATTAAAAGTGTTACAATGTCTTAACAAACAAGGAAATACAACATAATTAACTAGTCTTGCATCTTTTATTGTCACTAAAGCCCAAGTCTGCCTATATGTATCTTGATCATCTTATGCAACAGTTCCTGAAAAACACATGTGAAAATAGGTACGTCAGCATAAAAATGCCTGTGAGATACATAGGTTTTGTGAAAATAGGTTCCATGACTTATGTTTGAGAAAATGTTTAGTCATGAACCTTGTAATTTGCTTTGTTTTGTAAATCATTTGAAAAATCGATAAGATCAGATGATATGTATAAATAAGTAAATAATGTATGGTTAAATAAATAACCATGTAAGATGAGTTTGTATAAGATAAGTTGTTTGTAAAACAATGTCTTGTGAAAAGTATGTTATTTGTATAAAATGTTATATGTATCAAACTGAAATGATTCAAATAACGCTACAATATGTAATACCATACAAACACTTATATATAGGAAGTACCAGCGGCGTATCCACCATGCTTGTATCATATTACACACGCATCGTTACTTAATCACTTAATCAAACCAAACCAATGTCAAAAATGTCTATGTCAAATATCCATGTCAAATGTCTATGTCAAAATATCATGTATGGCAAGTGAAATGTCTCAACTAAACCATATACACAAGAACAAAGTATTGAAGTAAAACTTGGTTTAAATCAAAGTTATGTTTTGTGGGAAATGCATGATCAAATGTCAATCATGTTAAAATGTCTATGCCGAAATGTCTATGTCAAATACGGTTCACACGGTTCACAGATACAAACGGTTCTCAGATATCAACGGATCACAGTCAAATGATTTCAACGGTTCAATATGTAGTATAATGTGTTCATATGCTGGATAAGCATATGCAACAGAAAAAGCAATGTAACACAATGTACTAAGTACGCACACAATGGGCATACATAGCATGAGATGTAATGTAAAACAATGTACTAAGTACGCACACAATGGGCATACATAGCATGAAATGTAATGAAATCATGTACTATAATGTACTAATGAACATAGCAAGTATATGATGTCAAAACAGGAAAGCATGAAAGTAACAAGTAGGCACATGTGTTCCACCCCAAAACAGTTTGGAAAACAGTAAAAGAGGGGTCTATGTACTCACCTGAGATTGCTCAGTAGTCCTTGAGTAACAACTAAACAATGCTAGAGATCGCGGATATCAAACGGCACCTAGTATAGGTAGCTACATTAATAAACCGGACCTAAATCGGAATATTGGGTAGCATTAGGGTTTGTAAACCAAACGAGTGTAGAGACTCGTGTCATTTGGTTTAACAAAGCCTACATACTAAATGAAACTTATCCTAAGTGTTTTCGACCCATTACGACCCGTTTAGGTAGCTTGTGCTACTTTAACGCGTCGTTCGCGTGAAACGCGTTCGGACCCCCTAACTAGCCCTATGACAAGTGTTATATGCCTAAACACATTACATAATCAGTTATGTGACAAAGGTTTAGGTTACATATGCTTAATTACCAATTATACATGAAAAGGGTATTATGGTAATTTACCTAAGGCATATAAACTACCTATCATACAACTACTTAAACGTTGTGACCATAGGGTATAACCTCGGAAGGTTATTCCCTACCTACTATGGTCACCTAATGTGTTTGGTCGGATCCTAATGATCGACCAAACTGGGTCGGGTTCGAAGGTATAGGCGATTTATTAGATCGCCTACCCTACGACCCTAGACAACGTGGTAATCAGTAGGCATAGTCCCAAGGGACTATGACCATCGTGATTACACTCACGTTGCGAAGTTCAAACGAACTTCGCATTGACCATTACTGGTCAACGCTGAAAGTCAAACAAAGTTTGACTTTCTGACTCGAAAAGCAGTAAAATAAGGAAAAGAACGAAAGAATACTTACGAAGGGTCCCCGAATGCTAACCCAGATCGAAATAGCTCAGGTATGAAACGAAGGTTCCAACTTAGAGCTTTCTTAATCAGATTTGTGGGATTTGGGGTTGAGGGTGGATGGGTATTTATAGAAAAAGTAGAGCCGCTAGGATCGTTTCTTGAATATCGTGCCACGATCCGAGCCGTACACTTGTCACAAAGGTTATGGAGCCACATATGCTCCTTAACTTTGTGACACATCAACTTAAAACATGTGGTTAAGGATTAATTGGTTGCAACTTGTGATTAAAACATTGAATCTGGTCAGAACACTCACTCGCGTAGCGCGACTGATAGAGCCTTAGGGCTCGCGCTACGCTAGTGCCTATCTGATTCAGAATTGTTTCAAAAGTGACAGGTTTAGTCCCTGCAGCCCTTTTAAGCGATTTTCGATGCGTTTGAACCCCGTTAACCTCATTTCAAGGCTCTAAAATGAAGTTAAAGTATAGGGAACTCAAAACATGCTCAAAAATATGTCGGATGTCGGTTCGTTTGGTCGTACGATCGCGATGTTTGCTTAATTACGACGGAATGCGCATAAGCGCGAAAAACGATCCAAATGACGCGACGAATGGATTTTTCTTATGGCGAACACTAAAATATAATATAGTCATGCTTAAATAAATTTTTGGATGTCCGGATGTATTCAGAACGTAAGTTATGCGCGAAAATGCAAACTTGTGCACTTTTTGACACTTTTAGTCCCTGAATGACCCAAAAGTTTATTTTAGCATACCGAACCCCTCAAAGCCTATTTCTAAGCTATGTAAAGGATATTTATGGTATGTTTAACTTATGGTCATGTTCCGGAATGTCTGTTACAGTTCAAATTGGCATACTTTCGCAGTTTGTCAACTTTAGTCCCTGTAAGCGATTTAACATGTTTTTGCCATACCAAAGCCTTCAAAACTTATTTCTAAGTTATGTAAAGGTTATTTAAGGTATGTTAAGCCTATTTCACTATTCCGGAGTGTTCGTTGGATTAAACTGGTTATATTTACGCATCAGTGCGCGTATAACCTTCCAGAAAGCGATATAGTGATTGAAATCGAACAAGAATTGATATGTGTAAACGATACACATATTTTTTACAAATCCCAAGTATGAAATACAATATTTCACTGGTTGGGCATTTGTTTGATGGTTGAAATGACACAGGTGTTACAAGCAAATAATCCATCCTTACTCAAGAGTGTTGTATTACCGAAAACATAAATTTCAGACACCTTTCTAGTTTCCTGGAGCTTCTTTTTCTGGACAAGCTCCCTTTCAAATGTTAGGAGCTTTCCATGAAGTTGAGTCAGGCTCATGTCCTTGAAATCTGGAGATGTTCTCCCATTTCTCAGGCAAAGATCTCAAAAATCAGTTACTTAGAGTCGCATTAGTAAATTCTTTATTAACCAACTTTAGTTCACTGATTAGACATGAAAATCGTTGAAACTGCTGAGTAAGGGTCTCTCCCTTGACATGAGTGAAGGTTTCATATTGTTGGTTAAGGATTTCTCGAGTGTTCTTGATAATATCCTTCATTTCACCAAATTGTTCCTTTGTGCATCCCACAACTATTTGGCACTGTTACAATGCAACAAGCTAACATAGATATCATTCGGTAGAGCCATAGCCATGATACTAAAGGCTTTAACATCCAGCTTGAATTTTTGATAATCCTGCTCAGGGTAATTCTCCAGCTTCTTTAGCTCAAACACATTTGGGTTTTCGGCACAAGGTACCATTGGAATATGGGATCCGAATACAACGGACTTCCAACACCCTGTATTTTGCTGAGCAAGTATATGACCCATCCTACGTTGCCAGATGTTAAATTGTCACACCCCCAAAATCCACATGCGGAGTATCACCGCTTGGAGGCGTGACTGACCAGGATCCAGCCACCAATCATATTGAACAATGCAATTAAGTAAATAAAACCAAACCCAATATAATTAGTGTTTAAAAGAAACCAAACATGTTTAAGCAATCAGCGGAAGCATAGTAATGTTTAAATAACCAAAACATAGTTTAAAGTTCAATGTTAAGTACGGGACATAACAGTCCATATCCCACAACGACCTCCTCCTCGTGCAAGCTCCATAAGCATCTAACGACCTGCAAGGCATGTAACAACGAGTCAACAACAAAGTTGAGCGAGTTCACAGTTGGTTGTTTAGTTGTACCAGTTTGTTTTGAAAACCACCAGTTGTTTCGTAAACCACGAGTTAACCAGTTCCGTTATTTCCCAAACCATATCCATAATCAGTGGGGGCTTCCCCATGTGAACCACTAGACTGTTACCATATCGACAACTGACGAACAATAGTTGTGCCCTACATGAATGTCTATCATCATTGACAGTTTGCCATGATCCATTAGTACACGCCCGTCCGAACGGCACGGTGTGAGGTTTGTCGAACCTAATAGCGCTATTAACTAATGACCCGCTCGCCATCGGCCTCGGCGATTAAGTCGATATAAAATGAGGGACTTAATGATAGAGTTTTGTCTAGTAGTTTAAGGTTGTTGTCCTACCCAAGGAGGACGAACGTACGTATTCTACCCAAGGAGAATACGCAGGATTAATATTGGCATCCTACCCATGGAGGATGGCGATACATATCCTACCCAAGGAGGATATGCAGGTTCCGTTTTAAATTCCTTAACCCATTCCCAACCACCGGGAATCCCATGCCTTAGAAAGTGTGTGAACTCACCTCGGTTTGCTCGGTAAGATTACTACTCGCTCACAAATAATTCAATCCAAGCCTATAGTGTTCATACATGTGTAATCAGTTGATAATCACATAGTTCAAGTAACAGTCATGATCATAACGTATATTCGAGCAACAACTAACACATAGCATTTAACAGTTATACAAGCTCATGCAACCCATGCTTTATAATTAACAACACATAACTAACATAGTTAACCCTTAACAGACTTAACTGAGTTACTGTGCAGTTTACCCACTTGACGAAACTCCCTGTTTCATCATGATTCTCATTTGACGAAACCTTAAGGTTTCGTCGTATACCCCTCAGCAAAACCCCCAGGTTTTCGTCGTGATTTATGCTGACGAAACTCCCAAGTTTCGTCGCCATCCAGGTTTCGTCAGAATTCATAAGTTACGTCGTGACATCAGTTAATCACACATAACCCTAATCCTCATTAACAGCCGTTGCACACTATCACCGAACAAACAGTTATCATACAACGCAGTAATCATTGATCATCATATATATAACCAGTACCCTATGCATAACAGTTTGCTAAACATTCATACGATCTACACAATCATTACATATATACGATTGATAATCATTCAGATCTGTTGCTTCTCTATTATAAAGGATCATCATATGGTTATGGTCTAAATAGTATGATCAGATTCTACGCTAGCATTCATTCACATGCACCACAGATGATTATATGTAAGATTCATGAAACCCTAATCAACGCAACATATGATCTTAGTTTCTATGGCAAAACCTATATTCACAGAACTTTTAATCAATCAGACACATATATATAAACATGTTTCAATCAGTCAAAGAATCATGCAATCAATTAAACGAAAGTGTAGCTAACCGAGATAGAAGGAATAATGGATTGATTGCTAGAGAGGGCTTGAAGAACACAAAGCTGCCGTCACACAGAAGAGAGTCTCTAGGGTTTTCAGTTGGCTAAGAATATGATGACGGAACAGTTTCACGTAACTTATAATCCCATAAGTGCACTGGGCCCGTAACGGGCTTTGGCGAAACCCCAGGTTTTGTCTAGTAAGGAAATGGCGAAACCCCCTAAGGTTTCATCGAGCAGATTAGTGGCGAAACCCTCTAAGGTTTCGTCGAGCTTACAAGGAGTGAAACCCAAGTGTCATTAAGTTAGGGTTCTTAACAGATCATAAGTTTATAACACTAAACACATAAATACAGTAACACATTGATCACATATTAGCATGCACAAGAGAGAGAATGAAACAAGTATTGCATAGAGAAAAGACCTTGAAAACTCGAGTTGTCACATCATCCCCAACTTGAAAGAAATTTCGTCCCGAAATTTAGCACGTGGTTACTGAGGAAGCCAGTTGTGTTGTGTAGTTTCCTGGTTTTCCTGGGGTGTCACATCATCCCCCCGTTGGTTTGGAATTTTGTCCTGAAATGCTGTTGTACCTTCAGCCTCAGTAGTGGTTGCACTGTTCTCTAATAACTGGGGATACTTGAGTTTCATTTGGTCTTCTCGTTCCCAGGTGTACTCTGGGCCACGACGGGAGTTCCAACGAACTCGAACAAGAGGTATTCTGGTGCGCTTGAGAATCTTAACATCTCGGACTGTGATCTCTACAGGTTCCTCGACGAATCGCAACTGGTCATCGATAGTGAGCTCCTTCAGAGGAACTATGAGGGTCTCATCTGACAGACACTTCTTCAGATTTGACACATGGAAAACGTTGTGAACTCCACTGAGTTCTTCAGGTAGATTCAACTTGTAAGCGAATTTACCAATTTTCTCAATGATTTCAAACGGTCCGACATATCACGGATTTAGTTTGCCTCGTTTGCCAAAACGAACTACACCTTTCCAAGGTGAGACTTTGAGTAGCACTCGATCCCCAACCTGGAACTCGAGTGGTTTCCTGCGCTTATCAGCGTAGCTTTTCTGACGGTCACGAGCTGCCGCCATTCGTTGTCGTATCTGAGCAATCTTCTCAGTTGTGTCTACCACAATTTCTGGGCCAGTGATTTGGTTGTCGCCAACCTCTGCCCAACAAAGAGGTGATCGGCATTTACGCCCGTACAATGCCTCAAACGGAGCAGCTTGGATGCTGGTGTGATAACTGTTGTTATACAAAAACTCCACCAAAGGGAGGTGCTTTTCCCAACCACTGCCAAAATCGATTACACATGCTCGAAGCATGTCTTCAAGGGTTTGGATGGTGCGTTCAGATTGCCCATCCGTTTGCGGGTGATAAGCTGTGCTCATGTCTAAACGTGAGCCAAAAGACTTGTGCATTACTTGCCACAGTTCAGAAGTAAAACGCGCATCACGATCGGAAATAATAGAGGTTGGCACTCCGTGCCTTGAAACAACTTCCTTAAGATAAACGTCTGCTAGAGTGGAGAACTTATCCGTTTCCTTGATAGCCAAGAAGTGTGCAGACTTTGTGAGTCGATCCACGATCACCCAAATAGTGTCATTCCCGCATTGAGATCTAGGTAGGCCAGTAACGAAATCCATGGAAATTTGCTCCCATTTCCATGACGGGATCTCTGGTTGTTGGAGTAGGCCTGATGGTTTCTGATATTCAATCTTGACTCTCGCACAAGTCAAACATTTACTGACGTAGGTTGCTATGTTGGCTTTCATGCTAGGCCACCAGTATGTAGTCTTTAAGTCGTGGTACATCTTATCCGAACCAGGATGTACTGAGTAACGAGACTTATGCGCTTCATCCATCACAAGCTCGCGTAAGTTTCCATAAAGTGGGACCCAAATACGTCCGTTTACATAGTAGGCGCCGTCTTCCTTTTGTTCTAACCGTTTCCTTGATCCTCATAGGGACTCCGCCCTGATGTTCTCTGCTTTCAATGCTTCAACCTGAGCATCTCGTATCTGAGTAGGAAGACTAGATTGGATGGTAAGTTGTAATGCACGCACTCGCTTAGTTGTAGTATCCTTTCGACTGAGGGCGTCGGCCACAACATTGGCTTTGCCCGGATGGTACTTGATCGCGCATTCGTAGTCATTCAAGAGCTCGACCCATCGACGTTGGTGCATGTTTAACTCCTTTTGCTTGAATATATGCTCGAGACTCCTGTGATCGGTATAAATGGTGCACTTGGTACCGTACAGGTAATGTCTCCATATCTTAAGTGCGAAAACAACTGCTCCCAGCTCCAAATCGTGCGTAGTGTAGTTCTTTTCATGAACCTTAAGTTGCCGCGATGCATAAGCAATGACCTTGTCACGTTGCATCAACACGCAACCAAGTCCTTGGATGGATGCGTCGCAATAAACCACAAAATCGTCTGTGCCTTTAGGCAATGAGAGAATAGGTACGCTACAAAGTCTATCCTTCAAATGCTGAAAAGCAGATTCCTGTGCATCACCCCAATGATAGGTGACACCCTTTTGAGTTAGTGAAGTGAGAGGTTGCGCAATCTTGGAGAAATCCTTGATGAACCTTCTGTAGTAGCCCGCTAAACCCAAGAATTGGCGGATTTCTGTTGGCGTACGGGGTGCAGGCCAGTTCTTAATCGAGTCAACCTTGGATGGATCAACATGGATCCCATCCCCATTTACCACGTAGCCTAGGAAATGGACTTCTCGAAGCCAGAAGTCGCATTTCGAGAGTTTAGCATAAAGCTGTTCAGTTCGAAGAAGTTCCAAGATAAGTCTCAGGTGTTGCTCGTGTTCCTCCTGACTCTTCGAATAGATCAGGATGTCGTCGATGAAAACTATGACAAACTTATCCAAGTAAGGCTTGCAAACTCTGTTCATAAGATCCATGAAGACCGCAGGTGCATTCGTCAATCCAAATGGCATAACCAGAAACTCGTAATGCCCATACCGAGTCCTGAATGCTGTCTTAGAGATATCCTCGTCACGGACTCTCAGTTAATGGTAGCCTGACCTCAGGTCAATCTTAGAGTAGAAGATCGACCCTTGCAACTGGTCGAATAAGTCATCAATGCGTGGAAGAAGATAGCGATTCTTCACAGTCACCTTGTTGAGTTCGCGGTAGTCAATACACATTCTGAAGGTACCGTCTTTCTTCTTCACAAATAACACTGGAGCTCCCCAGGGCGAAGAACTAGGACGTATGAAACCCTTTTCCAAGAGTTCTTGTAATTGCGTAGAAAGTTCTTCCAATTCTGATGGAGCTAAACGATATGGTGCGCGAGCTATGGGCGCTGCTCCAGGAGCTAGTTCGATTTGAAAATCGACCTGGCGATGAGGCGGTAGACCAGGTAATTCCTCAGGGAACACTTGAGGATAGTCACGTACAACTGGGATATCTTCTATCTTCTTTTCTTTTGAGGATGCATCAGAAACAAGGGCTAGAATAGCAGTGTGGCCCTTTCGCAAACACTTCTGGGCCTTGAGGAAAGAGATGATGCCCACCACAGCACCACTCTTATCACCATGTATCACGAGAGGTTCTTCACCAGAACGAGGAATACGGACGATTTTCTCCTTGTAAATAATCTCCGCTTGATGTCGAGATAGCCAATCCATCCCAATAACAACGTCGAAGCTACCAAGTACGATAGGAATAAGGTCGATAGAGAAGGTCTGACTAGTTAAGACGAGATAACAACCCTTAACTATGTGTGTGGCCTCAAGACTTTTACCGTTTGCTAGCTCTACCGTGTGTTTGGTGTTCAAAAGTGTTGGAGTGCGCTTAAGCATTTGACTAACTTTTAAGGACACATAACTAGTATCGGCACCCGAATCAAATAAAACAGTAACAAAGAAATCATCCAGAAGAAACTTACCCATCACTACGTTGGGATCGTTCCTCGCGTCACCCTGACCCAGCACGAAAGTGCGTCCCCTGGCACCATTGCCATCATTGTTACCCCCGTTATTGTTCCTGTTCCCTTGGTTGTTGTTGTTGTTTTGGTTCTGATTTAACTGGGGGCAGTTTCTCTTGAAGTGGCCTTCAGCACCACACTGAAAGCATCCCCTGTTACCCTGCTGTTGCTGCTGCTGATTTTGCGGAGCTGGTGGCTGTTGTTGCCAATTCTGATTCGCCGGTCGTGCGCCCCTGCAATCCTTTGCTTCATGACCAAACTTTTTACACCTCAGACAACGACACTTGTTGCACTGCCCACTATGATGCTTGTTGCATCGGTTGCACTTGGGGTGGTTTCCCCTGTATCCACCCTGCCCCTGACTACCAGAAGATTGCTGACCAGGACTCTGGTAGTCATCAGTCTTTCACTGCTGAGACTGAGACTGAGCTGATGTCGAACCCTTGCTTGAGACTCCATCCCATTTGCGCTTGTTGTCTGATGTGTGCAAAATGCAACATATAAATTACATCAATTGTGGCATAAAACTAACCCTTTTTTAGTACTAATGTTGTAAAAAGTATGCTTTTGTCTTCCTTTTGTATTTTCAGGATTAAATGAGCTCAAATTAACAAAAGAAGCAAAAAGACAGCTAAATCTAACATAAATACAAGAAAAAGGAACAAACGTGGCATGCCCGACCCCCCAACAGCATTTTCCCAAGCAAAATCAAGAGAACAGAAGGCTGAACACGCCCCGTGCTCAGTGAACACGGGGGCGTGCCCAAGTGCCAGCATAAAAGACAAAGATATAGAAGCTTCTATTGCCCACCACGGGGCCGTGCTTAGCGGGCACGGGGCCGTGGTCAACTATAAGATTCGCAGAATCCAGGCAAATCTTGATAGTACAGATATGCTTCTGCACACGGGGGCGTGCCCAGCGGACACGGGGGCGTGGTCAACTAATACGGACAAAGAGCAATTAATGAAGACAGAGAAGGATGTGGACACGGGGTCGTGCCCAATGGACACGGGGCCGTGCCCGAGCTTCTGTTCAGCCTATAAATAGGAGTGCTTGGCTCAAGTTCAAACCATCCCTTGGCACACCACCTCTCTCACCCTTCACCCACCACCCACCACCACCATAACACCATCATCCACCACCATCATCCATTGTCCATCATAGAGTGTGTGAGTCGTCTCGGGATCCAAGATTGATCGTAAGAGTTCTTGACAATCAAGGCCATGTTTTCCTAAGTCTCTTACATCACTTGGTGAAGACAAAGTGTCTAGTGTAATACTTTTTTATTTTTAATCTTTTCGCACTTTTTACTTGGTTATGTATTAATGACTTTAATAACTAGTTTCTTATGTTGAAGGTGATTTTTCCTTATCGTTTGTCCGTGGTGTCTTGGCATTATTTTACTGTCTATATAAAATAAAAGATTTTCACCATTCATATCTCCACGGTCTATATAGAGGTATGTTGGCTACCTGGTCGGGGGTTAAGGGAACGGTTTGGTAAAAGTCTTGCCTTGTTCAGTGTATAGATCCTGCAAGGACCTAGGTCAAATTTAGTAGGACCTCCTTCAATGCTTAACGGTATTGGATGGCGGGGGTCCAAACTCTTTGATCCCCTCATATGTAAGCTACTATTAATACTTTAACCCGACTACTTAGGACTGTATCCCTGCTGACTCAGACTACTTAGCCGAGGGTAACGTCACCTTCAAAAGAGGGGCCTACCATAATATGCATTAATAACTTAATTAATTATCTTTCAATAATCCGACCCTTTAGGATTGTATCCTTGCTGACTCAAACTACTGGGTTGAGGGTAACGTCTCCTTCAAAATAGGGGCCTACTACAATAACTAAGATAATCTCTTAAAAAGTGCAAAAGTGCGGAAATAATCAAAGGTTACACTAAACACGAGTCGGAGCCAAGTGATTCATCTTGTCTATCTGTTTTATTTTTATTTTTATTTTCAGCATTTTAGTTAGTTTTTATTTTTCTAGTTTAAAAACCTTTTTCTAAACTTTTTGATTTGATTAGACGTTGAGGATAAACCGGTACTAAAAGCTCTTGTGTCCTTGGACGACCTCGGTATCTTACCAACACTATACTACGCTCACGATGGGTGCACTTGCCCATATGTGTGTTTATTGTTATTAAATATCATGTTTTATAAATTTAAAACTTGGCTAAAGAAAATGTAAAAGGGCTTAAAATAAACATTAAAACCATAACACACTTCACACACATCAAGTTTTTGGCGCCGTTGCCCGGGACACAAGGATTTTAAGAAAGTTTGGAATCAACGGCCTAATCATTTTTTCTATTTTTCTGTTTTTTTTTTTTAGGATTTTCGTATTTTTTCAGTTTCTGCTGAGCTCAGCACGGGCCGTGCCTGGTCGGACATGGGCCGTGCCCAGCATTGTTATTGGTAGTTTTTATTTTCCGAGTTACAGAAAGCTGAGCACGGGGCCGTGTCGGTGCAACACGGGGCCGTGTCCAACTCCCCAGTAACAGGGATCCGGAAAACAACCACTGTATCTCCGACCACGGGCCCCGTGTTCAGATGAACATGGGGCCGTGGTGAACCTTCTAACCAACGTTCTTTTCTGTTTTTGTTGCAGGACTTGGAACCCAGGCGCCACATCTGAACTTTCTACATAGTGTATGAGCTCCAGTTCCAGTAGAGACATAAAAGAACCTCTTGAAGAGCCCGAACGCTTTCTCAGAAAAAGACTTAAAGCTAAAAACTAAGAGAAAGTTTCGGGGAACCCACTTCCAATGGCGGACCAACGTACCCTCATGGATTACCTACGGCCCACCGTAGGTAATCTCGGCGCCGCTATTAATGCACCGAATATCGAAGCAAATAACTTCGAACTTCGGCCACATTTGATACAAATGCTTCAAAACTCCGCAACCTTCCATGGGCTTGCGGACGAGGATCCCCATCTACATATTACTAATTTCTTAGAAATATGTGATACCTTTCGGATCATTGGAGCATCAAACGACGCCATCCGCCTTCGGATGTTTCCATTTTCACTAAAAGACCGAGCTAAGGCTTGGCTTAACACCCTCCCAGTTGGTTCGGTAAACACCTGGGATGAACTAGCCCAAAAGTTTCTATATAAGTATTTCCCTCCTGCTAAAACGGCTAAATTAATGACTGAAATTAATACATATTCACAAGAGGATGGGGAATCCTTATATGAAACTTGGGAAAGGTTCAAGGAGCTACTAAGAAAGTGTCCTCATCACGGTCTTGCGGTATGGCAACAAGTATCCACTTTCTACAATGGGTTGTTGCCACACACAAGACAAACACTTGATTCTAGCTCTGGGGGACTTCTAGGTAATCGTCGCCCAAATGAAATATATAATCAAATTGAGGAAATTGCTCAAATCAATTTTCAGTAGCACACTCCCCGAGGCAATAAATCTATTGCCCCGGGCGCTCATAAGGTTGATGAAAGCACTTCATTACAAGCCCAAATCGAGGCCCTTTCTTCAAAAATCAAAAAGTTAGAAATGGCAAAAACGGTCTCGGTTATGGTTTGTGAAGGGTGTGGTGGGCCACATGAAAATTGGAGTTGTTTGAAAGATTTAGATGATCAAACGGAAACGGTAAACTACATTGATAATAGACCTAGGCCGTCGGGTCCTCCAACAGGTACCTACAACCAAGGATGGCGTAACCACCCTAACCTTGGTTGGAGGGATCCCGGCAATAGTAGTAACCAACAAAACCAACGAACTAACTTTCAACAACCACAAAATTTTTCTCAACAACAAGGTGGAAGAGAAAGGCTTGAAGATACTGTATCTCGCCTCATCTCTGACACCGAAAAGAAAAACTCGGATCGATTTCAACAATTGGAATCGAATTTTAGGAATCAACAAGCTAGCATTCAAAACATTGAAAAACAATTAAATCAAATAGCTTAAAATTTCTCCGAGAGACCACAATGCGCGTTACCAAGTAATACCGAAACCAACCCAAAGGCGCAAGTACATCTCATAACATTGAGAAACCGTACCGTAGGGCCCGAGGAGGCTCCATTACCACCAGCTGAAAGAAGCCAATCCAGCCAAACCACGACTCCACCCGCGCCCCAACCAGAAAAGGCTTCTCCACTAACTCAAGAGCCCACTAAGACTCCTCCGGTACCATACCCCGGTCGGTTAATTCGTCAAAAGACCGATGAGCAATTCGCAAAATTCGAAAATTTACTAAAACAATTGCATGTTAATATTCTTTTTATCGAAGTCCTAACCCAAATGCCTAAGTATTCAAAATTTATGAGGGACTTCCTCACTCACAAAAGAAAAATTGAATCATTGCAATTAGTTAACTTAGGCGAAGAATGCTCCGCTCTAGTACTCAACAAACTCCCACAAAAGAAAATTGATCCTGGAAGCTTCACGATTCCTTGCTCAATTGGGGGATCCCCCATTCACAATGCACTAGCCGATCTTGGGGCTAGCATCAACCTCATGCCCGCGTCAATGTTCAAACGACTCGGCCTAGGAAAAACGAGCCCTACAAAGATGAGCATACAACTTGCCGATAGATCCGTCAAATTTCCACAAGGTGTTGCTGAAAATCTATTGTTCAAAGTCGACAATTTCGTCTTCCCGGCCGACTTTGTCATACTAGACATGGAAGAAGACGCCGATGTCCCTCTCATCCTCGGGAGTCCATTTCTAGCCACCGCCCAAGCAGTGGTAGATATGAATGACGAAACACTAACATTGAAGTTTTGGGACGAGGAAGTGAAGTTTGGAGTTGGAAAGAGAGTAGAAGACGAAGACCCGATCAACTACATGAAGGTCATAGACTCAAGCTTGGATGACGCTCTCCGACGGTGTAGCTTGTGATGCAACCCATCCCACTTGGGTGACATATGACCAGGCTTTGGGTCTAGCCAAGGACCCTTATAAACGTGGCGCACCACGGAGGCATTCCGCGGAACTATCCTTAGTTTAGTTTAGATTAATTTTTATGTTTTCTAGTTAGTTTTAATTTTCAGGAATAAAACACACTCAGGATGGCAAAGGAAACAAGGGAAACTTGAACCAGCACCCCATGCAGGAAAACAGGGCCATCCGACAAAATTCCTTCGTTACAGTAAGTTCGGCACAGGCCGTGTCCGCCCAACACGGCCCCGTGCTGCACAACCTGCAGAAAATGCCCAGTTCAGGTAAACTGGACACGGGCCGTGTTCACCCAACACGGCCCCGTGCCCAGGCTTCTGTTTCTCTTTATTCATTTTTGTTACTGGCGACTGAACACGAGGCCGTGTCCAGCGCCCAGTAACACAAATTTTTGCTTTTTCACACCCTTTTACACATTCAATCAACCTAAAAACTTATTTTTGGGACACATTGAGGACAATGTGTAATTTAAGTGTGGGGGGATGCTAAATTCTTGAATCTTGCAAGTCCTAATTACAAGCCTTACACAAAACTCTATTGGAACCGCTAATCACCCCAAATTTTTTCAAAAATTTTCATTTTTTTTACTTGTCTAGGTTTAACTTGGGAATTTCAAGTTCTAAAAAGGTTATATTTTTATATAAATTTACAACCGATAGCGTCGTGAAAAAAAGAACCAACATAAGAAAATTATGAAACGGCATGACAAGTTTAGTTAAAATTTGATTACATATACTTGATCACATAAAAACCCATTCCCACAAAAGTGAGTTTTGAGCCTTTATTGAGCCTACAAATACATATCTTTAAACTAAATGCTCATTTTTCGTTTCTTGTGTGAATAAGCTGCTTGGTTCTTATGACTCTAGAACTTGCCATGACGATACATTCCCGGTCCTTACCAACTTAAACCCGAGTAAGTTAATGATGGAGGCATTAGGACTAACCCTTTTTCATTTCTACACCATTATATTTTTTTTACCACCTACCCAAAAATCCCCCTAGTTAACCCCTTTGAGCCTAAACCTTTTCATTTCATAACCCAAACCAAACACCCTTTCACCCACCAAAACCCTTTTTATTTTTAACCTTTTATTTTAGTAACAAGCTCGGTATTTCGTATGACTTATCAAAAAAAAAAAATTTGTGTTGATGATGAAGCAAAAGAGAAATAACCAAACAAGTTTATCAAAAATAACTTTGTTTGAATAAAAGCTTCATCAAAACAAAAATTGCAAAAAAAAAAAAAAGTCTTACGAAAAACAACGCTTGTTACGATTTTCGCCCTTTCACTAACCACTAACCCAACCACCTACCTTTAACCCAAGCCTAACCCTTCACCCCAAAAGTCCTCTTGATGTTTGCAAAGGTGTATAGTTAAAAAGGAGGAGGATTGATTGCTTGGCAAGCTTATAGTAGGAATAAGTTCCATGCCGCTCTCGAGTGATTCACTAAAATACATCTTCGGCCGAGTGTTGAGTGATCCCCGTGAGGTATGTGAACTTGTATATAAATGGAATTTTAAAAAGGCATGTTATGCCTTAATAATTAATTTATCTTATGTAATGTTTTAAATAAATCATGAAGAATAGGATTGTAAATAAATAAAAAAAATAAAACTTAATAAAAAATCTTGGAAATCCCGACACTCTATGACAAGCCCAAAAACCTTCTCTTCTACCCGTTCCATTTGGGAGTGTAAAGCCATATTATAAAGAGTTTTGCTTGAGGACAAGCAAAGATTCAAGTGTGGGGGTATTTGATGTGTGCAAAACGCAACATATAAATTACATCAATTGTGGCATAAAACTAACCCTTTTTTAGTACTAATGTTGGAAAAAGTATGCTTTTGTCTTCCTTTTGTATTTTCAGGATTAAATGAGCTCAAATTAACAAAAGAAGCAAAAAGACAGCTAAATCTAACATAAATACAAGAAAAGGAACAAACGTGGCATGCCCGACCCCCCAACAGCATCTTCCCAAGCAAAATCAAGAGAACAGAAGGCTGAACACGCCCCGTGCTCAGTGAACACGGGGGCGTGCCCAAGTGCCAGCATAAAAGACAAAGCTATAGAAGCTTCTATTGCCCACCACGGGGCCGTGCTCAGCGGACACGGGGCCGTGGTCAACTATAAGATTCGCAGAATCCAGGCAAATCTTGATAGTACAGATATGCTTCTGCACACGGGGGCGTGCCCAGCGGACACGGGGGCGTGGTCAACTAATACGGACAAAGAGCAATTAATGAAGACAGAGAAGGATGTGGACACGGGGCCGTGCCCGAGCTTCTGTTCAGCCTATAAATAGGAGTGCTTGGCTCAAGTTCAAACCATCCCTTGGCACACCACCTCTCTCACACTTCACCCACCACCCACCACCACCATAACACCAGCATCCACCACCATCATCCATTGTCCATCATAGAGTGTGTGAGTCGTCTCGGGATCCAAGATTGATCGTAAGAGTTCTTGACAATCAAGGCCATGTTTGCCTAAGTCTCTTACATCACTTGGTGAAGACAAAGTGTCTAGTGTAATACTTTTTATTTTTAATCTTTTCGCACTTTTTACTTGCTTATGTATTAATGACTTTAATAACTAGTTTCTTATGTTGAAGGTGATTTTTCCTTATCGTTTTTCCGTGGTGTCTTGGCATTATTTTAATGTCTATATAAAATAAAAGATTTTCACCATTCATATCTCCACGGTCTATATGGAGGTATGTTGGCTACCTGGTTGGGGGTTAAGGGAACGGTTTGGTAAAAGTCTTGCCTTGTTCAGTGTATAGATCCTGCAAGGACCAGCGTCAAATTTAGTAGGACCTCCTTCAATGCTTAACGGTATTGGATGGCGGGGGTCCAAACTCTTTGATCCCCTCATATGTAAGCTACTATTAATACTTTAACCCAGCTACTTAGGACTGTATCCCTGCTGACTCAGACTACTTAGCCGAGGGTAACGTCACCTTCAAAAGAGGGGCCTACCATAATATGCATTAATAACTTAATTAATTATCTTTCAATAATCCGACCCTTTAGGATTGTATCCTTGCTGACTCAAACTACTGGGTTGAGGGTAACGTCACATTCAAAAGAGGGGCCTACTATAATAACTAAGAAATCTCTTAAAAAGTGCAAAAGTGCGGAAATAATCAAAGGTTACACTAAACACGAGTCGGAGCCAAGTGATTCATCTTGTCTATCTGTTTTATTTTTATTTTTATTTTCAGCATTTTAGGTAGTTTTTATTTTTCTAGTTTAAAAACCTTTTTCTAAACTTTTTGATTTGATTAGACGTTGAGGATAAACCGGTACTAAAAGCTCTTGTGTCCTTGGACGACCTCGGTATCTTACCAACACTATACTACGCTCACGATGGGTGCACTTGCCCATATGTGTGTTTAGTGTTAGTAAATATCGTGTTTTATAAATTTAAAACTTGGCTAAAGAAAGTGTAAAAGGGCTTAAAATAAACATTAAAACCATGACACACTTCACGCACATCATTGTCGCTGGGGGCATCAGAAGTAGTAGTAGTAGTAGTAGTAGTAGTAGTAGTAGTAGTAGTGGTGGTGGTAGTACCAATACGCTTGGGCAGCCTGTTCTGCTCGACTGCCTGATCAGTGAGTCGATGAGCCAAACGAATAACTTGCTGGATGGTGGCGAGGTTCGCTGCAGTCACATGGCTCTGGATCTCTGGCACTAAACCTTTAAGGTACAGCTCGATACGTTTAATAGGAGGATCCACCATAGTAGGACACAAGATAGCCAGCTCGTTCGATCTTTTCGTGTACGCTTCAATTTCCGACCTCGTCATCTTTAAGTTGAAGAACTCCACTTCCAGCTTGTGGATGTCATCACGATTACAGTACTCTTCCTTGATTAATTCCTTGAAATCGTTCCATGGGGTGGCATTAGCAGCAACCAACCCCAGCATCTGAACCTGAGCGTTCCACCACGTGAGCGCTACACCTTCAAGAGTACCAGTAGCATACTTCACCCTACGTGCCTCAGGGCATTCACACATCTCGAAAACAGACTCAAGCTTCTCAAACCAGTGAAGGAGGCCTACAGCTCCCTCAGTGCCGTTGAAAGTAGTAGGTCGGCAGTCCATAAAAGTTTTAAAAGTACAAACAGGAGGCTGAGCATGTTGACCTGCCATGCGAGTAAGAAGAGACAAGGTTAAGCACAAGTGTTGGTTTACGAGTGTAGGATCTAAAGATCCTAGAGTAAGTTGCTATGGCAGGTTATACCTCCTGTCTGAGCGGCTGCGAGTGCTGCAGTAACTTGTTCATTGATTAAAGCCGTCAGCTGGGCTTGAGTTAGGTTGATACGTCCACTCATGATCTTCATAGCAAAGAAAACATGAGTGAGAAAGGTGTCACGAAAGTGCGATGACAGAAGAGAGTAAGCACACATGTGTTTCAAACAATAGTTGCTACGTTAACCAAAGCATACCATGAACAATGTACTATGTAACTAACAAGTAGGCAATATAATATAAACGATATCACCTAGAATGTTGAGCCTTGCATGTGGAGCGAAGCGTCGTTGTGGATCGTTGAGCACTGTACAGGTTATAGTCTGGTTTTGTCAAAAAGCTTTTCCCTTTTTAAAACCAAGTTCACTATAACCAATGGCTCTGATACCAATCTGTCACACCCCCAAAATCCACATGCGGAGTATCACCGCTTGGAGGCGTGACTGACCAGGATCCAGCCACCAATCATATTGAACAATGCAATTAAGTAAATAAAACCAAACCCAATATAATTGGTGTTTAAAAGAAACCAAACATGTTTAAGCAATCAGCGGAAGCATAGTAATGTTTAAATAACCAAAACGTAGTTTAAAGTTCAATATTAAGTACGGGACATAACAGTCCATATCCCACAACGACCTCCTCCTCGTGCAAGCTCCATAAGCACCTAACGACCTGAAGGCATGTAACAACGAGTCAACAATAAAGTTGAGCGAGTTCACAGTTGGTTGTTTAGTTGTACCAGTTTGTTTTGAAAACCACCAGTTGTTTCGTAAACCACGAGTTAACCAGTTCCTTTATTTCCCAAACCATATCCATAATCAGTGGGGGCTTCCCCATGTGAACCACTAGACCGTTACCATATCGATAACTGACGAACAATAGTTGTGTCCTACGTCAATGTCTATCATCATTGACAGTTTTCCATGATCCATTAGTACACGCCCGTCCGAACGGCACGGTGTGAGGTTTGTCGAACCTAATAGCGCTATTAACTAATGACCCGCTCGCCTTCGGCCTACCCATTACCATATCGGAGATTAAGTCGATATAAAATGAGGGACTTAATGATAGAGTTTTGTCTAGTTGTTTAAGGTTGTTGTCCTACCCAAGGAGGACGAACGTACGTATTCTACCCAAGGAGAATACGCAGGATTAATATTGGCATCCTACCCATGGAGGATGGCGGTACATATCCTACCCAAGGAGGATATGCAGGTTCCGTTTTAAATTCCTTAACCCATTCCCAACCACCGGGAATCCCATGCCTTAGAAAGTGTGTGAACTCACCTCGGTTTGCTCGGTAAGATTACTACTCGCTCACAAATAATTCAATCCAATCCTATAGTGTTCATACATGTGTAATCAGTTGATAATCACATAGTTCAAGTAACAGTCATGATCATAACGTATATTCGAGCAACAACTAACACATAGCATTTAACAGTTATACAAGCTCATGCAACCCATGCTTTATAATTAAGAACACATAACTAACATAGTTAACCCTTAACAGACTTAACTGAGTTACTATGCAGTTTACCCACTTGACGAAACTCCCTGTTTCGTCATGATTCTCATTTGACGAAACCTTAAGGTTTCGTCGTATACCCCTCAGCGAAACCCCCAGGTTTTCGTCGTGATTTATGCTGACGAAACTCCCAAGTTTCGTCGCCATCCAGGTTTCGTCAGAATTCATAAGTTACGTCGTGACATCAGTTAATCACACATAAACCCTAATCCTCATTAACAGCCGTTTCACACTATCACCGAACAAACAGTTATCATACAACGCAGTAATCATTGATCATCATATATATAACCAGTACCCTATGCATAACAGTTTGCTAAACATTCATACGATCTACACAATCATTACATATATACGATTGATAATCATTCAGATCTGTTGGTTCTCTATTATAAAGGATCATCATATGGTTATGATCTAAATAGTATGATCAAATTCTACGCTAGCATTCATTCACATGCACCACAAATGATTATATGTAAGATTCATGAAACCCTAATCAACGCAACATATGATCGTAGTTTCTATGGCAAAACCTATATTCACAGAACTTTTAATCAATCAGACACATATATATAAACATGTTTCAATCAGTCAAAGAATTATGCAATCAATTAAACGAAAGTGTAGCTAACCGAGATAGAAGGAATAATGGATTGATTGCTAGAGAGGCGCTTGGAGAACACAAAGCTGCCGTCACACAGAAGAGAGTCTCTAGGGTTTTCAGTTGGCTAAGAATACGACGACGGAACAGTTTCACGTAACTTATAATCCCATAAGTGCACTGGGCCCGTAATGGGCTTTGGCGAATCCCTGGGCCGGCGAAACCCCAGGTTTCGTCTAGTGAGGAAATGGCGAAACCCCCTAAGGTTTCGTCGAGCAGACTAGTGGCGAAACCCTCTAAGGTTTCGTCGAGCTTACAAGGAGTGAAACCCAAGTGTCATTAAGTTAGGGTTCTTAACAGATCATAAGTTTATAACACTAAACACATAAACACAGTAACACATTGATCACATATTAGCATGCACAAGAGAGATAATGAAACAAGTATTGCATAGAGAAAAGACCTTGAAAACTCGAGTTGTCACATTGAACTCGGATCTAACAAGAATAGGGGGTTTATTACTGAATCCGGTATTGTGGGGAACATTTTGTGCCATTTTCTTTTGTTATTTATCAAAAAAACAGAGTATGTGATCGACACTATTGAGTTCTTCACTTTTCAACTCAGAGCTACGAACAATATTAGATCTTTGTTGACCTGATCTTTGTATGTTAAACAGATTGTGAAATTAGGTTTAACATGACCAAGCTCTGTTATCAATTGTTAAGTCTGAGTTTACAAGGTTTGTGAAAAACTAATCAATTAAGCTTAAAACAATTTTGTATTGTTATAAAATAGGTAATCACAAATGAGAAGTCATCATCAACAATTGTTTTTCATTTATTCAAATGTTTTACAGAAGATTGATTCTATAAACTCCCCCACAGACTGATCACTATCACAAAAACTGTTCGTACAAAAGAAAATGTGATGTGTAGTGATGAATAGATCTCTAACAGAGAGATCTATTTATACTAACTACGAAAGCTCTATTTGTGATTGGCTGACATCACCCTGATAATGATATCTAATATTCCTAACAGAAAAGATTCTGTGCAAATCTAACATATGTTCTAACTATGCTAAACACTGATACAAGATAAGTACTATTACATTAGCAAACATCTGTTTAGTCTATCCTCTGTTGCCTTGATCCAAACATATGTTTGGTCAGACAGATGTTTGGTCTTCTTTATCAGACATTTGCTCTCAACAGACTTTAGTCTTCCACAGAACTCGTTTCTTCTTGAACAACGGTTCCAAGGCTTGATCAGATGTTTGCTTTGTCTTCAACAGATGCTCTGATTTAGGTATTCAAGATACACTATCTTTGGGGAGAATCTGGTTCAAACTTCTGTTTATTTCTTGATCACTTGATCATGTTTTGGATTTGAATATCATCTGTTCTTTTGTATGTCTAACAAATTTCTTTTACTTTTGTCGTCTTTGAGACTTGAACCTAAGACATCCCCTCTCAAACCCAGGTGTTTAAAGCCTTTGCTTTTGCCAATGGACCACCACCCATTGGTAATTGTGTTCGATAGTTAATTAGTGTTTTTAGTTTTTATATTTTATTTAAATACTTCAAAATTCCGACAAATAAAATATTTAATAAGTGTTAGTGTATTATATAGCTTGTTCATGAAGACTTATTTGTGTTCGTTTTGTTTGCATTTGTGTTCATAAACATTAGTTTGTGTTCATGAACATTTGTTTTCGTCCGTTGCCTAAACATAACAAACAAACACGAATAATTTCATTTGTTTAAGATAGGGCCACTCATTTGAAGATTACATTTTGGCTTTAATGAGTTTTAGAAATTTAAAACGAGTTGGCTGGTTGATGTAGAGATTATATATATATAAATACAATATTTTCTGCTATTTTATGTGGTTCGTAGAGGTTTATAACAAGTAAAGGATGTATTAGTTGCATGTAATGGATGACGTTTTTAGATATATTTGTCAAGTAGACATGAATCGTGAGGCTTTGAGGAAAGAAACGAACGATTAATCAATAGTAACAATTTCCACCACACTTCCAAATAGTTTTTTTTATTGGAAATTGTCAAATTTAATTTTTTTTATTAGTTTACATACTATATAAATTTTCATATTAATCATTTAATACTTATATAAAACAAATGGGTTATACCGCGTAGGGCTGACAATAGATATCTGTATAAGACACGATTAGACTTTTTATAGAAAAAGTACACAACGTGATTTTTTTATTTTTTAAAAATAAAAATAAAATTATGCGGTTAGGATCCATCATTTTTTTTTCTTGGTACATAAAATGTAAAACTGTGTTATAAACATGAGATATAATGTAGTTAAATGAGTTGTATTCATGTGTAATACTTGTGTTACATGCGTCATTATAGACCTGTTAAACCCGATAAGACACGATTTGCCAGCCCTAATACCGTGCTTCATGGCGAGCAAGGGATCTATTTTCTGTTGAAATTTGAAAAAAATTAATGTAAAAAATGAAGGTGCAACGGGTATGTTCACGAATTCACTTCCTTTTTGTATTTAACATATTTAGAAAAATAAAGGCTTACAAATTGATAAAAAGTATTTAGCTAAATGAAGTATATATGTCATATTACTTACTGAAAAATCAGATTTAAAGAGTTTGATATGATTTTTTTATCAAACCAAAAAGAAAATAAGTTAAATAAATTTAGAATCGTGTGTACCAAATATCATAACAATTTTATACCGTGTAATAAAAACGTGACACAACTCATTTCCAAAGAAAAATTAAAATTTACGTTAAAACGTAGAACAACCGAAAACGTACATAATAATAAACATAAAAATATATTGTATTCGACCCAACTTATTTGTGGGAAAAACATACGACGAAACGTAAATCGACTTTAATTTATACCGACACGTACATAAAAACAACCACGTAAAACTCAATTAGAATATTGTTTTGGGTTTTTAATTGATGGTTTAAATTGATGTATCCTAACATTACCCTTGTGTCTATTATTATTATTATTATTATTATTATTATTATTATTATTATTATTATTATTATATTATTTATACATATTTATACATATTAAAAGAGAATGGTGATGAATAGTGTTTCTAATAATTATTATTAACTTACTAATTTAATTTAATATAACCATAATATTATTATTACACATATTAAAAGAATTTAATTTAATATAACTATAATATTATTATTATTACACATATTAAAAGAGAACTAGGTTTTAATGATGCGTGTCGCGTTGCGGCGCGACAAAACTAAGTCATTGTAAAACTATTTATTGCGACTAAATACTTGTTTGTTATTAAAGTTGTGCTATTTAGTGTCTTATTTTTAAGTTGACAAGTGGAGTTTTCATACAACAGAGCCGTTGGTAGCAAGCGAGTTAGTAACTCCTGGCAATGGCGACTATTGCGATGTCTAAGCATCCACTAACCCAACAAATAAGGAATAAGAATTGTATAAATACAATCAGAAAAACGTGTGAAAGAGGAGAAAAAGGAAGATGACGTGAAGTTATGTAAGCATAAAATGGAAAAAAAAAAAAAAAAGACCCCATGATTTGAACTTGAGTCTCTTTAAAAAACATACAACTACAAAACCACTCCACCATGATGAATAATCTTCCTAACTTTGAAGAAAATGGATATATATACACACTTAAAAAGGGTATAGGGGAAAAAGTCAACAAAAGATGACTTGAAGTTATGTATATTTACTATTCATAACAACCAATAAGGAAAGTTTACTATTCATTATGATGTGACAACTACTATTCATTAGCTTTGTTTTTTAATATATATTCATAACAACCAATAAGGAAAGTTTACTATTCATTATGATGTGACAACTACTATTCATTAGCTTTGTTTTTTAATATATAGGATAATAATAATGGTAATGAATAGTGTTTTTTGATTTTTTTAATATTGTTATAGTGTTTCTAATAATTTAATATTAACTTACTAATTTAATTTAATATAACCATAATATTATTATTACACATATTAAAAGAATTTAATTTAATATAACTATAATATTATTATTATTATTATTATTATTATTATTATTACACATATTAAAAGAGAATGGTAATGAATAGTGTTTTTTGATTTTTTTAATATTGTTTTTTCCTTGGTTTTTACCATAATTAGTAAAGGCGTTAGGCGCACTCAAGGCGCATAGGCCTCGCCTTAGGCCTAGGCGCAAAGTGCAAAAAAAACGAGGGCCTGAGAAAAATAAAGAGAATAATGAAAAAAATAAAAAAAATATATTATTTATACGAAAAAGAATTTTATTCATCAAATAAAATAAACAACATGTATTATATAACACTTTATATCATCTATTTAGTAACAAAAGTCATAAAATATTAATGTATTAGTGTAGAAAAATAGTTTCCCCTAGATAATAGTAGAAATCTGGCAAGAATTTTGTCGGAATGTAGAGAATTTGGCTGGAAACTCTTCGGAATCTAGGAATCTCATCGGAATGTGTGCCTGAACCATCACCTGGAGAATTAAAGCACAATTTCCTCGACTTAAAGCGCAACTGCCTCGCCTCGCCTGAAAAATGGGCCTAGGCTCAAGGGGAGATGGTTTTTAACAACTATGGTTTTTACTATTATATTGTTTTATTAGTTTAATTGATTTAAACATATATTTTTATATAACTTTTAAGATACGATCAAAGTACAAGTTATCAAACAAGAAATCATAAAAATGAATGTATATTGGTACCGATGTTGTTCAGTACGGTATGGTAGCGATATGATATTAATTCATCAAAAGCAAAAAAACCACTAAAAATAAATATTGATACGGATACAAATGTTATTCAATCGGTTTTGATTGAATTTGGTATGATAGCGATACAATATCCGTTTAAAAAATATACATCGTAATGTTGAAATAAAAAGAGGGGAACAATTGTTTTTTATATTTTTCAATATTGTTTTTTCTAAGGTTTTATTATTTTATTGGTTTATTACTTTAATTGATTTAAGTATATTTTTCTCTCATATAACTTTTAAGATACGATCAAAGTACCCGTTATCAAACAGGAAATAATAAAATGGAATGTATACCAGTACCGATGATGTTCGGTACAATATGGTAGCGATACATTATCAGTTTATTGAAAGCAAAAAAAACTAAAAATAAAAAATATTGGTACCGATACAAATGTTGTTCAATTGTTTTCGATTGGGCTTGGTACGATAGTGGCTGAATATCCGTTATTAAAAAAATATCGTAATGTTGAAATAAAATAAACATAAAATGCAAGCGAACCGAACATATATCAACTGAACAACATATATAGGTACCAGATCAATATGTGTTTTTTTGGTTTTCGATCTCGGTTCGCTTGCATTTTATGTTTATTTGTTCAGTACGGTATGGTAGCGATATGATATTAATTCATCAAAAGCAAAAAAAACCACTAAAAATAAATATTGATACGGATACAAATGTTATTCAATCGGTTTTGATTGAATTTGGTATGATAGCGATACAATATCCGTTTAAAAAATATACATCGTAATGTTGAAATAAAAAGAGGGGAACAATTGTTTTTTATATTTTTCAATATTGTTTTTTCTAAGGTTTTATTATTTTATTGGTTTATTACTTTAATTGATTTAAGTATATTTTTCTCTCATATAACTTTTAAGATACGATCAAAGTACCCGTTATCAAACAGGAAATCCAGTACCGATGATGTTCGGTACAATATGGTAGCGATACATTATCAGTTTATTGAAAGCAAAAAAAACTAAAAATAAAAAATATTGGTACCGATACAAATGTTGTTCAATTGTTTTCGATTGGGCTTGGTACGATAGTGGCTGAATATCCGTTATTAAAAAAATATCGTAATGTTGAAATAAAATAAACATAAAATGCAAGCGAACCGAACATATATCAACTGAACAACATATATAGGTACCAGATCAATATGTGTTTTTTTTTCTCTTTCAATTACTATATCGAGTGTATGTACTGTAACGAACCAAATTGATACCGACTTAATCCCCGCATCGAAGCGCGGGGAACTATCACTAGTTAGTATTAAGATAAAATTACAGAAAACGTAATTTAGATACCGATGATATTGCAACATTCATCCTTTGTTTTCAGTAGTCGCACTGGCTAGCCTTTGTGTTTTGTTTTTGTTTCAAGTTTCGATCTTTATGCCAAACTTTGTTTCGTTATGTTTTTAAGTCATGTCATGTGAGGGTGAAGTTTTTTTTTCCTACAATTAAAATATCACTTCGAAATATCATCATCCCAACCCAACCCTCAAAATACTTTCTTCCCCTGCATCTTGGTAGAGAGGATACATAATCATATTGGCGAAGCTTGGGGGGTCGATTTTCCCAATTCCGGGGGTACGAAAACGTATATACCTAAAAATTTCTATACGAAGGTACTGTTCATAACACTACGCGTTCTCCCGCCCCAAGGAAGCTGCGCCCCAGCATAATCATATGAGTGGGTCAGGATATACAAAGAAGTTTTTTTGGCTAGAAAGGCTAGGAAGTAATCTTAACCATCAATTGATTAATCAAGGGCTTTGATTAAATGAGTATAATTGATAAAAAAAAGAAGGGGCGCGTGAGTTTGTGTAGTGGTATTCTAGTTAGGGGTGTGCATGGGTCGGTTTGGGTTGGTTTTTACTATTAACCATAACCATAACCGCTAGTTCGGTTATGGAGTTTTGGTAACCATAACCATAACCAAACTTCGGTTACGGTTAATCGGTTATGAAGTCGGTTATGGTTCGGTTTTGGTTAATTTCGGTTAAGTAACCAAGCAAGGTTTGAAATAAATATGGTTGTGTACGATTTGAACTTAGCTTGAGCCTATTTTATAAGATAACGGAGACTAAACTTTTTGGTTAAACTACCAATTTAGAGTTCTTTTTAATAAGGTAATTCTCAAACAAAAACAATTATGGCCATAACACCTTAGTTCTTTATCAAAATAAATGGCATCTACATCAAGATCATTTTGTTACTAACATACTTTTATCTTAGTAAAAACCCTCTATATAGTTTTGTAAAACACAAATCTATTATATAAAGTTAACACCACAACTTCGGTTCGGTTTCGGTTATATTCGGTTAACCAAAGCTTCATAACCATAACCATAACCGATTGAGCGGTTATACAAAGTTTCATAACCATAACCATTGGTTATATTGGTTATCGGTTATTAGTGGTTCGGTTATGTCGGTTATGGTTCGGTTATCGATTATGGTGGTTAATTTGCTCACCCCTAATTCTAGTCAATCCAAAGCAATATTTTCTCTCTCCTCCAACCCTCCCCCCCCCCCCCCCCCCCCCCCCGGTTTTTTAATCGTTAATAACTTTTTCATAGGACATTATTTTTGATAAAAATTGTACCAAAAACACGAGTGTCTTTTTTATCTTTAAAACGAGTATACTATTGTATATTTTTGAAAAAAAAATCGAAAACCCAGATTCGAAAAATGCAATGGATAAGAAACATAAAAAATGCCTTTTTTTTCTTTCTAAAATGCAATTGACAAAAAACACAAATAAATGCCTTGTTTTTAAAACGCAATTGACTAAAAACACATAAAATGTGTTATTTCTAAAACGCAATGGCTGAAAAAGACAAAGAAATGTTTTTTTTTTAACGCAATGGGCTAAAAACACAAAAAAAATGTCTTATTTATGAAATGTAATGGCCAAAAAACACAAAGAAATGTCTTTTCTTTCTAAAACGCAATGGCCAGAAAACACAAAAAAATGTCTTTTACCTAAAACGCAATTGACTAAAAACATATAAAAATGTGTTTTAACTAAAACGCAATGGACTAAAAACACAATAAAATGTGTTGTTTCTAAAACGCAATGGCTGAAAAACACAAAAAAAAAATGTCTTTTTTCTGTAAAACGCAATAGCATAAAAACACAAAGAAGTGCCTTATTTCTAAAACGCAATGGCCAGAAAACGAAAAGAAATGTCTTTTTTTCTAAAACGCAATGGCCAGAAAATACAAAAAAATGTCTTTTATCTAAAACGCAATTGTCTAATAACACATAAAAATGTGTTTGACCTAAAACGCAATGGATTAAAAACACAGAAAATGTGTTTTACCTAAAACGCAATGAATTAAAAACACAATAAAATGTGTTATTTCTAAAAAGCAATACACTGAAAATACAAAAAACAAGTGTTTTTTCATTCATTTGTAAAACGCAATGACTCAATTCGAAAACCCAGATCGTAAAAATGCAATTCAAACTTTTCTTACATGGATCGAGCCGATTTCTTTAGATTTCTTTCAACGATTGACGAAATTTGAATGCTAGAAACACTTATCAGCGATCGAATCGAACGAATCGAGTGATTCGCTTCAAAATCATGGGAAAAATGAGATATTGTATGAAATTAAACTGGGTTTCTTCAAAAAAAAGTCGAAGAACAAGTTGATTGGGTGTTTGAATCATTGATTGGTGACGAAAATTGCACTATAATATTGTGATTATTGAAATAGAAATTGAAGAAAAGGTTGAAGATGGTGGGTTTTGAAAATGGTAGGTTTTGAAGTTACAAGGAGAGAAGAAGGGAGAAGATTAGATGAAATTGACTAAAATACTCTTTCCATTTATTTTAAATTTTGACACATGCAATAATCATATTGTTTTCTATCTTTCGAGCCAAAGTAAACTTCCTATTTGATCATCACCCTGTATGAGTTATGTGAGTAGTATATATGTGATTATGGTTCACATACCACTATATAGGAAACAAAAATACATTTTTAATAATACCCGATCGCAAAAGGTGTATTCTTGAATCTCATTTTATTGATAATTATATTTGGTATATTATTTTATACTATGTTATCATATGTAAAGACTAATACGCGAGCAGGGGCGTCTATGAGAATTCATGTACCCTGTTCGAGTTTGAAATAATTCCCCCTTCGTAATGTTTTATCATCATTTTTTAAAATTAAATGAGTATTTGGCTCACTTTACGTAATTTCAATGGACTAACTTATAAACTATAAAATTGTTTTGTAAATGGGTCTATCTTGGAGTTGGTATTTGTATACTCTTTTAAAAAAATTAACATAAATATAACGTATTTTTTTTTAAACATGGGTCCCTCAAAATCACAGGAGCTGTGCGGTGGTGCTCTCCGTACACCCCATCAGCGCCCATGTACGCGAATATAAAAGGTAGATACTTTATTTGTAATATTATTTTATACAATTATTAGATGTGAAGGTTGACATGCAAGCAAAACTGGATACGTAATCTAAGATCGATGGATCTCGTGTTTCTATGTACGCAATTGTTTTATGTAAATAAAGTAATGAGTTCATATGGAGAAAAAGTCTTTTGAACGTAACGTATATTTTAGGACAACGATGTGTCTTTTTATATTGACGGTGTGTAATAAAAGCCTATTTTAAGTATAAAAAAAATTAAAATAAAAAAAACCTATTGATGTTGGACTAGTGGGCCCCCCAAGTCAACCCCTATAGCGTTCGTGATTTGACTAGTGAAGCCACCAACAACGCCCCTCCATAATGCCCCCGCAACGGTGACGCTATGGAAGTGATGTGACAAAGGGCGTAAGCCCACATCATCTTGCGTTACTAACAAAATCGTACCTAACCATGGTACACGTATATGGTTCCGTTTATTTGGCTTGCAACCAGGTAAAAAGGCATGCACATGATTCAAGACTAGACTCAAGTATGCGTCGAATAGAAAGTGTATTGAATGCTGGTTGTTAGCGTTTCATTTCTTACTGAGCCTAAACAAATCTTGATTTAAGTTAGGCTCTTTCATAATAAAAGAAAACTAACATTAAGACCCATGCGCATTGCAAGGTGGTTACATCGTAAACATATCGTAAACATTGAATGGATTATTCCAAACGTTATGTGATGCATTAATCATATGAAAACACGTGTTTCGAAGTATCCAATTGAACTTAATGTAAATTATATAAGCATTGCGATTGGATCAAAACGTAAAGTAAATCAAGTTCATATCGTACAATCGTAACGTATTATATGTGACCCAACTCATACATAGAAAACGTAGCGGGTATGAAGGAAAAACTGAAACGTGTAATCAAAAGGGATTAATTAGTGCTTTCGAAAAAAAGAGGAAAAAAAACCATAATTTGACTCCACTCGGTTCAAAACAAAATTTACTACACGTAAAATAAACACGAAAACATATTATATTTGACCTGAATCATTTCCCAAAAAAGTTTACGTCGGAAAGTAGAACAACTCGAATTTATACCGACACGTACATAAAAATATGCACGTCAAAATTCGTTTCTTTATACGAAAACGTATTATATTTGACATGAGTCGTTTCTAAGAAAAGTTTGCGTCAAAATGTAGAACAAATCATATTTATACCTACACGTACATAAAATATGTATGTAAAAATAGTTTTTAAGTAAACGAAGTATAGGGGTAAATTGAAACAAAATATTAGTTAAAAATTTAATAGGTTAAAAACGTTCATAAAACTGTGTCAAGTAGCACCAATGCCACACCGGCATCGACTCAACATAAAAAAAAAACTCGTAAAAATAAAATAGATAAAATGAAAAAAAAAATTAAAACGAACGAAAAACAGGCGTAAAATCGTTGAACCACGCACACCCGTTACAGTGTGTTAATGCGATGAAATCAAGCAGAAACGTAAAACGTAGAAAAGAATAATTAAATCGATTTAGGACACACCCGTTGCGGCGAACTTGTCAAACGGGGAAGATATATGGACACATTTCGACGGGCCTGTCAAATGTGAAAAAATAGAGCAAAAAACGTTGAACCTCACATGCACGTTACGACGTGTTAACTCGCAAAATTCAGAACTAAATGTAAAACGAAAACTTGCGAAAGTTAAAAAGTATGGGGGTCCAAAGTTATAAAAAAAAGGGTTAGGTTAAATTATAAAACATGAAAAACTTTCAGTTAAAAGTAAAAAAAGTAAAATAGGTTAAAATACAAAATATGAAAATCTTTGAGATAAAAGTAAAAGCAACATTTATGCCCCTAGTTTGTTTATGAGCATTCCACCATGTGTGTGCCCTTCTGTGGAATGCACTAGTAGCGTACCTTGTTTTCAGATTGGCAGGGCATTCACACATGTTGAAAGTATTTTCCATACTCTCAAACTACTGTAACATACCAGTGGCACCTTAGGACCCAGCGAACTTGAGAGGGTTACACGAGTTGAACAATTTGAAAGTGCAGGGATTGGCATTGCCATTATTGTTGTTGTTGTTGATTTGAGCCATTATATTTGGGATGATGGCTGCAAGTTGTTGGGTAATGATGGCGGCGATCCCAGTGGTTTCCGTAGCATCACGTCGAGGGGCATTCTACGAAAAGTAATTCATGAATAATGACAATTGAATTTAAGACATATAATAATTCAATATGACATAGAATAAATTCACTTTATCCATTATCACTTATTAATGTCTTAAAAGAATCTTGAATAACAAAATAAATAAACGAAAATGATTGATTAGTCAAAATATTAGGTCTGCATGATACGTGAGAAGACGTGCTTTACCATATAGGTGAGCACTTAGTCCGAGAATTCCCAGGAAAGTGTGAGTGGTTGAAGGGGTATGGTCCCAAATCTCGCACTAAAGCGGTCGTGAGTGACCATCACCCTTATCAAATACTCCCATCAACAAGGATTTATCTACATTCGTGCGGGCACGCGCGAACGCGATTAACTGTTCCAATCGGTCTAGTGATGAAAAGACTTACCTTGTGTATGAAAACGGTTGTTTTCGTCACGACAAGGGATGCGGTAACAACCGCAGTTATCGCACATAGCAATGCGGCTCAGCACCGTACCCTATTGATACTTTCGTCAAGACAAGGGGCGCAGAAACAACCGCGGTTACCGCACATAGCGATGCGGCCCAGCACCGCATCCTATTGACGACGCAAGTGGGACTGACACTTTGACTTAAGTGTCCAAAACAGCAAGTGGCACTAACAGCAGTCACCTGTCCAGCCAACATGTATGCAACGCTGGCGAACAGACTGACAGCCACAGCAGGACGTGGCATCACCTCCGTGACGTACGCGCCTGACATACCTGCAAAGGGCTGCGCGTTGTTAGTCTAGCCACTCAATTACCCTCCTTCACTCTTCGGCTATATATACCCATCCCAGACCAGGTTTGAGGTATCACTTATCGGCTCTCTCTCACACTTACTACTATCACACACTTTGCTCTCAAGCAAATACTGATTCTCACGCCGGAGAGTGGTAACAAGGAGCACCCCCACCCCATCCTCCTTGTTACGAGTCACAGTGTATTTCTTTGTGCAGGATACAGGTCAGCGGACGACCAGGATGCCGATCCTCGGAAAGAAGGGATTAACCTTACTTGACGAGACCAGTGAATTAGCCTCCCCGGTTAAACACGGTTTCATCATTGGCGCCCACCGCTACTCTTAGCACTTTTTTCCATCTCTTCCTTTCTTGAAAATCATGTCTGATCGTCAAAACAATGCTGCGGGGGAAAACATTACCCCAACAAAGGCAGGACAAACGGGGAACACTCCCCCTGTCCAACCAAAAGGCCATATCGGCACGTCCGCACAAGGGGGCAATCCCCCCGTGTTCATACCGTACTTTTCACAGTACGCTTCACTACTGCCACCAGGAGTGGATCTTTACACCTGGTTCTTGCAACAACAGGCTGCTCTAGCTGCAACCTACACCCGAGCTTACGCAAGTATGCAAGCACCTGGAGGGCCCACACCAGCGCCATTTACACCCGCGACTCGTGTTTTACAATACGAGGGCCGGGCACCAACACACCCCGCATCCCGGGATAGGTGCGGACCGTATGGACCTTCCTACTGCAGTGTCCATATGCTCAATGAAGACGATTCCACATACGGGTCCCGGGCTAGAGTACCGGTGCACGACCCCCTTGGCCCGCACGGAGAATACAAGCGAGAATCAGCTGCTCGCCGAGGGTCCGACATACATAGCCGTCTAGGGCCGCATCCCAACAACGAGGGATACGACCGAACCAACCCAAACGACCATACATACCGTGGGGACTCCCAGTCGGATTAAAGCCAGTCTGGGGACTACAATTACTATACCCCCGTGCAACCTCGCACAACATATGACCGCGCCGCAAAGCATGGTCAGGGTTCAGCCTACCGGCTGAAGTCCGCCGCGGGCAGCTCCAAGTTCGTAAAGGAGATTGCCTTAGCCCCACTCACAAGGAGCAAACTCCCGCTCACCATGGGTAAACACAATGGCTCGTCGGACCCTGACGACCATATAAATGCTTTTACTGGCGCTGGGGTCATCGGCAGTTGGGAAGAACCCGCTGGCGCCATTTCTTTGCCCAGACCCTCACCGGAATCGCGAGGGCCTGGTTCGATTCTTTGCTAGTGGGATCACTGGCCTCATTTGAGGATCTACAACAAAAATTTCTTGCCCATTTCAGCCAGCAAAGGCGTCACAAACGCGACCTAGTGGACATCATGAACATCTGGCACGGGGAAAACGAAGGCTTGGAAGCCTTTGTTACCCGCTACAACAAAGAATGCCTCGAAATCGGCGGGGTAGGGGACCAATTGGCCCGTAGTCATTTCGTCCGAGCAGTCAAACATGACGAAATGATCATGACAATATCGGGCAGGGACGACTTGCCAGAAAAATGAGACGACGTCATGGCGGCAGTCAAGACGTACGCCCAAACAACACGGTCTTTGAGACCGGGCACCGGCAAAGCCCGTCCCCAGGCGGAAGGACAATCCACCCGCCAAGAGTCCAGGCACAACAACAACAAGTGCAACAGGGATGCGTGGAACCGCGACCACGATTACAAACCATATGCCTCGCGCAGACCCCAGCCCGACAATAGGGCAACAATAAATGCCCAGAGAGATGAACGGGCATCAAAGAAAGAGCCTCGGGAGCGCAATTGGACCGAGCTCACAAAATCACCAAGGGACGTTTTTCTCGCAGAAGAACAGTTCTTACGACCGGCCCTACCAATGAGATCAAAGAAAGGGCAAGACACGACCCTTTATTGTGAGTATCATAAAGACTCGGGTCACTCCACAAACAATTGCATCAGTCTCTGCTTGGAGATTGAACGAGCCCTAAAGGAGGGAAAGCTGCAACACTTGTTGCCAAATGCGCCAAAGCAAACAAAGCGCATTACTCCACATGACGAATGCACCCCCAGTGGCAAGAAAGCCATGTATGTGGCAACCACTCACATGATCAGTGGAGGCCACAGACACCCGCGCAAAGCGGCAAGGATGGGGGACGACGACTGGCGTGACGAACAAGTCGTTTTCCCCAAAGTTCGAGGCGGACCGCGCGACAGGCGCGCCGTCGTAATCACCGGCTACCTAGCTCACTACTGCACCGAGCGTCTATTCATAGACACCGACAACGCCTCCGATATAATATACGAACAATGCTTCAACCTGTTCGATCAAGAGGACAAAGATCGGTTGCAGCCGGTGGATTACCCGTTGGCCGGGTTTGTAGGGGAAACGATATTCCCCCTCGGCCAAATCACATTTCCAGTGCGCCTTACCAACGGTAAGCACACGCGAATCGAGGAGGTAAATTTCATGCTTTTACCCCACACCTCCCGATATGACGTGCTTCTCGGCAGAGAATCACAAGGCGACTTCAACTTGATAACATTCGTTCCCCACTCTGCTATCGGTTTCCCAACTGAAACGGGGATCGCGATAATCTACGCCCGCAGAGAAGTTATGTCCATGGACGAGCTGCATCCAGCTAAGACGGCAAGGCTGACCCCAAACACCGAACCAGAAAAGTGGGTACTTAATGCAAAGTACCCCGAACAAACTGTCACCTTGGGTCACGCCTTATCCGCCAACATGAAAGCGCGCCTGAAGCAACTACTATTCAGGAACAAAGACATCTTCGCATGGACCCCTTCAGACATGACAAGGGTCCCACGCGAAGTAGCGCAACATTTCTTGCATACCTTACCAGGTATCAAACCCGTGGTCCAGGCAAGACGTAACCTGGGACCCGCAAAGAACAACGCAATGAATGAGCAGGTCAAAGAACCGCTCTCCGCATGTGCGTCGATTACAAAGACCTCAACAAGGCCTGCCCCAAAGACTGCTACTCACTTCCTGAGATCGACGAAAAGGTTGACAATCTCGCGCCATTCCGATGGAAGTGTTTCCCCGATTGCTACAAAGGGTACCATCAGGTACAAATGGCAATCGAGGATGAAGACAAAACGGCCTTCCGCACCCCCATGGGAAATTATTGCTATAGGAAGATGCCATTTGGGTTGTGCAACGCAGGCGCAACCTACCAAAAACTGATGAACGACACTTTTGGTGATCAGATCAGCAAGAGTGTCGAGATTTATATGGATGACCTCGTCGTCATGAGCATGGAAGAAGACACCATGCTCCAAGACATTGAAAGAAAATTCCAAACTCTGTGAGGCATTAACATAAAGCTCAATTCAGGGAAATGCTCGTTTGGAATGGAAGAAGGAAAATTCCTTGGATTCATCATCACAAAAGATGGATTCAAGGTTAACCCGGAAAAGGTTCAGGCGATTGAGCGCATGCCGTTGCCTTCCACGATAAAGGAAATGCAAAGGTTGGCCGGCCGGCTGGCCGCGCTAAATAAGTTCTTAGCCAATCACGCGGAAAATCCCTATCCCTTTATCAGCACCTTGCGCAATTTCCTAAAGAAAGAACAGTTCCAATAGACTACGGAGGCAGAACGCGCCTTTCGGGAAATGAAAGAGTGTTTGATCCAGCTACCCACTCTCACCGCACCGTGCGAAGAAGAACCACTCATCATGTACTTGTCCGCCTAAGACAAGGCCATGGGCGCGGTACTCATAGTGGATCGAGAGGGGGTTCAAACACCGATCTACTACGTCAGCAAGATGCTCAACAACCCAGAGACAAGATACTCCATCATGGAGAAATTGGTCCTAGCATTGGTACATGCCTCTAGGTGACTGCGCCGATACTTTGCAGGCCATGTCATCACCGTCTTAACCAATTACAGGATCGGACAAATCCTCTCCAAGCCCGAAATCTCTGTATGACTTGCCAAATGGGCTATTGAACTAGGTGGGCACAACCTAGTTTACAAGCCACATCCGACAATTAAGGGGCAAGTGTTAGCTGACTTCGCTGCAGAAGTACCGGCGAACCGCATCCAAGAATGCGAGGAAGAGCAAAACCCTACACCTCCACCATCCCCGTCAGACATCTGGGCACTATACACTGATGGTGCGTCCAATGAGGATGGTGCAGGTGTAGGTCTGCGGCTCATCAGCCCTGACGGTCAAGAGCTTACCGATGCCATACGGCTCGACTTCAAAAGTACAAATAACGAGGCTGAATACGAGACATTACTCGCGGGGCTACGGCTGGCAGTCATACTCGGCGTGCAACATCTGGAAGCGCACGTCGATTCGTTACTAGTTGCAGGGCAGGTAAATGGGGAATACCCTGCCAAAGGGGACATCATGATCCTCTACCTTGAACAAGCCAAGCAACTAACATCACAATTCACCTCCTTCAACATTGTGCATATCAATAGGAGTGAAAACAAACCGACTGATGCACTTTCTAAATTGGCATCAACCAGCTTCCAACACCTGGCGAAGGATATATGTATTGAAGTCCACAAAAACCCTTCAGTACCCTTGCGCCAGGTCAACGTCATCTAATACGGCCCGACGTCTTGGATGACACCAATTATAAGATACCTGCAATCAGGCATCGCCCTAGAAAACAAAGCGGAAACAGGCAAACTGCAATACAAAGCGTGCCACTATCAAATGGGGGAGGTATCTTATACCGCAAGGCATACCTGGGGCCACTTCTACGATGCGTCGACCCTCAAGACGCCACATATCTAGTCCGAGAAATACACAAAGGCATATGTGGCATCCACGCAGGACCGCGCATGGTAGTAGCCAAAATCATGAATGCTGGGTATTATTGGCCAGGCATGCACCTGGATGCTGTTAAGATCTTGCGCAAGTGCTTCAACTGTCAACGACACGCACCAAAGACACTGCGCCCAAAGAACAACCTGATTCCAGTCACCACCGCTTAGCCTTTTCAGAAATGGGCCATAGACGTGGTGGGACCTTTTCCAGACGCACCAGGGGTGGTTAAATTTATCATAGTGGCGGTTGATTACTTCACCAAATGGGTGGAAGCAAAACCACTAGCCTCCACCACCGCTATGATAACACGAAAGTTTGCCTGGGAAGACATCATCTGCCGTTTCGGTTTACCAATGTGCATCGTAACCGACAACGGTACCAACTTCGCTGCTGACGAATTCCAAAAATGGCCAAAAGAACTAAACATCGAACACATCTTCTCCTCCGTGGCGCATCGCCAAGGGAATGGCCAGGTAGAAAGCATCAACAAAAGTTTAGTCGAAGGAATAAAGGCACGGTTGGGAACAGCCAGGCAAGGCTGGGTCGATGAACTCCCAAGTATCCTATGGGCACATAGGACCAACCCAAAGACAAGCAACAGCGAGACACCTTTCAGCCTGGTCTACGGCTCAGAAGCGGTGATCCCAACCGAAATTGGTCTCCCTTCACCAAGAATGCTGGCTGTTAACAAAATTGAAAACAATAGAAAGCGCATGCTTGACTTAGACCTATTGGAGGAAAGGCGCGAAAACGCAGCCATCAACGAGGCTAAGTACAAGACCAAGTTAGAAAAATACTACAATGCGCGCGTGCGAATCTGCACGTTCAATCCAGGAGACTATGTCCTTCGCGATAACGAAGCCTCTAACACAGAACGCCCAGGCAAACTCGCCCCTAAATGGGAAGGCCCATACCGCATACATGAGGTCTTGGGCAAAGGCGCGTACAACATACAGACGTTAGAAGGTGATCTTATCGCAAGGACTTGGAACGCGGAACAACTCAGACGTTGCTATATCTAAGACTGTAACTTACGCTTTTCCCATGTACTTAATGGCCCGCACACCATCTATTGATAAATAAACAAACAGTTGCTCCAACATTGTTTATTTCTTAATCCTATTACAAATGCATGTTACACTTTATGGTATCTACAAAAACAGATTGGCAAAATCTCCATTTGCAATACCTATACAAAGTGGCGGTCACACACAACTATTGTAATAGTTAACAAGAGGAAACGTTGCAATGTATCCGGCCGGGTGCATACAACGAAACACATAAGGTTTTTTCAAACCTGAACACATTTCCTGGAACCTAACGGGATAAAAACGGGAAATAACTACTACTTACACGACAATGGTGTACAGTATACTTATTATTTCACACGTTGCCTAACCAGTGGAACGGAAATAATGAAAGGTGTTCGACTTACTCGGGCTCTAATGCCAACATAGTCACACGTTAACATACTTGCGTGTCATCTAGACATGCAAAAGGCAAACTCTCGACTTACTATTATTTACACGTGCCTTAAACATTGGCCTTAAATAATAATAACTCACTCGCGCTCACACAAAGTCAAACAGTAAATACCATTTACTTATAAACTTTGAGCCAAAAAGCAGTTGTATATTCAAAATACTTATGCACCTAACAGGCGCATAAAAGGCAACCTTTACATCGTTTCAACAAATTTACAAAGACAAGAAAGAAGGCAACAGGGCACGTAGGCCCAACCTATTCTGCATTTCCACCGCTGGTGCCCTCACCCTCTTTCCTTGGTTCAAATAGCATGCGTAAACGGTCCACATAGTCATCCACCTCCAAACATGCTTCAATCTGATCAACGTCAGGAATGGTCAGACTGTTATACGCATCTACCGCGGCATCAATGGCAGCTTCAGTGTCCGCACCGTGTAACGCACACCGTTCATCGGTAAATTTGCTCGCGAAGAACGGGTTCACATCATTAAGGCACTGATTATAGCCAGCCTTGAATCCAGCCTGACGTGCGCACTCATTCAAATCAGCGACCGCAGCCGTGTTCTCAGGGGCATCAAGCATGGCCTCCACAATCTAATCATATGACACAAAAAGAATTACTAAGGCAAACACAAGGAATAAACAGACACAAGGTACTTACATGCCAAATACCAGACTGCCGCATCCACGCGCGGTCACTAGTAAGTTGGACAATTGAGGTGGCCAACCCATCTCTATCCTCCTCAGCTTGCCTTGCCCGCGCCTCAGCCTCGGTAGCATGGATAGTTACATCCCCAAGGATCGTCTCTTGAGTCTTCACTTCCTCCTGTTTGCAAAGAAAATACACAAGTATAAAGAAGCAGTCTCCAACACTTGTCCAAACAAGAAAACAACTCAGGGAAAGATGAGTTCATACCTGGAGATCCTCTACAGTTTTGAGCGATCAGCATTTGCATCTGCAAGCTCCTTCACCGCAGCTGTAGCACGCGCTTCTGCCTCTTTTAGTGCAGCAGCACCGCGTGCTTCTGCTTCTTTCGCGGCTGCCTCAGCTACGGTTTTCTCCTTGACCATAGTGGCATTCACCGCCTTCAAATTATTCCATTCCCGACGAAGACGGAAAAACTTTTCATTTTCTCTAGTACAAGCTTCTTTCCAAAGCTTGCGCTCTTCAGTAAGAAGATTGGCAAGAGAACAAACCTGTTTAAGGCTGGAGGATGCGGCCCACTCTTCAGTTTTTTTCAACGTTTCAAACTCGGCTTTCTTCTTCTCCAAGCGCTCCTCAGCCGCTTTTGCAGTCTTCATCAAAGCCTTAGCCTTTTCCCATAGCTAAATGGTTTCTTCTTCCCTGCGAGCCAGGGAGGTATAGTCCTCCAAAATCGCGTTCGCGATAATGGAGCCCCCAACAGGCATGGAGGCAAGCTGATTCTGCAAGCTCTGACGACCAAAGCCCCGTGCACGAATGGTCTCAGCAGGAGTCCCAAACCCCCTCAGAGCTTCCCTACAAACCGAGGGAATTCATTACCTCATCCCCCCTGTAAAATACCCCAAGGGGATGGTAGACATTAAAACTACGCCCTGCTGAGTAAGAGCGGTAGTAATAATCCAACTCAGTTTCATGCGGCTGAATTGGAGGTTGTTCTTCACCCTCCTTGCCTGCGGCACCAGAGCCGGAAACATTCTCATGCACAGGGGACTCTGGCTTTTCCCCCTTGTCTACACCACCAAACGGGTCAATCAAATTGTCTGATGCATCTAACGTATCAGCAATTGGATCACCCCCAGTCTTCTTAAACAACTGCTTCGCAGGCACAGTAGGGGGGGTACCTTCACTGCTCACCACCTCAACTACAGGTTCCTCCATAGTCTTCTTCTGATCTTCCGCACCCGAAGCCTTCGGTGGGGAAGACCGCAGAGTAGATGCAGAGGCTGGTTCCTTCACAGTTTCTACAAAGCAAGGAATACCTATCAGGCAAAGTGCGGGCATAAATTTGCAAACAATTTTAATAACTTACCAACAGAGCCCGCAGGCTTATGTTTTGGAAGTATCGCCGCCCTAGTCCTCCGGAGATTTGGTGGCTTCTCACCACCAACAACAGCGGTATCTTCTTTCCTCTTTTTTATCAATAAGAGGCTTAGTACCCACAGCAGCGCCACCCGCGTGAGAAGAAGCACCTAGAACACTCAAGCCCTCAAGAGTGTCAGAAACTATCACGTAATCTTCATATTTGTGTAATTGAGGGAGGAAGGTACCTGATGCACCCGGTACCAGTGGAGGAATGGTAACAGGGGTATGCGTTTTCCTTTTCCTCTTCTGCTTGTCAACTACAACCGTTGAAGGTGCGGACGGAACATCCATCGCAGCAGGATCACCCAGCGCCCCAAGATTACCTGCGGTTAATACAATCTGTTATAAGCTAACATTACCAAAGGAAGAATAATGTGGGCAGATGAAAAACACTTTACGTTTGCCTTGCGGTAACAAGGCATTCAGTGTGGCTTCATCAGGGACTCGGAAGTTCCCAGCAATGGTATCATACCATCCTTCCTCATCCGGACCGCACTTGACAATCTCAATCTTCCCCTCGAAATCCGCACAAAACATTCTCCATAACGGAGCCACTAATACAGAGTCATCTATTTCAATCATTAATACAATCAAAGTAGTACACAAAAGAGCAAAACACACAGGCACTTACCTTCATTTTTCTCTTTCAACACAGGCTTCGTCTTCTGCCCCGGTTTGCCCCGCAACATCATCCGCGGAATCTGCAACTCCCTGTTCGCCAATTTTTTGGAAGGGATTAGATGCAGGTGCGGAAGCCAGGCTTGTTTCCCCTGTTTAGGGGTACTCAACTGCTCTGTAGTAATATTATTGGTCACATTCCTAAAATGCAACCTAGTAGTGACCGCGGCCGCCTTCACATAGAAAAATTTGGCCTTCCACTTGGTTAGGCCCTTTGGTGGGTTTATAAGCTTGGGGGCACCATGCCACAGGCTGAAAGAAAAGAAGCCAAGCATTTCCGTCATTTGGTAGAAACTTCGAAAGTCCTCTACTAAAGGTACCACATTCTTGACACGGAATGTATACTCAAAATGACAAGCAGGTACCATTCCCAAAGGACTCAGTTGGTAAATATGGATATTGTAGTACTCCAACAAATCCACCATAAAAACCGTTAGTGGAAGACGGAGATTGCAGATCTCAAACCAATCAGCAAACATACTGATGTAACCAGCCGGAGCATCACCAGCAGTATCACCTTCTTGGAGATACCTTGCCCCGTAGGCTGGCAGCATTTGGATATTCGTCATCAAATTAATGAATTCCGACGCCCTCCACGTCAAAACTGGCAAGAACTTGCCATGAGCATTAACTTCTGTCTCCTCCTTCGCCGCCGACGACGATGGTGGATCAGGATTTGCCGGAGATGGAGGAGATGGTTTAGAAGAACTCGCCATCACAAATAAGGAAACAATGAAGAAGAACAAGAAACTTTGAAACTCTCACCGGAAAACTCAAAGTTTTAGGTCGGAGAAGACAAAGAAAACTGGAATTCTAACCGGAAAATTTTTGAAATTTCGAACAAGTGAGGGAAAACCCTGAAAGGTTTCTCCTTTTATACCCATCGCAATTATGCGATTACGGTAACTGAACAGACGTGCGGTTTCTGCGCCTATCGCAGACCGCCACGTGTCAGACGACGGTTCTCTAACTGTTACCACGCGCGCTTAGCCGCCCACGCGCCTGATAAAAGACGACCTTTTGTACTCTTGCTACAGTGCATTTATTGCCTCGGGCAGTGCAAACGTCCTTTCATATCAGCACATTCCAGCTAAATCTCACCAACTTCGACCAACCCGCACGTGCGGTCTATAACGTCTACTGTAAGCGATAAAATGAAGACAAAATTCATGTATGTGGCATGCGGTTTGATGTGCGTGAAAGTGTCGTATATTTTAGGTGTATATTTTAAGCCCTTTTTAACACTTACTTTAGCCAAGTTTTAAATTTATAAAACACGATATTTCACTAACACTAAACACACATATGGGCAAGTGCACCCATCGTTGAGTGTAGTATAGCGTTGGTAAGATACCGAGGTCGTCCAAGGACACAAGAGCTTTTAGTACCGGTTTATCCTCAACGTCTAACCAAAATAAAAGTTTGGAAAAAATGTTTTAAACTAAGAAAAATAAAAACTAACTAAAATGCTGAAAATAAAAATAAAATAAAAACAGATAGACAAGATGAATCACTTGGTTCCGACTCGTATCTAGTATAACCTTTGATTATTTCCGCACTTTTGCACATAATTAAGAGATTATCTTAGTTATTGTAGTAGGCCCCTCTTTTGAAGGTGACGTTACCCTCACCCCAGTAGTTTGAGTCAGCAGGGATACAATCCTAAAGGGGTGGATTATTGGAAGATAATGAATTAAGTTATTAATGCAGTATTGTGGTAGGCCCCGCTTTTGGCGGTGACGTTACCCTCGACTAAGTAGTCTGAGTCAGCAGGGATACAGTCCTAAATAGCCGGGTTATAGTATTAATAGTAGTTAACTTATGAGGGGATCAAAGAGTTTGGACCCCCGCCATCCAATACCGTGAAGTATTGAAGGAGGTCCTACTAAATTTGACCCAGGTCCATTGCAGGACCTCTAAACGCTGAACAATGGCAAGACCTTTACCAAACCGTTCCCTTAACCCCCGACCAGGTAGCCAACATACCTCCATATAGACCGTGGAGATATGAATGGTGAAAATCCTTTATTTTATATAGACAGTAAAATAATGCCAAGACACCACGGACAAACGATAAGGAAAGATCACCTTCAACATAAGTAACTAGTTATTAAAGTCATTAATACAAAACCAAATAAAAAGTGCAAAAGATTAGAAATAAAAAGTATTATACTAGACACTTTGTCTTCACCAAGTGATGTAAGAGACTTAGGCAAACATGGCCTTGATTGTCAAGAACTCTTACGATCAATCTTGGATCCCGAGACGACTCACACACTCTATGATGGACAATGGATGATGGTGGTGGATGATGGTGTTGTGATGGTGGTGGGTGGTGGATGAAGTGTGAGAGAGGTGGTGTGCCAAGGGATGAGTTGCAATGAAACCAAGCACTCCTATTTATAGGCTGAACAGAGGCCTGGGCACGGCCCCGTGTTCGCTGGGCACGGCCCCGTGCCCGTCTGACACTCTCTCTCTTCATTAATTGTAATTCGCAATTACAATTAATGCGCCTGCAGTACTTTCGGCACGCCCCCGTGTCCGCTGAGCACGGCCCGTGGTGGGCAATAGAAGCTTCTATAGGTTTGTCTTTTCTGCTGCTTCTTGGGCACGACCCCGTGCTGGCTGAGCACGGGGCGTGTTCAGCCTTCTGTTTTCTCTATTTTGCTTTGGAAGGTGCCGTTGAGGGTTCGGGCAATCCACTAATGTTCCTTTTCTTGTATTTATGTTGGATTTAGCTGTCTTTTTGCTTCTTTTGCGTTTTTGAGCTCATTTAATCCTGAAAATACAAAAGGAAGACAAAAACACTCTTTTTCCAATATTAGTACTAAAAAAGGGTTAGTTTTATGCCTCATTTGATGTAATTTATATGTTGCATTTTACACACATCAAATACCCCCACACTTGAACTTTTGCTTGTCCTCAAGCAAAACTCTTTAATATTTGGCTTACACTCCCAAATGGAATAGGTAGAAGAGAAGGTTTTGGGCTTGTCATAGAGTGTCGGGATTTCCAAGATCTTTTTGGGGTTTTATTTTTATTTATTTACACTCCTATTCGTAATGATTTATTTAGAACTGTTCATAAAAGAAATTACTTATTTGGGCATAACATGCCTTTTTTTTAAAATTCTATTTATATACAAGTTCGCATACCTCGCGGGGAAATCACTCACACTCGGCCGAAGGTGTATTTTTAGTGAATCACTCGAGAGCGGCATGAAACTTATTCCTACCATAGGCTTGCCAAGAAATCAATCCTCCTCCTTTTTAACTTTTATACCTTTGTAGATATCAAGAGGACTTTGTGGGTTAAGGGTTGGCTAGGGTTAAAGGTAGGTGGTTGGGTTAGTGGTTAGTAGAAAAAGGGCTAAAAAGCGTAACAAGTGTCGGTTTTCGTATTTTTTATTTTTGATGAAGCTTGTATTCAAACAAAGTTATTTTTGATTACTTTGTTTGTTTATTTCCTTTTTGCTTCATTTTTTTTATTTTTTTTTTTATTTTTTTTATTATTTTTTTTTTTTCGAAGAACCGAACTTGTTACTAAAATAAAGGGTTAAAAATGAAAAAGGTTTTGGTGGGTGAAAGGGTTTTTGTTTTGGGTGATGAAACGAAAAGGTTTAGGCTCAAAGGGGCTAACTAGGGGGATTTTTTTTTTTTTTTTTTTTTTTTTTTTTTTTTTTTTGGTAGGTGGTAAAAGAAAAAGAAAAATAATGGTGTAGAAATGAAAAAGGGTTAGTCCTAATGCCTCTATCATTTACTTACTCGGGTTTAAGTTGATAAGGACCGGGAATGTATTGTTATGGCAAGTTCTAGAGTCGTAAGAACCAAGCGGCTATTCACACAAGAAACGAAAAATGAGCATTTAGTCAAATGATATGAAATTGTGTGCTCAATAAAGACTCAAAACTCACTTTTGTGGGAATGGGTTTTTTATGTGATCAAGTATATATAATCAAATTTTAAATAAGTTTGTCATGCCTTTTCATAATTTTCTTATGTTGGTTCTTTTTATCACTACGCTATCGGTTGTAAATTTGTAAAAATATAACCTTTTTGAGAGCTTGAATTTCCCGAGTTAAACCTAGACAAGTAAAAAAAATTGAAATTTTTTGAAAAAAATTTGGGGTGATTAGCGGTTCCAATAGAGTTTTGTGTAAGGCTTGTATTTAGGACTTGCAAAATTCAAGGTTTTAGCATCCCCCCCACACTTAAATTACACATTGTCCTCAATGTGTCCCAAAAATAAATTTTTAGGTTGATTAGATGTGTAAAATAGTGTTTAAAAAGCAAAAATTTGTGTTACTGGGCACTGAACACGGCCCCGTGTTATCCGGGCACGGCCCCGTGTTTAAGTGCCAGTAACAAAATTGAAATAAGAGGAACAGAAGTCTGGGCACGGGGGCGTGTTGGGTGAACACGGCCCGTGTCCAGTTACCTGTACTGGGCGTTTTCTGCAGGTGGTTCGACACGGGGCCGTGTTGGTTGGGCACGGCCCGTGTTGAACCTTCTGAAAGGGAGAAAACTGTCGGGTTGCCTCGTTCTTGTGCATGGGATCATTTTTCTCGTTCCCCTTTTCATCCTTTACCACCATGAGTGTGTTTTATTCCTGAAAATTAAACTAACTAGAAAACATAAAAATTAAATTAAGCTAAGGATAGTTCCGTGGAATGCCTCCATGGTGCGCCACGTTTATAAGGGTCCTTGGCTAGACCCAAAGCCTGGTCATATGCTACCCAAGTGGGATGTGTTGCATCCCATGTTACACCGTCGGAGAGCGTCATCCAAACTTGAGTCTATGACCTTCATGTAGTTGACCGGATCTTCTTCCTCTACTCGCTTTCCACATTCAAATTTCACTTCCTCATTCCAAAACTTCAATGTTAGAGTTCCGTCATTCATATCCACCAATGCTTGGGCGGTGGCTAGGAATGGCCTCCCGAGGATGAGGGGGACCTCGGTGTCTTCTTCCATGTCTAGGATGACAAAGTCGGTTGGAAAGACGAATTTGTCAACCTTGACTAGCAGATTTTCGGCGACACCATGTGGGAATTTGACGGACCTGTCGGCGAGTTGTATGCTCATCTTTGTGGGGCTTGTTGTTCCTAGGCCGAGTCGCTTGAACATTGATGTGGGCATGAGGTTGATGCTAGCTCCAAGATCGGCTAAAGCATTTCGGACGGGGGACTTCCCAATCGAACAAGGGATTGTGAAGCTCCCGGGATCGATTTTCTTTTGTGGAAGTTTGTTGAGTACTAGAGCTGAGCATTCTTCGCCTAAGTTAACTAATTGCAATGATTCAATTTTCTTTTTGTGAGTGAGGAAATCCCTCATGAATTTTGCATATTTAGGCATTTGGGTTAGGACCTCAATAAAAGGAATATTGACATGCAATTGTTTTAGTAAGATTTCGAACTTTGCGAATTGCTCATCGGTCTTTTGACGATTTAACCTACCGGGGTACGGGATTGGAGGAGTCTTGGTGGGCCCTTGATTTGGTGTAGAAGCTTTTTCTGGCGCAGGAGGAGTCACAGGCTGACTAGAATGGCTTCTTTCATTTGGCGACAATGGAGCATCCTCGGGACCCACGGTTCGATTTCTTAATGTGATGAGATGTACTTGTGCCTTTGGGTTCGTTTCGGCATTACTGGGTAATGCGCCTTGCGGTCTCTCGGAGAAATTTTGAGCTAGCTGATTTAATTGTTTTTCAACGTTTTGAATGCTAGCTTGTTGATTTCTGAAATTTGATTCCAATTGTTGAAATCGATCCGAGTTTTTCTTTTCAGTGTCAGAGATGAGGCGAGATACAGTATCTTCAAGCCTTTCTCTTCCACCTTGTTGTTGAGGAAAATTTTGCGGTTGTTGAAAATTAGTTCGTTGATTTTGTTGGTTACTACTATTGCCGGGATCTCTCCAACCAAGATTTGGGTGGTTACGCCATCCTTGGTTGTAGGTACCCGTTGGAGGACCCGACGGCCTAGGTCTATTATCCATGTAGTTTACCGTTTCAGTTTGTTCATCTAATTCTTTCATACAACTCCAATTTTCATGTGACCCACCACATCCTTCACAAGCCATAACCGAGGCCGTTTTTGTCATTTCTAGCCTTTTGATTTTTGAAGAGAGGGCCTCGATTTGGGCTTGTAAAGAGGTGCTTTCATCAACCTTATGGGCGCCCGGGGCAATAGATTTATTACCTCGGGGAGTGTGCCATTGAAAATTGGTTTGAGCAATTTCCTCAATTTGGTTATATATTTCATTTGGGCGACGATTACCTAAGAGTCCCCCGGAGCTTGAATCAAGTGTTTGTCTTGTGTGTGGCAACAATCCATTGTAGAAAGTGGATACTTGTTGCCATACCGCTAGACCATGGTGAGGACACTTTCTTAGAAGCTCCTTGAACCTTTCCCAAGTTTCATATAAGGATTCCCCATCCTCTTGTGAGTATGTATTAATTTCAGTCATTAATTTAGCCGTTTTAGCAGGAGGGAAATACTTATACAAAAACTTTTGGGCGAGTTCATCCCAGGTGTTTACCGATCCAACTGGGAGGGTGTTAAGCCAAGCCTTGGCTCGGTCTTTTAATGAGAAAGGAAACATTCGAAGGCGGATGGCGTCATTTGATGCTCCATTGATCCGAAAGGTATCACATATTTCTAAAAAGTTAGTAATATGTAGATGGGGATCCTCGTCCGCAAGCCCGTTGAAGGTTGCGGAGTTTTGGAGCATTTGTATCAAATGCGGCCGAAGTTCGAAGTTGTTGGCCTCGACATTCGGTGCATTGATAGCAGCGCCAAGATTGCCTACGGTAGGCCGTAGGTAATCCATGAGGGTACGTTGGTCCGCCATTGGAAGTGGGTCCCCCGAAGCTTTCTCTTGATTTTTAGCTTTTAGTCTTTTTCTGAGAAAGCGCTCGGGTTCTTCTAGGGGTTCTTTTATGTCTCTACTAGAACTGGAGCTCATGCACTACGTAGGAGGTTCAAATGTGGCGCCTGGGTTCCGAGTCCTGCAACAAAAACAGAAAAGAACGCTGGTCAGAATGTTTACCACGGCCCCGTGCTCAGTGAGCACGGCCCGTGTTGAGAGATACAGTAATTGTTTTCTGGATTCCCAGTTACTGGGAGTTGGACACGACCCCGTGTTGCACCGACACGGCCCCGTGTTCAGCTCTCTGTAACTCAGAAAATAAAAACTGCCAGTGATGATGCTGGGCACGGCCCGTGTCTGACCGGGCACGGCCCGTGCTGAGCTCTGCAGAAGCTGAAAAACTAAGAAAATCTAAAAAAAATAAAAAGAAAAATAAAAGATGATTAGGCCGTTGATTCCTAACTTTCTTAAAATCCTTGTGTCCCCGGCAGCGGCGCCAAAAACTTGATGTGCGTGAAAGTGTCGTATATTTTAGGTGTATATTTTAAGCCCTTTTTAACACTTACTTTAGCCAAGTTTTAAATTTATAAAACACGATATTTCACTAACACTAAACACACATATGGGCAAGTGCACCCATCGTTGAGTGTAGTATAGCGTTGGTAAGATACCGAGGTCGTCCAAGGACACAAGAGCTTTTAGTACCGGTTTATCCTCAACGTCTAACCAAAATAAAAGTTTGGAAAAAATGTTTTAAACTAAGAAAAATAAAAACTAACTAAAATACTGAAAATAAAAATAAAATAAAAACAGATAGACAAGATGAATCACTTGGTTCCGACTCGTATCTAGTATAACCTTTGATTATTTCCGCACTTTTGCACATAATTAAGAGATTATCTTAGTTATTGTAGTAGGCCCCTCTTTTGAAGGTGACGTTACCCTCACCCCAGTAGTTTGAGTCAGCAGGGATACAATCCTAAAGGGGTGGATTATTGGAAGATAATGAATTAAGTTATTAATGCAGTATTGTGGTAGGCCCCGCTTTTGGCGGTGATGTTACCCTCGACTAAGTAGTCTGAGTCAGCAGGGATACAGTCCTAAATAGCCGGGTTATAGTATTAATAGTAGTTAACTTATGAGGGGATCAAAGAGTTTGGACCCCCGCCATCCAATACCGTGAAGTATTGAAGGAGGTCCTACTAAATTTGACCCAGGTCCATTGCAGGACCTCTAAACGCTGAACAATGGCAAGACCTTTACCAAACCGTTCCCTTAACCCCCGACCAGGTAGCCAACATACCTCCATATAGACCGTGGAGATATGAATGGTGAAAATCCTTTATTTTATATAGACAGTAAAATAATGCCAAGACACCACGGACAAACGATAAGGAAAGATCACCTTCAACATAAGTAACTAGTTATTAAAGTCATTAATACAAAACCAAATAAAAAGTGCAAAAGATTAGAAATAAAAAGTATTATACTAGACACTTTGTCTTCACCAAGTGATGTAAGAGACTTAGGCAAACATGGCCTTGATTGTCAAGAACTCTTACGATCAATCTTGGATCCCGAGACGACTCACACACTCTATGATGGACAATGGATGATGGTGGTGGATGATGGTGTTGTGATGGTGGTGGGTGGTGGATGAAGTGTGAGAGAGGTGGTGTGCCAAGGGATGAGTTGCAATGAAACCAAGCACTCCTATTTATAGGCTGAACAGAGGCCTGGGCACGGCCCCGTGTTCGCTAGGCACGGCCCCGTGCCCGTCTGACACTCTCTCTTTTCATTAATTGTAATTCGCAATTACAATTAATGCGCCTGCAGTACTTTCGGCACGCCCCCGTGTCCGCTGAGCACGGCCCGTGGTGGGCAATAGAAGCTTCTATAGGTTTGTCTTTTCTGCTGCTTCTTGGGCACGACCCCGTGCTGGCTGAGCACGGGGCGTGTTCAGCCTTCTGTTTTCTCTATTTTGCTTTGGAAGGTGCCGTTGAGGGTTCGGGCAATCCACTAATGTTCCTTTTCTTGTATTTATGTTGGATTTAGCTGTCTTTTTGCTTCTTTTGCGTTTTTGAGCTCATTTAATCCTGAAAATACAAAAGGAAGACAAAAACACTCTTTTTCCAATATTAGTACTAAAAAAAGGGTTAGTTTTATGCCTCATTTGATGTAATTTATATGTTGCATTTTACACACATCACGGTTTATCTGGTATCTCATACCGCAACCCATACCGCATGTCGTTTTTACACACCCCCTAAAAAAGAGAAGAAAAAATATATATACTTATTAAAGGGGGATAACAAAGCTCCTTCTAGCTTTAGTTCCACACGTGGAATATGCGGAGAGCTCACACACACACGCGCCCCATGCGGGTGTGTCAGATACTCAGAACCAGCGATGCTCTTTGGACTACGAAAACCGCATCTCAGCAGCACGCGACGCGTGTAACACCTGTGTCATTTCAACCATCAAACAAATGCCAAACCAATGAAATAATGTATTTCATACTTTGGACTTGTGTAAATATGTGTATCTTTTGCACATATCGACTCATGTTCGATTTCAAGCTCTAAATCGCTTTCTGGAAGGTTATACGCGCACTAATGCGTAAATATAACCAGTTTAATGCAACGAACACTCCGGAATAGTGAAATAGGCTTAACATACCTTAAATAACCTATACATAACTTAGATACAAGTTTTGGAAGGTTTGGTGTGGTGAAATCAAAGTTAAATCGCTTACAGGGACTAAAGTTGACAAACTGCGAAAGTATGCCAATTTGAACTGTAACAGTCATTCCGGAAGATGGCCATAAGTTAAACATACCATAAATATCCTTTAAATAGCCTAGAAATAGGCTTTGAGGGGTTCGGTGTACTAAAATAAACTTTTGGGTTATTCAGGGACTAAAAGTGTCAAAAAGTGCACAAGTTTGCATTTTCGCGCATATCTTACGTTCTGAATACATCCGGACATCCAAAAATTTATGTAAGCATGACTATATTATATTTTAGTGTTCGCCATAAGAAAAATCCATTCGTCGCGTCATTTAGATCGTTTTTCGCGCTTATGCGCATTCCGTCGTAATTAAGCGAACATCGCGATCGTACGGCCAAACGAACCGACATCCGACATATTTTTGAGCATGTTTTGAGTTCCCTATACTTTAAACTTCATTTTAGAGCCTTGAAATGAGGTTAACGGGGTTCAAACGCATCGAAAATCGCTTAAACGGGCTGCAGGGACCATTTCTGCCATTTTCGAAACAATTCTGAATCATGGAGGCAGTAGCGTAGCGCGAGCCCTAAGGGCCTACCAGTAGCGCTACGCGACTGCATGATCAGATCAGAAACTTAATTAACAGCTGTTAAACAGCTGTTTTGCACCCCCAATCCCAATTCCAAGTGTCAATACCTTATGGTGAGTGGCAAATTGAGGTACCACAAGTTGCCAACAAGTGTACGCCTTGGATTCGATCACGTACTACGAGAAACGATCCTAACGGTGGTGCATATCCTATAAATACCCACCATAATCACTTGCAAAACCCACTAAATTCTGAGTTTGTTCTCTAAGTTGGGGTGTTTTATCACTTCATACCTGAGAATACTCGGAAGTTCAATCTAGCGGGGACCCTTCGTAAGTTTTCCTTCGTTCTTTTACTGCTTTTCGAGTCAGAAAGTCAAACTTTGTTTGACTTTCAGCGTTGACCAGTAATGGTCAATGCGAAGTTCGTTTGAACTTCGCAACGTGATTGTAATCACGATGGTCATAGTCCCTTGGGACTATGCCTACTGATTACCACGTTGTCTAGGGTCGTAGGGTAAGCGATCTAATAAATCGCTTATACCTCGAACCCGACCCAGTTTGGTCGATCATTAGGATCCGACCAAACACATTAGGTGACCATAGTAGGTAGGGAATAACCTTCCGAGGTTATACCCTATGGTCACATCGTTTAAGTAGTTGTATGATAGGTAGTTTATATGCCTTAGGTAAATTACCAGAATACCCTTTTCATGTATAATTGGTAATTAAGCATATGCAACCTAAACCTTTGTCACATAACTGATTATGTAATATGTTTAGGCATATAACACTTGTCATAGGGCTAGTTAGGCGGTCCGAACGCGTTTCACGCGAACGACGCGTTAAAGTAGCATAAGCTACCTAAACGGGTCGTAATGGGTCGTAGACACTTGGGTTAAGTTTCATTTAGTATGTAGGCTTTGTTAAAACCAAATGACACGAGTCTCTACACTCGTTTGGTTTACAAACCCTAATGCTACCCGATCTTCCGATCTAGGTCCGGTTAATTAACATAGTTACCTATATTAGGTGCCGTTTGATATCCGCGATCTCTAGCATTGTTTGGTTGTTACTCAAGGACTTCTGAGCAATCTCAAGTGAGTACATAGACCCCTCTTTTACTGTTTTCCAAACTGTTTTGGGGTGGAACACATGTGCCTACTTGTTACTTTCCTGCTTTCCTGTTTTCACATCATATACTGCTATGTTCGTTAGTACATTATAGTACATGATTTCATTACATTTCATGCTATGTATTGCCATTGTGTGCATTACTTAGTACATCGTTTTACATGACATTTCGACATAGACATTTTAACATGATTGACATTGATCATGTATTTCCCACAAAACATAACTTTGATTTAAACCAAGTTTTACTTCAATACTTTGTTGTTGTGCATATGGTTTAGTTGAGACATTTCACTTGCCATACATGGATATTTGACATAGACATTTGACATGGATATTTGACATAGACATTTGACATGGATATTTGACATAGACATTTTGACATGATTTACATCTTGACATGAATACTTTGACATATTATTCAATACATTTGACAATTGATTTAAACATAGACATTTTACATTGTTTGGTTTGGTTTGATTAAGTGATTAAGTAACGATGTGTGTGTAATATGATGCAAGCATGGTGGATACGCCGCTGGTACTTCCTATATATAAGTGTTTGTATGGTATTACATATTGTAGCGTTATTTGAATCATTTCAGTTTGAGACATAGAACATTTTATACAAATAACATACTTTTCACAAGACATTGTTTTACAAACAACTTATCTTATACAAATCCATTTTTACTATGGTTATCCATTTAACCATACATTATTCACTTATTTATACATATCATCTGAACTCATTGTTTTTCAAATGATTTACAAAACAAAGCAAATTACAAGGTTCATGACTAAACATTTTCTCAAACATAAGTCATGAAACCTATTTTCACAAAACCTATGTATCTCACAGGCATTTTTATGCTGACGTACCTATTTTCACATGTGTTTTTCAGGAACTGTTGCATAAGATGATCAAGATACATATAGGCAGACTTGGGCTTTAGTGACAATAAAAGATGCAAGACTAGTTAATTATGTTGTATTTCCTTGTTTGATTAGACATTGTAACACTTTTAATCAATAAAACAAAACTTCAATTGCCATGGATTTGAGACAATTAATTCTGTTACAACACTCCCCGATGTTTCCGCCACGTTTCGTATGTTCTACGTGGTCGGGGTGTGACAGAAAAAATGGTATCAGAGCCAATGGTTATAGGGAATTAGGTTATTAGTAATACTTTGACCTAGTCTATAACCTTCTTAGGACCCTAACGCGAGTTTACTTGCGTTTAGTCATAAAACAATACCGTCACCTATCCTTAGGCGACGACCACAACAAGAACATAAATCTCAAAACCGCTTTGAAAACTAATCATCTGTTCTAGGATGATTGATTACTAGGTTTTGAACCCTCAATTGTAAGGTTTTGAACCCTCTGTTATATGGTTTTGAACTCCTTTGAATTTTCAAAGTCTCGTCAAGGTTTTGGGTTTTAAATAATGTGAACACGTGCAAACTGGAAGGGTGAATGCCTGTATTCTGGGTTTTCTGTCTAGGCAAGCACTTCGTATACATCTCATCAGACGCGAGACCAGTTGTGCTTACCTGGGAATTCTTGGGATGAGTGTTCACTTATAGGCGAGCATGTCTTCGCGATACATTATGAGGACCTATTTGCTTTGATTCAACCCTTGTGTGTCGTTTGTTTGCTTCATGGTTCAAACAAATGACCACCACCCGTGATTTTAGTCGGTAATTGTAACATCCTATTCTTACCCAATTCCTTTTCTTTTGTTTTCTTTCTTATTCCCCTTTTAGAATGCCTCCACGACGCGAAAATCCGGTATCTATTGATGAGCTGGCAGCTGTCATTACACAGCAAATGACTGCTGCAATCCCGAACATCGTTACTCAATGTTACCAAACTCTCAACAACAATAATGCCCCCTGCAACTTCAAGACGTTCAACTCAGCTAAGCCATCAAAGTTTTCCGGGACTCAAGGAGCGACTGCACTTCTGCAATGGTTCGAGAGTCTAGAGAGCACCTTCAGGCATGTTCAATGTCCAAACGAACGAAAGGTAGATTTCGCATCTAGTGTCTTTAAGAAACGAGCTTTGACATGGTGGAACGGTGTGATGAGAGATAGGGGTGCCGAAGTGGCACTGGCTCAAACATGGGAAGAACTTCGAGCACTAATGATGAAGGAATTCTGTCCTCGTCACGAGATCAGGGCCTTGGAAAGGGAATTCGACGATCTTAAGCAAGACAGCGGTGAACATCGAGCCTACACTGATCGATATGAGGAGCTGAGCCTGTTGTGTCCTACCATGGTTACGCCTTTGGATAAGGCGATCGAAAAATACATTGATGGTCTCCCTGACACAGTTCAAGACATTGTTACTGGTAGTAACCCCACTACAGTTAGGCAGGCCATTGAGCTATCTGCAACGTTGACTGAATCTCAGATCAGGAAACGTAAACTTTTCCGAAAAGGGTGACAAGAAACCGGTCGAGGAATCGAAACAAATCGAGGAATCAAAGACCATGGATGTACATACTGGATCCCCTAAGGGGTCAAAGAAGCAAAAGGCTTCTCAGAACTTCGCCATGGTCGCTCACAATGATCAAGCCGCCCCCAACCAACCAGCTAAACCCCGTACTAGGAAGCCATACAATGGAACTTCACCCTTGTGCAACCGATGTAACCTTTATCATCATGTTAATGTGAAGTGCCGCGAATGCCAAATTTGTGGACGTAAAGGTCATACAGCAAAAGTTTGCGTAGCAGCAGTTGCACTAAATCAAGCTGACAACAAACCTGCTCGAGCTCGCTTTCCTCCAGGTTCTTGCTACAAGTGTGGCGAGATGGGACATTTCCGAAGAAATTGCCCAAAGCTTGCTAATGCTAATCCAGCACAGAGATGAGCATCTGATCGACTAGAAGACAACACTCTTTAGAAATAATCACATCTTATGTATTATTTTCTTTTGTTGTCAAGGTCCATGAAACAGTTGTTATCATTGTTTATAAATAAATCTTTTATTTACATTGCAATGTATTTATGTGATTGTATGTGTAAACAACATATCCCTTACAATACCGACAATCAAGGAATAGTATTCCTTGAAAAACAAACTACTCCCAAAATTCTTCCATTTTACAATCTCTTGCGTTTTCCACAAGGATCCTAAGTACCCGTCTCTTGCAAAGAAATGAAGTACAAGGTGCAAGTTATAATTCCGTACGAATACCCCAAGTACCACTATAAATTCTTAATAGGGTACCTAAGGGTATTTCCGTATGTCCTAAATTATTGTGTACCTTAATTCGAATATTGCGTTTTCCTGAAAACGAAAATCGAATTTTTGGTAGATCATCCTATCTTCATGGATGGATTCTTGAAAGGATTAAAGTGCCAAATGAAATCCAAGAATTGGATTCTTGGTGTGCTTTAAGTGTCCGCGTCCAAAGATAACAAATTAATAAACAAGTTAAACAACTATGTGATTATGTGTTTATGTGTTTCCTTTTATGTTTTTGTGTGATCCAAGTTTTGTTATCCAAATCCTCGAAGAATCTTCCATATCTTTGTATAAGGAATTCGTAGTAGGATATCCAAAGGTACTATATTAAATCCTCAATGGGCTTTTACGTGATAGTAAAGACCCTTGGATTATATTGTACTATTCCATAATTAGACCCCTGAGTGGTCTAGGTAAACAGATTGATCCAAAAATCTGGTTAGGAATATCATGTGATGATATAGCTGAAAGGACTCCTTGGCGACCTAATTAAAAGGATCATTTGTCGATCTAATTAAAAGGACCCTATGGTAGTCTAGTCACACTCATCACGGGTTTGATTTTCCTCCCCTAAAACATTTCAAGACAAACTGTGCGGACTATGCAAGGAATTACGTAATTATGGATGCATACATAATTATGGAATTCAGTGCACGGAAACCACAGCTAGTTTGGTCATGTGTCTGAAAAATGACTCTTGTCGTTCATTTTTGGTTTCTGAAGAAATGGTGAAAAATGACTCTTGTCGTTCATTTTTGGTTTCTGGAGAAATGGTGAAAAATGACTCTTTTCGTTCATTTTTGGTTTCTGAAGAAATGGTGAAAAATGACTCTTGTCGTTCATTTTTGGTTTCTGAAGAAATGGTGAAAAAATGACTCTTTTCGTTCATTTTTGGTTTCTGAAGAAATGGTGAAAAATGACTCTTGTCGTTCATTTTTGGTTTCTGAAGAAATGGTGAAAAATGACTCTTGTCGTTCATTTTTGGTTTCTGAAGAAATGGTGAAAAATGACTCTTGTCGTTCATTTTTGGTTTCTGAAGAAATGGTGAAAAATGACTCTTGTCGTTCATTTTTGGTTTCTGAAGAAATGGTGAAAAATGACTCTTGTCGTTCATTTTTGGTTTCTGAAGAAATGGTGAAAAAATGACTCTTTTCGTTCATTTTTGGTTTCTGAAGAAATGGTAAAAATATGACTCATTTCGTTCATTTTTGTTTCTGAAGAAATGGTGAAAAATGACTCCTTTCGTTCATTTTCGGTTCTGAAGAATGTCCATCAAGGAAATGTCAGGTTTATGCCTCTCATATCTTTGGTGGTTATTTGACACAAAGCCACAGATAGACTCCTACGAATGAATTTCGGGACGAAATTTCCTAAAGTAGGGGAGACTGTAACACCTGTGTCATTTCAACCATCAAACAAATGCCAAACCAATGAAATAATGTATTTCATACTTTGGACTTGTGTAAATATGTGTATCTTTTGCACATATCGACTCATGTTCGATTTCAAGCTCTAAATCGCTTTCTGGAAGGTTATACGCGCACTAATGCGTAAATATAACCAGTTTAATGCAACGAACACTCCGGAATAGTGAAATAGGCTTAACATACCTTAAATAACCTATACATAACTTAGATACAAGTTTTGGAAGGTTTGGTGTGGTGAAATCAAAGTTAAATCGCTTACAGGGACTAAAGTTGACAAACTGCGAAAGTATGCCAATTTGAACTGTAACAGTCATTCCGGAAGATGGCCATAAGTTAAACATACCATAAATATCCTTTAAATAGCCTAGAAATAGGCTTTGAGGGGTTCGGTGTACTAAAATAAACTTTTGGGTTATTCAGGGACTAAAAGTGTCAAAAAGTGCACAAGTTTGCATTTTCGCGCATATCTTACGTTCTGAATACATCCGGACATCCAAAAATTTATGTAAGCATGACTATATTATATTTTAGTGTTCGCCATAAGAAAAATCCATTCGTCGCGTCATTTAGATCGTTTTTCGCGCTTATGCGCATTCCGTCGTAATTAAGCGAACATCGCGATCGTACGGCCAAACGAACCGACATCCGACATATTTTTGAGCATGTTTTGAGTTCCCTATACTTTAAACTTCATTTTAGAGCCTTGAAATGAGGTTAACGGGGTTCAAACGCATCGAAAATCGCTTAAACGGGCTGCAGGGACCATTTCTGCCATTTTCGAAACAATTCTGAATCATGGAGGCAGTAGCGTAGCGCGAGCCCTAAGGGCCTACCAGTAGCGCTACGCGACTACATGATCAGATCAGAAACTTAATTAACAGCTGTTAAACAGCTGTTTTGCACCCCCAATCCCAATTCCAAGTGTCAATACCTTATGGTGAGTGGCAAATTGAGGTACCACAAGTTGCCAACAAGTGTACGCCTTGGATTCGATCACGTACTACGAGAAACGATCCTAACGGTGGTGCATATCCTATAAATACCCACCATAATCACTTGCAAAACCCACTAAATTCTGAGTTTGTTCTCTAAGTTGGGGTGTTTTATCACTTCATACCTGAGAATACTCGGAAGTTCAATCTAGCGGGGACCCTTCGTAAGTTTTCCTTCGTTCTTTTACTGCTTTTCGAGTCAGAAAGTCAAACTTTGTTTGACTTTCAGCGTTGACCAGTAATGGTCAATGCGAAGTTCGTTTGAACTTCGCAACGTGATTGTAATCACGATGGTCATAGTCCCTTGGGACTATGCCTACTGATTACCACGTTGTCTAGGGTCGTAGGGTAAGCGATCTAATAAATCGCTTATACCTCGAACCCGACCCAGTTTGGTCGATCATTAGGATCCGACCAAACACATTAGGTGACCATAGTAGGTAGGGAATAACCTTCCGAGGTTATACCCTATGGTCACATCGTTTAAGTAGTTGTATGATAGGTAGTTTATATGCCTTAGGTAAATTACCAGAATACCCTTTTCATGTATAATTGGTAATTAAGCATATGCAACCTAAACCTTTGTCACATAACTGATTATGTAATATGTTTAGGCATATAACACTTGTCATAGGGCTAGTTAGGCGGTCCGAACGCGTTTCACGCGAACGACGCGTTAAAGTAGCATAAGCTACCTAAACGGGTCGTAATGGGTCGTAGACACTTGGGTTAAGTTTCATTTAGTATGTAGGCTTTGTTAAAACCAAATGACACGAGTCTCTACACTCGTTTGGTTTACAAACCCTAATGCTACCCGATCTTCCGATCTAGGTCCGGTTAATTAACATAGTTACCTATATTAGGTGCCGTTTGATATCCGCGATCTCTAGCATTGTTTGGTTGTTACTCAAGGACTTCTGAGCAATCTCAAGTGAGTACATAGACCCCTCTTTTACTGTTTTCCAAACTGTTTTGGGGTGGAACACATGTGCCTACTTGTTACTTTCCTGCTTTCCTGTTTTCACATCATATACTGCTATGTTCGTTAGTACATTATAGTACATGATTTCATTACATTTCATGCTATGTATTGCCATTGTGTGCATTACTTAGTACATCGTTTTACATGACATTTCGACATAGACATTTTAACATGATTGACATTGATCATGTATTTCCCACAAAACATAACTTTGATTTAAACCAAGTTTTACTTCAATACTTTGTTGTTGTGCATATGGTTTAGTTGAGACATTTCACTTGCCATACATGGATATTTGACATAGACATTTGACATGGATATTTGACATAGACATTTGACATGGATATTTGACATAGACATTTTGACATGATTTACATCTTGACATGAATACTTTGACATATTATTCAATACATTTGACAATTGATTTAAACATAGACATTTTACATTGTTTGGTTTGGTTTGATTAAGTGATTAAGTAACGATGTGTGTGTAATATGATGCAAGCATGGTGGATACGCCGCTGGTACTTCCTATATATAAGTGTTTGTATGGTATTACATATTGTAGCGTTATTTGAATCATTTCAGTTTGAGACATAGAACATTTTATACAAATAACATACTTTTCACAAGACATTGTTTTACAAACAACTTATCTTATACAAATCCATTTTTACTATGGTTATCCATTTAACCATACATTATTCACTTATTTATACATATCATCTGAACTCATTGTTTTTCAAATGATTTACAAAACAAAGCAAATTACAAGGTTCATGACTAAACATTTTCTCAAACATAAGTCATGAAACCTATTTTCACAAAACCTATGTATCTCACAGGCATTTTTATGCTGACGTACCTATTTTCACATGTGTTTTTCAGGAACTGTTGCATAAGATGATCAAGATACATATAGGTAGACTTGGGCTTTAGTGACAATAAAAGATGCAAGACTAGTTAATTATGTTGTATTTCCTTGTTTGATTAGACATTGTAACACTTTTAATCAATAAAACAAAACTTCAATTGCCATGGATTTGAGACAATTAATTCTGTTACAACACTCCCCGATGTTTCCGCCACGTTTCGTATGTTCTACGTGGTCGGGGTGTGACAACGCGGTACTTCAAAGAGCTCCCTTCAAGCTTCAAATCCCTTGTCTCCGGTTCACAACCACATAGGGTATATTAACAAGCTTCCTACCAAGGGGATGGTGGCTAACACTCCTGAACCTCCAAGAGCCACATCGAACGCACAACTCTTTTAAAGACGAGTGCCTAGCTCCAAGACCGTAGAAACGCATGAGGAGCTGCGATCAATCTGTAACCATGGGAACGGTGGTTACGGAGAGAAAGCCCATCACCAACCTCGTGTGATGGTGGGCTGCATACCGCATGATCAGAAAGCTACTTCAACGAAAACAGGTTTCACCCAGATTCCTAATAATCAGCGGTGATCTCATTGAGCAACAAGCCAAACAATGGTGGTAACAAGTCTACTTATGACTTTGTTTACCTACCGATTGTCTGCATAGAATAAACAATGGTGGGAACTGGTCTACTTATGACCATGTTTATTTGCCTATTGTCCTCATCACAATTCCTCACATTGTTCAACCAAACACGGCCGACAATGCCAGGAAACGAGGTAACCGCGAAGGATGTGTGGTTACTTGAGAGGTAAACCGCTGAACATGAACACCCCACAAGATAGGGATCCTTGTTTCAAGTCCAGTTGATGAACATAAAGTGCCGACGCGGCACCAAGAACATCGCATCAGCAACCACAAAGGTTATAACTGGAGTTTCGGGTGATGACGAGTTCATACTCATCGTCCGTCACCGTCTCAGAGGTTGGTTCGGCACACCAACAGGTGGCAATCTTGTTTGATGACATAAGAAAATGGTAGACCACACTAGCAGCCCACAGTTACCAGGTGATGTTTAAGCATCAACCTTTACTTGCTCACCGGTCCGGAAGAGACGTCACACGACTCTACCCACATACTTACACAAGTAATACTCAATCCACGAATTGATTTACTTGAAGCAGGAGCGACGAGCCGGGCCTAGAATCTTCTCGAAACCGATTTCAAAGGTACTCGGTCGACCAAATAATCCAGTATTCCTCCCACCTGCAACTTGCATGAGGAAACAACACTAGACTGGGGGAACTTGAAGGTGTATGGTCCCAGATCTCGCACCAAAGCGGTTGTGAGTGACCATCACCCTTATCAAATACTCCTATCAACAAGGAATTATTTGTGTCCATGAGGGCACGCGCGAACGCGGTTAACTGTTCCAATCGGTCTAGTGATGAGAAGACTTACCTTTTGTATGAAAACGGCTGTTTTCATCACGACAAGGGATGCGGTAACAACCGCAGTTATCGCACATAGCGATGCGGCTCAGCACCGCACCCTATTGATACTTTCGTCAAGACAAGGGACGCGGAAACAACCGCGGTTACCGCACATAGCGATGCGACCCAGCACCGCATCCTATTGACGACGCAAATGGGACTGACACTTTGAGTTAAGTGTCCAAATCAGCAAGTGGCACTGACAGCAGTCACCTGTCCAGCCCACATGTATGCTACGCTGGCGAATAGACTAACAGCCACAACAGGACGTGGCATCACCTCCGTGACCTACGCGCCTGACATACCTGCAAAGGGCTGCGTGTTGTCAGTCTAGACACTCAATTACCCTCCTTCACTCTTCGGCTATATATACCCATCCCGGACCAGGTTTGAGGTATCGCTTATCTGCTCTCTCTCACACTTACTACTATCACACACTTTGCTCTCAAGCAAATACTGGTTCTCACGCCGGAGAGTGGTAACAAGGAGCAACCCCCCATCCTCCTTGTTATGAGTCATGTGTGTTTCCTTTTATAGGAGACAGGTAAGCGGACGATCCGGACGCCGATCCTCGGAAAGAAGGGATTCACCCTACTTGACGAGACTAGTGAATTAGCCTCCCCGATTAAACACGGTTTCATCAGTGGTCCTTTTTGGATTTGTACGAACACTCTTTCCTAGACAGAAGACTAAGTGTACAAACGCCCACCCTTCCAGATTGCACATGTTCTTTAGATCACTTGGGCCTTCAATCATGACGATAGTTAAGTATTGGGCTTTGTAGCCCAAGAGTCTGATCTAATAGCACTTGTCATCCTCTTCCTCTTCTTGATAGGTAGTTGGGCTTCATTTGGCTTCGAGTTGCCTATGATGATGATTCCTTGGTATTTGCTAGTTGCATCTAAAAGGAGCTTTCGATCTTCTTCCGTGTGACTTCTTCTACCTTGTGTGCCGCTATATTCGTTAGTTGTTGTTAACTTCCATACTTGCGAGCCACTTTTCTCTAATCGATGGGCTTTGAGATTCATCGTAGGAGGGTAGGTCAGACGTGCCGTAAAATTTAGGGGTGAGAGAGTTGTTAGATACATTCATTGAATAGGATGACGTATGTCAAAGCAAAGAAAGAAGATAAACTCTTAGAGTTATAGACTAGGTCCAAACTAACTATTCGACCTAATTCCCTATAACCAACACTTTGATACCAATCTGTCACATCCTCACCGTGTGCGGAAACTACGATGGTGACTTCATATTGGGGAGAGACCAAGGCATGAAAGGAAAATTTACTATTATGTTGAAATATTTAATTTACATCGTGTTTGAATCAAACTCAACAAAAAACTAAATAAATAAACATCTCGTTCATGAAAGCGAATAAAATAGCTAAATCTCGTTTATTTTGATAGCTAGGAATTCCTATATGAGCATGTCTTGATATCTAAGCATGATTACCTGAAACATGTAGAAAATCTATCATCTAAAAATAGTTGGTGAAAAACATAGGTGTTTGGTAGTAAAGCATGGTAAGCGGCAATTATACAATTCAACAAGTATATCCTTCATAACTACGCATTATATAACAACACATGAGGTACACAATCAAACCTGTTGACATAAGGAATGATTACAGTTTCGATCACCCTAGTCGCTATGGGTGGGTTTGTCAATCATATAGCGCTATAATCTACTATAATTGGCTTGAATAAGTTAATGATTGTGCATAGGTTAACGATTATCATGGATGCTTGCTCTAAATAACATGTATGATCATCAAATACTTGTGTAAAGATTTGAATTGCATAAAAAGAATGATTTTATTGACTACATGTTCCACCCCAAAAAGTTAAAAATAGAAAAAGGGGGCTATGTTCTCACCTTGATGATTGATGATGAGCTTGTGTAACACTTTGTAAAATCATGTCCAATTATATGATGACACGTGTTCTAAACCCTAAACGTGTAAAAGATTGAATTACAGGGACTAAAGTTGACAAACAATGAAAATACGTATGCGAAGGGACTAAAAGTGTCAACATGCTAAACTCATGCCTCTGATTGACCTTACACGATGTTCGTAGTCTCAAACGAGTAAATAATTGGACATGAGAAGCCGTTTGTAAAAGAAATCGAAAGTTTACAAGATAAAGGGGTTAAACATGTCAACATGTTAATTCTTACCTCTGAGTGACCTTTTAATGAACCCGGGGCATCGTAATGTTCGATTATACTCCCGAGAATAGGTGATAATAAATTTACAAGGTTTCAGTATCATTTGGTGATAATTATAAAAGATTTCAAGAATAAGGGTTAAAAGCGTCAACGAGAGAAACTAGTGTTTTCGGGTGACCTTTAACTGAACAAAAGCTTAACGGTGTTTATTTAAACCTTCAAGATCATTAAAAACTAACTTTAGGGGCCAATAATGTCAAAAATGAAAGTTAAATAAAGTTATAAAGGATCAGGGACTGAAACTGCCAAGCTTGAACTTGTTTAACCTGATCGAAGGAGAGTCGCGGGCCACGTAAGCCCACTTCTATATCCTTCACGGGCCACGAGCAAGTGCCCAATAACGAAAAAACTGGCAGCTGAATGTAGCAGCCTTGTTACCCACACAAACCGACCTTGCATGCTCAGAACTCGAAACCAGGGATTGTTTGATGGTATTTCCTGACACTAGGACACTTGGAATGATCAAAGGATGATAAAAAATACCTAGATTGATCTTCGAACTCCTTGGATTAGTATAAATAGGTGCAAAGGGTAAACACTTGAACTTGCACCTATCAAAATCATATCTTCTCACTCTCTCTGAGGTTCCTGATAAAAAAGGAAGCTCCTTCTAGTTTAATCTTCGAGCTAGGAGCCTTTGTAAGTGTCCTTAGCCACTCTAGTTCGGTTTTTATGCGATTAAAGACCATAAGTTAAAGTTGCCGCAAAACGGCTTTGACCTTTGGTTTAGTCCTAAACTGTCACACCCCCAAAATCCACCTGCGGAATACCACCGCATGGAGGCGTGACTGACCAGGATCCAGCCACCAATCATATTGAACAAGCATGTAAGTGATTATAAAAATCCAACCAATACAATTGGTGTCCAAACAAAACATAGTTTAAGTTGCAAGCGGAAGCGTAATGTTTAAATCTAAAACATAGGTTTAATTGTTTCAAGTTTAACATGGCACACAGCTGTCCATGTCCCACAACGACTCTTTTCCGAGCTCCAGCTAAGTACCTATTGACCTGCAAAGCATGTAGTAACGAGTCAACAATAATGTTGAGCGAGTTCACAGTTGGGTGTTTGTTTAAGTTGTTCTGAAAACAGTTTCCTCTATCTGGCATCCTGCCGTGGGGGTTACCCCATAGTTGAAAACGTGATTCGTTTAACCCAGTTACTCTGGCTGTCCAGCCGTGGGGGCTACCCCATGTATGTTACTAGACTCGTTACCATATCGACTGCTGACTGTAGTCATGTTTATGTGCCCTGAACTGTCAATGTCTATCATCATTGACGTGCCCAGATCCATTAGTTCACGCCCGTCCTCTGCGGCACGGTGTGAGGTTTGTCAAACCTAAATAGCGCTATCTAACTAATGACCCGCTAGCCATTGGCCCGGCGATTAAGTCGATATAAAAAGGAGGGACTTCGTGATAGAGTTTTGGTCTAGTACGAGTTATCTGTCCATGAGGACGAGGAATTATATTCCTGAACCGATGCTGTCCTACCCAAGAAGGACGAGGAATCCATGTTCCTTAACCCCAATTCCCAACCCCTGGGAATCCCATGCTTTGTAGAAAGTGTGAACTCACCTTAGGTTCGCTCGGCAGATAAACGAAAGGTCAAATCGAGCTAATTGTGGTCAACCACGTCCTAGTATGGTTACCACACAAGTCAGATTCAAATCAAGTAACGCACGTATATTTTCTACACGTACCCTAACACGTTGCACACAGGTGTTATTCATGGCAGTCCAATCAACAGTGCACAACATACACATTCATTAGTAACACATAAAGCCCATATGTTCGGCCCAAATACTTGAGCCTGTAACCGTGCAAGTCCATACAGATTGTATATAATCAGGTGGTCTCGAGTCGAGACTAGAGATCTCGAGTCGAGACGGTGTTGTTTCGGTTTAGCCTTCTCACTCGAGACCTTGTGGTCTCGAGTCAGGTCTCGAGTCACAACAAGACCAGCAACCTGGTTTCGAGTCATGTTGTTTGTGTGCTGGTAAAGCGTGGCCTCGAGTCAAGACTAGGGGTTCTCGACTCGCAACCTGTGTCACAACCGTGGTCTCGAGCTGTCATGGGTTGGTCTCGAGTCGCAATCACTGCGGTCTCGTGTTGTGGCTTAATGGTCTCGAGTCGAGACCGGGGGTCTCGACTGGTACACCTGCTAATTGCCAGCGCATGTACTAACCAATAGAATTTCGATTTCATGTAACTGTGTACTATCCAACCAAAACACACAAACATGTTTTCTTGTCTAATACCTTAATCAAATGAATCAAACAAAGCATATTTCAAATATTTGCATGATCTTCAAGTAGTTCATCTTTTAAGTTTTTCACATCAAATCAAACATGCTCATCCTTCATAACTATGCATTCTATGGACCCGATCACAACACCTATTCTAGATATCAAAATCATCTCGCAAATCGTTATCAACTAAACCTTTGTTCCATAACCTCTAGCATAAAATCGGATGATCATAAATAATCCTAAACTATCATTCTTGTCATTCAAAACATCTTATCCAAATGTTGTTCTACACAAAAGTCATGTTCACATAGGATATTGGAACCAAGCATGTATCATCTAACAACCAAGCACCCATTAAATCAACAAACACCTTTGTCATATTCAAACAATAGCCACGATGCATATTATCACAAAATCGACACTTTAATCATGCATATACATATGTTTGCAAAGAAATCACTAACCGGTTCAAGTATGGATTCAAAGGTGTGAAGTAGTAGCGAATGAAGCTTCCAAATGGGTGTGTACGAGCTGATCCGAGAGCCCCTTGTGGTCGCCGGTTTGATCCGAGAGAAAAGGAGAGGAGAGGTGATGCTTGATCTCTAGGGTTTAAGGTTTTCTAGAGAGAGAGAGTGTAGAGGAGAGTGTGTGAGAGTGAGTGTGGGTTTGGGGTTTTTATACTTGGTTTCGGGTTTCGAGAGGTGCATGGCCCAACCGGCCCAACTGTTACTGTTTACTCGAGACCGAGTGGTCTCGAGTCGGGTCATTGTGTCTCGGGTCACATAAATATACGCATACATATAAGCACAGCACGTATTCACATAATATTCACTTATAACATTCATTAAACCAACATGTTAACTAGTCACATAACGTTCAAGCATGTTACATCGAGATACAATTGAAGGGTTCTAAATTTCGAGTTGTCACATTATCCCCAAGTTGAAAGAAATTTCGTCCCGAAATTTGGTAAGTACTCTCTGAGGAAGCTAGTTAAGTTGTATGGTTTTCACTGGTTTTCCTGGGGTGTCACATCCTCCCCCCGTTGATCTGTCCCGAAATTCCGTAGCTTCAGCCTCAGTAGTGGTTGTACCGTTTGCGAATAGTTGGGGATACCTTTGTTTCATCTGATCTTCGCGTTCCCAGGTGAACTCTGGGCCGCGACGTGAGTTCCAACGAACTCGAACGAGAGGTATTCTAGTGTTCTTGAGGACCTTAACATCCCGGTCCGTGATTTCAACTGGTTCCTCGACGAATCGTAACTGCTCGTCGATGGTGAGATCCTTCAAAGGAACTACGAGGGTCTCATCTGACAGACACTTCTTCAGATTCGACACATGGAAAACGTTGTGAACTGCACTGAGTTCTGCTGGTAAGTTCAGTCTGTAGGCCACCTTGCCTATTTTCTCGATGATTTCAAAAGGTCCGACGTATCGTGGGTTAAGTTTGCCTCGTTTGCCAAAACGAACCACTCCCTTCCAGGGTGAAACTTTGAGTAGTACCCGCTCCCCAACCTGGAGCTCAAGTGGTTTCCTGTCCTTATCGGCGTAGCTTTTCTGACGGTCACGAGCTGCCGCCATTCGTTGTCGTATTTGAGCAATTCGTTCGGTTGTGTCTACCACAAGTTCTGGACCGCTGATCTGACTATCCCCCACCTCTGCCCAACAAAGAGGTGACCGGCATTTACGTCCGTACAATGCCTCAAACGGAGCAGCTTTAATGCTGGTGTGGTAGCTGTTATTGTACGAGAATTCCACAAGTGGCAGATGCTTTTCCCAGCTGTTGCCAAAGTCGATTACACATGCACGAAGCATGTCTTCTAAGGTTTGGATAGTGCGCTCAGACTGCCCGTCCGTCTGAGGGTGATACGCTGTGCTCATGTCTAATCGTGAACCAAAGGATTTGTGCATTGCTTGCCACAGCTCTGAAGTAAAACGTGCATCACGATCCGAGATAATAGAGGTGGGCACCCCGTGCCTTGAGACAACTTCCTTAAGGTATACGTCTGCTAAAGTGGAGAACTTATCCATTTCCTTGATAGCTAAGAAGTGTGCAGACTTTGTGAGTCGATCCACGATCACCCAGATAGTGTCATTTCTGCGCTGAGATCTAGGCAGGCCGGTAATGAAATCCATGGAAATCTGCTCCCATTTCCATTGTGGTATTTCTGGCTGTTGGAGTAGGCCTGAGGGTTTCTGGTATTCAGTCTTGACCCTTGCACAAGTCAAACACTTGCTGACGTAAGTTGCTATGTGGGCCTTCATGCTAGGCCACCAATACGTAGTTTTGATATCATGGTACATCTTATCCGAACCAGGATGTACCGAGTAGCGAGACTTGTGTGCTTCATCCATCACAAGCTCTCGTAAGTTGCCGTGGAGTGGGACCCAAATGCATCCCGTTACGTAGTAAGCACCGTCTTCCTTCTGTTCTAAGCGTTGCCTTGAGCCGCGTAGGGCTTCAGCCCTGACGTTTTCTGGTTTCAATGCCTCTACTTGAGCGTCTCGTATTTGGGAAGGAAGACTAGAATGTATAGTGAGCTGCAATGCTCGCACGCGCCTAGGCGTAGTGTCCTTTCGACTAAGGGCATCAACCACAACATTGGCTTTGCCAGGATGGTACTTGATTGCACATTCGTAATCGTTTAATAACTCGACCCATCGTCGTTGGCGCATGTTTAGTTCCTTCTGTTTGAAGATATGCTCGAGGCTCCTGTGATCGGTGTAAATGGTGCACCTGGTACCGTACAGGTAATGTCTCCATATCTTAAGCGCAAAAGCAACAGCTCCCAGCTCTAAATCGTGTGTAGTATAGTTCCTTTCATGAACTTTAAGTTGGCGTGAGGCGTAGGCTATAACCTTATCCCGTTGCATCAGCACACAACCAAGACCCTGAATTGACGCGTCGCAGTAGACCACGAAGTCGTCTGTGCCCTCTGGCAAGGAAAGGATAGGTGCGCTGCAAAGCCTATCCTTTAGATGCTGAAATGCTAATTCCTGTGCATTTCCCCATCGATAAACAACGCCTTTCTGTGTTAGTGAGGTGAGAGGCTGTGCAGTCTTGGAAAAATCCTTAATGAACCTCCTGTAGTAACCTGCCAAACCCAAGAATTGGCGAATTTCCGTTGGTGTACGAGGTGCAGGCCAGTTCTTAATTGAGTCTACCTTGGATGGATCAACGTGAATCCCATCTTTGTTTACCACGTGGCCTAGTAAATGGACTTCACAAAGCCAGAAGTCGCATTTCGAGAATTTTGCGTAAAGCTGTTCCGTTCGAAGGAGTTCCAAAATAAGTCGTAGATGCTGCTCGTGTTCCTTCTGACTCTTGGAATAGATCAGGATGTCGTCGATGAAGACTATAACGAACTTGTCCAGGTAAGGCTTGCACACTCGATTCATCAAGTCCATGAAGACCGCAGGTGCGTTTGTCAGCCCAAAAGGCATGACCAAAAACTCATAGTGTCCATAACGAGTTCTAAAAGCTGTTTTGGAGACGTCCTCTTCTCGGACTCTCAGCTGGTGATATCCCGACCTCAAATCAATCTTTGAATAGTAGCTCGACCCTTGCAACTGGTCGAACAAGTCGTCAATACGTGGTAGAGGATAACGATTCTTCACCGTCACCTTGTTGAGTTCCCGGTAGTCGATGCACATTCTGAAGGTACCGTCTTTCTTCTTCACAAATAGCACTGGAGCTCCCCAGGGCGATGAGCTAGGACGAATAAAACCCTTATCCAAGAGTTCTTGTAGTTGCGTAGAGAGTTCTTCCAACTCTGATGGAGCTAAACGATAAGGTGCACGAGCTATAGGCGCAGCTCCAGGAGCTAGTTCAATCTGAAACTCGACCTGGCGATGAGGCGGAAGGCCAGGTAATTCCTCAGGAAATACCTCAGGATAGTCGCGTATAACTGGAAAATCTTCTATCTTCTTCTCTTTCTCCGAGGTGTCAGTAACGAGAGCCAAAATAGCAGTGTGCCCCTTTCTCAAACACTTCTGGGCCTTAAGGAAAAAGATGATGTTCTCAACAGCACCCCTCTTGTCGCCACGAATCATGAGAGGTTCATCACCGGAACCAGGAATACGAACAATCTTCTCGTTGCAAAGGATCTCTGCTCGGTGTTGGGATAACCAATCCATCCCAATGACAACGTCGAAACTACCCAAGACGATAGGAATGAGGTCGATAGAGAAGGTCTGGTTAGCAAGAATAAGTTTACAACCCTTGACTACGTGTGTGGCCTCTAAACTCTTACCATTGGCTAGCTCTACGGTGTGCTTGTTGTTCAAAGGAGTTGGAATACGCTTAAGCATTTAACTAACTTCTAGTGACATGTAGCTAGTATCGGCACCCGAATCAAATAAAACTGTAACATAAAAGTCGTCGAGAAGGAACTTACCCGCCACAACATTGGGGTCATTCCTTGCTTCACCTTGGCCAATCACAAACGCCCGCCCCCTGGCTCCATTGTTGTTGTTGTTCCCATTGTTACCATTCCCCTGATTATTGTTGTTGTTGTTCTGGTTCCTATTCAGTTGGGGGCAATCTTTCTTGAAATGGCCTTCAGCTCCACACTGAAAGCACCCTTTGTTGATACCTTGCTGCTGCTGCTACTGTCGCTGGTTCTGAGGGGCTTGTTGTTGACGATTCTGGTTTGCGGGGTACAAGCTTCTGCAGTCCTTGGCGGCGTGACCTGGCTTGTTGCACCGATGACAGTTACCCCTGGTGCATGGCCCGTTGTGGTGTAGGTTGCAGCGATTGCATTTGGGGTGATTCCCCTTGTACCCACCATGACTTTGACCACCAGATGATTGCTGACTAGGGCTCTTGTAGTCATCAGTCTTTCTCTGCTGAGACTGAGACTGAACAGAAGTCGAACCCTTACTTGAAGCTCCATCCCATTTCCGCTTGTTGTCACTAGGGACACCTGAAGTAGTTGCAGCACCTATGCGCTTTGGTAACCTGTTCTGCTCCACCGCCTGATCCGTGAGACGGTGAGCCAATTGAACAACTTGTTGGATGGTGGCGAGGTTAGCTGAAGTCACATGACTTTGGATTTCCGGCACTAAGCCCTTGAGAAATAGCTCGATGCGTTTGATGGGTGGATCTACAATGGTAGGACACAAAATTGCCAGTTCATTCGATCTTTTCACATAAGCTTCAATTTCTGACCCCGTCATCTTGAGGTTGAAAAACTCTACTTCCAGTTTGTGAATTTCATCACGATTACAATACTCCTCCTTGATCATCTCCTTAAAGTTGTTCCATGGGGTGGCGTTAGCAGCAACCAACCCCAGTATTTGAACCTGAGCGTTCCACCACGTGAGCGCTAAACCCTCTAGAGTACCGGTAGCGTACTTCACCCTGCGCTCCTCAGGGCATTCACACATCTCGAAAACAGATTCGAGTTTCTCAAACCAGTGGAGGAGACCTATGGCTCCTTCAGTGCCGCTAAAAGTAGTTGGTCGGCAGTCCATAAAAGTTTTAAAGGTGCACACAGGTGGCTGAGCATGTTGACCTGTCGTGGGTGAAAGAAAGGACATAGTTTAACACAAAGGTTGGTTCACGAGAGTAGGATCTAAAGATCCTAGAAGGAGTTTGGACTGCAGGATATACCTCCTGCGTGTGCAGCTGCAAGTGCCGCAGCAACTCGTTCGTTAATCAGAGCCGTCAACTGGGCTTGTGTCATGTTAACGCGTCCAGACATGATCTTCATATTAAGAGGAACATGAGTGAGAGGGGTCCGCGAAAATGCGATGACAGAAGAGAGTAAGCACACACGTGTTCAAGCAATAGTAGTTATACTAACCGAGCATACCATGAGCAATGCACTACGTAACTAACAAGTAGGCAATATATACATAGATCATATCACCTAGAATGGTCGAGCCTCGCATGTGGAGTGAAGCGTCGTTGTGGATCGTAGAGCACTGTACAGGTTATAGTCTGATTTTAATAAAACTTTTTCCCCTTATTAAAACCAAGTTCACTATAACCAATGGCTCTGATACCAATCTGTCACACCCCCAAAATCCACCTGCGGAATACCACCGTATGGAGGCGTGACTGACCAGGATCCAGCCACCAATCATATTGAACAAGCATGTAAGTGATTATAAAAATCCAACCAATACAATTGGTGTCCAAACAAAACATAGTTTAAGTTTCAAGCGGAAGCGTAACGTTTAAATCCAAAACATAGGTTTAATTGTTTCAAGTTTAACATGGCACACAGCTGTCCATGTCCCACAACGACTCTTTTCCATGCGAGCTCCAGCTAAGTACCTATTGACCTGCAAAGCATGTAGTAACGAGTCAACAATAATGTTGAGCGAGTTCACAGTTGGGTGTTTGTTTAAGTTGTTCTGAAAACAGTTTCCTCTATCTGGCATCCTGTCGTGGGGGTTACCCCATAGTTGAAAACGTGATTTGTTTAACCCAGTTACTCTGGCTGTCCAGCCGTGGGGGCTACCCCATGTATGTTACTAGACTCGTTACCATATCGACTGCTGACTGTAGTCATGTTTATGTGCCCTGAACTGTCAATGTCTATCATCATTGACGTGCCCAGATCCATTAGTTCACGCCCGTCCTCTGCGGCACGGTGTGAGGTTTTTCAAACCTAAATAGCGCTATCCAACTAATGACCCGCTCGCCATTGGCCCGGCGATTAAGTCGATATAAAAAGGAGGGACTTCGTGATAGAGTTTTGGTCTAGTACGAGTTATCTGTCCATGAGGACGAGGAATTATATTCCTGAACCGATGCTGTCCTACCCAAGAAGGACGAGGAATCCATGTTCCTTAACCCCAATTCCCAACCCCTGGGAATCCCATGCTTTGTAGAAAGTGTAAACTCACCTTAGGTTCGCTCGGCAGATAAACGAAAGGTCAAATCGAGCTAATTGTGGTCAACCACGTCCTAGTATGGTTACCACACAAGTCAGATTCAAATCAAGTAACGCACATATATTTTTTACACGTACACTAACACGTTGCACACATGTGTTATTCATGGCAGTCCAATCAACAGTGCATAACATACACATTCATCAGTAATACATAAAGCCCATATGTTCGGCCCAAATACTTGAGCCTGTAACCGTGCAGGTCCATACAGATTGTATATAATCAGGTGGTCTCGAGTCGAGACTAGAGATCTCGAGTCGAGACGGTGTTGTTTCGGTTTAGCCTTCATCACTCGAGACCTTGTGGTCTCGAGTCAGGTCTCGAGTAGCAACAAGACCAGCAACCTGGTTTCGAGTCATGTTGTTTGTGTGCTGGTAAAGCGTGGCCTCGAGTCGAGACTAGGGGTTCTCGACTCGCAACCTGTGTCGCAACCGTGGTCTCGAGCTGTCATGGGTTGGTCTCGAGTCGCAATCACTGCGGTCTCGTGTTGTGGCTTAATGGTCTCGAGTCGAGACCGGGGGTCTCGACTGGAGACCGGGGGTCTCGACTGGCACACCTGCTAATTGCCAGCGCATGTACTAACCAATAGAATTTCGATTTCATGTAACTGTGTACTATCCAACCAAAACACACAAACATGTTTTCTTGTCTAATACCTTAATCAAATGAATCAAACAAAGCATATTTCAAATATTTGCATGATCTTCAAGTAGTTCATCTTTTAAGTTTTTCACATTAAATCAAACATGCTCATCCTTCATAACTATGCATTCTATGGACCTGAATCACAACACCTATTCTAGATATCAAAATCATCTCGCAAATCGTTATCAACTAAACCTTTGTTCCATAACCTCTAGCATAAAATCGGATGATCATAAATAATCCTAAACTATCATTCTTGTCATTCAAAACATCTTATCCAAATGTTGTTCTACACAAAAGTCATGTTCACATAGGATATTGGAACCAAGCATGTATCATCTAACAACCAAGCACCCATTAAATCAACAAACACCTTTGTCATATTCAAACAATAGCCACGATGCATATTATCACAAAATCGACACTTTAATCATGCATATACATATGTTTGCAAAGAAATCACTAACTGGTTCAAGTATGGGTTCAAAGGTGTGAAGTAGTAGCGATTGAAGCTTCCAAATGGGTGTGTACGAGCTGATCCGAGAGCCCCTTATGGTCGCCGGTTTGATCCGAGAGAAAAGGAGAGGAGAGGTGATGCTTGATCTCTAGGGTTTAAGGTTTTCTTGAGAGAGAGAGTGTAGAGGAGAGTGTGTGAAAGTGAGTGTGGGTTTGGGGGTTTTATACTTGGTTTCGGGTTTCGAGAGGTGCATGGCCCAACCGGCCCAACTGTTACTGTTTACTTGAGACTGAGTGGTCTCGAGTCGATTCATTGTGTCTCGGGTCACATAAATATACGCATACATATAAGCACAGCACGTATTCACATAATATTCACTTATAACATTCATTAAACCAACATGTTAACTAGTCACATAACGTTCAAGCATGTTACATCGAGATACAATTGAAGGGTTCTAAATTTCGAGTTGTCATGTCTAGCCATTGTTCGAGGCGAATATGGCTATGTGATCGTAATTAGGTAGGTGTTAATCCCTCAAAAGGGCACCTTCTAATTACAATGTTTACTTAGTTAATTGTCTGGTCAAAGTAATTCAATAAAAAGTCAAATTAACTAGATTTTTAAATAAAAATCAAATCTGATATTGTAGAAGTTATAAAATGTGTTTTATCACTTTAATAACTTGGTAAACATTATTAGAACATGTCTAAACATGTTCAACCCGACGATTCTAGGTTTAAGCTCGGTTCGCAACCGAAAGTCGAAAAAGCTTAACTTTTTGTAACACCCGTCTAGTATTTACTTGAATTTAATAATGATTCATTTCCTTATATATAAAAGATATCTAAGTTATAATAAACTATCATAAGCAAGGTTCAAAAATAGCAAAGACATTAGTCAACTAACGACTAATTTTAAAACATTCAGAAATTTTTTTAACAATTGTTTACATTTCATAAACAAGGTCTACTAAAAGTTAAGATATTGCGGAAGCTTCAAAAGAAATTGTGTTCGGTTCTTCAAACATGCTTGATCATCGTCCATATTCTTGCCCAAACCTGAAAACTAAAGATTTTAACAAATCTTAATGTTAGAGATTCTTAGAAATATTACGTAATCAATACTACGTTTAAAAACGGATTTGATTTAAGATAATATACAAAGTTCAACATTCATTTTCGGGCTCCACCGTAACTTACGGTAGTCACCGTAAGTTACGGTGGCTTCTGGAAAACTATGGTTCCACCGTAAGACAGGGGTAAACCACCGTAGCCTTCTGACCTCTACTTACGGTAGCCTCTGCACATATAAGTTTTTGACTGTTTTGTTTGTGTTGCCCATACCAATTTCTCGAATCCTTTATTCTAACAAACCAACATATTAAATTCTCGTGTTTTAATATGTCAATATTCAATTGTTAACAATAGATAAATCAATCATATTACGAAGCAATATCCATGCTTTATTTGATTATTCGACCCGTTTGGCTCGTCTAAGGAATCCTCCTTTGTGACGACTACCAACGAGTTCCAACCAAATTTGACCTATTATTCAATATAGCGACATCACCGCTTTAATTCAAAACAACTCTTATTCTAAAATTCAACTACGCATATTATAATCATCAAAATCTACTTAATGTAACGGGTCAAGTTACATACCTTCAAAGCAAGCCCTTCAAACGTGCGTCCACACCGGTTTGCCCGCTAGATGCCCCGGCTTCCTTTCCTATAGAGTTCAATCACCTTATGTTTAGAACTCTTTGTTTCACATACATAACGCACATTTTTTCATACATCATAATTATGCGTTTTTAACTTAACAATTCAGTTTCGAGCCTTCTTTGAGGCATTTCTACAAACACTATAAGGGCAGAATTTTTATATCTTTCATATTTAAGTTCATAGCTTGCTAATTAGCTAACTTAACATCAATAAAGCCTTCATATAGTATTTAAACATCATACTTTTCTGAAATCACTTTCTATGATCAAATTACACTAGAATAATCATTCTAAACCCTAGTGTTCATCTTCATCTTGTAAAACCCACAACCCACCTTCAAGGTGTTCATGGAATTTCCTGAATTTGGACATGATTTCACATGTAGTTGTCTAGGTTTCACTTCTAGACACTATATCATCCCTAACCTAACCAAATAACACACATGCAACATCTAATTTCAGATTTTCCAAAATCATGAGAATTTCAAGTTGAGAGATTTCATCAGATTTTACATACCTTATAATCCTCTTGCGATGAGGATCACGATTCTAAGCTCGGATTTCGTTTTGGACCAGATTTGCACCTCCAATTTGAGAGTTTTAGTGAATTTTAGGGTTTGGAGCATGGGGGGTCGACCTGCTCTTTCTTCTGATCGACCAGACACCTCTTTTGGGGGTGTTTGGTTTATTTTTATTTGTTTTATCAAATTAAGTTTCAATTTTGACAACTTAGGCCCCTCCACTTTGTTCAACATATAGTTTGGTAGCTTTTAACCCTATTATAAGTTATTTCTAGACTATTAACTAACTAGGTTAAAATTCCTAGTTAGTAAATTCTCGTTTATTTATACTTTATAATTCTAATATAAAGTTTTATATTTTCGGGGTGTTACAAGTCCACCCCCTTAAAAGGGTTTCGTCCCCGAAACCGTAGTACGTACCAAATAATGTAGGGTAGAGACGTCGCATCTCCTCTTCGGACTCCCACGTGGTGTCCGAACCTTTCCTATGCTCCCATTTGACCTTGACCTGATTAATCACTTTGTTCCTCAAACTCTTCTCTTTACGATCTAAAATCGCAATTGGTTTTACTGCATAGTTGAGGCTGTTATCTACCTCGATATCATTGTAGTGGATACGAGCAGTTTCGTCTGCCAAACATTTTCGGAGGTGTGACACGTGGAATGTGCTATGAATCCCACTCAACTCCTTAGGTAATTCAAGACGATAAGCTACTTTACCAACCCGTTCAGTGATTCTGAATGGCCCAGTAAATCTTGCGCTCAATTTTCCCCTTTTTCTGAATCGTATTATCCCCTTCCACGGTGATACTTTCAGCATAACCTTGTCGCCATCCTGGAATTCGATTGGCCTGTTCCTTTTGTCAGTATACGCCTTTTGCCTATCTTGGGCCGCTTTCAAGTGTGCCCGAACCACATCAATCTTTTCATTAGTGGCTCGTACTACCTCTTGGTGGGCTAGTTCACGTGGACCCACTTCACCCCAACATACCGGGGTTCGGCATTTCCTACCATAGAGCATTTCGTATGGTGCCATCTTAATACTAGCATGGTAGCTGTTATTATACGAAAACTCGACTAACGGTAGGTAAACATCCCAACTTCCTCCAAAGTCGATTATACACGCCCGTAGCATGTCCTCCAATGTTTGTATTGTTCTTTCACTCTGTCCATCTGTTTGGGGATGGTACGCAGTGCTAATGAACAATTTGGTTCCCATTTGCTCTTGAAAATATCGCCAGAAATTTGAAGTGAACCGGGTATCCCTATCAGACACGATGGATACCGGTACTCCATGACGTGCTATTATCTCGTTAGTGTAAACTTCTGACATCTTTTCTGAAGTATAAGTCTCACGAATCGGAATGAAGTGAGCACTTTTCGTCAATCTATCCACCACTACCCATATGGCATCGAAACCACGATTTGTCTTAGGCAATTTGGTTAATAGGTCCATTGTAATATGTTCCCATTTCCAAACCGGGATTTCTAACGGTTGGAGTTTGCCGTATGGTTTTTGGTGTTCCGCCTTGACCTGTAGACATGTCAAGCATTTTTCCACATACTTCGCCACATCCCTCTTCATTCCAGGCCACCAATAATTTTGTTTTAGATCATTGTACATCTTGTTCGCACCCGGATGAATTGAATATCGGGATTTATGAGCTTCATCAAGTAGAAGCGCCTTCACCCCACAAGTATTTGGAACCTATATCCTTCCGGATCGAGTCTTCAACCCGTTATTCCCATCTGACAAATCCTTCAACTGACCGATTATTCTTTCTTTCTTCCAATTCTCCTCTTTCACTGCTTCTAATTGCGCCTCTCGAATACGTTCAAGTATACCCGAGGTCACCACGAGCTGCATCGATCTTACACGTATTGGGACATAGTCCGCTTTTCTGCTCAGAGCATCCGCCACCACATTTGCCTTTCCGGGGTGATAGTGTATTTCACAGTCGAAATCTTTCACCGTTTCTAACCATCGCCTTTGTCGCATATTTAACTCCTTCTGATCGAAGAAGTATTTTAAGCTCTTGTGATATGTGAATATGGTGCACTTTACCCCATAAAAGTAGTACCTCCATATTTTTAAGGCAAATACCACCGCAGCCAACTCAAGATCGTGCGTGGGATATTTCTTCTCGTGTATCTTCAATTGCCTCGAGGCATAAGCTATAACTTTGCCCCGTTGCATCAAAACGCATCCGAGCCCCGATAATGAAGCATCCGAATAAACCACCATGTCTTCGACTCCGTCCGGCAATGTCAGTACCAGAGCTTGGGTTAACTTTTCTTTTAGCGTTTGAAACGCTCTTTCTTGATCGACACCCCAAATGAACTTTTCTTTCTTTCGGGTTAGCTTTGTTAGCGGTGTCGCAATCTTGGAGAAATCTTGAATGAATCTCCTATAGTATCCCGCAAGCCCCAAAAAGCTTCTAATTTCCGAAGGGTTCTTCGGGGAATTCCATTTTGACATGGTCTCAATCTTTGACGGATCCACCAATACTCCGTCGGCACTTATGACGTGGCCAAGGAATTGTACCTCTCGTAACCAAAAGGCACACTTAGAGAATTTCGCATACAGCCTTTCTCGTCTAAGTGTCTCTAACACTTCTTGCAAGTGGTGTGCGTGTTCAGCTTCACTTTTTGAATATACCAAAATATCATCGATAAACACGATGACCGACTTATCCAACATTGGCTTGCAAACCCGATTCATGAGGTCCATGAAGGCCGCGGGTGCATTTGTTAGCCCAAATGACATCACGAGGAATTCGTAATGTCCGTATCTCGTGCGGAAAGTCGTCTTCGGCACATCTTCTTCCTTGACCTTTAGTTGGTGATACCCCGATCTAAGGTCAATTTTTGAAAACCAATTCGCACCTTGTAATTGGTCGAATAAATCATCTATCCTCGGAAGCGGGCATCGGTTCTTTACCGTGAGTTTGTTTAACTCCTGGTAATCGATACACATGCGCATGCTTCCGTCTTTCTTTCTTACGAACAATACCGGTGCACCCCCAAGGAAACACACTCGGCCTTATGAATCCCTTGTCAAGCAGGTCTTGAATTTGGGACATCAACTCTTGTAATTCCGACGGTGCGAGTCGGTACGGAGCTTTCGCTATGGGTTTTGCGCCCGGAATCAATTCGATCCCGAACTCTACTTCCCGTTCAGGCGGTATTCCCGGTAAATCCTCCGGAAACACATCTTCATAATCTCGTACTACTGGTACATCTTCAATCTTTCGTGTTTCTTTCTCGGGCTCATTTGCGTATATCATGAATGCCTTGCATCCTCGCTTCATAAGCTTGTGGGCTTTCAACATTGAGCATACTATGGGGTTGCCTCCTTTTTCGCCATAGATGGTGACGTGTTTCCCGCTCGGAGATGTTAGTTTTATCTCTTTACGAAAACACACGACCTTTGCATGGTGCTGAGATAGCCAATCCATCCCAACAACTACTTGACATTCCCCCATGGACATCGGGATTAAGTCTATCAAGTATTCCTCATTGTCGATGCTTAATTTGCAGCCTCGACAAACATCACAAACTATAAAACTTTTGTTGTCCCCTATTTCAACTTCTAAGGGCACAGATAATTTCGTCAATACAAAAGAAGGATGTCGAATAAATCCATGCGAAATGAAGGATTTATTCGCACCCGTATCAAACAGTACACATGCTGGAATTGAGTTAATTGTGAATATACCTGAAACCACATCGGGTTCTGTCTTTGCTTCAGCCGCGGTAAGTTGGAAGGACCTAGCCTTCGCTTTGGGAACTTCTGCTGGAGACTCTTTTGTGTCTCTCTTCCCAATCAACTCAGGACATTCAGACTTTTGTGGCCGGGTTGATAACATTTGTAACAAACAGAAACTTTCCCGGGACATAGTGATGCAGTGTGCCCCGTCTTCCCACATACCGGACACGGCTTGTCTTTGAAGCGACACTCACCCTTGTGCCCCTTTCCACATACTTTACAACTTGGTGACCCGCCTTTAGCATCCACTTTCTTTCCCGATTCAGCAATTATAGCTTTCTTTGTAGAGCTTGGATTCACATCTTGTGCCCTCCGCTCGCCCCTTTCTACTTGTTTCTTTAACTATATTTCCCGCTCCCGGGCGGTGTTGATAATCTCCGTGAGAGTTTCATACTTTGACGGAGTCATAAACTCACGGTACTCAACACTCAACATGTTGTAATAGTAGTATATCTTTTGCTCTTCAGTGGTGACTAACTCGTCACAAAATCTCAGCTTATCCATGAAGATACCCGTGATCTTGTCAATTGTTTCACCCTTTTGTCTTAGCTGGATGAATTCTTCCTTGATCCTGTTAATAACCGCTTTGTGACTGTGGTGTTTAAGGAATGGTACCTTAAACTCGTCCCAAGTCATAACCCTCGCCGCTTCGGCTCCCATTTCCTTCTTTTTGTTATCCCACCAATCCTTGGCTTGATTTCTCAATTGGCCCGTTCCGTAAGCAACAAAGTCGCCTACATCACAATGGGTCCGTTCAAACACCCCTTCGACATCACTTATCCATCTTTGGCAAATTATCTGGTCAACCTCCCCGTTATAGATTGGCGGTTTACACGCCATGAATTCCTTGTATGAACATCCTTTGCGTTCTCCCGTTTTCTCCTTCATAAGGTTGACAATATCCTCCAACCTTTTAACTCGCTCTTCGACAAGCGACAACACCGTGTTTTGAATTTTGTCTATAAACCCGGATAGACTTCCTTCAATTGCCTTCCCTACCTCTTCGGCAATTATCTCTTTCATTTGTTCGGTGCTTGTTTGCACCGGATTATCATCATTCCCATCCGACATCTTGAAACTGAAATGCTTACATTTAAACATTAAACATTTCATTTATAACATTGCTTCATTTGTTTCGGTTTAGCCAAGTTCCTAACTTGCTTTAACCGTTCACATTTAATGCACTTTCCGGGTTTGAGTGTGTTAACACACTCTTCCCATGCATCTCAATTCATTTCTCATTTCTTACATAAGACCTAATTTATTAGCATAATAAATTAATTCTTACCGGACGATTGATCAAGCTTGAACCGAACACTTTGTTGACAACCTTAAGCTCTGATACCAACTAGTAACACCCGTCTAATATTTACTTGAATTTAATAATGATTCATTTCCTTATATATAAAAGATATCTAAGTTATAATAAACTATCATAAGCAAGGTTCAAAAATAGCAAAGACATTAGTCAACTAACGACTAATTTTAAAACATTCAGAAAATTTTTTAACAATTGTTTACATTTCATAAACAAAGTCTACTAAAAGTTAAGATATTGCGGAAGCTTCAAAAGAAATTGTGTTCGGTTCTTCAAACATGCTTGATCATCGTCCATATTCTTGCCCAAACCTGAAAACTAAAGATTTTAACAAATCTTAATGTTAGAGATTCTTAGAAATATTACGTAATCAATACTACGTTTAAAAACAGATTTGATTTAAGATAGTATACAAAGTTCAACATTCATTTTAGGGCCCCACCGTAACTTACGGTAGTCACCGTAAGTTACGGTGGCTTCTGGAAAACTATGGTTCCACCGTAAGACAGGGGTAAACCACCGTAGCCTTCTGACCTCTACCGTAGTTACGGTGGTACCGTAACTTACGGTAGCCTCTGCACATATAAGTTTTTGACTGTTTTGTTTGTGTTGCCCATACCAATATCTCGAATCCTTTATTCTAACAAACCAACATATTAAATTCTCGTGTTTTAATATGTCAATATTCAATTGTTAACCATAGATAAATCAATCATATTACGAAGCAATATCCATGCTTTATTTGATTATTCGACCCGTTTGGCTCGTCTAAGGAATCCTCCTTTGTGACGACTACCAACGAGTTCCAACCAAATTTGACCTATTATTCAATATAGCGACATCACCGCTTTAATTCAAAACAACTCTTATTCTAAAATTCAACTACGCATATTATAATCATCAAAATCTACTTAATGTAACGGGTCAAGTTACATACCTTCAAAGCAAGCCCTTCAAACGTGCGTCCACACCGGTTTGCCCGCTAGATGCCCCGGCTTCCTTTCCTATAGAGTTCAATCACCTTATGTTTAGAACTCTTTGTTTCACATACATAACGCACATTTTGTCATACATCATAATTATGCGTTTTTAACTTAACAATTCAGTTTCAAGCCTTCTTTGAGGCATTTCTACAAACACTATAAGGGCAGAATTTTTATATCTTTCATATTTAAGTTCATAGCTTGCTAATTAGCTAACTTAACATCAATAAAGCCTTCATATAGTATTTAAACATCATACTTTTCTGAAATCACTTTCTATGATCAAATTACACTAGAATAATCATTCTAAACCCTAGTGTTCATCTTCATCTGGTAAAACCCACAACCCACCTTCAAGGTGTTCATGGAATTTCCTGAATTTGGACATGATTTCACATGTAGTTGTCTAGGTTTCACTTCTAGACACTATATCATCCCTAACCTAACCAAATAACACACATGCAACATCTAATTTCAGATTTTCCAAAATCATGAGAATTTCAAGTTGAGAGATTTCATCAGATTTTACATACCTTATAATCCTCTTGCGATGAGGATCACGATTCTAAGCTCGGATTTCGTTTTGGACCAGATTTGCACCTCCAATTTGAGAGTTTTAGTGAATTTTAGGGTTTGGAGCATGGGGGGTTGACCTGCTCTTTCTTCTGATCGACCAGACACCTCTTTTGGGGGTGTTTGGTTTATTTTTATTTGTTTTATCAAATTAAGTTTCAATTTTGACAACTTAGGCCCCTCCACTTTGTTCAACATATAGTTTGGTAGCTTTTAACCCTATTATAAGTTATTTCTAGACTATTAACTAACTAGGTTAAAATTCCTAGTTAGTAAATTCTCGTTTATTTATACTTTATAATTCTAATATAAAGTTTTATATTTTTGGGGTGTTACACTTTTACTTTGACTTTCAGTTCTGACCCGAATTAGCTTATTTCCTTTAGCATTTAAGCTTCCTTTGTGACCATATTATGTTGTACCATAACCCTCTGAGGTTATGTTACATGGTCACTTAGTAATCTGAAATATATGCATGTTTCCGATATTATGCTTATTTTGACTAGTATGCCCTTTGGTCTAAAAATAATATTTTTATTATAAACAAACATGCAAATGAATTAGGTACGGATTAGTAAACATATTTAAAATATTTTGGCACTTATATTCTGTTCATAAACTGATGTTATGCAAATGATCGAAAATCATGCTTTTATGAAGACTAAAATGCCCTTTGGTACATAAAACAAGCTTTAAACATAATTTTGGGATAAAAATCTTTACCTACTGTTAAGATATCATATTTAGGATTTATTGGGATATTAGGTCAGATTATATACTGACCTTAACATTGACTTCTAGTATAAAGCCTATAAATGACGATAATACCCTTTTCACAAATAAAACAAGTTTTACATATTATTAACATGCAAAACCTGTTGCTACTAATGTGTTATGAAAAATAAAATATTTTGACCATTCAAGGCTAGTCAAAATCTCATAATCACTTAAATTTCGGAATTATCGTCAAATATCGACTTTTACGCAAATTAGGTGCATATTATGGTTTAAAATCATATTTAGCACCCAAGACTTATTACCTACTGATTTTATAAATGATTTTAAATTTTTTTACAGTAGGTATAAGTCTTGAACTCGGAATCCCAATTAAGTCCCTAAAAGCATATGTGAAATGACCAAAACGCCCTTTCGGGGCATAGTTTGGCCATAAATGATAAACCACACATATGTATGATATCCTACTGATATAACATCATAAATTAAATATTTTTACAAAATGTTTTTAACTAGAACTTCAGTTTATCTTTAGACCCCTTTTATAAATCTTAAAATGACCAAAATGCCCTTATGGGGCTTAATTCGATTTTAAAACCTTTTCGGGCATACATGTTGATATCCTACTAATGTCATAACATATTTTAAGCATAATAACATATGGAACTTGTATATGACTCATTCGGTTCGGTTTGGTTTAGGTAACTAGTTTGCATGAATTAACCGAAACGGGTCTAACCTTGTCATCTAAACTTCAAAATCCAGAATGTATTTAGTTTACCCATATTATACAAGTCTTCATACTTGTTGGGTCTAAATAATATTCCATTCCGGTCACCGCTTAATCTAGCGTTTCGTAATGTAAAGCTTCCTTAAAACTAACCGGTCTAAGTCCTTGAATTAAATAAGACCCGTTAGAATCCTAATAGGTTAATAAAACCTTCATTTCAGATTAAGAAGCCTTGGTAGAAGATACCTAGATAAAGTCTTAAGTTTTATACATGGCTGAGTAGCATTTCTTGTATTATTAACTCAGGTAAATACTTTTAACTTATTTTCCCTTATACGGGCTTGGGATATGGTAAATTATTACCGCTTGGTTGGGTATGAGATCATTTAATCGGATTGTGATTTAATAAATATTCATAACCCGTTTTAATCTGTTTTGTTTGATAACATAAACATTGGGGGTTAATGACCTTGTCCTGGATATCCTCGGCTCATTTAAATTATTAATGACCACGACCTATGCACGGGGTGTAGGCATACACCTGACAGATGCAAATGCTAAATAATAAATAACCCACAAGTTGGGGATAACTCCTTTGTGGGTTTTATAAGTGGCGAGTCAGTTAATCATGTCCGGTTTCCAAACCGGCCCCAAATGTATGACAAACATATAAAGCTGTATACAAGATTTTAAATGAAATTGTCCCAAGTTATAAAAGAATTTTCGCGCCTTGTGCATTTAAATCAATTTTCATAAATGTTTTCAAATGAGTCAGTTAATTGTATTTACCAGTGAAAACTGACGTATTTTCCAAAGACTAAGTGATAAGTACCTCACGAACTAGGCTGGAGCTACTTGGCATTAATGAAGAGGATCTTGCAAATCCCTAGATGCCTGAAGTCTGTCAAACTTTGTTTTGTGTACTTATTTAAATGGTCCGCCTGTGGATATCTTTTACAACTGCCTATATATTCTTTCGTTTGAACTTTGAACATTTTGGGTTGTAATTGTAATTAAACTTCCAAGCCTTCCGCTGTGCTATATCTACGTTTAATTGTTGATGATGATATCAACTACGTCACGATACTCCATACCGGGCCCACTGGATTATGTGGAAATATTGGGGGTGTGACAGGTTGGTATCAGAGCCAACATTGAGTGAATTAAACACTAGCCATTTGTGTTTAATCTCAATGACACAGTAGTACATTCCTTAGACTTTCGAGTCTAAGCAAATGACCTAGGATTATTCTTAATCTTTATTTGGTTTATATATGTTGTTTTCTTGATTTTGACAGGTTTACATAAAAGGATGCCGCCACGTGTAAGAGGTAGAGGAAAAGGTCCCATGAGAGGGGGACCATCCAGTCAAGCAGGACCCTCTCACCGCCGTACGCCTTCGGCATCTTTTCAGCTCCGATCCTTATGATGATTGGAGGCATTCACTCGAGCCTGCGAGGCGATATGTATCATTAAGCACTTAGCCGTCTTACCATCATTCTTTCGGGCCGCCACAACTAGACAAGCCCCAACATTCGCATCATTCGCAGCATTCGTTGCACTCACACCATTCACACTCTTCACACCATTCTTCACATCATTCTTCTTCTCACCATTCCCATTCACAGGGTTATTTTGACCCTAATGAATACCTTAACTCACCAGCGGGATTCAACCCGTTGGGCCCTAAAGACCACTTCTCACAAGACATGGACTTGGATGAAGATCCGGATCCAGAAATGCCACCTTCTGGGACGCCTACGCATTCCATAGATATTTCAAGCGGTTCTTCCTTTGCGAGATCTCCTAATCAAGGTCTCGATGAATATAATGAATGGTGGGGGCAATGGAAATTTGCAAACACCCCTTCATACCACAACACCCTACCACAACCACCATTAGAGGAGCCGCACTTTGAAGCGGTGACACCACCACCACTACCAGCTGAGGAACCACCTCAGCCACCTCCCGAACCACCAAGACGGAGGAGAAACGCACGCATATCCGTGCAAGGGGGACCAAGATTTAGCTCCCCTCAAGCTTCTAGCAACTACCCTCCAATCCCTGAAGATCCACAAATAGGTGGACCTTCACATGCTGTGCCGGAAATCAACGTTACACAGGCCACCTTTGCACCACCGCCACCTCCAGTGGGTTATGAAAACCCAATACCTACCTACCCAGGTTTGACTGGGTATAACCCATTGGAGCCACAAGCTCCTACCGGTTACAATTATCAACTTCCTGCTTACGACCCATACGTCGAAGTAGTTAATTATAATCCCCTCAATCCTTCGTCGTTTCCACCTGCATACCCAACTAGGTATCCTGTTCAAGGGTATCAATACCCTCCACCTCAGCCACAACCTCAGCCACAACCTCCACAACAACAACAAGAAGAAATTTTGCAAAGGGTGTAAGAAGTGGAACGTAGGGTGGATATAGGCGAAAGGAACACCCATAAGTTCTTTAAAGGTCTCGTAAAACTTATCAAGGGAAAGAAGCATGACAGTTGAAGACCTTTATTTTATTTTATTTTGTATTTGTTATTTAAATTAAGTCCCTACTTGGACATTTCTTTCTGTATCAGTCCCTGCGAGGACTTGTTTTTCTTTTTAGTCCCTGCGTGGACAATTTATGTATTTCAAAGACCCGTTTAGGGTAGTTTTGTAGTTTTAGTATTATTAATGGAATTTTTCTTTTGAAATTCATACATATGTATTTTCATTACATCAGCATGCAAACAATCATTTCAATTTTAATTGATCTGCTTAAGAAATTTCAAAAGATGTTCTTAAAGTATAACCTAGCCAAAGTATCAATGGCTATGATGGTATAACCCTCTTAAGACAATAAATCTTTGTTAACATCCAAAAACATGTTAACGCTCCTGGCAGTGGGGCTTGAGAAACCACACTAGCCTTCAAAGTACTTGGATTTGTAGGATCGTTTTCAGACCCGAACGAGTCGATCAGAAGAGTTTTACTCAGAACGGAAGGCGGAAACAGACATTCTAAGGTCAATTCAGCAAGATTATCACTTTAAACTGTCGTTATATTGATTTCACAATGATTTACAGTGAGACGACACTTCGGCAGCACTTCGTTGCACAAACCAGAACTGTTACAAATGACTTGACACTTAAGGTATTTATAGGAAGTCTAATTTCGCTTGAAGCTGTCTCAAGCGGAATCACTTTCAAGTGATTTCGCTTGAAATGATCCAACATTAGTTCAAGCGGAATTACCTATAAACACAATTCCTTGATTTCCGTGCCATGATTCATCTATACATATACAAGACTCGATACAAGACGAAGTCGACAGACGCATGCACCAACAGACTCCCCCTCGAATGTTGACGAGTCTTAAAGTGTCGAGTCTTCGCATCTTCAGTCTTTATCAGTCCTTTCGAACTCTTTGAAGTATCTTGACACTGTAAAGCATCCTCAAATCTTTCTCTTCTCTTTTCATCACCAACAGACTCTTCTCGAACAAATAATCTTCAATCCCAGAATCTCAATCTGGCTCTATCTTCTCTTGATCAGATCTCTTGATTCCCTAAGTTCATCAGTATCAGCAGTTCCAGAATCGTAACCTGACTCACACTTTCTACAGGTACAGAATCGATTTCTGGCTCTATCCTTCACAAAAACTCTACCTAACAATAAATTTTCTGATGACCACTTGTATGAATTTAATGATTTAACATTTAAAAATACTGATAAACCATTTTAAGGAATTATTCAATCAAAGAATGTTTTTACAATATTAAACTTTCTTTTCAAACAACACTCTCCCAAACCATTTGTTCATCATGTCTAGCACTTGGAATTTTGAAAATCAGCTTTCCAACACCAGTTGTCGAAAATCTTTTTGTATTTTTCAAAATTTATGCTAAAACACACTAAAATCTTTTTGGATTTTTGAATAAAAAGAAATGCAATAAATAAATATATACAAACAATATTTTTGTGAGTTTGTGTAAGAGGATCATATCAGTTTATGAGACAAATCACTAACACTGTTAAGCTTTAAACATTTTAAGTTTTAAACGATTCACATAGATTGACGATATATTTGTCCTTTTAAACTCAATCTAAAAACTTTCAAAATACTTACCGATACGTTTAGGTATATTAATTTTGCACTAAAATCTTATGGACCCCACAATCTCTGCATATCCCCTCATCATGCAATACACTAACTCAAGTACTGCCTTTAAACTTTTATCAACTGTGATTAGTGTGAAAACAAAGCAGAATGTTTAAACATTAACAATCAGGTCGATCTTTCGATACGCAGAGAAAGTCCAATGTTTAAACAAAATAAGAAAAATAAAACAAGTTGAAGTTGTTTAGGCTTTAACCACCAGGTCGATACTTCCGTATACACAGAGATGATCCAAAGCTTAAACGAAACACCAAAGAAAATAAAGCAGAACGTTTAGGCACTAACATCCAGTCCGATACTCACGTATACGCAGAGGACGTCCAATGCTTAAACAAAATAAAGAAATAAAACAAGTTTAAATCTTCGCAAAAAGAAATGCACAATCACAGTGACTTTTTTAGCAAAGTTGTGAAAGTTCACAAACTTAACCAGTTTTATGTCTTTCGACAATCAGCGATTACCGAGCAGGCACACAATCAAGAAGGACAAAACTAAGTACTATGCTTTCAATCATGTTTTCCACTAGAACTAGGCTTTTTCGTTTAAGTTTGTATCGTTATCGCAAATCTACTAGTCTAGCTGAGCCTACCGTCACATCTTTAGTGAGACCGTTTATCACATTTTAACTTTCCATTTCTTTAGCATGCTGTGACAGTCCAACTGATGTACTATCATTTCCTCTTTTATACAACAAAACTCATTTTTGCATTTTATCATGTTTTTTGGATTTTTCAAATTTTCAAAAGTTTTTGAATTTTATGAAATTTCTTACTCCCCCTAAAATACAAACACATTTAACGGAAATTTGAAAACAAACTGTACAATAATTTGACAACTGATATCAAATCGCTTCAATTCGCCATCCACTTGGCATAAACAATCAGAACTCCCCTTTTCAACAAACTATTTTCCCATTGATTTCAAAACACTTAAGTTTGTTTTACTCAAATGGTTTTTCCGGAAAATAAGTTTTGTTGATTAATTTTACCAATTGTAGGTTAGGGGTTTGGTTCATCATATTGTTCTACCAACCACTTGTAAGAAAATCAAGTACAACTTAATGTCCCTGATTTACCACTTGTAGATGAAAACCTTCTTTTTCAACCACATGGCTTACCAACCAATACCACATGTAAGTTGAATTCTCACGATGCCGATACCTACTCCACACTTACCAACCTGGGAGTTCCGGCAAGTCAGGTATTTTATTCAAAGAAAATATCCACCCAAGCCTGACCAGCCTTGGGTGTTACCGAGTTACCAACACTCGGTTTCTTACCATTCATCTTCTTCTCATAGAACTCTTTAACCCCTTTGACTTTTCTGTCAACCATTTTTCCGAAGATATGTTTCACTTTGGAATTAAACGCTTTTTCAACATCAAATTCTTTCTTTTCAGAAAAAAACTGATTTGAAATCTCAACTTTACCAATTTTCTTTTTAAAATTTTTAGCCCGAAGTGGTGGAAAATTCACATCATCCACAATCGGCACTGATTTTTCACCTTTAACCCCAATTTGTGGCTCCTCTGATTTTGTGGAATCAGATTCATTGCCTGAAAATAGCTCCTCTGATTTTGACGAATCAGAATCATTGCTAGAATTATCATCAGATTTCTTAACAACCCACTTTTGGTTGTCAAGATTTGCTCTTCTCTTGTAAAACCTGTTTGAACATTCACCAATTTCAAATTTAGAGTTTTTGAAAAGTTTAGATCTTTCAATTGGTGGTTCAAACTTAACCAATTTTTCTTTCAGTTTGCGAGACACTCCCTGTTTTTTCTGAATTGCCTTAGAACAATCTTTGGCAATATGTCCAACTGTGTTGCATTGGAAACATGTTCTCGTTTCTTTCTTCTGATCAACAAACTTCATCTCTTCTTGCTTCTTCGCAAGGAATTCTCTGTTCGATTGCTTCCAGAATGGACTATTTTGTTCTTCCTCGGCACTACCTCCTGAAACAAATACTATTTTTGATTTAAAATCTCTAACATGTTTTTCATTTTTATAATTTTCTGGAGGAATAAAACCAAGACCTTTCTTTTTGAAATTACCGTTATGGTTTGGTTTCTTTCGATAACCAGAACCAGAACTGTAACCTTTTTTCTTGTTTTCTCTTTGTTGAACTCTTGAGGTGTACTTTTTAGGTTTTTCCGAAAGATTTACATCTTTTATTTCAGAAATATTAATTTCTGTAAGTTTGAAAACCTTTTTTATCATTTCTGTTTTGACACCTCTTATTGGAAATTCCTCATCAGAATATAATTTGTCGGAATCATTCAAATTATAAGCCACTTTAAATTAGATTTTGATAGAAGAAATTCTTTATTGTAAACCCTTTTGCCCTGTTTGTCTGTTTGACTCGGAGTGCTGCACTCAGACTTTGACTCTGACATTGACTCCGATTTTGACCTCTCTGTTTCATCGTTATCTAACACATGATCCACCACTTTCTTCATCAATTGAGATTGTTGATCAGTGCCAGACGATGTAAAAGTAACATCAATATTTTCTGGCAAATTAACTGAAGACTCCGACTCCCACTGTAAATTTGTTGCCTTTTCGACTCTTTCTGAATTTGGATTTCTCGGAAAATATCCATTTTCAAGCGGGGGCGGACACTTGTTGTAACTGGCACTGTGTTTCTTACCAGATGTCTTTACTTCAGTATCCTTCTTCTTTTCTTTCTTCTTTTCAGGAGTGTTTTCTTCAGATACCTTCTGATCTTCAGTTACTTCATCATCTTCAAAAACCTTCATGCCTTCAACAGTTAGATAAATCCTGTCAATAACATAAGAAGTACATGAGTAACTTTTTAACAAACGGTTTACTCTCTCTGTTTCAATTCTTTGCGTTTCTAGTTTTTGTTCAAGCATAGCACACTTTTCAATGTAGTTGTTCATCACTTTCTGCTTTATCATGAAAGCTCCTTGAAGTGTTTTCATTGCTATTGCTTGTTCTTCACTTGATTGATTGTACTGATTCATTGATTTGTTCAGAACGTCGTACGATTCCTTCAACCTGTTTATGTTGTTCATCAATTCACTGTTTTTCTTCTTTATGATCTCACAGGTTTTACAATTCACCGGAACATTTTTATCGTTAGCTTCTGCATCAACGTTGAACTTTGGAAATTCCACCTTTTTTATTATCACATGTATTTCTTCATCATCACTGCTAACTGGTGTTTTGACCTTTTTCTTCTTTTTCTTTTTAACTTTTTCATCATCACTATCACTCTCTGCCATCATTTTCAAAAGTGCTGCCATTCTTCTTGCATAATATTCTCTATCATCATCACTATCTTCTTCAACTCGAGCAACAAAGGCTTTGTGATTTGAAGTTTTGTTAGGATCATAATCATCCCAACTGAAACCTTCCCAGTTAAACCCTTCTGGTAATTTTTCATCATCTTGGTTTATCAGGCATGCTTTGTTATCAGCTGAAATATATTTGTCCCAGCTGAAACCTTTTGTTGGCTCTTTGTCATCCTGATTCACCATACAAGCTCTCTTTGAAGATTCTTCAATTACTTTTCTTCCATGAGCCACTTATGGTTCTTGTTGTTGTTGTGCAACTTGATGATAGATGGCCTTCCGGTAATAATCATTGTTGTTGTTAAACGGATTTTGAGCTCCACTTGCTTCGCGTTTTTTGCACTCCCTCTTGAAGTGTCCTTTTTCCCTGCAACGAAAACAAGTGACTTTAGATTTATTAAAACCCAAAGTAGAAACATTAGCTTCACGTAAATCATTTCTTCCTGTGATCTGCTTAAATTTCTCAGCTCGTCTTAACACACTTGCCAAACACCATTTAATATCCATTAATTCCATCTCTTCAGCATCTATTTGATCGTAATCCTCTTTTGTAAGCATAGGATTCCCGATCCGACCTGCAACAAAACTACCATAAGATTCCAACACAGTTCCCAACAGAGACATGTGACTCTTAGCAATCTCTGCTGAATAATCCTCATTATTCTCAAGATTCAAAACAAAGTTGCATTGTAGCTTTTTGCCAATTTTGGTTGTTGAAATGTTCGGATCAAATGATGGATATGATGAAAAACTTGTGTTGCTGTTTGATCCTTTAGAAGAACTTCCTGATGAACTCTTAGCATTGAAAGCTATCTCAATCTTTGGTGACATGTTGGTGGTTTTATCACTGACACCACCTTTGTAATAGAGTCCAATGTCTTGTTCACCGTCAAAATCTTTCATTCTTATAACCTTTCTCTGTTCCATCTCCTGAGCCTCAATCTTTTCAATGAATTTGCTCAATGTCAGACTACTAAAACCTTTCTTGTTCCTCAACATCATGAGATATGTTCCCCAAGTCTCATATGGCAAAGCATCAGCTAGCTTCTCAATCAACTCCTCATTATCTTTCTCGATGCTCAATCTCTTCATGTTGGCTAGCAAATTGCAGTATCTCTCAATGATTTGCTTTGTACTTTCATTTTTCAAACCACGGAACAGATCAAACTCTTTCTTCAAAAGTGATTTCTTGTTTTTGACCATTTCTTGACTTCCAACAAACTTCGATCTTAAAGCTTTCCAAATTGAATAAGAAGTTCCATTGCGTTGCAATAAAACCAAAATATCTTCCTTCACAGCTTGTTGTAGTAGACTTAGCATCATTTTCTCATCTTTGTATTTCTTTCGATTTTCGGCACTCAGATCTTTAATTGCAATAATCTCCTCATCATCAGTCATCGGTCTAACATATTTCGTCTCAACACATTCCCAAGCATCTAAGTAATTAACTTGTACCCAGTTCTCAAAACGTCCTTCCCAACCCTTATACTCCTCGATGTTCATGAGTTTAGGCGGTTTTTGCATAGTCCCTGTTTCATTTTCCAACATCGTGTTCTGTGCAAGAGTAATCGGGGTAACTGGTGTAGCGAATGCGTTATAAAATTCCTCGTCCATGTTTCGGTTTTCAAGAAATTGTCAAACAGTGTTTTCAAGCGAAATAACACTTTGAAGCGGAATACCCTTTCAAGCGAGATATCTAATTTCGCTTGAATACACACCTTTTTCAAGCGGAATAAGGACCTTGAAGCGGAATCAGTGATTCAAGCGGAATCACTCAAGCGAAATTACCCAACTGAAGCGGAATAGCAAGTTTCAAGTGAGATCACGATGAAATTTCAAGCGGAATCCCGGTTTCAAGTGGAATAAAGCTCTAATTTCGTTTGAAATGCTGCTGATGTCATCAATCTCAAGCTGTTTTCAAGCGGAATTATGAAAAATACCAGTTCTAGATCGATTTTAGGCCTGAAACTTTCAAGGCTTTGTTAAAACACTATTACGCAAATTCTGTGAAAATTTTAGCCGATTTTAACCGTGAAAAATTGTTTATCTTGAAAAAGAAGGTGTAGAAATCAGAATTTGCAGCTGAATTGGTAAGAACTCTTCCTCCTGAGCTCTGATACCACTTGTAGGATCGTTTTCAGACCCAAACGAGTCGATCAGAAGAGTTTTACTCAGAACGAAAGGCGGAAACAGACATTCTGAGGTCAATTCAACAAGATTATCACTTTAAACTGTCGTAATATTGATTTCACAATGATTTACAGTGAGACGACACTTCGGCAGCACTTCGTTGCACAAACCGGAACTGTTACAAATGACTTGACACTCAAGGTATTTATAGGAAGTCTAATTTCGCTTGAAGCTGTCTCAAGCGGAATCACTTTCAAGTGATTTCGCTTGAAATGATCCAACATTAGTTCAAGCGGAATTAAAACATGTGATTTCGCTTGAAATAGTTATTGACCATTTCAAGCGGAATTACCTATAAACACAATTCCTTGATTTCCGTGCCCTGATTCATCTATACATATACAAGACTCGATATAAGACGAAGTCGACAGACGCATGCACCAACAGGATTCTTCCAAGCCCTTACATAGCCTAAATAATCAACGTGAATGATGGCTAATAACATCGAATATGATGTCTATACTAAAACATCCATTAGAGATGTTATTTTTTCCGCCTATGGGCCAAATTATACTGTGTTTCATGATAAAGATAGTTATAGTCTATAACTTTTTGTCAAAAGGCGATGAACTATGTTCGACCCTTAAAAGCTTCGATCTAAAAAGATCATAAATATATTTCAAAATTGTCCAAGTGACAAGGCCTTTTTGTGCTATCTAAATGTCCTTAGAGACAAGCCTTTTGTGGTATATAAAAATGTCTATACGACATTGACAGCTACGACATATGTCCCATGTCTGATATATATAAGGGATTATATCCTATTTAAATGTCTTTGATGGTTCATTTGTAACCTAGGCTAATTATAATAAAATAATTTCAAACATACTTCCCTCATAAATATTAAACTTATTCGCCTATATGGTTATTCTGTACCATGGCTATTCAATCGTCAAATACGATGGTTCATTATATGATAACTGAACAAATTATTATTACTGATTTATAGCATTCAAATCTACAAAATGGTTGGCTCAGATGAAGCTGATAGTCACCTAGTTGATGGGAATAATAATACAAGATTGAATGTTACTGGCGCGGAACTGCAAGCCATGATAAACACATCGGTTACTAAAGCTGTGAACGAGGTACTTAAAGTGTCAAGTGATGCTCATTCGAAAACTAATTCTAAGTGCCTCTCAAAACCGCATACATCGAGGAAGGATGAATCTGAACATTCATCCAATCAAAAAAGTGAACCCCATAAGCAGATTGTGTTTGATTAGGCTCCCGGGTATAACAAGGGATGTACTTACAAATATTTTGTCTCTTGTAAGCCAAGAGATTTCACAGGGGAAAAGGATCCATTGATTGTATGAAATGGCTTGATGAGATGGAGACAGTTGTTGACATAAGTGGGTGTGCCAAGGAGGACATTGTGAAGTTTGTGTCCCAGTCCTTTAAAGGAGACGCCCTGACATGGTGGAAAGCTTTATTGCAATCCACGGGGAAAATTCCTTTGTATAACCTCACTTGGGTTAAGTTTGTTGAGCTTGTGAAAGATACTTACTGTCCACAGCATGAAGTGGAGAAGGTGGAGACTAATTTTGCTCACTTTGGTTATGAAAGATCTGGATTGCAGGTCCTATGTTACCAGTTTTAACTCAATGTCCAGACTCGTTCCATACCTGGTCACTCCAGAGCCTAAGCGCATTGCGCGCTTCATTGGTGGTTTAGCCCCTGAAATCAAGGGGAATGTCAAGGCTTCAAAGCCTACCACTTATAGATCGGCAGTAGACCTATCTTTGTTGCTTACTCTTGATGTGATAAGGAGTAAGTCTAGGAAGACAACGGAGGAAAGAAAAGAGAAAGAGAGAGGATGATCAATCCCACCAGTCAAACAAAAAGAAGAAGGGAAACTCTGGGTTTTAGAAAGATCAGTCTGGTAACAAACCCCGGTGCAAGAATTGTGATAAAAGGCACTTCGGGAAATGCACCCTAGACCCACAGGCCAAACCCTGTGGGATCTGTAAGAAGACAGGGCACAAGTCTTTGGAGTACCAGAATTTGAAAGATGTAACCTGCTACGGTTGCAATGAAAAAGGGCACATCAAGACTAACTGCCCAAAGAACACCAAGAAGCCTGATGAGGCAAAGAAAACGAATGCTAGGGTGTTTCAAATGAATGCCAAGGAGGCGGTGAATGATGATAAAGTTATAACAGGTACCTTCCTCATAAATGATATTTATGCTAGAGTTTTATTTGATTCAGGTGCAGATAAGTCTTTTGTAGACCTTAAGTTTAGCAAATTGTTAAATCTGCCTATTAAAACTCTAGACATTAAGTATGAGGTAGAACTCGCTGATGGTACCTTAGAAACTGCCTCGACTCTTCTTGATGGATGCTTTATATCCATTAAGAATCATTCAATTCCGCTATCTCTTTTACCAATGAAATTGGCTGGGTTTGATGTAGTTTTAGGCATGGATTGGTAGTCATGTAACTAAGCCCAAATTTCCTGCGATAAGACACTAGTCAATATCAAAACCCCATCTGGTGAGTCGATCACCATTCATGGAGATACACACTATGGATTGCCCGATAATGTATCCATACTTAAGGCATCCAAGTGTTTAAAAAGTGGATATGTCATCTACATGGCACAGGTGACAATGGACAAGCCAAAAACAAAGATCAAAGACATTCCAATCATTTCTGAGTACCCAGATGTCTTTCCAGACGAGCTACCTGGATTACCTCCTGAGAGGCAAGTAGAGTTCAGGATCGTCATCATGCCTGGAGCAGCACCAGTGGCTTGAGCTCCTTACCGCTTAGCACCAACTGAAATGAAAGAGTTGAGAACCCAATTAGATGAACTTCTGGAGAAGGGTTTTATACAACCCAGCTCGTCACCTTGGGGAGCACCCATACTATTTGTAAAGAAGAAGGATGGTTCAATGCGTCTGTGCATTGACTACCGTGAGCTAAACAAAGTGACAATCAAGAACCGTTATCCATTACCCAGGATCGATGATCTGTTTGATCAACTCCAAGGGTCAAGCTTTTTCTTGAAGATTGATTTAAGGTCGGGGTATCATCAAGTCAAAGTTAGAACTGAAGATATACCTAAAACCGCGTTTAGGACAAGGTATGGCCACTATGAGTTCTTAGTGATGCCTTTCGGGCTCACTAACGCACCTGCAGCATTCATGGACCTCATGAATCGAGTCTGCAAACCATACCTAGATAAGTTTGTCATCTTCTTTATAGATGATATACTTATACACTCTCGTAATCAAGCTGATCACGAGAAACACATTCGGTGCATCTTAGGATTGCAACAATAGGAGAAGCGTTACGCTAAATTCTCCAAGTGCGAGTTCTGGCTTTGCGAAGTCCAATTCCTTGGACATATTGTAAGCGAGTGTGGTATCCAAGTGGATCCCGCTAAGATAGAAGCAATCATGAACTGGGAAGCACCTAAGACACCTACTGAGATTCGCAGCTTCTTAGGATTAGCAGGTTACTACAGAAGATTTATCGAGAACTTTTCAAGGATAGCCGCACCTCTAACTACTCTAACCCGCAAGAATGTAAAATTTGATTGGGGCCCTAAACAGCAGGAGTCTTTCGAGATCCTCAAACAGAAGCTGACTAACGCTCCATTACTAACCTTGCCTGAAGGTATAGATGAGTTCGATCTCTACTGTGATGCTTCGCACACTGGCATGGGATGTGTACTTATGCAAAGAGGCAAAGTGATTGCCTACGCATCACGGCAACTTAAGGTGCATGAAAATAATTACACCACCCACGATCTGGAGTTGGTTGCCGTTGTGTTTGCACTTAAGTTATGGAGACATTACCTGTATGGAACTAAATGTGTGATATACTCAGATCACAAAAGTCTCCAATACTTGTTTAATCAGAAAGATCTCAATATGATACAGCGTCGTTGGATGGAAACTTTAAATGACTACGATTGCGAGATTCGCTACCATCCTGGCAAAACGAATGTAGTCGCAGATGCATTAAGCAAAAAAGAAAGAGTTAAACCTATACGGATAAATGCCAAGCGTATCAAACTTAGAAACAGCTTAAATGTGAGGCTGTTAGCCGCTCAAAAGGAAGCTGTACGGGAAGCTAACCTTCCAAGCGAGAAATTAGGTGCAACTATTGAACAGTTGTCACCTGGTAATGATGGAATCCTCAGATTAAATGGTAGAATCTGGGTTCCTATTCATGGAGGACTTAGAGATATAATCCTCCAGGAAGCTCATAACTCCAGATACTCAGTTCACCCTGGGGGCGACAAAATGTAACAAGATTTAAAAGCAAACTATTGGTGGATGGGTTTGAAGAAATCCATAGCCACACACGTAGCTAAATGTCTGATGTGCGCTCAGATTAAAGCCGAACATCAAAATCCATCAGGATTACTACCACAGTTAGAACTTCCCACATGGAAGTGGGAGATGGTAACCATGGATTTCTTTACCAAGTTACCTAAAACAAGGCATGGAAATGATACATTATGGATCATAGTTGACAGACTGACTAAGTCAGCTCATTTCTTACCCATCAAGGAGACTCATAGCTCCGATAAGTTAGCTCAGTTATATGTGGATGAGATTGTGTCTTTCCACGGAGTGCCAGTATCTATTGTATCCGATAGAGAAACTAGATACACTTCTCATTTCTGGAAAAGTTTCCAACAATCGTTGGGCACCCGTTTGAATTTTAGTACTGCTTACCATCCTCAAACGGATGGGCAAAGTGAGCGTACAATCAAACATTGGAAGACATGCTTTGTGCATGTGTTATTGATCTAGGTGGTAGTTGGGATGACCATCTTCTCCTAATTGAGTTCTCCTACAATAATAGTTAACATACCAGCATTCAGGCTGCACCTTTCGAGGCCTTATATGGAAGAAAATGTAGAACGCCCGTTTGTTGGGCAGAAGTTGGAGAAGCTCAATTATCAGAACATGAGATAGTCCTTAAAACAACAGAAAAGATTGTCCAAATTCATGATCACTTAAAGGCTGCCAAAGACAGGAAGAAAAGCTACGCAGATAAGAGGCGCAAACCTCTAAAGTTTGAGGTAGGAGACAAAGTCTTACTAAAGGTATCACCCTGGAAACGTGTGATGCATTTTGGTAAGAAGGACAAACTAAGCCCAAGATACATTGGACCATTCAAGATCATCGAATGTGTCGGGAGTGTAGCTTATAAGCTAAACTTGCCTGAGAGGCTTAGTGGAATTCACAATGTGTTCCACGTCTGTAACTTAAAGAAGTGTCTAGCTGATGAATCGCTAGCAATGTCTCATAAAGACGTACAGATAGATGAAAGCCTGAGGTTTGTTGAAAGACCTATATCGATCGAGGATCAACAGGTTAAAAAGCTCCGAAGGAAGCATGTACCGATTGTGAAAGTAAAATGGGATACCCGTAGAGGCCCTGAGTATACGTGGGAGGTTGAGTCCACTATGTGACAAAAGTACCCTCACTTATTTCAGTAAATCTCAGGGTCGAGATTTCTTTTAAGGGGGTGAGGATGTAACACCTCGTAAAATTGTGTCCAATTATATGAAGACACGTGTTCTAAACCCTAAACGTGTAAAAGATTGAATTACAGGGACGAAAGTTGATCAACATGCTAAACTCATGCCTTTGATTGACCTTACACGATGTTCGTAGTCTCAAACGAGTAAATAATTGGACATGAGAAGCCGTTTGAAAAGAAATCGAAAGTTTACAAGATAAAGGGGTTAAACGTGTCAACATGTAAATTCTTACCTCTGAGTGACCTTTTAACGAACTCGGGGCCTCGTAATGTTCGATTATACTCTCGAGAATATGTGATAATAAATTTACAAGGTTTCGGTATCATTTGGTGATAATTATAAAAGATTTCAAGAATAAGGGTTAAAAGCATCAACAAGAGAAACTAGTGTTTTTGGGTGACCTTTAACCGAACAAAATCTTAACGGTGTTTATTTAAACCTTCAAGATCATTAAAAACTAACTTTAGGGGCTAAGAATGTCAAAAATGGAAGTTAAATAAAGTTATAAAGGACTAGGGACTGAAACTGCCAAGCTTGAAACTTGTTTAACCTGATTGAAGGAGAGTCGCGGGCCGCGTAAGCCCACTTTTATATCCTTCACGGGCCGCGAGCAAGTGCCCAGTAACGAAAAAACTGGCAGTTGCATGTAGCAGCCTTGCTACCCATACTAACCGACCTTGCATGCTCAAAACTTGAAACCAGGGATTGTTTGATGGTATTTCCTGACACTAGGACACTTGGAATGATCTGAGGATGATCAAAAACACCTGGATTGATCTTAGAACTCCTTGGATTAGTATAAATAGGTGCAATGGGTGAACACTTGAACTTGCACCTTTCAAAATCATCTCTTCTCACTCTCTCTGAGGTTCCTGATCAAAAAGGAAGCTCCTTCTAGTTTAATCTTCGAGCTAGGACCCTTTGTAAGTGTCCTTAGCCACTCTAGTTCGGTTTTTATGCGATTAAAGACCGAAAGTCAAAGTTGCCCCAAAACGGCTTTGACCTTTGGTGTAGACCTAAACGGTCCAGCCATTGTTCGAGGCGAATATGGCTACGTGATCGTAATTAGGTAGGTGTTAATCCCTGTAGGTCCCCTTGACGTATGGATCTTTCACAGAATTGTCAATCCAATCAAGAGTGCGGAATCCTCTTGATCAGAATATCACAGAAACAAGTAGAAGAACAGAAATCAGCAAATCACTTTCAAACCGGGTTTCCATTGATTATCAATCAAACAAGAATTACAATCAATCTAAACCCTAACACAACTCCAAATTCGTCCAAGGCCTTTGCACTCTTACGAATTCTCTCTGAAAACTGTTTTGGCTGATTAACCTAAACCCTAAAGCATAACCTTGTTTATATAACACAAGGTTTGCTACCTGGGCTAGGATAAACCTCATGGACTGCGAATTGGACAAGCCCAATTCGCCCCCATACACCCAATTCATTGGGTTTGGTTAGCCCAAACATTACAACTAACTATTACAAAGCTAAACCCGCTAACTGTCTATCGTTTAACTAATTTACAAGATATCCAAAGACCAAATCTAAGCTGTTGTCACAAATATGCACCAACAAACTCCCCCTTGACAATAGCTTCATAAAATAACTTTGTCTTCAGTCATCTTGCAATCTTCATGTAATCTTGCACTGTCTTTGGTCTTTGGATAGCTTCAGCTTCAATAGCTTCTGTCAGCAACAGACTCCCCCTGAAGGGGTAAGGTCCCAAAAGCCTCATGAAAAGGATTTGAGACCATACCACAAACTGGGTTTTTCAACCTTTTCAACCTTGCGGGGCTGCGCATGGGTCTTATTAAAGGTAGAGAACAATCAGTAACTTACAATCGCGCGCCCAAAGGATAACATTAATCCTTGCGCCTTCCCCAAATTAACAAAGGATCAAAACCTTTTGTACATATACCTCCGCCTAAATATCCAGACTTGGATATTATTTTGCCCAGACCTGGGAGTTATTCATCTGCGTCCACACAATAAGGTGTCACACCAGATTACAACAATAATCTAGAAGGAAATACAATCGTGCACCACCCAGACGGTTATAACCGTCTGGACACGTGTCGTCACCATAGACAACCCTGGAATCACAACGAAGGCATGCAATTGGAGAGTAATCTCCAATTAATCACTTTCCACATGGCGATTCCCCAGCCACAGATCAAACCACGATCCGTGTGCATTCACATCGGATCGAGGCTAATTAACGTCAGATCAAAGGACTCAAACGGAAGAAAAATAACCGCTACGGCGTTAAGCATTTTCCGTTATCTTTTCAATAACAGGTTTTCCCTCCCAAACTCCCGGTTATAAATAAGAGAACTGTTCAGGTATAAACCCAGATTACTCTCACTCTTCCAATACTTATCTTCTCCAATACCAATACTTATTCTCACGCCGGAGTCGGGTCAAGGAGAGAACCCTCTTCTCCCCTTGACGAGGCTAACGGTGTTCTTTTTTGCAGAATCACCGGAGAAGGAATTCCGTTACAACTGAATCAACAGAGAGAGAGCTAACCTTTTATGCGGATTCAAACCCCCTAACTATCTCGGTTCCGACCATTTAGTTAGTGTTTCTTCATTGGCGCCCACCGTTTTCTCAGTTTTTCTAGTTTCCATCTCGTTCGATTCAGTTCATTCCGTTTTCTGTTTTTGCACATGGCAGAAAATTCGTCATCTCACCGGCAACTTGGTCCTCGACCAAACGTCGGAAACAATTTACCAGTTGAAGGGATCGTAGAAGAGGCCTCAGACGATAACGAGGTTCAATCTAATCGAGCAAATGATCCTGTCACTCCAGGAATATTACCAGCAAATCCTACACAATCAATTTTACCACCAGGAGAACCTCCGATATCATGGTATGTCCGGTCCCAAGGAGCATTAAACGCAGTATACACACAGTTGTGTGCTCAAACTGCTCCTGTAACCCAATCTAGAAGGCCGGGGTCAAGAGCTCATGCCTCTCAGCGAGAAGAATCAACTTATGATGATACAAGCAGTTACCGGAGACAACACCATGATGAACCACACACTCGTCGAAGACAATCGGTTCACGACAGGTTGGGTTCCCAACGGGACACTCATACTGATGAATCCGATCAAACATATCGTTTGAGTGCAAATACCAGCGTATTCAACAGACTACAGCCAAAATGCAGACCTCGAGCGGTTTATAACCCTGAGGCCGAGCATAACTATGACTTAGTTTATCGCCCGGATGAAGCGGCAGAAAACTCGAAGTTCATATTAGAGATAGCTCTGGCTCCGTTGGAAAGAGCCAAATTACCATCTAACGTTGGGAAATTCAATGGGTTAACTGACCCTGATGATCATCTAAGAGTATTCACCAGCGCAGGGTTGGTTGGCGGTTGGACTCTTCCGCTATGGTGTCACTTGTTTGTGCAAACACTAACCGGCCCAGCGCGAATCTGGTTTGATAATCTTCCAACAGGACAGATCGAGTCGTGGAAGGATCTGCGAAGAAAATTTTTAACACACTTCAGCCAACAAAGGCGGTCAAAACGTGATACATCTGATGTCATGAACATCTGGCGCCGCGATGATGAGAATCTGGAAGATTTTATTACTAGATACAATAAAGAAGTGTTAGAAATTGGAGGTGTTAGCGAACAACTAATCCGTGCTCAGTTTAAGTACGCGGTTAGGTGTGACGACATGGTCAAGGTGTTATCGGGAACAGAGGGCCTTCCCAAAAGTTGGGAAAAGATAATGGCGGCGGCCAAGGTTTATGCGCAGACCGAGAAAAACCTTACTACAAACAGGCCACCACCACCACACAACAGGCCCGCAGACTTAAGCGCAAATGGTGAAAAAAGGTACAAAAAGTCATGGCGTGAAGCATCAGGAAGTCGATCTTCGGAAGATGGCCGCACAACAACTAACAAATTCTCTGCTCAAAGAGAAAACAAATACGAAAATAGGGAGAGACAGTGGACTCCCCTAACGAAAACCCCAGCAGAGGTACTAAGTACCGAGGATCACCAATTCAAAACCCCGATTCCGATGAAGAGTAAACGTGGTCAAGACCCGACGCAGTACTGCGAATATCATAAGGATAACGGGCACACCACGAACAACTGTATATCTCTGCGCACGGAAATCGAAAAGGCTCTCAAAAATGGAGAACTTACGCATTTACTCCAGAATATGCGCAAGGAGATTAAACAGATTACTCGGGGAGAAGAAGGCTCAAACAAACGGGCTAAGACTTAAAGAACTCTGTACGTTTTCCGCGGAAAAGACACGACTTATCAAAAGCGGGGGAACTATCAGGGAGTAAGTTAAGTCTCATTTAATTATCCAAAAAACTTTGTAACGCCTCTGAGCATTATCCATGAATAAAATTACAAAGTTTCTATTATTTTTGTGTTTACAAAGTGCATGCAATTTCTTTTTAGTAAGAGCAAAAACATTATGGTAGTTTAACACAAAGCTCCATGCGCGGTCAGTGATCCTATCACAAACGACCATAAACTCATACATGGGCTTCATACCAACTTTATTCGCCTTACTCAAAGAAAAAGTAATTGTACTCATGCAAGATATTGTAAAGTCATTCAACAAAAAGAAACCTGCTATTTTTAAGCGTACAAATACGCCCTAGAGAGTTTAGACACGGCAGTGTTTAAAATTCTCGCGCCACAGCGCACCAACAAAACAAGGATCTACATCCTATACAAAAAAAAATGTTCAATACAATCCTATTCAAAATCTTCTCCCCCATCCGGAAAGATTTCCTTAAGTCGCGCAACATGATCGTCCGATTGCAGCGCCACATTTATCAACTCCATCACTGGAAGTTGTAAGTTATTAAACTCTGTCTTCATAGCAGCCAGTGCACTAGCAGTATTAACGCCAAAGGTTGCGGACTTGCTATCCTCCCAGTTAACTTTCAAAGCGCCATTCACATGTTGGGAGCATTCCGCATAACCTTGCGCATAACCATCTCGTCGCGCAGCAACCATCAAATTAGCAACAGTCTTGTCCAGTTCTTCAGAGTTTAAAACAGACTCAGCAACCTATGAAATCAAATAAAGATAAGCATCAAAACAAGCGCATACATAGACAAAAAAGAAGAAAGGAACTCACACATGCAATCCCGCGATCTTTCAACCAGGCCATATCATTCTTCAAGGGTTCAAGCTCGCTTTCCGCTGAAACCCGCGCCATTTCTGAATTCTCCAGTTTCTCTTCAGCCTCAGTTAAACGGCGGGAGGTTTCAGTATTTTCGGAACGCGCAAGCTCCAGATCCTTCTTCAATTGTTCCTGGTCAGAAACCAAAGCGGTAAGTTCCTCTAATTCTTTATCTCTAACGGCAAGAGTGGCTAAAGCTTGTACCTCCCGTTGCTCACTTCGTTCCCTATGAGAACGCGCCTCCATCAACATAGCTTCCATATCAGCTTTTTCTTTCTTCAATCTTTCTACCTCCGCATCTTGATTCTTCAGATTTTCAACCTCAGCCTTGAGGTTATTTATGATATTGCGAAGGTTTGCCTTATCGGCATTATCTTTCTCACAAATTCTTCTCCAATTTTTGCGCTCCTCAGATAAAAGCGCAGCTTCAGCTTCAGCTTTTCTTTTCCAACCAGCGACAGACCATTCCTCAGTCTTACGCTCAGCTTCAAACTTGGCTTGCTCAGTTTCTAATTTAGCTTTCAAATAAGCCACATGTTTCTCATCTTTAGCAAACTTCTTTTGCGACGCCATAAAAGATGCTCGCTCCTTATGCATACTGTACCACTCACGCACTATACGGTGAGTAGTGGAAACATGAGAAGCTGTTTCTGCAAAATAAGACTGATAGGTCTGCCCATAAGGTTGATCTTCCTGAAACTTAATCTCACCAGGCGGAAGTATCCCCTGCAACCAATCTTGGCATACACGCCAATCTGAGAAGGTATCACCTTTTTTCACATTCCAAACAGGAACATGAGGATCAGCAGCATCTTTTTCCACATACGTCCGGTAATAGTACTCTCCCAGGGTTTCTTCTGGACGAATAGGAGACTGCTTCTCAACACCAGCAGATGAACCTGCCTCCTCAGTAGCGGCCTTCTCAGTATGCTCAGGCATAGTTTCAGAAGGTCTAGGGGGAGAAGATGGAATTTTTTCAGCAGTTTCTTTTTCCGGTGTCGGTGGATTATCAGCATCATTTACCACACCCGGCTCAACAATCTGTTCAGTCTCTATATTAGCACAAACGGGCTCCTCAGCCTCAGTAGTTCTCTCAACACCTTCCTCAGCTATATCTAAAGACTCTAACGGGTCCGTAACAACACCGCGCGGCGGGGAAGAGGGAAGCTCTTTATCAACCACAGTTGGTACGTCTATAGGTACAGGAGAAACAGGAATTTCTGGACAAACAAACGTATAAACCCTATCCGATCAAAGAAAACAAAGAACACCAATACATACCAGGAATGGATTCTGAAACGAAAGCATCTAGGTTTCCCTTTCTGGTAATTTTCTTCCTCTGCACTTTCTTGGGAGGTTGACCCTCCGCATCAGCATCAGCTGACTTTCTCTTAACGGCCTTCCTATGAACCAAGCGCTCGGGACTGGAATCCAGATCGATAGGCTCATTTGGGTTAGAAGGAGGAATATCGGCAGAATCCTTCGGTTCTGGCTTCGGTTCCCGCATGGTCACTACAGGAGTAAGACCCTCCAACGAGTCAGAAACCACCACATAGTCACACCTGGAAACAGAAGAACGGCGCGTACCTTTCTTCTCGCCAGCATTTTTCACCTTCAAAGGTTGAGTCTTAACAGTTTCACTTCTCTTCGGCGCAGAAGTGGACATAGTTGCGCGTTTTTTCTTCTCAGGGCCTATGCCCAAATTCAACAACTCACCTACAAAAAACCCAAGACAGAGAAATTTATTCAAAGCAAAAAGAAAAGAAAAACAGATATAAACTCACCAGCACCAGCTGCCGGTTGAACAGATAGGTCCGCATCCTGTGGAAGCACAAAATTCTTCACAATACGGTGATACCAGAGCTCCTCTTCAGGTTTCTTCTTGATAGTCCCCATTCTTCCACCTTCCCTCTTAAAAGCAACAACATATAGAGAAACAACTACATTGAAGAGAAAGCAGGTTAAAAAAAAAAAAAAAAAAAAGAAGAGAAGAAGAAGAAGAAAAGTGACAAAACCCCAATACTTACTATGACCATCCTCAGTGTACACGGGTTTATCGTCACGTTCCATCTTCCAGTTTAAACTCATGCCAGCTCCGACTAGGGCTTTCTCCGGCAAAGCAATATTGGGAACATCCTTCAAATCTTGGTACCAGTTCTCATCAACAGGGGTCTGAATTGATTCAATCGGAACATCGTCCTTCCCTCTTAGCGTCATCTTCATTGGAATTACTCCAGCTTTGATGAAGAAAAATTTCTGTTTCCAATCATGAAATGATTTCGGGGGCTGATGAAGAATTTTCTTTGCAGAAGCCCTCTGAACAAATGAGTAAAACCCTTGGGTACAGTGCATCTGATAAAAAACCCTAAATCGGGGAACGGTTGGCTCCACATGCATCGTTCGACATACAAATTCGAAATGACGAACCCTAACCATACCAATAGGGTGAAGTTGGGAAATATGCAGATTGTAGAATCCAAGAATTTCAAGGAAAAATCTCGTAACAGGCAAACGAAAGTTACCATCCCAGAAAAAATCCCAAAAAAGGGTAATATACCCGGCCGGAGCATTCGCTGCCGTTTGCCCTTCTTCAGGATACAAGGCACCCCAGTTCTCCGGGAATTTAAGATTCTGAATCAAACCCTCAAAAGAAGCCCTGGGCCACTTCAATGGTGGAAGTTCAGTCGACATCTCTTCAACAAGATCCTCTTGAAGTTCTCCGGTTGACATAAGCAGGGGAATGATGGAGAGTTTTTCTTAAGAACAAGGAACAGGGCAAAGTTTTCAAACAAAACAATGATTACAGAGAAGAGGCTACCCAAACGATTATATACCCATCGCAATAAATAGCATCGGTAACCGTCACAGCACTATTCCGGGTACCACGGTTCCCCAAGCAACAGAAAAAGCAGATGTCAGAACATACACGCGTTTACACGCGCGCGTGTAAGACACGGGCAGTAAAAAAACAACTGACAAATGACAGGTTGTCAAAATCAATTTACTATGCTAAGCTTCAAGTAAAAGATTTTCCATAAAAGAAAATCTTTGCAAAATTCAAATCTTCTGACAGAAGCTTTTTTACTTTTTTGCGCCCAAAAACTTTTTCCCTCTCATAAGTCCAGTGCTCCACTTACTTGCATAAGTACAACACTAGACTGGGGGGACTTGAAGGGGTAAGGTCCCAAAAGCCTCATGAAAAGGATTTGAGACCATACCACAAACTGGGTTTTTCAACCTTTTCAACCTTGCGCGGCTGCGCATGGGTCTTATTAAAGGTAGAGAACAATCAGTAACTTACAATCGCGCGCCCAAAGGATAACATGAATCCTTGCGCCTTCCCCAAATTAACAAAGGATCAAAACCTTTTGTACAGATACCTCCGCCTAAATATCCAGACTTGGATATTATTTTGCCCAGACCTGGGAGTTATTCATCTGCGTCCACACAATAAGGTGTCACACCAGATTACAACAATAATCTAGAAGGAAATACAATCGTGCACCACCCAGACGGTTATAACCGTCTGGACACGTGTCGTCACCATAGACAACCCTGGAATCACAACGAAGGCATGCAATTGGAGAGTAATCTCCAATTAATCACTTTCCACGTGGCGATTCCCCAGCCACAGATCAAACCACGATCCGTGTGCATTCACATCGGATCGAGGCTAATTAACGTCAGATCAAAGGACTCAAACGGAAGAAAAATAACCGCTACGGCGTTAAGCATTTTCCGTTATCTTTTCAATAACAGGTTTTCCCTCCCAAACTCCCGGTTATAAATAAGAGAACTGTTCAGGTATAAACCCAGATTACTCTCACTCTTCCAATACTTATCTTCTCCAATACCAATACTTATTCTCACGCCGGAGTCGGGTCAAGGAGAGAACCCTCTTCTCCCCTTGACGAGGCTAACGGTGTTCTTTTTTGCAGAATCACCGGAGAAGGAATTCCGTTACAACTGAATCAACAGAGAGAGAGAGCTAACCTTTTATGCGGATTCAAACCCCCTAACTATCTCGGTTCCGACCATTTAGTTAGTGTTTCTTCACCCCCTAAGCTGATGCATCCAATCACCAAATCTTCAAAAACTTTAGCGTTTGAGTAAACTCCAATTCAACATATGTATAGCAATCTTCAAACTCTTCACTTTGTCTGCAATGTAGAAAGGAGGTTCTACCATGCATCCAATCAAACTCTCACCTCTTCACAGCAACTTCTCAGCAACATACCGATTCAATCTGTATACTATAAAACAAACATCTCGAGAAACCATAAGAATTTTTCAACAGAGTTAAATAAATTATTATTATTCAAGAGATAGTTAAACTGTATCACAGATTAAGCTTTTTCAATCTATCACCAACACGCAAAACTTTTTAATCACACACCCTATAACCCGCATGATTTAAAATTTTGAACTCACTTTCCAACACTGTCTCCCCCTATCAGTAACAATTCCTCCAAGAATAACAGTTTTCCGTACGTTAAGAATTTTTAACAGAAAAAGACACTATTTTTGGATTTTTTTTTATATTTTTGAAAGCAAGTAAATAACAAAAACAATAAACACTCTATTTTTGTGAGAATCACTTGTAAGAAGATCATATCAGCAAAATCAAACTGTTTTCACACAATTAGATAATTCTTTATTTAATTTTTCATGAAAAGCAGTCCAAGACGATTACCAGTATGTTCGTCCACATAAACAAAATGCATGAACATTTCAAGTACCATTACCGTATGATACGTTAAGGTAATTTTATTATACTGAAATACTAGTGTGTCCCACTTCAGGATATACCCCCGCGATCAAGGTATGCACAAAGATTCATCGTAGTAGGTGAGTATACTGAATTCATCCTTTTTATTTTTCAACGTTTAGATAATTGGTGAACAGGTCAGTACTTCCATACAGCAAAGAGACCAAAATATCTAACGAGGGCTATGACAAATACCATTTTTGGTACGATTTATGCATTTTGCATTTTTGAATGACTCTCTATGAGAGCTTCTTCATTTTCAGGGTTTTGGCAATTTTTAGCTCTTTTAAGATATCCTGGTTGTGCCTAGGTCAGCATGTATCTGGATGCAGCAGAAGGACAACCCTGATATCCCCAGATGAAATAACAGTATAAAGACCCAAAACCTCAGATTTTGGCAATCTATCAACGCAAGAATTAAGGTCATTAAACCGTACACCACTGATATGTTCCCCACTCATACACAGTTCATTTAGATTTATATCACATTGGTAAGTTGATTATTTCATGCTTTTTGCCTACTGGTACATCGTATGATGAAGCTGCTATCACACTTAAGCATTTTAATTTCATTTTCAGTGTGACAGTCTAACTTGCTGATGTACTATCATTTCTTCCTTTTCACACAGTGATAACTCATTTTTGATTTTCTATTTTTTTTTATGTTTTTCAATTTTTCAATTTTTCAATGTTTTTGGATTTTTGTGGTTTTCTATTTTTTTTTTATTTTTAAGAAAACAATAAAATATTTACAAAATTCTTATGAAAAACCAGTTATTCAGGATTCCTCATCCCGTTGAGTTCGACTAAATGTTCAAAGCGAGCCCTGTCAAATGCTTTAGTATAAAGATCTGCCAGGTTATCTTCTGTGTCGACTCGATGTAATTCAATTAGTCTCTTTTCAGCACAATCCCGTATAAAATGACGACGTATATCAATATGTTTTGTGCGACTGTGTTTCACTGGATTATTAGTTATTGAAATTGTGGTATTATTGTCTATCATAATAGGAGTACGAGTGAAATCCAAACCGTAATCGCGCATTTGCTGTTGTATCCAGAGAACCTGAGAGCAGCAGCTACCCGCAGCAATATATTCAGCTTCACACGTAGAGGTAGACACACAAGATTGCTTCTTGCATTGCCAAGACACAATCCTGCCTCCTAAGAACTGACAACCACCTGTTGTAGACTTTCTGTTTGACTTGCATCCTCCAAAGTCTGAGTCAGTGTAAGCAACAAAATTCATATCACTATCAGCTGGATACCACAACCCAAGTTTAGGTTTCCCCTTCAAGTAACGAAGAATACGCTTCACTGCTTTCATGTGTGACTCTTTTGGATTAGCCTGATATCTGGCACACAAGCATATTGCAAACATGATGTCAGGTCTTGAAGCAGTCAAATACATTAGAGAACCAATCATTGCCCTGTATTGAGTTGGATCAACGTCTTCAGTACTTTCGTGATCTGGGCCAAGATTGTGATTTTCGCAAATGGGTGTGTTGAAAGTAGAGCAATCATTCAATTTGAACCGACTCAAAATGTCATACACATACTTTGTTTGATGAATGAACATCCCATTCTCCTTCTGTTCAACTTGTAATCCCAGAAAGTAAGACAACTCGCCCATAGCGCTCATTTCGAACTTGCTCTTCATCACCTTCTCCAACTCTTTACACATGTTTTCATCTGATGACCCAAAGATGATGTCATCCACGTACACCTGTACTAGCAGAAAATCTTCCTTCTTTCTCTTGATGAACAGTGTACTGTCAATCTGACCTCTTTCAAAACCATTTTTGATCAGATGTGTAGACAGTGTCTCGTACCACGCTCTGGGAGCTTGATGTAAACCATACAAAGCCTTATCAAGTTTGTACACCCGATCTGGATAATCTGGATCAACGAACCCATCTGGTTGTGAGACATACACCACTTCTTGGACTTTCCCGTAAAGAAATGCACTCTTCACGTCTAGTTGGTAAACTTTAAAGCCCTTGAATGATGCGAAAGCCAGGAACAAACGAATTGCTTCCAACCTTGCTACTGGTGCAAACACTTCATTGTAATCTATCCCTTCTTGCTGATTGAAACCTTTTACCACCAATCGAGCCTTGTTTCGCATCACGATTCCTCTTTCATCCTTCTTGCACCTAAATACCCATTTAGTGCCAATCTCTCTTTCACCTTTAGGAAGGTCAACTAACTCCCAAACCTTCAACTTAGCAAACTGGGCCAATTCCTCTTGCATAGCTTCAACCCATGAATTGTCTTTAAGAGCCATGTGTATGTTTTTAGGCTCCTCTTGGGAAATAAAGCAACTATACAAGCACTCGTTCACAATCCCAGTCTTCTCAATCGTCACAAATAAACCTGTATTCGCTGCTATGCTTCGCCTTGTCTGAACACCTGCAGTAGGATCTCCAAGTATCATGTCAACTGGATGATATCTATTTGCTCGTGTAGTAGCAACAACATCCACTTCTAAATTATCACCCAGGTTTGATCCAACCTCCCCCTGAATGTTCTGATCGGCAAACAGATTAATGAAATCCTCCCCCTGAATGGGTTCAGAGTCACTATCGCTTGAATCAGTATTAGCAGCACCTTGGGAAGTTTCCAGAGCATCTGTCATATCAACATTCGATCTAGGCATGAACTCGCCTTCATCGTCTTCACCAATTATTGTCTGAATCAACTGAGAATCATCTACATTTGGAAACTCAGGAATATTAAATGATTTAAAAGTGCTTTCATAATCATATAATATAGCAGGACCACTCGTTGATTGTTGAGGTTTGTATGTAGTAATTTCAACATTAAAAACAACCTCAATTTTACCAGTTTTTATATTAAAAACCCTTTTATTCGGTGTGCCAGGCACATAGCCTAGAAAGTAGCCTTCGTCAGCCACCTCACCGAATTTTTGTTTATCTTTATTTCGCACAATGGTGCAGGGTAATCCAAATGGTTCAAAGCCTTCTAAGTTTGGTTTCTTGTTAAACATCAATTCATGACAAGTTTTATTAAAACGTTTAACAGTCAAAACTTTGTTTAGGACATAGCAAGCTGTATTCACAGCTTCTCCCCAGAAAAGAACTGGTAGCTTTGAATCTGAAAGCATTGTCCTACCGGCTTCAATCAACGTCCGGTTTTTCCTCTCAGCAACTCCATTTTGTTGAGGTGTATAAGGAGCAGAATATTGATGTTCAATTCCCTTTCGAAGACAATAGAGATCCAGAATACGATTCTTGAACTCCATGCCATTATCACTCCTTATCCTCTTGATCTTTGCATCATGGACATTTTCCAATTTCGTAAAAAGATCTATCAGCATCTCCGCCGTCTCATCTTTTGTACCTAAAAAGAAAACCCATGAATAACGTGAGTAATCATCTGTAACAACAAGACAATAGTACTTTCCACCTATGCACCTCACATTCACTGGACCAAATAAATCCATGTGAAGTAATTCATAAGGGGCATCTATGGAATTTACTGTTTTAGACTTATGAGGTTTCTTGTGTTGTTTTCCCTTTTGACATGGAAGACATTTATCTTCCACCTGAAACCTCTGCATTGGAACCCCTTTCACTAGCTCATTTTTAACAAGGTAATTCATTTTTCGATAGTGAATATGGGCCATGCGTCTGTGCCACAACATCGATTCAGCTTCAGATGCTTTTGATAGTAAACACGCCACAACAGCAGTCGGATCCTTAGCACCCATGTCCATGACATAAGTGTCATTTCTCCTTGACGCTCTCATCACTATCCAATCGTCCGGAATCTTCAAACCTGGTTTCAATACTAATGCTTCATTCTTGGTAAAATGGACCGAGTGACCCTTGTCGCAGACTTGTGACACGCTCATCAGATTGTGTTTAAGCTGCTCAACATAATTCACTTTGTCCAGTGTGATCTTCCCATTGGTCACATTTCCTCGTCCTGTAATTCTACCACCTTTAGCACCCGCAAAATTCACATTTCCACCATCATAATCTTCAAACTCAGTTAACAATCTCGCATCCCTCGTCATGTGTCTGGAGCAGCCACTATCAACATACCATAAGTTGATAATCCTCCTTAGCAGCTCCTGCACACACCAACCAAGAAATTAGTTAGATTGGGGGACCCAAGCCTTAATGGTCTTGGGTCGTCCAAATTCACCAACTACTGGAACATCCATCCAATATCCATTACTCCTAACTGGAGTCTTGGATCTTAGACCTGTTGATGGAATTTGATTTTGATTTCCACTAGGTCTTTGGTCCTGAGGGTTCCTATATGTGTTTGGACTATTTAACCTTTGAAAATTTTGATTTTGATATCTTGAATTTTGATTCCAAGAAGCTTGATTATCATAATTTCTAAAGCCATTGTTATAAAAAGTTCGACCACCATTATTTTGGTATCGATTTTGATATTGACCTTGACTTCTGAAATTATTTGAATTTCCATTAAAATTGTTCATTCTAGGTGAACTGCTTCTAGGTCTCTCATATCTGCCTGGTGGAGATTTAGGCTGAAATCTTTGTTGATTTCTTTGAAAACGAGGAACTTGTGGATTTCCTTTTTCAGCCTTATCTACACCAACAGCAACATTCTCTGGTTGCTTAGGAGCAGATTTCTTTGGAGAGTTAGACTCCTTCTCCTGTTTATCACCACTATTCTCTGGTGACTTCTCTCTCTTCCTCTCACTCACTTGTGCTTCACTCTTTTTGTTAGGACAGCAGCTAGCTACATGTCCCTTTGTGTGACACTTGAAGCACGATCTCTTTTTCGAAGACTTCTTCTCTGAAGCCTTTGAACTAGATTCGGGTTTTGATGATGATGCCTTAGAAGGATTTGGTTCAGTTTGCTTAGTTTCAGAATTTTCTTTGTTCTTATTTTTAGCAAACTCTACATTAGATTCGTTTTCAATAACAGTTGTTTCATCTTTCATGTCACTTCCTTGAACAAAATTAACACTTTTAACAAAAGTTGGATTTTTATTCTTAGGATGTGATGTTTTCTTTTTCAAAACAGGTTTGCTGTTATTATCCTTCTTAGCATCAGCATTCTCAAACACATTTCCTTGACGTGACGTGGACCTACCTGGTGATGTTGACCCAAAGTTCATGAGCTCATCTTCATCAGGCAAGAAAGAATAGTCATGACTAACAGGAGGTGGAACTTCATTGAAACCATGAAATCCCACACTGGATTTGTCATTACTTTTCTTCAAGCCACCCATCATATGTTTCATAACAAAAGTAGAGTCCCTGAATTGACCTAATTTCTTTTCAAGTTCAACAATTTTGAGTTGAGCATCTGACAACTCTTTGCATTTTTCAGAAATCTCTTTTGTTTTCTCAGCCATCATTTCATGAGCTAAGTCTATGACTTGAAGTTTTTCGTTTAGCTTGCAGGTTAATGAGTCAATTTTACTTTCATAACCTTTTATCTTCTTCAAGTATGAAGATTCGTTTCTTTTAGCAAAAAAATTAGATTCTTTAATGTTAGACATCTCGCTACATATTCAGAATCCTCGTCCTATTTCTGCAATTTCTGCTATATTTAAAGAGGATGTATTACTTGATGATGTTATTAATGATGAGGAAGATATCGAAGAGGATGATGAAGAAGATGATGATGAAGTTGAAGAAGATGATGCAGACGATGTATTCTCTGCTAGTAGTCATAGTAATGATGATAATGATGACGATGGTCAAGGTAGTACAGGAATCAAAGTTACTGAAGCATCTAATGAAGAGAATGTCGATGATTATCTTCACGATGATGTGAATGAAGAGCCTGAGGGTGCTACAGGAGAGGGGGAGAACGTTGATGATCAAAATGTTGAAAGTGAAAGATTGATTTTGCGTCTAGAGCCTGATGTAGAGGAAGGAGAAATTAGGCATACTTACACCATGGCTGACATTATTGAGATGACACGTATTGATGATCCTAACTTCAAGTTTGACTTTGAAGAAGAGTTGAATGCTTTTGATATGAATCAACAGTCTGAATATCAGTACAAGTATGTTGATGAAGCTGATAACTATAATCGAGTTGAGGTTGAGGATTGCAGTGATGAAGAAAGTGGGAATGTTGATACTTCTGACTTTCCAACGCTTGTTGAGTTTTTCAGTCAAGCAAACGTAGATGAATTGAGGAGGAAAGTTGCAGAATGTCTGAAAGATAAGAACTTTGATGGAACAACAAAAGATGAACAACAAGAAGAGATGAAGAAATGGTTCCGTAAAGACACTGAAAGAAAGTTTAAGAGGCCATTGAAGTTTTATAAGAGAGACAGGGATGTTTCACTGGGCGACATTATCAGTTGGGGCTATCTACCACAAGTTAAAGTGTATGCTATCCGTCGAGAATATGGTGTTCAGTATTTTGAATATATTCAGGATATCATGTCCCTACCTTGGTGGGATGTTGAAGAGTTGTCAAAGGTTAGAACTCTGGATTATCCTGTAAGAAAGCATGATACACCCATCTGGGGTTTGATGAAATTTGAAGCCTTGAGAGGATTCAAACACTGGAAGCCTCACTACCCAAAGAAAGTGAAGAGGGTAAATCCAGTGACTGGTGCTGAATAGACACTTTTGCATGTAAAGAAGCCTAAAGTGATTAAAAATATTCCAGTGCCAAAGATGGAACAAGATTTCCACAAAGGGTCTGTGTGTTGGGTGTACAGCTGCTTGTCGACTGAAGCTGTGATCACCTACAGGGCTGAAAATGAAATTAGACACATCTTTGTGTATGATCCTTTATGGTTAGTAAATTACTCAGCAAAAGACATTGAATGCTTGTTCGTAAACAAGATCTGCTACAAAGCTGAAGACAAAGAAGAAGCTCTACAGTTCCAGAAAGTGGTAACTATCTGTTTCCAAAAAGGTATCAATGCTGACAATAAATGGACGTCTAAGTGGCGAGAGATTGAGAAAGAGGAAGCTTTGAAGGCTGAGAGAGAAAGAAAAGCTAGAGAAGATAAAGACAACATGCTAAGGCATACAGTTGTACAAAGAATGGCTGCTGAGGAAAAGAAAAGGGTTGAAGATAATGAAAAGCTTAGGAAGCTGTTGCTGAGAAAGCCTAAGCCAAGGGAAGAGAAGTTCAAGTCGCTGTAAAGAAGTGCTGAAGACCTGACTGAAGACTCCGGCAATATCCAAGGGGGAGATTGTTAGTGCACTATGTGTGTGGCCATAGACAGAAATCTAACTGTACATGTAAAGTCTAGTGTCTTCAGTCTGTAAAATACCGGACAGAGATTTAACTAGGTGTCGTTAGGCAATGTCAGGTCAGTATAAGGTATGACATGATACGAAGGGAGCGGATCTGAACAAGAATGATGTCATCATTCTCAATGATGACATCATAGACAATATCATATGCACAATTGATTACGTACGAAATAGCATGTACGTAATAGCATGCACATTTGACTTCGCACGAAATGCATACATATTTGATTTCGCACGAAATACATGCATGTTTGATTTCGCACAAAATGCCAGGATTGTTCAACTATAAATATCAAGTGATCTCATTTCGCACGGAACAGCAATCAGAGAACTAATTTCGTACGGAATACAAGTTCTTCAAGTTCATCAGATCTTCATCAAGAACACCTCCGATTACGTCATGTTGATTAGATTTTGAGTGTTCTTTGTAGAGATCGAGTCGAAACTCTGTCCGGTTGTCGTCGTTACGTAATAAAACGTTGTTTAATTACGGTTTCGCGCACGATTACGGTTCGATTTAAGCTTTTCCGCACGTTAAATCGAATTCATCGCAGATCTAGTGATCGTTTACGATCCGATCCTGTACTCACAGTATTGTGTTAGCCTTAGGAAACGCAAAAATAGTTTTGAACCTTAGGAAAGGTTCCTTTCGTGCGAAGCTGTAGTATGCGGTGTTCGCACAAAGATGTAGTTTTCGCTTGTCCGAGTGAAGGGTCAAAGTAGGTTCGTACGAATCCCCTACTGGGTTCGCACGAAGTGGGCCTGTTGGTACTTAGACTATAGACTAGGTCAATCCTAAGACTCGACCTAATTCCCTATAGTTATGGCTCTGATACCAATCTGTCACACCCCAACTGATGGCGAAAACATTGAGGCGTGGCACTAAGCGAAATAGATTGTCTAAGAGATTCCATAAGAACTGTTAGTGACAATATATTTAACATTAACATCCCATACTACTAACATATAAAGTAATAACAGTCATTATAGATAGCGAGTCTCATAAACAAATAATATTCCGACAACTTAGATTTATTTAGTGGAGTTTCTAGACTTCCTACTTCGTTTCATCACAGCATAGCATCCTATCAACCTGTCACATACATTAAAATAAAGTCAATACATAAAATGTAAAGGTGAGTACACAAGTTTGCGTAGCATATAGTATAGAAAAGCGTTTAACGGACAGTCGGGTTGTGCGAGTTAGTTTTCCAACTTTCGTTTCATGTGTTAAGCATTGCGTTGCGTTTAATCGAGTTGCGAGTGAGTGTTTGAGCGTATAAGCGTTGCGTTGATAACCACAAAACATTTAAACAGATAATCACATAAATAACACACATCACATAAATGCATAAAGTAAATCTGCGTTTCGAGTTTGCGTTGCGTTTGCGTTGAGTTTGCGTTGAGTTTGCGGTGCGATAGCGTTTAGTCTAAACAAGCAATAAAATACATTTATATAAGCGTTTAAATGCGTTCGAAAATATAGTTTAAAATAGTTAACCCATAGCGATAATCGATATCTCAAGAGTACAAGCAATTAAGCAAGAAATGACAGTGACACTAATGACCCAGAAAGTCAGGTTGTTACTGAAACCTTCTAACGATCTTGCACCGAATTTAGTATCAGGATCTATTACCGTGCATGGAGAACCAAAAGGCTCAAGATACTTTAGATTCGGCTTTTGATTATTGAGTAACTCGAAACATGTTTTGTTGTGTCGTTTCACGGTCAACACTCTGTTCAAAGTATAGCATGCTGAGGCTACGGCTTCGCTCCAAAAGCTCACAGGGAGTTTTGAATCAGCTAACATTGTGCGTCCAGCCTCAATCAGCGTTCGGTTCTTTCTTTCTGCTACCCCACTTTGTTGTGGCATATAGGGAGCGCTGAACTCATGCAGAATACCTTTTTCATTGCAGAATTCAGTCATTCTGTTGTTCTTAAATTTTGTGCCACTGTCACTGCGAATTCTTCTGATAGGCAGCTGGTATAGATTTTCGATCTTTCTGAACAACATCAACAAACTCTCAAATACTTCGTCTTTGGACTGCAGGAATAGTACCCACGAGATTCTCGAATAGTCGTCTATCACAACGAGGCAATAAAGATCTCCAGAAATGCTTTTCACATTGACTGGGCCGAAGAGATCCATGTGTAACCTTTCTTGTGGCTTCATGATTGAGTTCAGAAGTTTCCTCAGGTGCGATTTTTTCGTTTGTTTACCCTTTTTACAGCTTATACACTCATTGCCCAAACGGAAATTTTTCAGGTTAACACCTTCCACCAGATCGTTGTGGACTAAGTAGTTCATCTTCCTCAGATGAATGTGATCCATCTTGCGGTGCCATAATATTGACTCTGTTTCAGTTGCGTTGGACACGAAACACTGAGGTTGGTTGGTCGTAGTGTTTGCGACACTCATGTCGAGGACATAGAGGTCGTTTTCTCTCGGTGCCCGCATCAAAATCCATTCCTCGGGGATAACAAATCCTGGCTTAAAGATCAGACATTCTTTGTTATTAAAATGTGTTGTAAACTTTCTGTCACAAATCTGAGAGATACTTAGCAAAATGTTCTCTAGTTCGGGAATATAGTTGACCTTCTCAAATGACACTTTTCCGTTCGTTAAAGTACCTTCCCCGATAATTCTCCCTCCTTGATTACCCGCAAATCCAACATAGCCTCCCTTGAAAGATCTTACATCGTATAATAGGGCTAGCATCCCAGTCATGTGCCTAGAAGCTCCAATTTCCATTATCCATTTCGACAGTATTGACCTCGGGAGCTACTACACCTATCAGACGCGATTAGTTGAATAGAGCAACCCAAGCCTCCTTCGACTCGGGTAGCTGGACATGAATTATAGATAATATGGGAAATTTTTTATCATTTTTCTCTAAACCATTTTCTGTCTCAACTTTAACCTTCTTGATTGAATCAAGTTTTGGAACACAAGGTTGGACAGATTTCGGAACATACTTCTTGACCTATGGAGTCGAAGAAGTTTGTTTCTTCTTTTCACCGATAGAAACTTTAGGAACGAACTTCATTACTGGTGTGGTTGGAGAAGTTTGTTTCTTTTTAGTTTCAGCAACAGAAACCTTTTGAACATTCTTCTTGACTTGTGGAGTTGAAGAAGTTTGTTTCGGTTTTGGTTCAACAGATGTTTTGTTTTGAGATCTAGGCTTCCATGTTTGTTGATATGAAACAACTTTCTTAACTCTGGATTTTGATTCTTTCTTATCATGTTGTTTTGAAGTCTCACCATTTTTCTTAAAACCTTGTTTTACTGGTTGAGATTTGATTTTAGAATCATTCTCTGTGAGTACATTTTGTATGTCCACAGTTAGAAATCTGTCTGTATTTGTAACGTTTAATGTCTTGAGTCTGTGTTATACTGGACAGAGGTTTCACTAGGTGTTGTTAGGCAATGTCAGGTTAGAATACGGTATAGTACGTTAAAAGCAGATGTGACCACACATGTTGTCATCATGATTACATGATGACATCATATCTCATCCATGAGATAATAATACTACCAAATATGAAGTCTTGCATGCATGGAAGTAAAAAAAAGAAGATGTCTGCAAGAAATAGTGATGTATTCAACAAATGAATAATTTCTCACGAATAGGGAATCTCTAATTCGCCCGGATGGCCAAGACCTCATTCGCCGGGATGTGCATGGGCATGTTGATATGGATGGGTGATATCTATAAATACCCTATCTTTCCATCTGGACGAAAGAAATATCTCAAACATATTAGAGAACACAACAAGTCCATCCGCTCCAAACCTTCAAGTTCAGTTCTTCAAAAGTTTATCATCTACAACACAAGAACATCTCTCGGTTTCGTCACGATTCATATATCTGTTCTTGTAGTGTATACGTTGAAACTCTGTCCGGTTCATATTCGAAATAAAGGAAACGTTTATATTTATTATTCGGTGTCTCGATTACAACTCGATTTAACGGATTCCGCACGTTAAACCGTTTAAATGTAGAACTTGTGTTCGGTATCGAACCGATCCTGCTCTCACAAGTTGTATCAGAGCTTGGAGGCCGGATTCGGAGAAGATTATCACAAGATACCAGAGATCTACATCAGATTCTTACCGATTTTGATCTACACTTCACTATTTCTACTCACGTCTTATTTTTCTTGACTTTCTCATGCAAAAACACAGATTTGACATCAAATTCACGGATAAAATCAGCTAAATTTTCGACATAATGTGTGAAAAGTGTTTTTGATCAGTCCTTCAAAATTTCAGATCTTAATTCAACTTAAAACTGATAAAATCTGGCAAAAACCATGAAAACGTGACTAGGTTCTTCGCAGAGTAGATTTGTACGAATCCACATAGTCTATTCGTACGAATCCACTACATAAGTTGAGTTTTTCATTTCAGGGACTTTAATTATGAATCTTCTATAGTAGATTCGTACGAATCCAGTTGAAACAAGGTTCTGTGATTTGAGCACATTCGTACGAATCCACTTTGCTGATTCGTACAAAAGCATATTTATCCATTTCATATCAGATTAGTAGATTCGTACGAATCCACTATTCTCGATTCGTACGAAACCACTGGTTTGGTTATTTGCATTCTTGAAATTTCTAAGTGTTTGATTTCTCAGGAACTTTCAAAAATAGTAATCATGTCAGACGAATTCTTGAACCCATTTTACGATGCTTTCACTACATCAGCACCAGCGTCTACGTCCAACCCAAAGAATGTTTCAAGTGTCTTCTCCGAGACACTTAACGTAGACAATGTGTACGGTAACTACCAAAAGCCGCCTAAGCTAATAAATATCGAGGAATACAATTGATGGGCTCCGAGGTTTATCAACTGGCTAAAGGCTTACGCATACGAGAGTTGGAAATATTTGGAAACGGGGATACTCTTCCAGTCACACCGCAAGGAGAAAGAATTCCTTTCACAGCTGTAGGAAAACAAGATCAGAAGAATTTTGCTGCTGAACAACGTGGGATAGCTCTTATTCACCAATCAGTTTGAGACGACATCATATCTTTGCTTAGATATGATAATACAACTAAAGGGCTGTGGGAGTCGTTGAAAAAGAAGTGTACTGGTGGTGACGAGATTGTTAAAAACAAGAAATCGTTGTTGAAAAAAGAGTTTGATTATTTTAGTTGTATGAAAGGTGAGGGTGTGAAGCAAATGATTGAACATTTCTGTCACTTGAAGGTTGAGCTGGATAGATTTGGTATTGAAAAGACAGATGAAGAGGTGAATGAAAAGCTGATCGATGCACTTCCAGATGAGGATGACTGGAAGTATTACATGTTGATCCTGAAGCATAATCTGAACTTGAGCACAGTCAGTTTGGATACATTGATTGAAAAGTTAGAGGGACACGAATTAGATATCAGGAAGCAAAACAAGTCAAATACCTCTAACTATCAACAAAATGTAAATCTCTACTACAGTGGAAGTCTTCTGTCACCTAACGTTCAGTCACCAAAGATAGGGACAGCCTTCAGCCTTAGTAGTTCAAACGAGTCACCGAATAGCGGTTCAAACAGTGGATCTGCAGGGAGTAGTGGTTTTGGTTATCAAGGATCAAACTCAAACACTGAATAGCAATCATAGCCTGCACCAAACTCTCAACAGAATCAAAACAGCTCTTAGCCGAATGTTGTTCAATGCAACATTGCGGTAAATTTGAATAATGCTCAGAGCTTAAATTCAGAAACAACCAAACAGCAAATGGTGTTTTTGGCATCAATCCTTGAATCTTACGAAAGCTTAGTTGCGGGGAAGATTGGTAACCCCAATATAACAAAAGAGGATTATGACCAAATTGACCCCGAGGAGATGGAGCTAATTGACATACGCTGGTGCATGGCTAGTGTAATCCGTCGTGCTCAGAGGTTTATGGAGATTACGGGTCGAGAGTGTGTGGGTGGTCCGAATACCATATTGGGTTTCGACAAGTCGAAGGTCACCTGCTTCAAATGCAAACAAAAGGGGCATTTCAAACGTGAATGCCAAAACCAAAGTGTGAACGACAGTGTCAACCCGTTTAATGAGGATTAGGGCTGTAAACGAACCGAACGAACACGAACAAGGCCATGTTCGTGTTTGTTCATTAAGGAAATTAACATGTTCGTGAACTGTTCACGAACGCATACCGAACATAAGTTTATGTTCGTGTTCGTTCGTTAAGGATATTCAATTGTTCACGAACAGTTCGTGAACACCGGTCTCGAACACAAACAAACGCAATCAAATAAAAAAATGAAAACATTGTTATCCTTAAACATTGGATATAAGTAGTTAAATACAACTATCAAATGATAAATCAAAACACAAGAAGTCTGCCACACCACCAAATGATGAATAAAGTTTAACTAACTTAGACATAATTATCCCCAAAAATGTCTTAGAATGTCCAAATTTTAGCTAACTTAGAAAAAAATAGGGTTTCAAGTTTTCAATATGTTTAGATAAAAGGTTTATTATTTATTATTTTTTAGTATAATCAAATGAACATATTACCGAACGTTCACTAACGCAGTCGAACGAACGAGACCTGTGTTCGTGTTCATTCGCTAAGCTAACCGAACGAAATTTTTTGTTCGTGTTCGTTTGTTAAGCTAATAGAACGAATATAAATGACCTTCCCGCCGAACGGTTCATGAACTGTTCGTTTAACGTTCGGTTTGTTTACAGCCCTAATGAGGATTATTACAAGAAGGCAATCTACCACCGCAATAAGGAACAACCCCAAAAATCAATCGTCCGCAGATTGAAGAGGGATCATCATCATCTAAAGACAAAACCAGGGCGTTGATTGTCACGCAGGAAGATGAAGGGTTTTATTGGATCAAGTATATTCCTGATGAGGGTTCTGCATTGGTTGCTAAGTGGGTGTATAACCGAAAGAGGATATTGCTCGGAAGAAGCTTGGTGAGATTGAAATGATCAATAAAGATGCAAAAGAGTACAACAGGTGGGATGAGAAGCGACAGTGCTACTTGGATCGAGAGGGTTATATAACAACTGATCCAGCAACAATCGACTTTGATGCACTGGTCAAGACGATTCCAACTGTTGAGGAAGAATACAAAGAGGTACTCGCTACTATGAGGAAAGAGAAAGCCGAGAAAGAGGTGAAGTTGAATGTGGCACCCGGCTTTTCAGGCCGTACCGTACAATTGTAACACGTGTTGTGAATAGATAAAAAGGCTGTATTTGACTGAGTATGATGTTTTTATGTGGAATTTAATGAGTTGGTAAATTTAAACCTTGGTAAAAATTATGTTGGCAGCGATAAGATAAACGCTTATCGCGTAACGGTTAAAATGCGAAATAAACGTCGGTGACCACCCGATCAGTGTTAAAATCCTAAAAATAGTCTGTTATGATTAGAATAATAATTTTAATCTTATTCGTGAGGAAAAATAAATTAAAATGCTATGAAACTCTATTTTTCGAGTTTAAGCGCATACCGCGCGATGCAGCGCGTATACCGAAAAAATACTGTCAACACAGCCTGTCAAAGCAACTGATAATCATTTTAGTAATAATTTAATGAGTTTATTACTTTAGAATGATAAAAATAAATAAAAACGCATAAATCCCTATTTTTGCGATTTTAAGCGCATACTGCCAAATACCGGCAACGTAGTCAGTCCAGGCAAACAAAATATTGTTCAATAATATTTTGGTGAGTTTATTTTAATAGAGTGCTAAAATAATTTAAAACGCACTAAAACGGGATTAAAACGCTAGATAAAATACCCGGTATCCAGTAAAATACCAGTTTTAACTCTAAATTACATATATATATATACATATATATATATACATATATATATGTATATATGTATATATGTGAAATGTGTGAGAGATGGGGGACATGGGGGATGAAATGGCAGCCATGCATGGAGTTTATCTTCTCTCTCCTCCATGTGTTGGCCTAGAGAAGTGGACATTATGACAAGTCTTGCAACACATTCCATAAAAATCACTAGAATCCATACAACATTTCAAAAATCACCTCCTTTCTCTCTCTTGAACATAAACTCGGCGGAACACCTTCCCCACAACCTCCATTTCGAAATTTTGAGTGTTCTTGTAAGAACCAAATTAAATCCAAGGTGTTCCCAAGTTGTTGTGAAGATCCAAGAAGGTTTCCAAGGTGATTACAAGAAGAAACAAGCTCCATAACATCAAAATCTTATCAAAAACCCACTTGAATCTTGAAGGTATAAAATTTATTTTCTAAAACATATTCTTGATTCTTGGTGATGTTCATGGTGTTAGAAGGTTTCTCTTAAATCTTGGAATGTTTCACAAACTTGAATTCCTAAACAAATGGGTTTTTATATAAAATTTAAAATGGAACTTGTATGAGTATTAATTTGGCCGAAAATTTTAGTGTGTGTGGATTAGAGATTTAATTTTGATGTTATTTGATTTTGATAATGTGATTTATGTGAAACATGATGCATGCATGTTTTAAAGGTTTTGATATGGAAGCTTATTGATTTGAAATGAGTTTAAGTGAAAAGTGAATATCATGTGTATATAATGTATATGGCCGTGTATGTGTTGTGTAGGTATGCATGCATATGGATTTTTGATGTTAAAAGTCTTAGATGTGTAAGAATGTGCATGTCTTGCACTTATGGTAAATGATTTGGATAATAATCATGTGTAGAATATGATTGTTCTTGAATACTTGAACATGATTTAAATATATGTTGGATATATATTTTAGTTCATATAAAATGATGATGATGTAATATCGATGCATTAGATGCATTTACTTGAACATGCATGATGATTTATGATTATAAAAAAGGTGATTTGAGTATGATTTAGTAAAAATCAGATTTAATCAGATTATAAACACTAAAATAAAGTTATTTTAAAGTGTTTAGTGACATATGATTTTGTCATAATGTTTGCTAGCTTTACATGTTGTACTTGGTGCTTTAAAAGTTGTAAAATACGTGAAATCGCATGATTTATGTGACGTACACAAAAACTGCACTAATCTGATTATAACCACTATTTTAATCAGTAAATAACATGTATTATGTTAAAATATCAAGTCGTTTCGAGTTGGGATGATTATAGTAACGTTTAACGCAAAACTATGCGTTAAAACGGTCAAAAATCGGCTTTTTGAGTGATTTATATAAAACTGATTTAGATCAGTAAGTAAACTGATATTTTTAGTTTAAAAATAAGTATTTTAACTAATTTTAAGTTTACTTGGTGTTTGGTTGGTCATACGTGACTTCCGACGCCCGAAAATATTACCGAATCGCTAAAATACGCATTTTTCGATGAACATTAATATGGGTAAATTTTGGGATGAACCTTATGTGTTAAGATGTGTTATGTGATGTGACATCTGTGTATTTTAAATCCTTGTACTGTTCCGAACAACTTTGTATTTAACAAAATATGGTGTTATAATTTCAATATTTGTTTAATTATTTGTGACATTAGTACGTTTTCAATCTTTGTTCAATTCCGAACTCTCAAACCTGTTCTGGAAGTGAAATCATAAACCGTTACGTAAACATAATCATTTTAGCACGACGTACACTCCGGAACTGTGACATAAGCCAAACATACCCTAAATACCCTTTACATAACTTAGAAATAAGTTTCGAAGGATTCGGTATGGCAAAAACATGTTTATTCGAACTTTAGAACTATTTGCGACAAAACTGCGTAACGAACGTTGGTGACCGCCTGGATAATATTTAAATCCCAAAAATATTCTGTTATGATTAAAATTTTATTTTTAATCATGTTCAAGTTGAAAAATAAATTAAAATGCTTAAAACGTTATTTTTCAAGTTTAAGCACGTAGCGCGTGTTACTGCGCAAGACAGTGCTTATACTGCAAAACACGGACAACACAGCCAGTCTCGGCAACTGATATTTATTTCAGTAATATTTTGGCGAGTTTAATTTTATAGAATAATAAAAATAATTTAAAACGCCATAAACCGGGATTTAAACGCTAGATAAAATACCCGGTATCCAGTTAAACACCAGTTTTAGCCTACACATAACATATCTATATAAAAATTTCATGTATGTATGAGAGGTGTGTGTAGGTGGCGGCCTAAGGTGCCACCATTTTGCCTCCTTCTTACACTATGACAAGTGTTGATGTCACACCCCGACCACGTAAAACAACAAACCGTGGCGGAAACATCGGGGAGTGTTGTAACAGAATTATTGTTTCAAACCATGGATACAAAGAGTTTCGTTTTATTAAATATTAAACATTATCTTAAGTTAAACAAACAAGTCAAACACAGTCTATTATCGTTATTAAATCACTAACGCCTCGTCCGGTCCTAAGTGAGCATGCTTCCTATTCGCAATCAACACTAAGCAACTTCACCTGAAACATATGTAAAAACAAAGTCAGCAAAGAAATGCTGGCGAGTACATAGTTTTTGCGTGAGTATCAGATTCATGGCTCGTTTGTATGTTGAAACAACTTGTATGACTTTGTTAATTGATATTAGAAAAACCTTGTTTTGTAAAATATTTGTATTGTAAATGAATAACCAAGTCAAAATAGACTGGTCATAATTTATAAACCTCGATGCCATGAATCTTAACCCAAAACATTTGTTTATGTAAACCAAATCATAAATCATTCTTGTAAGAAAACTCGTATGGTTTATATAGTTTCGTAACCATCGTTGTGCGACATCGTTTAACTCGTTCTCGTTATAGATCATCGTTCATTTGTTTAAATCGTTCAAAATCGTTCAATCGTTCTCGTTTTAATTGTGAAAACTACTTTTGGTCGTCTCGCTAATAACATTCAAACCTTTGTGACTCGTTCATCGTTCAACTCGTTCTCGCATTAACAAACCTCCAAAGGGTAAGTTAACAATCATCAGATTCAGTCGTTACCCACTTAACCCACACATAACCATGGGTCTAGTTTGATAACGGGATTTGTCGGATCCTATGGTACCATAACTTAATACTTGTCGGTTTGGCCGAAATTAATGAATGTCATTCGTTATGTAATTACAACCAACAAGCTCATTCACATTATCGAAATCGTTATTATTTTAGTATAAACCATCTCAATCGTTTTGAAACCATCGTTAAAATATCGGAATCATTTTGATACACATGAATCACCCCAAAACAATCGAAAATAGTAAAAAGAGGGGATCTATGTACTCACCTTCGGGTGCGTTTTTAAATGTTAACACAATCCCTCAAATTGTTTATCCGCCCTAAATTAAATAAGAATGATTTTAATAATCAAAAACCCACACTCGACATGCAAAATACTACTTATGTCATTTCTGTTTTAATATATATGAAACTGGACTGTTTTCGGACATTTAAATAAAATAGTTAACTTATTCCAAAAATTCCCAAATTTTTACAGAATGTCTTAAACGATCCAAATATTATTGTGTAAAAATATCGGGGTCCAGTTCATTATCAGTATTTTATAGAAAATCATTTACCGAACTGTGATCAGATTTGTTATTTTCTGACCGCAGTCTACGGAATAATTCGTTTAAAATTCATCGTAAGTCCGATTTACAAAATTCCAGTTGGAGGGTCACAAATACATCAGTGATCATTTACAGTACAAATTTCATGATCTAACTCTACACAGAATTCAAGTTATGACGGAAAACAGAACGCATATTTTCAGCAGCAAAAATGCAGCTCTAGCTGCTGTTACGAAATGACACTTTAAAAATAGTTAACGGAGTCCAAAAATTATGATTCCGGTGCCATTAGAACCGTATTTCATAATAACATGTTACAGACTCAAGAAAATCAGTTTTTGTTTAAGTTATAATCTGGTTACAGCCAGTTAAAGTCGGCTGAAAATGCAAATCAGCATGCTTTTCGTAGTATAAGTGCCATTAAAAAGTACACTTACGATTACCATTCATTCTAATAATGATTTTTTCTTGTATAATAAGTTATTTACAGAAGATTATTGTTTGTATTACTCAGATTTATCATGATTACTTCATTATTTTATCAATACATCAACACTAGACTAGTTTATGTTCAAGACTTGTTTATGTTCATTAGAGTTCTTAACCTTTCATCATTCTTTCAACTATTAACCACCAAAAATATGTACAAGATGTACTACTAGCACAAGGCTAGGGGAGTTTCAAAGCGTAAAAGTGGTGGATAAAAGGAAACTAGAGTGGTCCTTGAGCTTCCGAGTGCACCAAGCTTGCTTGTTGGACCTCTTGCACCTTTGAGTATATGAAAAATGGCTTGAAGGGAACTTGATGGTGGGTGTATGGTGGTGATGGGTGGCTGCCGAAAGCAAGGGGGAGAAGAAGAATAGAGTGTTTGTTGGTGGGTGTTTGATGAGAGATGCTTATGATCTTGAGGTTTAAATAAATAAAACTCCAACATCCTCTTTACCCATTAGATCATATGCCTCCTAAGTACCATGCAATTTAATAAACAAATGAGGGAAAATCATGGGTGGATCTTCACCTTGTAACCGGTTTCGGGGGGGGGGGGGGGTACTTGGTTGGGTCTCAAGTATTGGTTAGTAGTTTAGTTACAAATCTAGTTAGGAGATTAAGTATCTAGTTTGTGTTTTATGGTGTGCTATATAATATATAGTGTGTTAGGGTGTTCAGGGACCCTAACTAGCTCAGAAAAATAGGAACAATGCTTCTAGCATTATTTTAGTGTTACGGGTAAAGCTCGATTGTCTGGTTAGATATCGTTCCGTTAAAGTGTTTAACTAGTTCAAAAAATGTCTTTTATATATATATTTGTAACACAAATTATTCCTGGCACTTAGGAAAGCATACAGGACCATTCTGCCATGTTTTTGCATTTTACTAACATAATAAAATGCTGAACTTTTAATAATAAATGCAGGATTCTGCATTTATAGTTTGTTTTAGGCATTTCTCGGCACTGTAACTATCACCTAGTGACGCAGTTTTGTCGTAATTAGCTTTTTAGTTCAAATAAACATGTTTTTGCCATACCGAATCCTTCGAAACTTATTTCTAAGTTATGTACAGGATATTTAGGGTATGTTTGGCTTACGTCACAGTTCCGGAGTGTACGTTGCATTAAACTGATTGCGTTTAAGCACCAGTTTGCGTATAACCTTCCAAAAAGTGATTTAAAGCTTGAAATCGGAATCGAATCAAATTGTAAAATCATTAAACACAATTGCATATACAATAACACCAAAACACATATAATAACACCTAAACACATCGTTTTATTGATAACCAACATTGTTTTACATTGTACATCGATCACAGAGCACAGTTGTCACAGTCTCCCCTACTTTAGGAAATTTCGTCCCGAAATTTTATTTAGAGCATTCTTGTGAAAACAAATGCGGATATTTCGCCTTCATCTGGTCCTTACATTCCCAAGTAAACTCGGGGCCACATTTGGATTCCCAGCGAACTTTGACCAAATGAATCAGTTTGTTCTTCAACTGTTTGTATGTACGTTCCACTATCTCCACAGGTTTCTCGACAAAGTGCATCGCTTCATCAATTTGAATCTCGTCGAGAGGAATGTGAAGATCAGCGTCAGCTAAACACTTTCGCAAATTGGACACGTGAAAAGTCGGATGAACATTCCCTAGCTCTGGAGGTAGCTCTAGTCGATAGGCAACCTTTCCAATTCTTTCAACAATCTTAAAAGGTCCAACATATCGTGGTGCAAGTTTTCCTTTCTTTCCAAATCTTACCACTCCCTTCTAAGGCGACACCTTGAGTAGGACACGGTCTCCGATTTAAAATTCCATGGGCTTGCGTCCCAAATCTGCATAACTCTTTTGACGGCTTCTAGCGGTCACAAGATTATCACGGATTTTCTTGATTTTGTCTGTTGTTTCCAGAATGAGCTCGGGTCCAGTAAGCTGAGCTTCACCGATCTCATTCCAACAGACGGGTGAACGACATTTTCGACCGTAGAGAGCTTCGAATGGTGCCATCTTAATGCTAGCATGATAACTATTATTGTATGAGAACTCGATCAATGGCAGATGAGAATCCCAATTACCACCAAAATCTATCACGCATGCTCTAAGCATATTCTCCAAAGTTTGAATCGTCCTCTCAGATTGACCATCTATTTGGGGATGATAAGCAGTGCTTAGATTCAGTTGGGTTCCCAAAGCAGATTGCATGGTCTTCCAAAAATGAGATGAAAATCGAGCATCACGATCGGAAATGATAACTAAAGGAACACCATGTCGTGATACAATCTCGTCTACATAGATCTTGGCAAGCTTTTCAGCAGAGAAATCCTCACGGATTGGTAAGAAGTGAGCAGATTTTATCAAACGATCAACTACAACCCACATAGCATCGTGACCTTTAGATGTACGTGGTAACTTAGTAATGAGATCCATTGCAATGTTCTCCCATTTCCAAACCGGTATCTCTGGTTGTACAAGCAAACCAGAAGGTCGTTGATGTTCAGCCTTGACTTTGAGACAAGTTAGGTATTTCGATACATACAAGGCAACATCCTTCTTCATACCAGGCCACCAATACTGAGTACGAAGATCCTTGTACATTTTATCAGCACCAGGATGGATAGAATATCGAGACTTGTGAGATTCGTCCATTACTAAGGTGCGAAGATCATCCTGATTCGGAATCCACAAACGATTCTCAAAATAGAGTAAACCATCGTCTTTCCTTTCGAGTTTAAGCTCAAGTTGAAGTGGTAGCTCATATTTCAATAAGTCATTGATCACACAAGATCGTTGAGTTTGAAGAACACGAGATTGAATATCAGATAGAGTTCGAACAGAATGAAGCTTGACTCATTCCTTTCGACTAAGTGCATCGGCTACGACATTCGCCTTACCAGGATGGTAGCGGATATCGCAATCATAATCGTTTAAGAGTTCAACCCAACGTCGTTGCCTCATGTTCAGTTCCTTCTGATTGAGAATATGCTGGAGACTTTTGTGATCTGTGAAAACCACACACTTCGTTCCATAGAGGTAGTGTCTCCAGATTTTAAGTGCAAAAACTACAACTCCTAACTCAAGATCATGAGTCGTATAGTTCTTCTCGTGAATTTTCAACTGTCTAGACGCATAAGCGATGACTTTACCACGTTGCATAAGAACGCAACCAAGTCCTAGATTCGACGCGTCACAATAGACAACAAAATCATCGTTTCCCTCAGGTAGAGATAGAACAGGAGCATCACAGAGCTTCCGTTTCAGCGTTTGGAACGCTTCTTCTTGCTTAGGTCCCCACTCAAAAGGCTTATTCTTCTGAGTCAAAGCAATGAGTGGAGCCGCGATCTTCGAGAAATTAGAAATAAACCGTCGATAATAACCAACAAGACCAAGAAAAGAACGAACTTCTGTAGGTGTCTTCGGTGTATTCCAATCCTTAATTGCAACAATCTTGGATTGATCTACGTGAATACCCTGCTCATTGACAATATGACCCAAGAACTAAACTTCTTTAAGCCAGAATTCACACTTGGAGAATTTAGAAAAAAGTTGTACCTTCTTCAGAAGTTCTAATGTCAAACGAAGGTGTTGCTCGTGCTCTGCTTGAGACTTTGAATAAATGAGAATATCGTCGATAAACACAACGATGAACTTATCTAAATAAGGTTTACAAACCTTATTCATTAAGTCCATGAAGATAGCTGGGGCATTTATCAAACCAAAAGGCATGACAGTGAACTCGTGGTGCCCATATCTTGTACGGAAAGCAGTTTTGGGGATATCTTCTTCGAACACGCGAAGTTGATGATACCCAGATCGCAGATCGATCTTGGAAAAGCATGAAGCACCTTGCAGCTGGTCGAAGAAATCATCAATTCTAGGTAGGGGATATCGATTCTTGAAGGTAAGCTTATTAAGCTCACGATAATCCATACACATTCGAAAAGATCCATCTTTCTTTTTCACAAAGAGAACAGGAGCTCCCCAAGGCGAAAAGCTTGGACGGATGAATCCTTTATCAGACAACTCTTGAAGCTGTTTCGATAACTCTTGCATCTCGGACGGTGCAAGACGATAAGGCGCTTTCGCAATCGGGTTGGCATTGGGTACAAGGCCAATATGAAACTCGACTTGACGAACTGGAGACAAACCAGGCAGTTCATCGGGAAACACCTCTGGATAATCCCGAACAATCGGAATATCCTGAATACTCTTGCTCTTGCCTTTCTCCTCGGTGACATGTGCCAGGAAAGCAACATATCCTTTTTGCAAATATCTTTGGGCCTTCATACACGACATAAGCTTCAATCCACCAGATGGTTTCTCACCACGAACTTCCAGAACATCACCAGACGGAAGAGGAATACGAACAATCTTATCGAAACAAACCACCTCAGCATGATGTTTGGTTAACCAATCCATCCCCACGATAATATCGAAACTCCCGAGTTGCATCGGCGTGAGGTCGATGGGAAAAAGATGGTTATCAAGGTTTAACTGACAATCACGAATAACAAAATCGAGAACAAGAGGTTTACCAGTAGCAACTTCGACAGACAAGGGTTTCCTCAGTTTAGTTCTAGGTATCGCAAGCAAAGGCTCAAAAGATACTGAAACAAAACTTCTATCGGCACCAGAATCAAAAAGAATGGATGCAGGTCGATTGTTAACAAGAAACGTACCATTGACGACGAGGTTGTCAGCTCGCGCCTCGTTTGCATTTAGATTGAATACTCGTCCACGAGCGGGATTCGCATTCGCATTGACATTCACGTTCGGATTTGCATTTGCATTTGCCAACCTCGGACAGTTGTTGCGGAAGTGACCATACTCTCCACAATTGAAGCATGAACCCGGTGGGAATCTAGCAGCATTCCCCTGAATTGGGGCTTGAACCTGAGCAGCCTGATTTTGACCCGAACGACAGACGTTGGCCAGATGCCCAAGCTTACCACACGTTGTGCATTGCCTACAAGCTTGTTGTGCAACATAATGACCGTTGCAGCGAGCATAATGAGGTGCGGTTCCAGCATACACTTTCTTCGCAGGCGGTTGAGCTGGCAGGTTCTGAGGGTTCTGAGCATTTTGTGCAGTTGCTGCAAAATTCTGAGCACCCTTTCGCTTTCTCGACTTCTTTGAAGACTCGCCCTTCTTACCCTTACCCTTTTCCTTGTCTTTAGCAGAATCAGTTGACTTCTTCTTATCACCCTTGCAGGTAAGTTTACCCTTCCTGACTTGCGACTCAGTCAGGGTAGCAGATAACTCGATCGCTTGACGAACAGTAGCAGGATTAACGCCAGTCACAATATCTTGTATGGAATCGGGTAAACCGTCGATATACCTCTCTATCGCTTTCTCCAACGGGGTAACCATAGTAGGACACAAAAGACTGAGCTCCTCAAATCGATCCGTATACGCACGGTGTTCTCCCCCGTCTTGTTTCAGATCGTCAAACTCTCGTTCCAAAGCTCGAATTTCGTGACGGGGGCAGAACTCTCTCATCATGAGAGCTCGAAGCTCTTCCCATGTCTGTGCCAATGCCACTTCGGCACCCCTATCGCGCATCACTCCGTTCCACCAGGTAAGAGCACGCTTCTCGAACACACTTGATGCAAATTCAACCTTACGCCCATTCGGACATTGCACATGTCTGAATGTGTTCTCGATACTTTCAAACCATTGAAGGAGTGCAGTTGCTCCTTGAGACCCAGAAAACATTAGCGGCTTAGCAGAATTGAAATTCTTGAAGTTACACGGTGCATTGTTATTATTGTTGTTGTACAGCTCGTGGATTTGGATCACAACGCCTGGAAGCACAGCAGCCATTTGTTAAGAGACAAGGGCTGCGAGTTCTTCAGAAGTAAAGGATTGTGCATCACGTTAAGGAGGCATTGTCTAACAAGGAAATATGAGAAATGAGTGAGGTCGACAATTAGGAAAAACAAGAGAGGTATTGAAAATATCGACGAATCATAAGGAAGGCGATCATTTGTTCGTTACCTTGAACAAACAAACGACACGCAGTGACTAATCAAAGTAATGAATCAAAATAATGTATCGCGAAGACATGCTCGCCTATAAGTGAACACTCACCCCAAGAGTTCCCAGGTAAGAGTGACTGGTCCGATTATGTGGATTTGTACGAACACTCTAGCCTTAGACAGAAAACTCAGGGTACAGGCCTTCACTCTTCCAGTTTGCACGTGTTCGCATTATTTAGACCCAAACTTTGACGAGATTTTGAAAACTCAAAAGGCATTAAGCCAAAAATGAGTCAAACTGGAAAGGTTCAAAACCTTACAACAGAGGGTTCAAAACCTAGTAATCAATCATCCTGGAACGGATGATTAATTTTCGAAGCAGATTCATATTTTGTTTTTAAAATCTAAACGCAAATCAACTTGCGTTGGGGTCCTAGAAAGTTATAGTCTAGGTCAAAATTTTACTAATAACCTAATTCCCTATAACCATTGGCTCTGATACCAACTCTTCTGTCACACCCCGACCACGTAAAACAACAAACCGTGGCGGAAACGTCGGGGAGTGTTGTAACAGAATTATTGTTTCAAACCATGGATACAAAGAGTTTCATTTTATTAAATATTAAACATTGTCTTAAGTTAAACAAACAAGTCAAACACAGTCTATTATCGTTATTAAATCACTAACGCCTCGTCCGGTCCTAAGTGAGCATGCTTCCTATTCGCAATCAACACTAAGCAACTTCACCTGAAACATATGTAAAAACAAAGTCAGCAAAGAAATGCTGGCGAGTACATAGTTTTTGCGTGAGTATCAGATTCATGGCTCGTTTGTATGTTGAAACAACTTGTATGACTTTGTTAATTGATATTAGAAAAACCTTGTTTTGTAAAATATTTGTATTGTAAATGAATAACCAAGTCAAAATAGACTGGTCATAATTTATAAACCTCGATGCCATGAATCTTAACCCAAAACATTTGTTTATATAAACCAAATCATAAATCATTCTTGTAAGAAAACTCGTATGGTTTATATAGTTTCGTAACTGTTGGATCGTGTACGTGACCCTGAAAGTCAGTTAAGGTAGTTCAACATCGATTACTAAGGCGGAATCAAAGTAAACAACGTCCAAAACAACTTGTATCCTTTAATCTTTCTTTCTATTATCAACCGTGAGCTTTTACAATGTTTTCTAACAAAAATTTGGCAGCACCTTCGCTCACACACATAACCGTTCTGTACCGTTCCGTTTGAAATGAGACTAACACACTCCTATTTATAGACATAGACCCTTCCGTTTGAACTTAACCTAACCTGGTTCAAACGGAACCCTTTATCTCAAACGACAAGTTCAAACGGAACCCTTCTATTTCAAACGGAACCCTCTTAAATCACTTTCTAAATCAAAACTAAACCCTAATTTAACTTTTAAGTTCCAATCTTGACTTTCTTGATTTAAGACTTGATGAAGATGCAGTCAACAGACATTCTTGTGCATCAACAGACTCCCCCTTGGATGTTGACGTAGTCTTCAGATCCTGAGTCTTCAGTCTTAGTCTTTTCTCTAACTCTGTCTTTTCATCATAAGCACTCTATCTTCACACTCCCATATACTGTTGATCCAGACTCCCCCTTTCACAGACTCCCCCTCTCGATATGCTAGAATCTGATAAATCTGGTTCAAGCTTTGACAAAATAGCTTCCATTGGGAATAATGAAGTCCAAATCTGTTACTCAACCAATAAACATTACAATTCTATCTTTCAAACATAACCCACAAACTTAATCAGTTTTAGAAATCCACTAAAGTATTCAGGTCCAAGTTAATGACCCTGATTACTTGATTAATCTACCAAGTCTAAATTAATGACCTTGGTTGATCATTTGACGAATTAAACTGATTTAAAACAACAATTTCAAACATTTTCTGAAAATAACAAGTATCAAATTAATGAACTTGTTTTTAACTTTTCAAACAATTTAAACTTCTTCAAAAATAAGCTCTCCTCATTCTTCAGTCCAGAATCTCCTGCATCTGCTTCAAACATCTGAGAATCCAACAATCAACTCTCCACTTTGGTTTGTCAGAAAAATAAAGCAGAAATAAAATCTTTTTGGATTTTATCAAAGTGTTCTAAACTAAGAAATGAAATACAGAAAACTTAAATTTCAGAAAGTAAACAAAATAAACTATTTACAAACATATTTTTGGCGAGCGTGTCAGGGAATCATATCAGCTTTTCAGACAAATCACAAGTACCGTTAAGCTACATTACATACTCAGATTTAAACAATTCACCTCGATTGTCGATATACTGATCCATCTTAAATTCTCACACAAATTTCAATTTACTCAGGATACGATTTAGATGAATTAAGAACTTAGCTCATTCATGTGTCCCACCTCTTGAATATACTCCCGTATCCAGAATCCCAATAATCAGTCTTACAGGTGAGAATACTACAATGATATCTGTATATAATTTAGGTATGCGAGGGCCGAGAGATCTCAGGTCGATACTTCCGTATACGCAGAGAGATATCAGCTTCGACTTTTCGGTGTGTCCCCTTTAGAGGATCTTTTTGCTTACAACAGCAGCATTTATCAATTTTATTGTTTCAGCATGCTGAGGGTTTAATGTTGTGTTTCAAGCATTTCAGCAAGTATTAGCCAGGGACTAGGTCAGAACTACCGTTCAGCAGAAGTCCCGGAATAATACCCCAGACATCATTGAGTATAAAGACCTAGTATATCAGATAAAGAGACCTTTCAAACGAGATTTCAGGGGTTACCTATATATCCAAGTAGTGTTCCCCACGAATTCACAAGTTTGAATTTTAGGTTTATATCCCGAATAAATCTACTAAATGTGTGAAAACCTATCGACACATCATCAGTGAGATTGTTTAACTCATTTATACTTTACAAATCTTTAGCATACTGTAATCGTCTAGCCGATGTACTATCATTTTCCCTATATACACAAGCTCTTTTTCAGATTTTATCATGTTTTTGTATTTTTGCATTTTTTACTGTTTTTGTATTTTCTGAAAAATATACTATGTACAAATATCTACTCCCCCTAAATACCAAAACAAGTAAAAATTCGACAAACCATTGCAGATTGTTTCTCGTCTTCATCCGCAACAGTACTCTCATCAACGCCAATTATGCCATCCGACACCGACAGAAGCTTCATACCATTCAGTTTTAACAAATATTTAAACCGATTTTTATCAAAAGCTTTGGTATGTAAATCAGCTTTCTGTTCGTCAGTGTGGATTTTCTCAATTCGTATCAACTTTTTCTCAAAGCAATCACGAATAAAGTGATGACGAATTTCTATGTGTTTAGTTTTAGCGTGATGTACTGGATTTTTTGTTATATTTATAGCGGCCTCATTATCAACAAAAAGAGGTGTGTTAAGAAACTGCAAACCGTAGTCGCGCATCTGTTGCTGTATCCACAAGATCTGAGAGCAGCAACTGCTAGCAGAAACATACTCCGCTTCACATGTAGATAACGCCACAGACGTTTGTTTCTTACACTGCCAGGTAACCAATCTAGGACCAAAGAACTGGCATCCTGCAGTTGTTGATTTTGAATTGACTTTGCAGCATCCGAAATCCGAATCGGAATACCCTTCGAGCGTAAAGTCACCTTTCCTAGGATACCACAACCCCAATGAAGGAGTTCCTTTCAGGTAGCGCAATATCCTCTTCACAATGATCATATGCGATGCTCTCGGGTTAGACTGAAATCTTGCTGCGAGGCACGTTGGGTACATAATATCAGGACGTGTAGCAGTTAGGTACATTAAAGAACCTATCATGGATCGGTAAAACGTTTCATCAGCCCTGTCTCCGGTGAGATCTGGGTGAATCCCATGATTTGTTGCAAGTGAGGTAGCAGCTGGAGTAGAACCTGACATCCCAAATTTCTCTAGAATATCATGAACGTACTTTGACTGATGAATGAAAATTCCCTCAGGAAGTTGTTCAACTTGTAAACCCAGAAAGAATTTCATCTCCCCCATTGATGACATTTCAAACTTTTGCTTCATCACTGATTCAAAGTCTTTGCACAGACTTTCATTTGTCGACCCAAAGATTATATCGTCCACATAAATCTGAACTATCAGAAGATGACCTTCGACCTCTTTAGTGAAGAGAGTGGCATCCACTTTTCCACGAATGAACTTGTTGGCTAGTAGGTGTTGAGACAAAGTCTCGTACCAGGCTCTCGGGGCCTGGTGTAAACCATACAGCGCTTTGTCCAATAAGTAGACCTTGTTTTTGTGGATTGGGTCGGTGAAGCCCGGCGGCTGACCGACATAAACCTCCTCTTTAACCTTCCCATAGAGAAAAGCCGATTTAACATCTAACTGATAAACTTTGAAGTTCTTCCAAGACGCAAATGCTAGGAAAATTCTGATTGCCTCTAGTCGTGCTACAGGAGCATAGACTTCGGTAAAATCAATCCCCTCCTGTTGACTAAATCCCTGAACAACGAGTCGAGCTTTGTTCCTTACAACAACTCCTCTATCGTCCCTCTTACACTTAAACACCCACTTAGTGTTAATCTTTCTCTGACCATCCGGCAAATCAACTAAGTTCCTCCTGCATCGCAATGACCCAAGAGTCTTCAGTAAGCGCCTCTTTGTAAGTTCTTGGCTCAACCTGCGAGATAAAACAACTCAATGAGAACTCAGTTTGCAAAGGAGCAACTTTTGTATAAAAACATGTAAGCCCTTTATCAATCTGATTTCGAGTGCGAACGCCTGTCTGCAAATTTCCTATGATCAACTCCTCTGGATGATATGAAAAAGTTCGCGGCATCACTTCGCTTGGAACATCTACATTTCCCTCCAGATTAGTAACATTCTGTTCTGCATCATGTTCACCAACTTGGTTTGTTTGACTTGGAATCTGAATTTGCTCCCGCTCAGAATCTGAATCTCCATGATCAAAAACTGGCATATTTTCATCTTCTAGATTATCATGACTATCCTGAGCAACTTCATTCTGTTGGACATCATCATGTTCACCAGCATTGCTTGGACCTGCTTCATCGTCATTTGAAGTTTCCTATGGTCTCCTCGAATACTCAGCTGGGAACCTTAGCTGTGATTCATATTCACGCAAAATATCCAACTCATCAAAGAAATCTTCATCATCCTCTGATTCTTCTCTCATATCAAACGAATCCCAAAGTTTGTCATAATGATAACGCCATGAATCACCAGGATTCTGTGGTGGCATAGTATAACCTTGACATTCCACATTTGCAGCTTCAATAATCCGCTTCTCACTAGGAACGAAGACACGTCGCATCGGATTTGCATAACCAACAAATATACCCTCAATGCACTTCGGACCAAACTTTCCAAAAGGCTCTATAACAGTACAGGGTGACCCGAACGGTTCTAGATACTTCAAATTTGGTTTGCGGTTATTGATGAGCTCAAAGCATGTTCCATCTTACTGTTCTTGAATTCAGTACCATTATCACTACGAATTCTTCTGATACGCCGTTGGTACAAATTCTCAATCTTCCTGAACAACCCCATCAAACTGTCAAATGTTTCATCTTTCGTCTTCAAGAAAGAAACCCACGAAAATCTGGAATAATCATCAGTAACGACCAAACAGTAATAATCTCCTGTAATACTTTTAACATTCACAGGACCAAACAAATCCTTGTGAAGTCTTTCCAGAGATCTCGAAACTGAATTGACTTGCTTTGTAGGGTGTGACCTTTTCTTCTGCTTGCCTTTGATGCAGCTAATACACTCCCCTTCCAGATGAAAACCTTTGATATTAACTCCCAATACCAAATCATTGTGCACCAAGTGATTCATCTTCCTTAGGTGAATATGCCCCATCTTTCGGTGCCACAATCTTGATTCTTTCTCAGTTGCTCTAGACACGAAACAATGTGCTTGACCAGTAGTTGTAGTTGCCACCGATGCTAGAAAGATCATCTGCTGCTTGGCCGATTCTTCATCAAAATTTTGAGCATTCTTCAAATCTATTGCGATGTTACATTGAAAACGATTCTTTGCATCAGCAATTCCAGAAGATGAAGATCCACTGTGAAAACCACTATGACTTCCACTGCTTTGACCACTTTGACTTTCTTTGCCAGCTGTCGACACATTTTCAGCAGAAAAAGCAGTTTTTGGTGAAGTTGCTTTTGGCATCATGCTTTTTGGATAGTATAGATCCAGATTCTGTTGATAAGATGAATGATTAACTTTGTACGTCTTTTTCAATTCCAACTCGTGACTCTCGAGTTTCTCAATCAGCAAATCTAATGTCAGCTTTTCTGGTTCTTTGATGGTATTCTTCAGCATCAGCGCATAATATCTCCAATCCATCTCGTCAGGTAACGAATCGAACAATTTGTCGATAAGATCTTGTTCAGGAATGTTGATATCATGTCTTACTAATTCCAGGTTCAGATGACCGAACCTTTCTATCATTTTACACACTAACTCATTCTTAAGACAACCAAACAGATCAAACTCTTTCCTAAGAAGTTTCTTTTTGTTTTTTATGATTTCAGTACTACCTAAACATTTCTTTTCTAACTTTTCCCAAAGATCTTTTGCGTTTGAATAATCGATCAATGAGATTATGTCTTCCCGGACTGACTGAAATAACAATGCCACACACTTTTGTTCAGCTACAAACGATTCAATTTCCTCAGCTGCTCTTAAAGTTTCACCATGTTTCTTTCCATTGGCATAACCGTTTTTCAAACTTTTCCAGCTAGGAAATGCGAATGCCATCAACCAGTCTTCAAATTTTCTGGACCATCGACTATACTCCTCAATAGCCATAAGCTTTGGAGGTTTATTAAACGTTCCGAAAGCACTTTCCGACTCCCAAGCTTCCTTTTTCTTTTCTTTTGGCGTGTTATCATTCACATTGCTTGATGAAGTATTATCGTTTCCGGAATCTCCAGCGAACGCGTACATGTCGCTAAACGGGTTTAAGAAAATATCATCCATCGTGAATGTACCTGTAAAATCAGACAACACTTAGAAAAATTTTTGGTTTTGGAAAATATAGGAACCTGTTCAAACGGAATGGTTCAAACAATGGTTCAAACGAACTAGTTGTTTTCAAACGGAATGGACTGTTCCGTTTGAAATACCAATAGTTTCAAACGACAGATGTTCAAACGACAGATGTTTTCAAACGATTGTTCAAACGATCAGTTTGTTTTCAAACGATATGATCAATTTCAAACGGTATGTATCAATTTCAAACGATTGAACAATTTCAAACGGTATGACGTCAGCAATTCGCGAACATTTTCAAACGGTATGAATGATTTCGATTAGTTTTAGGTCGAATTTTGGTTTCAAAATTTCAAGGATTAGTTAATAGTAAATTTCGTTTGCTATGTGAACGTTTCAAGCCATTTTCACCGCGACAACTAGTTTAAATCAGAAAAGAAAGGTAGAAGTGAGATAATCCGATGATTTCAAGTTATATTTGGTATGAACTCCTCGTCCTGAGCTCTGATACCACTTGTTGGATCGTGTACGTGACCCTGAAAGTCAGTTAAGGTAGTTCAACATCGATTACTAAGGCGGAATCAAAGTAAACAACGTCCAAAACAACTTGTATCCTTTAATCTTTCTTTCTATTATCAACCGTGAGCTTTTACAATGTTTTCTAACAAAAATTTGGCAGCACCTTCGCTCACACACATAACCGTTCTGTACCGTTCCGTTTGAAATGAGACTAACACACTCCTATTTATAGACATAGACCCTTCCGTTTGAACTTAACCTAACCTGGTTCAAACGGAACCCTTTATCTCAAACGACAAGTTCAAACGGAACCCTTCTATTTCAAACGGAACCCTCTTAAATCACTTTCTAAATCAAAACTAAACCCTAATTTAACTTTTAAGTTCCAATCTTGACTTTCTTGATTTAAGACTTGATGAAGATGCAGTCAACAGACATTCTTGTGCATCAACAGTAACCATCATTGTGCGACATCGTTTAACTCGTTCTCGTTATAGATCATCGTTCATTTGTTTAAATCGTTCAATCGTTCTCGTTTTAATTGTGAAAACTACTTTTGGTCGTCTCGCTAATAACATTCAAACCTTTGTGACTCGTTCATCGTTCAACTCGTTCTCGCATTAACAAACCTCCAAAGGGTAACTTAACAATCATCAGATTCAGTCGTTACCTACTTAACCCACACATAACCATGGGTCTAGTTTGATAACGGGATTTGTCGGATCCTATGGTACCATAACCTAATACTGGTCGGTTTGGCCAAAATTAATAAATGTCATTCGTTATGTAATTACAACCAACAAGCTCGTTCACATTATTGAAATCGTTATTAGTTTAGTATAAACCATTTCAATCGTTTTGAAACCGTCGTTAAAATACCGGAATCATTTTGATACATATGAATCACCCCAAAACAATCGAAAATAGTAAAAAGAGGGGATCTATGTGCTCACCTTCGGGTGCGTTTTTAAATGTTAACACAATCCCTCAAATTGTTTATCTGCCCTAAATTAAATAAGAATGATTTTAATAATCAAAAACCCACACTCGACATGCAAAATACTACTTATGTCATTTCTGTTTTAATATATATGAAACTGGACTGTTTTCGGACATTTAAATAAAATAGTTAACTTATTCCAAAAATTCCCAAATTTTTACAGAATGTCTTAAACGATCCAAATATTATTGTGTAAAAATATCGGGGTCCAGTTCATTATTAGTATTTTATAGAAAATCATTTACCGAACTGTGATCAGATTTGTTATTTTCTGACCGCAGTCTACGGAATAATTCGTTTAAAATTCATCGTAAGTCCGATTTGAGAAATTCCAGTTGGAGGGTCACAAATACATCAGTGATCATCTACAGTACAAATTTCATGATCTAACTCTACACAGAATTCAAGTTATGACGGAAAACAGGACGCATATTTTCAGCAGCAAAAATGCAGCTCTAGCTGCTGTTACGAAATGACACTTTAAAAATAGTAAACGGAGTCCAAAAATTATGATTCAGGTGCCATTAGAACCGTATTTCATAAAAACATGTTACAGACTCAAGAAAATCAGTTTTTGTTAAGTTATGATCTGGTTACAGCCAGTTAAAGTCGGCTGAAAATGCAAATCAGCATGCTTTTTGTAGTATAAGTGCCATTAAAAAGTACACTTACGATTACCATTCATTCTAATAATGATTTATCTCGTAACGTAAGTTATTTACAGCAGATTATTGTTTATATTACTCAGATTTATCATGATTACTTCATTATTTTATCAATACATCAACACTAGACTAGTTTATGTTCAAGACTTGTTTATGTTCATTAGAGTTCTTAACCTTTCATCATTCTTTCAACTATTAACCACCAAAAATATGTACAAGATGAAGATCTAAGGCACTTACTACAAGCACAAGGCTAGGGGAGTTTCAAAGCGTAAAAGTGGTGGATAAAAGGAAACTAGAGTGGTCCTTGAGCTTCCGAGTGCACCAAGCTTGCTTGTTGGACCTCTTGCACCTTTGAGTATATGAAAAATGGCTTGAAGGGAACTTGATGGTGGGTGTATGGTGGTGATGGGTGGCTACCGAAAGCAAGGGGGAGAAGAAGAAGAGAGTGTTTGTTGGTGGGTGTTTGATGAGAGATGCTTATGATCTTGAGGTTTAAATAAATAAAACTCCAACATCCTCTTTACCCATTAGATCATATGCCTCCTAAGTACCATGCAATTTAATAAACAAATGAGGGAAAATCATGGGTGGATCTTCACCTTGTAACCGGTTTCGTTGGGGGGGGGGGGTACTTGGTTGGGTCTCAAGTATTGGTTACTAGTTTAGTTACAAATCTAGTTAGGAGATTAAGTATCTAGTTTGTGTTTTATGGTGTGCTATATAATATATAGTGTGTTAGGGTGTTCAGGGACCCTAACTAGCTCAGAAAAATAGGAACAATGCTTCTAGCATTATTTTAGTGTTCCGGGTAAAGCTCGATTGTCTGGTTAGATATCGTTCCGTTAAAGTGTTTAACTAGTTCGAAAAATGTCTTTTATATATATATATATATTCGTAACACAAATTATTCCCGGCACTTAGGAAAGCATACAGGACCATTCTGCCATGTTTTTGCATTTTACTAACATAATAAAATGCTGAACTTTTAATAATAAATGCAGGATTCTGCATTTATAGTTTGTTTTAGGCACTTCTCAGCACTGTAACTATCACCTAGTGACGCAGTTTTGTCGTAATTAGCTTTTTAGTTCAAATAAACATGTTTTTGCCATACCGAATCCTTCGAAACTTATTTCTAAGTTATGTACAGGATATTTAGGGTATGTTTGGCTTACGTCACAGTTCCGGAGTGTACGTTGCATTAAACTGATTGCGTTTAAGCACCAGTTTGCGTATAACCTTTCAGAAAGTGATTTAAAGCTTGAAATCGGAATCGAATCAAATTGTAAAATCATTAAACACAATTGCACATACAATAACACCAAAACACATATAATAACACCTAAACACATTGTTTTATTGATAACCAACATTGTTTTACATTGTACATCGATCACAGAGCACAGTTGTCACAGTTGATGCATGCTACCTCTTTAAATCTTCCATATCTCTTTATATCTTCTACAATCTTTCAAGATCAAGCAAAATCAAAGCAAATCCTCCTCTCTCTCCTCCCCCATAACCATACCCCCCCTTCTCTCTTCCATTTTCATTTTTTTCACCTTGTTCTTGAAGATCAAACTCCATTCCAAGTTAGTTTCAAGTTGGTGTGAAGATCCAAAGGAGTTTCCAAGGTGTTTTCAAGTGATTTCAAGCTCCATATCATCAAAATCTCATCAAAAACTCACTTGAATCTTGAAGGTATAAAGTTTATGTTTAAATCATACACTTGATTCTTGGTTGTTCTTGATGATTGGAAGTTTCTCTTGAATCTTGGAATTTTTCACAAACTTGAAATCTAAAAAGAAAATGGGTCTTGATACAAAATAAAAATGGTAGTATACATATGTGTGTATATAACCGTACATATATATGTGTGGGTATGAGATTTGAGTTTGAGTTGATTTTTGATAAATACTTGTTTAGGATGTTTGTTTGCATGAACAAGATTATGTGCAAATGTGTTAGAGATATAAAGGAGTGATTGAATCATGAGTTATAATTTGAAATAATGTTAGTATTTTGACAGGTAAATGGCCAAAAATTTGTTAGACATATTTGAGAATTTTTAAGTTGTTGCTTGTTCTTGAATGATAGTTAAAAAGCAAGTGTTTGATGATTTGTGCATGATATGATGAATGTTCAATTAAATCAGTAAGTAAACATGAATAAATTACATGTTTGATGCATTTAAATTCATATGAAATGATGATGATATGATAGTGTGCTTTAGACACTTGTACATAAGAATACATGTTGATTTAAAGCTCAAGAAATGATAAAAAAAATGATTGTAAGACAAAAATGTTTTAGAACAGATTATAAACACTAAAAATAACATTATTTGGCATATTATAATGGCATGAAACTTTGTCATAGGTTTGATAGCTTTGCATGTTGTACATATAGCTTGGAAAGTGGTAAAATATGTGAAATTTGCATCATTTATGTGCTTTATGTGAGACCCGCACTATCATGAGTATAACCACTATTTTATTCAGTAAATAACATGGGTTATCTTAAAATATCAATTCGTTACGATTTGGGATGGTTAGGGTAACGTTTGATGCAAAACTATGCGGTAAAACGGTTAAAAATCGGCTTTTCGGAGGATTTTTATAAAACTGTTTTAGATCAGTAAGTAAACTGATATTTTTGATATAAAAATAATTATTTTAACTTATATTAAGTTTACTTGGTGTTTGGTTAGTCATACGTGACTTCCTAAATGATAAATATGATAATAGACATTTATATGTTTAGAAATTTCTCACTAGTTGAATCTAAAACGTTTATTTGAATGATAAAAAAGATTTGACAGGAAGCTAAAAGAAATGGAGAGCAAGATTAATTGTCAAATCTAAAAATGTTTACTGATTCGGAGCATTATTCAAGGGGGAGCTTACAGTTTTACTTTGATTGCTTGAATATGTTTTCCGTGGCAGATAAACACTAAACTTCGCAGATTTCTAAGCTATGTCCAAGGGGGAGTCTGTGAGTGCATTTTGTATGTCCATTGTTAGAAATCTTTCTGTATTTATAACGTCTAATGTCTTGAGTCTGTATTATACTGGACATAGGTTTCACTAGGTGTTGTTAAGCAATGTCAGGTCAGAATACGGTACAATACGTTAAAAGCAGATATGACCAGACACGATGTCATCATGACTACATGATGACATCACATCTCATCCATGAGATAATAATACTACCAAATGTGAAGTCTTACATGCATGGAAGTAAAAAAAAAAAGATGTCTGCATGGAATAGTGATGTATTCAACGAATGAACAATTTCTCACGGATAGGGAATCTCTAATTTGCCCGGATGGCCAAGACCTCATTCGCCCGGATGTGCATGGGCATGTTGATACGGATAGGTGATATCTATAAATACCCTATCTTTCCATCCGGACGAGAGACACATCTCAAACACATCAGAGAACACAACAAGTCCATCCGCTCCAAACCTTCAAGTTCAGTTCTTCACAAGTTTATCATCTACAACACAAGGACATCTCTCGGTTTCATCACGATTCATATATCTCGAGTGTTCTTGTAGTGTATACGTCGAAACTCTGTCCGGTTCATATTCGAAATAAAGAAAACATTTATATTTACTATTTGGTGTCTCGATTACAACTTGGTTTAACGGATTCCGCACGTTAAACCGTTTAACCGCAGAACTTGTGTTCGGTATCGAACCGATGCTGATCTCACATTCTCAGTCTTTGGAATCATTTTCTCAACAAACATTGGAGCCGTTTCTTTAACATCATAAAGTTTCTATTTGTTTTCCACAACAACAGACTTAGGCTTATTGTTGGTACACTTTCTAGCAATGTGCCCAACTTCATTGCATTTAAAATAAGTCTTGTTATCTGGAACCCGACTCGTTCCCTCAGTCTGTTTTTGTGTTGCTTGTTGAGCAAAGAATTCTTCATTTGATTTTGTAAAAATCTCAGATTCTTGATCAACAAGTGAACTCAAACTTTTGACAAAGTTTGTTTTCTTTACATACTTCGATTTCTGAAAATTTCTTCTTTAATTCTACTTACCACCCCATTACCTATAATATGTCACGCCCTGGCTTTTGCGGAAGCGTGGGTTTAATTTGGTGTGACTTCTTAATACCATAGCAACAATCATAACAATGCTACATGAAAATAAAACACATGATAGTCATCCATTCATTAAGTTTTATAAATTACCACAACATCATTGTTTTAAAAGTCGACACATAAAACAACTTACAACCCTGGCATAATTAAAACATGTTCATACGACACCACAAAAGACTTGAATAAAAACCATGGTTTGAAGACGTGCAACCCGTCCAGGCAAGGGTCGCACCTCCTAAACCTGGATGACCTCATTATTCCCTACGCAGCTCGATATGATTGCACACATTGCCAGATCCACTAATTTCCTGAAATACATGTAATTTGAAAAGTCAACAAAAGTTGAGCGAGTTCATGTAAAAGTGAGTATGTATAAACCTTTAATGTATGTATAAAAGTCCCTGGTATGTAGCAATAAGGAAAAAGAGAGATCACCAATGGGTTGCAAAGCCACTGGTATGTGTGAAAAGGTGCAGGAAAACTCAAACCTAGCAAATTTGTTACCGGGCTTCGGCTGTAAGACACAGTCACCTCTATGGGCCGCCCCGGCCTCACGGGTGTGGGCTCGCTACACCCAAATAGATCTATCACTCTTGTGTCCCTCGGTCCTAACAACGAGGATTAATGGCCTTAAGTGTTGTACCCACCCTTCACATGATCTAGTAGTAAAAACCCTCCCTACGCTAACCATACAATGTAAATAAATGTCTGTAATAATTGTCGCATGTATTTCACCCCCGAAGTATAAAACTGAAAACAGTAAAGAGAAAAGGGGGACATGAACTCACAGAAGTGCGTCTCCTGAAATAGTCGTCAATCCAAACTCGGTCTGCTACGCGACGACCTACACGTACTAATGCCTATTAAACGGATGGGCCGTGCCTTGGCTTAGGGTTTAACGTTTTTGGAAAAATAGTTAGGCAACTATTTCGTATTCATACTTCTTAATTATTTTATATGTGTATTTCCTTCCCAAGGATGGGGGTATTTACACATGTACACTTGTAATTCTGAAAAATATATTTTAAGTCCCACTTAAAAAAATATATATTTAATTTATTTTTCTAAAACATCTTAATTCAAAATATATATATTTTTCCCAAAAATATTATATTTTACTTCATAAATTTTCCAAAATAATACTTTACTAAAATATACGGGTAAAAGTATTTTTCCGAAATATTACATAAGTTACGCTTTAACGTGTCGTATTGCAACCATACTTGTGTAACTTAAATATTTTATTTCGTGAGAGTTTTGGTATTATTTTGGAGTCGTAATTTCATGATATACATAAGTTATATTATTTCATCCTAAAAATAATATAGCTAGTTCACAAAATAACAAATAATCACACAAGCGTTTTAGTATAGATTATATATTCTAAATATATATTTATCAAATTTTATTTACGAAAATCAACCTCCGGCACTTAGTATTTTGTAATAAAAAATCATGGCGAAGTTTATTTTCAAAATTAAAGTTAGAAATATATTTGTAACACTTGTTAGAAAAATATTTTCTAAGTGTTGAAATTTTAGAAAAATTTCGCCAGAGTTTCCTTTGTAAATGGAGGCGTCCACCCTTACTAGCGTATCATTTTCTTTTGTAAAATCATTCAATCAATTCTCAATCATCAATTAACAACATACAATCTCTAATTACCAAACTTGTCAAAACAAGCATAATCATAAACTTATTAACTTGAAGATTTATTAAAAAAAAAACATGTAGTAACTTACTAGCACATGTAGTAGATCTTGTTATCTTTAAAAATGTGATTAGTTTCTTAAAAACTTTATTTTTAAAGAGTTTGAATATTCACAACTTCTAGTCATATTTTCTCAAAATATTTCTTTGTGAAATTTCTTCTTACACAAGTGTTTCTACACTTGTTTACCCACTAAAAGTGTGATTAGTTTATGTAAGATCCAAGTTTTATCAAAACTTATACCTTTCACTTGGTTCTTTCGAAAAACCACTCATAGATCTTTAGATCTACAAGGTTACAACATACTTTGATCTTTATTTTTCAAGAAAACATGTATTTATTCAAGTTCATAGTCTATGTGTGGATGATTCCATCATCCACAACGTTTCTAACTTTCACATCTTGCTAGTTCATGTTCTTAAACATGATCTAGCAAGTCCATGTGTTGAACCATATCATTTTAACTAGCATACCACAAACAACAAGCATAACAACTGTTGGTGCACACATCTGTCGTCTTCGTCTTGTATCGAGTCTCGGTTCGGTGCGGAGCTAATCAAGACATGATGTCATGATGACATCATCTAGATGACATCATCAATGACATCATATCACAAGTTCACGTGAGATTGCATGCAAAAGGACAAAACAGATTTCTAGTTTGCATGAAGATTTCGCTTCAAGACAAAATGAAATTGTCAATTTCGCTTCAAGAGTTGTAGTGGATTTCGCTTGAATGTCTTCAAGCGAAATCATGTGCATTATATATAGGGTTCTTGACTTGTCATTTGTAACAGTTTTTGGCCAAGTGTACCGAAGTGCTGCCGGTTTCTCTTCTGATTGTAAAGGTTGTAATATCAATATAAAAGAGGTTTAAAGTGTGAAACAAGCTGTTTACACGTCCGTTTCTCTGTTTCCGCCTTTGAAACGGACTAGAACTCTTCCAAACGACTCGTTTAGGTCGCAATCCGATCCTACAATTGGTATCAGAGCCAGTGAAGAAGAGTTCTTGTTGATTCAGCCGTAAAATCTGTTTCTACACCTTTCTTTTTCGAAAAACAAAACTTTTTACGGTCAAAATCGGACATATTTCACATATATTGTGCACAAACATGGTTTAATCAATCCTTGAAAGTTTCAAGTTTAAAATCAGCCTAAATCTTGTAGTTTTGTGTGTTTTCGCTTCAACTGCTCGTTAATATGATGACATCAGCAACATTTTGTATATGATTTCGCTTCAAGTTGATGATAATCTGTTGATTTTCGCTTCAAGTTGATGTATTTCTGTTGATTTCGCTTGAAAACATGACAGTCTTGATGATTTCGCTTGAAAATACGTTGGCATTTGCTTGGATCTGGCATCCACTTGAAACCTGCAGTACACTTGAAACATTCTGATGTCTTGCCTGAATTTTGCTGTTAATTGAAAACACGTATCGTATGTAGTGAAAATGCTTCAAGTCATGTAAATGTATCGGTTTATATAGTGCATTACATCGATCAAATAGATTTTAAAACATACTAAATTCAGTCAGTGTCTGCATGAAAAGGTGTTATCAATTAATATTTGGAAACTGTTTGGCATGTGAATGACTTAATTGATAATTGTCAATCGGTTATTATCAAACAAAGACATATACATGTGAAATCTGCATAGTTTTAATGTGAGCATGTGAATATTCTGTTTAGGTTCAATCAGATTAATACACATTTCATACTTGTCGGTGATTTGATGTAACAGTTCAATGAAAAGTCTTGCATGTTAAAGTGTGTAATGTGCCTCGACTGTGTAAATTCATATATTGAATTGTGTGATTAGGTGTCAGCTTCTTCAATGTGTGATTGTCGATACATGTACTTTGTTTGTATGCGTTGATTTTTGTGATTGGTCTGATATAAAGTGTTTTGTCGGCTTGTGAAGATTGCATGTGATAAGAAGAATTGTTGTGAGCTTACAGGTTTTTAATTCAGTGGCTTTGTTATTTGATACAAATGCATATGAACTGACCAAAAATCAGCCCAAGTTATCAGCCCATTTGTTGAAAACCGGCCCTTCTCATGTGTTATATTGTGTTTGGATAAGCCCATCTAATGTGTTAGTTTTTGTTTGTATAAAGTCCATCTAAAGTGTATGCTGAAATAGTGTAGTGATATATTAGTTTGTCAGTTGTCAGTTGTCGGTAATCAGGTCACAAGGTTTGGAGCACGGTTCGATCAGTACGTTTGATCAGTCAAGTCATTTTGTGTGGTCAAGTTACGTGATAATTGTCAGTTCGTACGGTTCGGAGTTCAAAGGTTTCAAAGGGTCAAGTCACTTGATTTCGATTCGGGTCCTAGAAGTCCGCACAGTTGGTCAACGTTCAGTCCGTACAGAAAATCATCAGTTCGAGTACTAGTTTGTTTCAGTTTATTGAAAAATCTTTAAACTGATTGTGTTTGTGTTTGTTGAATGTAAAGGTACTTGCAAGGTGTTTTCCAAAGTATTTGCTAATTACTGAAGCATGGAAGAAGATTTCTACAACGCGTTTGCCACACCAGTAGCTCCGGTTACAGCTGCTGAAGCATTGTACAGTGAAAATGAGACGGGAACTCATCAAAAGCCGCCAAAGCTCATGTACATTGAAGACTTCAAAGGATGGCAAAATCGATTTGAGAACTGGGTGCAAGCTTACAAATTTGATGCATGGTGTTCGTTAGAAAAAGACTATGAAAAACCGAAAAACGAACGTGGGCTTGTAAAGGATTTCTGTGATTTTACAGAAGCTGACAAATTGAAGTATACTAGTGAGAAAATGATGATCAGTATTCTTCAACAGGCAATCAAAGAAGATATATTTGTTTTGCTTCAACACGACAATACAGCTAAGTCAATTTGGGAAGCATTGATTCAGAAATTCAAAGGAAGCGCGGATATGATTAAAAACAGAAAGGCGTTGCTAAAAAAATCATTCGATATGTTTGTAGCTTTTGATTACGAATCAACGAAACAGACAATTGACAGATATTGTCATCTTGTCTTGGAAATGGGGAGATTGGATATAAAGAAGGATGATGAGGAATGGGTGGATAAACTTGCTGAGGCATTACCACAACAGAAATGGGGAACTTATTTGTTGATTATCAAACACATGAGAAAATCTGAGAATATGAGTCTAGCAAAGTTTATTCAAAAGATTGAAGAGCATGAGTTGGATATTCAGAAAACGGCTATCATGACAAATCCAAACGCCAAACAAGATATCAGTTTGTATTACCGAGGGAACAAGTTTGAGGCTACTCCCAGCCCGAGCCCAAAGATCCAAACTGGTTTCAGTGCTGACAGTTTGTTGGATCGTTGTTTGACCCTATTGAGTCGTTCAGAAGAGTTTTACATCCAGTTTAAAGGCGGAATCAGTAAACCGGACACGAATACAGCTTGTAATCTTTAATCTGTTGCTTGTATTGATAATAACAATGTTTACAACCTGAACAGAAATTGGCAGCACTTCGTTACAGTTCTGGAAGTCGCGTACCAAGTGAAATGACAACAACCCTATATATAGACATGTAGATTTCGCTTGAACTGGCCTGAAGCGAAATCAAGTCATGTTGATTTCGCTTGAACTGGCTTGAAGCGAAACCAAAACATGTTGATTTCGCTTGAACTGATTTCAAGCGAAATCTTCATGATAAACATGTCTAAACCCTAATTAAAACCCTGTTGTGTGTACATTCAACCTATCTAGACACAAGACTTGATTATGACGTAATCAACAGACATATAGTGCACCAACAGACTCCCCCTTGGATGTTGATGAAGTCTTTGGCTTCAAGTCTTTGTCTTCATCATTCTTCAAACTTCCCTTTGACTGTTGATCCAGACTCCCCCTTTCACAGACTCCCCCTCTCGATATGCTAGAATCTGAGATGTCTGGTTCAAGCTTTGACATTTATCCTCCGTAGAAATTCCTGAAACCTGCAATCACTCATCCAAATATAAGTAACAACATTTTCATGAAATCAATCAATCCTCTTTAATCTACTTCCTCTATCAACAAACTTTACTGATATAGCAGTGTTAAAGAATCCAACTCCCTCACAGTTTATCATCCAAGTTCAAGCTAATGACCTTAGAGATATCACAAACTGTTTTTGAAATTTTTGAATTTAAATCAAGTTTCAAATTAATGAACTTGTTTTATTTTCAGAAACACAATCAGCATACTTAGATTTTGAAACTCAGCACTCAGACATCAGTTGTCGAAAATAAAGCAGAAATCAAAAATCTTTTTGTATTTTCTGAAAATATAAAGCAGTAAAGAAATATGTACAAACATATTTACAAACAATATTTTTGTTTTGAGTATGCGTCAGAGGATCATATCAGTTTTGACAAGTCACAAGTACCGTTAAGCTTCATTTCATACTTAGAATTAAACAATTTACCTCGATTGTCGATATACTGATCCATCTTAAATTCTCACACAAATTTCAATTTACTCAGGATACGATTTAGATGAATTATGAACTTAGATCATTCATGTGTCCCACCTCTTGAATATACTCCCGTATCCAGAATCCCAATAATCAGTCTTACAGGTGAGAATACTACAATGATATCTGTATATAATTTAGGTATGCGAGGGCCGAGGGATCTCAGATCGATACTTCCGTATACGCAGAGAGATATCAGCTTCGACTTTTCGGTGTGTCCCCTTTTAGAGGATCTTTTTGCTTACAACAGCAGCATATATCAATTTTAATTGTTTCAGCATGCTGAGGGTTTAATGCTATGTTTCAAGCATTGCAGCAAGTATTATTCAAGGACTAGGTCAGAACTACCGTTCAGCAGAAGTCCCGGAATAATACCCCAGACATCATTGAGTATAAAGACCTAGTATATCAGATTACGAGACCTTTCAAACGAGATTTCAGGGGTTACCTATATATCCAAGTAGTGTTCCCCACGAATTCACAAGTTTGAATTTTAGGTTTATATCCCGAATAAATCTACTAAATGTGTGAAAACCTATCGACACATCATCAGTAAGATTGTTTAACTCTTTTAAACTTTCCATTTCTTTAGCGTACTGTAACTGTCTACTGATGTACTATCATTTCCTCTTTTAACGCAAAAACTCAATTTTTTAATTTTTATCATGTTTTTGACTTTTTCAAATTTTTCAAATGTTTTTGTATTTTCTAATGACAATTTTTCTCCCCCTAAAATGCAAAACCAATAAAGAAAAATTTGACAACCAATACTGATAGCTTTGTCTTGCCATCCATTTTCTGCTTCAAGTGTACTGATTTGCAGAAAATATAACATACCCCCATGATTTACAACCCATTGATCTTAACAGTTTGAAAACCGTTTTTCAATCTGATGAAAGTAATCATGTTTGTTCAGCCGTGAGGGTTTCGGCGTATTCAATCAACATACATTCAAACAAAAATTAAAAACAAACATATTTTTGGTTTTTCAAATTTTAACAAACTTAAAAACATATTTTTGGTTTTTAATTTTTTTTCAAATTTTTAGGATTTTGAAAATATTGTTTATTTATGTACAGAAAATAAACTGAACTCCCTGTTCAACCAAACCAGGGTCCTGCAACCTCTTCCTGTGCCAGGTTGCTCCAACTTCTCTGTTCACAATCTTCAGCTTCATTGAGCACCTGCACATTCAACAATTTGATCATTTGAACAACGCAACCCAAGCCTGTTTAGACTCAGGTAGTTGAATATGAATCTTTCCAGGTAACACTGGATAATTTCTTTCATTTTTCTTAAAAACATCATCAAGTTTAATCTCAACTTTTTCATCTTTTACCGAATTATCATTTTTCTTAACAAACCATGTGTGACCCGTCGGTGTTCCTCGTTTATAAAAATGTGACTCTTTTTGAACCTTTTGATTTTGAACATCATTTTTAGGTTTCCAAAACTCTTGAGGTTTTGTCATATCAACAGATTTTCTCCAACTCTGTGTTGTTCTGAATCTGGGTGTGTAAGAGTTCCAGGTCTGTCTTGAATCGAACCTGTTCGGGTTTGATTTCCAATTTTGATTTGAAGCAAACTTGTTTGTATTGAACCTCCAAGTTTGTTTCAAATCCAATCTGGTTGACCTTGGTTTCACAACCTCAGATTTCTGTTTTTCAACATCAACGGGCTTTGGATTTGGACACTTTCGTGCAACATGTCCAATTTGATCACATTTAAAACACATTTTCTTTGAAACATCCTTGGCCTGTTGTTGTTTCTTTTTCATAGCATCAAACTCCTCATTAGACTGTTGTCCAATTTTGAGTTTTTCCTCTTCTTTCAAGCTTTTCCCTTGAATAAAATTCATCTTTTGTTGCAAATTTGGTTTTTGACTTTGATTCCAATTCTGTTTCTTTTTATAACCCAAACCAGCCTTCATGTTTTTCTTCTTAAAACCAGGTTTGTTATAAAAAGATTTATGACCTTTACCAGCAAACTTTGGAATCTCAGACTTCTCAATCTCAACCATTTTGAAAACTTGATTGACCTTTTCTGAAATCACATTCTGAATCGGGAAAACAACATCTAAGAATAGTTTGTCCGATCCAATCATGGTATAAACCAATCCTTTTGAATCATCATTCAAATTTTTCTCGGATTTTGTGTTTTTCGAATAACCATCATAAAAATTTCCTTCATCTTCATCCTGTGATTCAGACTTACCTTTTGTAGACTCATCTTTCAAAACGCTTTCAACAACCTTACTTACCACCTCTGAATCATTAGCATCATCAGATTTGGAGTAAGTCACATCGATACTTTCAGGTAACTGGTCAGCTATGTTCAAACCCTTTGCCACCTTTTCCTCATCATAAAAAGTATAATTGTTTCTCAAAGGTGGTGGTACCTGATGAAATTCTGAACCAATACCCTTTTTGGAATTATCAGTATCTTTGTCATCTGGTGTGATGTTGAAAATGCGTTCGAGAATGTACGAAGAGTTATGATAACTTTGAAGTTTTGTAACAATCTTTTCTTTTTCAGCCAAGACTTGTTTAATATTTGCAATTTCATCAAAACATTTGTTTAATTCAATTTGCTTTTCTTTAAACTTTCTTTCATACATTTCTTTAGTAACTAAAGTTTCTGACAATCTTTGATCAAAACTTTTGACTTGGCTCTTCAAAGTATCATAAGCTTCTTGTACTCTCTGACTCGACCATTTTAAAGAATCATACTGTTTTTGTAAATCTTGAAATTTAGATTCTTTTTCAACACAATCAACACATTTTGTAGAACACAGTTGTCTATAAACATCATTATCCTTTTCAAGACCTTGACATTTCTGTGTCAATTTTTCAACTTTTAGTTTCAAAATTTCTTCTTTTTCAATCATTTCTGTACATTTTATTTTGAAAACATTTTCAAGTTTGCTTGTTTCAATATCTTTTGTTTTGATTATATTATCTTTTTCAGTACAGGCTTTGCACATTTCTATGCAATTCCTGCACTTGTTCTCATTTTCATCAACTAATTCATCATTCGATAGATCAGAAAATTTTCTAACCTCAGTCTCATTCAGCACCGGTTCTTCTGATTCAGTTTTCTGATCTTCCTTTTTGATCTCCTCTTTCTGAGCTTCTTCATTCTTCTGCACTTCTTCAGCTTTCTGTTCCTCTTCAGCAGCAATCTTCGCAACAGTCTTCACTTCTTCAATCATCTTCTTCAGTTCTTCTTCTTTTCTCTTCTTCATCTCTACCACCTTCGGTAAACTTGCTTCAAAAACTTCTCTTAATTTGATCATCAAATTTGGCAAATAGCTTTTATCAGATAACCTTCGTGTATTGAAAGTAGCCTGCCTTGGAACCAAATTTATTACAGCTTCGAAATCCACTTTTGATGGGTCAACAACTGGATTACCCCGTGGATCCATGTAACATTCCAACTCTTCATTCCATCTTTTTGCTCTCTGGGCTTCTTTGAATGGTTCGTTTAATTTTCCAATTTCCCATCTTGCATAATCTACTTTCCAATATCTATCAGGATCAGTTTCTCCTGACATTTTAAATCTTCTACTTGATATTCGCGCCTTGAAAATTACCTCAAATCTCCTGACAAAAACAACAAAACACTTAAAAATTTCAAAGTTTTGAAAAATTCAGCAACTTCAAGCGAAATTCCTTGAAATGAAATGACTTCAAGCGAAATCAGCTCAATATAACACTGTTCAAGCGAAATCCACTATTTCGCTTCAGATGATTCAAGTTCAATTCAAGCGAAATCCGTTTCAAAGCACTATTCAAGCGAAACCTACTATTTCGCTTCAACTGATCTTCAAGCGAAAACCAAACAATCCCTATTTCGCTTCAAGTTTCAAGCGAAATCCAGTCAAGTCTATTTCGCTTCAGCAGTTTTCAAGCGAATTAGTCCAATAAGTCTGATTTTGAAGCGAAATCAACTATAATCTACGAACTCCTTCAAGCGAAATCAAGTTTCTGTCCATTTTAGTCATTTTTTAATGCGAATTTCGGTCTCAAACTTTCAAGGCTTTGTTAAACTGTTGTTTTGCATGTTCGGTGAAAAGTTCAATCCATTTTGACCATGAAATCTCGTTCAGTTTGAAAAAGAAAGTGTAGAAGTCAGAATATAATTGCAATCGAGCTAAACTCTTCCTCCTGAGCTCTGATACCACTTGTTGGATCGTTGTTTGACCCTATTGAGTCGTTCAGAAGAGTTTTACATCCAGTTTAAAGGCGGAATCAGTAAACCGGACACGAATACAGCTTGTAATCTTTAATCTGTTGCTTGTATTGATAATAACAATGTTTACAACCTGAACAGAAATTGGCAGCACTTCGTTACAGTTCTGGAAGTCGCGTACCAAGTGAAATGACAACAACCCTATATATAGACATGTAGATTTCGCTTGAACTGGCCTGAAGCGAAATCAAGTCATGTTGATTTCGCTTGAACTGGCTTGAAGCGAAACCAAAACATGTTGATTTCGCTTGAACTGATTTCAAGCGAAATCTTCATGATAAACATGTCTAAACCCTAATTAAAACCCTGTTGTGTGTACATTCAACCTATCTAGACACAAGACTTGATTATGACGTAATCAACAGACATATAGTGCACCAACACAGTTCATCTGGAACAAAGGGTAGTAGTGTGACACAATGTGGTGGATCTTCACCTTCGTTCTCAAGTTTTGATCCAAACAGCACAACATCAAGTTCTCAACGACAAAATTCAACAAATCTTCAGTGCAATGTTACTTTAAACATTCAAAATGGTCAGAATCTGTCTCCGGAAGTTGCCAAGCAACACATGGCATCACTTGTTACTATGTTAGAATCTTACGAAAGTTTGATCGGTGGGAAGATTGGGAATCCAATGCTTACCAAAGAAGATTACGACCAAATTGATGCTGAAGAACTTGAAGTGATGGATATCAAGTGGTGCTTAGCAAGTGCTTGGAGGAGAGCTGAAAAATTTCAAGAGATTACTGGCAGAGATGAATTTCGAGGAATGGCTACCTCTCAGTTGGGATTTGATAAATCGAAAGTTACCTGTTTCCGTTGCAAAGGAAAAGGACACTTTAAACGAGAGTGTAAAAACCAAGTAGCAACCGAGAATCAAGAAAAGAACAATTATTATCAGAAATCAATTTTTCATCAGGTTGCTCAACAACCAAAAATTGTTCATGCTCATGCTATTGAAGAAGGAAAGAAGAAAGCTTTACTTATTAATCAAGATGACGAAAAAGTTGCCGAGGGATTTAGTTGGGATAAATACATTCCATCAGAATCAGGCTTTGTTGCTCGAATTCTAGGTGAAGATGAGGTTAAACAGAAAAGAATCCCAATTTTTCCAGATCTTGGAAGTGATGTGGATACCGATGATGAGGAAGAACATCTCAACAGAGCCAGAAAAGGCATTGATCCTACTAGTTTTAATTTGTTTTTTGCAGATAAAATAGAGATGCTGTATCAGAAGAAGATGTCAAGATTGAGGAAAGAGCTGGAAGCAACAAAAATGCAAGCTGATGAAAAGACAAAGACAGAAGCTGGAGAAGCAAATGTTGAACCAGACTGAGAAAGTAGTTGAGAAAATCGTTGAAGTGGAGAAATTGGTGGAAAAGCTAGTCGAAGTTGAAAAGATAGTTGAAAAATTGGTTGAAGTTGAAAAACCGTGTTCGAAGTGTTCAGAATCTTGCAAAGCTTGCGAGGAAAAAGATAAGAAGATTGCTGAATTAGAAAAGATTAAAGAAGACTTACTGTCTGATGTGAAGTACATTAAAGAATCATATGATGTGCTGAACAGAACAGTTGATAATCTGAAAAAGACGAACACAGAAACTGAAAAAGCAATGGATAAAATGAGTGCGACATTAATGACAAAGCAGAAAGTCATCAATGAGTACATCGAAGATTGTGCAAAGCTAAAGAAAGATGTGGAACTTGAGAAGATTGAGAGTGAAAGGATTAAACGATTATTGTTGAGTTATACTACTTGTGATTATTTGATTGATCGTGTTTATCCTATTGTTGCAGGTCTGGAAGCGTTCATGGACAAAAAGACTGAAGATACTGATACTGGTAAGAAACCAAGTGTCAAGTATAACAGATGTCCGCCCCCGATCCATGAAACTTATTCTCCCAGGAATCCAAATGAAGAGCGTCTAAAAAAGGCAGTCAACATCAAGTTAAAGTCTGAAATCATTGATGAATTACCAGACAATATTGATGTTACATTCACAGCGTCTGACACTGATCATGAGTCTGAGTTATTAAAGAAAGTTGTCGATCAGGTGTTGGATACGGATGAGGAGTCAAAACCGGAGTCTGAGTCTGATAGTCCGAGTTCGTCAGAAAAGAGTCCGAGTTCACCGGTTAATAGGGTTTACAATAGAGAATTCCTGTTATCAAAATCTAATTTGAATGACGGATCAATCAAAGTGGCTTATACTTTGAATGATTCAGACAAATTATATTCTGATGAGGAATTTCCAATCAGAAGTGTAAAAACTGAAATGATCAAACAGGTTTTCAAATTAACAGAAATTAATCTTTCTGATATAAAAGATTTAAATCTTGATGAAAAACCTAAAAAATACACTTCAAGAGTTCAACAGAGATTGAACAAGAAAAAGGGTTATAGTTCTGGTTATGGTTATCGAAAGAAACCAAACTACAACGGTAATCTCAAAAAGAAAGGTTTAGGATTTATTCCTCCTGAAAATTATGAAAATCAGAAAACTTATAAACCAAAAACAAAATTTGTTGCAGGAGGAAGTGCTGAAGATGAGCAGAAGAAACCATTCTGGAAGCAGTCGAATCAAGAGTTTCTTGCTGAGGTAAAGAGGAATGTGAAGAAGTTTGCTCAAAGAGTTGATGGAAGAACTTGCTTCAAATGCCAAAAGGTTGGGCATATTGCTTGGAATTGTCAACAGTCCAACAATACAAAACAGGAAGTTACTTCTAACTCAAAACTGAAAGAAAAACTTGTCTTTGAGAAGAAACAATCAACTGAAAAATCGAAAGTGTTTGATAATTCTAGTTTTGAAAAAGGTGAAAGTTCAAAACGATTTTACAAAAGAAGAGGTGATTTAACCAAACAAAAATGGATTGTAAAATCTGAAAGAAGTTCTGACAATGAATCTGATTCCATAAAATCAGAGGAGTCATTTGTTGAGAAAAAGATTGTGAATTCCGTTCCTGAGGTGAACGACGAAAATTTTCCTTCATTGTCAAAGGAAAATTGGAAGTCGAAAGTGGGAAAGGTAGAGATCTCAAATCAATTCTTCGCTGATAAGGGAGAATTTGATGTTGAGAAGGCTTTCAACGAGAAAGTCAAACATATTTTCGGTAAGATGGTTGATAGGAAGGTAAAAGGTGCTCAAGAATTTTATAAATCAAAATGTTGGTGGGATAGATGTTTGCCACCAAAGTCACCCAAGGCTGGTGAGGCCTGGGTGGACGTTATGTTTGAGTAAAAACCGGACTTGCCGGAGCTCCCAGGTGGGTAAAAGTGGAGCAGGAATCGGCACATTTCTTGAGAAATTCATGTCAGTGATTTCGACTTACAAGTGGTAAATCAGGGACATTAAGTTGTACTTGATTTTCTACAAGTGGTTTTTGATATGAGAACAATGTGATGAACCCCTAACCTACAAATGGTTTCTTAAAATCAACAAAACTAATTTTCCGGAAAAACCATTTGATTAAAACAAACTTAAGTGTTTTGAAATCACAATGGGAAAATAGTTTGTTGTAAGGGGGAGTTCTGATTGTTTATGCCAAGTGGATGGCGATTTGAAGTGATTTGATATCAGTTGTCATTTTATTGTATAGTTTGTTTTCAAATTTCCTAAAATGTGTTTGCATTTTAGGGGGAGTAAAAATTTTCAAGAAAATCCAAAAACATTTGAAAATTTGAAAAAGTCAAAAACATGATAAAATTCAAAAAAGAGTTTTGTTGTATAAAAGAGGAAATGATAGTACATCAGTGGACTGTCACAGCATGCTAAAGAAATGTAAAGTAAAAATGTGATAAACGATCTCCCTGTGGATATGTCAGTAGGTTTTTGCACATTTAGTAAATTGTGACGAGATATAAACATAAAATTTTCTTGCGTCTACGTGGGGAACACCTCCAGGATATATAGGTAACCCCTGAAATCTTGTTTGAAAGGTCCCGTATTCTGAGATACTAGGTCTTTATGCTTAGTGATATCTGGGGTATTATCCCGGGACTTCTGATTTTGCGGAAGCAATGGCCTAGTCCCCGGAGAATACTTTTCGCATGCTTGAAAAATAGCGCAGCCCTCAGCAAATTGATGAAACAATAAAATTGATAGTCATTGCTGTTGTAATTCAAAAGATCCTCTAAAGGGGACCCACCAAAAGTCGAAGCCGTCATCTCTCTGCGTATCGAAAGATCGACCTGAGCTCTCACGGCCCTCGCAATTAACCCCTTACAGATATCATCTAGGTATACTCACCTGTAAGACTGAATACTGGGGTCTGGATACGGGAGTATATACTGAGGTGGGACACATGTAGATGTTTAAGTCCTAAAACACTAATTCGTATCTCGAAGCAGTTGAACTTTGTGTGAAAATTTAAGTGGATCAGTATACTGACAATCTAAGTGAATTGTTTAGAACTTAAAATGAAATGAAGCTTAACGGTGTTGGTGATTTGTCTCAAAAAACTGATATGATCCTCTTACATAAACTCACAAAAATATTGTATGTAAATATTTCTTTGCTGCATTTCATTTCGATTATTTTAAAAAATTAAAAAAAAGATTTTCGGTGTGTTTTAGCATAAATTTTGGAAAATTCAAAAAGATTTTAGACAACTGATGTTGAAGAGCTGAATTTCAAAATTCCAAGTGCTAAACATGACGAATAGGTTTGGAGAATTTGATTGAAAAGTTTTTCAGAGATAAAAAAATTCGTTAAATAATCATTGTTAATGATTGATTGTATTTTGATTGGAGAAGGATCAGTGTTGGTGCATGAAATTTGATAAATTGTGAAATATTTTATTCTTGTGAATCTTACTTTTGGGTAGAGGATGTGCAGGATAGACTGGATTCTGAGCTGATAGAGATCCATATTTCAATTCTGATACTGTAAAAGCCAGATTACGATCCCAGCATGTTTTGAGGGGGAGGCTGTTAGAGAGAGAATTGGAGATAGGATAGAGCCAGATAGAGATCATGAAGGAAGATCAAAGACTGATAAAGATTGAAGATTGAGAAGACTCAACACTTAAGACTCGTCAACATCTGAGGGGGAGTCTGTTGGTGCACACATCTGTCGTCTTCGTCTTGTATCGAGTCTCGGTTCGGTGCGGAGCTAATCAAGACATGATGTCATGATGACATCATCTAGATGACATCATCAATGACATCATATCACAAGTTCACGTGAGATTGCATGCAAAAGGACAAAACAGATTTCTAGTTTGCATGAAGATTTCGCTTCAAGACAAAATGAAATTGTCAATTTCGCTTCAAGAGTTGAAGTGGATTTCGCTTGAATGTCTTCAAGCGAAATCATGTGCATTATATATAGGGTTCTTGACTTGTCATTTGTAACAGTTTTTGGCCAAGTATACCGAAGTGTTGCCGGTTTCTCTTCTGATTGTAAAGGTTATAATATCAATATACAAGAGGTTTAAAGTGTGAAACAAGCTGTTTACACGTCCGTTTCTCTGTTTCCGCCTTTGAAACGGACTAGAACTCTTCCGAACGACTCGTTTAGGTCGGAATCCGATCCTACAACAACACAAGAATAACATGATTTCTTCATTATTTTAACCCTACTTCATCACTTTGTTAGTTTATGTTTCAAGACTTGATTATGTTCTTAGTGTTTCTTGATATATCACCATTCTTTTCACTATTAACCATCAAAAATATGAAGAAGATGGAGATCTAAGAAACTTACTACTAGCACAAGGCTAGGGGAGTTCAAGAGTATAAATGTGGTGGTTAAAAGAAAATGAGAGCGGTCCTTGAGATTCCGAACACACCAAGCTTACTTGTAGGATCTCTAACACCTTTGAATATGTGTAGATTGCTTGAAAGAAAACTTGAAGGTGGTGATGGTGGTGTGTGTGGTTTCGGCCGAACACAAGGAGAAGGGAAGGAGAGAGAGCTTGTTGTGTTGTGAGTTTGTGAATGAGATGATCATGACCTTTGTGTCATTTTATAAACCAAGTCCACCATTAACCATTGTACATTATGTCTCTTAATCCACTACCATTCAAATAAAATATTAAAAAGAATTATGGGGTGTCCCCACTTCCCATAACCGGTTCGAAGGGGGAGGGGGGTATGGGGTTGGTTTTCAAATGTATAGTTACTAACTAGTTAGATTTAAATGTTAAGTTAGTGTGTTAAGGTGTGTTGTTATTTATAAAGTGTGTTGGGGTGTTCGGGGATCCTAACTAGCTCAGAAAAATAAAAACAATATGTTTGGCAATATTTTTGTGTTCCGGGTAAAGTCCGGTTGTTCGGTTGGGTGTTGTCCGTTAAAGTGCTAAATTAATCCATAAAGTGTCTTTTATATTACTTTTAGTGACACGTTTAATTCCCAACACTTTGGATAGTATCTAGGACTATTTTGCCAAGTTTTTGCACTTTACTAGCATTATTAAATGCTGAATTTTTGTTATTTAGTGCAGAATTCTGCATTTTAAGTGTGTTTTTGGCACTTCCCGGCACTATAACTATCTCCTAGTGACGCAGTTTTATGGTCCTCACTTCCCTACACTCCCTACTAGTGTAGTATTCTATTTCTGGCTCATACTGGCCTCAAAAGCATTGTCTGTCCAGGTGCTGGCATTGTCAGCATGTCTCTGGGTTATCCGCTCACTGTGCTAACTGTGCTTTGTGCATCAAGTTTGTCACTAATGTTTGTATGAAATAAATGAAGTGACAGTATGAAAGGTGATGCATATGTATGTATGTAACAGAAAACAGAAAGCAGTTTAATCACAGTTGAAATCAAGCACAGTCATTAATCACAAATTAAATATTAATTAAGTGTACGGATACCTGTAAATGTGAGGGTTGTCACATTCTCCCCCCGTTAAGAAAATTCCGTCCCGAAATTTTAGGTTCTGCTTCTAGTTGTAGGGGTCTTGGGAAATAAATGTGGGTATTTCTCCTTCATACGATCCTCACGTTCCCACGTGAATTCTGGTCCATGTCTTGCATTCCATCGAACTTTGACGAGCTTGACACTACTCCTGCGTGTTTTGTTAACTTTCCAATCCGTAACCTCAACGGGTTCTTCAGTAAAGTGGAGCGTGTCGTCGATATGAACTTCGTCCGCCGGAATGATCACTGTCTCTTGTGTTAGACTCTTTTTCAGATTAGATACGTGAAATGTATCGTGAACGCCATTAAGTTCAGCAGGTAGGTCCAACTTGTAGGCTCCAAGCCCAATCCTTTGCAGGATTCTGAACGGGCCAATGTAACGCGGATTCAACTTCCCACGCTTCCCAATGCGTGCCACACCTTTCCAGGGTGAAACTTTTAACAAAACCATATCCCTAACTTGAAACTCCAAAGGTTTCCTCCTTTGATTTGCATAGCCTTTCTGTCTGTCGCGAGCCGCCTTGATGCGCTCTAGAATTTGAAAGATCTTATCTGTTGTCTCTTGCACTATTTCGGGACCAACAAGCTGTCTATCACCCGCATCAGCCCAGCATAGCGGTGATCGACACTTGCGTCCATAAAGTGCTTCAAATGGCGCGGCTCCAATACTTGTGTGGTAGCTGTTGTTGTACGAAAATTCGACCAATGGTAAATGATTATCCCAGCTACCACCCAGATCCATTACACATGCTCTTAGCATATCTTCCAGTGTTTGAATCGTTCGCTCACTCTGTCCATCCGTTTGCGGGTGAAAAGCTGTACTTAGATTCAACTGAGAGCCGAATGCTTCTTGAAAGGATTGCCAAATCCTTGACACGAATCTTCCGTCTCTATCAGAGATAATCGAGAGAGGCACTTCATGTCGTTCAACAATCTCCCTCATGTATATTTCAGCAAGTTTACCCGTGTTGTCTTTCTCCTTGATTGGCAGGAAGTGCGCAGACTTTGTTAGACGGTCTACTATTACCCAAATTGTATCATGGCCTTTGGGCGTCCTTGGCAGTTTCGTTATAAAATCCATTGAAATCCGTTCCCATTTCCATTTGGGTATTTCAGGTTGCTGTAGAAGACCTGAAGGCTTTTGGTATTCGGCCTTTACCTTGGCGCAAGTTAAACATTTGCTAACATATATCGCAACATCGCCTTTCATCCTTGGCCACCAATAGAAATCCTTAAGGTCTTGGTACATTTTATCCGCTCCTGGATGAATCGAGTACCGTGACTTGTGAGCCTCATCGAAAATAACCTTTCTCAATCCACCAAACAGAGGAACCCAAATTCGTTTCATGAAGCACAACGTTCCTTCCTCGTTTGGTACCAACTGCGTCTCCATCCCACGGAGATACTCGTCCTCCATGTTCCTCTCTTTGAGAGCTTCCCTCTGCGCGGCACGAATGCGCAAAGAGAGGTCTGTCTGGACAATCATTTCCAAAGCCCTAACCCTTATGGGCTTGATCCTTTCTTTTCGACTCAGGGCATCGGCGACCACATTCGCTTTCCCTGGGTAGTATTTGATCTCGCAATCATAGTCGTTCAATAGTTCAACCCAGCGTCTTTGCCTCATGTTAAGCTCCTTTTGGTCAAATATGTGCTGCAGGCTCTTGTGATCAGTGAAGATTGTACATCGTGTGCCATACAAATAATGTCGCCAGATTTTCAACGCAAATACCACCGCGCCTAACTCCAAGTCATGCGTGGTATAGTTTTTCTCGTGGACCTTTAACTGGCGTGACACGTATGCTATAACTTTCTGTCGCTGCATCAACACGTAGCCTAATCCTTGATGCGAGGCGTCGCAATATACCACGAAGTCGTCCGTTCCTTCGGGTAGCTGTAACACCCCAAAACCCGAACGTTTAACTCACTAATAAGATTTCATGGAATATGAAAAATGTTTAAATAAACATGTTGTATAAGAATGAATAGAAGATATAACTTAGTTAGAATAAATGTGAAATATTGCATTATAAAATAAACTATGACCAAAGTTTAGGCAAACATATAAATGGAGGGGCTAAACATGTACAAGGAAAAAGATATTTACTAAAAGCAAAATAAGGAAAAACAAACACACACATCTGGCGTGTGTGTGTGTGTCGCCCCAAGCAGGAGAAAAAGAGGAGAAACCCTAAAATCCTTGAAGTTGCAAAATTGAGAAGGGAAATTGAAGCTAATCATATGCATGAATCTGAATGTGCAACCATTTAAGCCTACTAATCAAGTGGTAAGTTGTAGAATTTCGATTTGATGATCATTGATGAGATGGGTTGTGTTTAATCCTTGAGCCTATGTGAAATTAGAATGGTAATGAACTAGAATCATCTCATGAAACATGAATTGTGTTCGAATTTCTGATTATATTGATGATTTAATGAAAACCCACTTGTAAAAGTAATGTTATGAAGATGATGATGTTGCATGTGCTAAATCAAGTATAGTTTTGATATATATATATGAAGTTGGATATTGTGGATTATTGTTAATAGCCTTGATTTAGGATGAAAGTTATGTGAGGTTAATGGAATTTGATGATCTTGATATGAACTAGTAAGAATATGCAAAGAATGCTTGTACATTATGCTTAGATAGTGGTACGCACACAAAGTGTTTGATAAAATGCCTACATGAAACTTGAATTGATTCAAGTTTGTGTTAAAAAGTTAGTAAATTCGTCACTTTTGACAGCCCTAGATAGTCATCTTGTAAAGGCCGTATCTCATTCGTTATTAGGAGTTAGACAACGAGCCTTATATCGTTGAAAAGCTTGTTTCGCATGTTACAATTCTTATTTGGTCATAAGAGGCTGGTTATGAGATTTAGTGGGTCAAAACAACATGAAAAGTTAGTAAATTCGTCACTTTTGACAGCCCTAGATAGTCATCTTGTAAAGGTTGTATCTCATTCGTTATTAGGAGTTAGACAACGAGCCTTATATCGTTGAAAAGCTTGTTTCGCATGTTACAATTCTTATTTGAAAGTCGAAGTCAGATTATGTGATTAAGAAGGGGGAAAGTGACCCCGAACAGCTGCTGCGTGAAAAATGCAGCAATGAAAATAATGTGTTTTATGAACTTAAAACATATGATTTTCTAGTCACCAATTTACTAAACACTAAATATTGCTTCGGGTGAATGTTTACAGTTGTTAAGGTGTGTTTAAAGCGTTACTATGTGTAAAATTGGCGTTAATGTATAGCAAGTAAGGATGGTAAAATCATGTTGTTCATGTACCCCAAATATGGTCGTCTAGTATGGAATCCCGAAAGCTTTAGTATATGTAGTATTGATATTATGTATGTGTGTGTATGTAACGGATTGATCATGTGGTTGTAAGCATGTTACATCATGAATATGAAGTGTATATAATGCCATTGTTATAGCTTAATATGATGACACGGATATATGAGGTTAAGTCGAAAGTCCATAAGATGGGTCGTTGACTTTTGAAAGTCAAACCTTGCATAAGTAGTATGGCTAGACTCTTGTCAAATTTCAATGCTATAAAGTCATAGGGCGCATGTTTAACAATGTGTGTTATATGCAATTATTTAAGGAATTATACGAGTTGGAGAAGATGTGATTTTGGGTATATGTCTTATGTTTGTTAGACTTGACTAATGAAAGTCAAACGTGAACCATGCATTCGACATGATCATTAAGTGTACAATCATGCATACTAACAAGAATGTGATTGCGTGATGAGAAGGCATAGGGATCATGTGGAAATGGACTCAAGAATGGAAGGTTAACGGGTCAAGCGGAGGCGAGGAAGCAAGCATGAACACTAACGCTCGAGGTAAGTGACTTTCGAATCACTTCTTAATATACATATAGAGTTTTCTTGTTTATGGATGAATGAAGATGATTGATGTATGTAACATGGCTCTAGGAATTATGTGAAAACCCCACCTCTAGTTCCATTCCCGGTTGTAAGGCAAAAGGAAGCAAAATGTAATCTTTTCTTCACTTAAAAATCAACTGGTCCGCAGATGTTTTGCACTGCCCGTCGCCGACGAGTATAGGCCCGTCGCCGACGGGTTCGTATGATGATGAACTCTTCCGACGCCCTAGACTCCTGTCTACGGGCTTGTGTGCTTACGGGTGTTTCCCGAACCCGTCGGGGACGGGTTCATACCCGTCGCCGACGGCTTGTCTAAGTTGGTTTCTCATTTTTTTGCGTCATGTATTCCCAGTTGATCCGTAACGCATCCTGGTGCTCCGGTTTTCAACCACGTATCAGTAAGTGGTATGTACGAGATATGTATGAGCATTAGCATCATGTATTTATTATGAAGGTACATACGTGTGTAGGTAGTTATTTATGTATGTATATATATAGGTACGTGTGTAGGTATGAACGTATATATGTGGATGCAAGTTTGTATGAATGTAGGTGAATTGGTAGGCATGTATGTATGTATGTACGTATGTATGTATGTATGTATGTATGTATATATGTAGGTACGTGAGTAGGTATGTGTGTATGTAGTTATTCATGTACGTATGGAAGTACGTGTGATCGTATGCAGGTATGTGAAGACGTAGGAACGTATGCAAATGTGTATTTATGTGTGTATGAAGATAGGTAGAGTGAAGGCAAGTATGTATAGACATATGAATGTAGGTACGTATGTAGAATTGTATTATGAATATATGTAGATACTTATGAGTGTATGCATGTATGTAGAGGGGTATGGATGTATGTATGTGTATATGCAAGTATGATTTGGGATACATTGAGTGTTAGTGATCTTAATCGTGTGCCTGGAAAACGAAGATTTATGCAGGTACATTATTGAAGGCTCACTAGGGAATGGATATGCAAATGATATGCTTAAAATTAAAGAGAGAGCTGAATGGAAAGTGTACATGTCTGAATCTTGTTTATATGTATAACGTATGCTAATGTCATAAATGTATGTGGTGAGTGCAGGTTGTACGAGAGTACGGGCGATTATCACAAGGAATAGAGATCGAAGGCCGAGTCACAAGGTAGATTGTACGGGGATGATTGATTGAGTACTTTAGCAAACAGGAAGTTATTTTTGTTTAGTAAAAAGTTATTTTCAAAACGGACTTTCAAGTAAGTCAAGACATTTGTAATGAAAGAAATTTTATGGTATGAATTTCCGCTGCGATTCTTTTGTCAAATGTGAATTAGGGTCTTACAGTAGCGATAAGATCGGTGCGTCACAAAGCTTGTTCTTCAATAACTGAAACGCTTCTTCTTGCTTGTCACCCCAATCAAACTTTTTGTCTTTCTGTGTGAGTGCGGTCAGAGGTTGAGCGATTTTCGAGAAATCCTCAATGAACCTTCGATAGTAACCAGCCAAACCTAAGAACTGTCGAATCTCAATTGGCGTCTTTGGAGTCTCCCAGTTCTTGATCGCCTCGATCTTTGTGGGATCAACAAGAATTCCATTTCCATTAACCACATGACCAAGAAACTGAACTTCACGCAGCCAAAATTCGTACTTCGAGAACTTAGCGTATAACTTTTCCTTTTTAAGTAGCTCTAGAATAGCTCTTAAGTGTTGTTCGTGCTCGTCCTTCGTCTTTGAGTAGATTAGGATGTCATCAATAAACACGATCACAAACTTATCCAAGTACGGCTTGCAGACTCTGTTCATTAGATCCATGAATACTGCTGGCGCGTTTGTCAACCCAAACGGCATAACCAGGAACTCGTAATGTCCATAACGAGTCCTAAAGGCCGTCTTTGGGATACTTTCCTCTTGTATCCTTAACTGATGATATCCTGATCAAAGGTCGATCTTTGAATAAAAGCTCGAACCTTACAACTGATCGAAAAGGTCATCAATCCTTGGTAAAGGATATCTGTTCTTAATAGTCAGCTTATTAAGCTCGCGGTAGTCTATACACATACGAAAACTACCATCCTTCTTCTTAACAAACAGAACTGGAGCTCCCCAAGGTGAGAAACTTGGTCTGATGAATCCTTTGTCTAACAGCTCCTGGAGTTGTGTTGACAACTCCTGCATCTCTGAAGGCGCAAGTCGGTAGGGTGCCTTAGCCATAGGCGCGGCGCCTGGAACTAAGTCAATGTGGAACTCGACTTGTCTTTGCGGCGGTAATCCTAGCAAGTCTTCTAGAAAGACTTCAGGATATTCTTTTACGACTGGAATATCTTCGATCTTTGGCTCAGCAGCTTCTTTATCCACGATGTGTGCCAAGAATGCAACACATCCCTTCTGTAAACACTTTCTAGCTTTTAAGCAGCTAATGATTCTCAATGGCGTGTCCCGCTTTTCCCCATGAACTATGATCGTCTCTCCATCTGCCATAGGGATGCGGACGGTCTTCTCGTGGCAAACAATCTCGGCTTTGTTGCTTGACAACCAATCCATCCCTACTACCACGTCGAAGCTTCCCAACTTGACTGGCAGTAGATCTATCGTAAATTTGTGTCCTCCCAATTCTATCACGCATCCTCTGATGACTTCACCCGTTTCAACTAGTTTCCCATTCGCCAATTAAATCGAGTACGGAACGTCTAACTTACTAGCAGTTAATCCAAGCATATTCTTAAATTCTAACGATACGAAGCTATAATCGGCACCAGTATCAAACAGAACAGATGCAAAACGTTGGTTTATAGGGAACGTACCAGTGACAACGTTTGGATCCTGGCGCGCTTCCCTTGCGCCAATGTTGAAGACTCTTCCTCGTGCTTGGTTCAGTTTTGGGCATTCCCTTTTAAAGTGCCCAACATCTCCACAATTGAAACATCCCGGTCCCCGACCATTACCATTTCCATTTCTACCTTGTGTGTTGTTTTGGTTGCGATTCCCACTCCCAGCTTGGTTCGCAAAATTTCCACGGTTTCCATTACCATTCCCATAACCTCGATTACCACCACGCCCAGCACCAGTTCCGGCCCAACACGTATCCTTCGAGTGGTCGTTCTTCCCACATGACTCGCATTTCCTCAATCTGCACTGGCCAAAATGATGGCGCTGGCACGTATCACACTTGGGCAGAGTGCCCATATAACCCTTCACTTTGTTTTCGACACCGGTGGCGGCTCTGGCCGGTGTGCTCGACTCACCCTTCTTGTTCATATTACTGGTACCTTGCTTGAAGTTGGAAAATTTTCGTTTGTTTTCACCAGACGACTCCACATGAGTCTCCTTCTTTTTCTGATCTGCAGTTGAAAACTTGTTTAGCCTGATGGCTTCTTCAGTCAGAGATATATGCTCAGATCGATGGCTTCGGTAATGGTTGCCGGTTTTGACGATGTAACCATGCTCATAATCTGAGGTGCTAATCCCTAGATAAATCGCTCCACGCGTTTGAACTAGGGCGTGACCATATACGGCACCACATGAGACAAATCATGAAATCTCTGAACATATTCTGCAATCTTGGGACCTTCCATCCTTAGGTGCCAGAACTCTGTCTCTAGCTTCTGTATTTCAGCGCGCGAGCAATTCTTTCTTCTCATGAGCTCTTTCAGCTCATTCCAGGTTAACGCATAAGCTATCGCTTCTCCCAATGTTTGCACTTGCAGATTCCACCATGATAGGGCACCATCCAGAAACAGCCCTGAGATGTAGGTAACTTGTTGCTCGGGAGCACACTTGCTCATCCTTAGGACAGAGTCTGTCTTTTCAGCCCACCTGATAAACGCAACAGCACCTCCTGTGCCGTCGAAATTCACGGGCTTACAGTCGAGAAACTGTTTGTAGGTGCACCCTACACATACATTAGAATTTACATATGGTATTAGCAGACGTGCTAGAAATATCCAAATGTATCGTAATAGGTCTCAAGCGGCTTAACATTACCATTGGGTGGATTGTTATTGCCGTTGCTGTTGTTGTTGTTCGAAGTGTTCCTGCTTGTCTCTGCTTGGGAGGCCGCATATTGTGCGATAGCTGCGGCAATTATCCCTTGGAGTTCCACCTCGGTAGTAGGCATGCGTACATCGCGTCGCGGAGGCATCTTCTAAAAGATGGTCATATCGGTCAGGTCATAGTAAGTAAATAATAAGCGTACGTAATAACATTCATCAATCACATAACATCACATGTTATAACATAAAGTAAATAACTCAACAAAGCATGTAATGAGAATACTGCGATTGAGCTATCATAAAATCAAGACCACAATACAATGTTTACAAGTTTTGTAACTGTATCGTACATCAAAAGCGACTAGGGGCCTCATCACCCCTGTCGAACTATCTAGTCATATACAACAACCGAAAATCACATATCAAAAGTCATGATGTCAAAATGCGGTCTTCAAAATGCTGTGTAGTCGGCTCAATCGTTGTCTTCTCACCAAAAGTAACACTACCTGCAACAAACCAAAAATGTCAATGCTGATGGCGGTAGAGGAGGAGGAAGATAAGAGAAAAGCAGTCGGCGCATGTGCACCCAATCCTCCTCTAAAGCATGAATGACGCGCAACAAGTAGGCAACCTGCTGCTCAGATGTAAGGAAACGAACATCCGAATCAGGTGGAAACGGAAGGGGAGTGTGCGGTGCAGCAAAAGGAGTCTGACAGTGGCATGGAGGACGTGGAGCTCTCTCTAACTCCTGAATGCGACGACTCTGTGCGTCCTGCTGTAGCTGTAGAGAGATGAGTGTGTCCTGTATCGTGTATGCCACATGATAAGGGTGGTACGGGTCCGATAATGGCATAACATTGGGCGAAGCCCACAGAAACGGCTCGCCCGACGACTCTGTGCGTCCTGCTGTAGCTGTAGAGAGATGAGTGTGTCCTGTATCGTGTATGCCACATGATAAGGGTGGTACGGGTCCGATAATGGCATAACATTGGGCGAAGCCCACAGAAACGGCTCGCCCGACGGTACGAATGATGGTGCTGTGTGAGGGAATTGGGACATGAAGGGAACAGATGTCGGTACAGGTGGAAAAAAAACAGGGTGAGAAATCTGTGGCATAAACTGACCGTCTCCTGACATAAAATGTATGTGTCCAAAAGGTCGACTTGATGAACCCTCTCCAGGACGAGGTGGCGGTATGTCCTGGAGGAACGTGATAGGAAGGTCAGTGTGATGGACGTCAGTGGTGTGTGGGTGAAACAATGGAATCTCAGTAGGTGCAGAAATAGGTGCTACGGGAGGAGTGACGGGTAGCACAAACGGTGGGTAGTCGTCATCATCCTCGATCCACCCGTTGCGGGTGTCAGCATAACGAGGATCTATGTGAGCGGTGAAAGGTGCACGGTTAATTAATGCCGGCACGGGATTAGGTAACGGTGCATCAGCAACAGGATCGTCCACTAATGGTGGTGCAACAATGGGTAGGTCAGCAATGGGTGGTGCGAAAGCTGGCGCATCCTCAAGGACAGGGTCGTGCTCTGGTGTAGGATCAGGAGCAACAACAGGCTCTGGGGCCATGACAGGCTCAGGGTCAACAAGGTCCATGTCAAAGTCGGCAGGAATGTCAAACAACGGATCAATAGGAGCCACGGGCGCCTCCAAGAGCTGGTCCACATGAATAAACTCGATCTCATGATCCGGATCGAAATCACGGGGAAAAACTGGATCAAACTCAAACTCGTGTGCCGGACCAGGTGCAGCTGACATCGCTACGTCGGGGTCAGCGTCAGGAGAGTGATGCTGCACACCCTGGTCGTGCAAAGACACGGATGCCACAGACTCCAATGAGTCTGGAACAGGTGAACCAAGAGGTGCCTCCTCTACAGGGGCCTCAGCAATAGGAAGGATAGCATCAACATTGATCGGGGCCCCGCCCTCCTAGTCGTCCTCAGGGGGACCCTCCTCGAACAGATCAATGTCGTCATCAGATGCGACATCAAGTGGCACATCCGCCACGGGGAAAGCAGCAAGCGGAACGGGAGCAGGGATCACCGCAACAGGTAGATCCCCAGCAGGAATGCCATCAGCAGGCTGAATCTCAACTCCGATGTCTGGCAGAGCGAACGGCTGAAAATCATCGTCATCTGTACTCGTGGTATCTGACGTGTATACGTCTCCCTCAGGTGGTATCTCATCGTCTGACACAACTGCCATAGGGTCCACTGTGTCCGATACTCCTGTGTCGAAAGAAGAAACCATGGTGTCTGTAACACAACCACACATATGCACAAATATCAACATGAAATCAAATAAACATGTAAATCACAATAATGAAAGCAAGCAATCCTCCTAGTCTTCCCAGACTACCCCTCCCAGCCTCTCAGACTGAACTTCCTAGCCTCTCAGACTAACTCCCTGGTCTCTAAGACCAGCCTCCCAGTCTCTAAGACTAAATCTCCCCAATCTCTAAGATTGAACCCTTCAGTCTCTAAGACTGAACCTCCCTAGCCTCTAAGGCTAAACTCCCTCAGTCTCTAAGACTGAAATATAAATTTTGAAAAGTGTACTTGTGCCTTTTTGTTTGTAAAAATGTTTTGTGCCCTGGATCTGGACGTTTAGTGTATGCAATGTAAAAATATAGACCCGAGAAAGAATCCTAGTTCGCTATGATCGAGGCTCTGATACCAAGCTGTCACACCCTGGCTTTTGCGGAAGCGTGGGTTTAATTTGGTGTGACTTCTTAATACCATAGGAACAATAATAACAATGCTACATGAAAATAAAACACATGATAGTCATCCATTCATTAAGTTTTAGAAATTACCACAACATCATTGTTTTAAAAGTCGACACATAAGACAACTTACAACCATGACATAATTAAAACATGTTCATACGACACCACAAAAGACTTGAATAAAAACCATGGTTTGAAGACGTGCAACCCGTCCAGGCAAGGGTCGCACCTCCTAAACCTGGATGACCTCATTATTCCCTACGCAGCTCGATATGATTGCACACATTGCCAGATCCACTAATTTCCTGAAATACATGTAATTTGAAAAGTCAACAAAAGTTGAGCGAGTTCATGTAAAAGTGAGTATGTATAAACCTTTAATGTATGTATAAAAGTCCCTGGTATGTAGCAATAAGGAAAAAGAGAGATCACCAATGGGTTGCAAAGCCACTGGTATGTGTGAAAAGGTGCAGGAAAACTCAAACCTAGCAAATTTGTTACCGGGCTTCGGCTGTAAGACACAGTCACCTCTATGGGCCGCCCCGGCCTCACGGGTGTGGGCTCGCTACACCCAAATAGATCTATCACTCTTGTGTCCCTCGGTCCTAACAACGAGGATTAATGGCCTTAAGTGTTGTACCCACCCTTCACATGATCTAGTAGTAAAAACCCTCCCTATGCTAACCATACAATGTAAATAAATGTCTGTAATAATTGTCGCATGTATTTCACCCCCGAAGTATAAAACTGAAAACAGTAAAGAGAAAAGGGGGATATGAACTCACAGAAGTGCGTCTCCTGAAATAGTCGTCAATCCAAACTCGGTCTGCTACGCGACGACCTACACGTACTAATGCCAATTAGACGGATGGGCCGTGCCTTGGCTTAGGGTTTAACGTTTTTGGAAAAATAGTTAGGCAACTATTTCGTATTCATACTTCTTAATTATTTTATATGTGTATTTCCTTCCCAAGGATGGGGGTATTTACACATGTACACTTGTAATTCTGAAAAATATATTTTAAGTCACACTTAAAAAAAATATATTTAATTTATTTTTCTAAAACATCTTAATTCATAATATATATATTTTTCCCAAAAATATTATATTTTACTTCATAAATTTTCCAAAATAATACTTTACTAAAATATACGGGTAAAAGTATTTTTCCGAAATTACGCATTAACGTGTCGTATTGCAACCATACTTGTGTAACTTAAATATTTTATTTCGTGAGAGTTTTGGTATTATTTTGGAGTCGTAATTTCATGATATACATAAGTTATATTATTTCATCCTAAAAATAATATAGCTAGTTCACAAAATAACAAATAATCACACAAGCGTTTTAGTATAGATTATATATTCTAAATATATATTTATCAAATTTTATTTACGAAAATCAACCTCCGGCACTTAGTATTTTGTAATAAAAAATCATGGCGAAGTTTATTTTGAAAATCAACCTCCGGCACTTAGTATTTTGTAATAAAGTTAGAAATATATTTGTAACACTTGTTAGAAAAATATTTTCTAAGTGTTGAAATTTTAGAAAAATTTCGCCAGAGTTTCCTTTGTAAATGGAGGCGTCCACGCTTACTAGCGTATCATTTTCTTTTGTAAAATCATTCAATCAATTCTCAATCATCAATTAACAACATACAATCTCTAATTACCAAACTTGTCAAAACAAGCATAATCATAAACTTATGAACTTGAAGATTTATAAAAAAAAAAATCATGTAGTAACTTACTAGCACATGTAGTAGATCTTGTTATCTTTAAAAATGTGATTAGTTTCTTAAAAACTTTATTTTTAAAGAGTTTGAGTATTCACAACTTCTAGTCATATTTTCTCAAAATATTTCTTTGTGAAATTTCTTCTTACACAAGTGTTTCTACACTTGTTTACCCACTAAAAGTGTGATTAGTTTATGTAAGATCCAAGTTTTATCAAAACTTATCCCTTTCACTTGGTTCTTTCAAAAAACCACTCATAGATCTTTAGATCTACAAGGTTACAACCTACTTTGATCTTTATTTTTCAAGAAAACATGTATTTATTCAAGTTCATAGTCTATGTGTGGATGATTCCATCATCCACAACATTTCTAACTTTCACATCTTGCTAGTTCATGTTCTTAAACATGATCTAGCAAGTCCATGTGTTGAACCATATCATTTTAACTAGCATACAACAAACAACAAGCATAACAACACAAGAATAACATGATTTCTTCATTATTTTAACCCTACTTCATCACTTTGTTAGTTTATGTTTCAAAACTTGATTATGTTCTTAGTGTTTCTTGATATATCACCATTCTTTTCACTATTAACCATAAAAAATATGAAGAAGATGGAGATCTAAGAAACTTACTACTAGCACAAGGCTAGGGGAGTTCAAGAGTATAAATGTGGTGGTTAAAAGAAAATGAGAGCGGTCCTTGAGATTCCGAACACACCAAGCTTACTTGTAGGATCTCTAACACCTTTGAATATGTGTAGATTGCTTGAAAGAAAACTTGAAGGTGGTGATGGTGGTGTGTGTGGTTTCGGCCGAACACAAGGAGAAGGGAAGGAGAGAGAGCTTGTTGTGTTGTGAGTTTGTGAATGAGATGATCATGACCTTTGTGTCATTTTATAAACCAAGTCCACCATTAACCATTGTACATTATGTCTCTTAATCCACTACCATTCAAATAAAATATTGAAAAGAATTATGGGGGTGTCCCCACTTCCCATAACCGGTTCGAAGGGGGAGGGGGGTATGGGGTTGGTATTCAAATGTATAGTTACTAACTAGTTAGATTTAAATGTTAAGTTAGTGTGTTAAGGTGTGTTGTTATTTATAAAGTGTGCTGGGGTGTTCGGGGATCCTAACTAGCTCAGAAAAATAAAAACAATATGTTTGGCAATATTTTTGTGTTCCGGGTAAAGTCCGGTTGTTCGGTTGGGTGTTGTCCGTTAAAGTGCTAAATTAATCCATAAAGTTTCTTTTATATTACTTTTAGTGACACGTTTAATTCCCAACACTTTGGATAGTATCTAGGACTATTTTGCCAAGTTTTTGCACTTTACTAGCATTATTAAATGCTGAATTTTTATTATTTAGTGCAGAATTCTGCATTTTAAGTGTGTTTTTGGCACTTCCCGGCACTATAACTATCTCTTAGTGACGCAGTTTTATGGTCCTCACTTCCCTACACTCCCTACTAGTGTAGTATTCTATTTCTGGCTCATACTGGCCTCAAAAGCATTGTCTGTCCAGGTGCTGGCATTGTCAGCATGTCTCTGGGTTATCCGCTCACTGTGCTAACTGTGCTTTGTGCATCATGTTTGTCACTAATGTTTGTATGAAATAAATGAAGTGACAGTATGAAAGGTGATGCATATATATGTATGTAACAGAAAACAGAAAGCAGTTTAATCACAGTTGAAATCAAGCACAGTCATTAATCACAAATTAAATATTAATTAAGTGTACGGATACCTGTAAATGTGAGGGTTGTCACATAATTCCCAGTGTTTTGATTTTTATTCTGAAAATGTGGGTTTCTAGGCTTGCTGTAATAAGCTTTGTCTTTTTGAAAGTTCAAAAATCTTTTCGAGCTCGACAAATTCTCAACTTCAGACAACTCAACTTCCACAAGTTTGAAAACCTTTTGTAATTTATCCATATTAACATTTTAAATTGGGAATTCTTCGTCCGAATACAACTTATCTGAACCACCCATCTGGTACATGACCAGAGTAGGTTCATCCTTTAAGTTGTGTTTAGATTTTGGAATATAATTGTTCAAGTACCAATCTTCATCTTCCAAACGTTCGTTTGAACTTGTGGATTTTGTGGAGTCAGTGTCACTTTTCAAAAAAAAATTTATCATATTTTTAACCACTTCAGAATCAATGTTTCCATCATCAGAAGATTCATCAAATGTGACTTCAATATTCTCTGGTAATTTGTCAGCTTCAGTTTCCAGTTTGATGTTCAAATCCTTTTCCACCCCTAAGTTTTTCTTTGAGAAATCACCATTAATGGGTGGTGGAACGCGGTTATACCTAATCCCGCCTCCTTTGTTGTAAACATCCTCACCATCTTTTTTCTTACTGTTAGGCCCTAAAGTGTGAGACTAATGCATCAAATTAACACAACGGGCTATGGTTACGAACTGGGTCTTACTGGGTTAGTTAATATTAGGATTTGGACCTTTATAGGTCACTTAGACCAACCTTTAGTGGGCTTGAGTTAGTATATAAACAAGTTTTTAACTTGTTTTTTTGAACCTCCTAGTTACACAATTCTATAAAATCAGAGAGTGGGAGGGGATTGAGTTGTGAAAACACTTGTACCAGACGATTTTGCTTTGATAGTAATAGAATCGTGTGCAAGTGTTGAAAGTGATTCGGTATTGTTTTTTGTTTTTATATTTTCAGTTTTTCTTGAATCTCACCAAGTTTGGATTCCGCACAAACTTGGTGATTGTTTAATATCATTGAAAGATCTGGTTTACGGGACTTACAATTGGTATCAGAGCCTTTAGAACCTGTTCTAGGCTCGTTTTGATATCAAGTATTCAAGTTTTTTGAAGAAATTTTTGAAAATCATCAAGAACATTCATCGTGTTCTTCGCGTTCTTCACTGTGTTCATCCGGTTTTCTTTAGAAAATAATCACTTTTGGTTCTTTGATCTGTTTTGAAAACTGTTATAAGACAAACAAATTTTTGAAATTTTTAAAAGGATTTAATATAATCTTTCCAAAAGTTATCAAATCCCAAGAATTTCGTGAATCTTGTTTGAATTTTAAAAGGTTGTGTTTGAAAAAAAAAACAATTATTATAATTTTCAAATTTTAAATCCAACACAACTTTCACAGTTTCGACTGTGTTTCTGTGGTCTCGAGTCTCATATCTTCTCATTTCGACTCAAGGTCTCGAGTCATCAACTTTCACGGTTTCGAGTCATCATCAATAAGGTCTCGAGTCATAACAACGGTTCCGAGTCACGGTTTCGACAATCACCTTCTCCGAGTCGCAACCTCCATCTACTTCACTACCGGTTTCGAGTCATCACTCATCACGGTTTCGACTTGTCAGTCCACGGTTTCGAGTCCAATTATTAAGGAAATAGAGTGCATCTGGTCTCGACTCACAACAACATCATTTTCATATCAGTTATCCTCACCGGTCTCGAGTCTTCATCTTTCTTCAGCAGGTCTCCAGTTATCACGGTTTTGAGTCGCAATCAGATTTCGAGTCCAACTTTCAAAATAAGCTCAGTCGCTATCACCGTACAATCAAGTTCTGTTTCGAGTTGTTTTTGAGTCGCAATCAAAATCATAAGGTTTCGAGTTACATCTTCTTCGAGTCGCAACCTCTATCTTCACCCATATAAACCTGCAACAACAACGTCATCAATCTTCTTCTCTGATAACCGATCGCCGGAACCCTGCAACATCATCGTTCACATTCATTTGCCGGAGCACTGCCACCACGACATTGGTCATCCGTTCCGATTACAGTATCACAACCATCACCATCATTCATCATCCTTCAAACCACCATTCATCATCTTTCCAGTAATCATCTCCGACCAACCTGCTGCATCATTCCTGTCATCCTCTCGAGTTCATAAATGAGTTGGTCATTGTTCATGAGACAAGACAACAAGATTGTAATCTTCAAGCTTTCAAGGTCTCGAGTTTTAAATCAACTTCCACAGTTTCAACATCGGTTTCGAGTCAGCACCGAGGTTTCGAGTTCACAACAGAGGTTTCGAGTTAAGATTTCGAGTTTTCGAGTCTGATCACTATCATCATCTTCTAGCTCTTGACTCGCAACCTCCATTAATCTTAACAAAGATTTCGTGTTACACCATACCTCTGATCACCATTCATTATCTCCGGCTACCATCATCGTCATCAAGCTTCGTCTTCCTTTTCTCCTTCTCAGACGACATCATATAACCTCCGCGATAATATCATCTCCGACCACTGTTAAACCACTGGTCGCCATCATCACAGTTTGATCGAAGAAGACAAACGGCTTTTGCATTTGTCAAATTAGGGTTTAATAACTATACTATTTATATTAATCAATCTTTTGATCATCATTAGTTAATCATTGTTATAATAATAATAATAAGTATAACTTAATAAAATAAAAACAAATAAATAAAAACACATTTCTTGTTTTAATTAATTGATTAAAAAAGGGGGGGTTAAATAAAATTAAAAAAAGGAGGTTTGTTTGTTTGGTTGTGATAAGTCTTGACAGGTTTTGAGGTGCGGTTCAGAAAGCAGGTCCATTCGACTGTAAAGTATTTGAGTTATCGAGTGCACATATTCTCGCTTTGGTTTGTGTTTTGAGGAAGAGAACAAAACTGTCAACTATCCACTGACATTATGGGATTCATGTTTAACAAACTCGTGGCTCAAGAAAGATTAATTGTTGAAGAGATAATTTCTGTCTTTTGCACTCCTGAATGTGGAGAAAGGGTTGAGGCATATCGGTTACAGAACGCTGAGTTGATCTAAGATTACAAAGATATAAAAAATAAAAATTTTACTTTAGTAAAAAATGAAAAGCATTATAAAGAAAAAATCGAAGCTCAGCGAAAGGATATCATTCAACTTAAAGAAGATCTGAGGGTAAAGACATGCCATTACTTGGAGGTCAAAGAGAAGGTATGCGTTTTGACCAAAGAACTGGAAGAGATTAAAGAAAAATATCAAATTAATGAAATTAATATAAAAAAATATGAGTCTTCCAGTAAATTGGTCAAAGATCTATTGACCTCAAACTAGCATACAAGAGAAAGAAAGGGTGTGGTTTGGGTTTCAATCAAGTTCCTCCTCCATATAATAACAACTACACATACTTGCCTGTTACGGAGGAGGAATTGATGAATGAGGACAAGATGACTTACGGTCCAAAAACTGATAAGTCATCAATCAACAGCAGACCTGTTGAAAAACGGGCGATTCCTCAAATCAATTTTGTTTCTAAAGGTACAATTGATCCTAATGCTTCGTCTTCACGTGCAGATGAAGTAAATGAAGTAAAGTTTGGAGATATTCTTGGGGATGAACCAGATTCAAATTCTGATTCTGATTTTTCTAAAAACTCAATAAACGAATCAGATTCTTGTTGTGTGTTTGGACAAGCTTTTCTTAACTCGTTTCATGGTTATGTGTCGTCTAGTGGGCCTGATGTTTTGGGCAAAACAGTTGATGCTTGTGATGAACCTTTGAATTATGTGTCTAATGATGGTTGTTTTTCAGTAGTTAATGATTGTGATTGTGATGTTTCTAACCTTACAGCTACTGATAGTGTGACAGGAGCGGTCCCACAGGATGCATTCAGTGAAATCACTGAAACTTCTTCTCAAGAAAATCAACAATGTTCTGATTCTTCTTCTGAATCGGTCTCAGTGGAAGTCCCTAATGTTGAATCTAGTGGGACCACATTGAAAACCGAAGTGGAAAGTGAACCAGTTTTGAAAACATCTGAATCTTGTGAATCTAAACCTGAATCTGAATTTGAAAAGGAAAAGGTGGTTACACCAGAAAAGGAGACATAAAGTGATTGTTCTGAATCAGATGTCAAAGATGAATCTTCTTCAAAAGATAAATTAGAAAATGATACAAAAGAAAATAATCATCAAAAGTCTAAATCTCATACATGTGCTAGTTCTGATCAACAGGTATAGAAGAACTCAGAAAAGGCACATGGAACACAAGCAAAGCAATCAAAGCATGCTTGTTCATCTAAACCCATCAGATCAGCTACTGATGCTAGCTCTTCGAATCTCCATACATTGAAGCGACAGACATGTTTCAACTATGGAATTCCTGGACACATTGCTAGAAATTGTGTTCATCGCTCAAACGTGAAACAAAATGCTAGTACTCACTCTTGTGCTGATGTTTGTGAGCCGGTTCACAACAGCAAAATGAGCCAAAACGAGCAGATCAAAGTCGAGGGTATAAGAAGTCTGCTCATCAAGGACAATCACGATCTCATAAGGCTCGTGACAAGGTGATTGAAAGCTCCAATCAGGGAGAAAAGACGAAGAATTGTGCTCATAGCAACAAGAGTTCTGCAAACAGCAAATACAAGCACCCAAATTCGTCTTCGTATGAAAGTAAAGTGCAGGCGCATCCAACGCAAAAAGGACCGGTTTGTCCATAAGGACCTGCTAGAGCAAATCAAGCTGCTCAAAATGTCTTTCCGATGAAAAGACAAACTTGCTACAATTGTGGCATTGCGGTTCATAATGCTAGAAACTGCACACGGCGTCCCTATATACCCTATTATATGCAAAATCAGAGGGTTACACCAAAGGATAACAACCATTCCAAGCCGATGAAGGTATCATCACCTAAGGCAATGAAGAATGTGAATCCCAAGGTTAAACCTTCTGATGGGGATTGGAATGCTGCTAAAAACAAACGCAAAGCGTTTCAGGAACAAAAACGTGTTTCTAAAACCAACAAACTTGAAACACTTAAAGTTACTCAACCAAAGGCAACAAACACGTTTGTTAAACCGAAACAGATTTGGAAACCCAAATCCAAAGCAGCAACGTCTCCAATCCTTGAAACGAAAGGGGACTTGTGTTTAAAGGAAGTGTCTTATTTTGATGCTTCAGGAAATCCCAGGACCACGATGACCTGGGTACCCATGCCTTACTAACCTCCTTACTTTTCAAGAACAACCAAGGAGGAGCTGTTGACAATCTCTGGAATGTTGATAGTCGTTGTTCCACAGATAAAACGGGTAACATTTCACTGTTGCAAAAAGTTCAATTTTTTTTTACAGATGATATGTTTCCTTTGGAGGAGATAACAGAAGTAAGATAAGATCAGCAACAGGTACCGTTTAAATTCAGTACTTTGATTTGAAATTGATTAGTCTTCAATCTGATGACAGAACGGTTAAGCAAAAATATTTTTTAATTATTTTTTCTTAGTTTATAACTTTTTATATAAAGTTTCCTTTCTCTGGTAAATGGTAAATTTGCGCATAAGTTTTATGCACAAATTTAGGGGGAGAGGGAGACAGATATATAGTTTAGGGGGAGAAAACCGAGAAAATCCAAAAAGAGTTTGCTGTAAATAGGAGAAAATGAGAAAAATACAAAAACATTTGAAAAAAGAGAAAAATACAAAAACATTTGAAAAATGAAAAAAAACAAAAAGATAAATTGCATGATATGGGAAGTGAAATAAATATTCGTGTTAAAGGGTTTGACTAACACATGTAAGGAGCCATAGCTGAAAAGATTAGGATCTACTGCGATATGTCGATAGGTTTGATGCTCAAAATGATAAAAGATACTAAGTGATATAAACATAACGAACTATGTACCATGTGAGAAATGAAAACATTTGAAAAATGAAAAAAAAAACCAAAAAGATAAATTGCATGATATGGGAAATGAAATAAATGTTCGTGTTAAAGGGTTTGACTAACACATGTAAGGTGCCATAGCTGAAAAGAGTAGGATCTACTGCGATATGTCGATAGGCTTGACGCTCAAAATGATAAAAGATACTAAGTGATATAAACATAACGAACTATGTACCATGTGGGTAACATACCAACGGCGTATGATTTTATGGTCTTAAATCTTCTGTTGATTGATAGCCAACATCTGAGGTTTCGGGTCTTTATATTGTTGAATCATCCGAGGATATCTAGGCTGTCCTTCTGTTGCATCTAGGTTATATGCAGACCTAGACACAGTCAGGATATCTTAAAAGATCCCAAGAGGACAAAAACCCTAAGGAATCAAATCTCAAAATGAGAAAATTCCCAATGCTCAAAGAGCCAAATTCGTACCAAAATGGTATTTGCCTCGCCCTCATTGGACACAATCATTGGTTGCTCTGCTGTACGAAAGTACTAACCTGTCACCAATAGTCTAACGTTGTAAATCAAAAAGGATGACATCAGTATACTCACCTGCTACGATGAATCGTTGTGCTTACCTTGATCGCGGGGGTATGCCTTGGAATGGGACACACGGGTATTATAGTATAATATTACCTTAAGCATATCACGAAGTAGAAAAATTGAAAGTTGAGCGTTAAAGTTTAAGTGGACAAACATATTGCCAATCGCATAGACTAGTTTGATTAGGCTCATGCTGAAAAGTGTTCCTTAGTCTGCCTGAGAACGAATTTTGATCCCATTGCAATTGTAATTGTATATTATGGTAGTTGTTTATATTTTGAGTTTTTATTTGTTTTTAGTTCTTACATTAAAAAAAATTTAAAAAAATTCAAAAATACAAAAATAGTGTCTTGTTTTTCTATAAAATCAAAAAATCCAAAAATAGAGTGTTTATTTGTTTCTTAAATTTAAAAAATGTAACCGTTCTTGAAGATTTGACTGATCATCAAAAGTTGAAAGAATTTAAATTGTGAAATCCGAGTATAAGTACATGGATGTACCTAGTATTCATATGGTACTCTCCCTGTTGCGTAAGAAATGTTTGCTTATGAATTTCTGAGCATGTGCAGAACTTGATTTCAATCAAGAAACAGGGACTGACGAAGATTGAGATATTATTAGCTGCTGAGAAAGCATGAAGCATCACAACAACAAGATGTACCTGAGTTAGAAGAACCGGATATGAAACGTCGTCTGACAGTGAAAGTACATTTGAAGAAGTACCATGAACCGGCTTGAAAGAGAGAAACAAAAAGACTGAAGAAGAAAAGAGCTGTTGAGAATCCTCCTCTCACATTCTTTTTGACAAAGTTGTTTCAAGCAAAGCTGATCGTGATCCTGATATGAAGCTAACCACAAGAGATGAAGAAAGAGACCCAGTGCTGAGAGTTCAGAAGACAAGAACTTCCACAACATCTGCAGCATAGCGATGACCATAGACTTCGTTGGAGACTTTGCTGAATTAATGTTATGAAGACAATTTGATGGCATCAGTTGTGAGACTGACGCATCAAATTAACACAACGGGCTATGGTTACGAACTGGGCTTTACCGGGTTAGTTTATATTAGGTTTTGGACCTTTATAGGTCACTTGGGCCAAGCTTTAGGCCATGTGGGCCAAGCAGGCCCAAGGGGAGCCCATGTAGGGAAGTGGGCTTGAGTTAGTATATAAACAAGTTTTCAACTTGTTTTAGGGTTGGAACCTCAAAGTTACACAATTCTAGAGTTAGAGAGAGAGAGGTGATTCGATTTGGTTGGGAACACTTGTACTAGAAGGTTTTGCTTGATCAAGTAATAGAATCGTGTGCAAGTGTTGAAAGGTGATTCGTTGTGTTCTTCGTATTTCGTATTTTCAGTTTATCTTGAATATCACCAAGTTTGGATTCCGCACAAACTTGGTGATTGTTTGATATCATTGAAAGATCCGGTTTCTCGGGACTTACAATAGATCCTGCGAGAACCTGGTTCAAGCCCAGTAACACCTCACGAGTCAGAGCGGGAATTACGCACCACAGGAGAGGGGCAAAAAGCTTGAATCTCGTATTCTTAAACTATTATTAAAACATTAAACCAACCCCGCGAGGACTGTATCACTGCTGACTTAGACCAACGGGTTGAGGGTGATCACCGCCTCGGAAGAGGGGTCCACCACATTTTGCATTAATAACTTACTTAATTATCTTTCAATAATCCAACCTCTTAGGATTGTATCCTTGCTGACTCAAACCACTAGGTTGAGGGTAACATCGCCTTGGAAGAGGGGCCTACTACTATAACTAAGATAATCTATTAAAATGCCCAAAGTGCGGAAATCATCAAAAGGGTACATGAAAGATAAGTTGGACCCAAGTGATTCTTTCTTGTCTATCATTTTTTATTTTAATTTATTTTCTGTTTTTATCTTTTTATTAATTTAAAAATCTTTTCTCAAAATTTGGTTCGATTAGACGTTGACGATAAGCCGGTACTAAAAGCTCTTTGTCCTTGGACGACCTCGGTATCTTGCCATCACTATACTACGTCCGCGATGGGTATACTTGCCCTAAGCGTGTGTGTAGAGTGATAGTAGAATATCGTGTTTTATTGGAGTTCTTTCTCTTCTTTTGAACTTGTTCCATGAACAAAGTTCATCTTTTGTGAAGATTTCTCTTATCAAACCTTTTATGATTTTGTTTCTTCTTATAACCCAACCCAGCCTTCATAGTTTTCTTTTTGTAACTAGGTTTGTTATAAACAGTTTTCATGCTCGCTTTTTGACAAATTTGTCAATTTCGGATTTCTCTATTTCTACCAGTTTGAAAACTTTGTCAATCTTTTCCGAAATCACATTCTGAATCGGAACTTCAATATCCGAGAATAATTTGTCTGATCCATTCATGGTATATGCCAATCCTATCGGATCATCATTCACATTTTTCTCATATTTTGAATTTTTAAGATAACTTTCATGAAAACTTTCCTCATTTTCATCATGTGATTTGGGCTTATTTGTTTTGGTAGTATCCTCTTTCAAAACACTTTCAACGACCTTACCTACCACCTCTGAATCACCAGTATCATCAGATTTGGAATAGGTTATGTCAATATTTTCTGGAAATTGATCAACCATGTTGAAAGCTTTTTTCACCTTCTCGTCATCATAGAATGTGATCTTTTTCTCAAACGGTGGTGGAACCTGATGATATTCTGAACCAATTCCTTTCTTGTTTCTTTCAGAATCTTTATCATCCGTTTTATGTTGAAAATACGTTCAAGAACATATGATGAAGCGTGATAACTATGCAACTTGTTATTATCTTGTTCTAAATCAGCCATTTTATGTTTAAGCACAGCAACTTCTTCAATATATGAATTTACAACCTGTTGTTTTATTTCATACTATTGTTTAAGCGTTTGTGACATTTTAGAACATTGTGAAAGTCTAGATTGAACAAGTTTCATTTGGCTTTTTACAGCTTCATATGATTCTTTTTTAATATGATATGCCAATTTTATTGAATCATATTCCTTTTTCATTTCTTGAACCGCATTTTCCTTTTGTGAACACTCTTCAGTCATTGCTGAACACCTTTGTTTCAAAATCTCATTTTCCTTTTCAAGAACCTTACATTTTTGTGTTAGCTTTTCATCGTTATCTTTTAAAACCTTTACATTTTCAAACAATTCTTTACATTTATCTTTGAAAACTCTTTCGATTTTAAAAAATTCCATATCTCTGATTTTAAATTTTTCATCCTTTTCAGTACAAGCACTGCACATTTCTATGCATTTCTTGCACTGTTCATCAATTTTATGATCAGTTTTATTTAACATTTCAGAAGATTCAGTTTGAGTAATTACCTCAGTTTTTGGAACCTCGGCTTCTTCTGTCGTCTGCTTGTGAACTTCTTCCATCACCTGCTGGTTTTCAGCAATAGCTTCTTCTGCTGGCTTCTTCAGCTTCTCATCAGCCGTATTCTGACTTTCTTCACCAGCTGCTTCTTCTTTCTTCACCTCTTCATCCTTCTGTTCACCACTGCCTTCCTCTGCAGTATTCTTCAACTCATCCACCAACTTCTCAACACTGTTCTTCATTCTCTCTTCGTCTCTCTTCTTCAAGCTTACTGTTATTACATCTCTGATTATCTTATCTAGCCTTTTGAGATAATCTTTATCTACTTCTATCTTAGAATAATATTCGACGGACAGAGGAATGACTGCAAGTACATCATTGTAAACCACTTTCTTGAATCAACAACTTGATCTCCTTTGTGATTGACGTAGCATTCTCTTTTCTTGTCCCATCTACCAAACCTCCTAGCTTCATCGTATTCTTTTTGCATCTCATCTATTCTGTAATCTGCAAAACGTCTTTCTCTGTACGTTTTCTCTTCAAGAATTTCCTCTTTCCTTTTCACTTCAGCCATCATTGCAAACTTCTCTTTTGGTAGATACTTGTTCCAGTTGAACCCTTCGTCATCATGAATTTTCGCTAAAGCTTGTGTCTTGTCTCTAGATGATCCTTCACAAATTTTCTTAAGATTTGATTTGGACGATTGCTCACTGTTTTTATGATAGATGGCCTTTTTGTAGTAGTCATCATGGAATGGGTTGACATGATCAGCTACTTCCCGGTTGTCACACTCTCTTTTGAAATGACCCTTTTGTTTACACCGAAAACATGTGACTTTCGACTTTTCAAACCCTAGCTTTGTGTTTGAACCTTCAAGACACTGTCAGCCTGTTATCTCCATAAAACGTTGTGCACTTCTAATGCCACTAGCCAAACACCATCTGACATCAGTGAGTTCCATCTCCTCCGGATCTATCTGGTCATAATCTTCTTATGTCATTTCGGGGTTTCCGATTCTCCCCGCCACCAGACTCTCATATGACTCCAGAATCGATGCTAAGAAACTCATCTGTTGTTTAGTAGCATTGATACTCAATGTAGGAGAATTTTTCAGTTTCATAGCAATATTACAATGAATCTCATCCGGTTCTGTTGTGTTTGATGTCGTTGAGGAAGAATGATAACCTCGATCATAACTCGATGAATTCTTCGGTGAATCCTTTGACTTTTCAACGCTAAAAGTTGTACCAATCTTTGATGATTGATTGGTTGAGGGTAAGCTTCCTTTGTAGTAAAGACTCACATTCTGCTGATAAGTTGAACTGCTGATTTTATTCTGTTTTTCCAGTTCCAGCTCATGTCCCTTAATTCTTTCTATCAAATTATCTAGGGTGAAATCATCAAACCTTGAATCATTTTTCAAAATCATGACAAAAGTCTGCCAGTCATCAACATGTGATAACGCTTCGATCACTTTGTCAATAATTTCTTCCCTAGTTTTTGTAATTCCAAACCTCTCAAGTTCAATCTTTAAGTGACAAAATCTCTCAATCATTTGTCTCACATTCTCACCCTTCATACATTCAAACAAATCAAATTATTTCTATAGTAATAAAATTGTATTTTTCTTGATTTGTTTTCCTCCCTCAACTTTCACACGTAATGCTTCCCACACAGATTTTGATGAACCATCATGATTAAGTAATGCAAAGATATCATCTCTAATCGACTGTTGAATTAAAGCAATCATTCTTTGTTCATCAAAAAATGTTTGTTTATCTTCTTCACTAAAACTTGTAAATGGAATTTCTTCATTTCTGTCATTTACCGGTCTTTTATATCCAAATTCCAGACAAAACCAACAATCATGTGCGTAAGCTTTTACCCAGTTAATAAACCTCTCTTTCCACCAGTTATAATCTTCAATATTATTAAGTTTCGGTGGTTTAGTGTGAGTTCCGTAAAAATTTTCATGTTTCAAATTTTCAATAATAGCTTTCGAAACAGTTTTCGGTGCGATTGTTGTAGTTTCGGATGAATCGGAAGTGAACGCGTTGTAAAACTCGTTGTAAAATTCCTCAGCCATGATGTTTGAATTCTTCAAAGATAACCTTGAATATCACCTGCAAATAGACAAACACTTAAACAGTTTTAATGAACCGAGTACCTGAAAACCCGTTAAAATGTGCGACTATGAAATAATGTTGAATTTTTTTGAACGGGGATTGATCTAAGACTCGTGCGGATGAACAAGACTATTTTTTAAATGTGTGAGATTATGTGAATGAACTGAACGATGTGCAGATGAACAATCAGATACTTTGTCGGTCCGTGCGAGTCAACTGTGACTTGTGCGAATGTACGAATGAATAGACTAACACCACCCAAGTCTGTGGATGTACTTGAACCAGAGAATGAACAAGAGTTTTGCGAATGAACTTAGACTTTGCGGATGGAGGAAATCACGAATGAACAATCAACTTTGTCCAATAAACTCTTGATTCTGCGGATGTAACTAGTAGCGAATGGACAACAAAATTCTGCGAATTCACAGCTGTTTTGAATGGATGAACCTGATCCGTAACAGTAACACTGCTAATTCGTATGATTATGTTGTCACTGAGTTGTTCGAATCAATATAATCTCAATTTGTGAAAAATATATGCTGAATTCGTACACACTTATCAGTTGGAATTCGTGCAGACCTATATGGATCGAATTCGTATGAATTATATATGTGCGGATAATATGTATGTATGAAATTCGTATGAATTATATATGTTGACAATATTCACAAAAGCTGCACATCCACTACTGCACGTGACCACTTATCACAAACCCTAATTATGCACTTTTATCCATGCGACCACCCTGCAATTCTTAATTCATGAATACAAACCAACAACCAAACTATACAAATCATCAAACGTCAACCTTGGTTCGTAGAAGACAATACACTTCGTAGAAAATGTGAGTTCGTACAGCTTATGCAGATCTGCTCAGATTCAAAATCATTTGTTTATTCAAAGTCGATTCATACAAAGACCTGGGTTCATAATAACTGACCAACATATAATATGTTCTATTCGTATCTACTGTATAAACCCTAGCTTCGTACGAAGCTACTTCAGATCATGTTTCAAGATACGTGAACAGTAGCTTCCTAATAAACAAATGTTGTTGTTTATGTGTTCGTAACAAAGCAGGTTCGTAGAAACTCAACACAAATTGCAACTTCTGGGTTTGTAGTAACAGATAGCTTCGTATGGTTTTGTTTCGGTTCGTACGAAGCTACGAATTCCGGTTCGTAACTTGTAAGTATCTTAGCTTCATACAAAGCTAACTGAATACCGGTTCGTAAAATCTAACTTTCTATAAGACTTGGATTCGTGAACGAACTTGGGTTCGTACGAAGCTAAAATCGAGTTTTTTGCAGAAATAGGGGGTTTCAACCCCCAAAGAGTGCTTTTAGGTGTGATTCAAATTTATGAGTGAGTTTAGGTAGTTTGCCAATGTCTTCAGCGAACTTCTTTACATTTTCTGTAGAAACCTGCCACCATCTTACAACATCCTGACACACTACGAAGCTCGCTGATTGAATCAGCCATCTTAAAAGAACTTCGCCGATTTGATGTACAAAGTTTGAAACCTCGCCGATATGATGAACAAGCTTGAAGAACCTTGCTGATTTGATGAACAAACTTGAAGAACCTTGCTGATTTGATGAACAAAGATGAAGAACCTCGCTGATTTGAACCCCAAAGTTGAAGAACCTCGTTGATTTAAAGTGCAATCTTCAAAGGCTTCGCTGATTTGAACCCCAAAGTTGAAGAACCCCGCTGATTTGAACCCCAACGTTGAAGAAGTTCGCTTTTTTTGTTTGCAATCTTCAATATCTTCGCTGTTTTTAACAACAAGTTTAATTGTTAGATTTTTAGAAGTGGGTTTTTGCTATAACAAATAGAGAATGGAGTAAACGGTTGTGACTTATCTATTTTTAATGAAATAGATAATATTAATAAAAGTAGACATTGAAAGCATATAACTAATTTTTAAAGAACGGACATAAACAAGAAAACCCGTTTGTTAATACAAATAATAGTGTAATATTTTAGAATTACTTAAATGTTTGTGAAATACCCAGCTTAAGTCTGGGTTCTCCATCACTATAAATACCCATGGGATTAGGGTGTCAACCCACATCAAGATTGAAGTACCAAAAACAACCTTCTTTTTTCAGTTCCTCCTATAACCACAACTACTTTTCTTTTTTCACTTCATCCTATCAATTTTCAGCCAAATTACCTTTTGTTAGTTAATGGATTCTTTTCGGCCATACCTCGTTAGACTTTACTAGGGTGGTGTCTTTTCTTTTGTAAACGGGGTGGTTCAATTTGACCAATCCATGCTAACAACCACATTCCTTATGCGACACAAAATGTCTTATGAGGAATTGGTCGATTCAATCTGTAATCATGTTCGACTACAGAAAGAATCCGTTGTGGTTTCGATGTTATTAGGGTACACATATCAAGGGACATCTCAGACAACAAAAATTTTCAATGAAGATGGCGTTGAAATGTTGCACTACTTAGCCGGAGTGTTTGAAGGCAACTTCATTGCCGAGATCTATGTTCAATGGGAGGCAGTTAATCCCCTCCGTCATATGAGTTTTACAAACCTTCTCCATGACATAACACAACGTAATGTTGTTGACAACCAGTTATCCGATGATGATGGTGAAGGAGATGGGCAAACAACTCAAGAACACCACCTCATGCCGTCTGTTGAGAACCTAGTCGGTCCCGCTTCTCAATTTGTCGTTGGTGACGACCAAAACAACGGCTTTGATGAGTCAGAATTTTACAGCACAGAAGACAGTTCAGAAAGTGAGGAGGCCCCCCCATCAGATGAAGCCTCTTCTGACGATGAGGCCGCAGTCAACGATCAAACTGCGTTGACCTTGTCTCAGCCAACGCATTCTAGGCCTATCGTAGCAGGTCCACATGACGACCCCCAAGAGGATGAGGAGCTTAGGGATTACATGTGTCCGGATTATGAAGATAACCCAATGGACATATGGAATCGAAAATCAAAACAAATTCGTCTGGGGATGTTTTTCAAGTCCAAACAGGACGTGGACGTTGCTGTTCGAGAGTGGAACATTCGGCGAGGAAGGGAAATATTCGTGGTGGATAGCAAACCAACTTTATACAAAGTTAAATGCTACACGAGAAACAAAAATTATAAAAACCCTTTCCCTGGTGCTCCTGTTTGCGAATGGCGTGCAACCGCATCAAAACAAAAACTCCAACACCTGTGGCAGATTACCAACTGGGCACCTGCCCACAGTTGTTATTCAACTGTGGTGCGCAACAACAACAGATGCCTTAGATCTAAGGATATCGGTGCAAACATCCTTCCACAAATTCGTACAGACATCGCGTTTAAGGTAAAACACATCAGGACGTTGATAAAGCAAACCATGTGCGTCGATGTTACGTATACAAAGGCGTGGCGGGGTAGAAGAAAGGCAATTGAGAGGATATATGGAACTTGGAACAGCAACTTTGCGGAGCTCCCGAAGTACGTGTTACGGCTTCAGTCTCGAAACCCTGGTACGGTGGTTAACTGGTTTCATCACCCACATTCGGCTCCAGGACATCCAACATTCAAATATGTTTTTTGGGCCTTCGGTCCCTCTATTAGTGCATTCCGTCTATGCCAGCCTGTAATCTCCGTGGATGGCACACACTTGAAAGGTCCGTATCGCTGCAAGTTGTTGGTTGCGGTAACCAAAAACGCCAACAACTACATAATGCCATTGGCGTACGCTCTGGTTGACGAAGAGACTGTCCATAGTTGGTGTTGGTTTTTCCAAAATTTGAAGGAACACGTCACCACAAACTGTACTAGTAAAATATGTGTTCTATCAGACCGTCATGCTGAAATAATTAATGCCATGGAGAACCTCGAAGATTGGAAGGAACCGAAGGCGTACCATCGTTATTGTCTTCGACATGTAAGAAGCAATTTCAGTGGAAAGTATAAGAGTAAAAGCCTCAGGAAGCTGTGTTGGATGCTTGGAAGCACAAGTCAACCATCGAAGTATCGTTGGGCTGTGAGGGAAATGCAGATGCTAGATCGGGCAGCTTGGGACTATCTGAACAATATTGACAAAACTAAGTGGACTATTGTTCATGACCATAGAAACAGGCGTTGGGGCAACCTAACGACAAACATATCCGAGTCTATGAATAACGTCTTACGCGAAGAAAGACTGCTTCCTATAAAAGCGTTAATTCATTATACGTTTACCAAAGACGTATCCGAGTATGCCAGGCACTCGCACATGGCCCAAACCTGCAACACCCCTCTAACCCCTCGCATTTGGTCCAGGTTTAACAAACTGTATTTGATGGCAATGCAACATGAAGTGTCCGTGTATGATGTCACAGATGCTCGCTACTCAGTTGTTTCAAGGGACGAAGCGAACGATCATGGTGGTAATGAGCACACCGTTGAATACATTTGTAGGTGGTGCTCATGTGGGAAATGGCAAATGCTCAGATTTCCTTGTTCTCATGCCAGTGCTGTTTGCTCATGGAGGGGTGAGGAACCACACGAGGTTACGAATTCAAAATTCCGCACTACTACCTATCGGGAACAGTACAGCGGGCATTTTTACACGCTAGGCCCTAAGGAAGAGTGGGAAGAACCGCAGTGGAGAATTCAAGGGGACCCTTCAAGGGTTACAACACACCGTGGTAGGGTTCGTGCAAGAAGAATTCAAAATAAGATGGATGTCAACTACCACGATGAACCCCAGGTCCGTCGATGCAGCAGATGTGGAGAAACAGGCCACAACAGGAAGACCTGTGGCCGTCATTAATTTATTATGTTTTTGTGGTTCATTTGTGGTTTTTAGTGTTATCTGATCTTGTGATGTCACTTCTAGGCCTATCATTCCGGGGACGTTGATACAGCAGATGTGTATCCTCCTATGTTTTGTGTTTGGTATTTCTGTTTGAATTATGAGTTGGTGTAATTTAACAATTAAGACATATGTTCCAAAATTCACTAACAAACATTAAACACAACAACACAAATATTATTGAATTGAAAAAACATAATACAGCAGCTAAGGTACAATATGGAATCAAAAGGATGAATCAGAATCGCTATCGTAATTCTGATACTGCTCCCATGGATCATCACTAACCACTGCGTCATCTGATAACGCGTTTGAGTCTCGATCGCTGTCGGATGGCTCAGTATGCCTACAGTAGTAGTGCTCTCCATACCTGCATATGGGTCGGATAAGACCACGTATGGCTGCTCCCCTTTCGACAACTGAGATGTACGGGCTGCTAGGGTTTTGCACTGAAGAGGGGTTTTGTGGTGCTGCCATGAAGGAAGTTTGATTTTGATTTACCTCACTAGGATGATCTGGACGGTAACGATGTTGGTCTACCGTTGAAGGTCCGGGACGGGCACGCAGCTGTTCAGTGGTGGGGAGCACACTGTTAGGGTTTGCTTGTCGAGCAATATGGTTACGGTTGGGTTGGGGTTCAAGAAAGTTACGGTTGGGTTGTGGTACAACAGAGTTACGGTTGGGTTGTGGTTCAACATTTGGCTCCCTTTCATGTATATGCAAATGAAAATGAATGTGGAATTCGTTATCACCATCTGCCATCCGAACGACTTATGAGGTGAGGTGAAGATGTGAAGACATATTGGTGTGAGAGGTGGTATTTATAGAGAGGAGAAGTCTAGGGGTAATTATTAGAATACTAGTAAACATAATCTACTGATACAATAAACGAGAATAACCTTCCACTAAAGACAATCCAGATGAGGACATAAAGTGCTGATACAACAAACGACAAAAAACATTCAACTAAACACCAATAAAACAAACATCCTGCAACAAAACAAGCAACCATATTTCCAATGGCAGTCACCTCTAGATGATAATTCTGAGTCTGACTCTTCTCCAGAATATGGGTTGTGCCAAACACAGGACCAATCTTCTTCTTCTTCCTCATAGTTCCAAGCATCCTTCAGGACTTCTGGGTCGTAATCCTCCTCCGGGTTAGGGTTGAAATCAAACTTTTGGTTGTCATAAATCCAAACTTTTGGACCGTTTTACGACCTCTAAACGTCAGTTAAGGATGTTCATCTTCAATTATGAAGGCGGAATCAACATAAAAGAAGTCACAACAGCTAGTTTCACTTTAATCTATCTTTTCTGATTAATTTCCGTGCTTTTACAAAGTATTCTGAAGCAAATCCGGCAGCACCTTCCCTTACACACACAACCAGTTCGCTTCAAATGAACAACACACTCACCTATTTATAGACCTAGGGGGGTTTCGCTTGAGACTGACAATTCAAAGGGTTTCGCTTGAGACTGACTTCAAGCGAAACAGTATGATAATGATGAATAGGTTTCGCTTGAATCTACCAAGACACACCTTCAAGCGAAAACCCTGTCTCAAATATAAACTAAACCTAATTTCGACCCTATTGTGTGTTCATTCATCCTATCTAGACAAAAGACTTGAATAAGACAAAGTTAACAGACACTAAGTGCACCAACAGACTCCCCCTTGGATGTTGACGAAGTCTTCGGCGTCAAGTCTTTGTCTTTAACAATCTCCAACTCTGTCTATTCATCATAAACATTCTTTCTTCACATGTTCACAATCTTGTCCTGGCTCCATCTTCAGACTTCCCTTTGATCGTTGATCCAGACTCCCCCTTTCACAGACTCCCCCTCTCGATATGCTAAAATCTGAGGTCTTGATCTGATTCAAGCTTTAACATTTAGCTTCCATGGGAATAATGAAGTCCAAAACCTGTGTCTCAAACATCAATCATTACAAACTATCTTTCCAACAATAAATCACAAACTCAATCAGTTATAACAATCCACTCAAGTATTCAAGTCCAAGTTAATGACCCTGATTACTCAACTAATCTACCAAGTTCAATTTAATGACCTTGGTTGATCTTTTGACGAAACAAACTGATTTTGAAAAACAACTCTTTACACATTTTCTGAAAATAACAAGTATCAAATTAATGAACTTGTTTTTGACTTTACAAAAGATCAAACTTCATCAAAGATAAGCTCTCCTCATTCTCCAGTTCAGAATCTCCTGCATCTGCTTCAAACATCTGAGAATCCAACAATCAACTTTCCACTTTGGTTTGTCAAAAAATAAAGCAGAAATAAAATCTTTTTGGATTTTATAAAGTGTTCTAAACTAAGAAATGAAATACAAGACACTTAAATTTCAGAAAGTAAACAAAGTAAACTATTTACAAACATATTTTTGGCGAGCGTGTCAGGGAATCATATCAGCTTTTCAGACAAATTACAAGTACCGTTAAGCTACATTTCATATTCAGACTTAAACAATTCACCTCGATTGTCGATATACTGATCCATCTTAAATTCTCACACAAATTTCAATCTGTTCAGGATACGAATTTAGTGTTTTAGAGACTTAAACTTATACGTGTGTCCCACCTCTTGAATATACTCCCGTATCCAGATCCCGATATTCAGTCTTACAGGTAATTATAACACAAATGATATCTGTAAGGGGTTAATAATTTATGAAGAATCATGAGAGCTCAGGTCAGAACCATCGTTCAGCAGAGAGATCATGACTCAACTTGTGGGTGTGTCCCCTTTAGAGGATCTTTTTTACAACAGCATTGCTAAGCAATTTTATTGTCTTATCAAATATGCTGAGGGTGATGCTATGTTTCAAGCATTTGCGGAAAGTATTATTCGAGGACTAGGTCAGAACTTCCATTCAGCAGAAGTCCCGGAATAATACCCCAGATATCACTGAGTATAAAGCCTAGTATATCAGAAAAAGGAATCTTTCAAACGAGATTTCAGGGGTTACCTATATATCCAAGTAGTGTTCCCCACGAAATAAGTAAGTAAGATTTAGGTTTATATCCCGAACAAACCTACTAAATGTGTGAAAACCTATCGACACATCATTAGTGAGACTGTTTAACTCATTTAAACTTTACAAATCTTTAGCATACTGTAATTGTCTAGCCGATGTACTATCATTTTCCCTTTATACACAAGCTCTTTTTCAAATTTTATCATGTTTTTGTATTTTTGCATTTTTTACTGTTTTTGTATTTTCTGAAAATAAACTATATACATCTATCTATATCTACTCCCCCTAAATACCAAAACAAGTAAAAAATCGACAAACCATTGCAGATTGTTTCTTGTCTTCATCCGCAACAGTACTCTCATCAACGCCCACAATTCCATCCAACACCGAAAGAAGCTTCATACCATTCAATTTTAACAAATATTGAAACCGATTTTTATCAAAAGCTTTGGTATGTAAATCAGCTTTCTGTTCGTCAGTGTGGATTTTCTGAATTCGTATCAACTTTTTCTCAAAACAATCACGAATAAAGTGATGACGAATTTCTATGTGTTTAGTTTTAGCGTGATGTACTGGATTCTTTGTTATATTTATTGCGGCCTCATTATCAACAAAAAGAGGTGTGTTAAGAAACTGCAAACCGTAGTCGCGCATCTGTTGCTGTATCCACAGGATCTGAGAGCAGCAACTGCTAGCAGAAACATACTCCGCTTCACATGTAGATAGCGCCACAGACGTTTGTTTCTTACACTGCCAGGTAACCAATCTAGGACCAAAGAACTGGCATCCTGCAGTTGTTGATTTTGAATTGACTTTGCAGCATCCGAAATCCGAATCGGAATACCCTTCGAGCGTAAAGTCGCCTTTCCTAGGATACCACAACCCCAATGAAGGAGTTCCTTTCAGGTAGCGCAATATCCTCTTCACAATAATCATATGCGAAGCTCTCGGGTTAGATTGAAATCTTGCTGCGAGGCACGTTGGGTACATAATATCAGGACGTGAAGCAGTTAAGTACATCAAAGAACCTATCATGGATCGATAAAATGTTTCATCAGCCCTGTCTCCGGTGAGATCTGGGTGAATCCCATGATTTTTTGCAAGTGGGGTAGCAGCTGGAGTAGAACCTGACATCCCGAATTTCTCCAAGATATCATGAACATACTTTGATTGATGAATGAAAATTCCCTCAGGAAGTTGTTCAACTTGTAATCCCAGAAAGAATTTCATCTCCCCCATTGATGACATTTCAAACTTTTGCTTCATCACTGATTCAAAGTCTTTGCACAGACTCTCATTTGTTGACCCAAAAATTATATCGTCCACATAAATCTGAACTATCAGAAGATGACCGTCGACCTCTTTAGTGAAGAGAGTGGCATCCACTTTTCCACGAATGAACTTGTTGGCTAGTAGGTGTTGAGACAATGTCTCGTACCAGGCTCTCGGGGCCTGGTGTAAACAATACAGCGCTTTGTCCAATAAGTAGACCTTGTTTTTGTGGATTGGGTCGGTGAAGCCCGGCGGCTGTCCGACATATACCTCCTCTTTTACCTTCCCATAGAGAAAAGCCGATTTGACATCTAGCTGATATACTTTGAAGTTCTTCCAAGACGCAAATGCAAGGAAAATTCTGATTGCCTCCAGTCGTGCCACAGGAGCATAGACTTCGGTAAAATCAATCCCCTCATGTTGACTAAAGCCCTGAACAACAAGTCGAGCCTTGTTTCGTACAACAACTCCTCTGTCGTCTCTCTTACACTTAAATACCCATTTTGTATTAATTTTCCTATGACCATCTGGCAAAATCCACTAGCTTCCACACTCCTAACTTTTCAAACTGACTTAACTCTTCTTGCATTGCAATGACCCAAGAGTCTTCAGTAAGCGCCTCTTTGTAAGTTCGCGGTTCGATCTGCGAAATGAAACAACTTAGTGAAAATTCAGTTTGTAAAGGTGCTACTGTAGAATAAAAACATGTAAGGCCCTGGTCGATTTGACGCCTCGTGCGAACGCCTGTCTGCAATTCTCCTATGATCAACTCCTCTGGATGATATGAAAAAGTTTGCGGCATCACTTCGCTTGGAACATCTACATTGCTCTCCAGATTAGTAACATTCTGCTCTGCATCTTGTTCACTGACTTGGTTTGTTTGACTGGAAATCTGAATTTGCTCCCCCTCAGAATCTGAATCACCACGATCAAATGCTGGCATGTTTTCAGCTTCTTGATTATCATTCTGTGCCGACTGATTATCTTGAGCAACTTCATTCTGTTGGACATCATCATGTTCACCAGCATTACTCGGACCTGCTTCATCATCATTTGAAGTTTCCCGTGGTCGCCTCGAATATTCAACTGGGAACTTTAGCTGTGACTCGTATTCACGCAAAATATCCAACTCATCAAAGAAATCGTCATCATCCTCTGATTCTTCTCTCATGTCAAACGAATCCCAAAGTTTGTCATAATGATAACGCCATGAATCACCAGGATTCTGTGGCGGCATAGTATAACCTTGACATTCCACATTTGCAGCTTCAATAATCTGCTTCTCACATGGAACGAAGACACGTCGCATCGGATTTGCATAACCAACAAATATACCCTCAATGCACTTCGGACCAAACTTTCCATAAGGCTCTATAACAGTACAGGGTGACCCGAACGGTTCTAGATACTTCAAATTCGGTTTTCGGTTATTGATTAGCTCAAAGCATGTTTTATTGAACTTCTTGACAGTGAGAACCCTGTTGAGCGTATAGCATGCGGCGGAAACAGCTTCAGCCCAAAAATTTATCGGTAACTTTGAATCTGCGAGCATAGTTCTAGCCGTCTCGATTAGTGTCCGGTTTTTGCGTTCTGCGACTCCATTCTGCTGCGGAGTGTACGGAGCACTAAACTCATGCAAAATACCTCTTTCATCACAAAATTCTTCCATCTTACTGTTCTTAAATTCAGTACCATTATCACTACGAAATCTTCTGATACGCCGTTGGTACAAATTTTCAATCTTCCTGAACAGCCCCATCAAACTGTCAAATGTTTCGTCTTTCGTCTTCAAGAAAGAAACCCACGAAAATCTGGAATAATCATCAGTAACGACCAAACAGTAGTAATCTCCTGTAATACTTTTGACATTCACAGGACCAAACAGATCCATGTGAAGTCTTTCCAGCGGTCTCGAAACTGAATTGACTTGCTTTGTAGGGTGTGACTTTTTCTTCTGCTTGCCTTTGATGCAACTGATGCACTCCCCTTCCAGATGAAAACCTTTGATATTAACACCCAAAACCAAATCATTGTGCACCAAGTGATTCATTTTTCTAAGATGAATATGCCCCATCTTTCTGTGCCACAATCTAGATTCTTTCTCAGTTGCTCTAGAAACAAAACAATGTGCTTGACCTGTTGTTGTAGTTGCTACAGACATATCCAACACATATAAATCATTCACTCTAGGTGCCCGCATGATAATCCATTCTTCAGGGATAACAAATCCAGGCTTCAAAATCAAGCATTCTTTGTCTGTGAAGTGAGTAGTATACATATTGTCACAAATCTGCGAGATACTCAGCAGATTGTTCTCCAGCTCAGTGATGTAGTTAACTCTCTCAAACGTCACAATCCCATTGGATAACGTTCCTTCACCAATAATTCTACCACCTTCATGACCAGCAAAACCTACGTAACCACCATTGATATTTCTCACATCATACAGCAACGCAGTCTTCCCTGTCATATGTCTTGAAGCTCCACTATCCATGATCCATCTAGATACAAGTTGTGGAAGATCCTGCACAAAACAAACTTCAAATTAACCAACTTCAATAAAGATGCCGATTCATGCTTCGCGATCAAGGAAGCTCCGGCAATTCAAACTGCTTAGTCGAACATGGAGTCCACCCAGGCCTCATCAGCCTTAGGTGTAACCTTGACTCTCGCAATTTGAATTTTGAAATTTTCAGCCTTCAAAGGTGGAAAATTCGCATCATAATCAACCGAAATTGATTCTTCAGCCTTTTTCACTTCAGAAGTTGAAATTTTCATTTCTGGTTTTGGTTTCCAAACTTGTTGAGATAATGCAATCTGCTTGTAAAATTTTTCATTTTTAGTTACCACTTTCATTACAGGTTCATTTTTCACTTTGATGTTGTTATTTTTCACACTCTTTTTCTCAACAACGATTGGTGCTTTACCCTTCACCTCAACTTTCTTTTGTTGAATCTTCACAATTTCAGTCTTAGACTTCACATAGGTACACTTTCGTGCAATGTGACCAACTTGATTACACCTAAAACATGTTCGAGTATCGACAACTCGGCCTTCAGACTGATAATGTGAAGCTCTTTTCTTAAAAAATTCTTCATTTGATTTTGAAAAAATTTCATTTTCCTCATCAGAAAGTGAACTTGAACTGTTCACAAACACTTTCTTTTCAGCAAACCTTTTGTTTTGAAAACTCTTTTTCTGAAAACTCTTACCACCTCTATAACCACCCGACCAATTGTTTCGATTGTTATTATAAAAACGTGGTGGTACAACAGGCTTTTTGTAGTAAGCTTTATCTTTCTCAAAATTCATTTTCCTTTTTATTTGTTTCAAACTGTTCACTTCTGACAACTCAACTTCAACCAATTTGAAAACATTTGTCAACTTTTTCACATTAACATTCTCAATCGGAAACTCAGAATCCGAATACAACTTATCAGATCCAGTCATCTTATACATCACAAGACCCGGTTCATCACTTAGGTTGTTTTTGGATTTTGGTTTCTGAATGTACTTGTCCAAGAAACACCCATCTTCCTCAGTAGTGTCACTATCCATTTTTAGCACATTTTCAACAACACCTTTTACAATATCATTTTGGACACTATCGTCATTGGTAGATGTGAACATGACATCAATGTTCTCAGGAAGTTTAACTTCACCTTCTTCCTCAATTTCAACCAACCCAGATTGCTTTTTCGTGTAGTTATCAAGAACAGGTGGTGGTACTTGATGAAAACCCACCCCAGTTCCATCACAGTACACATCTTCGCTTGCTTTGTCTTTCCCGATTGGTTTGGGAATGATGTGTTGCAAAACAAAGCTTGCGGAGCTGTAACTGTTAAGCTTCAACTGGATTCGCTCATTTTCAATTTCAGCCTCTTGAAATTTAAGTTTCAGTTTAGCGATTTCATCCAGTTGTTGGTTGATTGATTCTTCTTTAACTCTAAGCACTGCTTTTAGATGTTCATTTTCTTTAAAAGTTTTACCATTTCGATCATCACAATCTTTCATTGTGCTTTTGAGTTTTTCAAAATTTTCAGAAATCTGACGGTTTTCAAGAATCAACTTTTCATTTTCTTGTTTAATTTTGTCATGATCAATTTTAGCATTTTCAATTTGTCTAGTTAATTCTCTTATTCGTTCAGTTGAAGCTTTAACTGTTTTGTCACGATCAAGAATCTGATTCTCAACACTTCTGACCTTTGCTGTCAAATCATCAACTTTCTTCCCGTTGAGATACGTGACTGTGCTACAAAATTTGCACTCTTTGTTGCAATTTTTGCAATCAACATTACCATCAATTTTCTTACCTGAAGCATTTGTTGACACATCTGAACTGACCTGGCTTTTTGACTCAGACACGGAGTTAGAATCTACCTCAAATGCCTTAGCAGCCAGCACTTTGTCATCCATTTTTTCCAAGTTCTCAGCAGTCAACTCCTGCGTTGTATCAATAATGCCAGTATCAATCTTCTTTGCTTTCTCGATCTCTTCTTTCTCCTTCTTCTCTTTTTCTTCTTTCTCTTTCACTTCTTCTTTCATTTTCTCGGTTGGATTTCCCCACCATTTATTCTGCCAGTACTCATCCTCTTCTTTATACTGCTGGATTATGGCCTCGATATCAAGTGTTTTGTCATCGATCGCAATATTTCCATATTCATCAAGATAACACTCTCTATCCGGATCCCATCAGTTTGCTCTCCTTACTTCGAGATAGATACGAGATATTCTAATGATTTTGTTTTCAGCTATCATTTTTCTATATCTATACTTCTACTCTTCAGTTCTATCATCTTTCCACGGAATAGGATCATCGTTTTTCGCCATGAATGCGTAACCAAACGCATCTTCTTCTGGTAGCACCTCTTGACTCCAATCATAACCCTCATCATCATAAATCACCGCAAGAGCTCTAGATTTCTCTTTGTTGTCTTCAACCTGCTTCAATCTAGGCGGCTCGGATTTATTCTGATGATAAATTGCCTTCTTGTAGTAATCATCTCTAAAAGGATTCTCCGACTCATCAGCATAAGCGTTTCTGCATTCTCGTTTGAAGTGACCTTTCTGCTTACACTTGAAGCATGTCACCTTGGACTTATCGAACCCCAGCTTAGTAGATGCACCACCAATTGTCTTCCTGCCGGTAATTTCCATGAAACGCTGTGCTCGACGAACAGCACTTGCCATAGCCCAACGAATGTCGATCAACTCCATTTCCTCAGGATCAATCTGATCATAATCTTCTTTCGTCAGATTGGTGTTGCCTATCTTTCCAACTACTAACCCTTCATACGATTCCAATACCGATGCTAGAAAGATCATCTGCTGTTTGGCCGACTCCTCATCAAAGTTTTGAGCATTCTTCAAGTCTATTGCAATATTGCACTGAAAACGATTCTTTGCATCAGAATAACTTGCAGATGATGAAGATCCACTGTGATAACCACTATGATTTCCACTACTTTGACTGCTTTGACTTTCTTTGTCAGCTGTCGACACATTCTCAGCAGAAAATGCAGTCTTTGGAGAAATAGCCTTCGGCATCATGCTTTTCGGATAATAAAGATTCAGATTTTGTTGATAAGATGAATGATTGACTTTGAATGTCTTCTTCAGCTCTAACTCATGACTCTCAAGTTTCTCAATCACCAAATCTGGTTTCAACTTTTCAGGAACAATAGTGTTCTTTAGCATGAGAGCATAATATCTCCACTCCATCTCGTCTGGCAACGAATCGAACAACTTGTCTACTTGCTCATCATCAGAATACTTAATTCCATGTCTAACTAACTCCAACTTCAGGTGCCCAAATCTCTCGATCATTTTTGACACTGATTCATTCTTTAAGCACCCAAACATATCAAACTCTTTCCTAAGTAGTTTTATTTTATTTTTCTTGATTTCTTCACTACCTATACATTTCTTTTCTAACTTTTCCCAAATATCTTTTGCATTTGAATAATCGATCAAGGCAATAATGTCTTCCCGAACGGATTGAAATAACAATGCCATACACTTTTGTTCAGCTACAAACGAATCAATCTCCTCAGCTACTCTTAAAGTTTCACCATATTTGTTTCCATGTTCATAACCGTTTTTCAAACTCTTCCAGCTGGGAAATGCAAATGCCATCAACCAATCTTCAAACTTTCTTGACCACCGACTGTATTCCTCGATAGCCATTAGCTTTGGAGGTTTATTGAACGTTCCGAATGCACTTTCCGATTCCCAAGCTTCCTTTTTCTTCTCTTTTGGCACATTCTCATTGTTGTTACTAGACGAAGAATCATCGTTTCCAGAATTTCCAGCGAATGCGTACATATCGCTAAACGGATTCAAGAATATGTCGTCCATCTTGAATGTACCTGAAAAACAATCAAACACTTAGAAAATTTTTGATTTTGAAAAATAACAATTTCAAGCGAAAGCTATTCAAGCGAAACAGCTTGTGATTTTACTGTTCAAGCGAAATGGTCAAAATATACCAAGTTCAAGCGAAACAGTACAATCTGAAGCGAAACCTCCTATTTTGCTTGGACTTTCAAGCGAAACGGACAGACTGAAGCGAAACCTTCTATTTCGCTTGTACTCTCAAGCGAAATGGTTGAAACAAGTACAACAGTTCAAGCGAAAGCCCTGAAAACTAGTTCGCTTCAACTTGTCAAGCGAAAGGATTCGTTACTTCAAGCGAAATGGTTTTTTTTTTTTCGAAGACAGTTTCAAGCGAAACGCTGTTTTAGTCCATTTTTTATCAGTTTTAGACCGAATTTTAATCTGATTCTTTGTAGGCTTTGTTAAAACTATGTTTTACACAATATATGTAAAATTCAGGCCATTTCAACCGTTAGAACTCGTTCAGATCAGAAAAATATAAAAAAAATGAGTAGAAAGTAGAGAATCCGGTAATATCAAGCTGCTATGGTATGAACTCCTTGTCCTGAGCTCTGATACCACTTGTTGGACCGGTTTACGACCTCTAAACGTCAGTTAAGGATGTTCATCTTCAATTATGAAGGCGGAATCAACATAAAAGAAGTCACAACAGCTAGTTTCACTTTAATCTATCTTTTCTGATTAATTTCCGTGCTTTTACAAAGTATTCTGAAGCAAATCCGGCAGCACCTTCCCTTACACACATAACCAGTTCGCTTCAAATGAACAACACACTCACCTATTTATAGACCTAGGGGGGTTTCGCTTGAGACTGACAATTCAAAGGGTTTCGCTTGAGACTGACTTCAAGCGAAACAGTATGATAATGATGAATAGGTTTCGCTTGAATCTGCCAAGACACACCTTCAAGCGAAAACCCTGTCTCAAATATAAACTAAACCTAATTTCGACCCTATTGTGTGTTCATTCATCCTATCTAGACAAAAGACTTGAATAAGACAAAGTTAACAGACACTAAGTGCACCAACACAAACTTTTTTTTCAACGGGGATTTCTTCAACCTGTTTGTTTTTGCCAAGAACGTCCATCTGTTTCGCTAGTTGGTGATTCACAACATGACCGGAAGACGAACCTCCTTAGTTGACAGCTTCTGATTTTTCTGATATCTTTCCCACCTCCAAATCAGGAAGCTTTGGGGGTAGTTCCCATTCCAAACAAGCTTTGATGTCTTCTTCACTCATGCAGTTGTTTTAGAAGTGGGAGAAGGGAGGTAACCGTTTCTTACCATTCCGCTTATCCATTACTAAGAATTGAGATTGCAAAGAAGAGTGATGAGGACCAATGGGATTGCAAAAATGAGGGCTGCTTTGCAAGGGATTATATAGAGAAAAAATTAGGGTTAAAAATGTAATTTTAGTTGGTGTTGGATGTGGAAACCAAACTGGGTAAACTAGTTATTTTACTAAAATACTTTTTTAATAAATGATGGCCCACTGGTTCCATTACACCTGGCAATCTTCTAGAGATGCCCTCTCCACTATAGATATTGGCACATACCTCTATCTCAAATTGCACCAAACACACCCAACAAGTCTTTACCACATAAAATGGGGGACCCTGAAAACTCGTTCTTGGAGCTGGAGGAAGTTCCCGAAACTCCCCCTGAAAATATCCACAGTAAGAGACGCCGGTATTATTACCCAACAAAAGATTCTAATTCATGGTCAAAAAATGTAATGGCATTTTATCAAAACGGGGATTCTTCTTTCTGTTATAGTGGATTCCTCGGAAGAAGACAACTCGGCTCGAAATTTTGGGGTGCACTACTTGGATACGAGAACTACGGTTACTTGTCGCCACTGGTAAGTACTTTAAGTATAGCTACTGCAAAAAAAAAATTAAAAAAAGTCATTAATTGTTATTGCATTAATTGCAGCATGTGTGTGGTTGGGTTACCAGAATGATGAGGTTCAGATGGGTTTTGATAACAAAATCTAGAAAACCAGAACAACTGTTTCCATTGACGATTCTGCCACCGCAATTCCTGGACCTTCTGGGTGACAATCCGAACCACCGTGCGTTACCTTTTGCGATTGGATTAAAGGAACATTACCCTCCGTTTTGGGACATCAATACGGTAACACTTACATAAAATCCATTTTTATAGGAAAATATCCTTAAATTTTTAGTTTTTATCTCAGGTGTATATTCCACTATGTGTTGACATACAAGACTGGTTCTTGGTTCGTGTTGATATGCGGACAGTTCACCTTACATTGTACTTCACTGGAGCATGTGGTTCAAGCAGTTCTGATGGGTCCAACTTGATTCAAGTTAGGGTGTACCCAACCCTTATAAAATTTGAATCACTATTCAAAATGTTTTTGGACCAAATTTCTTACTGGGAACATTCTGGACGGCCATACGTGGAGAAGACAATGGTGACACATACTGAAGTTTGCCAGCTTGACCAGGAAAACCCAGGAGCTAATTCTGGGGTGTTATTTTGTATGCTATTGAGTAAACTAGTTAATGACGATGACCTCCGGATTGATGGGGATCTTGAAGAATCTTGCGCGAAATATAGACGGGAGATGGCGGAAGAGTTCTATGCAGCACGGTTTTCACCGGCTAAACGTGTAATACAATAAAAACTATTTGTAATCTTCCTTTATATTGTGTTTAAATTAATAAACTATTTGGGCCACGTTGGACGTTTTTTGACAAAACAAAAAAATGAGTTTTAACGACTTTCGGGCCCCTCTGAATGAGCCGAAATGCTTTCCGCCGGCCAGACGCCCCTGTTCCTCGGATAAATGTACCCCTCCTTATAACTTAAAGACAAACGAACCGGGTGGCGGGAGCCACACGGGTGAGGAAACGGTCACGGAAAAGGCCACGTTGGACGTTTTTTGACAAAACAAAAAAATGAGTTTTAACGACTTTCGGGCCCCTCTGAATGAGCCGAAATGCTTTCCGCCGACCAGACGCCCCTGTTCCTCGGACAAATTTACCCCTCCTTATAACTTAAAGACAAACGAACCGGGTGGCGGGAGCCACACGGGTGAGGAAACGGTCACGGAAAAGGCCACGTTGGACGTTTTTTGACAAAACAAAAAAATGAGTTTTAACGAGTTTCGGGCCCCTCTGAATGAGCCGAATTGCTTTCCGCCGGCCAGACGCCCCTGTTCCTTGGACAAATTTACCCTTCCTTATAACTTAGAGACAAACGAACCGGGTAGCGGGAGCCACACGGGTGAGGAAACGGTCACGGAAAAGGCCACGTTGGACGTTTTTTGATAAAACAAAAAAAATGAGTTTTAACGACTTTCGGGCCCCTCTGAATGAGCCGAAATGCTTTCCGCCGACCAGACGCCCCTGTTCCTTGGACAAACTTACCCCTCCTTATAACTTAAAGACAAGGTAACCGGGTGGCGGGAGCCACACGGGTGAGGAAACGGTCACGGAAAAGGCCACGTTGGACGTTTTTTGACAAAACAAAAAAAAGAGTTTTAACGACTTTCGGGCCCCTCTGAATGAGCCAAATTGCTTTCCGCCGGCCAGACGCCCCTGTTTCTCGGACAAATTTACCCTTCCTTATAACTTAGAGACAAACGAACCCGGTGACGGGAGCCACACGGGTGAGGAAACGGCCACGGAAAAGGCCACGTTGGAAGTTTTTTGACAAAACAAAATAAAATATCATAAACAAAATACAAGGATAAAAATTAAAGTCAAATGACTAGAAACAATGCCATTTATACAACTCGTTAGCCATGTGACGCCGATACTTGCTACAAGCGTCTTCAACATCACTGTCTACATGGAGCGACTTGCCTTTTACGAGGTTCTCCATCATCATAAAACAAGCACCCCTGAATTAGCAATGTTACCGTTGTCCTGAGGGAAAACATCTTGAACTACACGAAAGGAAAGTTTTTTATTTGTGCGGTATTTCGAGTTTCGCCAGTTTTTAATCTGGTCCAAAAAGTGCTTAAAGAAGATCGGAAAAATGTCCATAACGTGATCAACCAGCCGTCGTTTTTCATTTCCCCATCTTTTATCAGTCCAAAATTGAGTAATTTCCATGGTAAACATATCGACACGAAATAGTAACCAGTCTTCTTGTTTCATCCATAACGGGATATACAAATAATCAACATCCCAAAATGGAGGATATGGTTCCTCCCTTCCAGCCATGTCTAGCGCCCTTAAATAGTCCTTCGTGTAAGACACATCTTCATAAAATTGCGGGGGTAACACCGTCCAAGGCAATTTCTTAGACGGATTTTTTAAAATTTTGGACTGTCTAAGACGCATTAGCCTTAAGGTCCACGCTTCAACATGCTGCATAATGATACAAATAAATATAGTCAGAGCTTGGTATGGGATTAATATAATAACAAATATATCTTTATTAGCTTACAAGGTCATTTAGGCAACCGTTAGACTCGTAGCCTAAAAGGCTACCCCAGAAGTTTCTATGTAGCGGTTTTTCACCTAAGAAGCGAGAATAGCATAATGGAGAATCCCCGTTGCGGTAAAACTCTTGAACATCAGTTGACCATTTCCTGGACTCATCTGTTGGAACACCAAAAATCCTACCTTCTACATGATTTTCGGCCGTTTTTGTCAGCGACTTATGCGAGGACGACCCGGGGTTATGTTAGATAACGTTTCGGGTAAGAGAATCAGAAGACGAGGTGTTGGACCGACTGGTTGGACGCCTTAACTTATTTATTATCGTACTTGACATTTTCAGGACGGGAAGCGGATTATGTTGTTCTTCGGAAACTTGCTTGTCGCGACGTTGTGCCATGGTTGAGTAATATGAGTGAAATTTTGTGTGGTTATGAGATGGGAAAGTGGGGGTGTATTTATAGTGGTATGAAGTAGAACAAAATCTCAACAACTTAATATTTATATCAAATACTGACAAAATAAAAGAAAATAGCAACTTAATATTAAAATATTTTATGCTCATGATACAATAAGATACAACAAACTTAGTTGGATGGGGGTGGATGATTAAATAGGTTCAAATCTAAATCAAGTCCCCATTCCAAGGGAGTGGGTTCTACATTTGAGTAATTTGCACGAGGATCTTCCGAATTTTGATGTGGTGGAAAATAATTGAAGTCACCCTGCGTATCCGGAAAAAACGTCAACATTTGTGATGCGGGTGTTGTATACATGGGGGATTATTTTGGACATTTGACATATATATTTGGTTGTCAGTAACCACAGTATTAACGTCCCCACCGATAAGGTCGGATATTCTATTTGCAGCCCAAAAATCTGGGTGGTCAACATCATTATAATTTTGATTGACACCCAAATTACCACTTTCATTCACAAATGAAGGCCCCCCTGGTTCCATATTGTCTAACCCGAGGATACGCCATTGATCATCAGTTTGAGTTTCGTTAAAACATGACGGTCCCCCTTGTTCCATATTCATGCCCCAATTGGAACCTCCACCCCCGTCAACATTTGAACCTCCTTGTTGACGTTGCCGTCGCCTGCGTAACCTCTGCGGACGAGGAATAGGTGTTAGGTCAACAGTTTCTGTTGTCAAGTGACTCGGATATTGTGAGTATCCTTCTTGCCGTGACATTTCCGTAGCTCGATAAGCGGCAGCTTGGGCCAACTCTAGATCATCACACCGTTGTATTACCCCCATTGCATCCGTCTAAATAAATAAAAATAAGACTTAGTTCACAACGTATTAATTTAGACTTTCTAACATGAATAAATCTAAACTAATATATATATACCAGCATTTGGGCACGAGCCCCATCATCTTGGAAACCACGCATTGGAACTGCCGAAGACCTTGGATTTGTCAAATAGAGCACTGTATGGTTCATGAACCAAGACATATAATCGTCTGCGACCGGATAAGAGGTGATTGTTTCTCCCTCGACAACAGAGTCATGACGATGGTACCAAGCATAAAGATAAACATCGTGTCGAATGGTCCAGTCCCAACCAGTTTTCCCAATCCGGGTCGTTTTATGCAGTCTGGCAAGCTCTTCAACGGTTAATGGTATACTGGGAGGTATATGTTGAACCATGCCAAACTGCCGCATAACCCGTTGCGGGTAATGATGCTCGACATTTTCCCAGTAAATCAGTGGGCATGTGCTCCTCCAACTAGAACTCCCACTAGTGCAAATTTCTGGGAGTCTACCGAGAACATCATCATACGGTGTCCAAATAAACTGCATTAAAAAATTGAATAGCTTAGAAACAACTACATAAAATTATGTGTATTTTCCTATAACTAGGGTACCATCTCCTCGCGAACCGACTGAAGTTGAGATCGATAAGATCTAAGACAGTGTGTGGGGGCGTCAACATGATTAAGGTTTCCCTTCCAGCTAAAAAAAATAATAAGTGCCAAAAATTAATATTATATATTTAAGTTTCTATAATTTATTCATAAACAATTTTATACTTAATCAGCTTACAACATACCGAGCAGCTAAAGGCGCGTCGTAATTAAACCGGTTGTAGGGCTCCGGTGCAACACAACGGATCCTCTCCCAGGCCCAGACTTGCAGAATTGACATTGGTCCGCTAACGTTTACGGCATCGGGTGCTGTAGCGTTACACAGGTTTCTGTAGAGACAGCTTAAAACAGCACTGCCCCAACTAATATTAACATACGAACTTAAATCCTCTAAGTATAGTAAAAAATGAAGATTAATCCAGTTGTTCGAATTATCTGGAAAAACTGTACAACCTATTAGATAAAATATTATTAAACGTGCACGTATAATGCACTGATCGTCCGTAGCCTCAACTTCAGAAAAAGTAGAATCTAACTCAGCGATAATACGGACAGAACTAATTCGTTTACCGCTGAGTTTATTATTCGTTAGAGTGAACCCAAGCAGGCGTTCACACTTCTCCGCAGCCTCAGAAAATGTGAGGGCGTTATCCGCCCCACATACCGGCAACCCCTCAATTGGCAGGCCCCACAAGACGTTAACGTCCTGTAATGTGACAGTTGTTTCCCCCACTGGAAGATGAAACGTGTGGGTTTCAGGCCTCCACCGCTCAACCAACGTCGTTATTAAAGCGTGGTCTATATAACGGTACCCACTATCAAGCAACCCACCAAACCCTGCTTCACGTATATAACCTTCCACACGTGGTCCTATAGGCTTTTGCTTCACCAACTTCCAAAACGAACGATCAGAACGCTTGATGTTTATGGATGATTTGAATTTTTCCGGGTTATTATAAACCTCTAACGCACGGTGTTTCTTGTGTAAAAACAAAACCTCGTTATTGAGAGGACCAGGATTCAACTGATAACTCATTTTTAACTTTGAGATCTTCTTGTGCGTGCTTAAACTAGGGTGAGGTTTTGTTCTTGATGGTTTATGTGAAAGTTTCTTAGCTTTGGTTTTTAACTTTGTATCAATAAACTCCATTGTATGTACGTATTTGTAGCAACAATGGTCTCTTGATTCAATTGATGATATGATAAGCCACCAGATTCTGCAAACCTACTATTCTGAATTTTAGGGGTGATTAGATGGCCCTGTTTAAGCTACTAGTTCCCTATGCGTATCAGAAGGTATGGTTAAAAGAAGGCTGCAACACTCAATTGTGAATTGAAAAGACTATTCTCTGCAAAAATAAATTTTCACTATTTGAAACTTTGTCATTCACCTCTATATTTTAAAAGAATGCTACAACCTCAATATTTTAATTTATCAATGCCATGTGGGTGATGGAAGCCAGACAAAAATCTGAAAAGCAAAAGCATGTGAGCCTGCTACACCTTCTTCATAAAATAATCAGCAAATAACAACTATGCTTATGAAATGAACGAAGCTTCATAACTTTGCATATGAAATAAACGAAGCTTGATAACTTTACCCTTCAATTTGGCGAGGTTCTTGAAGATTGGCCTTCAATTCAACGAGGTTCTTCAAGATTGCGATTAATATCGGCGAGGTTCTTCAACTTTGGGCTTCACTTCAGCGAGGCTTCATAACTTTGGGCTTCACTTCAGCGAACCTTCGGTAAATTGTACATCATATCAGCGAACCTTGAGGAAATTGTTCATCATATCGGCGAGGTTTCAAACTTTGTACATCAAATCAGCGAAGTTCTTTTAAGATGGCTGATTCAATCAGCGAGCTTCGTAGTTTGTCAGGAGGTTGTAAGATGGTGGCAGGTTTCTGCAGAAAATGTAAAGAAGTTCGCTGAAGACATTGGCAAACTACCTAAACTCACTCATAAATTTGAATCACACCTAAAAGCACTCTTTGGGGGTTGAAACCCCCTATTTATGCAAAAAAACTCGCTAAAATCAACGTCGGTTCATGAAACGTAAACCAGAATACTTGGCTTCGTACAAATGGGTTGGTACGAAGTGTAATAGCTTCGTAAAATCTGAGCTTGTACCTAACTGGCTTCGTACAATATTGCAACTTCGTAAACAACAGACTCTAGTTCATACCATGCATGCAAGTTATTAAAACACATGGGTTCGTAGAACAAACAATTTCCTAGCTTCGTACTAAGCAACAAACACTACCAGTTCATAAATCTATCCTGGGTTCGTACGAAGCGGTGACTTCGTATAAAAAGCTAGGTTCGTACAAGCCCACTAAGTAAACATGTGGCTTCGTAAAACAACTAGCTTCATACAAGCATGCATGCAATACCGGTTTGTAGATGGGGTTCGTACGAAGCTGTTACTTCGTACCAAGATGATTTTGTACCAAACGTGGCTTCGTACTAACAAAATCAGCGAACAACAGCCCTATTCGGCCAGTTTTTCGACAAACTGAACATGAAATCTTTTGAGTTTTGTTGTGAAACTTTGTAGGGTTAATCAAAAGTGTTTTTCGCACATCATTTCAAAAATTCACACGATTTTTATCTGATAAAACTTGGTAGATCTGAGTTTTAAAGTGTAAAAAGTAAAGAAGATGAGTAGAAGGTGAAAATTGACGAATTCGGCTCTGAATCTGTTCAAATTTTGGGAAATCTTGTATCTCTAATCTGTGCAATCGATCTCCCGCTCTGATACCACTTGTGGATGCGTTTCTGGATCGAATTTGAACTCCTGACACGATTGCGAAGAACACGTATCACGCGCGGAATCCGTGTACGTGGGTAGATCGACACAAGAACGTAATAATATGATGAGTCTATTGAAGATTTGACAAAGTACAAGAACTGTGAATCACCTTGTAGCACTTTCTCTCTCTAGATCTTCTATAAAGTTCTCTAATGTGCAAAAGTTCTATAACTCTAACATAAGGCTCCTATTTGTAGGGCTCACATAAGGAAGGACTCCTTATTTACAATTATGCCATTCCCCTATATTTAACAATATAAAACCTTGTTTTTATCAGTTTTCTGCTATGAAACAGGATTGACGGAAGTGATAGACATTATGCACTCACAGCGGTTAGCAAATCAGAGGAGGTGGGAACTGTGCAAACAAAGAACTGGAGATTCATTTCAGGGGGAACTTATTAGAGATAATGCAAACCCGAATCATCAATCAAGGGGGAATTAATTGAAGATATCATATACCTGATTGAAGTTGCAAAATATTCAAACTCGACTGTCATATTTGAAGATCAAGATTCGGCAGTGACGGCTAAGGGGGAATTTGTGATTGCATATTGTGTATGTCCACCACTGTGTGAATATGCTAGATAGAGCGTGTGTTGAATATTGTATAGATGAGAGTTAGATTCGAACACATGAGATTTGGAGCTGAGGAGTGATCCATACGGACAAGACTCATCCGCACGGACAAGACTCATCCACACAGATGAGTCATGCCTATAAATAGGTTCATGTGTTAGAATTTGTTAAGTTTTGGACTTTAGAGGGGAAATGCTTGATGCTCTCTCCAACTTTTAGATGATGTATACTCTTTCGGTATGAAATGGAACCTTATACTTGTGACTATTATGACAAGATTTCTACCGAATTAGTTCTATCCTATCCAAACTTCCGTCTAAACCCACCGGATCTGGAACTTTCAAGTTCATGACCTTTAAGATTACTTTATCCCCAACAATGTATGTCTGCCTTGCTCAAATTTCATGCGGGTTTTGATCGAAGTAACTTCTCAGGTGTAACTTTTACACCCTCCTAACTTCCCAAATCTTTTTTTACACCCCAATAAACTAGAGTTCTACATCTCCGCCGATAAACAATTTCATATGGTGACATCCCAATGCTTCATGATAATTCTTATTGTAAGAACAATTTTATGACGGCAAATAAGCATCCCAATTTCACTAAAGTCCGTGGTACAAGCGCAGAGCATATCCTCAAGTATTTGAATAGTCCTTTCTGGTTATCTTTCTGTCTATTGGTGGTAGGTGGTGCTAATGTGTAACCTTGTCCCCATTGCCCCATGAAATCTTTTTCCAGACTTTTTTTGTAAATCGTGTATCCCTATCTGACGCAATCGATACTAATACTCCATGTCATGCTACTAGCGTTAAGCTTTGACCAATGAGCAAGTCAACACTTGCTCGCATACGTGTCACGTCATATTTCATACCAGGCCACCAAAAATCCTTCTTTGGGTTTAGGTACATATTTAAGGCTTATGGATGAATTGAATAATGTGTCATGTGTACTTCATTCAAAACTTTCCTTGACCCTAAATTTTCCATGTTGAGGCACCCACATCTGACTGTTTATGGTCTTAACACCATAATTGTTTTCTTAGTATGTCACTTGACCCACTATCCTTTCTTTCTTTATGTTATTGTCTATATGTGATTCCGCCTGAACTTCCTAAAGTTGTGTCATGAAATCTGAAGTTACTTGTAAAACCTCGTAAAATCACGACCAATATAATGAAGACACGTGTCATGAGCTTTAAACGTGTAATGGATTAAATGTGAGGGACTAAAGTTGACAAACAAAGAAAGTATGTGTGTAAAAGGATTCAAAGTGTCAACATTGGATAGTTATACCTTTCAACAACCCTACACGATGTTTATACCTTTAAACGAATGAATTATGAATCATATGAAGCCATTTGTGGAAGAAAGTGAAAGTTTACAAACCACAAGGGTTAAATGTGTCAACATATTTAATTTATACCTCTGAGTGATCTTTTAGCGAACCTGAAGCTTTGTAACGATTAAATATGCTCACAAGAATGAGTGATAAAAATTTCACAAGGTTTCGATATCGTATGAAGAAAATACGTGAACATTCGTAAATAAGGGTCAAAAGCATCAACGATGCGATTTAAGACTTTTCGGGTGATCGTATAAATAATCGGGGACTTAACAAAGTTTCTTTTTGACTTAGAGTCCTTAAAAGTCAAGTATGAGGGTTAAAAGTGCAATAAATGAAAGTAAAAACAAGTTTAGAAGGACCAGGGACTAAAGTTGCAATTGCTGAAACTTTGTAACCGGAGGGGGGCACTCATACCAGCCGCCTAAGACCTCTATGGTCTCTTACGCGGGCCTCCTGGAAGCTGCCAGCTCCCAAAAACTGCACAGATGCCTGTTTCAGCCGGTTACACCGACTTACATGCATGGTTTTCGATCCCAGGGACTGCACCAGTGGTATTTCATGCATAGGGGGCACTTGGACTCATCTGGGATCAATCCTAGACTTGTGTGGAGCAATCTTGTGAAGTTTTAAGTGCTATATAAGGAGTTCCAAGTTGCAACATTTTTGCATTCATTTGAAAACCATTCTAACTGACTTTCTGGAGCTCCCTGGACCTCAAGCAAGATTCACTAAGCTTCTAAATCATGCAAAGTACTTCAGTAAGCATCCTTAACCTCTCTAATTCGTGTTTTATTAGTTTAATGGCCTAAAGTCAAAGCCGTCGTAATTAAGCTTTTACATAGTGATTAATCACTAATGGTCCAGTCATTTCTCAAATTGAAAGTAGCTATGAGTTGGTAATTATGTGGGTAATAAACCCTTAAAAGGGCACCCTCCGATTCCCACTCTAACTAGGTCAATTGTCGGGTCAAACTTAATTGTAAAAAGTCAACAGAAAGCTAATTTTCAAATAAACACATAATTAACAATTCAAAAGCCATGAAACCTGTTTTATCACTTATATAACTTGGTAATTAATGTAAGAACATGTCTAAGCATGTTCAACCCGAAAATTTTCAGTTTAGGCTCGGTTCGGAACCGAAAGTCGCAAAAATAGACTTTTGCTTTGCCTTTCAGTTCTGACCCGATTTAGATTGTTTTAGCAATGCCTTAGGCTTCCATTATGTCCAGGTTTCATATTAGTATAACCCTCTGAGATTATACAACTTGGATCCTAATTTATCCGATTCATTTGCATGTTTCCGTTATATGCCTAAATGTTGACCATTATGCCCTTTTGACCTTAAAACGAGATTTTTGAAAATGTGAGAGGACAAAAACCTTTATTACTAAATTATAAACATGTCCTAAAATTTTGACATCAGTTTGAGGTCTAGATTAGGAGTTATGCTCAATATCGTAATTAAGAAGCTTTTTATTAATTAAACGGCATAATTAGCATATAGCCTATTTAAACCCAAATTTTGATACCAAACTTTTTACCCACTGATGTAATATAATATTTTGGGATTTTTGAAGATTTTTATTTATTTTTAAACTGATCATATCATAGGGTTCTAGCTTTGATTCGGTAATTGTCGGTTATACTCTTTTCTTGAATAAAATGAGTTTTACATAACATATTGATACCAAACATTTTGCTACTGATTTTATATGATACATAAAATATTTTAAGCCTTCTGGAATGATAAAAATATCAGTTTTTCTTATATAACCCGAAAATCGCTTAAAAGTGACTTTTTACGCGTTTTAAACGCATAGTATGAGTTAAAACTATTTTAAACATATAAGACTTAATACCTACTGATGTTTTAAGTAAATTTTTATAATTAAAAGGTAAGCAAAAGTTTTAAACTCAGATTTCCAAATTTAACCTTTAAAGCTTATGTGAAATTACCAAAATGCCCCTACGGTGCATAGTATGGTTATAAAATGATAAAATTTCACATATAGGCAATACCCTACTGATATGACCTGCAAAAATAATTATTTTTACTGATCATATCAGACCTGAACCTCAGATTAATATTTAATCTCTTTTATAACCTTTAAAATGACCAAAATACCCCTACAGGGCTTAATTTGAGTTTAAATTCGTTTTTGGCATAATGGAAGGTATCCTACTGATATCACAACATAATCAAGGCATATTAACTTAGGAAACCTGTTCATGACTCAATTTTTTACCCGTTATTTATTTTCGCGTTCGGTACGGTTTATGTAACTAGTTTGCATAAATTAGCCGAAACGGGTCAAACCTTATCATTTTTATCTCAAAATCTAGAATGTGTTTAGTTTACCCATATTATACAAGTCTTTAAACTTGTCGGGTCTAAACCACATTCTAATCCGGTCTTCGCTTAATCTTGCGTTTTGAACCGTATATCTTCCTTTAAAACTAACCGGTCTAAGTTTAGGCTTAATTAAAGACCCCTTAGGAATCTAATAGGTTATTAAAACCTTCGTTCCAGATTTAGGAGCCCAGTAAAAGATATCTGCATTTGCTGAATTGTATACGGCTGGGATAAATTGTATAATTTGCTCAGTTAAATACTTTTAACTTATTTTCCGTTATACGGGCTTGGGATACGATATTATAATAATACCGCTTGTTCGGGTGTGTAAATATTTAAATCGGATTGTGATTAATATATTTACATAACTCGTTTTAATCTGTTTTGTTTGGTATATGGCCTTTGGGGGGTTAATGACCATGTCCTGGATATCCTCGGCTCATTCATTGAAATGGCCACGACTTAAGCACGGGGTGTAGGCATACACCTGACAGTTGCGTATGTATAAAAGGTACTCCACAATAAGGAAAATTTCCTTGTGGGTATTATACCTATGGTGTGTCAGTTAATCTTGTCCGGCTCTTCTAACCGGCCCTGACGGACGGCAAACATATAAATCTGTATACAAGATTATTTTAAAATAATTGTCCCAAGTTATAAAAGATATTTTGTGCCTTGTGCATTCAAATCTATTTTCTTAAGTGTTTTTCAAAATGAGTCGGTTAATTGTATTTACCAGTGTAAACTGACGTATTTTCCAAAAAGGCTAAGTGCAGGTACTAGACGGAATAGGCTGGCTTCTCCTAGCATCAATAAAAAGTCTTGCAAGCTTAGATGTTTACAAATCTGTTGAACAATGTCCTTTTTAACTTTGATCCGCCTATGGATCCCTTACAAACGTTTCTGTAATAATGATATTACTTTCAATCGGTTTGTAATGTTTTTATCTTTCGACTTCCGCTGTGTATTAAACAGTGATAAATTGTCTATGATGATATCAACTACGTCACGATACTCCCCACCGGGCCCACCGGTATTACGTGAAAATATCGGGGTGTGACAGGTTGGTATCAGAGCCAACATTGAGTGAATTAAACACTAGCCTTTTGTGTTTAGTCTCAATGACACAGTTTGCACATTCCTCGACTTCCGAGTCTAGATAAAGAACTTAGGACTAATCCTAATTTGTTTTAATTTTGTCCTTTATTTTTCCTTGTTGTCCTTTTGTTTGTTTTGACAGGTCAACAAAATGCCGCCATGGTTTCGAAGAGGAGGACGAGGTAAAGGGCCATTCAACGCCCCCAAGATCACGAGGCCGGACCTTCCCACCGATGAACTCCGTCTGTTACAATGAGCACAAGTCCTCAAGAAGACTGGAGGACCTATTTGGAGCCCGCGAGGCGATCTGTCTCGCTAAGTTCATCACCCTCTTACCATCATTCCTTTGGGCCGCAATCGGAGAACGAGCCCGAAGATTCTCACCACTCCTTCTTGCCGTTGCGGCGATCAACCTCGCATCGGGCCTTTCAAGACCCGACCCCATATTTCCAGAGCCGGTTTAACCCGACAAATCTGATTGAAGAATCAATGGGTCATAACCCATTGGGCCCCAAAGACCATTTCCCTGAAGCTCAGGACATGGAGATGGATGATGACCCGGATCCCGCCGAACCACCATCTGGGACACCTACTCACCCCATCGAGATTTTGGATGGGTCGTCTTTTCATGGATCACCTTATCGTGGTCCAGATAGCTATGAGGCAATGTTTGCCCAATACGACTGGGTATTTACTCCCTCCTACCACTCAGCGCCTCAGCAGCAGCAGGATCCCTCGGAGGATTCATGTTTTGTAGAGGTCACTCCACCACCACCGCCACCAGAGCAGCAGCCGCCTCCGGAGCCACCGAGGCGGAGAAGATCAAACGCACGGATGTCCGTGCGAGGAGGAGTACGTATCAGCACCCCTCAACCTTCCAGTGGCAGTCATTACCCGCCACTATATGAAGACCCACAGATGGGTGGGCCTTCAAACCCCGTTTCTAAGGTGGATTCTGTGCCAGTCGTGCCACCACCAATGGGTTATGATAACCCGATTCCTTCATACGCCGGTGCAGCGGCGTATAACCCATTTGAGCAGCCAGCCCACACTAACTACAACTACGCCGAAGTTGACCCATACCTCGTAGCGGCGAACTACAGCGCTCTCCATCCTGAAGGACCTTATGGAGCTCCCTGGGGGACTGGATACCCAGCCTATGGGTACCAATACCCGCCACCTCCTCAACCTCCGCAGCATCAGCAGCCGCCGCAGTCGCCACTGATACCGCCACGGCAATAGCAGGAGATTCTTCAAAGGTTAAGCCAGGTGGAGCGGGAGGTTCAAGAAGAGCGTAGGAACCACCGAGGATTTCTCAAGGGTCTGGCGAATTTAATCAAAGGAAAGAAGAAAAGGGATTTTTGAAGATTTCTTATTTATTTATTTGTATTGTAATTTCCTTGTTTCAATCAAGTCCATGCGTGGACATCTATTTCTGTATTCAGTCCTCGGAGGACTTGTGTTTCCAGTTTAGCCCCTGCGTGGGCAAGTCTTTTCTGTTAAAGTCCCGTTTAGGGCATTCATGTACTGCTTTATTTAATATTAGAATGTGTTGAATTTTAATTATCATTACATGCATAAATATAACATATAAAATAACACAAAATATCATTCCTTTTAAAAATTAATTCTGCCACTTTATATAAAATAAAATCTTAAAGGCAAAACCTAGCCCATGTGTCATTATAAGATAGGGCCATTATGGTAGTTCCTTAATTAGATTCAGATCCTTGTTAACATCTGAAAACATATTAACACTCCTGGAAAATGTGATTCGATAAAATCGCATAAGTCATTCTATTATTGGATTCTTCCAATCTCTGTCTCTAATTTATTTAATCATCCATTAGTGATGAAGTGCCTACGGGCCATAATTAATGTCCTTTGAGACTAAAGACAGTGGTGGTCTACGACTCCCTGTCAAGAAGAGGTAATGAACTATGATTCAAGCCTCAATACCTCGATCCTATAAGATCTTGGCTTATAATTTAAATTTGTCCCTGTGACTTGGTCTTTTGTGCTATTATTATATTTTAATTATAACTAAGGATTATTATAATGAAAATCCTGAATGAATATACTTAACAAATGAACCAATATGGTTTATTAATACCATGGTTAATAAATTAATAAGATGACAAATCTATTATAAACCTCTAAGAAATCATTGCCATCATTTTATGTAGCAATTAAGCTACATGGCTGAATCTGAAGAAGTCAACAGTCACCCTCTAGAAAATCATGACACCACCAGAATCAACATAGCTGGTGCAGAACTGCAGGCATTAATAGATAATGTCGTTACTCGAGCTCTGGACAGACGAGATAATGAATCTAGCGGTACTCGAAGCAAAACCTTATCAGTACCTCATTCCAACACTCACTCTGTGGCCCATAGTAAGCCACCATCTAAGACTCACGAGTCAAGGAAAGATGATGGCCAGCACTCTTCAAATCAGCATAGTGTTCCATCTAAGAAGATTGTATTTGATCAGGAGCCATGTACAAAGACCTGCTCCTACAAGTATTTCGTTTCCTGCAAACCCAGGGATTTCACTGGGGAAAAAGGAGCTATTGATTGCATGACGTGGCTAGATGAGATGGATACGGTAGTTAATATCAGTGGATGTGCGGAGCGAGATGTTGTGAAGTATGTTTCACAGTCGTTCAAAGGAGAAGCACTCGCTTGGTGGAGGTCTCTAATTCAAGCTACTGGAAAGATCCCGTTGTACAACCTGTGTTGGGATCAGTTTGTCGCTTTGATCAAGGAGAATTACTGTCCTCAACATGAAGTTGAGAAGATCGAGACTTACTTTTTGTCATTGGTCATGAAAAACCTAGACTGTCAAGCTTACCTTACCAGCTTTAATACCATGTCTCGATTGGTTTCTTACTTGGTGACACCGGAACCAAAACGAATAGCCCGTTTCATTGGAGGTTTAGCCCCGGAGATTAAAGCTAGTGTGAAGGCGTCCCGGCCTGCTACTTTTAGTTCAGCAGCTGATTTGTCATTATCCCTTACTCTGGATGCGGTCAGGCTGAGATCGCTCAAGAGCTCTGAAGAGGGAAAAAGGAAACGTGAGGATGATAACTCACGACGTTCTGATAAGAAGTGTAAAGGGAACTCAAACCACAAAACAAGGGTAGCCAGCAAGCTGATGAGAAGCCTAAATGCAAAACCTGCCAGAAACGACATTTTGGAAAATGCAGGTTTGAATCAAAGTCGCAGTCAAAGCCGATTGCATGTGGGATATGCAAATCCAAAGAACATAAGACGTTAGACTGCAAGAAGATAAAGGATGCGACATGCTATAACTGTAATGAGAAGGGGCATATTAAGACAAACTGCCCAAAATATGCCAAGAAACCTAAGGAAGTCAAGAAGACCAATGCTAGGGTCTTCCAAATGAATGCACGGGAAGCAGTTCAGGATGATAACGTGATAACAGGTACCTTCCTTATTAATGATGTTTATGCAAGGGTATTATTTGATTCGGATGCGGATAAGTCATTCGTTGATGATAAGTTTTGTAAATTGTTAAATCTGCCTGTTAAAACCCTAAGCATGAAATATGAAGTAGAATTGGCCGATGGTACCATAGAAACTGCCTCAACTGTGTTAGATGGATGTTTCATATCCATTAGGAACCACTCTTTTCCATTGTCCTTGCTTCTTTTAAAATTAGCTGGTTTTGACATAGTGATAGGCATGGATTGGTTATCTCATAACCAAGCCCAGATCATTTACGACAAGAAACAAGTGGTTGTCAAGACTCCATATGGTGAGCCACTTACCATACTAGGAGATACTCAGTATGGGTTGCCTAAGCAAGTATCTATGCTTAAGGCGTCAAGGTGTTTGAAGAAAGGTTGTGTCATCTACATGGCACAAGTAACTATTGATGAACCAAAGCCCAAGATGGAAGACATTCCCGTCATTTTCGAATATCCAGAAGTATTCCCTGAAGAACTACCTGGTTTACCACCAGATAGGCAAGTGGAGTTTAGAATTGACATTATACCTGGAGCAGCACCTGTTGCAAGAGCACCTTACAGGTTAGCACCAACAGAAATGAAAGAATTGGGACTCAACTGGATGATTTATTGGCAAAAGGATTTATCAGGCCTAGTTCGTCTCCTTGGGGAGCACCAATTCTGTTTGTAAAGAAGAAAGATGGATCAATTCGTCTATGCATCGATTACCGCGAGCTTAACAAGGTCACTATCAAGAACAGATATCCATTGCCCAGGATCGACGATCTGTTCGATCAATTGCAAGCGGCAAGTTATTTCTCCAAGATTGATTTAAGGTCGGGTTACCATCAGCTAAAGGTTAGAGATGAAGATGTGCACAAAACTGCATTTAGGACTCGTTATGGTCACTACGAGTTCTTAGTGATGCCTTTTGGGCTCACTAATGCACCAGCAGCGTTCATGGATCTCATGAATCGCGTTTGCAAACCCTACTTGTACAAATTTGTTATCGTCTTCATTGATGACATTCTTATTTATTCAAAGAATCAGGCTGACCATGAGAAGCACCTTCGTTGTATTCTTAAACTTCTTCAGCATGAGAAGCTCTACGCTAAGTTTTCGAAATGTGAGTTTTGGCTTCGTGAAGTCCAATTTCTTGGACATGTGGTTAGTAAGCGTGGTATCCAGGTGGATCCCGCTAAAATTGAAGCCATCATGAACTGGCAAGAGCCGAAGACGCCCACTGAGATTCGCAGCTTTCTAGGTCTGGCAGGATATTACAGGCGTTTTATTGAAAATTTCTCAAGGATTGCAGCACCCCTAACTTCGTTGACTAGGAAGAATATCAAGTTTGACTGGGGTCCTAAGCAGCAAGAATCCTTTGACATCCTTAAGCAGAAATTGAGCAATGCACCTGTGTTGACATTGCCTGATGGGATAGAGGAATTTGTGGTTTACTGCGACGCGTCACACACTGGTATGGGATGTGTGCTCATGCAGAAAGGCAAGGTTATTGCCTATGCTTCTAGACAGTTAAAGGTACACGAAAAGAATTACACCATCCATGATTTAGAATTAGGTGCCGTTGTATTTGCACTAAAACTGTGGAGGCATTATTTATATGGTACCAAGTGTGTGATCTATTCTGATCACAAGAGCCTTCAACATCTGTTTAATCAGAAGGACTTAAACATGAGACAGCGTCGATGGATGGAGACTTTAAATGACTATGGAGACTTTAAATGACTATGATTGAATTAAAGAACAGTTTGAACGAAAGACTGTTAGCCACGCAGAAGGAAGCCGTATTAGAAGCTAACTATCCAAATGAAAAACTGGGAGTCACTGTAGAACAGTTATCATATGGCAAGGATGGAATCCTAAGATTGAATGGACGGATATGGGTTCTAATCTATGGAGGACTTAGGGAAGTGATCCTTCAGGAAGCCCATAGTTCCAAGTATTCTGTTCATCCTGGCTGTGATAAAATGTACCAGGATTTGAAGGCAAATTATTGGTGGATAGGCTTGAAGAAGTCTATAGCCACTTATGTAGCCAAATGTCTGACATGTGCTCAAGTTAAAGCAGAACACCAGAAGCCGTCAGGTTTGCTACAACAGCCTGAACTTCCCACCTGGAAGTGGGAAATGGTGACTATGGATTTTATCACCAAGTTACCAAAGACAAAGCGAGTAAATGATACTATATGGGTTATAGTGGATAGACTGACTAAGTCAGCCCACTTCCTACCTATTAAGGAAACACACAGCTCAGATAAGTTAGCTCAGCTGTACATGGATGAGATTGTATCTCTCCACGGAGTGCCAGTGTCTATCATCTCTGATAGGGATACGAGGTATACATCGCATTTCTGGAAAAGTTTTCAACAATCCTTAGGCACTCGATTGAACTTCAGCACAGCATATCATCCTCAGACGGATGGTCAAAGCGAGCGTACTATTCAAACACTTGAAGATATGCTACAAGCGTGTGTTATTGACTTAGGAGGAAGTTGGGATGATCATCTTCCATTGATAGAATTTTCATACAATAATAGCTATCATTCCAGTATACAAGCTGCACCTTTTGAAGCGTTGTATGGAAGAAAGTGCAAGACGCCCGTTTGTTGGGCAGAAGTTGGAGATGTCCAACTAACAGGACCTGATATAGTCCTGGAGACGACAGACAAGATTGTATAGATAAGAGATTGTCTCAAAGCTGCCAGAGATAGGCAGAAAAGCTACGCAGATAAAAGGCGTAAACCTCTAAAGTTTGAGGTTGGTGACAAAGTGTTACTGAAGGTATCACCCTGGAAAGGGGTAATGCATTTTGGTAAGAAAGGCAAGTTAAGCCCAAGATACATAGGACCATTCGAGATCATCGAATGTGTCAGAACAGTGGCTTACAAATTAAACCTGCCTGAGGAGCTCAGTGGTATTCATAATGTGTTCCACATCTGTAATCTGAAGAAATGTCTAACTGATGAATCGCTAGCCATGTCACATAAAGATGTGCATATAGATGAGAGCTTAAAGTTTGTCGAGAAACCTTTGTCGATCGAGGATCAACACAAGAACGTAATAATATGATGATTCTATTGAAGGTTTAACAAAGTACAAGAACTGTGAATCACCTTGTAGCACTTTCTCTCTCTAGATCTTCTATAAAGTTCTCTAATGTGCAAAAGTTCTATAACTCTAACATAAGGCTCCTATTTATAGGGCTCACATAAGGAAGGACTCCTTATTTACAATTATGCCATTCCCCTATATTTAACAATATAAAACCTTGTTTTTATCAGTTTTCTGCTATGAAACAGGATTGACGGAAGTGATAGACATTATGCACTCACAGCGGTTAGCAAATCAGAGGAGGTGGGAACTGTGCAAACAAAGAACTGGAGATTCATTTCAGGGGGAACTTATTAGAGATAATGCAAACCCGAATCATCAATCAAGGGGGAATTAATTGAAGATATCATATACCTGATTGAAGTTGCAGAATATTCAAACTCGACTGTCATATTTGAAGATCAAGATTCGGTAGTGACGGCTAAGGGGGAATTTGTTATTGCATATTGTGTATGTCCACCACTGTGTGAATATGCTAAATAGAGCGTGTGTTGAATATTGTATAGATGAGAGTTAGATTCGAACACATGAGATTTGGAGCTTAGGAGTGATCCATACGGACAAGACTCCTTCGTACGGACAAGACTCATCCGCACAGATGAGTCATGCCTATAAATAGGTTCATGTGTTAGAATTTGTTAAGTTTTGGACTTTAGAGGGGAAATGCTTGATGCTCTCTCCAGCTTTTAGATGATGTATACTCTTTCGGTATGAAATGGAACCTTATACTTGTGACTATTATGACAAGATTTCTACCGAATTAGTTCTATCCTATCCAAACTTCCGTCTAAACCCACCAGATCTGGAACTTTCAAGTTCATGACCTTTAAGATTACTTTATCCCCAACAATGTATGTCTGCCTTGCTCAAATTTCATGCGGGTTTTGATTCGAGGTAACTTCTCAGGTATAACTTTTACACCCTCCTAACTTCCCAAATCTTTTTTTACACCCCAATAAACTAGAGTTCTACATCTCCGCCGATAAACAATTTCATATGGTGACATCCCAATGCTTCATTATAATTCTTATTGTAAGAACAATTTTATGACGGTAAATAAGCATCCCAATTTCACTAAAGTATGTGGTACAAGCGCAGAGCATATCCTCAAGTATTTGAATAGTCCTTTCTGGTTGTCTTTCTGTCTATTGGTGGTAGGTGGTGCTAATGTGTAACCTTGTCCCCATTGCCCCATGAAATCTTTTTCCAGACTTTTTTTGTAAATCGTGTATCCCTATCTGACGAGATCGATACTAATACTCCATGTCATGCTACTAGCGTTAAGCTTTGACCAATGAGTAAGTCAACACTTGCTCGCATACGTGTCACGTCATATTTCATACCAGGCCACCAATAATCCTTCTTTGGGTTTAGGTACATATTTAAGGCTTATGGATGAATTGAATAATGTGTCATGTGTACTTCATTCAAAACCTTCCTTGACCCTAAATTTTCCATGTTGAGGCACCCACATCTGACTGTTTATGGTCTTAACACCATAATTGTTTTCTTAGTATGTCACTTGACCCACTATCCTTTCTTTCTTTATGTTATTGTCTATATGTGATTCCGTCTGAACTTCCTAAAGTTGTGTCATGAAATCTGAAGTTACTTGTAACACCTCGTAAAATCACGACCAATATAATGAAGACACGTGTCATGAGCTTTAAACGTGTAATGGATTAAATGTGAGGGACTAAAGTTGACAAACAAAGAAAGTATGTGTGTAAAAGGATACAAAGTGTCAACATTGGATAATTATACCTTTCAACAACCCTACATGATGTTTATACCCTTAAACGAATGAATTATGAATCATATGAAGCCATTTGTGGAAGAAAGTGAAAGTTTACAAACCACAAGGGTTAAATGTGTCAACATGTTTAATTTATACCTCTGAGTGACCTTTTAGCGAACCCGAAGCTTTGTAACGATTAAATATGCTCACAAGAATGAGTGATAAAAATTTCACAAGGTTTCGATATCGTATGAAGAAAATACGTGAACATTCGTAAATAAGGGTCAAAAGCGTCAACGATGCGATTTAAGACTTTTCGGGTGATCGTATAAATAACCGGGGACTTAACGAAGTGTGTTTATGACTTAGAGTCCTTAAAAGTCAAGTATGAGGGTTAAAAGTGCAATAAATGAAAGTAAAAACAAGTTTAGAAGGACCAGGGACTAAAGTTGCAATTGCTGAAACTTTGTAACCGGAGGGGGGCACTCATACCGGCCGCGTAAGACCTCTATGGTCTCTTACGCGGGCCGCCTGGAAGCTGCCAGCTCCCAAAAACTGCACAGATGCCTGTTTCAGCCTGTTACACCGACTTACATGCATGGTTTTCGATCCCAGGGACTGCACCAGTGGTATTTCATGCATAGGGGGCACTTGGACTCATCTGGGATCAATCCTAGACTTGTGTGGAGCAATCCTGTGAAGTTTTAAGTGCTATATAAGGAGTTCCAAGTTGCAACATTTTTGCATTCATTTGAAAACCATTCTAACTAACTTTCTGGAGCTCCCTGGACCTCAAGCAAGATTCACTAAGCTTCTAAATCGTGCAAAGTACTTCAGTAAGCATCCTTAACCTCTCTAATTCGTGTTTTATTAGTTTAATAGCCTAAAGTCAAAGTCGTCGTAATTAAGTTTTGACTTAGTGATTAATCACTAATGGTCCAGTCATTTCTCAAATTGAAAGTAGCTATGAGTTGGTAATTATGTGGGTAATAAACCCTTAAAAGGGCACCCTCTGATTCCCACTCTAACTAGGTCAATTGTCGGGTCAAACTTAATTGTAAAAAGTCAACAGAAAGCTAATTTTCAAATAAACACATAATTAACAATGTAGAAGCCAAGAAACCTGTTTTGTCACTTGTATAACTTGGTAATTAATGTAAGAACATGTCTAAGCATGTTCAACCCGACAATTTTCAGTTTAGGCTCGGTTCGGAACCGAAAGTCGTAAAAATAGACTTTTGCTTTGACTTTCAGTTCTGACCCGATTTAGATTGTTTTAAAAATTCCTTAGGCTTCCATTAGGTCCAGTTTTCATATTAGTATAACCCTTTGAGATTATACAACTTGGATCCTAATTTATCCGATTCATTTGCATGTTTCCGTTATAAGCCTAAATGTTGACCATTATGCCCTTTTGACCTTAAAACGAGATTTTTGGAAATGTGAGAGGACAAAAACCTTTATTACTAAATTATAAACATGTCCTAAAAATTTGACATCAGTTTGAGGTCTAGATTAGGAGTTATGCTCAATATCGTAATTAAGAAGCTTTTTATCAATTAAACGGCATAATTAGCATATAGCCTATTTAAACCCAAATTTTGACACCAAACTTTTTACCCACTGATTTAATATAATATTTTGAGATTTTTGAAGATTTTTATTTATTTTTAAACTGATCATATCATAGGGTTCTAGCTTTGATTCGCTAATTGTCGGTTATACCCTTTTCTTGAATAAAATGAGTTTCACATAACATATTGATACCAAATCTTTTGCTACTGATTTTATATGATAAATAAAATATGTTAAGCCTTCTGGAATGATAAAAATATCAGCTTTTCTTATATAACCCGAAAATCGCTTAAAAGCGACTTTTTACGCGTTTAAACGCATAGTATGAGTTAAAACTATTTTAAACATATAAGACTTAATACCTACTGATGTTTTAAGTAAATTTTTATAATTAAATAGTAAGCAAATGTTTTAAACTCAGATTTCAAAATTTAACCTTTAAAGCTTATGTGAAATTACCAAAATGCCCCTACGATGCATAATTTGGTTATAAATGATAAAATTTCACATATAGGCAATATCCTACTGATATGACCTGCAAAAATAATTATTTTTACTGATCATATCAGACCTGAACCTCAGATTAATATTTAATCTCTTTTATAACCTTTAAAATGACCAAAATACCCCTACAGGGCTTAATTTGAGTTTAAATTCGTTTTGGGCATAATGGAAGGTATCCTACTGATATCACAACATATTCAAGGCATATTAACTTAGGAAACCTGTTCATGACTCAATTGTTTACCCGTTATGCATTTTCGCGTTCGGTACGGTTTATGTAACTAGTTTGCATAAATTAGCCGAAACGGGTCAAACCTTATCATTTTTATCTCAAAATCTAGAATGTGTTTAGTTTACCCATATTATACAAGTATTTAAACTTGTCGGGTCTAAACCACATTCTAATCCGGTCTTCGCTTAATCTTGCGTTTTGAACCGTATATCTTCCTTTAAAACTAACCGATCTAAGTTTAGGCTTAATTAAAGACCCGTTAGGAATCTAATAGGTTATTAAAACCTTTGTTCCAGATTTAGGAGCCTAGTAAAAGATATTTGCATTTGCTGAATTGTATACGGCTGGGATAAATTGTATAATTTGCTCAGGTAAATACTTTTAACTTATTTTCCGTTATACGGGCTTGGGATACGGCATTATAATAATACCGCTTGGTCGGGTGTATAAATATTCAAATCGGATTATGATTAATATATTTACATAACTCGTTTTAATCTGTTTTGTTTGGTATATGGCCTTTGGGGGGGGTTAATGACCATGTCCTGGATATCCTCGGCTCATTCATTGAAATGGCCACGACTTAAGCACGGGGTGTAGGCATACACCTGACAGTTGCGTATGAATAAAAGGTACTCCACAATAAGGAAAATTTCCTTGTGGGTATTATACCTGTGGTGTGTCAGTTAATCTTGTCCAGCTCTTCTAACCCGCCCTGACGGACGGCAAACATATAAATCTGTATACAAGATTATTTTAAAATAATTGTCCCAAGTTATAAAAGATATTTTGTGCCTTGTGCATTTAAATATATTTTCTTAAACATTTTTCAAAATAAGTCGGTTAATTGTATTTACCAGTGTAAACTGACGTATTTTCCAAAAAGGCTAAGTGCAGGTACTAGACGGAATAGGCTGGCTTCTCCTAGCACCAATAAAAAGTCTTGCAAGCTTAGATGTTTACAAATGTGTTGAACAATGTCCTTTTTAACTTTGATCCACCTGTGGATCCCTTACAACCATTTCTGTAATAATGATATTACTTTCAATCGGTTTGTAATGTTTTTATCTTTCGACTTCCGCTGTGTATTAAACAGTGATAAATTGTCTATGATGATATCAACTACGTCACGATACTCCCCACCGGGCCCACGTGTATTAGGTGGAAATATCGGGGTGTGACATTACTACTAGTTGGTAAGACTTTACGCTAATCAGGTTTGTCTTCCTTTGCGGCTTAATTTATTGGTAACCACATTTGCTTCCCATGGTGATATAAGATCTAACATTCATAGTCCATGATCAGCTTTAACCATCGTCTTTGCTCATGTTGAGGTCTTTTTGCTTGAAGATATACTGTAAGCTTTAGGGATCCGTATAAATGATGCACATAACCCTATGGAGGTAATGTCTCCATATCTTTATTGCAATTGTGGCGTGCTCTAAGTCATGCGTTGGATAATTCACCTCGTGCGGCTCTAGTTGGCATAAAGCATAGGCTTTGACCTTTCCCCTTGCATTAGTGCACATCCCAATCCTTGATAGAATACATTAAAGTACACCACTAGGTCTTAATTATTGCCAGGCAAGGTTAAGATCAGGGCTTAAGTTAATCTTCTATTCAATTCTTGGAATACACTTTCTTGGGACAGGCCCCAATTAAACTTACTTTCTTTTCTCATCAACTTACTTAGTGGCGAAGCTATCTTTGAAATGTCTTATGTAAACCTTAAATAGTATCCTCCTAAACCCATGAAACTCTGAATCTCTATTGGCGTCTTTGGAGGACACCACTGCATAACAATTTTAATCTTTGCGGAATCTACCATGATTCTGCCAGCCTTAACTTTGTGACTAAGGAACTAAGCCTCCCATAGCCAAATGGAACATTTGGAGAACTTTGCTTATAATCTTTCCTTTCTTAATGTTTCTAATACTTCCTCGAGGTGACAAGCATGATCGTTTTTTCTCTTTGAGTAGATCAATATCTCATCTATGAATACTAACCGACTTGTCCAGCGATGTGTCTAGAAGACAACACTTTTTATATCTAAAACCCTCATTTTAGTACTTATTTAGTGCAATTTCACCTTGGATTGGTTAAATGTTTTTTCTAGCGGTGTTTTGCAGGTGCTTTAGTTAAAAAGATGGATTTTTGGGCCAAAAGACAAGCTTAGTTGAAGAAGATCAGATATTATTGGACCAAGCCCAATATGATCCGTACGGGTCGGGTTGGTTACGAGTAGTACTAATTGGAGAGTGGTTTAAAGAACACCGTCTTTGGAAGTCAAAACCCTAGTAGGCCCAGTTGCTGATGTGGAAGAATATTGGTCGTACCCGATTTGAGAGTACGGGTCGTACCTGACCAGGAACTTATGTGGGCCCTATAATTAGAACATTACGCCAAGGAAACCATATATTTTGTGAAGTTAGATGACTAAAAGAGCGAAAAAAAGGGGTTGTTCAAGGTTTTCAATCAATTTTGAAAATCTAAGGAAGAGGGGACTTGAAGATCTAGCATACAGGAGATCATTCTATTGATTTTTACTGAGTTAGAACCTTTATATTTACTATTTCCTGAGTCTTTATCATGTATTCAATGAAATCTTATGTTCTAGTTATGTGTATGACTAGCTAACAGCCTTATAGCCGGTTAGGTAGGATGAATCTTAGTACTTTGTTAAGTTGAATGATTTTGTTTATGAAAGTGTGATTTTGGATAAGTGTTTATCATTGAACATGTGATGAGTTAATCTAAATGTTATATGTCGATCCTTGAATGAGTGTATGTGGGTAATTTGGATCTTTGTATGAGGTTATGCATGTTTGATCTGTTTTATCTGTCTCTAGATTATATATTGATTGTTAGTCTAGGGCTTGAAACTTAGCAGGTAATAGATAGATTCGTTCAAGGGTTAGTAAAGCGTATGGTCATTTATGAAAATGACTTGGTTCAAATAGTTTGGAAATTAGCTAGGGTTTACTTGAAATTGAGTCACATAGATAGTAATTTGCTCATTTCGTAAATCAATGTAACTAAACAATAAAAGAGGCTCTAAATCACAATTCACATAGATAGTAATTTGCTCATTTTAGATAAGTGTTTATCATTGAACTTGTGATGTGTTAATCTAAATGTTATATGTTGATCTTTGAATGAGTGTATGTGGGTAATTTGGATCTTTGTATGAGGTTATGTATGTTTGATCTGTTTTATCTGTCTCTAGATTATATATTGATCATTAGTCTAGGGCTTGAAACTTAGCAGGTAATAGATAGATTTGTTCAAGGGTTGGTAAAGCATATGGGTTACTTATGAAAATGACTTGGCTTAAATAGTTTGGAAATTAGCTAGGGTTTGCTTGAAATTGAGTCACATAGATAGTAATTTGCTCATTTTGTAAATCAGTGTAACTAAACAATAAAAGAGGCTCTAAATCACAAGGGATATGTAAATAACTTAGTTACTTAGCTTGAGTATTCGGGGTTATGTGGTCAACCTGGTAGGGTAATGACTTTTTAGCACTTCACACCTCATTAATAGTTTCTACTATCATGGGTTTTCATAAATACATAATTGGATGACTTTGCAAAAGTATTAAGAGGATTCGGATCCTAATTGGTTATTCTTTCTCATATTTAATCTCTTAAAACTTATTTTTAGTATTTCGTTTTTTTTTTCTAATAATTTCTTAATTCAAAGTTACATAGGTTAGATATTATTCACAAAGGTTGAAGTTAATAAATTTGGTGTCCTAGAATTGATATTTAGTAACTTACCTAAACTATACTATATTATGATAGGTGCACTTGCCTGTTACGTGTGTAGTTAGTATTTATTTGGTTTATTACCTTAAAACTCGCATGTGTTTTGTCTCAATTTATTTGTTACTATCTAATCATGTCATCCAACATTGTGTGGCATACCTACTTCAGCAATCCCATAAATGTCATAGGAGCATTTATTGATTCAAATGGCATCATAATACAATCATAATGTCCATAACATGTGTGAAAGGTTTTTTTAGTACATCACTTTCCTTTACCTTTAACTGATGAGATCCTGATCTTAGGTAAATCTCGGAAAACTATCTTATTTCTTGCAATTGATCGAACAAATCGTCATTTCTAGGTAACAGGTACGTGTACTTCACTGTGAGCTTGTTCAGCTCTTTGTAGTCTATGCAAATTCTTATGTTGCCATATTTCTTCTTTGAAAACAGCACTAAAGTACCCCAAGGGGAAATGCTTGGTCTAATAAATCCTTTATCAAGAAGGTCCTTCGGTTGGGTCATTAACTTTGAAATCTAATGGATTCTGGCATTAAGGTACTCTAGCAAAGCACTGAGCCCCAGGCAACAAGTTAATATGAAACTATGTCTCCACATCTAATGGTACTCCAGACAACTCCTTAGGAAACACCTCTAAAAAGTCACATGCCAAGGGTACATCTTCTAACGCATTTGTATCAGCTTTAGCATCAACGACATGACAAGATAACTCTTCATTCTTGCTTCATAAACTTTACAGCCTTGATCATGGAAATGATTGATGACACTATGGATACTTTCTTACATACTATATGAGCTTTCAAGGCAGCTAGCCTATCCATTCCCAGTACTATATCAAATCCCCCTAAGGTAACGAGAAACAACCTAGCATGAAACTTTTGATACTCCGATTCTATTAAACAATCATTTATAGCTTCCTGTTACTTTAGTAGGTCTTTCGATACAAACTTTTACCTCAAAAGTCTCGTCGAATCTCCTAACCACTCGTGTCTGTAAAGGACAAAATGCAGAGGCTACAAAACTATTACTTGAACCAGAGTAATAAAAGGACTGAAGCATAAACATCATCGATAAAAAAATGTACATGACACAACAATAGGGTTCTCCTTTGCTTCCTTCTGGGTAATGTCGTAAGCTCTGGTTCTAGCCCTAGGCCTATGTCCCTCTTTTCTTTGTGCCCAAGGTTACCCTTTTCAGATCTGGAACATACAACATTTTGATGTATTACTAATTTCATAGACTGGTATTTTCTTGATGTTTTAAAGCTAAGTTTGAAGTAATTTTTAAATTGTAATTAAATTAATTTTTTTTGTTGGCCATATTTGAATCAAACCAAATTTGAATTTTGAATTCGAATTGGAAGCAAAGTTAGTCAAATTTTTTGATTGAATTACAATCTAGCTTCAACTTTTCAAAATTCCATTAACTCAATTTGGTTAACTCGAGTAACTCGAAATGATTAACACCCATAACAAGATATACCTCATTAAGCTTTTTGACAGTTGTGTACCAAAGCTAGTAGCTAATTATAAGGGGTCTCGTTACATACCCGATCTAGCTTCATTCTAACCCATTTGATGCCTTCAGTACTTCCATTTGATTTTATCAAAATGGGAGAGAGAGATTTGTAATGATTTAGAAAAAAAATAAGGAGAAACAAAGTTGTGACCCTGCCATATGTTAAACTATAGTTTAGTGGTTAGTGTGACTAGCACCCTTTTTTTAATGGCAACACGTGCCCCTACTTTATAAATCAATATTTCTAAATATTCACTCTTGTTCGAGATTAAACATGTGATCTCTCTTCTAAGAAGCATATGCATCTATCAAGTAGTTTAGCTCCACACTGACACTAGCGCCCTTTTTTTAACGGCAAACGTTACATAATCATTACTCCTAAATTACACAAGTAAAGTGATAACACTATCACCTTTTAATATTAATTTAGGGCATTGGAAATACCAAAGGGGTCAAAAGACCATCGATATGTATTCGGAATAAAGTATTGAGAAGTACTATTGTGGCATTAACCATTGATATGTAAATTTCTTCATGTATGTTGCAGAGAAGAAACATTGAAGTTTCTCAAGACCATCGATATGTAAGTTGATGAGAGATGAATGACCACAGGCTGAAGAGTGAATTAGTGAAGACGGACATCCGAACCAGAATTCGATTTAAGTCAACCATCGATTAGGTTCCTATATTTTTTTCTTTCACATTTAACACAATACCTCACACTTTACACGTTGACTATAAGTCAACATTAAAGAAATTTTGTAAAAATAAACCGGTCAACTTACGAACCTGGCAAGGTAACACAAACACACCCTGTTCAGCTAAACAACTTCACATTAGCCTAATCTCAAATAGTCAAACCCACGGATATTTAGGTTGATAGTTTTCCAAATAGTATCTGGATTAAATTACAAGTTTTGTCCTTTACATTAACACCATTATTTAGGCGTTGTACGGCGCAAAAGTTGACGAGTTTTGTACTTAACGTCTATGTAGTTAATATCCTAATATATCAACCGATATATCAGTGATATATCGGTTATCGGTCCCCTGCCGAGATAGCGGTACAAAATATTGGTCAGAATATCGATACCGATAATATCAGCGATATTGCCCGATATTTGATCGATATAGTACCGATATTTGATCGATAAATCACCGATTTTCCCAATATCAGTACCATTTTTCTTATTTCTACCGTTCATTTTTCTTCTTATTGCTGCTATTAGTGTTTTAAGTCTTAATTGTTAGTTGTTAATGTTAAATGTTAGGGCTGTTTGGTTGACAGGAATCCATAGGATTTCAAGGGAATTGGAATTTGAATTCCATTCCTTTGTGTGTTTGGTTGGACAAAATAGTTGAAGGGAATTGAAGGGAATTGGATTTTAATTCCAACAAAATCCCTTGTTTAATGGAATTCAGATTCCTTCTAAATTTCAAAGGAAAGTTTAAAATACCACGGGAATGTTTTCAAAGTTACGGAAATAACCCCAGTTCGCCTCTTTCATTTTTGTCTAGGGTTTCAGCCTCCTTCATCCTCTGAGATCTCGATCGCTCCTCTCTAGGGTTTCATTCTTCATCTCTGAGATCTCGATCAACTCCCAGACATCGCTTTCACGTCCTCTGCTCCTTGTTCCGCTAAGGTCAGATTGTGTCGTGAGTATGTAGATCTCTTGACTCTCAATTCGTCGATTGTGTGTTTTTAGGTCAAATTATATTTGAACAACATGCATATATCCATTATCTTCTTCGATCGATTACATTAATGTCTTCAATTAATCGTCAATTTGTTTCTGTTTCATCCTGATCATTGATCGGTTACTTATCTGCGTGTGAATTTTGTGTCTAATTGTTCATGAATCGAATCTACTGCATGTTTGATGTGTTGTACACTGGTTAAAAACTTGCTTGATTTATTTGAAACTGTTTATGTGATTAATTTAGGGCTGGAAAAAGACATGACATGATTAACATATATGCTAATATGATTAGTGATTATCGTGTTTTGGAAGCCTAGATATTCAGTGATTGATAGTTTTATAAAGCGGTAGGACAGGTTAGACACGACACGAGTAACATAGGTGCTGTGCTAAACACAAACACGATTAGTCAACTGTGTCATTTCCTTTTAAACATGAACACTGACGTGCATAAATAACCGTGTTACACGACACTGACCTGTTTAACACGATTCGTTTTGAAACTCTAGATAATCAGTGGCTAGGTAACGAGTCAAAAACAGGTTCGGGTCAGATGGGTAGATGTTTTATCAGGCATGAATCTTGTTGGGTCAACTAGATAAGTTTTTATCATGGTGGCTTTAGAAACTAAGTTTTCTTTAATCGTACTTCTTGAGTTCATGCCATGTTCTATACATTTATCTTTATATTTCATCGCAGATTAAGGCGTTAGACTACTTTTTATTATGAAATTATTGTTCTTTAGGCATCTGTTTGGTATTGTTGAGTGTTTTGAATCTTCAAACATTTTCATTTAGATTTCTCTTATGATGTTTCAGTATAATGTTGATCAGCGGCGTTTAGAATGACGCTTGGTCTTGTTTTATTGTTCATCATTGATCATTTGAAAATGTGATGGGGGTAGGTAGCATGGTTAATAGTTGCTAAGCTAATCTGTTGTTTAATTTTAATTGCGATATGATCTCTATAGAGCTAGATATGAGTTGAGATTGGGCTCATTCTGATTTCTTGACTAGACTTGCTTGAAGATATAGCCTTGAGGCTACCTTGATGTCACAGATCTGTTGTGTGAGTGTCCCCTGATCTCCTAAAACTGTTTTTTATGACTAAAAATTTGGAAAGCTGTAAAATATGTTTATAGTTGATTCAGAACTTGATTTCGAAATAATTATTAAAAACTGTTTTTTATACGTTGGAAGTTTAAAAAAAAGTATTTCTTCGGTGTTTTTTCTCTAAAATTTAGAGAATTTTTGTTTTTACTAGAATAAATCAGCAGGTCAAGTTTTCTTATGGGTTAAAACACGGTTACTTGATGAAAAACATCGTAAGATGTTAAGTTATATTATCTCATTAAGTGGATGGCTCACCAATGGAAATTAACACATGTAGAGCCATTTTTTGCTGTTGAGTTTTGACTGCATGGAAATTTGCTGACATGTGACTATTTGTTTAGTGAAGCGATATTTTCAGTTTAATGAAATATTGTCTTTTGAACAATGTTATGTCTTGTACAGATTGTGAATTATGAGCACAGATCTCTCTGGTGAGGTTTTTTTTGTATTTTGACCCGATCTTATATGTGCAATTAAATTTTGGTACAAATTACAGTTTTCTAATTCATTTTTTTCATTTTATATGTCTACCTAATGTGATTAATTGACACCTCATTGCCAAATCAACATTTTACACTATACATTAACTAATGAGTGAGTTTGGAAAATGAAAACTAAATGGGTCAATGGGGATCATGATCCATCCCTATATGTTAGTTGGGGGTCATGGGTTTAATCCACTTAGTTGGGTTCTTTATCGGATCGAAATCATTAGCCAACGACCCATCTAGCTCATTGATAACCACATAAAAAATGTTTGTGTACTGATTTTAACCCGTCCATTTTCTCGCCTCTTAACAAAAACTTGAAATTTGAAGTTGTCACACCCCGATTTCCACGTGTCACCGGTGGGCCCGGTGGGGGAGTATCGTGACGTGGTTGGTAACGTAATAGTCAAACAACACAATATAATAATGCACAGCGGAAGCAAATTTAAAATATAATACAACCGAATTTATTTATTGTAATCAAAGTCACAATATCCGGTGTTTATCCACAGAAGGATCGAACATAAAATGGAAACAATAGTTCAACATACTTTTAGGCATCTTAAGCTTGCGAGACTTCTATTGATGCTAAGGAGAAATATCCAGCCAATTTCGTATAGTACCTGCATTTAGCCTTTTTGGAAAATACGTCAGTTTACACTGGTAAATACATTCAACTGACTCATCTTGAAAATGGTTTAAAGAAAATTGATTTGGATGCACGTGGCACAAAATATCTTTTATAATTTGATTAAAATGCACAGAGGCAAAATTAATCTTTTTAACTTGGGAGAATTATTTAATATTATAATCTTGTGAACGAATTACATGTTACTTATGCGTTCAGTAGCCCGGATCTAGTCCGGGTTAAAGATCAATAGACACACCACAATAATGAGTTATACACTGACAGGTGTACGCCTACACCCCGTGCTCAGGTCGTGGCCATCTCGTAAGATGATGCCAAGGATATCCGGGACATGGTCATTAACCCCCCAAAGGCTGTAAAGTAAACAAGACTGTTTAAACGAGCCGATCAAATTATTCAACTACCCACTAAGCGTGGAGATTTGATGCCCGATCAAGCGGTATGCTATATACCGTAACCCAAGCCCGTATAGGGGAAATAAGTTAAAAGTATTTACCTGAGCTAAATATAAATTCAATCCCAGCCGTATATCAAATCAGCAAGTACAGATAGCTTTTACTGGGCTCCTAATCTGGAACGAAGGTTTTTAATAACCTATTAGAATCCTAACGGGTCTTTAATTAAGCTTAGCTTAGACCGGCTAGTTTCAAAGATACGGTTCGTACGCACGATTAGGCGAGGACCGGATAGAATGTGATTTAGACCCGACAAGTTCAGAGACTTGTTTAATATGGGTCCTTCATGCACATTCTGGATTTTAACATAAAACCGTTAAGGTTTGACCCGTTTCGGCTAATTTATGTAAACTTGTTACATAAACCGAACCGTACGCATAATAAGCGTGACGGGTATTCATGAGAGCCATATACAGGTTTCCTAAGTTAATATGCTTCAAATATGTTGTGACATCCGTAAGATGTCTTTCATTATGCCCGGAACGAATTTAAACACAAACTATGCCCCGTAGGGGTAGTTTGGTCATTTTAAAGGTTGTAAAAGAGTTTAGATGTTTAACTGGGTTACAGGTCTGATGTAAACAGCAAACATACTCAATTTGATAATTTATATCAGTAGGTTAAAGCATATATGTGAAATTTGTCAATTATAACCAAACTATGCACCGTAGGGGCATTTTGGTAATATCACATAAGCCGAAAAACTCAAAACCGAAGTCTGAGTTTTTCAACCTTTGCTTACTGTTAAAAGATTATAATTTGCCTCATATATCAGTAGGTATCAACCCGGGTATGTCTAATATGATTTTAAAACATACTATGCGTTAAAAACGCTAAATAAGGCGATTAAAGGCCATTACCGGGTTCGATACTTAAATCTGATGTTTTTATATTTCCAGAAGGCTTAAAATAATTTATTTAACATATGTGATCAGTAGCAAAAGGTTTGGAGTCGTTTAGATAGGTAAAACTCATTTTATGGCCCGTAAGGGCTAAACCGACAATTACGGGATTAAGCCTACGACTATGAGTTATGCTCAGCCTAAAATTAATTAAAAATCTTTAAAATTCCCAAAATAATATATTACATTAGTGGGTATTAAGTTTGATACCAAAAAGTAGGCTTAACTAGGCTATACGCTAGTTACGCCGTTTTATTAACATAAAGCGTTAGTTTTGCGATAATGAGCATAACTCTTAATCTACAAGTCAAACTGATGTCAAACTTTGCATACAAGTTTATATATCAGTATTTAAGGTTTCTACACTTTTACATTTTCATAAATCACGTTTTAAAGTAATAAGGGCATAACGGTCAACATATGAGCAATTAACGGAAACGTCGGACAATCGAGGTTTCAAGTGGTATAAACGCAGAGGGTTATACACACATGTAACTAGGTCCTAATGGAACTTTAAGGCATGTCTAAACCTACATAAATCGGGTCAGAACCGAAGTCAAAGCAAAAGTCAAACTATGCGCCTTTCGGTTCCGAATCGATCCTAAACTAAAAATTGTCGAATCAAACAAGTTTAGACAAGTCCGTACACTTATTACCAAGTCATATTAAGGTTAAAATAGGTTGTATATGTTCTAGATAGCTAATCATGCATAAATTGCAATTTAAGAATCCTGTTGACTTTTTAAGTACATGTTTGACCCGACATTTGAACTAGTTAGAGTGGTGATCAGGGGAAACCCTTTTGGGGTTTTATTACCCACATAAATACCAACTTATAACTACTTTTAATTCGAGATATGACTGAGCCATTATTGACTAATCTTGAAGTCAACCGTTAATTACGATATGTTGACTTTTAAGCTAATTACAAAGCAAAACTGAATTTAGAAGGGTTAAGGGTACTTACAAGTGTCAAATGGATGATTAGGAAGGCAAGGGGGCTGCTTGGAAGCTCCTCAAATGACCAGAGATGAGTTTCAAGTATGAATGATCAATGTTGCAAGTTCATGGCCTTATATAGTGGGTTTAAATCACCATAACTTGTTGACACACAAGTCTACTATTGACCACAAATCACCAACACATGTCCCTAAGGTCCTAGGAGGCATTTAGGGGTCACCCATGTTGAGAAAAATCGTTTAAAGTCGATCATAAGTACAAGGGCAATCAAGAAATAACAAAATTCACATCTGGGGACCCCTAGCGTGACGCCACCCCCCCCCCCCCCCCCCTGGCGTCGCGCTAGGCCTATTCTGACCAAATCAGCATTTTGTGATTTTTGCAATTTGATCCTTGGCTCTTCAAAACTTGATTAGGCACTTGTTTCTTGCATTATGAACCCTCCAAATTGATGTTTAGGGGCCTCAAGACATATACCCATTTTGTTAAGTCCCCGGTTAACTTTATTGTTACCCGAAAACTCCTAACTTTCAACATTTACGCTTTAACCCTTCGTACACGAATTTGATCATAACTTTCTCATACGATAACGAAACTTTATGAAATTTTAATCGTGCATTCTAGTGAGCATAATTAACCATTACAAAGCTTCGAGTTCGCCAAAAGGTCACTCAGAGGTATAACTTAAACATGTTGACACATTTAGCCCCTGTAGTTTGTAATCTCTCACTTTTTGCTTCGTATGATCCATGATTTATTCGTTTGATGATATGAACATCATGCAGGGTTATTATGAAGTATGTTTATTCACTGTTGACATTTACAATACGTATATCCACATACTTTCCATGATTGTCAACTTTAGTCCTTCTATAATATTTCTTTCACACGTTTAAACATACGACACGTGTCTACACATTATAGGACGTGAATTTTCGAGGTGTTACAGAAGTGCATATTTTATTAATCGTATCTGTGTCCGTTAACTGACTTGCAGGATTTAATGCTCGGTGTTGCTGATCTAAACACCCCTGAGGCTGTTGATGCTGCTGAATCCGCCATTGTAGGTTCTCAACTCATCATATCTCTTCTCTTGATGCTAGTAGTAGTGAATCTGAATCAGAAGATAGCTCTGACGATGACAGCTGCAGTGATGAAACTGACAAGGCGTCCGGCTCTTCAATGAAGTCAAACGGTCAAACCTTAGGTGATAAATCGACAAACGCTGTGTCCGAAAACGGTCAAAAAGTCGTTTACATTTTGGAACTAACTCTAGTTGTATGTTTGAGTTAACTTTTAGTCGTGTGTTAAACAACTTTTAATCGTATGTTTGAACTTTCGGTTGGTATCATATGATTATGATTCATATATTTGGCAATATGTTCATTTTTAATTTATTTTGGTTGAATACTTTGTATAACTTTAGTTAAAATTATTTAAGATTTTTTTTTTGTTTTATTATGTAAAATCATATAATTTTAAGGATTTCTTATGGATAATAAATATTAAAAATCTTTTCTTTTAAGTTATGAAATTCAGTTTTTTTTTTTTTTTTTGGCCGGGGGGGGGGGGGTGTCGGTTGTTGAAAGAGTTTTTATCTAAGATAGTTGTTTTTAAAACTTTTGCCAATTGTTTATAACTAGGGGTAATTTTGTCTTTTTAGTTATTTTTAAATTCCAATTCCATTAATACATTTATTAACCAAACACATATATGGATTTCAAAGGAATCCATCAAATTCCAATTCCCATAGGAATTCCAATTCCTACACATTCAGCGAACTAAACGCCCCCTTAGTGTTTTAAGTCTTAGTTAGTTCTTACTTGTTACAATTGTTAGTATTAAATTGCTATATATATAAATTTAGCATGATATTAAAATTGCCGATATCCCATCGCGATAACCGATATCTCAAATTTCGGTCCTTGACTGATATCTAAAATTTTACCTCATTAACTACTTAGCATAACGTTTCAAAATCCTGCACGTTATGTCCTTTAGCCCTAACCCAGTTAGATGTTTCTGGTAAATCAGATTGAACAAGGGTAATATGGTCTTTTTACTTATTTATTTAGTTATAGAGTTTTCTCTTCTCTTTACTCTCCCCCTCTCTCTCACTGCCACCACCCACCACCACCACCTTCCACCTCCTAACACCACCACCTCCCATCCCCTGCAACCACCATCCACCATCTACTCTCTCTCTCTCTCTCTCTCTCTCTCTCTCTCTCTCTATGCCACCATCAACACCACCACCACCACCTCAACCACCATTGTCACCATCCCCATCACAACAAAAAAACAACCGGATAAAAGATCAACCGCCATTATCACCATCAATCACCACCACAATAAAGAAAACCCCAACCGTCGGATGAAAACCTCAACCACCATCCACCACGGCACCACTGCCTCAAGCACCATCGTGACCATTCACCCCCACACAGCCGCACCCAAACACCCTTACCTACAAATGTCATTTTGTCTCTTTCACCCCTTACATCGTTGCATCCAAACGCCGAAGATCTGTACATGAAAATATACATCTAACCTGTTTCGCTTGATGATTTGACCCTAGATCTGTTCATCCCTTACACCGCCACACGAATCGAGGCTTGTTCTTCTGCCATGAATGGGAGGTTGTCGACTGATAATTTGGCTGCTCTGCCTCAAATCTCTCTCCATCTGATACAAGACGTGGGTGTGTTTGATGATTTATGTGTGTGTGGGAGGGGGTGGGGGGCTATGGTTTAGAACAAAATGAGGTGGATAAGATGAATATATTAGGTGGTTGCGGGTGGGGGACGATGATTGCTGGTGTTTGCAGGTAAAGAGAGCACATGGGGGTGTAAGGGATGTACAAGAGGGCTATGGGTTGAGAAAGAAGATGATTCACATTAATCATTTCTAGCGGTAATACCTGTGTGCAAACACGGGTCGTTTCTTAGAAAACCATGCATAGCCCATATTGACAAAGAGTAAAAAAATAATTAGTACAGACTTATAAAATTGAGATACACTAATGGTCAATAGGTTTATTCAACAGCAATTCCATTATGTTGATAGCAAACTACTGTTATCTATTAACTGTTAAAAACTTATGTTGCTTTCCAACAGACTTTAATAAGAACTGTCATCCATTATCTCCAACAGAGCTTGCCAGATGGATAGATAGTAACTATCAGATGTTAGTTAACCCATGTTAAAAAGGTCAGTCAACAGAAACTACAAAGGTTAGTAAACAGATATTAACAGAATAATGTTATTAACAACATGTGTTCTCAGGATAAGCTTAATGCAGAGCAAGTATCAGATGCTTTCAAAAATTTGTATTGCTTTCCAACAAACATTTCCTAACAACAGTTCCTCCATTATACCCAACAGACGTTGCCGGATTGACAGATGTTTAGTATCATCATAGATTTTGTAAAACTTCTTTGTAAACCACATTAGTAGTGGTTGTACAGACTCGTTTCTCTTTATCACAAATCAAAATTTTCAACCCCTTCCTACTTTTTACTCTAGATACAGCAACATAGAGTTGGCCATGACTAAACACTGGACGTGGAAGATATAAACCAACACGCTCCAATGATTGTCCTTGACTTCTATTTATTGTCATAGCAAAACACAGTGAAAGTGGGAATTGTCTTCGAGAAATCTTCACTGGTATTCTTTTATCTGAAGGTATCATCTTCAGTCTTGAAATCAAAGTATGATGACCTATATTAGTCCCTGTGATAATTTTTGCTTCAATCACAACTTTTCTGAGCTTCGTGACTTGTAAACGTGTACCATTACACAATCCATTTGCCTGATCAATGTTTCTGAGTAACATCACTGGAGCACCAAGTTTCAGTACTAATTTATGGTTAGGTAAACCTGATAAACGAAGATTGTTTAACACATCAGGAGGAAACAATTCAATATTAAGCTCTGATTCTTCCTCCGATTGGCATAAACGATCTGAACTAAAATAAACCTTTTCTTCACCGGGCAGACTCTCTAACAACTCTTTATTTATTGAATCCACTACTTCATTAGTTGGAGCAAGAATCGCTCTTTGTTGGAAATACGTTAAATCCCACAAAAACTTATTCATGTCCGGGTATATAAATGAAATGAGAGAAGAAATAGGATTGACTTGGTCATGAATAAGTAAATCATCTGGTATTTCAATATCAATCTCACCATCATTTTCTTCACCAAGCAGACCATCACCAAGCTTTAAAATCCATTCTCCAAATTCCTTTATTTCTTTCAATCTGCTTCCTGACAACCAACTCTTAATCTCATATTCTCTGTTAGCTTTAGTACTTGACAGTGCCGCCATAGATAAGAACAATCAAAGAAGCATTGACTATCATTGTTCTGGTACCTTTAGGGATGACCGGAAGAATTTGTCTAAAATCACCACCAAATAGAATGACCTTTCCCCCAAGCGGCTTGGATTGCATGTTCGATTGACTGGAACGTGATATGTCTCTCATTGTTCTATCAAGAGCCTTGAAACAATGCTTGTGAGTCATAGGTGCTTCATCCCAAATGATCAATGTTGCTCTTTTAATTAAATCACCTAACTCAGTATTAGGCTCTATCGAACATATTGAATTCTCATTAATGTTGATTGGAATTGCAAACCTTGAATGAGCAGTTCTACCACCATCCAGCAAAAGTGAAGCAATTCCACTGGATGCAACATTCAATACAACTTCACCTTTTGATCGTAATGCAGCTGAGAATGTCTTCCAAAGAAACGTCTTTCCAGTTCCACCATAATCATATACAAAAAACACACCTCCATCACCTTTTTCAATCGCTTCCATAACAATTTTATATATCCTTTCCTGTTCGGCAGTTAAACACTTTACATAAGCATCATGTTCCCTTTGAAGAGCTAGTCTGTCATACGATAATTTTTTCATTATCAATCGATTGTTCGACGATGAAACATAATTGTCCGGAACACTTGGCATATCATCAAAATTTCTCACTATACTTCCATTGGTAAGTAGCAACTTTTCAATTTCAGATAGACAGATATTTTCAAGTTCTTCTTGTTGAAGATCCAAATCTAAAACAAATGTTGAAAAAAGTATTAGTTTTTTCCCAACAACAGAGCTATTGCATAATTTTAATGTAGTTGTATATAACTTTAATAAAATAATAACATTACCTGCAATACCAGTTATCTTTCGTTGCTGATACAGAATGTCTTCACATAACAGGGACTTCATTTCTGACCAAAAAACACCAGGACGAGATATCAAATTTGACAGCAACAACATTACAAAAAAGGTCCTCAAGAAATCTCTGGTTAACCGTGTGCTAGCTTCTTTGACAGCATTAACATCTTGTTTATCATCATCCAACAGCCCCCGTGCAAAACATGCATCTTTAAATGTTTGAAAAACCTGCCCATCAACTGTTTTTATATCTTCAAAACAGGTTGGTCTGTTAATATGATTCAGTAAAATCCTTAGGTAATAACAATCACCAAGTGATGGTGGGACATAATGTATCCTCCCAATTGATCCATACGGATGCTTTCTTCAATTCCATTTGCGATTTTTAGCATTCCATACATAATATCCCGGAAACTGAACATACCTCAATGTCCTGGCAAATTCATCGACTTTATTACAATTCATCCACTCTATAAACATTGTCATTTTCACAGTTGGATCAGTAACAATATCACACAAATTATCATGATCGTTATACACAATACTCTGACCATCTTCACAATGAAAAGGTAATACTTCAACAGCTGGATGTCTATAATGTATATCATACATGAATATTCTCCAAGCAGCTTCACAAGCAGATATATATCTACAATCAAGGTATGCTTTTATCTCATCTACATCTACATTCTGTTCCGTATCATTCTTGTTGCTATTGGCTTGAAAAACAGAAGCAGCGACTCTATCAGGCCCCTTATTAATATATTTAAACAAATATTTGATAGAACCTGACTGGTTGCACCATTCAACTTTAACGTGGCACTGATACTTTCTGAGCAGGAGAGCATTGTAAGGAACTACAAAACTATTATCAAGTGTTACACCATTCTTTACTACTGTATTACTTGTTTGACGGCGACGATAGACAGGATATCCTTCAGAATCAACACAAGTCTCATCTACATATTTTTTGGGAAACTTTTTAGAACATTTTTGCTGAACCATACATGGACAAAGTGGGTTGTCTGTACCACATGGTCCATGAATCATAAATTGATTGACAAGCTCATATAATTCAGGATCTCTTTCTTTATCTGGTATCTCAACACTAATAACACGATCAATATCAGATGCATTTGGAAATTTGCTTTTAGCACCCAAAAACAAACATAGGTGAGCATGTGGGAGTCCACGCTTCTGAAATTCCACTGTATACATAACTGAAATTTTTGAACAGTGAGCTGTTAGATAAATATAATTAGATGTTCAAAGTAAAAAATATAACTAAAGGGTACCTGCTTGTATATCACCAACGAATTTATGTTTCTTGAAATCTTTTATAAGATGATCCAATTTACACTTGAATAATCTAGAGATAATATCCGGTCTGTCTTCAGCATTAAGAGCTTTATCGTGCAAACACCTGTAAATCTCAGGCCAGTTTGGATTACAAGTCACCGTTATGAATAAATCGGGATATCCAACAGACTTGCAAATTGCCATAGAATCTAAGTACTTTTGCATCATATATCTAGAACCAACAGTAAATGATGAAGGTAAAAGTATAGGTTTACCACAACTTTGTTGGTGCATACGTCTGTCGACTTTGTCTTGTATCGAGTCTTGTACTAGAATTGTTAGATCAGGGCGCGTTGTTCGAGAAAATAGGAGATTTTAGGGTTTGCTTTTGGTGATTTCGCTTGAAGTGAGTGAGTTCGCTTGAAATGTCAAATGACAGTTTCAAGCGAAATCAAGTCTATTGATTTCGCTTGAACTGATATCATGACACTTTCAAGCGAAACCCAGTCCCTATATATAGCCTTCAAGTGGATTCATTTGTAACTTTCTTCATTCTGGTACCGAACTGCTGCCGAAGCGTCGTTTGATCTGTAAACTGATTTTAATCAATATACAAGACGATTATTAGTGAAACAAGTTGTTTTTCACATCCGTTTCTTAGTTTCCGCCTCTGAAACGGATTAGAGCTCTTCTGAACGACTCGTTTGGGTCACAATTCGATCCTACAAGTGGTATCGAGCTCAGGAAGAAGAGTTCTTGCCAAAAACAGCATTTTTTTTGTTTTCTACACCTTCTTATTGAAAATTTATAAAATTTCACGGTCAAAAAGTCTTGAATTTCACATATTATGTGCATAACAATGTTTTAAAGAATCCTTGAGAGTTTTGGACCTAAAATCGGCTTAAAACTGGTAAAAATATCTAGTTTCGCTTGAAAACAGATCGTAAAAATGACATCAGCAGCATTTCGCTTGAGTATTTCATCAGATTTCGCTTGAAAACGTGGTTTCGCTTGAGATTTTATCACATTTCGCTTGAAATTGAGGTTTCGCTTGAAATTATCTCTAAGTTCGCTTCAGGGGTGCTATTTCGCTTCAATTACACTTGAGTTTGTGCTGGTTCAAGCAAAATCTGGGTTTTTGTTTAAGGGAATTTCGTTGTGTTTTGTGTGAAAAAAAATTTCGAAACATGGCTGAAGAATTCTACAATGCGTTCGCTACACCTGTTGTACCAGTTACTGCTGCTGAAACTCTATACAGTGAGAATGAAACTTGAACTCATCAGAAACCGCCAAAATTGATGTACATTGAGGATTTTCAAGGATGGAAAAATCGATTCGAGAACTGGGTGCAAGCTTATAAGTTTGATGCTTGGTGTTCGTTGTTGAAAGATTATGAGAAACCTAAAAATGAACGTGGGATTGTAAAAGCTATTTGTGACTATTCAGAGGGTGACAAATTGAAATTTACAAGTGAGAAAATGATGATCAGTATTCTTCAGCAAGCGATTAAAGAAGATATTTTTGTTCTGCTCCAACATAATGGTACGGCTAAATCTACTTGGGAAGCGTTGATTCAGAAATTCAAAGGAAGCGCAGATATGATCAAAAACAAAAAGGCATTATTAAAAAATCATTTGATATGTTTACAGCTTTCAACCATGAAACAACAAAGCAGACAATTGATAGATATTGTCATCTGGTATTAGAAATGGGAAGATTTAAAATTGAGAAAGATGATGATGAGTGGGTTGATAAGTTAGCTGAAGCACTACCACAGCATAAGTGGGGAACTTATTTGATGATTGTGAAACATATGAGGAAGTCTGAGAGTATGAATTTGGCACAGTTTATTCAGAAAATTGAAGAGCAGGAATTGGATATTCAGAAAACTGCTATCATGACGAATCCAAATGCTCAACAAGATGTTAGTTTGTATTACAAAGGGAACAAGTTTGAAGCAACCCCCAGTTCTAGTCCAAAGATTCAAACTGGTTTTAGTGCTGACAGCTCATCTGAAACAAATGGTAGTAATGTGATACAGAGTGGTGGATCTTCATCTGCATATTCAAGTTTTGATCCAAACTTTAAAACATCAAGTCCTCAACAACAGAATTCAACAAATTTGCAGTGCAATGTCACGTTGAATATTCAAAATGATAAAAATTTGTCTCCAGAGATAGCCAAGCAACACATGGCATCACTTGTCGCTATGTTGGAATCGTATGAAAGTTTGATTGATGGCAAGATTGGAAATCCGATGCTTACAAAAGAAGATTATGACCAAATTGATGCTGAGGAGCTTGAATTGATGGATGTGAAGTGGTGTTTAGCTAGTGCTTGGAGGAGGGCAGAAAAGTTTCAGCAAATTACTGGTAGAGATGAGTTTCGAGGAATGGCTACTTCTCCTTTGGGTTTTGACAAATCAAAGGTTACTTGTTTCCGGTGCAAAGGAAAAGGTCATTTTAAACGAGAATGCAAAAACCAAGAAACAATTGGGAATCAAGAAAATAACAATTATTATCAGAAATCAATTTTTCATCAGATTACTCAACAAAAGGAACCACAAACTGCTCATGCTCGTCCAATTGTGGATGACAAACGGAAAATGATCGAAGATGCAAATAAGAAAGCTTATTCTGGAATAATTGATCAAGATGATGAGTTTGTTGCCGAGGGATTTAGTTGGGATAACTACATTCCACAAGGTTCAAGTCTAGCTGCAGAGAGTTTTAACTGGGATAAATATATTCCACAAGGTTCATGTTTTGTTGCTAGAGTTCTGGGTGAAGAAGAGACTAGTGAGAAAAGAATTCAAATTTTTCCAGATCTTGGAAGTGATGTTGATACTGATGATGATGAAGAAGAACATCTTAATAAAGCTAGAAAAGGATTAGATCCTGACAGCTTTAATTTCTTCTTTGCAGATAAAATGGAGATGCTAAATCAGAAGAAGATTGCCAGATTGAGAAGAGAATTGGAAGCAGCAAGAAGGCTAGTTGATGAAAAGACAAAGACAGAAGCTGGAGAAGCAAATGTTGAACCAGCAACTGAGAAAGTAGTAGAGAAAATTGTTGAAGTGGAGAAAGTGGTGGAAAAAATTGTTGAGGTTGAAAAAATAGTTGAAGTTGAAAAACTGGTTGAAGTTGAGAAAATTGTTGAAATAGAAAAAAATTGTTGAGGTTGAGAAACTTATTGAAGTTGAAAAGACTATCGAAGTTGAAAAGATAGTTGAAAAAATGGTTGAAGTTGAAAAACCATGTTTGAAGTGTTTAGAATATTGCCAAGTTTGTGAAGAGAAAGATAAGAAGATTGCTGAACTTGAGAAAATTAAAGAAGATTTGTTGTCCGATGTGAAGTATGTAAAAGAGTCATATGATGTGCTCAACAACATAGTTGATCGTCTGAAAAAAACAAATACAGACATTGAAAAAGCAATGGAAAAAATGAGTGCAACATTAATGACAAAGCAGAGCGTCATCAATGAGTACATCGAAGATTGTGCTAAGTTGAAGAAAGAAGTGGAACTTGAAAAGATTGAGAGTGAAAGGATTAAACGATTACTGTTGAGTTACACTACTTGTGATTATTTGATTGATCGTGTTTATCCTACTATTGCAGGTCTTGAAGCATTCATGGATAAAAAGACTGAAGATACTGATACTAGTAAGAAACCAAGTGTCAAATATAACAGATGTCCGCCCCCGATCCATGAAAGTTATTCTCCCAGAAAGCCAAATGAGGAGCGTTTAACTAAGGCTCTAAACATCAAGTTAAAGTCTGAAACCATTGATGAGTTACCAGATAACATTGATGTTACATTCACAGCGTCTGACACTGATCATGAGTCTGAGTTAATAAAGAAAGTTGTCGATCAGGTGTTGGATACGGATGAAGAGTTAAAGTCGGAGTCTAAATCTGAGAGTTCGAGTTCGTCAGAAAAGAGTCCAAGTTCACCTGTTAAAAGAGTTTACAATAAAGAATTCTTGTTATCAAAATCTAATTTGAGTGACGAACCAATCAAAGTGGCTTATACTTTGAATGATTCATACAAATTATATTCTGATGAGGAATTTCCAATAAGAAGTGTAAAAACTGAAATGATCAAACAGGTTTTCAAATTAACAGAAATTAATATTTCTGAAATAAAAGATTTAAATCTTGCTGAAAAACCGAAAAAATACACTTCAAGAGTTCAACAGAGATTGAACAAGAAAAAGGGTTACAGTTCTGGTTCTGGTTATCGAAAGAAACCAAATCAAAACGGTAATTTCAAAAAGCAAGGTCTTGGTTTTAGTTCTTCAGAAAATTATAAAAATGAGAAAAATTATAAACCAAAAACAAAATTTGTTGCAGGTGGAAGCTCAGAGGATGAACAGAAGAAACCTTTCTGGAAACAGTCAAACCAGGAGTTTCTTGCTGAAGTGAAGAAGAATGTGAGAATGTTTGCTAAAAGAGTTGACAGAAGAACTTGCTTTAAATGCCAAAAAGTTGGACATATTGCTTGGAACTGCCAAGAGTCCACTTATTCAAAACAGGAAGTTTCTTCGAACTCCGATATGAGCAGGAAATGTGTTGATAAATCGACTTTGGAAGTTGGTGAAACTTCAAAACGGTTTTACAAAAGAAGTGTCGATTCAAGCAAACAAAAATGGGTTGTTAAAAGTTCTGAGAGTAGTTCTGACAATGAATCTGATTCCATAAAATCAGAGGAGTCATTTGTTGAGAAAAAAATTGAGAATTCCATTCCAAAAGTGAACGAAGAAAATTTTCCTAAACTGACAAAGGAAAATTTAAAATTGAAAGTGGGTAAAACCAAGATTTCAAGTCAATTCTTTGCTGGTAACAAAGATTTTGATGCTGAAAAGGTGTTTAATAGCAAAGTGAAACATATTTTCGGGAAGATGGTTGATGGGAAGGTTAAAAATGCAAAAGATTTTTATAAATCAAAATGTTGGTGGGATAGATGTGTCTCAGAATCTCCCAAGGCTGGTCAGGCTTGGGGGAAAGTTTTTCCAAACTAAAAATCCTGACTTGCCGGAGCTCCCAGTTTGGTAATAGTGGAGCAGGAATCGGCATCATTCTTGAAAGGTTTGTTTGGTAAATGGGATGGGTGGTGAGTGAACCTGCAAGTGGTTGAAGAAGGTTTTCATCTTTAAATGGTTAATCAAGGTCATTAAGCTGAACTTGATTGGACCATACTTACAAGTGGTATTTTGGAGAACAAAATGATGAGTTTATCCCCTAACCTACAAGTGGTTTGAAAATCAACAAAACTAATTTTCTGAAAAAACCATTTGATTAAAACAAACTTAAGTGTTTTAAAATCACAATGGGAAAATAGTTTGTTGTGAGGGGGAGTTCTGATTGTTTATGCCAAGTGGATGGCGATTTGAAGTGATTTGATATCAGTTGTCACTTTATTGTACAGTTTGCTTTCAAATTTACTAAAGTGTGTTTGCATTTTAGGGGGAGTAAAAATTTTCAGAAAATCCAAAAATATTTGAAAATTTGAAAAAGACAAAAACATGATAAAATCAAAAATGAGTTTTGTTGTATAAAAGAGGAAATGATAGTACATCAGTGGACTATCACAGCATGCTAAAGAAATGGAATGATAAAATGTGATAAACGGTCTCACTAAAGATGTGACGATAGGCTCAGCTAGACTAGTAGATTTGTGATAACGATACAAACCTAAAATGAAAAAGCCTAGTTCTAGTGGGAAACATGGTCAAAAGCATAGTACTTAGTTTTTTCCTTCTTGATTGTGTGCCTACTCAGTAATTGCTGACTGTCGAAAGACATAAAACTGGTTAAGTCTGTGAACTTTCACAACTTTGCTGAAAAGTCACTGTGATTGTGCATTTCATTTTGCAAAGATTTAAACTTGTTTGATTTCTTTATTTTGTTTAAGCATTGGACATCCTCTGCGTATACGTGAGTATCGACCTGGATGTTATTGCCTAAACATTCTGCTTTATTTTCTTTGGTGTTTCGTTTAAGCTTTGGACCTCCTCTGCGTATACGAAAGTATCGACCTGGTGGTTAAAGCCTAAACAATTTCAACTTGTTTTATTTTTCTTATTTTGTTTTAACATTGGACTTTCTCTGCGTATACAGAAGTATCGACCTGATTGTTAATGTTTAAACATTCTGCTTTGTTTTCGCACAAATCACAGTTGATAAAAGTTTAAAGGCATTACTTGAGTCAGTGTATTGCATGATGAGGGGATATGCTGAGATCGTGGGATCCATAAGAATTTAGTGCAATATTAATATACCTTAACGTATCGGTAAGCATTTCGAAAGTTTTAGATTGAGTTCATGTGGACAACAATATCGTCAATCAACGTGCATCGTTTAGAACTGAATATGTTTAAAGCTTAACGGTGCTTGTGGTTGGTCAAAAACTGATATGATCCTCTTACGCAAACTCACAAAAATATTGTATGTAAATATTTCTTTACTGCATTTCATTTCTGTTATTTCAAAAATCCAAAAAGATTTTCGGTGTGTTTTAGCATAAATTTTGAAAAATTCAAAAAGATTTTCGACAACTGATATTGAAAAGCTGATTTTCAAAATTCCGAGTGCTAAACATGACGAACAGGTTTGGGAAAGTTTGTTTGAAGATGTGTGAAATGGAAATGATATATATTCAAGTGGTTCATCAGAAATTGACATGATAAATCATTTTGTTCGATACTTGAAAATGATGTATTCAGGATTGTGTCTTCAAGAGGTTAGCAAGGTTTCTAAATTTTTATATATTATCTTTGATGAAACTTATATTTTGAGTAGAGGTTATGCAGGAATGAAGTTTGGAAAGAGCCAGGTTCCGAGACCTGAGGATTTTCCTCAAAAGTCAGACTACGATCCCAGTACAAGTTGAGGGGGAGTCTGTTAGAGAAAGAAAGTTGGAAGTTGCTAGAGCCAGCTACTGATCCTGAAAAATTCAATAGAGAGTTACATCATCCTAGGAGGAGATTAGTTGAAGAATATTAGAGTGAGGCAAGAGTCAGATCGAGATTCTGGAAAGAGCCCGAAGACTGATAAAGACTGAAGACGTTGAAGACTCGACACTTAAGACTCGTCAACATCCGAGGGGGAGTCTGTTGGTGCATACGTCTGTCGACTTTGTCTTGTATCGAGTCTTGTACTAGAATTGTTAGATCAGGGCGCGTTGTTCGAGAAAATAGGAGATTTTAGGGTTTGTTTTTGGTGATTTCGCTTGAAGTGAGTGAGTTCGCTTGAAATGTCAAATGACAGTTTCAAGCGAAATCAAGTCTATTGATTTCGCTTGAACTGATATCATGACACTTTCAAGCGAAACCCAGTCCCTATATATAGCCTTCAAGCGGATTCATTTGTAACTTTCTTCATTCCGGTACCGAACTGCTGCCGAAGCGTCGTTTAATCTGTAAACTAATTTTAATCAATATACAAGACGATTATTAGTGAAAAAAGTTGTTTTTCACATCCGTTTCTTAGTTTCCGCCTCTGAAACGGATTAGAGCTCTTCTGAACGACTCGTTTGGGTCACAATTCGATCCTACAAACTTGACGCATTATTCTCTCCACTTTCAACAGTACCATTCAAGTTCTTAAGATTTTGCACTCTAAGTTTAGGTTGTTGTGTCCTTATATAATTCAACCTGACAGATTCTATCATTGTGTATCCATCAACCAAAAACTGCTGAAATAGTTTTTTCGCATTAACTAACAATGAAAACTGACTCTGTCTATCTTGAATTTTGTAACAAAAGAATTCTCTAATTGTAAGATTGGTTCTAAGTACCTCATTATCAATCGCAATCCCTCTATGTTTAATACCAACTCTATAACCATCTTCCGCATATGGGAAAATAAGTAGATATTGCAAAGCAAGGTAAAAGGGATGAAGCTCATTAATTCTTTGAAGACCACCGGACTTCTTTCTGACAACAATGTCCCGTTTATCAAATGCTCTATCAAAATCACCATGTATTAACGCAGCAATTTCTGATGCTGTTGGCAAATTGTGAACTCTTCCATCCTTATCTCTTGTTCCAATAAGCTTCAAGCTTACATCTTGAAACTCATTTTCTTGAAAACAATCTCTTACCATTCTGAAGGACTGGACAAGAGGATTGCAAGAATCCAACGTATCTTTAAGACCTCTATGGTTGTACTATCAAGCTGGTTGTTTCTTGTAGTTTTGCATTCTATCTGAGAATTGCCAGAAATATAAAATGTTAAAATTTACATTTATTTCAAATGATGATGAATGTAAATATACTAAAAAGCAAAATATATATTCATAAATGCCACAATTATCATAAAGAAATTACCTTACTGCTTTTTGACGATTTACAACTTCGTTTTGTAAATCATATATGTAAAGCTGGGAGAATCTGGGTTCTTCCCCATCGTCCGGAAGTAGACTACCCATTCAATGATAATTCTGACCTTGTAGTCAAAATACATAAGGACCTTTACCTCTCTGATAACTTTTGTCAACCTTCCCACCAAGAGATGTGAAAGAAAACATCATGTTATATGCTCGAATATTATCCATGAAATTGCGAGACTGTGAGGTATGACTTTTATATAAATGACGTAGTAATGGAGGAGGTGTAGGCAGTCGTGGTAGCTCAACATCTCCATTTGAACAACAAAGAGAATAGGACTTTTTTTACGTTTTGGATTTCCCCTAAGCATTTCATCTTCCCATAACATAACATTGCATCACATTTAGAACACACAAAGATGGCATCTCCATGATCAATATAATCTACAGACTTAGCAAATTTATAAGTCAACATAAGTTTTCTACATATTGAAAACTTAACAGGAATTTACATTCGTATCTTATACCTTTAGAAATTCCATGAATCTTCTTAACCACAGAATCTGACAACATCCCATCACTCATTTGTAATTCAATTTTAGATATTCCACCTATATTGAAGCTTGTAAAATAAGATATATATATATAACAATTCATAAAACATAAAATTAAACAAATATTTTGTTTCATAAAATTTAAAACATACAATTTGTAATATCTGATAATGGAGTCCTCTCAACAAAATTGGATTTTTGCTTAGTACTTCCAAAAGGAGTGTGATGGACATTCCTTCTTTCGACATTGTTGGTTGAAGCTTGTAAAATAGAAAATATGTAAGGATTCCAAAAACATAACATATACATACATATTTCTTTTAAATTTTGTTTGAAAAACTATAACACATACCACTTGAAGTATTTAAAAATGGAATCCTTTCAACAGAATCAGATGTTGATGCAAGATGACAACCTCTGTTGTTTCTTTTTTGTTGAAGAACATACTTCCTTTTTTTCTCTTTCTTCAGCACACATTTAACGTTGAATTGCTTGAAGGTCAACTTCATACTTACTTGAAATTGTGTTATCTGTATCCATATTTTAAAATACTTCAATGAAAAAAATTGTTGACAACTCGAGAAAAGAACTTTGAAAGTATTGTGAAAATTATTTGAAATTACCAAAAAATATCTGCAGTAAGTATACCTTTTACTTGTGTAGATGAGTGAAACAAATTACTACTATTATTTGGAGTAGCATAAGCAGGAAGCTGATAAACATTCCTTCTTTCAACATTGGTGGTTGAAACTTGTAAAAATAGAACATATGTAAGGATTCCAAAAACGTAACATATACATACATATTTCTTTTAAGTTTTGTTTGTAAAACTATAACACATACCACTTGAAGTATTTGAAAATGGAATTCTTTCAACAGAATCAGATGTTGATGCAGGATGACAACCTCTGTTGTTTTTCTTTTGTTGAAGAACATACTTCCTTTTGTCTCTTTCTTCAGCACAGCTTTGACGTTGACTTGCTTGAAGGTCAACTTCATACTTACTTGAAATTGTGTTATCTGTATCCATAATTTAAAATACTCGAATGAAGAAGATTGTTGACCACTCAAGGAAAGAACTTTGAACATATTGTGAAAATTTTTTGAAATTACCAAAAAAATATCTGCAGTAAGTATACCTTTTACTTCTGTAGATGAGTGAAACAAATTACTGCTAATATTTGGAGTAGCATAAGCAGGAAAATGATACACATCCCTTCTCTCAATATCGGTTGTTGAAACTTGTAAAATACGAAACATGTGTAAGGATTCCCAAAAGATTACGAGTAAATATATATTTCTTGTAAAATTTTGTTTACAAACCTATAAGACGTACCACTTGGAGTGTTTAATAATGGAATCCTTTTAACAGAATCGGATGTTGATGTACGATGAAAACCACTTTTGTTTCGCTTTTGTTGCAGAACACGCTTCCTTTTTTCCTTGCTTCAGCACAGACTTGACTTTGACTTGGTTGAAAGAACAGTTCATACTTACTTGAAATTCTATTATCTGTATCCATAATTTCAAATATCTGAATGAAAAAGATTGTTGAGCACTCAAGAAAAAGACTTTCAAAGTGTTTGAAAATGGTTTAAACTATTTGAAAATGATTTGACTTATATGAAAAAGAAAGCTATAATATTAGGGGGTAAAATGTAAGTTCCTTATCTCAATGGCGGTAAAATGTAATTTATTATTCCAATGGCGGTTTACGTTTTTACATAGAGGCAGATAGAAACATACTTTACCTTTTTAACGACTCTCCAAATCCCCTTTACAAAATTGTTTATCTGATCTCATAAAAAGTGCTTCAAGTTTTAATCACCGATGTCCATTTCAATATTGAATCACTCCACTTGAATTCTTCTTACTTTTGACATCATCAACAACTTGGATCAAGGTATAATAATATTTATTAAAATTTGTATATACATTAGTTTCATATGCACATGATTAACAACTGTTATGAAGACTGTTCTCAATGTATTGCCTGATTTAGATGATATATCAATTTAATTTTACAAGCTTTTTTATTTTTTATAATGTTTCCGATTTGAAGTTTTGTTTGATATGGTGTTACATTTGGATTCTTGAAAGCAATCGATAAGGTATATTTTGTTTTTTTTCTTACTTGATATTAAAGAATGTGATTAAATGACAAATCTTTTATTTATAGACTTGCAAAAAAAAGTTATTGACAGCGGTACTCGATTCTACAGTTTTTAGAGTAATTTTTATTTATTGATATCCTCTAGATAAATCGATAAATATTAAATGCGTTATCTGGATGACATAGATATGTTAACTATTGTTGGTTCACATTTGTTATCACAGTCTTTATAAATAATGAAGTATCTGATAAAATACATTGTCTCTTTTTTTTCTTTGATTTTTAACCAGAAACATCATATCTTGGAAGATGTCTTTTTATAAATATTTAGATTCTCTTAATTCCAAAATCTTGGTAAGATTATTACATTAAAACCATTTTCTACAGTTTTATTGTTAACAATTAATTCACATATAACACTTGCCAATACTTAAATACTTGAACTCAACAGATAATACCACAAAACTTTTGCAAACAATCATTTACTCAAAGAAGTTCCTGGTAACGTTGGCGTTATAGAGTGTGTAAACAGTATGAGATGGGATTACCGATTCTCAAAACACAATGGAACTTTTGCTCTAAAAGAAGGATGGTCCTCAGTTGTCTCTTACCTTTCATTGAAAGAAGGATGTCTGTTGGTATTTAAAAAAACTGCACCATATACATATATGCTGACACCTTTTGAAAAAGTTCATCATTATCCAACAAAACTCCCAACGATTTCTATGTTCACATCAATATCGTTTGAGAGGAAGTTTGGATGTATGGATTCATTCTCCCATAGTTTTACTGATGTTTGTAAGGACATGTTGGTAAGTTTTGGTAGTTTAATTCAATACTTAAATGTTACTATAGTAATTAGTGATATAGTTGTTAATTTTACTGTACCTTTGTTGATTTCATAATTTTATATTTTTTTGTTCAGCTAATACCCAAGGAGTTAGTCAACGTCAATATTGGAGTTGCTAAACTTAAAGAGAGATTTAAGATCTATGTGAATCAGTGGGACTCTTTTGATGTACTACTTCAACATGATCCTCTTCGGAATTGTTACTTTATAACCGATGGATGGGAAAAGGTTGTACACTACATGGGTATGCAAACAGGAATTGTACTTGTTTTAAGATACGTAGCCGATTACATCTTTCTGCTTACTGCCTTTGATTTGAATGGATGTGAGATTGTTGCACCAAAATCCAATGACAGTCCGATAGACGATACTTCCTCACCCAATTTAGAAGTTCCTCAAATTACCGAGGATCTGCATCACCAGTCGGATGTTGAAGAATCCAATGACACAGATTCTGATAGTGATTATGTTGTATCGAATGATTCATCCGATGATATCGACGATGCAGATTTTGATGTCGCTGTCTCAGATTATGAAGCTGATCCTGATGTATACCCCTTACAATTCGTATGGTACTGCATCAAACATTTTGTAAGTTTATTCTGTTAATATATTATTCCTCATTCTTTAGATGTTAAATGTTTGTTACAATTAAGCTGTTTTTTTTTTTTTGTTACTTTACTTAAATACATTATGTATTTCTTATTAATTATTGGTATTTTATATTTATTTTTAAGCGTCTGAATGTGAAAGTAGCGTCTTTATCAAGGATTCATAGAACATTGAAGATGACAGTTGAAAATCTGAATGGAGTTGACACTGTAATTGACTTTCGACGGGAGAAGCATGGCAAGGGATTTAGATACGCAGCTTGTCAATTCACCAAGAAGTTCACGAAGCCCAACCGTATCTACAGAAATATGAGATGCAAATTTGTCTACTCTCAAGAAAAAGCCAAGCTGATCTTAAAGAAAGTCTCCAGATAGTTGTGGTTGTTGGTATTATCTCATTTGAGATAAATTATGCGATGGTGATGTATCAAACTTCTATATTTTGAAAACTTACGACTTACGAATATTTAAATTATAATCATGTATGCTTATCTTGTTATTTATATTAACTTAAACCTTTGTTGTACATTCTCCATATATTTTAATTGGCTCTTCGTGATACATTACAACTTCAATTATACTCTGTAAATTTACGGGCAGTGATGAATACTTAAAAGGCTTCAACAAATTTATGGACAGTCATCGACACTTAAAAGGCTTTTCTTAAAAGGCTTCAACAAATTTATGGGCAGTCATCGACACTTAAAGGGCTATTTCAAATTTATGGGTGATCATTGTCATAACGTCACTTGAATTAACCTTTGACTACAAACGAATTTATGCACTCAACCTCTATTTAGATAAAGTCTGACAAACCAAAAGCTCTGTCACACAGAAAATTTGTTCAAGCAAAGTCTGTTGTTCCAAACAACCTCTGCTGATAAACACAAAGACTGTTATAGCAAATAACCTCTGCTGATAAAACAACCTCTGCTGCTGAATATGAATACAAAAGCATCATAAAGCTAATATTTGCTATTGAAACAAAGGTCTGCCCAACCTAACATCTGCTGATCATTCCACAGTATACATTGCTAACATCTGCTGTGACTTAACAGATGATGCAGTTCAACAGAGGATTTCAAACATCTGTTTACACACGCCTCATGATGAACATCTGCTGATAAGCACCGACACGGTTCAAGCAAAGCTCTGCCAAAGAGAACCTCTGCTATGGACTAACAGATGATGCAGTTCAACAGAGAATGTTTAACAGCAGTGCTTTAACAGACTATGATCAACAGATGATAATATAATAACAATAATATTCAAACTGAAGCTCTGATGACATTAAATGCAAATTACATATCCCTATAAATTTTTAAATTTCAAATTACCCTCCCATTTTGATGAAACATCAGTGGTTTGAATTTTGAATGAACATCAGTGGTTTCATAATTGAATGTGGGCCAGACCTTTGAAATTGAAAAGTGGGACAGTGGTTTCGATGGCAGATCTTTGAATTATGATGTCACTATACTCCCTATATGCTTTAACAGACCATGATCAACAGATGATAATATAATAACAATAATATTCAAACTGTAGCAATTACATAACATACCATTAATCGAATCAACATACCATTAATCGAATCAACATGGGGAGATTGTAATACATAAACTCTAGGGTTTGTCTCGAGAGATTGAATATATACATAACATAACATTAATTTATTCAACATGGGGACCAGTCAATCATGGAAGCAACATAATTTTCATCATAGACACTGAAGTATCATAAAACTGTGAACGAATATACCCAATCCAAAATTCTTAGAAATTTTCATAAATCTAACAACCATCATCGAAGCTGTAACAAAATCTAAACACCGATACACTAAACACTGTTACATAAGAAAAACTGATACATCAGTCTTTAAGTCCATCAGTCTTTATTCCGAGCAGTGGTTAGTTATAACAGTCCTTGGCTTTAGGATCAGCTGTTATAACCACTCAATAACCCTTTGAAAGGAAGCAAGTGTCCGTCTATTCAATTGAGAGGAATCATTACATTACATCCCTGTTGAAAAACAGAATCAATAAATTTAGGGAAAATAGGTTTGAAAGATGATAACCCAACAGTGGAGGATCTCATTCGACAGCTCCGATAAGTTCAATGGTATTCTCAAATAATGATTCCTAGATATTTGAGAATAACCTTGAAATTATCGAAGATGTAGAATGAGATCCTCAACTGTTGGGTTATCATCTTTCAACCCCATTTTCCATAAATTTATCAATTCTGTTTTTCAGACCTCCCAAAGCCTCCTATCGGCCACCAAAGAAATCGAGACAGCTCGAAGCATAACCTGGACTTGCTGTCATTACACCAGTTGAGTATTTAATCCCAATATACCAACTGAAAATCAATCTACTCGTATACATCTATTTTTAAACACAAAGAGACATTACCTCTTCACCTATAAAGTTGAGATCCATTTTATAACCTTGATTACATTCGGAAGCTCGGCCAACGAACTCAAGACTTCAACACCAAATAACAAATCCAGCAAGATCTACCTGAATAACATTTAGCATACAAACCTTCAGTTTGTGATAAAAAGAAAAAATTAAAAAAAAATCTATTTTTAAACTACCGTTGGTCTGCATAATATTCAAATCGATATTAAACATGATTAATAAGCAGACATCACCAGCTTTTCTTATGTCATTGGGATCTCTCCTTTTACAAACATATCAAAATCAATCTACTCGTAATCACATAGTACACCAATGCAAGCATCTGAATAAACAATAACAAATCAAAGACAAAATCAAAAGTTACAAACATATGAATCAAAGTTCATACATTCATGAAAGAAATTAGGTCACGGATTGTTACCAAATTTAGCGAGAGAAGAATCGATGGAAGCATTGGAGAAGATGACAATTTGAAGAAACTTCAATCTGTCAACCATGTAACAAAGCTCAAGAAACCACGAAGAAGAAAAAGAACTGATTACAAAGTGTATTAACAATTACCAAAAAAATAACAATTACCTGACTTATTTTAAACACATATACATCTATTTTTAAACACAAAGAAACACATATAACCTTGATCACATTCGAAAGCTCGGCCAACGAACTCAAGACTTCAACACCCAATAACAAATCCAGCAAGATCTACCTGAAGAACATTTAGCATACAAACCTTCAGTTTGTGATAATTTCAAAAAATCAAAAAATATCTACTTTAAACTACCGCCGGTCTGCATAATATATTCAAATCGATGTTAAATGCAACGCCTCTGTCGTCTTCATCCTCTTCTATGTATCTACAGTTTTAGAGATAGAGAGTTGAGAGAGAGTAGGTAGAGAGATTGAAATGGGTTTTTGAAATTATGATCGAGTTTGAATTTGGGTTTGAATTTATATTTGAGAGAGAGAAGAATTGAAGCTCTGATGACATTAAATGCAAATTACATATCCCTATAAAGTTTTAAATTTCAAATTACCCTCCCATTTTAACTAAACATCAGTGGTTTGAATTTTGAATGAACATCAGCGGTTTCATAATTGAATGTGGGCCAGACCTTTGAAATTGAAAAGTGGGGCAGTGGTTTGATGCCATAAGTGGGGCAAATCTTTTAATTAAGATGTCACATAAGCTTTTCTATGGCTGCCACCTCATCCTTGATGACATAAGAAAAGCCTTGTTGAACATGCTCTCTAGCTGACACATCAGTTTTTCTTATGTCACTTGGATTTCTCCTTTTATAGAAAGTATAGATATATATTGTTTTATTTGTTTTTATTAAATTTGAATTTTAAAATATATGGGTAAAAAGATCAAATTACCCTTGTGCAATCTGATTTAACATAAAAATCTAACTGGGTTAGGGCTAAAGGAAATGACGTGCAGGATTTTGAAACGTTAAGTACAAAACCCGTCAACTTTTACGCTAAAGGACAGCGCCTGAAAAATAGTGTTAACTTAAAGGACAAAACTTGTAATTTACTCTGGTTTCTGGCTCCTAACTTGTTCAAAATTACCTTAGAAAACACGCTTATAACTAGCTCTAACGAACTTTTGAGCCGAGCCCGATCTGTGGTGAGCTCATTCAAATAGAGAACCCTCATATCAAAAGAAAACCACAACAATTAGCCTATATTATAATCAAATAAAGAATCTCAAGCTGAGGTGAATCAGCTTGTGTATGTTGTAGCTCAAGTTTGAGTTGATGTCAACTCGGTTCATGAACCACCTTAACAGTTTTTTTATCGTATACGCCTCACACAAAAAGTTATCAACTTGTAATGATTTAGAACCATTTACTTTTTACATCTTTAGCGAATGCAAATGCAATGTCATCACTGAAGGAAACGTGTACTAATTGTTTTTCTCAAACAATGGAATCATATAATTTACGAGCTATAATATGAATGACAATGGACAATGACCACCCATTCATCAACTTCATGAACCACATTCGATAAAACATGCATATACAGCATCGTTCTATTTTCGTAGAAAAGTAAAGTACATGTAGTTTAATGTGTAGTTTATTCGTTTTCACATCTATCAACAAGTAAAATCACAAATCAAGAAACCATTGTTATAACTTAGTTCCAACGTTACTTGATTTGTAACACGAAATAATTGTAAGATGAACAAAAACTAAACACTACAAGAAGCCTGGCAGAATACAAAAGAGAAAAAAACATTTATATACATTTGTAATTTGTTGTAAAAATGTAAATTTAGAGTATTACTATGCGACAAAAATAAAAATAATAGGGTTAAACAGGTCGTTTTCATGTCAACCCGCGAATATTCGTGTTATTTAAAGAATATTTGTATCGTGTTCAAGTTCGTATGTCATATGACACTATTTTCAGGTACGGTTTCGTGTCGAATCACCCACGAACACGAACTGTTTAACACCCCTATCAAAAACTAAACACAGCAAGAAGCATTCCATTCCAGAACAAATATAAGAGAACAAAAAGACATGAGTTGCTTTGAAGATCAAAGCAACCAGCATTTCATGTATATACTCCAATCTTTCATCATGAGCTGCCAAGAAAATCGCAAAAACAGAAAGCTTGCTACTTTTTTCTTAAATAGTTGGTGTTAAAGAATTCTCCGAAACATAAAAACAGCAGTCGAGAACACACGGTTGATGAGTTAGATATATGCAAACAAACTGGAAAAGAGCAATGCGGAGATCAATACTAGTTTCCCTCAAGAATTGTTCTAATCATCATTAATAACCAATAAACAAACTACATTTATGTAACTGTGAAAATGTAAAAGTAAGTAGATAGCAATTCATCAAAGCTTGAAAGTGATGCACATTTGAGGCATAAACACCAATAAACCATAAATCAATGTGTACCCTACAAGTGAATCTTGAATGTATATGAACATAGGTGTCAGAACAGCTTGTGAAAAAACCTTATTCATTAAGGACCCGTTCGGGTTTCTTTAGTAAAATGTGAATGCAATCTCATCAGAGCAAACTCTAGCGAAATATCTACTAATTGTTTATCTTGAACAATCGAACCAACTAGTAGTTTAGTACAAAATTTCCTGTATCACTATCAATATGTTATGTCTGGCATTAATTGCAGGATGAACAAAAACTAAACACTGCAAGAAACATGACAGAACAAATACAAGAAAATAAAAAGACATTAATTGCAGTAAAGATCAAAGCAACCAGTAATCCATTTCTAAATACTTATCTTCCCTCATGAACAGCCAAGAATATTGCAAAAAAAAAACCCAAAAGCCTACTACTTTTTTTTTTTCTAAAATGCTACTAATTTTTTGAAGAATTATCTTCAAAACCTAGAAGAAGCAGGCAATGAACACGCAGTCCATGTTACACATACATTATCAAACAGGCAAAATGGAGAGGAGTAAAGTAAAGATCAACAAAAACCGAACCTTTCTAGCACTCGATGACGATGACGATGATGAAGATCGATGCTAGTTTCCCTCGAGAATGGTTCTTCTAAATCATTCATAACCAGTAAACAAACAGGCATTTATGCAATCGTACGAATGTAAAACTAAGTATATAGCAATTCATCGAAGCTTGTAAGAGATGTTTACGGCATAAACACCAATAAACTATAAATCAATAGGTGCACCATACATGCAGATCTAAAATGTATAAGAACATAGGTAGCAACTTGAAATCTTGGTTTTCGAAGCTAATATGTAAAAGCTTCTAAATGGGTTTGTAAACCAAATTAAAAGACGCCGCTTCTAGTTGTAAATAAAGATTACTGGGTGTACATAGAACAACATATAACATAAGCGCGCTTCACGCTTTTGTTAACCAAACTTTAAATATTACCTATGAACAAGGTGAGAACAAAGCAAGCCAATTGCATGGTCAACAGCCCTGTTCTTCAAAACGCCCTACAATCTCAATTCCACAAGAAACATCATTAATTAAGGTTCCAACTTTCAAATTTTAATTACCACTACACCAAATTATTAACAAAAACAAACTACCAAACAACACATATTCTCAACAACCTAAACTTGCACAATTAAACCCCTTCCTCATTCCTCTTCCCCTTCTTCTCCAAAACCGTCTTCGAAAACGACTCCCACAGCTTCTGATGCGTCTCAATTATCATCTCCGTCTGCCTCATCTCCGCTTTCATCCGCATCGACTCAAGCTCCCTCGCCATGTCCATCTTCATCCTCTCCATCCTCACAAACCCATCCCCTAATCTCCTAACCGCCTCCACCATTTCATTCATCACATTATCTCCGTCACTCTTCCTCTTCAACCTACCCGACCCACCCGACCCGTACCCCGGGTTCATATTCGGTGGTAAGTCATCCAACAACCTATTGTTCCTCGCTGACGTCATCACAGCAAAATTAGGAATTTTAATCCTAACTCTATTAGCATCACCGTTACTGTTACCGTTACTGTTACCGTTACCGTTATGATACAACAACATATCATCTTCATCTTCTTCAACCTCAACCTCATCTGCAACGTCGTCGTATCGATTGTTCAGACTAACTGTCAGATCTGAAGAAGAACTAAACCCTAACTCCATATCATGCATCAATTTAAAGTGAATCCACGACGAAGAATACATATTCCTCTTCAAACCGCTTCCGATCCGTTGGATCTCAGACCGGTACCGTTTCCGGAGCTTCTCCATCTTATGGCGGCACTGAATCGAAGTTTTCGCCGGAAAAGTCAACCGGCAGCGTTGAGCAACACCGTCGGCGACCTCCTGCCAGTCCGGCGCACGGAGATTACCTCGCCGGAGAGAGTACCACTTCTCACGGTAGCAGTCGATGAGCGCCACCGTCTCGGTGTCGGACCAGCACGGCGGAGGAAGGCGGCGAGACGAAGGTTTGGGAGGCGGTGGTGGAGAGGAGGGGGAGTGCATGACGGCGGTGATGACGTAAGAAAAGTGGTGGTGGTGAGAGGCATAATGAGGGGGTTAGGGTTAGGTGGGAAGAAGATAAAAGGTAGGGGTGGGGGTGCGGCTGACTTAGCGGTGAGGTGGTGGGGGAGGATAACGTGCGCCGTGGGTGAAGGGTGCGCAGGATGAGAGTAAAAACAAAAGGGATAGGAAGGTGAGGTGAGGTGACAACCGTCAGTGTTTATTATTGGGTGGTTGGGTGAGATCCGCACCGCCTGAGACTTGGGTGATGGGTATTTGGTTTTATTAGAATTTAAAGTAAGAGTAAATTCCACAAAACGAGCTTTATCTTTGCTTAAACTTGCAGATTTAAGCTTTTATCTTTAAAATTAAATTAAATTAAACTTATAAAAAAACAACATCTTTATGCATATATGAGTTGTAACTTTAGCTTAGGATGTTTTTCAAAAAAAATGGAATTTTCCTTTTTTTAACCCTAAAATTTTATTCTTTCGTAATTTAAGTTTAAAGTTTTAATCTTTGTTTCCTTTTTAACACTAAAGTTTTAATATTAGACAATTTAAGTTTAAAGTTTTAATCTTTGGTAATTAAACCCCTTTGATTAATTTGATTTTTCACTTTTAATTCAAAATTTTACATCTTATACAATTTAACCCCTTTGATTAATTTGATTTTTTTTCATCTTTTGTGATTTAACCACTTTGATTTTTTTACTTATGTGTTGTAATCTTGGCTTTGGGGGGTTTTCAAAGAAAAAATAGTTATGCATATTGTTGTTGTAACTTTCGCTTTGCGGGTTTTTCAAAAAAAATGATTTTTTTTTACTTTTCACCCAAAAGTATTTCATAAATTACTTTTAACCCAAAACTATTTGTTTTTTTACTTTAAACACAAAACTTTTTAATCTGTTCTCACAACTTTTTTTACTTTCAACTTTGGTCCTCTCTTATAAAAACCAATTGCAATAGCCCGAATTTTGAGTTAAATGCCATTTTAGTCCCTGTGGTTTAGGCCATTTTACCAGTTTAGTCCAAAGGTTTCATTTTTAACTTGTGGGTCCAAAAAGGTTTCACAGTTGCCATTTTAGTCCACTTGGTTAACTTCATCCATTTTTTCTGTTAACGAGAAGGCCAATTCGGTTATTTTGTATGTAATTCTGTTAACTAAAATGGCAATTCATCCATATAAAATGACCGAATTGGCCTTCTCGTTAACAGAAAAAATGGATGAAGTTAACCAGTGGACTAAAATGGCAACTGTGAAACCTTTTTGGACCCACAGGTTAAAAATGAAACCTTTGGACTAAACTGGCAAAATGACCCAAACCACAGGGACTAAAATGGCATTTAACTCCCCGAATTTTAAAATAGTATATCAAGTTATTATGTCATATTGTATGCAATATTAAAACATCCTAAAATTTATTAAATGATTAGCGCCAAATCACCAAACGTTTTGTATGATAATTATAAGAAAAGTTATTAGATAAAATATAGTGATATGATCATACAGAATCTAAATTAATATACTACTATTGTAACCTGCGCGTTGCGACGGGGTTGATAATATAAGATATAAACATGATACGCATCAAACAATTTTGTGCTCATTCATGAACACTACTTGACTAAGTTGAATTATCATGAAGTAATCAACGTATCTATTCGGGATTCAATCGGTTATGTAGGTGGACCATTTATTTTGTTAGTTATATGAAACAAAAAACCATAATTCATTGTATACACAGAACCATAGTCCATTTAATTAATACAAACAACCACTAAATATTGTTTTTATATGTTTTATATTTCATGTATTACATTTAATTGTAGAATTGAATAACATGAGCTCTCATAAACACCTCTTCATTAAACTTTAGTATTTTGAGTATATATAAGCGGTTATGTTTCCAACCACTAATATTTATAATATTTTATTAGTAAGGTTCGAATGACTTAATATTAGAATATTGAATAACCGGACTATTTGAATAACCGTAATCTTATTATTAAACTTGTAATTTTTTTTATTTTTACGTTTTGCTTTCCGTTATTTGTTAGAACTTGATTATTTTTTTAATGCGGAGTTAAAATTATAATATTTGATATTATTACTATTTTTCTCATAAATGATTATGTTTATTTGATGAAAACTCAAAAGAGGAAGAAAATGATATGGTAGAGGATTAGTGTATATATAATTATTAAGAGATGCAAAATTGTAAAATCATCTATATTTAGATGTGGGGAATGGGATCAAATACAAACACTTAAGTTTGTAAGAACCGTAAGAACCAACACATAATTGACAAGTGTCCATCAATAAAAAATTAATTTAGGGGTAATTTAGACCTTTTGACCATATTTATTTATAACTAATTAAAAATAATTACAAAAAATATAATCAGCACAACACTATATAATTAGCATAACATCCTTAAGTGTTCTTCATTATCAGCACATCGTCCTCAATCGTTCTCCATTATCAACATAAACGACATTAGCACAACATCCTCAATCGTTCTACATTATCAGCACACCAGATGTGCTGATTATATCTACTTTTGATGTTTGTTTGTATTATTTTGTAATTAACACATAATCAGCACGTTATCAGCACAATTATAAAACACCTTTTGTTAACTTTTTTAAAAATCACTTTTATAAATACAAAAAATGTATAGCAATATGGTACTCATATTAAAGATAAAAAAATACTTGATTTTATGGTATATTTTTTTTTTTAAATAATGAAGTATATAAAAGTTATTTTAGTTTAAAAAACCTTGGTGGAATTTGTATTTAATGGAAAATGGTCAAATGACTAGCAATTTTACAAAATTACCCCTAATTTGTTAGTAGTAATTTTTAATTATAAAGGTTTTATTTATAATCAATATCAACCCTTGATTTAAATTATCAATGGTCCAGATCTGTTCTTACGGTTCTTATAATTAGCACTGTTTGTACAGGATCTCAACCCTTAGATGTGGTATGTGATACCATAGATAAAATATGCTGTAAGTGACAAATTTTAGGTAAGTTACATCTTTGTCCATCCGCTTTGTTTATAATGTCTTTAGATATATGTGTTAATGATGTGCCCATCGAGTTGAGCACATCATACAAGATATTCACTAAAACATTGCAGAATGATTGATTTTGTCCATCCGCTTTGTTTTATAGTATATTTAGATAGATATGTTAATGATATGCCCATCGAGTCGAACACATCGTACAAGATATTCACCAAAACATTGCAGAATGATTGATTTTGTGCATTCGTTTTGTTTTATAATGTATTTAGATAAATATGTTAATGATATGCCCATCAAGTCGAACGCATCGTACAAGATATTCACCAAAACATTGAAGAACGATTGATTTGAAATGAAATAATTAACATCGGAATAAAAAAGCTTATGCATGGAAGTAAGACAAGATTAATATAAGACTCCATAAAATAATAAAGTTTATATCTACACGAGATGGTGAAATTTTACACGCTATATCATTGGTAATGTTCGTATCTTTACAGTCATGCCTCATTCCTTCTTTACATATCATTGGTTATGTTTGTACCTTGGTAGCCATGCGTCATTCCTTCTATACAACCACTTTCTCCTTTAAATACAACAAGCCATAAAGAGTAAAACAATTTCACAAAAAAATAACAATAAATAATATATTTTAAAATACTATGAGAATGAGATTCAGGGTTTGTTGAAGTTTTAGAAATTATGTCATTCTTCTTCCTCGATGCATCTCCCCTTTTCTTTGGACCATAAGGCATGCTTAATTGCATGTGTTTTACAAATATAAAACTGTAAATAATAAAGATGGAGGATTGAGATGAACAAATAACAATAATTTATAAGAGTTTGTTATCTCTTCAATTTTGCTCAAGTAATTATTATTTCATTTTTTAAAGGAGTTGCATCATTTCACGTTCTTGTTTTAAATTGCTATCATGTTACAAGTATTGAGTTTTTCTCAATTTGAAATGAATTAATATGTATAAAAATTAGTTTTTATTTACGTAACTAACATGTATAAAATTAGTTTTTATGTAATTTTAAAAATTACATAAACTCAACATGTATACAATCCAACTTATTAAATCAATATCAATATTTTGTTAATATATCGATATTACATACTATGCATGAGATATCATGAATGGTTTCTTTGAACGCTTGAGTTTCTTTTCATCATTAGTGTTAATAAATTCTGAAATAATAAATAACATCATGAGTGTTAATAAATAATAAATAACATGCTCCTTGTGGGAAAAAGACAAAATTACCCCCCAAACCTAATTAATATATGCATCGTGTGTTGTATACCAAGCATTTCTACTTGTACCTCTCATGTTTTAAGAAGTCCTTGGGGAAATGTTTTATAATATAGTATAAATAGATATAGATAAGTGTGATTTAAATAAAAACAAATATAAGGAGAAAATGCAAATAGCATCTGATTGGATAATTAGAAAGTTGTAGTCACCTTCATTTTCAAACTGTAACCTATCGAGCATTGAACCATGAACTAAAGCCCATGGTTTTTTAATGAATTTTGAAACAGAAATGAGGAATGATTAGCAGATTCGAAACAGGTGAAGATTAAAATCTATATAAACCTCATTTTCTTCCAGATGATTACACAACACACATCTTCACATTTATCTTCTTTGATTTCAGACCAATCGCACACATATAAACGCCCTGTTCTTGTAGTCGTTTGACAACCGCCACGATAAATCCTTGAAAACTTGAAGTGTCCTTCAAATTTAGGTACTCCACAATCATCCAAGGAACCGAGAGGAACACGAAACTTGAAGATTCTACACCTCTTTGATGATGACATTTGAGGACGATAAATTTGATCTAGGGTTTTCAATTGAAGGAGATGAGGGTTTAATGGTAACCGTGGGTTTATGGGGTTTTATAAGAAGAGGAAATGAAATGACAAATATACCCTCACATGTCTGGCATGTGAGGGGATTTAACAGAGAAAGTTAACTTGGTTAGTCGCAAAGGATTAAGCCGACAACAAAAATAAACGTACAGGTTGTTTTAGCAAGTTTTAAAGATAAAGGCTTGAACCTGCAAGTTTAAGTAAACATAAAAGGACGCTTTGTGCAATTTACTCTTAAAGTGATGTTGGGATCAAAACATTTGGTTAGTAAATGATTAGTATTGGCAATGAGATAGTGGTGGAGTGGTTGGGGAAATAATTGGTGTTTCTTGTGGCCCAGGTTCGATTCCCACTATCTTCATTATTTTATGCGGCATACAAGTGAAGAGCGAATACGGGTGGAAACGGTTCGACTTGGATGGGAGGCGAGATTATTCCAGCGTCGTGCCTTTGGGCGGGTGGAGGTCGGGTTTCCGCGCATCTGGGGAGAGCCAAGGGGCTGGCGGCGGTCGAGTAGTCGACCTTAGCCACAGCGCCCGGGGTCACGGTGGTTGACACGTCGTTCCTTGCCGTTCATAAAAAATAAATGATTGGTATTGGTTATTTAGTTTGATAGATTTGTGGATTTTTTGTTTGGATTACTTATTGACCTCTAATCATCAATGAGGTGTTATCGTAGATTTAAAAAAAAATAAAGGTTTTTATGTTTAAGATTGATTTTGAAAAAGCACTTGATATCGTTCAATAGGGTTTTATTATTTCTATGTTGAAAAGGGAGTTTTCAGATTTGTGGTGTCTAAAGTCGACTAGAGTCGTGGTTTTTGAATGGATATTCCACTTTCGATTTCCAGTGTTATAAAGGAATGAGGTACAAAGACACCCTTTCTACTTTCATATTTATAATCGTCATGGATCTCGCACTTTTGAGTTCCAGTGTTATAAAGGAATATGGCAGGGAGACCCGCTTTCTCATTTCATATTTTTAAACGTCATGGAAGCCTTTTCAAGTATTTCAATAGAGCGTGTGCAATAGGAGCCTTCAATGGGATTCATTTGCGAAATGGGGTCTCGTGATTTTCCATCTTTTATATGAAGATGACGTTATCACCATAGGCGATTGGTCGCATTTTAACATAAAAATGTGGCTTGGTTATTAAAAATCTTCGATCTAGGCTCGTGGTTAAGAATAAATTTAAATAATTCTAATCTTTTTGGTTGTGGGGTGGATACGCCTAAGGTGGTAGGGATTGCTTCGATCTTGGGATGCAAGCATGGTCTTGTTCCGTTTAAATACCTTAGGCTGACGATTGGGGTTAATACGAGAATTAGCAATTGGGATATTGTAGTGAGGGTTTTTGAAAACGGTTATCCTTATGGAAGGTGTCACACCCCAACCGATGACGGAAACATCGGGGCGCGACACTGAGCGAAATAGATTGTCAAGAGAAATTCCATAACAACTAAATTACCGGATAGTTAATATTATGTCCCATACCATAACCTATCAAGCAATCAATTATTACAGACATAGATATTCTCAAAACAAAACATTGTTTCGACAACTCAGATTTAAATAAATAAATTGTCTTTGTTTCTAGACTCTCCTACTCGATTCCATGAAAGCAAGCAACATCCTAGAATCTCAAACACCTGCCACATACGTTAAAATAAAGGTCAATACACATAGTGTAAAGGTGAGCATACAAGTTTAATAGTATAATAGAGTTCAAAATCGTTTACGCATAACCAGCATGTAACATGTAACAAAGTGAAGGCTAGTAGGTTATCGACAGAGAAATATGCACAGACGTGACTGCGAGTTGTAGAATGCGCAACACATATCCCCACTGGGACACGTGAAGTAAAGCCCTTCACAACCCCTGTCCACGACAGGTGCTGAGTCCAAACTATAGTACTATCGTTGCTAAGGTGTCAGGCAACAATCACTGTGTTAACATAACATACAAGCATTCATCGAATAACACGTAGCATGCAATAACGGTCAGCGTATAAATAGTGTTTGCGTTGTGTGTCGATTATGATTTGAATAAGTAACGTATGTAACACCCAAAAGTGCGTAAGGAAAAAAGGGATCAAGTATACTCACAGATAGCGTTTAAGTTAATAAACACTGCCTTGGATTGAAGGGAGCGCTGAGAGATTAGCCTGAACAGTTAACGATAGCATAAGCATAAGCGAAAGAACGGCGCGATAAACAGTGCAATCCGATTGGTTGACCATTCGATCAGATGTCAATCCGTTCGGATGGTCATCCGATCGGATGGCCATTCGATTGGATTGACATTCGTTTGGTAAGGATGTGTTTGTGTATGATGGCTTTGAAGTTTTTGTTGTAGCATTTTGAAAACAAAGAAGTATCTCTACCTTTCAGGCCGTTCGATCGAACGGCAGTTCGATCGGATGGCGATCCATTCGGCGAGGTATTTCTCAGAGAACAAGTTCACAACAGGATTGTCACTCGATCGGATGGTCTACCGATCGGATGGCAATCCGTTAGAAACTGACTATACATTGAACATGTTGAAAATTGTTAAGTGTTGACCCTCAAGTGCAATCCGATCGGATTGCAGTTCGATCGGATAGCAATCCGATCGGATGGCAATCCAATCAGACGGCAATCCGTCCCAACGAATCTGATCGTCTTGAACTTGATTATTTTGAAAGTTTGCGATTTGTTCGAGACGGTTTGACAACGTACTAAACAACAGAAACTCCATCAAGACCCAAGTCACCCGATCGAACAGGAATCACCCAAACTCGACCAGTTAACTGCTTCGTGACGGTTGTTCTTGTTTAACCAGAAATCGGTTGTCTCTTTGATAGAAACCAGATCTTGAACCACACTTCACTAAGAATGAGTAGAAGATTAGAACGAGCTCTGATTCTATCGGTTTTGAGTGCATTGAGTGTAAAAGAGTTGAAAGAAAGTTGAAAAAGTGTCTTTCAATCCCTTTAACTTTGAAAATGTTTAGATCTATGAAAGATCATTGTTTATTCATGTCGAAATCTTTCAGATCCAAGTTGTTCTTGGTGGAATGAAGCCAAATCTTGAAGTTCATAAGAACTCCATGATGACATCATCCTAGAACATCTCAACTCCGCTGATTTCACGGTTAAAAGTTAAGATCCAAAGGTGAAAATGATGAAGAAGTGCGTGTAGATCATAGAAGTACAAGATTTGAGTTGAAAACTTACAAGAATCACGAGAAATCGAGAGAAATGAGGGCTTGAGTGCGGCTGGTCGAATGAGAGAGCTGTCACATCAAGTGATGTGACAAGAGGGGTATTTACAGGTTGCCAAAAAGGGAAAGGAGGGTAAGTGTCGGATAGGATGCACCTCGATCGGATGACACTCCGATCGGATGGCAATCCGATCGGATGGCCATTCGATCGAGTAGTCACTCGATCGAGTGTCTCCGACGAGTTGTGTTTCAATGTTTTGATTCGCGTGTTGAGCGTTGCGATGCGTTTGAACGATTATGCGATGCGATAGTATTACAAATAACTTAACCAACCTTCGCTATATCTAACATACAATCATCCTAATTAAATTGCGTTTAACGTTTGCGTTTAGATTGCGATAGAGTTGCGATTGCGTTTCGATTAATCACCACAAACATAAACATAAATAAACGTGCACAAGTAACACACAAATAGCACACACACGTAAAACAATATCCAGAACGCATAGTTCGAGGTGCGAATGCGATTGCGATGCGGTAAGCGATAAAACATGCGATAAAACCTCGATTATTAATAGATACTCCACATAATACAACTAAAGCAATTAAAATAAAAGATTCGATTACAAGTCCAAGAAGTAAAATCAGTAACTAAGCAAGGAGTGGCAGATCGCAATTAGCAATCTTTTCTTCCTTTGACTTCAATCTTGACTTTGACTTTGACTTTCATAACACGGGGTGTTACAGCCTCCCCTAGTTAAGGGAATTTCGTCCCGAAATTAGGCTTTAGCCGTAACAAACAACTGCGGGTACTTCGCATTCATGTCACTTTCGAGTTCCCAGGTGAACTCTGCGTCGCGTTTGCCTTCCCAGCGAACCTTCACAATAGGAATGCGTGAGCGCCTGAGCTTTTTGGTTTCTCGGTCCATGATCTCGACAGGCCTCTCCACGAAGTGTAATGTTTCGTCCACTTGAAGATCCTCCAGTGGAACTTGTAAATCATGCTCAGCCAGACACTTTCTGAGGTTCGAAACGTGGAAAGTCGGGTGGACGTTGCTAAGTTCCTCCGGTAGTTCGAGTCTGTAGGCCACTTTGCCGATCCTTTCCAGAATCTTAAAGGATCCAACATATCGAGGCGCGATCTTTCCTTTCTTGCTGAATCTGATCACACCCTTCCAAGGTGATACCTTTAGGAGTACGTGATCGCCAACGTCAAATTCAAGGGGCTTGCGGCGTCTATCGGCGTAACTTTTCTGACGGCTCCGAGCTTTCAGCAGATTGTCTCGAATTTGGAGGATTTTGTCAGTCGTTTCTTGCAACAGCTCAGGGCCGGTTATTTTCGAGTCTCCGATCTCGTGCCATACAATAGGCGATCGACATCTATTTCCATATAATGCCTCAAATTGTGCCATTTGTATGCTGGAATGATAACTGTTATTGTACGAGAATTCGACTAAAGGTAAGTATGCGTCTCAATTACCACCGAAATCTATGACACACGAGCGAAGCATGTCTTCAAGGGTACGAATCGTTCTTTCAGTATGACCGTCGGTTTGGGGATGGAAAGCGGTACTTAGATTAAGTGTAGTACCGAGAGCAGATTGAAACGTTTCCCAAAGACGTGAGGTAAACCGACCATCGCGGTCAGAGATGATGTCGCGAGGCGTCCCATGACGACATATGATCTCATCGGTGTAGATTCGGGCTAATTTTTCTACCTATAGTCTTCTCGTATCGGCAGAAAATGAGCGGATTTAGTCAAGCGGTCAACGACAACCCAGATACTGTCGTGACTTGATGGCATGCGCGGAAGTTTCGTTATGAAGTCCATAGCTATACTCTCCCATTTCCACATAGGAAACATAAAAAATAGTGTGGCGAAAAGTCATATACTCTTTTCATGTCAAGAGTTCTGGTTGGTCAGTTTTACTGGCTATGAATGATGGGCCGGGAGTTTGGTGCAATATTGTGAACTTCGTTAGGAAATTGGACTTTGAAGGGGTGAAGATAGCTTCTATGGTGAAAGTTCGGTTGGTAATGAAGAAGACATTAGCTTTTGGATTGACATTTGGGTAAGGGACAAACCATTTCAGGTTCTGTTTTCAAATTTGTTTAGACTTGAAAAATACAAGTCTTGTAAAGTGCTTGATTGGGTTCGATGGTCCAACTTTGACATAGAACGAAAGTGAAAGTGAAAGTGAAAGAGAGATCTGGCGTCTGATGTCGAGATGTGGAATGGGAACATTGCACATGACTGATGGGTTCGTTGTGTTGTAAAAATCGCATGGATTCTTGGTCTTGGTTGGGTGATTCCTTAGGTGTGTTCTCGGTTAGATCTGTTATTAGGTTGTTGTATGTTAATATGGATACGATGTAAATGGGTTTCAAATATATGCAATATTTTCGCTTGGAGGGAAGATATGAATCGGTTGCCCACATTCGAGGCTTTGAGGTGTATGAACATTCAAGTTAAATATATATTATGAGCTCTTTGTGAGGCTAATGCGGAAACAACAAATCACATCTTCTCTGGTTATGCTGTGGCAGTGATAATGTGGCAAGAGGTTAGTGTTTGGTGCGGGATCTCTCAGATTTTCGCCTTTTTCATTCAAGATCAGTTGGATATGCATAAAGAGTTGCGGTTGGGATGTAGAGAATCGGAAAAGGTATTGAAATTTAATGTGCTAATGTGGATCCCGCACCAAATATATGTGGATGTGATGTATATGGGTTTCAAATAAATGCAATATTTTCACTTGGAGGAATATATAAATCGGTTTCCCACATTCGAGGCTTTGAAGTGTAGGAACATTCAAGTTAACTCTTTATTATGTGCTCTTTATGAGGCTAATGCGAAAACAACAAATCACATCTTCTTTGGTTGTGTTGTGGCGGCGATGGTCTGGCAATGGTTAGTGTTTTGTGCGGGATCTGTTAGAAATTCGCCTTTTTCATTCATTCAAGATTTGTTGGATATGCATAAAGAGTTGAATGTGGGATGTAGAGAATCGGAAGTTGTCTAAGGTATTGTAATTGTTATGTGCTAGAGGTTATGAAAAGCTAGAAATGAGAAGATTTATTCATGCAAGGAGATCAAAGTTGAACATATCTAGAAATAAGTCAATTGTTTGGGATTTAGAGTTCATCTTTCGAGCATAGGTAAAAAGGTATTTATCAAGATTATTTATATACTAGCGAACTAGTAAATGTAGGTATCGATTCGATTCATAAGGTAAAGGTTTGGTACCCGGAACCGGTATAGTAATTGAAAGAGAAAACCCAAAATATAAATACGTCATATGGCCAAAAGAATATCGACGTGTAATTTACATCGATCGACACTCACTAGAAAGAGTACCATAACCAATGTTGTTTCAGTTGGAATCGGTTCGGTTAGTCACAACATTGGTACCTTACTGATGTGTGGTAAAATACACATATTTGTCATGTGTAAAGTGTATAATTTAGGTATAGTTTTTATTTAGTTTTTAGTGTTATATTATATTATTTTGTGTTTTGCCAGGTCCAGGTGCAAATGAAACGAAAACGAGTAATAAGGAAATAACTAGCCAGTTGAAAAGAGTAGGACGTCAGTGACCGAATTAAAATTGCCGCTATTTTTCATGAGTGGATCGAACCCGCTATCTCTATGTTATCTTAAAAGGGTTGCAATCTATATATTATTGTTAATGTTAATATTGTTGGAGTTGACAAAGAAAGAAAAAAAGGGCCGTGATACATCTTCAGCCCAGCGGATTCAATATGATTATGATATTGGGCCATTTATCAATTATTTAATGCATGGAATTAAAAACCTAATTCATATAACGAATAATTCTTGGACGTGATCAGAGGGTGGACGCAAGTGGATAGGGTTTTTGGGCCTTTTATTAATTTTTTAGGATATATTAATACTAGAGTTAAATGCCCGGATAGTTCCTATGGTTTGCCCTTTTTTTCACCTTTAGTCCCTAACTTTCTAAAATTATAGTTATAGTCCCTAACTTTTCAATTTTCATTCTCGGATAGTCCATGTGCCTAACATCAGTTAGTTTTCTCAGTTAAGAGGGTGTGAAATGACAAAAATACCATTTTCTTAAAAAGGACAACCCATAGGGAGTATCCGGGCATTTAATAAATAAAAAATAAATATCTAATTAATAAGTCAAATTTCAAGTGGGACCCACAACCTACCCCACCCTCACCCTACCCCCTATCATCTTCTTCTTCTTATTCTTGACATCCATCACCCACCTGCAAATCACCACCATTCCTAACCATCACCACCATTCCCAACCATCACCACTACATTCATCACCCCTTCACTTTCACTTTCTTTAACACACCCCATCTTCTTCTTCTTCTTCCCATCTTTCAACAATACCCCAAACAACCTAAAGCAGTCTCCTTCATTATCGTCATCATCAACGTCACCACTGCCCACCACCGTTGTCTCACCAACCACCGTATCGCCACCAATGATGCGACTGATCTGCTCTGGCGACACCTTCACACACTCTGTCAGAAACGCCCCAAGACTGTCGCACTGCTTCTTCACCTCCGCAAGCTCTGTCGTCAGAACTTTCTTCTCCTTTTTCAATTTCTCGTTCTCGCCGGACAAGTTTTCAAGTTTTTCCGACGTCGGACGGTTGCCGGGGCCGAGATTGTTTGAGTCAGGTGACGAGGTTGAGCTGGAACCCAGGTCGTTTCCGACACTGGGGGGTAGGGAAGTGGAACCACCATCACCGGAAGATTTGGGTTTTGATGACGTCATTGTTTTCCGGCGGCGGATTTGGTTGAGAAGCTTCTTCTGGCCATGTTTGAAGTAGTCGTTGGAGAACTCCCATTTATCGGGAAGTGTTTTGTGGAACGCCTTTAGATATTTAAAATGAACTTTAGTCCCACTTGGTTTATGAAAATGACACTAATGGCACCCTTGGGAAAAGTTATAGGTTGTCTTGGGGGTGATGAATGTGGTAGTGATGGTTGGGAATGGTGGTGATTTGCAGGTGGTGATGGATGTTAAGAAGAAGAAGAAGATGATAGGGGTAGGGTGGGGTAGGTTGTGGGGCCCGCTTGAAATTTGATTTATTAATTAGATTTTTATTTTTTTTATTTATTAAATGCCCGGATAGTCCATGCGGTTTGCCATTTTTAAGGAAAGGGTATTTTTATCATTTCACACCCTCTTAACTGAGAACACTAACTGATGTTAGGCACAGGGACTATCCGGGAACGAAAACTGAAAAGTTGGGGACTATATCTATACTTTTAGAAAGTTGGGGACTAAAGGTGAAAAAATGGCAAACCACATGAGCTATCCGGCCATTTAACTCTTAATATTAATATCAAAACATAACCCTAATTCACCTACACATGAATCTAAAACATATCTATACTTTCTATAAAAGGAGAAATCTGAATTGCATAATAAAAGCTGATGTGGCAGCCATAGAGACTGTCCAACAATGCTTTTCTTATGTCATTATTCCATCATAAAGCTTAATTTAAAATACATTTAAAATTCAAACCTCTGCCCTTCATTCAAATTTCAAACCTCTGCACTTCATTCTAAATTCAAACATCTGCCTTCATTCTAAATTCAAACCTCTGGCCAGAATCAAAATTCAAAATTTTGGCTCCAGATTCAAAATTCAAACCATATATGTATAAAAAACAACAAGCCAGAACCTACGCACGGGGCCGTGCCTGCCGGGCATGGGGCCGTGCCCCACTCAAGATTCCTGAAGATAAAGACAAACAGAAGACGATAAGGGACACGGGGCCGTGTCTCCTAGACACGGGCGTGGTTAACTCTTAGATTTGCAAATATGGGTTCGTACAACAAGTACAAGAGCCATGGGGTCGTGCCGTTGACACACAGGGCCGTGTGTGCAGATGGACTGACAACAACATTAAATGAAGATAGAGAAGGAAAAGGACACGGGGCCGTGCCCACCAGGCACAGGGCCGTGTGAATTCACTGTTTTCAGCTATAAAAGGAGGTGCTTGGCTCACTTGCAACTCATCCCTTAGTAAACAATTTCTCTCACTTCCACCACCACAACAACATCATCTTCCACCATAATAGTTAAAGTTAGAGTGGGTAGTACTCTCGGGATCCAAGATCGATAGTAAGAGCTTTTGTCAAACTATGGCCATGCTTGGCTAATCTCTTACATCACTTGATGAAGACAAAATCTTTTATGTATTACTTTTGATTTCCAACATTTGGTCACTTTTTAATTGGATTTGTATCTTGCCTTTGCGTTGGCGGCGTTTTCGCGCCTTTCTTCAAGAAGGTCTAAATCCATTCTTCTTTCCTTTTCATTGTTTTGCTTTTCCATGGCAAGCATGCGCGGCGATGGAAGGCCAATTTTAGCTGGGATCACTGCCTCTGATCCGTATACAAGACTGAATGGGGTTTTTCCCGTACTGGTCTTTGGCATGGTACGATGGGCCCATAAGATGCTGGGGAGCTCATCGACCCATCCTCTGCGCGCTGTTCCAAGTCTCGCCTTTATGCCATCAACTATTTGTTTGTTGACACTCTCGACTTGGCCATTTGCTTGTGGGTGCGCCACAGAGGCAAAGTTGTGTTCGATATTCATTTCCTTAAACCACTTCTGAAGATCTTCCGAGGCGAAGTTGGTGTCGTTGTCGGAAATGATGCGCAATGGTAATCCGAATCTGCAAATAATATGTTCCCATATAAATTTGCGGATCACCATTGCTGTGGTTGAAGTTAACGCCTTGGCCTCAACCCACTTTGTGAAATAATCTACTGCCACGATAATGAATTTTACTGCGCTGGCGCGTCAGGAAATGGGCCAACAAGATCGATACCCCATTGCTGGAAGGGCCAAGCGGATGTGACCGGTACGAGTGGATTCTTTGGACTGAGGGATTTTGGCGCGTGGCGCTGACAAGCTGCGCATTTTCGTAATAATTCCACCGCGTCCACATGCATCCCTGGCCAATAATAGCCTGCGCTCATGATATTTGCTACTACCATGCGCGGTCCGGCGTGTATCCCACATAAGCCTTCGTGGATTTCCCTGACTAAGTACTGCGCATCTGTTTTGTCGACGCAGCGTAGGAGTGGTCCCATAAATGACTTTCGGTACAGAATTCCGTCTGCCATTTCATAATTTATTGCTTTGTTCTGGATCTTCCTAGCTTCCGCTTTTCCTTCTGGAAGTTTTCCATGCTGAAGGTACATGATGATCGAGGACATCCAGGATGGGTTGCCGACCTCAACGATGTTTACTTGCTTAAGAGGAACAAAAGGATTGGATAATACCTCGATGCGCACCTCCTTTGCTAGATGTCTGAAACTGGTGGCGGCCAATTTGCTCAGTGCATCCGCGTGCTTATTTTCACTTCTGTTTATGTGATTTATTTTGAACGTTTGGAATTGGCTGATTAACATCCGCGCTTGTTCCAGATATAACGCCATAGCTTCACCTTTTGCATCGTAGTGCCCATTAACTTGCTCGGCTACTAACTTTGAATCGACGTGAGCTTCAAGATTTTTTGCGCCCATTTTAAGCGCCAATCGTAGGCCTGCTAGAAATGCATCATATTCTGCCTCGTTGTTTGTGCTTCGGAAATCCAAGCGTATCGCATATGTAAGCTCGTGATCGTCTGGGCTAACCAATCGGAGGCCTGTGCCTGCTCCATCGTCGTTAGAAGCCCCGTCTGTGTGCAGCGTCCAGACCCTATCATCGAAAACTGGAACAGGGTTTTGGATTGCTTCACATTCCTGCACTTTGTCTATGGGGACTTCTATGGCGAAGTCCGCTAAAACTTGCCCTTTGATTGCTGGCCGCGGTCTATATAGGATATTGTATCCTCCTAGCTCGATGGCCCACTTAGTCAGTCTCCCCGCGACATCGGGTTTCGATAAAATTTGCCCCAAGTGATAGTTAGTGAGAACTGTAATAACATGACCTGAGAAGTACCGGCGAAGTCGTTGAGATGCATGCACTAGTGCGAGGACCAGTTTCTCTATCATTGAGTAGCGTGTTTCTGGGCCAGTGAGCATCTTGCTAATGTAGTAGATTGGGGTCTGGACATTCTCTCTTTCTACCATTAACACTGCACCGACCGCTACCTCTGCTGCGGACAAATACAAGATTAGCGGTTCTTTTTCTCGCGGCGCTGTTAGTGTTGGCAGCTGAATTAAACACTCCTTCATTTGTTTAAAGGCCATTTCTGCTTCTGGTGTCCACTGAAAGTGGCTTTTCTTGGCACAATTGCTCAGTGTGCTAATGAACGGGTAAGACTTTGCAGCATGATTTGCCAAGAATCTGTTCAAGGCTGCTAATCGTCCCGCGAGTCGTTGCATTTCTTTTATTGTTGCAAGTGACGACATCAGCTGGATGGCTTGCACCTTCTCCGGGTTAACTTTAAAACCGTCTCTTGTTACTATAAAGCCTAAAAACTTTCCCTCTTCCATCCCAAAGGAACACTTTGTTGGGTTAAGCTTCAGGTTAACACTGCTCAAAAAACCAAACGTACGCTGAATATTTGCGAGCATGGTTTCTTCTTCATGGCTCATGATGACGAGGTCATCCATATATACTTCGACTGTTTTACCAATGTCTTCCCCAAAGACTGTATCCATTAAGCGCTGGTAAGTAGCTCCTGCGTTACGGAGTCCAAAGGGCATTTTTGTATAGCAGAAGATTCCCTTGTCTGTGCGGAAGGCAGTCTTGTCTTCATCCTCCTCTTTCATTTGGACCTGATGATAGCCCTTATAACAGTCAAGAAAGTACTTCCAGTGAAATGATGCTAGAGAGTCAACTTTTTTGTCTATTTCTGGCAGCGCGTAGCAATCCTTTGGGCAGGCCTTATTGAGGTCTTTGAAGTCGACGCACATTCGCCATCCGCCGTTGTGTTTTTGTACCATTACTGTGTTAGCGACCCATGTATGGTACTGTACTTCGCGCAAGATTCCAGCGTTGAGTAACTCTGTTACTTGCTCGTTCATTGCTTCCGCCTTTTCTGCGCTGAGACTGCGTCTTCCTTGTGCTACAGGTTTCGCTGAGGGTCGGATGTTCAAGCAATGTTGCGCTATATCTCGTGGGACCCCAATCATGTCTGCTGGGCACCAGGCGAATATATCTTTATTGTTTGAAAGTAATTCTTTCAATTGTATTCGTATTGCCGGTGAGATGGCGTGCCCAAGTAAGATGGCCTGCTCTGGATATTCTTCGTTGAGGACCCATTTTTCCGGCTCATTTGGTGTCGATGGTTTGGCCACTTTTGCTGGTGGCTCATCGTCCACGTACATGACTTCCTTGCTTGAATATAGAATTTCTACTCCGGTTTCCGTTGGAAAGCCGCAAGCAGCGTGTGGGATGGATGTAATCATGCTGAATTCTCATTGTGATCTTCTCCCCAGCAATACGTCATGGCGCGACGTTGCTGGCATGACCATGAAATTTACTGTGACTGTGCGCGAATGCTCGCCATCAGAGAGAGTCACAGGAAATGCAATTTGTCCCAATGGAAACACAGCTTCGTTGCAGAAACCGGTAAGAGGGAAATCAACTGGCTCTAAACGTGCCTTATCTTCTGGATCTAGCTGTTTGAAACATTGTTCATAGATTATATCCATTGAGCTCCCTGGATCTATGAACATGTAGTCGGTTCTATAGTGACCAAAGATACCGGTGATAATTACTGGTCGTTCTTCCTGAGGGCCTCCGGGGACGACAGGAAATACGACTTGCTGCTCCCTCCAATGTTGATTATGGCTTCGTTTGTTCGGCCTTCGCGAGGGGCCTCCTTGTACCATGTTTATCTGCTTTGGTTCAGCTTCCTGACAGTTGGTATTATGACTGTTAGTTTGGATGTCCCACTGACAAGGTATCTGTGGGTCCAATACTACAGTGTCAATTTTATTTTTGCTTTCCTCCAGAGTATCAGATCTGATATCTGACGACTCAGATCTCTTGATTTGTGTGAGAATTTGGTTCATAGTGATCTGGAATATGTTGAACCAATATTCCGGAGTTCTTTCTAGGAGTGGATCTGATCGATGATGAATTCCCAAGGGGTCATTTCCTACTGAATGACTGTTGTTGTTTTCTTTAATTTCCATGATTCCGTCGATCTGGTCATCTCGGGTTTCAAAACCCTTCAATTCAGATCGAGGACTTGATGGATGAAGTGGTGAATTCTCTGTCATATGAAACAGAGAGTGAAAAAATTTGAAATCGAAACGAGGAAAAAACAGGTGAAACAGAGAAATCGGTGGGCGCCAATGAAGAAACACTGGATAAATGACCGGAATCAAATTATCCAGGGGGTTAGGTTCTGTATAGAAAGGATTGGTTCTCTCTCGCTTGATTCAAAGGGACGTATCTTCTTCTCCGATGAATACTGCAAAACAGAACACCGTCAGTCTCGCCACGGGGAGAAGAGAGGTTCTCTCCGTGACCACACTCCGGCGTGAGAATAAGTATGTGTTTATGAAGAAGAAGAAGTATTAGTGAAGTGAGTGTAACTTGAAGTTCATACCTGAATTACTCTCATATTTATAGCCAGGAGTTTGGGCGGGAAAACCTGTTAGTGAAATGTTAATGGAAGATGCTAACCCCGTAAGCGGTTATTTCCTTTCCCGTTAATCTTCTTGATTGGACGTGAAAGCACACGGATCGCCATTTAGATCAACGGATGGGGTGTTGACACATGGAAAGTGGGCAAGTGGAGGTTTCTCTCTAATTCCATGCCATCATCGTGATTTTAGGGTGGCCTGGGATGATGACACGTGTCCCAGACGGTTATAACCGTCTGGTAGTGCACGATTGAGTCTTCTAGAAGATTATTGCCATAATCCGGTGTGACTCCTTATCGTGTGGCATCGGTGTAGTAAATAATATCCAAGTTTGGGTATTATTTAAGCGGGAGTGATGTCCTGGGATTTTTATCCCTATTTGTTATGGAGAAAGGCGCAAGGACTTATGAATTTCCTTTTAGCGCGCAGGTGTTGTCTGCTGTTTTTCTTCTAAACTCTTTGTAGGACCAGTGCACGGCCGCGCAAGGTCTAAAGAGGGTTAAAAGACAAGGTTGTAGTATGGTCCCAAGTACTTGATATGAGGTTTTTGGGACCTTACCCCTTCAATAACTTACTTAATTATCTTTCAATAATCCGACCTTGCGGGACTGTATCCCTGCTAACTCAGACCAATATGGGTGACAGTAGCATTGCCTCCAAAAGAGGGACATGCCACTATAACTAAGATAATCTCTTAAAGAACCCAAAGTGCGGAAATCATCAAATGATACTTAAAAGATGAGTCGGAACCAAGTGATTCTTTCTTATTTATTTGTTACTTTTATTATTTTAGTTTCTTTCTTTATTTTACTTGTTTAAAAAACCTTTTCTCAAAATTTGGGTCGATAAGACGCTGACGATAAACCGGTATTAAAAGCACTTGGGTCCTTGGACGAACTCGGTATCTTACCATCACTATACTACGCCAATGATGGGTGCACTTGCCCTAATGTGTTGTAGAGAGTGATAGTTTATATGTACTCTTGGGTTTTAATGTACTTTTGTCGTCGGACCTACACCTAGGCCTCAATTCTAATGTCTGACTGCTTTCTGCAGTTCTGTTGACACGATGTGTCTTACCGGTGAGTTTACTAATATTTCTGACGCCACGCTCTCGTTTAAGCATAAAGCTATATTTTGTAGCACAAAATGTTCATGAATTCACTTGCATGGAATTCAGAAATTTATTTGTCTGGTAAACCAGATCGTGCACAGTCATTTAAGAACAAATTACTGTTCATTTCGTGTACGGAATGTACGGAAAAGTGACGGTTGTCACAGTCTCCCCCCGTTAAAAGAATTTCGTCCCGAAATTCAAGCGATGCCATCGGTCGCAGGGGAGTTGTGAAACCAATATGGTCACTTAGATTCATGATTTGTCTTCATGTTCCCATGAAATCTCTGGGTCATGTCATGAATTCTATCATACTCAAGTAAGTTGATCATGACTTTTCTGTATCTTGTGGACTCTTGGTCCATAACCTCAGCAGGTTTCTATAGTATCACGGACTCTAGGTCCAAAACCTCAATAGGTTTCTATAGTATCACGGACTCTAGGTCCAAAACCTCAACAGGTTTCTATAGTATCACGGACTCTAGGTCCAAAACCTCAATAGGTTTCTATAGTATCACGGACTCTTGGTCCAAAACCTCAACAGGTTTCTATAGTATTGCGGACTCTTGGTCCAAAACCTCAACATGTTTCTATAGTAATTCTTGTCGTTTGTCATTGACGTGAATCTTATTTGTGGGAACAACGACTGTTCCTTAAATCAGACTCCTCTACAGACTAGACACATGAATGTGTCGCGATCACTATTGATCTTTTTCTGGGAGTTTCATCTTGTGAACAATGGTTCTGATCCCTACACCGGGGATTCAACCTTTTCGTTTTTCAACTCACACTACGCCTTCTCTAGGCGAGGCTCTCATTTAAGTCATACTTCTTGTCTCATATTCTTACGATTTCTGTCGCTCATCGGCGTAATCTTTCTGTATTCTACGGGCTGTCCTGATATGATTACATATCTGAAGGATCTGGCCTCTAGTTTTCCTGGGCCATCTCGGGCCAGTTGATTGTTTATTTCTCGTCTCCGTTCATCATGACGGGAATTTACTCATTATGTTCCGTCTAAAGCTTTACACGAAGCGGTTTAGACGACGGTGTGATAGATACCGTTGTAGGAAAACTCCACTAAGGGCAAGTGAGTGTTCCGACTTTTCATCAAAGTTTATCACACAAGAACGTATTGTGTTCATACAGTCTGCATTGTTCAGCAGCTCAGTTCATATTCGAGTTCTTACGATCATCGGTGTGTTGCAACCCTTGTGATCAATAAAGACCGTGCAACGTTTTCTTTCAGGTAATGACGTCCAGTTGCGGCGCGCAATCACTGTATCTATCTCAAGGTCTCTTCTCATGATTCCTTAATCAATGTGCCGCGTATGCAAGGTCGTGGTCTCGTTGCATCGACGTACAATTGAGATTTTGTCGAGAGGCGTCACATCATTGCAACTCTAGCTCTTTAGCTCTTGGTTGCAAGGTTGGCGTGAATCTCGTTCTTATTCATCACGTACCTTAAAGTTTTCACTTTGCGAATTCGAAATCCGCTTTTCGTTATTACAGCATATAACTGTTCTATTCTCTAAGAGTTGCAAGGTAATTGTAGCTGTTGTTTACGACCTTCCTTGGTCATTGGCCATATAGGCATGTAGCCAATAAGTATGATCGTAATCCATCCGGGCATGGCTTACACGTTCGATTCATGAGGTCCATGAATATTGTCGATGCATGTGTTAAGCCAAATGGTATGACAAGGAACTCGTAATGCTCGAAGCGAGTCCTAAAGGTCGTTTTAGGGATATTTCCTCTTGTATTCACAGTGGAGGACATCTTGTCCTCAAGTTGATCTTTGAGTGGTAACTGGAACCTTACGATTGGCTCATTTGTGTCACCAGTCCCTGAGCAAAGGATTCTGATTCTCAATTTTCTGAAGTTTATGCAAAGTGGAGACTACCAACTTTCTCCTTGTCTCCTTAACTAGGGATGCTACATCCTTAATTTCCTCTGCCTGGCAGCTCTTGCAGTTATAACAGAGGTTCATGCTTCGCTGATGAAGCTAGTCGGTATGGCGTCATTCGTCACTGGTGCTGCTCCTGGCACGCGATTTATCCTAAACTCCTCTCGTCGCTACAGAGACGCTTTCCTGGCAAGTCTTCTGAAAAGGCTACTGGGACTTCTTCCTTCACGGGGATGTTCTCAGGCTCTGCAGTCTACTCGGAGGCGTTTCTATGCCTCTTCGACCAATGAGGAATGTCGTAGCTCTGTCGCCTTGTGGGGTCTATCATCCTTGCACCTATTGCAGGAAAGTTGGGTTTCATCATTCGCAAGAGGGATGCGTCTGATTTTCTCATATCAAACGACGTCAGCTGTATACTTGGATTTCCGATCCATGCTGACTATCATATTATGACTTCGCGAGTCAAGGGTAACAGAAGGTTCAGGCCTTCTGAGTCCCTAAAATATAATTCCTTACTTGCTTCATCGGCTTCACTAGCCTTCTATATGCCTATTTCGAAAGAATATGGGACGTCTATTTTATTTGAAACTAGGCAAGCAGTCTCTTATGTTCTAAGCATGCAAGGTTACAGTTGATGACAGTATCTATCAGAAAAAGATGCATAAGGTTGGTTAATAGGGAACGCACCCGTAACCGCATCTGGATCCTGGCGCGCTTCACGAGCTTCGATCGTGAAAACCCTTCTTTGCTTGCTTCTTCCTAGGGCAATCTTTCCTAACGTGCCCTGCTTTACCACATTTGTAGCAGCCTGGTATTCTCTTATTCCTTCCATCTGGGTCCTTCGCCCAACAGGCATCCTTGCTGTGCCCTTCTTTTCCACACTTTCCGCACGTAGGCCTTAGACATCGACCTTCATGGTGAAAAGTGCATTCCCCGCATCTCGGCTTAGTCCCCGAGTATATTTTACCACCAGCCTTATTAGTGGCTCCATCAGTTTTCCTTCCAGGCGGCGGGTTCACTTTCTTTCTTTTGCCTGTTTTAGAGCTTCCATAGTTGACTTGGGTGCTCATCTTTAGATTCGAAGACTTCCTCTTCTTATTGCCTGATGACTCCACATGAGTCTCTTTCTTGTTATCCTCAGATTCTGAAAATTTTCCCGCACGTAGAGCTTCTTCAGTAAGGGTGACACTCATATCGATAGCCTCTGCAATGGTTGAGGGCTTTGAGGTAGTAACCATGCTCCTGATCTGAGGTGCAAGTCCCCAAATGAATCGTTCAACCCTTTTGAATTCCGGTTTGACTAAGTAGAGGACGATCCTAGACAAGTCGTGAAATCATTGGATGTATTCAGGAATCTTCGGTCCATCCATTTTCAAGTTCCAGAACTCCACCTCAATCTTCTGGATTTCAGCCCTAGAACAGTATTTCTTTTCCATCATTTCCTTGAGCTCGTCCCAGCTTAGTGCATAAGCAGCATCCACACCAAGGGTTTGAACCTGAAGGTTCCACCAGGAGAGTGCGCCATCTACGAATAACCCTGAGATATAAGTAACACTCTGTCGGGGCGAACAGTTACTCATTCTTAGAATGGAGTCAGTCTTTTCTGTCCAACGAACAAATGCAACGGCACCTCCTGCGCCATCAAAATTCAATGGCTTGCAGTCCAGGAATTGTTTATAGGTGCAGCCAGTTGGAGGGTTATTTTCAGTAATGCCGTCGCTGAGCTTAGAGCGGAGGGCTTCATGTCGCGCAATTGCCTGTGAGATGCGTTCTTGCAGCTCGGCTTCTATCCTTGGCAACGTACCGGTGTTTGTGTCTTGCCTGGGCGACATTCTCTTCTGCCAAAATGGTATGAAGTAGGTTAGACAACATTCCAATTGTCTATGAGATACATAGCACCATAAGCCATTATGTAATCACCCAATTTCACATGTATATATAATCAATGTATAAGCGAGGAAACAGTTATTGAGCCTTCACATAGGCTTGCCAACTTGGCTTATTGTTTGAAATGAACTCGAGGCTACATCGCCTTGGTCATTCAAGTTTCAGTTATTTCCTGCTACATTGGTTTTCTTAGGTCTTTAGCTTTACTGGTGCGTATATTCCCCCTTTGATGGGGTTGTTTGCGTAGAGGTGATAGGGAGTGTATCATCGCTGATTCTTTCTGAATGTCATTCCACCTCTCTCGCTCAAATATCGTTTTCTCAAACGTCTCGTATGCAGGTAGAAGTGTCAGTCACGAAGTAGGCTAAGACAGGCTTCCTACTTTCTGACGTGCTAAAGCACTGATCTATGTGTTGTTCTACCAGATGAAGGTGAGGACACCTATAGGTTAATTTTGTATGGTTTTCATTAGCTCGGCCCGCAGAGTCCACCAGGATTCCTGTGCACTACAAGTCGTTATTACGTGGGCCCCCGTAATAATAAATTGTCTTGCACAGTTACCCCAATTTTCTCTCGTCCAGCAGATGATCAATCAAAGAGGGGACACTACTGTCCTTATACCTCTGTCATGGAAAGGACCATTGCAGTGGTCCACGCGCTAACACTCGTTGTTGTTACGCGCGAATAGGCACGATGATTAGATGAAGTAGGACTGGAGAGAATTCCTAGTAGTTGAAGGGGCACCTTCAAGAAAAACTTCATCTTCCTTTTCTGGTCGAGTATGTCGTCAATCTCGCTTCACATAAGCCGCAGGGATCTCGTCCCGTTGATTGAGAATTCGTTCAAGGTTGCCGCCTCTGCCTCGTCGTCATCACCGTAGTTAGGCATCTTCACGATCGAGAGGGAAGAGCAGCCATCTCCTACGGAAGGAAGCTCAGCATCTTGTTTGGTAATCACTCCCAGCCATGAGCTTTGCAAAGGACGCGAGGTCGGTAGCTTCATCGTGCGAGTCACGTATAGTAATAGGAGTCGGAGTCGAAAGTATATTTATTCACGTCAATAATCATTCCGTACACTTATTTGTATGTATGTATATCAATAACATATATGCTACTTAGCATAATCAAGCAATTTAATGCATTGTATCACGTATAACTCTCGTTTTTGGGGGGTCATTTTGTTTTTGGCAAGTCTAACTCGTGTAGACTATGCTTGGGTTGGCACCTTATTTTAAAGGTATTCCTCACTAATGTCCTTGCCTTGTCACTTTTTGAAAAGTGTCTGACTTGTGGATCTTGGCGCTTTCGTGAATGCAATGAAAATGTTTTTGTAAAATGATTTCGTGAGAGAACTCTAGTGATTGTAGTCTAGACTCGAGAAAGAATCCTAGTTCACTACAATCGAAGCTCTGATACCAAACTGTCACACCCTGTCTTTTGCGGAAGCGTATGATGTGTGACTAGCTTGTTATCATTGCATTCAATCGTAATAAACAACTACATGATCAAAACGATGTTCATCCATTTATGAAAATTTGAGTATTACAAACACTTGTTATTTAAGTTTTCAAAACACGACCTTTGACAAGGTTACCATTCAACAAAAGTGGATGACATCTAAACTTGTAGTCTACTTCTAGTTACGACACTTGCGCCCAAGATCCATCCTGTCACCTGAAATACATGTAATTTTGGAAAACATCAACATAAAGTTGAGCGAGTTCATGCGTTTTTGTATTTCACGTTTTTATACTTTGTATGAAAACATAGTATGTGTCATGTATAATTCAAGTTTTTCTTGAGTACCCCACGTACTCAAGTATAATTCCCGTTTTCTTGAGTACCCCACGTACTCAAGTATCATTTAGTTTTCTTGTGTACCTCACGTATTAAATGATTGTTTATACAAGGACATTAAGGCACGTGAGGACATAAGAGCATTAGTATTTTCTCCTTCAAGGCATGTGAGGACATAGGAGCATTAGTATTTTCTCCTTCAAGGCATGTGAGGACATAGGAGCATTAGTATTTTCTCCTTCAAGGCATGTGAGGACATAGGAGCATTAGTATTTTCTCCTTTAACTGTGTCGATTACCCTCGACTGTGTCGATTAACCTCGACTGCATCAATTTCCCTTGACTGTGTCGATTTCCCTCGACTGTGTCAATTAACCTCGACTGTGTCGATTTCCCTCGACTGGGACACCGAAGCACTCAAGAGGTCACATAAGGACCATGAGTGGGGCTCGGCCGTACCCGTTAGATCTAACCCTCGTCCCTAATTAAGTATTAATGGCATCTCAATATTTAGTTTAAGCTCACATGATCTAGTATTTTCTAGGCTTTTCTTAAAGCTCATCATATTGCACTCACCACGAGTGCTTCTCGTATTCTCAAATCATATTGCACTCGGTTCTCGTTCTCACCAAGAGTGCTTCTTGTATTTTTACCCTTTGTAAAAATTATAATATTTGTAACATGTATTTCACCCCCGAGAGTTATAAAACCAAAAATAGTTAGAGAAAAGGGGGAGCATGAACTCACAACTTTGCGTTCCTGTGCGTCGTAAACTTCACCGGATTTGCTTAATTAACGTCGTAACCTATACGCGTTTTCTTAACGTTAGTCACTAGACTTGCGTCGCACAAGTACAGTCACTCTCTTTTGTATTTGAATCGTTGTGTTAAAAATATTTTATATTTTTAACTAAGTATCCTACTTATATTATTTTCTCAAAAATTAATATAAGTATTTCATGTTTTGCACTTTGCACCCGAATTATGTACCTTGTATGTTGTATGTGTATTTTTATGTTTATACTCCTCATGAGTATTTAGTGTATTTTTAAGTCTTAATACACTAGCACGTATATCACATACTATATACACTTAGCACACAAGTTGGTGATCAAATAATATATATATTTTTCTCAAAATATACATACTTAATATCCATTTTTATTCTTGAAGAAATCCTCATTTCCTATCACCAAAAATTAGGGAAACCTTGGTAATGTTTTTAGGTATATTTTTAGGGGATAAGTTTCTCAAAAACTTATATTTTTCTAAGTGTCAAAATTTATAAAAATTTTGACAGAGTTTCCCCTAAAAATGGAGGTTTCCCATGTTTTCAAAACATGTGTTTATTTTCTTTTAAATCGTCAACAATCATCAACAACAATTATCAACAATAATCACTAATTTCTCCATTTCATGAACTTGAATATTTACAAAAATGTGTAGTAACTTACTAGCACATTTAGTAAGTCTTGTTACCTTTAAAAATAAGTTTAGTTTCTTAAAAACTTTATTTTTAAAGAATATGAAGTTTCACAACTTCTAGTCAAGATTCACAAAAATATTTCTTTGTTGAACTTCCTTGTTACACAAGTGTTTACACACTTGTTTATTTACTAAGAATACATTTAGTTCATGTAAGATCCGGGTTTTAAACAAGGCTAATATTTTTGCTTGGTTCTTCCGAAAAACCACTTGTAGATCTTTAGATCTACATGTTTAGAGTCTTATTTTACAAGAAAATTTACTTTTACTCAAGTTCATGTTTCATGGGTGGAAGGTTCATCATCTTTCACATCTCTAGCACAAACATACTACTAGTTCATGTTCTTGAACATGATCTAGTATGGTTAGATGATGATCCATCCCACTTCTAGCAACAAACAACATAAAATAATCACAACTAACCAAGATTTTCATGATTTACACCACTAGTTTCTTTTTATCCAACATATTCATCTTACTTCCAAGACTTTAAGTTATGATCTTGTGTGTTCTTGATTTTAACCGTTAAATCACCTATTAACCACTTTAAACAAGAACAAGAGGATGTTTTAGAACACTTACTACTAGCTCAAGGCTAGGGAAGTTCAAGAGTGCAAATGAGGTGGATAAAAGCAAATGGTGAAGGTCCTTCAAGATCCGCTTGCACCGAGCTTCGTTAGTGACCTTCTTACACCTTGAATCAAGCTTGGAATAGATGGATGGTGAGCAAAAATGGTGGATGGTTGGTGGTGGTGGTGAGCCGTGAGGTAGAGAGGGAGGAAGAGAGAGTTTTGTGAAGTTGGTGATGAGTGAGAATGAAACTTATGGTTTACTGTGTTATTCTTATAACCAAATCAAGGCTTTATCTAATGGGTTTAGTGTTCCTAAAGTGCCAACACAACCCATTAAAATATAGGAAAGAAATCCCATGAGGGATTTTGGTCTCCCAACCGTCCAACATAGGGGGGGGGGGTCTTGGTTACATTTCAACTCCAAGTTACATGATCTAGTTACATGTTAAATGTTAGATTTAGTGTTAAGTGTGTTTATTAAATATATAGTGTGTTAGGGTGTTCGGGGACCCTAACTAGCTTAGAAAAAATAAAAACAATGCTTCTAGCATTATTTTGGTGTTCCGGGTAATATCCGGTTATTCGGTTAGACACAGGTTCGTTAAAGTGCTAAATTACACTTTTTAGTGTCTTTTAAGTACCCTTCTTGTACCCTTTCAATTCCCAACACTTAGGGAAATATTCTGGATGATAAAACGAAATTTCTGCATAATATTCATATGTTTAAATGCTGAATTGAGCTGAATTATACAAAATTATGCACTTAAAGTGCGTTTCGGGTGCTTTTTAGTGCTTATTTTTGCTTTCGCAATGTCTATAAATTAAACCCTTATATGTACTCTTGGGTTTTAATGTACTTTTGTCGTCGGACCTACACCTAGGCCTCAATTCTAATGTCTGACTGCTTTCTGCAGTTCTGTTGACACGATGTGTCTTACCGGTGAGTTTACTAATATTTCTGACGCCACGCTCTCGTTTAAGCATAAAGCTATATTTTGTAGCACAAAATGTGCATGAATTCACTTGCATGGAATTCCGAAATTTATTTGTCTGGTAAACCAGATCGTGCACGGTCATTTAAGCACAAATTACTGTTCATTTCGTGTACGGAATGTACGGAAAAGTGACGGTTGTCACAGTAAAAACGTGTCCAATTATATAAAGACACGTGTCCTAAACTCTAAATATATGAAAGTTTGAGTTTAAAGGACTAAAGTTGACAAATGATGAAAATATGTATGCGAAGAGACTAAAAGTGTCAACATGCCAAACTTGTGTGTCACACCCCAACCGATGGCGGAATCATCGGGGCGCGGCACTAGGCGAATCAGATTGCTCAAGAGAATCCATAACAACTATATTGCGATAATATTTAATACATTCGTTATCCCATACTAACAAATAATACAATCTCATAAGTTATCACACATTTCTTGTCCTCTCGAACAATACAAATCCGACAACCTAGATTTTAGTGGAGTTTCTAGACTTCCTAGCTTGATTTGATATAGCATGCGATCTAACCTGCAACATACGTTAAGATATTTGTCAATACAAAAGTATTGGCGAGTATACAGGTTTGATATGTATGGTGTAATAGATTAAAACGTGTAGCGAATTTCCACATGCATAAACGTAACACACGACATATATACTCACAAAGCCGATACTACCAACTAAGTCCTCGATGCTCGAATATGCGATGGCAAACTAGACCCCGTCGGGCGCAATAGTACTATACTAGTCGTGGTGGGACGTCACGAGTATAAGCCCTAGCACATATGCAACTAGCGTCACGTATATCTATGCATAACAGTTATTCGCAAGTGATAATTCGATTGATTAAATAATTCGTTTGATAAGTTCGATTTGTTAAAAACGTATATTACACCCAGAATGCGATTAAAAAGGGTTCAAGTATACTCACAGTGTGCGTTTAGCGAGAATACAACTTGATTGGATCGGTTGCGAGTGCGTCTACGTTGAATCATTGAGCGGTAATGTAAACGATGCACGATTAAGCAGGAATAGCGTCAAAATGTTAGTTATCCGGTCAGATGGTGCTCATCCGGTAGGATGGGCCCATCCGTTCGGATGACATGTTGGTTTGGGTCGGATGGCTGTCATCCGGTCGGATGACGGGCTATCCGATCGGATGACCTGTGCTTGGATCGGATGACATGGACTTGGTTCGGATGACAGTCATCCGGTCGGATGACATGCTATCCGATCGGATGGCATGTGGTCCGTTCGGATGACATGTTATCTGGTCGGATAACATGTCTGTTTTTGCGTTCCGATTAACGGTTTTTGGGTGTTTTCGGAAGAAGTACGTGTGGTTTCACTGGGATAGTGTAATTTCGTATTAACAGTTGAAATTTCATCAGGTCCGACCTGTTCTAACGGCCGGGAATCACCCCGTTCCATCAGATCTGGCCGTTCTTGACGGTTTCTCATGTTTAACTCGAAATCGCACAGTTCCTTGGTTAAATACATAGATTTAGGTGAGATTTGTTATCAAAACACGTGGAAATCGCCCAGATCTGAGTCGTTTATGGTGGGATGAGGTCACAACTTGAAGTTCATATGAACTCTTGGTGACATCACCTTAAAACACCTCAAATCAGTAGACTTCACGGTTAGAAATTGAGTTTTAAAAGACAGAACGATGTAGAATTGAGTGTAGATCATAGAAGTACAAGTTTTTAGGTTGAAATCTTACCGGAATCGCGATGAATCGAGAGAAAAGGGTCTTGAAGCGTGTTTAGTTGAGTGGGAGCTGTCACATCACTTTTAAGTGATGTGACGGGCTATTTATAGGCAAAAGTGGAGAATGGAAATACTGGGTCGGATGGCCCATCCGTTCGGATGAGGCCCATCCGTTCGGATGGCCACTCCGACGCGGGGGATTTCTTCGTTTTTCGAGCGTTGCGATAGCTTTTGGAGTACGCGCTTTCTATAGTTAGTTTATATCATTATTATATATGTATATATATCACTAGGGGTCGTATTTACGTATCCATATTTCAAAGTTTCGATATAACAATCGGTTTCCGTTTCGAGTGTGCGATTAGTAGCGACGTTTCACGGCCATCAAGGAGGGTAGTATAGGTCCTTTCTTGATGTCATCGTGAACGTTATCGTGAGTTGTGCCACAATGACTGACGGGGTACCACTCACTCGTATTTTCATCATTGTCACGACGACTGGAGCTATAGCACTCACCCGAGAGTCTTTGTTAGCGTTAATTGTCTGCGTTTCGACACATCACGGCCACCGAGGAGGGTAGAAAAGGTCCTCACTCAATGTCATCGTGAGTGTTAGTGTTTGTGATGTGATATAGTGATAATGTATTGCGAAAATATGCGATTACCCTTCGAATAGCGATATATGCGATATAGCTACATTATGATCCGAATCTCTGGTGTTAGGCGTAACGAGTATATCGAGTAGTAACAACGCACGAAAGTGCGGGTTGTTACAGTCTCCCCTGCTTTAGGAAATTTCGTCCCGAAATTAATCCAACAGGTAGACTTTTGAGAGTTGATCCTGCATAAGTAGCGATACAGCGAGTGATTTGACCGTGAGTTGACCGGCGAGAGCATTTCGACTAAGAGGGATCGATAGCGAGAAGGCGATGTGAAGACAAAAGTAATATCCCACGAGTTGGCGTTCCAAAGTACCTCGTGTCGTGGGAATTCGTTAGTTTGATGCGATTGATATTTTAAAGAACTTGAAAGGTTTCTTATGACGTAGAATTAACTGAGTCGATCGTTAATCAACGTTACAAGAAGCGTTCGTTTTTCGATAATCAAAAGGAATTTTGGATGGAAATCTCGAAAAGTTTTCCTTTTAACGTATGGCAAACTGAGTTGATGTTAACCAACGTTGCAAGGAAGTTTAAGTTTTACACATTTTAAGGAATTTGAAGATGAAAACTGATGTTACGAAAACTCTCACACGACATGGGTTCAGCTGAACTTGATGCTGAACCAGCGTCTCAAGAAAGTCTTGTTTTTGATATTGATATTGAAATTGGTTTTGAGGAAAAATTGGACTCATGAAAGCTCCCCTTGGACATGGAGTTAAGCTAGTTCGATGTTACCTCCACATCGTGAGGAATTTCACTTGTCCCATAGTTTTAATAAAAGTTTTATAAAAATCAGTTTTTAACCGTTTAAAAAAGACAATTTAGCATCGAGCCCCCACTTGGCACCTTCCCACGGAAGTTCGTTAATATGATTAAAACATTTATATATAGGAAGTACCAGCGGCGTATCCACCATGTTTTTCCCATATTACTTCCGTTTCGTGAGGCGGTGTCATGTGCGCCGATACGACACGGATAGAATTGCGCTCACTCGGTCCAATCGATAGAAAGTCAGACCGAGTAGAAGATAGAATCGAATAGGTTAAGCCGGCAAGTTAAATTGCGAACGTAGCTACAACAGCGTGCGCGAGTAGCCTGATGACACAAAACATTTATGTGTCGTGTCTGGGTAGGCGTCGAACGATAAGCGATAAGCGAATAACGCGTTTTCGATTTGATTCCACATTTAACCCACATGGCATGTTTCCACGAGAGTTTGCTAACATGACGAAACACTATGTTTAACCAGGTTAGTTTTGCCTCGTGAAGCGGTGTCATGTGTACTAACACCACACAGACTGCAATGAACACCAAGCGAGCGATAAGCGGTACGCGATACACGAATAAGCGGTAGACTACACACGATAAGCGATAAGCGATTAGATGATTTAAGCGAATAACACAACACAACACCAGTAATGACGGCGGCGATAAACGAATTACGATAATCGGCAGTTGTTGCGTGCAAGCGATGGAGGTACACGCGATTTATGCGATTCGATTTGATTGATTAACACCTCAGAGTTTACTAACATCAGACCCCACATGGCCTGTTTCCATGAAAGCCCGTTGATATGACTAAAACACCTTGCTTTAACCATATGAGCTTCATCTCGTGAAGCGAGGTCATGCGTGCTAACTTAACACAAATATCACAGATAACGGTATAGCGATAGATTGATACACAACAAATGATATAGATTCACATAATAAGCGATAGAGATTGCGAGATACACATGATAATCGGTTGCGATTAGTCGAGTTTTGTTTCGAATAAGCTTAACGTTACGTTGCGACCCATCACGGTTATCGAGGAGGGTAGAATAGGTCCTCACTCAACAATGTCGTGAGCGTTTATGTACTCGATGAGATTGATTGCTACAGACTTTTGACCAGTCTTGCGTTGATGCAATTGTCCTGTGAGGTAGACTCTCCAGAGTCCATCGACGAGGCGATTGCATTGCGGTTGCAGACTTACGACAAGTCTTTCGGTGATGTGGTTTGTTACGCCTTCCGATTGAGTGTAGTGTGTTGAAAATAATCACAATAGTATAATAGGTCTAACAACGTTCAACTCCACGTGGCACTTTCTTCACGGAACTTTGGTAGTATGATAAAGCACACCTTGCTTGACCCCTACTACTTAGATCCCGTGGTTTGGTGTCATACTTCGTCGTAACGCTTATGGCACCTTAGAATTTACTACGATCTCCGTACACTGACCCAAATAATCCCGTGTGCACCCGTGATTAATCGTTCCTTGCACGTTTATCGTACCTCGTTCTAAGAGTGTAGTGAGGGTAAAACACATTATTTCGTGATATAGTATGCGTGTGAATCTAGTCTAAGTGCGATGATTGGAGAGTGGGAGGAAAAACGAAACGAGAGTTAACGTTATGCATAGTGGCAATATTGAGTAATAGAGTAGGTTCAAAACTTAGAAATTAACGTCGAAAATCGTATCATTACAACTTTATCCTACGCTTTCCAGATGTTTAAGGTTGAAGACTTTTGCTGGAGTTGTTGTGGTTGTACTCAAATTCGCGGTTCGATGCGGCAGTTGCGGGTGAAGTGACCGTAACGGTTGCAGTTATTGCAATAGCGACAGTCAGCCCCAATTGGATGATGATAGATACATGAGTAACACTGGGGATGAGCTCCAGTGTAAGCTCGTTTTGGAAACACCGGAACTGCTTGAAGAGGTTTTGGTTGCAGTAGTTCGGTTGTTGGTGAGCTCGGGCTTGAGATCTTTCGTTTGCGGCTGGGATTGTCGGTGTCTTGCGAAGAGGTGTCGTCGTTGGAGGATTCGTCTGAGGACTCACTTGCAGAGTCTTTGGCCGAGTTGTCGGAAGATCCGTCGGCAGATTTGTCAGAAGAATCGGTTGCAGATTCGTCAGAAGAATCGTTAGCAGATTCGTCAGAAGAATCGTCAGCAGATTCATCAGGGGAATCGTCGACAGGATCGTCTGAATAATTGATGGCGATTGCTTGATAAACTTGCTTGACAGGATTCTTGGAGGAAGACTCTTCCATGAGTCGTTTGTTATTGATTTCTGCGGCTAAGCGGTAGGTTTCTTCGATGGTAGCTGGTCTTGCAGCTTCGACAAAATCACCCACACACTCCGACAAGCCACGAATGTACTTCGCGATGGCCTTTTCTGAAGTGTTGACTTGACCTGGGCAGATTATGCTAAGCTGTTTGAACCTTGTGGTGTAGCCAGCATTGTCACCTTCGACTTGCTTGATTTTCCAAAATTCGTCTTCCAATTTCTGAATCTCATGGGGAGGGCAGTATTCCTTCTTCATGAGCTCTTTCAGCTCATCCCAGGAGAGAGCATATGCCGCGGAGATCCCACGTTTGTTGCGTTCGGTGGTCCACCAGTCGAGTGCTCGCGATTGAAATACTCCAGTAGCGCAAGTAGTACGGAAACTATCGGGACACCCACTTTGACGAAGGGTAACTTCGATAGAGTCGAACCACTGGAGTAGTTGAGAAACACCTCCTTCACCCGTGAAGACCATCGGGTCACAGGCTTTGAAGTGTTTGTAGAGGAAAGCAGATTGCGGCTCTTCTGTCTTAACGTCTCCGGAAGTTCGAGAGTTGATAAGAGAGTGCACTCGTGTGGCAATCTGAGGAATGACTTTGACCACTTCCCTGGTCACAAGTGAAGCAATCCTCTTTTCGCCCCTTCGTTTGGCTCGTCTCTTTGCTAACATTCTCGAAGTAGAGTTGTTGGAAGGCATCTAGACAGAAAGAGACTTGGAGTGAGATTCGATCATAATGATTTTTGAGTTTTGTGATGCGATTGAGCGTGTTCAAAACTTGATGCGATAGTATAATAGTAATGCGAATTACATAGGAGTCAAATAGGAGACACGAAATTCCTAAGTTCTCACACAATGACTTGTTGTTTATACGTATATATATGTATTTATATATTGTAATTTGTAATCATACACATACAGGTCGACTTAGAATATGCGAGGGCGCGTTGAGGTGAGAAAACGAGTGTGAAGGCGATAGATTATGCATTAGTTTTGTTGCGAACATTCGGGTTTCGTTTTAGATTGCGATGGCTGTGCGATTTGTGCATTTATAAAACAGGGAGTGAAAATCGTTAAATCGAGGAATTGATAACGCGTAAAGTTTCAAAATACACAACGTAATTAAGTTCCAACCATTTGTAAAATCGGCGGTTCGTATGATAGAGTGCCTTGGGTGTTTAGGCGTCGACTACCCAAGGTAACCCAACTATATTCAACAAGTTCGAGCATGCGCATTGACCTAGAAGACTTCATGCTTCCACTGGGATGCAGCTCATGGCATTCGTTTTCCTAGTCATCGCGTGGCTCGAGTTATCGTGATAGTCGAGTCCTTGGTGAGAGCTTTTTGAAAACCAATTTATGGAGTGGAACGGCTTATTAAGGTACGGGTTTCACCCCTGACTTAACAGCTTCGTTCCCAATTGTGGTTATGCTCTTCGAATAAATTCGTGAGTTCCACTAGACTTCGAGATGGAGACTTTCATCGAGATGTGGATGTCACTCCTAACTCGATGAAAGGTTCTCGTGCTAGAAAAATGCGCTGAGTGAGCGATCTCGTCGAGAGTTCTTGGTTTGCACACCTGATCTCGACTGGATCACTCGGTTTTGTTATGCGAGTATTTCAAAACATGTGTATTGTGTCAGCCTTAGGAAAGGCTAAGTAGTATTTCAGCCTTAGGGAAGGCTTCTTCGTGTGAAGCTGTAGTACGCGGTGTTCACACAAAGTTGTAGCTTTTAGCAATTTCGATTGAGAGTATCAAGTAGGCCCGATACAACCCTACTGGGTTCGTACGAGTCGGCCTGTTGGTACTTAGACTATAGACTAGGTCAATTTCTAAGACGTCGACCTAGACTAGGTCGAGTCTGGCCTAATTCCCTATAGTTATGGCTCTGATACCAATCTGTCACACCCCAACCGATGGCGGAATCATCGGGGCGCGGCACTAGGCGAATCAGATTGCTCAAGAGAATCCATAACAACTATATTGCGATAATATTTAATACATTCGTTATCCCATACTAACAAATAATACAATCTCATAAGTTATCACATATTTCTTGTCCTCTCGAACAATACAAATCCGACAACCTAGATTTTAGTGGAGTTTCTAGACTTCCTAGCTTGATTTGATATAGCCTGCGATCTAACCTGCAACATACGTTAAAATATTTGTCAATACAAAAGTATTGGCGAGTATACAGGTTTAATATGTATGGTGTAATAGATTAAAACGTGTAGCGAATTTCCACATGCATAAACGTAACACACAACATATATACTCACAAAGCCGATACTACCAACTAAGTCCTCGATGCTCGAATATGCGATGGCAAACTAGACCCCGTCGGGCGCAATAGTACTATACTAGTCGTGGTGGGACGTCGCGAGTATAAGCCCTAGCACATATGCAACTAGCATCACGTATATCTATGCATAACAGTTATTCGCAAGTGATAATTCGATTGATTAAATAATTCGTTTGATAAGTTCGATTTGTTAAAAACGTATGTTACACCCAGAATGCGATTAAAAATGGTTCAAGTATACTCACAGTGCACGTTTAGCGAGAATACAACTTGATTGGATCGGTTGCGAGTGCGTCTGCGTTGAATCATTGAGCGGTAATGTAAACGATGCACGATTAAGCAAGAACAACGTCAAAATGTTAGTTATCCGGTCGGATGGTGCTCATCCGGTCGGATGGGCCCATCCATTCGGATGACATGTTGGTTTGGGTCGGATGGCTGTCATCCGGTCGGATGACAGGCTATCCGATCGGATGACCTGTGCTTGGATCGGATGACATGGACTTGGTTCGGATGACAGTCATCCGGTCGGATGACATGCTATCCGATCGGATGACATGCTATCCGATCGGATGGCATGTGGTCCGTTCGGATGACATGTTATCTGGTCGGATAACATGTCTGTTTTTGCGTTCCGATTAACGGTTTTTGGGTGTTTTCGGAAGAAGTACGTGTGGTTTCACTGGGATAGTGTAATTTCGTATTAACAGTTGAAATTTCATCGATTCTGACCCGTTCTAACGGCCGGGAATCACCACGTTCCATCAGATCTGGCCGTTCTTGACGGTTTCTCATGTTTAACTCGAAATCGCACAGTTCCTTGGTTAAATACATAGATTTAGGTGAGATTTGTTATCAAAACATGTGGAAATCGCCCAGATCTGAGTCGTTTATGGTGGGATGAGGTCACAACTTGAAGTTCATATGAACTCTTGGTGACATCACCTTAAAACACCTCAAATCAGTAGATTTCACGGTTAGAAATTGAGTTTTAAAAGACAGAACGATGTAGAATTGAGTGTAGATCATAGAAGTACAAGTTTTTAGGTTGAAATCTTACCGGAATCGCGAGGAATCGAGAGAAAAGGGTCTTGAAGCGTGTTTGGTCGAGTGGGAGCTGTCACATCACTGTTTAAGTGATGTGACGGGCTATTTATAGGCAAAAGTGGAGAAGGGAAATACTGGGTCGGATGGCCCATCCGTTCGGATGAGGCTGTCCATTCGGATGGCCACTCCGGCGCGGGGGATTTCTTCGTTTTTCGAGCGTTGCGATAGCTTTTGGAGTACGCGCTTTCTATAGTTAGTTTATATCATTATTATATATGTATATATATCACTAGGGGTCGTATTTACGTATCCATATTTCAAATTTTCGATATAACAATCGGTTTCCGTTTCGAGTGTGCGATTAGTAGCGACGTTTCACGGCCATCAAGGAGGGTAGTATAGGTCCTTTCTTGATGTCATCGTGAACGTTATCGTGAGTTGTGCCACAATGACTGACGAGGTACCACTCACTCGTATTGTCATCATCGTCACGACGACTGGAGCTATAGCACTCACCCGAGAGTCTTTGTTAGCGTTAATTGTCTGCGTTTCGACACATCACGGCCACCGAGGAGGGTAGAATAGGTCCTCACTCAATGTCATCGTGAGTGTTAGTGTTTGTGATGTGCTATAGTGATAATGTATTGCGAAAATATGCGATTACCCTTCGAATAGCGATATATGCGATATAGTTACATTATGATCCGAATCTCTGGTGTTAGGCATAACGAGTATATCGAGTAGTAACAACGCACGAAAGTGCGGGTTGTTACATTGTGCCTCTGAATGACCACACACGAAGAATATATTCCTAAACGAGTAATAATTTGGATGTAAGAAGCCGTTTATGAAAATAATTGAAAGATTATAAACTATAGGGGTTAAACGTGTCAACATGTTAATTCTTACCTCTGAGTGACCTTTTAACGAACCCGAGGCTTCGTAATATTCAAATATACTCTCAAGAATAAGTGATATCAGTTTCGCATGGTTTCGAGATCGTTATGCAAGTTTTCAAGAACTTGGATTAAAATCGTCAATGTATAGAAACTTATGTTATCGGTAATCGTTTAACAAAACCAGGCCTAACGAAGTTTGGTTATACTCCCATGAACCTCTACAAACTAACTACAAGGGCCTTTTATGCCAAAAACTAAGTTAAATAAAGTTACAAGGAACCACGGACTGAAACTGTCAACAGCAGAAACATTTTAACCTGACATCAAGTTTGTCGCGGGGCGCGTAGACCCCCCTTAAGTCCTATGCGGCCCGCGACAGACGCCCAGTTCTGCAAATTTTTGACAGCTGCTGGTTGCAGCCTGTTCCACCGCCTTAAACCCTCCAAACTCGATACCAGGAGCATGTTAACGGTTTTAGAATACTACTAGGACACATGTTATCATCTGGGATCACTCCAAAACACCTGCTTTGATCTTGTTCCATGGCATTTACCTATAAAAAGGGTCTTATGTTGAACATTTCATTTGCTCATCACACTTAAAACATTCACAACTCTCTCTTTGGTGGTTCCTGATTAAGAAGGGAGCTCAAGTTTGTAGAAAAGATAGCTAGAACCCTTTGTAAGTGTCTTAGTCCTTTCTTTAGTTCATTTTTATAGTTTAAAAACCGAAAAGTTAAAGTTATCGTAAATTAGCTTTGACCTTCAGTTTAAACTCAAATGGTCTAGCCACTGTCCGAAATGAATGTGGTTATGTGACCATAATTAGGTAGGTGATTAACCCTTAAAAGGGCACCTCCTAATTATTCTGTTTGCTTAGTTAATTGTCGGGTCAAACTATTAAGTTAAAAAGTCAAACTGACCAGAATTTGAAATAATAATCATAACTAACAATGCAGAGGTTATAAATTATATTTTATCACTCTAATAACTTGGTAATTATTATTAGAACACATTTAAGCATGTTCAACCTGACAATTATCAGTTTAGGGTCGGTTCACAACCGTAAGTCGCAAAAGCTTGACTTTTGCTTTGACTTTCAGTTCTGACCCGATTGAGCTTAATTCTTCCATGTTTTAAGCTTCCATTAGGACCACGTTATATTTTAGTATAACCCTATGGAGTTATATTACCTGGTCCTTAGTATTCTGTATTATATGCTAATCTCCGTTAATATGCTTATAAATGCCCATTTTGCCCTTTTGACATATAAACGAGATTTTTGAAAATGTGAGAGGGCAGAAACCTTTATTACTGATATATAAGTATGTCCCGAAAATTTAACATCAGTTTCGGGTCTCAAACAGAAGTTATGCTCGATATCGTAAATTCAAAGTTTTTATTAATTAAATTACGCTATCTTGCATAAGACATGTTTAAACATGGATTTTGACCCAAAACTCATTGCCTAATGTTAAGATATTATTTTTAGGGATTTTTAGGATTGTTGGTGAGATTATAAACTGACCATATCATTGAGTTTTTGTATAAATCGATAAATGACGATAATACCCTTTTCGTGCATAAAATGATATTAACATATGATTTGAATGCCAAACCTTTTCCTACTGATATTATACATTAAATAAAATATTTTGAACACTTGAGACTGATCAAAATCTCAGATTTTCATAAACATCTTAATTATCGTCAAATAGCGACTTTTACGCTAATTAGGTGCATAGTATGGTTTAAAACCATATTAAACACCTAAGACTTGTTACCCACTAAATTTCAAAATAATTTTAAATATTATTACAGTGGGTATAAGTCATGAACTCAGACTTCCAAAAATGTCCTTAAAAGCATATGTAAAATGACCAAAATACCCTTTCGAGGCATAGTTTGGCCATAAATGGTAAATCTCACATATGTATGATATCTTACTGATGTAATGTGACAAAATAAATATTTTTACTGAATGTTTTAGACCAGAACCTCAGTTTATTATAAAATCTCTTTTATAAACATTAAAATGACCAAAATACCCCTACGGGACTTAAATTGGTTTTAAATACTTTTTGGGCATATATGTTAACATCCTACTGATGTATTAACATATTCTAAGCATAATAACATTTGAGACCTGTATATAATTCATTTGGTTACCCGTTATGCATTTATGCGTTCGGATCGGTTTATGTAACTAGTTTACATAAAATAGCCGAAACGGATTTAACCTTATCATTAAATCTTCAAAATCCAGAATGTGTTTAGTTTACCCATATTATACAAGTATCCAAACTTGTCGGGTCTAAACCACATTCTATTCCGGTCTCCGCTTTATCTAGCGTTTAGAACCGTAAAGTATCTTTCAAACTAACCGGTCTAAGTCTTTGACTTAAATAAAGAACCGTTAGTATCCTAATAGGTTAATAAACCTTCTATACAGATTGAGTAGCTTCAGTAGAAGGTATTTTCATAAAGCTTTAGGAAATATACGGCTGAGTTACTTCTTACACATCTAGCTCAGGTAAATACTTTTAACTTATTTTCCCTTATACGGGCTTGGGATACAGTATTATAATAATACCGATTGGTCGGGTATGAAATCATTTAATTGGATTGTGATTAATAAATTTACATAACCCGTTTTAATCTGTTTTGTTTGATAACATAAACATTGGGGATTAATACGACCGTGTCCTGGATATACTCGGCTCATTTCATTTGAAAATGGCCACGACCTATGCACGGGGTGTAGGTATACACTCGACAGATGCAAATGCTAAATAACCCACATGTTGGGGATAACTCCTTTGTGGGTTCTATAAGTGGTGAGTCGGTTAATCATGACCGGCTTCCAAACCGGCCCCATATGTATGACAAACATATAAAACTGTATACAAGATTATCTTAAATAATTGTCCCAAGATTATAAATGGTTTGTGCCTTGTGCACTTAAATCAATTTTCATAAATGTTTTCAAATGAGTCAGTTAATTGTATTTACCAGTGTAAACTGACGTATTTTCCAAAGACTAAGTGGCAGGTACCTCAAGTAATTAGGCTGGAGCTACTTGGTATCAAATAAGAGGATCTTGCAAATCCTTAGATTCATGGAGTCTGTTATTTTAGTTTCTTGTATTTTATTTTAGGATCCGCCTGTGGATCTCTATTACAACCAAGTCTGTATATTCTTTTATTTGGACACTCGGACACTATGGTTTGTAATAGTAATTTTCACCAAGCCTTCTGCTGTGCTATTATATTGTGTATATTGACTATGATGATATCAACTACGTCACGATACTCCCCCCGGGCCCACCGGTAATATTTGGAAATATCTGGGTGTGACAGGTTGGTATCAGAGCCAACATTGAGTGAATTAAACACAAGCCTTTTGTGTTTAATCTCAATGACACAATAAGCACATTCCTTAGACTTCCGAGTCTAGGCAAATGACCTAGGATTTATTCTTAACTTTTCCTTTCGTCGTTTATGTTTTGTTTTACTTGTTTTGATAGGTTTGCTAATTGAAAATGCCACCGCGCGTTCGAGGAAAAGGAAAAGGTCCTATGAGGGGAGGACCATCAAGCCATGCGAGACCCTCTCACAGGCGCACTCCATCCGCGTCCTTTTCTAGCTCTGATTCGCGAGACCATTGGGGACATTCATTTGAGCCCGTGAGATACTCGGTCTCGTTAAGTTCTTCACCATCATTTCACCCTTCCTTTGGGCCGCCTATTCAAGACGAGCCCCAACATTCACACCATTCCCAAGATTCTCACCATTCTCACCATTCACACCATTCATACCACTCTTGACACTCTCATTCTTTTCATCATTCTGACTCCACTTATTCCCCGGCCCAATTTAACCCAAACGACTATTTTAACGAACCATTGGGTTACAATCCATTAGGAACCGAGGACCACTTCTCCCAAGAGATGGAGATGGATGACGATCCTGATCCAGAGCCGCCAACCGGGACACCAACTCACCCCATCAGTATCTCCAGCGGTTCTCCTTACCAAGGATTGCCATATCAAGGCCCCGACTCATGGGCCGAAAGGTGGAACAAGTATGAATGGGAATATACCCCTTCATTTCATAACTCTGCTACTCAACCTCCATTGGAGGAGCCGTATCTTCAAGCGGTTACTCCACCGCCTTTACCCGTTGAGGAACCACCTCAACAACCACCACAACCACCTCCCGAGACACCTAGGCGAAGGAGGAATGCACGGATGTCCATGCGAGGGGGACCAAGATTTAGTTCCCCTCAAGCTTCAAGCACATACCCTCCTATTCCCGAAGATCCACAGATGGGTGGACCTTCGTATACGGTGCCGGAAGATGATCCCCCGCCAGTTACTTTTGCACCACCGCCACCGCCAGTGGGTTTTGAAAACCCAATACCAACATACCCAGCTTCATCTGGGTATAACCCATTTAAATATCCAACTCCTACGGATTATGGATATCAAGCCCCTGCGCAAGATCCATATCTTGAGGCAGCACAATTTAATGCACTTTATCCTTCACCATTTCCTCCAGTTTACCCAATTGGATTTCCAGTGCAAGGGTATCAATACCCACCTTATCAACAACAACCTCCTCCTCCTCAACAAATTCAAACTCAACAAATTCTGCAGAGGTTGGACCAGGTTGAGCAAAAAGCGGACGGAACAAATAAAAAGCGTAACAAATTTCTCAAGGGCTTTGCGAACCTCATAAAAGGCAAAAAGAAGTAGAAGTTTGTTTTATTTTATTTTGTATTGTAATTTCAATCAAGTCCCTGCGAGGACATTTTATTTTCTGTACTTAGTCCCTGCGTGGACTTATTTCTTTTTCTGTAGTCCCTGCGTGGACAGTGTGTTTATTTCAAGACCTGTTTAGGGCATTATTGTAATAGTATAGTATTTTAATGGAATTTCTTTTTGAGATTTTAAATGTGTATTTTTATTACATCATCATGCAATATCATTTCAATTTTAATTGATCTGCCAAAGAAAAATTTCAAAAAGAAGTTCTTAAAGGTATAACCTAGCCAAAATATTAATGGCTATGATGGTACAACTTTTTTAAGACAATAATTCCCTGTTAACGTCTGAAAACATGTTAACATTCCTGGTTGTGTGACCTGAGAGACCACACTAGCTTCCAAATGTACTTGGATCTTTCCAAGCCATATTCATAGCCTATATGATCAATACGAATCATGGCTATTAAACATCAATATGATGTATACATCAAAACATCCAATTGAGATATGTGCCTATGGACAAAGGTGTATTTATGACAATGATAGTTTCATATTATAAACTTCTTGTCAAAAGGGCGATGATCTATGTTCGACCCTTAAAGACCACTGATCCAAGAGATCATTGGTTGTGTTTTAATCGTCCTTGTGACAAGACCTTTTGTGCCGTCTAAATGTCCTTCGAGACGAGCCTTTTTTGCTATCTGAAATTGTCTTTTATGACATTGACAAGTTGTGACTTAAGCCCCTGTCTAATAAATATAAAGGATTATATCCTGTTGATTGCCAATAATGGTTCAATTGTAACCTAGGTAAATCAAAATCAAATAGATTCTTACTTGTTATTTAAAATGGTCTATATGGTTTATTAATACCATGACCATCTAATCATCAATGCGATGATTCATTATATAATCTAAATACATCATTATTGTTTGATTTAGTACTCAAATCATGGCTGGCTCTGACGAAGCAAACAGTCATCCTGTGGAAGGAAACAATAATACCAGGATAAATGTTACTGGTGCTGAGTTACAAGCGATGATTGACACAGTAGTTGCTCAAGCTGTGGACAAAATATTCAAGGAGCCGAGCAATGTTCGGTCCAAAACTCATACGAAGTCCCTATCACATTCGCATACACTAAAGAAGGATGAGTCTTAACACTCATCTAATCATAAAAATGAACCAAAGAGACAGTTTGTCCTCGATCAGACTCCCAGGTACAACAAGGGTTGTACCTATAAATATTTCGTCTCCTGTAAACCAAGAGATTTCATGGGAGAAAAGGGAGCAATCGACTGTATAAAGTGATTGGATGAAATGGAAACTGTGATTGACATCAGTGGGTGTGCTAAGGAAGACATCGTCAAGTTTGTATCTCAGTCTTTCAAGGGTGACGCCCTAACATGGTGGAAAGCCTTGGTGCAATCCACTGGAAAGGTCCCTCTGTATAACCTTTCATGGAATAAGTTTGTTGAACTTGTGAAGGACACTTACTGTCCTTAGCATGAAGTGGAAAGGATAGAGACTGACTTCCTCACTCTGGTGATGAAGGATTTGGATTGTAGGTCTTATGTGACCAGTTTCAACTCAATATCGAGACTTGTGCCATATTTGGTCACCCCAGAACCCAAACGCATTGCCCGTTTTATCGGTGGTTTAGCCCCAGAGGTTAAAGGAAATGTCAAGGCTTCTAAGCCTGCTACTTATAGATCTACTGTAGATCTATCTTTGTCCCTTACTCTCGATGTTGTAAGGAGTAGGGCAAAGAAAACCACCGATGAAGGGAAAAGAAAGAGGGAGGATGACCAGTCCCATCATTCGAACAAAAAGAATAAAGGGAACTCTGGTTCCAAGAAAGGGCAGTCGGGTGACAAGCCCAGGTGCAAAACTTGTAACAAGAGGCACTTTGGAAAGTGCAATCAGGACCCACAAGCTAAACCTTGTGGGATCTGCAAGAAGAAAGGGCACAAGACTGTAGAGTGCCGAAACCTCAAGGATGCGACCTGCTACGGTTGCAACGAAAAGGGGCACATCAAGACAAATTGCCCTAAAAATGCTAAGAAGCTTGATGAGGCAAAGAAAACCAATGCAAGGGTCTTTCAGATGAACGCTAGGGAGGCGGTGAGTGACGAGAACGTTATAACTGGTACCTTCCTCATTAATGATATCTATGCTAGAGTTTTATTTGATTCAGGTGCTGATAAGTCGTTTGTAGACCATAAGTTTAGTAAGATACTGAATCTGCCTATTAAAACTCTAGCATAAAATATGAGGTAGAACTCGCAGGCGGTACCTTAGAAACAGCTTCAACTCTTCTTGATGGATGCTTTATATCCATTAAGAATCATTCTATCCCGCTATCCCTCTTGCCAATGAAATTAGCTGGGTTTGATGTAGTTTTAGGCATGGATTAGTTGTCGCATAACCAAGCCCAAATTGCCTGCGATAAGAAGTTAGTTAACATCAAAACCCCTTCTGGTGAATATTCAAGGAGATACACATTATGGGTTGCCCGATAATGTGTCTATACTAAAAGCCTCGAGGTGTCTAAAGAACGGATGTGTCATTTACATGGCACAAGTGACTGTTGATGAACCAAAACCCAAGATTGAAGATATCCCAATTATTTCTGAATACCCTGATGTCTTTCCTGATGAATTACCTGGATTACCTCCTGAGAGGCAAGTTGAATTCAGGATAGACATTCTTCCAGGATCTGCACCAATTGCACGAGCTCCTTACCGTCTAGCGCCTACTGAAATGAAAGAGCTCAGGACTCAATTGGATGACTTACTAGAAAAGGGTTTTATACAACCCAACTCTTCGACTTGGGGAGCTCCTATTTTGTTTGTGAAAAAGAAGGATGGATCAATGCGTTTATGCATTGATTATCAAGAGTTAAATAAGGTAACGATCAAGAATCGTTATCCTTTGCCCAGGATCGACGACTTATTTGACCAACTCCAAGGGGCAAGCTTCTTCTCGAAGATCGATTTGAGATCAGGATATCATCAACTAAAGGTTCGAATAGAAGATGTACCTAAGACAGCGTTCAGAACGAGGTATGGCCACTATTAGTTTTTAGTGACGCCTTTCGGGCTCACTAATGCACCTGCAGCATTCATGGACCTCATGAATAGAGTCTGCAAGCCATACCTAGATAAGTTTATCATTGTCTTTATAGATGACATACTTATTTATTCTAGTAATCAAGTTGATCATGAGAAACACCTTCGTTGTATCTTAGGATTGCTTCGACAGGAGAAGCTGTATGCTAAATTCTCCAAGTGTGAGTTCTGGCTTCGCGAAGTCCAATTCCTTGGACATGTTGTGAGTGAGCATGGTATCCAAGTAGATCCCGCTAAAATAGAGGCCATCATGAACTGGGAGGCACCTAAAACACCTACGGAGATTCGCAGCTTTCTGGGATTAGCTGGCTATTATAGAAGATTCATTGAGAACTTCTCACGGATAGCTGCACAATTGACTTCTCTGACCCGCAAGAATGTAAAATTTGATTGGGGTCCAAAACAACAAGAATTCCTTGAGATTCTTAAACAGAAATTGAGCAATGCTCCAGTGTTGACATTACCCGAAGGAATAGAAGAGTTTGTCATGTACTGTGATGCTTCACACACCGGTATGGGATGTGTACTTATGCAAAGAGGCAAGGTAATTGCCTATGCATCACGACAATTAAAGGTGCACGAAAATAATTAAACCACCCACGATTTGGAGTTGGGTGCCATTGTATTTGCACTAAAGTTATGGAGACATTACTTATATGGAACTAAATGTGTGATATATTCGGATCACAAAAGTCTCCAACACTTATTCAACCAAAGGATCTCAATATGAGACAGCGCCGTTGGATGGAGACTCTAAATGACTACGAATGTGAAATTCGCTACCATCCTTGCAAAGCGAATGTAGTCGCTGATGCTCTAAGCCGAAAGGAAAGAGTCAAACCTATAAGGATTAATGCCAAAAGCATCGAACTTAAGAATAGCCCGAATGAAAGGCTGTTAGTTGCTCAGAAGGAAGCTATTTTGGAAGCTAACCTTTCAAGTGAAAAGTTAGGTGTAACTGCTGAACAGTTAGCACCTGGAAAGGATGGAATCCTCAGACTGAATGGTAGGATCTGGGTTCCTATTCATGGAGGGCTTCGAGATATAATCCTCCAGGAAGCTCATAATTCCAAATACTCAGTTCACCCTGGAGGTGACAAAATGTACCAAGCTTTGAAAGCAAATTATTGGTGGATAGGTTTGAAGAAATCTATAGCCACACATGCAGCAAAATGTCTGACTTGTGCTCAGATTAAAGCTGAACATCAAAAGCCGTCAGGTCTGCTACAACAGCCAGAACTTCCCACATGGAAGTGGGAGATGGTAACCATGGATTTTATAACCAAGCTACCTAAAACAAGGCATGGAAGTGATACTATATGGGTCATAGTTGACAGACTGACTAAGTCAGCACACTTCTTACCCATCAAGGAGACTCATAGCTCCGACAAGCTAGCTCAGTTATATGTGGATGAGATTGTATCTCTCCATGGAATGCCGGTATCTATTATATCCGATAGAGATACTAGATACACCTCTCATTTTTGGAAAAGCTTCCAACAATCATTAGGCACTCGTTTGAATTTTAGTACTGCTTACCATCCTCAAACAGATGGACAAAGTGAGCGTACAATTCAAACTTTGGAAGACATGCTTCGAGCATGTGTTATTTATTTGGGAGGTAGCTGGGATGACCACCTACCTTTGATCGAGTTCTCCTATAATAACAGTTATCATACTAGCATTCAGGCTGCGCCTTTTGAGGCGTTGTATGGAAGGAAATGCAGAACGCCTATTTGTTGGGCAGAAGTAGGAGAAGCTCAGTTATCAGGACCAGATATAGTCCTTGAAACAACGGACAAGATTGTCCAAATTCATGATCGCCTGAAAGCTGCCAGGGATAGGCAGAAAAGTTATGCTGATAAAAGGCGAAAACCTCTAAAGTTTGAGGTAGGCGACAAAGTCTTACTGAAAGTGTCACCCTGGAAAGGTGTGATGTGCTTTGGTAAGAAGGGCAAGCTAAGCCCAAGGTATATTGGACCATTCGAGATCATCGAATGTGTCGGCAGTGTAGCTTATAAGCTAAACTTGCCTGAGGAGCTGAGTGGAATTCACAATGTGTTCCACATCTGTAACCTAAAGAAATGTCTAGCTGATGAATCGCTAGCAATGTCTCATAAAGACGTACAGATTGATGAAAGCCTGAGGTTTGTTGAAAGACCTATATCGATCGAGGATCGACAGGTTAAAAAGCTCCGAAGGAAGCACGTGCCTATAGTGAAGGTTAAATGGGATGCCCGTAGAGGCCCTGAATATACGTGGGAAGTTGAGTCCACTATGCGACAGAAGTACCCTCACTTGTTTCAATAAATCTCGGGGTCGAGATTTCTTTTAAGGGGGTGAGGATGTAACACCACGTAAAAACGTGTCCAATTATATAAAGACACGTGTCCTAAACTCTAAATATGTGAAAGTTTGAGTTTAAAGGACTAAAGTTGACAAACGATGAAAATATTTATGCGAAGAGACTAAAAGTGTCAACATGCCAAACTTGTGCCTCTGAATGACCACACACGAAGAATATATTCCTAAACGAGTAATAATTTGGATGAAAGAAGCCGTTTATGAAAATAATCGAAAGATTATAAACTACAGGGGTTAAACATGTCAACATGTTAATTCTTACCTCTGAGTGACCTTTTAACGAACTTGAGGCTTTGTAATATTCAAATATACTCTCAAGAATAAGTGATATCAGTTTCGCATGGTTTCGAGATCGTTATGCAAGTTTTCAAGAACTTGGGTTAAAAGCGTCAATGTATAGAAACTTATGTTATCGGTAACCGTTTAACGAAACCAGGCCTAACGAAGTTTGGTTATACTCCCATGAACCTCTACAAACTAACTACAAGGGCCTTTTATGCCAAAAACTAAGTTTAAATAAAGTTACAAGGAACCACGGACTGAAACTGTCAACAGCTGAAACATTTTAACCTGACATCAAGGTTGTCGCGGGGCGCGTAGACCCCCCTTAAGTCCTACGCGGCCCGCGACAGACGCCCAGTTCTGCAAATTTTTGACAGCTGCTGGTTGCAGCCTGTTCCACCGCCTTAAACCCTCCAAACTCGATACCAGGAGCATGTTAACGGTTTTAGAATACTACTAGGACACATGTTATCATCTGGGATCACTCCAAAACACCTGCTTTGATCTTGTTCCATGGCATTTACCTATAAAAAGGGTCTTGTGTTGAACATTTCATTTGCTCATCACACTCAAAACATTCACAACTCTCTCTCTCTGGTGGTTCCTGATTAAGAAGGGAGCTCAAGTTTCTAGAAAAGATAGCTAGGGCCCTTTGTAAGTGTCTTAGTCCTTTCTTTAGTTCAGTTTTATAGTTTAAAAACCGAAAAGTCAAAGTTATCGTAAATTAGCTTTGACCTTCGGTTTAAACTCAAATGGTCCAGCCACTGTCCGAAATGAATGTGGTTATGTGACCATAATTAGGTAGGTGATTAACCCTTAAAAGGGCACCTCCTAATTATTTCGTTTGCTTAGTTAATTGTCGGGTCAAACTATTAAGTTAAAAAGTCAAACTGACCAGAATTTGAAATAATAATCATAACTAACAATGCAGAGGTTATAAATTATATTTTATCACTCTAATAACTTGGTAATTATTATTAGAACACGTTTAAGCATGTTCAACCCGACAATTATCAGTTTAGGGTCGGTTCACAACCGAAAGTCGCAAAAGCTTGACTTTTGCTTTGACTTTCAGTTCTGACCCGATTGAGCTTAATTCTTCCTTGTTTTAAGCTTCCATTAGGACCACATTATGTTGTAGTATAACCCTCTGGAGTTATATTACCTGGTCCTATGCTAATCTCCGTTAATATGCTTATAAATGCCCATTTTGCCCTTTTGACATATAAACGAGATTTTTGAAAATGTGAGAGGGCAGAAACCTTTATTACTGATATATAAGTATGTCCTGAAAATTTGAAATCAGTTTCTGGTCTCAAACAGAAGTTATGCTCGATATCGCAAATTGAAAGTTTTTATTAATTAAATTACGCTATCTTGCATAAGACATGTTTAAACATGGATTTTGACCCAAAACTTATTACCTACTATTAAGATATTTTTTTACAGGGATTTTTAGGATTTTTGTTCAGATTATAAACTGACCATATCATTGAGTTCCTGTATAAATTGGTAAATGACGATAATACCCTCCTAACGAAGTTATGCTAGAGGAATTCTGCCCTCCTCACAAACGTCAAAAGCTGGAAGATGAATTTTGGCACATACAGCAGAAGGATGGTGACAATGCTGGTCTCACTGCTCGTTTCAAACAGCTCAGCATTATCTGTCCCGATCAAGTCAAGACTCCCGACATGACGATCAAGAAGTACATCCGAGCTTTACCCGACTGCATTGCTGATTTCGTGCAAGCGGCTAAGACTACGACGATCGAGGAAACCTATCTGCTAGCCGCTGAGATCAATGACAAACGGGTTAAGGCTGGTGTCTGGGATAAGACTTCGAAGCATCTGCATCAAGCTACTACTGCCACACCAACTGTTGAACCCACCTCATCGAGCAACAAGAGGAAGAACAAGAGAAAGAACAGCTCCAGCAACAAGAATTGTGCAATCACTGCTGCACCAGTTCAAGTCGTACCTGCCCAACAGCGTCAAGTAGCAGCGCCTGTGGCCAATGCACCGCCCGCAAAGCGTGCATACACTGGGCCACACCCGCTCTGCCCTACTAGCACCTACCACCACCCAACTGCCATTGCTTGCCGTTACTGTGCTCATTGCAACGTCTACGGTCATTTTACAGCCAATTTCCGTATTCGTCAAGCTCCTGCCAACCAAGCTCTACTCACTGCCCCACAGGGTCAACAAGCTCCTCCGGCACCCGCAGTCAAAGCCAGAACCTGCTTCGCATGTGGCGACCCGAACCATTTCGCCAACATGTGCCCGAACAAGGCTGTGAAACAAGAGCCTCAGCAACAGCAGCCACAGCAACAACAGCAACAATAGACCGCACGCGCCAGAACTTTCAACCTCAACGTGCGTCAAGCCCAGGCCGACAACAACGTGGTCAATGGTACGTTCCTTGTGAATGGTATTTATGCTTCGTGTTTGTTTGATACCGGAACCGATAATTGTTTTGTGTCACTCAAATTTGAGAAACTCCTTAGTCGTAAACGTTCCCAACTCTCCTCGATATTCGATGTGGAAGTCGCTACCGGAAGAACCGTCACTGTCAATTCTGTTCTCCGTGATTGTACTCTTGAGCTCAACAATCACATCTTTTCGATCGACCTTATTCCGATGCAACTCGGAAGCTTTGACGTCATAATAGGCATGGACTTTCTTCGAGAAAACCATGCTGAAGTTGTATGCTTCGACAAGATGATCCGATTTTCGCTCGCAAATGGTGACTTATTGTGTGTATATGGCGATACTACTTCAAAGGGGCTCAAGCTTATGTCATGTATCCAAGCCAGCAAGTATCTCCGCAAGGAATACAGGGCTTTCCTGGCGAACATTGTAGTAGCGGAGAAGGAAAAGAAAGAGAAGAAGGAAGTGAAAGACGTTCCCGTGGTTCGAGATTTTCCTAATGTTTTTCCAGAGGATCTTCCCGGATTACCTCCAAGACGTGATATCGACTTTCGTATCGATCTCATTCCTGGAGCCAATCCTATTGCCAAAGCACCTTATCGACTCGCGCCGTCCGAAATGCGTGAACTCTCAACCCAACTCCAGGAATTACTTGAGAAAGGCTTCATTCGCCCAAGCATCTCTCCCTGGGGCGCGCCAGTCCTCTTCATCAAAAAGAAGGACGGGTCGTTCAGGATGTGCATCGACTATCGGGAATTGAATAAGTTAACTATCAAGAACCACTATCCCCTACCTCGCATCGACGATTTGTTTGATCAACTACAAGGCACTACGTGTTTTTCAAAGATCGATCTACGTTCAGGATATCACCAGCTGTGTATACAAGAAGAGGATATACCCAAAACCGCGTTTCGTACTCGATACGGCCATTACGAATTCGTTGTCATGCCTTTTGGTTTAACCAACGCACCAGCAGTCTTCATGGATCTGATGAATCGCGTGTGTAAACCATATCGCGATCGTTTCGTCATCGTATTTATCGACGACGTCTTGATCTATTCCAAATCGAAGGCCGAACACGCGCAACATCTACGTTTGGTCCTCGAGCTACTCCAGGGGAACCAACTCTATGTCAAGTTCTCCAAGTGCGAATTTTGGTTAGAGGAAGTCCAGTTTCTGGGTCACATTGTTAATAGTCAAGGCATCCACGTCGACCCCGCAAAGATTGAAGCTGTCAAGAGCTGGGTTACGCCTAAGAACCCGTCTGAAGTCCGCTCCTTTCTCGGACTAGCGGGCTATTATCGACGATTTATCGAAGGATTCTCGAAGATTGCCGTACCGCTTACCTCTCTTACTCATAAAGACAAGCCTTTTGTTTGGGGAACCAAACAAGAGTCTGCCTTTCAAACCCTCAAACACATGCTTTGCAATGCTCCTGTTCTCACATTGCCTGACGGAAACAATGATTTCATTGTCTACTGTGATGCTTCCAACCTTGGTCTCGGCTGTGTTCTTATGCAACGGGACAAGGTCATAGCTTACGCATCTCGTCAGCTCAAAATCCACGAGAAGTACTATACAACCCATTATCTCGAGCTAGGCGCGGTTGTTTTTGCATTAAAGATTTGGCGACACTACCTGTATGGTACTAAGTGTACGATCTTCACCGATCATAGGAGCCTACAACATATCTTTAATCAAAAGGAACTTAATATGCGTCAACGCCGATGGGTAGAACTTCTCAACGATTACGACTGTGAGATTCGTTATCACCCAGGCAAAGCAAATGTTGTTGCCGACGCACTTAGCAGACGGAGCTACCTGCTCAGCACTCGTAATGTTCAAGCCCAGCACGACCTCGAAACTCTCATCCGCAACGCTCAACACGCATGTTTCAACGAACGCACCTTGAAGAAAGAAAGAATCTACCACGATGGAGCCCAACTTGTGAGCAAATCAAACGGGATATTCCACTTTTTAGACCGAATTTGGATTCCCAAGCGAACCGATTTGCGACAGATTCTGATGGACGAAGCCCACAAGTCCAGATACTCTATTCATCCCGGTGCAGACAAGATGTACCAGGACCTTCGTTATAAGTACTGGTGGCCGGGGAAGAAAAGGGATATCGCTCTCTATGTCGGGAAATGCCTAACTTGTGCTAGAGTCAAGGCTGAACATCAAAGACCCTCTGGCTTACTCGAACAACCACCAATTCGTATGTGGAAGTGGGAGAGCATAGCTATGGATTTCGTAACCAAGCTTCCACCCACGTCATCAGGTCACGACAGCATATGGGTTGTGGTCGACCGTTTGACTAAATCAGCTCACTTTCTGCCCATAGGAGAAGACTACAAGGTAGAACGATTAGCCCGAATCTACACCGACGAGATCATTTGTAATCATGGGACGCCTCGTGACATCATCTCTGATCGTGATGCTCGGTTTACTTCATGATTGTGGGAAACGTTTCAAACGGCACTCGGTACAACGCTTAATCTAAGTACTGCTTTCCACCCACAAACCGACGGTCAGACTGAAAGAACGATTCGTACTCTTGAAGACATGCTCCGATCCTGTGTTTTAGACTTCAGTGGTAATTGGGATAAATACCTGCCATTGGTCGAATTCTCGTATAATAACAGCTATCATTCTAGCATCGAGATGGCACCTTTCGAGGCATTATACGGAAGAAGATGTCGGTCGCCTATTGTGTGGCACGAGATCGGTCATTCGCAACTAACCGGTCCTGAGCTATTACAAGAAACGACAGACAAAATTTTCCAAATCCGAGACAACCTGGTGAAAGCTCGGGATCGACAGAAAGTTTACGCCGATAAAAAGCGCAAGCCCCGTGAATTTGGCGTTGATGACTACGTACTCCTAAAGGTATCACCTTGGAAGGGTGTGGTCCGATTCGGCAAGAAAGGGAAACTCGCGCCTCGATACGTTGGACCTTTTAAGATTCTGGAAAGGATCGGAAAAGTCGCCTACAGACTCGAACTACCGGAGGAACTTAGCAACGTCCACCCGACTTTCCACGTGTCAAACCTCCGAAAGTGCATCGCCGACCATGACTTACATGTCTCTCTAGACGATCTACAAGTGAACGAAACATTACACTTCGTGGAAAAGCCTGTCGAAATCATGGATCGCCAAACCAAGCAGCTCAGACGCTCACGCATTCCTATTGTGAAGGTCCGATGGGAAGGCAAACGAGGCGCAGAGTTCACTTGGGAACTCGAAAGCGACATGAAGGCAAAGTACCCGCAGTTGTTCCAGGAGAAAGTCTAGATAGAGAAAGTCCTCACGTGATTCATGGCGGTTGTAGCAGCTTCCAGCTTAATTTCGGGACGAAATTTCCTAAACATGGGGAGGATGTAACACCCCGTGTTTTCGTAAGTGAAAGTCAAAGTCAAGGTCAAAGTCAACGACCGATTTCGCGCAACTTGACTTGTAGAAATGTCTTTATTTTATTTGTATTATGTGGAGTAAGTGTCGTTCATTGCAATAATCGATGAGTATTAATCATATTTCAATCGAACTACGACTGTGAACTATAGGAAGTAACAATGCGATAAAGTTAATCAACTAACAATCAGGCTAAGTTAAACGAATCGACATCAATTCGCAACTCGAGCTACGTATTCTTACTTATCATTATACGTGTGTGTGTGCCTTACGTGTTAACTGTGCATGTTTATTTATGATATGTTGTGATAATCAAGCGAACTCAATCGAACTCGAAATCTAACTCTAATGCAATCGAACTCGAACTCGAATCACAAATCGAACCAGGATAGATAGTGGAAAAGAGATTATGCTAGATACGAAGTGGTTGAGACTGAAAGTAATTTGACTAGGAAACCCTATCGAATCGAGCCGCGCGCAATCATAATCGAAATATCGAAAAATCGTCGCGCGAAACACTCAAAAGGTGCAACCGATCGATCAGGCTCCCAGCCGATCGAACAACCAGCCGAACGGACTGCTGTCCGATCGGACAGGCTGTCCGATCGAGCTGCCAGCCGATCGGCCAGCCCTTTCCTCTTTTGTCATCCTATAAATACCTCTGTCATTGTCATTCTTTCCACTTTTGGAAACCTCTGTTCGACCAGCACGCACAACTCGCCTTTTCTCAGATTTCTCTCGATTCCGGTAAGTTTTCGTCCTAAATCTTGTACTTTCTTGATCTATACACACTCCTACACCTTTCTATCTTTCAAATCTAAACTTTTAACCGTGAAATCATTAAGAATCAAGTGTTCTAGGATGATGTCATCATGGGTTCCTGAAGAACTTCATGTTTTGGCCTCAATCCACCAAGAATAACTTGGATCTAGCCGATTTCCACATAAACAAACAAGGATCTTTTATAGATCTGAACATATACATGGTGAAAAGGAGTGAAGGATGGATTTTCCCAACTTTCTTTAGCTCTTTTCACTCGAACCAGTAGAAACGGAACCTGAGCCGGGTTACAAATCACTTCAGTGGTTATACGGCTCAAGATCTGGATTCTATCCACGAGGTTAACCGACTCCGGGTTAAATGTTAAACTTCGTTTCGAACAGACCACCGACCGGATTTGGGTGATTCCTGTCCGACCCGGGAAACCAAGTAAGAACGAGGCATCTATGGTTTTACTCGCTGTAAAAAATACCTCGATAAAACGACAAACAAACAGAATAACCAAAGTGTTAGACTCAAGGCTGATCATGTCAGGATGCTAACCGATCGGACTGCTGTCCGGACGGACGGCCAACCGATTGGATAGTCAGCCGATCGACTGGCCAGCCGATCGGCTAGCACATGGTCCCACACAATCAACTTGTTTTGGAGAATGGTGTTGAACGAGCTGTTGTTCGATCGAACTACTGTTCGATCGGATTACTCTTCGGATCATGAGATACTATGCTTCAATACTTAATCAATTTTCAACATGTTCAATGCACTAGAAGTGCCACCCGATCGAACTGCCTTCCGATCAGGTGACGCCCTGTTGTCCGATCGAACAGCAGTTATGCTGCTCGATCGATCAACCATCCGATCCACTGAACAACACCTTGCAATCCATTAAAGTAGTTGACTATTGTTGACTTGCCAACCGATCGAACACCTGTCCGATTCAAAGGCTAAACCTTGAAATTCTGTTGAATGCCTAACCGATCGGGCTGCCGGCCGATCGAACAGCCGTCCGATCGACCGACCTGAAAGGCAAAGGTACTTCAATGTTTTCAAAATGCTACATCGAAAACTTCAAAGGTCAAGCCATCATACACAAACACATCCTTCTAAAAGGAAGGAACAATCCACTCGTACAGCCATCCGATCGGCCTACCGACCGACCGAACAGCAGACCGTACGGACTGTCAGCCGAACGGTCAGCCGTCCGATCGAACTGCCGTCCGATCGACCAGCTGTCCGACTTCTCAATACTTGTTTCCTGTTTTACGTTTCACTTATCGTTATGCTAACGAATCTATTCTGGCTAACCGTATTCGCTAAGCGCTCCCTTCAATCCATAAATCACTGTGAGTATACTCGATCCCTTTTTGCTTTAAGTACTTTTGGTGTATTACATACGTTACGAATATTCAAACTACAACTATCACACTACTCAAACTATTTGAACGCTAACCGTTAATGCATGTTATACGTGGCTCATGAATGCTTGTTTGTTATGTTTACACATGGAATGCTGTCTACCTGCCTTAGCAACGATAGTACTATAGTTTGGACTTAGCACCCGTTCACACGAGGGTTGTTAAGGATCTTTTACTTGCATGAATTACGGTGGTAATCATGTATTGCGAACTGCCTCGGGCAGTCAACCCGCAGTCATTGGTATCGATGGATCTATGTCGATAACTAACGTGCTTCATTTCACTATGTGTACGTGCTGGTTATGCGTAAACGAATTCGAACTCTATATGCTATTATCAAACTTGTATGCTCACCTTTACATTCTATGTATTGACTTTATTTTAACGTATGTGACAGGTGCTTAGGAAGTTTACATGCTTAGCATGCTGTGAACTTGAGGCTAGGAAAGGTCTAGGATGCTCTCTGCGCTGTGATGAAATCGAAGCTAGGAAATGGGGTCCTAGAAACCAATAAATAAACTATTTTGTTTGAATCTGAGTTGTCGGAACATGATATTTGTCTTGATGTTTATCTGTAATAATTTGTTTACTATTTGAGACATGGTATGGGACATGTTAACTTAAATTAAATGGTAATGATAGTTGCTATGGAAACTTCTGGACAATCTGTTTCGCTCAGTGCCATGCCCCGATGATTCTGCCATCGGTTGGGGTGTGACATTGATGGTGAGGATGTATATATTTCATGATATATTGATGGGTTAGTATAAGCATGCTTTAATCTCGCTGGGTCGTTAGCTGGTTTCAAATCTCGTCGCCGGATGTTGTGGCTGCCGGAGGTGGTTGGTAAGTGGCGGTAGTGATGGCAGCCGTAGGTGATAGGGTTTAAAGAGGTGATAAGAAGCTGTTTATTTTGTGTGTATAAATAATAACTAAATTCTTAGTAAGGGTAATTTAGTCTTTTTACATCAACTTAACTTAATTTAACTGAGAAAACTAACGTCCATCCACTCCAGGGACTATCCGAGTAAAAAATTTTCAAACCATAGGGACCATGGGTGTAATTTCCAAAAGTTGGGGACTATAGGTGTTATTTTACAAAATTACAGGAACTATCCGTGCATTTTACTCTTTATTAATTAGTTGAATTTAATGTTTTAATTTTAATTTTGAGTAAATTGCCATTTTAGTCCCTGAGTTTTGTCCAAATTTGCCACTTTGATCCAAATATTTTTTTTTGTGCCTCTGGGTCCCTGACTTTTACATTTTGTTGCCATTTTGATCATTTTGTCTAACTCCATCCAAAAACCCAGTTTGTAACAGGGGTATTTTGGGGATTTTCTTAAAAAATGTTTTCAGTTGCCATTTTGATCCAATTCCAAAAAATAAAAAAAATTCCAAAAAATCAAAAAAATTCCAAAAAAATCTAAAAATAAAAAAAATTCTAAAAAATCATAAAAATTCTAAAAAATCCAAAAATCATTAAATGTTTCTGCACGAACCGTTTCGACCCGTACCGTTTCGAACCGTACCGTTTCGACGTGAACCGTTTCGAACCGAACCGTTTCGACGCGAACCGTTTCGAACCGAACCGTTTCGACCCGTACCGTATCGAACCGAACCGTTTCGAGCCGAACCGTTTCGAGCCGAACCGTTTCGACACGAACCGTTTCGACCCGTACCGTTTCGAAGCCGAACCGTTTCGAGCCGAACCGTTTCGACGCGAAGCGTTTCGACCCGTACCGTTTCGAACCGTACCGTTTCGACGCGAACCGTTTCGACCCGTACCGTTTCGAACCCGAACCGTTTCGAGCCGTACCGTATCGACCCGTACCGTTTCGAACCCGAACCGTTTCGACGCGAAGCGTTTCGACCCGTACCGTTTCGAACCGTACCGTTTCGACGCGAACCGTTTCGAACCGAACCGTTTTGACGCGAACCGTTTCGAACCGTACCGTATCGAACCGAATCGTTTCGATGCGAACCGTTTCGAGCCCGTACCGTATCGAACCCGAACCGTTTCGAGCCGAATCGTTTCGACGCGAACCGTTTCGAACCGTACCGTATCGAAACGGTTCGGCTCGAAACGGTTCGGGTTCGAAACGGTACGGTTCGATACGGTACGGGTTCGAAATGGTTCGCCTCGAAACGGTACGGGTCGAAACGGTTCGTGCCGAAACATTTAATGATTTTTGAATTTTTTAGAATTTTTATGATTTTTTAGAATTTTTTTGATTTTTAGATTTTTTTGAATTTTTTGGAATTTTTTTGATTTTTTTGAATTGGATCAAAATGGCAACTGAAAACATTAGTGATTAAGTACAAACTGGGTTTTTGGATGGAGTTAGACAAAATGATCAAAATGGCAACAAAATGTAAAAGTCAGGACCCAGAGGCACAAAAAAACTATTTGGATCAAAGTGACAAATTTGGACAAAACTCAGGGACTAAAATGGCAATTTACTCTTTAATTTTCTTTTATTCAGTTTTCTTTTAATAATATGCTTGGTATTTAATAATACGTATCGATCGGGTTGGGTCGTGCAACATGTCGCGTCAGAACATACCACAAGAGAGGATTGTTTTGGTTCGAGGCAAAACGGGTTCGGGTTAAAACAATTTCGTGTCAGAACAAGTGATATCAGGGTTGTCCCATAGGGGGTGCGGGGTGGGCGATGACACAAGACCCAAACCCTCCTAGGGCCCAAATCTTTTTATTTTTTTTATAGAATTTACGTTGTATAATTTAGAATATATATACACTGAATCAAGAGATAACATAAATGAGCTCTTGTACTAGTGGTTACTGCTTGCTTTAAACAACAAGGAGACGTGTGTTCTAATCCTGACATCTACAAATTCTTTATTTTAGCCTTTTTGTTAATGACATTTAATGCTTAATTTTGTCAACTACATCTTTCCCTTTAATTAATAAATTACTTCCTAAAGTTTGCTAAAAATAATTATTTAAATTACATCCACGTAAATTTTAGTTATTGATGAGTTTATATTAAATGGAGATTTTCGAATAGGGCCCAAATTTTTTTTATCTTGAACAGGGCAAAAAAAAATTGTGATTTTCGAAGACGACCCTGAGTCATATGATATTTAATATTTATTAGTTAGTATAATTTTATTTTTTTAATCCTAAACAAGTTTTAGGACCCCCGCGTTGGGGGCATAGAACTGTGAAAAAGAATAACATTGTAACGTCTTTGTGTTAGGACCCCATGTTGAGGCGGAGGCATGGAACCGTGAAAAAAGAGTAATGTCAAAACATCTTCGTGTTAGGACCCCCCATGTTGAGGCGGAGGCATGGAATCGTGAAAAAAAGAGTAACGTTGAAACATCTTCGCAAATCGGTATTTTAAAGGGGCGTTGATAACCATATGAATGTACTTGAATTTATTATTTAAAACGTCTTTATCATAAACAATAAACTTGCGTTTCACTGTATTTGTTGAAGTAACGTCTTTATCATAAATAATAAACTTGCATTTCACTGTATTTGTTGAAGTAGGCACATTATCAATCAGAAATACTTAATATTCGTTTTTAACAAGTTAAAAGAAATCTCGAAACAACAAAAAAATGAATTGGTAAATTAAGTTATGCACGCAAGTGATAAAGCGGATTCATATATGTGATATGTGTTCACACAGGTGAAGCTGCTGTTACGATCCATCTTCTGAACTTATTAACTTTTTCTAACAACTAAAACTACACCAAAGAGCAACACCTTAACTACAATAATTTTACCAATTGAACTCAACTTCCATCCTTTCAGAACTTATTAACTAAGGGTGAGCGGAGTGGAGCTCGGTGAGAGGCGGTAAAGCTCTTTACCGAAACGGTAAACCACCGCCAACAAAGCCTTTACCGATTTTGGTTGAGGAATTCGGTGAACCTTCACCGATTCCGTGAGAGGGAGGGAAGGGGGAAGAGATGGGTGTGTGGTGGGGTCCATTCCTTCTCAACCAATCACACATTTAAAAAAAAAACAAAAAAATACTTTAACTAAACCCCATTAGGTAAACCACCGCCAACGTTTTTGAGCAACTTATTTAGATGAATTGACATGACAATGTGTGATTGGGTGAATTAGGAGTTTACCTATTTAGAATAGGTAACCCTAATGACCGAAACATATTTTTAGTTTATTATAATTATTTCATCAAAACTGATATAACTTGAAGGCAAATGGCCAAATGCCATAAAAAGCCAACATATTTTTTGTTTTTCTCATAAAAGTCCTTCCAGTTTTGTTTTTTTTTTTTTTTTTTTCACTTAAAAAACTAATATACTTTTTTTGTCTCATAAAAGTCTCTAAACAACTTTGTGCATATAAAAGTCCATCCAAATGTTAAATTTGAACTAAATTGTGAATATTTTTTACTTATTGATATCACGTTAGAAAAGAATTGAAATGAATTAATGTTTTAAGTTGGATATATGACAAAACAAAGTATGTTCAATGTTTGTCATTTCTTTTCCATTTTAAATTCAATAAATTGATAACAATAAATATTATTCGAAAAACAATATAATAAAATTCACGAGCGTGGATGACATAACTTAAAATAAATTAAATTAAAAAAACATATAAAACGGTATGTCTAATTTAAATCGTTAGAAAGTATAACATAATTTGTCAAATAATGTTTTCTTGATTTCATCCGATCATAATTAAGAGATTTTTTTGTTAAAGTTTAACATTTTAAGGGACTCGTATAATACAAGAGTAGAAAGTATGTTGTTTTTTATGTATAAAAAACGGTTAGGGGAATTTTGTGAGACAAAAAAAATATGTTGGTCTTTTATGTGCAAAAAAAATTGAGGGACGTTTATGAGACAGAAAAAGAAAGTATGTTAATTTTTTAAGTGCAAAAAAAGTAGGACTTTTATAGGAGAAAACAAAAAATATGTTGGTTTTTTTTATGACATTTGGCCTATATTTTTCTTGAAAAAATCTATAATAACTGACACAAAAATTTTAGTTCTTGTATGATATTTCAACTAGAGTAAAATGCCCGGATGCTCCCTGTGGTTTGGTAAAATAACACCTATAGTACTCAACTTTTAGAAATTACAGGTATGTTCCATGTGGTTTGCTTTTTGTTACTTGGATCAGTTTTGATATTTGATGTTACTGGTTGGCAATTTATCAATATCCAAACACTGGATTAGGATCAAATACAAAAACTCCTTAAAATAAGAAGTGTACAAAGGCTCCTAAAAGTAAAACCACTACAAAAAAACCTAAACACCCACCACCACCCAAAAACCTAAACCCCGACCCCCCACCCCATCACCCACCCAAAAATATTTTCTTTTGCTTGGGGGGGGGGGGGGGGGGGGGGGATGTTAGGGGTTTAGGTTTTTTGGGTAGTGGTGGGGTGAGGGTGGGTGTTTAGTTTTTTTTTAGGTTTTTGAGGGGTGGGGTGGGGGGGGGGGGGTTAGGTTTTTGGGTGGTGGTGGGGTGGGGTGGGGTGGGGTGGGGTGGGGTGGGGGTGAGTGTTTAGGTTTTGGATGGTGGTGTAGTGAATTTAGGTTTTAGGTTATCAGACACTTGTCACTCTATAAAGTCTTCTTACACTTCTTACAATTAGAAGCCTTTGTAGAATGACTTAACCCTCCAAACACTACAAGAGACAATGTGCAATTCAACACTGGCATTGGCAAATTCAGGATTTATTTTCTAAAGATGCGATTGAGATTTTTGTCTTAATTATATACTATTTTTTTATTTTTTCAAGATGGATACCCGTCACTCTACGGACTTAAGTAGGTCTGCCCGTGAACACTGGTACAATATGTTTAAGGGGAAATAGCAAGATTAGCCTTGACCTGGTCAAATTTTCGAAACTAGCCAAAGCAAACGTCTTGAAGAGACGCTACCATATGCCTGAAACGTCTTAACGTCTGACCAATCACATGAATACACGCGTCCGACATACCCTGTAACGTCTCAGAAGTCTTAGCTGAGACGTCTTCACATGGCTTGAGACGTTTCCACATGGCTTCACATGGCTTCATATGGCTTGAGACCTTTCCACATGGCTTCACATGGCTTGAGACCTTTCCACATGCCTTGAGCCGTTTCCACATGACTTGAGCTCTAAAATGACATTTAACTCTTTATAAAACTAACCTTAAATTACGTTAAATATATATAAAATTAAATAAAATAGTTGGTTGTTAGGATTTTTCATATTTTTTAAAGTGTTTTACTTTTCTTAAGTTTTAAAGTCTTTTAGAGTTCTTATACACACATACATACACACCATGTTGTAATACATATGAGAATTTCAAAAGAATAATTTTTCATAATCTTGAAAGTTTTAGCAATTAAAACTTTTGTAACATAATACGATTACTTAAAACATATTTTCAATTTTTAAATTAATCTACCTCACGATTTTTAAATTCTTATATCTATTTCCTACGTTTACATTTCTTTTTTTCTTAAAAATTACACCATAAAAAGACATACTAAGAGGGCACCCCTGTTATATACGCGTGTGTGTGAAATCATATTCTGCATAACAAAATGTAAGGATCAACAAAATTTAATATTTGTTTTCTTAATATCTAAAATAATAGGTGACATTTGTTATTTTATTGACTTCTCATTTAAATGGTATAACTAACAAAATTGAGCTGATGAGATTGTTTTTTCTATCTCTTTGCAACACACAAGCCTTGTTTTTTCTGAGACGTTACAGTTATGGCTTTTTATGATGTAATTAAAAAAAAAAGAAATGTAAACGTAGGAAATAGATATAAGAGTTTAAAAATCGTGAGGAAGATTAGTTTAAAAATTGAAAATATGTTTTAAGTAATCTTATTATGTTACAAAAGTTTTAATTACTAAAACTTTTAAGATTATGAAAAATTATTCTTTTGAAATCATCATATGTATTACAACATGATGTGTATGTATGTGTGTATAAGAACTCTAAAAGACTTTAAAACTTAAGAAAAGTAAAAAAAAAACTTTAAAAAATATAAAAAAAATCCTGACAACTAACTATTTTATTTATTTTTATATATATTTAACGTAATTTAAGGTTAATTTTATAAAGAGTTAAATGTCATTTTAGGGCTCAAGCCATGTGGAAAGGTCTCAAGTCATGTGAAGCCATGTGGAAAGGTCTCAAACCATATGAAACCATGTGAAGCCATGTGAAAACGTCTCAAGCCATGTGCAGACGTCTCAGCTAAGACTTCAGACGTCTCAGCTAAGACTTCTGAGACGTTACAGAGTATGTCGGACACGTGTATGCATGTGATTGGTCAGACGTTAAGACGTTTTAGGCATATGGTAGCGTCTCTACAAGACGTTTGCTTTGGCTAATTTTAAAAAATTTGACCAGGTCAAGGCTAATCTTGCTATTCCCCCTGTGTATAATTCAATTAGGTCATCCGTAGTCATAAAGCCCTTGGGTGGGCGTTATGCGACACGTGTCGTGCCATGTCACACAGGGGCTTTATGGGGCGTTATATCACTAGAGCCCGTAGTCTTATAGCCCCTACTCATCATTACCTAATTATTAATTTTCATTTTTATTAATTAGTTAAAAAAACATTAACTATTTTTGATTGGTGGAAGATTTGAAACTCCCCTCAATACCCGCGCTATCACCATACCGCCCTCACCATTTTTTCCCCATAAAGCCACTCGTCGTGGTGTTCCAGACGCCATTGCGCGTTATGTTTGGATTTTTGGAGCATATAACGACCTACCACAGGTGCTCTTTGAAAAAGTAGGGATAAAGTTACCAATTTAAATCGAATTTCAGTACATACTTTATCTGTGAAAGGAAGAGCACCAACTATTAATTTATGTGCTCAGCAGAAGAGTTTTAGACGCAACATCAAAATCAAGGACCGGCTTTCATGCAATACTCAAAGTACATAAACACTTTCTTTTGTAAATTCAAAAAGTTTATTAGACCAAAATTTACAACAATGATAACATATCTTCAACTATGCTCACGAAATTTAATAAAAAAATGAGTAAATTGCTAAAATAGTCCCTAACGTTTGTTCACATTTGCTAGATCCATCCAAAAAAAGATTTTTTCTCATATGAACCACTGAGGTTTAAAAAAAGTTGCTAAATCCATCCAAACTTCAGGGACGATTTTAGCAATTTAATAAAACAAACTTTTTTTTGGATGGATTTAGCAAATGTGAACAAACGTCAGGGACGATTTTAGCAATTTACTCTATTTTTTTTATTTTCATCTTTTTATTATATCTCTTAATTAACATAAAAATCTATTTATTTTTTTATTTTCATCTTTTTATTAAATTTCTTATTACCATAAAATCTACTAGTTTTTTTTTTAACGGCGAATTTCTACAACAGGCGATAGATTCGCACCTGCTTTTGCAGGCCCTCCACCCCACTCTGGCCAAGACTATGTTGTCTTAACCGGGCTCACGCTTGGAATCAGAGTTTGGTTTGGCGCTCCCCGATCCATCCAAAAAAAGTTTGTTTTATTAAATTGCTAAAATCGTCCCTGAAGTTTGGATGAATTTAGCAACTTTTTTGAAACCTAAGTGGTTCATATGAGAAAAAATCTTTTTTTTGGATGGATCTAGCAAATGTGAACAAATGTTAGGGACTATTTTAGCAATTTACTCTAAAAAATTTGAATAAACATTATGGCAAAAATATGTTTGACAACATTACACCAAATCACATTCCATCTATCTCCATCAAACAATATTTTTAGAATGTGAGAAGAGGAGAGCGAAATGGTGCTTTGACTGACTTCATCGCTCAAGGTGCACAATCATATTGGTTTGAAAACCAGAACCAGTTTACCGAAACCAGAAGGGCCTTCATCGCTTGAGGTGCACAATCAAATTGGTTTGAAAACCGAAACCAGCATACGTAGAAATCGGTTTTGAGAACCCAACTTTCATCACAGCAGATCTTCAATCTCGATATTTACCAACTAATTCTTTAAATTTAAATTTTATAACAAAATAAGCAGGAATAGGAAGAAAAACAGCAGTAAATTTCAAGATCAAGAGCTGTTTTCTTCAACATAAGCTACAATCTCCATTGCACAAGAACTATCAAGGTTTCAAATTTTAACCACTACTAGACTAACAAACCAAATTATTAACATAAAGAACAAAACTCCCAACAAAACATTCATGTTCTTACTGACCTAACTCATACCATTGTAACAACAATCCCTTAACCTCATGATTCTGGTGTTGGCATTCTCTTAACCTTCTTGTTCTTCTCCAAAACCGTCTTCGAAAACGAATCCACAAGCTTCTGTTGCGACTCAAGTATCATCTCCGTCCGCTTCATCTCCATCTTCATCCGCATCGACTCAAGCTCCCTCGCCATATCCATTTTCATCCTCTCCATCTTCACAAACCCATCTCCCAATTTCAAAACCGCACTCACCATCGCATCCATCACATTATTATTCCCATCACATCTCTCCACATCCTCCTCCTTCCTCTTCAACCCTTCTTTCATATACCCGTTCCTCGACCCCCTCCCCGCCCCATAACCCGGGTTCATCGAGGGAGGGAAGTCGTCGAACGAGTTCACCTCATTCAACCCATTTAACCCGTTTAACCCGTTTAACCCGTTCGACCTATTATTATAATAGGTGGACACGGACGCTTGCGGTGGCGGCATGGCAACGGAGTTCGGGATCTTAATCCGAACTCCGTTGCCATTCCCATTCCCATTTCCGCCACCGCCTCCAACCCCATTCGGGCTCCCAATACCCGAATAACGCCGATTAAGCGGTATCGCAATCGCTTGCTTAATCCCTTTCGGATACAACATCAATTCATCTCCACCATCCTCACCACCTCCCATATCCTCTTCCTCATCATCTTGATTACCAGGATCCGAACACGACGACCCTAACTCCATCGAATCCATAATCTTAAAGTGCACCCAAGACGACGGATACCGATGCCCATTCGGAACATTCCCAATCCGTTGGATCTCCGCACGGTATCTTTTCCTAAGTTTCTCCATCTTATGCCGGCACTGAATCGATGTTTTCGGTGGGTTACCCATCGGACACCTAGCGGCGACACCATCGGCCACCTCCTGCCAGTGGGTGGCGCGTAGGTTCCCTCGCCGGAGAGAATACCACTTTTCTCTGTACGCCTCGATTAACGCCACCGTCTCGTCGTGGGACCAGCACGGCGGAGGAAGCCGGCGTGTTGCCGGTGGTGGGAGGGCGAGCGTGGGTTCAGAAGATGGTGAATTTGAGATATCCATGGTGGTTGTTACGGTGGTGGGGGGAGGGGGTATGATGAAAAAAGAGGGATAGGGTAGGGTGGAATGATAAAGGTGGGGAGAGAGGCATGCGGCTGAATTGGGGATCTAGCGGTGAGGTGGTGGAGAGGGCTAAAGTGCGCCGAGCTTAAAATGCGCAGGGAGTAAAAACAAAAGAAAAGGTGAGGTGAGGTGACGTGACCACCGGGTGTATTAAGTATTGGGTGGTTGAGCCGGTCCACAGCCCACCACACCGCCGGGCTTTGGGCGGCGGGGTCGGTTTCTACACATTTATGTTAATCGTAGATGTCTTTGCCCCTATGTTGAAGCAAAATGGAAATAATAAAAGGCTTGCATTATTAAACGCTCAACCTTTCTCTTTGAACCAAACCCATTTAAGAAGAGAAATGATGATTCCCATATCTCAAAACTTTATGTATTTATACAATAAAATAAAATTTGGAGTTAACTATGGGGTCCATGTTATAACATCATAATATGATTTTATTATGAAACTAGTAATATTCCCTCGCGTAATACGGTGAGAACTCGATTTTGATCGGTGTATGTTCTATTGTTACGATGCTAACACTAAGTATGACATGGAAAGAGAAAAAGTAAGTTGAGAGTTGTCGAAGTGACACATGTTTTACATTGATTGAGAACTAGAAAAATGAAAATCTGTACCAGTTCCTATAATATCCGATACCTGTACAAGTGTCGGTATAGGTTTGGTTCGTCATAGTACCACTACGGTACCGGCAATCGTTATAATGTACAATACCAAAAGTAGTAGTCTACTTTGAATAGAATTTCGTTTAAACAACATCTACGTATTCAGTTTTTTCTAAAAGTTCACGAATACAAATTATTAGAAAAAAAATTCAAATTAAATAAATAGATTAATTTTGTTTTTAAAAATTAACAAACACAAGTTATAAAAGAATAACCACATTAACTAAAAAATTAAATAGGTTATAGACTGATATTATTTAACTAGGTTGTAATTCCATGTATTACATGGGTTGTATAATTTAATTTATATAATAAATAATAGAGTAAACTGTCATTTTGGTCCCTGAGGTTTGATCACTTTTGCCACTTTAGTCCAAATCTCAAACCTTTTGTATCTGAGTCCCTGTGGCTTTAGTTTTGTTGTCATTTTGGTCCAAAAGTAAAATCAGTACAGATTCCTCAAATTAAACATGAATATTTTGTCCTTTTACTCAGGGGTAATTTAGTCATTATAATTTTATTATAACGTATTATTAATTAAAATAATAAAACTAAATATAACCTTGACCCTATAAAAGCACATAACTTCTTCATTATCCCCAAATCCAATCTTCTACTGTTGTCACACCCCGATATTTTCACGTATTTCCGGTGGGCCCGGTGGTGAGTATCGTGACGTAGTTGATATCATCATAGTCAAACAACACAAATTTAAATGCACAGCGGAAGCAAAAGATAGATTCATTTCAACTGAATAAATTGTAATATTAAGTATCACAAAATATTTGAAACAGATCCACAGGCGGATCGAAAGAAAAAGGAAATTGTTCAACAGACTTTAACATCTAGAGCTTGCGAGACTTGATTATTGATGCCAGGAGTAGCCAGCCTATTACGTATAGTACCTGCACTTAGCCTTTTTGGAAAATACGTCAGTTTACACTGGTAAATACAACTTAACTGACTCATTTTGAAAAGAGTTTGAAAATTAATTTGAATGCACTTAGGCAAAAATATCTTTTATAACTTGGGACAATTATTCAAAAATAATCTTGTATACAGTTTTACTTATTTGTCGTCCATTAGGGCCGGTTTGTAGGGCCGGTCTAAATTAACTGACACGCCACAGGTATAATACCCACAAGGTTGATTCCTTTAAGTGGGCTACCAGTTTTTACATATGCAACTGTCAGGTGTACGCCTACACCCCGTGCTTAGGTCGTGACCATTTCTTTGAATGATGCCAAGGATATCCGGGACATGGTCATTTAACCCCCAAAGGCCATACACCAAATAATACAGAATAAAACGAGTTATGTAAATACATTAATCACAATCCGATTTAAATGACTACATACCCGACCAAGCGGTATTATTATAATACCGTATCCCAAGCCCGTATAGGGAAAATAAGTTAAGAGTATTTACATGAGCAAAGTATAATTCACAAACAGCAAGTGCACGTTGCTTTTACTGGGCTCCAAATCTGGAACGAAGGTTTTTAATAACCTATTAGAATCCTAACGGGTCTTTAATTAAGCTTAGACTTAGACCGGTTAGTTTTCAAAAGGAAGACACGGTTCAAACGCATGATAAAGCGAAGACCGGTTTAGAATGTGGTTTTGACCCGACAAGCTTGTATGCTTGTTTAATATGGGTAACTTAAACACATTCTGGATTTTGAGATGAAAACGATATGGCTTGACCCGTTTCGGCTAATTTATGCAAACTAGTTACATAAGCCGATCCGAACGCGAAAAGTGCGTAACGGGTAACCATATGAGTCATATACAAGTTTCCTAAGTTAATATGCTTTAAATATGTTGTAACATCAGCAAGATATCTTCTATTATGTCCAAAACGAATTTAAACTCAAATTACGTCCCGTAGGGGTATTTTAGTCATTTTAAAGGTTATAAAAGAGTTTAAATACAAATCTGAGTTTCGGGTCTGATGTAATCAGTAAAAATACTTAGTTTAATAAGTTATATCAGTAGGGTATAACCTATATGTGAAATTTATCATTTCTAACCATACTATGCATCGAATGGGCATTTTGGTAATTTCACCTAAGCCTAAAAGGTCAAAATTGGAAACCCGAGTTTAAAACTTTTGCTTACTGCTAAAGTATAATTTTTTTTAAAACATCAGTAGGTATCAAGTCCTATATATCTAAAATGTTTTTAATACATACTATGCGTTAAAAACGCTTAAAAAGGCGATTTTTAAGCTATTTCCGGGTTTTATAAGAAAAGCTGATATTTTTATTATTCCAGAAGGCTTAAAGTACTTTATTTATCATATTGGATCAGTAGAAAAAAGGTTTGGTATCAAAAGGATTTGTAAAACTCATTTTATAGCCTAAAGGGCAAAACCGACAATTACCGGATCAAGCTTAGAACTCTATGTTATGCTTAGCCTAAAAATAAATAAAAATCTCCAAAAATCCCAAAATATTATTTTATATCAGTGGGTAAAAAGTTTGGTATCAAAAATCGGGTTTAGATAGGCTATACGCTAATTACGCCATTTAATTACTAAAAAGCTTTCTAATTACGCTATTGAGCATAACTCTTAATCTAGACCTAAAACTGATGTCAAATTTTAGGGATAATTTTATAAATCAGAAATAAGGGTTTCTATTCTTTTACTTTTTCAAAAATCACGTTTTAAGGTCAAAAGGGCATAATAGTCAACATTTAAGCATTTAACGGAAACATGCATATGAATCGGATAACTAATGAACCAAGTTGTATAATCACAGAGGGTTATACTAACATGTAACCTGGTCCTAATAAGGCTCTAAGGAATTTCTAAACTATGATCTAATGGGTCAGAACTGAAAGTCAAAGCAAAAGTCTACTTTTGCGACTTTCGGCTCCGAACCGAGCTTAAATTGAAAATTGTCGAGTTGAACATGTTTAGACATGTTCTTACATTAATTACCAAGTTATATTAATGACAAAACAGGTTGCATAGCTTCTACATTGCTAATTATGTATTAATTTGAAAATAAGCTTTCTGTTGACTTTTTTAGATTAACTTTGACCCGAAAATTGACCTAGTTAGAGTGGGAATCAGAGGGTGCCCTTTTAAGGGTTTATTGCCCACATAATTACCAACTCATAGGTACTTTCAATTTGAAATTTGACTGGACAAATCAAGATTAATGACGAAGTCAAATCTTAATTACGACTGTTTGACTTAAGACTAATTAACTAAGCAAAACAAAATTAAGGAAGGTTAAGGATACTTACCAAGGTTCTATGCACGACTAATGATTACTAGGAAGAGGTCTTGAGCTCCAGGAATCCTCAGAGAGTGAGTTGTGGAGTTTGTAAGTGAATGATCAAATGTTTGCAACAATGAGCTCCTTATATAGTAACTTTGATTGCACAAGATCATGAGAAACAAGCCTATGAGATGATTCCTGATCATCCCGAGTGTCCCTAGGGTAGTAAAACCATTAAACATGCCCCTAGAATCGAAAAACCATGCATCTAAGTCGGTTAAACAGGCTGGACTTGCACCTGTCAAGGTTTTCTGCATCAGATGACCCTTCGTGTGACGCGTAGGTCTCCTTAAGGAGCCTATGCCTTGTGACCGAATTTCAACTTTCAAAGTTTGCTGTTTTGGTCCCTGGTCCATATAATCTTTATTTAACTTTCATTTATTGCATTTTGGACCCTCTAACTTGACCTTTAAGGGCTCCAAGACATATACAAACTTTGTTAAGTCCTTGGTTAACTTTGTGATCACCCGAAAAGTCATAAATTTCAACGTTAACGCTTTTAACCCCTCGTATACGAATATTGTCATAACTTTCTCATACTTTATCGAAACCTTGTGAAATTTTTATCACATATTCTAGTGAGTATAATTTATCGTTACAAAGCTTCGGGTTCGCTAAAAGGTCACTCAGAGGTATACTTTAAACATGTTGACACGTTTAACCTCTGTAGTTTGTAATCTCTCACTTTCTTTCACAATTAGCTTCGTATAATCCATGATTAATTCGTTTAAGGGTATAAACATCGTGTAGGGTTATTGAAAGGTATATTTATCCGTTGTTGACACTTTGAACCCTTTTTATTCATGTACTTTCCTTGTTTGTCAACTTTAGTCCCTCTAAAGTAATATTTTACACATTTAAAGCTTATGACATGTGTCGATACATTATTGGACACAAATTTTCGAGGTGTTACATCCTCACCCCCTTAAAAGAAATCTCAACCTCGAGATTTACTGAAACAAATGAGGGTACTTTTCTTTCATAGTGGACTCTACCTCCCACGTGTATTCGGGACCTCTACGGGCATCCCATTTGACCTTTACAATAGGCACATGCTTCCTTCGAAGCTTCTTAACCTGTCGATCCTCGATCGACAAAGGTTTTTCCACAAATTTCAAACTCTCGTCTATATGCACATCCGTATGTGGTATGACTAGTGATTAATCAGCTAGACATTTCTTTAGATTGCAGATGTGGAATACATTGTGAATACCACTGAGCTCTTCAGGTAAGTTTAACTTATAAGCCACTGTTCCTACACATTCGGTGATCTCGAATGGTCCTATATACCTTGGGCTTAACTTACCTTTCTTACCAAATCACATCACTCCCTTCCAGGGTGATACTTTAAGCAAAACTTTATCACCAACCTCAAACTTTAGAGGTTTTCGCCTTTTAACAGCATAACTTTTCTGCCTATCCCTGTCAGCTTTCAGGCGGTCACGAATTTGGACAATCTTGTCTGTCGTTTCAAGGACTATATCCGGTCCTGATAACTGAGCTTCTCCTACTTCTGCCCAACAAATAGGCGTTCTGCATTTCCTACCATATAACGCCTCAAAAGGTGTTGCCTGAATGCTTGTATGGTAGCTATTGTTATAGGAGAACTCGATCAATGGCAGGTGGTTATCCCAACTACCGCCTAAGTCAATTACACATGCACGAAGCATGTCTTCCAAAGTTTGGATTGTACGCTCACTCTGCCCGTCCGTCTGAGGATGGTAAGCCGTACTAAAATTTAAGCGCGTGCCCAAAGACTGCTGGAAACTTTTCCAAAAATGAGATGTGTATCTAGTATCTATATCCGAGATAATAGATACTAGTATGCCATGCAGGGATACAATCTTATCTACGTACAACTGGGCTAATATGTCGGAGCTATGAGTCTCCTTGATGGGTAGGAAATGTGCTGACTTAGTCAGTCTATCTACTATCACCCAAATAGTATCATTTCCTTTCTTTGTCTTTGGCAATTTGGTGATAAAATCCATTGTCACCATTTCCCACTTCCAGGTTGGAAGCTCAGGCTGTTGCAGCAAACCTGACGGCTTCTGATGTTCAGCTTTGACTTGCGCACACGTCAAACATTTAGCTACATAGGCAGCTATAGACTTCTTCAAGCCTATCCACCAATAGTTTGCCTTCAGATCCTGGTACATCTTATCAGCTCCAGGATGAACAGAATATCTGGAACTGTGGGCTTCCTGGAGGATAACATCCCGAAGTTCTCCATAAACTGGAACCCAAATTTGTCCATTTAATCTCAGGATTCCGTCCTTGCCATAGGATAACTGTTCTTCAGTTACTCCTAGCTTTTCATCAGGATAGTTAGCTTCCAATACAGCTTCCTTCTGCGCAGCTAACAACCTTTCATTCAAACTATTCTTTATCTCAATGCTCTTGGCATTGATTCTTATAGGCTTTACTCGTTCCTTTCTACTTAAGGCATCAGCGACTACATTTGCCTTGCCAGGATGGTATCTTATCTCACAGTCATAATCATTCAAAGTTTCCATCCAACGTCGCTGCCTCATGTTTGAATCCTTCTGATTAAACAAGTGTTGAAGGCTCTTGTGATCCGAATAGATCACGCACTTAGTTCCATACAAGTAATGCCTCCACAGTTTTAGTGCAAATACAACGGCACCCAATTCCAAGTCATGGGTGGTGTAATTCTTCTCACGCACCTTTAACTGTCGTGAAGCATAGGCAATAACCTTGCCTTTCTGCATAAGCACACATCCCATACCGGTGTGTGATGCATCACAATATACCACTAATTCATCAATTCCATCTGGCAATATTAACACAGGTGCATTGCTAAACTTTTGCTTAAGGACGTCAAAGGATTCTTGCTGCTTAGGGCCCCAATCAAACTTAATATTCTTACGCGTCAACGAAGTTAGGGGCGTAACAATCCTTGAGAAGTTTTCAATAAATCGCCTATAATATCCTACTAACCCTAGAAAACTACGAATCTCTGTAGGCGTCTTCGGCTCTTGCCAGTTCATAATAGCTTCAATCTTAGCGGGATCCACTTGGATACCACGCTCACTAACAACATGTCCAAGGAATTGGACTTCTCGTAGCCAAAATTCACACTTTGAAAATTTTGCATAGAGTTTTTCTTGTTGAAGTAGCTTAAGAATGCAACGGAGATGTTTCTCATGGTCAGCTTGGCTTTTCGAGTAAATGAGAATGTCGTCGATGAAAACGATGACAAATTTATCCAAGTAAGGCTTGCAGACGATTCATGAGATCCATGAATACGACAGGTGCATTAGTGAGCCCAAAAGGCATCACTAGGAACTCGTAATGACCATAACGAGTCCTAAATGCGGTCTTGTGTACATCTTCATCCTTAACCTTCAATTGATGATAGCCTGACCTCAAATCGATCTTAGTGAAGTAGCTTGCCCCTTGTAATTGATCGAACAGATCGTCGATTCTGGGCAAAGGATACCTATTCTTGATAGTGACCTTATTAAGCTCACGGTAATCGATGCACAGACGCATCGATCCATCCTTCTTCTTGACAAATAGAATTGGCGCTCCCCAAGGAGACGAACTAGGTCTGATGAAACCTTTGGCTAGCAATTCATCTAGTTGTGTCCTTAATTCCTTCATCTCTGTTGGTGCCAACCTATAAGGCGCTCTCGCAACAGGTGCTGCTCCAGGGATGATGTCAATTCTGAATTTTACTTGCCTATCTGGGGGTAACCCAGGTAGTTCTTCAGGAAAAACTTCAGGGTACTCAGAAATGACTGGAATATCTTCAATCTTGGGTTTCTGCTCATCAATAGTTACCTGTGCCATATAAATGACACAACCCTTCTTCAAACATCTAGATGCCTTGAGCATAGACACTTGCTCAGGCAGTCCATGCTGGGTGTCTCCCTGAATGGTGAGTGGCTCACCAGACGGAGTCTTGATCACCACTTGCTTCTTGTTGCAGACGATCTGGGATTGGTTATGGGATAACCAATCCATGCCTATAACTATGTCAAAACCGGATAACTTTAAAGGAAGTAAGGTTAATGGAAAAGAGTGGTTCCTAATGGATATGGAACATCCATCTAACATGGTTGATGCGGTTTCTATGGTTCCATCGGCTAATTCAACCTCATATTTTACACTTAGGGTTCTAACAGGTAGGTTTAACAACTTACAAAACTTATTATCTACAAACGACTTATCAGCTCCTGAATCAAATAGCACTCTTGCATAAACATCATTTATAAGGAAGGTACCTGTGATCACATTATCGTCCTGAACAGCTTCTCGTGCATCCATACGGAAGACCCTTGCATTGGTCTTCTTGACCTCCTCAGGCTTTTTGGCGTATTTAGGGCAGTTGGTCTTAATGTGCCCTTTTTCATTACAGTTGTAGCACGTAGCATCCTTAATCTTCTGGCAGTCTACTGTCTTGTGCTCTTTAGACTTGCATAACCCACATGCAGGTCGTCCTGACTGAGACTTGGTCTCGAGCCTGCATTTTCCAAAGTGGCGTTTTTGGCAAGTCGTGCACTTTGGCTTCTTCTCTGTTCGTTGACTACTCTTTCCAGACCCAAACTTCTTGGAATCAGTGTTTCCCTTATGCTTCTTCTCCGACCCTCGTGAGTTATCATCCTCACGCTTTCTCTTACCTTCTTCAGAATTCTTTAGCGATCTTAGCCTGACCGCGTCTAAAGTAAGAGACAGAGATAGATCAGCTGCTGACCTAAAGGTAGCAGGTCTAGATGCCTTAACACTGGCCTTTATCTCTGGGGCTAAACCCCCAATGAAGCGAGCTATCCGCTTGGGTTTCAGCGTTATCAGATACGGAACTAGCCTAGACAGGGTATTGAAACTGGTGAGGTAAGCTTGACAATCTAGATTCTTCATCACCAATGATAAGAAATCTGACTCAATCCTTTCCACCTCATGCTGAGGGCAGTAGTTCTCCTTAATGAGAGCAACAAACTGATTCCATGTCAGATTGTAGAGTGGGATCTTCCCAGCAGCTTGAATGAGAGACTTCCACCACGCTAATGCCTCTCCCTTGAATGATTGGGATACATACTTCACTACATCCCTTTCAGCACAACCGCTGATGTCAACTACTGTGTCCATTTCATCTAACCAAGTCATACAATCAATTGCCCCTTTCTCCCCAGTGAAATCCCGGGGTTTGCAGGAAACAAAGTACTTATAGGTACAGGACTTGGTACGTGGTTTATCATCAAACACTATCCTTTTAGATGGAACACTGTGTTGATTAGATGAATGTCGATCATCATCTTTCTTTGGCTCATCTTTCTTAGAGGGTGGCTTGCTATGAGCCTCCGAATGAGTCTTAGGCTTGGAGTGCGGTGCGGATATGGTCCTACTTCGAGTCCCGCTAGATTCATTATACTGCCGCTCTATAGCTTTTGTAACATCATTATCTACTAATGCTTGCAGCTCCGCACCGGTCACATGTATCTTAGTATTTTCATGGTTTTCCACTGGATGACTGTTTACCTCTTCTGACCTAGCCATGTAGCTTTAATTGCTACATAAAAATCAAATAAGGGCAAGGTTTATATAGAAGCTTATACAGTTTTATTGTTTTTGGCAATTTATTAACCATGGTTTTTAATAGCCATTTTAGTTAATTTGTTAAATATATAATTATTCAGGATCTTTATCATAATCCTAAATGATAAGTTAGTAATAGCACAAAAGGCCTAGTCACGTAGACAAGTTTAGTTTATAAACCAGGATTTTCAGAATCGATGTATTAAGGTTTGAATCAAAGTTCGCTACCTTTTCTTGACAGGGAGTTGTAGGCTACCACTGTCTTTAGTCTCAGAGGATATTAATTATAGCCCGTGGGCACTTCATCCTTATGGGATGATTATATAAATAAGGGAATTTAGAATAACCCAGTTTAAGAATGACTTATGTGATTTTATCGAATCACATTTGTCAAGCATGTTAATATGCTTTCAGATGTTAAGGTTTTGAATCTTTTGAATAGGTTTTACCATCTTGGCCATGTCTACAACGACATTTAGGCTAGGTTTTACCTTTAAGATTCTTTTTAATATTTAACGCAGAACAATCCTAAATTGAGATGTTAATATGGATCTGAATCTAATTGAGGAACTATCATCTTGGCCTTGTCTTAAGGTGACACATGGCTAGGTCTTGTCCTTTTTAGATTTTGCCATTTTATTATAATGGTAGATCGTAAATAGGAATGTTATTTTAAATCTAACAGTTCCATTAAAATTTAAACAAGTACATGGTTACCCTAAACGGGACTTCTAATTGAAATGACTTGCCCATGCAAGGGCTAATCAGAAAAATAACAAAGGAAACAATTAAGGACAAAATAAAACGAATTAGGATTAGTCCTATGTTCTTTGTCTAGACTCGAGAATGTGCAACTGTGTAACTGAGATTAAACACAAAAATGCTAGTGCTTAATTCACTCAGTGTTGGCTCTGATACCAACCTGTCACACCCCGATATTTCCACGTATTTCCGGTGGGCCCGGTGGGGAGTATCGTGACGTAGTTGATATCATCATAGTCAAACAACACAAATTTAAATGCACAACGGAAGCAAAAGATAGATTCATTTCAACTGAATAAATTGTAATATTAAGTATCACAAAATATTTGAAACAGATCCACAGGCAGATCGAAAGAAAAAGGAAATTGTTCAACAGACTTTAACATCTAGAGCTTGCGAGACTTGATTATTGATGCCCGGAGTAGCCAGCCTATTACGTATAGTACCTGCACTTAGCCTTTTTGGAAAATACGTCAGTTTACACTGGTAAATACAACTTAACTGACTCATTTTGAAAAGAGTTTGAAAATTAATTTGAATGCACTTAGGCAAAAATATCTTTTATAACTTGGGACATTTATTCAAAAATAATCTTGTATACAGTTTTACTTATTTGTCGTCCATTAGGGCCGGTTTGTAGGGCCGGTCTAAATTAACTGACATGCCACAGGTATAATACCCACAAGGTTGATTCCTTTAAGTGGGCTACCAGTTTTTACATATGCAACTGTCAGATGTATGCCTACACCCCGTGCTTAGGTCGTGGCCATTTCTTTGAATGATGCCAAGGATATCCGGGACATGGTCATTTAACCCCCAAAGGCAATACACCAAATAATACAGAATAAAATGAGTTATGTAAATACATTAATCACAATCCGATTTAAATGACTACATACCCGACCAAGCGGTATTATTATAATACCGTATCCCAAGCCCGTATAGGGAAAATATGTTAAGAGTATTTACCTGAGCAAAGTATAATTCACAAACAGCAAGTGCACGTAGCTTTTACTGGGCTCCTAATCTGGAACGAATGTTTTTAATAACCTATTAGAATCCTAACGGGTCTTTAATTAAGCTTAGACTTAGACCGGTTAGTTTTCAAAAGGAAGACACGGTTCAAACGCATGATAAAGCGAAGACCGGTTTAGAATGTGGTTTTGACCCGACAAGCTTGTATGCTTGTTTAATATGGGTAACTTAAACACATTCTGGATTTTGAGATGAAAACGATATGGCTTGACCCGTTTCGGCTAATTTATGCAAACTAGTTACAAAAGCCGATCCGAACGCGAAAAGTGCGTAACGGGTAACCATATGAGTCATATACAAGTTTCCTAAGTTAATATGCCTTAAATATGTCGTGACATCAGCAAGATATCTTCTATTATGCCCAAAACGGATTTAAACTCAAATTACGCCCCGTAGGGGTATTTTGGTCATTTTAAAGGTTATAAAAGAGTTTAAATACAAATCTGAGTTTCGGGTCTGATGTAATCAGTAAAAATACTTAATTTAATAAGTTATATCAGTAGGGTATAACCTATATGTGAAATTTATCATTTCTAACCATACTATGCACCGAAGGGGCATTTTGGTAATTTCACCTAAGCCTAAAAGGTCAAAATTGGAAACCCGAGTTTAAAACTTTTGCTTACTGCTAAAGTATAAAAATTTGTTTAAAACATCAGTAGGTATCAAGTCCTATATATCTAAAATGGTTTTAATACATACTATGCGTTAAAAACGCTTAAAAAGGCGATTTTTAAGCTATTTCCGGGTTTTATAAGAATAGCTGATATTTTTATTATTCCAGAAGGGTTAAAGTACTTTATTTATCATATTGGATCGGTAGAAAAAGGTTTGGTATCAAAAGGATTTGTAAAACTCATTTTATAGCCTAAAGGGCAAAACCGACAATTACCGGATCAAGCTTAGAACTCTATGTTATGCTTAGCCTAAAAATAAATAAAAATCTCCAAAAATACCAAAATTTTATTTTATATCAGTGGGTAAAAAGTTTGGTATCAAAAATCGGGTTTAGATAGGCTATACGCTAATTACGCCATTTAATTACTAAAAAGCTTTCTAATTACGCTATTGAGCATAACTCTTAATCTAGACCTAAAACTGATGTCAAATTTTAGGGATAAGTTTATAAATCAGAAATAAGGGTTTCAATTCTTTTACTTTTTCAAAAATCACGTTTTAAGGTCAAAAGGGCATAATAGTCAACATTTAAGCATTTAACGGAAACATGCATATGAATCGGATAACTAATGAACCAAGTTATATAATCACAGAGGGTTATACTAACATGTAACCTGGTCCTAATAAGGCTCTAAGGAATTTCTAAACTATGCTCTAATGGGTCAGAACTGAAAGTCCAAGCAAAAGTCTACTTTTGCGACTTTCGGCTCCGAACCGAGCTTAAATTGAAAATTGTCGAGTTGAACATGTTTAGACATGTTCTTACATTAATTACCAAGTTATATTAATGACAAAACAGGTTGCATAGCTTCTACATTGCTAATTATGTATTAATTTGAAAATAAGCTTTCTGTTGACTTTTTGAGATTAACTTTGACCCGACAATTGACCTAGTTAGAGTGGGAATCAGAGGGTGCCCTTTTAAGGGTTTATTGCCCACATAATTACCAACTCATAGGTACTTTCAATTTGAAATTTGACTGGACAAATCAAGATTAATGACGAAGTCAAATCTTAATTACGACGGTTTGACTTAAGACTAATTAACTAAGCAAAACAAAATTAAGGAAGGTTAAGGATACTTACCAAGGTTCTATGCACGACTAATGATTACTAGGAAGAGGTCTTGAGCTCCAAGAATCCTCAGAGAGTGAGTTGTGGAGTTTGCAAGTGAATGATCAAATGTTTGCAACAATGAGCTCCTTATATAGTAACTTTGATTGCATAAGATCATGACAAACAAGCCTATGGGATGATTCCTGATCATCCCGAGTGTCCCTAGGGTAGTAAAACCATTAAACATGCCCCTAGAATCGAAAAACCATGCATCTAAGTCGGTTAAACAGGCTGGACTTGCACCTGTCAAGGTTTTCTGCATCAGATGACCCTTCGCGTGACGCGTAGGTCTCCTTAAGGAGCCTACACGTAGCGCGACGCCCCTTGTGACCAAATTTCAACTTTCAAAGTTTGCTGTTTTGGTCCCTGGTCCATATAATCTTTATTTAACTTTCATTTATGGCATTTTGGACCCTCTAACTTGACCTTTAAGGGCTCCAAGACATATACAAACTTTGTTAAGTCCTTGGTTAACTTTGTGATCACCCGAAAAGTCATAAATTTCAACGTTGACGCTTTTAACCCCTCGTATACGAATATTGTCATAACTTTCTCATACTTTATCGAAACCTTGTGAAATTTTTATCACATATTCTAGTGAGTATAATTTATCGTTACAAAGCTTCGGGTTCGCTAAAAGGTCACTCAGAGGTATACTTTAAACATGTTGACACGTTTAACCTCTGTAGTTTGTAATCTCTCACTTTCTTTCACAATTAGCTTCGTATGATCCATGATTCATTCGTTTAAGGGTATAAACATCGTGTAGGGTTATTGAAAGGTATATTTATCCGTTGTTGACACTTTGAACCCTTTTTATTCACGTACTTTCCTTGTTTGTCAACTTTAGTCCCTCTAAAGTAATATTTTACACATTTAAAGCTTATGACACGTGTCGATACATTATTGGACACAAATTTTCGAGGTGTTACAACTGTTTCCCTCCAATCTCTCTCATGAATCCATCTAATTATGAGGAGAATCCTCAAATAAAACATCCAAATCGACCTCCAGACCTGAGCGATTTTCCTTCCTTGAACAATTTTCAAAATCGGTGCCCTAATCGTTGCACCAAAACGCCCCAGAGAGTTCTGTATGAGGATGTTTGTTTCATTTGCTTTGATGGTGGGAGTCTCTTACTTTGCTAAACCTCCTCCTCTTTGGTTCACCTTTCCAGATCCTCACCACTGAACAACCTTGCAGAATCCCCACCGGTGAACCACCACTGAACCACCTTACCAAATCCCCACCTGCGAACCACCTTGTCAAATCCCCACCGATGAACCACCATGAAACCACCTTGCCATATCCTCACCGGCGAGCACCTGCAAACCCCCTTGCCAAATCCCCACCGGCGAGCCATCTTCAAATCCACTTGCCAAATCCCCACCGGCGAGCCACCTACAAACCACCTTGTCAGATCTCCATCGTCGAGCCACATGATTTTTTATATCTTTTTTATTCATCAGAAGTATCATTATGTATGAAAGAAGTAAACAAAAAACTCCTTTTACGTTTTCTTTGATTCATGATTTTCGCATGTGTATGATTTAGGAACTGTGGGTTTAACACTAAAAGAACACAAGAAAAGGGGAAAAAGAAATTACTGTGAGAGGTTTCATGGTGGCGGTGGTGTTAAGAGAGAGAGAGAGAGAGAGAGAGAGAGAGAGAGAGAGACAGAGACAGAGGGTGTTTAGAGAGAGAGGGAGAGCTGCGATTTTATTTTATGTTAATTAATAAGGTAGTTTTGTAATGACCATTTTGCCCCTAAAGAAAAGGACAAAATACCAGGATTTTATTAGACAAATCTGAGCTGATTTTATTTTTGGACCAAAATGGCACAAAACTGAAATCACAGGGACCAAAATGAAAGTTTTGGACTAAAGTGGCAAAACCGCCCAAACCTTAGGGACCAAAATGGCAGTTTACTCTAAATAATAAAAAGATATATATGTCACACCCCAACCGATGGCGGAAACATCAGAGTGAGACGAAATAGATTGCTCGAGACATCATAACACTAAGATTCACGACAAGTATTTAAATAATAAATTTTATTCCATTTCTACGAGTCAATTACAAGGATTTGAAGCAAATACAACAACATGAATAATGAAATTCAATACAATAAGTGTACAAAATTTAAATGTGTATCTAAGCATCCTACTTTGTTCCGCGCATCATGTAAGGACCTGCAAAAATGTCCCAAAACACTCCGTAAGTGAAAACCCGGACCCCTACAACCCTAATCCTTGTGAAAAATCAAGAAAATTCAATTTTATTGATCGCTCGCGGGCCGCGTAAGACTTAAGTAAAGCTTACGCGGGGCGCAACAGCCATGCAAAACTCCAGATAAGCTTTAGGCCACGTGTCAGACACGTGGCAGACCTAGGGTATGACACGGCAGCCCTAGCAGTAGCTAGGGTGGCCCTCGGGGTCCGCAAAGGAATTCCTTCAGGTTTACACGGGCCGCGAGAGACTCAAATTTCTGCTATAAATAGTATGTTGCATGGCAAAGCTTCTGTGCTCGAAAACTTTCCTCAAAAGTGCCATCTTTCTGTTTGAAATCACATCCAAAATAGTGAAACGCTGCTACGATTACAGGGTAATAACTCGATCGTTGCTACGATGGTTGGAAAAGACCGAAGCAGTGATTAGAATAAGTAAATGCGCAGAGGAAGACAAGGTTATGTATGCATCCCACCTTTTCAAGGAAGAGGCGTTAGAATGGTGGAACATGGTGCTGCAAGCCAAAGGAAGTGACGTGGCTTATGCCATGAGTTGGGAGGAATTTAAGGAATTGGTGGAAAGAAAATTTTGTCCCGACTATGAAAAGAAACAAATGACAAATAAGTTCCTGAACCACCGGATGGTGGATGTTGACTGTCGAGGGTATACTTCGAAATTCTTCGGATATGCCAGAATTGTACCAACTCTGGCTTCGCCAGAACCGGTGCTTATTTCTCGCTATATTTGGGGACTAATCAGCGAGATTCGCGACATAGTCAAAGCTGCGAGACTGCGGTTTAATTGGCCAATACCTTGACCGACGGATTGGTACGTACGCGAGAAGAAAATAGGAAAAATGAATTGGCCCAAAAGATTACCCTAGGTTCCCGTGGGGGTAATATTTTCAAGAAAAAGGGAACTTGGCAATCTTCCACCCCGCCATTCTGCATAAATTGTAAAAGGAAACATTTTGGAAACTGTAATGAAAGTTGCAATTTTTGCAAAGCACCAGGGAACCGAGAGAAGGAATGCAGAAAGAAAATAAAGATCTGCTACAATTGCGGAGAAGCTGGACATTTTCGACCAGAATGTCCTAAATTGGTCAAGCCAGCTGACAACAAGGCAAAAACGACTGATGGAGCTACTACTAATAAGAAAAATGCAAGAGCCTTCCAGCTAACCACGCAAGAAGCAGAACTGATTCCCGATGTGATAGCCGGTACGTTTCTTGTGAATGATATCTAAGCAAAAGTATTATTTGAATCTGGTGCAAACCAAAGTTTCATAAATACTTCATTCTGTCAAGCTCTTAACCTACCTATAACCAAACTTAGACAAGTTTTTATGATAGAAACGGCAGATGGTAATTCTGTCAAAATAGATAAGGTTCTCCAAGAAGGGAAGATAGAACTTTCAGGACATAAATTTTCTGCAAACCTACTACCTATGAATTTAGCTGGATTCGATGTCGTGCTAGGAATGGATTGGTTAGTAGCCAACCATGCTCGAATCCTCTGTGATAAGAATTCCATAGAAATTCATACACCCGCAGGAGAGGTAATTGTGGTTATAGGAGATAAGCCGCGTAAACCAATGAAATTCATTTCAGTAATAAAAGTTGCTAGTTATGAACGAAAACAAGGAATAGTGTATATGATTTCGGTAATCATTAACACTAAAGGTAAGGAACTTAAGGAAATTCCAGTAGTATCGGAATACCCGGATGTATTCCCAGAAGAACTACCTGGATTACCGCCCAATAAGGAAGTAGAGTTTAGAATTCATCTAATTCCTGGAACTACACCAATAACTAAGGCACCTTATCGGTTAGCACCCACCGAAATGTTAGAATTGAAAAAGCAGTTAGATGAATTATTAAGCAAAAGATTCATACAACCTAGTTCATCCCCTTGGGGAGCACCTGTGTTGTTTGTGAAAAAGAAAGATGGTTCGATGCGGATGTGTATCGATTATAGGGAATTGAATAAGGTTACAATTAAGAATCGATGCCCATTACCTAGGATTGATGATCTTTTTGATCAACTTCAGGGAGCTAGATACTTCTCTAAGATAGATTTGCGCTCCAGATATGATCAATTGAAGGTACAAGAAGAAGACATACCTAAAACTGCCTTCAGGACTAGGTATGGTCACTACGAGTTATAGTCATGCCATTTGGATTAACGAATGCCCTTGCAGCATTCATGGACATGATGAATAGGATTTGTAAGCCGTATTTGGATAAATTTGTAATTTTCTTCATCGACGATATACTTATATATTCCAAGAGTCAGGAGGAACATTGTGAACACCTGCATGCACTCTTAAATCTGTTAAGAAAGAAAAAGCTTTATGCCAAATTCTCGAAGTGTAAATTTTGGCTACAAGAAGTGCAATTTTTAGGACACATGGTGAATCACAAAGGCATTCACGTAGATCCTTCCAAGATAGAAGCAATCACCAATTGGAAGGTCCCGCAATCAGCTACCGAAGTTAGAAGTTTTCTAGGATTAGCCGGGTACTATAGGCGCTTCATTAGAGACTTTTCTAAGATAGCTGTTCCATTAACTAAGTTAACCTGTAAAACAGTTAAGTTTGAATGGGGACCTAAGCAAGAAGAGACCTTTAGAATCTTAAAGGAAAGATTAACAAATGCCCCAATTTTAGCATTACCAGACGGAACAGAAGATTTTGAAGTCTTCTGCGATGCTTCTAAATTAGGTTTAGGATGTGTGCTAATGCAACGCAAAAAGGTAATTGTGTATGCATCAAGGTAATTGAAAAAGCACGAGGAAAATTATACGACTCACGACTTAGAATTAGGAGCATTAATTTTTGCCCTTAAGATTTGGAGACATTATCTGTACGGAAGTAAGTTTACAGTCTATACAGATCATAAGAGTTTAAGGTACATATTTAGGCAAAAAGAATTAAACATGAGGCAAAGGAGATGGATGGAAATTTTAAGTGATTACGACTGTGATATTCTATATCACGAAGGAAAGGCAAATGTAGAAGCAGATGCCCTAAGTCGTAAGTACCATGAGAAACAAAGGCGAGTTCGTGCTCTTAGATTAAATCTTCAAATAGATTTAATAGAACAACTGAAGTGCATTCAGGAAACAGCAATCAAGGATGATGCTGAAGGAATGAAAGGACTGATAAAGGAATTAGAGCAAGGGACTGATGGAATTTGGAGATTCCATAAGAAAAGAATTTGGGTACCTAGGCAAGGAAATTTAAGAGATAAGATTTTAGAGGAAGCCCATAAATCTAGGTATACAATGCACCCTGGTAATAATAAGATGTACCAAGATTTAAGAAACAACTTCTGGTGGATAGGAATGAAAAAGGACATAGCTAGATAAGTTTCTAAGTGTCTAACTTGTTCACAAGTTAATGCAGAACACCAGAAACCTTCAGGGTTACTTCAACAATTAGAAATTCCTGTATGGAAATGGGAATTAATAACAATGGATTTTGTTACTAAGTTGCCCAAAACCAGGAAAGGTAACGATGCAATCTGGGTGATTGTTGATCGATTAACCAAATCAGCTCATTTCCTGCCCATGAAGGAAACCTTTAGCATGGAAAGATTAGCAAGGTTATACATAGACGAGATAGTATCCTTACATGGAGTTCCACTCTCCATTGTGTGAGATAGGGATAGTCGTTTCACTTCCCATTTCTTGGCAAGTTTCCAACAAGCAATGGGGACGAGATTGAATCTAAGTACTGCCTACCTTCCCCAAACTGATGGACAAAGTGAAAGAACGATCCAAACCCTTTAAGACATGCTCAGAGCATGTCTCATCGACTTCGGTGGAAACTGGGATGACCATTTACCACTTATAGAATTCTCCTATAACAATAGTTATCACACAAGCATCAATGCTGCCCCGTTCGAGGCACTGTATGGACGAAAGTGTAGAACTCTAGTTTGCTGGGCAGAAATAGGAGAAAGTCAATTATCAGGTCTAGAGATTGTACAAGAAACCACCGACAAGATAACTCAAATCAAGGAAAGACTGAAGACGGCTCGAGATCGTCAGAAGAGTTATGCAGACAATCGACGCAAGCCGTTAGAATTTCAAATTGGAGACAAGGTACTCTTGAAAGTTTCTCCTTGGAAAGGGGTAGTTCGGTTCGGTAAGAAGGGAAAGCTAAGTCCAAGGTACATAGGACCATTCCCAGTGATCCAACGGATAGGACTAGTTCCCTATCGCCTACAACTACCAGAAGAGCTAGCTGGGGTACATGACGTGTTTCATGTATCTAATCTCAAGAAGTGTCTGTCTGATGAATCCCTAGTAGTACCTCTTCAAGACGTAGAGGTAAATGAAAAGTTGAAATTTGTGGAGAAACCTCTTAAAATAGAAGACAGAAAGGTCAAATTCCTCAAGCACAAGAGACTGGTGCTAGTCAAAGTAAAATGGGATTCGAAAAGAGGACCAGAGTATACATGGGAATTGGAATAAAAAATGAAGTGGAAGTACCCTTACCTGTTTCAGTAAATCTCGAGGACGAGATTTTAAATAAGGTGGGGAGAATGTAAGGACCTGTAAAAATGTCCCAAAACACTCCGTAAGTGAAAACCCGGACCCCTACAACCCTAATCCTTGTGAAAAATCAAGAAAATTCAGTTGTATTGATCGCTCGCGGGCCGCGTAAGATATAAGTAAAGCTTACGCGGGGCGCGACAGCCATGCAAAACTCTGGATAAGCTTTAGGCCACGTGTCAGACACGTGGCAGACCCAGGGTATGACACAGCAGCCCTAGCAGTAGCTAGGATGGCCCTCGCGGGCCGCGAAGGAATTCCTTCAGGTTTACGCGGGCCGCGAGAGACTCAAATTTCTGCTATAAATAGTACGTTGCATGGCCAAGCTTCTGTGCTCGAAAAATTTCCTCAAAAGTGCCATCTTTCTGTTCGAAATCACATCCAAAATAGTGAAACGCTGCTAGGATTACAGGGTAATAACTCGATCACTGCTATGATACAATGTCCGATCGATTGAAACTGATCCGATGGATGTTTAAGTGCTGCCCGAATTCGGGCTATACCTTGTCATTCGTCGCGAGGGTTTTGATTTCGTGAGCATATCGTAAATGTTGTATTAAGTTACTAACCTAGTTTCGTTTGCGTTATTTAACTAGGTTACCTGGCTTAACCAGTAGGCAAAACTCTGTCCAACTAAACTTGCAATGTGAGTCATTCTCTTTTTATCAAATTGCCTTTCCAAAACCCTCTTTGTTTTCAAAGTTATAATTACAGGGATTAAGTGTTTGTAATCTTCAATTACTGCCGGTATGTGGGGTTTTGTATACATTACTTGATAATCTTCACCATTGGACAACGGGTTAGCCATTGGGTGATATGACCATAGTCACAGAATCGGGTCGAGTGACAAATACCGATTTGGGGTAATTGGTTGATATATAAATATTGTAATCGCTCTTAATACTGTATATTATAACAATGTGTCATTTTGTACAAATTGAATGACTCGCCAGTATTTCCCTACTGATAAAATCTTTATAAACATGTTTCAGGTGATTTACTGTGAACCAGCAAAAGTGCCGCGTAGCACTACAGCTTGAAGGAAGTGGCTCAGTAAAATAAATAAACATGTTTTTGAAATCAGGGAATTTCCCAGTGAAATTCCTTTATTGTAAATTACGGGGTTTGTCCCGAAACTTGAAATAAAATAAACGGATGTTTTCAGTATTTACGATCCTGTTAAAATTTCCGCTGCCTAAATAAAACACCAATACCACGGGTTTCTGTCCCGCGACTTCTGAAATGGGTAAAACCGGGTCGGGGGTCGTGACACATCATCAACATCATCTCAAAACCTGCAACATGTTTTAAAAACATAGTTCAATACAACGTATTGGCGAGTACACTAGTTTTAGACTTCGTGACATATGTATAAAAGGTATTTTCAATCCAATATAGCAATTTGGTATACACGGTCAAACTATTATGCATAACTAAGAGTCAAACCCAAGTGTCTACAAGAATAATAGCATCCCTCGATATAGCAATATCGAGACTGTAAAGAATGAATAATAGCATCCCTCGATATAGCAATATCGAGACCGTAAAGAATATAACTTAACAAAAACCCCGTCGGGTGGTGTGTTACTCCTATAGCGCTATACTTGTTACGGCGGTTTAACAAGTAGTATGAATTCTAGCATGAACTTAAGCATAACAAAGCATGTATAAGGATTGATTGAATAAAGCATGTTTGTGAATCGTGCATTTTAACAAGCAAAACATGTTGCACCCAAAGTGTATTAAAAGGAAAATGGGTCAATTGTACTCACAAAATTTCATATTCTTTCCGATTATCCAATGCGACGAAGTTGTTGAGACTAGGAGTTTGGTTGTTTTCGAGTTGGAGTTTTAAAGGATGTTTACATTAGGGTTTACGGATTCGAAGTTCAAGGACATGAAAATAAACATACGAGCAAAAATAATTATCTAGCATACATGATACTTGTTCTTGACACTATGAAACTCGAAAGAGTTTAAATGTTTTCATGGGATAAAATCCCATTAGAATCGTGACAAGTTATCAAGTCCAAGATGATGTAACCTACTATCTTGACAATGACCACTTGTTCATCATTGTCACACCCTGATATTTCCACGTATTGCCGGTGGGCCCGGTGGGGAGTATCGTGACGTAGTTGATATCATCATAGTCAAACAACACAATTTAAATGCACAGCGGAAGCAAAAGATAATTATATTACAATCTGATATAAAGTAATAACAAAGTATTACAAACGGAAAGTAAAGGATCCACAGGCGGATCGAAATTAAAATGAAACATTGTTCAACAGACTTTAGGCATCTAGAACTTGCAAGATTCCTTATTAACGCCCTGAGCTCCCAGCCAATTACGTACAGTACCTGCCACTTAACCTTTTTGGAAAATACGTCAGTTTACACTGGTAAATACAATTAACTGACTCATTTTGAAAATGTTTAAGAAAATTGATTTGAATGCACAAGGCACAAAACTTTTTATAACTTGGGACAATTTTATTAATAAAAATCTTGTATCTGATTTACATGTTTGTCCAACATTTAGGGCCGGTGATTATACAAGCCAGTCAAGATTAATAGACACACCACAAATATAATCTCACAAGAAGACACCCTTACGAGTGAGTATATCTTTTACATACGCAACAGGAGGTGTTATGCCTACACCTTGTGCTTAAGTTGTGGCCATTCACTTTTTAAATGAGCCAAGGATATCCAGGACACGGTTATTAACCCCTAATGTTATTTGTTATCAATCAATACAGATTAAAACGGGATTATGCAATTTAATCATCTCCGATTAAGAGGTTTCTACACCCGACCAAGCGGTATTTTTATAATACCGTATCCCAAGCCCGTATAGGGAAAATAAGTTAAAAGTATTTACCTGAGCTAGCAATGCAATTTATACTCAGCCGTATATCCTAATCAGCAAGCACAAGTACCTTTACTGGGGCTCTTAATCTGGAACGAAGGTTTTTTAATAACCTATTAGATTCCTAACGGGTCTTAATTAAGCCTATGCTTAGACCGGTTAGTTTTAAAGGAGGATACGGTTCAAAACGCATGATTAAGCGCAGACCGGATTAGAATGTTATTTAGACCCAACAAGTACGAAGACTTGTATAATATGGGTAAACTAAACACATTCCGGATTTTGAAGTGAAAATGATAAGGTTTGACCCGTTTCGGTTAATTTATGCAAACGAGTTACATAAACCATACCGAACGCGAAACATGCGTAACGGGTAACCATAAGAGTCATATACATGTTTCCTAAGTTAATATGCCCTAAATATGTTGTGATATCAGTAGGATACCTTCCAATATGCCCAAAACGAATTTAAAACCAATTTATGCCCCGTAGGGGTATTTTGGTCATTTAAAAGGTTATAAAAGAGGTTTAATATAAATCTGAGTTTCAGGTCTGATTTATTCAGCAAAAATACTTAATTTAATAACCAAACATGCGTAACGGGTAACCATAAGAGTCATATACTGAATTTTATCATTTATAACCAAACTATGCACCGAATGGGCATTTTGGTAATTTCACATAAGGTTTAAAGGTCAAATTTGGAAATCTGAGTTTAAAACTTTTGCTTACTGTTAAATTATAAAAATTTACTAAAAATATCAGTAGGTATCAAGTCTTATATGATAAAAATAGTTTTAATACATACTATGCGTTTAAAACGCGTAAAAAGACGGTTTTATGCGATTTCCGGGTTTTATAAGAAAAGCTGATGTTTTTATCATTCCAGAAGGCTTAAAATATTTCATTTATCATATAAAATCAGTAGCAAAAGGTTTGGGGTCAAAATGTTTTGTAAAACTCATTTTATAGGCCAAAAGGGCAAAACCGACAATTATCGAATCAATGCTATAACCCTAAGTTATGCTCAGCCTAAAAATAAATAAAAATCTTCAAAAGTCCCAAAATATTATTTTACATCAGTGGGTAAAAAGTTTGGTATTAAAATTTGGGTTTAGATAGGCTATATGCTAATTACGCCGTTTAATTTATAAAAAGCTTTCATTTTACGCTAATGAGCATAACTCCTAATCTAGACCTCAAACAGATGTAAAATTTTAGGGACAAGTTTATAAGTCAGTAATAAAGGTTTCTATCCTTTCATATTTTCAAAAATCTCGTTTTAAGGTTAAAAGGGCATAATGGTCAACATTTAAGCATATAACGGAAACATGTAAATGAATAGGATAACTAAGGATCCAAGTTGTATAACCTCAGAGGGTTATACTAACCCATAACATGGTCCTAAAGGAATCCTAAGACATATTTAAACTAAGATAATTCGGGTCAGAACTGAAAGTCAAAGCAAAAGTCAACTTTTGCGACTTTCGGTTCCGAACCAAGCATATACTTAGAATTGTCGGGTTGAACCATGCTTAGGCATGTTCAACTAATATTTACCAAATTATTAAAGTGAGAAAACTGATTTTATGACTTCTATATTAATAGTTATGAATTTTATTTAAAACAAACCCGTTTAACTTTTATTTGACCCGACAATTTAACTAAGCAAACGTGGTAATTAGGAGGTGCCCTTTTGAGGGTTTAACACCTACCTAATTACGGTCACGTAGCCATGTCCATTGCGAACAATGGCTCAACTGTTTAAAAGTCAAAGCGTTTATCGAAAACGCTTGACCTTTCGGTTTAAAACGCTAAATAATTTAACTAAGCACGAAAGGACACTTACAAAGGGTCCAAGCAAGGATGGAATTGATCTAGGATGTTCAGGTATGAAGCACAAGAGCTCCAACTTAGAACAATTCAGATCAAGGTGTGGAATGGGAGCAAGATCAAGGGGGTATATATAGGAAAACAAGAACCGTTAGGATCGTTTCTTGCAAAAGGGGGCACAATCTATGCCGTACACTTATCATACACTGATTGGGCACCTTGATGGGCACACAAACCAGCCCATAGATTGCTAAAACAAGCAAAGAAAACAAGTGCAAGCTGCTGGGTTTGTGAAACCTGGTTTCTGCTATGCTAGGACTCCTTCACGGACAGTAAGAGGTCCTATACGGTCCGTAAGGACCCTATGTGCTGGCAGGAACTTTCAGCAATTGGCAGAACAGGCCCCCTGCATCCCCAAACTTGATCTTTGATGCATTTTGGCACGTTTAAGCCCCGTTAACCCCTTTTTAAGGCTCTAAAATGAATTTAAAGTATAGGGAACTTGAAATGTGCTAAAAAATATGCCGGATGTCGGTTTGTTTGGTCGTACGGTCACATTGTTCGGCTAATTACGACGAAACACGGACGGACGCGAAAAACGAACCAAATTACGCGACGAAAGGAATTTTATCAAGCCAAACACTAAAATAAAATATTTTAATGCTTGCATAAATTTTTGGATGTCCGGATATATTCAGAACATAAGATATGCGCGAAAAATACAAACTTATGCACTTTTTGACGCTTTTAGTCCCTGTTGATCAAATAAGTTTATTTTGGCGCACCAAACACCTCTAAGCCTATTTCTAAGCTATGTAAAGGATATTTAGGGCATTTTTAACTTATGATCTTATTCCGGAAGGTTCGATACTATACGAATTGATAGACTTTTGCAGTTTGACGCAAATAGTCCCTCTAATGCGCAAACTTGCGCATATCATCGTTTAATAGCATTGAAGCCTTATTTAATCCATATTAAGCCTTCTTGGGAGTATTATTAAACATCACGATGCTTTGGGTTCGCTAAAAGGTAATTCAGAGGTATAATTAAACATATTGACACTTTTGACCCCTTATATTTGCAAAGTTGCGCGTAACGTCACTTAAAGGCATAAAAGCCTTGGACGGCCAACGATTGGCATTCCCGAGAGTACAATAAAATATCATGAAGCTCTTGGTTTGTTAAAAGGTCATTCAGAGGTAAGAATAAACATGTTGACGCTTTTAACCCTTTATTGCGCAACCTTTCAATTAATTACGCAAACGGCTACACTCGATCAACAAGTGGCTCATTTGTGAATATAAAACCGTAAAAGGTTATTTAGAAACTTATTTTAGGTATGTTAATACTTCCAGTTCCTTCATAATCAATGTTTTTCGATTTTTCGAAAAATTAGTCCCTTAAATTCAAGGTTCGACTTTATTAGGGTTTATTACACGTGTCAATACTTCATTGGACGTGATTTTTACGAGGTGTTACAATCATCAAGAGTTTGGTTATTTGGATAGTATATTAGTATTATATATTGTACATTATGTTATATAGGTCAAGCATGAGGTAGGAGGATAAATCCCCCATTTAGGTACCTCTTTGGATATCATACAAGTCATGTAGGAGGTAGGAAGAGCAAGTCTTCCATTTAGGTACCTCTTGGTGTTCACCACTACACTTGATGTTATGAACATTCAAGGAGGGTCATGAACATACAATAAGAAAGAAAATATTTACAACTATTCTAAGAAATCATCAACTAATGTGTGGATTTTTAGTAGGATAGCCCAAGCTTGTCCTACAATCACACAAACATCAAGCTTTAAGCCTGAACATTACTTGTGGGTAAAACCCTAAACAAAACAGAAAGTTTATGAGGTTTACACCTCTGATTTGACATGTCTTAATCTTGTTTTGAAGCCCAACTAACCATTCAATTGATTATGAGCATAAGGACATAGGTTTGAGATGAGATAACTCAAGTTTGAACAAGATTAACAAAGTTTAGATTAAAACAGAAAGTTTGGAGCCTTATTTGGTGATGTTCCAGCCTTGGTTTTCCATGGAAAACCTGTTGGAAACATACCTAAGGTTGTTCCAAGCAAGTAGGAAGAAGAATCAAGGAAAAAGACTAAGAAATGAGAAAGTTATGCTTGTTTTCGTACCTTGGCATGAATCTGTCCACTCTTGCGAATTTCAGCTGATTGAGGGTGTTTGAGAGTGAGTTTGAGGTGTTAGAAAAATGAAAAATGCTTGGAGATGGGTTGGCTTTTATAGGGAAGTGATTGGGGTTGGGTTTGGTGCACATTTATTGCAACACACTTGAAAACTCAACAAAACCACTAAATCCCGCCAACCAGCGAAGCTGGTTAGCTGTTTGCGGATCGGGCCACTCTCGCGGGCGGCGTAAGAGTTAACTGGGCTGGGTCACGGGCCGCGAGCCCACGTCAGTTCATTATTTGTTGTTTGTTGACGATTATGGCCCTCCAACTTGTATACATTTGATGTTTTAAGCATGTTTAAGGTTATAACAAGCACAAGGAACATGTTTAAGGATACTAGATGTAATTATATCATAAAACCATTATAAAATAAGTGAAAACAAGTATATTTGTCGAGATTAAGTATCGAATTGCATAAATTGAGTATAATAGTCACGTGTTTGCATGTTTAACGTGTTTAGCACAAAAGATGAATAAGGTATCATATGATTAGTCGATTCGAACACATGAACATGTATGAGAGGTGTATAACATGGATGTAAGGAATACGATTGATTCAAATCTCGGATTTTATGACGATTAAAGTCTTGGTTTTACGATGATGAAACGAAATACGATTTCGAAACAGATAAGCTTCCAAAAATAGATTTACAAGATACGATTTCTAAATTAGGAGAGTTGTGAAAAAGTGAAGCGTTACAGTCTCCCCTCCTTTAGGAAATTTCATCCCGAAATTTATTCAAAAGGAAGACTTTAAAAGGATTTTGGCAAGAACGAGGTTGTTTACAAATCGAAGCTTAGAAGTTTGAGACGTTTTGAAAAGCATGGAATTTGAGAAACGAAAGGATAGGTTTGTAAAAGAGTTTGTTTGACTGAAAATGATTTGAGATATTAACATAAGTAAAGACGTGTATGCATGTGTATAGGCAAAGTGAGCTTAAACAGTTTTGAATAACTCAAGCGGGAGGTGTATTAAAATGCGTTGTATTATGAAGGAAAGATTGATACAAAACGGCTTGTATTTGATGAAAAGTGTGGTAGTTTGCATGAAAAATTTAAGAATAGTACTGCATCGCGTATTTGTAGGAAACTGTTTTATTTGAGAGGAACGAGAAGGTTTTGACGTTTTTACATAAAACATTTTTTTTGGAGGCAGCGGCCAACTACGAGTGTTCGCATATGAAGAGAGGTAGTTTTAAAAGTACGGAGGTAGATTAAGATTCGAACGTTTAAACAGACTTGATTGTAAACGAGGTTTGTATAAAAGAAGAAGGCTAACGGAGAATAATGGAGATATAAGGGTGAACAATTGATCTAATAAACGAATATGAGTATGAGAATGGCATAAGTATTGGACAAATGAAAGCGATGTGTTAAGAATGAAGTCTCGTCATGGATAATAAGATATAATGCGTTTGTGAGTTGCTTTAAGGTTGTATTAGGTCAAAAGGTCTGCAAAACACTGAACTTCTCATAGCACGTCTTACGAAAGTTTGGTAACATGATGAAAACACTTATATATAGGAAGTACCAGCGGCGTATCCACCATGTTTTGTCCATGTTACATCCGTCTCGTTACTCGGTGTCATATTACGTTCCGTGTCTTACCATACACAGTAGTACACTATATGGTTTTTCATACGCCCATCGCTATAATCCCGTTTGCACCCGCGATTATATTGATCGTCGTATGATCCGCATAGCTTGTACTAGTTATGTATGAGTTAGGGTATACATAAATTTGAAAATAAGATTGTGTACGTATAAGAATTTAGTATATAAGCAAGTCCATGCTTAAGTATGTATGGGACCCATGTAAGCGAATCCCTCGGATTCCACTCGCGTCCGGGTACGAATGTATGAATCATGAGTATGAATGAAAGTATGAGCATAAATATGAGTTTAAGTATGAATATGCATGTAAGTATGAGTATAAACATAAAACGTATGAGTATTATGAGTATAAGTATAAGCATAAGACGTATTGTCATGAGTATGAGTATGAGTATGAGTGTAGGTACGAATAATAAGGATTACGTATGTAGTATATCTTGGAACACAACGAATTTAAGCGTATAAAAGCGTTCAAAGGTTGAGTAGGTAATTACGAACGATATAAATGAAATTGTCGCGAGATATCAACTAAACGTGTACGATGATATGCATGTATAGTGGTTTAAGCGAAACGTCGAGTTTATCGAATCAAAAATAGTTTGAGTTTGATTTGGAAGGTAGAATATAGTTTGTAAATTAAGAGAACATAAAGTATTCAATGCATGACGTATTTTGTAATGAATGGAAATGCTACTTTTGTTTTTAAATTTTTTTTTACGTAAGTTGAAGATTGTCGGTCCCCATGAATTCTTCTTGCCCACGTGCTTTGAAATTTGAATGACGAATCGAGCGGTGTAGGAAAAGGTTTTTGAAAATAATGGGCTCGTTTTATTTGCATCAAAACAAGAATTTTTTTATTTTGGAGGTTCTTGTGAAGACGTTGATCCTTAGAAAATAAATTTAGCAAAATGGACTTAGTGATCATTGAAAAGAGTTTTAACAAATGATTCGTTGATGTTGAAAAGAGTCTTTGGTAAAACGATTGTATAATATCTATAAGATCTTATAAGTATATGAGAAAGTTGGTTTGAAATTCCGATTGAGAATGAAAGTCCTTAGTATGGTGATATAACGTGAGTGTGTTTTAGTGATTAAGTCGAATATGAAGTTCATGGGCAAGAGATTCATTGGACCGATTAAATTGAAAGGTAGCATTTCGTAAGGTTTTGAAATTCGGGTAATAAAACGTTTTAAGGTATGACCAAGAATTTCGTATACGTGATTTATGAGAACATAGGTTATAAGGTAAGAAATACGTTTGAATAAACAATGCACTTTGAAATCGATACAAGTAGGTGTAAAATATGACCGTGTTTGCATAATAGAGTATTTTGAGGGAAAGTTTTGGTAATGATCACCTAGGTAAAGGAATCACCCCTAACCCGTTGGTGAGGTCATTTTAAGAAAGGAAAGGAGCAAAGTTAACTATCAAGGTAAGGAAATCACTCCTATCTTGATGATATGTCTCCATTTTAGTGTTACAAGGGATGTAAATAAAATTGGCTGACGTTTTGAAATCATGCATCTAAATAACGTATATTTTGTATGAGAAGGTTTAGTATAATGTGTGTGGAAAGAAAAAATAATCTCAAAAATGGATTTGAACTTGAAAAGATTGCATCGTATAAGGTAAATAATAGAAACACATGTTTGATTAAAATTTGGATGGTTCCAAAACAGAACTTTGACTAACCAAAGTGGTCGAAAAGACTTTTGAATTTGAGAATCATGCTTTGGCCTAATAGGTGGGATACTCTCGCCAACATTTCGGTTAACGGTATTCACCCTTCCGGTTACTACATGTCTCAACTCAATCGAAATTTCGAGACTTGGCGGGATTTATGAAAAATCAAGGAGTGGAACTAGTCGACAAGGTGCGGGTTTCACCCTTAACTTGACGATTTCGTATCCTAAGTGTGGTTGGTACTCGTCGGGTCAAAAATTTAATTTCAACACTTTGACGAGGGTCCACTAGAAATTGAAAATGGAAATTCTCCATCAAGGTGAGGATCTCACTCCTAAGTTGGTGGTGAATTTCGTGTAAAAAGAATAAGTGGACTGAGAGTCGTTCACCAAATTGTGGGTTTCACGCCTATTTTGGTGAAGTCGTCTCGTTGGTATGATACGAGTGATTTCGAGTTTAGTATAAACGAGTAAAAGACGTATGTTCGAAATTACAATAACAAGTATGAGCACATAAAGCATTTCAAGAAAATAACACGTAAGAGACATTTCAAGAATAACATGGAAAGATGTTTCATAAAAGTAGCATGTGAAGCAAGTATACCTAACTATAGACTAGGTCAAAAGCATGACAATTTTCCTAATTCCCTATAGTTATGGCTCTGATACCAATCTATCACACCCAACTGATGGCGGAAACATCGGAGTGAGACGAAATAGATTGCTCGAGACATCATAACACTAAGATTCGCGACAAGTATTTAATTAATAAATTTTATTCCATTTCTAAAGAGTCAATTACAAGGATTTGAAGCAAATACAACAACATGAATAATGAAATACAATACAATAAGAGAACAAAATTTAAATGCGTATCTAGGCATCCTATTATATTCCGTGCATCATCAACATCATCTCAAAACCTGCAACATGTTTTAAAAGCATAGTTCAATACAACATATTGGCGAGTACACTAGTTTTAGACTCGTGACATATGTATAAAAAGTATTTTCAATCCAACATACCAATTTGGTATACACGGTCAAACTATCATGCATAACTAAGAGTCAAACCCAAGTGTCCACAAGAATAATAGCATCCCTCGATATAGCAATATCGAGACCATAAAGAATGAATAATAGCATCCCTCGATATAGCAATATCGAGACCGTAAAGAATATAACTTAACAAAAACCCCGTCGGGTGGTGTGCTACTCCTATAGCGCTATAATTGTTAAGGCGGGTTTACAAGTAATATGAATTCTAGCATGAACTTAAGCATAACAAAGCATGTATAAGGATTGATTGAATAAAGCATGTTTGTGAATCGTGCATTTTAAGCAGCAAAACATGTTGCACCCAAAGTGTATTAAAAGGAAAATTGGTCAAGTGTACTCACAAAATTTCATATTCTTTCCGATTATCCAATGCGACGAAGTTGTTGAGACTAGGAGTTTGGTTGTTTTTGATTTGGAGTTTTAAGGGATGTTTACATTAGGGTTTACAGATTCGAAGTTCAAGGACATGAAAATAGACATATGAGCAAAAATTATCATCTAGCATACATGATACTTGTTCTTGACACTATGAAACTCGAAAGAGTTTAAATGTTTTCATTGGATAAAATCCCATTAGAATCGTGACAAGTTATCAAGTCCAAGATGATGTAACCTACTATCTTGACAATTACCACTTGTTCATCATCAAGAGTTTGGTTATTCGGATAGTATATTAGTATTATATATTGTACAATATGTTATATAGGTCAAGCATGAGGTAGGAGGATAAATCCCCCATTTAGGTACCTCTTTGGATATCATACAAGTCATGTAGGAGGTAGTAAGAGCAAGTATTCCATTTAGGTACCTCTTGGTGTTCACCACTACACTTGATGTCATGAACATTCAAGGAGGGTCATGAACATACAATAAGAAAGAAAATAATTACAACTATTCTAATAAATCATCAAGTAATTTGTGGATTTTTAGTAAGATATCCCAAGCTTGTCCTATAATCACACAAACATCAAGCTTCAAGCTTGAACATAACTAAACAAAACATAAAGTTTATGTCTCAACCTTTTTATAAGCCCAACTAACCATTCAATTGATTATGAGCACAAGGACATAGGTTTGAGATGAGATAACTCGTGTTTGAACAAGATTAACAAAGTTTATATTAAAACAGAAAGTTTGGAGCCTTATTTGGTGATGTTCCAGCCTTGGTTTTCCATGGAAAACCTATTGGAAACATACCTAAGGTTGTTCCAAGCAAGTAGGAAGAAGAATCAAGGAAAAATACTAAGAAATGAGAAAGTTATGCTTGTTTTCGTAACTTGGCATGAATCTGTCCACTTTTGCGAATTTCAGCTGATTGAGGGTGTTTGAGAGTGAGTTTGAGGTGTTAGAAAAGTGAAAAATGCTTGGAGATGGGTTGGCTTTTATAGGGAAGTGATTGGGGTTGGGTTTGATGCACATTTATTGCAAGAAAGACACTTGAAAACTCAACAAAACCACTAAATCCCGCCAACCAGCGAAGCTGGTTAGCTGTTTGCTGATCGGGCCACTCACCCAGGCCGTGTAAGAGTTAACAGGGCCGGGTCCCGGGCCGCGATCCCACGTCAGTTCATTATTTGTTGTTTGTTGACGATTATGGCCCTCCAACTTTAAGGATACTAGATGTAATTATATCATAAAACCATTATAAAATAAGCATAAACAAGTATATTTGTCGAGATTAAGTATCGAATTGCATAAATTGAGTATAATAGTCAGGTGTTTGCATGTTTAACGTGTTTAGCACAAAAGATGAATAAGGTATCATATGATTAGTCGATTCGAACACATGAACATGTATGAGAAGTGTATAACATGGATGTAAGGAATACGAATGATTCAAATCTTGGATTTTACGACGATTTAAGTCTTGGTTTTACGATGATGAAACGAAATACGATTTCGAAAGATATAAGCTTCCAAAAATAGATTTACAAGATACGATTTCTAAATTAGGAGAGTTGTGTAAAAGCGAAGCGTTACAATATATCTTTAAAAACTCGTCTATTGCACGTGTTGGATAAAATATAATGGCATATTTTAACACAAATAGTTATCAAGATTTATCTTTTAAAAATGAACGTTGATATACTATTTACTTATTATAACAATTTACTTTTTTTTAATTTTGTATAAATGTAATTTTGTATAATAAATAAAAAAAACATATCTTAAAAAAAACTCGTATATTGCACATATTGAATAAAATATAATGTCATATGTTAACACATACAATCGTCAAGATTTATTTTTTAAAAGTGAAGTTTGATGTACTGTTTACTTATTAGAACATTTTACTTTGTTTTTTTTAATTATGATTAGGTTAAAAACACATTTATTACATGGGGTTGAATACCATTTTTATTATATATTCAAATTATGAGATACAATTATTTTAATTAGTTTTATGCACCTTCATGCTTGTTTGTTTTGTTTCGTTCATAAAACACTCGTCTTAAATTTGTATTCAAGAGAGTTTACGGTACAAAAAGGTGGAGATCAATCCACTCGTTTTAATATATTTCATCATTTTTATGAATTATACTGTAAAATCCAGAATTAAATTCTCTTTGAATGGAGTATAGAAATTGTTATATTTAAAAATGGTGTTCTTTCTACATGTTGATGCAATGTGCGATAAATGATGAGATTAAACCAATTAAAACTGTACGCCTACCATTATAACGATGCGTCTAAAAACACTTACAATTTGATAGAAGCGTATGCACGACCTAGAATAATTATTTAAGTCTAGTGAAGAAAACCAACAATACAATTATTAAATATATACGAAACCGGAACCTTTGATTCCTAATTTACCATAATTTCAATCACCGAACTCCAAAGTATATATATCTACTCATAAGAAAAACAAACGTTTATGCTTATCTAATTTTTATTTAGAGTTATTTATAAAAAAAACAAATATTTATTCTTATCTAATTTTTTGTTTGAAATTATTATTATTTACTATGATCATAATAAAAACAAACGTTTATATTCTTTTCGCATTTGTTGTTTAAATTTATTATTATTTAATATGATCATAATAAAAACAAACGTTTATCCTTATCCAAATATGTATTCTTATCTAATATTTTGTTTAAAATTATTAGTATTAAATATGAGAGATAAATAGGAAAAATAAGGTGAGAAAGCACCAGGAAGTGACACGTATTCAAAAAATATTTTTATTTATTAGTATAGAAAGATGTATTATTAAAGAATAAACACTGTTGGTGCATGCGTCTGTCGACTTCGTCTTGTATCGAGTCTTATGCTTAGAACGATAAATTAGAGCACATAATTCGAGAAAATCACGTAATTTCGCTTGAACATGTGATTTCGCTTGAAAGTGCATAGATGTAATTTCGAGCGGAATTAGATTTCGCTTGGAAATCTGATTTCGCTTGAAACCATTTCAAGCGAAATCATGGATCTATAAATACCTCTCATTCAAGCGAAATCTGGAGGAATCTTTCCGGTTGAGCCACGAAGTGCTGCCGAAGTGTCATCTCACTGTATAACGTCATCAAATCAATATAAACGACAGTTTAAGTGTATATCTTGCTGAATTGACCTCAGAATGTCTGTTTCCGCCTTTCATTCTGAGTAAAACTCTTCTGATCGACTCGTTTGAGTCTGAGAACGATCCTACAAACACATTAAATAAAAAATTAAATAGGTTATAGACGTATATTATTTAATGTATAAAAGATAAGATTAAAACGTAAAAAAATAGCAATGTGATAGACAAACTCATATTCAAATTGGGATGGAAATTGGACAAGTTTGTGTAATCTCAACCCAATACTCGATTATATAAGTTTGTCCCAAGCATAGCCGAAAACCCGTTGGATATTTATCGCGTAATTAACTGTTAGGTTTCTATCGGGTAATTACCCATCGGGTATACCCACATGTATCAGGTGAATCCGTTAATTTCTTAAATTACACGTTGGTTATTATAACAACCCTCAAAAATATCCTAAAACACTCCGTAATCGAAAAACCGAACTCACGTAACGTTATTTTGTTTGAAAAATGAAAAACAAATTATGTCTGTCGCGGGCCGCGACAGTCTAAGGACTAACCTTTCGCGGGGCGCGAGCGGCTTGTAACGTCCCGGTCACGTCTTGGGACACGTGTCGTCCACGTGTCATACCTACATTACTGACTAGTCACACCTAAGCCCTAGCTAGGGTGTCTCGCGGGCCGCGAGAGGGGTAGCTTGACTCTGTCACGGGGCGCGAGAGGATCAGATTTCAGCTATAAATAGAGCAATCGTTCAGTAGTTGCAATTCGCTCAATCTTTTTTCTTTCTCTCTATATTAAGCACGAAATTGTACCCCTAAAATCACGAAGTTCTTCCCCGTTGTAAGTGTTTTAACCCCTGATCACTTATTCGATACCCTGTCCGATCGATCTTGAACCCAGCAACGGATACCAAAGCGCTGCCTGATAAAGACTATGCTTTGTAAACTACGTTGGGGTTCTGATCTTGTGATGTATTGATAAAGTTGAATTGGGTTATTATACTAACACGCGTGCATTGTATATTTTTAATAGGAACTCAGGAAAATCACCAGAAAATATTATCAGAAGGCTTATAGTAAAACCCTAAGTTTACAAAGTGAGTGATTCTTCTTTTCATCAAATTTCTTTACAAAACTTTAAATGTTTTTCAAAGTTATACTTACAGAGATTAAGTTTTTGTATTCTACAATTACTGCCAGTATTATGGGGTTTGTATACAATACTTGATAATCTTCACAATTGGACAATTGGTTAGCCAATGTGTGATATGACTATAGTCACAGATCCGTCGAGTGACAAATACTTTGGAGTTTTTGTTAGATAAAAACATTGTAATTACCCTTAATATTGTAAAGTTATAACCATGTATTTTTATTAAAATAGAATGAACTCGTCAGTATTTCTTGCTGATAAAATGTTTTTAAAACGCGTTTCAGCTCACTTGATGTGAAGCTATTAGAAACCAGCTATAGAGTACTGAAGGCTTAAATAAAGTGGCTATAAGTTACCTAAATAAAAGAAGAAGTTTATGTTTTCAGCAAATATGGTTTATCCCTATAAATACATTATAAATGAAATATGGGTTTTAGCCCATTTGTTTAATATAAAAAGTTTGGTGTTTTACAAACTCTGAAATTATTTCCTAACTAAGATCCTGATGATTTAATTCCGCTGCAACTTTAATAAACACCGATACCAATCGTCAGGCTTGCGGCACCCGCTCCCAGGGTGCGGTCGGGGGCTGCGACAATTATGCTTAACTCAAAACTCGTTGGGTATTTATTAGGTAGTTATTAATCAATTACATTTAGTGCAATCACTATAAGAATGTCTCATATTACTACAACGTATATAAAAAATATCCAAATGTATATAAAAAATATATAAATGCATAAATGACAAAAATAGTGCATGACAATTTTTAATGATTTTTAGCAAAAGATTACAATCTAGATGTATAAAAAATTACAATAAAAAGTGCATGCCTTCTGAATGATTATTTGATTTCCTTGATAATAAAAAATGATATATTATGATCATATGTACATTTTTATAAAAACTAGTATTAACCCCCCCGCTTTGCCGGTGGGGGCGTAAAACCGTGACAAAAAGCACCAAGGCCACAACAACGCTAGCGACCACCAACACTGAAGTTGCGACGTGTTAATGCGGAGAAATTAGACCGAAACATAAAACATAGAAAATAATAACTAAGTCGATTTAGGACCCGTGCGTCACGATGAACCTATGAAACATGAAAAAATAGATGATGTCACGGCCCCTGACCCGGTTTTACCCGTTCCAGGAGCCGCGGGACAGAAATACGTGGTGTTGATATTTATTTTGGCAGCGGAACTTTTTAACAGGATCTTTTAAACTGAAAATGGCCAATTTATTTTATTTCACCTTTTTGGGACAAACCCCATAATTTACAATAAAGGAAATTTTAGAGGGAAATTTCCTGTTTATACAAAAACATGTTTATTTATTTTAATTACTGAGCCACATTCTTCAAGCGGGTGTGCTACGCGGTACTTTTCCTGATTAACAGTAAATCACCTGAAACATGTTTAAAAAGATTTTTTATCAGCGGGGAAATACTGGCAAGTCATTCAATTTACACAAAATAACGCATTGTTATAGTTTACAGCATTAAGGGTTTTTATATTTGCCCCTATCTTAAAATTTACTGGTTCAGTTGTCACTTGACCAAATCTATGAATGCGGACATATCACAAATTAGGCTCGCCCACCTAAGTGATAAATCGTTAGTAGTAATGTGCACAAAACCCCCACATACTGCTAGTAATTAAGGATTAGCAAAGACTTAATCACCGCAAAATATAACTGGAAAACATTTAGGGTTTTGTAAAATAACTTTAATAAAAACAGAATGACTCACATTACAAGTTTAATTGGACAGAACCCTGCCTACTGATTTAGTCTTGTAACCTAGTTAAGTAACAATGCACACGAAACTAGGTTAGTAACTTAATACAACATTTACGATAAACTCACGAAATCAAAACCCTCACGACGAATGACAAAGTATAGGCCAAATACGGGCAGCACTTAAACATCCATCGGATCGGTTTCAATCAATCGGACATTGTATCGTAGCAGTGATAGAGTTATTAGCCTTTATCGTAGCAGCGTATTCCTATTTTAAACGTGATTTTCGAACAGAAAGTGAGTGATTTTGAAAATTTTCACGAGCACAGACGAACTGCCCATGCATTCCCCATTTATAGCAAAATTTTGTGTTTTACGCGGCCCGCATAAACCTTCACAGAAATCTTACGCGGCCCGCGAGGGCCACCTATTCTACGATTAGGGCTAGCGTGTCACACGTAGGTCCGCCACTTGGCTGACACATGGCCTAAAGCGTGTCCCCGCCACTTGTTGTGCTGTCGCGGCCCGCGTAGGCCTAGTCCTAAATCTTACGCGGCCCGCGAGAAGTCAATGATTTTTGATTTTCTTGATTTTCAACAAAGATTAGGGTTTTAGGGGTCCGGGGGTATACTTACGGGTCATTTTGGGACATTTTGCAGGTCCTTACATTCTCCCCACCTTATTTAAAATCTCGTCCTAGAGATTTACTGAAATAAGTGAGGATACTTTTGCTTCATTTCCGATTCCAGTTCCCAGGTATACTCAGGTCCTCTCTTTGAAACTCACTTGACCTTGACTAGTATCAATCGTTTGTGTTTGAGGAATTTAATCTTTATGTCTTCTATTTGGAGCGGTTTCTCCATAAACTTCAACTTTTCATTTATCTCTATGTCTTGAAGAGGTACTACTAGGGATTCGTCAGATAAACATTTCTTGAGGTTAGATACATGAAACACATCATGTACTCCAGCTAGCTCTTTCGGTAATTGTAAGCGATAGGCAACTGGTCTTATTTGCTGGATTACTGAGAATGGTCCTATGTACCTTGGACTTAGCTTTCCCCTCTTACCGAATCGAACTACTCTTTTCCAAGGGGAAACTTTCAATAGTACCTTGTCTCCAAGTTGAAATTCTAACGTCTTGCGTCGATTATCTGCATAACTCTTCTTGCGATCTCGAGCCGTTTTTAGTCTTTCCTTGATTTGAGTGATCTTGTCGGTGGTTTCTTGCACAATTTCGGGACCTGATAATTGGCTTTCTCCTATTTCTGCCCAGCAAACTGGAGTTCTACACTTCCGTCCATACAGTGCTTCGAATGGGGCAGCTTCGATACTTGCATGATAACTATTGTTATATGAGAATTCAATTAGAGGTAGGTGGTCATCCTAGTTTCCACCAAAATCTATAACACATGTTCTGAGCATGTCTTCCAAGGTTTGGATCGTCCTTTCACTTTGTCCATCTGTTTGGGGATGGTATGCAGTACTTAAATTTAGTCGGGTCCCCATTGCTTCTTGGAAACTCGTCCAGAAGTGCGAAGTAAAACGACTATCTCTATCTGACACTATAGAGAGTGGGACTTGTAGGTCCCTCTCGAGGATGAGATGAAAACCTTATCCTTGTTATATCAAACACACTAGCGAGTGCGGAATCCAAGCTAGCATGCAACCGAGACTTTATACGAGAATAAGCATAAACACAACACACAACATTCAACGATTAACACCACTTGTATTAATGCGTATGAAAGGTTCGGTTACAAGTCCAATGTTCACAGATGTATTCTGCAAACTCTCAAAGTTCTCTCGTGTGTGTGCTCTCAACAGAATGCTCTCTCTGTTTCTCTTGCCTAATCTGTCGAACTGAACACAACACATGGGTATATATACCCGACACAGCTAACATGTTCGAAGGATAAGGTAATCTGGTCGAAGGATCATCTATCGACCAGAAGTCTACCGAAAGATCCATACATACCTCGAAGGATGATATCCGTCGAGGTCCATCTGAATCTATCGAATGTTTATCTTTCGAGGTCATCGAAGGAAACAAACCATCCTTCGATGACATCCTTCGACACAAGCATGTTACCCACAATGTGCTAACTGTTTGGCCAAGTCAAACCAGGAGGATGGTTGACTTGGTCAAACTTACATCAAACTTACATCAACCTTACATTAAAGACATCGTTTTGTATCATGACGAAATACAGACAAAGTACAGACACAAGTGCACCAACAAACTCCCCCTTGGCTGTAGCTTTGTCTTGATCTTCGTGTCTTCAAGTCTTCAAGGCCGAGTCGAACCGAGCCGAGTCGCGTCCACACAAAGTGCATCAACAAACTCCCCCTTGGACGCTACTCGTGATGGTTCGTCTTCTGTGACTTTCATGTCGGAGGATCTTCAAAGTCTTCACGCGTCGAAAGTAGAAAGTGTATCAACAAACTCCCCGTTTCATGTAGAAAGTGTGTTGACAAACTCCCCCTTAGATTGAACTCTCCATTGAGTCATGCTCGTGAATCTTTTGACTTGTCAATTCTTCAGATCCTTGTGGTGTTGGTGAAGGGACAGCGGCAACTCGATCATTTTATCCTTTGAGTGCCTCCACTTCGTGTCTTCATTCCAAAGCTTTTTCATCGAACATGTTCTCCTCGCCTTTAGCATCTGTACATGCAAGAAAGCTAAACGCATAATGAGAACAACCGCTTGGAATATAGTTAACATTTAAACTAACGACACATATGAGATCAAATCTCAATCAAACACCAACCGACAGCAGTTTGAAAGTTTAGAAAAGTATTCATTTTAATCCTTTAACTTTCAAAACTCGTTAACTTCGACTGTTTATGAAGATGCAATTGTTTTCCAGCTTACGATCAGGATTTTGGGTAGGATAGACTCGAGTTCCAACATCAGTCAATCAAAAATAAACTAGAAGAAAAAATCTTTTTGGATTTTATGAAGTTTAAATTAAAACACACCTAAAATCTTTTTGAAATTTTCATTTTTCAAGGTAAAGACGGAAAACAATAAATAAATATAGACAAAGATGCATAAACAGGAAACATTAAAAAAATATTTACAGACATTCTTTTTGCGAGTTTCGAGGGTAAGAGAATCATATCAGTGTACGGTCATGTCAAAACGCTCTTGTTGTTCAGTTAGATAACATTAAGATAAGCATCCTATAACGATTATCGGTATTGTTGTCCACTTAAGCTCGGCTTATCATTTGTAATCATGGCGAGGGGATACGTTTAGGTATAATTTATACTTACCGACCGGTGTTCATCCACATCACGACACATTCCCGTATCAAGGTATGCACGAGGATTCATCTTACCGGTGAGTATACCGATTATCATCTGTTTGACCGTATATGATGTGAGATTCTCACTTATTTGATTTGAAAACAAGCCCTATGTGATATAATCACTTATTGATGAGGAACTTGATTTTCGATGCATGAGGGCACAGGAGCAAGTCCGTGAACAGGTCAGTACTTTCGTACAGCAGAGAGACGAACTTGACTCCCGGAAAGGATTTGTGATATTTTATCACTTATTTGTTTGGAAGATCTAGACTTGCGTCCCCGTTATTTTTCGGTAAAAGATACAACCATGATACCCAGATGATAAACAGCATAAAGACCGAATATCTCAGAACCTCGGCAATCTCTCAAACGAAATTTCGGTACTAAGACCATATGCCAATGAATGGTTCCCACCCAGTCTTCAGTCGGATTTAAGTTTATATCACCCTGCACACTTTAAAATGATTGTGAGCCTACCGATACATCTTATATAGAGCTGCTTATCGTTTTGCATTTAAGGTTTAAAGAGGTTTGGACAGACCACTGATGTACTATCATTTTCTCTTTTGCTCGCCAGGAAACTCATTTTTGCTTTTCTGTTGTTTTTGTGTTTTTGAAATTTTTCGATGTTTTTGGATTTTTCAAAGTTGGATCTACTCCCCCTAAAATCAACAAACTATGACAAATTTAAAACACAAAGATATTCACAAAAATGATTTTCCGACGTTGGTTAACTCATGTTTCACCTAAATGCCGTTTACCAAAATTAAGTTTTAATCAGAAATGATGTATCGAATTTTGGAAAAATCAGTTGGCATGTCGGTAAGCGGTGCGGACCATGACAGCATTGTCTGGTCAAAGAGTGCTGAACGAGATAATAATTCACAAAGCAGCTTAATAATCGACAAGTAAAAGAGAGATTAGAATTTTAAAACCGTATCCTTCAATTGCATCGTGCATTGACAGAAAACTGAGTACTCTCCCAAACTGGATATCCACCCGGTGTGGATTTCAAAGTCGATTCTTTGTAGCTACTTAGAAATCTGTTGACAGCAACAAGATCAGAAACCTTTGGTTCCGGCTGGTCTTCCACATTGCACCAGCGAAGGTTTTAGACTTTCTCTTTCAGAAGTAGTGTGCGGTTGTTCAATTCATGCCAAGGCATCCGCACACCCGGTTGGTTTGTTCAACAAACACATTCTCTTCAATCACACCACGAAGAAATGTACACTGCACGTTCATCTTGTAGATTGTGAACTTCAGACGTGCTGCAGGTGCATACATTTCATTTGAATCTATCCCGGGGACCCGATCAAAGCCTTGAACATTCACTTTTGAAATGATTTTCATTTTGTCGAAGCTTTTCAATCTTTTTCAACAGACATTTCTGTTTCCCTTTCCTCTTCCTCTCCATCAAAGGCCTATCTTGTGCAAGGATGCTCCACTATCAACAATCTTACGACTATCGAAAGTTCCTCCTGGAATATCCTACACACTCACTCAAAAATTAGTTACCAAAAAATTAGTTGGAGAGAGGGACCCAAGCCTTTGTGGACTTGGGTCGTCCTTGATCATCAAGAAAAGTGATTTCAATCACTTGATGATTAGGAAAAAGAACCTGTGGTGCTCCCCCTGACTGACTTACCTGTTTTTGTTTCCAAGCTGTTTGTTCTTTACCAGTATTTGCATTAATTGTTTTAGCATTTACTGGTTTTACAGTTTTAGGTTTTGCTTGAACAGGTTTTTCTTCTTTGACCTCTGATTTTAAGGCCTTCTCAATTACCTTTTGATTCTTTTGTTTTAACTTCTTTTCCCTTTCTTTCAAGACACGTGGGTCTTGTTTCGGGGAAAATGATCGTTTTTGGTAATTGGTTTCTTGGGGAGCACTTGTTTTTGCCTTCAACTTTTTCAGGTATGGGCAGTATCTTACAATATGCCCAATTGTGCCACACTCAAAGCACATTCTCCGCTCTACAAACCTCGGAGAAACATGTTGATGACCAGACGAAGAACCAGACCATGAACTTTGTGATCTAGACGTGCTTGGACCTAAATCACATCCGTTGGTGTGTTGGGTGTAATTATTCTGTTCATTTCGTTTTAAAATTCTAACTTGTTTTATAAAATCAAGGTTAGATTTATCCTGAAATGTTTCAAGTTTGTCTGAACCCGTGGATCCAACAAAGTTCATTTTCGGTTCTCTTTTCTTAACAGGAGCTCTTTTGTTTTGCACCCATTGTTGTTGAACCTTAGGTGCTTGAACATTCTTGTTCTGAGCCTTCTTTCCCTGTACCTTGCCCTTTCCGGAGTTGACTTGTTGTTTTCGCTCAGCTTGTAGTTTTTGGTTTCCGTACTGTTTTCTAATTTGTTCACACGGAATTGGATCACATTGAGTGACAGTAACTTTGCCACTTTTGTTCCCCAAAAACTTATCAGTGCATCCTTCAAAAATTTGCTCAATTAAATCTTGATTTACATTTTTAATTGGAAAATCTTTGTTAGAGTAAATTTTGTCATCTCCTTTGAGCGTGTACAACAAGTTACTCCCTTCAAAACTTGATACACTCGACTCCATTTCTTTTGACATTTCAGTCTCACTCGGTTTCACTGGTGGATCACACAGGATGTGATTCTCGATTGGAATATCTGTTGTAACCGAGTTAGACTGTTGTTTCACAATTACTTCAGATTCATCATCCGAAGAATCAGCATCCTCAACAGTGGGAGGACTCTGTTCCTTAACACATGATGAATCTGTCACATTCTCAGATTCAGATTCAGATTGACCTGAGGATGATGTACCAGTTGTGAACCCGAGGCCTGCTGCAAAGTCATCTAGACCGAGTGGCACAGTAGGTTCAAAACGGGGCATATCCTCGTCATCAGGCGATTTGGAGTAATTGTGATTCATTGGGGGAGGACATGATTTGAATCCAATACACGGTTTATCCCCCTTTTTCTTTCTCTCTTGAACGTCAATGATGTGATCCAATACAAAGCGGGAATTGGAATAGCTTTCCAGTTTCTGCTTAATTGTCTCACATTCACATCGAGCTGTTGCTAACTCTACCATTTGCCTTTCAATTGTGTCAATAAGATTATTGTTAGCATGTTGTTTTCGCAAAACAGCCTTTTGCAATTCTGAAACATCATGTTTTAATGACGCAATTGTTGCTTTAAATTCCTTTTCATTTCTGGTTAAAAATACGTTAGCTTCAGCTGCTTTAGACAGATCTACAACCAATTCTTGATGGTGTTTGTGTGTGATTTCATATTTCTCTTGCAAAGCCTCGTGTTTGCTTTGCAATTCACAACACTCATCATTCCTTGAAACATGCTTGTCTTGCAAGTCAAACAAACTAGCTTGTAAAGCATCATGTTTGCCTTGCAACTCAGACATGTTTGCCTTCAAATCAGCATTTTTAACATTTAAACTATCACACTTTTCACAGCTAACTACAGTGGGTTCATCGACACATACCTGACCTGATGAGCTGTCGACATTAGCCATAAAGGCTGAATGGAGAGAAGACGAAGAATAAGCAGCTTGATCCACCAAAATAGATCTTCTTTCAGTTCCTGCTGCAGCTTCTTCCAAATGCTCATCATGATCATTGCCTGAAGTGGAGGATTCTTCATCTGAGCTTCCACTATAACCAGAAGAGTCTTCATCCTCAGAAGAGTCACCACCATTGGTGGAAGATTCTCCACCACTGGTGTGATTTAAATCCTTTACAACTTCAGCAAAACATGCTGTTCCACCATTTCCTCCTTCTCCAAGCTGAAGCGACCAATCACAACCCTCATCTATTTGAACCACCAGCCCCCGGTTGGCATTTGATGACCCTGCTTGGCCTTGGTTGTTGACAGGTATCATCGTACGAACGTTGTTCCTGTTCTGGTTCTGCTGGTTGCCTTGATTTCTGAAGGGGTTTTGGTTTCCATGCTGAGCTGGTCTTGTGCATTCCCTTTTGAAATGACCCCGTTCACCACAGTTAAAGCACGTTACAGCTTGCTTGTCGAACCCATACTTGGTGTCTTTCTTGCTTTCCAAGTTGGTTCTTCCCGTCCTTTCCATAAACTCCTTTGCTCTTCGAATTGCACTAGCAAGAGCCCATTTGATATCCATCATTTCAAACTCTTCCTTATCCACTTGCTGATAATCTTCATTGGTTAGATTGATATTCCCAATCTGACCTGCGACTAATCCACAATAAGCACTAACCAAGGTGTTCAACATCTCCATATGCTCCTTGGCTACTTCGACACTGACTTTGGAAAAGTTGGAAGTGTCTAGTCTGACTGTGTTAGGATTGGAAGTGGCTTGAAAGTTTGAGGAGCTTCCATAAAACCCTTGCTGTTGCGGTTGTTGCTGCTGAGCTGTCGGTTGTGCATTCGGTCTTGAAAACATCGTGTAAGCTGAAGGATCAAACTGATCTGTTGTTGAAGGTCCGGTGTTTGAGATGAAGGCTGTTTGAAGCTTCGCATGTTGAGAAGCTGGTTTTTCTCCACTGATACCTCCTGCAATCCCAAAGTACATCTCAGGATTTTGAGGAGTCAATGTTCTTTTTGCCTTAAGCTTTTCTTCCACATCCTTGTTCTCCAATCTTTGAATTAACTCATAAACGGTGATTGTGTCTAGAACACCGTTTTCTTTGAGAATTTCAAGATAACTGCTCCACTTTGCTGGTAAGCTATCAGCGAATCTCTTCACCATTTCTTGTGGAGTGGCAGTGACTTTAAAAGCAAACATCTCGCTCAACAAGTGATGGAACCTTGTGGATAAATCTGCCAAAGCCTCATTCTCCATACACATGAATCCTTCAAACTCTTTCTTCAGTAAATCTTGCTTGATCTTTCTAGATTGAGCATTTCCTTCACATCGTAACGTGAGCATATCCCACAAGCTTTTAGTAGTCGTGCAGTAAACAAACTGGTGGTATATGTCTCTATGAAGAGCTTGCGTGAGAATCATGAATGCTTTCTTTTCTAACTCAAATTTCTTCTTATCATCTTCAGACAAAGTGCTGTAAGTTTCTGGATTGGATCCTGCAACTTCCAAATCATGTTCAAATGCGGTAAAGAAGCACATCCATAGGTCTTGACCTTGCCCCTGAACATAAGTTCTCAGCCTTTCTTTCCACCATCCCCAATCATTGATGTGATTCAGCTTTGGCGGTTTTGTGCTTGTACCAGTTTCACTGTCGTTCTGCATCATAGATTGAATGCTGCTGTTTTGATTTGTGACCAATGCCCATTGATTTGCAGTGATCATTGCAGCTTGAGGTGGGGCAATAGCTTGCATCCATGCAGTTTTATTGAAATCTGACGTAGATTGCGTAGATTGCATAGCTGATGATTGTGGAGTCGAAGTTATTTGAGTCCACGTGGTTGGATCCCACTGACCGTTTGTTCCCATTTTTTTTTTTTAATTATGATGAAATTTCGAAGGATAACAAACAGCCGAAGGATCTTTGATCGAAAGACCTGTTAAAACACAAACTTGTTAAACTTAAACAGACTGAGATCGAAGGATCAAACCTTGTTCGAAGGATCAACAATGTTCGAAAGATCACTGTTGAGTTTCGAGCAGTGACTTCGAAAGACTCTCCAATCGAAGGATCCTTGTCTTTCGAATAAGACCTGTAGACCGAAGGATGAACACGAAAGATGACTTCGAAAGACTCCCCAATCGAAGGATCCTAGTCTTTCGAAGATGAACAGTAGACCGAAAGATGAATGTTTCGAAATGATTCCTTGGTTCGAAGGATGATGATCTATCGAACCTCCACTGATCGAAAGATGGTCTTTCGAGTTCGAAGGATATCTTTCGAACGGTTCTGACACAGTTGACAATCGGTGACAAGTTGGTGAAAAAGGTTGACGGGTTGGTGAGAACTTTCGGCAGAAAGTATGTTCAGACCATATCTTTCAGGTCTGAACATGCAGGTTTTTCACCAAAACAGGTAAGGTCCGAATATTTTAATCAGTTTACAACTCCCAACACACAAACACTTTGAAATTTAAACTTTTTAAGATCAAAAGTGTAAAATACCAAGAACACTTAAGATATCGGTTGAAGATAAGAAGAACAAACCCAGAAATATGAATATTTCTGCAAACCGACAACACTCCGAAACCCGATTTTAACAAGTTTTTCAGAAAATATAAACTTTAAAAACCCGAAAAACAGCAAGAACACCTCGGTTTTAACAAGGAGAAGAGCCAAAGCTCTGATACCACTTGTAGGTCCCTCTCGAGGATGAGATGAAAACCTTATCCTTGTTATATCAAACACACTAGCGAGTGCGGAATCCAAGCTAGCATGCAACCGAGACTTTATACGAGAATAAGCATAAACACAACACACAACATTCAACGATTAACACCACTTGTATTAATGCGTATGAAAGGTTCGGTTACAAGTCCAATGTTCACAGATGTATTCTGCAAACTCTCAAAGTTCTCTCGTGTGTGTGCTCTCAACAGAATGCTCTCTCTGTTTCTCTTGCCTAATCTGTCGAACTGAACACAACACATGGGTATATATACCCGACACAGCTAACATGTTCGAAGGATAAGGTAATCTGGTCGAAGGATCATCTATCGACCAGAAGTCTACCGAAAGATCCATACATACCTCGAAGGATGATATCCGTCGAGGTCCATCTGAATCTATCGAATGTTTATCTTTCGAGGTCATCGAAGGAAACAAACCATCCTTCGATGACATCCTTCGACACAAGCATGTTACCCACAATGTGCTAACTGTTTGGCCAAGTCAAACCAGGAGGATGGTTGACTTGGTCAAACTTACATCAAACTTACATCAACCTTACATTAAAGACATCGTTTTGTATCATGACGAAATACAGACAAAGTACAGACACAAGTGCACCAACAGGACTCCATGTAAGGATATTACTTCGTCTACGTATAATTTTGCTAATCTTTCCACGCTAAAGGTTTCTTTCATGGGTAGGATATGGGCTGATTTAGTTAATCGATCCACAATCACCCAGATTGTGTCGTTACCTTTTTTGGTCTTGGGTAACTTAGTTACAAAGTCCATGGTTATTAGTTCCCATTTCCATACGGGCATTTCTAATTGTTGCAGTAGACCTGAGGGTTTCTGGTGTTCTGCCTTAACTTGTGAACAAGTTAGGCACTTAGAGACGTATCTAGCTATGTCCTTTTTCATTCCTATCCACCAGAAGTTATTCCTTAAATCTTGGTACATCTTATTATTACCAGGATGCATGGTATACCTAGATTTATGGGCTTCCTCTAAAATTTTATTTCTTAAGTCTCCTTGCTTAGGAACCCAAATCCTTTTCTTGTGGAATCTCCAAATTCCATCAACCCCTTGCTCTAGTTCCTTTATCCGTCCCTTCATTCCTTCAGCATCATCCTTGATTGCTGCTTCCTGAACATTCTTTAGTTGTTCCATTAAATCCAATTGGAGAGTTAATCTAAGAGCACGAACTCGTCTTTGTTTCTCATGATACTTACGACTTAGGGCATCTACTACTACATTTGCTTTTCCTTCGTGATACTGAATATCACAGTCGTAGTCACTTAGAATTTCCATCCACCTTCTTTGCCTCATGTTCAATTTTTTTTGCCCAAATATGTACCTTAAGCTTTTATGATCCGTATAGACAGTAAACTTACTTCCATATAAATAATGCCTCTAAATCTTAAGGGCAAAAATTATTGCTCCTAATTCTAAATCATGAGTCGTATAATTCTCCTCGTGCTTTTTCAACTGTCTGGATGCGTACGCAATTACCTTTTTACGTTGCATCAGTACACATCATAACCCTAGTTTAGAAGTGTCACAGTAAACTTCAAAATCCTCTGTCCCTTCTGGTAAAGCAAGAATTGGGGTGTTTGTTAACCTTTGCTTTAAAATCTTAAAGACCTCTTCTTTCTTGGGTCCCCATTCAAACTTAACTGTTTTACAGGTTAGCTTAGTTAATGGAACAACTATCTTAGAGAAATCTCTTATAAAGCGCCTGTAATATCAAGCTAATCCTAGAAAACTCCTAATTTCCATAGCTGATTGCGGGACCTTCCACTTAGTGATCGCTTCTATTTTGGAAGGGTCTACGTGAATACCTTCGTGATTCACCATGTGTCCTAAAAATTGCACCTACTGTAGCCAAAATTCACACTTTGAGAATTTGGCATAAAGCTTTTCCTTTCTTAATAAAGTTAAGAGTGCATGCAGGTGCTCACAGTGCTCTTCCTGGCTTTTGGAATAAATAAGTATATCATCGATGAAGACAATTACAAATTTATCCAAATACGGCTTACAAATTCTATGCATCATGTCCATAAATGCTGTAGGAGCATTTGTTAGTCCAAATGGCATGACTGTAAACTCGTATTGACCATACCTAGTTCTGAAAGCAGTTTTAGATATGTCTTCTTCTTGTACCTTCAACTGATGGTATCCGGAGCGTAAGTCTATCTTAGAAAAATATCTAGCTCCCTGAAGTTGATCGAAGAGATCATCAATCCTAGGTAATGGGTATTGATTCTTAATTGTAACCTTATTCAATTCCCTATAATTGATACACATTCGCATCGATCCATCTTTCTTTTTCACAAACAACACTGGTGCTCCCCAAGGGGATGAACTAGGTTGTATGAATCCTTTGCTTAATAATTCATCTAACTGCTTTTTCAATTCTAACATTTCGGTTTGTGCTAACAAATAAGGTGCCTTGGCTATCGGTGTAGTTCCAGGAATTAGATGAATTCTAAATTCTACTTCCCTATCGGGTGGTAATCCAGGTAGTTCTTCTGGGAATATATCTGGGTATTCTGATACTACTGGAATTTTCTTGAGTTCCTTACTTTTAGTATTAATAACTACCGAAATCATATACACTATTCATGGTTTTCTTGAATAACTGGCCACTTTCATTATTGAAATGAATTTCATTGGCTTTCGTGGATTATCTCCTGTAACCACAATTACCTCTCCTGCGGGTGTATAAATTTCTATGGAATTCTTATCACAGAGGATTCGAGCATGCTTGGCTACTAACAAATCCATTCCTAGCACGACATCGAATCCAGCTAAATTAATGAGTAACAGGTTTGCAGAAAATTTGTGGCCTGAAAGTTCTATCTTCCCTTCTTGAAGAACCTGGCTAAGTTTGGTTAAGGGTAGGTTAAGAGCTTGGCAGAATGAAGTATTTATAAAACTTTGGTTTGCACCAGAGTCGAATAATACTTTCGCGTAAATGTCATGTACCAGAAACGTACCAGCTATTACATCGGGAATTAGATCTGCTTCATGTGTAGTCAGCTGGAAGGCTCTTGCATTTTTCTTATTAGTTCCTTCAGCAGGTTTAGCCTTGTTATCGGCTGGCTTGACCAGCTTAGGGCATTCTGGTCTGAAATGTCCGGCTTCTCCGCAATTGTAGCAGAACTTTGATTTTTTCTTGCATTCCTCCTCCCGGTGGCCCGGAATTTTGCGGAAATTACAATTTTCTTTACATCTTCCAAAATGTTTCTTCTTGCAATTCCCGCAAAATGGCGGGGTGGAAAATGACCCAGTCCCCTTTCTTTTGAAATTATTACCCACACGAAATCCTTGGGTAATCTTTTGGGCCAATTCCTTTTTCCTGTTTTCTTCTCGTGTACGTACCAGCCCGTCGGTCAAGGTGTTGGCTAATTCCACCGCATCGTCAATTGTGCGAGGTCTCGCAGCTTTGACAATATCATGAATCTCGCTAATCAAACCCCAAATATAGCGAGATATAAGTACCGGTTCTGGAGAAACCAGGGTAGGTACAACTCTAGCATACTCGAAGAATGTCGAAGTATATCCTTGACAGTCAACATCCACCATCCGGTGGCTTAGGAACTTATTTGTCATTTGTTCCTTTTCATATTCGGGACAGAATTTTCTTTCCACCAATCTCTTAAATTCTTCCCAATTCATGGCATAAGCCTCGTCACTTCCTTTGGCTTGTGGTACCGTGTTCCACCATTCTAACACGCCTTCTTTAAAAAGGTGTGACGCATACATAACTTTGTCTTCCTCAGCACATTTACTTATTTTAATTACTGCTTCGGTTTTCTCTAACCATCGCAGTGCGGCAGTTGCCCCTTCATTGCCTGAGAATTCGACTGGCTTACATGCAATAAATTCTTTATAAGTGCACCCAGGTGCTGCAGCTTTCATTTTCTTAAGAAATGGGGCTTGAACCACATTGTTGTTATTATTGTTGCCGCCTCCATTTACACTATTACTGAAATTGTCGTCGCGAGCACGTTTGCTGGGATTGGCTTGCGAGGGTTCAACGGGATTTCTTGCAGCAACGATGATTGCTGGGATAGCATTAGCTATTACATGGGCAACGATATTTTCTATATCTTGCCTATTAAGAAATTGATCCTCATTGTTTTGTTCAGATTGATTAACTTCATTGACTGGTTGGTTTTCTGCGTTTTCCATCTGAATAATATAAGCAGATTATTATCACAAAATAGATAACAACCAAACATAATAAGGAAATCACAAAAATCATGTTAACACGTATAGCCAAAATTGTCGACTTTGCGACTTTCATATTTTTATATATATATTAGTATGCATCGATACACACCAGTTATGTTACAAAGGTTTTATTTTAAGTTATTTTACATAATTATATTTCTATTATTATTATACAAGCACAAACATCACCACCACCACCACCACAGTTAACCGGCCCTTCAGAAACGACGTTCCCTCTCGTCGTATCTCCACGTGATTTTCTCCCCTACTTCCTGAATTCTATTTCCTGCGTCCTCCAGCTCCTCGCCATAGTGGCGGAGTTCAGCCAAGTTCTCTGTGCTCATAGGTGGGTTTAGTGCAGGCTCCGGGTCAAACTGGGGAAAATAGACGTTAGGGTTATTCATGAAATTCTGAAACTGCCAGTCACTCGTCCACCATTCCTCCAATTCTCTGGGTAGAAGTTGGTGATTGACAATAGGCTCCGGGATAGCAGGTTGCAGATTAACTGGAAGTTGTGATTTAGCGGGGTAATTGAAGAGGTTTTCATTGGCAGGTCCAATGAGGTCACAATTTGCAAGTTTGCGGTCAAACTCCTCCCATGGTGCCATTTCCTAGGCTTGCCCTGAACCTTCCCCGATCTCTTTTCCTTTTCCTTTCTCCTTTGAATCCTCAGTCTTTTTAATCTTCTGTGCATCTGGCTTCTTCATATGCCCACGTTTCCAGTCCAAGATTCTCCTTCTCTTTTTCGGCTTGGGTTTCTCCTGGGCCTGAGCCTGGAATTCCATAGGTTCTTCAGTATCGGCCTGATAACCAGAAAAGCCCCCGGGAATTTCCATGTCAGAAGAATAGATAGTGAGATTCTGAAGAGCTTCAAACAACTCATTCATGCTATTAATATATAAAGAAAACAAAAATTCTAGTTAGAATGTTATTTATTGAAAATTAAAGTTTTACAGAATCACAGAATGGAGGTTTGAAAAAAATCAAGTATTTCTAACTACTTAATTAGCTTAAATCAGTGGCTCTGATACCACCTTTTTCTGTCACGGCCCCTGACCTGGTTTTACCCGTTCCAGGAGCCGCGGGACAGAAATCCGTGGTGTTGATATTTATTTTGGTAGCGGAACTTTTTAACAGAATCTTTTAAACTGAAAATGCCCAATTTATTTTATTTCACCTTTTTGGGACAAACCCCATAATTTACAATAAAGGAAATTTCACGGGGAAATTCCCTGTTAATACAAAAACATGTTTATTTATTTTAATTACTGAGCCACATTCTTCAAGCGAGTGTGCTACGCGGCACTTTTCCTGATTCACAGTAAATCACCTGAAACATGTTTAAAAAGATTTTTTATGAGCGGGGAAATACTGGCAAGTCATTCAATTTACACAAAATAACGCATTGTTATAGTTTACAGCATTAAGGGTTTTTATATTTGCCCCTATCTTAAAATTTACAGGTTCAGTTGTCACTTGACCAAATCTATGACTGTGGACATATCACAAATTAGGCTCGCCCACCTAAGTGATAAATCGTTAGTAGTAATGTGCACAAAACCCCCACATACTGCTAGTAATTAAAGATTAGCAAAGACTTAATCACCGCAAAATATAACTGGAAAACATTTAGGGTTTTGTAAAATAACTTTAATAAAAACAGAATGAATCACATTGCAAGTTTAATTGGACAGAACCCTGCCTACTAATTTAGTCTTGTAACCTAGTTAAGTAACAATGCACACGAAACTAGGTTAGTAACTTAATACAACATTTACGATAAACTCACGAAATCAAAACCCTCACGACGAATGACAAATATAGGCCAAATACGGGCAACACTTAAACATCCATCGGATCGGTTTCAATCGATCGGACATTGTATCGTAGCAGTGATCGAGTTATTACTCTTTATTGTAGCAGCGTATTCCTATTTTAAACGTGATTTTCGAACAGAAAGTGAGTGATTTTGAAATTTTTTTCGAGCACAGACGAACTACCCATGCATGCCCCATTTATAGCAAAATTTTGTGTTTTACGCGGCCCGCGTAAACCTTCACAGAAATATTACACGGCCAGCGAGGGCCACCTATTCTACGATTAGGGCTAGCGTGTCACACGTAGGTCCGCCACGTGGCTGACACGTGGCCTAAAGCGTGTCCTCGTCACTTGTTGTGCTGTCGCGGCCCGCGTAGGCCTAGTCCTAAATCTTACGCGGCCCACGAGAAGTCCATGATTTTTGATTTTCTTGATTTTCAACAAGGATTAGGGGTTTAGGGGTCCGGGGGTATACTTACGGGTCATTTTGGGACATTTTGCAGGTCCTTACAGATGACTATAAAAACGTTGAACCACAAACACATGTTGCGTAATGTTAACTCGCAAAATTTAGAACGAAACGTTAAACAAAACGTAAAAACGTTGAACCACACATGAACGTTGCATCGTGTTAACTCGCAAAATTTAGAACAAAACGTAAAACGAATTTTTGCGAAATTTGAAAAGTATAAGGTACCAAAGTTGAAAGTAGAAAAATTCTTAGGTTAAATTGACAAAGATAAGAAGCTTTGGGGTTAAAAGTAAAAAACCAAAATAGTTTTAAGTTAAAAGTGTAATAATGAACAACTTTTTGATTACCGGTATTTGTTACCAGTGGTGGTCGTTGATAAACGTGGTGGAATCTGGATGGATAAAACGGTGGCGCGTGAGGATTTAAAGGATGTGGAACCATCATTACTGTATCTTTTTTCTTTTTGTAAGATAAATAAAAGTTTCTGTCACACCCCCAAAATCCACAAGCGGAGTATCACCGCAGGGAGGCGTGACTGACCAGGATCAAGCCACCAATCATATTGAACAACGTAATTAAGTAAATAAAACCAACCACAATATAATTGGTGTCCAAAAGAAAGTAACCAACTTTAAGTTAACAGCGGAAGCATAAAATGTAAAACCCAAACATAAGTAATAAGTTCATAAAGTTTAAGTGTTTAACATGGAACTCAACAGTCCATGTCCCACAACGATCACTCCTCCCTGTGCAAGCTCCATAAGCACCTAACGACCTGCAAGGCATGTAACAACGAGTCAACAACAAAGTTGAGCGAGTTCACAGTTGGTTGTTTAGTTTTACCAATTTGTTTTGAAAACCATAAGTTGTTTCGTAAACCATGAGTTAACCAGTTCCTTTGTTTCCCAAACCATATCCATAATCAGTGGGGGCTTCCCCATGTGAACCACTAGACCGTTACCATATCGACAACTGACTAACAATAGTTGTGCCCTACGTCAATGTCTATCATCATTGACTAAGTGCCCAGATCCATTAGTACACGCCCGTCCGACCGGCACGGTGTGAGGCTTGTCAACCCTAATAGCGCTATTAACTAATGACCCGCTCGCCATTGGCCCGGCGATTAAGTCGATATAAAAATGAGGGACTTCATGATAGAGTTTTGTCTAGTCAGTTTAAGGTTGTTGCCCTACCCAAGGAGGACGAACGTACGTATTCTACCCAAGGAGAATACGCAGGATTAATATTGGCATCCTACCCATGGAGGATGGCGGTACATATCCTACCCAAGGAGAATATGCAGGTTCTGTTTTAATTCTTTAACCCATTCCCAACCACCGGGAATCCCATGCCTTGGAAAGTGTGTGAACTCACCTTGGTTTGCTCGGCAGATACACAAAATGGTCACTTGAGCTATATGTGGTCAACCACATCCTAACATGGTTACCATACAAGTCAGGTCTAGGTTCAAGTAATGCACGTAAGTTTAGACAGAACAAACAAGTCAAGAACACGTAATGATCATAGCATACACATTGAACATGTTAAGCAAATCCGTTAAACACATAAAGCCCAAACTTGTGCGATCTAGATGTATTGGGCTGAAGTAACAGTGTAAGCCCAATAGCATCTTATGCGATTGGATTGCTGAAACCCAAACGACCACCCGGCCCAACTTGTTGTGCGATCGGCACAACCTTGTGCGATCCACAGCATGTTGTGCGATCCAGTTAAACACCCGGCCCAAACTAATAAGCAGTCTAGCAACTTGTGCGATTGGGTTTTGGGATTTAAGGCCCAACAGTATAATATAGTTCAGGTTGTTTGTGTGTAGCCCAAGCCTTGTGCGATCGGTACTGTCTTGTGCGATCCACAAGTCTTGTGCAATCATGCATATCCTGGTTGTACACTATGCTTTGTGTGATTGTACCAAGCTTGTGCGATTAGCTCTTGTGCGACTGGTGGTCTTGTACGTTCAGATCAGATCTTGTGCGATCTGATCTTGTGCGACCGACAAACTTGCTCGGTCAGTTATGTGATTTTCCTAAAATCATGCAATTCTAGTTATCCAGTTTCCATTTATTTTGCAAACTAACTCTAACAGTTTCTATCTTTACTTTAGTCGATCAAATCATGGTTTTATCAATTAATTCTTATGAACCCTAATCATGTTCAATGCATAACAACAACCATTAGATTAAACACACTAACACGGCTCATGTTCTTGATTTCTAGCATGCATCCTAACATAACAACACAACAATCATCCGAATATGAACACATCACAGCCGATTAACATGTATTCGGTTCTATATATATATGCGGGCCGATTAGCATATTACCACACCATGTTTCATCAATAATCAGATTAACATTCTAGCTAGTCGTTTGTACCAAATCTCATGAATACATAACATCAATGATTCTATTAGCAAGAACCCTGACTATTGTATGAGATCATAACAATCACCATATTAATTAACATACAATCGTAGCAAATATAACATCATGCATCATACAAACAACAATGAGACACTAACCGGATTAGATGTTTGAAACGAAGAAGACTTCGAGTGAGGAAGGGGCTGCCGACTTCGAGTTAGAGGGAGGAGAGAACTAGGGTTTGGTGTGTGTGTTGTGTGATTTGCAAGAATAGGAAAACCCTTACAAAAGGGTTATGCATTGCTTTATAAAGGGAAATGGCCGAAACCCCTATGGGCTGCCCATTCGGTTCAATTACAAAGAGTGTGGGCCGAGAGAGGTGTGGGACAAAAAGCCCAAAGGCTTGTGATATCGGCTAAGTGTTGTGCGGTCGGGTTGTGTTGTGTTATGCAACGACATTAAATACATACATCACGTAACATAATAAACATTCCAATAAAACCACATATCACGAAGTCACATATTGTTCAAACAAGTTACATCGAAGCATCACGAGAAGTTCTAAATTACGAGTTGTCAGAGTTTCTCAGGCACACGACAACCGCACTGGTAACAAACTGGTATTGGCGGCGGCTGTTCATCAAAAAAATAAACCAAAATTTAATCATAAACACGACCTAATATAACCCAATAGTAAAACATAACATTAAAAAGAAGAAAAATTTACCATATTCTGATGTATAGATGATTCAACATGTGGAATAATGTATACATCCATTACTGGACAATTATTAGGAATTGCCTAAGAATAAATTTTTTGATCACAAGATTCAGCATCTTTCATCTTTTGTATGTATGAAAAACAAAAGTGATGTCCACATGGCAGAACTCCTCTAGTTGAACTATATTCCGTCCAACATATGACACATGATAAAAGCGCTTCTCTAGAAAATCTGGGATTATGTTCCGTTTTATTACAGTCGTCATGATCAACTTCTACAGAGTGATCTTCATGACTTGAAGATGTACCCAAATCTTCGATCTCTTCCAAGATCAAATTTCTTCGTTTCTCATGATTATGAAACCTCGTTTCGTAAGATGGTGTTCTTTCATGTTTCCCAAAATAATTTGAAGGCTCACAAATTTCAATATCATTTTGGTGATTTTCTGAGTATTTGTAACCTCGTCTGATTCTAAAGACTATAACTCGTTATATGTATTTTTATGTATCAGCCTGCGATTTCTTCTAGAGGGTTCACCTATGGTAGTGTTTTTCCTTTTCTGATTCATACCATGTGAAGAGAAAAGTGTAAAACTTCAAAATATATATATAATACTGACAATTAAATTATATATGTTTTGTAAAAATAAAACAACTTTAAATTATATATGTTTTATAAAAATAAAACAAAAACTACAACTTTTCAAAAGAAAAAAAACACAACCAAAAACAACCAAACAACAAACCAACAACCTAATTTTTCCACCAAAACCTCACTTCTCCCCTAAAAATAAACAGACAGACAGCCCAAAACGCCCCGCTTTGGCCAAAGCGGGGCGCTTTGGTACGATGTTATCAGACAAGGACTGACAGGCTCAGTCCTTGTCTGTTGACTTTTCCCCAAATCGCCCTGCTTGGGCCAAAGAGGGGCGTTTTAGGGTGTGTGAATAGACCAATGTGGTGTGTGAATAGCCTGAGCCTATATATATACACCACACCATGACACGTATGATAAAACCGTCACATCGATCATCTTGCCACATCAGACAAATATGTCACGTCAACGAAAAAACTAACTCAGTTAGAGTCTATTTAACCGAGGAGTGATATCGCAACCCAAATGTTTAGTTGGAGGTGGTGGGCGTCAAAGTGATAGTTGGAGGTGACAACGTCCAAACACCAATAGTTAAGGGTGATAAAATCTAATAACCCTTTATTTTAATTGTTCTAATTGTTGGTTTAGTAGTTGTTTAGTTTTGCTATCTCTTTTGTATGCCTATAAATCTCCATTTAAGTTCAGAATGAATGAAAAAGAAAAAAAGTTAGCAAAGTCTTTGCTTCTATCTCATTCTTGGAGTGTAACCCGCTCTGCGGGTTACTATCACACCCACACACATATATAAAATAAATGATAGAAAAGAAAGAGAAAAAAATAAAACAAGAATATAGAGATAGGTATGGTGAATGATACGTAAGGTTTTTTAAAATGAGAGATAAATTTTTAAAAATATGATTTTTAGTTAAATTATAAGGTAGAAAATGATGGAGAGGACATGAAGCCTCTAAGGTTATACGTAGTGGGGCGGTATGCCCAAGCATAGCGCCGGTATAGCGCCGGGCACACCAACACAAGGGGCGCCATCAATCGAATTTTTGGGAGTGACGCGATGTCTATAGCGCGGTTATGAAATGGTTTATTTAATATTTGACCGTTAAAAAACGGTCATATTCAATAAAAAAAAAATCAATTTTTTTATTTTCAAACTATAAATAACTCCCAACTCTTTCATTTTTTTTAACAAATCATACTCAAATACCCTCTCCTTCTCTATATATTTTTTAAAAAGTTTTGAAGCTACTCCCACCCTATTAAAAAAAATGGGTTCCCCGTCGGAAGACTCGTTCACCGATATTTACCGAAGTTTTTTTTCTCCCGAAGAAGACGCGGAGGAGGAAGAAGCGGTTACGAGTGTGTGTACTTTTATGATACAAGCACTTGAGCACGTTCGGCCTACTCCCCCTCCACGACCCATCTTGCGGCGCACCTATATCTTGCGAGATCGTAAGCTGCGAACGAGCGTTTGATGAGAGACTATTTTGATGCGACACCGGTTCACGGACCCAATGTTTTTAGACGGCGTTTTCGTATGAGCCAAAGGTTATTTTTGCGCATTTCTAATGATTTGGAAAATAAGTATGATTTCTTTAAGCAAAGAATGGACGAGCGAGGATATTTAGGCTTCACCTCAATTCAAAAGTTCACATCCGCGTTACGCATATTATCATACGGAAACACGTACGACATCAACGACGAGTACTTGAAGATGGCGGAGAAAACAGCCCGAGATTGCTTGGAACATTTTTGCTATGGTATTTTTTATTGACTTTTATTTATTTACTTACTTTTATATGTTGATTTTTTAGTAGCTTACTAGTAAAACTTTTATATATTAAATTATATTTTAGGTATATGCCAGTTATATGGAAAACGTTATTTGAGAAATCCCACTTGGAACAACCTTCAACAAATATATCAGGTGCATCTAGAAAAGCATGGAATACCCGGCATGATTGGTAGCTTGGATTGTCGTCAATGGCGTTGGTATAATTGTCCAACCGCATGGCGAGGTCAGCATACACGGGGTGATCAAAAAGGGCCAACTATGGTATTACAAGCTGTTGCGTCATACGACCTTTGGGTTTGGTCGGCCTTCTTTGGTGTAGCCGGGTGTTTTAACGATATTAATACGTTAGAGGCTTCACCATTAATAGAGAGCTACATTTCTGGAACTATACCAAAGGCCGGTTTTCATGCGAACGGGAACGACTACGAGCATGGCGGAGTATTCGATTATTGTTAAAACGTTTTCTGAAACGTTCGATGAGAAAAGAAAGTATTTTAAAAAATTACAAGAGTCTTCAAGAAAGGATATCGAGAGGTGTTTTGGGATTCTACAGCAACGATGGCATTTTATCAGAAATCCTTGTCGCATGTGGCATAAGGATAAAATACGAATGACCATGTATGCTTGCATCATTTTGCATAATATGATCATTGAGGATGATGGAAAAGCGATATGCCAAAACTACATTCCGGAAGATTTAGTCGAAGGAACCCAAGCAACAATGGAAGAGAGACTCGCAAATGCTCAACTATTGCGATCTAAGGAAATACATAACACGTTGAAGGCGGATTTGGTTGAGCATGCTTGGGCGATTCGCCCAATTCGATACAACACTGACGACGAAGAAGATTCCGAGGAAGAAGAGGTTGAGGAATTCGAAGACGGGAACTTTGAAGACGTAGGTTTGGATGCTGGAGAAAACGAAGAGGAAGAAGGAGAGAACGAAAATGAAGCCGAAGAATAATCTTTGAAGTGTTGTTTTTTTTATTTTTTTAGTCCAACTTTTTTTTTGTTGGAACCGTTTTTTTATGTTATTGTAATGTTTTTTTTTTCTAAGTGTAATGTTTTTATTTTTATTTTAGTGTAATGTTTTTTTTTAATTTAATGAAATGAATTTTAATTTTATAAAGTTAGAAAATAATTATAAAAAATTAGAAATTAATAATTGAGTAATGATTAGGCGGGGCTTTATGACTACGGGCTTAAATGCATAACGCCTCATAACGCCCACCCGCACACGTGGCGCGTCACGTGTCGGATAACGCCCACAAAGGGGGGTTATGACTACACATGGCCTAAGTTCACTGATGATATATTATTCAAGCATAGTGTGTACATTTATGTTAACAACTGATAAGCCTTTGGCGAACAACAAGATAATAATGTCTCAAGAAGTTTTTATGCTTATAGTGGTTAGCAAGTTACTTGCAACGTTTAATATATTTTTCTATGATAGGTTCACTTCTAGATGAAATACCAGATAATCCTAATCCTGACAAAAAGACAAATGTGCGAGATGAAATACCAGATCATCCTAATGAAATATATTTTTCGTTTAATATATTTTTTCTGTGATAGGTTCACTTCTAGCAGCAAAGACTCCTAATAAAACATGCATTTGAAAACATTGGCGGATCTAGAAAATCATTATAAAGGTAACATTTCAAAAAAAAGGGTAACGAAATCGTAAAAACGTCAAATTTTTCCCAAATTTATACTACCGCCAGAACGTCAAGGGGCAACGAAGGTTACCCCTTCTTGAAGGGTAGATCCGCCCTGTTTGAAAAGACAAATGTGCGAGCTTAGTAATCTGATTATATTACTTTGTTCCAAGTTCTGTGGAGAACTTCATGTCACTTCACATTACACGTTCACTCACGGTAGTTTTCCTTTTCCAAGTTTACAGTCTTTGGTATGGGTGAGATTTACCATGACTAAGGGGACTGGGGGTGGTCCGTGATGACACCCCCATCACGCGTGAAACAATACAAGCACACCGCCGCCACCATATCCACCACGCGTGGAAAGATTAACGCGTGGAAGGAATCACGCGTTGAACTTTGGCAAATTTGAACGTTGTTGGATGCTTTTTTGACCGTTTCTCAACGGTAAACTTTAAATAAAAAAAAAACCTTTAAACCTTTTATATATACTTCTCCATTTTAAACCATTTCACCCACACCAAAACACAAACACATTTCACACAATCTACATCTTTCTCAAATTGAGTTTCCTACGGATTCGACGTTTCCGATGGACAGCGATGGCGATACCCAGTTGTCTTCCGACAATGAGACGCTAAAATATTTTGTGTCGGGGTATAACGAACTTGATACTAGTTCGTCCCGCCCAAAGAAGAAGATGGTAGACCGTGATCGTATACATGCCAACGAAGTGTTAATGAACGATTATTTTGTGGAGAATCCGCTCTACAATGCCGAAACGTTTAGAGATCGTTTTCGTTTACCAAAAAAATTATTTTTAAAGATTGTTGGAGACATCGAAGCAAGCGAGGAATGGTTTTATAACAACCCTCCTGAAATTTTTCTGACACCCTAATATATTTTAAAATACCCTTATATGTCTTAAAATATACCCCGTATGTGAAAACCAAGCCCAAAATATAAAATATCATTAAAAATAATTAAAAAACAAGAAAAATGGATTTTAGGCGGGCCGCGTAAACCTTCCTTTAACCCTTACGCGGGCCGCGACAACTTAAAAGTCCAGCGAACCCCGGTGTTGACACGTGTCACGCAACGTGTTGAACCTAGTCATGACCCGGATCACCTACGCCTAGACCCCTATGCCACGCGGGCCGCGTAAGCGCTTGTCTAACCTTTACGCGGGCCGCGAGAAAGTGAGAATCAAGCACTATAAGTAGCAGGCATCGGATCTTCAGAAATCTCGTTCAATTCTTTTCTTTCTAAGCGAATTTCTGAGAATAGGCATAATATACGGGTATTATATCCCCCTAATTAGCGAGATTCTGCCCCGTTGTAAGTATTATAACCCAGTTTCGTATTAGATACGCTGCCCGATTGATCCAGGATTCCGTAACAACTGTCGTGGTTCTGCCCGACGTAGTTGTTGGAATACCGTCTCGGGGAGGGTATCGTTAATATAATTAAAGGGTTATTATACTAACATATGTACATTTGTGTAAATTATAGATTAACACCAGGAAACCCTAGAAGAAGTCTAAAACAACAATGTGAGTTAATTCTCTTTTTGTAAATGCTTTTATCTATTTTTACAAAACCTTAAATGTTTTACAATGTGATTAAGCGGTGATTGAGTCTTTGTAGTTCTTCAATTACTGCCGGTATGTTGGGGTTTTGTATACAAAATGTGGAACACGTTACCATTGGACGACGAGTTAGCCAATGTGTAATATGACCCACCAGTCAGGATTGACAGTACTGAATGAGTAATTGTGTAGAAATAAACATTGTGATCGTTCTCAATACTGTGTTAATTGATTAAATGTTTCTTGATTAAATTAGGATTCACTCACCAGTATTTCCCACTGACAAATGTTTTTAAAACGCGTTTCAGGTAACACAATGTGACAACCAATTAGTAAAAAGCTAGCTGGAGAGCACTGACAGCTTGGAAAAATGTGGCTATAAAGGTTACCAAAAAGACGATGTTTTAAATTCAATAAAATAAGGTTTATCCCTATAATCATGTTGTAATAAAGAAACTTGGGTTTTTCCCATGTGATTATTAATATAAAATATGGTGGTTTTACTTTGATAAACATTTCCTAACTACGGTCCTGATGTAATTTTCGCTGCCAAATTAACAAACTGATACCACCACAAACAAATGTTCGCAGACGCCCGTTCCCGGGACAGATAAGGGGGCGGGGGTTGCGACAGAATGTGGTATCAAAGCCTAGCCACTGATTCAGCCACAAAAGTGTTCTGCTGACATCAATATATTATTTAAATTGTTAGGAAATAAAATTTTAAAATACGTGAATATCTGTATTTTATTGTTATGTGTTATTTGACTATTTGTTAGTTTACAGTATGAGTGATCAAGGACCCTCAGACGTGTATCGTCAGTTGTCTGATTCACCTAGGAGTGAAAGTACCTCTTCCCAGCCTACCCTCTCTAGGCATTCTGCTGATCAGGAAGAAGGGATATTTGCCTTTAAAGCTCAGTCGGAAGAGCCATTCCCTCAGAAAAAGAGAGGATGGTTCAGTAAGGGAGCCTTTGAGCGTAGAAAAAGTATGCGAAAGTTGCAACAGCAAAGAGTCCTAGCAGCCGCTAAGCGAGAGTCAGATGCTCATACACAGGATATGCTTAATAGAAGCCTAGCCAATTTTCATATCCTAGCAACAACTGCTGCCGACCTAAGTCTGGAACAACTAGTAGCCCCACAACCCTTACCTTTAATTCCCACTCAGCCAATGGAGGTAGAAATGCATGATTTCAACCCTGAGAAGATACCTAGGATACCAGCCCCTAATCCCTTAGACCCAAATTATGATCCATGGTTTGATGATCTTAGGGATTATATGCCACGCTACCATCTAAACGACGAAACCCTGCCGAACATAGCAGCGTATCCAGGTCTGGACCCTCTAGATCCCTATTATGACAACGATGAATACACTAGGGAAATTTTAGAGAATCCGTACCCTCAGGAGAATCCCAGGCCACAGTATCCAGATCCAGCACCTGCACCCCCAATGAGTGCAGAAAACTTGCAAGAACTCTGAATTTTCGGAGAAGAAATCTTAGAGAGTAGTGAGAGGATGAGGTATGTAGGAGAACAACTCGTCTGGAAATATGACGAGCGACATATGGATTTCGGGGGAAATCCATATCCATGAAGATGATAAGTGGAGTTGGTAATAATAAATATATAATAATATATAATATGTTTGTATGAAAAAAAATATAATAATATAATATAAATATATATATATAATGTATTGTAGTATAGACCACTTTGTGATTAATGATGCATAATAGTTTTGTAATTTTTAAATTCCTGTTTTAGTGTGTATTTGACGCATATTATATATAAAAGAGTAAAGTCCAATGCACGACGTTTTTGACCAACATGTGAATTATGTGGATTGTTACTTAAACTATTAATTATTCTATGATAGTAATAATTGGCAAATGTTTAAATTCAGATGGCCGACGAAGTAAATCAGGGAAATCTGAATAATGATAACCAGAGTAACAATAACTCGGGTAACGAAAATCCAAACAACAACAACGGAAACCAAGTGGATAACAGTGACATCCAACACATAGTGGCACAAGGAATAATAGATGCGATGCCATATATCATTCAAACGTTTAGGGAAGTAGAAAATAAAAGTAAACATGATAGCAAGCGACCTTCCGAACCCGAAAACAGCGTGAACAATGGACCTATACTTCAAATGCCCATTCCCAAAAGAAGAAGAACCGTGTCTTACGGTTGTTCTTACAAAGAATTCTGGTCTTGTAAACCAATGGAATTCTCGGGCAACGAAGGGGCCATTGCAACCCTACGCTGGATAGAAAAGACTGAGGCAGTCTTAAGAATAAGAAAGTGTGCAGAAGAAGATAAGATAATGTTTGCTTCCAATTTGTTTAAGAATTCATCACTAGACTGGTGGAATACTATTCTCCAGACTAAAGGAAGTAATAGAACTTACAATATGGAATGAGAGGAGTTTAAAAATATGGTAGAAAGGAAATTCTGCCCTCCTAATGAAAAAGAACAAATAGCAAACAAGTTCTTAAACCTTAGAATGACTGGTATAGATAGTAAGGGGTACACTAAGTTATTCTTTGAATATTCTAGAATAGTGCCAACCCTTGCTTCACATGAATCAGGGTTAATATCCCGTTATATCTGGGGATTAATCGGGGAAATAAGACATGTAGTCAAGGCAGCTAGACCTCAAACCATAGAAGAAGCTGTAGAACTAGCCAATACCTTGACCGATGAATTAATTCGTACACGAGAAGAGGATCAAAGGAGGAACCTAACCCAGAAACTCACACAAGAATTTCGTTCTGGAAATTTTAACCGTGGGAAAAATATAGGTTCTACCTCTGCACCTTACTGTAAGAATTGCAAAAGAAAGCATTCAGGAAGATGCTCCATATACTTTAACTTTTGCAAAATATCGGGACACAAGGAAGAAGACTGCAAGAAGAAAGCTAATAATAGGATATGTTACAACTATGGAGAACAATGTCATATCAAGCCTAACTGCCCAAAATTAGCTCCGACTACGAACAACAAGAATACAAAAAATGCTAGAGCATTTGTTCTGACTGCAGAAGAAGCAAAGATGATCCCAGATGTGATCACTGGTACGTTTTTAGTTAATGACGTTTTTGCTAAAGTATTATTTGACTCTGGTGCAAACCAAAGTTTTATTAATACTTAATTTTGCAAACTTCTCAACCAATCATTAACTAAACTTCCACAAGAATATTTAGTAGAAACAGCAAATGGTGAAACCATTAGAATTTCTGAAATCTTGCAGGGAGCAAGAATAGAAATTCTAAATCAGAAATTTATTGCAAACCTTTACCCAATGAATCTGACAGGATTTGATATAGTATTAGGAATGGATTGGTTAATAGCCAATAAAGCCAGTATTTTGTGTGATCAAAAGTCGATACAAGTAAATTCACCAAAGGGTGAAAAGATCACAATTAAAGGATATAAAACCTCTAAATCCACTAAATTCATCTCTGTGATGAAAACAACATGTTATATAAGAAAATGATCATTCGTGTATTTGATTTCTATAATCACTAACACTAAAGGAAAAGAATTAAAGAATATTCCAGTAGTATCTCAGTTTTCAAATGTATTTCCAGAAGAATTACCAGGGTAACCTCCAGATAGAGAAGTTGAATTCAGAATCCATTTAATACCAGGGACAACACCAATTGCCAAAGCACCTTACCGTTTGGCACCTGGAGAAATGCAAGAACTAAAGAAGCAATTAGACGAATTGCTAGAGAAAGGATTCATACAACCAAGTTCATCACCCTGGGGAGCACTAATCCTATTCGTTAAAAAGAAGGACGGATCAATGCGTATGTGCATTGACTACCGTGAATTGAACAAAGTCACAATTAAGAATCGGTATCCATTACCAAGAATTGATGATCTGTTTGATCAGTTACAAGGAGCCCAATTTTTCTCAAAAATCGATTTATAGTCAGGATATCATCAATTAAAGGTACAGGAAGAGGATATTCCTAAAACTTCCTTCCGAACAAGGTATGGTCATTATGAATTTACTGTCATGCCATTTGGTTTAACCAATGCCCCAGCTGCATTCATGGACATGATGAACCGAATATGTAAGCCATATTTGGATAAATTCATAATTGTCTTTATAGATGATATTCTCATTTACTCTAAGAGTAAAGAGGAACATGCAAAGCATTTGCACGCACTTTTAAGTTTATTAAGAAAAGAAAAGCTTTATGCTAAATTTTCAAAGTGCGAGTTTTGGTTAGAACATGTACAATTTCTCGGACATCTAGTTAATCATGAAGGAATTCATGTGGATCCCACAAAAATCGAGGCAATAACCAAGTGGAAAACCCCTGAGTCACCAACCGAGGTTAGAAGTTTCTTAGGATTAGCCGGTTATTATAGAAGATTTATTCAAGATTTTTCTAGAATAGCCATTCCCTTAACTAAGCTAACTTGTAAATATGTTAAGTTTAAATGGGAACCAAAACAAGAAGAAGCCTTTGGAATCCTTAAGCAAAGATTAACCCATGCACCCATACTAGCGTTACCAGAAGGAACTAAAGATTTTGTAATCTATTGTGACGCTTCTAAATTAGGTTATGGAGGTGTGTTAATGCAATGTCAAAAGGTTATAGCCTATGCATCTAGACAACTTAAGAATCATGAAGAAAATTATTCCACTCATGATTTAGAATTTGGAGCTATAATTTTTGCTCTTAAGATTTGGAGACATTACCTGTACGGTAGTAAGTTTACTGTTTTCACTGATCATAAAAGTTTAAGGCATGTCTTCGGGCAAAAGGAATTGAATATGAGACAAAGACGCTGGATGGAATTTCTTAGTGATTATGATTGTGATATTCAGTATCATGCAGGAAAAGCAAATGTAGTTGCTGATGCTTTAAGTCGAAAATATCACGAACAGCCAAAAAGAGTACGTTCTCTTAAATTAAATGTCACACCCCGACTCGCAGCGGAAGACAATCGCGGGGTGCGACAGACACATGACACTCCTCATAATTTAAAAACATTACATTACATAAAACAGGAGCATCAGTTACAACGTCATCGAACTATCACATTACAAACCATATATTGAAAGCGATACTACAAGCCATTATAGCTTTTATTATGCTACGTCCGCCTACTAGATCCTTCCATACGCACATGTTCACTCCTGTTTCATTTTACCTGAAATGCATGTTAGTTTTAAAAAGGTCAGCTAAACGCTGCTAGTGAGTTCCACTGGTTTGGTTGTTTCGTTTCAAAATGTATCAACATGTTTAATTGCACATATTACGGTTCATAGATGGAATTACACGACTGTCACAAGTGAAACCTAGACTGTTTTAATCGTACTGTGTCACACAGACACATACTCGCACCACCTGCATCTCATGAAGTTCTATGCCCTCGGTTAGTTATGTCTAACAACATAACCTGATTACGGACGCGTGCAGTTGCCTAGCTGCCGGCCCCACCTGTCCGCCGGCAACTGGGTTTGTCAGACCAATAGTACTATCCATTGCCCATGGGTTACGTTAATCACTTGTATCGGGGCTAATATCGTGTGTTAGATAATTCACATCATAGCAAGTTGGTGTAATTAACACAGTTTGCAAGATGCAAATCACCCCAGAAAACAGTAAAACAGATTAAAAGTGGGGGAGTGAAACTCACTGTGCAAATAGTAGGCTCGACTAAAGATTGTTTAAACAACGAAATCAGCTTTAATAGCACACATGCAAGTAAGGACTCAAATCAGCATCTAAGTCAGTAATGGCTATAACTTGGATTTGGTTAGGAGTTTTCACCCCGGATTGAGTCTATAGGACACGGGTATGGTGATGGAGGTCAGGGTAGTATTAGTTTTCAGTTTGGTTTCCGGGCACCGGTTCGCGTGCCAGCCAATGTTAGTAGTTAAACGCGTTCGGATAATGGTACGGGAATACCAATAGTGCCAACACGTTGTTATTTAAGAATGATTAACTTTTCATTAAGGGAGTTTGCGTGTTTGGGGAGTCCAGGTTGCCCAATTTTGAGTTTCCGTCTCCACCGTCGGGGATTTCCCGAACTGGTATTGGACACACCCCGAGTGTCCCATCCGCCCTGGAATCTCCCGGAATACTCCCCGTGTTTCAATTATAGTATTTGTCGGGTTGGGTCAGTTCCCAGTTCCGGCAGGTTCGTTACATGGTAAACTTCCGAAATTGATTTAAAATAACCTATTTTTAATCCCAAAAATTCCCATTTTATCTATAATTTGAATAAAATTCTGAAAATTTTTATATAACTCAGTAAAAATCTGTATAATATGGGAAAAATTTCTGGGAATTTATTGTGGCATTTTACTTGTCTAAAAAAATTATTTATAAAATCATATTTAACCACATAATTAAAATTAATTACCCTCACTGATCCAAAAATTTTAAAAAAAATTCTTGAACATCCCTTATGTTTCCAGAAACATATCCAAAAATTTTAAGATTTTTCCGATTTGGTTTCGGTGCGTTTCCGGCTACCGAAAACTCGCAAAAACACGGATTTTTAACCCAAATCAAAACTCAACCAATGGACTCCGAATTTTCCTAGAACATTCCCCATATGTTCCTTAGTGTCTCTGTAAAATTTAGTGATTTATTGAATCCGTTTGGTATTTTTTCCAGAATTCTTTTTGTAAAACAGTAAAAAATTCACCAAAACTCGTAAAAATTTCCAAAAATTTTAAATTTTACGTGGACCTTTCTGACACTACCCTTCATCACCACACCAAATTTCAGCTCAATCCAAGTATCACGGATTAAGTTATAGCCAAAACAACATTCTGCCTATGCTAGTTTCGAGTTTCGGGTGATATACCTAGCGATTCCTGCGAGTCCAAGTATTTTTATTGAGTCCAGAAGTATGTGTGGGCTATATTCAGTACCTACACATCAAGTACAATCCAAATATGCTAGAACTTAGATCAATCAAGCTTTGATTCATTGTTTTTCGGTTAATCGAATAGTTAGGCGATTTTTGTCGAATAAGTGTTGATTAGGGTATCAAACAAGATTTATAACCATGGATGCCATATAACACCAGGGTACTCATATGGTGTTCATATTCAGCCCCTACACTTGTTTAAAACTCCAAAATTCATGGATTAAAATTGGTTTTCATGGCCTAAACCATGTTTAATCAAGAAACCATGCTTAAAACCTTATAGATTTGAGTTAATACATTTGAATTGAGACTTGTTCTTGTTAGATCAGCTGGTTTTAGGAAGAAGAAGCAGAATTTTGAAGTGTTTTTGTGTGAGAATTAAAAGGAAAAAAATGAAATATATATATATATATATATATATATATAGGGAGAAGATCATGCGAGAACCACCTCTTATTGCGAGAACCGCGAGAACCAATGTGAACACAACCAAAAATGCCTAAAAATAGCTAAAAACCACACAATTTTTTTTAATATATTTTATATAAAAATCGCTACTTTTCGAAGCCAAAAATTTTTTTTTTGCTGCTAAAAGTAGCGATTTGAGCATAAAAAATATTAAAAAAAAAAAATTTAGATTTTTTTAGGTTTTTTTTTTGGGGGGGGGGGGGGGGGTGGGGGGGTTTAGGTTTAGGTTTGGGGGGGGGTGGGGGTTAGGTTTTTTTAGCTATTTTAGGTTGTGTTCACATTGGTTCTCGCGGTTCTCGCAATAAATGGAGTTCTCGCATGAGCCCCTCCCTATATATATATATATATATATATATATATATATATATATATATATATATAAGGGGGGTGGTGGAGGTTTGGGTGGGCCCCCTAGGGCCACCTCGTGCCTCGTAATACGCGCTAAAAGATGATGTTTATCTTCTGTTGAGTGTTTAGGTTCGTTTACGGGTCCCGGGCGCGTTCTCAATTTGCGTGACGGACTCCGTTTCGCGCGTAATTAGTGTCAAAAGACTCGGTTTTAAAAATCATGCATAACCGTCTTAAAATCCAAACCCAGTTACGTTTTAATTATAAAAGACTCGTATTAGGGTGGTTTAAGTGTTTTTAAGCTTGATCGATCGTTCCTTGCAAGTTTGATTGCCTTATGTTATTCCTGAAACGAAGGCGTTTCCCTAACCGGGAAGCTGCTTCGTTTTGCGGCCCAATCTCTGATTGGCTTCAAACCTTATGTCACAGTCTATGGCACAAAACTAAGATGTTCCTGGAACTCGAAATTTTAAATGATGCTACCGATAACTTAATAATCAATGTCGAAGGTTTAGTGCGCTGTTAAACGGAAAGCTCTGGTTTAACACGTGATTAAAGTCTAAGGACACCAACTTCGTACTGTTGGCCCTTATTAGTGTCATATTAATCATAACGTGTTCTCGGATGTCTCCGAGACATAACAGATAGCAGTTAATCAAGCATATAAGTCATACATGTTTTTAGGGTTTTCGCGCAATTAAAGTGTTAAGTGTGCTTTACAGTTTTGGACCGTTTAGGGTGTACCTGGTTTCGTCGTGGTTGTCACAGTCTCCCCTGGTTTAGAAATTTCGTCCCCGAAATTCCATTCGTCTAGTTAGGGAAGAGATGTGGGTATTTTCTACGGAACTCATCCTTCCGTTCCCAGGTATACTCAGGTCCTTGCTTCGAGTTCCATCGGACTTTCACCAGCGAGATTTTGTTATAACGTGGTTGTTTGGTCTTCCCGTCTACTATTTCTACCGGTTCCTCCACGAAGTGGAGTTTGTCATCAATGTGCACATCTTCTAATGGTATAATAGCTGCTTCATCCGTGAGACATTTCTTTAAGTTGGATACGTGGAAGACATCGTGAATTGTGCTCAGTTCATTTGGTAATTTTAGTCGGTACGCTACAGATCCAACCTTAGCAATAATTTCATACGGCCCAATGTATCTCGGAGCCAACTTTTCTGTCTTGCCAAACCTGATCACTCCTTTCCACGGTGACACTTTTACCAGTACTTGGTCACCTACTTCAAACGACAACGGTTTCCTGCGAACATCAGCGTAACTTTTCTGCCGAACTCGGGCCGCTTTCAGTCTACTTTGGATCTTATGCACCTTGTCTGTCATCTCTTGAATTAGTTTAGACCCCGCGAGTTGAGTATCGCCCACTTCCGCCCAACAAAGTGGCGATCTGCACTTCCGGCCATATAATGCTTCGTACGGTGCAGCTTGTATGCTACTATGATAGCTGTTATTGTAAAAGAATACAATGAGGGGAAGGTGCTTATCCCAACTTCCTCCAAAGTCTAGGGTGCAAGCACGAAGCAGATCCTCTAATGTCTGGATAATTCGTTCTGATTGGCCGTCGGTCTGGGGATGGTAAGGCGTACTCAGGTCTATTCTAGACCCCAAAGCTTCTTGTAACTGTCGCCAATAGTGTGAAGTGAAATGACTATCACGGTCTGAAATGATTGCAACTGGTACCCCGTGTCTAGCCACAATTTCATTCGTGTAGATCTCGGCCAATTTCACGGTGTTGTAGGTAGTACGAATCGAGATAAAGTGCGCCAATTTGTTTAGTCTATCTACTAAATCGCATCATGACCTCGGGGTGTTTTTGGAAGGTGGGTCACGAAATCCATTGTGATTTGCTCCCATTTCCATTTAGGTATTTCGGGTTACTGTAACATTCCTAAGGGTTTCTGGTATTCTGCCTTAACCCGGGCACAAGTCAAGCATTTGCTCACGTACTCTGCTACGTCCTTTTTCATACATGGCCACCAATAAAATTCCTTAAGGTCGTGGTACATCTTGTCTGTACAGTACTTAGATTTATGAGCCTCATCCATACCATTTTTGAAATACAACACTTCATCCGGTTTCCTCACAAAATTCCCTTCATTTCCGTGTAAGTTTTCGCTATTTAGTTGGCCTTCCTCCAAAGCTTCCATTTGAGCATTACGAATCTGCTCTTTAAGACTGGTTTGCACAATCATCCCAAGAGCTCGCACTCTGAGTGGCTTTACTCGGTCTTTTCTACTCAAGGCATCGGCTACTACGTTAGCCTTACCTAGATGGTATTTTATTTCACAATCGTAATCGTTCAATAGCTCCACCCATCTGCGTTGCCTCATATTTAGCTCCTTTTAATCGAATATATGTCGGAGGCTCTTGTGATCTGTATAAATTGTACATTTCGTGCCGTACAAGTAATGCCTCCAGATCTTAAGTGCAAAAATCATTGCGCCCAGCTCTAAATCATGCGTCGTGTGATTCTTTTCATGTACTTTTAGCTATCTAGACGCATAAGCAATGACCTTGTTTCTTTGCATTAGGACACATCCGAGCCCTTACCGAGATGCGTCACAATATACGACGAAATCATCGTTGTCTTCGGGTAACGCCACGATTGGAGCTTCACATAACTTTTGTTTTAAGAACTGAAAAGCTGTTTCTTGTTCTTCGCCCCATTCGTACTTTCAATCTTTCTGCGTCAAGGCAGTTAAGGTTTGGGCAATACTAGAGAAATTTTCGATGAACCGCCGGTAATATCCTGCTAGTCCCAAGAATTTGCGTATCTCTTTCGGAGACTTAGGCGCTTGCCAATTCTTAATAGCTTCGATCTTACTAGGGTCAACATGAATCCCTTGTTGATCTACCACATGCCCTAAAAATTGCACCGCTTGTAACCAGAAGTCACACTTTGAAAGCTTGGCGTACTGCTTCACTTTCCTCAATATCTCTAGTATGGCTCGTAGATGGTGCTCGTGTTCCTTTTTACTCTTGGAATAGATTAAAATGTCGTCAATAAAGACTATGACGAATTTATCTAGATATCGTTTACAAACTCAGTTCATGAGGTCCATAAATACCGCGGGTGCGTTGGTTAACCCAAAGGGCATAACCAGGAACTCACAGTGACCGTACTGAGTTCAAAAGGCTGTTTTAGGGATATCTTCCTCTTGAACTTTCACTTGATGATAACCGGATCTAAGATCGATTTTGGAAAAGTAACAGGCTCCTTGCAACTGATCAAATAAATCATCGATTCGCAGAAGAGGATATCGATTCTTTATGGTAACCTTGTTTAGCTCCCGGTAGTCAATACACATCCGAAAGCTTCCATCCTTTTTCTTGTAACTGAGATGATAGCTCTTGCATCTCTGAAGGTGCTAAACGGTAAGGTGCTTTTGCAATTTGAGCTGCTCCCGGTATTAAGTCGATACGGAACTCGACTTGCCGATTGGGTGGCAATCCGGGCAATTCATCAAGAAACACGTCTGGGTAATCACACACTACTGGGATATCCTTAATACGTTGCTCTTCTGGTTCGGGCGTCATTACACTTGCTAATAACACATCACATCCTTGACGTATATATTTCAACATTTTAAGGTGGGATATCAGGTTTAATATGGTACCAGACTTCTCTCCCTGTACCATAATAACTTCGTCATTAGGAAAAGGGATCCTAAAAATCTTCTGCTCACATATAATCTCCGTCTTGTACTTGGACAAGCAGTCCATTCCCACTACTATATCGAAACTTTCGAGCTCTACCGGTAGTAGATCAATAAAGAATTGGTGGTCGTTAAGAATTAAAGGACAATCACGAATGATTTGGTGACTAGTTATAGGTTTACTGTTAGCACGTTCTATGTGGTAAGGACTTGTTAATTCAATAGCCGGCATATTCAACAAAGGCAAAAATGTAGTAGAAACATAACTCCTATCCACGCCCGTATCAAATAATACTGAAGCAAACTGATCGGAAACGAGGAACGTACCTGAGACCACATTTGGATCCTGGCGTGCGTCACCAGACCCAAGTATAAAGGCACGACCTCTCGCTGCATTTGAGGTAGAAGCTTGGCCCTGCGTATTCTTTTCTGCTGACTGCTGAGCAAGCTTTGGGCAGTTTCTTTTGAAGTGGTCCGTGCTGCCACATCCATAGCACACACGGGGGTAGGTAATCTGTTGCGCCGGTTGTTGGGGTCGCTGTTGCAAGGTTGAGACCTTGGAGGTTGAAAACGAGTTGCTTTGGGATTCGGTTCCATAGGTGCTCTACAGTTTTGGGCATAATGCCCAACTCTATGACATCTTGAGCATTTCACTGCTCGGCACGCGCCCACATGGTGAAAAGCGCCCTTGTTGCACTTTGGGGCCGTTCCTTTATAGCCAACAGAGTATCCCGTTGATGTAGTCATGGCGTAGCTTTGACTAGTGGCTCTCCCCCTCTTCGGTATAGCTGCCCCCGCTCGACTACTTTCCGGGGCCTCTCGCTTAATTCCTGCCGACTCTCCCGGCATTGTCAAAATCTCGCGTCTAACCATGTCGTACGTAACCGTGCCTGACCTAGCTACCACTCCGTGCATGGTCAGGTGCTCCACCGAATTAATGATACTCCTTACTTCCGGGGCCAGTCCCCAGATATACCTCTCGATCCTCTTGGACTCCGGTCGAACCATATCTGGCAAGATGCGTGCCAGTTCATTGAAGCAATTTGTGTAACCTGCATGATCTACACCTTGCATCTGCAGGTTCCAAAACTCATGCTCGAGTTTCTGAATTTCGTGGATTGGGCAGAACCTTTCTCTCATCAGTATCTTTAGATCATCCCAAGTCATAGCATTAATCGCCTCCTGCCCGCGAGATTGCACAATAGCATTCCACCAGTTCAAAGCGTGGTCGGTAAAAGTGCAAGCTTTATACTTTACCGCACAGTTACCCGGACAATTACTTATGTTAAGGACCGATTCCGACTTCTCGATCCATTTCACCAACCCGTTCGGTCCTTCAGTTCCATTAAACTCCATTGGTTTGCACTCCACAAAGTGTTTATACATGCAAACTAGCCTAACATTGTTTTGATTATCGTTCTGACCTCCCGGCCCTGTGACGGGTTCGGTTGCGGGTTCGCATTGATGCCGGCGTAAACCTGCGCCACGGTAGTGGGAATAACGGCTTGGAGTTGTTGTGCTATCAGTTAGGAAATTTCTGCCTCTGTCATTTGTAGGTCCCCTTAATCCGTGTGGATCGTAACAGAATCGTCGATCTAACCTAGAGTGTGGAATCCTCTAGATCAGATTTCACAGAAAACGAGTAGAAACAGAATCAAGAACACGATACACTTTCAATCCGGGCTTTTATTGATTATCCAACACGAAGTTTACAATCAATTCAAGACCCACAAGAAATCTCTCAGCCACTCTCTGTAGATTTCTCTAACTCTCTCTCAATTCTATTCACTTCCTCCAAATGTCTCCAAGTGTCTGACCTCAACCCTAATGCTAAGCCTTGTTTATATAGGACAAGCTTTGCACATGGGCTTTGGTCTGGGCTAGGCCATTCTCCAAGCCCATAACACTAATTAACTCCCTAACCAATAATTCTAAGCCCAATACAAAATATCCAAAGACTAAATAATCAAACAATTAAGCTGTTGTCACAGAATATGCACCAACAAACTCCCCCTTGACAATAGCTTCATAGTGTAACTTTGTCTTCAAACATCTTGCACTCTTTTGGTCTTTGGATAGCGTCAGCTACACAGTTTCTGACATCAACAAACTCCCCCTTAGCTGATGCTTCCAATCTCCAAAACTTTCATTCGTTGTAGATCAGTGAACTAGCAATCTTTGGTTAAGCAAGTATCTCCAAATTTTCCAAATCTTTCTCTGCATTGTAGTAGAAGGATCCTACCATGCATCTTCACTTCACTCTCAATCTACACTTTACTTGTATTCTGCACTTCATTTTGATAACTGCATCAATCTGTTTAGAAACACAAGCAAGTATATCGAAAAACCACTAGTCTTTTTCACATTTAAAGATAAACCAATATTTTATCTTATCATGCAAAAACAACAATCTGTCAGTTCAAAATGGAAGTCTTTTAAAAAGAAATCTTTTTGGTATTTTTGATATACTTCAAAACAAACTAACAAACTAAACTAAACCTAAAAATATTTACAATACATCTTTTTGTGAGAATCATGTGCAAGAAGATCATATCAGCACAATCAAACTGTTTTCACACTATTAGATAATTCTTTATGTAATTTTTCATGAAAAGCAGTTCAAGACGATTACCAGTATGTTTGTCCATTTAAACAAAATGCATGAATATTTCAAGGTAATATTATTTCTGATATACTAGTGTGTCCCACTTCAGGATATACCCCTGCGATCAAGGTATGCACAAAGATTCATCGTAGTAGGTGAGTATACTGAATTCATCCGTTTTATTTTTCAACGTTTAGATAATTGGTGAACAGGTCAGTACTTTCGTACAGCAAAGAGACCAAAATATCTAACGAGGGCTAATTGCACACAACCTTGATTTTTTTATTTTAAAAATTTTTCCACCACTGTTAAGTTAGCATGGCATCTCAGTTCTCTCTTCTCTCTCCGTGACGTTTCCGGAATGCCCAAGTACCAGCAGATAAATTATTGTATTCCGGACCACCATACTTTATTTGCCCAACAAGACCACCCCGGTAGTAGTCACGCCACTCCGGCTCTAGAGGTTCTCACGGTGAGGAGTTAACTCAGGATTATAGTCTAGGTTCTCTTAGGGATACTGATGTGCACAAAATGCAACATATAAATTACATCAATTGTGGCATAAAACTAACCCCTTTTTAGTACTAATGTTGGAAAAAGTGTGTTTTTGTCTTCCTTTTGTATTTTGAGGATTAAATGAGCTCAAATTAACAAAAGAATAAAAAAGACAGCTAAATCTAACATAAATACAAGAAAAGGAACAAACGTGGCATGGCCGACCTCCCCGACAGCATCTTCCCAAGCAAAACAAGAGAACAGAAGGCTGAACACGCCCCCGTGCTCAGTGAACACGGGGGCGTGCCCAAGTGCCAGCATAAAAGATAAAGCTATAGAAGCTTCTATCGCCCACCACGGGGCCGTGCTCAGCGGACACGAGGTCGTGGTCAACTATAAGATTCGCAGAATCCAGGGAAATCTTGATAGTACAGATATGCTTCTGCACACAGGGGCGTGCCCAGCGGACACGTGGGCGTGGTCAACTAATGCAGACAAACTGTAATTAATGAAGAAAGAGAAGAGGATGGACACGGGGCCGTGCCCAATGGACACGGGGCCGTGCCCGAGCTGCTGTTCAGGCTATAAATAGGGGTGCTTGGCTCATTTGCAAACCATCCCTTGGCACACCACCTCTCTCACACTTCACCCACCACCCACCACCATCACAACACCATCATCCACCACCATCATCCATTGTACATCATAGAGTGTGTGAGTCGTCTCGGGATCCAAGATTGATCATAAGAGTTCTTGACAATCAAAGGCCATGTTTGCCTATGTCTCTTACATCACTTGGTGAATACAAGTGTCTAGTGTAATATTTTTTATTTTTAATCTTTTCGCACTTTTTACTTGGTTATGTATTAATGACTTTAATAACTAGTTTCTTATGTTAAAAGTGATTCTTCCTTATCGTTTGTCCGTGGTGTCTTGGCATTATTTTACTGTCTATATATAAAGTAAAAGATTTTCACCATTCATATCTCCATGGTCTATATGGAGGTATGTTGGCTACCTGGTCGGGGGTTAAAGGAACGCTTTGGTAAGAGTCTTGCCTTATTCAGTGTATAGATCCTGCAAGGACCTGGGTCAAATTTAGTAGGACCTCCTTCAATACTCACCGGTATTGGATGGCGGGGGTCCAAACTCTTTGATCCCCTCATATGTAAGCTACTATTAATACTTTAACCCGGCTACTTAGGACTGTATCCCTGCTGACTCAGACTACTTAGCCGAGGGTAACGTCACCTTCAAAAGAGGGGCCTACCATAATATGCATTAATAACTTAATTAATTATCTTTCAATAATCCGACCCTTTAGGATTGTATCCTTGCTGACTCAAACTACTGGGTTGAGGGTAACGTCACCTTCAAAAGAGGGGCCTACTACAATAACTAAGATAATCTCTTAAAAAGTGCAAAAGTGCGGAAATAATCAAAGGTTACACTAAACACGAGTCGGAGCCAAGTGATTCATCTTGTCTATCTGTTTTTCTTTTATTTTTATTTTTCAGCATTTTAGTTAGTTTTTATTTTTCTAGTTTAAAACATTTTTATAAACTTTTGATTTGATTAGACTTTGAGGATAAACCGGTACTAAAAGCTCTTGTGTCCTTGGTCGACATCGGTATCTTGCCAACACTATACTATGCTCACGATGGGTGCACTTGCCCATATGTGTGTTTGGTGTTAGTAAAATATCGTGTTTTATAAATTTAAAACTTGACTAACGTGTAAAAAGGGCTTAAAATATACTTAAATCCATATCACACTTTACGCACATCAAGTTTTTGGAGCCGTTGCCGGGGACACAAGGATTTTAAGAAAGTTAGGAATCAACGGTCTAATCGTTTTTTCTAATTTTTCTGTTTTTTTAGGATTTTCTTAATTTTTTTTGTTTATGCAAAACTTAGCACGGGCCGTGCCCGGTCGGACACGTGCCGTGCCCAGCATTGTCACTGGCAGTTTTTATTTTCGGAGTTACAAAGAGTTGAGCACGGGGCCGTGTCTGTGCAACACGGGGCCGTGTCCAACTCCCCAGTAACAGGGATCCGGAAAACAATAACTCTATCTCTGACCACGGGCCGTGTTCATCTGAACACGGGTGATACGTGGTTGAAAACCGGTGTTCGTTATTGCGTAACTTTGTGTTTTTACATAAGTTTCAATCTTGAATGGCCCACTTTTAATTAGATTTGTGTTATGCAGGTTTAACGAAGTTTAAGGAGCTTTTCGGGAGCTTTAGGAGTCACCGGGTCGAAAACCGGAGCACCGGAACGTGTTACGGATCAATCGGGAGTGCGAGGAGTGAAAAATGGAGAATTAGTGTTCAAGAGGCCGTCAGCGACGGGGTATAGCCCGTCCCGGACGGGCTCCAGATAATCCCATATGCCAGAATCATCCGTAACCAGGAAAACAACCCGTCGGACACTTTTCGGTTTTTGGGAGCCCGTCGGCGACGGGTAGCACTTTTCTGAAATGTGAATTGTTGAGTTTTTGGGTTAAGGTCGATTCTCATTGGTTCTCTTGGCATTCAAGTCGTAAGTTACACTTCACTTGGAGTTGGAAACCTGATCTTGGAGCCAAGACGAATCATCACTCACCTACCATTCCATCATCTTCATCACTACAACATCCGAATCAAGATCTTCACCATCAACAATCCTTAATCACAAATTCCACCATCCAAACCCTAATTCTCCATCCTTCATTCACACTCACCATCATCATCCACAAACCCTAATCATCCATCATTCCTTCATCCATCAAGTTCCAAGATGACTTCATTCGTGTTCCAAACATCCGGTGATCAAGCTTCTTCAACCATGAGCGGTTAATCATCTCGGTTTCACCCCGGTGTAGGTAGTTGGTAATTCTAGGATTTTGAATTGTTCTTATTTCAACTTAGTGACAATTTGTGTTTGATTTTTGAAACTTTTGACAATAGTATTACATTTGTTTCGAATTCGTAAACTGTCGAACGATGTTAAAAGTTATGACTTTGCGAAATGGTGATATGTAATTGTGCATTGTCGTTGTTAGGATTTACTTGTGTTGATTACAAAGTGTATTCTTGTCCGTTCTTCGGGACGTCGATAGTTATTAGCACCTAAGTCACGGTACACTAAATCCGTTAATCGAATGCATTTGAGTTGAATCTAAAACTTGTAGAAATCCTAAGTTAGCAATTACCGAAACCGGGTGTGATTCCTTTTTATTATTATTGTTCTAGTATCCAAATTTCTTGCAATCGTTAATTAGTAGTTGTTAATTAATTAATCCAATTCCAGTAGTTCAAATTCACATCTTTCTACTAAACAAAAATACAAAAATATTTGGCAAGCTTCATAATTGTGACAATTCTTTATAATTCAGTCAAATCCATACACAAACCACATACTCTTCGTGGTTCGACCCCTTGCTACCACTAGCTATTTGTTAAGGGTAATTAGGGCTTATATATATTATCTTTGACCAGAGCGCGACACTCCGATCAAATTTTGGCGTCGTTACTGGGAAGTGCGTGCGCTTTGTGTTTGGATTATTGTTTGAATTTTCGTGATTACCTGTTTAAGTTGTTTAGTTTCTTTTTGCATTTTGTCTTTTTCCTTGTTACGCGGGGTGTGTTACTTGTGCAGATTACAGGTAGTGCATGCATACAAGGAATTCTGGTAGAACTTCACCGTTAGTCTACGAGCCAGAAATCGAAAGAGTTGCAAGAAGGAACCTAGCAAGCCGGTTGGAAGCAACACTTGCTTCTAACCAAACCACCCAAACACCACAACTCACCCAATCCATTGAAACCGATTCAATGGCAAACCAAAATTCTAGTCACCCAAATCTCAATCAAAACCAATTCCAATCCCGAGGAACCTTCAACCCCGGTCCAAATATTCAACCCATACCTCAAGAGCAACCGGGTGGCAACAATTCTAGACCACCCACACCACCATTCCGAACCCAAAATCCCAATAACAACCAAAGAACACCCCAATAGCAAAACCTTTACCAACATAACTCCTTACCCAATAACCTCGATGATCGAAATGTCAACTCCGATCGTAGAGGTAATCGAGATCGCGGCAATCCCGCGAACGAAGACCCGTTTTTCAATATCGATGATTTGAGAGATGCTATCCCCGATGATGAGCCATTTAGTGTTCCCGGTTACCAATCACCGGAACATGTGAGTGTTCACACGGAAGATTGGGGATTGGGGACGACGATGGGGGTAATTATGATGATCGGGTTAACGACGATGAAGATTGGGGATACGTAAATAGGGGGAATGTCTACAATGCGAGAGGCTTTGAAGATGACGAGTTCGGTTATCAAAATGCCAACTTTGTGGGGGACGATGATTATGGATACGGGAACGTGAGAAATGATGGTTACGGAAACAACCGTCAACCACGAAACAACAACCAACGTAACCGGAATGATGGGTTTTACAACAACAATAACAATGCAAACCCTAACCGGATTCCTCGTTTCATGGGGGGAGGAAATCAAAGAGGTAACCAAGGTCGAAATCAGGGTGGGGATAGAAGAGGTGACCGAAGAGACAATCGAAGACCGGTCGATCAAGAGGTTAACGGTCCACAACATCGTCAACAACCCCCACGGGGAGTAAATGACCGTTTTAGGCCGGTGGTCACCGACAATGACTCTCCAATAGTTTGTGAAAGAAGGATGTTCGATTGCAAGCCCCACTACATCAACATACTTCCCCACTTCAACGGGAGGTCCAATGATGAACCGTACACTCATTTGGCGGAGTTTTCGTCCATATGTAGCACTATCGGGGGGCATAATTTTGCATTAGAGGAGGTCAAGCTTCGATTATTTCAGTTTTCGCTAAAAGATAAAGCAAAACAATGGTTTCTTACACTACCGGCGAATAGTATTCGCACAGGGGCTGAAATGCAGCAAGTTTTTCTTGACGAATACTACTCAATGGCGAAGACCGACGATGCTAGAGATGAAATTCGGTCTTTTCGCCAACTTTCGAGTGAACCGTTACATGAAGCATTCACTCGATTCAAGGAATTGATCCGGAAGTGCCCACATCACCAAATCGAAAGGTGGGAGTTGGTTAAATGCTTCGTGAGGGGTTTGGATGATGAGACGTGGAACCGCCTTGAATCGACCAGTAATGGAACTCTATTAAGCAATCACGAGGATGACGATTGGGAGTTCCTAGAAAGAATGAGCAAGAGATCAAAGGCAAAAGAGTCGGCTGACCGAGCCAAAAAGCACCCTACCTCAAGGTCTTGGCCCGATCGTGATGCAAGTTCTAAGGATCGGATTGATACGTTGGAGCGGGAATTGGCCCGCATGAAGAAGAAAGAAGTGGGTGCGGTACAATATAGCGTATGTGAAGAATGTGGTGACATTGGTCACCGAACCGAGAATTGCCAAGCCACCGCGGATGTGAATCAAGTGTAAGGAGACCGGAGCCAATACGATATGAACTCCAACACTTACCACCCCGGGTTGAGGAACCATCCTAACTTTAGGTATGGTAATGCTTCCAATCAAATAAATCCGAATTTCCAATCATGAAATCAAGGTGGGTATTCGCACCAAACTCGCCAAGGAGGTAACCAAGGGGGTTACCAAAGGAATTACCATAATCAAGGTGGTAATGGAACCGGGTCGAACAATCAAACCGGTGGCGATGATCTGAGTGCCAAAATGGATTCTTTGTTGAATATGCAAAAAGAATCTCAAAACAATATAAAAGAATCTCACCATGATATCAAGGAGATAAAGAAGACAAACGAGATTCGGGACAAAGCACATGACGCATTGGCAAAGCAAGTGGGCCAACTCGCGGAAGACATGGCTCAAATGAGGGGAAGCATGGGAAAACTTCCAAGTGACACTACAGTGAACCCGAAGCATTAAAGTTTTAGCACAAGCAACGTGAGGGATGCACGCGTTAGCGCGGTAAGTATTCTTTTAAATGTTGAAGTTTGTAGTGTTGAAAGCATTCCACCACCACAATTTGTTGATGGTGTAGTGGAAAATATAGGTGAAGGGCCGGAAAATGAAAATGAACACGAAACGATTTCACAAAGTAAAAATGAAAACGTAACTAAAAATTCTTTTTGTGAAAATTGTTTAAATCAATTTAACCCGTTTAATGCATCGAAAAGTGAAGAACGGTGCCCACCGAAGTACGAGGGGTGGGAAAATTTTAAGCAAGCTAAAATTAATTTACCGTTACTAGATGACACTAAAAAAGTTTCGGCTCATGTGGAATGCTTAAAGGAGTTAAGCATCGAAAAAAGGCACAACAAATTACCCGAACCGGTTGATTTAATATCTCATGTGAGTGCCGTTTTATCGAGTGCCCTTCCTCAAAAAGCTCAAGATCCGGGAGACCCTCTTATTCCAATTCAAATTGGAACATTTAAAATTGAGAGGGCGCTCCTAGATCTTGGAGCTTGTGTGAGCATCTTGCCCGGGAGTTTGTATGACCAATATGACTTTGGTCCATTAAAAAAATTTGATACTCCCGTGGTATTGGCCGATCAGACTCCCACGCATCCAAGGGGGATGGTGGAGGATGTGATTGTTAAGGTGGATGATTGCTACTACCCAGTTGACTTTTTGGCAGTAGACTATGTTGGGTGTGTTGGGGACACCCAACCGATAGTCATACTGGGTAGACCGTTCTTGGCAACTGCTAATGCCATAATAAATTGTGCCATGGGAACGGTAAGCATGAAGTTTGGGGACCGGGAGTTAAATTTAAATGTTTTTCCAAAATTTACTAACCCGCGGTGAGGATAAGTGTCCTAAAAAGGACATGAATCCAAACAAAAAGTTGTGTGCTATGGTTGGTAGGTTTGGAGAAACAAGGAAGAAAACGGTCAAGAAAAAGAAGGCGAAAAAGTCACCTCTGGAAAAGAAGAAGGAAGAGGAAGTGAGGAAATTTGGACCGTTTGGCAACAAATGGTATGAATCACCGGCGGGTGATTTCGAGGAGTTTGTAGGAGGCAAGCATGCCATTCGACCACCATGAGGTGGTAAGTCAATTGTTGTTGTATATTTTATTTCACATTTTGTTTTAGTTTCTCTCCGTAGGTATGTTTTTGTTGTTGTTGTTGTATATTATTTTGTTTTCGTTATTTCTATTCCGTATTATTTATTTTCGCCTAGTTAAATGAACTTTGTGGGTGTGTTCCCTATATAACCCTCACGAGACCTCTCATCCTCCCAAGCTATTGGGGGGGGGGGGTTTAAAAGGGCTTGTTGCATAAGCTAAATGCAACCGTGATTCCTACGAAAGTGAGTTAGGTTTGTTGTTGTTGTAAATTATTTTTCCACATAAATCAAAGTAAAATAACGTATAGCTTGGTAATGTTTTCATAAAAGTGGTAGAACTAGGTAACTAACAAATTTTGATGGTTGTGAGAAGCATGCTTCTACACAAAGGTTAAGACTTGTAGGTACATTGGGTTCATGGGACAACCACTTTCATGAAGAGGAGAGGAGCATACGAAGAATGAGCTCACAAACCAGGTGCATACGTTTCTTTTTACTTTTGATCTTTAGATTAGCAAATAAGTGGAATGTATTTTGTATATTATTTTTCCGGGATGAAATTTTGGGGGAATTAGCCGTGTCACATCCCTTGTGCGTTTAATACTCTAGTTCTTACACATTGAGGACAATATGTACCTCAAGTGTGGGGATGGGGGAGTAGTAAAAATTTTAGATTTTGACCCGTTCATTTAAATACTACACATTGAGGACAATGTTCACCTCAAGTGTGGGGATGGGGGAAAATTTCAAAAATTTGTCAGAAATGTCTTGTTTCAAAAGTGGTCTTAAAGCACAAGTAACTAAGTCAATGAGGGATGTCACAACCCATTTGGTCTTTTGTCATGGTCAAGTTCGAATTAATAGCATGACGAGTATTTAGCGGGTGGTTATTTGGGAATAATCCGCCTAAGAAACTAGTATTTCATGCATATCACATACCATACCTTTTTAGATATGTGAGGTTTTGAGCCACTTTTATATCATAGATTACATACCTATGTTTCTTTGTTTGAGTGGGCCATTAGTCATATATTGTAGAACTTGCAACTTTTGATACGTTTGAGACTATAGACCGAATACAAGCACGAGAATGATTAAGGCATTAGGTAAACCTTTTCTCTTAAAACCATTTATCTATCCTTACCCGAACAAATTCCCTAGTCGCCCATTTTGAGCCTAAACCTTTCGTTTGACCACCCTATAGCCCATAACCCTTGAACCTTTTTCTTTTAAAACCGTGTGATGGAAATTCGATTATAGGAGTCGTATTTGTATCGTTATTCTTGATTGTTTGCATTTATGTGAAAAAAAAAACAGAAAATATTAAGAAAAAGAATTGAAAATTGTTGAAGAAAAACACAAAAAGAAGTGTTAGTAGTTGTCGAATAAAAGGGTGAAAGATTATTGCCCATAGTTGATGTTTATATGTAGTTTTGTTTAATTTAGTGGTTTGTAATAAAAATCAAATTTTCATCGCCTTAGCCACTTCAAAATATCCTAATTCCTACCCTTAGCCTAGCCCCGTTACAACCCTCATAAAGACCTTATGACTTGTGCTTAGTGTTTGTGATCAATGGTGGAGAATGATTGAGTTGCAAGCTTATGCGGGTATGTGTTCTAATCGGTTTTGAGTGTATATTCTTTGTAGTGCTAATACATTATAAATATTAGCCAATTTACAAGCCGAGTGGAGAGAACATTGTGAGGGATATGCATGACTTGTTAGTTTTACGGGCGGGTTAATCTTGGATAACCATTATTATATGTGATTAGTCACTTTACCGGTAAATATGTGGAAATTGTAAAGAATGTGAACTTTTGTATGACAATAGACCTTAACCTTTGTCTCGGGAATGGGATGTGTATTCGTTGTTCGACCCACGTGAAAGTGAAAAACAGATTTGCTTGAGGGCAAGCAAAAGACAAGTGTGGGGATGTGATACGTGGTTGAAAACCGGTGTTCGTTATTGCGTAACTTTGTGTTTTTACATAAGTTTCAATCTTGAATGGCCCACTTTTAATAAGATTTGTGTTATGCAGGTTTAACGAAGTTTAAGGAGCTTTTCGGGAGCTTTAGGAGTCACCGGGTCGAAAACCGGAGCACCGGAACGTGTTACGGATCAATCGGGAGTGCGAGGAGTGAAAAATGGAGAATTAGTGTTCAAGAGGCCGTCGGCGACGGGGTATAGCCCGTCCCGGACGGGCTCCAGATAATCCCGTATGCCAGAATCATCCGTAACCAGGAAAACAACCCGTCGGACACTTTTCGGTTTTTGGGAGCCCGTCGGCGACGGGGTGGGACCCGTCGGCGACGGGTAGCACTTTTCTGAAACGTGAATTGTTGATGTCACACCCCGACCGCGTAAAACAACAAATCGCGACGGAAACATCGGGGCGTGTTGCGACAGAATTAATTGTCTCATAACCATGGCATACAAAGTTTTATTTATTTATTAAACAAGGGTGTTTCATTGTTTCAAACAGGTAATTAAAGAGTTCAGAACATAATTAAACATAGTCTATCTTCTTTTAAAGTTTCTAAGGCACAGGTCCGCCCTAGTATCATGATCAACATCCTACGGAAAAGCACCTGAAAACACATGTGAAAATAGGTACGTCAGCATAAAAATGCCTGTGAGATACATAGGTTTTGTGAAAATAAGATTCATGACTTATGTTTGAGAAAATGTTTAGTCATGAACCTTGTTATTTGCTTTGTCTTGTAAATCATTTGAAAACAATAAGATCAGATGATATGTATAAGTAATTGTCAGGTTAAATAGATAACCATGTAAAAATGTGTTTGTATAAGATAAGTTGTTTGTAAATCAATGTCTTGTGAAAAGTATGTTATTTGTATAAAATGTTCTATGTCTCAAACTGAAATGATTCAAATAACGTTACGCCATGTAATACCATACAAACACTTATATATAGGAAGTACCAGCGGCGTATCCACCATGCTTGTATCATATTACACACGCATCGTTAACTTAATCACTTAATCAAACCAAACCAACCAATGTAAGAGGTCTATGTTTAAACCATTTGTCAATGTATTGAATAATATGTCAAAGTGTTCATGTCAAGATGTAAATCATGTAGTATGTAAAACCAATGTCAAAAATGTTTGTGTCAAATGTAAATCATGTCAAAATGTCTATGTCAAATATCCATGTCAAATGTCTATGTCAAATATCCATGTCAAATGTCTATGTCAATTATCCATGTCAAATGTCTATGTCAATTATCCATGTCAAATGTCTATGTCAAAATGTCCATGTATGGCAAGTGAAATGTCTCAACTAAACCATATGCACAGAAACAAAGTATTGAAGTAAAACTTGGTTTAAATCAAAGCTATGTTTTGTGTAAATGCATGCAACTATTTAATATGAACATTTATGCGGTATTGTAAAAATGCATACATCCAAGCCTGGCGACTGTGGTGATAAAACCCTTTAAACAAATTAAAGGTCTATCTGTCTTAATGTCAACGAATTCGGTCATTCCTTTCTGTCCCCTTTCCCTGGGATGTCCGGAACGGGAGTTGTCAATTCCTATGGTACCACTACCTACTAACGAACGGCGTAGCTAATGTTAATGAATGTATTGTCCCATGTAAACAAACCAAATGTCATACCAAAATGTAAACATGTGAAAACAATGCACTAAGTATGTAATCAAATGAACATACATAGCGTGAAATGTCATGTAAAACAATGTACTAAGTAATGCACACAATGGGCACACCTAGCAGGAAATGTCATGTAAAACAATGTACTAAGTAATGCACACAATGGGCACACCTAGCATAAGATGATATGAAATCATGTACTATAATGTACTAACGAACATAGCATGTATATGATGTGAAAACAGGAAAGCATGAAAGTAACAAGTAGGCACATGTGTTCCACCCCAAAACAGTTTGGAAAACAGTAAAAGAGGGGTCTATGTACTCACTTGAGATTGCTCAGTTGTCAAAAGATAACCACCAAGTAATGCTATAGATCTCGGAATCAAACGGCACCTAATATAGGTAACTATGTTAATAAACCGGACCTAAATCGGAAGATTGGATAGAATGAGGTTTCGTAAACCAAACGAGTGTAGAGACTCGTGTCATTTGGTTTAACAAAGCCTACATACTAAATGAAACTTAACATAATTGTTTACGATCCATTACGACCCGTTTAGGAAGCTTATGCTACTTTAACACGTCGTGCGCGTGAAACGCGTTTGGACCGCCTAACTAGTCCTATGACAAGTATTATATGCCTAAACATGTTACATAATCAGTTACGTGACAAAAGTTTAGGTTACATATGCTAAATTACCAATTATGTATGAAAAGGGTATTCTGGTAATTTACCTAAGGCATATAAACTACCTATCATACAACTACTTAAACGATGTGACCATAGGGTATAACCTCGGAAGGTTATTCCCTACCTACTATGGTCACCTACTGTATTTGGTCGGATCCTAATGATCGACCAAACTGGGCCGGGTTCGAGGTATAAGCGATTTATTAGATCGCTTACCTACGACCCTAGACAACGTGGTAATCAGTAGGCATAGTCCCAAGGGACTATAACCATCGTGATTACAATCACGTTGCGAAGTTCAAACGAACTTCGCATTGACCATTACTGGTCAATGCTGAAAGTCAAACAAAGTTTGATTTTCTGACTCGAAAAGCAGTAAAAATAAGGAAAAGAACGAAAGAATACTTACGAAGGGTCCCCGAATGCTAACCCAGATCGAAATAGCTCAGGTATGAAACGAAGGTTCCAACTTAGAGCTTTCTTAATCAGATTTGTGGGTTTTGGGGTTGAGGGTGGATGGGTATTTATAGTATTCGGTCCACCGTTAGGATCGTTTGTCGATTATCGTGCCTTAATCTCGTGCGTACACTTGTCACAAAGTTTATGGAGCCACTTATGCTCCTTATCTTAATGACACATCAACTTAAAACATGTGGTTAAGAATCACTTAGTTGCAACTTGTAATTAGACATGGAATCTGGTCCAGATCACTCACTCGCGTAGCGCGACGGGTAGAGCCCTAGGGCTCGCGCTACGCGACTGCCTATCTGATTCAGAATTGTTTCAAAAGTTGCAGAAATGGTCCCTGCACGTGTTTAAGCCCTTTTTCGATGCGTTTGAACCCCGTTAACCTCATTTCAAGGCTCTAAAATGAAGTTAAAGTATAGGGAACTCAAAACATGTTCAAAAATATCTCGGATGTCGGTTCGTTTGGCCGTACGAACGCGATGTTCGCTTAATTACGACGGAATGCGCATAAGCGCGAAAAACGATCCAAATGACGAAACGAATGGACTTTTCTTAAGGCGAACACTTAAATATAATGTAGTCATGCTTACATAAATTTTTGGATGTCCAGATGTATTCAGAACGTAAGTTATGCGCGAAAATGCAAACTTGTGCACTTTTTGACACTTTTAGTCCCTGAATGTCCCAAAAGTTTATTTTAGCACACTAAACCCCTCAAAGCCTATTTATAAGCTATGTAAAGGATATTTAAGGTGTGTTTAACTTATGCTCATGTTCCGGAATGTTCGTTACAGTTCAAATTGACATACTTTCGCAGTTTGTCATATTTAGTCCCTGTAAGCGAATTAACTTGTTTTTGCCATACCAAAGCCTTCAAAACTTATTTCTAAGTTATGTAAAGGTTATTTAAGGTATGTTGAGTATATGTTGATGTTCCGGAGTATTTCTCGCATTAAACTGAGTACGTTTACGCACTAGTTTGCGTATAACTCTCCAGAAAGTGATGTAGAGTTTGAAATTGGATAAAAGTCAAAACATGAAAAATGTAAAACATAACAAAACAAACATTGTGATCAAATAACATGTTTTATTGATAACATAACTGTTCATAGTGATTACAAGCACAGTTGTTACAGTCTCCCCTACTTGTGGAAATTTCGTCCCGAAATTTATTTAGAGGAAACTTGTGGAAAAAGATGTGGATATTTCGCCTTCATTTGATCTTCGCGTTCCCAAGTAAACTCAGGTCCACGTTTAGCTTCCCAGCGAACTTTGACCAAAGGAATGCGCTTGCGTTTAAGCCACTTGACTTCACGTTCCATGATTTCCACTGGTCTCTCAACAAATTTCAGTGTTTTGCCAACACGAATTTCGTCAAGCGGTATGGAGAAGTTCTCATCAGCTGTACACTTCTTGAGATTGGACACGTGAAAAGTTGGATGAACATTTCCTAGTTCAGGAGGTAACTCAAGTCTGTAGGCTACCTTTCCGATTCTTTCGACGATCTTGAATGGTCCAACGTATCTAGGTGCAAGTTTTCCTTTCTTTCCAAATCTGATCACACCTTTCCAAGGTGAGACCTTAAGTAATACACGATCACCGACTTGAAATTCAAAGGCTTTGCGTTTTGGGTCCGCGTAAATCTTATGACGGCTTCTAGCTGCCTGAAGGTTATCACGAACCTTCTTGACCTTGTCAGTTGTCTCTAAAATGAGGGCAGGTCCAGTAAGTTGAGCCTCGCCAATCTCATTCCAGCAGACTGGTGAACGACATTTTCGACCATAGAGAGCTTCGAAAGGAGCCATTTTGATGCTGGTGTGATAACTGTTGTTGTAGGAGAATTCAATCAATTTAAGATGTGAATCCCAGCTACCACCAAAATCGATCACACAAGCTCTTAGCATATCCTCCAGTGTCTGGATTGTTCTCTCAGATTGACCATCCGTTTGCGGATGATAAGCTGTGCTCAGATTAAGTTGGGTCCCCATAGCAGATTGCATGGTTCTCCAAAAATGAGAAGTGAAACGAGCATCTCTGTCAGAAATGATGTTCAAAGGAACACCATGTCGAGCCACAATTTCATCTACATAGATTTGAGCAAGTCTGTCAGTAGGAAAATCCTCGCGGATTGGCAAGAAATGCGCTGACTTTGTAAGACGATCAACGACTACCCAGATGGCATCATGACCTTTCTTAGTGCGTGGAAGTTTGGTAACAAGATCCATAGTAATGTTTTCCCATTTCCAAACTGGGATCTCTGGTTGCTCCAATAAACCCGAAGGACGCTGATGTTCGGCCTTAACCTTAAGACAAGTAAGGCATTTGGATACGTATAAGGCAATGTCTTTCTTCATACCAGGCCACCAATAGTGAATACGAAGATCCTTATACATTTTATCTGAGCCCGGATGAATAGAATAACGCGACTTATGGGCTTCATCCATAAGCAAGGTACGAAGATCATCCTGGCTTGGGACCCATAAACGGTCCATGAAGTAATATGATCCATTGTCCTTCAATTCCAGAGCAGGTGTTATGTGGTAGGGAAATTCCTTATCCATCAATCCTTGTGAAACACAAGATTGTTGAGCTTGAGAAATGCGTGCTTGAATATCGGATCGAGCTTGAATAACAGATTGAACACGTACACAATGAAGCTTAGTACGTTCCTTACGACTCAATGCATCAGCTACGACATTCGCCTTACCAGGATGGTAGCGAATTTCGCAATCATAGTCGTTTAAAAGCTCAACCCAACGTCGTTGTCTCATGTTGAGTTCTTTCTGGTTGAAGATATGCTGAAGACTTTTGTGGTCTGTGAAAACCACACATTTTGTACCATACAAATAGTGTCTCCAGATTTTGAGAGCAAAGACAACTGCACCCAACTCAAGATCATGAGTGGTGTAGTTCTTCTCATGTATCTTCAATTGCCTCGATGCATAAGCTATGACTTTGTTCCTTTGCATAAGAACACAGCCAAGACCTAATTTCGATGCATCACAATACACGACAAAATCATCATCACCCTCAGGCAATGATAGAACAGGCGCATCGCAAAGCTTCTGCTTCAAGTGTTGAAAAGCTTCCTCTTGTTTGTACCCCCAATAAAAGGGCATTTTCTTATGAGTTAGAGCAGTTAGAGGAACTGCAATCTTCGAGAAGTTTTCTATGAAGCGGCGATAATAACCCGCTAGACCAAGAAAAGAACGAACTTCAGTAGGAGTAGTAGGTGTATCCCAATCCTTAATCGCACTGATCTTGGAGGGATCTACATGAATACCTTGTTCGTTGATAATGTGCCCCAAAAATTGAACTTCTTTAAGCCAAAATTCGCACTTGGAGAATTTGGCGAAAAGTTGCTCTTTCTTCAGGAGTTCCAGAGTAAGACGAAGATGCTGCTCGTGGTCAGCTCGCGTCTTAGAGTATATCAAGATATCGTCAATAAAAACAATGACGAACTGATCCAAATAAGGTTTGCAGACCCTATTCATTAAGTCCATGAAAACAGCAGGAGCATTAGTCAAACCGAATGGCATGACTGTGAACTCGTAATGTCCATAACGAGTACGGAATGCTGTCTTCGGAATGTCTTCTTCATGCACCCGAAGTTGATGATATCCAGATCGCAGATCAATCTTCGAAAAATAAGAAGCGCCTTGTAACTGATCAAAGAGATCGTCTATGCGAGGTAGAGGATATCGATTCTTGATGGTAAGCTTGTTAAGCTCACGATAATCGATACACATCCTAAAGGATCCATCCTTCTTCTTGACAAAGAGAACGGGAGCACCCCAAGGTGAAAAACTAGGACGTATAAAACCTTTGTCAGAGAGCTCCTGAAGCTGCTTAGACAACTCTTGCATCTCAGACGGTGCAAGACGATATGGAGCTCTGGCAATGGGATTTGCACCAGGTACGAGATCAATGCGGAACTCGACTTGGCGTGCTGGAGGTAGACCAGGTAAATCTTCAGGGAACACTTCAGAATAATCCCGAACGACAGGAATATCTGAAATAGACTTACCCTTGCCTTTATCTTCTGTAACATGTGCTAAGAAAGCCACATAGTTCTTCTGTAGATACTTCCGAGCTTTAAAACAAGACATGAGTTTGAGACCACCGGTAGGCTTCTCACCTTGAACCTGCAGGATCTCGCCTGTCGAAAGCGGCACACGAACAATCTTCTTAGAACAAACTATCTCTGCGTGATGCTTGGATAACCAATCCATTCCCACAATAACGTCGAAGCTTCCAAGTTGCATAGGCGCGAGGTCAATAGGAAAAAGATGGTCGTTAAGATTCAACTGGCAGTTGCGAAGAACAGAATCAAGAATAATGGGTTCACCACTAGCAACCTCTACTGTCAAAGATTTGCCTAGTTTCGTTCTAGACACGCGAAGCATTTTCTCAAAGGACAAAGACACGAAACTCTTATCGGCACCAGAATCGAAAAGAACAGATGCAGGCTGATTATTAATAAAGAACGTACCGTTCACCACATTATCGTCAGCCTGTGCCTCTTGGGCATTCATGTTAAAGACTCGGCCTCGAGCCGGAGCCTGATTCTGGTTCTGGTTCTGGTTCGCCAGTCTTGGGCACCGATTTCTATAGTGGGTCAGATCCCCACAATTGTAACAAGCACCCGGTGGGTATTGTGGTCTTGCAGCTTGACCCTGTTGCTGAGCAACTTGTTGAGCCAGGTTCTGAACCGCGGGATTCTGAGCAGATCGACAAACATTGGCAAGATGGCCTGATTTCCCACAGTTAGTACAGAAACGGCATGGAAGTGGTGGCTGGTGGTGACTGTTGCATCTATTGCACAAAGGTGCATTCCCTGAATAGGGTTTCTTTGCTGGAGGCTGTGCGGGTTGGTTGGGAGCTGCCAGATTAGCTTGGGCAGTGATAGCAAAATTTTGAGAAGCCTTACGCTTCTTTGACCTCTTCGAAGAACCAGAGTTCTTTCCATTCAAGTTTTGACCTTTCTTGTTATCTTCCTTGTCAGCCGACTGCTTCTTGCCCTTGTCACCCTTCCGGTGTAACTTGTTCTTCCGGATCTGCGACTCAGTCAATGTTGCAGATAACTCGATCGCCTGACGAAGTGTGGCAGGGTTACTACCAGTAAGAATGTCTTGTACCGAGTCAGGTAGGCCATCGATGTATCTCTCGATAGCCTTGTCGAGTGGGGTGACCATTGTTGGGCAAAGCAGACTCAATTCTTCAAACCGATCAGTATAAGCCCTGTGCTCACCACTATCTTGCTTCAAAACATCAAACTCTTTCTCCAACGCTCGCTGTTCATGGCGAGGACAGAATTCCCTCATCATAAGGGCTCTAAGTTCAGCCCATGTCTGTGCGAGAGCAACTTCTGCACCCCGGTCTCTCATAACCCCGTTCCACCATGTCAAAGCCCTCTTCTGAAATACGCTCGAGGAGAACTCGACCTTGCGATTATCCGGACACTGCACATGGCGAAAAGTATTCTCTATACTCTCGAACCACTGAAGAAGCCCAGTTGCTCCCTCAGAACCACTAAACTTGAGTGGTTTAGCCTGGTTAAAATCCTTGTATTTGCATGGAACATTGTTGTTGTTGTTGGCCTGGTTCCATTGAGCAAAGAGATTTGGAAATTGAGCAGCCATCTGCTGCGCAATAATTTCTGCCAGCTCGGCAGTTGCTATCTGATTCTCGCGTCGAGGAGGCATTCTAAAAGAGGGAAAACATGAAAAGAAACGAGTGAGATGATTGGATGAAAAGAATGAGATGATAAAAACAAGAATTGCAAATAGCATAGATGGTGGTCATTCGTCCGTATCACAAAGCAAACAAACGACTCACAGTGACTAATCAAAGTAAATGGGTCAAAATAATGTATTAGCGAAGACATGCTCGCCTATAAGTGAACACTCACTCCAAGAATTCCCAGGTAAGCACAACTGGTCTCGCGTCTGGTTGAGATGTATATGAAGTGCTTGCCTAGACAGAAAACCCAGAATACAGGCATTCACCCTTCCAGTTTGCACATGTTCACATTATTTAAAACCCAAAACGTTTGACGGGATTTTTGAAAATTAGTAGGCACAAGGCCAAAAACCAATACTGAAAAGGGTTCAAAACATGTAACAGAGGGTTCAAAACCTTACAATTGAGGGTTCAAAACCTTGTAAAAATTTATTCAAAAACAGATGATTGTTTTTCAAAAATCGTTTCGGAAAAATTTTGGTTCCTTGTTTTGTTAATCACCTAAGGATAGGTGATGTACATGTTTTAAGATCTAAACACAAGATAACTTGTGTTAGGTTCCTAGAAAAGTTATAGTCTAGGTCAAAGCATTACTAATAACCTAATTCCCTATAACCATTGGCTCTGATACCAACTCTTCTGTCACACCCCGACCGCGTAAAACAACAAATCGCGACGGAAACATCGGGGCGTGTTGCGACAGAATTAATTGTCTCATAACCATGGCATACAAAGTTTTATTTATTTATTAAACAAGGGTGTTTCATTGTTTCAAACAGGTAATTAAAGAGTTCAGAACATAATTAAACATAGTCTATCTTCTTTTAAAGTTTCTAAGGCACAGGTCCGCCCTAGTATCATGATCAACATCCTACGGAAAAGCACCTGAAAACACATGTGAAAATAGGTACGTCAGCATAAAAATGCCTGTGAGATACATAGGTTTTGTGAAAATAAGATTCATGACTTATGTTTGAGAAAATGTTTAGTCATGAACCTTGTTATTTGCTTTGTCTTGTAAATCATTTGAAAACAATAAGATCAGATGATATGTATAAGTAATTGTCAGGTTAAATAGATAACCATGTAAAAATGTGTTTGTATAAGATAAGTTGTTTGTAAATCAATGTCTTGTGAAAAGTATGTTATTTGTATAAAATGTTCTATGTCTCAAACTGAAATGATTCAAATAACGTTACGCCATGTAATACCATACAAACACTTATATATAGGAAGTACCAGCGGCATATCCACCATGCTTGTATCATATTACACACGCATCGTTAACTTAATCACTTAATCAAACCAAACCAACCAATGTAAGAGGTCTATGTTTAAACCATTTGTCAATGAATTGAATAATATGTCAAAGTGTTCATGTCAAGATGTAAATCATGTAGTATGTAAAACCAATGTAAAAAATGTTTGTGTCAAATGTAAATCATGTCAAAATGTCTATGTCAAATATCCATGTCAAATGTCTATGTCAAATATCCATGTCAAATGTCTATGTCAATTATCCATGTCAAATGTCTATGTCAATTATCCATGTCAAATGTCTATGTCAAAATGTCCATGTATGGCAAGTGAAATGTCTCAACTAAACCATATGCACAGAAACAAAGTATTGAAGTAAAACTTGGTTTAAATCAAAGCTATGTTTTGTGTAAATGCATGCAACTATTTAATATGAACATTTATGCGGTATTGTAAAAATGCATACATCCAAGCCTGGCGACTGTGGTGATAAAACCCTTTAAACAAATTAAAGGTCTATCTGTCTTAATGTCAACGAATTCGGTCATTCCTTTCTGTCCCCTTTCCCTGGGATGTCCGGAACGGGAGTTGTCAATTCCTATGGTACCACTACCTACTAACGAACGGCGTAGCTAATGTTAATGAATGTATTGTCCCATGTAAACAAACCAAATGTCATACCAAAATGTAAACATGTGAAAACAATGCACTAAGTATGTAATCAAATGAACATACATAGCGTGAAATGTCATGTAAAACAATGTACTAAGTAATGCACACAATGGGCACACCTAGCAGGAAATGTCATGTAAAACAATGTACTAAGTAATGCACACAATGGGCACACCTAGCATAAGATGATATGAAATCATGTACTATAATGTACTAACGAACATAGCATGTATATGATGTGAAAACAGGAAAGCATGAAAGTAACAAGTAGGCACATGTGTTCCACCCCAAAACAGTTTGGAAAACAGTAAAAGATGGGTCTATGTACTCACTTGAGATTGCTCAGTTGTCAAAAGATAACCACCAAGTAATGCTATAGATCTCGGAATCAAACGGCACCTAATATAGGTAACTATGTTAATAAACCGGACCTAAATCGGAAGATTGGATAGAATGAGGTTTCGTAAACCAAACGAGTGTAGAGACTCGTGTCATTTGGTTTAACAAAGCCTACATACTAAATGAAACTTAACATAATTGTTTACGATCCATTACGACCCGTTTAGGAAGCTTATGCTACTTTAACACGTCGTGCGCGTGAAACGCGTTTGGACCGCCTAACTAGTCCTATGACAAGTATTATATGCCTAAACATGTTACATAATCAGTTACGTGACAAAAGTTTAGGTTACATATGCTAAATTACCAATTATGTATGAAAAGGGTATTCTGGTAATTTACCTAAGGCATATAAACTACCTATCATACAACTACTTAAACGATGTGACCATAGGGTATAACCTCGGAAGGTTATTCCCTACCTACTATGGTCACCTACTGTATTTGGTCGGATCCTAATGATCGACCAAACTGGGTCGGGTTCGAGGTATAAGCGATTTATTAGATCGCTTACCCTACGACCCTAGACAACGTGGTAATCAGTGGGCATAGTCCCAAGGGACTATAACCATCGTGATTACAATCACGTTGCGAAGTTCAAACGAACTTCGCATTGACCATTACTGGTCAATGCTGAAAGTCAAACAAAGTTTGACTTTCTGACTCGAAAAGCAGTAAAAATAAGGAAAAGAACGAAAGAATACTTACGAAGGGTCCCCGAATGCTAACCCAGATCGAAATAGCTCAGGTATGAAACGAAGGTTCCAACTTAGAGCTTTCTTAATCAGATTTGTGGGTTTTGGGGTTGAGGGTGGATGGGTATTTATAGTATTCGGTCCACCGTTAGGATCGTTTGTCGATTATCGTGCCTTAATCTCGTGCGTACACTTGTCACAAAGTTTATGGAGCCACTTATGCTCCTTATCTTAATGACACATCAACTTAAAACATGTGGTTAAGAATCATTTAGTTGCAACTTGTAATTAGACATGGAATCTGGTCCAGATCACTCACTCGCGTAGCGCGACGGGTAGAGCCCTAGGGCTCGCGCTACGCGACTGCCTATCTGATTCAGAATTGTTTCAAAAGTTGCAGAAATGGTCCCTGCACGTGTTTAAGCCCTTTTTCGATGCGTTTGAACCCCGTTAACCTCATTTCAAGGCTCTAAAATGAAGTTAAAGTATAGGGAACTCAAAACATGTTCAAAAATATCTCGTATGTCGGTTCGTTTGGCCGTACGAACGCGATGTTCGCTTAATTACGACGGAATGCGCATAAGCGCGAAAAACGATCCAAATGACGAAACGAATGGACTTTTCTTAAGGCGAACACTTAAATATAATGTAGTCATGCTTACATAAATTTTTGGATGTCCAGATGTATTCAGAACGTAAGTTATGCGCGAAAATGCAAACTAGTGCACTTTTTGACACTTTTAGTCCCTGAATGTCCCAAAAGTTTATTTTAGCACACTAAACCCCTCAAAGCCTATTTCTAAGCTATGTAAAGGATATTTAAGGTGTGTTTAACTTATGGTCATGTTCCGGAATGTTCGTTACAGTTCAAATTGACATACTTTCGCAGTTTGTCATATTTAGTCCCTGTAAGCGAATTAACTTGTTTTTGCCATACCAAAGCCTTCAAAACTTATTTCTAAGTTATGTAAAGGTTATTTAAGGTATGTTGAGTATATGTTGATGTTCCGGAGTATTTCTCGCATTAAACTGAGTACGTTTACGCACTAGTTTGCGTATAACTCTCCAGAAAGTGATGTAGAGTTTGAAATTGGATAAAAGTCAAAACATGAAAAATGTAAAACATAACAAAACAAACATTGTGATCAAATAACATGTTTTATTGATAACATAACTGTTCATAGTGATTACAAGCACAGTTGTTACAGTTGAGTTTTTGGGTTAAGGTCGATTCTCATTGGTTCTCTTGGCATTCAAGTCGTAAGTTACACTTCACTTGGAGTTGGAAACCTGATCTTGGAGCCAAGACGAATCATCACTCACCTACCATTCCATCATCTTCATCACTACAACATCCGAATCAAGATCTTCACCATCAACAATCCTTAATCACAAATTCCACCATCCAAACCCTAATTCTCCATCCTTCATTCACACTCACCATCATCATCCACAAACCCTAATCATCCATCATTCCTTCATTCATCAAGCTCCAAGATGACTTCATTCGTGCTCCAAACATCCGATGATCAAGCTTCTTCAACCATGAGTGGTTAATCATCTCGGTTTCACCCCGGTGTAGGTAGTTGGTAATTCTAGGATTTCGAATTGTTCTTATTTCAACTTAGTGACAATTTGTGTTTGATTTTTGAAACTTTTGACAATAGTATTACATTTGTTTCGAATTCGTAAACTGTCGAACGATGTTAAAAGTTATGACTTTGAGAAATGGTGATATGTAATTGTGCATTGTCGTTGTTAGGATTTACTTGTGTTGATTACAAAGTGTATTCTTGTCCGTTCTTCGGGACGTCGATAGTTATTAGCACCTAAGTCACGGTACATTAAATCCGTTAATCGAATGCATTTGAGTTGAATCTAAAACTTGTAGAAATCCTAAGTTAGCAATTACCGAAACCGGGTGTGATTCCTTTTTATTATTATTGTTCTAGTATCCAAATTTCTTGCAATCGTTAATTAGTAGTTGTTAATTAATTAATCCAATTCCAGTAGTTCAAATTCACATTTTTCTACAAAACAAAAATACAAAAATATTTGGCAAGCTTCATAATTGTGACAATTCTTTATAATTCAGTCAAATCCATACACAAACCACATACTCTTCGTAGTTCGACCCCTTGCTACCACTAGCTATTTGTTAAGGGTAATTAGGGCTTATAAATATTATCTTTGACCGGAGCGCGACACTCCGATCAACGGGGCCGTGGTGAACCTTCTGACCAACGTTCTTTTCTGTTTTTATTGCAGGACTTGGAACCCAGGCGCCACATCTGAACTTTCTACGTAGTGTATGAGCTCCAGTTCTAGTAGAGACATGAAAGAACCTCTTGAAGAACCCGAACGCTTTCTCAGAAAAAGACTTAAAGCTAAAAACCAAGAGAAAGTTTCGGGAGACCCACTTCCAATGGCGGACCAACGTACCCTCATGGATTACCTACGCCCCACCGTAGGTAATCTCGGCGCCGCTATCAATGCACCGAATGTCGAAGCCAACAACTTCGAACTTCGGCCACATTTGATACAAATGCTTCAAAACTCCGCAACCTTCCATGGACTTGCGGACGAGGATCCTCATCTACATATCACTAATTTCTTAGAAATATGTGATACTTTTCGGATCAATGTAGCATCAAACGACGCCATCCGCCTTCGTATGTTTCCATTTTCACTAAAAGACCGAGCTAAGGCTTGGCTCAACACCCTCCCAGTTGGCTCGGTAACACCTGGGATGAACTAGCCCAAAAGTTTCTATATAAGTATATCCCTTCTGCTAAAACGGCTAAATTAATGACTGAAATTAATACATATTCACAAGAGGATGGGGAATCCTTACATGAAACTTGGGAAAGGTTCAAGGAGCTACTAAGCAAGTGTCCTCATCACGGTCTTGCGGTATGGCAACAAGTATCCACTTTCTACAATGGGTTGTTGCCACACACAAGAAAAACACTTGATTCTAGCTCCGGGGGACTTCTAGGTAATCGTCGCCCAAATGAAATATATAATCAAATTGAGGAAATTGCTCAAACCAATTTTCAGTGGCACACTCCCCGAGGCACCCGAGGCAATAAATCTATTGCCCCGGGCACCCATAAGGTTGATGAAAGCACTTCTTTACAACCCAAATCGAGCCCTTTCTTCGAAAATAAAAAAGTTAGAAATGGCAAAAAACGGTCTCGGTTATGGCTTGTGAGGGGTGTGGTGGACCACATGAAAATTGGAGTTGTATGAAAGAATTAGATGATCATACGGAAACGGTAAACTACATTGATAATCGACCTAGGCCGTCGGGTCCTCCAACGGGTACCTACAACCAAGGATGGCGTAACCACCCTAACCTTGGTTGGAGAGATCCTGGCAATAGTAGTAACCAACAAAACCAACGAACTAACTTTCAATAACCACAAAATTTTTCTCAACAACAAGGTGGACGAGAAAGGCTTGAGGATACTGTATCTCGCCTCATCTCCGACACCGAAAAGAAAAACTCGGATCGATTTCAGCAATTGGAATCGAATTTCAGAAATCAACAAGCTAGCATTCAAAACATTGAAAAACAATTAAATCAAATAGCTCAAAATTTCTCCGAGAGACCACAAGGCGCGTTACCAAGTAATACCGAAACCAACCCAAAAGCACAAGTGCATCTCATCACATTGAGAAACCGAACTGTGGGTCCCGAGGAGGCTCCATTACCGCCAACTGAAAGAAGCCAATCCAGCCATACCACAACTCCACCCATGCCCCAACCACAGAAGGCTTCTCCACCAAACCAAGAGCACACCAAGACTCCTTCGGTTCCATACCCCGGTCAGTTAATTCGTCAAAAGACCAATGAGCAATTCGCAAAATTCAAAAATTTACTAAAACAATTGCATGTTTATATTCCATTTATCGAAGTCCTAACCCAAATGCCTAAATATTCAAAATTTATGAGGGACTTCCTCACTCATAAAAGGAAAATTGAATCATTGCAATTAGTTAACTTAGGCGAAGAATGCTTCGCCTTACTACTCAACAAACTCCCGCAAAAGAAGATTGATCCTGGAAGCTTCACGATTACTTGCTCAATTGGGGGATCCCCATTAGCAATTCACTAGCCGATCTTGGGGCTAGCATCAACCTCATGCCCGCCTCAATGTTCAAACGACTCGGCCTAGGAAAAACAAGCCCCACAAAGATGAGCATACAACTTGCCGACAGATCCGTCAAGTATCCACAAGGTGTCATCGAAAATCTATTGGTCAAAGTCGACAATTTCGTCTTCCCAGCCGACTTTGTCATACTAGACATGGAAGAAGATACCGAAGTCCCTCTCATCTTAGGGAGGCCATTTCTAGCCACAACCCAAGCAGTGGTAGACATGAATGACGGAACACTAACATTGAAGTTTGTGGACGAGGAAGTGAAGTTCGGAGTTGGAAAAAGAGTAGAAGACGAAGACCCAATCAACTACATAAAGGTCATAGACTCAAGCTTGGATAAAGCTCTCCGACGGTGTAGCATGGGATGCAAAACATCCCACTTGGGTAACATATGACCAGGCTTTGGGTCTAGCCAAGGATCCTTATAAACGTGGCGCACCACGGAGGCATTCCGCGGAACTATCCTTAGTTTAGTTTAGTTTAGATTAACTTTTATGTTTTCTAGTTTAGTTTTAATTTTCAGGAATAAAACACACTCGGGATGGTGAAGGATAACAAGGGAAACTTGAACCAGCACCCCATGCACGAAAACAGGGCCATCCGACAAAATATTCTTCATTACAGCAAGTTCAGCACGGGTCGTGCCCGCCCAACACGGCCCCGTGCTGCACAATCTGCATGAAAAGCCCAGTTCAGGTAAACTGGACACGGGCCGTGTTCACCCAACACGCCCCCGTGTCCAGGCTTCTGTTTCTTTTTACAACTTTTTGTTACTGGCGACTGAACACGGGGTTGTGCCCGGACACCACGGGGCCGTGTCCAGACGCCCAGTAACATAAAATTTTGCTTTTTCACACCATTTTACACATTGAATCAACCTAAAAACTTATTTTTGAGACACATTGAGGACAATGTGTAATTTAAGTGTGGGGGGATGCTAAAAATTTGAATCTTGCAAGTCCTAATTACAAGTCTTACACAAAACTCTATTGGAACCGCTAATCACCCCAATTTTTTTTTTCCAAAAATTTTCATTTTTTTACTTGTCTAGGTTTAATTTGGGAATTTCAAATTCTAAAAAGGTTATATTTTTTCAAATTTACAATCGATAGCGTCGTGATCAAAAGAACCAACATAAGAAAATTATGAAAAGGCATGACAAGTTTAGTTAAAATTTGATTATATATACTTGATCACATAAAAACTCATTCCCACAAAAGTGATTTTTGAGCCTTTATTGAGCATACAAATACATATCTTTAAAATGCTCATTTTTCGTTTCTTGTGTGAATAGCCGCTTGGTTCTTACAACTCTAGAACTTGCCACGACGATACATTCCCGGTCCTTACCAACTTAAACCCGAATAAGTAAATGATGGAGGCATTAGGACTAACCCTTTTTATTTCTACACCTTTATTTTTTATTTTTTTTACCACCTACCCAAAATCCCCTTAGTTAACCCCTTTTGAGCCTAAACCTTTTCATTTCTTAACCCAAACACCCTTTCACCCACCAAAACTTTTTTTTTTACCCTTTGTTTTAGTAACAAGCTCGGTTTTTCGTATGACTTTTCAAAAAAAAAATGTTGATGATGAAGCAAAAGAAATAAACAAGCAAGTTCATCAAAAATAACTTTGTTTGAATAGAGACTTCATCAAAAAAATAAAAAAAATTGCAAAAAAAAGTCTTACAAAAACTGATGCTTCTTACGCTTTTCGCCCTTTTACTAACCACTAACCCAACCACCTACCTTTAACCCAAGCCTAACCCTTCACCCCAAAAGTCCTCTTGATATTTACAAAGTTATATAGTTAAAAATGAGGAGGATTGATTGCTTGGCAAGCCTATGGTAGGAATAAGTTCCATGCCGCTCTCGAGTGATTCACTAAAATACATATTCGGCCGAGTGTTGAGTGATCCCCGTGAGGTATGTGAACTTGTATATAAATGGAATTTTAAAAAAGGCATGTTATGCCCTAATAAGTAATTTATCTTATGTAATGTTTTAAATAAATCATGACGAATAGGATTGTAAATAAATAAAAATAAAACTTGATAAAGAATCTTGGAAATCCCGACACTCTATGACAAGCCCAAAAACCTTCTCTTCTACCCATTCCATTTGGGAGAGTAAAGCCACATTATAAAGAGTTTTGCTTGAGGACAAGCAAAGATTCAAGTGTGGGGGGTATTTGATGTGCACAAAATGCAACATATAAATTATATCAATTGTGGCATAAAACTAACCCTTTTTAGTACTAATGTTGGAAAAAGTGTGTTTTTGTCTTCCTTTTGTATTTTCAGGATTAAATGAGCTCAAATTAACAAAAGAAGCAAAAAAAACAGCTAAATCTAACATAAATACAAGAAAAGGAACAAACGTGGCATGCCCGACCTCCCCGACAGCATCTTCCCAAGCAAAACAAGAGAACAGAAGGCTGAACACGCCCCCGTGCTCAGTGAACACGGGGGCGTGCCCAAGTGCCAGCATAAAAGACAAAGCTATAGAAGCTTCTATCGCCCACCACAGGGCCGTGCTTAGCGGACACGGGGCCGTGGTCAACTATAAGATTCGCAGAATCCAGGCAAATCTTGATAGTACAGATATGCTTCTGCACACGGGGGCGTGCCCAGCGGACACGGGGGCGTGGTCAACTAATGCAGACAAACTGCAATTAATGAAGAAAGAGAAGAGGATGGACACGGGGCCGTGCCCAATGGACACAGGGCCGTGCCCGAGCTGCTGTTCAGGCTATAAATAGGGGTGCTTGGCTCATTTGCAAACCATCCCTTGGCACACCACCTCTCTCACACTTCACCCACCACCCACCACCATCACAACACCATCATCCACCACCATCATCCATTGTCCATCATAGAGTGTGTGAGTCGTCTCGGGATCCAAGATTGATCGTAAGAGTTCTTGACAATCAAAGGCCATGTTTGCCTAAGTCTCTTACATCACTTGGTGAAGACAAGTGTCTAGTGTAATACTTTTTATTTTTAATCTTTTCGCACTTTTTACTTGGTTATGTATTAATGACTTTAATAACTAGTTTCTTATGTTGAAGGTGATTCTTCCTTATCGTTTGTCCGTGGTGTCTTGGCATTATTTTACTGTCTATATAAAATAAAAGATTTTCACCATTCATATCTCCACGGTCTATATGGAGGTATGTTGGCTACCTGGTCGGAGGTTAAGGGAACGGTTTGGTAATAGTCTTGCCTTGTTCAGTGTATAGATCCTGCAAGGACCTAGGTCAAATTTAGTAGGACCTCCTTCAATACTCACCGGTATTGGATGGCGGGGGTCCAAATTCTTTGATCCCCTCATATATAAGCTACTATTAATACTTTAACCCGGCTACTTAGGACTGTATCCCTGCTGAATCAGACTACTTAGCCGAGGGTAACGTCACCTTCAAAAGAGGGGCATACCAAAATATGCATTAATAACTTAATTAATATTTTCAATAATCCAACCCTTTAGGATTGTATCCTTGCTGACTCAAACTACTGGGTTGAGGGTAACGTCACCTTCAAAAGAGGGCCCTACTACAATAACTAAGATAATCTCTTAAAAAGTGCAAAAGTGCGGAAATAATCAAAGGTTACACTAAACACGAGTCGGAGCTAAGTGATTCATCTTGTCTATCTGTTTTTCTTTTATTTTTATTTTTAAGCATTTTAGTTAGTTTTTATTTTTCTAGTTTAAAACCTTTTTATAAACTTATGATTTGATTAGACGTTGAGGATAAACCGGTACTAAAAGCTCTTGTGTCCTTGGACGACCTCGGTATCTTGCCAACACTATACTACGCTCACGAGCCGTCTGTTAGGGGCGGACAAGGGATACCTCCTAAGAACTAGGTGAGGAGGGGGGTATAAGGGTCGGGGGGAGTCTCGGGTGTAGGTAACCTAGGGGCTACCTGCCCCCACTCCCAAGGCCCCGTGGCGGGAGTAGGGCTCCTAGGAATAGGTCCTACTGGGATAACGACATCCGGGGTACGACTATGCTCCGAGGAGCTAGTCAGCTGGTGAGATGGTGAATGTAGGTGCTCGAGGCCTCCCCCACACGCCTAGTAGGGGGTCTAAGGGGATAAACAGCACAACATTACCCGGACTCATCCGGCGAGTAGCCCTGGGGCAACAGAGGCATCTGTGGATTCTCCTCCGGATCAGTCTCCAAATGAGAAGTCGTCTGTCGACTCGAATGACTCGACATAGTACCTGTAAAGGAAAACAACATCTAACACCCCTTCTATCGACTAACATAACCGAAAATAAACAATCCACAGAGGTACACATAAGCACGTATTGCACACAACCTTGATTTTTTTTATTTTAAAAACTTTTCCACCACTGTTAAGTTAGCATGGCATCTCAGTTCTCTCTTCTCTCTCCGTGACGTTTCCGGAATGCCCAAGTACCAGCAGATAAATTATTGTGTTCCGGACCACCATAATTTATTTGCCCAAGAAGACCACCCCGGTAGTAGCCACGCCACTCCGGCTCTAGAGGTTCTCAGGGTGAGGAGTTAACTCAGGATTATAGTCTAGGTTCTCTTAGAGATACCTAAATCGCTATAACCGATGGCTCTGATACCATCTTCTGTCACACCCCGACTCGCAGCGGAAGACAATCGCGGGGTGCGGCAGACACATGGCACTCCTCATAATTTAAAAACATTACATTACATAAAACAGGAGCATCGGTTACAACGTCATAGAACTATCACATTACAAACCATATATTGAAAGATGTACTACAAGCCATTATAGCTTTTATTTTGCTACGCCCGCGAACCTGATCCTTCCATACGCACATGTTCACTCCTGTTTCATTTTACCTGAAATGCATGTTAGTTTTAAAAAGGTCAGCTAAACGCTGCTAGTGAGTTCCACTGGTTTGGTTGTTTCATTTCAAAATGTATCAACATGTTTAATTGCACATATTACGGTTCATAGATGGAATTACACGAGTGTCACAAGTGAAACCTAGACTGTTTTAATCGTACTATGTCACACAGGCACATACTCGCAACACCTGCATCTCATGAAGTTCTATGCCCTCGGGTAGTTATGTCTAACAACATAACCTGGTTACGGACGCGTGCAGTTGCCTGGCTGCCGGCCCCACCTATCCATCGGCAACTGGGTTTGTCAGACCAATAGTACTATCCACTGCTCACGGCTTACGTTAATCACTTGTATCGGGGCTAATATCGTGTGTTAGATAATTCACATCATAGCAAGTTGGTGTAATTAACACAGTTTGTAACATGCAAATCACCCCAGAAAACAATAAAACAAATTAAAAGTGGGGGAGTGAAACTCACTGTGCAAATAGTAGGCTCGGCGAAAGATTGTTTAATCAACGAAATCAGCTTTAATAACACACATGCAAGTAAGGACTCAAATCAGCATCTAAGTCGGTAATGGCTATAACTTGGATTTGGTCAGGAGTTTTCACCCCGGATTGATTCTATAGGACACGGGTATGGTGATGAAGGTCAGGGTAGTATTAGTTTTTAGTTTGGCTTCCGGGCACCGGTTCGCGTGCCAGCCAATGTCAGTAGTTTAACCTGTTCGGATAATGGTACGGGAATTCCAATAGTGCCAACAGGTTGTTATTTAAGAATGATTAACTTTTCATTAAGGGAGTTTGGGTGTTTGGGGAGTCCAGGTTGCCCAATTTTGAGTTTCCGTCTCCACCGTCGGGGATTTCCCGAACTGGTATTGGACACACCCCGATTGTCCCATCCGCCCTGGAATCTTCGGAATACTCCCCGTGTTTCAATTATAGTATTTTTCGGGCTGGGTCAGTTCCCAGTTCTGGCAGGTTCGTTACACGGTAAACTGCCAAAATTGATTTAAAATAACCCATTTTTAATCCCAAAAATTCCCATTTTATCTATAATTTGAATAAAATTCTGAAAATTTTTATATAACTCAGTAAAATCTGTAGAATATGGGAAAAATTTCTGGGAATTTATTGTGGCATTTTACTTGTCTAAATAAATTATTTATAAAATCATATTTAACCACATAATTAACATTAATTACCCTCAGTGATCCAAAAATTCCCAAAAAAATTCCTGAACATTCCTTATGTTTCCAGAAACATCTTCAAAAGTTTTAAGATTTTTCCGATTTGGTTTCGGTTTGTTTCCGGCTACCCAAAACTTGCAAAAACGCGGATTTTTAACCCAAAACAAAACTCAACCAATAGATGCCGAATTTTCCCAGAACATTCCTCATATATTCCTTAGTGTCTCTATAAAATGTGGTGATTTATTGAATCGGTTTGGTATTTTTTCCAGAATTCTTTTTGTAAAACAGTCAAAAATTCACCAAAAATCGTAAAAATTTTCAAAAATTCTAAACTTTTACGTGAACCTTCCTGACACTACCGTTCATCACCACACCAACTTTCAGTTCAATACAAGTACCACGGATTAAGTTATAGCCAAAACAATATTATGCCTATGCTAGTTTCTAGTTTCGGGTGATATACCTAGCGATTCCTGCGAGTCCAAGTATTTTTCTCGAGTCCACAAGTATGTGTCAAGAGAACAGGGGAAATAGGTGAGGTAAAAACAGGCCCGAGGATAGGTACCCTCTGACGAGCCGTCTGTCAGAGGCGGACAAGGGATACCTCATGAGAACTAGGTGAGGAGGGGGTATAAGGGTCGGGGGGAGTCTCGGGTGTAGGTAACCTAGGGGCTACCGGCCCCCACTCCCAAGGCCCCGTGGCGGGAGTAGGGCTCCTAGGAATAGGTCCTACTGGGATAACGACATCCGGGGTACGACTATGCTCCGAGGAGCTAGTCAGGTGGTGAGAGGGTGAATGTAGGCGCTCGAGGCCTCCCCCACGCACATAGTAGGGGGCCTAGGGGGATAAACAACACAACAGTACCCGGACTCATCCGGCGAGTAGCCCTGGGGCAACAGAGGCATCTGTGGATCCTCCTCCGGATTGGTCTCCAAATGAGAAGTCGCCTGTCGACTCGAATGACTCGACATAGTACCTGTAAAGGAAAACAACATCTAACACCCCTTCTATCGACTGACATAACTGAAAATAAACAATCCACAGAGGTACACATAAGCACGTATTGCACACAACCTTGATTTTTTTATTTTAAAAACTTTTCCACCACTGTTAAGTTAGCATGGCATCTCAGTTCTCTCTTCTCTCTCCGTGACGTTTCCGGAATGCCCAAGTACCAGCAGATAAATTATTGTGTTCCGGACCACCATAATTTATATGCACAACAAGACCACCCCGGTAGTAGCCACGCCACTCCGGCTCTAGAGGTTCTCAGGGTGAGGAGTTAACTCAGGATTATAGTCTAGGTTCTCTTAGGGATACCTAAATCGCTATAACCGATGGCTCTGATACCATCTTCTGTCACACCCCGACTCGCAGCGGAAGACAATCGCGGGGTGCGGTAGACACATGGCACTTCTCATAATTTAAAAACATTACATTACATAAAACAGGAGCATCGGTTACAACGTCATCGAACTATCACATTACAAACCATATATTGAAAGCGGTACTACAAGCTATTATAGCTTTTATTATGCTACGCCCGCCTACTAGATCCTTCCATACGCACATGTTCACTCCTGTTTCATTTTACCTGAAATGCATGTTAGTTTTAAAAAGGTTAGCTAAGCGCTGCTAGTGAGTTCCACTGGTTTGGTTGTTTCGTTTCAAAATGTATCAACATGTTTAATTGCACATATTACGGTTCATAGATGGAATTACACGAGTGTCACAAGTGAAACCTAGACTGTTTTAATCGTACTGTGTCACATAGACACATACTCGCACCACATGCATCTCATGAAGTTCTATGCCCTCGGGTAGTTATGTCTAACAACATAACCTGGTTACGGACGCGTGCAGTTGCCTGGCTGCCGGCCCCACCTGTCCGGCGGCAACTGGGTTTGTCAAACCAATAGTACTATCCACTGCCCACGACTTACGTTAATCACTTGTATCGGGGCTAATATCGTGTGTTAGATAATTCACATCATAGCAAGTTGGTGTAATTAACACAGTTTGTAACATGCAAATCACCCCAGAAAACAGCTTTAATAGCACACGTGCAAGTAAGGACTCAAATCAGCATCTAAGTCGGTAATGGCTATAACTTGGATTTGGTCAGGAGTTTTCACCCCGGATTGAGTCTGTAGGACACGGGTATGGTGATGGAGGTCAGGGTAGTATTAGTTTTTAGTTTGGCTTCCGGGCACCGGTTCGCGTGCCAGCCAATGTCAGTAGTTTAACCTGTTCGGATAATGGTACGGGAATTCCAATAGTGCCAACACGTTGTTATTTAAGAATGATCAACTTTTCATTAAGGGAGTTTGGGTGTTTGGGGAGTCCAGGTTACCCAATTTTGAGTTTCCGTCTCCACCGTCGGGGATTTCCCGAACTGGTATTGGACACACCCCGAGTGTCCCATCCGCCCTGGAATCTCCCGGAATACTCCTCGTGTTTCAATTATAGTATTTCTCGGGTTGGGTCAGTTCCCAGTTCCGGCAGGTTCGTTACACGGTAAACTGCCGAAATTGATTTAAAATAACCCATTTTTAATCCCAAAATTCCCATTTTATCTATAATTTGAAAAAAATTCTGAAAATTTTTATATAACTCAGTAAAAATCTGTAGAATATGGGAATTTTTTTGGGAATTTATTGTGGCATTTTACTTGTTTAAATAAAGTATTTATAAAATCTTATTTAACCACATAATTAACATTAATTACCCCGAGTTATCCAAAATTCCCAAAAAAAATTCCTAATCATCCCTTATGTTTCCAGAAACATTTCCAAAAATTTTAAGATTTTTCTGATTTCATTTCGGTGCGTTTCCGGCTACCGAAAACTCGCAAAAACGCGGAATTTTAACCCAAATCAAAACTCAACCAATGGACTCCTAATTTTCCCAGAACATTCCTCATTTGTTCATTAGTGTCTCTGTAAAGTTTGGTGATTTATTGAATCTTTGGTATTTTTTCCAGAATTATTTTTGTAAAACAGTCAAAAATTCACAAAAAATCGTAAAAATTTCCAAAAATTTTAAATTTTACGTGGACCTTCCTGACACTACCCTTCATCACCACACCAAATTTCAGCTCAATCCAAGTATCACGAATTAAGTTATAGCCAAAACAATATTCTGCTTATGCTAGTTTCGAGTTTCGGGTGATATACCTAGCGATTCCTGCGAGTCCAAGTATTTTTCTTGAGTCCAGAAGTATGTGTGGGCTATATTCAGTACCTACACATCAAGTACAATCCAAATATGCTAGAACTTAGATCAATCAAGCTTTGATTCATTGTTTTTCGGTTAATCTAATAGTTAGGCGATTTTTGTCGAATGAGTGTTGATTAGGGTATCAAACCCCAAAGATTTATAACCATGGCTTCCATATAACACCAGGGTATTCATATGGTGTTCATATTCAGCCCCTAAACTAGTTTAAAACTCCAAAATTCATGGATTAAAATTGGTTTTCATGGCCTAAACCATGTTTAATCAAGAAACCATGCTTAAAACCTTATAGATTTGAGTTAATACCTTTGAATTGAGACTTGTTCTTGTTAGATCAGCTGGTTTTAGGAAGAAGAAGCAGAATTTTGAAGTGTTTTTGTGTGAGAATTAAAAGGAAAAAATGAATATATATATATATATATATATATATAGGCTAGGAGTTGGCTAGAAAGTCCAAATTTCCTAAAAAGTGTAAAAAGTCATAAAACACGATAATGATAACCATAAAACACACTAAAAACCCACAAATAACATAATGAAGATTACTAAAACATCATGTATGTGGGTTTTGTGTTGTGTTTTAGATGTTAAGGCTCTGATTATAGAATGACAAATATTATTGTGTTTTATGTTGTTTAGCCTTTTGTGTTTTAAATTCATAGTTCTACGATGGTGTGTTTGAAGTTTTTATGGACTATTAGAGTTTGAATATGGTGTTTTAGTAATCTTCATTCTATTATTTATGAGTTTTAGGTGTATTTTATGCCTGAAATTATTGTGTTTTATGACTTTTTACACTTTTTATGAAAAACACACTTTTCGTAGGATCCCTACTCTCTCTCTCTCTCTATATATATATATATATATATATATATATATAGGGGAAGGTTAAAATGAGAACCACCTCGAGTTGTAAGAACCCGCGAGAACCACCCCCGCGGGGGGGCGTTGACCACGATTTTTTTTTACAACTAGATGTGTATATTTTAACAACCTACGTAAAGTTTGGGTTTAAACGGCGCGCCCGAGGGGGTAGTTTTTTACGCCCAAAGTTTGGGTTTTTTTATTTTTTTAATTTTTCTTTTTTTTAACCAAACTTTGGGCGTAAAAAACTACCCCCTCGGGCGCGCCGTTTAAACCCAAACTTTACGTAGGTTATTAAAATATACACATCTAGTTGTAAAAAAAATCGTGGTCAACGCCCCCCCGCGGGGGTGGTTCTCGCGGGTTCTTTCAACTCGAGGTGGTTCTCATTTTAACTTATTCCTATATATATATAAAAGGGGGTGGTAGCGGTTTGGGTGGGCCCCCCTAGGGCCACCTCGTGCCTCGTAATACGCGCTAAATTATGATGTTTATCTTCCGTTGAGTGTTTAGGTTCATTTACGAGTCCCGGACGCGTTCTCGATTTGCGTGAAGGACTCCGTTTCGCGCGTAATTAGTGTCAAAAGACTCGGTTTTAAAAATAATGCATAACCGTCTCTGATTGATCGTTCCTTGCACGTTTGATTGTGTGAAGAAATCCGAACCCAGTTATGTTTTAATCATAAAAGGCTCGTATTAGGGTGGTTTAAGTGTTTTTAAGCTTGATCGATCGTTCCTTGCACGTTTGATTGCCTTATCTTATTCCTGAAACGAAGGCGTTTCCTTAACCGGGAAGCTGCTTCGTTTTACGGGCCCATTCTCTGATTGGCTTCAAACCTTATGTCACAGTCTATGGCACAAAACTAAGATTTTCCTGGAACTCGAAATTTTAAATGATGCTACCGATAACTTAATAATCAATGTCAAAGGTTTAGTGCGCTGTTAAACGGAAAGCTCCGGTTTAACACGTGTTTAAAGTCTAAGGACACCAAATTCGCACTGTTGGCCCTTATTAGTGTCATGTTAATCATAACGTGTTATCGGATGTCTCCGAGACATAACAGATAGCAGTTAATCAAGCATATAAGTCACACATGTTTTTAGGGTTTTCGCGCAATTAAAGTGTTAAGTGTGCTTTACAGTTTTGGACCGTTTAGGGTGTACCTGGTTTCATCGTGGGTGTCACATTAAATCTACAAGTAGATTTAAATGAGCAGATTAGAAACGCACAAGAATCAGTAATCAAGGATGATATTGAAAAACTAAAAGGAATGATCAAGGAATTAGAACAAGGAACAGATGGAATTTGGAGATTCCATAAGAAAAGAATATGGGTACCTAAATTAGGAAACCTACGTTATCGCATATTAGAAGAAGCCCATAAGTCTAAGTATACGATGCACCCAGGAAATGATAAAATGTACCAAGATTTAAGAAAGAATTTCTGGTGGATAGGAATGAAAAAGGATATAGCAGCCTATGTTTCTAAGTGTTTAACCTGTTCACAAGTCAAAGCTGAACATCAGAAACCTTCAGGTTTATTGCAACAGTTAGAAATTCCTGTTTGGAAATGGGAATTGATAACAATGGATTTTGTTACTAAATTTCCCAAAACAAAGAAAGGTAATGATACAAACTAGGTGATTGTAGACAGACTAACCAAGTCAGCTCATTTTCTATCAATGAAAGAAACTTTCAGTATGGAACAATTAGCTAAATTGTATGTAAATGAAATAGTTTCTTTACATGGAATTCCTCTATCAATTGTTTCTGACAGAGATAGTCGTTTTACCTCTCATTTTTGGACAAGTTTCCAAAAAGCAATGGGAACCAAGTTGAATCTAAGCACAACTTATCATCCTCAAACGGATGGACAAAGCGAAAGGACGATTCAGACAATGGAGGACATGCTTAGAGCTTGTGTAATTGATTTTGGAGGTAATTGGGACGATTACTTACCATTGATAGAATTTTCTTATAATAACAGCTATCACACAAGTATCAATGCTGCACCATTCAAAGCACTTTATGAACGAAAGTGCCGAACCCCAGTCTGTTGGGCAGAAATTGGGGAAAAGAAACTATCTGGACCTGAGATAGTACAAGAAACAACAGACAAAATCAATCAAGTCAAGGACCGACTGAAAGTAGCAAGTGATCGACATAAGAGTTATGCTGATAACAGGCGAAAGCCATTAGAATTTCAAGTAGGTAACAAAGTATTATTAAAAGTCTCTCCTTGGAAAGGAGTGGTAAGATTCATGAAGAGGGGAAAGCTAAGTCCCAGGTATGTTGGACCTTTCAAGATTATTAAAAGAATAGGACTTGTAGCCTATCAGCTACAACTGCTGGAAGAAATGGCAGGAATACATGATGTATTTCATGTATCTAATCTCAAGAAATGCTTAGCTGATGAGTCACTAATAGTACCTCTTAAAGATATAGAGGTAAATGAGCAGTTAAAATTTGTGGAAAAGCCTCTACAAATTGAAGACAGGAAAGTTAAGAACCTCAAGCACAAGAGATTAATTTTAGTCAAAGTGAAATGGGACTCCAAAAGAGGACCAGAATACACATGGGAGCTTGAATCAGAAATGCAAAGGAAATATCCACACCTGTTCCAGTAGACCTCGAGGACGGGCTCTAAAACAAGGTGGGGAGGATATAACAACCCTCATGAAATTTTTCTAACACCCTAATATATTTTAAAATACCCTTATATGTCTTAAAATATACCTCGTATGTGAAAACCAAGCCCAAAATATAAAATATCATTAAAAATAATTAAAAAACAAGAAAAATGGATTTTAGGCGGGCCGCGTAAACCTTCCTTTAACCCTTACGCGGGCCGCGACAACTTAAAAGTCCAGCGAACCCCGGTGTTGACACATGTCACGCAACGTGTTGAACCTAGTCATGACCGGGATCACCTACGCCTAGACCCCTATGCCACGCGGGCCGTGTAAGCCCTTGTCTAACCTTTACGCGGGCCGCGAGAAAGTGAGAATCAAGCACTATAAGTAGCAGGCATCGGATCTTCAGAAATCTCGTTCAATTATTTTCTTTCTAAGCGAATTTCTGAGAATAGGCATAATATACGGGTATTATATCCCCCTAATTAGCGAGATTCTGCCCCGTTGTAAGTATTATAACCCCAGTTTCGTATTAGATACGCTGCCCGATTGATCCAGGATTCCGTAACAACTGTCGTGGTTCTGCCCGACGTAGTTGTTGGAATACCGTCTCGGGGAGGGTTTCGTTAATATAATTAAAGGGTTATTATACTAACATATGTACATTTGTGTAAATTATAGATTAACACCAGGAAACCCTTGAAGAAGTCTAAAACAGCAATGTGAGTTAATTCTCTTTTTATAAATGCTTTAATCTATTTTTAAAAAACCTTAAATATTTTACAATGTGATTAAGCGGTGATTGAGTCTTTGTATTTCTTCAATTACTGCCGTTATGTTGGGGTTTTGTATACAAAATGTGGAACACGTTACCATTGGACGACGAGTTAGCCAATGTGTAATATGACCCACCAGTCAAGTTTGACAGTACTGAATGAGTAATTGTGTAGAAATAAACATTGTGATCGCTCTCAATACTGTGTTAATTGATTAAATGTTTCTTGATTAAACTGGGATTCACTCACCAGTATTTTCCACTGACAAATGTTTTTAAAACGCGTTTCAGGTAACACAATGTGACAGCCAATTAGTAAAAAGCTAGCTGGAGAGCACTGACGGCTTGGAAAAATATGGCTATAAAAGTTACCAAAAAGACGATGTTTTAAATTCAATAAAATATGGTTTATCCCTATAAACATGTTGTAATAAAGAAACTTGGGTTTTTCCTATGTGATTATTAATATAAAATATGGTGGTTTTACTTTGATAAACATTTTCTAACTACGGTCCTGATATAATTTCCGCTACCAAATTAACAAACTGATACCACCACAAACAAATGTTCGCAGACGCCCGTTCCCGGGGACAGATAAGGGGGCGGGGGTTACGACAGGTTTCAAGAACGTTACGATGCGAGGGGCAAACCAAGTTTCACGTCGATACAAAAATGCACGTCCGCCATTCGCCAACTAGCGACAGGTAACCCTCCCGATCAATATGATGAATAACTAGCTATGGCGTCCAGAATTTCCCGTGAAGGTCTGCAATTTTTTTGCGGTCATTAAGTTGTATGGTAAAGAGTTTTTACGTAAACCGACGAGCTACAACATCTCACGTATTTACGCCGCACATGAGGCTAGATGACATTTTCCAGGGATGCTCGGTAGCATCGATTGTACACATATCGAGTGGAAAAATTGTCCAAGAGAGTTGCGAAGGGCGTATGTTAGGGGTGACATCAAAAGACCAACCATCATACTAGAAGCGGTGGCGTCGAATGATTTATGGATTTGGCATTCATATTTCGGTGTTCCAGGTTCAAACAACGACATCAATGTGTTGCACATGTCGGCGTTGTTTCAAACCGTAACGGATGGTACCGCACCCTTCTCTGCATTCTATGTTAATGGACGATATTACAGACGATGCTTTTTTCTTGTGGATGGTATCTACCCTTCATGGTCTATTTTTGTGAAAGCTCCTTCATTTCCTGTCGAGGCTAAAGAAATCGTGTTAAAAAATTGCAAGAATCGGCAAGAAAAGATGTTGAGAGGGTTTTTGGTGTTTTAAAGGGTAGATGGGGTATACTACACCGACCGGTTCGTGCGATGAACAGGAAATCCATACATAGCATAGTATATGCATGTATCATATTGCACAATATGATAATCAAAGAAGACGGACGTGCAATATCTCCGGATTGGGTGCCGGATCCTCCTACACAAGTTCAAGTTCCAGAAAATATCCAACAAGACTTGCGTGATGAAGAAACTCACTTTCGATTGAGATACGATTTAATCGAACTAGTAGGTTCTTTAGGTTTGGAGTTTCATGAGTTGGACGAGGAGTAGAGGTTTTTAGTATTTTTTTTAAATTGTAGCCTAAAATATTTCTAGTATGTTAAATTGAACTAGTATGTTTTAATTTTAATGAAATTTATAATTTTAATGTTTTATTATTAATTTCTAATTAAAAAAATTAAAAAAATTTATGAGTGATGGAATTCCATCACTAGTGATGACCACCGCCACTAAAAAATGCTTGTGAGTGATAGAATAGTGGCTGATGGCATGGCGAGACTTGATTGGATGTTTGTGAGTGATAGAATTCTATCACTTGTGACCACCCCCACTCCCCTAATCCACATGTGCTCAAGTTAAATACTTAAGAATATTGGTTGGGGTATCTATAAAAAAACTATAATATTGCTATTTTTTATGGAGAACAAGATTATGAAGTAACTATGCATGAGCTAATCAACCTTGTGATGGGAATCATGGTATCAGAATAATAGCGGAAGCGGTTTATATAATTTAACAAAAGCTGATTATATAAATTTGATTTATTAATCCGATTAATAAATATTCCCAATCAGGATCAAGGTTGTACGCGTATAAACAAATAAACGAAAAAAACAACCATAGAGGGTTTTAGTAATCCACCTTTGACGACTACACCAGAATTGTAACACGCGGGTTACAACGAATCCTCGCTAGTAGGAAGTTCACAGCCGAGCACAAGATACCCCCGAGTAGAACCGGCCAAGAAGAAGGCGGTTATTCTAAAAAAGTGTCTCATGGGTTTCCACCTTAAACATCCTTTTATTATAAAAGGTGTCTCTTGGGTTTCCACCTTAAACATCCTTTTATTATAAAATGTGTCTCTTGGGTTTCCACTATTATTATTTCACAAATAATAATCTACCACTCGTGAACATATACGATTCGTGTACCAACGTGTAACTCTTAGGATCGTACCGAGTTAGTTACGTTGACTTTAATTAAGGTCGGACATACATATATCCAACAATCTCCCACTTGGACGATTTTAATTAAACGAGTCAACGTGTGCAGAGTTGGACGCCTAGCTGCATCGCACTGCTCTTAACACGGCATGACACTTTACAGTCGTCAACTAGTTCTTTGCGTTCAAGTAACACTTTACTTAACCAAATACTATAGCCCTGATAATTCTATCAATAAGTCCCTTCTGTATAGAACATTCGTTGATCATAAGAAATGGATCATTCATTCTTATATAGTGATCAACCATTCTCTATTCTCGTCTTTAATTCAAAGTGGTCTAACGAACTACTCTTAGTCCGAGCGTGGCCACGCGTTTATTCCAGTTTGAGTTAACGAGTGCGCCAGAATGTCTAAACTTCTAATCCCATAGAAGTACAGAATTCCATCAGCACCATACAACTCCCACTTAACCTTGGATTCCTCCCAACGCTACCCGGATTACTACCCATGTTTCAGGACAGTGTTAGATAACATCAAAGATTGTCCTTGATCAATGTAGTTTAATATGTGCCTAAAGAAAAAGGACAGATTGAACATATCAATATCAAAACATCTCATGACTTAGATCCATGGAGATCGTTTTGAAGCGAGTCACATCCAATATCATTCCCTAGTGATATCTGTGAATTTTGATTCTCAAACTCATGAGTTATTCATCTCATGAATACAATCATCTCAATTCACAATAGTCTTACATTCAAGTTCATTCCCATGTAATTTGATCGACTACGGATATTTTAGAATACGCTTATTCAAGAATATAAACATACAAATAACGAACACAGTTACAAAATAATTAAACTTGCATTTAACCAATAAATCAAATAACTATTTCAATGTAAGTGTTGTAGTTCAAAATTAAAACACCAATACTAACTACAGATCATGCCCACTGTCTAGCAAATCTAAGCCCTATTTTTTCAGCATGCTCCTCATGTTTAGCTTGACGTAGAGGCTTAGTAAAGGGGTCAGCCAGATTTAGATCTGTATGAACTTTGCTTATTACGATGTCTCCACGCTCTATTATCTCTCTAATATAGTGGAATTTTCTGAGTATATGCCTTGTGGTTTGATGCGACATTGGTTCCTTTGCAAGAGCAATGGCACCAGTTTTGTCACACAGCATCTCGATTGGTTTCTTTATGCTAGGCACAACGTCGAGATCAGTAATGAACTTCTTCATCCAGGCAGCCTCCTTAGCAGCATCCGATGCAGCATTGTATTTTGATTCACAGGTGGATTTAGCAACCACACTTTGCTTCGAGCTCTTCCAAGTAACAGCCCCACCATTCAGAATGAAAACATATCCAGTCTGTGATCTTGAATCATCACGATCAGTCTGGAAACTTGCATCAGTATAACACTTAACTGATAACTCCTCATCCAGTCCTCCATATATTAAGAACATGTCCTTAGTCCTTCTTAAGTACTTAAGAATGTTCTTCACTGCAGCCCAGTGGCTCTCTCCTGGATTCTGTTGATATCTACTCGTCATGCTAAGAGCATACGAGACATCAGGTTTGGTACATAACATGGCGTACATGATGGAACCGATAGCAGAAGCATATGGAACTCTTTCCATTTTATTCTTTTCCTCTTCGGTCTTAGCACACTGCTCACCATTAAGAATGGTTCCATGTGCCATGGGCAAGAGCCCCCTTTTTGAGTCTTGCATTGAGAAGCGTCGTATGACCTTATCAATATATGTACTTTGACTTAAACCTAATAACCGCTTTGATCTATCTCTATGAATCTTTATTCCTAGAATATAAGCGGCTTCACCAAGATCTTTCATTGCGAAACATTTTCCCAACCAAGCCTTAACATCTTTTAGCATAGGGATATTGTTTCCAATGATTAGTATGTCATCTACATACAGAATTAGAAAAGTGATATAGCTCCCACTAGATTTCTTGTAAACACACGGTTCATCTTCGTTTTTAATGAAGCCAAACTCTTTAATTTTCTGATCAAAACGAAGATTCCAGCTGCGAGATGCTTGCTTCAATCCATAGATGGATTTATTTAGCTTGCACACCTTATTAGGATTATTTGGATCGACAAAACCTTCAGGTTGAACCATATAGACATCTTCAAGTAAGTGTCCATTAAGGAACGCGGTCTTGACATCCATTTGCTATATCTCATAGTCATAATATGCAGCAATGGCAAGTAGAATTCTAATAGACTTAAGCATGGCTACTGGCGAAAAAGTTTCCTCATAATCAATTCCTTAAGTCTGAGTGAACCCTTTTGCTACAAGCCTTGCTTTGTAGGTTTGCACATTTCCATCCATGTCGGTCTTCTTCTTGAAGATCCATTTGTTTCCTACAGTCCGACCTTCGGTAGGAAGATCAACCAAATCCCAGACTTGGTTATCATACATGGACTGCATCTCTGCATTCATGGCTTCTTGCCATTTCTTGGATTCTGAATCCAACATTGCAGCTTTGTAAGTAGCGGGTTCAGCTTCATCAATCATGAAGATATCGTCATACCTTTCAGGGGCACGACGATCCCTAATACTTCTTCGAACACTTGGTGTTTCTGTTGTTTCTTGAGTCCTCTCAGGCTCAACTTCAACAACTAGATCAGTTACTTCTGGTTCTGTCTGAACAACTGGTTCAGTCACTTGTGATTCTTGAATTTCTTCAAGATCCACATGGTTTTCTCCAATCCCTCATGCCAGAAGCTCTTCCTCCGAGAAAGTGCCTCTGCGTTTAGTGAAAATCTTATTTTCAGTGGGGTGGTAGAAAAGGTAACCGATCCTTTTAGCGTATCCTACGAAAACCACTTTTTCGCCTCTGGGATCTAGTTTATCCGAAGATTCTTGGGTGACATAAGCGTTACATCCCCAGACCTTGAGATAGGATACTTTTGGTTTCTTTCCATGCCATATCTCATAAGGCGTGTTGTCAACCTTCTTCGTTGGAGCTATATTCACAAGTTTTGCGGCAGTTTCTAGAGCATGACTCCAAAAGGAGCGTGGGAGGGTTGTTCGACACATCATTGATCGAACCATATCTAATAGAGTTCGATTTCTCCGTTCAGACACACCATTATGTTGTGGCGTTCCAGGTGGAGTGAGCTGTGAAACTATTCCACAATCCTTTAGATGGTCGATGAACTCCTGACTAAGATATTCACCGCCTCGATCTGATCGAAGCATCTTAATAGTTCTATTTAGCTGATTCTCTACTTCGTTTTGGTACTCCTTGAACTTTTCAAATGTCTCATGTTTATGCTTCATAAGATAAACATAACCATATCTACTGAAATCATCAGTAAATGTAACAAAGTATCTTTCTCCATGTCTTGACATTGTTCTGAATGGACCACATACATCTGTATGTACAAGTCCCAATAGATCATTAGCTCTTTCTCCAACATTTGAAAAAGGTGCTTTTGTTAACTTTCCACTTAAGCATGATTCGCATTTGCCAAACATTTCCGAACCCTTAGAATCTAATATTCCTGCGGTTTTAAGCTGTTTAACACGGTTCTCGCTTATGTGACCAAGTCTACAATGCCACATATACGTATCGTTAAAGTCCAACTTGTTACGTTTATGGGAGATGTTGCATAATATGTTATTGTTTTGGATTTCTATCTCATAGATTCCATTGTTTGGTTTTGCATCAAAGTAAAATACATCATTAAAATAAGCAGAAATAAATTAACCATTAAAACGATAATTGAAACCTTGTCCATGCAAAGCAGAAACCGAAACAATATTTCTAGTAACACTAGGAATAAAATAAACATTGTTCAAAACAAGTTCTAAGCCAGAAGGAAGTAAAAGAACATATTCTCCAATCGCCTTCACATCAACTCTTTGTCCATTGCCAACATGGACCTCCATGTCGCCTTGTTTCAGCTTCTTAATCTTTCTTAGTCCCTGCAAGGCATTACAAATGTGAAAACCACATCCTGTGTCAAACACCCATGTTTTTCCAGAAAAAGAAAAGATTTCAATAACATATATACCTGAGGACTCTCCTCCTGAAGCCTTGGCTTGCTTCAGTTCAGCTAAATACTTAGCACAGTTCCTCTTCCAGTGCCCAATTTCATTACAATGAAAACACTTGGCATCCTTTTGAGGCTTCTTGTTTGCAACTAATTTGCCTTTGTCCTTCCCTTTGCCCTAATTGCCCCTTTTCTTGGTGTTAGGTTTCTTAACATGATCCTCCTTGATCATCAGCACTGGTGCAGTCTTGCTGGGTATATTCACCTCAGCAGTTTTGAGCATCTGATGCAGCTCTGCAAGTGTCTTCTCCATCCCATTCATATTGTAGTTCATATTGAACTGATCATATGACTTAGGCAATGAGTTGAGGATGATATCCCTAGCTAATTCATCACTCAAGGGGGATTCCAGACGAGCCAAATGATCAACATATGCCTTCATTTTTAGCACATGAGCGCTAACTGATGTACCCTCTTGCATACGAATGGTTATGAGTGATCTCATCACATCAAACCTCTCATGACGAGCCTTCTGTTGGAACATTTCAACCAGGTGCTCATTCATCTCATATGCCATCTTGTCATCCATGGTCCTTTGAAGTTCAGGAATCATGGATGCTAACATTAAACATGAGACTTTCATAGAGTCATCAAAGTGCTTTGCATAGTTTCTATATGCAACAGTTTGCTGATTGATGGGTTCATCAGGGACTGGCGTTTCAAGAACATACAGTTTGTTCTCCGCCTTGAGAACAATTTTCAAGTTGCGGTGCCAGTCCATGAAGTTGGAGTGGTTCAGTTTGTCCTTCTCTAAGATGGACTTGAGAGAGAATTGGGAGGAATTGTTTTCAGTTGACATCTACAAAATTCAAAATTAATTAATTAGTATTTTATGTTTTTAATATCTTAATTTAATTTTATGACCCAAAAACAAATTTTTTAATTAAGATGAGATCCCGATTCATCATATGACAGTGAATTGGCTTAAGCACTATCCACTGGTATGATTATGTAGGTAAACAACGATTGTTAATTGTGTCCACTACACAACTCTCCATTTGGGGTTATCGCTTAAAACGATGTATGTTTAACCCCAACTATGCCCACTTGATGAACAAGCGATGTTTTGTCCTTTACTATTAACTGTATCACCGGCCTATGTTACACAGGAAACGCGATGATTACCTTCTTTCATGATGGACGCCCAGATGCAGGGTATAGCACTAACATTTGGGTTCGATTTAGAATGAAGTGTTAACTCGTTAAGGGTGGCATAAAACATCAATTTAAAATTTGGGATTTATTTTAATATTTACCAAAAATTATTTTGAATAGCTCGTAGCATGAGGCGAGTTACACAATAGTTTATAAAATCCGATTTTATATAATTCATGATAATAGAAACTCCTTTCCACGCTCGCACGATATAGTTTTAAATACCCTATTAAACTATGTCGGTCGATTTATCGCGAATGATCTTGTTTTAAATATTAATAAAACCCTTTTATTAAGTATACTTTTCAGTTTTATAAAACTTGTTTTAATAAAACCGTTATCTTGATTGTGAAAATTTTATTTATTTTGGGTTGTCTATATTATTTACAATAAATAAAACACAACCACAAAACACAATAATAAAAAACGAATCGAGCCCCTAATAGGTTGGCCGTTTCGTTTTAGCCAGAAACGAAACGAACTAGTCAAAAGGGGTTTCAAAAGCTAATTTTTGAAAGCTCCCACTTGACCCGCGATCTCTATCTTTATGGTACCTGTTCGCCATTTATCTTGATCTTGATCTTGATCTTGTACTCGAGGGATTACAATAATAAATTTAAAAATAAAATAAACATAAATCTATTCTAATCCTATCTATTACATCGGATCCAATATCCGCAACAAAATACAAATCAAAATAAAACCATAACCAATACAACCATGACAAAGGTCATAACCTAGGGCTCGATTCACATCACAATCCATAGACAACCAAAAGCTTTTGATCTTTTGTCAAAACAAATAATTTTTGACAAATAAAACATAGATCAAAATTATAACTTTACCATCTATACGCGTGTAACCGTGGCTCTGATACCACTGATGGGAATCATGGTATCAGAATAATAGCGGAGCGGTTTATATAATTTACCAAAAGCTGATTATATAAATTTGATTTATTAATCCGATTAATAAATATTCCCAATTAGGATCAAGGTTATACGCGTATAAACAAATAAACGGAAAAAACAACCATAGAGGGTTTTAGTAATCCACCTTTGACGACTACACCGGAATTGTAACACGCGGGTTACAACGAATCCTCGCTAGTAGGAAGTTCACAGCCGAGCACAAGATACCCCCGAGTAGAACCGGCCAAGAAGAAGGCGGTTATTCTAAAAAGTGTCTCATGGGTTTCCACCTTAAACATCCTTTTATTATAAAAAGGTGTCTCTTGGGTTTCCACCTTAAACATCATTTTATTATAAAAGGTGTCTCTTGGGTTTCCACTATTATTATTTCACAAATAATAATCTACCACTCGTGAACATATACGATTCGTGTACCAACGTGTAACTCTTAGGATCGTACCGAGTTAGTTACGTTGACTTTAATTAAGGTCGGACATACATATATCCAACACCTTGAAGGTTCCTTACAACTTACACTCATTGACTTAACCTCAAGCCTACAAGTGGCTTATCAATTTATATATAAACTGAACTCACCCTTAAACTCTTCATGAGCATACTCACACCAGTAGCTAGATTTTTCTTCATAGAGCCATGAATCAAAGGTTGTTTCACGCAGCATGGAACGGGGATGTTGATCATCTCCTTAAAGAGATTGAGGTCAATCCAACTACGCTCCACACAGTGGCGTTGGAGGGAGGTCAAAATTCGTTACACATCGCTTGTTTGGCCGGACATCTCAACTTTACAGCAACAGTGGTCAAACTGAGGCCACAATATTCCTGGGAGCTTAACCAAGATGGTTTTAGCCCTTTGCACATAGCAGCCGCTTGTGGGCATGGTGAAATTGTGAAGGAGCTTCTAAAAGTTGACCTCAATTTGTGTTTGATAGAAGGAAAAGACAGAAAAATTCCTCTTCACTTGGCTGTGATCAAAGGTAATGTGGAAGTTGTCAAAGAATTGCTTTTGTCAAGTTTGGATTCTATCGAGTACACAACTGCTCAAGGTGAGACCTCCCTTCATTTAGCAGTTAAGAACTGCCAATTCAAAGCTTTCCAAGCTCTAATACACCATCTCAAACAATCCAACAAAGAAGATCTTCTGAATTCTAAAGATTTTCATGGGAATACAATCTTGCATCTTGCGGTCTCTAGGAAGCAGTATGAGGTAAGTTGATTTTTTTTGCATGTCTTGCATACATCTTTTCAACTGGAAATGTTGGAGATATTTTGGCTAAAGTTTATATTTATCATAGGTAGTTGAATTTCTACTAAATGGGCTAGTTATTGGCAAGGAAAAGATAGAGTTGAATCCCTTAAACAAGAGTGATTTGACTCCCCTTGATATGTTACATATGTTTCATAGTGAAGCTGGTGATGGAGAGATTGCTGAGATTCTCATTCAAACTGGAGCTCTAAAGGCCCGAAATCTACAATCTCCAGCATATACACCAGAAGAAAGACCAAATCATCATGACACAAGAGTACATGAACGCCCTAGATCTTCGGCTGAAAAGCTGTTAGACTACTTCAAATACAATAACCTGAATGACTCTCCTAGCAATGTAAGAAACACACTTCTGGTTATAGTTATACTTATCACTGCCGCAACATACCAACCGGCGCTTAGTCCTCCTGGAGGCTTTTGGCAGGATGATTCGCTTCCATCCATGGTCAATAATTCATCATCATCTATCACAAGTAACACCACTGCTACGAAACCACATACAGCCGGGCAAGCTATCATGTTTACTAATAACCCGATAGCCTTAAGCATATTTCTTTTCACCAATTCAGTGGGGTTTTACACGTCGCTTTACATGATCTTCTTACTGACCAAAGCTTTCCCTTTGAGGATAGAGTTGTATATTTTAGTTATAGCACTTTCTTCAACCTACAGTACTAGCATGAGTGCATTTGCCCCAGATAATTTCGCAAAATACATTTTTATTGCCATATCCATTATTCTACCGTTCATGATGCCTGTTACAATCAAGGTTTTGAGAAATTATTTGAACAAGCGAAGAATTGCATCTGCTGACACGAGTCAAGAAAGGGTTTAAATTGGTTACAATGGATTTTAGCATACATTTACTTAAAGAGTCTTAGTACTTGTACTTAATTATGTAGTGGGTAGTAATTGTAGAATTATTCATTTCTATATAGGTGATCATGAACACCTAATGTCACACCCACCTGATCGTTAATTAAACAATTGTCAAGATAATAAGGGTGCAATGTGGTATGTATAAAAAATATGAATATTACTATTTTTTATGGGGGATAACATTTGAATGTAAGGGAGCATGAGCTCATCATAAGACTTTTTATAACTAAATTCAGGTTTCTTGTAACTCACTCCCATTGACTTACCTAGAAGCCCTACACCTGGCATGTTGATTTCATTATAATAGAAACGTCCTTAATTAAACTCTTTATGAGGTTACATATTAAGAGAGCAAAATTTACCATATTACGGAACTAGAAATTTTCATCTAGGGTCATAATTGACTTCCCTTTAAATGGTATCATCAACAATTACATCTTCTAATAATTCAACTTTTCTTGACCCATTTGTTATTACTTTCATGGATGTTTAACAAGTTAAATGAAATTTTAACGTTTTGTTTGACTGCTATACTATAATAACTATAAAAAAAACATATGTAGATGAAATGTTATTGGAGGGTGGTGAAATTCCATTACACATAACTTGTTTAGGTTGACATATCAACTTCGTAGGCAAGATTTCAACGACATTACACCAAATAAATGGTTTTTGGCTTTTGGCCCTCTGCACATTGTGGTTGCTTATGCGCATGCAAAACTTTAATGGAACATATCAATAAGCACTTAGTCCACTTGAAGCGGTTTGACAAGACCATTCTACCCCAATAGCAGGAAATAACATGTTACCATCTACCAGGAATTGAATAATATTGTTGATTTTAGTGTATTTAATTACACAATGAGACAAATGAGATTTTCGAAGTTAATTAGGAGGTGCACGGACTCATGTTTTTGCATTCTGTAAAATAACGACAGTTACAAGTTGTCCTTATATTATGCGGCTTAAATTTTAATTTACTTAGTCAAACATAACCTTTACACTAATCAATTATGGTAAAAGTTGACATTGTTTGGACAAGGCTCTTCACTATGTCAACATATATATTCACTTCATGAAGTCTCAACTTTTGTGAAAGCTAAGCTTGGGTGCTAGTCGACATACGTTAACTAGTGTAAATGGCTTATAAACACAATGTTAGGAATAGTTGGTGTAGAATAACACGAAGACCGATTTGTGTGACTTTACAAAAGAGACAATCTATGCTGATGAACAATGGCTTGTTGATTACCAACGTCGACCATACGACATGTCACACTTACGATCTAATGTGCTAATTATTCTTGGAATCTTACAAGACCTCACTGTAAAAACATAAAAGGGAGGGGAGGGGCTGTAGTGATCACATATTGTCGTGTAACTCGACTTTGTAGTGATCACCACAACGCCTCTCTAGTAAGGTAGAGATCACATATGCCTCTCTCTAGCTTGTCGCAAGTTGGAATATATAATCAATAATCGTCTCACTAATCTTAGTTGTTATCACCTCTTTATCTTTTTACAACAATAATTATTGATCACGTTTACAAATTTTACTAACTTTAGTATCGATCAACACTTACATACATAAATGTTAATAAACTAGTTGGATTCCCGCGCTTCGAAGCGGGCTTTGGTCGGCATCGACTCGGTTCGTTAAAGGCAAGTATGATACATGCACTTGGTATAACTACCAATAGAGATACGCCCAAAAGGATATCGACACGTGTTTTACATTAATCGAAAACTATAGAAACAAATGCCGGTATCGATGTTATTCGGGCGGGCATTGGTTCGGTCAGTGTCACTCACTATAGCATACGGTAATACGGTACTAAAAAACTCTATTACCAACACAACTTTATTTTCAATCACTTAACGTCGAGAAAACCATAAAAATGAATACATATAAGTACCGATATAGTTCGAACAACTGAGCGGTTCATCACCGTAAAGAACAAAAAAATCAACTATGTTTACCCGTTCGATCAAAATTTTTATCGAATCGTAGATAAAAATACGCATGTTGCAACAGTGTATTCAAAATTGTGGATTATGCTACCCGGATAACAAAAAAAGGTAAAAGACGTAAGTGTATATAAAAAAAATTCAATAAATTTTGCATCACCATATTGAGAAAACCATAAAACTGAATACAACACCGGTATTGATATTCATTCAAATAAAATTTTATCGTAGATACAAATAAACACGTCGGAATGGTATATTCAAAATGTTATTAAACGTCATAATATGTTACTTAAATAATGAAAAAGCTAACCGGCTTATAAAACGTCGTATTATATTGCTTAAATAACGAAAAGGGTAAACAACATTATTTTATATTACTGTGTATAACTATGTTTTAAATAAAATTTATATATACACACAAATAAATTTAAGCACATTACAATAAAATGCTCGGAATTTTATAAATATTGTATTATTTATAAGTTATAAATGCAAAACATAATTTAATCAAAATGAATTATGATATTAAGATATTATATTAAAAAATTAAAAAAAAACAAATTATGTTTGATGGGCTCCATTATAACTCTTTTTTAAAAACTAATTGAAAAACAAAAAGAGGGCTAAAAATGTGATTGGTCTAACTAATTTAGTTACTGTACAAGTCCTTTGAATTTGTAAGGTATAAGAATAGTATAATAATAGTTCCTCCGTTCTTGTTACTTTTTTTTCTTCTCGAATCCCCAATCAACCAATGGATCAACATATCAGTGATCATTCATTATGTAATTCAACACAGTTCCATTAAAACAAATTTCGTGTCTCCCCTTAAGTCATATGGTATTCTCTAACGCCCATAGGTCTTAATCTTAGTTGACATCAGTTAACACCCAACACACTGCTCTCAGAGGGTCTTAAGGGGCATTAAAAGTTTCACGTGTTAAGGAGTTAACGAGGAGAGAAAGAGAGAGGGAATCAAGTATTGGGAAATTTGTACACACACAATATACTATACATATGTATTTTAACTAAATTAAAGTGCGTCAATGGGGCTTAAACAATTTCCTTGGTTTGAGGTGAAGTGAAAGAGGGTAAAGCGAGTGACGTGGCGCCTAAGTTTAGTAAAGATGTGTAAAAGTATACCCCATGGCTTTAGAGAACACTAATGTTCCATCAATTATACATATTTTGTTATGCATATTTGCCCCGTTAATAGGTATTTTTAATGCATTTTTATATGGAAACACTACCTAAACCATTACTTTTTTTTTATTTTTGTAGGATTTGAAGGTCCGAAAACAAAAAAGAAACGAAAAAACAATTAAAAAGGAGGAAAAATACAAGATTCCAGGATGTACACCCATGCAACCCAAGGTGCACGACCGTGCATAAGCACCTCAACCCGTCTTTTGGAAAAATTAGCAAAGATTAGATAAGCGTGATGGACAAGAAAGAAAAGTACCAGGCACAACCGTGCATGCCCATGCACGTCCGTGCCTCCACCAAAGACAAAACAGGAAAGACAAATTGTGAGACTAGAAGTACACTTACTTTGGGGCTTGTCGGGATACCTGTCCATGCATGGTCGTGCATCCCCATGCACGCCCGTGCACCCTGTACTTCAGCTCATCTCTAAATAGAGGCCTCATCTCCTAATTTAAGCATCTCATTCTTTGCTCTCTTATTCTCTTCCTTGAAGGCTCTAGTTTCTTGGAAAAGTGTTGATGATCTATTGATCTTGGTGCATCAATGTCCAAGTATGTCATGATCATGATACTGCCTAAGAACCCTTTGCTTACAAGATGAGTGGTTGATTATTAGGGAAGGCTTTCATGCCAACCGAGACCTCTCCAAAGTTAGAATTCCAACAATCTATTTTTGTTCATCCATGTTAAGAATAAGACATCGTTTGATTAGTTCACTAATATATGTAATAAAAGAGAGTAGACACTTGTTACACACACTTACACTTGAGCTTGAAGATCATTGAATTGTGGTAATCGGCATTCGTAAAAGTGTTAAGATCTTTATATGGTTTTAATCTCTATGTCTTCTCATACTCTTGGATTAGTTAATTTTATTAATTTAGTATTTATTTTCTCAAATGTGTTTATCTTTTTCAAATCTATGGTTTATTGTCTTTTGTGACAGGATTAATTGACCTTTTTGAAACTATATAAACTTAACAACTTTTTTTAAGTAAATTCATCTAACTTAACTTGACTAAGTGTGCATACGGCTTCTGGTACCGTTAATCAGACCCGGTGTAAGCTTCTAGCATTCAACCAAGATCTTACTAGAGTTTTCTGGTATTGAACCGGACTCAGGTGACAAGCTTTTGGTATGAACCTGATCTTGTGGAACTAAAAGGATTCTGATACTAAATAGAGATCCTTAGGGAAGGCTTCTGGTAATGCACCCGATCTGATTGGGATAAAAGTTAAGAAAGGTTGGATAATGGGGGTTTGGGTAATTCGATAAAGCAAAAGAGACCGGTAAAATGGAACTTACTTTGTTTATTCAGTAACTTAACAAATTTGATGACGAAACCGCTTTGGTAATTAATTAGATCCTAACCATAATCCCATTGGTTAGCTTGATATAAAAGCATAAACTAATTAAGTTATAAAAAAATAATAGAACCAAGATGGCTTTAAACCAATCTTGTTGTGACATATTGTTTACTAGTGGAGAGGTTATGGATGATTCATTACGTAAATAATTCTAGACCAGTCTATTGATATGTTGTGACAAGATTGAGTGAAAGACTTATTCAATATATTACTAGTTTAGTTGATTAAACTTCCTATAAATAATGATGATCAACATAATAATGAATGGGTGAGTAGGGGAAGCGTATCATTGGACGATACTTTCTTTCTTAAGATATACTTGGCGTGATGGATTCTCTTCCTATTGCATGTGTTTAGTCTAAAGAAAAATGATTTATATAAATTTAAAACTAAGATAAAAGTTAACTCACCTAATCGTGCTAAAGAGTTATTAAATTAACCACTAAACAAACACTACATCAACACATATATTTCTCAGGGTATATGTCAAAGAAACATGTGCTGCCTGAAAAACTCTATCGCCTGAAATTGTACCCAGAAGCAAGAAAGAAGTATGCTCGTTGGAAATTGGGTTTGTATACTAGCGTGAACTTTAACACTATATGTTCCCGAGTCTCATTTAACAGGGGGAGGGGAAGGAAAATTTTCTCTTCTAATCTCTCCAATTTGGGAGGATGAATATATGGTCATATTTTCTTCCATTTTCCCTCCCCTCCCCCTGTTAAATGAAACTCGGGAACATGGTTTTTCAAATTTTCATCTTTTTTCCCTCCCATCCTCCTGTTAAATGAGACTCGGGAACAGAGTGTAAGAGTTAAATGGTATTAAGCGTTTTCAATGAAATTTAATCGGTTTTAATGTTAAGTTGACATTGTAAGACCTTGTTTAACTTCATAGCAGCAACTAGACGTTGAGTAGCAACCAACATTAGCATCAACGAGCCACTCATTCGTAATCGACGCCTGCCCATTTACAACAATGTGTGGTCGACACAAACAATTATTCGCAGCAGGTTGTTGATGTAAAACCAACTTCATCACCTAAGGTCAGGACTAGACCTGGTAAACGGGTCAGGTCGGGTCGGGTCGGGTCATGGGTCAAAACGGGTTCGGGTCAAAACGGGTCAATTATAAAAAAGGTTGTTTTGGTTCGGGTCGAAACGGGTCCGGGTCAGAACGGGTTTCAGGTCATGTCGGGTCCGGGTCAGAACGAGTTTCGGGTCGGGTCGGGTCATAGTGGTTTTGAACTTCATGTACAATCTGTTGTAGACTTAAGTTTATAAATCAATAGAATGAAACATGATTTTATATAACTTTGAACTGATAGAAAATGAATTGTCCTTTATGCCCTTTTCTGCATTGTTGTTTGTGTATACAAAAAATAAGTTGATTGGACTTAATTTTTATGTGCAGATTATAAACTGACAAAAAATAAGGCCAAAAAATAACTTCAAAAAGAAAAGAGGCTCTGCAGCAACTTCATAAAAAGGCCCTTTTCAGAACCCGGTCACCCGCGTGACAGGCGGGAATTATAAACTGACAAAAACACTTAGGGATATGCCGTCTCATCTTAGATGTTCCCGAACTTGCATTTGTAACATACACCGTTCCACAAGCACTACAACTTGCTTTTTTAACCCCACGGGTGCAACCGGTAATGAGTCAAAATAGTTCCAAACGTGAGAACGATATTTCCCCGAACTATATGAACTTCCTTCATTCTCTTATTCCCCCTCTATATTATCTTGTCCAAATTCTAAGTTGTTTCACATACCTTTCAACTACAAAATATCGGCATCAAAACAACTAAATTTATTAAACAAATCTTTAAATGATGTAAACAAAATAGTATAAGAACATCACTTGAACTTATAAAGTATAAGAATACAACATATGTCACACCCTGACTTTTGCGGAAGCGTGATTATGGTGTGACTTTCTTAATATCATTGCATTCAATCATAACATCAACTATATGATAAAACCACAGATTTGTCATCCATTAAATAAGTTTAAAACATAACAACATTGTCTTAAAACGTATACTTCAAACTCAAGTTTTACAAACCATTCAAATTGTTTATAAGTTCACTGAGGACTCATCAAAAGATATTAAATAAAACCAAGGTTTGGAAGACGTGTCTCGTCCAGGAATAAGACACACTGACCAAACCCACGGACCATGGATGACATCTTTATTCCTAACGCAGCATAAAACTTCCAACGCCCGCCAGATCCACTTACTAATTCCCTGAAATACATGTATTTTGAAAACATCAACAAAAGTTGAGCGAGTTCATGTGTTTGTAAATCCTTTGAATGTATGTCTGTATGTATGTAAATCCTGGTATGAAAGCAACAAGGAAAACATATCACCAATGGGTTGCAAAGCCATTGATATGTGTGAAGTGATGCAGGAAAACTCAAACCTAGCAGATTTGTCTCCGGGAATAAGACATGGTCACCACATGGGCCACCCTGGTCCGCATGGGTGTGGGCTCGCTACACCCAAATAGATCTATCACTCATGTCCCTCGGTCCTACAACGAGGATTAATGGCCTTAAGTGTTGTACCCACCACTCACATGTTCAAGTAGTACCCTTCCTTAGCTAACCATACCAAATCAAAATGTTTGTAAATAGTTGTAACATGTATTTCACCCCTGAAGTTATAAAACTGAAAACAGTTAAAAGAAAAGGGGGAAACATGAAACTCACAGTCTTGCGTCTTCAACAGTCGTAACTCGTACTTCTCCGGTGAACACGACTACCTACAACGTACTAATGTCTATTAGACGAACGGGCCGTGCCTTCACTTAGTGTTAATGTTTCTGAGTTACGTTTCTTTTACGCTTCTGATATTATTCCAAGTTATATAATTATTGTCAGAATAATTAATATTTTAACTTAAATTATATTTTTAAGTTTTGGAATAATTGTTAATACTTCTCAAGTATTTATACTTGTATTTCTTCCCAAGGATGGGGGTATCTTATACATGTGTACTTGTATTCTTGTATTTGTAGTTCCCAAAATAATATATTTTTCAATAATTCCAAGGAAAATACATATATATATTTTTATTCAAAATAATGTATCTCAAGTGTATGCAAGAAAATATATATCTTTCACAAAAATCATATATCTTCTGAAAATTCCAAGAAAATATATTTTTACTTCAAGAATAATATATTTTCTCTTTGTAAAAAAAATATATATATGATATAACTTTGTAATAATTGAAAAAACCATAATTTCATTCCTTTGTATCCAAAATACTATTTACCAAAATATATTTGTGAACATATCTTCCGGAATATTTTGTAAGTTACCTTTCTTGTTCGGTTTTGCTAATATTTTGTGTGTAACTTGTGTACTTATTCTTTGAGATTTTGGTAGCATTTTGGATTATAATTCTTTGTGTTTTGATGTGTTACATTATTTTAAGTCCTAAAATAATATTACTACTTCACAAAGTATACACATAATCACACATGTGTGTCTTTAATGTATATATATATTCTAATAATATATCTAGCCACTTTTATTTATAAAAATCAACCTCCAACATTTGTATTTATGTAACAAAAAATTATGGCAAAGTTTATGAAACCATCTATTGTTGAAAATACACTTGTAAGTGTGTGCTTATAAATATTTTCTAAGTGTTTATATTTTTAGAAAATTTTGCCATAGTTTCCCCTAAAAATGGGGGTTTCCATGCATTCAAGCATATCATTTTCTTTTGTAAAATCACCACAATCAATTTACAATCAACTCTAAACAACTTATACTTACCAACATTGCCAAGATCATGTATATTCTACTATTTCATCAACTTGAAAGTTTGTGAAAACTTATAGTAACTTGGTAATGTATTTAGTGAGTTTAGTTACCCTTCAAAATGAGTTTACTTCTTTAAAAACTTCATTTTTAAAGAAGTTGGATGTTTACAACTTCAAAACACATTTTCTAAAAATGCTTCTTTATGTAATCCTCTTGTTACACAAGTGTTTCTACACTTATTTATCCATTAAAAATAGTGTTTGTTTATGTAAGAACCAAGATCCACTAAAACTCATATTTTAAGCTTGGTTCTTTTGAAAAACCATTCATAAATCTTAGATCTATATGATTATTAACTCACTTTGATTATTATTTTTCAAGAAACCAAGGTATCCTTTTCAAGTCCATGATTCATGTGTGGATGATCTTTCATCCTACAACCTTCTTACTTTCTCATCTTGCTAAACTATGTTTTTAATCATGGTTTAGCAAGATGTTATGATGATCAACATCATCTTTACAAACAATCAATGATCAACAAGCATTCATACCATAAACAACTTAGTTTCATCAAGATTACTTCATAAATCAAGCTTATGTTCAAGTTACATGCTTATGTTCTTTAGTGTTCTTGAAGTTTTGATTATGATACTTATTTAACCACTAAAAATAGATGTAACATAGAGTGTTTAAGGATCTTAACACTACCTCAAGGCTAGGGATGATTCAAGTGAAGAAATGAGGTGGATAAAAGCTAACAAGAGAGGTCCTTCCACTTCCACAAGCTCCTAGCTCCTTTGTATGATCTTTAACACCCTTGTATGGTCTTGTAATGGTTGAAGGAGATCGAATGATGGTGATGGTGGGTGTGATGGGTTTCGGCCTAGAATAAGGGAGGAGAAGAGAGGAGAGTAGTGTGTGTAAGTGTGTGAAGTTTATGAACTCAAGATCCTCTCATGCCTTTTTTATACCCATTTTACTACTTAAGCCCTTGGATAACATGTTCCCTAAAGAAACATGATCAAATAAAATACTAAAACAAATCAAGGGTGGGGGCCACCCTTGTAACCGTGAACATGAGGGGCGGGGGGTATGGTTATGATGTAATTGATAGTTAGGAGAATTAGTTGAAATCCAAGTATAATGGTTAAGTGTTTAGTTATTATATGTTTACATAGTATGCTATGATGTTCGGGGACCATAACTAGCTTAATAATATTAAAACAATGCTTCTAGTGTAATTTTGATGTTTAAGGTAGTGTCCGGTTGTTCGGTTAGATACTGGTTCGTTAAAGTGCTAAACTATACAGTTTAGTGTTCTTTATGTACCCTTTTGTGACACTTTTAATTCCCGACACTTAGGAAAGCATTCAGGACCATTTTATCATGTTTTTGCATAATATTAATGTGTCAAAAAGCTGATTTTTGCTGATTTCAGCACTTCATGTGGGTCTTAGGCACTTTCCGGCATTTAAACTGTTACCTAGAAGGCAGTTTTGGGGTCCTTACTTCCCTACACTCTATACTAGTGTAGTACTTAGTTTCTGACTCATACTGGGTCTCAAAACACTGTCTGTCTATGTACTGAACTCCGTCAGCATTTTCCCGGTTTGTCTGTTAACTGTGCTAACTGTGCTTTGTGCATCATTTATATCAATATGTTTGCATGCAGTAATGATATGACATTATGCAATATGTGATGCACATGTAAACATAAGGAAAAAATCAGAAAGCAGTTCAATTCATTAATTGTAATTCAGCACAGTCAATAAGCACTTAATTATGATTAATAAATTGTACGGATACCTGGATTTTTAAAGGTTATCACATTCTCCCCCTGTTAAGAAAATTTCGTCCCGAAATTTGAAGCTTTACTACTAGCTGCAGGGGTATTAGGGAATAAGTGCGGGTATTTTGCTTTCATGCGTTCCTCATGCTCCCAAGTAAACTTTGGGCCGTGACGTGCGTTCCATCGAACCTTAACAAGTTTAACACTACTCCTTCGAGTCTTGTTAACTTTCCAATCCATGATCTCAACGGGTTCTTCGGTAAAATGGAGTGTGTCGTCAATGTGAACTTCATCTGCAGGAATAACCACCGTTTCCTGTATTGGACTCTTCTTCAGGTTAGATACATGGAATGTATCATGAACTCCATTAAGTTCCGCAGGTAGGTCTAACCTGTAAGCCACAAGACCAATCATTTCCAGGATTTTAAACGGTCCAATGAATCATGGGTTTAACTTTCCACGCTTCCCAAAGCGTGCCACACCTTTCCAAGGTGAGACCTTCAATAGAACCATATCTCCCACTTCGAACTCCAAAGGTTTCCTTCTTTGGTCCGCGTAGCTCTTTTGTCGATCACGAGCCGCCTTGATGCGCTCTCGGATTTGTATAATCTTATCTGTCGTTTCTTGAACCAATTCGGGACCAACTAGCTGTCTATCACCCGCATCTGCCCAGCATAACGGCGATCGGCACTTGCGTCCGTAAAGAGCTTCAAACGGTGCAGCTTGAATGCTTGTATGATAGCTGTTGTTATAGGAGAACTCAACCAAAGGCAGGTGTAACACCCCGTGTTTTCATAAGTGAAAGTCAAAGTCAAGGTCAAAGTCAACGACCGATTTCGCGCAACTTGACTCGTAAAAATTTCTTTATTTTATTTGTATTATGTGGAGTAAGTGTCGTTAATGCAATAATCGAGGTGTGTTAACCGTTAATCAATCGACTTACGACTGTGAAATACAGGAAGTAACAATGCGATAAAGTTAACTAATCAATAATCAAGCTATGCTAATCAAATCGACTTCTAATCGCAACTCGAGCTATGAATTTTACTTGTTATTATACGTGTGTGTGTGCCTTACGTGTTACCTGTGCATGTTTATTTATGATTATGTTGTGATAAGCAAGCGAACTCAATCGAAACTCGAAATCTAACTCGGGATGCAGTCGAACCCGAATCGTGAACGAACTACGATAAATGGTGAAAATAGATCATGCGGGATATGAGTGTTTGGGACTGAGAGTAATTTGACTAGGAGAATCTATCGTATCGCATCGATCGCAATCGCAATCGAATCAGAAAAAATCGGCACGTCAAATACACTAACCAAGGGCTATCCGGTCGAATAGCCATCCGACCGGATAGCCACTTGGTAAAGGATGACAGGTGCCATCCGATCGAGATGCCATCCGACCGGACAGTCACCCAGGCGATGCGCTATCCGACCGAACGGCCCTTTCCCCCTTTGGTATCCTATAAATACCCCTGTCATTGTCATCTTTTCCACTTTTGGAAATCCCTGTTCGACCAGCACGCTTAACTCAACCTTTTCTCAGATTTCTCTCGATTCCGGTAAGATCTCATCCTAAATCTTGTACTTTCTTGATCTATACGCACTCCTACACCTTTCTATCTTTTAAATCTTAAATTTTAACCGTGAAATCACTAGATTTCGGGTGTTCTAAGGTGACGTCATCATGTGTTCTTCAAGAACTTCATGTTTTGACCTCAATCCACCAAGAACAACTTAGATCTAACCGATTTCCACAGAGATCTTGTAAAGATCTTGACACAAGTGTGGAGAAAAAGGATTGAAAGATGGTTTTAACTTTCTTTCAACTCTTTCGCACTCCAAGTACTCAAAACCGATAGGATCCAACCCTGAATTAGTCTTCTACTCAATTATAGTGTTGTACTAGTTCAAGATCCGGATTTTACTCACGAGACAATCGACTTCGGGTTAACCAAGAACAACTGCTTCAAGCCGGAAACCGACCGGACTAGGGTGATTCATGGTCGGGTTGGTCAACTGGGTTGAACTAGGGGTTCTGTTGGCTAACACGTTGTGAAAGTGACTCGACATAACGACAAACCTTCAAGACGACCAAGTGTAGAACGAACAGGACAATCGGAATGGATTGCCATTCGACCGGATTACCATCCGACCAGATAGGCCACCCGAACGAATTGCCACCCGAACGGATTACACTTGGGTCCCACCTTTAAACAATCTTAATTAAAGTTTGGGTATTGAACGAATTGCAATCCGATCGAACGACCATCTAGAAGGATTACTCTTCGGATCATGAGATACTAAGACTTTAAAAGACTTAACAATTCCCAACATGTTCAATTGCACGGATTGCCATCCGATCGAATTGCCATCCGATCGAATTACCATTCGATCGAATGACACTTCCGTAGTAACCTAGTTTTTAATAAGTAACCTCATCACTAAGTCACCGATCGACCGGATGACCATTCGAACAAATTGCCATCCGCACGACTAGTCATCCGATCGACTGACTTAAAAGATAGAGATACTTAATTGTTTTCAAAATGCTACAACGAAAACTTCAAAAGTCAAACCATCATACACAAACACATACCTCTTATAGGAAGAAACAATCCACTCGAATCGTCATCCGACCGGATCACTATCCGATCGGATGACCACTCGAACGGATTGTTATCCACATGGGTTGCTGTCCGATCGAATTACCATCCGATCGAACCCCCATCCGACCCTTTCATACCTTGTGACGTTTTACGAATCGCTTATCGTTATGCTACCGAATCTATTCAGGCTAACCGTACTCGCTAAGCGCTCCCTTCAATCCATAATCGCTGTGAGTATACTCGATCCCTTTTTGCTTTAAGCACTTTTGGGTGTTACATACGTTACGAATATTCAAACTACAACTATCACACTACTCAAACTATTTGAACGCTAATCGTTAATTCATGTTATACGTGGCTTATGAATGCTTGTTTGTTATGTTTACACATGGAATGTTGTCTACCTGCCTTAGCAACGATAGTACTATAGTTTGGACTCAGCACCCATTCACACGGAGGTTGTTAAGGATCTTTTACTTGCATGGATTACGGTGGTAATCATGTATTGCGAACTGCCTCGGGTAGTCAAGCCGCAGTCATTGGTATCGATGGATCTATGTCGATAACTAACGTGCTTCATTTCACTATGTGTACGTGCTGGTTATGCGTAAACGAATTCGAACTCTATATGCTATTATCAAACCTGTATGCTCACCTTTACATTTTATGTATTGACTTTATTTTAACGTATGTGACAGGTGCTTAGGTTGCTTGTATGCCTAGCTCACTGTGAAATCGATGCTAGGAAAGGTCTAGGATGCTCTCTGTGCTGTGATGAAATTGAAGCTAGGAAAAGGGGTCCTAGAAACCAACAAATAAATTATCCATGTTTAAATCTGAGTTGTCGGAACAGAATATTTGCCTAGATTTTATCTGTAATAATTTGTTTACCGTTTGAGACATGGTATGGGACATGTTAATTTAAATTGAATGGTAATGATAGTTGTTATGGAAACTTCTGGACAATCTGTTTCGCTCAGTGCCATGCCCCGATGATTCCGCCATCGGTTGGGGTGTGACAGATTGGTATCAGAGCCATAACTATAGGGAATTAGGCAAGACTCGACCTAGTCCGGGTCGATGTCTTAGAAACCTAGTCTATAGTTAGGAACCAACAGACCGACTTGTGCATAACCAGTAGGGATTATGTACGAGCTTATTCCTCGCTATTCTCGCTTATGCTACACTATCACTGCACTCGAATTTCTCAATATAAACGGGCAATAAAGTCGAGAATAGGTGTGAAAACCGCAAACTCTCGACTAAATTGCTTGGTCAGTGACGATTTTATCGTTTTATCAATGATTTCCTCATTATTTTCAATAACAAACGAGGAGAATTATACCAAATCAGGAGTGAGATCCATATTTTGATGAATAATCTCCTCAATTTTGTTAAAACAAGGAAGAAGTTGCTAAGCTAGGGGTGAAACCCTGACCTTGACAACATGCTCCTAACTTTTACTCATCTCACCAAGGACTCGACGAACTCTAACGACCTGAATTCATGAGTATGACCCAGGGAGTACGTGTTGAATGCCCAAGAATCGAGGCGGAAACACGATCCCGAAGGTCGAAGTGTGACGACAAGTCTATTGAGAATAGTCGAATCACCTTGGGTAGTCAACGTCTAGTAGCCGCAGACGATCTAATTCCCAATTTTATGTGTTTGGAATCGGCGGTTGTCACTCTGAAAATCCGTTAATTTTATGTGTTTTATGTGCTTTTACTTATTTATGTGTTTAAATTTTTGAAGATTTACTCGATTTTGCTTTCACTTCGATCGACACGCACTGCCTTTCTATCTCAAACCGTTAACAAATCGTGAAATTTTGGACAACCCTATGTTACGATATACGCTCATACTACGCTATTCGATATACTAAAACGCGATCTCTATATTCGAACGCCCGCGAATTTTGAATAATAGGTTTCTGTTTTCTAACTACCTCTAAGTGATTAAATGCGTATGTGTCTCCTTGCTTCTGTGCTTTACTTGCTTGGGTATTATGTGATTATGTGCCCTACGTGCTTATGGGTATATGTGAAAGTGTGCTCTATGTGTTATGTGTGTACGTAAATGTGCGTGTTACTGAGCTTTAGTAGTTAGTAAACGTGTGAGGTGAGATCCGAATACAATGTGTTGAGTTCCGTGGCGATGTCTATTGCAGACAATGTCGTCCGGATCCCGTCATGCACTTTCTCGTCAAGAAAAGAGAGACAGACGTCTTGCCTCCATTATCGCTAAAAGTGTGGCAAAGGCCGTGAGTGATGTTTACGAGAATGCCAGCAAATCATCTGAAGAGTCAAGAACCGACGCTCCCAAAGCTGCCGCAAGGCCTTTCAGCTTCAAGCAATTCAAGTCTTGCGGGCCAAAAGAATTCACTGGCGAAGGAGGTCCCACTGCACTATTTCACTGGTTTGACTCCATCGAGGTTACTCTGCGACAGAGTGGTTGCCCTGATGACCTTCGAACTCTGAATGCTACCGGCGTTTTCCAGTCCCGAGCACTAGACTGGTGGACGGCCGAGAGGAACAAGCGAGGGAACGATGCAGCCTATGGTCTGTCGTGGGACGAGCTCAAGGAAGTTATGCTAGAGGAATTCTGCCCTCCTCACGAACGTCAAAAGCTGGAAGATGAATTTTGGCACATACAGCAAAAGGATGGTGACAATGCTGGTCTTACTGCTCCTTTCAAACAGCTCAGCATTATCTGTCCCGATCAAGTCAAGACTCCCGACATGACAATCAAGAAGTTCATCCGGGCCCTGCCCGACTGCATTGCTGATTTCGTGCAAGCGGCTAAGACTACAACGATCGAGGAAACTTATCTACTGGCCGCTGAAATTAACGACAAGCAGGTTAAGGCTGGTGTCTGGGATAAGACTTCGAAGCATCTGCATCAAGCTACCGCTACCACACCAACTACTGAACCCACCTCATCGAGCAACAAGAGGAAGAACAAGAGAAAGAACAGCTCCAGCAACAAGAACTGTGCAATCGCTGCTGCACCGATTCAAGCTGTACCTGCCCAACAGCGCCAAGTGGCGGCGCCTGTGGCCAATGCACCGCCTGCAAAGCGTGCATACACTGGGCCACACCCGCTCTGCCCTACTTGCACCTACCACCACCCAACTGCCATTGCTTGCCGTTACTGTGCTCATTGCAACGTATACGGCCATTTTACTGCCAACTGCCGTATTCGTCAAGCTCCTGCCAATCAAGCTCTACTCACCGCCCCACAGGGTCAACAAGCTCCTCCGGCACCCGCAGTCAAAGCCAGAGCCTGCTTCGCATGTGGCGACCCGAACCATTTCGCCAACATGTGCCCAAACAGGGTTGTGAAACAAGAGCCCCAGCAACAGCAGCCACAGCAGCAACAACAACAGCAGCAGCAGCAACAGGCCACACGTGCCAGAACCTTCAACCTCAACGTACGTCAAGCCCAGGCCGACAACAATGTGATCAATGGTACGTTCCTTGTGAATGGTATATATGCATCATGTTTGTTTGATACTGGAGCGGATAATTGCTTTGTGTCGTTCGAATTTGAGAAACTCCTTAGTCGTAAACGTTCCCAACTCTCCTCGACATTCGATGTGGAAGTCGCAACCGGAAGAACCGTCGCAGTCAATTCCGTTATCCGTGATTGTACTCTTGAGCTCAACAATCACGTCTTCCCCATCGACCTCATTCCGATGCAACTCGGAAGTTTTGATGTCATAGTAGGCATGGACTTTTTTCGGGAAAACCATGCTGAAGTTGTGTTCTTTGACAAAATGATTCGATTTTCGCTCGCGAATGGTGACTTATTGTGTGTATACGGTGATACTACTTCAAAGGGTCTCAAGCTTATGTTATGCGTACAAGCCAGCAAGTATCTCCGCAAGGAATACAGAGCATTCCTGGCTAACGTTGTAGCAGCGGAGAAGGAAAAGAAAGAGAAGAAGGAAGTGAAGGACGTCCCTGTGGTTCGAGAATTTCCTAATGTTTTTCCAGAGGATCTTCCCGGGCTACCGCCAAGTCGTGATATCGACTTTCGTATCGACCTCATTCCTGGAGCCAACCCTATTGCCAAAGCTCCTTATCGACTTGCACCATCCGAAATGCGCGAACTCTCAACCCAACTCCAGGAATTACTTGAGAAAGGCTTCATTCGCCCGAGCACCTCTCCTTGGGGCGCGCCAGTCCTTTTTGTCAAAAAGAAGGACGGGTCGTTCAGGATGTGCATCGACTATCAGGAATTGAATAAGTTAACTATCAAGAACCGCTATCCTCTACCTCGCATTGACGATTTGTTTGATCAACTACAAGGCGCTACGTGTTTCTCAAAGATCGACCTGCGTTCAGGATATCACCAGCTACGTATTCAAGAGGAGGATATACCCAAAACCGCGTTTCGTACTCGTTACGGTCACTACGAATTCGTTGTCATCCCTTTTGGCTTAACCAACGCACCAGCGGTTTTCATGGATCTGATGAATCGCGTGTGTAAACCATATCTCGACCATTTCGTCATCGTATTCATCGACGGTGTCTTGATTTATTCCAAATCGAAGACCGAACATGCGCAACATCTACGTTTGGTTCTCGAGTTACTCAAGGGGAACCAACTCTATGCCAAATTCTCCAAGTGTGAATTCTGGTTCGAGGAAGTTCAGTTTCTGGGTCACATCGTAAATAGTCAAGGCATTCACATCGACCCTGCAAAGATTGAAGCTGTCAAGAGCTGGGTTACACCTAAGAATCCGTCTGAAGTCCACTCTTTTCTCGGACTAGCGGGCTATTATCGACGATTTATCGAAGGATTCTCGAAGATTGCTGTACCGCTTACCTCTCTTACGCATAAGGATCAGCCTTTTGTCTGGGGAACCAAACAAGAGACTGCCTTCCAAACCCTCAAGCACATGCTTTGCAACGCTCCTGTTCTCAGGTTGCCAGACGGAAACGATGATTTCATTGTCTACTGTGATGCTTCCAACCTTGGTCTTGGTTGCGTTCTCATGCAACGGGACAAGGTCATAGCTTACGCATCTCGTCAGCTCAAAATCCACGAGAAGAACTATACAACCCATGATCTCGAGCTAGGCGCAGTTGTTTTTGGGTTAAAGATTTGGCGGCACTACCTGTACGGTACCAAGTGTACGATCTTCACCGATCATAGAAGCCTACAACACATCTTTAATCAGAAGGAACTTAATATGCGTCAACGCCGATGGGTAGAACTTCTCAACGATTACGACTGTGAGATCCGTTATCACCCAGGCAAGGCAAATGTCGTTGCCGACGCACTTAGCAGACGGAGTTATCTGCTTAGCACCCGTAATGTTCAAGCCCAACACGATCTCGAAACCCTCATCCGCGACGCTCAACATGCATGTTTTAACGAACGCACCCTGAAGAAAGAAAGAATCTACCACGATGGAGCCCAACTCGTGAGCAAATCGAACGGGATATTCCATTTTCTGGACCGAATTTGGATTCCCAAACGAACAGACTTACGACAAATCTTAATGGACGAAGCCCACAAATCCCGGTATTCTATCCATCCCGGTGCTGATAAAATGTACTAGGACCTTCGCTACAAGTACTGGTGGCCGGGTATGAAAAGGGATATCGCTCTCTACGTCGGAAAATGCCTAACTTGTGCTAGGATCAAGGCCGAACATCAAAGACCCTCTGGCTTACTCGAACAACCACCAATTCCCATGTGGAAGTGGGAAAGCATAGCCATGGACTTTATAACCAAGCTACCGCACACGTCATCAGGTCACGACAGCATTTGGGTTGTGGTCGACCGTTTGACTAAATCAGCTCACTTTTTGCCGATACGAGAAGACTACAAGGTAGAACGATTAGCCCGAATCTACACCGACGAGATCATTTGTAATCACGGGATGCCTCGTGACATCATTTCTGATCGTGATGCTCGGTTTACTTCGCGACTGTGGGAAACGTTTCAAACGGCACTCGGTACATCGCTTAATCTAAGTACCGCTTTCCACCCTCAAACCGACGGCCAGACTGAAAGAACGATTCGTACTCTTGAAGACATGCTCCGTTCGTGTGTCTTAGACTTCGGTGGTAATTGGGATAAATACCTGTCGTTAGTCGAATTCTCGTATAACAACAGCTACCATTCTAGCATACAAATGGCACCATTCGAGGCATTATACGGAAGAAGATGTCGATCGCCTATTGTGTGCCATGAGATCGGTCATTCGCAACTAACCGGTCCTGAGCTATTACAAGAAACGACGGACAAAATTTTCCAAATCCGAGACAATCTGGTAAAGGCTCGGGATCGACAGAAAAGTTACGCCGATAAAAAGCGCAAGCCCTGTGAATTTGGCGTTGGTGACCACGTACTCCTAAAGGTATCACCTTGGAAGGGTGTGGTCCGATTCGGCAAGAAAGGGAAACTCGCGCCTCGATATGTTGGACCTTTTAAGATTCTGGAAAGGATCGGAAAAGTCGCCTACAGACTCGAATTACCGGAGGAACTTAGTAACGTCCACCCGACTTTTCACGTGTCAAACCTCCGAAAGTGCCTCGCCAACCATGATTTACAAGTTCCTTTAGACGACCTACAAGTGAACGAAACATTACACTTCGTGGAAAAGCCTGTCGAAATCATGGATCCCCAAACCAAGCAACTCTGACGCTCACGCATTCCTATTGTGAAAGTCCGATGGGAAGGCAAACGAGGCGCAGAGTTCACTTGGGAACTCGAAAGCGACAAGAAGGCGAAGTACCCACAACTGTTTAAAGAGAAAGCCTAGAAAGAGAAAGTTCTCTAACGTGATTCACGGTGATGTACAACTTCCAGCTTAATTTCGGGACGAAATTCCCTAAACAATGGGAGGCTGTAACACCCCGTGTTTTCATAAGTGAAAGTCAAAGTCAAGGTCAAAGTCAACGACCGATTTCGCGCAACTTGACTCGTAGAAATTTCTTTATTTTATTTGTATTATGTGGAGTAAGTGTCGTTCATGCAACAATCGAGGTGTGTTAACCGTTAATCAATCGACTTACGACAGTGAAATACAGGAAGTAACAATGCGATAAAGTTAACTAATCAATAATCAAGCTATGCTAATCGAATCGACTTCTAATCGCAACTCGAGCTATGAATTTTACTTGTTATTATACGTGTGTGTGTGCCTTACGTGTTACCTGTGCATGTTTATTTATGATTATGTTGTGATAAGCAAGCGAACTCAATCGAAACTCGAAATCTAACTCGGGATGCAGTCGAACCCGAATCGTGAACGAACTACGATAAATGGTGAAAAATAGATCATGCGGGATATGAGTGTTTGGGACTGAGAGTAATTTGACTAGGAGAATCTATCGTATCGCATCGATCGCAATCGAAATCGAATCAGCAAAAATCGCCACGTCAAACACACTAACCAAGGGCCATCCGGTCGAATAGCCATCCGACCGGATAGCCACTTGGTAAAGGATGACAGGTGCCATCCGATTGAGATGCCATCCGACCGGACAGTCACCCAGGCGATGCGCTATCCGACCGAATGGCCCTTTCCCCTTTTGGCATCCTATAAATACCCCTGTCATTGTCATCTTTTCCACTTTTGGAAATCCCTGTTCGACCAGCACGCTTAACTCAACCTTTTCTCAGATTTCTCTCGATTCCGGTAAGATCTCATCCTAAATCTTGTACTTTCTTGATCTATACGCACTCCTACACCTTTCTATCTTTTAAATCTTAACTTTTAACCGTGAAATCACTAGATTTCGGGTGTTCTAAGGTGACGTCATCATGTGTTCTTCAAGAACTTCATGTTTTGACCTCAATCCACCAAGAACAACTTAGATCTAACCGATTTCCACAGAGATCTTGTAAAGATCTTGACACAAGTGTGGAGAAAAAGGATTGAAAGATGGTTTTAACTTTCTTTCAACTCGTTCGCACTCCAAGTACTCAAAACCAATAGGATCCGACCCTGAATTAGTCTTCTACTCAATTATAGTGTTGTACTAGTTCAAGATCCGGATTTTACTCACGAGACTATCGACTTCGGGTTAACCAAGAACAACTGCCTCAAGCCGGTAACCGGCCGGACTAGGGTGATTCCTGGTCAGGTTGGTCAACTGGGTTGAACTAGGGGTTCTGTTGGCTAACACGTTGTGAAAGTGACTCGACATAACGACAAACCTTCAAGACGACCAAGTGTAGAACGAACAGGACAATCGGAACGGATTGCCATTCGACCGGATTACCATCCGACCAGATAGGCCACACGAACGAATTGCCACCCGAACGGATTACACTTGGGTCCCACCTTTAAACAATCTTAATTAAAGTTTGGGTATTGAACGAATTGCAATCCGATCGAACGACCATCTAGAAGGATTACTCTTCGGATCATGAGATACTAAGACTTTAAATGACTTAACAATTCCCAACATGTTCAATTGCACGGATTGCCATCCGATCGAATTGCCATCCGATCGAATTACCATTCGATCGAATGACACTTCCGTAGTAACCTAGTTTTTAATAAGTAACCTCATCACTAAGTCACCGATCGACCGGATGACCATTCGAACGAATTGCCATCCGCACGACTAGTCATCCGATCGACCGACTTGAAAGATAGAGATACTTAATTGTTTTCAAAATGCTACAACGAAAACTTCAAAAGTCAAACCATCATACACAAACACATACCTCTTATAGGAAGAAACAATCCACTCGAATCGTCATCCGACCGGATCACTCTCCGACCGGATGACCACTCGAACGGATTGTTATCCACATGGGTTGTTGTCCGATCGAATTACCATCCGATCGAACCCCCATCCGACCCTTTCATACCTTGTGACGTTTTACGAATCGCTTATCGTTATGCTACCGAATCTATTCAGGCTAACCGTACTCGCTAAGCGCTCCCTTCAATCCATAATCGCTGTGAGTATACTCGATCCCTTTTTGCTTTAAGCACTTTTGGGCGTTACATACGTTACGAATATTCAAACTACAACTATCACACTACTCAAACTATTTGAACGCTAACCGTTAATGCATGTTATACGTGGCTTATGAATGCTTGTTTGTTATGTTTACACATGGAATGCTGTCTACCTGCCTTAGCAACGATAGTACTATACTTTGGACTCAGCACCCGTTCACACGGGGGTTGTTAAGGATCTTTTACTTGCATGGATTACGGTGGTAATCATGTATTGCGAACTGCCTCGGGCAGTCAACCCGCAGTCATTGTTATCGATGGATCTATGTCGATAACTAACGTGCTTCATTTCACTATGTGTACGTGCTGGTTATGCGTAAACGAATTCGAACTCTATATGCTATTATCAAACTTGTATGCTCACCTTTACATTTTATGTATTGACTTTATTTTAACGTATGTGACAGGTGCTTAGGTTGCTTGTATGCCTAGCTCACTGTGAAATCGAGGCTAGGAAAGGTCTAGGATGCTCTCTGTGCTGTGATGAAATTGAAGCTAGGAAAAGGGGTCCTAGAAACCAACAAATAAATTATCCATGTTTAAATCTGAGTTGTCGGAACAGAAAATTTGCCTAGATTTTATCTGTAATAATTTGTTTACCGTTTGAGACTTGGTATGGGACATGTTAATTTAAATTGAATGGTAATGATAGTTGTTATGGAAACTTCTGGACAATCTGTTTCGCTCAGTGCCATGCCCGATGATTCCGCCATCGGTTGGGGTGTGACAGCAGGTGAGTGTCCCAACTGCCACCCCAGTCCATTACGCAAGCTCGTAACATATCTTCAAGCATCTGAATTGTTCTCTCGCTCTAACCGTCGGTCTGTGGGTGAAATGTTGTACTCAAATTCAGTTGAGAAGCAAACGCTTCTTGGAAAGATTGCCAAATCCTTGACACAAATCTTCTGTCTCTATCAGATATAATCGAGATAGGCACTCCATGACGTGCTACTATCTCCCTTAGGTACAGCTCAGCTAGCTTACCAGTGTTATCCTTTTCCCTGATCGGCAAAAAGTGCGCAGATTTTGTCAAACGGTCTACGATTACCCAAATCGTATCATGACCTCTGGGTGTCTTTGGAAACTTGGTTATTAAGTCCATCGAGATCTGTTACCACTTCCACATAGGTATCTCAGGTTGTTGCAGCAGTCCTGAAGGCTTCTGATATTCAGCTTTTACCTTGGCACAGGTTAAGCACTTTCCAACACAAGTTGCAACATCACCTCTCAATCTTGGCCACCAGTAGAATTCCTTCAAATCTTGGTACATCTTGTCCGATCCTGGGTGGATCGAGTACCTCGATTTATGAGCTTCATCGAAAATCACTTCTCTAAGGCTACCAAAGAGGGGAACCCAAATTCGTTTCATAAAACACAATGTTCCTTCCTTATTGGGTACCAACTATTTCTCCATCCCACAGAGATATTCATCCTTAAGATTTTCCTTCTTAAGAGCTTCCCTCTGCGCAACACGAATGCATAATGAGAGGTCTGTTTGTACATTCATCTCCAAAGCCCTAACCCTTATGGGCTTAATCATCTCTTTTCGACTCAAGGCGTCTGCTACCACATTCGCCTATCCTGGGTGATACTTGATTTCACAATCATAATCATTTAACAGCTCCACCCATCGTCGTTGTCTCATGTTAAGCTCTTTCTGATCAAATATGTGCTGTAAACTCTTGTGATCTGTAAAGATCGTGCATCGGGTGCCATACAAATAATGTCGCCAAATCTTCAAGGAAAACACCACAGCGCCTAATTCCAAGTCGTGCGTGGTGTAGTTCTTCTCATGAACCTTCAACTGGCGCGAAGCATAAGCGATAACCTTCTGCCTTTGCATCAGCACACAGCCTAATCCCTGATGCGAGGCATCGCAATATACTACGAAGTCATCAGTGCCTTCAGGTAGGGACATAATAGGTGCATCGCAAAGCTTGTTCTTGAGCAGCTGAAAAGCTTCTTCTTGTTTATCTCCCCATTCGTACTTCTTATCCTTTTGAGTGAGGGAGGTCAAAGGTTGAGCGATTTTCGAAAAATACTCAATGAATCTGCGATAGTACCCAGCTAAACCTAGGAACTGGCGGATTTATGTTGGCGTCTTTGGAGTTTCCCAATTCTTGATCGCCTCGATCTTGGTGGGATCCAAATGAATTCCATCTTCGTTTACCACGTGACCAAGGAACTGAACCTCACGCAACCAGAACTCGCACTTTGAGAACTTTGCGTATAATTTCTCTTTCTTGAGCAGCTCTAAGATGGCTCTAAGGTGTTGCTCATGCTCTTCCTTCGTCCTTGGATAAATCAAAATATCCTCGATAAACACAATCACTAATTTATCGAGATATGGCTTGCAAACTGTATTCATCAAATCCATAAATACTGCTGGTGCGTTTGTCAACCCAAACGGCATTACTAGAAACTCGTAATGTCCATAACGAGTTCTGAAGGCAGTATTCGGAATACTCTCCTCTTGAATTCGCAGCTGGTGATAATCTGATCGACGATCGATCTTGGAGTAGTAACTTGAACCTTGAAGTTGATCGAAGAGATCATCAATTCTTGGCAAGGGATACCGATTCCTGATGGTTAACTTGTTTAGCTCTCGGTAGTCGATACACATACGAAAACTACTCCTTTTTCTTGACAAATAGTACTGGAGCTCCCCAAGGCGAGAAGCTTGGTCTGATAAATCCCTTGTCCAAAAGCTCTTGAAGTTGCGTTGACAGCTCCTGCATTTCTGAGGGTGCAAGTCGATATGGTGCCTTGGCTACAGGCGCAGCGCCTGGAACTAAGTCAATGCGGAATTCTACTTGTCCTTGGGGCGTCAATCCTGGCAAGTCTTCGGGGAAGACTTCAGGATATTCCCTCACAACTGGGATATCTTCCAGCTTCGGCTCAGCGGCTTCTTTATTCACAACGTGCGCCAAGAAGTCAACACATCCTTTCCGCAAACATCTTCGGGCCTTCAAACAACTAATAACCCTTAGAGGTGTATCATGCTTCTCTCCATGCGCTACAAATGTATCGTATCACATCAAAAGGGACTACAGGGTCACACTACCCTTGTCCAAAATGTCTAGCAATCTACAATAGTCATATACTCAAAAAGTGGTCTCCAAAAGGCTTTGCAAGCTAGGCTCAATAACGACACTCTCATCAAAAGCAGGCTACCTGCATAAAACCAAAAACCGGCTATGCTGATGGTGGAGGAGGAGGTGGAGGAATAAAAAGCAAGTTGCGTACATGCGCTAGCTCCTCCTGAAGAGCATAAATGTGTCACAACAGATAACTGATCTGCTGCACCATGGTGAGAAATCGAACATCGAAATCTGGATAAGGCAAAAGAGGAGCAGGTGGAGTCGCAAAAGGTGACGGACATGAACAAGGTGGAGGACGTGGAATCCTCTCAAGCTCCATAACTCTACGACACAAGATCTCCTGCTGAAGCTGCAAGAACAGGAGTAACTCATCCCTCGTGTAGCCAATAAAGTGGGAGGGATGGTATGGATCAGAAACTGGCATAGTGTTTGGAGAAAACCATATGAGTGGCTCGCCTGGCGGTGCAGAAGTGAAATGAGCAGTAGGTGTATACTGAGGCATGTGAGGAAAAGCTGCTGACACGTGTGGAACATGGCCATGCTGCTGGCTAGAGGGGCCTTCCCCTGGACGGGGTGGAGGAATATCCTGCAAGAATGTGATAGGCAGGTCGGTGCGGTGTACATCAGACACAATCGGGTGAAATGGGGCAGCATCAATAGGTGCAGGCGCATGAGGGGGAGTAACATGCTCAACAAAAGGGGGCATATCATCATCATCCTCTATCCACCCATTGCTGGTGAAAGCGTATCGGGGATCTATCTGATCAGCAAAAACAGCAGGGTCAGCGGGTGCAGGAATCAAGTCTGGTATAAGGGGTGCAACAACAAGTATGCCAAATGGTACAGGATCATGGCCAGGCATCGGCTCAGGAGCGGGCATCGGCTCAGGAGCAGGTACTAGCTCAGGATCAGCGGGTATCGGCTCAGGATCCGCGGGTATCATCTCAAGATCAGCGGGTGCATCAACAGGCTGATCGTCAGGGTCAAAGTCTAGCTCAAGGTCAAACTCAAAGTCGTGTAGAGGAGTACGTGCGGCAGACAGGGCCGTATCAGTATCGAAATCAGTGGGGTAACGCTGCAGTCCCACTGCATGCAAGGTGGAAGAAGACACAGATTCGAAGGAATCTGGAACAGAATGATCAGATGAAACCTCAATAATAGGAATCTCAACGAATGGAACAACAATGACATCCTTAGCTAGAACTCCATCACCCTGGACAGCATCAGGGGGACCATCAATAAAAAGATCGACATCATCATCAGACAAGTCATCAAAAGGCAAATCCTCCAAAGGAAAAGCAGCAAGAGGCAAAAGGGCGAGGATCGGAACCACGACATGCTCACCATCGGGATGTCCGAGGATGAGATGGTCCTGGTCAGGAATAGGAATAAGAAAGGGATCCTCGTCGAGTAAACCATCAGCATGCGGTACATCGTCGCCAAAGTCGGGTAGTGCAAAAGGCTGGAAATCGTCATCGTCATCTGACATCATCTCCGGGTCACTCTCAGTTTCGGAGGTAAAAATCTCTGGCTCTGGGATGATCTCGTCGTCCGAAACAATGGCCATGGGGTCGACAGTATCAGATAGTCCAGTCTCATACGAAGACATAGCGTCTGTAACAAAACAATCACAACATATGCACATATATCAACAATCATCAATAAGCATGTAATCAATAACAATGTATGCACGTATCCATCCTAGTCTTCCCAGACTATCCTACCCAGCCTCTCAGACTGAACTTCCTAGTCTCTCAGACTAAACCACCCAGTTTCTTAATCTGAACCACCCAGTCTCTTAGACTAAATCATAAATTTTGAAATGTGTTTCGTGTCTTTTATTTGTAAAAATGTTTGTCTTCCCGGATCGGGGCGTTGTATGCAATGAAAGTATGTTGTGAAAACATTTTCGTGAGAGCCCTAATGATTGTAGTCTAGACTCGAGAAGGAATCCTAGTTCGCTACAATCGAAGCTCTGATTCCAAGCTGTCACACCCTGACTTTTGCGGAAGCGTGATTATGGTGTGACTTTCTTAATATCATTGCATTCAATCATAACATCAACTATATGATAAAACCACAGATTTGTCATCCATTAAATAAGTTTAAAACATAACAACATTGTCTTAAAACGTAGACTTCAAACTCAAGTTTTACAAACCATTCAAATTGTTTATGAGTTCACTGAGGACTCATCAAAAGATATTAAATACAACCAAGGTTTGGAAGACGTGTCTCGTCCAGGAATAAGACACACTGACCAAACCCACGGACCATGGATAACATCTTTATTCCTAACGCAGCATAAAACTTCCAACGCCCGCCAGATCCACTTACTAATTCCCTGAAATACATGTATTTTGAAAACATCAACAAAAGTTGAGCGATTTCATGTGTTTGTTTGTGTGTATGAGTAACCTTTGAATGTATGTCTGTATGTATGTAAATCCTGGTATGAAAGCAACAAGGAAAACAGATCACCAATGGGTTGCAAAGCCATTGATATGTGTGAAGTGATGCAGGAAAACTCAAACCTAGCAGATTTGTCTCCGGGAATAAGACATAGTCACCACATGGGCCACCCTGGTCCGCATGGGTGTGGGCTCGCTACACCCAAATAGATCTGTCACTCATGTCCCTCGGTCCTACAACGAGGATTAATGGCCTTAAGTGTTGTACCCACCACTCACATGATCAAGTAGTACCCTTCCTTAGCTAACCATACCAAATCAAAATGTTTGTAAATAGTTGTAACATGTATTTCACCCCCGAAGTTATAAAACTGAAAACAGTTAAAAGAAAAGGGGGAAACATGAAACTCACAGTCTTGCGTCTTCAACAATCGTAACTCGTACTTCTCCGGTGAACACGACTACCTACAACGTACTAATGTCTATTAAACGAACGGGCCGTGCCTTGACTTAGTGTTAATGTTTCTGAGTTACGTTTCTTTTACGCTTCTGATATTATTCCAAGTTATATAATTATTGTCAGAATAATTAATATTTTAACTTAAATTATATTTTTAAGTTTTGGAATAATTGTTAATACTTTTCAAGTATTTATACTTGTATTTCTTCCCAAGGATGGGGGTATCTTATACATGTGTACTTGTATTCTTGTATTTGTAGTTCCCAAAATAATATATTTTCCAATAATTCCAAGGAATATATATATATATATATATATATATATATATATATTCAAAATAATGTATCTCAAGTGTATGCAAGAAAATATATATCTTTCCTAAAAATCATATATCTTCTGAAAATTACAAGAAAATATATTTTTACTTCAAGAATAATATATTTTCTATTTGTCAAAAAAATATATGATATAACTTTGTAATAATTGGAAAAACCGTAATTTCATTCCTTTGTATCCAAAATACTATTTACCAAAATATATTTGTGAACATATCTTCCGGAATATTTTGTAAGTTACCTTTCTTTTTCGGTTTCGCTAATATTTTGTGTGTAACTTGTGTGCTTATTCTTTGAGATTTTGGTAGCATTTTGGATTATAATTCTTGGTGTTTTGATGTGTTATATTATTTTAAGTAATAAAATAATATTACTTCTTCACAAAGTATACACATAATCACACATCTGTGTCTTTAATGTGTGTGTGTATATATATATATATATATATATATATATATTCTAAATATATATCTAGCCACTTTTATTTATAAAAATCAACCACCAACATTTGTATTTTTGTAACAAAAAATTATGGCAAAGTTTATGAAACCATCTATTGTTGAAAATACATTTGTAAGTGTGTGCTTATAAATATTTTCTAAGTGTTTATATTTTTAGAAAATTTTGCCATTGTTTCCCCTAAAAATGGGGGTTTCCATGCATTCAAGCATATCATTTTCTTTTGTAAAATCACCACAATCAATTTACAATCAACTCTAAACAACTTATACTTACCAACGTTGCCAAGATCATGTATATTCTACTATTTCATGAACTTGAAAGTTTGTGAAAACTTGTAGTAACTTGGTAATGTATTTAGTGAGTTTAGTTACCCTTCAAAATGAGTTTACTTCTTTAAAAACTTCATTTTTAAAGAAGTTGGATGTTTACAACTACAAAACACATTTTCTAAAAATGCTTCTTTATGTAATCCTCTTGTTACACAAGTGTTTCTACACTTGTTTAACCATTAAAAATAGTGTTTGTTTATGTAAGAACCAAGATCCACTAAAACTCATATTTTAAGGTTGGTTCTTTTGAAAAACCATTCATAAATCTTAGATCTATATTATTATTAACTCACTTTGATTATAATTTTTCAAGAAACCAAGGTATCCCTTTCAAGTCCATGATTCAAGTGTGGATGATCTTTCATCCTACAACCTTCTTACTTTCTCATCTTGCTAAACTATGTTTTTAATCATGGTTTAGCAAGATGTTATGATGATCAACATCATCTTTACAAACAATCAATGATCAACAAGCATTCATACCATAAACAACTTAGTTTCATCAAGATTACTTCATAAATCAAGCTTATGTTCAAGTTACATGCTTATGTTCTTTAGTGATCTTGAAGTTTTGATTATGATACTTCTTTAACCACTAAAAATAGATGTAACATAGAGTGTTTAAGGATCTTACCACTAGCTCAAGGCTAGGGATGATTCAAGTGAAGAAATGAGGTGGATAAAAGCTAACAAGATAGGTCCTTCCACTTCCACAAGCTCCTAGCTCCTTTGTATGATATTTAACACCCTTGTATGGTCTTGTAATGGTTGAAGGAGATCGAATGATGGTGATGGTGGGTGTGATGGGTTTCGGCCGAGAATAAGGGAGGAGAAGAGAGGAGAGTAGTGTGTGTAAGTGTGTGAAGTTTATGAACTCAAGATCCTCTCATGCCTTTCTTATACCCATTTTACTACTTAAACCCTTGGATAACATGTTCCCTAAAGTACCCAACAAGATCAAATAAAATACTAAAACAAATCAAGGGTGGGGGCCACCCTTGTAACCGTGAACATGAGGGGGGGGGGTATGGTTATGATGTAATTGATAGTTAGGAGAATTAGTTGAAATCCAAGTATAATGGTTAAGTGTTTAGTTATTATATGTTTACATAGTATTTTATGATGTTCGGGGACCATAACTAGCTTAATAATATTAAAACAATGCTTCTAGTGTAATTTTGATGTTTCGGGTAATGTCCGGTTAGATACTGGTTCGTTAAAGTGCTAAACTATACAGTTTACTGTTTTTTATGTACCCTTTTGTGACACTTTTAATTCCCGACACTTAGGAAAGCATTCAGGACCATTTTATCATGTTTTTGCATAATATTAATGTGTCAAAAAGCTGATTTTTGCTGATTTCAGCACTTCATGTGGGTCTTAGGCACTTTCCGGCACTTAAACTGTTACCTAGAAGGCAGTTTTGGGGTCCTTACTTCCCTACACTCTATACTAGTGTAGTACTTAGTTTCTGACTCATACTTGGTCTAAAAACACTGTCGGTCTATGTACTGAACTCCGTCAGCATTTTACCGGTTTGTCTGTTAACTGTGCTAACTGTACTTTGTGCATCATTTATATCAATATGTTTGCATGCAGTAATGATATGACATTATGCAATATGTGATGCACATGTAAACATAAGGCAATAATCAGAAAGCAGTTCAAGTCATTAATTGTAATTCAGCACAGTCATTAAGCACTTAATCATGATTAATTAATTGTACGGATACCTGGATTTTTGAGGGTTGTCACAACATAATCATTGAGCAATGCGAGCCCTAAATAATAACAAACAAAACAAGATGCTCTAACATCTTGACTAAAACACAAAACACATGTCACACCCCAACCGATGGCACTAAATCGATGCGAAAATCGACAGAACGGGCAGGAGGCGACCCAGGAAGATCATCAGGGAACACGTCGGGAAAATCACGTACGACAGGAACGTCGCTTATGCTTGGGCTTTTGTCCTTCTTTTCCATAATATGGGCGAGAAAGGCGAAGGTACCCTTGCGTAAGCACTTGTTCGCTTGAATGCATGACATGAGCTTGAGACCTTGAGAAGGTTTCTCGCCATAGACATGCAAGGAATCACCAATGGGTAAAGGGAGACGAATAAACTTTTCAGAGCAAACAACTTCAGCACGAACTCGCCTAAGCCAGTCCATACCTACTACTACGTCGAAACTACCCATTTGCATAGGTATGAGGTCGATTGAGAACGTATGATCGTTAAGAATCAAGGAACAATTGGAAAGGACGGAACCGACAGCGACGGTTTTACCATCAGCGACTTCGACAGCAAAAGATCTCAGCAGCTTAGAGCGTTTACACTTAAGTAAGGATTCGAATTCTAACGATACAAATCTCTTATCGGCGCCAGTATCAAACAGACAAGAAGCATAAACATGGTTCACAAGGAACGTACCAGTAATGATGTCATTCGCGTTCTGAGCCTGAGCAGTAGTGAGAAGAAAGGTTCTGCCTCGAGCGGGTTGTTGAGCCTGTTGCTGTTGCGGTGGTTGTTGTTGTTGTTGCTGTTGAGGCTGGTTTCGTTGGGGGGCAGACGTTATCCATATGGTTGACATCACCACATTTAAAACACACTCGCACAGGAGCGACTTAGTTCGGAGCTTGGTTGGTAGCAGGGTTTGCAACAATAGCCTGATCCTGGGCAAGCTTTGGGTTGTAACGGCAACGATTGGCGAAATGCCCCAGTCTGTTACAGGTGGCGCATTTGCGACATGGGGTTCCAGTAGGGTGGTGGTAAGAACATTGATTACACTTGGGCCACGACCCAACGTAGTTTCTCTCTTGAGGTCCAAAGGTTGCGGGGGTAACGACGGGTACAGTTTGTAAAGGTTGTGGGTTTGGCGGAGTGACGACCGCACAGTTTTGGCTTGAAGCCTTCCGCTTCTTGCCTTTGTTTTTCTTGGTGGATGAGGAGGGTTCAACAGAGGGCTCAATGGTGGCTTGATGGGCGGTTTTCAGTGGGGTTTTCATGGCATTTCTATGTATGACATGGTTACTGTTCAAACAGGTAGCTAAACAAAAGGTTTCCTCAATAGTGCCTGGGCAAGCAGCTTCCATAATGTTCATGAATGAATCAGGGCAGCAGTGGATGTATTTGTTGATGGCTTTTTCAGGAGTATCAACCTGGCTAGGACACATGATGCTAAGTTGTTTGAAACGGAGGGTAAAACCATCATTGTCGTCATCCACTTGCTTAAGGTGCCAAAATTCACTTTCCAATTTTCTTATCTCGTTTGGCGGACAAAATTCCTCCTTCATAATCTTTTTCAATTCAGCCCATGGCAATGCATGGGCGGCGTCCTCACCTCTTGTGCCTCGTTCAGAGGTCCACCAATCAAGAACTCTTGATCAGAACACCCTTGTGGCATTTTGGGTGCGTAGGTCGTCAGGACAACCACTCTGACGGAAGGTGATTTCCATGGCATCAAACCAAGAGAGTAGTGCGGTAGCACCATCTTTTCCAGTAAATTCCAATGGTTTGCAAGCCATGAATTGTTTGAAGAGAAAAGGTGTCTTTGGCCTATCTGCCTTGGAGTCCACCGAGCCATGAGGCGAATCGATGTTGGTTTGAATACGGCTAACAATGTCGGGTATAACTCGAGCCATTTGGTCGGCCATTTGCTCAGAAACGAGCCCAACTAGCTCTTGCTTGGAGATGGATTCGCTGTTGGAAACTTTCTTTGACTTGGTCTTCTTTGATGAGCTTGGAGATGCCATCTAGAAGTTCGAAAGAGAAGGAAAAGATGAGACTTGATCATAAATTTTTAAAATTAGTTTGCAAGTTTAAGTATGTAAGTATGATGTATCACGTATGGTTCACATAATTATCATGAATTCAACATGTATGCGACAAGTATAAACACGTACGATTGCGTAAAAAGAGTATAAATTTAGTTTGTTCACGAGAGTTATTATTGTTTTTGATTGCGCGGGACATGCGAATTGTGTAACGGTTTTGAAACGAACGAGGTAACAAGTATAAAATTACATATAAATTGAATCACATAAAAGAGAAGCTCATAAAACATTGGATTTTTTCGGGTAGAGAAACGTTGACTATTCCAAAGTGAATCGAAAGGCCTTTCAAATTAGAGAAACGTGCTTTAGCTTATAGGTAAGATACTCTCGTCGAGAAGCGATTAACGGTATCTTACCCTTCCAGTTACTACACGTCTCTAATCGATTGAAACAATCGAAACTTTGGCGAGATCGAAAATTGAGGAATGGGACTTAATCGACAAGGTGCGGGTTTCACCCCTAACTTGACAATTCGTACCCTAATGTGGTTAGTACTCGTCGGGTCAAAATATAATTTCAACACTTAGACGAGGGTCGACTAGAGTTTGAATTGGAAATTTACCATTTAGATGTGGTTTTCACTCCTAGCTAAATGGCAAAATTTCATGCAAAATAAGAATGAGCGGAATGAGAGTCGTTCACCAAATTATGGGTTTCACGCCTATTTTGGTAAACTCATCTCTTTTGTATAAAGAGTGTCTTCAAGTCTTCAAGTGTATTGTGTGAAATGTCTTAGGAAAGACATTATGTAAATATTAAGACCAAAAAGAAGAGAAAGAGGCAAAGTAGGAAGAATAACATTTTAAGCAAGAATCAAGAATGGTCAAAATATGGTTCCTACTATAGACTAGGTCGAACATGGCAATTCTACCTAATTCCCTATAGTTATGGCTCTGATACCAATTTGTCACACCCCAACCGATGGCGGAATCATCGGGATGAGACGAAATAAATTGCAAGAGACTTCATAACACTATTTGTGACAATATTTAAATCAACCATTTTCATTTCATAAGTCAAATTGTCACCATTACATAGAAATCTCAAATAACAACATGTTCATAACATAACATAACAAGACAAAATTTGTTACAACAATTTAAACCTAGGACGTCTAAATGTGTATCTAGGCATCATTGCTACTTCGTTTCATAGCATCATCATCCTCAACCTATAACATGTTTAAAATAAAGTTCAATGCAAAAGCAAAGGCGAGTACACAAGGTTTGAATAAGTATAGCATAAGTATAAAAGCATTTTACTCGAATCCACATGGCAATTTGTAAACAAGGTAACTAGCATGCATAACAATATGTCAAACCCAAGTGTCCACTAGTATTTAGCATCCCTCACCACAAAAGTGACAAGACCGTTTAGTATAAAGGCTTAACAAGACCCCGATGGGTGGTGTGATACTCCTATAGCGCTATATATGTTAAGTTGAGGGCTTAGCAAAGTTAATGACATAAAGCATGTATACTCTAGCATGAACCTAAGTAAACAAGTAGCATGTATATAGGATTGAGCATAAAACAATGTTTAAGTGTGTGAAAGTGTATTTTGTATATTAACATGTTACAACCCAAAGTGTTTAAAAGGAAATGGGTCAAGTGTACTCACGGTTTTGCAAGTCTTGAACTTGAGAATTCGCGAGTGAGTTATTTGTTGTTGGAGGTAGGAACACCAAGTCCTTCTACACGAAGAAACAAAGTGTGTGAGTTTTAGGAATTCAGAAGATTTAGGGATTTAGGAAGTTTAAAACACAAGAACATATGTATTTGAAAGCAAACATCCTTTAACATAAGTACTTGTTCTTGACACTATGGAACCTCAAGGGTTAATGTTTTCATGAGTAGGATACTCATTAGAATCGTAACAAGTCTTATGTCTTGGTGATGTTATTCTAACACTATGACGAATGAACACAAGTTCACCATCAAGGGTTCGAATGTTAAATAGTATATAAATATAGGTATTATATGTATTGTTATGTCCAATAGTCAAACATGAGGTAGAAGATTAAATCTTCATTTAGGTACCTTTAGTATCATGGAAATCATGTAGGAGGTAGGAAGATCAAGCTTCCATTTAGGTACCTCTTATGGTTCACCACTACACTTGATGTAAAAACATGCAAGGAGGGTCATGAACTAATATTAATACAAGAATAATAAACACTACACTATGAGAAATCATCAAGTAATGTGGGGATTCTATGTTGGACAACCCAAGTTAGTCCATAATCACACCTTCATCAAGCTTGAAGCTTGAACATCACTTGTGGGTTAAAAACCCTAAACAAAACAGAATATATGTGAGGTTTAACCTCTGATTTCGAATGTCTCAACCTTGTTTGAGATGAGAAAACTCAAATTTGGCTAAGTTCAACAAAGTGTTTGTATAAAACAGAAAGTTTCTTGCACTTATAACCCTTTTATGATGATGTTCCATCCTTGGTTTTCCAGGGAAAACCTATGGAAACATCTCTAGTGTTGTTCCAAGTGCTAAGAAGCAAGAAAAGATGAAAACGATGGAAGATAAGTGAGGTTAAACTCACTTTTGCTACTTGAAATGTTTCTGACTTTTGCTACTGTTTTGCACGAGATTTTGAGTGATTATAGAGTGGATTAGTGAGTTTGTAAAGTGATTCTAGTGTGGGATTGAGTTGGGTTTTATAGAGGGTGGTTAGGTGAGGTTTAGTTGAGCATTTAGTGAAGAAAACACACCAAAGAAACACAAAATTGACCAACCCATGAGCTGGAAACACCTTTCTGCCGGATCGAGGCCGTCGCCGCGCGCGACCACAAAAGGGTTTTGCCGTGGCGGGATGCCACGAGTATGATTTCCAGATTTTAGTTTAAAAAATTACATTTCAGCCCCGTGAAGTTTATATTTTAGGGTTTTAGTGTGTTTCGGGGACTATTTTCGCCATAAAGGCATAATATAAGATAAATTTAAGTATGAGGATCATAACCAAGTATAATTAAGTGTATGAGTGTCGTATCTAAGTATCGTATACGTTCAAAAGACATTTTATGCATAAGTTTCACATATTTGCAAGTTTAGCACATAGTTTCCAAGAATTACGAATAAGCATCAGTTGTTTCATGAAATTGAATGTATGAGCACGTATAAAGTATGTAAGACATGAATTTAACAAAATAAAAGTTTTATTTATGATCCAAGTCTCTGATTTTACAACGATTACAAAGAAAGAACGATTACAAGAACACAAGACTTCCAAAAATAGAAATACAAGTAAGACTTTCTAATTATGGAAAGTACAAAGAAGCAAGGCGTTACAGTCTCCCCTCCTTTAGGGAATTTCGTCCCGAAATTTAGGAAGATGTAGCGAAAAGATACGGATACTTCGTCTTCATGTGACTCTTGAGTTCCCAAGTGAATTCAGCGCCACGTTTACCTTCCCATCGAACCTTGACGATAGGAATTTTACTGCACCTCAATAACTTGACTCCTTGATCCATGATTTCGACGGGTTTTTCAACAAAATGCAAGGTCTCGTTGACTTGAAGGTCCTCGAGTGGAACTTGAAGCCCTTCGTCAGCTAGACACTTCTTTAAGTTGGACACGTGGAAGACGGGATGTACATTGTTGAGTTCTTCAGGCAGGTCCAGTCTATACGCAATCTTGCCAATCCTTTCGAGAATCTTGAAAGGACCAACGTAACGTGGTGCGAGTTTACCTTTCTTACCAAATCGAACTACACCCTTCCAAGGGGATACTTTGAGAAGTACCAAGTCACCTGTCTCGAATTCCAAGGGTTTACGACGCTTGTCAGCGTAACTCTTTTGTCGGCTCCTGGCTTTCAGTAAGTTATCTCGAACCTATAAAATCTTGTCCGTTGCTTCTTGTATAAGCTCGGGACCAGTGAATTGAGATTCACCAATCTCGTTCCAACAAATAGGCGAACGACACTTGCGACCATACAATGCTTCGAAAGGTGCCATTTGAATACTCGCATAATAACTGTTATTGTACGAGAATTCGATCAAAGGCAAGTGTGAATCCCAGTTTCCACCAAAATCTATTACGCAAGAACGAAGCATATCCTCTAAAGTTTGGATTGTACGCTCGGTTTGACCGTCTGACTGAGGATGGAAAGTAGTGCTAAGGTTAAGAACAGTACCCATAGCAGATTGAAAAGTTTGCCAAAGACGGGACGTAAAACGAGCATCACGATCGGAAATGATGTCAATGGGGATACCATGACGACAGATGATCTCATCAGTGTAGATTCTAGCCAATTTCTCGACTTTGAAATCTTCACGAATGGAAAGAAAATGAGCTGATTTGGCCAATTGATCAACGATCACCCAAATACTATCGTGACCAGAAGAAGTACGAGGAAGTTTAGTGATAAAGTCCATGGCAATGCTCTCCCATTTCCAGATAGGAATTTTTGGCTGTTCGTGTAAGCCAGAGGGACGTTGATGTTCAGCTTTGACCTTTGAACAGGTAAGACATTTTGCAACGTAGGAGGCGATATCCCTTTTCATCCCCAGCCACCAATAGGACGTACGCATATCATGGTACATCTTATCAGCACCAGGATGGACAGAGTATTTTTATTTATGCGCCTCGTTCATCAGAAAGTCTCGAAGGTCTTCGCGATTAGGAATCCAGATACGATTGAGATAGTATAGAATACCATCAGATTTGGACACGAGATCATGCTCCATAGCGCCTCGTATCTCTACAGAGAGATTACCCTCGTTCATAGAGGCATATTGGGCTTCACGAATGCGGCGTTGAAGATCGTTAACGAGTTGGAGACAACGGACACTTTTCACATGAGTTTTATGACTAAGAGTGTCGGCTACTACATTCGCTTTACCTGGGTGGTATTTGATTTAGCAGTCGTAGTCGTTTAACAGTTCCACCCAATGACGTTGACGCATGTTCAGTTCCTTTTGGTCGAAGATATGTTGAAGGCTCTTATGGTCGGTGAAGACCACACAGTTAGTACCATAAAGGTAGTGTCGCCAAATCTTCAACGCAAAAACAACTGCGCCAAGTTCAAGGTCGTGAGTAATATAGTTCTTTTCATGTATTTTGAGTTGTCTTGGCGCATAAACGATGTCCTTGTCTCGTTGCATAAGCACACAACCAAGTCCAAGGTGTGAAGCATCGTAGTATACGACGAAGTCATTGTTACCATCAGGAAGCACTTGAATAGGAGCATTACAAAGCATGTCCTTGAGCGTTTGAAAAGATTCCTCTTGTTCAGGACCCCAAACAAAAGGTTTATCTTTTTTAGTCAAAGAGGTCAAAGGGACAGCGATCTTCGAAAAGTTAGAGATAAAACGACGATAATAACCAGCAAGACCAAGAAACGAACAAATTTCAGATGGAGATTTAGGTGCAACCCAGTTCTTCACGGCTTCGATTTTTGCAGGGTCAACGTGAATACCAAGTTCGTTGACAGTATGACCAAGGAATTGAACCACTTTTAACCAAAATTCGCACTTAGATAATTTGGCGCATAGACGTTCAGTACGAAGAAGTTCAAGGATAAGATGCAAGTGTCGCTCATGCTCTTCCTGTGTATTGGAATAGATAAGAATATCGTCAATGAAGACGATTACGAAACGGTCCAAGTATGCTTTGCACACGATCCATGTAAACAGCAGGTGCGTTGGTCAAACCAAAGGGCATGACCACGAACTCGTAATGACCATAATGAGTTCGAAAGGCGGTTTTAGGTACGTCTTCTTCGAGGACTCGAAGTTGGTGGTACCCAGAACAAAGATCGATTTTGGAAAAGCAGGTCGCACCTTGCAATTGATCGAAGAGGTCGTCGATGTGAGGAAGAGGGTATCGGTTCTTGACAGTAAGCTTGTTGAGCTCACGATAGTCAATACACATACGGAATGACCCATCTTTCTTTTTGACAAACAAAACGGGAGCTCCCCAAGGAGAAGTACTAGGGCATATAAAGCCTTTATCAAGAAGCTCTTGAAGTTGACTCGAGAGCTCTTGCATCTCAGAGGGTGCTAAGCGGTAAGGAGACTTAGTGACAGGCGTAGCGCCAGGTACTAAATCGATGCGAAAATCGACAGAACGGGCAGGAGGCGGCCCAGGAAGATCATCAGGGAACACGTCGGGAAAATCACGTACGACGGGAACGTCGCTTATGCTTTGGCTTTTGTCCTTCTTTTCCACAATGTGGGAGAGAAAGGCGAAGGAACCCTTGCGTAAGCACTTGTTCGCTTGAATGCACGACATGAGCTTGAGACCTTGAGAAGGTTTCTCACCATAGACATGCAAGGAATCACCGTTGGGTAAAGGGAGACGAATAAACTTTTCAGAGCAAACAACTTCAGCACGAACTCGCTTAAGCCAGTCCATACCTACTATGACGTCGAAACTACCCATTTGCATAGGTATGAGGTTGATTGAGAACGTAAGATCGTTAAGAATCAAGGAACAATTGGAAAGGACGGAATCGACAGCGACGGTTTTACCATCAATGACTTTGACAGCGAAAGATCTCGGCAGCTTAGAGCATTTACACTTAAGCAATGATTCGAATTCTAACGATACAAAACTCTTATCGGTGCCAGTATTAAACAGACAAGAATCATAAACATGGTTCACAAGGAACGTACCAGTAATGATGTCATTCGCGTTCTGAGCCTGAGCAGTAGTGAGAAGAAAGGCTCTGCCTCGAGCGGGTTGTTGAGCATGTTGCAGCTGTTGCTGTTGCGGTGGTTGTTGTTGTTGTTGTTACTGTTGAGGCTGGTTTCGTTGGGGGCAGACGTTAGCCATATGGTTGACATCACCACATTTAAAACACGCTCGCACATAAGCGACTTGGTTCGGAGCTTGGTTGGTAGCAGGGTTTGCAACAATAGCATGATCATGGGCAAGCTTTGGGTTGTAACGGCAACGATTGGTGAAATGCCCCAGTCTGTTACAGGTGGCGCATTTGCGACATGGGGTTCCAGTAGGGTGGTGGTAAGAACATTGATTACACTTGGGCCACGACCCAACGTAGTTTCTCTCTTGAGGTCCAAAGGTTGCGGGGGTAACGACGGGTACAGTTTGTAAAGGTTGTGGGTTTGGTGGAGTGACGACCGCACAGTTTTGGCTTGAAGCCTTCCGCTTCTTGCCTTTGTTTTTCTTGGTGGATGAGGAGGGTTCAACAGTGGGCTCAATGGTGGCTTGATGGGCGGTTTTCAGTGGGGTTTTCGTGGCATTTCTACGTATGACATGGTTACTGTTCAAACAGGCAGCTAAACGAAATGTTTCCTCAATAGTGGTGGGGCAAGCAGCTTCCATAAGGTTCATGAATGAATCAGCACAGCAGTGGATGTATTTGTTGATGGCTTTTTCAGGAGTATCAACCAGGCTAGGACACAGGATGTTAAGTTGTTTGAAACGGAGGGTTAAACCATCATTGTCGTCATCCACTTGCTTAAGGTGCCAAAAATCACTTTCCAATTTTCTTATCTCGTGCGGTGGACAAAATTCCTCCTTCATAATCTTTTTCAATTCAGCCCATGGCAATGCGTGGGCCGCGTCCTCACCTCTTGTGCCTCGTTCAGAGGTCCACCAACTAAGAACTCTTGATCGGAACACCCTTGTGGCATTTTGGGTGCGTAGGTCTTCAGGACAACCACTCTAACGGAAGGTGATTTCCATGGCATCAAACCAAGAGAGTAGTGCGGTAGCACCATCTTTTCCAGTAAATTCCAATGGTTTGCAAGCCATGAATTGTTTGAAGAGAAAAGGTGTCTTTGGCCTATCTGCCTTGGAGTCTACCGAGCCATGAGGCGAATCGATGTTGGTTTGAATGCGGCTAACAATGTCGGGTATAACTCGAGCCATTTGGTCGGCCATTTGCTCAGCAACGAGCCCAACTAGCTCTTGCTTGGAGATGGATTCGCTGTCGGAAACTTTCTTTGACTTGGTCTTCTTTGATGAGCTTGGAGATGCCATCTAGAAGGTCGAAAGAAAAGGAAAGGATGAGACTTGATCATAAATTTTTAAAATAAGTTTGCAAGTTCAAGTATGCAAGTATGATGTATCACGTATGGTTCACATAATTATCATGAATTCAACATGTATGCGACAAGTATAAACACGTATGATTGCGTAAAAAGAGTATAAATTTAGTTTGTTCACGAGAGTTATTATTGTGTTTGATTGCGCGGGACGTGCGAATTGTGTAACGGTTTTGAAACGAACGAGGTAACAAGTATAAAATCACATATAAATTGAATCACATAAAAGAGAGGCTCATAAAACATAGGATTGTTTCGGGTAGAGAAACGTTGACTACTCCAAAGTGAATCGAAAGGCCTTTCAAATTAGAGAAACGTGCTTTGGCCTATAGGTAAGATACTCTCGTCGAGAAGCGATTAACGGTATCTTACCCTTCCAGTTACTACACGTCTCTAATCGATTGAAACAATCGAAACTTTGGCGAGATCGAAAATTGAGGAATGGGACTTAATCGACCAGGTGCGGGTTTCACCCCTAACTTGACAATTTCGTACCCTATTGTGGTTAGTACTCGTCGGGTCAAAATATAATTTCAACACTTTGACGAGGGTCCACTAGAGTTTAAATTGGAAATTTACCATTTAGATGTGGTTTTCACTCCAAGCTAAATGGCGAAATTTCATGCAAAATAAGAATGAGCGGAATGAGAGTCGTTCACCAAATTGTGGGATTCACTCCAATTTTGGTAAACTCGTCTCTTTTGTATAAAGAGTGCCTTCAAGTCTTCAAGTGTATTGTGTGAAATGTCTTAGGAAAGACATTGTGTAAATATTAAGACCAAAAAGAAGAGAAAGAGGCAAAGTAGGAAGAATAACATTTTAAGCAAGAATCAAGAATGGTCAAAATATGGTTCCTACTATAGACTAGGTCGAACATGGCAATTCTACCTAATTCCCTATAGTTATGGCTCTGATACCAATCTGTCACACCCCAACCGATGGCGCAATCATCGGGATGAGACGAAATGGATTGCAAGAGACTTCATAACATTATTTGTGACAATATTTAAATCAACCATTTTCATTTCATAAGTCAAATTGTCACCATTACATAGAAATCTCAAATAACAACATGTTCATAACATAACATAACAAGACAAAATTTGATACAACAATTTAAACCTAAGACGTCTAAATGTGTATCTAGGCATCATTGCTACTTCGTTTCATAGCATCATCATCCTCAACCTATAACATGTTTAAAATAAAGTTCAATGCAAAAGCAAAGGCGAGTACACAAGGTTTGAATAAGTATAAAAGCATTTTACTCGAATCCACATGGCAATTTGTAAACAAGGTAACTAGCATGCATAACAATATGTCAAACCCAAGTGTCCACTAGTATTTAGCATCCCTCGCCACAAAAGTGACAAGACCGTTTAGTATAAAGGCTTAACAAGACCCCGACGGGTGGTGTGCTACTCCTATAGCGCTATATATGTTAAGTTGAGGGCTTAGCAAAGTTAATGACATAAAGCATGTATACTCTAGCATGAACCTAAGTAAACAAGTAGCATGTATATAGGATTGAGCATAAAACAATGTTTAAGTGTGTGAAAGTGTATTTTGTATATTAACATGTTACAACCTAAAGTGTTTAAAAGGAAATGGATCAAGTGTACTCACGGTTTTGCAAGTCTTGAACATGAGAATCCGCGAGTGAGTTATTTGTTGTTGGAGGTAGGTACACCAAGTCCTTCTACACGAAGAAACAAAGTGTGTGAGTTTTAGGAATTCGGAAGATTTAGGGATTTAGGAAGTTTAAAACACAAGAACATATGTATTCGAAAGTAAACATCCTATAACACAAGTACTTGTTCTTGACACTATGGAACCTCAAGGGTTAATGTTTTCATGAGTAGGATACTCACTAGAATCGTAACAAGTCTTATGTCTTGGTGATGTTAATCTAACACTATGACGAATGAACACAACTTCACCATCAAGGGTTCAAATGTTAAATAGTATATAAATATAGGTATTATATGTATTGTTATGTCCAATAGTCAAGCATGAGGTAGAAGATTAAATCTTCATTTAGGTACCTCTAGTATCATGGAAATCATGTAGGAGGTAGGAAGATCAAGCTTCCATTTAGGTACCTCTTATGGTTCACCACTACACTTGATGTAAAAACATGCAAGGAGGGTCATGAACTAATATTAATACAAGAATAATAAACACTACACTATGAGAAATCATCAAGTAATGTGGGGATTCTATGTTGGACAACCCAAGTAAGTCCATAATCACACCTTCATCAAGCTTGAAGCTTGAACATCACTTGTGGGTTAAAAACCCTAAACAAAACAGAATATATGTGAGGTTTAACCTCTGATTTCGAATGTCTCAACCTTGTTTGAGATGAGAAAACTCAAATTTGGCTAAGTTCAACAAAGTGTTTGTATAAAACAGAAAGTTTCTTGCACTTATAACCCTTTTATGATGATGTTCCATCCTTGGTTTTCCAGGGAAAACCTATGGAAACATCTCTAGTGTTGTTCCAAGTGCTAAGAAGCAAGAAAAGATGAAAACGATGGAAGATAAGTGAGGTTAAACTCACTTTTGCTACTTGAAATGTTTCTGACTTTTGCTACTGTTTTGCACGAGATTTTGAGTGATTATAGAGTGGATTAGTGAGTTTGTAAAGTGATTCTAGTGTGGGATTGAGTTGGGTTTTATAGAGGGTGGTTAGGTGAGGTTTAGTTGAGCATTTAGTGAAGAAAACACACCAAAGAAACACAAAATTGACCAACCCATGAGCTGGAAACACCTTTCTGCCGGATCGAGGCCGTCGCCGCGCGCGACCACAAAAGGGTTTTGCCGTGGCGCGATGCCACGAGTATGATTTCCAGATTTTAGTTTAAAAAATTACATTTCAGCCCCGTGAAGTTTATATTTTAGGGTTTTAGTGTGTTTCGGGGACTATTTTCGCCATAAAGGCATAATATAAGATAAATTTAAGTATGAGGATCATAACCAAGTATAATTAAGTGTATGAGTGTCGTATCTAAGTATCGTATACGTTCAAAAGACATTTTATGCATAAGTTTCACATATTTGCAAGTTTAGCACATAGTTTCCAAGAATTACGAATAAGCATCAATTGTTTCATGAAATTGAATGTATGAGCACGTATAAAGTATGTAAGACATGAATTTAACAAAATACAAGTTTTATTTATGATCCAAGTCTCTGATTTTACAACGATTACAAAGAAAGAACGATTACAAGAACACAAGACTTCCAAAAATAGAAATACAAGTAAGACTTTCTAATTATGGAAAGTACAAAGAAGCAGGGCGTTACAACACATGAACATGTATTTAACTCAAAATTTTCAAATGTTATTCAATCAGTCAACTTGACTTAATTTGAATTTGTCTAGCAGGACAAGCATACAAACACAAAACAAACAGATACAAAACAACACATGCTTCCCTAGTTGTAAATTACGCATTAACCATTGTAACCCACTCTAGACTAGTCAATATCACCTCTGTAAAAGATCCCACCATCATCTTTTTGCTAGTACACACTACGCTGGTTTGGGGTTTGGAACATCAAATTCCCCAAATTGAAGAGGATCAAAAATATAAATGTCACTCCAATTTTTAAAATATATAAATAAAAACAAAACCCAGAAATTGAAGAGGATTATACCTTGAGTGGAATTTATGAATTATGATATTGGATTCGTGAAGAACAGTGAAAAAGATCAACTGAAGAAGATAGAAATTGTTGTAGTGATGAATTCCATGGAGATTGGAAGTTGATTTTAGGCAGAGATGGCGGCGACGGTCGTAGATGAAGATTTGAAGATAATGTTCTTCGTTGATGAAGTTCTTCAAGGAATCAATCAGTGTTGACTGATGAAGTGATGAGTGTTCACCCGTGGTTTCTTGTGTTCTAAAACCCTAACCCGTATAACCCGTTGTTCTAATTTATTCCACCCTAAAAGACCTGTAAATGTGACTTTTATGTTTTTAAAAGACCCGCTTTGACCCCCTTGTTTAAATTCCTTTACCCAAAACAACCCATTGTCTAAATTTTTTTACCCAAACTGACCCATATGATAGTTTTTGGGTCCGAATTGCCCCCTCTAGTCAGGACACATGTGAGGGTGTTTCTCACCATAATTTTACAACCCCAAATTAGTCCTTATTGATAAGAAAACAATATCCAATGCAGATATAATCTAAGAAACCAAAAATGTTTAAGAAATTGCCCATTTTAAAGAACAAATAACGAGACCCCTCAAGCAAATGATTAGTAGGCCTCATAATTAGATAGGACTGTGGATCTTTTGATTCTTGATTCGATGAATTCGTTTAGCTCAAGACGGTCGATCTTTGTATCGATATGCGTCTGTTGGTGAATGTATCTAACTTTTTGTTGTTTTCGTATGAATTTTAAGTATATGGAAGGCGGGGTGGTTTGGGTATATATTTCATTTTGTGATCAAGATGGAACATAATAAATGTTACGATCAAAACGGTATTCAAGCGTATGATCGAAAGATGAGAGAAGAACACAAGAGAAGAGGAAACTCAATTCATTCGATACCCCAATCTGTTACAACACACCACTATATAACTATACTAACTAACCATTAACCCCCTACACTATAGAACAATTACATCTAGCCCCCTTTACTTATTTTAACCCGTAACAATACTCCCCCCTATAAAACTTTTGACCTCAAAAGTGTCAAAAACAAAAGTGAAAGCTTGACCACCAAACCCCTGCTCAACTTCATGTTTTGATGTAAAAAGATAAAAATCTTTTGTTGAATTATCACCATATTGACTAAGCCATGTTCCATAGCAGCCATCAATTGTCACCATAGCATGCCAAACTACATCTCCACCTCTTATGCATATGCTTAGCATTTCCCCTTCAAAGACTTTTGTCCTCAAAAGTCCACATATGAAATAAGGCCCCATGACCTGTTCTTTTTCACAGTTAAGCATAAACTTGTTCAATCCTTTCTCCATGTAAGATACTTCCACCTTGTTATTTATAACACCCCTCCATTGTTGCCACTGTTTTCTAGATTCATGTTCTCCAAATACTTGCTCTACCAATGGTTTTGTTATCCACATGACAACCTGATCATATGTAGTGACAAACTGAAGTACTTGTGCTTTTAAGCATGAACCAAAGGTACACCAGATGAGAACATTTGTAGGTATACCCAAACGTTGACCATAATCATTTAGACCCGAAATACCACAATGATTATAAGGAACTTTCTTAACCTCTCTATTCTTTTTTTCCAACATACCCGAACTTTCAATCCATTCCCAACCAGTATCCATCAAATATAACTGTTTCTTTAGCACACCATTATCACCCACATCCCATACCCTGTTTTTATCAATTTGTTCAACTCTAATCTTGAACTGACTAGTATGTTCAACCCTGTGCAAATAGACTAACCAAGGACTCCATTGTACCACCTTATGAACACACATCCTTGCACTACTTGTAGCATCTAACAATTCCAACTCATTCAAATCCAACAGTAACTGATTTCCATATTTATCATTCGTATATGCTAAACCACTTGATTCCTTGTCTTGGTCCCTTTTTATTTTACTACTAAGTTTCTCAAGTATGTTAAGAACCCCTTCCATACCCCTAACTTGAATTGAAGAATCCGTTTACATAGATTAAATGATTCTTGAACATGAATATTAACATCAAAAGTGTTAAACGAATCATCCAAATTTTCTGGAATCTTTTCATGAAAAAATTTAGGTGTTTCATTAAGGTTTCCTTGGATATCATTCTCATTTTCAGATTTGTCCATAATTTGATTCTCAGTTTCACCACTAAAATTTTCAAGCATTTCATCGAACACCTTGTGGACAATTCCATCATACACCTTATCTTCATTACTAACTTCATTCTTTTCCATTATTTCATTGATAATTTTCCTAAAATCAAACACCAAATCCTTTATGTATAATGACGACTCAGAATCAAAAGGAGTGAGTGTATCACTCAGTTTATTTGCATCCAATTTCAAAGCTAAAGAAATGTAGTCTTTCACATTGTGAAAACTATATTGATGCCATGTTATGAAAACATCTCTAATTTCTAGTTCAAGACCATCAATAAAGAGGTATATAGCATAACATTCACTAATTTCTTCAGAACTTTTAACCAGATTTAACAAAAATTCGAATTCCTCACAATAGTTCTTAACCGTACCTTCTTGCCTTAGTCCCATAATCTCTTCAACTGCTAATTCCATCGTCAATTTGTTGTTGCTGCTCTGAATCATCAAATTTGATTAATGCCCGTTGTTCTCAAATCAATTGCTGAATTATCTTTTGTTCTTGAATCGCCGGTGAATTGCTGTTGATACGAATCACCGGTATATCTTGATTGTTGCTGTAAGGAATCCTTTTGTTGCCCTAATTTTGATTGTTGCTGAAGAAATTCGAACCCTAACCCACGGTCGAGAGGAAAGGAAGCTCTGATACCATTGTTACGATCAAAATGGTATTCAAGCGTATGATCGAAAGATGGGAGAAGAACACAAGAGAAGAGGAAACTCAATTCATTCGATACCCCAATCTGTTACAACACACCACTATATAACTATACTAACTGACCATTAACCCCCTACACTATAGAACAATTACATCTAGCCCCCTTTACTTATTTTGACCCGTAACAATAAAGTTAACTTAATATGACCAAGTATATTAAAGAGTTCAATAACCAATGAACATCGGTGAAACTTGATCAGTACGCAATAAAATTACAATAATGTTCAACATATTTGTAATGTAATACATGTTTTAATATTCATAAATATTAATTTAAAGTTGACCATTCAAATATCATAGTAACATCACAATAAATGGTTGACAAGCCCCAATAAATATATATAGACGTGTTTTCAGATTACGATTATCCACATAAAATATGTGTACACATTTGAATATCATCATACTTGCGACTTCATTCTAACCTACTCCAACTGACTTTTATAATTCAAATATCATGAAACCATGACTTGTTCCGGTCCACACTACAATAAATTACTTAAGTTTACATATGTTTGTCAGCATGTTTGAACATTTAAAAGTGTATTATCTTAAACTAACTAAGCCTGAGTTCATCGTTGCGGTTCTTCGAAAGCCATGGATCAATGGCTGATTCAGGCAGCATGGAACGGCGATATTGATTATCTTCTTAAAGAACTCGACCGAAATCCATCTACCCTTCATGCCGTGGCGCTGGAAGGTAGTGAAACTCCATTGCACATTGCTTGTTTCACTGGACATCTCAACTTTGCAGCAACAGTGATCAAACTGAGGCCTGAATTTGAGGCCTGAATTTGCAAGAGAGCTTAACCATGATGATTTTAGCCCTTTGCACATAGCGGCTGCTTGTGGGCATGTTGAAATTGTGAAGGAGCTTCTCAGAGTTGCCTTTGATTTGTGTTTGATCAAAGGAAAAAAAAACAGAAAGATTCCTCTTCATTTGGCTGTGGTCAAAGGTAAAACTGATGTTATTAGAGAATTGCTTTTATCAAGTACAGATTCTATCGAGTGCACAACGGCTCAAGGTGAGACTGCCCTCCATCTCGCGGTGAAGAATAACCAATTCGATGCTTTTCAAGTCTTGATACAACATCTGAAACAAGTCAACAAGGAAGAGCTTCTGAATTATAAGGATTGTAATGGGAATACCATCTTCCACCTTGCCGTTTCAAGCAAGCAATATGATGTAAGTTGTTTCATGTTCACTATAATTGGTTGAAAATGAAGATGTTTTGGCTAAAGTTTATCTTTCGGGAAAATCACAAAAATAACCATGTTAACAAGAGAACTTGACAAAATGACGCTTGACTTTTATAAAAGAGTAAGCTTCCGTTTTGCTTCCTGTGATTTGGTCATTTTAATGGTTTTCCTCCAATCATTTAAAAACGGGCATTCTTCTTCCTTATGTTTCGGTTTTGTCGCCAGTTTGCTCCACCGCCTAAACTCCATCCATATTATTTGTTAACTGAAAGGGTATTTTGGTAATTTCAAGTATAAAATAAGGATACTTTGGTAATTTACATTAGGAGGGAGGGGGTGGTCACTAGTGATAGATTTCTATCACTCCCAATATCCAATCAAATCATGTCATATCATCACCCAATATTCTATCACTAGTGATAGAATTGTAGTGGGGGTGGTATCACTAGTGATGGGATTCCAATGTACAAGTATTAATACACAATGTACAAGTCATACACATTGATTCATCAATATGTTCAACGCGTTATATAATCAACGAGTTATTCCTATCACTCGTGATATGGGTGGTGGCGGCGGTGTTAGTGATACATCAACGAGTGATACAAGGTCCATCACGGACCGCTCCCTGTGGCCTTAGTATTAATAAATATATATATACATATACACTCATCCCTCTCACTCTACCTTCTGTACCATCACGCCCAATCCCCCACAAAACACCAATGGCCAAGATCACAGAACAATCATCCCCACAACAAAGCTTACAATCCATGAATCAGAATATTCCTCCGGCATATCTATTTCAACTCCATCATCTATACCTTCTCCTTCTTCAATTATTTTATTTATGCCTAAATTATCTTTTCCCTTTTACTTTTTTCGATATAAATAATCATCTAATCTTATCTGCAATTTCATCTTCTCTCATAGTCTCTATGGTTAGCCGAAAAGATTTAGGGATCAAAAGGTTGTATGGGGTGTAACAGATCTGTGAAGAATCTGATTTTTGTGGTAACAGATCTGGTTCAAAAAGATTTAGGGTTGAAAAAGGTTGAATGGGGGTGTACCAGATCTAACGGTGTTGGTGGTGGGTTGTGGTGGTGGCGGCGGCTGAGGTAGGATTGTGGTGGCTGTGGCTGAGGTGAGGGAGAAGAGAAGGTGGTGGTTGGGTGGAGCACTAGAGCTGGTTTAAGGTGGTGATGGGGGTCGGGTGGCAGGTTGTGGTAGGGTTGTGGTGGTGGCGGCTGAAGTAGGGTTGTGGCGGTGGTGGCTGAGGTGAGAAAGAGAGAGAGGGAGAAGAGAAGGTGGCGGTTGGGTGGAGCACTGTAGCTGGTGCAAGGTGGTGAAATACCCTTACTCTTATTTAAATGATTTAACCGAGTTAAGAGCCGAGAAGCTGATTGAAAAAACGTAGTAAACTATTGGAGCAAAATGACACTTTTTAAACCATTGGGGCAAAACCGATAAAACGACCAAACCACAGGAAGCAAAAGGGAAGTTAACTATTTATAAAATTACCAATCAATAGGTGCTTGACACGTGTCCTCTGACGCACCAGATCCATGAATGACAGAACAGATTTCCATTATTGTAGGATCAAATCAAGCCAAAATTATGATTTTGTATAAGAAATAAGATAAACACACTCAAAATAATAACTTTAAAACCCTTAAAAGATTTGCAAAAGATGAATACAATTTAGCCCCTCAAATCTCTCTCTAAGTGTGTTGTAAAACCCTAATCATCTCTATCTATTTATAGCCTTTACCATTTTAGGCTAATTACAATTAAGTCCCTAGAGATAATAACTTACTAAAAATAGCACTAAACATGAAAACTAATAAAACAAGATAATAAATATATTTTGTCTACTCAAAATATATTTAATTATCCAAAGCACTATAACTATCAAATCTCGATCTTTCACACGTCATATCTTTCTTCGGACTTCTTGTGTCGACTTGCGCGTTGACTTTGTCTTGATGGCGTTGACTTTGTCTTGATGGCGTTGACTTTGTTGACTTGATTCGTTGATAACATTAGACTACACGTTTTAGACCCAAGAATCCCCCTTAGGCTAATGTTATCAAACTCTTGTATCATCTTTAGAACCGTCAACTTCATGTGTGTTGTAATCTTCAAATTGGCAAGCTCAATTCTCAATTTTAGACCCAACAACACCCCCCCCTAGACGGATGCTTTCCAAATTTTCTTCACTGATGATCTTCTTTTGAAACTTTGCTTTTTTAGTACTTTATCTGGATATGCTCCCCATTTTTGCATGCATCATCTTTGACAATCAGGAACAAACTTTTTCCAACTCTCTTTTAGCTTGAGTAATTCAGAAGACGTAGGAGGAGGATTCCTAGCTTGGTATCTTCTGCAATCTTTGGGAAACAGGTTCGTTGGTCTGGAATCTTGCTCAATTGATGATTGGCCATCATTACAACAAATAGTCAAAGTAACCTGTTCACAATCACAAACACAACTCCAAATTTTCTTTTAGACTGATTCAAAGTACAGACAAAACCGTATTCATCTGCAGTGTGCAATGGAAAGAGTATCTCAAGCGGTTTGAGACACGATTGATGTGATATGGAAGACTTAAAAAACAACCGTACACAAATCAAAATATATATTTTTTTTGGATTTTAGTTTTATTTTAACTTTCAACCTTTGAGATATAGAGTTGATCAAATACGAGATCATACCAACTTGAAAAGCCTAGCCACACTTCAACTTTCTTTAGGATAGCTACGAATCAAGGACGATTGCTGGTATGTTTGTCATTTTAAATCCATGCACCATTCTTTCGACATACATCCAGTGATTAATTATCATGTTTTGGGTATATTTAGGATGAAGCTAGTGGAGCCCACACTTGTTCAGTTAAACTTTTCTGTCCTCATGGTCTTTTGAGATGATTGCCTTAACAACTTAGAAATAGTATCTACTAGGTGATGAGAGCTCCAGGTCTATGTTTCCATAAGCAGAGGATAGGATCACCTTAAATCAGATGATGAGAGCTTCAGGTCTATGTTTCCATAAGCAGAGAAGATGATCATCTGATTTAGAGAGCATAGCTAATAAAATATTTACTTAATATATGTACGCGCTTTGGCGTATCCTTTATTCCTATTGCACGACATTAACATTGCGTGTCTTTTTGCTCTTTTTGGGTTGCACACATTGGTGTCTTTTGTTTGCATACATTGGTGTCTTTTCAATAAATATATATAAATGCACAACATTGTGTGTCTTTTGAACGCCTAAATTTAATCTCGCAGCCCCTTTTGGACATAATCGGTTTGTGCAATCCTTCAACAAGGTGGGTATCCAGATTATCATACGATCTTTATCTTTATCACCAAGATGCAGTTTACTTGTCTGAAATGCTGAATCTACCGACATATCGTTAACTTGGAGCCGTATCTTCCATCAGATCCTATTCATGCGAAGACATAATCAAGTTAGTTCCTATCATTTCTCATATAAGATCATCATTATTTTTCAATAATTACATCTCATGGTCTAGAAAGTATTTTAATACTCCCCCTTAAAATTTTATTTATGTACAACCATTTACTGAAAAAACTGTATTTACAAAATAAAGTCTTCCACACCAGGCACACAAAACATATGTCAGCAAGAAAATGAGTGTGTTAAAGTACAGTTGAGTGCGCAACCAGGTTAGATACCATAACCAAACCTGTGATTTTCCTCTTCAAACTTGTATCTGAACAACCACTGATAATCGGTGTTACTAACAGTCCTCCTTGGATGTTCCTGAGCTCATAAACAATTCAGTTAGAGAGTGGAACCCAAGCCATCGTAGTCTTGGGTTGTCCCCTTTCATCAACATAAGAAACCTCCCGATATGCCAAATCTTTTCCCTCATTGATTTCTTTTACAACTATTGGTTTGACTCGCCAAACCTGTGTTGGTTTAAAAAATTTGTTTGTAAAATATCTAAAGTTTGAAATAATTTTATGTTTAAGACCCGGAGGGAAAGATTGAGGTTTAGATGTGTTGGTTCTTTTCATCTTTGAATCATGTGAAACCAGCTTCACATGTGAAAATCTGGATGGAAGGTTTTTCATCTGTTCTTTCAAAGATGTGTGATTTTTACCTTTTGATCCAGAGAAGCAATACTGGTTGCCTTTACCGTTAGGATCGTGTCGCTCTAGGCATTTCTTGAGCACATGGCCTTCTTTTCCACACCTAAAACAAGCCTTGAATGGCTTTTGAGACTTTGCAGTTACGTGTGATGCAACTAGGGGCGGGGATTGCTTTGAGCTTGACTCAGCATGTTGACAAACATGAGGTTCGACAACTTTAGATGACCTTTTGATCTTTGATTCCCCAAGACTTTCATTTGTCTTTGATTCATCATCCGAACTTGTGCAATCATCAATATGGAAGCCTTTTTCCAATGGATCTTGATTTACTAGATTTGCAGAGTCGTTCGGGGTTGTTAGCTCTTGAGCACCCGATGGTTCAAGGTCTTCAACCTTTTTACCAGCATCTGTTACTGAAGTTTCTGAGTCATTTGAGCTTTCCTATTCTTGATATGACTGAAAATCTGAATCGCCTTGATCCTCACTCGAGCTTCCTTCGCCACCTTCTGAAGTTGTGGTGTTTGTGCCTTCGCTACCACTTTCTTCATTTAGCTATTTCTCTGACTCTGACGTACTAGTGTGAGATGGAACAAATTTTGGAATTTCCTCCGTGAGGAATTTTCCAAATCTATTTTGTTTCAATTCTAGAACAAACACAGGAGGTTCACACACAATTTTTTCATCACAAAAGGCAGAATTCAAATCAAAACATTCAACCAATACATTATCGTGGTTGTGGGTCTTAGGTTTAGGCACATGCCCATTGCAGTCATCCTGAATTGAAGTTTTGTTTGCTTTATCACAATTCCAGGCGAACCAGTTAATAGTGGAATAACTGTCGCCTGAATATCCTATCCCTATTTTTGATCCACCACAGTCATCATCACGTCCATCTTCTCCACGCTCAATCACATCTGCATTGTTATCAGAAAGGTTAGTAACCTCTTCATTTTCACAAGAAACATTTTCAGCAACAAGATCATTTTCATCAATCAAATCATTATCAGGATGAGTAGATGGCATCGGTACATAGTTTTTGCTATGTGGAGGAAGAAAGAGTTTTCTTTCATTTCCAAGCTTATCTTTGTACCCGATTCCATCCTTCACATATGTCGGTCTTTGGCAATTTTTAATGTCAACCAGTGCCTTTTTACTGACGTTCCATTTATCAATTATGATTTACAATCTAATGTTTTCATTTTGAGATTTTTCTAATCTTTTAGTTAAGTCGTTTATGACAAAATATTTTCTGAAAACAAATTCTTTTAAAGTCTGCATTTAAGCTAAATTCGAATTCAACTTTCTCTGATATGCAGCTTCCTTTTCTTTCAACTCTTTGTTAAATTGCAAAACTTTTTCTTTGTCTCTAATTAGGTCACGGTTGAGGGATTTGTAATGTGCCACGACGTTCACACATGGTTGGGAGCACAATTTGACTTTAAACTCATAAGGAATGTTGTTTGCCAAGTCCTTCTCCTCATTCTCTTTGCTGGATTCCATTCTCATCGCTTTTTCAGGAATTTTTTTCTTCTATCTTTCCACTTGTTGCACTGCTACCTGCTTCCTCCTTCATAGCTTGAGCATCATCGACCACATTATTCTTTATGTCACACTGTGGAGCCTTTATAGAGTTTGCGGAAGCATTGTTGAAGTTTGATGCGTTCGCAGCTTGTGAGCTAGAGTCGTTGGAGGTTGTTGGGAGTACAGATGTCATGTTCTTGTGAGCGTCAGCAGATTGGACAGATTTTTGAGGATGTTTGATTTGATCTTTTTCAAAAGATTCTAGAGCATCGATCAGATCTGATAACGTGATTGGATTCAGGTTGTTTAAGAAGCTTTGTTTAATTTTCATACATTTTAAGCTCCACTCTTTTGGAAGTGAGTCCAAAAGTTTACTGATTGCAGCACGGTTGGTGATGGGATTACCAGCCTTTTTCATTTTCGTCATCATGTTTAAAAATCGGCTGATGTGACCTGGTAAGCTTTCCCCGCGAACACCGCCGAACATATCATATTCCTTTTGGACCGTGTTCCTTTTGTTCCGAATTAGTTCATTGTCTCCTTCGTAGAAATCAATCAACGCCAACCATAATTCATTCGTCATCATGTATTCTTCAAACATGTTGTAGTCATCCGTTGATAAAGCCATTGTCAAAGCAGCGTGAGCCCGTCAGTCACGTTGAATCAACTCCTTGTCTTCATTTGTGTATGTCGACGGATCATTGTTGACCACACGCATGTTATCACAAACGGTTGTGGGGATGTGTGGTCCGACGGTGATAGAGATCCACTGGTTATAGTCCGTATACTCGAAAAAGGACTTGATTCGGTTTTTCCAACTGCTAAAATCGGTTGATCCTTTCAGCTTCGAAGGTCAGGTTGCGATTCCTGTTTAATGATCAACTTGTGCAATGCGAGTTAACTGATTTTGAAACATTTTTTTAATTAATCCCCCAAAAAAAATATTTGTATAAGCTCAAAACGTAGGTCAAATTACTTTGAAAATAACCCGGTGTCAACCCGAAAAGTATCAACTCGAAAAGGTCCAAAAATAACTTAAAAATCCCGGCCCAACTCAATTTTTCAAATACAAATTAATTTTTAAAAGACCCAAATAAAAATTTTAAGACCAGACTCAAACAAGATATATTGGGTCAACTAAATGCACTAATTAGCAGCCCATATGTTAAGAAACTAACCCACCATTTATATTTTAAGAAAATGACCCAATGTCAATAACAAATTAGAAATAGAATTTATATATATTAAATCAAAACTCCAAAATTCAACTTTGATTTTTTTTTTTAATACTAAATGTGCATATTTGAACAAATGCTTTTAGACTTTTCAAATTGTCAGTTGTATACGTAACTAAATTTTTTTTTTTTGGGTTAATGGATTTAAACACCCCCAACTATTGCCATTTGGCCGCTGGCACTCTCAACTTTGACTTTGGCTCACACCACTCCCAACTTAACACTTGGGTTGCTGTGTCACCCCGTCGTTAAATAAACACTAACTGGGTTAGTTCTTTTTGCTGACGTGCCCAATATTTGCTGATGTGGCATGCTGATGGATCCAATATACACACACATGCTGATGTGGCACTGTATTTAAAAAACCATACCCACACACAGATTCTGCAACCCATTTATCTACACATTCAAATCACCAAAATCCAACACTCTTAAATGCACACAATCCAGATTCCAACAACCCCAAACCCCCTCTACTCTCTCGATTCTGTAACATTCTTACTTCAGGCCTATGTTGTTGCTGATACACATAATGTGTTAGCCGTCTTGCACACGTTCCTGGTTCATACACAGGTTTTGCCGGAGATCTTAGTGCTAGATTTTGATGTTGAAACTGTGGTTGCATCGGAGGCCTTTGTTGAGGCATGTTTTTCAATAGCTGTTGTTGCTTATGTAGCTGTAGTAATCTCTGTTGCTGCAAAAGATTCATTTGTGCCTGTGGAGACTGCCTGGATACGTTAAGGAATTGCTGCTGTTGTTGCTGCTGCAGAAATAATGACGGGTCGGAGTGTTGGGGCTCCAGTTTTACCGGTGGTAAGTTACTCATCGACTGAGTATGTTGCAGTCCCATTTTCACTGGCCTGAGATTTCGTAAAGAGTGCAACTGTTGAGTCGTTTGTACTTGCTGATAGTTTGTTTTCATTTGTGGCTCTAACTTAACCTGCCCGACACCACCTTGAATGTTTGATATTGCGGCTGCTGATAGTTTGTTGTCATCTGTGGCTCCAACTATGGATGAAGACGTAGAAGAGGAGCTCATTTTGATTCAAGATTAGGGCTTGTTCTTCATGGAAATCGGTCGGATCGTATGTTGATGATGGATTTGCTCCAAGGTGCGTTTGATTTTGTTATGATTTAGGATTAGGGTTTTTTCAAATGAGTTCTTGTTAGGGATTAGGGGTTTTAAAGAAGATGAATGAGTATCATTGACACGTAGGACATGCCACATCAAATAAAATTGACACATAGGCTATTTTTACTAACCTGGTTAGTGATTATTTAACGAGGGGGTGCCATGACAAACAATGTGTTAAGTTGGGAGTGGTCTGAGTCAAAGTGAAAGTTGAGAGTGCCATCGGCCAAATGGCAATAGTTGGGGGTGTTTAAATCCATTAACCCCTTTTTTTTAAATTCGTTTTTTGGACTTCAAAAATTACTATGAATTGTATTTTAACGTAATATTTTTAGTTCCCCAAGCAAGCCCTAAAACTAAAACAAACAACTTTTTTTTAAAGGAAAACTTCATTAAAACAGGCCGGCCTGACAAAAAAACGCAAGACCGCACCAAAAACCGCTTACAACGTATACAAAGGATAGTTACACCATTCCCTCCACACTAAATCCCTATAGCTCGATCTACATTTTAACCAAAAAAAATCCAAGAGACTTCAACTCTCCGAAGATGTCGTTGTTATCACCCCTACCATTAGCGAAAATCTTCTCGTTTCTAGCTTTCCAGATACACCAAACCGTCACGACTAAAAGTCCTCGGATTAACTCTTTGTACTTTTTATCCCCACTGACACTGTTGTGAAAATCAAGAATATCCTTGAACGAGAAAGCAAAGAAAGGCGTAAGCTTAGCCCAAATACACACCCTATTCCACACTCTAATAGATACGGGACAAGCCGTGAAAAGAAGATCCACATTTTCAATCGCATCCCCACAGAAAGCACAAGCTTCCTCTTTGACATATATATTCCTCTTACATAGATTATGCCTAGTCGGTAATCGATCCATCGCCACCTTCCAAATAAAAAGTATTAACCTTATTTGGAACCCAACAACATGTCTTCGCCGAACACACCACTTCCTCATTAACACAACCCGAAGCCATTTTTTTGTAGGACTTAGTAGAGAACTCACCATTAACATCCGGCTTCCACTTCCAAGTGTCTTTACAAAACTCAGCTGTCACCAACCTTTCACTCTGTCAACTCCATGGCCACAAAGAGGAGTTTTGAGAAAACCCAAAAAAAGCCCCCACTAAATCTCTACAAACTGAATCGAACCATAAACGCATCAACCGAATCCGATTAGCATTTTTCAGATCATGTGAGACAGATCGATGACGATAAAGAACGGCGGTGGGAATGAAGGTGATCGAAGGTAGTGGTCAGATGTGTTGGTGTGGAATGGTGGATGAACGTTGCAGATCGGTTGTTGACTTGAACGGAGTGGACGGATGGAAAGGGAGGGAGTTGTCGGAATCCGGAGATGGCGGTCGGTGACGGTGGTAGTTTATTCTAGGGGCGGTGGGGCGTCGGTGGTCGGAACGAGAAATCAAATCATTAAGATCAAACTCCAACTCCAATCACCTTAAACGAAACACTAGAAGAAATGCACAGAGTAGAGAGATTTGTAGACGGAAATGGAGGTGCCGGAGATATGACCGGAGAGAGAAGTTGATGATGGGATTACCGGAGATGTTACTGAAGGTCTCTAGTGTTCTAGTATGTAGATTAATGAGAGGCGTACCGGAGATGTTACTGCTTACACCAAAAACTAGTGTGGTTTAAGGTTAAAAAAATTTGTGTGATGTTTATGTGATCCAACAAAAGTTATATGAATTTGTACTGTATTTCCATTTGATTTCATCTCTTTAATGGATGCTGCTATGTTTTACCTAAAAAAAAACTAAGATAAACCTGAATCTCTTTCTACTCCTTTCTTCAAAAATAAAAACGCTCGTCGGAATAAAAACGGTAGAATAACGACGCCATAAAACGGTGACCTACCGGCGTATTTATCAAATACGCCGGAGAACGTGAACTCGCGTTCAAGATTTAATTTCGCCGGAAAAGTAATGTCGCCGGAAAATCCCCAGAATTCTTTAAATATGCCGGAAAAGTAAAAACGTTGTATTCATAAATTAAAATGCCGTATTCATAAAAAATCGCTCAGAAACTTCAAAAACTCATCTAAAACCTTTGGATTTGAACTTAAACCTTTCTAAAATTGTTTAAACTCACAATTAACAATCCAAATCAACAAACAAACAGATTAGACCATCTAAAATCAAGAGTTTTGAAGAAAAAGTTGAATAAAATCAAAAACCCTAAAAGTTTCAAAATTTTTCAAATAAAAATCAGATTTTTATGATGAATTTGGAGGTTGTTGAATCCCAAATTCGAGTATCAAAGCTCTCATACCAAATTGTAGGATCAAATCGAGCCAAAATTCTGATTTTGTATAAGAAATAAGATGAACACACTCAAAATATTAACTTTAAAACCCTTAAAAGATTTGCAAAAGTTGAATACAATTTAGCCTCTCAAATCTCTCTCTAAGTGTGTTGTAAAACCCTAATCATCTCTATCTATTTATAGCCTTTACCATTTTAGGCTAATTACAATTAAGTCCAAAGAGATAATAACTTACTAAAAATAGAACTAAACGTGAAAACTAATAAAACAAGATAATAAATATATTTTGTCTGCTCAAAATATATTTAATTATCCAAAGCACTATAACTAACAAATCTCGATCTTTCACACGTCATATCTTTTTTCGAACTTCTCGTGTCGACTTGCGTGTTGACTTTGTCTTGATGGCGTTGACTTTGTTGACTTGATTCGTTGATAACATTAGACTACACGTTTTAGACCCAACAATAGGGGTGTTCATCGGTTCGGTTTATGGTTTATTCGGTTCGGTTTATTTGTTTTCAAATTTTTGTACCCCAAACCAAATAAGGAATATTCAAACCGATCCAAACCAAACCAAATTCAATTTTGTTTGGTTTCGGTTAGAAACCAAATAAACCAAATCTAACCAAATTGTACCCAAGTATTTTTTCCTAATTTATATTTATGTTTGTGTTCCAACTTTCGAACATCGCAACTAAACTCTAATTTCTATACTCAAGGTCTGAAGTTCTATTATTTTTTAAATGAGTGGGTTTGAGTTGGGCTTTTAGATTTACATTTGGTATTTCGGGATGCATAAAAAATAACTATTTTGGGCTAATAAATAGTATATGATTTATAAAATATTATTATTTTTATTTAATAATTAGTTAAGTTAAATTGTTTATTCGGTTATCCAAATAAACCGAATAAACCAAATAAAATAAAACGTGGATCCATAAACCAACCAAAAACCATATTCACAATTCGGTTTCGGTTAGAAACCAAACCAAAAACCAAATTCGTTATTCGGATCGGTTTATTTGGTTACGGTTGCGGTTCGGTTTACAGTTTTTATTTGATTACGGTTTTCTCTAAACACCCCTACCCAACAATTATCCTGCAGCATATCTGTGCATGACGTAGCAGATCCATAGACCATGGTACTACACTAGGGCACTAACCAAGCTTAGTTTTATAAACATTTAATTAAAAAAACATTTTAAGTTTTTTTTTTTTTTTTTTGCAATTTTTACATATTTTATATTGTATATATAAAAATATAAGTATAAGCAACATATGCAACAAAGGTAAAAACAGTAAAAGATAACAAACATGAATATATACTTTAACGATAATATTTTTCTTGAAGGGTGAGGTTAGGCTACATATCTACCCACTAACAATTGTAATCTAATTCAAAATTCACATAATTTTAAGTCAAAGTGAAGTGTAACTTGCCTTTTTTATGCGGGCCCAAGTGTGGAAGAGCGAGTCATCTTGTATTTTGAGGCTCAAGATTGTGTAACAATAGGGGCTTTACTAAAGTGGCTCTAACTTGGGCTACGGGGGTCCGTTTTGGGTGTGCGACCAGGCGAAACGAACGTGAGAACGAGCTCCATCTTGCTGCAAACCGCCTTTTCGTCCGGGCCAAAAAACGCTTATTTCTATTAGTTATTTACGTTTTTATGTTTTTGAAGTGTTTTGGGCATTTTGCTTTTGGGCTTGTGTTTGGCCCATTGTCTTTTTGAGGCCCATTTCGAATTTCTGTTTCTATGTATATGTTTCTCTAGTAATTTGAAAGATCAGACTTGAATTTTGAATTAACTCATTTTCACTTCAAATTCTGTGCCATTTGGGTTGAATTTTGGGGGTTGGGAAAGAACTACACGGGTATTCGCAGAATCAACGTGTTTGATCTTCGTTTTCGTAACACACGCTACATCAGTTTTTGTGGTATAGAGGCAACATCAACTTGAGTCCTCCTTTGAAAACTTTGAAAACTAGAGTACCTGATGTTTGTTTGAAAAGCGATATACTTTGAGTCCCTGGAGCTAACTTTTTTTAGGTTTTTTTTTTCGGTTAAAAAGTTAAGGACATGAAGGTAAGGGGGGATGGTGTGGTCTCGGGGATCCATTCGGTGAATGGAGTTCACTGATTGGTGAACGGATGCCGGCGTTAAATCGGGGAGCGGAGAATGGTTTGGGCGGTGTATACTCACCGATACGGGAAGAGGGGGGAGGGAGGAGAGAGAGGTTTAATGGTGGGTCCCAACCCTTTTCAACCAATCACATTTTTTTTAATTCTTTACCACACTTCATGTGTTTGACCATTACTAGAGTGCAAAATAAGGAGTGCAATAGGGACTTGACATGTTATGATATTATTGGCTAGAGAATACCTGAAACACTCAACTAGTGATTGATCACTCTCTCCACCATAAAAAGGTCTTTTCACCCGTTCTTGTCCTCTGCGAATTTTTCTCTCTCATAAACCCTAAATTTTAGACAGACAACTGCCAACCTTAAATTTTTCTCTCCCATCCTCTAAATCTCTATTTCCAACACAAACACCTAAATTTTTCTAAACAAACACCAAAATCTTTTTAAATTAGGAACTCTTGGTTGAAGTCCGTGAATTAGGATTTTGAAATATGGAAGTTTGTGTAATATTAAGTGATGGGGTATGGTATTAGACCCAACCCGAACGACCGGACATATCCGTTACTTATCGCCTTTTATTATAATATTTATTATTATTGCGTACTAACCCGCGAAGCCTAGCGCGTTGTAGATTACACTACACTAGGTTGTGGGCTTGTAGAGATAACCCCTAACTGGGACTGACCCATTGAGGTTAGGGGAGGCCCATATATCCTATATAAAGAGATGTTCACCTCATTATTAGGGCAGAAGATATGGAGCCACCAAACTTTTGTTACTGGAAACAGGAGATTCTTTCCCCTACCGGTCATCACTACAGCTCCACTTTCTTGTATTCTCCATTGCAGATCTAGGTTCGAGAGGAAGAACAAGATGTGATTCTTCACCCTCATGGAGAAAGCGGTCCAATCATCCTGGCGGTGATTCCGTGTTTCAACATTGGCGCCCACCGAGTATATGCTATACACTTGTTGATCACATCTCGTTCTATCCTGGGATCTTCAGATCTGTGTTCTTAGAGTCACACTCTCGATCTTCGAATGGAGAAACCTCACAGATCTGTGTTACTTTTCTCTAGCTAACATTCTAGATCTGTGTTTTTCACTTGATCCACACAAGATTTTAGTGCCTAAAACCCCTCAGATCTACATTTGTTTGAAATGGGGGTCACAACCTTATGTACAAGAGAGCTTAGATCTGTTGCCGTAAGCTCAGATCTGTTGCCGTACAAGACTTTCTCAAGTTATAATTTTGAGATCCAAGTTTTGTGGGTTTTAATGCCTCCGCTAACAAGGATTAGCCATCATTTATAAAAGAAAACCGGGTAAGTTTTTTACACTTATTTTCTTTGATGCAAGCCTCTATTAAAGCAAGGTATGACAAAAGGAAAAGAAAACCGGATTCCTTTCTTACGTCACCTTTAGAGGCCCTAAATTCTCAAAATGGCTATCAGTTTATTATTTAATAATATTCGACAGTTTATGGAGTGTGACGACAGTGGGTTAAATACTTTGATTTTTGTCTTAATAGATCAAAGTCCTTTCAACTTTCAAGATATTTTTGATTATTAAATAATAAAAAATACAAAGCATTTACAGCTGTAAACAATTTAAAAAAAAACACAGCTGTACACAACTAAATAAAGTTGTCTGACATGTCACATGTGCCTGCACATTTTTGTCCTCACCTGGAAATTAGAGCATCTCTTCTCTGTCTTCTCACTTTCAAGGTAACAACATCAATTTGGTCTTCACCTTTAAAAACCAATAAGACAACCATAGTTTCACAATGGGTTTTTGTTAAGTGTCGAATTGTTTTACATAAAATCCGCAGCCATGCGAGCACACCAAGACTGTCGTCTCACTCCGCTGTCGCGCGAGTGCACCACGCCTGCTGGTCCCACTCCACCGCGCGAGCACGCCGCCGCGGGTCTTCTCAGCTGCGCGAAACATATTCCGTCGTTGCGCGAACACACGCCGCCGCCGCGGTCTTCTCAACTGCGCGAAACATACTCCGCCGCTGCGCGAACACACTCCGCCGCCGCGGGTCTTCTCAGCTGCGCGAAACATACTCCGCCGTTGCGCGAACACATTCCGCCGCCGCAGATCTTCTCAGCTGCGCGAAGCATACTCTGCTGTTGCGCGAACACTCTCCGCCGTTGCACGAACACTCTCCGCCGCGCGGGTCATCTCAGCTGCGCGAGCATACCCCGCCGCGCGAGTAGTCTCCGTTGCGCGACAATTACTCCACCGCACACGTGATGCGGGAGACCTCCTCCGTCGTGCATTCCGTTTGTCGCGCGCCTGCCGGGAATCTCATGTTTGGGTGGGTGGCGGAAAGAAACGACAGAGCTTGTCTTGTGCTTTAAGTTTTTCCTCAAAAAGCTAATGTATCCCTCACTTGGGACAAGCATCCTTATATAAAAACCCAAGAAAAAAAAAAGAAAGAAAGAAAGAAAGAAGATAGTGTAATTTGACAAATTACTTTTTTGTGCCAGAAGAAAGCACGTGTTATGTCATAACTATTAAAATAAAGCATGTCAGAAACATATCTTCATTCGTTGGTGTGTGAGCCTTGTCCACTATCGCGCAACCCACTACTTTATGCGAATATTAATATGACAATAGAACTTGACAAAAAACATCTAATTCATTCAGTTACTTAATACACACACTAAAGCTTCAAAGCTATGGCATATTATTATTTTTCAAACTTTGTTGCACGTGCTTTAGTCTACACACTTTCATATTTTCCAAGTTTGCTCCTTGAGGTTTGAGTTAACTTCAATATTGACTACCTTTAAGGGATTCGTTGGATCCTATGATGCTCAACACATCTTACAAAGTATTTACTATATCACTTATAACTGCATTTCTAGTGAATTAGATGTTTATTGGCAAGTGGGCCTGGATTTTTAAATTGAATAAAATATGTACACTACATCACAATTGCTTTGACCAGTCGGCGCATACGAACTCCACTTTAGCGCAACCGGGTTCACAGTTTTCTCTGTATTACCAGAGTTTTAAGCCCACCGGCAGACGCGCAACCACTTCCGTCCCTACATATGGTGGACAAGCTCCTTCTCTGTTGCACGAGCATACTTCGTGGCACGGGTAAACTCTGTTGCACAAACATACTCCGTCAAACGGGTAAACTCCGTAGCGCGAGCATACTCCGCCACACGGGTAAACTCCGTTACACGAGTATATTCCGTCGCGCGAGTAACGTCTGTATCACGAGTATACTCCGTCGCACGGGTAAACCCTGTAGCGCGAGCATACTTGGCCGCGCAAGTACTCCGTCACGCGGGAAAGCTACGTTATGCGAGTAAACTACTGCCTCTAACGAACAAGCTTTACCGCGCGGGTGAACCCCACCTGCACCAGAAAAACAATAGTAGGAAGAGCCCCCTCCGCGCGGGCAAACCCCAACTTATCCAGGCGGGGCTTCGTCCTTGACCAGTTGAGCACGCACACCCAAGGCAGCTTCATAAAAATTATTACTCGACAACCATGTCTTTGGTGGACATGAAAGTATAGGTCATCTCTGCAAATACTTATTTCAATGTATAAGGGTGGACCCACCATCCCAAAAGATAACGATCAAAATAAAAATGGTCTAAAAGCTATAAATGGCGTTATTAATCTTGAGATGCATGCGTAAACCAACAATTAGTGGTTTTCGCTTTATTTGTGGGTGTAGCCATTGGATCTGTGACAAATAAAAAGCAAAAAATTAAGATTTTATTGCTACCCGTACATAAATGAGTCCGGGCCTTAGGTTTAAACAAATACGCGACATACACGTTATATGATGTATGTCTAAATATTATACACAAATTGCTTATCTGCAATCAATATTTTGGTTCAATGCTTCTAACATTTGTTTAGCAGCAATAAAGAGAGACTAGCATGGTGTAACATAAAGTTGGAAGGTCAAAATTGCTTTCACATATTATGGAGTTTGGATGCATAGAACGAACTCTTCCTAAGAGCAAGGTTTCGGTACAATGCTTTCATATATCAAATCCTTTGTTATAATATACCTTGTTGACTTGTTTGCAGGACAAAAAATATACGAGCACGTAAGTCGCCATACGCGCATGCTCATTTACATACGAGCACGCCGGTCTCCATACGAGTCTGCTGCCCTACATACGAGCATCTCAGCCTCCATGCGAGCCTGCTGCTCTACATACGAGCACGTAAGTCGCCACGCGCGCATGCTCCTTTACTTATGAGCGAGCACACATGCGCTAGCGCACATGCTCCTCTACATACGAGCACGTAAGTCGCCACGCGCGCATGCTCCTTTACTTACGAGCGAGCACACATGCGCTAGCGCGCATGCTCCTCTACATACGAGCACGTAAGTCGCCATCCGCGCATGCTCCTTTACATACGAGCACGCTAGTCTCCGTGCGAGACTGCTGCTCTACATATGAGCACATAAGTCGCCATCCGCGCATGCTCCTCTACACATGAGCACGTAGGTTGCTATACGCGCATGCTTTTTTGACATATAAGCACGCCAGTCTCCGTGTGAGACTGTCGCTCTATATACGAGCATGCAAGTCGCTATCGCACATGCTCCTTTAGAGATGAGCACGCCAGTCTCCAGGCGAGCTTGCTGCTACACATGCAAGCATGCTAAGCTCCATGCGGCCCTGCTGCCTTTACATAGGAGTGTGTATGTCGCGCGCGCGCATGCTTAGCCATATATGAAAACGCTTACAAAACGTAAACTGAGCTACAAATGCACGCATCATTTTGGGTATACGCAAAAACACATTGGCTAAAATAAAGTTTCTTTTACACCTACACTCTTCAAGACAAGCCACTTCTCCTTGCTTCACGCCACATTGTTGTTGTGGCACAGCGGGGGATTAGTGCAGGCTCGGGTTTCCACTTCATTATCCTGACGCAACTTTATGCCAATTCTCATTCGCGATGACCTGACTCAAATTGGATTAACACGTGAAAATATTGTAGACAACAGTTTACAAAGATTTAAACGCCAGGTATACGTATTCCATAAGGTTAAACACGCGCGCATCTTGCGTTAACCAACAGAAGTCACACCAAATGGTGAATATTTTACAGTAACCACACGACTGTGTGCGCACCGCTAAAGCTGGGCCACACTCGAAAATCATCCGAAGGGAAGACACTCATCTAGTCCAGAATTCCACACACTTGCCACCCGCGCGTGGGAGCAACACTGGACTAGGGGGGACCTGAAGGGGTATGGTCCCAAATGCTGCATCAGTCATACGCACGTTGGACCCTAACCACACTCAACCGTCAAGACTCAGCCCGTTCCAAGACTCGTGCACAAGACCTAACCTCGTACGCGCAACCTTAACAAGCTCATGGTAATGCGCCAGTACAAATGGCAACTGACTGCAACCAATCAGCATGCGCCAGGTTTGCCCAACCAATTTCCACGATGAACAATCGTGGGATATTCACTGTCCCATTATCTCTACTCACAGCTGAAGGCAGACGCAACAAGCATGTCCAGCAATTTTCCCACACTCGGGCGACAGGTAAGCTTAAAATTCAATCTTTACTTTCATGCACTCCTATCAAGTCTAGTACTCCTCCCACGCTTGCACGCGGGAGCAGCACTAGACTGGGGGACATGATGGGATATGGTATTAGACCCAGCCCGAACGACCGGACATATCCGTTACTTATCGCCTTTTATTATAATATTTATTATTATTGCGTACTAACCCGCGAAGCCTAGTGCGTTGTAGTTTACACTACACTAGGTTGTGGGCTTGTAGAGATAACCCCTAACTGGGCCTGGCCCATTGAGGTTAGGGGAGGCCTATATCTCCTATATAAAGAGGTGTTCACCTCATTATTAGGGCATAAGATATGGAGCCACCACACTTTTGTTACTGGAAACAGGGGATTCTTTCCCCTACCGGTCATCTCTACAACTCCACTTTCTTGTCTTCTCCATTGCAGATCTAGGTTCGAGAGGAAGAACAAGATGTGATTCTTCACCCTCATGGAGAAAGCGGTCCAATCATCCTGGCGGTGATTCCGTGTTTCAACATTAAGTTTATCATGGGCTGCAAATTATTCTAATTGGACAAATTGAGAAGGTTTGGGCTGTAAAGAAACAAGTTTGAATTAGGCTGCGATTTGGGTCAACCATAAATTTAGACAAATACTTGTTTAAACAAAGCTTGCATCAGTGTTATTTTTAAGATACATTCTTTTTTAATGTCGGTGAAACCAGCAGTGGAGGTGAAGGCTAGTGTGGTGTTTGATGTGACAATGTACGGTTGTTCGGTTAGAACGATGGTTGGAGAGTGGTGGTCACCGGTGGTGTGTACAGGTGTTGTATGAGGTGGACGATGGTTTGTGGGTGATGAATGATGGGTACAAGGGTAGAAGGTCGAGATGGTTCTGGGTGAAAGATTTTGAATAGGTTGTGTTTCAAGTGGTGGTTGGGTGGTGCAATGGTGGTTGGTTGGGGATGCAGAAGGTAGATGTTTTTTTTCCGGTGGTAAACGATGGTTGAGGTGGTTGATGGTGGTGCTTTTATTTTGGTATAGATGGTTAGTGGTGGAGGTTTATGTTGTCGGAGGTGGTGGTGATTCTTGACGGTGGTTTGTATACAGTGGAGGTTGGATGAGTGTTGTTTGGAACTAGTTGTTATTGGTGTTTGGAGGTGACCTGTGGTGGTTATGGTGGTCAACCATTTTTCGAAAACCAGAAGACAAACTAAATAAATAAATAAATAACTTTTTTGAAAATGACAGGGACGCAGAGGAAACAAGTGAAAAAGCAACGGAGTTAGCTCCAGGCACTCAAAGTATAACGCTTTTCAAACCACGAGGACACATGTTTTCAAAGTTTTCATCGGGGGACTCAAGTTGACGTGGCCCCTACTTGATTACTAAGTAAATTAGTAATCAAGTTGACAAAAGTCATGATTTGATAATTATGTTTATCCAGATATCGCTTAACTTCTAATACCTTCTTGATATTTGCTTCCAACGTTCCTTCAAGGTCTTTCATACCCAATAACACTCGCACCTCTTTGACCTTAATTCTTGGACTTACCTTTATTATCTACTGGTTGCTTTTCCCTAGTTATAACTCTTCTAGTTTCGGGATTAGCCATTAGAGAATTGTTTAGAACTACATTACCCGGTTTTGAATGGGAATCAACTTGTGCTTTCTCAACTTCATGACCAACCATCATGGTATTCAAAGTGACTATTCTTCCATTCAAGCTAGATGCACGCTCCCTCTCGAACCTTACTCCTCTATGCGGGTCAATTGAATGTTGCATGAAAACTTCGACATCAGCCTCGTTGGTTTGTTGACCTTCGTATTTTTTAATTCTAATTGATTCTTTATCATGATAAATTGTGATATAATAAATAGCTTTCTATTCGCGCGATTCACCAATGTGGTTTCTCTATCATCTAGTTCGGTAATGACCACATTTTGATTATCCGTATTGTCTACTTCAACCATAATTTTCCCATCATCTGGATTTAAAATAACAATAAATAATTCTAAGATTGTCAATTGATCTGACCTGGGCACTACCTCCGGTCAACAAACATGAGTCTACATCAAACCATTCATTTAACACATTCGGTTTGGATTCAGTAGTGAGCGTAAAAGAATATTCTTCTTTCACCTCAGCCATATATGGCTCCACATCCCACGGTTCTTCTTTGTTAACCCTAATTGCATTTCCTTCCTCCTTAAGCCGCCGACAGTCTTTTTTCCATAGTATTTTTTTTGTCCACAACTAATGGAAATGGTTTTAGTCGATGCTTTGATTGTTTTTCTCTGTTCTCTTCGTTTGTTGTATCTTCTTTAGAATTTTTTGTTTGGTTGTCTCAGCCCTTTCTATTCAATTATTTATTCTTGCTTTGGACACTTTTATCCTGATACTTATCCTTTCCTTTCGTATCATTACGATTCTAGTTTTTGATGAACCTATTCTTTTCCTTTCTCCCCACGTATAGGGCTTCAGCCTCGTTTTTAATGAATACCCCAGCTAATAGTTTTGACTAGGCTTCTTGTCCGGCAAGGATATTCTCGAACTTAGTTATACCCATGGATGGGTCGCCCATCCACGGATAGAGGTAACGAAGCTGTGATACTTTGTCATTAAACCATGGATAAGTATCTGCTTCAAATGAACATGGCTAACGCGAGACTGTGGATCGAGTTCTCCAATTTCATGACATAGGATTTCAAATTTTTGGAAGTACTGTGAAATCAAAAGATCACCTTGGGATGTTGCTGTCGCAACCCCCGTCACCTAACAAACCTGGGAACGTGCGGCCACGGCCAGTTTGGGTGGTATCTGTACTTTATTCATTTTGGCAGCGAAATTACATCAGGACCGTAGTTAGGAATTATTTTATCAGAGTAAAATACCACACTTTCATAATATTAAACACGTGGGAATAATCCCAAGTTCTAAGTACACACATTTTCATAGGGATAAACCCTATTTTATTTAATAAATCATCTCGTTATTTTTAGGTAACTTTATTGCCACTTTTCCAACCCTTCAGTGTTTCCAGCTGGCTTCTATTTGGCTTTCATATTTTGTTACCTGAAACGCGTTAAAAACATTTTGTCAGTGGGAAAATACTGGTGAGTGAATCCCAGTTTAATCAAGTTTAATAAAGACCATTGTACAATATTGAGGGCGGTCGCGCAATTACATTTGTTTCCATCTATTCAGTTACCACCCACGTACTGTCAACCCGACTTGTGGTCATGTTACTCCTTGCAAGGTATTAACAAATTTTGTATACAAAACCCCAACATACCGACGATAATTGTAGAATACAAATACTCAATAACTGTTTAATATATCATTAATTGTGTGAGGTTTTGTAAAAACAATTTGCAAAAAGGAGATTACTCACATTGCTGTATTAGGTTTCCTTTAAGAGTTTCCTGGTAATTATCTATAATTTACACAAATACACACGTGTTAGTATAATAACCCAATATTTATATTAATGATACCCTCCCGAGACGGCATTCCAACGACTACGTCGGGCAGAACCACGACAGCCGTTACGGAACCCTGGATTAATCGGGCAGCGTATCTAATACGTAACCGGGGTTATAATACTTATAACGGGGCAGAACTTTGCTATTTTAGTGGGTATAATACCCGAGGATTACTTCCACACTTAAGAAATTCGAGAAAGAAAAAGGAAATGAGCGATCGGAGACTTAAGCCGATGCCCTCAATTTATAGGGCTGATCTTTGGTTCCGTCGCGCCCCGCGTAGCATTCCTCCAGGGCTTACGCGGCCCGCGAGGCTCCCTAGGGTAGGCCCTAGGGTTGCTGATTCGACTTGTAGCCTCTACACGCGTCTCAACACGTGGCGTCCTAGGGTTTCGGCCTGATCCCTTGCTGTCGCGGCCCGCGTAGGCAGTAACCAAGGGCTACGCGCCCTGCGAGAGACCATGAAAATTTGTTTTTATTTAATTTTTGATAAAATAAAGGTATTCGGGGTCCGTTTTTGCGTATGGGGTGTATTTTAAGACATATTGGGATATTTTAATATATATTTTAGGGCGTCGAAAATATTTAGGAGGGTTGTTATATCCTCCCCACCTTATTTTAGAGCTCGTCCTCGAGATCTACTAGAATAGGTGTGGATATTTCCTTTGCATTTCTGATTCAAGTTCCCATGTATATTCTGGTCCTCTTTTGGAGTCCCATTTCACTTTGACCAGAACTAATCTCTTGTGTTTGAGGTTTTTAACTTTCCTGTCTTCAATTTGTAGAGGCTTCTCTACAAACTTTAACTGCTCATTTACCTCTATGTCTTTAAGAGGCACTACCAGTGATTCATTAGCTAGGCATTTCTTGAGATTAGATATATGAAATACATCATGTATTCCTGCCATTTCCTCTGGCAGTTGTAGCTGATAGGCTACAGGTCCTATTCTTCTAATAATGTCAAAAGGTCCAACATACTTGGGACTTAGCTTTCCCCTCTTGATGAATCTTACTACTCCTTTCCAAGGAGAGACTTTTAATAACACTTTGTCTCCTACCTGAAACTCCAACGGTTTTTGTCTGTTATCTGCATAGCTCTTTTGTCGATCACGTGCTGCTTTCAGTCGTTCCTTGACTTGAATGATCTTGTCGGTTGTCTCTTGTACTATTTCAGGTCCAGATAATTGCTTTTCTCCTATCCCTGCCCAACAGACTAGGGTTCGGCATTTTTCGTCCATAAAGTGCTTCGAAGGGTGCAGCATTGATACTTGTGTGATAACTATTATTGTAAGAAAATTCTATCAATGGTAAGTGATTGTCCCAATTTCCTCCGAAATCATTTACACAAGCTCTAAGCATGTCCTCCATTGTCTGAATTGTCCTTTCACTTTGTCCGTCTGTTTGAGGATGATAAGCGGTGCTTAGATTCAACTTGGTTCCCATTGGTTTTTGGAAACTTGCCCAAAAATGAGAGGTAAAACGACTATCTCTGTCAGAAACAATTGATAAAGGAATTCCATGCAATGAAACTATTTCATTTACATACAATTTAGCTAATTGTTCCATACTGAAAGTTTCCTTCATTGGTAGGAAATGAGCTGACTTAGTTAGCCTGTCTACAATCACCCAGATTGTATCATTACCTTTTCTTGTTTTGGGTAATTTGGTAACAAAATCCATTGTTATTAATTCCCATTTCCAAACTGGCATTTCTAACTGCTGTAACAAACCTGAGGGTTTCGGGTGTTCAGCTTTAACTTGTGAACAAGTTAAACACTTAGAAACATAAGCAGCTATATCCTTTTTCATTCCTATCCACCAAAAATTCTTTCTTAAATCCTGATACATCTGATCACTTCCAGGATGCATCGTATACTTAGACTTATGAGCTTCTTCTAATATACGGTGGCGTAGGTTTCCTAATTTAGGTATCCATATTCTTTTCTTATGGAATCTCCAAATTCCATCTGTTCCTCATTCTAATTCCTTAATCATTCCTTTTACTTTTTCAGTATCATCCTTGATTACTGGTTCTTGTGATTTTCTAATTTGCTCATTTAAATCTACTTGTAGATTTAACTTAAGAGAACGTACCCTTTTTGGCTTTTCATGATACTTTTGACTTAAAGCATCAGCCACTACATTTTCCTTTCCTGCATGATACTGGATATTACAATCATAATCACTAAGAATCTCCATCCAGCGTCTTTGTCTCATATTCAACTCTTTTTGCCCGAAAACATACCTTAAACTCTTATGATCGATGAAAATGGTAAACTTACTACCGTAAAGGTAGTGTCTCCAAATTTTAAGGGCAAAAATTATGGCTCCTAATTCTAGATCACGGGTTGAATAATTCTCTTCATGATTCTTAAGTTGTCTAGATGCGTAAGCTATAACCTTTTGGCGTTGCATCAATACACATCCATAACCTAACTTAGAAGCGTCACAATAGACTACAAAGTCTCCAGTTCCTTCTGGTAACGCTAGTATGGGTGCATGGGTTAGTCTTTGCTTAAGAATTCTAAAGGCTTCTTCCTGTTTTGGTCCCCATTCAAACTTAATAGATTTACAGGTTAGCTTAGTTAAGGGAATGGCTATTCTAGAAAAATCTCGAATAAATCTTCTATAATAACCGGCCAATCCTAAGAAACTTCTAACCTCGGTTGGTGACTCAGGGGTTTTCCATTTAGTAATTGCCTCGATCTTGGTGGGATCCACATGAATTCCTTCGTGATCAACTAAATGTCCAAGAAACTGTACCTGTTCTAACCAAATTTCGCACTTTGAAAACTTAGCATAAAGCTTTTCTTTCCTTAATAAACTTAAAAGTGCGTGCAAATGCTCTGCATATTCCTTCTTATTCTTAGAGTAAATAAGAATATCATCTATAAAGACAATTATGAATTTATCCAAATATGGCTTACATATTCGGTTCATCATGTCCATAAATGCAGCTGGGGCATTGGTTAAACCAAATGGCATGACAGTAAATTCATAATGGCGATACCTTGTTCTAAATGCGGTCTTAGGAATGTCCTCTTCCTGTACCTTTAGTTGATGATATCCTGACCTTAAATCGATTTTTGAGAAAAATCGAGCTCCTTGCAATTGATCGAACAGATCGTCGATTCTTGGTAATGGATACCGATTCTTAATCGTGACCTTGTTCAATTCACGGTAGTCAATGCACATACGCATCGATCTGTCTTTCTTTTTAACGAATAAGATCGGTGCTCCCCATGGCGATGAGCTTGTTTGTATGAATCCTTTCTCTAACAGTTCATCTAATTGTTTCTTCAGTTCCTGCATTTCTGCGGGTGCCAAATGGTAAGGTGCTTTGGCAATCGGTGCTGTCCCTGGTAGCAGATGGATTCTGAATTCAACTTCCCTGTCTGGCGGTAGTCCTGGCAATTCTTCTGGAAACACATCTGAAAATTGAGATACTACTGGAATATCTTTCAGTTCTTTTACCTTAGTGTTAGTGATTATAGAAATCAAATACACTAATAATCCTTTTCTTATATAACTTGCTGTTTTCATCACATAGATGAATTTCGTGGATCTAGATGGTTTATCTCCCTTAATTGTGATCTTTTCACCCTTTGGTGAATTTACTTGAATTGACTTTTGATCACATAAAATACTGTCTTTATTGGCTATTAACCATTCCATTCCGAATACAACATCAAATCCTGCTAGATTCATTGGATAAAGGTTTGCAATATACTTTTTGTTTAAAAATTCTATTCTTGCTCCCTGCAAGATTTCAGAAATCCTAATGGTTTCCCTATTTGCTGTCTCTACTAGACATTCTTGTGGAAGTTTAGTTAATGGTTGATTAAGAAATTTGCAAAACGAAGTATTAATAAAACTTTGGTTCGCACCAGAGTCAAATAATACTTTAGCAAAAACATCATTAACTAAAAACGTACCGGCTATCACGTCCGGAATCATCTTGGCTTCATCTGCTGTTAGAACAAATGCTCTAGCATTTTTAGTGTTCTTGTTGCCCATGGCTGGAACTAGTTTTGGACAATTCGGCTTGATGTGACCTTTTTCCACACAGTTGAAGCACATCCCATTATTAGGTTTCCTCCTGCAGTCTTCTTCCTTGTGCCCTGGTATCTTGCAGAAATTGCAGTAAGTGGAGCATTTTCCAGAATGCTTTTTCTTGCAAGCCTTGCAGTAGGGTGCAGAGGTAGAACCTACATTCCTACGGTTGGAATTTCCATAACGAAATTCTTGGGTAAGTCTCTGAGCTAGGTTCCTCCTCTGGTCTTCTTCTCGAGTTCGCACTAATTCATCTGTCAAGGTATTTACTAGTTCTACAGCTTCTTCTATGGTTTGGGGTCTAGCTGCCTTGACTACATGCCTAATCTCCCCGATTAATCCCCAGATGTAATGGGAGATTAATACTGGTTTTGGTGATGCAAGGGTTGGCACTATTCTAGCATATTCAAAGAATGTAGTAGTATAACCCTTACTATCTAATCCAGTCATTCTAAGGTTTAGGAATTTATTTGCTATATGTTCCTTTTCATTGGGAGGGCAGAATTTCCTTTCTACCATGTTCTTAAATTCCTCCCATTCCATATTGTAAACCCTATCACTTCCCCTAGACTGGAGGATGGTGTTCCACCACTCTAAGGCTGAATTCTTAAACATATTGGAGGCAAACATTATCTTATCCTCTTCCGCACATTTGCTTATTTTTAAGACAGCCTCAGTCTTTTCTATCCAGCGTAGAGTTGCAATGGGTCCTTCATTGCCCGAGAATTCTGTTGGTTTGCAGGACCAGAATTCTTTATAAGAACAACCATAAGGCATGGTTCTTCTTCTTTTGGGAATGGGCGCTTGAAGTATGGGTTCATTGTTTATGCTGTGTTCAGGTTCAGTGGGTCGTTTGCTGCTATGCCTACTTTTATTATCAGCTTCCTTAACAGTTGGAATAATAAATGACATTGCATCTATTATTCCTTGTGCCACTATGTGTTGGATGGCACTATTATCCACTTGTTTTCCATTGTTATTGTTGTTCGGATTCTCATTATTCGGGTTATTGTCGTTCTGGTTATTATCATTCTGGTTTTCCTGATTCACTTCGTTGTCCATCTGAATTTTAAACATTTACCACGTATTAATATCACAAAATAATATTTAACACAACCAATCACATAACACGCATGTTGATAAAAAATGTAGAGCATTGCGACTTACTCTTTTTATATATAATATGCATCTAATACAAACCAGAACTGAAAATTTAAAATTACAATACAACTGAAATAAAAATTATACTACTAGTAGTAGGCATCCGTAGTTTTTTTTTCAAACATACACGCATATTATATATTATTATATTATATTATTATTATTATTATTATTATTATTATTATTATTATTATTACCACCTCCACTATCACCTTCACGGATATGGATTCATCCAGAAATCCATATTGCGCTCGTCGTACATCTAGACGAGTCGCTCTCCGACCTGCCTCATTCTCTCGCTACTTTCTAAAATCTCTTCTCCGAAAGTTCGGAGCTCTTGCACATTTTCTACACTCATTGGGGGTGCAGGTGCTGGGGTTGGGTTTGGGAATTGGGGTGCGGGTTCCTGGTACGGGTAAGGATTCTCTAAAATTTCCCTAATGAATACATCGTTATCGTAGTAGGGATCTAGAGGGTCCAAACCTGGGTAGGCTCCTAGATTCGGCATGGGTTCATTTTCTGCTATTTGGTATCGTTGCACATAATCCCTATTGTCATCCCACCATGGATCAAAATCTGGATCTAAGGGATTGGGTGCTGGTACCCTAGGTATCTCTTTTGGGTTAAAATCATGCATTTCAACTTGATTTTCTGTGTTGTTTTCTATTTCCATTGGCTGAGCAGGGAATAGTGGTAGTGGTTGGGGTGATATCAGTTGCTCCAGATTAGGGTCGGCTGCTGTGGTTGCTAGGATATGAAAGTTTGCTAAACCCCTATTAATCATATCCTGGGCGTGGGCATCTGTCTCTCTTTTAGCGGCTGCTAGGGCTCTCTGCTGTTGCAACTTTTTCATTCGTTTCCTATGTTCATGTGCTCCCCTACTGAACCATCATCTCTTTCTAGGAGGGAATGGCTCTTCAGACTGAGCCTTAAACACGAATATTCCTACTTCATTATCAGCAGAATACCCTGAGAGGGCAGGCTGTGAAGAGGCACATTCGCTTCTAGGCGAACCAGACAACTGACAGTACGCGTCGGATGGTCCTTGGTCGCTCATACTGTAAACTAACAAATAGTCAAATAACACATAACAATAATATAAAATTATGCACGTAGTTCCGTAATTTATTTCCTAATACTTGGGATAATATCTTAGTGTCAGCAGAACACTTTTATGGCTGAATCAGTGGCTTAGCTCTGATACCACCTTCTGTCGCAACCCCTGTCCCCTAACAAACCCGGGAACGGGCGGCCGCGGCCAGTTTGGGTGGTATCTGTACTTTATTCATTTTGGCAGCGGAAATTACATCAGGACCGTAGTTAGGAATTATTTTATCAGAGTAAAATACCACACTTTCATAATATTAAACACGTGGGAATAATCCCAAGTTCTAAGTACACACATTTTCATAGGGATAAACCCTATTTTATTTAATAAATCATCTATATTAATGATACCCTCCCCGAGACGACATTCCAACGACTACGTCGGGCAGAACCACGACAGCCCTTACGGAACCCTGGATCAATCGGGTAGCGTATCTAATATGTAACCGGGGTTATAATACTTACAACGGGGCAGAACTTTGCTATTTTAGTGGGTATAATACCCGAGGATTACTTCCATACTTAAAAAAATCGAGAAAGAAAAAGGAAATGAGCGATCGGAGACTGAAGCAGATGCCCTCAATTTATAGGGCTGATCTTTGGTTCCGTCGCGCCCCACGTAGCATTCCTCCAGGGTTACGCGGCCCGCGAGGCTCCCTAGGGTAGGCCCTAGGGTTGCTGATTCGAATTGTAGCCTCCACACGGGTCTCAACACATGGCGTCCTAGGGTTTCGGCCTGATCCCTTGCTGTCGCGGCCAGTGTAGGCAGTAGCCAAGGGCTACGCGCCCCGCTAGAGACCATGAAAATTTGTTTTTATTTAATTTTTGATAAAATAAAGGTATTCGGGGTCCGTTTTCGCGTATGGGGTGTATTTTAAGACATATTGGGATATTTCAATATATATTTTAGGGCGTCGAAAATATTTAGGAGGGTTGTTATAGTTGCCATTAGTTCACATTCGGCTAGTTGCTGTCAAGTCTCGTTGTTCTTCGTGAACAGTATTTCTAGCATATCCCACACTTGTTTTGGGTATTCGAGTTCATGAATGTGATCAAAATCAGCATCATCGATTGTTGTCTTGATATTAACATCATCCAATCCACTTCTACATGCCACTTTCCGATAACACCATTGATATAGTTTGTGGGTTGTCTCATCTCGTTACCAATCGTTACCTGCCAAAGATCTTAACCTTGAAGATACGATTTGATGCACGTCAAGTATTGTTTGTAGTTGCTTTGATTCAATTTCTTCATTCTTCCTACGACCTGTAACTTTTCCGGTGTTTTGATTTCTTGATGTTGTGTTTTATCAGTTAGTGGTTTCATCACAATGTGTTTTAGCAGTTACTGGTTTCAGTTACTGGTTTCAGTTACTGTTTCATCACAATGTGTTTTATCAGTTACTGGTTGCTATGATTTTTGGCTTTCTTGATGTTGTGTTTTATCAATTACCGGTTTCATCACAATGTGTTATACCAGTTATGATTCATGAATGGCATGTTCTTTTGTATTTTATCTACTATTTCATCACAATGTGTTTTATCAATTACTGGTTGATGTAATTTTGGCATTCTTGATGTTGTGTTTTCTCAGTTACTGGTTTCATCACATTGTGTTTTATCAGTTACTGGTTGATATTGTAACACCCCGTGTTTCGAAAGTCAAAGTCAACATTGAAGTCAAAGGAAGAAAGGATTGCTAATTGCGATCTGTCTCTCCTTGCTCAATTCCTGTTTTGACTTCTTTGACTTGTAAATAGTATATTTTATTTTCGCTTTAGTTGTATTATGTGGAGTATCTATTAATAATCGCATATTAATCGCTATTTATCGCTGTTTAATCGCTTTATCGCTATCGCAATCACACTCGCAACTTGAATTACGCATTTTGGTTACTGGTATACGTGTGTGTGTGCCTTATGTGTTACTTGTGCATGTTTATTTATGTTATGTTGTGGTAATCAATCGAAATGCAATCGAACTCAATCGCAATCGAAATGGTATGATAATTGGTGGAAAAGAGATAGTGCGAGATATGAGTAGTTGGGATTAAAAGTAATTTGACTAGGAAACTCTATCGCATCACAACGCTCGCAATCGAAATCGAAATCGAAACATCAAAACTCGTCGCACCGAACACTCGAACGAGGTGACTGATCGACCAGGCGACCAGCCGTTCAACCAGCTGACCGATCGGACTGCCGTCCGATCGGACTGCCGTCCGATCGGACAGCCGTCCGATCGGACAGCCGTCCGATCGGACAGCCGTCCGATCGGGCTGCCTAACCGTTTGACCAGCCCCCTTTCCACTTTGGGTAACCTTATAAGTACCCCTTGTCACTTTGAAACTTTCTACTTTTGGCAAGAGACGTCCGACCAGCTCGTTTTCGTCACTTTTCTTCAGATTTCTCACGATTCCGGTAAGATCTCGTCCTAAATCTTGTACTTCCTTAATCTACACGCACTCCTACACCTTTTTATCTTTTGAATCTTAACTTTTAACCGTGAAATCATCAAGATTCAAGGTGTTCTAGGATGACGTCATCATGTGTTCTTGAAGAACTTCATGTTGTGGCCTCAATCCACCATGAACAACTTAGATCTAACCGATTTCCACATAAACAAACAAAGATCTTTCATAGATCTAAACATATTCACAATGAAAAGGAGTGAAAGATGGTTTTTAACTTTCTTTCAACTCTTTTACACTCAATGCACTCAAAACCGATAGAATCGGAACTTGTGCCGGCTTACTACTCATTATTGTGGTTGTGTTGATTCAAGATCCGCATTCTATACACGAGATTATTGATTCCGGGTTAAACGTGGAACGTCGACTCGAACCGTCCACTGATCGGGTTTGGGCGATTCCTGTCCGATCAGGAGCACTAAGTATTGACGAGGTTTCTGTTGCTTAACACGTTACCAACATATCTCGATAAAACGACAAACTATCAAAAACAACCAAGTGTAAGACGAACAGGTTAACCAGGACGGAGTGCCGTCTGAACGGACTGCTGTCCGAACGGACAGCCAACCCGTACGACTTGCACCTTGGTCCCACACTTAACCATTTTGCCAACACTTGAAGTCTGAATGTTGAACGAATTGCTGTCGAATCGGACTACCTTCCGAACGAACTTCCAATCGAATCATGAGACATTCGAACCTCAACACTAAACAATTTTCAACATGTTCAATGCACCAAGGATGCCACCCGACTGAACGACCGTCCGATCGAGTGACACCCTGCTGTGAACTTGTTCTCATAGAAGTGCCCAACCGAACGGGTTGCCGTCCGATCGAACGACCGTCCGATCGACCGACCTGAAAGGTAGAGGTACTTCAATGTCTTCAAAATGCTACAACGAAAACTTCAAAAGTCAAGCCATCATACACAAACACATCCTTCCCAAAGGAAGACACAATCCACTCGAACAGTCATCCGACCGGATGACCGTCCGCACGGACTACCACTCGCACGACTGGCTGTCCGATCGGACTATCATCCGAACGGACTGCTGTCCGAACCACTTGTACTTTGCATCGTTTTGCGCATCACTTATCGTTATACTATCAATCTGTTCAGGCTAACCCTACTCTCTAGCGCTCCCTTCAATCCATCAATCGCTGTGAGTATACTCGATCCCTTTTTGCTTTACGCACTTTTGGGTATTACATACGTTACTTATACAAAATCACATCGAACACACTATGCAATACTTTAAACGCTAACCGTTACCGCATGTTATACGTGACTTAATGAATGCTTGTTTGTTATGTTTACACATGGAATGCTGTCTACCTGCCTTAGCAACGGTAATACTATTAGTTTGGACTCAGCACCCGTTCACTCGGGGGTTGTTAAGCACAATTACCTACATGGCTCACAGTGGTGAGAATGTATCGCGAACTGCCTTGGGCAGTCAACCCGCAGTCATTGGTATCGATAGGTTCATGTCGATAACTAACATGCCTCATTTCACTCTGTGTACGTGCTAGTTATGCGTAACGCTTTCGAACTCTATATGCTATTATCAAACTTGTATGCTCACCTTTACACTATGTGTATTGACTGTTACTTTAACGTATGTGACAGGTGCTTAAGTTGTTTTTTATGCTTAGCTTGCTGTGAACTTGAGGCAAGGAAAGGTCTACGATGCCCTCTGTGCTGTGATGAAATCGAGGCTAGGAAAAGAGGTCCTAGAAACCAATAAATAAACTATCTATGTATAAATCTGAGTTATCGGAACAGAACTACTTGACTAGATTTTGTCTGTAATAATTATATTATCACTTATGACATGGTATGGGACATGTTGCTTTAAATATTTGGTAAATATAGTTGTTATGGAAACTTCTGGACAATATGTTTCGCTCAGTGCCATACCCCGATGTTTTCGCCATCGGTTGGGGTGTGACAGATTGGTATCAGAGCCATAACTATAGGGAATTAGGCAAGACTCAACCTAGTCCGGGTCGAAGTCTTAGAGACCTAGTCTATAGTTAGGAACCAATAGACCGACTTGTGCATATCCGTTAGGGATTATGTATGAGCTTACTGCCATTTCTCGCTATTCTCGCCTATGCTACACTATCACTGCACTCGAATTTTCAAAATATGAATGAGCGATTAGGTCGAGATTAGGTGTGAAAACCGCAAACTCTCGACTGAATTGCTTGATCAACCCGCATTTCATCTATAAACACAAGAATTTGCGTCGAATCAGGAGTGAGATCCATACTTTGACGCATAATTCTCTTTTATTTTATTTTATCAAAACAGGAACGAAGTTGTTAAGCCACGGGTGAAACCCTAACCTTGACGACTTGTTCCGACTTTTACTTGGTTTTACAAAACTCTCACCAAAGTCTCGACGGACTCCAACGACCTGAAGTCACGGTGTGACTAACGGGATGTGTGTCAAATGCCCAAGAATCAAGGCAAAAGCACAGTCCTGAAGGTCAAAATGTGTACAACAAGTCCTTGGGAATAATCGAATCACTTTGGGTAGTCGAAGTCTAATAGCAGCAGACAGTCTATTCCTCGATTTTATGTGTTTCGATTCTGAGCCCGCAACTGCTGACTCTGATGATTCGTTGATTTTTTGTGTTTGTATGTGTATTTACCTGCTTCTGTAATTAATTTTGGAGATTTATTCGATTTCTCTTTCACATCGATCGACACGCACGACTCGCACTGCACTTCTATCTCAAAACGCTGACAAATCGCTAAAATATGGACGGCCTTATGCTATGATACGCTTATACTATACTACTCGATAAGTTATTCGCGATCGCAATTCTTGAACGCGCATAGACCTTAGATGATAGATGTAGTCAGAATACTCCCCGTGTCCCTATATGCATCTGGTGATTTCGTGCTTATGTGCTTCTGTGCTCTACGTGCTTACGTGATTATGTGCTTCTGTGTTTATGAGAATCTGTGATTATGTGCCTATGTGTTTATGTGATACATGTTTCACTGTGTTCCTGAGCTTTAGTAAGTATTAGACGTTTGGGGTGAGATTCGATTATGACGTGTCTGAGACCTGTGATGATGTCTGTTGTAGACAATGTCAACTGGACCATCATCTGGATCCCGTCACCCACGACTCTCTCGTCAAGAACAGAGGGACAAACGCCTTGCTGCCATCCTCGCGAAACAAGTGGCCAAGGTTGTGCCTCAGATCGTGAGTGAAATTTACGAGAATGTTAGCAAATCGTCTGAGGAGTCGAAACCGAAACTCCTAAAGTTGCTACTAAGATTGCTTTCAGCTTCAAGCAGTTCAAGGCTTGTGGTCCGAAGGAATTCACTGGAGAAGATGGCCCGACGGCTATGTTTCAATGGTTCGATTCCATCGATGTCACGGCGCCCGGCCCGGTGTGACCCGGTCCAGGAGCCGCGGGCAGAAAACCCGTGGTATTTATTATTTGAGTTGACAGCAGAAGATTAACAGGATCTTTTTAGAATTTGAAAATACCCAATTTATTTATTTCACAATTTGGGGACAACATTCATAATTTACAGTAAAGGTGATTCCTCAAGGAAATCCCCTATTTTACAAAAAAGATGTTTATTTATTTTATTGAGCCACTTCTTCAAGCTTGGAGTGCTACACGACACTTTTTCCTGGATCACAGCAGATCACCTGAAACATGTTTTAAAAAGGTTTTATCAGCAGGGAAATACTGGCGAGTCATTCAAGTTGCACAAAACGACACATTGTTATAATCTACAGTATTAAGGGTGATTACAATGTTTTTATCAATCAATTACCCCAAATCGGTATTTGTCACTTGACAGTATCAGTGACTATGGTCAGATCACCCATTGGCTAACCCGTTGTCCAATGGTGACGGGTATCAAGTAATGTATACAAAACCCCACATACCGGCAGTAATTGAAGATTACAAAGACTTAATCCCTGTAATTATAACCTTGAAAATAAATAGGGTTTTGGAAACAATTTGGTAAAAAGAGAATGACTCACATTGCAAGTTTAGACGGGCAGAGTTTAGCCTACTGATTTAGCCTTGTTAACCTAATTCAATTAACAATGCACACGAAAAACTAGGCCAGTAACTTAATACAACTTTTACGACAACTCACGAGATCAAAACCCTCACGACGAATGACAAAGTATAGCCCAAATACGGGCAGCACTTAAACATCCATCAGACTGGTTTTTATCGATCGGACATTGAATCGTAGCAGTGATAGAGTTATTACCCAGTTATCGCGGTAGAATTTCGTACTTGTGTGTGTTTTTGAGTGAATTTGGAAAGAACAGACCACAACTCAACGTAGAAAATGTATTTTTACGTTGTAACAACTCCCCCATGCAAGTGCCAAGCCCCTGGTATATATACTGAAAAAGGGGTTCTTTCGCGTGGCGCGCCAGACCCACCTGGTCCTGGCGCGTGGCGTGAAGGGTCTACTTTTACGGTAGAGTAGTTTCGTGTCCAACATAGCCTTGGTGAGTCACAATTCGACGAAATTCAAATCCTACAGCAAACTGTGAGGATAATACTGATTAGGGAATACCCCCCTTGAGTTTTAGGGGCCCTGATCCTAGTTCCGATTGTTCTGAAAATTTTAGGGGTCATGCAATATTATTTGGGGGTCTCAATTAGGGTTTCCTATTAGACATAATAAAATAAGAAATAGTAATTTTAATGAGAGTTGTTACATCCTCCCCACCTTATAAAAATCTCATCCTCGAGATTTACTGGAACAAGTAGGGATATTTTCATTTCATCTCTGATTCCGGCTCCCAAGTATACTCAGGTCCTCTCTTTGAATCCCACTTGACTTTGACCAGTACTAGTCTTTTGTGTTTGAGAAACTTGACCTTTCTGTCTTCTATCTGCAGTGGCTTCTCAACAAATTTTAGCTTTTCATTTACCTCTACATCTTGAAGAGGTACTACCAGGGATTCGTCAGATAGACATTTCTTGAGGTTAGATACATGAAACACATCATGTACCCCAGCTAATTCTTCTGGTAGTTGTAAGTGATAGGCAACTGGTCCTATTCGCTGGATTACTGGGAATGGTCCTACGTACCTTGGACTTAGCTTTCCTCTTTTACCGAACCGAACTACTCCTTTCCAAGGAGAAACTTTCAAGAGTACCTTGTCTCCAACTTGAAATTCTAGCGGCTTGCGTCTATTGTCTGCATAACTCTTTTGGCGTTCTCGAGCCGTCTTTAGTCTTTCCTTGATTTGAGAAATCTTGTCGGTGGTTTCTTGCACGATCTCGGGACCTGATAATTGGCTTTCTCCTATTTCTGCCCAGCAAACTGGAGTTCTACACTTGCGTCCATACAGGGCTTTGAACGGGGCAGCTTCGATGCTTGAATGATAACTATTGTTATAGGAGAATTCAATTAAAGGTAAATGGTTGTCCCAGTTTCCTCCAAAATCTATCACACATGCCCTGAGCATGTCTTCCAGGGTTTGGATAGTTCTTTCACTCTGTCCATCTGTTTGGGGATGGTAAGCTGTACTTAAATTTAGTCGGGTTCCCATTGCTTCCTGGAAACTGGTCCAGAAATGGGAAGTGAAACGACTATCTCTATCCGATACAATGGAGAGTGGGACTCCATGTAAGGATACTACCTCGTCTACATATAATTTGGCTAACCTTTCCATGCTAAAGGTTTCCTTCATGGGTAGAAAATGAGTTGATTTGGTCAATCGATCCACAATTACCCAAATCGCGTCATTACCTTTCTTAGTTCTGGGAAACTTAGTAACAAAGTCCATGGTTATAAGTTCCCATTTCCATACAGGCATTTCTAATTGTTGGAGTAACCCTGAAAGTTTCTGGTGTTCTGCTTTAACTTGCGAACAAGTAAGACACTTAGAAACATATCTAGCTATGTCCTTTTTCATTCCTATCCACCAGAAATTATTTCTTAAATCTTGATACATCTTATTATTACCAGGATGCATGGTATATCTAGATTTATGGGCTTCCTCTAAAATCTTATTTCTTAATTCTCCTCGCTTAGGTACCCAAATCCTTTTCTTATGGAATCTCCAAATTCCATCACTTCATTGCTCTAATTCCTTTATTCTTCCTTTCATTCCTTCAGCATCATCCTTGATTGCTGTTTCTTGAACATTTTTCAATTGTTCCATTAAATCTACTTGAAGATTTAATCTAAGAGCACAAACTCGCTTTTGATTTTCATGATACTTACGACTTAGGGCATCTGCGACTACATTTGCTTTTCCTTCGTGATATTGAATGTCACAGTCGTAGTCACTTAGAATTTCCATCCATCTTCTTTGCCTCATGTTTAATTCTTTTTGCCCAAATATGTATCTTAAACTCTTATGATCTGTATAGACTGTAAACTTACTTCCATACAGATAGTGCCTCCAAATCTTAAGGTCAAAAACTATTGCTCCTAATTCTAAGTCGTGAGTCGTATAATTCTCTTCATGCTTCTTCAATTGTCTTGATGCATACGCAATTACCTTTTTGCGTTGCATTAGCACACATCCTAATCCTAGCTTAGAAGCGTCACAGTAGACTTCAAAATCTTATGTTCCTTCTGGTAAGGCAAGAATTGGGGCGTTCGTTAACCTTTGCTTTAAAATCTTAAAAGCCTCTTCCTGCCTGGGTCCCCATTCAAACTTAACTAATTTTCAGGTTAGCTTAGTTAAGGGCACATCTATCTTAGAAAAATCCTTAATAAACCGTCTATAGTATCCGGCTAACCCTAGAAAACTTCTAATTTCCATAGTGGATTGCGGGACCTTCCATTTGGTGATTGCTTCTATTTTGGAGGGATCTACGTGAATACCTTCGTGATTCACCATGTGTCCTAAAAATTGTACCTCCTGTAGCCAAAATTCACACTTCGAGAATTTGGCATAAAGCTTTTCCTTTCTTAACTAAGTTAAGAGTGCATGCAGGTGCTCACAATGCTCTTCCTGGCTTTTGGAATAAATAAGTATATCGTCGATGAAGACAATTACAAATTTATCCAAGTACGGTTTACAGATTCTATTCATCATATCCATAAAAGCTGCAGGAGCATTTGTTAGTCCAAAGGGCATGACTGTAAATTCGTAATGACCATACCTAGTTTTGAAGGCAGTTTTAGGTATGTCTTCTTCTTGTACTTTCAACTGATGGTATCCGGAGCGTAAATCTATCTTAGAGAAATATCTAGCTCCTTGAAGTTGATCGAAAAGATCATCAATCCTAGGCAATGGGTATCGATTCTTAATTGTAACCTTATTTAATTCCCTGTAATCGATACACATTCGCATCGACCCATCTTTCTTTTTCACAAACAGCACCGGTGCTCCCCAAGGGGATGAACTAGGTTGTATAAATCCTTTACTAAGTAATTCATCTAATTGCTTTTTCAGTTCTAACATTTCAGTGGGTGCTAATCGGTAGGGTGCTTTAGCTATGGGTGTAGTACCAGGAATCAAATGAATTCTAAATTCTACCTCCCTATCTGGTGGTAATCCTGGTAGCTCTTCTGGGAATACATCCGAGTATTCTGATACTACAGGAATTTCCTTAAGTTCCTTACCCTTAGTGCTAATGATTACCGAAATCATATACACTATTCCTTGCTTTCATTCATAATTAGCAACTTTCATTACTGAAATGAACTTCATTGGTTTACGCGGCTTATCCCCTGTAATCATAATTACTTCTCCTGTGGGTGCACGAATTTCTATTGAATTCTTATCACAGAGGATTTTAGCATGGTTGGCTACTAACCAATCCATTCCTAATACAACATCGAATCCAGCTAAATTCATGGGTAATAGGTTTGCAGAAAATTTATGACCTGAAAGTTCTATAGTTTCTTTTTGCAAAACCGTATCTATGTTAACAGAGTTCGCGTCTGCCGTTTCTACTGTAAAAACTTGCCTAAGTTTCGTTAAAGGTTGCTTAAGAGCTTGGCAGAATGAAGTATTTATAAAACTTTGGTTTGCACCAGAGTCGAATAATACTTTCGCATAAACATTGTGAACTAAGAACGTACCGGCTATTACGTCAGGAATCAGTTCGGCTTCCTGCGTGGTCAGTTGGAAGGCTCTTGCGTTTTTCTTGTTAGTCCCTTCAGCAGTTTTGACCTTGTTATCTGCTGGTTTGACCAATTTAGGGCATTCTGGTCTGAAATGCCCAGCTTCTCCACAGTTATAGCAGATCTTTGTTTTCTTTCTGCAATCTTCTTCACGATGTCCTATAGCTTTGCAGAAGCTGCAGGTTTCATTACATTTTCCAAAATGTTTCTTTTTACAGTTCCTGCAGAACGGCGGAGTGGAAGATGATCCAGTTCCCTTTCTCTTGAACTTGCTATTATTACCCATACGAAATCCTTGGGTAACTTTCTGAGCCAATTCCTTCTTTCTGTTTTCTTCTCGCGTACGCACCAGTCCGTCAGTCAAAGTGTTGGCTAATTCTACCGCATCATCGATCGTGCGGGGGGTCTCGCAGCTTTGACAATATCACGGATCTCGCTAATTAAACCCCAAATATAGCGAGAAATAAGTACCGGTTCTGGTGAAGCCAGAGTTGGCACAATTCGAGCATATTCGAAGAACTTCGAAGTATACCCTCGACAATCAACATCCACCATTCGGTGGCTCAGGAATTTGTTGCCATTTGTTCTTTTTCATATTCTGGGCAGAATTTTCTTTCCACCAGACGCTTAAATTCCTCCCAACTCATGGCATAGGCCATGTCACTTCCCTTAGCTTGTAATACCGTATTCCACCATTCTAATGCTTCTTCCTTGAAAATGACAAGCATACATGACTTTATCCTCCTCAGCACATTTACTTATTTTAATTACTGCCTCGGTTTTCTCCAACCAACGTAGCGCGGCAGTTTCCCCTTCATTGCCTGCGAATTCGATTGGTTTACAGGCAAGAAATTCCTTATAAGTGCAACCAGGTGTTGCAGCTTTCATTCTCTTAAGAAATGGGGCTTGTATTACATCATTGTTATTATTATTGTTGCCGCCTCCATTTACACTATTACTGAAATTGTCATCACGAGTACGTTTGCTGGGAATAGGTGGTGGAGGTTCAACTGGATTTCGGGCAGCAGCAAGGATTGCTGGAATAGCATTGGCTATTCCCTGAGCAACGATATTCTCTATATCTTGCCTATTCAGAAATTGATCTACATGGTTTTGTTCAGATTAGTTAACTTCGTTAACGGGTTCATTACCAGCGTGTTCCATCTGGTAATTAATATATATAAGTTATTAGCACAAAATAAATAACAATCACACAATAAAATAATCGCACATAATCATGTCAACACGTATAGCCAAAATTGTCGACTTTGCGACTTCATCTTTTTATATATTAATATGCATCATTACACACCCGTTATATTACAGAAGTTTTATTTTAAGTTATTTTATACAATTATATTTTTGTTAATATTTATTATTATTATTATTATTATTATATTATTATATTATTATTAAACACACATCCGCACAACCATATACGATCCTGTCAGCTGGCACTTTAGAAACGACGTTCCCTCTCGTCGTATTTCCATGATATCCTCTCCCCCACATCTCGGATTCTATTTCCTGCGTCCACCAGCTCCTCGCCATAGTGGCGAAGTTCAGCCAAGTTCTCGGTGCTCATTGGTGGGTGTAGTGGAGGCTCAGGGTCAAATTGGGGGAAAAGGTATTAGGGTTATTCAAGAGATTCTGAAATTGCCAGTCAGTGGTCCACCATTCTTCCAGTTCTCCTGGTAGAGGTCGGGGGTGGATAATAGGATCTGGGATAGCAGGTTCCAGATTAACTAGAAGTTGTGCTTCCGCTGGGTAATAGAAGAGGTTTTCATCGGCAGGTCCGATGAGGTCACTATTTGCCAGTTGGCGGTCCAACTCCTCCCAGAGTGGCATTTCTTGGGCTTGTCCTCAACTTTCTCCGATTTCTATTCCTTTGCCTTTATCCTTAGGATTCTTAGTTTTTACAACTTTCTGTGTCGCTGGTTTCTTCCTACGCACACGCCTCCAGCCTACGAGTCTTCTCCTCTTTTTCGGCTTCGGTTTCTCCTGAGGTTGGGCTTGGAATACCATTGGCTCTTCAGTATCAGCCTGGTAGCCAGTGAAGGTACCGGTGGTATCCATATCTGTGGTATGGATAGTAAAGTTTTGAAGTGCTTCGGATAGTTCATTCATGTTGTTAGCATACATGAAGAAACACACAAACTTAAGTTAAAAGTAAATTTTCACAAAATCATAGAATGGCAATCATAAAAATTAAGTATTTCTAAATACTTAATTGACTTAAATCAGTAGCTCTGATACCACATTTTTCTGTCACGGCCCCCGGCCCGGTGTGACCCGGTCCAGGAGCCGCGGGCAGAAAACCCATGGTATTTATTATTTGAGTTGGCAGCGGAAGTTTAATAGGATCTTTTTAGAATTTGAAAATACCCAATTTATTTATTTCACAATTTGGGGACAACATACTCAAGGAAATCCCCTATTTTACAAAAAAACATGTTTATTTATTTTATTGAGCCACTTCTTCAAGCTTGGAGTGCTACACGGCACTTTTTCCTGGATCATAGTAGATCACCTGAAACATGTTTTAAAAAGGTTTTATCAGCAGGGAAATACTGGCAAGTCATTCAAGTTGCACAAAATGACACATTGTTATAATCTACAGTATTAAGGGTGATTACAATGTTTTTATCAATCAATTACCCCAAATCGGTATTTGTCACTTGACAGTATCAGTGACTATGGTCAGATCACCCATTGGCTAACCCGTTGTCCAATGGTGACGGGTATCAAGTAATGTATACAAAACCCCACATACCGGCAGTAATTGAAGATTACAAAGACTTAATCCCTGTAATTATAACCTTGAAAATAAATAGGGTTTTGGAAACAATTTGGTAAAAAGAGAATGACTCACATTGCAAGTTTAGACGGGCAGAGTTTAGCATACTGATTTAGCCTTGTTAACCTAATTCAATTAACAATGCACACGAAAAACTAGGTCAGTAACTTAATACAACTTTTACGACAACTCACGAGATCAAAACCCTCACGACGAATGACAAAGTATAGCTCAAATACGGGCAACACTTAAACATCTATCGGACTGGTTTTTATCGATCGGACATTGAATTGTAGCAGTGATCGAGTTATTACCCTGTTATCGTGGCAGAATTTCGTACTTGTGTGTGTTTTTGAGTGAATTTGGAAAGAACGGAGCACAACTCAACGTAGAAAACGTATTTTCACGTCGTAACAACTCCTCCATGCAAGTGCCAAGCCCCTGGTATATATACTAAAAAAGGGGTTCTGTCGCGTGGTGCGTCAGACCCACCTGGTCCTGGCGCATGGCGTGACGGGTCTACTTTTAGGGTAGGGTAGTTTCGTGTCCAACATAGCCTTGGTGAGTCACAATTCGACGAAACTCAATTCCTACAACAAACTGTGAGGATAATACTGATTAGGGAATACCCCCCCCCCTTGAGTTTTAGGGGCCCTGATCCTAGTTCCGATTGTTCTGAAAATTTTAGGGGTCATGCAATATTATTTGGGGGTCTCAATTAGAGTTTCCTATTAGACATAATAAAAAAAGAAATAGTAATTTTAATGAGAGTTGTTACAATCGAAGTCACTCTTCGCCAGAGTGGATGTCCGGAAAATCTCCGCACTCTAAACGCTACCGGCGTCTTCCAGTCCCGCGCATTAGACTGGTGAACGGCCGAGAGGAACAAACGCGGGAATGATGCAGCTTATGAGCTGACATGGGAAGAGTTGAAGGCCATGATGATGGATGAGTTCTGTCCTCCCCATGAACGCCAAAAGTTGGAGGGCGAATTCTGGAACATTAAGCAGAAAAAAGGTGACAACGCTGCCCTGACTGCTCGCTTTAAGCAGCTCAGCATCATCTGTCCCGATCAAGTGAAGACGCCTGACATGGCGATCAAGAAGTACATTCGAGCTCTACCCGACTGTGTTGCGGATTTTATGCATGCCGCAAAGACAGCAACGGTCGAAGAAACTTACTTGCTTGCCGCTGAAATCAACGACAAGCGAGTAAAAGCTGGTTTTTGAGATAAATCTTCGAAGAACCTGCATCAAGTCACCGCCGCACCAACCGCTGAAACCGCCGCCGTTCAACCGTCAAAGTCCTCACGCCACAAGAAGAAGAACAACAATAGCAGCTCCAGCAACAAGAACTGTGCTACTACTACCCCTGCTGCTCCACTCCAAGCCGTACCGGCCCAGCAGCAGCCCCACCACCATCCAGCACAGGTTACTTATGCACCGCCTGCAAAGCGTGCATACACAGGCCCCCACCCGGCTTGCCCGACATGCTCTTATCATCACCCGGTGGGTCTCGCCTGTCGTTTCTGCGCTCACTGCAACATGTACGACCACTTCACTGCTAACTGCCGTACTGGTCCCCGTCAAGCGCCAGCTCAAGCCACTGCTCATCAAGCTCTACTCCCAGCCCCGCAAGGCCAACAAGCGGCTCAGGCACCCGCGGTCAACGCCCGAGTCTTCTTCGCATGTGGTGATCCCAACCACTTTGCGAACATGTGCCCGAACAGGGTTGTGAAACAAGAGCCCCAGCAGCAGCAGCAACACCAGCAGCAACAGCCTCAGCAGCAGCAACAAGCCGCATGCGCCAGAACTTTCAACATCAATGTGCGCCAAGCCCAGGCTGACAACAACGTGGTCAATGGTACGTTCCTTGTGAATGGTATTTATGCTTCATGTTTGTTTGATACTGGAGCCGATAATTGCTTTGTGTCGTTTGAATTTGAGAAGTTCCTTAGTCGTAAGCGCTCCCATCTCCCCTCGACGTTCGATGTTGAAGTCGCTACCGGAAGAACTTTCGCCGTTGATTCTGTTCTTCGTGATTGTACACTTGAGCTCAACAATCACATCTTCCCAATCGACCTTATTCCGATGCAACTCGGAAGTTTTGACGTCATAGTAGGCAATGACTTTCTTCGCGAAAACCATGCTGAAGTTGTGTGCTTCGATAAGATGATTCGATTCTCGCTCGCGAATGGTGATTTATTGTGTGTTTATGGCGAAACTGCTTCGAAGGGTCTCAAGCTCATGTCATGTGTCCAAGCTAGCAAGTACCTCTGCAAGGAATACAGAGCTTTCTTGGCTAACATCGTAGTAGCGGAGAAGGAAAAGAAAGGAAAGACAGAAGTGAAAGACGTTCCTGTGGTTCGTGAATTTCCTAATGTGTTCCCTGACGATCTTCCCGGACTTCCGCCAAGTCGTGATATCGACTTTCGTATTGACCTCATTCCTGGAGCCAACCCTATTGCCAAAGCTCCTTACCGACTCTCACCGTCCGAAATGCGTGAACTCTCTAACCAACTCCAGGAATTACTTGAGAAAGGCTTCATTCGCCCGAGCACCTCTCCTTGGGGCGCGCCAGTCCTTTTCGTCAAAAAGAAGGATGGGTCGTTCAGGATGTGCATCGACTATCGGGAATTGAATAAGCTAACCATCAAGAACCGCTATCCCCTACCTTGCATTGACGATTTGTTTGATCAGCTACAAGGTGCTACGTGTTTCTCGAAGATCGATCTACGCTCAGGCTATCACCAACTACGCATTCAAGAGGAGGATATACCCAAAACCGCGTGTCGCACTCGATACGGCCACTACGAATTCGTTGTTATGCCTTTTGGTTTAATCAACGCACCCGTGGTTTTCATGGATCTGATGAACCGCTTGTGTAAACCATATCTCGACCGTTTCGTCATCGTGTTCATTGACGATGTCTTGATCTATTCCAAGTCGAAAGCCGAACACGCGCAACATCTACGTTTGGTTCTCGAGCTACTCCATGGGAATCGACTCTATGCCAAGTTCTCCAAGTGTGAATTTTGGCTGGAGGAGGTTCAGTTCCTGGGTCACATTGTCAATAGTCAAGGTATTCACGTCGATCCTGCGAAGATTGAAGCAGTTAAGAGTTGGATTACACCAAAGAACCCGTCTGAAGTTCGTTCTTTTCTCGGACTAGCGGGCTATTATCGACGATTTATCGAAGGATTCTCAAAGATTGCTGTGCCGCTTACCGCTCTCACGCATAAAGACAAGCCTTTTGTTTGGGGAACCGAACAAGAGTCTGCTTTCCAAACCCTCAAGCACATGCTTTGCAATGCTCCTGTTCTCACTCTACCCAACGGAAACGACGATTTCATTGTCTATTGTGATGCTTCCAACCTTGGTCTTGGTTGTGTTCTTATGCAGCAGGACAAGGTTATAGCTTAGGCATCTCGTCAGCTCAAAATCCATGAGAAGAACTATACAACCCATGATCTCGAGCTAGGCGCAGTTGTTTTTGCATTAAAGATTTGGCGACACTACCTATATGGTACCAAGTGTACGATCTTCACCGATCATAGGAGCCTACAACATATCTTTGATCAGAAAGAACTTAATATGCGTCAACGCCGATGGGTAGAACTACTCAACGATTACAACTGTGAGATTCGTTTTCACCTAGGCAAAGCAAATGTCGTTGCCGACGCTTTCAACAGACGGAGCTATTTGCTCAGCATTCGCGATGTCCAAGCCCAATACGACCTCGAAACCCTCATCCGCGAAGCCCAGCATGCCTGTTTTAATGAATGCACTCTGAAGAAGGAACGAATCTACCACGATGGAACTCATCTTGTGAATAAGCCGAATGGGATATTCCATTATCTGGACCGAATTTGGATCCCTAAACGGACCAACCTGCGGCAGATATTGATGGATGAAGCCCATAAATCCCGATATTCCATTCATCCCGGTGCCGATAAAATGTACCAGGACCTTCGCTACAAGTACTGGTGGCCGGGCATGAAAAGGGATATTGCTCTCTACGTTGGGAAGTGCCTGACCTGTGCAAAGGTCAAGGCTGAACACCAAAGACCCTCTGGCTTACTCGAACAACCTCCAATCCCTATATGGAAGTGGGAGAGTATAGCTATGGACTTCATAACAAAACTTCCGCACACGTTATCAGGTCACGACAGCATTTGGGTTGTTGTTGACCGTTTAACCAAATCAGCTCACTTCTTGCCAATACGGGAAGACTACAAGGTAGAACGATTAGCCCGAATCTACACCAATGAGATCATTTGTCGACATGGGACGCCTCGTGACATCATCTCTGACCGTGATGCTCGGTTTACCTCGCGACTTTGGAAAACGTTTCAAACGGCTCTCGGTACATCGCTTAATCTAAGTACCGCATTCCACCCTCAAACCGACGGTCAGACTGAAAGAACGATTCGTACTCTTGAAGACATGCTCCGTTCGTGTGTCATAGATTTCGGTGGTAATTGGGATGCATACCTGCCGTTAGTCGAGTTCTCGTACAACAACAGTTATCATTCCAGCATTCAAATGGCACCATTCGAGGCTTTATACGGAAGAAAATGGCGATCGCCTATTGTATGGCACGAGATCGGTCACTCGCAATTAACCGGTCCCGAGCTGTTGCAAGAAACGACTGACAAAGTCCTCCAAATTCGAGACAACTTGTTGAAAGCTCGAAGTCGACAGAAAAGTTACGCCGATAGACGACGCAAGCCCCTTGAATTAGACGTTGGCGACTACGTACTCCTAAAGGTATCACCTTGGAAGGGTATGGTCAGGTTCGGCAAGAAAGGGAAACTAGCGCCTCGATATGTTGGACCTTTTAAGATTCTGGAAAGGATCGGAAAAGTCGCCTACAGACTCGAACTACCAGAGGAACTTAGTAACGTCCACCCGACTTTCCATGTGTCAAACCTCCGAAAGTGCATGGCTGAGCATGATTTGATTGTACCTCTCGATGATATCCAAGTAAACGAAACACTACACTTCGTGGAGAAGCCTGTCGAAATCATGGATCGCCAAACCAAGCAGCTCAGACGCTCGCGCATTCCTATTGTGAAAGTCCGATGGGAAGGCAAACGAGGCGCAGAGTTCACTTGGGAACTCGAAAGCGACATGAAGGCGAAGTACCCGCAATTGTTTGTTACGGCTTCGGCCTAATTTCAGGACGAAATTCCCTCAACTAGGGGAGGCTGTAACACCCCATGTTTCGAAAGTCAAAGTCAAAGTCAAGATTGAAGTCAAAGGAAGAAAGGATTGCTAATTGCGATCTGTCTCTCCTTGCTCAATTCCTGTTTTGACTTCTTTGACTTGTAAATAGTCTATTTTATTTTCGCTTTAGTTGTATTATGTGGAGTATCTATTAATAATCCCATATTAATCGTTATTTATCGTTGTTTAATCGCTTTATCGCTATCGCAATCACACTCGCAACTCGAATTACGAATTTTGGTTACTGGTATACGTGTGTGTGTGCCTTATGTGTTACTTGTGCATGTTTATTTATGTTATGTTGTGGTAATCAATCGAAACGCAATCGAACTCAATCGCAATCGAAATGGTATGATAATTGGTGGAAAAGAGACAGTGCGAGATATGAGTAGTTGGGATTAAAAGTAATTTGACTAGGAAACTCTATCGCAATGCTCGCAATTGAAATCGAAACATCAAAACTCGTCGTGCCGAACACTCGAACGAGGTGACTGATCGACCAGGCGACCAGCCGTTCGACCAGCCGACCGATCGGACGACAGCTGTCTGATCGGGCTGCCTAACCGTTCGACCAGCCCCCTTTCCACTTTGGGTAACCCTATAAATACCCCTTGTCACTTTCAAACTTTCTACTTTTGGAAAGAGACGTTCGACCAACTCGTTTTCCTCACTTTTTTTTTTTCAGATTTCTCACGATTCCGGTAAGATCTCGTCCTAAATCTTGTACTTCCTTAATCTACACGCACTCCTACACCTTTTAATCTTTTGAATCTTTACTTTTAACCGTGAAATCATCAAGATTCAAGGTGTTCTAGGTTGACGTCATCATGTGTTCTTGAAGAACTTCATGTTTTGGCCTCAATCCACCAAGAACAACTTAGATCTTACCGATTTCCAAATAAAGAAAGAAAGATCTTTCATAGATCTAAACATATTCACAATGAAAAGGAGTAAAAGATGGTTTTCAACTTTCTTTCAACTCTTTTACACTCATTGCACTCAAAACCGATAGAATCGGAACTTGTGCCGGCTTACTACTCATTATTGTGGTTGTGTTGATTCAAGATCCGTATTCTATCCACGAGATTATCGATTCCGGGTTAAACGTGGAACGTCGACTCGAACCGTCCACTGATCGGGTTTAGGTGATTCCTGGCCGATCAGGAGCACTAAGTATTGACGAGGTTTCTGTTGCTTAACACGTTTTCAACATATCTCGATAAAACGGAAAACTATCAAAAACAACCAAGTGTAAGACGAACAGGTTAACCAGGACGGAGTGCCGTCCGAACGGACAGTCAAACCGTACGACTGGCCACCCGCACGACTTACACCTTGGTCCCACACTTAACCATTTTGCCAACACTTGAAGTCTGAATGTTGGACGAATTGCTGTCCGATCGGACTACCATCCGAACGAACTGCCAATCGAATCATGAGACATTCGAACCTCAACACTAAACAATTTTCAACACGTTCAATGCACCAAGGATGCCACCCGACCGAACGACCGTCCGATCGAGTGACACCCTGCTGTGAACTTGTTCTCACAGCAGTGCCCAACCGAACGGGTTGCCGTCCGATTGAACGACCGTCCGATCGACCGACCTGAAAGGTAGAGGTACTTCAATGTCTTCAAAATGCTACAACGAAAACTTCAAAAGTCAAGCCATCATACACAAACACATCCTTCCCAAAGGAAGACACAATCCACTCGAACAGTCATCCGACCGGACGACCGTCCACACGGACTACCACTCGCACGACTGGCTGTCCGATCGGACTACCATCCGAACGGACTGTTGTCCGAACCACTTGTACTTTGCATCGTTTTGCGCATCACTTATCGTTATACTATCAATCTGTTCAGGCTAACCCTACTCTCTAGCGTTCCCTTCAATCCATCAATCGCTGTGAGTATACTCGATCCCTTTTTGCTTTACGCACTTTTGGGTGTTACATACGTTACTTATACAAAATCACATCGAACACACTACGCAACACTTTAAACGCTAACCGTTACCGCATGTTATACGTGACTTAATGAATGCTTGTTTGTTATGTTTACACATGGAATGCTGTCTACCTGCCTTAGCAACGGTAGTACTATTAGTTTGGACTCAGCACCCGTTCACTCGGGGGTTGTTAAGGACAATTGCCTACATGGCTCATAGTGGTGAGAATGTATCGCGAACTGCCTTGGGCAGTCAACCCGCAATCATTGGTATCGATAGGTTCATGTCGATAACTAACATGCCTCATTTCACTCTGTGTACGTGCTGGTTATGTGTAACGCTTTCGAACTCTATATGCTATTATCAAACTTGTATGCTCACCTTTACACTATGTGTATTGACTGTTACTTTAACGTATGTGACATGTGCTTAAGTTGTTTTTATGCTTAGCTTGCTGTGAACTTGAGGCAAGGAAAGGTCTAGGATGCTCTCTGTGCTGTGATGAAATCGAGGCTAGGAAAAGAGGTCCTAGAAACCAATAAATAAACTATCTATGTATAAATCTGAGTTGTCGAAACAGAACTACTTGACTAGATTTTGTCTGTAATAATTATATTATCACTTATGACATGGTATGGGACATGTTGCTTTAAATATTTGGTAAATATAGTTGTTATGGAAACTTCTAGACAATCTGTTTCGCTCAGTGCCATACCCCGATGTTTCCGCCATCGGTTGGGGTGTGACAGATATGATTTTGGCATTCTTGATGTTGTGTTTTATCAGTTACTTGTTCACATTGTGTTTTATCAGTTGGCATTCTTGATGTTGTGTTTTAGCAGTCAGTCACTAGTTCGTCACATTGTGTTTTATCGCTAAAACGCACTGCTATGAACACATCTAGATCTGATTTATCGTTTTTTTTGTATGATTTGGTGTTTTCAAATGTGAGAGATTATAGAGAGAGAAAAAAATTGCGACATTTTTGGAGGTGGTTTTATGATTGGTAGTTATTTCCTTATTTAAAACAACTTAAATGACACATTTAACCTCAATCAATTAAATAAGCCAATTTTAAAGAAACATATATTATCAAAATGTCACCAAAATGATGTCAACCATTAAGCGCACTCATCTGATGGCCCAGATCGCTTCCTACACTTTCTAGAAAAAACACACTTTCCGCAGGATCCCCACTCTCTATATATATATAATATATATTTTCCCGCGGGTGTTATGAGTTTCAAATTAATTCTATCGGATTAGGATCAAATATAAAGGATAAAATAAATAAGAAGCGTAAGAATGATTCTAGTACATTGATCTTAGATTTGGAGGGTTGAGATTAGTTTTAGGGAAAATAAGATAATGGAAAGACATAAAGGGAATCCTACATTTATAGATTTTCTCTCTCCACATGTAAGACACATGCCAATTATCCCCATCAATTTTAAACGTCCATAACTTTTTCATACGACATTTTTTTTCAGAAAAAAATTCACCATAATAACGAGTGTTTTTTATCTTTAATATGAGTATCATATTTTCATATAAAAAAAAATCATTTTTACTGGTTTTTTTTTTTGCATTGTGTTAAAGGTTCTGGTCATTGTGTCTTTTAACTGTGTTTTGGTCATTACATTTTATAAGGGTTTCTATACATTGTGTTATCATCAAAACCTATAACAAAATGTTAATTTGGGTTCTACCCCTTGCGTTTTTATAAGAACCTATAACACAATATATGACACAATTAAGATGATGTTATATCTATGTTTTCTATACATTGTGTTATTGGGTCTGGTCATTGTGTTAATATGTTATCCATTGTATTTTATTATGTTGTCCATTGTGTTTTAGTCTCTTGTTCATTGTGTTTTACTTTGTTGTGTATTGTGTTTTTAGTTTGTTGTCTATTGTGTCTTTATCTACTCTCCATTGTGTCTTTTACCTGCTGTTATCAGTTGTGTCTTTTATCTGTTGTCATCAATTGTGTTTTTATTTAGTTTGATACTTATTGTATTATACGTTATGGCCATTGTGTTATACGTCATGGTCATGGTCATTGTGTTTTAGTCTGTTGTCTATTGTGTATTTATCTGTTGTCATTGATTGTGTTTTTATCTACTTTACATTGTGTTTTACGTCATGTCCATTGTGTAATACACAACTGTTTTTTTTTTAAATATAACAATATGATACTCATATTAAAGATAAAAAAACTCGATTTTATGGTATATTTAAAAAAAAAACAAATGATGTAAAAAAAAGTTACGGACGTTTAAAAATTGGGTGGCAAATAACATGTGACTTGCATGTGCATATTTCTTTTCTCTTGTAGACAAAATTACCTTTCTCACTTAATTCCTTCTAGGACACTTGTCAATCTCTGATGGCTTCTTACGGTTCTTATTTTTAAATCTTTTGTATTATAACTCAACCCCAATTCTATCATATCTATCCTTGAATAGATTACTAAACAAAAAGTCTTAAGTTTTGATTAAAATAAATTTAATTCAGCATCCTTCCTGAAAGACAGGTAGCAATCAGCAATTAAAACCGATTAAAACAAAAGAAATAATAAGTTCAAAGACTCTTTTTTTGAACATGGCACATGGCCAACTTGAGTTGTGCTTGAAAGCACATGTTGAATGTTCCCCCTCCCATGGATCAACACAAATGTCAACTTGTCTTCACTTCCAACAATAGCCACATCTTTACTGTACTGTTTAATTGTGTTCTTGAGGTTTTAGTCACCATAAATAACAATGTTTTTTCTTTATCTTATTTATCATTTGGTTAATAAAATTAAAAAATGTCTATCAAACTCACTTTAATTTAGGTAGTTTTAAAGAAAATTAACATAGGAATAGATTAAATTTTAATATAGTTACATGTTACACGTCAAAAACAGTTAAATTAAAAATAGTTTGATAACCATATTTAGGATTTAAAAAGCACATTTTCTGGTAAATAGCATCACACTTCACACCGTTGGCAAATCATTAATTTCGGTTGTTGTAAGTTAAATGATGCAACGAAGCGTTCCTGGCTAAATGGATTTGAAGATTTAAGGTGGAGGATCAAAGCCTATGGAGGAGAATGATAGATGTCTGTCACTTTAAAGCCAGAAGTGGTGCGTTTGTAACACACAACCCGTTAATCTCGGGATGTTGGAATAATATCAATAAAATAAACTACTGGAAAACAATTTGGTCTTAAATGGTAAAAGTTTACACAAATTCTTCAAAGGAAAGATTGGGATGGGAGAGATGTTCGGTTTTGGTTAGATATATGGGAGGGTAATGTGGCTCTTAAAGATAAGTGGACGAGGCTTTTTGAGCATGAAACCGATAAATTTTGTAAAGTGTCAGATAAGGTTCGGCGACGGTTGGGCGGGAGAGTGAGGGTTGGCAATGGTCTAGAAAACCGGAGACCGTCGAGGTACTGCTCGAGTGACAGGAGTGCCAGGATCTTGCAGCGAGAACCACGCTTTCCGGTTCGAAAGATTCTTGGTGTTGGTTGGGAGACAAAACTAGAGGCTTTTTTTTTTTGTAAATTCGGTAAAAAATTTACAGGTTAAGGATATGGGGACATGAGATTTTTAAATTTTAAATGGTGCTTGGAGGGCTAACATGGATAGACTAGCCACGCGTGTGAACCTACGGAAAACAAACATACACATCACTTCAATTCGGCTTCATGCTTATTCTATGAGAAGGAAGAAGAGTAGTGTGATCATATGTTTACGGCTTGTCTTTTCACGAATAGAATATGGATGGCTCTTAGTGCTTGGTGCAATATAAGCCCTGTTGTATGTTTTTGCATTGAGAGATCTTATGGAGGCTCACAGTTTTCTTAACTTACGATCTAAAGAAAAAAAGATCATTCACGGCCTTATAATAGTTACATGCTGGAGCATTTGGAAAGGTAAGAATGAAATGACGTTCGATAACAAGAGAGTTACTACATAAAATATCATGGGAGAAGTCAAATCTAGAAGTTACGTATGGTTAAAGAATAGGTCTTCATTTAAATTCATAAGTTGGATGGAGTGGTGTAAATGTCCGTTGTACATGTTGTAATTGTCTTGTCCTTTGTCCGTTTGGGTCGGAGTCGTTTTTTGTAATGGCCTTTTGCCCTGTTGGGTCATAGACGTTTTGTTAATAAAGTTAATTTTCCAAAAAAAATAATAATAATAATAATTAAATGATTGTATTAGGTAGTTTTGTCGAAAAGACATGTAACATATGTATCTACTAACCTATATAGCATAAAATTTCTTTTGATATATGTTTTATCTTTTTTATTTGGTTTTTAAAATGAAATAGTTTTTGTAACCTTTTTCAAACTAATTTTAACATGTAACAATTATTTACAAATAATGTAGAAGTATGAGCAATTACCATAACTATTGCATTTTAACACATTAATGTATAGTTATTAAAATAATACATTTCATTCAAATGTTCAAAAGTATACAAAGGTATACATTACACATATTTGTAATTTTCAATATAAACTAACTCTTATTCATAACTGAGAGAGTAATGATGGTTATAATATCTGCAATTATGATTATTTGTGACACATTATCTCAGATATTTTATTATTTATTATACACTATTAACAACATACTTAGGATGATAGCCCTATGTGTTGTTTAAAACACTTTCAACCATGTTAGACTGTTAATATATTTATAATAACTTACCGAACCATACGACCAAGTCGTGAACCAAACACTTTTATCCTTTAAACCTTGAGCTCTAAATACCACTTATAACACCCTATCCTGTTAAGGCCAATTAACTTAAAGGTTTGAAATATTAGGTCCTAGATTTGTTTTTTGAATATCAAACAAGCCTGGGTTGACTGACAACTCGAAGAATTGACATAACGGATTATTACACTTGTTTTACATTTTACAATATAAAGGTTTTAAACTTGAAAGCTTTGCCATGCATGATCATGCTTAAACCTTCCTAAAAGGATTCTTCTACGGAAATGGCGGTTAGGAGTGTTCGGTTCTTCGTGAGCTTGGTCGTCCTTCCGCTTGTTTCCATCATTAAAAAAGTCTATCATAAACACTAAAAATAATTAGTATTTAAGTTATACTGATATCGCGAATCAAAACAATGAAAAAATGAATTTGCTGAAACACGTCGCGCCATGCGACAGGACACATATGCTCCTTCGCGTGGCGCGAAGAAGGCATGTTTCCAGCAACTTTCCAGAACTAGCAGTTTTAACCCCTGCATGGAATTTTGCCAAAATTTCACAGTTATCGTACCGAACTTGACCCAACTTCAAGTTTATCATGTTTAGGACTTCCCCGCATAATTATAGGTTCAAACGCATGACCCGAATCTGGATCCTTTAGTCTTTTAAATCACTATCTTCGTTTGACGTTAATTACCCAACCGACCCGTTACGAGGCATTTCGCATTCTATTTCACGCCTCCAACTTTCTTATCAATATTTTATTCGTTTCTATCAACCACAACTCAATTATGGTTGGTTACATTGGACAAACCTTAACTTTTCATCATTTTCTTCCGGTACTACGCTTTTCCCAAAACGACCCGTTAGAAAACATTAAGCCTATAGGCTTACGCCTCCCACTTTGATGTTACCGGAATCATTAACCTAATTATAGGATTCATTTTAAATCTACCCTTGGGGTAGTTTGCCCAATTCATCATCCGGGGGCATTTTAGTCAAATTTAGCCTTTTTTACAACCAGAGAACTCTTAACGATTTAGATTTAAACTATCGGGCACTATTAACTCATTATCCCATTTAAATTTAATTTGTTCCTAAGAACATAATAGTTTCCAATCGTTTATTGTTTTTAAACTCATTTCGTCATATTTTGCGTCATGAACATGTCCTCTACTCTAGTGGCCGTTCTACCCAAATACTAGATGTATCTCACTTGAGGTGCTCTATTGTCCACCCTTCACTCAACCAACTCTAGTCGGACCATAAGCTCTCACCAAGAGTTTGACCCATTACACATACCTGGCGCGAGTCAAAACAATGACCCGTTAGCAATACCTTACGATTATGTTTTCTAGTTCATGGCAATACATGCCCATAAGTTATGCTTACATGTAAGCACGAAACTCAACAAAGCATTAAATATTGTTTTCAACTGGCGATAACTTCACCATTTGACCCGTTTGCCCCAAATGACCTTTTTACCCATTTCTTGGCTTACGCTTTTTGCATTTTGATATAACCAAGCATTGTTTATTTCCAAAAGATATTTACTTACCATCTTACCCATTTGAGCCATTATGGTTTACAACATATGGTCACATTTCCAAAATTCTTTATTTTACTAGTTTGACCCGTTATGGCGAGTATTCTTTTCAAAACTCATTGTTTATTTGTTAACACTTGATCAAATTACCATAATGCTCTTTTCACCTGTTATGGCTTACACCATAGAGTATCCTTTTCAAAACTCATTGTTTACCACCGAAATATGATTTCTTACCATTTTATTCGTTCGACCCGTATCGGTTCATGTTAGAACGTCTTACTTCAAAAATTCATTTGATTATTTGATCATCTTATTCTTAGCCAATTACATAGGTAGAGGGCTATGTAAGAGTTGTAAGCTTTACTTACCTTGCGTCTGATCATGCTTTCTCGCGTCTCAACCCGTTTGACCCATTCCTTTCCATGGTCCCACCTAACTTGTCAAGAGTCAAACTATAACATCATATCCAAAAGATGGTTAGATTAGTCATAATATCTCAGGACCATTCTCCTTTCGGACTTTTATAACATTTATCTCATTCAATTCCAATATAGGTCAGTTTGACTTTTTAAAAGAGAAACTGTCGTTTGACACTTATAAATGCATTAACAAATTCAACAAAACTCATTTAGGCTTTTATTCATACACTTGGTGGGCATAATTTTTAATCCTCATCCAATGCGTCTAAACTCTAGCAAATTACCATGTATTCACTAGTATTCACACTTCTTGTTATTCAACTACATTCAATCATCAAAATCTCATATCATAAGATTAGTATATACAAATTAACCTAAAAGGGCTAATTTCTTATATCACGCCTAAACCCACTTCATCTCTCATGGGGGTTTTAATCTAGAACAACCTCCTATGAAGTTTTCTACACATGTATCATCCATATCATAGTTATAAACTAGATTCATACATCCCTAGGTTAAAACCCACTTCATGACATGTATGAGCACTTAATCAAAACACTAAATTGTTCAAATATTTTACTCATACAAGTAAGTATGTTGATTATGAACATCATAACATCATCATATCATCTAAACTCATCTAACATAAAAGCTCATCATACCCAAATTCATCACATACCTTTGTTTAGATGATGTTAGGGAACTATAATCTTCAAACATGCAATCAAAACCTTTTTAATTCACTCTAGAATTCTCAATTTTGTGTTTGAAATTTTTGTGGGGCTATTCCCCTTTTCCTCTCAAAACCACGACACACACACTCACACTCTTGTGTGCATGTTTTGTGTTTTCTTCTTTTAATACCCACATATTTAGTTCATAACTCCTTTCAACCCATATAGTTTTGTTTTATTGAAATTGAGCCACCGTTTACCCAATTTACTAACACACACCATGTCTTTAACCAGGTTAATATTCCTAGTTGCCTATCTCCCGTTAATTATCAACGAACATGATAATTCTATTTACTAAGTTCGGGGATGCTACTACCCGACTTAAATTATGTCCCGATAGCCTTGGCCTTTTGTCACGGCCCTCAGCCCCGGTTTGACCCGGTCCAGAGCCGTGAGGCAGGAAATCCTGTGGTATCTATTTAACTGACAGCGGAAGTCTTTTTAAACAGGATCGATTATTATTAAAAACTGCTCGTTTATATATAATATAGGGATAAATCCCATAATTTACAAATCATTGATTTCACTGGGAAATCCTTTATTTCTTAAAACATGTTTCTTTATTTATTTACATTGAGCCACCTTCTAAGCTTGTAGTGCTCCACGGCACTTTTCCTGTGCTCACAACAGATTTCCTGAAACATGTTTGAAAAAGGTTTTGTCAGCAGGGAAATACTGAGTGAATCATTCTATTTAGTAAAACATCTTGTTTATTATAATGTACAGTATTAAGAGCGATTACAATTGCCTCATCTTTTAAATTAACTGATCCAGTTGTCACTTTACCGGACTGTGACTGTGGACATATCACTTGTAGGGTCCTTTCACCCCAAGTGATAAATAATTAGTAGCTATGTGCACATCCCCCCACATACTGGCAGTAATTTCAGATAACAATGACTTAATCCCTGTAACTATAATTTTGATAAAAACATGCTTTTGAAAATAAATTTGATAAAAAGAGAATGACTCACATTGTAGATTTAACGAGCAGAATATAAGCCTACTGATTAGCCTTGATTAACCTAATTTAATTAACAATGCACACACAATCGGTTAGTAATTAATACAACAGTTACGACAATTCACGAGATTAAACCTTCACAACGAGTTATTAGTGCAATACTTAACAATTCAGTGGATTCTCAACGAATGACAGAGTATAGTCCGAATTCGAGCAGTACTCAAACATTCAAGTCGAAATCACAATGAATTACTAAAGTAAAATCTCAATTTGAGCGGCACTTAAACAATCGTTGGATAGTTATAATCGATCGGACGTTGAATCGTAATAGCGATCGAGTTATTACCCTGATTGTTGCAGCAATTAGTGATTGTGTGTGTTTAGTGTACTGTTTCTGCGATAACTCCTTCTACGAAACTCGAATTTACGTCGTTCCAAAGACAGATTTCAAGTTCCAAGGCCGACTATTTATACGTGAAATGTGCACCTCCCGCGTGTCGCGGAAGAAGTCGTGACACCTGTCGCGACTCGCCTGGGGTGACGACCTAGCCTAGGGTAGCCTTGTCACTAGTATAGACTTGATGAATTGACAGTTCGTTAATTTGAAATGTATACAACGCATTTTAAAGATAATTATCAACTTAGGGTTTACCCCCTTAAGTTTTAGGGGCCCTAATCCTGATTCTAAATGTTTTGAAAATTTTAGGGTTTGTGCGAAATTACTTGGGTTTCTCAATTAGGGTTTCCTATTGATTAAATTAAGATAATAATTAGGACTTTTGATGAGAGTTGTTACATTCTCCTCACCTTAATAAAAATCTCGTCCTCGAGATTTATTGGAATAAATGAGGATACTTTTTCTTCATTTCTGATTCCAGCTCCCAAGTGTATTCAGGTCCTCTCTTTGAATCCCATCTGACTTTGACTAAAACTAGTCGTTTATGTTTGAGAAACTTGATCTTTCGATCCTCAATTTGAAGAGGTTTCTCAACAAATTTCAGCTTTTCGTTTACCTCAATATCTTGAAGAGGTACTACCAAAGATTCATCTGATAAGCATTTCTTGAGATTGGATACATGAAATACATCATGTACTCCAGCTAATTCTTCAGGTAGTTGTAAACGATAAGCAACTAATCCTATACGTTGGATCACTGAAAATGGTCCTACGTACCTGGGACTTAACTTTCCTTTCTTACCGAATCGAACAACTCCTTTCCAAGGAGAAACTTTCAAAAGTACTTTATCTCCAACCTGAAATTCTATCGGCTTGCGGCGATTATCTGCATAACTCTTCTGACGATCTCGAGCAGTCTTCAACCTTTCCTTGATTTGAGTAATCTTGTCGGTCGTCTCTTACACTATCTCAGGTCCTGATAATTGACTTTCTCCTATTTCTGCCCAACAAACTGGAGTTCTGCACTTACGTCCATATAGTGCTTCAAATGGAGCAGTTTCAATGCTTGAATGATAACTATTGTTATAGGAGAATTCAATTAATGGTAAATGATCATCCCAACATCCACCAAAATCAATTACACATGCTCGGAGCATGTCTTCCAGGGTTTGTATCGTCCTTTCACTTTGTCCGTCTGTTTGTGGATGATATGCAGTGCTTAAATTTAGTCGAGTTCCCATTGCTTTCTGGAAACTTTTCCAAAAATGGGAAGTGAAACGACTATCTCTATCTGAAACAATGGAGAGTGGGACTCCATGCAAAGATACCACTTCATCTATGTACAACTTGGCTAATCTTTCCATGCTAAAGGTTTCCTTCATTGGTAGAAAATGAGCTGATTTGGTTAGTCGATCCACAATTACCCAAATCGCATCATTACCTTTTCTGGTCTTGGGTAACTTAGTAACAAAATCCATTGTTATAAGTTCCCATTTCCATACAGGCATCTCTAATTGTTGTAGTAGACCTGAAGGTTTCTGGTGTTCTGCCTTAACTTGTGAACAAGTAAGACACTTAGAAACATATCTTGCTATATCCTTCTTCATTCCTATCCACCAGAAATATTTTCTTAAATCTTGGTACATCTTATTGTTTCCAGCGTGCATAGTATACCTAGATTTATGAGCTTCTTCTAAAATCTTATTTCTTAATTCTCCTTGTTTAGGTACCCAAATTCTACTTTTGTGGAATCTCCAAATTCCATCTGCTCCTTGTTCTAATTCCTTCATTCGTCCTTTCATTCCTTCAGCATCATCCTTAATTGCTATAATTTGAACATTCTTCAATTGTTCCATTAAATCTATTTGTAGATTTAATCTGAGAGCACGAACTCGTCGTTGTTTCTCATAATACTTACGACTTAAGGCATCTGCAACTACATTTGCCTTTCCTTCGTGATACTGAATATCACAGTCGTAATCACTTAGGATTTCCATCCATCTCCTTTGCCTCATGTTTAACTCTTTTTGGCCAAATATATATTTTAAACTTTTGTGGTCTGTCTAGACAGTAAATTTACTTCCGTAAAGATAATGTCTCCAAATCTTAAGGGCAAAAATTACGGCTCCTAATTCTAAGTCATGAGTTGTATAATTCTCCTCGTGCTTTTTCAACTGCCGAGAGGCATACGCAATTACCTTCTTGCGCTGCATCAACACACATCCGAATCCTAATTTTGAAGCATCACAATATACTTCAAAATCTTCTGTTCCTTCGGGTAATGCTAAAATTGGAGCATTTGTCAATCGGTGTTTTAAAATTTTAAAAGCTTCTTCTTGCCTAGATCCCCATTCAAACTTAGTGGCTTTACAGGTCAACTTAGTCAAAGGTACAGCTATCTTAGAGAAATCCTTAATAAATCGTCTGTAGTATCTGGCTAAGCCTAGAAAACTTCTAATTTCCATAGCTGTTTGTGGAACCTTCCATTTGGTAATTGCTTCTATTTTAGCAGGATCTACGTGAATTCCTTCGTGATTCACCATGTGACCTAAAAATTGCACTTCCTTTAACCAAAATTCACACTTCGAGAATTTTGCATAAAGCTTTTCCTTTCTTAACAAAGTTAAGAGTGCATGCAGGTGTTTGCAATGTTCTTCTTGACTTTTGGAGTAAATTAGTATATCGTCGATGAATACGATTACAAATTTATCCAAATATGGTTTACAGATCCGATTCATCATGTCCATAAATGCTGCTGGGGCATTTGTTAGTCCAAAGGGCATGACTGTAAACTCATAATGGCCATACCTAGTTCTGAAAGCAGTTTTAGGTATGTCTTCCTCTTGAACTTTTAACTGGTGATATCCAGATCTTAAATCTATCTTAGAAAAATACTTAGCACCTTGAAGTTGATCAAAAAGATCATCAATCCTAGGTAATGGATATCGATTCTTAATTGTAACTTCATTTAGTTCTCTATAATCGATACACATTCTCATTGATCCATCTTTCTTTTTCACAAACAACACTGGTGCTCCCCAAGGGGATGAACTAGGTTGTATAAATCCTTTGCTTAGTAATTCATCTAATTGCGTTTTTAGTTCTAACATTTCTGTGGGTGCTAACCGATAAGGTGCCTTGGCTATCGGTGTAGTTCCTGGAATTAGATGAATTCTAAACTCTACTTCCCTATCTGGTGGTAACCCAGGTAATTCTTCTGGAAAGATGTCTGGGTATTCTGAAACTATAGGGATGTCTGGAAGTTCCTTACTTTTAGTGTTAATGATTACTGAAATCATATACACCATTCCTTGCTTTCGTTCATAACTAGCAACTTTCATTACTGATATGAACTTTAGTGGCTTTCGTGGTTTATCTCCGGTAATTACAATTACCTTTCCTGTGGGAGTACGGATTTCTACGGAATTCTTGTTACAAAGGATTCGAGCATGGTTGGCTATTAACCAATCCATTCCTAACACGACATCGAATCCGGCTAACTGCATAGGTAACAGGTTTGCGGAAAACTTATGACCTAACAGTTCTATCTTACCTTCTTGCAAAACCTTATTTATGTTAACAGAATTTCCGTCCGCCATTTCGACTGTAAAAATTTGCCTAAGGGTGGTTAAAGGTAAATTAAGGGCTTGGCAAAATGAAGTATTGATAAAACTTTGGTTTGCACCAGAGTCAAATAATACTTTTGCATAAACGTCATGGACTAAGAACGTACCGGCTATAACGTCAGGAATAAGTTCAGCTTCTTGAGTGGTTAGCTGAAATGCTCGGGCATTCTTCTTTGTTGTTCCATCAGCTGGTTTACCTTTATTGTCTGCAGTTTTTATTAATTTAGGACATTCAGTTCGAAAATGACCCATTTCCCCACAGTTGTAGCAGATTAGAGATTTCTTCCTGCAATTCTCCTCTTGATGTCCTGGATTTTTGCAAAAATTGCAATATCCCTGGCATCTTCCAAAATGCTTCTTTTTGCAATTTCTACAATACGGAGGAACTGAGGATTGCCCGGTTCCTCTTTTCTTGAATCGATTATTATTATTACCCACACGAATTCCTTGAGTAATCTTTTGAGCCAATTCTTTCTTTCTGTCTTCTTCTCTTGTTCGCACCAGTTCATCAGTTAGGGTATTAGCTAATTCCACAGCATCGTCAATAGTGCGAGGTCTCGCAGCTTTAACAATATTGCGGATTTCACTAATTAATCCCCAGATGTAGCGAGAAATGAGTACCGGTTCTGGCGAAGCCAGTGTAGGTACCACTCGTGCATATTCAAAGAATGTCGAAGTGTAACCGCGACACTCTACACCTACCATACGATGATTTAAGAACTTATTTGCCATTTGTTCCTTTTCATATTCAGGACAATATTTTCTTTCTACAAGAATTTTAAATTCTTCCCAGTTCATAGCATAAGCCATCCTTCTTCCTTTTGCTTGTAGTACCGTGTTCCACCATTCTAGCGCCCCTTCTTTGAATAAGTTTGACGCATACATCACCTGATCTTCATCTGAACACTTACTTATTGCAATTACTGCTTCGGTTTTCTTTAACCAACGCAGTACTGCAGTTGCTCCTTCATTACCTGCAAATTCAGCAGGTTTGCAAGCAAGAAATTCTTTGAAAGTGCAACCAGGTGTTGCGGCTTTCATTTTCTTAGGAGGTGGAGCCTGTCGTGGATTATTATCGTCATGATTGCCTCCTCCATTTACACTATGACTAAAATTATCTTCCTGAGTACGTTTACTAGGAACGATTTGTTGCGGTTCTATTGGATTTTTAATAGCAGCAACGAATGCTGGAATAGCATTGGCTATCCCTTGAGCAACAATATTTTCTATATCCTGTCTAGTCATATACTGGTTTTCCTGATTTTGTTCAGATTGATTCCCTTCATTAACTGGTTCATTATTAGCGTTTTCCATCTGATAATTATAAAAATATACTTATTAGTATCAAATGATTGTAAATAAAACAATTACACAGAAGCACATAAAATTTGGCAATACAGATATATATCCAAAATTGTCGATGTTTCGACTTCTATTTTGTTTTATATATTATATAGGCATCCATACACACTGTTTATCTTACAATGTTTTATTTCCCATTTTACAGAATTATATTTAGCTATTATTATTATTATTATTATTATTATTATTATACAGACATTCTTCCCAACCCCACTATTCTTTGGTCACAAGAAGTTTAGTAGCGACGTTCCCTTTCGTCGTACTTCCAGGTAATCCTTTCTCCCATATCCCTAATCCTATTTCCTGTATTTATCAGTTCTTCACCGTACTGACGGAGTTCGGCTAAGTTTTCGTTACTTATTGGAGGATTGGGGATAGGGTCTGGCTCCCACTGTGGAAGGAAAGAATAAGGACTGTTGATAATATTCTGGAATGGCCAGTCATTTGTCCACCATTCTTCCATTTGACCTAAAGGTTGAGTGTGGATTAATGGATCTGGAATAGCTGGTTCCAGATTGACAGGAAGTTGGGTTTCTAGGTAAGGATATAGATTATTATGGATAGGGCTAATGACATCACAGTTTGCCAGTAGACGGTCGATTTCGTCTTGAAATGTGATTTCTTCAGCTTGTCTAGAATTCTCTCCAATTTCTATTCCTTTTTGTTTATAATCGTTCCTGTTCTCTATCTCTGCTGGATTTGAGCTTTCTCCGATTTCGATTCCTTTCCCTTTATCTATAGGGTTTTCTATTTTAGGGAGTTTCCTAGTAGCTGGCTTTCTCCTGCGCACTTTCCTCCATCCTACATATCTTCTTTTCTTTTTAAGTTTTGATTTTTCCAGCGGTGGAGCTTGGAATTCCACGGGTTCCTCTATGTCAGCAATATAACCAGTAAAGTCGTGGGAGACTTCAATTGGTACTGGGTAGAGGTTGAGATTCTGAAATGCTTCCGATATCTCAGTCATGCTGGACAGCATATATGCAAAATGCACAAAAATGCTAAGTTAAAACTTTGGAACAAAGTTTAACAAATAAACATTAAGTTTATTGCATACGGATTTGTACAAAAGATTACAGGAAAGTGAACATACTATAATTTATTTATTTACTGGGTATTACTTTTCTACTAGACCAGGCTTATTAAAATTTAGAGATTTGCATTCTCTGCTACGGTAGCTAGCATATAAAGGTTTGCCCATTTTTCATCTAAGGTATCTTCCCAAGGTGACTTATTGCCTAATTCCTGGATTTCTGGATTAAACCTCACTTTCTTGGCTTGGGTTTTCTTTATTTTCTCCTGTCCCTTCCTAAGAATCAATTTTCTTTTCTCTGGGGTAAGAGGATTTTCATAATTTGCTATACGGACAAAAATCCCTTCATCTAGATCTGCTGGGTGTTTGGAAGAAGAGGTTCCTTTTCTTGTGGGTGTAGTATCTAATTTGTGGTAGATAGCAGAAATCTTGTGTTTACCCATACTGTAACTCAACAATTAATCAGTTAATGAAACATATTTCCACAGAATAGTAATTAAATTTCCTAATTATTTTAATAGGCTAAAATCAATAGTAAGCTTAAATCAGTGGCTCTGATACCACCTTTTCCTGTCACGGCCCTCGGCCCCGGTTTGACCCGGTCCAGAGCCGTGAGGCAGGAAATCCTGTGGTATCTATTTAACTGACAGCGGAAGTCTTTTTAAACAGGATCGATTATTATTAAAAACTGCTCGTTTATATATAATATAGGGATAAATCCCATAATTTACAAATCATTGATTTCACTGGGAAATCCTTTATTTCTTAAAACATGTTTCTTTATTTATTTACATTGAGCCACCTTCTAAGCTTGTAGTGCTCCACGGCACTTTTCCTGTGCTCACAACAGATTTCCTGAAACATGTTTGAAAAAGGTTTTGTCAGCAGGGAAATACTGAGTGAATCATTCTATTTAGTAAAACATCTTGTTTATTATAATGTACAGTATTAAGAGCGATTACAATTGCCTCATCTTTTAAATTAACTGATCCAGTTGTCACTTTACCGGACTGTGACTGTGGACATATCACTTGTAGGGTCCTTTCACCCCAAGTGATAAATAATTAGTAGCTATGTGCACATCCCCCCACATACTGGCAGTAATTTCAGATAACAATGACTTAATCCCTGTAACTATAATTTTGATAAAAACATGCTTTTGAAAATAAATTTGATAAAAAGAGAATGACTCACATTGTAGATTTAACGAGCAGAATATAAGCCTACTGATTAGCCTTGATTAACCTAATTTAATTAACAATGCACACACAATCGGTTAGTAATTAATACAACAGTTACGACAATTCACGAGATTAAACCTTCACAACGAGTTATTAGTGCAATACTTAACAATTCAGTGGATTCTCAACGAATGACAGAGTATAGTCCGAATTCGAGCAGTACTCAAACATTCAAGTCGAAATCACAATGAATTACTAAAGTAAAATCTCAATTTGAGCGGCACTTAAACAATCGTTGGATAGTTATAATCGATCGGACGTTGAATCGTAATAGCGATCGAGTTATTACCCTGATTGTTGCAGCAATTAGTGATTGTGTGTGTTTAGTGTACTGTTTCTGCGATAACTCCTTCTACGAAACTCGAATTTACGTCGTTCCAAAGACAGATTTCAAGTTCCAAGGCCGACTATTTATACGTGAAATGTGCACCTCCCGCGTGTCGCGGAAGAAGTCGTGACACCTGTCGCGACTCGCCTGGGGTGACGACCTAGCCTAGGGTAGCCTTGTCACTAGTATAGACTTGATGAATTGACAGTTCGTTAATTTGAAATGTATACAACGCATTTTAAAGATAATTATCAACTTAGGGTTTACCCCCTTAAGTTTTAGGGGCCCTAATCCTGATTCTAAATGTTTTGAAAATTTTAGGGTTTGTGCGAAATTACTTGGGTTTCTCAATTAGGGTTTCCTATTGATTAAATTAAGATAATAATTAGGACTTTTGATGAGAGTTGTTACACCTTTCATAATCTTTATTCTCAAAAAGGCATTTATTTAACATTAGGTTCATCTAGTTGAATCCTAATGTTTATCGGATTAACCTTTACCACTAAGGATATTTTACCAGCTTATCTCAATTAACTTGGTTTAAAATTACCAAACCTGTTTGGGGGTGTTACAATAGTAGTGGCATTCTTGACTGTGATAGGGTTCCCCACAGATTTCACACCAAAGCCCCAAATTGGTTGTACTCATAACCGTCTTGGTAACTTCTATAACAAGTCTCGTAGTTGCGATCCATGAAAGTTATTGCAAAGAATAAAACAATTGTCGTGACCTCGGCAACGGCGTCAAAAACATTGATATGTGTGTATTAGTAGTGATTTTTAGATGATACTTTGAACACGTTATTAAGGTTTTTTTAAAAGAAATAATTTTTACTTAGACTAACCACACATAATGGAAAATGTACCTATCATATTGCAATAAAACTTAGGTAAAAACCAAGTATCAAAACCAAAGAGAACAACTTTTACTACTCAAATTTTCATTTGTTGCCAAATAGTCAATTAGTTGATTTATTTTGGTTTGTAAGGCAATAAAATAAATAACACAAAATGAAATTAAATAAATGTAATAGCAAGTGAGCGGAGAATATCAGATTTCACGAGATATACCTTAGGATATAATCCACTTAGGATGGATTATTGTGGTGTGGAAAATACAAATGTTTGAATAGTTGTAATTACATACCTAGCTATTTTTCAAAAAAGTTTATCCTAAACCGAGAAAATTATTCTTTTTCGGTTCAAGTATAGTATTGCTATCACTAAAAACTATCAACTTTTAAATGAGTCGATAAACTTTGCGAATAACAATCGTCTAAAACTTATAACGTCGCTTCTAACGCACTTTCAGCGGTGTTCCTACTATTACAATGGAGTGTCCAGGTGTCCAACTCTCCTTCGATGTTTATAATAGTTTCAATTGGTACCCTCCTTTATATCTGCGACTAACCCGTATACAAAATGCGTTCAATTAAACGTGTATTATTACCCTAACTTGTGCAATTAGATGAACGGAAATACCTCACATTCTAAGTATATGTGTAGTGTCCTAATGACTTACTACACTTTTTAGGATTTGTTTCTTTACCAACCCTATATTCTTTTTATTTTTAAATACCATTACTCTTATATAAGTTAACTAAAATTTAAAAATACAAAATATAAAAATATTATAAGTAATTTTATTTGTTTGTTGGAAAGATAAAACTGAAAATAATTAAATTTGTACGGTAGACATGCCATAATAATAAGTAAATTTAAATATTTTCAATTCACGTAAATGATAGATTTTTTTGTTCGTATTACATAAGAAGTGAGTCAAATGACATCCACTTATCATCCTCTCTTTCATTTTCTTTCCAGATTGGATCTTACACAATGTCCCCTTTCTCAACTTTATACATCCATGTCCTACTCAACCAAATGGACCACCATTAAGAATCTTTTTATTTTCATTTTCCAATATTACATTTAACGTTTTATATATTCATCATACTCAACAAAACCTATCTTCGTCAACCATTTAAAGCTCACCCCTTTTCTCATCACATCTACAACTTCTTATGCAGGCTTTACAACTCACAATCTTAACATTACCTAAAATTTTGAAACTTTAACTCTATATAAAAGTGTCATTCAAATTCCAGTCTGTAAAGTTTGTAAATGGGCAAGCATTTATAGATCCCACAAAAGATAGAACTTGTAATAAATAAGAACTCTTTGTCAAGTTGGACTAATATTTTTCTAGATCCAAAACACAATTTAAAATTATATATACGTTTTACCTCGTAGTGTTATTCGTTAGTTAGTTCAGTCAACAATTTTTAAACCAAACCATGATTCCTAGTTTTAGGAATATTCTTAACAAAGCTAACATTAGTTTATAAACCGAACAGCCAGACATAAAAAGACCCCATCACATGCCAGTTTTTGGGTCATTTTGAGTGATTAAGATTGAATGACATATATAGAAGGACATGTTGAGTCTTGTATAAAACACAAATATCTTCTTTTAATATGGTAGTTTGATTTAGTATGTCAAAACATAACCCCCTATAAAATCCGAGATTTTTTTTTTACAAAACTAGTGTAATAATTACAGAATAATAGTTATGCCGTATCTTATCATTATTATATATATAATATTATTCTTTGTATATATAAAAAAAATTTATGTTATACATATACCTTAAATCTGCCCCATATCCAGAATGTTAAAGTAAATAAAAGCACCTCATCTGTATACACAACCAATTGATTCAGGTCACATGCATGATCCACCCTTAAAAAGAAAATATTAAATATAAAACTTTTTTCCAAAATAACAATTTCCAAATCTATAGATTGACTCTTACATCAACATACACCTTATGCACTGAAAGCAATAAGTTACTCAGGACTTATCAATTATTATTCTGGAAAAAAGCCCAACCCAAAACAGGTTTAACTTGCTAAACCCTTACCACATACCCTGCAAATCTACCTTAAATTTAACATTCAAGCTTCATAAGTCATAACATGCAGGTTAATCAAACAGCTACCACTTCTTGCTTCTGCTGTTGATCATCTTCATAGTGTAGCAGCTTTGTTGATCTTGATGTGTATGAAGATAATGATGATTCTTCTGTGTTTAATGGTGGGTGAAGAAGAAACATTTGGTTTTGAAGATATGAACAGTAGGTGTTGAATGTGGTTGGGTTTACATTCAACTGGAACCCTAATCCGAATAAGAAATCAACTTCAAGAAAGTTGATCTCTGTTATGCTGATCCCTCCTACTTTTGCATAGTATGCATTGTTATAGTATCTGAATTCACAGAATTTAAGAATTTATAAATGAGATCAAATTACACACATAGTTACTGAATTTAATTAGTGATGTTTAAAAAGATAGCTCGAAAGCGACGCGTTTGTAAACGAGTTGAGCGCAAGCTAAGGTAAGCGCGTCTTGTGGCTCGATTAAATTACAGCTCAAATTTTAATATATGTAAATTACAATCCAAAAACAAAATATATTTAAAATTCGAACATAAGTGGTAGCAGATTTTATTGGGTCCGATTGTTTTTTTGTGAATTAAAATTCTATATATTATATATTTAACATTATTAAGTGTAATTTAAAAGGTATTATGTTTTGATTTTTATATCTCAGTATGTGTAAGAAACAAAATTTAAATTTTTCTAAAACCAAACTAGCTGAATTGAGCTTTTTACAAGCTGGGCTCGAGCTAAGATTTCAGCTTGTTAAAATAAATGAGCCTAGCTGAGCGGGCTTGTTTAACTTCGAGCCCGGGCCAACCTGGCCTGGCTCATTTACACCCCTAAATTCAATAGAATCTATACAAATTCGGAATTAAACAATCTCAAATTACAATTAAAGTAAAAAAAAAACCTTACATATCATCCATGAACTTGGCAGCAATCATGACACTAGTAATCAGCAACCGATGAATATTCAACGAATTGATCAAAATCGCAGGCTGTTGTTGTGTAAACCGATCAAGATAAACATACGCAACAACGTAGCATGACGGGCTACAATTTGCATACTTAAAGATCCTTTGCAAATAGCTCTCAATTGAGATACTCGGTCTAGTAAGTCCATGAAACGCCGAGATCTTCTGCAGGTTGAACCGGGGATTAAGATCGTTAGATTCCGCAACGCGTTGAAGTAGAGATGATAGGTAGGTGATCAGGTTGTTCATCACCGTTGGGCACTCCAATTCAGCCATTGATGAACAGATGAAGTTTAAGTTTAATACTTAATAGAGGTTCAATAAAGAATGATTGGTTTTGAGTATATAACGACTGGTAGGGGGGTCATCAGGTAGGTGCATGTGAATTGACAGTTTTGCCATTGGGTTAGAATTTTGAATTGATTTTCAATTTTCAAACTTTTGATTTTGTGAAGGGGGAAAGATTGATTATCGTGGGTGATTATTATTAGAAGAATTCATTCAATTGCATTTGAATAATGAATTTTTTTCTACTTTATTCTACGTCAACTTTTTATAGTTTCTTATAGTAGTAAGATAATGATGTAATTTGGACTACTTATTATTTTAACATTCTTTTTCTTGTTAGAAACCACTATTAAGAAATAAAATTTTGTTATATTGTTATCTTAGAATTAAATTAAATTAAATTAAATTAAATTAAATTAAATTAAATTAAATTAAATTAAATTAAATTAAATTAAATTAAATTAAATTAAATTAAATTAAATTAAATTAAATTAAATTAAATTAAATTAAATTAAATTAAATTAAATTAAATTAAATTAAATTAAAATTAAATTAAATTAAATTAAATTAAATTAAATTAAATTAAATTAAATTAAATTAAATTAAAACCTATTAAAATCTAAAAGCTTGTGAATAGTAACTTGTGTCGCGTGGCACATCTTCATTTGTTTGTTCCCTTTTTATCTGTTTTTATTGTGTTTATATACAATTTGTCTTAGATCGATAAAATGTTTTCACTTCTAGTTAAGTGGTGTGTAGGCTGGATGTGTTGTGACATGGTAACGGTTTGAATCTTTCTTTCACCTCCCATGTGCCTTTGTCTCCCTTTTTTTGCGCTTCAACATCAAAGAAAGAGGGTTGTTCCGAATCTCTTTGAACAAAATCAAGAAATTGGGTGTCTTCTCATGTTGATTATCAGCGATGTCGCTATTCTTTTCTTCTTAGAAATTGTAAATGGTGGCGAAAACGCGGTGGTTGCGGCTTCTTCGATTTTCAATCGGTGTGTGAAGTCTGACGCGGCCGCTAGGGTTTCAGGTCAGGGGTTCGGGGTTTCTTTCTCTTTTCCGGTGACGGAAATAAAAAATTGCAATTATCACCGTCTTTAAATCTGTAATTTCTCAATGTATCAAACATTATTAGTTTTCTGAGCCATCTCTTTGCCTAGATTGTTTATCGATGTTTAGATGGTTAACATTTAGAATCAGATGTGGTTTTACTGAAATTAGAAAGGTAAGTAAAAAATTGTGTTAGATTAATTTCATTAGCCGGAGCCGCTTCATCCGCTGCTGGCTCAATACAAGATCTGGCATGTTAATTTTATTAGTGTTTCCCTTTCAAATTTGGAATTTGAAATTCTGGATGGTAGTTAATCTTTTCATTTGATTTTAACTCATATTTGTTTAATAACTGCTTGATTTGTCTCGGTTTGTTCAAAATTTTCCATCATTATACCCTGAATTGAAGTTTGAAATTGTGTTAATTTTATATGTTTCATATGACAGATCAACGCACTCTCATGTATTACCTACGGTCGGTAATCTTGGAGCCACTATTATTCATCTTAATGTCGATGCTAATAATTTTGAGCTTTAACCACACTTAATCCAAGTGATCCGAAATTCCGCCACTTTTCATGTCTTATCCGATGAAGATCCCCATTTACATATCTCCAACGATGCTATTCGGCTCCGTATGTTCCTTTTTCTCTAAAAGACCGAGCGAAAGCCTGGCTAAACACCCTCCCAAGTGGGTCCGTACATAATGGGATGAACTTGCCCAAAAAATTTCTCTACAAGTATTTCCCTCCCGCTAAAACCACCAAACTCATGACCGAGATTAACACATACTCTCAAGAAGACGGGAAATCATTCTACGAGACATGGGAAAGATTCAAGGAGCTGTTAAGGAATGCCCACATCACGGTCTTGAACGTTGGCAACAAGTGTCCACTTTCTACAATAGACTCTTGCCTCACACAAGGCAAATCCTTGATTCCGGCTCTGGGGAACTCCTTGGAAATCGGCGTCCTCAGGAAATCTATAATCAAATTGAAGAACTTGCTTAAAACAGTTTTCAATGGCGTACTCCTAGGGGCTCAAAATCCATAGCTCCGGGCGCCCACAAAGTGGATGAAACCACTTCTTTGCAAGCCCAAATCGAAGCGAAACCACTAAAATAAAGAAACTTGAATTAAACAAAACGGCTTCGGTTATGGCTTGCGAAGGATGCGGAGGCCCCCATGAAAACTGGAGTTGTATGAAGGATTTAGAAAATCAAACGGAAGTGGTAAATTACCTAAATAACTGGCCACAACCATCGGGAGCTCCAAGTAACTCTTTCACTCCCGAGTGGCATAATTATCCCAACTTTAGTTGGAGGGAATCGGGGGGTAATAACCAACAAAATCAAAATCAACGATCTAACTTTCAACAACAACCCCGAAATGAGCAACAAGGTTTCCAACCACAACAACACGGAGGAAGAGAAATGTTTGAGGATCTCATCACTCGCCTTTTCTCTGAATCCGATAAAAGGTACTCAGAAAGGTTCCTACAAACTGAAGCGGAATTTAGAAATCAACGGGCTAGTATTCAAAATATAGAAAAACAAGTAAGCCAACTTGCCCAAAATTTCGCCAAGAGACCACAAGGAACCTTACCTAGTAACACAGATACAAACCTAAAAGCCCAAGTAAACGTAATCACCCTAAGAAATTGGAAGGTAGGACCTGAAATTGAACCAACCCCACAACAACCCGATCCAATCCCCACTAAAACACCTATTACCAATAACCAAGAAAATACTCAACCACAAAATACCGACACAACAAAACCACCCCCGGTCCCTTACCCCGGTCATTTACTTCGGCAAAAGACTGACAAGCAATTCACTAAGTTCGTGAGCCTGCTTGAACAACTTCACATCAATCTCCCTTTCGTGGAAGTCCTCACTCAAATGCCAAAATACTCCAAGTTCATGAGAGACTTCCTCACTCACAAAAGGAAGATTGAATCCATTCAACAAGTCACCTTAAGTGAAGAATGCTCAGCGGCACTCCTCAACAAGCTCCCCTAAAACAAGATTGATCCCGGAAGCTTCACCATTCCTTGCTTCATTAGTGGATCACCAATAAGCAATGCATTAGCCGACTTGGGGGGGCTAGCATTAATCTAATGTCGGCCTCTATGTTAAACCGACTTGAGTTAGGTAAGCCACATCCTACAAGGATGAGCATACAACTTGCAGACAGATCGGTAAAATACCCTCAAGGTGTCATAGAGAATCTATTGGTAATGGTCGGAAAATTTGTTTTTCCGGCCGACTTTGTTATCTTAGACATGGAGGAGGACATCGAAATCCCGCTCATATTAGGAAGACCCTTCCTTGCCACCGCACGGGCTATGGTGGATATGAGCCACGGGAAATTAACATTAAGGGTTGGTGAAAAGGAGATCAAGTTTGAGTTGGGACAACAAGCAGAGGATGATCCGGTCAAATACCTCAAAGCAATTGACTCAAGCCTAGACGACGCCCTTCAACGATACAAGTCGGGATGCGAGTCATCCCGCTCGGGTAACAGTTGACCAACTTTGGGTCTAGCCAAGGACCCTTATAAACGTGGCGTACCATGGAGGTATTCCATGGGCTATCCATTAGTTATGTAGTTTAAATCTTAATTTAATCTTTAGTTTAATGTTTCTTTTAAGTTTTATCTTTGTAGGAATAAAGCACGCTCAAAAGAGGATGACGGATGATGAAAAATGGAACCCATGCATATAAACCAGAGTCTCCCGCTTCAAAAACTGCAAATCAGTGTCTACAGCACGGGGCCGTGCCCACCAGGCCCGTGCTCAACTACCTGATGTCCAAAAATTTTCTGCCGAGAAGGTGGCACGGGTCATGCTCACTCAGCACGCTCTAGTGTCCACTGTACTGTAAGTTTTCTGATCAACATTATTACTGGCACTTTGGCCACGGGGCAGTGTCCCCATAGCCCGTCCCCATGCTGCAAGTGCTAGTAACCATAAAATTCGTTATTTTTACCCACTTTTTACAGATTTAATCAAAATAAATCCTATTTGTGTCACACCCTGACCGCATAAACAACAAACCGCGGCGGAAACGTCGGGGAGTGTTGTAACAGAATTATTGTTTCACAACACATGTTATTTAAAGTTTGGTTTTATTAAGGTAAATGATTACATTGTCTTTGCTTAAACGAGAACAGAACATAAATTAAACTTGTCTTGCTTCATTTTAAGTCACTAAGGTCCAAGTCCGCCTAAGTGTATCCTGATCAACCTCATACATTAGCTCCTGAAACACATGTGAAAATAAGTACGTCAGCATAAAAATGCCTGTGAGATACATAGGTTTTGTTGATGAAGGATTCATGACTCGAAAGTTAAAATAAATGTTTAACGAAAAGTAGTCATGAACCTTGTAAAATGTTTTCTTTTATAAGATCATATGAAAATCAATTTGAAAATCAGATGATATAAAAGAAAGATGTTTGGTTAAATAAATAACCAAGTGAAAATGAATTGTATAAAACATGTCATTTGTATAACAATGTTATTTGAAATAAATATCATTTGTATAAAATGTGTCATGTCTTTGTGTTTGTCGAAGTGGTTTAGATAACGCTACGATATGTAATATCATAAAAGCATTTATATATAGGAAGTACTAGCGGCATATCAACTATGCTTTTTGTCACACCCCAACCGATGACGGAAACATCGGGGTGCGAGCACTAGGCGTTCAGATTGCCCATGAGATTTCCATAACACTATTGTGACAATAGAGATTAATTGATTTCATGCATAAATTTGTCTAAATCAAAATCCAACATCAGACATCAAATACCAAACATAACAAAGACAGTTCATCAAATTGTTCAAAAGTTTCTAAGTTCACTAGGCGACGTTTCTAGGCATTTCCCTAGCTTGATTTCCATGATCCCTCTCAACCTATCAACCTGCAACATGTAGTAAGATATCAATACAAAAGTATTGGCGAATATACAAGTTTGATAATAGAATAATAGATTAAAACAACTCATATCCACAGTGTAAGAAATAAAAATAGTTTCAGTCGTGCTAGTGTCGCAGTCCACGCAGTGATAGCCCAAGTATCCCGATGCTTTAGTGTTTACCCAAGACTCAAGGTAAACTAGAATCCTCCTAACAATACTCCCCGGGAATAATGGGAGAGGTGCATCTCCTATAGCGCTACTATTGTTAAGGCGGAACTAAACACCCTGGATTAAACGTCACATAGCACAAATAGAATACTAGAATGCACAAGATTTCACAAACACATAGGATAGAGTATAGATTGCCAGTAGTATTTAGTTTAATAGAATACATGTTACACCCCAAAAGTTTAAAGTAAAAAGGGGATCGAGTATACTCACAGTGATTGCTTAACATTCGCAACTGTTATTGGATCAAAGGGAGCTCTTTTGAGGATTAGCCTGATTAGATTATAATAGGATAAGAGTTGGGCAGAATAACGAGGTTGCACAAAGTGTTGAAACAGTCACCGGGTCGAAGGGCTGTCCGATCGGACGGCTAGTCGATCGGGTTGCCGATCGTTCGGGTGGATTTTGTGTTGTAAAGGAAAGATGGCTGCCCGATCGGATGGCCATCCGATCGGGTTACCAATCGAGTGATGTCCATAAACAAATGGGACTAGGATGGCCGTCCGATCGGACGGTAATCCGATCGGATTTCCATTTGATCCTATCGCAGACAACTTGATCGTTCCAATCGGACGGCTGCTCGATCGGACGACTGTCCGATCGGGTTGCCATCCGATCCGATCTCCAAGTTTTGATAGTTTACAAATTTTGCAAAAATTCTAAGTTTGAAAATTTAATGGTGACATCACGATACAGACTAAGGCGGTAGTAACTTATCATTTCACAGACATTCTGATCGGTCGGGAATCACCCCAGTCCGACCCGTTTGTCTGTTAGTGACGGGTTTATGCCGGAATCCATCCCATGATCGTCTTCATCGATGAATAAGCCGTTCCTAAACCAACTCTAGACCACCGATCTAGTCTATAAAGTCGTTCAGTCCCGTTTATCACCAAAGTAAATCAGAATTTCGAGGAAATAAATGACAGGACTCGAGTTTTAGTATACATAAAGAAAACTCTTAGATTTAGCTTAGATTTGATAAATTAAGCATGGAATCCCTTAGATCTTAGCTAGATCCCACCAAGAATGACGTCATATGGCATTTGGTACCAACCACCAAGATGACATCATTCCCAAGATCTCAGATCTGAAAGATTTCATGGTGGAAAATGTGATTTCAAGTGAGAATCACGTAAAGGATGATGTGTAGATCAAGAAAGTAACAAGATCTAGCCTAAAACGTACCGAAATCGATGAGAGAATGAAGAAAAGGACGTGTGCGCGTGTCTTGGTCGAGCGGAGCAGTCACGTCACTGAAAAGGTGATGTGACAGGCCTATTTATAGGTGAAGGAGAAGAGAAGAAAAGCGGTGGTTTGGTTCGGACGACAGTCTGATCGGATGGCTGTCCGATCGGATGGTCATCCGATAGGGTGACAATCCGATCGGATGGCAGTCCGATTGGATGGCCACTCTGGCCAACCCAACCTTTCGGTATTCCAGTTCTTGATTGTTTTGCGAGTTAGATTAAGCATTACGTGGTATTAGGCAATAGAATAACTAGATTATAGCATATACATCAAAGGTTTACAAGATTAAATAGATCCTGCCAGTGACAAGGCTCCAGTCTCTCGTTCAACCAAGAATCAAGTTCCATGAGTCTTAGGAGTCAGGCACCAAATAGATTTAGGCATTCCATCGTAGATTTAGGCATTCCAACCACATAGAATTTAGGCAATCCCACATATAGACATTCCTCATTTAGGCATTTCAACATTAGGCATTCTGAATAGACAATCTAATCATAAATTTAGGCATTCAAATCGTATAGAATTAGGCATTTCCAAACGTATGCTTAGACACTCCAAGAAAATAGGTAATCCACATAGATTAGGACTAAAAATAAGCAAAAAGTTAAACTTCAGGGACTAATCTTGACAAGAGCCTAAAGTTCAGGGATGCTGGGCGTTACACTTTTATCATATAACACACGCCTCGCTATTTAAATCACTTATCAATAACCACCAAAAATGTCTTGTTTAAACAAATATCAAAATATTATGTGTAAACAATGTCCAATGTCAAGTGTAAACCATGCCTTGTATAATCAAATGTTATGTATGGCACGTAAAAAGTATTTATTCAAACTATATGTATAATGTCAATGTGTAACCAAATGTCATATATGGTGAATAAAGAGTATTTACTCAAACCATACGTTTAATGTCATGTATAATCAAATGTCATGTGAAACCAAATGTCATGTACAAAACAATGTCATTGAATAAACCATAGTTTAAATCAAAAGTTATGTTTTGCAAAATAAATGCTTTGTGGATACAAACATTTATGTAGTAATGTTTATCGCATACATTCAAGCCTTGCGACTGTCGGACAAACCCTTAACAAGTTAAAGGTTTATCAATTATGTTTTCGGATTCTGTCATTCCCTACTTCCAAACAAACCTAGGAAGCCGGGAACAGGATTTGTCAAGTCATATGGTACCACTACATACTACCGAGCGGCATGATCAATGTTAATGAATGTATTTTTGTCGCGTTAAACATACCAAATGTCAGAACCAATGTAAGCATATGCCCATATGCTGAGTAAACATATGCAGCAGAAACGTAATGTAAATCAATGTGCACATATGCTGTGTAAACATATGCAGCAGAAATGTAATGTAAATCAATGTGCCCATATGCTGAGTAAACATATGCAGCAAATATGTAATGTAAATCAATGTGCCCAAATGCTGAGTAAACAAATGCAACAAAAGTGTTTATGAAATCAATGTGCTAGCATGCTCAATCAACATACATAGCAAAGCATAGTTGAATCATGTACTATATGTGTACTAGTTGAACATAGCCAGTATATGTCATGAAAAAGCATGAAAAGCATGAAAGTAACAAGTAGGCACATGTGTATCACCCCAAAATATTTGCAAAAAGTAAAAGAGGGGACTATGTACTCACTTGAGATTGCAAGTATCCTTGATCTAGTGAACTAACAAAGCTCGGGAAACCAAGGAATCAAGTGGCACCTAGTATGGAATCACTATGTTAATAATCGGGACCTAAATCGAAAGATCTGATAAAATGAGGTCTTACAAACCATTTGAGTGTTGGAACTCATCTAATATGGTTTAACAAAGCCAACATTCTAAATTGGAACCTATTCTAAGTGCTTATGACCCGTTAAGGTAGTTTACGCTACTATAACGCGTCATTTGCGCAAAAGCGCATTCGGATGGTCTAACTAGCCCTATGATAAGTATTATATGCCCTAACATGTTAAATAATGTTGCATAATCAGTTTAAGTGTCAAAAACTTGGTTACGTATGTTTAAATTCAAATTATGCATGAAAAGGGCGTTTTGTTCATTTTCCTAAGGCATATAAACTACCTATCATAACAACTAATTAAGAAAAGTGACCATAAGGTATAACCTCGGAAGGTTATTCCCTATGCAACTATGGTCACAAAATATGTTTGGTCGGATCCTAATGATCGACCAAACGGCTCAGGTTCGAAAGTCTAAGCGGTTGTTTAGACCGCTTGACTTACGACCCTAAATAAGCAATAAACTAAAAGTGACGAGTTAAACATGTTAAAACATGTTTAACTAACTTAGAAAACTGATTTGATATCAAAACAAAGTGTTTTGATACCCGAAAATAATTTCGTCGTGAAATGCACATAATCATGCATTTTGACCGAAACTTTGACTCGTCACTTCGACTACTCAACGTGGTAATCAGTAGGTATAGTCGCAGGGGACTATAACCATCGTGATTACGCTCACGTTGCAAAGTTCAAACGAACTTTGTCTTGACCAAATCATGGTCAATGCGGAAAGTCAAACACTGTTTGACTTTCTTTCTTGAAATCAATAAACAAGCATGAAAGAACACTTACAAGTGTTCTTGGCTGGAAAAAGGACTACCAAAAGCTCAAGTATGAAGCCTCCAACTTAATGTTGTAGCCTCAAATCAGAGCAAGAGTGCAAGTGAATGAAGATGAGCAAGTTGTGAATGAGCAAGTTATATAGGATTTCAAGAACCATTAGGATCATTGCAAGTGGATTGTGTGGTGATCAAGGAAAGAGCCTAGCCCTACACTTGTTGGAGACTGATTAGGGAACTTGGGGAATACATAAACCAGCCCACAAGTTCCAAAAACCAAGGTTTAAATCAGGTTCAACAGGCTGTTTAGAGGTTTCTGGTTTCTGCTGAACTGGGACTAGCTTATGGACTGTAAGGGTCCACCCATACGGACCGTATGGGACTTGCAGACCAGCAAGTTTTGAAAATTGACAGTTTTGGTCCCTGTGCTTATTTCGTCGCGTTTTGGCACTTCTAACACCCATCAAGCCCATTTTCAAGCTCCATGATGAAGTTAAAGTATAGTTAACTTGAATTATGCTAAAAAAATGTCACGAATGTCGGTTCGTTTGGCTATACGGTTGCGTTTTTCGGTTAATTACGATGAAAATCGTAACGGACGCGAAAAGGACCCAAATTGCGAAACAAAAGGTATTTTTGCATTCCTATCACTAAAATAAAATATTATAGTGATTAAAAAAGTTTTTGGATGTCCGGATATGGTCAAAACGCAAGATATGCACGTCTATGCATACTTTCGCAGTTTTGACGCTTTTAGTCCCTGTGATCAAATAAGCGTATTTTCGCATACCAAACCCATCAAAACTTATTTCTAAGCTATCTTAAGGGTATTTAGGGTATGTTTAGCTTATGATCTTGTTCCGGAATGTATTGTTATACGAATTGGCAGACTTTTGCCGTTTATCGCAAATAGTCCTTGTGAACGAATAAACTTGTTTTTGCCATACCCTTCAAAACTTATTTCTAAGTTATGTAAAGGTTAGTTAAGGTATGTTAAGCTTATGTCACTATTCCAGAGTGTTTGTCTCTTTAAACTGATTACGTTTACACATCAGTTTGCGTATAACTTTCAAGAAAGCGTTTAAGAGTTTGAAATCGAACATAAATAAACAAATATTGGGGTTAAAACACATTGCTTTATTGATATTTGAATTGTTCAGAGTTATACAATTATTACACAAATACAGATGTCACAGTCTCCCCTACTTTAGGAAATTTCGTCCCGAAATTTATTTAGAGGAAACTTGTGAGAATAGATGTGGATATTTTGCCTTCATTTGATCTTCACGTTCCTAAGTAAATTCTAGGCCACGTTTAGATTCCCAGCGAACTTTAACAATTGGTATGCACTTGAGTTTGAGCTTCATGACTTCACGGTCCAATATTTCCACAGGTTTCTCGACAAAGTGCATCGTGTCATCAACACGAATTTCAACAAGTGGTATGTGGAGGTTTTTATCAGCTAAACAATTTTTAGGATTGGACACGTGGAAGGTTGGATGAACATTTCCAAGTTCAGGAGGTAGCTCTAATCTGTAGACCACTTTTCCAATTCTTTCAATGATCTGAAATGGTCCAACATATCTTGGTGCAAGTTTTCCTTTCTTTCCAAATCTGATTACACCTTTCCAAGGGGATACCTTGAGTAGAACGTGATCACGGACTTGAAATTCCAAGGGCTTGCGTCGTCTATCCACGTAACTCTTTTGACGGCTTCTAGCTGTCTAAAGGTTATCACGAATTTTCTTGACCTTATCTGTAGTCTCTAGAATGAGTTCAGGTCTAGTAAGCTGAGCTTCACCTATCCCATTCTAGCAGACCGGTGAACGACATTTTCGACCATATAAAGCCTCGAAAGGAGCCATATTGATGCTGGAGTGATAACTATTGTTGTAGGAAAATTCGATCAACGGTAGATGCGAATCCCAACTACCACCAAAATTGATCACACAAGCTCTAAGCATATCCTACAGTGTCTGGATTGTTCTTTCAGATTGACCATCCATTTGAGGATGATACGCTGTGCTCAAATTAAGTTGGGTTCCCATGGCAGATTGCATGGTTCTCAAAAAATGAGACGAGAATCGAGCATCTCTGTCAGATATAATGTTCAAAGGAACACCATGTCGGGATACAATCTCATCCACATATATTTTAGCAAGTTTGTCAGCAGATAGATCCTCACGGATCGGCAAGAAATGTGCTGACTTTGTAAGACGATCAACAACTACCCAAATGGCGTCATGACCTCTTTTAGTGCGTGGCAGCTTGGTAATGAGATCCATAGAAATGTTTTCCCATTTCCAAACTGGTATCTCTAGTTGCTCCAATAATCCAGAGGGATGTTGATGTTCTGCCTTAACCTTAAGGCAAGTAAGGCATTTGGATACATATAAGGCAATGTCTTTCTTCATACCCTGTCACCAATACTGGGTTCGAAGATCCTTATACATTTTGTCTGCACCAGGATGAATCGAATAACGAGACTTATGAGCTTCATCCATTAACAAAGTTCGAATATTGTCTTGACTTGGGACCCACAAACGGTCCATGAAATAATATAACCCATCGTTCTTTAGTTCAAGATCAGGCTTAATATGATGTGGTAATTCTTTACCCATCAAATCTTGTGAAACACAAGTATGTGGAGCCTGAGAAATTCGGGTTTGAATATCAGATCGAACCTGAACACAGTGAAGCTTGACACATCCTTTACGACTCAATGCGTCAGCCACGACATTTGCCTTACTAGGATGGTAGCGAATTTCGCAATCATAGTCGTTTAGAAGTTCAACCCAACGTCGTAGCCTCATGTTTAGTTCTTTCTGATTAAAAATATGCTGGAGACTTTTGTGGTCAGTGAACACTACACATTTAGTACCGTACATGTAGTGTCTCCAGATTTTGAGAGCAAAAACTACTTGTGTTGGATCTGAGTTTGGTTTTGATTGTATTTTCTGTTTGAATTAAAATGGAAATGGATGAGATGTGCAGCGGAATTAATATGGAAACAAACTTTGCATACAATCAAACGAGAGTATTGCTTTGATCAAGACATTTTCAACAAAGAACCGAATGATTGAATTTAATTTCAACAACGATTACAAAGTAATGCTTGAATACAAACTCCCCCTCAGCCAGAGCTCAGTGTTTGTTCGTGCAAAGAAGACAGTGTTGCAAAGAGCTAATAGAACAGTACAGAGCACTGTTCTATTTATAGGCACTAGCAAACCACTGAGCATCTTAGCTGACGTCACCATGAAAGTGACATCTAACCTCCTAACAAACTCTAACCTCTGATCTATACAAACACTGCTATACTAACTACTGCTATTACATTTCATTACATAAAAAACACTTAAACAGCTACTGCATCCTTCCACTGCTGTGAACCCGGCAGTGCTTGTCCGGATCAGCAGTACTTGACTCAAGACAGTAGATTGAGCAGCAGAGCTTTAGTCTTCTATCAGTCTTTACAAGAGCAGCAGATTGACGGTCAGTGGCTTGTACGATCAGTAGATAGGAGGTCAGCAGATGTTGAAGCCACTTTCAAGGGGAGAGACTTGTATGTAACATCTGCTTATTCTGGATCCACTGCTTTGACCCAGTTTTGGCTTTAATTATCTGTTCCTCTGGTAGGGTTCAATCCCAACAATCTCCCCCTGGAACAGATAATGCGAAAACTCTTCATTATTGTGGAATTCTTTATTGCCTCATCAGCAGTTCCCTTATCTGACCTTTAAATTGTAGTTCAAAGTCTAGGGCATCTGTGTCTTCATCATCCCTGCTAAGTGGAAGATCAAGGAGATCCTGCAAATCTTCAAGACTCAGGCCAAGAGCTTGTTCCCTTGATATTTTCTTCACTTCTCCACCAGACCTGAGCAAAGTCAATACGTAGGTCTGTTTGTCAGTTTCCCACTTTTGTATTTTTGAGTCTAGTGGGTTTCTTGGGAGATGTTTATTTGCAGAGGTATTGGGTGAGGCTGGCCTATTCATGACTGGCTGAGCAGTACTTGCAGATTTTTCCAATTCAAGATATTCTTTTATCATTAATTTAATGCCTGGTTTTACAATAGCATTTCCAGCTTTTAGATCTTGAATTGTTTCAGCACTTGACTGGTTTTGGCTCCTTCTTTTGTAGATGGCAGCACCAGCTGGAGCAGTGGTTCTTTTGACTTGCAGCTTTGGTGGTCTTTTTGAAACCTCTGCTTTAGAATAGTCAGGCCTTTTAGGAACTGTAGGATCTTTCTTCCTTAGTTCCTCCAATCTTCTATAAGTGGCCCTGACAACATCTTCTTTCCATCTTGACACTTGATGTTTAGACCCATAGTCAGCAGCAATTAACTCCTCTTTCATTCTCTTCAGCTCAAGTGATTTGTCAGGCACATTCTTTTTGTACTTTGACCAGTCTGGAGGAGTGTGTTTAACCTTATTCTTTGTCATTTCTTGAATCCTGGCTGCTTCTTACTCAAGCTCAGGAATGGTCCACTCTTTGTACATCTGCTTATCTCCCTTGTATTTCTTTGTTGCCATAATGCTTTCAATGTAGTCTTCTCTTAGAGTTTCATCTGCTCTTTCTGAGATTTGTTGACATACATTCTTTGCAAATTGCTCCAAGGATCTGACTTGTGTGAGTAAGAATTGGTAGTTCTGCTGGATTTCTCTGTCAGATTTTCCTTGTGCATTTCTTTTAGAGATATCTTCTGCCTGTTTAGCTTTTACCTTTAAGTATTCTTCAATGTTGTTTGGCCTTGGATATCCTTTAACTGATGGCAACTTCCTTTTTGCAGGGTCTTCGTCATAGTAGAAGGATTTTATCTCTTCTCTAACTGCTTCAAGTTCTAGAGGAAATTGGACACCTACAGGAGTAATGACAGAGATTGCTTGTTGTACTGGTGCTGATGAGAGAGGAATAGGTTTGGGTATAGTAACAAGTGACATGGATGTTGAAGATGTTGGTGGTGGTGGTGATGGTGAATCATCATCTGGTATGTAAATCCTTCTCCTTTTTGTTTTAGAAGAGGCAAATGATGTTTTGGGTGGATCAGTGGTGGTAGATTGTGTGGCAGTGGTTTGTGTTTGACTAACAGCTGTTGAAACAACTGGTGTCTCAACCACTGTTGTCATTACAACAGATGTTGTAACATCTGTTGTCTTCTGCTTTTTGGCAGGATAAGGTGGTGAGTTTGTTTTTGGTGGAGATGACAGTGGTGGTAAGGCAGTGGTTGTGGTGTGTGTTGAAGTGATAACAGATGTTCAAACAACTGAAGTACCAGCAGTAGTTGATACAATAGGAGTTACAACAGCTGTTTGGGTGGAGGTTTGATGCTGATGGCTTTTGGATGGTGGTTTTGGAGGCTTTGGAAATCTGGATGGGATGGACTTAGGTTTCCTTTTTGTCTTAGGATTTTTAGTATCCTTTGAACCAGAACAACCATGCGCATACAGTTCCATGAAAGCTCTTTTCTCCTCATTCCATCTTGAAATATCCTTTGCCATTCTATCCCTCTTTACACTTGCTACTCCTTCATCAAGTGCTTCCTGGGTAGCATCAACCTTTTTACTACCATCTGGTAATGGAATTTTTCTGGTCATAGCATCTTTTTCAGGTTTAATGTACAGACCATCATCTATTTCTTTCTTCTTCCACTCCTGAATTTTCTCCCCCTTTTTGGCATTATCTTCTGGGAGTTGATCAATGAAAAGTACTGTTGGAGGAGCAGTGCCAGTGGTTTCCAATAAATGGGCCTTGATTGCCTTAATATCTGCTTGAGTGTTCTTATACCTAGACTCCATAATGTTTCTCAGCTTTGGGACATGAAGTTCATGTTGCTGATCAGCCAGTTCTTTTTAATGTTGGAGAAAAGGTTGGAAAAGGTTCCAGAGCTCATTTGTAGCAAAAGCTTGTGGTGGAGCAGGTGCTTGAGATGGAACAACAGTGGATTGCATCTTTTGTGTTTTCAACACCTGCTGTAGCATATTTTTAAGATCTGCAACAGATGTATCCAACTTTTCAATTCGTTCCGTCAAATCCTGATATTTTAAATCATCACCCAATTTAATGGGATCATCTGATTTCCCACTATCAGTGGTTTTATCAGTGGTTGAGGTAGGGTGTGTACTCCAAACACTAACCACTGATGCCCCTTTTTCTTGGTACTGGGGTCTTCTTCCTTCAACACTTGACAACCTTTTGATGTTGCCAGTAGGATAAATAAATCCACTGGTGGTTGGCAGAGGTGCTATGTAAGGAATTGCCGCCAAGGAAGTCTTATTAATGTAACCACTGTCCAACTGTAAACCAGTGGGTTCAACAGTTGTAGTGGCTGCTTCACTTGGAATACCACCGAGAGTTACTTGTAACTCAAGGGGTGTAACCTCCTTAGGTTGTGTTGGTGGGTTAGCAAAGATTGATAAATCAGACCCAGTCATTTGTTGAGGTATGTTCTCATTGATAGGTGATTGAGAAGGACTGGTTAGTGCCTGGTTCAAATCAATTGCATCCAACAACAGTTTAGTTGGTGAGGGAATTGTGGATGTGAGGTTTGGTGTAGAAACAGGATTTGCTCCGGGCATTGAGCTGTGGATGATGAAACCAAGTGATTTCAGAGCATCATGATGTGGAGGCCCTAAGTGTACAACCTGTTCTTTTTGTGAAGAAGCAGGAGGAGTTTCGGTTATGGGTTGAGATATTTGTACCAACTGCTGTGAGGAAGTAGCAGCAGTGGTTGTTTGTGACATTTGTGCTGTCACAGGCAGTAGCTCTGGTATCTCATCCTCCAGAGTTGCCTTTTTGATGGGTTTGGGGGGGTTTTTGAGTTTTTCTTTTTTGTTTTTTGGTGATTTTAGGTGTGGGTTTCAAAGCAGTTGTTCTGCTGCTTTGATCACCTTGAACAGTGGGCTCAGCAGCAGATACCTGAGGAGCAGTGGTAGCTGCTAAAATCTGCTCAGGCACCTCTGCTTGTGTTTTGCAAGGTGTTAACATTCTTGAAAAAGTTTCAGTAGTTAAACTGTTTATTTGAATATAATCACCTTGGTTTATTACAGCAATATCATCCTTACTGAATTTCTTTTCAAAATAATAACTTAGAAACCTTGGAAACAGTAGGAATGATTTTGTTTCAACATTATTAACCAAATCATTAAAGATTTCCCGAGAATAATTAAAATTTTCTTCTTGAAGAATAGCATATCCCAGATTTTGAATCTTTAATGGTATTTCATTAAAAGAAGTGGTTTTGTTTGAAACACACATTAGGAGGGTATGGAATAAGAATCTTGTTGCAGAAGGAAAGAAACCTTTTTGTAAGGTAGCTTTCTTCATCATTGTGTCTGCATACCCTCTCTCAATGAAGTCAATTTTCAACTCGTTTTTAGGAAAAGAAAATTTACCTTGCGATCCTCGAGTTGAAAGACCTCTGAAATTGACTGTGGTGTAATCTTGACAGGTTTTCCCTTTAGAGTAGAGTTAATGGCTATTACAGCGTCTCCTTGTTTTTCAAGGGTTGCATTCTTCCAAAACTCCCTTTGGGTTGTCAAGTAAATTGGTGCATCGGCTATCAACAAAGTTTTGTACTTTGATTTAACCATTTTGGCGTTGATGGAATCGAAAGCATCTGTGGTGCCGGGTTTTGTGAGAAGACCCAGAAGATTGTGAGATGGTTTGTGTGGGATTTCAGTGGTAGTGACCTTTTGAGAGGTCGCTTTCGACGATGATTTGGAAGTGGGTTTTGCAGATGGCTTCGATTTTGTCATTTTGGAGATGAAGATCAAAGAAATTTGTGAAGGAATGTGAAGAAAGACTGCTTTGAGAAAAGAATTTTTGAGAATTCAATTCGACAGTAAAACCCTGTTTTTGGTGTGAAGTGGTGGTTTTATAGAAGAAAAAGTGAAGGCTGACGTGGTAGCGGTTACAAAAGTACTGACCACAATGTACTGCCCACATGCCAAACTCTGAAGAAATGAAGGACAGTACTTTTATGAAAGTTACTGATGAAGGCAGTGGTTTAAACGGTAAAATGGAAGCAGTGAATGATTTTCACTATCAGTGGATAGCATATCAGTGGATAAGACACTGCTTTTGAACAACAGAGGTTATCAAGGAAATGAGAGAACAGAGGATGGCTTTCAGCAGTGGACAGACTTTGAAGTAGAGCAGACTTTTGAACAAACAGTGGTTATGGCAGACTTTTAAGGATTTTTAATGAAAACTTCATTTTTAGCTATTTTTAAGGATGGATTTTTGATTTTCTGAAAACATTTTAATGCTTTTATTCATAGAAAAACAAGATTTTGCTTGTTATTCCATGTTTAGCATGCCAATTCTAGAGACCAAGCTTTCAAAAGTGGTTGTATCTAGTGCTTTTGTGAGCACATCTGCCAGCTGGTCTTTAGTTGGGACATGATATAGAGAAATCAAACCTTTTTCATAGCAATCCCTCACAAAGTGATGTCTGATGTCGATGTGTTTGGTGGTTGAATGGGAAACTGGATTTTTGATGATATTTTCTGCTGCCTGGCTATCCAACATGAGTGGAGTCTTTAAGGCAGTGATACCAAAATCCAGCAACTGATTTTGAAGCCACAGGAGTTGGGCTATACAGCTTGCAGCAGCAATGTATTCAGCTTCAGCAGTGGATGTTGAAACAGCTGCTTGCTTTTTGCTTTGCCATTAAACTAAGCAATCACCTAGAAACTGGCACCCTCCTGATGTGGACTTCCTTGTAGTGTTACATCCAGCAAAGTCACTGTCTGAAAGCCTGAAAGCTTGATATTCCCATTAGTTGGATACCAGATACCAAGTGTGGGAGCACCTTTTATGTATCTGAAGATCCTTTTTACAGCAATGAGATTTGATTTTCTGGGAGCTGATTGACTTCTTGCACAGACACATGTTGCAAACATGATGTCTGGTCTAGATGCAGTTAGGTACAATAAAGACCCAATCATGCTTCTATATAAAGTTTGGTCAATCAGCTCATCCTTTTCATCAGACATGACAAGCTTATTTGTTGCCATGGGTGTGCTGCATGGTTTACAATCATTCATATCAAATTTTGTCAAAAGTTCTTTAGCATATTTGCTTTGATGAATGAAAGTTCCATTTTGCATTTGCTGAACTTGGAGACCAAGAAAGCATTGCAGCTCACCCATTGCACTCATTTCAAACTCAGCTGTCATGAGTTCTCTAAACTCTTCACACATTGTGTTACATGTGCTTCCAAAAATGATGTCATCCACATAAACCTGGACAATCATTAAATCCTTCCCTCTCCATTTTAGAAACAGTGTTTTATCAATGGTACCTCTTTTGAAACCATTTGAGAGTAGGAAGTTGGAAAGAGTTTCATACCAGGCCCTTGGTGCTTATTTCAGGCCATACAAGGCTTTGTTTAGCCTGTAGACATGATCTGGATAAAATGGATCCTCAAAACCTGGAGGTTGACAAACATACACCTCTTCTTGAATTGTACCATAGAGGAAAGCACTTTTGATATCCATTTGAAACACCTTCATGTTGTGGTTGACAGCAAAGGCCAGGAACAGTCTAATGGCTTCCAATCTTGCAACAGGGGCGAATGTATCATCATAATCAATCCCCTCTTCCTGTCTGTAACCTTGAACCACAAGCCTGGCTTTATTCTTGACAACAATGCCCCTTTCATCAGTTTTGTTCTTGAAGACCCACTTTGTGCCAATGGGACTAACCTCTTCTGGCAATGGTACAAGCTCCCATACTTGTTGTCTTTTGAACTGTTGGAGCTCCTCTTGCATGGCTTCTACCCAGCTGTTGTCTTTCAGTGCCTCTTGGTACTTGACTGGCTGATGGAGTGATAGAAAACCAGTAAAATGACAAATGTTTTGGGTTTGGCTTCTTGTGAGCACCCCTTCATTGATGTTGCCAATGATTTGATCAGGTGGATGAGCTTTGAGGAGCAGTGGTTGATGGGCTACTTTGGCCAACAACTGTTGAGGTAGCAGTGGTTGAGCTTTGACAGCTGTTTTGAACATCTGATGCTCTTCCCATTTTGACAGACCTTTGAGGAATGATGATTTCATACCCATAGTCTGGTGTTGAATCCTCTGATGGACCTGCACTGTTAGTCTTGGCAGCAGTATTTTCAAAAGTAAATTTTTCAAGATCAAACAGATCTGCAGGATTTGCTGGGATTTTCATTGATGAAAGTTCATTGAACTTTACATTCAAAGTCTCCTCCACTGCCTTGGTCCGTGTATTAAACACTTTGTAGGCCTTGGCAGTGGTTGAGTATCCCAGATGATAACCACAATCAATTTTGGTTGCAAATTTTGAAATGGAATCTTTTAAGTTCAAAATAAAGCATGGGCAGCCAAACACTTTGAAGTAGGAGATTAGTGGTTTGATTTTATACAGAATTTCATAAGCAGTCTTTTTGTGCCTGGGGTTTATTAAAATTCTGTTCTGGACATAGCAAGCAGTGTTTACTGCCTCTGCCCAGAAAGTTAATGGCAAACCTGAATCAGCAAGCATGGTTCTGGCAGCCTCAATCAAAGTTCTATTCTTCCTTTCCACTACCCCATTCTGCTCTGGTGTTCTAGGGATGCTGTACTGCCTTACAATCCCTTTCTTCACACAGAAGGCATCCAACTCCTTATTTTTTGAATTATGTGCCATTGTCACTCCTGAAGACTTTTACTAGAAGGTCAAATTGCTTTTCAACCTGTATCACAAAGTCTTGCAAAATGCCTGCAGTCTCATATTTTGAGTGTAAAAAGAAAGTCCATGTAAACCTAGAAAAGTCATCAACAATAACCAAACAATATCTTTTCTTCTTGAGGCTCATGACTTGAACTGGGCCAAACAAATCCATGTGTAGCATTTGCAAACACTGGGTTGTTTTGGACTCTTCAATGGACTTAAAAGAACTTTTATGCTGTTTTCCTTTTAAACAGGAAATGCAATGTTCAGAACATGAAAACAATTTTTGTGGTAGGCCTCTCACCAAACCATTTTTTGAAATTTCAGTGATTGTCTTAAGATTTGTGTGCCCCAGTCTTCTGTGCCAAAGTTCTGTCTCTTTGTTAGAGGCAGCTGAGAACAGACAGGCATCAGCTCTGGGACATTCTTTAGACATATCAACAACATAAACATTGCCACTTCTTTGAGCAACAAGTTTAGTTTGACCAGTTTTGATTATTGCTTCAATCTTTTTGACCATTTCTGGTCCAACAATCCTATAACAATCTTTTGTGAAGAATGACCCAAACCCTTTGTCACTCATTTGAGACACACTCAGAAGGTTGAATTTTAGATTGTCTATTAGATTGACATTTCCAAATTTTACATTTCCAGACTGCACTGTACCAGACCCCAGAACTTTCCCTTTACTATTATTTCCAAAGGATATATCACCCCGTCCATGGATTTTAAAGTCTTTGAGGAGGGCTTTACATCCTTTCATGTGCCTGGAGCCTCCACTATCTACATACCAAAGACTATCAAAGCATGCAGAAGCTCCCTGCACATGAAGTAAAAGGATTAGTTCATTAGGGTCTCCAAAGCCAACAGGGCTTTGGATGGGGTCTCAACAGTGTCTGGGATGGATGCAGATTGATGGACAGTGGTTAGGTCAGGGGTTTGGACAGTTTTAGTACTGTTTCTTGCTAACCACTGTTGGGGGTCTTGACCAATCATCTGTTGGTACCCAAAAGGATGCCTGTTCACTTTAGGTTTAGAGGGCCTTTTGTAGGCCTCATAAACGTGTGGAATCCTTTGGTAAGACTGTTTATCCTTGCCTTTTCTAAACTGATTGGCAGGGGGTGCATCAGTAACCTGAACATCTCTTTTGACAGATGTTTGGTTCAGCTGTTTTGTGACAGCTGTTTGAACTGGCACAAACAGTGGTTGGTTCTTGGTGAATTTGACAGATGATGTTGATGGACTCAAGGATGTTTTAGCAGTGTACTCATTCTTTTACACATCAAAGTTTTTGAGATACACACATGCTTGAGTTTTGTGGTTTGTTTTTCCACAAACAATGCAACTTTTAGCTGAAACAATGACACTTGTTTTGTTCAAATCATAAGCTTTTAAATGGAAACAGTCTTTTGTTAGATGATTCCTTTTCTCACAGAATTCACAAAACAAGTTATTGATCTTTTCTTTCTTCTTTCTCTTTTCGGACTCCTTTGCAGCAGAGGTTTTAACCTCTGTTGGGATGTCCTTGAGAGGTATGACTTTAGCTTTTGGAGCTTTAACACCATCAGTTGATGTAAAGTCCATGGGCTTGAAATTTTCAAGAATATCACACTCATCAGACCATTTTGGTTTAAACTGATAATCTTCAAGCTCCTCAAAAGTAGAGGATCCCATTGGTCTGTCAAGTGTGATTTTGTTACCAAGTTTATCAGTGATTTTCACTTCTTGGCCTTTCTTGTTTGTTGGAATAAACTCAGTGGTTACATCAGTGGTTTGAACAGATTTTCCAAAAGCAGTGTTTTCATCATCATGTTTTCTATAACCAACACCAAATTTCACATTGCGTTTTATCTGTTTTTCAAGCATAACCTCATACCCTTTGCATGATTCCACCCATCTTTCACAGGTGATCTGGGTGGACTCCAACTCCTTTTTGCAAACTTGGTATTTTTCTACCATAGTTTGGAGTTGAGTTTTGGTTATGCTTTGTTCTTCTTTCAGACTGCTGATCTCTTTTTCTTTTTCAGTCAATTTGTTTTTAAGTTCTTTTAAAGACCTTTCAAATTTGACTTCATCAGTTAAGATTTTATTCCGAAGGTTTTCATTTACCTCTTTGATGTTAGCAAAAGCAATAATGCAATTGTCAGAACACAGTTTTTCAAGAACTTGAGGTGATACCTTGGCAGCAGCCATCATTGCACAATCACATTGATGATTTTCTTCATCATCAGCTCTTTCTTCTTTCTCACCTGCTTTCTCAATTTTCTCTTCTTCTTTGTCCTCTTTGGACCATGGGTCTGTCAGTGGTTCAATCAGGGTTTCTGAATTTCTCCCAGCAGCAATTCACCAGCAACTGCATTAACAACTGCTTCAGTCACCTCATCCACTATTTCATCACTTAGCTATTCACCTTCAGTTTCAATCCCCTCTGGTATTGACTCTAATGCCATCAAACAAAATTCATCATTAGAAGGTTCATTAGAAGCATAGAGTGCAAAATTTTCATCACTAAGCTCATCAGGCATACTACTCCAGTCAACAAAGCCTTGAGTGAAAAAACTTTGTTGATCTGGTTGTACCACTGCTGGAGCAGCAGTTTGTGGTGCAGCAGATTGCACTTGTGCCTGGGGAACAGGGGTTTGCACGTACTGAATTTGTGGGACAGTAGTTTGGACATAGTGCACTGGCACAGGGGCAGCAACATAATGTGCAGCGTTAACATGAGCTGCAGGGGTATATTGGGCATAGTGCACAGTGCCTTGATTTTGAAGTCTAGGATTTGAGCTAGGGTGAGTGATTATAGGACCAGTAGTTTGACTCCTGCATTCCCTAGCGAAATGTCCCAACCTATTACACTTGTAACACTTGATTTTCGATTTATCCAACCCAACCCTCAGATTCCCATATAAACCTGGGAATTTTCGCCCTGTTCTTTTGTAGAATTTGCTAGTTCTAACACTGAGCAAAGCCAATTGGTGCAGGATGTCCATTTCCTCTAAGTCAGTGGGATCAAAATGTTGTAAATCATTGAGTTCAAAGCACAAATTATCTGACATCTGGTTTTCAGTGTTTGCAGTGAAAGCATAGTTTGCAGAGTGAGAATCAGGGTTGGTAAAGTTACCACCAGCTGTTATATCAATAAAATGATCATAACCCTGTTCCTTACTACTGCCACCAGATTCTTCCTGACCCAGAAGAGCTGTGCTACCGAATGAGTAATCATCAGTGGCTTTTCCAGACTCTTGCAACTTCCTTTTCTGGTTCAACTCCCTTTCATAAGTCAGGAGTCTACCATGAAGTTGGGTCAGGGTCAGATCTTTGAACTCAACAGAGTTTCTAGCCACAAATGCAATTGTGTCCCATTTATCAGGTAGTGACCTAAGAAACCTGCTATTTTGGGTTGATTTTGGAAATTCAACCTTAACAAGCCTTAGCTCACTGATGAGATAACTGAACCGTTCAAATTGTTGGGTCAATGATTCACCCTTAATGTGACAGAAGGTTTCATACTGATGATTCAGAATTTCCCTATTGTTTTCAATAACTTCTTCGGTTCCCCCAAACTGTTCCTTCAAAGCATCCCATAGCTCTTTGGCGCTGTTACAATGTAACAGTCCAGCATAGATCTCATTTGGTAATGCAGATGCTATGATGCTAAATGCTTTGGCATCCAGTTCGAATTTTTGAAAATCAGTTTCAGTATAGTTTTCATAAGGTTTTGGTACGAACTTCTTTGGATCCTCAGCACTTGGCACCGTAGGAACATGGGGACCAAAAACAACATACCTCCAACATCCAGTGTTCTGTTGAGCAAGGATGTGACCCATCCTTCTCTCCCAGATGTTGTATTCATTTCTTTTAAGCATGGGTGGTTTAAAAAGTGAACCAATGTTATTCTTATCATCTTGAGATTGTGACGTCATCCTGGTTGTTTTACATACACTGATTAATCAACTTTAATGGTGATTTAACCTTGCTCTGTTTTTCAACACAAGCGAACAAACTATCGATATCAACGATTTTGAGCTGAACTATTTATGTCAAAATGATTGTTAAATCAAATTTGACTGTCCTAGCTCTGATACCAATTGTTGGATCTGAGTTTGGTTTTGATTGTATTTTCTATTTGAATTAAAATGGAAATGGATGAGATGTGCAGCGGAATTAATATGGAAACAAACTTTGCATACAATCAAACGAGAGTATTGCTTTGATCAAGACATTTTCAACAAAGAACCGAATGATTGAATTTAATTTCAACAACGATTACAAAGTAATGCTTGAATACAAACTCGCCCTCAGCCAGAGCTCAGTGTTTGTTCGTGCAAAGAAGACGGTGTTGCAAAGAGCTAATAGAACAGTACAGAGCACTGTTCTATTTATAGGCACTAGCAAACCACTGAGCATCTTAGCTGACGTCACCATGAAAGTGACATCTAACCTCCTAACAAACTCTAACCTCTGATCTATACAAACACTGCTATACTAACTACTGCTATTACATTTCATTACATAAAAGACACTTAAACAGCTGCTGCATCCTTCCACTGCTGTGAACCCGGTAGTGCTTGTCCGGATCAGCAGTACTTGACTCAAGACAGTAGATTGAGCAGCAGAGCTTTAGTCTTCTATCAGTCTTTACAAGAGCAGCAGATTGACGGTCAGTGGCTTGTACGATCAGTAGATAGGAGGTCAGCAGATGTTGAAGCCGCTTTCAAGGGGAGAGACTTGTATGTAACATCTGCTTATTCTGGATCCACTACTTTGACCCAGTTTTGGCTTTAATTATCTGTTCCTCTGGTAGGGTTCAATCCCAACAACTTGTCACACCCCGATATTTCCACGTATTACCGGTGGGGAGTATCGTGATGTAAGATTGATATCGTCATAGTCAAACATACACAGAATAGCACAGCGGAAGTTTTGGATGAAAATAATATTACGAACTGATACACAAAGTATAAGTAAGTATTATACAATCGGTTATAAGTGAATCCACAGGCGGATCTAAAACATAAAACAAAATTTATTTTTCCACAGGCAAGATTCCTTAATTAGTGCTCAGGAGCTTCCAGCCCATTACGGGTAGTACCTGCCACTTAGTCTTTTGAAAAATACATCAGTTTACCCTGGTAAATACAATTAACTGACTCTTTTGAAAACATTTATTAAAAATTGATTTAAATGCACAAGGCACAAATGTTCTTTTATAACTTGGGACAATTATATAAAATAATCTTGTATACAGATTTATATGTTTGTCGTCCGTTCAGGGCCCGGTTAGAAGAGCCAGGACAAGATTAATAGACACGCCACTAGTATAGGCCCACAAGAAGTTTCCTCACGAGTGAGATACCGTTTTACACGCCATTTCTAATGAATGAGCCGAGGATATCCAGGACACGGTCATTAACCCCCCAAAGGCTTTGTACCAAACAAAATAGATTAAAACGGGTTATCTCTATGATTTCACCACTAATCGATTAAATATTCAATACCTGACCAAGCGGTAATAATTTACCGTATCCCAAGCCCGTATAAGGGAAAATAAGTTAAAAGTATTTACCTGAGCTTAGAAATGTAATTTTAATCTCGGCCGTATATTCTATTCAGCAAGTGTAGGTAGCTTTTACCGGGATCCGAATCTGGAACGAATGTTTTATTATCCTATTAGATTTCCTGACGGGTCTTATTTAAGTTGTAACTTAGACCAGTTAGTTTTAAAGAAGAGTTTACGGCACAAAACGCTAGATTAAGCGATGACCGGATTGGATTGTGATTTAGACCCAACAAGTATGAAGACTTGTATATAATTGGTAAACGAAATACATTCTGGATTTTGAAGTGAAAATGATAAGGTTTGACCCGTTTCGGCTAACTTATGCAAACTAGTTACATAAACCGTACCGAATGCGTATATGCATAACGGGTAACCGAATGAGTCATGTACAAGTTCCATAAGTTATTATGCTTAAAATATGTTGTGATATAAGTAGGATATCTTCAATTATGCCCAAAACGAATTTAAAACCAACTTAAGCCCCTAAAGGGTAATTTGGTCATTTTAAAGTTTATAAAAGAGGTTAAATAGCAAACTGAGGTTCTGGTCTAAAATATTCAGTAAAAATATTTATTTTATCAAGTTGCATCAGTAAGATATCATACATATGTGAGGTTTATCATTTATGGCCAAACTATGCACTATAGGGGCATTTTGGTCATTTCACATATGCTTTTAAAGGCAAAATTGGAAGTCTGAGTTCACAACTTGTACTTACTGTAGAAATATCAAAGTTTATTTATAAACTCAGTACGTAACAAGTCTTAGGTGTTAAATATGGTTTTAAACCATACTATGCACCTAATTAGCGTAAAAGTCGACAATTGACGATATATACGATGTTTATGAAATTCTGAGATTTTTATCAGCCTTGAATGCTTAAAACATTTTATTTTTCATATAAAATCAGCAGGAAAAAGGTTTGGCATGTTAGTGATATGTAAATCTCATTTTATCAATGAAAAGGGCATTATCGTCAATTACCGAATTCATACGAGAACTCTATGTTATGAACAGTATAAAATCTGACCAAAATTTCCAAAAATCACTAAAAATTATATCATAACAGTGGGCAATGGGTTTGGTGCCAAAATTGGGTTTAAATATGGTTTATGCCAAAAATGCAATTTAATTAACAAAAAGTCTTGTTTTACGAAATCTTGCATAACTTTCATTTTAGACCAGAAACTGATGTCAAATTTTTAGAACATACTTATATATCAGTAACAAAGCTTTTTGTCCTCTCACGTTTTCAAAAAATCTTGTTTTTATAAAATAAGGACATAATAGTCAATTTTAAGCATTTAACGGAAACATTCAATGAACTATGATTTCTATGGGACCATGTAGTATAACCTCTGAGGGTTATACTATCACATAATATGGTCACAAAGGAATCCTAAGGCATAACAAAACTAAGCTAATTCGGGTCAGAACTGAAAGTCAAAGCAAAAGTCTACTTTTGTGAGTTTCGGTTGCGAACCAAGCCTAATACTTAGAATTGTCGGGTTTAACATGCCTAGACATGTTCAATTAATATTTACCAAGTTATTAAAGTGACAAAACTGATTTTATAGCTTCTATATTATCAGTTATGAATTTTATTCAAAAACTGACCCGTTTGACTTTTATTTAATTACTTTGACCCGACAGTTAACTAAGTAAACGTGGTAATTAGGCGGTTCCCTTTTGAGGGTTTAACACCTACCTAATTACGATCACGTAGCCATGTTCGTTGTGAACAATGGCTTGACCGTTTATGGTCTAGCTAAAAGTCAAAGCGTTTATCGAAAACGCTTGACTTTTCGGCTTTAAAAGCCAAACAAAATAACTAGTCACGAAAGGGCACTCGCAAATGGTCCTATGGACTGAAGAAAACTCCTTGGAGGTTCCCAATTGCTTAGGATCCTCTAATATTGAGAAGTATAGCAGATTGGAATGAAGGTGTGAATTTTTGAAGTGAATTCTACACCCCTTTTATAGAGTTTAGAGGATCATTGTGTAACATCTGTGCTTGTAATCATTATGCACAATTCTTTTATCAATAAAACAATGTTATATGATCCCAATGTTTGTTTGTTTGTGTTTTACATTTTTCATGTTTTGACTTTTATTCAATTTCAAACTCTATATCACTTTCTGGAGAGTTATACGCAAACTGGTGCGTAAACGTAATCAGTTTAATGCGACAAATACTCTGGAACATCAACATATACTTAACATACCTTAAATAACCTTTACATAACTTAGAAATAAGTTTTGAAGGCTTTGGTATGGCAAAAACAAGTTAATTCGCTTATAGGGACTAAACTTGACAAACTGCGAAAGTATGCCAATTTGAACAGTAACGAACATTCTGGAACATGACCATAAGTTAAACACACCTTAAATATCCTTTATATAGCTTAGAAATAGGCTTTGAGGGGTTCGGTGTGCTAAAATAAACTTTTAGGGTCATTTAGGGACTAAAAGCGTCAAAAAGTGCACAAGTTTGCATTTTCGCGCATAACTTACGTTCTGAATACATCCGGACATCCAAAAATTTATGTAAGCACTAAAATATTTTATTGTAGTGTTTCGCATGAGAAAAATCCATTCGTCACGCCATTTGGATCGTTTTTCGCGCTTATGCGCATTCCGTCGTAATTAAGCGAACATCGCGATTGTACGACCAAACGAACTGACATCCGACATATTTTTGAGCATGTTTCATGTCCACAATGTTTAGGCATAATTTTAGGGCCTTAACGTTGGCTTAGCGGGCCTTAAACATGTCGGAAATGGCCTTAAACCACAACAGGGACCTAAACTGTCATTTCTGAAAGTTGTTTCTGATCAGGACACCCAGGCGGCCCGCGTAAGCCCAGGGTGATCCTTTACGTGGCCCGCGTCAGGCTCCCAGACCAGATTCAGTGTATTAACAGCTGCAAACAGCCTTTCAAACACCCCAAAGGCCAAGGCCACATGTCAAACTCTTGTGGTGGGGGCAAAATGAGCTACCACAACATTCCGACAAGTGTACGGGTGAGATCAAGGCACGATATTCAAGAAACGATCCTAACGGTTCGAAGAATTCTATAAATACCCACCACATTTTCACCTCATTCCTCAAAAATCTGATCAAAAGTGCTCTAAGTTGAAGCAAATCACTTCATACCTGAGCTACTCGATCAAGATTTACTAGCGGGGACCCTTTGTAAGTGTTCCTTCGTTCTTTTATCGCTTTTCTAGTCCGAAAGTCGAACTATGTTTGACTTTCTGCATTGACCAGTTTATGTAACATAACTTTTGGTATCTAAACTGATTTGGTAACAATATTAGACATGTTAAGGCATATTTTACTTATCATAGGACTAGTTAGGCATTCCGAACGCGTTTTATGCGAACGACGCGTTAAAGTAGCATAAGCTACCTAGACGGGTCGTAATGGGTCGTAAGCACTTAGGTTAGGTTTCATTTAGTATGTAGGCTTTGTTAAACCATACTACATGAGTTCCCATACTCATTTGGTTTACGAGCCCTCATTCTATCCGATCCTCCGATATAGGTCCGGTTTATTAACATAGTTACCTATAATAGGTGCCGTTTGATTCCGAGATCTCTAGCATTGCTTGGTGGTTATCTTACGACTTCTGAGCAATCTCAAGTGAGTACATAGACCCCTCTTTTACTGTTTTCAAACTATTTTGGGGTGGAACACATGTGCCTACTTGTTACTTTCCTGCTTTCCTGTTTTCACATCATATACCTGCTATGTTCGTTAGTACATTATAGTACATGATTTCATTACATTTCATGCCATGTATGCCCATTGTGTGCGTACTTAGTACATTGTTTTACATTACTTTTCTGCTATGTATGTTGACTGATAGCATGCTAGCACATTGATTTACATGACTTTTCTGCTTTGTATGTTAACTTAGCATACTTTGTACATTGTTTTCATATGACATGTATACAACTGCTATAACATTTGGTTTGCACAAACGAGACTTATATACGTTCATTAACATTAGCTATGCCGCTCGGTAGTAAGTACTGGTACCATAGGACTTGACAAATCCCATTCCTGACATCTCGGGTTTGTTTGGATGTAAGGAATGACTGAATCCGAAAACATTTCTTTTGATAACCTTGACTAAAAGGGTTATCCGACTGTCTCAAGGCTTGAATGCATGTGTTAAGTTACCACATAAATGTTTGTATCAATGTAACATGCATTCACTTTGCAAAACATAACTTTTTGATATATTCAAAATACTTTGTTTTGTACATTTCTACATTTGGATTATGTGACAATACTTTACTTACAATACATAACATTTGTTACACATTACTTGACTACTTTTGGACTTTTAAACATTTGACATGGCTTATACAAGGACTTTTGACAATTGGTTTAAACATAGACTTATTACATTGATGGTTTGTTTAAGTGACTTAAGTAACGAGATGTGAGTAATATGATACAAGCATGGTGGATACGTCGCTGGTACTTCCTATATATAAGTGTTTGTATTATATTACATATCATAGCGTTATTTAAATCATTCAATTTGGACTTATACATTTTACACAAGTAACACGATTTTCACAAGACTTTGGTTTACAAACAATTTACTTTATACAACTCATTTTACTTGGTTATACATTTATCATACATTATACTTTTATTTATACATATCATTTGATCTTATCGCTTTTTAAATGACTTACAAAACAAAACAATTTACAAGGTTCATGACTGACTTTTACTAAACAACATTTTCTTAAACTTAAGTCATGAATCCTATTTTCACAAAACCTATGTATCTCACAGACATTTTTATGCTGACGTACCTATTTTCACATGTGTTTTCAGGAGCTTTTGCATAGGATGATGATCGTGACACTAGGGCGGACCTGTGCCTTAGAGACATAAAATGAAGATAGACTTAGTTTAATTATGTTCTGAACTTTTTATTTCCTGTTTAAGACAATGTAACTCTTATGTTTATAAATAAAATACAACTTTGAATGCCATGGTTATGAAACAATTAATTCTGTTACAACACTCCCCGACGTTTTCCGCCACGTTTTGTATGTTATACGTGGTCGGGGTGTGACAGAAGAGTTGGTATCAAAGCCAATGGTTATAGGGAATTAGGTTATTAGTAATGTTTTGACCTAGACTATAACCTTTCTAGGACCCTAACACAAGTTATCTTGTGTTTAGATCTTAAAACATGCACATCACCTATCCTTAGGTGATTATCAAAACAAAAACCAAATTTTCCAAAACGATTTTTGAAAAAAAGAATCTTCTATTTTTGAATGATTTATTACAAGGTTTTGAACCCTCTGTTATAAGGTTTTGAACCCCTTTGAGTTTTCAAAATCTCGTCAAGGTTTTGGGTTTTAAATAATGTGAACACGTGCAAACTGGAAGAGTGAATGTCTGTACCCTGGGTTTTCTGTCTAAGGCTAGAGTGTTCGTACAAATCCACATAATCGGACCAGTCACTCTTAGAATGACCACCATCTTTGCTGTTGTCAATTTTTGTTTCATCTCATTCTTTTCATCCAATCATCTCACTCGTTTCCTTTCATGTTTCCTCTTTTAGAATGCCTCCTCGACGCGAAAACCAGATAGCGACTGCCGAACTGGCAGAAATCATTGTGCAGTAGATGGCTGCTCAATTCCCAAACCTCTTTGCTCAATGGAACCAAGCCAACAACAACAATAATGCTCCATGCAAATTCAAGGATTTTAACTCGGCTAAACCACTCAAGTTTAGTGGTTCTGAGGGAGCGACTGGGCTTCTTCAATGGTTCGAGAGCATTGAGAATACTTTCCGCCACGTGCAGTGTCCTGACAATCGCAAGGTCGAGTTTTCTTCGAGTGTGTTTCAGAAGAGGGCTCTCACATGGTGGAACGGGGTTATGAGAGACCGTGGTGCAGAAGTTGCTCTAGCACAAAATTGGGCTGAACTTAGGGCCCTTATGATGAGGGAGTTCTGTCCTCGTCATGAACAGCGAGCTTTGGAGAAAGAGTTTGATGACTTGAAACAAGACAGTGGCGAGCACAGGGCATATACTGACAGGTTTGAGGAGTTGAGTCTGCTTTGCCCAACAATGGTTACCCCACTCGACAAGGCTATCGAAAGATACATCGACGGCCTACCTGACTCAGTGCAAGACATCATTACTGGTAGTAACCCTGCCACACTCCGTCAGGCAATCGAGTTAGCAGCAACATTGACTGAGTCACAGGTTTGAAAGGGAAAGCTGTATAAAAAGGGTGACAAGGGTAAGAAGCAGGCGTCTGACAAGGGGGATAGCAAGAAAGGTCAAAACAGGAATGGAAAGAATTCTGGTTCCTCAAAGGGTTCAAGGAAGCGAAAGGCTTCTCAAAACTATGTCGTTACTACACAGGCCCAAGCTGCACCAAATCAACCTGCGCAACCACTAGCCAAGAAGCCATATCTTAGCACTGCACCTTTGTGCAACAGGTGTAAGGGCCATCATCTACCACATCTCCAATGTCGTCAATGCACTAACTGTGGGAGAATTGGCCATCTTGCCGCTACTTGTCGCATTCCTGTTAACCAGAATCAGGCCGTTCATAACCAAGCCCAACAAGTTGCTCAGCCTCTTGCTCAGCAACAAGGTCAAGCTTCAAGACGTCATTTCCCTCCTGGTTCATGCTACAATTGTGGGGATCTGACCCACTACAGAAACCGGTGCCCAAGACTAACCAACCAGAATCAGAATCCAAATCAGAATCAGGCTCAGGCTCGAGGTCGAGTCTTCAACATGAACGCACAAGAGGCACAGGCAGACAATGAAGTGGTGAACGGTACGTTCTTTATTAATAATCAGCCTGCATCTGTTCTTTTTGATTCGGGTGCCGATAAGAGTTTTGTGTCATTATCTTTTGAGCCATTGCTTCGAGTGTCTAGAACGAAACTAGGTAAACCTTTGACAGTAGAAGTTGCTAGTGGTGAACCCATTGTTCTTGATTCTGTTCTTCACAACTGCCAGTTGAATCTTAACGACCATCTTTTTCCTATCGACCTCACGCCTATGCAACTTGGAAGCTTCGACGTTATTGTGGGTACGGATTGGTTAGCCAAGCATCGCGCAGAGGTAGTTTGTTTTGAGAAGATCGTTCATGTGCCGCTTCCGACAGGTGAGATCCTACAGGTTCATGGTGAGAAACCTGCTGGTGGTCTCAAACTCATGTCTTGTTTTAAAGCTCGGAAGTATCTACGAAAGAACTATGTGGCCTTTTTGGCACACGTTGTAGCAGATAAGGGCAAAGGTAAATCTATCCAAGATATTCCTGTTGTTCGGGATTATTCTGAAGTATTCCCTGAAGATTTACCTGGTCTACCCCCAGCATGCCAAGTCGAGTTCCGTATTGATCTCGTACCTGGTGCAAACCCCATTGCCAGAGCTCCATATCGTCTTGCACCGTCTGAGATGCAGGAGTTGGCTAACCATCTTCAGGAGCTCTCTGAAAAAGGTTTTATCCGTCCTAGCTTTTCACCTTGGGGTGCTCCCGTTCTTTTTGTCAAGAAGAAGGATGGATCTTTTAGGATGTGTATCGATTATCGTGAGCTTAACAAGCTTACCATCAAGAATCGATATCCCCTACCTCGCATCGATGATCTCTTTGATCAGTTATAGGGCGCTTCTTATTTTTCAAAGATTGATCTGCGATCGGGATATCATCAACTTCGGGTGCATGAAGAAGACATTCCCAAGACAGCGTTCCGCACTCGATATGGGCATTACGAGTTCACAGTCATGCCATTCGGTTTGACTAATGCTCCTGCTGTTTTCATGGACTTAATGAATAGGGTCTGCAAGCCTTATTTGGATCAGTTCGTCATTATTTTTATTGAGGACATCTTGATTTTTTCTAAGACGCGAGCTGATCACGAGTAACATCTTCGTCTTACTCTGGAACTCCTAAAGAAAGAGCAACTTTTCGCCAAATTCTCCAAGTGCGAATTCTGGCTTAAAGAGGTTCAATTCGTAGGACATATTATCAACGAACAAGGTATTCATGTAGATCCCTCCAAGATAAGTGCGATTAAGGATTGGGATACGCCTACTACTCCTACTGAGGTTCTTTCTTTTCTTGGTCTAGCGGGTTATTACCGCCGCTTCATTGAAAATTTCTCGAAGATTGCAGTTCCTCTAACTGCTCTAACTCAGAAGAACAAGCCCTTTGATTGGGGATTCAAACAAGAGGAAGCATTTCTGACTTTGAAGCAGAAGCTTTGCGACGCGCCTGTTCTAACTTTGCCTGAGGGCAATGATGATTTCATCGTTTATTGCGATGCATCTAAATTGGGTCTTGGCTGTGTTCTGATGCAAAGGAACAAAGTTATAGCATATGCATCGAGGCAGTTGAAGATACATGAGAAAAACTACACCACTCATGATCTTGAGTTGGGTGCAGTTGTCTTGGCTCTTAAGATCTGGAGACACTATTTGTACGGTACAAAATGTGTGGTTTTCACGGACCACAAAAGTCTTCAGCATATCTTCAATCAGAAAGAACTCAACATGAGGCAACGACGTTGGGTTGAGCTTCTAAACGACTATGACTGCGAAATTCGCTACCATCCTGGTAAGGCGAATGTCGTAGCCGATGCATTGAGTCGTAAGGAACGTACTAAGCTTTATTGTATTCGTGTTCAATCTGTTATTCAAGCACGATCCGATATCCAAGCCCGCATTTCTCAGGCTCAACAATCTTGTGTTTCACAAGGTTTGATGGATAAGGAATTTCCCTATCACATAACACCTGGTCTGGAACTGAAGGACAATCGATCGTATTACTTCATGGACCGTTTGTGGGTCCTAAGCCAAGATAACCTTCACACCTTGCTTATGGATGAAGCCCATAAGTCTTGTTATTCTGTTCATCCTGGCTCAGATAAGATGTATAAGGATCTTCGTATTCAATATTGGTGGCCTGGTATAATGAAAGACATTGCCTTATATGTATCAAAATGCCTTACTTGTCTTAAGGTTAAGGCTGAACATCAGCGTCCTTCTGGTTTATTGGTGCAACCAGAGATCCCAGTTTGGAAATGGGAAAACATTACTATGGATCTCATTACTAAACTTCAGCGCACAAAGAAAGGTCATGATGCCATCTGGGTAGTTGTTGATCGTCTTACTAAGTCAGCACATTTCTTGCCAATCCGTGAGGATTTTCCTGCTGACAAACTTGCTAAAATCTATGTGGATGAAATTGTAGCTCGACATGGTGTTCCTTTGAACATCATTTCTGACAGAGATGCTCGTTTCACTTCTCATTTTTGGAGAACCATGCAATCTGCTATGGGGACCCAACTTAATCTGAGCACGGCTTATCATCCGCAAACGGATGGTCAATCTGAAAGAACAATCCAGACTATGGAGGATATGCTTAGAGCTTGTGTGATCGACTTTGGTGGTAGTTGGGATTCACATCTTCCGTTGATTGAATTCTCCTACAATAACAGTTATCACACCAGCATCAAAATGGCTCCTTTCGAGGCTCTCTATGGTCGAAAATGTCGTTCACCAGTCTGCTGGAATGAGATCGGCGAGGCTCAACTTACTAGACCTGCCCTCATTTTAGCGACAACTGATAAGGTCAAGAAAGTTCGTGATAACCTTCAGACAGCTAGAAGCCGTCAAAAGAGTTACGTGGACCCAAAACACAAACCCTTGGAATTTCAAGTCGGTGATCGTGTATTACTTAAGGTCTCACCTTGGAAAGGTGTGATCAGATTTGGAAAGAAATGAAAACTTGCACCAAGATACGTTGTACCATTCAAGATCGTCGAAAGAATCGGTAAGGTAGCCTACAGACTTGAGTTACCTCCTGAACTTGGAAATGTTCATCCAACCTTTCACGTGTCCAATCTCAAGAGGTGTTTAGCTGATGAGAACCTCCACATACCACTTGACGAAATTCGTGTTGATAAAACACTGAAATTTGTTGAGAAGCCAGTGGAAATCATGGAACGTGAAGTCAAGTGGCTTAAACGCAAGCGCATTCCTTTGGTCAAAGTTCGCTGGGAAGCTAAACGTGGACCCGAGTTTACTTGGGAACGCGAAGATCAAATGAAGGCGAAGTATCCGCATCTATTCCCACGAGTTTCCTCAAAATAAATTTCGGGACGAAATTTCCACAAGTAGGGGAGACTGTAACATCTGTGCTTGTAATCATTATTAACAGTTCATTTATCAATAAAACAATGTTATTTGATCCCAATGTTTGTTTGTTTGTGTTTTACATTTTTCATGTTTTGACTTTTATTCAATTTCAAACTCTATATCATTTTCTGGAGAGTTATACGCAAACTGGTGCGTAAACGTAATTAGTTTAATGCGACAAATACTCCGGAACATCAACATATACTTAACATACCTTAAATAACCTTTACATAACTTAGAAATAAGTTTTGAAGGCTTTGGTATGGCAAAAACAAGTTAATTCGCTTATAGGGACTAAACTTGACAAACTGCGAAAGTATGCCAATTTGAACAGTAACGAACATTCTGGAACATTACCATAAGTTAAACACACCTTAAATATCCTTTATATAGCTTAGAAATAGGCTTTGAGGGGTTCGGTGTGCTAAAATAAACTTTTGGGTCATTCAGGGACTAAAAGCGTCAAAAAGTGCACAAGTTTGCATTTTCGCGCATAACTTACGTTCTGAATACATCCGGACATCCAAAAATTTATGTAAGCACTAAAATATTTTATTTGAGTTTTTGGCATGAGAAAAATCCATTCGTCACGCCATTTGGATCGTTTTTCGCGCTTATGCGCATTCCGTCATAATCAAGCGAACATCGCGATTGTACGACCAAACGAACTGACATCCGACATATTTTTTAGCATGTTTCATGTCCACAATGTTTAAGCATCATTTTAGGGCCTTAACGTTGGCTTAACGGGCCTTAAACATGTCGGAAATGGCCTTAAACCACAACAGGGACCTAAACTGTCATTTCTGAAAGTTGTTTCTGATCAGGACACCCAGGCGGCCCGCGTAAGCCCAGGGTGATCCTTTACGTGGCCCGCGTCAGGCTCCCAGACCAGATTCAGTGTATTAACAGCTGCAAACAGCCTTTCAAACACCCCAAAGGCCAAGGCCACATGTCAAACTCTTGTGGTGGGGGCAAAATGAGCTACCACAACATTCCGACAAGTGTACGGGTGAGATCCAGACACGATATTCAAGAAACGATCCTAACGGTTCGAAGAATTCTATAAATACCCACCACATTTTCACCTCATTCCTCACAAATCTGATCAAAAGTGCTCTAAGTTGAAGCAAATCACTTCATACCTGAGCTACTCGATCAAGATTTACTAGCGGGGACCCTTTGTAAGTGTTCCTTCGTTCTTTTATCGTTTTTCTAGTCCGAAAGTTGAACTATGTTTGACTTTCTGCATTGACCAGTTTATGGTCGATGCGAAGTTCGTTTGAACTTCATAACGTGAGCGTGATCACGATGGTTATAGTCCCTAGTGACTATACTCTACTGATTACCACGTTATCAAGGCTCAGTGACGAGTCGTAGTTTCGGCCAGAATACGTATTCTTACGTACATTATAGTACATGATTTCATTACATTTCATGCCATGTATGCCCATTGTGTGCGTACTTAGTACATTGTTTTACATTACTTTTCTGTTATGTATGTTGACTAATAGCATGCTAGCACATTGATTTACATGACTTTTCTGCTTTGTATGTTAACTTAGCATACTTAGTACATTGTTTTCATATGACATGTATACAACTGCTATAACATTTGGTTTGCACAAACGAGACTTATATACGTTCATTAACATTAGCTACGCCGCTCGGTAGTAAGTACTGGTACCATAGGACTTGACAAATCCCATTCCTGACATCTCGGGTTTGTTTGGATGTAAGGAATGACTGAATCCGAAAACATTTCTTTTGATAACCTTGACTAAAAGGGTTATCCAACTGTCTCAAGGCTTGAATGTATGCGTTAACTTACCACATAAATGTTTGTATCAATGTAACATGCATTCACTTTGCAAAACATAACTTTTTGATATATTCAAAATACTTTGTTTTGTACATTTCTACATTTGGATTATGTGATAATACTTTACTTACAATACATAACATTTGTTACACATTACTTGACTACTTTTGGACTTTTAAACATTTGACATGGCTTATACAAGGACTTTTGACAATTGGTTTAAACATAGACTTATTACATTGATGGTTTGTTTAAGTGACTTAAGTAACGAGATGTGAGTAATATGATACAAGCATGGTGGATACGCCGCTGGTACTTCCTATATATAAGTGTTTGTATTATATTACATATCATAGCGTTATTTAAATCATTCAATTTGGACTTATACATTTTACACAAGTAACACGATTTTCACAAGACTTTGGTTTACAAACAATTTACTTTATACAACTCATTTTACTTGGTTATACATTTATCATACATTATACTTTTATTTATACATATCATTTGATCTTATCGCTTTTTAAATGACTTACAAAACAAAACAATTTACAAGGTTCATGACTGACTTTTACTAAACAACATTTTCTTAAACTTAAGTCATGAATCCTATTTTCACAAAACCTATGTATCTCACAGGCATTTTTATGCTGACGTACCTATTTTCACATGTGTTTTCAGGAGCTTTTGCATAGGATGATGATCATGACACTAGGGCGGACATGTGCCTTAGAGACATAAAATGAAGATAGACTTAGTTTAATTATGTTCTGAACTCTGTATTTCTTGTTTAAGACAATGCAACTCTTATGTTTATAAATAAAATACAACTTTGAATGCCATGGTTATGAAACAATTAATTCTGTTACAACACTCCCCGATGTTTTCCGCCACGTTTTGTATGTTATACGTGGTCGAGGTGTGACACATTGGATGATCAACATGTGTCCTAGGGAGTAATATGATTAAAACAAGTGTAATACCAGGCTTATAATTCAGTTAGCAAGCCCCTAGAATGAATCAAATGGTTTTAGAGATCAAGTGGTGAACAAGGAAGAAAAACTGGCAGCTGCAGGTAAGTATCTGTCAAAATTGAGCCGTCGCCGCACGCCACAGCAAAAGGGGTAGACTGTGGCGTGGCGCTACCACCCCACATCTCAGAAAACAAGTTTTGAACTTGTCACTTTTAGTCCCTGCACCTTTATAAGCTTAGTAACTTTCATTTTAGGCACAATGGGCCCTTGTAATTTGTTTGTAAATGATATAGGGAGTATAACCAAACGCCATTAGGTCTGGTTTCGTTAAACGATTACCGAAAACACTAGTATCTGCTCGTTGACGCTTTTAACCCTTTAATTTGCGAACTTGTGCGTTTTAACGCGAAATGGCATAAAAGCCCTTTCAAGATCAATAATAAGCATTCCCAAGAGTATGATGGGATATTACGACACTCCAGTTTACTCCAGTTCGCTTAAATGGTTGCTCAAAGGTATAGTTTTAGAGTTTGACGCTTTTGGCCCCTTTAATGCATAACTTGCGCGCATTATCATTTTATCGCATCAAAGCCCTATGTTATCCATATTAGGCATTCTCGACAGTATTATCAAACATCACGATGCTTCATGTTCGTTAAAAGGTCACTCAGAGGTATAATTAAACATGTTGACACTTTTAACCCTTTTTCTTGGTATTTGCAATATAAATCGTTTATTTGCATTGAAACTCCACGAATTCATTATCCGAAAATTGTGAGAGCATAAAAAGATTCTACAAAGCCTCGGGATCGTTCAAAGGTCATTCAGAGGTAAGAATTAACATGTTGACACTTTTAACCCCTGTGGTTTGTAAATTTTTGGTTTTAAGCACAAACGGCTTCTTGTGTCCGACAATTTATTCCATAAAGAATATGAACATCATATGAGGTCAATCAGAGGCACAAGTTTGGCATGTTGACATCTTTAGCCCCTCAAGATTCAAAGTTTTTGATTTTTCACAAAAAATTGGTCCCTAATAGTCAACGTTTGACTTCAATAGAGTTTAGTACACGTGTCAACACATCATTGGACGTGATTTTATATGGTGTTACATCCTCACCCCCTTAAAAAGAAATCTCGACCTCAAGATTTGCTCAGAAAGATAGGAGTTTTTCTATCACATAGTGAACACGACCTCCCATGTATAATCAGGGCTTCTACGGCATCCCGTTTAACATTAATAATAGGTATATGCTTTCTTTCGGAGCTTCTTAACTTGTCGATCCTTATTCGACACTGGTTTCATAACAAACCATAAGTTTTTCGTTAATCTATACATCAATGTGGTAATGCTATCGCCTTAACAGCTAGACATATCCTGAAATCACCAGTGTGAAACACATTGTGATTACCATCAAGCTCCTCAGGTAATTTTCAGCTTACAAGCTACGAATCTTGTCATATTCGATTTTTCTCAAGTAGTCCAATATATATAGAGTTTAACTTGACCGTTATATCAAATATAGGACACTTTTCTAGGGTGGTACCTTCTGTTGAATCTTGTTCCTGATTGAGAACTTACGAGGTTTGCGACCCTCATTAAAATTGATTTTCTGCTAGTTACTGGCAGCTTTAGGATAATCACAGATTCGTATGATTTTATCCGTTAATTCCAGGGTAATTTCAGGTCTTTAAAAATTGGAATTTCCAAGCTTTTATCCAATAAACGGATGTTTGACATTTCATCTATACAAGGTCCCCAAAGGAGCATCCTTGATGCTTATATAACAACTATTAGTCGTAGAAGGACTAAATTAGGGTGAGACAGTCACTCTGATTATTACTTAAATCAATCTTAAAGAATAGCTACTCTCATAGTTAGTCGAATAAATCGAAGATCCTGGGCAGCTGATAGCGATTCTCAAATGTTACCTAAGTAGGGTTGCGGTAATTAATGCATAAGCATAATGAACCGTCTTTCTTAATTGATAATACCAGAGCTTTCAGAATTATGATTTAGGCTTTATGAAACCTTTCTAAAAGCTTATCTAATTGGTTCTTAGTTCTTCCATTTATGAAGAAGACGATAGGTGCAGCCCTCAGTGGGATGCTGGTCTTAACTCTACTCGCCTCTCAGAAGGTGAATAAGGTAGTTTTATGAAGAAGACAATCGAGATTCACAGAGATGACAGAGATATTCTGAATCTCAGGCTTCAGTTCATCTATCGTTATTCGTGCCATATAAATGACACATTTTTCTTTATGAATGCACGGATGCCTTAATTAGTGACACCTATTTGGGCATTGCTATACATGATATCTTCTTTGAATACCATTAGCTGACTTTAGTACTATATGACCATTGGAATATCTTAGTGGTTCCGTACATTAATCCTCCATACTGGCCAGGCATGGAAGCAATCTACGGGACACACTAGGATACGCCAATACTCATATGGCACTTTTATCAGGCATAATCTGGCATTCGCAGTTGATAGAAATCAATGAGATATCAAAATAAAATAACATATATTGTCGTACTCCATCTGAAAATTAGAGTACTCCAGATCTTATGAATGAAGTTTTGCGATAAGAATAGAAGAAATGGTTCCTATGATTTTCGTCGGTAGGTTTTACCTTACACTTAATATCTGGAGTTCTAATGGAAAAAAATTTTAAAAGTTTGCTATGCTTATGATCTATGAAAGACTTAATAGTTCTTGAATCAAAACATAATTCTTATCAATTGATTCATGATAAGGGATGTACCTGGTGCCATTATTGATACGAACTACCTCAAGCATTCAACAGGAGGGTTTAGGCGCCTCCATTCTTAGTCTTTTTAAACTTAACTACACCCCTTTTTTTCTTAGATTTCTGGGAGTTATCCTCCTTTCTCCTTTTCTGGCAGTCTCAGCTTTGACTGGTTCATTTCTTAACCCATATAATGTGAGTGGCTGAGATAGATCCATAATGGATTTACAAGAAGCAGGCTTTGAAACCTTAATATGCTCTCTTATTCCCAATGCTAAACCATAAATAATTTATGCATTAAGCTTAGATTTTGGGTTAACCAAATAGGGCACTATTTCAGATAATGAATTAAAGTCTGTAACATACTGTCGACAGTCTAGAAATTTTATGGTGAGAGTCAGAAAATTCTGATTCCACCTTTTCCATTTCGTGTCGTGTCGTGTCGTGGACAATAAGTTTTTCTGATAAGGTCCGTAAACTTGGACCATCCCACATTGCATGAAGGCATCTTTCTTGTGGACTTTATTAATGTTCTTACCAACTAAGAGCATTGCCATTGAATGTCTGTGATACAAAACTTACAATATCCTTTCCAGCATAACCGCTGATACACATAATGGTTTCTATTTCATCCAACAATTTCATGCAATCAATGGCCCCCTTTTCGCCATTGAAGTCTCTTGATTTGCAAGAGGCGAAGTACTTTTAAGTACATCCTTTAGAGGAACGGGGCTCCTTGCCATATATGATTTTATTTTGTTTATTCTTCACATTCGAAGTATGAATAAAGCTCTCCTCATGAGCAGAGGAATGTGTTTTAGAGCAAGTAGCATTTGGCTCTTTGAACCTTTTCATGACTTTTTTCATAGCTTTTCTAATAGCTACGTCAATCATAGCTCGGAGATTAACTCCATTAACACTGAGTTTCACATTTGTTGCATCATTAGCATTTGTCGCATCTTTAGTATCGCGACTGTTGTTTTTCTGATCCGAGTTTGCCGTACACGAAGCTTGGTACTAAACACCAAATTAAACAATTTCTTAATTGCATTACCATAGCTGGTCATCTTCCTGACGACCTAACATACATTAGCTATGGTATCATTTAACCATATAGGCTAATAGGTTATGAATATTCCTAATAAATGTTATTTGTATGTTTATCAATTACATTTATGTCACGGCCCCCGACCCGGTTTTACCCGTTTCAGGAGCCGCGGGACAGAAACCCGTGGTATTGGTGTTTATTTTAGCAGCGAAAATTTTTAACAGGATCTTTTAAACTAAAAATGCCCAATTATTTATTTCATATTTTGGGACAAACTCCATAATTTACAATAAAGGAATTTCTCGGGGGAATTCCCTGCTTTACAAAAACATGTTTATTTATTTTATTTACTGAGCCACATTCTTCAAGCTGTAGTGCTACACGGCACTTTTCCCTGGCTCACAGTAAATCACCTGAAACATGTTTAAAAAAATATTTTATCAGCGGGGAAATACTGGCGAGTCATTCATTTTGCACAAAACGAAACATTGTTATAAATTACAGGACTAAGAGCGATTACAATTGCCACTATCTTATAATTATCTGGTCCAGTGTCACCCCTGGTGACGATGGTCATACCACCATTGGGTCCTTTCACCCAATAGTGATGATTATCACTGTTTAGGTTCGTCCACCTAAAAGTGAGAAAACAATAGTAATGTGCACAATACCCCACTTACTGCCAGTAATTTAAGATAACAAAGACTTACCCCCTGTAAAATATAACTGGAAAACATTTAGGTATTGAAAAACACTTTTGATGAAAAGAGAATGACTCACATTGCAGGTTTAGTTGGACAGAACTTTGCCTACTGATTTAGCCTCGTAACCTAGTTAAACAACAATGCACACAAAACTAGGTCAGTAACTTAATACAACATTTACGATAAACTCACGAAATCAAAACCCTCACGACGAATGACAAAGTAAAGCCCGAATTCGGGCAGCACTTAAACATCCATCGGATCGGTTTCAATCGATCGAACAATGTATCGTAGCAGTGATCGAGTTATTACCTTGTAATCATAGCAGCGTATCGACCCTAAAATGCTTGTTTCTAAGCAGAATGTTTGCTGTTTTAAAAAGTTTTCCGAACACAGATGAAAGCCCCATGCACGTCGCATTTATAGCATTTTTTTGAGTTTCTCGCGGCCCGCGTAAACCTTAAGGGGGTCTTACGCGGCCCGCGAGGACCACCCTAGCTACGGCTAGGGCTGCCATGTCACGCCGTAGGTCTGCCACGTGTCAGACACATGGCTTAAAGCTTATCTGGTGACTCAATGAGCTGACGTGCCCCGCGTAAGCTCAGCTAAACACTTACGCGGCCCGCGAGCGATCAATAAAATTTGAATTTCTTGGTTTTTCATAAGAATTAGGGTTTTAGGGGTCCGGGTTTCTACTTACAGGTCGTTTTGGGATATTTTTGCAGGTCTTTACATCCTCCCCACCTTATTTAAAATCTCGTCCTCGAGATTTACTGGAACAGGCGAGGATGCTTTCGCTTCATTTCTGATTCCAGCTCCCATGTGTACTCAGACCCTCTTTTTGAATTCCACTTTACTTTGACCAGTACTAGTGTTTTGTGTTTGAGGAACGTGACCTTTTTGTCTTCTATTTGAAGCGGTTTCTCAACAAATTTCAACTTTTCATTTACCTCTATATCTTGAAGAGGTACTACCAGGGATTCGTCGGATAAACATTTCTTGAGGTTAGATACATGAAACACGTCATGTACCCCAGCTAGCTCTTCTGGTAGTTGTAAGCGATAGGCGACTGGTCCTATTCGCTGGATCACTGGGAATGGTCCTATGTACCTTGGACTTAGCTTTCCTTTCTTACCGAATCGAACTACTCCTTTCCAAGGAGAAACTTTCAAGAGTACCTTGTCTCCAACTTGAAATTCTAATGGCTTACGTCGTGTGTCAGCATAACTCTTCTGGCGATCTCGAGCCGTTTTCAGTCTTTCCTTGATTTGAGTTATTTTATCAGTGGTTTCTTGTACAATCTCAGGACCTGATAATTGACTTTCTCCTATTTCTGCCCAGCAAACTGGAGTTCTACACTTTCGTCCATACAGTGCTTCGAATAGGGCAGCTTCGATACTTGCATGATAACTATTGTTATAGGAAAATTCAATTAAGGGTAGGTGGTCATCCCAGTTTCCACCAAAATCTATTACACATGCCCTGAGCATGTCTTCCAGGGTTTGGATCGTCCTTTCACTTTGTCCGTCTGTTTGGGGATGGTATGAAGTACTTAAATTCAGTCGGGTCCCCATTGCTTCTTGGAAACTTGTCCAGAAATGCGAAGTGAAACGACTATCCCTATCCGATACTATGGAGAGTAGGACTCCATGTAAGGATACTACCTCGTCTACGTATAACTTTGCTAATTTTTCCATGCTAAAGGTTTCCTTTATTGGCAGAAAATGAGCTGATTTGGTTAATCGATCTACAATCACCCAGATTGCATCGTTACCTTTCCTAGTCTTAGGTAACTTGGTAACAAAGTCCATTGTTATTAGTTCCCATTTCCATACGGGTATTTCCAATTGTTGAAGTAAACCTGAAGGTTTCTGGTGTTCTGCCTTAACTTGCGAACAAGTTAGACACTTAGATACATATCTAGCTATGTCCTTTTTCACTCCTATCCACCAGAAGTTACCTCTTAGATCTTGGTACATCTAATTATTACCAGGGTGCATGGTATATCTAGATTTATGGGCTTCCTCTAAAATTTTATCTCTTAAATTCCCTTGCTTAGGTACCCAAATCCTTTTCTTATGGAATTTCCAAATTCCATCAGTCCCTTGCTCTAATTCTTTTATCCTTCCTTTCATTCCTTCAGCATCATCCTCGATTGCTGTTTCTTGAACATTCTTCAGTTGTTCCATTAAATCTAACTGTAGATTTAATCTAAGGGCACGAACTCTCCTTTGTTTCTCATGGTACTTATGACTTAGGGCATCTGCTACTACATTTTCCTTTCCTTCATGATATTGAATATCACAGTCGTAATCACTTAGAATTTCCATCCATCTTCGTTGTCTCATGTTTAATTCTTTTTGCCCAAATATGTACCTTAGACTTTTATGATCTGTATAGACTGTAAACTTACTTCCGTATAGGTAATGCCTCCAAATTTTAAGGGCAAAAATTATCGCTCCTAACTCTAAGTCATGAGTCGTATAATCACTACAACAAAAATGGTTTTTTAGGACCTTTTCTGTGGGACGCTTGTAAAAGAGGGTCCTAAAAAACTATTTAATAGGACTAATGAACTTTTGGGGTCCTTTTATAATATACTCTACTAAACCAGTGTCCTAAAAAAACTATTTAATTGGATGGATAATTTTTTGGGGTCCTATTATCATATAATTTAATAGGACACTTAAAATGTAGATCCTAATAAAGTACTTTATAAGACATTTAATTATTAGTGTCCCATTATGTGGTACTGTATTAGGACACCTGATCATTTGGGGTCCTATTATAACATAACTTAATAGGACACGTTGTAGTTAAGTCATAAATGTTCAGTGTTATAGGACCCTTTCTAGTCGAAGTCATATTAGAAGTTAACTTAATAGGACATTTGACACTTGGTTCTTATAACTTTAAACTTTATAGGACGCTTAATCATTGTGGTGTTATTATAATACACCGTAATAGGACACTTGATATTTGAGTCATAAAACATTAGTTTTATAGGACGCTTATTCGTTAGAGTTTTATTATAATATAACTTAAAAGGACACTTGATACTTAGGTCTTATAAATTTAACATTTATAGGTCGCTTAATCATTGTGGTGTTATTATAATACACTGTAATAGGACACCTAATATCTGAGTCATAAAACATCAGTTTTATATGACGCTTATTCGCTAGAGTTCTATTATAACACAACTTAATAGGACACTTGACACTAGGGTATTATAACTTTAACCTTTATAGGACGCTTAATCATTATGGTGTTATTATAATACACCGTAATAGGATACTTGATATTTGAGTCGTAAAACATAAGTTTTATAGGACGTTTATTCACTAGAGTTTTATAATAACACTAGGTTATTGACCCGTGATTACACGAGATGGTAGTAAACAAACAATAATTTTGAAACTAAAGTTTCATCATTCATCCTGCTACATTCATTTCCACCCTGGGTTGTGGTTTTCTCTGGTGGTGAGTGGTGGTGGTGGTGAGAAGTGGTGGTGGCTGGTGAGTGGTGGTGGTGGTGGCCGGTGGTGGTGGTGGTGAGTAGTGGTGGTGGCCGGTGAGTGGTGGTGGTGGTGGTGCTCGTGAGAGGTGCTGGTGCTGGTGAGAGGTGGTGGTGACATTACGTGAAAAAGGGCTACGGCCACACTTTTGGCAAAACCGCCTTGCCACACATTTGAAAAAAAATGTGTGGCCAAAGGTCATTTTTCACATTTTAAAACACCTTCAGCAACACATTTTATTATTGATGTGACCATTTATACCAGTTCAGAACCTTTACCTACACTTTTAACAAAAAAAAAACCACAACCAAGGGCGGACTTAAGGCTAGCCCAAGGTGAGCGGGCGCACCCCCGGGAAAAAAAATTTAGTGCTAAGTTCTGTCGAAAATCCCGTCTGCACCACTTGGAATTTTCCGTCCGCACCCCTTAGGTAAAAAGTGTTATCAATTTATATTTTAAATTTTTTTAGTAAACTCTTATTTTTTTTAAAACACTACCTAAATTATATAACTTTTAACACCTAAATAACTAAACCCAAATACCCAATACCTTTAACTAGCCCACTACTAAGTCTTAGCCAAATAAACAAACCCAACAAATCAACAATATTTCAAATTAAAATAAAATAAAGAAGCCCAAAACCCTTACATATTCTCTCCCGCTCTCTATCATCCCTGCACGCACGCCAGCGATCAGAACATCAGCGATAACAGCAGCCGCATACCACCGTAATCAACCATCATACCACCGCCGATCGAACACGGGTAAGTTTCTTTGTTATTTTTGATGATTTTTGGTTAACTTTTTGATGATTTTTTGGTTGTTTTTTGGTGGGGTGGGACTAGGGCTGTAAACGAACCAAACGTTCGGCAAACAGTTCGTGAACCGTTCGGCGGGAAGTTCGTTTGTGTTAGTTTATTTATTAAACAAACGAACACGAACAAGAAATTTCGTTCGTTTAGTTAAATGAACAAACATGAACAGAGGTCGTGTTCGTTCGTTTATGTTCGTGAGCGTTCGGTAACCTGTTCGTTTGTGTTCGATTGTTCATTAGTGTTTTTAGTTTTTATATTTATTTAAATACTTTAAAATTCCAACAAATTAAATATCTAATGAATGTCAGTGTATTATATATTTTGTTCATGAACGATTGTTTGTGTTCGTTTGTTTCCATTTGTGTTCATGAACATTAGTTTGTGTTCATTTGTGTTCGTCAACGTTTGTTTTTGTTCGTTGCCTAAAATTAACAAACAAACACAAACGAACACGAATAAGTTCATTTCCTTAACAAACGAACACGAACATAAAATCTTGTTCGATAAGTGTTCGTGAATGGTTCACGAACACATATATTTCTTAACAAACGAACACGAACAAGGTCTTGTCCTTGTTCGTTCGGTTCGTTTGCAGCCCTAGGAGGGACGGAACCGGTAGCCACCGGAAGTGAATTTTTGATGGCAGGAGACATGTGTGCTTCTTGTTAGTGATGATATGTTATTTTGTGGTTGGTTATATATATATTTTGTTAGTGATGATGATGATATTTTGTCTTTTTTTTGTGGGTTATATACGATTAGACCTGATCTTTGGGTTTTTTTGTTTTGTTTTTTTTTAATGGTGTATATGATGTTTAGATGATTTTTAGTGTGATTTACATTATGATTTCTAGGGCTTGAATGCTTGATACATTATGTAATATGTTATGGAGCCATAAACTAATAGATCAATTTGTTTGTGTGATAGCCGATAAGAACCATGAGTAGGGACGTTGTGACGCGATTTCTCAAGAGGAAAGTTGATACATCTTCCGAATTCGTTGATGTGGATACTCTTCCTTCGGATCCTTATGATCGCAAGCCGATTGAATCATATAACGTGAATCAACGAGATGAGATTAGAAAGGCATATCTACTAAGAGGACCATATCAACCAAGAGGTATCAAATTCCCACAATCAACATTTCAAGGTAACGAGTTACGAAAATTTATGAAAATTGACATGTTTTGATGATTATATAAATTTAGTTTGATGTTCTTTTGGGGCCTAATTTTTTTAAAAATGTTCCGCACCCACATGAAAAAATTCCAAGGTCCGCCACTGGCCACAACTTGAAATGTGTGGCGAAATGTGATCTATGGCCACATATTAGTTCTGCCAAACAAGGATTAGAAACTTGTCTTTGACTTTAGTTATAATTTTCACATATTCTGCTCCTTTTTTTTTCTTGCAATCTTCTTTTTTTCTTCAACTTCCAAATCCACATTCAGTCTGCTACCTGATCATATATTGAGAATGATGGTAAGTTTAGTTTTCTGATATAATATTACAATAAACCATCTAATTGTTAAGTAGCTATCTGATATGAATGTTACAATAAACTGTTAGTCTTTTCGACTAAACACGAGGTTATGTTATTAATTTAGTTCCCTTCCCCACTTTGAATTGGATGTTCATGTTCTTAAAATCTGATCATGTTGGCTGTAAATTCTTTCTTATTTCAAAAGTATGTGAGCCAAAACATTTGAAATTACCATCACTAATGGGTCTGCAAGAATTTCAGTGAATCTATATGCCATAGTAGTAGATGTTCCATACATGTTAAACGTATATGGTGTATATGTTTTGTTTATATCAGACCTAATTTGACAATAGGGGTGGACATAAGATGACAAAGTCTACTAAATACTAGGGGTGCTAAACGGGTCAGGTTCGCGGGTTGGTAGGTCCAACCCGACCCGAACCCGAAAATTTTATACGAACCCGAACCCGAAAATCTTGTCATACATATGAACCCGAACACGACCCGAATATTAGCGGGTTGACCCGAACACGACCCGTTCAACCCGAATTTTCAAATTTTTAAAATTTTTTTCACAAATTAATATATTAGAATTAAAACTTTACTACAAAAAACACAAATGTATGTAATACAATTGCATTTAAATTATAAAATATATGTTAATCTCTCTTTTTAAGTTATAATTATTCATCAAATACACACCCAAATTAATTTATGACATAAAACATATTGTAAAAAATAAAATATAATATAAATGGGTTACACGGGTCAACCCGTCAACCTGAACGGGTTGACCCGAACCTGACCCGTTTAGTTAAACGGGTTCGCGGGTTCAACCTGAAACTGACCCGAACCCGTTTAGACTAAACCTAAACCCGTGAATTTCGTGTTAGGCTCGTATCGTGTTTTCGGGTCGTGTCATAAATTTACACCCCTACTAAATACATCACTTTCTGGGATTTCAAAAACGACATGCTCGAGCCTCCCTAACCTGTTTGGCAAGCTTATATACATACATGTATAAGCATATATGATTGTAGGTTTTTATAATAATTGTTTCTATATTTTTTTTTACATCCTGTTAACTTCGATCATGACGAGCCTCCCTAACCTGCTAGTGTAAAACTTTATTAATTTTTTTGTAAATTGATTTCTTGCACTATTATGACTAGAGTTTAATAAATATTTGTTGAAAACTAAAATCTAGGTCGGAGATGAAGTTTTCCTTAAAAGCATTCTAAACTCTACCGAGACTGTAGCAAGAGGAAGGGTCAAGAGCTTGGGCCAAAATGATCTAGTTGGTAGTACAGAGATTGGACTAGAATGGTATGAGGTAAACGTTCAAGTACCAATAAAAAAAGATGAAAACTTGGTAAGACCATATGGTTTATTTTCTACAATTCAAGATTGTATTGGTTCATCCAACGCATGGCCCTATCCATTCATCTCGGTATGTATTTATTAAACTTGTGATACAAATAATTTTAATATCATGGAACTTAATGCTTATACATGGATGGTTTATTTGTAGGTAGTTCATGAGGATTGAGGATGCATGATGACTCAAGATTTTATGCTTCTAATTTCTTTAATTGCTTTTAATTTCTTTGTTAAATGTTAAGACTTTATGTTAGATAATGTTATAACTTATTTATGGTTAGTGTTTTTGTTATAAACATGCTTATTTGAAATATAATGAAGTTTTATTTCTTTCATTAGTTGATGTTATACAATAACTATTAGGATGTTATATGTTGATGGTCTGTTTATAAAATTGGTTTTATAATCTTATTTGGGATATTAGGACCATTTTCTTGATATTAAAGTAGCTATAATGTTACATCATAAGGGTCCTATAAATTAATTTTTAAGGACGTTTGTATGTGTATCAAAAGATTAAAAGTAGGTAATCACATATTAGAACATTGTAAAAGTGTCCTAATATGATCTTTTTAGGACGTTATTTAAGTTGTCTATAGACATATTATGCGACCATAAAATTGGTTTTATAATCTTATTTGGTATATTAGGACCCTTTTCTTGGTACTAAATTAGCTATAATGTTACATCATAAGGGTCCTATCAATTAATTTCTAAGGACGCTTGTAAGTGTATCAAAAGATTAAAAGTATGTAAGCACATGTTAGAACATTGTAAAAGTGTCCTAATATGTTTTTATTAGGACACTATTTTGGTTGTTCAAAGACATATTACGCAACCATAAAATTGGTTTCATAATCTTATTTGAGATTTAGGACACTTTTTTAGTTCCGGGACTTATTACGACCCCTTTACATGAAACACTTTTACCGTTGGTCCTATTAAATGAAAGGTCCTATAAAATAGCATTTTAGGACGCTTTTGCGCGTACTAAAAACCAAGTTTTCTTGTAGTGAATTCTCCTCGTGCTTTTTCAATTGCCTTGAGGCATATGTAATTACCTTTTTGCGTTGCATTAGCACACATCCTAACCCTAGCTTAGAAGCGTCACAGTAAACTTCAAAATCCTCTGTCCCTTCTTGTAAGACAAGAATTGGGGTGTTTGTTAATCTTAGCTTTAAAGTCCTAAAGGCCTCTTCTTGCTTGGGTCCCCATTTGAACTTAACTGTTTTACAGGTTAACTTAGTTAATGGCACAGCTATCTTAGAGAAGTCTCATATAAAGCGCCTATAGTAACCAGCTAATCCTAGGAAACTTCTAACTTCAGTAGCTGACTGTGGGACCTTCCAATTGGTGATTGCTTCTATTTTGGAGGGATCTACATGAATGCCTTCGTGATTCACCATATGTCCTAAAAATTGCACCTCTTGTAGCCAAAATTCACACTTCGAGAATTTGGCGTAAAGCTTTTCCTTTCTTAACAAAGTTAAGAGTGCACGAAGGTGATTACAATGTTCGTCCTAATTTTTGGAATAAATAAGTATGTCGTCGATGAAGACAATTACGAATTTATCCAAATACGGTTTACAAATCCTATTCATCATGTCCATAAATGCTGCAAGAGCATTTGTTAGTCCGAAGGGCATGACTGTAAACTCGTAGTGACCATACCTAGTCCTGAAAGCAGTTTTAGGTATGTTTTCTTCTTGTACCTTCAGCTGATGGTATCCGGAGCGAAAGTCTATCTTAGAGAAATATCTGGCTCCCTGAAGTTGATAAAAAAGATCACCAATCCGAGTTAATGGGTATCGATTCTTAATTGTAACCTTATTCAATTCCCTATAATCGATACACATTCGCATCGAACCATCTTTCTTTTTCACAAACAACACTGGTGCTCCCCAAGGGGATGAACTAGGTTGTATGAATCCTTTACTTAGCAATTCATCTAACTGCTTTTTCAGTTCTAACATTTCAGTAGGTGCTAACCGATAGGGTGCCTTAGCTATTGGTGTAGTTCCAGGAATTAGATGAATTCTAAACTCTACTTCCCTATCTTGTGGTAATCCTGGTAGTTCTTCTGGGAATATATCCGGGTATTCTGACACTACAGGAATTTCCTTAAGTTCCTTACCTTTAATGTTGATGATTACCGAAATCATATACACTATTCCTTGCTTTCGTTCATAACTAGCAATTTTCATTACTGAAATGAACTTCATTGGTTTACGCGGCGTATCTCCTGTAATCATAATTATTTCCCCTGCTGGTGTATGAATTTCTATGGAGTTCTTATCACAGAGGATTCTAGCATGGTTGGCTACTAACCAATCCATTCCTAGCACGACATCGAATCCCACTAAGTTCATAGGTAGCAGGTTTGCAGAAAATTGGTGGCCTGAAAGTTCTATCTTTCCTTCTCGAAGAACCCTATTTATGCTAACAGAATTACCATCTGCTGTTTCTACTGTATAAATCTGCCTATGTTTGGTTAAGGGTAGCTTAAGAGCTTGGCAGAATGAAGCATTTATAAAACTTTGGTTTGCACCAGAGTCAAATAATACTTTGGCATAAACGTCGTTTACCAGAAACGTACCAGCTATTACATTGGGAATCAGATCGGCTTCCTGGGTGGTCAGCTGGAAGGCTCTGGCATTCTTCTTATTAGTTCCTTCAGCAGGGTTGGCCTTGATATCAGCTGGCTTGACTAATTTTGGGCATTCTGGTCTAAAGTGCCCTGCTTCGCCACAGTTGTAGCAAATCGTTGATTTCTTCCTCCTGCATTCTTCATTTGGGTGCCCCGGTCTGTTGCAGAAATTGCAATACCCCTTGCATTTCCCAAAATGCTTTCTTTTACAGGTACTGCAAAATGGCGGGGTGGAGGATTTCCCAGTTCCCTTTTTCTTGAAGTTACTACTAGTATTACCCCCACGGAATCCTTGGGTGATTTTCTGAGCCAATTCCTTCTTCCTGTTTTCTTCTCGCGTATGTACCAGCCCGTCGGTCAAGGTATTGGCTAATTCCACCGCATCGTCGATTGTGCGAGGTCTCGCAGCTTTGACGATATCACGAATCTCGCTAATTAAACCCCAAATATAGCGAGAAATATGTACCGGTTCTGGCGAAGCCAGAGTTGGTACAATTTTGGCATATTCGAAGAATTTCGAAGTATACCCTCGACAGTCAACATCCACCATCCGGTGGTTCAGGAACTTATTTGTCATTTGTTCCTTTTCATAGTCGGGACAAAATTTTCTTTCTACCAATCGCTTAAACTCTTCCCAACTCATGGCATAAGCCATGTCACTTCCCTTGGCTTGCAACACCGTATTCCACCATTCCAATGCCTCTTCCTTGAAGAGGTGGGATGCATACATAACCTTGTCTTCTTCAACGCATTTACTTATTTTAATTACTGCTTCGGTTTTTTCTAACCAACGCAGTGCAGCAGTTGCCCCTTCATTGCCTGCAAATTCAACCGGTTTACAGGCAATAAATTCCTTGTACGTTGTTACTGAAATTGTCGTCACGAGTACGCTTGCTGTGTTTGGCTTGTGAGGGTTCAACGGGGTTCTTAACAGCAGCGACAATTGCGGGGATAACATTAGCTATTCCCTGGGCAACGATATTTTCTATGTCTTGCCTATTAAGGAAGTGATCTTCATTGTTTTGTTCAGATTGATTAACTTCATTGACTGGTTGGTTTTCCGCATTTTCCATCTAAATAGTTAACAACATATGAAATTTATTACCACAAAATAGATAACAACCAAACAATAACGCAATCACACATAATCACGTCAACACGTATAGCCAAAATTGTCGACTTTGTGACTTTCATATTTTTATATATTAGTATGCATCAATACATACCATTTATTTTACAAAAGTTTTATTTTAATTATTATTATACAATATTATATTATTACTATTATTATTATTATATTGTTTTTATATATGATTATTATTATACAAACACCACCATCACAGTCAGCTGGCCTTTCAGAAACGACACTCCCGCTCGTCATATTTCCATGAGATATTTTCCCCCACATCCTGAATTCTATTTCCTGCATCCACCAGTTCCTCACCATAGTGACGGAGTTCAGTTAAGGTTTCTGTGCTCATAGGTGGGTATGGTGCAGGCTCAGGGTCAAACTGGGGAAAATAGACATTAGGGTTATTCATGAAGTTCTGAAATTGCCAATCATTCGTCCACCATTCCTCCAATTCTCTGGGTAGAAGTCGGTGGTTGACAATAGGATCTAGGATAGCAGGCTCCAAGTTAATTGGAAGTTGTGATTGAGCAGGGAAATTAAAGAGGTTTTCATCGGCAGGTCCGATGAGGTCACAATTCGCCAGTTTGCGATCAAGCTCCTCCAATGGTGGCATTTCCTGGGCTTGACCAGAACTTTCTCCGATCTCCTTTCCTTTCCCTTTGTCTTTCGGATCCTCAGTCTTTTTAACCTTCTGGGCAGCTGGCTTCTTCCTATGCCCGCGTTTCTAGTCCAAGATTCTCCTCCTCTTTTTCGGCTTTGGTTTCTCTTGGGCCTGGGTGTAACACCTCGAAAATTCATGTCCAATAATGTATTGACACGTGTCATGAGCTTTAAACGTGTAAAGGATTACTTTAGAGGGACTAAAGTTGACAAACAAAGAAAGTATGCGAATATAAGGGTACAAAGTGTCAACAATGGATAAATATATTTTACAATAACCCTACACGATGTTTATACTCTTAAACGAATGAATCATGGATCATACGAAGCTAATTGTGAAAGAAATTGAGAAATTACAAACTACAGGGGTTAAATGTGTCAACATGTTTAAAATATACCTCTGAGTGACCTTTTAGCAAACCCGAAGCATTGTAACGATAAATTATACTCACTGGAATATGTGATAAAAATTTCACCAAGTTTCGTTATCGTATGAGAAAGTAACGACAATATTCGTATACGAAGGGTTAAAAGCGTCAACCAGGCAAAACTTGTGTTTTCGGTTATCATTTAACGAAACCAGACCTAATGATGATTGGTTTTATCTCATGGATCATAGAAATATAAATTTCAAGGGTTAAAAGTGCCTAAAATGGAAGTTATTACGCATTAGAAAGTACAGGGGGTGAAAATGTCAACATTTGAAACATTTTGGCTGAAAGGGGGGGGGGGGTGCTGGCGTAGCGCCAGCACTTGTACACCACGCCATGGACCACGCGAGCATGTGCCAGTTCCAGAAATCCCTTTCAAACGTGTCAGCTTACATGTTTACGCGATTCAGCGAGTTTGCCACCCTTTTTCTGCACATTACACGTCCCTTAACACCTGTTATCACCTATGGAGTAGCCCTAACACTTGTGTCCACCTCCTTGCACTTCCTTGGCTATATATAGAGCCCTTGGATTCATTTGGGAACTCACACTTTTGAGCATTCACTTGGAAAGCTTCCAAACTCTTGCTCTGAAGATTTCTGAAGCTCAAGGGCACTTCTCAAGCATTCTTAGTCGTGCATAGGACTTCAGTAAGTGTCCATAACCTTTCCTTAATTCGTTTTACTTAGTTAATTAGCCTAAAGTCAAACCGTCGTAATTAGAGTTTGACTTCATGATTAGTTAAGATTTGTCCAGTCAAATCACGAATTAAAAGTAACTTTGAGTTGATAATTATGTGGATAATAAACCCTTAAAAGGGCACCCTCTGATTCCCACCCTAACTAGGTCAATTGTCGGGTCAAAGCTAACCTTAAAAAGTCAACAGAAAGCTTATTTTCAAATTAATGCATAATTAACAATGTAGAAACTATGCAACCTGTTTTATCATTCATATAACTTGGTAATTAATGTAAGAACATGTCTAAGCATGTTCAACCCGACAATTTTCAGTTTAAGCTCGGTTCGGAACCGAAAGTCGCAAAAGTAGACTTTTGCTTTGACTTTCAGTTCTGACCCATTAGAGCATGTTTTAGAAATGCTTTAGAGCTCTTTTAGGACCAGGTTATTGATTAGTGTAACCAACTGAGGTTACACAACTTGGTTCACTAGTTATCCGATTCATATGCAAGTTTCCGTTATATGTCTAAATATTGACCATAATGCCCTTTTGATCTTAAAACGTAATTTTTGAAAATGTGAGTGGATAGAAACCTTCATTAGTGATTTTTAAACATGTCCCTAAATTTTCACATCAATTGGAGGTCTAGATTAAGAGTTATGCTCAATAGCGTAATTAGAAAGCTTTTTATTAATTAAACGGCGTAATTAGCATATAGCCTATCTAAACCCGATTTTTAATACCAAAATTTTTACCCACTGATATAAAGTAATATTTTGAGATTTTTGAAGATTTTTATTTAATTTTAGGCTGAGCATAACATAGGTCTTTAAGCTTGATTCGGTTATTGTCGGTTTTGCCCTTTTGGGCTATAAAACGAGTTTTACACATTATTTTGGTACCAAACCTTTTGCTACTGATTTGTTATGATAAATAAATCGTTTTAAGCTTTCTGGAATGATAAAAATATCAGCTTTCCTTATAAAACCCGGAAATAGCTTAAAATCCCCTTTTTAAGCGTTTTTAACGCATAGTATGTAATAAAACTATTTTAATCATATAAGGTTTGATACCTACTGATGTTTTAAGTAAATTTATATATTTTAACAGTAAAGAAAAGTTCTTAAACTCAGATTCCCGGTTTGACCTTTTAAGCATATGTGAAGTTACCAAAATGCCCCTACAGTGCATAGTTAGTTATAAAAGGTAAATTTCACCTATATACCATATCCTACTGTTATGACTTATAAAAATAAGTATTTTTACTGAATACATCAGACCTGAAACTCAGAATTATAATTAAACTCTTTTATGAGCTTTAAAATGACCAAAACGCCCCTTCGGGGCATAGTTTGATTTTAAATCCATTTTGGGCATAATCGAAGGTATCCTACTGATATCACAACATGTTTAAGGCATATTAACTTAGGAAACCTGTTTATGAATCATTTGGTTACCCGTCACGCATTATTCGTGTTCGGTTCGGTTTGTGTAACTAGTTTGCATAAATTAGCCAAAACGGGTCAAACCTCATCATTTTTATCTCAAAATCCAGAATGTATTTAGTTTACCCATATTATACAAGTCTTCAAACTTGTTGGGTCTAAATCACATTCTATTCCGGTCTTCGCTTAATCGTGTGTTTGAACCGTATCTTCTTTTAAAACTAACCGGTCTAAGTCTAGGCTTAATAAAAGACCCGTTAGGAATCTAATAGGTTATTATAAACCTTTGTTCCAGAATAGGAGACCCGGTAAAAGCTACCCGCACTTGCTATTTGTGATTATTACTTGCAAAGGTAAATACTTTTAACTTATTTTCCCTATACGGGCTTGGGGTACGGTATATAAAATACCGCTTGGTCGGGTATTGAATCTTTAATCGTATGAAGGGTAAATCATTGAAATATCCCGTTTAAACTGTTTTGTTTGCTTAAAGCCTTTGGGGGTTAATGACCATGTCCCGGATATCCTTGGCATCATTTTACGAAATGGCCACGACCTAAGCACGCGGGTGTAGGCATACACCCGTTAGTGTATATATAAATAATAAGGTATAACTGCCGGTTTCGGGAATAACCCGCCACGGGACTATATCATGTGGTGTGTCTATTAAGCTCTAACCCGGCGTAAATCCGGGCTACTGAACGCATAAGAAACATGTAATTCTTTTACAAGTTTATATATAAATAATTATCCCAAGTTATAAAAAGTTTTGTGCCACGTGCATTCAAATCAATTTTTTTAACCTTTTCAAAATGAGTCAGTTAATTGTATTTACCAGTGTAAACTGACGTATTTTCCCAAAAAGATTAAGTGCAGGTACTACGCGTAATAGGCTGGCCTCTCCTTAGCATCGTTAAGAGTCTCGCAAGCTTGGATGCATTTAAATCTGATGAACTATGTTTTCTGTTTATTTTGATCCGCCTGTGGATCCGTTTCAACTACATTGTGATACTTAATAATACAATTTTTAATCGGTTGAAATAAATCTATCTTTTGCTTCCGCTGTGCATTTTAAATTGTGTTGTTTGACTATGATGATATCAACTACGTCACGATACTCCCCACCGGGCCCACCGGTAATACGTGGATATATCGGGCTGTGACAGGTTGGTATCAGAGCCAACACTGAGTGAATTAAACACTAGCCTTTTGTGTTTAATCTCAGTTACACAGTTGCACATTCCAAAATTTACGAGTCTAGACAAAGAACTTAGGACAAATCCCGATTTGTTTTTACTTTTGTCATTTATATATATATATCCCTTGTTGTTATCTTTGTTTATGTTGACAGGTTCAAAAAATGCCACCAAGAGTAAGAGGGAGAGGAAGAGGCAAAGGGCCATTCGTTGCCCCGAATGATCACGTGGCCGGGCCTTCGAACCGGCGAACACCTTCAGATTCCCATAACCAGGGTCCTCAAGATGTCTGGAGGACCTATACCGAACCAGCAAGGCGCTCAGTTTCGTTGAGCTCCTCCCCTTTGTTTCACAACTCCTTTGGGCCTCATTCTGAAAATGAGCCCCATAATTCTCACCAATCCTACATTCCTCTCCAGGGTCACAACTCACCTTTTGATGACCCAACGCCCTTTTTCCAGAGCCAGTTCAACTCGGCAAACTACCTTGGCGAACCAGTGGGTTTTAACCCACTAGGACCTGAAGACCATTTCTCTGGTGACCATGCAATGGACATGGATGAGGACACCGATCCTGCAGAGCCACCGTCCGGAACCCCTAACCATCCCATTGAAATTTCGGATGGGTCACCTTTTGTGGGATCACCCTATAATGGTCCCGACAGCTATGAAGAAAGGTTCTGACAGATTGACTGGGTGTTTACTCCCAGTTACCACAACTCTCCACAGCAGCAGCAGCAGCAAGATCCCTCCGAGGATTCTCGTTTTGTCGCGGTTACTCCACCACCACCACCACCTCAGCAACAGCCTCCAGAGCCACCGAGGCGAAGAAGATCGAATGCACGGATGTCTGTGCGAGGAGGAGTGCGTATCAGCACCCCTCAACCTTCAGGTGGCAGCCGCTACTCGCCACTCCATGAAGACCCGCAGATGGGTGGACCTTCAAACCCCGTCTCGGAAGTAACCTCTGCGCCGGTCGCGCCATCACCATTGGGTTTTGGAGACCCAATTCCTACATACACCGGTGCGGCAGCATATAACCCCTTAGGGCAGCCGATCCACACGAACTACAATTATGCAGAGGCCGACCCTTACCTTGTAGCAGCGGCAAACTACAATGCCCATCATCCGGAAGGATCCTTTGGGATCCCATACCAAACCGGATACTCACACTATGGGTACCCACCATATGGGTATCATCAGCCGCCACCTCCTCAACCTCCACTATATCAGCAACCCCCACAACCGCCAGCCATGTCACCACCACAGCATCAGGAGATCCTTCAAATGATTAATGAGGTGCGGCAGGAAGTGCTGGAAGACCGCAGGCAAAACCGCGGAATGTTCAAGAGTCTGGAAAACTTAATTAAAGGAAAAATCAAGAAGGACCATTAAATCCTTCATTTGTTTGTTTGTTATTAGTATTGTAATCATGTCCCTGCGTGGACATTTGTTTCTGTATTCTGCCCCTGCGTGGGCATGTCTTTCTGTATTCCGCCCCTGCGTGGGCGTGTTTTTCTGTTAAACCCCTGCGTGGGTATGTTTGTTTGTTTCGCCCCTGCGCGGGCATGTTATTCTTGTAGAAGTCCCGTTTAGGGCAAATTTGTACTTGTTTAAAAATTTTTGCAATGGAATTATTTAATTCAAATTTTCATTTTTATTAAATTATATACATAAATATAATATGTAAAGTAAATGAAAATGTAACATTCCCTTTTATAAGACCTATCATTATAATAAAATGATAAAAATCTAAAAAGGGGCAAGACCTAGCCATGTGTCATCATAAGACAGGGCCAAAATGGTAGTCCCATAATTAGATTCAGGTCCTTATTAACACCTCAGTTTAGGATTGTTCTGCGTTAAATATTAAAAAGAATCTTAAAGGTAAAACCTAGTCTATATGTCGTTGCAGACATGACCAAGATGGTAAGACCTATTCAAAAGGTTCCAATCCTTGTTAACATCTGAAAACATGTTAACACTCTTGACAAAATGTGATTCGATAAAATCGCATGAGTCATCCTTATATTGGATTCTCTCATATACTTTTAATTAATTAAAACATCCACTAAGGATATAACGCCTACGGGCTATACTCATTGTCATATAAGACAAAAGACAGTCGTGGTCTTCGACCCCCTGTTAAGAAGAGGTAATGAATTATAATTAAAACCTCAATACCATGACCATATAAGATCATGAATAAAGATTTAAAACTGTCCACGTGACTAGGCCTTTTTTCCATTGATATATTTTTGTTTTCTAACAAAGGATTATTATAATATTCTGAATATATATATATGTTTAAACAAATTAATCGAAATGGTTCTTAAATACCATGATTAATAAACATTTTAGAGTAATAAAACTGTTATAGACCTATGAATGGGTTAAAAATCATTATTTTATATATCAAACAAGCTACATGGTCGGGTCAGACGAAGCCAACAGCCACCCCAGAGATAATCATGACACAAGCATTAATAGATAATGCTTTGACGCGAGCTCTGGAAAGGCAGTTCGATGAATCCAGTGGTACCCATGTGAGGACCCAATCTGTACCACACTCTAAACCACCCTCAAAGACTCATACTGCTCACAAGAGTGATTCTCATCACTCAACGAACCAGAGGAGTGTTCCATCTACGAGAGTTGTGCTGAACCAGGAACCACGTGCTAAAGGTTGCACCTATAAGTACTTTGTTTCCTGCAAACCCAGGGATTTTACTAGGGAGAAAGGAGCAGCTGACTGCATGTCATGGTTAGATGAGATGGACACTATAGTAGATATCAGTGGTTGTGCTGATAAGGATGTAGTAAAGTTTGTATCTCAGTCGTTCAAAGGCGAGGCATTAGCATGGTGGAGGTCTTTGATTCAAGCCACTGGGAAGATCCCATTGTACAATTTGACGTGGGATCAGTTTGTTACTCTCATTAAGGAAAACTACTGCCCTCAGCATGAGGTTGAAAAGATTGAAGCTGATTTCCTATCTTTGGTTTTGAAAAACCTAGATTGTCAAGCCTACCTTACAAGCTTCAACACCATGTCAAGACTGGTTCCGTATCTGGTAACTCCGGAACCCAAGAGGATAGCTCGTTTCATCGGGGGTTTAGCCCCAGAGATCAAGGCGAGTGTGAAGGCCTCCAGACCAGCTACTTTTCGGTCTGCAGCTGATATATCATTGTCCCTTACTTTGGACGCGGTCAGGCAGAGATCGCTGAGAAACACAGATTCTGAAAAGAGAAAGCGTGAGGATGACAACTCACGACGTTCAGACAAGAAGCGTAAAGGAAACAATGACCACAAAAAGGGTTTTGGAACTAAAAAGGATGGTCATCAGTCGGGTGATAAGCCCAAGTGTAAAACTTGTAAGAAGCACCATTTCGGGAGGTGCAGACTCGAGGCGAAATCCCAATCGCAGCCAAGGCCTTGTGGGATTTGTAAATCCTCTGAGCACAAGACATTAGACTGTAAGAAAATCAAGGATGCGACGTGCTATAATTGCAATGAAAAAGGGCACATTAGGTCCAATTGCCCAAAGCTTGCTAAGAAAGCTGAGGAAGGGAAAAAGACCAATGCTAGGGTCTTCCAGATGAACGCTCAGGAGGCGATCCAGAATGATAATGTCATAACAGGTACCTTCCTTATAAATGATGTTTATGCAAGGGTGTTATTTGATTCTGGAGCAGATAAGTCATTTGTTGATAATAAGTTTTGTAAGTTATTAAACCTACCTGTTAGAGCCCTAAGCATAAAATATGAGGTGGAATTTGCCGATGGCACCATAGAAACCGCATCAACCGTGTTAGATGGATGTTTCATATCCATTAGGAACCACTCTTTTCCTTTATCCTTACTTCCTTTGAAGTTAGCCGGTTTCGATATAGTTATAGGAATGGACTGGTTATCGCATAACCAAGCCCAAATTGTTTGCAACAAGAAGCAAGTGGTGATCAAGACTCCGTCTGGTGAGCCACTTACCATTCAAGGAGATACCCAGTATGGACTGCCTGAGCAAGTGTCTATGCTCAAGGCATCTAGGTGTTTGAAGAAGGGTTGTGTCATTTATATGGCACAAGTGACTATTGATGAGCAAAAGCCTAAGATTGAAGATACCCCCGTCATTTCTGAATATCCCGAAGTATTCCCTGAAGAACTACCTGGTTTGACACCAGATAGGCAAGTAGAATTCAGAATTGACATTATTCCAGGAGCAGCACCTGTTGCAAGGGCACCTTACAGGTTGGCACCAACAGAGATGAAAGAGTTGAGGACTCAGTTAGATGAATTGTTGGCAAAAGGTTTCATTCGTCCTATTTCATCTCCTTGGGGAGCACCAATCCTGTTTGTGAAGAAAAAGGATGGATCGATGCTTCTATGCATCGATTATCGCGAGCTTAATAAGGTTACTATCAAGAATAGATATCCATTGCCCAGAATCGACGATCTGTTCGATCAATTGCAAGGGGCAAGTTACTTCTCTAAGATCGATTTGAGGTCAGGCTACCATCAACTGAAGGTTAAAGATGAAGATGTACACAAGACTGCATTTAGGACTCGTTATGGTCATTACGAGTTCCTAGTGATGCCTTTTGGGCTTACTAATGCACCAGCAGCATTCATGGATCTCATGAATCGCGTCTGCAAGCCTTATTTGGATAAATTCATCATCGGCTTCATCGATGATATTCTCATTTACTCGAAGAGCCAAGCTGACCATGAGAAGCATCTTCGTTGCATTCTTAAGCTACTTCAACAGGAAGAGCTCTATGCCAAATTTTCAAAATGTGAATTCTGGCTTCGTGAAGTCCAATTTCTTGGACATGTTGTTAGTGAGCGTGGTATCCAAGTTGATCCCGCTAAAGTTGAAGCTGTTATGAATTGGCAAGAGCCAAAGACGCCTACAGAAATTCATAGCTTCCTAGGTTTAGCAGGATATTATAGGCGATTTATTGAAAATTTCTCAAGGATTGCTGCGCCCTTAACTTCGTTGACACGTAAGAATGTTAAGTTTGACTAGGGGCCTAAGCAGCAAGAATCTTTTGATATTCTGAAGCAGAAGTTGAGCAACGCTCCAGTATTGACGTTGCCAGATGGAATTGATGAATTTGTGGTATATTGTGATGCATCGCACACGGGTATGGGATGTGTGCTTATGCAGAAAGGCAAAGTTATTGCCTACGCTTCTCGACAATTGAAAGTGCATGAGAAGAATTACACCACCCATGACTTGGAGTTGGGTGCCGTTGTATTTGCACTAAAACTATGGAGACATTACTTGTATGGAACCAAGTGCGTAATCTATTCGGATCACAAAAGCCTTCAACATTTGTTCAATCAGAAGGAATTGAACATGAGACAGCGACGTTGGATGGAAACCTTGAATGATTATGACTGTGAGATAAGATACCATCCAGGCAAGGTAAATGTGGTTGCCGATGCCTTAAGTAGGAAGGAAAGGGTAAAGCCTATAAGAATCAATGCCAAGAGCATTGAGTTAAAGAATAGTTTGATTGAAAGGTTGTTAGCTGCGTAGAAGGAAGCTGTACTAGAAGCTAACTATCCTAATGAAAAGCTAGGAGTAACTGAAGAACAGTTATCCTATGGCAAGGACGGAATTCTGAGGTTAAATGGACGAATATGGGTTCCAATTTATGGAGGACTTCGGGATGTTATCCTCCAGGAAGCCCACAGTTCTAAGTACTCCGTTCATCCTGGAGCTGATAAGATGTACCAGGATCTGAAAGCAAATTATTGGTGGATAGGCTTGAAGAAGTCTATAGCTACTACCTATGTAGCCAAATGTTTGACGTGCGCGCAAGTTAAAGCTGAACATCAAAAGCCTTCAGGTTTGCTACAACAGCCTGAACTTCCCACCTGGAAGTGGGAAATGGTGACAATGGATTTCATCACCAAGTTGCCAAAGACAAAGAAAGGTAATGATACTATATGGGTGATAGTAGATAGACTGACTAAGTCAGCACATTTCCTACCCATTAAGGAGACTTATAGCTCCGACATGTTAGCCCAATTATACGTAGATAAGATTGTATCTCTGCATGGCGTACCAGTGTCAATTATCTCTGACAGAGATACCAGATACACATCACATTTTTGGAAAAGTTTCCAACAATCTTTGGGCACGCGCTTAAACTTTAGTACTGCTTACCATCCTCAGACGGACGGGCAGAGTGAGCGTACCATTGAAACTTTGGAAGACATGCTTCGTGCATGTGTAATTGATTTAGGTGGTAGTTAGGATAAGCACCTACCATTGATCGAGTTTTCATACAACAATAGCTACCATACAAGCATTCAGGCTGCACCTTTTGAGGCATTATATGGTAGAAAGTGCAGAACGCCCGTTTGCTGGGCAGAAGTTGGAGATGTCCAGCTAACAGGACCCGATATAGTCCTGGAGACGACAGATAAGATTGTGCCGATAAGAGATCGTCTCAAAGCTGCCAGAGATAGGCAGAAAAGCTACGCAGATTTAAGGCGTAAACCTCTGAAGTTCGAGGTTGGTGACAAAGTGTTGCTTAAAGTATCACCCTGGAAGGGAGTGATGCGTTTTGGTAAGAAAGGAAAGTTAAGCCCAAGGTATATAGGACCATTCGAGATCATCGAATGTGTAGGATCAGTGGCTTATAAGTTAAACTTGCCTGAAGAGCTCAGTGGTATTCATAACGTATTCCACATCTGCAATCTGAAGAAATGTCTAGCTGATGAATCGCTAGTCATACCACATACGGATGTGCACATTGATGAGAGCTTGAAATTTGTTGAAAAACCTTTGTCGATAGAGGATCGACTGGTTAAGAAGCTTCGAAGGAAGCATGTACCGATTGTAAAAGTCAAATGGGATGCCCGAAGAGGTCCCCGAGTATACGTGGGAGGTAGAATCCACAATGAAAGAAAAGTACCCTCATTTATTTCAGTAAATCTCAAGGTCAAGATTTCTTTTAAGGGGGTGAGGATGTAACACCTCGAAAATTCATGTCCAATAATGTATTGACATGTGTCATGAGCTTTAAACGTGTAAAGGATTACTTTAGAGGGACTAAAGTTGACAAACAAAGAAAGTATGCGAATATAATGGTTCAAAGTGTCAACAATGGATAAATATATTTTACAACAACCCTACACGATGTTTATACTCTTAAACGAATGAATCATGGATCATACGAAGCTAATTGTGAAAGAAAGTGAGAAATTACAAACTACAGGGGTTAAATGTGTCAACATGTTTAAAATATACCTCTGATTGACCTTTTAGCAAACCCAAAGCTTTGTAACGATAAATTATACTCACTGGAATATGTGATAAAAATTTCACCAAGTTTCGTTATCGTATGAGAAAGTTACGACAATATTCGTATACGAGGGGTTAAAAGAGTCAACGAGGCAAAACTTGTGTTTTCGGTTATCATTTAACGAAACCGGACCTAATGATGATTGGTTTTATCTCATGGATCATAGAAATATAAATTTCAAGGGTTAAAAGTGCCTAAAATGGAAGTTATTGCGCATTAGAAAGTACAGGGGGTGAAAATGTCAACATTTGAAACATTTTGGCTGAAAGGGGGGGGGTGCTGGCGTAGCGCCATCACTTGTGCACCACGCCACGGACCACACAAGCATGTGCCAGTTCCAGAAATCCCTTTCAAACATGTCAGCTTGCATGTTTACGCGATTCAGCGAGTTTGCCACCCTTTTTCTGCACATTACACGTCCCTTAACACCTGTTATCACCTATGGAGTAGCCCTAACACTTGTGTCCACCTTCTTGCCCTTCCTTGGCTATATATAGAGCCCTTGGATTCATTTGGGAACTCACACTTTTGAGCATTCACTTGGAAAGCTTCCAAACTCTTGCTCTGAAGATTTCTGAAGCTCAAGGGCACTTCTCAAGCATTCTTAGTCGTGCATAGGACTTCAGTAAGTGTCCATAACCTTTCCTTAATTCGTTTTACTTAGTTAATTAGCCTAAAGTCAAACCGTCGTAATTAGAGTTTGACTTCGTGATTAGTTAAGATTTGTCCAGTCAAATCACGAATTAAAAGTAGCTTTGAGTTGGTAATTATGTGGGTAATAAACCCTTAAAAGGGCACCCTCTGATTCCCACCCTAACTAGGTCAATTGTCGGGTCAAAGCTAACCTTAAAAAGTCAACAGAAAGCTTATTTTCAAATTAATGCATAATTAACAATGTAGAAGCTATGCAACCTGTTTTATCATTCATATAAGTTGTTAATTAATGTAAGAACATGTCTAAGCATGTTCAACCCGACAATTTTCAGTTTAAGCTCGGTTCGGAACCGAAAGTCGCAAAAGTAGACTTTTGCTTTGACTTTCAGTTCTGACCCATTAGAGCATGTTTTAGAAATGCTTTAGAGCTCTTTTAGGACCAGGTTATTGATTAGTGTAACCAACTAAGGTTACACAACTTGGTTCACTAGTTATCCGATTCATATGCAAGTTTCCGTTATATGTCTAAATATTGACCATAATGCCCTTTTGATCTTAAAACGTAATTTTTGAAATTGTGAGAGGATAGAAACCTTCATTACTGATTTTTAAACATGTCCCTAAATTTTCACATCAATTGGAGGTCTAGATTAAGAGTTATGCTCAATAGCGTAATTAGAAAGCTTTTTATTAATTAAACGGCGTAATTAGCATATAGCCTATCTAAACCCGATTTTTAATACCAAACTTTTTACCCACTGATATAAAATAATATTTTGAGATTTTTGAAGATTTTTATTTAATTTTAGGCTGAGCATTACATAGGTCTTTAAGCTTGATTCGGTTATTGTAGGTTTTGCCCTTTTGGGCTATAAAACGAGTTTTACAAATTATTTTGGTACCAAACCTTTTGCTACTGATTTTTTATGATAAATAAAACGTTTTAATCATTCTGGAATGATAAAAATATCAGCTTTCCTTATAAAACCCGGAAATAGCTTAAAATCGCCTTTTTAAGCGTTTTTAACGCATAGTATGTAATAAAACTATTTTAATCATATAAGGTTTGATACCTACTGATGTTTTAAGTAAATTTATATATTTTAACAGTAAAGAAAAGTTCTTAAACTCAGATTCCTTGTTTTGACCTTTTAAGCATATGTGAAGTTACCAAAATGCCCCTACGGTGCATAGTTAGTTATAAAAGGTAAATTTCACCTATATACCATACCCTACTGTTATGACTTATAAAAATAAGTATTTTTACTGAATACATCAGACCTGAAACTCAGAATTATAATTAAACTCTTTTATGAGCTTTAAAATGACCAAAACGCCCCTTCGGGGCATAGTTTGATTTTAAATCCATTTTGGGCGTAATGGAAGGTATCATACTGATATCACAACATGTTTAAGGCATATTAACTTAGGAAACCTGTTTATGAATCATTTGGTTACCCGTCACGCATTATTCGCGTTCGGTTCGGTTTATGTAACTAGTTTGCATAAATTAGCCAAAACGGGTCAAACCTTATCATTTTTATCTCAAAATCCAGAATGTATTTAGTTTACCCATATTATACAAGTCTTCAAACTTGTCGGGTCTAAATCACATTCTATTCCGGTCTTCGCTTAATCGTGCGTTTGAACCGTATCTTCTTTTAAAACTAACCGGTCTAAGTCTATGCTTAATAAAAGACCCGTTAGGAATCTAATAGGTTATTATAAACCTTTGTTCCAGAATAGGAGACCCGGTAAAAGCTACCCGCACTTGCTATTTGTGATTATTACTTGCAAAGGTAAATACTTTTAACTTATTTTCCTTATACGGGCTTGGGGTACGGTATATAAAATACCGCTTGGTCGGGTATTGAATCTTTAATCATATGAAGGTTAAATCATTGAAATATCCCGTTTAAATTGTTTTGTTTGCTTAATGCTTTTGGGGGGTTAATGACCATGTCCCGGATATCCTTGGCATCATTTTACAAAATGGCCACAACCTAAGCACGCGGGTGTAGGCGTACACCCGTTCGTGTATATATAAATAATAAGGTATAACCGCCGGTTTCGGGAATAACCAGCCGCGTCACTATATCATGTGGTGTGTCTATTAAGCTCTAACCCGACGTCAATCCGGGTTACTGAACGCATAAGAAACATGTAATTCTTTACAAGTTTATATATAAATAATTATCCCAAGTTATAAAAAGTTTTGTGCCACGTGCATTCAAATCAATTTTTTTAACCTTTTCAAAATGAGTCAGTTAATTGTATTTACCAGTGTAAACTGACGTATTTTCCCAAAAAGATTAAGTGCAGGTACTACGCGTAATATGCTGGCCTCTCCTTAGCATCGTTAAGAGTCTCGCAAGCTTGGATGCATTTAAATCTGATGAACTATGTTTTCTGTTTATTTTGATCCGCCTGTGGATCCGTTTCAACTACATTGTGATACTTAATATTACAATTTTTATTCGGTTGAAATAAATTTATCTTTTGCTTCCGCTGTGCATTTTAAATTATGTTGTTTGACTATGATGATATCAACTACGTCACGATACTCCCCACCGGGCCCACCGGTAATACGTGGATATATCGGGGTGTGACACTGGGCCTGGAATGTTAGTGGTTCCTCAGTATCCGCCTAGTAGCCAGATGGGTTTCCTGTGGTATCCATATCGGTGGTATGGATAGTAAAGTTTCGGAGTGCCTCCGACAGTTCATTCATGCTGTTAGCACATATGAAGAAACACACACAAATTTAAGTTAAAATTTTATTTATTAAATTAAATTCTCACAGAATCACAAAATGGCAATCTGAAAAAATTAAGTATTTCTAAACACTTAATTAGCTTAAATCAGTGGCTCAGATATCACATTTTTCTGTCACGGCCCCGACCCGGTTTTACCCGTTTCAGGAGCCGCGGGACAGAAACCCGTGGTATTGGTGTTTATTTTAGCAGCGGAAATTTTTAACAAGATCTTTTAAACTAAAAATGCCCAATTATTTATTTCATATTTTGGGACAAACTCCATAATTTACAATAAAGGAATTTCTCTGGGGAATTCCCTGCTTTACAAAAACATGTTTATTTGTTTTATTTACTGAGCCACATTCTTCAAGCTGTAGTGCTACGTGTCACTTTTCCCTGGCTCACAGTAAATCACCTAAAACATGTTTAAAAAAAGATTTTATCAGCGGGAAAATACTTGCGAGTCATTGATTTTGCCCAAAACGACAAATTGTTATAAATTACAGGACTAAGAGCGATTACAATTGCCACTATCTTATAATTATCTGGTCCAGTGTCACCCCCTGGTGACGATGGTCATACCACCATTGGGTCCTTTCACCCAATAGTGATGATTATCACTGTTTAGGTTCGTCCACCTAAAAGTGAGAAAACAATAGTAATGTGCACAATACCCCACTTACTGCCAGTAATTTAAGATAACAAAGACTTACCCACTGTAAAATATAACTAGAAAACATTTAGGTTTTGAAAAACACTTTTGATGAAAAGAGAATGACTCACATTGCAGGTTTAGTTGGACAGAACTTTGCCTACTAATTTAGCCTCGTAACCTAGTTAAACAACAATGCACATGAAACTAGGTCAGTAACTTAATACAACATTTACGATAAACTCCCGAAATCAAAACCCTCACGACGAATGACAAAGTATAGCCCGAATTCGGGCAGCACTTAAACATCCATCGGATCAGTTTCAATCGATCGGACATTGTATCGTAGCAGTGATCGAGTTATTACCCTGTAATCGTAGCAGCGTATCGACCCTAAAATGCTTGTTTCTAAGCAGAATGTTTGCTGTTTTGAAAAGTTTTTCGAACACAGATGAAAGCCCCATGCATGTCCCATTTATAGCAAATTTTTGAGTTTCTCGCGGCCCGCGTAAATCTTAAGGGGGTCTTACGCGGCCAGCGAGGGCCACCCTAGCTACGGCTAGGGCTGCCGTGTCATGTCGTAGGTCTGCCACGTGTCAGACACATGGCTTAAAGCTTATCCGGTGACTCAATGAGCTGTCGCGCCCCGCGTAAGCTCAGCTTAACACTTACGCGGCCCGCGAGCGATCAATAAAATTTGAATTTCTTGGTTTTTCATGAGAATTAGGGTTTTAGGGGTCCGGGTTTCTACTTACGGGTCGTTTTGGGACATTTTTGCAGGTCCTTACAATTTAGCCTAGGTCACAAGAGGACCATCAATGGCTTTTAGGGTTTGGATCGAGTCCATTATCTTTTTGCCAGGGGATTAATTGTCACAACTGTCTTTGTTATGTTGATGATTGGATAGCTCAAAGGCTCGCCTTAAGGATTTTAAAAAATATGGGACATAAGTCCATTATGAAGGACATATAAATGTAGCACGTAGGCTTGTCACCAAGGACATTAATAGTCGTATGGCACGAAGGCCTCGTCGCAAAGGACATGTAGGATATGGCACAAAAGGCCTGTCACGGAGGACATTTTAATGTATAAGTCGCGACCTTATTTGATCAGAGACTATAAGGTTTGAACATAGTTCTTCACCTTTGGGCAGAGAGTCATAGACTACATCTGTCATTATTTTGAAAGACGATTTATTTTGCACATAGGCCAATAAATGGTCATCACTAATGGATGTTTGTATATATACATATAATTATCGTAATTTAAGATATCTGACAAGATCTTATCGATCTTATATAGTATGAGGCTTGGGCATTGCCCATCACCTTGGGCAATAATCATAACGGTCACAATTGTCAATGTCACTAATGGACAATATAGTATTTGGCCCGTAGGCGAAACATCACTAAAGGATGTTAAATATTGTGATCATCGTTTCAGATGATATTAGTCATGATCGCATTGATCATATAGACTATTATGTTTGGACATAGTCCAATATCTTTAGACAGGGGATCATAGACCACAACTGTCGTTGTCTTTTTGGACAACAAGTTTAGCCCATAGGGACTTCATCACTAACAGATGTGTATGTATTTTGATCATCACCTTGATGATACTTGCTACGATCTAATTCCATCATATAGGCTTTAAGGCTTGGACATAGTCCAAATACCTTGACGGCTGGTGTGGTCTCTCAAGTCACACTGCCAGGAGTGTTAACATGTTCTCAGATGTTAACAAGGATTAATTTGTCTTAATGGTTACACAATATTACCATGATCGCATTGATCATATAGGTTTGGAGGCTTGAACATAGTTCACCACCTCTGGATAGAAGGGGTATCTCCCTTAACTATCATAGTAGAAGGAATAATCATCCTTAACTACCAAAATTTTGGCCAACTAATGTGGACTTGCCACTTGGCAGAGGTAAACCATTAAGAATATCTTTTGAGATTATTTAGCAGATCGATAAAGTTTGAATAAAATTGATACTATTGTTTGATAAAGGACAAAATGAATACCTTTATAAAATTTTCAAAGCTTTCCATAAAACATTAGGAAGTTTACAACAGTGCCTTAATCAGGACTTTTAGAATCTTATTTGTCCACAGAGGACTAAAAGAAATTATAAGTCCATTTGGGGACTATTAAAAAAATTATAAGTCCTTATGGGGACTATTAAAATATCATAAGTCCGTATAGGGACTATATTAAAACAATTCGCCCATGAAGGGACTATAACGAAATGTCATGTCCGCTAAGAGACTATAATAAAGTCTTGTATCCATGAAGGGACTATTTCAGAAAAGTATATCCCCAAAGGGATTTTAAATAAATAACATGTCCATAAAAGGACTATATCGATACGGCATGCACACTAAAGGGCTTTGCTGAACAAATGTCCTCATAGGGACTCAAATCGAAAGATAGGTTCATATAAGGATTATAATAAACAAATGTCCATAATGGGACTATTTTGAAATAGATAGGTCCTTATAGGGACTTTAAAGTAGTACTAGTCCACGAGGGAACGGAAAGGAAAATATAAGTCCATATAGGGACTATAAGTTATGTTAACATTGGGATTATAATGAAATGATATGTCCTCAAAAGGATTTTAATGAATTATTATATTCACCAGGGGACTTTGATGACATAACATGTCCACAAAAGATTTTTAATGAAATAACATGTCCATATAAGGACTATATAGCAAATGCCCATACAGGGTCTTAAGTCAAAAGGTATGTCCACACAGGGACTATTTAAATAGTGTATCCACAAAAGGGATTTTTAATAAAATCACTTGTTCATTAAAGGACTATATTGAAATTGCATGCCCACCGAGGGACTTTATTGAATTATAATGTCCACAAAGGGACTATATAGAAATATGACGCCCACTAAGGGATTTTATTGTAATATAATGTCCATGAAGGGACTACTTTGGAATATAATGTCATCGGAGGGACTATGATAAACATACGTATATACAAAGTCTTATTAGGAGACGTAGGTCCACAAGGACAATGATGAAATAATATGTCCACAAAGGACTTTAGTAATCAAATGCCCATACAAGGACTTAAAGGTAAAATTTTAAATGTGGTAGAAGAAGGGTTTCTAATATCTTCCTTTCTTTATTCTGATTGTTTCTTCTTCTTTATTTACCGTGCGCAGTAACGACTCTGAAGATTTTAGTGAATAAAGTAAATATTTCAAATCAGGATCCATTGCAGAAATAGAATCCAAGGATTCAATGGTTAAAGAAATGACATGGATCACGGATTAGGTTTTGACTGGTATTGTCCAAGTCTGGAATTCCAAAACTTGGAGGTAAGAATTAGGGATTAATAGCATCCACACGTATCATCTTCAATATGGGAGCCTCAGGGATCTCCTGGTATGGACTCCACAGTTTGTTTAAAAATTCAATGGGTTTGGTTTAAGGAATGAGTCCATAAAGGTCTTCCTCCAAACCGGTCGCACGCCTATTCTAGCCGTGGTATGAAGCTTAGCATTTCTTGGTTTTGGACGGAAAGAATCTCCATCAACGGCTTCTTTGCTTGGCGACATATTTAAAACACATAAAATCAAAAAACAATGTTTACTTAATAGGGATGAGAGCATTCCTATGTTAAGTCTAGACTCAGAAGGTCTAAGGAATATGCTATTGTGTCATTTGAGATTAAACAATAAAGGCTAGTGTTTAATTCACTCAAACGTTGGCTCTGATACCAACCTGTCACACCCCGATATTTCCACGTATTACCGGTGGGGAGTATCGTAACGTAAGATTGATATCGTCATAGTCAAACATACACAGAATAGCACAGCGGAAGTCTTGGATGAAAATAATATTACGAACCGATACACAAAGTATAAGTAAGTATTATACAATCGGTTATAAGTGAATCCACAGGCGGATCTAAAACAGAAAACAAAATTTATTGTTCAACAGACTTTAAGCACTAAGAACTTGCACGATTCCTTAATTAGTGCTCAGGAGCTTCCAACCCATTACGCGTAGTACCTGCCACTTAGTCTTTTGAAAAATACGTCAGTTTACACTGGTAAATACAATTAACTGACTCTTTTGAAAACATTTATGAAAAATTGATTTAAATGCACAAGGCACACATGTTCTTTTATAACTTGGGACAATTATATAAAATAATCTTGTATACAGATTTATATGTTTGTCGTCCATTCAGGGCCCGGTTAGAAGAGCCGGGACAAGATTAATAGACACGCCACTAGTATAGGCCCACAAAAAGTTTCCTCACGAGTGAGATACTGTTTCACATACGCAACTGTCAGGTGTATGCCTACACCCCATGCTTAAGTCGTGGCCATTTCTAATGAATGAGCCGAGGATATCCAGGACACGGTCATTAACCCCCCAAAGGCTTTGTACCAAACAAAACAGATTAAAACGGGTTATCTCTATGATTTAACCACTAATCGATTAAATATTCAATACCCGACCAAGCGGTAATAATTTACCGTATCCCAAGCCCGTATAAGGGAAAATAAGTTAAAAGTATTTACCTCAGCTTAGAAATGAAATTTAGTTCTCAGTCGTATATTCTATTCAGCAAGTGTAGGTAGCTTTTACTGGGCTCCTAATCTGGAACGAATGTATTATTATCCTATTAGATTTCCTGACGGGTCTTATTTAAGTTGTAACTTAGACTAGTTAGTTTTAAAGAAGAGTTTACGGCACGAAACGCTAGATTAAGCGATGACCGGATTGGATTGTGATTTAGACCCAACAAGTATGAAGACTTGTATATAATGGGTAAACTAAATACATTCTGGATTTTGAAGTGAAAATGATAAGGTTTGACCCGTTTCGGCTAACTTATGCAAACTAGTTACATAAACCGTACCGAATGCGCATATGCATAACGGGTAACCGAATGAGTCATGTACAAGTTCCATAAGTTATTATGCTTAAAATATGTTGTGATATCAGTAGGATATCTTCAATTATGCCCAAAACGAATTTGAAACCAACTTAAGCCCCTAATGGGTAATTTGGTCATTTTAAAGTTTATAAAACAGGTTAAATAGCAAACTGAGGTTCTGGTCTAAAATATTCAGTAAAAATATTTATTTTATCAAGTTTCATCAGTAAGATATCATACATATGTGAGGTTTATCATTTATGGCCAAACTATGCACCGTAGGGGCATTTTGGTCATTTCACATATGCTTTTAAAGGCAAAATTGGAAGTCTGAGTTCACAACTTGTACTTACTGTAGAAATATCAAAGTTTATTTATAAACTCAGTAGGTAACAAGTCTTAGGTGTTAAATATAGTTTTAAACCATACTATGCACCTAATTAGCGTAAAAGTCGACAATTGACGATATATACGATGTTTATGAAATTCTGAGATTTTTATCAGCCTTGAATGCTTAAAACATTTTATTTTTGATATAAAATCAGTAGGAAAAGGTTTGGCATGTTAGTGATATGTAAATCTCATTTTATCAATGAAAAGGGCATTATCGTCAATTACCGAATTCATACGAGAAGTCTATGTTATGATCAGTATAAAATCTGACCAAAATTTCCAAAAATCCCTAAAAATTATATCATAACAGTGGGCAATGGGTTTGGTGCCAAAATTGGGTTTAAATATGGTTTATGCCAAAAATGCAATTTAATTAACAAAAAGTCTTGTTTTACGATATCGTGCATAACTTTCATTTTAGACCGGAAACTGATGTCAAATTTTTAGGACATACTTATATATTGGTAACAAAGCTTTTTGTCCTCTCACATTTTCAAAAATCTCGTTTTTATAAAATAAGGGCATAATAGTCAATTTTAAGCATTTAACGGAAACATGCAATGAACTATGATTTCTATGGGACCATGTAGTATAACCTCAGAGGGTTATACTAACACATAATATGGTCACAAAGGAATCCTAAGGCATAACAAAACCAAGCTAATTCGGGTCAGAACTGAAAGTCAAAGCAAAAGTCTACTTTTGCGACTTTCGGTTGCGAACCGAGCCTAATACTTAGAATTGTCGGGTTGAACATGCCTAGATCTGTTCAATTAATATTTACCAAGTTATTAAAGTGACAAAACTGATTTTATAGCTTCTATATTATCAGTTATGAATTTTATTCAAAAACTGACTCGTTTGACTTTTATTTAATTACTTTGACCCGACAGTTAACTAAGTAAACTTGGTAATTAGGAGGTGCCCTTTTGAGGGTTTACCACCTACCTAATTACGATCACGTAGCCATGTTCGTTGCGAACAATGGCTTGACCGTTTATGGTCTAGCTAAAAGTCAAAGCGTTTATCGAAAACGCTTGACTTTTCGGCTTTAAAAGCCAAACAAAATAACTAGTCATGAAAGGACACTCACAAATGGTCCTATGGACTGAAGAAAACTCCTTGGAGGTTCCCAATTGCTTAGGATCCTCTAATATTGAGAAGTATAGCAGATTGGAATGAAGGTGTGAATTTTTGAAGTGAATTCTACACCCCTTTTATAGAGTTTAGAGGATCATTGGATGATCAACATGTGTCCTAGGCAGTTCTAGGATTAAAACAAGTGTAATACCAGGCTTATAATTCAGTTAGCAAGCCCCTAGAAAGAATCAAATGGTTTTAGAGATCAAGTGGTGAACAAGGAAGAAGAACTGGCAGCTGCAGGTAAGTTTCTGTCAAAATTGAGCCGTCGCCGCACTCCACAGCAAAAGGGGTAGGCTATGGCGTGGCGCTACCACCCCACATCTCATAAAACAAGTTTTGAACTTGTCACTTTTAGTCCCTGCACCTTTATAAGCTTAGTAACTTTCATTTTAGGCACAATGGGCCCTTGTAGTTAGTTTGTAAATGATATAGGGAGTATAACTGAACGCCGTTAGGTCTGGTTTCGTTAAACGATTACCGAAAACACTAGTTTCTGCTCGTTGACGCTTTTAACCCTTTAATTTACCAACTAATGCGTTTTAACGCGAAATGGCATAAAAGCCCTTTCAAGATCAATAATAAGAATTCCCAAGAGTATGATGGGATATTACGACACTCCAGTTCGCTTAAATGGTTGCTCAAAGGTATAGTTTTAGAGTTTGACGCTTTTGGCCCCTTTAATGCATAACTTGCGCGCATTATCATTTTATCGCGTCAAAGCCCTATGTTATCCATATTAGGCATTCTTGAGAGTATTATCAAACATCACGATGCTTCGGGTTCATTAAAAGGTCACTCAGAGGTATAATTAAACATGTTGACACTTTTAACCCTTTTTCTTGGTATTTGCAATATAAATCATTTATTTGCATTGAAACTCCACGAATTCATTATCCGACAATTGTGAGAGTATAAAAAGTTTCTACAAAGCCTCGGGATCGTTAAAAGGTCATTCAGAGGTAAGAATTAACATGTTGACACTTTTAACCCCTGTGATTTGTAAATTTTTGGTTTTAAGCACAAACGGCTTCTTGTGTCCGACAATTTATTCCATAAAGAATATGAACATCATATGAGGTCAATCAGAGGCACAAGTTTGGCATGTTGACATTTTTAGCCCCTCAACATTCAAAGTTTTTGATATTTCGTAAAAATTTAGTCCCTAATAGTCAAAGTTTGACTTCAATAGATTTTAGTACACGTGTCAATACATCATTGGACGTGATTTTACAAGGTGTTACACTACTGCACCTAACTCAAAATCATAAGTCTTGTAGTTCTTCTCATGTACCTTCAACTGTCTCGATGCATAGGCTATGACTTTGTTTCTCTGCATAAGGACACAACCAAGTCTTAAGTTAGATGCATCACAATATACGACAAAATAGTCATTGCCCTCAGGTAAAGATAAGATAGGTGCATCATAGAGTTTTTGTTTCAAAGTCTGAAAAGCTTCTTCCTGTTTGGGTCCCCACTCAAAAGGTTTATTCTTTTGAGTTAAAGCTGTGAGAGGAACCGCAATCTTGGAGAAGTTTGCAATGAAACGGCGGTAATATCCCGCGAGACCAAGAAATGAACGAAACTCGGTAGGAGTAGTTGGTGTATCCCAATCCTTAATCGCACTGATTTTGGCGGGATCTACATGAATACCTTGTTCGTTGATGATGTGTCCCAAAAATTGAACTTCCTTAAGCCAAAATTCACACTTGGAGAACTTGGCGAAAAGCTGTTCTTTCTTCAGGAGTTCCATAGTAAGACGTAGATGTTGTTCATGATTGGCTCGTCTCTTTGAATAGATCAAAATGTCATCAATGAAAACAATGATGAACTTGTCTAAATAAGGCTTACAAACCCTATTCATCAAGTCCAAGAAAACAGCTGGAGCATTAGTCAAACCAAAGGGCATATCAGTAAACTCATAATGACCATATCTTGTGCGAAAGGTTCTCTTGGGAATATCTTCTTCGAGTACACGAAGCTGATGATACCCAGAATGTAGACCAATCTTTGAAAAGCAAGTAGCACCCTGTAACTGATCAAAGAGATCATCAATGCGAGGTAGGGGAAATCGATTCTTGATTGTGAGTTTTTTGAGCTCACGATAATCGATACACATCCTGAAAGATCCATCTTTCTTTTTCACAAATATGACTGGAGCACCCCAAGGTGAAAAACTTGGACGGATGAATCCTTTGTCAGAAAGCTCCTGAAGCTGTTTAGATAATTCCTGCATCTCAGACGGTGCATGACGATAGGGAGATTTAGCAACAGGATTAGCACCAGGTACAAGATCAATACAAAACTCAACTTGATGTGCTGGGGGTAAACCCGGTAATTCTTCAGGAAATACATCAGGATAATCCCGAACAACAGGGATATCTTGGATTTTCTTACCTTTGCTTTTCTCCTCTACGACATGTGCCAAGAAGGCCACATATTTCTTTCGTAGGTATTTTTGGGCTTGGGTTCACGTCATGAGTTTAAGACTACTAGCAAGTTTCTCACCATGAACCTCTAAGATTTCACCAGTCGAAAGCGGCACACGAACAATTTTCTCAAAACAACCCACCTCAGCGTGGTACTTCGCTAACCAATCCATTCCTACTATAACATCAAAACTCCCAAGTTGCATTGGCGTGAGGTCGATGGGAAAAAGATGGTTATTAAGGTTTAGCTGACAATTTCGGAGGACAGAATCAAGTACAATGGGTTCACCACTAGCTACTTCTACTGTCAAGGGCTTTCCTAGTTTTGTTCTAGTCACGGAAAGCAAAGGCTCAAAATCTAAGGATACAAAACTCTTATCGGCACCCGAATAAAAAGAACGGAAGCAGGTTGGTTGTTAACAAAGAACGTACCATTCACTACCTCGTTGTTTGCACATGCCTCGTTTGCATTCATGTTGAAGACTCGTCCATGAGCCTGGGCCTAGTTTGCGTTTTCCAACTTCGGGCATCGGTTCCTGTAGTGGGTTAGGTCCCCACAATTGTAGCATGAACCAGGAGGATAGTGAGGTCATGCAGGTTGCTGAGCAGGCTGTTGTGCAGGGTTTAGTGCTGCTGGATTGTGAGTAGGAGCAAAACGACATGTGTTGGCAAGATGACCCGATTTCCCACTGTTATTGCAGATACGACACTGTACATGTGGTTGATGGTGGCTGTTACACCTGTTGCACAAGGGTGCATTGCCGGCGTATTGTTTCTTGGCAGGTGGTTGTGCAGGTTGATTTGGAGCTACCTGATTAGGTTGTGTCTCAACTACAAAGTTCTTGGAAGCCTTACGCTTCCTTGACTTCTTTGAAGACTCTGCTTTCTTACCCTTTTGTTTTTCATTTTTGTCAGACTATTTCTGTTTCTTATCACCCTTTCTGTGGAGTTTACCTTTCTTGACTTGAGAATCAGTCAAAGTTGCAGCTAGCTCATTGGCCTGTCGGACGGTGGTAGGATTGCTACCAGTGATGATATCCTGAACAGGATCTGGTAGACCGTCAATGTACCTTTCGATCGCCTTGTCCAAAGGCGTGACCATTGTTGGGCAGAGCAAGCTTAACTCCTTGTATCTGTCGGTATAAGCCCGGTGTTCACCACTGTCTTGGTTAAGGTCATGGAACTCATCTTCCAGTGCCCTCTGCTCGTGACGAGGGAAGAACTCTTTCATCATTAGAGCCTTGAGTTCCTCCCATGTTTGACCCATAGCAACATCAGCACCTCGATCTCTCATTATCCCATTCCACCATGTGAGAGCCTCTTTTGAAACACACTAGAAGCAAACTCGAATTTACGATTGTTAGGACACTGGACGTGGTGAAATGTACTCTCAAGACTCTCAAACCACTGTAGAAGACCAGTTGCTCCTTCAGAACCACTAAACTTAAGCAGTTTAGCCGAATTAAATTGTTTAAAGTTGCACGGAGCAGGTGCATTAACATTATTGTTGTTGGCTTGGTTACTTTGAGTAATGAGATTTGGTAGCATAGCAGCCATCTGCTGTGCTATAATAGTTGCCAGTTCGGCATCAGGTTGTTGTACGTTGCGTCGTGGAGGCATTCTAAAAAGAGGAAAACATGAGAGAAAACGAGTGAGATGATATGGTGAAAACTGAGAAGTTACAAATATCGATAAAAAGTAAGGATGGTGGTCATTTGTTCATTACCTCAAAACAAGCAAACGACACACATTGACTAATCAAAGTAAATGGGTCATAATAATGTATCGCGAAGACATGCTTGCCTATAAGTGGACACTCACCCCAAGAGATCCCTTGTAAGAGTGACTGGTCCATTTATGTGGATTTGTACGAACACTCTAGCCTTTAACAGAAAACTTGAGGTATAGGCACCCACCCTTCCAGATTGCACGTATTCACATTATTTAGACCCAAACTTTGACGAGATTTTGAAAACTTGGGAGGCACTAAGCCAAAAAGAATCATTCAAGAATGAATGATTAATTTTCAAAATTGTTTTGGAACTTTGTGTTCTTATTTTGGTAATCACCTGAAGATAGGTGACGTTTATTGTTTTAAGATCTAAACACAAGATAACTTGTGTTAGGGTCCTAGAAAGGTTATAGTCTACGTCAAAGCATTACTAATAACCTAATTCCCTATAACCATGAGCTCTGATACCAACTCTTCTGTCAGGGAGTTTCGTACCAGAATTATTGTTTCACAACACATGGTATTTAAAGTTTCGTTTTATTAAGGTAAATGATTACATTGTCTTTGTTTAAACGAGAACAGAACATAAATTAAACTTGTCTTGCTTCATTTTAAGTCACTAAGGCCCAAGTCCGCCAAAGTGTATCATGATCAACCTCATACATTAGCTCCTGAAACACATGTGAAAATAGGTACGCCAGCATAAAAATGCCTGTGAGATACATAGGTTTTGTTGATGAAGGATTCATGACTTGAAAGTTAAAATAAATGTTTAACGAAAAGTAGTCATGAACCTTGTAAAATGTTTTCTTTTATAAGATCATATGAAAATTGATATGAAAATCTGATGATATAAAAGAAAGATGTTTGGTTAAATAAATAACCAAGTGAAAATGAATTGTATAAAACATGTCATTTGTATAACAATGTCATTTGAAATAAATATCATTTGTATAAAATGTGTCATGTCATTGTCTTTGTCGAAGTGGTTTAGATAACGCTACAATATGTAATATCATAAAAGCATTTATATATAGGAAGTACCAGCGGCGTATCAACTATGCTTTTATCATATTACACACGCCTCGCTATTTAAATCACTTATCAATAACCACCAAAATGTCTTGTTTAAACAAAGGTCAAAATATTATGTGTAAACAATGTCCAATGTCAAGTGTAAACCATGCCTTGTATAATCAAATGTTATGTATGGCAAGTAAAAAGTATTTATTCAAACCATAGGTATAATGCAATATGTAACCAAATGTCATGTATGGTGAATAAAGAGTATTTACTCAAACCATAGGTATAATGTCATGTATAATCAAATGTCATGTGAAACCAAATGTCATGTACAAAACAATGTCTTTGAATAAACCATAGTTTAAATCAAAAGTTATGTTTTGCAAAATCAATGCTTTATGGATACAAACATTTATGTAGTAATGTTTATCGCATACATTTAAGTCTTGCGACTGTCGGACAAACCCTTAACAAGTTAAAGGTTTATCAATTATGTTTTCGGATTCTGTCATTCCCTACTTCCAAACAAACCTAGGAAGCTGGGAACGGGATTTATCAAGCCCTATGGTAACACTACATACTACCGAGCTGCGTGATCAATGTTAATGAATGTATTTTTTCCCGTTAAACATACCAAATGTCATAACCAATGTAAGCATGTGCCCATTTGACGAGTACACATATGCAGCAGAAACGTAATGTAAATCAATGTGCCCATATGCTGAGTAAACATATGCAGCAGAAATGTAATGTAAATCAATGTGCCCATATGCTGAGTAAACATATGCAGTAGAAATGTAATGTAAATCAATGTGCCCATATGCTGAGTAAACATATGCAGAAGAAATGTAATGTAAATCAATGTGCCCATATGCTGAGTAAACATATGCAACAAAAGTGTCTTGTAGGATCGAGTTGTGACCCAAACAAGTCAATCAGAAGAGCTCTAGTCTGTTTCAGAGGCGGAAACTAAGAAACAGACGTGAAAACAGCTTGTTTAACTATTAATCATCTTGTTTTATTGATATCACAGCTTTACAGATCAAACGACGCGTCGGCAGCAGTTCGTTACCGGAATGACAAAAGTTGTAAATGATTTCGCTTGGGCTGGTATATATAGGAGTCTGATTTCGCTTGAAGGTGACAGGTGTCAGTTCAAGCGAAATCACTCATGTTGATTTCGCTTGAAACTGTCAAATGTCATTTCAAGCGAAATAACATCATTCAAGCGAAATTACTTTAAACATACCCTAAAAACTCCTATTTTCTCGTATAACGCGCCCTGATCTAACAATTCTAATACTAGACTCGATACAAGACGAAGTCGATAGACATATGTACCAACAGACTCCCCCTCGAATGTTGACGAGTCTTAAAGTGTTGAGTCTTCACATCTTCAGTCTTTATCAGTCTTTGGGCTTCCAGGATCTTGGCCTGGCTCTTGCCTCTTTCCAATTTCTTCATCTCTCTTGATTCTTTAAGTTCATCAGCATCAGCAATCTCAGAATCAGAACCTGGCTCTTTGTCATTCAGACTCCCCCTCAACTTGTGCTAGGATCGTAGTCTGACTATTTTCAGGTTCAAGCATCATAACCAGTTTCTCCTGCAAATCCTCTACCCAAAACATAAGTTTCATAAAAGATAAGATATAACAAATTTAGAAACCCTGCTAACCACTTGAAGATACAACCTTAACATAAAAGATAAGATATAATATATAAGGCATTGATGAACCACTTGGATGTATATCATTTATCTTTTCAAGCATCTTCAAACCAACTTTCCCAAACCTGTTCGTCATGTTCAACACTCGGAATTTTGAAAATCAGCTTTTCAACATCAGTTGTCTAAAATCTTTTTGAATTTTTCAAAAATTTATGCTAAAACACACTGAAAATCTTTTTGAATTTTTGATATAACAGAAATGAAATGCAATAAAGAAATATTTACATACAATATTTTTGTGAGTTTGTGTAAGAGGATCATATCAGTTTTTGAGACAAATCACCAACACCATTAAGCTTTAAACATTTTAAGTTCTAAACGATTCACTTAGATTGTCAGTATACTGATCCACTTAAATTTTCACACAAAGTTCAATTGTTTCGAGATACGAGATTAATGTCTTAAACACTTAAACTCAATCGCGTGTCCCATCTCAGAATATACTCCCGTATCCAGATCCCAATATTCAGTCTTACAGGTGAGTATACCTAGATGATATCTGTAAGGGGTTAAATTGCGAAACCGTGAGAGCTCAGGTCAGAACTTCCGTTCAGCAGAGAGATGACGGCTCGACTTTAGGTGGGTCCCCTTTAGAGGATCTTTTTTACAACAGCACATGATTTGCATTTTGCAATGTTTTATCATTTTTTATGCTGAGGGGAGGCTATATTTCAAGCAAGCGTAAAGTATTCTCCGGGGACTAGGCCATTGCTTCCGCATTATCAGAAGTCCCGGGATAATACCCCAGATATCACTAAGCATAAAGACCTAGTATCTCAGAAAGAGGGGTCCTTCAAACAGGATTTCGGGGGTTACCCATATATCCGAGAGATGTTACCCACGATATAAGCAAGTTTGAATTTAGGTTTATATCTCCTCACAATCTACTAAATGTGCAAAAACCTACTGGCACATCATCAGTGAGACCGTTTATCACATTTTTCTTTCCATTTCTTTAGCATGCTGTGATCGTCCACTGATGTACTATCATTTCCTCTTTTATACAACAAAAACTCATTTTTGAATTTTATCATGTTTTTGACTTTTTCAAATTTTCTAATGTTTTTGGATTTTCTGAAATTTTTACTCCCCTTAAAATGCAAACACATTTTAAGAAATTTGAAAACAAAATGTACAAATAAAGTGACAATTGATATCAAATCACTTCAGATCGCCATCTACTTAGCATAAACAATCAGAACTCCCCCTTTCAACAAACTATTTTCCCATTGTGATTTCAAAACACTTAAGTTTGTTTTAATCAAATGGTTTTTCCAGAAAATAAGTTTCGTTGATTTTATACACCACTTGTAGGTAAAGGGTTCATCACATTGTTTCTTAATCATTTGTAGAAAAACAAGTACAATTTAATGTCCTTGATTTACCACTTGAAAGTGAAAACCTTCTTCAACCTCTTGTAGGTTCACTTATTAACCAAAACCAATTGTAAATCAAAATATAACAATATAAAGACATCACATGTAGATTTACCAAACAAACATTTCAAGAATGATGCCGATTCCTGCTCCACTCTTACCAACCTGGGAGCTCCGGCAAGTCAGGAATTTATGGTGAAAATGCTGTCACCCAAGCCTGATCAGCCTTGGGTGATGATGGTACACATCTATCCCACCAACATTTTGATTTATAAAAATCTTTGGCATTTTTAACCTTCCCATCAACCATCTTCCCGAAAATATGTTTAACTTTTCCATTAAAAACCTTTTCAAATTCTTTGTTACCAGCAAAGAATTGACCTAAAATCTCAAATCTACCTTTTGATTTTAACTTCAAATTTTCTTTTGACAATTTTGGAAAATTTTCATCGTTCACCTCTGGAACGGAATTCTCAACCTTTTTCTCAACAAATGACTCCTCTGATTTTATGGAATCAGATTCATTGTCAGAACTACTCTCAGATTTTACCACCCATCTTTGTTTGTTCAAATCGACTTGTCTTTTGTAAAAACGTTTTGAACTTTCACCTTCTTCAGAAGTTGAATTTTCAAACACTTTAGATTTCTCAGTTGATTGTTTCTTCTCAATTACAAGTTTTTCTTTCAATTTTGAGTTTGAAGTAACTTCCTGTTTTGTGTTGTTGGATTGTTGGCAATTCCAAGCAATATGTCCAATCTTTTGGCATTTAAAACAAGTTCTTCTGTCAACTTTTGAAGCAAACTTCTTCACATTCCTCTTTACTTCAGCAAGAAACTCTTGATTTGATTGTTTCCAGAACGGTTTCTTCTGTTCATCTTCAGAACTACCTCCTGCAACAAATGTTGTTTTTGGTTTATAATTTTTCTCATTTTTATAATTTTCTGAAGAACTAAAACCCAAACCTTTCTTTTTGAAGTTACTGTTATGGTTTGGTTTCTTTTGAAAACTATAACCAGAACCATAACCTTTTTTCTTGTTTAATCTCTGTTGAACTCTTGAAGTGTACTTTTTAGTTTTTTTCATTTTCATGAAGATTTAAATCTTTTATTTCAGAAATATTAATTTCTGTTAATTTGAAAACCTGTTTGATCATTTCAGTTTTGACACTTCTTATTGGAAATTCCTCATCAGAATATAATTTGTCTGAATTATTCAAAGTATAAGCCACTTTGATTGGTCCGTCATTCAAATTAGATTTTGATAACAGGAATTCTTTATTGTAAACCCGTTTAACCGGTGAACTCGGACTCTTTTCTGACGAACTCGAACTTTCAGATTTAAACTCCGGTTTTAACTCTTCATCCATATCTAACACCTGATCGACCACTTTCTTTAATAACTCAGACTCATGATCAGTGTCAGACGCTGTGAATATGACATCAATATTTTCTGGTAATTCATCAATGATTTCAGACTTTAACTTGATGTTGACTGCCTTTTTTAAACGCTCCTCGTTAGGATTCCTGGGAGAATAACTTTCATGGATTGGGGGTGGACATCTGTTATACTTGACACTTTGTTTCTTACCGGTATCAGTATCTTCAGTCTTTTTCTCCATGAATGCTTCAAGACCTGCAACAGTAGGATAAACACGATCAATCAAATAATCACAAGTAGTGTAACTCAACAGTAATCGTTTAATCCTTTCACTCTCAATCTTTTCAAGTTCCAACTCCTGTTTCAGCTTAGCACAATCTTCGATATATTCATTGATGACACTCTGCTTTGTCATTAATGTTGCGCTCATTTTTGTCATTGCATTTTCAATCTCTGAATTCGTTCTTTTCAGACGATCAACTGTTTTGTTGAGCACATCATACGACTCCTTCACATATTTCACATCAGAAAGTAAATCTTCTTTAATCTTCTCCAAATCAGCAATCTTCTTATCTTTATCCTCACAAACTTTGCACGATTCTAAACACTTCAAACATGGCTTTTCAACTTTAACCATTTTTTCAACTATCTTTTCAATCTCGATAACCTTCTCAACTTCAACAAGTTTTTCTACCTCAACTATTTTCTCTATTTCAACAATTTTCTCTACTTTGACAATTTTCTCAACTTCAACTATTTTCTCCACCACTTTCTCCACTTCAACGAATTTTTCTACAACTTTCTCAGTCACTGGTTCAACATTTCTTCTCCAACTTCTGTCTTTGCTTTTTCATCAGCTAGCATTCTTGATGCTTCCAATTCTCTCCTCAATCTGGCAATCTTCTTCTGATTTAGCATTTCCATTTTATCTGCAAAGAAGAAATTAAAACTATCATGATCTAAGCCTTTTATAGCTTTATTAAGATGTTCTTCTTCATCATCAGTATCAACATCACTTCCAAGATCTGGAAAAATCGGAATTCTTTTCTGATTAGCCTCATCTTCACCCATAATTCTAGCAACAAAACCTGAACTTGGTGGAATGTATTTATCCCAGCTGAAACCTTCAGCAACAAATTCATCATCTTGATCAATGATACCAAAATAAGCTTTCTTATTTGCATTTTTGATCATTTTACCATGAGCAGTTTTTGTATCCTTTTGTTGAGGTTGTTGATCAATCTGATGAAAAATTGATTTCTGATAATAATTGTTCTTTTGATGATTCTCGGTTGCTTCATTATTTTTGCATTCTCTCTTAAAATGACCCTTTCCTTTACACCGGAAACAGGTAACCTTTGATTTGTCAAAACCCATTGGAGAAGTAGCCAATCCTCGAAACTCATCTCTTCCAGTAATTTGTTGAAACTTTTCTGCTCTCCTACAAGCACTGGCCAAACACCATTTCACATCCATCAACTCAAGTTCCTCTGCATCAATTTGGTCATAATCTTCTTTTGTAAGTATCGGATTTCCAATCTTGCCAGCAATCTAACCTTCATAAGATTCCAACATAGCAACAAGTGATGCCATGTGTTGCTTGGCTATTTCTGGAGATAAATTTTGACCATTTTGAATGTTCAAAGTAACATTGCATTAAAGATTTGTTGGATTCTGTTGTTGAGAACTTGATGTTTTAAAGTTTGGATCAAAACTTGAATATGAAAATGAAGATCCACCACTCTGTGTCACATTACTACCCTTTGTCTCAGACGAACTGTCAGCACTAAAACCAGTTTGAATCTTTGGACTAGAGCTGGGGGTAGTCTCAAACTTGTTCCCTCTGTAATACAAAATGACATCTTGTTTAGCATTTGGATTTGTCATGATATCCAATTCCTGCTCTTCAATTTTCTGAATGAACTGTGCCAAATTCATACTCTCAGACTTCCTCATATGTTTCACAATCATCAAATAAGTTCCCCACTTATGTTGTTGTAGTGCTTCAGCTAATTTATCGACCCACTCATCATCCTCTTTTTCAATGTCCAATCTTTTCATTTCCAGTACCAGATGACAATATCTATCAATGGTCTGCTTTGTTGATTCATGGTCGAAAGCTGTAAACATATCAAATGATTTCTTCAATAACGCCTTTTTGTTTTTGATCATATCTGCGCTTTCTTTAAATTTCTGAATCAATGATTCCCAAATTGATCTAGCTGTACCATTATGTTGGAGCAAAACAAAGATATCTTCTTTAATCGCTTGCTGAAGAATACTAATCATCATTTTCTCACTTGTAAATTTCAATTTGTCACCCTCTGAATAGTCAACAATTTCTTTTTCAATCTCACGTTCATTCTTAGGTTTCTCATAATCTTTCAACAAAGAACACCATGCATCAAATTTATAAGCTTGCACCCAGTTTTCAAATCGACTTTTCCATCCTTGAAAATCTTCAATGTACATGAGTTTTGGCGGTTTCTGATAAGTTCCTGTCTCATTCTCATTGTACACAGTTTCTGCAGCAGTAACAGGTGCAATCGGTGTCGCAAACGCATTGTAGAATTCCTCGGCCATGTTTCGGGAAATTTTCACAAAAACTCAAGTTTCAAACCACAAATTTCAAATGAAATCACCCTGAAACGGAATAACCTCTTTGAAGTGAAATCACTCTCAAGCGGAACCACACACTTTCAAACGGAATCTCTCCTTGAAGCGCAATCACCTAATTTCGTTTAAACCGGCTCAAACGGAATTACCTCTTAAGCGAAATAAGATGACTTCAAGCGGAATAAGGTCTAAGTTTCAAGCGGAAACACAATTTCAAGCGGAATAAGGTAACTTTTCAAGCGAAATTACGATTTCAAGCGAAATCAACCTGCTAATCTCGTTTGAATCGCTGCTGACGTCATCAAATTCGATCGTGTTTTCAAACGGAATTAAGGTTTTTACCAGTTTTAAGCCGAATTAATGTCCAAATCTTTCAAGGATTAGTTAAAACACAGTTTCGCACACACTATGTGAAATTCAAAACTTTTTGACCGTGAAAACTAGTTCAATTTTGAAAAGAAGGTGTAGAAGTCAGAAAATAGAGCTATTTTGGCAAGAACTCTTCTTCCTGAGCTCTGATACCACTTGTAGGATCGAGTTGTGACCCAAACGAGTCAATCAGAAGAGCTCTAGTCTGTTTCAGAGGCGGAAACTAAGAAACAGACGTGAAAAACAGCTTGTTTAACTATTAATCGTCTTGTTTTATTGATATCACAGCTTTACAGATCAAACGACGCGTCGGCAGCAGTTCGTTACCGGAATGACAAAAGTTGTAAAAGATTTCGCTTGGGCTGGTATATATAGGAGTCTGATTTCGCTTGAAAGTGACAGGTGTCAGTTCAAGCGAAATCACTCATGTTGATTTCGCTTGAAACTGTCAAATGTCATTTCAAGCGAAATAACATCATTCAAGCGAAATTACTTTAAACATACCCTAAAAACTCCTATTTTCTCGTATAACGCGCCCTGATCTAACAATTCTAATACTAGACTCGATACAAGACGAAGTCGACAGATGTATGCACCAACATTTATGAAATCAATATGCTAGCATGCTCAGTCAACATACATAGCAAAGCATAATTGAAATCATGTAATATATGTGTACTAGTTGAACATAGCCAGTATATGTCATGAAAAAGCATGAAAAGCATGAAAGTAACAAGCAGGCACATGTGTATCACCCCAAAATATTTGCAAAAACTAAAAGAGGGGACTATGTACTCACTTGAGATTGCAAGTATCCTTGATCTAGTGAACTAACAAAGTTCGGGAAACCAAGTAATCAAGTGGCACCTAGTATGGAATCACTATGTTAATAATCGGGACATAATTTGGAAGATTGGATAGAATGTGGTTTTGCAAACCATTTTAGTGTTGGAACTCATCTAATATGGTTTAGCAAAGCCTACATTCTGAATTGGAACCTATTCTAAGTGCTTATGACCCGTTAAGGTAGTTTACGCTACTTTAACGCATCATTTGGGCAAAAGCGCATTCGGATGGTTTAACTAGCCCTATGATAAGTATTATATGCCCTAACATGTTAAATAATGTTGCATAATCAGTTTAAGTGTCAAAAACTTGGTTACATAGGTTTAAATTCAAATTATGCATGAAAAGGGCGTTTTGGTCATTTTCCTAAGGCATATAAACTACCTATCATAACAACTAATTAAGCAAAGTAACCATAAGGTATAACCTCGGAAGGTTATTCCCTATGCAACTATGGTCACAAAATATGTTTGGTCGGATCCTAATGATCGACCAAACGGGTCGGGTTTGAAAGTCTAAGCGGTTGTTTAGACCGCTTGATTTACGACCCTAAATAAGCATTAAACTAAAAGTGACGAGTTAAACATGTTAAAACATGTTTAACTAAGTTAGAAAACTGATTTGATATCAAAACAAAATGTTTTGATACCCGAAAATATTTTCGTCGCGAAATACACATAATCGTGCATTTTGACCGAAACATTGACTCGTCACTTCGACTAGTCAACGTGGTAATCAGTAGGTATAGTCGCAGGGGACTTTAACCATCGTGATTACGATCACGTTGCAAAGTTCAAACGAACTTTGTCTTGACCAAATCATGGTCAAAGCTGAAAGTCAAACACTGTTTGACTTTCTTGCTAGAAATCAATAAACAAGCATGAAAGAACACTTACAAGTGTTCTTGGCTGGAAAAAGGACTACGAAAAACTCAAGTATGAAGAGAATGAAGATGAGTGAAAGAGAATGAAAGTTCTTGGGAAAATGACCAAAATCAGAGCAAGAGTGAAAGAGAATGAAGATGTGCAAGTTGTGCATGAAAGTTCTTGGGTTTATATAGGAGTTCATGAACCATTAGGATCATTGCAAGTGGATTTTGTGGTGATCAAGGAAATATCCTAGCCCTACACCTGTTGGAGACTGATTAGGGAACTTGGGGAATACATAAACCAGCCCACAAGTTCCAAAAACCAAGGTTTAAATCAGGTTTAGCATGCTGTCTTGAGGTTTCTGGTTTCTGCTGAACTGGGACTAGCTTATGGACCGTAAGGGTCCGCCTATACGGACCGTATGGGTCTTGCAGACCAGCAAGTTTTGAAAATTGACAGTTTTGGTCCCTGTGCTTGTTTCGTCGCGTTTTGGCTCTTCTAACACCCGTCAAGCCCATTTTCAAGCTCCATGATGAAGTTAAAGTATATTTAACTTGAATTATGCTAAAAAATGTCACTGATGTCAGTTTGTTTGGCTGTACGGTTGCGTTTTCGGTTAATTACGACGGAATCGTAACGGATGCGAAAACGACCCAAATTGCAAAACGAAAGGTATTTTTGCATTCCTATCACTAAAATACAATATTCTAGTGATTAAAATAATTTTTGGATGTCCGGATATGTTCAGAACACAAGATATGCACGTATATGCATACTTTCGCAGTTTTGACGCTTTTAGTCCCTGTGATCAAATAAGCGTATTTTCGCATACCGAACCCCTCAAAACTTATTTCTAAGCTATGTTAAGGATATTTAGGGTATGTTTAGCATATGATCTTGTTCCGGAATGTACGTTGCTATACGAATTGGCAGACTTTGCAGTTTGTCGCAAATAGTCCGTATGAACGAATAAACTTGTTTTTGCCATACCAAACCCTTCAAAACTTATTTATAAGTTATGTAAAGGTTATTTAAGGTATGTTAAGCTTATGTCACTGTTCCGGAGTGTTTGTCGCGTTAAACTGATTACGTTTGCGCATCAGTTTGCGTATAACTTTCCAGAAAGCGTTTAAGAGTTTGAAATCGAACAAAAATCATAACGTGAAAAATGTCAAACATAAATAAACAAATATTTTGTTAGGATCGAAGGCTCCTCATGACTGTGTTTCTTTGTATAATTTGAACAAATCAATATAAATGAACAGAGTTTGAGTGCAGCGGAAATGAACAACAAACTTTGTAAACACAATCAAAGAAGAAAATAGTTTTGATAAATACATGCTTTTCATTAAGTCGAATGATTACAATACAAATCAAAAGATTACAAAGCATGCTTACCATCTAAACTCCCCCTCAGCCTGATACTCCATGGTTGATTGCACAAGATGAAAGGATTGGATCAGAGGAGAAGAACTCACTCAGTCCATCAAATGTAATAGTACAGGGTACTGTTCCATTTATAGACAATTCAAACCACTGAAGCATCTTAGCTGACGTCACCATGAAAGCGACATCTAACAACCTGACAACCTGTAACCACTGTTCCTATACAAACACTGCTAAACTTAACCACTGACTTTATACAAAACAAGTGACACACTAAACTACTGCTTTCTCCTTTCATCAGTGCTTTCCTCAAGGTTGATCGGTCCTTGAGTGGGCAGTCCTTTAGCATCAGTAGATTGAACCAGCAGTGTTTACTTCTTAACAGTCTTCAGGACTTCATCAGCAGTTTGAAGGACAGCAGCTGTTGTATACGGACAGTGGATAGAGGACATCAGATGTTATAACCACTTTCAAGGGGAGAGTTTAATGCAAACAGCTGCTTATTATGAATCCACTGTTGTGATCCGGTTTTGGCTCTTATTATCTGTTCCTCTGATAGGGTTCAATCCCAACAATCTCCCCTGGAACAGATAATGCCAAAAGCCTTCATTATTCTGGATCTTTATTGACTCATCAGAAGTTCCCTAACTTGTCCTTTAAATTCCAATTCAAAATCCATAGAACTTGTATCCTCCTCATCCCTACACAGTATAAGCTCAAGGAGATCTTGTAGATCTTCAACACTCAGGCCCAGTGCTTGTTCCCTTGATATGTGCTTTACTTCTCCATTGGATCTGAACAGGGTCAATACATGGGTCTTTTGATCAGACATCCATTTTAGTATTTTTTTTAACCCAATGGGTTTCTTGGGAGAGGTTTATTTGCTGATGAGTTGGGAGATTGTGGCCTTGTGAGAATTTGTTGATCAGTACTCTGTACTTTTGCTGGTTCAGAGTTTTCAGCCTGATCATTACTCTGAGCTTTTGATAGTTCAGAGTTTTCAGCATGATCAGTACTCTGAACTTTTTCTGCTTCAGAGTTTTCAGCTGACATTTGTTTGAAGGCCTTTTCTATGATTTCATTTGCTGCAGCTATGTCTTCTGCAGTTTCTTGTTCAATATGCTCTTGCCTTTTTCTTTGTTCTAGCTCAGTGACTGAAACATCTGCTGATGTGATCAGTGGTTCAGAAGTTTTGATCTGCTGTTTAGGCTTTTTGTAGTCAGGCTTCTTTGGAATGTCAGAATCTGTAATCCTTCTTTTCTTAAGCCTTTCATAAGCCTCATCTGTATACTGCTTTGTCCATTTTGCTATGGTTTTGGCAGTTCCCACCTTTGCATCCACCAACTCTTGTTTCTTCTGTTTGTATTCTGTGGTAAGTTTATCAATGGCCTTTTTGTATTTGCTCCAGTTTGGAGCTGACCTTTTCTTACCTGGATCATTCTTGATCTCCTCAATTCTGTTCACCTCACGTTTCAAAGCAAGGAGTGGCCATTCACATAATTGTTCTTCTTTAGCTGGATAAAATTTTTCTTTCATGATGAATGCAAGATAATCCTTTCTCATCTCCTTTTGTAGGACAGCATCAGGTGGCAGATTTGACATATCTTTGCTTAGGTCTCTTGCATAATCTTCCATTTGTTTGACCTTAGTGAGTAAAAATTCCATTCTTTCTGAAATGGCTTTGTTACCTTGATCTTTGCATTCAACTCTGGCTATTATATCTGCTTGCCTGGCTTTGAGCTTTAGATATGCATCCATATTTTCTGTTTTCCTTAAGCCCATGATAGAAGGAAATTTTCTTTTTGAAGGATCATCTTCTGTATAGAATTGTCTCATCTCATCCTTTATAGCTTCCAATTCCAGTGGATAACTTGCAGCAGTGGATACAAGGTTAGCAGGGTTTATTGCTTTGACTAGAGTTGGTGGAGTGGATGGTTGTGGCTCGACAATATTGTAAGATGCGGAGGATAAAGGAATGGGTGCTGGTATATCATCATCACCCTTATGAGATTTCCTTTTCCTTGTGTAAAGCCTTTTGGGTGAAGGGGATTTTGTTTGTGATGTGAGAATGGGTTGTATGGTGAGAGCAGTGGTAGATGGCTGGCAAACAGCTGTTGAAACAACTGGTGTTTCAACCTTTGTTGTCATTACAACTACTGATGTGTCAGTAGATGTCTTCTGCTTTTGAGCTGGTGGTGGTTTGATGGGTGGTGATGTGGTTGAAGTGATAGCTTTTGGTGGGAGTAGGGCAGTGGTTGTAGTGTGTGTTGGAGTGATGGTTTTAACAACTGCTGAAACTACTGATGTACCAACAGTTGTTGAGACAGCAGTAGTTACATCAGCTGTTTGGGTAGATGGTTTAGAAGCCTGCTTTTCTTTTTCTGGTTCAACATAAAGGCCATCATCTAATCCCTTTTTCTTCCATTTCTTAATTTTCTCCCCCTTTTTGGCATTATCTGGGGGAAATTGATCAATGAAAAGAACATTGGAAGGAGCAGTGCCAGTAGTATTCAATATTTGGGCTTTTATAGCCTTGATGTCTGCTTGTGTATTTCTAAACCTTGACTCAATCACGTTTCTCAGTTCTTGCATGTATATTGCGTGTTGCTGATCTGCCATTTGTCTTTGTTTTTCGAGCAGGGGTTGAAATAGATTCCAAAGCTCATTTGCAGCAGGTGCAGGTTGTGCAGGTGCTTGAGTTGGAACAGCAGTGGATTGTGCATTTTGAGCTTTTAACAGCTGTTGCACCATATTCTTTACTTAAGCAACAGATGTTTCAAGGTTGTCAATTCTCCCCGTCAATTCCTGATATTGTAAATCATCACCCAATTTAATGGGATCATCTGATTCCCCACCATCAATGGTTGTATCAATGTGTGACTTAGGACACAAAGCCCAAAAATCATTCATTGATGCCCCTTGTTCTTGGTACTGGGGACTTCTTCCTTCAACACTTGATAACCTTTTAATGGTGCCAGTGGTCATTACATACTCACTGGTTGTTATCAGAGGTGCTATAGAAGGAATTGCCTTCAACGAAGTCTTATAGATGTAACCACTGTCCAAATGTAAACCAGTGGGTTCAACATTTGTAGTGGCTGCTTCACTTGAACTACTGACAGGAATTACTTGTAACTCCTGCAGTGTAACCTCCTCAGTTGTTGCTGGGATAGCAGAGGTATAATCATCAGACCCAGTCACTTGTGGGAGTGTGCTCTCCGTGATAGGTGATTGAGAGGAACTGGTTTGTGTCTGAGCTATATCAACTGCATGAAACAAGGGTATTATGGATTGTGGTAATGTGAGGGGTGAAGATATGGGTGTTGAAAGAGACATGTCCTTGGGATCAGGACTGAGGAAGATGGATCCAATTTAATCCAGAGCTTCATAATGTGGGGTCCCTGTGATTACAACCTGGTCCTTTTGTGAGGATGCAGGAGGAGTTTGAGGCAAAGGTGGAGATCTTTCTTCCATCTGCTGTGAGGAAGTAGCAGCAGTGGTTGTAGGTGACATTTGTGTTGTCACTGGCAGTGGCTCTGGGATCTCATCTTCCAGAGTTTCCTTTGTTTTGGGTTTGGGGGGCTTTCTGGATGTTTTCTTTTTGGTCTTTTTGGTAATGGCAGGTGTGGGTTTCAAAGCAGTGGTTGTGCTGCTATGATCACCTGGAGCAGTGGGCTCAGCAGCTGATACCTGAGGAGCAGTGGTAGCTGCTAAATTCTGCTCACGCACCTCTGCTTTTGTTTTTGAAGATGTTAACATTCTAGTGAATGTTTCAGGTGTTAAACCTTTTATTTGAAAATAAGCACCTTGTTTGAGCACATTTTCATTTTCCTTTCCAAATTTTTGTTTAAAATAGTAGCTTAGAAACCTTGGAAAAAGTAAAAGAAATTAGCATAACCCAGACATTGGATCTTCAATGGTATTTCGTTAAAAGCAGTTGTTTTGTTTGAAACACACATCAAAAGTGTATGGAATAAAAACCTAGGTGCAGAAGGGAAGAGACCTTTTTGTAAGGTATCTCTTTTTGTTTGTTCTGCATACCACCTTTTCAGAAAATCAGTTTTCAACTCGCTTTTAAGAAAAGAAGTTTTACCTTGCTGATCATCAAGTTTAAAGACTTCTGAGATGGATTGCGGAGTAATTTGAATCGTTTTACCCTGTATGGACGAGTTGATGGCTATAACTTTCTCGCCTTGTTTGTCAAGGGTAGCATTTTTTCAAAACTCTCTCTGTGTTTGTTGATAGATTGGAGCATCTGCTGTTAGCAAAGTTTTGTACTTTGATGCAGACATGATGTCGATGATGGAATCGAAAGTGTTGGTGGTAGTGGGTTTTGTGAGTAGACCCAAGTAATTGTGAGGAGATTTGTATGGAATTTCAATGGGTTCAGCGGCCATTTGAGTGACCTCTTTGGAAGATGAGGATGATTTTGATTTTGATTTTGATTTCGTCATCTTGATGAAGAAGAACGAAGGATGATTTGGGATGGAAGGTTGGAAACTGCTTTGAGAAGAGAATTTTGGAATTCAATTCGACAGTGTAAAAACCTGTTTGAGGTTTTGATCAGGGTTTTATTTAGGGAAAGAGTGAATACTGATGTGGCAGCGGTTACAAAGATCTGATGGCTAGAAACTGACCACGTGCCAACCTCTGATGAGAAGATGAATAATGGAGGACAGTTATTTTGAAGGACCACTGATGAAGCAAGTATCAGTGGTTACAACGGTAACAATATGAGAGCAGTGGGTGATTTTTACTATCAGTGGATAGCATATCAGTGGATAAGACACTGATTTTGAGCATCAGTGCTTGCCAAGAAAATGAAAGATCAGGGGTTGACTTTCAGCAGTGGACAGTATTTAGGAAACCGATGTTTGAACAAAAACAGTGGTTAGGGGTAAGGTAATGGTAAAGATTTGAAAGACTAGTATATCAGCAACTGTTAGTGCACCAGTGGATAAGCTTTTGACAAATATTTGAGCATCTGCTATTTTGATGACAGGAATGATTTTGTCTTGTGAAATCACAATATCATGTCTAACATCTTGTTGATGGTGATTCTGAAATATCTGCAAGATTGCTATCCTCAACAAAATACATTTTAGATGCAAACTGTCAAGTTCAAATATGTCAGCAGTTTTTACAGAAATTTTCATTCAAGGTTTTGTCACATGTCAATTGCAGGTTTTGAAGCTTTTATAGATCTCTGACAGTGGTTAAGTACCTCAGATGATGGAAACTCCTTTTACTAAGGCTACTTCTTTTGTGTCATATTATCTGAATTAGAACATGAGTAGCCAAGTATTTTAAGGTCTGTTAGCAATCAATCTTTTGATCAGTGTTAAAACAAACTTGAGTTTGACATGACCTTGACACTTGTACCAATTCATTTTTTATCCATTTTCAAGGATAATATCACCAAAAATAAGGGTTATATATCCTGACAGGTGTTTGAAACTTTTGCTTTCAAAAACAAGTAAAAGTTCAAAATATATCATTCTTAGGAAAAATAGGGAATGATATATCCTGTTTTATTTGAGGAAAACCTTTTCAAGAAAAAAATAAGTAAAGGTTTTTCTGAAAACTTCATCAATAGGATCTGGTATAAGATCATGATCACATCAATCTCAAATTTAGGAATATGGTAAGTAGTTGTAAATGCATTTTGACCACTGTTTGGAACCATTTCCTTGTCAGTTGATTGCAAAAATGAGGAGACATGTTCACATACGTTTGTTACCATGTGATGATTCTGCAAAACTTGTCTAGTCTTCTTTTAAGTTTAATCACTTGTGATACTATTTTTACCTGAATTTTCCTGTACCAATGAGTGCACACAGTTGCTTGATGAACATTGTCCACCCTATTTTTGTACTCTTAAGTGTTTTATATTTATACTCTTTACTTCAAAAGTTTTGAGATAAACACGCTTTTGAGTTTTTGTAATTTTCTTCTTCCCTTTTTACCCTTCCCATTCATAAGTACTTAAATACTCAATGGGAGGTCTTTATTGAAGGAATACTTATTCCAGAATCGTTTTGCAGCAATGTTTTGAGAGATTTGGTCATTTCTGCACATGCTTATGCCAAATTTCACATTACCCATGATCTGGACATTTTTGACTTGCTGATTTTCTTAATGTATTCTTAACATAATTGATTTTGGTCCTTTTGAAGGATTCTTAACCTGTTTTTCAATACATAAGACTCAAATGACTAAAGTTTTAATTTCCCTCTTTTTATGTAAACAAAAACACTAATGTTTTTATGAACATAGGTTTTTGTTGACCTGAGGTTCACACCCTAGCAGCAAACATGACAGAAACAGCAAAAACTTCATAACAACAATTGAAATGAATTTTCATAAATAATTTTACCATAGTTATCAGACATATTTTCAGATCTGAAAACTGTAGGTGGTTTATGTATGACATCACTTGTTATGTGAAGTTTGTGTGTCCTATGACATCTTGGTTGTTTTACAGAGCTTTTGAGTAGTCACTTTGAACATGATTTCTCGTTACTCTATTTGTCAACTAAATACAATCAACCTTAGTATCAATGATTTTTGAGCTGAACTTGTTATGTCAAATTGACTGTTAGATCGAATTTGACTGTCCAGGCTCTGATACCAATTGTTAAGATCGGAGGCTCCTCATGACTGTGTTTGTTTGTATAATTTGAACAAATCAATAGAAATGAACAGAGTTTGAGTGCAGCGGAAATGAACAACAAACTTTGTAAACACAATCAAAGAAGAAAATAGTTTTGATAAATACATGCTTTTCATTAAGTCGAATTATTACAATACAAATCAAAAGATTACTAAGCATGCTTACAATCTAAACTCCCCCTCAGCCTGATACTCCATGGTTGATTGCACAAGATGAAAGGATTGGATCAGAGGAGAAGAACTCACTCAGTCCATCAAATGTAACAGTACAGGGTACTGTTCCATTTATAGACAATTCAAACCACTGAAGCATCTTAGCTGACGTCACCATGAAAGCGACATCTAACAACCTGACAACCTGTAACCACTGTTCATATACAAACACTGCTAAACTTAACCACTGAATTTATACAAAACAAGTGACACACTAAACTACTGCTTTCTCCTTTCATCAGTGCTTTCCTCAAGGTTGATCAGTCCTTGAGTGGGCAGTCCTTTAGCATCAGTAGATTGAACCAGCAATGTTTACTTCTTAACAGTCTTCAGGACTTCATCAGCAGTTTGAAGGACAGCAGCTGTTGTATACGGACAGTGGATAGAGGACATCAGATGTTATAACCACTTTCAAGGGGAGAGTTTAATGCAAACAGCTGCTTATTATGAATCCACTGTTGTGATCCGGTTTTGGCTCTTATTATCTGTTCCTCTGATAGGGTTCAATCCCAACATATTGGGGTCAAAACACATTGCTTTATTGATATTTGAATTGTTCATAGTTATACAATGATTACACAAGTACAGATGTCACAATTTGGGACACATTGAGGACAATGTGTAATTTAAGTTTGGGGGGATGATAAAACCTTGAATCGTTTGTCCTAAAAACAAGTCTTACACAAGACTCGCCTTGGAAAACCGCTAATCACCCCAAACTTTTTTCAAATATTTTTTTAATTTCTTTATACTTATCTTGGTTTAGTTGGGAAAAATAAGTTCTAAAAATTATGTTTTTACCAATTTACACCTAATAGCGTCGTGATAAAAAGAACCAATTAAGAAAATTATAAGATCGGGCATAACAAATATTTGTAAAATTTGATTATATATACATTTTTACACTATAACCCCTTTTCCCACAAAAGTGAGTTTTGAGCCTTTACCGAGCATATAAATACACATCTATACTAATTGCTCAATTTTCGTTTCTTGTGTGAACAGCCCATTTGGTTCTTACAAATCTAGAACTTGCCAAAGCAATACATTCCAAGTCCTTACCCACACAAATCCAAGTAACAGAATGATGGAGGTATTAGGATCAAACCCATTTTTCACTTCAAACCTTTTTTTTCTTTCTTTAACCAAAAACATCGCCCTAGATAAAACCCCTTTGAGCCTTAACCCTTTCATATCTAAACCCGCAAAAATACATACTTTTGCCAAAACACCCACATCCACAATCCTTTTTATTCACACCCTTTTTATTTTTTGTAAAGAGATCGGTTATAAAATTACAAGTATGGCTTAGTTTCAACTTTGGCAAAAAAAAAAAAAACCGTAGTATTTTTTGCTAAGCTACAAAGCAATGGAAAAACCGATACTTTTTATGCCTTTCGCCATTTTTTACCAAACATACCTACCCGAACCATAACCTACCCTTTCAAGCCCTCTTGATATTTACGAGGATTAAACGTCAAAAAGGAGGAGGTTTGATTGTTTGTCAAGACTATAGTAGGAGTAAGTTCCAAACCGGGCATGAGCGTTTTCACTTAAACAACTTCGGCTGAGTGTTGAATGACTAGTTGTGAGGCGTGTAAGTTTGTATATTACAAAATAGAATTTTATAAAGGCATGTTATGCCCAAACCAAAAATAATTTTTCTTAATTTGTGTTTTAAATAAATCATGACGAATAAGATTGTAAATAAAATAAAAACAAAATAAATTTAGAACTTGGATTCCCGACACTCTAAAGATAAGCCCTAAACCTTCTCTTCTACCTATTCCATTTGGGTGTGTAAGCCACATTATAGAGTTTTGCTTGAGGACAAGCAAAGATTCAACTGTGGGGGTATTTCATGTGCTTAAAATATAACATATAAATTGTATCAAATACGGCGTAAAATCAACCCTTTTTCGGTACTAATTTTGGAAAAAGCATGTTACTTTGTTCCTTTTTAATTTACAGGGTCAAAAGAGCTTAAACTCACAAAAGAAGCAAATTAACAGCAAAACCAACATAAATACAAAAAAGGAGGATTGACACTACTCGCTAAGCCCCCATCCACATCCGAACTAACAAAATAACAAGAACAGAAGCTATGGCACGAGAACGTGCCCAAGTCAAGATTCTCTGCAGAAGAAAAGACAGCAACAAAAGACAAACAAGACCACTAACACGGGGTCGTGCCGAGGCAACACGGGCCATGGTCAACTCTAAGATTCGCAAAATCTAAGATAGTACCGCAAGTACAATGGCCACGGGCCGTGCTGTTGACACATGGCGTCGTGTTAGTACAAGACCTGACACTGCAGTTAATGAGGAAGAGAGAAAATGATGGCCACGGGGCCGTGCCAGGCGGGTACGGGCCGTGTTGATCGTCTGACTTCAGCTTTAAATAGGGGTGCTTGGTTTCGTTCCAATCCATCCCTTGGCAAACCACTCTCTCATACTTACCACCACTCCACCACCACTATAAAAGCAACACCAACCACCATCATCGATCTTCCATCATTTAGAAGTGTGTAGTAGTCTCAGGATCCAAGATCGATCGTAAGAGTTCTTGTCAAGCAAAAGCCATGCTTGGCTACACTCTTACATCACTTGTGAAGACAAACTTTTATGTATTACTTTTTTTATTTCAAACCTTTGGCTCCTTTTTATTTGGGTATGTATTAATGACTTGAATAACTAGTTTTCTATATTGAAGGCGAATTTATTTAACCATTCTTCATGTTGTGTTGATTCACTCATTCGTGTCTTTACGGTCTATATAAAGCACGTTAACTGCCTGGAAGGGCGTTAGAAGGGTGGTTGGGTAATTCTATGTCTCGCTCAGTGTGTAGATCCTGCGAGAACCTGGTTGAAGCTTAGTAAGACATCATGAGTAGGCGGTAATGTCCGCCTCGGGAGAAATAAGAAACTGATTGAATCCCTTATATATAAACTACTAATAAAACTTTAAAGCAACCCTGCGGGACTGTATCCTTGCTGACTCAGACCAACGGGTTGAGGGTAACGTTGCCTGGAAGGGGGCCTACCACATTTCGCATTAATAACTTACTTAATTATCTTTTAATAATCCGACCTTGCGGGACTGTATCCCTGCTGACTCAGGCCAATAGGTTGATGGTAACGTTGTCTGGAAGGGGGCCTACTACTATAACTTAAAGATAATCTCTTAAAATGCCCAAAGTACGAAATCATTAAAGGATACATAAAAGAGTAGTTGGAACCAAGTGATTCCTAGCACTACAAAAAAATGTCATTTAGTGACATACAAAAGTGCCACAAAATAACAAAAAAGTGCCACTAAAGACACCTAAAGGAATGGGCGGCACACAAAAAAAAGTGCCACTATAACCCAAAAAAATACAAATATTGAAACCAACAAAAAACTACAAACTGTTGTAAAACAATGGCCTACTAGCGACTAGTATATGAACATAATCAAAGGAACACAGAGAGAAAGATAGAGTAGAGAAATATTATTCATTGAGATGTAAACATGCAATACAAAGAACCTCTATATATAGTGTTCTTACATTAATACAAAGGACATGAAGAGACGGGAGTTAGAATGTGGATAGTCACCATAATATAACTTATTTATAACACTCCCCCTTGACTATCCACGTGATAAAAGAAAACAATGTATTATACGCTTGGTGATGCTGCCTCGTTAAAAACCTTGCTAGGAAAACCCAGTGGGACAAAACCTCAGCTAAGGGAAAAAGAGTGCAGCACGCATTTTCTCCCCCTGATACTTTTGGATCAGGTATGTTGCCTCATTAAAAACCTTACTAAGAAAACCCAGTGGGACAAAACTTAGTCAAGGGAAAAAGAGTGCAACTTGAATAAGTCTCCCCCTCATTTTAACATGTATCCTTTAAGTGACGTGTGTCCATCTTCCTTGAAAGTCGAATAAAGTCTTTGTAGCGAATGATTTGTCGCTTGATCCCTTAATGTGCAATCTTTTATGTTGAGCAATGTTGTATAATCTTCTAACGAGACTTTAGGTGTCTTTTCCAAAAATTATCATATGTCTACGGCTGTGTTTTGTTATATTCCTGCATCTACAAGACTAACCAAACTTGTTTTGATGGGTTAGTAAAATATAATCAAATATCGTTTATACCTGAAATGTTTCTTTGAACTCATTCCAATGTCTCATCGCTTGACAAAGGTTATGACAATAAGCTCAAGTGAAAGATATTATAATCATACATAGCTAGCAAAACATATTAATGCACTTATGCATTTAAGGGTGGTACTTCTAGAATGAGAATCTCTACTTTGATAGGAGATGATAATAGGCATTTCTTATAACAAATGACTTAACAACCTTTAACATACACTAAGGTTCAACTATGCCCATACTAAAATATCCAAACATCATCTTCTAGATGTACTTGGGGAATTGGTAAAATATAATTACATATATACTCGAACTGCACTTCGAGTAATAGTTAGATCGTGCCAAGGTCATTCAAAAATTATCCCTCTAAAAGTTCGACAATTTCTCTCGATGATGCCTAAACATCATCACTGTAAACTGCGATTATAGTGAACTTTTAAAAGTAGAACGTCGATAAAACATGGCTAATTTAATCAAACTTTTATCCCTCTTTATGCAAATATCTAGAGTTGTATAACACTCGATCTAACTATTTTAGTCCATACATATTCTATGAATATGATATAGTAAGTTCTTGAGGTTTTGACATCATTAATGTTTCTAGAATTATCAATCCATGAGGGAATTTTTTCCATCTTATCCAAATATGCATGTGCATTCACTCTTCATGAGTTTTGCTACATAAACTTACCCATATAGCACATAGATATCTATATCATATGCAAAAATGTCATGAACACTTGCTTTTATCTTCAAAATTCATATTGTACCATGTTTGTACACTGTGTACATTGAGATGCCATAATAACCAGGTACATATTTTCTATGTATGTTTATTAGAGTATTGGTGCACTATAATTACATCCATAAGGTGTTTCAATTAACCTCTTAAGCACTCAAATTCTTTAGAATACTCATGGGGAGTTCCAATTATATTCAATTCATTTACATATACAACATGTATATGTATTCAGATCTGAATTTATATAATAATCATAATATTCTCGAGAACTTATTTTATATGACTTAGTATCAAGTGATACATAACTTTCCTAAGACGCATGTCAATTCTCTTTTATATATTACCAGACTAATAAGATATTGGAAAGTCAATGCATCCACAACTAGAGAATACGTTTTCTCATAATCAATCATAGGTCTTTGTGAAAATTCTTGTGCCACCAATTTTGACTTATATCACTTAATTTGATTTTCACATGATTCGCGTAAAAGACACTTTTGTATCCAACATATTTTACAACTTCAGTTGTATGGACTGTTGGTCCAGAAACTTTCCATTTCATTAGAGAACTAAACTATGCCTTATTTGCGTCTTTCTATTTTGGCCAATCATTTCTTAATATTCATTCATAGGCAGATCTTAAATCTTGGTCCTTATCATTTAATCATTTTAAGCGCTACATTATATACAAAAGTATAACGACGTCGATTTTTATTTCGATTCCATACATATCTTAGACATGATACAACTTATCGATATCTCTTTATTTTCAGGTACCTGAGGTTCTTCTTGAACCATCATGTCTATTGTCTCTTTAGGAGATCTTATTACTATAACCTCGACTTGACCATCTTAATTACTTGCTCCAATTTTCGAGGAATTTTATTATTGGAATCAACTAGTCTACCACGCTTTAGGCGTGCAACAGACTCATTACAAAAATATGTGGTTGTCCTCTTGGGACACAAATATAACTTGAGCATAAGCAGTTAATTATGTGACTTACTTAGTCACTCTATTTAGGTCAGTGAACTTGTCTGGTAATTTGTTCTTTAATATTGGTAAATGAATTATACTTTAAACTTCTAGTTCATAGTTTATAGTCTGAGGATCAAGATGACATGATAATTCATTTCACTTTTTTACTTTTCAACTGCTTGTTATCTCCCCCTAATGTTGGGAACATTCATTCATTAAAGTGAAAACCAATGAGCCATAAACGAATTTTTCTCACTAATGGCTTTAAGTATTTAATCATAGACGATTATTTATACCCAACATATTCTCAAACTTTTTATAAGTCCCATCTTTGTGCGGTGTGGTGGATGAGTTTCAATATATGTCGCACATCCAAAATCTTTGATGAGACATCTTTGGTTCCTGACCAAAAACCAACTGTATGGGGAGAACTATAACTTATTGGGTTGATGTGAATTGATGGTACTATATATAAAATTACATGTACCTAAATGAACTTTTGCTCCTCTCATGATCATTGGCTTTGTAACCAATAGTAATCTGGATTAATATGCTTGCTATCACATTAGCTAAGCCACAATCACACAAGCTTCAGGTTGTGGATTTGATAACCATTTAGACGATGCATCGATTTTAAAACACTAAATGGTATCATGTTTGTATAATTATTTTCATTATCATTTCCAGAATATTTGGGGATTCACACCCTACTTTTGTTGATCAATACTTAACTTCACTTGAGAGCAAATATGACATGTATAATTATCAAGACGAATCTTCTGGTTCTTCAATACTTTTCACATCACCATTAATGACTCGGTATGGTCTGGCCGGTCATGCCAATCATTAAATAATTATGATCATATATACTTTACTTGCACTCATGTTTGTTTAATACACGATACTAAATACGAGAGGATAATGCATTATTAAGTTTTACATCTTTTCCCATTTCATTTAATCTCGTATATTCAATCTCACAGTGCGCTACTTCTTGCTATCAATTTCATTATTAGCATGCTTAATCTCATTATCAATATGGACATCGTTAAACTTTTTTTTAATGTACATGATCATGACCTTTAAATTGATATTTTCTTCATCACATTCTCTTCAGGGAATGGATTATAACTTTCATGGTCGCATCATTACAATTTCTTCACTATGTACATAATCACGCCCATTATACTAATCAGTATATCATCACATTCACTTCAAGGAATGGATTAGAGTCACAAAACTTTCATGGTGACTGTTTCAAACCTTATATATCTAGAGCACATTTGAGGTTTGACAAGTGGAATTTTTTTTCAACCTTCTTATATATCTCATTAGATGATGTAAATCAAGAAGTAGTTATATGACTGAGACAACAAAATTTGTCGATCGAAAATCTTACGAGCTTCCATAAATTTATAATGAGCTTACGTGAGACCCACACTTCATATGTCATGTCTTTACTTCAATTTATTTCAAATAAATGGGTCTTTTAAGCATGCTTATAAACTTCCATGGGAATGACAATAATACACAACTTTGGTCTTTGTTAGCCTTATTCAATAATATCTATATAAATGATAATCTCCAAATGAAAATCATTAGACATCATTAGGCAGCGTCATATATGTTTTTCAATATAATGTTTTTACCATAAATGAGATAATGGATATAAAATGAAAGACATCATGAATCATAAATTGCAATTATATATGCATGCATATAGATTTCATACTGAAATCTCAATTAATTTTTTTATGCATATCAAACTACTACGAATAGAATTGTTCTTTAATGAATCAGAGAACCATAAAAAGCAAATATTATAACTCCAACGTACAATTATTTAGGTCGGGTGGTTCTATTTCTTTTTCATAGTTATATATTCTATAATATCGTAAGAAAAGAATATGGAGAAACCTTGATGACTAAGTGTTCCCAATGAAATGTGATAATTTTCTAAAATTACATCTTTTATCTAAACATATGATAGAAACTAATATATGTATGAGAATACAACTCCATGTTTATCTAAGCAAAGACCTTTAAAATAATATACTGATTTAATTTTGTATACAATAAATAAATACGTTGCTTAGCTTGATAGCGAGTTCCTATCCCACAATTAAAAGTATAAAGTAATTAAGTTGAAGATAAAGTATATATTGAAAACAAAATACCGAATTATATCTCATACATAAATAACTTAATTATATAGACATAAAGCAAGATTCATTCATATTAATAATATAATAAAGTTCAATAATTGAAACCTTTCATCGAAACTTTTCATGCTAATACTACAATTAAATAAAAAAACTAAGATAATGAATATTCATTTATATGTTGTGACAAATCCAATTTAATAAATATTAATGGTAACTTTTCATCTTCTATTTTTAAAACGTTCATGAATTTTCATTCTTTGCCCAGTCACATGGGTATGAAATCTCTTCAAACCTTTCATACCTTTTTAATGATATAACTACTTCGGGAGTATATATCAGGTTTGACAAACAAAAATCAATTTCTCATCACATGACTTCAGTTGAGAAGTAATTATATGTCTCAGTCAGATAATATTACCGGTCTAATATTTTACGACCATTGATAATGAGATATAGAGCATATAACACTTCAGGTGTTATATTTAAACATATTGATACCCTTTAATGAGAGTGATAATACAAATTGGGATTTTAGATGATGTATTTCAACACATCATATACAAATAAATAGTATCATATAGAATACACGGTATATCATAAAATCAAATTACGTATGCATGATAAAATAAAAATTCATATAATATATAAGAGGTTCTCTTCTATCAATTATAAGAAAAAATCATATAATTTATTTAATAACTTATCATGGTATATACTTGTAACCAATAAGTATATCTTACATATATGTGTCACGTTACTTTAAAACATAAATAAATATTTTATCAAGTTCCTATGATATTTTGGTAATAACATATGATTCTTTATAACTTGTATATAAACTCTTTTTTTAATCATATATTAGGAAAATGTATAACAATTAGAGTCTCGATACTAATTTAATTTATAATTATAACTTTTACCATTCAAATATTTAAATTATCAAATCTTATACAATCACATACTACCATGTATATGGGCACCCATAAATATGAAATAAAAAAACAATAATAAGATTAATTAAGTTAACGATGAAAAAAAAACCCACCAAGATATGCTTTGATGTTGCCAAGCTTAAAAAACAAAACAAATATTCGAGCACAATAAAAACATATTCTATTTAATATATATGCTAAGTAATATGATTTATAACTTGATAAGATCTCATGTATATACTGATTTTTATGCTTATTAAAAAGAAACTCCGATCTCTTTATTCAATATATGAAAAGGCCAATTCCAAATCATTTAAATACTTCAATTAGTAATCATCCAAGGAGATTTTTTTTTCAAATCCATCACCAAATAATTAATCGGCCAAATATATAAAGATTAAAAAAAACCAATAACAAAATCCCAAATATAACACGAATCTAAACATGAAACGATTGAACTAAAAAAAATTGTGACCAAAATACCCTATTGTGTATCAAGAAATTATAAATGGTGAAGTGTCATCATAGAACCAAAATTAATTACTAAATACCAATATGACGTAACTGATAATGGAATATAATTAGTCTTGTTTTAAAGAATATAAATGCCAATTGAAAGAAAGAAACCTGATGATAAATTCTCTAAGCTAACATAAATTAGTAGAAACTCGATATAAAAATTAACGCAAATTGAAATATTAAAGATAACGAGCTAAAATAACAATTAACGCAAATCAAGTAACTAACATATCTCTGTCAATAAAGAACGCAGATTAATCAATTTTAAAACAATACTAGTAATTGGTTGTAATCATCTAACCTCTTACTTTTAGGTAATCTAACCTCTTACTTTTAGGTTATCACAAGAATATGATCTATAATAAAAAGATAAATCTGGACGCACAGATAGAATAATCAATTAAATAACATGAAGAATGTGAAAGGATGTACCGTACAAGAGACTAGCGAAAACACTTGTCTGTCGTCGTGAAGCAAGAACGCTTACACTAATACGATCCAACTTTAGAAAGCAATTCGTGCTGATAACGTGTTGTAAAACAATGGCCTACTAGCGACTAGTATATGAACATAATCAAAGGAACACAGAGAGAAATATAGAGTAGAGAAATATTATTCATTGAGATGTAAACATGCAATACAAAGAACCTCTATATATAGTGTTCTTACATTAATACAAAGGACATGAAGAGACATGAGTTAGAATGTGGATAGTCACCATAATATAACTTATTTATAACACAAACAAACCAAAACAACCACAAGTCTCTAGGACTTGATTCATGAACAATCACAATCCCAATCACATCCAAAACGATAAAGCCTTGATCTTTTAGACAAACAAAAGTTTTGACAAATAAAACTAAAGATGAGTTTAAAACAATACTATATTAATCATGGTAAAAGTGGCTATGATACCACTATATGGTATCATGGGTATCTGTTTTGATATATAAAATCTAGTTCTATATTATTATAGTAATAACATTAGTTGTTTTATTTTAATTAGAAGCAGAAGCGTGATAAAACACAAACATGGATACAATTATCCCACCAACGATCCAGTTACAATCTATTCCGAAAATTATATAAATAGACAACCATACGTTTAGGGTTATACCTTGAGAAAACCCAAGGACACTCACGATGGATGCAACGCACGGCTCCGCTAGTAAACCCAATCACAAATCTCCAAGAACACTGCAAGAATCCACAAACGAAATAAATCTTATATGAATCACCAAGAACACGAGGTGGCGGTGCAGCGGGGAATAGTGATGGGGAGGCGGTTGTGGGGAAGTGTGTTTGGGCGGGGGCTGGTGGTGGATGGTGGTCAGACAGCGGCGGAGGTGGTCAGATGGTGAGGGGTGGCCGGCGTTATTGCCTTGTGAAGATGGATATGATCAGGTGATTACGTTGGTGACATGATAATACTCTAGTGTTCCGTCAGTGATCCAGATTTTCCGTTAAAAAATAGGTCATTGAATTTACGTATAATTTGTGGTTTTATAATAAAATGCTAATTATATATATATATATATATATATATATATATATATATATATATATTGTTCCCATTAAGTCTAACCGCTTTTTGAATCAATCTCTACCGTCGGATCATGTTGAGATTAAATCTCAGCCCTTTAAACTCACAAAATTAACCGCTACAGTGGCGGTTCAGGGCGGTTTCTCAACTGGTGGTTGTGCTCCTCATTATTCTGCCCATGATCTCCACTTGTATGGTGGTTATCTTCTTAAACTCAATAAATTAACTGAAAAAGTGGCAGCTCAAGGAGGTTTTATCATCTATATCATCTCCTGTTGCAGTTAGCGACAAAAAGGCACATTATAATATATATATATATAGGATCGGGTTCAAGAGTGAACACTAAGGTAGTTTGCGAACTGAGCGAACTAATCCTGGCCATACATGTGTGTAGATCAATGGCCAGGATTTGATGATGAAATACACTAGTGTATTTTACGATTTGATGATGAAATCCTAACCATCCACGTGTGTAAATCAATGGCCAAGATTTGTTTACTCAGTTCGCAAATTCCTTAGTGTTCACTCTAGAACCCTACCCTATATATATATATATATATATATATATATATATATATATATATATATATATATATATATATATATATATATTAAGCACATTAAATCTGACCAACTACAAAATCATTCTTAGATCTTGCGGAGATGAAATCATGTCCGTTTAAACTCACAAAAATAACCGCTCCCATGGCGGTTCAGAGCAGTTATTGGCAGTTTTCCTGCGGGTGGTTTTGCTCTATACATTTCTGCCCCATGATCTACATGCTGGTGGTTTTGCTCCATACATTTATGCCCCATGATCTAGGTTCAAGCCACGTTCTAATTTCAAAATCTAAACAAAGTTAAAAAAAATATATTGTAGTTATGTTTACAGGCCGTGATTATTATATAGTTTTACAACCTGGAAAATGGAGAAGCATAAAAAACATGTAAACTTTACATAATGAACATTAAAATCTATAACCTAAATATGGAAAAGCATAAAAGACATGTGATAAATACAACCTAGAATATATATTGTCAGCTCTTGGGAAAATGTTAGCATTAAAACTTGAAAAAATAAAAATGTAAATGTTAATAATACATGTAAAAATGGTGAAAATGTTAAAAACATAAGGGAAAATGTAAGCATTCAAGCATGGGAAAAATTTATAACATATAAATTTTGAAACCCAAGATCTGATTTGGGTAAAGATTTAAAAAAAATCTTATTTCATAAAAACAATATCATAACAAAATTAATTACGGTTCAGACAAACAACAAATATATCTTCTAGAAGCAGTTATAGAATAACTTATGCAATTGTGTACAACACGTGGCAGTTAAAAGATTTGCACAGTTTTTTTTTTGGGAAGATAGTGGGTTGTTTCCATAACACGTGGCATCCAATTGTTGGTTGCCACAGTTTTCAATCCAAGTATAAAAATCAAGCAGACATGTATAAAAAAATTACCTTTTCTTCATCGAAGCTGTTGTGTTGTTTATGTCTGCACACAAAGAGATGAAGACATTAATAAAAAAAATCAGTCCGCTCCCAATGTAAGTTCAATTAATAACATTATTGTACTTCTTTTGTCTAAATTTGTAGCAAACGAAATGCTTTGTGTTTTTATACAAGGAGGAAATTACGTACAAATGTGAACTTGCGCCCATAAAAAATGGCCAACAGCAACCGAGCAGTGAAGATGCAAAAATTGCTATGGAAATTAAGGTTTGTGTTCTAAAATATAATAAAATCACCTATGCTATAGACATTCTAATAAATTGCTGCATGTTTTTCTTTATGAAGGGATGAAAATGTGGAGATAAAATCATCTTACGACAAACACACATCATCTTTTGTATAAGATCTCAACCAAATAAGAGAATTGGTAATCCGTTTTTTAATTCACATAATATCAAATAGTTTTTATTCTATATTTTATTTTATTACTAAATTATTAACATTGTTATTATGATAGAAGCAAAAGGCCATCAGGTTCAACAAGACATTGGAAAACCTTGCCACATGGAATTAGGAGCAAGTTATAGATGTGAGCAACAGTGAAGAAAATGAGATGGCTGATACCAAAGATGAGGTAGACTTCGAAGATGAAACAGGTTTTCTAATATATAAAAAAAGGATATTTATATAAAGAAACCTCTTGGACTAATATATAAAGAAGTTACTTTTTACCCCATTTTCCCACTTTCTAAAAATAAGTAATTACCTATCTAAACATAATTAATCCTAAAATTTAGAAAGTGGGCAAGCGAGGTAAAAATATAGCTTCTTTATATATATTAGTCCAAAACGTTTCTTAAATTTTTTAATTAGAAAACCTGTTTTTTAACATTTAAAAAAACAAAAAAAAGACACATTTTTCATATCACCCATGATCCCCTTTTATTGTGGACAAAACAAAAGGCAAAAACTTTAACATGTACTCCAACCTTTTGTAAAAAAAAAATCTTCACCAAAATTAAAAAGATATATGTACTATATAACATATATACAGTAAAAATAATAGTTTTTAGAAAATATACATTAATTTATGTTCATAAAAACAAAAAGGGCTGTGTCATATAAAGTATATACATTAAAAATGATAATTTTAACAAAATACTTTTATTTACATAAGTTATCATCACCTAACGCTTCAGATTAAAAAAAAAAAAACTACTTCTACAACAAATTTACCAATTTACCAATTATTTAGTGCATGGGTGTAGTAGGAAAAATCTTCACCAAAATTAAAAAGATATACGTACTATATAACATATATACAGTAAAAAAAATAGTTTTTAGAAAATATACATTAATTTATGTTCATAAAAACAAAAAGGGATGTGTCATATAAAGTATATACATTAAAAATAATAATTTTAACAAAATACTTTTATTTACATAAGTTATCATCACCTAACGCTTCAGATTAAAAAAAACTACTACTTCTACAACAAATTTACCAATTTACCAATTATTTAGTGCATGGGTGTAGTAGGTTGAGTTAACCGTGAGTAGAATTAACTGCTCCAAGGAATGCTTTAAATGACAAAGCTTATGTACCATATTTCAACTTTCCATTCATACATGGTTACCAAAGCTTCTCTTTTTATTGTTTATGTGTTTCACAAACATTGTCATTTCTAACGTTAATCGTAATCATTACAAGTATATAAAGATTTCTACATGCTTTTTAACTATAGGTAATGCTTCTCTTTTTATCATTATGTGCTTTAGATACATAGATATCATTTTGTTATATGTTAAGATACATAGATATTTTAGTTCTTGCTTTGGTTCTTTTATGTTTTATAATCTTAATGCTTATTTTGAAAGTGTTTAAAGAACCTCTTTATAATACATATCTAGAAAACTCAAAGGTTATTTCATATAAACATAATTCTAAAAAATGTATTAGCAACCCTAATCTTTTAAACTATTCGATAACACCTAAGTATAAACCAGAAAAAAAAGTCTAAACACTTAAAAAATTTACCTTGCCCCATTATACTAATCCTCTTTATATATACTTCTTACATTGTATAAAATTTATTCAAATAGCTAACATTTGTATAAAATCTGTTCAAATTAACTTAAAACGTTCAAAGTGTTAAGAAATAATTACAATGTGTGTCTTAAAGGTTAATGTTCCACTTATAGCATTTGTATGTTAAAAAGTTTGATTTTTTGTTTAAAAAAACTTAAGTTTTTTTATTAGAATGCTCACTGCAAGCTTAACATTTTTTAAAAGTTACAAATAAATATTATATGTTATACTAAGCTTTATGCCACTGCACTAAGCTGTCGAATATTCCAACTATACTAATAAAAATGCACACCTTTGTTAACAGATTCATAAATATAGCAAATTTAAAAGTAAGCCCCATAAAACATTATCTATGTCATTAATCCAACATACTAGCTAAGAAAGTGTAACTACCAACTAAAAAAAGGCAAAGAAATGCGTATATAAACATGAATATGTCCTTCCTTTGATTAAAAACCGCTGCCACCAGTAGAGCGCACCATAACTATAACAACCCTTCTAAATTTTTCTGACACCCTAATATATATTAAAATATTCCCATGTGTCTTAAAATACACCCCGTATGCGAAAACCGAGTCCAAAATACGATATAACATTAAAAATTAATTAAAAACAAAATTTTATGGGCACTCGCGGGCCGCGTAGCCTTTGGCTACTGCTTACGCGGGTCGCGACAGCTACGAGATCAGGCGACCCCAGGTGCTGCCACGTGTCACGATCGTGGCAGAGCTAGTGTGCTGACTGGGCCAGGCTAGGGCCTACCCAGTCTACTACGTGGGCCGCGTAGCCCGAGGTCTCACCTTACGCGGGCCGCGAGAAACTCGAAATGAGGCCCTATAAATTGGGAGCTCAGGCTTCAGTCTTAAATCGCTCAAAATCTTTCTCTCTCAACGAAATTCTAAATAGTAGGCATAATTTTCAAGTATAATACCCCCCTAATTAAGGAAGTTCTACCCCGATGTAAGTATTATAACCCCGGTTACGTATTAGATACGCTGCCCGATTGATCCAGGGTTCCGTAACGGTTGTCGAGGTTCTGCCCGACGTAGTCGTTGGAATGCCGTCTCGGGGAGGGTATTACTAATGTAAATAATGGGTTATTTTACTAACATATGTACATTTGTATAAATTATAGATAATAACCAAGGAAACCTTAGAAGAAATCTAAGACAGCAATGTGAGTAATCTCCTTTTCGTAAACTGTTTTTACAAAACCTTAAATGTTTTACAATATGATTAAGCAGTGATTGAGTCTTTGTAGTTCTTCAATTACTGCCGGTATGTTGGGGTTTTGTATACAAAATGTGGAACACGTTACCATTGGACAACGAGTTAGTCAATGTGTAATATGACCCACCAGTCAGGATTGACAATCCTGAATGAGTAATTGTGTAGAAATAAACAATGTGATATCTCTCAATACTGTTAAAGGATGAAACTATTCTTGATTAAACTGGGATTCACTCACCAGTATTTCCCACTGACAAAATGTTTTTAAACGCGTTTCAGGTAACAAAATGTAAAAGCCAATTAGAAGAAAGCCAGCTGGAGAGCACTGACGGCTTAGAAAAATGTGGCTATAAAAGTTACCTAAAAGACGATGTTTTAAATTCAATAAAATAGGGTTTATCCCTATAAACATGTTGTAATAAGAAACTTGGGTTTTACCCATTTGGTTATTAATATAAAATATGGTGGTTTTACTCTGATAAAACATTTCCTAACTACGGTCCGGATGAAATTTCCGCTGCTAAAATGATAAACAAATGATACCACCAAAATTGTTTTCGCGGCCTCCCGTTCCCGGGACAGATAGGGGGCGGGGGGTTGCGACAATAACCATGCTGAATCTTCCATATAACTTCTGAAATTAAACACAAGTCTTGAAAAAAAAACTATTTAAATATATTAGAAAAATCACTGATGTTATAATACAAACCAAATATAATAGATGATAAATTACCTTGAAATTTTTAGAACTCTTTAAGAAACTCTACACGTTCGAAAAGATCGTTTTTATCCTTAAATACGTGAGTTTAGTTCCTCCAGTATTGCTAAATTTGTCTCAACTGGCCGGTGGTAGATCTATGGGATTGGATTATGGCGACGATAGGTATAGGATGAAAAGATGACAATTTGATTTCCGATGAGGTGTTTGTAGTGGCGAAGAATAGTGGGTGCTCGGGGGTGCATCCGCCCACCCCAATGTTTCGGTTAGAAGTGTATAAGTTTCGATTTTTCGTCCGAAAATTTTAAAATTATATAGGATCGTCCCCCGATTATTTTTCCTAAATTGTATATCCCAAATATTTATAAACTTTGTATATAAATGATGAGTAGTTTGGTAAATATACAATTTGTTTTATTTGGAACTATTATTATTTGACCCAACTTGAATCGAATGGCCAACCCGACCCGACCCGACCCGAAACATAACGATAGGAAAAAAAAATTCGGGTCCCATCATTTTACGCCCCCTCGAAACTTTTGCTCAAGCTCCGCCACTGGGTGTTTGGGGTTCTGATTAGGCGGAGGCTATGAGGTTTTGTTAGCTTAGGACAAAATATATGAGAGATTCCTTATAAGCAAAATGGGCGCATAATTTCTTAGCGTTTCTCTACCACACCTAACTTATATATAGCAGCCTAACTCATTTGTGTGTATATATATATATATATATATATGTGTATGAATTATGAGCCCAATTGACCATAAATATATAATATAAACAATACGTAAACTACCCAACTCATTTCTACAATTGATAATAAAAACAATGTCAAATCCTTCTAATGAACCAGTTTACTCTTAAAATAAATAAAGGTGACAATGTCAAATACTTATAATGAACCAGTTTACTCTAAAATAAATAAAGGTTAATATATAAAGGTGTAAATCACACACTTTACTCTAAAATAAATATTAGAAATATTCAAATAATTTACATTTAAATAGCTGCTAGCATATTTGGAAAATTGAAGATTTTCCTCTCTTGTCAAATTATTAGTTTTAATATTTCATTCATACTTTGCATGATTATACGTGATCTTGGTTTTTTACTTAGGTTTTTTAGTATTATTTTATAATATATGTATTCTTTTGTTTGTATTATGTTAGTTCCATAAACGCGATTATGGCCGTGATTCCGTATACGCTAAAATTGTTCGAGATTATTGCAAGACTTCCTGCGAAGGTTGTTTTTGGGATAGATTTAGAAGTATTAAGTAGCATGAGGTTGCCTCGGTAGACAATGCGAAAAATAAACCAACTTTAGCAAATGGGCACCATGCATCAAGTGAATAAGTCGAAAAGAGGCCACCTTTGAGGTTAAAGAGGACGATCCCAAAGCCGGAAAAATTGAGGCATTAAACCATGTTTGAATATTATTACATTTTCTCCTAGTGTTGCCTACCGTTTACTTTTGCCTTAAAATGACACAATTTCATGTTTTATCACTCTATCACTTTTATTTTATATTGTTTGTGGTTGTACACTGTTCACGTTCGTTTTCCTTTTATAAATTAAAAATGGTGCTTTTGTTTATAATGTTGTTTAGACTTGTGTCCACTTATTGTGGGTGTTTAGGATTGCTTATTTTGAGCTCTTTTTTACTTTTTGACTTCTTAAAAGTTAATAAGTCATTTTTGTAGTGTTTAGATAATGTGTTGAGAATGAGTTTTTGTGGTTTGAAAAGAAGAAAATGGGTAGTTAGATTGTTTTAACTTTTTAAAAAATGAGATAAAAAAGAAGAAAAGGAGAAGTAATATCAAACATCCTCAATATAGATTAGCTTTGTTTGTTACTTTGTTAGCGTAACCCGTCCACCGAACGGGTATTAAACTAGTTATTATTATTCTTTGTTTATCTAACTAGTGTTATGCGCCGCCCGCGTTGCGGGGCGCTAAACCGAATATTTATTAGTTTAATAACATGTACGCCTTTATTTCGGTTACTTATACATGCTACTTATAACACGATCCAAAAAAAAAAAATACATCGAGTAAACCAATTAAACCAAAACACTGGCATAGTTTTGCCAAAAAAATAACTAAAACGATGGCAAGCATGTAATTTCGAGCTGGGGGGCAAAACAATAATTTGTTATGACCAATTAGCGAGTGCTAGGCAGCTGTTTGGCACGAATAAAAAGTACACTGAGTCAACCAAGTAAAATAAAACACCACCATAGTTTTGTCCAAAAAAAAAACGATGGCAAGATTGCAATTTTGAACTGGGGTAAAATCGTAATTTTGAAATGGAGGCAAAATCGTATTTTGAACTGAGGGCAAAACCATAATTTTATTTTGAACTGAGGACAAAATCGTAATTTTTAACTAACGGCGAAATCGTAATTTTAAGCTGCGGGCAAAACCAAAATTTTATTTTGAACTTGGGCGAAATCGTAATTTTAAACTGGGGATTAAATCGTAATTTGGCAGGACCATAGCTGGGGCAAAAGCGTAAATTTATTTGAACTGGGGAACAATCGTAATTTTTAACTGAGGACAACATCGTAATTTTAAGCTGAGGGCAAAACAAAAATTTTATTTTGCATTAGGGACAAAATCGTAATTTTAACTATTATATGCTAACTTAAAAAAAATAAAAAAAATAAATAAATCACTTGTTGGTTGCCGTCATATTTGGCCAATCAGAAAACAGTACTATTCTCCATCAGGGAAAATGTAAATGTAGTAAATAAATTGATTTTTTTTTTAATATTTATTGGTGATAACAACAATCTAATAGATTTGTTTTTTAATATTTATTGGCGATAACAACAAAACACGTTAGTTTGACAAACAATAGGATAAAAGATGACAAACACCACCACTAGATATGCAATTATGCATATCACATATGATATTCAAATATGTGGTTTCATAAATACTCTTCACAATACCTTATCGCATATATGACATATTTCTTCTATATGTATGTGCAAAACGCGTGTATTTTTTTAATGTTCTTTAATTGTGTCACCAGCTGTTATTTTAACTTGCACCAGAGTCTTTCTCATTTTTAGACTAAAGGGTATGGAGAGCCCCATCACCATGAGGATGGGCCGCCACGTAGGCGCTACATCACCATCCCATGAAGGATGGGCCTCCTTGCATTTTGAGAGGGGTGGAGGATAAGCCTACCCCATCAAATTATTTTATAATTTTCTATGTTTTTTTTTTGTTAACTTAATAAAAACTTCATAAAAATCAAATAAAATTAAAACATAAAACAACATAATTAAACCCTATAAATTAAAACCTATAAATTAGCAACAATTTTGAGCTTGGATGAGTTGTACCCTTAGCTTTGGGTGTTTTCCAATTTTTTTTGGATATGTGACATACACGTGCCAAACACTGCATATCTCTCCTTCTTCCCCAAAACACCACATCATCCCTTCATCCTCCCAAAGCCCTTTCTATTCTCTATGTCAACACAAAGAAGCTATAGAAACGTCCATCACTGCCGACGAACACGACGAGGAATCAAAGCGACACCGTTTTCTTCTCCGGCCAAACCATTATTATACCATGTGACGACAGCGGTGCCTAGGGTTTCACCAGAAAACACCACGGGTCGCTGTTGTGCCACCGAAAGTTTCTCTAAACCCCAATTCCATTCTATTCACCACCGCTAACTTGATTTGGTCTCTTTTGTTGTATAGTTTACCAATACTCAAATCTGAATGCACTTACAGGTTTGTAGGCTAAAGATATCGGCTTTTTTCATATTTTGTTCGTGGATCTGGTATGTTATTTGATATTTAACGTTTTTGTTCTTCAATCTGGAGAGGATATACATGTTTTGTTTGTTTGTTTTTTTAGTTGGTAAGTCAATTAATCAAAGAAATTGGGTGTTTTTAACTAGATTTTGTGATATATAAAGTGGTATCACTGTTCTTGGGTCCTTACATTTGAATCATACAGTTAATTTTATATTATGGTGCTAAATTGTTGATTATAGGAGAACATCGTTACAGAGTAGGCGGCTGAGCCGAAAGTTAGGGTTCCAACGCGGTGGTTCTAGGGTGGCGACATCGCCGCGGTGGTGAAGATAACAGGCTACACAACCATAGCATTCAAGGGTAGACCAGCTTCACCCGCCTTTCGCAAATTTTATTAGCGTACTTTCGAACCTCAGATGACTAGAAGAAAAGTTGCCCTTATTCTTGGAGGAAGGTATGCTACATAAATCTTTTGGGCTGCAGCCTACTTTTCGTTCATATGAATCATGGGTGTTTAGATCTGTATACACTTGCAATTTGTCATTAAATATATTATCTATCCTTCGTTTTGTTACTAAATCTTAATGCTAGGTTGCTGATAATTTATTTGTACTTAGATCTCAGACTGACTCATAATCACAAATAAGCACTAATTCCATGACATACTTCATGGTTCATTAATATTAATTAATTAAAAACTAAATATTATCTCTAAATCTTTTAAATAACAAGTATGTTAATGGCACTATGGCAGCGATGTGAAGAAAAAGGCATTGCAAGTTGTGATATTGTTTTGATAAAGTATTTGGAGGGTAAGAAACAAGTTCATCTTCTCCAACAAGTCGATAAAAGTGGAGGGCATTCTGGGCGATATCAAGTCAATGGGTTACTGTCGGGTTAAAAATAGGAAGAAGAATATAAACATTGATTGGAAAACTTGCAAGAAGTTTGACTTGTAATATGTTGTTCTGTTGTTTTGGTTTATGTTGTGCAGCCTTCTTCTAGCCCTTGTTGGGTGAAGGTGTTTGGTTTTGCACCACCTACTGAAATTTAACCCCGTCCGTTGGCTGCCAATGCATTGGATTTGAGGGAACCTATAACAATTGGTAAAACCGCTCCGGATAGTGTACGTATTTTCATTGTGGTTTTTTTATCACTTATATGTCTGTGTATATACGTGATATCTGCTCATAGAAACAACACACTTGCATACATTAAAGAAGATGGTCAAACCTTTTGATTATTTTAAGTCTTATAAAGGTCAAATAGCTAAACAGGGAACATGTCAAATGGGTAACATCTACTGTTATAAAGCCAACACAATCGCAAGTTATATATTATTGCAAGTTAATTGCATCAATCGTCTAAACAACAACTTAATTGCTTAATTGCTGATTATGGTTATAATGAAGACCAAAGTGATCAATGATACACTTTGCAAATCAAACCAATTGTGTGAACACTAGAACTCCGTTAACATGTTAGATACTTTTTGTGATGCAGGTTGTATCTCTTCCATTTGACATCTTGCTTTGACTTTGATCATAAAACAGCTAGATACTTTTTATGTTGTATCTTTTCCATTGGACATCTTGCTTTCCCTTTGATCACAAAACAGTCGATAATTGAAACAGGTAGTGTTTACCTTTCTTTACATGACTCAGTAATATTTTCCTATTTATGTTTTCATGTTGATGCATAAAGATGTGGATGCTCAAATTCCAAGATATCCCATTCTTTAGTCAAAATTGTTCAGCATTCTTCATAGATCCCTTTTTTCAACTGTTTTATTGGTTTATATACCAAGTTATTTTAGCAACGTTTTGTCTATAAAATCCTATATACTTACGAAATGCAAAAAGATAGAAAAGTCAATGGTTTTAGAACAATGTTGGATGTCTAGAGAAAATGTCAAGTTTGGTGATCTAAGGTGACTTGGTATCATGTTCTTATTTATATACTCATTCCAAAAAATATGTCTTTTTTCAGGCTGATGCAGACAGTCTCGCAGTGCAGTCACAGATAAGGCATATGCTCTTATGAGTTGTGACACTGCAATCCGTTCCTTCGGTATGGGTGAATTAATTATTTTGTGACTCAAATTTAGATAGTTGACTAAATTGTATATAGATGTGTATATTTGTTTGCAATTTGATAGAGAAGAATTAGCATGATATGCTTAATGAAAGCAAGTGATACTTTTGTGTGCTTTTCCTCTTTTTAAAATGTCACGGGTTAACCTTTTCTTTATAGAAGATCGCCTTATATATAACTAAACTTGATTTGTTTATAAGTAAATTATTTCATTTTGTAGAACGACTTGGCGTAGCGCGCCGCAACGCGCGCGGGTTAAACCTTAGTTAAATTTATTTCATAACATAAAAAAAATTACATTTCCTAAAAATTAAAATTACTAATCCTAGAAACGGAAAACATAAAAGCGAAAAAAAATAACGATACGCTTAAAAAAGTAAACAACATACGACGTCCATTTTTTCTTAACCTCCTCTTTCATTCTCCGGTAAACCTCGCGTTCATTCCCCGGAACCGAGTCGAGATCCAACCCCATAATCCTAAAATCCTCCGCTCGAGCATAGTCGGCCGACAAGGTTTTCTTGTAACTATATTTTTCGGCCGCGAGCTCTTTGAACAAACGGATTTCGGATATCAACTCGTCCATTTTCAAACCCGCCCCGGAAGATGTTTGGCTCGAGCCGCCCCCTTTTCGCTTTCCGGCCGCTTCTTTTTTTGATTTGTCCCTTCCGGGGGACGTTCCGACTCGTGAACGGGCAACACATCCTCGTCATATTCCAGGTCGTCGTTTATGTCGATTTGACAACGAGCGGTGGAGCCTCCCGCACTATAACTTCCGGACTCAGAAGTTTTACTCCGTTTGGCGTTGCGACCTCATTTGGAACCGGCTTCCATTTGTTTTCTTTCTTTAGAACGTTTCATGCTCGGAGGTGTTGGAAAGGCGTTGAATTTTTGGAGTCCCATTTAGCCAAAGCAAGGTTGAGAATGTCCTCGTCGTTACTCCCACTAGGAGGATTAGTGTAAATTTGGTTATAATACCCGCTAAAGGTGTTGATGGTCTTACTCATTTTACGCCACTTTCCCGAGACGGAATCGATATCACGCATCGGGCCTTGCTCCATAATCCCGTTAAATCCGTTATCGCCTTCCAAAAACTAGTACCCGTTTGGTTGTTCCCTAAATTAAAAAAAATGCATTAGTAAAAGTAAAAAATAAATCTTTTTAAATTTAAATTAAAAAAATAAACTTTGGTTCATACCGACAATCGGGTAAGTTGAGGACTTTACAAACGTAATTGCTAGCGCCTCCTCCTCTACTTTTGTCCAAGGTCTCGCCTTTGGTTTCGAACCGCCTTTGTTTTCTGCTACGGTTTCAACCGCCTTCCCCTTGTTTTTTTTTTTTTTTTTTTTTTTTTTTTTTTTTTTTTTTGCGCTTGAGCTCTTGAGGTGGTGATTCGGGGACGACTTCTTCATCATCATCGTCAACTTGAACCGGGGGTTGCGATTGGGATGTTGGCGGTTGCGATTGGAATTGCGCTAGAGATTCAAACGAGTTGCGTTGCATCATTTGTTGGAGTGCTTGGTAATGTTGCATTTGTTGAACTTGAGACATTTGTTTGAAGGCGTTGGGTGATTGTTGGAAACCCGAAAACGTAAATTGCGGAGACACCCATGAAGGATCGATATTCGGAGTGTAAGCGGGAGTCGAAAAAAAGTTAGGTTGGTTCGGGTTGGGATTGTTCGGGTTGGGGTTGTTTGGGTTGAATGGATTCATGATTTTATAAAAAGATAGAGTATTTTTTATAAAATTGGATGAGAATGGGAGAAGTATTGAGCATTTGATATAAAAACTGGATGAGAGAAGATATATTTATTTAAAGTGAAAAAGGTTTTTTTTTATTAATATAGCCGTTTTTTAACGGCTAGAATTTTGAATTTAGCCCCGTCGTATGCGTCGTGTGGGAGCCGGTTTGGACGAGCCGGGCCAGAGGGGGGCGGTGTGAGGATCCGGCGCCGGGCCAGGCCGGGCCTAAACCGACCCCATACCTTCCAGTCTTATAATTTCGGTAGATAAACACGTATGCCAAACACATACATATATGTAGGAATATCATAGTGATAAAACACAATCACTTTCTCGTTACATGATTTATTTATATATACAAACAATCAATAATAAAGTTTAGTATGCGTGTATTACACAATTTATACAGGAAAACAGTACGATTTATGTAATTACATATAGATGGCATCTCCTTCTTCAACTACCTAGAAGCATATATCCAAGAGGCAACAGCAACACATGCCAGCACAACTGTCAAAAAAATATAATTTCTTTTTATAAATACATAAATTATGATAAGATTTAAAATGTGAATCATATATATGCACGTATATATAATTATAACTATTAATTAATGGAGATTAATATAATAGCTGTCGAAAGGTAAGTCTAATTTCTTATGATAAGTCTAATTAAACAGGGGTAGACCCAAGCACTCGATACCGGTGTTAAATTATTCAGAAGTGGTTAAAGGTGTTATTAGAATAGCGTGCTGGAGCTTTTGGAGAGCCAGAAATGAAGCGAAGTTCAGAAACAAGCCGGTTAGCGTCGGAGGTATTCTAAGTGAGATAAAGTCCGTTGGTTTTTTATGGCTAAATAGTAGAGAGAAATTGTTGAGGGTTTCTTGGGATCATTGGTGTAAATTTATAATTATGTAGTTGTTTGTGTGTTTGGTGCCGCCTCGGTTTGAGGTTTGGGGTGTTTGTTAATGAAATTTGCTTTAAAAAAAATTATTCAGATAATTTACTTTTAATGTTATCTAGTATCCGATAGATGTTTATATCTGTTTTATGGTAGTTAGTTTTGTTTGGTTATCATGTGAGAATGGAATGAATCATCACCATATGATGTTTGGTGGCGGTAATGGGTGGTGGTGGCGCCGGTATAGGGTGGTGACGGCGGCAACGATGGGTGGCGGTGGTGGTGGTCGGCGGCAGAGCATCATGGCGGTGGTGACAGTGACGATGGTTGCGGGTGGTGGTTGTGGGCGGTGTTGTTGATGAAGGGTGAGAGAGGGAATATATGAAATGGAAAAAAAACAAGGGTGGTGGATGGAATGAATTTGAAGGAATGTAATGCGTCATGGCTTATGTAATGAGTGATTTCATTATCTTGCCCAACCAAACATATTTTTTTTTCATTCACTCATAATAGACTATTTAATTACGCCTCTCAATCTTCCATACCAAACAATACCTTACATTAATATATTTTTAATGATAAGAGATTCTAAAGTCTATTCTTTTTCAATTAAAATGTATATATCTTATCCATTACTGATTGTTAATTCAAAGTGATATCACAAATTTGGCTGTTTCTTGCTTTAATATTTAAGCAAAAAAGTATACTTTCACTTCATATTCACTTAACAATTTTCTATAAAACTGTATACCTATTATAATTATTCTTTAGCTGTACAATCATTCTTTAAGGCTTCCACTATTAATCATGTTATAGTCGCAAAATTAGAAATAAAGCAAAACAAATTAGGCTATGCTTATTAGGAAACAAGTAGAATTTATTATAACTTTTTGGAGGCCGGCTGATATTTATTATTAATTTTAAGCCGAAAATAAGACGAGTAGCAACATTAAGGCTAAAAGGTGTGGGGGGCATGTGTTGGGTTATAAATCGTCACGTAGGATCATTAATGAATTGCTATACCACTCCATTCCCTTATTTATCATGGTTGGAATGGATTAAACCAAAACTAGGGTTTAAAATGAAATACATCAATGACTGATTTTTTTAAAATAAACAAAAATAAAGGTATAAACCAGTTTAATTGAAAACATGTCAAAAATACATAACCATACCGGTTATGTGTTCAATTCTCAGCCCAACCGGTCCGGTTATATATGGTAACAATTTATATATTCGACACTAAATTTAAATATATCTATGTATAATATTCTTGATCTCATGGACAAAATAAAGTTTCAAATAACCCCTTTGAAAACAAAAAACTCAGATATCATTATAATTAAGACTAGAGAAAGAGAGTACCATCCTCTCCAGAACCCATCACCCCTGGACTGAGTTCCATGAGGAGGGTTCTGGTCACTTGGTTCATAGCCATCTTTCACCGGTTGACCAACTGCAGCAGGTGGTGCTGGTAATGGTGTTGGATCTATATAACCGGTGCCACCGCCGGAGACTTGAGTTGGTGGATAATCAGGAACTAATAAAACAAGATGAACACCATTAACAACTATACAATTAATTACCATGTATTAAACACGCAAAAACGATATAAACCAGCCAAAAGGTCAGATGTTATGTACCTCGATGTGGCGGGTTTTGAGTATAGGTACTCATTTTCTAATAAATTATTGGCTCACAATTGTAATAATCTGCTACTACAAACGTAGATACAGGAGGGAGGGTATGTGTGCGTATATATATATATATATATGTCGTAATCACAAAACAAGATTAGTCAATACGATTAGATATAGTGGAGTGGCTAAGATGGATTAGTTAGAAAGATAGATGTACGACTGATGAACCATAAGGTACAACTTCAAAATTCAAAGAATATTGAAAAATATATGTTGGTCAACAATATAACATTGACTCATATATTCATTCCGTAGTATGATCATATATTCATATGATTCGATGAGTGATTTGTTAGAAAAATTACCACTGCAAGAACTGCAAAATAATTAGAGACAGGATAGAAACAGTTAACGAGTGAACCGGCTTGTGTTTGACACAATTCCCTTAAACAGATTCGTCGTCTGTTCCCAGGGTACGCCGGTTCGAAGCAGCACCGCGCACTGCCGGACTTGAGCACTTGCCTGAAAAGAAACCGGGATGATGTTGCAGAGACCGAGAGAGAAGAAAGGAGAAGTTGTTTTTGGTGTGTTTCAACTGATTAGTCTAGCCATCATTTTATAGTGCTAGAAACATAACCGAAACCGAAATCCTGCTCTTGATTGCAGCGAATTAAAGACCAAATAATGGTCATTAGTATATCGGTTACGAAACTGATAATTCATGAGCAAAACTGTTAGAATTTAAAACTGAAATAATGTCATTAATTTATTTCAGTTTCAAAAAACCATAACAGTAGTCAAGAGTCTCAAGTGCAAAAAACCGCTCCACGCGGACCCGTGTTTTCGGAACTGCATTCGTGTCCGCAGGACGTGCGGGCATACGCGAGTTCAACTGATTACGGTTCCATTTTTTGCACCCCCCCTGCGCGCGCGCGGGTAGGAGTTGTGGTAAAACATGACATATAGATATATTAGTGAGGTAAACCTTTAACCTTATAAATCATCTATTCTTTTGTTCCCACTCCGATGTGGGACAAGGAGTTTTACCAAATTGAGACTTCATTCACACACCCAATTTCCTACAATCCCCCACATGAATGTAGGTCAATCTCAGACAACATTATTCCAATTAAATTTCAGCAGTTGAGTTTTGCATACGATAGGTAGGTGTTACCCTTTGAACCTTCGCTTATGAAATGCACTTAGCCCACTAGCTCTGAGTAGAACTCGATGTCTTTGAACTCGTCTGCCGTTTGTGTAGACGACAATGCACTTCATACAAGACTCTCCCTGACAAAGTCAAGTCCTCATAGTTATGTTCGTTATGGTCATGAACATGAGCCTGGTTCTGCGAGAGCCATTAGGTATTGTGCCCCCAACAACACCCTTCGAAGCGACCCCACTTCTCTCTCACATAGTTGATTCACTATGTATGGTTACCTTAGTCGAATCATTAAAAGCCATAGGCTTAGCCTCACACTTGTCACTTTTAGGAATGAACTAGGAAGTTTGCATTAAACTCCCTTATATATATATACGTAGGGTTATCCCCCACAGTGACCTTACTAATTCATACAATTAGGTTTTCCTATTGAACTCAGCTCTTGGGATCTCCAGTCTACTGAGTTAGGTTTCCATCATATGAACTTATATATTCAAGGGCTTTAGTCCCATTCCCATGGACGACTTCTGTACTAACTCTCTACTTAGGCCTTTTGTTAGCGGATCCGCAATATTATCCTTTGACCTCACGTAGTCAATAGTGATAATTCCTGTAGAGATTAGTTGTCGTATCGTATTATGTCTACGTCTGATATGTCTGTTCCTACCGTTATACATTGTGCTACGAGCTCTGCCAAGTGCCGATTGGCTATCACAATGTATACAAATGGCCGATGCCGGCTTAGGCCATCTTGGTATATCCTCAACAAATTGACGTAGCCATTCTGCCTCTTCACCTGCTTTATCTAAAGCGATGAATTCTGATTCCATCGTGGATCTAGCGATAACCGTTTGTTTTGACGATTTCCACGATATAGCAGCACCTCCAAGTGTGAATACATACCCACTTGTTGCTCTGGAATCATTCGTGTTAGATATCCAATTTGCATCGCAATGTCCTTCTATAACTGCTGGATATCTGTTATAATGCAACCCGTATTCCCGAGTGTATCTTAAGTAGCGAAGCAACCGAGTGATACAGTTCCAATGCATTGAACTTGGGTTGCTCGTGTATCTACTTAGCTTGCTCACAGCATATGCTATGTCTGGTCTAGTACAACTCATAAGATACATCAAGCTACCAATAATTCTTGAGTATTCCAATTGGTTTACGGGTTCACCTCTATTCTTGGCTAGATGTTGACTTGTGTCAAGTGGAGTTCTAGCTTCATTAGAGTCATTTGCATTGAACTTCTCAAGAATTTTGTCCACATAGTGGGATTGACTTAAAACACGTCCATTTTGGGTTCGCGTGATTTTGACCCCCAAAATCACATCCGCAAGACCCCTGTCTTTCATGTCAAATCTTGCTTTTAGCATGTTCTTTGTAGATTTTATGATTTTGTCATCACTTCCAGCAATGAGCATATCATCTACATATAGACACAAAATGACATATCCATCAGATGTGTCCTTCACATACACACACTTGTCACATTCATTGATTTTGAACCCAGCATCAAGCATGACATGATCAAACTTTTGGTGCCACTGTTTTGGAGCTTGTTTCATTCCATATAAGGATTTTACAAGTTTACACACTTTCTTTTCTTGCCCAATAGCTGTGAAGCCTTCGGGTTGCTCCATGTAGATTTCTTCCTCTAGAATTCCATTCAAGAAAGCTGTTTTCACATCCATTTGGTGAACTTCCAAATTTCTAATGGCGGCAATGGCAAGCACCAACCTGATGGATGTTATTCGCGTAACTGGCGAATATGTATCAAAGTAATCTAAACCTTCTCGTTGTTTATATCCTTTGACCACCAACCTTGCTTTGTACTTATCGATGGTCCCATCTGGTTTCATCTTCTTCTTGAAGATCCATCGATATCCTAGTGGTTTACATCCTTGAGGAAGATCCACTAGTTCCCAAGTATCGTTTTTTAAGATAGAGTCTATCTCACTTTTGATTGCCTCCCTCCACTGAGGTCCTTCTGAGGAATGCACCGCTTGTTGGTACGTTTGAGGTTCGTCTTCTTCCATATAGGTAAGAAACTCAGGACCAAAGGATTTTTCAGTGCTTTGCCGTTTACTTTTCCTGATTTCAACTTCCTCAGTCTTAGATTGTTCTCGAGGTTCATCAATTCCAAATTCTCCCTCGTGAACAATTTCCTCAACCGATCTAGAAGAACTCGGTTCACTTTTATCTAAGCATGGGAACATATGTTCAAACCATGATGCATCCTTAGATTCTATTATGGTGCCTTTGCATATTCCAGGGTTCTTAGAATCATGCACAAGAAAACGATAAGGACCATAAGGACGGGTGTATCTTATAAAAACACAATCCACCATTTTGGGTCCTATTAGTAGGCGCTTAGGTGGTGTGACCACCACCTTAGCTAAACACCCCCACACTTTCAAGGATTTATATGGTGGTTTCTTTCCCGTCCATAATTCGTAAGGCGTTACATCCTTTTTCTTATTGGGTATCATGTTCAACACATAATTTGCCGATAAGATTGCTTCCCCCCACATGTTTTGGTTTACACCAGAACTTATCATCATGGCACTCATCATTTCTTTCAAAGTGCGATTTTTCCGTTCCGCTATGCCATTTGATTGAGGGGAGTAAGGAGCCGTGATTTCGTGGATGATTCCACTCTTTGCACATACGTCAATAAAAGGTGAAGCATATTCACCTCCTCGATCGCTCCTTACGATTTTGATTTCCCGATTTAGTTGATTCTCAACTTCGGCTTTGAACAAGATAAACTTGTCAACAGCCTCGTCCTTACTCTTAAGTAAGTACACATAGCAAAACCTTGTACTATCATCAATAAACGTGATGAAGTACTTGTTCCCACCACGAGTAGGAATTGCTTTTAGATCACACACATCAGTGTGGATCATCTCGAGGGGTTCAGTGATTCGTTCAACCTTTTTGAATGACGATTTTGTTTGTTTTGCTTCTACGCAAGTTTCACATTTATTAATTGAGTTGATATCGAATGTTGGTATGCAATCAAGTTTGATTAAACGACGAATGGAATTATAATTTACGTGACCTAGTCTACCATGCCAAAGATTTGTAACACCCAAAAAAAAAAATTCAAGATAAATTGTTTAAAAATAAGGAAAGATTTAAAAAGGAACAAATAAAATGTAAAACGACAATAAAAGAATTAGAGGGGCTGAATTGTAATAAAACATAATTGAAATCATGGGAAAATGCCTAAATTATATACCTTTCAATTTAGGAGGGGTTAATATGATAAATTGTAACTAAAAAGGGGTCAATAAGGTTTAAACCCAAAACACACCCCCTGGTGCGTTTCTGGGATCGAACAAGAGCAGGAGAAACAAGGGTTTACTCTTGTTCTTGCAAAACTCATCAATTGGCAAGGGAATTCAATGTTAATCGGCTGCATGTCTTAAATTCTCGATCATCTAAGCATACCTAGTGAAGTGGTAAGTCGAATTTCTTGATTTGGTGAATTGAAGAAAAAGGGTTTCAACCCAATCATGAGTTTGTGATATGATTTGTGTTAATTAGATGTTAGGGTTACTCCCTAGAGTAGAAATCATGCTTGATTTTAGTTAATTGAAAGATTTTTAGCAAAACCCAATTTATGAATTTGTGATATGAATAGGATGATTTAAGTGAATTTAGTCATGCGAAATCTTGGAAATTATGGTGATGTTGTAATGCCTGAATCTTAGAAAATTATGTGGGATAAAAGAAAGGTATGAACTTGGATTGATTTTGATGAGTTATAGGATGAACTAGTAGAAATTCATGATCTGTATGCTTGTAATTGATGTGTAAATTTGATGACCACCAAGTGTTTGATGAAATGACTAGGAGAAAAATGTGTATAATTTGGATGATGAATGAATGAAAGTTTAGTTGTATTAAATGAATGATATTAAATGAATGAATGAATGTGTTATGATAGGCGTGAAAGAAGAAGGTTCTAATACTAGGAAATCGGAAGGCTTGCGGGATCGAGGTAAGTTAGCGTACACCTTATGTTTTTATTATGTTGTCATATGTATAATAATCTCTAGTGTATTGAATTGTTATGTTGGAACCGTGAATGTTGAAGATATCCGATTGTTGAAAGTAAAGTTAGATCCGTCATAAACGGATGTTGAGGAATGATTAAAATACGAAAGTTAACACATCATATCCGGTACTTTTAGTCGAACTGGGTATGGGAAGTTATGTATGTAATGGACGAAAGCCTACTCGATCCGTTTTTCCTCGGATCGAGGTATGATGTAAGAATGTAATGACTATGATTGTTCATTATGAACAAATCGAATGAAAGCAATGTAATGATGCTAGTATCCGTTCCTAACGGGTATGTTAAGTAAAGTATGCTTAGCCCCTATTTGAAGTAAGCATGTAATGAACCGTTTAACGGTTAGCAAAGTGATTAAATGATGATAATCCGAGAATGAAACGAATGGGTTTATTATCTAGAATTGTTAGTGGCGAAATACTAATCTATTTATTATGTTGAATGTAGGTAAATCCTCAATTTAGGCGACTTGGCAATTTGGAGCGAGCATATGCACACTTTATGGTTATCAAGCGCTTCCGCTATTACGTATTAATGTTTTGGGTCAAATGCTCGTTTTTGTATAACGTTGTTAGTGGTTACACTTTTTTGACACTTGATGTATGGTTCTTAGTCGTGTCTAGTTGAACGGGTTGTAGACTTGTTTGTTTTGTTGATGGTTAAAACAGGGATATACTCGTCTTATGGACGGGTCATGCCCAAATTTTGTTAAAATCATGAATTAATGACATAGCGTTTTTGCCTTTAAAATTGCGAAAGATTTGTCCATGTTAAAAGTTGGGTTTCTTGCGTCTTTTGGATGGCATTTCTACTAGACGCAATTACGGGCGTTACAAGATTAGAAGACTCAATCAAGTAAGTAGAACTAGTAGCGTTTTCTTTCATTGCATTCACGACAATTACATTGAGTTTAAACATTCCATTTAGGGCATAGCGCTTACCAACATACACACCATTTTTGGTCAACACGACCTTATCTGACTCAATCACCATTTTGAACCCAAACTTGTTCAACTGCCACCCCGAAACAAGGTTCTTATGAATTTCTGGAACATACAACACATTGGACAATGTGAGTTCTTTTCCAGAAGTCATCTTCAAAACCACGTTACCCTCGCCTTTTATTTCTGCCGTGGCAGAATTTCCCATGAAAACCTTTTCTCCATTAGTCACCTCCTTGAAGGTGTTGAAAAGGCTTTTGTCAAAGCACACATGTCGGGTAGCCCCCGTATCGACCCACCAATCCTTGTTATTTTGCCCAACTATATTCACTTCCGTGACCAAAATCGAGAGGTCCGTGACCATGGCAACAAGCTTATCGACTTCATCTACCATGTTCACTTGTTGAGCATTTTCCTTCTTCTTGGGAAGCTTGCATTCGCTAGCCTTGTGGCCTTGTTTTTGACAATTATAAAAAGTTCCTTGGAACTTCTTTTTCCCAACTCCTCCTTTAGGACCAAGGTTGGAGCGTTTCCCATGACCTTTCTTTCCACCTTTTCCACTGTTTTTTCCCTTTGAAGATTGGCCATGTTCAACAAAATTGGCATTCACTGTTTCAGGACCATCAATCCGTTTTAAAGCCAATTTGTTATCTTCTTCAATACGAAGACGAACAACGAGATCTTCAATGGTCATCTCCTTTCGCTTATGCTTGAGATAGTTCTTGAAATCAACCCAACTTGGTGGCAGTTTTTCAATCATTGCCGCAACTTGGAATGTTTCGCTGAGGACCATTCCTTCCGCATGAATATCATGAAGAATAACTTGCAATTCTTGGACTTGGCTCATGACAGTTTTAGCATCTATCATTTTAAAGTCCAAGAACTTAGCCACCACGAATTTCTTAGTGCCCGCATCTTCTGTTTTGTATTTGCGATCCAACGACTCCCATAATTCTTTGGCAGTCTTGGCTTTGCAATACACATTATACAATGTGTCCACCAAACCATTCAAGATAAAGTTGCGGCACAGGAAATCCGAATGATTCCAAGCATGCATCGCGCTCACAGTTTGAGCATCCATATCCCCTTCATCAACATGGGGTTTAGGTTCAGTCAAGAACCTTGCCAGATTCAGCGTGGTCAGATAAAAGAACATCTTTTGCTGCCACTGTTTGAAATTCACACCACTGAATTTCTCTGGTTTCTCAGCATGCGACACTGCATTAGGCAGTGGTGTTACCAAACCGGTAGTTACAGAAACAGCGGAAGTCATGACCGTAGAAACAGCACTGGTCATGACAGCAGAAACAGCAGTAGTCATCGGCTGGGATTCCATTCTGAAAAGAAACATAATGCAGGAACAAATCAGTAATATACTCTGTTTAAGTTTGTTAGAAAAATTACCACTGCAAGAACTGCAAAATAATTAGAGACAGAAAAGAAACAGTTAACGAGTGAACCGGGCTTGTGTTTGACACAATTCCCTTAAACAGATTCGTCGTCTGTTCCCAGGGTAAGCCGGTTCGAAGCAGCACCGCGCATTTCCGGACTTGAGCACTTGCCTGAAAAGAAACTGGGATGATGTTGCAGAGACCGAGAGAGAAGAAAGGAGAAGTTGTTTTTGACGTGTTTCAACTGATTAGTCTAGCCATCATTTTATAGTGCTAGAAACATAACCGAAACCGAAATCCTGCTCTTGATTGCAGCGAATTAAAGACCAAATAATGGTCATTAGTATATCGGTTACGAAACTGATAATTCATGAGCAAAACTGTTAGAATTTAAAACCGAAATAATGTCATTAATTTATTTCAGTTTCAAAAAACCATAACAGTAGTCAAGAGTCTCAAGTGCAAAAAACTCTTTTAAGTTTAGGGTCTGTTTGGTATGAGGTTATGAAATTGACTAGAGAATGGAATGAAAAAAGTAATGGAATAGAGAAGAGAAAGAAATAGAATATTACCATTCCACTGTCATGTTTGATTATATTTGTAGGAAAGGAAGGAAATTTTATAAATATCGAAAATACCCCTGGCTTATATGTATGTAATATATAAAATCATTTATATGATTTTAGAAATTTTGACTATTTCACATTTTCACTTACATACGACAAGAATAACACGATCATAATCTTTATATTTATAATCATTTAAATGGATCAATTTAGTAAATCCCAAGAACAACTTCAACTTCATGCATGTATTCTACTATTTAATATTTACTTCAAAATCTCAAAACTCAAGAGAAACTCCTGGAATTAGCATATATGGTGGAAGAACCAATTCAACCAACAGCAGCGTATAAACACAATTAAAACATCAAAAATCATAAATTATTCAACACAAGTAAATCGAATTTTTATCAAATGAAATTAAGCTTTGAGTAAACACAATAACTAACTTGGTATGAACACATGGATTTCAAAAATAGACACACAAGATTGCTCTGTTTCAATATATCGTTCAAATAGGGATCTAACTTACAAATGTATCGAACACTGATTACGAAAAAAATACTATCTTCTTTGATACCCCGAGGGCGTTCTTCCGGCACGACGTCGATTTTGTCCTAATTTTTACAACGCCGCCACCGGTGGGGGCTAGGGCCTTGATAAGTGCGTCGGTGGGTGTGGTCTTTCTGTGGTCCACATAGCCGATAGTTCTGATGCTGACATGAGGTTTAGTTCACTCGAATTTCCAAGAGTAATTTGGCCGGTGAGAGCACGACGGCGTGAGATGCAGTGGCAGAGTAACAACCGGAGTTAAACCAAAGTTGTGAAAAACAGGTGGGTAGGGGATTTGGAAACAACAATGGAAGAAAATAGCATTTTTAAAGACACCAGTAATTTGGAGGAAGAAGACGAATCAAGATGACGAGGAAGGGGTTTCTTTTTTACAGAGATGAGATTATGATGCGGGGGAGATAGAGTGAGAGGAGGGGAGGGCAAAATCGACATATAAATAAAATATGGAACGGAATGAAAAAAAAAGAAGGGGGGTCGCAGGAATACTTTAGATGGAATGGAATAACTTAGGTAATGCTTCATTACATTCCATGTGCCAACCAAACAATCTTATTTTCATTACTCTTGAATGGAGTATTCCATTCCCACCCTGATTACCTCATACCAAACGCTACCTTAGACTTACAAATGGAGATAGATCGGTAAGAATGTGTTTCACGTGTCTGAGGCTATATGCGAGAAATAGAGATACATCTTGGACTCGTTAAGATTGCGGTGGGGGTGGATATAGCTTTTACATATGGGAGCTCTCGCTACCCCTTGACGCTCCGATGATAGGGTAAATTTTGGAAAAAAATGATGTTTTTTCAATTTCGTTACCCCTTTTGTTAAACGTTTCCCCTATAAGAATTTTATAGATCTGTTACTGGATCACAGCCTAGATTCTAGTAGGGTTAACCCTGAGATTTTGGATGCCCTATGCTACAAAGTAAAATAAGCCCTTAAAGTAGAAATTTACATATCGTAAAAAAATCATTAGTACCGTGATAACTGTCGCAACAATAAACAAACAGGCCAAAATAACCGGATATACCTATCAAGAGTCCGAGCTTGGGACTTTCTCAGTTATCTATCTATTTCTCTTTTTATGTTTTTATTTTACTACAGGTCGGATAGCTGTTCAGAAGAAATAATTTTTGAAAAATCATGTAACTTGCCTAGATTCTAGTAAGGTTAACCCTGAGATTTTGGATGCCCTATGCTACAAAGTAAAATAAGCCCTTAAAGTAGAAATTTACATATTGTAAAAATATCATTAGTTCCGCGATAACTGTCGCAACAATAAACAAACCGGCCAAAATAACCGGATATACCTATCTAGAGTCCCAGCTTGAGACTTTCTCAGTTATCTATCTATTTCTCTTTTTATGTTTTTATTTTACTACAGGTCGGATAGTTGTTCAGAAGAAATAATATTTTTAAAACTCATGTAACTTAATTTCAAGCTAACAACAACAATCTACTTTCTTCAAAAGTAGGCTAAATCAACCATTCAAATACATAAATGAATAATCAAATAATCTTAGCACCATGAAATAATCTAATAATTTATGTAACAAAATTATATAATTATGCAACACTAAATTAAGCAAACGAAAAGTTTGAAAAATACCTAGATTTGGATTTTATGAAGGACCGAACCTGATTTGAGATGAGGTGAACTGGCTTTGAGATGCTCGATATTCAATACCACGGATTGGATAGTCAACTGATCAATCCAATGGATTCATCAATCTTGAATCGTCCCACGTTAAAAGTTAAAATTGCTCTCTCTTTTTACATTAGGTTTAAGTCACTTCCAGTCTGAAGAAACAGTGATCTAAATTGACCAGAATCAATTAGATCGGGGGTTTTGTTTCTGCATAAAAAGGGTTAATCTCATCGTCGATTCAGTGGTTAGCTGGACTACTTCTCCGGTGATCACTACAAAACAGAAAGTCGTTAGACTCGTCACGGGGAGAATGGGGGTTCTCTCCGTAACCACCCTTCGGCGTGAGAATAAGTACCGTGATCTTAAAGGAGAAAGATGAAGTAGTATGAGTGAGAGTAAGTGAAAGTAACTTATGAGATCATACCTAGTGTATCTTATTTATAACCGGATTTTGGAGGGAAAATGGTGTAACGGAGATAGTAACGAAAGATACTTTTTCGTTGGCGGTTACCTCACCTTCCGTTAATCCTTGCACACGGATCGTGGGTTTGATCAACAGCTAGGTAGATGCCACGTGGAAAGTGATTTTGTGTAGATCTCTCTTTTAGTTGTTGCCATCATCGTGACTTAGATGAGCGTCTAAGATTGTGCCACGTCACATTCGGTTGTAACCGAATGACCATGCACGAGGAGCATTTAAGGCTTTCTAGAAGATCTACAGCTGTAAACCATTGTGCCTTTGCCACATGTCCATTCTGTTATAACAAAAAAGATTCCTTTGTTCAAGTCTTGATTTAAGGCGCGCAGAGATGTTTAGGAGTTTATCTTCAAGCCTAATTGTACCCTTGCGCATGCCCACGCAAAGGTGTTAGTTGGATATTTGCCCTTCTTTTCTCTACCGCATGGACATCGAATACTGTTCTTTAACCACTCTTGTTTAGAACTACTGCGCAGGGTCTTATTTAAGATGCTTTTGGAATAAGGCTATGGTATGGTCCAATGCGCCTGCGCAAGGTTTTTAGGACCATAGCCCTTCAAGTCCCCCAGTCCAGTGTTGCTTCTATGCGCCAATGGCAAGTAGGTGGAGCACTGGACTATAAAGATGAAGCGTGCGCTTTTACTATTGAGAAGTGGCAAGATTTGTTCGGCGCAAGGTATGAAAGAATTTAACTTTTGAAGTTGACTGGTTGCACGCTATGGTGGCTATGCGTGAATGTATATAGCTGTTTCCCGTAAGTTGTAATGCGCCAAAGGTTAGCTAGGATACAAGTTGTTCTGACCTTGGCGAAGGTTATTACCAGTGTTGCCTTAACTGCTATTAAGGACGAATAATAACGTCTACCTCCCGATGTAGCGGAGACCTCGGATGATGACAACTTAGCGTATAAATATATGACTTTGCAAAGGTTTGCCATGTATTCTGAATTTGTTTAGGATGTTGGATCCATTTTTGTACTGTTTAGTTAATGCGTTGTTGCGCAAGTAAATGTGTTGCCGCACAAGTAACTTTGTTAATGCGTTGTCGCGCAAGTAACTTTATAAATGTATGGTATGTTTTAGTTACAATGTTTGAATGAGTACAATTACTTTATTTAGGTAAGACAAATAAAGATGGTGAACGTAGGGTTGGACCTTGCGCAGTATCTGGGACCGCGGACCGCTCATGAGACTTGTACTAGATTACCATAGTGTTTTTGTGTTTACCAAAAGAAATTGTATGCATTTGTAATAAAACATAAAGGCATAATGTAAGTAACAAACTTTGCATTGATTCGGATAAGGCGCAGAGGCCAGCAGATACAAAGCTGTTTTTAAATAAGATAATTAAGATGTATATGTAAGTAGTGACCCTTGTGTTGTACGTCGGTCAGCGTAGTGTGCTGTCCAAGTACTAAGGGTGCTAGGATTACATGTAGCACCTACGCAGCTGCTGCGCATTCCACGTGCGCGGAACGTCTGTTCCGTCAAGTCGGCGCAGGGTGTACGCTCCTTTTCCTAGGACCTCGTTGATCACATAAGGCCCCTCCCATTTAGGCGCGAGCTTCCCTGGTCATTCTGCGTTCGATGCCTCGTTATCTCTTAGGACGAAGTCTCCCGGTAAGAAAGTGCATATGCGCACTCTAGCATTGTAATATTTTTCCAATTTTGACTTGTACTTGGCCTCGTTAATGGCTGCATTTTCTCGTCTTTCTTCGAGAAGGTCCAAGTCGAGTCTATGCTCTTGCTCATTGTTTTGCTTTTCCATGGCTAACATGTGGGGTGACGGAAGGCCAATCTCTGCCTGGATCACGGCTTCCATACCGTAGATGTGACAACCTGGGTCACTGTGACCATCAAACAAATACCGAGCCAATGAAATATTGTATTTCATACTTGGGATCTGTATAAATATGTGCATCATTTGCACATATCAATTCTTGTTCGATTTCAAGCTTTAAATCGCTTTTTGGAAGGTTATACGCGCACTGATGCGTAAATATAACCAGTTTAATGCAACGAACACTCCGGAATAGTGAAATAGGCTTAACATACCTTAAATAACCTATACATAACTTAGATATAAGTTTTGGAAGGTTTGGTGTGGTGAAATCAAAGTTAAATCGCTTACAGGGACTAAAGTTGACAAACTGCGAAAGTATACCAATTTGAACTGTAACAGACATTCCGGAACATGACCATAAGTTAAACATACCATAAATATCCTTTACATAGCTTAGAAATAGGCTTTGAGGGGTTCGGTATGCTAAAATAAACTTTTGGGTCATTCAGGGACTAAAAGTGTCAAAAAGCGCACAAGTTTGCATTTTCGCGCATAACTTACGTTCTGAATACATCCGGACATCCAAAAATTTATGTGAGCATGACTATATTATATTTTAGTGTTCGCCATAAGAAAAATCCATTCGTCGCGTCATTTGGTTCGTTTTTCGCGCTTATGCGCATTCCGTCGTAATTAAGCGAACATCGCGATCGTACGGCCAAACGAACCGACATCCTAAATATTTTTGAGCATATTTTGAGTTCCCTATACTTTAACTTCATTTTAGATCCTTGAAATGAGGTTAACGGAGTTCAAACGCATCGAAAATCGCTTAAACAAGGTGCAGGGACCAATTCTGTAAAATCTGCCAAAACAGGGGCCTAGCGTGACGCGAGGGGCCTTAGCGTTACGCGAGCCCCCTTCTGGACCAGATTCCATGTTTTTAACAGCGGGTCCCAGTTGTTTGATTCTCAACCACACATTCTCAATCGTCTAGTCAGCGGATAAGAACCTAATTTCAGCCACCATAAGGTTCCGACAAGTGTACGCCTTGGATCATGTCACGTTTTACAACAAACGATCTTAACGGTTACCCGAAAACTATAAATACCCCATACCCCCCATTGCTTAAATCACTAGAAATTTGATTTGAGAAACTCTAAGTTGAAACATTTGTTTCATACCTGAGATTTTTGAATCGAGTTTAGCATTCGGGGACCCTTCGTAAGTATTCTTTCGTTCTTTTCCTTATTCTATTGCTTTTCGAGTCAGAAAGTCAAACTTTGTTTGACTTTCAGCGTTGACCAGTAATGGTCAATGCGAAGTTCGTTAGAACTTCGCAACGTGATTGTAATCACGATGGTTATAGTCCCTTGGGACTATGCCTACTGATTACCACGTTGTCTAGGGTCGTAGGGTAAGCGATCTGATAAATCGCTTATACCTCGAACCCGACCCAGTTTGGTCGATCATTAGGATCCGACCAAATACATTAGGTGACCATAGTGAAGGGAATAACCTTCCGAGGTTATACCTTATGGTCACATCGTTTAAGTAGTTGTATGATAGGTAGTTCATATGCCTTAGGTAAATTACCAGAATACCCTTTTCATGTATAATTGGTAATTAAGCATATGTAACCTAAACTTTTGTTACATAACTGATTATGTAACATGTTTAGGCATATAACACTTGTCGTAGAACTAGTTAGGCAGTCCGAACGCGTTTCACGCGAACGACGCGTTAAAGTAGCATAAGCTACCTAAACGGGTCGTAATGGGTCGTAAACACTTATGTAAGGTTTCATTTAGTATGTAGGCTTTGTTAAACCATATTATACGAGTCTCCACACTCGTTTGGTTTACGAACCCTCATGCTACCCGATCTTCCGATTTAGGTCCGGTTTATTAACATAGTTACCTATATTAGGTGCCGTTTGATTCCGTGATCTATATCATTGCTTGGTGGTTATCTTTAGACATCTGAGCAATCTCAAGTGAGTACATAGACCCCTCTTTTACTGTTTTCCAAACTGTTTTGGGGTGGAACACATGTGCCTACTTGTTACTTTCATGCTTTCCTGTTTTCACATCATATACCTGCTATGTTCGTTAGTACATTATAGTACATGATTTCATTACATTTCATGCTAGGTGTGCCCATTGTGTGCATTACTTAGTACATTGTTTTACATTGCTTTTCTGTTGCATATGCTTATCCAGCATATGAACACATTATACTACATATTGAACCGTTGTAAACATTTGACTATGTGAACCGTTGTAATCATTTGACTATGTGATCCGTTGATATCTATGAACCGTTTGTATCTGTGAACCGTTTGTATTTGTGAACCGTTTGTATCTGTGAACCGTTTGTATCTGTGAACCGTTTGTATCTGTGAACCGTTTGTATCTGTGAACCGTTTGTATCTGTGAACCGTGTGAACCGTATTTGACTATACATGAACATTTCTACACTTGTTAAACATTTCATGTTGATAGTTTGGTTTGAATAAGTGATTAAGTAACGAGGCGTGTGTAATATGATACAAGCATGGTGGATACGCCGCTGGTACTTCCTATATATAAGTGTTTGTATGGTATTACATATCGTAGCGTTATTTGAATCATTTCAGTTTGAGACATATAACATTTTATACAAATAACATACTTTTCACAAGACATTGTTTTACAAACAACTTATCTTATACAAACTCAGTTACATGGTTATTCATTTAACCATACATTATTCTTTTATCTATACTTATCATCTGGACTTATTGATTTTCAAACGATTTACAAGACAAAACAATTTACAAGGTCCATGACTAAACATTTTCTCAAACATAAGTCATGAAACCTATTTTCACAAAACCTATGTATCTCACAGGCATTTTTATGCTGACGTACCTATTTTCACATGTGTTTTTCAGGAGCTGTTGCATAAGATGATCAAGATACACATAGGCAGACTTGGGCTTTAATGACAATAAAAGATGCAAGACTAGTTAATTATGTTGTATTTCCTTGTTTGTTAAGACATTGTAACACTTTTAATCAATAAAACGAAACTTCAATTGCCATGGATTTGAAACAATTAATTCTGTTACAACACTCCCCGATGTTTCCGCCACGTTTTGTATGTTCTACGTGGTCGGGGTGTGACAGAAAAGATGGTATCAGAGCCAATGGTTATAGGGAATTAGGTTATTAGTAATGCTTTGACCTAGTCTATAACCTTCTTAGGACCCTAACGCGAGTTTACTTGCGTTTAGTCGTAAAACAATACTGTCACCTATCCTTAGGCGACTACCACAACAAGAACATAATTTTCGAAACCGCTTTGAAAACTAATCATCTGTTCTAGGATGATTGATTACTAGGTTTTGAACCCTCTATTATATGGTTTTGAACCCCTTTGAATTTTCAAAATCTCGTCAAGGTTTTGGGTTTTAAATAATGTGAACACGTGCAAACTGGAAGGGTGAACGCCTGTATTCTGGGTTTTCTGTCTAGGCAAGCACTTCGTAAACATCTCAACCAGACGCGAGACCAGTTGTGCTTACCTGGGAATTCTTGGGATGAGTGTTCACTTATAGGCGAGCATGTCTTCGCGATACATTATTTTTGACCTATTTACTTTGATTATTCACCGAGGTCGTTTGTTGCTTTGTAGTAACAAACAAATGACCACTATCCTTGCTTTCATCAGATTGGTTTCATCTCATTCTTTTCGTCTAATTCTTTCACTCCTTTCCTTTCATGTTTCCTCTTTTAGAATGCCTCCTCGACGCGAAAACCAGATAGCGACTGCCGAACTGGCAGAAATTATTGCGCAGCAAATGGCTGCTCAATTCCCAAACCTCTTTGCTCAATGGAATCAAGCCAACAACAACAACAATGGTCCATGCAATTTCAAGAGTTTTAACTCGGCGAAACCACTCAAGTTTAGTGGTTCTGAGGGAGCGACTGGGCTTCTTCAATGGTTCGAGAGCATTGAGAATACTTTCCGCCACGTGCAGTGTCCTGACAATCGCAAGGTCGAGTTTGCTTCGAGCGTGTTCCAGAAGAGAGCCCTTACGTGGTGGAACGGGGTTATGAGAGATCGTGGTGCAGAAGTTGCTCTAGCACAGACATGGGCTGAACTTAGAGCCCTTATGATGAAGGAATTCTGTCCTCGACACGAGATCAGGGCTTTGGAAAGGGAATTCGACAATCTTGAGCAAGACAGCGGTGAGCATCGAGCCTACACGGACCGTTATGAGGAGTTAAGTCTGTTATGCCCAAACATGGTCACGCCTTTGGATAAGGCAATCGAAAAGTACATTGATGGCCTCCCTGATTCAATACAAGACATTTTGACTGGTAGCAACCCTACTACAGTTAGACAGGCCATTGAGCTATCTGCAACCTTGACTGAATCAAAGATCAGGAAAGGTAAACTTTTCCGAAAAGGTGACAAGAAGCCGGTCGAAGAATCAAAACCAATCGAGGAATCACAGATCATGGATGAACAAACTGGATCCCCCAAGAGGTCAAAGAAGCGAAAGGCTTCTCAGAACTACGCTGTGGTCGCTCACAATGATCAAGCCGTCCTCAATCAACCAGCTCAACCCCCTGCCAGGAAACCCTACAACGGAACTGCACCCTTGTGCAACCAATGTGGCCTACATCATCATGCTGGGGTGAAGTGCCGCACATGCCAAGTTTGCGGACTTATAGGTCATACAGCTAGGGTTTGCCCAACCGCAGCTGCACCAAATCAAGCTGGCAACAATCCTGCTCAAGCTCGTTTCCCACAGGGATCTTGCTACAACTGTGGCGAGATGGGCCATTTTCGTAGGAATTGCCCAAGGCTTGCTAATGCAAATCCAGCGCAGGGATGAGCATATGATCAACCAGAAGACAACATCGTTTAGAAATAATCACGTCTTATGTATTATTTTCTTTTGTTGTCAAGATCTAAGAAACAGTTTTTATCGTTGTTTATAAATAAATCTTTTATTTACATTGCAATGTATTTATGTGATTGTATGTATAAACAACATATCCCCTACAATACCGACAATCAAGGAACCGCATTCCTTGAAAAACAGACTACCCCCAAATTTCTTCCATTATATGATCTCTTGCGTTTTTCACAAAAATCCTAAGTACCCGTTTCTTCCAAGAGAAACGAAGTACGAGGTGCCGAGTTAATAGCAATCAATAACAAGATAATAACAATTAAACAACTATGTGATTATGTGCTTATGAACATTTCAAGACAAACTGTGCGGACTGTGCAAGGAATTACGTAATTATGGATGCATACATAATTATGGAATTTAGTGCACAGAAACCACAACGAGCTTTGTCATGTACCTAGAAGTTAACCCTATTCATTTCCAATTCTGATGAAGTATCCGTTGAGGAAAAATGAACTAGCTATTCATTTTTCACTTCTGAAGAATATCCGTTGAGGAAATGAATATCCGTTTATCCTTCATTTCCAATTCTGAAGAATACCCGTTGAAGAAAATGACTCCGTTTGTGCATTTTCGTTCTGAAGAGTATCCGTCGAGGGAAATGAATATCCGTTTATTTAATCCTTCATTTCCAAACCTGAGGAAACAACCGTTGAAAATGACTCCGTTAGTTCATTTTCGTTTCTGAAGATTATCCGTTGAGGAAATGAATATCCGTTGCTTAATCTTTCATTTCCGAAACCTGAGGAAACAACCGTTGAAAATGAATCTGTTTGTTCATTTTCGTTTCTGAAGATTTGTCCGTTGAGGAAATGAATATCCGTTTGTCTATCATTTTCATTTCCGTTTCTGAGGAAGCAACCGTAGAAAATGACTCCGTTTGTTCATTTTCGTTTCTGAAGATTTTCCGTTAAGGAAATGAATATCCGTTTGTCTATCCCTTTCATTTCCATTCCTGAGGAAGCAACCGTAGAAAATGACTCCGTGAGATCATTTTACGTTTCTGAAGATTGTCCGTTGAGGAAATGAATCCCCGTTTGTTTATTCCTTCATTTCCGCTTCTGAAGAATACTCGTTGAGGAAAATGACTCCGTCTGTTCATTTTCGTTCTGAAGAATGTCCGTTAAGGAAATGACAGGATTATGGCTTACATATCTCTGGTGGTTGTTTTGATACAAAGTCACAAATGGACTCCTATGAATAAATTTCGGGACGAAATTTCCTTAAGTAGGGGAGACTGTGACAACCTGGGTCACTGTGACCATCAAACAAATACCGAGCCAATGAAATATTGTATTTCATACTTGGGATCTGTATAAATATGTGCATCATTTGCACATATCAATTCTTGTTCGATTTCAAGCTTTAAATCGCTTTTTGGAAGGTTATACGCGCACTGATGCGTAAATATAACCAGTTTAATGCAACGAACACTCCGGAATAGTGAAATAGGCTTAACATACCTTAAATAACCTATACATAACTTAGATATAAGTTTTGGAAGGTTTGGTGTGGTGAAATCAAAGTTAAATCGCTTACAGGGACTAAAGTTGACAAACTGCGAAAGTATACCAATTTGAACTGTAACAGACATTCCGGAACATGACCATAAGTTAAACATACCATAAATATCCTTTACATAGCTTAGAAATAGGCTTTGAGGGGTTCGGTATGCTAAAATAAACTTTTGGGTCATTCAGGGACTAAAAGTGTCAAAAAGCGCACAAGTTTGCATTTTCGCGCATAACTTACGTTCTGAATACATCCGGACATCCAAAAATTTATGTGAGCATGACTATATTATATTTTAGTGTTCGCCATAAGAAAAATCCATTCGTCGCGTCATTTGGTTCGTTTTTCGCGCTTATGCGCATTCCGTCGTAATTAAGCGAACATCGCGATCGTACGGCCAAACGAACCGACATCCTAAATATTTTTGAGCATATTTTGAGTTCCCTATACTTTAACTTCATTTTAGATCCTTGAAATGAGGTTAACGGAGTTCAAACGCATCGAAAATCGCTTAAACAAGGTGCAGGGACCAATTCTGTAAAATCTGCCAAAACAGGGGCCTAGCGTGACGCGAGGGGCCTTAGCGTCACGCGAGCCCCCTTCTGGACCAGATTCCATGTTTTTAACAGCGGGTCCCAGCTGTTTGATTCTCAACCACACATTCTCAATCGTCTAGTCAGCGGATAAGAACCTAATTTCAGCCACCATAAGGTTCCGACAAGTGTACGCCTTGGATCATGTCACGTTTTACAACAAACGATCTTAACGGTTACCCGAAAACTATAAATACCCCATACCCCCCATTGCTTAAATCACTAGAAATTTGATTTGAGAAACTCTAAGTTGAAACATTTGTTTCATACCTGAGATTTTTGAATCGAGTTTAGCATTCGGGGACCCTTCGTAAGTATTCTTTCGTTCTTTTCCTTATTCTATTGCTTTTCGAGTCAGAAAGTCAAACTTTGTTTGACTTTCAGCGTTGACCAGTAATGGTCAATGCGAAGTTCGTTAGAACTTCGCAACGTGATTGTAATCACGATGGTTATAGTCCCTTGGGACTATGCCTACTGATTACCACGTTGTCTAGGGTCGTAGGGTAAGCGATCTGATAAATCGCTTATACCTCGAACCCGACCCAGTTTGGTCGATCATTAGGATCCGACCAAATACATTAGGTGACCATAGTGAAGGGAATAACCTTCCGAGGTTATACCTTATGGTCACATCGTTTAAGTAGTTGTATGATAGGTAGTTCATATGCCTTAGGTAAATTACCAGAATACCCTTTTCATGTATAATTGGTAATTAAGCATATGTAACCTAAACTTTTGTCACATAACTGATTATGTAACATGTTTAGGCATATAACACTTGTCGTAGAACTAGTTAGGCAGTCCGAACGCGTTTCACGCGAACGACGCGTTAAAGTAGCATAAGCTACCTAAACGGGTCGTAATGGGTCGTAAACACTTATGTAAGGTTTCATTTAGTATGTAGGCTTTGTTAAACCATATTATACGAGTCTCCACACTCGTTTGGTTTACGAACCCTCATGCTACCCGATCTTCCGATTTAGGTCCGGTTTATTAATATAGTTACCTATATTAGGTGCCGTTTGATTCCGTGATCTATATCATTGCTTGGTGGTTATCTTTAGACATCTGAGCAATCTCAAGTGAGTACATAGACCCCTCTTTTACTGTTTTCCAAACTGTTTTGGGGTGGAACACATGTGCCTACTTGTTACTTTCATGCTTTCCTGTTTTCACATCATATACCTGCTATGTTCGTTAGTACATTATAGTACATGATTTCATTACATTTCATGCTAGGTGTGCCCATTGTGTGCATTACTTAGTACATTGTTTTACATTGCTTTTCTGTTGCATATGCTTATCCAGCATATGAACACATTATACTACATATTGAACCGTTGTAAACATTTGACTATGTGAACCGTTGTAATCATTTGACTATGTGATCCGTTGATATCTATGAACCGTTTATATCTGTGAACCGTTTGTATCTGTGAACCGTTTGTATCTGTGAACCGTTTGTATCTGTGAACCGTTTGTATCTATGAACCGTTTGTATCTGTGAACCGTGTGAACCGTATTTGACTTTACATGAACATTTCTACACTTGTTAAACATTTCATCTTGATAGTTTGGTTTGAATAAGTGATTAAGTAACGAGGCGTGTGTAATATGATACAAGCATGGTGGATACGCCGCTGGTACTTCCTATATATAAGTGTTTGTATGGTATTACATATCGTAGCGTTATTTGAATCATTTCAGTTTGAGACATATAACATTTTATACAAATAACATACTTTTCACAAGACATTGTTTTACAAACAACTTATCTTATACAAACTCAGTTACATGGTTATTCATTTAACCATACATTATTCTTTTATCTATACTTATCATCTGGACTTATTGATTTTCAAACGATTTACAAGACAAAACAATTTACAAGGTCCATGACTAAACATTTTCTCAAACATAAGTCATGAAACCTATTTTCACAAAACCTATGTATCTCACAGGCATTTTTATGCTGACGTACCTATTTTCACATGTGTTTTTCAGGAGCTGTTGCATAAGATGATCAAGATACACATAGGCAGACTTGGGCTTTAGTGACAATAAAAGATGCAAGACTAGTTAATTATGTTGTATTTCCTTGTTTGTTAAGACATTGTAACACTTTTAATCAATAAAACGAAACTTCAATTGCCATGGATTTGAAACAATTAATTCTGTTACAACACTCCCCGATGTTTCCGCCACGTTTTGTATGTTCTACGTGGTCGGGGTGTGACAGTAGACGAGACTAAATGGAGTTTCTCCCGTGCTAGTCTTCGGCATGGTGCGGTGATCCCACAGAATACTTGGGAGTTCATCGACCCAGCCTCTGCTTGCGGTTCCCAATCTTGCTTTAATGCCATCTACAATCTATTTGTTGGCGCTTTCAACTTGACCGTTTGCCTGTGGGTGCGCTACAGAGGCGAAACTATGTTCGATGCGCATTTCTTTCATCCATTTTTTGTTGATCATCAGAAGCAAAATTGGTACCGTTGTCTGTGATAATGCGTAGCGGTAACCCGAATCGGCATATAATGTGTTCCCAGATGAACTTTCTGATCACCATTGCGGTGGTTGATGCTAGAGCTTTGGCTTCTACCCACTTGGTGAAGTAATCCACAGCAACTATGATAAATTTTACTGCGCCAGGCGCATCAGGAAAAGGACCTACTAGATCGATTCCCCATTGTTGGAAAGGCCATGCTGCGGTTACCGGAACCAAAGGGTTCTTTGGGCGAAGGGTCTTTGGAGCGTGGCGTTGGCATGAGGTACACTTGCGCAAAATCTCGACGGCGTCTAGATGCATGCCGGGCCAGTAATAGCCTGAGCTCATGATTTTTGCCACTACAATACGAGGACCCGCATGGATTCCGCATAATCCTTCATGGATTTCTCAGACCAGATATTGCGCGTCATGCTTGTCAACGCATCTTAGAAGAGGACCCATATAAGACTTGCGATACAGGATTCCGTCTGCCATTTCATAATTGAGCGCTTTGTGCTGAATTTTTCTTGCTTTCGTTTTCCTTTCTGGAAGAGTTCCATGTTGTAAGAACATAATAAACGGGGACATCCAAGATGGATTCTCAATTTCTATCATGTTTACGTGTCTTAGAGGAACAGATGGGTTTGAGAGGACTTCAATGCGGACCTCTTTTGCCAGGTGTTTGAAACTTCATTCACAATTTCTACCATATAAACACACTAAAAATTATTATATTTTTTTTCTTTTCTTTCAATTAAATTATACCTTTTATACCTCTATTATCGTTACACTTTCTTCTTTTTTCCACACACAACCCTTTTCAAAATATATTAAAAAAATATGGAGGGTGAACAACGTTTACTCAAATATACAAATAAATAGTAATATAATTTCTCTTCTCCACTCACAACTACTTATGACCATTTTTTTATAATATTAAGAACACGCTCACAAAATTTGATGGAGGGATTGTGAATGTTCTTAGGTCAAAATTTTCAAATAGGCCGATTGGGTTTAATTGGGCTATTTTTTTTTTTTTAAAAGGTTATTAGGTTTTAAATTTTGTAAAGGTTATTGGGTTTAAAAATTTAGAGGTTATTGTTTTAAAATTTTTATTTATCTTATGTGTTTTAGCCAAAACCCCGATTACTAGCTTTTATGTAACTTTGGTTGTTTGTGTGTCTATTTCTTAGGTATTTTTCTAACCACAAATGTGGTGCTAACTCACATAGTTGAAGCAAATGCTTTTTTTAGGATTATTGATGTAAAGAGATAACATTATCCGTTCAAAAGAAAAGTATATTTCCAGGCATGTCAAATTTTCTATGACAATTTTCTAGATTCGTCACAAACCATGAGCCCACGTCATCTACTATCATCATACCTTCCTTCTCGAGCGTTCCCATATTTGTCACATAGTAATCCATCTTTTCTTGAGTCGCATTCCTCACCCACACCATTTTCCACATCTTCACCCCCATTCCCTCCTCTTTCTTCTTACCAGATGCTCACCCGATCTCCTGACTATACTTGCTAATGCTGGGTGGTGTGGTCTCAAGTACCTAAGGGCTTTATGACGCCACGTAAACGACACATAAGCGGGGGCTTTATCGTTAACTTACACGGTGTGGGATAACGCCCCCAATAAAGCTCTTTTTTACTATATTAAAAAAAGAAAAAAATAAATAAATAAACTCAAATCTGCTTGGTTCAAGCAGTGTGCCCCATCACCTTCTTCCTCTTCACGCCGCTATGGCTTTGGCGGAGGCCAAGGATAACGCCTCCCCTTGGCGGATGTTGTGAACGATTAGTCGGGCCCAACTTATACATATAACACAACGGTAGGCCCAACGGGCAGGCCCAAAACGAATTGATGATGGAGCAACATATATAAGGCGTGTGAAAAGAAGAACGTAGACATGAATGAATTTGTATGTGAAGAGCCTAGTTTCCCATCTCCTTCTCTCGCAGATCTACTTCCCATCCTCTTTCGGTAACTGATTTCTATGCATTCAATGAAATATGAGTTGTATACTTTATAGTTTTTGTGTTTAATTGCTTAGCTTTTATTGAATCACAACAGCGGAGGTGGAGTGGTGTAGGGGCGCCAAAATGGTGAGGTGGCAGACCAAACCACCCAGCCTAACCTAAACGCTTCGCTAACCGTGTTCTTCCTAATGCTACTTCCTCCAACACTTCCAAGACCACTTTTTCTTTTTCTCATGCATAGAAATGGCCGGTATAATTGGATGCCTTGCATATAGAAATGGTTGCTCTTCACTATAATCGGGCTTGGATAGTATTTTCCTCCTTCTGAGACCAACATTATAATTGGATGGCTTGAATAATCAATTTTTGTAGTTGCCATCATATATATTTAACAAAACAATATTATTAGCTATCAACCTAAAGTAATTTTTTTAACACATATAAAGGTGATTTAAGATTCACTCAAAACCACTTTTTATAATATGCAAAACTCATATACATAAAAAAAATACAAAATGGGATGGGAATGCTCTTACAAAATAGAGAAAGAGATTTCGTGTTGACATATAAGACTAGTGCTAACTTACACTAAGTGTAGTACCGTCAAAACATCATCCACATGCCAAAGAACATGTGCATGCAATTCACATGTCATTTCCCACATTTTTTAATGTCCGTAACTTTTTTATGGGTTTTATATTTAAAAAAAAATTACATCACAAAACCGAGCGTTTTTTTTCTTTCCGACGAATATACTATTGATATACTTTTGGAAAAAATGAACAAGATTTTTCATGGTGTTTTTGTAACCGGATGTTTATGTTATTTTTCTCTAACCATGTTTTCTGGCATTTTTAATTTTAAAAACATATTATGATGTTTTTTAAAGAGTTTTTATGACGTATTTCATTTTTTGGCGTTTTTGCGGATATTCATAGAATTGGATGTTCTATGGCGTTTTTTAGAATTGCGGGTTTATCGTGTTTTAGAATTGTAGGTTAATGGTGTTGTAGAACAACAGGTTTATGGTGCTTTAGAAGAGCAGGTTTATGGTATTTTTTAGAACTGAAGTTTATGGTGTTTTAAAGAACTGCATGTTTACGGTGTTTTTTAAAACTGCATGTTTGGTGTTTTTAGGAACTAAAGATTTATCATGTTTTTGGAAGTGCAGGTTTGGGGTGTTTTAGAACTACATGTTTATAATATTTTTTTAGAACTACAAGTTTATTGTGTTTTAGAGCTGTAGGTTTATGGTATTTTAGAAATGCATGCTTATTGTGTTTTTTTTTAAACAGTGTTTTTTAAAGGTTGTGTGACTAATTATGAAGATTCGAATAGGAGATCTGAGTTAAAAGACACCATGAATTAAAAAAGGCACAATAAATTACAATTATACATTTACAAATAATACATTCTAGTTAACAAAAATATTCAGAGTCGTTTGAAACCTGGTAAAAACACCATAAACTGTCAAGTACTCAAGTTCATATAAAACCCATTTCATCTTTTTTTTTTTTTTTTTCAGAAATATAGCACTAGTATACTCGTTTGAAAGATTAAAAATTGATCGATTTTATGGTGATTGATATGTGCAAAAAATTTAATTAGATCTTTCGATTTTACATCTAATATTTTAGAGTTATACTTCTACATATTTACAAAAATGTCTATCACTTCAATCTTAGCAACAAATTAGATCTAGCAGCTGAGAGTTCTTCCTACACTTTGTAAGGTTCTGATTCTTTATAGAGTAACTTATGCATCATGTGAAGGAGAGTATCATGAGAAAACTACATCTAAATGAGAAAACTAACTAAAAAGGCCTAAAAAAAGCTAAAAAGCATACCAATATCTTTTTACAATTTTTTTTTTAAAAAAATCGCTATTTTTTATATATAAAAAAATTTTCAAAAAAAAATTTAATTTTTGTTGTACTGCACATGTGCATTATATGTGTACTAAACATGTGCACTATATGCGTAATAGTGCACATGTGCAATACAATAAAACACTTTTATTTATTTATTTATTTTTTTGAAATTTTTTTTCCATGCATAAAAACTAACGATTTTTTTTTTATCAAAATTTGTAAAAAAAAAAATTGGTATGTTTTTAGGCTTTTTTAGTTAGTTTTTTGGTTTTCTCATTTAAATTAGTTTTCTCATGATCCATCCCATATATATATATATATATATATATAGGGGACCGCTAGAATGAGAACCACCTCCAGTTGTAAGAACCGTGAGAACTTTTTGATCCGGGGCGAGTTGTACCAAATTTTTTTTTTCGTAAACGTAGATGCTTGTATTATAAACACATTTGTTAAAAAAAATTCAAAAAAAAATGTCGTGTGTGTAGTTTTGAACACCACAAGTTTGTGTTTACGGGTCCCGTAAACGCAAACTTTGGGTGCTCAAAACTACACACCCGACATTTTTTTTTGAATTTTTTTTTTACAAATGTGTTTATAATACATGCATCTACGTTTATGAAAAAAAAATTGGTCCACCACGCCCCGTACGGTGTAGTTCTCACGGTTCTTACAACTGGAGGTTGTTCTCATTTTAGCGGTCCCCTATATATATATATGTGTGTGTCTGTTTGTATATCAATTAACATCACTAGTTTATGCCAATGATGTTATTGATTGTTTGACTTTCACCACTTACCTTTTCAAGTATCTACACTTTGACCCCTCCATTGTCTATTTACACACACAAATCATTTATAGGTTATAGCTTCTAAAAGAAGATAGACGATGACGACGGTTCTTAGTTGTTGAATCGTTTTTAGCAAAAACATATCGAGGAAAGAAAAGAAGTACGCCATTCATTGGCAGCGGTGGCATTAGAGTTTCGAAGTGGGTGTGAATGACGGCAGGCAGCTACTAGGCCTCCGATGTGTGACAACCGACAAAATTAATGGTAATGCCATACAACTTAACAATTATTTATACGATTAATTGCGTTCATTTACGACTTAATTTGTGCATGATTAGGTCATACAATTCTAGCAATCATAGGACATAATGAAATTTAACAATTGATATTGTTACTTTCATCGTGTCTCGAGAAAACGATAAACTCTGTCTTAATATTTTGGCGAAAATACTGAAAACACTGTTCGCGTCAGCGAATTCTGAAAACTGACTGAAAGATCAACGAACGATATGGAAGGCATATCATCATTGAAACTTGAATAAAAACCCTAATTAGGGACATAAAGTGCAATGAAACTCTAACTTCCGGAAAATGCCAAAACTATAAAATTGTCCGATCCGCAATAAACTATAATAATTATAATTGTCCGCAACACCAAAATTCAGCTTTTACAAAGTCCAAAAGGCTTGTTAATGGTGTTAAACACCTTAAATAAACCTGGGAATATCAATGGAATATTCAAAACATAGCTTCCGGTATTACGACGCATCCTTCACAAATTGTCCGGTTTCAAGCCGGCGAACGAACTAGCGATATTTTTATTATCCTAATACCTAGTTAACTAGCTAGTTAAGACTAATTAACACCCTAAACCATCATTAGTGGCCTAATGATGCAATTAGGGATAGTCCGACCTTGTGAAGTAACAAGAGTCCGAGTTTACAAAATAAATAACATGGTCTGAGTTAGTGATATTCCGAGTTTATTAAAAGAACAAAAGGGTCCAAATTTCTATTAAAAGCATGGTCCTAGTTTCTTTCTTTCATATATGGTCAGGGCTTGCTTATGTGTTCAGAACTTATGCCCTGTATCAGGGTTTATAAATGATGTAAATAATTACACGTTGTCCGAGTTTAAGTAAGTAATCAAGAAGATCCGAGTTTAATAACATGCCGAGTATATATACATTATGTTAAATTGTCCGAGTTTTTGGTGGAGTCCGAGTTAGCCACTGTCTCCGAGTTTATATTATAGTTAGAGTGTCCGACTTTATAAATAACCAAGAAGGGGTCCGGGTTACTTAGAATATGTCCAGATTAACTAATTGATGAAGTGTAGGTCCGGGTTTCATGTTTCAGGATTTATAATAAGTGTCCAGAATTTAATATTGGTACACAGTCCGAGTTTCATGTATAAATTCTGAATGATGTTGATGTTTAAAATTTAAAATAAGAAAATGTTGTGTGCCGAACAAAATGGTAACGCATGTGGGATTGGGCTGTTATTCATGTATCAATTATTCCTTAAATGGTTGTCCGAATTTCTTATGTATAATAATAATAGTTTGAGTTAATAGCCAAAATGGTCCCTAAGGTTTGCTCACTTTTGCCACTTTAGTCCAAAATCCAAAATTTTTAAATCTGGGTCCCTGAGGTTTGCATTTTGTTGCCATTTTAGTCCAAATTTCAAAACCAGTTCAGATTTCTAAAAAAAACCTGATTTTTTGTCCTTTTCTGAAGGGCATTTTGGTCATTTTAACTATTAATAAACCCCAAACACCCCTAAAACTCACTCTCCACACACACACTCTCTCTCTCCAAACACCCATCTCTCTCTTCTCTCTCTCTCTCCTCTATGTCGAACACCACCACCACCACCATGAACTCCACCACCACCACCATCTTCAAAAACCCAGCCGAATACCGCCGCAAATGGCCATCCGACAACCAGCCACCGCCTCACATCGTTTATAAATAGGAAACCGATCTAGTCGCAAACCTCATCTCTCTCTCCCACTCTCTCCTCTGTTTCATTTTCCGGAAAGAAACGAGAGGTTCCAGCAAGTGGAATCGACATCCAATACCGACATCCCCATTCGCCAAACTTCATCGAGTGACGGGGCACCAGACTCACCAAAGAACCCCCACCGGCGTTACGTATTTCCGGCGATATACATATCCCATACCTGTTCAGCCGAACACCACTATCTGACCACCACCAGCAAGCACAAACAACCAAAAACTCCACAGTAATGAATTTTCAAAAACCAACATGGGGGGTTGAATTTCTCTTGCAGTTTCAGGTAAGATTGATATAAACTTTGTGTGTTTTCGTGAATATCTGGAGTATATCGAAAAATTGGGAATTAGGGTTTATATGGAACTGTGAAGCAGTTGATAAAGATGATGATGGATAATGACGGTACGATGGTTTGTGGTGGCTGTCAGCGGAGGAGGTTGTGGTAGTGGTAGTGGTAGGTGGGGTTGATATGGGTTCTTGATCTTGAGAGAGATGGTCTGGTTCTTGATCTGGGTTTTATGGTTCTTAATCTGGGTTTTTTGACAGAGAGGAGAGAGAGAGAAGAGAGAGATGGTGTTTGGTGAGAGAGAGAGTGTGTGTGTGTGTGTGCAGAGTGAGTTTTAGGGGTGTTTGGGGTTTATTAATAGTTAAAATGACCAAAATGCCCTTCAGAAAAGGACAAAAAAATCAGGTTTTTTTTAGAAATCTGAACTGGTTTTGAAATTTGGACTAAAATGGCAACAAAATGCAAACCTCAGGGACCCAGATTTAAAAATTTTGGATTTTGGACTAAAGTGGCAAAAGTGAGCAAACCTCAGGGACCATTTTGGGTATTAACTCTAATAGTTTTGATATAAGTATTGAATAAAGTAGGCCAAGTTGTAAACAAGATCCTTGAATTCTGATTTAACATATGGGCCAAGTTCCTAGTTAACATGTGGTCGGGTTATTAGATTATCATGTGGTCAGACTTTTATGTACATAATTGTCATGGTTTACTCAAGGTGTATATAATTGCATGTAGTATCCGAATTTACTCACTATATATAGATACATACAGTGTCTTGGGTTTATGAAGGATCCAAGCTTGTGTATTTGGGCCGAGTGTGTACGTTGAATATATATGGTTGATCTGTCACACCCTGGCTTTGCGGAAGCGTGGTTAATTTGGTGTGACTTCTTAATACCATAGCTTAACCATAACAAAGCTATATGAAATAAAATCATGCAAGATCATCCATTCGATTAAGTTTTAAAAACCAAATACAATAACACTGTCTTAACGGAAACACATCCTAACGACATAAACATTGTTCAATAAACACGACATAAGCATAGTTTAAGGACTGCGACTTGTCCAGGAAAGAGTCACATTCCCTAAACCCGGATGACCTCGTAACTAGTGCAGCGGGAAAACGTGTCATACCGCGCCAGATCCTTTAATTCCCTGAAATACATGTAAGTTGAAAAATCAACAATAATGTTGAGCGAGTTCATGTGTAAGTGAGTAAATAAACCTTTGTAAGTATAAAAATAGTCTTGGTATGTAGCAAATAAGGGAATTGAGATCACCAATGGTTTGCAAGGCCACTGATATATGTGAAGTGAAAATAGGGAGACTCAAACCTAGCAGATTTATGCGCGTTGGGCACAAAGTCACCCCGAGGTCCGTTTCTAGTTTGGCCTGGGGCTGGGCTCGCTACACCCAGATTGATCTACCGCTCCTGTACCTTGGTCCCACCATGAGGACTAATGGCCTCATAATGCTCCTACCCACTCACATGATCTAAGTAGTAAACCTCCTTACGCTAACCATACCATGTATAAAGTACTTGTAATCAAAGTAACATGTATTTCACCCCCGCAGTTAAAAACTGAAAACAGTTAAGAGAAAAGGGGGACATGAACTCACAGTGGTGCGTCTCTACCAAGTATGCCTCCAAATCAAGCAGCTAGGTGACGACCTACACGTACTGATTCTATTAGACGGACGGCCGTGCCTTGGCTTTATGGTTTAAGTTTTTGGGAAATAGTTAGGCAACTATTTCGTGTTTACATTCTGTATATACTTGGTAGTCATTTTCCTTCCCAAGGATGGGGGATTTAATACATGCGTGTTCGTATGCTTTTGAAATATATTATTAAGTCTCACTTAAAATATATTTTATTTCTAACTCCAAAATATAAATATTCTTCTCAAAAATATTATATTTTAATACATGTGATTTTCCCAAAATAATACTTAGTAATATTATTTTTACCCTAAAATAATATTTACGTAGTTCACAAAATAATCATAAACACTTATACAGGTGATGTTGTGAAAAGTATATACTAAATATATATATGTATCACGTTTTATTTTGTGAAATCCCACCTCCGGTATTTTGTAAATAAAGTCGTGGCGAAATCTATAATTTGAAAACAAGTCGACAAGTATCTCTAACGCCTATAGTGAAAATAATTCTAAGGGTTAGGTTTTTAGAAATATTTCACCAGAGTTTCCTCTGTAACTGGAGGTGGCCACGCTTTTAAGCGTATCATTTTCTTTTATAAATCAAACCAACCATTTTTATCATTCAACCAAAACAATGTTCAAACCACAAACTAGTCAAAATATATATAAATCGCAAAAATACATGAACTTGTGGTTTTTCCAAAATATGTAGTAGCTTTCCTTCATTTTTAATGGATCTTTATATAAAACAATCCGATTTTTGTAAAAACCTCGTTTTTAGGGAAGTTCCGTCTTTACAACTTCTCGTCATCTTTTTCAAAAATAGTTATTTTGTCGAAACTTTGTGTTACACAAGTGTTTACACACTTGTGTGTTCTAAAAATCTTTCGTGTTAGTGTAAGATCCGTCTTTAGAAAACATGATTTCTTTGATACTTGGTTCTTTGAAAATACCGCTTGTAGATCCGTAGATCTACTAGTTTTAAACACTATTTCACAAGTAAAATCGCTTTTACACAAGTTCATGATTCGTGTGTGGTAGAGTTTCATCCTTTAACCCTTGTTATTTCCAAAACAACCTTATGTCATGATCCATGATCATGACCAACCCGGGTTAAATGATGATCCGAGCTACCACAACATAGATCGGGTCCAAATACTCACACAAATCAAATACTACATGATTTACACAACTTATGAGCTTTTAACCAACATTTATAGCATTTTAAGTAGACTTTTGTGTGTCATCTTGTATGTTTACGAGTTTTAACCGTTACAAATCATATTAACCATCTTAAAATAGTTCGAGAAGGTGATTTAAGCAACTTACTACTAGCTCGAGGCTAGGGAAGAATCTAAGCGAAAAACGGGTGGATAAAAGCAATGTAGTGAGGTCCTTCGCCTTCCGATTGCACCAAAGTTCCTTATACGCGATCCTTATCACTTGTATGAACTTGGAATTGCTTGAACTAAACTCGAAAATGGATGGGTGTTGAGAGGGGTGTTCGGCCGAGAGTGGTAGAGAGGGAGAGAGAGCTTGAGTTGTGATGTTTGTTAAGTGAAGGTTATGTTGTGCTAATACTTGAACTTATAGACAATGTCATGTGCAATTAACCAATGGATACTATGTATGCAAGATATTAAGCACAAGAGATTAAAATAATCTATCAAGTACAAGGGTGTCCCCCAAGGGGACCGAATTCGGTTAGGGGGGGGGGGGGTCCTTGGTTCGATTTCAACTAGACACCAAGTATTAGTTAGTTAAGTTAAGTGTTAACTCGGTTACTAGTGTGTCGTGTGTTATGACGGGTGTTAGGGTATTCAGGGACCCTAACTGGCTCAGAAAAAGATAAACAATGAAAATGACAATATTTTCGTGTTCCGGGTATAGTCCGGTTATTCGGTTGGATAGTAATCCGTTAAAGTGCTTAACAAAGCTTTAAAGTGTCGTTATAATTATTTTTAGTGACACAACTTATTCCTGACACTTTAGAAAGTGTCTAGTAACATTTTTTCTCATGTTTTGGCACTTTATTAGGTAGCTTAATGCTGAATTATTATATAAAGTGCTGAATTTTGTGCTTAGAGCACGTTTTAGGCACATCCAGTCATTGTAACTTATTCCTAGAGACGCAGTTCTACAACCCTTGTATCCCTACACTCACCACTAGTGTAGCAAAATATTTCTGGCTCATACAGGCCTTAGAGGCAGTGTCTGCCTGATGCTGGCTTTATCAGCATGTTCAATAGGTTATCCGTTTATAGTGCTACTGTGCTTTTTGTGCATCATGTGTGTCACTAAAGTTCAGCATGTAAATAATGTAGTGACAGTAAGTAAAGTATGATGCAAGTAAGTACATGTATCAGTAATCAAGTAGCAGTTCATCAGTAATTTCAAACAAGCACAGTAATTAAGCAGTAATTAATTATTAATTAAGTCGTACGGATACCTGGTTTAGTGAGGGTTGTCACATTCTCCCCCCGTTAGAAAAATTTCGTCCCGAAATTTTAAGTTCTGCTTGTAGATGCAGGGTTCTTAGGAAATAGGTGGGGGTATTTCTCTTTCATCCGGTCCTCGCGCTCCCAGGTGTATTCAGGACCATGTCTGGCATTCCAACGAACCTTGACGAGCTTGACACTGCTCCGGCGGGTCTTGTTTACTTTCCAATCCGTAACCTCAACCGGTTCTTCAACGAAATGGAGCGTGTCGTCAACATGAATCTCGTCGATGGGAATGGCAATGTTATCTTGAGTTGGACTTTTCTTCAGGTTGGATACATGAAATGTATCGTGAACTGAATGGAGTTCAGCAGGTAAGTCCAGCTTGTATGCTACCAGTCCTATTCTTTCCAGAATTCCGAAAGGACCAACGTAGCGCGGATTTAACTTCCCACGCTTTCCGAAGCGTGCCACACCCTTCCAGGGTGAAACTTTCAATAAAACCATTTCTCCAACTTGAAATTCCAAGTGTTTCCGGTTTGGATCCGCATAGGCTTTCTGTCTGTGGCGAGCGGCTTCGATGCGTTTTAGAATCTGCGCAATCTTGTCTGTCGTCTCTTGGACGATTTCGGGACCAGCAAGCTGTCTATCACCTGCGTCGGTCCAGCATAGGGGTGATCGGCACTTGCGTCCGTAAAGGGCTTCAAATGGCGCCACACCAATACTAGTGTGGTAGCTGTTGTTGTATGAAAATTTAACCAAAGGCAAATGCTTATCCCAGCTACCGCCCAAATCCATAACACACGCTCTCAGCATGTCTTCCAAAGTCTGTATCGTTCGCTCGCTTTGACCGTCAGTTTTCGGATGAAACGCAGTGCTCAGATTTAATTGCGAGCCAAAAGCTTCTTGGAAGGATTGCCAAATCCTTGATATGAACCTTCCGTCTCTATCAAAGATGATCGAGAGAGGCACTCCATGACGTGCGACGATCTCTTTCATGTATATTTCGGCCAACTTGCTCGTATTATCCTTCTCTCTGATAGGTAAGAAGTGTGCTGACTTCGTTAATCGATCCACTATTACCCAAATAGTGTCATGGCCTCCTGGCGTTCCTGGCAACTTTGTAATAAAATCCATGGAGATTTGTTCCCATTTCCACTTGGGAATCTCGGGTTGTTGCAGAAGTCCTGAAGGCTTCTGGTATTCCGCTTTCACCTTAGCGCATGTTAAACATTTGCTCACATAAACAGCAACATCGCCATTCATCCTAGGCCACCAATAATAATCTTTGAGATCCTGGTACATCTTATCCGCTCCCGGGTGGATAGAGTACCGCGACTTGTGAGCTTCATCGAAAATAACCTTCCTTAAATCACCAAACAGAGGAACCCAAATCTTTTTCCCAAAACATAACGTTCCTTCCTCGTTTGGTACCAGTAGCTTCTCCATCCCACGGAGATATTCTTCTTCAAGGTTTCCTTCCTTGAGAGCTTCTCTTTGCGCGGCACGAATGCGCAAGGAAAGATCGGTTCGGATAATCATTTCTAAAGCCCTAACCCTTATGGGCTTGATCCTCTCCTTTCGACTTAGGGCGTCGGCAACCACATTCACCTTCCCTGGATGATACTTTATCTCACAATCGTAATCGTTCAGCAACTCAACCCATCGTCTCTGCCTCATATTCAGCTCCTTCTGGTTGAATATGTGTTGTAGGCTCTTGTGATCTGTAAAGATTGTACACTTTGTACCATAAAGGTAGTGTCTCCAGATCTTTAATGCAAATACCACTGCGCCAAGTTCCAAATCATGTGTGGTATAGTTCTTTTCGTGCACTTTCAGTTGTCGTGATGCGTAAGCAATAACCTTTTGGCGTTACATCAACACACAACCCAATCCTTGACGTGAGGCGTCACAGTATACCACGAAATCATCTGTACCTTCCGGTAGTGCTAAGATTGGCGCATTGCAGAGCTTATCCTTCAATATCTGGAACGCTTCTTCCTGTTTGATTCCCCAATCAAACTTCTTATCTTTCTGCGTGAGGAGCGTCAATGGTTGAGCGATCTTTGAAAAATCCTCAATGAACCTTCGATAGTAGCCAGCCAAACCCAAGAACTGTCAAATATCGGTTGGCGTCTTTGGCGTTTCCCAATTCTTGATCGCCTCGATCTTTGTGGGATCAACATGGATTCCATCTCCATTAACCACGTGTCCAAGAAACTGGACTTCGCATAGCCAAAACTCGCACTTAGAGAGTTTGGCATATAGCTGTTCTTTCTTTAGCAGCTCCAAGATAGCTCTTAAATGCTGTTCGTGCTCAGCCTTTGTCCTTGAATAAATCAAGATGTCATCGATAAACACAATCACGAACTTGTCCAAGTACGGCTTGCAAACTCTATTCATCAAGTCCATAAAGACTGCAGGTGCGTTTGTCAAACCAAACGGCATAACAAGGAACTCGTAGTGTCCATAACGAGTTCTGAAGGCTGTCTTCGGGATACTCTCCTCTTGTATCCTTAACTGATGGTATCCAGATCGAAGATCGATCTTTGAATAAAAGCTTGAGCCTTGCAGTTGATCAAACAGATCATCAATCCTTGGCAGAGGGTATCTATTCTTGATCGTCAGCTTGTTCAGCTCCCGGTAGTCGATGCACATTCGAAAGCTACAGTCCTTCTTCTTGACAAACAGGACCGGAGCTCCCCAAGGCGAGAAGCTTGGTCGGATAAATCCCTTGTCTAACAACTCTTGAAGTTGTGTCGACAGTTCCTGCATCTCAGACGGAGCAAGTCTATAAGGTGCCTTAGCCACAGGCGCGGCGCCTGGAACTAAGTCAATGCGGAACTCTACTTGTCTCTGAGGTGGCAGTCCAGGTAAGTCCTCTGGGAAGACTTCTGGATATTCCCTCACGACAGGGATGTCTTCTATTCTCGGCTCAGCAGCCTTCTTATCCACAATGTGTGCCAGGAAGGCAACACATCCCTTCTGCAAACACTTTCGCGCTTTCAGGCAGCTGATAATCCTTAACGGCGTATCACGCTTCTCCCCGTGAACCACAATTGTTTCGCCATCTTCGGTTGGGATACGAACGACCTTTTCGTGACAAACTATTTCTGCCTTGTTGCTTGATAACCAATCCATTCCTACCACCACGTCGAAGCTTCCCAACTGGACTGGTAGTAGATCCAAAGCAAACTCACGCTCTCCCAATTCGATCACACAACCTCTGATTACTTCATTGGCTTCTACTAACTTCCCATTCGCCAATTCGATTGAGTAGGGGATATCTAACTTACTAGCGGCTAAACCAAGCATATTCTTAAACTCTAACGATACGAAGCTATAATCGGCACCAGTATCAAATAAAACGGATGCATAGCGTTGGTTTACAGGGAACGTACCAGTAACGACATTGGGGTCCAGGCGCGCTTCCCTCGCTTCGATTTGGAACACTCTTCCGCGGGCTTGGTTTAACTCTGGGCAGTTCCTCTTAAAGTGCCCGATATCACCACAGTTGAAGCATCCAAGTCTTTGCCCGTTTCCACCTCCATTTCTAGCTTGATTATTCCTTTGGTTATGATTCACGGCACCCGCTTGGTTAGCATTGTTGCCTCGATTCCCATTACCTCCATTGTTTCCTTGTGGGCCATTTCCATTCCCACCCCGGTTGTTATTTCTGTTTCCGGATCCTCCCTGGCCTCCCTGGCCAGCAGTGGCCCAACAAGTGTCCTTCAAGTGACCCGGCTTTCCACATGCTTCGCATACTTTCACACTACAATGGCCAGTATGGTGGCGTTGGCAGGTATTACACTTGGGCTGGGTGCCCATATATCCTTTTCCTTTCTTTCCACTACCAGCTGTAGCCTGAGCTGGCGTGCCTGATCCTCCTTTCTTAACAACCACACTGGCGCCCTGCTTGAAGTTTGAGAACTTCCGTTTATTACCTCCTGATGACTCGATGTGAGTCTCTTTCTTCTTAGTCTCAGCATCACCAAACTTATTCAGGCGAATAGCCTCTTCTGTGAGAGCCACGCTCAAATCGATTGCCTCAGTAATTGTCGCAGGCTTGGATGAGGTCACCATGCTTATGATTTGAGGAGCTAATCCCCAAATGAAACGTTCAATCCGCTTGAACTCCGGAGTGACCATGTAGGGTATCACATGCGATAAGTCATGGAACCTTTGAACGTATTCTGCGATCTTTGGGCCTTCCATTTTCAAATGCCAGAACTCGGTTTCCAATCTTTGGATTTCCGCGCGAGAGCAGTACTTTTTGCGCATAAGTTCCTTCAGTTCGGTCCAGGTTAGCGCGTAGGCAGCAGCTTCACCAAGTGTCTGTACTTGCAAATTCCACCAAGAGAGGGCTCCATCCAAGAATAGCCCCGAGATATAGGTGACTTGCTGATCCAGTGCGCATTTGCTCATGCGAAGAACAGATTCAGTTTTCTCAGCCCAATGAACAAAGGCGACAGCACCTCCTGTGCCATCAAAGTTGAGCGGTTTGCAGTCTAAAAACTGCTTGTAGGTGCACCCTGCACATACATTATAACATGTGAACGGCATTAGCGTCTTTGCTATAGATATCCAATTAGGTCATGGTATGTCTAAATGACTCAGTATTACCATGAGGTGGATTGTTGTTGCCATTGTTGTTTGAGCTGCTTCCGCTGGGTCCTCCTTGCGAAGCGGCGTATTGTGCGATGGCAGCAGCGATGACTTGTTGGAGTTCTGCCTCATTGGTAGGCATGCGTGTCTCACGTCTTGGTGGCATCTTCTAAAAGATGGTTTACGTTGGTCAGGCCATAGTAAAGATCCCATGTTATAGTACGTAAGTCAGGTCATAATGTAGCGTATATAATGATAGTAATAGTACATAACATCTCATGTTATAATCATATCAATCACACAACATCCCATGTTACAAACATCAATCACACAACATCCCATGTTACAAACATCAATCACACAACATCCCATGTCACAGAATATAAATAACCAAATCAAGCATCAAGTATGATGAGAATACTGTGATTGCCATATATTGAGACCACATAGTAAGCGTACAAGTACATCACAGTGTCACACACAACATCAGTCGACTAAGGGCTACATCACCCTAGTCCAAAAACTATATCAAATCAGTGTCAGTACATCAAATACATGTCAACAAAAGTCAAAATCATAATGTAGTCTCCAAAAATGCTGTGCAGTCAAAAGCAATCGCCGTCTTCTCACCAGCGTCTACCCATACGGTACTGAAGAGCTCTACACGGATGGCGGTGGAGGAGGGGGAAAGTGAGTGTAAAACAAGCGACGCAAATGGAGCCAGTCCTCCTCCATGGCTCTTTGGGTACGCAACCAAGAAGCAACCTGCTGCTCAAGTGCCAAAAGGCGTGCAACATAGTCAGGTAACAATGGTCGAGGGTGCTGCAAAGGAGAGTGGGTCTGACCCTGACACTGCACGGCGGCGGCTGGGCTCTCTCAAGCTCCTGAATGCGCCGTGTGTGTGCCTCGTGCTGGGCGACAAAAAACATCAGAACGTCCTCAATAGTATACCCCATATGGAAAGAATGGTAGGGGTCGGTCGGTGGCATAGCAGAAGGTGACGACCAGAGAAACGGCTCACTGGTGGGATCAAAAGGTGCCACATGAAATGGAGAAACAGGGGGAAAAGTAGCAGACGGTGGTATAGCAGGGATAGATACCGGTACATGTCCAAAAGGGTGAGCCGAAGAACCCTCTCCAGGTCGTGCTGGAGGTGTAAACTGAGGGAAAGTAAAAGAGGTGTCAACGTGACGGGTGTCAGTGATTTGAGGGGGAATAGGTGGAACCTCATCATCAGAAGGAATCCACCCATGCTGGGCGTGCTCATCTCGAGGGTCAATCTGTGCCTCAAAAAGTGCTCAATCAAACTGAACTGGCATAGGATCATGGTAAGGTGCAACAAGGGGGTCAACTGGTGCATCAGCAATAAGTGGGGGATCAACAAGATCAGCAGCAATGACATGATCGCCCTCCAACAACGGAGCATCTATAGGGTGATCATCAATAGGTGGGTCAGCAATGACAGGATCAATAGGCATGCCAGCATGAGCAGGGTCATGCTCAAGCACTGGGTCAGGAGCAGCCACTGGCTCAAGGGCCATGGCAGGCTCGGGATCATCAAAGGCCATCTCAAAATCAAACTCAGGGTCGATGGGATCAACTGGGTCAACTGGGTCGACTGGATCCTCCATAGGCTGATCCATGGGTATAAACTCTATATCCTGATCTGAGTCGAATCCTGGGGGAAAGACAGGATCGGAATCCTCCACATCATCGTGGTCGAAAGTAAAACTAGGAATAGGGGCAACAGAGGATGCCTGGTCGGGATCAGATCCATGTGAGAAGTGCTGCGCACTCTGGGTGTGTGAAGGTGCGGAGGCCACAGACTCGAAAGAGTCTGGGACCGGTGAGTGAGCAGGTGACTCCTCGGCGGGAGCATCTGCGATCATCAAGAGATCACCAGCAGCAAGAAGGGCCTCGCCCGGAACATCCTCCTCTAAGGGCTCGTCATCAAACAGATCGACGTCATCATCAACGTCGGCGTCGAGAAGCAAATCGTAAGCAGGGTATGAAGCAAGCGGTATGGGAGCAGGGATCTCCACTAACGGTAGGTCCCCGGCCAAAGGGCCATCAGCGAGCTCATCAGCACCATCAGGTAAAGCAAAGGGCTGAAAGTCGTCCTCGTCAGTGCTAGTAATGTCAGATGTGTGGACCTCGTGCTCTGAAGACTCTAGGTCATCTGATACTATAGGTCTAGGTCCTGTGGTGTCTGAGTCACCTGTGCCAGAGGTGTCCATGGTGTCTGTAACATAAACACAAACATGCACAAATAGTCAATCATACAATCAAATAATCACATAAGTCACCAAGTAAGCATTCAAGTAATTCTCCTAGTCTCACTAGCCTCCCAGCCTCTCAGACTGCTACTCCTAGTCTCACTAGCCAATTCTCCTAGTCCCACTAGCCAATTCTCCTTGTCCCACTAGCCAATTCTCCTAGTCCCACTAGCCAAATTCTCCCAGCCTCTTAGACTGCTCTTCCTAGTCTCACTAGCCAACTACCTCGATCTCCCAGACCGAGCCTCGGCCTCCAAGACCGAGCCTCAGCCTTCAAGACTGAGCCTATAAATAATAAATAAAATGTGCGCAACATTTGTTTATAAAAACATTTTGGATCTGGACTTAAGTGGTATGCAGTAAAAAAAATGTTTTCGTGAGAGCCCTAGTGATCATAGTCTAGACTCGAGAAAGAATCCTAGTTCGCTATGATCAGAGCTCTGATACCAAGCTGTCACACCCTGGCTTTGCGGAAGCGTGGTTAATTTGGTGTGACTTCTTAATACCATAGCTTAACCATAACAAAGCTATATGAAATAAAATCATGCAAGATCATCCATTCGATTAAGTTTTAAAAACCAAATACAATAACACTGTCTTAACGGAAACACATCCTAACGACATAAACATTGTTCAATAAACACGACATAAGCATAGTTTAAGGACTGCGACTTGTCCAGGAAAGAGTCACATTCCCTAAACCCGGATGACCTCGTAACTAGTGCAGCGGGAAAACGTGTCATACCGCGCCAGATCCTTTAATTCCCTGAAATACATGTAAGTTGAAAAATCAACAATAATGTTGAGCGAGTTCATGTGTAAGTGAGTAAATAAACCTTTGTAAGTATAAAAATAGTCTTGGTATGTAACAAATAAGGGAATTGAGATCACCAATGGTTTGCAAGGCCACTGATATATGTGAAGTGCAAATAGGGAGACTCAAACCTAGCAGATTTATGCGCGTTGGGCACAAAGTCACCCCGAGGTCCGTTTCTAGTTTGGCCTGGGGCTGGGCTCGCTACACCCAGATAGATCTACCGCTCCTGTACGTTGGTCCCACCATGAGGACTAATGGCCTCATAATGCTCATACCCACTCACATGATCTAAGTAGTAAACCTCCTTACGCTAACCATACCGTGTATAAAGTACTTGTAATCAAAGTAACATGTATTTCACCCCCGCAGTTAAAAACTGAAAACAGTTAAGAGAAAAGGGGGACATGAACTCACAGTGGTGCGTCTCTACCAAGTATGCCTCCAAATCAAGCAGCTAGGTGACGACCTACACGTACTGATTCTATTAGACGGACGGCCGTGCCTTGGCTTTATGGTTTAAGTTTTTGGGAAATAGTTAGGCAACTATTTCGTGTTTACATTCTGTATATACTTGGTAGTCATTTTCCTTCCCAAGGATGGGGGATTTAATACATGCGTGTTCGTATGCTTTTGAAATATATTATTAAGTCTCACTTAAAATATATTTTATTTCTAACTCCAAAATATAAATATTCTTCTCAAAAATATTATATTTTAATACATGTGATTTTCCCAAAATAATACTTAGTAATATTATTTTTACCCTAAAATAATATTTACGTAGTTCACAAAATAATCATAAACACTTATACAGGTGATGTTGTGAAAAGTATATACTAAATATATATATGTATCACGTTTTATTTTGTGAAATCCCACCTCCAGTATTTTGTAAATAAAGTCGTGGCGAAATCTATAATTTGAAAACAAGTCGACAAGTATCTCTAACGCCTATAGTGAAAATAATTCTAAGGGTTAGGTTTTTAGAAAAATTTCGCCAGATTTTCCTCTGTAACTGGAGGTGGCCACGCTTTTAAGCGTATCATTTTCTTTTATAAATCAAACCAACCATTTTTATCATTCAACCAAAACAATGTTCAAACCACAAACTAGTCAAAATATATATAAATCGCAAAAATACATGAACTTGTGGTTTTTCCAAAATATGTAGTAGCTTTCCTTCATTTTTAATGGATCTTTATATAAAACAATCCGATTTTTGTAAAAACCTCGTTTTTAGGGAAGTTCCGTCTTTTCAACTTCTCGTCATCTTTTTCAAAAATAGTTATTTTGTCGAAACTTTGTGTTACACAAGTGTTTACACACTTGTGTGTTCTAAAAATCTTTCGTGTTAGTGTAAGATCCGTCTTTAGAAAACATGATTTCTTTGATACTTGGTTCTTTGAAAATATGATTTTTGTGAGGTTAGATGCTTGGTTAATTGAGCAAATGTATGAACAATGAATGAATGAAATGAATGATGAACACAAGGATTTATACGAGGAAAAAGCCCTTGATCAATGAATGATCTCCGGCATAAAAAACCTCGGGTGATGGAAACTACCGATCACCAACTATATTCAACAAATTAAGTTTACAACTTCGGATGATAATAAGCTTGGTACAATGATTGCTAAAGTGTTAGTGTGTGTAATCGCCAATAGTTTGAAGAGAATTCGAGTTTTAGAGTTGTGTGTATGTGTGTGTCACTAATATTACTAAGTAAAGCTTGTTATCCCCTTTAAAATTAGAAAATATATAAGTAACAATATATCCGAATTTGGTGCTATCTCCCCCACGATCACCACAACGGTCACGGAGCTATTGCATGTGCATAAATGTCAAGCATATTCCTCTGGAATCTCGGTGTGGCCAAGTCTCATTCGAATACACCTGCAAAACAAGTTTAAAAACAATGGACACAATTGTTAGTTTAGAATAATAATGAGGATCCTGGATCCTTAGCTTTCCTGTATCATCTCCTGAGGATCCTCGATCCATACTAAACTAAGGATCCATGATCCAGGCTACACTTGAGGATCCGTGATCCACATGCTATAGAATTATGTCCCTAACAATTGCCCCCAAACATGACTAGTTGATATCCGATTAGATAGTCATGTTTTAACAATTTTAGGACTAGCCGTTGCAAGTGGATATAGACGTTACAGTGCTGATGTCAGTGATAGTCATCCGCTGCAACAATAATCATTATAAATAGGTTAGAGATAAGGATTGAAATCTGCATTTATATTCGAGATCCTCCCATTTAAATCCTCATTAGAAGATCTCATCAGGTATTTCCTTCTCTCTTTTCTCTAATTTTCTTCTTCCTGATCCTTTGTTCTTCAAATATCCATGGCAAAAATGAATACTTGTTCTTCTCCCGCCAAGAATCCTGAACACAATAGTCCATTAAAGAGTCAGGGTTTAACCAAAACCCCTTCAATGGAGCTTTGTCGATTCTCTGATCCTGAAGTTGATCAGTTACGCCTTTGTTTTCCTGATGGTACCATATTCCGGCCCTTTGATTCTTCAACCAAAAGCGACTGTATATCAGATGTCTGGATCACCTTCCCTGCAGCCCCTTTTCAGATAGGGTTTATATATCCTTTCCCTGTTCTCACAAAGGGTTTCTTCACACTTACCGGTTTATGCTACATCCAAGCTATGTCGATGGTGTGGAGAGTCCTATACACACTTGAGCACATTATAGAGCAGGAAGGTATAGACATAGGCATGTCTGAGTTGAGCCAACTGTACAACCTTGTAAGCCACGGTTCCTACCGATATATTTTCAAATCCAAATCCCAGCAGCCTCTTCCCATCCTTATAACCACCAAGAATGACACCAACTGGAGGAATCAATTCTTCTTCATGAGAAGGGATTCTATTCCAAACGGGAGTCATCTTCCTAAGAAGTGGAATACAGATGGTAGGATATGGGATCCTTAGATTAGGACAACGGTAAGAATCTTTCTCTTTTGTTGAGGATAACTGGTCCTTTATTTTTTGTCTATGCAACTATAACCTTGTCACATATTCAAGAATCACATGTTACCAAAGCAAGAGTAGAGGCTTTCTGGAAGCTTGATCCTGCTATCAGAACATTCCCACCAAAGTCAAAGGACCCAGAAGAAATTTCATCCACCTCCCACACCATGTCAAGTAAGTATCCATATATGTGTATATACAAACGTTTAATAAAATTAGAATATGAATACTTATCTTTGTATTATGCTTATAGCTGCCGGTAAATCATCCAAGTCTGCTTCCAGGTTCAGTGTTGCTGATCTCCAGGACATTGCATCCCCTCGGTCAATCAAGAAGGAGCTGGCTGCAAGCCAAAGCAATTCGGAGCCCAAGGGTATGAGCACCAGGGGTAAGGGAGCTAAAAGGAAGAAGACTGCTGAACCCACTGAAGGCCTCCCTCTCATGTAATGCCAGCTTCAAGAGTATGTCTTCGAGGTAAGGATATTGTATCCTGAAATTTGTACTTCCTTTGAGGATATAGGATCCTGAATGTTGAATTCCTTTTGTGCAGAAATTTGCTGACGTTCAGATCCTTCTTGATCAGCTGTCACACCCCGATATTTCCATGTATTACCGGTGGGCCTGATGGGGAGTATCGTGACGTAGTTGATATTATCATAGACAATTGATCACATTTTAATGCACAGCGGAAGTCCAAAAATATTATTACAAACCGAATTCGAAAGTATAATAAAATATTACACAACGGTTGTAAGCGGATCCACATGTGGATCTAAAACAGAAAATAAACATAGTTCAACAGACTTAAAGTATTGAGAGCTTGCAAGACTCTTTAACTAATACTCAGGAGATCCAGCACATTTCGTGTAGTACCTGGACTTAATCTTTTTGAAAAATACGTCAGTTTACACTGGTAAATACAATTATCTGACTCTTTTGAAAAGTGTTTATAAAATTGATTTGGATGCACAAGGCATAAAATGTTTTATAACTTGGGACAATTATTAAAATAATCTTGTATACAGATTTATATGTTTGTCGTCCATTCAGGGCCTAGTTAGAAGAGCCGAGACAAGATTAATAGACACACCACTAGTATAAGCCCACAAGAAGTTTCCTCACGAGTGAGATACCGTTTTACATACGCAACAGTCAGGTGTATGCCTACACCCCGTGCTTAAATCGTGGCCATTTCAAATGAATGAGCCGAGGATATCCAGGACACGGTCATTAACCCCCAAAAGGCTTTGCATCAAACAAGACAGATTAAAATGGGTTATGCAATTTATTAATCACAATCCGATTAAATGATTTCATACCCGACCAAGCGGTATTATTATAATACCGTATCCCAAGCCCGTATAAGGGAAAATAAGTTAAAAGTATTTACCTGAGCTAAATGAAATTTATTCTCAAGCGTATTTTCTAATCAGCAAGTACAGGGAGCTTTTACTGGGCTCCTAATCTGGAATGAAGGTTTTAATAACCTATCAGATTCCTAACGGGTCTTATTTAAGTTTTAACTTAGACCGGTTAGTTTTAATGAAAGGTTTACGGTTCAAAACGCAAGATTAAGCGAAGACCGGATTACAACATGACTTTGACCCGAAAAATATGAAGACTTGTATAAAATGGGTAAACTAATCACATTCTGGATTTTGAAGTAAAAATGATAAGATTTGACCCGTTTCGGATAATTTATGTAAACTAGTTACATAAACTGTACCGAACGCGTATATGCATAACGGGTAACCGAATGAGTCATGAACCAGTTCCATAAGTTATTATGCTTAAAATATGTTGTGATATCAGTAGGATATCTTCCATTATGCCCAAAACGAATTTAAAACCAATATAAGCGCCGTAAGGGTATTTTGTTCATTTTATAGTTTATAAAAGAGGTTTAATAATAAACTGAGAATCTGGTCTAAAACATTCTGTAAGAATATTTATTTTATGTTGTTATATCAGCAAGATATTATACATATGTGTTTTTAATCATTTATGGCCAAACTATGCACCGTAGGGGCATTTTGGTCATTTCACATATGCTTTTAAGGTTAAATTTGGAAATCTGAGTTCAAGACTCATACTAACTATTAAGGTGCAAAAATTTATTTTAAAATCAGTAGGTAAAAAGTCTTGAGCGTTAAATATGGTTTTAAACCATACTATGCGCTTAATAAGCGTAAAAGTCGGCATTTAATGATATATGAGATGTTTATAAAATTTTGAAGTCCTGATCAGTTTCTAAAGCTTAAAATATTTTATTTAACATATGAAATCAGTAGGAAAAGGTTTGGTATCTAAGTGAAAAGGGCATTATCGTCAATACCGAATTTACACTAGAACTCCATGTTATGATTAGTATAAAATTTGACAAAAATTTCCAAAAATCCCTAAATATTTTATCATAACAGTGGGTAGCAAGTTTGGTGCCAAAAATTGGGTTTAAATATGATTTATGCCAAAAATGGCATTTAATTAATAAAAAGCTTAAGTTTTACGATATCTTGCATATCTTTCATTTTAGACCAGAAACAGATGTCAAATTTTTAGGACATACTTATAAATCAGTAATGAAGATTTTTGTCCACTCACATTTCCAAAAATTTCGTTTTTATATCAAAAGGGAAAAATGGTCAATTTTAAACAAATAACGGAACATGCATGTAATCTATGATTTCTAAGGAACCATGTAGTATAACTTCAGAGAGTTATACTAACATATAATATGGTCCCAAAGGAACCCTAAGGCATAACTAAACTAAGCTAAATCGGGTCAGAACTGAAAGTCAAAGCAAAAGTCTACTTTTGCGACTTTCGGTTGCGAACCGAGCCTAAACTCAGAATTTTCGGGTTGAACATGCCTAAACATGTTCTTATATTATTTACCAAGTTATTTAAGTGTTAAAACATGTTCCATAACTTCTACATTATCAGTTATGAATTATTTTGTAAAAACTGACTCGTTTGACTTTTTGTTAAGTAGTTTGACCCGACAATTGACCAAGTAAATGTGATAATTAGTAGGTGCCCTTTTAAGGGTTTATTACCTACATAATTACCAACACATAGCCACTTTCAATTCGAATAATGGTTGGACCGTTAGTGATGAATCACAAAGTCAAAGCATCATTACGATAACTTTGACTTTCGGTCATTAAGCTAATGAAAACTTAACTATAGAGGCTAAGAACACTCACAATAGTCCTTAGCACGAAAATTGAACTAGAGAAAGCTTCCTAGAACAACAGGATGCTTCAGAGAGTGAGCTTTGAAGTGAAAGTGAATGTGTGCAAATGAACAATGAACATCAAGGCCCTTTATATAGGATTTTGGAGGCTCTAGGATCAATCCATCTATTTTTTGAGAGTAACCAGATGATCCCAAGTGTCCCTATGTCAGTGAAAACCATTTACAAGCCCCTGGTATCGCTCCGAACTCATGCAATGGCGGTGTAAGAGCTGCAACATGTAGCTGTCCAGTTTGGTGTCGCTGACACCTCTCTCGCGACCCGCGAAGACACAAGGGGGTGTCCTTCGCGTCCCGCGACAACCCTTAAATCCGGTAAAAAGTTTGAGAACTTTTCATTTTCAGTCCTTGGTTCATTTTAAGTTTAAATAACTTTCTTTTATTGCACTAATGACCCCCATAGTTAACTTTTAAGAGTTTTAGGTCCTAAAACAAACATCGTTAAGCTCCCGGTTAGTTACGAGATCACCCGAAATGTACTTATGTGCATCGAAACTCCACGAAATCATTATTCGTTTTACATGGGAGCATAATGAAGTATTACAAAGTCTCGGGATCGTTTAAAGGTCACTCAGAGGTAAGAATTAACATGTTGACACGTTTAACCCCTGTGCTTTGTAAAATTTTGATCTTTAAGCACAAACGGCTTTCAATGTTCGATAATTTATTTATGAAAGAATACGAACGTCGTGTGAGGTCACTAAGAGGCTCAAGTTTGGCATGTTGACACTTTTGATCCTTCTACACACATACTTTCTTTGTTTGTCATCTTTAGTCCCTCGAATTTAAATTATTACACGTTTAAAGTTCATGACACGTGTCTTTATTATATTGGACATGATTTTGCGAGGTGTTACATCCTCACCCCCTTAAAAGAAATCTCGACCTCGAGATTTACTGAAACAAATGAGGGTATTTCTGCTTCATTGTGGACTCAACCCCCCACGTGTATTCTGGGCCTCTACGGGCATCCCATTTTACCTTTACTATCGGCACGTGCTTCCTTCGACGCTTCTTAACATGTCGATCCTCAATCGACAATGGTTTTTCGATACATTTCAAACTCTCGTCAATCTGCACGTCCTTATGCGACATTGCTAGAGATTCATCGGCTAGACATTTCTTTAAATTACAGATGTGGAACACATTATGTATCCCACTGAGCTCTTCGGGTAAATTTAGCTTGTAAGCTACCATTCCAACACGTTCAATAATTTATTCAGAGGTTTATTATGGAATCATCATTTTTGACGATTCATTAACCATGGTAATATAAACCATATTTGGTTAATTTGATTATCAAGTTTTTATTTTAAACTTTTCGTTATAATTAATCCCAGTTATAATTATTAAGGATATTAGAGTGGCACAAAAGGACTAGTCACAAGTACAGTTTTAGTTCATAAGCCATGATCTCGTAAGATCGGGGCGTTAAGGTTTAAACATAGTTCATCACCTTTCTTGACTGAGAGTCATAGTCTACAACTGCCTTTTGTCTTATAGGACAATAAGTGTGGCCCGTAGGCACTTCATCACTAATGGATGTTTAATATATGATTATCTTAATTGATGATTTGAACCCATGATTTCTAGGTCATTAGGCTAGATAAGGAATTTGGGTGAATCCAATTTGAAGATGACATGTGTGACTTTATCGAATCACATTTGCCAGGAGTGTTAACATGTTTTCAGATGTTAACCAGGATTTGAATCTTTTAAATAGGTTTTACCATCATGGCCATGTCTAAAATGATATATAGGCTAGGTTATACCTTTAAGATTCCTTTTAATAATTAATGGCAGATCAATTGTAAATTGGAATGATATTTGATTTGTTTCATATAATATGTGCATATATGTAATGAAAAATGAATTTTAAAATAAAAAATTCCATAAATTGAAAGAAGTACAATAACTTGCCCTAAACGGGACTTTTAATTAAATAACTTGTCCACACACGGACTAAAATAAGAAATACAAGTCCACGCAGGGACCAAATACATAAATAAGATGTCCACCCTGGGACTTAATTGAAATTTAAGAATTACAAAACAACAAAAAGGATTTTTAATAATCCTTCTTCTTCTTCTTCCCCTTTTATAAGGTTTTCCAAACCATTTAGCAGACCTCGGCGGCTCCTACGCTCTTCGTTTACCTGTTGCTCCACCTCGTACAACCGCTGAAGGATTTCCTGCTGCTGTGGTGGTTGGATTTGTGGTGGCTGCGGCGGCTACTGCTGCTGTGGTTGAGGAGGTGGTGGGTATTGATACCCATAAGTAGGGTACCCAGTTGGGTACGTAGCTGGATAGGGTCCAGGGTAGAGAGCATTGTAGTTTGCTGCTTCAAGGTACGGGTCAACGACAGGGGCATTGTTGTAATTATAACCCGAGTAAGCTTGCGGCTCAAACGGGTTGTACCCGGCTGCACCTGGGTACGATGGGATTGGGTTATCATAACCCATGTGTGGTGCTGGTGCGAATGGTGCAGAGTCGACTTCAGAAACTGGATTTGAAGGCCCACCCATTTGTGGGTCTTTATACAACGGCGGGTAGTTGCTGTTGCTGGAGTGTTGGGGGGTCCTGAATTGAAAACCCCCATGCACGGACATCCGTGCACCTCTTCTTCGCCTCGGTGGTTCTGGAGGCAGTTGTTGTTCTAGCGGTGGCGGTGGCGTGACTGCCTCAAAATGTGGGTCCTCAGAGGGGACCTGATGGTGTGGTGGTGAGTAGCGGTGAGGGGGAGTATACTCCCACTTGTATGTAGCCCATCTTTCAGCAAAAATGTATGGGCCTCTGTAAGGCGAACCATGAAAGGATGATCCGCTAGAAATCTCAATGGGATGCATGGGCGTCCCAGATGGTGGCATTTTTGGATCTGGATCTTCATCCACATCCATATCCTGTATCTCAAGATAGTGGTCAGCCGGTCCTAAAGGGTTTGGACCCTCTGGTTCTTGTACCTGGTTCATCAGGTTGAACCGGCTTTGGAAATAGGGAGTTGGGTTCTGGAAAGAATTGTGAGAACCCGAACGCTACAACGGGATAAAAGAATGATGCGAATCATGGGGTTCTTCTTCTTGTTGTGGCCCGAACCCATGGTGGTAGGACGGCGAGGAACTAAGTTAGACTGAGCGTCTCGCGGGCTCCAAGTAAGTTCTCCAGTCTTCGTGAGGACTAGAGCTAAGGGTTGCTGATGGAGTGCGCCGGTGTGATGGCCCGACTTCATGGTCGTTTCTAGCAGTCATTGGGGCCTTTCCTCTTCCACCTCTTCCTCTAATTCTTGGCGGCATTTTGTCTTTCATCCTGTCAAAACAAAAGAAAACAACAAAGGAAAAAAACCAATTAAGATTAGTATTAATCCTAAGTTGTTTGCCTAGACTCGGAAGTCAAGGAATGTGCAACTGTGTCATTGAGATTAAACACAAAAGGCTAGTGTTTAATTCACTCAATGTTGGCTCTGATACCAACCAGTCACACCCCGATATTTCCACGTATTACCGGTGGGCCAGGTGGGGAGTATCGTGACGTAGTTGATATCATCATAGACAATTTATCACAGTTTAATGCACAGCGGAAGTCTAAAAATATTATTACAAACCGAATTCAAAAGTATAATAAAATATTACACAAAGGTTGTAAGCAGATCCACAGGCGGATCTAAAACAGAAAATAAACATAGTTCAACAGACTTAAAGTATTAAGAGCTTGCAAGACTCTTTACCTAATACTCAGGAGATCCAGCCCATTTCGTGTAGTACCTACACTTAATCTTTTTGAAAAATACGTCAGTTTACACTAGTAAATACAATTAACTGACTCTTTTGAAAAGTGTTTATAAAATTGATTTGGATGCACAAGGCATAAAATGTTTTATAACTTGGGACAATTATTAAAATAATCTTGTATACAGATCTATATGTTTGTCGTCCATTCAGGGCCCGGTTAGAAGAGCCGAGACAAGATTAATAGACACACCACTAGTATAAGCCTACAAGAAGTTTCCTCACGAGTGAGATACCGTTTTACATACGCAACTGTCAGGTGTATGCCTACACCCCGTGCTTAATTCGTGGCCATTTCAAATGAATGAGCCGAGGATATCCAGGACACGGTCATTAACCCCCAAAAGGCTTTGCATCAAACAAGACAGATTAAAAAGGGTTATGCAATTATTAATGATAATCCGATTAAAGGATTTCATACCTGACCAAGCGGTATTATTATAATACCGTATCCCAAGCCCGTATAAGGGAAAATAAGTTAAAAGTATTTACCTGAGCTAAATGAAATTTATTCTCATTCGTATTTTCTAATCAGCAAATACAGGGAGCTTTTACTGGGCTCCTAATCTGGAATGAAGGTTTTAATAACCTATTAGATTCCTAACGAGTCTTATTTAAGTTTTAACATAGACCGGTTAGTTTTAATGAAAGGTTTACGGTTCAAAACGCAAGATTAAGTGAAAACCAGATTAGAACATGACATTCACCCGATAAGTATGAAGACTTGTATAAAATGGGTAAACTAATCACATTCTGGATTTTGAAGTAAAAATGATAAGGTTTGACCCGTTTCAGCTAATTTATACAAACTAGTTACATAAACCGTACCGAACGCGTATATGTATAACGGGTAACCTAATGAGTCATGAACAAGTTCCATAAGTTATTATGCTTAAAATATGTTGTGATATCAGTAGGATATCTTCCATTATGCCCAAAACGAATTTAAAACCTATTTAAGCCTCGTAAGGGTATTTTGTTCATTTTATGGTTTATAAAAGAGGTTTAATAATAAACTGAGGATCTGGTCTAAAACATTCTGTAAGAATATTTATTTTATGTTGTTATATCAGCAAGATATCATACATATGTGTTTTTAATCATTTATGGCCAAACTATGCATTGTAGGGGCATTTTGGTCATTTCACATATGCTTTTAAGGTTAAATTTGGAAATCTGAGTTCAAGACTCATACTTACTGTTAAGGTATAAAAATTTATTTTAAAATCAGTAGGTAACAAGTCTTAAGCGTTAAACATGGTTTTAAACCATACTATGCGCTTAATAAGCGTAAAAGTCAGCATTTAACGATATATTAGATGTTTATAAAATTTGGATGTCCTGATCAGTTTCTAATGCTTAAAATATTTTATTTAACATATGAAATCAGTAGGAAAAGGTTTGGTATCTAAATGATATGTAAAACTCATTTTATTAGTGAAAAGGGCATTCTCGTCAATACCGAATTTACACTAGAACTCCATGTTATGATTAGTATAAAATTTGACAAAAATTTCAAAAATCCCTAAATATTATATCTTAACAGTGGGTAGCAAGTTTGGTGCCAAAAATTGGGTTTAAATATGATTTATGCCAAAAATGGCATTTAATTAATAAAAAGCTTAAGTTTTACGATATCTTGCATATCTTTCATTTTAGACCAGAAACAGATGTCAAATTTTTAGGACATACTTATAAATCAGTAATGAAGATTTTTGTCCACTCACATTTCCAAAAATATCGTTTTTATATCAAAAGGGAAAAATGGTCAATTTTAAACAAATAACGGAACATGCATGTAATCTATGATTTCTAAGGAACCATGTAGTATAACTTCAGAGAGTTATACTAACATATAATATGGTCCCAAAGGAACCCTAAGGCATAAGTAAACTAAGCTAATTCAGGTCAGAACTGAAAGTCAAAGCAAAAGTCTACTTTTGTGACTTTCGGTTGCGAACCGAGCCTAAACTCAGAATTGTCGGGTTGAACATGCCTAAACATGTTCTTATATTATTTACCAAGTTATTTAAGTGTTAAAACATGTTCCATAACTTCTACATTATCAGTTATGAATTATTTTGTAAAAACTGACTCGTTTGACTTTTTGTTAAGTAGCTTGACCCGAAAATTGACCAAGTAAATGTGATAATTAGTAGGTGACCTTTTAAGGGTTTATTACCTACATAATTACCAACACAAAGCCACTTTTAATTCGAATAATGGCTGGACCGTTAGTGATTATTCACAAAGTCAAAGCATCATTACGATAACTTTGACTTTCGGTCATTAAGCTAATGAAAACTTAACTATAGAGGCTAAGAACACTCACAATAGTCCTTAGCATGAAAATTGAACTAGAGAAAGCTTCCAAGAACACCAGGATGCTTCAGAGAGTGAGCTTTGAAGTGAAAGTGAAAGTGTGCAAATGAACAATGAACATCAAGGCCATTTATATAGGATTTTAGAGGCTCTAGGATCAATCCATCTGTTTTTGGAGAGTAACCAGATGATCCTAAGTGTCCCTATGTCAGTGAAAACCATTTACAAGCCCCTTATATCACTCAGAACTCATGCAATGGCGGTGTAAGAGCTGCAACATGAAGTTGTCCAGTTTGTTGTCGCTGGGATCTCTCTCGCGGCCCGCGAAGACACCAGGGGGTGTCCTTCGCGGCCCGCGACAACCCTTAAATCCGGTAAAAAGTTTGAGAACTTTGCATTTTTAGTCGCTAGTCCATTTTAAGTTTAAATAACTTTCTTTTATTGCACTAATGACCCCCATAGTTAACTTTTAAGAGTTTTAGGTCCTAAAACAAACACCGTTAAGCTCCCGGTTAGTTACGAGATCACCCGAAATGTACTTATGTGCATCGAAACTCCACGAAATCATTATTCGTTTTACATGGGAGCATAATGAAGTATTAAAAAATATCGGGATCGTTAAAAGGTCACTCAGAGGTAAGAATTAACATGTTGACACGTTTAACCCCTGTGCTTTGTAAACTTTTGATCTTTAAGCACAAACGGCTTTCCACGTTCGATAATTTATTTATGAAATAATACGAACGTCGTGTGAGGTCATTCAGAGGCTCAAGTTTGGCATGTTGACACTTTTGATCCTTCTAAACACATACTTTCTTTGTTTGTCATCTTTAGTCCCTCGAATTTAAATTATTACACGTTTAAAGTTCATGACACGTGTCTTTACTATATTGGACATGATTTTGCGAGGTGTTACATCAGCATGTGGCTGAAGCTGAGCAGAAGATCCTTGATATCCAAAAGATTGCACTAGCCAAAGACAAGAAGACCTCCTCACTTGAAAAGGACAACAACACCCTGAACGAGGAGTAGATTCTTGCCGAGATCACAGCCAACAAGGAGAAGGCAGAGATCATGGATGGAGCCAAACTGTCTGCTACTATCACAATGCTGAAGATCAAGCTCCAAATGGCCAAAGAAGCTGCTGATCCTTCTTTTGACAGGTCTGCATGGGACTTGGAGGCTTGGGAAAAAAGGCTGGCTGAGCTTGGAGATGAGGATGAACCTGAGGAGGTGCTAGCTCTTGAAGCCGGAGGTGATGTCAAGGATCCTGAGGAGGCAGCGGTCAAGGTGGTGATGAAGCAGCGAAGGTGTAAGCTGCACAAATGGGCGATGATGGATATTTCTAGACGTGGCCGGAGCCTATTTTTTATGGTTTGGTAGTTTGTTTTGTGGTTATGGTGTTTTGAACAATGTTGGTCTATAATAATTTGAACAATAGTTTTTAGGGTTAAGGATCACTGATCCTTAGGACAATAGGGGGTAGCAAAGGTGGATGGGTCCTTCTGTTTGTAGAGGATGAAGCCTTTGATGCCCCTCGCCTTTTATTTCCTGCACTTTATGAACCTTTAGTATGGACACCCTTTGCCAACCCCCAAGTGGACGGGCCACGTTTTGCTGGTAGAAACTTGGGTTGGCAATTTTAACAACCTTTTAAAGGGTTAACATGATAAATAAATAAAACTTTAACTCTTGGCTATTTCTGTGTTGTTGATTTTGTGTTGTTTCATGTACATTTATTTGTCAATTGTCATTGCATAATTTTAGAATTTACAAGTTATTGGCAAAATATTAAATGAATGCCAAAATCAGTTTGTATCAAAGGATTTAGGATGTGATCAAGGATCACATATCCTCTAATCAAAAGGTTTTTAAAAAATTAGATGATCTAGGATCATATATCCTGTTGTCAAAGGATAAGGGTAATATTAACAAACCATTAATAAGGCTAAGGTAAATAAGGATCATACCAGAGAATCCAAGCTAGGATTCTGTATCCTTAACACTTACAACATTGTCAAAATATGAGAATCATCAGAAAGTTAGGATCCTGGATCCTTAACTGTTTAGCTTTGGAAACCTGTAATAATAGATCACTTGGGACTAAGCCAATCATCATAGAAAGAAAACATTAGTAACTGGGGACTAGCCCAAAAATTTGGGGACAAGCCCAAAATTGGGGACAAGCCCAAAACTGGGGACAAGCCCAAAACTGGGGACAAGCCCAAAGAATCTTGTGTAAACTGGAGTATGGCCCGAACTGGCGACTATCCAAACTTAGTGACATGAAGATGCCAAAACCTTAGTTAACGTGAAAACATTAGAAACCTTAGGAACAGATGTATGGTACGTCTACCATTATACTTAGGATCCTAAATATAGCTAGTACAATGAAATTGTCAGCCCCTAAAGCGGGTACGGGTCCCATTGCCTCTAACTGCACTAGGATAATCATGCGCAACTGGCGAAGGTGTAAGAACCTGATTCGTAGAAGGTAATAGATACCCTAAACTGGGGACAAGCGTGAATACTGGGGATATACCCAAAGACTTAGGAGATTTTATTGAATACTTGATCCTTTGTCAAAGATACACCTGTTAGGGGAGGATTTTCTAACAATTAGTGATCCTTACTTGTTATCCTAATTAATGATCCTTACTTCTATGACAGATAGTGATCCTCAGAAGAGCTTCAGGATCATGGATCACTTTAAGGATCCTCATACTAATGATTGTTTGTTTATGTTCCGTATTATTTTGCAGGAGTAACCAGCTTGACTTGGTCTTGGCAACGTTACTATGGAATATTCCACAGGTATTTCGCACACGTTTGACTGGAAATGGACGTTGTGGAGAACGTGGGAGCTTGGCACAAAAGTCGGATAGTTTGTTAGTGTAGTTAACTTCTATTTTTAAAGGGGTGACGAGCTAGAATTAGAACACTTAGCCATTTTCAGCTACACACACTCTCATACAATCGCACTCTTGAAACTCTCGACGAACACTTATTAGTTTTCATTCATTTTCACACATTTCACCATAGTGATCCTTGTACCTAGCTCGTTACTATCCGAAGTTGTATACATTTATTGATTTATTTAAGCTTGGTGATCGGTAGTTTCCATCACCCGGGGTTTTTTGTGCCGGAGATCAACTCTTGATCAAGGGCTTTTTCCCCGTACAAATCCTTGTGTCGTTTGTGCAATTTACGTTGAAGTGATCCTTATCATTGTTCTATATTCAAAGCATCATTCCCTGTAACAGAGAGTTTGGTTGCATTATCCTCATTAGATTTTTTGACCAAAACAGTTTGGCGCCCACCGTGGGGCAATTGGTGCTTCATTCTTAGAAAAATTCGTATTTCTGTGCTTATTTCAGTTCACTACAACCAAGCAAATGGCTTCCTCAGTGAAGAATGCTTCAAATTTGATGCCCTCATTCAGTTCTTCACAAGGCATTCCCCCTTTGCCTCCACCACCTTCTGGATCCCAGAAGAATGCTGAGAATGCTGCGAAGAAACCAACTCCCGTTTTCTCAAAACCTCCAACTTCTTCTGCTTCCTACACTCCCACTACTAGTGACATGTTTACTTTGATTTTGCAGATGAAGGATCATATACAGCAACAGGATAAGACCAATGAAAGGATTCTTAAAGAAATCAGAGATCTCAAGAAACAAAAGAAAACGGCAGAGGATCATTCCCCACTGATGCCCAGATCTTTGAATTTTGATACTCCGGTGATTACTTCTCAGCCATCAGTGGTTCCAGATGTTCAATATGTGGGTGGACCAAAAGGAGTGCACTATGGAACAACAACAGTGACCCAGGCATCGGGTTCCTATTTCCAGCCAGCGGGATCCTATCCTCAGCATATGGGATCCCTCACGAATTCAGGAGGATACTCAGGAACGCAGCAGATTCAAGGATCCTCCTTTGTTCCAGGATCATCCCAGGTTCACGGATCCTCCATTGTTCCAGGATCATCCCAGATTCAAGGATCCTCCTTTGTTCCAGGATCATCCCAGGTTCAAGGATCCTCCATTGTTCCAGGATCATTCCAGGTTCAAGGATCCTCCTTTGTTCCAGGATCGTCCCAGTTTCAGGGATCCTTCCAGATGCCAGGATCCTTGAGGAGTTTGCAAACAGGAAATTCAGATGTCCATCAGGGAGATTTTATTCCAATGTAGACCAATGCTTCTACTGGTCCTTCGATCATTCCAGAGCCCCAACAATATGGATTAACATCCATTCTTCCTAATTTGAATCCAATGGGAGGTAACACTTTTAATAATTCTTATACTACTAAACATGGCCTTATGCAGGATCCAGGTATCAATCATGCCATGGCCAGAGAATTGCAGAAGTTGAAGGATATGATATCAAGTGTTCCAGGAGTGGTCAAACCTATCCCAGAGATCGCAGATGGGAGCCACAAGATATCTCGTTTTGCACCACCAATCTGTGATGCTGAGATACCCAAGAGGTTCCATGTCCCAACTATGAAGCTGTATGATGGTTCGACGGATCCTGAAGAACACATAGCACAATACAGGGAGAGGATGGAGATCAATCCAATCCCAGAAAGGTTAAAGGAAGCATGCCTGTGCAAGGGATTCGGATCCACTCTTACTGGATCAGCTCTCAAATGGCTGCTAAGTCTTCCCCCCTACTCTATTACCTCATTTGCTAATCTAGTTAACCTATTTAATAATCAGTTTTCTTGTAGTAGAAAATTTGAACGATTAACTAGTGATCTATATAGGATAACCCAGGGTCATAATGAATCATTAAGGGATTACATTACCAAATTCAGTAAAGAATCTTTAGACATTCCCAACTTGGATATAGCTACGGCTGTTGAGGCCTTTAAAATGGGATTGCTTAGGGATTCATTGTTCTATGATGATCTTGTTATGACACCATGCAGGAACCTAGATGAGGTAAGAACCCGGGCACTTAGGTTCATCCGGCTAGAGGATGACAAAAGGATCTAGGAGAGGTTAGCAGGATCCTCAAATCAGGATAAGCAAGGATCCTCATTCAGGAACAACAAGTTCAGATCCTATAACAGATCTGATAACCAGAACGTGCATGCTGTTGATCAAGAAGAGGATGATGAGGATTATCCTCCAATCTCTGAATATTGTTTTTCTGTTGATAACAATGAACTAATCCTTGCGATGCAGGACTTAGGTGATAAAGCCAGATGGCCCAGAAAGAATGATAGGCCAGCTGCAACTAAGGATAAATCAAAGTGGTGTGCATACCATGAAGATTTTGGGCATCTTACAGATGAATGCATTGCACTAAGAAAGGAAATTGGATACTTGTTGAGCAAGGGGCATCTAAAAGAGTTGTTGGGTAGGAAAAAGTCAAGGACTCATGATCCTGAAAGGATCCCTGAGAAAGCTCCGGCTCCTCCAGCAGATGCACAAGTAATAAACTTTATTTCTGGAGGATCAGACATTTGTGGCACATCCTTCTCAGCAGCTAAAATGCATGCAAAGGAAACTAAGATGGATAGTGGAGAAAGACCCGTTCGAACATCAAGTGTCTCCGAAGGAAAAGTCATAACCTTTGATGAGGATGATCGTGTTGATATCCAGGATCCTCATCACGATGGTTTAGTTATTACTCTTTTTATTTCTAACCATTTTGTCCGCAGGATCCTTATAGACGGAGGAAGCTCAGTGAACATTATCCAGCTCGATGTTCTAAAAAAGATGGGTATCCCTGAATCAGATATCATACCAAGATCCTCCGTGCTCGTAGGATTTAGTGGCGAAACTAAGAATACCCTGGGGGACATTAAGCTCCCAACATACATCGAAGGCCTACATTCTTATCAAAAATTTTGTGTTATTGACTGTTTATCTTGTTGTAATGTTATCCTTGGCAGGCCCTGGATACACGATATGAAGGCAGTCCCATCTACTTACCATCAATGTGTAAAGCTCCCTAGTCCTTGGGGAATAGTCAAGATTGATAGTGATCAGCAGGAGGCTAAGAATTGCTATACTTCATCGATGAAACCAGCCTCGAAGTCAAGGGAACAATAGCAATCAAAGTATCCTCCAAGGGATGTCTTGGAGGCAAGAGAGCAGGATGTGGTAGAAATCCTCATGGATCCTCATGATCCTGAATCCAAAATCTATATCGGATCAGGGATCCTTGGCGATATGAAGGAAGACCTCATATCCTTCCTCAAAAGGAGAAAGACTACCTTTGCATGGAAACACGAAGACATGACAGGCATACCTAAAGATGTAATCACTCACAAACTTGGCATTGATAGGTCCTTCAAACCAATCCATCAAAGGAGAAGAAAGTTTGCACCGGAAAGAAATGCCATTATCCAGGAAGAGGTAGAGAAATTGCTCCGGGCAGGTATGATTAGAGAGGTCAAGTATCCAAGATGGTTGGCCAATGTGGTTGTTGTTCAAAAGAAAAACGGAAAGTGGAGGGTATGTGTCGATTTTACCGATTTAAATAAGGCATGTCCCAAGGATCCTTTCCCATTACCCCACATTGATTCCATGGTGGATGCAACCGCGGGTCATGAACTGTTAACTTTTATGGATGCTTCATCTGGATTTCAACAAATCCAAATGGAACCATCCGATCAAGAGGATACAGCCTTCATGACTCCAACTGGTATATATTGCTATATTGCTATGCCGTTCGGACTAAGAAATGCAGGTGCAACTTATCAAAGGCTAGTGAATATGATGTTCAAGGATCAGATTGGACAAACTATGGAGGTCTACATAGACGATATGGTGGTGAAATCAATAAAGGCTGAGGATCACCTAAGAGACTTGGAGGAAGCATTCGATATCCTTGATAAATACAATATGAAGCTTAACCCTTCCAAATGTCACTTTGGTGTTAAAGCAGATAAATTCTTAAGATATATGGTAACAAAGAGAGGCATTGAAGCTAGCCCGGAACAAATCAAAGCAATAGTGAACATCAAATCTCCGGCCAATGCTAAGGATGTCCAAATATTAACAGGCAGGATAGCGGCTTTGAACAGATTCATATCCAAATCCTCAGAAAAGTGCAAAGAATTCTATGATATCCTGAGGAAGAACAAGAAATTTGAGTGGACTGAGAAGCATGAAAATGCTTTAAGAGCCCTCAAAGATTACCTATCCTCAGCCCCGGCCTTGATGAAACCAGAAAAAGGCGATGTGCTATCCTTGTATCTTGCAGTATCATCAAAAGCAGTAAGTGCGGTCCTTGTTAAGGATCACGAAGGTACACAACATCCTGTCTATTATGTAAGTAAAAGTTTACTTGATGCCGAATCCAGGTATTCACACCTTGAAAAACTTATTCTTGCATTAATTATGGCATCTACTAAGTTGAGACATTATTTTGAAACTCATGTTATTGTTGTTAAAACTAACTTTCCAATTAAGAATGTCCTCAGGAAACCAGAGATGTCAGGAAGGATGGCTAAGTGGGCAGTGAAGCTTAGTGCCTATGATATAAGATATGAGCCTAGGACAGCCATCAAATCCCAAGCATTAGCCGACTTTGTGGCTGATTTCAGTAGTGATTTACAAGAAGAAGCTGAGTTAGAAGTCCAGCAGCTAGAGGAGACCAAGGATCCTTGGATACTCTATACTGATGGATCCTCAAATGTCAAAGGCACAGGGCTTGGAATACTACTAAAATCGCCACAGGGGGACATAATACCCCACTCTATAGCTTGTGAGTTCCAAACCACTAACAATGAGGCCGAATATGAAGCCTTAATTGCTGGTTTGCAAATTGCCAAGCATATGGGGATCAGGTATCTTGAGGTACATGTAGATTCATTGTTAATTACAAATCACTTTAATGGATCCTATGCTGTTAAAGGTGAAAAGCTAACCAAATATTTAGAGATAGTCAAAGAATTGGCACTCTCCTTTGTTTCCTTTAGTTTGACACAGGTACCAAGGGAAGAAAATACAGAAGCTGATGCATTGGCTAACTTAGGATCATCCTTGAAGATCCCGGAGGATATCAAGATCCCTATTATCCATATTCTGACCCCGGCTATCGAGGATCATGTGGCTATGGAGATAGGAAAGAATTCTGCAATTATCCCTAGTGAGGATACTCAATCCCATTCAGGATCAGGATCATGGATCTCACCAATTATGAGATACTTACAACATGGAGAGATTCCTACAGGAGAAAACCCTAGGGCTTTCAAATCTAAGGTATCTCAATTCACAATTTTAAATAATATGTTGTATAGACGATCTCTTGCAGGACCATACTTAAGATGTATTGAGGATCCTGAGATCCAAGAAGTTTTAAAAGACTTCCATGAAGGATATTGTGGAAACCACACTGGGGGCAGGGCATTATTCTCAAGGATCCTGAGGACAGGATACTACTGGCCAACCATGAAAAGAGATGCTGTGGAGTATGCTAAGAGATGTGATCCTTGTCAGAGACACAGCAATATCCTTCATCAACCAGCTGAATTATTGCATCCTATATCCTCCTCTTGGCCATTTATGAGATGGGGTATGGATATAGTTGGTAAGCTCCCTAAGGCACCTGGTGGAAAAGTGTTCATGCTAGCTATGACTGATTACTTCTCCAAGTGGATAGAGGCTGAAGCTTTTGCACAAGTAAGAGAAAAGGAAGTTATATCCTTCATTAAAAGAAATATTATAACTAGATTTGGAATTCCTTCTGAAATTATATGTGATAATGGTTCCCAATTTATTGGGGGCAGAACCACTAACTTTTGTGACAGCTGGGGGATTAAGATGATAACATCAACACCAGTCCACCCACAAGCTAATGGTCAAGCAGAATCATCCAACAAGATCATCATCAACAATTTGAAGAAGAAGCTTGGATCCAAGAAAGGGAAATGGGCAGAAGAACTACCTTATGTGCTTTGGGCTGATAGGACAACCCCTAAGAATGCAACTGGTCAAACACCATTCTCTTTGGTATTTGGGGCAGAATCAGTGATCCCAACAGAAATGGTGGTTCCAACTGCTAGAACAAGTACCCGTGATCCTGAGGAAAATGATGAGAACTTGGCTCAAGACCTGGATACTATTGAAGAAATCAGGGATCTGGCTAGGATAAGGATGGCCAGTTATCAACAAAGAATGGCTGGTGCTTATAACAAAAATGTCAGGATCAAGAAGTTTCAAGTTGGAGATATGGTATTAAGGAAAGCATTTCAGAATACCACCAATCCTGCCGATGGAAAATTGGCTCCAAAATGGGAAGGCCCTTATTTAATTGAAGCTGAAGCAGGAAAGGGGGCATATAGATTGCTAACCATGGAAGGTGATTTGCTACCAAGAGCTTGGAATGCTGTCCACTTGAAGAAATATTTCATGTGATCAGGATCCTCATGGAACAGATGATCCTTACGTTAGGGATATCCTAGAAGGATCCTTAAAGTATCGGTGATCCTCACTTTGGTAATATCCTAATCTTGAACTATTTCATTTCCTTATTTTCTCATATAAGGATAAGGATCATGTGTCCTTTATCCATCTCTCACGTGATTTTAAGTTTTGAAAGTTCAGGTATCCTTAGCAAAATATTGGTTATCTGCAGAAGCGATCCGATCCTTGGGCTTAACCCCAGTTATTTGGGCTTGACCCCAGTTCCGCCTGTAGCGCATGATGATCCTGGTATAGTTCAAGGCAGTGAGACCAGTACTCGCTTTAGGGGCTGATAATTCCATTGTACTGGCTATACCTAGGATCCTAAGTATAATGGTAGACGTACCATACATCCGTTCCTAAGGTTTCTAACGTTTTCACGTTAGCTAAGGTTTTGGCATTTTCATGTCACTAAGTTTGGATAGTCGCCAGTTAGGGCCACACTCCAGTTTACATACGATCCTTGGGCTTGTCCCCAGTTATCCTTGGGCTTGTCCCCAGTTATCCTTGGGCTTGTCCCCAGTTGCTAACTATTATCTTATATTGGCTTAGTCCCAAGTTATGCTCTATTTCAGGTCCTTGAAGATAAGCAACTAGGGATCGTTGATCCTTACTTCTTTCTAAGGTTTATTTTGTAGTTATCCTGATTATGGTTAGGATCCTAACTTGGATCCTCAGGTATGATCCTTCATTATTTTTAATTCTACTCATTGTTTATTTGAATAACCCTTAAAATTTGACAACTAAACTTGTGATCCTTAAAATCTGTTACTTTTTGGGATTCTTTAAATATAGGATACTTGATCTTGGATCATATCCTAAGTATTTTCAATCTGACTTATTCAAAATTGTTTATTCAATAAATGTATATTAAAACAATTGAGAATTAAAGAGACAAAAAGGATAACAATACAAGATAAGCGACAAAAGATTAAGGTTTTATTTATTAACAAAAGATTAACCCTTAAAATGTTGTCAAAATCACCTACCCCGAGCATCTACCAGCAAAACATGGCCCGTCCGCTGGGGTAGGTAAAGGGTGTCCATGATAATAGGTTCAAAAGTAGTGCAGGAATATAAAGGCGGCAGGATCACAATGGCTTCATCCCCCAAACAGAGGATCCCTCCACCGTTTGCAATCCTGCCTATTGTCCAAAGGATCATACATGATCCTTAATCCTAAAAACTATTGTTCAGTACAAACCATCAAATTGTTCAACATCACAACCACAAAAAAACTACTACCAAATTTAAAAATTGGGCTCCGGCTGCGTCTAAGAATGTCCATCATCACCCAACTGTGCAGCCTACACCTTTGCTGCATCCTCTTCCCCTCCAGCTGCGGTATCCTTCACCAGATCCTTCCCACTACCTCCAGCCTCGATCGCCAAAACTTCCTCAGCCTCCTCATCATCCTCAAGATCAGCCAACCTTGCTTTCCAGCCCTCAACATCCCAGCTGCTTCTGTCGAAGTTAGGATCTTGAGCTTCCTGGGCCATCTTTAATTTTGTCTGATACATTATGATGGCAGCAGAGACCTTTGCATTTTCTATGAGATCATGCTTCTCATAGTCAATGTCGATCAGGATTTTAGCTGTTTGAGTCTTGGCATCTTTAAGGGCTTTTTCAAGGTCAGCGGTCTTAAGATCCTTGAGCACTGCAACCTGTTGGAGGTCAACAATCTTCTTATCCAGCTCCTCAACACTCCCCACGTAATCTTCAATCTCAGCAAATTTCTGCAAAGAAAAGGACAAAGCAGTTCAAGATCAGGTGATCCTCATACAAGTAGGATACCTAGGCAGAATTGGTGATCCTTACCTCATTGAAGTAGTCAAGGAACTAGTGGCGGATCAGTGGTAGGCCTTGAAGGTCCTCAGTGTCAGAAGTTTTCCTCTTCTTGCCACCCTTTCCTTTAGTGGGTGCCTTGGGAATGGAGATGCTAGGACTGGTAGTGGCCCTCTTCTTCCTGGATCGAACAACATCAAGGTCAGCCGTGTTGAACTGGGATACAGGCTTGGCAGATTTTCCGGCACCTACACATTCAAAGCAAAATAAGTATCCTTATCCTATTTCAATTTAATTATTTATTTTAATATTCAAACTATGCAAAAAGCAGGATACTTACTTGACATGGTGATGGAACCTGAGGATACTTCTTGTGAGTCTTGGGTGTCTATCTTGAATGTCCTTATTTCAGGATCAAGCTTCCAAAAAGCAGCAAGCCTATCCTTGGTTGCGGGTGTTGCGATGATGTGCAAAACAGAAATAGCTGCATAACACAAGACAAAAAGGGGTTAGTGATCCTTATACAAAAACAAGACTACCTGGTGATCCTTCTCAGGATCCTCTGGCCTACCATGGGTGGACCATGTCCTTGGTAGATCCTTTCCGTTTGGAATGGTATTCCTCCTGACAAAGAAGAAGCGACGTTTCCAATTTGTGTCATTCTTGGTGACTTTAAGAAGGGGGTGTTCTCCGCCGGGTTTTTGTTTGAACAAATAACGATGAGAACCAAAGGTAGTAAGATCATACATCTGTGTCAGTTCTGACATTCCTAAATCAATGCCTTCCTGCTCGATGATCCTCTCTAGGGTATACAAAACCCTCCAAATCATCGGCATGGCTTGGATGTAAGAGATGTCGGTAAGGGAAAAGAAGGATTGTGTAAATTCTGGGAAAGGATAGGTGTATCCTATGGCGAATGGAGTAACTGGAAAGGCAACCCATGTTTCTGAAACATAGTCGCTCAGAATAGTAAGATCGAAGGGTTTGAAAAAGGCACTCGCCGGAAAGCAGTGACGAATCTTGTCTATTTGAGCATCGTTAAAACAACACCTCTCATGTATTGAGTCTTTGATGATCCTTTGACTCTTCAAGGGACTATCCTTCTGGTGATCCTTAGCTGGGGAGGACCGGAGCATCATTCTTGAAGAGATGATAGAAAGTAAGAAAAACAGAGCAAAGAAGGAAGAAGATGAAGAGAGAATACCTGTTTATCTTCGGAATGCAGTTATAAAGGGAGTATCTCTGAAATTTTAAATGCAATCGATCCTATCTATATCTCCTATTTATAATTATGATTGTGCAGGGTTGTCACCTCTGTGACGTCACAGTTGCAACGGATAGTTCTACAACAACGGCTATATTTACGATAGTTAGTTGCGGATAAGATCAAGAAAATATAATTCGCTCATTTTACATATCACTCCTTATATTTTGGGGGCAATTGTTAGGGGAGGATTTTCTAACAATTAGTGATCCTTACTTGTTATCCTAATTAATGATCTTTACTTCTATGACAGATAGTGATCCTCATAAGAGCTTCAGGATCAGGATCATGGATCACTTTAAGGATCCTCATACTAACGATTGTTTGTTTATGTTCCGTATTATTTTGCAGGAGTAACCAGCTTGACTTGGTCTTGGCAACGTTACTATGGAATATTCCACGGGTATTTCGCACACGTTTGACTGGAAATGGACGTTGTGGAGAACGTGGGAGCTTGGCACAAAAGTCGGATAGTTTGTTAGTGTAGTTAACTTCTATTTTTAAAGGGGTGACGAGCTAGAATTAGAACACTTAGCCATTTTCAGCTACACACACTCTCATACAATCGCACTCTTGAAACTCTCGACGAACACTTATTAGTTTTCATTCATTTTCACACATTTCACCATAGTGATCCTTGTACCTAGCTCGTTACTATCCGAAGTTGTATACATTTATTGATTTATTTAAGCTTGGTGATCGGTAGTTTCCATCACCCGGGGTTTTTTGTGCCGGAGATCAACTCTTGATCAAGGGATTTTTCCCCGTACAAATCCTTGTGTCGTTTGTGCAATTTACGTTGAAGTGATCCTTATCATTGTTCTATATTCAAAGCATCATTCCCTGTAACAGAGAGTTTGGTTGCATTATCCTCATTAGATTTTTTGACCAAAACAACACCAACTTCTGCAAAACTCAGAACTTAATGACAAAGGATAAAGGATGTTGGATCCTTCTCCTTATAATCAAATAAATTAAAGAATTAGAGAAATAATAATGAAATCATTACCAGAGTGAGGATCATGTATCCTTTGAGGAGCCTGGATCCTTAACCATAATTTTGTCTTAGCTGAGGATCCTTGATCCTTCTTACATGAAGTATTTTTTCAGATGGACAACATTCCAAGCCCTTGGTAATAGATCACCTTCCATTGTTAATAAATGACATGCCCCCTTTCCTGCCTCTGCTTTAATCAGATATGGGCCTTCCCACTTTGGTGCTAGTTTGCCATCAGCAAGGTTTGTTGTATTTTGGAATGCTTTCCTCAACACCATGTCACCAACTTGAAATTTGCTGATCCTGACATTCTTGTTAAAAGCTCCAGCCATCCTTTGTTGATAGCTAGCCAATCTTATCCTTGCTAAATCCCTGAGTTCTTCTATGGTATCCAAATCTTGAACCAATTTTTCAGCATTTCCTTCAGTATCACGGATGCTTGTTCTTGCATTAGGGACTACCATCTCTGTAGGGATCATAGATTCAGCTCCAAACACCAAAGAAAATGGAGTCTGACCAGTAGGATTCTTGGGAGTTGTTCTATCAGACCATAACACATAAGGTAGCTCTTCTGCCCATTTCCCTTTCTTAGATCCAAGCTTCTTCTTCAAGTTATTGATGATGATCTTGTTAGATGATTCTGCTTGACCATTAGCTTGTGGGTGGACTGGAATCCCCCAGCTGTCACAAAAGTTAGTAGTTCTACTCCCAATGAATTGGGATCCATTATCACAAACAATTTCAGAAGGTATGCCAAATCTAGTAATGATGTTTCTTTTAATAAAGTATATCACTTCTTTCTCTCCGACTTCTGCAAAGGCTTCAGCTTCTATCCATTTGGAAAAGTAATCAGTCATAGCAAGCATAAATACTTTTCTCCTGGTGCCTTGGGAAGTTTGCCAACTATATCCATTCCTCATCTCATAAATGGCCAGGAAGAGGATATAGGATGCAGGAGCTCCGCTGGTTGATGAAGGATATTTCTATGTCTTTGACAAGCATCACATTTCTTTGCATAATCCACAACATCCTTCTTCATTATGGGCCAATAGTATCCTGTTCTGAGGATCCTTGAGAATAGTGCTCTGCCCCTAGTGTGGTTTCCACAATCTCCTTCATGAACATCCTTCAGAACTTCTTGAATTTATGGATCCTCGATGCACCTTAGATATGGACCTGCAAGAGATCTTTTATATAAGATATTATTTAATATTGTAAATTGCGATACCTTGACTTTGAAAGCTCTAGGATTTTCTCCAGTAGGAATCTCTCCATGTTGTATATATCTCAAGATTGGAAGGATCCAGGATCCTGAACTTGACCGTGCACCATCACTAGGTACAATTCCAGAATCCTCCACTATCTCCATAGCTGTGTTATCCTCTATAGCAGGAGTTAAGATGTGGATAATGGGAATCTTAACATCCTCTGGAATCTTCAATGATGATCCAAGGTTGGCTAAAGCATCAGCTTCTACATTTTCTTCCCTGGGTACCTGTTTCAAACTAAAAGGAGCAAAAGAGTCTGCCAATTTCTTGACTATCTCAAGATATTTGACTAGTCTTTCACCTTTAACAGCATAAGAACCATTGTAGTGGTTAGTAATTAACAAAGAATCTACATGTACCTCAAGATACCTGATCCTAATGTGCTTGGCAATTTGCAAACCACTTATTAAGGCCTCATATTCAGCCTCATTATTAGTAGTTTGAAACTCACAAGCAATTGAGTGGGGTATAATGTCCCCCTGTGGCAATTTTAGTAGTATGCCTAGTCCAGTTCCCTTAACATTTGAATCCCCATCTGTGAAGAGTATCCAAGGATCCTTAGTCTCTTCAAGTTGTTGAACTTCCAATTCAGCTTCCCTTTGTATATCACTACTGTTAGGGGAGGATTTTCTCACAATTAGTGATCCTTATTTGTTATCCTAACTGGTGATCCTTACTTCTGTGACAGGTGGTGATCCTCAGAAGAGCTTCAGGATCAGGATCATGGATCACTTTAAGGATCCTCGTACTGACGATTGTTTATTTATGTATTGTACTATCTCGCAGGTATAACGAGCTTGACCAGGTCTTGGCGACATTCCTGGAGAATATTCCTAAACTATTCTGCACGTGCTTGACCAAAAATAGACGTTGTGGAGAACGTGGAGGCTTGGCACGAAAGTCGGATAGTTAGTTTAGGTGGTTATTTCTATTTTAAAAGGGAGTAACGAGCTAGTAGAAAAACACTTAGTCATTTTTGCAGTTACACACACTCATACAAGCTCTCATACAAGCTCTCATTCAAACACCTAGCAATTTCATACACTTTTTACACATTCCACCGTAGTGATCCTTGTACCTAGCTCGTTACTATCCGAAGTTGTAAACATTCAATCATTTATTTTAGCTTGGTGATCGGTAGTTTCCATCACCCGGGGTTTTTTGTGCCGGAGATCAACTCTTGATCAAGGGCTTTTTCCCCGTATAAATCCTTGTGTTGTTTATGCACTTTACATTGAAGCGATCCTCATCGCTGTTACATATTTTAAGCATCATTCCCCTAAACAAAGAGTTTGGTTGCAATATCCTCATCAGATTTTCTGACCAAAACAGTTTGGCGCCCACCGTGGGGCAGTTGGTGCTTCGTCCTTAAGAAAATACGCATTTCTGTGCTTAATTCGGTTCACTACAACCAAGCAGATGGCTTCCTCATCGAAGAATGCTTCAAACTTGATGCCCTCATTCACTTCTTCACAAGGCGTTCCTCCTTTGCCTCCACCACCTTCTGGATCCCAGAAGAATACTGAGAATGCTGCGAAGAAACCGACTCCCATTTTCTCAAAACCACCTACTTCTTCTGTTTCAACTAATCCTACTACTAATGATCTCTATGCCTTGATTTTGCAGATGAGGAATCATGCACAAGAGCAGGATAAAACCAACGAAAGGATCCTCCGGGAGATTGACGAAATTAAGAAACAGAAGAAAACGGCAGAGAATCGCTCCCCACTGATGCCCAGATCTTTGAATTTTGATACTCCGGTGATTACTTCTCAGCCATCAGTGGCTCCAGACATTCAATATGTGGGTGGACCAAAAGGAGTGCACTACGGAACAACAACAATGACCCAGGCATCAGGTTCACTTTTCCAGCCAGCGGGATCCTATCCTCAGCATATGGGATCCCTCACAAGTTCAGGAGTGCAGCAGTTTCAAGGATCCTCCTTCGTTCCAGGATCATCCCAGGTTCAAGGATCCTCCTTCGTTCCAGGATCATCCCAGGTTCAAGGATCCTCCTTCGTTCCAGGATCATCCCAGGTTCAAGGATCCTCCTTCGCTCCAGGATCATCCCAGGTTCAAGGATCCTCCTTCGCTCCAGGATCATCCCAGGTTCAAGGATCCTCCTTCGTTCCAGGATCATCCCAGGTTCAAGGATCCTCCTTCGCTCCAGGATCATCCCAGGTTCAAGGATCCTCCTTCATTCCAGGATCATCCCAGGTTCAAGGATCCTTCTTCGTTCCAGGATCGTCCCAGTTTCAGGGATCCTTCCAGATGCCAGGATCCTTGAGGAGCTTGCAAACAGGAAGTTCAGATGTCCATCAGGGAGATTTTATTCCAATGCAGACCAACGCTTCTACTGGTCCCTCGATCATTCCAGAGCCCCAACAATATGGATTAACATCCACTCTCCCTAACTTGAATCCAATGGGAGGTAACACTTTTAACAATTCTTATATTACTAACCAAGGTCTTATGCAGGATCCAGGTATCAATCATGCCATGGCCAGAGAATTGCAAAAGCTAAAGGATATGATATCAAGTGTCCCGGGAGTAGTCAAACCTATCCCAGAGATTACAGATGGGAGCCATAAGATATCTCGTTTTGCACCACCAATCTGTGATGCTGAGATACCCAAGAGGTTCCATGTGCCTACAATGAAGCTGTATGATGGCTCAACAGATCCTGAAGAACACATAGCACAATACAGGGAGAGGATGGAGATCAATCCAATCCCAGAAAGGTTAAAGGAAGCATGCCTGTGCAAAGGATTCGGATCCACTCTTACTGGATCAGCTCTCAAATGGCTGGTAAGTCTTCCTCCCTATTCTATTACCTCATTTGCTAACCTAGTTAACTTGTTTAATAATCAGTTTTCTTGTAGTAGAAAATTTGAACGATTAACTAGTGATTTATATAGGATAACCCAGGGTCATAATGAATCATTAAGGGATTACATTACCAAATTCAGTAAAGAATCCTTAGACATTCCTAACTTAGATATAGCCACGGCTGTTGAGGCCTTCAAAATGGGATTGCTTAGGGATTCGTTATTTTATGATGATCTTATTATGACACCATGCAGGAACCTAGATGAGGTAAGAACTCGGGCCCTTAGGTACATTCGGCTAGAGGATGACAAGAGGATCCAGGAGAGGATAACAGGATCCTCAAAGCAGGATAAGCAAGGATCCTCATTCAGGAACAACAAGTTCAGATCCTACAACAGATCTGATAACCAGAACGTGCACTCTATTGATCAAGAAGAGGATGACGAAGATTATCCTCCAATTTCTGAATATTGCTTTAGTGTTGATAACAATGAACTAATCCTTGCTATGCAGAACCTAGGTGATAAAGCTAGATGGCCGAGAAAGAATGATAGGCCGGCTGCAAGTAAGGATAAATCAAAGTGGTGTGCATATCAAGAAGATTTTGGGCACCTCACAGAAGAATGCATTGCATTAAGAAAGGAAATTGGATATTTGTTGAGCAAAGGGCATCTAAAAGAGTTGTTGGGAAGAAAAAAGTCAAGGACTCAGGATCCTGAAAGGATCCCTGAGAAGGCTCCAGCTCCTCCAGCAGATGCACAAGTGATAAACTTTATTTCTGGAGGATCCAACATTTGTGGCACATCCTTCTCAGCAGCTAAAAGGCATGGAAAGGAAACTAAAATGGATAATGGAGAAAGACCAGTTCGAACATCAAGTGTCTCCGAAGGAAAAGTCATAACCTTCGACGAAGAGGATCGTGTTGATATCCAGGATCCTCATCACGATGGTTTAGTTATTACTCTTTTCATATCTAACCATTTTGTCCGCAGGATCCTTATTACTCTTTTCGTATCCTTCCTCAAAAGGAGAAAGACTACCTTTGCATGGAAACACGAAGACATGACTGGTATATCCAAAGATGTTATCACCCATAAACTCGGCATCGAAAAGGAAGTTTGCACCGGAAAGGAACGCCATTATCCAGGAAGAGGTAGAAAAATTGCTCCGGGCAGGTATGATTAGAGAGGTCAAGTATCCAAGATGGTTGGCCAATGTGGTTGTTGTCCAAAAGAAAAATGGAAAGTGGAGGGTATGTGTCGATTTTACCGATTTAAATAAGGCATGTCCCAAGGATCCTTTCCCTTTACCCCACATTGACTCCATGGTGGATGCAACTGCGGGTCATGAACTGTTAACTTTTATGGATGCTTCATCTGGATTTCAACAAATCCAAATGGAACCATCCGACCAAGAGGATACAGCCTTCATGACTCCAACTGGTTTATATTGCTATATTGCTATGCCGTTCGGATTGAGAAATGCAGGTGCAACGTACCAAAGGCTGGTGAATATGATGTTCAAGGATCAGATCGGACAAACTATGGAGGTTTACATAGATGATATGGTGGTAAAATCCATAAGAGCTGAGGATCACCTAAAGGATTTGGAGGAAGCATTTGATATCCTTGACAAATATAATATGAAGCTTAATCCTTCAAAATGTCATTTTGGTGTTAAAGCAGGTAAATTCTTAGGATACATGGTGACTAAGAGAGGCATTGAAGCTAGCCCGGAACAAATCAAAGCAATAGTGAACATCAAATCTCCGGCCAATGCTAAGGATGTTCAAAGGCTAACAGGCAGGATAGCAGCTTTGAACAGATTTATATCCAAATCCTCGGAGAAGTGCAAAGAATTCTATGATATCCTAAGGAAGAACAAGAAATTTGAGTGGACCGAGAAGCACGAAAATGCTTTGAGAGCCCTCAAAGATTACTTATCCTCAGCCCCATCCTTGATGAAACCAGAAAAAGGCGATGTGTTATCCTTGTATCTTGCAGTATCCTCAAAAGCAGTAAGTGCGGTCCTTGTTAAGGATCATGAAGGTACACAACATCCTGTCTATTATGTAAGTAAAAGTTTACTTGATGCCGAATCCAGGTATTCACACCTTGAAAAACTTATTCTTGCATTAATAATGGCATCTACCAAGTTAAGACATTATTTTGAAACTCATGTTATCATTGTTAAAACTAATTTTCCAATTAAGAATGTCCTCAGGAAACCAGAGATGTCAGGAAGGATGGCTAAGTGGGCAGTGAAATTGAGTGCATATGATATAAGATATGAGCCTAGGACAGCCATCAAATCCCAAGCATTAGCTGACTTTGTGGCTGATTTCAGTAGTGATTTACAAGAAGAAGCTAAGCTAGAAGTCCAGCAGCTAGAAGAGACCAAGGATCCTTGGATACTTTATACTGATGGATCCTCAAATGTCAAAGGCACAGGGCTTGGAATACTACTAAAATCGCCACAGGGGGACATAATACCCCATTCTATAGCTTGTGAGTTCCAAACCACTAACAATGAGGCTGAATATGAAGCCTTAATTGCTGGTTTGCAAATCGCTAAGCATATGGGAATCAAGTATCTTGAGGTACATGTAGATTCTTTGTTAATTACAAACCACTTTAATGGATCCTATGCTGTTAAAGGTGAAAAGCTAACCAAATATTTGGAGATAGTCAAAAGTTTGGCACTCTCTTTTGTTTCCTTTAGTTTGTCACAGGTACCAAGGGAAGAAAATACAGAAGCTGATGCATTGGCTAACTTAGGATCATCCTTGAAGATCTCGAAGGATATCAAGATTCCTATTATCCATATCCTGACCCCGGCTATCCAGGATCACCAGACTATGGAGATAGGAAATGATTCCGCAGTTATCCCTAGTGAGGATACTCAATCCTATTCAGGATCAGGATCATGGATCTCACCAATTATGAGATACTTACAACATGGAGAGATTCCTACAGGAGAAAACCCTAGGGCTTTCAAATCTAAGGTATCTCAATTCACAATTATAAATAATATGTTGTATAGACGATCTCTTGCAGGACCATACTTGAGATGCATTGAGGATCCTGAAGTTCAAGAAGTTTTAAAAGACTTCCATGAAGGATATTGTGGAAACCACACTGGGGACAGGGCATTATTCTCAAGGATCCTGAGGACAGGATACTACTGGCCAACCATGAAAAGAGATGCTGTGGAGTATGCCAGAAGATGCGATCCTTGCCAGAGACACATCAATATCCTTCATCAACCAGCTGAATTATTGCATCCTATATCCTCCTCTTGGCCATTTATGAGATGGGGTATGGATATAGTTGGAAAGCTCCCTAAGGCACCTGGTGGGAAAGTATTTATGTTAGCTATGACTGATTACTTCTCCAAGTGGATAGAGGCTGAAGCTTTTGCCCAAGTCAGATAAAAGGAAGTTATATCCTTCATTAAAAGAAATATTATAACTAGATTTGGAATTCCTTCCGAGATTATATGTGATAATGGTTCCTAATTTATTGGGGGCAGAACCACTAACTTTTGTGACAGCTGGGGGATTAAGATGATCACTTCAACACCAGTCCACCCACAAGCTAATGGCCAGGCAGAATCATCCAACAAGATCATCATCAACAATTTGAAGAAGAATCTTGGATCCAAGAAAGGGAAATGGGCAGAAGAACTACCCTATGTGCTCTGGGCTGACAGGACAACCCCTAAGAATGCTACTGGTCAAACACCATTCTCTTTGGTGTTTGGGGCAGAATCGGTGATCCCAACAGAAATGGTGGTTCCTACTGCTAGAACAAGTACCCGTGATCCTGAGGAAAATGATGAAAACTTGGCTCAAGATCTGGATACTATTGAAGAAATCAGGGATATGGCTAGGATAAGGATGGCCAGTTATCAACAAAGAATGGCTGGTGCTTACAACAAAAATGTCAGGATCAGGAGGTTTCAAGTTGGAGATATGGTGTTAAGGAAAGCATTTCAGAATACCACCAATCCTGCTGATGGAAAATTGGCTCCAAAATGGGAAGGCCCTTATTTGATTGAAGCTGAAGCAGGAAAGGGGGCATATAGATTGCTAACCATGGAAGGTGATTTGCTACCAAGAGCTTGGAATGCTGTCCACTTGAAGAAATATTTCATGTAAGCAGGATCCTTATGGCATAGGTGATCCTCACGATAGGGATATCCTTAAAGGATCCTCAAAGTATTGGTGATCCTTACTCAGGTAATATCCTAATCTTGAACTATTTCATTTCTTTATTTTCTCATATAAGGATAAGGATCATGTATCCTTTATCCATCTCTCACGTGAGTTCAATTTTTGAAAGTTAAGGTATCTTTAGCACAACGTTGGTTATCCACAGAAGCAATCCGTCTTTTGGGTTTAACCCCAGTTATTTGGGCTTGTCCCCAGATTCCGCCTGTAGCGCACGATGATCCTAGTATAGTTCAAGGCTTTGGGACCAGTACTCGTTCTAGGGGCTGATAATTACATTGTTCTGGCTATGCTTAGGATCCTACGTATAATGGTAGACGTACCATACATCCGTTCATAAGGTTTCTAACGTTTTCACGTTAGCTAAGGTTTTGGCATCTTCATGTCACTAAGTTTGGATAGTCGCCAGTTAGGGCCATACTCCAGTTTACATACGATCCTTGGGCTTGTCCCCAGTTATCCTTGGGCTTGTCCCCAGTTGCTAACTCTTTTCTTATATTGGCTTAGTCCCAAGTTATGCTCTATTTCAGGTCCTTGAAGATAGGCAGCTAGGGATCCTTGATCCTTATTTCACTCTAAGGTTTATCTTATAGTTATCCTTATTATGGTTAGGATTCTAACTTGGATCCTCAGGTATGATCCTTAACTCTTTTGATTTTATTCATTATTCTTTTAAATAACCCTTATACTTGACAACTGAACTTGTATTTCTTAAATCATATCACTTTTTAAAACCTATCGGTTATGGGATATGTGATCCTTGTTCATATCCTAAACTTTTTGGATATCTTTTCTAATTTTTCAAGGCTTGATAAGTATAAACAGAATGAACATTACAACAGTTGGAAAGTAACATACTAAAAAGGATAACAACACGTGATAAGCGACAAAAGGTTAAGTTTTTATTTATTAACATAAGGCTAACCCTTTAAAGGTTGTCAAAATTACCTACCCGAGCATCTACCAGCAAAACGTGGCCCGTCCACTGGGGTAGGTAAAGGGTGTCCATGATAATGAGTTCAAAGGTAGTGCAGGAATATAAAGGCGGCAGGATCACAATGGCTTCATCCCCCAAACAGAGGATCCCTCCACCAATTGCAATCCTGCCTATTGTCCAAAGGATCATGCATGATCCTTAAACCTAAGAACTATTGTTTAGAGTTATTACAGACCCACCATTGTTCAAAAACATCAACAATCAAAAAAAACTACCAAACCATGAAAAATGGGCTCTGGCCACGTCTAGAAATTTCCATCATCGCCCATTTTTGCAGCTCACACCTTCGCTGCATCATCATCACCACCAGCCGCTGCATCCTCAGCTTTATCCTTCAACCCGCTGCCACTAGCCTCAATTGCTAGAATCTCCTCAGCCTCCTCTTCATCACCCAATTCAGCCAGTCTTGCCTTCCATTCTTCAATTTCCCAGCTACTTTTGTCAAAGGCAGGATCCTGAGCTTCCGAGGCCATTTGAAGCTTGGTTTTGTACATTGCTATGGCGGCAGAAACTTTAGCATCATCTGTGATCTCCTGCCTTTCATAGTCAAAGTTAACCAGCACCTTAGCCATCTTCTGCTTGGTATCCTGGAGTTCCTTCTGAAGATCAGCAAGTGCAAGATCCTTGAGCACAGCAACCTGCTGGAGGTCGGCAATCTTCTTATCTTGATCCTCAACATGGCCGACGTAATCCTCGATCTCAGCAAATTTCTGCAAAAGAAAAGGATAAAGCAGTTCAAGAGCAAGTGATCCTTAGATCAGCAGGATATACAAGCAGAGAAAGTGATCCTTACATCATTGAAGTACTCGAGGAACTGGTGGCGAATTAAGGGCAGACCCTGCAAATCCTCAGCCTCGGAAGTTTTTCTCTTCTTGATTCCCTTCCCTTTGAGGGGTGCCTTGGGGATTGAGGCTGTCGGGCTAGTAGGGACCTTTCTTTTGGAGGATTTGACAGTGGTGAGATCGGTGACACTGAACCTTGAAGCAGCTTTGGCAGATTTTCCAGCACCTACACAACCAAAACAAGATAAGTATCTTTTCTTAATATACATTTAACTATTTATTTAAATTTTAAACAAGGATACTTACTTGACATTGTGACAGAGCCTGAGGATACCTCCTGTGAGTCTTGGGTTATTGTCTTAAAAGTTCTAGTTTCAGGGTCGAGTCCCCAGAAAGCAGCAAGTCTTTCCCTGGTTGCGGGTGTTGTGATGAGATATGAAACAGAGATGGCTGCATGACACAAGACAAAGAAGGGGTTAGTGATCATATTACAAAAACATGACCATCTGGTGATCCTTCCCAGGATCCTCCGGCCTACCATGGGTGGACCATGTTCTTGGTAAGTGTTCTCCATCTGAAATGGTATCCCTTCTTACAAAGAAGAAGCGACGCTTCAAATCTTTGTCGTTTTTGGTGACTTTGAGAAGAGGATGATCTGCACTGGGTTTTCGTTTGAACAAATAACGGTGAGAACCGAAGGTAGTAAGATCATACAACTCCGCCAGTTCTGACATTCCTAAATCAAGACCCTCCTGCTCAATGATCCTCTCTAGGGTGTATAAAACCCTCCAAATCATCGGCATGGCTTGAATGTAAGATATGCCGGTAAGGGAAAAGAAGGATTGTGTGAACTCTGGGAAAGGATAGGTGTACCCTATAGCAAATGGAGTGACTGGAAAGGCAACCCATGTATCAGAAACGTAGTCGCTCAGAACAGTTGGATCGAAGGGTTTGAAAAAGACATTCGCCGGAAAACGGTGACGGATGTTATCTACTTGTGCGTCGTTAAAGCAACACCTCTCGTTCACTGAGTCTTTGATGATCTTTTGACTCTTCAAAGGGCTATCCTTTTTGTGATCCTTGGCCGGAGAACTTCGGAGCAACATTTTCGAAGTGACGGAGATAAAGATGAAAAACAGAGTAAGAGAGGAAGAAAGAGGAGAAAGAAATACCTGATTGATCTTCAACTGAGATTATAAAGGGAGTTTCTTTCGAATTTAAATGCATAATGATCCTATCTATATCTCTATTTATAATTATGATTTTGCAGGATTGTCACTTCCGTGACATCATCATCACAACGGCTAGTTCTATTTTAACGGCTATATATCCGTTAGTTTGTTACGGATAAGATCAAGAAAACATAACTCGCTAATTTTACAATTTCACTCCTTATATTTTGGGGACAATTGTTAGGGGAGGATTTTCTCACAATTAGTGATCCTTATTTGTTATCCTAACTGGTGATCCTTACTTCTGTGACAGGTGGTGATCCTCAGAAGAGCTTCAGGATCAGGATCATGGATCACTTTAAGGATCCTCGTACTGACGATTGTTTATTTATGTATTGTACTATCTCGCAGGTATAACGAGCTTGACCAGGTCTTGGCGACATTCCTGGAGAATATTCCTAAACTATTCTGCACGTGCTTGACCAAAAATAGACGTTGTGGAGAACGTGGAGGCTTGGCACGAAAGTCGGATAGTTAGTTTAGGTGGTTATTTCTATTTTAAAAGGGAGTAACGAGCTAGTAGAAAAACACTTAGTCATTTTTGCAGTTACACACACTCATACAAGCTCTCATTCAAACACCTAGCAATTTCATACACTTTTTACACATTCCACCGTAGTGATCCTTGTACCTAGCTCGTTACTATCCGAAGTTGTAAACATTCAATCATTTATTTTAGCTTGGTGATCGGTAGTTTCCATCACCCGGGGTTTTTTGTGCCGGAGATCAACTCTTGATCAAGGGCTTTTTCCCCGTATAAATCCGTGTGTTGTTTATGCACTTTACATTGAAGCGATCCTCATCGCTGTTACATATTTTAAGCATCATTCCCCTAAACAAAGAGTTTGGTTGCAATATCCTCATCAGATTTTCTGACCAAAACAACTACTGAAATCAGCCACAAAGTCAGCCAAGGCTTAAGATTTAATGGTTGTTCTTGGTTTATATTTAATATCATATGCACTAAGCTTGACTGCCCACTTTGCCATCCTTCCTGGCATTTCAGGTTTCTTGAGAACATTCTTGACTGGGAAATTAGTCTTTACAATAGTAGGATGAGTTTCAAAGTAATGACGTAATTTAGTAGATGCCATGATTAAAGCTATGATAAGTTTCTCTAAATGAGAATACCTGGACTCAGCATCAAGTAGAATTTTACTTACATAGTATACATGATGTTGAGTACCTTCATGATCCTTAACAAGGACTGCACTTAATGCCTTAGAAGAAACAGCTAAATATAAGGATAATATCTCCCCATTTTCTGGTTTCATTAAAGCTGGAGCTGAGGATAGGTAATCCTTAAGGGCCTTAAGAGCATTTTCATGTTTTTCAGTCCACTCGAACTTTTTATTCTTTCTCAAGATGTCATAGAATTCATTGCATTTCTCTGGTGACTTTGAGATGAATCTATTCTGGACTTGCCTCCATCCCTCTCAAGATGTCAATCTTTGCACATCCTTAGCATTGGCAGGAGACTTGATGTTCACAATGGACTTGATTTGTTCTGGACTTGCCTCCATCCCTCTTTTTGTCACCATGTAACCTAAGAATTTACCAGCTTTCACTCCAAAGTGGCATTTGGAAGGATTCAGTTTCATGTTGTATCTATCAAGGATATCAAATGGTTCCTCCAAATCTCCAAGGTGATCCTCAGTTCTCTTGGACTTAACCACCATGTCATCTATATAGACTTCCATTATGTGTCCAGTTTGTTCTTTAAACATCATATTTACTAGCCTTTGGAATGTAGCACCTGCATTTCTTAGTCCAAAGGGCATAGCAATATAACAATAGATACTAGTAGGGATTATAAAGGCTGTATCCTCTTGATCAGATGGTTCCATCTGAATTTGTTGGAATCCAGATGAAGCATCCATAAAGGTTAACAACTCATGACCCGCTGTAGCATACACCATGGATTCAATGTGGGGTAATGGGAAAGGATCCTTGGGACATGCCTTATTTAAATCAGTAAAGTCGACACATACCCTCCACTTTTCATTTTTCTTTTGAACAACAACCACATTGGCTAACCATCTTGGATACTTTACCTCTATAATCGTACCTGCTTTGAGCAGTTTATCTACCTCCTCTTGAATAATGGCATTTCTTTCAGGTGCAAACTTCCTCCTTTTCTGATGTATTGGCTTGAAGGACCTGTCAATGCCAAGTTTATGAGTAATAATATCTTTAGAGATACATGTCATGTCTTCATGCTTCCAAGCAAAGGTAGATTTTCTTCTTCTCAAGAAGGATATTAGATCCAGTTCAATACTTCCAAGGATCCCAGATTATATAAAAATATTGGATTCAGGATCCTCCGGGTTCAGCAGAATATCCTTGACATCCTGCTCTCTCGTCTCCAGGACATCCCTTAGAGGATACTTTAATTGCTATGCTTCCCTAGACCTTGAAGCTGGCTTCATTGATGATGTGTAGCAATTCTTGGCTTCTTGCTGATCACTCTCATTCTTCACCACACCCCATGGAGTAGGGAGCTTCACACATTGATGATATGTAGATGGGACTGCTTTCATATCATGTATCCATGGCCTGCCAAGGATAACATTACAACAAGATAAGCAATCAATAACACAAATTTTTTTAATAGAATTAACTCCCTCTATATAAATAGGAAGTTTGATGTCCCCCAATGTGTTCTTGGTCTCTCCACTGAATCCCACAAGAACTGATGACCTTGGGATAATTTATGATTCAGGAATGTTCATTCTCTTGAGGACATCTAGTTGGATAATGTTCACTGAGCTCCCCCAATCTATGAGAATCCTGCGAACAAAATGGTTAGAAATAAACAATTTAATGACAAGACCATCAAGATGAGGATCCTGAATATCCACACGGTCATACTCATCAAAGGATATGACTTTCTTCTGTGTGAGGATGGAAGTTCGAATGGGCATGTCCCCATTCTCCATCTTTGTATCATTCGCATGCCTCTTAGCTGCTGAAAAGGAAGTGCCACACATGTCTGATCCACTGGAGATGAAGTTGATAATTTGGGCATCAGCTAGAGGAGCAGGAGCCCTTTCTGGAATTTTTTCAGGATCCTGGATCCTTGACTTCTTTCTTCCAAATAGCTCCTTCAAGTATCCTTTGCTTAAGAGGTAACCAATCTCTTTCCTAAGTGCTATACATTCATACGTGAGATGACCAAAATCTTCATGATAGGCACACCATTTCGATTTGTCTTTGGTGGTAGCTGGCTTGTCATTCTTTCTAGGCCACCTAGCTTTATCACCTAAATTCTGCATAGCAAGAATCAGTTCATTGTTATCAACAGCAAAGCAATACTCAGAAATAGAAGGATAATCTTGATCATCTTCCTCTTGTTCCACAGCATGCACATTCTGATTGTCAAACTTATTGTATAACTTTGACTTGTTATTTCTGAAATAGGATCCTTGCTTTTCTTGTTTTGAGGATCCTGAAAGTCTCTCCTGGATCCTTTTATCATCATCTAATCGGATGAACCTCAAGGCCCTGTTTGTTACCTCATCAAGGTTCCTGCATGGTGTCATAACAAGATCATCATAGAATTGTGAATCCTTAAGCAAACCCATTTTAAAAGCTTCTACAACTGTTGCAATATCTAAGTTGGGAATCTCTAAGGATTCTCTACTGAATTTAGTTATGTAATCCCTTAGTGATTCATTATGACCTTGAATTACCCTATATAAATCACTAGTTAATCGTTCAAATCTCCTACTACATGAAAACTGGCTATTGAACAAGTTAACTAGATTAGAAAATGAAGTAATAGAGTAAGGAGGAAGACTTAGTAGCCATTTAAGAGCTGATCCTGTCAGTGTGGATCCGAAACCCTTGCAAAGACATGCTTCTTTTAACCTTTTAGGAATGGGGTTTATCTCCATTCTTTCCCTGTATTGAGCTACATGCTCTTCTAGATCAGTTATACCATCATAGAGCTTCATGTTTGGTGTTTGAAACCTTTTTGGTATCTCTACATCACATATAGGTGGTGCAAAGCGTGACACTCTGTGACTGCCATCCGACATCTCAGGAATGGGCATGACCACTCCCGGGACACTGGATATCATATCCTTGAGTTTTTGCAACTCCCTTGCCATAGCTTGGTTGATTCCTAGTTCCTCCACAAAGCCATGATTAGTATTATAAGATGTATTTAAAGTGTTACCTCCTGATTGATTCGAGGCTGGGATTCCCGATGTGAATCCAAACTGATGTGATTCTGGTATGATCGTGGGACCAGATGAAGCAATAGTTTGCATGGGGATGAAGTCTCCCACATGAATCTCTGAACTTCTGGGTTGTTGACTCCTTAAAGATCCTTGATCCTGAAAGATGTTGGATCCAGTATGCATCGGAGCTGAAGTTCTTCGAGTATACTCCATGGATCCGTAAACTTGTGATGAGGATCCTTGAACCTTGGATGAGGATCCTGGGTACTGAGAGTAGGATCCTTGAACTGACTGCGTCCCCATATATCCTCTTGAACTAGAGAAGGATCCTTGATGCTAGAAGGAGGATCCTTGAGGCTGGAGAGAGGATCTTGAGAGTTGAAAGTAGGATCCTTGAGCATGTGTCATTGTCGATGATCCATAGTGCATACTTGATGATCCTCCATGGTACTGGACACGTGACGCTATGGAATGCTTGCCAGTTGTTGCTGGAGAACTGGAATCTAGTGATCTAGGCACCAATAGAGAGTGATCCTCCGTTGATCTCTTCAATTTTTGATTTCATCAATTTCACGAAGGATCCTGTCATTAGTTTTGTCATGCTGCTGCATGTAATCCTTCATCTGCAAAATCAAAGAATAAAGATCATTATTAGTGTTAGGGGAGGATTTTCTAAATCCTAAGGATCACGGGTCCTCAACTGCTACCAGGATCATGGATCCCCAATTCTGTTTGAATTAAGGATCCTCAGCAGGTGTCGCAGGATCAGGATCCAGGATCACTGTTGTTATCCTACTACTAACAATTGTTTTCCTTGTACGTAAACTTGTTTTGCAGGAACAAGTGCATGGACCAAGTCTCACCGAAATTCCTGGAGCATATTCTGTAAAGATTCCGCATGTGTTTGACCATTATAGACGTTGTGGAGATCGTGGGGAGCTTGCATGATTATCGGATAGTTTGTTAACTTAGTTATTTCTAATTTAAAATGGGGATAACAAGCTTGATAGAAACACTTAGCTAATTTTGGCATACACACACACTCGTAACAGCTCTCAGTCAGCTCTCAAGCAATACTTGGCGATTTCATACACTTTTTTACACATTGCACTCTAGTGATCCTTGTAACAAGCTTGTTATCATCCCGAGTTGTAAACTTACTTTTGTTTAATCTTAGTTGGTGATCGGTAGTTTCCATCACCCGAGGTTTTTTGTGCCGGATATCAACTCTTGATCAAGGGCTTTTTCCTCGTATAAATCTCTGTGTCATTTGTTCATTACATTTCTAAGTGATCCTTAATATTGTTCATTGATTCAAGCATCACACCTCACAACAGAAAGTTTGGTCGCATTATCTTTGCTTGATTTTTGACCAAAACAATTAGTAGGACCAGAGGAAACAGCAGTAGTTGTTTTTGTGAAAACGGGGGTATGTTTCTTCGCAGCATTCTCAGCATTCTTTTGGGATCCAGAAGTAACAGGAGGCAAAGGTGGAATTCCCTGTGAAGAGGTGATCGCCGGCATGGAGCTTGAAGTGTTCTTCCCATGAGAAGCCATGTGGTTGAAGGTAATGAATAATGAGTGAAATGAACAAGATTTTTTCAAGAATGAAGTACCGATGGCCCCACGGTGGGCGCTAAACTGTTTTGGTCAAAAATCACACAAGGATAATGTAACCAAATCTGATTTTTGTGAGGTTAGATGCTTGGTTAATTGAGCAAATGTATGAACAATGAATGAATGAAATGAATGACAAACACAAGGATTTATACGAGGAAAAAACCCTTGATCAATGAATGATCTCCGGCATAAAAAACCTCGGGTGATAGAAACTACCGATCACCAACTATATTCAACAAATTAAGTTTACAACTTTGGATGATAACAAGCTTAGTACAATGATTGCTAAAGTGTTAGTGTGTGTAATCGCCAATAGTTTGCAGAGAATTCGAGTTTTAGAGTTGTGTGTATGTGTGTGTCACTAATATTACTAAATAAAGCTTGTTATCCCATTTAAAATTAGAAAATATATAAGTAACAAACCATCCGAATTTGGTGCTATCTCCGCCACGATCACCACAACGCTCATGGAGCTATTGCACGTGCATAAATGTCAAGCATATTCCCCTGGAATCTCGGTGTGACCAAGTCTCATTCGAATACACTTGCAAAACAAGTTTAAAAACAATGGAAACAATTGTTAGTTTAGAATAATAATGAGGATCCTGGATCCTTAGCTTTCCTCTATCATCTCCTGAGGATCCTCGATCCATGCTAAACTGAGGATCCATGATCCAGGCTACACTTGAGGATCCGTGATCCACATGCTATAGAATTCTATCCCAAACAATATATATATAAAAGTGTGTTATGTGTATGTATTAGAAGTTAGGAAAAATACTAACTAAATACAAACACACCATATAAAGGAAACCCCCAAAATACTTAGAAGATTAATTACACACAAAATACATATACGGACAAATTTATGATATATCCCAAAACGCGATGCGGACAACGGAAAAAACGGACATCGGACAAACCGTTATATATATATATATATACACACACACACTGACAAAGTAATATATATTCGAAACCGATAAAAATATAATATAAGTTCGGTAATAACTTAAATACATCGACACCGACAACGATCGCCATATTGTCACGACAAGGAGCGGATACATATCACGAACGACACTTGGGCATTCTCGACACGAAAATATATATTAACGACTCCTACTACGAACTCTAAAAATAATATATATTTAGACCTTGGATAATATATATATTTCAATACTCTTCAATTCCGGAAAGTATAAAATAAATAATTACTAAGTTTAAATACATAAGTATACAGGTATATTAATACGTATAAGAATACGTACAATAATACACTTGGTGAAATTGCAAGAATACAAGAAATGTACATGTACACAAATACGACATAAATACCGATAATAAAATATCCAAGTAAAGTATATACATGGTATACGTATATGTATAAATACGCAAGTACATAATGATGTACTCAAATATACTTGTTGAAGTGTACACTCACAAAGAATACCGTACATGTACATCGACATAAATACGATGTTAAACATAAACATTTTTAACTATTATATCTAGAATATATATATATATATATATATATATATATATATATATATATATTTGTGAAACACATATATGCAATTGAACCGAACATACATATTACACCCTAATTCGTAATTGACTAAAGTCGCAGCGGAAAATCATACCATAAAAATTTCTTTCGTTACAAACACCTTGACGCACTTAAATTCATTTTTAATATTAATTCTTTCACAATAAATACATTTATTGTACTCATTTTCAATAAGAAACCATAACCTAGCCTCACTCAATTACGTACTCAACACTCCCGTACAATCTATCTTGTGACTCGGTCCTCGATCTCCAATCCTTGGATATCCTCATGACTGGTACTACCTGCGTTCACCACATAAAATTCACAACATTAGTACGCATTATAAACATACAAGGTTTGTTCACATTTACTTCTCGTTTCGTTAACTCTTTACATCCCAGCTTTTCCATCCGTGGTGAGACTTCTTTGCTATTCCTGCATTTCACTTATAACTCCAGGTACACGAATAAACAACGTAAACCCTTAATCATACCGAAAGACTTACATACATACCTAAACTTCATACATATTATCTCCATATATACATACGTACAGACATGCATACATACCTACTTGCATACATACTCACACACATACATGCTAATCTACATGCATACTTACATATACACACATCTACATCATTTTATACGTATCTACATGTACACATGCCAACATCATTAAGTACACTCATGACATTATACATATTTACATACATACAACCCTACGTGCATCATACCAAACTCATACATGCCTACTCTCATACATACCATCATATATCCGCTTATTCTTGCTCACATACTTATAAACATACCCACGTAGGTACATACATGCTTTCATACATTTCTACATACGTGTATAGAGATATACAAACATGCATACATACCTATCTACATGTGCGCTTACCCTAATGGTCATAAAACATAAGTTAAATTAGTCATACGCAACTTAAAACGCGTTTAAACGAGTTCCCAAACCAAAACGGAGCAAACGAACAATTTTCGCCAAACAAGGGGGGCCTCGCGTGACGCCAAGGGCCTTGGCGTCACGCCTAGCCCCTGTTTTCGCAGAAAAGTTGCAGCTGATTGCTGCATATTCCCAGCACGATCCGGTTTCACGGAAACGAGCATAACTCTCTCGTTTTTGATCTGTTTTACCCGATTCTTTTTCCTACATGTCCGTAATTTAATCCTCCATCTTACGGAGTTAAGATCCGACATCCGGATTAACAAAATTCCAGACTTTTAAGCCTTCGGCTTACTACCCTTTTTACCAAGAATTGACCCGTTCATAATTTTATCACATAACTTGTTTGTTTGACCTTAACTTCATATGAATTGATAACTTCAAGGTCATTTGTCATAAAAGATTCATTCCCGGATACCTTACATCTTATTCCACCCGTTTGCGCTCAAAAGCGTATTTTGACCCGTTAAGGGTAATTGCGCCTTAAAACGTTTCTGACTTACAAAACCATACTTCTCACTTTCATACTTGACCAAAACATTACACTAATCGAATAACTTGTTTCTAAACTACTTTTAAGATCGTTTGCCCAAAATACCCATCAAGGGCATTTTGGTCAACTTTAATCCCATCATTTACGACGAAAGACTACGACACATATTTGACCTCAACCATCATATTTAGTTACTTAAAACACCATATTACTTAATCGAACTAAGAAGTGATTACAGGAATCACTTACCTTATGCGTCCGTGCTCGTATCCGATTCCTTGCCTCCTCTTGACCCGTTAACATCTCATGCTTGAGCCCGTCTCGTCGTGATTCCTATACTTTCATTTCATCAAAATCACGCTCTTATTAGCATACCCATTTGTACATGTTAACAATCATATCAATCACATATTTCACACTTAACTTTCATTAGTCATTCTTAACAAACATAACTCATATAATCATATCCATATACGCTTAAATTCATGTAACTCATAATGTCATTACATTTAACGCGGATTGCTATAACGTGTATCATACGACTTCTTATAATCCTACCTTTACGACAACGAGTCAAACAATGTTTCTTATACTTAGTTGACTATCAAAAGTCAACTATTAACCATATTTAACTATCGATTTATCATCATATACTAGTAACATCATAATCGACTATACGGACGACACTATATACATTTTATCATATACTTGATGTGCGTACCACCTTTTAAGCATAACGTACAACTAATTCATACATACATCCTCTAAATTCATACATAACCCATCAAAACCTACTACTAATCATCATGTATCATTCCCAATTAAACATCGAACATATCATCATCATATTTCCCTAATTCATCTAACAAGAATTCATCATACCCACTTAATACATCAATCTTTAAACAAAACTTTGACATAGGTGGTGATTCTAGTCATTATCTTTACCCTATCTAACGGGTTTCACCTCAAATCATCAAATTAACACAAACCATACATACCCCGTGTTCTATACGATGATTCTAACCCTTGTACATGATTAATTTCATATTAACTCACGGATTTGAACATAACCCACTTCACCCATGATCACCAATCTTAGATTTAAGACATACCTTATGCTCCCCTCGTGTTGGTGATCATTAATCCATGCTCGGTTATGGATTTAGGCTTCATCTTGCCTTCCGATTTGATGATCTTCATGATTAGGGTTTGTGGAGCTCTCATGGAGCTCCTGGCTCCTTCTCGAACACACACGATGTGTGTGTTTATATTGTGTGTTGATTTCTTTTATTAGTAAATCAACTTTCATCTTATCCACTTTAACCCCTCGAGTTTACTTTTAAAACATAACCGACACTACCTTCATCATTTAATACTTTTGACCATACCCTTAACTAGGTTAAATAGCCTAGTTATTAATTCATGACGTGTCATATAGGAACACACGACAAATATTAACATTTGGATTTTGGGGCGTTACAAGTCTACCCACCTTAAACGAGGTTTCGTCCCCGAAACCTTTCTTACCTTTATTTAACACTAGTTATCTCTTCTCTACGTCCCCTCGACTAGACCGCTAGCCCATTCCCCATGACTATCCTTCATTTTTCAAGAATTCATCCCAGAGTTATTATTAATGTCACTTTCACTAAATAGTGCTTGCTGTTCATAGCAAGCGATTCATTCATCATTTTGTTTGCTTAAAACAATTCCAACTCCCCATTACTAACATTCTTTTATGTTTATTGCAATATTCATATCGTTTCCGTCGACTATACGATCTTACTTTGCAATTTATACATACTCATATATGCTTAACTCTAACTGGTACATCATAAAAATGGGTAACTATTCATTCTTGATTCATACACTATTCAAATACCTGACTTCTTCCTAACAAATCCATACTTTCCTTATCTTACATACATTCGTATGATCCGTTCTCAACGAATCTAATATCTTCATCTCATCTACTTAAAATTACATTCTCTACACCTACTGTATAACATTTAACTTTTGTTTTGTTACCACCACAAAACTACTATTACATCATCACACCTACGTGCTTAACTCTAACATTAACCTTACTCTACGTTTTCTACCGTTACTTGTACCTTGCATACCTTTACGTTACCTTTAAATCATTTCGTTCATTTCACATTACTATTGCTTTCACTTCCTGCATTACTTAGTTTAAATATATACATGTGTCATACTAGTTCATATCTATCCAACATGAGTTAAACATTTTACTAACCTCTTTTCATTACACAAACCAACGATCCGTAACCCAGATCGATCATCTTCCCCTCGAGTACTAGCCGTAACAGGCCAAGTTTCATTCATCCATGTAATGAGCTTCCGCGCGTGCACATCCTTTCACCAGTACAATTGGTTTCATAACATCAATTGTTCTAACATTATCATCAACAACATCGGCGGTTAGCACATTTCATTCAAACATTCATTATACTACGTGATTACCCACTTATAACTCTTCTACAATTTCATAAGTACATGCTAAACATACCACACATTCTATTTATTACATGCAATCCTTTCATTCTATTAATCATTTCACCAACTGAAGTTCACTCTCGTACTTCCTTCTATTCATGCTTACTTGTAAAGACCTTATTACATCGTTTCAATATTTCTTACCAAACTTACCATTCCCGCCCCTACTTAAGTTATAGTTCGGGTCACAGTCCGTCATCATTCTGACTTCTAAGAGTCAATTACTAACATATCTAACAAGTAACTTATACCGAACTTCATCTATCATACTATCACCTTTTACTTTATACTTATTTCTATGACCCGTTCGACTCAATCATGGTCAAACTGTCGACATCTACTTATACGGATTAATTTCATCTTTTCATATTTTTAAATCTGTCTCACGGATTCAAACGCATCATTCATGCTTTTTCATTCATTGAATCCGCCTTACGGATTCAAACATTACATTCATGCATTTCATTACTTCTGCGTTTTGAATCCTTCTCGCGGATTCAAACATATTATCCATGCCTTTCATCCTTGAATCCATCTCACGGATTCAAACATATCATCCATGCCTTTCCTCCTTGAATCCGTCTCACGGATTCAAACATATTATTCATATCTTGTTGATCCGCACTTAATCAAGGATTCAACATTCTTCATTCTTATCAGGCATGTTTTTCATTCTTACATAGTACTCTCAATTTCCCGAGAGTCTTACTTATCATTTCACCCACACTCCCGTCCGCTACCCAACTCTACCGGACATACCTGTAACAACTATCATGATCTCACGAACGTCATACGTTTCTCGTGTACTGGCCAGGTACACAATCCACATAGTAGATTCGTGCCTTCATGTAATTGTCACCTTATGTCCGTAGACTTAGGTTTCGGCGCGTGTATCACTTTCAGTACTTCATTACTATACTATCATTATCCTTCATTTAACATTTTCCTTCTCTTAATGAATTTTACTGTTATACATACCCACATATCGAATTTACGTACCTGGATTCAAATTTGGCTTATTACCTCTTTGCCTGCCTTAGTATTTATCCTAGACTGCATTCACAGATCATCCTCTTCAAACACTTATGCTTACCTCGCACATACAAAATCGTCAGTTTCTTTATACGTATACATAAGTACATACTTACATTAGCTTTTACCTTTGGATCTTGATCGAGTCTTAGATTGTACGGGTTTCTTATCTCAAGAGCACACAAGTTTGAGTTCAAGTACTTACCTTCTCGTACTTGATTCCCTCAAACCAGGGCTCTGATACCAACTTATTACAACCTAATTCGTAATTGACTAAAGTCGCAGCGGAAAATCATACCATAAAAATTTCTTTCGTTACAAACACCTTGACGCACTTAAATTCATTTTTAATATTAATTCTTTCACAATAAATACATTTATTGTACTCATTTTCAATAAGAAACCATAACCTAGCTTCACTCAATTACGTACTCAACACTCCCGTACAATCTATCTTGTGACTCGGTCCTCGATCTCCAATCCTTGGATATCCTCATGACTGGTACTACCTGCGTTCACCACATAAAATTCACAACATTAGTACGCATTATAAACATACAAGGTTTGTTCACGATTACTTCTCGTTTCGTTAACTCTTTACATCCCAGCTTTTCCATCCGTGGTGAGACTTCTTTGCTATTCCTGCATTTCACTTATAACTCCAGGTACACGAATAAACAACGTAAACCCTTAATCATACCGAAAGACTTACATACATACCTAAACTTCATACATATTATCTCCATATATACATACGTACACACATGCATACATACCTACTTGCATACATACTCACACACATACATGCTAATCTACATGCATACTTACATATACACACATCTACATCGTTTTATACGTATCTACATATACACATGCCAACATCATTAAGTACACTCATGACATTATACATATTTACATACATACAACCCTACGTGCATCATACCAAACTCATACATGCCTACTCTCATACATACCATCATATATCCGCTTATTCTTGCTCACATACTTATAAACATACCCACGTAGGTACATACATGCTTTCATACATTTCTACATACGTGTATAGAGATATACAAACATGCATACATACCTATCTACATGTGCGCTTACCCTAATGGTCATAAAACATAAGTTAAATTAGTCATACGCAACTTAAAACGCGTTTAAACGAGTTCCCAAACCAAAACGGAGCAAACGAACAATTTTCGCCAAACAAGGGGGGCCTCACGTGACGCCAAGGGCCTTGGCGTCACGCCTAGCCCCTGTTTTCGCAGAAAAGTTGCAGCTGATTGCTGCATATTCCCAGCACGATCCGGTTTCACAGAAACGAGCATAACTCTCTCGTTTTTGATCCGTTTTACCCGATTCTTTTTCCTACGGGTCCGTAATTTAATCCTCCATCTTACGGAGTTAAGATCCGACATCCGGATTAACAAAATTCCAGACTTTTAAGCCTTCGGCTTACTACCCTTTTTACCAAGAATTGACCCGTTCATAATTTTATCACATAACTTGTTTGTTTGACCTTAACTTCATATGAATTGATAACTTCAAGGTCATTTGTCATAAAAGATTCATTCCCGGATACCTTACATCTTATTCCACCCGTTTGCGCTCAAAAGCGTATTTTGACCCGTTAAGGGTAATTGCGCCTTAAAACGTTTCTGACTTACAAAACCATACTTCTCACTTTCATACTTGACCAAAACATTACACTAATCGAATAACTTGTTTCTAAACTACTTTTAAGATCATTTGCCCAAAATACCCATCAAGGGCATTTTGGTCAACTTTAATCCCATCATTTACGACGAAAGACTACGACACATATTTGACCTCAACCATCATATTTAGTTACTTAAAACACCATATAACTTAATCGAACTAAGAAGTGATTACAGGAATCACTTACCTTATGCGTCCGTGCTCGTATCCGATTAATTTCCTCCTCTTGACCCGTTAACATCTCATGCTTGAGCCCGTCTCGTCGTGATTCCTATACTTTCATTTCATCAAAATCACGCTCTTATTAGCATACCCATTTGTACATGTTAACAGTCATATCAATCACATATTTCACACTTAACTTTCATTAGTCATTCTTAACAAACATAACTCATATAATCATATCCATATACGCTTAAATTCATGTAACTCATAATGTCATTACATTTAACGCGGATTGCTATAACGTGTATCATACGACTTCTTATAATCCTACCTTTACGACAACGAGTCAAACCATGTTTCTTATACTTAGTTGACTATCAAAAGTCAACTATTAACCATATTTAACTATCGATTTATCATCATATACTAGTAACATCATAATCGACTATACGGATGACACTATATACATTTTATCATATACTTGATGTGCGTACCACCTTTTAAGCATAACGTACAACTAATTCATACATACATCCTCTAAATTCATACATAACCCATCAAAACCTACTACTAATCATCATGTATCATTCCCAATTAAAGATCGAACATATCATCATCATATTTCCCTAATTCATCTAACAAGAATTCATCATACCCACTTAATACATCAATCTTTAAACAAAACTTTGACATAGGTGGTGATTCTAGTCATTATCTTTACCCTATCTAACGGGTTTCACCTCAAATCATCAAATTAACACAAACCATACATACCCCGTGTTCTATATGATGATTCTAACCCTTGTACATGATTAATTTCATATTAACTCACGGATTTGAACATAACCCACTTCACCCATGATCACCAATCTTAGATTTAAGACATACCTTATGATCCCCTCGTGTTGGTGATCATTAATCCATGCTCGGTTATGGATTTAGGCTTCATCTTGCCTTTCGATTTGATGATCTTCATGATTAGGGTTTGTGGAGCTCTCATGGAGCTCCTGGCTCCTTCTCGAACACACACGATGTGTGTGTTTATATTGTGTGTTGATTTCTTTTATTAGTAAATCAACTTTCATCTTATCCACTTTAACCCCTCGAGTTTACTTTTAAAACATAACCGACACTACCTTCATCATTTAATACTTTTGACCATACCTTAACTAGGTTAAATAGCCTAGTTATTAATTCATGACGTGTCATATAGGAACACACGACAGATATTAACATTTGGATTTTGGGGCGTTACAATACGTATACATGTGAACGAGGTTCACTAAACTTGAAAATATATATTTGAAGAATATATAATACACGTAACGAACCTATACCGTGCATGGCACGATGACGCTTTTCGGCTAGGCCTACTCACACCGTGTGGAACACGGGGACTCAATTAGGTTAGGCCCATTCTCACATGTGCAAGGCACAAAGACTCTCATAGGCTATGCCCACTTATGCTTATGCTAGGAACGAAAACTCACGAAGGGCGAGGCCTGTTTGTACACATTATGAATGCAATATATATATATATATATATATATATATATAGGGGAAGGTTCAAATGAAAACAACTAGTTATTGTGAAAACTCGAAAACTAATTAAAAAGCCAAAAAAACATACCAATTTTTTTTTTTTTTTTGCATACCAATTTTCGCAGGTTTATGTATATAAAAAAAATTTCAAAATTTTTTTTTTGTAGTGCACATGTGTACTACAAAAAAAAATTTATATATAAAAACCTGCGATTTTTATAAAAAAATTTGAAAGAAAAAAGAATTTTTTGGTGTGTTTTTTAGGCTTTTTTTGTTAGTTTTCGAGTTTTCACAATAAAAGTGGTTTTCATTTGAACCATCCCCTATATATATATATATATATATATATATATTAAAAGCAAACACATGAAATAAATGCCTAACATATTAAAATACACAAGGGTTCCAAATATATAACAAATACAAACTTAATAACGTTCAAGATGAGCAACGTGTACACGGTCTAGTAGAGACCTAAGTGTCTAATGGGTTAGAACACTTGTAGGTTGACTCACGCATTTGGAACACCCCTTTGCTAGCACACCCTTTCAGACACAAAACTGTGAGTTTATGTCCTCTTTTTCTATTAAATGTTTTCGGTTTTTACAACTCTCGGGGGGGGGGGGGGATACATGTCACTATGGTATGGTTAAGCTATGGAATGAAACAACTAGATTATGTGCGAATACAGTGTCTCTTAAGCGCCAATAATCTTGTATAAAACTAAGGAACAAAATGGGTAGATATATCGGGTACGAGCGAGCCCCTCCCCACTCATGGGTCCTCGTGTGGCCGCATGGAGTGCTTTTGTGGTCCCAGCCGACTGGATCGGTACAAAATCATCAAAGGTTTGCGATCCGACGTCCTTGCAAAACATTAATAATCAACGATTTCATAGACGCTTTACATACCGGTTTCCTATACTTTAACTTTCAAATGTTTTTTAGATTCATTTGATGCGAACTCAAAACACATGAATTCACCAACTTTTGCTGACGTTTTTAAACTTACATGTATTTCAGGAAACTAAGTGGATCTTAGCGCTATGGTTATCACGAAGAATTTGGTTGTCTTGTTGGCGATGTCATCCGCTTTTGAAGGGTTTGGTCCATATATCTCATCTTCGATGAGACATAGGATGCAAAGCCTTTGTGTTTTAAAAACTATATTATGGAACAAGTCTTTGTAAAACTTATTAACTCGTGTTGTCTTTTATCTTTAAACAACTTGTGACTTGTACTCTCTTTTACTTACTATGAATGGATGAAAATCGTGCTTTTTATTCATACAGTTTGTTTACTATATCGTATGCAATGTAAACCGATCACGTTCACACCTTGCGCTTCCGCCTACGAGCGGGTGTGACACGATGGTCATGTCAAGCTGCACCCATGGTGGGAAGATAAGATCGGTGATTGCATGTGAAGTTTCCTGCCATCTACGGCTTCGGCGGTGGTGTAAAACAACAGCCCTGATGACGTGATAAAAAGAGGAAAATATTTTTCATTTTGGGATCAGTCAAAGATTGGCATCATCTCCTGTAAATCAAGGCTTCTCAATCACAACCCATGACAGGCTTTCTTTCCATAGATACACCTTTGTATAGCTTATAAATAGTGGTTGTTTGTCTGTGTAATATATCAAGTAAATCAATCATAAAACTTGTTTCTCATTTCTCTCTATACTCGATATCATGGTATCAGAGCATGGTTCTTAAACCAACCTGCTCATCATATACCTAGCCTCTTTGTTTCAATCTTACAACCATGAACTGTGACTTTCTTGAAACAGAGTATTATTATACTCCCCAACACAGTGGTCAGGGGGAGAAGGATTATGATGGCACACTGAGTTGGTTACAACCTACGGTACTCTCTCCTGAAGAAAAAAAGGAGGAAAATCATAGTACTGAAGATGAGTCACCCTCAATATCCACACAACCCGAACCGGAGATCTCCAGTGCCCCTGCCCTTGAGGACACTACTCCCAACTTGATATCCGAGGTAAGTAACTCATCTGACAACTCTAATGAACATGTTTTTGACACAGATACTACTACTAATGAGTCTGTTCCAAATGAAATAGCTCAAAATAATCAGGGTGAGGATATGTCAGAGACAGTTGAAGGATATGTTCTTCCTCCTAGAGCAAACAGAGGAGTTCCTCCGAAGAGGTATTCTCCTGGAAAAGAAGCTCGAAGCTCAAGGTATCCAATGGAAAATATTGCAGAAGGAAATTTATCATCAGAAGCCAATGCATTTGTTGCGTCTCTATGTTATGAAGGAACTCCAATCACAGTCGAACAGGCACTAGAATCAAAGAAATGGAAAGATGCAATGGAGACAGAAATGGAAGCTCTAAAGAGAAATGAAACTTGGGAAAAATGTGTTCTCCCAGCCGGTAAGAAACCAGTGGGATGCCGTTGGGTATACTCCATAAAACGCAAACCAGATGGTACGATTGAGCGGTACAAAGCCCGACTAGTAGCTAAAGGGTACACTCAAACGTACGGGGTCGATTACTCTGAAACTTTTTCTCCTGTTGCTAAAATAGACACAATCAGAGTTCTCTTCTCTATAGCAGCAAATGAAAATTGGCCCCTTCATCAACTTGATGTCAAAAACGCCTTTTTGCATGGGGAACTGGAAGAAGAAGTTTATATGGAAGCCCCTCCTGGTTTTTCAGATGTGTTTAAGAAAGGGGAAGTATGCCACCTAAAGAAATCTCTCTATGGGTTAAAGCAATCCCCAAGAGCCTGGTTTGGGAGGTTTACTATAGCTATGAAAAAATACGGCTTTAAACAAAGTAACTCTGATCATACTCTGTTTCTAAAACAGAAAGGGAAGTTGGTGACCTGCTTGATTATTTATGTTGACGACATGATTATCACAGGGAATGATGAAGAAGAAATGAAAACGCTAAAAGAAAACCTGTTTGCTGAGTTTGAAATGAAAGACTTGGGTCAACTTAAATACTTTCTTGGTATTGAGGTTCTTAGGTCTAAACAAGGGATATTCATTTGTCAGAAAAAATACATTCTTGACTTATTGAGTGAAACAGGGATGGTCGATTGTAAGCCTGAAGACACTCCAATGATGGCAAATCTCAAGCTCTATATGGTGAAAGAAGCTAAGTTAGCAGACAAAGAGAGGTACCAACGAATAGTGGGGAAGCTGATATATCTTTCACATACCCGCCCAGACATAGCGTATGCGGTAGGGGTGGTCAGTCAATTTATGCATCAACCACAGATTTCCCATATGGAGACAGGCTGGAGAATAATCAGGTATCTTAAAGGGACAGTTGGTCATGGAGTTCTGTTTAAGTCAAACGGGCATCTAAAGGTCCAAGCCTATACTGATGCTGACTGGGCAGGAGACAAAGGGAATAGAAGGTCGACTTCGGGTTACTTTACTCTGGTTGGAGGGAACCTCGTTACGTGGAGAAGTACGAAACAAAAGGTTGTTGCTCTCTCTAGTGCTGAAGCCGAATTCAGGGGGATAGCTCGAGGTTTAGCCGAAATACTCTGGATACGAAAATTATTAACTGAGATTGGTTTCCTACAAAATAAAACAAGCAGCATTATGTGTGACAACAAAGCAGCCATACAAATCTCGGAGAATCCGGTACAACATGATCGAACCAAACATGTGGAAGTGGACCGACATTTCATTAAAGAGAAATTGGAAGCAAAAATCATAGAATTGCCCTTTGTTCGATCAGAAGACCAGCTAGCAGACATTCTTACAAAAGCCACGAGTAGTAGAATCTTCGCAAATTGTCTAGACAAGTTAAATATTGGAAATCCTACTATTTAACTTGAGGGGGAGTGATAAAAAGAGAAATATTTTTCATTTTGGGATCAGTCAAAGATTGGCATCATCTCCTGTAAATCAAGGCTTCTCAATCACAGCCCATGACAGGCTTTCTTTCCATAGATACACCTTTGTATAGCTTATAAATAGTGGTTGTTTGTCTGTGTAATATATCAAGTAAATCAATCATAAAACCTGTTTCTCATTTCTCTCTATACTCGATATCAGTCAATTGATTTTGTGTTCATATCAGACATCAATTATGACGGATTTGAGGCTCAGATGTGTTGTTCCAATGAGCAAGGTAAGTTTCGGTTAGTTTGGGTTCTATCATGGTATATTATCTCCGTTTTAACAACTGTTGATTTCAGGTCCTGAATTAAAATGCATGTCGAAGGCCTATAGTGGTTGTAAATGATTCTGGCAATGTCTCTGGTGGCTTCTCCAACGACGGACCTGAGTGTGGCTGATGATGGCGGTGTTTGGGTAGAATCATTTCGGAGGTGTTTGGAAGCTGTTGGGTTAACGTCGGTCAAAGCTGGTCAAATGATTAACTTGGGTCAAGCACTGTCAACAAAGGTTAAACGTGTCAGAGCTGTTCAACTCAATCGAGACCGGATGAGGTATAAGGGTGTAAGGGGCACTCACCTAAGAGGTGAGTCCCCTCTCTTACACCCAACCAATCCTCTTGTGCCACGTCAACTCCCCTCTTAAACTCCCCTAACACCCCATTTTGATGGCGGCACTCCCCTCTTTAGGTGACTTGGGTTTTTTTTTTTTTTTTTTTTTGTAAAATTATTAATGTTTACAAATTAAAAAAATATTAATAAAAAAAAATTAAATAAAAGACATTTCGTTAAATTAAAAAAAAATACATTCAAACTAGAAAAAAAAATACATTCAAAGTAGAAAAATATAAAAACAAACTACTCGTCGTCCGAATCAACTTCAAGGTGAGGCAGGTCTAAACTTCCGAGATGCTCAACGAGATCGTGTTTTAGTCTCCAATGCGTGTCTTCGTCAATGAGCTCCGTATAAGCTGTATCATCGAAGACGGGTTCGACTGGAGGATCTTGAATATGTACCGGTGCTATCGCCCTTCCGTCGTCTTTTATAATCATGTTGTGTAAAATAAGGCACGCATACACGATGGACCTTATCTTTCTCACCGTTTTCGAACGCATTGGGCGATTTAGTATTCCCCACTTCGACTTTAACACACCAAACGCCCGTTCCACATCTTTTCTTGCGGCCTCGTGTTGCCTCTTGAACTTTTTTTCATTCGGGTCGTGTGGATATGGAAAAGACTTCACAAACACGGACCAGGTAGGGTAGATCCCATCAGTAAGATAATACCCGCGTTTGTATAAGTGGTTGTTCACTTGAAACGGACAATTTGGCGCCGTTCCGTTTCGTTGAGCAAGAAATAATGGAGATTGTTGCAGCACGTTGATGTCGTTTTGTGAACCCGCTGGGCCACAAAAAGCATGCCAAATCCACAAATCTTGAGACGCCACCGCTTCTAACATAACCGTCGGGTATTGATGATCGCCTCTCATGTATTGTCCACGCAATTCTGTGGGGCACATTCTCCAGACGAAGTGTGTACAATCCAGACTACCCAACATACCAGGTAGGTGATGCCTATCCTCATGAGCCTGATACAATAGCGCGACGTCGTGGCTCGTTGGTCTACGTAGGAATTCACCGCCATACCTTTTACAGACCGTATCGCAGAAATATTCAAGGCACTCACGAGAGGTCCTTTCAGACATATTTAAATACTCGTCCCCCTCGTCTGGTGGGTTACCGGTTGCAAGTTGTTTAATCGCCGAAGTAACCTTTTGCAACGGTGTGAAACTTTTCTTCATTCTCCCGTCTAAGCCTTCTTTAAACCACTCGTCAAACGCTTCCACGTCACTAACAATTTTTAGGAACAACGACTTGGACATACGAAATCTGTGACGAAAAGTATCGTCATTAAATTTTGGATTTTCATCAAAATAATCGGCCATGAGTGTCTCATGGCCCCCCTCACGATCTCGACGGACAAATTTTTTTTTACTAGACGATGCCGTGTCTAGTAGCTCCGTTTGTTGGATGAGATTTTGGAAGAAAATTAAGCTAGAATCGCTTGACGATGCATCTCCATCGTCGGGAAAGTCGGGTAGGGTTGAAAGAAACGGAAGCCTGGGATCCATTTTGTATTTGAAAGAATTGAGTTTGAGAGTTTTGGTGTGAGTTTGAGAGTGGTGAGTTTGATTTAGGTTGGTTAATATATATTGTTTAAAAAAGCTGAATTTTTTTTTTTTTTTTTTTTAAAAATGACCGTTGATGAACGGTCTTCTTTCGAAAGTCGAGCCAAACAACGCGGCAACTCCCCACCGATCCCTATCACCGAATCGGGTCCCCGCTTTGATGGCGGCGGTGTTCCCGATCGGTGACTAGGGTCACCGAACCCTATCCCCGCTTACGCCCCGTCCACCCTAATCGTACACTCAAACCATTTAAGTATTTATTATATTTAATTTCTATATCGTATAATTAACATACGTCATACATGTGGACAACGAGCATAAAAGAATCTAAACCAACTATAGATATAAAGTAAGACCAGTTATGCAACGGTTGGGCTTTGAACTTATAAATAAATTTATTACTAATGGGACAGTGGACACTTAACACTCGGAAAATATGCTCCTAATTTGACAAAAAAAATCAATTATATTGAGACATTATCAACCTTTAGTCTATGTAGTCAATCTCGACGCTATGTCGGTGATATCCCGGTGCTATATCGGTTATCGGACATCGAGTTACATATCTGTATTAAATATCGGTTATAATCTCGGTGGCGAGAATATCGTCGATAATTACCAATATATCGCCGTTATTTTGTAAATTTCATATCGGCCATCTTGCCGAGAATATCGGTTGCCCAAATTTGTTCTTTTCCCTTTAAAATATGCCATATCCAACAAATCAAAGCTCATTCCATTTTCATAATTTTTGGCCCAATTATAACCTTAAACAACCAGTCGCACATGATTCACACATATCGGCAGACATTTATGAACCCTAAATCCATGGCACCTACCTTGGTTGATTTTTTTTTTTGGAAGGTGACTTTCTATGTACTGACCAGTTGTCACACCCCAACCGATGGCGGAATCATCGGGGCGCGGCACTAGGCGAATCAGATTGCTCAAGAGAATCCATAACAACTATATTGCGATAATATTTAATACATTCGTTATCCCATACTAACAAATAATACAATCACATAAGTTATCACAGATTTCTTGTCCTCTCGAACAATACAAATCCGACAACCTAGATTTTAGTTGAGTTTCTAGACTCCCTAGCTTGATTTGATATAGTCTGCGATCTAACCTGCAACATACGTTAAAAGATTTGTCAATACAAAAGTATTGGCGAGTATACAGGTTTGAATAGTAGCATAATAGAATAAACGTGTAGCGAATTTCCATATGCATAAACGTAATACACGACATATATACTCACAAAACTGATACTACCAACTAAGTCCTCGATGCTCGAATGTACGATGGCATAACTAGACCCCGTCGGGCGCAATAGTACTATACTAGTCGTGGTGGGACGTCGCGAGTATAAGCCCTAGCACATATGCAACTAGCATCACGTATATCTATGCATTCAGTTATTCGCAAGTGATAATTCGATTGATAGAATACTTCGTTTGATAAGTTCGATTTGTTAGAAACGTATGTTACACCCAAAATTCGATTAAAAAGGGGTCAAGTATACTCACAGTGCGTATTTAGCGAGATTACAACTTGATTGAGTCGGTTACGAGTTGTCTGTAATGATCCTTGAAGAAATAGAGTAAACGAAGTACGGTTAAGCAAGATCATCTTGAAAAGTTGTTCATTTGGTTGAATTGGGCCTCATCCGGGCGGATGGCAAGTCATCCGTGCGGTTGATAGGGTGATACGTACGGATGGGCCTTGCTTGTGCGCGCGGATGAGTGTGCGCACGGTTGACTTGTGCGTGCGGGTGACATGTCATCCGTGCGGATGACATGTGCGTGCGGTGTCATGATCCGTGCGGACGTCATGATCCGTGCGGATGGCAGTGGTCCGTGCGGATGGCAGTGGTCCGTGCGGATGGCAGTGGTCCGTGCGGACTGACATGTCATCCGTGCGGACTGACATGTCATCCGTGCGGACTAGGGTCATCCGTGCGGGCTGACTAGTCTGGTTCGCACTCTGACCACCGTTTCTGAATGTTTAACTGAGGGAAATACATTTGTTTTCACTAGGATAGTGTAATTTCGCACTAACACTTGAAGTTCCGTTAATTCCGACTCGTTCTAACGACCGGGAATCACCCCGTTCCATCAGATCTGGCCGTTCATGGTGGTTCTTCATGGTTAACTCGAAATCGCACAGATTTAGGTGTGATTTGTCATTAAAACATGTGGAAATCACCGGGATCTGAGTCGTTTATAGTGAAGTGAGACCCCAACTTGAAGTTCATAAGAACTCTTGGTGACATCACCTCAAAACGCCTCAAATCCGCAGATTTCACGGTTAGAATTAGAGTTTTGAAAGATAGATTGATGTAGATTCGAGTGTAGATTGTAGAAGTACAAGTTTTAGGTTGAAATCTTACCGGAATCGCGAGGAAATCGAGAGAAAAGGGTCTTGGTGCGCGTGTGGTTGAACAGGAGCTGTCACATCACTTGAACAGTGATGTGACATGGTATTTATAGACAACAGAGAAGAGGAAAGAAGGTCTGGCCCGGATAGCCCATCCGTGCGGATGGCCCATGCGTGCGGATGGCCATCCGTGCGCATGCCCATCCGTCCGGATGGTCTATCCGTCCGGATAGACATCCTGACGGGCCGGACTTCTTCGTTTCTGATCGATTTGATAGTTTTCGAAGCGTGTATCTTTCATAATCAATTTATATTATTATTATATTGTTATTATTATTATATATATATATCACTAGGGGTCGTATTTACGTATCCATAATCCAAGGTTTCGATACTTTACAGTCGGTTTCCGATTCGAGTATGCGATTGTTATCGACGTTGCACGGCCATCAATGAGGGTAGCATAGGTCCTTTCTTGATGTCATCGTGAACGTTATTTCGTGTAGTGCCACAAAGACTGACGGGGTACCGTTTACTCGTATTGTCATCATCGTCATGACGACTGGAGCTACAGCACTCACCCGAGAGTCCTTGTTAGCGTTATTTGTTTATGTTCGACACATCACGGCCACTGAGGAGGGTAGAGTAGGTCCTCACTCAATGTTTCCGTGAGTGTTAGTGTGATAATAGTGTAGTATAGAAATACTGTAGCTTGAAAATATGCGATTATCCTTCGAATAGCGATATATACGATATAGCTACATTATGATCTGAATCTCTGGTGCAAGGCGTAACGAGTATAACGAGTAGTAACAACGCGCAAAAGTGCGGGTTGTTACAGTCTCCCCAACTTTAGGAAATTTCGTCCCGAAATTAATCCAGTAGGTAGACTTCTAAGAGTTGATGTTGTATAAGTAGCGATACAGCGAGTGATTTGACCGTAAGTTGACAGCGTGAACGTTTCGAATAAGAGGGATCGATTGCGATAGTGAGAAGGCGGCGTAAGAACGAAAGTAATAGCCCACGAGTTGGCATTCCAAAGTACTTCGTGTTACGAAGAATTCGTTAGTTCGATGCGATTGAAATTGAAAGGTTTCTCATGACGTAGAATTAATTTAGTCGATCGTTAACCAACGTCACAAGAAACGTTCATTTTAGATATTTGAAAGGAATCTAGGATGAAGTTTCGAAAATTTTCCTTTTAACATAAGGTCAACTGAGTCGATGTTAACCAATGTTGCAAGGAAGTTTTATGTTTCAAACATGCTAAGGAAATCGAAGACGAAATTGAAGTTGCGAAAACTCTCCTACGGCATGGGTTCAAGCTGAACTCGATGTCGAACCGATGTCGTAAGAAGGATTTCGTTCGAATGTTGTAAAAGCTTTAAGGAAAACTGGGGCTTACGAAACTTTTCCTGGACATGGAGTTAAGCTAATTCGATGTTATCTCCATGTTGTGAGAAAAATTTCACTTGCCCATCGGTTTAAATCAAAAAATTTTATATAAAAACAAGTCTTAATAGTACAAAACGTGGTTGGTCACCGAGCCCCACTTGACACCTTCCCTCGAAAGTTCGTTAATATGCTTAAAACACTTATATATAGGAAGTACCAACGGCGTATCCACCATGCTTTGCCCATATTACTTCCGTTTCGTGAGGCAGTGTCAGGTGTGCCGACATGACACGGATAGAATTGTGTTTACTCGGCCCAATCGATAGAAAGTCGGACCGAGCATAAGATAGAATCGAATAGATTAATCCAGCGAGTTGATTTGCGAGCGTAGCTATAACGGCGTGCGCGAGTGGCCTTGATGACGCAAAACATTTATGTGTCGTGTCTGGGTAAGCGTCGAGTGATAAGTGATAAGCGAATAGTGCGTTTTTGATTAGGTTCCTCATCAAACCCACATGGCACGTTTCCACGAGAGTTTGCTAACATGGCGAAACACCATGTTTAACCAGGTTAGTTTTGCCTCGTGAAGCGGTGTCATGTGTATTGATACCACATAGTCTGTAACGAACACCAACGAGCGAATAAGCGGTAGTCTAAACACGATGAGCGATAAGCGATTAGATGATTAAGCGTAGAAACACAAAACACTAGTAACGACGGCGACGATAAACGAATTACGATAAGCGGCGGTTGTTGCGTGCAAGCGATGCAGGTATACGGTTCGATTTACGCGGTTCGATTTGATTGATTGACACCACGGAGTTTAACTATCATTAGACCCCACATGGCCTTTTTCCACGAAAGGTCGCTGATATGACTAAAACACCCTGCTCCAACCATACGAGCTTCATCTCGTGAAGCGAGGTCATGCGTGCTAATTTAACACGAATATCACAGATAGCGGTATATCGATAGATTAATACACGGCAAAACGATGTAGGTTCACATAATAAGCGATTGAGATTGCGAGAGTCACATGATAAGCGATTGCGATTCGTCGAGTTTCGTTTCGAATAAGCTTTACGTCACGTTGCGACGCATCACGGTTATCGAGGAGGGTAGAATAGGTCCTCACCTGACAACATTGCGAGCGTTAACGTGCTTGATGAGATCGATTGCTATAGACTTTCGACCCGTCTTGCGTGGGTGCAATTGTCCTGCGAGGTAGACTCCCCAGAGTCCATCGATGAGGCGATTGCATTGCGTTTGCAGACTTACGACAAGTCTTACGATGATACGGTTTGTTACGCCTTGCGATTGAGTGTAGTGTGTTGAAAGTAATCACAATAGTATAATAGGTCTAATAACGTTCAACTCCACGTGGCACTTTCTTCACGGAACTTCGGTAGTATGGTAAGGCATTCCTCGCCCGACCCCTACTACTTTCATCCCGTGTTTTGGTGTCACCTTTTTTCAAACGTTATGGCACTTTTAGAATTCACTACGATCACCGTGCACTGAGCCAAATAATCCCGTGTGCACCCGCGATTAATCGTTCCTTGCACGTTTATCGTACGTCGTTCTAGAAGTGTAGTGAGGGTAAAACACATTATTCCGTGATATAGTATATAGTATGTGTGTGAATCTAGCCTAAGTGCGGCGATTAAAGAGTGAGAGAGAAGATGGAGACGAGGGTTAACGTTACGCATGGAGGCAATATCGAGTAATAGAGTAGGTTCGAAATATAGAGGTTAACGTTGAAAATCGTATCATTACAACTTTATCCTACACTTGCTAGATGTCGGATGCTGAAGACTTTTGCTGGAGCTGTTGTTGTCATACTCAAGTTCACGGTTCGATGCGACAGTTGCGGGTGAAGTGACCGTAACGGTTGCAGTTATTGCAATAGCGACAGTCAGCCCCAACTGGATGATGATAGGTACACGAGTAACACTGAGGATGAGTTCCAGTGTAGGCTCGTTTTGGAAACATCGGAACTGTTCGAAGGTCCGGTTGCAGCAGTTTGGTTGTTGGTGAGTTCGGGCTTGAAGTCTTTCGTTTGCGGCTGGGTTCGTCGGTGTCTTGCGAAGAAGTGTCGTCGTTGGAGGATTCGTCTGAAGACTCGCTTGCGGAGTCTTTGGCTGATTTGTCGGAAGATCCGTCGGCAGATTTGTCAGAAGAATCGGCAGCAGATCCGTCCGAAGAATCGGCAGCAGATCCGTCCGAAGAATCATTAGCAGATCCGTCAGAAGAATCGTTAGCTGATTCATTAGAAGAATCGCCAACAGAGTTGTCAGAAGATTCGTCAGTAGAATCATCAGAAGATTCGTCAACATGTTCGCCTGACGGATTACTGGCGATTGCTTGATGGGCTTGCTTGACAGGATTCCGTGAGAATAATCCTTCCACGAGTCGTTTGTGGTTGATCTCTGCGGCTAAGCGATATGTTTCTTTGATGGTAGCGGGTCTTGCAGCTTTGACAAAATCACCCACACACTCAGGCAAGCCACGAATGTATTTCGTGATGGCCTTCCCCGGAGTGTTGACTTGACTTGGGCAGATTATGCTAAGCTGTTTGAACCTTGCGGTGTAGCCAGCATTGTCACCTTCGGTTTGCTTGATTCCCCAAAATTCGTTTTCTAGTTTCTGGATTTCATGAGGAGGACAGTATTCTTTCTTCATGAGTTCCTTCAGCTCATCCCAGGAGAGGGCGTAAGCTTCGGAGATCCCACGTTTGTTACGTTCGGCGGTCCACCAGTCGAGTGCTCGCGATTGAAATACTCCGGTGGCGCAAGTAGTGCGGAGGCTATCGGGACACCCACTTTGACGAAGGGTGACTTCGATAGAATCGAACCACTGGAGTAGTTGAGTCGCACCTCCTTCACCCGTGAATTCCATCGGGTCACAGGCTTTGAAGTGCTTGTAGAGAAAAGTAGATTGCGGCTCTCCTGTCTTAACGTCTTCCGAAGCTCGAGAGTGGCTGCGAGAATGCACTCGAGCGGCAATTTGAGGACTAAGCTTACTCACTTCCTTGATTATAAGTGAAGCAATCCTCTTCTCGGCGCTTCGTTTGGCTTTCCTCTTAGCTACTCGTCTCGAGGTAGAGTTGTTGGAAGTCATCTAGACAGGAAGAGACTTGGAGTGAGATTCGATCATAATGATTTTCGAGTTTTGCGTTGCGGTTGAGCGCGTTCAAAACTTGGTGCGATAGTATAGTAATAAGAACCACATAGGAGCCACGTAGGAAACACGAAATTCCTAAGTTCTCACACAATGACTTGTTTGTTTATACGTATATATATATGTATTTATATAGATGTAATTTGTAATCATACACATACAGGTCGATTTAGAATAAGCGAGGTCGCGTTGAAGTGAGAAAACGAGTGCGAATGCGATAGATTATGCATTAGTTTTGTTGCGAACATTCGGATTTCGTTTTAGATTGCGATGACTGTGCGAATCATGCGTTTATAAAGTAAGGAGTGAAAATCGTTACATTGAGAATTCGATAAATCGTAAAGTTCAAAACGTGAATAAGTTCCAATCATTGTAAAATTGGCGGGTCGTATAATAGAGTGCCTTGGGTGTTTAGGCGTCGACTACCCAAGGTAACCCAACTATATTCAACAAGTTCGTGCTCGCGCGTTGACCTAGAAGACTCCATGCTTCCACTGGGATGCAGCTCATGGCATTCGTCCTTCCTAGTCATCGCGTGGCTCGAGTTATTGCAATAGTCGAGTCCTTGGTGAGAGCTTTTGAAAACCAGTTTATAGAGAGTGGAACGACTTATTAAGGTACGGGTTTCACCCCTGGCTTAACAGTTTCGTTCCTAATTGTGGTTATGCTCCTCGAATAAATTCGTGAGTTCCACTAGATTTAGAAATGGAGACTTTTGTCGAGATGTGGATGTCACTCCTAACTCGATGAAAAGTTCTCGTGCTAGAAAAATTTCGCTGAGTGAGCAATCCTATTGAGAGTTCTTGGTTTTCACACCTGATCTCGACCGGATCGCTCGGTTTCGTTATGCGAGTATTTGCGAAAACATGTGTATTGTGTCGGCCTTAGGAAAGGCTAAGTAGTATTTCAGCCTTAGGAAAGGCTCCTTCGTGTGAAGTTGTAGTATGCGGTGTTCACACAAAGTTGTAGCTTTTGGCAATTTCGATCGAGAGTATCAAGTAAGCCCAATACAAACCCCACTGGGTTCGTACGAGTCGGCCTGTTGGTACTTAGACTATAGACTAGGTAAATTTCTAAGACGTCGACCCGGACTAGGTCGAGTCTTGCCTAATTCCCTATAGTTATGGCTCTGATACCAATCTGTCACACCCCAACCGATGGCGGAATCATCGGGGCGCGGCACTAGGCGAATCAGATTGCTCAAGAGAATCCATAACAACTATATTGCGATAATATTTAATACATTCGTTATCCCATACTAACAAATAATACAATCACATAAGTTATCACAGATTTCTTGTCCTCTCGAACAATACAAATCCGACAACCTAGATTTTAGTTGAGTTTCTAGACTCCCTAGCTTGATTTGATATAGTCTGCGATCTAACCTGCAACATACGTTAAAAGATTTGTCAATACAAAAGTATTGGCGAGTATACAGGTTTGAATAGTAGCATAATAGAATAAACGTGTAGCGAATTTCCATATGCATAAACGTAATACACGACATATATACTCACAAAACTGATACTACCAACTAAGTCCTCGATGCTCGAATGTACGATGGCATAACTAGACCCCGTCGGGCGCAATAGTACTATACTAGTCGTGGTGGGACGTCGCGAGTATAAGCCCTAGCACATATGCAACTAGCATCACGTATATCTATGCATTCAGTTATTCGCAAGTGATAATTCGATTGATAGAATACTTCGTTTGATAAGTTCGATTTGTTAGAAACGTATGTTACACCCAAAATTCGATTAAAAAGGGGTCAAGTATACTCACAGTGCGTATTTAGCGAGATTACAACTTGATTGAGTCGGTTACGAGTTGTCTGTAATGATCCTTGAAGAAATAGAGTAAACGAAGTACGGTTAAGCAAGATCATCTTGAAAAGTTGTTCATTTGGTTGAATTGGGCCTCATCCGGGCGGATGGCAAGTCATCCGTGCGGTTGATAGGGTGATACGTACGGATGGGCCTTGCTTGTGCGCGCGGATGAGTGTGCGCACGGTTGACTTGTGCGTGCGGGTGACATGTCATCCGTGCGGATGACATGTGCGTGCGGTGTCATGATCCGTGCGGACGTCATGATCCGTGCGGATGGCAGTGGTCCGTGCGGATGGCAGTGGTCCGTGCGGATGGCAGTGGTCCGTGCGGACTGACATGTCATCCGTGCGGACTGACATGTCATCCGTGCGGACTAGGGTCATCCGTGCGGGCTGACTAGTCTGGTTCGCACTCTGACCACCGTTTCTGAATGTTTAACTGAGGGAAATACATTTGTTTTCACTAGGATAGTGTAATTTCGCACTAACACTTGAAGTTCCGTTAATTCCGACTCGTTCTAACGACCGGGAATCACCCCGTTCCATCAGATCTGGCCGTTCATGGTGGTTCTTCATGGTTAACTCGAAATCGCACAGATTTAGGTGTGATTTGTCATTAAAACATGTGGAAATCACCGGGATCTGAATCGTTTATAGTGAAGTGAGACCCCAACTTGAAGTTCATAAGAACTCTTGGTGACATCACCTCAAAACGCCTCAAATCCGCAGATTTCACGGTTAGAATTAGAGTTTTGAAAGATAGATTGATGTAGATTCGAGTGTAGATTGTAGAAGTACAAGTTTTAGGTTGAAATCTTACCGGAATCGCGAGGAAATCGAGAGAAAAGGGTCTTGGTGCGCGTGTGGTTGAACAGGAGCTGTCACATCACTTGAACAGTGATGTGACATGGTATTTATAGACAACAGAGAAGAGGAAATGAGGTCTGGCCCGGATAGCCCATCCGTGCGGATGGCCCATCCGTGCGGATGGCCCATGCGTGCGGATGGCCATCCGTGCGCATGCCCATCCGTCCGGATGGTCTATCCGTCCGGATAGACATCCTGACGGGCCGGACTTCTTCGTTTCTGATCGATTTGATAGTTTTCGAAGCGTGTATCTTTCATAATCAATTTATATTATTATTATATTGTTATTATTATTATATATATATATCACTAGGGGTCGTATTTACGTATCCATAATCCAAGGTTTCGATACTTTACAGTCGGTTTCCGATTCGAGTATGCGATTGTTATCGACGTTGCACGGCCATCAATGAGGGTAGCATAGGTCCTTTCTTGATGTCATCGTGAACGTTATTTCGTGTAGTGCCACAAAGACTGACGGGGTACCGTTTACTCGTATTGTCATCATCGTCATGACGACTGGAGCTACAGCACTCACCCGAGAGTCCTTGTTAGCGTTATTTGTTTATGTTCGACACATCACGGCCACTGAGGAGGGTAGAGTAGGTCCTCACTCAATGTTTCCGTGAGTGTTAGTGTGATAATAGTGTAGTATAGAAATACTGTAGCTTGAAAATATGCGATTATCCTTCGAATAGCGATATATACGATATAGCTACATTATGATCTGAATCTCTGGTGCAAGGCGTAACGAGTATAACGAGTAGTAACAACGCGCAAAAGTGCGGGTTGTTACACCAGTGGTCACCGGGTTCATGTCGAAGACAATCCCCCGTCAGCCCCGCATCTGAGGACGCGATGTTCGATTGGGCCCCGGCCCCCGCGTGAGCTGACTTCCGCCCGGAAACCATACTGCCCCCACACGAGAGACTCGCTGGGGTAACAGCTGGGTAAAACCGGGTTGCCCTCAGGACCGCACCATGCCTCGGTAGGATACGATCCATCATTGGGACGTCCCCCCCCCCTAAGACCACGAGTGGGAGTCGAACCGGTGACCTCCAAGGAGGGCCGGCCGACTTAACCCAAGTGGGAATACCCACTGGGCCACGAGGGTAGGATACCTTGGTTGATCTTGATGTACACTTCTTTATTTTGCTATTAATATTATATAGGTTTTAGACTTCTAGTATATATATATATATATATATATATATGAGATGAATCATGAAAAAACAAGTTTAAATGAGAAAACCAAAAAACTAACTAAAAAAACCTAAAAACATACCATTTTTTTAATGTTTTATTAAAATTCGCTATATTTAATATATATATATATATATACATATATATATATAAAACTTTTTTTTTCAAAAAAAAAATGTGCTGCACATATGCAATAATACGAAAAAGCCTAAACCCCCTAACCCACACTACAAGAACAGGGCACTTTTACCGGCGACAGCTGTCGCCGGTATTGACCACCTTTATCGCCGCTATAGACCTTTAGCAGCGACATGTCGCCGGTAAAACGTCGCCGGTATTGCTGGGACGCTATTGACCGGTTGTCGCCGGTAAAGACTAGTATCGCCGGTATTGATCTTTCACTTTTAGCGACGACAGATGTCGTCGCTAAAAGTGTCGCCGGTATTAACATTGGTCGCTAAAGGTTTAAAGGCAATAGCGGCGACAGATGTCGCCGCTAAAAGTCTATTTTTTTTTTAATACAGCAGCTGTATATACAGCTGCCCAGCCGGTTTTACGGCCGAAAAACAAAACCTGCCGATTTTCAAACAACGCAAGCATACGCTATGAACATAATCAACATATACTAAAGGTAATATACTTAAAAACTACGTTTAAGTCGTACATTATATCCTACAACGTTTAATTAAATCTAAATCATACATTAAAAACAAGTCACTCATCGTCATCGTTATCGTTGGGTTCATCGTCGGATTCATTATCGAATAAGTTGTCACAATCGTAGTCTTTTGACTTTCCTTTTCCTTTTCCTTGTGAAGCAAGATAGTTGTTAAGTTGGTTCAAAAATGACGGGGTATGGAACAAGCTGTTAACAAAATCCTACAATAATAGATAGCAAAACGTATATTAGCATATTAATTAACGCTACCAACATATATTTAACAAGGAAACATGCGTTCGTTTGTCATTTTATAAATTGCGTAGTTTACCTCGGAAAAGGGTTCTTGCGTCCGAGCTTGCGAAGACGACATGTTAGATGACGAGTGCGAGGACGTGTTGGAAGAAGGTTTAGGCCCCATCCCGCGATACCATCCTCGGCGCTCTCCCAACGCTTCTTGATACGGGGCAATTGGAGGACCATCGCCGCTCCATTCATCTGTGGCCTGTTGTATGTTCCGCTGTATTTTACGAAGATGATTAAATATATATGTGTGTATATATATATATATATATATATATTTGTTATAGAAAATAATACTTAAAAGAAATACTTACGTAATTTTGTTCAGCAATCGGATCAACCCAATTCCCTTGATTGTCCGTGTGGGTTTTAGCATACGTAGGTACCCAATCCAAATTCTGTTTAACATTACACTTAGATTAGACATTAAATAAACAAAAGCTTGCACACACGCACACATACATAAAACATTACATTTTTATAGGCGGTGCTACCGTACGAAGATGTCCCCCCACGGTATGGGAATTGTTGTTTTTCGCGTACTTTTTTGTTGGCCTTGCTTCTTTTAATATAATCTTCTTGCCGGAAACCTTCGATGGTTCTCAACCAGTTTTCATAGGGCATATCCCTGGGATGGTGTGCCCTTGCACTCTCAAGATCATTGTAACCTCCCTTGCTATCAAATAATTGTCTAGCTTCATGCTTGCGGTCATTGTATCGCTTCATAAGCACAGTCCTTATACCACCCTTCAAGTTTTTCGCGTCATAATCACGTTCCACTTCATCAAGATTGAAATTTTCCTACAAATTAAATAAAAGAGTTAAAATATCATATATAAATTATATTTGCATGTGCTATAAAATTTTATGCATATAACTTATTTACCCGTAAGTGGTTCATGACGGCATCCTTGTAATGTGGTTCAACAGCATCCCATCCAATTTTATCAAACGGGATGGCCCGCCACATATACAAGCCGGCCTCCCTTGAAAACATGTCTCTTGATCTACCAACAGGGGTAAACGTGACCTGTCGATCAAAAGTAAGCGACACAGGCCCCCCCGCTTTTACTAGACGCCGTAGTGCTTCGTTTTTAGCTTTCCCCCTAACCTTCTTTCGGGGAACCGCTGCAATTAAAACAAAAATAATTAGTAACAACATTTATAATATATAAAATATAAGGACTACAAAATAATTTAGTAAAAAACTTACCGTCTGTCTCGTGTGTGCCACGAATCCCACCAGGAGGAAGCGGTGGATCACCAGCGCCGTCACCCCCATGTCCCCAGGGGGCCACATCAGCCATCAGATACGCGAATATCAACAATACCGAAAACATAATCCCTATAAAGTTACAAATGCTACAGCATGTGTATCTAATACAAATTAAGAGAAAGTACAACAACGGTAACTCAAATTCAAATAAATATTTCAAACAAGTGTTTATCAATTACAAATCAATATAAATTACAATAACTTTTCTTTTAGTCAGACTCCACATAATCGGGATCATCCTCATCACAATCAGCCTCGACCTCATCACAATCAGTCTCGACCTCAAACACTTCATCGACGGTAGCCGTTGGGGGATCAACTTCAATTGAAGGCTCACCCGCAGTAACATGAGAAGATCCAATTTGAAAGTATTGGGTCAAGTCAATGACAAGTGGACAGTCAGATGAAGAGTTGTTGTCGACAACGTCATTATCTTCTAAGCCTTTGTCAACATTTTGAACCTTATTGACGCGGTCATCATCACTTAATGGCCGATCCCAAATTCTTCGATGATTAACATTTTCGACTACCCACCTATGTTTGTTTTTTTGGTTTCGAGACGTTTCTTGGATGAAGAACACTTGTTTGGCTTGCGAAGCAAATATGAGTTGATCGTCTTTGTCCCATTCACGTTCAGTGCTTATACTGGTGATATTATTGTCATGGTTTACACCCCTTCCAGTATCAAACCACTTGCACCGAAATAGGACAGTGGAATAATTATTTGTATAACGCAACTCAATAATTTCTTCTAATTGGCCATAAAATTTCACACCGTTCTCTCCAACGACTTCCACCCCAGAGTTTTGCGTTGTGCATTTTGCATCACGTTCAAGTGTCTTATACCTAACACCGTTGACTATGCAAGCAGTGTAAGTTAATGCAGTCATTTTCGCACAAATTGAAAGAGCATACAACTCCGGGTGGAATTCTGGAGAATTTTGTGTTTTCATCGAATGTACCTAACAAATATAGAGTAATAATGTTTGTTATATATGTATTACCTAGCAAGTGTAGAGTAATGAGTGTTATATATGTATTATACCTTATGGAGAAACCATCCCGGAAATTTGGTTTTAAGATCATCTTGGGGATGTGTATGTTTGAATTCACTACATTGATGACAAATATAAGAAAGGAATGAAAAATACCAATTAACAGATTATGAAAAGTTAAAGATAGAAGCACTCACTTCATGTACTCCCTAACTTCTGCGCAATTTTCGAGGACAAACCATTCCATCTTGCTTTTTTCGATGAATGATAGATATTTGTCCTTTGTTGCGCCAACAGGACGACATTTGGACTCAAACACCCATAACTTTCTTTTTTCAACAACGACATCAGCGTTTCTATCTGGGCGATTGAACTTAGTCTGAACATCTTTAAGGTACATTGAACAAAATGTTAGAGCTTCTTCAAACACATAACGTTCAGCTATACAACCTTCAGGCCTTGCCGGGTTTTTGACATAGTTCTTTAGTTTTTTCATGTACCTTTCAAATGGATACATCCATCTAAAATCTACTGGACCTCCCGCAATCGCTTCATCAGGTAAATGCACAAGTAAATGAACCATAATGTCAAAAAACGCAGGTGGATAGATCATCTCTAACTTGCATAAGATGGTAACAATGTCATCCTTTGCTTTCTTCATATCATCCACCGATAGTGTTCTAGAGCAAAGTTGCTTAAAGAACATACAAAGGTCTACTATTGGTGTAGATGTATCTTTAGTCAAAAGCCCTCTAACCCCAATCGGTATCAAACGTTGCATGAGGATATGACAGTCATGAGATTTCAACCCGGTAATGTTAGCATTGTTATCTGTCACCCTCTTACTGATATTAGATCCAAACCCATCTGGTAATTTAACATTTTTTATAAACTGACAAAAAAGTTTTCGATCATCGGACTTGAATGAGTACTTTAGGTGGGGACTTAAGAACTTGCCACCCGATTGTTTCAGCCATTGTGTCGGCCGAATGTTTAGTTTTTCCAAGTCGGACCGCGCATTTGGCGTGTCTTTGCTCTTATCGTTCATTAGAAGAGTACCGAGCAAGCTGTCGCACACATTTTTCTCTATATGCATTACATCTAAGTTATGTTTCAGCTGCAGAGAAGACCAATACTCAAGGTCAAAAAATATGCTTCTTTTGGACCAGTTCAACTCGAAATCTAACCGGATTATCCTCCCACCTCCAAAATCCGGATGCTTGCCTGGTAGACGATTAATTAAACGACCGAGTTGAGCTTCTATGTCAGCTGGGCTAAACTGTCTCGGAGGGTCTCGTGTCTCGGGTCTCCCGTTAAAGTCGAGACTTGTTCTCCAAGGATGGTTGGCATCTAAGAACCGGCGATGACCAACATAAGCACATTTACCAGTTACACGTATTGAAGGAGTGTCTTGGTTACAAGTTGGGCATGCCATGTAGCCTTGTCCGCTCCAACCTGATAGACTACTACGGGCTGGAAAGTCATTTATGGTCCATAACAACGCCGCCTTCATTGTGAAGTATGTGTTTGTTGCTGCGTCTTTAGTACGTACACCTGTCTGCCACAATTGCTTAAGCTCATCCACTAACGGTCTAAGGAAAACGTCCATGTCTTTCCCCGGTGATTTAGGGCCAGGAATCAACAAGGTCAACATGAATGTGGACTCTCGCATGCATAGCCAGGGAGGCAGATTATATGTGGTGAGTATAACCGGCCACGTGCTATGAGTCGAGGATCCACTACCGTTGATAAAGGGATTAAAACCGTCAGCTGCAAGCCCTAAGCGAACATTTCGTGGCTCCATCGCGAAGTTTGGGTACTTTTTATCAAAGTCTTGCCATGCAGATCCATCAACTGGATGACGCATAGTCCCATCTTCCGATCGTCCGGTACTATGCCATATCATATCTTTCGCTGTGTGCCTTGAACAATACAAACGTCGTAGTCTAGGCGTCAAAGGAAAGTATCGTAACACCTTACGAGCCACCTTCGTGCCTTTTGTGTCTTTATCGACCCATCGACTCTCATTACAAACGGGACAATTTTGCAAGGACTCGTTTTCTTTCCAAAAGAGAGCACAATCATTTGTGCACACATCTATCATCTCATATGCCAAACCAATCTTCTTAAATGTCTTCTTAGCTACATAATACGAAGGGGGAATCTTGTTGCCTTCTGGCATTGACTCTCGCAACAACGAGAGGAGTCGATCTACTCCTTCATTTTGAAAATGGTACGTATCCTTTATATTCAAAAGCTTTGCTAAAAAGTCGATAGAAGAAAACTTGGTACAACCAGGATATAATTCTGTTTCAGCTTCCTTTACCAGGTCTTCAAAATCATCAACAACACCGCTACTATCTCCATTCGAGTTCTCTTGGTTAAGGTATGTATCTTCTTCCATACGCTCCCCCCTAATGTCTTCAATAACGTTTACCATACCGTCTTGTGGAGCAACATCGTTTACTTCTGCAATTGGAGTTGTGGCCCTGTGATAGGTCCACTTCGTGTATTCCTTCAAAAAACTGTTAATACTCAAATGGTATTTCATTTCTGCCATGGTTTTTAAGCCAGAATTTTTACATTTGGTACACGGACATCTAACTTCATCGTGGTTTTTTATCACTCTTTCACACATCTCGATAAATGACTCGAGTCCTTGCTTGTATTGAGGTGAATGACGTGGGGAATCAATCCAACTTTTATCGATAGGCATTATGCAACTGAAAGAAAATCTAATTTAGGATTAACAAGACAAGGGCAGGCTGCTAAACCCACTTTTTGAACACTTTATCTCATATGTGAATGTGTATTACATGATTGTTTGTTTAAGAAAAATTCGGCAGCATTTCCTCTTAGCTCCCAAGTATATATGTAATGATATATATACCCGAGGAGCAAAGAGAAAATGATAACCGAATCCTTCTTAAACAAACAATCATGTAATACACATTCACATCCTAAATGAGATAAAGTATTCAAAAAGCAGTCCCAAGATAAACGGGGACAACCCGAAATTAATTTCTAAATCAATTTCGGGCGGGTATTTCTAAGCTCGCTATGTTTAAAATGATTAATTCAAACACGGGCACAGTTTTTTAAGCTTGTTATGTTCTTAATGATTGTTTTCAATTTTGGGCGGAACGTTATGTTTTAAATCATGATTTCAATTTCGATCGGGTGTTTTCTTAGCTCGTTATGTTTGAAATGATGAATTCAATATCAGACACGATTTTTAAGCTCGTAATGTTCTTCATAAAGGTTTATATTTGTACAATTTACATACTAACAATTTACATACTAACATACATACTAACATACACATTTTTCACCAACATACTAACATACAACAATTATACAAACATACTAACAATTTACATACTAACATTGTACAATTTACATACTAACAATTTACATACTAACAATTATACAAACATACATACATTCATTCATACACTTACATACCCACATACAACTTAAACTAAAAATTATACAATTTACATACTAACAATTATACAAACATACATACTAACATACACAATTTACATACCTAAACTAAAAATTATACAATTTCTAAACTTTAAAAAAAAAAAAAAAAAAACTAACCATTATACAATTTACATACACATTTTTCAAATACACCTACATTATACAATTTACATACTAACAATTATACAAACATACATACATTCATTCATACACTTACATACCCACATACAACTTAAACTAAAAATTATACTATTTACATACTAAAAATTATACAAACATACATACTAACATACACAATTTACATACCTAAACTAAAAATTATACAATTTCTAAACTTAAAAAAAAAAAAAAAAAAACTAACCGTATTTTTCAAGTTTCAAGGAGATGAAGACCGAGGAGACGAAGTGGTGCCGGATTCGAGACGGTGGTGACCGGAGAAGAGATGGTGGTGATCTGAATTTTCTTCCACAAACACAAAAATACACAAAAAAGAGCAAAAATTAAAGCCCATAGCATGTATATAACAAATGTAGAGAAGAAATCTAACAAAAACAAAGTGAAACTAACCGATTTGGACGATTTTCGCGAGTTAGCAGCGGGTCTCGGAGGTTTTTTTGGGGGAAAAATGAAAGAGGAGGGAGAAATTGGCGCTGTATAGGGGTTTGGGTCGTTCAACTTTTAGCGGCGACAAGTTGTCGCCGGTATTGCCAGTTGTCGCCGGTATTGCCTTTAATGAAGTTGACCAGAGATAAGATTTGTGTGGCTAGGGATTAAAGTTCTGACATTGACTTTTAGCGGAGACATGCTGTCGCCGCTATTGCCCTATTTATGTCGCCGGTAATGAGTTATAAATCCCCAACCGTCAGATCATGATTTTGATCAACGGATGGGGTTTGGTTTGGGATCCTGTGACGCGGATCGACCAATAGCGGCGACATTTGACCCGTCGCCGCTAAAGGTGTCGCCGGTAAAGGTGTGTTATTCTTGTAGTGCCACCGACACCCCCTCAAAAACCTAACCCCCTCACCCCCACCCCCACCCCCAAAAAACCTAAACACCCCCACCCCACCCCTCAAAAAAACCTAAAACTAAACCCTAAACATAAACTTTAAAAAAACCTAAACTCCCCACTCGCACCCCTCAAAAAACCTAAACCCCCACCCGCACTCCCCAAAAAACTAAAACCCCCTCCCCCACACTCAAAAACCTAATCCTAATCCTAAACATCCAAAAAACCTAAACCTAAAAGCTAAACTAAACCTAAAAGCTAATTTTAAGCATATAATGCATATGTGCAGCATATATACATATAATGCATATGTGCAGTACAAGTTTATATTTATTTTTTTTTTTTTTTGAAATTTTTTTATACAATAAAAGTAGCGAATTTTTATAAAAAAATTGTAAACAAAAATTGCCATGTTTTTAAAACTTTTTTTAGTTAGTCTTTTTAGTTTTCTCATTTATATGTAATTTTTCTCATAATTCTCTCCCTATATATATATATATATATATATAAGGTAAGGTTCATGCGAGAACCACCTTTATTGCGAGAACCGCGAGAATCAATGTGAAAACAACCAAAAATACCTAAAAAACCTAACCCTCACCCAAAAAAACCTACCCCCCCCCCCCCCCCCCCAAGATAAATGCTAAAAACTAAATTCCTCCAAAAAACCTAAAAAAAACGTAACCGCCCCCCACCCAAGCTAAAATGCTAAAAACTAAACCCCCAAAGGTTGCCGATTAAAAGGTCGCCTCTTATAAGGCTTCATAAACTATTAAGAGGTGTGTTTTAAATGAAACAAACACACTTTATCTAATCGATTCAAAGGTAGTCTTCTAATAGATTATTGAAAGCCTACCAAACAGCCCCTAAATGAAATACCAATTTAGAAGGCAAACGAAGAAAGTTTATCGGTAAATTAATATGTAATTGAATAAAATTGTTTCAATATATATATATATATATATATATATATATATATATATAGGAGAAAGATCCGTTAGAAACCACCCTTTATTGCGAGAACCGCAAGAACCAATGTGAACAAAACCAAAAATAGCTAAAAAAACACATAATTTTTTTTAAATATTTTTTTTTATAAAAATCGCTACTTTTCGTTAATGAATTTTTTTTTAAAATTTAGAAAAAAACATTTTTTGAATACTAAAAGTAGCGGTTTTAATAAAAAAAATTGTGTTATTTTAATTTTTTAGGTTTTTTGGGAGTTTAGCTTTATGGTTTAGTTTTTAGCATTTAGCTTGGGTGTGGGGGGGGGGGGGGGTGGGGGTAGGTTTTTGGGGGGGTGGGGGGGGGGGGGGGGTTTAGGTTTTTGGTGATGTGGTGTGGGTTTATTTTGTTGTGTTCACATTGGTTCTTTCTTGACCAATAACCGTATTTTTCCGCATTAACTGCATAGCCTTTAGTCATTAGCAAGTATGGACAACAGATACAACAACCAAGACACAAGACATTAATGAACATGAATACACGTATATATATTAGGGCGATTGATCTACTCTAATTTGAATGTGAAGTCTTTCCATCATTAATTTTACAAACATTAAATCTTATGATTAAGTTTTTCATGATGCCCTCTTGTGATTATGCATCATTCAATTGAATTGTCATTTTAGAGTTAAATTGATTTTTTTTTTGTCTTAACCAACTGCCCAAAAACTATGTAGGTTCAAAAAAAAAAAAAAAAAAACTGCCCAAAAACTATGTAGGTGCAACCAAAACATTTAGGTTTTCATGACATTGAAATTGTTGCCTATCATGTTATGCTATGTGAACAAGGCCGAATTCATCATGTTCTCAGAATCTTATTATATACATAGAAGTATAAATGAACCAACTGAAGTATCAAAGAATCTTATTTGATCAAACGCATAAACTGTTGCATTCATGGTAATGAACATGCAGATGATTTTATAATATGCGTTTACCAGTCATAATGAGTTTCTATATTTTTCCCCTGCATGTTATTTTATTAAATATTCTACCAACCAACAAACTACCTTATAGTCATGTCATCCTATGTGCTTTTAGAGATAAATGGGTTTTTTTTCTCGTTTATGATTACCATCTGCCAGGATAGTATACATAATTCTTTTTTCTCAAAGCAAAAGTTACAGAGTTACATGATTTGTTATAATTTGAATGTGCAACTAGATGGAAGTCCCAGCCACGGTGCGGTCCGTGGCTTACAAAATAAGATGTAACCTAATGAATACCTAACATGGGCTTATAAATATAGGCGGTACGTAACCGGTAAAAGTAAAAGAAAATATAGAGAAGTGATGTCGTTGAAATAAACTTAATCATTTACGACGTTTTAACTAATGTTGGTAAATATCTTGTAGAATTTCTACTGAGTTCTAAACAACACAAAGGCCATATAGTTGCAAGATGAAACTTAAAAATACATTTATAATACAAACCAACTTCACTTTAATTAGATATTTTAATCGACATTTAATAAACTTTGTTGGGAATTTAGAAGGGTCAAGATCCACACAATTTCAAAGTGTATTTATTTCCATGAAAAGTTTAAAAAATCATGTGCTATTCTGTCAGTTTTATTTTTCAATACTTTGATAAATGTGTGAGAAACCACCCTCTGTATCTCTTACTATCACCACCCGATGACCACCACCATCAACATCTCCACCACCGCCACCACCACACTACATGACCTTCGCCACCACAACCGCTCTCTCAGACGACCACCAGTATTGTATTATATTCTAACATCAACAGTGCCACTATCTCTCACCCTCTAAATCTGAACATTTAGACCAGAAGACTTCACTTCAAAAGGAATCAAGGTTATTCTAGTAAAGAAAATTCATACATGATAAACATAAAGTGCTGGCCATAGTTGCTACTATGGGGAAGAAAGCAATTTCTATCACCACTGAAGTTTTACAAATCAAACTCCAACTTGGAGATGCTGATGTTGTGGACAAATTTTCAAAGGCTAATGTAACACCCCGACCTCGTATAACAACCCGCGACGGAAACGTCGGGGAGTGACGTTACAAATTGTTTCAAACACGTAGTACTTAAAGTTTCATTTCATTTATTAGTTAGAATTACATTGTCTTTTGAACATAAACAAAACACAACAATTGTTCTTTATTTTAAAGCAGACTAAGGCCCGAGTCCATTCCTACTCATGGTATACTTGTAAAAGCATCAAACATTTGTACCTGAAACATATGTAAAAAAGACGGTCAACAATAAACGTTGGTGAGTAACATAGGTTTTGTGGTCAAGACTCATGGTTTTGAATATTGAAATATGTTTAACCAACTACAAGAGTTGATATTTTAAATAAATCTTTCTAGCCATGAATTTTTGACAAAAAGTGCTTCTTTTGTAAAACCGTACGAGTAATCAATCGAGTTAAAAGAAAATATTGTATGGTTTATTTAGAAACCATTTGTGACTTTGCATAAACCAACCACATGTCTTGTCTTGTATAAACCAACCACATGTCTTGTCTTATATAAACCAACCAAATGTCTTGTTTTGTATAAACCAAATGTCTTGTTTTGTATAAACCTAATGTCTTGTTTTGTAAAAACATGTCATTTTTGTATAAACGAGTGTCGTTGTTAGCGAATACATTCAAGCCTTTGTTGAGTGTCGGATAATCCCTAAAAAAGGTTTATCAATTTTTGTTTCACAGTTTCTGTCATTCCCAGGGGAAACTTCCAAACAGACCTCGGAAGCGAGAATGAGATTGTCAATCCTGTAGCTCTATAACATACTACCGGTCGGCTTGGCTAAAGTTAATGAATGTATCATTGTCAAGTTCAACTCCCATCATGTTTAATACAATGGGCAATGTACTATGTATATGTAACCACAAATTGAAGGTATAATGTATACATAAACCATATATGTAGTTTTGAAAACTTGGAAAAACATTACGCACATATAAATCACCCAAAAACATTTGAAAACATAAAAGTGAGGAACTATGTACTCACTTGGGTTGTCGATGTCGTGCTTAATTGAGCTAACAAAGCTCAAGTGTTTCCTAGAAATAAGGATTTGTTCGTCAACGGTTTTGTTGTGATAATGTTTGTGGATGAATGAGGGTTATGGAAACATCTTAACTTTGAAGAAGTAAAGATGTTTTAGAAGATAGAAAATTTTGGAAGTCTTTTGTGTTGTTTTTGTAAAATACTTTGAAAATAGCAATTTTTTTCAAACAATTATAAAAATTTCCAGTTAAGTAGTTCAAAGTTTGTTCTACAACTTTCATTTAGAAAGTTTTTTTGTTTGGAACTCGGAAAGTGGTTAAAACTATTTATCTTTGCAAACTGTCCAGTTTTGACCATCTGTTTGGTTTTAGACATTTGAGGGTCCAAATAGAGGTGTTTTTTGATGTATCATACATCGTTGAAATGGTATTTCAATGAACTTAATAAAAATGTAAGAGTTCACTTTGTTTGGTTAAGTTTTGACCAAGTTATGCTTGGTTAAAGTAACAACACGAAATTTGTCCAAACAAGAAGTTTCCGTCGAAAGTTTTTAAATGCGCATAATACGGATTTGACAGAAGAGTGAATAGAATGTGGTTTATAACCATATGAGCAAGGGATCTTATATAACATGGTTGGTTAAACCTAATATTCTGATTTGAAAGTTTTTTTACCCGTTACGACTAATTTATGTTAATTAACTAGTCGTATGCGCAAATACGGGTTTAGACTGGTTCGAATGAGTCCTATGATGACTCTGATATGTCAAAACATGTTTAATAATGTTGTATGATCAATTTAAATGTCAGAAATATTGCTTATATAGGTTTAAAATCATTTTACGCAAAAAAAAGTATTGTTTACATTTTAAAAATATATAAAGTTGACTCGTCATTTGACTCATCAAACGGAATGACCATAAGTATAATCTCAAAGGATTATTCCCTATATTATTATGTTTATATTATTAGGTTTGGTCGGGTTCTAAGGTCGATCAAACGAGTCAGATTCGAAAGTCAAAGCAGAAGTCAATTCGCTCGACTTTCGACTAAGAATTAAGCGGCTAAACTAGAAATGAGAGCTAGGCATGTTAAAACATGTTTTATAATGTTATAGAAACTGATTTGGTGTCAAACTTTGGTTTTAATACTTAAAAACTCATTCGTCGTAAAATGCATTTTATGCGTTTTTTACTTTTATTTAAAACGTGTTTGACTCGTCATTTCACCTACTAAATGTGATGATCAGAGGGTGTAATCGCAAGGGATTAACAGCTTCATTATGAAAATCACGTAGCAAAGTACGTATTGGACTTTGACGTGACCAAAATGGTTAGAACTGAAAGTCAAAGTAAAAGTCATTTTCTTGGCTTTTGGCTCATAACTAGTTATTTAATGAAATAGACTAGGAGAAACATTTACAAGTGTTTTAAGAGGGAAGCTTAGAACTCAAAGAAGGATGCCTTAATTGCTGAAGCAAGCTCCGAGAGGTTTTTTTTGAGTGAGAAAGAAAAGAATGGTGTGAAGAACAAGAAGCCTATTTATACTAATCATGGATCAAGGAGGTGATGACAAGTGTTTGATGATGTGTTAGGAAGTTTCTTAGTGCCCAAACAAGTGTCCAAACCGAATTAAAGTGGCAAAAATCATGCAAGGTGGCGAGAATTGAAGATAGGTGAAGATAGGTGGCCAAACTTGGCGATCAAGGCAATTTTCTGCATCTGGGCACCCCTTACGAACCGTAACCACTGCCTTACAGTCCATAAGGCCCTTTGATGCAAAACTTTTTTTGTTTTTTTGACAGTTTTGGCCCCTAGACTTGTATTATCACTTGTTTGCCATTTTTAAACCATTCCAACTCATTTTTAGGTTATTTGAAGGGTATAAAGACATATGTAACAAGGATTTTATTCCGGAAATGTCATGAATATCGTTTTGTTCGATCATATGATTACGTATTTCGTAAATAAAATATAAAAATTTTATTAAACAGGGAAATGATCGAAAGTATACAACCTTTGAAATGTTGCTAAGGTTACAGCTAAGATGTATGTGGAGTTTATAGAACAGAGGTATCATGGATTAACAAAATATGCTACTTACAAGTAAAAAGATTGCTCTGTTGGCCTCGAATTCCTATTTCACACTATCATGCAGTGCTTCTTAAGTAAATCAGGTTCTTGGAACGAAGTTCCTCAGATGACTCAATATATTGCTTACTCAATTTTGTCAGGGTTTGTCTTTAAAGTTTCAAATCAACTTTTTAAAGAACTGAGTTTGAATGTCACCTCCTCAACAAAATTTTTAATCTACCCTAGACTCATCATGGCAATTTTACAACAAGAATCGCCTGATGATGTATATAGGTGGTGTTTGTTTTTCTAAAAAAGATTTACGTAGTCTCTTCTGTCTGCACCGCGCAAACCACGCGCGAACATTGTCATCTGCAGCCTGTTTGTTTTTCCAAAGACGTTTCATTAAAAACCGTCTACGCGAGCTGTTCTTGGTGGAGACTTGGCCCAACCAGCTCTAAGATCTTCTAAGGTCTGTAGAGGGTTAAGCACCACCACCGTCCCCTACCATCACCGTCCATCACCACCACCACCCACCACTACCGTCTACCACAACCACCGTCCTCCACGACCACAACCCACCGTCCATGTCCACCACCACCGTCCAACACCACCATCCATCACCATCACCGTCCACCACCCACCACCACCGTTTACCACAACCACCGTCCACCACCACATACCCTCCACGTCCACCACCCTCCACCACAGTCCAACACCACCACCACCACCACCCACCGTTACCGTCCGTACACCACTACCAGTTTATTTTAGAAGTCTATATACGTTAAAAACAAAAACAAAAACCTTCTTCTTGCAGACTGCAAATGTTTGGTCCACCACTTCTTCTACAGATGACTGCAGATGTAGTCCGTAGACCGCAGACAGTTTACCTCTTAAAAAACAAACAACACCATAAAAGGGGACAAGTTCTTCCCATCAAATCACTTTTGGCTTAAAACTTTACGAGAATGGGAAAACTAAAGTTGAACCAGATACAAATGAAGAGGAAGTTGAATTTGTGCAGGGAAATGATTTTGCATAGCCAGCTGTTGAAGCACCACATTCACCTGAGCCACTACTCTAGCTGACCAAAGGGAAAATCCCATTCTTGAGGAACCCACTATTAAAATCAACAAAAAAAGGAAGAAGGCATCTACAAAGAAACCTTATAATCCTTAATATCCAAATCTAAAGTCACCCTCTCAAAAAGAGCCAAGAAAATAAAGGCTTCCAAGGAAGATAAGGTCCTTGAGAGCCTGGCTGAGACACAAAATCAGCCACCAGATACTGTTTTTACTTCTTCACTTCAGACTCTAGTACCTCCACCAAGCCAAACTCCTCAGGATTTGTCTCTACAGAGTCCTGTTGTAAATCAATTCTCACCACTAAGCAATTTTGACTTATGTCTCATGAAGGCAGGAATTCCTTTGTACCATAAAATTTTCACATCTCAGCCACAAATCACTGAGATGCAGCCACAGAAAGATGCACTAGTATAAAAGGATCCTAGTCCTAACCCACATGAGAAAGATGCACATCCCTTACAGGCAGATCCTGTTGTGGTGATTGTAGAGGTGGTTTCCATTATTCTTGATAAACCAATTGGTTTACAAGAAGAGAGTGGTAACATATTTAAGACCACCATGCAGGCAATAGCTACCCGAAATTCTCCATGCCCTTCAGGTATTGGAAGAAACAAGTGCTGGAGCGCCCCAATACCAAGAAAAAAAGGGCATCGAGTAGTGTCACTATAGCTAAAAAGCTACAAACACATGCTGATACAACCACCTCTGGTGGGGGAGCAGATGATTCCATTAATTTGGATGATGTTGATACAACGGTTTGAGCAGATGATTCCATTAATTTGGATGATACCCAACCATATGTCCCATGCTAAAGTCTAATTAAACCTAAAATACACCCGACAAGTGGCCTCCTCACAAAAGGAGCTTGAATACATAAAAATTGCTCACTCCTTAAAAGCTACCAGCCACAAAAAGCCAAACAACTGGTGAGGTAATAACTACCACATAATTGCCCGTAGGGGAGCTCTAAAATACATGAAAGAACAATCTTGAACCCATGTCCCACTCTTATCATCAGAATTTTTGTAACGCTCCGCATTTTCGTACTTTCTTATTTTAGCAAGTCTAGTTGTACTTCCCGTTTTAGACACTTGTACTCTCGTTGTAGTCTATTTCATTTCAATTTGTAATCCGAGACTATTGATCATAATGAAAACAAAGTATTTTAATCATGTTCGTGCATCCATGTTAGTCTCATGTGCAACTGTTAATCGAAATTCACGTTTGAACGATATATTATTCAAGGATTCTTGATTTTATCGACACTTGATACTCGTTAAACTAATTAAAACTCTTAAAATAATGAAATTCGGATCCCAATCCTTGAAACTCGAAAGCTTCGCGAAATAGATCGTTTATCCTTAATCTAATTCGTTATAAATATGGTCACTTATTTATTCATTAGTTAATTGATTTAAATAATCATCACACTTCAAACTTTTTATAAAACTAGTTAGATTTAAGTTATAATTTAGTTAGCATTGTTAGTTCAGTTTGTTTAACCTCAGGGGCTGAACTGTAATATTTCAAAATTTATTTCAATTAAATTGATTCTTTAATTAAAAGTTTTGTTTGTTTTATTATTTTATTTTCTTATAAAAATAATCTAGTTAGTCTCGTTGGGTTTTAAAGTTAGTTTAAGTTAACCAAGTTAGTGTCAGTTATTATAAGCACGTAAGTCAAGGGGGCCTTATTGTAACCTTTTAAATAAATAAAAAAAAAACAAATAATAAAGCTGATAAAAAAAACCTGTTGAAGACAGGGATCGAACCCGGGTCTATGAGTTACAAAAACGAGTCTCACACCCCCGCACCACCTTATGGTTTGTTCCAAGACTTCGGTACACTTTAATCTTATATGCGCGAAAAGAACGGAATTTCCTTTTTAAACAACTTGCCGCCCAGAAGCTTCTCGTCAAACATGGAAGGTTTGATTTTCTTTTTTTTGCCAAGAACAGCAAATTACAAGCTATTTCATTTGATTGATTTTAATCATTGAATTTCCATGCTTACACTCAACGAACCTAGTCGTATTCTTAATCAAGATTCCGCTAAACCGTATTTTCGGAAACTTCCGCAAATTACGAACTAGATTGTTGGACGCGTTTTAAGCAAACCCCTTCGCCTATAAATCATCGGCCTCCTGTGATCGGTACATCCCCATCGCCCACAGCCATCTCGACACTCTCACCCTCTCTGTTCGATAACAAGTCTCCGGAAAGACACTTGCACAAGCCACCGGAGTTACGAAACGTCACCGGAGTGCGAAACCTTGTTGGAACCACGAAGAGGTACGGGTGGGAACCCGAAAACGCCGCCGGAGCTACTTAACCATCGGAGCTCAACCGCAAGTTCGCCGAGACCGGAATCTACGTCCGAACTCGTTACGACATCGTTCGGTATACATCCTCATTCTTTTGTTTGTTCGTTAATCTTCTGTTGAAATACAATGGATTCTCATTCAATAATCAAAATTTTGGTTTTGATGATCTGTTCAAGAAGAGGATAACCAGTTGGGTTTTTCCTTGTTTCTTTTTAACGAAGAAGTGTTGTTTTAGAACATGAATTCAAGTAATATGAGAATTAAAACTTTGAGTTTTATCAAACAGTATGTATGGTTTTTTTTAGTTGAAGAAGATGACTTTGATAAGTAAAGGTGGTGAAAGATTATGTATTTTATTATCAAATATCAAACCAGTTTTTATTTTCTAAAATCATTAAACTTAAAAATAATTTAAATAATAGTTAACAATTTACCATAACTCCTATACAATATTAATGGGTTATTATGAGATTAGCTATTATGGGTCAAGTTATTCTACAAAGGTTAATTGTAAGAAGTGTAAGAAGGATTTATAGAGTGACAAGTGTCCAATAACCTAAAACTAAACCCACTACATCACCACCAAAAACCTAAACACCCACCCCCACCACCACCCAAAAACCTAAACCCCCCCCCCCCCCACCCCCCGCAAAAAAAAAAAAAAAAAAAAAAAAAAAACTATACCTCACCAAAAAACCTAACCCCCCCCCCCCCCACCTCCACCCCCCAAAAACCTAAAAAAAACCTAACCCCACCCCCCCCCCCACCCCCCAAAAACCTAAAAAAAAATATAAAAAAAAACTAAACACCCACCCCCACCACCACCACCACCCAAAAACCTAAATCCCCACCCCCTCGGCAAAAAAAAAAAAAAAAAAATTTTTTTTTTTTTTTTTTTGGGTGGGTGATGTGGGGGGTGGGGGGTGGGGGTGGGGGGTGTTTTTGGTGGTGGTGGATGTTTAATTTTTTTTTTTTTTTTAGTGGGTTTTTTTGTGTAGTGGGTTTTTTTAGGTTATTGGACACTTGTCACTCTATAAATCCTTCTTACACTTCTTACAATTAGGATCCTTTGTATTTGATCCTAATCCTAGCTATAATATACAAATAATTAAATTGGGAACCCTAAATGTTAGGAATTTTATTTTTTTTAACTAGATCGTTACATGTTATTCTAAACATCTAGGATAATCGCTTTGTTCGTTCTCTTGGATTGTTCCAATCTTACTCGTGCGTACTTACAAGAAATCGCAACGCAATCAATGTGAGTATACTCGATCCTTTTTTTTATTTTTACACTTTTGGGTGCAACATGTATTCTTTACAAAAACACGCAATGCTTGAATCTTGTTTTTATCACACTCTATCCACATTTAAACATGAAACAAATTGATGCTTGTTAATCTCATATGTTATGCAAGTTGAACGATATTGAACGATATTGAACGATGTTGAACGATCTTGAACGATATTGAACGATGTTGAACGAGTTAACCTCTCGCTAGTCTATTGGGAAAAGCAAAGTAGTAACTAGTATCATCTTATTCCTGTTGGATATGAGCACATTTAAACATTTTATTCTACTATGCTATGTATCAAACTTGTATACTCGCCAACATTTTTGTTGATGTTATTTTAATACATGTTGATAGACGAAGTCATGAAGAAATCAAGTTAGGATGGACTAGATACCCATTTTAATAATAAACCTTGTTTGTTGCAATTTGTCGTTATTTGAAACAATGTATTTGAATTTAGTCATTTATGAAATTTGATTTAATCTATATTGTCATAATTAGTGTTATGATGCTTTTGAGCGATTTGTTCGTCTCATCCCAGATATGATAGCTACAGGGGAAGCTGTAACCAAGAAAAGAGCTGGTGATCCAACGGTTATTGCTATGGTCCAAAAATAAAAGGAGCCTTATGTTGGTGACATTGACCATGAGGAAAGAACAACAAAATTTAAGAGAGACCAACAAGGTGAAAGTGTTGCCTAGGTTAAAGCCAAGATTGAGAGGCTAAGAGCTATAAGGCATGATATAAAGATAAACAAAATAGTCAAAATTGATATGAGTCCTCCAGCAGTTATCAATAAGGCTAAAGTCTTAGCAAATATTGAAGTTAAAAAGAGGCACAATCCTCCTCAAGTTCAACTAGCAGCTCAAACCCAACAAACTCAACAACAACTACCTCAGATTCAATAAAAACAAGACCAATGTAAAACAAAATGAAGTCAAGACTCAGATAGCTGGACCAGGGAAAACTACTGGAGTTCAATTAACAAGATCTCTGTAAACTACAAAAGCACAGACTGGTATAAAACCAGTTGTTGCTAAAACTACAAAACTAGTAGTTATTAAACCACATGTTCTAAATAAACAAGCAGTTGTAGAGAAACCGATAGTTCAATTATCAAGGAAAAGAAAGCTGGTGTTGCAAGCTCATCTAGAAGATTCACCTACACATGCTCTAACATCAACTACCATAATTTACAAAGATCTAGTGTGAAAAACAGTATTCACGGAAGGCTTCAAAGAAACTCCAACAGTTTCTGAAACAGGTAAAGCAACTAAAGATTCTCCCCCATAATTTCTAAAGATCTAATGTCAACAATAGTATCCAATGTTTATCTTGTCACTAAAACAGTTTCCATTATAAAAGATTGACAACAACTTAAACCAACAGAAAAACAAATAAATAATGGAAGAAGAGGAAATTAAAGAGTTCACTGAGAATCAAACCAAGATAACATATAGAAAGGACAATATATTATTGATAGAAGAATGAGGGAGATAAAAAAATATGAGCAACACATCTACCACAAATCCTAAAGACTATCCTAAGTACCACCTTTCAAAAATCCCTCAGTTACTAAAATGTCAAAAAAAAAGCATTGACAGGTTGAAAAAGAATGCACCTTATCCAGTCAAAAACATTTTATGTTTTTCAGAATTGGGATGATATTTACTAGTAGAAGTAGCAAGGTTCAAGAAGATGTTAGCTGATTCAAGCATAAAGGTGATCCCTCCAAATTGGAAGCTTGGTAGTAAAGGAAAAAAATTCTAGAAGAGGCTACAAAGACCTTCAAAATGAAGCAAGAGCTCATTCATGTCAATTGCCCTCTCAAAAGCTCAATCACAAGATGGAAAGAGTCCACTCTTGTAAAGGAATACATGGACTATAAAGATGCAAGAAAAAGGAATCCTGGGAAGTTTCCACCACCACTACCTTGGGAGAACAAAAAGATCTACTTTAAAAGAAGGAGTGTGTTGTAGTTCCTTTCAAACCCTAAGAAATCCTCTCCTACAATCCAAAGCTCATGGAAAGTTACATGAACAATCAGAAAGAAAAACATGGATATGCCAGATGGATTCCAGGATTGGATGAGGAAGAAAAACTACTACTTGTAAGTTGTTTACCAGATTTCATAGATGCCTTCAGAAACCATGAAGACTAAACTATAGACACTTAGACAGTTGCTTTGGAAGAATATCCAAAAGAAGATCCACAAGATTTACCACACCAATTAGTGGCACATCAAGGGGTAACATTGCCTTCAAGGCCAGATTCACCTCCACCCACTAAAGTCCTAGACTTGCCTCCAATCCTCCCTAACCCAAGGATTGTGAGATGGAAAGCAATGGAAGACTCGAATGATGTGGAAATATTTAGAATATGGCTCTAGAATCCAGGTGGATGGGTATTGTAGCCTAAGTTTGGATGACATAAAAGTCATTGTTGATCTCGAACTTAAAAAGGATGAAGATGATGTCCAACCATTAAAGCTGGAATTGGCATCAAAGGAATGATTAGAGAAAAGCTTTTGGGTATCAGCAAATAAGATAATAAAAGACAAGCATTAATATGTGTGATTTTGGCATAAAAAAATCTAAGGGGATATTGCTGGGTTATGTAAGATCTACAGATGATGAAAGCCAAAACCCAAAGGAACCCACTTCCTTGGCTTAAGGTAGGTCTTCAAATTGCTTGACTTGTAGTAGCATTGGTTCTTCTTCATAGATGAGATTGGCTTAATTCATCTTGCTTTTCATTCTCCTTTTGCCAAAGGACCGAGTTCAGCACATTTATAACATCTGAACTTGCTGTTGTCATGTTTTCTTGACCCATACATTTTCCACGTCCTCTTCCTCCTTTGAAAGGGCATTTTCCTTGATTCTACCATGGTTTTAAACACCGTGACCTTTCGTATGATGCCAATTTTCATAATGATTATTTTCACTTAGCATCAAGAGTCTTCTATGATTATTGTCTTCCAGTTTATCTTGACTTTTGAGGCATTCCTTAAAAGTTGTTATCCATCCCACTACTTCTACAAATGGCATTTTATCTATTTCTGAATACTGTTCGATATTTGCCACGATCAGTAGAAACTTCTTTGGAACAGAGATAAGTAATTTCCTTACAATTGTCTTATCATTATGGTGGTGCCAATACTTTTAAACGTGGCTTTAATACCTCCCAACTTGCTTGCGAAATTACTCACTATTCAATTCTCATCTAAGGCTTCTTATTTGCTCCTCAAAGTTTGTAGACACACTTTCTGAACCATATCTACTCCAAGATAATGAACTTTGATCGCATCCCAGTCTTCTTTTTCTCTTTCGTATTGTACAACTTGCAACAAAACATCTTCTGACAACGTTTGGAAAACCATTGCTATCGTTGTATGCACCTTTTTTGTTTACCCCTTCCATTGAAACAACTGTTTCCCAAGGACTATCTGCCTTCAAGATTATTTCAATCATAATTTCCATTGAGTGTACTTTGACTCATTCAATTTTAGGCATTGAAGAGACATGTTCCTTGCTCGTGAATTGATGTTGACGTGCTTCCTTCTTTGCCTGCCATGCCTCCTTTCTTTCTTTCCTATCTTGCTTGTGAGCGGATGATCCCTTTCTTGATCAAGTAGATAAGAATTTCTTACTTAGTACTTACTTCTGGCCAACTTTCTAACCAGATTCTTGCGTTTCTGACCGATTTGCTAATCAGATTATGAGTGCTCCTGACCGAATTGCTAATTAGGTGTTGCATGCTAGCTTGCTCGACTTGCCCTTAATCAACTTGCTAATCAGATTCTTGCTAACATGCTATTGCGAGTTTGATGAAAATTTTCCAACCAACTTGCTAGTTGGACTTTAATTTTGATTGACCCATTGTACCTATTTTTCTTGCTTTGACCGATAATGTTTTTTCTTGCTAAATTGGATCGCGATGATTTGAACTTGCTACATCCTTTTGGTGTTTGAACCAAAGATTGTTCTACTTCCTTTTTGAACCAAGAATTGGGTCGGGACTTGCTATCAACCAACATGTGTTCAGTTTGACTTGCTGTGAACTAACTCGTGGTTTGACTTGCTATGATCCAATACGGGTTCGGTTTGACTTGCTATGAATTCAAGGATTTCTTTTTTCTATTTTCTAATCAATTTTATCGATTGATTCCTTATTTTCTTTTTTAGTAAAAATGAATTACAAAGTAATTTCAAGTTGTTTTTTTAAGATTTATTCTATTCAGATTTAGAAAAACTTGAATCAAATATAGAATTTCAAAAGAACAAGAATCAATGAACAAAACATTTTTTTCCCAAAACTGTGGGGGATTTAAATTAAAGATTTCTAATCTTTTGAATCCACTTTCAGTTTGTGTACTTTCTTACCGAAATCGTGGGGTGAATTGAACATAAAATTACTTACTGGTAAACCGATTGCAACTTTTGATAGAATACAACCTTCAAGAAAAACGTTTTTGATCGTTATGACCATATTTAAATTTGGACGACTTCTTAAATTGATTTTGAACGACTTGGAACAATTTAGGACAACCTGTTTAACGGCTTCTTGATGGGAATTTGAGTGGCTTGAACTGATTTTGAACTGCTTGTAATTAATTCCTGAATGACTTTTGCTTGCTTTTTAGTGGATTCTGATGTTAATCAATGGTTCCATGGTTCGTCAATGGATCAAAGTGATTCTGAATTCCGAATGCTTTTATTGAAAATTACAAACTATCGTTGATGTATTGCAAAATACATCTACTTTCCGTGTATAGTTTTCATTTAATTTTGTCATTTTAGTTAGTTATAGCAATTGCACTTAGTAGTTTGTGATTTGAAGGGCTCTGTGAGAGATAGGAAGCTAAAACAGGAAAAAAAAAACAAGCTAAATTTGAGAAAAACGAGCCCTGAACGAGTGACAAGTGTTCGAACGATAAACAAACAAAGGAAAGCTGGAAAACCACCATGTTGCGTCGCGCAACATAGAAAGGAAGACCCCCTCGAGTGACGCTAGGGGCTTATTTGACTTGTTGACTTTTTTGGGTCTATCGTGACGCGAGCATGATGATCAATACCCTCGCGCGATGCGAGGGGCCTTTATTTTGCAGAATCTTTGGAGCTGGTTCGGATTTGATGTGTTTTAAACCTAAAACAACTCCTAGTTGAACATAACATTATCTTGGACAAAAAGAAGCTGAACAAGGACAAATTTGGAGCTGCTAAAGGCGATTTTGAGCATACAGAAGCAAAAGGTTGAAACTTTGGAGAATTCGGATCGAGGATTCTAGGATTTCATCTGTCGTTTCTTTGTTTCTTCGTTTTCATTGAATTAACCATGTTTTGTGAACTTGAACTAGATATTTATCTTTTTTATACCATGATACTTGGCTAGTTTCTTAAACACTACATAGGTTGTTGATGAATACAATGTTTTGATTAGTTTTCTTTTCGGTTTTGGAACTTGAATTGTGGTTTGATAATAAAGTAAAGACTTAGTTTTTATGATCTGTTGTATACTCATATCTTTACTTGTTCAGTTGCATGATTATCAACTTCACATGTTTCCTTGTTGAATATCTTTTAGTTATAGGTTCATGTTAGAGCAATTACTGTGTTTTTTTTATTAGTTTATGGTTTGCAAGATGTAGTATCCATAAAAGTTATAATTGTGAATTGAGTAGGTCTAGATTTCAACTAATTTTAATAACCGTGAGGTGCGAGATTGTCGGTTGATCTAGATTGTTAGATTGCTAGGGTTAGAGACTTTGTGAGAAGTTCTCCCTAGTTTCCCTATCTTTCTTGCTTATCGAGTCAGATCAGTTTTCCATAGTTACCCTTGACTTTCATGTTGTGAGGTAGATTGTCTTTTAGGGTACTGTCACACCTCGATTTTTCCACATATGTCCGGTGGGCCCGGCGGGGAGTATCGTGACGTAGTTGATATCATCATAGTCAATATACACAATATAATAGCACAGCGGAAGTCTAGGTGAATAAACTATTACAAACCATATTGTCTGAGTGTTCGAGTATATGAAAGTACAGACTGGAATGTAATAAGATCCACAGGCGGATCATAAACAAATACAAAAGAAAAACAAAAGACAGACTGCAGGCATCTTATGGACTTGCAAGATCCTCTAAAGACACCCTATAGCTCCAGCCTATTTCGAGAGGTACCTGTCAAATCAATCTTTAAGAAAATACGTCAGTTTACACTGGTAAATACAATTAACTGACTCTTTTGAAAAGGTTTGAAAATTTGGGTTGAATGCACGTGGCACAAAATCTTTTATAACTTGGGACAATTATTTAAATATAATCTTGTATACAGATTTATATGTTTGTCATACAATTGGGGCCGGTTGGAAGCCGGCCGTGATTAACCGACTCACCACTTGTAGAACCCACAAAGGAGTTATCCCCAACATGTGGGTTTATATTTTAGCATTTGCATCTGTCAGGTGTATGCCTACACCCCGTGCATAGGTCGTGGCCATTTTTAAATAAATGAGCCGAGGATATCCAGGACACGGTCGTTAACCCCCAATGCTTATGTTATCAAACAAGACAGATTAAAACGGGTTATGTAATTTATTAATCACAATCCGATTAAATGATTTCATACCCGATCAAGTGGTATTATTATAATACCATATCCCAAGCCTGTATAGGGAAAATAAGTTAAAAGTATTTACCTGATGCTAGCAGTAAAAATCTTAAAGCTTTTCGAAGGCACCTTCTACCGGAAGCTATTTAATCTGTATAGAAGGTTTATTAACCTATTAGAATGCTAACGGGTCTTTACTTTAGTCAAGGACTTAGACCGGCTAGCTAGACAGAAACCTTACGGTTCTAAACACTAGATTAAGCGGAGAACGGAATAGAATGAGATTTAGACCCGACAAGCCTGGATACTTGTATAATATGGGTAAACTAAACACATTCTGGAAATTGAGGATTAAATGAAAAGGTTTGACCCGTTTCGACTATTCTATGTAAACTAGTCACATAAGCCGATCCGAACGCGTAAAATGCGTAACGGGTAACCAAATAAATTATATACAGGTCTTAATCATTATTATGCTTAAAATATGTTAATACATCAGTAAGATATTAACATATATGCCCAAAATTTTATTTAAACCAAAATAAGTCCCATAAGGGCATTTTGGTAATTTTAATGCCCATAAAAGAGTTTAATTATGCAACTGAGTTTCAGACCTGATTAGATCAGTAAAAATATGTATTTTTATATGTTATAACAGTAGGATAGTTTATATATGTGAAAATTATCTCATATATCCAAACTATGTCCCGTAGGGGCATTTTGGTAATTTTACGTATGCTTTAAAGGTCAAAAATAGACTTCTGAGCTTAGAAACTTTAACTTACTGTATAATTATATAAATTAACTTAAAACATCAGTAGGTAATGATTTTTATATGTTCAATATAGTTTTGACCCATACTATGTACTAAAAACGCTTAAAAGGCGGTTTAAAGGGGTATTCGGGTTAATATTGTAAATCTGAGTTTTTAATCAGTTTATAAAGCTCAAAATACTTTATTTATTATAAGAAATCAGTAGCAAAAGGTTTGGTACTAAAAAGATATGTAGAACTCATTTTATGCATGAAATGGGTAAAACCGGCACTTACCGAAATTAAGCTATAATCCTATGTTATGCTCAATCTAAAAATAATTAAAAATCTTTAATATTCCCAAAATATTATTTCACATCAGTAGGTATGAAGTTTGGTGTAAAAAATAAGGTTTAGATAGGCTTCATACTAATTACGCCATTTAATTACTAAAAAGTCCCTTAATTACGTTATTGAGCATAACTCCCATTTTAGACCTCCAATTGGTATCAAAACTTTAGGACATGTCTAAATATCAGTAGCAAAGGTTTTAATCCAATCACATTGTTAAAAATCTCAGTTGTAAGTAAAAAGGGCGTTTATGGCATTATTAAGCATAATTACGATCAAGTGCATATAATTCAAACCATTAGGTACTATGTAATATAATTCCAGGGGATTATACTACTAAGTAATGTGGTCCTAATGGAAGCTTAAAACATGGGTGCATTAAGCTTAAACGGGTCAGGACTGAAAGTCAAGCAAAAGTCAAGCTTTTGTGACTTCCGGTTAATAAGTGACATTTGACTATTAATTGTCGGGTTAGGACTGATAAAACATGCTTTAATATTAATTACCAAGTTATTAGAATGTTAAAATATAATTTAGAACCTTTGGTTTATTAATTTTAATCATATTTACACATTCTGCCCAGTTTGACTTTTTGTCAAACTACTTTGACCCGACAATTGATCAGTCAAACGAGATAATTAGGAGGTGCCCTTTTAAGGGTTAATCACCTACACTAATGTGGTCTTAAAACCACTTTCAATTTGATCAGTGGTTAAGCCACATGTAATTAAAACGAAAGTCAAACTAATTTTAAGATAAGTTTGACTTTAGAGTAATTAGACTAAATTAGATGACTAAACAAGTAATTAGAAGCTTACTTAAGGTCCTAGCAAACTTTTCTACACTTGATTATCCTCTTCTATCAGCTGGAAGCTCCAGAGTAAATCCCACAATGAATTGTTGCAAATATGTGTTATGAACACAAGAACTAGCTCCCTTATATAGTGAAATTCTTGAGTCTAGATCATCTCCAGGTGTAATAGGAAGCTCCAAGATTGACCCAAGTGTCCTAGCTACTCATTTACACCGACTTACAACTCCCTAGGTCGTTACAAACTAGGTTAAGGCGGTGGAACTGGCAAACCCGTAGCTGCAGGTTGTTTTCTGATGCTGGGGACCTGATGCGGCCCGCTTCAGGTTTTTCTTAATATAATGCGGGCCGCCTGGGACTGGTTTACTGGCAAAACAAGTTTCAAAGCTGGCAGAATCAGTCCCTTGGTGTTTTTAACCCTTTTTAACATGGTTTTTGACCATAGAGACCCTTGTAACTATTTTCTTGGGGCCCAAGGATATATAAACAAACTCCGTTAGGCTCGGGTTCGTTAAATATCACTATGGAAGCAAGTTTCGTCAAGTTTACACTTTTGGCCCAAAGTCTTGAAATCACGCTTAACGATATCGAAACCACATGAAATTTATACCACTTATTCTTAAGAGCATATTTGAATATTTCGAAGCCTCGGTTTCGTTAAAAGGTCACTCAGAGGTCAGGATTGACATGTTGACACGTTTAACCCTTGTAATATAATAATCTTCCGATTATTTTTGTATACGGCTTCTCACATCCAATTAATCACTCATTCAAGAATATATTCATCGTGTTAGGTCATTCAGAGGCACAAGTTTGGCATGTTGACACTTTTAGTCCCTGTGGTTTCATAGTTTCGTTATTTGACAACTTTGGCTTTTCAAATGAAATCTTTCACACCTTTGGAGTTTATGACACGTGTCTATATATAATTGGACACGTTTTTCCGTGGTGTTACATCCTCACCCCCTTAAAAGAAATCTCGACCCCGAGATTTACTGAAATAAGTAAGGGTATTTCTGCTTCATAGTGGACTCGACTTCCCATGTATACTCGGGACCCCTACGGGCTTCCCATTTGACCTTTACTATAGGTACTTGCTTTCTTCGAAGCCTTTTAACCTGTTGATCCTCGATCGATATAGGTTTTTCAACAAATCTCAAACTTTCATCAATTTGCACGTCCTTATGAGACATTGTTAGAGATTCATCGGCTAGGCATTTCTTGAGATTACAAATGTGAAACACATTATGAATCCCACTTAGCTCCTCAGGCAAGTTCAGCTTATAAGCTACACTGCCGACACATTCGATAATCTCGAATGGCCCAATATACCTAGGGCTCAATTTACCCTTCTGACCAAAACGCATCACACCTTTCCAAGGTGATACTTTCAGCAGAACTTTATCGCCTACTTCAAATTTTAGAGACCTTCGTTTCCCATTAGCATAGCTTTTCTGCCTATCCCTGGCAGCTTTTAAACGGTCTCGAATCTGGACGATCTTGTCCGTTGTTTCAAGGACTATCTCAGGTCCTGACAACTGAGCTTCTCAAACTTCTGCCCAGCAGACAGGCGTTCTGCATTTCCTACCATATAATGCCTCAAAAGGCGCAGCCTGAATGCTGGTATGGTAGCTATTATTATAGGAGAGCTCGATCAAGGGTAGATGATCATCCCAACTACCTCCTAAATCAATGACACATGCTCGCAGCATGTCTTCCAATGTTTGAATTGTACGCTCACTTTGTCCATCCGTCTGAGGATGATAGGCAGTACTAAAGTTCAAACGTGTGCCCAAAGATTGTTGGAAACTTTTCCAAAAGTGAGAGGTGTATCTAGTATCTCTATCTGAGATAACAGCCAACGGTACGCCATGTAGAGCCACAATCTTGTCTACATACAACTGGGCTAATTTATCTGAGCTATGAGTCTCTTTAATGGGTAAGAAGTGTGCCGACTTAGTCAGTCTATCCACAATAACCCATATTGTGTCATTTCCGTGCTTCGTCTTAGGTAACTTGGTTATGAAGTCCATAGTTACCATTTCCCATTTCCATGTGGGAAGTTCTGGTTGTTGAAGCAGACCAGATGGCTTTTGATGTTCAGCTTTTATCTGAGCACAAGTCAGGCACTTAGCTACATAGGTAGCAATAGATTTCTTTAAACCTATCCACCAATAATTAGCCTTTAAATCATGATACATCTTGTCACCACCCGGGTGAACTGAGTATTTGGAATTGTGGGCTTCCTGGAGGATTACCTCTCGAAGTCCTCCATGAATAGGAACCCAAATTCTTCCGTTCATCCTAAGGATTCCATCTTTCCCCGGTGTTAATTGGTCGAAGATTTTACCTAAATTTTCATTTGGGAGGTTATCTTCCAAAACGGCGTCCTTCTGTGTAGCTAATAGTCTTTCATTCAGACTATTCTTCAACTCAATGCTCTTGGCATTGATCCTAATTGGCTTAACTCTTTCCTTTCGGCTTAGAGCATCCGCGACCACATTCGCTTTACCAGGATGGTAGCGAATCTCGCAATCATAGTCGTTTAAGGTTTCCATCCAACGACGTTGTCTCATATTGAGTTCTTTTTTATTGAACAAATGTTGGAGACTTTTGTGATCAGAAAATATCACACATTTAGTTCCATATAAATAATGTCTCCACAACTTAAGTGCGAATACAACGGCACCCAACTCCAGATCGTGGGTGGTGTAATTTTTCTCATGCACTTTCAGTTGTCGTGATGCGTAGGCAATCACCTTGCCTCGCTGCATGAGCACACAACCCATACCGGTGTGTGAAGCATCACAGTATACGACAAAGTCTTCAATTCCATCAGGTAAAGTTAGTACCGGAGCATTGCTCAACCTTTGCTTAAGAATCTCGAAGGATTCTTGTTGTTTTGGACCCCAATCAAACTTAACTTTCTTACGGGTCAAGGAAGTTAATGGTGAGGCTATCCTTGAGAAGTTTTCAATGAATCTCCTATAATAACCTGCTAACCCTAGAAAGCTACGGATTTCGGTTGGAGTCTTGGGCGTATCCCAATTCATAACAGCTTCTACTTTGGCAGGATCCACCTGGATGCCTTTCTCACTAACGACATGTCCAAGAAATTGGACTTGGCGAAGCCAAAACTCGCACTTGGAGAATTTAGCATACAACTTCTCCTGTTGTAGTAACCCTAAAATGCACCGAAGATGCTTCTCGTGATCATCCTTATTACGAGAATAGATAAGTATATCATCTATGAAGACGATGACAAACTTGTCTAAGTATTGTTTGCAGACTCTATTCATGAGATCCATGAATGCTGCTGGAGCGTTAGTGAGCCCAAAGGGCATCACTAAAAATTCGAAGTGTCCATACCTCGTTCTGAATGCCGTCTTAGATACATCTTCAGTTCTAACCTTAAGTTGATGATACCCGGATCTCAAATCAATTTTTGAAAAGAAGCTCGCTCCTTGGAGCTGATCAAATAAATCATCGATCCTGGGTAAAGGATAACGATTCTTAATTGTTACCTTGTTTAGCTCACGGTAATCAATGCATAGACGCATTGATCCGTCCTTCTTTTTCACAAATAATATTGGAGCTCCCCAAGGGGAAGAACTAGGTTGTATGAAACCTTTCTCCAACAATTCATCCAATTGAGTTCTGAGCTCTTTCATTTCCGTAGGCGCTAGGCGATAAGGAGCTCGTGCTATAGGTGTTGATCCTGGTATAATGTCTATCCTGAACTCTACTTGCCTCTCAGGAGGTAATCCGGGTAATTCGTCAGGAAAGACATCAGGGTATTCAGAGATAATCGGAATGTCTTCAATTTTAGGCTTAGGTTCATTCACAGTTACTTGCGCCATGTAAATAACACGTCCACTTTTCATACACTGCGCTAACTTAAGAATAGACATATTGCTAGGCAATCCATATTGAGTATCTCCCTGAATGGTGACCGATTCACCAGTAGAGGTTTTGATAATGACTAGCTTTTTATCACAGGCAATTTGGGCTTGGTTATGCGACAACCAATCCATGCCTAAAACTATATCAAACCCAGCCAATTTCATTGGCAAGAGAGATAGCGGGATAGAATGATTCTTAATAGATATGGAACATCCATTAAGAAGAGTGGAAACTGTTTCTAAGGTACCATCAGCAAGTTCTACCTCGTAATTTATGTCTAGAGTCTTAATAGGCAGATTCAATGACTTACAAAATTTATGGTCTACAAAAGACTTATCAGCACCGGAATCAAATAAGACTCTAGCATAATTATTATTTACGAGGAAGGTACCTGTTATGACATTCTCGTCATTCACTGCTTCCTTTGCTTGTAACTGAAAAACTCTTGCATTGTTTTTCTTTGCTTCCTCGGTCTTCTTTGCATTCTTGGGGCAATTGGTTTTGATGTGCCCCTTTTCATTACAACCGTAGCAGGTTGCATCCTTTATATTTCGGCACTCAACAGACTTGTGCCTTTTCTTTTTGCAGATCCCACAAGGTTTAGCTTGTGGGTCTTGATTGCATTTCCCGAAATGCCTTTTGCTACAAGTCTTACATCTAGGCTTGTCACTCGACTGCCCCTTTTTGGAACTAGAGTTCCCTTTGCCCTTTTTGTTCGACTGAGGAGACTTGTCTTCCTCTCGTTTCCTCTTTCCCTCATCATTCGCCTTTTTCTCCCTACTCCTCACAATACCAAAGTGAGGGATAAGGATAGATCCACAGCGGATCTATAGGTGGCTGGCTTTGAGGCCCTAACATTTCCCTTCACTTCAGGGGCCAAGCCACCAATAAAACGCGCGATGCGTTTGGGTTCTGGAGTGACTAAGTATGGTACCAACCTTGACATAGAGTTGAAACTAGTCACATAGGACCTACAATCTAGATCCTTCATTACTAAGGTGAGGAAATCTGATTCTATCCTCTCAACTTCGTGTTGAGGGCAGTAAGTGTCCTTTACAAGATCTACAAACTTCTCCCATGAAAGATTATACAAGTGAACCTTCCCAGTAGACTGTACTAAGGCTTTCCACCATGTGAGGGCATCACCCTTGAAAGATTGTGATACAAACATAACCACATCCTCCTTAGCACAACCGCTTATGTCTATTACCGTTTCCATCTCATCTAACCATTTCATGCAATCTATTGCTCCCTTTTCCCCAGTGAAATCCCGGGGCTTACAAGAGACAAAATACTTGTAGGTACAACCTTTGGCGTACCTAGAAGTTGGCTTGAGGATTAATTGCTTCTTGGGTTTATCACCCTGGTTAGATGAGTGCTGAGACTCACTTTTCTTATTAGAGTGGGGTTGAGAATGGGATTTCGAATGAGTTTGAGACCTAACGATACTAGGCTCTTTAAACTTAGCATCCACCGCTTGAGAAACTGTTGCGGTGATCATTGCCTGCAGATCGGCACCAGTGATATTAATTCTGGTTTTGTCGCCTTCTGAAGGATGACTGCTTGCTTCGTCCGAGCCAGCCATTTCTGAGTACTATATCAAACATAGATGATATATTTAATTTACATATTAGATTATCATATTGATGAGTAGATGGTCATGGTATTATTAAACCATATAAACCATTAAAATCATAGAGATATTCATATTATACAAAGTTCGTCTTAAGGGACATTTAAATAGCTTAGAAAAGCTTGTCACACGGACGATTTACTATAACCAAAGATCCCCTGGATCAATGATTATTTAAGGGTCGAACAAAGTTCATCGCCTTTTTGATAAGAAATTCACAATTAGAACTTTCATTGTCTTCATTACACATTTGCTTATATGCATACATCTCTAATGGATGTGTGGTGTATACATCTTATAGATGTTTATTAGCCATGATTTATGATGATCATATAGGCTAAATAATAATAGTGATATGGAAAAATCCAAATTTTAGGAGAATTGTGTGATTTCTCGTATCGCACAATGCAGGATTGTTAACATGTTTTCGGACGTTAACAGGGAGTTATATCTTAAAAAGGTTATACCATCATAGCCATTTACTATCTTGGCTAGGTTATACCTCTAAGAGTTTCTTAGACGAATTAAATAAAATTTCAAATAAAGTAGTATGGCATAATATATTGAAACCAAAATAACTGCATTAAAACCATGGTATGGTTACAATGTTGCCCGAAAAGGGACTTTGGGAAAACAACACAAATTACCCTCACAGGGGTTTATTTGAAAAACATTGCCCACGCAGGGGCATACTGAAAAACACTACCCACGCAGGGGCATACTGAAACGGAAATAAGTCCGCGCAGGGACTTGATACATGAAAACGAAATAAACGTCCACGCAGGGACTTTATTACTTAACAATAAAAACAACACAACCCAACATCACCCTATTTCTTCTTTCCCTTGAGAAGGTTTATAAGGCCCTTAACAAAACCGTTGTGTTTTTTCTTATTTTCATGAGTCTTATGTTCAACCCTCTCCAACCTCTCTAAAATCTCCTGAGTTTGCTGCTGCTGATACGGAGGAGGTTGATGGTATGGCGGGTATTGAGAATCCTGCGGTGGGTATCCAGTAGGATAGTGTGGTGGGTAGGAAGAAGGGTAATGTTGATAGTATTGGGCAGCTGAAAGATACGGATCCTGAGTCCCATAGTCGGATGGGTATCCAGACGGGTTATACCCAGATGATCCTGGGTAGGTCGGGATAGGGTTGTCGAAACCTGACGGTGGTTGAAGTGGTGCGTGTGAAACTGGCGGAAGGTTATCTTCCGTTACGGAGGATAACCTTCCGCACTATCCTACTGGATACCCACCGCAGGATTCTCAATACCCGCCATGCCATCAACCTCCTCCGTATCAGCAGCAGCAAACTCAGCAAATCTCCTGAGTTTGCTGCTGCTGATACGGAGGAGGTTGATGGTATGGCGGGTATTGAGAATCCTGCGGTGGGTATCCAGTAGGATAGTGTGGTGGGTAGGAAGAAGGGTAATGTTGATAGTATTGGGCAGCTGAAAGATACGGATCCTGAGTCCCATAGTCGGATGGGTATCCAGACGGGTTATACCCAGATGATCCTGGGTAGGTCGGGATAGGGTTGTCGAAACCTGACGGTGGTTGAAGTGGTGCGTGTGAAACTGGCGGAAGGTTATCTTCCGTTACCGTACGTGACGACTCACCCAACTGAGGGTTTTCTGGGATAGCAGGATACGAGCTTGAGCCACGTGGAGATGAAAACCTTGGTCCCCCACGAACCGACATCCTAGCATTCCTCCCTCGTCTAGGCGGCGCGGGAGGTTGTTGAGGTGGATCCTCAACTGGCAAGGGCGGTGGGGTAACAGCCCTAAGCTGTGGTTCATCCAAGGGTGGCTGGCTAGGTGAGCTATGGTATGAAGGCGTGTAATACCAGTCATACTGGCCCATCTTCTCCTGGAACGAGTCAGGCCCATGGTACGGTGACCCCACAAATGGAGATCCGCTAGAGATACTAATCGGGTGCCCTGGTGTACCAGTTTGCAAATCCGGGTCTGGGTCATCATCCATCTCCATCTCTTGTGAAAAATGATCCTCAGGTCCTAAAGGGTTATAGCCCAAAAAGTCATTGATGTAAGCATTAAGATTGAATTGTGAAGGTGAGTAAGTGGAATCTGATTGGTGAAAAGGTTGAGATTGGTAAGAGTGGTATGATTGGTTGGATTGATGGGTTCCTAATGATAGAGGAGAATGGTGAGGTTCGTTCAGATTGGGCATCCCAAAGTAAGGAGGGTCTGATGGTGAGGATCCCAACGAAACAAAATGTCTCGCTGGTTCAGGGTTATGGCTCCAATTATCTTTGGAGTCGGAACCGGTAAGCGAATCGGATGGAGTGCGCATGTGAGAAGGTCCGGAGCTACTAGAGGGTCCTCCACGCATAGGTCCCTTGCCTCGTCCCCTTAGTCTTGGCGGCATTTTCCCGTTAACACAAGTAGATATAATAAAGCAATAAAAGGAAGGTTAAGAGTAAAATCCTAGGTCATTTGCCTAGACTCGAGAGTCTAAGGAATGTGCTTATTGTGTCATTGAGATTAAACACAAAAGGCTAGTGTTTAATTCACTAAATGTTGGCTCTGATACCAACCTGTCACACCCCGATTTTTCCACATATGTCCGATGGGCCCGGCGGGGAGTATCGTGACGTAGTTGATATCATCATAGTCAATATACACAATATAATAGCACAGCGGAAGTCTAGGTGAATAAACTATTACAAACCATATTGTCTGAGTGTTCGAGTATATGAAAGTACAGACTGGAATGTAATAAGATCCACAGGCGGATCATAAACAAATACAAAAGAAAAACAAAAGACAAACTGCAGGCATCTTATGGACGTGCAAGATCCTCTAAAGACACCCTATAGCTCCAGCCTATTTCGAGAGGTACCTGTCAAATCAATCTTTAAGAAAATACGTCAGTTTACACTGGTAAATACAATTAACTGACTCTTTTGAAAAGGTTTGAAAATTTGGGTTGAATGCATGTGGCACAAAATCTTTTATAACTTGGGACAATTATTTAAATATAATCTTGTATACAGATTTATATGTTTGTCACACAATTGGGGCCGGTTGGAAGCCGGTCGTGATTAACCGACTCACCACTTGTAGAACCCACAAAGGAGTTATCCCCAACATGTGGGTTTATATTTTAGCATTTGCATCTGTCAGGTGTATGCCTACACCCCGTGCATAGGTCGTGGCCATTTTTAAATAAATGAGCCGAGGATATCCAGGACACGGTCGTTAACCCCCAATGCTTATGTTATCAAACAAGACAGATTAAAACGGGTTATGTAATTTATTAATCACAATCCGATTAAATGATTTCATACCCGACCAAGTGGTATTATTATAATACCATATCCCAAGCCCGTATAGGGAAAATAAGTTAAAAGTATATACCTGATGCTAGCAGTAAAAATCTTAAAGCTTTTCGAATGCACCTTCTACCGGAAGCTATTTAATCTGTATAGAAGGTTTATTAACCTATTAGGATGCTAACGGGTCTTTACTTTAGTCAAGGACTTAGACCGGCTAGCTAGAAAGAAACCTTACAGTTCTAAACGCTAGATTAAGCGGAGAACGGAATAGAATGAGATTTAGACCCGACAAGCTTGGATACTTGTATAATATGGGTAAACTAAACACATTCTGGAAATTGAGGATTAAATGAAAAGGTTTGACCCGTTTCGACTATTCTATGTAAACTAGTCACATAAGCCGATCCGAACGCGTAAAATGCGTAACGGGTAACCAAATAAATTATATACAGGTCTTAATCATTATTATGCTTAAAATATGTTAATACATCAGTAAGATATTAACATATATGCCCAAAATTTTATTTAAACCAAAATAACTCCCATAAGGGCATTTTGGTAATTTTAATGCCCATAAAAGAGTTTAATTATGCAACTGAGTTTCAGACCTGATTAGATCAGTAAAAATATGTATTTTTATATGTTATAACAGTAGGATAGTTTATATATGTGAAAATTATCTCATATATCCAAACTATGTCCCGTAGGGGCATTTTGGTAATTTTACGTATGCTTTAAAGGTCAAAAATAGGCTTCTGAGTTTAGAAACTTTAACTTACTGTATAATTATATAAATTAACTTAAAACATCAGTAGGTAATGAGTTTTATATGTTCAATATAGTTTTGACCCATACTATGTACTAAAAACGCTTAAAAGGCGGTTTAAAGGGGTATTCGGGTTAATATTGTAAATCTGAGTTTTTAATCAGTTTATAAAGCTCAAAATACTTTATTTATTATAAGAAATCAGTAGCAAAAGGTTTGGTACTAAAAAGATATGTAGAACTCATTTTATGCATGAAATGGGTAAAACCGGCACTTACCGAAATTAAGCTATAATCCTATGTTATGCTCAATCTAAAAATAATTAAAAATCTTTAATATTCCCAAAATATTATTTCACATCAGTAGGTATGAAGTTTGGTGTAAAAAATAAGGTTTAGATAGGCTTCATACTAATTACGCCATTTAATTACTAAAAAGTCCCTTAATTACGTTATTGAGCATAACTCCCATTTTAGACCTCCAATTGGTATCAAAACTTTAGGACATGTCTAAATATCAGTAGCAAAGGTTTTAATCCAATCACATTGTTAAAAATCTCAGTTGTAAGTAAAAAGGGCGTTTATGGCATTATTAAGCATAATTACGATCAAGTGCATATAATTCAAACCATTAGGTACTATGTAATATAATTCCAGGGGATTATACTACTAAGTAATGTGGTCCTAATGGAAGCTTAAAACATGGGTGCATTAAGCTTAAACGGGTCAGGACTGAAAGTCAAGCAAAAGTCAAGCTTTTGTGACTTCCGGTTAATAAGTGACATTTGACTATTAATTGTCGGGTTAGGACTGATAAAACATGCTTTAATATTAATTACCAAGTTATTAGAATGTTAAAATATAATTTAGAACCTTTGGTTTATTAATTTTAATCATATTTACACATTCTGCCCAGTTTGACTTTTTGTCAAACTACTTTGACCCGACAATTGATCAGTCAAACGAGATAATTAGGAGGTGCCCTTTTAAGGGTTAATCACCTACACTAATGTGGTCTTAAAACCACTTTCAATTTGATCAGTGGTTAAGCCACATGTAATTAAAACGAAAGTCAAACTAATTTTAAGATAAGTTTGACTTTAGAGTAATTAGACTAAATTAGATGACTAAACAAGTAATTAGAAGCTTACTTAAGGTCCTAGCAAACTTTTCTACACTTGATTATCCTCTTCTATCAGCTGGAAGCTCCAGAGTAAATCCCACAATGAATTGTTGCAAATATGTGTTATGAACACAAGAACTAGCTCCCTTATATAGTGAAATTCTTGAGTCTAGATCATCTCCAGGTGTAATAGGAAGCTCCAAGATTGACCCAAGTGTCCTAGCTACTCATTTACACCGACTTACAACTCCCTAGGTCGTTACAAACTAGGTTAAGGCGGTGGAACTGGCAAACCCGTAGCTGCAGGTTGTTTTCTGATGCTGGGGACCTGATGCGGCCCGCTTCAGGTTTTTCTTAATATAATGCGGGCCGCCTGGGACTGGTTTACTGGCAAAACAAGTTTCAAAGCTGGCAGAATCAGTCCCTTGGCGTTTTTAACCCTTTTTAACATGGTTTTTGACCATAGAGACCCTTGTAACTATTTTCTTGGGGCCCAAGGATATATAAACAAACTCCGTTAGGCTCGGGTTCGTTAAATATCACTATGGAAGCAAGTTTCGTCAAGTTTACACTTTTGGCCCAAAGTCTTGAAATCACGCTTAACGATATCGAAACCACATGAAATTTATACCACTTATTCTTAAGAGCATATTTGAATATTTCGAAGCCTCGGTTTCGTTAAAAGGTCACTCAGAGGTCAGGATTGACATGTTGACACGTTTAACCCTTGTAATATAATAATCTTCCGATTATTTTTGTATACGGCTTCTCACATCCAATTAATCACTCATTCAAGAATATATTCATCGTGTTAGGTCATTCAGAGGCACAAGTTTGGCATGTTGACACTTTTAGTCCCTGTGGTTTCATAGTTTCGTTATTTGACAACTTTGGCTTTTCAAATGAAATCTTTCACACCTTTGGAGTTTATGACACGTGTCTATATATAATTGGACACGTTTTTCCGTGGTGTTACAGGTACTTTATTATTAGAGTTGGAAAACCCGTGAGGAAATCCATGAAAACCGGTAAAATTAACAACTTTTAGGGTTCTATTAGGTTTCACCTTGAAAAGGGTCGAAAATCCTTTAGATTACCTTTGAGTTTAGAATCTTAAGATCCTGGTTCCACAATAGTTCCAATTCCGATAGAAAACCCGTCATTCATGTGTAGGATTCTAACCTAGGTAGTGTCTAATCCATCATCTGAATTAACCCAAAGTCATAGTTCGTGTCAGTGTTCGAGTTAGTTAGTATTTTAACTAATTGCATTATGTCATTAAAAAAAACCCCTCAAAATATAGAAAACAATCAAGTCGACTCAGTTTAGATAAGTAATTGAGTCTAGTTAACATAATTAATAGAGTCTCGTGGGTTTGATACTCGGACTTCTTAGACTGTACTACATTGATCAGTACACTTTCCAGTTGTGTGGTTTAGGTTTTGAGGGTCTTAGTTTATAAATTTAGAACTTTGAGTGTCTAGGTTAGGGTTAATTTAGTTAGTATTAGTTAAACCACTTTGTGCACATAAGTTGCCTCCTATCTTTATTCCCTTGATTGATAATCCTGGTGCTTTGATTCCTACATTTTGATTGAGTGATGATTATGATTCAACAATTTCCTTCTTCCTTTTTTTCTTACTTGCAATTGTAGCTTTGGATTTCTTCTTCCCTTGATTGATTAACGTTGTGCTCTAATCCCACTTGGTAATCATACTTGCGAATCCCACGAAGTTAAACAAACTTGCAGATTTGCATTTGATGAACATAGAATTGAAATATACTTGCTAATGATTATAGAAAGTTTTCATACATACATACATACATACATACAAAGATCAAGATCCTTATTATATGCATATAAAATCGTTGCCTTCTAATTAATGAGTTGGTTTAGGAAGCATTGCATCTTTCTATACCTAATCGACACATCCTTAAATACGTATTAGCGTTTCTAGCTTTGGTTTTATACATACACACCCCTTGATTCTTTATAAATACATATAAGACACTAAACATACTTTCTAATACATACAACTATAATCCCTAAGTTTAGTTTAATTATCAATATCTTTGCTTTCTCTTGATTTGGTAAATGTTTAGGATTTTTCAATTTTTCTAATATCAAGATGGGGTTAGTTTCTTGAGAACCATGCATGTTTGTAATGAATATCAATTACTTCACAACTCTATCCTTTAACCTTAATCTTATACCCTTGTGAGATAAAGGGTTCCATGCTTAAAACATTTTTTTGTTAAGCTTTGGAACAACGAATTTTCATTGTTCATATCATGTATACACCAATACCAAACACATGTAAGAATACATTTTTTACCAGTTTGAATACTATTCTCCAATCTTTATTATAATTTAATGAGGAAGTTCCTATTTCCAGACAGATGATTCTAAAATTCAGACTCAAAAACCATAGATTATTCCATAATAGTGGTCCTAATCACGTATAGTAAATTCAGATATGTGTGTGACCGTGTGACCATAGTTGTGACAATAACAACACTAAACTTGGTTCAAATTCATGATGCCTTCTTCATTTTTTATGTTCTGAAGTGTGTCATGTTTTATATTTTCCTATGTGGTCAAGAGTAGCATATGGGATGCGAATTTCTTGCTTTGGATCTTTGGTGCTCTGATACCAATATTTGTTGGATTTGAAGCAAGACTTTAATAAGGGGATCAAAGATATGTAATCTTATTTGTGCAAATCAAATGTTTTGTTTCTATGTGATGTACAAAAACAAAAGTTTTGCAGGAAACGAACTTTGTGTAGAAAAGTTTAAGAATAAGAAATCGGATTAATTCATAAATACAAGTATAATAGAAAATTGATTTAACAAGGGAATGCATAATAGGTTGTAAAACTTTGTCACCATTGATTTTGAATAGAAAATCGTGAGAAATGTATTATAAACCAATATATACACGTAACTGCTCATTCAATCCTAATTTTGTACCGTTTTTTATCAATCGCTCCGCTCTGACCACAATAATTGCTCCAATCATTCACATCGATAAATTGATGTTTAAAATGCTTGTTTTGTTTACTGTTATGATGAATTTGTTGAATGTGAAATATTAGCATATCGATTGCACATATTAGGGTTTAGCAATGTGTATGATTCTCGACCTCAGTTCTTGTTAATTTGATGATTGATTTGATCAAATTACAGTGCCTCCATTATGTTGATTCTCGATTCAATCAATTAAATAGGGTTTACGAAAATTGATTCACTAAAACTCTTTATATGTAATCTGTTGAGACTTTGGACGAATAACTTCGTTGATATTACTTAACTGGCTCTCAGTTGTAGCAGATTTCAACACTGGAATTGATTTGTTGTTGTTTGGCTACTCGATTGAATAGGTTTCAAGCTTAATTGGTTATATATTTCTTTGATGATTGATTGTTTTAACTTGTGAATGCTTATCAAAAGTTTCAGATTGTTATATTAGGAGTGAAATTGATAGGTTTTGCAACTAACTTATGAGTATATTAACTGAGTGGTTGTTTGAGATATTTTGAGACATACTTCGGTATTGGCTGATGACATAGAATGTATCTATATCCAAGAATTAACTTGTAGCCTGAAAAGGCGGAGATGCTAGTCCCACGTTCTGATTTGGTGGCAACAAAAGGACCTCAACCAATGGAAGGAACTTCTTGTGGTCTTATTTGATTCAGTAAGATGTTTCTTTTGGTAATTCTAGTTTGAAATTCAATAATTTGCATGATTCTTAGTAGAATGTATCAGTAGTAGTTTAGTTAATCATATTCGTCTGCATGATTCACATGGGTTATAGAGAATTTTTCAAGATTTCATGGCTGAAAATTTATTTTCTGAAAATCTGACCCCTTTGTTGTTAGAGGATGTTAATGTTATTTTATCATCAAGTTGTTATTAGTATTACTTTTGTAAGTGTGAAATCTTGTGATTTCTTATTACTTGATCTCATGTTTGTGTAGGAGATTATTGATATTCCCAAATGTGCACCGCTTAGCAATGTATATGGATGCTGCTACACTTGCATATGGTTGGAGTATATATGCTCAGTTCCATTTGGCTGTAGTGAATCAAATGCATCATAGTTTTACCATAAGGAAACGTAAGCCTTTCATCTATTATCTCACATTGACAAGTACGAAATTGTTATTCCTAGGCGTCTAATTTCCACATTTCACCCTGCAGCTACAAAACATTAGTTTAATTCCCGACAAAGTGATTGGGTTTTATCTCGTTTACGCCACTTGGTGGGCTGTATGACAATAGAAGAGGTTATCTTATAAATAATACATGTTTAATTAAAGCTGTTGCTATAGTGGAAAATCCTATGAATTAGTTCATTCATACATTATGGGTAAGTGGGTTGAAATTGGCACCTCTGTAGCATAAAAATATAGTGATCAACTCGAAATGAATTACTTTCATTAGGAAGAGATAATCAGGACATGTTGTAGCATAGGAAAATGGTTATTCTTGCAACTTTTATGCTTTAAAGCATGATTGTTCATCCTAGACCTACTCTAGCAAAGGTATCCGACATTGCTATTCTTGTTAGAGAGGGTGCTGATGCAATCATTCTTTTTAGAGAAACTGCTCATCGAAAGTAAGACAACCTTCATTTATCAAGAGTGTAGTTTTTAAAATATTTATTTTTTCTCTTTTTGTCTCACACTATGTAAGTTTTCGCTAATAGCTATTAACGTAATCCACACAATGTTGTTCGAAACTGAATTGAGCATAACGAGTAGTGGTACAATGTCTAGTCTTACTCAAGCCTTTAAGGTGGATTATTTATGGAGAGTGTGAAACACGAGTGCTAAAGTGATTTAGCTCGTTTTATGTGATTATATGCGTGGAATATGTTTATTGCGAGTATTTGTGTTATTGCAGGTAAAACGCATAATTTGGCGAAGTTGAGGTGATTAAAGATGACGCGGAGCGTTCGAGGATGAAAGACAAGGTAATTCATAGTGATCGGGCGTTGATTCGGGTCAAGATAGAGTTCGGAGATGCTAGAAGTATGATGTGACAAAGTTCAAGGGCCTTGTGGTAATTAAATGAAAGATAATTGTAGTTGGTATGTTGAAGGAATGAAGAATAATGAAGTATAAGGGGTTAAAATGACATATGTTGAAAGTTGTTTCGCTTGTACATGGGGGCTGCACATTCACGCCATCACCTACGGTTTCTCAACCGTAGGTTACGGTTGGGAGAGATTGAACGAGAAAGAAACAGAAGCTCCAGACCTTCACCTACGATCTGAACCTCCACCTATGGTGGAATTGTAATTCAAAATATCATCTAAGCCGTAACCTACGGTTCATGAACCGTAGGTGACGGCGGGGTTTTAGGGGCTCGTGATTTGTTGATTTTGGAGGGGGTTTTTAAAGGTGAAACCCTAGTTTATGAGACACTTCATCTTAGACAATTTTTGAAGCAGAAACATCACTCATTTGGCTCCCGATTCATCTTCATCATCATCATTCTTCCATCTATTGCCGAATCAATCATGCAACAATCATCTTTCCAAGTCTTTGAAGATCAATTTTGCGAGATGGGTGGCTAATTCCTTCATGGTTTCCTCCGGATGGAGGATTTTCGTATGTTAGGTGACGTTATGTGTTTTTGACATTATTAACTCGGTGATCTAAGCATTCGATGCTTTTCACCTATAATTTGATCAGTTGATTGTAAACAGTTACATTTATTTAACCATTAATCTTTAATCATTCAATTCCCGAGAGTTCTAGTAATTGGGATATATTTGAGGCGAGGTTAGGGTTGGTAATTGTAATTGATATTCACTTGATAACCTCCCATTATGTATTTATTGGAGTACTTAGTCGTTGGATGTCACAATCAATTGATTAGGTGAAACCCTTATGTCTATGTGAGTGTTACGATAAAACACATAATCAAATCTAACTGAAAATCTGAATTCTGGAGGAACCATTGTTTCTCCTATTGATTAAAACCTCAATTTAACTCGTTTATTCTAGCAAATTCACAAATCCACAATCAAGATTTACTTTTATGCAACAGATAATCAACACTTGACATTTCGACACTTTCCACAATACACCTCTGGTTCGATATCCGACTAAACTATGTATATGGGATAAGTCGGATATCGAACCAGAGGAGTATTGTGGAAAGTGTCGAAATATCAAGTGTTGATTATCTATTGCATAAAAGTATATCTTGATTGTGGATTTGTGAATTTGCTAGAATTAACGAGTTAAATTGAGGTTTTAATCAATAGGAGAAACAATGGTTCCTCCGGAATTCAGATTTTCAGTTAGATTTGAATATGTGTTTTATCATAACACTCACATAGACATAAGTGTTTAACCTAATCAATTGATTGTGACATCCAACGACTAAGTACTTCGATCAATACATAATGGGAGGTTATCAAGTGAATATCAATTACAATTATCAACCTTAATCCTGCCTCAAATATATCCCGATTACTAGAACTCTTGGGAATTGAGTGATTAAAGATTAATGGTTAAATAACCAACCTTAATCCTGCCTCAAATATATCCCGATTACTAGAACTCTTGGGAATTGAGTGACTAAAGATTAATGGTTAAGTAAATGTAACTGTTTACAATCAACTGATCAAATCATAGGTGAAAAGCATCAGATGCTTAGATCACCGAGTTAATAAATGTCAAAAACACATAACGTCACCTAACATACGAAAATCCTCCATCCAGAGGAAACCATGAAGGAATTAGCCGCTCATCTCGCATAATTGATCTTCAAAGGCTTGGAAAGATGATTGTTGCATGATTGATGTGGAAATAGATGGAAGAATGATGATGATGATGAATCGAGAGCCAAAAGTGTGATGTTTCAGCTTCAAAAATCGTCTAAGATGAAGTATCTCATAAACTAGGGTTTCACCTTTAAAAAACCCCCTCCAAAATCAACAAATCACGCGCCCTAAAACCCCGCCGTCATCTACGGTTCATGGATCGTAGGTTACGGCTCAGATGATATTTTGAATTACAATTCCACCGTAGGTGAAGGTCTGGAGCTTCTATTTCTTTCTCATTCAATCTCTCCCAACCGTAACCTACGGTTTAGAAACTGTAGGTGACAGCGTGAATGTGCAGCCCCCATGTACAAGCCAAACAACTTTCAACATATGTCACTTTAACCCCTTATACTTCATTTTCTTCATTCCTTCGACATACCAACTACAATTATCTTTCATTTAATTACCATAAGGCCCTCAAACTTTGTGACATCATATTTCTAATATCCCCGAACTCTATCTCGACCCGAATCAACGTCCGATCACTATGAATTACCTTGTCCTTCATCCTCGAACGCTCCGCATCATTTTTAATCACCTTAGCTACGCCGAATTATACGTTTTACCTGTAATAACACAAACACTCGCAACAAACATATTCCACGCATATAATCACATAAAACGAGCTAAATCACATAAGATAATCACTTTAGCACTCGTGTTTCACACTCTCCATCACATTCCCGCACTTTTCTTTGATTGTCCTCAAGCAAACCAATCCGGAACTACTCACCGTAGCAACAATGCCTCTAAATCCCTCAACCAGTCCAATAATTTAAGTCCCAAGTCATGTCCGTCCCATAGACTAACACAAACGAGATTGACAGTCTGACAAACAATTGATGCAGTTTATAAAACTTAATACTTGTCTATTTAAAACTAAAATGCTTAGGATTCTACACATGCTACATGCCCCTCACAATAATCACTCCTCTCGGTTTAATATCTGAACTAGCATGTAATACGCTAGTATTTATAATACTCAAAACCAAACATGAAATCCTGCAGTCATAGGCTTGTATAACAATCACACCTCCACTGTATCGTGTAACGCGACACATATCAAAAGGACTTTCGGGTTTTGGGCTTAGACTAAAGGTAGGAAAATTTTAGGCTTATCTTTATATATTTTTCTTCGGCGAACAAACACATGACCAAACCATGATAACTTATTCACAAAACATAACGACTCACACTTTTGTGTTAGTTTCTACCCAATAATATAGACAATATTCACAACGACTCTATTTTTGTTCTTTTTCTTTATTTTTCTCTTTTTTTATTTTTCTCTTTTTTATTTTTCTTTTTTTTCTTTCATAACTTGTTGTTCACGGTCGGTATCAAAACATAACACAACGGGTGGACAAAGAAAAAGAATATAGGCTCAACGGAGCTACTAGAGGTGATGACTAGGTAAACATAAAACAAACAAACAACGGTGTAAGGGATATCCTAATGCCTTTATCATTTAAATGCACATGTCAACCACAATCTCAGCATGTATCAAATCATACAAGTTCTAACACAGAATAACATATGGCCTGCTCTATCAGTTCTATAGGCTCAAGATCTCACCAAGAAAAGGTAAAAAGGGTTACTGACATGTAGCATATGCAATCTAAAGCATGTTACCCTTAAATATACATCTTTTTTCACTCTTTTCTAAAAACCTGTCAGACCTACTCTCATGAAACTTAAAGGAATGACCATGATAAGGGACTACATTAGTTTACTATCAGCAAGGAATCCAATAGCGATTGAAACTTTTGGTTTTCGAATCCATTTTAGTATACTTAAGGTGATGAAATTTTTCAAAATTTTCAATTATTCAATTTTTTCCATTTTCATCGATTTCAATCACTTTAAAGCCTTGATCCCAAATATTTCCCGGGTTCCCGACATTGTCCCCAATGTATCGTGCTTTTAAAACAAAACCCGGGAATACCACCAACTAATCCCACAAGCGACCAATTCCTAACACAATTAATCAAACACATTCCCTAGCACAATAAAGTTTAACACCATCAAGTACGATAAAACACACCAAAACAAAGAAACATAAAATTGTTTCAAACAAAGCACATGGACTTGATCGACGAAGCAGATCAGGCAGTGCTCACTGGTATGATGGACCCGGTCCACCATAATAGCCTCCCAGGATGTCGTAGAATGAGCTCATATCAAATATATCCACCAAACCTCCTGCTGGCGGGTCTTGCTGCTGCTGAGAAGACGATTGTGGCTCCTGTTGATGCTGCTGGTGAGCCGGATACTTATAAGGTAGTGGGTGGAAAGGATACAAGCTTTGGAAGTGCGGCTTAGAATATTCTCTTGGCAACCACATAGAACCGTGCACCTGAGGCGTGGGGTGTCGCTCCATACCAGGCTGAAATGGCGACAGCTGACTGTAATCCACGTAAGGTGGATTTTGTACATAAGGCACTCCGTTATAATAATCATTGGATCACCTCAACTGGTTCTCATCATAGGCCCATAAGTTCAAATTCATTTCATTGCCTATGTGCACCACCCGGTTATGATCCATTAACTCCTTATGCTGACACTCCTGTTCGGCGTCCTGCCTCAAACCTTGGTCATAAATCGACTGTTAGAAGGGTTCCCATGTAACATACTCAGGTGGATGCATAATCTCCACCCGTGCTTGCATATCGTCATAAAAAACACCCCACGAATAAGCCGACTGTCTCGTCTCTGACTGTATTGGCTCTCCCACCCATACACTCGAACCCTCACCCACAACTACCCCAGCTTCTCTTTTTCTTCTCATCTACTCCTCGTCACTGGAGTCTAAGTCATCCATCTCACCCCGGCTTGGCTTTTCTTTCCCCCATCGTAATACTTTCAGCTTCGCCTTATCACCAAATTCCACTTTATGCCACAACTTGGTTTTCTTATATAAATGGTTCTCATGCAAACACATCACTGATTCTTTAAACCACGTGCGGCCTATTATATGGTCGATCATTGGGCAACAAAGCTTGGTGCTCCTCCAATAAAGCACTAATCAATCTCACATGAGGCGTTAACTTCTTCCCTTTCTGATTCCTACACCTCCAAACATTCATCATCACCAGATGTCGAAAAGAAAGCTTTATCTTTCCGGTCATAATAGCATAACAAATCGAAACCTCCCACAACCTCAATGACGATCGATCCCCCATCCATGGAGCAACATTCAGTATCACGAAACTCAACAACAATCGCACCAAAGGTTTTAAATGATCCCTCTTCATTGCTATCGCACCCTTGTCCAATAGAAACAACTCCTTATGCATCACACTTTCGCTTGCTAATTTATTTTGATGCAAAAACAAATGATTCTCATCAACATAGTTGTAAAACCTATCCGGCTTGGAGTCGAACAGAGCTAACTGCCTCAAAGTTGCAAATAACCAAGTGACCGACTTATTATTCACCGTTCCGGTCAAGGTAGTTGTCTTTGGCGGGATTGCTCCATCATCTTTGACTAGCGTGCTCAGCCACGACATGACACTTTTCACGTAAATATCCCCTTTTTCATTGCCACGGAAATCTATCACTGCTTCCCAGCCGAGATCTTCCAACAACTTATAAAATCCTAAAGCCCTGAAATCCGGCTTATACACTACCTTCTCAAGACACAAATTATCTTTAATCGATCGTTCTTCTCCCATTTTTTCATAAAACAACTCCGTTTTTTACGCTGCGGGCATCTTGCTCAATGGCCCCGCTTCCCACACGGGCCTAAACGGATGATCTCCATAGCCGTATTGCACTTCTTGAGGTTGTTCTTGCACATCCTCCATCACTGCATCCCAAATTTCTATTCTTGTGCGCTTCCTTTTCTTCGCTTTAGACGGTGCAGCAGGTTCCACCGCCTTCTATTTCCCGGGTCTTTGCCTACCCATCTGCACACAATTAAACCAACAACACAAGCATAAGTTAGTGTACTTCAAATCACAATGTAGTCAAGAACAAGTGTATGTTCCCGTGAATATCCCCACACTTGTTCTACGCTATGGCTACACTTGTTTATTCATGAAATCATTACCAATGAGGTTCAATTCACTGGTATAATTAAGAATTTCAGAACTATTTTCATCCAAAGCCTCTTAAACAAGTTTCTTATCATTACCAATAGCCATAACATCCATCTAACCCTACATGTATACCCCTGCCGCTTTCAATTCAGCAATTCAAGGAAAAATCGCCAACTTATCACTCACGACACACTTAATCAACCATTGTATAACTAATCAAGCATGAATCAAACACAAATCGACAAACCATACCTTGACTTCATCAACTACAAGCAACAATGGCGTAAAATCGTACCTTTTTGCTTTAGAAAGCTTGGGAAACACTTAGATGGATCGAGATTTAAGTTAGAAGAAAAAGGACCAAAATTGAAATTTTAGGTTCTTCATGTCAACTTCGATTCGCATAAATCTGATAGTTTTCAGAGGAAACCAAGGCTGGGTTTGTGTTCCTCTCGAAAAATCAAGCAACTTAGAGCTTTGAATGGTCTGAATCGGTGAAGTAACGGGCAAGATATGAAGGTGAGTGGCTATGGAGGTTTTGAAAAAACTTGGGAAGAAGATGATGTAAAAGAAGGAATTTGTGGTGAATAATGGATATGCTTCTGTCATGTAATGATATTTGGTTGTTATCTCATGACCGGGTTTATTTAAAGTTGGATTTAATCCATGGTTTATTTTGAGTTACCCGACCCGGTCCCCACTCTCGTTAGTTGCCGTCGTGCCGTAGCCTACGGCTCCAGGCCATAGGTTACGGTGTATACATGTTGTTTACAACAGTTCCTCTGAACCATAGACTACGTTTCACACCGTAGGTTACGGTGTAACGTCGTGTGCCAGCGCCTTTCAGAACCGTAAGCTATGGTTCAAACCATAACTTACGGTGTAAAGTTTCTGTCCATTTCAGCATCTCGGAACCATAAGCTACGGTCCAAACCGTAACTTACGGTTTAAATCCTTGCTTGGGCCTTGTTTCCTTGCAACACTTCACCCATATACATGACTTGTGAACCACATGATTTCTAGATAACTCTTCCAAGGTTTTGAATATTATTATTATGATCAAAAAATTTTATTTTTTTATTTTTTATTTTATTTTATTTTATTTATTATTTTTTTCTAAATGGTTTTAAATGGTTTTCGGGTTGTATTTTCTCGATTACTCGCCCGCTCCACCCCCCTTGGAAAATTCGTGTCGTCCTCGACACCTAATATAGTTCTAAAACGTACCTGGGAGCTTTCAACTTCCCACACTTGCTCGATGTCATGGGTGTACATTCCGGAGATCCTTCAAACCATAAAAATGACACAAATACATGGAAATAAACACGAATGAAATGAAATATGTTCCGAAATTCGGGTTACATCCCGGTAGCGCTAAAATTTAGTCTTCAGCCGGACTTCTCATGACCCTCAGTCAGTCGTATACTACGGTGAACTTGCAATGAAGCTCATCTCATCCATAGATCGTGTATCAAGATCATCAGCATCTAAATACGGCTTCAGCCGGTGTCCATTCACTGTTTGTCTTCTTTGATCCTTCGGATCCTCGATCTCTACGTCTCCGAACCTTCCAACTCTCATGATAACAAACGGACTGGCCCATTTGCTTTTCAATTTCCCTGGAAATAACTTAAGACGAGAGTTAAACAACCATACCTTTTGACCTACCACAAAAACTTGACTCCTCAACTTCGCGTCATGCACCGCCTTTATCTTGTCCTTGTACGCGGCTGCGGTGTCATACGCCTCATTGCGTAGCTCTTCAAGTTCAGTCAACTTCAACAACCTGTGGGCACCTGGATCACAATAGTCAGTATTCACTTGTTTAACAGCCCATAATGCACGATGTGCGATTTCCATGGGTAGATGGAAGCCCTTCCCATACACCAGACGATAGGGTGTAGTGCCAATAGGAGTTTTGTAAGCAGTGCGATAAGCCCACAAGGCGTCATCCAGCTTAGTGGACCAATACTTACGGTCAATTCGCACTGTTTTTTGTAATATCTCCTTAATCTACCTATTGGACACTTCAACCTGTCTACTCGTTTGTGGATGGTATGGTGTTGCAATTCGATGATCCTCGCCATATCTTTTAAGCAATTTGCCAACATTAAAGTTTTTAAAGTGAGATCCCCCATCACTAATGATCACACGTGGAATTCCAAACCGTGAGAAAATGTTTGATTGAACTAACTTGCAGACACCGGCATGGTCATTGGTCTTGGTGGCGATTGCTTCAACCCATTTAGAAACGTAATCAACCGCCACCAAGATGTATAAATTGCCATTCGAATTGGGGAACGGTCCCATAAAATCTATTCCCCACACATCAAAATATCCATAACCAGAATTGGTTGTAATGGCATTTCATCCCGTTTTGAGATCCCACCCATCTTTTGACAGTTTAAACAATGTTTAGCAAAATTAAACGCGTCCTTAAACAACGTAGGCCATTAAAGGCCAGATTCGAGAATTTTATGACCCGTTTTTTGACCGCTAAAGTGGCCACCGTATGCAGATGAATGGGCATGCTGTAAGACTTCTGTGAACTCTGTCTCTGGGACACATCTTCTAATAATCTGATCAGCACCAATCTTGAACAACTCTGGTTCATCCCAAATGTATGTCTTCAATTGCGTGAATTGTTGTTTCCTTCGTTTATTCCACACTTCTGGCACCACACCTGAAACAAGATAATTGGCAAAGTTAGCATACCATGGTCCAAAATTAACAGACATAATAAACTCATCCGGGAATTGCTCGTTGATCTCGGGTATGACATCCTCTACTCCCTAAGGTAGTCTTGACAGATGGTCCGCAACAACATTTTCACACCCTTTCTTGTCTCTGATCTCTAAATTGAATTCTTGCAGTACTAGGATCCACCGAATCAGCCTCAGTTTGGCATCCTTCTTCTCCATCAGATACTTAACTACAGTGTGATCAGAATACACAATTACTTTACTTCCCCAGATGTATGACCGGAATTTGTCTAATGCATAGACGACTGCAAGCAACTCTTTCTCCGTTGTGGTGTAATTAAGTTGAGCATCAGAGAGAGTTTTGCTTGCATAATAGATAACGACCGACTTCTTATACTAGTTGTCCTAATACAGCCCCAATAGCAAAATCACTTGCATCACATAGTATTTCAAAAGGTTTTGTCTAGTCGGGTGATTGCAAGATTGGGGCTTGTACCAATTGTTTTTAGCACATTGAAAGCTTTTATACACTCATCATTAAATTCAAACGGAACATCTTTCAAAAGTAGGTTACACAACGGTTTGGTTATGACACTGAATCCTTTAATGAACCTACGATAAAACCCGACATGTCCTATAAAGGAACGAACGCCTTTAATGTTTGTAGGGGGAGGTAATGTAGAAATCACTTTAATTTTAGTCCTATCTACCTCGATTCCCTTACTTGACACCATGTGTCCCAAAACAATGCCCTCTTGAACCATAAAATGGCTCTTTTCCCAACTAAGTACAAAGTTCGTTTGGACACACCTTTCTAAAACCTTAGACAACTCATTTAGACACGTATCGAATGACGAACCAAAAACTGAAAAGTCGTCCATGAATATTTCTAAGGCATCCCCGACCATATCTGAGAAGATACTTATCATGCACCTTTGGAAGGTGGCTGGGGCATTGCACAGCCCGAATGGCATTCGCCTGAATGCGAAGGTACCATACGAGCATGTGAATGTGGTCTTTCTTGGTGATCGGGGTGTATGGCTATCTGATTATACCCCAAATATCCATCTAGAAAGCAGTAATACTTCTGACCTAAGAGTTTTTCTACGATCTGATTGATAAAGGGCAAAGGAAAATGATCCTTTGATGTGACAGCATTAAGTTTCCTGTAATCAATATATACATGCCACCCGGTTACCGGCTGAGTGGCTATTTGCTCACCGTTTTCACCCTTGACGATCTGGATTGTTTGGGGTGGACTCACCCATGCACTGTCAGAAATGGGATAGATGGTCCCAGCGTCCAACCAATTGATTACTTTCTTCTTCACAACCTCTCGCATATTGGGGTTGAAGCGCCATTGTGTATCCCGTGCAGGCTTTGCATCTGCATCAGTTATAATTTTATGCATTACTATAGAAGGGCTTATACCTTTAAGATCTGCGAGAGTCCAACCAATCGCGCTCGGTGATTCTTGAGCACCTTCAGTAGTGCCTCCTCTTACTCTGGCTCTAGATTTGCTGCAATGATTACTGGAAGACTTTGATCCTCCCCAAAAAAGCATACTTTAAATGTTTTGGCAGCTCCTTCAGTTACACCTTGGGTGGACTAATCAAAGAGGGCTTCAATCCCGAAGAGATTTCAGCCAGAAGACTCTCCACTTGGTGAGTCCAAGGAGGCCTTTTCTCCTGCCCGACCAGTATTTCTAAGCTTCTAACTTCTTCTTCCAAATCACAGGTGTGATTCTGCTCCATCCTTTCACACAACAAACATGACTCGGAGACATCATCCTCAAGATGAGGATGACACCCATCAATAATATCTGCAATGAAACATTCATCACTAGGAAACATGTCAGAAACGTTAGAAAACACATTTAATCAGACCTTTCTATTGCCAAATGTCATATCGACGGTGCTAGTACGACATTCGATCAATGCATGTGCAGTGGCTAACAAAGGTCGGCCCAAAATCACGTTTGGTTGCTTGATTTGATCAGACGAGACATAGTCAAGCACTAAAAAGTCTACAGGGTAGTAGAACTCTTCCACCTTAACAATCACATCGCGAAGGATCCCTCAGGGAAGCTTATGAGTCAAATCTGCCAACACAACGGTTGTATCGGCATGACACAGTGGAGTAAAATCGTATTGGTCATACAAGCTTCCCGGAAGGATGCTCACGCTAGCCCTAAGATCCAATAACACCTGGTTCATTTTAAAATCTCCCACTTGAATGGGAATTAAGGGCGTTCCCGGATCTTGCAACTTAGGTGGAAGAACTCCATTCAAAATAGCACTGACCCTTTAAGTTAAGTCAATTTTCTTAGGGATCTTGTGTTGCCGTTTTTGTGTGCACATATCTTTCAAGTATTTGGCATAAGCCGGAACCTGTTTAATTGCGTCAAGTAGAGGTAAATTGAATTTAACTTGTTTAAACACCTCCCAAATTTCCTCTTGTTGAGGCCCCCGTTTGTTGATTATACTTTTATTACCTGGATTCTTCAAGGCTTCGGGAAAGGGAGGTGGAATCGGTTCCCCTTCCTTAGCCTTGGTAGGTTCAACATTTTCAGTACGGGTTTTCGATTTGGTATTATCATCAATTTTAATCATAGTAGATTCCGACTCATCCCCGCTCTCACCATCCTCACCTAAATCCTCCACCACATCGTCAACCATTTGTGGTGGAGTGTCGACCCTATTATAAACTTTACAACTACAAAGAGTACTTACCTGATCGACTTGACTACCCTTTTTCTGATGAACTGGATTGGTTGTTGTATCACTAGGCAGCCTTCCATTATTCTACTTCAATGCCTTCAGCTCACTCGCGAGTTGACCCATTTGTTTAGTTAACTATTGAATTGCCTTATCTCACACTTCATCCTTCTGTTCTCGCACCTCATCCAACTGATTGCGCTTTTGCAACTCCTGTTGCATTAACTTCAACATTTCCATCACATAATTACCCCCGCTAGCATTGGAGGGTCCTGTTGATCCTTTCTGATGATTCTGATATCCTCCTTGAAACCCTTGATTGTTACCCCCTTGAAAGTTACCTTGAAAACGGGGTTGATTGAAGTTTCGCTGACCACCCGATTGATTATTTTCTTGAAATCCCGAATTGCTCTGATTGTTTGCATTCCCGTAACTGAAATTCGAGTGGTTTCTAAGCCTCGAATGATAGGTATTGGAGTTCATGTTGAAATTACGTCCACCACCTCCATTACCTTGCACAAAATTGACGTCGTCATCAACGCCACCAACAATACTAGGGCATTGATCCGCAATATGCCCTTAATCTCCACAATGCCCATAGAAAGGCATTTTCCCACTAACATCATGTGTATTTTCCATTGTTCTCATTACCGAATGACGAGTGCTTCTCGAAGATTGTGCCTTTCGCTTCGACGTTCTTGCATTCTTCTCCAGGTACTCTTAATCTACTTGCTCGTAATTCGTACCGAAAGTACCATTCGATATTGATATTGAGCTCAAGTCCCTTGCATCTTCAACTGTCAACCCTTCATGAAAGGCATTGAGTAGTTCCCATAGTGGTACCCCATGATGCGGACAATTCTTTAGCATTATCTTAAATCGGTTAAATGCTTCATGGAAAAGCTCACCGGGTTGTTGTTGGAAACCCCGAATGTCTTTCCTAGAATTGTTAGTACGTTGGGGTGTGTAGAACTCATCTAAGAAGAGCTGCTGCATCTCGGGCCATGTAAAGATTGAGGCAGACGGTAGTGAGTGAAACCATTGTTGAGCTTTATCTTCGAGTGTGAATTGGAATAACACCAATTTCACGTCATCTGATATGAAACCTTGACCCCCGATTGTATTGCATTGAGCGTCATATGCCGCAATATGTGGATACAGTTCTTCTGTTTCCAATCCGTGGTACTTGGGTAAGCTTTGTATTGATTGAGCTCGGACCTCAAATGACCTCCCACCTAATTGAGGTATAACCACTAGCGACGGATTATTAGCTATTGCAGGTTTGAAGTGGCTTTCGACCCCCCATACTGGTGGTCGGTCAACTCTTCTTGGAATACCCTCGAAATTGTTAATCGGTGGAGGTAAATTCCTCGGAAGCAGTCTCCGCAGAGCTTGCATCTGTGGTATAGGTGCTTGTTGTGGTATCGGTCTTTGCTGAGGCATCATTGGAATTTGCACATTCACCGGTCTTGCGTTAATTGGCTGCTGATTTACCGGTAAAGGTGCATAAACTGGTTCTTGATTTATAGCCGCTTCATAACTTCCCCTGTCAGCAGACCTAAATCCCATATTGTACCCTTCTTGATTTCCAAAGTTCATCACCTGTCTGTCAAACTGATTACCCTCGTAACTCTCATATGCTTCATATGCTTCATATCCATTCCCGAATTCCATTACACCATCCTGTTGTTCAAACATTGTAGTTCTAGCAGAGTATTATTGCTGCTGATGCAAGGGTTGGTACGGTGCAGGTTGATTTGGGCGAGGCAGGGTATCAGATGAGCTAGATGGCCCTGTTTGATTGGGCGGGGTGCCAGTTTCTTCGGTGATAATCCTCGCATATGGTGAAGATTGCTGAATAGTTGAAGTTTGGGTGTATGATGGGTATTGAAGAGGATTAGGTTGGGTTGAGAATGGTGGGAAGCTATCCAGATTAGGGAATGGTGGTGGTGGCATAGGTGGAAGTGAAGTACAGTAGAAACTCGATAAATTAATACTCGATTATTTAATAAACTCTCTAAGATAATATTTTTTGCCGGTCCCGACTCGGGGATAGGGTGCTAAATTAATAATTCGCTAAAATTATAAGATAATACATTTTTGATAATTTCTTTAGACCCCATATAAAATATAAATTAATAATTCCTTATATATAGCATATTACATGAATGATTTATGAAGGTTTCTTGAAAAATGACTCAATTGTCTTTTGTTTTTTGTTGAAATCAATTTCCCCTTGAATCTCGTCTCTAATTTTCCTTAGCATGGTAAGAACTTCTGGTGTTGTTTTCTCATAGCTCAACAAGAAATTGTTCAATGTGATTGCCGCTTTAATAGCTTCGTTTCGCGAAGGGAGCTCCATTGTAGAACTTTCATCATCTTCTTCATCGATATCATCTTTATTAATTCCAATAACGCTTTCAATAATTTCTTCATTAGTCAACAACTGTGCAACTACATTTTCTTCTGGGTGAGTCAGAACATCTTCGACATCCATTGCATTGCGATAACCCAACTCTTTGATCAAATTCTGGAGTTCTTGAGTGCTTTCACCACCTTCCATTGCATTGTATACAATAATTAACTAGAAGCTTGAAAGGTGTTTGTATACTAAGTATTCTACTATAAATTAATAAAATATTAATTAATATATAAATTAATAATTATTAATTTATCGATTAATTAATAACTCTTTTAATTAATAAATTTTGGTGGTCCCAAGTGTCTTATTTTATAGAGTTTCTACTGTAGTAGTAGCTTGGGTGGATTGTGGCGGTGGTGGTTGAGATGGTATAGTTGTGTTAGGTGATGGTTGAGTGGGGGTTGGCGAGAATTGAGTTTGCTGATATGGTGTAACAGGTTGCTTCTTGAGATTACTTGAGTTTTCCATTGGTTTGAGTGACGGTGTCGGTGATTGCAAGATCTTATCTTCTCTATGCAAGACTCGAGTGTGCCGAACTGTCCTCTCTATTTCTGTGTATATGTTTTCTTTAGCTCTGTATTACAACACTCATTAGAACTCAAGAACTTCAATTGCACTATTCACAAGAAGTAGTAATATGGTTGTCCTATTGAGCCATTATTGGCCTAATGGCTCTATATTTGCCTTCATAGATAAGTAAGTCTCCTGTCTCTTAATTCCTTTAATAACTGTCGGTTTTAAAGTAAACCCCTTCATAACCGGCAACTTACATTGACCCGGCAACCCAAAAATTAGGCCAAGTACAAAAAATGAGAAATAAAAGTCGTACATTTGAAGAGTCGAGAAGTTTTGCAATTTAAATATTGGCATTTGTGATGAAAAAAGCATAATAATGGAAAGCTGAAGTTGAAGTTGCATATCTATTGTACAAAGAGATGGTGACATAGATAGTGATGTAACCCATCGCATACAGGCTGGCTGGTGTAGATGGAGGGCAGCCAGTGGGGTATTGTGCGATAGGAGGTTCCCAACTGAATTAAAGGGGAAATTTTACAGGGTAGCAGTCAGACCCGCTATGCTATATGGAACAGACTGTTGGGCTATCAGGAAGACACAAGTGCGCAAGATGGAGGTAGCAGAGATGAGGATGCTGAGGTGGATGTGTGGACACACGAGGTTAGACCGAATAAGAAATGAGGTTTTTAGGGAAAGATTAGGAGTGGCTAGTATATCGGAGAAGATTAAGGAGGGGAGATTGAGATGGTTTGGGCATGTGAAGCGGAGGGAAACGACGGCACCAGTTAGAGTAGTGGAAACTCTTACTGTCGAGGGGAGGAGAGGAAGAGGCAGACCCAAACTGACATGGGATGAGCAGATTAGGCATGATTTAGTAGAGTTGCATCTTTCTGAGGACATGGTCCAAGATAGGACTGCGTGGAGGCATAGGATTAGGGTTAAGGACTTCTAGAAGATACTACAGTAAGGTCTTAGGTGTATTTTAAGGAGGTAGGTTTTTCCTAGTCTTTAAGGGACTTTTCCGGTGATTGCCTTCTTGTGTTTATGCCCAAATGATGTTGTATGCATGCTATTATACATGATTTACATTATATTGTGTCAACTCGGATCAATTTCTTGGTATGGGGACTTCTTATTTGTATATTCTTTTACTTGGTGTGTTGGTTTGTTGTGCGTTTTCGAGCCGAGGGTCTCTCTGGAAGCAGCCTCTCTATCCCTATGGATAGAGGCAAGGTCTGCCTACATCCCACCCTCCCCAGACCCTATAAGTAGCTCTGCTATCTATGGGATTTACTGGGTATGGTTGTAGGTTGTAGGTAGGTGTAGGTATTTGCTGTTTGTTTTATGGAGAAAATGAATTTTAATTTGGCTTTTTTATGTTTTTATTTGGATGGTTATTATGAGGATGATTAGAAGTTTATTATGATTCTTAATTCATGGTTATATTTGTAAGTTCTACATAGTAGAATATAAATGGTAAAGAAATGGTAGCAATCAGCAGGTATAAATAGGTAAAAAAGGGTGAAAACGTGGCAAATGGCGGTCGCAAAATGAAAGCAGTAGCAAAACGATGATAAAAAAAGGTTGCAAAAAAACAAAGAGATAGCAAAACAGTGACAAAAAACGATAGCGGTGACAAACTAACGGTAGCAATTAAGTGGCAATACGAGTTTTTAGTGGTAAAACAGTAGCTAAAGAACAATTGTCATCGTTTTGCGACCAAAAATAAGGTTTGAGAAACCCAATTCTCTAGCACTATATATACATTTGGAAACGGTACCATGAAGTGACACACCTCTTCGCATGACGTGTTACCTACAACCGGCCATAACCTAACTACCAGACTTACGTTTTCCTAATAACTATGAAATATTTACATGATAATACTATTAATAATACAAAGTTATATTTTTTGTATTCCAACTTAAACGATTAAACAATACAAACTTAAATTTCAATTTTTTATGTACTATTATTGGTAGTAATGATTATGACATTCAAGTAAAAATAAAGCTATAATTATAACATTGATAGTAATAGGAAAACAATGATATTAATAATATTATTAGGGGTACGGTGTAGGAGCGGTTTCATGCGGTAAACTTGGTTTACCGAAGCGGTAAACCACCGCCAACACACAGTTTACCGATCAAGCATAAGGGTAGCGGTGAACCTTCACTGAATTGGGGAGAGGGAGGGAAGGGGAGAGAGAGAGGGGTGTGTGGTGGGTTCTATTTCTTCTCAACCAATCACACATTTTTTTTAAATAGTTTACCTATTCCAAAATGTCTAACCACCGTCAACGTTTTTGAGCAATGGGTAAACAAAATAGCTAAAATGACGTGGCACTGTTTGATTGGGTGATTTAAGAGTTTACCTATTTAAAGTGTCTAACCATGGCCGGCCCTTCGGGTGGGCGGGAAGGACCATCGGCCAGCGCCCGATATTTCGAAGGGCACGTTATTTTTAAAAAAAAATCCGATATGTAAATCTAAAAATAAATAAATTAATAGTGTATTCTCATACAAATACCAACATTGGCTCACTTACAAAACTATTTTTATGGTTTAGATTAGTTATTAGCCCATTGTCATTAGGTTTAAACATTTAATGAGCCCAATACACAATTTCGTTAAAGCTTAAGGACACGTTTTTTCAAACTCGAACAGGGTACATGAAATCTCAGGGCCGACCCTGTGTCTAACCACTCCCTACACTCTTACAAGTTTGGGATTACAACCATAGTGGGTTGGAAGAGAGACAACAGCTAGTCAGACTCACGACTCTGAGTTCTTAGGCATGCACCTTATCCATCAAGTCAAGACAGCCTTTTAGTTTTACTCATAATTATAAATTTATATGACCATACCAGAAGTTACTATTTACAATACAAAAATATTAGTATTATAAATTAAAGTAAAAGAATTAAACTTGTTCATTTGGTTCCTAGCTAGCAAACTTGTTTTTATGCTAACACGGTTTTAGTTTGGGTCTGGTTATCCACACATCCCCTCAATTCATTCACACATCCCATAACCCTATACACCCCTCATTGCCCTATACGCCTGAAAATGGACCCACCTGATAAGCCCCTCATTGCCCTATACGTTTACTTTTTGGTTACTTTTTCACACATCCTATTAATTGTCAATGATTGGGTGTCAGCCAATGATTGCCCAATCATTGGCTCTTTTTGGTGGAATAAAATTGGGGGGGATGTGTGGGTTTTCATTGGGATGAAATATTATTTAAAAAAAACTTTATATATATATTTTTTAAATTGTTGTTAAAATAAAAAAAATATAAACATTTATATTTATTGTTATAAAAGGAAGGTATATAAATGTCATTTTTTATTTAATATATTTAGAAAAATGGCAACATTTTTATTAGTTAATTATTATTATAAAACGTCAATATTTTTTATAATTAATATTATAAAACTTCTACATTTTTTATCAAGTGTTAGTATAAAACGTCAACTTTTTTTAAATTAGTATTATAAAACTTCTACATTTTTTATCAACTGTTAGTATAAAACGTCACCATTTTTTTTAATTAGTATTATAAAACTTCTACATTTTTTTTATCAAGTGTTATTATAAAACGTCACCATTTTTTTTTAATTAGTATTATAAAACTTCTACATTTTTTTTATCAAGTGTTATTATAAAACGTCAAATTCTCTATAATCCAAAACGCAAATGTAAGTGAACATTGTTTGATAAAATAACACAAAACACAACACTTTCATACAAAATGTAATACAATACATAGCCGAAACCCTAAACCCTAAACCCTACACACTAAATCGCTAACTATTACATATTATTACTTAGATTCACACGAACCCGTTGTGTATCTGAATCAGGTTCTCAAACAAACCGTGAAATCGAACAGTTTCTTCGTACAACTGTGGCTAATGGAAATGCATGAAAAATATGATGAAGAAGTTGATTCTCGATTTGATGAACCTGTTCTTATGACAAACCCTTCATCAATTGAGATTTTAAATACAAGGCAATGTCGTGAGTTGGGAATAGAATCGGTTATTTCATCGCGCGTCTGAACCGACTTTTAAACCGGACGGAATCTACGAAGAAACTGTTCGATTTCACGGTTTGTTTGAGAACCTGATTCAGATACACAACGGTCTCTTTGCTTCGTCCACTAGAACTATTTGTGTATGCATTCTTTTGGTTGTTAACTACCAAAAGAATGCATACACAAATAGTTCTAGTGGACGAAGCAAAGAGACCGTTGTGTATCTGAATCAGGCTCTCAAACAAACCGTAAAATCGAACAGTTTCTTCGTAGATTTCGTCCGGTTTAAAAGCAGGTTCAGACGCGTGATGGTATATGGTGGTCACGGAACTACCGGGCGTCGGTAGATGCCGGTGACGGAACTGTCACGCGTCGGTAGATGCTATCAAGACTACACCAGGAATCGACAATATGAGAGTTCCGTGCTATTTGCACGGTAACATCTGACAATGTCGGAGTTCCGGATGACTTGGCAATTAATGTTGGATGATGCATCCCCCACCGCCAAGCACCTCACCATAGACCGACGTCCCGACGCATGAATCTGAAATATGAGCTCAGGTACTCGTTTGAATCTGAAATATGAACGCAGTGCACTTCTCCATAAGAATTACGTTTCCACCACCGTCAAAACACCGACTTTCGATATCCTGTTAAAAAACATACAATTATAGTGTTAGACTCGATATTAGAAATTATATTGTAAAATATAATAAACAAACAACACCACCACCAACACCACCACCACCAACACCACCACCACCACCACAGCCGACCACCCACCACCACCATAGCCGACAACCCACTACCACCACAGCCGACCACCACCACCAGTCGGCCGCCCACCGCCCACCACCTTCCACCCACAACCTAACCACCACCAAAACCACCCTCAACCACCTCAACAACCACCACAACCTACCACCCTCAACCACCTCAACAACCTACCACAACCCACCACCTCACCACCGTCAACCAACCTAACCACCACCAAAACCACCATCCCAACTACCACAACACACCACCACCACCACCACAACCTACCACCCTCAACCACCTCAACAACCACCACAACCTACCACCCTCAACCACCTCAACAACCTACCACAACCAACCACCTCACCACCGTCAACCACCACAACCCACCGCCTCAACACCACAGCCCACCACCCACAAACACCACAGCCTATCACCGACTACACAACACCACCTAACCACCCACAAACACCACAGCCCACCACCCATAAAAATCAGAGATAAAAATTGAAAATTAAACATAAAAATACGGAAATACGAACTAACCTTAAATACTCCGAGCGTATGAAGAGATACGAGAGCGATAACAATACGAGAGACAAAGAATCCGTGCGTGTGTGTGTACTTCCGGATCTTCATTGTGTGGTCCAACGTTGTCTCGTGTGGTCCAAGACCTTTTTGGGTATATAGTTGGGTGTATATACGTCAAAGAGCAGGTCCTTGGTAAATAAGTCAAGGAAAAACAACATATACGGCCCTCATTGATCTATATGACGCGTATTATTTACTTTTTGAAAAAGTATGTCAGTCTATACCGCCCTCATTGATCTATAAGGGGCTTACGAATTTAATTTTTCTGAAAAGGTGTCAGCCTATACGACCGTATAGGTCAATGAGAGACATATACACCACCTAACTTTTTGTTATACGGACCTCATTGTGCTATGAGCGGCGTATTGTGTCCTTTTTTTCTAAACAAATACTATTACGTACGAGAAAGTGTAATCCATATCCATCTTCACATTCACAATGGTTATGTGTAGATGTGGAAGGCAAGCTGGGGTAAAAACATCTTGGACGGATATCAATCCCGGGCGTCAATTTTACACCTGCGTGCAATTGGTATGTATTTTAAAAACATCTTGATGCAATGGTTGTTGTAACTTATGCATTATGGTTTGTATAGTGGTAATGATATATATTAAGGCTACCCTATATTAATTCGCCTTCGGTTTCAGCGTTCTCGGTGCAAATTCTTTGCGTGGATCGACCCTCCCATGTGTCCTCGGTCAGTTCAAGTCATCCGAGGTTTGATGGATACGAAAGCATTACTTGAAAACGAAGTCAAGTATTTGAAAGAGGAGGTTCGAATGTACAAAGAGCAAGTAGCAGAAATGGAAAATAAAAATTCAAGGATCGTTCTTAATAGGGACACCTGTTTGATAATCTGTTGGATTTTGTTTTTTTTTGTCCGTATTTGTATTTGTCGTTAGCCGTATTTAAGTTTATGCAACTTATGTAAACGAATGTAATGACTCTCATATTTTGGTTATTTAGCGGAATGTTATGTCTTGAGAGTTTATGCAACTTATAATAATAAAACATATGCACATTAAAAAGAACGATGTTATATCTAGTCCCGGCAAATGGGTCGGGCCGGGGGTCGGGTAGGGTTTTTGACCCATGACGATATTTTATGAAATGAATTTTGTGTATTATAAAATGCCAAATTTTTTATTTATCAATTATTATTATGTCTTTACTTATTTTTCACTTGTCATTTATTAACCATAACGCAATAAATACACGAAACATCGTTTTATATTAATACACAAAACATGTCATTTTAATACAAAATGTAACGACTAAACCCTAATCCTTGCAAACTGTATCGGTTATTCAGATCTCTATTCGGTCACCATATTGTTGCTATCAAGTTTAAGGATGCGTTCCACGGTAAACCTCCGACCTGATCTGGCGCTCCCTCGTTGTCGCAGAAGAATTCTCAGTAACCGGTTCCACAGCATGAAGAACCAATGCATACAGAAGGAGTTCTCCCTCGAGGTTGCTGACGCAGAAGCATTGTCGTTGGTGGAGGTGGAAGAACATTCCAGTTCACTCTCACAGTCACCGGTAAATATCTACTTCCACCGTCACAGACTGTGGGTGCAGAAGCATTGTCGTTGGTGGACGTTCTGGTGCATGAATCTGGAATACGAACGCAATTAAGCGTTTGAATCTGAAATATGAACGCAATGTACTTCTCCATAAGAATTATGCTACCACCACCGTCAAAACACCGACTTTCGATATCCTGTTAATAAAACATACAATTATACCATTAGACCCGACATCCGAAAATATATTGTTAAAAATAATAAATATAATAATAAAAATAACATATGCACATTTAAAAAAATAACGATGATATAAGTCTAGACCCGACAAACGTGTCACCACAGCCGTCCATCACCACCACCACCACAACCACCACCACCACCACAACCACCACCACCACCACCACCACAACCACCACAACCACCACCACCACCACAGCCGTCAATCACCACCACCACCACCACAGCCGTCAATCACCACAACCACCAACCACCACCACCACCACACCGTCAATCACCACCACCACCACAGCCGTCAACTACCACAACCACCACCACCACCACAACCATAACCACTACCACTACCACCACCACCACCACCACAACCATAACCACTACCACCACCACCACCACAGCCGTCAATCACCACAACCACCACCACCACCACCACCACAGCCGTCAATCACCACCACCACCACAGCCGTCAACCACCACAACCACCACCACCACCAATCCCCCACCACCGTCAAACCCAACACCACCACAAACGGCGGAAATAAAACCAAAAAATAAAAAAAGTTTGAAGATTAAGCAATAAAATTTGAAATATAAACTAACCTTCATCGTGTGGTCTAGAGTTTGTCTTGTGAAAATCGTGTGGTCTAGAGCGTTTGTGTGTGTGTTCTTGGTGTTTTAGTGTGAGTTTTCAAATTTTAGATCTAGTTTACCCCTTTATTGAAGGTGGGAAAGTGTTTGTGTTCAATGAGAGTCGTATGGTTCAATGAGCACCTTAAAGTGTATGAAGTGTATAAATGAAATACTATAACCAATTTATCAGCTCCTGTACAGGAGGATAAACTGGTTAAGGCATGTGTGTATTAGGCGAAGTGTGCGAGTTCGAAACCCGGGGGAGGCCGGTCCGATACAGAAGGACCCCTCCCTTTTTTATTTGTGTAATTCTAATTTTTCAAATCAAGTATAAAGGATATACTATAACCAATTTATCAGCTCCTGTACAGGAGGATAAACTGGTTAAGGCTTGTGAGTTCTATGCGAGGTGTACGAGTTCGAATCCTATGGGAGGCCGGTCCGATACAGAAGGACCCCTCTTTTTTTATTTGTGTAATTATAATTTTTCAAATCCAGTCCCTGAGGTTTGTTTTGCACAAGAACAGTCCCTGCACAGTTATTAAAAACTAACTGTAATTCTAATTTTTCAAATCCAGTCCCTGAAATTCTTATAACCGTTTATACCCCTTCTGCACATGCTTAGCATTTTTAAAAAAGACCAATATACCCCTTCGTTATAAGAATCCCAATACCTTTAAAAAAGACCAATATACCCCTTCGTTATAAGAATCCCAATACCTATTTGTTCGTACAACCACATTAAACCCAAAATACAACATAGATGCTGATAAAATATTAAACATGTTACCATCCATACATGCGATAAAAGATTAAAGGTTTATACAAAAACAACCGGGCATACAACTAAACATAAATAACAAAAGACGAATAAATATTTGTTCGTACAACCACATTAAACCCAAAATACAACCAAAGGAAACAGATAAATACTACTCCTAAGCCATTTCCTCGTCACCGTCATCAGAACCACTATCCTCATAACGTATCAACTGCATCTGCGTGTCAGACGGGCCTGCCTGCGTGCCGGACGGGCTTGCCTGCGTGCCGGAAGGGCCTGCCTGCGTGCCGGACGGGACGGCTTCCGAGCCGGACCCCGGATACACTCGTGGTTGTGGCGGGTCTCGAACCGGCAACCCCGCCTCGCTACGCCTATCAGCCTCGCTAGCCATCATCCACTCCATCATATCCTCCATCCGGTCCATCCGCCGATCCTGCAGCGCCAACCTCCCCATCACAGCCGTCTGACCCGCCACAAGCCTCTCGAGGAGACGCTGAGTGGACTGAGGCAACCTCACCGCATGATAGACGCGCCGAGGATGCTGTGGCGGCTCCTGCGGATGCCCCTGCTCAACCTCAGGCTTGACGCCACCCTCTCCAATAGGCTCATCAACAACATGAGGCATATCCACCTCCGCAGCGTCCAGCAGATGTTGATGTACTAACGGCTGGGCTACGAAAATCTGATCGTTCTCACCGACAAACCGATAACCAATGCCCGGAAAGTTCACCGCCAAGTTCATCCCTCTCATCGTCCTAATACCCAAATACTCGAAAGGGGCAGGCGGTGGCAACTCACCGATGAATGGAAAATACCGACCGCAATGCTGGGCAATACGCGTGATGAACGCCCCTCCGTGCAATCCGCCACGCTTCTGACGTCGGGAAAATGAGGCGAAATACTCCGCCAGGCAGCGATGGAGGGCGCACGGCGTCCCCGTGAATAAACAGTAAAGATAGAACAGGTCAATTTTCGTGACCCACTCGTTGCTTTTGCCACGCCCAGATATCGACGTGGCAATGCAACGGTGTATGTAGCGAACGAGTGGGTCAGTAATCAACGAGACACGGGCCTTATGACCGAAGGGTACATCACAGAGGGTGGGCCACCAAGCAAGCAACTGATCATCAGGCATAGATGTGATCGCGGTGGTATAAATATCCTGAACCAACTCCTCATCAGTGTAGAATCCGGTGGCCAAAGCAAACTGACGCAGCGACATATTCTGTCGCTCCCCGAATAAACAGAAAGTTACCTCGGCAGGGGGTGGTTCCACCATCGGATCGTCCATATCTGAGTTAGGCTGCTCAGCATGGCCGTGGTCGATAGATAAACGTGGAGAGGAACTCCACCACCATAGGCCTATAAGAAGGCCCAGCCGCATAAAAAAACATACGATCCCACGGGTTATTTTCCCCGATTATACCCCGGGCCCTCTGCTCCTCGTCACACTCCCGTAACGCGTCCCAACACAACGCCCTCTGCTGCCTCACTCTCATACCCCGGAACTTGGCAAAACGTCTGTATTCCATACTGCGCTGGGGGAAGTCTAAAAAATCGTACTGCTCACAATTACCCCCGGCCATCGGATTGAATACCGGACCACCATTTGGTGCCTGTTGTTCCTCATCTGACGACATATCTGCAACAATTAAAAGTTAATATTTTGTCAGAATATTAATAAAATTACGACAACCCACAAACACCACAACCAACCCACAACCACCACAGCCCACCCACAACCACCGTCAAACCCTAACCCATAGATACAACCACCACCGTCCTAACCTCAACCACTCTAACAACCACCACCGTCCTAACCTAAACCACTCTAACAACCACCACCGTCAAACACCTCTACCGCCAAACACCACAACCAAAATATTTCAGAATAAACAAAAAAAAACCGTAAAAAAACAATAACAAAAAGGAAAGATGAAGATGTTACTAACCTCTTGTGGAAATTCGCACCGTATGGTTCGATACGGGATAGAAATGGTATACGGGAGAGAGTTGTGTGTGTTTTTGGTGTGTGTGTGTTTGAATTGATTTTGATCTAGTTTTCCCTCTTTAGTGAGCTGAAATGTTGTTTGTGTTGGTATACACTCCTCATTGGCCAATACGTGGCTTATAGATTGCTTACCAGCAGCCGCTTATTGTGCTATGAGCGGCATATAGAGGCTGGTATACACCTCTCATTGCCCAATATGCTGCATATGATGCCTTTCTTTTAATAAAAATAGTGATGTAAATAAGTGTTTTTACATTATAAAACAATGTAATTAACATTTTTTTATAAAATAAATGTTGCTTACACTATATTCAAAAGATAATAGAATGTAAAATAAAAAAAATAATACGATTAAACAGTTTTACGTGTTACAACGAGAACCTACAACAAGTTAATAAAGTCTCTTCGTACACTTCTATTACTACGAAGTAACTTCTTACCCTCTGAAAGACGAGACATGTACATTGTCTCCCACTCCATACGTGTTACAACGAGAACCTACAACAAGTTAATAAAGTCTCTTCGTACACTTCTATTACTACGAAGTAACTTCTTACCCTCTGAAAGACGAGACATGTACATTGTCTCCCACTCCATAGCTTCAGTACTTCGATACATATTCCATAGTCCATTCGGTGGAGGCATCGGACCATCATCCGTTAACTTAACCATGATGAAATGGCCATCTTCCACATAGGCAATCGAAAGAACAGAATGGCCCTCCGCCGGACCATCAAACATGGGAAAGTATGTTTGACAAACACCATTGCTTAAATGTTGAACAACCACACCAAATTTTTGAGCCACCAACAATCCGGCGTATGGCAAGAACATCCAGCATGCCATTGGTGCAGGTTCCACGTGCAACCAGTTTATTGATCGATATACTGTAGTGTAAAATCCTGGATCAAAAGAGTCAAGAAGAGGCAACCACCGGGCTTTGTTAATGAACATCTCATCTAGTAGCTCTTGTCGGACCCACATCCAAGCATTCTGGTCCAACCCCAAACCCATAGCCACCGATCGAAACCCACAGTTACCGTCAGGCTGGGCATCTTCCATATGTGTTATGTATCTTCGATACATAGATGGAAGCCAGTCCTTAAAACGATCGATCATGTTTTTGTACCTGTAATTGTAAAATATATTGTGGAAAATCTTTATCAGGGAAAATGTATGTATGGAAGTACGTAGGATATTATATAGGTCAATGATTGTTGACGTACCTATCCCCCACCAACAGTGGAAAATCTTCATCTATAATCTCAACTGTCTTTTTAGCCTTATTTTTCTTTGAACGACTGCGTTGCACTGCTGGCTTTTGAGCATCCTCGTCCTTCTTTTGGCTTTTGCCTTTTGCTTCGGACCGGGTATCTTTACGTCTCGCAACCTCCTCCTTCTTTTTTTGTTGTGCTTTAGAGGTTGGGCGCCCCCGAGTATCTTGTTGTACCTCAGGCGGTTGATGGTCAGTCATACTTGGATTCACCACCTCCTTTATCTTCGACAACATACTTTTTAACACTATCGGTGGTTGCGCCTTCAGTTGTTGCATGACTCTGTCCATTTCCTCCCGAAGATTATTATCGTCTTCCTTAAGTTCTTCAGCATTGAAATCTAGTTTTGTCCAGAATTTGTCTACGGCGGCAAGAGGAATTTTGCAATCTGTATTTTAAAAACAATAGTTAGAAATGAGGGTGGGGGGTGGGTATTCATATGAAGTAGAATAAGTGGTTGAAGCCTGTTTTTATTACTTGTATTTTCCCACCACTCCATCCGACAAGCACATGGCAACCCACAACTCGTAAAAAGCACATGACCACAAGTCCCCCCTGCTGCGAGCAACGTACGTATCTTTTTCTTCTCCACAAGCAACAAATCTAGTGCTTTCAGGGAAACATTACCACGTAGGTTATCAAAGAATGATATCATGTGGTCCCCCATTTTCAAAGACCGGCTATCCTCAAAAAGTGAGGTTTATTTGTATGCGTTGTGACTCTACAACTTTGTCAACAAGCCACACAAGTCTATGGAGCGAGCTGTTTGGCCCCTTAAGGTATCTCTTAAACTTAGCATGTTGGCTTTCAACTCTGTTGGTTGTATGTTGACCAAAGTTAGGGCTTGTGTTAGTCCAGGCTGAAACAAACTTTTCTTTATAGGGTAGTAGCCAGACAGTATACAAATAGTCCAAAACTCTTGAAAAAAAAACAGAATATAACGATTTGTAATGTTTGTATTGTAACACCCCGACCAAAGGCTGAAACAAAAATTTTCTGATAAATTAACTATTTTTAAATAATTAATTAAACAAATACAACTATGTAATTATTGGATTAAATTGGTTAAAAATCGAATTTTGGGAAAAATGTCAATTTTATATTTTCGAACATCATTCTGATGTTAAAATAATTATATAAAAATTTTCAGGTTTTATAAAATTAGTTTACTATTTTTATTGAATTTAATAAGATTAAAACTAACTTAATTCATAATAATTAGATAAAACCGGAAATAATTATAGTTTATATTTTTAGTAAATCAGGTTTGATGTATATGAGTTTATAAAAATGTTAGTTTTTATAAAAGTGATAAAAAAACGTACAAAATAAAATAAAAAGTGTGTGCCCGGTTGGATTTTAAGAAGTGTATAAAATAACTAATGTTAGGATAACTATCAGCTCCTGTACAGGAGGATAAACTGGTAAAGAAGGGGTGTTTTTACACGAGTTGTCCGGGTTCGATCCTTGGTAAGGGGAGGGTTATACAAGAAACCCCCCCTTTTTGTTATTCTAATTAACGTAGTTAACTAAGTTAACTTCTTTTTTAAAGTATAAAACAACTAATGTTAGGGTATATATCAGCTCCTGGACAGGAGGATAAACTGGTAAAGAAGGGGTGCTTTTACACGAGTCGTCCGGGTTCGATCCTTGCTAAGGGGCGGGTTATACAAGAAACCCCCCTTTTTTGTTATTCTAACTAACATAGTTAACTAAGTTAACTTCTTTTTTAAAGTATAAAACAACTAATGTTAGGGTATATATCAGCTCCTGGACAGGAGGATAAACTGGTAAAGAAGGGGTGCTTTTACACGAGTGGTCCGGGTTCGATCCTTGCTAAGGGGCGGGTTATACAAGAAACCCCCCTTTTTTGTTATTCTAACTAACATAGTTAACTAAGTTAATTTTTTTAAAGGATTTCTTATTCAACATTTAACTTGGTTAAGATTTTAGAGTTAAAATAAGTTTCAAACAAGGCTATTTCAACCCTTATACTATAGATTTCAATAATTACATTTTATGCCCAAATACTTTGTACTTTTAAATAATGTCAAAATAACCCCTAGACTATAACTTTCAATAAATGACAGTTTAGTCCCTGGACTTGGTTTTAACCATTTTTGTTATTCTAATTAACATAGTTAACTAAGTTAATTTTTTTTAAGGATTTCTTATTCAACATTTAACTTGGTTAAGATTTTAGAGTTAAAATAAGTTTCAAACAAGGCTATTTCAACCCTTATACTTTAGATTTCAATAATTACATTTTATGCCCAATACTTTGTGCTTTTAAATAATGTCAAAATAACCCCTAGACTATAACTTTCAATAAATGACAGTTTAGTCCCTGGACTTTGTTTTAACCATTTTTTAAGCAAGTTTCAAACAATGACAAACAAGTCCCTCAACTTATAGTTTCATAAAATGTCAAAATAGGCCCCTATAGTTTGTAATATAATACGTACCTGATCTATGGTCGTCAGTCAGTCGCGTAAATAGCCGCTCAAAGTTATAATTGTATAGCATCTCAGTGGGAGAATTACACAATCGAGACCAAGAAAGCTTGAATATTTTTCATTCTTCAGTCGTTGCAAATTTTGCCTTGGTGTGTTTTAGAATATTTTGTGAGATGTGCCACCGACATAGCAATTTGGATGCTTTTGGGAATAGTTTATCGCAAGCATTCATCAAAGCTTTATCGCAATCTGTTACTATCACGCGCGGTTCCATACCCTCTTCCAACAATCCTTTGATATTCTGTTGGACCCACAAGAAGTTATCCTGTTTTTCTTTAGAGATAAAAGCATGAGCGACACAAAACGACTTGTGTGTCGATGTCACACCCACAATTTGAACAAACGGAAGTCTATACTCATTCGTTTTGTAAGTGGTATCAATCATCAACACATGTGGGAAAGCACGCCATATATCGTACGAGTACCGATGAACAAAAAAAACCTCCTCGACCGCATTTGTTTCGGGATTCACCCGGGTGTGGTAAACATACCTTCCTTCATGCAACATTTGCTCCAATATCTGCATTGGAGTCCGATCACCGTACATTTTGACTTTAATCTTTTTTATCACGTTTTGTATGTCTCGTAGAATGCACACGCTCTGTGGGTTTTGTTTTCTTATGGTTAAATGTATGTTCGTAGGCTCCATGTTTTGAATATAAAGTCTCTCTACCAATGATTCTTCGTCTGGGGTCAACCTTCTTGCAAACGCGTGACCCTCGAGAAATACCGCAGGCTCATGGTTATGATCCTTTTGCTTCACCACTAAGCTCCAATTGCCACTACTTGCGTCTAGTTTCCCTATCATTTTAAAAGGACACCCAATCTTCTTGCTACCAGAACGCCGAACTGTTGCTTTACTTTTGCATGTGCCTCCACGGTCGCATTGCAACCATATCTTCACTGTCCTTGCTGACGAATCTTCACCTTTTGTTACCGTTCGTTGGGTCACAATGACGTAACCTTTCGCAATTTCTGTTTTGTAAGCCCAATTCTTTAACTCGTGAAGTGTCGCAAATACCTGAAACAACGGTAATTTAAAACTATGTTTAAAACTATATTTGTTTAAAATCTAATAAACCTTATACATGACGAATAACACGTAAACAAAATCAACTTTGTCTAAATTCTAATAGGCACCCTTCTAATAAACCTATACATAACCTTATACATAACGAATAACACGTAAATAAAATCAACTTTGTCTAAATTCTAATAGGCACCCTTCTAATAAACCTATACATAACGAATAACACGTATACAAAATCAAAATTGTCTAAAATTTAATAAACATTATACATAACGAATAACACGTAAGTGACGGTAATGTTATACATTTCCTTGTTTTTTCGGGTCATTAGCACCATCGTCCTTTTCACCACCATCGTCCCCGCCACCACCATCGTCCCAGCCACCACCATCGTCCCAGCCACCACCATCTTCCTCGTCTTGATCACTTTCCTCGAAGTGTGTAACACCTTTCTCGATTTCGTTCTCGTCTTCCTCGATGTCAAAAGCACCTTCCTCGGACTTTTTCTTGCGTTGTTTTTCCTGATGGGAATGGTAAGTCCCGTATGCATGTTTTTCCTGTTGCGGATAGCTTTGAGCCACGTAAGATGGTCCCGCCTCCTCTACGACCTGAAACAACTTAATGGTTATACTAAAATAACAAAAACGACAATATGAATTTTTTACCTGGTTCAAATCAGGCATCACGGACCGCACACTCCCATCCTGATGCGAATGGTAAGTTCCGGCGTGTTGCGGACGCACGGAAACCACCTCCTCCTCACCTCGATCAACGCCGGGTAACCAAACGCTTTCGGAGACATATGACTCATTCGAAATTTCACCAAAAAAATATCCAAAGTCACAATTTGACATCGTGATTCGAATCTAATTTAACCAGACCGTTTATTTGAAAATTTTTATCATTTTCATCACTTTTTTGGGATTTTTGAACATTTGTATTACATAAATCCCGTAAGCTTGGGGTAAAAGGAAAAAAATCGAAACAATACGCAGCGTATAGGGCCATGAGCGCGTATATGTGGATCACCTTTTCAGCCTTTTCAGTCTGAACTCCGCTGTCATGTCAGCAATATACCTTAAATTCAGATATTATAGTACCAATGAGCAGTGTATAAAGCAATGAGAGGCGTATAGGGTTTAATGCTCCAACTACCACCTTTCTAATACAACGCTCATAGGGCAATGAGGCTCGTATAACTTTACTTTTTCTGACCTAATTAATGCACTCAACCCCTATACAACCCTCATTGCCTTATACGGGGCTGCTGTGGGGGGGGGGGGGGGGGGGGGGTGTCATTACTTTTGGGGGATGTACCAATACCCTCACCCTTTAGTTTTCCGTTTTCTTTTGTCATCAATAAATCATAACTTGATAACGAAATAACGTGTTTTTCTTTGAACTCTAATGATCATACAGAAACAGTTATCGCACTTGTCTGACATTGCTCTTAAGTGGAAGGTTTCAATTACATGATATTGGTTTTGTGATTTTTTTATAGCAATATACGTATATTTTTTTTGTTGTATTCTCTCTAAGAAAAATAGTTTGCTTCAATAACAAAAACAAGTTACTTGATAACCCTTGTACAAAATTTGTTTTGAACGACATAATTCATCAAACGAGACACACTAGCTAGCAGGCTGCTAGAGACGTAAGATTACAATTTACAAAGATGGTAATGGTCTTAAACTTATAGAATATGAACTCCTGCAAGACGATCAACCGATCCAAATAAGCTACTACACAAATAAATACACAATCTTTAAACCAAAGAAGATGGAGATTGATCATAAGTAAGTTGTACATAAACACGGAGTACTTCATCGATCGATGTCTTGAGTGGAACACAAAGTTGAGCTTATGTATTAAAATGAAGTAAAACATTCATGTTCTGATGAATTTGAGTCATCACAAGGAGAGTGATTGTGTCGACCTTCATATGTTGTGATTACCATTCTACAGTCCTCGGATAATCTCTCTACCCTCTTCTTCACACGGCAATTACTGTGTGTACAGCGATAGTAGCTCCTGCTAGTTCATAACAAATGGAACAAAAAGAATCAAGAATAAAATACACACCAATAATTAATATATATACACACACAGACTGACACAGACACATACATAGTTTTCTTGTATATGTCACATACACATACATAATTTTCTTAGTTTAAATCTTGTTTTTATAGACTTCTTAGATCTCTTGGAACCAGTAAATGATTTCTTTTATGTATCTGTAACTACTGGATATTTGCAATTTTGTACCAAACGGACCAACGAGTTTATTTACGCAAAAACCCTATAAGTGGATACGAAACTTCTAAACAAAGGAGTATCACTGATGATTTTTTACCGACCGATGCTAGCTTCCAATCGATGAATACCGATGAACCTTGATCAAACCCTAAAAAATGTAAATGTTAATTAAATAACCCACTTAGTAATTATCGAGAGATTACCAACGATATCTTTTGACGTCGTTAAATTGACATTTACCGACGGATAGGTTTGGAGGGATATGTGCATTTTAGTAAATTTTGTTAGGAACAGTGTGCCGAAAGTCAATCTATCGGTAATTTGTCACTGTTTTTTTAGATGAAGATTTAGGATTGGATTCCCTCTCAGACTTATCCATAGGAAACATCACTTTAGACAACCTTATAAAACTTGTCAGTGATCCGTTAGTATATAGTTGTTCGTATGTGATGCCTTGGTGTAGTCCGTCACTGATTGTCGCAAATGAGATTACTCAAGACCACTTTTTATGGCTGTTTACCGACAGATATGCTTTGGTAATCGTCTTTACCGACAGATTTCTGATGGAATAGGCCATTGGTGATACCTCTCCTTTGTACAGTTGTGTGGAAAGCCTAGATATTTTGTTCCCACATTCCAATATGTGTGTGTTGTATATTATAAAGTTTTTTTTCTAAAAAGTTAATATCATATGTAACTTTTATTAATGTTTGTGTTTTTTAAGCTGATATATTCACTTGTTGGGGTTTTCCAACGGTAATAATGTTTGGATACAAAATATCAAAAACACTCATCATCCTTGTATACAAGAACATTAAAGTCACTTTCTGTAGCAAACAAGAAAAAGAACAACCTTTAACTTGTAAAGGAAGTGAATAAAGATGTAATCATGATATTGTTATTGAAGCAAAAGAGGGTTAGATGAAGAACCTTTTTCATGACCCAAAAAGTGACCTTTTTGCTTTTAATTTATACCAACATATAAAGGCATATCATTAGATTTTTACAACTGAAGAAATCTTGGAATTGCCGCATTTATAAGTTTTAATCAGCTAATATTATTCGGTTTGGACTATGCAAAGAAATCAAGGTTTAATGAGTATCTAAAAAAAGTGATTCCAATTAAAGCACCTAACCTTATGTAAAGGGACATTACGAGGTTTGAGCCGGCAAACTCTAGCAGACTAACTATCAGCGCCAGAAATTGAAAACTAATTAAAACACCAAAATGTACTTGATTACTATTCCTACTCTCATTCCATCTTTATTAGTTCTCAAATCCACATAAGAAGGCACATATAGCTTAATTCAACTTCATTTGTTTTGTGGAGTGATTTGTTGTTTGTGTCACCTTAGGTTTAAGATATGAATGGTGTTATTTTTTGGAAGGACAATTATATATCAACCGTGTTCGGCAATCTTTGTAAACTAAAGATCATATGAACATGATTACAAGTAAAGTGGTATAAGAAAGAACAGAATTTCAGGAGTGTTTCAACCGCCAGTTTGGCCGAAAGTGCACAAAGGTAACTAGTGGGCGTTCAAATAGTCGCTAAAGGGTAATGACATCTTCTAGAAACACCACCAAGATGGTCCGCGCCCAATCAAACACACCAAATAAATTTGTGTCACCTTTTGAAGAGTTGGGTGGTTCAATTTAAACATGTGCAACACTTCAGCCCAACCACGAGAATGAATCGAACAAGTTTTTTGGTTCGCGTCCTATTGCTGCAATCAAGTGTGACAATATAAGGAGGCACAAGCCCAACATGTTTACTCATTCGAGCTACTTGACATTCCATGTGTTTTTTTATCAGATAAGGCTACACCATATTGTGTGACTTAACACAACAAAGTGCAAAGTACGCAATCAAAGGTTGGTGTTGCGCCCATTTCGACAGTCGTCAATATAAAGTTAAACATAAAGCCTAGAGAAATGAATGATATATATGTGTGTGCATATTACTCCTATTTGCAACAAGGTAAAACCCATCATCCTTAAGGCTCAACACAATTTGGGTTGTTTTAGTTTCACTGAATACGCTTGGTCAAGTTGTGCTCTCAAGCAGTTTTGTGTTGTCAAAGTACACTCATTCTACAAATTGCTAGTAATTATTAAGCCAATCAACGTGTGGCCAATGGCGAACGGAACATATAACTAATTGATGGTTGTTGGATCCCTTGTTTTGACCCTTTGTAAAAGGTACCTTTTGCTGGAGAAGGTAACCGGATGAAGCTAGAAGGATAGAGGACGAATGATGAAACAAGAAGGATGAAGGACGACCAAGTCGGGAGAAGGTGGAAACTATTGTTTAATTAAACTTAAAATAACTTGTAATCATAATACTGAAATTAGAAAGATTACTCGCTACATGAAAGAAATATGAGCCGTTATTTATAATAAACAAAGCAATAAAAAGACAACTTGTAACTAAAAATTTAAAACACAATATGCAATGTTTAACCTAACCCATAGAAGCTTTGATGGATGATGATATAAGTATATCCATACATATTTGAGGGGTTAGCTAACGCCTAACGGTAATTGATAAACAAATTAATGTAGAGAAAATGCTTATCCACATTACTTAACCAGCTTATAATTTGATGGAAACAAGGTCATACACATACAAGCACACTCAAGGATAGGAACATTAACCCGATTATTATAAAAGGAACGCTCCTAGGCCCTTAGCTTATGATTACATATGGTAATGGCTGATATATTTCAGTATGTCGGTTTGTTTTTTATGTTCCTTTTACTGTTGTACTATCAAACAGTTAATAATGAAAGAACCTGAACATTGGCCTTGAAATGATGCGATCATTAATTAGGTAGCACTTTGGTCTCTGTACGTTTGTTTGTTTCATAGATGTAAAAGGACAAGTATAACCTTGCTTTCCAGTTTATATCTAACTGATTTCTTCTTATAGTTACTTTTGAATCATCAGTTTGTGCTGTTACGATGTTGAAATGTCTGGAAAATCCCATCCTAGGATGTTACCTTTGCCACGACAATTTTTTAACTCAGTATTTATGATAACTCATAACAACATTCGAGTGCAATTTTGTGGATTTCTAGTGACTTATACATAATTAATAATGAAAACCATGTTGATACTTTATCAATCAAATTATCAATAAAAGCTTCTAACTCATCATGCTATTTTAATTTTAAATAACTCGAATTTAATTATTAAACTAAAAGCCATTGGTTGATAAAAAGTAAGTTTGTCTGACGGCATAGAACGATTAACAGATTTTTATCTCAATCATAATATTGTAAATTGTTTTGAAACGATACATAATGGCTTGGGTTAGATAGAGTTACCACTATTTATCCTTTTAAGAGTCTATTGGTCACATAATCAGTATAAATTATTATGGGTCAACTAGTTGATTGATTAATTATCAAAATGGTTATCCTTAATAACAAACTAATTTACCAACTATCTCGATGTAAATTCGTAACGTATATATATAAAAACTTAGATTTTAAATAATATTAAGTGAAAGAACACAAAAATTTTAGAGAATCAATCTTACTGGAAGCTAAAAGAACTACAAAAGTAATGAAGTTGGTACCTGGGATGAAGGCTATTTTTGACAACTTTCTGACCATATTTCCTCCATTTGTAACCATCATCAAGAACATCAACATCACTCCTTGTTTGAAAGCAGAATCTTGGTTCTCTCAGCTTCCTTCTCATTTTCATCCTACCCTTTTCAGGGTTTGATGAGCTCCTCCACCTTCCATTATGATTAACAGTAAAAAAGTTTTTAACATTATTGGTGTGTGTGCATTGATAGATAGGAACTCTATATTGGATAGTTTGGTGGGCACGATTCATGAATATACAAATGGATTTATGTGATCATTAGGTCTCAAGATTCCTGTTCTTCCCCATATCACATACTGACAATAACAATGAGATTGAGAGATGCTTTAAAGTTTACTTTATGTAGAAATCTCTTCCAAAATATATATAGCTAGATCTTGTTAGAATCTGACTGGGGAAGCACAAACAGAAGCTTCTCTCTCTACCATCATCTCTCTTTCTCTCTCACACACATAAACACACAGTATAGTTAAAAACAAAAACTTCTAATGATGTTCTTACAGGAATGCCTACTGGAATCCACCAAGAAACTAAAACTTTTGTAATTTGTCTACTTCTGGTAGTTCACGGAGTAGTATCTGAATATTGATCCAAACTCACAAACTCTAGGTGTTTATAATGATGTATATTAGAAAATACTCACACCTACTGTTGTAAAATTTAACAAAGTTCTTAGCTTTTTTTTTTTTTTTTTTTTTTTTTTTTTTGTAATTGATGATCTTGCATATGAACCCTAAAGTGGGATGGAATAAGTAAACAAAACTGCAGTTTCTTGAAAACCTTTTCTTGTTGAGGTTAAACCCTAATTATATAATAACAAAACCAAGAATTAGAAATCAAGAAAAGTAAACAAGAGTGAGTAAGATCAAAACCATGAATTGTGATCATCCGTGCATTTTTCTTCACTACCAGCTTTTGGATCCATGCTTCCGACCTATACATATAAATTCAAGATGAGTTAATCTTTGTGCATATATATATATATATATGGTTCACAATATATAGATACCAAGAACATGCAAAAAGGATTAGAAAGAGAGAAATAAACAGATTTTTTGAAAAATATTATTGATTACAATAAGGGGATCATGATATGATGATGATGATGATGATGATGGGACATGATCTACCTGTTCTTTTTGCCAAGAATCTCTATGAACGGTGGATGTTTCGGCGGTGAAACCGGCAGCTGCGGCTGAGGAGGAGGAGGTGGAGGTGTGGAGAGGCGGTTGAGATAAGTGTGGAAGAGAAAGAGGTTGAGGTAGAAACCTCAAAAACTGGCCCTGATGATGATCATGGGAATGGTGGTTGTGATCTTGATAATGTGAAAAGCCCATATGATCATGGATAGGGTTTGAAAAGGAAGAAACTTGAATATCAAAGTTGGCTAACCCTCTTTCAGATCCGTCCATAATTCTTGATTTTTCCAAAGTTTGTACAACTTTTCCTGTTCTACTTCTACTACTATACCACTACGAACATGAACTTGTTTCCCTTATTAGTTAGTGGGGGTTTGTATTTGTAGTGCATGTGTCCGTACAAGTGTTTGTGAATGTGTTTGTTGGGGAGTGGGGGTGGGGTGGGGTGGGGTGAAGGGGTTAGTGCTATATTTCTAGTTTACACATATGGGGTTTGGGCCATTGAGAAACAGTCAACATGTAAACACTAGATGGAATGTTTAGGAAAGAGATTATTCCTTTCTTCATCCTCATTTTCTTTTGCTTTGTGTCAACATATTTCTGTTTTCATTTTGACTTCTTCTAACAAAAAAGATTCAAACTTAAATGGAGTATTACTTTTCTTTATGGAGTCAGATGGACTATCTTGTCGGCGGCAATATTCGTATTGTGATTCTTAAGAAAATATCTAACCAATACTCATAAAGCATCTACAGGGTAACTTCATTGGTGTTTTTCTATGATTCTGGCTTGTTTGTACAAAATATGTTATGAAATATGATATCACGAATTCAATATGGATTATATGTAAAGAGTGAGATACAGAAACAATTGGTAAGTAGCTAGTGTCCACCTAAATAGCTTGATCTTGTAGATTGATGTTTTAGTATAGGGAGAGGATGATAGTGAAATATGAATCTTAACACACTAAATAAGTCTATAAAGTTATAGGTTGTTGGTCTAGTTGATGTTTATATTCGCAATAATTCTAAATCAAAATATTTGTATCTAGTCACCACAAAATAGAGGGTTTTTGGCAAAACAGGAATCTGTATCCCTCGGTGAAAAGGGGTGTTGACGGTAATTCGTCAGTGATACTCCGTCGTAAAACATGGTTTGGGTAAATAAGTTACCCGACAATTTATCAAAGGATATTACTAAGATATCGTCAATGAAATTTAAAAGCAGATCGCATGTCAATATCGGCAAATGATTGTTCACGGAAGAATTACTGACGGCGTTGTACCGACATAGTTCTGTTTTGTTGCCGTTTTCCATTATTGATATTTATCTTTAGGGGAGAAGATCCACTAAAAAGTGAGTTTTGCCTAACTAGCCAAAGAAATAATATAAAGATGACATCTGACATTCATTATAAGTAGGAAGAAATTGTATTTTGGTCCTAAAACTAGGGGTGTTCAGAATTCGATTCGGATTCGAAAAATTCGAAATTCGACTTGATTCAAATTCGATTAAAAAGGTTCGAATCGAGTAGATTCGTATTCGAGTCCAGTAATCGAATTAGAATCGAATACGAATTTATGATTTTCAATTCGATTCGATTCGAAATTCGAATTCAATTTATATATATTTGTTTAATATATGTATTTACACACACAAACATGTATACATACACATATAACTTCTAAATTTGGGTAAAGTATGAACTACCTCCATAAGTGATAAGTTTATTATTTATAACATTACCAAACCTATTGACAAATAGCTTATACTACTTATTTCTAAATTTTTACCTAACTTAAATCGCTACCAGTAACCAACATACCTTCGATTTTTTGGTGTTTTGGCATATTGATAGTTAATTAATTTTATAGTACTTTTAAAAAATAACAGTAAAAAAATATTGTTTAGGGTAAATTTAAATTAAATTGAATTTATTCGAATTCGGTTCGAATTCAATTCGAATTCAAGTTTCAAATACTAATCGAATACGAATTCATGTAAAATAAAAAAAATTCGAAAAATTCGATTCAAATAATTCAAAAATTCGTTATTCGATTCGATGAACACCCCTACCTAAAACACAAATTCTTACCCTTTTGTTTTCTCAAACATATAACACAAAAAATCTAGTACAAAAAATATAACACAAAAAGTCTAGCACAAAAAATTCAACACAAAAAATATATTACAAAAAACTTAGCACAAAAATGTTGTAGATTATAGAATACAACACAAATTTCTGAGTTTTTTTTATCATATTTTATATAGCCATGGAGTATTCAAATTAAAGATAAAAATATGTTCATTTAATGGTATAATTTAAAAAAAGAAATAATGTCACATAAAAAAGTTATGGATATATAAAAGATAGGGGAATATACATTTAGGGGAAGGTTCATTTGAGAAGAAAATTTTATTAAGAATAAAAAGAACAAAAGGGTACAATGGTAAAACACTAAATAGTTTTTTCTCATCTCATTTATTATTATGTTTGACTAATTAATTAGTCATTAAGACTATCATCCTCCATACTAAAAAAATTTGCCTACACACATCAAAAGTTATCCTACACATTTCGAAATTTATCCTACACATATTGAAATTTATCCTACACAACTCGTAATTTATCCTACACGCCTCGTATTTATCCTACACTATAAATGAATTTTTATTTTTATTTTTTGAGAAAAATATATATCTTAAAAATAAGTTACAAATTTAATATAATTAGTTATTAAAGATGAAACTACCAATTAATGATGTATGTAAGTTTACCAATATACCCTTATAGCTACATTAAATACAAATATTAAATGAAGTCTAATGAAGCATTTCTATTGGTTGAAATTTCTTCTTTTTTTCTTCTTATAAAGAATTTCTTCTCATTTGAACTCTCCACTATACATTTATTTGGCATGTGGAATGAGAAAGTCAACAAATAGGGTTTTTCAAAATTGTCTTTGCACTCATCTTTTTTTCTATATTTTCATCTTAGCCATTGATATAAAAAAAAAAAAAAAAAAAGGTTAAAATCACTTCTTATCTTACTTAAACAAAATTATTTTTTTATTTGATCTATCCCTATATCTTTATTTGTTAAAAGGACTAACAAATAAATAATTCTATGTGTTAAATAAACATAAATGAATCCGTTCCATATAATAAAAAATAAAAAATATATTATATACCAAAAAGACAATCTTATAATAAATATTGTTTTTTTCTATCTTCAAAGTAGGAGAGTGATGGTGGCAGTCTTGACTATTGTCGGGGCAACAAGTTTTTCCACGGTTGTTCAAAGTAATTTCTAGAACTCCTTTCGGTCAACATTACCTCAGTTTGCATCATCACACCATGTATTTGGTGTTCCTTTCGCATTGCCTCACGGTCCCGTAGGCTAGCATCATGTTGTTCTTGTCATATAGCAATATACAAACAATAAGTGTGAGATCTTACGAAGATACAAACAATTAGGAACTAGCTCATTAAACCAAGGGTATCCAAAAAAAAAATTTACTATGCAATCATACAAAATTAAAAAAAGACAATAAATAAATAAAGTAAACAAATACCTAATAGATTTGGTCTCTTCTTTTTTCATAGCTTGAAATCATTCCATGACATTGCCGTCTTTTACTTTATGCAAAAAATCTTTTTCGACCGCACAAACATGGCATTGTTCAAAGCTTCCGGGCCCATTCGATTGCGTAAATCCGTCTTGATAATCTTCAATTTCGAAAAACATCTTTTAACGGTTGCAGCTGCAACCGGTAAAACCAAAGCTAGCTTCACTACCCGATAAACCAAAGGACAAGAACTATGTGTTCTCATTTCAACCATAAGACGCGTAAGATCACTTATTCTATTATATGGGCTTTTTTGGTTATTATAATTTGTGCTTAATTATCATAAAACTAATTATTTGGGATTTGTTACTAAACAGGTTTTGGGCTTAATGAATAATATCAAGTTTCATGATTTTCTCTTAGGGGTATCCTCATATATGTTTTTGGGTATGCTATGTATAAAAATCAAAACAAAAATTACACTGCGAACACGAATACGGGGTTGAGCCGTTGCCTGTGCTACGGCTCATTCTACATAGGTTTCGCCATTGAGAAGTAATGTCATTAGTGGTAATAGTGTACTATGGATCATAAGTGGTCTCAAAGTTGAAGTGGCGCCGCTCCGATAGTTGTAGGTCACTGTTAGTCGAGCACTAGGATCTGCGTCACCCATAGTTATAGGTCACTATGTTATTACATATATATATATATATACACACACACACATTCCTAGAAGTCGGTTTTTTAATCTAGTAAATATCCACGTGCGTTGCGGCGGCGTCAAAACGTAAAGTAACGCCGAAATTTTTACTGTCTAATGCAAACATATTGTATATGATTTGACTCGTTTCCAAACAAAATTTACATCAGAACCTAGACCAACTAAAAATGTACACAAATAAGCACGAAAACGTTTTATATTTGACTCAACTTATTTCCTTAAATAATTACTTCGAAACTTAATAAAATAGTGTTTTTTTAGGTTTAAGGATGGTACCGCATTGTGACGGCGTTGAAACGTAAAGTAATTCAAATTTATACCGTGTAATGAAAACGCATTATAGTTGACCCGAATCATTTCCGAACAACGTTTATGTCAAAACGTAGACCATCTGAAAACATACATAAAAATATGCACAAAAACGTATAATACTTGACCCGACTCATTTACGGAAAAAAATTACGTCGAAATGTATCAACTTAAATTTATACCAACACGATTTATACAAAATTAAGCACTTAAAACTCGAGGAGGTTAAAATGACGTTTTATAAAGTTTTTTATAAAATAAAAGTGCATAAACCTAAATAATAAAAGGCCTGCAGTTAAAAAAAAGACAAAAATATAAAAAATAAAAGAAAAGAAAAGAAATTGTAGCTTGAAAGGGACAAACCTACATTATTTTTCGGTTGTTCTTTTATATTAGTTACTAGCGGTAAGACCCGTGTGCAAATACGGTTGGTTTCTTAGAAAACCATGCATAACACATATTAATAGAACGTATAGATACGTGTATAGACATTGTACCAAAACTTGTTATCTATTATAGATAATACACAACTATAAACATGCATCATCAGTTAATATATAAGATACATATGAGTATTTCCATTGTCCTATCCAAAAAAAAAAAGGAGTACCCACCCATTGACAATGAAACCTATTTATAGACATAACTACATTAGAACATGTCTATGAAGCAAAATTAGTACCACCGACGAACCAATTGTACAACCACAAACAATCATCACATGAAACGTTGTCTATAAATCTTCAATCAACGCAACACAAACTAAGAGGACTTTATCTTTGTCACGAAATGCACAACTTTTGTTAACTTCAGCAATTGAGTAGACTTGTGAAATTCAAACGAAAGTTCATCACCAAAAGTAATATTGCAAGATCTCAGATAAGCAGACCATCCAACAATAGCGTAGTTGAATCCAGTATTGGTTTTTTGAGATGTTGTAAGCAGTTCCTGGACTTCACATTTGAGATTTTGGATCTTGACAGGCTTAGGATTATCAGTATGCAGATCCAACGCATAAGATACATCTGATGGCAGATGCTAAAAAACAGAAAATTGAATAATGAATTTTATAAAATATTGATATATAGCTGAAATTATTGAAATAACGAAACAAAGTAAGGACTGCAAAAACTTACAAGCTTGTCTTCAGCATGTGTGGTGAAGTGTAAGACTGGCTCTGGAGTGGATGATACTAAATGAACCTTTTGAACTTTACACGGTCTATCAATAGCTTGGTTATCATATACAATTGTCTTGCCACGAAGATTGTGCATCTTTTCAACCTAAGTAAATTAATTTAGACTATAACAACTCTGAATTCTTGAAATTTTGTAACTTTCTTTATCAACACAAACTATCTTCTCAACTCAGCTTTGAAGTTTAAGACTCAATCATACAGAAGAATATCAATATATTGAGACAATAATAAAATGGACAGCATAAAACTAATAAACGCTTACATTAGATACAACACTTGAAGAGGCAGGAATGTCATGAACAGAAAAATCTTTAGACTGAAGTTGAGGATCGTTAACATCATTAGCTATTTTTACAGAATGATTTTCAGGCTACAACAAAATTTTAAAAAACCTTGTTATACTTATTATACAATAAAATATATCCGTAAGAAAATATAAACTTACAACATTTTTTAACATCTGACTCATCAACCAGACGCGCAACCTTTGAATCAAATAGCCCATCATCAACAGACTATATTTATAAGAATGATTATATATAAGAAACCATATTTTAAATCATAATAATAAGTTAATATTACATGTATATATATACATTAAAAATATCCTCAAAACTCGTAAACTGCTTAGAATTACCAACCGTAGCTCCAGTCTCATCATCATCTAAAGCAACTTCCCTGGAATCCATAACTTGTTTGTGTTTAGCCAACAATATGGCATTTCAAAAGTTATTAGCATAATATAATAAAACTTACTTATCACTGTCATGTTATCAAATAATGTATTTTAGCATCAAATTTTTATACCGCAACCAATAAGTCAAACCCATCATCTCCATAAACCGAATCATCCAAAACAACAACATCACCTTTCTTGAAAGAAACCTCAGTTCCAGTTTCGGGATGGAAAACGGAAAGCTCAAACGTTTTAGATGCGATCATGGTGAAAACCAACCAGGATTCAACTGCTATCGGAACTTCTTCAATCACTTTTAACTGTTAGTACATATGTCTGTAGCTTCCGTCTGCATCAAGTCTTGTATATTTTGTGTTTTGTATGTATTTTTGTATATGTATGAACATGTATGTATGTTTGTGTCAAGACAACTCAGGGAACGGTGCTGAACTGTTAAAGTGAAATCCGTCGGACGACGTATGTCATCCTATCGGATGGCCATCCGATCGGATGACCATCCGACCGGATCACCATCCGATTGGGTGACACTTATACCCTCTCTGGTTGCCTATAAATAGCAGGTTAGTGCTAGATCTTTAAGACTTTTGGCTGATCATTTTAAGGAAGCTCTGCTTGTCTGACTTTCTACCGGAACCTCTGTATTTTCACTATCTTTAAATAGAATTCAGACGTGTTAAACGTTGAACTTTTCGTTGTTGATTCTTTGACATTATCAAGGGATTCCGCACCTTGATTCTGATCGATCCAGCCACGTTCTACTCGAACAGATCCTGCGAGACGGCCTAACAAGTGGTATCAGAGCTACATGAGGTTGAATCGGAGACGACAACAACAAATTCAACGGATTTTCAACGACTTTCTGCCGATTTCTGTCAATTCTCACCGGAGATTTTGACAAATTCTTCTTCTTCTACTTCATTTCTTGCAGATTTTACATTTTCACACCTTAAAACCAGAAAAAGTCAAAATTAAGCAAGATTTCATGGACGAATTTCACTAATTTTCATATCAATCGAATCGGAATTGAACATAGAACAATCATGTAAAGTTTCATTGAAAAAATCGGTCTAAAACTGAATCAAATCAAGTAAAAACTATGTCGTGTTTTTCGTTCTTGCCGACGTCATCCACCGGATCGGATCACCATCCGATCGGATTGGCCTAGATTGTTCTTGAAATATTAGCTGACGTCATCATCTCACTCGATCGGATCACCATCCGATCGGAGTGGTGTTGAAGATTAAAGTTTTTCAAGGATCTTGTGTCACTCCGATCGAACGACCATCCGATCGGATCACCATTCGATCGGATAGCCATTCGACACTTGCTATCTGACACTTGCTATCCGACGATTGTTACTTGGTTGTGTCATCAGATCGAATCACCATTCGATCGGATCACCATTCGACCCAAGTACATTAGTTTGAGATTTTTGAAAGTTGTGAGAATTTTTCTAAGTGTTTGAAATTTTTCAGGTGTTTTCAAAATGGGAGACGAATTCCTAAACCCGTTCAGTGATGTCTTTGCATACAACACCGGAGATGCATCAACAAATACAACCACCAACACCAATCCAAATCCGAAAAAGGCGATCGCAGATTCGCTTAGTGTCAACAACGCCTATGGAACGTATAACAAGCTGCCGAAGCTAATGGCGATTGAAGACTACAACCGATGGGCAGGAAGATTTGATGGTTGGTTGAAAGCGTTTGATTACCTAAGTTAGAGATGTATGAAGAACAGTTACGATATTAGAAGAAAAGATTATGAAAACTTGAATGAAACTGAACAAGAGACATTTGTCACTGAACAAAAATGTGTAGCCTTGTTACATCAATTTGTTAGAGATGATATTATTTCTTTGATTAGCTATGAAAATTCGAAAGATTTGTGGGCTAAGTTAGAAAAGAAGTGTATTGGAGGAGAAGAGATAGTGAAAAACAAGAAACGTCTGCTGAAAAAGGAGTTTGACTTATTTGCATGCATGAAGAATGAAACTGTATTGAAGATGATTGAGTGATTTTACCATCTGAGGATAGAACTCGTCAGAAATGGGATCACATTTACCGAAGAAGAGATGGTTGAAAAGCTATTGGAATCCTTGCCAGATGAGAAAGATTGGCAATACTATGGCCTGGTTCTGAAAAACACAAAAGCAATGTCAGAAATGACAGTTGACTGGTTGATTGAAAGATTCGAGAGTCATGAGCTAGAGATCAAGAAAATGAACAAGGTGAACAATACCCCATATCAACAGAATGTCGATCTCTATTACAGGGGTAGCATGATTCCGAAAACCACATTTTTTTGCTGAAAGCTCAAGCACGATGAATCAAGAAAAGCAAAGCAGCAGTTCTGTTCCCAGCAGTGGTTATCATGGAGGTTCTTCTTCGTCCGTTTCAGGGAATCAGCAACAACAAAGTGTTCCCAAAAACGTGTTTCAATGTAACATCGCTGTGAACCTAAACAACGCTCAAAAATTCAATGAGGAGACAACGAAACAACAAATGGTGTTTCTTGCTTCGATCTTTGAATCTTATGAAAGTCTGGTTGCCTGGAAAATCGGAAATACAAATCTGACAAAAGAATATTATAACCAAATTAATCCCGAAGAGATGGAATTAATCGACATACGTTGGTGCATGGCAAGCGTAATCAGGAGAGCACAACGTTTTATGGAGATCACAGGAAGAAATTCCATCGGAGGGCCTTTGACAAAGTTGGGTTTTGATAAATCAAAAGTGACCTGCTTTAAGTGTAAACAAAAGGGGCACTTCAAGCGGGAATGCAGAAACTCAGCAGCGGAAGAAACAGCTAATCCTTTTCATGACGACTATTATAAGAAAGTTGTTTATCACGGAAACCGCGAAGTGCCGCCCAGAATGAAGCAAATCGAGGAGACTCCAAAGGAGAAGTCAAGAGCTTTAGTTATGATTCAAGATAATGAAGGATTCGATTTGAGTGAGTTCTTGCCGGAAGATGATGCAGTTGTTTTTGCATTCATGGCACAAACTCAACCATATAAAGATACACGAACCGAAGAGCAAAAGTACACTTATCAAAAGATGATAGCACAAAGTATGAAGGATAAAAACTATTGAGCTTGGAAAGAAGCCAAAAAGGCAAACATATGGGATCCGGATCGTGAATGCTATTTGGATCAAAGAGGCAACATAATTGTAGAACCATCATCACTCATACTTGAAACTCTCATTGAATCTTTAAAGCAACAAGATGAATAGAGAGAGAGAGATGCTGCAAAGAAAGCTGAAGAAGAAGAGCTAAAATCAAAGAAGATAGATGAGGGGATAATCGACACCACGAAAGAAATGACAGCAGAAAACCTGAAGAAAATGGCTGACAAAGTGCTTATGGCAAAGGAACTAGAGGTAGATTCCAAATCTGCGTCTGAGTCAACAAGCAAGGTCAGTAGTAGTGGTTCAACAAGTGAATCAGGTAAGACTAATTGCGCTAAAACAGAGAGTGATTGCAAAAATTGCATGAAAGAATGCAAAGTTTGCAGCACACATGCGTATCTCACAATGAAAAAGACCCAAGATCTGGTTGAAAAAGTCAAAATGGTTGAAGAACAAATCTTAAATCGAGATAAATTGATGAGAGCTTCAAATAAGAGAATAAAAGAATTAACAGAAAAGATCGAAAAAGATAAAAATGATGTTGAACGTTTTAAGAAAGAAAATGAGAAGTTAATTCATGAAAACAGAACCATTTCGGAAAGTTTTGAGAAGCTAAAAGGAACTGTAAAAGATTCTGATGAGCGAAATGGTAAAACTTATAAAGAAAATGTTCAATTGTCTAGAGTTCTTCAGGCAAAAGAAAAACAAATCAACGAGCAATTGGACGAGATCGTAAATCTTAAGCTTCAGTTTCAGGAAGCTAAGATTGAGAATGAAAGAATCAATCTGAAACTAAACAGTTAAAGCTCCGCAAGCTTTGTTCTCCAACACATCGTTCCCAAACCAATTGGGAAGAACAAAGCTGGTGAAGATGTATACTCGGATGGAACGGGGGAGGGTTATCATCAAGTTCCACCGCTTGTGTTAAACAACTTTTCAAAGAAACAATCCGGGTTGGATAAAATTTCTGAAACAAGTGAGAAATCTGATGCTGAGAAACTTCCAGAAACAATCGATGTCACATTCACTTCATCTTCTGATGAAGATAGTGTTCAGTCTGAAGTCGTTAAAAATGTAGTTGAAAATGTTTTAAAATCAGACAGTGATTCGACTGAAGATGAAGAGAGTTTTCTGAATAACTACATTCCGAAATCAAAATCCCAAAAACAACTCAAATGACGAACCTACTCTTGTGATGTACAAGATGTCTGGTTCTGATAAGTTGTATTCGGATATTGAATTTCCACTTGAGAATGTGAATGTTGACAAGTTGAACAAAGCTTTCAAATTGGTTGAAATTGATGTTTCTGAAATTGAAAGTTTAAAAAGTTCCAAAAGATTGTTGAATTTTAAAAAAGATAAATCTTACTATAAGAAACCTGATATACCACCACGTTTTAACAGCAACAACCAAAACAAATGGTCGGGAGGTTATCAGGGTGATAAGAACAATCAAAAGAGGAACTTTCAAAAAAGAAGTTTGTCGAAAAGAAAGTCTTTTGTTAAGAGCTCAAGCACACATTCCAAACAAGAATCGGAAATCTTTTCAAAATCAAATGAAGATTTTTTTGCAAAGAAAGCCTCACAGCCCCAAACTGAAGGGAAAAGTCAGGATGTTGACACCCACACGTGCTTCAAATGCAATGAAGTTGGACATATTGCACGAAAGTGCACCAACTCAAAACCTAAGTCTGTGGTTGTTGAGAATCCAAAAAAGAAGAACGATGTCAAAGGAAAAGCTCCAATGTTTGTTGAGAAGAAGATTTTGAAAAATGAAAACATCAAAGTTAAAACTGAACCTGTAAAACAGTCGGTAAAGAAAACTGATCAATTTTACAAACTGGTCGCTTCTCCACAGCAAACTTGGAAACCAAAATCTGAGGCTAAGACATCAAATGTTCAAAAACCAAAGGTTTCTGTTACTGAAAAACAATCATCTTCACCAGTAAAGATGAATGTACCTTTGGACTTTTATGAGAAACTTGAAAAACAAACTTCTACTTCACCCAAGAAGAAGTATGTTGCAAAGAAAGACCAACCATCTGGTCAACCTCCGAAAAACGAATTCTTTTTGTATAAAGAGGTTGAGGTCGGGTCTGAAGAAAGTCTTAAAATGAATGACAAGAATTTCCCACCATTGTACACCACAACAACCCACATCAAGCTACCCGAGTCGAAGGAGGCTTGGGTTGCTTCAAAATCTAACTGAATGTTTGTGAAATGTGCAGGAGCTCCCGAGATCTATCTCACAGTGGATTATGGATAGTGGAGCATCCAGGCACATAATGGGGAGAAAGGCATTGTTATATGATGTTAGAGGGTTCAACGGTGGATACGTCGGTTTCACAGGAAATCAAGGAGGACGTATTATTGGTGAAGGAACATTATCAAATGGAGTTATCACGTTTGAAAGATGTTGGGATTGAACCCTATCAGAGGAACAGATGATGTAAAGCCAAAACTGGTTCAGAATAATGGATTCTACATAAACAGTAGTTTGCACTAGGCTTTCCTTTTGAAAGTGGTCATAACATCTGATGACCTCTATCCACTGTCCGTATACAACAACTATTGTCCTTCAAACTACTGATGAAGCCCTAAAGACTGTTAAAGATTAAACACTGCTTGTTCAATCTACTGATGCTATCTAAGTACAGCTGATGATTAAAGAACTGCCCACTCAATGACTGATCAACTTTGAGGAAAGCACTGATGGTCAACATCAGTGCTTAGCATGCAACAATGGAAGGAGAAAGCAGTAGTTTAGTTTATCACTTGTATTATATAGAATCAGTGGTTAGGTTAACAGTGTTTGTATAAGAACAGTGGTTAAAGGTTGTTAGGTTGTTAGATGTCACTTTCATGGTGACGTCAGCTTAGATGCTTCAGTGGTTTGTTTTGCCTATAAATGGAACAGTACTCTGTACTGTTTCATTTGGTTGACTGAGTGAGTTTATCTCCTCCAATCCTTTCATCTTGAGCGATCAACCAGTGAACATCATGCTGAGGGGGAGTTTTAGTCTGTAAGCATATCTGTAATCATTTTTGTATTGTAATCATTCAACTCAATGAGAAGCATATGTTTACTGAATGCTATGTTCCTTTTGATTGTGTTTACAAAGTTTGTTTCTATTTTCGCTGCATAAATATTATCATATATACTAGTTATAACAAACAAACACAATCACGAGGGCCTCCGATCCTAACAATTGGTATCAGAGCAAGGACAGTCAAATTCGATCTACCAATCAATTTGACATAACAGTTCAGCTCAAAATTCAATGATACTAAGGTTGATCGTATTTAGTTGAAAAACAGAGTAATGATTAATAACGTCCAAAGTTGATTATTCAAAAACACTGTAAAACAACCAAGATGTTATCTATCACACTGGAATCACGTAACACTGGAGTATCATGAATCAAATCTTTATAGATCCAGTGATTATGTTGAAAAATTATGATGACTTCATCATGGGCGCTGCTAAGGTGTCACCTCATGTTGATGAAGGCCTATGTGCAGATAAAAGCATTAGTGTCTTCGTTAATATAAAAAGAGGTAACATAAAACTTTAGTTATTAGATTTGATATGTTAGAAAACAGGTTGAGAATCCTTCAAAAGGATAAAATCAATTTTGTTTAAAAACTCATAGAGAATTTAAGCGGTCATAATACACATCAAACATAATTAGGGATCAACTCCAAACTATTGGTCGAAAATGCCAGAGTTGTTAAAGGAGCCTGAATCTATTCAAATCATTTGTGATAAAAGAATAGGATTCTTCAGTGGTTATGTGTTGATGTTTGGAGACCCAGATCATATGTAATATGAAATTTGGCATAAGCATGCGCAAAAATGACCAAATCTCTCAAAACATTGCTGGAAAATAATTTTGGATTAAGTATTCTTTCTGTAAAAACCTCCCAATGAGAATTTCAGGACTCATTTATGGGAAGGGTAAAAACGGAAAGAAGAAAAATTACTAAAACTCAAGAGTGTGTTTTAGCTCAAAACTTTTGAAATCAAAAGTAAAAGAGTATAAATTCTAAAACACTTGAGAGTCCACTGGTTACTACTATAAAAGGAAAACCAAAATAAACTCACATCCATGCTTAATTATTTGCTACAAATCAACTGTGTGCTGTCATTGATTCAGGGGAGTTCAGGTAACAAAAGTATCTCCAGTTATTAACCATACAAGAGGACTAAATAAAATTTCTCAAAATCATCACATGGTAATCAGGTCTATAAAAGATTGTTAAAACCATTGTGACCAGGGTCCTCACAATTACAACTATCTGACAGGAAAATGGTATCAAACAGTGGTTATGAAATTTTGGCTCAAACCGCTGACCATTTGCCTAAAAACTTGAGAATGAAGTGATTCTGAATAAATTAAAAGTTATTTGACTTTGAAAATGCACCAGATCTAGTTGATGCTGATTTTCTGAAAACCTTTACTTATTTTTTTCTTTGAAAAGGTTTGTTTAAATAAAACAGGATATATTATTCTTCATTTTTTTTAAGAATGATATATTATGCATTTTTACTCATTTTTGTTAGTAAAAGTTCAAACTCCTGTCAGGATATAGAACCTTTCTATTTTTTTGGTGATATATTTCCTTGAAAATGGATCTAAAAGAGAATGGTGCTTGTATTTGAGTCATCTCATTCATAAACTCAAGGTTAACTCTATAACAGTAAATTGTTAATGAACAGCAAATATTTTGGTTATGCATGTTTTATTTTAAAATTGTGAAAATAGCTAAAACACAAAATGTATGGTCAAAGTAAAGTATGGTAACCATCTGGGATACTCAAACCACTGCCTAGATCTAAAATGTTTAAGGCAAAGGCTGGGCATGTGGAAAACCTTCATTAACCTTCCGTAAACCCTGCTGTTATGTTAATACTGATAAACTTGCATATGAAGTATGGTTGTCAAAAAGTTAACCCTGCAGGTATTCCACAATCATCACTGACAGATGCTAAATATGATATTGTGCTCTCACAATTCAAAATCACCTTCATCATCAGAGCATCAGTTGTCCAAAACAACTGTCAAAGCCTATCCACTGATGCACTAACAGTTGTTGACAAAGTAGCTTTCAAATCCTTACCATCACTTTACCCCTAACCACTGTTGATAAAGATTCATCTAAAATGGATAAAAATCACCAGTTGTCAAAACCATTCACCTTCTTTTAAAACAGCTGTTGGATCATTAAAGTCACCAACAGTTGTTAGCTCAGATGTTTGAAATCTGCAGCCTCACCTTTTAAATCCCATTTTTCCCTTAAAATTCAACCATTTTGCCAAAGTCTTGTCAACATCTTGTGAAAAGGGATTCTTACAAAAGTAATCCTAAAACATATGTCCTCTCATTGGCACTCTACCATTCCATCAACAAGTCATGTACCATGGGGCACTAAAAGACAGAAAGTTGGGTAGTTGTCATGGAAGGGGAGCTTCAACAGTTCAGGGAAAACAAGGTTGAAAACTTGTACCACTACCAAAGGATAAGAATCTAATTGGTAAAAAGTGGGTCCTCAAAGAACATTGCATATGCTAGAAGCATGTTTGTCAAATTATACACAAGCAAGCAGATGTTTCAACTACCACTGATAGAAGAATATTATGATGCTGCTGTTTGTTACTGAAAAGTCCAACTGTTTGTAACTTCCAAATATGATATTGAATTTTGGTATAATTGCTCAAAAGACTTCTCTTATGCAGGAATGTCAGGTAGCTGAAATATATCATCAAAAGTTCAATATCTCATTGATTCACCATCGTTCACAATCAGACATCACTATGTGAGGGATTGCTATGAAAAAGGGTTGATTCCTCTGTCTCATGGTTCAAACTAAAGGTCAACTGGAAGATGTGCTAACTTAAAACATTTTTCCTTGAAAAGTTAATTTTTAGGTTTGGATTGCTTAACATGGAGTAACAGGCAAAATCCTGTTTTTCTATGAATTAAAGCATTAAAATGTTTTCAGAAAATCAAAAACCATCCTTAAAAATAGCTAAAAATGATTTTTTTCATTAAATCCTTAAAAGTCTGCCATAACCACTATTTTGGTTCAAATATCTGTGTGTTATTGCTTTCCACTGCTGAAAGTCAACCTCTGTTTTCATCATTTTCATGGTTAACTACTGTTGATCAAAATCAGTGTTTTAAACCACTGACACAAGCTATCCACTGATAGTTAAAGTCATCCACTATTTTCATGTGTCTATATATCAACCACTGATACTTATTCCAATAAGTGGTTTCCTAAACAACTGTTTTCCATTATTCATCTTTTCATCAGAGGTTGGCACGTGGTAAGTATTTAGCCGTCAGATCCTTTGTAACTGCTGCTACGTCAGCATTCACTTTTTCATCTATAAAACCCTGACCAAAACCCCAAAACAGGGTTTTTACTGTCGAATCGAATTCAAAATTCTCTTCTAAAACAGTTATTCTCAAAATTTTCACACAATAGTCTTCGCCTTCATTTCATCTTCTTCATCCCCGATTCAATCATGGTGAAAAAATCCAGTAAAACCACACAAAAGGATTCACGCACAATTGAGATTCCATTTAAATTTTCACACAATTACTTGGGTATCTTTGAAAAACCTAGTGAAACCAGAATTTTTGATTCCATCATCGACACACTTTCATCCACAAAGTACAAACTTTGTTAACTTGTGATGCAACCGTTTACTTGACTACACAAAGGGAGTTTTGGAAAAATGCAACCCTAGAAAAGGTGAACAAAAAGGTTGTAGCCATAAATTCTTCAATAAAGGATGTAAAGTTCTCCATCACACCTCAATCAATTTCTGAAGTCTTTGAACTCAATGATTTGGAAGGTAAAAGTTCTTTTCCTAAAACAGAGTATCAAAGGGATTTCCTTGAAAGGGGGTATGAAGAAGAAATGCAAAAAGATACTTTACAAAAAGGCAGTTTTCCATCTATTACAAGGTTTTTATTTCATACTCTCCTTATGTGTGTATCCAACAAAACCACTGCCTTCAATGAAATCCCCTTGAAGATTCAATATCTGGGTTATGCTATCCTACAAGGAGAAAATTTTAATTATTCCCAGGAAATCTTTAATTACTTGGTCAAAAATGTTGATAAAAAGGCTTTCTTACTATTTCCAAGGTTTTTGAGTTATTATTTTGAGAAAAAGTTTTCAAAAGATAATGCCCATGTGCTTACACAGGGTGCTCCAATTCAAATAAACAGTTTAACTGCAGAAACATTCACAAGAATGTTGAAACCTTCCAAAACACAAGCATAGGTACCTGAGCAGACTTTAGCAGCTACCACTGCTCCTCAGGTATCTGCTACTGAGCCCACTGCTCCAGGTGATCATAGTAGCACAACCACTGCTATGAAACCCACACCTGCCATTACCAAAAATCTTAAAAAGAAATCATCCAAAAAAACCCCCCAAACCCACAAAAAGGGTAACTCTGGAAGATGAGATCCCAGAGCAAATACCTGTGACAACACCAAAGTCACCAATAACCACTGCTGCTACTTCCTCACAGCAGATAGAAGAAAGATCTCCACCTTTGCCTCAAACTCCACCTTTGCCTCGAACTCCTCCTGCATCTTCACAAAAAGATCAGGTTGTAAGCACAGGGACACCAAATTATGATGCTCTAGAATCACTTGATTCTATCATCCACAGCCCACTTCCCGGGGCAAATTTTCTTTCTACACCCAACCTCACAGCTCAAATTCCACCACAAATATTACCTTTGTTGGATGCAGTCAATATTGCCCAGACACAAACCTGTCCTTCTCACTCACCTGTCAATGAGAATATACTCCAACAAGTGACTGGGTCTGGTATCTTTATCACTGTTAACCCACCAACATCTGAGGAGGTAACACTACAGGAATTACCTGTAATTCCTGTCAGTAGTTCAAGTGGAGCAGCAACTACTAGTGTTGGATCAACAGATCTACATTTGGCCAGTTGTTTCATCAATCAGACTCCCTTGAAGGCAATTCCTTCTATAGCACCTCTGATATCCACTAATGAGTTTATTTTGACCACTGGTACCATCAAAAGGTTATCAAGTGCTGAAGGAAGAAGACCCCAGTACCAAGAACAAGGGGCATCGATGGATGACTTTTGGAATTCGTTCCCTAAGTCAAACATTGATACAACCACTGCATGTGGGAAATCAGATGATCCTATTAACTTGGGTGATGGTTTGAAATATCAGGAATTGACGGAGAGGGTAGACAGAATTGACTCAACTGTTATAGACATCAAGACAATGCTGCAACAGTTGTTAAATTCACAAAAGTCAACACCTACTGCTGCACCACCACATGTTCCATCTGCATCCACTGTTCCATCCCCTTATACTCTTTGGGAGCTGTTTCAATCACTGCTCCACAAACAAAGAGAATAAGCTGATTTACAACATGACATCCACATCCAACAAATCAGAAATTCCATGGATGCAAGATACAAAGACACTCAGGCAGACATCAAGGCAATTAAGGCCCAGTTGTTACAAACCACTGGCTTAGTTCCTCCAACTGTGATCTTCCTTGATACTCCTCCTCCAGCTGATGCCAAAAAGGGGAGAAAATCAAGTAGTGGAAGAAGAAGGGCTATGAAGATGGTCTATACATTGAGCCACAAAAATGATAGTATGCTCAAAGATATTCCTTTGCCAGATGGGTCCAAAAAGATTGATGTTACCACCAATGCCATTGCTGATGCATTAGCAGAGGTAAAAAGGGATAGAAAGGCTAAGGATAAAGCCAGGTAGGAGCAGGAGAAAAGAGTGTTTATGGAAATGAATGAACAGGGTGTTTCAGAGCCAAAGGATGAAGAAAATCCTAAGCCAAAAAGAAATCAGCCCACAAGAAATGTGAGGCAACCCAAAACCACACCTTCCACAAAAACAAAACATGCCTCTAAACCTACAAAAGGCTCCAAACATCAATCTTCTAAACCAACAGTTGTTTTAACTCATGCTGTATCAACAACTGTTGATATTTCAGTGGTTCCAACAACTGCTAGCCAAACAACTGCCACCACTTCAACACACACCACTCAAACACCTGATCTCACCAAATCAATCACCACCACTTCAACTATATCACCACCCACTCAATCACCACCTGCTGAAAAGCAGAAGACTTCTACTGACACATCAGTAGTTGTAATGACAACAGTGGATGAAACACCTGTTGTTTCAGCAGCTGTTAGTCAAAACATCACCACTACACTTAAAGCCATATTCACTCTAATTAAAAGGCCACCAACAAATACTCCTTCACCAAATAAAACCTACATCAGAAAAAGAAAAATTCAGGACAATGATGATGAAATACCAGCACCTATTCCACTTTCATCTGTAGCCTACAATGAGATTCCACCACAACCATTCATTCCACCAATTCTAGCTAGACCAATAAAAGATCCAAAAATTCTTGAAGGCTTTGATCCTTCTGATATTACTCCAATAGCTGCAAATTATCCACTGGAATTGGAAGCTATAAAGAATGAAATGAGACAATTCTACACAGAGGACGATTCTTCAAAAAGAAAATTTCCTACTTTAATTGGTTACAGAGATCCAACCAACATCGATGAATATTTAAAACTCAAAGCCAGGCAAGCTAATACCAGAGCCAGACTTGAATGTGAAGGAAAAAGTGACAATGAAATTTCAAGTTATACACAGTGTTTGCTCACTAAGGTCAAAATATTGGAAGATTATGCTAGAGACCTGAGCAAAGAAATGTCTAATCTGCCACCTGAAGCTGATCTACAAAAGGAAATGAGAAAGGATTATCTTGCATTCATTATGAAAGAAATATTCTATCCAACTAAAGAAGAACAGTTCAGTGAATGGCCACTCATTGCTTTAAAGCATGAGGTGAACAGAATTGAGAGGATAAAAAATGATCCAGGTATGAAAAGGTCAGCACCAAACTGGAGTAAATACAAAAAGGCCATCGATGATCTTACCTTGGAGTATAAACAAAAGAAGCAAGAATTGGTGGATGCAAAGGTAGGAACTGCCAAAGCCATATCAAAATGGACAAAGAAATATACAGATGAGGCTTATGAAAGGCTAAGGAAAAGAAGGATGACAGATTCTAACATCCCAAAGAAGCCTGACTACAAAAAGCCAAAACAGCAGATCAATACTTCTGAACCACTGTTCACATCAGCAGATATCTCAGTCATTGAGTTAAATCAAAGAAAGAGACAAGAGCAGATTGAAAAAGAAACTGCAGAAGATATAGCTGCAGCAAATGACATCATAAAAATGGCTTTCAATCAAATGATAGCTGAAAATTCTGAACTAGCAAAAGTTCAGGATACTGCTCAACAAATTTTCACAAGGCCACAATCTCCAAACTCATCAGCAAATAAATCTCTCCCAAGAAACCCATTGGGTTCAAAAATACTAAAATGGATGTCTGATCAAAAGACCCATGTATTGACGCTGATCAGATCCAATGGTGAAGTAAAGCACATATCAAGGGAACAAGCACTGGGCCTAGGTGTTGAAGATCTTCAAGATCTCCTTGAGCTTTTACTGTGTAGGGATGAGGATGATACAAGTTCTATGAACTTTGAATTGCAATTTAAAGGACAAGTTAGGGAACTTCTGATGAGAAAATAAAGATCAAGAATAATGAAGGATTTTGGCATCATCTGTTCCAGGGGGAGATTGTTGGGATTGAACCCTATCAGAGGAACAGATGATGTAAAGCCAAAACTGGTTCAGAACAATGGATTCTACATAAGCAGTAGTTTGCACTAGGCTTTCCCTTTGAAAGTGGTCATAACATATGATGACCTCTATCCACTGTCCGTATACAACAACTACTGTCCTTCAAACTACTGATGAAGCCCTAAAGACTGTTAAAGATTAAACACTGCTTGTTCAATCTATTGATGCTATCTAAGTACTGCTGATGATTAAAGAACTGCCCACTCAAGGACTGATCAACTTTGAGGAAAGCACTGATGGTCAACATCAGTGCTTAGCATGCAACAATGGAAGGAGAAAGCAGTAGTTTAGTTTATCACTTGTATTATATAGAATCAGTGGTTAGGTTAACGGTGTTTGTATAAGAACAGTGGTTAAAGGTTGTTAGGTTGTTAGATGTCACTTTCATGGTGACGTCAGCTTAGATGCTTCAGTGGTTTGTTTTGCCTATAAATGGAACAGTACACTATACTGTTTCATTTGGTTGACTGAGTGAGTTTATCTCCTCCAATCCTTTCATCTTGAGCGATCAACCAGTGAGCATCATGCTGAGGGGGAGTTTTAGTCTGTAATCATTTTTGTATTGTAATCATTCAACTCAATGAGAAGCATATGTTTACTGAATGCTATATTCCTTTTGATTGTGTTTACAAAGTTTGTTTCTATTTCCGCTGCATAAATATTATCATATATACAAGTTATAACAAACAAACACAATCATGAGGGCCTCCGATCCTAACAAAAGAGTCAATTACATAGCAGATCTGGAGAATAACTTACTTAGTATTTCTCAAATATGTGACAGAATGTATTCGACACATTTCACTAACAAAGAATGTCTGATCCTGAAGCCGGGGTTTGTCATCCCCGAGGAGTGGATCATCATGCGAGCACCACGGGTTAATGATCTGCACGTGTTGGATATGAGTGTCGCTATGACTACCACAGGTCAACCCCAATGCTTCGTGTCAAGAGCCACTGAAAAGGAGTCTGAGTTGTGGCACCGGAAGATGGGTCACATACACCTACGCAAGATGAACTACCTGGTGCATAATGATCTAGTTAAAGGTGTTCACTTGAAGAGTTTTCATCTTGAGGGGGAGTGTATCAGTTGTATAAAGGGAAAACAACAGAAGAAATCCCATCCTGGAAAAAAGATGAACTCTGTCTCGAAGCCTCTAGAGAGACTTCACATGGATCTCTTTGGTCCTATGAATGTCAAAAGTATTACGGGTGATCTCTATTGCCTCCTAGTCACTGATGACTATTCGAGATTCTCGTGGGTGACATTCCTGAAGTCAAAAGACGAGACATTTGAGAGTTTGCTGAGGTTATTCAAGAAGACAGAGAATTTGTACCGAGCTCGAATTCGTAGACTAAGAAGCGACAACGGTATGGAATTCAAGAACAACAGAATGGAGGAATTCTGTGATCGACGAGGTATATTGCAAGAATTCAGCGCACCTTATACTCCGCAACAGAATGGAGTCGCAGAAAGAAAGAATAGAACGTTGATTAAAACGGCGAGAACGATGCTTGCTGATTCCAAGTTACCAATCAATTTCTGGGCAGAAGCAGTTTCAGCCGCTTGCTATACACTCAACAGGGTACTTACTGTGAAGAAACATAACAAGACATGTTTCGAGTTGATCAACAATCGCAAGCCTAATCTCGAGTATTTAGAGCCGTTCGGGTCTCCCTACACTTTCTAAATCCCGATGGCAAATTTGGTTCAAAGAGCATAGCAGGTATCTCTGTGGGATATGCCAGTCCACTCAGAAGAGTTTTTGTTCCATGTCTGAAGAAGATCATCGAAGCACAGCATGTTGAATGTCAATGCTATACTATGCCTCCACAGAAGCCCGCAGACTCATGGCGATTCAACTACGATACCTTATGGGATTCATTCGAGTTAGAAGAAGAGCCAGAGTTCTTTGATGATTTGGATATTTTACGAGAATATGAAGCATCTCAGGAAAGATTTCCAGAAAGGTCTTCTAGACGTCAACAACAATCTTCCGATGATGATGAAGCTGGTCCAAGTCATACTTGAGAGAATGATGAAGTTCAGCAAACTCCGACTACTTCGGAACGCGAACCTGCTCCTGAAAATCAGACGGTGGTCAATGATAATTTAGAATCTGATGATATTCCTACTTTTGATCGTGGTCATTCTGAGCCTGAGGGGGAGCAAATCCAATCTTCAGATCAGACAATTCTTGACAATGAACAAGTTGCGGATCAGAACGTTAATAATTTGGAAGGCGAGGTGGATGTTCCTGGCGAAGTTATGCCGAGGACTCTTTCATACCATCTAGAAGAGTTGATAATAGGAGAGCTGCTGTCAGGCGTTCGCACCAGAAGCCAGATTGATCATGGCCTTACTTGCTTTTATACTAAAGTTGCTCCTTTACAAACTGAATTTTCACTCAGTTGTTTCATTTCGCAGATTGAGCCGCGAACCTACAAGGAAGCACTGACTGAAGATTCATGGGTCAACGCAATGCAGGAGGAGCTGAGTCAGTTCGAAAAGCTTGGTGTATGGAAGCTTGTGGACCTACCTGACGGACACAGGAAAATAAATACGAAGTGGGTGTTTAAGTGTAAAAGAGATTACCGAGGGGTTATTGTACGAAATAAAGCTCGACTCGTGGTCCAGGGTTTCAGTCAGCAAGAGGGGATAGACTTCACTGAGGTTTATGCTCCGGTTGCTCGGCTTGAAGCTATCAGAATTTTCCTAGCTTTTGCTTCATGGAAAGGATTCAAAGTATATCAGCTAGATGTCAAGTCGACATTTCTATACGACAAAGTGAAAGAGGAGGTTTACGTTGGTCATCCGTTGGGCTTCACCGACCCAATTCACAAAGATAAGGTCTACCTCTTGGACAAAGCTTTTTATGGCTTGCAACAGGCCCCGAGAGCCTGGTACGAGACGCTTTCTCAACATTTGCTTGCCAACGGCTTTATCCGAGGCAAGGTTGACGCCACTCTTTTCACAAAGGAAGTCGATGGTCATCTTCTGATAGTCCAGATTTACGTTGATGACATTATTTTCGGGTCTACAAATGAAGAACTCTGCAAAGATTTTGAGAAAGTGATGCAGCAGAAGTTTGAAATGTCGTCAATGGGTGAGATGAAGTTCTTCTTAGGGCTCCAGGTTGATCAAATGCCCGAATGAACCTTCATACATCAGACAAAGTACGTTCACGACGTTCTGGAGAAATTTGGGATGTCCGGGACTGCTCCAATTTCCACGCCATTAGCAACGAATCATGGTATCAACCCTGATCGCACCGGAGAGAGGGTCGACGAGACACTTTATTGGTCTATGATCAGATCGCTAATGTACTTAACAGCATCAAAGCCGGATATAATGTACCCAACCAGCCTCGCGGCCCGATATCAATCAAGTCCTAGAGCTTCACATATGTCCATCGTCAAGAGGATTCTACGCTACCTGAAAGGAACTCGAAGCTTGGGGTTGTGGTATCCAAAAGATGGTGACTTCACACTTGAAGGGTACTCAGATTCTGACTTCGGTTGCTGCAAAGTCAACGCTAAATCAAAAACTGCAGGGTGCCAATTTTCGGACCCAGACTGGTCACGTGGCAATGTAAGAAGCAAACCTCTGTTGCTTTATCAACATGTGAAGCAGAGTACGTATCTGCTAGCAGCTGCTGCTCTCAGATCCTGCGGATTCAGCAACAGATGCGCGACTATGGTTTGTAATTTCTTACTTCACCTATTTTTGTTGATAATGAGGCAACAATAAACATAACGAAAAATCCGGTAGATCACGCTAAAACAAAACATATTGAAATTCGTCATCACTTCATCCGAGACTGCTTCGAGAGGAAGTTGATACGAATTGACAAAATACACACCGATGAACAAAAAGCTGACTTGCATACCAAAGCTTTTGATAGATCACGTTTTCAATATCTTTTAAAATTGAATGGTATGAAGCTGTTGTCGGATGCGGAGGAGTTAATTGGCGTTGATGAGAATACCGCTGCAGATGATGTTGAGAAGCAATCTGCACTGGTTTGTCGTATTTTTAGTTGTTTTGGTATTTAGGGGGAGATAGATATACTTTCAGAAAATACAAAAAACAATAAAAAAATGCAAAAATCCAAAAACATGAGATATTTTCAAAATCCAAAAACAATAGAAAACCCAAAAAGAGTATGTGTAAAAAGGGGAAATGATATTACATCAGCCAGACAGTTACAGTATGCTAAAGATATGTAATGATTAAAAGGTGTTAAGCAGTCTCGCTGATGATTTGCCGGTAGGTTTTTATACATTTAGTAGATTTGTTCGGGATATAAACCTAAAAATCATTTCTTGCTTATTACGTGGGGAACATCTCTCGGATATATAGGTAACCCCTGAAATCTTGTTTGAAAGATTTTCTATTTCTGACATCCTAGGTCTAGGTGCGTAATGATATCTGGGGTATTATACCAGGACTTCTGATTTTGCGGAAGCAATAGCCTAGTCCTCGTATAATACTCTGCACTGCTTTAATCTTAAAGCCTACCCTCAGCATAAAAAATGATGAAACATTGAAAAATGCTAATCATGTGCTGTTGAAGAAAAGATCCCCAAACGGGACACACCGAAAGTCGAGCCATCATCTCTTTGTTTGAACGGAATTTCTTACCTGAGCTCTCATGGCCTCACACTACTCGTTACAGATATCATTATTGTACGTTCAACTGTAAGACTGAATATAGAAGTCTGGATACGAGAGTATATTCTGAGGTGGGACACGATTATAAGTTAAGCTATTAAAACACTAATTCTTATCCTGAATAAGTTGAAATTTGTGTGAAAATTTAAAAAGGATCAGTATATCGGCAATCTAAGTGAATTGTTTAATACTTAGTGTGTAATCAAGCTCAACGGTACTTGTAACTTGTTGGTAACTGATATGATCCCCTAACACGCTCACCAAAAATATGTTTGTAAATAGTTTACATTTACTGCATTTCTTTTCATTTCTGTTTAGCATTCAAAATCCCAAAAAGATTTCATAGTTTTTCTAGTTTAAACTTTCTTAAAATCCCAAAAAGATTTACTTTTCTGCTTTAGTTTTTCGACAAACCAAGGTAGAAAACTGATCTTCAGACTCGCAGTCATGAAGCAGAGCAGGAAGTTTCTGAACTGGACAACTGGGTTGGGAGCTAATCTTGAAGGTTTTGAAAATTCAAAGTCAAAGCAAGTTCATTAAGTTGATACTTGTAAATTTTCATGAAAATGTGTTTGAAAATTTTTGAACAAAATTGTCAGTTGTTTCATTTCGAGTCAACCAAGGTCATTAAGTTGGACTTGGTAGACAAATTAAGTGCCTAGGGTCATTAACTTGGACCTAGATACTTAAGTGGATTATAAAAACTGACTAAATCTAATAAAATGACAAATAGTCAAAAGGTCAAAACATCATGTCAAAGAGATGTGTTTGGATCGAATGGAGATCCGATCGGATGACAATCCGATCGGATGGCCATCCGACACTTGCACCTGCCTATATATAGTGGTCAATGGTCTTCAGTCAAACCTTTACTCGACCGAACGACCATTCGACACTCTCTCAAACACTCTCACTTTCTTGATCTTGATTCTTCACTCTTGCTTTCCACACTTCATAGGATTATTGGTTTGCACAATCTTCACTATGGGAAAGGTAAGTTCACTGATCTTAACTGTTAAATTGATGTTTTTGAGTTTGACGACTGTCGGTATAGATAATCTTAGATCTAGGCATTTTTGATGATGTTTGATAGATTTTGAACATAGGGTTTTGTTCACGGGCCTTAGATCTATAGATTCACCGTCTCAATTTGTACAAAAACATGTTAAAATTTGATGAATTGAAGGGTAAAGGATGTCGGAAGTCGGTAGGCTATTTGTCAAATTAAACCCAAATTAGGATGAGTTAAAGAAATTTGAACATAAGGTTTTGTTAATAGGCGAAATCTCTACATGGATCTGTGTTCAATTTTGTGATTAACTTAGAAAAATTTTGATGTTCATAAATTGTTTAAACTGTTCTTCATCTCAGTTGAATCGAGTGGCAATCCGATCGGATGGCAATCCGATCCAATGCACTTCATGTTAGAAATGTTTTCTAGATAAGTACTTGTCTTGGAATCTGTGCCTTATAACATTATCAATTATTTTGAAAAAAGATGGCATCTTGATCGGATGAAAATCCGATCAGATGGCCATCCGATCCAAAGCATACATTCATTGAAGAATTGTTCTCATAAGTTTATCTTGTCGATGATCGAGTGGCAATCCAATCAGATGGCAATCCGATCGGATGGCCATCCGATCCACATCACATAATGACAAAACTGTTCATCAACTGTTCAAACTTGTCATGGATCGAGTGACAATCCGATCGGATGACAATCCGATCGGATGGCCATCTGATCCATATCATTCACTCTCAAGGGGGTTTACTTGTCAAAGGTGCTATCTGATTAGTCACATGGATCGAGTGACAATCCGATCGGATGGCAATCCGATCCATCTGCACATGGCTTGTCTGTTCTTTACACAAGATGGTTCATCTGATCGGATGGCAATCCGATCGGATAACTATCCGACCCTCAGTACTGCATAGAGTATAGATCCCAGTGTTAGAAAATTTTTGAGTTTTCAAAATTTTTATCACTTGTCTCTATATGTCTTGAACTTTGTGCAAATGCTAATATTGTGTATTATTGCAGGCAAGAGCAACAGATTGGGATAAATCTCACAATATTTGTTGTATTGTGGATGCACACTATACAGACACAACACCGTTTAAAGATATGGCAGTTTTCTTAATAGAGAGTAGAATTGTCAAGGCCTTAACCGATAGAACAATAGTGTATAAGTCACATGTCAGAAGGTTTTGGAGCTCGGTGAGATATGATAAGGATGAAAAGAAGATTTGTTCAGCTGTTAGAAAGAAGGACGAGAATGATCAAGATATAGATGTTGAGATCAAGTTTGATGTTGGAGATTTAAGATGTGTTTTGGAGTTAGGAGATAGAGATAATGATCCAACCATTATTCCTGAACGATTATGCAAAGGATTATGGTACAGAATGGGCTTTACAGGGCATGTGAACGGGAAATATCTTAAGTCTATGTTTAGTCCACCATATAAGTACTTAATTCATTGCGTCGTGCATGCGTTATTACATCGGAAGGGAGCTTATGATGAGACGTCAGACTAAATCATGAACATTAGTACATGTTTAGTGCTTAATAGGCGTTACAATATCTCTCAAGTGATTTTTGATCATCTGGTTGATAACATTAGGGGTGAAAAGTACATAATGTACCCCAGGTTCATGCAAATGATGATAAACGATCAAGTTAATGACCTTCTAAAGGATCCTGCTGTTGTATTAGGTCTACGTCATATGACGGCTGAGACTTTGGGAAGGTTAACTTCATATAAAGGTTTAAAGAAAGATTAATCTGAACTAAGGGCCAAGAGAATGATATGTAAGATTCTTAACAGAAACTACATTGCACCTGAAAACGATGCATGGAGGCATGATAACAGCAACTCAGAGGATGAGACTGATAGTCTAAGGGATTTGCATGAGAAGAAAACCAGACATTGGTTTGTGAAGGACGGGAAAAGGAAGAGAACATCAAAGACATCCCCAGCTGTATCTGCTCCTAAAGTGTCAACACCAAAGATAGTTGTTAAGGGTATAGTAGAAAGGGGGAGTCATAAGAGAAGTTAGATCTTTAAATGTTATTATATTCTAATGAACATTCAATTTTTGTTTTGCGGGGCCTTCAAAGCAATCACCACCAAGGTTGGTTGATGAGCCAGTGATTGAACCATCCAAAGTTCTTCAGCAAGGCGTCGGTCTATAAAGGAAACTCTTGAGGGTTTTCTAAAGAAGAATGAGGAAGCAACTGCCCCAAAGGATCAAAGTTCAAGTGTTCAAGTTGAAAGTGTTAAAGAAAAGGAGCCTGAAGGTATTGCTCACACTGATTCAAATGATGCTGATGATGAGTCAACAGAAACAGAATCAGAGATTGAAATAATAGGTGTTGGACAAGAGTGAGAAGCACATAGAAACTTCAAAGGGTCCTGAAGCAGTGAAAGATCAACATGATGAAGTTCCTGAAGTGCCAGAAATTCAAAATGTTGAAAAGCCTGAAGTTCAGAAGAAAGCAGGTGATGATGATGATGATGTCGTTATTACTAATGTGAGAGTTTCTACACCACCACCACCACCAGAAAATCCTGAAGTTCCTAAGTCTTCAAAGCCAAAGAAAACCGTTCTTCCTGATCTATTTGAAGGTTTTCCCAACATTCAAAGTGAATTTAAAGACGATATTCTTTCTGGTGATGAGTTCGATATGTTTCATGATGCATCTGTCAAAGATCTGAAAAAGAAAATGAGTCTTCTGGAGAAAGAGAAAGAGAAAGCTGAAGCTGAACGTGACGAATTAAAGAAGCAACTTGAAGAGTTGACGAAAGTGAACGAAGAGATAAAGTCTGTCATGATCAAACATGCGAAGAAGATAAAGAAAATGGAAGGAGATGTTGATGATAATGCAAAGCTTTTTGAGTTACTATCAACAGAAATTTCTGATTTGCATGTGAAGAACAAGAAGTTGAATGAGATAAATCAGACGATAAATTCATTGTTAAGCGAACTTCATGAAGCGTCTGCAAATGAAATTAAAGCGATGAAGCTAGAAATGGAAGCTCTTAGGGCTGATAAATCAATGAAGGATGAACAGCTCGACATGTTATATACAGTGATGGAACATCATCTGGGTATCGACGTTCAATCCATCTACAACAACATAGAGATCAAAAGAGTTGAAGAGCGAAGGGCTCAGAGAGAGAAAGAGTTAGCTGAAGAAGCAACAAAGTAGCTGAAGAAGAAAGAATTAATTATCGAAACTCAAGAAGCTGGTGGTTCTTCAAGTCAGGCTGATGTTGAGATGGTAGATGCTGAAGTTGATCAAGCTCAAGGCTTCGTACTTGTTGGTGAAGCTACTCTATCTTACAGTTATGATGACATCATTCGTCTTGTGCAAGTAGAGCAACGAAAAAGAAAGGCGAAAGAACCTGAAGTGTTATTACTAAGATGGAAAGAAGAGGAGAAAGTAGTAGAAGAGGAAGAGGAAGTAGATGAAGAGTTAGAAGATGTGCTTGATGCAGTTAATAATTATGATCCTTCATGGGATGATTTCATAGACAAAGAAGACGATGATGATCATGGGTCGACAGGGCTATTGATTGTGAATCCCTCAGTTCAACAAAAGATAGATGATTTTCTGAACGACGAAATCAATGAACAAGAGGAGGATCAACACCAGGATTCTTCGTCTTCTAGAAAACAACATGCAGACCAGGTATTGCTCACACATCCAACTGTTGTATATTTAAATGCTCCATTTGAGGGGGAGTTGGAGGTTCCTAGGTCGAGGGCTGAAATGTTAGAGGAATTGGGATTAGATGATGGAAAGTTTAAGTTTGATATAGAAGACGAAATCCCTTCTTCTCCAGAGAAATAGTACGAATTTACATATGCTATGAAGCTGACAATTTTCATCATGTTGAAGTTGAAGATTGGTCAGATAGTTCTGAGGAAGATACTCTGTTTCAATATTCTGGAGTCGATGATTCATTTCCAAGTCTTACTGAGATGTTTAAGGAACAAAATGAAGATGAGTTGCGAAGGAAAGTAGTTGAAAAGATAACAAATGAAGGGATTCCGAAGGTTATTCCACAAGAGACTCTATCAGAAGAAAGAAAGAAATGGTTTAAGATGATGCCCAAGGAGAGGAAATACAGGAGACCTCTTCAGTACTTTACGCATAATGCTGATATATCTTTGGGAGATATCTTGTCATGGGGCTATCTGGAAGATCTGAAAGTGTATGCTATTCGTCGTGAACAGGGAGTACAGTACTTTGAATTTATCAGATAACAAAACTCTCCCATGGTGGGATGTTGAGGAGTTAGTCCAGATGAAGAACATAAAGCAATTCTATAATGTTCTTGATGTGAAGCAACATGATCAACACTTATGGAACTACATCAAGTTACAGGCAAAAGAGAGATTTCCATATTGGAAACAGCAGTTTCCAGAGCAAATTGTCACAATCCTGGAATCAGGGGAGAAGGATATTACATTGAACATAAATTCGCCGCGATGTCTAAAAAATATGCCGCTACGTGCCATGGAGCAGGATTTTCATGAAGACTTTAAGGGTTGGATGTACAACCAGAGCACAGCAGAAGCGGTGATTTCTTTGTATGATAAAAAGACTGGAGAATCGAGAAGGATTAGTGTGCTGGATCCGATGTGGTTGGTGAACTGCTCCAAGAAGGATATATATTGTTTATTCTACAACAAGATCGTTTTTGAAAGGCCAGACAAAGTTCAAGCTCAGCAATATCAAAAGTTAGTGGATTTGTGCTATGCGAAAGACATTAACTCTGGCAGATATTGGAAGTTAAAATGGAGAGACTTGGAGATTGATGAATTCTGGAAGAGTTATAAGCACAGTGAAAGATTCAAGGCGATTGCTGAAAAAGCTGTGAAACTTGGAAGATACAAGCTGATGAGACCTCCTCCAACCGACCAGACACCGATTAAGAAGGAAGAAAACAAGATCCCAAGATGGGATAGGAAGCGTGATGGTGATCATGAATATATAAAATACTGGAATGAAGTTGGAAGGCCTCTTAGGCGAAAGACGCTTGAGGAGAGAGAGGAAAAGAGACGTCAGAAAGCTAAGGAGCAAAGAAGCAGCAGGAAGACGAAATAAAGACTATGCAGGAAGGAACTACAGCTACATCCAAGGGGGAGTCTATTAGTACATATGTCTGTAGCTTCCGTCTGCATCAAGTCTTGTATATTTTGTGTTGTGTATGTATTTTTGTATATGTATGAACATGTATGTATGTTTGTGTCAAGACAACTCAGGGAACGGTGCTGAACTATTAAAGTGAAATCCGTCGGACGACGTATGTCATCCGATCGGATGGCCATCCGATCGGGTGACACTTATACCCTCCCTAGTTGCCTATAAATAGCAGGTTAGTGCTAGATCTTTAAGACTTTTGGCTAATCATTGTAAGGAAGCTCTGCATGTCTGACCTTCTACCGGAACCTCTGTATTTTCACTATCTTTGAATAGAATTCAGACGCGTTAAACGTTGGACTTGTCATTGTTGATTCTTTGACATTATCAAGGGATTCCGCACCTTGATTCTGATCGATCCAGCCACGTTCTACTCGAACAGATCCTGCCAGACGGCCTAACATTAACCATCCATCAGTAAAAACGCATCCATCAGTCCATCCTTTCATCATCATATTCCAAAACCTTTCGCCAACATAAATAGTTGCCATCCCATACTCGTAATTTTTACCATAGAATTCCTTCCAAAATTTGTCAGCAATTAGCTATAGAAGAAGTAAAAAAATAATTAGTGCAGACTTACAAATTTGATATGAACTAATGATCAACAGAAGTTACAACGGGTTAGTCAACAAAAGTTAAAATGAGGATTAGTCAACAAGGTTAGTCAGCAGGAGTTACAATATTTATACACTACCTAACCACTGTTGGCTATCAACTGTTACATACCTCTGTTGCTATCCAACAGAAGTTTCATAACAATTGTCATCCATTATGTCCAACAGAGGTTGCAACGTGGACAGATCTTAAATATCAGCTGTTAGTCAACCGACGTTAAAAGAGTTACTCAACGGAAGTTAAAAGGTTAGTCAATAGACGTTAAGACTATAAGGAAACAGACGTTAAAAGGGCAAAAAGATGTTAGCAATTTGTTGAGCTAGCAAAATCAAAAGAAATTAAAAAGGTTAGTCAACAGACGTTAAAAGGATAAAGAAACAGACGTTAAAGGGGTAAACAGATGTTAGCAAGTTGTTGAGCTAGAAAAAAAATGTTTACAGTAAGTAACAAAATAATATATAGTTACTTACAGTCATGCCAAGTTCAGGTCTAATATTTGTGGAAATGTAAGAGTTCTCGTAGACATTTTCTTTAAAACATGAGACAACGAATGACAAACTTTCAATAGCTTTTACCAATACAACATCTTTGGTTTTCAAACAACAATCTCTAACCAACTTTGTCCATCCATCCATAAATATACAATGATCATCTCTCTTCCTTACTCGTACTAACCATGATTTGTCACCATCAAGTAGTTCTACAATTTGACCGTATGGGACCTCCTTGCCCCACAACAGACTCTCAAAATCAAGTGGTATATTCTGCGACCGTAGTTAACAAACATCTTACATCAAAAATTAATGTACAATCCTAATAGTAGCAACAAAGTTAAAAAAAACATACCAAAAATATAAAATCATCTTCATTAAGGAATTTTAAAAAGGATGGTGTTTGATTGGATGGATTCATATCTGCAATAAAGAATTTAAACTTACAAGTTATAAAGACGAACAACATCCAAGAAAAGTCATAGACAAACAACATCATAAAAAAACATCACTAACTTCCCTTAAACTAAATCAGCACTTAAAAAACAAAAGTACCAAATATTAACGGGACTATTTGTATAATCACACACTTAAGGTTTTACAAAAACAAAGCACAAAACGAAAATCATCATCTCTCACAACAGTTAAGCAAATCAATAACAACCAAAAATTATATGGTTGATTTATCAATCGTAATGTAGAAGACAACATCAAGAAGATGCATGCACAAATTGTGATAGAGAATGCTATCAGTAACTTCATTTAAGTTAATGCAGTACTTAATCAATAAAAGTACACCAGATTACAACAACTATTATTTTATGTTTAAGTATTTAATTGTTATTTTTTTACTTTCAGATGGGGTTTATGATAATTATCAATGTCTCTGAATTGACAGACCTAAGTGAGGGATTGGTAAGCTATATTCTTAGAACAACTTACCTCAAATCACAATTGTATGCTGAAAACTATATTTATAATAAAAATATAAAATTAAATGTTGTGTATTTTATATACATAGGTACTTCCAAGGATAATGAGTTACCAATTACCAAGAAAGTGTGAAGTAATAAAGTTGGTTGATTATACGGGATTTAAGTATAAGGTTGTGGTACTGAGCATCGGTCATAAAAGTAAGAGGATAAACGGGCCAGAATAGACTCAGTTTGTTGAAATTTACAGAAATAAGAATATAGACAAGCCGTGTTTAAATAAATTGAAAGAAGTAAAATTTGAGATAAGTGTTTTGAAAAATGAGGGATTGGAGATTAGAAAGGATACCTCGAACAGAGATTATGTTCATGGTTGCTTGATACAGGCTGAAGAAGAAACATACTGCAAGCAGGTTAAAAATTGCTACCTTGTTTTTATATGTTGCCAGTGTATCTTTTGGGCTGTTAGAAAAACGTCTAATTTATATTTTGTATCCTATACAAAGTCTAATATGACAGTTCTGAAATGTATGAAAATTATAGCATTTATCACATGATTTGTTGAAGCTGTTGTCAGAGTAGTAAAGTTGATGTGTATTTTGTTTTATCTCCTGAAAACGAAAAGGGATTGGCTACTGGTTTTATGGGATCAGGATGGACAACTTTTTGCTTTGAAAATGACATTGAGGAAAGCTGCCAACTGTTGTTTCAATGGATGGGAAGTACTCCTGAAGACCACTTTAACTTCACTGTCAAGATTTTTAACAAAGACGGGATTGGACTTCACGGGGAGACTAAACATCACTGCAGCCATAGCAACCACCAATACCGCAAAAAGCATCCACATTATAAGAAATAGCTTGAATACCATGTTATAGAGACACACAGCTTGGTATTTATATATCTACTTTTAATATGGTTGATTTTACTTATAATGTTGGATATATCTGTTATTACTTAAAGTATATGTTGTTTTGAATGAAACCAAAGAAAGAATTTTCTTTTACAGGCAATACCAAGGAAGTTTATTCGAGAACACCAGCTAAATGAGTACCGTAGAGCTGTGTTGTCATTTGGTCATGTGAAGTTTCTGGTACAGCTGCTTGTAAGGAGAGATCCTAGAAGACCTGATGACAACACCCATCTAGTGATGTATTCAAACTGGAAACGTATCTTGGATGAAATGCGAATATCTATGGGCAAAAAGCTGAGGTTTGAGATAGTCAAAGAAAAAAGTGTGCCAGGAGATAAAGTACACTTTGAAGTTTGTTGATATAGTCTCTGAACATCTTTTTAGCGTTTAATGATTTATGTTTTTGTTGATATGTTTGATGGACAAATTCCTTCTTCCAAAACTAACTTAAGGATGAAGTTACGTAGTGTTAGTATATAAATTATATACTTTCAAAACTTTGTGGATTTACCTTTTTATATTTTGAATCTAAGCATTACTATATTTTGCATCTAAACATTACTATTTTGCATCACATTTCCTGGTCGCTCAAGGAAAAGAAATATAAGATTCAAAATTAACAAAATAGTATACAACCTGTAATTACAATAATAGTCTTTTAAACATCTGCTCCTACCAAAGGGATAAACTCAACATCTGTTTCGCTAAACTTTGCACACCCAAAAGGTCTATTGAAGACAAATACTATTGAAGCAAAGTATGTTGAACCAAACAACCTCTGCTGATGAACCAAACAACCTCTGCTGATGAACCAAACAACCTCTGCTGATGAACCAAAAGGTCTGTTGAAGACAAAGCCTGCTAAAGCAAAGGTCTCCCAAAGAGAACCTCTGCTGATGAAGCCAAATGTATGATGAATCTAAGTTCTGTTGTGGACCAACATATATTGCAATTCAACAGAAGATCTTTAATATAAGATCTTTAACAGATGATGGTCAACATCTGATAAGGTCTGTTAAAGCAAAGTCTATCAATAGATGCTAATGTTGCTCAGATCCTAACAGTTCTTAGGTGTTAACAGATGTTAGGACGCTGTAACAGTGCTTAGCCTCTAACAGATGTTAATGTATCTCAGACCCTAACAATTTTCCCACTAACCAATTGATTAAATTTTCATTCATTCACTAACAATAATATACAACCCTACTACTTGTGCAATACATGAATATCAACAAAAAATGTATAAATGTATAATAGCAATATTATATAACAAACAAAAGGTTAAATTTACTTGATATTCAAAGTGTAGACATTACATACCAAATACATCAGTTTAGATGCTTCAAATTGTAGCCATTACATACCAAACTTTTAACCACAGTTTGTTAAAACAACAGTTAACAGACATAAATAAAAACCACAAGGAGTCTTCAAAATAAGTGGTTTCTACTTATCTCTCATAAGAAATGTTTTTTCATAAGCATCTAATTGTTAACTTTAGACAGCTTCTTCCAGGTTCTTCTCACATAAGTGGATAGCTCACCAACATTCACAACATCAACATCTTGAGCTGTCCGCTTTCCATTGGGACTTGATCTAGAATCCTTTTCAACTTCAACGGCTGAGAAGTCGGCCGTAACAGAGACAACATCCTTGCAACAGATCACAAAACAGCTATTTATCTCATTTAATAAAATAATGAACTCTAAAAACATATTAAACATACTTTCAAAAATAAATACTCACCCTTGAGGTTCGTTCAGCAAACACCTGGGAAGATTCTGAAAGGTTAACATCTTTAACTTCAGTTACCTTTTGAGTAACCTAAAGGACCATAATATATGATATTATATAAAAAAGTGCAGAATCTAGTTTTTAACCTCAAAAGAAAAATAAATAGATTGAAAAAGTAATTTTATATACTACCTCATAAGTATTTTCATCACTGTTACCATCTCCACCAACCAACTCAGCAATTGTTACTGGATCATCACATGTTTTTTGCATGGTATAAACACCATAGTCATTTTTAAGATTGAATTCTGAAACATCAATCTTAAAAGCGACCTTCTTATCAACCAATCGAAATATCTCATGAGGGAAACATTCAGTATCATTCACCTTCACATGCCTCTCTCTTATGTCACTTGCCGCTAATCCAAGAAGCTTCTGAACATCTCTATCAAACATAACAAAAGAAACACTACCACTCTCATCATGCATCCGGACTTGCACCTTGAACCTGAAATATATACAAATGACTAAGTAAACTCCAAAATTATATTGAAATATCAGTCTTAAACTGTTATTTATATAAATAAAATGTTAAACAATCATCATTGCTTACTTTGTGGTGATGGATGTACATTCACTACGACATTTTGGACAAACCAAAGAAGTCGCAGGCAATTGAACAATATCATCCGAAACATTTTCAACATTCTGTAAGTATTCACTTTTAGCCATCACCTTCTTGAAACACTTACGACAGGCAGGAAAAAACCAACCATACTCTTCTTGCATAATCTTAATTGTCGCAACCAAAACACAAGACATTTCCTGTAAAAATAATATATCAACTTGTAATCTATAGTTTGATAAACATGCAGGTGATAAACCAAGCTATATAAAAAGATGTGAAACCTTTCTATCTCACTAATCTCATCAACATGTTTCCTCACACCATCTGTTACAAATTCTTTATGCAATGGAAAAACGCTCTGAGACGATGGTATTGTTTGAGAAGTAGAACCACTCCCTTGTCCAAATTTCAGTATAAGACTTTTGGATACCACAAATGATTAGAATTAGTATATAAATAACATGAAACCAAGTATTTGACTTGAACATCTATATACAATAGAAATTATATTGACAAATTACCTCCTCCTTAGCTGATTAACTTCATCGATTTGTTCATTCAGAAACATTCGTGTTGCAAACTTATCACTTTGAACTGTATATTCACCTACATGCAAAAGTATATAGATATTTAGTCAACCTGTTATTATATTTCCAGAAATAAAGAGTATAGTTATGATTTGCAGAAAGTAACAAAAATTACCTTTCCATTCCTTACACTTTCCATGATGTATAACAGCCATCATATGCTCATGAGCTGGGGTTTTAGAGATGAACTCCTTAAAATGCAGAGCATATTCATTCCACACAATACACCACAAAACCTTACACCCCTACATAAAAACAATATTCGTATGACGATAAACTAAAGACTAATTTATGACCTTGTTTTACAATCTATAATATCAAAACTAAATTGAATGAATAACAACACAAAATCAAAGGAAATTTATAACATTTATTAAAGTAGTAAATAAGTCATAAATTAACTAACATATTCACTTGAAGAATAAACTGTTGATCTCATTTATTACCATGATTCAACATTAGATACAAACACTATTGATCTCATTTATTACCATTACCATGATTCCACATTAAATACCAACATTTTTCATCTTATTTATTAACATCATTAAATACAAACAATGATCTGTACATGACTGAACATGTAAACAACAACTTACTCCAAGTCTTGAATATTGAAATTGATCTTCTTAGTCTCTTTTGGAGGTCGACCAAAGAATTCAAGATCTCCACACCAAACCACATATCCAGCAACATCTATATGATCACATTATACAACAGTATAAGTAAAACTTTCTAATTTTATACAGAGAAGACATGATTGCAAAGATATACACTACCAACACTCAAAGAGTTTAACGCCTCTCCTTGAAGAATATCTTGATAAGCTCTGAAGTTGAAACCATACTCAACACCTTGCCAATCTCTCATAGGTGTAACAGTTGTGCATCTATAAAAGTTGATTTTATAATCATGTACTACAACTTTATATAAATCCTTATTCTCACCAACACCAAATTTCGACAGAATCACAACAGCATCTTCTTGAAGTTGTCCATCAAAAACAGGTATCAGATGACTTTTAATACCTGCTTGAATCTTAGCACCCTGAAGAACATTTAAACAAAGTATTTTTTAGCATACACCACTACATTCTCTAATAGAACGGAAAATCAGAAATATAAATTACATTTTCATCAATGAAGATGAGATCCATTTTGTAACCTTGATTCCATTTTTGAATAATCCTCACTTTTATGTTCCACATATCTTTCCCAGGATTCAAATCATTAACAAAACTAAGATTGTTACTCTCAACTGATATAGACATGCTTCTACTTCGGAATTCGGATTGTGATTAAATGTCAAAATCCAAAATCAGAGAAGATTAAAGTGTGATCAAATATGAAGAGGGAAATGAGAAGAAAAGCCTTATATAAGAAGATGATTGACAGGAGTTTGTGAGTGACATGCATTAATTACAAATTACTTATTCCCATGCATTTTTTAATTTGAATTTGCCGGCAATTAACCTTAAACAGCTGCTGATCTAAAAGCATTACATAAAACTTCAACCTCTCATGGGTATTAAAGTATAGACGGATATATATGGGGAGATGTTTACTTTGGCAGAGGTCTGATTGAATTTTAAATGATTTTATATATTAAGACTTATGATGCAATAATGACATAAGAAAAGCATTGCTGGACAGCCTCTCTGGCTGCTACATCAGCTTTTCTTATGTCATCGAGATTTCTCCTTTTATAGAAAGTATAGATAGTTATAATATAATATAATTATAATTAACTAGAAATGATTCCCCGCATTGCGGGGGCTTTTTTTTTACTTGACTTGAGTGCATTGATTTTTTTAATTACTTATGGATCAAAACATAAATCAATTGAAACATCTAACAAAATATGCACGAAACCGTATTATATTTGACATGACTCATGAAACTTAAAGTAACTCGAAATTATAGCGTCAGATGAAACGTATTATATTTGACCCAACTCGTTTCCGAACAAAATTTACATCAAAATGTAGACAATTGAAAACGTCCAAAAAATAAGCACGAAAACGTATTATCGAGGAAAAGCGTAAAAAAACACAAATTTAAGTGGCTCGTGTGACTTAAAATGTAGACGAATTCGAACTTATACACGTATAGGAAAGTCAGGGGATCAAGGAGATATTCTATAAACTTATTAGAAGGGGATGAGTGTCAAAAAGAAAAGTCGAGGGACCAAAACTAGAAAAACGTTAAAAAACACAAATTTATAACACCGAGTGGGTTACATGACGTATAATGTACAAGAAGTCGTACTTATACCAACACATATTTCAAAGTCGATGGGCTCATAGAAATATCTTAGAATGAGGCAAAAGTGATAGTTTTGACACCTAGGGGGCCCTTTTCACTAAGAGACAAAAACATCAAAACTACTGGGACTATTTGGTGGTCAAAATTAAAACTCAAAAATTTGGTGGTCAATATCAAACTTAAAAAATTGGTGGTGAAAATCAAAACGCAAAAAATTATATGTAATAATTATAACTAGTAAGGTTTCCTGCGCTATGCTGCGGAGTTTCAGTCAATAAATATTTTGGTTTACATGTTTTACGGGGACTAAAAACCATAAAGATAAATTTAAATTTGACAGCGGGACGGACTGATTTTAAATTAATTGTAAGTGGAAACGTAAATGTTATCTTAAATATAACTTTAATGAAAAATGCACGTAAAATTAAAACATTAAACAAAAGGAAAAATAAAAAAATAAAAATAATAAATTCTAGAAAAAAAACTCAAGAAAAAAAACAATAGGATGAAAACAATATTCACACAACCTGCTAATTGTAATTTACGTCAAAACATAGATCAACTGAAAACGTACATAAGAATAAACAAGAAAACTTATTATATTTGACCTGGCATATTTCTGAAGAAAATTTATGTCGAAACGTAAATTAACTGAAAACGTACATAATAATAAGCATAAGAACATATTACATTTGAATCAATTTATTTATAACGACACTTACATAAAAATAAATAAGTAAAACTTGATCATAAAGTCTTTAGAAAGTTTCGATTGTTGAAAGATAAAAGTATAAAAAAACAAAAACACAAGGGAAAATTACTTTTAGAGTCTTTGTGTTTTAGGGGTTTTAACCACTTAAGTACAAAATCAAAATGTTTAACGCCCTGAGTCCCTACAGCCACTTTTCTTAACCATTTGAGTACAAATTTCTAACACCATCCAGCAAGTCTGTTAACTACAAGGGTAATTTAGTCATTTACACACAAAGTACAAGTCTTATATGCACATGAGTACAAGGAACAAGTCTTTAATGCATAAAGCTTTAATATATAACATATATAAAAATAAATTACAAATATATAACACACACCAGCACACTTTCTTTCTCTACATATACACCACCAAACCGCCACCATCTCCACCAGTGCCCCACCATCATCCCCACCAAAATCACGTTCCAGATCCAGAAACCCTCCACCACTATCTCACCTCCACCACTAGTGCCGCCCCACTGCCACCACCATCCCACTATCACCACCTACGAACACCCACCAGCACCGTCTCACCCCAACCACTCTAAGGTATTTTTTTCAGCCCTTTTTTGGGGGGGCGGGTTGGTTTTGATTATGTTTATGGTTTTACTAATTTGGGGTTTTATTTGTTTTGAAATAGTCGACAAGGTTATGGCTGGTTCCCCGCAGTCTACGCTTTGTGGGTGTAAAAATGGGTCAAGCAGTGGAAGCCCTAACTGTGCTTCGCCGCCGTACACGGTGGAGGTGAAGCAGAACCAACCGACATGGGATATGCTCTAGCTGATGCCGGAGAAGTTGCTAGGATGAGGTTGATTGAAGAAGCTTCTTCATGGCTGTATAATAACAAAAGTTGTGTTGCTACACAACCTACTCGTAAAGTCGCAAATCCTAATCTCCATTATCAACCACTTTAAGCCGCTCAAACAAGTGTTCAAATCTTCAAATTATTGTCTCGTAAAACTTTTAATTTAATTTTATTAACTTTATTTCTTTTTTTAGTTTCAGGAGTTGAAACAGAAGCAGCAACATCAACAAATTGCGAAACGGCGGTGCCTGCAAACGATGCTACAGAGCCGAAATCAGAATGCCGGCCGGGGAGATAGTTTAGAGTGTGTGTGTGGGGGGTGGAGGTAGTTTAGAGAGTGAAAGGAAGAGATAAGAGAGAGATATATATTTAGAGAGAGAGATAAGGGAGATAGACAGATATGTGATGTGTGTGTGGGGGGTGATAAATTAGTGTTTATTTTTGTTTTTTTAATTATAGGGGTAATTTGGTCTTTTAACAAAAAAAATTCTAACTGTGTTAGAAATTTGGACTCAAATGGTTAAGAAAAGTGACTGTAGGGACTCAGGGCGTTAAACATTTTGATTTTCGACTCAAGTGGTTAACACCCCTAAAACAAAAGTAATTTTCCCAAAACACAAATAGAATAAAGAGTAAACTTCTGTTTTGATCCCTGTGGTTTGGTTGTCTTAACGGTTTTGCCCAAATCCTTTAAAAATAGCCATTTTACTCTAAGATGTTTCGATTTTGTCTCCAGTTTGCTCTATGGCCTTAACTCCATCCATATTGTATGTTAACTGGAAGGGTATTTTTGTAATTTCAAATTTAAAATAAGGGTATTTTCAGTGGGCCCCACCCAACCCCCTCACCCAATCAAACCCCTCCAGTCTTTCTTTGTGGGACCCACCATCTCTATTTTCAACCTATTCCACCCACCTTTGCAGCCTCACCCTCCCGCCACCACACTCCACCAGGACCAACATCGTCACCACAACATCACCATCTCACCACCATAACACCAACCTCTCCTCCATTGCCGCTACAACACCACCCTCTCACCACCTATAACACCTCGTAAAATCATGTCCAATAATGTATCGACACGTGTCCCTAATCCTAATCATGTCCAAAGTTGGTTAAGAGGGACCATTCTCGTCAAAAACGAAAACTATGTCTACGAAAGGACTAAAAGAGTCAACATGCTAAAACCAAGCCTCTGAGTGACCTTATACGGGGTCCGTATTCACATATAAGCCACTTGTTGGACGAGAGGAGCCGTTTACATAATTGTTCGAAAGTTGCGTAATTGTTTGAGGGTTTGCGCGACGAAGGGTTAAAAGTGTCAACAAATTAATTTTTACCTCTGAGTGACCTTTTAACAAACCTGGAGCTTTATGATGTTCAATCATACTATCAGGAATGCCTAATATTGTCCATGTAGGGCTTTTATGCCATTACGCGATAATACGCACAAGTTCGCAAGTTGAGGGGTTAAAAGCGTCAACGTGTAAATTTATACTTCTGAGTGACCTTTTAACGAACCGAGAAGTTTATGATGCTTGGTTATACTCTTGGGTGTGCCTAACATTGGCTTAAGATGGTTTTCTATCATAAAAACATCGATGCGTGAGAGTTTGGAAGTGCAGGGGCCAAACTTGACAACAAATGAAAATTATTGTGCTGAACCCAACCCCATACGGACCGTATGGGTTGACCTTTACGATGCGTAAGCTAACTGCCAGCTTCGAAAATTGTTTGCAGCCCAAGAAAACAGCCATAACTCACATAATTCGAATCTAGGGGCTTGTTGCTTGTATTGTACACCTGTTAGGGCACTTGTAATCATCCTAAGAAGGCCTCTAACACCTGGCAATCATCCAAACATCCTCCAACAACTATAAATAGGTGTGATTTTTCATTGAGAACTTGCACATTTCATTCATTCTTACATTATCTCTCAACATGGGAGTTCCTGAGCATATTGGGAACACCCTCTGAGTTCTCTTCAGTCCCTAGGACCACTTGTGAGTGATCCTTTCGTGGCTAATTATTTTGTTTGGCTTTTATAGCCAAAGTCAATCGTTTACGATAAACACTTTGACTTTTAGTTAGACCTTGAACGGTCAAGCCATCGTTCGCAACGAACATGGCTACTTAATCGTAATTAGGTAGGTGTTAATCCCTCAAAAGGGCACCTCCTAAGAACCACGTTTGCGTGGTCAATTGACGAGTCAACATATTGACATTTTAAAAAGTCAACAGGTCAGATTTTAAAATAATTGCGATCTGAGTTTAATAGTGTTCTAAAATATGTTTTATCACTTAAACAACTTAATAAGAATTATTAGAACATGTGTAAACATGTTCGGCTCGTCAATTTCAGTCTTAGGGTCGGTTCGCAACCGAAAGTCGCGTAGTTTGACTTCTACGTTGACTTTGGGTTATAAACCGAATTAGACTAGTATGCTACTGATTTAAAGTTCCGTTATGATCTTAATATGATGTAGCATAACCCTATAAGGTTATATTACATGATCGTATTAGTAATCTGAGTTTTATGCAAGTTTCCGTAATTATGCCATACTTTGACCATTATGCCCTTTTTAGCAAAAATAAGGTTTTAGACACAAATAAGCTTGCAAATGATTTAGGTACTGATATGTTAACATGTTTAACATATTTTGATGTTACAAATCTGATCATAAACTGAGTTTGCATATAATATCGTAAATTATACTTTAAATTGACCAAAATGCCCTTTATGCGCATAGATCGGTTTTAGGCATAATTTTTCATACCAAACTCATTACCTACTCATGTAATATCATAATTAGGATAATTTGGGATGTTTATTCAGTTTACAAACTGAGTTTACGCATACGTTTTTGAATTATGTCTTTAAATGACGATAACGCCCTTTTTGCACCTAAAATGGTTTTAAAGCATAATTTTCATACAAAACCTTTTGACCACTGATATGTTATATTAATTAACATGTTGGTATCATTTAAACATGGTCATAACATTTTTTTTCTTAAACATCGCATATATCGACATTTAACGATTTTAACGCCGTTTCGGCGCGTAGTATGGTTTCAAACCATAACTACCAACCAAGACTTGTTACCTACTGATTTTATAAATCATTTTAAATGTTTTACAGTAGGTACATGATATAAACTCAGATTCCCAAATTAGCTTTCAAAACTATATGTGAAATTACCAAAATGCCCCTACAGAGCATAGTTTGGTCTTAAACTATAAAACGCACATATGTTTGATATCCTACTGATATTAAATCATAAATAAAGTGATTTCACAGAATGTTTATGGTCGTAACATCAGATTATACGCAAGTCTCTTTAATACGTCGCTAAATGACCAAAACGCCCTTATGAGGCATTGTTTGATTTTAAAACCTTTACGGGCATATAAGTTGATATCCTACTGATATTATAACTTTTTTAAAGTATATTGGCATATAGAACTTGTTCATGACTCATCCGGTTACCCGATATCGCTTATACGCATACGGTTAAACTTACGTAACCAGTTTACCGAAAAGGGTTTAACCTTATCGTTTTGATCTCAAAATCCAGAATGTACATTGTTTACCCATATTATACAAGTCCTAGTACTTGTTGGGTTTAACCCACATTCTTTTTCGTATACGCTTAATCTAGCAAACCTATTCTTAAGTATCGGGTCGTATCTAAAGGAACTACCTTTGGCCCGTATACATCTAACAAATAATAAATCTGTTCATTCCAGACTATAGTGCCCCCCAGATAATCAGACTTGAGTCAATAAAACTTAGACTTGCAGCTCTTTGCCAAATATACTCTTATTGATTGGAAGCTAGCAAAAAGGTCAATACTCTTGATTTATTTTAGTGTAAACTTGGGATGGAAAATATGTCTCTTGGGACGGTTATTACATAAGTAAGTCGTCTATGATGGCGCTAAAAAAGTGTAAGAATACGGTTTAATCCGTTTACTTGATAATTTTCGTAATTGGGGGTTAATGATACCATGTCCGGACAACCCAATGGGTTAATCAAGTATATAATCTCGTAACAAGAATAATCTCAAGATATATTTAAAGGATCACCTATGGGTTTTCCATATGTATAAAACTCTTTTCGAAAAACTATTTTTCCAAAGAGTCAGTTAATTGTATTTACCAGCTTTGGCTGACATATTTTCAAAAGATTGAACAGCAGGTACCGAACCTTATTATAGGCTGGGAATACAGGTCGGCTAGAATGAAGGCTAAGGAATTTGCACTCCTGAAACTTAAGGTCTATGATGTCTAAAGCTCTGTTTACTTAGATCCTGCCTGTGGGCTTGTATCGAACGCTTGTAATACATTTATACATTCAAGCTTTATTTTAATAATTTTAATCCAATACTTTCGCTGCATATTATTATACTGTGATAACTGTTATCCAACCGTCACGATTGTACCCATCCAGGACCACCGGAAATCGGGGTGTGACAGGTTGGTATCAGAGCTATAGTTTGAGTGAATTAGACACTAGCTTTTGTGTCTAATCTCAAATATCACAAAATGCAGATTCCTTTAAAAAGAAACTCTAAGTCTAGACCTGAATATAAGACTACTCTTAGTCTATGAAGTAGTTATTGATTTTATACCGCCAAGACGTCAGGGGCAAGATGAAGAATCTATGATGGGTCGCGGACTCAATGATCTCTACCTTTGAGTAGCTTGAAGTTCCACATGGTGAACTACATATGCTTTGGAGACGAAGACACCGATACGAGGATGATAAACCTCGTCACCTGATGATATATCTTTTGATATTTTTGTGATATCCTAATATCATGTATCTGAAGTCTATCATATTTGATAGACATTCCGGTGATATCTCACAAGCAGATTGAAACAGCAACAATTGTGGAAAGTCGTGTCCTGGCAAAGATATATGTGCACTTTGCACCAAAATTCCTATTCTATGATTCAAATGTTCTCTCATTCTAGAGAATAAGCAGAAAAAGGAATCACTTCTTCTTATTTATGCATAAAGCATATAATTTTGAGTCTTCGAGCTCGATTAATTCAAACCCATTTGGGTATATATTATATTATATTATATTATATTATATTATATTATATTATATTATATTATATTATATTATATTATATTATATTATATTATATTATATTATATTATATTATATTATATTATATTATATAAATTCGGCAACTCTCGCCAGCAATTTCTCCAACTGGAGTACGACAATGATTTTTATTTCATTGAATTTTAACAACTACGAATGTAAAACTTAGTTTGATAGAAGCGCCATATGATAATTCGCAGTATCCTATTGTGTCCCATAGATTGCTTTCATGCCTGGCCAGTATGACGGTTTAATGCATGGAACCACTAAGATCTCCTAACGGTCATATTGTACTAATATCGGCTAATAGTAAGCATCTAATATAATTTGTCGATATTACTGCCATAAGAAGAATCATTGATTTTATGGAGCCTATTTTATGATTTTTCCTTCTAATAATATGAAGGTCACATTTATTGCTCCAACCTTATCAAACAGATCTCTTGATTGCGCAGTAGACAAAGGCCAAAAAGCACATGTTCCCATCAATGAGTGGTTGAAAAAGTGCAAAATTTTCATCCAAATATGAGACGGCATATCCCCAAATCTCCCGATAAGGAGAGGGGCTTATATTTTAAACGATGTACTTTATTAAGCCGTACTATATACGATGTACTATATTGAGGCATATCCCCGAATCTCCCCATTAGGAGAAAGGGTATATTTTATACAGTGTATTTTATTGAGCTGTATCATATACGCTGTACTTTATTGAGGCGTATCCCCGGATCTCCCCATAAGGAGAAAGGGTATATATTTAAAACGGTGTACTTTATTGAGCCGTATCATACACGCTGTACTTTATTGAGGTGTATCCCCGAATCTCCCCATAAGGAGAAAAGGTATATTTTATACAGTGTACTTTATTGAGCTGTATCATATACGCTGTACTTTATTGAGGCGTGTCCCCGAATCTCCCCATAAAGAGAAAGGGTATATTTTAAACGGTGTACTACATTAAGCCGTATCGTATACACTGTACTATATTGAGGTGTATACTAAATCTCCAACTAAGGAGAAGTGCATATACTTAAAAACGTCAAATAAGACGTGTCCTGGAAGCTCCAACTAAGGAGAAGGACTAAAAGTGCCAACTCTATTGGGTGAAGACAATTAGTCGAAGGACCACTAGCAATCAAGCAAATAAATCTCTTTTGAATTTACTCGGTCTACTAGTTCTTACATAATTAAGACTAGTAAATAAGACCATGGTAGTGGTTGAAAAGGTGATAGTAGTGAAAAACTGATTCCCTCACACCAATAAAATTTTAAAAATCGTTAAGTGATTCTCATCCAACTATAGAACAACACTTATCTAAGATCTCCAACTAATTCCCGAATGAGTGGAAATGAGATAGAAATTTCATATATCTATGCAATACAAATCATCCCCAAATCTCCCAATATGGAGAAGGATATATATTTAAACAGTGACTGTATCGAGCCGTGTCTTATACGCTGACTATATTGAGGCGTATTCCCAAATCTCCCAATGTGGAGAGGGACTTATATTTAAACGTCAACTGCGACGTATTCCCAAAACTCCCACTATGGAGAAGGATTTATGTTTTTAAAACGTCAACTGAGACGCATCTCCAACTGAGGAGAAGAATTTATAGTCAATACGTTGACTAAAACGTATCATTAAAAATCTCCAACTAATTCCCAACTGCGTGGAAAGGATAAAACTCTCGTCCAACTTCATGACGATATCTGTTCCATATCTCTAACTATTTCCAAACTATGTGGAAGGAGAGGAACCATATTAATATGTTGGCTGAAACGTATCACTAAATCTTCAAGAAATTTCCAGTTGTGTGGAAAGGAGGAAAATCTTCGTCAACTTTGTAACAAAAATTATTCCAAAACTCCAATAAATTCCCAACTGTGAGGAAAGGAGGAAAATCTTCGTCAACTTTGTGACGAAACTTATTCCAAAACTCCAACTAATTCCCAACAGTCTGGAAAGGTGGAAAAATCTCTGTCGATCTTATGACGATACTAGTTCCAAGTCTTCAATCATTCCAAACTATGTAGAAGGATAGGAATCATAATACTGCAATGTCGGTTAAAACAATGACAGATGTGACCTTTATGGTTCCCTGTCTAAGGTGGTGGGTTATACCCAAGCCTTATAGTCTATATGATCAATGCGATCATGACTAACATCATCTAAAACGATGATCATATTATTTAACATCCTTAATGATGTTTTGCCTACGGGTTATAATATATTGTCCATTTGAGACATTGACATTGTGATCTTTATGATTCCCTGTCCAAGGTGGTCAGCTATGCTCAAGCCTCATAGTCTATATGATCAATGCGATCATGACTAAAATCATCTAATACGATGATCATATTATTTAACAACCTTAGCAATGTTCTGCCTACGGACTATACTATAAGGTCCATTGATACATTGACATTATGACCAATGTGGTTCCTTATTCAAGGTGGTGAGCTATGCTCAAGCCTCATAGTCTATATGATCAGTGCGATCCTGACTAATATCATCTAAAATGATGATCATATTATTAACATCCCTAGTGATGTTTCGCCTACGGGCTATATTATATTTTCCATTTGAGACAAGGACCGTTGTGACCATTATGGTTCCCTGCCCAAGGTAGAGGGCTATGCCAAATCCTCACAGCCTATATGAACAAATGCGATGATGACTGATATCATCAAGTGCATTGACCATTAGTTTAACATCCTTTGTGATGTCGATCGAATTGCCTATGGGCCATATCCAAAGGTAATGAACTATGTTCAAACCTTAAAGCCCTTGGATCAAATGAGATCGCGGCTTATATATATCTTAATTGTCCTTTGTGACAAGGCTTAGTGCCATATCTTCTAAATGCCCTTCGTGACAAAGCTTTAGTGCCATACCTTCCAATGTCCTTTGTGACAAGGCTTTAGTGCCATATCATCCAATGTCCTTCGTGACGAGGCTTTGTGCCATATCTTTCACAATATTTGTGACAGGCCCTTGTGCCATGTCTTTCACGTCCTTCATGACAAGCCAATGTGCTATATTTAAATGTCCTTCATGACAAGCTAATGTGCTATATTTAAATGTCCTTTGTGACAAGCCAACGAGTTATATGGCTAAGCCCATTACAAATTGTGGTAAGCAGGGCTAGTGAAGTTGATATATAAACATATAGATCTGTAAGATCTAACGCAAATAAATTGATTTGCTATTTAGTTCTCGAAGAATTACTGATGGCTATATTTTTTTCAGATAAACTTATGGCAAGCCTGAGTATTGGCAAAACAAGTAAGAAAAACGGTGGTGACGATTTAAAGCACCAGAACCGTAAAGACGAAGAGAATCGTCTTCGATCCATAGTTGCTGATGAAGTCGGTAAAGCCCTGGCTGGATTTATGGCCACATTTAAAGAGCCAAAGCCATCAGTACAGAAAGAGAACTCTGTTTCTAAACCCCGTTCTAATACTCATAAAACTGAAAAGACTCATTTCTCCTCAACTAAGAGTGAGCAGAGTATTAAGAGTATCAAGAAAGTTGAGTCACATGACTCTAAGAAGGTGTGGACATATAAATACTTTGTTTCTTGTAAACCCCGTGACTTTACGGGTGAAATTGGAGCAATTGATGCTCTAAAGTGGCTGGATGAAATGGAAACTGTTGTTGATATAAGCGGTTGTGCCGCCAAGGACACTGTTAAATACGTGTCCCAATCCTTCAAGGAGGATGCTCTGACTTGGTGGAAGGCACTGATCCAATCCACTGGCAAGGTTGCAATTTACAATCTGAGTTGGTCAAAGTTCATAGAATTGATTCGCGAGACTTATTGCCCACCTCACGAGGTGGAGAAAGTTGAATCTGACTTTCTAAGGCTGACCATGAAAGGCCTCGAGTGTCGAGCCTATGTATCTGAATATAACTCTTTATCAAGACTCATGCCGTATTTAATTACCCTTGAGTCTAAGCGCATTGCGCGGTTTATTGGAGGACTCGCTCCAGAAATCAAGGGGATGCTTAAATCCTCCAACCCTGCAACTTTTAGATCTACTGTGGATCTGGCTCTATCTCTCACTGACGATGAAATAAGAGCAAAGGCGATTAAGGTCGAGGAGGATCACAAGCGAAAGCGTGATGATACCGCAAGTAAGGATTACAAAAAGGGTAAGACCGGATCAAATTACAACCAGTCCAAGCCGAATGAGGCAAAACCCAAATGTAAAACCTGCGGGAAGCAACACTTCGGAAAATGTTTTCATGAGCAGACCAAGGGATGTGGCATCTGTAAGAAGATGGATCACAAGTCTCATGAATGCAATGACTTGAAGACGCCACCTTCTATGGATGTGGCGAGAAAGGGCATATAAAGACCCGCTGCCCAAAGAGGGCGACTGACAGGAAAAACAAGGCCACTGATGGCCAGAAAGGCAATGCTTGAGCCTTCCAATCTGCTACAGCAGAAGCAGTTCAAAACAAATCTTTACGTATCTGTTTCTCATAAATGTTTTATTTATTAGAAACTTGTTTTAAACTCTGGAGCCAGTTAAAGCTTCATCGATTGTAAATTTAATAAAATTTTAATTTTGATAATTCAAGACTTAAATATTATTTAAAAATCAAGTGGCCAACCTAGATGATTTCCCATATGAGATATCCTTCGCGAATCAAATTGTCTTCGATAATCTCTTATACATAAATCCTGCGGGATTTGATATATTCTTAGACATGGATTGGTTAGTCCAAAAACCAAATCCACTTTGTCTGCAGTAAGAAACTTATCGAAATTAAAATCCCCATCTGGCGATATACTCACCATTCGTGGAAGAACAAACACTATGGATTGCTCGAGGAAGCTTTTATGCTTAAGGCATCCAAGTGATTGGAAGAAGGATGTGTCACCTACATGACACAAGTAACTTTTGATGAATTAAAATCGAAAGCTAAAGATCTTTGTGTGGATGGACATGAGAAGTCCATAGCCACCCAGGAAGCATAATGCTTAGAATGTTCGCAAGTGAGTCAAACATCGTAGACCATTTGTGGTCTGTATAATGAACTAGAAAATCCCACATAGAATCGGGAAATGGTAACAACGGATCTAATCTCCTAGTTACCTAAAATATATCGTGGCAATGACAAGATGTAAATTACAGTCGATAAACCTACTAAGTCGACGCTTCTTTTCAAATAAGGAAAATTTATAATTCCGACAAGTTAAGCTATATAACGACAACATTGAGTCTCCTTATGGAGCACCATTGTCCAAAGTATCGAATTATGATACTAAATATATTCTTATCTCTGGAAAATTCTAGCATGATGCTCAGCTGATAAGCACTTATCATGTTTCACCATGACGTTTAAACGTGAGCTTAAGGTTTATTGAAAGACCTTGTCCATTACTACGATACGGAACTAACCGTATTTCTCTGAACAAATCTCGAGGTCGAGATTTCCTTTAAGGGGGTGAGGATGTAACACCTCGTAAAATCATGTCCAATAATGTATCAACACGTGTCCCTAATCCTAATCATGTCCAAAGTTGGTTAAGAGGGACTATTCTCGTCAAAAACGAAACCTATGTCTACGAAAGGACTAAAAGTGTCAACATGCTAAAACCAAGCCTCTGAGTGACCTTATACGGTGTCCATATTCTCATATAAGCCACTTGTTGGACGAGAGGAGCCGTTTACATAATTGTTCAAAAGTTGTGTAATTGTTTGAAGGTTTGTGCGACGAAGGGTTAAAAGTGTCAACATGTTAATTCTTACCTCTGAGTGACCTTTTAACAAACCCGGAGCTTTATGATGTTCAATCATACTCTCAGGAATGCCTAATATTGGCCATGTAGGGCTTTTATGCCATTACGCGATAATACGCACAAGTTCGCAAGTTGAGGGGTTAAAAGCGTCAACGTGTAAATTTATACTTCTGAGTGACCTTTAACGAACTGAGAAGTTTATGATGCTTGGTTATACTCTTGGGTGTGCCTAACATTGGCTTAAGATGGCTTTCTATCATAAAAACATCGATACGTGAGAGTTTGGAAGTGCAGGGACCAAACTTGACAACAAATGAAAATTATTGTGCTGAACCCAACCCCATACGGACCGTATGGGTAGACCTTTACGGTCCGTAAGCTGACTGCCAGCTTTGAAAATTGTTTGCAGCCCAAGAAAACAGCCATAACTCACATAATTCGAATCTAGGGGCTTGTTGCTTGTATTGTACACATGTTAGGGCACTTATAATCATCCTAAGAAGGCCTCTAACACCTGGCAATCATCCAAACATCCTCCAACAACTATAAATAGGTGTGATTTTTCATTGAGAACTTGCACCTTTCATTCATTCTTCCTTTATCTCTCAACATGGGAGTTCCTGAGCTTATTGGGAGCACCCTCTGAGTTATCTTCAGTCCCTAGGACCACTTGTGAGTGATTCTTTCGTGGCTAGTTATTTTGTTTGGCTTTTAAAGCCGAAAAGTTAAGCGTTTATGATAAACACTTTGACTTTTAGTTAGACCTTAAACGGCCAAGCCATCGTTCGCAACGAACATGGCTACGTGATCGTAATTAGGTAGGTGTTAATCCCTCAAAGGGCACCTCCTAAGAACTACGTTTGCGTGGTCAATTGACGAGTCAACATATTGACATTTTAAAAAGTCAACGGGTCAAATTTTAAAATAATTGCGATCGGAGTTTAAGAGTGTTCTAAAATATGTTTTATCACTTAAACAACATAATAATAATTATTAGAACATGTGTAAACATGTTCGGCTCGTCAATTCCAGTCTTTGGGTCGGTTCGCAACCGCAAGTCGCGTAGTTTGACTTCAACGTTGACTTTTGGTTATAAACCGAATTAGACTAGTATCGTACTAATTTAAAGTTTCGTTATGATCGTAATATGATGTAGCATAGTAATCTGAGTTTTATGCAAGTTTCCGTAATTATGCCATACTTTGACCTTTATGCCCTTTTTAGCAAAAATAAGGTTTTAGACACAAATAAGCTTGCAAATGATTTAGGTACTGATATGTTAACATGTTTAACATATTTTGATGTTACAAATCTGATCATAAACTGAGTTTGCATGTAATCTCGTAAATTATGGTTTAAATTGACCAAAATGGCCTTTATGTGCATAGATCGGTTTGAAGCATAATTTTTCATACCAAACTCATTACCTAATGATGTAATATCATAATTAGGATAATTTGGAATGTTTATTCAGTTTACAAACTGAGTTTACGCATACGTTCTTGAATTATGTCTTTAAATGACGATAACGCCCTTTTTGCACCTAAAATGGTTTTAAAGCATAATTTTCATACAAAAACTTTTGACCACTGATATGTTATATTAATTAACATGTTGGTATCATATAAACATGGTTATAACATTGTTTTTCCTTAAACATCGCATATATCATCATTTAACGATTTTAACGTCGTTTCGGCGCGTAGTATAGTTTCAAACCATAACTACCAACCAAGACTTGTTACCTACTGATTTTATAAATCATTTTAAATATTTTTATAGTAGGTACATGATATAAACTCAGATTCCCAAATTAGCTTTCAAAACTATGTGTGAAATTACCAAAATGCCCCTACAGAGCATAGTTTGGTCTTAAACTATAAAACGCACGTATGTTTGATATCCTACTGATATTAAATCATAAATAAAGTGATTTCATAGAATTTTTATGGTCGTAACATCAGATTATATGGAAGTCTCTTTTATACGTCGCTAAATGACCAAAACGCTCTTATGAGGCATTGTTTGATTTTAAAACCTTTACGGGCATATAAGTTGATATCCTACTGATATTATAACTTTTTTAAAGTATATTGGCATATAGAACTTGTTCATGACTCATCCGGTTACCCGATATCGCTTATACGCATACGGTTAAACTTACGTAACCAGTTTACCGAAAAGGGTTTAACCTTATCGTTTTGATCTCAAAATCCAGAATGTACATTGTTTACCCATATTATACAAGTCCTAGTACTTGTTGGGTTTAACCCACATTCTTTTTCGTATACGCTTAATCTAGCAAACATATTCTTAAGTATCGGGTCGTATCTAAAGGAACTACCTTTGGCCCGTATACATCTAACAGATAATAAATCTGTTCATTCCAGACTATAGTGCCCCCCAGATAATCAGACTTGAGTCAATAAAACTTAGACTTGCAGCTCTTTGCCAAATATACTCTTATTGATTGGAAGCTAGCAAAAAGATAAATACTCTTGACTTATTTTAGTGTAAACCTGGGATGGCAAATATGTCTCTTGGGATGGTTATTACATAAGTAAGTCGCCTATGATGGCGCAAAAGTGTAAGAATACGGTTTAATCCGTTTACTTGATAATTGTCGTAATTGGGGGTTAATGATACCATGTCCGGACAACCCAATGGATTAATCAAGTATAAAATCTCGTAACAAGAATAATCCCAAGATATATATAAAGGATCACCAATGGGTTTTCCATATGTATAAAACTCTTTTCGAAAAACTATTTTTCCAAAGAGTCAGTTAATTGTATTTACCAGCTTTGGCTGACGTATTTTCAAAATATTGAACAGCAGGTACCGAACCTTATTATAGGCTAGGAATACGGGTCGGCTAGAATGAAGGCTAAGGAATTTACACTCCTGAAGCTTAAGGCCTATGATGTCTAAAGCTCTGTTTACTTAGATCCTGCCTGTGGGCTTGTATCGAACGCTTGTAATACATTTATACATTCAAGCTTTATTTTAATAATTTTAATCCAATACTTCCGCTGCATATTATAATACTGTGATAACTGTTATCCAACCGTCACGATTGTACCCATCCGGGCCTAATGTGTACAAAATGCAACTTATAAATTACATCAAATAAGGCATAAAACTAACCCTGTTTTAGTACTAATGTTGGAAAAAGTGTGCTTTTGTCTTCCTTTTGTATTTTCAGGGTTAAATGAGCTTAAATTAACAAAAGAAGCAAAAATGCAGCCAAATCTAACAATAATACAAGAAAAGGAATAAACGTGGCATGCCCGACCCCTCGATAGCATCTCCCCAAGCAAAAACAAGAGAACAGAAGGTTGAACACGCCCCGTGCTCACTAAGCACGGGGGCGTGCCCAAGTGTCTGCAGAAAAGACAAAGCTGTAGAAGCTTCTATCACCCACCAAGGGGGCGTGCCCAGCGGACACGGGGCCGTGGTCAACGCAAAGATTCGCAGAATCTAGGCAAATCTTGATAGTACAGATACGCTTCTGCACACGGGGTCGTGCCCAGTAGACACCGGGGCATGGTCTACTAATGCACACAAACTGCATTTAATGAAGAAAGAGAAGATGGGTGGACACTGGGCCATGCCCAACGGGCACGGGGCCGTGTTCTGGATTCTGTGCGGGCTATAAATAGGGCTGCTTGGCTCACTTGCAAACTATCCCTTGGCAAACCACCTCTCCTACACTTCACCCACCCACCACCACCATCACAACCCTCATCCACCACCATCATCCATCATCCATCATAGAGTGTGTGAGTTGTCTCGGGATCCAAGATTGATCATAAGAGTTCTTGACAATCAAATGCCATGTTTGCCTAAGTCTCTTACATCACTTGGTGAAGAGAAGTGTTTAGTGTAATAGTTTTTATTTTTAATCTTTTCACACTTTTTATTTGGTTATGTATTAATGACATTTAACTAGTTTCTTATGTTGAAGGTGAATCTTCCTTATCATTTGTCCTTGGTGTCTTGGCATTATTTTGTTGTCTATATAAAATAAAATATTTTCACCATTCATATCTCCACGGTCTATATGGAGATATCTTGGCTACCTGGTCGGGGGTTAAGGGAATGGTTTGGTAAGCGTCCTGCCTTGTTCAGTGTATAGATCCTGCAAGGACCTGGGTCAAGTTTAGTAGGACCTCCTTCAATACCCACTGGTGGCGGGGGTCCGAACTCCTTGATCCCCTCATATGTAAACTAATATTAAAACTTTAACCCGACTATTTAGGATTGTATCCCTACTGACTCAAACTACTTAGCCGAGGGTAACGTCACCTTCAAAAGAGGGGCCTACCACAATATGCATTAATAACATAATTAATTATCTTTCAATAATCTGACCCTTGAGGATTGTATCCTTGCTGACTTAAACTACTGGGTTGAGGGTAATGTCACCTTTAAAAGAGGGGCCTACTACTATAACTAAGATAATCTCTTAAAAAGTGAAAAAGTGCGGAAATAATCCAATGTTACACTAAATGCGAGTCGGATCCAAGTGATTCATCTTGTCTATCTGTTTTTATTTTATTTTTATTTTCGGCATTTTTAGTTAGTTTTATTTTTCTTGTTTAAAAACATTTTTCTAAACTTTTGACTTGATTAGAAGTTGAGGATAAACCGGTACTATAAGCTCTTGTGTCCTTGGACGACCTTAGTATCTTACCAACACTATACTACGCTCACGATGGGTGCACTTGCCCATATGTGTGTTTGGTGTTAGTAAATATCGTGTTTTATAAATTTAAAACTTGACTAACGTGTAAAAAGGGCTAAAAATATACTTAAAAATTTATAACACTACGCACATCAAGTTTTTGGCGCCGCTGCCGGGGACACAAGGATTTTAAGAAAGTTAGGAATCAACGGCCTAATCGTTTTTTCTCATTTTTCTGTTTTTTTTAGGATTTTTTCTTAATTTTCAGTTTCTGCAGAGCTCAGCACGGGCCGTGCTTGGTCGGACACGGGGCCGTGCTCAGCATTGTTACTAGGAGTTTTTATTTTCCGAGTTATAGGGAGTTGAGCACGGGGCCGTGTCGGTGTAGCACGGGGGCGTGCCGAGCTCCCCAGTAATGGGGATCCGGAAAACAACTACTGTATCTCCGACCACGAGCCGTGTTCACTTGAGCACGAGGCCGTGGTGAACCTTCTGACCAACGTTCTTTTCTGTTTTTATTGCAGGACTTGGAACCCAGGCACCACATCTGAACTTTCTACGTAGTGTATGAGCTCCAGTTCTAGTAGAGACATAAAAGAACCTCTAGAAGAACTCGAACGCTTTCTAAGAAAAAGACTTAAAGCTAAAAACCAAGAGAAAGTTTCGGGGGACCCACTTCCAATGGCGAATCAAGGTACCCTCATGGATTACCTACGACCCACCGTGGGTAATCTTGGCGCCGCTATCAATGCACCAAATGTCGAGGCCAACAACTTCGAACTTCGACCGCATTTGATACAAATGCTCCAAAACTCTGCAACCTTCCATGGGCTTGCGGACGAAGATCCCCATATGCATATCACTAACTTCCTAGAAATATGTGATACGTTTCGGATCAATGGAGCATCAAACGACGCCATCCGCCTTTGAATGTTTCCATTTTCACTAAAAGACCGAGCTAAGGCTTGGCTTAATACCCTCCCAGTTGGCTCGGTAAACACCTGGGATGAACTGTCCCAAAAGTTTTTATATAATTATTTCCCTCCTGCAAAAACGACTAAATTAATGACTGAAATTAATACATACTCAAAAGAGGACGGGGAATCCTTGTATGAAACTTGGGAAAGGTTCAAGGAGCTACTGAGAAAGTGTCCTCATCATGGTCTTGCAGTATGGCAACAAGTATCCACTTTCTACAATGGGTTGTTGCCACACACAAGACAAACACTTGACTCTAGCTCCGGGGGACTTTTAGGTAATCGTCACCCAAATGAAATTTATAATCAAATTGAGGAAATTGCTCAAACCAATTTTCAGTGGCACACTCCCTGAGGCAACAAATCCATTGCCCCGGGAGCCCATAAGGTTGATGAAAGCACTTCCTTGCAAGCCCAAATCGAGGCCCTCTCTTCAAAAATCATAAAGTTAGAAATGGAAAAAACGGTCTCGGTTATGGCTTGCGAGGGGTGTGGTGGGCCACATGAAAAGTGGAGTTGTATGAAAGAAATGGATAATCAAACAGAATCGGTAAACTACATTGATAATAGACCTAGGCCGTCGGGTCCTCCAACGGGTACCTACAACCAAGGATGGCATAATCACCCTAACCTTGGTTGGAGAGAACCCGGCAATAGTAGTAACCAACAAAATCTAAACCAACGAACAAACTTTCAACAACCAAGAAACGAGTCACAAAATTTCTCTCAACAACAACAAGGGGGACGAGAGAGGCTTAAAGATACCGTATCTCGCCTCATCTCCAACACCGAAAAGAAAAACTCGGATCGATTCCAACAACTGGAATCAAACTTTCGAAATCAACAAGCTAGTATTCAAAACATTGAAAAACAAGTAAGCCAACTAGCTCAAAATTTCGCCGAGAGACCTCAAGGCGCGTTACCAAGCAATACCAAAACCAACCCAAAGGCGCAAGTGCATCTCATCACCTTGAGAAACCGCACCGTGGGCCTCGAGGAGGCTCCGTTACCTCCAACTGAAAAGAGCCGATCTAGCCAATCCCCATCTCCACAAGCACCCCAACAAGAGACGACTCCTCCACCAAATCAAGAGCCCACCAAGAATCCTCCGGTACCATACCCCGGTCGATTAATTCGCCAAAAGACCGATGAGCAATTCTCAAAATTCGTAAATTTACTAAAACAATTGCATGTGAATATTCCATTTGTTGACGTCCAAACCCAAATGCCTAAATATTCAAAATTTATGAGGGACTTCCTCACTCACAAAAGGAAAATTGAATCATTGCAATTGGTTAACTTAAGTGAAGAATGCTCCGCCTTGCAACTCAACAAACTCCGGCAAAAGAAAATCGATCCCGGAAGCTTCACCATCCCTTGTTCAATCGGGGAATCGCCCATTCGTAACGCACTAGCCGACCTCGGGGCTAGTATTAACCTCATGCCCGCATCAATGTTCGACCGACTCGGCCTAGGAAAAACAAGCCCTACGAAAATAAGCATACAACTCGCTGATAGGTCAGTTAAATACCCGCAAGGTGTCGCTGAAAATCTACTAGTCAAAGTTGGAGAATTTGTCTTCCCAGCCGACTTTGTCATACTAGATATGGAGGAAGATACCGAAGTATTACTTATCTTGGGAAGGCCATTCTTAGCCACAGCCCGCGCGGTGGTAGACATGAATGGCGGGACACTAACATTAAGGGTTGGGGACAAGGAGATGAAATTCGGAGTTGGTAAGAGAGTAGAAGACGATGACCCGGTCAATTACATGCAAGTCATAGACTCAAGTTTGGATGATGCTCTCTGACGGTGCAACATGGGATACAAAACATCCCACTTCGGTAACATATGACTGGCTTTGGGTCTAGCCAAGGACCCTTATAAACGTGGCGCACCACGGAGGCATTTCGCGGAACTATCCTTAGTTTAGTTTAGATAAATATTTTTATGCTTTCTAGTTTAGCTTTAATTTTCAGGAATAAAACACACTCGGGATGGTGAAGGACACTAAGGGAAACTTGAACCAGCACCCCATGCACAAAAACAGAGCCTCCTGAAATTTTTCTTCGTTGCAGCAAGTTCGGCACGGGCCATGTCCATCCAACACGGCCCCGTGCTGAACCATCTGCAGAAAATCACCTAGTTCAGGTAACTGGACACTGGGCGTGTTCGCAGAACACGTCCCGTGCCCAGGCTTCTGTTTCTTTTTATTAATATCTGTTACTGGCAACCTGAACACGGGGCCGTGCCCGGACACCACGGGCCCGTGTCCAGATGCCCAGTAACATAAAAAATTGTTTTTTAAACACACTTTAACACATTTAATCAACCTAAAAACTTATTTTTGGGACACATTGAGGACAATGTGTAATTTAAGTGTGGGGGGGATGCTAAAACCTTGAATTTTGCAAGTCCTAATTACAAGCCTTGCACAAAACTCAATTAGAACCGCTAAACACCCCAAAAATTTTCAAAATCTTTTCATTTTTTTTTACTTGTCTTGGTTTAATTTGGGAATAACAAGTTCTAAAAAGGTTATACTTTTACAAATTTACAACCAATAGCGTCGTGATAAAAAGAACAAACATAAGAAAATTATAAAAAGGCATAACAAATCTAGTTAAAATTTGATTATATATACTTGATCACATAAAAACCCATTCCCACAAAAAGTGAGTTTTGTGTCTTTATTGAGCATACAAATACACATCTTTAAACTAAATGCTCATTTTTCGTTTCTTGTGTAAATAGCCGCTTGGTTTCTTACAACTCTAGAACTTGCCACGACGATACATTCCCGGTCCTTACCAACTTAAACCCAAGTAAGTAAATGATGGAGGCATTAGGACTAACCCTTTTTATTTCAACACCATTATTTTTCTTTTTTTTACCACCTACCCAAAATCCCCCTAGGTAACCCCTTTGAGCCTAAACCTTTTCATTTCTTAACCCAAAACAAACACCCTTTTACCCACCAAAACCCTTTTTCATTTTAAGCTCTTTATTTTAGTAACAAAGCTCGGTTTTCTTGTGACTTTATCATAAAAAAAATAGAGGAGAAAAGAAAAATGAAGTTAGAAATAAACAAACAAAGCTCATCAAAAGAAGGTTTGTTTGAATAAATGCTTCATTAAAATAAAAAGTCACAAAAACAAAATGTTTTACGAAAACCGACGCTTTTTACGCCTTTCGCCCTTTTCTACTAACCACTAACCCAACCACCTACCTTTAACCCAAGCCTAACCCTTCCCCAAATTCCTCTTGATATTTACAAAGGTGTATAGTTAAAAAGGAGGAGGATTGATTGCTTGGAAAGCATATGGTAGAAGTAAGTTCCATGCCGCTCTCGAGTGTTTCACAAAATTACATCTTCAGCCGAGTGTTGAGTGATCCCCCGTGAGGTATGTAAACTTGCATATAAATGGAATTTTAAAGAGGCATGTTATGCCCAAATAAATAATTTCTCTTATGTAATGTTTTAAATAAATCATGACGAATAGGATTGTAGATAAAATAGAAATAAAACCTAATAAAGAATCTTGGAATCCCGACACTCTATGACAAGCCCAAAAACCTTCTCTTCTACCCATTCCATTTGGGTGTGTAAGCCACAAAATAAAGAGTTTTGCTTGAGGATAAGCAAAGATTCAAGTGTGGGGGTATTTGATGTGTACAAAATGCAACATATAAATTACATCAAATAAGGCATAAAACAAACCCTATTTTAGTACTAATGTTGGAAAAAGTGTGCTTTTGTCTTCCTTTTGTATTTTCAGGGTTAAATGAGCTTAAATGAACAAAAGAAGCAAAAATGCAGCAAAATCTAACAATAATACAAGAAAAGGAATAAACATGGCATGCCCGACCCCTCGATAGCATCTCCCCAAGCAAAAATAAGAGAACACAATGCTGGACACGCCCCGTGCTCACTGAGCTCGGGGGCGTGCCCAAGTGTCTGCAGAAAAGACAAAGTTGTAGAAGCTTCTATCACCCACCACGGGGGCGTGCCCAGCGGACACGGGGCCGTGGTCAACGCAAAGATTCGCAGAATCTAGGAAAATCTTGATAGTACAGATACGCTTCTGCACAACGGGTCGTGCCAAGCGGACACGGGGGCGTGGTCAACTAATGCAGACAAATCGTATTTAATGAAGAAAGAGAAGATGGATGGACACGGGGCCGTGTCCGGGCTTCTGTGCAGGCTATAAATAGGGGTGCTTGGCTCACTTGAAACCATCCCTTGGCAAACCACCTCTCTCACACTTCACCCACCCACCACCACCATCACAACCCACATCCACCACCATCATCCATCATCCATCATAGAGTGTGTGAGTAGTCTCGGGATCCAAGATTGATCGTAAGAGTTCTTGACAATCAAAGGCCATGTTTGCCTAAGTCTCTTACATCACTTGGTGAAGACAAGTGTTTAGTGTAATAGTTTTTATTTTTAATCTTTTCGCACTTTTTATTTGGTTATGTATTAATGACTTTAATAACTAGTTTCTTATGTTGAAGGTGAGTCTTCCTTATCATTTGTCCGTGGTGTCTTGGCATTATTTTACTGTCTATATAAAATAAAAGATTTTCACCATTCATATCTCCACGGTCTATATGGAGATATGTTGGCTACCTGGTCGGGGGTTAAGGGAATGGTTTGGTAAGCGTCTTGCCTTGTTCAGTGTATAGATCCTGCAAGGACCTGGGTCAAGTTTAGTAGGACCTCCTTCAATACCCACTGGTATTGGATGGCGGGGGTCCGAACTCCTTGATCCCCTCATATGTAAACTACTATTAAAACTTTAACTCGGCTATTTAGGATTGTATCTCTGCTGACTAAAACTACTTAGCCGAGGATAACGTCACCTTCAAAAGAGGGGCCTACCACAATATGCATTAATAACTTAATTAATTATCTTTCAATAATCCAACCCTTTAGGATTGTATCCTTGCTGACTCAAACTACTGGGTTGAGGGTAACGTCACCTTCAAAAGAGGGGCCTACTACTATAACTAAGATAATCTCTTAAAAAGTGCAAAAGTGCGGAAATAATCAAAGGTGACACTAAATGCGAGTCGGATCCAAGTGATTCATCTTGTCTATCTGTTTTTATTTTATTTTTATTTTCAGCATTTTTAGTTAGTTTTATTTTTCTTGTTTAAAAACCTTTTTTCTAAACTTTTGACTTGATTAGACGTTGAGGATAAACCGGTACTCAAAGCCCTTGTGCCCTTGGACGACCTCGGTATCTTACCAACACTATACTACGCTCATGATGGGTGCACTTGTCCATATGTGTGTTTGGTGTTAGTAAATATCGTGTTTTATAAATTTAAAACTTGACTAATGTGTAAAAAGGGCTAAAAATATACTTAAAAATATATAACACACTACGCACACCTGGGCCGACCGAAAATCGGGGTGTGACACCACCGCCGCCATCATAAACATTATACTTTTACACTAAATCTTAAACCTTAATAGATGAATATGTTGCATCATAGATCTGCAAAAAGACTCCAACACCACCCTCCACCTATTCTTCATTTGACACCATTCATTTTCTTACTTTTTTTTTTGGTAAAGGGTTACCCCGGTGATTCTATATATTCACAAACAATAAAAACAAGTAGTAGGGAGACGTCCTTACTAGTTCAAACATGAGACACACCCTCATGAAAGTGAAACAAAGAAAACCAAAACAACCAACGAAAGGAAAAAACAACCACTAGACAACTATCTAGACAAAACCGACTCAAATCTTATAAAAACTCATCCATGATCCATCACTAAGTCAGCTCCATGAATATCCCATTTCTCCAGCAGCTCACGAACTCTAGCTGTGTTCTTGAATCTAAGCCCCATCAACTCACTCACAACACTTTTGTGAGTAAAATAGAGAAACAAATATAGAAGCAAGAGAAAGAGAGAAGCGGGGATGGAGGGTGGCTTGCCGGCCGACAACAGAGGCACGACGGAGCCACAAGCACCGATCTCCACCGACGATTATCCTATGATAATGGTGGTCACTCCGGTGACGGCGGCGATTCTCTGGTGATAACAGTTTGGTTTTATTTGGGGGTCGTTCATGGCGGTTGGAGATGATGATGATAATGTTGGAATTCTCCGGCGGCGACAACTAGCCGTGTTCAATCGGCTACTTATATGCTCTGTGTGATGGTTGGGTTTTTATGGATCTAAATGAAGTGCTCATATGGTTGTCCTAAATTTCTTCCAATTTAATTGAGTTTACGATTTTGTGCTTCTTAGCACTTATTATTGCAGGTTGTAGAAATGGAAATATGCTAAGCCACATATGGTTATTGCTTTTTTTTGTTTGTATATTTTATTTTGGGTTTGTTAGTTACTGAATTACCGGATGAAGATTAATGCGATTAGGGTTTTGATGGAGGAATTTAGTGAAAGTGGTTGCTGGTGGTGGTTATCGTGGAGGTGTGTATTGTTGCAGATTAGGTTGGGGGTGAAAAGATGAAGAAGGGGAAGGTGGGTTCCACTTATATATATTTAAATAATAGAGTGGTGGGCCCCATTTAAATACCCTTATTTTAAATTTCAAAAATACCCTTATTTTATATTTGAAATTACGAAAATACCCTTCCAGTTAACATACAATATGGATGGAGTTAAGACCATGGAGCAAACTGGCGACAATATCGAAACATCAGGGAGTAAAATGGCTATTTTTAAATGATTGGGGCAAAACCGTTAAAACGACCAAACTACAGGGAGCAAAACAAAAGTTTACTCAAGAATAAAAAAAAAGTCAATCTGGTGGTAGTCTATTGGCAAAGGCAAAGCCTTTAAACACCTTGGTAGAGTGAGATCTTTGGTTCAAGTCTCATAATCGACATGGAATAAAAGAAATTTGGTGTTAAAAAAAGTTGCTAAATGTAGTATAGTGTTAATGTTAATGTTAGTATCACAGTTAACGCGAGGAAAACAAAAAAACCTCTAAATAAAAAAGATAAATGAAAGATTTTATGAATTTCTTTTGATAGCGTATAGTTTCCAAAATTTCCATCCTATAAATAAGCAACCATTATAAATAAAGGGTCTTGCTATTCACACACCCCCACCTACCCTTTTGTCTATTCACACACCCCTCCAGTGTCGAGCTGTGGCTAAAGCGCGACGTTTTGGTCCGGTCAACCAGACAAAAGACTGACGGGTGTCTGACGGGTCTGTTGACCTTACCAAAACGCCAAGCTTTGGCCGCGTTTTGGTCCTGTCAACCAGCCAAAATCAAATTTTATTTATTTGATTAGATTTTCGGTTTTTAGTTCGATTAGGTTTATTTCAATTAATAACCAAAATCAAACTTAGGCTAATATTATTGCTTAGAAATACATAAAATGGATATATAAATACATGAAATGGATGTATAAATACATGAAATTGTGGTATAAAACATAAACTATATCAAAATATGAATGGTTCAGTTGGTTTCAGTTAACCGAGGGTAAAAAAAAAGTAGATAACCGATTTTCAGTTAATCTGTTTTTGGTTAATTCGGTTTTTCGGTTTTGTCTATTTTTTGTTCGATTTCAATTAATGGTTTAGTTATTGTTCACCCATAGACACTGTTAATCACGTAACATATCAATTTTTGCTAAGTTAAACAAAAAACAATAGCAATTTAATATATCTTAAAAGAGAAAGGTCGGTGGACCTTTCTCTTTTCACCCTCAACTTTTGACACATTCACATATTAAGCCTTAACTTTTGACAACCTTTCTCTTTTAACTCTCAATTTTTGACAACATTTATATAATATTAAAGACAAAGATCGGTGGATGACCTTTGTCTTTAACTCCTCAACTTTTACAAAAAAAATGCATACTTAGCCCCTATACATTTATCTCCTTTCAATTTTCATATATTACAATTCTAATCCCTTTACTTTTACTTTTTAACACCTATACTTTTAGCTCTTTCAATTCAAACTTGGCAACTTAAGCATTCACTTTTAACTATTGGTAATTGACAACTTTGATCTGCCAACTTTTTCTACTTAATAACTTAACGTCACATTTATTTTAATAGTTTTTATGATTTTAGACCATAGCGTCACACATTAATATACTTTTTTTAATCTATTTCTAACCACATTAATGTCTAAATTACTTTTACGATTTTACACGATTGTCTAAAATATTGTTACAACTTTACACTGCAATGACGTTAATTTCACGAACGTACCGTGTGTAGCAAAGTCAAAAACGTGTAATGTCACGTGCGGGCATCACATGTTAATTTCATCATTGTACGTTGTAACCACAATGCTTATATAGGTTACACTGAGTTTGATCGAATACGTCAAATACGTGTTTTATGTGGTTAACGCATCACATAATGTATCGTCAGCTATAAACAACCAAGGTGCCGCCGACGTAACGCGTTGTGTATCGCAGTTTTAACGTACATGTCGTTTTAAAATTCACGTTTCAACGTAAATGACTCACGTTTTGACATAAACTTTTTTCTCAAGCGAGTCTGGTAAAAAATAATATGTTTTCAACTTATTTTGTGTACGTTCGTAAACTGTATTTGAAAGCAAGTCGGGTCAAGTATACTACGTTTTCATTCGATGGCGATGTAATTGTTGGAAATTTTATAAATAATATTATATTATCAGTTAATATAATGATTATTTAATAATTAAGCCAAGATGAATGAGGGATCTTGTGCATTAAGTTTGTGTGTTGGAACCATAAACATGTGGGAAATTGAGCTTGTCCCACATTGGTGGAGAGATAAATCTTTTGTGGATTTATAATTAGAATTCTCTACACGAATGTATTCTTGTGTGACAACTCACACCTAGTGGTTGCTAGGAGGGTGCGAAGCACCCGACACGCGCACACGCCCGCGCCCGGGCACAGGACGGGCACGGGACCGGGACGAGGGCGATGGGCGCAATGTGGCGCTTTGAATTCTGTATTCAATATGACCTTAATTTTATTGAATTCTGTATTCAATATGACCTTAATTTTATTGAATTTTGTATTCTATACGACCGTTTATTTGGAATTCTAAACAACATTATATACAACTTGTGTGCTTTGTCTAAGACACAGAGAAATATAGAAATTCGTATGGTTCATAGCACACACACAGAATTTCCTAACTTCGCATCCCTGAGAACTCTTGTTTCAGGTATTTTTTCAGGTGCTTGGTTATCCCTGGCAGTACAATCTGCTCAGGCTATTGTACCCTGGGAAACAGACGGGTTCACCTGGGTGGCCCGAAATCTATTTTAAGGGAAGCGTGATCTTCACGTGCCTCAGTCACCATCGTTTTATGTTTTCCTTATTTTCTTTTGTAATATGTTCTTAGTTTAGTTTAAATTTCTTGTATTGTATTTCCTTTATGTTTGGTTCAGTTCTTCTTTATCTATTGTAATCAGAATATTGATAAATAAAATTCTTATTTTATTTATTTTGTGAACGGTTCTCCTCCAGTAATTTTTTTAAGTAAAGAGTCGGGTCAAATATACAGTATATATACGAGTTACTTTAACTTTTGACGCCGCCGCAACGCGCGGCGGATCAAAATCCTAGTACCATACTAAAGTTAAAGAGATTAAATGTTTGTTTTTGTGTTTTTTAAAGAAGTATTAACAAATGAAAAAGTTATAACCATTTAAAAATCACGAAGGTATTTAGTTTAAATTAAGGGGTAAAAGTGTAATTATTGTTTAAATAACCAAAAATTGAGTAAAAATGGGCAAAGATGTAAGTATTGTTTAAAAGACATATTTACCCCTAAAAATCTTTTAATATATGCATTAAGTGTTGTAATTTAAACAATTATACTTATTACTTAAAGTTTAAATTTTAAAATTGAAGAAGTAATTGTGGAATGTATTTTAATACATTATAGATTAATCCATGGACCCAAGTTAACAACAACATTCACAAGTCAAGGCTATTTGTAATATTTCGACTCTTAAAACAAACCCCTTTTGACTTGTAATCACACTTTTCCAAGAATATCTATTTCTAAAAAAAAGGTTATTTTGATATCTGCCATGCAGTCTACAATGAAGAATAGTGAACCACTACATGGAAAACATCGTGAAGCCATTGTAAACCACTAAATGCCTAATTAGCTTCTTTAAGAGAGAATACTTTTGAGAAATATGGACATTCTTTTTAAAGAAGTAAAATCTAAATATATCTCAAGACTGTCACCATTGTACATCTCTGTTTGAGGAAGCCAATATTAGTAACATGGTGATTGTTACTTTTTGTTTAAAAAAGACCACTAGTCTTCTAAATGTATTAATATTAAGTTATTTTATCATAACGAGCAATTTTCAATAATCATAAGAATATAAAGACGAACATTAATTGGAAATTTTGGTTAATACAATGTATCTTTGATACAAACAGTTTTAGAGAGAGAAAGTTAGAGAGATAAGAACAAGAACATTAGCTCCCTCAACGATAAGAAATGTCATTAACCACTTCTGTCTAAGTACAACAGCTATTAACTAACTATTAATCAGCCCATGGCTTTATAGCCTAGTGGCATCTTCGGGGTGAGATAAGACTTTCAGACTAATAGGTCTTGGGTTCGATTCCCACAAGTGGGGTTTTCATATATTTATTGGGTTTCCTCATGAATTGATGTTTAGGCATTATGCCTAGTGGAGATGGATATGCATGATCGGGTGGTTCCGCTGGTGGCACGATGATACTCCAGTGGTCCGTCAGTGATCCAAATTTTCCGTTCAAAAAAAAACTAACTATTAACCAACTATCACTATATTTGACACAACTCGTCCCTATACTATTCAATTTTACATTTTGGACCCCTTAACTACTAATCTCATAACAATACCCCTTCCTTCAACATATTTTGACCCCAAAATCAAAAGTCAAAATTAACATCTGGAAATCGCACTTTCATCTCATCCAAGTTTTCCCAAGATGCTTCAGTAACAGGCAGGTCAGTCTGTGAGAGCACCGGATCGATGACGAACATCAAACATTGCACTTGATTCAAGACATGAAGAACAATCATAAACACCAAAGATAGAAAGATGTAGAAGATGAACCCTTTATTATTGAATCAGTCATCACAGATTACACAAACCAAAGGAGTATACATCATCTACAAGCTGGTTTAGATCACAAAGATCTAAACCCTAGCTTTCTCTCACTAACACATAGTCTCTCTCTCTCTAGGATGTGCACACCAGGAGGAACAAGAAGTTAGGAGAGGTGCACAAAGCTTCTTGATCGGTTGCCCTAATCCTATACAACACATATATATAGACTAGGGACTAAACCCGGACAAAACAATCTACACAAAAACCAAACCCCTGACAAAAGTCTAGACATAAACTTGGACAAATTGTCCAAGGATAAACCATGGACTAAGTTTCAAGACATGTACAATAAAGACCCTAACAATTGGAAAGCATGCACTTATCACCCAAAGTGCATTAACAAACTCCCCCTTGATCAGTGCATGGTCTTCATGTGGTCTTGAATTCTTCATTATCGTTGACTTTAACTTGGACTTCTGCTTTGGTTGACCAGAACTGATAAGCGACAGTTACCCTGCAGGAACTGCACTTACAGTCTCCCCCTTAACTGTTGCAATCAGTTCTATCTAACACTGATATCTTCAGTCACCGGATACTGCACTTACAGACTCCCCCTTGACTGATGATATCATGGCTGCTTTCAACTTTGGCTGAGACTTGATCTTTCTGGCAGAGCACAACGATCTTCAACCCTTCTAATAAAAGACTTGCTGACGATTACTTAAGGCCGCTTTGAGAAACCCGAAGAATCCAACATCAAACACTGTAGATCCTCCCCCTCAAACTTCTCCCGAATCAAATTAACGCGAACCGACTTACAACAACATGTGAGAATATCGCTCGATACATTAATCTTTAAACTTAACCGGTAGAAGAACGAAACGTCGAATTTCCAATGCCCAACATCAAACACTTCAAATTTCGCAAAGACATGAAGTTTGGTTCGATAAGTTAATAACAAACCAAACTCCGAAAATGTACATCCACCATCTTGATCAAAGTCTACAACTGAGTGTCTAAAATCATTTCATCTCGAATCTTCAAGATCCAATCTCGTATCTTCACAAATCCACCAATTACCCGATGACTTTCGTCTCTGATCTCCCCCTCAATGTAAGAACCCCATATTTTGAAAATCCGATCAGTCACCAACTTGGAAGAGGTACCAATAAGACTAATCTTCTCTACTCTAACCGGCATACGATAAAGGCTTGACCTTCAACTAGTTACCAAACGAACAATTTGCTTCATCACGTCAACACTTGATTAAACCTCGAACAAACTTGACAAAACTCAATCATAAACTAGCTCTAACTTGCTTCATGTTTTAAACACTTCGCCACCGGTAAGATTAACACTAAGTTAATCTCAAAGATATTAAACATGAACTTGTTTTGATGTAGCACCACAGGCTTTTGATTTACAAAGAAAATAGGAACTTCAAAATTTTTACTCCCCCTTTTTCTTTGTAAACAATAAAACTGAAAAACTATGCTTCTCGGACTAAATAAACTCAAACTCGGACAATAAATAAACTATGACACCTTAAAATGAATCTCGGACTACAATGAACTTTTAAAACTCGGACCCACAAAGGGTTATGGAAACTCGGACACAATACTAATGATCAAACAAACTCGGACTAAATTTTAACCAGAAACTCGGATAAACTAAAGAAGGTAAACTCGGAATAAAAGGCACAAACTCAAAACTCAGACATCTCAAGTTCTGAAACTCGGACCTTCAAGAAATGGATTTAAAACTCAGACTTAATTTGAAACTAACAAAGAGACTCCACTAAAACTCGGACCTAATGAAGGTACTAAAACTCGGACCTAATGAAGGTTCTAAAACTCGGACCAATTTAAACAGTTTAAAGAAACTAAAACTCAGAAAACTTTAATTTATAAAACTCGGAGCTATAAAAAGTCAAGATGAAAACTCGGACCACTATCTAAAACCTAAAACTCGGACACCTCATACCTAAAAAGGAAAAGTCGGAATAGGTTGATGAGAGTGTAAAGCTCAGACAAGTTTGAGAAACTTCCAGATTATTTCCCCAGTGTGACTTCACACTGGTTCACCAAAACCCCGGAAACACAAACACAAAGTTTTAAACTCGGACAATCCTTTTTCAGATCAAAACCCTAGAACTGCAACAAGAAAAACCATCACAGCCGATGAACAGCTTCATTTTCTTCAAGTTTTATGCAGAATCTTCACGTCTTCAAGATGTTTGGAGGCAACAAACATCAAATTAAGAGCAATGGTGATTCAGAAGGCGGTTAGACCATTCTAAATCGGTAACCACGCTCTGATACCACTGTGAGAGCACCGGATCGATGACGAACATCAAACATTGCACTTGATTCAAGACATGAAGAACAATCATAAACACCAAAGATAGAAAGATGTAGAAGATGAACCCTTTATTATTGAATCAGTCATCACAGATTACACAAACCAAAGGAGTATACATCATCTACAAGCTGGTTTAGATCACAAAGATCTAAACCCTAGCTTTCTCTCACTAACACATAGTCTCTCTCTCTCTCTAGGATGTGCACACCAGGAGGAACAAGAAGTTAGGAGAGGTGCACAAAGCTTCTTGATCGGTTGCCCTAATCCTATACAACACATATATATAGACTAGGGACTAAACCCGGACAAAACAATCTACACAAAAACCAAACCCCTGACAAAAGTCTAGACATAAACTTGGACAAATTGTCCAAGGATAAACCTTGGACTAAGTTTCAAGACATGTACAATAAAGACCCTAACAATTGGAAATCATGCACTTATCACCCAAAGTGCATTAACAAACTCCCCCTTGATCAGTGCATGGTCTTCATGTGGTCCTGAATTCTTCATTATCGTTGACTTTAACTTGGACTTCTGCTTTGGTTGACCAGAACTGATAAGCGACAGTTACCCTGCAGGAACTGCACTTACACAGTCCATCGAATTAACACATCCACACTCATGTTCTTCTTAACTATCCATTTATCAATCACAGCTACTGGAGTGTAACTGAATCTGGGTTGTGTAGGCAATGGAATGATGACTGAGTGATCACCATGAGCTAACTTTAACAACGAGACAAGAAAGACTGGATGCAATTGAGCTTCTTCAGGTAAATCAAGCTTATACGCAACCTTCCCAACTCTTTCAATGATTAAGAAAGGTCCGAAGTATCTAGGCCTCAACTTGTTATGCTTTTGATTTCTCAATGAATTTTGTTTGTAATCTTGCAACTTCAAATACACCCATTGCCCTACCTCAAATTCTCTTTCTGTTCTCTTCACATCTACCTTCTGTTTCATTCGATTAGAAGCAAGAATTATGGTTCTCCTTAGTTCCTTAATAAGCTGTTCTCTTTCAATACACAACTGATCAACAGCTTCAACTATGCAATCTTTATGTATATAGGGAACAAACAATGGAGGTGGGTAGCCATACAAAGCCTGAAAGGGTGTAGTCTTGATAGCAGAATGGAAGTTAGTGTTATACCACCATTCTGCTAAAGAAAGCCACTTGAGCCATGATGTATTAGTACTTAAAGTCATAGCCCTCAAATACGCCTCAATGCATCTGTTTACAACCTCAGTTTGTCCATTAGACTGGGGATGATAAGCAATTGACATAACTAGTTGTACCCCATGCATCTTGGTAAATTCCTTCCAAAAAATTACTTAAGAATATTGGATCCCTATCACTAACAATAGTTTGAGGCCAACCATGAAGCTTGAAAACAGGATCCATAAACAATTGAGCCACTATCATTGCAGAATAAGGATGACTCAGAGGAATAAAATGACCATATTTAGTCAATCTATTGACTATCACCATAACAGAGTCTTTCCCATTCACTCTAGGAAATCCACCAATGAAATCCAATGATATATCAGAGAACACAGATTTTGGAACAGGTAGGGGTTGTAAGAGACCAGGATATGCTATATTCTCACTTTTAACTCTTTGGCAAATATCACATGTTCTAATAAATTGCCTGACCTGTTTATGCAGTCCTTTCCACTTAAACATACTTTTGATTCTCTAAGTTGTTGCATGAATTCCTAAATGTCCCCCCATTCCTGAGCTGTGATATTGTAACAATCCTAAATAAACCGACACCTCGAATGATTTCCGACACCCTAATATATTTTAAAATATCCCTATATGTCCTAAAATACACCCCATACGTGAAAACGGGCCCTGAATACCTTAAATATTATTAAATTTAATTAAAAATATGATTTTTGGGTTGAGGCGGACCGCGTAAACCCTACCCCAACCCTTACGCGGGCCGCGACAACTTAAAACCTGGCGAAACCCTGGGCCGCCACGTGGCCCAACACCCGTCAAGCCTACATAGTGACCCGGACAAGCTACGCTGTTGACCGGGTTAGACGCGGGCCGCGTAGTCCTTAGGCTACTCTTACGCGGGCCGCGAGAAAGTCGGGTTTCAGCCCTATAAATTGATTTGATCGGCCTTCAGTCGAATTCGTCCAAAAGTTTCTTTCTTTCTCTCAATTTCACATAGTGTGCATTATACTCGGGTATAATACCCCCCTAAATAGCGAAGTTATGCTCCGTTGTAAGTATTATAACCCCTGGATACGTATTAGATACGCTGCCCGATTGATCTTGGATTCCATAACGGCTGTCGTTGTTCTGCCCGACGTAGTCGTTGGAATGTCGTCTCGGGGAGGGTATTACTAATGTTAAAATGGTTTATTATACTAACACATGTGCTTTTGTGTAAATTATAGATTGTCACCAGGAAACCCTTACAGAAAATCTAAGACAGCAATGTGAGTTTATCCGCTTTTTGTAAACCTTTTTGTAAATTGTTATTACAAAACCTCACTTAATTAAATGTACATTAAGCAGTTATTGAGTATTTGTAAGAATACAATTATCATGAGTATGTTGGGGTTTTGTATACAAAATTTGTTACCACCTGGTCAAGGAGTAACAATTTCCACAAGTCGGGTCTGACAGTACCGTGGATGTTAATTGATATAACTTGGAAACAAATGTAATTGCGAGATCGCCCTCAATACTGTGCAATGATTTTTATTTAAACTTGATTAAACTGGGATTCACTCACCAGTATTTCCCACTGAAAAATGTTTTTAAAACGCGTTTCAGGTAACAAAATGTGAAAGCCAAATAGAAGGCAGCTGGACAGCACTGAAGGCTTGGAAAAGTGGCAATAAAGTTACCTAAAATAAAATAGATGTTTTTATTTAATAAAATAGGATTCATTCCTATGAAAATGTGTGTCATGCAAACTTGGGTTTTATCCCATATGTTTAATGTTATGAAAATGTGGTATTTTACTCTGATCAAATATTTCCTAACTACGATCCTGATGAAAATTTTCGCTGCCAAATTAAACAAACACGTGATACCACCGAAACTGGCTCGCGGCCGCCCGTTCCCGGGGATTAGGGTTCGGGGGTTGTTGTAACACCTGTGTCACTTCAACCGTCAAACAAATTCCAAACCAATGAAATATTGTATTTCATACTTGGGATTTGTAAAATTATGTGTATCTTTTACACATATCAACTCTTGTTTGATTTTAAGCTTTTAAATCGCTTTCTGGAGGGTTATACGCGCTCAGATGCGTAAATATAACCAGTTTAATGCAACGAACACTCCGGAATAGTGAAATAGGCTTAACATACCTTAAATAACCTATACATAACTTAGATATAAGTTTTGGAAGGTTTGGTGTGGTGAAATCAAAGTTAAATCGCTTACAGAGACTAAAGTTGACAAACTGCGAAAGTATACCAATTTGAACTGTAACAGACATTCCGGAACATGACCATAAGTTAAACACACCATAAATATCCTTTACATAGCTTAGAAATAGGCTTTGAGGGGTTTGGTGTGCTAAAATAAACTTTTGGGTCATTCAGGGACTAAAAGTGTCAAAAAGTGCACAAGTTTGCATTTTTACGCATAACTCACGTTCTGAATATATCCGGACATCCAAAAATTTATGTAAGCATGACTATATTATGCTTTAGTGTTTGGCTTGCCAAAAATCCATTCGTTTCGTCATTTGGATCGTTTTTCGCGCTTGTGCGCATTCCGTCGTAATTAAGCGAACATCGCGTTCGTACGGCCAAACGAACCAACACCCGGCATATTTTTGAGCATGTTTCATGTCCACAATGTTTAGGCAACATTTTAGGGCCTTAAAGTTGGCTTTACGGGCCTTAGAAGTGTCGGAAATGGCCTTAAACACGTGCAGGGACCAAAACTGTCAATTCTGCAAGAAGTTTGGTGATCAGACAGCCAGGCGGCCCGCCTCAGTTTCTTAACATTCTTAGGCGGCCCGCGTCAGACTCCCAGAACAGATCAGAATGAACAGTCAGCGTGTACCAGCTGTTTTAACCACAACCACACACTTGCAACTTGCATATTCAGCTGATAAACATCATTTTTAGCCACCACAACTTTCCGACACTTGTACGGATACGATTAAGGCACGATATTCGACAAACGATCTTAACGGTTACCCGAAAACTATAAATACCCCATCACCCCAACCTCATTTCTTACAAGAATTCTGATTTGAGAGCTCTAAGTTGAAACCTTTGTTTCATACCTGAGTTCTTGGATCGGGATTAGCATTCGGGGACCCTTCGTAAGTATTCTTTCGTTCTTTTCCTTATTTTTACTGCTTTTCGAGTCAGAAAGTCAAACTTTGTTTGACTTTCAGCGTTGACCAGTAATGGTCAATGCGAAGTTCGTTTGAACTTCGCAACGTGATTGTAATCACGTTGGTCATAGTCCCTTGGGACTATGCCCACTGATTACCACGTTGTCTAGGGTCGTAGGGTAGGCGATCTAATAAATCGCCTATACCTTCGAACTCGACCCATTTGGTCGATCATTAGGATCCGACCAAATGCTTTAGGTGACCTTAGTAGGTAGGGAATAACCTTCCGAGGTTATACCCTATGGTCACATCGTTTAAGTAGTTGTATGATAGGTAGTTTATATGCCTTAGGTAAATTACCAGAATACCCTTTTCATGTATAATTGGTAATTAAGCATATGTAACCTAAACTTTTGTCACATAACTGATTATGTAACATGTTTAGGCATATAACACTTGTCATAGGACTAGTTAGACGGTCCGAACGCGTTTCACGCGCACGACGCGTTAAAGTAGCATAAGCTACCTTAATGGGTCGCGATGGGTCGAAAGCACTTAGGTTAGGTTTCATTTAGTATGTAGGCTTTGTTAAACCATATGACACGAGTCTCTATACTCGTTTGGTTTACGAACCCTCATTCTATCTAAATCCTCCGATTTAGGTCCGGTTTATTAACATAGTTACCTATATTAGGTGCCGTCTGATTCCGAGATCTCTAGCATTACTTTGTGGTTATCTTTAGACATCTGAGCAATCTCAGGCGAGTACATTATTCCCCTCTTTTACTGTTTTCTAAACTGTTTTGGGGTGAAGCATGTGTACCTATCTGTTACTTTCATGTTTTCCAAAAGTATAATTGATTATACATGTTATTACTTATCTATTGACCAATTGAATGACTATCTATGATTTAAACACTGATTTCTCAAAGAACATAAAATAAATTGTTGAATTGTACTTATTTTATGTTCACCAGACCGATTGTTAGTATGATATAGCGCTATAGGATTTGACACCCCATTCCTGTTGTCATGGAATGTCTGAAACCAATTTGTTGCTCCATCCAAATAGGGATTTCCTTTGTGGTATTCCTATAGTCTCAAAGGTGTATTTTGATGCACTAGGTCTGAATGAATTCTTAAATCACACTATTAAAGTATAGTTGAATATACTCTCATGTGTGGTATTGTACAAAACCAACATATATTTATGAAACCAAAAACATAGTTTAATATGTTATTTATCACATCTAAAGCATATTTTGATATGTTATATATGAAACCAAAACATAGTTTAATATGTTACTTACAAATCCAAAGTATACTTTTAATATGCTACTATAAGGTTATTTGTTTAATCTTACATTTATTTATACAAATCACATTGAATACATATTACATGATTTACATTAGACATGAACATTTTACGTCTTGATGGTTTGGTTTGAATAAGTGATTAAGTAACGATGCGTGTGTAATATGATACAAGCATGGTGGATACGCCGCTGGTACTTCCTATATATAAGTGTTTGTATGGTATTACATATATCGCAGCGTTTATTTGAATCATTTCAGTTTGATACATATAAACATTTTATACAAATAACATACTTTTCACAAGACATTTATTTACAAACAACTTATCTTATACAAACTCATATTACATGGTTATTCATTTAATCATGCATTATTTTCTTATTATACATATCATCTGAACTCATTTATTGTTTTTCAAATAATTTACTAAAACAAATGTTTTTGGGTTAAGAGTCATGGCTACGAGGTTTACAAATTATAACCCGCTTGATTTGAGTTGGTTAATTAAGTTGCAATATTGTACTCTTTTCAAAACAAGGTTTTTAAATAAAGTATTGCAACGTCTAAACTAGCCATGATTTCGACACTCCTACCAAACCAATGTATTCGCCAGCATTTCTTTGCTGACCTCGTTTTTACACATGTTTCAGGTACTGCTTTGAAATGATTGTTGATACATGCTACATTTAGGATGGACTCGTGCCTTAACGACTTAAAAAGAGACGATAACTAGTTAACTTATGTCATGTACCCTTTGTTTCTTGTTTAAACAATGTAAACTCTCATAATTGATTGATAAAACGAAACTTTAATTGCCATGGATTTGAAACGATTAATTCTGTTACAACACTCCCCGATATTTCCGCCACGTTTTGTATGTTCTACGTGGTCGGGGTGTGACAGAAAAGATGGTATCAGAGCCAATGGTTATAGGGAATTAGGTTATTAGTAATGCTTTGACCTAGTCTATAACCTTCTTAAGACCCTAACGCGAGTTTACTTGCGTTTAGTCATAAAACAATACCGTCACCTATCCTTAGGCGACGACCACAACAAGAACATAAATTTCAAAACCGTTTTGAAAACTAATCATCTGTTCTAGGATGATTAATTACTAGGTTTTGAACCCTCTATTGTAAGGTTTTGAACCCTCTGTTATATGGTTTTGAACCCCTTTGAGTTTTCAAAATCTCGTCAAGGTTCTGGGTTTTAAATAATGTGAACACGTGCAAACTGGAAGGGTGAATGCCTGTATTCTGGGTTTTCTGTCTAGGCAAGCACTTCGTATACATCTCATCAGACGCGAGACCAGTTGTGCTTACCTGGGAATTCTTGGGATGAGTGTTCACTTATAGGCGAGCATGTCTTCGCGATACATTATTTTTGACCTATTTACTTTGATTAGTCATTGTCTCATTTGTTTGCTTTAGGTAACAAACAAATGATCGCGATTTTTTTTATGCATTCTGTGTTCATTTCCCTTGTTCCCTCCCATATCTCCTATTTTCTTCATGGTGTCTCTTCATCGCAACAAGACTCGAGTGTCCGGACCAGGTGCTACAATTGCCCAACAAATAGGCGTCGTACTCCAGAAGACCGTTGAATTAGCTATCACCATGACTCATCTCAGGGATGAAGCCGTGCAAGGGAACCGCTCCTTGGAGAAATCAATGTAACCGTCATCATCCAAATCAAATACCCTGTTACAAATGCACCCACGGTGGACGATGGAGACATTTGGTTAACATGTGTCGCTTTGCTGTTCAAAGCAAAGCAGTTGAAAACCCTGTTGCTGCTTAACCTTCAAGTTCTGCTTCATATGTCGCCTTGGCATACCTAGCGTCTCAACCTCATGAATTTTCTACCTTGTGTATCGACTTAAACACGCCTAGTGCAAGGTGTCGAATCACCTTTCGTTACACAAATTCCAAAATCCATGAAGGATCTTTCTATCCTTATAATCAGATCCTTGTGGATGAATATCACTCAAATCGGAGCCCTTAATTGAATTCTTTGTATGATTTAATACGTACATTACGATTCAATAAGGACAAAGCCGAATTCTTATTAAGATCTTTCTATCTTCATAGATAGATTCTTGAAAATGATTAAAGTACCAAATGAAATCCACGGATTGGATTCCTGGTGTGCTTTAATTATCCATGCTCAAAGACAACAAATTAAAGAATCAAGTTAACTAATTTTTGTGCTTATGTGTTTTCTTATGTGTTTTGTGTTTTATGTGATCCATCCAAATCCTCGTAGAATCTTCCATATCTCATATGAAGGATTCGTAGTAGGATATTCCAAAAAGGTACTATCTTAAATCCTTAATGGACTTCTACGTTGTAGTTAAGTCCCTTGGATTTTAAAGTACTATTCTAAAACTGGACCTCTTGAATGGTCTGGTTAAACAGACTGATTTTGAAAATCTGATAAAAAATATCATGTGATGATATAAATACAAAGATCCCTTAAGTGGTCTATTTAAGGAGATCATACGACGGTTTAGTTAAGAAGATCATATGTTGATCTAGTTAAAAAGATCGTTCGTAGATCAAATTAAAAGGACCCTTTTGTGGTCTAGTCAGGTCGCTTTATGTTTATTCAATTGATTTTTCCTCTATGCATTATGAAATGGACTGTGCGGACTGTGCAAGAGATTACGTAATTATGGAGGCCTACATAATTATGGAATTCAGTGCACAGAAACCACAGGAAATTTTGTCATGTGTTAAGACCCATAGTGACAAGAATAATGATACGGGAGAAGTCTTGGACCTTGACCGATGTCATTTTATCTTACACTCCCCAATTCTGATTTCAAGCACACACAAGTTTCCTATGATAAGTTTTCATAAGAAACGTTCTTCTGTCCATAGTTCAAAAATTTCATGTTTTACTACCACAAGGAATTCACTCTGAGGGTTAACAAATTCGATAAGATTCCTAACATGGCCCAGAGTTTTACTTAAGGGTTCAATGGATCTACTTGAAGGCGAAACCGTCACAGCTGTCTTCACAAGTTTCCTCTAGAATTAAATTTCGGGACGAAATTTCCTAAAGTAGGGGAGACTGTAACACCTGTGTCACTTCAACCGTCAAACAAATGCCAAACCAATGAAATATTGTATTTCATACTTGGGATTTGTAAAATTATGTGTATCTTTTACACATATCAACTCTTGTTTGATTTTAAGCTTTTAAATCGCTTTCTGGAGGGTTATACGCGCTCAGATGCGTAAATATAACCAGTTTAATGCAACGAACACTCCGGAATAGTGAAATAGGCTTAACATACCTTAAATAACCTATACATAACTTAGATATAAGTTTTGGAAGGTTTGGTGTGGTGAAATCAAAGTTAAATCGCTTACAGAGACTAAAGTTGACAAACTGCGAAAGTATACCAATTTGAACTGTAACAGACATTCCGGAACATGACCATAAGTTAAACACACCATAAATATCCTTTACATAGCTTAGAAATAGGCTTTGAGGGGTTTGGTGTGCTAAAATAAACTTTTGGGTCATTCAGGGACTAAAAGTGTCAAAAAGTGCACAAGTTTGCATTTTTACGCATAACTCACGTTCTGAATATATCCGGACATCCAAAAATTTATGTAAGCATGACTATATTATGCTTTAGTGTTTGGCTTGCCAAAAATCCATTCGTTTCGTCATTTGGATCGTTTTTCGCGCTTGTGTGCATTCCGTCGTAATTAAGCGAACATCGCGTTCGTACGGCCAAACGAACCAACACCCGGCATATTTTTGAGCATGTTTCATGTCCAAAATGTTTAGGCAACATTTTAGGGCCTTAAAGTTGGCTTTACGGGCCTTAGAAGTGTCGGAAATGGCCTTAAACACGTGCAGGGACCAAAACTGTCAATTCTGCAAGAAGTTTGGTGATCAGACAGCCAGGCGGCCCGCCTCAGTTTCTTAACATTCTTAGGCGGCCCGCGTCAGACTCCCAGAACAGATCAGAACGAACAGTCAGCGTGTACCAGCTGTTTTAACCACAACCACACACTTGCAACTTGCATATTCAGCTGATAAACATCATTTTTAGCCACCACAACTTTCCGACACTTGTACGGATACGATTAAGGCACGATATTCGACAAACGATCTTAACGGTTACCCGAAAACTATAAATACCCCATCACCCCAACCTCATTTCTTACAAGAATTCTGATTTGAGAGCTCTAAGTTGAAACCTTTGTTTCATACCTGAGTTCTTGGATCGGGATTAGCATTCGGGGACCCTTCGTAAGTATTCTTTCGTTCTTTTCCTTATTTTTACTGCTTTTCGAGTCAGAAAGTCAAACTTTGTTTGACTTTCAGCGTTGACCAGTAATGGTCAATGCGAAGTTCGTTTGAACTTCGCAACGTGATTGTAATCACGTTGGTCATAGTCCCTTGGGACTATGCCCACTGATTACCACGTTGTCTAGGGTCGTAGGGTAGGCGATCTAATAAATCGCCTATACCTTCGAACTCGACCCATTTGGTCGATCATTAGGATCCGACCAAATGCTTTAGGTGACCTTAGTAGGTAGGGAATAACCTTCCGAGGTTATACCCTATGGTCACATCGTTTAAGTAGTTGTATGATAGGTAGTTTATATGCCTTAGGTAAATTACCAGAATACCCTTTTCATGTATAATTGGTAATTAAGCATATGTAACCTAAAATTTTGTCACATAACTGATTATGTAACATGTTTAGGCATATAACACTTGTCATAGGACTAGTTAGCCGGTCCGAACGCGTTTCACGCGCACGACGCGTTAAAGTAGCATAAGCTACCTTAATGGGTCGCGATGGGTCGAAAGCACTTAGGTTAGGTTTCATTTAGTATGTAGGCTTTGTTAAACCATATGACACGAGTCTCTATACTCGTTTGGTTTACGAACCCTCATTCTATCTAAATCCTCCGATTTAGGTCCGGTTTATTAACATAGTTACCTATATTAGGTGTCGTCTGATTCCGAGATCTCTAGCATTACTTTGTGGTTATCTTTAGACATCTGAGCAATCTCAGGCGAGTACATTATTCCCCTCTTTTACTGTTTTCTAAACTGTTTTGGGGTGAAGCATGTGTACCTATCTGTTACTTTCATGTTTTCCAAAAGTATAATTGATTATACATGTTATTACTTATCTATTGACCAATTGAATGACTATCTATGATTTAAACACTGATTTCTCAAAGAACATAAAATAAATTGTTGAATTGTACTTATTTTATGTTCACCAGACCGATTGTTAGTATGATATAGCGCTATAGGATTTGACACCCCATTCCTGTTGTCATGGAATGTCTGAAACCAATTTGTTGCTCCATCCAAATAGGGATTTCCTTTGTGGTATTCCTATAGTCTCAAAGGTGTATTTTGATGCACTAGGTCTGAATGAATTCTTAAATCACACTATTAAAGTATAGTTGAATATACTCTCATGTGTGGTATTGTACAAAACCAACATATATTTATGAAACCAAAAACATAGTTTAATATGTTATTTATCACATCTAAAGCATATTTTGATATGTTATATATGAAACCAAAACATAGTTTAATATGTTACTTACAAATCCAAAGTATACTTTTAATATGCTACTATAAGGTTATTTGTTTAATCTTACATTTATTTATACAAATCACATTGAATACATATTACATGATTTACATTAGACATGAACATTTTACGTCTTGATGGTTTGGTTTGAATAAGTGATTAAGTAACGATGCGTGTGTAATATGATACAAGCATGGTGGATACGCCGCTGGTACTTCCTATATATAAGTGTTTGTATGGTATTACATATATCGTAGCGTTTATTTGAATCATTTCAGTTTGATACATATAAACATTTTATACAAATAACATACTTTTCACAAGACATTTATTTACAAACAACTTATCTTATACAAACTCATATTACATGGTTATTCATTTAATCATGCATTATTTTCTTATTATACATATCATCTGAACTCATTTATTGTTTTTCAAATAATTTACTAAAACAAATGTTTTTGGGTTAAGAGTCATGGCTACGAGGTTTACAAATTATAACCCGCTTGATTTGAGTTGGTTAATTAAGTTGCAATATTGTACTCTTTTCAAAACAAGGTTTTTAAATAAAGTATTGCAACGTCTAAACTAGCCATGATTTCGACACTCCTACCAAACCAATGTATTCGCCAGCATTTCTTTGCTGACCTCGTTTTTACACATGTTTCAGGTACTGCTTTGAAATGATTGTTGATACATGCTACATTTAGGATGGACTCGTGCCTTAACGACTTAAAAAGAGACGATAACTAGTTAACTTATGTTATGTACCCTTTGTTTCTTGTTTAAACAATGTAAACTCTCATAATTGATTGATAAAACGAAACTTTAATTGCCATGGATTTGAAACGATTAATTCTGTTACAACACTCCCCGATATTTCCGCCACGTTTTGTATGTTCTACGTGGTCGGGGTGTGACAGTTGTGACAGAAGGTGGTATCAGAGCTAAGCCACTGATTCACCAACAGAAGTGTTCTGCTGACATCAAATTCAATCTGTTAGGAAATAAATTATGGAAATACGTGCATAACTGTATTTATTGTTATGTGATATTTGACTATTTGTTAGTTTACAGTATGAGCAACCAAGGACCATCTGACGCGTATCGTCAATTGTCTGGTTCGCCTAGAAGCGAAGGCACCTCCTCTTCTCAGCCTGCCCTCTCAGGGTACTCTGCTGATACGGAAGAAGGAATCTTTGTGTTTAAGGCTCAGTCAGAAGAGCCATTTCCTCAGAAAAAGAGGGGATGGTTCAGTAGAGGGGCACACGAGCGTAGAAAACGTATGAAAAAGTTACAAGACCAGAGAGCACTAGCAGCAGCCAAGAGAGAGACATATGCCTATGCCCAGGACATGATCAATAGGGGTATAGCCAACATCCACATCTTAGCAACCTACAGCTGACCCTAATCTAGAACAAATGACAGTACCCCAACCACAACCACAACCTGACCAACCAATGGAAATAGAAAACCCTGAAAATCAAGTATAAATGCATGACTTCAATCCGGAAGAAATACCTAGGGTACCAGCACCAAATCCCTTAGACCCAAATTACGACCCCTGGTGGGATGACGTTAGGGACTATGTGCAACGTTACCCGATACATGAAGACATGCCCATGCCAAACATAGGAGCCTACCCAGGTTTGGACCCTTTAGATCCCTATTACAACGATGAATACATTAGGGAGATTTTAGAAGATCCTTACCGATTCCAGGCACCTACACCTCCATACCAGGAACCCGCACCCCAGATTCCGAACCCAGTCCTAGAACCTGCACCCCCAATGAGTGCAGAAAACATAAAAGAACTTAGGACATTTAGTGAGGAAATTTTAGAGAGCAGTGAAAGAATGAGACAGGTGGGAGAGCGACTCGTCTGGAAGTACGACGAGCGCAATATGGATTTTTGGATGAATCCATATCCATGAATGTGATGGTGGAGACGGTAGTAATAATAATAATAAATAGTAAAATAATATAATATGTGTGTATGTGTATGGAAAAAAAAACTACTGATGCCTATTACTAGTAGTGTAACTTTAAATTTCAGTCAGTATTGTAATTTTTATTTCAGTACTAGTGTGTAATAGATGCATAGTATATGAAAATAGAGTAAGTCGCAATGATCGACGCTTTTGACCAAAATACGTGTCATGTGATTGACTATATTGAATATTTTTTCGTGATATTAATATGTGATAACTATTTAAAATTCAGATGGCCGACGAAGGAAATCAAGGAAATCTGAATAACGATAACCAGAGTAACATTAACTTGGTTAATGAGAATCCGAGCATCAATAACAATGGAAACCAAATGGATAATAGTGCTATCCAACACATAGTGGCACAAGGAATTATAGATGCAATGCCATTTATTCTTTAAACGGTTCAGGAAGCGAATAATAAAAGTAAACATAGCAGTAAGCGACCAATTGAACCAGAACACAGCGTGAACAATGGACCTGTATTTCAAGCGCCCATTCCTAAAAGAAGAAGAACCATGCCTTATGGTTGTTCTTACAAAGAATTCTGGTCCTGCAAACCAATAGAATTCTCGGGCAATGAAGAACCCATTGCAGCTCTACGCTGGATAGAAAAGACTGAGGCTGTTTTAAAAATTAGCAAATGTGCGGAAGAGGACAAGATAATGTTTGCTTCCAATCTATTTAAGAATTCAGCCTTAGAATGGTGGAACACTATCCTTCAGTCCAGAGGAAGTGATAGGGTTTATAATATGGAATGGGAGGAATTTAAGAATATGGTAGAAAGGAAATTCTGCCCTCCTAATGAAAAGGAACAAATAGCAAACAAATTCCTAAATCTTAGGATGAATGGAGTGGATAGTAAGGGGTACACAAAGTTATTCTTTGAATATGCTAGAATAGTACCAACCCTTGCATCACCTGAACCGGTATTAATCTCCCGTTACATCTGGAGATTAATTGGAGAGATTAGACATGTAGTTAAGGCAGCTAGACCTCAAACTATAGAAGAAACTGTAGAACTAGCCAACACCTTGACAGATGAATTAATCCGTACTAGAGAAGAAGACCAGAGGAGAAACCTAACCCAAAAGCTTACCCAGGAATTCCGTTATGGTAATTCCAACCGTAGGAATATAGGTTCTACCTCTGCACCATACTGCAAGGTCTGCAAGAAAAAGCATTCGGGAAAATGCTCCATTCCCTGCAATTTCTACAAGATGCCAGGACACAGGGAATAAGATTGCAGGAGGAAATCCAGTAATGGACTGTGCTTCAACTGTGGAGAAAAATGTCATATCAAGCCGAACTGTCCAAAACTAGCTCCAGCCACGAACAACAAGAACGCTAAAAATGCTAGAGCATTTGTTCTGACAGCAGATGAAGCCAAGATGATTCCGGACGTGATAGCCGGTACGTTTTTAGTTAATGATGTCTTTGCTAAAGTATTATTTGACTCTGGTGCAAACCAAAGTTTTATTAATACTTCATTTTACAAACTTCTTAATCAACCATTAACTAAACTCTCACAAGAATGTCTAGTAGAGACAACAAATGGAGAAACTGTTAGGATTTCTGAAATCTTGCAGGGAGCAAGAGTAGAAATTTTAAATCAAAAGTATATTGCAAACCTGTATCCCATGAATCTAGCAGGATTTGATATTGTATTAGGAATGGATTGGCTAATAGCCAATAAAGCCAGTATTTTATGTGATCAAAAGTCAATTCAAGTAAATTCACCAAAAGATGAAAAGATCACAATTAAAGGAGATAAACCATCTAGATCCACGAAATTCATCTCTGTGATGAAAACTGCAAGTTATATAAGAAAAGGATCTATAGTGTATTTGATTTCTATAATCACTAACACTAAAGGAAAAGAACTAAAACATTCCAGTAGTGTCCTGGTTTTCAGATATATTTCCAGAAGAATTACCAGGACTACCGCCAGAAAGGGAAGTTGAATTCAGAATTCATCTACTGCCAGGAACGGCACCAATTGCCAAAACACCTTACCGTTTGGCACCCACCGAAATGCAAGAACTAAAGAAACAATTAGACGAATTGTTAGAGAAAGGATTTATACAACCAAGCTCGTCGCCATAGGGAGCACCGATTTTATTTGTTAAAAAGAATGACGGATCAATGCGTATGTGCATTGACTACCGTGAATTGAACAAGGTCACGATTAAGAACCGGTACCCATTACCAAGAATCGATGATCTGTTTGATCAATTGCAAGGAGCTCGATTTTTCTCTAAAATCGATTTAAGGTCAGGATATCATCAATTAAAGGTACAGGAAGTGGACATTCCTAAAACCGCATTTAGAACAAGGTATGGTCATTATGAATTTACTGTCATGCCATTCGGTCTAACCAATGCCCCAGCCGCATTTATGGACATGATGAACCGAATATGTAAGCCATATTTGGATAAATTCATAATTGTTTTTATAGATAATATTCTAATTTACTCTAAAAGTAAAGAAGATCATGCAAAACATTTGCACGCACTTTTAAGTCTATTAAGAAAGGAAAAGTTTTACGCTAAATTTTCAAAGTGCGAGTTTTGGTTAGAGAAAGTACAATTTCTTGGACACTTAGTTAATTACGAAGGAATTCATGTAGATCCAACAAAGATCGAGACGATTACCAAATGGAAAACCCCTGAGTCACCAACCGAGGTTAGAAGTTTCCTAGGATTGGCCGGATATTATAGAAGATTTATTCGAGATTTTTCTAGGATAGCCATTCCTTTAACTAAATTAACCCGTAAATCCATTAAGTTTGAATGGGGACCAAAACAAGAAGAAGCATTTAGAATTCTTAAGCAAAGACTAACCCATAAACCCATACTAGTGTTACCAGAAGGAACTGAAGACTTTGTAGAATATTGTGACGCTTCCAAACTAGGTTATGGATGTGTGTTGATGCAACGCCAAAAGGTTATAGCATATGCGTCTCGACAACTTAAGAATCATGAAGCGAATTATTCAACCCATGATTTGGAATTAGGAGCTATAATTTTTGCCTTTAAAATTTGGAGACATTATCTTTATGGTAGTAAGTTTACCATATTTACTGATCATAAAAGTTTAAGGTATGTTTTCGGACAAAAAGAGTTTAATATGAGACAAAGACGCTGGATGGAAATGCTTAGTGATTATGATTGTGATATCCAGTATCATGAAGGAAAAGCAAATGTAGTGGCAAATGCTTTAAGCCGGAAGTATCACGAAAAGCCAAAAAGGGTACGTTCTCTTAAATTAAATCAGCAAGTATATTTAAATGATCAGATAAGAGAAGCACAAGAATCAGTAATCAAGGAGGATACTGAAAAATTAAAAGGTATGCTAAAGGAATTAGAACAAGGAACAGATAGAATTTGGAGATTCCATAAGAAGAGAATGTGGATACCTAAATTAGGAAACCTGTGTCATCGTATATTAGAAGAAGCCCATAAATCTAAGTATACAATGCATCCAAGAAGTGATAAGATGTACCAGGATTTAACAAAGAATTTCGGGTGGATAGGAATGAAAAAGGACATAGCAACCTATGTTTCTAAATGTTTAACTTGTTCACAAGTTAAAGCTGAACATCAGAAACCCTCAGGTTTGTTACAACAACTAGAAATGCCAGTGTGGAAATGAGAATTGATAACAATGGATTTTGTTACTAAATTACCCAAAACAAGAAAAGGAAATGATACAATTTGGGTGATTGTAGATAGGCTAACCAAGTCAGCTCATTTCCTACCAATGAAAGAAACTTTCAGTATGGAACAGTTAGCTAAATTATATGTAAATGAAATAGTTTCATTACATGGAATACCTTTATCAAGCGTTTCTGATAGGGATAGCCGTTTTACTTCTCATTTTTTGTCAAGTTTCCAAAAAGCAATGGGAACAAAGTTAAATCTAAGCACAACTTATCATCCTCAAACGGACGGACAAATCGAAAAGACAATTCAGACAATGGAGGACATGCTTAGAGCTTGTGTAATTGATATCGGAAGTAATTGGGACAATCACTTACCTTTAATAGAATTTTCTTATAATAATAGTTATCACACTAGTATCAATGCTGCACCATTCGAAGCACTTTATGGACGAAAGTGCCGAACCCCAGTCTGTTGGGCAGAAATTGGGGAAAAGCAACTATCTGGACCTGAGATAGTGCAGGAAACAACTAACAAGATTATTCAAGTCAAGGAACGACTAAAAGCAGTACGTGATCGACAGAAGAGCTATGCTGATAACCGACGCAAACCATTGGAATTTCAAGTAGGAGATAAAGTGTTGTTGAAAGTTTCTCCTTGGAAAGGAGTGGTAAGATTCATCAAAAGAGGGAAGCTAAGTCCCAGGTATGTTGGACCTTTTAAGATTATTAAAAAAATAGGACCTGTAGCCTATCAGTTACAACTGCCAGAGGAAATGACAGGAATACATGATGTATTTCATGTATCAAATCTCAAGAAAAGCTTAGCCGATGAATCGCTGATGGTACCTCTTAAGGATATAGAGGTAAATGAAAAACTCAAGTTTGTAGAAAGGCCTCTACAAATTTAAGACAGGAAAATCAAAAACCTCAAACACAAGAGACTAGTTCTGGTCAAAGTGAAGTGCGACTCCAAAAGAGGACCTGAGTACACATAGGAGCTTGAATCAGAAATGCAAAAGAAATATCCACACCTATTCCAGTAGATCTCGCGGACGAGCTCTAAACCTAGGTGGGGAGGATGTAACAATCCTAAATAAACCGACACCCTCGAATTATTTCCGGCACCCTAATATATTTTAAAATATCCCTATATGTCCTAAAATACACCCCATGCGTGAAAACGGGCCCTGAATACCTTAAATATTATTAAATTTAATTAAAAATATGATTTTTGGGTTGAGGCGGGCCGCGTAAACCCCACCCCAACCCTTACGCGGGCCGCGACAACTTAAAACCTGGCGAAACCCTGGGCCGCCACGTGGCCCAACACCCGTCAAGCCTACATAGTGACCCGGACAAGCTACGCTGTTGACCGGGTTAGACGCGGGCCGCGTAGTCCTTAGGCTACTCTTACGCGGCCGCGAGAAAGTCGGGTTTCAGCCCTATAAATTGATTTGATCGGCCTTCAGTCGAATTCGTCCAAAAGTTTCTTTCTTTCTCTCAATTTCACATAGTGTGCATTATACTCGGGTATAATACCCCCCTAAATAGCGAAGTTCTGCTCCGTTGTAAGTATTATAACCCCTGGATACGTATTAGATACGCTGCCCGATTGATCTAGGATTCCGTAACGGCTGTCGGGGAGGGTATTACTAATGTTAAAATGGGTTATTATACTAACACGTGTGCTTTTGTGTAAATTATAGATTATCACCAGGAAACCCTCAGAGAAAATCTAAGACAGCAATGTGAGTTTATCCGCTTTTTGTAAACCTTTTTGCAAATTGTTATTACAAAACCTCACTTAATTAAATGTACATTAAGCAGTTATTGAGTATTTGTAAGAATACAATTATCATGAGTATGTTGGGGTTTTGTATACAAAATTTGTTACCACCTGGTAAAGGAGTAACAATTTCCACAAGTCTAGTCTGACAGTACCATGGAAGTTAATTGATATAACTTGGAAACAAATGTAATTGCGAGATCGCCCTCAGTACTGTGCAATGATTTTTATTTAAACTTGATTAAACTGGGATTCACTCACCAGTATTTCCCACTGACAAATGTTTTTAAAACGCGTTTCAAGTAACAAAATGTGAAAGCCAAATAGAAGCCAGCTGGACAGCACTGAAGGCTTGGAAAAGTGGCAATAAAGTTACCTAAAATAAAATAGATGTTTTTATTTAATAAAATAGGATTCATTCCTATGAAAATGTGTGTAATGCAAACTTGGGTTTTATCCCATGTGTTTAATGTTATGAAAATGTGGTATTTTACTCTGATCAAATATTTCCTAACTACGATCCTGATGAAAATTTCCGCTGCCAAATTAAACAAAAAGGCGATACCACCGAAACTGGCTCGCGGCCGCCCATTCCCGGGGATTAGGGATCGGGGGTTGCGACAGATATATCCCAATAACATCATTTTGTAAGACTGCATCCTTACTAATGACCACTCTATTCCCCTTCAATAACAACTCCCCATCCCACTTTTAACCAGGAACATCTTCCCCTCTAGATATCCTCTCAATCTTCTATAAGAGTGCAGGATCCTGTAGCCAAGATTCTTTGATTCTTTGTAGTAAGAAGTATCCAAAGTGGACAATGAAATAGTAAACAATGCAGGACCGGATACCCTGGATAATGCATCTGCCACCTGATTATCTATCCCCTTCTTATACACTATCTCATAGTTATAACCCAACAATTTAGAAAGCCAGGCATGCTGAAGATGTGTAGTTAACTTCTGTTCCATCAAATATTTCAGACTTTTCTGATCTGTTTTGATGATAAAATGGCCATTGGACAAATAATGATGCCAATGCTTGACAGCATAGATAATAGCCAATAATTATTTTTCATACACTGAATATTCCTGATGTCTTGATTACAAAGGTTTACTTATAAAAGCTAAAGGATGATTGTCTTGCATAAGAACAGCACCAATGCCTAATGCTGAAGCATCAGTTTCTAAGACAAAGGTTTTATCAAAATTAGGTAATGCCAACACAGGTGGTGAACAAACAGCCTCCTTCAACTTTTCAAAAGCTAATGTAGCTTCTTCAGTCCAAACAAAGCTATCTTTTTTAAGCAAAGAGGTTAAGGGTTTAGCTAAAATACCATAAGATTTGATGAATCGCCTGTAATAACCTGATAACCCCAAAAATCCTCTAAGCTGTTTGACATTTGTAGGAATTGGCCACTTCAAAACTACCTCTATTTTCTTCGGATCAGTAGCAACACCTTCTTTAGAGATAATGTGGCCCAAATACTCAACAGTGGCACCCCCAAAATCACATTTTGACAGTTTAGCATACAATTGATTGTTTCTCAATACTTCCAGTGCTGCCCTTTAATGTATCACATGCTGATCCAGTGAGTGGCTGTAAATCAGTATATCATCAAAAAACACCAGCACTGATTTCCTCAAAAATTGTTTAAAAGTGCGATTCATTAAAGACTGAAATGTTGCAGGGGTATTAGTTAAGCCAAAAGGCATAACTAAGAACTCAAAATGTCCCTCATGAGTTCTAAATGCAGTCTTATGCACATCATCTGGAAACATCTGAATCTGATAGTACCCTGACCTCAGGTCCAACTTAGAGAAAATCACAGCCTTTCCCAACTCATCCAACAACTCTTCTATTAAAGGTATTGGGTACCTATTCTTTACTGTAGCATCATTAAGCTTCATGTAGTCTATACACATTCACCATGATGCATCCTTTTTCTTTACCAACACAACTGGGGTTGCAAATGGGCTGAAACTACCCTGAATTACCCTAGTGTCCAACAATTCCTTAGTCATTTTCCGTTTATATCTTTCTTCGCAGCTTGATATCTATATGGTTTCTGATTAATAACCACTGTCTCATCTTTCAAACTTATCTTGTGATCAAAAGGACTAGCAGGTGGCAATGTAGAAGGAATTGCAGATACATCCTCAAATCCTTTATCAAAGCCTGAATAGCTGGATACTCTTCACTTTTTGTAACCACTTATTTGTGTTGGAACTGATCAGTCTTTCCCTCCTGTTGTAAACTAAACAACTGAGACTGCACAATCTGATTTCCCTGGGAACTTAGTAGTTGATCCATCAACTCATTAGAACACAATGAAACTTTATTGGTATTGCTTCCTTTCAATTGATAAATCTTATCATTAACTTTGAAATGCATAGTCAACTCTTGGAAATTCCATACTAAGTCCCCTATTGGTGATAACCATTGAACCCCCAAAACCATATCATAAAATGGCAACACTAGTATATTCGTTTTCATCCATAAACCTTGCATATGCCATTGAAATCCTGAACACATCTTTGCACACATTAACTGTGACCCATTAGCCACCCCAACCTACATACCCTCAATGCTTTGTAAAGGGCAGTTTAGCTTCATGGCTAACTTTTCATCTATAAAATTGTGAGTAGAACCCGAATCAATAAGAATTTGTAATGGCTTGGTACCTAAATTTCCTACCACTTGCATAGTAGAAAATGATGGAATTCTAGTGAGAGCATTAATAGAGATGAGGGGATCATTCAATGTGGTATCGATAACCTGCTCATGCACCATGGTATCAACAGGTTGTTCCTCCTCCAAATTCTCCTGTTAACATTCATCCTCTCCACTCCAAACCTCTAACACATACAACTGCTTATTAGGACATTTGTAAGCAAGGGTAAACTTACCATTACACCAGAAACATTCCCCTTTTGCCCTTTTATTCTCAATTTCCTTACTAGAAAGTCGTTTAGTGGTAAACTTCTGATTTGCTAGTGGATTGGGTAACAAGGGTAGATGGGAAGTATTAACAGGTGGTTTAAAGTTGAAATGGGTTTAGGGTTGTGAACAAAGTTAGATGATGTAGGTTTAGGATTGAATGAGGTTCTATACTGGGTTTTAACTCAATCATTAGCCAACTTTTGTTTCTTTGCCAACATATATGCTTCTTTCATAGTCTTAGGGTCAAACATACTAACTGGACCCCCCAACTCAGGTTTAAGACCTCTAATGAAAAGACTAATTACATATTCTTCCGCAATTGTAACCCTTAACAAATTCTCATCAAACTCATCACAATATGCTTCTAATTACCCATTTTGGACAGTAGCTAATAACAAACCCATTGCATCTTTAAACAGTTGAGTAGAGAACCTATCTATTATGGTTCTAGCATATTCTGCCCAAGATCTAGCAATAGATCTAGTCTTAACAAAACTATTATGCCATTTCGTAGCCTTACCTTCCAAATTGATGACTGCATAACGAACCTTGTAATTTTCTGGTGTATCATCCACATCAAAAAAATGTTCACATTTACACACCCATTCTTCAACATCTTCTGACCCATTATACTTCGGAAATTCAATCTTTCCCAACATGAATAGTCTATCAATAGACTTATTGATCATTTCTTGATTAGTTGAAGTACCAGTATCATTTGAACTGGTTTGATTGGCCAATTTTTCCAACAACTTCTTAATGTCAGAGAAAGTATGCTCTGTTTTTTCCATGAAAGCAATGAGTAATGAGGTTGTATGATCTTTCAACGTTTTTTTCAATTTCAGCTTGACTCCGAGTAGTCGTCATATCGAATTTGTCAATTGATTATTGAATTGATGAAATCTGAATGGAATTTGAATTAGAATTGATCGAACAATGAACAATCGTGAATCGAAATGAACGGAATCAATCGAACAAATGATTGATTCTAATAAATTGAACGAACAAATCAATCGAAAAATTGATTGATTTTAATGAATTGAACGCACCAATCGATCGGTAATGGAGCTTCCGAGGATCGGAGAGCTCTGATACCAATGATACAAATAGTTTTAGAGAGAGAAGAACAAGAACATTAGCTCACTCAACGATAACAACTGTCATTAACCACTTCTGTTTAAGTACAACAACTATTAACTTACTATTAACCAACTATCACTATACTTGACACAACTCGTCCCTATACTATTCAATATTACATTTTGGACCCCTTAACTACTAATCTCGTAACAATCTTTAAAAAATTATGTTCTACTATATAATTAAAATATCAAAAAAGGATTAACTGAAAAAGTAGAAGTTAGAACAATAACGACAACCAAAATTAATTATATTAGTCATATATGAAAAAAGAACTGTTTGCAATGATATGACCTATAGGTTGGTTTATTTATAAAACTTGGGCCCATTTAGTAGATACAAAAAGTATAATCTTCAACTATACCATTATAAATCAACTTTTTAAAATGTCTAATACTAAGGCTAGTGGATATGGTGATGGACCATCCTTGGAGGATGATCCGCCACGTAGGCGCCACGTCATAGTCCTCCCAAGGATGGTCCATCCTCCAAAACTAGAAGACATGGGAGGATGGTCCTAGTCATAGTCCTCCACCACTTTTATGTTTTTTTTTGTTTTTTTTAATCTTCAACTTTTTTTTAACATTTAACAAATAAAGTAACAAAATATTTTCATTAATATTAAAAAACATTACATAAACTTAAAAAAATATTAAACTTAAAAAAATAAATTTAAAAAAAATAAACAAAAAAAAAATAAACTTAAAAATATCCTAATATATTAAAATAAGCTACTAGTCTTCGTCTTCCATGTCGTGGCCGGGTTCGTTTTGAGCGTTGTTCCAAATGTACTCCACCAAGTCCGCTTGTAGGTTATGATGTGTGTACTCGTTACGTAGAGCGAACATGTTCAAATCTTGTTGTTCCGCACTAACTGGAACAGAATTTCCAGTAGACGCGTTTTCGTCGTACTCGCATATCGCTCTACCTTCATCTTCAATGACCATGTTATGAAGGATGATACAAGCGTACATAATGTGTTGTAACCTCTTTGGTGTTTGCGAACGTGCTGGATTTTCAATGATGTGCCATTTTTTTTGTAGAACACCAAAAGCCCGTTCAATATCTTTTCTCGCACCCTCTTGATACTTCGCAAACTTTTTTCTTTTGTCGTCTGTCGGGTGCGGAATAGTTTTAACGATTGTCGAGTACTTTGGGTATATATCCCATCGGCTAGGTAGTAACCTCGCCTGTATTCCACCCCCGAAACTGTAAAGCTTGTGTCTGGACCTGTACCCGCCACTACATCCTCAAATATCTGTGACTGGTATATGATGTTAAGGTCATTGAGCGAACCAGGTAGACCAAAAAAAGCATGCCAGATCCAGAGATCCTGTGACGCAACCGCCTCTAGAATAATAGTCGGATGTCCATGATCCCCCCTAGTATACTGACCTTGCCAGGAAACTGGGCAGTTCTGCCACGGCCAGTGCATGCAATCAATGCTCCCGAGCATTCCTGGGAAACCATGTCTCTGTTCGTGTGCTTGATATAATTTTTGAACGTCGTTTGCGTTCGGTTTCCGCAGGTATCGCTTGCTATACAATTTGACAACCCATTCGCAAAACTTGTGCAAACATCGACGTGCGGTTCTTTCAGACATCCTAATATACTCGTCTAATGCATCGGGTGCGTAACCGTACGCAAGTTGGTGAATGGCCGACGTACATTTTTGTAAATTACTGAAACCCCTTTGCCCCCTAGCGTCGTTTCGCAATGTAAAAAACGGATCAGACTGGGCCATGTCGCCTGCAATACGTAAAAACAGTGGACGACTCATGCGGAACCGACGTCGAAAAATCTCGGCTGGGTACACGGGTTCGTCGGCAAAATAATCGGCTACTAGTTTATCGTGGCCGGCTATAAATTTAAAACGAAACATAAATGAAATTAATTATAAAATACATTTTCAAATCTATATAAAACATAAGGAAAAAAAAAGTAAAATACCTTCTTGGTCTCGGTTATATTTTGCTCGTCTAGTTAGACGTTGGGACGACTCTTCATCAGCCGCCATGAAGACCTGAGCCGCGTTCATAATCATGTTGTGCATAATACCATCCTCTTCCGAAGATGATGAATACCACGCAGATGAAGACGATGAAGACATAGAAGAAATTGAAGAAATGGGAGAAGGTGAAGACATGATAATTTTTGAGCGAAAGATGGGGTGGTAGCGGGTAAAAAATGGTATAAAATATGATGAGTTTTTATAAGGGAATTTTGGGGTAACTTTATAGAATAGTAACCAAGTTTTCTATATGTTTCACTAAAGCCACTCAATCTTTTTTTGTCTCTCAAAAGTCACTCAACTTTCATATGATGTTCCAATAATGCGCAATTACTAGGTTACCAGGTTACCTTGATGACGTGTCAGGTAACATATTTTTTTTTTTTAATTTTTAATGCTTGCGTGGATTAAAAATGGTGAGATGGCTTTTTAAGTAAGAATATAAATATAGTTTTTTTTTCTTTAGTCATAAAATATAACATTTTTTCATTAAATCGATTTTTTAACTAATCAAACCTGCAAACCCTTTTCGTTTCCATCTGATCATATTGAAACCATATTTTATTCATTAAACACATGTTTCATTCATCAAATCACTAGAAAACATATAGAAACCGATTTGGTTTTTGAAATTGAATCTGAATCTTCGATGAACATATAGGTTTTTATTTAGGATACGCTGATTTTTTAGAACAAATTGTTTGGGACAGTTGGTAAATCCAAAATTTCTAAATTGTTATTAATTAAAATAATTAGTATATCATTAATTATATATCCACATAAGCATTATGACCTTACACATCATCATGGTAACCTTGTAACCTGCTAATTGCATAAGATTGAAACACTAAATAAAACTTCAATGATTTTAGTAAGACAAAAAAAAGATTGAATGACTTAGTTGGAACACATTGAAAACTTGATTACTTTATAAAAAAGGGAAGAGTGGTTATAAAATGTGAGAGAGATGGGGTGGTAGTGGGTGAAAAGTTGTGAGAAAAATGGTTAAAGAGGTGAGTATTTATAAAAATGGAAGTGAATTGGGGGATTTTTTGAATTATAGCCGTTATTTAATTAATATAAATTCTGAAATTAATTTTTTTTTTTTCAAACGGTAATATGTCAGAATGGTCCCCACATGTTTTGTCATTTTGTGCGCGTCGAGAACGTCGGATTTCAGCCGTTGAGGACGCGACGTGGGGGGGGGGGGGGGGGGGCGGCACGGTGTTCCCTCCGTCGCCGGACCGGGACGGTATGGGGACGACCCCCATACCGAGTAGCCTTAACACCTGTATTTCAAATAGTCGCTCCCCCTTAGTCTGCAAAAAATACATTTGTTCATAGAAAGTTAGACTGCTACATGACATCTTTCCACAATGTCGTGGCCTAGATTGTCCCAAAATGAAATTTGTATGGAAAGACTGACTATTAGTTGTCTTTTCACTAGTTTAAAAAATGTTCTATTTTTACATACTCTGACTAGTCTTTCAAGTCTTACCCATTTGTGTATCCATTACACTATATATACTAATTAATGCGTCTTCCTTTATACTCTACCTTATCCATTTCACTATACTAATGCGTCTTGCTTCCTACTTAAAATAGATCACACAAGAACGGTATTATCTGGTTACCGTAGATTGTCCAAGAAACCTTACAAACATCATCTTGTAAGATAGTCCAAACTTGTTCGATGGTCCAAACATCATCTTGTTACAAATCTTTTACGAGAGAGATATTATATCATATAAAGAACTAATTATCAAATAGAAAAAGTGTATTTAGATATTACTTAAAAAAATAAACATACAAACAAAAATAAAAAGGTATTACCGGGAATATGAAGTCAAATTTCGTTTGACAATTTTGGCACAAACTAATGGAAAGATGGTTTTAGGTACAAGTCTATCTAATACGTTAACGTTGTTGTTTGTTGGGGTTGAACAAGATGGTTGATGACAGTGCTTGCTTGATGCTGTTTTTTTGGTGTGTGTTGGAACGTCATTATCGATCACGGTTCACAAACAAAGAAAACATGAGTTGCGTTTCAAAGGATATAACCTATGTCCATATCTTAACCAATACATGAGCTACAGTCTTCAAGATTACCATACGTATACAATAGTATTCTAATATTATTTTTGCTATTAATTTAGCGAGCTACAAACATTTGAAGATATGAATCTCAAAAAGTTATAAATCTAATAAAGGAGATGGGGTGACTGTAGATGAAAGAACATGTGAGTGGTGGTGGCGGAGGGTATGATGGGTGTTTTGTATCTTTTTGCAGAAGTTGATAGAGAAATCGGGATGTATATTGAGATCATCATTTCATATCAAGTCCCAACTGCTCCTTTGGCTTGGACAACATATTTTATGGACCCCTACACTCACTCATTGCACCTATGACCTTCCCCCATCACTTTTCATCTAATCTTTGGTTGGTTTACTTAAAAAACATCATAAACATTTTAAAAATAATTATTTTATTTGTAATAGTATAGTTGAAGCTGATTTGAGAGTTACTATTCACGCATCCATCCACTCTATCTCTCTCTATATATAGATATAGAGAGAGATGGAGTGAAAAGGGTGTGAGAATAAGAATTTAAGGATGTGTAAATAGAACAAGCCGTTGATTATACTATACATGTATTATTTGGACGCAAGTCTTATAGAGGTGGCGGCTTTCAACTGTAAACGAATGTCCATTACAAGATTAAAGCGAGGAGATTAAACCCACAAATTATATGTGGGTTAAACATAGAGGGAAACTAAATTCTTTTGTTTGAGAGGATCGGTGTAATTTCAACTTTTAGTGTCGCTCTAATTTCACTTTTTTTTTCAAGATTTAATGTTGGCAGTTTTCCATAATTATAACTAGAATTACTTTGGTTGCCACATGCCAGTATATCTTTCATATTTTGCAGTTATTATTATTATTTTTTTGTGATATCTAAAATATATAGTTGATGAAAATGATATCATAACAATACATTATATCATCTAATTTTTTTGGTTAGCTACAGAAGTTTAAAAATCATCATGACCAATAAAAAATGATTAAATAAGTGTATAGTTGAAGTTGATTATTCTTTTTGTATTTAGTTGAACCCATGTTTTATATATAAACTAAACTAGCAAAGCCATATTATTCAAACAGTTCTTTTTGTTTTCTTTCAAAATTTAAGGTTTGGTACAATGACTAAATTTTCAACTAGACAACTAAAATAAAATTTGGTTGCGGGTCTTTTTTTCAGTTTCTTGCAGTTAATCCTTTTGTGATATCCAAAATTAAATAGTTGATGAAAAGGATTTCTTTACACAATACATTAAATCATCATAAACATTTTAAAAAAGTTGATTTATAGCAAGGTCAAATTGTTGCAATCATTTATTTTTTTCTTTAAAGTTTAAGGTTGGTAATTTCCAATGACTAAATTAACACCTAGAATATGTAAGAATAAAATATAGGGGTGTGTGAACAAAATAACCCTTTGCCGCTCGGTATCATTGCCATTAGACAGTGATTAAGTATTTGTAATTCTACAATTATCGTCGATATGTTGGGGTTTTGTATACAAAATTTGTTACTACACTGTGAGTAGTAACATGACCACAAGTCGGGTTGACAGTACCGTGGATGGTAATTAAGGTAGAATAATAAACAAATGTAATTGCTGATTGCCCTCAATACTATACAAGGATAAAATCTGTCTTGATTAAACTGGGATTCACTCACCAGTATTTTCCACTACAAAATGTTTTTAAACGCGTTTCAGGTAACAAAATGTGAAAGCCAAATAGAAACCAGCTGGAGAGCACTGAAGGCTTGGAAAATGTGGCTATAAAAGTTACTTAATAATAAAAGATGTTTTATTCAATAAAATAGGATTTATCCCTATAAACATGTTGTAACAGAAACTTGGGTTTTACCCATGTGTTTATTAATATAAAAGTATAACACCCCGTGTTTCGAAAGTCAAAGTCAAAGTCAAAATTGAAGTCAAAGGGAGACAAGATTGCTAATTACGATCTGTCACTCCTTGCTCAATTCATGTTTTGACTTCTTTGACTTGTAGATAGACTTTTTATGCTTTTACGTTAGTTGGATTATGTGGAGTATTTGTTAATAATCGAGGTTTACTCGCTGTTTATCGATATTTATCGCATGTCTTATCGCTTTATCGCTTATCGCATCGCAACGCTCAACACTCGAATCGAAACTACAAAACTCGTCGCGCGAATCACTCCAATCGAGTGGCCAGCCAATCGAGCTGCCACCCGATCGAAGTGCCACTCGATCGAGCTGCCACCCGATCGAGGTGCCACTCGATCGAGCTGCCCCCGAACGGGTTACCACCCGATCGACCAGCCACTTACTCCCTTTTCCTTTTATGGAAACCCTATAAATACCCACAAATGTCAACCTCACTTGATGTTAACAGCTCTCTCCCTATCCACTCGTTCCAGCCACTATTTCTTCAGATCTCTCACGATTCTTGTAAGTTTTCAACCTAAATCTTGTACTTTCTTGATCTACACGCACTCCTACACCTTTCTATCTTTTGAATCTTAACTTTTAACCGTGAAATCACTAGATTTGAGGTGTTCTAGGATGATGTCATCATGGTGTTCTTATGAACTTCGTGTTTTGGCTTCAATCCACCAAGAACAACTTAGATCTGAACGATTTCCACACAAATAAGCAAAGATCTTTCATAGATCTGAGCATATTCATGATGAAAAGGATTGAAAGATGGTTTTCCAACCTTCTTTCAACTCTTTTACACTCAATACACTCAAAACCGATGGAATCGGAGCTTGTTCTAACCTTCTACTCTTTCTTGTGATGTGTTGGTTCAAGATCTGGATTCTATCCACGAGGTTACCGATTTCGGGTTAAACATGAAACACCGTCTCGAATAGTTAACTGGTCGGACGAGGGTGGTTCCTGCCCGATCGGGTCACGAAGTCTTGACGAGGTTTCTGTTGTTTAGCACGTCATTAAACAGTCTCAAGAAAACTTCAAACTGACAAAACAACCAAGGAAGAAGACGATCAGGTCAACTGGGACGGATTGCCGTCCGATCGGATTGCCACCCGACCGGACTGCCACCCGAGCGGATTGCACCTTGGGTTCCACACTTAACTTTTATTTCAAAATTGAGGTTTTGAACATTGAACGGATTGCCGTCCGATCGGATTGCCGCTCGACCGTGTGATGTTTTGACTTCAACACTTAAATACTTTTTCAGCATGTTCAATCCGAACGGATTGCCACCCGATCGGATAGCCACCCGATCGACTGACCGTCCTGCGGTGAACTTGTTCTCAGCCTGAGAAGCCTCGCCAATCGGATTGCTGTCCGATCGAACAGCCGTTCGATCGACCGACCTTAAAGGTAGAGATACTTCTCTGTTTTCAAAATGCTACAACGAAAACTTCAAAAGACAATCCATCATACACAAACACATCCATCCCAAACGAGATGACAATCCAATCGAGTGGCCACCCGATCGGGCGACCACCCGAATGGATTGTCATCCGATCGACCGGCCACCCGATCGGATTGCCACCCGATCGGATTGCTGTCCGATCCTTGACACTTTGTATCGTTTTACGCGCCGCTTATCGTTTATGCTATCGTTCTGGTCAGGCTAACCTTACTCTCTAGTGCTCCCTTTAATCCATCTATCGCTGTGAGTATACTCGATCCCTTTTTGCTTTACGCACTTTTGGGTGTTACATACGTTACTTATTCTAAATCACATCGAACACACTACGCAATACTTTAACGCTAACCGTTACCGCATGTTATACGTGACATAATGAATGCTTGTTTGTTATGTTTACACATGGAATGCTGTCTACCTGCCTTAGCAACGATAGTACTATAGTTTGGACTCAGCACCTGTTCACTCAGGGGTTGTTAAGGACAATTTGTTACATGGCTCACAGTGGTGAGTGTGTATTACGAACTGCCTTGGGTAGTCAACCCGCAGTCATTAGTATCGATAGGTTCATGTCGATAACTAACGTGCTTCATTTTACACTATGTACGTGATGGTTATGCGTAACGATTTCGAACTCTATTATATCTATTAAAACTTGTATGCTCACCTTTACACTATGTGTATTGACTTTTACTTTAACGTATGTGGCAGGTGCATAAGATGTTAATTTGCTTGGATTGCTGTGAAATCGAGGCTAGGAAAGAGTCTAGAAACAAAGACAATTTATTAATATTTATTTAAATCTGAGTTGTCGGAACATGCCTTTGTTTGAAGAATATCTATGTCTTTAATAACTATATTATCTTATGGGTCATGGTATGGGACATGATATTTAAACTATTCGGTAATTTAGTCGTTGTGGAATTTCTTTGAACAATTTGTTTCGCTCAGTGCCGGGCCCCGATGATTCCGCCATCGGTTGGGGCGTGACAGATTGGTATCAGAGCCATAACTATAGGGAATTAGGCAAGACTCGACCTAGTCCGGGTCGATGTCTTAGAAACGACCTAGTCTATAGTTAGGTACCAACAGACCGACTTGTGCACACCCTGTAGGGGTTATGTACGAGCTTACTTGCTATTTCTCGCTATTCTCGCCTACGCTACACTATCACTACACTCTAATTTTCGAAAACGAACGGGCGATTAGGTCGAGATTAGGTGTGAAAACCGCAAACTCTCGACCAAATTGCTTGTTCAACCCGTGTTTTTACCTATAAACAGGAGAATTTACGTTGAATTAGGAGTGAAATCCATACTTTGATGCATACTTCTTCTTTATTTTATCAAAACAGGAACGAAGTTGTTAAGTCAGGGGTGAAACCCGAACCTTGATGACTTGTTCCGATCTCTATTTTGTTTTACAAAACTCTCACCAAATCCTCGACAGACTCCAACGACTTGAAGTCACGCTGAAACTGGAAGGATGCGTGCCATTCACCCAGATTCGAGGCGAGAGCACAATCCCGAAGGCAAAAGTGTGTACCAAAAGTCCTTGTGAATAGTCGAACCACTTTGGTTAGTCGACGTCTAAATAGCCGCAGACAATCTATTCTCGATTTTTATGTGTATCGATTCCGATATTTGTCGTTTTTATGTGGATTTTATGTGTTTTATGTGATCTTACCTGTTATGTGTTACGATTTTTGGTGATTTATTCGCTTTTCGCTCTTTGCTTTGATCGACACACACGAATCGCACTGCACATCTACCTCAAAATGCTGACAAATCGGTACTACATGAGGAACGACTTTACGCCATGTTGCTTGCTATATTATTCGCTTATGCTATACTACTCGCTATGCTATTCGCGATCGCTATTCTTGAACGCTTGCGGACTTTGAATGATAGGTTTCTGTATTCTGACTGCCTCTTGTGATTATGTGCTTCTGTGCTTTTGTGTTTCTGTGCCTTACGTGCTCATGTGCTTCTGTGCTTATGTGAATCTGTGTTTATGTGCCTACGTGTTTACATGATCGTATTCCTAAGCATTAGTAGTATTAGACGTGTGAGGAGAGATTCGATTATATTGGGTCTGAGTCCCATGGCGATGTCTGTTGCAGACAATGTTGTCATCTGGACCCTCATCTGGACCCCGTCACCCACGAGTTACTCGTCAAGAACAGAGAGACAAACGCCTTGCTGCTCTCGTCGCTAAGCAAGTAGCAAAGGTGGTTCCTCAGATCGTGAGTGAACTATACGAGAATGTGTGCAAATCGTCTGAAGAATCCAGGACCGAAGCCCCTAAAGCTACTCCCAAGGCTGCTTTTAGCTTCAAACAGTTCAAGGCTTGCGGACCGAAAGAGTTCAATGGCGAAGATGGCCCTACGGCCTTGTTTCAATGGTTCGACTCAATCGAGGTCACCCTGCGTCAGAGTGGATGTCCTGACAATCTCCGCACTCTGAATGCTACTGGCGTCTTCCAATCTCGGGCTTTAAACTGGTGGATGGCCGAGAGAAACAAACGCGGAAATGACGCAGCTTATGGTCTGTCATGGGATAAGTTGAAGAACGTCATGCTAGAAGAGTTTTGCCCTCCCTATTAGCGCCAGAAGCTGGGGGACGAATTCTGGCATCTGAAGCAGAAGGATGGTGACAACGCTACTTTGACTGCTCGCTTCAAGCAGCTCAGTATTATCTGTCCTGACCAAGTGAAGACTGCTGACATGACAATCAAGAAGTACATCCGCACTCTGCCGGATTGTGTTGCAGATTTTGTGCATGCTTCAAAGCCAGCAACAATCGAGGAGACTTACCTGCTTGCCGCTGAGATCAACGACAAGCGAGTCAAAGCTGGATTTTGGGATAAAGCTACCAAGAACCTGCACCAAGCTACCGCCGCACAAACCGCTGAACCCGCCGCCGCTCCTCAATCATCGAAGTCCTCTCGTCGCAAGAGGAAGAGCAACAACAGCAAGTCCAGCAACAAGAACTGTGCTGTCACTACCACTGTTGCCCCGCTTCAAGCCGTACCGGCTCAGCAGCAATCTCAGCACCGATCAGCTCCAGCTCCAATTACCTATGCACCGCCTGCAAAGCGTGCATACACTGGCCCTCACCCTGCTTGCCCAACATGTACTTATCATCATCCTGTGGGTATTGCGTCCATATTTTGTGTACATTGCAACATGTACGGCCACTTTACCGCCAACTATCGTACTGGTCCCCGACAAGCACCAGCCCAAGCTACTGCTCATCAAGCTCTACTTCCAGCTCCTCAAGGCCAACAAGCGGCTCAGGCACCCACGATCAACGCCAGAGTCTGCTTCGCGTGTGGTGATCCCAACCACTTCGCGAAAATGTGTCCGAATAGGGTTGTGAAATAAGAGCCCCAGCAGCAGCAGCCTCAGCAACAGCAGCAGCAAGAGCCACAACAGCAACAGCAACAAGCCGCCCGTGCCCGAACTTTCAACATCAATGCGCGCCAAGCCCAGGCTGACAACAATGTGGTTAATGGTACATTTCTCGTGAATGGTATTTATGCTTCGTGTTTATTTGATACCGGAGCCAATAACTGTTTTGTGTCGTTTAAATTCGAGAAGCTCCTTAATCGTAAGCGCTCCCATCTCCCCTCGACGTTCGATGTCGAAGTTGCCACCAGAAGAACCATTGCCGTTAATTCTGTTCTTCGTGATTGTACTCTTGAGCTCAACAATCACATATTTCCGATTGACCTTATTCCGATGCAACTCGGAAGTTTTGACATCATAGTAGGCATGGACTTTCTTCATGAAAACCATGCTGAAGTTGTGTGCTTCGATAAGATGATTCGATTCTCGCTCGCGAATGGTGATTTACTGTGTGTTTATGGTGAAACTGCTTCAAAAGGTCTTAACCTCATGTCATGTGTCCAAGCTAGCAAGTATCTCCGCAAGGAATACAGAGCTTTCTTGGCTAACATTGTAGTAGCGAAGGAGGTAAAGAAAGGAAAGACAGGAGTGAAAGACATTCCTGTGGTTCGTGAATTTCCTAATGTGTTTCCTGATAATCTTCCCGGTCTACCGCCAAGTCGTGATATCGACTTTCGTATCGACCTCGTTCCTGGAGCAAACCCTATTGCTAGAGCTCCTTATCGACTCGCTCCGTCCGAAATGCGTGAACTCTCGAGTCAGCTCCAGGAATTGCTTGATAAAGGGTCCATTTGCCCGAGCACCTCTCCATGGGGCGCACCAGTCCTTTTCGTCAAAAAGAAGGATGGGTCGTTCAGGATGTGCATCGACTATCGGGAATTGAATAAGTTGACAATCAAGAATCGTTATCCCTTGCCTCTCATCGATGATTTGTTTGACCAGCTACAAGGTGCTACGTGTTTTTCGAAGATCGATCTACGCTCAGGCTATCACCAACTACGCATCCAAGAGGAGGATATACCCAAAACCACTTTTCACACTCGATACAGCCATTATGAGTTCGTTGTTATGCCTTTTGGTCTAACCAATGCACCCGCGGTTTTCATGGATCTGATGAATCGGGTGTGTAAACCATTTCTTGACCGCTTCGTCATCGTGTTCATCGATGATATCCTGGTCTATTCGAAATCGAAAGCCGAACACGCCCAACATCTACGTTTGGTTCTTGAGCTACTCCAAGGGAATCGACTCTATGCCAAGTTCTCCAAGTGCGAATTTTGGCTGGAGGAGGTTCAATTCCTCGGTCACATTGTCAATAGTCAAGGTGTTCATGTCGATCCCGCAAAGATTGAAGCAGTTAAGAGTTGGGTTACGCCGAAGAACCCGTCTGAAGTCCGTTCTTTTCTCGGACTAGCGGGCTATTATCGTCGATTTATCGAAGGGTTCTCAAAAATCATTGTGCCGCTTACCGCTCTCACGCATAAAGACAAACCTTTTATTTGGGGAACTGAACAAGAGTCTGCATTCCAAACCCTCAATCACATGCTTGGCAATGCTCCCGTCCTCACTTTACCCGACGGAAACGACGACATTATTGTCTATTGCGATGCCTCAAACCTTGGTCTTGGTTGTGGTCTCATGCAACGAGACAGGGTTATCACTTACGCATCTCGTCAGCTCAAGATCCACGAGAAGAACTATACAACCCACGACCTCGAGCTAGGCGCAGTTGTTTTTGCGTTAAAGATTTGGCGACACTACCTGTATGCTACCAAGTGTACGATCTTCACCGATCATAGGAGCCTACAACATATCTTTGACCAGAAGGAACTTAATATGCGTCAACGCCGTTGGGTAGAACTTCTCAACGATTACGACTGTGAGATTCGTTATCATCCAGGCAAGGCAAATGTCGTAGCCGACGCACTAAGCCGACGAAGCTATCTGCATAGCGCATGTAATGTTCTAGCCCAGCAACATCTCGAAACCCTTATTCGCGAAGCCCAACATGCTTGTTTTACCGAACGCACATTGAAGAAGGAAAGGATCTATCACGATGGAGCCCAGCTTGTGAATAATTCGAATGGGATATTCCACTATCTGGACCGAATTTGGATCCCTAAGCGGACCGATTTACGACAGATTTTGATGGACGAAGCCCACAAGTCTCGATATTCTATTCATCCCGGTGCCGATAAAATGTACCATGACCTTCGCTACAAGTACTGGTGGCCGGGCATGAAGAGAGATATCGCCCTCTATGTTGGGAAGTGCCTGACTTGCTCGAAAGTCAAGGCTGAACACCAAAGACCCTCTGGCTTACTCGAACAACCCCTGATCCCTATGTGGAAGTGGGAGAGTATAGCTATGGACTTTATAACGAAACTTCCGCGTACGCCATCAAGTCATGACAGCATCTGGGTTGTCGTTGACCGTTTGACCAAATCTGCTCATTTTCTGCCAATACGAGAAGACTACAAGGTAGAAAGATTAGCCCGAATCTACACCGACGAGATCATTTGTCGACATGGGACGCCTCGCGACATCATCTCTGACCGTGAGGCTCGGTTTACCTCGCGTCTATGGGAAATGTTTTAAACAGCTCTCGGTACTACGCTTAATCTAAGTACCGCATTTCATCCCCAAACCGACGGTCAGACTGAGAGAACGATTCATACCCTTGAAGACATGCTCCGTTCGTGTGTCATAGATTTCGGTGGTAATTGGGACGCTTACCTGCCGTTAGTCGAATTCTCGTATAATAACAGTTATCATTCCAGCATTCAAATGGCACCGTTTTAGGCTTTATACGGAAGAAAATGTCGATCGCCTATTGTATGGCACGAGATCGGGCACTCGCAATTAACCGGTCCTGAGCTATTGCAAGAAACGACTGACAAAGTCCTCCAAATTCGAGACAATCTACTGAAAGCTCGGAGTCGTCAGAAAAGTTACGTTGATAGACGACGCAAGCCCCTTGAATTTGACATTGGCGACTACGTACTCCTAAATGTATCACCTTGTAAGGGTGTGGTCAGATTCGGCAAGAAAGGGAAACTAGCGCCTCGATATGTTGGACCTTTTAAGATTCTGGAAAGGATTGGAAAAGTCGCCTACAGACTCGAACTACCGGAGGAACTTAGCAGCGTCCACCCGACTTTCCATGTGTCGAACCTTAGAAAGTGCCTGGCTGAGCATGATTTAATTGTACCTCTAGAAGATCTTCAAGTAAACGAAACACTACACTACGCCTGTCGAGATCATGGACCGCCAAACCAAGCAGCTCAGACGCTCGCGCATTCCCATTGTGAAGGTTCGATGGGAAGGCAAAAGAGGCGCAGAGTTCACTTGGGAACTCGAAAGCGACATGAAGGCGAAGTACCCACAGTTATTTGTTACGGCTTCGGGCTAATTTCGGGACGAAATTCCCTCAACTAGGGGATGCTGTAACACCCCGTGTTTCGAAAGTCAAAGTCAAAGTCAAAATTGAAGTCAAAGGGAGACAAGATTGCTAATTACGATCTGTCACTCCTTGCTCAATTCCTATTTTGACTTCTTTGACTTGTAGATAGACTTTTTATGCTTTTACGTTAGTTGGATTATGTGGAGTATTTGTTAATAATCGTTGTTTATCGATATTTATCGCATGTCTTATCGCTTTATCGTTTATCGCAATCGCAATCGCACTCGCAACTCGAATTACGAGTCTGGTTATGGTTCTTATGTGTGTGTGCCCTTAATGTGTTACTTGTGCATGTTATTTACGTTTTATGATGTGGTGATTAATCGAAACGCAATCGCAACTCAATCGTAATGGAATCGCAAACGCTAAACGCAAGTTAAATAGGATGATTGTATGTTGATATAGTAGTTGGGATTAAAAGTAATTTGAATGAGGAACTCTATCGCATCGCAACGCTCAACACTCGAATTGAAACTGCAAAACTCGTCGCTCGAATCACTCCAATCGAGTGGCCAGCCGATCGAGCTGCCACCCGATCGAGGTGCCACTCGATCGAGGTGCCACCCGATCGACTAGCCACTTACTCCCCTTTCCTTTTATGGAAACCCTATAAATACCCACAAATGTCAACCTCACTTGATGTTGACAGCTCTCTCCCTCTCCACTCGTTCTAGCCGCTATTTCTTCAGATCTCTCGCGATTCTTGTAAGTTTTCAACCTAAATCTTGTACTTTCTTGATCTACACACACTCCTACACCATTCTATCTTTTGAATCTTAACTCTTAACCGTGAAATCACTATATTTGAGGTGTTCTAGGATGATGTCATCATGGTGTTCTTATGAACTTCGTGTTTTGGCTTCAATCCACCAAGAACAACTTAGATCTGAATGATTTCCACACAAATAAGCAAATATCTTTCATAGATCTGAGCATATTCATGATGAAAAGGATTGAAAGATGGTTTTCCAACCTTCTTTCAACTCTTTTAGACTTAATACACTCAAAACCGATGGAATCGGAGCTTGTTCTAACCTTCTACTCTTTCTTGTGGATGTGTTGGTTTAAGATCTGGATTCTATCCACGAGGTTACCGATTTCGGGTTAAACATGAAACACCGTCTCGAACAGTTAACTGGTCGGACGAGGGTGGTTCCTGTCCGATCGGGTCACTAAGTCTTGACGAGGTTTCTGTTGTTTAGCACGTCATTAAACAGTCTCGAGAAAACTTCAAAGTGACAAAACAACCAAGGAAGAAGACGATCAGGTCAATTGGGACGGATTGCCGTCCGATCGGATTGCCATTCGATCGGATTGCCACCCGACCGGACTGCCACCCGAGCGGATTGCACCTTGGGTTCCACACTTAACTTTTATTTCAACATTGAGGTTTTGAACATTGAACGGATTGCCGTCCGATCGGATTGCCGCTCGACCGTGTGATGTTTTGACTTCAACACTTAAATAATTTTTCAGCATGTTCAATCCGAACGGATTGCCACCCGATTGGATAGCCACCCGATCGAGTGAGCGTCCTGCGGTGAACTTGTTCTCAGCCTGAGAAGCCTCGCCAATCGGATTGTTGTCCGATCGAACAGCCGTTCGATCGACCGACCTGAAAGGTAGAGACTCTTCTCTGTTTTCAAAATGCTACAACGAAAACTTCAAAAGACAAGCCATCATACACAAACACATCCATCCCAAACGAGATGACAATAAAATCGAGTGGCCACCCATTCGGGCGACCACCCGAACGGATTGTCATCCGATCGACCGGCCACCCGATCGGATTGCCACCCGATCGGATTGTTGTCTGATCCTTGACACTTTGTATCGTTTTACGCGCCTATTATCGTTTATGCTATCATTCTGGTCAGGCTAACCTTACTCTCTAGTACTCCCTTCAATCCATCTATCGGTGTGAGTATACTCGATCCCTTTTTGCTTTACTCACTTTTGGGTGTTACATACATTACTTATTCTAAATCACATCGAACACACTACGCAATACTTTAACGCTAACCGTTACCGCATGTTATACGTGACTTAATGAATGCTTATTTGTTATGTTTACATATGGAATGCTGTCTACCTGCCTTAGCAACGATAGTACTATAGTTTGGACTCAGCACCTATTCACTCAGGGGTTATTAAGGACAATTTTTTACATGGCTCACAGTGGTGAGTGTGTATTACGAACTGCCTTGGGCAGTCAACCCGCAGTCATTGGTATCGATAGGTTCATGTCGATAACTAACGTGCTTCATTTTACACTGTGTACGTGCTGGTTATGCGTAACGATTTCGAACTCTATTATATCTATTAAAAATTGTATGCTCACCTTTACACTATGTGTATTGACTTTTACTTTAACGTTTGTGCCAGGTGCATAAGATGTTAATTTGCTTGGATTGCTGTGAAATCGAGGCTAGGAAGGAGTCTAGAAACAAAGACAATTTATTAATATTTATTTAAATCTGAGTTGTCGGAACATGCCTTTGTTTGAAGAATATCTATGTCTGTAATAACTATATTATCTTATGGGTCATGGTATGGGACATGGTATTTAAACTTTTCGGTAATTTAGTCGTTATGGAATTTCTTTGAACAATCCGTTTCGCTCAGTGCCGAGCCCCAATGATTCCGCCATCGGTTGGGGCGTGACAAAAAGTGTGGTGTTTTACTCTGATAAAATTTTCCTAACTACGGTCCTGATGAAATTTCCGCTGCCAAATAATGATAAACACCGATACCACCATCTCTGAGTAGGCCGCGGCCGCCTGCCTCCCGAGGCAGGGGTCGGGGGTTGCGACAGAAGGTGGTATCAGAGCCTAGCCACTAATTTCAGCCAAAGAGGTGTTCTGCTGACATTAGAATTATAAATTTTGTTAGAAATAATCAATGAAGTTATGTGCATACGTGTATATTATTATTTTGTGTTATTTGACAATTTGTTAGTTTACAGTATGAGTGATCAAGGACCTTTGGACGCTTACCGTCAGTTGTCCCACTCTCCTAGGGACGAAGGAACCTCTTCGCAGTCTACCCCCTCGGGGTATTCGGCTGATACTGAAGAAGGGATTTTCGTGTTTAAAGCACAATCTGAGGAACCATTCCCTCCTAAGAAAAGGGGATGGTTCAGTAGAGGAGCTCATGAGTGTTGAAAAATAATGAAAAAGTTACAGCAACAAAGGGCCTTAGCAGCGGCCAATAGGGAAATGAATGTGCAAAACCAGGACATACTTAATAGGAGATTAGCTAATTTTCACATATTAGCTACTACAGCTACAGTCCCTAATCTAGAACAACTTATTGCACCCCAACTATTACCACTATTTCCCACACAATCCATGGAAGTAGAGATTGACCCAGCTGACCAGAACCCACTACCTGACCTAGACCCAGCTGAAATCCCTAGAATCTCAGCACCAACTGCTCGAAGATCGAAGATCGCTTGACGATCGCTCGAAAAATGCTCGAAAAACGCTCGTTCGATTCCTGCTCAGTTTGTAAATGAGCCGATCGGATCGGTTCGATTCAAATTCAATCCGAGCATGAGCAAAGCTCCGCTCGCTCGTCGATCGCTCGGTTTCGCTCGAATTATTTTTTATTAATAATTAATATATATATATATATATATTAAAAACCCAAAAAAATATAATAGCCCAAAAAAATTAAAAGCCCAAATAATATTAGCCCAAGTTAATATTTAATATAAAAATCTAACCCTAAATCTATTTCCTAAAAGGCTAAAACAGAATTCAGTCGCCGCTCTCAACTGCTCAAGTGTCTCGACTCTCACTCTCCCTCTCCGACTCAATTCATCGGACAATCATCGGCTCAAGTGTCTCCGACTCAATTCATCGGACAATCATCGGCTCAAGTATCTCCTAAAAGGTTAGTCGCTCCTGTTTCAGTTTAAATATCTGTGTTCATTCTTCAATAATCGTTAAATATATGTTTCTGTTTCTGCAACATATCTGCAACATATCGTTAAATATCTGTATCTGTTCATTCTTCAATAATCATTAAATATCTCTTTCTGTTCGCTCCAGTCTTCATTCGTCGCCTCGTCGGACTTGTTTCCGGCTTCAATCTGTATGTTTTTTTGTTAATTAATCGTTAAAGATTGCATCTTCTGTTTGGTAACATACATACACAGATTGTATGTATGTTTTAGTGGCATTTGTTTGTAGAATGTAGATCTTAATCTACAAAGAGTTAAATCTACTTCTGTTAACCATATTGTTTCTTTATGTTAATTGTTAAATCGTTTCTGTTTGAGTTCAATTCACAATCTGTTACCAGAATCAAATTGAGTTCAATTCACATACAGTATGTTTCTGTTATAATTGTGTTAACCATTGTTTCTGTTATAATCGCTCGCTTTTTTTTAGGATTTGATAAAAATCGAGCGAAACCGAGCCGATCGATTCAAATTCAATCCGAGCATGAGCATCACTTTTGCGATCGGTTTTACAAATTTGATCCGCTCAGATCGGATCGGTTGTAATTCAATCCGAGCATGAGCAGACCCTCGATCGGATCGGATCGGATCGTGAACACCCCTAATCAGAGCCTAGCCACTAATTTCAGCCAAAGAGGTGTTCTGCTGACATTAGAATTATAAATTTTGTTAGAAATAATCAATGAAGTTATGTGCATACGTGTATATTATTATTTTGTGTTATTTGACAATTTGTTAGTTTACAGTATGAGTGATCAAGGACCTTTGGACGCTTACCGTCAGTTGTCCCACTCTCCTAGGGACGAAGGAACCTCTTCGCAGTCTACCCCCTCGGGGTATTCGGCTGATACTGAAGAAGGGATTTTCGTGTTTAAAGCACAATCTGAGGAACCATTCCCTCCTAAGAAAAGGGGATGGTTCAGTAGAGGAGCTCATGAGTGTTGAAAAATAATGAAAAAGTTACAGCAGCAAAGGGCCTTAGCAGCGGCCAATAGGGATATGAATGTGCAAAACCAGGACATACTCAATAGGAGATTAGCTAATTTTCACATATTAGCTACTACAGCTGCAGTCCCTAATCTAGAACAACTTATTGCACCCCAACTATTACCACTATTTCCCACACAATCCATGGAAGTAGAGATTGACCCAGCTGACCAGAACCCACTACCTGACCTAGACCCAGCTGAAATCCCTAGAATCTCAGCACCCCCTCCACCAGACTATGACCCTTGGTTTGACGACCACATGGATTACCAGCAATGTTACCCAATCCCAATAGAGGAGCCCATCTAAGATCTAGTAGGACCCTACCCAGACCTTGACCCTCTAAATCCCTATTATGATAATGACCAATATATCAGGGAAATTCTAGAGAACCCGTATCCTCAGGAAGAACCCATGCCCCAGTTTCCTGAACCAATACCAGCCCCAGCCCCACCCCCACCCATGAATACTGAGAACCTACAGGAACTCCGAACCTTTGGTGAAGAGATCCTAGAAGAAAGTGAGAAAATGAGACAGATAGGGGAACGACTCATCTGGAAATATGACGAGTGTAACATGCAATACTGGATGAACCCCTATCAGTAGTAGTAGTAGTAATAATAATAATAATAATAATAACAATAATAATAATATAAATATATATATATATATATATGTTTGAAAAAAAAATATATATATAATAATATTTTTCCAAACTAAGATAAATAACCCTATAATTATTGATGCATACTAGTATTGTAATTTCAATTCCAGTTGTATTTGTAATAAATACAGATGCATAATATAAAATATAGTAAAAGTCGCAATGACGACGATTTTGGATCAATATGTTGTTATGTGATTATTCGCATTCAATATTATTCCGTGATATTAATACTTGGTAATGTTTAAAATCCAGATGGCCGACAATGCAAATCAGGAAAACCAGAATAATGAAAATCAGATAAATAACAGTGCTATTCGACATATAGTATCCCAGGGAATTAGAGATGCTCTGCCATCTATTATCCAACATGTTAGAGACGCGGATAATAATAAAAGTAATAGTGGAAGTAAGCGAACACATACTGAACCTGAACACAGCGTGAACAATGGGCCATTTCTTCAATTGCCAATTCCAAAAAAAAAGAACCATGTCTTATGGTTGTTCTTACAAAGAATTATGTTCCTACAAACCAATAGAATTCTCAGGCAATGAAGGAGCCATTGCAGCTCTACACTGGTTGGAAAAGACTGAGGCAGTCTTAAAAATAAGCAAGTGCGCAGAAGAAGATAAAATCATGTTTGCTTCCAACCTGTTTAAGAATGCAGCTCTAGAATGGTGGAACACTATCCTCCAGTCTAGGGGAAATGACAGAGTTTATAGTATGGAATGGATTGAGTTTAAGAATATGGTAGAAAGGAAATTATGTCCTCCTAATGAAAAGGAGCAGATAGCTAATAAATTCTTAAACCTTAGGATGGCTGGAGTAGACAGTAAGGGTTACACTACTACATTCTTTGAATATGCCAGAATAATGCCAACCCTAGCATCACCAGAACCAGTGTTAATCTCTCGTTACATCTGGGGATTAATTTGTGAAATTAGGCATGTAGTCAAGGCAGCTAAGCTAGACTACCAACCATAGAAGAAGCTGTAGAACTAGCAAATACCTTGACTGATGAATTGATACGCACACAAGAAGAAAACCAGAAGAGGAACCTAGCTCAAAGACTTACCCAGGAATTTCATTACGGTAATTCTAACCATGGGAAAAATATAGGTTCTACCACTACACCTTACAGCAAAGCCTGTAAGAAGAAGCATTCTGGAAGATGCTCCACCTACTGCAACTACTGCAAGATACCAGGACACAAGGAGGAAGATTGTAGGAAGAAACCTAGAAGTGTGCTTCAACTGTGGAGAAAAGGGGCACATTAAGCCGAATTGTCCGAAACTAGCTCCGGCCATGAACAACAAGACTACTAAAAATGCTAGAGCATTTGTTATGACTGCAGAAGAAGCAAAAATGATCCCGGACGTGATCGCCAGTACGTTTTTAGTTAATGATGTTTTTGCGAAAGTATTATTTGACTCTGGTGCAAACCAAAGTTTTATTAATACTTCATTTTGCAAACTTCTCAACCAACCATTAACTAAACTCCAACAAGAATGTCTGGTAGAAACAGCAAATGGAGAAACCATTAAGATATTTGAAATCTTGCAGGGAGCAAGAATAGAAATTTTAAAACATAAGTTTATTGCAAACCTGTACCCAATGAATCTGGCAGGATTTGACATTGTATTAGGAATGGATTGGTTAATAGCCAATAAAGCTAGTATTCTATGTGATCAAAAGTCAATACAAGTAAATTCACCAAAGGGTGAAAAGATCACAATTAAAGCAAATAAGCCAACTAGACACACAAAATTCATCTCTGTGATGAAAACTGCAAGTTGTGCAAGAAAAGGGTCAATAGTGTATATGATTTCCATAATCATTAACACTAAAGGAAAAGAATTAAAAGATATCCCTGTAGTATCTCAATTTTCAGATGTATTTCCAGAAGAACTACCGGGACTACCGCCAGACCGAGAAGTTGAATTCAGAATTCATCTGTTACCAGGAACCGCACCAATTGCCAAAGCACCCTACCGTTTGGCACCTGCAGAAATGAAGGAACTGAAGAAATAGTTAGACGAACTATTAGAAAAAGGATTCATATAGCCAAGCTCATCGCCATGGGGAGCACCGATTTTGTTCGTCAAAAAGAAAGACGGATCAATGCGTATGTGCATTGATTACCGTGAATTGAATAAGGTCACAATTAAAAAATCGGTACCCATTACCAAGAATCGATGATCTATTTGATTAATTGCAAGGAGCTCGCTTCTTTTCTAAGATCGATTTACGTTCAGGATATCATCAATTAAAGGTACAGGAAGGGGACATTCCTAAGACCGCATTCAGAACAAGGTATGGACATTATGAATTTACTGTCATGCCATTTGGTTTAACCAATGCCCTAGCCGCATTTATGGACATGATGAACCGAATTTGTAAGCCATATTTGGATAAATTCATAATTGTCTTTATAGATGATATTCTAATTTACTATAAGAATCAAGAAGAACATGCAGTGCATTTGCATACGCTTTTAAATTTACTGAGAAAAGAAAAGCTTTATGCTAAATTTTCAAAATGTGAATTCTGGTTAGAGGAGGTACAGTTTCTTGGACATTTAGTTAACCATGAAGGAATTCATGTGGATTCCACAAAGATCGAGGCAATTACTAAATGGAAAATCCCTGAGTCACCAACGGAGGTTAGAAGTTTTCTATAATTAGCCGGTTATTATAGAAGGTTTATTCACGATTTTTCTAGAATAGTCATTCCCTTAACTAAGCTAACCTGTAAATCTGTTAAGTTTGTATGGGGACCAAAACAAGAAGAAGCCTTTAGAATTCTTAAGCAAAGATTAACCAACGCACCCTTACTAGCGTTACCAGAAGGAATGAAAGACTATGAAGTCTATTGTGACACTTCTAAATTAGGTTATGGATGTGTGTTGATGCAACGTCAAAAGGTTATAGCCTACGCTTCTAGACAACTTAAGAATCATGAAGAAAATTATACAACACATGATTTAGAGTTAGGAGCTATAATTTTTGCCCTTAAGATTTGGAGACACTATTTATATGGAAATAAATTTGTTGTCTTCACTGATCATAAGAGTTTAAGGTACATTTTTGGCCAAAAAGAGTTGAATATGAGACAAAGACGTTGGATGGAATTTCTTAGTGATTATGATTAGTATCATGAAGGAAAGGCTAATGTAGTTGCTGATGCTTTAAGTCGAAAGTATCATGAAAAGCCAAAAAGAGTACATTCTCTTAAATTAAATCAACAAGTAGATTTAAATGAACAAATTAGAGAAGCACAGGAATCAGTTATCAAGGACGATACTGAGAAATTGAAGGGTATGATTAAGGAATTAGAACAAGAAACAGATGGAATTTGGATATTCCATAAGAAAAGGATGTGGATACCTAAATTAGGAAACCTACGCTACCGAATATTAGAAGAAGCCCATAAATCTAAGTATACGATACATCCTGGAAGTGATAAGATGTATCAGGATTTAAGAAAGAATTTCTGGTGGATAGGAATGAAAAAAGGTTATGGCAGCTTATGTTGCCAAGTGTCTAACATGTTCACAGGTTAAAACTGAACATCAGAAACCCTCAGGTTTGTTGCAACAATTGGAAATGACTGTATGGAAATGGGAGTTGATAACAATGGACTTTGTTATCAAATTACCCAAAACACGAAAAGGTAATGATACAAGCTGGGTGACTGTAGATAGGTTAACCAAGTCTGCTCATTTCCTACCAATGAAGGAAACATTCGGTATGGAATAATTAGTCAAGTTATATGTGAATGAAATAGTTTCATTACACGGTATTCCTTTATCAATGGTTTCTGATAGAGATAGCCGCTTTACCTCTCATTTTTGGACAAGTTTCCAAAAAGCAATGGGAACCAAGCTAAATCTAAGCACCGCTTATCATCCACAAACAGATGGACAAAGCAAAAGGACAATACAGACAATGGAAAATATGCTTAGAGCTTGTGTAATTGATTTCGGAGGAAGTTGGGATGATCACTTACCATTGGTAGAATTTTCTTACAATAACAGCTATCATACCAGTATCAATGCTGCACCATTCGAAGCACTTTATGGACGAAAGTGCCGAACTCCAGTCTGTTGGGCAGAGATTGGAGAAAAGTAACTGTCTGGGCCAGAAATAGTACAAGAAACCACAGACAAGATTATTCAAGTCAAGGAAAGACTGAAAGTAGCACGTGATTGACAAAAGAGTTATGCTGATAACAGACGAAAGCCAATAGTATTTCAAGTAGGAGATAAAGTTTTGTTAAAAGTCCCTCCTTGGAAAGAAGTGGTAAGATTCATCAAAAGAGGAAAGCTAAGCCCCAGGTATATTGGACCCTTTGAAATTATCAGAAGAATAGGTGTAACACCCGTTCTTATAAATCAAGGTTTAGCGTATTATTTACGAAAACAATCATGTAATTAAGATTACATACCCATCGGAAAAACGGTGTTGCTAAAACCTTTTACAATTTAAAAGTTTAGAACATAATGTAATTAAGTTCGTCACTTAAAAGAAACAATGAAATGACATTCGTCATTTAACATAATAACGATACATAGTGCGGAAGCTTATTTCGTGATCGTGTTCGGTTCTTGCTCGTCGCTTGATCTTCATCCAGGCATTCATGGCAATCACCTATGATCAAAACCAACTTAAAAGTTAGTTTTGATAGTCAAATATGAAGTTCAAACAAGTACAGGGGTTAAATATGAAGTTCAAACAAGTACAGGGGTTAAATATGACAAAAAATATCATTTTTCCAAGTTTGGAGGCGTCGCGTGACGCCAAGGGGCGTCGCGTGACGCTAGGCCCCTTTTTCAGCAGAATGTTGCTGCATATTCCATGTACGATCTGATTTCACGGAAACGGCCATAACTTCTTCGTTATTGATCCGTTTTACCCGATTCTTTTTCCTACGCGTCCGTAATTTAATTCTCCATCTTATGGAGTTAAAATCCAACAACCTTCATAATAAAATTTAAGACTTTTAAGTCTTCGGCTTATCGCCTTTTTACCAACTTTTGACCCGTTTATGCATTTTATCAAACGAACATATTTGTTTGATTCCTACATCACCTACACTTCTCAAATTGTTATTAACTACCATTTTAGGTTCTAATCACAAGTTTATTTCACAATTTAAACCCGTATTCGCTCGTATGCTTATTTTGACCCGTTAAGGGTATTTAAGCACTTTTGAGCCTAAAATCGCTATCGATTGTTTCTAGCATTTCATCACCACATTTCTTATCCTATAATCTCCCACCACAATTGTGTTTATGGCGGGTTTGATGTGGTGATCTATATAAACCAAATTTTGCCTCTCGAATCGTTATTTTACGGCAAAAACTCAAATAGTACCGTTTGACTAATATAGTACCTCTTTCAACTTCTATACTTAATCTAAGTATTTGCTTAATCATAAAACTTGTTTCCGAACAACCTTTAAAGATTGTTTGTTCGAATTAGCTAACAAGGGCGTTTTGGTCACATTTAATCCTTCATTTTTACGATAAAGGACTTCCACTAATATTTGACCAAATTGCACTTCTTACTATAACTTATTTGTGCGTACCTGGCTCGGATCAACGTATAGACCCGTTTATACCCCGCATTTATTAACCAATATTCTATAGCGTCGTAATTATCCCAGAATTGCTACTTGTTCCTGTTTACATATGACTTGACAACCAAGATTAGTCATTATTGTCAAATGGTGTTATCATCACCATTTGACCCGTTTGGCTCATATGACCAAACATTTACATATGTAGTAAAACGGGGTTTTCAATTTCAAATTTACACATCCGGCCCATGTCGGATGTTACCACTTGACCCCTCCTTTTCTCTTTATCTCATTTCTTACAAACTTGACCCGTTCGGCTTACGCCATGGGTGCCCTTTTTATTGTCAATTTACATTAGTCGCCATTTGACTAAATTTCCATTTTTTACCCCTTTTCTCAATATTAGATTACACTACGCGGTAATCTTATCAAAACTCATAATCTCTTAGTCATTACATGACCGATTTACCGATTTATCCTTTTTACCATAAACCATGGTTTTTATCATCTTTATATGTTCCGACTCGTACCAATCGCGTCGGAAACCATATTTTCATTATTATCGTTATCGCATTTATTACTTGTAAAGTAAACAAGTATTCTACAAAAGTGTGTAAGTTTCACTTACCTTTCATCCGAATTACTCTTTCCTTTTCATTCTTGATTCGTTCGACCCGCTCCCTCATCAAGCTTCCACCTAGCTTGTTACGCGTCAAACTATCATCATCGTTTTCAAGGTGGTTAGTTTAATCATAATTTAATACGATTATTCCACCTTACAAATTTCATATCAAAAACTACCATTTATCGGATTATAGGTCAGTTTGACTTTCGATAGTCAACTAACTTCAATCGTATTATACACACAATAAGCTCAATCAACATCACGTTTTGAACCCATATTATTCCGTATTACACGTAGTTAGTCGAGTTAGCCAATTACGCGTTTCTTTCATACTTTCATTATGTCAACATTCATTCGGGCATTTTAACAAACACCTAATGTGCATAATATTACTTATTTACTAACTAGTTCATAACTAGTTATCTTTACCAAGATTTACATCAACACATTTAAACCTCTAAGTCTAGTGTTCATGAACCACATCAAGAACTTATATCATCATCTCAATATTCATCAATCTTACATTCTAACATGAGTGTTCATCATATCAACATAAAACCCACTTAGCTTATCAATGGATCATCATGAATCTCATAGATTATCCAACAATCTAACATGTTATTTGACTAGGGTTTACTCCTAGACATCATATTACTTCAAGATTCACTCATGCATGACACAATCAAGCTCAATTTCAGTTTTTCACAATTAACCTAGAACTTGAGATGAATCAAAATACTAGAATTTTGCATACCTTATGATCCCTTCAGTGAGGTGATCATTAATTCGTGTTTAGAACTTGATTTGGGACTGAATTGAACCTCTAATTTCTGAGATTTGTGAAGTTTTTGGGTTTGAAGAACCCTGGTCGCCCTTCTCTTCTCCTGATCGAACCAGACACCAAAATGGTGTGTTTGGTTTTTGTTTTAATTATTTCTAGTTTCACTTTTTACAAGATTAACCCCTCATCTTTTGTATAACTTATAGTTTGGCATGTTTTTAACCTTATTATAAGTTATTTCTAGACTATTAGCTAACTAGGTTAAAATTCCTAGTTAGTAAATTCTTGTTTATTTAATAATCCAAATATTCACCGGGTTACTTTTACCACTAAAGGTAAATTACCCGTCTTTTAATATAAACGTGATTTGATTACCAAACCCGTTTTCGGGGTGTTACAATAGGACCAGTAGCTTATCAGCTACAACTGCCAGAGGAAATGACAAGAATACATCATGTATTCCATGTATGCAATCTCAAAAAGTGTCTAGTTGATGAATCATTGGTAGTGCCTCTTAAGGATATAGAGGTAAATGAAAAGCTTTAGTTTGTAGAAAAACCTCTACAGATTGAAGACAGAAAAGTCAAGAATCTCAAGCATAAGAGATTAGTTCTAGTCAAAGTGAAATGGGATTCCAAGAGAGGACAAGAGTACACATGGGAGCTTGAATCAGAAATCCAAAGGAAATATCCACACCTATTCCAGTAGACCTCGAGGACGAGTTCTAAATTAAGGTGGGGAGGATATAACAACCCTCCTAAAATTTTTCCGACACCCCTAATATATGTTAGAATATCCCTATATGTCTTAAAATACGCCCCGTATATGATATTTAACCCTAAATACCTTTATATAATTAAAATAAAAATAAAAACAATTTCTAGGTATCGCTCGCGGGCCGCGAAGACCTTGTCTTCGGGTTACGCGGGGCCATCGGCGGATCTACAGGGGGGTCAGGGGGTCCGTTGACCCCCCGGCCAGCCCGATTTTCCCTTAAACGGAGTACTCGACGGAATTTTTTTTAAAGGTTTGACCCCCTCGTTTGTCTCCCGTAGAGTATATAAAGTTAAAAGAAAAAAAAGTAGAATATTCTTGAAGTTTTCCGGCCAAGGTGCGGTGGTCCGGCGGCGGCGCTATTAACTCCGGCGAACTGGTACTTTGGTTGGTAGAGAAGAAGAAGTTAAAGTGGTTCAACTCTGGACATGATGTAATGATGTAATATTTGTTGGGGCCTTATGGGTAGGGCTGTAAATGAACCAAACGTTCGTCGAACAGTTCGTGAACCGTTTGGCGGGAAGTTCGTTTGTGTTCGTTCGTTTATTAAACAAACGAACACAAACAAGAAATTTCGTTCGTTTAGTTAAATGAACAAACATGAACAGATGTCGTGTTCGTTCGTTTATGTTCGTGAACGTTCGGTAACGTGTTTGTTTGTGTTCGATAGTTCATTAGTGTGTTTAGTTTTTATATCTATTTAAATACTTCAAAATTCCGACAAATTAAATATCTAATAAGTGTCCGTGTATTTTATATTCTGTTTATGAACGATTGTTTGTGTTCCTTTGTTTCCATTTGTGTTCATGAACATTAGTTTGTGCTCATTTGTGTTCGTCAATGTTCGTTTTTGTTCGTTGCCTAAATTAACAAACAAACACAAACGAACACGAACAATTTCATTTCCATAACAAACGAACACGAAAATAAAATCTCGTTTGATAAGTGTTCGTGAACGGTTCGCAAACACATATATTTCTAAACAAACGAACACGAACAAGGTCTTGTTCGTGTTCGTTCGGTTTGTTTACAGCCCTACTTATGGGCTTTTATCGTGTAACAGGCCCAGGTAAAAAACAAAATAAAAAAAACTAATATTTTGTATTCAAAACAACAAATAGACAACAATATGCGGCTGGCTTCTGTGATGTGCTCTGAGCAATCATAGCTTTTACTTCTTTTTCCTTTTTGATTCTTGAAAGTTGCAGCCTACACTTCCTACACTTCCCAAGATGAAGAAAGTATTTATTGTATTGGTTTTCTTTTTATTTGTTTAACTTTTTTTATTGTATCACTGTAAAGTGATTAATAGTTTACTTTAGTTTGCTTATTTTTTATGCTTTTCTATTTATTATTTATAAATTACGATTAGGATTTATTGTTAATTTATATCATATCTTTTTTATCATTGAATATGTAGAAACGCACGTATGACAAAATACTATGGTAAAATACCAAAACCAAGTGTGGAGACTTCATCAAACCCGTCAAATACTAATGAAACTAATAAAAGAAGTCGAGAAGAAGTTGAATTATCTGAAGATGAAATTGTTGGTGAAGCCTTTTCTGGTCTTCATGATATTGGACAACTTGCAAAGAAAATGGTCCACATGAAGTATCATATTACTTATGCACTTGTCTATCGACTACTTGAGTTGGCTTTGGTCTTGCCTGTTGCAACCGCTACTGTCGAAATATCTTTTTCCGCAATGAAGTTTATCAAGACGGATTTACGCAATAAGATGGGTGATATGTTTCTCACAGATGCATTGGTGTGCTATGTCGAGAAAGATATTTTTGATAGTGTTGAAATTGAAGCAATTTTGCAAAGGTTTCAAAATATGGGACCCCGTAGATTACAACTACCAGCTGTTGATAAAAAAATAGTTGGTGTATGCTATGAATTATGAATAATTTTTTTTTCTATTACGACCCCCCGGTTAAAAATTTCTAGTTCCGCCACTGCGCGGGGCGCGACAACCCAGCTACGCTGCCTCACCTGGTGCTGCCTCGTGGCATGATCGTGTCAAGTCTAGTCCAATGACCGGGCCGAGCTAAACCCTAGGCCACCTACGTCGCGGGCCGCGAAGGATTACCCTTCAGTTTACGCGGGCCGCGAGGAACTTGAAAACCAGCCCTATAAATAGCTTCGATCGGATTCAGTCGAATATGTTCAAAAGTTTTCATACTCTCTCTCAATATTCCGTATAGCTATTATAATCTCGGGCATAATACCCCTCTAAAATAACGAAGTTCTGCCTCCTTGTAAGTATTATTACCCCCGGTTACGTATTAGATACGTTGCCCGATTGATATAGTGTTCCATAACGGCTGTCGAGGTTATGCTTGACGTAGTCGTTGGAATTCTGTCTCGGGGAGGGTATTACTAATGTAAATATTGGGTTATTATACTAACGCGTTTGCATTGTTTAATTTAATAGATTATAACCAGGAAAATCACAGGAAAAGTCTAAACTAGCAATGTAAGTAATCTCCTTTTTGTAAACTGTTTTACAAAACCTCAATGCTTTACATTACAATTAGACAGTGATTGAGTATTTGTAATTCTACAATTATCGTCGGTATGTTGGGGTTTTGTATACAAAATTTGTTACTACACTGTGAGTAGTAACATGACCACAAGTCGGTTTGACAGTACCGTGGGTGGTAATTAAGGTAGAATAATAAACAAATGTAATTGCTGATTGCCCTCAATACTGTACAAGGATAAAATCTGTCTTGATTAAACTGGGATTCACTCACCAGTATTTCCCACCGAGAAAATGTTTTTAAACGCGTTTCAGGTAACAAAATGTGAAAGGCAAATAGAAGCCAGCTGGAGAGCACTGAAGGCTTGGAAAAATGTGGCTATAAAGTTACCTAATAATGAAAGATGTTTTATTCAATAAAATAGGATTTATCCCTATAAACATGTTGTAACAGAAACTTGGGTTTTACCCATGTGTTTATTAATATGTAAGTGTGGTGTTTTACTCTGATAAAATATTTCCTAACTACGGTCCTGATGAAATTTCCGCTGCCAAATAATGATAAACACCGATACTACCATCTCTGAGTAGGCCGCGGCCGCCCGCCTCCCGAGGCAGGGGTCGGTGGTTGCGACATATAGGGTGTGGTCATGACCCTCATGACCACCATGACCCTCCACACAGGCAACATGTCATCCATCTTTAATCCACCATTTAAAACCACTACCATAAGGGTGTGGTCATGACCCAAACCACTACCCCTTTTATTTTTTTAAATTTATTTTTTGTCTTAAAATTATCAAACGGAATGGTCATGGTAATCGTGGTTTAATCCATGGGAACCATCATCAATCAAGGAAGGGGTGGTGTACCATTTAATTAATGGTCCTGTGTGGAAATAATGTTCCAACCCATGGCCCCCACACCCCAGAGCCTAATATACACTTCTCTCTACCCCTCCCTCTCTCTCTACCCCTCCCTCTCTCTCTCTCTCTTTCTCATCTCTCTCTCTCTCTCTCTTATGAGGTCTCCACTATCGCCACACCCAACTAACCAACCTCCTGCACAAATCACCATCTCCATTCCCAACACCAAAAAAATCTTCACACCAAATCACAACTTCATCAGCAATATTCAATCTTTATGACATATCAGGTGGCAGAGGCTTATGTAATAGAGAAGAATGTAAGTTCATTAGACCAAATCACAACCAGTTCTGGCTCAGATCTTGGATGGCGGTTAGTTCAGATCTTGTAAGAGAGAAGAATGCATGTGCTTTCACTATTTAGAAGTTTTGCTACATAAATTTACCCATTTAACACATAGATATCTATATCATATGCAAAAATGTCATGAACACTTGCTTTTATCTCCAAAATCCATATTGTACCATGCGTGTACACTATTTATTGAGGTATCACAATCACCGGGTACAAGTTTTTATGTATGTTTCTTGGTGCACAAGTATTACATCGTTAAGATGTTTCAATCAACCTTTTAAGCACTCAATTGCTTTAGAAACTCATCAGGAGTTCCAATTATATCCAACATGTAAAATAATCATAACCTATTCAAATCCGAATATGTAGAAATGATCACATTGTTCTCGAGAACTTACTTTACATGACCTACGTAATTTAATCCTTGGGGACATTCATGTAAAATTAAATATCAAGTGATACATAACATTCATAAGACGAATATCAATTCTTTCTTTATATTACCAGACTAATAAAATATTGGATAGTCAATGCATCCACCACTGGAGAATACGTATCCTCATAATCAATCATAGGTCTTTGCGAAAATTGTTGTGCCACCAATTTTTCCTTATATCACTCAATTTGATTTTCATATAATTTGCATAAAAGACCCGTTTATATGCAACATATTTCACAACTTCAGTTGTATGGACTATTGGTCCGAAAACTTTCTATTTCATTAGAGAATTCAACTCTCCCTTATTCGAGTCTTTTCGCTTTTGGCCAATTATTTCTCATAGGCAGATCTTAAATTTTGATCCTTATCATTTTATCATTTCAAATGCTATTTTAAATACATAAGTGTAACGACGTTGATTTCAATTCGATTCCATATATATTTAGACATGATACAAATTTACGAGATCTCTTTCATTTCAGATACCTGAGGTTCTTCTGGAACCATCATGTCTAATGTCTCTTTAGGAGACCTTTTTAATATAACCTCGACTTGACCATCTTAATTAGTTGGTCCAACTTTCGAGGAATTTTATTATTGGAATTGACTAGTCTACCACGATTCAGACATGCAATAGACTCATTACAAACATGTGGTTGTCCTTCTGGAACACCCATCTTAATTGGAGCATTAGCACTTGGTATATGTGACATAGTCACCTTTTTAAGGCCAGTGAATGCGTCTGGTATTAGATTTGTTAATCTTTGTAATTGAGTTGTCCTTTGAACTTCTGGTTCACACTTTTAGCTTTGAGGATCAATGATAATTCATACCAATTCATTTCTTTTCTAACAGCTTTTTATCTCCCTCGGACGTTGGGAATGTTAATCCACTGAGATGGATATCAATTAATTGAGCCGTAAATAAATATCTCGTGAAAGACTCTATTCGTTATCATATATTCCTAATCACCTTTTGAGGTCCCATCTTTGTGCGTAGTGGTGGATCAATTTCAATATATACCACACAACCAAAATCTTAGAAGAGACATCTTTGGTTCCTGACCAAAACCATCTATAATGGGGAGAAACTATTACAACATGTTGGCTTGATGTGAATTAATGTTATTGTATGTAAAATTAGATGTACTCATATATAAACATGAACTTGCTCTCCTGATTATTTGCTTTGCTATCAATCGTAGACGTTTAGTGATCGTCTTAAAAAAGCACTTATACGAATGTTTTTTAAATAACTTAGGAATTAAATTCACCTTTATTACCAAAATAAATACGTAACCTGGAATATTGTACTTGTTATCTCATTAGCTAAGCCACATATCACACAAACTTCAAGTTGTGAATTTGATAACCATTTAGACGACGCATCGATTTAAAACACTAAATGGTATCATGTTTGGATATGTGTATCCTTTAGTCACTTCCAGAATATTTAGGGATACACACCCTCCTTTATTTGGCAAATATAATTTTTTGTTTAGAGCAAACATTACATACAAATTATCAGCTTGAAGAATCTTCTACTTCTTCATTATGTTTTACATCATCACTGACTTGGTGTGGTCTAACCAATCATGCCAATTAAGTAAATAATCATGATACATAAACTTCTAGTTTACGATCGTATGTAGTAGTTGCATTATGCGATAGAACAACGTGTTATCATTGCAAACTATTGTGTTATATAACTTTCATCCTTTTTCACATTTTGTTCTCGTATAATTACTACCATAATTTGCCACTTATAGTGGTCAATCTCATTTTGACCATTATTATAATTCTAAACTTGGCTATCATATCATTCTGATATGGTTAATCTCATTATCAACTTGGCTATCATAACACTTCTGATGACCGATCTCATTATTATTATGACCGCCATTACAAATTTCTCAATTATGTCCAGGATCACAATATTTTCAATGATCGTTAAATAATCACATTCAATTCAGGGAATGAAGTAGAACCAGAACAAGTCTTATAGCTATTCATTCTTCATCGGAGATTTTATGGATCATACATGTTTTAGTGTGACATTTGTGCCTTTTTGACCGTCATACAAATACAAATCCAACGAAATCCTGTGTTTCATTCTCGGGATTTGTACAATTACATATGACATTTATACATAACAATTCTTGTTCGATTTCGAGCTCTAAATCGCTTTCTGGAAAGTTATACGCAAACGTAGTCAGTTTAACGCAAAAAAAAACACTCCGGAATAGTGACATAAACTTAACATACCTTAAATAACGTTTACATAACTTAGAAATAAGATATGACAAAAACAAGTTTATTCAATCATAGGGACTATTTGCGTCAAACTGCAAAAGTCAGCCTTTTCGTATGACAACGTACATTCCGGAACATGATCATAAGTTAAACATACCATAAATAACCTTAACATAGCTTAGAAATAAGCTTTGAGGGGTTCGGTGTGCGAAAATGCGCTTATGTGATCATAGGGACTAAAAGCGTCAAAAACTGCGTAAGTTTGCATTTATGCGCATATCTTACGTTCTGACCACATCCGGACATCCAAAAAAAATTTTAGTCACTAAAATATTTTATTTTAGTGATAGGAATGCAAAAATACCATTTGTCGGTTAATTAGGATCGTTTTCGCGTCCGTTCGAGTTTCGTCGTAATTAGCCAAATAATGCGACCGTACGACCAAACGAACCGACATCCATGATATTTCCGAGCATATTTTGAGTCCCCTATACTTTGACATCCTTTTAGAGCCTTGAAAATGGCTTAACGGAGGGTAAATACGTCAAATACGCAAGTTATTGTGTGTAGGGACTGAAAGTGTACATTTCTGAAAGTTCCAGCCTAACCCTCGCGCTACGCGACAGCCTGATGGCCCCTCTGTCGCACCACACGACCCTATGTTTTTTTACAGCAAGTTGTTTTTCAGCTGCAGTTTGATTCTTGAGGGCCTTTTATGCAATTTTCTTTGTGTGGGCATCAAGTTAACACCTCTAGTGTGTGTCGGGTGTATTATGTTTTTCTTTATATTTTAAACCCTTTTTTAACACATTAGTCAAGTTTTAAATTTATAAAACACGATATTCTACTAACACTAAACACACACATGGGCAAGTGCACTCATCGTGAGCGTAGTATAGCGTTGGTAAGATACTGAGGTCGTCCAAGGACACAAGAGCTTTTAATACCGGTTTATCCTCAACGTCTAATCAGATCAAAAGTTTTAGAAAAAGGTTTTAAATATGGAAATAAAAACTAAAATGCTGAAAAATAAGAATAAAAACAGATAGACAAGATGAATCACTTGGATCCGTCTCGCCTTTAATGTAACCTTTGATGATTTCCGCACTTTTGCACTTTTTAAGAGATTATTTTAGTTATAGTAGTAGGCCCCTCTTTTGAAGGTGACGTTACCCTCAACCCAGTGGTTTGAGTCAGCAAGGATACAATCCCAAAGGGTTGGAATATTGGAAGATATTTAATTAAGTTATTAATGCGTAATGTGGTAGGCCCCTCTTTTGAAGGTGACGTTACCCTCGGCTAAGTGGTTTGAGTCAGCAGGGATACAATCCCAAGTAGCCGGTTTAATGTATTAATAGTAGTTTACATATGAGGGGATCAAGCCATTCGCACCCCTGCCATCCAATACCAGTAGGTATTGAGGGAGGTCCTAGTAAGCTTGACCCAGGTCCTTGTAGGATCTATACACTGAACAAGGCAAGAACCTTATCAAACCATTCCCTTAACCCCCGACCAGGTAGCCAACATATCTCTATATAGACCGTAGAGATATGAATGGTGAAAATCTTTTATGTAATATAGACAGTAAAATAACGCCAAGACACCACGGACAAATGCTAAGGAAGTTTCACCTTCAACATAAGAAACTAGTTATTAAAGTCATTAATACAAAACCAAATAAAAAGTGAGAAAAGATTAAAAATCAAAAGTATTACATTAAATGCTTGTCTTCACCAAGTGATGTAAGAGACTTAGGCAAACAAGGCCTTTGAATGTCAAGAACTCTAACGATCAATCTTGGATCCCGAGACTACTACACACACTCTAAGATGGATGATGAATGATGGTGGTGGATGTAGGTGTTGTGATGGTGGTGGAGTGTGGGTGAAGTGGGAGAGATGTGGTTTACCAAGGGATGCCTTTGAAGTGAGCCAAGCACCCCTATTTATAGCCTGTACAGAAGCCCGGACACGGCCCCGTGTGCATCCACTTTCTCTTTCTGCATTAATTACAATTGTCTGCATTAGGCTCCACACGCCCCCGTGTCCGCTGGGCACGGCCCCGTGTGCAGAAGCGTATCCGTACTATCAAGATTTGCAAGATTTTGCGAATCTTAGCGTTGACCACGGCACGTGTTGAGCTGGGCACGCCCCCGTGCTGGGAATAGAAGCTTCTATTGCTTTGTCTTTTCTGCAGACACCTGGCCACGCCCCCGTGTCCGCTGGGCACGGGGCCGTGGTCAGCCTTCTGATCTCTTGTTTTTGCTTGGGAAGATGTTGTCGAGGGGTCGGGTATGCCACGTTTATTCCTTTCCTTTGTATTTATGTTAGATTTTGCTGCATATTTGTTCCTTTTGTTCAATTAAGCTCATTTAGTCCTAAAAATACAAAAGGAAGACAAAAGCACACTTGTTCCAACATTAGTACTAAAAAGGGGTTAGTTTTATGCCTCATTTGATGTAATTTATATGTTGAATTTTACACACATCAACCTCTCCAAGCATATGCTAGCTGGCTATAACACTGTTATGGTCAAGATTCATTGCTTGGGCACTACACAAACACTTGGAATGATCCTACAACACTTCCACAACTATAAATACCCCCCTAATTCACTTCACTCATTGCTCATTTCCATCTTTTCTTCTCTATTGAACTCTAAGTGGAGGATTTCCATCTTTGGGAGCCACCTACCTGAGTTCTTCTAGTTCAATCTTTTAGCCATAGAGCCTTGTAAGTGTTCTTTCATGGCTTAGTCTTTATTTTCAGATATTTAAAGCTGAAAGTCAAACAGTTTGACTAACAGTTTGACTTTCGGTTTTGACCATCAATTGGTCAAATCAAAGTTCAATTGAACTTTGCAACGTGATTGTAATCACGATGGTTAAAATCCTTAGCGATTTTACCTACTGATTACCACGTTGACTAGGCGTAGTGACGAGTCAAAGTTTCGGTCAAAATGCGTAATTATACGCATTTTGCGACGGAACTATTTTCGGGTATCAAAACCCTTTGTTTTGATACCAAATCAGTTTTCTAACTTAGTTAAACATGTTTAACTCGTCACTACTAGTTTAGTGCATGTTTAGGGTCGTAAGTCAAGCGGTCTAAACAACCGCTTAGACTTTCGAACCCGACCCATTTGGTCGATCAATAGGATCCGACCAAACATATTTAGTGATCATAGTTGCATAGGGATAACCTACTGAGGTTATACCTTATGATCACTTAGGTTGGTTAGTTATTCTTTTTGAGCATAAATCCATATTTAACATATGTGATCAAGTTTTTGACATCTAAACCGATTTAGTAACATTTTTAAACATAATTGGGCATGTAAGACTTAACAAATGACATAGATAACCATCCGACCTTAGATTTACGCAAATGACACGTTAAAGTAGCTTAAACTACCTTAACGGGTCGAAATGGGTCAAAAGCACTTAGGTTAAGTTTCTAATCAAAATGTTAGGTCTATTAAATCATGCCATATGAGTTCCAATACTCATTTGATTTATAGAACTACATTCTATCCTATTTCCCGACTTAGGTACCGATTATTTAACATAGTGATTCCATACTAGGTACCACTTGATTCCTTGATTTCTCGAGCTTTGTTAGGATACTTAATCAAGGATACTTGCCATCTCAAGTGAGTACATAGTCCCCTCTTTTACGTTTTCAAATGTTTTGGGGTGATTCATATGTGCCGATACACTATTTTCATGAATTCATCTATATGATTTCACATGCATAATACTTATCTTTTGACAAATTGAACTATTGTCCATGGCTTAAACACTGATGTTCAAAGATTGTTAGACTATTTGTTCGTTCATATTGTTATTTATACATTCATTAACAATGATCAAGCCGATTGGTAGTACGATTTAGCGCTATAGGACTAGACACCCCATTCCTGTTGTATGGTATGTCAGAAACCACAGTTATTAACCAAATAAATTGCCTTTGTGCTATTTCTATAGTCTCCAAAGGGTAGTTTGATGCACTAAGGTTTGAATGTATTACCAAATCGCGATATATAGTATATTTCGGTATATTATTAAGGCATATTTTGATATGCTACCAACGTGATACTGCTTTGCTAAAGCATAGTTTGAGATGCTATTGTTTACTAAAGTATAGTTTGATATACTACCAAATCACGGTTTAGGTATATTTCGATATACTACCAACGTGATATTGTTTTACTAAAGTATAATTTGATATACTATCGACTTTGTTATTTCAAAAACTAAAAGTATATTTTGATATACTACTAAAGCATAGTTGATATGCTATTTTTAAACCAAAGCATAGTTTGATATGTTATTTACAAAACAAAAATATACTTGTGATATACTACCAAATCTGTTATTTCAGTAACCAAAGTATATTTTGATATACTACATGTTTAACTATTTCAAAACTAAAGTATATTTTGATATACTACTTATCTGATTATCTCAAAACCAAAGTATATTTTTTGTATACTCTCCAAAACCCTAGTTCATGCTTTTGATCAAAATTGAAGACCAATTTCAGTCCCAAATCAAAATCCGAACATAGATTAGTGATCACCTCAGAGAAAGGGATCATAAGGTATGTAAATTTTGCAGAAAATTCTCATCTAAAATTTCTGAATGAACATAGGAATTCGAATTTTATGTTGCATGATGGTTGCTTTGAATGAAATAGTGTCTAGGGATAAACCCTAATCAATTACTTGTTGGAATTTTGCCTATTTCATGTGAAATTCATAATCACCATTGAAGGTGATAAGTGGGTTTTGAAGAAACATGTTGAACACTAGGATTATAATGTTATCTTAGTGTAATTCGAGTTCTGTGAAACAAGTTCATATTCGATTAATGTGAAAATTGATGTGAATTTGCGTAAATTGATGTTTATCTTGGCTAAAGGACAAATATTGAACTTAATTATAAGTTGTGAGAGATTGTGCCTTTAAGGTGTTTGTCAAAATGTCAAAAAGAAGATTAAAAAAACTGAAAATTTGAGCTAAAACGCGTGTTTGTAGAGTTATGGCAAATTATGCGTTACATGTAAGCAAAAGAGTTCTAAAAGGGTTGTGATTGAACTCTATAGGAAAGGAAACCGGAGCGTCAAGTGGACAAGCCGGTGGTGACGCGCGACTGAAAGCGGTGCTTTGAAAGGTACGTGACTTTAGTCCTGTTACATTATGTATAAATGTTTGGTTTTAGTGTACAAATGGTGGCGTAGTGTAATATACGCGTTTGGTGTGTCTTTGAAGTGGCGAAGCTCACTCGACAATCAAATGGATCAAAATAATGGTTGGAAATGGTTTGGCTTGTCATCAAAGTGATGGTTTTCACTCGACAAACAAATGGGTCAAAATGATGCTTTAAAAGGGTCATGTGTGTAGAGACTTGAAAGTCTCATATTGCGTTAGTGTTGGATAGTAATACGTCAATGAATTGGTTATGCTAAATTTAAGTTTACGAATCCGAGATATCGGGTCAAACATTAGAAATCAATTGTAAGTGTTGTTTGAAGTGGTATGCTTGAATTTTGAGAAACAAGCATGAAATTCTAATGTAAGCATAAAGCCATGGAATTCCGCGAATACGCCAAGATTTACAAGCCCGTGGATTTGGGTAATTATGTATAGTAAGTTTTAGAACTAAAAATGGTATTATGCACATATAGCTAATGGGTTGAATAATTGAAACAAGGATTTTATGAACTGTTTGTTCATCAATCGGGTTTCGTAGTGTGAAATTTTCTTGGTTAGATCCGTAATTTTATTACGGACTCATAGGAAAAAGAATCGACTAAAACGGACAAACGAGTAAAAAGTTATGTTAGTTTAAAGTTGGACTTTTTACAATTTTCGGAGCTGGGCAAATATGCAGGTCCAGAAACTGGACCTGCTGGAAAATGCACTCCCCCGTGCCAAGCGACGGGGAACCTCAACTCTGGCGCGATACGCGGGGCCGCCCGCGGCACGCGAAGGACAATCTCGGTTCTGGCGCGTGGCGCGACAGACCAAGATCCAAGATTTTTATTTTTCTGTTATGTGTATGCTGTTAGGGCGCGTTTATGCTTATTAATAACTTGTCAAAACTAACAATTGATGTGGCTTTGACCTCAAGTGATGCTCGTTAGTTATGGATGTCGATCAAGCATGAAATCAAGAACCGAACACCATTTTTGAAGCTTCCGCACTAATCTAAACATGTCTAGACAATGTCGTTTTGTAAACTCTGTAGTTGTGAATGTTTTAATCTAGATGGTTGGTTCTGTTAAGTTGTTAAAACAATGTACATCTTAACCTATTAACTAAGTTTTTGTTAATTATGCATTTTCTTTTAAAAAAGTGCGTATTTTAATAGTAAAATAATAGAAATTTAAGACGAGTGTTACAAGTTGGTAATCAGAGCTCAAGGTTGTTAACAAAGTGTGTTCGGTTCAAGCTTGATCAAGCATCTGGTAAGGGCTAATTGTTTTAAGTAGATTTATTAAATATAGAAAGGAAATATAAATTGATGTGTATGGGAAGAGTATGTTAACACACTCAAACCCAGAAAGTGCATTAAATAAGAACGGTTAGAACAGGTTATGAACTTGACTAAACCGAAGTAAATAAACCATATGTTATATAGGAAATGTTTAATGGCTGGTATAAACATTTCAGCTTTTAAAGATGACGGACGAAGGTAATGTTAATGCGGTGCTAATAGTCACCGAGCAAATGAAGGAAGTGATTGCCGAGGAAGTAGGAAAAGCAATTGAAAATAGCTTATCCGGCTTTATTGATAAAATACAAACCACGGTATTATCGGTAGTTGATGAGAGAATCAAGAAGTTGGAGGATAATACCAACATAGCCAAAGAAAAGTCGGGAGAACGCAAGGGATGCTCGTACAAGGAATTCATGGCATGTAAACCACCACTTCATAATGGAGAGGTGGATCTGATAATATGCCAACGTTGGTTAAGCGATATTGAGGGGGTATTTGAGAGAACCCACTGCGACACAAATGACTTTGTAGCTTATGGCACGGGTCAGCTGAGGGGTCAAACAAAAGACTGGTGGGATAATAAGAAAAAGGAAATTGGAAGCGAAACGGCAAGAGCGATGACATGGGATGATTTTAAGGTGCCATTCCTTAAACATCACAGCCCCAAAGCAGTTATTAACCGAATCAAGGAATAATTCATTCAGCTTAGGCAGAAAGGCGAATCTATCGATATGATCACGGGGATCTTTCACGATAAACTGAGGTTTTGCGATGAGTTGGTGACATCCGAAGAACAGAAAGTGTATTATTACTATAATATGCTAAGTGCAGAATATCGGGAGTTTATGACTCCCTCGAAGTACGAGACTCTCACCGAAATCATTTATACTGCTCGTGAAAGGGAGATAGAGCTGAAGAAGCAAATAGAGAGAGGGGAAAGAAGGGCACAAGTTGTAAATCCAAGCCCTACAAAAAAAGGCGCGTACGACTGAGTCGTCAAAGAGACAAGAGGGAAAAAGCGGGTCGCCAAGCTGCAAGGTATGCGGGAAGGGACACAAGGGTGAGTGCCGGTTTAAAGATAAGCCATGTCCCGTATGTGGGAAGACAGGGCATACGGCTGCATTATGCCCCGGGAAGGTATCGGTGTGTTACAAATGCTACCAATCGGGTCACAAGAAATCGGAATATCCGGAGCTAGTCGGGAAAAAGGATGGCAAAGATTCACATACGGAGACTCCAAAAGCAAAAGCCAGATCCTTCCAGTTAACTGCAGCCGAGCCGAAGGTGGAACCCGATGTGGTCTGAGGTATATTCGCCATAAATTCAATTCCCGCACATGTGTTATTTGATACGGGTGCGAATAAATCCTTTATTTCACATGGATTTATTCGACATCCTTCATTCGAACTGACGAAATTACCTATGCCTTTAGAAGTAGAAATAGGTGACAACAAAAGTTTTATCGTATGTGACGTGTGTCAAAATTGTAAAATGAGTATCGACGGTGAAGAATACTCAATAGATTTGATTCCAATGTCGATGGGAGAATTCCAAGTAGTGGTCGGGATGGATTGGCTATCCCGACATCACGTGAAGGTCGTGTGCTTCCGCAAGGAGATTAAGTTAACATCTCCAAGTGGAAAACACGTTACCATCTATGGCGAAAAAGGGGATAATCCCGTTATGTGCTCAATGCTAAAAGCTCACAAACTCATGAGGCGTGGATATAGAGCGTTCATGATATACGCAAATGAACCAGATAAAGAATCGCAAAAGATTGAAGACGTACCGGTGGTACGAGAATATGCCGATGTATTTCCGGAAGATTTACCGAGAATACCGCCAGAACGGGAGGTAGAGTTCGATCGAATTGATTCCGGGCGCGAAACCTGTGGCCAAGGCGCCGTATCGGCTAGCACCATCAGAGCTACAAGAATTGATGTCTCAAATCCAAGACCTGCTCGACAAGGGGTTTATTCGGCCAAGTGTGTCTCCGTGGGGCGCACCGGTGCTATTTGTGAAAAAGAAGGATGGGAGCATGCGCATGTGTATCGATTATCAGGAGTTAAACAAACTCATGGTGAAAAATTGATATCCGCTCCCAAGAATTGACGACCTATTTGACCAATTGCAAGGTGCAAGTTGGTTCTCCATGATCGACCTTAGATCGGGGTATCATCAGTTGAAAGTCAAGGAAGAGGATGTACCGAAGACGGCCTTCCGTACATGGTACGGACATTACAAGTTCCTCGTGATGTCCTTCAGGTTAACCAATGCACCCGCGGCTTTCATGGATCTCATGAACCGGGTTTGCAAACCAATGTTGGATAAGTCGGTGATAGTGTTCATCGACGACATCTTAGTGTATTCGAAGAATGAAGCAGAACACGAAAGTCATTTACGTGAAGTGTTGGAGACGCTCAGAAGAGAGAAGTTGTATGCAAAGTTCTCGAAATTTGCCTTCTGGTTACGAGAGGTGCAGTTTCTCGGGCACATCATTAGTGCAAACAGGGTTTTAGTAAACCCGTCAAAAATAGAAGCAGTGGCAAAATGGAACCCCTCGAAGAATCCTTCAGAATTCATAAGCTTTTTGGGGCTTGCGGGATATTATAGGAGATTCATACAGGATTTCTCCAAGATTGCAACGCCGTTGACCAAGCTCACCCGTAAAGACGAAAAGTTTATTTGGGGAGAAGATCAAGAAAAAGCGTTCCAAACACTTAAAGAAATGTTCACCCACGCTCCGGTATTGACAATGCCGGATGGGGTTGACGACATGGTAGTTTACTCGGATGCGTCACATTCGGGTCTTGGGTTCGTTTTAATGCAGCGGGGCAAGGTTATAGCCTATGCCTCAAGACAACTAAAGACACATGAAAGAATTATCCTACACACGATATTAAGTTGGCGGCGGTGGTATTTGCTTTAAAGATATGGAGGCATTATTTGTATGGGGTAAAATGCACGATCTTTACCGACCATAAAAGTTTGAAATATTTCTTCGATCAGAAGGAATTAAACATGAGGCAGAGGCGGTGGTTAGAAACTGTCAAAGATTTTGATTGTGATATACATTACCACCCAGGGAAAGCTAATGTGGTGGCGGATGCGTTGAGCCGAAAGGTAGATTATACGCCCATTCGAGTACGATCAATGCAACTAAATGTAACATCGGGTTTACTTGAACAAATCCAGAAATCTCAAATCGAAGCATTGAAGGAGGAAAACGTGAAGAAGGAAAGAATAGTTGGCCAATTGAAAGAATTGGCGGATGGAACCAAGGGTTAAAGACGCGTTTTGGAAGGATATGGGTTCCAAATTCGTGTAGAGTCAATGCGCTCCTACTTGACGAGGCCCATAAATCCCGTTATTCGATTCATCTAGGGGCAACCAAGATGTATAACGATTTATAGCAAAACTATTGGTGGCCTGGGATGAAAAGAGATGTAAACTATGTGGAGAAGTGCATGACGTGTTTGCAAGTCAAAGCAGAACACCAAAAGCCGTATGGTAAACTGCAACCGTTGGATATCCTAGTCTCGAAATGGGAACAAATCACAATGGACTTGTTGACCAAACTGCCCAAAACCAACCGCGGTTTCGATGCTATATGGGTAGTGGTGGATAGATTGACGAAAAGTGCTCACTTCATTCCGATTCGTGAGACTTATACATCCGAAAAGATGTCAGAGGTATATACCAATGAAATTGTGGCACGTCACGGAGTACCGATATCTATTGTGTCCGACAGAGATACCCGGTTTACTTCGAACTTTTGGCATGAATTCCAAGAACAAATGGGAACTAAATTGTTCATTAGCACCGCGTACCATCCACAAACGGATGGACAAAATGAAAGAACAATACAGACGTTGGAGGATATGTTACGGGCATGCATTATCGACTTCGAGGGTAGTTGGGATGTATATCTACCATTGGTCGAATTTTCATATAATAACAGTTACCACGCAAGCATCGGTATGGCTCCGTACGAGATGCTTTACGGTAGAAAATGCCGAACCCCGGTGTGTTGGGGCGAGGTTGATCCACGCAAGCTTGCACATAAGGATATAGTCCAGGTCACGAATAAGAAGATTGATTTGGTCCGAGCCCATTTGAAAGCGGCTCAGGATCGACAAAAATCATATGCAGACAAAAGAAGGAGACCAATTGAATTTCAAGTCGGTGACAAAGTTATGTTAAAGGTATCCCCGTGGAAGGGAATTATTCGGTTCAGAAAAAGGGGAAAATTAATCCCGAGATTTATTGGGCCATTCAGGATTATCGAACGGGTTGGTAAGGTAGCGTACCGTCTCGAACTGCCTGAGGAATTGAGTGGGATACATAACACGTTTCATGTATCACATCTCCAGAAATGTCTAGCCGACGAAACAGCTTACATTCACTATGATGACATTGAAGTGGATAACAGTCTTAACTATGCGGTGAAGTCGATGGCGATTCTGGATCATAAATTGAAGAGCTTAAGGAACAAAGTGATTAGTCAAGTAAAGGTTAAATGGGAACACAGAAAGGGTTCGGATACCACATGGGAGTCCGAAGAAGAGATGCAACGGCTCTACCCTACATTATTTGGTGCGTACTATGGTTTCGGGGACGAAACCCTTTTAAGGGGGGTGGACTTGTAACACCCCGAAAATATAAAACTATATATTAAAATTTTAAAGCACTAAATAAACAAGAACAAACTAACTAGGACTAAATTACCCAGTTAGTTACAATTCTTGTAGTAACTTATAAGTGGGATTGAAACACTCAAAATATAAACTAAGGAGAAATTGAGGGGCTAAAGTGTTAAACTTGAAACTTTATTTAATAAAAACATTTTTATTAACACAAAACACACATTTGAGTGTGCTGGAACCTTAGTTCATGTTTTTGATCAAAATTGAAGACCAATTTCAGTCCCAAATCAAAATCCGAACATAGATTAGTGATCACCTCAGTGAAAGGGATCATAAGGTATGTAAATTTTGTAGAAAATTCTCATCTAAAATTTCTGAATGAACATAGGAATTCGAATTTGATGTTGCATGATGGTTGCTTTGAATGAAATAGTGTGTAGGGATAAACCCTAGTCAATTACTTGTTGGAATTTTGCCTATTTCTTGTGAAATTCATAATCACCATTGAAGGTGATAAGTGGGTTTTGTAGAAACATGTTGAACACTAGGATTATAATGTTATCCTAGTGTAATTCAAGTTCTGTGAAACAAGTTCAGATTCGATTAATGTGAAAATTGATGTGAATTTTCCTAAATTGATGTTTATCTTGGCTAAAGGAAAAATATTGAACTTAATTATAAGTTGTGAGAAATTGTGCCTTTAAGGTGTTTGTGAAAATGCCAAAAAGAAGATTAAAAAACTGGAAATTTGAGCTAAAAAAACGTGTTTGTAGAGTTATGGCAAATTATGCGTTACATGTAAGCAAAAGAGTTCTAAAAGGGTTGTGATTGAACTCTATAGGAAAGGAAACCGGAGCGTCAACTGGACAAGCCGGTGGTGACGCGCGACTGAAAGGGGTGCTTTGAAAGGTACGTGACTTTAGTCCCGTTACATTATGTATAAATGTTTGGTTTTAGTGTACAAATGGTGTCGTAGTGTAATATACGCGTTTGGTGTGTCTTTGAAGTGGCGAAGCTCACTCAACAATCAAACGGGTCAAAATAATGGTTGGAAATGGTTTGGCTTGTCATCAAAGTGATGGTTTTCACTCGACAAACAAACGGGTCAAAATGATGCTTTAAAAGGGTCATGTGTGTAGAGACTTGAAAGTCTCATATTGCGTTAGTGTTGGATAGTAATACGTTAATGAATTAGTTATGCTAAATTTAAGTTTACGAATCCGAGATATCAGGTCAAACAATAGAAATCAACTGTAAGTGTTGTTTGAAGTGGTATGCTTGAATTTTGAGAAACAAGCATGAAATTCTAATGTAAGCATAAAGCCATGGAATGGCGCGAATATGCCAAGATTTACAAGACCGGGGATTTTGGTAATTATGTCTAGTAAGTTTTAGAACTGAAAAATGGTATTATGCACATATAGCTAATGGGTTGAATAATTGAAACAAGGATTTTATGAACCGTTTGTTCATAAATCGGGTTTTGTAGTGTGAAATTTTTATGGTTGGATCCGTAATTTTATTACGGACTCATAGGAAAACGAATCGACTAAAACGGACAAACGAGTAAAAAGTTATGTTAGTTTAAAGTTGGACTTTTTACAATTTTCTGGACCTGCTGGAAAATGCACTCCCCCGCGCCACGCGACGGGGCAACTCAACTCTGGCGCGACACGCGGGGCCGCCCGCGGCACGCGAAGGACAATCTCGGGTCTGGCGCATGGCGCGACAGACCAAGATCCAAGATTTTTATTTTTCTGTTATGTGTATGATGTTAGGGCTCGTTTATGCTTATTAATAAGTTGTCAAACTAACAATTGATGTGGTTTTAACCTCAGGTGATGCTCGTTAGTTATGGATGTCGATCAAGCGTGAAATCAAGAACCGAACACCATTTTTGAAGCTTTCGCACTAATCTAAACATGTCTAGACAATGTTGTTTTGTAAACTCTGTAGTTGTGAATGTTTTAATCTAGATGGTTGGTTATGTTAAGTTGTTAAAACAATGTGCATCTTAACCTATTAACTAATTTTTTGTTAAATATGCATTTTCTTTAAAAAAAAGTGTGTATTTTAATAGTAAAATAATAGAAATTTAAGACGAGTGTTACACATGGATCTAATTCACAAAACCTATGTTACTCATAGGCATTTTTATGCTGACGTTTTAATTTCACATATGTTTCAAGTGCTACTATATGATGATTGTCGATGCATGTTACACATAGGATGGACTCGTGCCTTAGCGACTTTAAAACTTGAAAGTCAATTATTTGTATTTATCTGATTTGTAATAAAACAACGAGTTCATTAATGGAATAAAACAAATATTTAATCACCATGTGTTATGAAACAATGATTCTGTTGCAACACTCCCCGACGTTTCCGCCGCGGTTTGTTGTTTTACGCGGTCGGGGTGTGACATTTAGTTGCACTCATGTTTTTTTAATACACGACCTAAAATATGAGAGAACCGTGTCTTATTATTTCAAACATTCATGTTATACGTGTTTCATATATTATATTCTCGTATAATCACTTCCTTAGTGAGTCACTTCGTGTGGTCAATTTCAATATTAACATGGTTGATCTCACTATCAATATAGGATCATTACAGTTTTCTCATTTACCATGATCACGACCTTTATAGCGATCATTGTATAATCACCACATAATTAACATGGTTGATCTCATTATTAACATGAGCATAATAACAAACTTTCATGGTGGCATCATTACAATTTCTTTTGGTCATGATCGTGACCTTTACATTGATCATCATCATATTCACATTAAGCAATGGGATAGAATCCGAAAACATTCATGGATTCTCATACTTTCTTAATGGTATCGCTACTTCATGAGCATATCTCAGGTGTGACAAATAAACATCTTTTATCCAGTTTTTCATTAAAGAAAATCTTCTTTTCATATATTATAAATTGAGAAATCGTTACATGACCGAGTCATGTAGTAGTATCGGTCTATAAATCTTACAACCTTTTATAAATTAATAATCAGATTCAGAGAGTATGACACTTCTGATGTCATATTTAAGCGTATTTACATTTTTTTATGATAGCATATAAACCACAAATTTAGTTTTGTTGTTTTATTCAACAATATTTACATGATGCATGATGTCACATAAAATTAAGGTATAATGTAGAGTCAATTTACATAATACACTACGTTATAACATATCGCAGTAGAAAACAAGTTATAGAAAAACTTTATAAAATAAGATATATATCTTTTCATCACTTGCAAGAAAATGTATGTAATTTATACATAAATGTAACATGATATAGCCAATCACAAGTATATCATATATACACATATTTGTCACTATAGTTTAAAACATAAACAAATGTCACTATCAACTTTCTCGATCATATAATAACATATGATTTTTTATTACTTGTAAATGAGCTTTCTTATACTAATAAATTTTGTTGCTCAAGAAAATATAACATGCATCTTGAGAATTTTAGTGTCATGTTAATTTGCAAATAATATCTTTTACCATATAAATATTTCATTGAATCAAATCACATATTTAAATATCTAATAGTAACTAAAAGGCTTATACAATTGCAATAACAATGATATACAACAAAGTTAACTAAGCAGTTGTCATATTATAACATATTATCATATAAACATGTGCATTATCGTAAATTCATTCACGGAATTTGTAACACCCTTAAAATTTACTTGAATATAAGTATAATTTTATACAAAAGATAATAATTTAACATAAGTTTCAGAAGTATCATAAACTTTAGTCAACTAATGACTAAGTTAGAACATACAAAAGTTGTTTGAGAATTTGTTTACAACCCAAGAACAAAGATTAAATAAGATTAAAACATAGCGGAAGCTTCAAAAATCGTGTTCGGTTCTTGTTAAGTTGCTTGATCGTCATCCATAAACTTTGAGTACCTAGACTGCAATGTTTACATAAACATTTATGTTAGCATGGTCAGAATATTACTTGTTCAAAACTACTATCGAAATGAAAATTTCAATCTTTCAGTTTCACAAAATTTTACAAAAGTTCAGACCCTACCGTAACTTACGGTTCCACCGTAAGTTACGGTGGTCCATGTTCAACAAATGTTCACCGTAAACATATAACATCCACCGTAAATTACGGTACTACCGTAATTTACGGTAGTACCTGGAATTTCATGTTTTGTTTTGTTTGTTCATTACACCAAGACCCCAACTCTCGGATTTCAGTTTTCTATGATACCGATACATTAAAACCTCGTATTTCTAATATGTTATATATCAATCAATATCAAATAACAATCCATCATAATTCGAAACATTAACCATGCCTTACTTGATTATCCGACCCGTTTGGCTCGTCTACGGAATTCCTTCCTTTTTTGACGACTACCAACGAAATTCTAACCAACTTTTGATCAAATACACAATATAGCGATATCATCACTTTTATTCATAGTAACCTTTATTCTAAAATTCAACTATGCATATTACCATAATCTAAATTTACTTAATGTAACGGGTCAAGTTACATACCTTAGCGCACGCCCTTCAACCGCGAATCACTACCGGCTTGTCCACTCGACGTTCCGGTATCTTGTCCTATAGAGTTCAATTCAAGACATGTTTAGAACTCTCTTTAGACCTCACTTCGCATAATATACCGAAACATCATAATTATGCGTTAAAGCTTTAAATTTTTGTTTTTAAGCCTTCTTTGAGTCATTTCTACAAACACTATGAGGGCAGAATTTCTACATCATTCATATTCATGTTTATAGCTTGCTAATTAGTTAACTTAACTTCAAGAAAGCCATCATATAGCATTTAAACATCATACTTTTCTGAAATCACCTTCTAAAATCGAATTACACTAGAATAATCACTCTAAACCCTAGTGTTCATCATCATCATGTAAAACCCACAATCCACCTTCAAGGTGTTCATGAAATTTTCTGAATTTGGTCATGATTTCACATGAAATTGGCTAGATTTCAATTCTAAACACCATATCAATTCTAATCTAACCAAATAACACACATGCAACATAAATCTTCAGATTTTCCAAAATCATGAGAAATTCAAGTTAAGAGATTTCATCAAATTTTACATACCTTAGAATCCTCTTGCAATGAGGATCACAATTCTAGGTTCAAATTCCGATTTCAACTTGAATTGAGACTTCAATTTGCAGATTTTAGGAAGTTTTAGGGTTTTGAATATGGGGGTGTCGCCCCCTGCTCCTTCTTGTTCGACCAGCACCTCTAAATGAGGTGTTTGGTTTATTTTTTTATTTTTTTATCTAGTTTAGTTACAATTTTAACAACTAAGGCCCCTCTACTTTCTTCAACAAATCATTTAGTAGTTTTTAACCCTATTATAGGCTATTTCTAGTCTTGTAACTAACTAGGTTAAAAGTTCCTAGCTAATAAATTCTCGTCTATTTATACTTTATAGTTACAATATAAAGTTTTATATTTTCGGGGTGTTACAGAATTGCACTAATGATTATCTTCAAATAGAACTATTAGACATCACCTTTTAATACAAATTGTATTTTGGCAGTTTATCATAAATTGTATAGATACTAATAAAACATAACATCTATTCAGTTGCATATATATTCAAAAGAGAGCTTGAAAACATATATGATGCACATATAGTATTAACCCAAACTATTAATTAAGAATCACAAACTATTAGTCTATCACTGTTTAGAAAACAATTATCATAGAACAACTAAAAATAAATTGGATCAAACCCACTATATGTCATCCATAGATTATCATGCACATTACATAGGAAAATATAAAAAACGATTTTTTTATAATCAATATTAGATTATTTAACAATATTTACAATGTAAATTAACGTGCCAACAAAACAGTATTACTACTAAACACCATAAAAAATTCATATAATAATAGAAAACGTGATTGAAGTTCATAATATATAAAGGCATTATAATATTATCATACACATTACATAGGAATATATAAAAAATGATTTTTTTATAAACAATATTAGATTATTTAACAATATTTATGCTAAATATTAAATATTGTAAACAAATAAAGACCAAATATTTATAATGATGCGAGATAAATATTAAGTACATGGATGGACAATAAATGGTAAGTACCTTTCATACCTTTAAGATAAAAAAGAATAATCAACTTTGATTTATATAGAAAATAGTAACAAACTTTACTTAAAATTTATAAACAATTATAAAACTTACTAATAGCCCGTTTTTCACATTTTTTTTAACTCAATACGAGATATGTATAAATATTTTGGACAATAAACTTGGTAGAGGGAGGGAATTTTTAGGAAAAAATAATTGTCAGGGACGGATCTATATAATTTTAAAATTTTCGGACGAAAAATTGGAAATATTACACTTCTAACAGAAACATTGGCGGGGGCAGGTGCACCACCCATCCCTTAAAAGCTACGCCCCTGCATGCCATGTTCTCTCCAACTCCCCTCTTGCCACTCAAACACAAGGGATGGTCACCTCGGGCGGAGTCCATTTTTTTCTTTTTTTTCTCTATAAATTATGCTATAATAATTAAAAAGTATTTTAAACAAAATAAAAGTGCATTTTAATTAAAAAACAAGACATTACGTTAAATTAAAATAAATAAAATTACATTAAATTAAACTAAATTAAATTACTACTCTTCTTCGGAATCCACCAATAGGTGGGGTAAATATAGTCCTCCGAGATGCCCCACGAGATCGTGTTTTAGTCTCCAATGTGAATATTCATCCATGAGCTCGTTTAGCACAGTGTCAACGAATTATGAACTCAACTGGAGGATCCCGAATGTACACTGGGGCTATCGCGTCCCCAACGCTTTTACTAGATGTGCCCGTGTCTTGTAGTTCAGTTTGCTCGATGAGATTTTGAAAAAAAAAATTATGCTACTATCGGTTGAGATAAATCATCACTAGCGTCGGGTGGAATAAACAATGGTATTTCATCCACCATTTAAAAAAAATAGAGGTATGAGATTAGTTTGAGAGAAATGATTTAGGTTTGAATTGTGAGAGAAATGGTTGATTTATGGGTTGAGTGGAGTGTTTAAATAAAGAAAAGTTATTTAAAAAAAATTACAACGGCATTATAGCCGTTATTAAAGTTCCAAACGATCAAAAAATCATCTCCCCGCATGCGGTAACAAGTTAACGGGTTTTTGGGTTCACCGCGTGGCCAAGGGGGACGACAGCGGTGTTACCATGCGATAACTCAAGTCACCGCCCCAACTCAACCCGACCACCCCGCTCGTCCTAATGACTAAACGAGAGAATTGAATGAACAAAGTAATAGAATGGACAACGGAATGAAATGGATCATTCCATTCCATTGTGAGGTTTGGTTATCCATACGTGAATATAATGAATCATTACTTTGTACGGTTTGATAGACAAAAAAAAAAGACGATCCATTTCATTCCATCTTTTATTCCTTCATACTAAACACTACCTAAATATTATGGACGAAAAACTCATCCTCAAGTTAGCGACAGTCACCTACGGAAGTCCCTATCGCAAATGGGCCGTCACCTACAACGATATACAAGTTTGGGCATGAGTCTTATCCATAATTTTATTCTCAAGTTACCTACCGACTACCGAAGGACATTTCATCGGAAAAGAGTTCACACAAACAAACGAACAAACCTGGATTTACGCACGTCGGGTTTCCATTAGTCATTCGTCAGTGATAATTTTATAGAAGGATTTTTTTAATTTTCCTTTTTTGTTCATTATTTGGGTTTTAGTGGTTTCCGTTAAGAATTCGTCTATAAGGCTTTGAGTATACTTTAACCTTCCTTAACTCCACCTAGATGACACATCACTAAGTTTTCCTTACTTTACTTCATCTCACCCCAACAAAATGGTCTAATCCCGTTAACTCCACTTAACCTTATTTTTTAGAGATTTTTTTTTAAAGGAACAAAAAAAAATTCAGTATTTTAACATTCGGTTAACATGTTAACAAGTAAACTCTTTACTGCTCCTTAACAAGAGGAGGGATATGACATGTCACCTTTAACGCCCATGTGTTAGGCCCTAATAACCGAAATATTTTGTTCGTCAATATTTAATGACACAATCTATCCGTCAATAAATTTTATTCGATGACATTCGTTTCTCCTGTAGTGGTAACTTCCCCTTTATCGTTAATTTTTTTTCAAAGTTGTATCTTTTGATTCTTCTTCTTCTTCCTCCTCCTCCTCATCCTCATCCTCATCCTCATCCTCATCATCCTCTTCATCACCATCATCATCATCATCATCATCATCATCATCATCATTATTATTATTATTATTATTATTTTAAGAGTTAAATGTCATTTTAGTCCCTGTGGTTTAGGCCGTTTTGCCAGTTTAGTCCAAAGGTTTTATTTTTCGTCTGTGGGTACAAAAAGGTTTCATTGTTGCCATTTTAGTCCACCGGGTTAAACAACAACAACAACAACCATACCCAGTAAGTCCCACAAATCGCAGAGCTATTTATAGGGTCTGGGGAGGGTGGGATGTAGACAGACCTTGCCTCTATCCATATGGATAGAGAGGCTGTTTCCAGAGAGACCCCCGGCTCGACAACGAACAGCAAACCGATACATCAAGTCAAAGAATATAGAAATGATACATAAAAAGGAAGTCACCCATACCAAGAAAGTGATCTGAGTGGCACATTATAATGTAATTTAAATTATGTATAATAGCATGCAACATCAATTAGGCATAGACACAATGTACATCAAGTATAATAGCATATACCGTTATTTGGGCATAAACACAATAAGGCAATCACCGGAAAAGTCCCTTAAAAAAATAAGAAAACCTACATCCCTGAAAAGCACCTAAGACCTTACTACAATATCCTCTAGAAGTCCTTAACCCTAATCCTACGCCTCCACGAAGTCCTATCATGGACCATGTCCTCCGAAAGGTGCAACTCTAGTAAATCATGCCTAATCTGCTCATCCCATGTCAGTTTCGGTCTGCCTCTTCCTCTCCTCCCCTCCACATTAAGAGTTTCCACTACTCTAACTGGTGTCGTCGCTTCCCTCCGCGTCACATGCCCAAACCATCTCAATCTCCCCTCCTTAATCTTCTCCGATATACTAGCCACTCCTAGTCTTTCCCTAAAAACCTCATTTCTTATCTGATCTAACCTCGTGTGTCCACACATCCACCTCAACATCCTCATCTCTGCTACCTCCATCTTGCGCGCTTGTGTCTTCTTGATAGCCCAACAGTCTGTTCCATATAGCATAGCTGGCCTAACTGCTACCCTGTAAAATTTCCCCTTTAGTTTAGTTGGGAACCTCCTATCGCACAACTTTATCAATTTTTTCTGTTAACTAGAAGGGCAATTCAATCATTTTATATGGCTGAATTGCCCTTCTAGTTAATAGAATTACATATAAAATTACCGAATTGTCATTCTCGTTAGTAGAAAAAATGGATGAAGTTAACTTTGTGGACTAAAATAGCAACACTGAAACCTTTTTGGACTCACAGACGAAAAATGAAACCTTTGGACAAACTGGTAAAATGGACCAAAACACAAGGACTAAAATGACATTTAATATTTATATAGTAAGAAAGTATATATGATATAAGATGATCATGTGAAAAGGTAAGGACCAAGGAGCTTTAATTCATAGAATCTATTATATGTACCAGGTTGATATTACTACATGGATATACATACCAGTATATAACTTAAGTTCATGATTAGTATGCACTAATGTCTTCTGAACCCTCTTTTTGGTATAAGACGATGGGATCTTGTATGTCACGGGCCAAATGTTTGAAAATCGCAATGCTATGGGCTGTGCTTGAACGCTTGGGTTACTGGCTAGTCCTGGACTTTATCAGGGGACGGAGTCAGTGTCAATGAAGAGGTGTACGTGCCTAGTCGTGCAAACGACGAACGCACCACTGGTCGAGAGCTGGCGCCGCTCTCCTGATGAGTCCAAGGCAGGACGAAACCAGTGACCCACACACAGAAGCGGGATGGATTGGCTTGTCCCCGGGGACTTGGGGACGCCACACGGGGGTCGAAAAGTAACCCCGTGACAACTTGGTATCAGAGCAGAACGATTCTCGGATACGTTGGAACGTGACTCTTAACCAAATGAGCTTAACATTTAGAGTATGGTTGCGCAATGGTGGTGGGAGAAGACCAAATATGGGTTTGCTTCGGCAAAGGTCTTTGTACTCCGCGAGTATGGGATCGTGAGAGCCGCTCAAGTATAGTTACAGTGAAGCCCTCCGTGTTATGTTCAAAAATCTACGGTCCAAGCAGCGCCGTAAAAATAAAGTTTTGTGAAAGCTGCTACAATTATTCAGGTTCCCCGTATTCCTGAAACAAGGTGAATCATCGGCACCTAATCCGATGCGGCGGACGTCAGCGCCACTTAAAACCAAAACTGACGTACTATATTGAATATGCACGACAGAAGATCATTGTTGCTGTGCTTTCGGGTGTCCTACCCTCCCAAAGTGAATCATGCTCAACATAAGGGGATCATGCATTGTCAAGTATGCGAGCTGGTATGGGACGGCGAGCATGCACGAGGACGTGCATGAAATGGTCGTGGGAGAGTGTCACGGACCAAATGTTTGAAAATCGCAATGCTATGGGCTGTGCTTGAACGCTTGGGTTACTAGCTAGTCATGGACTTTATCAGGGGACGGAGTCAGTGTCAATGAAGAGGTGTACGTGCCTAGTCGTGCAAACGACGAACGCACCACTGGTCGAGAGCTGGCGCCGCTCTCTTGATGAGTCCAAGGCATGACGAAACCAGTGACCCACACACAGAAGCGGGATGGATTGGCTTGTCCCCGGGGACTTGGGGACGCCACACGGGGGTCGAAAAGTAACCCCGTGACATGTGGCTATCTAGTTTAATAATGATTAATGAGCATATGAAGCTTGGAATCTTTTGATTTGACGTTAATTTAATAAAGATTACATCACATATTTGAGTTAAATGCTATTTTTGTCCCAGTGTTTTTTAACTATTTTATCAGTTTGGTTTAAAGGTTTAATTTTTCGTATGTGGGTCCAAAAATGTTTCACAATTGCCATTTTAGTCCACTTGGTTAACTTCATTCATTTTTTCTGTTAATGAGAAGGGCAATTCGGTCATTTTATATGACCGAATTGCCCTTCTAGTTAACATAATTATATACAATGACCGAATTGCCCTTCTCGTTAACAGAAAAAATGGATGAAGTTAACCTAATGGACTAAAATGGCAACTGTGAAACCTTTTTGGACCCACATGCGCAAAATCAAACCTTTGTATTAAACTGGTAAAATGGCCAAACCACAGGAACTAAAATGACATTTAACACTATTTTATATTTTAAAGATATCAATTACAATTTTTTTTATAAAAGCTATTGATATTAAGGTGTTACGCTCGTTAAGGTTCAAGATTCAAAATCAGATTGGTGTTAAGATCTGATGTTCAAAAGAAAACTATAGAAGCTTAACATAAAATGTTTTGCTTAAAATAGAAAATTAAAAAGACAACCTTACTATATAGTAATAAGGAACAAAAGGAATACTAAGTGGGAAGGGGCACCCAAGGGTACTACCCTAGTCTCGACTAATCATGCGATACCATGTTAATTACACACCAAAGTACACTAAAACCACAAGGCGTCTACCCATAAGTACCCTAGAATCATGGACCTCACTCTTTTACTCCACCCACCAATCACACTCATACTAAACCTTAAACTCTCCAACATCCCAACCAGGGGCGGACCCATGTATAGCGGAACGGGGTCCCCGGACCCCAATCTTTTTTAAAAAAGTAGTAGAAGCGGTATATAAAATTTGCTATGGACCCCATAAAATTATTAAGTTGGACCCCATAACAATGAAAGTGAGCCTGGTGCAGTGGTAAAACCCCTTGTTTACACACAAAAGATCCTAGGTTCAATACCTGTTTGTTTCATTTTTTTGTGTTTTTTTTTAACCTGAAAAATTTGAACACCGAAAAAATTGGACCCCATTGTTCCAAAATCCTGGGTCCGCCACTGAGCCCAACCCTCAACCCCTTACCCTGGCGGCAAATGTTACCCGGACAAAGTAGCCTTAATCCCTACCCTAGGTAGGGGGGGGGGGGGGGGGTATTACCGCGCTGCAAAGAACCCACAACCTCGAACCCATGAGGTGCCTCATCCCCCTAAGTATACAATTTTATTTCGGTTGTTATTTTCACTCTACGATATATAGTATGCTCTTTTAACCAATTATTATTGTACAAGTTTAGTTTTTCTCTAATAACATGCTATGAACTTTTTTTAAAGAACTAAATATATAGTGGTGTTTAAATTTGCTTTACGACATTCTGGCATAAATGTTGTTAAATACGAAGTGTAGTTAAAATAAAGTTTTTTGTATCGTAAGATGTATGAGTGTCAGTACGAAACTTATACCGTGATGAACCGAACCAACTCCGACCGAACAACGTGAGTACCGACATTGGTATTATCGGAACCAGAACCAATATTCATTTTTATAGTTCTCGGTCAATGTAAAACACGTGTTAATATTATTTCAGGAATTTTGATTTTTGGGTTTTCTCTTTCGATTACTATAACGATTTACGGGACCATAACAAACCGAAACGATATCAACCAAATTTCTGCCGAATAGCGCGAGGGAATCCCACTAGTACATATACAATTACCCAAGCAATAAACAGTAATTTAATTAACTGCTTATTCAGTTTTATTTATTTTAGTTTGAAAATGTTTTTCTTTCTTTTATAAATTTTCGATTATCTCGTTGTGACATACCATTTTTATCTATGTTTTGATGTAAAAAAAAATTCGAAATCGAGTTAAGATTACTAATGTATAAGTAATTGAATCACACATGTATATTTTATCTAAGCTTACTCGTATTTAGTTTTTTTATTATAAATGTATAATGGTAAGAAACAGAGTGTTAGTTATAACAAGTGTCCGCCTCCGATTTGGGAAGGATATTCTCCTAGAAAACCGAATGAGGAGCAAGTCGAAAAGGCAGTCAATATAAAGTTAAAGTCCGATATAACCGATGAATTACCAGAAAACATTGACGTTGTTTTTACATCGTCTGACACTGTCAAAAGTTCGAGTTCGTTGGTCAACAGTTCAAAATCGTCGATTAAACGGGTGTACAATAAAGAATTCCTGTTATCAAAATCTAATTTGAATGACAAATCAGTCAAAGTGGCATATACTTTGAAGGATTCAGACAAATTATATTTTGATGAGGAATTTCCAATAAGAAGTGTTAATTTTGAAAAGATCAAAAAGGTTTTCAAACTAACAGAAATCAATATTTCTGAAATAAAAGATGTAAATCTTACTGAAAAACCTAAAAAATATACTTCAAGAGTTCAACAACGGTTAAACAAGAAAAAAGGTTACGGTTCTGGTTCTGGTTTTCAAAAGAAACCAAACCATAATGGTAATTTTAAAAAGAAAGGTCTTGGTTATATTCCACCTGAAAATTATAAAAATGGAAAAATTTCTCAATCAAATACTAAATTTGTTTCAGGAGGAAGTGCTGAGGAAGAACAGAAGAAAACTTTCTGGAGACAATCAAACCAAGAGTTTCTTGCTGAAAAGAAGAGAATAGGAACTGGAGTTTTTCATAGAAAGGATACTAGAACCTGTTACAAGTGCAAAGAAGCTGGTAACATTGCATGGAATTGTCCGTTGGATACAAAGAAAAAACAGGGAGTTTCTGAAAAACTTAAAGAAAAAGTTGTTGAGAAAGATGAATCACTAACTGAAAAATTCAAAATTTTTGAAAATTCAACCTATGAAGTTGGTGAGTGTTCAAAGAAAATTTTTTACAAAAAGAGAGCTAAGGACAACCAAATGTGGGTTGTTAAAAAGTTTGATGTGAAAAATGGCGATGAATCTGATTCCACAAAGTCAGACGAGCCACAGGTTGAGTTAAAAGAGGAAAACTCAGTGCCTCCAATGGATGATGTTCATTTTCCACCATTGAGGGCTGAGAATTTTAAATCAAAAGTTGGAAAGGTTGAGATCTCGAATCAGTTCTATTCTGAGAAGAAAGAATTTGATGTCGAAAAAGCGTTTAATGGAAATGTGAAAAAGATTTTTGGAAAAATGGTTTAGGGTAAGGTCAAAGGGGTAAAGGATTTCTATGAAACAAAGAAAGCAACATTTTACCCAAGTGAAGTTGAGGAAGAAACATCCAAGTTTGGTGAAGCTTAGATGTCTGTTTTTCACAAATAAACATCCGGACTTGCCGGAGCTCCCAGGTTTGTAAGCGTGGAGCAGGTATCGACATCTTTCTTGGTTGATAATCTTACAAGTGGTACAGTTGGTAAAGATACAGGTGGTATTTTCTTAAATTGTTATATTTTTCAAGTGGTTGATAAATGAATCTACAAGTGGTTGAAGAAATTTTCAACTGCAAGTGGTAAATCAGGGTCATTAAGTTGAACTTGATTTGACCATACATACAAGTGATTGTTTGGAAAACAATATGATGAACCCCTAACTTTACAAGTGGTAAAATCAACAAAACTTATTTTTCGGAAAAATCATTTTGGTTAAAACAAACTTAAGTGTTTTGAAATCATTATGAGAAAATAGTTTGTTGAAAGGGGGAGTTCTGATTGTTTATGCCAAGTGGATGGCGATTTGAAGCGATTCGATATTGGTTGTCAATTTACTTGTATAGTTTGTTTTCAAATTTCCTTTATTGTGTTTGCATTTTAGGGGGAGTAGAAATTTTCAGAAAATCCAAAAACATTAGAAATTTGAAAAAGACAAAAACATGATAAATTCAAAATGAGTTTTGTTGTCAAAGAAGAGGAAATGATAGTACATCAGTAGACAGTTACAGTATGCTAAAGAAATGTAATGATTAAATAGCGTTAAACGGTCTCACTGATGATATGACGATAGGTTTTTACACATTTAGTAAACTTTCGGGATATAAACTTAAATTCAAACTTGCTTATTTCGTGGGGAACACTACTTGGATATATAGGTAACCCCTGAAATCTCGTTTGAAAGGTCCCTCTTTCTGAGATATTAGGTCTTTATGCTCAGTGATATATGGGGTATTATCCCGGGACTTCTGATTTTGCGGAAGCAATGGCCTAGTCCCCGGAGAATACTTTACGCTTGCTTGAAATATAGCCTACCCTCAGCATAAAAAATGATAAAACATTGAAAAATGCAAATCATGTCCTGTTGTAAAAAAGATCCTCTAAAGGGGACCCACCAAAAGTCGAGCCGTCATCTCTCTGCTGAACGGAAGTTCTGACCTGAGCTCTCACGGTTTCGCAATCTAACCCCTTACAGATATCATCTGTGGTATACTCACCTGTAAGACTGAATATTGGGATTTGGATACGGGAGTATATTTAAGAGGTGGGACACATGAATGAGTTTAAGTCCTTAATACACTTAACTCATATCTTGAATTTGTTGAAATTTGTGTGAAAATTTAAGTGGATCAGTATATCGGCAATCTAAGTGAATTGTTTAATTCTTAATGTGTAACTAAGCTCAACGGTACTTGTGACTTGTCAAAAACTGATATGATCCTCTTGCACAAACTCACAAAAATATTGTCTGTAAATATTTCTTTACTGCATTTTTTTATTAAAAAATCCAAAAAGATTTTAGTGTGTTTTAGCATAAATTTTGAGAAATCCAAAAAGATTTTCGACGACTGATGTTGGAGAGCTGATTTTCAAAATTCCAAGTGCTAAACATGATGAGCATGTGCTAAAGGGTAGTGTGTTTAAATGAGAAAAGTTTTTGAATATACAAGTGGTCATCTGAGGTTTCTATCATTGATAAATCATTCTGGTTTATATTGAGAAGGAGTTTGTACATATAAATTTGTCAAATGTTAAATTTGTGAAATTTATTTTTGGGTAGAGAATGTGCAGGTGTAGCCAGGTTTCAATCCTGAATCTAAAGAAAGAGCACAAAACCAGGTTCCGATACCTGAAGACTCTAAGATATCAACAAGCCAAACTGCGATCCCAGCCTATCGAAAGTGGGAGTCTGAAGACATCCGAGGAAAGCGTGTTCGAGGGAAGTTTGTTGATGCTGAAGAAAAGAAAGATATAAAGTTTGAAGATACTTACACGTTCAGACTGATAAAGACTGAAGACGTTGAAGACTCGACACTTAAGACTCGTCAACATTCGAGGGGGAGTCTGTTAGTGCATGCGTCTGTCGACTTCGTCTTGTATCGAGTCTTGCATTGTATTAGATTAATCAGGGCATGGAAAATGAGGAAATAGGTCAAATAGCAAGTTCAAACGAAATTACATAGAGTAATTCCGTTTGAAATGAGCATGCACGGTTCAAGCGAAATCAGTTTGCTAATTTCGTTTGAAGCAGCTGATTCCATTTGAATGCTATTTCGTTTGAACCTTGATTCCGCTTGAGCCTGTTCAAGCGGAATCACCTGGTCTATAAATAGTGTTGTCTGATTTCGTTTGAGAGAGTTCATGTATGTGTGTTTCCGACGGCGAAGCTCTGTCGAAGTGTCGTCTTGCTGTAAAACTGTTCTAGATCAATATAAACGACAGTTTAAAGTGATATATAGCTGAATTCAACTCATTATGTCTGTTTCCGCCTTTCATTTTGAGTAGAACACCTCTGATCGACTCATTTCGGGTCCGACAACGATCCTACAATTCTTGAAAATGTTTGGTTGGTAAATCTACAGGTGATATATTTATATTGTTATATTTTGATTTACAAGTGGTTTTGGTTGATAAGTGAACATACAAGTGGTTAAAGAAGGTTTTCACTTACAAGTGGTAAATCAAGGACATTAAGTTGTACTTGTTTTTCCTACAAATGATTGAGAAACTATGTGATTAACCCCAATTTTACAAGTGATAAAATCAACGAAACTATTTTCCGGTAAAACCATTTGATTAAAACAAACTTAAATGTTTTGAAATCACAATGGGAAAATAGTTTGTTGAAAGGGGGAGTTCTGATTGTTTATGCCAAGTGGATGGCGAATTGATGTGATTCGATATCAGTTGTCACTTTGCTTGTACAGTTTGTTTTCAAATTTCCTGTAAATGATTTTGAATTTTAGGGGGAGTAAGAATTTTTTTCAGAAAATCCAAAAACATTTGAAAATTTGAAAAAAAGGCAAAAACTTGATAAAATGAAAATGAGTTTTGTTGTGAAAAAGAGGAAATGATAGTACATCAGTGGACTATCACAACATGCTAAAGAATTGGAAAGTCAAATGTGATAAACGGTCTCACTGATGATGTGCCAGTAGGTTTTTGCACATTTAGTAGATTGTGACGAGATATAAACCTAAATTTCAAACTTGCTTATATCGTGGGTAACATATCTCGGATATATGGGTAACCCCCGAAATCTTGTTTGAAGGACCCCTCTTTCTGAGATACTAGGTCTTTATGCTTAGTGATATCTGGGGTATTATCCCGGGACTTCTGATTTTGCGGAAGCAATGGCCTAGTCCCCGGAGAATACTTTACGCTTGCTTGAAATATAGCCCGCCCTCAGCATAAAAAATGATGAAACATTGAAAAATGATAATCATGTGCTGTTGTAAAAAAAAAGATCCTCTAAAGGGGACCCACCAAAAGTCGAAGCCGTCATCTCTCTGCTGAACGGAAGTTCTGACCTGAGTCTCACGGCCTTTGCAATTTAACCCCTTACAGATATCATCTAGGTATACTCACCTGTAAGACTGAATATTGGGATCTGGATACGGGAGTATATTCTGAGGTGGGACACGCGAATAAGTTTAAGTCTCTAAAACATTAATCTCGTATCTCGAAACAGTTGAACTTTGTGTGAAAATTTAAGTGGACCAATATACTGACAATCTAAGTGAATCGTTTAAAACTTAAAATGTTTAAAGCTTAACGATGTTGGTGATTTGTCTCAAAAACTGATATGATCCTCTTACACAAACTCACAAAAATATTGTGTGTATATATTTTCTTTACTGCATTTCTGTTATATCAAAAATCCAAAAAGATTCTCGGAGTGTTTTAGCATAAATTTTTGAAAAATTCAAAAAGATTTTAGACAACTGATGTTGAAAAGCTGATTTTCAAAATTCCGAATGCTGAACATGACGAACTGGTTTGGGAAAGAGTGTGTGTGATGTTAAAAAATGATATGCATACAAGTGGTCATCAGTAATTAAAATTGTTATATCATTAATTGATGTTTTTGAACTGTAGTTATCAAGTGTTAGCAGAGTTTCTAAATTGATATCTTATCTTTTATGAAACTTATGTTTTGGGTAGAGAATATACAGGTGAGCCAGGTTGCGATTCTTGAACCTGTAAACCTGTGAGCAGAGTAAAAGCCAGACTACGATTCTAGCAAAATTCAAGGGGGAGTTTGCTGGTAGAGTATCATCCGAGAGGGAGATTATTTGAAGAAAGAATTGGAGTAAGGCAAGAGCCATATCGAGATCCTGGAAGCCCAAAGACTGATATAGACTGAAGACGTTGAAGACTCGACACTTAAGACTCGTCAACATCAGAGGGGGAGTTTGTTGGTGCACTACGTCTGTCGACTTCGTCTTGTATCGAGTCTTGTACTAGAATTGTTAGATCAGGGCGCGTAGTACGAGAAAATAGTTGTTATTTCGCTTGAAGGAGCTAATTCCGCTTGAAATGACAAGTGACACTTTCAAGCGGAATTAGAACTCTATATAAACCTCCCAAGCGAAATCATATGTAACCTTCATGTTTCCGGTACCAAACTATTGCCGACGCGTCGTTTGATCTGTAAAGTTGTGATATCAATAAAACAAGACGATTAATAGTGAAACAAGCTGTTTTACAAGTCTGTTTCTTTGTTTCCGCCTCTGAAACAGACAAAAGCTCTTCTGATTGACTCGTTTGGGTCACAACTCGATCCTACAGTCCCAAAACCCCGCGCTAACCAACCAGGTCGCGCGAAGGGCCATACTCCAACTACATTAATTTGTCTACTTTCTAGAACCCGCGCCGAGTAATTAGGCAAAACCTAGGTCGCGCGCGAGGCCAAGCAAAGATCAGACTAAAATTCCACACTTAGCTTCCTAGATGAAAACCCTCACTTCCTATACGCCGCGCCGGCTATATGGGTTTACCCCGGAGGGCAGAAGCACAGGCCATCCTAGGACAGTACAAAGGTACAAGTGGCAGAGAAATGGACCAATAAGCGTCCGACAAGCTGTATCCTATCGTGCTCCACGATTAACAATCGTACAGGATACAAGAAGGTACACAAGGACGCTTACGTGGCACCAATTAGCGTGCGATGACATTTGCTCCATGATCTCCACTCACCTGGTGATGGCAGAGAGACAACAAGGACAACGGTCAGGACACGTGGATCCATTCAGCGTGCGCCAACTCCTTCCTCCCTCAGAAGCACTACCGGTAGTGGCAGAGGGGACAAGAAGGATATTCCTTGTTGTCGACTCAAGGCCCAAGGCCTATCACCCCATCTCCTTCTACACTACTCCGGCTATAAGTAGGAGCCTTCATGCACAGGTTAATTCTATTATGTTCTCTTCTCTCCCACTACTAATCACACACTTATTTCCTCAAAACGCATACTTATTCTCACGTCGGAGAGTGGTTAAGAGGAGAACCCCCCCCCCCTATTCCCCTCCTCTTGACGAGCTTAATGGGGTGTTTTAGTGTTTTGCAGGAAGTCTAATCCCACGGCCCAGAGAAAGCCAAGAAGATTAACCTTATTGTCGAATCATAAGCCCAAACTAATCACCAGATTAGTTACGTGTTTCTTCAGTGACGAACCGAACTGGTACCATCTAAACAATACCAATACGACATCTGTACTGATATTAGTACTATTGAAATTGTTACTTATATTTATTTTTATGGTTTTTTATTTATTTAAAGAATGTGTTATTATCTTTTTAGACATATTACGACTTTATTTGTTGGGTTGTATCTTTCGGTTGCTATACGAAATGCAGACACTATACCTGTATCACAATGAATCGAATCAATAATGACTAAATTTCTGTTGCAACAAGTTTCTGAATACAACTACAATGACGTGGCTATCATGTGTATAATTTACTTTAAATAATTTGATATAAATGTTTATAATTTGTTTCTATTAGGCCATCCGTAGTCATAAAGCCCCTTGTGGGGCATTATGCGACATGTGTCGTGTCACGTCACACAGGGGCTTTATGGGGTGTTATATCACTAGAGCCCGTAGTCATAAAGCCCCTACCTATCATTACCTAATTATTAATTTTCAATTTTATTAATTAATTAAAAAAAACACTTGCTTTTTTTTATTGGTCCATTTTTGAAATCCCCCCCCCCCCATCAGGCGCCATATATATAGCGCCACCCACCTTTTTTTGTCTCATAAAGCCCTTCGTAGTGGTGTTTGGGGCTTTATAGGGGCTTTATGAGGGCATATAGCGCCCCACTACACATGAAATTATTGATTAAACTTAGTTTACAAAAATAATAATTATTTAAACTAGATTATAAATATATGTGTGTGTGAGTGGGTAAGGTTATTGTAGAAATGGGTCTTAACAGGGGTGCAACTTTGGAGGGGCAAGGGGTTCCCCTCCACATGATTTTTCATTAAGTACTGTAAATTTTTCGGTATTCCGTTTGAAAAATTCTATAAGTATTTAGCCCCCTGGAATTATTTTGTTCAATAATTCTTTTACGTATTGTCGTATTGAGTTATAAAACACGTGAAGAACATGGCTATTGGTAAATTTTCAAAGTTGTATTGAAACTTGAAAGGAGCTTTTATTAAAACATGAAACTTGTTTTTAAACAAATGAAACTTGAGGGTGGTTTTTTGTCAAAATTAAAACTTGTTAAAAAAATGTGAAGGGCGCTCACAACCTCTGTTTTTTGACGCACCAACAAGAAAAAAGGGTTCTGTTGACTTCTGTTGCTATTCGACACTTCGACACAAAAATGGGAGGTTTCGAGCTGGAAAATGGATAAATGATTAGAGGAACAGAGGCCTATAATAACGGATCGAACAAGGTAATCTTTTGTTTAGCTTCTCATTCACCATTATTGAGTTCTTGATTGTTGAAGGTAGGTTGTGAACTAGGGTTGTTGAGGGATGAATATTGAATCGAATTTTTGGGTATTACTAAGGTTTTAGACCTTAATTGTATCATATATGAGATTAACCATTGCATTTCATCTATTGCGATTATTGATAGTGGAATTGGGGAAGATGATCAATTAAGGAAGAAGTATGGTGAAATTGTTGTTTAATCTAATCCTATGGATTATTTTTTGTTAGGAAAATCATTGGAAAACTAAAAACTATTGATTCTTTTTTCAAAAGAAAGGATGATGAACAAGAGAGTAAACATCACAAAGCTTCAATAAGTGAGCCACAAGAGCATGAAGCTCCACAACCACAGTCAAACACTAATGAAGTTCCACAACCGCAGTCAGACACTAATGAAGCTCCTTGTTCATGTATCGCCTTCGTAATAAGATGGAAGACGAGTAACTCACGAATAGCTTGGTGATTTACATAGAAAAAGAAATTGCTGATAAGTTTGATTCAGAATCCATAATCAATGAATTCAGAAATCTTAAAGGTCATGGCTGAGTTATAATTCTTCTTCCAGATACTTACCATTTCTATCGCATCATCATCATCATAAATATTTAGGTCTTTATTTGTTAAAAAAATATATAGTCTTTTATGTGTAAGAACATTCCTTTAAATGAATGAGTTTGGGATTGAGTTTGAAAATGACTTATTGGCTTATTCAAAAAACCACTAAGTTAGACTAAAGGGTATGGGGAGGGTCATCCCTATGAGGATGGGCCGTCACGTAGGACGCCACATCACCATCCTCCATGGATGACCTTCCTAGCATTTTGAAGGGGGTGGAGGATGGGCCTACCCCACAAATTTTTTTTTATAGTTTTTTAACTTTTTTTGGTTAACTTGATAAAAACTTCATAAAAGTTAAATAAAATTAAAACATAAAACAACATAATTAAATCCATTTCACATAATAAAAAAATTACATTTCCTAAAAATTAAGATTACTAATCCTAGAAACGGAAAACATAAAAGCAAAAAAAAAATAACGATACGACTAAAAAAATACGAAACAACCTATGACGTCCATTTTTTTTTCTTAACTTCCTCTTTCATCCTCCGGTAAACCTCGCGTCCATCCTCCGGAACCGAGTCGAGATCCAACCTCATAATCCTAAAATCCTCCGCTCGAGCATAGTCGGCCGACAAGTTTTTCTTATAACAATATTTTTCCGCCGTGAGCTCTTTGAACGAACGGAATTCGGATATCAACTCATCCATTTTCGAACCCGCCCCGGAAGACGTTTGGCTCGAGCCGCCCCCTTTTCTCTTTCCGGCCGCCTCTTTTTTTGCCTTGTCCCTTCCGGGGGGACGTTCCGACTCGTGAACGGGCAACACCTCCTCGTCAAATTCCGGGTCGTCGTTTATGTCGATTTGACTACGAGCGATGGAGCCTCTCGCACTATAACTTCCGGACTCGGAAGTTTTACTCCGTTTGGCAGTTGCGACCCCAATTGGAACCGGCCTCCATTTGTTTTCTTTCTTTAAAACGTTCTATGCTCGGAGGTGTTGGAAAGGCGTTGAATTTTTAGAGTCCCATTTAGCCAAAGCAAGGTTGAGAATGTCATCGTCGTTACTCCCACTAGGAGGATTAGTGTAAATTTGGTTATAAAACGCAGTAAAGGTGTTGATGGCCTTGCTCATTTTACGCCACTTGCCAGAGACAGATTCGATATCACGCATCGGGCCTTGCTCCATAAGCGCGTTAAATCTTTCCATTATCGCCTTCCAAAAACCGGTACCCATTTGGTTGTTCCCTAAATTTAAAAAAAATGCCTTAGTAAAAATAAAAAATAAATCTTTTTAAATTTAAATTAAAAAATAAACTTTGGTTCATACCGACAATCGGGCAAGTTGAGGACTTAACCCACGCAATTGCTAGCGCCTCCTCCTCTATTTTTGTCCAAGGTCTCGCCTTTGGTTTCGAACCGCCTTTGGTTTTGACTACGGTTTCAACCGCCTTCCCCTTGTTTTTTTTGCTCTTGAGATTTTGAGGTGGCGATTCGGGGACGACTTCTTCATCATCGTCAAGTGGAACCGGGGGTTGCGATTGGGATGTTGGCGGTTGCGATTGGAATTGCACTTGAGATTCAAACGAGTTGGGTAGCATCATTTGTTGGAGTGCTTGGTAATGTTGCATTTGTTGAACTTGAGACATTTGTTTGAACGCGTTGGGTGATTGTTGGAAACCCGAAAACATAAATTGCGGAGACACCCATGAAGGATCGATAGTCGGAGTGTAAGCGGGAGTCGAAGAAAAGTTAGCTAGATTCGGGTTCGGGTTGGGATTGTTTGGGTTGAACGGATTCATGATTTTATAAAAAAGATGGAGTTTTTTTATAAAAATTGGAATAGAGAAGGGAGAAGTTGGATATAAAAAATGGACTGAGGTGGGGTATTTATTTAAATTGAAAAAACTTTTGTTTTAATAAAGTAGCCGTTACAAACGGCTATAATTTTGAAAATGGGCCCGTCGAGCACGTCGCTGGGGAGACGGAGAAGCCGGGACACTCCTAAGGGCGGCTGTGTGGGGGTGCGGCGCCGGGCCTCGCCGGGCCAAGGCCGGCCCCCATACCCTCCAGTTAGGGCTGTAAACGAACCGAACGTTCAGCGAACAGTTCGTGAACTGTTCGGCGGGAAGTTCGTTTATGTTCGTTCGTTTAATAAACGAACGAACATGAACAAGAAATTTCGTTCGATTAGTTAAATGAACGAACATGAACATAGGTCTCGTTCGTTCGATTGTGTTCGTGAACGTTCGGTAAGGTGTTCGTGAACATGTTCATGAACATTCGTTGATTTGCGTTCGTTTATGTTTGTATGTTTGTGTTTTAATTAAAGAACTTTGTACTTTTTTATATTATTAAACTTTTATTTATTTTATTACCCTAACAATTAAACTAGGAAACCCACTTTCACCTTGTTTGTGTATCATTTTCCTTTCATTTCTTATTATTTACATCGGCGAATACAAACGACATCCGTTCCACATTAAGGGATTCAAGTTCGAGTGCTACTCTCTGGGCCATCTATCTTAATCCTTCCTCGCGTTCGCCAAATTTATTTGTGTTTGTTTGTGTCCGTGAACCGTTCGCGAACACGCTCATTTCCTTAATGAACGAACACGAACATAAAATCTCGTTCGGTAAGTGTTCATGAACCGTTCGTGAACACATTTATTTCCTTAATGAACGAACACGAACAAGGCCTTGTTCGTGTTCGTTCGGTTCGTTTACAGCCCTACCTCCAGTCTTAAAGAAGTGTTTGCCATTGACAAAAGTGTTTTTTATTTTGTTTTTTCAAGGAGTATAACCCGGTTTTTTAAATGGCTTTTGAATTTTGAAAATGGGCCCGTCGAGCACGTCGCTGGGGAGACGGAGAAGCCGGGACACTCCTAAGGGGGGCTGTGTGGGGGTGCGGCGCCGGGCCTCGCCGGGCCAAGGCCGGCCCCCATACCCTCTGGTCTTAAAGAAGTGTTTGCCATTGACAAAAGTGTTTTTTATTTTGTTTTTTCAAGGAGTATAAAGTTGTTTTTCTCTTTCAAAAACCACAAAAACCCGGTTTTTTAAATGGCTTTTGAATTTTCGAATATAAAATTATAAATCTAACCTCACACTTTAAAATTGCAACCATACATGTAAACTTACATTATCCTTTCTGATCATTTCACTATTTTCCGCCACAAGAACTAATCCATTTTTTTAAACTTCTTTTGAAAAAGTAATAAGTAAATAAGCACTTTTACAAAAAAAAAAAAAAAAAAAAAAAAAAAAAAAAAAAAAAAAAAAAAAAAAAAACACTTTTAGACTTAAATAAGCAATCCCAAACACGTTCATATATACGAACACACGCAAAACACTTAATATACCACTTAATATTTTACTCACTTACCCCAAGTTACAAATTTCCCTCTCATTTTCTTCTATTTACCTTTTATTCATTTTCACTCTCCCTCCTTCCTTAATCCTAAATTGATTCCGTTCCAAATTGTTCGCACCACATCGAGCTGAGGAGAAAAGTAGTAGCTACTAACCGCACCACCATCGAGTGGTCTAAACTGTCGGCTTCATCTTCCTCATTTGATTTTTATCCTAATCACTTCATCTTCCTAAACCCTAAACTCAAATTAAACTTCTTGTTTCAATTTTATTTATATTTTAAATTTTTCTGTAGAAAATCTAACATTTGTCAATACTTTCATTCGTAGTTTGACTTGGATACCCGAGTTTGTAAGCTTTCTTGCAGAAGATCATAACCGTCGGCTTCATCTTCCTCTAGTAGTGTTTTTTTACGAATGTTACGCTAATATATCTTACACTTAAGTCCATTAGAAAGATTCTAGAAGCAGTTGGTATGGTTACCACCAATGCTTGTGATCCTATTGTGATATACATTTAAAACAAACTAGGGATTGCCTCTGCGCGTTGTAGCAAGCGAGATTTAGGTAGTTTATTTCCATGCACTCACTATAGTAAAGAAAAAAAACCAAAAAATACAGTCATAACATGTCGAAAAGGCTATTGGCAAATTTTGTTTTGTTTAAATTTTCATTGAATCATAATTAGGAAAAATGTATCAAAAATCACTTAGTTAAATTTAGGTTAAATGCCGAAAGAGAAAAAAACAATTAAAAAACCAAGTTCAAACTCGTTCGCTCAAGGAACATCTATCTTTTTATTTATTTTATAAACACAAACTTATATATTCAAATTTAAAAAGAATATTATATATCCATTCTTAAAAACATTCATTATATACATACTAATATACTTCTATATACATATATATATATATATATATATATATGTAGAGGATCCTGTAAAACATGGGTTCTTTTGTGAGAAGGGTAAGAAAGAATATACACCATTAGATCTTTGATCTAATGGTTGAGATCAATAGGGATCAAATTGTCAAATGTGTTTTATTATTTTGGACTGATTTGAAAATTGTAGGGGTAATAAAGTTTCTATATCCATTTTGAAAAAGGAAACTGTAAATCAAAAACCCTACAATTTCGTGAATCACCGTAAACCATTACCAACCTCCATCACAATTTTACCACCGGTCTCACACCTGAACATCATCTTCTCCGGCCGCCTTCTCCGACCTCACAACTCACCATCTCCGGTCGCCTTCTCCGACGCACCATCATCTTCTCTATCTTCACCGTACATCGATATCCACAACCTTAACACTCCCATCGACACATCTTCATAGATATATCATCGATATATCTTCTACACCGTTCATTATTAACCGCTCCATCTCCACCATACCTCCTTCACCGTCGAACCTGCAACTCCGATTTCCTTCACAACATTTGTTATTTGTAGTGTTATTTCTTGTTTTGTTGTGTTATATACTATTTATAGTGTTTTAAAGTGATTTGTAGTGTTATTTCTTGTTTTGTAGTGTTATATCTTGTTTTGTAGCGTTATATGCTTATTACAGTGTTATGAAATGTTAAATGGTGTTTTGTAGTGTTATATACTTACGACAGTGCTGAATGGTGGTTGCAGTGTTATATATAATGTTGTAGTGTTATACAGAGTTATTCGTAGTGTTTTATAGAGAACCTTAAAAATTCGAACGGTTATGGGAGGTTATCAATTAATTAGATCAATGATAAAATTACTTGTTTACCCTTTTAAATTAATTTAGATTTAGGACACATGTCACATCCACAATATTTCTCACACTTATTAGAGTGTTATGAACTGTTGAATGGTGTTTTGTAGTGTGTTTAATAGTGATTTGTAGTGTTATATCTTTGTTTTGTAGTGTTATATCTTGTTTTGTAGTGTTATATGCTTATTACAGTGTTATGAAATGATAAATGGTGTTTTTGTAGTGTTATATACTTACGACAATGTTGAATGGTGGTTGCAGTGTTATATATAATGTTGTAGTGTTATACAGAGTTATTCTTAGTGTTTTATAGAGAACCTTAAAAAATCGAATTCCTATAAATAAGGGTGGCGGTTATGGGAGGTAATCAATTAATTTGATCAATGATAAAATTACTTGTTTACCCTTTTAAATTAATTTAGATTTAGTACACATGTCACCTCCACAATATTTCAAACACTTCTCACACTTTTAACTTTTTTACATATATATATATATATATATATATATGTGGGACGCTAAAATGAAAACCACCTCCAGTTGTAAGAACCGCGAGAACCACTTTCTGGCCATTAGATCTTTAAAATGGATAGATGAGATTAAAAGTAGTTAAAAGTAATATTAAATTCTTTTTGTCTTATTATGTCTTTAATATTTTAATCTAAAAGGGTATTTAAGTAATTTTGTTTTTTTTGTCTTATTAATTTTATTGTTTTTTATTACATTTTTGTTCTATTGCATTAATTGTTTTTTTTTTCTAAATCAGATTTTTTTTGTTAAACAACATTTTGAAATCAAATTTTTTGATAAAAGAAATTTACGCGCGTTTTTTTATGACCCGTTTTACGCTCCGTTTTTTCACGTTGTTTTTGCGACCGGGTTTTTAAGTGCCATTTTATGCCCAGTTTTACGCACCGTTTTTTGCCGCGCTGTTTTTTACATCACGTTTTTACAAGCCGTTTTTACGCCTCATTTTTACGCGCCGTTTATACGACCCGTTTTACGCGCCGTTTTTACGACCCGTTTTACACGCTGTTTTTTAAGCCCCCGTTTTTTACGTGCGTTTTTTTTACGACCCGTTTTACCCCCCGTTTTTTCACGCCGTTTTTTTACGTTCTGTTTTTTATGCCCAGTTTTACGCGCCGTTTTATACCGCGCCGTTTTTTTACGCCCCGTTTTTACGCGCCGTTTTATCAACCGGTTTGTAAGAGCCATTTTTTGCGCCCCGTCGTAACGCGTCGTTTTTTGTGCCCCCTTTCTTACACATGCGTTTTTAAACTTTTTTTACGGTTTTAAACTTTTTCTTTTACGAAAACTTTTTTTTTACGGTTTTATATTTTTTTTACGAAAACTTTTTTGACGTTTTACGTTTTACATAATAAGGTTTTACGTTTTACAATTTACATAAAAAAGTTTACGTTTTACAATTGACATAAAAAAGTTTTACGTTTTACATAGAAGTTTACGTTTTGCGTTTTACGTTTAAAGTTTACGTTTTAAGTTGTACGTTCTACAGGTTACATAAAAAAAATTTACGTTTTACCTTAAAAAGTTTTTACATAAAAAAGTTTTACGTTTTACGTTAAAAAGTTTTTACATAAAAGTTTTCGTTTTACGTTAAAAAGTTTACATTTTACGTTTTACGTTACAAAGTTTACGCTTTACGTTTTACGTTTTATGTTAAAAAGTTTACGTTTTACGTTTTACGTTAAAAAGTTTATGTTTTACGTTAAAAAGTTTTTACATAAAAGTTTACGTTTTACGTAAAAATTTTATAGTTTTACGTTATACGTAAAATTTTTATAGTTTTACGGTTTACGTTAAAAATTTTACGTTTTACGTTTTAAGTTTACGTATAACGGATTTTTCGAAAATCGGGCAGAGTTTCCTCTGTTTTTGGACAATCCCGACAACTAAGTGTCGATTTATTTTTTTTAAAATACAACAATAAACCAATCACAATTATCAATATATATAGTTTTCGTCGAAATGTCAAAACATAACAAATTTCTAATCCAGTCGGTTCGAGCTCGGGTCGCGTATAACTAAAAATCTATAACTATATAAACAAGATTTTCGCATTGTTTAAATTGTTACTGGGTCTGGTTTTGATCGTAGTTGACCGGCAGTTTGACCCTTGACTTTTGTTGACTGGCTTTGACCAGTTGACTGACTTTGACGTTCGTTGACCGAGCCTTTGACTGCCGTTGACTGAGTTGACCCGACATCGAACCGAGTTGACCGGGTTTGACTAGTTGACCCAAATTGTCACGAACCACAATCTGGCCCGTTGAAACACACCCGAACCGCTGCTGACCAGCTTTGACCGAGACCCGAAACCGAGCCGAAAACCCGACAAAATCTGAAGTGAACCCGAACCTAACTCGAACCAAAACTCAAACCACATCAGAATCTGAGCACGAAATCTAAGCCGAACTTGAACCAAACACACTCACCTCTACTGCAGTCATCGCCGGTGCAGCTCCGGCGCCGGCCGGCTGCCGTCGTCACCATCAACATTGGAGTCTGACCTTAAATCATCGGAGTCTGACCTTAAACCCGAGCTTCTGACCTTAAACCGAACCCTAAATCATCGGAGTCTGACCTTAAACCCGAGCTTCTGGTGTACATCTCCACCACTCCGTCACTATCAAAACACCACCGCCATCATCAGACGGCGAACAACACCACCACTAACCCGATATCACCATCACTCCGCAACTCCAATCTTGAACCTCAACCACCACCGAAGCGCCGCTGCCGCCGTCGTCCACACACGCCGTCGCGTATGGTGGTCCCCGCCACCTCTCTGTTTTGCACCGTCACAGCCTCCCCGCTGCTGCTAACAAAGGTGAGTTCTACACCAAACCCACTTCAACCCACCAACAAAATTCAATAAAGATGAAAGCTTCAACCCACCAACAAAATTCAATAAAGATGAAAGCTTTGTTCTGGGTTTGACTAAAATCTGAAGTGAATTGAAGAAAAAGGGGGATGTTTGATGAACAAGAATGAGATGAGATCTGTGATTTTGAATTTGGATAGGAAGAGAGAGATAGACCAGTGCTTTTAAAAGAGAGATGAGAGATATATAAAGACTTTAAATGAAGAGAGAGAGATAGATTTGACATTTGGGGTAAATGACCAAAACACCCTTTAGGTTGGCATAATCTGATTGGTTGAGAGTGGTTCTCATGGTTCTTACAACTGAGAGTGGTTTTCATTTTAGCGGCTCCCTATATATATATAGGGGAATGCTATAATGAGAACCACCTCGAGTTGTAAGAACCGTGAGAACTACACCGTAGGGGGCGCGGTGGACCAATTTTTTTTCATAAACGTAGATGCATGTATTATAACAACATTTGTAAAAAAAATTCAAAAAAAAAAATTCGTGTGTGTAGTTTTGAGCACCACAAATTTGTGTTTACGGGTACCGTAAATTTAACCGGAAAATTTACGGTACCCGTAAACACAAACTTGTGGTGCTCAACACTACACACACGACATTTTTTTTTGAATTTTTTTTACAAATGTTGTTATAATACATGCATCTACGTTTATGAAAAAAAAAAATTTGGTCCACCTCGCCCCGGATCAAGTAGTTCTCACGGGTCTTACAACTCGAGGTGGTTCTCATTTTAGCGGACACTTATTTATATATATATATATATATATATATATATATATATCGGGGACCGCTAAAATGAAAACCACCTTCAGTTGTAAGAACCGCGAGAACTAGTTCCTAGCCATTAGATCTTCAAGATCAATGGATGAGATTAAAAGTAACTAAAAATAATATTAAATACTTTTTGTCTTATTATGTTTTTAATATTTTAATCCAAAAGGGTAATTTAGTAAAATTACTCTATTTTGTCCTTTTGTCTTTAATGTTTTTTATTAGTTTTTTGTATTATTATATTAGTTTTTATTTTTTAAACATAATTTTTTTATTGAAAGCATTTTTAAATTCAGATTTTTTTTTAAAATATTTTTTATACTTTTTACATTTTAAGTTTTGCGTTAAACTTTTTACGTTTTACGTTTTTTTACGTTTTACGCGCCGGTTTTTGCACGCCGGGCTTTTTCAATCGTCGTTTTTACGTTTTACGTAAAACTTTTTACGTTTTTATGTTTTACGTAAAACATTTTACGTTTTACTTAAAAAATTTTACGTTTTACGTTTTACCTAAAACTTTTTACGTTTTACGTTAAAAAGTTTACGGTTTAACTTTTTTTTTTTACAAAAACTTTTTTTACGCAAAAACGAACGCACCCAAAATTCGCAAACTCGGGAGGTGTCTCATAAATATTGTTATCATAATCGACTAGGGAGAAAAAAATAAAAAACCAACAAAATCAAAACAAAGTGTATCTCGAAAAAAAAACGGGGTTTGGCTCAGATTATCCGATAATCAAAAGGCTACAAAAGTGGGGTTGCAGGTTCAAAAAACCTACCCTCCGCCGTCCTTGCCGCGCCATCGTCATCAAAATCTACGTTTTTTTTTTTTTGCATCATCGCCGCCCAATCGACCATATCAAAACAGATCAAACCCACATATCAAAATTTTCCACAAAACAGATCAAACCCACATATCACATCAAACCCCCATATCAAAAATCAAAGTTCATCAAAAATCAAACTTCAAATCAAAGTTCATCAAAAAATCACTAGAAAAGCAAAATCACCACAAAGTTCATCAGATCAAACCCACATATCAAAAACCAAAGTTCATCAAAAATCAAACTTCAAATCAAAGTTCATCAAAAATCACTAGAAAAGCAAAATCACCACAATGTTCATCAGATTCTTGTTCGTGACCCACAGATCAAACCCACATATCAAAAATCAACAGATCAAACCCAATTTATTTGAGATACCCATGAAGAAAAAAGGAAAACCGAGTCTTGATCTGAGGGGTTACCGGTGACATCAGCTCACACAAAACCCAAACACAAATCACGTCATTGCTCAACACCGCCCATCGCCGACTTGAAACCCACCACCACCACAAATCCGCCGCCGTGAACGGCGTTGGTCGTCGGTGACATCGTCGGCGTCGTCGGCTTTCCGACTATCTCTATGCTCGGTCTCTCTCCCCACCTCTCTTTCTAGTACCCGCCATCAGGAACGTCATCAAAGGGGGGGTGTGTTGCCGGTTAACCGGCGCCTTACATATGAAGAAGGGAGGTGAGGGGGTGGCTGTTGCTGGTGGTTGTCGACGGAACGGAGAGCTGCCGGAACAGAAACCTGCTCCACCAGTCGCTGATCAGAACGACTAGGGGGTTGGAGGGTTATCGGCTGTAGGTGTGTGGAAGAGGAAGTTAAATCAAAAGATCTGAGAGAGTTGAAATCAAAAGATGAGATGGTGGTTACAGATTCAAAACCCTGGAGAGAGGATGAGAGGATGGAGATATATAAGGTGAGAGGATAATATTTTGAAGAGAGAGAAATGAGAGAGATTTTAAAATCTCTGGTATCATTAAATGAAGAGAGAGATGTGGATTTGACATTTGGGGTAAAAGACCAAAATAACCTTTTAGTTGGCATAATCTGATTGGTTGAAAGTGGTTCTCGCGGTTCTTACAACTGGAGGTGGTTTCTATTTTAGCAGCTCCTATATATATATATATATATATATATATAGTAGGAGTTGGGTGGAAAGTGAGTTTTTCCTAGAAAGTCTAGGAAGCAATCAGAATGTGACATGTGGCATTGAAGATTTTTAACTAGAAGGGCAATTGTGTACTTTCACATTGTTTAGAAGATTATTACTGGAAATTATCAGCATGTTCTTGGTGCCGTGTTTAACAGTTTACATGGCTAAAGTCATTTTTTATAGATCCCACAATATAAAGATGGTAAAACACAGGGTATGAATCCGCTTGCTGTTAAAACACAACTGTATGAATCTGAATGCTAAAACACAACTGTATGAATCTGCTTGCTGTTAAAACACAACTGTATGAATCTGAATGCTAAAACACAACTGTATGAATCTGCTTGCTGTTAAAACACAACTGTATGAATCTGAATGCTAAAACACAACTGTAATGAATCTGCTTGCTGTTAAAACACAACTGTATGAATCTGAATGCTGTTAAAACACAACTGTATGAATCTGAATGCTAAAACACAACTGTATGAATATGCTCGCTGTTAAAACACAACTATATGAATCTGAATGCTAAAACACAACTGTATGAATCTGCTTACTGCTAAAACACAACTGTATTAATTTGCTTGCTGTTAAAACACATCATCAAGAAAACGGAGATGATAAGAACAATATTTGAATGGTGATGATGAACTCGGAGATGGTGGAGATGGAGAAGTGTTTTAATTTGATCCGGTGCTCTCCATCCTTTCTAAAGTTATCTTCTTCCATGATTGTAGTTATTTTTGGTAGGGATTGGGGTTTCGAAGATGGGTTTGGAGAGAGAGGGGGAAAATCGCGTGAAATTAGGGACTGGGTTTGACTGACGGTTATCTAATTGATTTAAAACATGATATATTGACAAAATTACCCCTAGTCTTTTAAAAAAATGAATTAAATAAACTAAAAAATTACAAGATTGCCATTGACTTCATCTTAACCATTAAACACACCCATTTGATGGCCCAGATCGCTTCCTAGACTTTCTAGGAAAAACACACTTTCCGCAGGATCCCTACTATATATATATATATATATATATATATATATATATATATATATATATATATATATATATATATAGGGTAAGGTTCATTTGAGAACCACCCTTATTGCGAGAACCGTGAGAATCAATATGAACAAAAAAAACCTAAAAAAAATCCAAAAAACCCACAATTTTTTTTAAAATATTTTTCTAATAAAAATCGCTATATTTTGTTACAAAAAAAAAACGTTTTTTTTGAGTAACAGTTATGGATGCACATGTGCATATGTATCATTTCTTGGACAAATTCCATAATATATTACCAGTAGTAGAAAAATGCACTTTCATTTACTCTACCATATGTAATACACTACTTTTTACATTATCAATATTAGAAATGCACATGTGCATCTATGATGTGCGTGAAAGTGTCGTATATTTTAGGTGTATATTTTAAGCCCTTTTTAACACTTATTTTAGCCAAGTTTTAAATTTATAAAACACGATATTTCACTAACACTAAACACACATATGGGCAAGTGCACCCATCGTTGAGTGTAGTATAGCGTTGGTAAGATACCGAGGTCGTCCAAGGACACAAGAGCTTTTAATACCGGTTTATCCTCAACGTCTAACCAAAATAAAAGTTTAGAAAAATGTTTTAAACTAAGAAAAATAAAAACTAACTAAAATGCTGAAAATAAAAATAAAATAAAAAACAGATAGACAAGATGAATCACTTGGTTCCGACTCGTATCTAGTATAACCTTTGATTATTTCCGCACTTTTGCACATAATTAAGAGATTATCTTAGTTATTGTAGTAGGCCCCTCTTTTGAAGGTGACGTTACCCTCACCCCAGTAGTTTGAGTCAGCAGGGATACAATCCTAAAGGGGTGGATTATTGGAAGATAATGAATTAAGTTATTAATGCAGTATTGTGGTAGGCCCCGCTTTTGGCGGTGACGTTACCCTCGACTAAGTAGTCTGAGTCAGCAGGGATACAGTCCTAAATAGCCGGGTTATAGTATTAATAGTAGTTAACTTATGAGGGGATCAAAGAGTTTGGACCCCCGCCATCCAATACCGTGAAGTATTGAAGGAGGTCCTACTAAATTTGACCCAGGTCCATTGCAGGACCTCTAAACGCTGAACAATGGCAAGACCTTTACCAAACCGTTCCCTTAACCCCCCTACCAGGTAGCCAACATACCTCCATATAGACCGTGGAGATATGAATGGTGAAAATCCTTTATTTTATATAGACAGTAAAATAATGCCAAGACACCACGGACAAACGATAAGGAAAGATCACCTTCAACATAAGTAACTAGTTATTAAAGTCATTAATACAAAACCAAATAAAAAGTGCAAAAGATTAGAAATAAAAAGTATTATACTAGACACTTTGTCTTCACCAAGTGATGTAAGAGACTTAGGCAAACATGGCCTTGATTGTCAAGAACTCTTACGATCAATCTTGGATCCCGAGACGACTCATACACTCTATGATGGACAATGGATGATGGTGGTGGATGATGGTGTTGTGATGGTGGTGGGTGGTGGATGAAGTGTGAGAGAGGTGGTGTGCCAAGGGATGAGTTGCAATGAAACCAAGCACTCCTATTTATAGGCTGAACAGAGGCCTGGGCACGGCCCCGTGTTCGCTGGGCACGGCCCCGTGCCCGTCTGACACTCTCTCTCTTCATTAATTGTAATTCGCAATTACAATTAATGCGCCTGCAGTACTTTCGGCACGCCCCCGTGTCCGCTGAGCACGGCCCGTGGTGGGCAATAGAAGCTTCTATAGATTTGTCTTTTCTGCTGCTTCTTGGGCACGACCCCGTGCTGGCTGAGCACGGGGCGTGTTCAGCCTTCTGTTTTCTCTATTTTGCTTTGGAAGGTGCCGTTGAGGGTTCGGGCAATCCACTAATGTTCCTTTTCTTGTATTTATGTTGGATTTAGCTGTCTTTTTGCTTCTTTTGCGTTTTTGAGCTCATTTAATCCTGAAAATACAAAAGGAAGACAAAAACACTCTTTTTCCAATATTAGTACTAAAAAAGGGTTAGTTTTATGCCTCATTTGATGTAATTTATATGTTGCATTTTACACACATCAAATACCCCCACACTTGAACTTTTGCTTGTCCTTAAGCAAAACTCTTTAATATTTGGCTTACACTCCCAAATGGAATAGGTAGAAGAGAAGGTTTTGGGCTTGTCATAGAGTGTCGGGATTTCCAAGATCTTTTTGGGGTTTTATTTTTATTTATTTACACTCCTATTCGTAATGATTTATTTAGAACTGTTCATAAAAGAAATTACTTATTTGGGCATAACATGCCTTTTTAAAATTCTATTTATATACAAGTTCACATACCTCACGGGGAAATCACTCACACTCGGCCGAAAGTGTATTTTTAGTGAATCACTCGAGAGCGGCATGGAACTTATTCCTACCATAGGCTTGCCAAGAAATCAATCCTCCTCCTTTTTAACTTTTATACCTTTGTAGATATCAAGAGGACTTTGTGGGTTAAGGGTTGGCTAGGGTTAAAGGTAGGTGGTTGGGTTAGTGGTTAGTAGAAAAAGGGCTAAAAAGCGTAACAAGTGTCGGTTTTCGTATTTTTGCAACTTTTTATTTTTGATGAAGCTTTTATTCAAACAAAGTTATTTTTGATTACTTTGTTTGTTTATTTTCTTTTTGCTTCATTTTTCTCTCTTTTTTTTTTTTTTTTTTTTTCGAAGAACCGAACTTGTTACTAAAATAAAGGGTTAAAAATGAAAAAGTTTTTGGTGGGTGAAAGGGTTTTTGTTTTGGGTGATGAAACGAAAAGGTTTAGGCTCAAAGGGGCTAACTAGGGGGATTTTTTTTTGGGTAGGTGGTGAAAAAAAAAAAAAAATAATGGTGTAGAAATGAAAAAGGGTTAGTCCTAATGCCTCTATCATTTACTTACTCGGGTTTAAGTTGATAAGGACCGGGAATGTATTGTCATGGCAAGTTCTAGAGTCGTAAGAACCAAGCGGCTATTCACACAAGAAACGAAAAATGAGCATTTAGTCAAATGATATGAAATTGTGTGCTCAATAAAGGCTCAAAACTCACTTTTGTGGGAATGGGTTTTTATGTGATCAACTATATATAATCAAATTTTAAATAAGTTTGTCATGCCTTTTCATAATTTTCTTATGTTGGTTCTTTTTATCACTACGCTATCGGTTGTAAATTTGTAAAAATATAACCTTTTTGAGAGCTTGAATTTCCCGAGTTAAACCTAGACAAGTAAAAAATAAAATTTTTTTTTTTTGAAAAAAATTTGGGGTGATTAGCGGTTCCAATAGAGTTTTGTGTAAGGCTTGTATTTAGGACTTGCAAAATTCAAGGTTTTAGCATCCCCCCCACACTTAAATTACACATTGTCCTCAATGTGTCCCAAAAATAAATTTTTAGGTTGATTAGATGTGTAAAATAGTGTTTAAAAAGCAAAAATTTGTGTTACTGGGCACTGAACACGGCCCCGTGTTATCCGGGCACGGCCCCGTGTTCAAGTGCCAGTAACAAAATTGAAATAAGAGGAACAGAAGTCTGGACACGGGGGCGTGTTGGGTGAACACGGCCCGTGTCCAGTTACCTGTACTGGGCGTTTTCTGCAGGTGGTCCGACACGGGGTCGTGTTGGTTGGGCACGGCCCGTGTTGAACCTTCTGAAAGGGAGAAAATTGTCGGGTTGCCTCGTTCTTGTGCATGGGATCATTTTTCTCGTTCCCCTTTTTATCCTTTACCACCATGAGTGTGTTTTATTCCTGAAAATTAAACTAACTAGAAAACATAAAAATTAATCTAAATTAAACTAAGGATAGTTCCGTGGAATGCCTCCATGGTGCGCCACGTTTATAAGGGTCCTTGGCTAGACCCAAAGCCTGGTCATATGCTACCCAAGTGGGATGTGTTGCATCCCATGTTACACCGTCGGAGAGCGTCATCCAAACTTGAGTCTATGACCTTCATGTAGTTGACCGGATCTTCTTCCTCTACTCGCTTTCCACATTCAAATTTCACTTCCTCATTCCCAAACTTCAATGTTAGAGTTCCGTCATTCATATCCACCAATGCTTGGGCGGTGGCTAGGAATGGCCTCCCGAGGATGAGGGGGACCTCGGTGTCTTCTTCCATGTCTAGGATGACAAAGTCGGTTGGAAAGACGAATTTGTCAACCTTGACTAGCAGATTTTCGGCGACACCATGTGGGAACTTGACGGACCTGTCGGCGAGTTGTATGCTCATCTTTGTGGGGCTTGTTGTTCCTAGGCCGAGTCGCTTGAACATTGATGTGGGCATGAGGTTGATGCTAGCTCCAAGATCGGCTAAAGCATTTCGGACGGGGGACTTCCCAATTGAACAAGGGATTGTGAAGCTCCCGGGATCGATTTTCTTTTGTGGAAGTTTGTTGAGTACTAGAGCTGAGCATTCTTCGCCTAAGTTAACTAATTGCAATGATTCAATTTTCTTTTTGTGAGTGAGGAAATCCCTCATGAATTTTGCATATTTAGGCATTTGGGTTAGGACCTCAATAAAAGGAATATTGACATGCAATTGTTTTAGTAAGCTTTCGAACTTTGCGAATTGCTCATCGGTCTTTTGACGATTTAACCTACCGGGGTACGGGATTGGAGGAGTCTTGGTGGGCCCTTGATTTGGTGTAGAAGCTTTTTCTGGCGCAGGAGGAGTCACAGGCTGACTAGAATGGCTTCTTTCATTTGGCGACAATGGAGCATCCTCGGGACCCACGGTTCGATTTCTTAATGTGATGAGATGTACTTGTGCCTTTGGGTTCGTTTCGGTATTACTGGGTAATGCGCCTTGCGGTCTCTCGGAGAAATTTTGAGCTAGCTGATTTAATTGTTTTTCAACGTTTTGAATGCTAGCTTGTTGATTTCTGAAATTTGATTCCAATTGTTGAAATCGATCCGAGTTTTTCTTTTCAGTGTCAGAGATGAGGCGAGATACGGTATCTTCAAGCCTTTCTCTTCCACCTTGTTGTTGAGGAAAATTTTGCGGTTGTTGAAAATTAGTTCGTTGATTTTGTTGGTTACTACTATTGCCGGGATCTCTCCAACCAAGATTTGGGTGGTTACGCCATCCTTGGTTGTAGGTACCCGTTGGAGGACCCGACGGCCTAGGTCTATTATCCATGTAGTTTACCGTTTCAGTTTGTTCATCTAATTCTTTCATACAACTCCAATTTTCATGTGACCCACCACACCCTTCACAAGCCATAACCGAGGCCGTTTTTGTCATTTCTAGCCTTTTGATTTTTGAAGAGAGGGCCTCGATTTGGGCTTGTAAAGAGGTGCTTTCATCAACCTTATGGGCGCCCGGGGCAATAGATTTATTACCTCGGGGAGTGTGCCATTGAAAATTGGTTTGAGCAATTTCCTCAATTTGGTTATATATTTCATTTGGGCGACGATTACCTAAGAGTCCCCCGGAGCTTGAATCAAGTGTTTGTCTTGTGTGTGGCAACAATCCATTGTAGAAAGTGGATACTTGTTGCCATACCGCTAGACCATGGTGAGGACACTTTCTTAGAAGCTCCTTGAACCTTTCCCAAGTTTCATATAAGGATTCCCCATCCTCTTGTGAGTATGTATTAATTTCAGTCATTAATTTAGCCGTTTTAGCAGGAGGGAAATACTTATACAAAAACTTTTGGGCGAGTTCATCCCAGGTGTTTACCGATCCAACTGGGAGGGTGTTAAGCCAAGCCTTGGCTCGGTCTTTTAGTGAGAAAGGAAACATTCGAAGGCGGATGGCGTCATTTGATGCTCCATTGATCCGAAAGGTATCACATATTTCTAAAAAGTTAGTAATATGTAGATGGGGATCCTCGTCCGCAAGCCCGTGGAAGGTTGCGGAGTTTTGGAGCATTTGTATCAAATGCGGCCGAAGTTCGAAGTTGTTGGCCTCGACATTCGGTGCATTGATAGCAGCGCCAAGATTGCCTACGGTAGGCCGTAGGTAATCCATGAGGGTACGTTGGTCCGCCATTGGAAGTGGGTCCCCCGAAGCTTTCTCTTGATTTTTAGCTTTTAGTCTTTTTCTGAGAAAGCGCTCGGGTTCTTCTAGGGGTTCTTTTATGTCTCTACTAGAACTGGAGCTCATGCACTACGTAGGAGGTTCAAATGTGGTGCCAGGGTTCCGAGTCCTGCAATAAAAACAGAAAAGAATGCTGGTCAGAATGTTTACCACGGCCCCGTGCTCAGTGAGCACGGCCCGTGTTGAGAGATACAGTAATTGTTTTCTGGATTCCCAGTTACTGGGAGTTGGACACGACCCCGTGTTGCACCGACACGGCCCCGTGTTCAGCTCTATGTAACTCAGAAAATAAAAACTGCCAGTGATGATGCTGGGCACGGCCCCGTGTCTGACCGGGCACGGCCCGTGCTGAGCTCTGCAGAAGCTGAAAAACTAAGAAAATCTAAAAAAAATAAAAAGAAAAATAAAAGATGATTAGGCCGTTGATTCCTAACTTTCTTAAAATCCTTGTGTCCCCGGCAACGGCGCCAAAAACTTGATGTGCGTGAAAGTGTCGTATATTTTAGGTGTATATTTTAAGCCCTTTTTAACACTTATTTTAGCCAAGTTTTAAATTTATAAAACACGATATTTCACTAACACTAAACACACATATGGGCAAGTGCACCCATCGTTGAGTGTAGTATAGCGTTGGTAAGATACCGAGGTCGTCCAAGGACACAAGAGCTTTTAATACCGGTTTATCCTCAACGTCTAACCAAAATAAAAGTTTAGAAAAATGTTTTAAACTAAGAAAAATAAAAACTAACTAAAATGCTGAAAATAAAAATAAAATAAAAAACAGATAGACAAGATGAATCACTTGGTTCCGACTCGTATCTAGTATAACCTTTGATTATTTCCGCACTTTTGCACATAATTAAGAGATTATCTTAGTTATTGTAGTAGGCCCCTCTTTTGAAGGTGACGTTACCCTCACCCCAGTAGTTTGAGTCAGCAGGGATACAATCCTAAAGGGGTGGATTATTGGAAGATAATGAATTAAGTTATTAATGCAGTATTGTGGTAGGCCCCGCTTTTGGCGGTGACGTTACCCTCGACTAAGTAGTCTGAGTCAGCAGGGATACAGTCCTAAATAGCCGGGTTATAGTATTAATAGTAGTTAACTTATGAGGGGATCAAAGAGTTTGGACCCCCGCCATCCAATACCGTGAAGTATTGAAGGAGGTCCTACTAAATTTGACCCAGGTCCATTGCAGGACCTCTAAACGCTGAACAATGGCAAGACCTTTACCAAACCGTTCCCTTAACCCCCTACCAGGTAGCCAACATACCTCCATATAGACCGTGGAGATATGAATGGTGAAAATCCTTTATTTTATATAGACAGTAAAATAATGCCAAGACACCACGGACAAACGATAAGGAAAGATCACCTTCAACATAAGTAACTAGTTATTAAAGTCATTAATACAAAACCAAATAAAAAGTGCAAAAGATTAGAAATAAAAAGTATTATACTAGACACTTTGTCTTCACCAAGTGATGTAAGAGACTTAGGCAAACATGGCCTTGATTGTCAAGAACTCTTACGATCAATCTTGGATCCCGAGACGACTCACACACTCTATGATGGACAATGGATGATGGTGGTGGATGATGGTGTTGTGATGGTGGTGGGTGGTGGATGAAGTGTGAGAGAGGTGGTGTGCCAAGGGATGAGTTGCAATGAAACCAAGCACTCCTATTTATAGGCTGAACAGAGGCCTGGGCACGGCCCCGTGTTCGCTGGGCACGGCCCCGTGCCCGTCTGACACTCTCTCTCTTCATTAATTGTAATTCGCAATTACAATTAATGCGCCTGCAGTACTTTCGGCACGCCCCCGTGTCCGCTGAGCACGGCCCGTGGTGGGCAATAGAAGCTTCTATAGATTTGTCTTTTCTGCTGCTTCTTGGGCACAACCCCGTGCTGGCTGAGCACGGGGCGTGTTCAGCCTTCTGTTTTCTCTATTTTGCTTTGGAAGGTGCCGTTGAGGGTTCGGGCAATCCACTAATGTTCCTTTTCTTGTATTTATGTTGGATTTAGCTGTCTTTTTGCTTCTTTTGCGTTTTTGAGCTCATTTAATCCTGAAAATACAAAAGGAAGACAAAAACACTCTTTTTCCAATATTAGTACTAAAAAAGGGTTAGTTTTATGCCTCATTTGATGTAATTTATATGTTGCATTTTACACACATCAATCTATATGTATCAACAAGAAACAAGGTGTTTTGGTACAAAAAGTTTGTGATTTTAAATGATGAAGTAGGCCCATATACATGTTTTTTGGTTAGTTATATCTAGTGGTTGATGGTTTGATTATATTTGTCACTTTATGATGTAATATGTTGTTTGGATGGTATAAAGGGTGTTGATGTACATATAATAAAGTGAAATATTGGTAATAATATTGTATCATGGATGGTAAAAAGCAATGGTATTGTATTACGAATGGTAGGAGGTAATGGTAGTGTAGTATGGATGGTATGATAGATGAGAGGGAATGTGTATTCAAAGTGGTGTACTAAAAAACGTTATAACATGTTCATATATATAGATGCACATGTGCATTTCTAGTGTTGTTAATGTTATAACAAGTTCATACATATAGATGCACATGTGCATTTATATTATTGTTAATGTAAAAACTAGTGTATTATGAATGGTAGTGTAAATAAAAGTGCAATTGTCTGATATTTTTAATGAATTACGAAATTTGTCAAAGAAATAATACAAATGCACATGTGCATGGATAACTGTTACTCGATTTATTTTTCTTTTGAAATTTTTTTTATTATTGACAAAATATAGCATTTTTTTCCAAAACAAATAGTAAAAAAATTTTTTTTGGGTCTTTTTTAGATTTTTTGATGTATCTTTTGGTTGTGTTCACATTGGTTCTCGCAATAAAGGGTGGTTCCTAACGGATCCTTCTCCTATATATATATATATATATATATATATATATATATATAGGGGAAGGTTTAAATGAGAATGCTAAATATCACGAGAACCATGAGAACGAATGAAAAAACCGCAAAAACTTGGTCAAAAACATTTCAAATTCAAAATTTCTTTTTACACTTATCATTATTATTCAAATACAATATTAGAAATTAAATTTACACTATTAAATTTACATGTATTCGGAAATAATGAAAATTTACACATGTGTAAGTTTACCATTTACACATGTGTAAAAATTTTATTAAGAGTGATTTTGGGAGAAAGGTGAATTATTTAAAGAGTAAATTCTTTTTTTAATGTTGTATTTTAACTATAATGAAGTTTGTATTAAAAAAAATTGATTTTGATTGTTTTTTTCATTCGTTCTTACGGTTCTCGCAATATTTAGCGTTCTCAAGATAACCCTCCCCTATATATATATATATTATATATATATATATATATATATATATAGAAACAATTTTATTCAATTATATTATTATTATACATATTAAAATAATGTGGTCATGAATAGTAAACAAAATTTAAATTATATATGTTATTATATTTTTCTAGCTTTTAATTAATTTGTTATATTAATTAAACATATTTTGTTTTTCTATTATATGTTTTATGATATGATGTTTTATAAAATTTTGAGTATGCAGTTAAGACGTGTCTATTTTTTATCTACGTTTTAGTACTTTTATTATATGTCGACGCCGTTTATCCTTTACATTATTTTAATAATACAAGTAACGCCTTGTAAAATTTCGAATATAGTGTTGCGACATGCTTATTCTTATCTATATTTAAATATAAGTTTTCTTTGAATCGAACAGGTAAAATATAATAGATTTTTTTGTTTTTTATTGTAACGAACCGAAACAATACCGATTGAACAACTTCGGTAGCAGTATAGAGTATATTTTGTATATTGTAAACTATAGCGAGTGTTGGTACCATACCCTTACCGTGACTAACTAAACTGACACCGTCCTAGCAACATCAATGCCCAAAATGATTTCGACCAAACAACATTGGTACTGGTATCGTTATTATTGGAACCGATATTCGTTTTTATGGTTTTCGTCTTTCGACCATTGTCAAACACGTGTTGGCATCATTTTGGTCATATCATTACTTTTATTTTTTGGTTGTATCTTTTTGTTACTATATCGAGTGCCGATACCATACCGATCCCGTCATAAATCTAACCGATACTGCCTTAGACCCGCCGTAACGCGCGAGGAATATACCGACAAACTTTCTTAGTTTGCCTTTTAAATTGGTATTTCATTTAGGAGTTGTTTGGTAGCCTTTCAATAATTTATTAGAAGACTACATCTAAATCGGTTAGATAAAGTGTGTTTGTTTCATTTAAATTGATATTTCATTTAGGGGTTGTTTTGTCACACCCCGACCGCGTAAAACAACAAATCGCGGCGGAATCTTCGGGGAGTGTTGTAACAGAATCATTGTTTCATAACATATGGAAATTGAAATTTTGTTTTATTGAATTAAAAGAGGTTACAATGTCTTATAAGAAAGAATCATAACATAATTAACTAGTCTTGTATCTTTTATTATCACTAAGGCCCAAGTCCGCCTAAGTGTATCTTGATTAATCCTATGCATCATTTCCTGAAAACACATGTGAAAATAGGTACGTCAGCATAAAAATGACTGTGAGATACATAGGTTTTATTATAATAGGATTCATGACTTGTAAGTTTAAGAAAATGTTTAACAAAAGTAGTCATGATCCTTGTAAATTTTTTTCTTTTAGAAATCATACGAAAATTGATAAGAAAACAGATGATATAAAAGAATAATGTATGGTTAAATAAATAACCAAGCAAAAATGAATTTGTATAAAATGTGTTGTTTGTAAAACAATGTTTTGTAATGATATGTTAATTGTGTAAAATGAAATATGTCAAAACTGAAATGGTTTAAATAACGCTACGATATATAATATCATAAAAGCACTTATATATAGGAAGTACCAGCGGCGTATCCACCATGCTTTTATCATATTACACACGCCTCGTTACTTAAATCACTTACCAAACAAACCACCAATGTAAAAATGTTTATGTATAATGAAATGTCAAAATGTTTGTGTGAAAACCATGTCTATTGTCATGTATGATAAGTAAAAAGTGACTACTTAATCATATGTAAAAATGTACAAAACAAAGTATTTGAATAAATCAAAAGTTATGCTTTGTAAAATAATGCATGCTTTACTGATACAAACATCTATGCGGTATTGTGAAAATGCATACATTCAAGCCTTGAGACTGTGGTGATAAACCCTTAAATAAATTAAAGGTTTATCTAAGTTATGTGTATCGAATTCGGTCATTCCATCCATCCAAACAAACCTAGGATTTCAGGAACAGGAGTTGTCAATTCCTATGGTACCACTACCTACTAACGAACGGCATGATCAATGTTAATGAATGTATTTTTGTCCCATTTAAACAAACCAAATGTCATACCAAAATGTAAGCATGTTTTATGAAAATAATGTACTAAGTATGCAACAAATGAACATACATAGCATGAAATGTGATGTAAAACAATATACTAAGTATGCACTAAATGGACATACATAGCATAAAATGTAATGTAAAACAATGTACTAAGTATGCACTAAATGGATATACATAGCATAAAATGTAATGTAAAACAATGTACTAAGTATGCACTAAATGGACATACATAGCATAAAATGTAATGTAAAACAATGTACTAAGTATGCACTAAATGGACATACATAGCAAAAACATAATGAAATCATGTACTATACGTGTACTAATGAATATAGCAAGCATATGATATAAAAACATGAAAAGCACGAAAGTAACAAGTAGGCATATGTGTTTCACCCCAAAATGTTTGAAAAACAGCAAAAGAGGGGTCTATGTACTCACTTGAGGGTGCTTAGAAGTCTTGAATAACAACCAAGCAAAGCTAGAGGGATCACGGAAATCAAACGGCACCTAATATAGATAACTACGTTAATAACCGGACCTAAATCGGAAGATCGGATAGAATGAGGTTTCGTAAACCAAATGAGTATTGGAACTCGTATGATATGGTTTAACAAAGCCTACATACTAAAACGAAACCTAACCTAAGTGCTTACGACCCAATACGACCCGTTTAGGTAGCTTACGCTACTTTAACGCGTCGTTCGCGTAAAACGCGTTCGGACCGCCTAACTAGTCCTCGGAAGGTTATTCCTTATGCAACTATGGTCACAATATGTGTTTGGTCGGATCCTAATGATCGACCAAACGGGTTGGGTTCGAAAGTCTAAGCGGTTGTTTAGACCGCTTATCTTACGACCCTATATAAGCACTAAACCTAAAAGTGACGAGTTAAACATGTTGAAACATGTTTAACAAAGTTTGAAAACAAGTTTGATATCAAGACAAAGGGTCTTGATACCCGAAGAATAGTTTGGTTGCAAAATACACAAGAATACGCATTTTGACCGAAACTACGACTCGTCACTATGCCTAAATAACGTGGTAATCAGTAGGTATAGTCGCAAGGGACTATGACCATCGTGATTACGCTCACGTTGCGAAGTTCAAACGAACTTCATGTTGACCATAAACTGGTCAAAGCTGAAAGTCAAACACAGTTTGACTTTCGTGCTTAAAACGCGTAAAAGAACGAAAGAATACTTACAAAAGGTCCAAGAATGGAGGTTTTGATTCAAGTTGCTCAGGTATGAGGTGTGAAAACCCCAACTTAGAGCAGAAATGAATCAAGGTGTGAGCTTGGAATGCATTTGGGGTTGGGTATTTATAGATTTTGGAGAACCGTTAGGATCGTTTCTTGAAATCCGAGCTTCAATCTTGGCCCTCCATGTGTGCCCTTGGTTTTGCAATACAAGGGGCATCCAAAACCAGCCCATAGATTCAATGAAACCATGTGCAAAACAATAGGAGCAGCTGTGTTTTATAATAATGAAGTTTGCTGAGCTGGGGATGGCTTACGGACCGTAAGCAACTCCATACAGTCCTTAAGGACCCTATTTGCTGGCAGTAAGTTTGCAAAGTTGGCAGAACAGGCCCCTACATCTCCAAACTTGATTTTTGATGCGTTTTGGCACGTTTAAGCCCCGTTAACCCCATTTAAAGGCTCTAAAATGAAGTTAAAGTATTGAGAACTTAAAATATGCTCAAAAATATCTCGGATGTCGGTTCGTTTGTCGTACGGTTGCGTTGTTCGGTTAATTACGACGAAACACGAACTGACGCGAAAAACGATCCAAATTACGCGACGAATGGAATTTTATCAAGCCAATCACTAAAATAAAATATTTTAATGATTACATAAATTTTTGGATGTCCGGATGTATTCAGAATGTAAGATATGCGCGGAAATGCAAACTTATGCACTTTTTGACGCTTTTAGTCCCTGAATGACCAAAAAGTTTATTTTAGCAGACCAAAAATTTTATTTTAAAATAAAATATTTTAATGATTACATATTTTTTTGGATGTCCGGATGTATTCAGAATGTAAGATATGCGCGGAAATGCAAACTTATGCACTTTTTGACGCTTTTAGTCCCTGAATGACCAAAAAGTTTATTTTAGCATACCGAACACCTCAAAGCCTATTTCTAAGCTATGTAAAGGATATTTAGGGCATGTTTAGCCTATGATTATGTTTCGGAATGTTTGTTACAGTACGAATCGGCATACTTTCGCAGTTTGTCGAAATTAGTCCCTATAAGCGAATAAACTTGATTTCGGCACACCAAACCCTCCAAAACTTATTTCTAAGTTATGTAAAGGTTATTTAAGGTATGTTAAGCACATGTAACTATTCCGGAGTGTTTTTTGTGTTAAACTGACTGCGTTTACGCACCAGATTGCGTATAACCTTCTAGAAAGCGATTTAAAGCTCGATATCGAACAAGAATTGATATGTGCAAATGATACACATATTTATACAAATCCCAAGTATGAAATGCAATATTTCATTGATTTGATATTTGTTTGATGGCCGTGGAGGCACATGTGTCACAGTCTCCCCTACTTCAGGAAATTTCGTCCCAAAATTTATCTAGAGGAAACTTGTGAGAGCTCAAAACATGAAGTCGAAAAGATAAAACAACACTGGTTAGAGTTCAGAACTTCTAGTAACTTCAAATAACATCATGCTTTCAATGTAAGAGGGACACTTATATACAAGTATATGAAGCGTCATTGGTGCGTCCACCATACCTTTATTACATTGTTCACGTTCCGTTATTGTTGCCACTATAGGTTCTTACACATGATAAGTCTTACTGTGGTTTCCGCGCACTAAATTTCATAATTATGTACGCGTCCATAATTACGTAATTCCTTGCATTGTCCGCACAGTGCATTTTATAATGTGTAGGGGAAAACGAAATGAACAAACCTGTGATGAGCGTGACTAGACCACCATAGGATCCTTTTAATTAAATCAATAAATGATCTCTTTAAATAGACCACCAATGAGTTTATTCAGCTAAAGCATCACATGTCATTCTTAACCAGATCCTGGATCGATCTTTTTAACTAGACCACCCAAGGGGTCTCTTTTGAATTATGGAATGGTACTATATAATCCAAGGGTCTTAACTATTACGTAGAAGCCCATTAAGGATTTAAGGTAGTACCTTTAGATATCCTACTATGAATCCCTCATATGGAGATATGGAAGATTCTATGAGGATTTGGATAATGAAAATAAAACCACAAAAGAAAACACATAACACATAATCACATAACCATAAAATTATTTATCTTGATCTTTAATTTGTTATCATTTTGTTAATTTGTTTTGTAAATTGTGCACATGTATTTAAAGCACACCAGGTATCCAATCCCTGGATTTTGATTGGCACTTTAAATATTTCCAAGAATCTAACTATAAAGATAGGGAGATCTTAAAAAGAAAATTCGATTTCGATTATAAGGAATCGTAATGTTCGAATTAAGGCATACAAGGAATCCAATGAAGGATTCCGATTAGAGCGGTAACCATCCACAAGGATCTAATTATGAAGGTAATAAGATCCCATATGGATTTTGGAATTTGAAAAGCGGGAGACGCTTTGAACCCTTGCACTAGCCGTGCTTAAGTCAAAACATAAGGTAAAATGCTCATGAAGTTGAGGCGCTAGATATGCCAATGCGACATATGAAGCAGAGTTTGAAGGTTAAGTCAATGTATGGGCAAAATGTTTTTGAAAACTATGCATGGGGTTCTTTTAGAAATGTGTTTAATGTTTTTACATAATACTTTTGAAATCATAAAGTAGGTGTATTAGATAAGTATAATTACAAAATGTTTTAAAATCATGCGAGATGAATTTTGAAATTATGTACAAGGTTTTTGAAAACATGAATGATACTTTTGAAATCATGCACTTGATATGTTAAGTAGATATACTATGTTAAAAATGTTTTCAAACTATATGAAATGTTTTTGAAATCATGAAGGTTGTTTTTGAAAAGCATATATTATGTATGTTGTTATGAAAACCAGAATGTAATGATATGGGTATGAGATCGAAAAAAAAACACCCTTAGTTATCTAACCAAGGATTTAAAGTGATTACTCAAAATGTCACTTATTTTCTGTACTTCGTTTCTTAGAATGAAGCGAGTACTTAGAATTTTCAAGGAAATCATGAGCAAACACAAGAATGGGAGAATCACAAGAATAGTTTGTAAAGAACATAGTTCCTTGATGTAGGTATCATAGGGAAATGCCATACATATAACTACACTTGTACATTAGAATTATGAACAACAATTTATTTATAAACAAATCAGATTGTTTCAGGGTTCAACAAAAGACACAAAAACATGAGATTCAAATTATTAGAACACAGCAGCATCTTATAATCAGCCCAATGCTCATCCGTGGGTCAGATTTGCATTAGCAAGCTTTAGGCAATTCCTTCGGAAATGGCTCATTTCGCCACAGTTGAAGCAAGACCCTGGTGAAAAACGAGCTTGAGCAGGATTGTTGCCAGCTTGATTTGGTGCAGTTGCAGCTGGGCAAACTCTTGCTGTATGACCTATAAGTCCACAAGTTTGGCATATGCGGCACTTCACACTAGCATGATGATGAAGGCTACATTGGTTGCACAAGGGTGTAGTTCCGTTGTAAGGCTTCTTGGCTGGTGGTGCTGCCACCTGACTAGGTCCTGCCTGTTTTGGTGCAACCGCTGTGGGATTCTTTGAAGCTTTACGTTTCTTTGGTTTTGGTGAAGGCTTGGCTTCTGTTTCCTTCGGTGGCTCTTGAGTGGCTTCCTCCTGGAGACGATACATGGCAGTAGCTAATTCAACAGTCTTCAGGACTACTTCGCCTATTCGCTGGGCAAATTTGGCAGTCTGCTCGGATATCTGGGCGTCGTTGCGATGAAGAGACATTCTAGAAGAAATAAAAGGCATAGGAAGAGACAAGTGAAATGTTATCGGATAATCAAAACATAATGACAACACATAAAAATTGAGATCATTTTTTTGTTACCTAAGACAAACAAATGAGATGGTGACTAATCAAAGTAATCGGGTCATATTAATGTATCGCGAAGACATGCTTTAGCCTATAAGTGGACACTCACCCCAAGAGTTCCCAGGTAAGAGTGACTGGTCAGATTATGTGGATTTGTACGAACACTCTAGCCTTAGACAGAAAACTCAAAGTACAGGCATCCACCCTTCCAGATTGCATGTGTTCACATTATAAGACCCAACTTTGACGAGATTTTGAAAACTTAGAGGGTTCAAAACCTAGTAATCAATCATCCTAGAACAGATGATTGGTTTTCGAAGCGGATTCGAAATTTATGTTCTGGTTGTGGTTGTCACCTAAGGATAAGTGACGGTATTGTTCTAAGATCTAAACACAAGGATCTTGTGTTAGGGTCCTAGGAAGGTTATAGACTAGGTCAAAGCATTACTAATAACCTAATTCCCTATAACCATGAGCTCTGAAACCAACTTTTCTGTGACACCCCGACCGTGTAAAACAACAAATTGCGGCGGAATCGTCGGGGAGTGTTTTAACAGAATCATTGTTTCATAACATATGGTAATTGAAATTTTATTTTATTGAATTAAAAGAGGTTACAATGTCTTATAACAAAGAATCATAACATAATTAACTAGTCTTGTATCTTTTATTGTCACTAAGGCCCAAGTCCGCCTAAGTGTATCTTGATTAATCCTATGCATCATTTCCTGAAAACACATGTGAAAATAGGTACGTCAGCATAAAAATGCCTGTGAGATACATAGGTTTTATTATAATAGGATTCATGACTTGTAAGTTTAAGAAAATGTTTAACAAAAGTAGTCATGATCCTTGTAAAATGTTTTCTTTTAGAAATCATACGAAAATCGATAAGAAAACAGATGATATAAAAGAATAATGTATGGTTAAATAAATAACCAAGTAAAAATGAATTTGTATAAAATGTGTTGTTTGTAAAACAATGTTTTGTAAAGATATGTTAATTGTGTAAAATGTAATATGTCAAAATTGAAATGGTTTAAATAACACTACGATATATAATATCATAAAAGCACTTATATATAGGAAGTACCAGCGGCGTATCCACCATGCTTTTATCATATTACACACGCCTCGTTACTTAAATCACTTACCAAACAAACCACCAATGTAAAAATGTTTATGTATAATCAAATGTCAAAATGTTTGTGTGAAAACCATGTCTATTGTCAAATGTAAATCATGAAATGTGTAAACAAATGTCATGTATGATAAGTAAAAAGTGACTACTTAATCATACGTAAAAATGTACAAAACAAAGTATTTGAATAAATCAAAAGTTATGCTTTGTAAAATAACGCATGATTTACTGATACAAACATCTATGCGGTATTGTGAAAATGCATACATTCAAGCCTTGAGACTGTGGCGACAAACCCTTAAATAAATTAAAGGTTTATCTAAGTTATGTGTATCGAATTCGGTCATTCCATCCATCCAAACAAACCTAGGATTTCAGGAACAGGAGTTGTCAATTCCTATGGTACCCCTACCTACTAACGAACGGCATGATCAATGTTAATGAATGTATTTTTGTCCCATTTAAACAAACCAAATGTCATACCAAAATGTAATCATGTTTTATGAAAATAATGTACTAAGTATGCAACAAATGAACATACATAGCATGAAATGTGATGTAAAACAATGTACTAAGTATGCACTAAGTGGACATACATAGCATAAAATGTAATGTAAAACAATGTACTAAGTATGCACTAAATGGACATACATAGCATAAAATGTAATGTAAAATAATGTACTAAGTAGCACTAAATGGACATACATAGCATAAAATGTAATGTAAAACAATGTACTAAGTAGGCACTAAATGGACATACATAGCAAAAACATAATGAAATCATGTACTATACGTGTACTAATGAATATAGCAAGCATATGATATAAAAACATGAAAAGCACGAAAGTAACAAGTAGGCACATGTGTTTCACCCCAAAATGTTTGAAAAACAGTAAAAGAGGGGTCTATGTACTCCCTTGAGGGTGCTTAGAAGTCTTGAATAACAACCAAGCAAAGCTAGAGGGATCACGGAAATCAAACGGTACCTAATATAGATAACTACGTTAATAACCGGACCTAAATCGGAAGATCGGATAGAATGAGGTTTCGTAAACCAAATGAGTATTGGAACTCGTATGATATGGTTTAACAAAGCCTACATACTAAAACGAAACCTAACCTAAGTGCTTACGACCCAATACGACCCGTTTAGGTAGCTTACGCTACTTTAACGCGTCGTTCGCGTAAAACACGTTCGGACCGCCTAACTAGTCCTATGACGAGTATTATATGCCTTAACATGTCTAATAATGTTACCTAATCAGTTTAGATGTCAAAATTTAGGTTTCATATGCTTAAAATGGATTTATGCGTAAAAAGGGCATTTTGGTCATTTTCCTAAGGCATATAATTTCTTATCATACAACTAAGTAGACTAAGTGACCATAAAGTATAACCTCGGAAGGTTATTCCTTATGCAACTATGGTCACAATATGTGTTTGGTTGGATCCTAATGATCGACCAAACGGGTCGGGTTCGAAAGTCTAAGCGGTTGTTTAGACCGCTTATCTTACGACCCTATATAAGCACTAAACCTAAAAGTGACGAGTTAAACATGTTGAAACATGTTTAACAAAGTTTGAAAACAAGTTTGATATCAAGACAAAGGGTCTTGATACCCGAAGAATAGTTTGGTTGCAAAATACACAAGAATACGCATTTTGACCGAAACTACGACTCGTCACTATGCCTAAATAACGTGGTAATCAGTAGGTATAGTCGCAAGGGACTATGACCATCGTGATTACGCTCACGTTGCGAAGTTCAAACGAACTTCATGTTGACCATAAACTGGTCAAAGCTGAAAGTCAAACACAGTTTGACTTTCGTGCTTAAAACGCGTAAAAGAACGAAAGAATACTTACAAAAGGTCCAAGAATGGAGGTTTTGATTCAAGTTGCTCAGGTATGAGGTGTGAAAACCCCAACTTAGAGCAGAAATGAATCAAGGTGTGAGCTTGGAATGCATTTGGGGTTGGGTATTTATAGATTTTGGAGAACCGTTAGGATCGTTTCTTGAAATCCGAGCTTCAATCTTGGCCCTCCATGTGTGCCCATGGTTTTGCAATACAAGGGGCATCCAAAACCAGCCCATAGATTCAATGAAACCATGTGCAAAACAATGGGAGCAGCTGTGTTTTATAAAAATGAAGTTTGCTGAGCTGGGGATGGCTTACGGACCGTAAGCAACTCCATACAGTCCTTAAGGACCCTATTTGCTGGCAGTAAGTTTCCAAAGTTGGCAGAACAGGCCCCTACATCTCCAAACTTGATTTTTGATGCGTTTTGGCACGTTTAAGCCCCGTTAACCTCATTTCAAGGCTCTAAAATGAAGTTAAAGTATTGAGAACTTAAAATATGCTCAAAAATATCTCGGATGTCGGTTCGTTTGTCGTACGGTTGCGTTGTTCGGTTAATTACGACGAAACACGAACGGACGCGAAAAACGATCCAAATTACGCGACGAATGGAATTTTATCAAGCCAATCACTAAAATAAAATATTTTAATGATTACATAAATTTTTGGATGTCCGGATGTATTCAGAATGTAAGATATGCGCGGAAATGCAAACTTATGCACTTTTTGACGCTTTTAGTCCCTGAATGACCAAAAAGTTTATTTTAGCATACCGAACACCTCAAAGCCTATTTCTAAGCTATGTAAAGGATATTTAGGGCATGTTTAGCCTATGATCATGTTTCGGAATGTTTGTTACAGTACGAATCGGCATACTTTCGCAGTTTGTCGAAATTAGTCCCTGTAAGCGAATAAACTTGATTTCGGCACACCAAACCCTCCAAAACTTATTTCTAAGTTATGTAAATGTTATTTAAGGTATGTTAAGCCCATGTCACTATTCCGGAGTGTTTGTTGTGTTAAACTGACTGCGTTTACGCACCAGTTTGCGTATAACCTTCCAGAAATCGATTTAAAGCTCGAAATCGAACAAGAATTGATATGTGCAAATGATACACATATTTATACAAATCCCAAGTATGAAATGCAATATTTCATTGATTTGATATTTGTTTGATGGCCGTGGAGGCACATGTGTCACATGTTTGGTAGCCTTTCAATAATCTATTAGAAGACTACCTCTGAATCGGTTAGATAAAGTGTGTTTGTTTCATTTAAAACACACCTCTTAATAGTTTATGAAGCCTTATAAGAGCATTCACATCCATCCCACTATATTTTCACCCTAAATTACACTAAAAAACAATACATTTTTTCTCTCCTTTTCAATTAAATAATATTTTTTTATACATTTATCATTATCTTTTCTCTCTCCTCCACTCACAACCACTTTCAAAATATATTAAAAAATTATAGGGGGTGAACAGTGTCCCCAAAATATACAGATGAACAGTAACATTTTCTCTCTCCTCCACTCACAACCACTTTTTATACTATTTATATTTTAAAAACACCACACTGGGAATATGATGCCTTGGATGTGAATGCTCTAAGAGACGACCTTTTAATCGGTCATGCCTCTTAACAATTCAACACAAAGTTATCAAAAAGTCCCTTAGTTAACTTTTAATTAAATTATATAGTTATTAATGTAAAGAATTAAAGTATCACATAAAACAAGTTGTGGAGTACTACCAGAAAAGATTTACTAGTTGTTGATTTATGAAAGGTATTGTGATGAGGTGGTTAGTTGGTGAAGGAATGCTATGTTTCACCATATGAATAATATGGGTTCTTGTTTTATGAAAGGTCTGATGTGCATTGCACCCAAGGCCCCAAGGGAACAACACCATGGAAACCTCTTGCCTCTAGGCTCCATATGCCCCCCACTCTATCTATCTCTCTCTCTCTCTCTCTCTCTCATCATTAGAATTAAATTTGTTTGTGGACTTTTGACATTGATTGATAAACATTTTCATGATTACTGCATGGAATTCATGCCAACTCTCTTCTACCCTTTCTCTCTCTATACCATCTCTCCCAAACTTCTTCTCACACAAACTCCTCTCTCTCTCTATATCTCTCTTTGGAAACTGGTGCAGAGACGTGTTGCTTCAAGTTGTAAAATTCTCTACTCATTACAACTTTGAATATCAAATGAATAATCATGAGGGTGTCGGGTCCGTGGGTATACTTTAATCTTTACACATATTAATCATGTAATAATGTATTATAATATATATATATTTTTGTTTGAACTGCTGAAAATTTTATTGGACACCACAATTATATACACAGACAGACCTACTGCTTCTAGCAAGTTGCTAAAACAGCAACACCCAGCTACAAACAATTCACACCTTCTATATTTTAGGGGCATTCTATACACACCCCCCCTATTACTAACCACACCCCCCCTTGTGAGAGGAAACTGTCGGTCCCACGCAGGCCCCACCTGTAAGTTATGTGAGAGGAGGGGGGGTGTAGTTAGTAATAGGGGGGGTGTGTATAGTAGTGCCCATATTTTATCCCTACTGATAACAAAACAGAAAAAAAAGGCATGTCTATTCACACACCCATGTTGTCTATCCACACACCTCCGGTGTCGAGCTGTGGCCAGAGCGCGGCGTTTTGGTCCGGTTAACCAGACAAAAACTGACGGGTGTCTAACGGGTCTGTTGACCGGACCAAAACGCCGAGCTTTGGCCGCGTTCTGGTCCTGTCAACCAGACAAAAGACTGACACCCGGTCAGTCTTTTAGCTGGTTGACAGGACCAAAACGCAGCCAAAGCTCGGCGTTTTGGTCAGGTCAACAGACCCGTCAGTCTTTTGTCTGGTTAACCGGACCAAAACGCCGCACTTTAGGCACAGCTCGACACTGGGGGGTGTGTGAATAGACAAAGGGGTAGGTGGGGGTGTGTGAATAGCAAGACCCAAAAAAAATCTCAGACTAATGTAAGGAATGCCACTTTTCCCAGTCGAGATCCGATCTTTTTGCCCTAATTTTGTACCACAAGAACGCCATCGCCTGAACCTTTCCGGAAAATAATTATAATATATATATATGTGTGTGATTACACACCTATCATTTTCATTTTCATAGCTATATGTATCTTTGTACGTATATACTTTAAATCTAGGATTGATATAACGATGATAATCACAAGTAATTTGTTAACGTCAAATAATTGTTCGATTGGTCTAATCATTTTTACAACAAATTACAATCTATATATATACCTAATAAACATGTAAATGGTTTACGTCATTTGTCATAATTCTCAAGTGTTTTTTTTTTCCTGTTTCTTTTATTTCATCAATTTGTATTTTATTTTTTTAGTCTAAAAAATTACTTCATAAATTATATATTTATCTCAAAATATTTTTTATAAAAACGAAATAATTTAAGAGACAAAAATGGCTTGTAATTACCTCACACACCAAGGAGTTGTAAACTGGTTTTATTAATGGTAAATGCCTATGATTTTATAATATTAATTTTGTAATCAAAGCTATCTCAGACTTTTCTTTTTGTTTTTGTCATGGCACATTTGTTTGTTACTATAAAAAAAGGTTCAATTTAGCATGTTCAAATTGTTGTATTTGTAAGAGTTTTAGACACTAAATTAAGAATAAGAACCTTGTTTGGCCCGTACCTTCACTGATTTTAATAAAAAGTAAAAAAATAAATTATAAGAGTTTTTAATAGGAATTTTAATTACTCGTTTGTTCTTATTTGTTGCACGCTCATTAACACTTTTTTAAGAACTTCATGTATAAGCTTACTATACTCTCTAAATTGGAGAGTCTTATTTTGCTCCATCCTGACCAGGCTATTTTGTCTTAATTGGGTCACGCTAGCTTAAGAGTTTGGTTTTTTTGGGCATTTCTCTGGAAAACCAAACCGTCGGTTGTCACTTGAGAGTCGTTGTGCCACCACAAGAACAAAACTCTCTGATGTAACACACGGTTGAAACAAAACCGGGTGAGCTCGGGAATCAAACTGACAACCTCACACAAAGCCTAAATCAAACTCTTCATTGCCTATGTCCACCCTCATATGACACAAGTGGGAATTGAACTTGAGTCTCCATTAAAAAACTCAAGCCTCCTATCACTAGGCCATAAGTGAAGGAATTCATTAACACTAGTAAATATGAAGAAAAAAAACAAATATATCAATTTCAAAATAAATTATTTTAATTAAATCAAACAAATTCACTATAAAACAAATACTTTTAACTACTTAACCAACGCTCGGGGCTGTTTGTTTACTTCTAAACGGGCTCTTAATGGTTCAGATCTCTTAGTGGTTCAGCAATTAATGGTTCAAACCGTTGTTTCGCTAGCAAATGTCTGAATGGTTCAGACATTTGCCTCTGAATGGTTAAGAATTATACAGAGTCTGAATGGTTAAGACCTCTAATCTGAATTGGTCAGACATTTGCCTCTGAACGGTTAAGCATTATACTGGCTTTTAATGGTTCAGACCTCTTACTGGTTCAGTACTTAATGATTCAGATCTCTTACTGATTCAGCATTTAACCATTCAAAAGTTGCCAAACAGCCCATACTATACTTTTCTTGAATTTTTGTTTGTTAAGTTAGTGAACTAGTAAAGCATAAGCTAGCATATAATAAAATTAGAAATATTGTTCCACTGAATTAACATTGTTCGAATCGAATGTTTGTTAAGTTAGTGAACTAGTAAAGTATAAACTCACATATAATAAAATTAGCTCAAATATTGCTAGCTCCACTGAATTAACATTGTTTGAATCGAATATTGTTTCACTAAAACACTAGTTTATAAGCAACGAGGACCGGATACAGGATATTAAAATCTATAATATTAAAACCCAGTAACTTACCTAAACAATTAACCTTTAGAAAACTAACCAAATTAACTAAACCTAACAAGCTATTTAATTTTGGTCCGTCTAAACCTTATTAGTTTCGCACGAGTCCTGTTAACGTACAATATTTCCTTAACGTACGAGCGTACGCTGTGAAATTACACATGTTGTAAAACTCAAAACCCTAATTACACATGTTGAAAACCATAATCACGCATGTTGAAAAGACATAATCAAGCATGTTGAAAACCATAACATGCTTCATTACATAATTATAATATGCTTCATTACCTAAGTATAACATGCGTAATTATGGTTTTTCAACATGCGTGATTAGGGTTTTGAATTTTACAACATGTGTAATGTCACAGCGTATCCTCGTACGTTAAGCAATATTGTATTTTACACTTTCAGTATATATATATATATACACACACACATATACATACACACACACACACACATATATATATATATATATATATATGTATATATATGATCAAGATCAATACCAGTTTTTGTAGACGTTCGTGTCAAACAAACAAGTTTTCAGTAAGTATGTAAATGATATGTAATATATTATTTTCGACAACTTATCGTAATTGGAAACATATACTTATTTTAAGAGTGTGTATATCTATACTATATATTAAAGCATATCCAAGGGATAGGAATCGTAATTTGCTAATGTGTTGAAAACATACTTAAAGCACAATATACAAGTTTTTAAAGCACATGAAAAGTAACTTGCCAATAATACCCTTAAGGGATCCAAATTTTGAGCGGCCAAATTACTGCCAAAATTTTGAAATTCAAAACCTCTAAAAATCTGCCTTCATTTTGAAATTCAAAACCTCTAAAAATCTGCCTTCTTTTCATTTCATTGTAAAAAGAGAGATAGAGAGAACGAGGAGAGGGAGAGAGACGAGAAGGAGAATAGGACAGCGAGGGTTCTGGTCAGCGAGCGGCGGTAGTGGGGGAAGGAGATTTAAGGGTGCCACTGATTTCTCCATCAAATCAAATCTGGGTTCTAGGGTTCTTCTGTTGCGAAAAAGGTAAGTTTCATCCGATTATTCAAGACAGACAAAGAACAACAGAGAGAAGCAGCATATGGTAGCGAGAGAGAGAGAGAGAGAGAGAGGAGAGCGGGCAGAGAAACGTCGGCGGTAGTGAGACGGTGGTGGCGTTGAGGGTTCCGTCAACAGTGAATTAGATCTTCGAGGTTACTCTCCTCATCCTTTCAGTTTTAAGTTTGACCTGATTTACAATTCGAATCATGTTTCTGTTTTCACTTATGTATGTGTGTATTTTGTTTGATTTACAGGAAAAAAGATTACTCTTATAGATAATTTAGGTGCTACTGAGGTTAGTGTTTATGTTTTCCGATTTTTAGGGTTTCAAATTGTGTGATTGATTCATAATGTAACCGTTGGATTTGGTGTTTTTCGTTTGCTATGAATTGGAATTTTCGAATCGACTTGTAGAATGTAGCAAATGCTACTTTTTAGTGAGGTATATGGTGTTTTGAGTTTTGACATTGATATTGTGTTCATTGAGAAAAAAATTGTGTGCATTGTCATTATGTTAGGTACTCTCTGTTTGGTATTTAGGCTGTTTTCATGTTCGAATGTGGTTGTTTATTGATGTTTTATTTCGGGTTAACACTGATATACATTTGTTCTTGCTCTCTCCTATATACCTTAGCTAACTGAAGAACTGTCAAAAGTGGATGAAAAGCTGAAGTTGACCGAATCTCTTCTCGACAACAAGGTATTGAGTGAACCACATCTATCCTCTAACTTTTACTCTTTCATTATAGTATCAGATATGATTAAATAACTTTTTGGTTATCTAGAATCTTGAAATCAAGAAAATCAACGATGAGAAGAAAGCATCAATGGCAGCTCAATTTGCAGCATTAGCTACTTTACGAAGAGTCCACGCAGCTCAAAAAGAAGACGACATGCCCCTAATTGAAGCCATCCTTGCACCTTTGGAAGCCGAACTCAAGCTAGCCAGACAAGAGGTCTGACCGTCTGACACTTTGACTTGTACATGCAGACAATTGTAAATAACTTCAACATTTTTCTCAAAATTTTAAAATGGGTCAGAATAAGCCAGTCTTATGAATATTAATATTAACTTGGAATGGCTTCGAGTGGACTGCCCCACTTACCACCCTTGCCTGCCTGCCAATACGATCACGATCATGGTCAGCGCTGTTGTCGCCATTAATCGACAGCTCGACACTAAAATAGAACATTACCTGACCTGAACTTGCACATCTTGATGTTTCTTTTTTCCAAAATGACCCCTTACATTTTTTTTCTTCAGTAATTAAATTGGAGTTTGTACATTAGGGGAGGTGGAGTGGGATTATTCTAAAAGGCAAATCTAACCAGCTCACTCTTAACTATTATTCACACACTTTAACCAAGCCTTTTTAAGCTTAGTCGTATGACCCATGAGCAATAAGTTATAACCAAGCCTTTTTATGCTTAGTCATCCTGCCGCATCGCGCAGGTATACGTCTAGTATATATATATATATATATATATATATATATAGTGGAAAGATAAATCCAAAACCCATGTGAGTTGAGAAAACCCAAATAAACCCTATGTAACATTTTTATTTTTTTCTAAAAAAAATAGGGAATGTAATATAAATGTACACGGACCTATTTATGAAAAAAAATGTAAAATACGCTTACTATTTTTTTTTAAATGTTGAAAATTTGTATGTTACATTTTTTTTGGACATATATATTATGTAACCTGAAATTTTGTAACATTTAAAAAAAACTACTTGGTGTTTTTTTGTGTTTCTTTTTTAAAAATGTTCAAATATATGTATATTACATTTTCTATTTTTTTTAGAAATGTTTCTTGAGTTTACATGGTTTTTTTACAAAGGTTTTCTGAGTTTTCTCAACTCAAGTGGGTTTTCGATTTATCCTTCCCCTATATATATATATATATGGTCGAGTTCGACTTATATGTTTTGTGGACGTCGTTCCACGGGAATAAATATAGTATTTTGTTCGTAAAATATGTATTATGGGAAGGTTTTGTGGACGTCGTTCCACAGAATTAAATATAGTATTTTGTTCGTAAAATGTATATGTATTGGGAAGGTTTTGGGAACAAATATAGTATTTTGTTCATAAAATATATATTTATTGGAAGGTTTTGTGGACGTCATTCCACGGGAAATAAATATAGTATTTTGTTCGTGAAATATATATTTATTTTGATCGTATTTGTGGTTTTAGGACTAGGTCCCGGTATTATGTGACAATGTGTGATATTATATATATTCGTGATAATACACACACACACACACACACACACATATATATATATATGTATAAATATTTGGATAATCACCCACCAACGCATCGTAATGTTTAATGCTTCTAATAAAAGGTTAACATCTCGAATGTCTAAACAAATTTGGTGAACGACTTGTCGAGTAGACACATGTTAGACCTAGTGTCTTATTAAATTTAGGACACGTGTAGGTCGGGGATTTATTTTTGGACACTTTAATTTTTGCTAGCATTCGCACGAAACACAATTTGTAATTTTTCACGGCCCTTTTTACTTTATTTAAATGTCTATTAAAATCAGGGGAGATTCATGCTTGGTTACGGGGTATGATAGTTGGGAATGAAATCCATTTCGGTCAATTGTGTGCGCATAAGTTGGATGGTTTTGAGCTTAAAAAGTCTTCGTGGTGGTATTTAGGTTTAGTAACAATTACTCGTGGTGTGACCACGGAATAGTCGAATATATTGTATCCTACTTGTTCAGCATCGCCTTGAGTGGTGATGTGGCGAGTCAACATCATTATGATTTGGTTATGGGATTATGTCGGCACATGCGTTATAGTTTTGCAAGACCATGATTTGACCATCATGATTTTCATTAGACTATGCATACTAAAATTTTTATCAAATGATTTTTGGAATCATTTATGTCACTGAAACTTAACACTATGTTGGCGTTTTAAACATGTTTTTCAGGTAAGTGAACTTCGGTTCGCAGCTTTTGGGAGTCTAAGCACGCATCATGGACGATACCTTTTTGCGAGTTTTGACTAGTATATCTCATTGTATATGGGATATATTTGGCAAATACTTGATAATTTCAAAAGAATATTTATTTTGGTCGTGTGTCTATAAACATGGTGCTTTAAATTTGGGACATGTAAACTAAATATATTGTTGTGGTTTGTAACCTTCAACATTTGGTATCGTTGATGCATAATCATATCAGCCGTTTTCTTATCATATGCTTGAAAACCTTTTGTCGCAACCCCCGACCCCTGCCTCGGGAGGTGGGCGGCCGCGAGCTCACAGATCTAGTGGTATCGGTGTTTATTTAAATTGGCAGCGAAAATTTACATCAGAACCGTAGTTAGGAAATAGTTTATCAGAGTAAAACACCTCAATTTATAAATAATAAATACATGGGTAAAACCCAAATTTCCATTTATAATATGTTTATAGGGATAAACTCTATTTTATTGAAATAAAACGTCTTTCTTGTTTAGGTAACTTTTATAGCCACTTTTCCAAGCCTCCAGTGCTCTCCAGCTGGCTTCTATTTGCCATTCACATTTTGTTACCTGAAACGCGTTTTAAAACATTTTGACAGTGGGAAATACTGGTGATTGCATCCCAATTTAATCAAAACAATTTATATCTTTACAGTATTGAGGACATCCGCAATTACATTTGTTTATATCTACCAAATTACCACGCACGGTACTGTCAATCCTGACTTGTGGTCATGTTACTATTCTTAGTATTAGTAACAAGTAATGTATACAAAACACCACATACCGACAGTAATTGTAGAATTACAAATACGCAATCACTGTTAAATTACACTTTAAAACAATTGAGGTTTTTGTAAAAATAGTTTACAAAAAGTTAATGTACTCACATTGCTATTTTTAGATAACACTACTGCTGGTGACTTCCTGGTTATAATCTATTAAATTAAACAATGCACAAGTGTTAGTAAAATAACCCAATTTACATTAGCTATATGTCACAACCCCTGTCCCCTATCTGTCCCGGGAACGGACGGTCGCGAGGCCAGTTTTGGTGGTATCGGTGTTTATCATTTTGGCAGCGGAAATTATATCAGGACCGTAGTTAGGAAATATTTTATTAGAGTAAATACCACACTTTATATAAATATATTGGGATAAAACCCACGTTTCATTACAAACATTTTCATAGGGAAAATCCCTATCTTATTGAATAAAACATCTTCTTTTATTTAGTTAACTTTTATAGCCACTTTTCCAAGCCTTTAGTGCTGTCCATTTGGCTTTCACATTTTGTTACCTGAAACGCGTTTAAAAACATTTTGTCAGTGGGAAATACTGGTGCGTGAATCCCAATTTAATCAAGAAGAGTTTTATCAATTTTCACAGTATTGAGAGCGATTATAATGTTTACATCTACACAATTACTCATTCAGTACTGTCACTCCTGACTGGTGGGTCATATTACACATTGGCTAACTCTTTGTCTAAGGGTAACGTGTTCCACATTTTGTATACAAAACCCCAACATACCGGCAGTAATTGAAGATTTACAAAGACTCAATCACTGCTAATCACATTGTAAAATATTTAAGGTTTTTGTAAAAACAGTTTACAAAAGGAGATTACTCACATTGCTGTCTTAGGGTTTCCTTTAAGGGTTTCCTGGTAATTATCTCTTAATTACAAAAATGCACACGTGTTAGTATAATAACCCTTAATATTTACATTAGTAATACCCTCCCCGAGACGGCATTCCAACGACTACGTCGGGCAGAACCTCGACAGCCGTTACGGAACCCTGGATCAATCAGGCAGCGTATCTAATACGTAACCGGGGTTATAATACTTACAACGGGGCAGAACTTCGTTAATTAGGGGGGTATTATACCCGTAAATTACTTTGACTATAAAGAAATTGAGAGAGAAAGAAAGATTTTGAGCGACGTGAACTGAAGGCCGCTCGAGGCAATTTATAGGGCTGATCTCGGACCTTGTCGCGCCCCGCGTAGCAATCCTTCAGGGCCTTCATGGCCCGCGAGGCCAGCTAGGGTAGGCCCTAGCTTGGCTGACTCGCCACTAGGCTTTACACGAGTGGTGAAACGTGTCGTCACCGGGCTTCACCTCGTAGACAAGCTGTCGCGGCCCGCGTAGAAGACGACTAAGGTCTTCGCGCCCCGTGACGACCCTTTGAAATTTGTTTTTATTTTATTTTTGCAAAATTAAAGGTATTTTAGGCTCGGTTTTCACATACGGGGTACATATTGAGACATATAAGGGCATTTTAAAATATATTAGGGTGTCGAAATTATTTAGGAGGGTTGTTATATCCTCCCCACCTTATTTTATAGCTCGTCCTCGAGATCTATTGGAACATGTGTGGATATTTCCTTTGCATTTCTGATTCAAGCTCCCATGTGTACTCTGGTCCTCTTTTGGAGTCCCATTTCACTTTGACCAGAACTAATCTCTTGTGTTTGAGATTCTTAACTTTCCTGTCTTCAATTTTTAGAGGCTTCTCTACAAACTTAAGTTGTTCATTTACCTCTATATACTTAAGAGGTACTACTAGTAATTCATCAGCTAAGCATTTCTTGAGATTAGATACATGAAATACATCATGTATTCCTGCCATTTCCTCTGGCAGTTGTAGCTGATAGGCTACAGGTCCTATTCTTCTAATAATCTCAAAAGGTCCAACATACCTGGGACTTAGCTTTCCCCTTTTGATGAATCTTACCACTCCTTTCCAAGGAGAGACTTTCACTAACACTTTATCTCCTACTTGAAATTCCAACGGCTTGCGTCTGTTATCTGCATAGCTCTTTTGTCGATCACGTGCTGCTTTCAGTCATTCCTTGACTTGAATGATCTTGTCTGTTGTTTCTTGTACTATCTCTGGTCCAGATAATTGCTTTTCTCCAATTTCTGCCCAACAGACTGGCGTTCGACACTTTCGTCCATACAGTGCTTCGAATGGTGCAGCATTGATACTTGTGTGATAACTATTATTATAAGAAAATTCTATTAATGGTAAATGATCGTCCCAATTACTTCCGAAATCAATTACACAAGCTCTAAGCATGTCTTCCAGTGTCTGAATTGTCCTTTCGCTTTGTCCGTCCGTTTGAGGATGATAAGCGGTGCTTAGATTCAACTTGGTTCCCATTGCTTTTTGGAAACTTGTCAAAAAATGAGAGGTAAAATGACTATCTCTGTCAGAAACAATTGATAGAGGAATTCCATGTAATGAAACTATTTCATTTACATATAGCTTAGCTAACTGTTCCATACTAAAGGTTTCCTTCATTGGTAGGAAATGAGCTGACTTGGTTAGCCTGTCTACAATCACCTAGATTGTATCATTACCTTTTCTTGTTTTGGGTAATTTAGTAACAAAATCCATTGTTATTAATGTTATGGGTCATTTTCTGAGCGTACATATCTTGATCAATATCATGCTTCTAATTGTTTATTTGTGACCAGGATACTGGACGGGGATATTGCTAACATCCTGGGTGATATCCTGAGGTTGATTGAATTAACCACGTGCAGGTTAAAGGCTGGGGTTTGCTAACGGTCAGATGGACTTCATCTCCTCAAGACTCGGGCATGTTTGTTATGGGAGAGACGTTGAACCCGAAAGACCAGGTCTACAACGTTCGAGTGAGGAATATTCGCTGGATCCCGGTTATTTAGGATAGTTTGTTATATTTGTTTTACTATAAATAGATGGGGGGGATCAGATTAAGGCACGCAACTTTCACATTTTCAAACACTTTCTCTCTAGCTCTCTGCAAACACTACACACAAACACTTGTATTCAAATCACATTGTAACACCTAGTTGATTCGCTCTACATCCTGCACTGTATCCTGATATTTGAAGCAATAGAAGAACAAGGCAGCTGCGATTGTCAGCTCCCGAGGTTTTGTGCCGGCGATCTAGATTGATCAAGGGCTTTCCTCGTACATCACGTGTCAACCTTTACGTTTCTGCTCATTGTTTGATCACAGATACAGCTCTATATCTTGAGCCGTATCCTGAAACTGTTTTTATAACTAACTTGATTAACATCTTTTTCACACAAAATTTTAGCACACTACCTCACTTAACTAATTTGATCACTAAATTGCTTCGGTAATTTTTGACCAAAACAATTTGGCGCCCACCGTGGGGCAAGTGGTGCTATTTTTGCTAAAAACTTTAGTAAAATCATTATTCGGTTTTCTCTTGTCAAAACTTTTTTCTAACTTATTTTCAATGGCTTCGAGATCAAACATGAGCTCCTCCACTATGTCCGCTACGACTTCTGCTACTACCAGTTCGGTGCTTCCACCACCTCCTCCAAGGATGCCAGTTTCTTCACAACATCAGGATGTTATCCCTACTCGGATGTTCAGGGATCTGCTCCCGTTTTAGCCTCTAATGATGAAATTCTAACTTTATTTGGAAGTGTGCAGGAACAAATGAGGCAGCAACAGGAAACTAACCAAACGCTGTTAAGAGAAATACAACTCTTAAAAGCTAGCTCGAGTAGACCTGCTGAAGAAACTGTCACTCCTATACAGCCCAGGGCTTTGAACTTCAGTTCTGCAGTTTACACTGAGGATAACAGGGGGAATATCGTCCCAAGCCATTCTCAGAATCATACCCCTGAGATACCCTCCTCGGTCAGGATGTCAACTGTGAGGAGTTCAGGATATGCTTCAGGATATGGCCAAAATCCTCAGACCGGTAATGTGTCAAATAATAATATTCTTGCTACTAACAACAATGGGTCTTTGCAGGATGCAGGTATGACGTCAACATTTACCAGGGAGCTCCAGAAATTGAAGGACATGATATCCAGTGTACCTGGAGTGGTCCAGTCAATTCCGGAAGTATCCCAAGACAGCCACAGGATATCCCGCTTTGCGTATCCTATATGTGATGCTGAAATCCCAAAAAGATTTCAGACTCCCAACATGAAACTGTATGACGGGACTACGGATCCTGAAGAGCATATTGCCCAGTATAGGGAACAGATGGAAATCAATCATATCCCTCCAGATCTCAAGGAAGCATGCTTATGCAAGGGATTCGGTTCTACCTTGACAGGATCAGCCTTAAAATGGCTGTTAAACGTCCCTCCTCACTCAATTACTTCGTTTGCTCATTTGGTTAATTTATTTAACAGTCAATTTTCTTGTAGTCGGAGTTTTGAGAAACTAACCAGTGACCTTTACAGGATAACTCAAGGATCTCAGGAATCCTTGAGGGATTATGTGAACAAGTTCAGTCGAGAATCCTTGGATATCCCACATCTTGATGTTGCAACAGCTGTGCAAGCTTTTAAGATGGGGTTACAAAAGGATTCTCAGTTTTATCAGGATCTTGTAATGAATCCCTGCAGGAATCTCGACGAAGCTCGTAACAGGGCTTTGAGATATATCCGTTTGGAAGATGACAAGAAGATGCAAGAGAGGATGAATTCTACCTCAACCTACGAATCAACCAACAGGAAATCAGAATCCTCATATAAGCCATATCGCTCCAAGCCATATGGCAGAAATGATAACAAGAAAGTGAATGCCGTTGAAGACGAGGATCCTGAAGAATATCCTGACTTATCTGAATACTGCTTTTCTGTTAATATACCTGAGTTGATGTATGCTATGCAGGGTTTAGGGGACAAAGCTAGATGGCCTCGAAAGAACCAGCAGAAAGCTGATTGGAAGGATAAATCTAAATGGTGTGCCTTCCATGAAGACTTCGGACATATGATCGAGGATTGCATTGCTTTAAGGAAAGAAATAAGTTACCTGTTAAGCAAAGGGTATCTGAAGGACTTGCTGGGAAGAAAGAAGAATAAAGGGCAGGATCCCGAGAAGGATCCTGAACGAGCAGCATCACCCCCAGCAGATGCCAAGATAATTAACTTTATTTCAGGAGGATCCGACATTTGTGGGACTTCGTATTCGGCGGCTAAGAGACATGCAAAGGAAGCTAAGAGTGAAAGGGGAGACAAACCAGTCAGGATGACTACCCTCACAACTGATAAAGTGATCACTTTCGATAGTGATGACAGGGATACTGTTCAGGATCCTCACCATGATGCTTTGGTAATAACATTATATGTGGCTAACCATTTTGTACGCAGGATATTGGTGGACAACGGTAGTTCTGTCAATATAATTCAGCTGGAAACATTGAAAAGGATGAATGTATCTCCGATGGACATTACTTCGAAGTCCACTGTGCTCGTTGGTTTCAGTGGAGAAGCTAGAAATACTGTAGGAGAGATAAAGTTACCAGTATATGTTGAAGGGGTCAACTCGATACAACGCTTCTGTGTGATGGACTCCTTATCCTGCTATAACATCATACTAGGCTGGCCGTGGATCCATGACATGAAGGCTGTGCCTTCGACTTATCACCAATGCATCAAGATTCCAACCCCTTGGGGGGTCGTCAAAGTTGATAGTGATCAGCAGGAGGCGAAGGAATGCTACACATCCTCGATGAAATCCTCGACCAAGCCTAATCCAGCATAGCAATTAAGGATGCGGGCCCGGGATACCTTGGAAGCTTCGGAGCAGGATGTGAAGAAAGTTATCCTGGATCAGGATAATCCTGATATCTCGGTGCTCGTCGGAACCAATATCCCTCGGGATATTGAAGAACAATTAACTGACTTTTTGAAGTGCATGATGTCAACGTTTGCATGGAAGCATGAGGATATGACAGGTATATCCAAAGACATTATTACTCACAAGCTTGGAATTGACAGGTCGTTCAAGCCTGTTCAGCAAAAAAGAAGGAAGTTTACTCCTGAGCGAAATATAATCATCCAAGAGGAAGTTGAAAGATTGTTAAAGTCCAAAATGATCAGAGAAGTCAAGTTCCCAAGATGGTTGGCGAATGTGGTCGTAGTGCAGAAGAAAAATGGGAAATGGAGATTCTGTGTAGATTACACAGACTTGAATAAGGCTTGTCCTAAAGACCCATTCCCCCTTCCTCATATCGATGCAATGGTGGATGCTACTGCTGGGCACGAGATGTTAACGTTTATGGACGCATCCTTAGGATTTCAGCAGATTCAAATGGAGCCTTCGGACCAGGAGGATACTGCTTTCATGACACCAACAGGTATTTATTGCTATACTGCTATGCCTTTCGGTTTGAAAAATGCAGGTGCAACATACCAGAGATTGGTGAACATGATGTTCAAAGATAAGCTGGGGGACACCATGGAGGTATATATTGACGATATGGTGGTGAAATCTAAAAAGGCTGAGGATCACCTCCAGGATATCAAGGGAGCATTTGATATCCTGGATCAGTATAACATGAAGCTGAATCCTGCTAAGTGCCATTTCGGAGTGGGGGCAGGAAAGTTTCTAGGATATATGGCGACGAAAAGGGGGATAGAGGCAAGCCCGGAGCAGATTAAAGCTATCATGGATATAAAATCACCCTCGAATATGAAGGATGTTCAACGGTTAACAGGCCAAGTTGCAGCATTGAACATATTTATTTCAAGATCCTCGGAAAAATGCAAGGAATTCTATGATATCCTCAAGAAGAATAAGAAGTTCGAATGGGGAGCAAAGCATGAAGCGGCCTTGCAGGATTTGAAGCGATATCTCTCGACTGCACCTCTATTGATGACGCCTGAAAATGGTGAACCACTATCCCTATACCTCGCTGTATCAGGGAATGCTGTAAGTGCTGGTCTTATTAAAGACCATGAAGGTCAGCAATATCCTGTCTATTATGTTAGTAAAAGTCTACTAGATGCTGAAACCAGATATTCTCATTTAGAAAAATTGATATTAGCCCTAGTTATGGCATCGACAAAGCTTAGACATTATTTTGAGACACATAGTATCCATGTTAAAACCAATTATCCTGTTAAAAACGTGCTTAGGAAACCGGAGATGTCAGGTAGGATGGCCAAGTGGTCAGTGAAATTGAGTGCTTATGACTTAGTATATGAACCTAGAAATGCCATAAAGTCTCAGGCTTTAGCTGACTTTGTGGCTGATTTCAGTAGTGACATTCAAAATGAAGTAGATTTAGAAGTACAGCAGCTAAGAGAAAACTTAGAATGCTGGACATTATATACTGATGGTGCATCCAATGTAAGAGGTGTAGGTTTAGGTATACTACTAAAATCGCCACAGGGGGACATATTACCCCAGGCTATTAGGTGTGAATTTCCTGCTACTAATAATGAGGCAGAATATGAAGCTTTAATTGCAGGATTAGAGTTGGCTAAGAATATGAGTATCAAAAATTTGCAAGTGTATGTTGACTCCTTGTTAATCACTAATCATTTCAATGGAAGCTATACAGTTAAAGGAGAGAAGTTAATCGGGTATCTCGAAATTCTTAAAAAATTAGCAGGATATTTCGATACTTTTACACTTGAACAGGTACCAAGAGAAGACAATGCTGAAGCTGATGCCTTGGCAAATCTAGGATCATCGGCCAGGATACCGGAAGGAACCCGGATACCAATATTACATATCCTATATCCTGCGACGAATCCTCAGGATAAGGAAGTAATAAGTATTCAGGATCCTGATGATGGCTATCTTGAGGAGGATCCTAAGTCCTGGATAGCTCCAATCATGAGATATCTAAAGCAAGGATACATCCCAAAGAATGAGAACCCTAAAGCCTTTAGGATGAAGGTATCACGATTCACTATTATAAATGATGTTTTGTATAAGAAATCTCTTGCAGGACCATATCTGAGGTGCTTGGAGGATCCTGAAACCAAGGAAGTACTTCAGGATATACATGAAGGGGATTGTGGTAACCATACTGGGGGCAGGTCATTATTCTCAAAAGTATTAAGGACAGGATATTATTGGCCGACAATGAGGAAAGATGCCACATAATATGTTCGAAGATGTGATGCATGTCAAAGACATAGTAACATACTGCATCAGCCTGCTGAACCATTATATCCTATTGTTTCCCCTTGGCCATTTATGAAGTGGGATATGGATATAGTGGGAAAGCTTCCAAAGGCTCCAGGAGGGAAGGTTTTTATGTTGGCAATGACAGATTATTTCTCCAAATGGGTTGAAGCCGTGGCATTTGTCCAAGTCAGGGATCAAGAAGTGGTATCCTTCATAAAGAGAAATATCCAGACCAGATTCGGAGTACCAGCCGAGATAATCTGTGACAATGGTTCTCAGTTTATAAGTAAGAGGACTACTGACTTTTGCAAGAGTTGGGGAATCAAAATGATTACGTCTACTCCGGTACATCCTCAAGCAAATGGACAAGCTGAATCCTCAAACAAGATAATTGTCAACAACTTGAAGAAAAGATTAGGAGTCAAGAAAGGAAGATGGGCAGAAGAATTACCCTTTGTTTTGTGGGCTGATAGAACGACGGTAAAAAATGCAACTGGTCAAACCCCGTTTTCCTTAGTATTTGGAGCAGAAGCAGTGATCCCGACAGAAATGGTGATACCCACAGCAAGATCCAACCTCTGGAATCCTGAGCAGAATCCTGAAGTCCTATGCCAGGAGCTGGATACTATTGATGAGACAAGAGATGCAACACGGCTAAGAATGGCGGCATATCAACAAAGGATATCCAGAACATACAACAAGAATATAAGGATTAGAAGGTTCAAAGTTAGAGATTGGGTGTTAAGAAAAGCTTTTCAGAATACTACCAATCCTACTGATAGAAAGCTAGCTCCGAAATGGGAAGGACCATATGAGATTGAATCAGAATCAGGAAAAGGTGCATACCGACTCAATGATATGGAGGGGGATATGCTACCGAGATCTTGGAATGCTATACACCTTAAACTTTATTTCAACTAAGTTTAGAATTTAATTTCTAACTCAAGATGGTATGAATTCTATCTCTTTTAAATATGTTTGATTTGATTTGTTCTTTGAAACCCAATACTAACTTAAGCATCGGAGGGGTGTTAGCCAAGCTAACACCCACCTTAGTTTAAGGATGTTTTGCAGTATATGCTCCAGGATATAGTTCCAGGATGCTCACTCAGGATACTTCAGAAGATTAGAGGATTGGCCCCCTCTCTCACGTATAAGGGATCCTGATCCCTTCACAGGTTTAAAGGTATTCACCTTTCTTCCGAATTGGGTTTAAACACCCCGCCTGGAGCGCAAGTTATTCGGGAATAGTTCAAGGTGGCGGGACCAGTCCATGTAAAAGTGGCTGACAATTTCGTTACTATTGGCTATATCCTGAATCCTAAAGGTATATGAGGATTGATCACCCTCTCTCACGAAAGGGTATTTTCATACTCTCTAAGGTTTAAAGGTTTTCACCTTTCTAAGTCTTGGAGTTTATACAATCCCGCCTGTAGCGCATGAAAATCTGGGATTTCCCCCAGGATACGAAGGATTCATCTCCAGTACATTTTTTGGGTTTTACCCCTGTAACACGAAAAATTGTCTATACAATAGGAACTGATATCCAGAAGATTTCTAAGTATTTGAAGACATTGTACACAGGGGACATTCCTACTAAGGCAATGGTGTAAAACTCAAAGGGTGAGGCTCGGACCTAATACACTGAGTATCTCAAACAGGGGACATCTTCATTGGAAGAGTTGCAAGGGGATTGAAGTTTGAGAATAGGGTTATACCCTATTCCTGGTATGATCTTTCCTTTGTAAACGTTGTTTAAGTTTTTGACAGTCCTATGTTTGGTAAAAGGTTAAACATCCTGATTAGGATAAATTGTCGGAATATATTTTCAAAATATATTTTCGAAATACTTTTCAGAATATTTGATTAAGATATTTGAAGCTGGTACTGGTTTGAAACTTTGATCAAGCAAGTATCGTCAAAACAGGTTTTAAAAATGGACTATCTTTTAATTTTCTCTAAAGGTGATTGAATTTTTAGAAATTCTATTTAACAAAAGTTTTCGTAATATATCACTGAGTATGTTGATCAGGATATTTTCAAAAGATAATAGTACAAAATTTTGCGAAGCTAAAAATTACACTAAGTAACGCATGGCAAAAATCTAAAAGGCGATAACAAATAAGTCAAGAGATAGTTATATTATTAACAAGTCAAAAGTTGTGCTTTTGGTTTCACCTCAAACCAAGGCCCATCCGCCAAAAGCACGTTTAGTTTTTACCATATTTACATAACGGTTGAAGATTTTATCTCAAAACGAAACCTGTCCACCTTCAACCGTTACGATATTCAAAACAGATTATACTAACCGATGACCAAGGGCTTCATCCTAAAACCTAGGACCCATACACCTTTGGTCATCATATTGTTCTAATGCAGGAAATATAAATTGTTCAAAGACAGGAAATGTAAATTGTTTTACAGACCATAACCATGAAATTTTAAAAAGTGGGCTCCGGCCTCAGCACATATATCCATCATCGCCCACGTCGCTGCATTTAAGGGTCAGCTCCCTCCTTCATCGTGACATCTCCACCAGTATCCTTTCCAACATTCTTCTCAGCATCATCAGCAGCATCTTCTCCATCAGTATTTTCTCCAGAATCACCATCGGCATCCTTTGAAGCACCAGCATCATCCACCTTCTCGGTTACCTTGGTGGGCTCCTCTGCGACAGGTTTTGAAGGGGGCTCCACAGGATTGCCGCCAAGATCTTTCAATTTCATCTCCCAGGCTTTGATGTTCCATGAGGGGCATTCAACGCCCAAAGCCCTAGCCTCGTAAGCCATTTTCAGTCTGGCCTGGAGGAGGGAGATTATGACTGAATTCTTAAGGCTCTCCCGATATGAAGCCATATCTTGTTCATGCTGAACCTGGACCGCGTCAGACTTAGCTTGAGCCTCTTGGATGATCTTTTGGATGGCAGCTTGGTGATCTTGGGTCATGGCCCTATACTTAGCTTCGTAGTGTTAAGATTTGGCGGTGGCGATTGCTGCTTGATCCGTGATGGAAGCTTCAGCCTTCTTTAGTTTGCTTTCTAGCATGACGTTTAAGCCACATGCGTCCTCATAAAGGAATACCAGGCGTTCAAGGCCCTGCAAGGTAAAGAAACAGGCATTATTCTAAATGAACATTTCTACTTAGCATATGGTGCAGGATACAGGTCAGGATACTAACCTGGTTAAGGAAGCTGGTCATAAATTAGCTGGATTCCGTAAACTCGTGGTTCTCAAATGGGAACACGTGAGGTGTAGCGGGAGGTTCAACTTCTTTTCTCTTTCGGGAACTAGAGGCCCGGGTACGGGATGCCGGAGGAGCTTTGGGAGCAGTGGTGGTCTTCGAGCTGGTAGGCTTCGGTGTGACGGATGACTTGGGATTGGATTCTTGCTTGGCAGGTGCGAGGCTAGAGTAGCTGTCCAACTCGTCGAGTTGGAAGCCTTCGAGGTTAATAACTGGCACTGCACAAGGGAAGATGTTTTAGGCTTATTATACCTCTAAAAATAATAATCGATTTAATATAAAGATAATTCCTGAAAATATGCTAACCAGACATGTTGGAACTTGATCTTTGACTTGAGCTTGTAAGTAGCAGGTTAAAGGTTCTTTCACCCTCTGGAAGTTTGTAGATTTCTTTTATTCTTCCTTCTGATTCAGCACTAGGGGGAGCTAGTTCCTTGAAGTTTGCTGCAAGAAAGGAAATAAACACATCAGGATATTGGTTCAGGATGGAGGTTCGGGATATGATTGGGGATATTCCTAAAACCCTAAGTCCTACCAGAAGTCAACCATCTTTTAGGGAGGTCAAAACCCTTATCAATGGAGTCTCTTTTCACAAAGAAGAATTTTCTTGTCCACTTATCCTCGTTCTTGGTAGCTTTGAGGATGAGAGGATCTTTGGAAATAGAGAATAGAAGGAATCGGCTGGAACCATGAGATCTTAAACGATAAGCCATCGGCAAATACTCGATGCACAGGTCGGGCATATTGCGAGCCTTAATTCCTTCCAAGGTGACTAATATGCGCCAAACCATGGGCATGATTTGGGCAAAGCTAAGGCCAGTAAGTTTGAAGAAACGAGAAATAAAAGGTGAAAACGGGTATTGAAGTCCTATGGAGAAAGGGTAGGCAAAAAAGCAGACCCATTCGTCGGAACAAAAATCCGATTGGAGCTCTCGGTCGAATGGACGGAAGATTGTCCCGGCGGGAAAGGCACCGGAAGCTCGTAGGGCCGCGATGTCGGAATTATCGAAAGAACACACCTCTTTTGAAGGTTTCTGAAGCAAATTTTGTTTGTGGAAGGGGGAAACAGAATCCGCCATTTGCGATCTAGTACGAGTCGCCATGAAGGATCACAATCAGAGAACAGGAGATGTAAACAAGGAAAATAGAAAAGAGAGAGAGAAAAGTACCTGATATTCGGTTGAAGATAAAGATAATCATAATGAGACGACCCTCAGTTAATATAGGCTAAATGTAGGGGGTAAAGAGTAAATAATGCCTTGGAAGTTGCACATTGTCATTTCAAGGGTCTCATCATATTGATTGCCTTAATTGGTGAGATAAAACTTTTAAAATATATCCGTTGGATTGGTATACCAACAGATATATTTGGGGACAATTGTTATGGGTCATTTTCTGAGCGTACATATCTTGATCAATATCCTGCTTCTAATTGTTTATTTGTGACCAGGATACTGGACGGGGATATTGCTAACATCCTGAGCGATATCCTGAGGTTGATTGAATTAACCACGTGCAGGTTAAAGGCTAGGGTTTGCTAATGGTCAGATGGACTTCATCTCCTCAAGACTCGGGCATGTTTGTTATGGGAGAGACGTTGAACCCGAAAGACCAGGTCTACAACGTTCGAGTGAGGAATATTCGCTGGATCCCGGTTATTTAGGATAGTTTGTTATATTTGTTTTACTATAAATAGATGGGGGCGGATCAGATTAAGGCACACAACTTTCACATTTTCAAACACTTTCTCTCTAGCTCTCTGCAAACACTACACACAAACACTTGTATTCAAATCACATTGTAACACCTAGTTGATTCGCTCTACATCCTGCACTGTATCCTGATATTTGAAGCAATAGAAGAACAAGGCAGCTGCGATTGTCAGCTCCCGAGGTTTTGTGCCGGCGATCTAGATTGATCAAGGGCTTTCCTCGTACATCACGTGTCAACCTTTACTTTTCTGCTCATTGTTTACTCACAGATACAGCTCTATATCTTGAGCCGTATCCTGAAACTGTTTTTATAACTAACTTGATTAACATCTTTTTCACACAAAATTTTAGCACACTACCTCACTTAACTAATTTGATCACTAAATTGCTTCGGTAATTTTTGACCAAAACAATTAATTCCCATTTCCAAACTGACATTTCTAGTTGTTGCAATAAACCTGAGGGTTTCTGATGTTCGGCTTTGACTTGTGAACAGGTTAAACATTTTGCAACATATGCGGCTATATCCTTTTTCATTCCTATCCACCAAAAATTCTTTCTTAAGTCGTGATACATCTTATCACTTCCAGGATACATCATATACTTAGACTTATGGGCTTCTTCTAATATATGGTGGCGTAGGTTTCCTAATTTAGGTATCCACATTCTTTTCTTATGGAATCTCCAAATTCCATCTGTTCCTTGTTCTAATTCCTTAATCATTCCTTTCAATTTTTCAGTATCATCCTTGATTACTGATTCTTGTACCTTTCTAATTTGTTCATTTAAATCTACTTGCAGATTTAGTTTAAGTGAACGTACCCTTTTTGGCTTTTCATGATACTTTCGACTTAAACATCAGTCACTACATTTGCCTTTCCTGCATGGTACTGGATATTACAGTCATAATCACCAAATATCTCCATCCAGCGTCTTTGTCTCATATTCAATTCATTTTGCCCAAAAACATACCTTAAACTCTTATGGTCGGTGAAAATGGTAAACTTACTGCCGTATAGGTAATGTCTCCAAATCTTAAGGGCAAAAATTATGGCTCCTAATTCTAGATCATGGGTTGAATAATTCTCTTCATGATTCTTAAGTTGTCTAGAGGCGTAAGCTATAACCTTTTGATGTTGCATTAACACACATCCATAACCTAACTTAGAAGCGTCACAATAGACTACAAAGTCTTCAGATCCTTCTGGTAACGCTAGTATGGGTGCATGGGTTAATCTTTGCTTAAGAATTCTAAAGGCTTCTTCTTGTTTTGGTCCCCATTCAAACTTAACAGATTTACAGGTTAACTTAGTTAACGGAATGGCTATTCTAGAAAAATATCGAATAAATCTTCTATAATAACCGGCCAATCCTAAGAAACTTCTAACCTCGGTTGGTGACTCAGGGTTTTTCCACTTGGTAATCGCCTCGATCTTGGTGGGATCCACATGAATTCCTTTATGATTGACTAAATGTCCAAAACCTGTACTTGTTCTAACCAAAACTCGCATTTTGAAAACTTTGCATAAAGCTTTTCTTTTCTCAATAAACTTAGAAGTGCGTGTAGATGCTTTGCATGTTCCTCTTTGCTCTTAGAATAAATAAGAATATCATCTATAAAGACAATTATGAATTTATCCAAATATGGCTTACATATTCGGTTCATCATGTCCATAAATGCAGCTGGGGCATTGGTTAAACCAAATGGCATGACAGTAAATTCATAATGGCCATACCTTGTTCTGAAAGCGGTCTTAGGAATGTCCTCTTCCTGTACCTTTAATTGATGATATCCTGACCGTAAATCGATTTTAGAGAAAAATCGAGCTCCTTGCAACTGGTCAAACAGATCATCGATTCTTGGTAATGGATATCGATTCTTAATTGTGACCTTGTTCAATTCACGGTAGTCAATGCACATACGCATTGATCCGTCTTTCTTTTTAACGAATAAAATCGGTGCTCCCCATGGTGATGAGCTTGGCTGTATGAATCTCTTTTCCAATAATTCATCCAATTGTTTCTTTAGTTCCTGCATTTCTGCGGGTGCCAAACGGTAGGGCGCTTTGGCAATTGGTGCTTTCCCTGGTATCAAGTGGATTCTAAATTCGATTTCTCTGTCCAGCGGTAGTCCTGGTAATTCTTCCAGAAATACATCTGGAAACTGGGATACTACTGGAATATCATTCAGTTCTTTTCCTTTAGTGTTAGTGATTATAGTGATTATGGAAATCAAATACACTAATGATCCTTTCCTTATATAACTTGCTGTTTTCATCACAGAGATGAACTTTGTGGATCTAAAGGGTTTATTTCCTTTAATCGTGATCTTTTCACCTTTTGGTGAATTTACTTGGATTGAATTTTGATCACATAAAATATTGGCTTTATTGGCTATTAACCAATCCATTCCTAACACAACATCAAATCCTGCCAGATTCATTGGGTAAAGGTTTGCAATAAATTTCTGATTTAGAATTTCTATTCTTGCTCCCTGCAAGATTTTAGAAATCTTAATGGTTTCCCCATTTGCTGTCTCTACTAGACATTCTTGTGGAAGTTTAGTTAATGGTTGGTTAAGAAGTTTGCAAAATGAAGTATTAATTAAACTTTGGTTTGCACCAGAGTCAAATAATACTTTAGCAAAAACATCATTAACTAAAAACGTACCGGCGATCACATCCGGGATCATCTTTGCTTCTTCTGCAGTTAGAAAAAATGCTCTAGCATTTTTAATATTCTTGGTGTTCGTGGCTGGAGCTAGTTTTGGACAGTTCGGCTTGATATGACCTTGTTCGCCACAATTGTAGCATATCCTGTTGTTAGGCTTCTTCCTGCAGTCTTCTTCCTTGTGTCCAGATATTTTGCAGAAGTTACAGTGTATGGAGCATCTTCCGGAATGCTTCCTTTTGCAATACTTGCAATAGGGTGTAGAGGTAGTAAAAACTACATTTTTCCCACGGTTAGAATTTCCAGAACGAAATTCTTGGGTAAGCTTCTGAGTTAGGTTCCTCCTCTGATCCTCTTCTCGTGTACGGACTAATTCATCTGTCAAGGTGTTTGCCAGTTCTACAGCTTCTTCTATGGTTTGAGGTCTAGCTGCCTTGACTACATTTTTAATTTCGCTGATTAATCCCCAAATGTAACGGGAGATTAATACTGATTCTGGTGATGCAAGGGTTGGCACTATTCTAGCATATTCAAAGAATAACGTAGTGTATCCCTTACTATCAACTCCAGTCATACTAAGGTTTAGGAACTTATTTGCTATTTGTTCCTTTTCATTGGGATGGCAGAATTTTCTTTCTACCATGTTTTTAAATTCCTCCCATTCCATATTGTAAACCATATCACTTCCCCTAGACTGGAGGATAGTGTTCCACCATTCTAGTGCTGAATTCTTAAATAGATTGGAAGCAAACATTATCTTATCCTCTTCCGCGCATTTACTTATTCTTAAGACTGTCTCAGTCTTTTCTATCCAGCGTAGAGATGCAACGACCCCTTCATTGCCCGAGAATTCCATTGGTTTACAAGACCATAATTCTTTATAAGAACAACCATAAGACATGGTTCTTCTTCTTTTAGGAATGGGCACTTGAAGTATAGGTCCATTGTTTACGCTGTGTTCAGGTTCAGAGGGTCGTTTACTATCACGTTTACTTTTATTTTCTGCTTCCTTAACCGTTTTGATAATATATGGCATCACATCTATTATCCCTTGTGCCACTATGTGTTGCATGGCACTGTTATCCACTTGGTTTCCATTATTGTTGTTGTTCGGGTTTTCGTTATCCGGGTTATTGTTACTCTGGTTATCGTTATTCTAGTTTTCCTGGTTCACTTCGTTGTCCATCTGAATTTTAAACATTTGCCAATCATTAATATCATAAAATAATATCATAAGGCAAACAATCACACAACACACATAATGGTCAAAAGCGTCGAACATTGTGACTTACTCTTTCTTATATAGTATGTATCTAATACAAACTGATACTGTAATAAAAAATTACAATACTATTATGCATCACTAACCACGAAGTGGTCTATACTATGATAGATTTATTATTATTATTATTATTATTATTATTATTATTATTATTATTATTATTATTATTAGTATTATTATATATATATATATTTCATACACACATATTATATATTATTATATTATTATAACTATCTCCACCATCACCTTCACTGATATGGGTTCATCCAGAACTCCATAATACGCTCGTCGTACTTCCAGACGAGTCGTTCTCCGATCTGCCTCATCCTGTCACTGTTTTCTAAAATCTCTTCTCCGAAGGTTCGGAGCTCTTGCACATTTTCTACACTCATTGGGGGTGCAGGTGCTGGTACTGGATCTGGGTACTGGGGCATGGGTTCTTCCTGAGGATACGGATTCTCTAAGATTTCCCTAATGTATTCATCATTATCATAGTAGGGATCTAGAGGGTCCAGACCTGGGTAGGCTGCTAGGTTTGGCATAGGTTCATCTGTTAGGTGGTAGCGTTGCACATAATCCCTATGATCATCGAACCACGGATCGTAATCTGGGTCTAAGGGATTGGGTGATGGAACCCAAGGTATCTCCTCTGGGTTTAAATCATGCATTTGGACTTGGTTTTCTGGGTTGTTTTCAATATCCATTGGCTGTGTGGGAAACAAGGGTAATGGTTGAGGGGCTACTAGTTGTTCCAGGTTTGGGTCGGCGGCTGTGGATGCTAAAATATGGAAGTTTGCTAAACTCCTATTAAGCATGTCTTGGGTGTGGGCATCGGTTTCTCTTTTAGCGGCTGCTAGAACTCGCTGATGTTGTAGCTTTTTTATTCTTTTCCTACGCTCGTGTGCTCCCCTACTGAACCGTCCTCTCTTTTTCTGAGGGAATGGCTCTTCAGACTGAGCCTTAAACACGAATATCCCATCTTCCTTGTCAGCTGAATACCCAAAGAGGGCAGGCTGTGAAGAGGTACCTTCGCTTCTAGGTGACCCGGACAACTGACGATAAGCGTCGGAGGGTCCTTGATCACTCATACTATAAACTAACAAATAGTCAAATAACACACAATAGTAAAATACAGATATGCACGTATTTCCGTAATTAATTTCCTAACAATTTGAATAATATCTTGGTGTCAGCAGAACACTTCTGTGGCTGAATCAGTGGCTTAGCTCTGATACCACCTTCTGTCGCAACCCCCGTCCCCTATCTGTCCCGGGAATGGGCGGCCGCGAGACCAGTTTTGGTGGTATCGGTGTTTATCATTTTGGCAGCTGAAATTACATCAGGACAATAGTTAGGAAATATTTCATCAGAGTAAATACCACATTTTATATAAATATATTAGGATAAAACCCAAGTTTCATTACAAACATTTTCATAGGGAAAATCCCTATCTTATTGAATAAAACATCTTCTTTTATTTAGGTAACTTTTATAGCCACTTTTCCAAGCCTTCAGTGCTGTCCAGCTGGCTTCTAGTTGGCTTCCACATTTTGTTACCTGAAACGCGTTTAAAAACATTTTGTTAGTGGGAAATACTGGTGAGTGAATCCCAATTTAATCAAGAAGAGTTTTATCAATTTTTACAGTATTGAGAGCGATTATAATGTTTACATCTACACAATTACTCATTCAGTACTGTCAATCCTGACTGGTGGGTCATATTACACATTGGCTAACTCTTTGTCAAATGGTAACGTGTTCCACATTTTGTATACAAAACCCCAACATACCGGCAGTAATTGAAGATTTACAAAGACTCAATCACTGCTAATCACATTGTAAAATATTTAAGGTTTTTGTAATAACAGTTTACAAAAAGGAGATTACTCACATTGCTGTCTTAGGGTTTCCTTTAAGGGTTTCCTGGTGATTATCTATTAATTACACAAATGCACACGTGTTAGTATAATAACCCTTAATATTTACATTAGTAATACCCTCCCCGGGACGGCATTCCAACGACTACGTCGGGCAGAACCTCGACAGCCGTTACAGAACCGTGGATCAATCGGGCAGCGTATCTAATACGTAACCGGGGTTATAATACTTACAACGGGGCAGAACTTCGTTAATTAGGGGGTATTATACCCAGAAATTACTTTGACTATAAAGAAATTGAGAGAGAAAGAAAGATTTTGAGCGACGTGAACTAAAGGCCGCTCGAGGCAATTTATAGGGCTGATCTCGGACCTTGTCGCGCCCCGCGTAGCAATCCTTCAGGGCCTTCGCGGCCCGCGAGGCTAGCTATGGTAGGCCCTAGCTTGGCTGACTCGCCACTAGGCTTGACACGAGTGGTGATACGTGTCATCACCGGGCTTCACCTCGTAGACAAACTGTCGCGGCCCGCGTAGAAGACGACTAAGGTCTTCGCGCCCCGCGACGACCCTTTGAAATTTGTTTTTATTTTATTTTTACAAAATTAAAGGTATTTTAGGCTCGGTTTTCACATACGGGGTATATATTGAGACATATAAGGGCATTTTAAAATATATTAGGGTGTCGAAATTATTTTGGAGGGTTGTTATACTATACCCCCCTCCCAAGACAGAACTCCAACGACTGAGTCAGGCAGAGCCTCGACATGCGTTACGGAGCACAAGATCAATCGGGCAGAGTAACTAATATGTAACCGGGGGTTATAATACTTACAACGAGGCAGAGCTTCGCTTTTTAGTGGGTATTATGCCCGAGAATAATTTTAGCTATTAGAATTTTGAAAGAGAATTTAAGATTTGAACGCTTTATCAACTGAAGCTGAGGGCTTCTGTTTATAGTGCTGAACAAGGGGGTTCTCACGCCCCGCGAGAGATACACGAAGGGCCTTCGCGGCCCGCGAGGCTGCTAGCGTAGGCCCTAGCTTTGCTGATTCGACAACTAGCCTCGACACGCCTTTGGACTCGTGGTAGACTAGGGGGTCGCCTGGTGTCACCTTGTCGCGGCCCGCGATGGACTCAGCTGGTCTGGGTTGTGCCCCGCGAGGACCCACCACAATTTGTTTTTGTTGTTTTTTATTAATTTAAAGGTAATTTAAGCCCGTTTTTCGCATACGAGGTGTATTTTAGGACGTATAGGAGTGTTTTAAGGGTTTTGGGAGAGTTGTTATACCTTTGATGGTCACTCCTCGTGTTTTCGCCTTTGGCGGGGTGTGACAGATAGATGTAAGTCCCACATCGGTTGAGAAGGAGAACGAAACCTTTCTTATAAGGGGGTGGAAACCTTCTCTACCAAGATGTGTTTTGCCTGGGCGAAAAACTTGTCGAGTAAAAACAAAACGTGAGTTTCCTAGATGGGCATCAGGGTCAAAAAGGACAATATCTTGGCACATTTTACTTGGGCTGTTACAAATGATAGGGGTGTTAATGGTGTCGAGTTGATGGGTTAGCGGATTGGTGGGTTGAAATGTTCAACCCGAACCCGACCCATGTTATTATTCGGGTCAAAGATTTCAACCCTAACCTGACCCATATAAATTCGGGTCAACCCGAACCCGACCCGTTTAACCGATATTTTTGTATGAGTCATATAAGTTGACGCTTTATAAGCGAATTGTTGTGTTTTAAGCGGGTTATCGATAACATGTTTAATGATGAGTATAAGTTTGACAAATAAATAATAATTTGTCAAAACTAACATTATTATAATTAACCATGTAAAATAGAAACGGAAAAAAACAAAATATAAAATATAAAAGATTTTTTTCTAAATAGTTAAACTGGTTAGAGGGTTAACTCGTTTTTATACATGGTCGGTGTGCCAGCGAGGATGCTTGGCTTCCAGGGGGTGGAGATGTAAATCCCACATCGATTGAGAAGGAGAACGAAAGTTTCCTTATAAGGGGATGGAAACCTTTTTTACCAAGAGGCGTTTTTTACCTTAGCAAGTGTAACGCTTCACATTTCTTTACTTTCCATATTTAGAAAGTTGTATTCACATTTCTATTTTTAGAAACTTGTATTCGTATTGTATTTGTATTTCACTTCCAAACTTGTAATCCGAGACTTCGATCAAAATGGAAATTCATGTTTACATCAATCTTATTAAACTCGTACTTATGTTTATGCCAGCAATTGTCAAATTCATGTTTACATCAATCTTATTAAACTCGTACTTATGTAGGAAATTGGGTCAAACGAACTCCGATTGAGCTCATTCCACTGGCGTTGGAACCGGTTTGTCGAACCCTAACTAGAAACTCTAACCTCTTAACCCTAAACCATACGCTAAAACCAAAAACTAAACTATAAACCCTAAAAGCTAAACTCTAAACCCCTAAATACTAATGCTAAACCCTAAACCCTAAAGTTAAATTGTAAGCCCTAAATTAAGCACCCTAAATACTAATGCTAAACAACAATGTTTCGAAAACCAGAACGGACCGGCTGATCGGACCGGGAACTGGAGGTTTGACTGGTCCAGTTCAGGATATTGGACCAGATTTACATCGAACCGGGGATGGACCGGTGAACCGGCGATCAGACCGGGAAACCGGCCGGTTAAACCGGGTTATTAAGGGATTGAACCGGATTTTTGGCATATTTTTTTCGAAATTCAACATATTAATTTTACGACACCTGCCGGTTCTTACATCCGGTCAAATCGGTTGAACTGGTTGGACCAGTGACCAGACCGGTTCGATGTCTGGTCCGGTTCTGAAAACATTGCTAAACACTAAAACTAAACCCTAAAGCTAAACCCTAAATATTACTGCTAAACTCTAAAAATAAAAAGTAAACCCTAAAGCTAAAACTAGATCCTTCGCGCAGACATAGATGTACAACACTTATGTTTCAATTTTAAACGTATATACACAAAGATATATGTATAGTCAAAAGATTGACAGTATACACATGTGTATATATAAAAGAAACCTGACAGTTAGAACTTCGATTTCCCTTTTTTTTGCATATTTGCTAAATGTGTGGTCCAGAATGCTTCTTGTATTTCTCAAGTAGCCTAATGCTTCTCACACGATCTTAATCATATATATATACACACGCATACACACAGAGTGTTGGGTTCAATGAGGAATACTAAAAAAGTAAAGAACCGAGTAACAATATATTTAATATGTTAAACATATAATAAAAATTCAATTGAACATTATTATACTATAACAATTAGGGTAGATGCTTGAGAACAGTAGAAAAACCGGCCATGCTATGGATCTTATTTACCATAATGCTAGTGGTGAAGCTTAAGATTTTCGACAGGGGGTTCGAAAAACTATATACATAAAAAAAATTATAAAACGGGGGGGGGGGGGGGTCCAAAACGTATATACCTAAAAAAAATTTATACGAAAACTACATACCGGACACTACTGAGCGAAAAGTTCGGGGTCGAGGGCCCCCGGCCCCTACAAAGTTGCGCCCTTGCATAATGCCACAATTCCTTTTTTGGTCAAATAGAGAAAGAGGACTAGAGAATCCGTTATCTAAGTTTTATACATTGGTTGCTTGCATGGTTGCCATATTTTTCTTTAAGTTATTTACTGAGGATACATTAGTTTGTTTTATTGCTTGGAAAATGATTCACGAACTATTATATATGTTTGTAATAAGCCAATAGCTTAAAAAGTATAGAAAAGTTTCAACTCGGCTCTTCTATCGTTGCAGTACCTTTTCATTTGGTCTTCTTTATATCAAATATATATAACTAAATTGAAGTTATGTGCGATGACATATATATTATAGTGAAAGTGTAAAATACAATATTTCTTAACGTACGAGTGTACGTTGTGACATTACGCACGTTGTAAAATTCAAAACTCTAATCACCCATGTTCAAAAAACCATAATCATGCATGTTATACTTAGGTAATGAATCATGTTATGGTTTTCAACATGCTTGATAGTGTTTTTTCAACATGCGTGATTATTGGTTTCAACATGCGTGATTAGGGTTTGAGTTTTAGAACGTGCGTAATTTCACAGCGTACGCTCGTACGTTCAGGAATATTGTGCGTTAACCGGACTCTATATTATAAATAGTATCTTTGTTGTAATATATTTATAATATTCATTTTTATAGTTTTCGATCGATATAAAACAAATGTAAACATCCTTTCATGTATGTAATGTATATAATGGTCTTTTCTTTATGGATTTTCTCATTTGGTTGTTTAACAAAGTGTCGGTGCCGTAGCAATACCATTAGGAAACATACTAATACCGACATAATTACTCGCACAAAGCGTCGAGGATTTTACTAGTAATATATACTAACCAAAGGAAATATGAACAGTATATTATATCATTGGTTCATTTACTACAAATATTTCACCAATCAACTTCTCTTCAACTCTCTTCAAATGAGAGATGATTATTTTTCATTTATAGAATTACTTTTTTTTTTATTTTTTGTTGATCCTTGTCATTAGTTTTAATAATATCATTAACATTATTTTTTACAAAGTCATGAAGTTGTTAAGCATCTAAAATTAATGAAACTATTATTATTATTATTATTATTAATATTAATATTAATATTATTATTATTATTATTATTATTATTATTATTATTATTATTATTATTATTATAGCACGCAAAGTTGGTAATCTTCAGCGTATTGGGTCACAATACTACGTTACCATTTTTTTCTTCTATTTTCATATTATATTTTGTTTTTTATTAGTCTTTACTATTTGGTTCCTACACAGATTTCCCACCGCACGGTTTTTTCCCAAATTTATTGGGGTTTCTTCTGAATTGGTGTATAATTATTATTGACCAGTGGAGATGAATATGATTGGGTGGTTCCGCTAGTCGCATAATGATAGTCTAGTGGTCCAAATTTGCCGTTAAAAAATAATATTGCTTGCTTATTTTACCATCATTTAGATTAAAGCATACATGGTCTAATTAATCTTTCAATATTACAGGCAACAAATTAAACTATTATTTTTTACTTACCTTATTATAGCTAAATCTAACTATTAAGTTTAGACATACTTACTTAATCATGTTGATTGCTTAGTTTTACTGTGCTTTAGATTAAAGTTCGCATGATCTATAATAACTCATCCATATATTATGTAACAGATACATCATCGCTAGCATCCTCGTACCAACCCCGCCGTGAAGCGCAGGCTCTGGTACTAGTTACAAACATTATTTTTTTTTCCAATTTTTTGCTGGAACATTTGCATATGAATACATGTAGAAGCCTTTTTAATAAAAAAAATCTAAAACTAAAAAAATAAAATATGTTTAAAAACAGTTAAAAAAACTTTTTTTTTACAAAAATGATTTTTATTGGAATAACTTTTACACATCTTTATATGTAAAAGCTCCAAAAATATTTTTGAGCATTTTAAAATTATTTTTTTTTGATGTATTTAACGTGTTAAAGGCATTGTTTCCTGGTTATTTACTCTTTAGCGTTCCCCATTGAACTCAACCCTATATATATGTATAAGGGTATACAGAGTGGTCGTCAAAGTTGAGCTGCAAAGGGTGTTTGCCGCGCGGGAACACCGCCGCCGACCCCTTTGCCGCGCGGTGTGGTGAATGGAGCGGGGAGAGGATGCCGACTCGGTGAAGAGGGAAGGGAAGGAGAGAGAGGGTATTGTGGGTGGGGTCCATTCCTATCTCAACCAATCACACTTTTTTCCTTTTTTTTAAATAGTTTACCACTTCACAAAGTGTCTAAACCATTGCCAACACTTTTCATCAAAGTTTAAACAATTTTCACTGATTGACTTGGCGCGCTCTGATTGGTCGGTTTTTTGGTTTGCCACTCCAAAGTGTTTAACCACTCCTTAAAGTTTAAAAACAATAGTCCTCCTAGTGCAATGTGCACAATTATGAATATAACATGGATGAGTGATTTTGTTGTTTTTTTTACCACATACGTGATTATAGTCACCATAAGTGATTAAGGTTTTGTTCATGCGTGATTATGGCTTTTTGTTCATGTGTGATTAGGATTTGAGTTTTATAGCATGCGTAATTTACTATTGTAGGTTAAGGACTATTATATATTAACCTTCCCATGTATATATATAAATGGCAAATTCATCCCGAAATTATTGAATGGCCTAATACAAAAACTTAAAAAATTACACCTTTTCATTTCTGTTCACAAATATTCGATTTTATATATACTTTTCTGAAACCAAAAAGGCACTTTCCTTTTGACCCTTTAGTCTCATTGTGGTAACTTTTTATTCTTTTCCCTTTCGGCAGCCCTTTTTAGTGTTCATGAGATTTATGCAATCTTAGAAAAATATACGATCTTTATAGTGTTCCTGAGATTTATGCAATCTTAGAAAAATATACGATCTTTATGTAAATAAAAATCCATAAATATCTAGGGTTTTCCAATGGAGAATCAAGTTCAATTCCCACTTGTGTCATATTGGGGTGGATATGGGCAATGATGGTGACAAACCCACCGAGGGGGGTTCGATCCTGAGCCGCACCCCGGTTTTCATCCGGTTGTTACTTCAGCAAGGCATCTCGTGTGGAGGTGACGTGAGGTCGAAGTCTCACTCAAATTTAACCCAATTACTACTAAATAATTAGTGGCAAGTGAGTATCGAACACAAGGAGTTTGTGGAATATGTGTTATTTAAAGGTTTATCTAAGTTAACTAAAATTAAACTAATTGAAATGAAAGTAAAGTTCAAGAGTTGGTTTGATTGATTTGAGTTCTAAACTAAGATTGCTAAAGTAATTGCAAAAATGGAAATTTGGGTTGTAAACAATTTAGAGACAAATGACTATCTTTAGTTTCCGGTTTGCTTTGACATTTATGCTATCATTCACTAGAAAGAACTACATAGACATAGTTCATGTGTGATTAGTTGTTGTGATAAAAGGGAACTAAGTACTCAGATTCCTAGAACGTGAGGTTGTTACCCGATGACCAATTAACCCTTACCCAATCCTAATTCTACCCATGATATCTCAATTGCCAACGGCACCAAGAACGTATGGTTTCAAACTAGATTAACATAAGAATCAACAATTTACAAACAATCAATCACACACCATAACAAACAAATCAAAAAGACAAAGTTTGTTATTCTAGAAATAAGAAATCAAGCATAAAGTCTTACACAACCTTCAACCAAAGATAGTCATCAAAAGTTTAGCCACTCATGGCTTGAACAAACATCATCACAAAAGTTTCAATGTTCATAGGAATTCAAAACACTAACAAGATGTTTAGTGTAACACCCCGAAAACGGGTTTGGTAATTAACCCACGTTAATACTAAAAGACGGGTAAAGTGTCGCTAGTAGTAAAAATAACCCGGTAAATATTTGGGAATTAATAAGAAATCCTAATATTAGATACAAGCGAAACAAAGTTTTGATGAATTGAGTTTATAAGAGCCCGAGTTAACGGGACTTAAAATAAAACGGGTTATAACTCCCGGAACCCACTAAATAACTAGGAATATCAACCTAGTTAGTCTAGTGTCTTAAAAATAATGAGGAACTTGATGTAGTAACCTTTATAAACTTGGATAAAGTTGAGGGACTAAAATGGTTAAAGTGGGAAAATGGGTTTTATTAATTAAAATCTAAAAACACCAAAACACACACCATTGTGTGTGTTCTGGTCGTACAAAACACAGAGCCAAGAAGAGCTCTTAAGCTCAAACCCTAAAACACAGAAATTCATCAAATTGAAGGAGCAAATCAAGTCCAAATCAAAATCCGAGTATGAATTAGTGATCTCCATTGAAAAAGGAGTCACGAGGTATGTAAATTTCTTGGTAAATCTCTAGTTGAAATTCTGAGCAAACCTAGAGAATTCGAATCTAAGCTTGCATGTATGTTGTTTGGATGAAATTAGGGATGAAACTATGTCTAGTAGTAAACCCTAGCCATGTAATTGTTGAATGGATGTTCATTGTTGTGAATTCATAATCATACACTCATAAGTCAAGTGGGTTTTGATTATGTAGAAAAGATGATAATATAGTTGTGTTAGAAATCATCATAAGTGATAGTAGATGCAAGATACTTGAACAAATTTCAAGTTTGAGTATTTGATCATACATGATAATGGTTGAATCTTGATGTTAATCTTGGTAAAAATGACTAATTGTGAACTAGTTAGCAAACGTGTAGAATCATGCCCATTAGGTGTTTGTTATAATGCCTAAATGAGAACTAAGTGTTGATAATGTGCCTAATTGAGTCTTGTGAACTTGATAGTGCAATCATATGTGTTAATTGGTGATTTGACTTTTAAATAGTCAAACCGATCATTAATAAGATCGAATGGTATTTGTGATAGAAAATATGTAAGATGGAATGGTCATAATTAATGATGACTAATATAACCGTCTTACGAATTATAATGATAGTTTGACGCTTGACAAGCTAGGTGGAGGCTTGGATAGGAGGCGGGTCAAACGAAGCAAGAATGGCGGAAAAGCATAATTCGGATGCAAGGTAAGTATAGCTTACACTAGTCTTAAATTGTGGAATGTTTTCTTATCATATAAATATTGAATGAGATATCTAAACAATTGAAATATGATGTTCTGTCGTGTAGTCGAACGGAACAAGCAAATCAAAGATGATAGAAACCATAATAATGGTTAAAAAGAAGTAAATCGATAAATTGGTCATATTATGTCGAAAGAAATACACGGTTTATAATTAAAATTCCCGTACGGTGTTAAACGGGAAGAGTCATGTAGAGGAGATGATAATAAATATCATTTCGCAAAGTTAAATGGTCTTTTCGGCCAAACGGGTCAAAAGGTGTAGACAACACCTTTTGACTATATAGACTAATGATTCTTTTGTCGAGTCATATGCTTACAGGAAGAGATATCCAATGGATATTCGCATCGTTCTTAATTAGCGAATATAAAGCAAGGTAATAAAATCAGGTCTATTTGTTGATCCGAGCCAGGTACGTTTATTTATGATGTATGTAAAAGCGCTAATTTGGTCGAATAATCGGTGATAACCCTTCATTGTAAAAGAAGGACCAAAATCGACCAAAACGCCCTTGTAGGCTAAATTGAACAAACAACCCTTAGAGGTTGTTTGGAAAGGAGTCTTATGATTAAACAAAAGTTTAGAACGAGTATAGGTAGTGAAAGATGTAATTCTTGGGCTAAAAGACTCCATATGAGTCTTTGCCGTAAAATGATATTTCAAGGGAAATAAATACGGAACACATAGATATCTACTTTAAATCCAACACACATTTAGTTGTGATGGGAGAGTACTAGATAAGAAATATAGGTTACAACGCTAGATTTGAATAAAAGTGAAATTTGAGTTTAAAAGTGCTTAAATTATCCTTAACGGGTCATAATAAGCATACGAGCGAAAACGGGTTTAAATTGTGTAATAAACCTATGATTAGAACTTAAAATGGTAGGTAACATTAAATTAAAGAGATGTATGTGATATAGAAGTCAAACAAATACGTTTGTTTGATAAAATGCGTAAACGGGTCAAATTTTGGTAAAAGAGTAATAAGCCGAAGACTTAAAGGTCTTAATTTTTATCAAGCCGGATGTCGGATTTTAACTCCATATGATGGAGAATCAAATTACAAACATGTGGGAAGAAACGGTAGGTTAAACGGATAAGCGGTTTGAAAGATACGAAAGATTTCGTGTCAAATTACGACGAAATAGAGAATCAGGATGCAGAGTCCACCGTAATTTACGGTCCCACCGTAAATTACGGTGGAGTGAAATTGTTTACGGTGTAACTGGTCTGATTTACGGCAGAAGAATGGAAACCCAGGGGCCACCGTAATTTACGGTCCCACCGTAAATTACGGTGGATATAATTTTCTTATATTTTGTTTTTCATTTGGAAATCAAATGTTTCCCGGACATTGTTCGGACCTGATTTAAACTTCGTAAGACTAAAGCATTTCATGTTTATGAAATGTAGGTACGCCTTGGATGCCGGAAGACGATCAAGCTCAGCGAAGAACCGAACACAATAAAGACACACGCTTCCGCACTTTGCCACGTTGTAAAATTTAAACAACAAATTTGATCATGTTACCTAGAATAACTTATGAATTGTAAAAGTTTAAATAAACCCGTATTTTTATAGTATGTGTAGCCTTAACTACACATCTAATTGATGGTATTCACACGATAAACGTTAAATTGAAACTATGGTGTTACATTTAGAAATTGTTTCCAACTCTCAAGAACACCAAAAATTCGCCCTTAGACTGCTGGTAACCGAATGAGATTGATTGGACTTGAAAGGGCATCATAAATCCGCATTAAAAGGTGGAAGTTACACATTTACGTAGGTCAGCGCCGTAAGCTACGGTGGCCACCGTAGCTTACGGTGGTCTGGAATGGCTTACGGTGGCTTTAATCTGTCATACGGTGACAATTTACATAAGTAACTATGTGTATAGGGTGTTTTGTACAGTTGTGTTTCTAGGTGTAGTGTATGGTCGTAGATATGTAACTATGTGTATAGACTGTTTTGTGTTGTCATATTTGTTCTGTTCTACCATGCACTATTTCGCAACTCATACTACATTGGTAGCTTCATACACATACACACACACCCCATGCTCTATTTATTTCTTTCCTGGGTGTTTTGGAGCCGAGGGTCTCTCTGGAAGCAGCCTCTCTATCCCTAGGGGTAGAGGTAAGGTGTGCCTACATCCCACCCTCCCCAGACCCTACAAATAGCTTTGCTATTTGTGGGATTTTACTGGGTATGATTGATTGATTGATTGATTGACGGTGACAATTTATGTCAGGGACCACCGTAAGCTACGCCCTCCACCGTAGGCTACGGTGGGCTTCAGAATGATATTTTGTTTTCAGCATAACTTTTTCGTTTCAACTCCGTTTTCTTCGCCGTTTTCGCCCACGTTCTCGTAATTTCATCCTCTATCAAGTGATATTCTTAGTTCTTCCATTCCAATATTTAATTTTTATTGATGCTCCAAATTCCTTCCCTTTTAAGCTCCATGTGTACCTAAAACACAAACAACCATAGTTACCTAATTCTAGACAATTACATGGATAAATGCGGGGTTAAATTATCATTTATAACACTTAAGGGTTGTCCTATGGACTAGCCGTCACATCCCCACACTTAACCGTTACTTGTCCCAAGCAACCCGTTCAACAAAACACAATTTATTCAAGCGATCAAGTACAAACCAAGCAACAATTGTCCTCATTTACTAACTTTTTCTTAAACCCGCACATAGCACACCCCTCACAATAACTCTCTTCTCGGTGGCAAGTAATAACTAGCAAAGATACGCTAGATCACACTTGTCACGGCCCGTGGCCCCGGTTTGACCCGGTCCAGAGCCGCGAGGCAGGAAATCCAATGGTATCTAATTTAGTGACAGCGGAAGTCTTTTTAAACAGGATCGATTATTATTAAATCTGCTCGTTTATATATAATATAATATAATATAGGGATAAATCCCATAATTTACAATAAAGTGATTTCACTGGGAAATCTTTATTTCTTAAAACATGTTTCTTTATTTATTTACATTGAGCCACTTCCTTGAGCTTGTAGTGCTTTATGGCACTTTTCCTAGATCATAACAGATCACCTGAAACATGTTTGAAAAAGGTTTTGTCAGCGGGAAATACTGAGTGAATCATTCTATTTTGCATAATGATGCATAGTTATTAATTACAGCATAAGAGCGATTACAATGGCTTCTATCTTATTCTTATCTGGCATTCTGTCACAATGGTGACATGTCACAATGGTGACGATGGTCATACCACTATTTAGATCAATGAACCTAAATAGTGACGATTATCCCTGTAGGTCAATGAACCTAACAGTGATTATCCCGAGTAGGTCAATGAACCTAACTGGGAGAAATTAGTAATGTGCACAATACCCCACTAACCAGTAATTCAAGATATCCATGACTTAGTCCCTGTAATTATAACCTTGAAAATAATTTGAGGTATTGTAAAATAGTTGATAAAAAGAGAATGACTCACATTGTAGATTTAACGAGCAGAGTATAAGCCTACTGATTAGCCTTGATTAACCTAATTTAAATAATAATGCACACACCAACAGGTTAGTAACTAATACAGCAGTTACGACAATTCACGAGATTAAACCCTCACAACGATTTACAAGTGCAATACTTAACAATCCAGCGGATTCACAACGAATGACAGAGTATAGTCCGAATTCGAACAGCACTCAAACATTCAAGTCGAAATCACGATGAATAACAAAGTATAAACTCAATTTGAGCGGCACTTAAACAATCGTTGGATAGTTATAATCGATCGGACGTTGAATCGTAATAGCGATCGAGTTAATACCCTGATTGCAGCATCAATTAGTGAACCGTGTGTGTTAATTTGTGATAAACAGAGCTTATCTCAGTCTACGAAACGAATTTCTTCGTCGTTCAAGCGTCCAGAATCAAGTCCCAAAGTCTGCTATTTATACCCGAATTTTGCCACCCCTTACGGACCGTAACAAATAACCCTTACGGTCCGTAAGGGTTACCTATGTTTCATAGAGTAGCCACGTCTGGGACTAGGCCTGATGACTTGACAGTTTTTCAAAATTTATTTTTGACAGCACGATTTTAAGATAATCGTTAACTAGGAAATAACCCCCCCCCCCCTGAGTTTTAGGGGCCCTGATCCTGATTCTGATTGTTCTGAAAATTTTAGGGTTTGCACAGAATTACTTGGGTGTCTCAATTAGGGTTTCCTATTGGTCAAATTAATTTAATAATTATGACTTTTGGATGAGAGTTGTTACAACACTCAAGGCAAACTGGTAGTAGAACAATAATATGCTTGTACTCATATCGGTCTTTCGCCTAAATAATTTGCTAAACATGCACGTGAATCAAAGGGACTTAGAGGTTGTAATGTGGCTAGGCAAATGGGTAGGAAATGGAAATACATATGCGAAGTAGCTAACGATTTAACTCGGTCTTTTATTTCTAACTAAAACAAAACATAAACAACTATATACAAACTATCTCATTCATTTTTTTTTCATTTTTCATTTTTCATTGCTTTTTCTCTTTTTTTTTCCTTTTTTTTCATCTCTTTTTTTCCTTTTTTTTTTCTTTCGATTTAACAAACATAACAAACAAGCATACTAGAACAAGATGATTATACTAATAGACCGGGTCAAATACGGGTTCATTTTTTAAGAGCAAGTAGGCACGGGTTAACAAAAGATCGGCTCAAAGCTCAAATGGGCTACTAAAGTCCAAACCCCCGACCCTCTCGCTACCATGCTCATATATATAATTTATGAGGTCCAACCCCCCAAATCCCACACTCGCACTCACCAAGACGAGGTTACCTAATTGCCCTAATCCATTTCACATACATATCAAGCTAAGGCCTCAAACCGAATTCAAGCACAAGTTCTAATGCACCCCCACCCATTGCCACTCTCATCAAAGAAAATATTCTAATAAATTCAAGTAGTGGCTCAACTCTCACCAAGAAAGAACAAGGGGATATGGGTTGCCGGTGTGTCATGCGATTTAATACTCAATTGTTCAATTTGGACCATTTTTCGCTTGATTTTTAAAAGATTCACAATTTTTTAAAATTTCCCCTCATCCCCACACTTGGGATACATTGTCCCCAATGTATGGTTTTGAAAGGAAAGGTCGCTCCAACACACCAAACTTTTTTTTATTTTTTTTAACAAAAGCAAACAAACTAACTACCAATATTTCAAAGCTAAAGAACATAACAAGACTACGGAAAGAATACATTGACCTGGTGAAGTTTGACACAACAGATGTTGTAGATAATCCGGCTTCCTATCACCACCTTCACACAAATATCCGCACATTTTTCCCACACTTGTATGTCGCCATGGCCCTGAAACATAGAAAGATAAAAAAACAGCAAGATCAATATAAAATCCCGGGTTGCCTCTCGAGCAGCGCTAAGTTTCGAGTCTTCAGCCAGACCGTGCCACCCCCATTTATGGTGGCTCAAAGAATCGGTTCCTATCACCTCCCTCACTGTAGCTTGTCATTGGTTGAAATGCATCCATCAAATGTCCATTCGGTGGATAGTCAACTGCATACCTGCTCGAACCCTCATACCTCTTTTCACACCCCATTGGTTTGTTTATTTTTATTCTTTGATGCACACTTCTCATATGGTCACTAGGCTCTCTACCTTTCTCTTCAATAGATTCATAACTAATCTCCCTAGTATGAACATCGAAGTTCAACTTACGGTTCTTTTCGATCATAGTAATAACCCCGTCTCTACAGTTGATTTGAGCATTTGCTGTATAAAGAAACGGTCGACCTAAAATTACCCTTTGTTGTGATGCCAATTCGGTAGAAACATAATCTAAGACCAGAAAATCCACCGGATAGTCGAATTCTCCCAACCGAATTATGGCATTCCTAACCACTCCTCGCGGACGCATCCAACTCTCATCCGCCAAGCTCACCATGGTGTCTATATCTTCAAGCGGACCAAAATCATACATGTCATATAGATCACCTGGTAGCACACTCATGCTCGCCCCGTAGTCCAACAATGCATGAGGGATTTTTAATTTTCCCACACGGATAGGCACGATTGGTGCTCCATGTTCTTTATCATTCTCACCATCGGCGTCCTTCCCTATACCTGTATTTATTTGACACGAAGAAGTTAGAAATTTTTCATTAAATTCGGTACTAAGAACGGTTCTTACAACATTGATATTAACGCTTTTTATGTTCTTGGGATTTGTCACCGTGTCACTCGGTAGCTGGCCTTTTGATTTCTACAATATCGCCACTTCACTCGCAAGTTGACCCATTTGAGTGGTCAACGATTGAATAGCTTTGTCACGGATTTCATCTTTTTGCATACGAACCTCATCAAGTTGATTTCTTCGTTGCATCTCCATTTGCATCGCTTTCAACATCTCCATGACCTCATTTCCACCAGAGGAACCTTGACCCAAAAACCCACTTTGTTCATTACCCGGTTGTTGGAATTGCCTTTGAAAACCTTGATTATAAAATTATTGGCGAGGAACATAATTTCCTTGGTTTCCTTGAAAGTTCGGGTTAAGTTGATTTGATGGGTTCCTATATCTAAAATTCGGGTGGTTTCGTAACCCGGGGTGGTATGTATTTGAATTCATGTTGTAATTTCTACCACCCCCACCTTGACCTTCAATAACATTCACTTCTTCATATTGCCCTCCACCACCTTGGCAATTTTCGGCCGCATGCCCCAACTCATTACAAAGCGCACAAACATCATAAATTTGATTCGAAGTTTGAATATTACCATCATCTACCGCATGCACTTGAGTTCTAGTAATGGCCGGTCGTGCCCTCCTTGAAGACTGAGCTTTTCTTTTTGATGTGACCGCCATTTGTTCCAAGAATTGCCAATCATCTTGCTCGTAATTTGGGCCAAAAGTACCATTTATGATAGACATTAAGTCACGAGCATCTTCGGAACATAACCCCTCATGAAATGCATTCATCGGCTGAGAACCCTTGACCACCAATAGTATTACAAATCGAATCATAAGCCTCCAAATGAAAATAAGGCTCCTCCATTGCTAGACCCTTATACTTTGGCAAACTTTGTAACGAATTCGTTCGAACTTCAAACGTCCTCCCTTGATCATTTTGAGGGATAACTATTGGTGAAGGATTATGAGTGATCACCGGTCTAAAATATGTGATTCTATGCCTCTCCCTTGATTTCTTCGTTGCATCTCCATTTGCATCGCTTTCAACATCTCCATGACCTCATTTCCACCAGAGGAACCTTGACCCGAAAACCCACTTTGTTCATTACCCGGTTGTGGAAGTGGGTATCGAACAGAGGGAGTTTGTGGAATATGTGTTATTTAAAGGTTTATCTAAGTTAACTAAAATTAAACTAATTGAAATGATTGCTAAAGTAATTGCAAAAATGGAAATTTGGGTTGTAAACAATTTAGAGACAAATGACTATCTTCAGTTTCCGGTTTGCTTTAACATTTATGCTATCATTCACTAGAAAGAACTACATAGACATAGTTCATGTGCGATTAGTTGTTGTGATAAAAGGGAACTAAGTACTCAGATTCCTAGAACATGAGGTTGTTACCCGATGACCAATTAACCCTTACCCAATCCTAATTCTACCCATGATATCTCAATTCCCAACGACACCAAGAACGTATGGTTTCAAACTAGATTAACATAAGAATCAACAATTTACAAACAATCAATCACACACCATAACAAACAAATCAAAAAGACAAAGTTTGTTATTCTAGAAATAAGAAACAAGCATAAAGTCTTACACAACCTTCAACCAAAGATAGTCATCAAGAGTTTAGCCACTCATGGCTTGAACAAACATCATCACAAAAGTTTCAATGTTCATAGGAATTCAAAACACTAACAAGATGTTTAGAAATTGTTTCCAACTATGAAGAACACCAAAAATTCGCCCCTAGACTGCTGGTACCCGAATGGGATTGATTGGACTTGAAAGGGCATCATAAATCCGCATTAAAAGGTGGAAGTTACACATGTACGTAGGTCAGCGTCACCGTAGCTTACGGTGGCTTGGAATGGCTTACGGTGGCTTTAATCTGTCATACGGTGACAATTTATGTCAGGGACCACCGTAAGCTACGCCCTCCACCGTAGGCTACGGTGGGCTTCAGCATGAAATTTTGTTTTCAGCATAACTTTTTCGTTTCAACTCCGTTTTCTTCGCCGTTTTCGCCCACGTTCTCGTAATTTCATCCTCTATCATGTGATATTCTTAGTTCTTCCATTCCAATATTTTATTTTTATTGATGCTCCCAATTCCTTCCCTTTTAAGCTCCATTTGTACTTAAAACACAAACAACCGTAGTTACCTAATTCTAGACAATTACATGGATAAATGCGGGGTTAAATTATCATTTATAACACTTAAGGGTTGTCCTATGGACTACCCGTCAGGAGGCAGTACGGTTTCCGGGGGAACGTCGTAACCAAGTCTGACCAACCCAGCGCGGACCCGGTTAAGACAACGTAGCCTGGGCATATCTTGGCTAGGGCCGCCGTTTAGGCGGTGTGACATTGGGTCACTAAAAAATAAAGTCACCGTTCATAAAAAATGTCACTTGTGGGACATAAACACATGATCTCTAAACCTTAGACTGCATGGAGGGGGTGGCGTGGGGCTTTCTCAACACCGGCACACTTCCTCGCATAATGGCGTGGAGGGGGTGGTGTCTGATTCTTAATGGGGCGTGGGGCTTCGATGGTAATGAAGTGGCACGTGTTGATTTGTTGGTCAAACTAGCCGTTTAACGACTAGATTTAATAAATAATAATTTATTTTCCAAAAAGGCCATATATACATATTAACCTTCTACAACTTATTTCTCTATGCACGTATAACCTATCCAACCTATTTCTCCATACAAATACAATATTTCACTCTCAAATTTATCATTCTCTAAAAATGACAATCCTCGAGTTCATCATCTTCATCATCATCATCTTCGCTTGAAAAACTTCTTTTATTCTCACTATCTATCACACCCCAACCGATGGCGGAAACATCGGAGTGAGACGAAATAGATTGTTCATTACTCATAACACTAAATTGTGACAAGTGTTTAAATAATAAATTTCATTTCATTGCTAAAATAATCAATTACATTGTTTGAAATCGAATACAACAAGTTGAAACAAATGAAGTGCAATAAAACAAGTATCAAAAGTTTAAAATGCGTTTCTAGGCATCCTACTAAGTTCCGTACATCATCAAAATCCTGCAACATGTTTTAAAGTATAGTTCAATACAAAAGTATTGGCGAGTATACAAGTTTTGGAATACTAGCATATAGGTATTAAAGGTTGTCTCAAATCCAACATGGCAATTAATATACAAAGTTGCAGCTAGCATGCATAACTATAGGCCAAACCCATGTGTCCACGAGAATAATGTGCATCCCTCGTCACCGAAGTGAACGAGACCGTAATGTATAATGTGCATCCCTCGACACCGAAGTAATCATGACCGTAAAGCCTGTTAACCTAACAATACCCCGTCGGGTGGTTTGCTACTTCTATAGCGCTATAATTGTTAAGGTGGACTAGCTATGTTAATGACAAATAGAGTGCATGAAGTATTCTAGCATAAACAACCTAAGAATGACAAATAGCATGTTTGGCGGATTGCGTGATTGAATATGTTTGGTTGTGTGTATTGAGAATTTGATAGTTGAAACATGTTACACCCAAAAGTGCACTAAAGCGTAAAAAGGGGTCAAGTATACTCACGGTGTGCGAAGAAATTTCCACTTAGTGAGTTTGACGAGTCTTGAGTTGTTCGAACACCGAAGTTACCAATTTTGGTTCTTGAATTTTTTGCCCAAAGTTGAAAATCTTGGAGATTTGAGAGAGTTTGGAAGTCATTTGGAGGTGGTGCAAGTGTTTGTAAGGTGTTAGAGTTGGTATTTATAAGAGGGTTAAGTGGTTGGGATTTAAATGAAGGTGGTTGGGGTTTAAATGAATGTGGTTGGGAGTTAGGAGAGGTATTAAATGAGTTGGTTGGAGGTTAGAAGGTGGGTTTGGGGTATTAAATGAGTTGGTTGGATGTTAGAACATTAAAGAAAGTGATTGGGGGGATGGAAATTTTCATTTTTAGTCCTTGCACTTGTATTGTTGGTTATTTTTTTAAGGTACTTCTTATATATTTAACATGTAATTAAGCATGAATTAAGTATACAAGTATAACTCAAGTATTGTGAATATATAATTAAGTATTTGCATGTATAAAATGAATAAAATCACGTATTTACGACTGATTGTTAATAAAACAAGTATGTGTTTGCGTGTGAGATACATGTATATAAAACAAGTATGTATCTTGAATATAAAACGAATATGCATAATCAAGGGATGAATTCTCATAAAATGATCAAGTTTTTATTACGATCGACGTTGCGAATTATGAAGTTGGATGGGAAATAAGAATACGATACGGATATAAGTTTCCAAAAATAGGAATATAAATAATCTTTCTATATAAGGAAGGTTTCAAAAAGCGAAGCGTTATAGTCTCCCCTCCTTTAGGAAATTTCGTCCTGAAATTTATTCAAGAGGAAGACTTTGGAAAAACATTTTGGCTAAAATAGTTAACTAGAATCGATATTTTGAAGTTTGAAGTGTGTGGAAAATGTATGAAATTTTGAGGAACGAAAAGGATAGGTTTGTAAAAGTAGTTCGTTTGACTAAGGTGATTTGAGTCACACATCGTAGGTATGAGTAAAACGTGCATGTGTGTATAGGCAAGTGAGTTTGAGCAAGTTTGAATAAATCGATGGGGGAATATAAAAAAAAGTTAACTAAGATAAAAAGTTTTTGAATAAAATAGGATGTATTTTGATGAAAAGTGTGGCCCACATCGTAGGTCGTAAGAAAGTTTTATCAGTTTTAAGGAGCATTTGTAAAATCACATGTTTGTAGAAAATTTTTTATTTGTGAGAAACGAGAAAGTTAGGTATTTATCAAAAGTTTTGGGGGTAACAAGCTGACTAAATATGTTTGTGCATAAATAAGAATGGAAGATGCTCCTAGAAAGCAAGGAAGCATTTTAGGGTTTGAATGTTAAATCAATTTATTGTAAATAAGGTTTGTATAAAATGTCAAAAGAATATTTGGGAATAACCATGGTATGAATGGGAACGAGTGATTGGTAGATGAATGGAAGAGTAGAACTGGAATGATTATTGGACATAAAACGAATACGAGGCATTAAGGATGAGGATTCGTCATGGATAATCGGATATTGTGTGTACAACAGTGCGTTTGTGAGTCATTAAAGTTTGTGTATTCGTGTTTAGATAAGGTCTGTGAAAAACACCGAGTTTCTCATGGCACGTTTTACGAAAGTTTGGTAATATGGTGAAAACACTTATATATCGGAAGTACCAGCGACATATCCACCATGTTTTAACCACGTTACGCCTGTTTCATTATTTGGTGTTATGTTACGTTCCGTGTCTTACGATACACAGTAGAAATCCCTATGGTTTTCATGTGCCTACCACTATAATCCCGTGTGCACCCACGAGTATACTAGTCGTCGCATGATCCGCTTAGTTTGTACTAGTTGTGTATGAGTTAGGGTATATGGTAACTTTGAAATGAGAATGTGTGCATGTGATAATGTATGAAAATTAAGTATATGAATATGATTATGTTTAAGTATGTATGCGACCAACATAAGCGAACCACTCGGGTTATGCTCACGTATAGGTACGAATGTATGAATATGAGTATGAGTATGAATATAAGTATAAGCATGAATGATAATGATTGCGTATATAGTATATATTGAAACACAACGAATTTAAGCATATAAAATGATCAAGAAGTTTTGAGTATGTAAAAACGAATGATATGTGTGGGATTGTCGTGAAATATTGACTAAAACGTGTATGATGATATGCATGTATAGTTGTTTGAGTAAATCATTGCGTTTATTGAATCAAAATAGGTTGAGTTTGACGGGAATGGAGAATCAAGTTTGTGAAGGTCAAAGAATATAAAGTATCTATTGGTTATGCGAGATGCGTTTTGAAGAAAAAAGAAATGCTATTTTTTTGTTTAAAAAAAGGAATAGGGGATTTACATATGTCAGAGATTGTCGGTCCCTATGAGGTCTTCTTGCTCACGTGTTTGGAATTGGAATGATGTATTGAGCGGCATCTGAAAAGATTTTTGAAACAGAAAGTCTGCTTTATTTAAAGTATTTCGTATTACCATACGAGGAGTTGTATTTTAGAAACTTTTGTGAAAACTTTGGTCCTTGAAAAGAATTTTAGTAAAATAAACTTAGTGATTCTTGAAAAGAGTTTAGTAAAACGATTGGTTCTGAAAAGAGTTTTAGTAAAACGATCTTATTGATTTTGGAAAGAGTTTTAGCAAAATGATCTTATAATATCTATAAGATTTTATGAGCATGTGAGAAAAAGTTGGTTTGGTTTACGATTGAGAACAAAAGTCTTTAGTACAATGATATAGTGTGAGCGTGGTTTAGTGATTAGGTCGAGTATGAAGTTCGTGGGCAAGAGATTCATTAGACCGATTAAGTTGATATGTAGCATTTCATAAAATTTTGAAAATCGGGTTATAAAATGTTTAAGGTATGATTAGGAATTTTGTGTATGGGATTTGTGTAAAATAGATCGTAGGGTAAGAAATACGTTTTGATAAAACAATGAATTTTGAAATTTCGCTTAAATAGGGATGATAAACGATTTAGGTATAAAACTTGATCGTGTGGTTGGCATAATAAAGTCTCTTTAATAAAGAAAGTTTGGTAACGATCACCAAGGTAAGGGAATCACCCCTAACCCGTTGGTGAGGTCGTTTTTTTAGAAGAGAATGAGCGGAGCTAATCGTCAAGGTAAGGAAATCACTCCTATCTTGATGATATGCCTCCATTTTGGGATTACGGGTAATGTAAATCTTGTTGGTGACTTTTTTTTTTGAAATCATGCATGTGAATAACGTATAAGTGTATGAAAAGATTTAGTATGATGTGTGTGTAACCATCTTGAAAATAATTTGAATGTTTGGAAAGGAAAGTTTGAATCGTGATAAGCGAAAAAATGATATGAGTAAAATGGAAATTTGTTTTAAAACTTGGATTGTTCCAAAACGGAACTTTTGACTAAACCAAAGTGGTTGAAAGTTCTTTTGAGTTTGGGAAGCATGCTTTGGCCTAATAGGTGGAATACTCTCGCCGAAATTTCGGTTAACGGTATTCACCTTTCCGATTACTACATGTCCCTAATCAATCGAAAGTTCGAGACTTGGCGGGATTTTGAAAATCGAGGAGTGGGACTAGTTGACAAGGTGCGGGTTTCACCCATAACTTGACAACGTCGTACCCTAAGTGTGGTTAGTACTCGTCGGGTTAAGAAACTTAGTTCCGACACGTTGACGAGGGTCCACTAGATTTGAAATGGAAATTCTCTATCAAGGTGAGGATTTCACTCCTAACTTGATGGCGAATTTTGTTGTAAAAAGAATAAGGGGATTGAGAGTCGTTCACCAAATTGTGGGTTTCACGCCTATTTTGGTGAAGTCGTCTCGTTTGTATAATACGAGTGTTTTCGAGTTTAACATATATTCGTGTAAAATGGCCTTAGGAAAAGCGTATGCTTTAAAATGGTAAAACAAATATGAGCACATAAAAGGCATTCAAGAATTTAGCACATAAATCAAGTACGGTCGAGTATGGTGCTTAGCTATAGATTAGGTCAAAAGCATGGCAATTTTCCTAATTCCCTATTATAGCCCTGATACAAATCTGTCACACCCCAACCGATGGTGGAAATAGCGTAGTGAGACGAAATAGATTGCTCATTACTCATAACACTAAATTGTGACAAGTATTTAAATAATAAATTTCATTTCATTGCTAAAATAATCAATTACATTGTTGAAATTGAATACAACAAGTTGAAACAAATGAATTGCAATACAACAAATATCAAAAGTTTAAAATGCGTTTCTAGGCATCCTACTAAGTTCCGTGCATCGTCATCATCATCAAAATCCTGCAACATGTTTTAAAGTATAGTTCAATACAAAAGTATTGGCGAGTATACAAGTTTTGGAATACTAGCATATAGGTATAAAAGGTTGTCTCAAATCCAACATGACAATTCATATACAAAGTTGCAGCTAGCATGCATAACTATAGGCCAAACCCAAGTGTCCACGAGAATAATGTGCATCCCTCGTCACTGAAGTGAACGAGACCGTAATGTATAATGTGCATCCCTCGACACCGAAGTAATCGAGTCCGTAAAGCATGTTAACTTAACAATACCCCATCGGGTGGTGTGCTACTTCTATAGCGTTATAATTGTTAAGGTGGGCTAGCTAAGTTAGTGACAAATAGAGTGCATGAAGGTATTCTAGCATAAACAACCTAAGCATGACAAATAACATGTTTGGCGAATTGCGTGATTGAATATGTTTGGTTGTGTGTAATGAGAATTTGATAGTTGAAGCATGTTACACCCAAAAGTGCACTAAAGCGTAAAAAGGGGGTCAAGTATACTCACGGTTTGTGAAGAAATTTCCACTTAGTGAGTTTGACGAGTCTTGAGTTGTTGGAACACCAAAGTTATCAATTTTGGTTCTTGAAGGTTTTGCCCAAAGTTGAAAATCTTGGAGATTTGAGAGAGTTTGTAAGTAATTTGGAGGTGGTGCAAGTGTTTGTAAGGTGTTAGAGTTGGTATTTATAAGAGGGTTAAGTGGTTGAGGTTTAAATGAATGTGGTTGGGAGTTAGGAGGGGTGTTAAATGAGTTGGTTGGAGGTTAGAAGGTGGGTTTGAGGTATTAAATGAGTTGGTTGGAGGTTAGGTAATACGTGGTTGAAAACCGGTGTTCGTTTATGCTTAAGTTCATGTTTTTACTTAACTTTTTATCTCGAATAGCCTACTTGTAAAAGGGTTTGTGTTTTGCAGGTCTTGTGAAGTTTAAGGAGCTAATTGGGAGCTAAACGGGTCACCAGAGCGAAAACGGAACCACCGGGACGCGAAACGGGTCAACCGGACTCAAGAAATGGAAGAAACAGAAAACCAAACATCTGGGAACCGTCGCCGACGCCCATATGGGCCATCGCCGACGGTTGGCACAAACTTCCGTCGTCAGGATTGTCCGTAGACAGTAACATTGGCCGTCGGCACCAGATCAACATTTAAGGACCGTCGCCGACGGGGCATCAGGCCGTCGGCGACGGCTCTCCAATATGGTTGCGCGGTTGTTGTTTGTTTTGGGTGAAATAACGAGTCAAAGAGGTTGTTGGGGGATTATTTTCGGGGGTTACACATCTTCTTGAGTTTGAACTTCATCTGGGGAGCCATTATAATCACCATTCACCATCCAATTCCATCATCATAACCTACAACCAAAAATCATCATCATCCATCACACAATCAATTCTTCCAAAACCCTAATTCATCCAATCCATCATCCATCTCACCATCATCATCCATAAACCCTAATCTTCCATCATTCCTTCATCCACCAAGCTTCAAGATGGTTTCCTTCGCATTCCAAACATCCGGTGATCAAGCTTCTTCAACCATGAGCGGCTAATCATCTCGGTTTCACCTCGGTGTAGGTAGTTGTTAATTTTAGGGTTTCGAATTATTCTTGTTCAACTTAGTGACAATTTGTATTTGGTTTTTGAAACTCTTGATAATAGTATTACATTTGTTGCGAATTCGTGAATTGTCGAGCGATGTTAAAAGTTATGACTTTGCGAAACGGTGATATGTAATTATGCATTATCATTGTTAGGATTTACTTGTGTTGATTACAAAGTGTCTTTTTGTCCGTTCTTCGGGACGTTGATAGCTAGTAGCACCTAAGTCACGGTACACTAAATCCGTTAATCGAATGCATTTGAGTTGAAACTAAAACTTGTAGAAACCCTAGGTTAACAATTACCGAAACCGGGCGTGATTCCTTTTTATTATTATTGTTCTAGTAACCATTTTCTCGTAATCGTTAATCATTAGTTGTTCATCAATTTAATAAATTCAATTAGTCTAAACTCATATCTCTCAATTAAACAAAAATACAAAAACATTCTAGTAAGCTTCATAAATCGTGACATTTGTTATAATTCATTCGAATCCATACACAAACCACATACTCTTCGTGGTTCGACCCCTCACTACCACTAGCTATTTGTTAAGGGTAATTAGGGCATATAAATATTATCTTTGACTGGAGCGCGACACTCCGATCAAATTTTGGCGCCGTTGTCGGGGAGTGCGTGCGCTTTGTGTTTGGATTATTGTTTGAATTTTCGTGATTACTTGTTTAAGTTGTTTAGTTTCTTTTTGCACTTTGTCTTTTTCCTTGTTACGCGGGGTGTGTTACTTGTGCAGATTACAGGTAGTGCATGCATACAAGGAATTCTGGTAGGACTTCACCGTTAGTCTACAAGCCGGTTGGAAGCAACACTTGCTTCTAACCAAACCACCCAAACACCACAACTCACCCAATCCATTGAAACCGATTCAATGGCAAACCAAAATTCCAGTCGCCCAAATCTCAATCAAAACCAATTCCAGTCCCGAGGAACCTTCAACCCTGGTCCAAATATTCAACCCATACCTCAAGAGCAACCGGGTGGCAACAATTCTAGACCACCCACACCACCATTCCGAACCCAAAATCCCAATAACAACCAAAGAACACCCCAACAGCAAAACCTTTACCGACATAACTCCTTACCCAATAACCTCGATGATCGAAATGTCAACTCCGATCGTAGAGGTAATCGAGATCGCGGCAATCCCGCGAACGAAGACCCGTTTTTCAATATCGATGATTTGAGAGATGATATCCCCGATGATGAGCCATTTAGTGTTCCCGGTTACCAATCACCGGAACATGTGAGTGTTCACACGGAGTACTCGGATGATGGGGGTAATTATGATGATCGGGTTAACGACGATGAAGATTGGGGATACGTAAATAGGGGGAATGTCTACAATGCGAGAGGCTTTGAAGATGACGAGTTTGGCTATCAAAATGCCAACTTTGTGGGGGACGATGATTATGGGTACGGGAACGGGAACGGGAACGTGAGAAATGATGGTTACGGAAACAATCGTCAACCACGAAACAACAACCAACGTAACCGGAATGATGGGTTTTACAACAACAATAACAATGCAAACCCTAACCGGATTCCTCGTTTCGTGGGGGGAGGAAATCAAAGAGGTAACCAAGGTCGAAATCAGGGTGGGGATAGAAGAGGTGACCGAAGAGACAATCGAAGACCGGTCGATCAAGAGGTTAACGGTCCACAGCGTCGTCAACAACCCCCACGGGGAGTGAATGACCGTTTCCGCCCGGTGGTCACCGAGAATGATTCACCAATAGTGTGCGAAAGAAGGATGTTCGATTGCAAGCCCCACTACATCAACATACTTCCCCACTTCAACGGGAGGTCCAATGATGAACCGTACACTCATTTGGCGGAGTTTTCGTCCATATGTAGCACTATCGGGGGGCATAATTTTGCATTAGAGGAGGTCAAGCTTCGATTATTTCAGTTTTCGCTAAAAGATAAAGCGAAACAATGGTTCCTTACTCTTCCGGCTAATAGTATTCGAACATGGGGACAAATGCAACAAGTGTTCCTTGACGAATACTATTCGATGGCAAAGACCGACGATGCTAGAGATGAAATTCGGTCTTTTCGCCAACTTTCGAGTGAACCACTACACGAAGCATTCACGAGATTTAAGGAGTTGATGAGAAGGTGCCCCCATCATCAAATAGAGAAGTGGGAACTAGTCAAGTGCTTTGTATGGGGTTTAGACGACAACACATGGAACCGCCTTGAATCAACAAGTAACGGGACTCTCTTGAGTAATCACGAAGACGATGATTGGGAGTTTTTGGAGCGGATGAGCAAGCGGTCTAAAGAAAAAGAATCGGCCGATAGAGCCAAGAAACATCCCATTTCCCGGTCACTTCCTGATCTCGACTCTAAAGATCGGATTTCTACCTTAGAGCGGGAAATGGCTCGAATGAAGAAGAAGGAAGTTAGTGCGGTTCAATTTGAGGTGTGTGAAGAGTGTGGTGACATTGGACATAGAGCGGAGCAATGTCCAACGGGGTCGAGTGACTACACCGAGGAAGTCAATCAAGTATATGGAGACCGAAAGCAATATGACATGAACTCCAACACTTACCATCCGGGCTTGAGAAATCACCCTAATTTCCGGTATGGTAATGCTTCGAATCAAATGAACCCGAATTTTCAATCGGGTAACCAAGGAGGTCAAGGTGGGTCTTCATACAATAATCGTCAAGGTGGTAACCAAGGGGGTTACCAAAGGAATTACAACCAAGGTGGTAACCAAGGGTATCAAAACCGTGAAGGCAACTATCAACGGGGTTACAATCAAGGTGGTAATGGGGGTGGTGCGTCTAACTCCCAAGGTGATGATTCGATTAGCTAGAAACTAGACGCTATCATGAACACTCTCACCAACTCGCATCAAGAACTTAGAACTAAAATGCGGAATTCAAACCAAGAAATTAAAATTGAAATGCGGAAAGAGTTTGAGGTGAGAGACAAATCCCAAAAGGCATTAGAGAAGCAAGTGGGGCAACTTGCTCAAGAGATGGCTCAAGTTCGGGGAAGTGGAGGAGGACTTCCAAGTGACACTACCATGAACCCGAAGCATCAAGGTTCTAGCACAAGCAATGTGAGGAATGCACGCGTTAGCGCGGTAAGTATTCTTCCAAATGATGAAAATTGTAGTGTTGGAAGCATTCCACCACCACAATTCATTGATGGTGTAGTGGAAAATATAAGTGATGAGCCGGGAAGTGAAAATGAACAAGAAACGATTTCACAAAGTAAAATTGAAAACATAACTAAAAATGCTTTTTGTGAAAATTGTTTAAATCAACTTAACCCACTTAATGTATCGAAAAGTAAAGAACGGTTCCCACCAAAGGACGAGGGGTGGGAAAATTTTAAACAAGCTAAAATTAATTTGCCGTTACTTGATGACATTAAAAAGGTTCCGGCTCATGTGGAATGCTTGAAAGAGTTGAGCATCGAAAAACGGCACAACAAATTACCTGAACCGATTGATTTGATATCTCATGTTAGTGCCGTTTTATCGAGCGCGCTTCCCCAAAAAGCTCAAGATCCGGGAGATCCTCTTATTCCAATTCAAATTGAAACATTCAAAACTGAGAGGTGATACGTGGTCGAAAACCGGTGCTTGTAATTGTTTAATTTGATGTTATTGCATAAGTTTTAATTTCGAATAGCCTACTTTTGATTAGATATGTATTTTGCAGATCTAGCAGAGTTTAAGGAGCTTTTCGGAAGCTTTACGGGTCACCGGAGCGAAAACGGAACCACCGGGATGCAGAACGGGTTAACCGGACTCAAGAAATAAGGAAAACAGGAAAGTTACACTTCTGGGCACCGTCGCCGACGCCCTATAGGGCCGTCGCCGACGGTTGGTGTATCTTTCCGTCTTCTGTTCGTCCGTAGACAGCGAGTTTGAGCGTCGGCATCAAGTCAGGATCTATGCACCGTCGCCGACGGGGCATCAGGCCGTCGGCGACGGCTCTCCAATATTGCTGCGCGTTTGTTGTTTGTTTTGGGTAAAATAACGAGTCAAAAGGGGTTGTTGGACATCAATTTTCGGGAGTTACACTCACTTTTGAGTTTTGAACTTGTTCTTGGAGCCATATCCATCCATCATTCACCAACCATTCCATCTACTTCATCTCTACAACCCGAATCATCTTCATCCAACACACAATCAATCATCAAACCCTAGTTCACCGAACCATCATCCTTCTCACCATCATCATCCATAAACCCTAATTCTCCATCATTCCTTCATCCTACAAGCTTCAAAATGACTCCATCCGCATTCCAAACATCCGGTGATCAAGTTGCATCAACCATGAGCGGCTAATCATCTCGGTTTCACCCCGGTGTAGGTAGTTGTTAATTTTAGGGTTTCAATTTGTTCTTGTTTCATCTTAGTGACAATTTGTATTTGATTTTTGAAACTTTCGACAATAGTATTACATTTGTTACGAATTCGTGAATTGTCGAGCGATGTTAAAAGTTATGACTTTGCGAAACGGTGATATGTAATTGTACGTTGTCTTTGTTAGGATTTACTTGTGTTGATTACAAAGTGTCTTTTTGTCCGTTCTTCGGGGCGTTGATAGTTAGTAGCACCTAAGTCACGGTACACTAAATCCGTTAATCAAATGCATTTGAGTTGAAACTAAAACTTATAGAAATCCTAGGTTAATAATTACCGAAACCGGGTGTGATTCCTTTTTATTATTATTGTTCTAGTATCCAAATTTCTTGCAATCGTTAATCATTAGTTGTTAATCAGTTTAATCAATTCACTTAGTTTAATTTCACATCTTTCTCCTAAACAAAAATACAAAAATATCTGGCAAGCTTCATAAATTGTGACAATTGTTCTTAATTCATTCGAATCCATACACAAACCACATACTCTTCGTGGTTCGACCCCTTGCTACCACTAGCTATTTGTTAAGGGTAATTAGGGTATATAAATATTATCTTTGACCGGAGCGCGACACTCCGATCAAATTTTGGCGCCGCTGCCGGGGAGCTAGTGCGCTTAGTATTTCATTGCTTGTTCGATTTTAGCTTAGTTTTTCTTTCTTGTATATTTGTGATTTTACTTTGGGTGGTCGAGCTTGTTTGTGCAGGTACATGTTTTGCAGGTACCATCTTTCAATATGAATTGGGTAGATGATGATCCGTGTGAGTGTTGCGGAAGCGGAGAGCACTATTTAGAGGATTGCTCTGTTTTCTACGAAAAAGTTCAAGCCAACAAGGAACGGGAAGACTACCTCAGCGGATTGTTTGATTATAGGAGGGCGGATTATGAAAATTTCAATGGTCCATCCTCACCTTATCCATACACAAGACCACCTCCACCACCGGAGCAAGAAAAGTCATGCCCTTGTTGTGGAAAAGTTCACATACATGAAGATTGTCCAGTGTTTTGGAAAGATCCAGTGTTTTGGAAAGGAAAAATAAAGTCCGGTTACAAGCCACCTTCATATCAAGAATACTACCATTTAGAGATGAATTGCCACTATGAGCAAGAACGGGGTTACAACAACTATGAACCCGACTTGCCACATTTCTCAAGTTATCAGGAGGAGTATGATGACTATTATCATGACTCCCCTCAACCGACATACGAGGAGCCTCAAGATTCATTACACTCTAAGCTCGACACGATCATGGACATGATGCTAGAAATGAAAAAGAAAGACGAGTTGAGAGACAGATCATTTGAGGCTTTGGTTATTCAGGTTGGTCAACTAACCGAGGAGATGGCCCAACTTAGGCGAGACCAAGAGGTTTGGGCTAATGGTACAATAGTAGATGGTGAGGTGGTGGAAGAGGTTATCGATCTACCCGAGCAAGAAATTGAATGTTTGAACCGAGCGGAAGACATCACACCGCGAGACGAGTCGGATCCGAAAGATGCCCACGTTCATATCCATCCTTCTCCCATACTTATCACTCCAACCAAAAAAGTTGGGGATGCGGGTTCGGGTATATTGATTCGAAGGGTGGCGTTGCAAGACATTGGCCAGTTTAGTAAGAGGCGACCCCAAAGTTGTACAATATGCATGTCGAGTATAATAAAAAGAGTATGGATTCGGTATGCTAATTACCGAGCGTATGTTGGAAACTCGGTAGGCAAATGTGCACTTCGACCGCCATGAGAGGTAAGTCAGGTATAATTGTTGTAGAGTTTGTATTATTTTCGTCTTATTTTTATTTTCTTAGATAAATGAACGTTGTGGGTGTGTTCCCTATATAACCCTCACGAGACCTCTCGTCCTCGCAAGCTATTGGGGGGTTTAAAAGGGCTTGTTGCATAAGCTAAATGCAACCGTGATTCCTACGAAAGTGAGTTAGGTTTGTTATTGTTGTAAATTATTTTTTCCACATAAATCAAAGTAAATTAATGTATGACTTGGTAATATTTTCATAAAAGTGGTAGAACTAGGTAGCTAATAAATTTTAATGGTTGTGAGAAGCATGCTTCTACACAAGGGTTAAGATTTGTAGGTACATTATGTTCGTGGGACGACTGCTTTCTTGAAGAGAAGAAGAGCACACGAGGAATGAGCTCAAAAATCAGGTGCATACGTTTCTTTTTACTTTTGATTTTTAGTTAGCAAATAAGTGGATTGTAAATTGTATTTTATTTTCCGGGGTGAAATTTTGGGGAGGTTAGCCGTGTCACATCCCTTGTGCGTTTTAAAAACTCTAGTTCTCACACATTGAGGACAATGTTTGCCTAAAGTGTGGGGATGGGGGAGTTAGTAAAAGTTTTCGATTTTTGACCCGTTCATTTAAACACTACACATTGAGGACAATGTTTACCTCAAGTGTGGGGATGGGGGAAAATTTTCAAAAATTTTTCAAAAATATCTTTGTTTGAAGCAATCTAAAAAGCACAAGTAACTAAGTCAACGAGGGATGGCACAACCCATTTGGTCTTTTGTCATGGTCAAGTTCAAATTAATAGCATGACGGGTATTTAACGGGTGATTATTTGGGAATAATCCGCCTAAGAAACTAGTCTTTTATGCATGTCACATACCATACCCTTTTAGATATGTGAGGTTTTGAGCCACTTTTATATCATAGATTACATACCTATGTTTCTTTGTTTGAGTGGACCATTAGTCATGTATTGTAGAACTTGCATCTTTTGATACGTTTGAGACTATAGACCAAATACAAGCACAGGAATGATTAAGGCATTAGGTAAACCTTTTCTCTTAAAACCATTTATCTATCCTTACCCTAACAAATCCCATAGTCGCCCATTTTGAGCCTAAACCTTTCGTTTGACCACCCTATAGCCCATAACCGTTAAACCTTTTCTTTTAAACCCGTGTGATGGAAATTCGATTATAGGAGTCGTTTTTGTATAGTTGTTCTTGTTTGTTTGCATATATGTAAAAAAAAAAAAACAACTATACAAAAACGACTCCTATAATCGAATTTCCATCACACGGGTTTAAAAGAAAAGGTTTAACGGTTATGGGCTATAGGGTGGTCAAACGAAAGGTTTAGGCTCAAAGTTGGCGACTATGGGATTTGTTAGGGTAAGGATAGATAAATGGTTTTAAGAGAAAAGGTTTACCTAATGCCTTAATCATTCCTGTGCTTGTATTTGGTCTATAGTCTCAAACGTATCAAAAGATGCAAGTTCTACAATACATGACTAATGGTCCACTCAAACAAAGAAACATAGGTATGTAATCTATGATATAAAAGTGGCTCAAAACCTCACATATCTAAAAGGGTATGGTATGTGACATGCATAAAAGACTAGTTTCTTAGGCGGATTATTCCCAAATAATCACCCGTTAAATACCCGTCATGCTATTAATTTGAACTTGACCATGACAAAAGACCAAATGGGTTGTGCCATCCCTCGTTGACTTAGTTACTTGTGCTTTTTAGATTGCTTCAAACAAAGATATTTTTGAAAAATTTTTGAAAATTTTCCCCCATCCCCACACTTAAGATACATATATGTAAAAATACACTTATGAAAATTTTTGTATAGTTGTTCTTGTTTGTTTGCATATATGTAAAAAAAAAAAAAAAATCAAAAAAAAAAAAAAAAAAAAATAAATTAGAAAATGTCATGAAAAAGAATTGAAAATCGTTGAAGAAAAACACAAAAAGAAGTGTTAGTTGTTGAATAATAGGCGAATGTTGTTGCCTCATATTTGGTGTTTATAGTTAGTTTGTTAGAATAATCTTTTGTAATAAAAATCGAATTTTCATCGCCTTAGCCACCTTAAAATATCCTAATTCCTACCCTTAGCCTAGCCCCGTTACAACCCTCATAAAGACCTTATGACTTGTGCTTAGTGTTTGTGATCAATGGTGGAGAATGATTGAGTTGCAAGCTTATGCGGGTATGTGTTCTAATCGGTTTTGAGTGAATATTCTTTGTAGTGCTAATACATTATAAATATTAGCCAATTTAGAAGCCGAGTGGAGAGAACATTGTGAGGGATGTGCATGAATTGATTGGTTTCACGGGCGGGTTAATCTTGGGTAACCATTTGTGTATGTAAAATCACATTACCGTTAAATATATTGAAAATTGTAAAGAATTTGAACTTTAGCATGACATTGGACCTTAACCTTAGTCTCGGGAATGAGGAGTGTATTCGTTGTTCGACCCACGTAAAAGTGAAAAACAGATTTGCTTGAGGGCAAGCAAAAGACAAGTGTGGGGATGTGATACGTGGTCGAAAACCGGTGCTTGTAATTGTTTAATTTGATGTTATTGCATAAGTTTTAATTTCGAATAGCCTACTTTTGATTAGATATGTATTTTGCAGATCTAGCAGAGTTTAAGGAGCTTTTCGGAAGCTTTACGGGTCACCGGAGCGAAAACGGAACCACCGGGATGCAGAACGGGTTAACCGGACTCAAGAAATAAGGAAAACAGGAAAGTTACACTTCTGGGCACCGTCGCCGACGCCCTATAGGGCCGTCGCCGACGGTTGGTGTATCTTTCCGTCTTCTGTTCGTCCGTAGACAGCGAGTTTGAGCGTCGGCATCAAGTCAGGATCTACGCACCGTCGCCGACGGGGCATCAGGCCGTCGGCGACGGCTCTCCAATATTGCTGCGCGTTTGTTGTTTGTTTTGGGTAAAATAACGAGTCAAAAGGGGTTGTTGGACATCAATTTTCGGGAGTTACACTCACTTTTGAGTTTTGAACTTGTTCTTGGAGCCATATCCATCCATCATTCACCAACCATTCCATCTACTTCATCTCTACAACCCGAATCATCTTCATCCAACACACAATCAATCATCAAACCCTAGTTCACCGAACCATCATCCTTCTCACCATCATCATCCATAAACCCTAATTCTCCATCATTCCTTCATCCTACAAGCTTCAAAATGACTCCATCCGCATTCCAAACATCCGGTGATCAAGTTGCATCAACCATGAGCGGCTAATCATCTCGGTTTCACCCCGGTGTAGGTAGTTGTTAATTTTAGGGTTTCAATTTGTTCTTGTTTCATCTTAGTGACAATTTGTATTTGATTTTTGAAACTTTCGACAATAGTATTACATTTGTTACGAATTCGTGAATTGTCGAGCGATGTTAAAAGTTATGACTTTGCGAAACGGTGATATGTAATTGTACGTTGTCTTTGTTAGGATTTACTTGTGTTGATTACAAAGTGTCTTTTTGTCCGTTCTTCGGGGCGTTGATAGTTAGTAGCACCTAAGTCACGGTACACTAAATCCGTTAATCAAATGCATTTGAGTTGAAACTAAAACTTATAGAAATCCTAGGTTAATAATTACCGAAACCGGGTGTGATTCCTTTTTATTATTATTGTTCTAGTATCCAAATTTCTTGCAATCGTTAATCATTAGTTGTTAATCAGTTTAATCAATTCACTTAGTTTAATTTCACATCTTTCTCCTAAACAAAAATACAAAAATATCTGGCAAGCTTCATAAATTGTGACAATTGTTCTTAATTCATTCGAATCCATACACAAACCACATACTCTTCGTGGTTCGACCCCTTGCTACCACTAGCTATTTGTTAAGGGTAATTAGGGTATATAAATATTATCTTTGACCGGAGCGCGACACTCCGATCAAGAGGGCGCTCCTAGATCTTGGAGCTTGTGTAAGCATCTTGCCCGGGAGTCTATACGACCAATATGATTTTGGTCCATTGAAAAAGTTTGACACTCACGTGGTGTTGGCTGATCAGACTCCCACGCATCCAAGGGGGATGGTGGAAGATGTGATTGTAAAGGTAGATGATTGCTACTACCCAGTTGACTTTTTGGTAGTAGACTATGTTGGGTGTGTTGAGGATACCCAACCGATAGTCATACTGGGTAGACCGTTCCTGGCAACTGCTAATGCCATAATAAATTGTGCAACGGGAACGGTAAGCATGAAGTTTGGGGACCGGGAGTTAAATTTAAATGTTTTCCCAAAATTTACTAACCCGCTCGATGAGGATAAGTGTCCTAAAAAGGACATGAATCCAAACAAAAAGGTGTGTGCTATGGTTGGTAGGTTTGGAGAAACAAAGAAGAAGACGGTCAAGAAGAAGAAGAAAGAAAAAAAGTCACCTCTAGAAAAGAAAAAGGAAGAGGAGGTGAGGAAGTTTGGACCATTCGGCAACAAATGGTACGAATCACCGGTGGGTGATTTTGAGGAGCTCGTGGACGGCAAGCATGCCATTCGACCACCATGAGGTGGTAAGTTAATTGTTGTTGTATATTTTGTTCCGCATTTCGTTTTTGTGTTATCCGTAGTTTAGTTAGTATTGTTGTTGTTGTACAATTTTTGTAGGATCAAATCGAGCCAAAATCTGATTTTGTTTTAGAAATAAAGATGAACACACTCAAAATCAAGCTTTAAAACCCTTTGAATGATTTTCAAAAGATAATACAAAAGTAGCCCCCAAATCTTTCTAGAAATGTGTGTCCCCTAAAACCCTAATCATCTCTTTCTATATATAGCCTTTACCATTTTAGGCTAATTACAATTAAGTCCCTAGAGATAATAACTTACTAAAAATAGCACTAAACATGAAAACTCATTAAACAAGATAATAAATATATTTTGACTACTCAAAATATATTTAATTATCCAAAGCATTATAACTATCGAATCTCGAACTTCCACACGCCATATCTTTCTTCGATCTTCCCGTGTCGACTTGCGCGTTGACTTTGACTTGATGGCGTTGACTTTGTTGACTTGATTCGTTGATAACATTAGACTACACGTTTTAGACCCAACAATCTCCCCCTTAGGCTAATGTTATCAAACTCTTGCGTCATCTTTAGAACCGTCAACTTCATGCGTGTTGTAATCTTCAATTTGGCAAGCTTCAGTCTCAATTTTAGACCCAACAATCTCCCCCTAGACTGATGCTTTCCAAATATTCTTCACTGAAGATCTTCTTTTGACACTTTGCTCGGTAAAAACTTTAAGCTGACAAGCTCCCCCTTTTTGCATGCATCATCTTTGACAATCAGGAACAACTTTTTCCACTCTCTTTTGCTTGAGTGAATCAGAAGATGTAGGAGGAGGATTCCTAGCTCGGTATCTTCTGCAATCTTCGGGAAACAGGTGCTTTGGTCTGGTATCTTGCTCAATTGATGATCGGCCATCATTGCAGCAAATAGTCGAAGTAACCTATTCACAGACATAAACACAACTCCACATTTTCTTTTAGACTGATTCAGAGTACAGACAAAACTATATTCATCTGTAGTGTGCAATGGAAAGAGTATCTCAAGCGGTTTGAGACACGATTGATGTGATATGGAAGACTTAGAAAAACAACTGTACACAAATCACAATATTTTTGGATTTTTAGATTTTTTTTTTTTTAAACTTTCAACCTTTGAGATTTAGAGCTGATCAAATATGAGATCATACCAACTTGAAAAGCCTAGTCACACTTCAACTTTCTTTAGGATAGCTACGACTCAAGAACGATTGCTGGTATGTTTGTCCTCTTAAATCCATGCATCCTTCTTTCAACATGCTTTCGGTGAGCTTGTTTATCATGTTTTGGTAATATTGACAAGAATTCTATGGCCCCCACACAAGCTATTGAGAATAGAATCATTACGCCTGTGAGTCCCACATCAGGACATATCCCCGCGATCAAGGTATGCACAAAGGTTCTTCATAACAGGTGAATATATTGGATTCATTCTTTTCAACGATAGAGCGGAGATCAGGTCTGTACTTTCGTACAACAGAGATCCCAAGAACTATCGAGGGCTGAGACAGATAGTTCGGTGAACAGGTCAGTACTTTCGTACAGCAGAGAGACCGAAACTAATCCATCAAAAGGTTTTGGCCAAAAAATGGCACTTATTAGGAAAGGGTTTGGCCTCTTTTTTTTTTTTTTTTTTTAAGGCGCTTATTATGAAGGGATATCATAGGAGTTCTAGGTCAGCATGTATCTGGATGCAGCAGAAGACCAACTATGATACCCCCGAATGAAAACCAATATAAAGACCCGAGATCTCAGACTTTGGCAATCTATCAACACAAGATTTAAGACTATTAAGCCATATGCCGCAACGTGTTACCCACTATGATGCGTAATGCCTGAGAAAAGCCAGAATCCTTGTGTAGAAGTTATGTTTTGCTCCCTAACAGCAGTTTACTCGTTGGTGTTGCTGAATCTACCGACATATCGTTAACTTGGAGCCGTATCCTCCATCAGATCCTATTCATGCGAAGACATAATCAGATTAGTTCCTATCATTTCTCATATAAGATCATGATTATTTTGCAATAATCACATCTCATGGTCTAGGAAGTATTTTAATACTCCCCCTTAAAATTTTATTTATGTACAATCATTTACTGAAGAACTAAAAATTATAAAACATGTATTTACAAAATAAAGTCTTCCACACCAGACACACAAAAGCATATGTCAGCAAGAAAATGAGTGTGTTACAGTGTAGTTGAGTGCGCAACCAGGTTAGATACCATAACCAAACTTGTGATTTTCCCCAACTTGTATCTAGAACAACCACTGATAATAACCGGTGTTATTAACAGTCCTCCTTGGATGTTCCTACACTCATAAGCAATTCAGTTAGAGAGTGGAACCCAAGCCATCGTAGTCTTGGGTTGTCCCCTTTCATCAAAATAATAAACCTCCCGATATGCCAAATCTTTTCCCTCATTGATTTCTTTTACAACCACTTGTTTGACTCGCCAAACTTGTGTTGGTTTAGAAATTTTGTTTGTAAAAGATTTAAAATTTGAAATAATTTTATGTTTAAGACCCGGAGGGAAAGATTGAGGTTTTGATGTGTTGGTCCTTTTCATCTTTGAATCATGTGAAACCGGCTTCACATGTGGAGACCTGGATGAAAAGTTTTTCATCTGATCTTTCAAAGATGTGTGATTTTTACCTTTTGATCCAGAGAAGCAATACTGGTTGCCTTTACCGTCTGGATCGTGTCGTTCTGGGCATTGTTTGAGCACATGACCTTCTTTTCCACACCTAAAACAAGCCTTGAATGGCTTTTGAGACTTTGCAGTTCCGTATGATGCAACTAGGGGCGGAGATTGCTTTGAGCTTGACTCAGCATGTTGACAAACGTGAGGTTCAACACCTTCAGATGATCTTTTAATCTTTGACTCCCCAAGACTTTCATTCAACACTGATTCATCATCTGAGCTTGTGCAGTCTTCAATAACTAACTGTTCTTCTAGTGGATCTTGATTGACTGGACTTGCAGTGTCATTTGAGGTTGTTGGTTCTTGAACACCCGATGGTTCAAGGTCTTCAACCGTTTTACAAGCATCCGTTACTGAAGTTTCCAAGTCATTTGAGCTTTCCCATTCTTGGAATGACTGAAAGTCTGAATCGTGGTCATCACTTGAGCTTCCTTCTCCACCTTCTGAAGTTGTGGTGTTTGTGTCTTCGCTGCTGCTTTCTTCATTTAGCTCTTTCTCTTTCTCTGACTCTAACGTACTAGTATGAGATGGAACAAATTCTGGAATTTCCTCCGTGAGGAATTTTTCGAATCTATTTTGTTTCAATTCTGGAACAAACACAGGAGGTTCACACACAACTTTTTCATCACAAAAGGCATAATTCAAGTCAAAACATTCAACCACTACATTATCATGGTTGTGGGTCTTAGGTTTAGGCACATGCCCATTGCAGTCATCCCGAATTGAAGTTTTGATTGCTTTATCACAATTCCAGGCGAACCAGTTAACAGTGGAATAACTGTCGCCTGAATACCCTATTCCTATTTTTGTGCCACCACAATCCTCATCGCACACATCCTCCTCACGCTCAATCACCTCTGCATTGCTTTCAGAAACCTTAGTGGTTGTTTCATTTTCAAAATAATTGTTTTGAGCAATAGGACCTTTTTCATCAATCAAATCATTGTCGGGATGAGGAGTCGGCATAGGCACATAGTTTTTGCTATGTGGTGGAAAGAAGAGTTTTCTTTCATTTCCTTGCCTATCCTTATACCCGATCCCATCTTTTACATACGTTGGTCGTTGGCACTTTTTGATGTCAGTAAAAGCCTTTTGGCTGACATTCCATTTGTCTATTATAATTTGCAATTTGTTGTTTTCGTTCAGAGATTTTTCTAATCTTTCTGTCAGATCATTAATGATAAAATCTTTTCTAAAAACGAATTCTTTTAGAGTCTGCATTTCAGCTAAAGTTGAATTCAACTTTCTCTGATACGCGGCCTCATTTTGTTTGAGTTCTTTATTAAATTTTAAAACTTTGTCTTTTTCCCTCATAAATTCAAGATTAAGATACTTATAGTGTGCCACGACGTCTACGCATGATTGTGTGCATAACTTTACTTTAAATTCGCGCGGAATGCTATTTACCAAGTCCTTTTCTTCCTTTTCCTTGCTAGATTCTGCTTGTTGAGCTTCAACATGCGTCTTCTCTTCATTCTTTCTACCTGCTTCATTGAATCTTGCATCCACCTTCTCAATCTTCTTCAACTTATCACCCTCCTCAGTGACTTTCTTTTCATTATCAGTTGTTGACTTTGCAATTTCCACCATTGCTTTTTCACTTAAAGATGTTTTTGCAGAACTTGCTGGAAGATTATTTAGAATCCTGGCTGAAACAAATGATGAACTTCCTACACTGATTGGGGAAGGGAAACTCATGTTGGTAGGTGTTGTTGGGCTTGCTTTTGGAGTGACACCAATCTGATTCACCGCCATTTCAAGAGATTTCAAAGCATCCACGACATCTGTCAGCGTCGTAGGATACCTTATAAAGTCATCTTTAATCTTCATGCACCGGATACTCCATTCTTTTGGTAGTGAATCTAGCAACCTTTTGATTTTAGCACGGTTGGTAACGGGAATTCCAGCTTTCTTCATCTTTGTCAGCAAATTCATGAACCTTGTAATATGATCAGACAAACTTTCACCACGAACACTTCTAAAGTTATCGTACTCCTTCTGAGTTTCATCCATGGTTTTTTTTTTTTTTTTTAAAGCTCGAAAAATATTTGTCTCAACTTAAAACCCGGTTCAAGTTACTTCAAAAATTAAACCCGTATCAACTCCAAATGTTAGTAGTACTTGGTCCAAATGAACTTGAAACGCTTGGCCCGGCGAAATTCTGCGAACACAAGTTAATTTTAAAAGGCCCAAAAATAAACTATGAAAACCCGACCCAAAACTGATCAAAATTCGAGGCCCACAAATAAAAAATTTAAGACCCGGCCCAAAATTAGTTAAATTTCAATAAGAACAACTATTTTTTTTTAATCCAACGACAACAATCCTAATCTAATTATAATATTATTATTATTTTACTTAAAACCCTTAAAGTAAATCACATGACCCAAACATCAGCCAACAGTTTTGAAAATTTAAAAACCGGACGTCAGAATTTTATTAAATGAAGTTTTGAGTTTTACTTTGTGGCTTAGAGACAAAACCAGCAAAACCCTAAAAAAATCATAACCTGCCGTCACCCACCCTTCTCTTTCTTTTCTCTTCTGTGAATCAAAACAACACCCTAAAAATCAAACACTTCAGCAGCCTAAAACTCAATCTCTCTCACTCTACCACATACAAATACGCAGGCCAGACAATGGTGGTGACGGGGTGGTGTTCGGTGGCTGTTGGCGGCGGCCACAAACGGAAGAGGATGAAGGAACACAGTGGTGATGGATTTTTGTTGAGGTACGTCGATGGTGAAACGGGAATGGTGGTGGAGTGGTTATGACCTTGCAGCGGAGATGGAGTGGTTGTGGTGGTTTCAGCGGTGGTTGGGCTTCGAGTGGGTGGTTGTCGGATTTTTACGGTGAGGAGACGGTGATTGTAGAAATGGAGCGGGTTCTCCGGTGGGGCTCCGGGTTGGGGTTTTCGGGTCTTCGATTACTGCAGTTTGATGGTGGAGGTGTAAGGTGATAATGGTACGGTGGTTAAGGGTGAAGACGGTGAAGTGCGGTGGTGGTGACCGGAGCGAGGGGATGGCGGCGACAGGCGGTGACCGGTGGTTTACGGTGAAGTAGTGGTGTTGAAGCGGTTAAGCTGTTGGTTGATGTCTTTTCTTGGTGTTTGAACAATTTATTACGGTTGAGTGATGATGATGGTGGGAAGTGTGGTAGCCGGAGATAGTTTTTGATACCGATCTGGGTTTTGTTTGTTCTTGAATAGAGCTTGTTTTTTTTTTTAATGAATAAATAAAAACTGAAACTATTTCTACACCTTTCTGTAACTACGCTGGCAAAAAAATTGGTCAGAATAACAACTCCGGAAAATGTAACTTACCGGCGTATTTACTAAATACGCCGGAGAACTTGAACTCGCGTTCAAGATTTAAAGTCGCCGGAAATTAATTTCGCCGGAAAAGTTAATTTCGCCGGAGAGTCGCTATATTCAAAAGTAAAAACGCTGTATTCATAAAAATTCGCCCAGAAACTTCAAAAACTCATCTAAAACCTTCTGATTTGAGCCGAAACCTCTTTAAATGATATAAAATCACTATGAATCTTTCAAATAATACTAGTCTCAACTCACAATCAGCAAACACATAATTTAAACCTTTTAAAAACAAGATTTTTGAAGAAAAAGTGAATAAAATCAAAAACTCTAAAAGTTTCAAAACTTTTTCAAATAAAAATCAGATTTTTTTTTTTGATGAATTTGAAGATTGTTGAATCCCAAATTCCAGTACCAAGCTCTGATACCAAATTGTAGGATCAAATCGAGCCAAAATCTAATTTTGTTTTAGAAATAAAGATGAACACACTCAAAATCAAGCTTTAAAAACCCTTTGAATGATTTGCAAAAGATAATACAAAAGTAGCCCCCAAATCTTTCTAGAAATGTGTGTCCCCTAAAACCCTAATCATCTCTTTCTATATATAGCCTTTACCATTTTAGGCTAATTACAATTAAGTCCCTAGAGATGATAACTTACTAAAAATAGCACTAAACATGAAAACTCATTAAACAAGATAATAAATATATTTTGACTACTCAAAATATATTTAATTATCCAAAGCATTATAACTATCGAATCTCGAACTTCCACACGCCATATCTTTCTTCGATCTTCCCGTGTCGACTTGCGCGTTGACTTTGACTTGATGGCGTTGACTTTGTTGACTTGATTCGTTGATAACATTAGACTACACGTTTTAGACCCAACAATCTCCCCCTTAGGCTAATGTTATCAAACTCTTGCGTCATCTTTAGAACCGTCAACTTCATGCGTGTTGTAATCTTCAATTTGGCAAGCTTCAGTCTCAATTTTAGACCCAACAATTTTGTTATTTAATTTTTGCCTAGTTAAATGAACGTTGTGGGTGTGTTCCCTATATAACCCTCACGAGACCTCTCGTCCTCCCAAGCTATTGGGGGGTTTAAAAGGGCTTGTTGCATAAGCTAAATGCAACCGTGATTCCTACGAAAGTGAGTTAGGTTTGTTATTGTTGTAAATTATTTTCCACACAAATCAAAGTGAAATAACGTATGGCTTGGTAATAATTCATAAAAGTGGTAGAACTAGGTAACTAACAAATTTTGATGGTTGTGAGAAGCATGCTTCTACACAAGGGTTAAGATTTGTAGGAACATTGTGTTCGTGGGACAACCGCTTTCTTGAAGAGAAGAAGAGCACCCGAGGAATGAGCTCGAAAATCAGGTGCATACGTTTCTTTTTACTTTTGATTTTTAGTTAGCAAATAAGTGGATTGTAAATTGTATATTATTCTTTCGGGGTGAAATTTTTGGGGAAGTTAGTCGTGTCACATCCCTTTTGCATTTAATACTCTAGTTCTTACACATTGAGGACAATATGTACCTCAAGTGTGGGGATGGGGGAGTAGTAAGAATTTTCGATTTTGACCCGTTCATTTAAATACTACACATTGAGGACAATGTTCACCTCAAGTGTGGGGATGGGGGAAAATTTCAAAATTTTTCAAAAATGTCTTGTTTCAAAAGCGGTCTTAAAGCACAAGTAACCAAGTCAACGAGGGATGTCACAACCCATTTGGTCTTTTGTCATGGTCAAGTTCAAATTAATAAGCATAACGGGTATTTAGCGGGTGGTTATTTGGGAATAATTCGCCTAAGGAACTAGCAATTTATGCATATCACATATCATACCCTTATACGTGAGGTTTGAGCCACTTTTATATCATAGATTTACATTTACATGTTTCTTTGTTTGAGTGGACCATTAGTCGCGTATTGTAGAACTTGCAACTTTTGATACGTTTGAGACTATAGACCGAATACAAGCACGAGAATGATTAAGGCATTAGGTAAACCTTTTCTCTTAAAACCATTTATCTATCCTTACCCAAACAAATCCCCTAGTCGCCCATTTTGAGCCTAAACCTTTCGTTTGACCACCCTATAGCCCATAACCGTTAAACTTTTTTTCTTTTAAACCCGTATGATGGAAATTCGATTATAGGAATCGTATTTGTATAGTTGTTTTTGTTTATTTGCATAAAAAATAAAAAAAAATAAAAAATCATGAAAAAGAATTGAAAATCGTTGAAGAAAAACACAAAAAGAAGTGTTGATAGTTGTTGAATAAAAGGCGAATGTTGTTGCCTCATATTTGGTGTTTATAGTTAGTTTTGTTAGAATAGTCATTTGTAATAAAAATCGAATTTTCATCACCTTAGCCACTTTAAAATATCCTAATTCCTACCCTTCGCCTAGCCCCATTACAACCCTTCAAAGACCTTTTGACTTGTGCTTAGTATTCGTGATCAATGGTGGAGAACGATTGAGTTGCAAGCTTATGCGGGTATGTGTTCTAATCGGTTTTGAGTAAATAGTCTTTGAAGTGCTAGTACATTATAAATATTAGCCAATTTATAAGCCGAGTGGAGAGAACATTGTGAGGGATGTGCATAAATTGTTGGTTTCACGGGCGGGTTAATCTTGGGTAACCATTTGTGTATTTGAAATCACATTACCGTTAAATACATTGAAAATTGTAAAGGGTTTGAACTTTAACACGACTTTGGACCCTAACCTTCGTCTCGGGAATGGGGAGTGTATTCGTTGTTCGACCCACGTGAAAGTGAAAAACAGATTTGCTTGAGGGCAAGCAAAAGACAAGTGTGGGGATGTGATACGTGGTTGAAAACCGGTGTTCGTTTATGCTTAAGTTCATGTTTTTACTTAACTTTTTATCTCGAATAGCCTACTTGTAAAAGGGTTTGTGTTTTGCAGGTCTTGTGAAGTTTAAGGAGCTAATTGGGAGCTAAACGGGTCACCGGAGCGAAAACGGAACCACCGGGACGCGAAACGGGTCAACCGGACTCAAGAAATGGAAGAAACAGAAAACCAAACATCTGGGAACCGTCGCCGACGCCCATATGGGCCGTCGCCGATGGTTGGCACAAACTTCCGTCGTCAGGATTGTCCGTAGACAGTAACATTGGCCGTCGGCACCAGATCAACATTTAAGGACCGTCGCCGACGGGGCATCAGGCCGTCGGCGACGGCTCTCCAATATGGTTGCGCGGTTGTTGTTTGTTTTGGGTCAAATAACGAGTCAAAGAGGTTGTTGGGGGATTATTTTCGGGGGTTACACATCTTCTTGAGTTTGAACTTCATCTGGGGAGCCATTATGATCACCATTCACCATCCAATTCCATCATCATAACCTACAACCAAAAATCATCATCATCCATCACACAATCAATTCTTCCAAAACCCTAATTCATCCAATCCATCATCCATCTCACCATCATCATCCATAAACCCTAATCTTCCATCATTCCTTCATCCACCAAGCTTCAAGATGGTTTCCTTCGCATTCCAAACATCCGGTGATCAAGCTTCTTCAACCATGAGCGGCTAATCATCTCGGTTTCACCTCGGTGTAGGTAGTTGTTAATTTTAGGGTTTCGAATTGTTCTTGTTCAACTTAGTGACAATTTGTATTTGGTTTTTGAAACTCTTGATAATAGTATTACATTTGTTGCGAATTCGTGAATTGTCGAGCGATGTTAAAAGTTATGACTTTGCGAAACGGTGATATGTAATTGTGCATTATCATTGTTAGGATTTACTTGTGTTGATTACAAAGTGTCTTTTTGTCCGTTCTTCAGGACGTTGATAGCTAGTAGCACCTAAGTCACGGTACACTAAATCCGTTAATCGAATGCATTTGAGTTGAAACTAAAACTTGTAGAAACCCTTGGTTAACAATTACCGAAACCGGGCGTGATTCCTTTTTATTATTATTGTTCTAGTAACCATTTTCTCGTAATCGTTAATCATTAGTTGTTCATCAATTTAATAAATTCAATTAGTCTAAACTCATATCTCTTAATTAAACAAAAATACAAAAACATTCTAGTAAGCTTCATAAATCGTGACATTTGTTATAATTCATTCGAATCCATACACAAACCACATACTCTTCGTGGTTCGACCCCTCACTACCACTAGCTATTTGTTAAGGGTAATTAGGGCATATAAATATTATCTTTGACCGGAGCACGACACTCCGATCATTAGGACATTGAAGAAAGTGGTTGGGGAGATGAAAATTTTCAATTTTAGTTCTTTCACTTGTATTGTTGGTTATTTTTAAGGTATGTTTTTATATATTTAACATGTAACTAAGCATGAATTAAGTATAAAATGATAGCTCAAGTGTTGTGAATATATAATTAAGTATTTGCATGTATAAAATGAATAAAATCACGTATTTACGACTAATTGTTAATAAAACAAATATGTGTTTGTGCGTGAGATGCATGTATATAAAACAAATATGTATCTTTAATAATATGCATAATCAAGGGATGAATTCTCATAAAATGATCAAGTTTTTATTAAGATCGATGTTGCGAATTACGAAGTTGGAAGTGAAATACGAGTACGATACGGATATGAGTTTCCAAAAATAGGAATATAAATAATCTTTCTAAATAAGGAAGGTTTCAAAAAGCAAAGCGTTACACTATCATCTAATGTGGGATCGTAGCTAATAACATCATCGATTCAGAAAGTCGTTCAAAGTATATTTGAAGATGAAAAGTTTGGGCCGTATTCGAAAATCTCAATTTAATATAAACTAATCAATCACTAAAATTTATGTGGATGTAATTTGGTTAATTATTTTTAGCTAAGTTTAGGAAGTAATTTATTAATTAAAGGGAAAAATCTAGTTGACAAAATTAAACACTAAATGCCACTAACAAAAAGTAAAAAACCAAAAGATAAGCTAAAATAAAGAATTTGGAGATGTCTGGATTAGAACCCGGGTCTCCTTGTTGTTTAAGTAAGGCAGTAACCACTAGTACAAGTGCTCATTTATGTTATCTCTTGATTGAGTGCATATATATTATATCTTGTACACCGTAAATTCTATACAAAATTAAAAGATTTGGGTCCTCGGAGGGTTTGGGCCTTGTACCGTCGTCCTCCACACACCCCCTACGGGCCGGCCCTGAGATGAAGGGACCTCACAACCCAAAAGGAGAAATTATGCAATACGCGATCGGCTTGCCACACATGAATTATTGGTAAGTGATTATTTTTCACCCAACCAAACATATGATTATAGGAGTTTTAGGCGACGTTTTCGTATGAGCCAATGTTTATTTCTAAAAGTAGCAAACGATTTACAAAATAAATATGATTTTTTCCAACAAAAACCCGATGTGTGTGGCGGTATGGGGATTTAGTACGTCGTAAAATGTCACGACCGCAATTAGACAATTGGCTTATAGCACTATTTCCGACATAATAGATAACTATTTAAAAATGTCGTAACGATTGGCGAGGGAAAGTCTTCATTATTTTTGTGAGTATGTCATTCAACTATACTTAAAAAATATTTGAGAAAACCTACGTTTAGTGACATACAACAACTTTTGGAGGTTCATGAAGAACAACATGGTTTCGCTGAGATGGTCTGTAGTTTAGATTATATGAAATGAGAGTGACATGTTTGTCCAACAGCTTGGTGAGGCCAACACACTAGTAGATGGATATCATAAAAAACCAGCTACGACGCTTAAAGCGGTTGAATCACAAGATCTTTGGTTTTGGCGTGCATTCTTTGGTATGGTTGCTTCGAATAATGATTTAAATACTTTTAATCAATCACCCATGTTCAATGACTATATAAACGATGTTGGATCGAAAGCTTCTTTTTTTTGTGTAAACGGAGTAGACTACAAATACGGTTATTATCTAACATATGGAATTTACCCTCGATATATTATGCTTGTAAAACCACTTACACGAGGTACAATGTTAGATGAAAATAGAACGAAGTTTAATCGGGCTCAAATGGCGGCACGAAAAAACATCGAACAAGCTTTTAGTGTTTTGCAGAAAACATGACGCATTCTGAGCATGTCGTGTAGGATTATGGAAAAGTTTAGAGTTAGAAATGTGATATATACGTGCATTATTCTACACAGCATGATTTTGGAGGATGAAGCACGCGCAATTTGCGAGTACTATGGGGAGGAGCGCAACCAAATAATGAGGACACCAGTGATGAAGTGAGGGAATTAAACGAACAGGAAATTTATGACAATCAGATCATTACAACCTTCGAGTGGATGTGGTTGAACACTTTTGGAGTCTTTCGCAAAACGACGATGAAGATGATAATTAAAATATGTAATTTTTTATCAATGTTTTTATTTATTTATGTAATGTTATTTCTTTATTTAATATAAATGCTTTTTAATTTTATTGATTTGTTTTTTTAAGATAAATTAAATAAAAAAGTGGTAGCCATGTGCCGCTCCATGCTCCCTCCCACCTTGTGATTTTTGGGGCGTGAAGGGGGAAATCTCCCTCTGATGACGTTGCTGCCACGTATCGCTTCATGCGTCCTCTTCAAGCCCCTCCACACCGTATAGTTTTAGGTATATCTAGAGGCTTTGCCTCTGTCATTGGGCCACCAACCCTAATGATGACACATTATTTAATGCTATATTCTTTTCTCTCATTATAATATTTTAGGTATTTACCCGTATATTATCTATACTATATTATAATATAATATATTTCATAATAACTTCTTAAATTTTACGTAATACAAGTATGATTGCTTAATTTATAATACATATGTTAAAAGACATTTAGGGTTAAATCTATCTTTTTAACTTTACTTAACTTTTGGTTATTAAACAATAATTACACTTTTACCTCTTATTTTAAACTAGAGTAAACTTCCGTTTTGCTCCCTGTGGTTTGGTCGTTTTAACGGTTTTGCCCCAATCCTTTAAAAATAGTCATTTTACTCCCTGATCTATGAAGTCCTTCATGATTTCACTCCCCGCCCTAAACGTCATCAATTTTAAACGTTAAAACCTGTCACGTGCAAAACACCTGAAGGGCAATTATGTCTTTTCCTAATCCATCCTTTACAGTTCAAGTTTAAAACCCTAAATACATTTATGATAATCCTCTTAACCTATTTCGATACATTATCACCCATTTCGATACATTATCACCCAATTCGAAAACTTTCTCAAACCCTAAACATTCTACAACTTTAAATGCATACAAGATTATCGACGATTGAAGTGCAATGTCAATGTGGTTCGTTCGTCCTAGGGGACAAGAGGTTGATGTAGAGAATATGTATGGTGAGTTTTGTAAACTCTAACACTAGTTATGTATTGAACCGTTTCCATACTGTTAAACTGATAATGGTGGCATTTTGTTATGTTTTTTTTTTCAGTTAACCTTACATTTTTCTCACTCAAGATTCATCATGGGGGATCCTTCACAAAGTTTCCTAGCAGGATGTATGTAAAAGGTCAGGTAGACTATGTTAACTTCGTAGACAAGGATGAATTTCAGTTCAGGAAGTAAGTTATATGATGTTAGAACTAGGGTACTCAGAAAATGAGTTGATTTTTACCATTTCAAACTGTTTGATGAAGATATGAACTCTGGATTGAGGGCTTTAGGAAATGACTCTGATGTGGTTAGCTTTTTGTCTTGTGTGGGTGATCATAAGTTGATGGAATTATATACTGAGCATGGTCAAACGGAGTTGAAACATATTTTATTTCCTTTAATTGTAAAGTTAGGATTCAGGAAATACATCATGATGATGTTTAACCTGTTAGGAATACACAACAAATATTGGCAAGGACTTCTAGGAGTCTAGCATTAGAGTATAATGTAGGTGATGCTGGGACAAGTCGGGTAGTGGATGCTGGAACTAGTCAAACTGAGGTGCTAATTAATCAAACTGATGTGGGAATTAGCCAACCTCATTTAGATCAGAGTCAGGTAGTGGATGTTGGAACTAGTCAAACTGAGGTGCTGGTTAATCAAAATGATGTGGGAATTAGCCAACTTGAATTAGATCAGAGTCAGGTGGTTAATCCTGGTCAGGATAATGCAAATGAGGGTAGTGAGGCTGATGATGAGGGAGATGATGGTAAGGGCAGTGAGGGGAGTGATATTCAGGATAGTGATTATGATCATGAGGGAGATGGTGAGAATAGTGAAGATTGTGAGGACCGTTTTGGTGCTCCCGAATGCTCCGACCGGCTAGTATGACTCCATATTTCGTGCGGAATCTGAGTATGAAGGTGACATGCACAAGAACAAGCTAATTAAACTGGTTTCTATTGATTATTTGAAAGTACAAAACTGTGAAACCAAATGAACAGAGTTTCATTTCTCTAGTCCAAAAGTTACAAATGACAAGACTTGACCCACTATTTATAGACATGCCACATTCGCTAGTACTGACTGGAACGAATGGGCCTTATCTGCGAATGGCACCCTGGGACGGATGGGCCCTTTTGTACGAACTGGCCATTCGTACGAAAGAGTACTATCTATACAATCTCGTCTTGACTTCCATACAATCCTATACAATTAACTACGACTCGATACAATGATCTTATTAACATGATTGACGGAAGCGATAGACATAATGCATTCACATACTCCCCCTTGAACATTGCTGCAGTCAATCTTTATCGTAGCTAATCTTTTTCTTCTGAGTCTTCAAAAGCTTTGACATTTTTGGATCACAGACTCCCCCTTACATCTTGATTCGCATACTCCCTCTTAGCAATCTCCCCTTGCATTAAGCAATCTGTATTTAATAATTTAGAACCACTTGTGAGGACTACTTTTTAGCTTTCTTTCTTGTTGTGACATTGATAATCAAGCTCCCCCTAACAATCAACTTTCTGTAAGATCTCATTATCTTATTTAACAATTAAAGCACTGTTATCTTTATTAACCCTCATAAATAATCAAGTTCAACTTAATGACCTTGATTTATCCAATTATCATCCAAATGCAAATTAATGACCTTGGTTGATGATTTCAAACATTTTTTTAATTTTCATTATAAAATTCAAGTTTTAAATTAATGAACTTGTTATTTTTCTGAGACATGTTCAGCATATTCAGATTTTGAAATTCAGCTTTCCAACATCGGTTGTCGAAACATAAAGTGAAACAAAATCTTTTTGTATTTTACAAACTTTATGCTAAAACATAATCTTTTTGGTTTTTGTCTAAGACTTTAGGTGTGTTTACTAAAATGAATAACAACATATTTACAAGTATATTTTTGTTGTGTTTGCGTCAAAGGATCATATCAGTTTTTGACATATCACATGCACTGTTGATCTAAATAAACTTTAAGTTTTAAACAGTTCACTTAGATTATCAATATACTGATCCACTTAAATCTTCACACAAACTTCAATTGATTCAAGATACGAGATTAGTGTTTTAAGAACTAACTTAAACGTGTGTCCTACCTCAGAATATACTCCCGTATCAAGATTCCCTAGATTCAGTCTTACAGGCGAATATACCTAAATGATATATGTCTCTAGGTTAGTGCGAGGCCTTGAGAGCTCAGGTTAGAACTACCGTTCAGACAAAGAGATGAAGGCTCGACTTAAAGGTATGTTCCACTTAGGAATCTTCTAAGCATATGCACTTGATATATCTTTTGATATTCTCAATTTTTATGCAGTGTAGGGGGTTTAAGCGCAAAAGCATTTTACAAGGTCTAGGCCATTGCTGACGCAAAATCAGAAGACCAAGTATAATACCCCAGATATCAATAAGTATAAAGACCTAATATCTCAGAATCAGACAATATCTCAAACGGAATTTCGGAGTAGTAAGTCTATATATCCGAGAGATATTCCCCACAAAATAAGAAAGTTACCGATTTAGGTTTATATCTCGAAATCAATCTACTGAGTGTGTAAAAACCTACTGGCATATCATCAGTAAGTCCGTTTATCACTTTTTATCTTTCCATTTCTTTAGCATGCTGTGACCGTCTACTGATGTACTATCATTTCCTCTTTTTACACTAACTCTTTTAACTTTTTCATGTTTTTTGTACTTTTTAAAATTTCAAATGTTTATGAATTTTTAATATTTTTACTCCCCCTAAAATCCAAAACATTTAAAAAAAAAATTGACAAACCGATGCAGACAACTTCATTTAGCCATCTGTTTCTGCTTTACAACCTCTCTTTAGCCTTTTTCACCCCCCATGATCACAAAACATTGATATTTTACATTTTGACAACCATTTTCAATTTTTGTTTTTATCATGTTTTGTTTGTTCAGCCATGAGGGTTCGGCATATTCCTTTTCAATTTTTGAAAATGTTAACAATTTTAACTCAATCACATCCTATTTTAACCACAAACACAGGATTTCTACTCATGTGTCAGGCTGTTCCATTGACTATATTATAACTTGAAATGTCCTCCTAAGCACCAGTACAATCACAAACTCAATCACTTGAACAATGCAACTCATGCCTGCTTGACCTTGGGCATTTTGACACAGTAAGAATCATTCAGTTTTGGAAAATCTTTTTCACTTTTCACAAAAATTTCTTGTTTCTTGACTTCAACTTTCTTGGTTGCGTCAAGTTTCTTCTTCTCACCATCAGAAGTAACTTTCTGTTTCACCACCCAAGTTTGTCCATTTGAAACATTCTTTATATAAAATGATGAGTCACTTTGAATGTTTTCTTTTGACAAATCATTCTTTTGTTTCCAATTTTGTTTTGGTTCAAACTTGGTTGTTGTAGTTTTAACAGCTTCTGATTTTTCCTTCTTTTTCTCAACAGAAACAGGCTTCAGATTTTGTGGATATTTTCGACTAGTGTGTCCAACTTGTTTACATTTAAAACATGTTTTCTTTGAAACATCATTGGCCTGTTGTTGTTGTTTCTTTTGAGCATAGAATTCCTCATTAGTCTGTTGACTAAATTGAATTTCTTTCTCCTTTTCTGAACTTGTTCCGTGAACGAAGTTCATCTTTTTCTGAAAATTTGACTTTTCAAACCTTTTCTTTTGATTCTTTTTCTTTTTATAGCCCAAACCAACTTTTATATTTTTCTTTTGATAACTTGAATTTCCTGGTTTGTTATAAAAATATTTCTTGCCCTTCAAATTTCCTGTTTTTCCAGCAAGTGTATCAATTTCTGACTTTCAACTTCCACCAGTTTAAACACTTTTTCAATCTTTTCCAGAATCACATTTTGAATCGGAAATTCATCACCTGAAAACAATTTGTCAGATCCAATCATTTGATATGCCAAATATTATAGGATCATCATTCGTTTTTGTTTCAGATTCAGACTTTGAATTTTTTAAATAATTTTTGTAAAAACTCTCTTCATCTTCATCCTGTGATTTGGAAATATCATTTTTGGTGGAATCATTTTGATTTTCTTCTTTCAAAACTTCTTCAACCACATTTCTTACCACCTCTGATTAACTAACATTTAATTTGGTGTAAGTCACATCAATATTATCAGGAAATTGCTCAACATTATCTATTGCCTTTTTCACCTTCTCACCATCATAAAAAGTATAATTTCCTTCCATTGGTGGTGGAACCTGATGATATTCTGACCCAATACCCTTTTTAAGATTTGTCTTTTCAGAGTCATTCTCATCTGGTGTAATATTGAAAATACATTCAAGAATATATGAAGAAGCATGAGACCTTTGTAATTTATTATTCTTCTTTTCTTTTTCAGCCAATTCACGTTTTAGCACAGAAACTTGATCAAGTTACCATCAATTGTTTGTCTTTATAATTGGCTTCAAGAAATCTTTTTGTCTCAGCATATTTTAAATTTCTTTGTTCCATATATTTAAAACTTTCCTTCATTTTATCATATGCTTCCTTCATTCCGGATGTGAATATTTCATCACATCGTATTCTTTTTGCAACTCTTGAATATTATTTTCTTTCTGAATACATTCGTTGCATGTTGCTGAACATTTTTGCTTTAAAATTTCATTTTCTTTTTCAAAAACATTGCATTTTTTGTCAGCTCATCTTCTTTCTGTTTCAAAATTTTCTCTTTTTCAAGAACTTCTTTGCATTTTCGTACTAGAAACAGTTCTTTTTTCTCAAACTCTGAATGAGTTTGATTTGGATACTCTTCAAACTCAACTGCTTCTTTGCATTTTTTATCAACAAATTCTTCTTTTTGAGCAACTTCGACATATGTTTTGTTTAAAAAATCTTCTTTTTTCTAAAGTACTGTGTGTTTTTGTTTGAAAAACTCTTCATTTTCCGCACAGACTTCACATGGTATTATTTCGAACTTACTCTCAGTTTTACCATTTTCATCATCATCATCATCAATTATCTGAGCTCCCATTGCTTGATCTTCTTTCATCTTCTTTTTTTTGTCTCTTTCTTCCCTGCCAATTCCAATGCTATTGTAGTACATATCTACAAGATTATTATAAATTTCATCAGCTACAGAAACATTAGAATTTTTAAGGACTTCATCACCACAATACTCTTCTTCATTAACCGTCTCTTGAGTTTCTTCTATAATTTCTGCCATCATTGCTCGTCCGCCAGGTTTAGAAAATATGTTGTTCCAGTTGAATCCCTCATCTTCATGTATGACGCCCAATGCTTATTTCTTGATTTTGATGATCCAACATCTATCTGTGGTTTATGATATATTGCTTGTTTATAAAAATCACTAACCAGATTGATATTATCTTGATTTTCTTGACCTGTATATTCTCTTTTGAAATGCCCTTTTCGTTTGCACTTGAAACATGTCACTTTTGACTTGTTAAAGCCCAGCTTAGCATCAGACGCCAAGAAACACTGTCTCCCTGTGATCTCAGTAAATCTCTATGCTCGTCTCATAATGCTCGCCATATTCCACATGATGTCCATTAGCTCCATCTCTTCTGGATCAACCTGGTTATAGTCCTCCTTTGTCATATTATAGTTTCCAATTTTTCCAGCTAAGAGACTATCATATGATTCAAGAACTGATCCCAGAAATGCCATCTTTTGTTTCACTGTGGATTCATTCATACTTTAAGCATTTTGCAGATTTACCGTGACATTGCATTGTAGCACATGCGACTGATTGTTTCTTTGATTGAATTTAAGTTTGATCCTTGTGTTGATTTTGAATTTGGAGTTAAAAATTTTGAATCACTGCTTGAAAACATTCCAAATTCACTACCGCTTGAATTGCTGTTTGTTGAAAAGCCAGAAAAACCAGATGACTTTTCTGCACTACATGTTGTCTGTACTTTTTGACTCTGATTATTTGATAAACCACCACTTCTGTAGTACAGACTTACATCTTGCTGTTCATTCTTTACATTCCTGCTTTTCTCAATTCTAACTCGTGTGCTTCCAGTTTTTTAATTAACTTGTTAAAACTAATGGTCTCAATTTCCATATTGTTTCTCATGATCAAGATAAACGTAGACCAATCATTTTCTTTTGGAAATGCATCAACGAGCTTGTCAATCATATCTTCTCGATTCTTTTCTATCCCTAGCAATTTTAATTCTTTGATCAAATAACAGTATCTTTCTATCAATTAATTCACTGTTTCGCCTTTTAGACTTGTGAATTTTTCAAATTCTTTTTTCATTAAGGCTCTTTTTATTTTCATTACTTGCTCATTTCCTTTATTTTATGTTTCAATGCAATCTAGATTGTATAAGCAGTTCTATTATGTTGTAACAATGATAGGATACTGTCTTTCACTGATTGTTGCAGAAAATTTATCATTTTCTTTTCATACTTGAATTTTTCTTTTTCTTGTTCATTGTATTCTATCAGTGATTTCTTTGACCATTATCATCTAAAGGTTCATCATATTCTCTCAAGACTGCATACCAACACCTCATATGATAACCTTGAACCCAATCAGCAAACCACTCTTCCCATTTTCTATAATCATCTAAGTTCATTAACCTAGGTGGTTTAGATGATGTTCCATCTTCGTTTTCAAAATTTAAAGTCTGAGCCACCCAATCTGGCATGGTTGCAAATGCATTATAAAATTCAGAATTCATGTTCAACACCTGCAAAAATCAACAAACGATTAAACAACTTTGATAATGAATAAGATATATCACTTTTGTGCAAATGAGAAGGTCACTTCGTGCGAATTGGACACCAATCCCTTTCGTACGAACTGGCTTGGTCAGATCCGTGCGAATGTAACAGATAAAGACAAGTCAACAACAAAATGTGCAGATTCGTGCGAACTGAACTTGTCCAATTCGTACGAATCTATCTTGACTATCTCGGATGACTGTGAAACCTCAAGTTACTTTTTTCATGGTTTTTCTAAGAATTTTCAATTATTTAGTTTGAATTTTAATCTGATTCTTTCAGGAATTGATTAAAACTTGTTTTTGCACAACATATCCAAAATTTAGAAAATTGTGTCCATGAATTCGGCGTTAATTTTGCGTTTTAAGTTTGAAGAAGATGAGTAGAAGAAAAGTGAGTAGAAAGAAGATGTAATCAGATTCAAATTTGCTTAATTCTTGTGTTCTCAGTCCTTGAAACCGGTCTCCAAGCTCTGATACCACTTTTAAGGACCGTTTTGGTGCTCCTGAATGCTCCGACTGGCTAGTATGACTCCATATTTCATGCGGAATCCGTGTATGAAGGTGACATGCACAAGAACAAGCTAATTAAACTGGTTTCTATTGATTATTTGAAAGTACAAAACCGTGAAACCAAATGTACAGAGTTTCCTCTCTCTAGTCCAAAAGTTACAAATGCCAAGACTTGACCCACTATTTATAGACATGCCACATTCCTAGTACTGACTGGAACGAATGGGCCTTATCTGCAAATGGTACCCTGGGACGGATGGGCCCTTTTGTACGAACTGGCCATTCGTACGAAAGAGTACTATCTATACAATCTCATCTTGACTACCATACAATCCCTATACAGTTAACTACAACTCGATACAATGACAATTATTAACATGATTGACGAAAGCAATAGACATAATGCATTCACAAAGATGATGATCAGGACAAGATCCGTGAAGCTTTGTACTGTTTCATGGTTAGCAAAGGAGATAGAACCTACAGTTGCAGTGAATCCTTTTGTTCCTCTAAAAGCACTGCAACATACTTTCCAAAGGAAACATCAGATATCAGTTTCTTTACAGAAGATGTTCAAGGCAAAATACATTGCAAAACAGAAGATAGAGGGGGACTACATGGCTTAGTATGCAATTCTAAGGGACTATTGTGAAGAACTCATAAGGTCAAACCTAGGAACAACAGTGACAATTGATGTAGAGGGTGAACCTAATCCTAATAGCCCAACAAGACAATTTAGAAGGATCTACATATGTGTATGTGGTGTGAAGGAAGTCTTTAAGGTTTGTGGAAGACCACTATTGGGTTTGGATGGAGCCTTCATGAAAGGTCCTTTCCCAGGACAAGTGTTAAGATCGGTAGGCCTAGACTCCAACAATTGAATGTATAATGTGGCCTATGCCTTGGTTGAAGCTGAAACAAAAAGTTCATGGGTTTGGTTATTGGAATGTCTGGGACATGACTTAGATCTTCAGAAAGATTCATACTTCACATTTATCACTGATAGGCAGAAGGTAACTTTAATTGTCATTTTGTAACATTAATTGTCATTTTGTAAATTAACTGTCATTGTTTTAGGGCCTCATTCCAGCCATACAACAGGTGTTTCCATATGCAGAACACAGGTTCTGTTTGAAACATGTGCATGAAAACATGAAGTCTAGGTGGAAGGGTGAACTGTATAAGAATTTGTTATGGAAATGTGCATCTTCAACTACTATAGCTTACCTTGAACAAGAAATGATGGAGGTTCTAGGCACTGATGAGGGTTTATATCAATGGCTTAGGGAGAGTCCACCTGTTCACTGGACAAGAGCCTATTTTAGTGGTATATCAATTATAACTTCAATTGTAAATAATGTATGTCAATTGTAACTTCAATTAGTAATGTATGTCATTTGTAACTTGTGTTATGCTGGTAGGGCTATAAGTGATGTGCTTCTTAACAACTTTTGTGAAGTCTTCAACAGACAATTGGTTGAAGGAAGGGACAAGCCAGTCATAACATGCTTGGAGTATATTAGAGAGTATTTGATGAGGAGGAATGTTCCTGTGCACATAATGATTTCAAAGAGTGAAGGTCACTTAACACCAAAGGCTACTGAGATTTTTGAGAAGATAAAGGAGAAGGCTGCAGATATGAGTGTCCATTGGAATGTTGTGGACAAGTATCAGGTTAAAAGGAATTCATTGGAACAATATGTTGTTAACATGGCTGACAAAACCTGCTCTTGCAGAAGGTGGGAACTAACTGGTATGCCTTGTAAGCATGTTATGGCAGTTATATGAGATATGGCTGCACATGGAATAGAAGTGGAGGTTCCAGAGAAATGGGTTTCAAAAGTCTATTGGTTAGAAACTTGGAAGAAGGTCTATGCCCACACGGTGGACCCAATCAATGGTAGGAACATGTGGTTACCATCTGCTTGTCCAACAACCCTTGTACCACCCAAGCACTATAAGAAAGTTGGCAGGCCAAGAAAGAAGAGGAAGAAAAGTGCAGAAGAGTTGAATGAACAAGCATCTAAGCAAGGGAAGCTATCTAGAGTTGGTCAAACTGTGACGTGCACACAAGTGTGGTGGGAAGGGGCATAATCAAAGGTCTTGCAAGGGAACTGCAGATGGGTCTCAGGCCAATGCTTAAGTTCTAGATGTTTGTGGTTAGGTTTTTAATGATTTAACTATGTATGTCAAAACAATGATCCTCTTTTGCTGACATTATGACTGTGTTTTGTATGGCCTGAATTTTGATGTTTCTTATTGTTATGGCCTAGTTGTTATGTCAATGACAATGCTATGGTTGGTTTTTATGTTATTACTTGTTAATTTTTCAGTCTAGGTTTGTTTATGGTCTTGTATACTATAGGTTTTTTTGGTTTGATTTGCCGACAAACGGCTGCAAATTGTTATGATGTTGAAATTGTCCAAAAGGTGTCAAATGGTCTTGTTGTTTTAATAGGTTTGTTTCTTTTGATTTGCCGACAAACGAATACAAACAAAAGGCCAAACAAATGGGTGTATGAATTGGTCGTAAATTTGTCATCATCAAAAACAAATTTCGAGGGTGTCAAAAACAACATATCAAACCAAACTCAACATTTTCCAAACAAATAAACTGGTTTTCATTACAATTCCAAAAAAAAATATCCAACATATATTCTTCCATAACAAACCTACCATATCAATATTACGTTATACCATACTTGTTATTCACTTTTACAACATATCTAGGTCATTTTTTAAGAAAAAAAAAGATGCAAAACATCCATGGCAACCCTAACAGAACTTTCAGCTTCACCTTCATGTTTTCTTTTGCAGCAGTTCTAGCAATGGCTTCATTCCTGTTACACCTCTCCAACAAACCAGGTATAATCTCAGTTGATCGTCGACACATGGGCGGATCTGACCATTTCACGGACCCATGTAGAGCACATCGATAGACCCTCCTTCCTGGATTAGTTCGAGTCCAAGATATCACATACGAGGTTGGAGATCCACAAGCACAATGGAAGTTTGCCATGGATCTTGTTAGGGTTCTTTTATGCGAATGGGGAAGAAGATGGAATGGGGAAGCAGATAGAGTGGCTTGTTAGGGTTTTAAAAGGTAATTCATTAATATAGGTTAGGAAAAAACATAATTGCTCATCAGGTGTTTTGCACGTGACATCCTTTAACATTTAAAATGGATGACGTTTAGGGGCGGGGAGTGAAATCATGAAAGGCTTCATAGATCAGGGAGTAAACTGGCTATTTTTAAAGGATTGGGGCAAAACCGTTAAAACGACCAAACCACATGGAGCAAAACGCAAGTTTACTCTTTAAACTAACTATCCCTATATTTTTTAAACGGTTATAACTTTTTTCATACGTTAATCCTTTTTTTAATTATACCATAAAAACAAGCATTTTATTCTCTTTAATTTGACTACAATATTGTTAGAGTTTTTTTTAAGTTAACAAAAATTTATATGTTACGTGTTTGACACTGTCTATGTGTGAACAATAACCAAAACCGAACTAAAAACAGGTGAAATCGAAAACCGAATTAATCGAAATCTAATTAACCAAAAATCGATTTAACCAAAATAAGTTATCTACTTTTTTATACCCTCGGTCAACCAAAATCAACCGAACTAAACCATTCATATTTTCATATATTTCATGTTTTATACCTCCATTTAACTTATTTAATATTTTATACCTCCATTTTATATATTTTTAATCAATAATATTAGCCCAAGTATGGTTTTGGTTATTAACGGGATTAAACCCAATGAAACCGTAAACCAACGATCTAGCCGAATAAACCAAAGTGTTTAATTGAAAATTGATTGGTTAATAAAATAGATCAACCGGTGACTTCGATTTCGGTCGAAGCTAACAACCAAACGTAAGCGAATCGTGCACACCCCTAACACTGTTTGTGTTACCCGTCGTATCACACGCAACCACTCTTCTAATATATACATATAACTAGAAGTATTCTAGAAAAAAATATATGATTACCAAAAACTAGTACAATTAAAAAAAACAACAGTCAAGATTAAGCAAAACCAGTGGTTTAAAAATCGCTTAAAAATTATGTGAAAAATTTATAATACATCTCATAAACGTTGTACATAATCAATTAAAACCTCTCTAAATAATGGTGTCATAATAAATAATGACATAAATCCACCTCTCTAATTAATGGTGTCATACTAATAAATAATGACATAAATCCACTATAAGTAAATACACTGGTTACGGAAACCGCTGTACGTCAATTGTTTTTCAATAAAAATTAAAATTATCACAAAATTAAAAAAAATTTTGAAAAATCATAAATTTTCTAATTATGTAAAAGATGCAAAAACAATAACAAAAATCCAAGATTAGTGCACAAAAATCCAAGCTCAGATGGAGCGGTGCCGAAAGCCCATAATCGGGGCGGATTCCGAGTTTGCTGTTACGTCGGGTTTTGATATCTCGCTTGCTTGTGATATTTTAATTGCTTCTATTGATGCTAAATTTCTTGATACGCATGCTAGGTTTGGTTTGGTTAAAATTGTTTTTATTATTATGTTGATTTTGGTGTAAAAAGTTGAAACCCTAGAATTTGTTCTGACTGAACTGTTAGTTATAAGCTGAATTATGCATATGTTTATTGATTTAAGATCTAATTGGGTTTAAATTGTTTAGGTATTGGTCAATTTTTCAGGTAAATTAAGTAGAGGTCAACTGTTTTTTATGGTTAACATGGTTTTATGTTACATATTAATAGTTGTAATTCAATAAATGAGGGGTTAAAGTGTCAATTTAGTTAAAGTGTAGTATGGGTCATTTCTGTAAGAGTGTGAAAGTTAGAGGGTCAATGGGTAGAATAGTTAGTTAGCAGTTGAGGTCATTATATGTTGGTTGTAACCACTGATTGTGTATCGTTAATGAATTGACTGTTTTCCCTCTTCTACGATTCTACTCAATTTCTTATCTTAACATTGGTATCAGAGCTAACGATCCTTATCGGAAGCTCAGATTCCATTCAAACACTCATTCCGATCAACTTTTCATTCAAAATCATTCTTAGTTCGTTCAATTTCGCTTAAAATTGTTCAATCAATCATCAATTCCGTTCGATTCAATTCAGTAATTGATCTTTGTTCGATCAATACCTTCGATTTGATTACGTCATTTCGATTCTTGGAACTTTCTTTCCGGTTTTAATTTTGACCTAATTCGTGTATATGCTTACTCGCCAATAGGAAATGGACAAATTAGAAAAGTTAGCTCAAACAAATGCGACTGTGATTGAGTATCAGCAAGCAATTTTAGATCAAAACTCGAAAGCCATTAGGTTGTTGCAAATCAGTGTAACTTCGTTAGTCAATCAAATGGCTGAAATCAATAACAAATTGGGCAATGAAAGAATCAATAACCATCAAGAACATAGATTGGTTCGTACTGGTAGATTGGATTTCCCAAAATTCAATGGGGATGAAGTTGAAGGATGGATTATAAGATGCAATCATTTCTTCGTAGTTGATAAAACCCCTGAAAGTGCAAAAGTTCATTATGCTGTCATCAATTTAAAGGGTGCAACTTTGGAGTGGCATCAAGGGTTTGTAGATAGTCAAGATAGGGATGTGGAGGATATTCCATGGGATGAGTATTCTAGGTCTGCTGTTACAAGATTTTCTCAAAGGTTGTCTGAAGATGCTATGGAAGAACTCAAAAATCTTAATCAAACAGGTTCTCTTTCTGAATACACAAAGGAGTTTGATTCTTTGCTTAATAGAGTTAAATTGAATGATGAGTATGCTGCCAGTTTGTATGTTGGGGGGTTAAAACCTAAAATCAGATGTTTAGTCAAGATTTTTAAACCAAGAACCATGAGAGATGCTATTGCTGTGGCTAAGCAGCAAACTGTGGTTTATACAACCTTGTTTGGAGAAAAAAGATATTAAGAAGGTCAACTTGAATCAATACGTGAATCCTACAAATAGTAATTGAGTTTTTAATACTAACACCAAGAATTTTCCTACCACTAGTAACAACTTGGCTTTATTACCTACACCTCCAAACAATAAGATGCTCAAAAATGTTAAGAAGGTTCCTGCTAAGATAGCTGAAGAAAAGAGAGCAAAAGGAGAGTGTTTTTGGTGCAGTAAGAAGTACTCACCCACTCATGATTGCAAATTTAAAGATTTGTACATATTGGAAATACATGATGATGATGAAATGGTTGGTAATAATGAAGAAGAAATAGTGGAAGACTTGGAAAATGCAGCTCAGTTGTCTGTGTATGTAATGAATGGTTGTCTGTGTATGTAATGAATGGTGTTAGTTCTTATTCAACTATGAGAGTGGTTGGTACTATAGGCACTAGATAGATTCAGATTTTGATTGATTCTAGTTCTACTCATAATTTTGTTAATTCCATATTGGCATTAAGGATGAATTGTTTTACTAAAGAGGTACCCGTGATGAAAGTATTAGTAGCCAATGGTAAAGAACTTGATTGTAATCAATTATGTCAAGATTTTCAGTGGCTGATGCAAGGAGTGTGGTTCAAAACAAATGTCTTACTTCTGCCCTTGGGAAATTATGATATGGTGTTAGGAATACAATGGCTGCAATCACTGAATGACATTGTTTGGAATTTTAAAAACCTTACTATGCAGTTCAAGGTTGATAACAAGGTGGTAGAATTGAAGGGAGTTAGTAAGAATAATATTTCTCTATGCTCTTTAGAGAAATTTTCTCATATGTGTCACAAGGATGAATCTATGGTTCAATTACAATTGTTCAGTTTACAAGAAGGGACAAAAGGGTCATTTCAACATCATGCTACTGTTGTTAGGAATGCAGCAAATGAAGATGTAGATGCCCTGTTGCAGAAATATGAAGATGTGTTTAAGGTACCTGATTGTTTACCTCCTGTCAGAAGTTGTGATTATAGGATCCAGTTGATTGATGAAGCTGTTACAATCAATCAAAGGGCCTATAGATATCCAAGGGGTCAAAAGGATATTGTTGAGAAAATAGTACAAGAAATGTTAGACATGGGAATTGTGAGGCATAGTGTAAGTTCTTTTCCTTCACCTGTAGTCCTTGTTAAAAAGAAAGATGGAACTTGGAGGTTATGTGTGGACTACAGGAAATTAAATGAGCAAACAGTCAAAAACATATTTCCAATTCCATTAATCGAGGAGTTATTAGAAGAATTGGGTGGTGCTGTGGTATTCTCCAAATTAGATCTAAGATCTGGGTACCACCAGATTAGGATGCATGAGAAGGATGTACACAAAATAGCTTTTAGAACTCACCAAGGTTTATTTGAATTTTTGGTACTTCCTTTTGGGTTGAGTAATGCACCTGCAACATTTCAAGGATTAATGAACTTAGTTTTTCAAAAACTGTTGAGGAAATCTGTCTTAATTTTCTTTGATGATGTGCTGGTATACAGTAAGAACATGCAGCAACATATTAAAGACTTGGAAGTAGTGCTACAGTTGTTCAGAGATAACCAGCTATATGCAAAAAAATCCAAGTGTAGTTTTGCAGGGTCAACCATTGAATACTTGGGCCATGTCATATTTAAAGATGGTGTGTCAACAAACCCTTCAAAGATTGAGGCAGTAAAACAGTGGCCAACTCCAACCATTGTGAAGCAATTGAGAGGTTTCTTAGGTCTTATTGGCTATTATAGGAGATTTGTATCTTCCTATGGATTAATTGCAAAAGCATTAACCAACCTACTACAAAAGGATACTTTTAAATGGTCTACTGAAGCACAAAAAGCTTTTGACACTTTGAAATTAGCAATGATTCAAGCTCCTGTTTTGGCATTACCTGATTGGTCACAGGAGTTTATTGTGGAAACGAATGCTAGTTCAAAAGGTTTGGGAGCAGTGCTGATGCAAGAGAATCATCCTATTGCATATGTAAGTAAGGCTTTTTCTGCAAAGCAGTGCACTTTATCTGTTTATGAAAAAGAATTGATGGCCATTTTTTTAGCTGTGAAGCATTGACATAAATATCTTATTCTTAAACATTTTACAATAAGAACTGGTCAGAAGAGTTTGAAGCATTTACTGGAACAAAAAATTACTACACCTCTTCAACACACTTGGTTGAGCAAGTTAATGGGATATGATTACCACATTGTGTATAAGAAAGGGCTGGAAAATTCAGCTGCTGATGCACTATCTCGAGTGCATAGTTCTTCTGTGTTCTTTATGGCTGTGTCTTCATATGATCCATTGTTATTGGCAAGAATTAAAAGTCATTGGGAACATGATTTGCAAGCTCAGAATTTGATTGAGAGATTATCTTAGGTGGAAGTCATTAAACATATGAAGTGCGATGGGGAGTTATTAACAAGAAAGTTAAAACTTTGGATTGGAAAAGATGATGCTTTAAGGAAAGAGATTCTAATGATATGTCATTCATCAGTAGTGGGTGGTCATTCAGGCCACTTTACAGAGGTTTCAGAATCTTTTTTATTGGAAAAGGGCGGATAAGGATATTAAACAATGGGTAAAAGCTTGTGAGGTTTGTCTTAAAGTTAAATATGAAACCATAGCGACTCCGGGGTTATTGTCACCTTTACCCATTCCACAATCAGTATTCACAGACATTTCTATGGATTTTATTACTGGGCTTCCAAAATCTAAGGGCAAAGATGTCATTTTGGTGGTCATTGACAGATTGAGAAAATATGGACACTTCATTCCATTGCATCATCCTTTCTCTGTTGTTCAATTGGCTCAAGTAATGTTAGACAACATTTTCAAATTGCATGGGTGTCCAGTGACTATTGTTTCAGATAGGATTCTATCTTTATGAGTCTTTTTTGGAAGGAGTTCTTAAAACTGCAGGGTATAGATCAAGCTCTATCCACTGCATACCATCCTCAATCAGATGGTCAAACAGAGGTTCTTAACAGATGTTTGGAGACTTATTTGAGGTGTATGGCCATGGCTGAACCTCATACTTGGCCATAGTGGTTATCTCTTGCTGAATGGTGGTATAATACCACTTGGCATTCTGCCATTCGGATGTCACCTTCAAGGCGTTATATGGTATGGATCCTCTAATTCATCTACCTTATATTCCTAATTCTACTACAGTGGATACTTTGGATACTTGGTTGAATACAAGAGACTGTATGATTGCTACCTTAAAACAGTCCTTGGAAAGAGCAAGAAACAGAATGAAACAATTTGCTGATCTTAAGAGAAGTGAAAGGAGCTTTGAAGTTGGTGATTGGGTTCTTCTTAAACTACAACTTTATGTTCAAACCTCTTTAAGATTACACAAGTATTCAAAGATTTCTCAGAAGTACTTTGGGCCTTTCAAAGTAGTTAACAAGGTTGGTGAGGCTGCTTATACTTTGGATCTTCCCTCTAGTTGTCAATTGCATCCAACATTCCATGTTTCTCTTCTTAAAAAAGCTGCTAGTCCACCTGAACAACAAGCTTCATTGCTTACTTCTTCTGTACAATCATTGCGGCCTTTGGCTATCATTGACAGGAAATTAGCTAACAGTGGGAATAGAGCTATTGTTAAGTTTCTGGTACAATGGAAGGATTTACCACTGCATGATGCTACTTGGGTTAAAGCTGATGACTTTTTACTTCAATATCCTGAATTTCCAACAGATTCTTAAGGCCAAGAATGTTTAAAGGGGGGAGTTTTGTTACATATTAATAGTTGTAATTCAATAAATGAGGGGCTAAAGTGTCAATTTAGTTAAAGTGTAGTATGGGTCATTTCTGTAAGAGTGTGAAAGTTAGAGGGTCAAAGGGTAGAATAGTTAGTTAGCAGTTGAGGTCGTTATATGTTGATTGTAACCACTGATTGTGTATCGATAATGAATTGACTGTTTTCCCTCTTCTACGATTCTACTCAATTTCTTATCTTAACATTTTACAAGTGAATAAATAAATTAATTTCACTTTGCTGTTGTTTCCCATGTTTTTTTTTTTGAATTAGATATTGATTTTGGTGGTGATGGCAGCAGGTGATGTGAGGTGGATGGTGGTGGTGGTGGTGGTGGTGATAGTAGATGGTGGATGTTGGTGGTAAATAGGAGAGAGAGAGAGAGAGAGAGAGAGGTGAGAGATATATCTAATTTTTTATTTTTAATATTTTTAATGGTTAGGTATATAATTTATCTACACAACTAGTCCCTGAAAAGTGAAATGACAATAATACCCTCATGTGCAAGTCACATTACCAAATTTAACAGAAAAATCTATCTGGGTTAGGGCTAAAGGACATAACGTGCAAGATCTTAAAACATTAAGTACAAGACTCGTCAATTTGAAAGATAAAAGACACCGACGAAAATTCACTACAAAGATAAAAGACAAAATTTGAAATTCACTCTAAATATATATATTAATACAAAATGATTTTTTTTTACATTTCCGTGAACATTTTCACGTTTTTTCACGTTTAGTCCCCACCTTTTGGAAATAACAGGTATGCTCCCTATGGTTTGTCATTTTGTTACTCGGATAGTCCCGTGACATTTACTCAGGGGACTATCCGAGTAACAAAATGACAAACCATAGGAAGCATACCTGCTATTTCCAAACTAACTGACATCTACTCAGGGACTATCCGAGTAACAAAATAACAAACCGTAGGGAGCATACCTGCTATTTTCAAAAGGTGGGGACTAAACGTGAAAAAACGTGAAACCACAGGGACCATCCGTGCAATTAACTCTAATTACTATATTTTTTTCTCCATTCCACTTGCTTGACCCATTCTATTCATGTTCGACCTGCTCTTTTTCATGTTTGGTCTGGTCATGTCCCCGCACTTGTTCAAATTTTTCGAAATTAGATGTTTTGTTGTGTCTCTTGTATTGGGTTTTGTACTATAGGTAGTGGTAGTAGCTACAATTTGAACATGGGTAGAGACAGAGATGAAAGCAATCAACCAAACTCTAAAAAAGATTTGTAAAATAAAAAAAAAATGCTTGCCAAGTCAAATTAAATTCTACATAATCGTAATCTTTATTTATCACATCCAAATAATTCAAACACTAAACAATTCTACCTTCAAAACCTTACTAAGATAGTTGTCTTTTGACACCATAAACACCACAGTAGTGGATAGACTAAAAAGTAGTAAAAAAGATTAAATAAACAAAAAAAGGAAGTAAAGATTCCTAATATTTTCAACTTGATCTTCTTTGAAGGACAAAATTGCAGGCTTGTTTAAACTTAAGCATAAGTTTTATATTATTCAACATAGCATACGAATTACATTCGGGTCGTATTATTGGCACACCTTGGGAAATTCAATCGACACCTTCAATATCGTATAGGCCTATACGATGCGTATTAAGGCTTGCTCAAACTTCTAGGTCAGTCAAAGGCTGACAATGTCCCATTCTAAAAAGTAATACGCATCGTATAGGCCTATACGATGCGTATTGGTGGTGTCGATTTAATTTTCCAAGGTAGCTTTCTGTCACGCGGGCGAAGAAGCAACATTGACAGATAACGATAACGATAACGAAGCCTAACATTGACAGGACAGTGAATTATATTAATAAGGTTTGGCCTCTCGGTTGGACGGTGTCTGACGATGGTAAGCTCTGGCTCCAAAAGGGTTGGCATGAGTTCCATAAGCATTATTGATTAAAGTTTAGACATTTGTTAGTCTTCAAACATCTAGGAAAATCTAAATTTCTTGTTCCTCAGACTCACGACAACCTCACTGGTAACAAACTGTTACTGCTAGTGGTCTTCTTTCATGTTTCCCAAAATAATTTGAAGGCTCACAAATTTCAATATCATTTTGGTGATTTTCCGGGTGTTTGTAACCTTCGTCTGATTCTGAAGACGATAATGTTGGACTCTGTATGCCCAAGACACATATTAAATTGATGTGGCTAGTACGTTATGATCCAAGTTGGGTCATACCCAATAACAAGCTAGACAAACACTTATAATATTTATTTATAATATGATCAAACAAATAAATATTAACACTTATAATATTTAGAAATCGGTTTTCTAAATAATTGCACTTGACAAACTAATAAATTATATGGATAATTTATTTCGAGAGAATATTTTATTTTGTTATTTAATGGGTTAAATAACATAATAAAAGTAGTATAAGTCTTATAACATGTGATGTTATAATTTTATAAAAGTTATAAAATTATATAAGACTTCAATTATTATTAAAAGAAATTTTTGAATTTTTTTTTTAAATAAAATCTAGGCCATCAACCCCCCCCCCCCCCCCATGATCTTTCCAAAACAAGGGTGGTCCAATAGCATTGCATGCAAATTGCATGTGTAGGAGGGTCTTGATTAGGCATGTTGGGTGGCCATGTTCTCTCAATTTCTATAATTATTTTTGTATGACAAAATTGCATATGATGAACTAGAGAAACACACACATAATTCAAGTGCAATAAACTCTAAAATTCCCTCTAGAATTTTCGGCCAAAGGTGGTCTTACAAGAGAGTTTCACAAGTGAAAATCCTAGCAATCTTAAGGTGTTTTGTTGGAGGCTTGGGTATACTAGCTTGAGGCTTTCTTGTTTGGAAGATACCATTCAAGAATCATCGTCATCTTCCATCTCCTTGCTCATTGAAAGGTTGTTTCTTAAAACACCATATGGTTGCATTTTGATAGCATGCATGTCATATATGGATACGGTTATTGCGTTTTGCATTTAAAAATGATTTTAAATCTTGTAAAGTAACATGTTTTAAATATATATTCCGCTGCATTTTTATTTTATATGGATAAAATAACTTTGATAACATGTGAAAAACCCAACAATGGCATCTAGAGCCGCTTATATGAGTGCATGCTTCAGATGAACCAACCACATACCATGATGCAATGTCAAAATCCGATTGCGAAAAATGGCTTGAGGCTATGAACGTAGAGATGCAATCCATGTATGACAACCAAGTTTGGGAATTGGTTGTGCCACCTCTTAACTCCAAAGTAGTTGGAAGTAAGTGGGTTTTCAAGAAGAAAACGGATATGCATGGTAACTTGGATACTTATAAAGCGAGACTTGTAGCAAAAGGTTTCACTCAAACTCAAGGGGTTGATTATGATGAGACCTTCTCGCCCGTGGCGATGCTAAAGTCGATTAGGATATTATTTGCCATAGCTACATATTATGACTATGAGATTTGGCAAATGGATGTCAAAACGGCTTTCCTCAATGGATATCTTGATGAAGATGTCTATATGGTTCAGCCTGAAGGTTTTGTCGATCCAAAACATCCTAACGAAGTGTGCAAGTTAAAGAAATCAATCTATGGATTGAAACAAGCATCGAGAAGTTGGAATCACCATTTTGATGAAGAAATTAGGAATTTTGGGTTCATCAAGAACGGCGATGAAGCTTGTGTGTATAAGAAAGCTAGTGGGAGCACCGTCACTTTCTTAGTATTGTATGTCGATGACAATCTACTATTTGGAAATGACATTCCAACCATGGAAGGTGTAAAAGCCTGGCTTGGAAGATGTTTTTCCATTAAAGATCTTGTAGAAGCCGCCTATATTTTGGGAATAAAGATCTATAGGGATAGATCAAGGCGCTTGATAGGTTTAAACCAAAGTGCATACATTGAAAAAGTCTTGAAAAGGTTCAAGATGGAGAACTCTAAGAAAGGTTTGGTACCTATTCAAAAGGGGACAATATTGAATGTGACTCAATGTCCAAGCTCAAAGGATGAGCAAGAAAGAATGAAAGGAATCCCATATGCTTCTGCCATAGGATCCATAATGTATGCAATGATATGCACTAGACCGGACGTGTCATGCGCTTTAAGCATGACAAGTAGATACCAGCAAAATCCAGGTAACAGTCATTGGATGGCTGTTAAGAGCATATTGAAATACCTTAGGAGGACTAAGGATATGTTTCCAATATATGGATCTGGTGAAGAGGAACTCGTTGTAAAGGGTTACACGGATGCGAGTTTCCATACTGATCGAGATGGTTCTCGATCACAATCTGGGTATGTCTTCATTTTGAATGGAGCTGCAGTCTCTTGGAAGAGCTCGAAGCAGGATGTTGTAGCATTGTCCACTACAGAATCAGAATACATCACCGCTTCATTGGCAGCGCAAGAAGCTGCATGGTTAAAGAAGTTCATTGCCGACCTAGGGGTAGTCCCTACCATTCAAGACCCCCTAGAGATCTTTTGTGATAACGAGGTGCGATTGCTCAAATCAAGGAACCTCGTGCACATCAAAAGACTAGGCACATTGAGCGGAGATTCAACTACATAAGGGATGAAGTTGAAAAGGGAAAGATATGTATTCACAAAGTTCACACCGATCAAAACATTGCGGATCCACTCACGAAGCTCCTTGAACGGCCAAAACATGAGGGTCATACTTGTGCCTTAGGACTTCAATATTCTAGTGATTGGATTTCATCTATTTTGTATTTGGATATTGGAACAATTGTTATTTGAACTCTTTTATGGTATTTTGAGTTATGTTCCATTTTAGCATGTTTAAATCCGTGAATAAATTAATTATTCTAAATGTCTGTAGTCAATCATACTTGTGGGAACAAATATGAATGTAAGACTATTATGAACTTGGATTGGTGGATATTCATTAGGTATGAATATAGAGCAAAGTGTTGCTGCCAAAGTTCATAGATATTTGTGGGATACAAATATGGGACTGACCCGCTCTCAAACTGTTACTGCATGGAATCATTTGTGATTGATCATAAGTAAATTTGGGTAAAGGCGAATATCATAGTATCCTCTGACCTGAGATACATATTAGGTCTTGATATTCACCAAATATTATACCTTGACTTAGTTCTTCGCTGTCTGTAATAAGACAGTACATAAGGCTAAGCGCAGGTGTGGTACAAGGTGATTGTGAGAGACGTATGTAGTCAAGAAGGGATTTGTTCCTCTTATTCATTGAGAGTAAGATGTCTAAGGCCTGCTAAATGTAAATCAACAGAGAATGATCACACTATGTCTCTAGGTTTGACATGACATCTGTAACGAAAGGATAAATGATAGATTCATGTCACACCCCAATATTTCCACACTTTACCGGTGGGCCCGGTAGGGGAGTAACGTGACGTGGTTGGCAACATCATAGTCAAACAACACAATATATAAATGCACAGCGGAAGCAAAAGGATAAATATATTATAATCCGAAATAATGTATCATCACAATATTACAACGGAAGTAAGGGATCCACAGGCGGATCGAAAATAAAATAACACTGTTCAACAGACTTTAGGCATCTAAGCTTGCGAAACTCTTTATTGATGCTAGGAGTAGCCAGCCAATTCCGATTAGTACCTGCACTTAGCCTTTTTGGGAAAATACGTCAGTTTACACTGGTAAATACAATCAACCGACTCATTTGAAAAGGTTTTTAAAATGATTGATTTGAATGCACATGGCACAAATAATATTTTATAACTTGGGTTACTTATTTAAATATATAAACTTGTACATGATTTACATGTTTCTTATGCGTTCAGTAGCCCGGATCGAGCCGTGTTAAAGATTAATGGACACACCACTTTAATTATGAGACACTGATAGGTGTACGCCTACACCTGTGTGCTAAGGTCGTGGCCATATCCGAAAATGATGCCAGGGATATCCGGGACAACGGTCATTAACCCCCAAAGGCTTTAAGCAAACAAAACAAATTAAACGGAACATCTCAATACTTTAACCACCATACAATTAAAGATTCAATGCCCGACCAAGCGGTATTTTATATACCGTACCCCAAGCCCGTATAGGGAAATAAGTTAAAAGTATTTACCTGAGCTAAATATAAATTCAATCCCAGCCGTATCAAATCAGCAAGTACAGATAGCTTTTACTGGGCTCCTAAATCTGGAACGAAGGTTTTTAATAACCTATTAGAATCCTAACGGGTCTTTGAATTAAGCCTTGACTTAGACCGATTAGTTTTCAAAAGGAAGATACGGTTCAAACGCATGATAAGGCGAAGACCGGAATAGAATGTGATTTAGACCCGACAAGTTCGTAGACTTGTATAATATGGGTATATTATACAAATTCTGGATTTTGAGATAAAACCGATAAGGTTTGACCCGTTTCGGCTAATTTATGTAAACTAGTTACATAAACCGAACCGAACGCGTATGAAGCGTAACGGGTAACCATAAGAGTCCTAAACAGGTTTCCTAAGTTAACATGCCTTAAATATGTTGTGATATCAGTAGGATACCTTCCATTATGCCCAAAACGAGTTTAATCTATAACTAAGCCCCGAAGGGGTATTTTGGTCATTTTAAAGATTATAAAAAGGGATTAATTCAACTCCTGTGATTCGGGTCTGAATAAATCAGGAAAATAATTTATTTTAACAGGTTATAACATTTGATGTTAAGTCTTATGAAACAAAATGGTTTTAAACTCAAACTACGCGTATAAAGCCGTTTTAAGCGACGTACGGTTTAAAATAGGATTCTAAGTTTTCTGATCATTTAAACAGGCTCAAAACACTTCATTTATTATTTAAAATCAGTAGCAATTGGATTTGTAGCAAAAGAACTTGTAAAACTCATTTTATACCCGAAAAGGGCATATTCGGTATTTACCGAATTAAGGCGATAAACCTAGCTTATGATCAGTTTAAAAATAATTAAAAATCTTCAAAAATCCTAAAATATTATTTAACATCAGTGGGTAAAAGGTTTGGTGTCAAAAATTTGGTTTAGATAGGCTTTATGCTAATGACGTCGTTTAATTAATAAAGTGTTTATAATTACGTCATTAAGCATAACTCCTAATCTAGACTTCCGATTGACGTGAAAATTTACAGACATGTTCAATAATCAGTAACAAAGACTTTTGTACTTTCACATCTTCAAAAAATCTCGTTCTACGGTCATAAGGGCATTATGGTCATTATTTAGGCATTTAACGGAAACGTCGGATAGTTAAGGATTCGGGTAGTATAAACGCAGAGAATTATACTAACATGTAACAAGGTCCTAATGGAACTTTAAGGCATGTCTAAACCTATCAAAACCGGGTCAGAATCGAAGTCAAAGCAGAAAGTCAAACTACGCGACTTTCGGCTCCGAATCGGTTCAAAACAGAGATTTGTCGATTCAAACAAGCTTAGACAAGTTATTATACTTGTTTTCAAGTTATATGCATGTTACAACAGATTACACGCCTTCTGTATCGTTAATTACATGTTTAATGGTTCCGTTGACTTTTTCGGAAGAAGTTTGACTCGACAAAAGACATGGTTAGATCGGGAATCAAAGGGTGCCCTTTTAAGGGTTAATTGCTCATATAATTACCAACTTGTAACATCTTTCGTTTCGACAAAACTCTGGACCGTTTATGATTTATCGTCAAGTCAAACCGTAATTACGACGGTTTGACTTCTAGGCTATAAACTAAGCATAACCCAATCGAGAAGGGTCAAGAGCACTTACATACGTCTAATGGATGATTGGGAAGTCTTGTATCAGTTCTTGAGCTCCTCTAGATGTCCAGAAGTTGTAATGAGGTTGTATGTTGCAACATGATAATTTTATAAGAACTTTGATCTTTATCAAATGATGCCAAATGGGTCTAGGCTTGTAATCAGATGTCCAACATGTGTCCCTAAGGCTATAAACCACCTTAGACAAGCCCATAGAATCGAAACTTGCCATTTAAGTCGGTTAAAAACACAACAGGCAGCTGCCTGTCATTTTTCGCATCTGCAGGTCTCAGGCGGCCCGCTTGGGATCTTCACATATGGGAGGCGGGCCGCGTGGCCCATCTGATCAGGTTAAACATGTTTTTCGTTATTGCGTTTTGGTCCTTGGTCCCCCGAAAGGTCGTTTTCACTTGTTTTCCAGCATTCTTATCCTCTAATATTGACATATGGGGGCTTTAATACTTATACCCACTTTGTCAAGTCCTCGGGTAACTTCGTGATCACCCGAAAAGCCCTAATTTTCATTGTTGACGATTCTAACCCTCACACACGAATTTTATCACAACTTTCTCATATGGTAACGGAACTTGGTGAAATTTTTATGGTACATTCTAGTGAGCATAATTAATCGTTACAAGGCTTCGGGTTTGCTAAAAGGTCACTCAGAGGTATATCTTAAACATGTTGACACATTTAACCCCCGTAGTTTGTAATCTCTCACTTTCTTTCACAATTCGCTTCGTATGATCCATGATCCATTCGTTTAAGGTTATAAACATCATGTAGGGTTATTGTAAAGTATATTTATTCGTTGTTGACACTTTGAACCCTTATATTTACACAGTTTCATTGTTTGTCAACTTTAGTCCTTCAAGAACATTCTTTCACACGTTCAAAGGTTATGACACGTGTCAAGACATTATAGGACGTAAATTTTTGAGGTGTTACATCCTCACCCCCTTAAAAGAAATCTCGACCTCGAGATTTACTGAAATAGATAAGGGTACTTTTCTTTCATCGTGGACTCAACCTCCCACGTATACTCGGGACCTCTACGGGCATCCCATTTGAACTTTACAATTGGTACTTGCTTCCTTCGAAGCTTCTTAACCTATCGATCCTCAATCGATATAGGATGTTTATCACATCGTAAATCCGCATACCAATTTGTGATAGTGCTCCTTGACTTATTGGCGGAACACCTCCTTCAGTCACTAGTATGCAATGTATTTCGAGCTCCGCCAAACTCCTTAAATAGGTTTTAGCTTACAAGCTACTTGATCTTGATACATTCGATTTCCTTCAAATGATTTCCATATATTCAGAGCTTAACTAGCCTGATAATTTAACAATTTTGGTACACCCTTCCTGGGTGATATCTTTTGTTAAACCATTTTCCATAACAAGAACTTAGAAAGTTTGCTATTTTCATAACTCCTTGATTTCCTGCCGTATACTGGCAACCTACAATCGATTATGGATTTGTATGATCTTATTTGTTGTCTCCCAGGCAACTTTCAGATCTTGATAATTGGACTTACCAATTCTCTATCTAACAATAGATATTTAACATTCCATCTATACAAAGTCTCCAAAGGAGTAGCCTTAATACTTACATATCAATTATTATCGAAAAGCTTATTTTAAGGTGAGATGGTTATTCCAACCACTGCTCAAAACTAAAATTAAGGAATAGCTAATCCTTGCCGCTAGTCGAACAATTCGACGATCCTGGGCAGCTGATGGCAAATTCTTAATCGTTGCGTAATTAGGGTAGCGGTGATAATGCATAAGCAAAATGAACCGTCTTTCATATCTAACTATATCGAACTCTCAGGATATTGAGTTAGGCTATAGGAATCTATATCTTAAAACTTATTTGACCAGGGTTTTCAATTCTGCCAAAAATGGTACTAGCTGTCTTGGAGGTCTCATAATAATGCAGCCCTAAATGGGATATAACCCTTAACTCTACCTGCCTCTCTGGGGTAAACAGGGTAATCTTAGAAGAAGATGATCAAGATATAAGGAGGTTACAGAGATTTTATAAATCTCAAGCTCCAATTCATCCATCTTTGCTTGTGTCAATTAAGTGACACTTTTACGTTACGAGTCCACGAATTTCTTGATCTGGAACATTTACTTGGATAATTCCATCCTGGATATCTCCTCTGAATACCATTAGTTGACTTTAGTACCATATGACCTCTCGGAATACCTTTGTGGTCCCATGCATTAAACCTCCATACTGATCAGGCATGGAAGCAATCTATGGAACTTATTAAGATACACCAATCTTCATATGACGCTTTTATCATACCATCTGGTATTCGGAATCGGTAGAGATTAAAGAGATATCAACTATATATGCTTTCGAACTTCCTTTTAGAGAGAGGATACTTCTAAAATTTTATGCCTAAAGGTTTCTGACAAGAACAGAAGAAATGGTTCATATGATTTGCCTGAAGGTTCTACCTTACACTTAACATCTGGGGTTCTTACAGGAAAAATTTCTAAAAGTTTGCTAAGTTTATGGTCTGGTGAGAGACTTAACAGCACCCGTAACCACATGTAATTTATAGCAATAAATTCACAAATAAGGGTTTATCTGGTGAAATTCACAATGTGAGCTGTCTCTAATTATTCAATAGGAGGGTTAAACGCCTCCATTATTAATCCTTCTAACTTAGCTGTAAAATCTTAGATAACTTTAGGGCAGTCTCAACTTTGACTGATTACTTCTTAATCATTATAACGTGGGTAGCTGAGGTAGATCCATAATGGATTTTTAATGAGTAGGTTTTTAAACCTTAATGTGCCCTCTTATTGCCAATGCTAACCACTAATAATTATGTGCTTTAATAGGGTACTATCTCAGCCAATGAATTAAAATTTGCGGCATACTGTCGACAGTCTAGAACTTTTATGGCGAGAGTCAGAAAATTCTTATTCCGTCTTTCCCTTTTTCGCGAAACGGATATCAGGTTTTTTTTCTAATAAGGTCCTTAAAACTTGGACCGTTCCACAATGTATAAGAGGATCTTTCTTGAGGATTTCCTTAATGTCCTCACTAATTTAGGGTATTGTCATCAAATGACTGTGATGTATGCTTTACCAGGTTCTTTCCAGCATAACCTGTGACACCCCAGGAAAATCAGGAAAACCACGCAACTTAACTAGCTTCCTCAGTAACCACGCGCTAAATTTCGGGACGAAATTCTCTTAACAGGGGGAGAATGTGACAACCCTCAAATTTACATGTAACCGTACAGTTTATTAATAATAATTAATGTGCTTGACGACTGTGTGGAATCACTTAACTGCTTTCTGATATCTGTGTTATGCTTACACGTATTTGTTAATATACTAATAGTGTACAGAAAGGTCACTAAATAGTCCGTTATATTTTCCTAAGTGTTAGAAAGTAAAAACGTTACAAAATATATAAACAGGACGCCTTACGAATTAATTTAGCACTTTAACGGATTAATATCCAACCGAACAACCGGACTCTACCCGGAACATAAAAATATTGTCTATGACATTGTTTTCACATTACTGAGCTATTTAGGGTCCCCGAACACCCTAACACCCGTTATAACACATAACACACTAGTAACTAATTTCATCACCTAACTAATCTAACTAGCTACTAACTACATCATTCAAACCCAACTAGACCTACCCCCCCCCCCAATCGGTTAGGAGACAAGAAGGACACTCCCATGATTTTTTTTATTTAATTACTTGATATGTTATGTACATAAGAAACATATGGACCAAAGGATTGAACAATGTTGGAAGACTTCCTTATAAACCCTTAGACATCCACATTCTTATCATTCACTCAAACTCAACACACAACCTCCTCTCCCTTCCTTCTTCATCTCGGCAGCCACCACCATCCACACTACCACCACCATCAAGTCTTGATCAAGCCATTCTACATACACTCAAAGGTGCTACGAGTCATACAACGAAGCTTGGTGCTCTCGGAAGTGGAAGGACCTTCTCTATTCGCTTTTAACCACCACTTTTCTACACTCGAACCCTCCTAGCCTTGTGCTAGTGGTAAGAACTTAGATCCATTCATTCTTCATGTTATTTAAGTGGTTAATAAGTGATTTGATGATTAAAGTTATGAAACACTAAAGAACTTGCACTAAAGTCTTGAACATGTTGGTTAATGGATGAATATGTGTGTAAATCATGTAGATCTTGTGTGATTATGATGATTGGGTGATTATCTGATGCTTTACTGAATGATATTAGTATATGATGTTGTTGTGGTCACTAAACTCGTTAACGGAATCGATCGAACACAATTTAGAAGGTTAAACACTTTAAATCAGAATCTGTCTAACTTTTACAGCCCACTTCTGTTGGCTGTAAACAGGTCTTAACCTCAACGAAAAATCGATATTTTGAATCTAAAATATGTTATTATGAAATACGGTTCTAATGGCACCGGAATCGTAATTTTTGGACTCCGTTTACTATTTTTAAAGTGTTAATTTGTAACAGCTACTTAAGCTGAATTTTGACAGCAATAAATGGGTGTTGTACTTTCAGTCATAACCTGAGTTTTGTGATGAATCGGACCATGAAAATTTTACTGTAGATGATAACTGAAGTATTTGTAATTACCCCACTAGAATTTCGCGAATCGGACTTACGATGAATTTTTAATAAATTGTTTCGTGGACTGTGGTCAGAAATACATAAATCTGAGTTCAGTCCCGAATATGAATTTTTATAAAATATTGGTGATGAACCGGACCCCGATATTTCTACACAATAAAATATGGAATGTTTATGACATTGTATAAAAATTTGGGAATTTTTGGAATAATCTAACTATTTTATTTAAATGTCCGAAAACAGCCGGTTTTGGTGTATTAATGCTGAATTGACATAAATTGTGACTTGCGTGTCTAAATGTCGAGTATGCTATCTGTGAATGATTTAACATGTTATATATGTTATGTGCATTATCGTATGTTTGATTTTGAGTGGGGAATGGACGGGAAACTTAGATGGGCATAAACCGTTACAGTGATGCATGTTATGTGATAGATATGTGTAGGAACTTTGTGTTCTATTGGAAAGCCACTAAATGACTAACTGGTAAATCATACTAGGACGTGATTGACCGACCTTGACTGTTAGCTATATTGAGAATCTAACCGAGCAAACCGAGGTGAGTTCACACCCTTACTAAGGCATGGGATTCCCGGTGGTTGGGAATGGGATTGAATAACTACTCGTACTATCACTCTATTTATATTACCAACACTACTAGACTACCTACTACTGTCCTCGGATTGAGAAGGGCACGTACGTAAAACCTACGTACACTCACTACTGTCCTCAGATGAGAAGGGCACGTACGTAAAACCTACGTACACTCACACTTACTACTGTCCTCGGATGAGAAGGGCACGTACGTAAAACCTACGTACACTCATTCTTAACACCGTCCTCGGATTGGGAAGGACTCTTATGGATACGCCTAGTCTAGTAACATACATAATGGGAAGCCCCCACTAAATATCATAAAGGTTTGGGAATCAAGAATAATGGGTAATACTTGGTTATGAAACGAACTTCCGATTCCTGATACGAACTCATTAACTAAACAACCAAACGTGAACTCACTCAACTTTGTTGTTGACTCGTTGTTACATGCCTTACAGGTCGCTAGATGCTTTTGGGAGCTTGCACGAGGAGGAGGTTGTTGTGGAACATGGGTTGTTATATCCCATACTTAATAATTGAACTTTATAAACCTATGGAACTTATGTTTGAGACTTTAAACTTATGAACTGTGAACTTATGCTTTTGAACTCACGTTTATGCTTCCGCTGTTTAACCCAAACAAGGTTAACTAGCTTTGGTCACCAATCGTATTATGTTTGGTTTTATTTACTTAATTGTGTTGTTCAATATGATTGGTGGCTCGATCCTGGTCATGTCACGCCTCCAAGCGGTGATACTCCGCATGGTGGATTTTGGGGGTGTGACAGATTGGTATCAGAGCCATTGGTTATAGTGAACTTGATTTTTAATAAGGGAAAAAGTTTTTATTAAAACCAGACTATAACCTGTACAGTGCCCAACGATCCACAACGACGCTTCGCTCCACGTGCAAGACTCGACACCATAAGTGGTATGATTTATGTTATATTATCGGTTAGATAGTTCTCACTGTGCATTAGATAATGTGGTAATTGCTATTTGAACCTCGTGTGCATACTCTCTAATGTCGTCCCACACTTACACACTTTCGCGACACTTTCCTCACTTACGTTGCTTCATTATGAAGATCATGAGCGGACGCGAAGGACGTATCAACCTCACTCAAGCCCAGTTGACGGCTTTGATCAACGAACGAGTTGCGGAGGCACTCGCAGCTAACCCTGCAGGAGGTCAACATGCTCAACCTCCTGTGTGCACGTTCAAGACGTTCATGGACTGTCGACCTACCACTTTCAGTGGCACCGAAGGAGCAGTGGGCCTTCTTCACTGGTTTGAAAAGCTTGAGACAGTTTTCGAGATGTGCGAATGCCCCGAAGACCGTAGGGTGAAATATGCTACCGGAACACTTGAAGGAGCTGCGTTAACCTGGTGGAAGGCACAAGTTCAACTACTAGGACTGGCAGTTGCTAATGCCACGCCCTGGAATGGTTTCAAAGAGCTGATCAAAGAGGAGTACTGTAGTCGGGATGACATCCACAAGCTAGAAGTGGAATTTTACAATCTGAAGATGACAGGATCTGAGATTGAGGCGTATACCAAGAGGTCGAATGAACTGGCCATCCTGTGCCCAACTATGGTGGACCCTCCCATCAAACGTATTGAGCTTTACCTCAAGGGCCTTGCACCAGCGATTCAAAGTCATGTGACTTCAGCCAACTTGGGTACCATCCAGCAAGTCGTCAAATTGGCTCATCGTCTCACCGACCAGGCAGTGGAACAAAACAGACTACCCAAGCGTATTGGTGCTGCTACTTCTGATGCACCTACCGACAACAAACGAAAATGGGATGGGAATTCCGGCAAAGGCTCTGCCTCTGTTCAGTCTCAGTCTCAGCAACGAAGGACTGAGGACCATAGGAGCCCTGGTCAGCACTTTTCTGGTAGTCAAGGGCAGGGTGGATATCGAGGAAACCACCCAAAGTGCAACAAATGCAACAGACACCACAGTGGTCAGTGCAACAAGGGACACTGTCAGAGGTGTCTCAAGATGGGTCATGAAGCCAAGGATTGCAGGAGCCCACGGCCTACGAATCAGAATCGTCAGCAGCAACAGCAAGCACCGCAGAATCAGCAACAGCAACAGGGCAACAAGGGATGCTTTCAGTGTGGTGCTGAAGGTCACTTCAAGAGACACTGCCCGCAGTTAAATCAGAATCAGAATCACAACCAAGGAAACGGGAACAATAATGGGGGCAACAATGGAGGAAACAATGATGGCAACGGTGCAAGGGGTCGTGTGTTCGTGATTGGTCAGGGAGAAGCAAGGAACGATCCCAACGTTGTGATGGGTAAGTTTCTTCTTGACGACTTCTTCGTTACTGTTTTATTCGATTCGGGTGCCGATACTAGTTATGTGTCCGTAAAAGTTAGCCAAATTCTTAAGCGCACCCCAACACTCCTGAACACCAAACACACGGTAGAGCTAGCTAACGGTAAAAGTCTTGAAGCCACACACATAGTTAAAGGTTGTAACCTCGTCTTAGCTGGTCAGACTTTCCCTATCAATCTTGTTCCTATCACACTTGGTAGTTTCGACGTCGTTATTGGGATGGATTGGTTATCTCATCATCAAGCGGAGATTGTTTGCAAGGAGAAAATCATCCGCATTCCTCGTTCTGATAAAGAACCCCTCGTGATTCATGGCGACAAGAGTGGTGCTGTCGAAGGCATCATCTCTTTCCTTAAGGCCCAGAAGTGTTTGCGAAAGGGCCACACTGCCATTTTAGCACTCGTTACTGACACATCCACGGAAGAGAAGAGAATTGAAGACATCCCTATTGTGCGCGAATTTCCCGAGGTATTTCCTGAGGAATTACCTGGTCTTCCTCCTCATCGCCAAGTTGAGTTTCAAATCGAGCTAGCTCCTGGAGCAGCGCCAGTAGCTCGAGCACCATATCGTCTAGCCCCATCAGAACTCGAAGAACTGTCCACACAACTACAAGAACTCTTGGAAAAGGGTTTTATACGTCCTAGCTCTTCACCCTGGGGAGCTCCAGTCTTGTTCGTGAAGAAGAAAGACGGTACCTTCAGGATGTGTATTGACTATCGCGAACTTAACAAGGTGACTGTGAAGAATCGTTATCCTCTTCCACGTATTGACGACTTGTTTGACCAGTTGCAAGGGTCGAGCTATTACTCCAAGATTGATTTGAGATCGGGATACCATCAGCTGAGAGTCCGAGATGAGGACGTCTCCAAAACAGCATTCAGAACTCGTTACGGCCATTACGAGTTTCTGGTTATGCCATTCGGGCTGACAAATGCACCAGCGGTCTTCATGGATCTCATGAACCGAGTGTGCAAGCCTTACCTGGATAAGTTCGTTATTGTGTTCATCGATGATATCCTGATCTATTCTAAGAGTCAGGAGGAACACGAGCAGCATCTACGACTTATGCTGGAACTTCTTCGAAAAGAACGGTTGTATGCCAAGTTTTCGAAATGTGATTTCTGGCTTCGCGAAGTCCACTTTCTAGGCCACGTGGTAAACAAGGATGGAATTCATGTGGATCCATCTAAGGTTGAATCGATCAAGAACTGGCCCGCACCCCGCACACCAACGGAAATCCGCCAATTCTTGGGTTTGGCCGGATATTACAGAAGGTTTATAAAAGATTTCTCCAAGATTGCGCAACCTCTCACTTCACTGACTCAGAAGGGTGTCATCTATCGTTGGGGTGATGCACAGGAGTCCGCGTTTCAACATCTAAAGGATAGACTTTGTAGCGCGCCTATCCTCTCATTGCCAGAAGGCACCGATGATTTCGTGGTTTATTGCGACGCTTCCATCCAAGGACTTGGTTGCGTATTGATGCAACGTGACAAGGTCATTGCCTACGCATCGCGCCAACTTAAAGTTCACGAAAGAAACTACACTACTCACGATCTGGAGCTGGGAGCAGTTGTTTTCGCACTTAAGATATGGAGACATTACCTGTACGGTACCAAGTGCACCATTTACACCGACCACAGGAGTCTCGAGCATATCTTCAAGCAAAAAGAGTTAAACATGCGACAACGCCGATGGGTCGAACTCTTGAATGATTACGAATGCGCTATCAAGTATCATCCGGGCAAAGCCAATGTTGTGGCTGACGCCCTCAGTCGAAAGGATACTTTACCTAAGCGTGTGCGAGCATTACAGCTTACCATCCAGTCTAACCTTCCTGCTCAGATTCGAGATGCCCAGGTCGAAGCATTGAAAGCAGAGAACATCAGGGCTGAATCCTTACGAGGATCAAGGCAGCGGCTGGAACTAAAGGAAAACGGTGCCTACTATGTTAACGGGCGCATCTGGGTTCCATTTTATGGCAACTTACGCGAGCTTGTGATGGATGAAGCACATAAGTCTCGTTATTCGGTACATCCTGGTTCGGATAAAATGTACCACGATCTCAAGACTACGTACTGGTGGCCTGGCATGAAAGCCCACATAGCAACCTACGTCAGTAAGTGCTTGACTTGTGCGAGAGTCAAGTCTGAATATCAGAAACCATCAGGCCTACTTCAACAACCGGAGATCCCGAAATGGAAATGGGAGCAAATTTCCATGGATTTTGTTACCGGCCTGCCCAGATCTCAACGCGGGAACGATACCATTTGGGTGATCGTAGATCGACTAACCAAGTCTGCACATTTTCTAGCTATCAAAGAAACGGACAAGTTCTCTACTCTTGCAGACATTTACCTAAAGGAAGTGGTATCAAGGCACGGAGTGCCAATCTCTATTATATCTGATCGTGACGCACGTTTTACTTCTGAACTGTGGCAAGCAATGCACAAGTCCTTTGGCTCACGTTTAGATATGAGCACCGCTTATCACCCGCAGACGGATGGGCAATCTGAACGCACCATCCAAACCCTTGAAGACATGCTTAGGGCATGTGTAATCGATTTTGGTAACGGCTGGGAAAAGCACCTCCCGCTAGTGGAGTTCTCATATAACAACAGCTACCACACCAGCATCCAAGCCGCTCCGTTTGAGGCATTGTACGGACGCAAATGCCGATCGCCTCTCTGTTGGGCAGAAGTTGGTGACAGCCAAATCACTGGCCCAGAACATGTGGTAGATACCACCGAGAAAATTGCTCAGATACGACAGCGAATGGCGGCAGCTCGTGACCGTCAGAAACGCTATGCTGATGAGGGAAGAAAACCACTCGAGCTCCAGGTTGGGGATCGAGCGCTACTCAAAGTCTCACCTTGGAAAGGTGTAGTCCGCTTTGGCAAACGAGGCAAACTCAATCCGCGTTATATCGGACCGTTCAAAGTCATTGAGAAAATTGGCCAAGTCGCCTACAGGTTGGATCTACCTGAAGAACTCAGCGGAGTTCACAACGTATTCCACGTATCAAATCTGAAGAAGTGACTGTCAGATGAGCCCTTCATAGTTCCTCTCAAGGAACTCACAATCGACGACCAGCTGCGATTCGTCGAGGAACCAGTAGAGATTACTGATCGAGATGTTAAGATTCTCAAGCACACAAGAATACCTCTCGTTCGAGTTCGTTGGAATGCTCGTCGTGGCCCAGAGTATACCTGGGAACGCGAAGACCAAATGAAACTCAAGTACCCCCAGCTGTTTAAGAAAAACGCAACCACTACTGAGGCTGAAGCTACCGCAGAATTTCGGGACGAAATTCCAAATCAACGGGGGGATGATGTGACACCCCAGGAAAATCAGGAAAACCACGCAACTTAACTAGCTTCCTCAGTAACCACGCGCTAAATTTCGGGACGAAATTCTCTTAACAGGGGGAGAATGTGACAACCCTCAAATTTACATGTAACCGTACAGTTTATTAATAATAATTAATGTGCTTGACGACTGTGTGGAATCACTTAACTGCTTTCTGATATCTGTGTTATGCTTACACGTATTTGTTAATATACTAATAGTGTACAGAAAGGTCACTAAATAGTCCGTTATATTTTCCTAAGTGTTAGAAAGTAAAAACGTTACAAAATATATAAACAGGACGCCTTACGAATTAATTTAGCACTTTAACGGATTAATATCCAACCGAACAACCGGACTCTACCCGGAACATAAAAATATTGTCTATGACATTGTTTTCACATTACTGAGCTATTTAGGGTCCCCGAACACCCTAACACCCGTTATAACACATAACACACTAGTAACTAATTTCATCACCTAACTAATCTAACTAGCTACTAACTACATCATTCAAACCCAACTAGACCTACCCCCCCCCCCCCCCCAATCGGTTAGGAGACAAGAAGGACACTCCCATGATTTTTTTTATTTAATTACTTGATATGTTATGTACATAAGAAACATATGGACCAAAGGATTGAACAATGTTGGAAGACTTCCTTATAAACCCTTAGACATCCACATTCTTATCATTCACTCAAACTCAACACACAACCTCCTCTCCCTTCCTTCTTCATCTCGGCAGCCACCACCATCCACACTACCACCACCATCAAGTCTTGATCAAGCCATTCTACATACACTCAAAGGTGCTACGAGTCATACAACGAAGCTTGGTGCTCTCGGAAGTGGAAGGACCTTCTCTATTCGCTTTTAACCACCACTTTTCTACACTCGAACCCTCCTAGCCTTGTGCTAGTGGTAAGAACTTAGATCCATTCATTCTTCATGTTATTTAAGTGGTTAATAAGTGATTTGATGATTAAAGTTATGAAACACTAAAGAACTTGCACTAAAGTCTTGAACATGTTGGTTAATGGATGAATATGTGTGTAAATCATGTAGATCTTGTGTGATTATGATGATTGGGTGATTATCTGATGCTTTACTGAATGATATTAGTATATGATGTTGTTGTGGTCACTAAACTCGTTAAAGGAATCGATCGAACACAATTTAGAAGGTTAAACACTTTAAATCAGAATCTGTCTAACTTTTACAGCCCACTTCTGTTGGCTGTAAACAGGTCTTAACCTCAACGAAAAATCGATATTTTGAATCTAAAATATGTTATTATGAAATACGGTTCTAATGGCACCGGAATCGTAATTTTTGGACTCCGTTTACTATTTTTAAAGTGTTAATTTGTAACAGCTACTTAAGCTGAATTTTGACAGCAATAAATGGGTGTCGTACTTTCAGTCATAACCTGAGTTTTGTGATGAATCGGACCATGAAAATTTTACTGTAGATGATAACTGAAGTATTTGTAATTACCCCACTGGAATTTCGCGAATCGGACTTACGATGAATTTTTAATAAATTGTTTCGTGGACTGTGGTCAGAAATACATAAATCTGAGTTCAGTCCCGAATATGAATTTTTATAAAATATTGGTGATGAACCGGACCCCGATATTTCTACACAATAAAATATGGAATGTTTATGACATTGTATAAAAATTTGGGAATTTTTGGAATAATCTAACTATTTTATTTAAATGTCCGAAAACAGCCGGTTTTGGTGTATTAATGCTGAATTGACATAAATTGTGACTTGCGTGTCTAAATGTCGAGTATGCTATCTGTGAATGATTTAACATGTTATATATGTTATGTGCATTATCGTATGTTTGATTTTGAGTGGGGAATGGACGGGAAACTTAGATGGGCATAAACCGTTACAGTGATGCATGTTATGTGATAGATACGTGTAGGAACTTTGTGTTCTATTGGAAAGCCACTAAATGACTAACTGGTAAATCATACTAGGACGTGATTGACCGACCTTGACTGTTAGCTATATTGAGAATCTAACCGAGCAAACCGAGGTGAGTTCACACCCTTACTAAGGCATGGGATTCCCGGTGGTTGGGAATGGGATTGAATAACTACTCGTACTATCACTCTATTTATATTACCAACACTACTAGACTACCTACTACTGTCCTCGGATTGAGAAGGGCACGTACGTAAAACCTACGTACACTCACTACTGTCCTCAGATGAGAAGGGCACGTACGTAAAACCTACGTACACTCACACTCACTACTGTCCTCGGATGAGAAGGGCACGTACGTAAAACCTACGTACACTCATTCTTAACACCGTCCTCGGATTGGGAAGGACTCTTATGGATACGCCTAGTCTAGTAACATACATAATGGGAAGCCCCCACTAAATATCGTAAAGGTTTGGGAATCAAGAATAATGGGTAATACTTGGTTATGAAACGAACTTCCGATTCCTGATACGAACTCATTAACTAAACAACCAAACGTGAACTCACTCAACTTTGTTGTTGACTCGTTGTTACATGCCTTACAGGTCGCTAGATGCTTTTGGGAGCTTGCACGAGGAGGAGGTTGTTGTGGAACATGGGTTGTTATATCCCATACTTAATAATTGAACTTTATAAACCTATGGAACTTATGTTTGAGACTTTAAACTTATGAACTGTGAACTTATGCTTTTGAACTCACGTTTATGCTTCCGCTGTTTAAACCAAACAAGGTTAACTAGCTTTGGTCACCAATCGTATTATGTTTGGTTTTATTTACTTAATTGTGTTGTTCAATATGATTGGTGGCTCGATCCTGGTCATGTCACGCCTCCAAGCGGTGATACTCCGCATGGTGGATTTTGGGGGTGTGACATAACCGCTGATATACCTAATGGTTTCTACTTCATCCATCAATTTTCTTGAAATCGATGGCCCCCTTTTTATTATTGAAATCTCTTTATGAGTTTTTCCATACTCGAAGTTTTGGTATTAAATACCGAATTCACCAAGTGCTTCGTCAACCTAAGAAGGATAAGTAGGTGATTGTAGAAAGAAGTAAGGAAATTATTGTATGTGTGCTTATATTTAATAAAAATGGAAATTTCACAAACTAGGCACCTAGCTCGGTTGGCTAGGCGCGCGAAAGGGTGCGGCCTAGACCCAAGTTCGATTCCGGGGACGGCCAACTCCACCATTTTTTTATGTTTAATATTAAATTAATCGCACGGATGCATGTAATTATGAGGGTTGTCTCATAAGGAGTCTTGATAATTAATTGCTTCTTATCACCCACAATATGAGCTTGATTTTCTAGACAAACCATCGATTTTTATTACTATATCGAGTCCTCTTATTAACGAAACAAGGACAGCGGAGAAGGGTAATTCCTAATGAATATAAAACATCCATTTAATATTGCTGGAGCAGTCTCTGAGGTATTATCGGTCAATTTTACTTCATACTTAACGCTTAGAGTTTTTAACAGGCAGATTTAATGATTTACAATATCTATTGTCTATGAGAGACTTATCTGAACCTGAATTAAATAATACTCTAACATGAGCGTTATTGATATAGAAAGTACCTGTTGTGACCTTGTCATCTTGGATAGCCTCTTGAGTATCCATTTGGGAGTTTTCGGTTTTGGTCTTCTTAGCCTCGCCAGACTTCTTTGTTTTATTCGGGCAGTTAGTTTTGATGTGCCCTATTTCATTGCAACCATAGCAGGTTGCGTCCTCCATCTTCTTGCAGTCCAAGGTCTTATGCCCCTTGGAGTTGCATATCCCACATGCAAAAGTTCTCGACTGTGTATGCGAGTTCGATCCATACCTGCACTTCCCGAAGTGCTGTTTCTTGCAGATTTTGCATCTGGGTTTTTCACCCGACTGTTGGTTGTTTTTCAATTTCTTGCATTCATGGGTCTTGTGATTCATCTCTTTACAGATACCACATCCCCTGATCTGTTCATATATACATTTACTGAAGTGCCTCTTTTTCCCGCAATTCTTACATTCGGGTTTAGCCTCCTTTGGCTTGGACTGGTTATAGTTTGAACCGGTCTTACCCTTTTTACAACCTTGAATTGGGGTATCATTGCCCTTTCGTTTGTGATCCCTCAGCACGCGATCCACAACGTTATTTATGGCCGTATTTAACATAGCCTGTAACTCGGTTCTTGTTAAGTTCAGTCTTACTTCATCATTCTGATTAACTGGATGATGGTGAGCTTCAGAGGAGTCAGCCATGGTGAAGCTTTGAAGGCTACTATCCAAGTAGAAACAATTTGTTTAATTATATAGTGAATTGTCGAATTTGATGAATAAATAGCCATGGCGCAATTAAACCATATAGGCCAATAGATAGAATTTAATTTATTTGATTATGTTTTGCCTAAGTTTAAATAAACCATCTTTGGCATTTAAGCGGAATATAATCCTTCATATTTATTAGACAGGGGACATAAGTCACGACTGCCAATGTCATACTGACATCTTTTATATATAGCACAAGGGCTTGTTCCAAAGGACTTATGATGGCTCAGAGGCCTTGTCACTAGGGAAATTTTAAAACATAATCGATTATTCCTTTGGGTCGGAAAATTTCATAGTTCGTTGTCTTGACAAGAAGTTATGAAATAAAACTATCTTTTTCATGTATTCATCTTTACTCGTATATATACATCCCAAATGGATGTTTTGATGCGTACATCATTTTCGACGTTTACCAGCCATGATTTCTATTGATCATTTACGCTAAATAAGGGATTTGGAAAAATTCCTAATATAAGGATGACAAGTGTGATTTTTATAGCATCACGGTTGTCGGGAGTGTTATCACATTTTCAGATGATAACAAGGATCTGAATCTCTTTTTAAACAGGTTTTACCATCTTAGCTAGGTCTTCAATGACATTCAAGCTAGGTCAAACCTTTTAAGATTCTCTTTTAATATGTTTACTGGCAGGGAAGGAATGATATTTATTTTACTCAGGATTTCTATCATAAATCCTGATTTACAAGTTAATAATAGCACAAATGGCCTAGTTGCGTAGACAAGTTTAATTTATAAGCCATGATTTCAGAGAATCAAAGCATGAAAGTATACTGGCACAACAGGCCTAGTCACAAGGACATTTATAAGTTATAAGCTATGATTTCAGAGAATCAAAGCATGAAGGTTTGAACCTAATTCATTACCTTTATCTGACAGGGAGTCATCGCTACCACTGTCTTTTGGTTCATATGGAAATGAACAGGGCCTGTAGGCGCTATATTACCACGTATGGTCAAAATGTGATCATCTCAAGTGATGATCTAAACCCATGATTCAGAGATCATTACATTGGGTTAGGAATCTTTTGAAGAATCCATTAATAAGAATGACGTGTGTGATTTTAATGAATCACGTCTGTCAGGAGTGTTAACATATTTACAGATGTTAACAGGGATTCGAATCTTTTAAACAGGTCTTACCATCATGGCCCGGCCTTGAAATGACCCGAAGGCTAGGTTTCACTCTAAAGATTCTTATTAATATTTAACGCGGAACAATCCTAAATTGAGGTGTTAAATATGGATCTGAATCTAATTATGGAACTACCATCTTTGCTCTGCCTCAAAATATTGCGTGGCTAGGTCTCGTCCTTTTTAGATTTTGCCATTTTATATAAAGGTAGATCTTATAAAAGGAATGTCTGAATGAAAATTTAAAGTTAATTATTCCACTATAAAATTAAAAATACAGATGTGCCCTAGACGGGGCTTGAAAGGAATAGCGTTGTCCTCGAAGTAACTGAAAGGTAATTATGTCCTTATAAGGACTATTAAGGAAACGATTTTTAGCAAAAGGAGTTTCTTCTTTATTTTATTTCCGAATGCTTTCTCCTTGGTTGCATGTTTCGTCCTAGCCGTTGTACGAAGGTCAGCAAATCAAGGCTCCTGGTGTGGAGAATTATTATTACGGCTTCTTCGCTTGGCGACGTATCCAAAATATAAAAATTTTGGAAGCAGAAATTCCAGATAAGGATTGAGAATATTCCTATGTTAAGTCTAGACTCAGAAGGTCAAGGTATGTACTAATGTGTCATTGAGATTAAACACAAAAAGATAGTGTTTAATTCACTCAATGTTGGCTCTGATACCAACCTGTCACACCCCAATATTTCCACACTTTACCGGTGGGCCCGGTAGGGGAGTAACGTGACGTGGTTGGCAACATCATAGTCAAACAACACAATATATAAATGCACAGCGGAAGCAAAAGGATAAATATATTATAATCCGAAATAATGTATCATCACAATATTACAACGGAAGTAAGGGATCCACAGGCGGATCGAAAATAAAATAACACTGTTCAACAGACTTTAGGCATCTAAGCTTGCGAAACTCTTTATTGATGCTAGGAGTAGCCAGCCAATTCCGATTAGTACCTGCACTTAGCCTTTTTGGGAAAATACGTCAGTTTACACTGGTAAATACAATCAACCGACTCATTTGAAAAGGTTTTTAAAATGATTGATTTGAATGCACATGGCACAAATAATATTTTATAACTTGGGTTACTTATTTAAATATATAAACTTGTACAGGATTTACATGTTTCTTATGCGTTCAGTAGCCCGGATCGAGCCGGGTTAAAGATTAATGGACACACCACTTTAATTATGAGACACTGATAGGTGTACGCCTACACCTGTGTGCTAAGGTCGTGGCCATTTCGTAAAATGATGCCAGGGATATCCGGGACAACGGTCATTAACCCCCAAAGGCTTTAAGCAAACAAAACAAATTAAACGGAACATCTCAATACTTTAACCACCATACAATTAAAGATTCAATGCCCGACCAAGCGGTATTTTATATACCGTACCCCAAGCCCGTATAGGGAAATAAGTTAAAAGTATTTACCTGAGCTAAATATAAATTCAATCCCAGCCGTATCAAATCAGCAAGTACAGATAGCTTTTACTGGGCTCCTAAATCTGGAACGAAGGTTTTTAATAACCTATTAGAATCCTAACGGGTTTTTGAATTAAGCCTTGACTTAGACCGATTAGTTTTCAAAAAGAAGATACGGTTCAAACGCATGATAAGGCGAAGACCGGAATAGAATGTGATTTAGACCCGACAAGTTCGGAGACTTGTATAATATGGGTATATTATACACATTCTGGATTTTGAGATAAAACCGATAAGGTTTGACCCGTTTCGGCTAATTTATGTAAACTAGTTACATAAACCGAACCGAACGCGTATGAAGCGTAACGGGTAACCATAAGAGTCCTAAACAGGTTTCCTAAGTTAACATGCCTTAAATATGTTGTGATATCAGTAGGATACCTTCCATTATGCCCAAAACGAGTTTAATCTATAACTAAGCCCCGAAGGGGTATTTTGGTCATTTTAAAGATTATAAAAAGGGATTAATTCAACTCCTGTGATTCGGGTCTGAATAAATCAGGAAAATAATTTATTTTAACAGGTTATAACATTTGATGTTAAGTCTTATGAAACAAAATGGTTTTAAACTCAAACTACGCGTATAAAGCCGTTTTAAGCGACGTACGGTTTAAAATAGGATTCTAAGTTTTCTGATCATTTAAACAGGCTCAAAACACTTCATTTATTATTTAAAATCAGTAGCAATTGGATTTGTAGCAAAAGAACTTGTAAAACTCATTTTATACCCGAAAAGGGCATATTCGGTATTTACCGAATTAAGGCGATAAACCTAGCTTATGATCAGTTTAAAAATAATTAAAAATCTTCAAAAATCCTAAAATATTATTTAACATCAGTGGGTAAAAGGTTTGGTGTCAAAAATTTGGTTTAGATAGGCTTTATGCTAATGACGTCGTTTAATTAATAAAGTGTTTATAATTACGTCATTAAGCATAACTCCTAATCTAGACTTCCGATTGACGTGAAAATTTACAAACATGTTCAATAATCAGTAACAAAGACTTTTGTACTTTCACATCTTCAAAAAATCTCGTTCTACGGTCATAAGGGCATTATGGTCATTATTTAGGCATTTAACGGAAACGTCGGATAGTTAAGGATTCGGGTAGTATAAACGCAGAGAATTATACTAACATGTAACAAGGTCCTAATGGAACTTTAAGGCATGTCTAAACCTATCAAAACCGGGTCAGAATCGAAGTCAAAGCAGAAAGTCAAACTACGCGACTTTCGGCTCCGAATCGGTTCAAAACAGAGATTTGTCGATTCAAACAAGCTTAGACAAGTTATTATACTTGTTTTCAAGTTATATGCATGTTACAACAGATTACACGCCTTCTGTATCGTTAATTACATGTTTAATGGTTCCGTTGACTTTTTCGGAAGAAGTTTGACTCGACAAAAGACATGGTTAGATCGGGAATCAAAGGGTGCCCTTTTAAGGGTTAATTGCTCATATAATTACCAACTTGTAACATCTTTCGTTTCGACAAAACTCTGGACCGTTTATGATTTATCGTCAAGTCAAACCGTAATTACGACGGTTTGACTTCTAGGCTATAAACTAAGCATAACCCAATCGAGAAGGGTCAAGAGCACTTACATACGTCTAATGGATGATTGGGAAGTCTTGTATCAGTTCTTGAGCTCCTCTAGATGTCCAGAAGTTGTAATGAGGTTGTATGTTGCAACATGATAATTTTATAAGAACTTTGATCTTTATCAAATGATGCCAAATGGGTCTAGGCTTGTAATCAGATGTCCAACATGTGTCCCTAAGGCTATAAACCACCTTAGACAAGCCCATAGAATCGAAACTTGCCATTTAAGTCGGTTAAAAACACAACAGGCAGCTGCCTGTCATTTTTCGCATCTGCAGGTCTCAGGCGGCCCGCTTGGGATCTTCACATATGGGAGGCGGGCCGCGTGGCCCATCTGATCAGGTTAAACATGTTTTTCGTTATTGCGTTTTGGTCCTTGGTCCCCCGAAAGGTCGTTTTCACTTGTTTTCCAGCATTCTTATCCTCTAATATTGACATATGGGGGCTTTAATACTTATACCCACTTTGTCAAGTCCTCGGGTAACTTCGTGATCACCCGAAAAGCCCTAATTTTCATTGTTGACGATTCTAACCCTCACACACGAATTTTATCACAACTTTCTCATATGGTAACGGAACTTGGTGAAATTTTTATGGTATATTCTAGTGAGCATAATTAATCGTTACAAGGCTTCGGGTTTGCTAAAAGGTCACTCAGAGGTATATCTTAAACATGTTGACACATTTAACCCCCGTAGTTTGTAATCTCTCACTTTCTTTCACAATTCGCTTCGTATGATCCATGATCCATTCGTTTAAGGTTATAAACATCATGTAGGGTTATTGTAAAGTATATTTATTCGTTGTTGACACTTTGAACCCTTATATTTACACAGTTTCATTGTTTGTCAACTTTAGTCCTTCAACAACATTCTTTCACACGTTCAAAGGTTATGACACGTGTCAAGACATTATAGGACGTAAATTTTCAAGGTGTTACAATTCACCTAAATCATGTTCAAGTAAGGGACTTGAAGGGGATGATGTTATTGAATGGCACTTCATCATACGTATTAGGGGTAGTAAACCGTTGTTAGGCGTTATTTACTACTTGCATCAATCTTCTATGTATCTTGTGCAAGTGGGAGATTGTTGGACTCTGTATGCCCAAGACACATATTAAATTGATGTGGCTAGTACGTTATGATCCAAGTCGGGTCATACCCAATAACAAGCTAGAGAAACACTTATAATATGTATTTATGATATGATCAAACAAATAAATATTAACACGTATAATATTTAGAAATCGGTTTTCTAAATAATTGCACTTGACAAACTAATAAATTATATGGATAATTTATTTCGAGAGAATATTTTATTTTGTTATTTAATAGGTTAAATAACATAATAAAAGTAGTATAAGTCTTATAACATGTGATGTTATAATTTTATAAAAGTTATAAAATTATATAAGACTTTAATTATTATTAAAAGAAATTTTTGAAATGTTTTTTAAAAATAAAATCTAGGCCACCAACACCCCCCCCCCCATGGTCTTTCCAAGACAAGGGTGGTCGAATAGCATTGCATGCAAATTGCATGTGTAGGAGGGTCTTGATTGGGCATGTTGGGTGGCCATGTTCTCTCAATTTCTATAATTAATTTTGTATGACAAAATTGCATATGATGAACTAGAGAAACACACACATAATTCAAGTGCAAGAAACTCTAAAATTCCCTCTAGAATTTTCGGCCAAAGGTGGTCTTACAAGAGAGTTTCACAAGTGAAAATCCTAGTAATCTTAAGGTGTTTTGTTGGAGGCTTAGGGTATACTAGCTTAAGGCTTTCTTGTTTGGAAGCTACCATTCAAGAATCATCGTCATCTTCCATCTCCTTGCTCCTTGAAAGGTTGTTTCTTAAAACACTCTATGGTTGCATTTTGATAGCATGCATGTCATATATAGATCCGGTTATTGGGTTTTGCATTTAAAAATGATTTTAAATCTTGTAAAGTAACATGTTTTAAATATATATTCCGCTGCGTTTTTCTTTTATATGGATAAAATAACTTTGATAAACATGTGAAAAAACCCAACAGATAACTTGTTACATGTATTTTTATGTATCAGCCTGCAATTTCTTCTGGAAACCACCATTTACGTGGGCCATATTGTCGAATATGTGACTCCATGGAAGATGTGATTAAGGTTGAGGACATTGATGTCAAGATAGAGAGATGCAGATCCGATAATCTTTAAGAGAGAGAGGTTTAGAGTGATTTCTTTAGAATACGCTAAAATATGCGAAAATACACTAAAATATGTCAAAATACGCTAAAATATGCGAAAATACGCTAAACTACTCTAAAGTACGCTAAAATATGTCAAAATACGTTAAAATACTCTAAAATACGCAAAAATACTATAAAGTACTCTAAAATACACTAAAATACCCCGAAATACGTTAAAATACGTCGAAATACGTTAAAATACTCTAAAATACATGAAAATATGCTAAAATACGTTGCAATATGCTAAAATATGTCAAATTACGATAAAATACGCCAAAATACGTTAAAATACGCCGAAATAGGTAAAAATAACCTAAATATAGGTTAAAATAAGCTAAAATACGTCAGAATACGCTCAAATATGTCAAAATACTCTAAAATACGCAACAATACGATAAAATACGTCAAAATAAGCAACTAATGATATTTCCACACACGTATTACATATAACTCGACACTATATAACACAAGTGGATTTCAAATAAAATTGCAGTAATCATAGAATACGATATTCGCACGCAACCGAACGTCATCGAAATGACGCATGTTGAAGGTATACGTCATAAAATGACAAAATATGCGAAAGTTCGCCAAAAAAAGACACGTATATGCGTCGAACCGAGGAAAACATGATAAAAACAAATTTTCAAATTATGCCATATACGATCGTTAGGCCTATGTTGTATCGTATATCATATTAATACGCATCGTATAGGCCTATACGATGCGTATTAAACTAATACCCCCGAATTTATAAAAAAACAGGGGTATTTCAGTAATTTTGGGGATATAATACGCATCGTACAGGCCTATACAATGCGTATTAACCCCCTGAAATTTTTTGAAGATTCAGGGGGTTGTATACGCATCGTATAGGCCTATACGATTCGTATTAAAGGCCACGATATAACCCCCTGATTAATACGATATTCGCGTTTTGTCAATGTTTTTGCCACTTGTTCAAACTCTACTGAAAGAATAATGATCGAGCTGTAGAATGAGATCCTCCATTGTTGGGTTATCATCTTTCAACCCCATTTTCCCTAAATTGAAGGAAAAGGACTGTGATTCTGTTTTTCAACGGGGATGTAATGCAATGATTCCTCTCAATTGAATAGACAGACACTTGCTTCATATAACTCACTTGAATCGTCTCGAATGTAATAACGGTACGTTTAGCATCCGTGCCTGCTTGAATTACAGGAAGCAAAGGATAACGGAGATGAACATTGTATTTATCACGAAAGTACAGAACAACTGAGATAACAGCTCCGGTTTCATCAGCTGCATTTAGAACAAGAAGTCCAATGATTCGTTCATTATCTGTTGTTGTCTCAACAATATGAATGCACGCGACGAATTTGACAACTGTGACAGCTTATTAAAAGTTCCTCAGGCTCACGGAAACCGCACAGGTAACAAACCGGTATTGCTGGTGGCTGTTCTGGAAATTGAAGGAAAAGCACTCAAAGAAAATAAACAACTCGCATTGAATTCCATACAAGTTTGTGGATCACCATAACTATTGTCGATTTTGTATACCCGGTTTGCTTTCTCTATAAAATCTACAATCCAATCAACGCACATTATGTGTTTCAAATCAAGGGTCCCATCATTACAACCACCAATATCTTTTGTTGAGCTTCCTGTTCTCAGGTTCACAATGAAGATTCTGATAATTGAAGGGAAAGGAGAACTAGCTGGTTAATTGGTTGGATAGTTAGTTTTTGAACCTTGTATCGCCTCATGTAATTTTGGTGATGGACCTCCACATATTCGTGTGTTGCATTTTGGAAAGATGACCGATAAAGATCTGAATAAGTTTCTGGAATTGGAGAACCGTTGTGTCTAATCATATCAACTACCGCCTTGGTAGTTTTTACCATATCCATTATCCCCTTGGTAGTTGTTACCATCGTATGATAATTTTATAAAATAACCCTAAATTAGAGATAAAATACATACACAATCAACAATGACATCAAAATACAGAGCTTCATCCTTATTTCTGTAAATCGCACAAAGAAGCATGCCTTGAACGAGTCTAGAACACTTGTAATCCTCAACCGGCTTTGAAACCGGACATAATCTATGAAGAAACTATTCGATTTCACGGTGAGTGGAGAAATTAGCAACGGAGAAAACTTCATCATAGAAAATTTGAACAAGATAAGAAGGATGAGATATTGGCAGTTAGCTCGAAGAAGTTTCTCTCGATCATTCACCACGTGACCCAAATCGATTTCGGACAACGTGTAATCCATAGGTTGGTCTCGGGTGGGCATAAGATCCGTGGGCCCTATTGTCGGATCTGTGACTCCATGGAAGATGTGATTAAGGTAACTACCGAATAACACCAATTTGTTGAAACCACATATTCGTGTGTTGTAGTTTGGAAAGATGACCAAATAGATATCTGAATAAGTTTCTGGAATTGGAGAACCGTTGTGTCTAATCATATCAACTATCGCGATAAGTTTCTGTTGAAGTACAAGAACGAGTATGAAGATAAGTTAAAGATAAGTCAAGAACAAATAAGAACACTTGAAGAAAAAGTAAGAACTTGGAAGTATTACCTGATTTGCAGCTGGATCTTGTTTGTTGTCTATGTATTTGTATTCAGTCAATGAACATGTTGTTGTAGACTTTGTTTTGTAGCTATAATGTACTGAAATTTGGTTTGTAATGAATGGAAATGTGTTGACTTTTGTTGATATAGTGATATTATCAAGAGTCTGTATCAATAACTTCCATATCCACTTGGTTGTTGTTACCATATGACACATGATAAAAGCGCTTCTCTAGACAATCTAGGATTATGTTCCATTTTAGGGTTTCTTCATCACTTGTAACAATGTCGATAAACATTGATCAGAACACGCCGCTTAACGGGGTATGGTTATGGCGTACATCTCATCACGATACCTACTTGGGAGATACAAGATTTAGCAATATTAAATCTCAGTTATGTCTCATTGCATTATGACAATACTGAAAAGGGTGCTGGTCTTTTCTCCCACTATGCAAACTTGAAGAATCTCATCATAACACCTTGTAGACTGGTGGGCTTGAATGGTTTTAATATATTTCATCTTGGACTATCTAGTCTAACACTTGAAAATGGATATGATCGTGTCAAGATCTTTATCTATCATGGCATCGACCAACTGCTCGAAATCCTTTTCGTTTCTCGGGCTCGCATTCGAAGATCCTTGCATTGGACAAACCCAAAAAACCAAAAACCAAAAACCAAACACAACACATCAAAAAATTAACTTCAAAAATTCAGTGCCTTAATACACATCGTATAGGCCTATAAGATGTATATTGAATTGGAAAAGTGTACGGATAGAGAGGGGCGATATGCCAATAGAGTTTCCGTTACATTCACATGTAGAGAATTACAAGATAAAGAGTTAAAAAATTAATCTTCAAAATCTATGACATTATTAAATATATTAAACAACATCATAATAGCTACAAGACAAACAATGCTTTCACTTTTAATTTTAATTAAAAATATGTCACTAAATATTATGAATGAAGAATTGTGTAGAAAAGGATACAAATGTCATAAAAAATCATGGGGGCTATGGATCCACTTCTATTTCTTATTATCTTCTATTTCTTATTATGTATGAGAATAATAGTTTAAGTTAAAAAAAAATTATTTGTTTTTAATATAACTTACATCTTAAGTATTTTATAAGTTTATTTGATTTAGGGGTAGTTTGTTTAGCTCCTAATGAGACTTTTAATGGTTTAGACATCTTACTGGTTCAGCACTTAATAGTTCAGAGTGTTTGTTGCGCGAGCAGATGTTTGAATGGTTCAAACATTTGCATCTGAATGGTTCAGACCTCTTACTGGTTCAGCACTTAGCTATTCAGAAGTTACCAAATATCCCCTTAGTAGTGTAGGTTTAAAAATTTATTTTTCTAATATGACTTATAATCTTATATAGAACGTTATTATATTTAATTTATTATTATATTACTTAAATATTTTAGAATTAAATTTGCTTTAAGATTTTTTAATATATATATATATATAGGGAGCCGCTAAAATGAAAACCACTCTCAGTTGTAAGAACCATGAGAACCACTATCAACCAATCAGATTATGCCAACCTAAAGGGTGTTTTGGTCATTTACCCCAAATGTCAAATCTATCTCTCTCTCTCTCTCTCTTCATTTAAAGTCTTTATATATCTCTCAACTCTCTTTTAAAAGCACTGGTCTATCTCTCTTCCTATCCAAATTCAAAATCACAGATCTCATCTCATTCTTGTTCATCAAACATCCCCCTTTTTCTTCAATTCACTTCAGATTTTAGTCAAACCCAGAACAAAGCTTTCATCTTTATTAAAAAAAAACAGCGTGTAAAACGGGTCGTAAAAACGGCGCGTAAAACGGGCCGTAGAAACGGCGCGTAAAAATTGGACATAAAAACGGGACGCTAAAACGGCGCATAAAAATGAGGCGTAAAAACGGCTTGTAAAAACGTGATGTAAAAAACGGCGCGGCAAAAAACGGTGCGTAAAACCGGGCATAAAAACGACACTTAAAAACCCGGTCGCAAAAACAACGTGAAAAAACTGAGCGTAAAACGGGTCGTAAAAAAAACGCGCGTAAAAAACGGGTCGTAAAAAAACGCGCGTAAAATTTTTTTATCAAAAAATTTGATTTCAAAATGTTGTTTAATAAAAAAAATCTGATTTAGAAAAAAAAAAAACAATTAATGCAATAGGACAAAAATGTAATAAAAAACAATAAAATTAATAAGACAAAAAAAAACAAATTTACTTAAATACCCTTTTAGATTAAAATATTAAATGCATAATAAGACAAAAAGAATTTAATATTACTTTTAACTACTTTTAATCTCATCCATCCATTTTAAAGATCTAATGGCTAGAAAGTGGTTCCCGCGGTTCTTACAACTGGAGTTGGTTTTCATTTTAGCGGTCCCCTATATATATATATAGTATGAGGTTCATTGGGGAACACGAAAACAGTGGGGAACAGTGGGGAACCGATTCAAACGAACTCCGATTGGACTCATTCCAGCGGCGTTGGAACCGGCTCGTCGAACCCTAACTAGGATCTCTTACCCCTAAACCCTAAATCATAACCCCTAAACCCTAAATATATTAGGGTTTGGCTTTTAGGGTTTAGCTTTAGGGTTTAGCATTAGGGTTTTGCTTTAGGGTTTAGGGTTTAACTTTAGGGTTTAGGGTTTAGTTTTAGGGTTTAGCTTTAGGGTTTAACTTTAGGTTTAGCCTTTAGGGTTTAGCTTTTAGGGTTTATATTTTAGATTTTACGATTTAGCTTAGGTTTTAGCCTTATTTTTTTAGCTTTAGGGTTTAGAGTTTAGGAGTTAGGATTTAGGATTTAGGGTTTAGGGTTAAGAGATCCTAGTTAGGGTTCGACGAGCCGGTTCCAACGCCGCTGGAACGAGTCCAATCGGAGTTCGTTTGAGTCGGTTCCCCGCTGATCCCCACTTTTTTAGTGTTCCCCAATGAACCTCACACTATAAAAAGTGGGGAACAGCGGGGAACCGACTCAAACGAACTCCGATTGGACTCGTTCCAGTGGCGTTGGAACCGTGGACTCGTTCCAGCGGCGTTGGAACCGACTCGTCGAACCTTAACTAGGATCTCTTAACCCTAAACCCTAAATCATAACCCCTAAACCCTAAATATATTAGGGTTTGGCTTTTAGGGTTTAACTTTAGGGTTTAGCCTTAGGGTTTAGACTTAGAGTTTAGGGTTTAACTTTAGGGTTTAGTTTTAGGATTTAGGGTTTAGCTTTAGGGTTTAGCTTTAGGTTTAGCCTTTAGGGTTTAGCTTTTAGGGTTTATAGTTTAGATTTTACGGTTTAGCTTAGGTTTTAGCCTTATTTTTAAGCTTTAGGGTTTAGAGTTTAGGAGTTAGGATTTAGGGTTAAGAGATCCTTGTTACGATCCGGTTCCAACGCCGCTGGAATGAGTCCAATCGGAGTTCGTTTGAGTCGGTTCCCCGCTGTTCCCCATTTTTTTAGTGTTCCCCAATGAACCTTCCTATATATATATATGTGTGTGTGAGAGTTTTTCGTTATTCATTCAGATATGTAAATGTTTGAACTAGGAATAAGAATTATGACTTTTCTTGACTTGTATTACTAATATTTGTTTAAATGAATGGGGACATGATCAAATAGTACTTTGCCTATGGCTTTATAGCCTAGTGGCATTTTTGTGGTGGGATAAGACTTTGTGACCAATAGGTCCTGGGTTCGATTCTCACAAGGGTGTTTTCTCATATTTATTGGGTTTCCTCCTGAATTGGTGTATAGGCATTATGCCTAGTGGAGATGGATATGATCGGGTGGTTCCACTGGTGGCACGATGATACTCCAATGGTCCGTCAGTGATCCAAATTTACCGTTAAAAAAAATAGTATTCTGGCTCATTTATTCCATTTTTAAGTGGCCACCACAATGTCATTTTGACTTATACACTTGATGAGAGAAGTTAGAAATTCTTAAGTAATCTCACTTTTTCTTGCAAGATATCACGTCTGATGTATTCCATTATTCATAACACCGACACCAAAATCATTTACTTTAAACAAAACAATTCGGATTATATTATAAATTAATTATATATGTATATAGGACGGGTTGAATAGGTATTTCCTTGTGGCTTGTGTAGATTTGGGGTTGTATGATAAAAATCCAAACTCGAAATCATTTATGTCCTCGTCATCATATCCAGATGAAACCTGATGGACCAAAACATGATATTACACACATTTTTACATCTATACCAACCGTATCAGATACACTAAAACATGAATCGTATCATGTATTTGAGTAATTTGAATACCTGTAACCTGATCAAATATTTTTGGTTTCGTTGTGATGCGGATCCAAGTGTGGAGGAGCGGGTCATCTTGTATTTGGAGGCCCAAGATCGTGTAACAAAAGGAGCTTCACTAAAATGGCTCTAACTTGGGCTATGGGGGTCCGTTTTGGGCGTGCGACCAGACGAAATATAACAACCCTCCAAAATATTTTTCTGACACCCTGATATATGTTAAATACCCCTATATGTCTTAAAATACACCCCGTATGTGAAAACCGAGCCCAAAATACGTTATAACATTAAAAATAAATAAAAAACAAAGAAATTGGGTTTTAGGCGGGCCGTGTAGCCCTTAGCTAACCCTTACGCGGGCCGCGACAACTTAATGATCAGGCGAGCTCCGGTGCTGCCACGTGTCCGAATGCGTGTTGAACCTATGTAATGACCCGGATCACCTAGAACCCTACCCGGCTGCACCATTCGAAGCACTTTATGGACGAAAGTGCCGAACTCCAGTCTGTTGGGCAGAAATTGGGGAAAAACAACTATCTGAACCTGAGATAGTACAAGAAACAACAGACAAAATCATTCAAGTCAATGAACGACTGAAAGCAGCACGTGATCGACAGAAAAGCTATGTTGACAACAGACGAAAACCGTTGGAATTTCAAGTAGGGGATCAAGTATTGTTAAAAGTCTCTCCTTGGAAAGGAGTGGTAAGATTCATAAAAAGAGGAAAGCTAAGTCCCAGGTATGTTGGACCTTTCAAGATTATTAAAAGAATAGGACCTGTAGCCTATCAACTGCAACTGCCAGAAGAAATGGCAGGAATACATGATGTATTTCATGTATCTAATCTCAAGAAATGCTTAGCTGATGAGTCACTAATAGTACATCTTAAGGATATAGAGGTAAATGAGCAATTAAAGTTTGTAGAAAGACCTCTACATATTGAAGACAGGAAAGTCAAGAATCTTAAGCACAAAAGACTAGTTCTAGTCAAACTGAAGTGGGACTCCAAAAGAGGACCAGAATACAGATGGGAGCTTGAATCAGAAATGCAAAGGAAATATCCACACTTGTTCCAGTAGATCTCGAGGACGAGCTCTAAAACAAGGTGGGGAGGATATAACAACCCTTCCAAATATTTTTCTGACACCCTGATATATGTTAAATACCCCTATATGTCTTAAAATACATCTCGTATGTGAAAACCGAGCCCAAAATACGTTATAACATTAAAAATAAATAAAAAACAAAGAATTTTGGTTTTAGGCGGGCCGCGTAGCCCTTAGCTAACCCTTACGCGGGCCGCGACAACTTAATGATCAGGCGAGCTCCGGTGCTGCCACGTGTCCGAACACGTGTTGAACCTATGTAATGACTCAGATCACCTAGAACCCTACCCGGCTACTACGCGGGCCGCGTAACCTTTGGGTTACACTTTACGCGGGCCGCGAGAGGACCAGAAATCAGCACTATATATAGAGGGCCTCGGATCTTCAAACAATTCGCTCACTTTCTTTTCTCAATCACGAAAATCTGATAGTAAGCATAATATACGGGTATTATATCCCCCTAATTAGCGAGGTTCTGCTCCGTTGTAAGTATTATAACCCCAGTTTCGTATTAGATACGCTGCCCGATTGATTTAGGGTTCCGTAACAACTGTCGTGGTTCTGCCCGACGTAGTTGTTGGAATACCGTCTCGGGGAAGGTATCGTTAATATAATTAAAGGGTTATTATACTAACATATGTACATTTGTGTAAATTATAGATTAATCCCAGGAAACCGTTACACGAAGTCTAAGATAGCAATGTGAGTTTATCCGCTTTTTGTTAACCTTTTTTACAAAAACCTTAATTATTTTACAATGTGATTAAGCAGTGATTGAGTCTTTGTAGTTCTTCATTTACTGCCGGTATGTTGGGGTTTTGTATACAAAATGTGAGACACGTTACCATTGGACGAAGAGTTAGCCAATGTGTAATATGACCCACCAGTCAGGATTGACAGTACTGAATGAGTAATTGTGTAGAAATAAACAATGTGATCGCTCTCAATACTGTGTTAATTGATAAATTGTTTCTTGATTAAACTGGGATTCACTCACCAGTATTTCCCACTGACAAATGTTTTTAAAACGCGTTTCAGGTAACACAATGTGACAGCCAATTAGTAAAAAGCCAGCTGGAGAGCACTGACGGCTTGGAAAAATGTGGCTATAAAAGTTACCAAAAAGACGATGTTTTAAATTCAATAAAATAGGGTTTATCCCTATAAACGTATTGTAATAAAGAAACTTGGGTTTACCCATGTGGTTATTAATATAAAATATGGTGGTTTTACTCTGATAAACAATTTCCTAACTACGGTCCTGATGTAATTTCCGCTGCCAAATTAATAATTAACAAACTGATACCACCACAAACGAATGTTCGCGGACGCCCGTTCCCGGGACAGATCAGGGGGCGGGGGTTGCGACACGAAACGAGTGTGAGAATGAGCTCCATCTTGCTGCAAACGCCTACGGCGGTTTGGGTCATCGTCCAGGCAAAAAAAAAAACGCTTATTTCTATTAGTTATTTACGTTTTTATGTTTTTTGAAGTATTTTGGGCATTTTGTTTTTGGGCTTGTTTTTTACCCATGGTCTTTTTGAGGCCCATTTTGAATTTCTGTCTCTATTTATGTCTTTGTCTTGTAATTTGGATGGTCATACTTGAATTTCGAATTTACTCAAATTTCACTTCAAATTATGTGCCCTTTGGGTTGAATCTTGGGGGTTGGGGAAGATCTACACGGGTATTCGCAGAATCAACGTGTTTGCTCTTCGTTATTGTAACACAAGCTACATCACATTGTATTGAACGGTGAAGATAGTAAAGAGATTTAACAAGAAATCAATTCTTCAAATATACATAATCTACTTCTTGTGTGGCTGCGATTCTTCTTTTCGGGTCCATACACAGTAGTTTCTACAAGATCAAAAACAATTAAGAGGCTTGAAATCAATGTGTAGTTGGTTTATACTTCTAAGCATCAACTATATGCCAGTCATGAGTATCACTCTGAACTATTTTCTGAATTTAGCAATCATGCATCTAATGGTTTTGATGATTGGGTTGTGCTTATTTTGATGCAAGTCATCATCGACCGAAGGAGCATTTAGGCTGCAATTGAACTCGAGTCAAAGCCAACATGTGTCTTGTCTTGAGTTATGGTCTGATGTCATTGTTGGAAGTGGCTTGGTGGTTGTGACCAAGTGGAAGCCGCGGCTTAAGCCTTCGAGTCCACGATTGGAGGTGTCTCACGGCTGGAGGCGGCACTAGCTGCGACTAGGCTTAAGTCAAACGAAACCTATGACAGGAGCAGGGTCAAGGTTGGAAGAGAGGCTTGGGCCATGACTTGGCCTGAGCCAGAGCTAATGGATGCGGTTGGGGCAGAGTCGTTGAAGCTAACGGAGTGAAAGGGTACTGGGCCTGAGTGGACGTTTATGGAGCAAGAGGATGCGACTGGGCCTGAGTCGGAGTTATGGGATGCAGTAAACGTGCGAGTCAAGTTTCCGAGTCCAATTCGTAATATTTATATGATTTGATGTTTATCTTCTATGATTTGAATTCCGAATTGGTAGCATTTGTATTCAAATAGGTTTGCTTTTAGAGGGTGCTATATAAACGCTAGTCTAGATTTATTTTTCTAATAGTTTAAGTCAAAATCTCCATCTTTGTAATTTGTGTGTCAAAGTTTAACTAAAGACAAGAGTCGTTCGTGCATTTGAGCAACTGCTCGTATTCTTGAGTGTTACTTTTGTTCGTCGATTTCACTGGTTAAAACATTACAAGTGGTTTCAGAGCTTGGTGAAGCTCTATTTAGGATCAAAGGCTAAATATCGGGACTGGTGAAGATCACCGAATACATTAAAGAATTTGGGTTGCATCTATGTGTTTGTGATCAACTCGAAGTGGTCCTCACTACTAGACTCGTGAACGGTTTAATATCGTGAAATTAATTTTCAATCTCTACACTAGACTCATGAACGGTTTGATATCATGAAATTAATCAAAGTACAGAATTGGATACAAACTACATAAATCAAAGAGTTAAATGCCATTTTAGTCCCTTTGGTTTGGGTCATTTTACCAGCTTAGTCCAAAGGTTTGAAATGTTGCCATTTTAGTCCAAATAATTTTAAACGTTGTCATTTTAGTCCACTGGGTTAACTCTATCCCTTTATTTTGTTAACTAGAAGGGAATTTCGGTCATTTTATATGTAATTCTGTTAACTGGAATGACAGTTTGACCATATAAAATGATCGAATTACCCTTCTAGCTAACATAACAAATGGACGAAGCTAACACAGTGGATTAAAATGGCGACGCTTGAAACTATTTGGATTAAAATGACAACGTTTCAAACCTTTGGACTAAATGGCAAAATAACTCAAACCACAAGACTAAGATGACATTTAACTCTAAATCAAAATATCAAAGAATAGCAAGCCTACTTCATGAGTCCAGCCTAAAATGCCTTTACTCAGGTTTTTAAGGGCCCCTTAGATACAGCATTCTTTATTTGGTTAAAGCCCACATCAAACAACAATAGTAACTCGTAAATACAGATATAAAGAGGGTTAAAATCGGTTTAAAAAAAAAAACCGAACGAATATTCCTGGAATTTAGGGTTAGGGTTTGAGTTTGACCCATCGTTGATCACTGGGAACTATAAATCATCTTTTTCTCTACAAACCACCCAATAACCCACCCTGCTATTTTTCAATTTGCAAAAAACCCAATTCAACAAATCAAAGATGGAGCAAACCTTTATCATGATCAAGCCTGATGGCGTTCAAAGAGGCCTTGTAAGTCTTCATCTTCACTTTAGTCAAGATTCGATCAGGGTTTTATAAATCTTGAATCCGTTTTTAACTTTAGTCAAGATTCGATGCGTATAAGTTCTGATTCTTTATTGTAAACTTTTTATATGAACAATTTTGTTGGTGTACAAGTTTTGATGCGTGATGTACAAGTTACTGTTGATTAAGGGTGAAATTGGCTTGATTTTGTTTAGGTTGGTGAAATCATTGGTAGATTTGAGAAGAAAGGGTTCGCTTTGAAAGGTACAAGTTTTACTTGATTATTATTTGGTCAAAGTTGTTTGTTACACGCTTACACAAAGATTAAAGGATTTGATTAAAGGATTTTAGGAAGTAATGGGTCCTTTGAATTATTGTTCTAGGGTATGATTGTATTGTTTACCATGTGTTTTGCTTTTACTTGATCATTGAATATTGAAAAAAAAGATACAAGTTGGGTGATTAATAAGGGGTGTTTTGATTTTAAAGTTATAATTGTTACATCAAGATTTAGAAATTTTATTCGATATTAATTTTAGGATAGTTATTTTAAAGATTTATTGTTACATCAAGATTTAGAAATTTTATTCGATGATTAAATTTAGGATAGTTATTTTAAAGTTTTCATTTTTTTTAATTTTCAAATCGGGGTGTCTTATCTAGATAGCAAATTTACCAAATACCAATAGTTTTGAGTTAAATTACATTTTAGTCTATGTGGTTTGGCTCATTTTGCCAGTTTAGTCTAAATGTTTCATTTTTTTTTTGCCTATGGGTCCAAAAAGTTTTCACTGTTGCCATTTTAGTCCAATGGGTTAACTTCATCCATTTTTTCTGTTAATGAGAACGGCTATTCGGTCATTTTATATGGCCGAATTGCCCTTCTAGTTAACAGAATTACATATAAGATGACCGAATTGCCCTTCTCGTTAACAGAAAAAACGGATGAAGTTAACCCAGTGGACTAAAATGGCAACAGTGAAAACTTTTTTGACCCACCGGAAAAAAATGAATCATTTGGACTAAACTGGCAAAATGGCCCAAACCACACGGACTAAAATGGCATTTAACTCAATAATTTATTTTCCATCTAAATTGCAAAGTTAACAGAAAAAATGGATGAAGTTAACCCAATGGACTAAAATGGCAACAGTGAAAACTTTTTTGGTTAATATTTTACAAGCTATTGTTTCAATTTATTGTTTTTATCACTTTAGAGGATATCTTGACAAAATTACTAGTCAAATGTTTGTTTAACAAATATGTTTTGTTGATGAGTTACATACACTTCAATTTTTGACAAACATTGATGAATTTAATAATGATTATCACTCTAATAATGTTATTTTCAATATAGCATTTGATGTTTTTTTATATTTTCTTAAGTTGTAAACCAGAATGGAAAATGTTGTGATAGACAACCATATGTTACAAGGTTCTGTAAACGATTAGTATACACTTATAGAATGCAAATTAAACTGTTAAGGATTAAAAACAATAAGAAGTACTCTATAATTTGGCTGTTTTAGGATTGAAACTTTTGACCGTCGACCAAGCTTTTGCCGAGAAGCACTATGCTGATTTGTCCGCAAAGCCTTTCTTCAACGGACTAGTTGAGTACATCATCTCCGGACCCGTCGTTGCCATGGTTTGGGAAGGCAAGAATGTGGTTACCACCGGACGCAAGATCATTGGTGCCACAAACCCTGCTGAGTCTGCTCCTGGCACCATCCGTGGTGATTTTGCAATCGACATTGGCAGGTAAGATTATATTGGATGTTTGACTTTTTACCATTGACCATTGTGTTCAACTTTGACCAACTAGTGACGGGTTTGTTTGATTGATGTGCAGAAATGTGATTCACGGAAGTGATGCTGTTGAAAGTGCAAAGAAGGAGATTGGTCTGTGGTTCCCTGAGGGTGTTGCCAACTGGTCAAGCAGCCTTCACCCATGGATCTATGAATAAGTGATTTACAATTGCGACTGATTACGACCACCTGTTGGCGCTATTGGTCTAGTATGAGGGTGTAATCTATTTTGAACTGGTCTTTTGGTTATGCATTATGAACCTTTGGGCATGTTAAATCAGTTTTATTTATCGTGTTTGCTTTGTTATATTGCACCTTTGTTGTTGATTTTGGTGCTATTTTATGTTAAAATAGCAATGAGGAGGGTTTGGGTAATCCCATCTTCATGCCCGATTATAAAAGTCTGTTCCAAACTCGGCTAAAAATCTGTTGGGCATGTTAAATCAGTTCTATTTATCGTGTATTCCGCTGGTTTTGGGCAGGGGCGGACCCACCCCAGCCCAAGGTGGGCGGGAGCACCCTAGGAAAAAAAAAATTAATTCCTATTTTTCGTTGAAAATCTTGTCTGCATCCCTTGGAATTTTTGGTCCTCACACCTTAGGTAAAAAATGTTATCGATTTATATTTCAAGTTTTTTAGTTAACTCTGATTTTTTTTTAAAAACTATCTAATTATATAAACATTTACTACCCAACTTAACCCAAATACCTAATACCTTAACCTACTATTTCATTAAACATAACTAGCCCGCTAATTCCTAACCCGTTAACCAAACCTAACCTAAGTTCAAACTATAATAACTAAAAGAGTAAATTACAATCAGTGTTCTTTACGTTTGTATCAAATTACAATAAGTGTCTTTAACTAAAGAAATTACAATCAGTGTCTTTATGTTACCAGTTTTTAGCATGTTATGTCCTTTAGCCCTAACCTAGTTAAGTTTTTTGGTTAAGTTTTACCATGTGCCTCTCACATGAGGGCAATATGGTCTTTTCATCTCGATTTAACATAAATTTCGATTTCCCCCTTACATCTGATAACATTTTTTTTTTGGAAGGTGACTTTCTATGTACTGGACCTATTGGTCACCGGGTTCATGTCGAAGACAATCCCCCGTCAGCCCCGCACTCTCGGACGCGATGTTCGATCGGGCCCCGGCCGCCGCGCAAGCTGACTTCCGCCCGGAAACCATACTGCCCCCACACGAGAGACTCGCTGGGGTAACAGCTGGGTAAAACCGGGTTGCCCTCAAGACCGCACCATGCCTCGGTAGGATACGATCTATCATTGGGACGTCCCACCCCCCGTAGGCAACACCCGGGGATCGAACCGGCGACCTCCAAGGAGGAAGCCGGTCCAACCCAAACCACATGGGAATTGCCAAGTGAGCTAGGGGGCGGGATATACATCTGATAACATTTGATTGTTCATATTCATCTAAAAAACCATAGCTGTTGTCTATGTCTCTCAAAACTTCATTAAAAAAACCCTACAGAAAAAAGGAATGTGAATCAAACCTTGTAATGGGTGCCTTCTACATACGCCAAGCACTAGAACAAAACCACATAGATGAAATTTATGGTAAGCTTCCAACATCATCGTAGTCAGTTCTTTTGATTGGTTTGATAAAATACAAAGATTAATTCCAAAATATTGTTTATTTATTTATTTATTGGTTTGGTTTGAAAAAAAGGAGGGGATAAAAGAGATTTATTTATTTTGTTTTTTAATATAAAATTGAGACGAAAAGACCATGTTGCCCTCATGCGAGAGGCACACAGTAAGACTTAACCAAAAAAACTTAACTAGGTTAGATCTAAAGGACATGACGTGTTAAAAACCGGTAACATAAATGACAGAGCCTGTAATTTCTTTAGTTAAATGACACCGATTGTAATTTGATGCAAACGTAGAGGACACCGATTATAATTTACTCAAACAGAAAAAATAATTATCACACACGTAAGGAAAAGTGGGCACCTCTCATCATGCTAATCGCCCTAAATTCCCAACATCAACATGTGACATAGTTTCGTATATGTTTCTGCTTTTTTCCATTGTGGGTAGATTATGCTTCCACGAACTCAAAATATTTTTATATAATTTAAATGAATTTACTCTTGCAGTTTTATCAAGTTTTTTTTCTAAATAGAGGGAGTTGGGAAAATTATTTACCAAATTGGGTGATTTAAAAAATAATTACCAAAATGGATGTTTTTTAATCTATTTGTAATTATTTTCCTTTTATTTATTATTCAATTAACCTATTATATTATAACACTTTTTAACATATTAGAGTTTTCTTTTCTTCGCTTTTTTTTTAAATTGTGTATCTTTTTTTTTTTTTTTTTTTTTTTTTTAAATTGTGTATCATAATTCTTTTAGCAGCTTTCTTTTCCTCACTTTAAATTATGTATCGTATTTTTTATATTCAACTAAACCATAATAGTCATCTAAATAAAGTTAAAAAAGCATAAAAAATAGTTAAATTTTGAAACTTCAAAGTCCATTTATAAAATACAAATAAAAAGAAATATGTGAAATAAAGTCAACTTGCTAGCGGTCTCAACATCAAAGACAAATCAAAATAAATATTTCAAAACAACTCGATTGGCTTAGACATCCATCCTTCTAGGCTTAGAAGGACATCTTGCCCGATTATGACTAGGTTCTTTACAAATTCCACAAAGATTAGCTTTTTTCCCTTCTTTGATGTCCATTCCATTTCGTAGCCTTGTTGAACGAGGGCGACCCTTTTTATCTCGCTTTAGATCTGAATTGGGAAGTAATTCTACATTAGATGATCTGTGTGGCCAATATGCTTCATGAGGAATCGGGGAAAACTCGGATGACCAAGTAGCACAATAATCCACAATTGAGTAGCATTTGTTGACATATTGCCAAGTGTTTAAAGAAAGTTTAGCGCATGCACTCAACACATGTGAACACGGATACTTAAATATCTCCCATTTACCACACGTGCAAGGTTTTGCTTCTAAATTAACCACTTGAACGTTTTTCCCCTTTTGAGTTATCACCTCAAATATTCCTTTCTGCCGGTTAAAAGATCTCAAAGAATGTGCACCTGCTTTTGACATTAAAGCTGCTTGTTTTGCCACAACATGAGGAGTATACACATCCCCGTTAGCTTGAGCATTAGATCCCATAGGACGTCTCAGATCATAAGCAGTCTTTTTGTGCCTGGGGTTTATTAAAACTCTGTTTTGGACATAGCAAGAAGTGTTTACTGCCTCTGCCCAGAAAGTTAAAGGCAAACCTGAGTCAGCAAGCATGGTCCTAGCTGCTTCAATCAGTGTCCTGTTCTTTCTTTCAACTACCCCATTTTGCTCTGGTGTTCTAGGGATGTTGTACTGCCTTATAATCCCTTTCTTCACACAGAAGGCATCCAACTCCTTATTTTTGAATTCTGTGCCATTGTCACTCCTGAAGACTTTTACTGGAAGGTCAAATTGCTTTTCAACCTGTGTCACAAAGTCTTGCAAAATGCCTGCAGTCTCATCTTTTGAGTGTAAAAAGAAAGTCCATGTAAACCTAGAAAAGTCATCAATAATAACCAAACAATATTTCTTCTTTTTGAGACTCATGACTTGAACTGGGCCAAACAAATCCATGTGCAGCATTTGCAAACACTGGGTTGTTTTGGACTCTTCAATGGACTTAAAGGAGCTTTTATGCTGTTTTCCTTTTAAACAGGAAATACAATGCTCAGAACATGAAAACAATTTTTGTGGTAAGCCTCTTACCAAACCATTTTTTGAAATTTCAGTGATTGTCTTGAGATTTGTGTGCCCCAATCTTCTGTGCCAAAGTTCCGTCTCTTTGTTAGAGGCAGCTGAGAACAGACAGGCATCAGTTCTGGGACACTCTTTTGACATATCAACAACATAAACATTGCCACTTCTTTGAGCAACAAGTTTTGTTTTTCCAGTTTTTATTATTGCTTCAATCTTTTCAACCATTTCTGGTCCAACAATCCTACAACACTCCTTTGTGAAGAATGATCCATACCCCTTATCACTCATTTGTGAAACACTCAGGAGGTTGAATTTTAGATTGACAGTTTCAAATTTTACATTTCCAGTTTGTACTGTACCAGACCCCAGAACTTTCCCTTTACTATTATTACCAAGGATATATCACCCCCTCCATGAATTTTGAAATCTTTGAGAAGGGCTTTACATCCTGTCATGTGCCTGGAGCCTCCACTATCTACATACCAAAGACTATCTAAGCATGCAGAAGCTCCCTGCACATGAAGTAAAAGGATTAGTTCATTAGGGTCTCCAAAGCCAATAAGGCTTTGGATGGGGTCTCAACAGTGTCTGGGATGAATTCAGATGCATGGGCAGTGGTTAGATCAGGGGATTGGACAGTTTTAGGACTGTTTCTCTCTAACCACTGTTGTGGGTTTTGACCAATCACCTGCTGATAACCAAAGGGATGCCTATTCACTCTTGGTTTAGGGGGCCTTTTGTAGGTCTCATAAACGTGTGGAATCCTTTGGTAAGATGATTTTCCCTTGCCTCTTCTGAATTGGTTGGCAGGGGGTGCATCAGTCACTTGGACATCTGTTTGGACAGATGTTTAATTCAGCTGTTTTGTAAGAGCTGTTTGGACTGGCACAAACAGTGGTTGATTCTTGGTGAATTTGACAGATTATGTTAATGGACTCAAGGATGTTTTAGCAGTGCACTCATTTCTTTTTACATCAAAGTTTTTAAGATACACACATTCTTGAGTTTTGTGGTTTGGTTTACCACAGATGGTGCAGCTTTCAGCAGGTACAATGATACTTGTTTTGTTTAAATCATATGCTTTTAAATGGAAACAGTCTTTTGTTAGATGATTCCTTTTTTCACAAAATTCACAAAACAGGTTTTTGATCTTTTCTCTCTTCTTTCTATTTTCAGACTCCTTTGCAACAGAGTTTTTAACCTCTGTTGGGATGTCCTTGAGAGGGATGCCTTTTGCTTTTGGGGCTTTAACACCATCAGTGGTTGTGAAATCCATGGGTTTAAATTTTCAAGAATGTCACACTCGTCAGACCATGTGGGTTTAAATTGGTATTTCTCAATTTCCTCAAAAGTAGAGGATCCCATTGGTCTCTCAAGTGTGATTTTGTTACCAAGTTTATCAGTGATTTTCACTTCTTGGCCATTCTTGTTAGTGGGAATGAAATCAGTGGTTACATCAGTGGTTTGAACAGATTTTTCAAAAGCAGTGTTTTCATCATCATGTTTTCTATAACCAACACCAAATTTCACGTTGCTTTTAATCTGTTTTTCGAGCATTACTTCATACCCTTTGCAGGATTCCACCCATCTTTCACAAGTGATCTGGGTGGACTCCAACTCCTTTTTGCAAACTTGGTATTTTTCTACCATAGTTTGGAGTTGAGTTTTGGTTATGCTCTGCTCTTCTTTGAGACTGCTGATTTCTTTTTCTTTTTCAGCCAATTTGTTTCTAAGTTCTTTTAATGACTTTTCAAATTTGACTTCATCAGTTAAGACTTTATCCCTAAGGTTTTCATTTACCTCTTTGATGTTAGCAAATGCAATAATGCATTTGTCTGAACACGGTTTTTCAAGAACTTGAGGTGTTACCTTAGCAACAGCCATCATAGCACAATCACATTGATGATCACCTTCTTCATCAATTCTCTCTTCTTTCTCACCTGCTTTCTTTTCTTCTTTTTCTTCCTTGTCTTCTTTGGACCAAGGATCAATCAGGGTTTCTGAATTTTCTCCCAGCAGTAGTTCACCAGCAACAGCAGTAACCACTGCTTCAGTCACTTCATCCACTGTTTCATCACTTAGCTGTTCACCTTCAGTTTCTACCCCTTCTGGTATTGACTCTAATGCCATCAAACAAAATTCATCATTAGTAGGAACATTAAAAGCATTGAGTGCAAAATTTTCATCACTAAGCTCATCAGGCATACTGCTCCAGTCAACAAAGCCTTGAGTGAAAAAGCTTTGCTGATCTGGTTGTGTTACTGTTGGAGCAGCTGGTTAAGGTGCAGCAGGTTGCACTTATGCCTGAGGGACAGGGGTTTGAACATACTGAATTTGTGGAACAATGGTTTGAACATAATGCACAGGCACAGGGGTTGCAGCATAGTGAGCAGTGTTAACATGGGCAGCAGGGGTATATTGGGTATAGTGCACAGTGCTTTGATGTTGTGGTCTAGGGTTTGAGTTGGGATGAGTGATTATGGGACCAGTGGTTTGACTCCTGCATTCCCTAGCAAAATAACCTAGCCTATTACACTTATAGCACTTAATTTTTGACTTATCCAACCCCACTTTTAAATTCCCATGTAACCCTGAGAATTTTCTCCCTGTTCTTTTGTAGAATTTGCTTGTTCTTACACTAAGCAAAGCCAATTGATGCAAAATGTCCATTTCTTCTAAGTCAGTGGGATCAAAGTGTTGCAAATCATTGAGTTCAAAACACAAATTATCTGACATCTGGTTTTCACAATTTGTGGTAAAAGCATAATTTGCAGAGTGAGAATCAGGGTTGTTGAAATTTCCACCAGCAGTTATATCAATAAAGTGATCATAACCCTGTTCCTTACTACTGCTACCAGATTCTTCCTGACCAAAAAGTGCTGTGCTGCCAAATGAATAATCATCAGCAACTTTGCCAGACTCTTGCAACTTCTTTTTTTGGTTTAACTCCCTTTCATAGGTCAGGAGTCTACCATGAAGTTGGGTCATGGTCAGATCTTTGAACTCAGCAGAGTTTCTAGTAACAAATGCAATGGTATCCCATTTTTCTGGTAGTGATCTAAGGAACCTGCTATTTTGAGTTGAATTTGGAAATGTTACTTTAACAAGCCTTAGTTCACTAATGAGACAACTGAATCGTTCAAACTGCTGTGTCAATGATTCACCCTTGATGTGACAAAATGTTTCATACTGCTGATTCAGAATTTCCCTATTGTTTTCAATAACTTCTATTGTTCCCCCAAACTGTTCCTTCAGTGCATCCCATAGCTCTTTGGCACTGTTACAATGTAACAGTCCAGCATAGATCTCATTGGGTAATGCAGATGCTATGGTGCTAAATGCTTTGGCATCGAGTTCGAACTTTTGAAAATCAGTTTCAGTATAGTTTTCAGATGGTTTAGGTACGAACTTCTTTGCATCCTCAGCACTTGGCACCATAGGAACATGGGGACCAAAAACAACAGACCTCCAACATCCAGTGTTCTGTTGAGCAAGGATGTGACCCATCCTTCTCTGCCAGATGTTGTATTCATTACGTTTAAGCATAGGTGGTTTGAAAAGAGAGCCAATGTTATTCTTATCATCTTGTGATTGTGACGTCATCCTGGTTGTTTTACAGGCACTGATCAATCAACTTTGATGGTGATTAAACCTTGCTCTGTTTTTCAACAAAACGAACAAACAATCGATATCAACGATTATGAGCTGAACTATTTATGTCAAAATGATTGTTAAATCAAATTTGACTGTCCAAGCTCTGATACCAAATGTTAGGATCTGAGTTTGGTTTTGATTGTGTTTTACGTTTGAAATAAGATGAAGATGAATGAGTAGTGCAGCGGAATTTAAGATGGAAACAAACTTTGCACACAATCAAACAGGAGAATTGCTTTAATCACACATTTTCAACAAGGAACCGAAAGATTGAATTTATTTCAATAACGATTACAATGCATGTATGAATACAAACTCCCCCTCAGCCTGAGCTCACAGTGTTTGTTCGTGCAGGAAGAAGATTTTGTGAAGAGCTAAATAGAACAGTGCATGGTACTGATCTATTTATAGGCACGGACAAACCACTGAGGCATCAAAGCTGACGTCACCATGAAAGTGACATCTAACCTCCTAACAACTTCTAACAATTGATCTATACAAACACTGCTTAAGCTAACAACTGCTATACATTACATTACATAAATAAACTAAACTACTGCTGGTCCTTCCACTGTTGTGACTTCAGCAGTACTTGATAACAACCAGCAGTGCTTAACCCAAAGCAGTAGATTGAACAGCAGGTCTTTAGTCTTTGACTTGATCAGCGGTTGTAGGCCAGCGGTTGTAGTGATCAGTAGATAGGAGGTCAGCAGATGTTAAAACCACTTTCAAGGGGAGAGACTTGTAACACAACATCTGCTTATTCTGGATCCACTGCCCTGATCCAGTTTTGGCTTTAATTATCTGTTCCTCTGATAGGGTTCAATCCCAACAAAACAAGCTTAAACCTTCTCTAAAATTCTGCCCAAACATGTCCTAAGTGTTGAAACCATCCAAGCTTCCAACCTTCAATGTTGGAAGACTTGTGCATGTGTAAGTGTGAACCATGGAAGCCTTGGCTTTCCAAAATTGTTCCACTACCTCACTTGTTCTAGTGGCAAGAATACCTAGTAGTTTCCTAGAATCAAAGTAAGTTAACCCCGCCTTGCCTCCAACATTTGCCATGTTGGATATGACACGCCCAGGTTAATCTTACTTCGCTACTTGACATACTAGTTAGTTGTACTTTATTTTCCCCATTCATGACCAACCGGGTCATCAACTAAGTTGGTGACTTTGTGTTTTGGTGAATCATATAATGAGGTTAATCACACCTTCATGCTTGACTTACATGATACTACGTGACAATACAGACTAGATTAATACTTATATTATATAATGTGCAAATTAACCGAATTCTTGATACTAAACCGGTTGATGGTTGGATGTTATGAACATAGGTTATATTATCTTGGTTCTAAACACTTTGTTTGTGATTCTAATTGGCAAGTTAGGACCTATGAAAACACATGACAACTTAGTGTCCAAACGAGTATTTAGACAAGATATATTTTTGCATACATATACTTTTTATACTTAATTCCGAATCCGAACTCTCCACAAACTCCATATACTCAAAAGCCTTCATTTCCCCAATGTAAAGTAACTTGGGCGCTCCACTCTCATCAAATCGTCAACTCGTGTTTAATCGGAAAGCTTTGCAAAGCCGTGAGTATACATGACCTTTTTTCGTTTTACACTTTTGGGTGCAATACAAATATCATATGAAAACTAACACGAACACTTATGCACAAAACATTATTCATACAATCGTATCCAACTTACATGCTTTATACATCTATACTTAGAAATACTTACATGCTAGAAACTTTACATGCACGATACTTTGTCATTAAATTCGTACAAGCCTCCCTTAACATGTATAGCGCTTTAGGATTATCGCACCGCTCGTATTCTTGAGGTCATGTTAAGTCAAACAAAACGGTGTTGTCGTTGCTACGACAAGATTACGCTAGCGGTAATCTTTGGGTTGACAAGTAGGTGTTGCATGCTAGCTTATGTTATGTTATGCCTTAGTATACGTTATTGTCATGTGGATCTCGATTAAATCTTTTATACATATGCTGGTGTTTTGGTCAAAAATCAAGCAATGATAATGCAACCAAACTTTCTGTTGTGAGGTATGATGCTTGAATTGATGAACAACAATAAGGATCACTATGAAATGTAATGAACAAGTGACACGAAGATTTATACGATGAAAAAGCCCTTGATCAATGAATGATCTCCGGCATAAAAAACCTCGGGTGATGGAAACTACCGATCACCAACTCAAATTAAACAAGAAAGGTAATACAACTTCGGATGATAGCGAGCTAAGTACAAGGATCACTATAGTGTATTGTGTAAAAAAGTGTGTAATCGCCAAGTGAGTTAACGAGAGCTGGTGAGAGCAGTTGTAAGAGTGTGTGTGTAGCCAAAAATAGCCAAGTGTTTTCTAATTAGCTCGCTACCCCTTTAAAAATGGAAAATATCTACACTAACTAACATTCCGCAAATGGTTCAAGTCCTCCACGACTCCATAACGTCCACTTTTGGCCAGGCACGTGCGGAACAAACACAGAATATACTCCAGGAATATCGCCAAGACCAAGTCCAAGCTGGTACTCCTGTAAAACAGTTTCGAATTCAAAATAGACAACCGTTAGTACAAAGATCCTTATGATGATCCATGATCCTGATCCTGCAACACTTCTGAGGATCACTACTTCAGACAGAATTGAGGATCACTAAACCCAATAGTAAATGAGGATCACTGATCATTGAGAAATCCTCCCCTAACAATTGCCCCCAAAATATAAGGAGTAATTATGTAAATAAACGAGTTGTATTTTGTTCTTATCCGCAATCAACCAACGGATAACTAGCCGTTGTAATCGGACTAGCCGTTACGAACATGACGTCACTGAGGTGACTATCCTGCAAAATCATCATTATAAATAGGAGTTAGAGATAGGGATCAATTCGCATTTAAATTCAAGAGAAACTCCCTTTAAATTCATATCCGAAGATCAATCAGGTATCTCTCTTCCTCTTCTTCCTTTACGTTTTCTTTCTCTGCCCATTCCTTCTTCACCTTCTTCATAATCAAGATGATGTTAAGATCCTCTCCTGCTAAGGATCACAAGAAGGACAGTCCTCTTAAGAGCCAGGGGATCATCAAAGACTCGGCGAATGAAAGGTGCTGCTTCACTGATCCACAAATAGACAGAATCCGCCGTTGCTTTTCGGCAAACACCCATTTCAAGCCATTTGACCCCACCGTTCTAAGTGATTACGTTTCTGAGACCTGGGTAGCTTTCCCGGTCACACCGTTCACAATAGGATACACATATCCTTTCCCTGAATTCACCCAGTCTTTATTCTCTCTCACCGGCATCTCCTACATTCAAGCTATGCCAATGATCTGGAGGGTCCTATATACCCTTGAAAGGATCATTGAGCAAGAAGGAATTTCCCTAGGAATGTCGGAGTTGGCAGAGATGTATGATCTCACCACATTTGGATCCCACCGATATCTATTCAAGCGTAAACCCGGTGAAGAACATCCCATCTTCAAAGCTACTAAGAATGATACTAACTGGAAACGGGGATTCTTCTTTGTCAGAAGGGATTCTCTCTCTGATGGAAAGGATCTGCCAAGGAAGTGGACCACCCATGGTAGGATAGAGGATCCTGAGAAGGATCACCAGATAACCTTGTTTTTGTATAAGGATCACTAACACCCTTTTGTTTCTGTTGTACAGCTATCTCTGTTTCGCACCTAATACCATCACCTGCCACCAAGGAAAGGCTCGCTGCTTTCAGAAGACTTGATCCTGCAACAAGGTCATTCAAAACAAACACCCAGGATTCACAAGAAGTATCCTCAGGTTCTGTCACTATGTCAAGTAAGTATCCTGTATTTTGTATAGTCAAATATTTAAATAAATAGTTGAATAGAAATAGGATAAGGATACTTATCTGTTTTGAATGTGTAGGCGCTGGGAAATCCTCGAAATCTGCCTCCAAATTCAGTGTAACTGATCTTGACACTGTCAGATCCTCAAAGAAAAAGTCTGCTGCTAGCCCTTCCATTGTTATCCCCAAGGCTACCACTTCAAAGGGAAGAGGTGGAAAGAAAAGAAAAACCTCTGAAGCTGACAACCTTCAAGGCTTGCCTCTGATCCGCCATCAATTCCTCGAGTACTTTAATGATGTAAGGATCACTGACCTAGCTTAGTTATCCTATCCACTTGAGGATCATATGATCCTAACTTTGCATTGTCTTGTTTGCAGAAATTTGCCGAAATCGAGGACTATGTTGGAAATGTTGAAGAGCTTGAGGAGAAATACTCTGATCTCCAAAAAGTGGCGGTGCTCAAGGATCACAAAATTGCATCCCTTGAAAAGGATCTCAAAGATGCCAAAACTCAGACAGCTGCCATTCTGATCAATTTTGATTATGAGAAGAGCGAGATCACGGAGGATGCTAAGGTATCCGCTGCCATTGCCATGTACAAGACCAAGCTACATATGGGTCAAGAAGCTCAGGATCCGGCCTTTGATAGGAGCAACTGGGATATGGAAGGCTGGAAGGCCAGGCTGGCTGAGTTGGAGGATGAGGATGAGGCTGACGAGGTTCTGGCAATCGAGGCTAGTGGTAGTGGCAAGGATCAGGCGAAGGATACGAGAGCTGGAGGAGATGAAGATGCAGTGAAGGTGTAGGCTGCATGAATGGGCGATGAAGGACATTTCTAGACGTAGCCAGAGCCCATTTTTTAAGTTTGATAGTTTGTTTTGGTTATGATGTTTTCTGTTGAACAATGATGGGTTGTACTTAAACAGTAGTAATTAGGGCTAAGGATCATGGATCCTTCGAACAACAGGTAGGATTACAAATGGTCGAGGGATCCTCTGTTTGGGGGATGAAGCCATTGTGATCCTGCCGTCTTTTGATTCCTGCACTTTCTAGACCAATGAACAATGGACACCCTTTGCCAACCCATGTGGACGGGCCACGTTTTGCTGGTAGAAACGCGGGTTGGCAATTTTGACAACCTTAAAGGGTTTAATCTTTTGTGAATAAAATAACTTTAACTTTTTGGCTTATCCTGTGTTGATATCCTTGTTAACATTTTACTTTCCAACTGTTGTGATGTTCATTTTGTTTAAACTTATCAAGTAAAAAAAAATTTAAGAAATATCCCCAAAAAGTTTAGGATATGATCAAGGATCACATATCCCATAGCCGATTAGTTTTAAAAAGTTATATAGTTTAAGGATCACAAGTTCAGTTGTCAAAAGATAAGGGTTACTCAAATAAATAATGAATAGAATCAAAATAGTTAAGGATCATACCTGAGAATCCAAGTTAGGATCCTAACCTTTAAGAGTTGTAAACAGGATAATCCAAAAGATAAACCTTAGTAAAAGGTAAGGATCAAGGATCCTTGGTCGTTTATCTCCAAAAACCTGAAATAGGATACAACTTGGGACTAAGCCAATATAAGACAAGAGTTAGTAACTGGGGACAAGCCCAACAATTCTGGGGACTAGCCCAAAAGGGTAACTGGGGACAAGCCCAAAAGGATAACTGGGGACAAGCCCAAGGATAACTGGGGACAAGCCCAAGGATAACTGGGGACAAGCCCAAAGGATAACTGGGGACAAGCCCAAAGGATCGTATGTAAACTGGAGTATGGCCCTCACTGGCGACTATCCAAACTTAGTGACATGAAAATGCCAAAACCTTAGCTAACGTGAAAACGTTAGAAACCTTAGGAACGGATGTATGGTACGTCTACCATTATACGTAGGATCCTGAATATAGCCAGTACAATGAAATTGTCAGCCCCTAAAGCGAGTACTGGTCCCATTGCCATGAACTATACCAGGATCATCGTGCGCTACTGGCGAAACTAGGGACAGGCCCAAACTGGGGACTAGCCCAAATAACTGGGGTCAAGCCCAAATAACTGGGGTCAAGCCCAAATAACTGGATACTTCTGTGGATACTCAATCCTCAGTTAAGGATACCTGAACCTTCAAAACTCAGAATCAAGTGAAAGGAGGATAAAGGATGCAGGATCCTTATCCTTATATAAGAGAATAAAAGAATGAAATAGTTTGAGATTAGAATGTTACCAAGATGAGGATCATCTACTCTGTAAGGATCCTTCAAGGATACTTGTCGGGTGAGGATCATGGATCCTTGTCACATAAAATATTTCTTCAAATGGACAGCATTCCAAGCTCTTGGTAGCAATTCACCTTCCATTGTTAGCAATCGATATGCCCCCTTTCTTGCTTCAGCTTCAATCAAATAGGGGCCTTCCCATTTTGGTGCCAACTTTCCATCAGCAGGATTGGTGGTATTCTGAAATGTTTTCCTTAATACCATATCACCAACTTGGAATTTCCTGATCCTGACATTTTTGTTGTAGGCTCCAGCCATCTTTTGTTGATAACTAGCCATCCTTATCCTTGCCAAATCTCAGATTTCTTCTATAGTATCCAAGTCTTGAACCAAGTTTTCAGCATTTTCTCCAGGATCACGAATGCTTGTTCTTGCAGTTGGAACCACCATCTCTGTAGGGATCACTGATTCTGCCCCAAATACCAAAGAAAATGGAGTTTGGCCTGTAGCATTCTTAGGAGTTGTCCTATCAGCCCAAAGCACATAAGGTAGTTCTTCTGCCCATTTTCCTTTCTTGGATCCAAGCTTCTTCTTTAAATTGTTGATGATGATCTTGTTGGATGATTCTGCCTGACCATTAGCTTGTGGGTGGACTGGTGTTGATGTTGATGTTATCATCTTAATCCCCAACTGTCACAAAAGTTAGTGGTTCTATTCCCAATAAATTGGGATCCATTATCACAGATAATCTCAGAAGGGATACCAAATCTAGTAATAATGTTTCTTTTAATAAAGGATATAACTTCCTTTTCTCTGACTTGAGCAAAGGCTTCAGCCTCTATCCACTTAGAGAAGTAATCAGTCATAGCAAGCATGAATACTTTTCCACCAGGTGCCTTAGGAAGCTTTCCTACTATATCCATTCCCCATCTCATGAATGGCCAGGAAGAGGATATAGGATGCAAGAGCTCTGCTGGTTGGTGAAGGATATTACTATGCCTCTAGTAAGGATCACACTTCTTGGCATACTCCACAGCATCCTTCTTCATAGTGGGCCAGTAGTATCTTGTCCTCAGGATCCTTGAGAATAATGCCCTGCCCCCTGTGTGGTTTCCACAATCTCCTTCATGGAAATCCTTTAGGACTTATTGGATTTCAGGATCCTCAATGCATCTTAGATATGGTCCTGCAAGAGATCGTTTATACAACATATTATTTAATATTGTAAATTGAGATACCTTAATTTTGAAAGCCCTTGGGTTTTCTCCTGTAGGAATCTCTCCATGTTGAATATATCTCATGATTGGGAGGATCCATGATCCTGAATGAGATTGAGTATCATCACTAGGGATGATTGCAGAATCCTCTCCTATCTCCATAGCTACATGATCCTCGATAGCCGGGGTCAGGATATGGATAATAGGGATCTTGATATCCTCCGGGATCTTCAAGGATGATCCTAAATTGGCTAATGCATCTGCCTCTGCATTCTCTTCCCTTGGTACCTGTGTCAAACTAAAGGATACAAAAGAGAGTGCCAATTCTTTGACTATCTCCAAATATTTGATTAGCTTTTCACCTTTAACATCATAGGATCCATTAAAGTGATTAGTGATGATGCGTGTGAAGTGTTATATATATTAGGTGTATATTTTAAGCCCCTTTAACACTTATTGTTAGCCAAGTTTTAAATTTATAAAACACGATATTTTACTAACACTAAACACACATATGGGCAAGTGCACCCATCGTGAGCGTAGTATAGTGTTGGCAAGATACCGAGGTCGTCCAAGGACACAAGAGCTTTTAGTACCGGTTTATCCTCAACGTCTAATCAAAATAAAAAGTTTAGAAAAATGTTTTAAACTAAGAAAAATAAAAACTAACTAAAATGCTGAAATTAAAAATAAAAAGAAAAAACAGATAGATAAGATGAATCACTTGGTTCCGACTCGTATCTAGTGTAACCTTTGATTATTTCCGCACTTTTGCACTTATTTAAGAGATTATCTTAGTTATTGTAGTAGGCCCCTCTTTTGAAGGTGACGTTACCCTCACCCCAGTAGTTTGAGTCAGCAAGGATACAATCCTAAAAGGGTGAATTATTGGAAGATAATTAATTAAGTTATTAATGCAAATTATGGTAGGCCCCTCTTTTGGAGGTGATGTTACCCTCGACTAAGTAGTCTGAGTCAGCAGGGATACAGTCCTAAATAGCCGGGTTATAGTATTAATAGTAGTTAACTTATGAGGGGATCAAAGAGTTTGGACCCCCGCCATCCAATACCGTTAAGTATTGAAGGAGGTCCTACTAAATTTGACCCAGGTCCATTGCAGGACCTCTAAACGCTGAACAATGGCAAGACCTTTACCAAACCGTTCCCTTAACCCCCGACCAGGTAGCCAACATACCTCCATATAGACCGTGGAGATATGAATGGTGAAAATCTTTTATTTTATATAGACAGTAAAATAATGCCAAGACACCACGGACAAACGATAAGGAAAGATCACCTTCAACATAAGCAACTAGTTATTAAAGTCATTAATACAAAACCAAGTAAAAAGTGCGAAAAGATTAGAAATAAAAAGTATTACACTAGACACTTTGTCTTCACCAAGTGATGTAAGAGACTTAGGCAAACATGGCCTTGATTGTCAAGAACTCTTACGATCAATCTTGGATCCCGAGACGACTCACACACTCTACGATGGACAATGGATGATGGTGGTGGATGATGGTGTTATGGTGGTGGTGGGTGGTGGGTGAAGTGTGAGAGAGGTGGTGTGCCAAGGGATGGTTTGAGCTTGAGCCAAGCACTCCTATTTATAGGCTGAACAGAAGCTCAGGCACGGCCCCGTGTCCAGTGGGCACGGCCCCGTGTCCACATCCTTCTCTTTCTTCATTTAATGCAGCTTTGTCTTATTAGTTGACCACGCCCCCGTGTCTGCTGAGCACGACCCCGTGTGCAGGAGAATCTTTGTACTATGAAGATTTGCCTGGATTGTGTGAATCTTATAGTTGACCACGGCCCCGTGTCCGCTGAGCACGGCCCCGTGGTGGGCAATAGAAGCTTCTACCACTTTGTCTTTTCTGCTGACACTTGGGCACGCCCCCGTGCTGGCTGAGCACGGGGCGTGTTCAGTCTTCTGTTGTCTTGTTTTGCTTGGGAAGATGCTGTCGTGGGGTCGGGCATGTCACGTCTTGTTCCTTTTATTGTATTTATGTTAGATTTTGATGTCTTTTTGCTTCTTTTGTTAATTTGAGCTCATTTAGTCCTGAAAATACAAAAGGAAGACAAAAGCACACTTTTTCCAACATTAGTACTAAAAATGGTTAGTTTTATGCCTCAATTGATGTAATTTATATGTTGCATTTTGCACACATCAAATACCCCCACACTTGAATCTTTGTTTGTCCTCAAGCAAAACTCTTTAATATGTGGCTATTACACTCCCAAATGGAATGGAATGGGTAGAGAAGAAGGTTTTGGGCTTGTCGTAAAGTGTCGGGATTTCCAAGATTCTTTTTTTAGTTTTATTTTTATTTATTTACAATCCTACTCGTCATGATTTATTTAAAACTTTTCATAAGATAAATTACTTATTAGGGCATAACATGCCTTTTTAAAATTCTATTTATATACTAGTTCACATACCTCACGGGGATCACTCAACACTCGGCCGAAAATGTATTTTTGTGGATCACTCGAGAGCGGCATGGAACTTACTCCTACCATAGGCTTGCCAAGCAATCAATCCTCCTCCTTTTTAACTTATAAACCTTTGTAAATATCAAGAGGACTTTGTGGGTGAATGGTTAGGCTTGGGTTAAAGGTAGGTGGTTGGGTTAGTGGTTAGTGGTTAGTAGAAAAAGGGCTAAAAGCGTAACAAGCGTCGGTTTTCGTAAGAATTTTTACTTTTTGACTTTTATTTTGATGAAGCTATTATTCAAACAAAGTTATTTTTGATGAACTTGTTTGTTTATTTTCTTTTGCTTCATCATCAACACACATTTTTTTTTTTGAAAAGTCATACGAAAAATCGAACTTGTTACTAAAACAAAGGGTTAAAAATGAAAAAGGTTTTGGTGGGTAAAAGGGTGTTTGGTTTGGGTTATGAAATGAAAAGGTTTAGGCTCAAAGGGGCTAACTAGGGGGATTTTGGGTAGGTGGTAAAAAAAAATTAATGGTGTAGAAATAAAAAGGGTTAGTCCTAATGCCTCCATCATTTACTTACTCGGGTTTAAGTTGGTAAGGACCGGGAATGTATCGTCATGGCAAGTTCTAGAGTCGTAAGAACCAAGCGGCTATTCACCCAAGAAACGAAAAATGAGCATTTAGTCTAATGATATGTAATTGTATGCTCAATAAAGGCTCAAAACTCACTTTTGTGGGAATGGGTTTTTTATGTGATCAAATATATATAATCAAATTTTAATTAAGTTTGTCATGCCTTTTCATAATTTTCTTATGTTGGTTCTTTTTATCATGACGCTATCGGTTGTAAATTCGTAAAAATATAACCTTTTTTAGAACTTGAATTTCCCGAGTTAAACCTAGACAAGTAAAAAAAATGAATTTTTTTTGAAAAAATTTGGGGTGATTAGCGGTTCCAATAGAGTTTTGTGTAAGGCTTGTATTTTAGGACTTGCAAGATTCAAGGTTTTAGCATCCCCCCCACACTTAAATTACACATTGTCCTCAATGTGTCCCAAAAATAAGTTTTTAGGTTGATTGAATGTGTAAAAGGTGTGAAAAAGCAAAAAAAAATTGTGTTACTGGGCGCTGAACACGGCCCCGTGTTATCCGGGCACGACCCCGTGTTCAAGTGCCAGTAACAAAATTAAATCAAGAGAAACAGAAGCCTGGGCACGGGGGCATGTTGGGTGAACACGACCCCTGTCCAGTTACCTGAACTGGGTCTTTTTCTGCAGACTGTGCAGCACGGGGCCGTGTTGGGTGGACACGGCCCGTGCCGAGCTTACTGTAAACGAAGAAAATCGTCGGATGGTCCTGTTTTCCTGCATGGGGTGCTGGTTCAAGTTTCCCTTGCATCCTTTGCCATCTCAAGTGTGTTTTATTCCTGAAAATTAAAACTAACTAGAAAACATGAAAATTAATCTAAACTAAACTAAGGATAGTTCCGCGGAATGCCTCCGTGGTGCGCCACGTTTATAATGGTCCTTGGCTAGACCCAAAGCCTGGTCATATGTTACCCAAGTGGGATGTATTGCATCCCATGTTACACCGTCGGAGAGCGTCATCCAAGCTTGAGTCTATGACCTTCATGTAGTTGACCGGGTCTTCGTCCTCTACTCTTTTTCCACATTCAAACTTCACTTCCTTGTCCCCAAACTTCAATGTTAACGTTCCGTCATTCATATCCACCACCGCTTGGGCGGTAGCTAGAAATGGCCTCCCAAGGATGAGAGGGACATCGGTGTCTTCTTCCATGTCTAGGATGACAAAGTCGGTTGGGAAAACGAAGTTGTCAACTTTTACCAATAGATTTTCAGCGACACCTTGTGGGAATTTGATGGATCTGTCGGCGAGTTGTATGCTCATCTTTGTAGGGCTTGTTGTTCCTAGGCCGAGTCGTTTGAACATCGATGTGGGCATGAGGTTAATGCTAGCCCCAAGATCGGCTAATGCATTACGAACGGGGGATTCCCCAATCGAGCAAGGAATTGTGAAGCTTCCGGGGTCGATTTTCTTTTGTGGAAGTTTGTTGAGTACTAAAGCGGAGCATTCTTCGCCTAAGTTAACTAATTGCAATGATTCAATTTTCCTTTTGTTAGTGAGGAAATCCCTCATGAATTTTGCATATTTAGGCATTTGGGTTAGGACCTCAATAAAAGGAATATTAACATGCAATTGTTTTAGTAAATTTTCGAACTTTGCGAATTGCTCATCGGTCTTTTGACGATTTAACCTACCGGGGTACGGAATTGGAGGAGTCTTGGTGGGCTCTTGATTTGGTGGAGAATCCTTTTCTGGTTGAGTAGTGGGTGAAGTCGTGCTTTGACTGAGTTGACTTCCTTCAACCGGTGGTAGCGGGACATCCTCGGGACCCACGGTTCGGTTTCTTAATGTGATGAGGTGTACTTGCGCCTTTGGGTTGGTTTCGGTATTGCTAGGTAACGCGCCTTGTGGTCTCTCGGAGAAATTTTGAGCTAGTTGATTTAATTGTTTTTCAATGTTTTGAATGCTAGCTTGTTGATTTCTAAAATTCGATTCCAATTGCGAATCTTATAGTTGACCACGGCCCCGTGTCCGCTGAGCACGGCCCCGTGGTGGGCAATAGAAGCTTCTACCACTTTGTCTTTTCTGCTGACACTTGGGCACGCCCCCGTGCTGGCTGAGCACGGGACGTGTTCAGTCTTCTGTTGTCTTGTTTTGCTTTGCTTGGGAAGATGCTGTCGTGGGGTCGGGCATGTCACGTCTTGTTCCTTTTATTGTATTTATGTTAGATTTTGATGTCTTTTTGCTTCTTTTGTTAATTTGAGCTCATTTAGTCCTGAAAATACAAAAGGAAGACAAAAGCACACTTTTTCCAACATTAGTACTAAAAAAGGGTTAGTTTTATGCCTCAATTGATGTAATTTATATGTTGCATTTTGCACACATCAGTGATCAGTAAAGAATCTACATGTACCTCAAGATACCTGATCCTCATATGCTTTGCAATTTGCAAACCAGCGCTTCATACTCAGCCTCATTGTTGGTAGTTTGAAATTCACAAGCTATGGAGTGGGGTATTTATGTCCCCCTGTGGCGATTTTAGTAGTATTCCAAGCCCTGTTCCTTTCACATTAGAGGCTCCATCAGTGAAGAGTATCCAAGGATCCTTAGTCTCTTCAAGTTGTTGGACTTCTAACTCAGCTTCCTTTTGCAAGTCACTACTAAAATCTGCCACAAAGTCAGCTAAGGCTTGGGATTTGATGGCAGTCCTTGGTTCATATCTTATATCATATGCACTCAGCTTCACTGCCCACTTAGCCATCCTTCCTGACATTTCAGGTTTCCTGAGAACATTCTTAATTGGAAAATTAGTCTTAACAATAATGGCATGAGTCTCAAAATAATGTCTCAATTTAGTAGATGCCATAATTAATGCAAGGATAAGTTTTTCCAAGTGTGAATACCTGGATTCAGCATCAAGTAAACTCTTACTTACATAATAAACAGGATGTTGTGTACCTTGGTGATCCTTAACAAGGACCGCACTTACTGCTTTTGAGGATACTGCCAAGTATAAGGATAATACATCCCCTTTTTCTGGTTTCATCAAGGCTGGGGCTGAGGATAGGTAATCCTTAAGAGCTTTAAGGGCACTCTCATGCTTCTCAGTCCACTCAAATTTCTTGTTCTTCCTCAGGATGTCATAGAATTCCTTACACTTTTCTGAGGATTTGGATATGAATCTGTTCAAGGCTGGGATCCTGCCTGTCAATCTTTGCACATCCTTAGCATTGGCAGGAGATTTGATATTCACTATAGCCTTGATTTGTTCTGGACTTGCTTCAATGCCCCTCTTTGTCACCATATAGCCTAAGAATTTACCTGCCTTAACACCAAAATGACACTTGGAAGGATTTAGTTTCATATTAAATTTATCAAGGATATTGAACGCTTCCTCCAAGTCTTTAAGGTGATCCTCAGCTTTCTTGGACTTAACCACCATGTCATCAATATAGACTTCCATAGTGTGTCCAATTTGTTCCTTGAACATCATATTGACAAGCCTTTGGTAAGTAGCACCTGCATTCCTTAGTCCAAATGGCATAGCAATATAACAATATATACCAGTTGGGGTCATAAAGGCTGTATCCTCTTGATCAGATGGTTCCATCTGAATTTGTTGAAATCCAGATGAAGCATCCATAAAAGTCAGCAACTCATAACCCGCGGTAGCATCCACCATGGAGTCAATGTGGGGTAATGGGAAAGGATCCTTGGGACATGCCTTGTTTAAATCAGTAAAATCGACACATACCCTCCACTTTCCATTCTTCTTTTGAGCAACAACCACATTGGCTAACCACCTTGGATACTTAACCTCTCTTATCATACCTGCTCGAAGTAGCTTATCTACCTCTTCCTGGATAATCCGGTAGCATCCACCATGCAGTCAATGTGGGGTAATGGGAAAGGATCCTTGGGACATGCCTTGTTTAAATCAGTAAAATCGACACATACCCTCCACTTTCCATTCTTCTTTTGAACAACAACCACATTGGCTAACCACCTTGGATACTTAACCTCTCTTATCATACCTGCTCGAAGTAGCTTATCTACCTCTTCCTGGATAATAGCATTTCTTTCATGTGCAAACTTTCTCCTCTTTTGATGTATAGGCTTGAATGACCTGTCAATGCCAAGTTTATGAGTAATTATATCCTTAGATATACCTGTCATGTCTTCATGTTTCCAGGCAAAGGTGGATTTCCTTCTCTTAAGGAAGGATACTAGCTCCTGTTCAATGTCGCTAAGGATCCCTGATCCTATGAAGATCTTGGATTCAGGATCCTCAGGATCCGTGAGGATTTCCTTCAAATCTTGTTCTCTTGCCTCCAAGACATTTCTTGAAGGATACTTTAATTGCTATTGCTCCCTTGGTCTTGAAGTTGGCTTCATTGATGAGGTATAGCAATTCTTAGCTTCTTGTTGATCGCTCTCAATTTTCACCACTCCCCAAGGACTTGGAAGCTTCACACATTGATGATAGGTGGATGGAACTGCCTTCATATCATGTATCCATGGCCTGCCAAGGATAACATTGCAACATGATAAGCAATCTATAACACAAAATTTTTGATAAGAATGCAATCCTTCAATATAGATTGGGAGTTTGATGTCCCCCAATGTATTCTTAGTTTCTCCACTGAATCCCACAAGTACTGAGGATCTTGGGATAATATCAGACTCTGGGATATTCATCTTCTTGAGAACATCAAGCTGAATGATGTTCACAGAGCTTCCTCCATCTATAAGGATCCTGCGAACAAAGTGGTTAGAAATAAACAATGTAATTACAAGACCATCATGATGAGGATCCTGGACATCAACACGATCATCCTCATCAAAAGTTATAACTTTATCCTGGATGACAACGGAGGTCCGGACGGGTCTGTCTCCATTATCCATCTTGGTTTCCTTAGCATGTCTTTTTGCTGCTGAAAAGGAGGTACCACAGATATCTGATCCACCGGATATGAAATTTATGACTTGTGCATCTGCGGGAGGAGCAGGAGCCCTTTCTGGGATCCTTTCAGGATCCTGGATCCTTGACTTCTTCCGTCCCAAGAGTTCCTTCAAATGCCCCTTGCTCAACAAGTAACCAATTTCCTTTCTCAGTGCAATACACTCTTCAGTGAGATGCCCAAAATCCTCATGATATGCACACCACTTGGACTTATCCTTTGTAGCAGCTGGTTTATCACTCTTCCTTGGCCACCTAGGTTTCTCACCTAAATTCTGCATTGCAAGGATTAGTTCGTTGTTATCAACAGAAAAACAATATTCAGAAATAGGAGGATAATCTTCATCATCCTCTTCTTGTTCCACTGAATGCACATTCTGGTTATCAGACTTATTGTAGAACTTGGACTTGTTGTTCCTGAAGTAGGATCCTTGTTTCTCCTGTTTTGAGGATCCTGCTAATCTATCATGGATCCTTTTGTCATCCTCTAGGCGGATGAACCTAAGGGCCCTGGTTCTCACTTCATCAAGATTCCTGCAAGGTGTCATAACAAGATCATCATAGAATGGTGAATCCCTAAGCAATCCCATTTTAAAGGCTTCTACAGCCGTAGCAATATCCAAGTTAGGAATATCTAAGGATTATTTACTAAACTTAGTGATGTAATCTCTAAGTGATTCATTTTGACCTTGTGTTACCCTATATAAATCACTAGTTAATCGTTCAAATTTTCTACTACAAGAGAATTGACTATTAAACAAATTAACTAGATTAGCAAATGAAGTAATAGAGTAAGGGGGGAGACTTAGCAGCCATTTAAGAGCAGATCCTGTGAGTGTGGATCCAAATCCCTTGCATAGACATGCTTCTTTTAACCTTTCAGGAATTGGATTGATCTCCATCCTCTCCCTGTACTGAGCTACATGCTCCTCGGGATCCGTTGAACCGTCATACAGTTTCATGGATGGTATCTGGAATCTTTTGGGTATCTCAGCATCACATAAGGGTGGTGCAAAACGAGATATCTTATGGCTACCATCTGCAATTTCAGGAATGGGTTTAACCACTCCTGGAACACTGGATATCATATCCTTGAGCTTCTGTAACTCCCTGGCCATAGCCTGATTGATACCTGTATCCTGCATTAAGCCATGGTTAGCGTTGTATAAATTATTGAAAGTGTTACCTCCCACGGGATTCGTGTTTGGAATTCCAGATGTGTATCCATATTGACGAGACTCTGGCATGATTGAAGGACCAGAGGGAGCAATGGTCTGCATTGGTATGAAGTCTCCTTGATGAACGTCCGAGCTCTGAGGCTGCATACTTCTCAGGAATCCTTGATCCTGAAGGACGTTGGATCCTTGAAGTTGAGATGATCCTTGAACCTGAAAGGATCCTGGAACCAGAGAGGATCCTGGGACAAAGGAGGATCCTTGGACCGGGAAGGATCCTTGGACCTGGGAGGATCCTTGGACCTGGGAGGATCCTTGGACCTGGGAGGATCCTTGGACCTGGGAGGATCCTTGAACTGCATGCATTCCCAAATATCCTCCTGACGTGTAGTATCCCTGATGCTGATAAGAGGATCCTGATGGTTGGAAGTGAGAGCCAAATGCCTGACTCATAGTTGCTGTTCCATAACGCCTTCCTGGTAATTCACCCAAGTATTGCACGTCCGGAACTGCTAAGTGTTGGGAAGTTATGACTGGAGTGTCGAAGTTCAGCGACCTTGGCATCAGAGGGGAGTGATCCTCCACTGATTTCTTCTGTTTCTTGATCTCATCGATCTCCCGGAGGATCCTTTCGTTGATTTTGTCCTGCTCTTGTGCATGATTCCTCATCTGCAAAATCAGAGTGTAAAGATCATTAGAAGTAGGATTAGTTGAAACAGAAGAAGTTGGTGGTTTTTGGAAAATGGGGGTTGGTTTCTTCGCAGCATTCTCAGCATTCTTCTGGGATCCAGAAGGTGGTGGAGGCAAAGGAGGAACGCCTTGTGAAGAACTGAATGATGGCATCAAGTTTGAGGTGTTCTTCGCTGAGGAAGCCATCTGCCTGGTTGTTATGAACCGAAATGACCGCAAAGATATGAATCTTCTTAGGAATGAAGCACCAATTGCCCCACGGTGGGCGCCAAACTGTTTTGGTAAAAAATCAAGCAATGATAATGCAACCAAACTTTCTGTTGTGAGGTATGATGCTTGAATTGAAGAACAACAATAAGGATCACTATGAAATGTAATGAACAAGTGACACGAAGATTTATACGAGGAAAAAGCCCTTGATCAATGAATGATCTCCGGCATAAAAAACCTCGGGTGATGGAAACTACCGATCACCAACTCAAATTAAACAAGAAAGGTAATACAACTTCGGATGATAGCGAGCTAAGTACAAGGATCACTATAGTGTATTGTGTAAAAAAGTGTGTAATCGCCAAGTGAGTTAACGAGAGTTGGTGAGAGCAGTTGTAAGAGTGTGTGTGTAGCCAAAAATAGCCAAGTGTTTTCTAATTAGCTCGCTACCCCTTTAAAAATGGAAAATATCTACACTAACTAACATTCCGCAAATGGTGCAAGTCCTCCACGACTCCATAACATCCACTTTTGGCCAGGCACGTGCGGAATAAACACAGAATATACTCCAGGAATATCGCCAAGACCAAGTCCAAGCTGGTACTCCTGCAAAACAGTTTCGAATTCAAAGTAGACAACCGTTAGTACAAGGATCCTTATGATGATCCATGATCCTGATCATGCAACACTTCTGAGGATCACTACTTCAGACAGAATTGAGGATCACTAAACCCAACAGTAAATGAGGATCACTGATCATTGAGAAATCCTCCCCTAACAGCTGGTACACTAAAAACTTGTATAATCGCCAATACTTTATGTGTTGACATGTTACTTTAATATGTATTGCAGGATCGTGACCATGACGCGTTGAAAAGAACCTAGTAGAAAGGACTAGAAATGCACCAAACTGCAGGATTGTGATCATGACGCGTTGAAAAGAATCTAGTAGGAAGGACTAGAAACGCACCAAACTTTAATTCATGCTTATTAGTTTAGTCATACGATACTTGTTGTACTTTGTTTCCAAATCATGTACTTGAACCGTTAGTAATGAAATAAAAATTTACTTTTTAAATACTTGTCACATTTAGTCGTTATGAAGTCTCTTGCAATCTATTTCGTCCCGCACCGATATTTCCGCCATCGGTTGGAGTTTGTCACCCGCGCCTTGAGTTCCGATGAACTTGACTAGTATGGTATGAACTTGCAAAAGAAACCTAGAACCTTAATTAGTGGTTCTTGGAGGGAAAGCACAACCTTTTCTCTTTTTATTGCATACAGAAATATATTTGCTAGACAAAAATGTAAAATACAATAGGTAGGGTTCTAGAGTGAACAATGGTTAAGTTGTGAACAAAATGAACAAATCTTGACCCTTCATTTCTTAGATGATGAGATTTAATGGTAATGGCAATTTAGTAAATATTTTGTAAAATATAACCAGTAAATAAGGGGGATAGGGGCATTAATGTAAATGTATACTAAATCTAATTATGTAAATATCACAATCACAATCTCTCTCATAAAGATCGATCGGTGGTTTCATCATCTCTCTCATAAATCTAATTTTGTAAATATCACAATTTCTCTCTCATTGTCTCTGATCGACCATCTCCTCCATTTTAGGGTTCTTCATAAAAAATTGATCGGCAGTTTCAAGTTCATCATCTCTGTAATCGATCGGCCATCTCCTCCATTTTTTTGTGTTTTTATCAAATAAAAGAAGACAGAAGATAGAAGATTAAAGGGCGACGACGAAGAACACTCTTTACCGTCATCATCGTCTTCGTCGTAACGACGAGCAACCAAGGTACACCGATGTAATCCCTCGTGTTTGTTTGATTAGACATCGTCGTTGTTCGATTCGTCAGAAATTGGTTACATTGTTTATGAATCATTAATTAGAATTATTGTTTGGATCGTTTTGATGTTGAATGGGTATTAGGGTTCCGATTTAAATTGTTTAGTGTTTAAGTTTTGCAAAAATTTGTTTCGATTATGTTGATGTTAACTGTACATGTTCCGTCGATACCGATAGGGGGTTAGGGTTTAGTTCCGTGATTGAGGTGAGTATACACATGTGTATTTTCACGATTGATAATGTGGCGAAGGTATAAGTGTGTACACATGTTTATATTTTTTTAAGCTGCTATGAACATTCTTATCTTAGGGTTGTGTTTTAAGTTGTTTTGGGTATTAGTTCCGTGATTCAGATGAGTATACACATGTGTATTTTCATAATTGATAATCTGAATAGGTAGAAGCACAAGTAAGTGCCATATGCATAATATAAACTTTTCCGACTTGGTTAGAGTTCAATGTGTCTTTGCAACTGTGCTGTTAAATAATTGCCTAATTTCAAACTGTTGTTTTTTTATAGGGTTGCGAAACCAAAGAAAAAAACGGAAAAGACGAGCGGGTTGAAAAAGAACTAAACGAGGTTGCATCTACAAATGCGTAAGAAACATTATTTTTTTTTAACACATATTGCATATTGACTTAATATGTTAAGTAGAATGTGCACTTTTTGGGATTTTATTTGCAGTGTAGTTTATATCTTTTTTATATTATATTTTTAACCATACTTCAGTATAGTCTGGTGTACACATGTGTATTTCCTTGGTACACATATGTATGTTTCTGTTATACATATGTGTATGTACACAAGGTACACACGTGTATCGCATACTGTACACACGTGTATTGCATAATGTACACATGACAAAGTGCTGGTAGTTCAGCCAACCCATCTGTTTCATATTTAAAAATTTTGACCGAAAACCCATTTCAATTTGTTACCAAACCGGCCCATTGTTGTGTAAATGTAGGAGATAAAAACACACCTATCATAGCTCCTATCATAATCAGGATCCTTTCGCTCAACTTCACGGTCCCGAAAGATTGCCACTTTACTATTATTCCTAGACCTACTACCCGGCTCCTCTAATTTAACTCTACTTGCGGAATCCGAACCGGTAACCGAACCACTGCCACTATTAACATTCATTCTCGTTGTTTTGTAAGTGTAATTTTAGATTATAAATGTGAAAATTCTGTTAAAATATACATTGTTTTTGTTGTTTTTGTGCGTTCAGGCTGAAGATCTATACATAATGCTGTATACAGGGGTATGTACTGTTGTATACAAGTGTGCGTAGTGTTGTATACAAGTGTACATACTGTTATACACTAGTGTGTCTTTTAGTACACGAAGGTAAAAGATGTTGTACATCTGTGTATATGCAGGAAAATGATGTTTGAAACTGAAGTTGGAACCGGGTTGCTGCATTTGTATACGAAAGATCTACAACCTAGTATGCTTATTGGTTTTGCGATTGTCAATTTTTTTGCTTCTATGCTAAATTATGAGGAGGTTAAGAGAACGTGATGAACACAGGCTATGTGTTATGTAACACAGGCTATGACGAAGTAAAGCGAAGTGGACGCTACTACGGAAAAAATATGTTATGCAGCTAGGGACATCAATGATAGAATAATGGCAGTAGCAGAAGAATATGATAAGGCTACGAAGTCTTTTGTTACCTAGATTTATTTTTCTATTTTGGTACATGAAACTGGTTTAGAAAATGCTGGTTTTTTGGTTTAGAAGTTGTTAGACTTTTGTTTATCTTGCTGGTACTTTGTTTTAGAGGATTTAACTAAATGTTTTGTTTTGGTTAAGTATCTTTTTGTTTATGTATTGTTTGTGTACTTTATTGTTGGAGATGTTGGCTTGTATAAGACACGACATGTTAAAACCCTCATCATACATATGGATATCACTCAATCCTACGTTTATGTATTCATACAAAATTTGGTGTTTTGGACAAGGTGTAATACTACATAAGTGGCTATACAGTATAAATGTGAGTAATCAATAGTCTAACCATTATAAAAAAAACACATGATATGAGTACTAAAATGAAAAAAAAAACATTTGAATTAAATAAATGCAGATTATTAAAGAAGAAGGATATTGTCGATTGAAAATTAGAATTTGGATGCCAACTTGTTTTTTTGGTGAATCTTGAATTCAAATATATGATCACATGCTGTAGATCGCAAGATTCTAGGGCAGTTACATGGAAACATATATTCTAAATCACATTCAAATTAAGATTAAAATTAAATTCCTAATTAAGTTTAAATTGTAATGACAATCCTACCCTTATATTATTTAAACAAGATCAAGGGCCAAGATGAGTTCACACAGTTCACAAACAAGGATGTTGTTCACTCATGATCCCTATCCTATATATATATATATATATATATATATATATATATATATATAATCTTCATTGGGTAGTCGAAGTGTATATTACATTTCGTCGAATTTACCAATCAAAGCACATACGGAAGTCGTTTACGATATAATAAAAATACTTTAATTGACCAAAAACATAAAATAAAAAGCAATTAAAGATCTGCTCTTCATTGTTATTGAGTTGTTGAAGTGGTAATTATACTCCAGGAAAGTTCCGGATTAAAAAAAAAACGTGCGAATAAACATAAACATGAAATACAAATATATACATACACTCTTCATCTTCTCCATGTAGTCAAAGTACATAGTTATACTCTACTGAAGTTACCAATCCAAATACATGTGAAAGTCGTTTACAATACAAAAAAAAAACTACTAAATTTTGAATATATTTCTGTATGCAATAAAATTTATATCATAATGTTGACAAAAAAAAAGTAATTATGTATATAAAATTTCTGTTTAATGAAAAAAATTATTAAAGTAAAAAAATCAAATTAAATGCTAACTGAAATTTTATATGTATATAGTATTATCATTAAGGGGAAGTTTCAAATGAAAACCACTAGTTAACGCGAAAACTCAAAAATTAACTAAAAAGCCTAAAAAACATACCAATTTTCGCTATTTTATGTATATAAGAAACACTTTTTTTTCAAAAAAAATAAAAATAAAAATTTGTAGTGCACATGTGTAATAGTATACATGTGTATGTGTACTACACATGTGCACTACAAAAAAAAATTTGAAAAAAAAAATTATATAAAAAAACTAGCGATTTTTAATAAAAAAAAATTGTAAAAAATGGTGTGTTTTTTAGGCTTTTTTAATTAGTTTTCGAGCTTTCGCGTTAAAAGTGGTTTTCATTTGAACTATCTCTTTATCATTATTAATATTAACATTAGTCATTAATATGTAGAACGTGTTATATATGTTTAGTTTAAAATCTAACAAGATTATGTTATGCATATTGATGGGGTTACGATGAAATACTCATAGAAACAATATTAAGAAATTGGTATGTTAAACACCACATTCTTACCTAAAAATACTTAACAATATTAAACATTAAACATTATAAAAAAAATTGGTGTGCAAAACACTACATTCTTACCTAAATATATTTAACAAATAAATTATATTAAAAGTGTTTAGAATTCAAAAAGTGTTTATGGTTACGTCATGTTTTGAAATTAACAATTAACAAAAAAAATTAAATTACAATTTTTGTCATTTAAAAACCTTAATATTATGGGACAGATTAGGAGTGTTCAAAATCGAATTTGATTTTCGGATATCAGAAAGTTTTGGATAGTGAATATTAATATGTGAATCCGTGTCCGAAACTTCGGAGATTCGGACATTTAATGGATATCTCAAATTATAAAAAAATAAAAAAAATCCATTTTGTAAATAGATTAAAACGAAACATATATTATATTTTTCAAATTTCTAATATTGAAAACAAAGAAAAAAAATCATCAATCCACATCCGAATCCAATTATATACTATTTTTTACTATATTTCAAACTAACCATGGTACTCGTATAATATGTATTTACTATTCGAATCCGAAAATTTAGATACGAATTTTTTGATATTTCAAATTCAGGGTTTCAGATCCGGATTTTTTTAAACACCACTAGGCTAAATCCCTTAGAAGTTTTATTTTCATTTTGTCTTTTTTTTTCCAGCAGTTTGCTACATATATTTTCTTTTTTGACACACGAGGAAAAAATGGCCTTTAGACCCCTAAAGAACAATTCCTGTAGGTTAAACATACAAAAAATCATTTATAAATAAAATAATATCATTTATATTTCATCAAATTCCATTTTTTGTTTTTTTCTTGATAAAAACCATCTTTTTGTCATTTAGGGTAAAAAGAACAATTGGCCTCATGTGCAAGGACATGAACCAACTTAACTTGGATTTTCTAACTTAGTTACTGAAAAATGGACAAGACCTGTAACAAACTACTGAAAAAGGACATAAAGTGAATCTAAAATTTTTAAAGGACATGATGTATAATACTCGGGTTCATGAGAGTAATCGGTATGGTGAGGCTCATCCCTAAGACTGGAAGGTATGGAGGAGGCAAGTCCTCCAAGGATGGGCCGCCACGTCACCGCCACGTAGGAGTGGCTGTGGCTTGGAGGGGATGGACCTAGGGGGGTGGGGGATGAACCCCTTTGTGTATATATATGTATGTATGTATGTATAGGTATATGTGAGAGAAGGGTGGAGAAGGGAGGACCGGCGCAATCGGCTGTGGGTTGCTGGGGACGACGGATGGGCCGGGAGGGGGCGGTGTGGGGGACCGGCGCCGGTCCTAGCCGGGCCTCAGCCGGCCCCCATACCTTCTAGTCTAAGGGGATGGGCCACCACGTCACCCGCCACGTAATCGAGAGTGAGGATGGGACTAAAGGGAATGAATCAAGGGGGTGGAGGATGGGGCCCCACACTATTTATAAAAACAATTAAAAAATTAGTTATTGGATTTTAATAATACTAAGGTTTACATGTTGGCCGATAATAATCTCAACTTTAAAAATTCCCTTTAATGATCCTAACTTGTAAAAGTTTGGCCGCCATTGATCCTTTTCAAACATATAAGAATTTGGTCTTCTCAATAGATTCAATTACACCTAGAGACTTCTTAATTGATTTAAGTGCATCTATGTTAGAAAATGATTAATGGCGGTCAAACTTTTATAAGTTGGGATTATTGGAAGGAATTTTTAAAGTTGGGATTTATCGGTCAATAGGTGAAACTTATGATTATAAAAAACCAATATCCCTTAAAAAATATAAATGATTTGATTTTTTAGAGAGAGAGAGAGAGGAGAGAGAGAAAGCTGGCCCGTCGCATGCGTCGTTAGGGAGACGGAGAAGTCGGGACAGGGCAGGGGGCAATGTGAGGGTGCGGCGCCAGGGCTCGCCAGGGCAAGGCCGACCCCCATACCGTTTAGTCTAAAGGAGAAAAAATGTAATTACCTTATATCTTAAAGACAAAGTAGGCGAACCTTTGTCTTTAAGCCCTCAACTTTTACAAAACTACAAATCTAACCCCTATGCTTATAACTCCCCTTAACTTTTACAAGTTACAATTCTAACCCCTAGACTTTTTTTTTAACACCTAGACTTCTAATTCTTTCACTTCACACCCTTAAGCTAAGTAAGTTACATATTTACTTCTAACTTTTGGTAATTAACAACTTTGACCCGCCAACTTTTTCTACTTAATAACTTGACGTCTTATTTTATTTGAATTGCTTTTACAACTTTAGACCGTAGCCTGTCATACATTAATGTGCTTTTTCTATCTATGCCTAACAATGTTAATGTCTAAATTACTTTTATGACTTTGCACGATTGTCTAAATTACTGTTACAACTTTACACTGCAACGCCCGAGACATACTCTTTTTTTCTCTATGTCTAATGATGTTAATGTCACAAACGCACCGTTTGTAACAAAGTCAAAACGCGTAATGTCACGTGTGAGCATCACACGTTAATGTCATCATCGTACACTGTAACCACAATGCTTATATATGTTACACTGAGTTAGATCGGATACGTCGAAACACGTGTTTTTTGTGGAGTTAACGCATCACATAACGTGCCGCCAGCTATAAACAACTAAAGTGTCGCCGCTGCAATGCGCTGCGTATGGTAGTTTTGACGTACCTATCGGTTTAAATTCAAGTTTCAACGTAAACGATTCACGTTTTGATGTAAACTTTTTTTTTGCCTGAAACAATCCTGGTCAAATATAATATGTTTTTATACTTATTTTGTGTAGTTCGTAAACTGTGTTAGAAAGCGAGTCGGGTCAAATATATACGGTGGGTCGAAATCCTAGTTTAGTCTTAAAAAATAGCAGAAAAAATAGAATAGTGAGGTTAGTGAAAGTCGTCATTTTGATTATTTTTAGTTTAAAAGAGTTTTTTTCCCAAACTAGTGTAGATACAAAAAGTATTTACCTATTTGGGTACTTTTCTGTATCCCTTTAATTTTTACCTAATTTATACATTTCTTTTTATTTTTCTACCCAAAGTTAAATTAGATTACTCACAGAATTAGAATCATCAAAAATATGAGTAATTATTTTTTGTAAAAAAATAAAAATTCTGCAAATATTCAAAAAAAAATCTGCAAAAGTTCTACAAAAAAATCAGCGAAAAATCCACAAAAAAATCTGCAAAAATATATTAAAAAATTCCACAATAATTCTGCAAAGTAAAAAAAATCTACAAAAAATATTATAAAAAAAACCATATAATCTACTCTAGTTTGGGAAAAAAAAACTCCATTCTTTTTCCATTTTATTTTCTTTTTATAACCTGAAATTGACTAGGCCCCGTTTAAACTAAGCTCATAAAAAATAAAACAATAAATTCACAAATTTACTCCCCTAAGTTATATCGATTAAGTGATAGTAATCTGGTGGAAAGTTTGACATTTCAAACAAGTTTATTTAAACTCAAACAATTTATAAAATAAAGTTACAAATTTCGAATTTCTTGAAATTTGAGTTTTGAGAAAAGATCCTATGTATTTTAATTATTTCAATTTTATTAATAGTGATTATTTCTCCAATATTCTGTATGTATAAGTAGTTTGGTTTTTTTTTATAGATATTAACCTCAAACGAACTACACAATGTGGACCATCAAATCCACCAACTATTACCCTATAGATTATATGGTTTTTTTTATAATATTTTTTGCAGATTTTTTTTAACTTTGCAGAATTATTGTAGAATTTTTTAATATATTTTTGCATATTTTTTTGTGGATTTTTCGCAGATTTTTTTGTAGAATTTTTGCAGATTTTTTTTTTGAATATTTGCAGAATTTTTTATTTTTTTACAAAAAATAATTACTCATATTTTTGCTGATTCTAATTCTGTGAGTAATCTAATTTTACTTTGGATAGAAAAATAAAAAGAAATGTATAAATTAGGTAAAAAGTTAAAGAGATATAGAAAAGTACCCAAATAGGTAAATATTTTTCAAAGTACCCAAATAGGTAAATATTTTTTGTATCTACACTAGTTTGGGAAAAAACTCTAGTTTAAAATGTGACTTTTACCGATTTAAGGGTTAATTGGGCTAATTACAGTTTTAAGTAGTAAAAAATACTAGTTAATTGAAGATCTTAATTAAAAATCGAAGTTTGAAAATGGGTGATTGGTTAAAATTTTATTGGCTTTACCACGTTAATAAATTAATATGTGTAATCGACAAAATGGTAATGGTAATGGATTAATAAGAACTCGATATTAGGGGTTTTACATGTAAGGATGCTTATGTTTTAAGAAATTGTCTATTGTAAAGAGTTTTGCTAAGGTTGAAGATTTGGCCTTGAATTAAAAAAGGTTTACTCTTTATGAAACTTATAATGAAATTAGTAAGTAAACAAATTGCATTATAGGGGATGGTTCAAAAGAAAACCATTTTTAACTCAAAAACTAACTAAAAAAGCTTAAAAAACACATCATTTTTTTTGACAATCTTTTTATTAAAAATCGCTAGTTTTTGTATATAAAAAAACTATTTTTCAAAAAAAAAAATTGTACTGCACATGTGTAGTGTACTATTACACATGTGCACTTAATTTTTTATTTTTTTTTTTGAAATTTCTTTATATATAAAAAATAGCGAAATTGGTAAAAAAAATTGGTATGTTTTTTATGTTTTTTTTTGTTAGTTTTTGAGTTTTCGTATTAACTAATGGTTTTCATTTGAATTATCCCTTGCATTATATTATCCACGTGTCTTTTATAATTTTATTGGCTCGCAAAGTTATTTTTTGGGATATTAATGTTTCCGTTCAATTTCCATTTTGCTAAAAAGTTGATTAAGATGTCTATTATGCTGATTTTCCAAACTTTCTTATTATATAGTGGTGGAAATTGTTTGATGGAAATGTTAGGGAGTCAAAAGTTTGCAGTTAGCATTTGTATAAAAACGAGCTGATGTCGATCCGTGTGTTGCAGCGAGATATTGATTATAAATGTGTTTGATATCACTACGTGAGATGCGATTTTTTTTAAGTTCGTGTAAAACTTCTTTTTCATTTTGCCTAACCTCTAGCTTACAACACTATACAAAGTCGTCGGTAAATTAGCAGGTAAACAAATTACATTCTCACATGTGTTTTATTATTTTATTGGCTCTCAAAGTTATTTTTTAGGAAATTAATGTTTCCGTTCAATATCCATTTTAGTAAAAATTTTATTAAAATGTCTATTTTGCTGATTTTCCAAACCTTTTTTTTATCTTGTATAGTGGTGGAGGAATTTGTTTGATGGAAATGTTAGGGGTTCAAAAGTTTGTATTTTTAATCAGTCCCAACCGTTGGTCGTTAAAGTCATGGATGAAGCAAAGTCGTTGGGTTTCCTTTGGGTAAAAAGTCGATTACGGGAAGCATGTATGTCGTGGCAGAACTGGAGCAATTTTCAGATCTTTGTTTGATGTATCGTGTTGTGTACTTGGCTTTTGGCCTTTGGTCTGCTATTCCTTTTCTGGTGTGAGATCTGTTTGTCTCCGGTTTGTAATTATGGTGTCTAGCGACTTTCTAGTTTGGAATAATATTTTCAGTCGGCCATTAAAAAAAAAAAGAATTTGTATAAAAACTGTGCATATTTTGGATGTAAGCGCAATTGAAGTCTTTTTTCAAGAGTTATCATACATAAGATGAACCAATTGGAGCATTAAAGGATTAGTGATAAAAGTATTTATGAATTACATCTTTGTCATCTTTATTTACAAAAAAAATGTGAACATTTGAAATTTGCTATGCCTAAGGCCACCCGTAGTGGGGCGTTTTTTTAAAAAAAAATTCAAAAAAAACGCCGGAAAACGTCCCGGACCCCATTACACCCGGCGTTTCTGGGCGTTTTTTTTGTTCAAATTTGTTGTTGGCGTTTTTCTTAAAACGCTCATTTTGTTTTGTGGAATGGTTGACCCACCAATCATTTTGAACTACCCTCTGACAACTTTTGAGAACCCCCACTTTTGCATGTGACCATGTGTTTAACCAGCCAATCACCATTTGTTTCCTTTTTTTTTAATAATTGGAAGGGGCGTTATTGGAATAATGCCCCACTACGCCACTTTTGCTATAATGCCCAACGCTGACTAGGATGTCCCGTGTCGGATAATGCCCCATGGTGGGGAAATTATTTTTTTTCACCACTACGGGTGGTCTAAGGATGATAACTTGATAAGAGTCCTTACGATCCCATCAATCATAAAAGCATTAACAAAGCCAAATTTTAAGTGGTCGATGAAGAGCCAACACATAACAATGAGTCATCATCCCCTTATCGAAAACAATGATATGGTGGTTAATATTTTTGTATATATTATGAATTATTAGAGAAAGTGGCAGACATAGACCCCACCAGTTTTGTTTTATTTCTTTTTCTTTTCTATATAACGAATGTAATAGATTCGATAGAAAGTGTATTTTCTGTGAAAAGAAGAGAGGAATATAGAGAAAGATATATTGAGAAAGATTTAATCTCAATCTCTTTGTTTTATAACACGTTATCAGCACGAGGGTTCTCTACCAAGCAAATCAACAAAAGCAAAGGAACTATTACCATACTCAATGTAAGAATTTCATACATTTAAATACATACATATGTGTATATATATATATATATATATATATATATATATATAGGTTGAAAGCCTAAGGGTGCACCAGTGGATTGTAAAACTATACACCTTTAGGATGGTCTTTTAGATCCCGTTTCTCCTTTATATATATGTATATTTATAATATAGTTCTTTGATAAATAAAAATGAGTACATGGTACCTATTGCTATGGGAATATAATAATAATAATGGGACTACTAACCATCTAACATTTATTTATGAATTTAACATTTATACATCTAACGTTTATTTACGCATCTAACATTCATTTATGCAAGCTAACATTTATTTATGCAACTAACATTTTAATTATGTGTATTGTTATATTTTATCTCATTTTAATAAGTATGTAATCCTAATATTTATATATTTGTATTTAGTAACAAAATGGCAAACATCGCGAAACTTGAATTTCCAACATTGAATATCTCCGGAGAAAATTATATGACTTGGACAGCAAATGTTAAAAGACACCTAAAAGAAATGGGTGTAATAGAAGTCATAAATGAAGAGAATAATTGTTCGGATCAGGAAAAGGCCAAAGCTGATGTGTTTATTCATAAACACATTGATAATTTACTACAACATGAATATTTCAATTCTGATGATCCATATGAATTATGGACGGATTTGAAGAACATATTTGATAATCAAAAGGAAATTTTACTTCCTACAGCTAAAAATGAATGGAACAATCTGAGGTTCCAAGATTTTACAAAAGTAAATGATTACACATCTGCTTTATTTAAAATATGCTCAAAATTAGAGTTTTGTGGGCATCCTGTTACTGAGGAAGAAAAATTGGAGAAAACTTACTCCACATTTCATGCATCACATATAAGTTTAGCACAACAATATCGATTGTTGAGATTTTACAGATACTCTGATTTGAATGCACATCTCCTCGTAGCAGAACAGCATAACATACTTCTGATGAAAAATCATGAAGCCCGTCCCACAGGATCATTAACTATACCTGAAGCAAATATTGTTAATAATTATCAAAATAAAAGGGAACAAGGTCGTGGGCGAGGCCAAGGACGAGGCCGTGGCCGCGGTCATGGGTATTTTGGTAAAGGTCATTATAATGGTCACAACCATACTTTCAAAGGTAATAAAAATTACCGAGGTCGTGGACGCGGTCGTGGCCGTGGCCGAAATCAAAGAACTACAAATTATCATGCTCCACAAGATAATACTTCCAATTTTCATAATCAAAGGAATGAAGCCGGTGTGTCCGAAAAAAATAATAATTCTTGTTATAGATGTGGAAGTATAAATCACTGGTCAAAAACTTGTAGAACGGATCCACGTCTATGTGAGCTTTACAAAGCCTCTCTTAAAGGAAAAGAGAAGGAAGTAAACTATTTGGATAAATCCGATAAAAATGTTGAGCTAAACGCCGAGGATTTTGATGAAGACATTTAAACAAAATGTTGCTTGATCTCAATGATTTTATGTAACAATTAAATGTGTATTTTTATTATGTCTTTCTTTCATATAATGTTTTTTTTAATAAAGTTATTATTAATAATTATAATATGTTAATCATACTCTTATTATTTTTCTTTTTATAATTGTAAGATTAAAATGGATATCATTGAAGCTCAAGATCGAATGAATGAAGCGAATATTTATATAGCGGATAGTGGAGCCACACACACTATATTTAAATCTAAAAAATATTTTTATGAATTGAAACCAACAAGGGGAACTGTCAATACAATATCAGGACCTAAGAACTTGATAGAAGGAGTGGGAAAAACTAATATAGCACTACCAAATGGAACAACACTTGAAATAGAAAATGCTTTATTTTCCCCTAAATCAACAAAAAATTTGTTAAGTTTAAAAAACATATATCATAATGGATATGATACTCAGTCAAAGACTGTTGGTAATGAAAAATATTTGTACATCATGAGCAAATATCAGATATTGGAAAAACTGCCAATGTTTCAATCTGGTTTGCATTATACATATATTAATGTGCCTCAAGCACATATGGCAGTAAAAGAAAATTTTTGTGATCCTGAAACATTTAACTTATGGCATGACAGATTAGGCCATCCAGGATCTACAATGATGAAAAGAGTGATTGAAAATACTCATGGACATCCATTGAAGTATAAAAAGATCCCAAAATCTGATAAAATTCCTTTATGTGTATCTTGTTCTTTGGGAAAATTAAGTACAAGACCTTCGCTTGTAAAAGTTGAAAAGGAAATTCCAATGTTCCTTGAAAGAATTCAAGGAGATATATGTGGACCAATCCATCCACCATGTGGACCATTTAGATACTTCATGGTTCTAATAGATGCATCAAGTAGATGGTCTCATGTGTCTTTGTTATCAACTCGCAATATGGCTTTTGCAAAATTTCTTGCACAAATTATTAAATTGCGAACACATTTCCCAGATCATACTATTAAAAGGGTGAGACTCGACAATGCTGGTGAATTTACATCACATGCTTTTAATGATTATTGCATGTCTGTAGGAATTATTGTTGAGCACCCTGTTGCTCATGTGCACACACAAAATGGTTTAGCCGAATCATTAATTAAACGTCTACAACTAATAGCTCGACCATTAATAATGAGGACAAAACTTCCTGTATCCATTTGGGGTCATGCAATCTTACATGCTGAATCATTAATTCGCATAAGACCAAGTGCAAATCATGAATACTCTCCCCAACAAATTGCATCTGGCCAACAGCCAAATATTTCCCATATTAGAATTTTTGGATGTGCGGTTTATGTCCCAATTGCACCACCACAACGCACAAAAATGGGACCTCAAAGAAGATTGGGAATATATGTTGGATATGATTCACCTTCTATAATAAGATATCTTGAACCTTTAACAGGTGATGTCTTTACAGCACGGTTTGCTGATTGTAAATTTAATGAAACAACTTTCCCTGTATTAGGAGGGAGAATAAAGATAAAAATAAAGAAAAGGATGTCACATGGTGTGAACCTTCATTATTATATCTGGATCCAAGAACTAAACAATGTGAGACAGAGGTTCAAAAGATAATACACTTGCAATAAATTGCAAATCAATTGCCTGATGCATTTACTGATATAAATAGGGTTACTAAATCTCATATACCAGCTGCTAATACTCCAGATCGAGTTGAGATCCCTAATAAGGCAATAGATAATAATATGACTCATGAGTCTCAGAAAGGTTTAAAACGTGGAAGGCCAATTGGTTCGAAGGATAAAAATCCTCGAAAAAGAAAAGCGCTTATAAATGAAATTGACCAAAAAGATAAAAATCTTGATCAAGCGGTAAATACCGAAACCTTTCATGAGGAAGATGTTGATGATACTAACAAAGAAATATCAATCAACTATGGTCATACACATATAATATGGAACCGAGATGAAATGGAAAATATGGAAGAAATATTTTCATATTCGGTTACCAGAGAGATTATGAGCGGAGATGATGCTCCTGAACCAAAGTCTGTCAATGATTGTAAAAATAGACATGACTGGGGAAAATGGAAAGATGCTATGCAAGCTGAATTAAATTCATTAAACAAACGAAAGGTTTTTGGGCCTATTATTATCACACCTAAGGCAATAAAGCCTGTAGGGTATAAATGGATTTTCATACGAAAACGAAATGAGAAAAATGAGATTACAAGGTATAAAGCGAGACTTGTAGCTCAAGGTTTTTCGCAAAGGCCAGGGATTGACTATGAAGAAACATATTCTCCCGTGATGGACGCGATAACCTTTTGATACTTAATCAGCTTAGCAATATCTAAAAAGTTAGAAATGCATCTTATGGATGTTGTTACAGCTTACTTATATGGATCACTTGATAGTGACATATATATGAAAATTCCTGAAGGATTTAAACTCCCTGAAGCGTTAAGTTCAAAACCCAAAGAAATGTATTCAATCAAATTACAAAGGTCTTTATATGGGTTGAAACAATCTGGGAGGATGTGGTACAATCGTTTGAGCGATTACTTGATAAGTAAAGGTTATACAAATAATCTTATCTGTCCATGTGTCTTTATTAAGAAGACAACGTCAGGATATGTGATCATAGCTGTATATGTTGATGATCTAAATATAATTGGGACTCAAAAGGAAATTCATGAAGCAATTACTCTTTTAAAGAAAGAATTTGAAATGAAAGACCTTGGAAAAACCAAATATTGTCTTGGTTTACAAATTGAACATATGAACAATGGAATACTTGTTCATCAGATGAATTATACTGAAAAGCTATTGAAACGTTTCAATATGGACAAGGCAAATCCTTTGAGCACCCCAATAGTCATTAGATCACTTAATGTTGAAAATGATCATTTTCGTCCTTGTGAGGACAACGAAGAAGTTCTTGGTCTAGAGACACCATACCTTAGTACAATTGGAGCACTTATGTATCTTACTAACTGTACGAGACCTGACATTTCTTTTGCAGTTAATTTGTTAGCAAGATTTAGTTCAGCTCCCACTAAAAGACACTGGAATGGGATTAAACATATTTTTCGATATCTTCGAGGTACTGTTGATTTAGGCTTGTTTTATCCTAACGATTCAAAAGAAGGGTTAGTTGGTTATGCAGATGCAGGTTATTTATGTGATCCCCATAAAGCAAAATCTCAAACTGGATACATATTCAAGACTGGAGGAACTGCAATTTCATGGCGTTCTCAGAAACAAACACTCGTTGCAACATCTTCAAATCATGCCGAAGTCATTGCACTACATGAAGCTTCAAGAGAATGTGTATGGTTAAGATCTATGACACAACACATACTAACATCTTGTGGACTAGAGAAAAACATAAATCCAACTCCAATCTATGAAGATAATGCAGCTTGTGTCGCGCAAATGAAGGAAGGGTATTTCAAAAGTGATAGAACAAAGCATATACCACCAAGATTCTTTGAATATACTCGAGACCTTATTAAAGACAATCAAGTCGATATGAGATATGTCCAATCCAGCAACAATTCAGCCGATCTTTTCACAAAAGCACTACCTACAGCAATTTTCAGGAAACACGTTCATGATATTGGGATGCGACGTGTACGGAAAATGTGATAATCCACACATGACATTTTGAGGGGGAGCATTATATACGTTGCACATTTTTTTTTCCTTAGCTATGGTTTTATCCCACCGGGTTTTTCTTAGCAAGGTTTTTAATGAGCCAACATATCTGATCCACTGTGTATAATGCAAGCTGCACTCTTTTTCCCTTAGCTATGGTTTTGTCCCACTGGGTTTTCCTAGCAAGGTTTTTAACGAGGCAGTATTTCAAAGCTAAGCACCAAAATGGAAGATCATGTTGGAAATTTTGTGAAAATAGCATTTTTTCACAAATATAGGAAAATGATTTTTTCCTATTTTGGACTAGAAATAAATATAATAAAATGAGCGGGTTTCATATACTTATTTGTGGGTTTGTGTTCTACGTTGGAAGGACTTCGCAACGAACTAAACCACGTCCAAAACGGAGCTAAGATGAATGAGATATCGATGCTCAAAGTTTGGTGTTTGAAACTTGAATGCTGAAAAAGTGGGAAAGTGGCACCTTGTCCCACATCGGATGAGAGATGGAACTTAAAGGGGTATTTAAGTGGGAACTCTCCATCGTTATTGTTTCATGGAAGCACTCACTAGTGTACTCGCGAAGGGTGCGGAGCACCCTAACTCGCACTTGCGCTCGCGCGCGTGGCGTGGGCGATGAGGCGCAATGTGGCGCTTTGATGGCGCACTTTGCACTTCGCCGCGAGCCGCTTGAGAGCCGCCTTTGTATTTTTTACCACGTGCGCGTGGTGGGTCACAGAGGCTGCAAGGACCAAGTGGTGTGAAGGTTCGAGGCGCGTAACGTGGCAGTCCGCGCGCGAGTACACATGGCGTGGAGGCGCATGGTGCATGCGCCTGATGTGACGTGCGCGGCGCACCAAAGTGAGCCAAAACGGCGCGACTGTGTGGCGTGCTCGTAGAGGCTCACAGGTGACGTGGCACACGCGCGCAGGCGCGCATGGACCTGAGTGAGTATGGCGCACGCGCGCATGGCAGTGAGCCTAATAGACGCACCGCGCATAGATCGTGCAGACCTGGGCGTGCGCGCACCGGGTTGACTTGCGCGCGCGCGCAGAAGCTTCCAGCTGCAGTTACATTCAGCATTCGAAACTGACGAAGTCAATGCTTTTGACTGCGAATTTAATGACGAATTAAAATGCATTAAAGACGTTTAATGCAGTTTAATTCTCCCATTAATTTCGTTTTTCAGTTTCTTCAAGACCTGCTGTATAAATAGGAGACTCCTTCAGCAGATTGATACACCGAATTATCACAGCAAATACAATCTCTTTTCTCTGAATACTTCATCTTCTTCAAGTGCTCAAGGTACTCATTCGGGTTGGAGTCAAGACCGGCAGTGCAACTGCTTTGGGCTGTTGTATCCTGGAAACAAACGTGTTCTCCTGGGAGACACGAAATTTGTTTTAAGGGACCCGTGTCTAACACGATCCTCAGCCAAGAACAGCGTTTCTGTTCATTTTTCTTGTTCTTGTTTTCCATTTTCAGTTGTAATTGTAATTTTCTTTCTGTTGTAATTCTGTTAAGTATTTGTATTTCAAGTTAATAAAAGTTTTATTTTATTTTACACGAACGGATTCCTACAATCTTAAAACAAATTTTTAAAACACCGTTCATGTAGAAACACAAACATATTCTGCTGTGAATTCGAACCAGTTTTGAATTCATACAGTTGTGTTTTAAAAACAGATTTTTTTCTCTGTTTTGATTCAAAGTAGTGACTTTGTCAAAACAGAACTCTGTTCTTCTACTCCTTCTTCGTCTTTGGGTTCTAAGATCTTCTCTTGTAGTCTTCAAAGTTGGACTTAGAAGCTACGAGACTGATTTTGTTACTCATCGATTTTGTTAGTTAAATAATAAATCAGCACATTTATTATTCTAACAGATTTATTAACTTGGTTTTGTGGAATTTTTCAGCATGTCGACTGAAAATACCAACGTCAACGTTGTTGTCGGTACCCCTGCTAACACTGTGGGAGCGTCCACAGTGGCGAATCATGCTGAACGACCCGAGAAGTTCTCGGGTCTCCACTTCAAGCGGTGGCAACAGAAGATGTTCTTCTACTTGACCACCATGAACCTTGTGAGGTTCTTAACGGAGACCGCTCCCCAACCGGCGGAAGGGGAGACCGATGCTCAGGCTCTGAGCGCGGTAGAGGCGTGGAAGCACTCCGACTTTATATGTCGAGGCTACGTACTAAACGGTCTCTCGGATGCGCTGTATAATGTGTACTATAATATCAAGACTTCCAAAGAATTATGGGAGTCTTTGGAGAAAAAGTACAAAACGGAGGATGCGGGAACAAAGAAATTTGTTGTCGCCCGTTTCTTGGACTTTAAAATGGTTGATAACAAGTCTGTTATGAACCAAGTCCAAGAGTTACAAATTATACTAAATGACATCCATGCTGAGGGAATGGTACTTAGCGAAACTTTTCAAGTGGCAGCCATGATCGAAAAATTACCTCCTGCTTGGTTGGATTTTAAGAATTATCTTAAACACAAGCGAAAGGAAATGTCGGTCGAGGACCTTGTTCTTCGTCTTCGTATAGAAGAAGAAAACAGGGTGGCCCAAAAAGGCACCATTTTGCAAGCTTCGGCTAAAGCAAACATGGTGGAAGTTGGGGAGTCCTCAAAGGGCAAGAAAGGCAACGGTAAAAAGGACAACAAAGGGAAAGCAAAGGTTAACAACATTGGACCTAAAAAGGGGGCTGTGAAAAAGAAGCCTGCGCCTTTCCAAGGTACTTGTTACAACTGTAACGAGACGGGGCACCGTGCTAACCAATGCAAGAAACCTAAGCGTGAGCGTGCGCACATGGTTGATGAGGATGGTATGCCTCTCATTTCAATGATAACCGAGGAAGCGGCTATGATTGAAGAAGTCAACGCGATGGGTGAAAACCCAAAAGGATGGTTCGTTGACACGGATGCAACCCGCCATGTTTGTGGAGACAAGGCTCTTTTCTCTACATTCAAGGAAGCGTCGGGTGAAGAAAAGCTTTATATGGGGAATAAAGCTACCGCAAGCATCAAGGGGGAAGGCACGGTCGTTTTGAAGATGACTTCGGGCAAGGAGCTTACCTTGACCAATGTGCTTTATGTCCCAGAGATACGGAAGAATCTCGTGTCGGGATGGATGCTCAACAAGTTTGGATTTCGTCTAGTGTTTGAATCAGACAATTTTGTCTTGTCTAGACGTGGAATGTTTGTTGGAAAGGGCTATGCCCTTAATGGCATGTTTAAAATGAATGTAATGGTTGTAAACCAAAACAAAAGTTTGAATGAAATTTCTACTTCTACTTACATGATTGAGTCTTCTAATGTTTGGCATGGTAGACTAGGGCATGTAAATTTTAATTCATTACGACGTTTAATTAAATTAAACTTGATACCAACATTCCATAACGAGTCCAATCACAAATGTGAGACATGTGTTGAATCCAAACTTACGAGATCATCGTTTAAATCGGTTGAACGAATAACTGAACCCCTTGATTTAATTCATACCGATGTGTGTGATTTAAAAGCGGTTCCCACGCTTGGAGGAAACAAGTACTTCATCACGTTTATTGATGATTGTACTAAATATTGCTACGTGTATTTACTAAAGAGTAAAGACGAAGCAATAGAGAAGTTTATCTTGTACAAAAATGAAGTTGAGAATCAACTTAAAAAGAAGATAAAAGCTTTGAGAAGCGATCGAGGAGGTGAATATGTTGCACCTTTTGCGGATTTATGCGCAAAAAGTGGCATTGTACATGAGTGTACACCACCTTATTCTCCACAATCAAATGGCGTTGTGGAACGTAAGAACCGCACATTGAAAGAAATGATGAACGCCATGTTGATAAGCTCGGGAGTGAACCGAGAAATGTGGGGGGACGCCATTCTCTCAGCAAACTATCTTTTGAACAAGATACCTTTGAAAAATAGGGACGAAACTCCATATGAGTTATGGAGAAAAAGGAAGCCTTCGTATAAATACTTGAAAGTGTGGGGGTGCCTAGCTAAGGTGATTGTACCACCTCCTAAGGCTCTTAGGATAGGACCCAAAACTGTTGATTGCATTTTCATTGGATATGCACATCAAAGTAGCGCACATCGTTTTCTTGTACATGAGTCCAAGAATCCCGATGTACATAAACACACTATCATGGAGGCTAATCCTAACGTTGTCTCATATTTTGAGAATGTGTTTCCTATGTTAGGACAAACACATGCGACTTCATCAAGAGCGGTTGATGAAGCAGATCCAAGTTCATCTGCATGGTTAGATGAAGCAGGACCAAGTTCATCTACGAGGATAGATGAAAGACATGAACGACCCGAGGTCGAGGAGGGTGAGCTTAAACGAAGTAAACGACAAAGGGTTGAAAAATCTTTTGGTCCAGACTTCATGAGCTATATGGTTGAGGGTGAGCCCAATACCTACTGCGAAGCGGTTACCTCTGCGGAAGGACCTCAATGGCAAGAAGCAATTAAGAATGAAATTGATTCTATATTGCAAAATCATACTTGGGAGTTAGTAGATCTTCCACCTGGTTGTAAACCACTTGGATATCGTTGGATATTCAAAAGGAAGATGAAAGCCGATGGAAGTATTGATAAATACAAGGCAAGGTTAGTGATCAAAGGATTTAGACAAAAGGAGGGTCTAGATTATTTTGATACTTACTCGCCTGTAACGCGAATAACCTCTATACGATTGGTTCTTGCAATTGCGGCTTTAAGAAATTTGGAAGTTCACCAAATGGATGTAAAGACCGCATTTCTAAATGGCGATTTAGAAGAAGAAATTTACATGGAACAACCTGAGGGTTTTTCCGCCCCTGGAAACAAGGGTAAAGTATGTAAATTGGTCAAGTCTTTGTATGGCTTGAAGCAAGCTCCAAAACAATGGCATCAAAAGTTTGATCATGTCATGATTGACAATGGTTTCAAAATAAATGAGTGCGACAAGTGTGTTTATTTTAAAGACACACCAAGAGGTTATGTGATTCTATGTCTTTATGTAGATGATATGCTTATCATTGGGAGTGATGATAAGATGATCAACTCAACGAAAGACATGTTGAAAGCGAGGTTTGACATGAAAGACATGGGTCTCGCGGATGTGATTCTTGGAGTAAAAATCACTAGAACCCAAAATGGTCTTGTGTTGAGTCAATCTCACTATGTGGATAAGATCCTTGGGAAATTCAATTCGGACGATACGAGTATAGCTCGAACTCCAATTGATAATAACCAACGCCTAAGGAAGAATAGAGGCGAGAGTGTTTCTCAGTTAGAGTACTCAAGGATCATTGGTAGTCTCATGTATCTAATGACATGTACTAGACCCGACTTAGCATATGCAGTGAGCAGGCTAAGTAGATACACCAGTAATCCGAGCGAGGATCATTGGAAAGCTATCACGAGGGTGCTTAGATACATAAGATACACGAGAGACTATGGATTGCATTATACCCGTGATCCAGCAGTGATCGAAGGATACACTGACGCAAACTGGATATCGGATATAAAGGATCACAGATCCACAAGTGGTTACGTGTTTACACTTGCTGGCGCAGCTATAGCTTGGAAGTCTTCCAAGAAAACGGTTATAGCTAGATCCACGATGGAATCCGAATTCGTCACTTTAGATAAAAGCGGGGAAGAGGCGGAGTGGCTACGTCAATTTGTGGAAGATATTCCAAGATGGCCAAAGCCGTTGACGGCGATTTGCATACATTGTGACAATCAGTCTGCTCTTGCTAGAGCACAAAACATGATGTACAATGGCAGATCAAGGCACATTCGACGTAGGCACAACACGGTACGACAACTTATCTCAACGGGTGTTATCTCAGTTTACTATGTGAGGTCAGAGGTGAACATTGCGGACCCGTTAACAAAAGGCTTAAGCACAGATAAGGTGTATAGGTTGTCAAGAGGAATGGGACTAAAGCCCATAGATGAAGGGAATATGAGGGAAACCTAACCTAGTTGACTGGAGATCCCAAGATCTAGGTTCAATAGGCAAACTTAATCATAAACCCAAAGGGAGTCACTGTGGGGGGTGCCCCAAAATCAATAAAGGGAGTTGTATACTTCCTAGTCCATTCCAATCAGTGACATGAAGGAAATGTTAAGCATGTTGAGGTTAAGGATTTTGAGGAAATCCAAATTAACCATGATACTTTTAATGATTCAGAGGAATCACCTATGTTAGAGAGAAGTGGGGTCGCTTCGAATGGATTTGTGGAGAGGCGCAAATCCTAGAGCTCTCGCAGAACCAGGAACGTGTTCCATGACCATGAACGGACACAACCATGAGGTCTTAACTCGACTAGGGAGAGTATTGTGTGAATGTATATTGTCGCCTACATAAATGGGGGATTGTTCAAAGACCCCGCGTCTACATAGGGCTGTAAACGAGCCGAGTCGAGCCGAGCTAGACCCAGCTCGAGCTCGGCTCGAGCTCGAATTTCAAATCGAGCTGAGATTTGAGGCTTGAGCTCGGCTCGAATAGAATTCGAGCTAGCTCGGCTCGGCTCGATCTAGCTCGAACTAACAAAGAACCGCAAAATTTATTACTTAAAAAGCTCTTAAAATGAATTTATTCATAGCCTAAGGGTCATAATTGTCATTTAATTTAAACATATGGCTAAATATGCAAGTATAAATAGTTAATTCACTTTCTCCATTGTCTTTACCTTCTTTTATAGGGGAGATACTCTCGTAGTTTTTGCTTTCTAAGCGATGTGGGACAAAAAAATGAAGGATGTAAACCTTATCGAGCCAGCTCACGAGCCGAGCCAGGCCAAGCTCGAGCTCGGCTTGTTTACAAACCGAGCCGAGCTGAGTTGGCTCGTTTACAACCGAGCCAATTTCGAGCCGAGCTTTCTTCGAGCTTTTTTCGAGCGAGTTTCGAGCGAGCTGCGAGCCACGAGTTTTTTGAACACCCCTACGTCTACAAGACCCTAGGAGGCTAAGTATGCTTCGCAAAAGAAGGTTCAAAGGTTACACCTACCTATCTTGCAATGCTCAACTGTTGAACGTGTATCGTTGAAACTTGATAGATCGATTTCTATTCATGTGGGGGATTGTTGGAAATTTTGTGAAAATAGCATTTTTCACAAATATAGGAAAATGATTTTTTTCCTATTTTGGACTAGAAATAAATATAATAAAATGAGCGGGTTTTATATACTTATTTGTGGGTTTGTGTTCTACGTTGGAAGGACTTCGCAACGAACTAAACCACGTCCAAAACGGAGCTAAGATGAATGAGATATCGATGCTCAAAGTTTGGTGTTTGAAACTTGAATGCTGAAAAAGTGGGAAAGTGGCACCTTGTCCCACATCGGATGAGAGATGGAACTTAAAGGGGTATTTAAGTGGGAACTCTCCATTGTTATTGTTTCATGGAAGCACTCACTAGTGTACTCGCGAAGGGTGCGGAGCACCCTAACTCGCACTTGCACTCGCACACGCGCGCCCGTGCGTGGCGTGGGCGATGAGGCGCAATGTGGCGCTTTGATGGCGCACTTTGCACTTCGCCGCGAGCCGCTTGAGAGCCGCCTTTGTATTTTTGACCACGTGCGCGTGGTGGGTCACAGAGGCTGCAAGGACCAAGTGGTGTGAAGGTTCGAGGCGCGTGACGTGGCAGTCCGCGCGCGAGTACACATGGCGTGGAGGCGCATGGTGCATGGGCCTGATGTGACGTGCGCGGCGCACCAAAGTGAGCCAAAACGGCGCGACTGTGTGGCGTGCTCGTAGAGGCTCACAGGTGACGTGGCACACGCGCGCAGGGACCTGAGTGAGTATGGCGCACGCGCGCATGGCAGTGAGCCTAATGGACGCACCGCGCATAGATCGTGCAGACCTGGGCGCGCGCGCACCGGGTTGACTTGCGCGCGCGCGCAGAAGCTTCCAGCTGCAGTTATGTCAGTGCAGTTACATTCAGCATTCGAAACTGACGAAGTCAATGCTTTTGACTGCGAATTTAATGACGAATTAAAATGCATTAAAGACGTTTAATGCAGTTTAATTCTCCCATTAATTTCGTTTTTCAGTTTCTTCAAGACCTGCTGTATAAATAGGAGACTCCTTCAGCAGATTGATACACCGAATTATCACAGCAAATACAATCTCTTTTCTCTGAATACTTCATCTTCTTCAAGTGCTCAAGGTACTCATTCGGGTTGGAGTCAAGACCGGTAGTGCAACTGCTTTGGGCTGTTGTATCCTGGAAACAAACGTGTTCTCCTGGGAGACACGAAATTTGTTTTAAGGGACCCGTGTCTAACACGATCCTCAGCCAAGAACAGCGTTTCTGTTCATTTTTCTTGTTCTTGTTTTCCATTTTCAGTTGTAATTGTAATTTTCTTTCAGTTGTAATTCTGTTAAGTATTTGTATTTCAAGTTAATAAAAGTTTTATTTTATTTTACACGAACGGATTCCTACAGATCAACATAAAACAAAGAGCTAATGATTTATTCATCAAATAAATAAATGGGCATATGTCTGAGGGGGAGTATTATGAATTATTAGAGAAAGTGGCAGACATAGACCCTACCAGTTTTGTTTTATTTCTTTTTCTTTTCTATATAACGAATGTAATAGATTCGATAGAAAGTGTATTTTCTGTGAAAAGAAGAGAGAAATATAGAGAAAGATATATTGAGAAAGATTTAATCTCAATCTCTTTGTTTTATAACAGTATAGACATTATTAAGTGATGTATTGTTAATATATTGGCAATTTACTATGCAACATGTTTTCTTGATATTTTTCATTTACCTTGTGACATTGAAGGAGATTATGAAGATGATGTGTTTATACTTAACTTGATTCTTATAGCTAAACTTACAAGTGTCGAAGTTCACTATTTGGATATGTGAATAATGCTAAAACTTATTGCACATCATTATGTAGAAGTATTGATATATTAAACTTTGTATTTATTTTATGTTCCAGATTAATGTTAAAAGTTTTTCTACAATTTTAAGATACTTTATGTTGGAAATTTTATAAATAATATTATATTATGAGTTAATATAAGGGAAAATGCCACTAAAATGTAACTAAGTTTGTCAAGTGTCTCAATTAAGTCATCTAAACTTTTTTTGTCTCTCTAAAGTCATTAAACTTTAATTTTATGTTCTAATACTGTGTAATTACCAGGTCATCAGGTTACCATGTTTTTCTTTTATTTTTTATTTTCTTTTTAATGCTTATGTGGATATTATTTATATTAGGTGGAATTTATAAAATAAAAACACATTAAAACCTACGGCTGGTTCATTCCTCCCAAAACCCTAGACGACATGAACAACGGCAACGACGACGGACCTTCAATCTTTGATGATCAGATTCGCGATTCATCAGGTACGATTGCTTCTTTCGTTTTTGTTTCATAGCAATGATATATATTGTTTCGACGAAGACTCGGAGACGACCTGTATCGATTCGTTTTTGTTTCATAGCTTCTTTCGTTTTGTTTCACAGCAATAATATATTGTTCATAGCAAGAATATATTGTTTCGATCAAACATGCCTAATGAGTAGAATAATATATAGACTTGCACGTGTAATGATAGTATTTAATGAAGAAATTGGTTATGGCATTTAAACTTGGTCATATTAAAGCATTTAATGAAGAAAATGATGGGTTTTATTTATCGATGGTCATGGATACATGTTGAAAGAATTGATTCACTTAAATATCAAAGTATATTGTTCACAGCAATAATAGATTGTTCACAGCAATAATATATTGTTTTGATCAAATAATAGATTGTTCACAGAATTGATTCACTTAAAGATCAAAGAAATTGGTTATGGCATTTTAACTAATTTGTTTTGATCAAATAATATTCAACAGCTTGGTTTTGATGTGATGTTGGGTGATCACTATTGATTTACTAATTTGTATTTTTTTGCTATTTATATTCAGCAATAAATAGTACGGAAGTTGGGTCTCAAACAACATTACAACATGAAGATGATCAAATCGAAAAGGACCATTTTTTGAGTCTACTTTGTTATGACAGTGATAGCGAAAAGGATGATCGTGTTGAAAAAGATGACGAGGCCAGTTCCGCTGAAGATTGGAGTGCAAATGAAAAGGATTATGACAGTGATAGTGTTGAAAATATCGAGCGTGATGTTGTATATCCGAGCTACGATCCAACAATTAATTGGAGATTGACCAAACCTATTCTAGGAATGAAATTTGAGAGTCCTACACAACTAAAGGAGAGTTTAATTGACTATGGAGTATCAAATGGTTATAAATTAGAGTTTACGGTCAACGACTATCGTAGGTTGCTGGTGGTATGTGGGGAAGAAAAAACTGAAGATGAAGAGGATCATTCAGGAAAAAAGAAGAAAGTCAGGACGTGTCCATTTAGGCTTTGGGCCTCAAGGCTTACAGGTGAGGATTCATTCCAAATAAAAACACTAAACGAGAAACACACATGCACAAGAAAGTATTGTTTGGGCTCTCTTGTTACATATTCTTGGATTGCAAAACGGTATTTCAAACAAATAGTTGAAAATCCAGAAATTAGTTTAAGGCAAATGCAGACCGATATCATGAGAAAATTTGAATGCAAAGTGAGTATTGGTCAATGTAGTAGAGCAAAAAAAAAAAGTTTTGGATGATTATGAAAGTGGTTTAAAAGAACATTATGCTAGACTTTCGGATTATAAAGCCGAGATATTAGAAACTAATCCAGGGAGTACTGTCATGATGGTTGTGAATCAAATGGAGAATGGAGAAGTTTACTTTAGTAGTTATTATATTTGTTTTAAGGGTGTCAAATATGGATGGATAAATGGATGTAGAAAAGTTCTTGGTTTAGATGGGTGCTTTCTAAAAAACAGTGGCCAACTACTAACGGCTATGGGAAGAGATGCCAATAACCATATTTTTCCTTTGGCATGGGCTGTTGTGTCTGTTGAGAATAAGGAAAACTGGAAATGGTTTCTTAATCTAGTGAGAGATGACATTGAAATGGAAAGTGGACTTGGACTAACTCTCATTTCAGATCAACACAAGGTATGTGATTACTATTCATATGCAGTTTAGTTAGTTTTACTTTTTTGTTTAACACGGGATATCATAATCAAACTATTTTATACTGTTATTGTTTTCATTAGGGAATCATAGAAGCCGTGAAGGACGTGTTTCCATATGCTGAGCATAGACAATGTGTAAGGCATATTTATGCTAACTACAAGAAAAAATATCGCGGAGAACAATTTAAAAATTTATTTTGGAAAGCTGCAAATGCAACAACTGAGGAATATTTTGAGAAGAAAATGGAAGAATTGAAAAACATTAACAAAGGGGCGTATACCCATCTAATGGAAAGGAATCCGGTTACTTGGTCAAAGGCTTTTTTCGAGCTTAATAAGGCATGTGATGCGTACGAAAATGGCATGAGCGAAAGCTTCAACTCACGCATTCTATCAGCACGACAGAAACCTATAATTACTATGCTAGAAGAAATCAGAACATTTGTGATGGAAATAATATTTTTAATGGCGAAAAAAGCTGGAAGATTAAAACGTGATGTCTGTCCGAAAATTAGAAAAAAGTTAGAAAAAAACAAAGAAAATCAAAGGTACGACAAAAGTAATTATTATTTTTTACATTTTTGGTATTTTTTTATTAATTTTTTAAACTTTTCGGTAGGTATTGGAAGGTAGTTCCAAGTGATAAGACCGTATTTGAAGTGAGAAGTGAAAAATATGCGTGCGTGGTGAACCTTGATGAAAAAACTTGTAGTTGTAGATTATGGCAGCTGTCAGGCATACCTTGTGTTCATACAGTGGCAGCGTTGTCCTTCGTTAACAAGGACCCAGAAACTTTTGTTAGTTCTTGGCTTAAAAAGGACTTGTTCAGAGAAGCATACAAATATCCAATCAAACCACTGAGAGGAAGTACATTTTGGCCCAAAACTGATGATATAAAACCTTTACCTCCAAAAGAGAGACGGATGCCGGGTAGACCAGCAGTAAAGAGGAAAAGAAGCGCTGATGAGAAAGAGAAAAAGAACCCGAAGGTTGGAATTGGAAGAAAAATGTCTTGTCAAAATTGTTATGGAATGGGGCATAATGTTAGGTCTTGCAAAAACGAGAAAAAAGACCCCCCACCAAAGGTGAAAAGGCCAAAAGGTAGACCTAAAAAGCGTGCTGCAACGAAGAAAGTCTAACATGATTTCGTGTTTTTTCTTTATTTTTTTGAGTTATCTTTTTGTGACATGAATTTTGGACGATTTTGCCTACGTTTTTTGTTTATCTTTTTGTGACGAATAGATACGATGGTATTGAAAGTTTCGGTTTATCATTTATTTTTCATTCATAATAATATTTTATAGTCTTATTAGCTTAGTATAAATAACAAAAAATACCAATACTATTTAAAAAAAAAAACCTCAATCGTAACAATTTTTGTTACTCGCTCAAAAAGTAATTTCTTTTTTGCTTTAATAACGTAACACTATATATTTTATTAGTTTTAGAATAAAAATGATTTTTCAATTTTTTTAGAGAAAAATCCATGTCATTAATTTTATTTTCCACATCATATTAAAAATAAAAAAAATAATAAAACCTGACACATCATCGTTACTAACCTGGTAACCTGATAATTACATACTATTAGAACATCAAATGAAACTTGAGTTATTTTATAGAGACGAAAAAAGTTTCAATGACTTAATTGGAACACTTGTCAAAGTTGGTTACATTTCTACGAAGTTACCCCTTAATATAATGATTATTTAATAATTAAGCGAAGATGAATGAGAGATCTTGAGCATTAAGTTTGTGTGTTGGAACCATAAATATGTGGGAAATTGAGCTTGTCCCACATAGGTGGAGAGATAAATTTTTTGTGGATTTATAATTAAAATTCTCTATACGAATGTATTCTTGTGTGACAACTCACACCCAGTGGTAGCCAGAAGGGTGCGAAGCACCCGACGGGCACGAGACCGGGTCAAGGGCAATGTGGCGCACTTTGCACGCTCGCATCGCCGCAAGCCGCCTTTAGTATTTTTTAGATGCATCTTGGTCTGGTGTTGTCAGCTAGAGACTGTTCAAATTCCACCAGTCAAATGATTAAGTTATAGAATTCATTGTGCCACTGAATTCTAAAATTTATTTCTATAAGTTTCAGAATTCATGGTGCTATTGAATTCTACAATTTATTTTATTGAATTGTGCATTCAATATAGACTTATCATTTCGAATTCTAACCATTATATATGCAAAGCTTTGTGCTTTGTTTTAGACACACAATACTGAAATCGTATGGTTCATACAACACACACATTAAACGAATTCTCTAACTTTGCATCTCTGTGCACTTTTGTTTTAGGTATCCTTTCAGGTGCTAGGCTAATCCCGACAGTACAATCTGCTTAGGCTGTTGTACCCTGGGAAACAGACGGGTTCACCTGGGTGGTCTGAAATCTGTTTTAAGGAAAGCGTGATCTTCACGTGCTTCAGTCACCGTTGTTTTGTGTTTTCTTTCTTTTTCCTTTTGTAATCTGTTCTTAGTATAGTTTGCATTTCTTGTATTGTATTTCCTTTCAGTTTGGTTCAGTTCTTTTTATGTATTATAATCAGAATATTGATTAAAAAATTGTTATTTTATTTATTTTGTGAACGGTTGTCCTACACTTTAGTATTTTTTATACCCTATTAATTTCAAAATTAGTTATAATATTATTCACTAAAGGGCGCTAGCCTATTGGTATTAAAGCGTTTAAAGTGGTGTTTGTCCCAATGAGGTTGAGAGTTTTAGTTCTACAATAGCTAATAATGTGAAATTACGAGTAGGATTAGAGGTAGAGGTGTAAACAAGCTGAGCCTCTGTTTAGAGCTCTATTTTTAAAGCTTGAGCTCGGCTCAGGCTTGCTCATTTATTCTTTATTAGCTATTAAATTATTTTATTTATATGTTTTTATATAATTATCTACATATATTTATTTATATATAATAATAACTAGATTTACCACCCGCCGGGGGCGTAAAACCATGCCGAATAGCACCAATACCACACCACCGCCAGCGACAACCAATACTGAAGTTACGGTGTATTAATGTAAAAAATTAGACTGCAACGTTAAACATAGAAAATAATAATTGAGTCGATTTAGGACCCCACACGTTGTAACGAACCTGTCAAACATGGAAAATATAGACGACGTAAAAACGTTGAACCACACACGCACGTTGAGCCGTGTTAACTCACAAAATCTAGTACAAAGCGTAAAATGAAATGTTAAAACGTTGAACCACACACACGTTACGCCGTGTTAACTTGCAAAATTTAAAACGAAAAATCATCGAAATATGAAAAGTGTGGGGGACAAAGTTGAAAGTACAAAAGTTGTAAGGTTGAATTGCAAGAGATGAAAACTTTTTGTGTTATAAGTGGAAAAACAAATAGCTTTGGGTTAAAAATGAAACATCAATTTTTTTTTTGAAAACCACCCTAACCATACCTATATGCATACAAATGTTGTTTATTTATAGTTTGTTAATATCTTCCTATACTAGTAAACAAAAATCTTTTTTGGACACGTGTCACTTTCTGGTGCTTTCTCATCTTATTTTTCTATTTATCTCTTATATTAAATAATAATAATAATAATAATAATAATAATAATAATAATTTTAACAGAAAATTAGATAAAAATAAATAATAATGTTAAACTGAAAATTAGATAAGAATAAATATTTGTTTTTCAATAAATAATTTTAAACAAAAATTTAGATAAGAATAAACGTTTGTTTTTTTATATAATCATAAAATTATATCTCGAATATTATGAGTAAATTAGGAATCAAACGTTCCCATGTGATATATACTTAATAATTGTAATGTTGTTTTTATTTAAAGATGTATTTTCTTATTATTTAGTATATAAATTATTTATGTACCTGTGTGATACATGGGGTTTTAACCTAGTTTGTTAGTAAACCCTTTTAGGCTCGCGAGCAGACTCGAGCTCGATATGTGAAACTCGTGCTCAAGCTTGTTTATCAAAAGAGCGACAATAAAGTTTGACTCAGGTTCTAACTTGTTTAACCTCGTCTCAATTTGAGTTTCTAGTCAGTCATTCTCAAGTGACTTGTCTTGTTTACACAAAATATTAAATAAAAGGGGGTGCCTTATTCCCACATACCCTATATCTTATTTTCACATCCCCTATTGTATACGAGCCATATACAATTATACGGCTCGTATAGAATGTTTTTTAATAGGAAAATGCGCAGAGAATGTTTTTTTTGGTTTTATTATATACGGCCCGTATACAGTTATACGAGTCGTATACATGTGTATACGATTTGTAAAACGTATACGGCTCAATTGATTTATTTTTGTGGGTTTTTGATGTTAGGACATGTATACGGGCCGTATAACTATATACGGGCCGTATATATTGGCTTTTTTCAAGTATCACGTTTTATTCCCGTAAAAACACAATCATTCTAGGGTTTCTAAAACTCTTCATCACCTTTAACAATGTCGATAAACGTTGATCGGAACATGCCGCTTAAATCGGAGCACAGGTAGAGTAACGTTACCGATCAGTCCGTTGATGAAAACCTTAGCGATCGCAGAGATCTTCGTGTTGGTTATTTATCGATTCCGAGTAACTAGTAGAAGAACCTGCCACAAACAAGTTCTCCACAGTTTGTTATTCAGATCTCTGTTCGGTCATCTTTCCAAACTACAACACACGATACTTTTAATAAGCTGTCATAGTTGTCAAATTCGATTTCAACAAATCTTTTCATTTTCCTTCAATTTCTAAAACATTCTCTGTTACATGAAGACGTGTCAGGTTCTTCTACTAGTGGTATTTTACTGAAGTATTGAAGATTGAGGCGGGCATTGTTTAAATCTGAATATAACTAGATGTTACGTGTATCAGCGTTGTTTATCACCCTGTGTGAGCATTGGAAACCCGACAAACAGTCTTGACAACTGTGACATTTTATCTATCTATGTGTGTCACATCCATCCTGTTATTGCAATCGATATGATTAATTTTTTCAGATTTTTTTCTAATTAGCGTTGTTAACTACCAAAAGAATGCATACACAAATAGTTCTAGTAGACGAAGCAAAGAGACCGTTGTGTATCTGAATCAGGTTCTCAAACAAACACTACCAAAGATGGGTTGGTGAAAAATACCGGAGCTGTTATCTCGGTTGTTCAGTACTCTCCTATATCAACTTGAACGGTTGATGGTTACAAGGATCATTCTAATAGATTAAAGAGAATAAACCATTTTTTTACCAATTTTCACTCCAGTAGTTGAAACTTGAGCGCAGGAATCAATTCAAAACCCTCACCCTCAAAAATCAACCAGAAACCAAAGGAAAAAAGGGCTGATAATGGCTGATGGTTCTTCGTTGAGGAAACCAAACGTAGACGGAGATGATAGGCCTGGTAACCGGAAGAGAAATCAATTGTATTTTTTTAGTTGCTTCTCTTGTTAAGTTTCTGAACCAACCGAAATCCACAAATTCCAACAGTTTCTTCATAGATTTCGTCCGGTTTCCAAACTCTTTCACACAAAGTTAATATTCACTGTGGTGGATGCAAGCATAAAGTTAGAAAAAATACTCAAGTTGAACGGACGATATGTATCAACAAATTGTGAGTGGGAATATGGCTATGAAGAATAGTATGGATAAACAATCACCGTATACGGGTTTTTCTGCTAGTTATTCGGAATGTTTCGAATCATCACATAAGACGTGTCGGGTTCTACTGCTAGTAGTATGAGTCTGAGTCCATTGTGGTTCGTGAATGTTTCGAATCATCACGACAAGGATCGTTCTGATAGATTAAAGAGAATAACCCTTTTTTTACCATTGTTTACCATTTTTTACCCATAGTATACGAGCCGTATAATAATATACGGCCCGTATACAACCATCGTATACATTGTATACGATCGGTAAAAATATTTTTTACCAATGGTATACGGCCGTATAAACCGTATACGACTCGTATACATATGGTAAAAAATGGTAAAAACCTCTTTAATCTATTAGAACGATCCAATAAACGAAGAAACCAAACGTAGACGGAGATGATAGGCCTGGTAACCGCAAGAGAAATCAATTGTCTCAAACACTACTAAACATCTGCTTTCTGAATCTGAATGTTAACTTTTTAGTTGCTTATCTTGTTAAGTTGTGTATTTACGAAGCTGACAAACACATTGGTATTTTCTCAAAATGTGCAAACTTGAAGAATCTCACATTAAAGGAGTTTGCAACAACGGGATCAGATGGTTTGAGTATCTTTCATCCTCGTTTGGCTAATCTCACACTTGAAAATGACCACATTGGTATTTTCTCAAAATGTGCAAACTTGAAGAATCTCACATTAAAGATCTCTACACAAACTCTTCTACATCTTTTAACCAGTTGTCCATCACTTAAGACCTTGAAAGATTTGTTGAAATCGAAGCATTCACGAACCACGATGGACTCAGACTCATGTTCAAGTAAGTGTCTAAAAATCTAAAAATTCAGGTTTACCTTGTAAATTTCTCAAAACAAACTCTCGTTTCTTCATCTTCATCTTCATTTGTTGAGAAACCATTATCTTGTCTTTCAGAAGAGTTTGTATTGAACCAAGAATACTACAAACATTCTATACCTTGCAACGTATACAGGTGCAAGAGAATGGCGAGTTATTTTCAGTTATTTCTGTTGAATCACAAATTTGTATACGAGCCGTATCAGAATATACGGCCCGTATACAATCATCGTATACATTGTATACGATCGGTAAATTTGTTTTTTACCGAGCGTATACCGCCGTATAAACGGTATACGGCCCGTATACATATGGTAAAAATGGTAAAATAAGGCCTTAGATCGGTCATTCCTTGTGATACATGAACGTTGTATTCTTGTCTTTCAAGACAAGGATCGTTGGAAGGATTGTAGTAGCAGGACATTGGTACCACTGTGAAAATTGCATCAGGAGGGGAGAGAGTCTGATACAATAAGGATGTTGAGAATTAAACGCATGTACGTGACAAAATAAGGATGTTCGCATAAACATATATTCGTTTCATAACCTCCTCCTATAAATCAACCACAACCGACAAAGAGTCTGTATTAAAAGCCATCCTATGTCTTTTACCAACCGAAGAGGCAACAGAAGACGTGTCGGGTTCTTCCAACATTCACGAACCACAATGGACTCAGACTCATACTACTCACCCTCCCCTGAGGAAAAGTTTTCCCGACGACTCAACAAAATCCTGATAGAGAAAAAACATCAACAACCATTTTTTCTTTTCCTTCAATTTCGAGAATATTCTCCCCTGTGTATGTGCTTGTGCTGTAGAAACCGGTGATGAAAAGTTTCAACCAAAGGGAAATCCATGAAACGAAAGGGATTTCGAGCAGTTGGTATTGAACCAACAAAATCCGAATACTGAAAAACCGACATTCCTTCAAACATTCTAAACCCTACCTGGAAACAAACCAACAAAAGTCTGCTGGTAAGAATCTTTTTTCACATGGTATTGAACCAAGAATATGATACCTTCGAGATACTTCGTGTTAGTTTGATTTGAATTTTGAAAGTTGGATGTCCGTTATCTCAACCGAACGTTAATTGCTATTGTTTTAAATAACAACAGATAATGAACGGATTGTTGGTGGATAACGCAAACAAGTTCTCCACAGTTTGTTATTCAGATCTCTATTCGGTCATCTTTCCAAACTACAACACACGATAAGTTTAAACTTTATAGTGTGTGATTTGACCAGGAAATGATTGGAGGTGAAGGTTCAGTGCACGAAAAGTTTCTTACGAAATGTACGTGACAAAACAAATATGTTGGGAATTAAACGCATGTCCGTAATCCCGCGTTGATAGCTTCCGTTTTATTCAGACTCCTTACAACTCTCATCAAATGCCTCACCCTTCCTTTTATTCTATAAATATTAAATAAAGAATAACACCATGCCCGTAATCCCGCGTTGATAGCTTCCGTTTTATTACAGTCATACGACACGTTTTCTTGTTCTTCAATCTTTATTACTTGTTGATGTTTTATTTTGAGCACCTCACCACTCTAAAAATCAAAATTTCGTTCCATACGGGCCGTATACTGTTATACGGCCCGTATACACGTTCGTATACATTGTATACGACCAGGCAAACTTATTTACACATGGTGTATACGGGCCGTATACTGTTATACGGCCCGTATACACCATGTGTAAATAAGTTTTCCCATGTGTTAATATTAGGACCCAATAAAAGGTATGTTTTTTTGCAGTTCTAAAGTCATAATAACCAATCTAGCTAAACTATCAGACCGATATAAACATGATTTTTTTTGAAAAGACAAATATTACCCTTCTACTTCACACTACGAATTCTAAATTATATGAGACATCATCTCTAAAAGCATCGCCCCACATCGATAAACATCTAGAAAATGAACATTTTTATTTCTAGAAAAATATTTTGTTTAAGTTGATTTTTTTTATATAAATAAATAAAAAAAACAAATGAAATATTGTTAGACCACAATAAATAGTCAAAGCATTGACACTTACAAGGTCAAAATTAGTTGACCCTCTCGCTATCTCATCTCAAATTAACTCCATCTTCTTCCAATCCAAACGTAAACAGCGTCACTATCATTCATTTACCAATATTAACCACTCATTCCATATTTTACTCCCAATATTCACGATGTGCTTCGCCGGTATTCCACTATTAATGCCCGAACAACAATACCTCCATTAGTGCGTCTGTTACTGTGTGTTCTTACACCAATGGATGACGGCGGATCCTTCGTCGCTGTTCGCAGGATTCCTCAAGGTCTCGATCGAACCAATACTTGTCATGCTACTTCAGGTATACTTCAATATCTTCTCGTCCTGTTGTGATTTTGATTAACTGCATTCGTTTTAGTTGTGATTTTGTTGAAGATTGGATCTGTATTGGTTGATTTGTTGAGTGTAGGTTTGATTGATTGAATTTGAGTTTTGTGTGAGTGTTTGTAGGATTCATTGATTAGGAGGTTCTGTTACGACGTCGTTTAGGTGAAATGAAACGGTTGATAAGGTAGTTTTGGTTGAGCTTGAGTTAGTTGAGCCGGAAGATGTGCGTGTGTGATTATTATTATGGTTATGTTATAGTGACTAATTGAATCACCTTTACAACAGGAATTATGCACAAAGTTTTTTGAATTTTTGAGTATTTATTTACTATTTGAATGAATATGATTTGATTTGTATTTATTTTGAGCATAAAGTATTCCTATATTTGTTAGTTTCTAGTATAATGTAATGATTTCCGTTGTTTTTGTGGCCGCCTCGGTTTGAGGTTTGGCGTTGTCTTAATGAAGTTTACTTTTCAAAAAAAAAAAAGTATATAATGTAATGATACCTGTTTGTCTACTGTGGACAGCATTTAATGTTTCTCGTTTAAACGGTTTCGTTGTGTAATTTATGCTTCTTGACATTTAATATTCTGATAGTATGTTATATTTGGGGAATTTTACCATGATATGTAATTTCTCTCACTTAGCCATGATTGAATATTGATACGTATGAATGAAACAAAGTTAGATAAGTGTTTGCGTATCTGCAGGAAGCTAATTTGTTTTGGCTGTTTGCTGTTTAATTGATTGATGATTCGTGTTTTGAAAGTTTTCTATAGCTGAAAAACAAGACTTCGAGGAATACTATAACTTACTTGTTCTGGTCATCATCATCCTTTTGTTGTAGATGAGGTTGTTGCCGGCTCAACAGCATGGCTTGGCAGAAGCCTTTCATGTGTTTGTGTCCAGAGAAAAGCAGGCGAGTCTCGTCCTTCATTTGACTTGACTCCAGCCCAGGTATTATTAGTTAAACTAGTTCTTTTGTTTTATTTTTATATTTTTTTTTCTGCGTGTAGTACACTACAGAGGTTGCCCTTGGACATTCATACTGTTTAGTTGTTTTATATTATGGATTATGGCTTACAGCATTGGGAGTTTGGTTCTTAATATGATTTGTAGTGTTTTTTTCTATCAGCTGTGCTTGTTCTTGCTAATGTAGTAAACATTTGCATTTACTATAGTGATCTCTGCGACTTCGCTTTTTAACAATAATGTGCACAAGTATCTTTAACAAATAAGTGGTAGACTCATGCTTTCTTTTTCTGTGTTGCTGTCAGGAGGATTGCCTACAAAGACTGCAAAACCGTTTAGACATAGCCTATGATAGTTCAATTCCAGAACATCAGGTACATTTAGGCTTGTAAATGAACCGAACGTCAACCATTCGACGGGTAGTTCGTTTATGTTTATTTATTTGATAAACGAACAAACATGAACATATTTTTGTTCATTTAATTGAAACGAACCAACATAAACACATGTCTTGTTTGATTACTTAGGTTCGTGAATGTTCATGCGCTTATGTTCCTTCATTAAGCTTCGTTTATGTCCATTAGTTTATATTCAATAACATTAACTCTATAATTGTTGGATATTGCTGGATCATCGGATGACTAATGGCATTTACTCATTAGACTTTAATTTGGATATCGTTGCTTACGTATAATCGGTGTCAGTTAATGTTCTGAAGGTTCGTTTATGTTCATTATGCTCGTAAAAATATTACGAGCTGGGGGTCTCACTGGAAGCAGCCTCTCTATCCCTACGGGGTAGAGGTAAGGCTGTCTACATCTACGATCTACCCTCTTCAGACCCTACCTTAGCTTTGCTATTGGTGGGGTTTACCGTGTATGATGATGATGATGTTCGTTTAAAATATTAATGAGCAGACATAAACGAACACAAACACGTTCACTTTCTTAAGGAACGAACACAAACAACTAAATTCATTCGTTTAAGCATTCATGTTGGTTCATTATCCAATTAATTTACCTAAACAAGCCCCGCTCGTGCTGGTTCGGTTTTTTTACAATTAATGTGTATGCACAAATCTATCTTTATGTCTAAAACAGGGAAGCAATAATTTTCTACTTATTTCCTATATTTTTGTTGTAGGAAGCATTACGGGCATTGTGGAAAGCTGCATTTCCTGAAGAGGAACTTCGTGATCTAATTTCTGAGCAGTGGAAGGAAATGGGCTGGCAAGGGAAAGATCCTTCCACAGATTTTAGGTAAAAACAATTTCCTGATTTTCCTTGAAATCCACATTATATTACCTATTCATGAACCCTAATGTTCTGTGACAGGGGTGGCGGGTTCATATCACTGGAGAACTTGCTATATTTAGCTAGAAATTTTCCGGTATGCTTCTTATCTATCTTGACCCGAACCTGTTAGCGGACCCGGCAATTTTGCCTGAATTAGTTTTGCCAGATGTCAGTTGCTTATTTGTTACATGTTGGACACTGATGTTATGCAGAAATCATTTCAAGATCTTCTTAAGAAGCAGGAAGGTGAGAGGGCAATGTGGGAATATCCTTTTGCTGTAGCAGGTGTCAACATCACATTCATGCTTATTCAGATGCTTGATCTTGAAGCAGGTACAATAACTTTAGATACTAAACTTCTTGCAATGTTACTTCTACAAGCCCTTGGTATTTTAACTTTCCAAATGCAAATTACGTTATTATTCCGTCGTTCTTTGAGTAAAGTTGCATTTAACATATTTTAATTTAGATTCCGGCAAAGCTTTTAACAGTGTTTCAACCATGCAGTAAAACCACGAACTTTTATCGGAGCAACCTTCCTGAAATTTCTTTCAGGTATATACAGCCACCCATTTTTAAATGTATTTGCTTTATTTATTTATGTTGTTATAAATTAAGGAATCAGCAATTTTACAGATATTTTGTATAATTTTATTTCCCTACAGAAAATGAATCAGCATTTGACCTTCTGTATTGCATCACATTCAAGCTAATGGATCATAAATGGCTTGCCATGCACGCTTCTTATATGGATTTCAATGTATGTGCAAAACTTGAATTTGTTAAACGGGTGGAAAGTCATCCAAAGTCTACTTTTAACGCATATAGTCTCTTAAACGAGTTTATTCAACTTTTTTTTTTATTATTATTATTTTTGTAATTGTATTGCTTCTATAATCATAACTATCATTCCATGATACAGGCTGTGATGAAATCAACACGCCGCCAGCTGGAAAGAGAGCTTTTACAAGATGATGTGACTCGGCTTGAGGATTTACCTTCGTACCGTCTTCTTACTCGATAGCGTTAAGTTTTCATTTCATCCAATTTGATTTTAAAAACCAGCTTTCGGTTTTTTTTTTCGTAATTAGTTCATATTTTCTTGTGAGGATGATAAGAGGATGACTTACCTGCTTTTATTTTCATTGGTTCAACTTTCTTGAACAATTTTATAGGTGTCATTGAGCTGCTGCCCTTCAAATTTAAACCCTATAGTTTTTCCCTTTGTCCACTTATGTTAGATTTGAATTTTACATATTTTCCCTTTTTTTTAAAATAAGTTGTAATCGTATAGTTATGTCTTGGGTGACTTTCATATGATTTGACGCATCTAAAGCATTTTTTTACAAACTAGGTGAAAAGTAGGGATTTTCAGAAACCATTAGAAACTGAATGAACCATTCAAACCGAGCTACTGAAGAAACAAATGTGATTTTGCCCCTGGTTTTAAGTGCAGGGTAACTCTTTATTTCTCTCGCAACCCTTTTCGACGGTCTCTTTACCCTCAACTCGAACTTCTTTCACCATCACCTGCGTCGCGGGGTAAGAGACCTGATTACATGTTGACACAACATAGAAACCGATGTTACCAGCCATATAAGAATAGTTAACCATAAAGGCAATAAACAACAACAACCATATCTAGTAAATCCCACAAATAGCAAAACCACTTATAGGGTCTGGGGAGGGTGGGATGTAGACAAAATTTTCCTCTATCCCTAGGGATAGAGAGGCTGCTTCCAGAGAGACTCGGCTCCAAAATGAACAGCATACCAACACATCAAGTCAAAGAAAATAGAAAAAAAAGCCACAAATACCAAGAAAGTGATCAAAGTGACACAATATCATGTAAACCATGTATAATAGCATACAACATCGTTTGGGCATAAACACAAGAAGACGATCACCGGTAAAGTCACTTAAAGAATACGAAAAAACTACGTCCCTAAAATACACCTAAGACCTTACTGCAATATCCTCTAGAAGTCCTTAACCCTAATCCTACGCCTCCACAAAGTCATAACTTAGAGCATGTCCTCAGAGAGATGCAACTCTAGTAATCATGCCTAATCTGCTCATCCCATGTCAGTTTGGGTCTGCCTCTTCCTCTCCTTCACAGTAAGAGTTTCCACTACTCTAACTGGTGTCGTCGTTTGCCTCCGCTTCCCATGCCCAAACCATCTCAATCTCCCCTCCTTAATCTTATCCGATATACTAGACACTCCTAATCTTTCCCTAAAAACCTCATTTCTTATCCGATCTAACCTCGTGTGTCCACACATCCACCTCAGCATCCTCATCTCTGCTACCTCCATCTTGCGCGGTTGTGTCTTCTTGATAGCCCAACAGTTTGTTCCATATAGCATAGCGGATCTAATTGCTACCCTATAAAATTTCCCCTTTAGTTTAGTTGGGAACCTCCTATCTTACAATACCCCACTGGCCGCTCTCCATCTACACCAGCTAGCCTGTATGCGATGGATTACATCACTATCTATGTCACCATCTCTTTGTACAAACGACCCCAAATAATTAAATTTAGTTGCCTGCGGGACCAATTGAACACAAATGCATAAAGGCAATATGCATTTGATAAAAAAAATAACTTTTTAATATATTTGTGCATCAGTAAGATTGTGGCTTCCAAAGTGGGATTTTTTTTAACGGTTAATTTCTTTAATCCTTGTCGTCTGTGGGACTTGAACCCAAGACCTTTCCCTTCACAACCTAGGTGTTTTAAAGGCTTTGTCTTTGCCAATGGACCCTATGCTATACAATTTTGTAAAACATTTATAATATGTCCATTTAAATTTAGTTTAATTTAAATACTATAAATTAACAAGTTATTTATGCATATATGTGTTGTACATGATGTTTTAGGAGTTTTTCAAAAATAATTTTGAAATTTTCATTTCTAACTCTAAAGTTTACATATTTGACAAATTGGGTTTAAAATTTCAATCTTAAGTAATTTAACCCTTTGATTAATTTGATATTTCACTTTTAATTCTAAAATTTCCATCTTTTGCAATTAACCCCTTTGATTTTTTTGCTTTTAACACAAAGTTTTTCATCTTTTACAATTTAACCCCAACACTTTTTTACTTTCAGTTTTGATCCCTTAGACTTTTCATCTTTCGTAAATTTTCCGTTTAACGTTTCTTTCTAAATTTTCCGAGTTAACACGTCGCAATGTACATATGGGGTTCAATGTTTTTTCATCTACTTTTCCCGTTTGACAGGCCCATCGCGGCGCGTCTATTTTTCTCGTTTGATAGGTCTGTCGCAACGCACGGGTCAGAAATCGAGTTAGTTATTCTTTTCTATGTTTTACACACACACTCGTAGTCATGTAAGAAACATTTGCATTTCATCTAATACGATACATAACTAAAGAATCCTCGCCGCATTGCGACGGATGGTAATTCTAGTTATAATTTAAATTACTAAATAGAAACCATAATATTATCAAACTTTTTAATTATAATTTTACTTACTAAATAGATACCAAAATATTATCAAACTTTTTAAATTGATCATATTTAGTGAGGAATTAGTTTGCTTCGCTATATAAAGAAAGCATTAGATATAAGATAGTTTAAGGGTTTTTACATTTTAATCAAATCATTTATTTCCAAAGAATTAAGTTTTAAATAGTTCAAGGGTTTTTAACATTTTAACCAAAATAATTTATTTCTAAAGTATTAAGTAAGGCCAAAGGGTGTGTGGGTGGGGGGCATGTGTTAGGTCATCAATCGTCATGTAGGACTATTAATGGATCGCTACATCACCTCTTTGTCTCATCCACCATGGTTTGCATGGATTAAACCACGGCACGGGCTTCCTTTTCCTTTTTCCAATATTTCCTTTTCCTTTAAACAACAAATTAAAATAAGGGAATAGTGGTTTGGATGATGTCCACACCGTTAGGGTAGTGATTTTAGATTTGGATTAAAGATGTATAACATGGTACTGATGTGAAGGGTTATGATGATCATAAGACTCATGATCACATAGTTTAAGGATTTTTAATCAAACTAGTTGATTTTCCGCCGCCCGCGCGTTGCGGTGGGGACCCAATGACTGCAAAACGTGTGTCAGCAACTGCAAGCAGATACCAAATATCAAAACATAAATAAAAATGTCGTGGTAGGGATAGTCACTTCGTCCTAAAAAACGATTTTAAATAACCTAATATATAATAATAGGACCCACACATCCTACACGTTGAAAATTCGGTTGTTTTCAGTTCCGTTATTACGGTACTAACACGTTGAAATATGGATGAGCTCGGTACCGGTAACGGCACCGAAAGTACCGATCCGGAAAATCTCGAAATTAGGTACTGGCACCGAAAATACTCGGTACAATACGGTATGGTATTTGAATGTAAAAATCAATAAATACATGTATAATGCTAGACCGATGTAGAACCAAAAAACGATTCTAAAAACGCCAAAAGATGGGTACCAAATTGGTACCGTAAATGATTTGGTATAGTAAATTTGGTACCAATACGATACCAGTTTGATTACAGGATTTGATACGATTTGCTCATCAATAATCTAAATATCCAAGTTAATTTTACATGCTACAATTCATTCATTACAGAAAAAGACAAAAAAGAAAGCAAAATAAGTTGTGTATATAAAACCTCATTATAACGAAATACAGTTTACTTACTGTGTGTATGAAAAGTAATCAAAACGGTGCAATTACTTGCATTGCTACGTTGCTACAGGATTTGATGAGCTCGGTACCAACCGGTACCGAAAATACCGATACCGAAATCCCCAAAAGTGGGAACAGGTACCGAATATACCTGGTACGGTATGGTTCGGTACCGGTTGGTACTGGTACGGCAACGGTATTTGAGGGTAAAAACCGGTGCCACACAGGTACCGAAAATAGACCCGATTTAGTTAATTTGATACCGGTATCGGTACCCGGTACCATTTACTAGCACTTACTAATGTTACTATTCATTCCGTTTTCATTTTAACTAGTGGGATTCCCCCGCGCTATGCGGCGGGATTTCGATCGGTATCAGTTTGTTTAGTTACGATATCGGCACTCGCTATAACAACCAAATGAGAAAACCCAAAAAATTAAGTTCTGATATACAAGATCACATATTTTACACCGATCGGAAACCATAAAAGCAAATCTAGGTTCGAATAATACCGATACGGTACTAATGTTTGGTTGATACCGGTTTCAATGTTCGGATAAAATCGTAATGGTACCGTCACTCATATAGCTTACAATACCAAAATATACTTCATTTCAAATATAACTCCGTTTCAACAAAATTTATATTAGAATGTTGAGAGAAAATAATTAATAAAATGTGTATATAACTTTATTAATGCAATATTATCAAAAGTTTCGTTTATTAAATAAATATAATATTTATATTTTAAAAATAATATACAATAATTATTAGATTTACTCTTCATTAATTAATCATAGTTCACCATTTATGAGCAGTTATTATTACTGTGTATAAAATTAAACATAATAATATAAATTAATCATAGTTCATGAATACTATTCATGAGCATTTATTTATATATATATATATATATATATTCACACGTGATGTGACGGTTTAGTCGGTATCTATACGGTTTGTGACGGTGTCACTGTGGTAGCATCACTCGGTTTGTAGTTATGATATGCACAAAAAAATACATTTTACATGGAAAACCATATAAACGAATAGTGGTGCCAGTTTCGATAATAGCAATACCGGTACCGATGTTCATAAAAAATAAAAAAGACCAAGACTGATATCAATTCCGATAATAACACTATATGTACTGATGTCGGTATCGATTCGGTATGATAGTGTTTTGAATTAATTCTTTTTTCCTAAAAAGTCAATAGGGGAATTTTGAGGGAAAAAAACACCATCACGTATTTAGTTAAAAAAAGATAATGAACTCAAGTTATCGAATAAAAATTAAATTAAAGTAAATTTAAAAAAGCTAAATGAGTAAAAAACTTATATTATTTAACATATTAGGGGTGAACCTTAAAATTAAAAAGAATAATATATTAAAATAAAAAACTGATTTCTACTATTCATCGCAAGTTATAAATCATATGTATAATATAATATAATAATAATATATTGGTAATATATAGGTAATTGAATTATTTATTTCTATAAATAATCCCTTTTCAAATAAGTTTGATTATAATCCATTTCTATATATAATAGATTTTTTCACGGAAGTTTGGTTCTACGTTCATCTCTAGACCTCCTCACATTTATACAAAGGGTCTGTTTGGTATGGGATAATGGAATGAACGAGGTAATGCAATAGATCATTGTTTTTCCGTTCTTATTTGGTTACCACGTGGGAATGTAATGAATTATTACCGTGTATTGTTTTGTAGGCAAGAAAAGACGAAAGAATAAAATCAGCGGTGAGTGGTGGTGGGTGGCGATGATTGTGGATGGTGATAAGTGGTAGTGGTTGGTGGTGGTGGCGGCGACGATGGGAGGCGACAACGGCGATGGGTGGCGGTGGTGATGGCTATCGGTGGTGGTTGGTGGGGGCGGCGGTGGGTGGTGGCAGCGGGTGGGTGGCGGCGGCGGGTAGTGTCGGGTTGCTGATGGAGGTGAGTGGCGGTGGTGGCGACGATAGTGATGGCCATCAGTGGTGGTTAGTGGTGGCGGAGGCTGTGGTGGCTGGCAATGGTGGCTGGCGGCGGCGGTGGCGGTGGTGGCTATCGAGGTGGAGGCGGAGGAGATGGCGGGTGGCGGCGACTGGTGGGTGGCGGTGGGTGGTGGCCATGGTGGTAGGTTGTGGTGTTTTTAATGAAGGGAGCAAGAGGGGATGGAATGAAAAAAAAAACATGGGGGGATTGAATGATTTTGGGGGAATGGAATAACTTGTGTAATGGGTGATTCCATTCAATTGACCAACCAAACACCCATTTCTTCATTCTCTTGTAATGATCAATTCCATTTCTTATTCCAACATAGCAAACACTACCAAAGATATCAAAAGACAAGGATTAAATTTTTGAATAACTGGTTAAGCGAGGACTCATGAGGATTCCCAATTATAAAGTTAATTTGAATTGCTGAAATCTTTAGTTGATAATATGCTCGCCTAGCCATATTATCAAGACCACTTGTCCAAATATTTAAGTCCTTGTTTAAGATTTTTATTTATATATTCCTGGAATGCTTCAGTAGATCACCACGTTTTATGGGTCTTTTGTTGGACCAAAAGTGAGGATCAGATGTTACTATTAGGGGATGCAATGCATCCATTGGGTTTGCTTTTTTCAAATACATATCCTATACTTAAATCAATGGCTTCTACAAGCTTCATTGGGTCGCCCAACTTCAAATTTCATTTACTTATTTACTACCCTCAGTGTCAGTTTTCCATCACTCATATCTACCATAGCTCCTCGAGTAGCTAGGAAAGGTCTTCCTAGGTTGAATGGGACTTAGTTATCTTCTTCCATGTCCAAGATTAAAAAGTCAGCGGGAAAGAAAAGTTTACCAACCTTTATCAGCATGTTTTTGCAACTCCTTGTGGGAATTTGACTAAGCGGTTTGCGAGTTGAATACCCATTTTCGTGGGATGTGGCTTCCCGATCCCCAATCTTGCAAACATTAAGGCCAACATGAGATTGATGCTTGCTCCTAGGTCTGCATGTGCATTGCTTACAGTCAAGCCGCCATTGGAGCGAGCCTATTAAGGAGGACAACATAGCATTCTTCTCCTAACCCAACTTGATGGAGTTCCTCGAACTTGCTTTTATGTGTCTGGAAGTCACCCATGAACTTTGAATACTTCGGCATTTGCGTGAGGACTTCAATGAAAGGAAGGTTCACATAGAGTTATTTCAGCAGACTTATGAATTTCTCAAATTGTTCCCAGATCTTTTGCTTGATTAGATGTCTTGGGTAGGTAACTTTGTGTTTTATGGTTCTTGTTAATTCTTCAAATGTTACTGGGTGGTTGAGCTTTGTGTTTTGGCAGGCAAGCTTGCTGGCTGGCTTTTCGGATGGGAGTTGAAGGGGTGGTAATTGGGAGTTGAGGTGGTGTAGTAGCCTCATCATCTGAACCTACTTTTCTGTTTCTCAAACGACTGGAATGTATATGAGCCTTCGAGTTTGTTTCTGTGTTGCTTGGTAAAGCTCCTTATAGTCATCAAGAGAGTGCTTTGGCGATCTGGATGACTTGTTTTTCAATGGTTTGAATGGTGGCTCATTGGTTACGCATTTCGACCCCATTTTGCTGGAAGAGTTCTTCATAACATTTGTCTAACTCTACGAATAGGCGATTGGTTAGATCCTCCATTCGTGACCCTTCAGTGGTCGTCTTACCAATCAACTCTCAAATATACCAAGTTATTTGGATGAGAGGGACTAAATGTGCAAATAATGGAAGATTGGATGTGGAGGGACTAAATATGTCAACATGCCAATTTTTGGCCTCTGAGTGACCCTTACAGACCGTAAGGCTTATGACTTACGGACCGTAAGGCAATTAATAATATTATATTTGGCAACCTCTTACAGACCGCAAGACTTTGAGTCTTACGGACCGTAAGAAGTTTGAAAACCATGGGCGCCAAGGTCCTTACGGATCGTAAGCACTGATCCCTTACGGTCCGTAAGGGACTGCAGCTGGCAGTTTTGTTTGCTGCCCAAGGCAACCTGCACTCTTGACACCTTGCTCGCGATTTTGCCACTTCTCCTTGGTCTTGACACATCACTAGACACTTATTAACATCAGGAGAATCTTGCTAACACTTGGCATGAACTAGATGATCTTGTTCAAGTATAAATAGCAACCATAACTCACCTCATTCCTTGCTCATTTCCATCTTTCTCTCTAAATCGCTCATTTCCATCTTTCTCTCTAAATCATTCATTTCTGGAGTTTGCTTCTCTTTAGAGGCCTCCCACTGAGTTCTTGTTCCTCCTAGAACACTTGTAAGTGTTCTTTCATAGTTGATTTCTTTTGTAGGCTAAGTAATTAGCCGAAAGTCAAGCAAATTGACTTTTGCTTTGATTTTCAGTTATGACCATTATGGTCCAGCCATTGTTTGAATTGAACATGGCTACGTGATCATAGTATGGTAGGTGATAATCCCCTAAGAAGGCACCTCCTGAAGATCACGTTAAGTTGGTTAAATGACAGGTCAAAGTTATATTAAAATGAAAGTCAAAACGCAGTTTTTCGGAAAATGTATAAGATGAACCTATAAATATCTAAACACATATTTTTTTACAATATATAAGTTGGTAAAACATATTAGAACATGTAAAAGAATGTTCAACTCGTCATTTCCAGTTTATAGTTCGGTTTGCAACCGTGTCGCCCGATTTAAATTTGCTGAGAGAGATAGTGACAATGCTGGGCCTCAAGTTTTTATGTTTTTAAAAACAACCACAATTCATGACATAATATTTTTCTTATGAATAACAATGTTGTGGCCGACGAGGTGATGATCATATTGCATAAACAATGACATTGAGAGCAGGAGACGATCGACTTAGGGTAACGACATGAAACATTGAGGCGATGAGTGAACTGTCGTTTATCGGTTTAGGGTTTAACTTTTAGATTTGATATTTTTTTATATTGGCGTTGATACGTGGTCGAAAACCGGTGTTCGTATTGGTGTAACTTGATGTTTTTACATGGGTTTTAATTCCGAATAGCCTAATTTTAATTAAAATTGTGTTTTGCAGGTTTGATGAAGTTTAAGGAGCTATTCGGGAGCTTTACGTACTATCGGGACGAAAAATGGACCACCGGAACGCGAAACGGGTCAATCGGAAGCGAGAAACACAAAAACAGAAAAATGGGTTTTCTGTGAGGCGTAGCCTACGCCACCAGGGGCGTAGGCGACGCCACCTCCTGATGCAAAACAAGATTTTTGTGGTTTTCTTGGTTGGTGACGAGTTTTAAAGCATGTTTTGACCCATTTCGGGAGTTACACTTGGAATAGAGTTTGAAACCACTTCTTGGAGCCATAACCTATCATCTCTATCACTACCAATCATCCAACATCACCAACCTTCATCTGAATCAACCCGAATCACCATCCAATTCACCTTCATCACTATTCCCAAACCCTAGATTCATTCATTCATCAATCCTTCCATCACCATCATTCAACCCCAAAACCCTAATCATCATCATTCACCATTTCCAAGATCCAAGATGTTCAATCTCAAGTTCCATCCATCCTGTGATCACGTATCTTCGATGTTCGTGAGACGACCGCTTTGTTGAAAAGATGAAGAGCACACGAGGCACTAGGGAGAAAACCAGGTGCATACGTTTCTTTTTATCTTTGATTTTTTTAGTTAGCAAATAAATGGAATGTAATTTGTATTTTATTTCCGGGGTGAAATTTTGGGGAAGTTAGCCGTGTCACATCCCTTGTGCGTTTTAAAAACTCTAGTTCTTACGCATCGAGGACAATGTTTACCTCAAGTGTGGGGATGGGAGAGTAAAGTTTTTCGATTTTTGACCCGTTCATTTAAACACTACACATTGAGGACAATGTTTACCTCAAGTCTGGGGATGGGGGAAAATTTTCAAAAAAAATTCAAAAATGTCTTTGTTTGAAGTGATCTAAAAAGCATAAGTCACTAAGTTAACGAGGGATGACACAACCCATTTGGTCTTTTGTCATGGTCAAGTTCAAGTTAATAGCATGACGGGTATTTAGCGGGTGGTTATTTGGGAGTAATTCGCCTAAGAAACTTGCAATTCATGTATATCATATTCCATACCCTTATACGTGAGATTTTGAGCCAGTTGTATACATTATATATACACATATTTCTTTGTTTGAGTGGACCATTAGTCATGTATTGTAGAACTTGCATCTTTTGATACGTTTGAGACCATAGATCGAATACAAGCACAAGAATGATTAAGGCATTAGGTAAACCTTTTCCTTTTACACCATTTATATATCCTTAGAGCTTTCGTTTGACGACCCATTTAGCCCATAACCATAAGCCTTTTCTTTTTAAACTCGTGTGATGAAGATTCGATTATAGGAGTTAAGTTTGCATAGTTGTGATTTATTCATATATAAAAAAGCAAAAATTCCGAAAATGTTAAGAAAAAAAAATGAGAAAGCGTTGGGAAAAAAAACACAAAAGATGTATTAGTAGTTGTTGGAATAAAAGGCGAAAGTTGTTGCCTCATAGTTGATGTTTATATTGAGTTTTGTTTAGTTTAGTGGTTTGTAATAAAAACCGAATTTTCATCACCTTAGCCACTTTAAATATCCTACTTCCTACCCTTAGCCTAGCCCCGTTACAACCCTTACAAAGACCTTTTGACTTGTGCTTAGTATTTGTGTTCGGTGGTGGAGAATGATTGAGTTGCAAGCCTATGCGGGTACGTGTTCTAATCGGTTTTGAGTGATTACTTTTTAAAAGTGCTAATACATCATGAAAATTAGCCAACTTGTAAACCGAGTGGAGTGAACATTGTGAGGGATATGCATGAAGTGTGAGTTTCAAGGGCAGTTAATCTTGGATAACCACTTTTACATGATTAATCATTTATTGCTAAATATGTCAAAAATTGTAAAAAAAGTTTGAACTGAGCATGAAATTAGACCTTAACCTTTGTCTCCGGAATGAGGAGTGTGTTTCTCTTTCGACCCACGTGAAAGTGAAAGACAAATTTGCTTGAGGGCAAGCAAACGACAAGTGTGGGGATGTGATACGTGGTCGAAAACCGGTGTTCGTATTGGTGTAACTTGATGTTTTACATGGGTTTTAATTCCGAATAGCCTACTTTTAATTAAAATTGTGTTTTGCAGCTTTGATGAAGTTTAAGGAGCTATTCGGGAGCTTTACGGACTATCAGGACGAAAAATGGACCACCGGAACGCGAAACGGGTCAATCGGAAGCGAGAAACACAAAAACAGAAAAATGGTTTTCTGTGAGGCGTAGCCTACGCCACCAGGGGCGTAGGCGACGCCACCTCCTGATGCAAAAAAGAGATTTTTGGGGTTTTCTTGGTTGGTGACGAGTTTTAAAGCTTGTTTTGATCCATTTCGGGAGTTACACTTGGAATAGAGTTTGAAACCACTTCTTGGAGCTATAACCTATCATCTCTATCACTACCAATCATCCAACATCACCAACCTTCATCCAAATCAACCCGAATCACCATCCAATTCACCTTCATCACTATTCCCAAACCCTAGATTCATTCATTCATCAATCCTTCCATCACCATCATTTAAAGCCAAAACCCTAATCATCATCATTCACCATTGCCAAGATCCAAGATGTTCAATCTCAAGTTCCATCCATCCGGTGATCACGTATCTTCGATCATGAGCGGCTAAATCCCTGGAGGTTTCACCCCGGTGTAGGTTTTTGTAAGTCTAGGGTTTAACATTGTTCTTAGTTTGATCTTGTGACAAATTGCTATTTGATTTTGAAGCTTATGACAATTGTCTTGCATTTGTATTGAATTTATAAATTGTCGAGTAAAGATTAAATTTGACTTTATGAAATGTTTATGTGCAATTATGCCTTGTCTAGGTTAGGATTTACATGTTCTTGGTAATGAAGTGCATTTTTCTCCGTTATTTGTAATGTCAATAACTATTGGCACCTAAGCCTCGTAACACGAAATTCGTTAGTCACTTTTGCAATTGAATCAAATCTCAAACGTGTAGAAACCCTAGGATTGCAATTACCGAACTGGGTGTGAACCTTGTTTAATTATCTTGCTTAAAACTATCAATTACAATTTCGTGCATTTGTTTAAGTTCTCGTTAGTTAGTAATTAAAAAACCAAATTGTCGGTTCATTCCACCCATTTCCTAAACAACCAAAATTCATAAAAACAATCTAGTAAGCTTCATAAGTGTGACAATCGTTTATAATCAATCAAGTCCACTCGCAAACCACATATTCTTCGTGGTTCGACCCCTGTGATAACTGGCACGAAACCGGAAATTTCCGTACACTTTAATTATTACTTAATGACTGTAATTATGCGCTTAAATGTCAACATTGATTGATTACATTATATACAAGTGAATTCATTCACGTTTATTACTACGAAATACTGCCTTATGCATTATCGAGAGCGTTGCGTCAAAAATACTAGTAAACTCACCGGTAAAACACAATATGTCTACAACTCTGCAGAAAGCAGTCAGACATTAGAACTGAGGCCTAGGTGTAGGTCCAACGACAAGAATACATTAAAACCCAAGAGTACATACAAGGGTTAACATATAGACGCTCCGAAAGCTAATATACGCACTAAAAAGCACCCGAAACGCACTTTAAGTGCATAATTGTTCTAAATTCAGCTATAACCAGCTTTTAAACAATAAAATATCATACATAAATTATGTCTTATCATCCAGAATATTTCCCTAAGTGTCGGGAATTAAAAGGGGTACGAAAGGACACTTTGCGGAATAATTAAATACTTTAACGAATCGGTATTTAACCGAACAACCGGACATTACCCGGGACACCAAATTTTTGCCAAACACATTATTATTTATTTCTTGGCTAGTCTTGATTCCCGTTTACCATAACACCCATTAAAAATCAAATAAATAACATATGGAGGCATAATACTTGGAATCTAACTACCCTTCACAATTTAGTTGCAAATTTTACAAACAAGCCCCCCCCCCCCCCCCCAACCAAAAATCAGCCCATGGACCCCACCAAATCACCTCCACCATGTTCTCATATCTTGTGAAGATTTTATCTTATTTATTTATTGGATAGCTTGCTTGAATATCTTGACAAAATATATGAGAAGATCTAGAAGTATGACACCAAAGATCACAATCATCATCACAAGATATTCTTGGATTTTGTTTTTCTTATTTCCTTAATTGTGGTTGGCCAAGAATCAATGTAATCATTCCTCTAAGATTGTTTAGGGTGCCCATGTGAGTTCCAAGAAACTCTATATCATCACCACCTTCACAAGTTCATCTCACCTCACTCAAATTCACCCTCCCTCTTCTCTCTCGGCTGCCCACATCCGCCACCACCACCATCACTTCAACATTCACCCCTTTGAAATCGAAAAACGGATTTTCTGAAGCCTAAATTATGTATTTTCGGAAAACTGATCAAATGGCACTAGAATCGTAATTTTTCGAGGTCGTTTACTATTTTTAAAGAACTATTTTTGGACAGCAGCTCAAGCTGCGATTTTACTGCTGAAAAAGTGTGTTGTATTCGGAGTCATAACTTAAAAACTGAGTAAAATCAGCTCATGGAATTTTTACTGTAGATGGTCACTGTTGTCGCCGTAATTCTCCCACTGGAATTTCATCAATCGGACTTACGATTAATTTTAGTGAATTATTCTGTAGACTGTAGTCAGAAAGTGACAAATCTGATTGCAGTCCGGTAACTGAATTTCTTTAAAATATTGGTAATGAACTGGACCCCGAAATTTTTACACAATAAAATTTGGATCGTATATGACATTCCGTAAAAATTTGGGAATTTTTGGAGAAGGTTAACTATTTTATTAAAATGCTCGAAAACAGTCCAGTTTTGATGAATAAAGCTGAAATGACATAAGTAGTATATTGCATGTCCGATTGTCGGGTTGGTTATGTGAGAACAATCTACGGGATATATGTAAAAGGAAATGATATGCTATTAAGCATGGACACCTCCATTTACAAAGGAGACTATGGCGAAACTTTCTGAAAATCCTAACACTTAGTAAATATTTTCTAGACAAATGTTTACTAGTGTGTTCTAAACTATGCTTTTCGAATATAAACCTCGCCATAATTTTTGTAACAAAAATATACATACAACATACTAGATACATAACTCGGGTGCAAAGTGCAAAATACAAGAAACTTATATTTATTTTTGAGAAAATAATATAAGTAAGACACTTAGTTAAAAATATGAAATATTTTTAACACAAGAAAACATATACATAAAAGACTGTGACTCGTACTTGTACGATACAAGTCTAGTGACTAACGTTAAGAAAACACGTATAGGTCACGACGTTAATTAAGCAAATCCGGTGAAGTTTACGACGCAAGGAACGCAAAGTTGTGAGTTCATGCTCCCCCTTTTCTTTTAACTGTTTTCAGTTTTATAACTTCGGGGGTGAAATACATGTACAAATACGACAATATTTACAAATGGTATGACGGATACAAGAATTGAGGAATGATACGAGAAATCGTGTCACGAATAGGGTACCATAAGCACCATTAATCGTGTACATACTTAGACCGCAGAACAAAAGTTTAGATCTAATGGGTTTCACGGCAGCCCCACTCTTGGTTACAACTAGAACCGAGTAGTGTTTTTGTGTCTCAGTCGTGAATCGACTACAGAAAAATGCCTATGGTTTGGTGACTTCCTATGTCGTGTCACATGTTAATGGCTTTGCAACCCATTAACACTTGATACATACAGAAATACTTGATTTATACATGAGTACGTGGTGTACACAAAAGACTTGATTTATACAAGATACAAATTATGTTTTTCATACAAAGTATACAAACGTGAAATACAAATACTGCATGAATTCACACCAATATTATGTTGACGTTTTTCCAAAAGCTCACATGTATTTCAGGTAACTAGGATGGATGGGCGCACGGTCATACTCATGCTCGTGGATGTCGTTATGTTTATCGTTAAATACAGTTGTAACTTTTAAGACAATATGTTACCTCGTGTTGTAAACACTTGACTTATGTTTTCAGTAATGTAATGTTTGAAGTTATTTTTGAGCATGTAGTATGTTTACCTTTCGTATGCAATGAGAACCTTTCATGATCACACCTCGTGCTTCTGCCGCAGAAAGGGGTGTGACAGATTGGTATCAGAACTGCGATTGTAGTGAACCAGGATTCCTTCTCGAGTCTAGTCTACAATCTCTAGGACCCTTTCACGAAAACAATTTTTCAAAGAGTTTTCATTGCATAAAACTTCCCGCGACATCCACTACCTGAAACTGTATGCAAGAATTATCTACACAACTCCAGGAGTTTTTGGATAAAGGGTTCATTAGGCCAAGCTTCTCACCCTGGGGAGCTCCAGTATTGTTCGTGAAGAAAAAGGATGGAACTCTACGGATGTGTATCGATTACAGAGAACTGAACAAGCTCACAATCAAGAATCGGTACCCACTACCGAGGATTGATGACTTATTTGATCAGTTGCAAGGATCAAGCTACTATTCCAAGATCGATCTTCGATCTGGATACCATCAGCTAAGGATACAAGAAGAAAGCGTACCAAAGACTGCATTCCGAACGCTCTATGGGCATTACGAGTTTCTTGTGATGCCATTCGTATTGACGAACGCGCCAGCGGTCTTTATGGATCTGATGAACCGCGTTTGCAAACCATATCTCGATAAATTCGTGATTGTGTTTATCGATGATATCCTGATTTACTCACGAACGAAAGACGAGCACGAGCAACATCTCAGGACCATTTTGGAACTACTGAAGAAAGAGAAGCTTTATGCAAAGTTCTCGAAATGCGAATTCTGGATTCGCGAAGTACAATTTCTGTGTCATGTTGTGAATGAGAAGGGTATTCATGTAGACCCATCCAAGATTGAAGCAATAAATAATTGGGAAGCACCGAAAACCCCAACTGAAGTTCGTCAATTTCTGGGCTTAGCGGGCTATTATCGGCGATTCATTGAGAATTTCTCCAAGATAGCTCAATCGCTAACTACCCTTACGCAGAAAGACAAGAAATACTGTCACACCCCCAAAATCCACACGCGGAGTATCATCCGTTTGGAGGCGTGACATGACCAGGATCGAGCCACCAATCATTTTGAACAACGTATTTTAGTAAATAAAACCAATCACAATACAATTGGTGACCAAAAGGAAGTTAACCAAGTTCAATTTAAACAGCGGAAGCATAAGACGTTAAACCAAAACATAAGTTTGTAGTTCATAAGTTTAAAGACCCCAAACATAAGTTTCATAAGTTCATAACGTTTATTTAGTAAGTACGGGACATATTAGTTCGCATCCCACAACGACCACCTCCATGTGCAAGCTCCATAGCATCTAACGACCTGCAAGGCATGTAACAACGAGTCAACAACAAAGTTGAGCGAGTTCACAGTTGGTTGTTCAGTTAATGAGTTCGTATCAGAAATCGTAAGTTCGTTTCATAACCATGTATTACCCATTATCCTTGATTCCCAAACCTTTACGATATTTAGTGGGGGCTTCCCATTATGTATGTTACTAGACTAGGCGTATCCATAAGTGTCCTTCCCAATCCGAGGACGGTGTTAAGTATGAGTGTACGTAGGTTTTACGTACGTGCCCTTCTCAATCCGAGGACAGTAGTAAGTATGAGTGTACGTAGGTTTTACGTACGTGCCCTTCTCAATCCGAGGACAGTAGTAAGTATGAATGTATGTAGGTTTTACGTACGTGCCCTTCTCAATCCGAGGACAGTAGTAAGTGTGAGTGTACGTAGGTTTTACGTACGTGCCCTTCTCAATCCGAGGACAGTAGTAGGTAGTCTAGTAGTGTTGATAATATAAATAGCTATACAATCCCATTCCCAACCACCGGGAATCCCATGCCTTAGTAAGGGTGTGAACTCACCTCGGTTGCTCGGTTTGACTCTCAAAAATAGCTAACAGTCAAGGTCGGTCAATCACGTCCTAATATGATTACCAGTTAGTCATTTAGTGGTTTCAAATAGAGCACAAAGTTCCTACACGTATCTATCACATAACATGCATCACTTTAACGGTTTATGCCCATATAAGTTTCCCATCCATTCCCCACTCATAAACAAACATACGATGATGCACATAACACATATAACATGTTATATCATTCACAGATATCCTACCCGACATTTAGACATGCAAATTACAACTTATGTCATTTCAGCATTAATATTCAAAACCGGCTGTTTTCGGACATTTTAATAAAATAGTTACCTTATTCTAAAAATTCCCAAATTTTTACAAAATGTCTTAAATGATCCAAATTTTATTGTGTAAAAATATCGGGGTCCAGTTCATTACTAATATTTTATAAAAATTCATTTTCTGGACTGAACTCAGATTTATCTTTTTCTGACCACAGTCCACGGGATAATTTATTTAAAATTCATCGAGAGTCCAATTTATGAAATTCCAGTGGGGTAATTACAAATACATCGGTGGTCATCTACAGTACAAGTTTCATGATCTAAATCTACACAGAACTCAAGTTATGACAGAAAAAAAACCCATTTTTTCAGCAGAAAAATGCAGCTCTAGCTGCTGTTACAAAATGACGCTTTAAAAATAGTAAACGAAGTCCAAAAATTATGATTCCGGTGCCATTAGAACCGTATTTCATAATAACACGTTTTAGACTCAAAATATCAGTTTTTCGTTGAGTTTATGACCTGTTTACAGCCAACTGAAGTTGGCTGTAAAACTTGGACATATTCTGTTTTCATTCTTTGACTTACTAACTTGTGTTCGATTGATTCCGTTAACATGTTTAGTGATTATAACAACATCATACATCAATATTAACCAGCAAAACATCAGATAATCAACCAAGAATCATAACAACACAAGATCTACATGATTTACACACATAACTTCTCTTTATCCAACTTATTCATCTTTTGTCCAAGACTTTATGTTATGTTCTTTAGTGTTTCAAATTTTCAGCCATTAAATCAATAATTAACCACCATAAACAAGATCAAGATGATGTTTAGAGGCACTTACTATTAGCTCGAGGCTAGGGAAGAATCAAAGTATAAATGAGGTGGATAAAAGAAATCTAGAGAGGTTCTTGAACTTCCGAGAGCACCGAGCCTTCTTGTATGATCCCTTGCACCTTTGAGTATGTAAGAAATGGTTGTATGGAGGTTGGATGGTGGCGAGATGGTGGAGGGTAGTGGAGGCCGTAAGTGAGGGAGGAGGGAGAGAGATGAGAGCTTGTTGGTGATTTGTGAAATGAAGATGATTACCCTTAGAGTTTACTTATAAACTAACTCCACCATTACCCATTAGATATTATGTCTACTAGATATCAAGCAAGGTTAATAATAAACTAATCAAAGAATTGTGGGGTGTGTCCCCACTTCACCAAAACCGTAGAAGGGGGGGGGGGGGGTTATGTGGTTGGGATGTAATGGAACTTGTTTCATTTAGTTAAGTGTTTAGTTATGTTAGTTAGGAATTCAAGTTAGTTACTAGTGTGTTAATTAATATAACGGGTGTTAGGGTGTTCGGGGACCCTAACTAGCTCAGAAAAGGATAAACAATGTTATTGACAATATTTTTATGTTCCGGGTAAAGTCCGGGTGTTCGGTTTGACACTGTTCCGTTAAAGTGCTTAATTAATCCGTAAAGCGTCATACATATATATTTTTGTAACGTTTTTAATTTTCAACACTCAGGAAAACATAACGGACTATTTAATGACTTTTCTGTATACTACTAGTATGTTAACAAGCACATGTAAGTATAACACAGTAATCAGAGAGCAGTTAAGTAATTCCACACAGTCGTCAAGCACTTTAATTATCATTAATAAATTGTACGGAATACTTGGAATTTTGAGGGTTGTCACATTCTCCCCCTGTTAAGAAAATTTCGTCCCGAAATTTAGCGCGTGGTTACTGAGGAAGCTAGTTAAGTTGCGTTGTTTTCCTGATTTTCCTGGGGTGTCACATCATCCCCCCGTTGATTTGGAATTTCGTCCCGAAATTCTGCAGTAGCTTCAGCCTCAGTAGTGGTTGCGTTTTTCTTAAACAGTTGGGGATACTTGAGTTTCATTTGGTCTTCTCGTTCCCAGGTATACTCTGGGCCACGACGAGTATTCCAACGAACTCGGACCAGAGGTATCCTGGTACGCTTGAGGATCTTAACATCTCGATCCGTAATCTCTACTGGTTCCTCGACGAATCGCAGCTGGTCGTCGATTGTGAGTTCCTTGAGAGGAACTATGAGGGTCTCATCTGACAGACACTTCTTCAGATTCGACTCATGGAAAACATTATGAACTCCGCTGAGTTCTTCAGGTAGATTCAACCTGTAGGCGACTTTGCCAATTTTCTCGGTGACTTCGAATGGTCCGACATAACGCGGATTGAGTTTGCCTCGTTTGCCAAAACGGACTACACCTTTCCAAGGTGAGACTTTGAGTGGCACTCGATCCCCAGCCTGGAACTCGAGTGGTTTTCTTCCTTTATCCGCATAGCTTTTCTGACGGTCACGAGCTGCCGCCATTCGCTGTCGTATCTGAGCAATTCTCTCGGTGGTATCTACTACAAGTTCTGGGCCAGTGATTTGGCTGTCACCAACTTCTGCCCAACAGAGAGGTGATCGGCATTTGCGTCCGTACAATGCCTCGAACGGAGCGGCTTGGATGCTGGTGTGGTAGCTGTTGTTATACGAAAACTCTACCAGCGGGAGGTGCTTTTCCCAGCCATTACCAAAATCGATTACACATGCCCTAAGCATGTCTTCAAGGGTTTGGATGGTGCGTTCAGATTGCCCATCCGTCTGTGGGTGATAAGCGGTGCTTATATCTAAACGTGAGCCAAAAGACTTGTGCATTGCTTGCCACAGTTCAGAAGTAAAACGCGCGTCACGATCAGAAATGATGGAGGTTGGAACTCCGTGCCTTGATACCACTTCCTTTACGTAAATGTCCGCAAGAGTAGAAAACTTATCCGTTTCTTTGATAGCCAGAAAATGTGCAGACTTGGTCAGTCGATCTACGATCACCCAAATGGTATCGTTTCCGCGTTGAGATCTAGGTAGACCAGTAACGAAATCTATGGAAATTTGCTCCCATTTCCATTTCGGGATCTCCGGTTGTTGAAGTAGGTCTGATGGTTTCTGATATTCAGTCTTGACTCTCGCACAAGTCAAGCACTTACTGACGTAGGTTGCTATGTGGGCTTTCATGCCAGGCCACCAATACGTAGTCTTGAGGTCGTGGTACATTTTATCCGAACCAGGATGTACCGAATAACGAGACTTGTGTGCTTCATCCATCACAAGCTCGCGTAGGTCTCCATAAAGTGGAACCCAGATGCGTCCGTTAACATAGTAGGCACCGTCTTATTTTTGTTCTAGCCGCTGCCTCGATCCTCGTAGGGACTCAGCCCTGATGTTTTTTGCTTTCAATGCTTCAACCTGAGCATCGCGAATCTGAGCGGGAAGGTTAGATTGGATGGTAAGCTATAAAGCACGTACACGCTTAGGTATAGTATCCTTTCGACTGAGGGCGTCGGCCACAACATTGGCCTTTCCCGGATGATATTTGATAGCGCATTCATAATCGTTCAAGAGCTCAACCCATTGGCGTTGACGCATGTTTAACTCCTTTTGCTTGAAGATATGCTCGAGACTCCTGTGATCGGTGTAAATGGTGCACTTGGTACCGTACAGGTAATGTCTCCATATCTTAAGTGCGAAAACAACTGCTCCCAGTTCCAAGTCATGCGTAGTGTAGTTCCTTTCGTGAACCTTAAGTTGGCGTGATGCGTAGGCAATGACCTTATCACGTTGCATCAACACGCAACCAAGTCCTTGGATGGAAGCATCGTAGTAAACCACAAAATCATCTGTGCCTTCAGGCAATGAGAGGATAGGCGCGCTACAAAGTCTATCTTTCAAGTGTTGGAATGCGGACTCCTATGTATCACCCCAACGATAGGTGACACCTTTTTGAGTCAGTGAAGTGAGAGGTTGCGCAATCTTGGAGAAATCCTTGATAAACCTCCTGTAATATCTTGCCAAACCCCCAAGAATTGGCGGATTTCTGTTGGTGTGCGAGGTGCAGGCCAGTTCTTGATCGAGTCAACCTTGGATGGATCCACATGAATCCCATCCTTGTTTACCACGTGGCCTAGAAAGTGGACTTCGCGAAGCCAGAAGTCACATTTCGAAAATTTGGCATACAGTTGCTCTTTTCGAAGAAGTTCCATCATAAGTCGTAGGTGCTGCTCGTGTTCCTCCTGACTCTTAGAATAGATCAGGATGTCGTCGATGAACACTATGACAAACTTATCCAGGTAAGACTTGCACACTCGGTTCATGAGATCCATGAAGACCGCTGGTGCATTCGTCAGCCCGAATGGCATAACCAGAAACTCGTAATGGCCGTAACGAGTTCTGAATGCTGTTTTGGAGATGTCCTCATCTCGGACCCTCAGCTGATGGTATCCTGATCTCAAATCAATCTTGGAGTAATAGCTCGACCCTTGCAACTGGTCGAACAAGTCGTCAATACGTGGAAGAGGATAACGATTCTTCACAGTCACCTTGTTGAGTTCGCGGTAGTCGATACACATTCTGAAAGTACCATCTTTCTTCTTCACAAACAAGACTGGAGCTCCCCAGGGCGAAGAGCTAGGACGTATGAAACCCTTTTCCAAGAGTTCCTGTAGTTGTGTGGACAGTTCTTCAAATTTTGATGGAGCTAGACGATAAGGTGCTCGAGCTATGGGCGCTGCTCCAGGAGCTAGCTCGATTTGAAATTCAACTTGACGATGAGGCGGAAGACCAGGTAATTCCTCAGGAAATACCTCAGGAAAATTGCGCACAATAGGAATGTCCTCAATTCTCTTCTCTTCCGTTGATGTGTCAGTAACGAGTGCCAGAATGGCAGTGTGGCCCCTTCGCAAACACTTCTGGGCCTTAAGGAAAGAGATGATGCCTTCGACAGCACCACTCTTATCACCCTGAATCACCAGAGGTTCTTTACAAGAACGAGGAATGCGGACGATTTTCTCCTTGCAAACAATCTCCGCTTGATGATGAGATAGCCAATCCATCCCAATAACGACGTCGAAACTACCCAGTGTGATAGGGATAAGATCGATAGAGAAAGTCTGACCAGCTAAGACGAGGTTACAACCTTTAACTACGTGTGTGGCTTCAAGACTTTTACCATTTGCTAGCTCTATCGTGTGTTTGGTGTTTAGAAGTGTTGGAGTGCGCTTAAGCATTTGGCTAACTTTTAAGGACACATAACTAGTATCGGCACCCGAATCGAATAAAACAGTAACAAAGAAGTCGTCCAGAAGAAACTTACCCATCACAACGTTGGGATCGTTCCTTGCATCACCTTGACCAATCACGAACACACGACCCCTGGCACCATTTCCATCATTGTTTCCTCCATTGTTGCCCCCATTATTGTTCCCGTTTCCTTGGTTGTGATTCTAATTCTGATTTAACTGCGGGCAGTGTCTCTTGAAGTGATCTTCAGCACCACACTGAAAGCATCCCTTGTTGCCCTGTTGCTGTTGCTGATTCTGCGGTGCTTGCTGTTGCTGCTGACGATTCTGATTCGTAGGCCGTGGGCTCCTGCAATCCTTGGCTTCATGACCCATCTTGAGACACCTCTGACAGCGTCCCTTGTTGCAGTGACCACTGTGGTGTCTGTTGCATTTGTTGCACTTTGGGTGGTTTCCTCGATATCCACCCTGCCCTTGACTACCAGAAGAGTGCTGACCAGGGCTCCTATGGTCCTCAGTCCTTCGTTGCTTAGACTGAGACTGAACAGAGGTAGAGCCTTTGCCCGAATTTCCATCCCATTTTCGCTTGTGATCATTGGGGGGTATCAGTAGTAGCAGTACCAATACGCTTGGGTAATCTGTTTTATTCCACTGCCTGGTCGGTGAGACGGTGAGCCAACTTGATGATTTGTTGAATGGTACCCAGGTTAGCCGAAGTCACGTGACTCTGAATCTCGGGTACAAGGCCCTTGAGGTAAAGCTCAATACGTTTGATGGGAGGGTCCACCATAGTAGGGCACAGGATGGCCAGTTCATTCGACCTCTTAGTATACGCCTCAATCTCAGACCCCGTCATCTTCATATTGAAAAATTCCACCTCTAGTTTGTGGATGTCATCACGACTGCAGTACTCTTCCTTGATCAGTTCCTTGAAGTCATTCCATGGGGTGGCATTAGCAGCAACCAACCCCAGCAGCTGAACCTGAGTGTTCTACCACGTGAGCGCTACCCCTTCAAGAGTACCAGTAGCATACTTCACCCTACGATCCTCAGGGCATTCACACATTTCGAAGACCAACTCGAGCTTCTCGAACCAGTAGAGGAGTCCGACGGCCCCTTCAGTGCCACTGAAGGTACTAGGACGACAGTCCATAAAAGTATTGAGCGGCTGCAAGTGCCGCAGTAACTTGTTCTTTGATCAAAGCCGCTAGCTGGGCTTGTGTGAGGCTGATTCGTCCACTCATGATCTTCACCATACGGAGAACACAAGTGAGAAGTGCGTCGTATCATTACGCAAGAGTGGAATGACAGAAGAGAGTGATCACACAAAGTATTCAAGCAGTAGATACTATGTTATCTAAGCATATCATAAGCAATGTTCTACATAACTAACAAGTAGGTAATATAAACATGAATCGTATCACCTATAGTGTCGAGTCTTGCACGTGGAGCGAAGCGTCGTTGTGGATCGTTGAGCACTGTACAGGTTATAGTCTGGTTTTAATAAAAACTTTTTCCCTTATTAAAACCAAGTTCTCTATAACCAATGGCTCTGATACCAATCTGTCACACCCCCAAAATCCACACGCGGAGTATCATCCGTTTGGAGGCGTGACATGACCAGGATCGAGCCACCAATCATTTTGAACAACGTATTTTAGTAAATAAAACCAATCACAATACAATTGGTGACCAAAAGGAAGTTAACCAAGTTCAATTTAAACAGCGGAAGCATAAGACGTTAAACCAAAACATAAGTTTGTAGTTCATAAGTTTAAAGACCCCAAACATAAGTTTCATAAGTTCATAACGTTTATTTAGTAAGTACGGGACATATTAGTTCGCATCCCACAACGACCACCTCCATGTGCAAGTTCCATAGCATCTAACGACCTGCAAGGCATGTAACAACGAGTCAACAACAAAGTTGAACGAGTTCACAGTTGGTTGTTCTGTTAATGAGTTCGTATCAGAAATCGTAAGTTCGTTTCATAACCATGTATTACCCATTATCCTTGATTCCCAAACCTTTACGATATTTAGTGGGGGCTTCCCATTATGTATGTTACTAGACTAGGCGTATCCATAAGTGTCCTTCCCAATCCGAGGACGGTGTTAAGTATGAGTGTACGTAGGTTTTACGTACGTGCCCTTCTCAATCCGAGGACAGTAGTAAGTATGAGTGTACGTAGGTTTTACGTACGTGCCCTTCTCAATCCGAGGACAGTAGTAAGTATGAATGTATGTAGGTTTTACGTACATGCCCTTCTCAATCCGAGGACAGTAGTAAGTGTGAGTGTACGTAGGTTTTACGTACGTGCCCTTCTCAATCCGAGGACAGTAGTAGGTAGTCTAGTAGTGTTGATAATATAAATAGCTATACAATCCCATTCCCAACCACCGGGAATCCCATGCCTTAGTAAGGGTGTGAACTCACCTCGGTTGCTCGGTTTGACTCTCAAAAATAGCTAACAGTCAAGGTCGGTCAATCACGTCCTAATATGATTACCAGTTAGTCATTTAGTGGTTTCAAATAGAGCACAAAGTTCCTACACGTATCTATCACATAACATGCATCACTTTAACGGTTTATGCCCATATAAGTTTCCCATCCATTCCCCACTCATAAACAAACATACGATGATGCACATAACACATATAACATGTTATATCATTCACAGATATCCTACCCGACATTTAGACATGCAAATTACAACTTATGTCATTTCAGCATTAATATTCAAAACCGGCTGTTTTCGGACATTTTAATAAAATAGTTACCTTATTCTAAAAATTCCCAAATTTTTACAAAATGTCTTAAACGATCCAAATTTTATTGTGTAAAAATATCGGGGTCCAGTTCATTACTAATATTTTATAAAAATTCATTTTCCGGACTGAACTCAGATTTATCTTTTTCTGACCACAGTCCACGGAATAATTTATTTAAAATTCATCGAGAGTCCGATTTACGAAATTCCAGTGGGGTAATTACAAATACATCGGTGGTCATCTATAGTACAAGTTTCATGATCTAACTCTACACAGAACTCAAGTTATGACAGAAAACAAAACGTATTTTTTCAGCAGAAAAATGCAGCTCTAGCTGCTGTTACAAAATGACGCTTTAAAAATAGTAAACGAAGTCCAAAAATTATGATTCCAGTGCCATTAGAACCGTATTTCATAATAACACGTTTTAGACTCAAAATATCAGTTTTTCGTTTAGTTTATGACCTGTTTACAACCAACTGAAGTTGGCTGTAAAACTTGGACGGATTCTGTTTTCATTCTTTGACTTACTAACTTGTGTTCGATTGATTCCGTTAACATGTTTAGTGATTATAACAACATCAAACATCAATATTAACCAGCAAAACATCAGATAATCAACCAAGAATCATAACAACACAAGATCTACATGATTTACACACATAACTTCTCTTTATCCAACTTATTCATCTTTTGTCCAAGACTTTATGTTATGTTCTTTAGTGTTTCAAAATTTTCAGCCATTAAATCACTTATTAACCACCATAAACAAGATCAAGATGATGTTTAGAGGCACTTACTATTAGCTCGAGGCTAGGGAAGAATCAAAGTATAAATGAGGTGGATAAAAGAAATCTAGAGAGGTTCTTGAACTTCCGAGAGCACCGAGCCTTCTTGTATGATCCCTTGCACCTTTGAGTATGTAAGAAATGGTTGTATGGAGGTTGGATGGTGGCGAGATGGTGGAGGGTAGTGGAGGCCGTAAGTGAGGGAGGAGGGAGAGAGATGAGAGCTTGTTGGTGATTTGTGAAATGAAGATGATTACCCTTAGAGTTTACTTATAAACTAACTCCACCATTACCCATTAGATATTATGTCTACTAGATATCAAGCAAGGTTAATAAACTAATCAAATAATTGTGGGGTGTGTCCCCACTTCACCAAAACCGTAGAAGGGGGGTGGGTATGTGGTTGGGATGTAATGGAACTTGTTTCATTTAGTTAAGTGTTTAGTTATGTTAGTTAGGAATTCAAGTTAGTTACTAGTGTGTTAATTAATATAACGGGTGTTAGGGTGTTCGGGGACCTTAACTAGCTCAGAAAAGGATAAACAATGTTATTGACAATATTTTTATGTTCCGGGTAAAGTCCGGGTGTTCGGTTTGACACTGTTCCGTTAAAGTGCTTAATTAATCCGTAAAGTGTCATACATATATATTTTTGTAACGTTTTTAATTTTCAACACTCAGGAAAACATAACGGACTATTTAATGACTTTTCTGTATACTACTAGTATGTTAACAAGCACATGTAAGTATAACACAGTAATCAGAGAGCAGTTAAGTAATTCCACACAGACGTCAAGCACTTTAATTATCATTAATAAATTGTACGGAATACATGGAATTTTGAGGGTTGTCACAAATACGACTGGGGTAACAAGCAGGAAGAAGCCTTCCAGCTACTCAAGAATAAGCTATGCGATGCACCGATACTATCTTTACCCGAAGGCACTGAAGACTTCGTGGTATACTGTGACGCCTCACGACAAGGTTTGGGTTGCGTGCTCATGCAACGCCAAAAAGTCATCGCTTACGCTTCCAGACAATTGAAGGTGCATGAAAGAAACTATACCACTCACGACCTGGAGCTGGGCGCAGTGGTATTCGCCTTGAATATTTGGCGACACTATTTATATGGTACTCGATGTACAATCTTTACAGATCACAAAAGCCTACAACACATATTTGATCAGAAGGAATTAAATATGCGCCAGCGGCGTTGGGTCGAGTTGCTGAACGATTAGGACTGTGAGATTAAGTACCATCCTGGAAAAGCAAACGTTGTAGCAGACGCGCTAAGTAAAAGAGAAAGGGTTAAGACCCTAAGGGTTCGAGCATTGGAAATGACGATTCGAACGAACCTCACTGCACGTATTCGTGATGCACAACAAGAAGCACTTAAGGAAGGAAACCGCAAAGCTGAATACCTCCGTGGTGCATTGAAATATATGGTGCCGAATGAAGAGGGAGCCTTATGCTTTGAGAAACGTATCTGGGTTCCACTCTATGGTGGCATATGAGAAGTCATCCTTGATGAAGCGCACAAGTCAAGATACTCGATTCATCCAGGATCGGACAAAATGTATCAAGACTTAAAAGAATGCTATTGGTGGCCGAGACTCAAGGGCGATGTTGCTGTTTATGTTGGAAAATGCCTAACCTGTGCTAAGGTTAAGGCTGAATATCAGAAACCGTCCGGCCTACTACAACAACCAGAGATACCCATGTGGAAGTGGGAGCAAATCTCAATGGACTTCATCACAAAATTACCCAAGACCCCAAGAGGGCACGATATGATATGGGTGATAGTCGATCGGTTAACGAAGTCTGTGCACTTCCTACCGATCCGTGAAAAAGACAGCACATGAAAGCTTGCCGAGATATAGTTAAAAGAAATTGTGGCACGTCATGGAGTGCCTATCTCAATCATTTCAGATAGAGATGGACACTTTGTCTCAAGAATCTGGCAATCCTTTCAGGAAGCCTTTGGATCACAGTTAGATCTAAGCACGGCATTCCATCCTCAAACAGACGGCCAGAGCAAACGAACCATACAAACATTAGAAGATATGCTTCGCGCATGTGTCATGGACCTAGGCGGCAGCTGGGATACTCATCTACCTCTAGTTGAGTTTTCCTACAATAACAGTTATCATACAAGCATAAAAGCCGCACCGTTCGAAGCTCTGTATGGCCGCAAGTGCCGATCGCCCTTATGTTGGGCAGACGCTGGAGATAAACATATGGTTGGTCCTGAACTTGTACAAGAGACAACCGAAAAGATTACGCAAATCCGAGAGCGCATTAAGGCGGCTCGAGATCGACAAAAGAGCTACGCTGATCTAAAACGAAAGCCATTAGAATTCAAGGTGGGAGACAAAGTGTTGTTAAAAGTCTCACCTTGGAAGGGCGTAGTAAGATTTGGAAAATGTGGAAAGCTGAATCCATGATACATCGGACCATTCAGAATCTTGGAAAGAATTGGTACCGTGGCATACAAGTTGGAATTACCGGAAGAACTGAATGGAGTACATGATACGTTCCATGAATCCAACCTCAAGAAGAGTCCAACACAAGAAGACGTGATCATCCCTGCGGATGAAGTACATATTGATGACGCCCTCCGATTTACAGAACAACCCGTTGAGGTTACCGACTGGAAAGTCAACAAGACCAGGAGGAGCACTGTTAAACTTGTCAAAGTACGTTGGAACTCTAGGCACGGACCCGAGTACACATGGGAACGTGAAGACCAGTTCAAGGAAAAGTATCCCCACCTATTCAAGAAGACTCCTGCGAGAGTTAGTTCAGCCTGAATTTCGGGACGAAATTCTTTTAACGGGGGGAGACTGTGACAACTGGCACGAAACCGGTAATTTCCGTACACTTTAATTATTACTTAATGACTGCAATTATGTGCTTAAATGTCAACATTGATTGATTACATTATATACAAGTGAATTCATGCACGTTTATTACTACGAAATATTGCCTTATGCATTATCGAGGGCGTTGCGTCAAAAATACTAGTAAACTCACCGGTAAAACACAATATGTCAACAACTCTGCAGAAAGCAGTCAGACATTAGAACTGAGGCCTAAGTTTAGGTCCAACGTCAAGAATACAATAAAACCCAAGAGTACATACAAGGGTTAACATATAGACGCTCCGAAAGCTAATATACGCACTAAAAAGCACCCGAAACGCACTTTAAGTGCATAATTGTTCTAAATTCAGCTATAACCAGCTTTTAAACAATAAAATATCATACAGAAATTATGTCTTATCGTCCAGAATATTTCCCTAAGTGTCGGGAAATAAAAGGGGTACGAAAGGACACTTTGTGGAATAATTAAATACTTTAACGAATCGGTATTTAACCGAACAACAGGACATTACCCGGGACACCAAATTTTTTCCAAACACATTATTATTTATTTCTTGGCTAGTCTTGATTCCCGTTTACCATAACACCCATTAAAAATCAAATAAATAACATATGGAGGCATAATACTTGGAATCTAACTACCCTTCACAATTTAGTTGCAAATTTTACAAACAAGCCCCCCCCCCCCAACTAAAAATCAGCCCATGGACCCCACCAAATCACCTCCACCATGTTCTCATATCTTGTGAAGATTTTATCTTATTTATTTATTGGATAGCTTGCTTGAATATCTTGACAAAATATGTGAGAAGATCTATAAGTATGACACCAAAGATCACAATCATCATCACAAGATATTCTTAGATTTTGTTTTTCTTATTTCCTTAATTGTGGTTGGCCAAGAATCAATGTAATCATTTCTCTAGGATTGTTTAGGGTGGCCATGTGAGTTCCAAGAAACTCTATATCATCACCACCTTCACAAGTTCATCTCACCTCACTCAAATTCACCCTCCCTCTTCCCTCTCGGCTGCCCACATCCACCACCACCACCATCACTTCAACATTCACCCATTTGATCCATTTTCAATTCCAAAACAAGTGATAGAAGGAACCTTGTGAAGCTTGGAGCTTGGAGTCTTGAAGAAACATCACCCCTTGCATTCTCACGCCATTTTCATCATCATTTCTTGTTCACAAGCTCATCCCTAGCCCTTGTGCTAGTTGTAAGTCTTCGATTTAACTCCTGAATAACTTCTACGTTGATTGTTCGAAACATTGTTGTTTGAAGTTTAACATAAGGACACAAAGAGAAAATGAACAAGGAACCTAAACATGAACTTATATAATGATAAAATCTGATTGGATTATGTTGGTATAAGCATGCATGTTGTTTGATCACTGAATTCTCGATAAACCCGTTGTTAGAACAATTGTTGACACGTTTTAGTAACATTTACACTCTAAAAAACATGCTGATTGGTATTTTCAGCCAACTTCAACAGGCTGTAACTGGATCATTATAAATCGAAAAACGGATTTTTTGAAGCCTAAATTATGTATTTTCGGAAAACTGATCAAATGGCACTAGAATCGTAATTTTTCGAGGTCGTTTACTATTTTTAAAGAACTATTTTTGGACAGCAGCTCAAGCTGCGATTTTACTGCTGAAAAAGTGTGTTGTATTCGGAGTCATAACTTAAAAACTGAGTAGAATCAGCACATGGAATTTTTACTGTTGATGGTCACTGTTGTCGCCGTAATTCTCCCACTGGAATTTCGTCAATCGGACTTACGATTAATTTTTAGTGAATTATTCTGTAGACTGCAGTCAGAAAGTGACAAATCTGATTGCAGTCTGGTAAATGAATTTCTTTAAAATATTGGTAATGAACTGGACTTCGAAATTTTTACACAATAAAACTTGGATCGTATATGACATTCTGTAAAAATTTGGGAATTTTTGGAGAAGGTTAACTATTTTATTAAAATGCTCGAAAACAGTCCAGTTTTGATGAATAAAGCTGAAATGACATAAGTAGTATATTGCATGTCCGATTGTCGGGTTGGTTATGTGAGAACAATCTACGGGATATATGTAAAAGGAAATGATATGCTATTAAGCATGGACACCTACATTTACAAAGGAGACTATGGCGAAACTTTCTGAAAATCCTAACACTTAGTAAATATTTTCTAGACAAATGTTTACTAGTGTGTTCTAAACTATGCTTTTCGAATATAAACATCGCCATAATTTTTGTAACAAAAATATACATACAACATACTAGATACATAACTCGGGTGCAAAGTGCAAAATATAAGAAACTTATATTTATTTTTGAGAAAATAATATAAGTAAGACACTTAGTTAAAAATATGAAATATTTTTAACACAAGAAAACATATACATAAAAGACAGTGACTCGTACTTGTACGATACAAGTCTAGTGACTAACGTTAAGAAAACACGTATAGGTCACGACGTTAATTAAGCAAATCCGGTGAAGTTTACGACGCAAGGAACGCAAAGTTGTGAGTTCATGCTCCCCCTTTTCTTTTAACTGTTTTTAGTTTTATAACTTCGGGGGTGAAATACATGTACAAATGCGACAATATTTACAAATGGTATGACGGATACAAGAATTGAGGAATGATACGAGAAATCGTGTCACGAATAGGGTACCATAAGCACCATTAATCATGTACATACTTAGACCGCAGAACAAAAGGTTAGATCTAATGGGTTTCAGGGCAGCCCCACTCTTGGTGACAACTAGAACCGAGTAGTGTTTTTGTGTCTCAGTCGTGAATCGACTACAGAAAAATGCCTATGGTTTGGTGACTTCCTATGTCGTGTCACATGTTAATGGCTTTGCAACCCATTAACACTTGATACATACAGAAATACTTGATTTATACATGAGTACGTGGTGTACACAAAAGACTTGATTTATACAAGATACAAATTATGTTTTTCATACAAAGTATACAAACGTGAAATACAAATACTACATGAATTCACACCAACATTATGTTGACGTTTTTCCAAAAACTCACATGTATTTCAGGTAACTAGGATGGATGGGCGCACAGTCATACTCATGCTCGTGGATGTCGTTATGTTTATCGTTAAATACAGTTGTAACTTTTAAGACAATATGTTACCTCGTGTTGTAAACACTTGACTTATGTTTTCAGTAATGTAATGTTTGAAGTTATTTTTGAGCATGTAGTATGTTTACCTTTCGTATGCAATGAGAACCTTTCATGATCACACCTCGTGCTTCCGCCGCAGAAAGGGGTGTGACAGATTGGTATCAGAGCTGCGATTGTAGTGAACCAGGATTCCTTCTCGAGTCTAGTCTACAATCTCTAGGATCCTTTCACGAAAACAATTTTTCAAAGAGTTTTCATTGCATAAAACGTCCCGCGACATCCACTACCTGAAACTGTATACAAAGAGTCAAGAAAAGACACTACGAGGCTTAGGGTGCACAAGAGTAGCACTTACCTTTAACTGAGAAATTACTTGCAATTATGTGAGATAATTATCAAATACATATACTAGAAGTAGAATACCACTAGTATACATGACTTTACCTGAAAACAATGGCCTATCTGAAGGAAGAGATACGAGGATGAAACGAACTGTGCGGACTATGCAAGGAGTTACGTAATTATGGATGCATACATAATTATGGAATTCAGTGCACAGAAATCACAGCAAGTCTTGACACGTATAGATTCCCTCAGTGCAAGAAAAGGTCAAACGTGAACACCAGCCTATTAAATACTCTGCTAGAGTAATAATTGTTTGATGTTACTTATGTGGTATATTCCTGTGTATATATATACTACTACTACTGTCTAGTACGACGATATCAAACAAATGCCTAAACCTACTGTGTGGTGTTCTTTCAGAACATGGCACCTAGGAGAATTGTGAACAATCGAGATTCTGATCAACCTCCTCCTCCCCCACTGCCAAAGATTGCTAAAGAGCTGAACGCTCTACTGGAGGAAAGAATCTCTGCAGCTATCGCCCAATACGAGGCAACCCGTACTGCAGTCAGTGGTGGACCGAGCAACGCCAGACGTAATGGGAATGGAGATTCATCTGGAGGAAACGCAGCTCAGGGTTGTACGTTCAAGCAGTTTCTCGACTGCAAACCGATGAACTATGACGGCACAGGAGGTGCAGTAGCGTTTGTACGCTGGACTGAGAAAACTGAAGCCACTATCCGCATGAGCAAGTGTACCGCGGATCAACAAGTCACTTTTGCTACTGGATTATTTGTCGATGAAGCTTTGACCTGGTGGAACTTGCAGGTCCAAACCTTGGGTGATGATACCGCTTATGGCCTAACTTGGGATGAACTGAAGGAAAGAATGAGAGAGAAGTATTGCTCTCGCCGCTGAACTCCAAAGATTGGAAACTGAGTTCTGGCACTTGACCATGGAAGGTGCTGACATTAATGGTTATACTCGAAGGTTCCACGATCTGTCTAGAGTGCTTCCCGACAGTACTCCTATATAAAGTAGGATCAGTTAAATGAGTACCGATGTGATGAGAAAGTTGTCATCTAGTAGCAACATGAGTAGACAATGGGCGATAATCAGCAAGCCTAGTACGCCGTAACAAATCAAGTAAATACCTCTGCTCAGAAAGATGTAAAATATCATCAGAGAATGTAGCCTGTACACCCAAGAAGTATGATAAAACACCCAAATCCTTAAGTGCAAACCGAGAATGTTGCCGCTCAATCAAACCAGTAACAAAGCTAGAAGAGCTCCTAGTGATAATAATATCATCCACATATATGAGAACATAGCACATAACGGAATCTCGACGGTAGACAAACAATGATGTGTCAGACAAACAATGTGAGAAACCATCAACAAGAAGTGCAGATGAAAGCTTGGAAAACCAAGCTCAAGGAGCTTGCTTCAGGCCATAAAGAGCCTTCTGTAGAAGACATGCATGATGAGGTCGAGAAGAGTCAACAAATCCTGGAGGTTGAGACATATACATTGTCTCAGACAAATCACCATGAAGAAAGGCATTATTGACATCAACCTGCCGAATAGTCCAACCACGAGTAAAAGCAATAGACAACACAAGACGAATAGTAGTAGGTTTGACCACATGACTAAAAGTCTCAGTGTAGTCAATACCCTCAGTCTGATAGAAACCCTTAGCAACTAGTCAGGCTTTGTATCGACTGACTGAACCATCAGGATTATGCTTAATCCTATAGACCCACTTACAGCCAACAATGTTAGCATCAACAGGGGTTGGAACAAGAATCCAGGTCTTGTTTGAGTAAAATGCAGTCATCTCAGAGCACATCGCATCCCACTAAACAGATCACTGCTGAGCATGTCTAAAAGTAGAAGGCTCAGTGGTAGGGACAGTAGAAGCCTGAAAAAGAACATGATCAGGGAACTGTCCAGGCTGAAGAGTATGATCGTGTGAACTAGTAATCATGTGATGAGAGGAAGTAGGAGGAGAAGGAGGAGGAGGAGGAGAAGAAGACGGAGGGGAGGGGGAAGAAGTAGGAGGAGAAATATCAGAAGATGATACAGAAGTAGTAAGAGGTGAATCATGAGATGAAGGACAATATGAAGGAGGAGGAACAAAGAAAGGAATAGAAGTAGAAGGAGATGTGGGACAAGAAGAACTCCCTGGAATATCAAAGATCTTCTCATAGAATCAAACGTGTCGAGAAGTATACGTGCGAGATGATAACGGATCATAACAAAGATAACCAAGGTGAGAAGGAGCATAACCAACAAATATAAAAGGAGTAGACTTTGGTGAAAGTTTATCCGCTCGAGTGTCACCAGTGAACGGATAACACAGGCACCCAAAAGTACGAAGAATAGAATAATCTGGTCGATGACCGAGAAGAATCTCGAAAGGAGATGAATAATGAAGAACCGGTGATGGCAACCGGTTGATGAGATAAACAGCAATGACATATGCATCATACCAAAATAACTTTGGTAGTTGAGCATGAAATAACAATGCACGAGCAACCTCCGAGAGATGGCGGTTTTTCCGCTTGGCAACCCCATTTTGTTGGGGTGTATAAGGGCATGAAATACGATACGCGATACCAAAGTCAGAAAGGTATCGAGCCATCGTGTAACACCCTGCATTTCGATATTCTTATTATCCCAGCAAGTATTGTCATACTTCCTATCTTTTGATGCTTTTACACTCGAGACTACCAATCAAAATGAACATGAGACTATTTTTTTTATCTTAATTATGTTAAACTATGTGATATTTCTTATGTGTGGACGATAGAATTCTTGACTCAGAAACTAATTGAGACACGAACCGGAAACACGAAATTACTCTTGTTATTTATGATATTTTTCTTGTTATTTATGATATTTTGAATGCCCAAGTGTAATAATACTGTATGAAAAGGCTACTCACAATAATACGCAACGCAACGCTTAACCTCGCTCGCAAAACGAACCAAAATCGGAAAACTAACACACGCGAACCAGCTGTCCGAATGGACATCCGTTCAGATGACCATCCGACCGGATGGCCATTCGACCGGATGCCATCCGATCGACTGCCCACTTACACCAACTTAACTCATCCAATCGACGCCATTCGATTGGAGCTGTCACTATCACCTATAAATAGGACACTTAACTTCCATTTTCACCTTTCATTCGGTTCATTCGCTCTCAAGCTCCCAGACACTTTCAGTCACGATTCAAGGCCAAATTGTAAGCTTTTTACCCCAAATCTTGCTCTATCTTCATCTTTAATCACTTCTACACCATATTCTCCATCAAAATCACACGAACACCTCAACTTTTCCTCAAAAATAAACTAATTTGAGCCTCTTGAAGGTGGTTTCCACTCGGTTGCTTATGAAAACTATTGTGGAGCACCATTTAACCAAGATTGGTTCCAGATCTAAAGGATTTTCACATTTTTATACCAGATGTAGAGGATTTTCACATATTTTCGGCTCAGATCTTATAAACTTCACGTTTTTCAATTGATTCCAGAACTTTTCTTCAAGAAATATCACCAAGAACAACTCGTCTGTCCGAAGGGGTGGTACCCATCCGACCGAATTAACTGGTTTCGGTGTGTTTCCGTTGCTTGACAAGTCGTCACATCGTCTCCGTTAACTCAAAACTTTTACTTGGAAAATTTTACGAAATATCAAACACTAACCATTTGTTCGAATGGTCATCCGATCGGATGACCATCCGTCCAGATGATCTGCCCTTGGTAACAATTGTTGTTCGTTTTGTAGGACACTATGATCAAAACATTGAAAACTTTAACAGTTCGCAAACACCCACTGTTCGAATGGCCATCCGTTCGAATGGGGCCCATCCGTTCGAATGGTCATCCGCTCGGATGACCGTCCGTTCGGACCAACTGTTAAACACTTAACTCATTTTCGCACCACTAGACACTCTGTTCCCGACCGGGTCAGCACTTAGAGGACTTATGCTCTGTTCTCGCACGCAGGCTGATCCAGCGCTCCCTTCGATCTAACTAAACTATGTTTAGGATCTAAGCACCCACTGTGAGTATACTCGATCCCCTTTTTGTTTTAAACACTTTGGGATTCAACATGTATTCTATATAAAAGCACGACACTTGAAACTTATTTGTAAATATGCTCTATCCACTGTTAAACATGAAAACATGATACTTGTGATACTTGTGAGACTTATGTGTTATGTGAATGTTGAATCTTATGTTTAGCCACCTTGACAAATATAGCGCTATAGGGTTAACGCACCGCACTTGAGACTTGGGGTATTGTTAAGTTTGATTCTTTTACCTCCTCTTCGTGACGGCGAAGTAGGAAAGGCACAATTAACGCGTTGGAAACTTAGGTTAACATATTGATCACGTGAGCTTAACATGTTGATGCTTGTAATATGTCATTCATGTTGGATACGAGATCACGTTTAAACTATTTATGCTATGTATTAAACTTGTGTACTCGCCAACATTTTGTTGATTGTATTTTAATACATGTTGCAGGTTGATAGACGCAGTGAATCAAGCTAGGGTGACTCTAGATACACACCTTAGAAAAACAATATTTTTGGATATGTATAAATTTTGGGATGTTTTGATACAATTTTTGACTGTGTTTGGTTGTATGACATTTTAAGCTATCAGTATGAAATTTTGATTAATCTATATCGAAACAAGTAGCGTTATGATGCTTTGAGCGATTTGTTTGTCCTGCCCCGATGTTTCCGCCATCGGTTGGGGTGTGACAGATTGGTATCAAAGCCATAACTATTGGGAATTAGGAAAAGTAGGAATGCTTTGCCCTAGTCTATAGTTTAGGAACATTCTCACTATGTTTTCTTTAAAACTACTTGCATTCTCCCTTAATTGCTTCTACCTGTTCTCTTTGGACTCTTAATATACATGCCTTTCCTAAGGCTAACACAATACACACTTGGACGATTTGAAGACACTCTTGTGACACAATCGAAACGACTCATCAAAATAGTGGTGATTCCCGCCTTTGATGACGACTTTCATTCAGCTATACTTGTATTTTGCACGAAATTTACCCTCAAGTTAGGGGTGATATCCAAACCTTGAAGGAAATTTCCATCTCTTATTCTAGTGGGTCTTATCTTTTGATAAGTACCAACCACATTAGGGTACGATATTACCAAGTTAGAGGTGAAACTCACATCTTGATAACTAGTCTCACCTTTCGATTTTCAATCTCGCCAAAGTTTTGAATTTTTCCCAATCGATTAAGGACATGTAGTAACTGGAAGGACAAACATTGTTAGTCGTTTATCGATGAGAATGTTTGTCTATTAGACCAAAGCACATTTCCCTAATTCGAAAAAGGACTTCGATTCACTTTGGAATAGTCTACGTTTCTCTTCCCGAAACAATCATAGGTTTTATGAGCCTCTCTTTTATGTTATCTCGATTATTATGTGGTTTTATACTTATTATTATTTCACTCAAACCTCGCACGTATCTTCGCAATCTAAAACAATAATAATCTCTCGTGAACAAATTAAATTTATGATACTTTCGTTACTCTATGTGATACAATGTGAAAACTTGTTATGCTATGTGAAACATATGCATTATGTGATACTATTTGAAACATTTACATGCTACTTGATGTACTCTGTGATACGAATCAATTTAACAACAACATTATGATCAAGTCTCACCCGATCCTTGTTCTGAATCTTTTGATGTCGTCTAGCCGACTTTCCAACAAAAGGTCTAAGGCCAACACCCAAAAGAAGATGATGTCTTTTATGGCTGACCAGATTGCACGCATTGTTCCAAAGATTGTCTCTGAAATCCAGGGATCAAACACTCCTCCCTCCTCTATTGACTCGAAAGCGGTCCAGCCTAAGCCTGTGAGCTTCAACTACAAACGCTTTGTCTCCTGCAACCCTAAGCCTTTCACGGGCAGTGATGGGGTGACTGCTATGCTGGAATGGTTCGACAGCATTGAAGTTACTTTCATCAACAACGAATGCCCTGAACATCTTAAGACCAGGAGTGCTACTGGTGTTTTCCAAGGAAAAGCTTTGGAATGGTGGACCAATGAGAGAAACATCCGCTCGAATGATGAAGCCTATGCTTTACCATGGGCCGAGGTTAGGGAATTGATGATGCTCGAATTCTGCCCTCCTCATGAGCAACAGAAACTTGAGGACGAGTTCTGGCATCTGAAGCAAGTTGGTGATGACAATCTGGCTTATACTACCCGTTTCAAGCACCTCAGCATAATCGTACCTCACTTGGTGTCTACTCCCAAACGCATGATTATGAAGTACATTCATGGGTTACCCTCTGCCATGTGTGACTCTATTGAAGCAGCTCAACTGGATTCCATTGAAGAAGTTTACCGTCTCACAACAAGTTTGAACAACAACCGTGTTCGTGATAAACAGTTTGGCACACCTGCCCCCTCTAAACCAGCTAACCAGATCACCCAGCAATCAAGTGGTGGCAAGAATAAGAAACGAAAATCTCAAAATTCTGGCTGCAATGCGATTGTACCCGCTACAACTCCAAACCCTGCTTCTCCTGATAACACCAAGAAGTCTTACACTAGGGTTCATCCTAAGTGCGACACCTGTCACTATCATCACCCTGCTAACTCTGCTTGTCGTCACTGTACCTCCTGCAACCGCTATGGTTACACTGCTCCTTACTGTCGCCAGACCAACCAAGTTCAACACGTTCAACAAGTTCAACAAGCTCCCCAGAACCCCAAACCGGCAAACAACGCACGAGCCTGCTACAAGTGTGGTGATACCACTCATAAAAGCATTACAGAAAAGAAAAGAAATACTACAAGCAACACAGTAGACGTAAAAGGTAATCTGGATGATTTCGATATACTACAAGCATTACAATGTGTATTTATGGATTTATTCGAAAAACACAGAAAAGAAAATCTTGACATCACATAGTCTGAAGGATGACCCAGTCTGGAATGCCAAGTCTCTCGAGAAGCTAAAGCAATGACGATCAAGGAGTATAGCTGAACGACCCTAGGCTTGGATAGTAGACACGCAGACGGGTTGGAAGGGTTTGTTTTTTTACTTAAAGAGTGAGAAAGAAGTGACAGAGATTACCACAACTTTTGAATTCATCAAAATTTTGAAGGGGAGCAAACATGAAGATCGAATGATGATAAAGAGTAATTTATAGAGAAACAAGGGTAAATTACACTTTTCGTCCTTTATGTTTGTAGCGGGTTGCAATGGATGACCTTTAACTTCAATAATTACAATCACAATCCTTTATTTGGAAAACCTGTTGCATGTTTTGTCCTTTGGCCCTAACCTGGTTAAAATATTCAGTTAAGTATAGTCACATGAGGGTAGTTTAGTCTTTATACCTAATTATTTAAATTATTTAATAAATAAAAGAAATTAGCATTTAATAACTTCATCTTCTTCAATGGCGCCAAGTTCCCAAACTCCATCTCATCTTTTCCACTCCAAACCAGCAACACTAGTAGCTCGCCGGTTCAATCTCCTCAGTGGAGAAACCCAGCGAGAGGTCCAACCACCGCTCAAGTTCCAGCTTCTCTTGCTTCAGCAACAACCACATCTTCCCTCAAGAACCTTCACCAATCCCAACAACAGTTGAGTAGGTCCCACCCATAATCACATAACACCCAAATTATTATTACCTGCCTGAATTAAATCATAAGAATTTCCGCCGCCAAGTTGGGATGACATCATCATTTCCTGTATAATTTTCTGGACACAGCTTTGAGAGTCATTAACATCTGCATCACTCATGGAGATATTCGGGGAGGTGGCGGAACTCAAATGTTCTCCTGATGCCGCCACGACACTATTATGAGGAGCATTAGATAATGATGCGGACGAAGAGGGGTTAGGGTGAGATTGTGGTGGCAGTACCGTACTAGAGGATCTTGGAGACGGTGGAATCTGGACCTGAATGCCGCCATACTGGCTACTTAGGTTAGTAAGTGCATACGGTGGTGGTGGGGTTAGATGGCAGGTCTGAAGTTTGGAACCCTAATTTGGGAAGGAAAGTGAAAGAGAGGTTTATAAGGTGAGAGGAATAAATGGTAAAATGACATAAATGCCCTCACGTGCTAAACACATTATCATAGTTAACTTAAATTTCTAACATGGTTTGGGGTAAAGGACGAAACATGCAACAAATTTTCCAAACAAATGATTACGATTGTAATTATTGAAGTTAAAGGTCATCCATTGCAACTCGCTACAAACATAAAGGATGAAAAATGTAATTTACCCGAGAAACAATATGGAGGGTGACAATTGCCAAATATTATTAGGTGGTTAAAAAGCGAGTTCGGACAAAATACAACTACTCTTTTTAATTCTAACAAACTAATCGGGACGTGGCTAAAGCGTGTGACTTGTCATCAATTGGACGGTGAACCAACATATTTAAGGCGGGATCATCAACCACACACACTTCACACAAACACACTTGACATTTCAGACGGCAACAGGTGCCCTCTCTCTCTCTCTACTCTCTCTCTCTCTCCACATTCTTTCCATACATCTTTAGATCTATAAGCTTTGCTCCGATCTAGAATATTTTGTATCTACTTGTTTTACTTAATCTCATCTGTCTGATCTGTGCAGATTCAACTTCAATTTTGACGATTTGCAGGTACCGATCCTTTTGATTTTATGATCTGTTAGTTACTATGAGCAATCGCTAGTAGATTTGAGTTCATATAAGTTGATTATGTTGAATCTGAGCTAGTTACTTGTTAAATGATCATCTGAATTTAAATCTATGGATTGTGGTGAAGTCAATGCACTATGACTGTAGTCAAATGCTTATTGTTGTGCTTTGATCAGATTTATCACTCTGTGTAGTAGTTTTAGCATAGGGAAAATAGCGCAAATAGATCAATAATTTGAGGTAAGTTGAAATTAATAGTCGATTGAGATCGATACCTATCCGATCACCTAAGAGGCCATGGATGGATGTAAGAGGTTCTATGATCAACTTGTTTACTGATTGATGTTTTTTTTTTTAATTTTGTGTTTTTAATTTTTTATTTTTTTAAATTTGGATAAAAATACCTAGTAGACTGGAGTCTTGATGCAATTATTGTCAAGAGTTTGGTTTAGTTTCTCTACGCAAAGTTTGATCTATGTGTTGAAAGTACATGCATTCTTAGGGGGTAGGGGCGACCATCACTCATCCCTCACTCATCACTCACAACTTAGGCCATGTGTAGTCATAACGCCCCTTTGTGGGCGTTATGCGACACGTGGCGCGCCACGTGTGCGGGTGGGCGTTATGGGGCGTTATGCATTTTAACCCCGTAGTCATAAAGCCCCTACCCATCAATACCTAATTATTAATTTTCGTTTTTATTAAATAATTATAAAAACCCATGCTTTTTTGTGATTGGTCCAAGGTTTGAAAAGCACCCCATGGCGCCGCGATAAATCTCGCGCCACACCCCCCTTTTTCCTTTGATACCGCCCCATGTTTTGGTGTTCCTGGGCGTTTTCCGGTCATGGCGCCGGGCATACCGCCCACTACGCAAGGACTTACAATCAAGTTCCGCCATGTCATCAAGCATTATTCCATCACTAGTGATGGATTTTAGTGGAAATGACCATCACTTGTGATGGAATTCCATCACTCACAACCTCTTTTTTGTGTTTTTAAATTATAAATTAACAATAAAACAATAAAATTATAAATTATAAATTTCATTTAAGTAAATCTAAATTACAAACTAAAAGAAACTAAACATTGCAAATGAAAAAACCTAAAAAATCTAAGGCATCTCCCACCCACTTTTCACATATCTCGCGTTTGTGTTGAATTACGATCGTCTTAAACGGTTTGTCGAGATTGTTGTGCGGTTCTAACAAGACTTTTAAATCACTATTTTTTTCTTTTTCGTTCAAGTGTCGAATATACGCCTCCTCACGTTTAAGTTTTGCCGCCACTAGTTTTTCTCTTCTATCAGTGGCTTTGGTTATTTCCACCAATTTAGCCTCTTTGATTTCGAAGATCGACTCCGCCACCGATTCCTTTCCTTTACTTGCCGAATCACCACTTTTCTTGCGGCGCGGCCTTGTTGGTGTATCGTCTTGATTGGGTTCGTCAACGGGTTGATTTGGTTCGTCAACGGGTTGATTTGGTTCGTCAACGGGTTCGTTGTTCAAATTCATTTGGGGCATGTTACCCGACTCGGAAGTCGTGTGGTTCCCGGACTCGGAGGTTTTTGATCTTTTGGGACCTCCTCTTCTTTTTGGAGCCGTCAGCCCACCCATGTCGACCAAGTCAACCGGTACCCACGGTGATGTCTCGCAACTTCCCATGCCGCCAAGTGTGGAAAACTTTTATGCTTGTATACTCGGCAATAGTCGTCTGTGGCGTTTTTCATGATAGTCGCCTCGCTCGCTCCACTTTGTGGATTTCGGGTCTACAAAAATAAAAATAATATTTTTTTCTGTTTTTATAAACTGTTTTTTCTGTTTTTATAAACTGTTTTCTGTTTAAAAAAAAAAACTGTTTTCTGTTTTTAAAAAAAAATGTTTTCTGTTTTTCTGATTTACAAACTGTTTTCTGTTTTTATAAACTGTTTGCTGTTTTTTTTATTAAACTGTTTTTCTGATTTATAAAAATGTTTTCTGTTTTAAAAAAAAAAAAACTGTTTTCTGTTTTGTGATTTATAAAAAAATGTTTTATAAAACTGTTTTCTGTTTTCTGTTTTGTATAACTGTTTTCTGTTTAAAAAAAAAAAACTGTTTTCTGTTTTGTGTTTTATAAAAACTGTTTTCTGTTTAAAAAAAACAATTTTCTGTTTTATAAAACTGTTTTCCTGTTTTTAAAAATTAAAAAAACAGCTTTATGTTTTTATCATAGAAAAACAGTTTTATGTTTTTAAAAATAAAAGAAACAGTTTTATGTTTTTAAAATAAAAACAGTTTTATGTTTTTAAAATAAAAACAGTTTTATGTTTAAAAAAACAGGTTTTATGTTAAAAAAAAAATTCCAATTGAATGAAGCAACCGCTAAATTTACTCATTTTCCGGTTCAAATCGCCCCACTTCGAAGTCATTTGATCCATGTTTCGTTCCGTTGAACCGGGAAATTTGCGAAAATGAGCCATGACTCGTCTCCAAAACAAGTCTTTTCTTTGCTCGTTCGAATTGGTGGATGAGGGTGTCATCTTCTAGTGGGTCAAGATGGTGGGATTGAGTTTGAAAGGGTGGAAACGGTTGTGTTTGAATTGGTGAGGTTGAAATGGTGGAGCGAACGGTTGGTTTTGATACGGTTATGTTTGAAAGGGTGGAAACGGTTGGGTTTGAAAGGGTGGAAATGGTTGGGTTTGAAATGGTGGGATTGGGTCGGGTTCGTCTTGCAACCGAAATCTTGCCGGCTCGCCAAGATTCGCTCGAACCTTCGGTCGTACGGGTTTTTTCATCGAACCCGAACCTCATTTGCTTGAACCTTTCATCTTTGTATTTTTTGTTTGAAAGAATGTTTTGAAAGAAAGAATGTTTGGATTGAAAGAATGTTTGGTAAATAAAATTTATATCGTGTGTGTATATATATTTGGTAAAAAAAACGGTAACATTTAACGTCAACACATCCACCAACGTTCACTTTTTGAATTTTTCATGCGTGATATGTTTGACGTGTTTTCAAATCAACGCGTTATAAAAGGTGGCGGCGAAGGTGTTATTTTGTGATCCACTCGTGGTGGAGAGCCATTACGGGGGCGCCCCGTCCCCCCCTTACGCCAAGTTTAATCTATGCGTTGTAATTTTAAGATATTGATTTCGTTAGGATTTGACATGAATTGACTAAATTGTATGTTAGAAAACGCCTTAGGGCCAAATGGATAACAAAAACTAGGACTTAAAAGTATTGCATGATTGAGCGATGCAGTTTCAAGAAGTGTGCCTAAGGCGCGAGGTGATCTAGAAAACGCCTTAGGGCCTTGTGGTGGCGCGTCATGCACATCTGTGTTAAAATTGGTCAAAATTAGGGTCTGTAGGAGGCTGATGTGTAGACACAAGAAGAAATTATGAATGGTTATTTGGTAAAATTAAAGGGTTGATATGTAAGAAGATGAGAGAGTCGCCGCTAAAAGCAATAGCGACGACGATCACCACCTTTAGCAGCCACAAATGTCGCCCCTATTGCCTTGTTTTCTTGTAGTGAAAGGGTTGATATGTAAGAAGATGAGAGAGATGCAACTTCTTGTTGTACATAAAGTATATTTGGCTGTACATTGAGCAACACTTCGTGTACGTGAAGCTCTTGCCTTGCGGTTAGCATCTCGCCTTTCAGGACCTGAACGCTTCAGAGAGCCTTGTGCTTTATAAAACTTAAACAAGCGATCAAGCATTTACCCACTTACCTTCTTGCTTTGTATTGTGTACAACTGGTTGTGTAGATTAATGTCTGTTAAAAGTTAATGATGTAACACCAATATATTTAATTTGTTTTTTTCAAGGTATGTCTGAATGCGATAAACCAGAGATCGTGGAGCGAGGTACTAAGGAGAAAGAACATGAAGAAGGAGAAGACAGTGGATTTTTAGGGAAGGTAAAGGGTTTTATTCAAGATATTGGTGAAAAGATTGAAGAGACAATCGGATTCGGAAAGCCTACCGCTGATGTCAGTGCGATTCACATCCCCAAAATCAACCTTAAGCGGGCTGATATTGTTGTAGACGTGCTTGTCACTAACCCAAACCCAATTCCCATCCCTCTTATCGACATCAATTACTTAATCGAAAGTGACGGAAGGAAACTCATTTCCGGATTGATTCCCGATGCTGGAACAATCCATGCACACGGTTCCGAAACTGTGCAAATACCACTTTGTTTAATATACGATGACATAAAGAACACTTATGCCGATATACAGCCTGGCAGCGTTATACCTTACAAACTCAAAGTTGACTTAATCGTTGACGTGCCTGTTTTTGGAAGGCTAACTCTGCCTCTCGAGAAAGACGGCGAGATCCCAATACCTTACAAGCCTGACGTTGATATTGACAAGATCAAGTTTGAAAAGTTTTCGTTCGAAGAGACTATTGCAACTCTTCATTTGAAGTTGGAAAACAAGAATGATTTTGATTTGGGGCTCAATGCACTTGACTATGAGGTTTGGCTGTGTGATGTCAGCATTGGCTGTGCGGAGCTTGCGAAAACAGAGAATATTAAAAAAAATGGTATTACTTTCCTTGATATTCCGATCACGTTTAGGCCTAAAGATTGTGGGTCTGCTTTATGGGACATGATTAGAGGAAAAGGCACTGGCTATTCGATGAAAGGGAATATTGATGTGGACACACCTTTTGGAGGGATGAAGCTGCCGATTGATAAGGAAGGTGGTACCACTAAGCTTAAGAAGGAAGATGATGACGACGATGACGACGAGGTATGTGAATACTTATTTATTTGTTTATCGTATACTAGGTTAGAAACCCGTGCATTACCCGGGGTTGGATCAATGAAATATTAAATAGTTATTAATAAGCGAAAAAAAATAAATGAGATATTCATACAGTAAATATTAATAAAGAAATCTAAATAGTTGAGAAACAAGCAGAAAAAATTACATTCAGTTACTTATTTATTAGGTATAGCTTGGGCTTATAAAAAAATAAGTGCGAAAATCTTGGCCACACAGAATTGGCACACGTAGCTCAACCAGTTAATTACTTATTTATTAGGTATAGCATAGTGTCAAATATGAGTAAAAATTTATATTATTCTGATTTTATCATAACAAGTTAAATATAATTATTTGCGTTATATTTAAACTTACTGTGACTTTCAACCGAACTTTTTTTTTTTGGGTAAAGGGTTACCCCGGTGATTCTATATATTCACAACCAAATCACTTTCAACCGAACTTCCTTCTCATTTTAGACTACTTTTATTCATATTTTTTTAACTGTTTGACCCACATGAGATAAAACATAACCCAAATCGACTCATTTATAAGAAAATGGATGTCGCATATGCACTTGCATCAGGGTACAAACTACTAACATAGAAGCATAGGAATGAATGCTTTTCAAAATAAAGGGGAAATCTGTTTGAAGATAAACATAGTTTGCATACTTTACATGGTTCATTGTCCTTGTATGTTCACGAAGGCAATGTGTATATGCCATGATTATCAGTCATTCTAATCAAAATCCTAATTTATAAACGTACACAACCTTGTAAGGTTTCCGCCATGTGACTTGGAGGTCACGGGTCGAGTCAAGAAACAACCTCTTGCAGTAATGCAAGTTAAGGATTGCGTAAATCAGACCCAAGTCGGGGCGAGAAACCCCCCCCCCCCCCCCCGCCGGCGCGCGCGCATGCTGGAGCCTTGTGCACCTGGTTTACAAGATGTTTTCTATAAATACAATACGTTAGATGTGACAAGATTGGCTGGTCTGCTGGGGTTGGGTAACGGGTTGAAACGAGCCTTTTTCAAGCTTGTGTCAAAATAGAATGGGTTGTGACATGTGAGTTGACCAGAATTCATTTTTTTTTCTTTCATTCTATCAGAATATTTTCTAGATATTTAATGTATTAAATATTTGAATAAAAACGATCTAGGGGTTTGTATATATTAAAAATAATTTTGAACGACTTTCAACTACTCACACCTCTTCTAGGTAAACCTTTGAATTTACTAAGTTTGAGATTAAAACAACCCAGATCGAGCATTTCATCAGTAAGTGGGTCAAAATTGCACCTCTTATATGATAGTTAAAGAATCATTTTAGTTAAGTTAAAATTTCATTAGTCACTTTCAATGTTATGTTTCCGGGTCTGATTTGATGTCACTCAACTAATTTCGTGGGTTTAAATCGAGAATCTTGGCTCATTTCAGTTTATTATCTTTTACTTTTACAAAGTAAAGTCGGTAGTATGTTTGTGAAAATGCATTTTGTGTTGAATTCGAGTCCTATTTATGCAGGAGTAGATGATGATGCATGAGCAGAAAGGGAGTTGGTGTTGTGTTTATGAGTTAAGGTTTGTTTTTTTATCCTTACCTGAAGGTGTTGTGTTGATGGATGAGAACTTGATAACTGAAATCCATGTTGTTATTTGTGGTTTCTTTATCATATGTTCACTTCTTATTATATTAAAGCACTTGCTGATTAATACTCAACTTTGCCCAAGTCACCCAAATAAAAAAGTTATATTTCGAAGTAGTTTCTTTAAGAAAATGAGACATAAAAACACTAGACTGTTATAAAACTTACTTTATGGGATATGATTTGGATTGTAAAGAGGAGAGATATCAAAGAAAATAGAGATGATAGTGGTTGAATATATTTTCGATGTCTATCAATGTACATATATATACAAAATATAATAACTATTCACATGTGAATGGAACTTGTTTTTGTCTGCCATCAATTATTTATAACACTCCCCCTCAGACATATAACTATCATTCACTTGATCAATAATTCATACGTTCATTGTTGGATGATACTTTTCATCTTTGGAGTTTTGCTTTGAAATACTGTCTCATTAAAAACCTTGCTAAAGAAAAAACCCAGTGGGAAAAAACCTTAGCTAAGGGAAAAAGAGTGGAGTTTGTAGCTCCCCCTCAAGTTGCAATTTGTAACGTGTTACATTCTATGTACATGACGCATGCCAATGTCATGAACGTGTTTCCTGAAAGTTGTTGTAGGGAGTGCTTTTGTGAAAAGATCAGCTGAGTTGTTGCTGGATTAGACGTATCTCATCTCAACATGTTTGTCTTTAATAAGGTCCCGAGTATATTCAAAGAATCTTGGAGGTATATGTTTTGTTCTGTCACTTTTGATATACCCTTCTTTCATCTGTGAGACACAAGCTGCATTGTCTTCGTAGATTGGAGTTGGATTTACATCTTTCTCTAGTCCACAAGATGTTAGTATGTGTTGTGTCAAAGATCTTAGCCATACACATTCTCTTGAAGCTTCATGTAGTGCAATTACTTCAGCATGATTTGTGGATGTTGCAACAAGTGTTTGTTTCTGAGAACGCTATGAAATTGCAGTTCCTCCATTCTTAAATACGTATCCAGTTTGAGATTTTGCTTTATGGGGATCAGATAAATAACATGCATCTGCATAACCAACTAACCCTTCTTTTGAATCATTAGGATAAAATAAGCCTAAATCAACAGTACCTCGAAGATATCGAAAAATATGTTTAATCCCATTCCAGTGCCTTTTAGTGGGAGCTGTACTAAATCTTGCTAACAAATTAACAGCAAATGAAATGTCAGGCCTCGTACAGTTAGTAAGATACATAAGTGCTCCAATAGCACTGAGGTATGGTATCTCTGGACCAAGAACCTCTTCACTATCTTCGCAAGGGCGAAATGGATCATTATCAATATTGAGTGATCTAACAACCATCGGGGTGCTCAAAGGATTTGCTTTGTCCATATTGAAACGCTTTAAGAGTTTTTCAGTATAAGTTGATTGATGCACAAGTATTCCATTATGCATATGCTCAATCTGTAAACCAAGACAAAATTTGGTTTTTCCAAGGTCTTTCATTTCGAATTCTTTCTTTAAAAGAATGACTGTTTCATGAATTTCTTTATGCGTCCCAATTATGTTTAGATCATCAACATATACAGCTATTATCACATATCCTGATGTTGTCCTTTTAATAAATACACATGGACAAATAAGATTATTTGTATAACCTTTACTTATCAAATATTCATTCAAATGGTTATACCACATTCTCTCAGATTGTTTCAAGCCATATAAAGATCTTTGCAATTTGATTGAATACATTTCTTTAGGCTTTGAATTTAATGCCTCTGGGATTTTAAACCCTTCTGGGATTTTCATATAGATATCATTATCAAGTGATCCATATAAATAAGCTGTAACAACATCCATAAGGCGCATTTCTAAATTTTTAGAAAGTGCAAAGCTGATTAAATATCTGAAAGTGATTGCATCCATAACAGGGGAATATGTTTCCTCATAATCAATTCCCGGCCTTTGAGAAAAACCTTGAGCTACAAGTCTAGCTTTATATCTTGTAATTTCATTTTTCTCATTTCATTTTCTTACGAAAACCCATCTATACCCTACAGGCTTTACTGCCTTAGGTGTAAGAATAATGGGTCAAAAAACCTTTCTTTTGTTAAGAGAATTTAATTCAACTTGCATAACATCTTTCCATTTATCCCAGTCATGTCGATTTTGACAATCATTTACTGATTTTGGCTCAGGAGTATCATCTCCATTCATAATCTCACTTGCCACAGAATAAGAAAATATATCATTATTTTCTATCTCATCTCGGTTCCATAATATATGTGTATGACCATAATTGATCGACAATTCTTTATTGGAATCATTTACTTCTTCCTGAGGGAAGGTTTTTTCATTCACTCCTTCCTGAGGGAAGGTTTCTATATTATTTTCTTTATGGTCAATTTCCTTTTCAGGAGCTTTTCTTTTTCGAGGATGTTTATCCTTTGAACCGACTGGCCTCTCACGTTTTAAACGTTTCTTGGATTCAATAGCTATATTATTATTCCTTTGCTTGTTTGGAATTTCAACTCGAGCTGGAGCATTAACAGCGGGTATATGAGATTTAGTTACTTTTTGTGTATCAGTAAATGCATCAGGCAACTGATTTGCAATTTCTTGTAGATGTATTATCTTTTGAACATTTGTTTCACATTGTTTTGTTCTAGGATCAAGATACAATAATGAAGGTGCACACCATGATAAATCCTTTTCTTTTATTTTGTTTTCTCCTCCTAACTCAGGGAAAATTTCCTCTTTAAATTGGCAATCAGCAAATCGAGCTGTAAAGACATCACCCGTTAAAGGTTCAACATATATTATGATAGAAGGTGTATCATATCCTACATATATTCCCAACCTTCTTTGAGGTCCCATTTTTGTGCGTTGTGGTGGTGCAATAGGAACATATACTGCACATCCAAAAATTTTAAGATAGGAAATATTTGGCTCTTGGCCAGAGACAAGTTGTATGGGAGAGTACTTGTGGTTTGCACTTGGTCTTATACGAATTAGTGATCCAGCGTGTAAAATTGCATGGCCCCAAATAGTCACAGGGAGTTTTGTTCTCATTATTAATGGTCTAGCAATTAGCTGTAGACGTTTGATTAATGATTCAGCTAAACCATTTTGTGTATGTACATGTGCAACTGGGTGTTCAACAATAATTCCAATGGACATGCAATAATCATTAAAAGCATGTGATGTGAATTCACCCGCATTATCAAGTCTCACTCTTTTAACTGTGTAATCCGGAAAATGTGCTCGTAATTTAATAATTTGTGCCAGAAATTTTGTAAAGGCTACATTACGAGTTGATAATAATGAGATATGAGACCATCTGCTGGATGCGTCTATCAAGACCATGAAATATCTAAATGGTCCACATGGTGGATGAATTGGTCCACATATATCACCTTGAATTCTTTCAAGAAACATATGTGATTCCTTTTCAATTTTTGATGGCGAAGGCCTTGTAATTAATTTCCCAAGAGAACATGATATACAAAGAGGCATTTTATATATTTTGTGGATCTTTTGATCTTTCAATGAATGCCCATGTGTATTTTCAATGATCCTTTTCATCATTGTGGATCCTGGATGGCCTAATCTGTCATGCCATAATTTGAAATCACAATAATTTTCTTTGACTGCCATATGTGCATGTGGCACATTTATATATGTATAATGCAAACCCGAATGGAGCATTGGCAGTTTCTCAAATATGTGATCTTTCTTTACAATATGTAAATATTTTTTACTTTTATCAGTTCTCGACTGAGTATCATACCCATTATGATATATATCCTTGAAACTCAACAAGTTTCTTGTTGATTTAGGAGAAAATAGAGCGTCCTCTATTAAAAGCTTTGTACCATTAGGTAATACAATATTAGCTTTTCCCATTCCTTTTATCAAGTTTGAAGGACCTGATATTGTATTAATGTTTCCCTTTGTTGGTTTCAATTCATAAAAATATTTTTGGGATTTCAGAATAGTATGTGTGGCACCACTGTCTGCTATAAATATATCTGCATTGTTTGTTTGATCTTCTGTTCCAGTGAAATTCATTTTTAATCTTCATGCGTAAAAAGAATAATTAGTACATAAATAGTACGAATTTACAAAACAAAACAGCTTTTTCATTGCATGAAAGAGAAATAATTAAACATACTTTAAACATAAAAATACACTGATATTTATTGGGTTTTAACAATATTTCTTTCATGGTTCCGGTTCAAAGAAATCTGAGTCGTTGAGATCAGTATTGACATGGTTAAAATTTTCGATATGGTTCAACTCAGTATCGACATTGTCAACATTGTCGATGTGATTTACTTCCTTTTCTTCTCTTTTCAGAGATGCTTGATATTGTTGACATAGATGTGAAGGTGTACGACAAGTTTTTGCCCAGTGATTTGCACTTCCACATCTAAAACAAGAACTTTCATTATTTGTGGACGTACCAGCTTCATTTCTAGCCTTATGTTGCTGGTTAAAATTGTTATTCTGTGGTGCATGGTAATTATTAGTTCTTTTGCCACGACCACGACCACGACCACGATTATTTTTCCATTTGAATGAGTGGTTGCGACCACTAAAATGAGTTCTGTCAAAATTGTTTCGACCACGGCCTCGTCCACGGCCTTGTTCACGGCCTCGTTCCCATTTTCGGCCATAATTGTTATGATCATTATTATAAGCAATATTTGCTTCTGGTATTGTCAATGATCCTGTGGGACGAGCTTAATAACTCGTTATTTTTCTCTTGTATAATGAGAATCATATTCAACTCGGCATATGTTCTAAACCTTTGCAACCTATAAGATTGTTGCAAATTTATTTGTGATGCATGGAAGGTAGAGAAAGTTTTTTCTGACTTTTCATCTTCGGTTTTTGGTTGCCCACAAAAATCAAACCTTGAACATAATTTTAATAAAGCAGATGTGTAATCATTTACACTTTTGAAATCTTGGAATCTGAGACTATCCCAATCAGCTTTAGCCATAGGGAGTAATGAATCCCTTTGATGGTCAAATCTGTTTTTTAAATTTTCCCATAAAACACTTGGATCATCATAATTAAAATACTCTAATTGTAGTATTTCATCGATGTGTTTATGGATAAAGACGGCAGCTGTTGCTTTGTCTTGTTCGTCACATGCGTTGTCTTCTGCAATTGTTTCTAGTACACCCATTGACTTTAGGTGTCTTTTTATATTTGCAGTCCAGGGCATATAGTTTTCTCCAGAATTTTTAAGAGCTAAAAATTCGAGCTTTGCAATACTCGTCATTTTATTACTAAACATAAATAAGATAAATATTAGAACTTTGAGAAAGTATCTAATCTGTTTTATAAATTTTTTTATTTATCAATTTGTAGTAAAAATTATGACTTTTTATATGGGTAAATTTGTGTTGGTATGTATGTATATATAAAAAAAAGATTGTATCTTAAAATGAGTATTTAAGACACGAATGATTATTACCATAATTTAATAGAAGTTATTATCATATGTAAACAAATGTTATCATATGAATAAAATGTTAGTGTTGATAAATAAACGCTAGTAAACATAATTAAGCATTAGATTACATAAATAAGTTAGTTGACATAAAGGTAAAAGTTAGGTGCATAAATAAATGTTAGATGCGTAAATAAATGTCAGTTTACATATAGTAAAAGTTAGGTGCATAGAAGAAATTTAGATTGTTAGTAGTCCCAAAGTTATTATAGATCCATAGTATGAGGTCTCCTGCATTGATTTTAACTCATAGTAGAATTCATATTATATATATATATATATATATATATATTATAATAACTTTGGGACTACTAACAATCTAAATTTCTTCTATGCACCTAACTTTTACTATATGTAAACTGACATTTATTTACGCATCTAACATTTATTTATGCACCTAACTTTTACCTTTATGTCAACTAACTTATTTATGTAATCTAATGCTTAATTATGTTTACTAGCGTTTATTTATCAACACTAACATTTTATTCATATGATAACATTTGTTTACATATGATAATAACTTCTATTAAATTATGGTAATAATCATTCGTGTCTTAAATACTCATTTTAAGATACAATCTTTTTTTTATATATACATACATACCAACACAAATTTACCCATATAAAAAGTCATAATTTTTACTACAAATTGATAAATAAAAAAATTTATAAAACAGATTAGATACTTTCTCAAAGTTCTAATATTTATCTTATTTATGTTTAGTAATAAAATGACGAGTATTGCAAAGCTCGAATTTTTAGCTCTTAAAAATTCTGGAGAAAACTATATGCCCTGGACTGCAAATATAAAAAGACACCTAAAGTCAATGGGTGTACTAGAAACAATTGCAGAAGACAACGCATGTGACGAACAAGACAAAGCAACAGCTGCCGTCTTTATCCATAAACACATCGATGAAATACTACAATTAGAGTATTTTAATTATGATGATCCAAGTGTTTTATGGGAAAATTTAAAAAACAGATTTGACCATCAAAGGGATTCATTACTCCCTATGGCTAAAGCTGATTGGGATAGTCTCAGATTCCAAGATTTCAAAAGTGTAAATGATTACACATCTGCTTTATTAAAATTATGTTCAAGGTTTGATTTTTGTGGGCAACCAAAAACCGAAGATGAAAAGTTAGAAAAAACTTTCTCTACCTTCCATGCATCACAAATAAATTTGCAACAATCTTATAGGTTGCAAAGGTTTAGAACATATGCCGAGTTGAATATGATTCTCATTATACAAGAGAAAAATAACGAGTTATTAAGCTCGTCCCACAGGATCATTGACAATACCAGAAGCAAATATTGCTTATGATAATGATCAAAACAATTATGGCCGAAAATGGGAACGAGGCCGTGAACAAGGCCGTGGACGAGGCCGTGGACGTGGTCGAAACAATGTTGACAGAACTCATTTTAGTGGTCGCAACCACTCATTCAAATGGAAAAATAATCGTGGTCGTGGTCGTGGTCGTGGCAAAAGAACTAATAATTACCATGCACCACAGAATAACAATTTTAACCAGCAACATAAGGCTAGAAATGAAGCTGGTACGTCCACAAATAATGAAAGTTCTTGTTTTAGATGTGGAAGTGCAAATCACTGGGCAAAAACTTGTCGTACACCTTCACATCTATGTCAACAATATCAAGCATCTCTGAAAAGAGAAGAAAAGGAAGTAAATCACATCGACAATGTTGACAATGTCGATACTGAGTTGAACCATATCGAAAATTTTAACCATGTCAATACTGATCTCAACGACTCAGATTTCTTTGAACCGGAACCATGAAAGAAATATTGTTAAAACCCAATAAATATCAGTGTATTTTTATGTTTAAAGTATGTTTAATTATTTCTCTTTCATGCAATGAAAAAACTGTTTTGTTTTGTAAATTCGTACTATTTATGTACTAATTATTCTTTTTACGCATGAAGATTAAAAATGAATTTCACTGGAACAGAAGATCAAACAAACAATGCATATATATGTATAGCAGACAGTGGTGCCACACATACTATTCTGAAATCCCAAAAATATTTTTATGAATTGAAACCAACAAAGGGAAACATTAATACAATATCAGGTCCTTCAAACTTGATAAAAGGAGTGAGAAAAGCTAATATTGTATTACCTAATGGTACAAAGCTTTTAATAGAGGACGCTCTATTTTCTCCTAAATCAACAAGAAACTTGTTGAGTTTCAAGGATATATATCATAATGGGTATGATACTCAGTCGAGAACTGATAAAAGTAAAAAATATTTACATATTGTAAAGAAAGATCACATATTTGAGAAACTGCCAATGCTCAATTCGGGTTTGCATTATACATATATAAATGTGCCACATGCACATATGGCAGTCAAAGAAAATTATTGTGATTTCAAATTATGGCATGACAGATTAGGCCATCCAGGATCCACAATGATGAAAAGGATCATTGAAAATACACATGGGCATTCATTGAAAGATCAAAAGATCCACAAAATAGATAAAATGCCTCTTTGTATATCATGTTCTCTTGGGAAATTAATTACAAGGCCTTCGCCATCAAAAATTGAAAAGGAATCACCTATGTTTCTTGAAAGAATTCAAGGTGATATATGTGGACCAATTCATCCACCATGTGGACCATTTAGATAATTCATGGTCTTGATAGACGCATCCAGCAGATGGTCTCATGTCTCATTATTATCAACTCGTAATGTAGCCTTTACAAAATTTCTGGCACAAATTATTAAATTACGAGCACATTTTCCGGATTACACAGTTAAAAGAGTGAGACTTGATAATGCGGGTGAATTCACATCACATGCTTTTAATGATTATTGCATGTCCATTGGAATTATTGTTGAACACCCAGTTGCACATGTACATACACAAAATGGTTTAGCTGAATCATTAATCAAACGTCTACAGCTAATTGCTAGACCATTAATAATGAGAACAAAACTCCCTGTGACTATTTGGGGCCATGCAATTTTACACGCTGGATCACTAATTCGTATAAGACCAAGTGCAAACCACAAGTACTCTCCCATACAACTTGTCTCTGGCCAAGAGCCAAATATTTCCTATCTTAAAATTTTTGGATGTGCAGTATATGTTCCTATTGCACCACCACAACGCACAAAAATGGGACCTCAAAGAAGGTTGGGAATATATGTAGGATATGATACACCTTCTATCATAAGATATCTTGAACCTTTAACGGGTGATGTCTTTACAGCTCGATTTGCTGATTGCCAATTTAAAGAGGAAATTTTCCCTGAGTTAGGGGGAGAAAAAAAATAAAAGAAAAGGATTTATCATGGTGTGCACCTTCATTATTGTATCTTGATCCTAGAACAAAACAATGTGAAACAAATGTTCAAAAGATAATACATCTACAAGAAATTGCAAATCAGTTGCCTGATGCATTTACTGATACACAAAAAGTAACTAAATCTCATATACCCGCTGTTAATGCTCCAGCTCGAGTTGAAATTCCAAACAAGCAAAGGAATAATAATATAGCTATTGAATCCCAGAAACGTTTAAAACGTGGGAGGCCAGTCGGTTCAAAGGATAAACATCCTCGAAAAAGAAAAGCTCCTGAAAAGGAAATTGACCATAAAGAAAATAATATAGAACCTTCCCTCCGGAAGAGTGAATGAAAAAACCTTCCCTCAGGAAGGAGTGAATGAAAAAACCTTCCCTCAGGAAGAAGTAAATGATTCCAATAAAGAATTGTCGATCAATTATGGTCATACACATATATTATGGAACCGAGATGAGATAGAAAATAATGATATATTTTCTTATTCTGTGGCAAGTGAGATTATGAATGGAGATGATACTCCTGAGCCAAAATCAGTAAATGATTGTCAAAATCGACATTACTGGGATAAATGGAAAGATGCTATGCAAGTTGAATTAATTTCTCTTAACAAAAGAAAGGTTTTTTGACCCATTATTCTTACACCTAAGGCAGTAAAGCCTGTAGGGTATAGATGAGTTTTCGTAAGAAAATGAAATGAGAAAAATGAAATTACAAGATATAAAGCTAGACTTGTAGCTCAAGGTTTTTCTCAAAGGCCGGGAATTGATTATGAGGAAACATATTCCCCTGTTATGGATGCAATCACTTTCAGATATTTAATCAGCTTAGCACTTTCTAAAAATTTAGAAATGCGCCTTATGGATGTTGTTACAGCTTATTTATATGGATCACTTGATAATGATATCTATATGAAAATCCCAGAAGGGTTTAAAATCCCAGAGGCATTAATTTCAAAGCCTAAAGAAATGTATTCAATCAAATTGCAAAGATCTTTATATGGCTTGAAACAATCTGGGAGAATGTGGTATAACCGTTTGAATGAATATTTGATAAGTAAAGGTTATACAAATAATCTTATTTGTCCATGTGTATTTATTAAAAGGCCAACATCAGGATATGTGGCCCCCCGCAACTTTTGGTCAAGCTCCACCACTGTGCGTTGAATTGGCTCGTCTTTTGTTTAAACCTGGCTACTTCGAAGTGATTTGATCCATGTTTCGGTTGGATCCACTGAGTAGCTTTCCAAAATTTTCGGAAATCCGACGCTTAAATGTGTTTTTTGTTTGTTGATTCAAATACATAAGAAAATCTTACTTAAGGCTACCTTCTCATCCTCCACGACCCCATATTCAGTGAGTTTTTTAGACCGTTTACCACGAGCTTCTTCTTCGGGCTATTCTTATTTATCTTCGTATTCTTTGTCCGAGTCGTGAGGTAAATTATGTGTTGGGTTATGGTATGGTATGGTAGGTTTTCGTAGTAGGGGGTTGGATCGCGATACGCAAAACGGTCAATCATTTGTTTGTCTTGTGATAAAGTGAAATGATCGGATACGACTTGGGTTGCCATGTTGGGTTGGTTGTAGTATTCTGGTTATTGGTTTGGAGATGGTGGGTTGGTAACAGTTCGTCTTGTAAACGGAATCTATTAGGTTCACCTTGGTTAGCACGAATCTTTGGCCAATACGATTTTTTTCTTTGAAGTCGATCCTTTTTTATTTGAACCAATTTGTTTTTTTTTCTATAAAACAGTGTTGTAGTGTAGAAGATGTGTAAAAGAATGTTTAAAAGTTTTGTTAATTTATATTGTTTGATTTTTTTTCGTTTTCTTTTTTAATTACTCAATGTTTGAATTGACCGTTTGACAACAACAATTTTAGTCACCACACACCGTGGCAACCATCACATTTTTCCATCATATACCTTGACCACGCTGCTTGCGGCGGTGTTTCACGGTGGTCACAGTCATCACACCCATACATCACGTAGCACCTCGTGTTCCCTAAATACAATTACACCACTTTCAAGCTGGAGGTTGAGAAACACTCAACTTGAACAAAAGAACACGATGTTGTGTGGAGTGTGATGAGTGTGTTTAGATAGTAGTTAATTTAATAACATTGGAACATGGTTATCTCGTTCTAAATTTATAAAACGATTTTTTTTTTAAATTAAATAAACACAACAAGCATTGTACCCATCATTATAGTATAGCTTAGATAAGAAACCAAGTATCGTCCAAGGATACGCTTCCCCTACTCAACCTTCCATTATTATCTTGACCGATTTTATTTATAGATAGATTAGTGGACTAAATAGTAATAGATAGACTCTTGGATAAGTCTTTGCTTATTTACACTACTAGAAAACTATATATTTTCCTACAAAAGTTTCCCACAAATTTCCCACAACTCAAATTTTGTTACAAATTTTGTACGGTTTGCTAACAAAAAAGAAAACCTAAAAAAACCCAAAACTTTTCTACAATTTTCCAACAAAATTTCCACACAAAAACCATTTGTAGCAATTTCGTCACAACATTTATATTATTAGAAGAGGCTTCTGTTAAGGTTATCGTCTTTCCCTCAATTTTGTCACAACATTTTGATAGACTGGTTTGAAATTGTCGGCTTTATAGGCTCTTCATTCGACCATCCCTAACCTTTCGACTATTAAACAATATGCCACAACAAAACTAGTTTTAAGGCTATCCTGGTTTTATTATCTTTTTATAACTTAATTAGTTTGTGTTATTCCAAGCTTATACTCGGGATTATGGTTATGATCTATTACTTACCGGGACGATTAACTTCCAATTAGTTAAGTTATTGAATAAACAAAGTAGATCTTTCTTTGATCTTGTTACTTCGCGTATCTCTATAATCGTGGTCCCTTTTTGGGTCCACCAGAGATATAAGTACTTAGTAACAGTGCAGTTGGTTTCACTACTTTGTCGATTACCCAACCCCCAATAAGTAACATTTCTTAACTTTTACCCCCAATTGGATCGGGTTTGGTGCATTACTAGAAGCCTCCCCAAGGTTCCATGAAATATAAGAAGCCTTTTATTACCCCAAGATCTGGTTCGATACCAGAAGCTTATTACCGAATCTGGTTCAATACCAGAAAACCGTTAGTAAGTTCTAATTCAATACTAGAAGCTTACACTGGATTTGATTAAGGGTACCCGAAGCCGTACGCACACCTAGTCAAGTTAAGTTAGATTAAATTAATTTAGTTAAATTAAGTTGTTAACTTAATTTAGTTTTAAAGGAGCCAAATGATTCCGTCACAAAAGATATGTTGGACGAGAGGGAACAAATTCATAAAAATGGAAGATGAATCAAGTGGAGGGATCAAATGTGTTAAAATGCCAAAATTTTGGCCTCAGACGGTCCCTTACAAACCGCAAGCTATAGCCTTACGGTCTGTAAGGCATTTAAACTATCTGTGGGTGCACAGGGTCCCTTACAGACCGTAACTAATCCCTTACGGTCCGTAAGGGGATCACTAGCAGTATGTTTGACCTGGCATATGTAGCCTGCTGCTCCTGCCACCTATCTCGCAAATTAGGCCACCTTGCTCCTGCTGAAGACACCTGGGGTGCCACTAATCTGCCCCTTAACACCTTAGGATACGCTTGGCAAGATTTGGGGGCCTTAATCCTATTATAAATAGGAGATCAAGTTCACCATTTAAACTTGCACCTTTAAAAAATCATTCTCTCTATCTTGGGGTGCTTCTGATCTATAGAGGCTTCCTTTCTGGAGTTATAACATTCCCTTGAACACTTGTAAGTGTTCCCCCTAGTCTCTTTTCATTTCTAGGCTAGTTATTAGCCGAAAGTCAAGCAAATTGACTTTTGCTTTGACTTTCGGTTCTGACCATTTTGGTCAAGTCAACGTTTGAATTGAACTTGGCTATGTGATCGTATAATGAAGGTGTTAATCCCTTGTGATGACACCCTCTGAAGATCATGTTAAGTAGGTGAAATGACGAGTCAAAGTTATATTAAATAAAAATCAAAACGCAGACTTTTGCAAATTATGCTAAATGAGTTTCTAAGTATCGGAACCTTATTTTTTTTGCCATTATAATAGTTTGTATAACATATTAGGACATGTTTAATCATGTCCAACTCGTCTTTTCCTGCTTAAAGCTTATTTCGCAATCGAAAATCATACAATTTGACTTCTACTTTGACTTTCGATTCTGACCCGTTTGCTCAAGTTTAGAGCATGATTAAGGGTTGTTATATGATCATATTAATGTATGGAATAATCCTCTGAGGTTATACCATTTGATCATATCATTTGATAGGTTTTATGTTAAAGTCCATATAATATGCCTAAAAATGCCAAAATTACCCTTATCGCCTAAAAATGGTTTAAAACCAATCCAACTACTAATCTAACTTTGTAACTGATGTTATAACAATATGAAATATGTTTTGGCATTATGGACCTATTCGACCACCCGATACCGCATATGCGCGTACGACTAGTTTAAATTGCATAAAATATATAAACTAGCCGAATCGGGTCAAAATTTTTCCAAATCAGTTCTAATCAGAATGCTTGGTTATTTGACCCATATCATACGAGTCTTTACACTCAGAAGGGTATAAACCACATTCTATTTGGTCTCCGCTTAATCTAGTGAATCGTACGTATTTATTAAAGTTAACCTGTCAAAGTCAAGTGACTTATATAAGACCCGTTAACATTCTAACGGATCATAGTTCCGTTCATTCCAGACTAGGAGCCTCCACTAGATTGCGCTTGTGTTTAGTTGTTTTGATTAATGGTTGTGCTAAACATCTTTGATTTGTAAAGGCTAACACATATATGTACTCTTAGCCTATTTTCCTTTATAAGGCCTTGGGATACGACACTAACCGCTTGGTCGGGTATTGGATCAATGAAGAATGATGTCCAAAATTCAAATAACCTGTTTTTAATCCGTTTTTCTTAATAAGTTAAACATTGGGGGTTAATACGACCGTCTCCTTGATATCCCAACTCATTTAATTGCAAATGGCCACGACCTAAGTGCGGGGTGTAGACATACAGCTGACAGCCGCTAATGCTATATTTATATGATATTAAAATATGGTGTGTTGATTAATCATGTACCTACGTTTAGTTCCTATCCCCAATATTATTGACAAACATGTAAAATTGGTAACAAGAGATATAGTTCGTCCCAAGTTATTTAAAAATGATATACCAAATGGTATTAAATACTTTTTGAAAAGCTTTTCAAAAGACTCGGTTAATGGTATTTACCAGTGAAAACTGACATATTTTCAAAAGACTACGCACATGTTATATAGCAAATACAGAATAGGCTGGAACTGCTCGGTCTAGGCAATTTGGAATTTGCAACTCCATGAAAGACCATATTAGTCTCAAGTCTTATTTCATATATTTCGATCCGCCAGTGGATCTTTTAGTACGAACAACGTGTATACTTATTTTTGAACTTTGGACGTATATGTTTGTAATTTAATTATTTACTTTAAATTCCCATCTTCCGCTGTGCATTGTGTTTACTGATATCAATCGTCATGCGCATACCGCAAGTCCGGGCTCACCGGGGATCAGGGTGTGACAACAGGAAGGTGATGTGGCCTTGCTTTTGGACAAATCTCACAATGTAAAGTATTTTCCATATGTCTGCATGAGACAAAATATTCAATTGTTTAAGTTTGTAAAAAGGTAAAAGCTCAAGTCTATGATACCATACAACACCAGTAACAACATAATTACAAGATGTATGAGCAAATGAAATAGAATTAATTCAATGGAAAAGAGGGTAAAACAATAACTAGAAGACAAAGCCCATGAAGAAGTTTACCAAGAACTAGTGGCTTTTTCATTAAAGGGGCCTGCAATACACAAGAAGTGTAAAAAAATAAAATAAATAAACGATGCCTTTAGTATCATGACATAATCTCGAAATAGAAAGAAGATTACGTTTGAATTGTGGAACTCAGAAGACATGATGGAGTGAAAGATTTGAATTAAGTACCACTGTGCCAAACTTTTGGACATTAATAACTTGCCCATTAGAAATGCCAATGTAAATATGTTATGAAAGTGATTGAATATTGTTGAGAAGTTTGTCATCATAGCACATATGGTGATTAACCCCTGTATCTGTTATCCATTGTGTTTTGAAAGTGGAAGAGGCTAACCTTCACAACACTAAATTTCACTAAGATGTTAACCAATATTCTTTTTCACCTCTTTCTACCGGTCTATTTTACTACAAATTTTGGGAATTCGAGTTTGTGTAAACTTAATGGGTACAAAGGATTAGAAATTAGAGTTAGTTTAAGTCAACCTAATCCAACTCGGAGAATCTGTAAATCAAGTTGAGACACATCAGAATTTCAAAACTTAAAGGGCCCCATTAGAAAACTTCATGATTCCTCCACTACTTGTTATCAAGTTGATAATAAAGGTAGGTGAAAAGGCGTACAACTTGGAAGGTGCTGGGTTTATATGAGTTGGTACACCACCGCAACCAACTCGTACTTCGATTGAGTAGCGATGGTGAGTTTCACAACCTGGAAGAAGATAGGACAGTGGGTTGGATTGGATTATATTAGGGTAGTTGGTTGAGCTAGGAGAGTGCCCCCTCCTGTTTGGGTTAGATTGACTTGTATTTGTGACAACTCTAAAAATTACAGGTATCCGTACAATTAATTTATATTTAATTAGTGCTTAATTGCTGTGCTTGATTACAATTACGAATAAACTGCTTTCTGTTTTCTGATACATACATATTCATGCATCATACCTTATTACTGTCTGTAAACAGGTCATAACTTAACGAAAAATGTATTTTCTGAAGTCTGGATTTATGTATTATGAAATACGGTTCCAATGGCACAGGAATCATAATTTTTGGACTTCGTTTACTATTTTTAAAGCGTCATTTTGTAACAGCAGCTAGAGCTGCATTTTTAATGCTGAAAATGTGCGTCCTGTTTTCAGTCATAACCTGAATTCTGTGTAGGATTAGATCATAAAATTTATACTATAGATGGTCACTGTTGTCGCCGTGATCCTCCAACTGGAATTACGTCAAACGGACTTACAATAAATTTTAGATGAATTATTCCGTGGACTGCGGTCAGAAAAAGATGAATCTGACTTCAGTCCGGAAAATGATTTTCTATAAAATATTGGTGATGATTTTGAACCCTGATATTTTTACACAATAATATTTGGATCGAATAAGACATTCTGTAAAAATTTGGGAATTTTTGGAATAAGATAACTATTTTATTAAAATACCCGAAAACAGCCCAGTTTTGTGTATTAAAGCTGAATCGATATAAGTGGTATTTTGCATGCCTAAATGTCGGGTTGGTTATTTGAAAGCGATCTAACGTGTTATATGTTAAAGAAAATGATACGCTAGTAAGCGTGGACGCCTCCATTTACAAAGGAAACTCTGGCGAATTTTTCTAAAATTCCAATACTTAGAAAATATTTTTCTAAACAAGTGTTACTAGTATATCTTATAACTTGTGTTTCAAATACAAACTTCGCCATAAATTTTGTTACGAAATACAAAGTATCGGAGGTTGGTTTTCGCAAATAAAAATGGGTAAACATATATTTAGAATATATATTTTATTCTGAGACATTTGTGTGATTGTTTGTTATTTTGTGTACTAGATATATATTATTTTTAGGGTAAAAATAATATAACTTGAAAATACCAGGAAAGTACGATTACCAACGCTCTCACAAAAATAATTATTTAAGTTATACAAGTAATGTTATATTACGAAACGTCGGAACGTAACTTACGAAATTTTTCAGAAAGTCCCTTTACACATATGCTTTTGGTGGAATATTATTTTGGAAATCAAGGAAGTAAAAATATATTATTTTTGGGAAAAATACATATATTTTGGAAATAAGTTATTTTGGACAAATGAGTTAAGTATATTTTCTAAGTGGGACTTAAAATGTATTTTCGGAATTATAAAGCATACACGTATTAAAAAAAACCCCATCCTTGGGAAGGAAATACGAATACGAATACGTGAGAAACATTAATACGGAAATATTGTATAAACAATTATTCCAAAAATAAACATAACTATTATAACTTGGAATAATACCAGAAACGTAACCCAAAAACACAATAATAAGACAAGGCACGACCCGTTCGTCTAATAGACATTACTACACTGTGGGTAGTCGTGTTGGCTGAGGAGACTTGGGTTACACATACTGAAGACGCAATACTGTGAGTTCATGTCCCCCTTTTCTCTTAACTGTTTTCAGTTTTTATACTTCGGGGGTGGAATACATGTTACCGCAATCGCGGATACTTTTATACATGGTATGGTTAGCTTAAGGAGGGTTTACTACTTAGATCATGTGAGTGGGTAGGCTGAAACTAGAGGCCATTAATCCTCATTGTAGGACCGAGGGTCATTAGCGGTAGATCTATCTGGGTGTAGCGAGCCCAACCCCTGAGTCCGCTGAATGAACCAGGTGGTGACTTTGAGCCCGACGCAAAAATCTGCTAGGTTTGAGTCTTCCTACAGCACTTCACACATATCATTGGCTTTGCAACCCAATGGTGATCTCTTTTTCCTTAATTGCTACATACCAGAGACTTTTATACATACTTACAACATTTTTAAATGTTTGTACATACTCACTTACACATGAACTCGCTCAACTTTATGTTGATTTTTCAAACTACATGTATTTCAGGGAACTAATGGATCTGGCACGGTATGCACATATTTTCAAGCTGCGTATGAATAAAGATGTTATTCAAGTCATTAGGGCTTAGGAGACGTATCTTAATCCTGGACGAGATACGTGGTCCTAAACTCGGGTTTGATTTAAAATCTTTTGTTGAGTCTTTTTGAACTCCTTAAAACATGTTATAGTTTGGAACTTGAATTTGGTAACGACATTTCAAAACAATTATGTTGTACTATTTTTAAACTTAAGTTAATGGATGTACATCTGCTGGTTTTATCATATAGTATTGTTATGATTGTTGCTATGGTATTAAGAAGTCACACCAAATGATCCACGCTTCCGCAAAATCCAGGGTGTGACAGCTTGGTATCAGAGCCTCGATCATAGCGAACTAGGATTCTTTCTCGAGTCTAGACTATGATCATCAGGGCTCTCACGAAAACGTTTTCAAACACTTTTACATTGCATACACTATACGTCCAGATCCAGGGAACAAACCTTTTTACAAACAAAAAGGCACAAATACACATTTCCAAATTTAAATTTATAATTCAGTCTGAGAGGCTGGGAGGTTAGTCTAGTGGGACTAGAAAGTTCAGTCTGAGAGGCTGGGAGGTTAGTCTAGTGGGACTAGAAAGTTCAGTCTGAGAGGCTGGGAGGTTAGTCTAGTGGGACTAAAAAAGTTCAGTCTGAGAGGCTGGGAGGTTAGTCTAGTGGGACTAGAAAGTTCAGTCTGAGAGGCTGGGAGGTTAGTCTAGTGGGACTAGGAGGTTCATTCTGAGAGGCTGAGAGGTTAGTCTAGTGGGACTAGGAGGTTCATTCTGAGAGGCTGGGAGGTTAGTCTAGTGAGACTAGAAGGATCAGTCTGGGAGGCTGGAAGGATAGTCTGAGAGACTAGGAGGATCAGTCTGAGAGGCTGGGAGGATAGTCTGAGAGACTAGGAGGTTCAGTCTGAGAGGCTGGGAGGATAGTCTGAGAGACTAGGAGGTTCAGTCTGAGAGGCTGGGAGGATATTCTGGGGAAGACTAGGATGATTACTTGCTTACATTAATTGAGATTTACGTGCTTATTTGATTTAAGGTTGATGTACGTGCATATGTGGTAGTTGTTCGCATACACTAATTGTTAGTAATTACTCTGAATATACATGCTACGCACCGGCACACATGTCACTCTAATTAGAGAACGAGTTATCAGACATTGATAACCCTACGACCACCGCCACAGATAATGAGACTACATCCGCGCCAGAGACAATTACGTCAGATACTGAGAGTGATCCTGATATGCTAATGATGAGGACGACTTCTAACAATCCGCGCCACCAGATTTTGGTGATACTTTACCATTGCGGGTGGTTTCTCTGACAAGAATCCTTCTGTCACTCTTATTTCAGTCCATGACCCCTTCGTCACTGGACATCCCGATGATGAGCACACCATGGCTCCGATCCTCGACGATGCGCCTCTTGTGGACATTCCTTCCGAAGGTTGATTACTCGGCGAACAATTGATAAGGATATCGACGTGATATTGATGATCCTTCCGATAACGCCCACGATGATGGAAAATTAACAAGAAAGTCGTTACAAATTTCACTTTTGAGACCCCTGTTAACAAGCTATCTTCCGATTCTAGTATACACTCGGTTTCAGACTCCTTTGAGTCTGTGACGTTTGCAGCCCTACAGACGACCGGATTACATCTTTCTACAACTGACACAAGACGACGATGACATGGCTGCTGCTCTATCACCTGCTCGAGACACCACACCAATACACAACCAGAGCCTGCTCTTGAGCTAGCTTCTGCACCTTTTGTGTCCGATTGACGTTGCACCTGCTGAACTTGCACCTCTACTTGATCATGACCCAGTTTCTTTTGACTTACTGGACATTGCACCTCTACTATCTAACCCAGTACCAGCACCTGACAATTTCCTTATTGGTTGAAACGTTTGTTTTTGCACCCGCAACCGATGATGTTGCTCCTTTCCCCTATGAAGACCGACGTCCATTGCGCCAACGTGCCTAACGCTTTCTTTCAAGACATACCTGCATCCCGGAAAGGTGCTCCAGGTCAGTACCCGCGTAACGATCCTCTTGCTACAGCAGCATTTTCTACGACCTTACATGCCGCACCGTTTACTACTTTCACCTCTACATCGCTAGACGAGCCGATTTGATGGTTCCTATAATACACTATACTTTAGACCCTTGCCATCCCTCACATTATGGAGGCCACACACGAGATGAGTTGGTCCGGTAACATCAACTACAGTTTGAGGATATGAATCGCAGAACGTTGGAGCTTGAGCTGACACCACAATTGGCAACTTCAAATGCAAAACATTACATAACCGAAAACATGATTTGAGCGTCTACATCACAAGACAGCATATTGTCTGAAAAGTTTATGTAAAACACCACGTCCTCCACCCTGTCTATTGCCAGCATACTTTGATTCGCCACATACATCAAGGTTCCTTTTGCGCTCTCGACCGTTGCTATTACACCGTTCCCAGGATTCTGATACTTATTTCTTTACTATCGGGCGGCAGATTAGTTAACTACTTCGATATATATATACGAGCTCGAGGAGGAGTTTACGCATGCTAGCAGTCACTTTTCTTTCCTCCTCCACCTCAGTCACCAGTATAGTTGGTTTCTGGATTATGCGGATTGCATTACGCTTGGGTAAAGACACTAATGATAAGCCGGGATCGCGGAGAATTTTGAGGACCACTTCTGACTACGTAATTATGATGCACTAATATACTTGTTGGACAGGGGTAGGGTGACCCTGTGTCCCTTCTGATGTGATGCATTTTGTTAGACACAGTGATTGTGGCCGAAGGATAATGAAAGCCCAATCATCTTTAAACATGCGACAATATTTGTGACTAATAACTAATGAAAAACTTAGTCGCTATGTCCTCACTAAGCACGCTGTTAATTTACATATTTGTGCTACAACTATAATGCTACATGCTTACTTGCTACATTCCTATTTACAAATTGTGCAATAATTGTGATAATATGTGATTGAATGTTATAACGACTGCGTATATACGTATATGTAATACACTTCTGAGGTCTTATTCGTTAAAAAGAGACTTGTGTGCTCGCGTCCTTCACAAGACCTGACCTAACCAATCTTCTTTTCAGAAGATGTCGATGCGAGGGAACGTCGATACCAACAACCCTCCGCCCACATCGACGACACGGCTACCAGAACGCATCTCGCAAGTCATCGCACAACTCGAGGCCCTTCACTCCGAACACAGCAAGGGCTGCACCTACAAGCAGTTCTTGGACCACAAACCTCGAGAGTTTGACGGCACTGGGGGTGCCTTAGCCTTCGTGCGCTGGGTTGAAAAGACGGATTCTGTTTTACGATTGAGCAAATGTGACCCCGAACATCAGGTCACGTATATAGCTGGACTATTGGTAGATGAGGCTCTGTCATGGTGGAACCTTCAAGTTCAGACAATGGGCGAGACCGCTGCGAATGCTTTGACGTGGGATGAGCTGAAAGATCTGATGCGTAAGAGATATTGCTCGAAGGCAGAAGTCCAGAAGTTGGAAACGGGACTGTGGAACTTGAAGATGGAAGGACCAAAGATAGCTGAGTATGTGCGGAAATTTAACGATTTATCACAAGTTGCTACGCTCCTGGTGGGGCCAGAGTTTAGGAGAATTGAACGTTTCATAGGGGGATTGGCACCTTAGATTCTAAGCCTGGTAACAGCATCTAAACCTTCAACGATCACCGAGGCTATCGATATAAGCGTGGCGCTCACTGAAGAAGCGATTAGCAAGGAAAATTTTCCACTTCGGAAGAGAAAAAGGAGACTCCTGTAGAGCCATCTGGAGATAACAAGAGAAAGCTTGCGAATTTCAAGAAGGTTACTCGGGAAAATAACAAAAAGAAGGCCAAAAAGGGAAAGGATTACAAGGGTATCCTACCAAAGTGCGACAATTGTTTACGTTATCATGTCGGGCGATGCAAATATGGAAAATGTGATAACTGTGGTAAGAGGGGGCATCCCAAAGAAACTTGTTGGCAAAATACTGAACATAGTAATGGAGGCCAAGACGGTAGTGAGAATCACGAAGGGGACAACGACAATGGCAATCGTCGAGGCAGAATGAGTGATAAACAGAAACGTGCTCGAGGTTGTTTTAACTGTGGAAGCAAAAAGCATTTCAGAAAATATTGCCCTAAAAACAATCAGGCACAAGGATGAAAGCTTCCCACCGGAGCTAGGGAGACACGCCAGGGATTCAAGCATGGATATCGGTACGCCCCGCATTACTCAATGTTATGCATCTGTATTGCCAAATACTGTTGCAAATTTTACGATTCGCACCTCTAGGGTTCGGGAGTATAATTGGTTAAGTAGCGAGTAAGTAGATATTCCAGTACCCATTAGAACTAGCTTAGGGGAAGCTGGTGGAAGCCAACACAGTAGCTGGAGGCGACAAGATAAAAACCGGAGAGCGTAAGTTTACGATAGGTCTACTGCAAGTTGAGCTGGGAAGCTTCGACGAGGTAATTGGGGTGTATTAGTTGCCAAGCGGTCGAGCGGAGATTGATGCTCGCATCCCAATGACGAATGAAGGAACGATCTCGACTCATAAAGCAGGATAAGCCTCCACAGATCACGAATTGCTTAAGGCACGAAAGTTGTTGTGGGAAGGATGTGTTGTTTCCTGGCTCATGTCGGGGACAAGGGAGCCGAAGAACTAAAACTTAAAAATACCCCCGTGATCGGAGAATATCCTGAAGTCTTCCTCGAAGACTAGCCAGAATTATCTCCTCAACGACAAGTCGAATGTTTGCATCGATTTGATTCCAGGCGTCGCGCCTGTAGTCAATGCACCCTGAGCAACTTACACCTTCGGAAATGCAAGGATTGACAGTGAAGTTCTAGCAGTGGATAGAGAAGGAAGATAACAGACCAAGATGTCCCTTTTGGGTAACCCCATTTCTGCTCGTCAAAAAGAAGGATGATGATTTTCAAATAAACATCAACTACCAGGAGCCGAACGAGCTAACGCACGAGAGTCGGTGACTCTTACTAAGGATTAACGAATCTCTTACATAACTGACTATGAGGACCCAACTACTACTACATGACGGATCGATGATCAAGTAGCTGTAAATTCCGGAAGAAAGTGTACCAGGGAAATTGTGGGACAATGACTTGTTTTAAACGTGCACATGAATAGTGCTTCCTACACAATGTACAAACCGGATCCACACGAGATACGAAATCTGGAGAATCTAGAAAACTTATATCTAGGACCTTTGGGAACCCAGGACCAAACTCGTAAGGGTTTTACTTAAGAACCATATCTGTCAACTTAATCAAACATCATTAACTTGACAAATTTGACATTGCAGTTAACAAAACCGAAAGTACTTAAATTTTCTTCCGTGAAGTCTTCACTTTTACTTCTAACGAGTAGATATTTGCATTTCTACTCCCCTCAAAGTAGTTGCATCACGTTGATTTCCTTCGCTGAGAGCGAACACACGTTTGTTTCGATACTTGGTCGTTTCTTCATTTTAGCAAGTACTCATTGTTTCAGTACTCGGAAACTTATAAATAACCCATGCACCTTTTGCTACGCATGCGGTTTCATTTCGAAAAAACGCTGCATTAAAATTCAAATATTACGTTGCTAAATCTAATTACTGGTTTGTGATTCGAGTAACCTACGTATTGAAATTATTGGCCCTTTTGCTATCAAGTCAACACACTCTCTTGAAACTTCTTTTATTACAAATTACATTCATGGTTTATTTTGTACCATGCCAATACTTCCTTTGTTGATGCGTATGTTTATTGCCGGGTTACACCGAGATTAAGTTCGATTGCTTGAACTTATCCACTTCGCATGTCCAGTTTCAGACATCATATGATGTATTGAGAGCATCATATTCGAATATTTTCGCAAAGATCTTTTCATTTCGAGTCATAGTAGATTCGGTTGGTCTATGACTCCACTAAGTCGTTGATTGATTCCGATACCTTGCAGTGATACTTTCACAGAATTGAAGCTTGCGCTAATTGGGTTACTCATTTCATACACGGATTTAATTGCCTATTTATTTGTTAACAATCCATTTTGATATCCACGATCGAAGCAGTCTTAACACAATTGTGTGTTGAGGGAATGGTACATATATTCATTTCATAAGCACAAATGTACCTCCTAACGATTCTTTCGTTGTCAATCAAATGCCTTACAGTACTTAATATTTTTTTTTCATCTTCGATTAAAACAGTGGCTCTTTGATGATTCTGTATTCAACCAAAAACTTTATGACATTGTGTAAATCAAATCTTCCGGCTTGTTTCGGTACACTCTCATCTGATCTCAAACACGTAGAACTTGTTCAGTCACCGCTATTATGGAATTATGTCATTGCGACACCTTGTGGTGTCATTACGAACTGGTAGCTTGTGCTAATCATGGTCAACCGTTTCACACAGGACTACATATACTTTTGCTTGACTCGTCATTCAAACATTTCTGATGCAACTACTAATTAAGGCAAGGATACCCCAGATTCGCTTGTTTTTCACTCAGCGTATTCTCGCAATTCAAAATTTTCAACTCACTAAACTTCACCATTCATCTACTCGGGAGTTGACAGATCATTTTACTATTTCATTTGAGTTGTTGATTTTGAATTCATATAGCGGGTGCTATGTTTCGTGAAAGCTCGTTTACATATTGCGATCGACTGTTTGCGGATCTTATTAGTCAAAACTCCTCTTTTGTGGAACCCCCTACTAGCGGGTTGCACCAGACTATACGACAAGTACGTCTTGAACCTTTGACATCAACTGCTATGAGCACACACCTTCTAACCCTAGGATTCGGGTTGAGATATATTCTTGGACTCACCAAATGTGAGTAAGGTTTGATTCGGTTTGATGATTATCTACCTCGATATTATTTATATGCATACACGTGTGACGAAACCATAAGGGGTTAAGGTAGTACAAATTTCGAGGACGAAATTTTCTTAACGGGGGGAGAATGTGACAACTCTAGAAATTACAGGTATCCGTACAATTAATTTATATTTAATTAGTGCTTAATTGCTGTGCTTGATTACAATTACGAATAAACTGCTTTCTGTTTTCTGATACATACATATTCATGCATCATACCTTATTACTGTCACTTCATTTATTACACACAAAACTATAGTGACAAACTTGATGCACAAAAGCACAGTCAGCACACTGAGCGGATAACCCAGAAAACATGCTGACAATACCAGCACCTAAGCAGACATTGTTCTGAGGCCAGTATGAGCCGGGAGTAGGTTACTACACTAGTAGGGATTGTAGGGAGGTGAGGATTATAAAACTGCGTCACTAAATGATAGTTATAGTGCCGGAAAGTGCCTAGAACATGCTTTGATTACAAAATTCTGCACTTTGTACACAAATTCAGCATTTAACATAACTAGTAAAGTGCAAAAACATGGAAAAATAATACTAGCCACTTTCCAAAGTGTCGGGAATTTATTGTGTCACTAAAAACACTATAAAAGACACTTTAATTACTTATTTAGCACTTTAACGGATCAGTATCCAACCGAACAACCGGACTTTACCCGGAACATAAAAATATTGTCAATGACATTGTTTACACTTTTCTGAGCTAGTTAGGGACCCCGAACACCCTAACACCCGTTATATTAAATGACACACATGAATGCACTAACTAAGTTCTTTTGGATTTCAACTAAACACCTAACTATATCATCCAAATCTAACTATATACCCCCCATCCAATCGGTTCCCCATGTGGGGACACCCTCCACCAAATTTTGATTATTCTATTAGATGTTGTCTAATATCTTCATGGCACATTACGTAATGGTTAAACACACATGATGGTTTATAAATGTGCATAATGGTTAACTCTTCTCTTACATCAAACACTTCACCAACAACTTTCTCTCCTCTCCCTTCACACCACCAATCGGCCGCCACCCTCCCACCATCAACCACCCACTTTCAAGTCTCTTACATACAATCCACATACATCTAGAGGTGCAAGGGATCATACAAGCAAGCTTGGAGTGTTCGGAAGCTCAAGGACCTCTCTCTTTTTCTTTTAACCACCACATTTCTTCACTTGAACTCTCCTAGCTTTGTGCTAGTGGTAAGCACTTAGATCCTTGTATTTTACTTGTTATTTAAGTGGTTAATGATGTTTAAAGATAAAAAAACATAAGAACTCTAAGAACTTAAACAAGACTCGAAACATAAGGGAGGAAGAATGGTTAGAGTAAGGAAGTATTGTTAAGATAATGAAGTAATCATGATAAATCTGAGTAATACAAACCATAATCTGCTGTAAATAACTTGTGTTATGAGATAAATCGTATTAGAAAGGATGACGGTCGTATGTGTGTGTTTCAGTAACATTTAACCTTTAAACAGCATGCTGATTTGCACTTTCAGCCGACTTTAACTGGCTGTAAACAGGTAATAACTTAACGAAAAATGTATTTTCTGAAGTCTGGATTTATGTATTATGAAATACGGTTCCAATGGCACTGGAATCATAATTTTTGGACTTCGTTTACTATTTTTAAAGCGTCATTTTGTAACAGCAGCTAGAGCTGCATTTTTACTGCTGAAAATGTGCGTCCTGTTTTCAGTCATAACCTGATATCTGTGTAGGATTAGATCATAAAATTTATACTGTAGATGGTCACTGTTGTCGCCGTGATCCTCCAACTGGAATTACATCAAACGGACTTACAATAAATTTTAGATGAATTATTCCGTGGACTGCGGTCAGAAAAAGATGAATCTGACTTCAGTCCGGAAAATGATTTTCTATTAAATATTGGTGATGATTTTGAACCCCGATATTTTTACACAATAATATTTGGATCGAATAAGACATTCTGTAAAAATTTGGGAATTTTTGGAATAAGATAACTATTTTATTAAAATACCCGAAAACAGCCCAGTTTTGTGTATTAAAGCTGAATCGATATAAGTGGTATTTTGCATGCCTAAATGTCGGGTTGGTTATTTGAAAGCGATCTAACGTGTTATATGTTAAAGAAAATGATACGCTAGTAAGCGTGGACGCCTCCATTTACAAAGGAAACTCTGGCGAATTTTTCTAAAATTCCAATACTTAGAAAATATTTTTCTAAACAAGTGTTACTAGTATATCTTATAACTTGTGTTTCAAATACAAACTTCGCCATAAATTTTGTTACGAAATACAAAGTATCGGAGGTTGGTTTTTGCAAATAAAAATGGGTAAACATATATTTAGAATATATATTTTATGCTGAGACATTTGTGTGATTGTTTGTTATTTTGTGTACTAGATATATATTATTTTTAGGGTAAAAATAATATAACTTGAAAATACCATGAAAGTACGATTCCAAAATAATACCAACGCTCTCACAAAAATAATTATTTAAGTTATACAAGTAATGTTATATTACGAAACGTTGGAACTTAACTTACGAAATTTTTCAGAAAGTCCCTTTACACATATGCTTTTGGTGGAATATTATTTTGGAAATCAAGGAAGTAAAAATATATTATTTTTGGGAAAAATACATATATTTTGGAAATAAGTTATTTTGGACAAATGAGTTAAGTATATTTTCTAAGTGGGACTTAAAATGTATTTTCGGAATTATAATGCATACACGTATTAAAAAAACCCCCATCCTTGGGAAGAAAATACGAATACGAATACTTGAGAAGCATTAATACGGAAATATTGTATAAACAATTATTCCAAAACTAAACATAACTATTATAACTTGGAATAATACCAGAAACGTAACCCAAAAACACAATACTAAGACAAGGCACGACCCGTTCGTCTAATAGACATTAGTACACTGTAGGTAGTCGTGTTGGCTGAGGAGACTTGGGTTACACATACTGAAGACGCAATACTGTGAGTTCATGTCCCCCTTTTCTCTTAACTGTTTTCAGTTTTTATACTTCGGGGGTGGAATACATGTTACCGCAATCACGGATACTTTTATACATGGTATGGTTAGCTTAAGGAGGGTTTACTGCTTAGATCATGTGAGTGGGTAGGCTGAAACTAGAGGCCATTAATCCTCATTGTAGGACCAAGGGTCATTAGAGGTAGATCTATCTGGGTGTAGCGAGCCCAACCCCTGAGTCCGCTGAATGAACCAGGTGGTGACTTTGAGCCCGACGCAAAAATCTGCTAGGTTTGAGTCTTCCTACAGCACTTCACAAATATCATTGGCTTTGTAACCCAATGGTGATCTCTTTTTCCTTAATTGCTACATACCAGGGACTTTTATACATACTTACAACATTTTTAAATGTTTGTACATACTCACTTACACATGAACTCGCTCAACTTTATGTTGATTTTTCAAACTACATGTATTTCAGGGAACTAATGGATCTGGCACGGTATGCACATATTTTCAAACTGCGTATGAATAAAGATGTTATTCAAGTCATTAGGGCTTAGGAGACGTATCTTAATCCTGGACGAGATACGTGGTCCTAAACTCGGGTTTGATTTAAAATCTTTTGTTGAGTCTTTTTGAACTCCTTAAAACATGTTATAGTTTGGAACTTGAATTTGGTAACGACATTTCAAAACAATTATGTTGTACTATTTTTAAACTTAAGTTAATGGATGTACATCTGCTGGTTTTATCATATAGTATTGTTATGATTGTTGCTATGGTATTAAGAAGTCACACCAAATGATCCACGCTTCCGCAAAAGCCAGGGTGTGACAGTATTAGGTTTAATGATGTGATATAATCCTATTGGATGATTGTGTGGGTACTTGTGGATTTCTAGCAGAGTGTCCCCTCCACCATGAGTTGTGTGATAAATCATGGATTACCCTAGATATCTATTAAAGGGACACCGTGGTAATCATAATTTTAAAGTTCTAAAAAGAATAACGTTTTTTTAGAACGATGAATATCTTTAATCATGTTACTTGTGAGACTTGAACAAGTGATATTGATGTGTGCGGTGTGTTATATATTTTTAAGTATATTTTAAGCCCTTTTTAACACTTTATTCAAGTTTTAAATTTATAAAACACGATATTTACTAACACTATACACACATATGGGCAAGTGCACCCATTGTGAGCGTAGTATAGTGTTGGTAAGATACCGAGGTCACCCAAGGACACAAGAGCTTTTAGTACCGGTTTATCCTCAACGTCTAATCAAATAAAAAATTTAGAAAAAGGTTTTTAAACAAGAAAATAAAACTAACTAAAAATGTTGAAAATAAAAATAAAAAAAATAAAAACAGATATACAAGATGAATCACTTGGATCCGACTCGCCTTTAGTGTAACATTTGATTTTTTCCGCACTTTTGCACTTTTTAAGGGATTATCTTAGTTATAGTAGTAGGCCCCTCTTTTGAAGGTGACGTTACCCTCAACCCAGTAGTTTGAGTCAGCAAGGATACAATCCTAAAGGGTTGGATTATTGAAAGATAATTAATTAAGTTATTAATGCATATTGTGGTAGGCCCCTCTTTTGAAGGTGACGTTACCCTCGGCTAAGTAGTTTGAGTCAACTGGGATACAATCCTAAATAACCGGGTTAAAGTTTTCATAGTAGTTTACATATAAGGGGATCAAGGAGTTTGGACCCCCGCCATCCAATACTAGTGGGTATTGAAGGAGGTCCTACTAAACTTGACCTAGGTCCTTGCAGGATCTATACACTGAACAAGGCAAGACGCTTACCAAACCATTCCCTTTACCCCCGACCAGGTAGCCAACATATCTACATATAGACCGTGGAGATATGAATGGTGAAAATCTTTGTAAGGACCTGCAAAAAATGTCCAAAAACGACCCGTAAGTGAAAACCCGGACCCCTGAAACCCTAATGTGCATGAAAAACCAAGAAAACAAGAATTTTGAGTTTCAGGCGGGCCACGTAAAACGTAAGCTTAGGCTTACGCGGGCCGCGTCAAAGTAAAGTTGACCGGATAAGCTTTCCAGGCCACGTGTCGCACACGTGGCAGACCTACCTGTGACACACAAGCCCTACACGTAGACTAGGGGCCCTCGCGGGCCGCGTAAGATTCATGTTAAGGTTTACGCGGGCCGCGTAAAACCTAAAAATCAGCTATAAGTAGCCTGTGCATGGGACTTGCTTCTGTATTCGAAAATTTCATTTCAAAACGTCCATATTCTGCTGAAAACGTGTATTAAGGGGGTCACGACGCTGCTACGATACATGGTATTAACTCGATCACTGCTACGATACAATGTCCGATCGATTGAAACTGATCCGATGGATGTTTAAGTGCTGCCTGTAATTGGGCCATGCTTTGTCATTCGTCATGAGGGTTTTGATTTCGTGAGTTTATCGTAAAGAGTTGTATTAAGTTACTGACCTAGTTTCGTGTGCATTGTTGTTTAAATTAGGTTATCAGGCTTATCAGTAGGCTAAACTCTGCCCAACTAAACTTGCAATGTGAGTCATTCTCTTTTTATCAACAATGTTTTACAATACTCAAATCATTTTCAAAGTTATAATTACAGGGATTAAGTCTTGGTTATCTTGAATCACTGGCAAGTGGGGTATTGTGCACATTACTAATTTCTCACGGTTAGGATAACAAACCTAACAGTGATAATCATCACTATTTGGGTGAAAGGACCCAAAAGTGGTATGACCATCGTCACCAGGGTGTGACACGACGCCAAGTAAAAATAAGATAGTAGCCATTGTAATCGCTCTTATGCTGTAATCTATAACTAATGTGTCGATTTATATAACCTGAATGACTCGCCAGTATTTCCCCGCTGATAAAATATTTTTAAAACATGTTTCAGGTGATTTATTGTGAATCAAGGAAAACGTGCTACGGAGCACTAACAAGCTTGAAGTGGTGGCTCAGTAAAATAAATAAACATGTTTTGGAAAACAAGGGATTTCCTCGTGAAATTTCCTTTATTGTAAATGATGGGGTTTGTCCAAATTTGTGAAATAAAATAATTGGGCATTTTCAAGTTTTAAAAGATCCTGTTAAACTTCCGCTGTCAAACCAAATAATAAATACCACGGGTTTTCTGTCCCGCGGCTCCTAGACCGGGTCACTCCGGGACGGGGTCGTGACAGAAAAATGTGGTATCAGAGCCACTGATTTAAGCCAATTAAGTATTTAGAAATACTTAATTTTTCTGATTGCCATTCTGTGATTCTGTGAAAATTTAATTTACAAAATTTTAACTTAGAATTTTGTGTGTTTCTTCATGTATGCTAACAACATGAATGAACTATCAGAAGCACTTCAAAACTTTACTATCCATACCACCGATAGGGATACCACAGGAAACCCATCTGGCTATCTGGTGGATACGGAGAAACCACTGACCTTCCAGGCCCAGAACCAGGAGAAACCAAAGCTGAAAAAGAGAAGAAGACTCGTAGGCTGGAGGCGTATGCGTAGGAAGAAACCAGCGGCACAGAAAGTTATAAAGACTGAGGATCCGAAGGATAAAGGAAAAGAGATCGGGGAAAATTCTGGGCAAGCCCAGGAAATGCCACTATGGGAGGAGCTGGATCGCAAACTGGTAAATTGTGACCTCATTAGACCTGCTAATGAAAACCTCTTCAATTATCCCATTGAATCCCAACTCACAGTTAATTTGGAACCGGCTATCCCAGATCCCATTGTCAACCCCCGACCTCTAGGAGAACTGGAAGAATGGTGGACCAACGACTGGCAATTTCAGAATCTCTTAAATAACCCTAACACCTTTTCCCCCAGTTTGACCCTGAACCTGCACTAAACCCACCTATGAGCGTAGAAAACTTGGCTGAGCTCCGTCACTACGGCGAGGAACTGGTGGATGCAGGAAATAGAATTAGGGAAGTGGGAGAACAGATCTCCTGGAAGTACGACGAGAGGGAACATCGTTTCTGAGATGCCAGCAGACGGTGGTGGTGTGATGGTGTGGTTATGTGTTTAATAATAATAATAAATAATAAAAATATAATCATGTAAAATAACTTAAAATGAAAATTTGTAATATATCTGGTGTGTACGGATGCATACTAAAATATATATATAAAAATATGGAAGTCGCAAAGTCGACAATTTTGGCTAAACGTGTTGATGTGATTATGTGCGATTATTTTATTATGTTTGGTTGTTATTTATTTATTATTTTTTTTGCTAATCACTTATATATATTAATTACCAGATGGAACACGCTGGTAATGAACCAGTTAACGAAGTTAACCAATCCGAGCAAAACAATGAAGATCACTTTCTTAATAGGCAAGATATAGAAAACATCGTTGCTCAAGGAATAGCCAATGCTATTCCAGCAATCCTTGCTGCTGCTCGAAATCCAGTTGAACCTCCACCCAGCAAACGTACTCGTGATGACAACATCAGTAATAGTGTAAATGGAGACGGTAACAATAATAATAATGATGATGTGATGCAAGCCCCATTTCTTAAGAAAATGAAAGCTGCAACGCCTGGTTGCACTTACAAGGAATTTCTTGCCTGTAAACCAATCGAATTTGCAGACAATGAAGGGGCAACTGCAGCACTACGTTGGTTAGAGAAAACCGAAGCAGTAATTAAAATAAGTAAATGTGCTGAGGAAGACAAAGTCATGTACGCATCGCATCTTTTTAAAGAAGGGGCACTAGAATGGTGGAACACAGTATTACAAGCCAAGGGAAGCGATGAGGCTTATGCTATGAATTGGGAAGAATTTAAGAGACTAGTAGAAAGAAAATTATGTCCCGAATATGAAAAGGAACAAATGACAAACAAGTTCCTAAACCACCGGATGGTGGATGTTGATTGTCGAGGGTATACTTCGACATTCTTTGAATATGCCAGAATTGTGCCAACCCTGGCCTCGCCAGAACCGGTACTTATTTCTCGCTATATTTGGGGTTTAATTAGCGAAATTCGGGACATCGTCAAAGCCGTAAGACCCCGCACGATTGACGATGCGGTGAAATTAGCCAACACCTTGACCGACGGACTGGTACGTACAAGAGAAGAAAATCGGAAGAAGGAAGTGGCCCAAAAGATTACCCAAGGATTCCGTGTGGGTAATAGTAGTAATTTCAAGAAAAAGGGAACCGGGCAATCTTCCACTGCTCCATTTTGCAGTACCTGTAAAAGAAAGCATTTCGGAAGATGCAAAGGATATTGCAATTTCTGCAAAATTCCAGGGCATCAAGAAGAAGATTGCAGGAGGAAGAAATCAACAATCTGCTTCAACTGTGGAGAAGCTGGACATTTTAGACCAGACTGCCCTAAATTGGTCAAACCGGCAGATAACAAAGCCAAACCTGCAGAAGGAACACCAAGAAAAATGCAAGAGCCTTCCAGTTGACTACCCAAGAAGCAGAGCTAATCCCTGATGTAATAGCTGGTACGTTCCTAGTTCACGACGTTTATGCGAAAGTATTATTTGACTCTGGTGCAAACCAAAGTTTTATAAATACTTCTTTCTGCCAAGAACGACCCGTAAGTGAAAACCCGGACCCCTGAAACCCAAATGTGCATGAAAAACCAAGAAAACAAGAATTTTGAGTTTCAGGCGGGCCGCGTAAAACGTAAGCTTAGGCTTATGCGGGCCGCGTCAAAGTAAAGTTGACCGGATAAGCGTTCCAGGCCACGTGTCGCACACGCGGCAGACTTACCTGTGACACACAAGCCCTACACGTAGACTAGAGGCCCTCGCGGGCCGCGTAAGATTCATGTTAAGGTTTATGCGGGCCGCGTAAAACCTAAAAATCAGCTATAAGTAGCCTGTGCATGGGACTTGCTTCTGTATTAAAAAATTTCATCTCAAAACGTCCATATTCTGCTGAAAACGAGTATTAAGGGGGTCACGACGCTGCTACGATACAGGGTATTAACTCGATAACTGCTACGATACAATGTCCGATCGATTGAAACTGATCCGATGGATGTTTAAGTGCTGCCCGTAATTGGGCCATGCTTTGTCATTCGTCATGAGGGTTTTGATTTCGTGAGTTTATCGTAAAGAGTTGTATTAAGTTACTGACCTAGTTTCGTGTGCATTGTTGTTTAAATTAGGTTATCAGGCTTATCGGTAGGCTAAACTCTGCCCAACTAAACTTGCAATGTGAGTCATTCTCTTTTTATCAACAATGTTTTACAATACTCAAATCATTTTCAAAGTTATATTTACAGGGATTAAGTCTTGGTTATCTTGAATCACTGGCAAGTGGGGTATTGTGCACATTACTAATTTCTCACGGTTAGGATAACAAACCTAACAGTGATAATCATCACTATTTGGGTGAAAGGACCCAAAAGTGGTATGACCATCGTCACCAGGGTGTGACACGGCGCCAAGTAAAAATAAGATAGGAGCCATTGTAATCGATCTTATGCTGTAATCTATAACTAATGTGTTGATTTATATAACCTGAATGACTCGCCAGTATTTCCCCGCTGATAAAATATTTTTAAAACATGTTTCAGGTGATTTATTGTGAATCCAGAAAAACGTGCTACGCAGCACTAACAAACTTGAAGTGGTGGCTCAGTAAAATAAATAAACATGTTTTTTAAAACAAGGGATTTCCTCGTGAAATTTCCTTTATTGTAAATGATGGGGTTTGTCCCAATTTGTGAAATAAAATAATTGGGCATTTTCAAGTTTTAAAAGATCCTGTTAAACTTCCGCTGTCAAACCAAATAATAAATACCACGGGTTTTCTGTCCCGCGGCTCCTGGACCTGGTCACACCGGGACGGGGGCCGTGACAATCTTTTATTTTATATAGACAGTAAAATAATGCCAAGACACCACGGACAAATGATAAGGAAGATTCACCTTCAACATAAGAAACTAGTTATTAAAGTCATTAATACATAACCAAATAAAAATTGCGAAAAGATTAAAAATAAAAATTATTACACTAAATGCTTGTCTTCACCAAGTGATGTAAGAGACTTAGGCAAACATGGCCTTTGATTGTCAAGAACTCTTACGATCAATCTTGGATCCCGAGACTACTCACACACTCTATGATGGATGATGGTAGTGGATGTGGGTTGTGATGGTGGTGGTGGGTGGGTGAAGTGTGAGAGAGGTGGTTTGCCAAGGGATGATTTGCAAGTGAGCCAAGCACCCCTATTTATAGCCTGCACAGAAGCCCGGACACGGCCCCGTGTCCATTGGGCACGGCCCCGTGTCCACCCATCTTCTCTTTCTTCATTAATTGCAGTTTGTCTGCATTAGTTGACCACGCCCCTGTGTCCGCTGAGCACGACCCCGTGTGCATAAGCATATCTGTACTATCAAGTTTGCCTAGATTATGCGAATCTTAGCGTTGACCACGACCCCTTTTCTGCAGACACTTGGGCACGCCCCCGTGCTCACTGAGCACGGGGCGTGTTCAGCCTTCTGATGTCTTGTTTTTGTTTTTGTTTGGGAAGATGCTGTCGGGGGGTCGGGCATGCCACGTTTATTCCTTTTCTTGTATTATTGTTAGATTTGGCTGCTTTTTTGCTTCTTTTGTTCATTTAAGCTCATTTAACCCTGAAAATACAAAAGGAAGATAAAAGCATACTTTTCCGACATTAGTACTAAAAAATGGTTAGTTTTATGCCTCATTTGATGTAATTTATATGTTGCATTTTGTACACATCAAATACCCCCACACTTGAATCTTTGCTTGTCCTCAAGCAAAACTCTTTATTTTATGGCTTACACACCCAAATGGAATGGGTATAGGAGAAGGTTTTGGGCTTGTCATAGAGTGTCGGGATTCTAAGATTCTTTATTAGGTTTTATTTTTTACTTTATTTACAATTCTATTCGTTATGATTTATTTAAATAATACATAAGAGAAATTATTTATTTGGGCATAACATGCCTCCTTAAAATTCCATTTATATACAAGTTCACATACCTCACGGGGGATCACTCAACACTCGGCCGAAAATGTATTTTTGTGAAACACTCGAGAACGGCATGGAACTTACTTCTACCATATGCTTGCCAAGCAATCAATCATCCTCCTTTTTAACTATAAACCTTTGTAAATATCAAGAGGACTTTGGGGAAGGGTTAGGCTCAGGTTAAAGGTAGGTGGTTGGGTTAGTGGTTAGTAGAAAAGGGCGAAAGGCGTAAAAAGTGTCGGTTTTCGTAAAACATTTTGTTTTTGTGACTTTTTATTTTGATGAAGCATTATTCAAACAAGCCTTCTTTTGAGGAGCTTTGTTTGTTTACTGCTAACTTCATTTTTATTTTCTTCTTTATAAAGTTTTTTTTTATAAGGAAGTCACAAGAAAACCGAGCTTTGTTACTAAAATAAAGGGTTTAAAATGAAAAAGGGTTTTGGTGGGTAAAAGGGTGTTTGTTTTGGGTTTAGAAATGAAAAGGTTTCGGCTCAAAGAGGTTAACTAGGGGGATTTTGGGTAGGTGGTAAAAAAAAGGAAAAATAATGGTGCTGAAATAAAAAGGTTAGTCCTAATGCCTCCATCATTTACTTACTTGGGTTTAAGTTGGTAAGGACCGGGAATGTATCGTCGTGGCAAGTTCTAGAGTCGTAAGAAACCAAGCGGCTATTCACATAAGAAACGAAAAAATGAGCATTTAGTTTAAAGATGTGTATTTGTTTGCTCAATAAATGCTCAAAACTCACTTTTTGTGGGAATGGGTTTTTATGTGATCAAGTATATATAATCAAATTTTAACTAGATTTGTCATGTCTTTTCATAATTTTCTTATGTTTGTTCTTTTTATCACGACGCTATCGGTTGTAAATTTATAAAAGTATAACCTTTTTAGAACTTGTTATTCCCAAATTAAACCAAGACAAGTAAGTAAAAAAAATGAATTTTTTTTTGAAAAATTTGGGGTGTTTAGCGGTTCCAATAGAGTTTTGTGCAAGACTTATATTTAGGACTTGCAAAATTCAAGGTTTTATCATCCCCCCCACACTTAAATTACACATTGTCCTCAATGTGTCCCAAAAATAAGTTTTTTTGGTTGATTAAAATGTGTAAAAGTGGGTTAAAAACAAGATTTTATGTTACTGGGTGGCTAAACACGGGGTGTGTTGGGCTGAGCACGGCCCCGTGATCAGACTGTCAGTACCTAAAATAAACAGAAGGCTGGGCACGGGGGCGTGTTCAGCGAACACGGCGCCGTGTCCAGTTACCTGAACTGGGTGTGTTGGGTTGAGCACGGCCCCGTGCTGAACTTGCTGTAATGAAGAAAAATTGTCGGGAGGCTCTGTTTTTGTGCATGGGGTGTGGGTTCAAGTTTCCCTTAGTAACCTTCACCATTTCGAGTGTGCTTTATTCCTGAAAATTAAAACTAAACTAGAAAACATAAAAGTTAAACTAATCTAAAACTAAGGATAGTTCCGCGGAATGCCTCCGTGGTGCGCCACGTTTATAAGGGTCCTTGGCTAGACTCACCTCATCGGGTGGTTCTGGCTCATCTTCAATTAGGGGGTCGTTATTGTCGATTGGATATTTCATTGATCGTTCAAGATCGACACATCTTTTGAAGGACCCTAATTGAATGGGTAAGTTGTTTTTCTTCCGATTAATCAAAGCTTCTTGGGTTTTTACAAAAGGTCGTCCCAACACTAGTGGAGCGTCATCAAGGATGACGAAGTCGGTTGGGATTACCATTTGATTTGCTTGGACTAACACATCTTCAACTATCCCCATTGATTTTATTGTTTTCCGATTAGATAGAAAAATGGGTATTTGAAGTGGAGAGAAATCACCAATACTTAATTTTTCAAAAATGTAGTTTGGCATTATATTAACACAAAGATCTTTATCAATTGTGATATTACTAATAAAGGAATTTTGAAAAAAACATGGAACCGGTGTAATGTTAGTTTCAAATGGGTCTTCTTTTATTAGCGTAGCTAGATCATTTGTTAACTTAATGCTTACCGTTTCGTCAATTTTAGTGTTAGTGTTTAACTCTTTTAAAAACTTAGCATGAGTGGACATTAAACAATGATTTTCGAAAGAAGGTGATAAGAGATTAATTTCTTTAAAATTGGGCTCTTCTTGAGTTTTAACGTTGTCGGACTCACCTTTTTCGTTGTCTAACTCATGTGTCGGTTTTTCACTTACTTGTTCTTCCATTTTTACCTCTTCAACTATCTCTTCTTTATTACAAGTTAATTCTTCCCTTGCGCGGGATTACTCTTCCCTTGCGCGGGCTTCTTTTATATAGCGCTCGATAGTTTTAAGGTGTTCTATTATCTTTTCGGCTACGGGTGAGATAGTTGGTGGTTCGTCAAAGTGTGTTAAATAAGTATCATCAAAGCTTGAATTCGGAAGTTCGATCCTTGGTTGCTCATAGTACTCATGTGAGGCAGATGGTTCATACCATTTTTCCTCATTGTAAGTATATGATGGATAAGGATCGTAACTTGGTTCTTCATAATACTCATATGAGGTGGGTTGTTCACGCCATGGTTCCTCATAGTAAGTATATGAAGGTGAAGGCTCATAACTTGGCTCCTCAAAGTATGAGTAAGAAGGCTCATACCTTGGTTCATCAAGATATGAGTATGAGGGAGAAGGTTCATACCTTGGTTCTTCGTAGTACGTATATGAAGGAGAAGGTTCATACCTCGGATCTTCATAGTATGTATATGAAGTGGTTGGCTCATACCTAGGTTCCTCATAGTATGTGTACGCAGGGGATGGTTCAAAGAGGTCACAATATTGTACCGAATGAGGATTACCACAAATGGTACAATACTCTTCTTTATAACCATCCTCCTCATAGTGGTAGTTGTAATCTCCTGAGTATTGATCCATAAGAATCACTCAGCAGACCACAACAGAGTCTCGGGACCAGAAAACAAAAATAAAAACAAAAACTGAGGCTGAGCACGGCCCCGTGTTCAAATTCTGTATATGGGAGTTTTAGAAAATGTAACTGGTTTTGTGCAGCACGGGGGTGTGTTTAGCGAGCACGACCCCGTGTTCAGACTCTGTAGCTGGGAGTTTGTAAAAAAAATATGCAGCACGTCCCCGTGTTCAGTCTACTATAATGCAAAAACTACTAAAAAAATGTAAAAATGCGCGCTGTTTTAAAAAGTTTTGAAAAACTAATTAGGCCGTCGATTTTAAACTTTCTTAAAATCCTTGTGTCCCCGGCAGCGGCGCCAAAAACTTGATGTGTGCGGTGTGTTATATATTTTTAAGTATATTTTAAGCCCTTTTTAACACTTTATTCAAGTTTTAAATTTATAAAACATGATATTTACTAACACTAAACACACATATGGGCAAGTGCACCCATCGTGAGCGTAGTATAGTGTGGGTAAGATACCGATGTCGTCCAAGGACACAAGAGCTTTTAGTACCGATTTATCCTCAACGTCTAATCAAATCAAAAATTTAGAAAAATGTTTTTAAACAAGAAAATAAAACTAACTAAAAATGCTAAAAATATAAATAAAAAAAATAAAAACAGATAGACAAGATGAATTACTTGGATCCGACTCGCCTTTAGTGTAACCTTTGATTATTTCCGCACTTTTGCACTTTTTAAGAGGTTATCTTAGTTATAGTAGTAGGCCCCTCTTTTGAAGGTGACGTTACCCTCAAGCCAGTAGTTTGAGTCAGCAAGGATACAATCCTGAAGGGTTGGATTATTGAAAGATAATTAATTAAGTTATTAATGCATATTGTGGTAGGCCCCTCTTTTGAAGGTGACGTTACCCTCGGCTAAGTAGTTTGAGTCAGCAGAGATACAATCCTAAATAGCCGGGTTAAAGTTTTAATAGTAGTTTACATATGAGGGGATCAAGGAGTTTGGACCCCCGCCATCCAATACCAGTGGGTATTGAAGGAGGTCCTACTAAACTTGACCCAGGTCCTTGCAGGATCTATACACTGAACAAGGCAAGACGCTTACCAAACCATTCCCTTAACCCCCCGACCTGGTAGCCAACATATCTCCATATAGACCGTGGAGATATGAATGGTGAAAATCTTTTATTTTATAAAGATAGTAAAATAATGCCAAGACACCACGGACAAATGATAAGGAAGATTCACATTCAACATAAGACACTAGTTATTAAAGTCATTAATACATAACCACATAAAAAGTGCGAAAAGATTAAAAATAAAAAGTATTACACTAAATGCTTGTCTTCAGCAAGTGATGTAAGAGACTTAGGCAAACATGGGCTTTGATTGTCAAGAACTCTTATGATCAATCTTGGATCCCGAGACTACTCACACACTCTATGATGGATGATGGATGATGGTGGTGGATGTGGGTTGTGATGGTGGTGGTGGGTGGGTGAAGTGTGAGAGAGGTGGTTTGCCAAGGGATGATTTGCAAGTGAGCCAAACACCCCTATTTATAGCCTGCACAGAAGCCCGGACACGGCACCGTGTCCATTGGGCACGGCCCCGTGTCCACCATCTTCTCTTTCTTCATTAATTGCAGTTTGTCTGCATTAGTTGACCACGCCCCCGTGTCTGCTGGGCACGACCCCGTGTGCAGAAGCGTATCGGTACTATCAATATTTGCCTAGATTCTGCGAATCTTAGCGTTGACCACGGCCCCGTGTCCACTGGCCACGCCCCCGTGTTGGGAAATAGAAACTTCTACAGCTTTGTCTTTTCTGCAGACACTTGGGCACGCCCCCGTGCTCACTGAACACGGGGCGTATTCAGCCTTCTGATGTCTTGTTTTTGCTTGGGAAAATGTTGTCCGGGGGTCGGGCATGCAATGTTTATTCCTTTTCTTGTATTATTGTTAGATTTGGCTGCATTTTTGTTTCTTTTGTTCATTTAACCTTGAAAATACAAAAGGAAGACAAAAGCATACTTTTTCAATATTAGTACTAAAAAATGGTTAGTTTTATGCATCATTTGATGTAATTTATATGTTGCATTTTGTACACATCAGATATCCAAATCTTAGATGCCCAAAGGGGATTTGGCTCTGCCATTGGGCCACTAACTCTAGTGCCCATAGAGGCTTTGGCTCTGCTGCGGGTACTTTTGTTTTTTTGGCGCACATTGCGTGGTGGGTAAGCACATGTGTTGGTCCAATTTAAAATGAACATAACTTATAATATGTTTAGAGTTAGGAACCTTAAAATATGGAGGATAATGAAAAACTAGAACGGACATTGTGACAAACAAGCATAGTTGGTTTGCTTGACTCTTGAACCTAAATTCCTTCGTCTGGAATCTCCTTTCCGCATTTTCTCTAATATTCATGGTTCTAACTTATTTCTTTGGATTGTAACAACGTGTACAACATAGAGTTTATTATATAGTCATCTTTTTATCATATAATTATAATCTAGACTGTTACATTTGACTTCTCAAGATTTGACTATTTCTGAAAAAATAGAATTTCCGTGAAAAATGGATTTAACGTGATGTTCTTTTCATTCGTAAAAGTAGGGTTCCTTATAGAGAATAAGTCGATGATCAATAAACTGAGGTAAAAGAGTGTAATTATGATAAACGTAGAGTTGTATGATTGGTAAGATGAAAAATCACGAGTTATTAGTATTTACAACCATAAGATTGATTTTATAAGATAATTTCACCGTCGTGCCTACGGGCGGGTGGGTTACCGGGTTTTCCCCAGAATTGGTGGTGGACTCGGGTTACTCTCGGAGTACTCCGTTTGTCCAGTAGGTGCCCCAAGAGTGCTCGGGATTGAGTTTGTTGGCCGTTCAAAAAAAAAAAAATTAGGTACAACTTATTACATTTAAGGAGTGGTAGAGATGGAACAAAAATACGGAGAGTAGCAAATTTGTCCTAGGCCTTTTAATAAGCCATCTTAAAAATTGTGTAAAATTACCATATTGGCCATCTTGTTTGCTTTATAATGTATTATAGATTATAGATATCCCTTATCAAGATTTTTTAATAGATGCATATCAAAGTGTTATTCAAATAATTTGCAAACGAAAACATATACTAATTCTTAGTGTATACGTGAATAAATATCATTCACATATCTTGCTAATGGTAAAATAATAACATTTGAGTTAAACTCCCTTAAAAAACACTCATATGTATATATTTATTTATATCTCTCAAATCCACAAATAAATCGAAGTTGTCAAAATAAGATTGCACAAACTAAAGACTCATTCTCATTGTTTCAGGAACGGTATGTTAATATGCGAAGAAATAATCACAGAATTTAAACTTGCAAGATTAGGATTAGAGAGAGAATTTCAGACTAAATCATACTTGCGTTAGTTTCAAATGTAAAGATTATAGTATTTATAGGTGGTGAATGGGTATGTATCCCTTTGGTGAATCAACATGTTGGATTGGTATCTAACCACCATAACTACCAATACTTAAGGTTATACGATAATAAAACAAATTAAATCTAACTTAGGTTATAACTAATTTTATGCTAATCTTAAGATTAAATCAAATATTATACTATAGTTGTCATGTTCCTCCACTAATGACATTGCATCAAACTAAAGGATTCTGATGAAAATGTATCTGCGGTTGACACCATGATCATGCCCATGTAGTGATCGTTGGTATAGAGTTCAAAGACAACATCCCCAATATCGGATCGGCGACATCGATCGTCTAACCTTTGGACCAACTTTCAAGAACAAGTCTGATCATCATATAACATGACTGTTGTTATACTGACTTGCTTCAAATTTCATTTGATCCTCCTCAAATAGATCAAAATTGAAGAACTCGTTGATATCAAATTCCTCAACTTCCTCTAGAGGTTGAGAAGAGTAAGGTTGATCCTCTAGAGGCTTAGAAGAATTAGGTTGATCATCATCAATCCAAGTAATCAAGTTTGTATGCATGTGACACTCAGTTGGAAAATTTTGAGCATAACTTGTTGGGGTCATCCATATACTTGAGACACTTGAGTCCAAAAATCCATGATCATGTGAGATGGTCAACATCATCGGTACATTATTTGATGCCATTGATGATGGAGTATAAGGAGGTATTGTGTAGAGTTGATTCATAGGTGGTTCTTCATTAAGACTATAATCAACTAATGAATGCATGTTTGATCCATGATTTAGTTGAAAGTTATCGGTGTGAGTTGGGGGATAGGGATGTTGATCAAATGATTCAAGAATAGGGATATGATGGATGATTTCAGATGAGGAAGATGCTTCATTAGGTTGATTGTTGGATACCAACCACTTCTTCTTTTGCTTTGAGTTCCAGAAGTTTTTGATCTCATTATTTGTTCTACCCGGCATATGTTTTGCAATTTGTGCCCACCTAAAATAAAATAGAAAACATGTAACATTATGTTACAAATCTGGAATGGACTTAATTTAAAAGAATTCCCATATTAAAAATGGAAGTTGCAATATTACTTGTTGCCAATTGATTTTTGGAGGCTATATATAAGACTAATTTCTTCAGTGGTGAAATTTCCATGCTTTATATTTGGATTCAAGTAATTGATCCATCTCAATCGACAACTCTTCCCGCATCTTTTGAGTCCTAATTATATTAACAATTTAATAATCATAAAAAGAAATATAAGTAAGTAATAATAATATAGTAAATAAATAAAAAAATAAAGAAATCATCATATCCATTTAAATCACTTTTAAATGGCAAAATTTTAGAAAGATATATAATAATTAAACACCTAATTAATAATAAGCCAAACAAGATATAACAATTACATCTCTTGTATATACAACATGAAATAAAACACCTAAACATACGAATAATTTTATACAAAATACTAATTTTCTTTGGCGAAAAAATTACCGACGTATAAGCCAAACCCTAATGAAAACTACAAAAGGAAAAGTTTGAGTTCGTCGTAGATCAGTCGGTGATTACCAATTGATTTCCGATGACTAATTAATCTAATTACATTAATAAATTATCAGATTTTACAAGGTTTGTCAATAGTCACTAACTATTACCGAGAGGAATCAGGATTATATTTCGGAAAAGATTTTGTTCCTCTACCCCTTCACTAAAGTATTACCGGCGCTTCGTACCTTCATTGGCACATGGATTTTTCTATCGTTGAGGTCTTGATTTGTGGTGTGTTTATCAAAATGATAAATAAAAAAATTAATGACCAAGAGTTATTACTAATAATTTATCGATAAATAAAAAAATTAATGACCAAGAGTTATTACTAATAATCTACTAATTCTTTTGTAAAATAGACATGTAACAAAAAAGGATGTCTAGCTCGTGACCAAGGCTCTACGATAGAGAGGCCTGACCATGATATAAATAAAGACCAATAAATGTTAAATCTTTTAAACTCTATGAAAATGTTAAAAATGTTGGGGGTGAGAGAGAGACCAGTATGTTCTGGAACGAAGCTCCATTTGACTTGATCATGATTTATAACGTAAGCGAAAAGTGTTTCATCTTCTTCAGTTGACCAAGCACCTAGCTTCACTTTCTGTTTATTACAACATTTATGCTCATGTGCCATCTGTATAAGATATATTAGAAGAAAAATCAGTGAACATACATATACAAACAAATTATCATAAAATCACAAGTATTTTACCCTGTTGCTTCTAAAAACATTGAAATAGAACCTTTATGAGCAATGTAAGTTAGTGATCAAAGCAATGTGTTACAAACAATTGTAGGTTTGTATGTATGAAATAGAACCTTAGTACCTCTTTATATATTGTTGTGTTTTGCCTTTTCATTTATGTATCATTTGGAGTTATGATGAATTGAATGCATCTCGCGACTTTGACCGAAATGACCAAAAAAGAACTTTAAAAATTTATATCCCGTCAACGCTTAAATAATATTAAAAATACAATATATAATCTCATACCAAATTAATCATGTGATGAAATGCAGTGGTGGTTCAAGAATTTATTTTCTAGGGGCAACCAGGGGGTTTGACCGAACTTTTAAGGGGGACCATCGAGATTTTTGCCAACAAAATACATTACCCGCCCCCACCCTTACCACCCTTATATGTGATTCCGCCACCAGTGAAATAGTCACTAGTGTTTTGTGTGTGAATGTAAGTTTTATATTTCTTGTCGTTATGCAATTTACGTTTTTTATGAGGATTTATTGCCTTGAAAATATAATTTGTAATTATTATTTTTGCCGATGCAACTTATTATATATTTATTGTTAATATACCTTACTTTTATTTTCATTTCATTTTATTTAAACTTATATATAAAATGAAACTAATGTCTACTTATGTTACATGCAATTATCTATGTGACCTAAATAATACATTAACAAAAAATACAAATGTAATTAGAAGCGTAAATGGATCATGTTTAGTTGATAAGTTGAACCTGACAAAAAATATATGAAGGTTTGACACGAACATAACATGAACCCTAAAATCATTTCAGGCACGTGACCCCAAATAAAACACGTGTTTTGCTAGATAATACTGATGACGGGGGTAGCCCAAATCTCAATAAAATGACTAATATACATAATAGCTTAAAAGGTTAAAAGGTTGAGAGGTTCAATACGCGCAAACTCAGGAGAACAGTAAAAAGGATAAGCACAGTGTCCGGTCACATCAACGCTTAACGTCTGAACCATTTCTGCACAGACAGAACATGTGCACAGAGAACACCCTTTTGTCCGCAGGTCTAAACCCTTCAACCCCCAAATGGGCAAGTCCCTCACTGTAGCCACGGATCACTGGTCAAAGGCTTCCTCTTATAGAAGATTCTTTCCCTATAAATAACAGCCTCTTGCCATCCATTCCAGCCATTCCAGATCAACTCAGATCACCCTTGATCTCTGATCTTACTTCTCCTCTCTAGAACTTGCTCCATGCTTGTTCTATTCTCGGCTCACTACAATATTATCTCACTTAACATAGACATTATGGGTTGAACCCTTCAATCCAGGATTCAAAGTGAAAAATAACAAAGTGATCCGCCTCCACGTGCTACAAACGTGGGGGGACCCCACGACCTGCGTTAGGCTAATCGAAACCTTGAACCCTTTTACCCCGGAGATATCGCTACAGGCCTTGGTCTTGTATTTGTTGCATCAACAAGTTGGCGCCCACCGTGGGGCTACGCCGCTTACTTTATCTTAAAGACCAGTTGTGTAGCTCCATTTTCTCTTTACATCATGTCTGAAAGCGAGTCTCTCGGTCAGGTAAATCAGGTGCCTAACAACACCGATTTAACACCAAATTCGGGTCGGATCTCACCGGTCTTATCTACACCTCTTTCTACTCCCGGAAGTACTCCACCAGGATATGTTCCCGGAGTTCACTTCTTTTCAAACACAAACTCATCTCGGTCAGGGGTTGCACCTACTCAAATTGATGTAATGCATACACCGGAACGCATAGATCTAACACCCGAGTGACTAGCTAGAAATTTCTTACAACTAAGATTTCTTCTCAACTAGCATGTGAGCTTAGAAAGGGAAAAAATGGTGAGAATAAGACTAAATTATGAGGAGTCTGAACCCTCATTATCACATGGCCCTCCATCTCTTCCTTTTAGCAGCTCACGTTCAGCCGCATCTTACCTTGAAGTTGGTCCTAGTGTGACAGACCAACCACTCAATCCCTTTAGCTTTTGGGGAGGCCAAGTCCAACCGTTTTTCCCTTATTTACCTCCCAACCCGTTACAACCGGTGCACCTATGGGGCAGAAAATCACTCTTGATCAATTATGGCAGTCACCAGCTTCAAGCGTTCCCCCTCCCATTGCTACTTCGTGAAAACAAGCCATGGTCACCCCGCCTTTGGCTCGAGGTGCGGTCATGAGCACATCCATGGGAATGCCTTATACAGTAAGCCTTTAAGGCTTTAACCTTATGACACAGATAATGGCATCTTTTATTAGTACCATCAGAAAGCCTTTAAGGATTTAACCTTATGCCCTAGCTGATGACACAAATGATGGCACAATTTCCTTTGCAGCGCGTGAAAGTTGGTTGATGACACAGAAAGCCTTCAAGGCTTTAACCTTAATTTCATCAACCAAGTGCCAACCACTCACCAGGGTACCTCAAGCGGTAACCCAGCTTCAAGGGTAGTAAAATACCTCTCAAAACCTTACAAGCCCAACAACTTGTCTTGCTTCTCCCAAACAAATTGTTGAGTACGAGTTTCAAACCCAGATAAAGATACTATTACGGTGCCGAAAACCACCTCCAAATCTTCGTCGGGGCAACAAGAATTGAAAAATGGCCCAACCCCGGATGTTGTCTCATGTTCATACGAACCCTTGAAGGGTCTCCACACATATGGTTTAATGACCTTCCTGAACAAAGCATTCAGACCTTTGACGATTTTAGCAAAGGTTTCCCATAACAACATGACGATGAAAGTCTCAGAGACTTCACCGAAAGGTACCAGAAGGAAGGTTTAACTTACGCCAATGAAAAGATTAGGGTTACAGGGTTCATGAATGCTATAAATTCCAAATATCTCACAGAAGACTTCAATAAATGCCTGCCCAAAACCCTTGAAGAAACACTCGAAAGGGCTGAAGCCCACATTCGAGGAGAATAAGCTGTAGACATCAAAGAACAAAATAAAAGACTCTTAACTGGAGCTTCCAGTATGGATCTTATGACAAACAGTTCAAAGGTTCGGATTCCAGAAGGCCTGAAGGCCGGAACCCTCCAAGCCAAGAAAAAACCATAAACTTTACAGCCTTAACCAAGGCTACATTAGAGATCTTGGCAACCGAAGAGGTAAAACACAGCTTCCGCCCTCCTCAACCTTTGCCAAAAAACAAAAGATTGGAAAAATCAAGCCAGTATTGTGAGTTTCACGAATAGAAAGGTCACCATACCAATAATTGCTTCCAACCCAAAAAGAGGATCGAAAAAGCCGTCAAGTCCGAACTGGCTCACTTGGTTAAAGGGGTCAAGGACAAAATGGTTGAAGAATAAAAGTAGGAAGTGAACATGGTCGACCTTGAAAACAAAGCTTTAACCCTCTCAGCTGATGAAAAGCTTGAAACGCTTTAACCCTCTCAGCGACGATGAGCGTTCAAAGCTTCAACAGTCTTAATCCTCCAAAATCATGCTTAAGAAATGCTTTAACCTTCTCAGCTGATGAAAAGCTTGAAACGCTTTAATCCTCTCAGCGACGATGAGCGTTCAAAGCTTCAACAGTCTGAAGGTATCGCAGGCATACCTATCAAGCCTTTAGGCCAAATAACCCATTATGTTTGTTCAACGAGAGAACAAAGTGACGAACCGAACAACTCACTTTTGCGGTGATCAATATCCCTTCCAACTATGATATCATCATAGGAAGGCCAGGGCAAGGTGTGTTCGGAATGGCAGTTTTAGTTGGTCAAGGCACTGTGAAGTTTCCCACTGAAAAAGGGATCGCAACCCTTCAACCTACCCAAGAAGCTTTTGTGGTTGAAGGGGAAAGCTCAAGAAAGGACGAAGACGATGAACAAGGGTTGAACATAAACCCAAAATATCGTCAACAGGGGATAAGAGTAAACACTAACCTTTACAATGAAACCCTCTCATACCTTGAAAAGCTGCTCTTGCACTATGTATTTGCTTGATGCCCCGAAGATATGACCGGCATCCCTCGTAGCATTGTTGAAACATGAGTTATGGATCCCACCTGATGTTAAGCCCATTATACAAAAGAAACGGAGTCAAGCCCCTAAAAGAAGCCTTGCAGAATGCCAAAAGATGGAAAAGCTTGTTCTAGCCGGAACCCTTCGAGAGGTCAAGTATCAATCATGGGTGGCCAATCCGATAATGGTTTAAAAACCTGACAAGTCTTGGAGGATGTATATCGATTTTAAAGACTTGAACAAAGCACGCCCAAAGGATTGCTACCCGCTGCCCTGGATAGACCTCAAGGTTAACTCACTCACGGGCTTCTCGTGTTTTCTTGACACCTAAAAGGGTTACCATCAGATCCTAATGAAAGAAGAAGACGAATAAAAAACCGCATTACACACTGATAAAGGTATATTTTTCTACCAAAAAATGCCTTTTGTTTTAAGAAACGCAGGTGCCATTTATCAACGCCTGGTTGACAAAGCGTTTACCGAACAAACTGGCAAGAACATAGAAGCTTATGTTGAAGATTTGATGATCAAGAGCAAAACGGAATACCAAATGCTCGATAACATATAAGAAACCTTCCAAAACTCGAGAAAGATCAACATGAGGCTTAATCCAATCAAGTGCTCGTTTGTAGGGCATATCATTGGGAAACAAAGCATAAAAGCTAACCCTCAAGGGATATGCTAACAAGAAAGGCTTTCGATGGAAAGCTTACAGCTTTGAAGCGTTTTACCTCAAAAGGAAACCTTCAACCAAATGAAGCAACACTTGGCTTCACTCCCAACCATTTCAGCTCCGGAAACAGGAGGAACGATCTCTGTCCACCTTTCGATTGCTGAAAAAACCATAAGTACGACTCTAATCATTGAACGAAATAAAGTTCAGATACCCATTGACTTTTTCAAAACTTCAAAATTAGCAGAAATCAAATATTCTTCTTCGAAAAAACTTGTTCTAGCCCTAGTCCAAACGGCTAGAAGGCTTCGAAGGTACTTTCAGTCACACCCGATACAAGTGGTCACTGACTAACCTATTAAGAATGTGCTTAAAAAATCACCTATGTCCCGAAAAAAGCTGTCGAAACCCAAGTCTCAGCTGACTTCATCATAGAAGTCCCTAAAAAAGTCACAACGGAAGTTAATACAACTGCAGCTGAACCCTCCAACCCTGATACCTGGAAGCTCTTTACCGACGAAGCTTCCAGCATTGAAGGGTCAGGAGCAGGGCTAGTTCTAAGTGATCCTAACGAATTGTAATTCACGTATGCCCTTCGTCTTGAATTTCAGACTACAAACAACAAAGCTGAGTATGAAGCATTGATTGCTGGGCTCAAGCTTGCAAAATATGGGTGTCAAAAGGCTTCAAGTCTTCACAGACCCGTTGCTTGTTTCAAACCAAATAAGTGACAACTACATAGCCAAAGAAATGGGGGTTCAAAAGCTTCAAGTCCTTACAGACTCTCTCAAACTAAGACAATAACAGCTACATAGCAAAAGAACCCAACATGTATTAGTAACGAGAGAAATCAAAGGAATTGATGAACACATTTCAAACATTTTCCATCAAAAAAGTTCCAAGATCTCAAAACAAGAGAACTAATGCACTAAGAAAACTTGTATCTCCTACGTTTGCCCACCTCACCAAGAAGGTACTAATTGAGGTGTTAAAAACCTCATCCATCCAAAGACTTGAGGTTCAAGATGTGATCACTAAAAAAGGGCCAAATTGGATGACTCCCATTGAAAGGTTCCTCAAAATGGTGAATTACCTAATGACCAGACTAAGGCTAAAAGGGTTCGTATCAAGTCAAGGCAATATGTGTTACAAGGAGATATCCTTTACAAAAAGGATACCTTGCACCACTACTTCGATGCGTTGGCCCAGAACAAAGCCGATATCTGATCAAAGAGGTGCACGAAGGGATATGTGGAGCTCATTGTGGCCCAAAATCGGTAGTGTCAAAGTTGATGAACCTCGAACACTTTTGGCCTTCCATGCATCGAGATACCTCCGAACAATTGCGAAAGTATGAAGCTTGTCAGTTACATGCTCCGGTACCCAAAAGCCTCAAACATGACCATGTTCCCATCTCCTTGGCTTGGCTATTTCACAAGTAAAGAATCAACATCGTTGGTCCATCCCCACTAGCCAAATGAGGAGTCAAGCTCTTATTGGTAGCCGTGAACTACTTCACCAAGTGGCAAAAAGTAAAACTATTGGCAAAAATCTCAGGGAAACAGTTCATTGATTTCGTTTACGAAAACATAATCTGTCGTTTTGGGCTCCAGGGGTACTAGTCACGAATAACGGGAAGTAGTTTGCCGAGAAGCCTTCTAGCTCCTGGTGTAAGGAGTTCAAAATAACCCAAGTATTCAGCTCGGTAGCTCACCCACAATCCAACGGCCAAGTTAATAGGACAAACAACAACATTATTGAAAGGATTAAATCTCGATTGGAAAGATACAACAACAACTGGCTCGAATAGCTTCCCAATGTGCTATTGGAAATTCGAACAACCAAGAAAACGAGCCACAAGAAAACACCCTACAGCCTAGTGTTTGGATCAGAGGCTGTAATCCTAGCTGAAATCAGAGTAACAACACAAAGAACAATTAACATCGACCTCGAGCCAAATAAGAAAGAGACGATATTGAATTTGGAACTCCTCGAACAGGCTCGTGATCAAGCAGCCATACAAAAAGCAAGGTACAAGCAAAACATGGAATTGCATTAAAATACACGGGTGAAGCATGAACACTTCAAGCCTGGGGACCTCGTGCTTCGAAATAATGAGGCCTACAAGAAAGAAAGCTAAGGAAAGCTCGGCCCTAAGTAGGAAGGGCCATACACTATCCTTAAAGCCCACAAAGGGGGATCATACAAGCTGGCAGGTCCGCAAGGCAAAAAGCTTCCCCGCCATTGGAATGGCAAAAACCTTAAAAGGTTCCATGTTTAACCAAAACGTATTACAAATAGTTCCCAAAAGTTGTTCTATTCAAAGTACTTTGAAATGAATGAACGATGAATCAAAATTTGTCTTTCTATCCTATAATCAGGTTGAGAACCTAGCAAGAAACTCCATGGCAAGGGCCATGTAAGGGGATGAGCTCCCAGGCCACATCGCTCAATAGGTTCAAGGGTTGAATGGACCTATATAAGGGGTGAGTTCCTAAATCAATACAACTCCATGAGACTCAGAGAAATCTTAAAAATCATGTCTCATAGACGGGTTTGAACAGCCTACACCAAATGTTCCTTAAGCCCCAACATTGGCTTACGAACCAAAAAGACTCTAAGTGAATGTCATACATAGGATAGAGGTTGTATCTTCTTGTTAAAAATACCCTAAGGCTAAGTGACTGCAGCACTGAACCCTTTAAGGTATAAATAACATAAGATGCACCACCCAAAACAAAGACAACATGAAAAATCAATGAAAACGCAAGGGAATAAATAGAACAACATAGCAAGATAAGTTAAAGATAGCAAGGGCCATACTGGCCATCAAACATAAAACATTGTCCACAAGCCTCCAAGGCTTTAACCACCAAGGGATCTAGACGGTTCCTTTAAAATAAAAAAGATGTTCAAACAAACAACCCATAACATTGTTCAACATGCTAAGAAAGCTATGAATTAAGGCCTCTTCTTCACTTAGCAACGTCAGGGATGGTAGACCTTGCTGCATCATCCTTCTTCGAACCTCCATCATCTGGGGTCTTTTTAGCCTTCCTCTTTTTCCTCCCTGCTGCACCCGTTGCCCCGGAGGCTTCAAGGCTTGAACCCTTTGAGCCCTCACCACCTTCAGAACACGTTTCCTCGCTATCTCCGAAGCAAGGACATTTCTTCGAGAGGGACTTCAACACTTCGTTACAAACAGCCTCATTAAGGCCCTTGGGTTTTAGCTCCTGCAAGACAGGCAAAGGTTTACCAAAACACTCGGAGACTTCACCCACATAAGAGTAAATCAAATGCTCTATCTTAAAAACGGTTCCCATAATACTTTGAAGGCTTTGTGTTGAAAAAGAGAAGATTTTTTCTAAGGCTTCCTAGGTTCACAAATATTTGTAACCAGCAAACAAACCTTGGTGTCTCCCATGAACAAGAAGCTCGATGTACACATCACCCAAGACTTTTTGAACTCTGACGAATGGAGAAGATAAGTAACCACTTGCTGGAATCCATCCTCAATGAGCCATTTATTATCACTAGTTTCCTGGGCAAATGAAGCCTTTAACCCTTCTTTCTCCTCTAAGAAGGCTCTTTTTCTAAACCTCCAAGGCAGCCTTATCGACCCTGACTTAAACCTTGTCAGCCTCCAAGCGTTTTTCCAACTCAACCATATCAGTCTTGTACTGGGAAGAAAGCTCATCAATCCTCAACATCAGCTTTTCTCCCTCCCAGCATAACCCTCTGCCTCCTTCTTTAGAGTAGCTAGTGAAGCATTCATCTCATCCCTCTTCTTCGAGAAGACATCATATTCTCACATCCTCTTGCGAAATCGGGATAAACCCTCTGGAAGCAAGACAACAAGGTTATAAGCACCCATTACCATTTTTCAAAATCATCAGGTCATCATCCATAGATGAGCAAGAACCTCGAACAATAGGAGAATCAAAGTAGGTAAGAACATCCTCACAAACGGATGAAGGCTTGAAGCTGTCACCAACTGTGACCTTCCAATCCGGCACATAAACCTCCCCTGGATTAACATTGGTGGAACCTTCACCACCCTTCCCGGAACCCTTCAAGCTCACAACCTTTTTACCCGCTAAACCACCAAGGGCCGTCCCTTGTCCTTTTTGATTTTCCCCAACCCCAACTTCTAAATCATCTGAAGCCTCTATGTCATTACTTAGTTCCACCGGCTCAGAATCCGATGGTTGGTCAGCAGCCTTTATCAAACAATAGCTCGAACGACGAGTAGAGACTTTGGAAGCAACAACTTTGGAGAAACCCTTGACATTGGGAACGTTCACATAGCCTGAACCCTCGAACCTATGTTCAGTGCCCCTAACAACAACATCTTCGCCGGATGTAGCCTCGGCATCTCCAAACACAACATCAGATGTGTCATCGCTCTTGATAAAGTCTAAGGCAAACATAACTGCAACAAATAAAATATAACATAAGCAGAAAATACAAAATATCATACCTTGATCATCTCTCACGAGCACAGGGTCACGATCCGGCTTGTCCCACAACTTGCTAACATCCATCAGCACTAAAAGATGTTCGGGAAAGGGACAAAAGCCTGGAAGGACACCCCCTAATAAACTTCAACAACCATCTATCTCGTGTTTGAAAGGTTCAAGCTCATTCAAAACAACATAAGGATGCCTCCAAACAAGCCTGAAAGGAACAATGGACTCAGAAATCCAGGAAAATCGGTCCTTCCAAGAACCAAGGGTAGTAACCATAGACGAAATTAAACACACATCAACCTGAGATGTTTCAAAGGTAAAACAATCGCCGTTCTTGGCTAACTGGAAGAAATAGCGAAACAACAACAACGATGGGTCATACCCTATCGCTGGACACAAAACATCAAAGTGTAAAACCCTAGCAAGACCTTAAGGGTGTAACTGACCAAACGACACACGATAATACTCTAAAACATTCAGAACAAAGACCGAAAACGGATGACGCAAGTTGGAAAACTCAGCAATAAAGAGCAATCGAACCAACGGGACACTAATCGATCGATTTGCCAAAACCCAGAGCCACCGGATTAAACTTTAGATCGATCCCCCATTCTTTACAAAAAGCCTCAACTTCCTCTTGAGTAAGACAAGTTGAAGCCTTTAAACCTTCAAGCCTTAAAGCCTTCAAGCCTTAAAGCCTATCACATCTACTATCATTCTGAAATTCAAATCTCAAAACTCAAACGCCTTGAAGCCTTTAAGCAATAAAAAATAATGTGTAAAAGTCAGAAGCATTTGAGCTTACATCCCAAACACCTCTGACTTGGGGGGCTGATGACGGGGGTAGCCCAAATCTCAATAAAATGACTAATATACATAATAGCTTAAAAGGTTAAAAGGTTGAGAGGTTCAATACGCGCAAACTCAGGAGAACAGTAAAAAGGATAAGCACAGTGTCCGGTCACATCAACGCTTAACGTCTGAACCATTTCTGCACAGACAGAACATGTGCACAGAGAACACCCTTTTGTCCGCAGGTCTAAACCCTTCAACCCCCAAATGGGCAAGTCCCTCACTGTAGCCACGGATCACTGGTCAAAGGCTTCCTCTTATAGAAGATTCTTTCCCTATAAATAACAGCCTCTTGCCATCCATTCCAGCCATTCCAGATCAACTCAGATCACCCTTGATCTCTGATCTTACTTCTCCTCTCTAGAACTTGCTCCATGCTTGTTCTATTCTCGGCTCACTACAATATTATCTCACTTAACATAGACATTCTGGGTTGAACCCTTCAATCCAGGATTCAAAGTGAAAAATAACAAAGTGATCCGCCTCCACGTGCTACAAACGTGGGGGGACCCCACGACCTGCGTTAGGCTAATCGAAACCTTGAACCCTTTTACCCCGGAGATATCGCTACAGGCCTTGGTCTTGTTTTTGTTGCATCAACAAATACGAAATCCATCTTGTTAACCAAAAAAATTATTATTATTTTTTGAATGTTAATATGTTACGAATTTACAGCAACAAATGTAAATGGATACAAATCAATCACGTTTAAACAATAAAGCTTGATACTCATTTCTTTTCTACCTTTTACAGACACAAACCGCCCACTTAGTTTATGTTATAAAAAAAATAATATAAAAATATTATAAAGCAAAATGGTACTGATCAACCTGCGAACATGTTTAGACGACCCAATCACGACCCATTTAGCAAAACATATTAATCCCTTTTATACCTATGATCCAGTGATATTATGGTGTATGGGCTTAAATTCTTACAAGTAGGATTATTATAACATTCGTTGTTCAAAATGTCACACCCCGATTTCCCGGTGGCCCAGACTTAGGGTTTATGTGTGATGGTTGGATAATAGTATCAAAATTTGCAACGAAAGTACGGAGTAAAAGTACAAGTATTTAAAAGCTTGAAAGTATATTAATAAAAGGTATAACATTTTGTTTGGTACAAATATCCCACAAGGCAGGATCAAATAAAAAGGACTTTAGACATCGTAGGTCTTTAGCCATAGAGTCGCAAATTCCAAAGCTCTTTACCCGAACCTTATCCAGCCTACTATTGAGGTTTACCACCTATAAATTTAATCTTTTAAAATTACGTCAGCTTTCGCTGGTAAATACTATTAACCGACTCTTTTGAAAATCATTTAATAATGATAACCATTTGGTATCATTTGATATATATTGGGATTTTTTGTTACTAAATTTACATGCTTGTCAATACAGTCAGGGACCGGAAATGAAATGCTGGTACATGATCAATATACACACCATTTAATATTTGTGTCTGCCAGGTGTAAGCCTACACCCCACGCTTATTTATAGCCATTGCAATTAATGAGTCAGGACGCCCAGACACGTACTATTAACCCCCTAGTGTTTAATGTTATTCAAGCAAAATGGAATAAGTCGGGTTATTAACATTTTTGAAAGCATTTGCCCATTTGCAATACCCGCTCCAAGTGGTTCTTTCCATATCCCAAGTTTTATAAATAAAATAGGCTAAAAAGTATTTACCTGTGCTATCTGTATTCCCTGAGTGTATTTAGTTCTCGTAGCACAACCGTATTTAAAGTATATTAACTTAGATGTGATTTATCGGAGGGCTCTATAGTCCATGAACATAATATTATCCGTAGAATGTTTACGGGTCATTAGTAAGTCTTAAATTTGACCGGTAACTTTACAATAACACTCGGTTCCGCTAGATTAAGCGTTGACCTGACAAAATGTGGTTTATACCCGTATGAGTGAGGGGTATCCTGTGATATGAGTTATTTAACCAAATATTCTGATTTAGAAAGGTTTTGAATTTATTTGACACGTTACGACTAGTTTATATAGTTTATGCTATTTTAACTAGTCGTACGCGTAAATACGGGTTCAGATGTGAAAATAGGTTTGTGACGAGTTCAACATGCTAAAATATTTTTTTTTGATGTTATATAATCTGTCTTGAAGTCTGAATAAAAGTTTTATAGGCTTAGAAATTTATTATTTTATTATTCGCTAAAAGGGCATTTTTGACTTTTTAGAAATATATGTTTGACTCGTCACTTGACCCACTTTAACGTGATGATCAGAAGGTATAACTGCAGGGAATGATACAATATGTTATGATGATCATGTGGTTGGGTTTAATTGATTTTTAGGTTGACCAAAATGGTCATATCTGAAAATCAAACAAAAAGTCAAACTATTTGACTTTTGGGTAAAATTTAACTATTAAACTCAAATTGACCAAAGGAGAACACTTACTAGGACTTAAAGAATACTTAGAACTACAGAAAGGAGGCTCCTAGCTGTAGACGCAAGCTCCACAAGCATATTAGAGAGTGAGAGTGAAGAGGTGTAATGAAATGTGCAATTTAAGGTCCTATTTATACTAATCCAAAGATCATGCGAGCATGCGAAGTGTTCTCATGTGTGTTTAGATCAAGATTCGTGTCACAACAGGTGTCCAAAGGAGAATTAGAGTGGCAATGATCAAGTAGAGGCGGCACAAGAAGCAGGTTGCTACTGCCAGCCATGTTTCTACTGTCAGTGCACCCTTGCGGACCGCAAGGGGTTGTGCCTTACGTTCCGCAAGGACCTCAGGCACGCAAATATTTAAACACACTTGCGGACCACAAGAGGTTTGTTGTTGCGGTCCACATGGGACCGCCAAAGACCAATTGTAACACCCCAAAAATATTTTATATATATATATAGATGTATAGGGTCACTTTAACTTTATTTAATAATAACTAGGAACAATTAACCTAGTTGATAGTATGTTGTTAAGTATTAAATCAATGAATGGTGGCCCTTTTATAACAAAACCTTACATGAGGGACTAAAACAGAACAATTGGAAAACTAGTTTTTACTAATAGAAAATTTAACACACAAAACAGACACATATAGGTATGTGTGTGCGTACAGAGAGATAGAAAGAAGGGATGAACCCTTGTTCTTAAAGATCTTCTCAAAGCATTCAATTTAAACCTAAATCGAAGTGATTATAGTGCATGTTTGAAGTTTTGATAAGTAATAGTTCATCCTAACACAAGTTTGACTCTGACAAGCTAGGCAGGAGCATGGAAATGAATGGGTCAAATGGATACAAGTTCAAGTATGAAGCTCACAAGGACACAATAATTAAAGCTTGCATCTTTTAACTAGATAATTTACTTATATATTTGGTTAAAAATAAGGTAATCCAGGATGGGAAAGAATCTTTGAAATGTGACGTTCTGATGCGAACTGATACGGTTCAGAATGAATAAAATGGTAAAAACCGTATTTTGATGGTAAACATTGAGTCTTGAGAAGGATACTCTATGGTGCAAGCCATATTGGGGAAAAGGGCAATTTGGTCACGTGTTGACAAATAAACCATGAGTTTTGTAAAAACACCCTATGGCATAAGCCAAAATGGGTCAAACAAGTAAAGAAACGAATTTTTAAGAGATATGACCACATTATGTAAAACTTAATGGGTCAAATGGGCATGCATTGCCAAGAAATTTCAAGAAAAGTAAGGTAATGATAATGGATCAATGCTTTGACCCGAGCCATCTACGTGTAAGTATCTAAACTCTTGTGAAGTATATCTAGACATTTTAAATTAGAGATTTTTATGTTCTTATGAACATAATAAATTAAATGGAAAAACGGGTTAAAAGTGCCCACTTGGTCAAAATAAGCTGTTGAATGTCCTTCGGTAGTAAAAGGACTAAAATTGACCAAAATGCCCTCGGACAATGAACCTGTAACACCCCGAAAATATAAAACTTTATATTAGAATTGCAAAGTATTAAATAAACAAGAACAAACTAACTAGGAATAAATAACCCAGTTAGTTACGAGTCTTGTGGTAACGTATAAGTGGATTAAAACACCTAAAATAATAATCGAACAATAGTTGAGGGACCTAAGTTGTTAAAATTGGAACTTGTAATATTAAAAAAAAATTACACCAAACACACACTTAGGTGTGTGTATCTGGTCAATTAGAACACAGAGGGCGACCAGGAGAAATCCCCAAACCCTAGATTGTGCAATTTCATCAAATTGAAGTCCTAAATCAGTTCCAAAACGAAATCCGAGCATAGAATCGTGATCTCCTCAGTAAAGGGATCGTAAGGTATGTGAAATTTTGTTAAAAAGTCCATCTAAAAATTCTGAATGAATACTTGAAATCTCGAAATCTTGTGGCATGAATGATATTTGGATGAGATAAGAATAATATTGTGTCTAGGAATAAACCCTAGTCAATCACTTATTGAAATTGTGCTTATTTCTTGTGAATTCACAATCACCATTGAAGGTGATAAGTGGGTTTTGTAGAAATATGATAAACACTAGGATTATCAATGTTATTCTAATGTAGTTGGGTTCTATGAAGTGAATTCAGATTTGTTAATGTGAAAAATTGATGTGAACATGCTTATTTGATAATAGTCTTGGCTAAATAAAAAGCTAGGAACTTGATTATGAATTGTGTAAAATTCTGCCCTTAAGGTGTTTGTAAAAATGCCTAAAAGAAGGCTTAAAACTGGAAATTTGAGCTAGAACGCATAACTGTAAATTTTGGCGAATTATGCATCATATGTTAAGCAAAGAGTTCTAAACAGTTTACGGTTGAACTCTATAGGAAAAGAAAACGGAGCGTCAAGTGGACAAGCCGGTGGTGACGCGCGTTTGAAGGGTGTGCTTTGAAGGTACGCGACTTTAGTCTCGTTACATTATGCATAAACGTTTAGATTTAGTTTGTTAAAGGTGTCATAGTGTAGTATATGCGTTTGGTGTGTCATTGAAGTGGCGAAGCTCACTCGACACTCAAACGGGTCAAAATATCGGTTTGAAATAGTTTGACTTGTCATTAAAGTGATGATTTTCACTCGACAACCAAACGGGTTAAAATTATGTTCTTAAAACGATCTTGTGTGTAGAGACTTGAAAGTCTCATATTGTGCTAATGCTAGATAGAAATATACCATTGAATGATTATACCACGCTAAGTTTATGAACCCCTGATATCGGGTCATACGGTAGAAGCTAGTTGCAAGAATTGCACAAGTGGCATGCTTGAATCTTAGAAAAACGAGTATGAAATCTTAATGCGAGCGTAAAGCCATGTAATGGTACGGATAAGCCAAAAATTACAAGCGCGGGGAATGGGTGAATAAGTCTAGAATGCCAAACATTTATATGGTGAACAATATGCACATATAGTTAATGGGTCGAATAATCGGAACAAGGATTTTGTGGACCATTCGTTCACAATCCGGGTTCCATTAAGTGTAATTTACATGGTTGGATCCGTAATTTTAATACGGACACGTAGGAAAAAGAATCGACTAAAACGGATATGTAAATAAAAAGTTATGCTAGTTTGAAGTTTGAGATTGAAATTAATAATGCTGGGCAAATATGCAGCTCAAAGCTGCAAACCTTCTGTTAAAACGGGGTGCTCGCGCTACGCGGCGCCAAACCCAAATCATCGTGGCGTCACACGACGCTCGTCGCGGGCCGCGAAAGCTGAGCAGTGGTCTGTTGCGGGCGCGACAGACCCAATTCGCTGCAATATTGTTTTGTTTTCAATGTTTGGCACTAGAACTTGTATTTACGTATTGTTATGTTGTTAAACTGACATTTGTTGTGGTTTTGACCTTAGGTAATGCTCATTTCATTTCGGATGTCTATCAAGCAAAGGAATCAAGAACCAAACACAAGTTTTGAAGCTTTCGCACTAATCTAATTATGTTAAACAATGTTGTTATGTAAACACTACTAAATGTTGAATGCTTTTAATATAGCTAGTTGTCTATGTTTAAATGCTATAACGAAGTATATCCTAGTAATTAACTAAGTTTTTGTTAATTGTGCTTTTTATTTCTAAAAAGTCCGTATTTTATGATAAAATAATGGAATTATAAGACGAGTGTTACAAGTTGGTAATCAGAGCTCAAGGTTGTTAAAAAAGTGCGTTCGGTTCAAGCTTGATCAAACATCTGGTAAGGGTTAATTGTTTAAGTAGACTTATTAAATGTAGAAGGGAAATAGGAATTGGCGTGCATGGGAAGAGCGTGTTCACGCACTCAAACTCGGAAAGTGCACTAAATAAGAACGGTTAAAGCAAGTTATGAACTTGGCTAAACCGAAGCAAATAAAATATATGTTATAGATGAAATGTTTAACGGTTGGTGTAAACATTTCAGTTTTAAAGATGACGGAAAAAGGTAATGATGATGCGGTGCCGATAGTCACCGAGCAAATGAAGGAAGTGATTGCCGAGGAGGTAGGAAAGGCAATCGAAAATAGCCTATCCGGTTTTATAGATAAGATCCAAAACACGGTACTTTCGGTAGTCGAAGAGAGGATAAAGAAGTTGGAAAACGTCCAATGTTGTGGGAATTATAGAGGGATAAAGTTGCTAAACCATACTATGAAATTATGGGAGAGGATAATTGAGACTAGACTTAGAAAGGAAACCCGGGTTACGGTAAACCAGTTTGGTTTCATGCCAGGGCGGTCGACTACCGAAGCAATGCACATTCTAAGGAGATTGATGGAGAAATACGTGGAGAAGAAGAGGTATCTGCATATGGTGTTCATTAACCTTGAAAAGGCATATGATAGTGTACCACATAAATTGATTTGGGATAGCCTAGAGAGTAGAGGGGTTCCTAGGAGGTATATAGACATAATTAGGGATATGTATATAGACTGAAACTAGTGTTTGAGCCCCCGTACATGATAGAATTTCTTTCCAGTGGAGGTAGGACTGCACCAAGGGTCGGTGTTGAGTCTGTTTATCTTCTCGGTGGTCCTAGATGAGTTTTCAAAGCTGATTCAAGAGATAGTCCCATGGTGTTTGCTTTTTGCGGATGATATTGTATTAATTGCTGAGAGTAAACATAGCCTGAATGTGAGGTTAGAGGAGTGGATAATAGCCTTAGAAGGAAAGGGTTTAAGGATTAGTCGCTCTAAGACTGAGTACATATATTGTAATTTTAGTGGGACACGCAACGACAAGGAAAGTCATATTACCATTGAGGACCAAGTGATACCGCAAACAACCAAGTTCAAGTATTTAGGATCGTTTTTGCAGAGTGATGGGGAGCTAGTTAGTGATGTAGCCCACCGCATCCAGGGTGGATGGTGCAGGTGGAGAGACACAATGGGCATATTCTGTTACAAGAGGTTTCCAACTAAACTAAAGGAGAAATTTTATAGGGTGGCAGTGAGACTGACTAAGGTATATGGAACAGAGTGTTGGGCTATCAAGGAGACACAGGCGCGTAAGCTGGAGGTAACAGAGATGAGAATGTTGCGGTGGATGTGTGGAAACACTAGGTTGAACAAGATAAGAAATGTGGTTTTTAGGGTAAGATTAGGGGTTGCTAATATATCAGACAGGATAAGGGAAGGGAGGGGAGGTTGAGATGGTTTGGCCATATTAGGAGGAGATCGATAGTTGCCACAGTTAGAACCGTGGAAACCATTAGTGTGGAGGGAAGGAGGAGTAGAGGTAGACCAAAACTGACTTGGGATGAGAGGATTAGACAGGATTTGATAGACTTGCACCTTTCTGAGGACATGGTCTAGGATAGGAGTTCTTGGAGACGTAGGGTTAAGGTTAACGACATTTAGGAGGATAGTTCGATTTGGTATTAGATGCTCGACTTAGGGGATTGATTTTTTATCTTTATATTGATTGCCTATGTGTGTTATCGCTTGCATTTGTGATATATACTTTTTGTATGTGTTGATGCATAATGTCTATCACCTACGTCATCAGTCTATGTCGTGTCAGTTGTATGTAATAGGATAGTTTGAAATGTTAAAGTTATATATGTGTTTTGGCCAGGTCGCACGACCTGAGGGGTCAGGTCGCACGAAGTGAGCTTGTCCAGCTCGTGCGGTCTGGATGTGTTATCCCGTGCGGTCTGGCAGGTCTATAAATAGGCCAGTAGTGTTCTTCATTTGTAACTTTTTGGACCTCTTTAAAAAAGCAAATAAGTTAGATTGGGCTGGGAATTTAATCAAGATGGGTTAGAATGGGTTTTAAAATACCCATCTAAATTTTCACATGGGCCAAGATGGGTTTTTACTCCCTAAACCTAAAACACGCATCCTTCAAACGATCACAGTGAATCCTTTCTAATCATGCTCTCACCCTTGGTGCGATTCGTCTACAGAACAACTTGCAGTGATTAACCCTTGGTGTTCATCAACGTCCAGTGATTAATCCCTAAACGAATCTTCAAACGAATCTTCACAGTGAATCTGCAAACGTTTTGAGTAAGTTACTGAAATTGTTTTATGGGTTTGATGAAATTCAATGTTTTGATTAAGAATTTAGGGTTTTAGTATTCAAATCTTGAAGGGGGTGAGTCAAATTTGGAATTTTTTGCTGCTTTTTTGGGTTTTTGTTGATCAATTTAGGTTTTTGGATATTAAAGTCTATAGATTGTTGAAATTTGTATATAGATTGTGCCAGTGCTCGCTTACCATTGCCTGGTTAATGAAGACGATCGAGAGGTTCCTAGCTTTCTGTTTGAGTAAGTGGAGCCCGGTTTCCGAACTTCACAAGTTGTAAACAGGTTGAAACTGCAACTGTTTTTTATTTGACCCGTTTAAGATAAAACACCACCCAGATCAGCTCGTTCATACCAAACCGCAACTGTGTTTTACATTTTGTGGGGGCTTGTTTAACTTTTTATGTTACTAATTTATTTTGGAAGCTAAATGATCAGTAATTTGAACAAATTTGTTGAAACTTTAAGTAGATCTGCTATCCTGCTATAATTTTTTGTACTCCATTGTTAACATATAAGTCCAATTTTAACTTTTTAAGTCAATTCATGTAGCTTTGTGGTTATATCACTGCAATTTTTTTTAATTTATTTATTTTACACAACAAATTTATATAGACAAACTAGTAGTCATTTTGTGGCTTGAAATTGCTTAATCTTTGTGAACTGTAAAGGAAAAAGTCATTTGACTCTCAAAAGTCAACTCATAGACTTTTTTTGTGGGACAATAGTGCATTACATAGTGTAGAAGAATTTTTTTTTTTTTTACAAAACATTTCTGCAAGATCTGGGAGCTTACAGTTCAAGATATTGAATTTTACCCGTTGATCGACGCTAAACAAAGTAATCATGTTATTTTTTTTAATGTAGAACATATAATTGGAAGAATGACAAAATTAAGCCCTGAGGTTTTTTTAATTTTTCTGAATTTTTTGATTTTTTTTTTTGAATTTTTCTGAATTTTTTGAATTTGTTTGAATTTGTTTGAATTTTTTTTTAATTTTTTTGTTTTTTTTTTGAATTTTTTGACAAAAACCCATCTTGACCTAAACCCATTCTAACCCATCTCTTAATAAACCCATCTTAACCCAAACCCATTCTAACCCATGCCCATCCTAACCCATTACCCAAACCTACCCAACCCACCCATTTTACCACCCCTAGTTTTTTTTTTAAACTTGACTTTAAAATTGGGTATTTTAATAGCTGAATGTGTAGTAAATGAATTAAACTTGACTTTAAAATTGGGTATTTTAATAGCTGAATGTGTAGTAAATGAAACTTTTAGTTTAGTTATGATATTGTTTTCTATTATGTTTCTCGACCCGACCCGAACAACGACCGATCCAAAAAATTTGAATACCGGAAAAATGGGACCCATTTGTCCAAAAATCCTGGGTCCGCCATTGTTTGTCACCTCGCACGATTTGGATAGTCCAGGTCGTTTGAAATTCGGGTCGTTTGAAATCAGGCCATTTGAAGTTCAGGTCGTCTGAAAGTCCAGGTCACTTGAAATTGAAATTTTTCAAAACTTAGAAATTTTTCGAAACTTTTTTCAAAGTATAAAAATGGACAATCAAGAGTTTTACAATGCGTTTTTCAGAGGAGGTATGACTACTCAAACTCCAGCAAGTATAGCCCAGAATGTGAATATGGAGAACGAGCTAGGAACCATGCAAAAACCACCGAAACTGCTCAACATTGAAGATTATTCGGGGTGGCAGGATAGATTTCGCACTAGGGTTCAGACGAATCACCTTGAATGCTGGCTGAAAGTTGAAACAAAATATGTAGTTCCTATGAATGATGCTGGTCTTCCGAAAACACTTAACACGTTAACTCCGGCTGAACAAGAAAACTTTAAAGCCGAGAAGAAGATGGTCAGTATATTGCAACAGGCAATTAAGGAAGACATTTTGGTACTATTACAGCATCAGGATGACGCACAATCTATTTGGAACGCTCTTAAAATCAAATTTCTTGGGAGTGTTTCAATGATCAAAAGCAAAAAGGCGCTTCTGAAAAAAGAATTTGACATATTTACTGCTATCAGTGGAGAATCAACGAAAGAGTTGATTGAGAGGTACTGTCACTTGGTAGTGGAGATGAAACGTTTGAATATAGATAAAACAGATGAAGAATGGGTTGATAAGTTGGCTGACGCACTACCACAAGAAGAGTGGGGTACGTTCTTATTGGTTTTGACGAACAATTTGGAATACGTGGGTTTCAATTTGAGTACGTTTATCGAGAGAATTGAAGCTCAAGAGCTTGAACTTCGGAAGATGAGGAAAATGAAATCTGCAAACGTACAGCAAGATGTTCAGCTTTATTACAAAGGAAACTCATATGCCACATCTGCTTCGAGTCCAAAGATTCAAACGGCATTCAGTGCAGATTCTTCATCGGGAGTATCTCAAAGCATGCCTAACAACAATTTTTCACCGTTTCAAAATTACGAACCAAATCCTAAGGTTTAGAGTTTTCAAGAACAGGTTTCTTCTCAAAGTTCTTCATGATCGAACAATCAGAATTATAGTCATGGGATACAGTGCAATATCGCTGTTAATATAAAAAACGGTCAAGATTTTACCGAGACAACCACAAAGCAGCATATAGAACTTCTAGCTTCTGTACTTGAGTCTTACGAGAGTCTAGTAGCCGGAAAAATTGGTAACCCAGACATGACTAAAGAAGATTACGATCAAATTGATCCGGAGGAACTAGAACTCATCGACATAAAATGGTGTATGGCGAGCATTGTGAGAAGAGCTCAGAGGTTCATGGAAATTACCGGAAGAAGTAGTCTCGCAGGTCCTGATCCTAAACTTGGATTCGACAAATCGAAGGTGACTTGCTTCAAGTGTAAAGAGAATGGACACTTCAAGCGCTAATGTCCGAACAGAGAAGTTAATAACCACCAGAATCCATTCGCAAACGATTATTACCGACAGGCCATCTATCATAAAAACAGTCAACAACCATTCAATCCACGACCTCAAATTGAGAATAGTCAATCCAAACAAACAGAAAAAGCTCTTTTGGTGAATCAAGATGATGAAAAGATTCCAGAAGGTTTCAGTTGGGCTAAGTACGTTCCAGGAGGTGGTCTTGCAATGATGGCTGAAATTATTGAAGAGCCGGAACCGGAAATCGAGGAATGTGTTCCTGAAATTGAAGAAGTCAGTGAAGTGGTGAATGAAGAAAGTTTTGCAGATTTAGAAGAGGAGGCAGCAGCGATCTACTATTATCAGTCTGAACAGGAGGTTATTACTAATGCATTTAAATCTATAATGCCAGCTAATGTGTTTGATTCTTTTGCAGGTTTCTTTAGTGAACCGACTACGGGTTTTTGCCCACAGTACGAAGTTGAACAAACTCCGGTTCAAGAGATGATTGATGTCTCAAAGGAATTGAATGAAGAGACTTTGAAAGAAATAGCAGTCAAAGTTCTTATGGTCAAGCTGCAAGAGGTAGAACAAACTAAAACACCTTCTGATAACAATGAGACCAAAGATGCAACTCAAGAGTAGTGTCTGCTGAAAAGGATTCAATTATCGAGACTTGTGATACTTATGAGTCAGGAGAGAAGTCCGAGTCCGATGACAAATCAGAAAATGTGATGTCCGAATCCGAAGAGAAATCTGAGTCTGAGTCCGGAAAGTTTAGTAAATCGGAAAGCAAAAATGATAAACAAGAAAATGTTTTTGAAAAAGTTGATCCAATTCTTGAAAAGCCATGCAAAAACTATTTGAAACCATGCATGGATTGTCTTGAAAAAGACAAACAGTTTCAAGAGTTGAAAAAGTTTAACGACAAATTAAAATTTGATTTTAATGATGTTAAAGAAGCTTATGACACTCTGTCACGATCAATTAAAATGATTCACACTGAGAGTAAAGAAAATGATAAAATTGCTAATTTGCTCAAAGCTACAGTCATGGAAAAGCAAATGTTGATTAACATCCATCTGGACACAATCGCATCTCTAAAGAAGGAACTTAAACTGATGCGCATTGAGACAGAAAGAGTCGACAAAAAGTTGATCAGTTATCTTTCATCTTCATATGTGATTGATCAGATCGTTCCTCAACAAACTGAAGTTAAACCAACTTTCAAAAATGTTCCACCCCCAATGTGGGATCATTATACTCAGAAATATCCAGACGGGGTGGAGAAGGCATTGAATCTCAAACTGAGAACAGAAGAGAATGAGTTACCGGAAAACATAGATGTTACATTCTCTCCGTCTGACACCGACAACGAGTCAGAACTGGTTAAAACAGTAGTAGACCAAGTGTTGGATGAAGAGAGTGATAACACTGATTTCGAAACGGTTAAAACTCATTTTGAGAATTCCAGTTCAGAATCTGAAGATGACGGAAACTTTCTTGATAAGTTTATCCCAAAGTTAGATAAAGTTTTGAATGACGATTCGATCATTGTGGTTTACATGATGACCGAAACTGACAAACTGTATACTGATTTTGAGTACCCGATTCAGAATGCGAACCTGGAAAAGGTTGAAAAAGTTTTTAAGCTCGTGGAAATTGATATCTCAGAAGTTAACAACAATTCGTTTCTATCAAAACCGAAAAAATCTTTTGTTAAACAACAACCGGGAAAGAAAAATGAATGGGTGGATAACAATGGTAATAACAAGAGACATGGTAATAATTACAAAAAGAAAGGTGTTGGTTTTGAGATGAAAATGGCTAAGAAAGCAGTTAAGCCAAAAGAAAAATTGAGTGAAGTGTTTGTGTCTGGTAATAATACAGAAGTCGAAAAGGATTATATCTTTAGTAAGCAAGCAATTGACGATTTTATTGCGGCCAAAAAGATAAGAGACGAGGCCAACAGATCCACTTTTGTTGAATATGACAAAAGAATCTGTTATCGATGCAATGAAATCAGTCACATGGCTAAACAATGTGTCAAAAAGATAATAAAACCAGTTTTTCATAAACCAAAACCAAAAATTTCAAAGGATGTTAAGGGAAAATCACCTATGGTATCCCCCGTGCCTATTCTTAAACGCGGTGAATCATTGAAGTCTGAGGACAAACCAAAATCAACTTTTGAAATTGATGAATCTTCAAAATCACAAAAGACTTCAAAGGTTTATTCTAAAACAAAGACTTCCCAAAGTCAATCATGGGGAGAAACCTAAACATTCTTTTGAGGAAAAGAAAATGGAAGAAGTTTTAAAATCTGAACCGAAAATCTTTGCAACCATTGATGAGAAAATTGAGTTTGAGTTAGATAAGTTGATTGAAGAATTCCCACCTATCAAGGAAGGAGCTCTAAAATCAAAACCAAAATCTGATGTTCCAAATGTTGTTTTTAACATTCCAAAAGTTGACATAGTATCACATGATATTGTCTTTGGTAGTGTACCAAATGTTGAAAAATCTTGGGTATCATTGTTTAAGTAAATGTCTTTTGATGTGTGTAGGGGCTTCCAAGGTCTATCATTTCTAAATGGATAATGGATAGCGGTGCCTCACGGCATATGACAGGGATGTTAGCACTGCTATACGACGTCAAGTCAATCAATGGAGGATATGTCGGGTTTGCTGGAACTCAAGGTGGAAGAATTGTTGGAGAAGGAATACTTACTAACGGGGTCGTAACATTCGATAAAGTGAACTACATTGCTGAGTTAGAAAACAATCTGTTGAGCATTTCTCAGATTTGTGATAAGTCATTTACTGTTCATTTTACAAAAGATGAATGTCTGATTCTTAAACCGGGGTTTAAGATACCAGAAGAAATGGTATTGATGCGCGCTCTTCGTGAAAACGATCTTTATGTACTAGACATGAGCATTGCAACAAAGGTTGGAGATGTACCGGTGGTACGCGATTATAAAAACGTGTTTCCGGAAGACTTACCGGGAATACCGCCAGAACGGGAAGTAGAATTCGGAATCAAATTGGTTCCGGGTGCAAAACCCGTGGCAAAGGCACCATATCGACTCGCGCCATCAGAGCTACAAGAGTTGATGTCTCAGATTCAAGAATTGCTCGACAAGGGGTTCATAAGGCCGAGTGTGTCTCCGTGGGGCGCACCGATATTGTTCGTGAAGAAAAAGAACGGGAGCATGCGAATGTGTATCGACTACCCGGAGTTAAACAAACTCACAGTGAAAAATCGATACCCGCTCCCAAGAATTGATGATCTATTTGACCAACTACAAGGCGCAAGTCGGTTCTCCAAGATTGACCTTAGATCGGGGTATCATCAGTTAAAGGTTAAATAAGAAGATGTACCGAAGACGACCTTTCGTACACGGTACGGACATTACGAGTTCCTCGTGATGTCCTTCGGGTTGACAAATGCACCCGCGGCTTTCATGGATCTCATGAACCGGGTTTGCAGACCTATGCTAGATAAGTCGGTGATAGTGTTCATTGACGACATCTTGGTGTATTCGAAAAATGAAGTTGATCACGTGTATCATCTACGCGAAGTGTTAGAGACGCTTAGACGGGAAAAACTCTATGCAAAGTTCTCGAAATGTGCCTTCTGGTTATGAGAGGTGCAATTTCTCGGGCACATCATTAGTGCTGACGGGGTGTTAGTAGATCCGTCGAAAATAGAAGCCGTGTCGAAATGGAACCCTCCGAAGAATCCTTCGGAAATAAGAAGCTTCTTGGGACTTGCGGGGTATTATAGGAGATTCATACAAAATTTCTCCAATATTGTTACGCCATTGACCAAGTTAACTCGCAAGGAGGAAATATTTATATGGGGCGTTGAGCAAGAGAAAGCGTTCCAAATGCTCAAGGAAAAGTTAACCCACGCTCCGGTATTAACATTGCCGGACGGAGTCAATGATATGGTGGTTTACTCGGATGCGTCACATTCGGGACTTGGGTGTGTTTTAATGCAACGAGGCAAAGTTATAGCTTATGCCTCAAGGCAACTGAAGATTCACGAAAAGAAATACCCAACGCACGATCTTGAATTGGCGGCAGTGGTATTTGCTTTAAAAATATGGAGGCACTATAAGTATGGGTAAAGTGCACTATATTTACCGACCACAAGAGTCTAAAATACTTATTCGATCAGAAGGAGTTGAATATGAGACAAAGGCAATGGTTGGAAACGGTGAAAGATTATGACTGTGAGATACATTATCATCCTGGGAAAGCCAATGTAGTGGCGGATGCATTGAGCTGAAAGGCAGATTGTGATCCTATACGGGTACGATCGATGCAGCTTATTGTGACATCGGGTTTACTTGAATGAATCCGAGAAGCACAAATTGAAGCAATGAAAGAGGAGAACTGGAAGAAAGAAAGAATAGTTGGCCAATTGAAAGAATTGTAGATGATAATAACGGGTTGAAAACTCGCTTCGGAAGGACGTGGGTTCCTAACTCGTGTGGGGTTAAAAAGCTTCTACTAGACGAAGCTCACAAATCCCGATATTCTATACATCCGGGGGCGACCAAAATGTATAACGACTTAAAACAAAACTATCGGTGGCCCGGAATGAAAAGGGATGTAGTAAAGTACGTAGAGAAATGCTTGACGTATCTACAAGTCAAAGCGGAGCACCAAAAGCCATACGGTAAAATTCAACTATAGGATATTCCGGTTTGGAAATGGGAACATATCACAATGGACCTGTTGACCAAACTACCAAGGAGGAACCGCGGACTTGATGCCATCTGGGTAGTGGTAGATAGACAGACGAAAAGTGCTCACTTCATTCTGATACGTGAGACTTATACGTCAGAAAAGATGTCAGAGGTGTATACTAATGGGATAGTGGCACGCCATGGAGTACCGGTATCCATCGTGTCCGATAGAGATACCCGATTTACTTCGAACTTTTGGCGTGATTTTCAAGAACAAATGGGGACGAAGTTGTTAATTAGAACTGTGTACCATCCACAAACGGATGGACAGAGCGAAAGAACAATACAGACATTGGAAGACATGCTAGGGGCATGTATCATCAACTTCGGAGGCAGTTGGGATGTTCATCTACCATTGGTCGAATTCTCGTATAATAACAATTACCATGCTAGTATTGGTATGGTTCCGTACGAGATGCTCTATGGTAGAAAGTGCCGAACCCCGGTGTGTTGGGGTGAGGTGGGTCCACGTGAACTCGCACATAAAGATACAGTTCGAGCCACTAACGAGAAAATTGACATGGTTCGGGCTCAGGATAGACAGAAGTCGTATGCTGACAAAAGACGAAGACCGATCGAGTTTCAGGTTGGTGACAAAGTTATGCTTAAAGTATCTCCGTGGAAGGGGATTATCGAGTTCAGAAAAAGAGGAAAGTTAAGCCCAAGGTTTATTGGGCCGTTTAAAATCATCGAACTGGTTGGTAAGGTAACATACCGCCTTGAACTACCGGAGGAATTAAGCGGAATCCATAGCACATTCAATGTATCACATCTCCGAAAGTGTCTAGCCGAGGAAACGGCTTATATCCACTACGATGACATCGAGGTGGATAACACTCTTAATTATGTGGTGAAGCCGATTGAAATTCTAGGTCGAAAGGTTAAGATCTTACGAAATAAGGAAATTGACCAAGTGAAGGTCAAATGGGAGCATAGAAAAGGTTCAGATACTACGTGGGAGTCCGAAGAGGAGATGAGACGTCTCTACCCTACATTATTTGGTACGTATTCCGGTTTCGAGGACGAAACCCTTTTTAAGGGGGGTGGACTTGTAACAACCCGAAAATATAGATACACAATGAATACCTAAATCTAGAATCACATACCATCGGTCTTTTTTTTTATAGATGGCCTGTCATTGTAGTTCTTTGTTCCGAAATCTCCAAGGTTTCCGTTATTTTACTTGTACCTATGAATAAAGGATGTAGTTAGATTCATTTTCACAAAATTCCACCATATAAACTACGTAGTTTACTTACCTTCATGTAACACCCTGAAAATATAGATTTTTATATTATAAGTTAAAAGACGGAAATAGTCAAGGTAAAATAACTAGGAATAAATAACCTGGTTAGTTAAAAGTCATGAAATAATAAGAAAATTATGGTTAAAACACTCTTTATACGAACTTGGGTTAAGTAGAGGGACTATAGGTGACAAAAACTGAAAATGATTTTATTAAAACAAAAATCAAACACCAAAACACACAATTTTGTGTGTGTTCTGGTCGCATACAAAACAGGAGCCAAAAGAGCCCCCCAAAACCCAAACCCTAACTCATAAAATTGATCAAATCAAGAAGGCAAATCAAGTTCAAATCAAAAACCAAACTCAAACTAGTGATCACTCAAGTGAGGGGATCACATGGTATGTCGAATTTCATATTTTGGTTACGTTTTGATTTCTTGATGAACATATGTAGTCAAAATTGGAGCTTGAATGTTAGATATTTGAATGAAACTATGATAAATTCATGGTTAGGAGTGAACCCTAATCAATAATTTGATGCATTGATGTTCATACATATGAAATTGAGAATCACCCACTTATGTGTTAAAAGGGTTTTATAGGAAGATGAAGAATACTAGAATCTTGATCATGAAATGAGTGTTATTGATTTTTATGAAATGAATCTAGGTGTTGTTATGCATGCTAGATATAATGAATTTTAAAATGATGTTTAATCTTGGCTAAATAGTTAGTCATGAACTTGATTGTTAATAGTATAAAATCATGCTTACTAGGCGTTTGATATAATGCCTAAAAGAAAGCTAAATGTTGAAATTTCGGAACAACAACGCATATTTGAATGCTATGGCGAATTATGCGTTATGTGATATGATTTGTGTTCTAAACGGGTTGTTGGTTGAACTCTATAAGCAAAGGGATTGAATCTTTAAGCGGACAAGCCGGAGCGGATACGCACTTGAAGGGAACGCTCTAAAGGTACGTAAATATGGTTTGGTTACATTATGTTTGTACATAGATCGTAGTTTCGTTGACTTTGAAATTAGCATTTTATGCGAACTTAATATGTCATTGAAGTGACGAAGATCACTAGACAAACAAAACGAGTCAAAATAATGAGTAGAGTATGTTTAGTTTGTTGTTAAACTGATAATTTTCACTTGACAAACAAACGGATCAAAAATTGCGTTTTTAAAATGGTTGTGATAAAAGCGCCATGAATGTCGCAACTATGGATGAGTATTACAAATGCATAAGCCGAGAAACGGCTACGCTAAATCTGTTGAATGAGCCCTTGAATATGGGACATTGATTTAGAAAATAATCTTGTCAAAACTATTGACAATGCAAGTTTGAATCATTGATGTCAAGCATGATGTTAAAGCATACAATGGGAGCGGTATATTATTTTTTGATAGCCCGGGAATGGGTAAGAATACTTAGAAGTAATAATGAATGGCTAATATGTATTGTAAAGTACAAAACAAACGGGTTGAATAATCGAAATAGGGATTTATAAGCTATTCACTCATAAACCGGGTATTGATGCAAGTAAATTGGATAAATGGATCCGTATTTTTATTTCGGACGCGTAGAAAAAAGAATCACCTAAAACGGACTTGTAGTTAAAAAGTTATGGCCAATTGAAATTTGATTATTTGTAAAAAAAATGGAGCTGGGCGGATATGAAGGTCCAGAGAGTGGACCTGCTGGAAAAACACCTCCCCCGCGGAACGCGATGGGTTGCTGTTGGTCTGGCGCGACACGCGGGGCCGCTCGCGGCCCGCACACGAGTTAAAGGAGTCTCTCGTGTGGCGCGGAGACCCAGTTCTGAATTTTTATTTTTGTTTTTGTTTATTTGATATCGGAACTTGATTATACTTGTTTCTATACTGTCAAAACTAACATTTAAGTTGGTTTTGATATTAGGTGAATGTAGCTACCATCCGGATGTCGATCAAGCAACGAAGTGAACCGAACACAAATCAAATGAAGCTTTTGCGATGTCGTTCTTTTGTTTTAGTTTAAAAATGAAAATTGTAAACACTGGTTACTATATTTTGAATACTTTAATCATGTATGGATGTTAATTGGATAAAGTTTTTGAAAAGTCGTATTTTCATATAAAATGCGTATTAAGTATTAAAATCTTGTTAATTTGAGACGGGTCTTACACTTCATCTTTTCTCTTTTTCGAAAGCTCCATAACAGATTTATCTTTTTCTGATTGTCGTTTATTTCTACATGTGAAGTTGATGGCGTACTTCAGATGAAATCATAATATAAAATTGAACATAGAATAACGTAATGTAATTACGTTGATATTTGAGTGAACAATCCATTACTATTTTGCGTTTGAGAAGACGATTGAGCGATTTAGTGTTTTCGATTTCGTGATTTTTGATTTTGAAAAATGAAAGAGAGATGTGGAGAATGAAGACACGATTTTAGTTAAAGAGGGTTTTAATTTTTTATGACGAAAATGCCCTTTTTGTATATATTTTTTTTTCAATTGTCTGATCTTGTTAATTATGTAAATGGCACCACTTAATTTTTAATCGTTAATCTTGGGAGATCAACGGACAACGTTCTCGCGTATACATCATATAAGAAACTTCTCTCGATCAACGGACGATGATCTCGTGTATACATCGTATAAGAAACTTCTCTCAAACGGTAACGAGCCCTAATTATCCTATAACATTTTGGGTAGGGGCTTGGGAACAGTAGCCAAAGTTTTTTTTTTTTTTTAATTTTTTTTACCATTAAAGTTTGGTGGGTTCCATTCTCATTTCCCACTAGAATAGTGTTATGTCTATAGTTTTCATTTTTTTTATTTTTTACTTACGTAAAAAATGTTAGCTTTTATCATTGTTTTTTTTGTTTTTCTATTATAATAATTAATTATAGACATGTTTTTTTTTTCTTTTATAATTTTTAAGATACGGTGTATCATAAAGTTATGAGTATACTGTTGTGATATGCTTATATTTATTACGTTCTGATAAAAGCTTTGTTTAAATTCGAACGAGTGAAATATAGTTGAACTTTCTGTTCTTTACTATGACGAGTCGAACTGGCATCAATACTGGTACTGTTATTTTTTTATGGTTTTCTCGACGCGTTCCTAATGATGCTGTGATGAACAAAATGAATCTGACTAAATAATTATCCAAATAGATAACGATATCATTATTACCAACTGATACCGATGTTTGTTTTTATGTTTTCGATTGATGTAAAATGTGTGTCAATATTCTTTTAGACATATCTCTTTAAATTGTTATATCAAATCTGGTATCATACCACTATTCTAACGAACCAAACCAATACCGACCAAATATCCGCCGCAACGCGCGGGGTATTTTACTAGTTGTAATTACTAAAATAGGTATCACTAAAATATATAAGTATTTTATTATATTTACCTTAAAAAATAATTAAGAGTGAGAAGAGTTAAATATGTGTTTTGGATTCGTTACTAAACCAGAAGAATAGAAGGGAAGGGGTAGACTGGCCCACAGCAAATTGTGTCACGGACTTTGAACCACAGCCACTAAATTTTATTTACAATTTGTTGCGGAAAATAACTAGTTATTTTCCGCCCACACGTTGCGGCGGGGACCCAATGACTGCAAAACGCGTGTCCGTAACGGTAAGCAGATACCGAATATCAAAACATAAATAAAAATGTCGTGAAACTGATAGTTACTCCGTCCTAAAAAAAACGATTTTAAATAACCTAATATATAATAATAGGACCCACATGTCCTACACGTTGGAAATTCGGTTGTTTTCAGTTCAGTTATTACGGTGTTAACACGTTAAAATATGGATGGGCTCGGTACCGGTATCGGCACCGAAAGTACCGATCCGGAAAATCATCGAAATTAGGTACCGGCACCGAAAATGCTCGGTACAATACAGTATGGTATTTGAAGGTAAAAATCAATAAATACAGGTATGGCGCTAGACCGGTGTCGAACCGAAAGTAACGATTATGAAAACGCCAAAATGTGGGTACCAAATTGGTACCGAAAATGATTTGGTATAGTAAATTTGGTACCGATACGATACTGGTTTGATTATAGGATTTGATACGATTTGTTCATCAATAATCTAAATATCCAAGTTAATTTTACATGTTACAATTCATTCATTACAGAAAAAGACAAAAAATAAAGCAAAATAAGTTGTTGTGTATATAAAACCTCATTCAAACAAAATACAGTTTACTTACTGTGTGTATGAAAAATAATCTAAACGGTGCAATTACTTGCATTGCTACGTTGCTACAGGATTTGATTAGCTCGGTACCAACCGGTACCGAAAATACCATTACTGAAATCCCCAAAAGTGGGTACCGGTACCGAATATACATGGTACGGTACGGCTCGATACGGTCGGTACTGGTACGGCACCGGTATTTGAGGGTAAAAACCGATAAATACCGGTGCCGAACCGGTACCGAAAATACATCCGGTTTGGTAAATTTGATACCGGTACCGACACCCGATACCATTTACTCATTCCTTTTTTTTTAAACATAGCCGTTGGCCAACGGCTAGCCCAAACGGCTAGAAATCTTGGCCAATGTGATCCCGCCATGTCATGCTCGTAGCCCCGCCCAAGAGGCCACGCCGAAACCGAAACTCACTCGAGATGGTGACTTGGGTATCTGTACCCAACCCACGCCCCAACCCTCACCCCATACCCCATAGTGTTAATATACTTATAATATTATTATTATTATTGTTCAAATGCTTCACTTTTTAATACCTCACCCCATACCCTATAGTGTTAATATACTTATAATATTATTATTATTACTGTTCAAATGCTTCACTTTTTAATATATAGAAGAATTATAAGAATTTTATTATCAAATGAGTAAATTGTCATTTTAGCTTGTCCCAAATTGGAACTTTATTCTAAATAGTTTTTTTTCTCCTCTAGGTCCTTGAGTTTTTTGTTTTTCGTTTTTTTTTTTTTTGTCATTTTGGTCCAACCCATTAACTTTGTTAAAAATTGTCAGTTAACTCACACTAAATAGTTTGGTAATTGTCATTTCCATCCAAAAACCATTTTTATTCAGTTATATATATAAAAACTTTAATTAAAAAAAACCCTTAAACTAAACTAAACAAAATAAAAATACATATTAATATAAAAAAAACCTTTAATTTTTAAAAACACTATATTAATTAATATGTTTAAAAAATCCCTTTAATTTTTTAAAAATATTTTTACATATAATAAAAATCCATCTATCCTCAACCCCCCCCCCCCCCCATCCCTTTCTACCCACAAGTCTACAACCCCTACCTCCTCCTTCACCCATCAACGGCCACCTCCGGCCACCTCTACCACACATTATATATTTGATTGTTTTATACGTGCGAGGTGGGCGGTGATGGGTAATGGAGGTGTGTGGCGAAGGTTGGTGGTGGTGTGTGGTGTAGGTGGGCGGTGATGGGTGACAGAGGAGGTGGGGGTTGTGGACTTGTGGAGAGAGAGAGAGGGATGGTGGGAGGGTTGGAGATTGGTGGATTTTTATTATATAGAAAAATATTTTAGAAAAATTACAGGGGTTTTTCTAATATATTAATTAATATTCTGTTTTTAAAAAATTAAATGTTTTTTATATATTAGAGTTAAATGCCATTTTAGTGCCTGTGGTTTGGTCATTTTGCCAGTTTAGTCCAAAGTTTTGAAATGTTTTCATTTTAGTCCAAATAGTTTCAAACGTTGCAATTTTAGTCCACTAGGTTAACTCTATCTATTTTTCCTGTTAAGTAGAAGGGTAATTCGGTCATTTCATATGTACTTTTGTTAACTAGAAGCGCAATTTGGCCATATAAAATGACTGAATTGGCCTTTTAGTTAACAGAAAATGGATATAATTAACCCAGTGGACTAAAATGGTAACGTTTGAAACTATTTAAACTAATATGGTAACGTTTCAAACCTTTGGACTAAACTGGCAAAATGACCCAAACCACAAGGATTAAAATGACATTTAACTCTATATATTAATATGTATTTTTATTTGTTTTAGTTTAAGGGTTTTTTTTAATTAAAGTTATATATATATATATATATATATATAGAGAGAGAGAGAGAGAGAGAAGGGTTATCTTGAGAACGCTAAATATTGCGAGAACCATGAGAACGAATGAGAAAACTAATCAAAACCAAAATTTTTTAATATAAACCTCATTGTAATAAAAATACAACATCAAAAAAGAATTTACAACATAAAATAATTCATTTCTTCTCTTAAAATCACTCTTACTAGAATTTTTAAACATGTGTAAATTTTCTTTATTTACGAATTCATGAAAATTTAAATGTGTAAATTTAATTTCTAACATTGTATTTGAATAATAATGATAAGTGTAAAAAGAAATTTAGAATTTCAATTGTTTTTGACCAAGTTCTTGTGGTTTTTTCATTTGTTCTCACGGTTCTCGAAATATTTAGCGTTCTCATTTAAACCCTCCCCTATATATATATATATATATATATATATATATATATATAGGTAAAGAGTACTGTACAAATCTCCTTATCGTACATTACGTACGCTACAATCTCAGCCGCCCGATCATCAATCAAAATTCGCATGTTGTTTTTTGTACCACATGCGAACTTGTTACAAAAAAACATGCTATTTCATCAAAATTAGCACATGCTATTTCATTAATTCGCATGTGGATTAATTAGAGACATATAAAATTTCGCATGTGGACAAAAATATAATTAGAGACATACAAATTTCGCATGTGGACAAAAACAAATTTCGCATGTGGACAAAATATAATTAGAGACATACAAATTTCGCATGTGGACATGGCACTAATTCGCATGTGCATGGCACTAGCATGTGGACATGACACTACTTCGCATGTGGTGTTGATCAAATTCGCATGTGGTGTGGACATGGCACTGTCTTTGAGAACAAGAGAGAGAAACAGAAAGATGATGATTATTCGAAGCAGTGGATCTTGTTTGTGATGGAGTTTTCTGGATGGTGGTCGTAGGAGGTACGGTGGTTGAAGGTGGTTGATGATCGGAGAGAATGAAGGTGTTCAACGGTGAAGATGATTAAACAGTGACCGGCGACGAAAGGTTGAAGATGATGATGAACTGATGAAGATGAGTTGCAGGTTTTAGGGTCGGAGTTCGAATAAGATGATTGAACCGGAAACGAAGAACGAAGGTTGCAGGTGACCGGAGGGAGGTTAACGTCGCCGTATTGTTGCTTGCTGATCTTTTTCGAGTCCGGCGGTAGTGAAGGAAAAAGGCGACGAGGAATAATGGTGATGGCTGTTTGAATTTACGGTGGTTATCAATGTTTGCCCGCGTTTGATGGATTGAAGATCGTACGGCTGTGGGCATCGCGTACATAATGTAGGATAAGAGGTATTGTACGTTAACCGGCCTCTATATATATATATATATATATATATATATAATTGAAAAAGAATGGTTTTTGGATAAAAATGACAACTACCGAACTATTTAGTGTGAATTAACTGACATTTTTTAACGATGTTAGTGGGTTGGACCAAAATGACAAAAAACGAAAAACTCAGGAACTCAGAGAAGAAAAAATAACTAGTTGGACTAAAGTGGAAATTTGGAACAATTCTCACGAACTAAAATGGCAATTTATTCTTATCAAATCGTTTACACTCTATTGGTCATAAGCTCATTACTTTGCTTAATTACGAGAACAACTTTATTCTAACATAGCAAATTCATGTATGTAGTTTGTAAAGCATTTCCATTTATATTTCATGTCACTCCACCTTAAGAGAGTTCAGTGTGGTTGATGCTCACTTCAAATCAAAGAAGTGTTGGATATACTTTTTACATTACATTTACGCGTGTGCAAGAATTATAAGAATTAATACGAAACAACCGTTCACCGTACATTATAAAAGGCTAGTGGAATCTCAAGAGTTTAGTTTGAAGATCAAAGAATTGTATGCATTTACATATGTATGCACTTACCTAGGCAGGTAAATATTTTATATAGAAAACAAAATTGATAACTTGTACCTAGCAAAAAAAATAAAAAATAAAAAAAGATATAGGAAAACCAATGTTTCAACCTTGCCAATTCAATATAGGTATGTATAATATGAATGAAAGTAATTACTAATCAGTAATCACACATGCACACCAACTATGAAAAACCATAAATATATACATACACCATTTACTAGGCTTCTACGTGGGAATGTGAAGTTTTAAGAATATGTGTAGCGAGGCTTGAAGTTCAAGCTTCTTTCTTGGGCATTATACAATGTGTAGTGTGCTAGTCAGCAAGGGACATTATAAGGCTTAAAGTTCAGAAGTGGTTTAGTGGTATAATATCTTATAATGTTTTTCCAATGATAACCCAATTATTATTTCTTTAAAAAAATAAAATAAATAATATTATCATGGAAGAGTTGAAAATTTCTTATTGGCCATTTCAAAGTTGAGATTCGAGAAGGCGTTTTCATAACACGCCTGGGCTTTTTTTTATCAAATCATGCCCAAAGGGACGGTGTGTTAAGCATTATGGGGGCGTTAAGTGGCAATTTCACACCACTTCACCTTTCCACTACAGGTAGTCTAACACAATATTCAATTAAGAGTAAACCGCTAAAATTGTCTCTGACGTTTGGTCACTTTTGGCACTTTAGTTAAAAACTCAAATCTTTTGAATCTGGGTCCCTGCGGTTTCAATTTTATCGCCATTTTCATTGAAAACCAAAATTTAGTAAGATTTTTTAGTTAACATCTAGTTTTTTTTTTTTTTTGGTCTTTTTTCCCTTTTAATGAAGGGCAAAAAGGTCTTTTAACGTTTTATTATAACAAATTAAAAAAAATCTAACCATTTTGCCCATCGTTAAAAGGGAAGAAAAAGAAAAAAATCTGAATGTTAACTGAAAAATCTGACAATCTTTTGACTTTGGATGAAAATAACAACAAAATTGAAACCATATGTTCTAGATTCAAAAGGTTTGAGTTTTCGATTAAAATAACAAAAGTGACCAAATCTCAGATATCATTTTGGCAGTTTACTCTTCAGTTTAATTAAACCACAAATACACTCAATTCAATACTTTTTTTGTAAGTATATATGTAATACATCTAATAATCAAGAGATTCTTAGAGGTAGAAAATGGATAAAAGCTAGTGACATAAAAATGGTTAAACTTAAAACGAACGTAATTTTATATTATTTTCATCGATTATATTATAAAAACATTCATGTATGTAGTTTGAACCATGGCCACTAATTATATTTACATTTTTATTTCAACAATAATTATAAGAATTTTATTATCAAATCTTTTACACTCTATTGATCATTAGCTCATTACTTTGCTTATTACGAAAACAAGTTTATTCTAACTTAGTAAATTCATGTATGTAGTTTGTAAAGCCTTTCCATTTATATTTCATGTCACTCCACCCTCCCACGAGCAACTTTGGTATGTACGAAGAGTATTAAGATCAATCCTAACCATGCTACATGTGGTGTCCTTTGGGTATGCTCATTATCCTGCATATACAAAAAGGACTTGAGGGAATAGTTTCATCTTTTATTTAAAATTCCGTTTTTGCCCCTAATTGAAAATAAAATTATACTTTTGCCCTTGGTCAAAATTTACGCTTTTGCCCTCAGTTCAAAAACTCATTTCTAATTCTACTCCCAATTTAAATTTACGGTTTCGCCCTCTTTCTAAAATTACGCTTTTGCCCCCCGTTCAAAATAAAAATATGTTTCTGCCCCTAGCTCGAAATTACGATTTTGCCCCCAACTCAAAATTGCATTTTTGCCCACAGTTCAAAATAAAATTATGTTTTCCCTCATAGCTCAAAATTATGATTTTGCCCTCAGTTTAAAATTATGATTTCGCCCTCAGTTTAAAATATTTTTACGATTTTGCCCTCTGTTCAAAATTATGAATTTGCTCCCATTTCAAAAATTACGATTTCTCCCCAGTTAAAAATTATGATCTTGCCATCGTTTTACTTTTTTTTTTGCAAAACTATAGTACTGTTTTATTTTGCTTGGTTGACTTAATGTAACTTTTATTGTGTCAAGCAGTTTTCTAACACTCGCTCATTACTCCTGACAAATTAGTATTTTACCCCAACTCAAAATTACAGACCTGTTATTGTTTTAATTTTTTTAGCAAAACTATGGTAGTGTTTTCGTTTAATTGGTTGTTTTGATGTATTTTTTTTAGATCGTGTTATAAGTAGTATGTACAAGTAACCTAAATACATGCATACATGTCATGAAAGTAAGAAATATTTGATTTAACGCACTGCAACGCGAGCGGGCATAGGTGTAATTTTTATTCGTTCAGGCATGCCTGGTACATGCTCATTTGTCCTGAAAAATTACAATTTTGCTCCCAGTTTAAAATTATAATCTTTTCATCGTTTTAGTTTTTTTTTTTGGTAAAAGTATGGTAGTGTTTTTGTTTTAATTGGTTGACTCGATGTAATTTTTTTTTAGATCGTGTTATGAGTAGTATGTACAAGTAACCGAAACACAGACATATATGTTATGAGAGAGAAATATTCGGCTTATTGCCCCGCAACGCGGGCGGGGCAAAAACTAGTTTACTACATTTACATTTTCCCGATGGGTAATAGTTCTGTTTTCTTATTGGTTAAAGATGGCAGCAACCAACAAGTTTAAGTGTTTTTTTAAGTTAGTATATAATAGTTAAAATTACAATTTTGCCTCAGTTTAAAATAAAATTTTGTTTTTTCCCCAACTTAAAATCACGATTTTGCCTTCAGTTAAAATTTACGTTTTTGCCCAAGTTCAAAATAAAATTATGGTTTTGCCCTCAGCTATGGTCCTGCCAAATTACGGTTTTACCCCGAGTTTAAAATTAAAATTTCGCCCCAGGTCAAAATAAAATTTTGCTTTTGCCTGCAGCTTAAATTTTTTTCCCTCAGTTAAAAATTACGATTTTGCCCCGAGTTCAAAATAAAATTATGGTTTTGCACTCAGTTCAAAATATGATTTTGCCTCCATTTCAAAATTACGATTTTACCTCAATTCAAAATTGCAATCTTGCCATCGTTTTTTTTTTGGACAAAACTATGGTAGTGTTTTATTTTACTTCGTTAACTCAGTGTAGTTTTTTTTTTCATGTCAAACAGCTGTCTAGCACTCGCTAATTGGTCCTAACAAATTATTGTTTTGCCCCCAGCTCTAAATTACATGGTTGCTATTGTTTTAGTTTTTTTTTTTGGCAAAACTATGGTAGTGTTTGGTTTAATTGGTTGAATCGATGTATCTTTTTTTTTACAACGTGTTATAAATAGCATGTATAAGTAACCGAAATAAAGACGTACATGTTATTAAACTAAGAAATATTCGGTTTAGCGCCCCGCAACGCGGACGGCGCATAACACTAGGTACATTACATTTACCTGTGTGCAAAAATTATAAAAATTACAAAACAACCCCATTCACCCTACATTATAAAAGGTTAGTGGAATCTCAGGAGTTTAGTTTGAGGATCAAAGAATTGATTGCATTTATATATGTATGCACTTACCTACATACATAAGTACGTATGCAGGTAAATATTTTATATAGAAAACAAATTTGATAACTTGTACCTAGCAATAAAAAAACAGATATAAGGTAACTTCTGTTTCAACCTTACCTATTCAATATACGTATGTATAATATGAATGAAAGTAATCACTAATCACACATATACACCAAATATGGGAAACCATAAATATATACAGATACTATTTAGAGTAAACTGTCAAAATGATCCCTGAGGTTTGGGCTCTTTTGACACTTTAGTTCAAAATTCAAACCGTTTGAATCTGGGTCTCTGTCTATGGTTTTAATTTTGTTGTCATTTTCATCTAAAAGTAAAATCTGATTAGATTTTTCAGTTAACATCCAATTTTTCTTTTGTCTTTTTCTTCCTTTTTAATGAAAGGCAAAATTGTCAGATTTTTTAATTTGTTATAATAAAACGTTAAAAGACCATTTTGTCGTTCATTAAAAGAGAGAAAAAAAAAACTGGATGTTAACTCAAAAATCTAACCAAATTTTGATTTTGGATGAAAATAGTAAAAAAAAAATTGAAACCACAAGAACCTAAATTCAAAAGGTTTGAGTTTTGAACCAAAGTGTTAAAAGTGACCAAAACTCAGGGATCATTTTGGCATTTTACTCTACTATTGATTAGGCTTCTAGGTGCGTGTGTTAATGTGAAGTAACAGATTTAAGGGGAGTGGGGGTGGTCTGTGATGGCCACCCCATCACTCGTTATTTTTTTTAGAACACCGCCGCCACTACCTTGGTCACGAGTGATAGGATTAACGCGCTTAATTGATAACGCGTTGAACATTGATGATTTCGAATGTTGGTTGCTTATTAAAAAAAAAAAAAAACCCTTTAAACCTTCTATCACTAGTGATGACCACCGCCACTACAAAATGCTTGTGAGTGATAGAATAGTGGCTGATGACATGGCAGGAGTTGATTGGATATTATGAGTGATAGAATTCTATCACCAGTGACCACCCCCACTCCCCTAAGACCATGTGTAGTGGGGCTTAAACTTCATTATGCATTATACGACACATGGCGCCCTAGTCAGAAAGGGTATTATAAGGCTTTAAATTCAAAAGTAGTTTAGTGGTATAATGACCTATATTGCCCTTGCAATGATTATCCAATTATTTTTTTTTGAATAATGGCCCATAATTCCCTTGTAATTATTCTCCAATTATTATTTTTTAGAAAAATAAAACAGATAATAGTATAATAGAATAACCGGAAATTTATTATTGGCCATTTCAAAGTTGAGGAGACGTTTTCATTAACATGCCTGGACTTTTTTTTGTCGAATCATGCCCAGGGACGGTGTGCGGGGCATTATAGGGCGTTAGGCGGCAATTTTACGCCACTTCACCTTTCCACCACGAGTGATATAACACAACATTCAATTAAATTAGAGTAAACTGCCATTTTGGTCCCTGTGGTTTGGCCAGTTTTGCCACTTTAGTCCAAATCTCAAACTTATTACATCTGGGTCCCTGTGGTTTGCATTTTGTTGCCATTTTAGTCCAAAATTCAAAAATCCTCTATTTTGACTGTTGAAAACTTATTATTTTGTCCTTTAGTGCAGGGGCATTTTGATCCATGTTAATTTATTATAACATTTCAATAATTAATAACATCATCTTCAAGAACATCATCAAACTTCATCATCAAAACCCAGAAAATCCAGAAAATCAAGAACATCATCTTCAAGAAAATCAAGAACCCAGAACAAAACCAGAAACCATCACAAAAATCAAAATACAGACAACAACAAATCAAAACAAAAACCGATTTGTAAAAAGAAACGACGCTCCAACAACAAATCAAAACAAAAACCGATTTGTAAAAAGAAACGAGGCTCAGATCTGTATCTTCAAGAACATCATCATCAAAACCCAGAAAATCAAGAACATCATCTTCAAGAAAATCAAGAACCCAGAACAAAACCAGAAACCATCACAAAAATCAAAATACAGACAACAACAAATCAAAACAAAAACCGATTTGTAAAAAGAAACGAGGCTCCAACAACAAATCAAAACCGCCATGGCTGCAAACAGAGGTTGCAAGCGCACTTGCCCTCCTCCGATTCTGCCACGCCAAGCTGCGGAAAATCTCAAATGTTGACCCAATTTTGACTCGGATTAGGTGAAATCATCACAGCCTCGTGGTGAATAAAAGGACTGGGTTCACAGATCATCATCCATCACAAAATCACAGATCAACACCCACCAACACCCGAAACCCACAACCACCAACGAACACCTCCACCACCGGGCAGGCCACCACTACGGCCGTAACCACCACATCAGCCTCATCCGCCCCCTGCTGCTTAACACCGCCACAACCATTAAGATCCACCACCGCCATCGTCTCCACCATCCGCCGTCGACAGATCCAGTCTCCACCATCCTCGTCTCCACCATCCTCGTCTCCGGTAAGCGACTGTACGCCACCACCGTCTTTCTTCCCCAAATCTCAGATCCGTCATCGGAGTTCCTTCTGCAAATCAATGTGCTGCTGAGTTTCTTTCTAGAGAGAGTGTGGGAGGAGGTGGCGCCGTGACGGTGGTGGTGGTGCTATAGAGAGAGAGAGAGAGAAGAGAGAGAGAGCATATTTCATTGATCTGGGTAATAAGAGAGAGAGAGAGAGCTGATAATCTTTAATAAGAGAGAGAGAGAGAGCTAAAAAAAAATAATCAGTTTTCAATTAAAAAAATGACAAAAATGCCCCTGCACTAAAGGACAAAATAGGCAGCTCTCAACAGTCAAAAATGGGGTTTTTTGGATTTTGGACTAAAATGGCAACAAAATTCAAACCACAGGGACCCAGATGTAATAAGTTTGAGATTTGGACTAAAGTGGCAAAACTGGCCAAACCACAGAGACCAAAATGTCAGTTTACTCATTAAATTAAAACTCAAATACATTCAATTCAATTACTTTTTTTGTAAGTATATATGTAATACATCTAATAATCATAAGATTCGTAGAGGTAGAAAATGGTTAAAAATTAGTGACATAAAAAGGGTTAAACTTAAAACAACGTAATTTTATATTCTTTTCATCGATTATATTATAAAAACATTCAGAAATGTTAAATTTTACCAGCCGAAAAAGTCGTTAATCAAAAGTTAGAACACGATGATAAGGTACTTTGTTATCTTCACTGACAGCGTGGTAGTCTGTACGCAGTGGCGAAGCTTGAAAATTTCCACCGGTGGGTCGGAAGTCACCGGACCTAAAAGTATATACCTAAATTTTTTTTTATAAAACCTGGGGTCGAAAATGTGTATGCCTAAAAAATTCTATACGAAACGTACATACATAACACTACTGAGCGAAAAGTTCGGAGGGTCCCCCGGGCCCCTTTCAATGCTTCGCCCCTGTCTGTACGAGACCTTGATGGTACCATGACCGGACGTATTAATACATATGTTAAAAATTAAGTACTTATTAAAGTTTATGAACTGTTCGTACAAAGTTAATATACTTAAAACACAATCTAACCCAAGTTAACCCAACTAAATCCGCACTAAACCTATTTAGTGTTGGAAATTTTGTGAAAATAGCATTTTTCACAAATATAGGAAAATGATTTTTTCATATTTTGGACTAGAAATAAATATAATAAAATGAGCGGGTTTTATATATTTATTTGTGGGTTTGTGTTCTATGTCGGAAGAGCTTCGCAACGAACTAAACCACGTCCAAAACGGAGCTAAGATGAATAAGATATCGAGGCTCAAAGTTTGGTGTTTAAAACTTGAAATGCTGAAAATGTGGGAAAGTAGCACCTTGTCCCACATCGGATGAGAGATGGAACTTAAAGGGGTATTTAAGTAGGATCTCTCCATCCTTATTGTTTCATGGAAGCACACTCTAGTGTCATCGCGAAGGGTGCGGAGCACCCTAACTCGCAATCGCACTCGCACACGCTCGCTCGCGCGCACGCGCGTGGCGTGGGCGATGAGGCGCAATGTGGCGCTTTGATGGCGCACTTTGCACTTCGCACGCTCGCATCGCCGCGAGCCGCCTTTGTATTTTTGACCACGTGCGCGTGGTGGAGCGCATGACGTGGCAGTCATGCGGGTGCGCGCATGGTGCATGGGTCCTGCGGGTGCGCGCGGCGCACCAGAGTGAGCCAATACGGCGCGACTGTGTGGCGCGCTCGTATAGGCTCACAGGTGACGTGGCGCACGCGCGCATGGACTTGAGCCAAGAGGACGCACCGCATGGTGACGTGGCGCATGCGCGCATGGCTGTGAGCCAAGAGGCCGCACCGCGCATGGCGACGTGGCGCACGCGCGCATGGCTGTGAGCTTAGAGGCCGCACCGCGAATGGGCGCGCGGCACGCGGCTGTGAGACAAGAGGCCGCACCGCGCATGCGCGCGCGCGCGCAGAAGCTTCCAACAGCAGTTACTGCAGTGCAGTTACGTTTTCAGCATTCGAAACTGACGTAGTTAATGCGTTTGACTGAGAATTTAATGACGAATTAAGGTGCATTGAAGACGTTTAATGCAGTTTAATTCGCCCACTTAATTCTTTTTCAGTTTCGACTTCAGTTTGCAGTATAAATAGGAGGAGCCTACTGCAACTAAGACACTGAAAAAATTCACCAGCTATATACAACTCTCTCCCTACTGAATTATAATCTTCTTCTCTCAAGTAAGCAAGGTACACCTTCGGGTAGGAGTAAAGACCGGCAGTGCAACTGCTTGAGGCTGTTGTATCCTGGAAACAAACGTGTTCTCCTGGGAGACACGAAATTTGTTTTAAGGGACCCGTGTCTAACACGATCCTCAGCCAAAGAACAGTTTTTCTGTTCGGATTTCTGTCTTTGTTTTTCCTTTCCTTCAGTTGTAATTGTACTTCTTTCAGTTGTATTTCTGTTATTGTTCTTGTATTTCAAGTTAATAAATTATTTTATTTATTTTACACGAACGGATTCCTACAATCTTAAAACAAATTTTAAAAACACCGTTCGTGTAGAATCACAAACTTCTCTGCTGTGATTTCAAATTTTTTTTTCTCTCACAGCAGGTTGTGTTTTAAAAGGTTTTTCTCTGTTTTGATTCAAAGTAGCGACTTTGTCAAAACAGAACTCTGTTTCTACTCCTTCTGTCGCTGAGTTCTAAAAACTTACTGTTGTAGTCTTCAAAGTTGGACTTAGAAGCTGCACGGTGGTTTCAAAAACTCTTTATATTGGATAAATAATAAATTAGCACATTTATTATTTTATTAACTTGGTTTTGTGGAATTTTTCAGAATGTCGACTGAAAATACCAACGTCAACGTTGTTGTCGGTACCCCTGCCAACACTGTGGGAGCGACCACAGTGGCGAATCATGCTGAACGACCCGAGAAGTTCTCGGGTCTCCACTTCAAAAGGTGGCAACAGAAGATGTTCTTCTACTTGACCACCATGAATCTTGCGAGGTTCTTGACGGAGACCGTTCCCCAACCTGCGGAAGGGGAGACCGATGCTCAGGCTCTGAGCGCGGTAGAGGCGTGGAAGCACTCGGACTTTATATGTCGAGGCTATGTTCTCAACGGTCTCTCGGATGCTTTGTATAATGTGTACTATAATATCAAGACTTCCAAAGACTTATGGGAGTCTTTGGAGAAAAAGTACAAAACGGAGGATGCGGGAACAAAGAAATTTGTTGTCGCCCGTTTCTTGGATTTTAAAATGGTTGATAACAAGTCTGTTATGAACCAAGTCCAAGAGTTGCAAATTATACTAAATGACATCCATGCTGAGGGTATGGTACTTAGCGAAACTTTTCAAGTGGCAGCCATGATCGAAAAATTACCTCCTGCTTGGTTGGATTTTAAGAATTATCTTAAACACAAGCGAAAGGAAATGTCGGTTGAGGATCTTGTTCTTCGTCTTCGTATAGAAGAAGAAAACAGGGTGGCCCAGAAAGGCACCATTTTGCAAGCTTCGGCTAAAGCAAACATGGTGGAAGTTGGGGAGTCCTCAAAGGGCAAGAAAGGCAAGGGTAAAAAGGACAACAAAGGGAAAGCAAAGGTTAACAACCTTGGACCGAAAAAGGGGGCTGTGAAAAAGAAGCCTGCGCTTTTCCAAGGTACTTGTTACAATTGTAACGAGACGGGGCACCGTGCTAACCAATGCAAGAAACCTAAGCGTGAGCGTGCGCACATGGTTGATGAGGATGGTATGCCTCTCATTGCAATGATAACCGAGGAAGCGGCTATGATTGAAGAAGTCAACGCGATGGGTGAAAACCCTAAAGGATGGTTCGTTGACACGGGTGCAACCCGCCATGTTTGTGGAGACAAGGCTCTTTTCTCTACATTCAAGGAAGCATCGGGTGAAGAAAAGCTTTATATGGGGAATAAAGCTACCGCAAGCATCAAGGGGGAAGGCACGGTCGTCTTGAAGATGACTTCGGGCAAGGAGCTTACCTTGACAAATGTGCTTTATGTCCCAGAGATACGGAAGAATCTCGTGTCGGGATGGATGCTCAACAAGTTTGGATTTCGTCTAGTGTTTGAATCGGACAATTTTGTCTTGTCTAGACGTGGAATGTTTGTTGGTAAGGGCTATGCCCTAAATGGAATGTTCAAAATGAATGTATTGGTTGTTAACCAAAACAAGAAAATGAATGAAAATTCTTCTTCTACTTACATGATTGAGTCTTCAAATGTTTGGCATGGTAGACTAGGGCATGTAAATTTTAATTCATTACGACGTTTAATTAAATTAAACTTGATACCAACATTCCATATCGAGTCCAATCACAAATGCGAGACATGTGTTGAATCCAAACTTACGAGATCATCGTTTAAATCGGTTGAACGAATAACCGAACCCCTTGATTTAATTCATACCGATGTGTGTGATTTAAAAGCGGTTCCCACGCGTGGAGGAAATAAGTACTTCATCACGTTTATTGATGATTGTACTAAATATTGCTACGTGTATTTACTAAAGAGTAAAGACGAAGCAATAGAGAAGTTTATCTTGTACAAAAATGAAGTTGAGAATCAACTTAAAAAGAAGATAAAAGCTTTGAGAAGCGATCGAGGAGGTGAATATGTTGCACCTTTTGCGGATTTATGCGCAAAAAGTGGCATTGTACATGAGTGTACACCACCTTATTCTCCACAATCAAATGGCGTTGCGGAACGTAAGAACCGCACATTGAAAGAAATGATGAACGCCATGTTGATAAGCTCGGGAGTGAACCGAGAAATGTGGGGGGACGCCATTCTCTCAGCAAACTATCTTTTGAACAAGATACCTTTGAAAAATAGGGACGGAACTCCATATCAGTTATGGAGAAAAAGGAAGCCTTCGTACAAATACTTGAAAGTGTGGGGGTGCCTAGCTAAGGTGATTGTACCACCTCCTAAGGCTCTTAGGATAGGACCCAAAACTGTTGATTGCATTTTCATTGGATATGCACATCAAAGTAGTGCGCATCGTTTTCTTGTATATGAATCCAAGAATCCCGATGTACACAAACACACTATCATGGAGGCAAATCCTAATATCGTCTCATATTTTGAGAATGTGTTTCCTATGTTAGGACAAACACATGCGCCTTCATCAAGAGCGGTTGATGAAGCAGGTCCAAGTTCGTCTACATGGTTAGATGAAGCAGGACCAAGTTCGTCTACAAGGATAGATGAAAGACATGAACGACCCGAGGTCGAGGAGGGTGAGCTTAGACGAAGTAAACGACAAAGGGTTGAAAAATCCTTTGGTCCAGACTTCATGAGCTATATGGTTGAGGGTGAGCCCAATACCTACCGCGAAGCGGTTACCTCCACGGAAGGACCTCAATGGCAAGAAGCAATTAAGAATGAAATTGATTCTATATTGCAAAATCATACTTGGGAGTTAGTAGATCTTCCACCTGGTTGCAAACCACTTGGATATCGTTGGATATTCAAAAGGAAAATGAAAGCCGACGGAAGTATTGATAAATACAAGGCAAGGTTAGTAATCAAAGGATTTAGACAAAAGGAGGGTCTAGACTACTTTGATACTTACTCGCCTGTAACGCGAATAACCTCTATTCGATTGGTTCTTGCAATTGCGGCTCTAAGAAATTTGGAAGTTCACCAAATGGATGTAAAGACCGCATTTCTAAATGGCGATTTAGAAGAAGAAATTTACATGGAACAACCTGAGGGTTTTTCCGCCCCTGGAAACAAGGGCAAAGTATGTAAATTGGTCAAGTCTTTGTATGGCTTGAAGCAAGCTCCAAAACAATGGCACCAAAAGTTTGATCATGTCATGATTGACAATGGTTTCAAAATAAATGAGTGTGACAAGTGTGTTTATTTTAAAGACACACCAAGAGGTTATGTGATTCTATGTCTTTATGTAGATGATATGCTTATCATTGGGAGTGATGAGAAGATGATCAACTCAACGAAAGACATGTTGAAAGCAAGGTTTGACATGAAAGACATGGGTCTCGCGGATGTGATTCTTGGAGTAAAAATCACTAGAACCCAAAATGGTCTTGTGTTGAGTCAATCTCACTACGTGGACAAGATCCTTGGGAAATTCAATTCGGACGATACGAGTATAGCTCGATCTCCAATTGATAATACCCAACGCCTAAGGAAGAATAGAGGCGAGAGTGTTTCTCAGTTAGAATACTCAAGGATCATTAGTAGTCTCATGTATCTAATGACATGTACTAGACCCGACTTAGCGTACGCTGTGAGCAGGCTAAGTAGATACACCAGTAATCCGAGCGAGGATCATTGGAAAGCTATCACGAGGGTGCTTAGATACATAAGATACACGAGAGACTATGGATTGCATTATACCCGTAATCCAGCAGTGATTGAAGGATTCACTGATGCGAACTGGATATCGGATATAAAAGATCATAGATCGACAAGTGGATATGTGTTTACACTTGCTGGCGCAGCTATAGCCTGGAAGTCTTCCAAGCAAACGGTTATAGCTAGATCTACGATGGAATCCGAATTCGTAGCTTTAGATAAAAGTGGTGAAGAAGCGGAGTGGCTACGTCAATTTGTGGAAGATATTCCAAGATGGCCAAAGCCGTTGACGGCAATCTGCATACATTGTGACAATCAGTCTGCTCTTGCTAGAGCACAAAACATGATGTACAATGGCAGATCAAGGCACATTCGACGTAGACACAACACGGTGCGACAACTTATCTCAACGGGTGTTATCTCAGTTGACTATGTGAGGTCAAATGATAACATTGCGGACCCGTTAACAAAAGGCTTAAGCACAGATAAGGTGTATAGGTTGTCAAGAGGAATGGGACTAAAGCCCATAGATGAAGGGAATATGAGGGAAACCTAACCTAGTTGACTGGAGATCCCAAGATCTAGGTTCAATAGGCAAACTTAATCATAAACCCAAAGGGAGTCACTGTGGGGGGTGCCCCAAAATCAATAAAGGGAGTTGTATACTTCCTAGTCCATTCCAATCAGTGACATGAAGGAAAGGTTAAGCATGTTGAGGTTAAGGATTTTGAGGAAATCCGAATTAACCATGATGCTTTTAATGATTCAGAGGAATCACCTATGTTAGAGAGAAGTGGGGTCGCTTCGAATGGATTTGTGGGGAGGCGCAAATCCTAGAGCTCTCGCAGAACCAGGAACGTGTTCCATGACCATGAACGGACACAACCATGAGGTCTTAACTTGACTAGGGAGAGTATTGCGTGAATGTATATTGTCGCCTACATAAATGGGGGATTGTTCAAGGACACCGCGTCTACAAGACCCTAGGAGGCTAAGTATGCTTCACAAAAGAAGGTTCAAAGGTTACACCTACCTATCTTGCAATACTCAACTGTTGAACGTGTATCGTTGAAACTTGATAGATCGATTTCTATTCATGTGGGGGATTGTTGGAAATTTTGTGAAAATAGCATTTTTCACAAATATAGGAAAATGATTTTTTCCTATTTTGGACTAGAAATAAATATAATAAAATGAGCGGGTTTTATATATTTATTTGTGGGTTTGTGTTCTATGTCGGAAGAGCTTCGCAACGAACTAAACCACGTCCAAAACGGAGCTAAGATGAATAAGATATCGAGGCTCAAAGTTTGGTGTTTAAAACTTGAAATGCTGAAAATGTGGGAAAGTAGCACCTTGTCCCACATCGGATGAGAGATGGAACTTAAAGGGGTATTTAAGTAGGATCTCTCCATCCTTATTGTTTCATGGAAGCACACTCTAGTGTCCTCGCGAAGGGTGCGGAGCACCCTAACTCGCAATCGCACTCGCACACGCTCGCGCGCGCGCGCGTGGCGTGGGCGATGAGGCGCAATGTGGCGCTTTGATGGCGCACGCTCGCATCGCCGCGAGCCGCTTGAGAGCCGCCTTTGTATTTTTGACCACGTGCGCGTGGTGGAGCGCATGACGTGGCAGTCATGCGGGTGCGCGCATGGTGCATGGGTCCTGCGGGTGCGCGCGGCGCACCAGAGTGAGCCAATACGGCGCGACTGTGTGGCGCGCTCGTATAGGCTCACAGGTGACGTGGCGCACGCGCGCATGGACTTGAGCCAAGAGGACGCACCGCGCATGGCGACGTGGCGCACGCGCGCATGGCTGTGAGCGTAGAGGCCGCACCGCGAATGGGCGCGCGGCACGCGGCTGTGAGACAAGAGGCCGCACCGCGCATGCGCGCGCGCGCGCAGAAGCTTCCAACAGCAGTTACTGCAGTGCAGTTACGTTTTCAGCATTCGAAACTGACGTAGTTAATGCGTTTGACTGAGAATTTAATGACGAATTAAGGTGCATTGAAGACGTTTAATGCAGTTTAATTCGCCCACTTAATTCTTTTTCAGTTTCGACTTCAGTTTGCAGTATAAATAGGAGGAGCCTACTGCAACTAAGACACTGAAAAAATTCACCAGCTATATACAACTCTCTCCCTACTGAATTCTAATCTTCTTCTCTCAAGCAAGCAAGGTACACCTTCGGGTAGGAGTAAAGACCGGCAGTGCAACTGCTTGAGGCTGTTGTATCCTGGAAACAAACGTGTTCTCCTGGGAGACACGAAATTTGTTTTAAGGGACCCGTGTCTAACACGATCCTCAGCCAAAGAACAGTTTTTCTGTTCGGATTTCTGTCTTTGTTTTTCCTTTCCTTCAGTTGTAATTGTACTTCTTTCAGTTGTATTTCTGTTATTGTTCTTGTATTTCAAGTTAATAAATTATTTTATTTATTTTACACGAACGGATTCCTACATTTAGCCCTTAAACTCTTACCTGGTTAGTCGACCATTACTTTGAAAGATTGTTTCTCATTCCCTAACAAAATATTGTTTGCATGTTAACCACCTGTTGTTGCATTATTTGTTACACATGATATAATAACAATATAAAATAGCTAGTATTATAAATATAATATCATTTACAAGAAAAATAAGGTTTGAGCAATTCCAGCCACATATCTAAAGAGACATGTGACCCCAACTCACGGGTTCTTTCAATCACTCATGCCTTCAAAATTCTTTGCATAATAAAAACAAATTTGCTTTATTATTATATTATATTTTTTATTTATTTTCTATTTTATTTAACCTAATATTTAAATAATTTGAATCTTCTCCATACCTGTATATTAGCTATAGATTTTTTTAATCATTTTTACAGAAAGTTGTTCGTATTTCTTTTGTAAAGGACAAGTCTGATTTCAGATTTCACACATATGTAATATAAATGTTTAAATATGGCTCTGATATTTGTGTATTGTCTACTCATACTCATCCATAACTGTATTTTGTATTATTTTTATGAGTTGTAGTTGAAAATATTTTAACACCAAACATTGTTTATCTGCAACTTGTATAGAACAGATGGTATATATAAAATGCAAAGACAACCACCATATAGATAGATAGATATATATAGTGAGCATTTAATTAATTAGTCAAATTAAAGTTATGAGTGCTATTTAAAATAAAGAAGTTAAGGACAATTTATTAAGCCTATAACTTAAATGAATTATAATTTATGCCATATACAGATGCAAATTTCGGATTACTAAATCCCTTACTAATCTTTTATATATTTGAGCAATATAAAAGTGTATAGCATACATTTAAGAACCACTAGTGTGTTGAAACTATAAGAATTGTATATATAATTCACTTGTAACTGTTTTAGATTTGATATATAATACGGTGATATAACCACTATACTCTTTTCACTCTTCTACTATCATCTTCTATTCATTATTTACAAGTGCATTCTTATACGGTTTTTGTGCTAATAAATATATTTTTTATTCTGAAATGAACGTGACCATATATATAATTAATTTCAAAACATAATTGTATTGTACTAATGTATACCTTATTTGATAGAATATTAAAAAAATAGAGACTTGAGCATAGAAGCATGTGGAGAGATGGTTACAAACTTACAATTTACAAACCAATGAAGAGATTGCATATTTCACGTGAATGCTTTTGTTTTTTGCATGGCCTGAAACCTCGAAAATAAGTTGCTGCTGGTTGCATGTGAACGATGCATTGTCATTTCTACTTGCACCTAAATACATACATACATACATACAACATATACATACTTATACATCCACATATATACATACATTTATATATAAATATATATATACATAGAATGATAGAAAACAACAAGATTACGGACAGAGGAGTACGTCCTCTGATGTGAAAGGCTCCAAAGAAAGCTTACAAGTACTCATAAATCCATAAGCAAATACCACTTGAAACCACACACCATAAAAAGATTTCACTCCCAATGAATAGAAAGGGTTGTGCCATTGAAGCAACCGGCATCAACTACACAATCTACCCTCAACCCTCTTTCAACATCTTCAACAAAAACCAACAATCCAATTCGGATCACAACTCCCCCCGCCGGGTTCTCCGCGAAGTAAGCTGCCATGCAAAACCATGGGAGGTCCTTGCCATTGTGGGCCCCAGCGGCGCCGGAAAGTCGTCTCTTCTCGAGATCCTCGCCGGAAAACTCACCCCACAAACGGCATCGATTTATGTTAACGGGAGACCCGTGGACAAGACAAGATTCAAGAAGATATCAGGGTATGTTACGCAGAGGGACACGTTGTTCCCTCTGCTAACAGTAGAAGAAACCCTAGTTTTTACCGCTAAGCTCCGCCTGAATCTTGGTCAACCCGAGCTCAGTTCACGAGTCAAGTTGCTGATACATGAGCTCGGGTTGACACACGTGGCAAATACACGTGTTGGGGATGATAGGGTTCGTGGGATTTCAGGCGGAGAGCGGCGTAGGGTTTCTATTGGTGTCGCAGTTGTTCACGACCCAGAGGTGGTGATTCTAGACGAACCCACCTCCGGGTTGGACAGCAACTGCGCGTTCCAAATCATAGACATGGTCAAGACCATGGCTGAAACCCGAGGCAAGACCGTGGTCCTTAGCATTCACCAGCCAGGGTTTAGAATCATCAAGCTTTTTAACTCCATACTACTCTTAGCAAACGGCACCGTTTTGCACCAAGGATCCATTGATGAACTAAACCGTTCGTTACGGCTCAATGGGCTTGAACCACCTCTCCATGTTAACGTTATTGAGTTTGCAATAGACTCAATTGATATTATACAACAACAAAAGAACCAAAAGACTTCAAATCTTGAAGAAAACATAACTCCTTCAACAAACAAAATGATTCAAGGTAAGTTCACTTTACAACAACTCTTTCAACAATCAAAGGTCATAGACCTTGACCATGAACACGAAGAACAACACGATGAACAAGAACTAATAATTCGAGACGGTTTCGCAAATTCAAGATTCTGCGAAACCGTCATTTTGACTCATCGGTTTTGGAAGAACATTTCCCGGACGAAAGAGCTTTTCGCATGTCGAACACTCCAAATGCTGGTATCGGGTTTGATTCTCGGGTCGATTTTTTACAATCTTGACATGGACTTGCTTGGAGCACAAGAAAGGGTAGGTTTATTTGCTTTCATTTTAACATTTTTGCTATCAACAACTGTGGAAGCCCTGCCTGTTTTCTTGCAAGAGAAGGAAATACTCATGAAAGAAACTTCATGCGGAAGTTATCGAGTTTCGTCGTACGCGATCGCGAACGGGCTCGTATACTTGCCGTTTTTGCTTATTCTGGCAATACTATTCGCAACCCCGTTATACTGGTTAGTCGGGTTAAACCCTAATGTCTTGGCGTTTTCGTGGTTTCTACTACTCATATGGCTAATTCTCTACACTGCAAACTCAGTGGTGGTGTGTTTTAGTGCATTGGTACCGAATTTCATCGTTGGAAACTCGGTTATATCGGGTGTTATGGGGTCTTTCTTCTTGTTTTCGGGCTATTTCGTGTCGAAACAAGGCATGCCAAAGTACTGGATATTCATGCATTATATCTCATTGTTTAAGTATCCATTTGAAGGGTTGTTAATGAATGAGTTCTCTGGTGGTGAGGGTAAGTGTTTGGAGTATTTGTTTGGGAAGTGTTTAGTGAGTGGTGAAGATGTTCTAAGGGAGACAGGAGGGTTTGAGGAGGATGGTAAATGGAAGAATATTGTGATTATGGTGTGTTTTATCTTGGTTTATAGGTTTATTTCATATGTGATTCTTAGGTTTAAATGCTCCCAAAAGGGACTTAAAGTTGTTTTTTAAATGATTATTCCAAATAATTCTTGGTAACATTTCTTGAAAATTTGAGTGTTATATAATATGTATTGGTTTATATAATTGGCAATATTATGTTTGTTAGTTATTTGGGTTTTTCTGCCCTTTTAAATAATAAAATTTGTGGATATTGATTGCTAGAAAATGATATCATCTATGTTTAATTTGTTTAGAAGTTAATAATTCTTATTTAACGTTTATAAAATATGTTGAAAAACTTTAGTTATTATTTATTATCTTTTGCCATTCAAAAAAATATATTTATTATCCTTTTGTTTCTAACATGAATCATTTTTAAATTCCAAATGGTGTGCAATTATTAGATAAAGGTGGTCATGCTATTCATGTATAGATGGCCTTCAAATAGATAATTTATGATATTCTTTAAGAAATTATGATAATATACATGTTTAAATATATGAACAAATTATTTTCAAGTATGTATATTTCGTGAATTACAATTATAAAGAGCATTTATTGATTTTAATTTTCAACAAAGGGTTATAATTGTAATAAATATAGTCTTAAAGTTTATATCATCTACGTACTTCTCCCTTTCGTAAAGCTTTTGCTGTTATAAATTGCAACTTTTGAAGAAAGCTAAAGTGAAATACGATAAGTATAAATATTGATCACTTTTCATTTCACATAAAAGTTCGATAAGAAAACAATTTATATTTTGTTGTTTTGACATGCACCGGATTTATTGTACTACAGAGTTGATGGTACCGATGCGAGAGTCACGGGTGTCGAATAGTTCCAAAACTTCAATAAATATATGTAATTTTAAATATCATATTGTCGAACAAGTTAAAAACCTATAATTTTAGTAAATTTTCAACCACAAAATATTGCAGAACAAGTTAAAAACCAATAATTTTAGTATATTTTCAACCAAAATTTTGCATAAGTAAATTTTATTTCATTAATTAGAATGCTGCCATTGCCTATTCAAATCATCTTAAATATTTATAACCAATGAAGTATCCTAAACAATGTTTTAAAATCCGGTTTTTAAATCAAACCGGATTCGGCTAAAAAATGGTTCAACCGGTTGAACCAGGTTGTACCGAACGATTCAACCGGATTAACTAGTTAACTCTATAATTTCATAAATTACAATATCAACTCAAAAGTTAATCTAGAAATGTATGATTACATATTAAAAGATAATCTAAAATTTAAACCATAATAACAAATAATCCAAAAGATAATCGAAAATCATTCAGTTTTCCAACAAGCTCTTTCAAATGAAAGTGTACGATATGTTTTAGCCATTTGAGTGTAAAATACATAAAGTTTACGATCACATAAAAGATGAGATTTACTATTATAGCCATCCTCATCAACTAGAAGATAACTATTTTCGTTTCATACAATATTAAATAAGAAGTTTTAGTTACGAATTATCATAATATATAAAATTACGTAAGATAAGTAACATATATAATAAAAATAAGTAATAACCCGAACTAAAATAACCCTGGGTCGGTACCGGTATTACGTTTTAAACCGGTATACCGGATTTTACCACCGGTACAAACCTTATGCCGTTTCACTTATTTACCGGGGTGTTTCGTACCGGATTTACATCTGAAAGTGGTAATACCGGTATAACCGGCCGATATTTACCGGTTTTTAAAACATTGATCCTAAATATTAAATGACAGTAATTAAGTTTTTTACTCATGTAAACAAAATGAAAATCCTACCTATCTTCTCAACCCGCACACATCCTACATATTTATAACCAATAAAGCAAAAGTCGCATGACTGGGTTGATGATTCAGGATGAATGAAAAAAGTGAACTAATGAAAGTCAAAGAAGAAGAGTGCAGGGTATTTGAAAATAAATTCAAGGAACCCCTTCGCTCGAGACCAACCTTCACATGCCACCATGTTATAAAGCTCACGAACGACCAAGGTTGGTTTTAATCTCTCCCTTTTCCTTTGAGGAAGTTAAAACCGTGGCATGGGATTGCGAGGGTGACAAGGCACTAGAGCCGGGCAGTTTTAACTTCACATTCATAAAACACTTTTGGGACATTCTTGGGGCTGATTTTCACAACATACTCAATCATTTTCATGTAACCGGCTCCATCTCAAAAGGATGTAGCTCCTCATTTATTACCCTTATCCCAAAAGTAAATAACCTAATGTGCCTTAATGATTTCAGACCAACTAACTTAATTGGGTGTATTAGCAAAGTCATCTCCGAGGTGTTATAGACTTAAATTAGTTATTGGGTCGGTCATATCGGAGGAACATGGGCCTTCTTGTCAGATAAGAACATTTTGGATGGGCCATTAATCACCAATGACATTATCTCATGGGTTAAAAAGACTAAGAGACATGCTTTTTTGCTCAAAGTTGATTTCGAAAAAGCTTTTGACACAGTTAGTTGGGATTATGTGGATTTGGTACTTCTACAAATGAACTTTCCAAGCAAATGGCGGGTTTGGATTAGGGGGGTCTTATCATCCTCTAGATCCTTGGTACTAGTAAACGGGTCACCCACTTCGGAATTCCAATGTTACCGGGGAGTTTGACAAGGCAACCCGCTTTCGCCTTTTATTTTTATATTAGCAATGGAAACATTATCAAGTTTTACGACTAGTGCAACCATTGTGGATTTGTTAAAAGGCATCTCATTACCAAATGAGGGTCCTACCATGACACATCTCGTCTTCGCAGACGACGTAATGCTCTTAGGTAAATGGTCAATGAACAACATCATCAACCTTCAATGGTTCATGAGGTGCTTCTACCTCGTCTCGGGGTTGCATTTAAACCCTAACAAATCAAGCCTTTATGGTGTCGGGGTATCAACGTACAAAACAATCACATGGCGACACTTTATAGTGCAAAGTGGGTAACCTTTCTTTCACCTACCTTGCACTTAATGTTGGTGGTAACATGAATCAATACACCAATTGGGTCCCCGTCATAGAGACCTTTAAAGAAGGCTCTCGTTATGGAAAGCAACGACATTATCACTTGGGGGTAGAGCAACACTAATTAAGGCGGTACTTGACTCTCTTCCCCTATATTACTTCTCTCTCTATCAAGCTCCTTGTAATGTTGTCAACAAACTAGAAAAATTGAGAAGGAACTTCATTCGGGGTAGGACGAAGGATAGAAGCAAAATGAATTCGGCGAAATGGGATTTGGTGACCGCACCCGAATCAAAAGGAGGGCTGGGATTTGACTTTCTCAAAGACATGAACACTTGCCTTCTAGCAAAATGGGCATGGAGGTATAAAACGAAAGTGGGTAGGCTTTGGAGGATGGTGGTAACGAGTATACATTTCAACCCAAAGAATGGTAACTTCCTTCCAACCAAATGGGGTTTGTCGGGGGTTTGGAACAATATCATGAAAAAGGACTCAGATTTAAAGAAGGCGAACATCTTTTTGAACCAACTTATCTAGGGGGAAGTATGTAACGGGAGGCACGCCCAATTCTGGACGGACGCATGGGCAGCAGGCAGCAGGAGTACCCTTTCAGCTGTGGTTTCCATGCCTTTTTGCGCCAGAAAAGTTCAAAGAATGCCTAGTAATGGATATGGTACAAGGCATCGAGTCAGCAACGATTTTTTCAGATGCTAGTATAGGGAACCTGCAGCTTTACAAGAGTTAAATGAGCTGAATAACCTTATTCAACATGTCTAGCAGATTACACCAGCCACAAACATTGATAAGTGGAAATGGGTAGGAGATCACTGGGGTTGTTTCTCAGTCTAAAGAAATAAAAAATGTGGCTCATTCAATATTTAATTTCTAAAATACAAGGTGCAGAATATATACACCAAAGAAAGAAAATATTCAACCTAAAAAAAAGTCTTGACAAAAGGCAACACAATCAATCAAAGGTAATAGACAGAAGGGTGAGCTGGAAATGTGCAGGAATTATTTCCTTCCAATACTCCCTCTCAAGTTGGATCATGCGGGTCACAAATGCCCAACTTCCCAAACAATAATCCCAGCTGCCGAGATCCTAGTGGCTTTGTAAACATGTCTGTAATTTGCGACTTGGTGTCAATGTGCAGCGGTTCCACCTCCTTTGACTCGACTCATTCTATTACGAAGTAACAATCCATCTCAACATGTTTCGTCCGTTCATGAAAAACCAGATTATTGGCTATGTGTTTAATAGCCAGATTGTCACAAAACAGATGTGTAGTCTTATTCTATTCAATATCCAGCTCCTTCAAGAGCCATCGCAACCAAAGGATCTCGTTAACTGTTGTAGCCATGGCTCGGTATTCGGCCTCAGCTGAGGAACGAGACATGACCGATTGTTTCTTTGATTTCCATGACACCGAGGACCCTCCAAAAAGGAGCAAGTAACCACTTCTGGACCTTCTTGTATCGGGGCAGGCGAGCCAGTCCGAGTCGGTATACCCAACCAGATGTGTCCCTCCTTCCTTAGAAAGAAGTATGCCTTGTCCCGGAGTGCCTTTCAAATATCTCAACACCCTCATGGCTGCTTCCATATGATTTGCCCGTGGATCTCCTATGAATTGGCTGAGAATGTTGATGGAGTAGGTGATGCCGGGCCTAGTTACCTGTAGGTAAAGTAGCCTCCCTACAAGTCTACGGTATTGATTGGCATCGGCTCGAATCTCTTCATCATTCCTCGCAAGTTTTTGTTTTGCTCTATGGGGAAGGCACTCAGTCGGCAACCCATCATCCAACTATCTTCAAGAATGTCAAGTATGTATTTTCGTTGACTCAAGATTAGACCTTCTCGAGTACGCGTTACCTCAATCCCCAAGAAGTGTATTAAGGGGCCAAGATCTTTGATGTTGAACCTTTCGTCAAGAAAAGCCTTGTTTTCTTCAATCTTCTTAACGTCATTTCCGATGAGTATCACGTCATCTACGTAAAGGAGAGCCGCGTCGAACGATTCTTTGGATTTGAGGATGAGTAAGGAGTGATCGGCTTGAGACTGCTTGAAGCCAACTTGTTGCAAAGAAGTAGTAAACTTTTGGTACCAGTTTCTCGAAGCTTGTTTTAGACCATAGAGAGATCTTCTAAACCAGCAAACCTTGTTTTCATTTCCCTTCTCAAATCCTTGCGGTATCTTCATGTATTCTCTTCGTCTAAGTCTCCATGCAAAAAGGTGTTATTCACGTCGAGTTGATTGATAACCCAATTTCTTTTGGTAGCTACAATGAGCAAAGTTCGTATGGTTACAAGTTTGGCTACCGGGGCGAAAGTATCATGGAAATCGATACCTTCCATTTGTGTGAACCCCTTTTGCGACCAACCTTGCCTTGTATCTTTCAATTTGTCCATTCGGCTTGTACTTCAACTTATACACCCACTTCGATTATATGGCATGTTTCCCTTCCGACAAGTCTTCAAGGGTCTACTTACCATTTTATTCGAGTGCACGAATCTCCTATTTCATTGCTTCTCTCCAATTGTGACTCTGCATAGCTTGTTTAAATGTCTTGGGCTCATCGTTAGAACTGATGGCCGCTAAAAAGGCTTTGTGAGAATTCGTGAACTTATTATAGGAAATGAAAGTTGCAATAGGATGTACCGTAGAGGAACTTTGATCAGAGTCGGGAGGCGATTTATTTATGGACGAAGGGAGATGGACAATGTAGTCATTGAGGCGAGCTGGTCGAGTACGGCTTCTTCTTTCTCAAGGCGAAGCTTGCGTTGATTCTTGGGTTTAAATATTACCGGTCTCCACTCTTTCATCATTAATTGGGTCGAGATCACTGGTTAGGCCATTCTCTTCCACCAGGCTGGTCTTATAACTTGGTTCATTATCAAAATGGCCTTGCATGTGCATGTTGGCTTCAGGGGAAGAGTTGCTTTCTACTGTTTTTGTTTCTTCCACATCACTGGTGATTGGTTCTACATGATCATGAAAGTACCAGGGTGGGAGTTCAAATATTTCGCTTTCCTCTTCTTCGAGATGTGTGTTGATTTTGTCGTGAAGGAAAACATCCTCAACAAACCTCACATCCTGAAACCACCATTTTATTATTTTTAATGTCTAAAAATTTGTACCCCTTTGTCCCATAAGGATATCCTAAAAATATCCCGGGTCTCCCTCTTTCTTCAAACTTGTCGCCTCTTGTTTCGGTGTTCCAGTAGTATACCAAACAACCGAAAACCCTCATGCGGTCGTAATTAGGCTTTTGCTTGTAAATTATCTTATAAGGGGTCTTGTTATTAATGGTCGTGGATGGAAGCTTATTTATAATATAAGCCGCAATCAATATGCATTCTCCCCAGAAGGTTGATGGCACTTTTGCTTCAAATTTTAGTGCCCTTGCGGTCTCGAGTATGTGACGGTGCTTTCGCTCGAAGACTCCATTCTGTTGTGGAGTATGAGGGCATGTGGTCTCAAGTAACATTCCCTCTTCATTGTAGAAGGTCATCATTCTGTTAGACATAAACTCGCCTTCATTATCACACCAAATTCTTTTAACATTTTTATTAAATTGGGTTTTGATCATCTTATGAAAGCTAATTGGGCAGTCACTGGCATCCGAATTCCGTTTCAAAAGGTACACCCACATTGATTGACTAAATTCAGTAACTATAGTCAAGAAGAAATTGGCTCCGGTTAAAGAGGGTGTACGGTATCGGCCCCATATGTCACAATGTAAAAGTTCAAAACACTCTTTTGATTTGATAAAACTAGCAAGAAACGGTAGTCTAGTAAATTTGCTCTAGCACAAGAATCACAAGTTTCATCATTTGTCTTTAAGGAAATGAAATCAAAACAAGACAGTTTATTATGAGATGCACGCCCCAAGCGTCTAAGCCAAAGACCACTTCCAACAGCCATAGCCATCCTCTCGCCTCCAATCATCCTCATCAGATATAGACCATTTCCACATCTACCCATTCCAATCAATTTCCTCGAACTCAAGTCATGCATGACAAAGAAATCCAGAAAAAACATTACAGTACAACGAAGATCCTTGGTTAATCTGCTTACGGATAATAGGTTACAAGTTGTTGGTGCATACGTCTGTCGACTTCGTCTTGTATCGAGTCTTGTAATAGAAATGTTTGATCAGGGAACGTAGTACGAGGAATATAGGGTTTGTGTGCAGATGGTTCATTTCGCACGAAATAGCAAGAAGCTATTTCGCACGAAATGACATTTAGTCATTTCGTACGAAATGATTCTTGGCTATTTCGTACGAAATACCCTCACCTATATATACCTGATGTGTTGAGTCATTTGTAACGTTCATGATTCCGGTACCGAAGTGCTGCCGACGTGTCTACTGATCTGTAATCGTGTCAAATCAATAAAACAAGACAATTAAGAGTGAATCAAGCTGTTACACAGTCTAATCAATGAATTCCGCCTCTGATTAGACCGAGAACTGTAACATCCCGAAAATGCAAATTTCTTAATTTCAATAAGTTTGCAAATAAATTAGTAAGATAAACTAACTAGGATTAACACTAGCCTAGTTAGTTAAAGACATATGAGTAGTTAGGGGTTAAAATAAAATAAAAACAAAAGGCAAGGGACCAAGGGTGCCTAAATTGAAACTAATAATTGATAAAACAAGAAAAATAAAAACTCAAACACACTTTGGTGTGTTGAGGTCGAACCAGGAGCAGGGGGGCGACCAAGTTCATCACAACCCTAAGTCTCACAAAATCTCTAAATTGAAGGATCAAACTCAGTCCGAACATAGATTAGTGATCCTCATCACAAGGGGGTTACAAGGTATGTAAAATTTGATGTTAATTCTCTGTTTGAAATTCTCATGAATTTGAGAAATATGAGAATTGAGGATGCATGTTAGTTATTTGGTTAGATTAGGCATGGTATAGTGTCTAGGAGTGAAACCTAAACAATAACATGTGAAAACATGGCTAATTTCTGGAAATCTCATGAACACAATGAAGGTGATTCATGGGTTTTGTGGGAAACTAGTGAACACTAGGGTTTAAAATGATTATTCTAGTGTAATTCGACCATAGAAAGTGATTTCAGAAATTGTGATGTTTAAATGTTATATGAAAGCTTTATTGATGATAAATTTAGCTGAATAGCAAACCTTGAACTTGAATATGAATGATATAAAATTATGCCCTCAAAGTGTTTGAATAAATGCCTCAAAGAAGGCTTAAATCTGAAAATCTGAGTTAAACCGCATGAATTGTGATGTTTCGGCAAAATATGCGAACTATGAATTGAAAAGAGTTCTAAACATGTCTTGGTCGAACTCTATAGGGAAGGATACCGGAGCTCCAAATGGACAAGCCGGTGGCGACTTGCGTTTGAAGGGTGTGCACTAAAGGTATGTAACTTGACTCGTTACATTGGGTAATTTTGATAACTAGCATATGTGTAATAGAATTGTAGAATAAAGATTTTGTTGATTTCAACTGATAGAATTCACTAAATTGTTTAATAAGTCAAGAATTGGTCGGAACCTCGTTGGTAGTCATCGTAATGGAGGATTCCGTAGATGAGCCAAACGGGTCGGATAGTCGAATAATGCGTGGATAACGCATCATAATATGGTTACTTGATCATTGTATTTGATAATAAAGAACATATTAGAATACGAGAATTCAGTGTGTGGTTTGTTAGAATGAGAAACCCGAGAATGGGGTGTGGGCAAAACAAACAAAAAGGTCAAAACACAAAGTTACAGGGGCTACCGTAAGTTACGGTACCCACCGTAACTTACGGTAGAGATCAGGAGTTTGCGGTGGATCTGTACTGTGTTACGGTGACTGGTGTAATTTCATGTCTACCGTAACTTACGGTAGATACCGTAAGTTACGGTAGAGTGCAGAATCCTTTGTTAAAACTTGCATTCATTGGTTAATTGAATCCGTTTCTAAGCGTAGATTCGATTAAGAAACAATTCCAAGAACTTTAATACTAATATTGGATAAAATTTCAGTTTGTAGGTATAGCAAGTATGTGGACGACGATCAAGCATGTTTTGAAGAACCGAACACTAACTTTTGAAGCTTTCGCGTAAATTAGTTTTGTTTAGACGGTGTTGTGATGTAAACAGATTTCTAAACAACTTATGAATGTTTTAAATTAGTTGGTAGTTGATTAATGTTTGTTACTTTAGGACTTTACTTTTGGAACCTTTGTTTTGAAAAGGGGTCATCTTATCTATAAAATCTTATGAATTAACGTTAAATTCGAGTAGTAATTAGAAGGGTGTTACAAGTTGGTAATCAGAGTTTAAGGTTGTCAACAAGTGTTCGGTTCAAGCTTGATCGATCGTATGGTAAGAGTTAACTTATTATTTTAATAGATTATATCTTATGTAAGAAATGAGAAATGAATTGATGTGCATGGGAAGAGCATGTTAACACACTCAAACCCGGAAAGTGCACCGAATGTGAACGGTTAAAGCAAGTTGAGAACTTGGCTAAGCCGAAACAAATGAAGTAATGCTATAAATGAAATGTTTAACGTTTAAATGTAAACATTTCAGTTTCAAGATGTCTGATGGAAACGATGATAATCCGGTGCAAACAAGCACCGAACAAATGAAAGAAATAATTGCCGAAGAAGTAGGGAAGGCAATTGAAGGTAGTCTATCCGGGTTTATAGACAAAATTCAAAGCACGGTGTTGTCGCTTGTTGAAGAGCGAGTCAAAAGGTTGGAAGATAGTGTCAACCTCATAAAAGGAAAATCGGGAGAACGTAAGGGGTGTTCGTACAAGGAATTCATGGCGTGTAAACCGCCAATCTATTACGGGGAGGTCGACCCGATAATATGCCAAAGATGGTTAAGTGATGTTGAAGGAGTGTTCGAACGAACCCACTGTGACGTAGGTGACTTTGTTGCTTACGGAACGGGTTAATTGAGGGGTCAAGCCAAAGATTGGTGGGACAATAAAAAGAAGGAAATAGGAGCCGAAGCGGCAAGGGTTATGACTTGGGATAAGTTTAAGGTGCCATTCCTTAAACACCATAGTCCCAAAGCAGTTATCAACAGGATCAAAGAGGAATTTATCCAGTTAAGACAAAAGGGAGAATCAATTGATAAAATCACGGGCATCTTCATGGATAAGCTGAGATTCTGTGACGAGTGGGTCACCACTGAAGAGTAGAAGATATACTACTATTATAACATGTTGAGTGCTGAATACCGGGAGTTTATGACTCCCTCAAAATATGAAACTCTCACAGAAATCATCAACACCGCCCGGGAGCGGGAAATCGAGTTAAAGAAACAAGTTGAAAGGGGTGAGCGAAGGGCACAGGATGTGAATCCAAGCCCTACAAAGAAAGCTAGAACTGCTGAATCAGGGAAGAAAGTGGAGACTAAAGGCGGGTCGCCAAGTTGCAAGGTATGTGGAAAGGGGCACAAAGGTGAGTGCCGCTTCAAAGACAAGCCATGTCCAGTATGTGGGAAGACGGGGCACACTGCATCGCTATGTCCCGGAAAAGTTTCCGTTTGTTACAAATGTTATCAACCCGGCCACAAAAAGTCTGAATGCCCCGAGTTGGTTGGAAAGGGAGACACAAAAGAGTCTCTAACGGAAGCTCCAAAGGCGAAGGCTAGGTCATTCCAACTTACCGCGGCCGAAGCAAAGATAGAACCCAATGTGGTCTCAGGTATATTCACAATTAACTCAATTCCAGCACGTGTATTGTTTGATACGGGTGCGAATAAATCCTTCATTTCGCATGGATTTATTCGACATCCTTCATTTGTATTGACAAAATTATCTGTGCCCTTAGAAGTAGAAATAGGGGACAACAAAAGTTTTATAGTTTGTGACGTTTGTCGAAGCTGCAAATTAAACATAGACGATGAGGAATACTTGATAGATCTAATCCCGATGTCAATGGGGGAATTTCAAGTAGTCGTTGGGATGGATTGGCTATCTCAGCACCATGCGAAGGTCGTGTGTTTTCGTAAGGAGATAAAGCTAATATCTCCGAGCGGGAAACACGTCACTATCTATGGCGAAAAAGGAGGCAACCCTATAATATGCTCAATGTTGAAAGCTCACAAGCTTATGAAGCGAGGATGCAAGGCATTCATGATATACGCAAATGAGCCCGAGAAAGGATCACGGAAGATTGAAGACGTACCGGTAGTACGAGACTATAAAGATGTGTTTCCGGAGGATTTACCGGGGATACCGCCTGAACGGGAAGTAGAGTTCGGGATCGAATTGATTCCGGGCGCAAAACCCGTAGCAAAAGCACCGTACCGACTCGCACCATCAGAATTACAAGAGTTGATGTCCCAAATTCAAGACCTGCTTGACAAAGGATTCATAAGGCCGAGTGTGTCTCCTTGGGGCGCACCGGTACTGTTCGTGAAAAAGAAAGACGGGAGCATGCGCATGTGTATCGATTACCGGGAGTTAAACAAACTCACGGTAAAGAACCGATACCCGCTTCCGAGGATAGATGACTTATTCGACCAATTACAAGGTGCGAACTGGTTTTCAAAAATTGACCTTAGATCGGGGTATCACCAACTAAAGGTCAAGCAGGAAGATGTGCCGAAGACGGCTTTTTGCACGAGATACGGACATTACGAATTCCTCGTGATGTCATTTGGGCTAACAAATGCACCCGCGGCTTTCATGGACCTCATGAACCGGGTTTGCAAGCCAATGTTGGATAAGTCAGTCATCGTGTTTATCTATGATATTTTGGTGTATTAGAAAAGCGAAGCTGAACATGCACACCACTTACAAGAGGTGTTAGAGACGCTTAGACGAGAAAGGTTGTATGCGAAATTCTATAAGTGTGCCTTTTGGTTACGAGAGGTACAATTTCTTGGCCACATCATAAGTGCCGACGGAGTATTGGTGGATCCGTCAAAGATCGAGGCCGTGTCAAAATGGAATCCCCCGAAGAACCCTTCGGAAATTAGAAGCTTTTTGGGGCTTGCGGGATACTATAGGAGATTCATACAAGATTTCTCCAAGATTGCGTCGCCACTAACAAAGCTGACCCGGAAGGAAGAAAAGTTCATTTGGGGTGTTGATCAAGAAAGAGCGTTTCAAATCCTAAAAGAGAAATTAACTCAAACCGCGGTACTAACCTTGCCGGACGGGGTCGAAGACTTGGTGGTGTATTCGGATGCTTCACTATCGGGGCTCGGATGCGTTTTGATGCAACGGGGCAAAGTTATAGCTTATGCTTCGAGACAATTGAAGGTACACGAGAAGAAATATCCCACGCACGATCTCGAGTTGGCTGCGGTAGTATTTGCATTAAAAATATGGAGGCACTATTTATATGGGGTAAAGTGCACTATATTCACCGATCAAAAGAGCTTAAAATACTTCTTCGATCAGAAGGAGTTAAATATGCGACAAAGGCGATGGTTAGAAACGGTGAAAGATTTTGACTGTGAAATACATTATCATCCTGGAAGGGCAAACGTGGTGGCGGATGCCCTAAGCAGAAAGGCAGATTATGTCCCGATACGAGTACGATCATTGCAACTCATTGTGACCTCAGGTATACTTGAACGTATCCGAGAGGTGCAATTAGAAGTAGTGAAAGAGGAGAATTGGAAGAAAGAAAGAATAATCGGCCAGTTGAAAGATTTGTCGGATGGAAATAACGGGTCGAAGACTCGATCTGGAAGGATATGGGTTCCAAATACTAGTGGGGTGAAGACGCTTCTACTTGATGAAGCTCATAAATCCCGATATTCAATTCATCCGGGTGCGACCAAGATGTACAATGATTTGAAACAAAACTATTCGTGCCCGGGATGAAAAGAGATATTATGAAATATGTAGAAAAGTGTTTGACCTGCTTGCAAGTCAAAGCGGAGCACCAGAAGCCATATGGTAATTTGCAACCATTAGACATTCCAGTTTGGAAATGGGAACAAATCACCATGGATTTGTTGACCAAATTGCCCAAAACCAACCACGGGTTTGATGCTATATGGGTAGTCGTGGATAGATTGACGAAAAGTGCTCACTTCATTCCGATTCGTGAGACTTATACATCTGAGAAGATGTCGGAGGTGTACACCAATGAAATCATAGCACGTCATGGGGTGCCGATATCCATTGTGTCAGACAGAGATACTCGGTTTACTTCAAATTTTTGGCGTGAATTCCAAGAACAAATGGGAACTAAATTGTTCATTAGCACCGCTTACCATCCACAAACGGATGGGCAGAGTGAAAGAACAATACAAACGTTAGAGGATATGCTGCGGGCTTGCATTATTGACTTCGGGGGTAGTTGGGATGTCTATCTACCCTTGGTCGAATTTTCATATAACAATAGCTATCACGCGAGCATTAAGATGGCCCCGTATGAAATGTTATATGGTAGAAAGTGTCGAACCCCGGTATGTTGGGGTGAAGTGGGTCCACGTGAACTCGCCCACCAAGATATAGTACGAGCCACTAATGAAAAGATTGATGTGGTTCGGGCACACTTGAAAGCGGCTCAAGACAGGCAAAAGGCGTATGCTGACAAAAGGAATATGCCAATTGAATTCCAGGTTGGCGACAAGGTCATGCTCAAAGTATTCCCATGGAAGGGGGTTATCAGGTTTAGAAAAAGAGGAAAATTAAGCCCGAGGTTTATAGGGCCGTTCGTGATCATAGAACGGGTAGGAAAAGTAGCTTACCGCCTTGAACTACCGGAGGAACTAAGTGGAATTCATAGCACATTTCATGTGTCACATCTTTGGAAATGTCTAGCGGATGAGACAGCTTATATTCACTATGACGATATCGAAGTGGATGATCGCTTGAATTATATTGTAAGGCCCATAGAAATTTTAGATCGAAAGATTAAGCACTTAAGAAACAAACAAATCGATCAAGTCAAGATCAAGTGGGAGCATAGGAAAGGCTCGGACACTACGTGGGAGTCCGAGGAGGAGATGCGACGTCTCTACCCTACTTTATTTGGTATGTACTTTGGTTTCGGGGACGAAACCCTTTTTAAGGGGGATGGACTTGTAACATCCCGAAAATGCAAATTTCTTAATTTCAATTAGTTTGCAAATAAATTAGTAAGATAAACTAACTAGGATTAACACTAGCCTAGTTAGTTAAAGACATATGAGTAGTTAGGGGTTAAAATAAAATAAAAACAAAAGGCAAGGGACCAAGGGTGCCTAAATTGAAACTAATAATTGATAAAACAAGAAAAATAAAAACTCAAACACACTTTGGTGTGTTGAGGTCGAACCAGGAGCAGGGGGGCGACCAAGTTCATCACAACCCTAAGTCTCACAAAATCTCTAAATTGAAGGATCAAACTCAGTCCGAACATAGATTAGTGATCCTCATCACAAGGGGGTTACAAGGTATGTAAAATTTGATGTTAATTCTCTGTTTGAAATTCTCATGAATTTGAGAAATATGAGAATTGAGGATGCATGTTAGTTATTTGGTTAGATTAGGCATGGTATAGTGTCTAGGAGTGAAACCTAAACAATAACATGTGAAAACATGGCTAATTTCTGGAAATCTCATGAACACAATGAAGGTGATTCATGGATTTTGTGGGAAACTAGTGAACACTAGGGTTTAAAATGATTATTCTAGTGTAATTCGACCATAGAAAGTGATTTCAGAAATTGTGATGTTTAAATGTTATATGAAAGCTTTATTGATGATAAATTTAGCTGAATAGCAAACCTTGAACTTGAATATGAATGATATAAAATTCTGCCCTCAAAGTGTTTGAATAAATGCCTCAAAGAAGGCTTAAATCTGAAAATCTGAGTTAAACCGCATGAATTGTGATGTTTCGGCAAAATATGCGAACTATGAATTGAAAAGAGTTCTAAACATGTCTTGGTCGAACTCTATAGGGAAGGATACCAGAGCTCCAAGTGGACAAGCCGGTGGCGACTTGCGTTTGAAGGGTGTGCACTAAAGGTATGTAACTTGACTCGTTACATTGGGTAATTTTGATAACTAGCATATGTGTAATAGAATTGTAGAATAAAGATTTTATTGATTTCAAGTGATAGAATTCACTAAATTGTTTAATAAGTCAAGAATTGGTCGGAACCTCGTTAGTAGTCATCGTAATGGAGGATTCCGTAGATGAGCCAAACGGGTCGGATAGTCGAATAATGCGTGGATAACGCATCATAATATGGTTACTTGATCATTGTATTTGATAATAAAGAACATATTAGAATACGAGAATTCAGTGTGTGGTTTGTTAGAATGAGAAACCCGAGAATGGGGTGTGGGCAAAACAAACAAAAAGGTCAAAACACAAAGTTACAGGGGCTACCGTAAGTTACGGTACCCACCGTAACTTACGGTAGAGATCAGGAGTTTACGGTGGATCTGTACTGTGTTACGGTGACTGGTGTAATTTCATGTCTACCGTAACTTACGGTAGATACCGTAAGTTACGGTAGAGTGCAGAATCCTTTGTTAAAACTTGCATTCATTGGTTAATTGAATCCATTTCTAAGGGTAGATTCGATTAAGAAACAATTCCAAGAACTTTAATACTAATATTGGATAAAATTTCAGTTTGTAGGTATAGCAAGTATGTGGACGACGATCAAGCATGTTTTGAAGAACCGAACACTAACTTTTGAAGCTTCCGCGTAAATTAGTTTTGTTTAGACGGTGTTGTGATGTAAACAGATTTCTAAACAACTTATGAATGTTTTAAATTAGTTGGTAGTTGATTAATGTTTGTTACTTTAGGACTTTACTTTTGGAACCTTTGTTTTGAAAAGGGGTTATCTTATCTACAAAATCTTATGAATTAACGTTAAATTCGAGTAGTAATTAGAAGGGTGTTACAAGAACTCTTCTGATAGACTCGTTTAGATCGTCTCATGATCCTACAAGTGGTATCAAAGCTCAGGAGGAAGAGTTCTTACCAAAATTCAGCTTGTTTTCTTCAAAAATCTGACTTCTACATCTTCTTTTCAAAATTGACTGTGAAAACTTGGTCAAAATGGATTGAATTTCACATATAATAAGCGAAACAGTGTTTTAAATAATCCTTGAAAGAATTAGACCTTAATTCAACCTAAAACTTGGTCAATTTAACAAAAATCAGATCGATCATGGTGACGTCAGCAGCACTCCGCGCGAAATAGACTATTTCGTGTGAATTTATCATATTATTTCGCACGAAATCAAGCTTTAAAACCTCATTCGTACGAAATCACCTATGTGGAATCTATTTCGCACGAAATCAAACTCGTGAGTTTCATTTCGCACGAAATCAATTGTTGGATATTCATTTCGCGCGAAATAGACGATTTGGACTTCATTTCGCACGAAATCAAGTTTTCAAACTTTATTTCGTACGAAATCAATATCTATTTCGTACCAGAGGGCTATTTCGTTTTAAATCTGTATTTCGTGTGAACCATTTCGTTTGAAAAGGACATTTCGCACCAAAATTGTTTTCGTTTGAAAAGGTCATTTCGCTCCAAGATCATTTCGCTTCAAAGGGTTATTTCGCTTGAAGTGTGTTTCGCATCAAACTCATTTCATGTCTGTGTGCTATTTCGTTTGAACTTACAGTTTGTTTGAATTTTGTTAAGTTTGTGAAACAGATTACCAAAACATGGAAGAAGAGTTTTACAATGCGTTTGCTACACCAGTTGCTCCTGTTACAGCTGTTGAAACTATTTACAGTGAGAATGAAACGGGAACGTATAAAAAACCGCCGAAGCTTATGTACATTGAGGATTTTAGAGGATGGCAAAATTGATTTGAAAACTGGGTGCAAGCTTATAAGTTTGACGCATGGTATTCGTTAGAGGTAGATTACGAGAAACCGAAAAATGAACGTGGGCTTGAAAAAGCTTTTAGTGACTATTCAGAGGGTGAAAAATTGAAATACACAAGTGAAAAGATGATGATTAGCATTCTTCAACAAGCGGTAAAAGAAGACATCTTTTTTTTGCTTCAACATGAAGACACTGCTAGATCAATTTGGCTGGCGTTAATTCAAAAGTTTAAAGGAAGTGCAGATATGATCAAGAACAAAAAAGCTTTACTAAAGAAATCATTTGATATGTTTGTAGCTTTTGAAGGTGAAACAACAAAAATGACCATTGATAGATATTGTCATCTGGTTTTGGAAATGGGAAGATTGGACATAAAGAAAGACGACGATGAATGGGTTGATAAGCTAGCCGATGCATTACCTCAGAACAAATGGGGAACATATTTGTTGATCTTAAAACACATGAGAAAATCTGAGAGTATGAATTTGGCAAAGTTCATTCAGAAGATTGAAGAACATGAATTGGATATTCAGAAAACGGCTATCATGAGTAATCCAAATGCGCAACAAGATGTCAGTTTATACTATAGAGAAAATAAATTTGAAACTACTCCGAGTCCAAAGATTAAGACTGCTTTCAGTGCTGATAGTTCTTCTGAAACGAAGGGTAGTACTGTAACTCAGAGTGGTGGACATTCATCTTCGTATTCAAGCTTTGATCCAAATTATACAACACCAAGTCCTCAACGACAGAATTCAACAAATCTGCAATGCAATGTTACATTGAACATTCAAAATGGTCAAAATCTTTCTCCAGAAATAGCTAAGCAACACATGGCATCACTTGTTGCTATGTTAGAGTCATATGAAAGTTTAGTTGCTGGATGAATTGCAAATCCAATGCTCACCAAAGAAGATTATAACCAGATTGATGCTGTAGAACTTGAGTTGATGGATATCAAATGGTGTTTGGCTAGTGCTGTAAGAAGAGCAGAAAAATTCCAACAAATCACCGGTAGAGATGATTTTCGTGAAATGAGTGCATCTCCGATAGGGTTTGACAAATCAAAGGTCACTTGTTTTCGTTGCAAAGAAAGGGTACATTTTAAACGAGAATGCAAAAATAAAGAAGCAACCGGAAGACAAGAAAAGAATGATTATTATCAAAAATCAATTTTTCATCAAATTGATCAACAACCATCATCATCCCGTGCCATTGATGTTGAAAAGAAAAAAGCTTATCTTGTTAATCAAGATGATAAAAAGGTTGCAGAGGGTTTTAGCTGGGACAAATACATTCCACCCGGTTCAGGTCTTGTTGCTAGAATTCTGGAAGAAGAAGAAGTCAAATCTAGTCCGAAAAGAATACCGATTTTTCCAAATTTAGGAAGTGATGCAGATACCAATGATGAAGAAGAATATATTAATAAAGCTAGAAAAGGTTTGGATCCTGATAGTTTTAATTTGTTCTTTGCAGATAAGGTTGAGATGCTAAATGAGAAGAAGGCTGCCAGATTGAAGAGAGAGTTGGAAGCAAAAAGGATTGCTGAAGAAAAGAAAAAACTGGAAGCTAAGAAAGCAGAAGTTGAAGAAAGTTCGAAAGAAAAGGTTGAAGCTGAAGGATGGGAAAAAGAGTTAGAATTCAATGAAGAAACGAATATTGTTTAAAAGGTAGTGGAAAAGTAGTGGAGAAAATTGTTGAAGTCGAAAAAATAGTTGAGATTGAAAAAATAGTGGAGAAAGTTGTTGAAGTTGAAAAAATCGTCGAAGTTGAAAAAAATGTCGAAGTTGAAAAGATCATTGAGGTAACAAAACCTTGTTTGAAATGTTTGGAGTCTTGCAAACATTGTGAAGAAAAGGACAAGAAGATTCGTGAACTTGAAGAGTTGAAAGAAAAACTGTTGTTTGATGTGAAGTACGTGAAGGAATCATATGATGTGTTGAACAGATCAGTTGATGGTCTGAAAAAGACAAATTTAGAAGTTGATGCTGCTATGACAATGATGAGCTCAACATTAATGACAAAGCAGAAGGTCATCAATGAGTATATTGAAGACTGCGCAAAGCTGAAGCAGGATTTGGAACTTGAAAAGATAGAAAGTGAAAGAATCAAACGTTTGCTGTTGAGTTATACAACGTGTGATTATTTGATTGACAGAGTTTATCCTACTGTTGCAGGTCTTGAAGCTTTTCAAGAACAAAAGAAAGAAGAAACGGATACTGGTAAGAAACAAAGTGTCAAGTATAACAAGTGTCCGCCCCCGATATTCTCCCAGAAAACCAAATGAGGAGCGTTTAAATAAGGCACTCAACATAAAGTTAACGTCTGAAACCATTGATGAGTTACCAGACAACATTGATGTCACATTCACAGCGTCTGACACTGATCATGAGTCTGAATTGTTAAAAAAGGTGGTCGATCAGGTGTTGGATATGGATGAAGAGTCAAAGTCGGAGTCTAAATCTGAAAGTTCGAGTTCATCAGAAAAGAGTCCGAGTTCACCTGTTAAATGGGTTTACAATAAAGAATTCATGTTATCAAAATCTAATTTGAATGACGGACCAATCAAAGTGGCATATACTTTGAATGATTTAGACAAATTATATTCTGATGAGGAATTTGCAATAAGAAGTGTCAAATCTGATATGATCAAACAGGTTTTCAAATTAAAGGAAATTAATATTTCTGAAATAAAAGATTTAAATCTTGCTGAGAAACCTAAAAAGTACACTTCAAGAATTCAACAAAGAGTAAACAAGAAAATGGGTTACAGTTCTGGTTATGGTTTTCAAAAGAAACCAAACCATAACAGTAATTTCAAAAAGAAAGGTTTAGGTTTTAGTTCTTCAGAAAATTATAAAAATAAGAAAAATTATAAACCAAAAACAAAATTTGTTGCAGGAGGAAGTTCTGAAGAAGAGCAGAAGAAACCATTCTGGAGACAGTCAAACCGAGAGTTTCTTGCTGAAAGGAAAAAAGAATATGAAGAAATTTGTTCCAAGAGTTGACAAAAGAATCTGTTTTAAATGTCAAAAAGCTGGACACATTGCTTGGAATTGCCACGAGTCCACTTATTCAAAACATGGAGTTTCTTCTAACTTTGAAATGAAAAAGAAATGTGTTGATAAAACAATACAATCAAGAGAAAAATTCAAAGTGTTTGAAAATTCGACTTTCGAAGAAGGTGAAAGTTCAAAACGTTTTTACAAAAGAAAAGTTGATTTGAACAAACAAAGATGGGTTGTAAAATCTGAGAGTAGTTCTGACAATGAATCTGATTCCATAAAATCAGAGGAGTCATCTGTTGAGAAAAAGAATGAGAATTCCGTTCCAGAGTTGAACGATGAAAACTTTCCGCCATTGTCGAAAGAAAATTTGAAGTTAAAAATTGGAAAGATTGAGATTTCAGATCAATTCTTCCCTGGTAAAGGAGAATTTGATGCTGAAAAGGCTTTCAATGGAAAAGTCAAACACATATTTGGGAAGATGGTAGATGGGAAAGTGAAAAGTGCAAAAGATTTTTATCAATCGAAAGGAGGTTGGGATAGAGTTGATTCAAAATCACCCAAGGCTGGTCAGGCTTGGGTGACAGGATTTTCAAACTGAAATCCTGAATTACCGGAGCTCCCAAGTGGGTAATCGTGGAGCATGAATCGGCATCATTCTTGAAAAATTGTTTTTGTGAAACATTTAAAAAATTGTTAAAATTCTACAAGTGTGACTTGCCGGAACTCTCAGGTTGGTAAGTGTGGAGTAGGAATCGACATTTTTCCTACAAATGGTATTTCAATCTATGAATCAAGAGGTTATGATTGATTAGTGAACTTACAAGTGGTTAATCAAGTTCATTAATTTGAACTTGATTTAACTTTCATTCAAATGGTTGAGAAAACAAAGTGATGAATGAATCCCCGATCTTACAAGTGGTAAAATCAACAAAACTTATTTTCCAGAAAAACCATTTTTGATTAAAACAAACTTAAGTGTTTTGAAATCATAATGGGAAAATAGTTTGTTGTCAGGGGGAGTTTTGATTGTTTATGCCAAGAAGATGGCGAATTGAAGCAATTCGAATCAGTTTGTCAGTTTATGTGTACAGTTTGTTTTCAAATTTCCTTTTAATGGTTTTGAATTTTAGGGGGAGTAAGAAATTTCGGAAAATCTAAAAACATTAGAAAATTTGAAAAAGTCAAAAACATGATAAAAGCAAAAATGAGTTTTGTTGTGAAACAGATGAAATGATAGTACATCAGTGAACAGTCACAGCACGCTAAAGATTTGGAAAGTCAAATGTGATAAACGGTCTCACTGATGATATGCGAGTAGGTTTTTACACGCTTAGTAGATTGTGTTCGAGATATAAACCTAAATTTCAAACTTACTTATTTCGTGGGAAACGTCTCTCGGATATATGGGTAACCCCCGAAATCTTGTTTGAAAGATCCCTCTTTCTAAGATACTAGGTCTTTATGCTTAGTGATATCTGGGGTATTATCCCGGGACTTCTGATTTTGCGGAAGCAATGGCCTAGTCCCCGTATAATACTTTTCGCTTGCTTGAAATAATAGCACCCCCCCTCAGCATAAAAAATGATGAAACATTACAAAATGCTAATCATGTGCTGTTGAAGAAAAGATTCTCTAAAGGGAACACACCTAAAGTCGAAGCCATCATCTCTCTGATTTTGCGGAAGCAATAGCCTGAGCTCTCATGGCCCTCGCATTTAAACCTTTACAGATATCATCTAGGTATACTCACCTGTAAGACTGAATATTGGGATCTGGATACGGGAGTATATTCTAAGGTAGGACACGCGTATAAGTTTAAGTCTCTAAAACATTAATCTCGTATCTCGAAACAGTTGAACTTTGTGTGACAAATTAAGTGGATCAGTATACTGACAATCTAAGTTAATCGTTTAAAACTTAAAATGTTTATAGCTTAACGGTGTTGGTGATTTGTCTTATAAACTGATATGATCCTCTTACACAAACTCACAAAAAATATTGTCTGTAAATATTTCTTTACTGCATTTCTTTAATATCAAAAATCCAAAAAGATTTTCGGAGTGTTTTAGCATAAATTTTGAAAAATACAAAAAGATTTTGGACAACTGATGTTGAAAAGCAGATTTTCAAAATTCCGAGTGCTAAACATGATGAACAACAGGGTTGGGAGAGTCTGTTAAAATGAAAAATGTTTTCGAAATGATTAAATGGTTCATTCAGTTGAAACCAAATTTGAATGTTTCATATACAAGTGGTAAGCAGATAATATAAATTTGTCAAATTTTAAATTTGTGAAATTTACTTTGAGGTAGAGAATGTGCAGGTTATGGCTATGTGAGAGCCAGGTTTTGATTTTGAACATATGAAGACTGAAAAGCATGAGCAGAGTATGAGCCAGACTGCGATCCCAGCACAACTTAGGGGGGAGTCTGTTAGTAAAAAAGAAGTTTGCAGATGCAAGAGCCAGTCTCTGGTCCTGAAAGTTTGATAAAGATAGAAGTTGATAAAAGAAGATAAAGCCAGAATTATGATTCTGAGAATGATCGAGAAAGAGGAAATTGATAATTGTTAAATCAACATCCAAGGAGGAGATTAGTTGATCAAGAGAAGAGATAAAGATTGAGGATACTTACACTGTCAGATAATTTTGAAAAAAGCCCAAAGACTGATCAAGGCTGAAGATTGCGAAGACTCGACGCCGAAGACTTCGTCAACATCCGAGGGGGAGTCTGTTGGTGCATACGTCTGTCGACTTCGTCTTGTATCGAGTATTGTAATAGAAATGTTAGATCAGGGCACATAGTACGAGGAATATAGGGTTTGTGTGCAGATGGTTCATTTCGCACGAAATAGCAAGAAGCTATTTCGCACGAAATGACATTTAGTCATTTCGTACGAAATGATTCTTGGCTATTTCGTACGAAATACCCTCACCTATATATACCTGATGTGCTGAGTCATTTGTAACGTTCATGATTCTGGTACCGAAGTGCTGCCGACGTGTCTACTGATCTGTAATCGTGTCAAATCAATAAAACAAGACAATTAAGAGTGAATCAAGCTGTTACACAGTCTAATCAATGAATTCCGCCTCTGATTAGACCGAGAACTCTTCTGATAGACTCGTTTAGATCGTCTCACGATCCTACACAAGTGAATTTGGGTATATATAAAATGTTTTAATCCTCGACTCGTTTGGCAAGGTGCATGTTCCTCTACCCTTGACGCCAACTAAGGAGAAAGGAGAGGGAGATTGATTTTGCATGAGGATCACAAAATTGGAGGGTTGATGTATCAATTCTGCCTTCTTTGCTAGATTCTAAGGCTCTAGTAAGTGATTTCTTATGTTATTTTGATGAAATTCAAAGTAGTGTTCTTCATGCTTTTTGTTCAAACCCACGAAATTGAGGGTAATTGTATGTGATTTTGGTGTTGAACTACCATACTCTTTATGCTAAACAGATTTATTGTAACTTTGAGTTGTGGATTCATGTTGGAAGTTATGATTTAGGTTCAAATTCATGAATTGGTGATTTGGGTAGAGATGTATGGAAATCAAGTGTGAAGTTGCTGACCAAAATCTGAGTTGAAACTGACGATTCTAAAACAACGATGATTTTGTTTAAAAACATAAAAGATGATACTATTTCAGAATTACAAAGAAAGTAGACATCTTTGATGATGAATTGGGTGTATGAGAGTTCATATAAGTGTAAAAATGGTGGAATATAGTTTATGCCCGCAAGGTGTTTGATTAAATGTCTAAACCAAAATAAAAGTGAAATTTTGAAAGAATTGCCATGTTTACTACATGAAATGATTTGTTAATAATCAAGGATTAATTACTGGGCGCAAGTCTATGACAAACCTGGTTGGTGAATTGGTTTATTATATATTATTATAATGATACATATAAGTTCGTGATGTTAATAATGGGAGAATCACCTAAACGGGTCACTTGGGTGAATGGGTTGAATTATAACCAAAACTTATATATATTGGTTAATTGGGGAATTAAAAATAAGATGTCATGAATTTATGGTGAAAACGACCCATATGTTATGATTAAACACAAAGGTGTGATAACGTGTCACGGTGGGGTAAACCCAATTATTAGAATGAATGGTAAAATGATTAAGAACACATATAGTGAGACGGGTGAAAAATACCTAGGAATTTAAGGGGGGGTGAATGACCTGTTATGTGTTCTAATGGTTTGCAAGGTTGACTTGTGTTAAAGTAGGAATGGCATGGATTGAAAGATAAAGGGTCAAACGAATGGAATGGATGACAACACTCCTACGGGCAAATGTGAGTGACTCGAATATGTTTGGATTCGTATTGAATTAAATAGTATTCTTGTTGACTTTAAATTTTATAGTTAAAGTGGACGTTTTAACACAAATTATTGAATGGGGTTTGATTTAACAATAACATATTGTTTTGGTGATGTTTTTGGGGTTTAAACCCATTGAAAAGAAATGCAATTTCTTAATGGGTTGAGATACCCAAGTGCTGAAAATTCAGCTTATTTCCAGATTTTTGCTGATCTAAAAAATCATAGTAAATCAACCGAATGTCCGTTCGGGGCATATTTATATCCACGGAAAGGTCTATGATTCCTCTTTACTAAGAATTTTAGTTTGGACTGAAACACTCACTTATATGGGTGAAAATACCGAATTACTACAGCTGCACAAAGCCGTGTGAAAACAGAAAGTTTATGACACTTGCGCAATACTTGTGAATTTACGAGAAACCTATTGGATGTGATTTTATTAGTGTTGTAAGCCTCAATGTATCTATATATATATATATATAGAATTAGGTTCACTTGTGAACAATATCTTCATAGAGAACGGTGTGAACTAATCAGGATCATTGATTTCCTTTTTAGTTATTAAGGGTAGGATTGTAATTATACAATAAATTAGTTTTAAATCTTTACTTTAATCATTGAGTTTCAGTTATACTTTTAATTTTGGTAGTTTTCTTAAAATGCATAATTATCTTCTCCATCTCTCTTAATTCAAAATAATTTTATTTTCCATTTCTCTATACATTCATGTCATTCAGCAGACCCTTAATAAGGGATAACTATATTCATGTCATTCACAGATAACTACATTCATGGTCGAGGGTAAGGCCAAAGGGGTAAAAGATTTTTATGAAGAAAAAAGGAATGTTCAAACCCCAAGTGAAACTAAGAAGGTCACACCCAAAGCTGGTCAGGCTTGGGTGTCAGTATTCCATATGTAAAATCCTGACTTGCCGGAGCTCCCAAGTTGGTAATCGTGGAGCAGGAATCGGCATCTTTCTTGAGAAATTCACATCTGTGAAATTTCGACCTACAAGTGGTATTGTTATTCTTGAAAATTGTTATATTTCATTTTACAAGTGGTATTGGTTGATGTGAACCTACAAGAGGTTAATCAAGGTCATTAAGTTGAACTTGAGTTAACTCTTATACAAGTGGTTTTTAAAAACAAAGTGATGAATTAATCCCCAATCTTACAAGTGATTTCAACAAAACTTATTTTCCAGAAAAACCATTTTGATTAAAACAAACTTAAGTGTTTTGAAATCATAATGGGAAAATAGTTTGTTGTCAGGGGGAGTTCTGATTGTTTATGCCAAGTGAATGGAGAATTGAAGCAATTCACATCGGTTCGTCAAATTTTTCTTTAAATGGTTTTGAATTTTAGGGGGAGTAAGAAATTTCCAGAAAATCCAAAAACATTAGAAAATTTGAAAAAGTCAAAAACATGAAAAATCAAAAATGAGTTTTGTTGTGAAAAAGAGGAAATGATAGTACATCAGTAGACAATCACAGTATGCTAAAGAATTGGAAAGTCAAATGTGATAAATGGTCTCACTGATGATATGCCAGTAGGTTTTCGCACGCTTAGTAGATTGTATTCGAGATATAAACCTAAAAATCAAACTTGCTTATTTCGTGGGGAACATCTCTCGGATATATAGGTAACCCCTGAAATCTTGTTTGAAGGGCTTTCTATTTCTGACATACTAGGTCTTTGCGCGTGATGATATCTGGGGTATTATACCTGGACTTCTGATTTTGCGGGAGCAATAGCCTAGTCCTCGTATAATACTTTGCACTGCTTTAATATTAAAGCTCACCCTCAGCATAAAAATGATGAAACATTGAAAAATGCTAATCATGTGCTGTTGAAAAGAAGATCCCCAAGGGGGACACACCTAAAGTCGAACCATCATCTCTCTGATTTTGCGGAAGCAATAGCTTAAGCTCTCATGGTCTCGCATTTAACCCCTTACAGATATCATTAGTGTACATTCACCTGTAAGACTGAATATAGGAGTCTGGATACGGGAGTATATTCTGAGGTGGGACACGCGAATAAGTTTAAGTGCGTAAAACACTCATCTCGTATCTCGAAACAATTGAACTTTGTGTGAAAATTTAAGTGGATCAGTATACTGACAATCTAAGTGAATCGTTTAGAATTTAAAGTGTTTAAAGCTCAACGGTGCTAGTGATTTGTCAAAAACTAATATGATCCTCTTACACAAACTCACAAAAATATTGTTTGTAAATATTTCTTTACTGTTTTTCATTAAAAACAAAAATCCAAAAAGATTTTCGGAGTGTTTTAGCATAAAATTTTGAAAAGTCAAAAAGATTTTATTTCGTCTTATTTTCGACAACTGATGTTGAAAAGCTGATTTACAAAATTCCGAGCGCTAAACATGATGGACAACAAGGTTTGGGAAAGTTTGTTTGAATTGAGAAATGATTTTGAAAAGATAAAATGGTTTCAATTTAATGAAATGTCAAAATTGAATATTTTGTTTACAAGTGATCGTCAGAGATTATAAATGTTAAATCTTGTTGAACGATATCTGCAAGAGATTTATAAATTTGTCAAATTATTAAATTTGTGAAATTTATTTTGAGGTAGAGTCTGTGCAGGTTAGCCAGGTTTCGACTTCTGAAGACTTTCCGCATAAAACCTGAGCAGAGTTCGAGCCAGGTTACGATTCTAAAACGAAAACTATGTCAGATTGTGATCCCGGAACAACTTAAGGGGGAGTCTGCTAGCAAAGAGGAGTCTGAAGATAGTAGAGCCAGTTTCGATTCCTGATGATCATGCCAGCCGCTGATCCTGAAGAATTTATGAAATCAACATCCAAAGGGGATTTAGCTGCTGATGCTGAAGAGAGAGAGAGGAAGAAAGAGATGAAGGATGCTTACACTGTCAGATACTTTGGAAAGAGCACGCGAAGACTGATCAAGACTGAAGATGTGACATACCGAAGACTCGATACTGAAGACTTCGTCAACATCCAAGGGGGAGTCTGTTGGTGCATATGTCTGTCGACTTCGTCTTGTATCGAGTCTTGTAAATAGAATGATAGATCAGGGCACGATATACGAGAAAAATGTAGGATGTGGCCATTTCGCACGAAATGGAACTTGTCCATTTCGTACGAAATGGAACTGGCCATTTCGCACGGAATGGTGATTGCCATTTCGCACGAAATGCCATTTCGTGTGAGTCCATCTCGTACGAAATGGAGAGCCTATAAATACATGCCTTGTCATTTCATTTGTAGAACTTTCTGATTCCGGTGCCGAGGTGCTGCCGAAGTGTCAACAGGATGTAAAACGTTGTTATATCAATAAACAAGACAATTAGAGTGTATATCAAGCTGATTCAAAGTCGATACGTCTGTTTCCGCCTCTCGTATTGATTAGAACTCTTCTGAACGACTCGTTTTGGTCGTGCAAACGATCCTACATTATTTAATTTGAGAGAGAAGTATTTAATAATTTACCTTTATACCCTTTTCAATTATTTTTTACATATAAATAATTACAAAACTACCATTATTAAAATTTACAAGATCTAAACAATTAATGGCTCAGATTAGTTCACACAGTTCACTCTCAATCTAATGTTCACTCTCGAACCCTACACTATATATATATATAATATATATATATATATATAGAGAGAGAGAGAGAGAGGAAGGTTAATGTACATTACGGCTTAACATACATCACGTACGATAGGTAATTACACACATTCATTTTAAAATCACGCACGTTATAATTCCAAAATCCAAAATCATGCATGTTGAAACACAATAATCACGCATATTGAAAACACTAATCACGCATGTTATAGAACAAATCACACACGTTGTCGTACGTGAAGTACGTTAAGCCTTAATGTACGATATACTTTTTCTATATATATATATATATATATCCAAAATCACCCATGTTGAAACACAATAATCACGCATGTTGAAACACAATAATCACGCATATTGAAAACACTAATCACGCATGTTATAGAACAAATCACACACGTTGTCGTACGTGAAGTACGTTAAAAGCCTTAATGTACGATATACTTTTTCTATATATAGAAAAAGTATATCGTACATGCGTGATTTGTTCACGTACGACAACGTGTGTGATTTGTTCTATAACATGCGTGATTTGTGTTTTCAATATGCGTGATTATTGTGTTTCAACATGCGTGATTTTGGATTTTGGAATTATAACGTGCGTGATTTTAAAATGAATGTGCGTATATATATATTACATGAGTTGAAGTAAATGATTTCTTATTACGGTGTGTATGTTAAACTAAGAAGTTATAAGGTAGGGTAAAGCATTGTAAAGCACTTTCTGATATCAGCAAGTGTTCATATAAATATTTGTAAACACAACATACCATCGTATCTGAACTGTACAATACGGTAAAGCATAAAACAAAAATACTAAGTGTAACGTAGTTAATATAAATACCTACACATACAAAATAGTATTACTCACAAAATACAACGCTAAGAGTGGGCATCTTGGTAATAAATGTATTCAACCACTACTATTCCAGTGGGTATCTTGTTAATAGATGCACACAACCACTGATGGAAAACCAAGTACTTGTCCCATAATTATAAAAACATTGTGGGAAACATAAATAATGTTCTAAACACCCTTCCAGTATCACTGAGCATAGCAAGCACTTCTACAGGGGTGCATTTTATATCATTCTTTTCGACTGCGACGATTATTGTTATAATCGGATCATCAATAACAACGATTGGTACAACCACCAGCGGTTCTACATTCGCCTAAGGTGGCATAACATCCGCATATGCGTCTATGACCACCAATGGCTGCACATATGACAACGGAGATCTCGGTGACACGGACGCGTGGTAGGGATCCTCGTCACATCAACATCAACTCTTTCAATGGGTTGAACGCCGTTAACGCACCATATGCTAACCAACAAAAGTCACGCCAAAGGGTGAATATTTTACAATAGCCCACACGACCGTGTGTGCACCGCTAAAGCAGGGCCACACCTGAAAAAATCATCCGAAGGCAAGACGTTTAACTGATAAAACACTTAGCTGGTCCCAAATCTCCTCTGCGGGACCTATCCATATATGCACAACTATGAGAGGCTCATGAAAGTGTGCTAATACAGATGACAGTAACATGCTGCCAATCAATGCGAGCCAGGCTTTACCCAACAACTTTCCCTCACTCGGACGACAGGTAAGCTCAGAACTAGTAATCTTCACCTACTGGGCCCTTAATAAGTCCAGTGTTACTCCCAGCGCTTGCATGTGAGAGCAAAACTAGACTGGGGGACTTGTAGAGGTAAGGTACTTGACCCGGCTTAAACGGTTATACATTACTTATCGCCTTTTGTATTAATATTTATTATTATTGCGTACTAACCCGTGAAGCCCAACGCGTTGTAGTTTACACTACACTAGGCTGTGGGCTTGTAGAGACAACCCCTAACTGGGCCTGGCCCATTGAGGTTAGGGTTGCCCATGTCTCCAATATAAGGAGGTCTCCACCTCCTCATTAGGGCATGAGATATGAGGCAAACACACCTTTTGTAGCTGGAAATAGAGGATTCTTCCTCTACCGGTCGTCTCTACATCTCCACTTTTCTCTCTTCTTGTTTGGAGATCTAGGATGGGGCCGTGAAGACGAGGTGTGGCCATGTTCGTATTCATCATCGTAGAAGTACTGACTCGCATAGGTTCACTCTTTTACAAAATGATTATGATGTTTTGTAAAATGTACACAAAGGACAAAACGACATGGTATGTAACAACACATTCCATATAGATGAAAATATGTAAGTTGTGAAGTAGCCACTATCTTTCACCATGGTTTTAAGTTGAGATGCAAGGTTATTAGGCAAGCCCTGACTTTAGTCTTTAGGGTTTTACAAATTTAATCAACATCGTCATCCATCGGGGTGTAATGAGTGCGAGACTTTCACGTCTCATAGGGTAAAGAATTAAGAGCCAAAATGAAACTATTCAGATCGAATGCGGAGATGACAAATATAGTTGAGTTTGAGAGTAAAATCATTAAACATGGGAAGAAAAGTTCAATTAACGGTGGAAGGAGATGAAAATAAAAACATTAACAAGCTTAGGCGTTTGGTGATTAATCATAGAAGAGATTAATTTGTGTGGCGTCTAGAGGTGCACAAAACTGATTCCGGGTTGGAACCAGTTTTGGTTCTAGTCAACAAGAAGTGAGCGGTTTCTGTTTTTTTCTTATTAGCGTCGGGTATAAAACCGGTTCCACAAGACCCAGTCCCTAACAATTCTCGGAACTGGTTTTTATCATTTGTGCACCTCTTGTAACATCTAAGACATTTGCTTTTAGATTGACGTATGGATCATGCATATCCTTGTTTGTTTGGGCTTGAGACACCCAACCCATGCTTTGAACTTAACTGGGCCTTGGTAATGGGCTATTAGAATTGGGTCATAACTTGATCAATTACAAGAGCCCTATCTTATCATTTGGGTACTGTGACTCTGTGAGTTAATCTTCAAATACAAATACAATTAAAAACAAAGAGTTGTATTGAGTTTATTTTATATATTTAGTATTTAATTAATTTGTTTTAAATTCTTTAAAAAACGCTCATTTTGGTTAACAAGTTCGATACTTCGATTAATAACCTAATCGGCTATATACGTTAGGTTTATTAGGCATTCTTGAATTGGTTAGGGGCCTAACTGGTTTTGACCAAGTCAGCCAATAACTAGTTTTGTTAATTACATGTATACAGGGGCGGTTTTGGGCCTATGCAGGTCGGGCCACTGCACAAGGCCCAAACTGCCAAGGGGCCCAAATTTTTTTTTTAAGTTTCTATGTATTGTTTATTAGATCTGGTAGTTTAAAGTTCAAAACAAAAACCCAACTCAATTTGATCTGAAAGTCTAAAGTCCAAAACAAAAACCCAACTCAGATTTGGGCCTCAATCCCTAAATCCACTTACATAATCCTGTTGGCTGTGGGGGCGCAAAAATAAAAAAAACGCAGAACGATTTTCATTGTCACGATTCATCTCCAAGGCTCCAAGCTTGCAGCGCACGATTCCCTGAGCGATTAGGAATTGCGATATGTTGGCCGATATCATCAGTCAGTCGCTCGTGGCTCGCCTCATCGGTATGGTTATGGAATTCAGGAATTGTATTTGAAAGGAAAGGGCTTTGCAATTGTTTCAGTTTCATAGTGATTTGATTTTGTTTAGAGTTTATGAAATTGAAAATATCATTCATTCAAAAACGCAGACAATTGTCCGTGATCTTTGTTCAGAAACTTTGTTTCAGGGTTTTTAGGTTATTTTTAAACTTTGAAATTTAAAGTGTGTGTATTTAATTGGTTGAACTATTATGCCTTTGAAACTTGAACCAAAATAATAAAGTGGTTCTAAACTTCTAATATAGCATTAAAATAAAAGAAGTTGTTGCTTTCATGAATTCAATTTTTCACAGTAACTTTAACTTTGAAGCATTAAATATGTTTTTTGGATATTAGGCAATTTATTAGGTGTTTTTTATATACCAACGATTTAAAGAAGTAAAATAATGAAGTGGTTCTAAAGGATTGACTCTTAAGTCATTGTCTACCACTCGTTTGGTACAAATCATCATTTGGTATGAAATATTATCAAATGTGAATGTGGTGAGCAAAAGATTACAATCAAAGGATGTGGTTCTTGATGTTGCTATTGATGAAGTGGACAAATTGAGTAAATACTTCAAAAATTATAGAGAAGTGGGGTTTTCTAAGGCAATTGATGAAGCTATAGAAATTGCCAATGAATTGGGTGTTGATGCGGAATTCCATCAAAAACGTGTGATACGTAGGAAAAAAGCAATTTGATGAGAATTCAAGTGTAGAAGAAGTTATATTTTCACTCAATAAGGATTTTAAAGTCAATTATTTTTTATGTATTGTAGATCAAGCTATAAGTTCTCTTGAAACAAGATTCGATCAATACCAAAAATTCGAAAAATTATATGGTTTTTTGTTTCCTAAAAAGTTGAAGACATTTGATTAAAAAGATCTCAAGTCTTGTTGTTATTGTCTTCAAGATGCATTGAAATGTAACGAAGAATTGGACGTTGATGCTAATGAACTTTATTTGGAGTTGAAGTTGATCAAGACATTCTTACCGAGTCACATTGTTAGCCCTATTAATGCTTTAAACAATATCTTTCGGCTAGGTGATTTTCCTAATGCTATAAATGCATATAAAGTGCTTTTGACAATTTCGGTAACAATGGCATCGGCAGAAAGAAGCTTTTCAAAATTGAAGTTGCTGAAGTCTTATTTGCGATCGACAATGTCCCAAGAAAGACTTAATGGCTTAGCGATGATATCTATTGAAAACGAAATATTAGAAGGTATGGACTATAAAGACTTGATCGAGAGCTTTGCTTCCAAAAACGCTAGGAGAGCCTCACGATTTGCTTAAGTAAGTTAGTTTGTTTATTTTGCTACACTACTATTGTTTTGTATATTTTTATAACAATTAATCAATTATTGTCGTATTGTGGTTTTTGGATATATAATTCATAAGTTTATATTATATGAAGAGGGTCCCAATTTTTTTGTCTTGCACGAGGCCCAATTTTTTTTATTAATCTCGGGGACGGCCCTGCATGTATAAGACCACCTATAATGGGGTTGTATATGTCGCCTCATCCTCCTATAATGCCCCATGGCGCCAGTGAACACCATTACGGTCGGCGCCATGTGTTGCCTCTCCCTCCTCCTCGTGAAAATTTTCACGACGTGACCCTTCCTTCCCCACTCTCACACACACATATATATATATATATATATAAAGCCACATACATACAGGGGCGGATGTACCATATGAGAAGGGGTAGCGGCTACCCCTTGGCGATCCGGCGGTAGTGTAAATTTTGGAAAAATTTGACATTTTTTAACGTTTTTTCGATTTCGTTACCCCTTTCTTTTAAGACGTTACCCCTATGAAAGTTTTATAGATCCGCCATTGCATACATATATATCCCCACTACACACTCAGGTTATATAAAGCCTTACAACCCCCCTTTCTTACACAATTGACACTTGTCACATAACTCCCCACTATGGGGCTCTACCAATACACATGGCCTAAGAAAACCAGTTAAGCGGTATGTACAACTCTAACTGGACGTACTAAGTAACTTGAGACATTTTTATCTTTACTTATTTGGGCTTAAGAAACCCTACCCATGCATTTAACTTAACTGAGCCTGTAAATGGGCTATAATCAAATTGGGTCAAAACTTATCAATTTCAAGAGTCCAATCTTATAATTTGTGTTTGTGGACTGTGAGCGTGAGGTGCCTGTGGTTGCACCCTCGAGTCATCTATGTAAAAAGTGTTTATGATATCAACATCCTCATTGTTGACATTGTATAGGACTCTAGGGTAGATGAACAGTCTCCTTCCTACAAAAAAGACCAAAATAAAATCAATTTGAGTTTTCAATGGACGGTTGCCCATGACCATGAGAGTTAAGTTACACCAAAGGTGAATAGACCTAAATTCAACAAAGATGTGTGTTTTGTGATAATATGTAACACCACAATTTTGTAACCTTTATTAAATAGGATTTTAAACGAAAACAAAGATCCCGAATTTTTATTTCAGAAATTATTATAAAAGATTAAATGGATTATTATTTACAAAACTATAAAAAATAGTTGTTCAAACACGTCACATATTATATACTAAGGTTAGAGTCTCATATATTACGCTAATAAAATAAATATAATATTCTAAAAAGATACATCTTTAAAAACTCATGTATTGTAGGGGGTTAAAATAACTCATATTAAACGAGTTAAATAAAATATAATTTAAAAATAATAATTTATTATATAGTATATATATAAATAATAAGTATTTATCATTAATTTATAAGTATTTATAATTAATTATAATATTCATATTTAAATATATATTAAATATCTAAAAGTAAACCATTTAATATCATTATTATGTAGGACAGTTGGAAAAACAAAAATTTTAGATCGACTAAAATTGTGACATGTATTCCTTTAAGATTTTTATTTAGACACCTTTATGATTTTTATTTAGACAATATTACACAAATCAATATTTAAGCTGCACTTCATACCTTTCATTACAAAATCGGCCAAACCCAACCTTTATGTTCATATTTCGTTGCATCCTAAAACCTTTACAACTAACACCGTTTGTTTTTTCGGTTAACATCCCTCACATGCAAAGCATGTGAGGGTATTAATGTCTTTTCCCTTAACTTTTTAATTAATAATTTCTTTTAACTAATAAATCTCCACAAAACACCCATTTTCTGCAACACCCCACCCCACCACCACAACCTCCATTGTCAGCAGAGGATCTATCTTGTTAATTGATACTAAGGGGATGATAACGTAACTAAATCTCACTTGTTAATTGATCATTCCGGCAGAAACGACACCGCATACGGCAACGAACAAACAAAAAAGGTAAACTACCGTCGACGACTACTCACCGGCGGAAACCTTAATCACCTTCGACCACCCAATCCCTCTTCTCCGACACCCCACATAACTGACGGTTCCCTCATTCTCTGTTTCCCAAACCTTAAATCATGGTCGAACGCATACAAACAATGCGAATCAAACATCATAAACCAATGAACATCCTCGGATTGGGTGCTCCGTCGGCGCATCGAGAGAAGTGTGAAGAGAGAGAAATGGCGGAGTGTTTGGCCGGCATGAGTTGTTTGAATTTTTTTTTTTTTCCGATTTTGATGATTTCTTCTCAATATTCTCTCTTCGTTCAAGATCCTCTTTTTACTCTTTTTATTTTATTTGATATTCAACTTTTTTTTATTATAACTGAATTATATTGTTGTTTTTTACATCATTTTGCAGTGTTTATGTTAAGTGAGTGTTTGGATGATAAATGGAAACAAAATCATAAAAATAATTTTTACTTCATCAATTAGGGGAGTGGGGGTGGTCACTAGTGATAGAATTCTATCACTCACAATATCCAATCAACTCATGTCATGTCATCAGCCACTATTCTATCACTCACAAGCATTTTGTAGTAGCGGTGGTCATCACTAGTGATAGAATTACATCACTCACATTTTTTTTTTAATTTTTTATTTTAAATTAGAAATTAACAATAAAAAACTAAAATTATAAATTTCATTAAAATTAAAACATATTAGTTCAATTTAACATACTAAAAATATTTTAGGCTACAATTTTAAAAAAACTACTAAAAAAACTCTACTCCTCGTCCGACTCATGAAACTCCAAACCTAAAGAACCTACTAGTTCGACTTAAACGTGTGGCATCTCCCAACCCCACCTTTCGCAAATCTCGCGCTTTTGTTGAATTACAACCGACTTAAACGGTTCGTCGAGATGGGCAATTAAAATTTATATAAAGATGAGGGACCTGAATTGCAATTAAAGGAAAGCTATTTAAAAATAGCTAACAAAAGTTGAGGGGCTAATTTGCACTTTTCATCAAACGTGCTATTAATTCAATTGCATAAACGACAAAACAATATGAATTGCACTTTTCATCAAACAATCTTTTCAACACGTGATATAAAGAACGCGTTACAAATTCAATGCGTGATACATTAAGCGGCGGCGGTGTGCGTTATTTTTTAACGAGTGATGGGGTGGCCATCACGGACCACCCCCAGTCCCCTTATAAATCATTTCTATGAATATGAATTGTCACGAATGTAACACAGGAGATCTATGTCATCAAGTGTGAGAGCTAATCTGTTTTTTATGTTTTGATTTATGAGTTAATTGAACAAATTATATTTGTGATGTTTTTAGCAAAATTAAATTGTAGGGTCACTTTTTTATTTTCATTGTAACATTATCAAATCTTAGAATTAATTACCACTGTCATTGTTCTCATACACAACATTGTTGGTCGTAGTATTTGGAAGGTTCTAGAGTGAGTTGTATGAAGTTTGGATTGATTATGAGTCGAATTTGAGACGCTTAGAGGTTGCAGACTAGAAAACAATTTCACGTATGAATAATGTCCATGATTTAAGAGGTTGCAAAAAGTGTCAATTAGGTGAGGTTGTAGGTTTCTTCAAGGGGACATGAAGATGGCGCTTGCAGGTGGTTGGGTTTTTGAAAGTGCTAAGATAAGGCCCACAGGAAGGAACCAATCAGACCATGCGTAGTGGTAAGGGTGAATAATGCCTCCATGGACGTTTTCCGTCATGTGGCAGTCCAGTCAGCAAAGGGCATTATTGGGCGTTTTTTTTTTTTTTCTAAAATGGGTGTAGGATGTGGGTATTATGTTAAAAAAGGGGTGTAAAGAATTAAATAAAAAAACTAACCAAAAAAAGGGGATTGGCCAAGAAAAAAGGATCCGCATGTGATTGGCCAACAATTTGCCATTTTAGCCTGATTCAAAACACGCCGGGGGAGCTTTTTTGCGAAATCACGCTCAATCACGCCATGGGGTGGGAGGAGCGTTTTTGGGCGTGTTTGGGGGAGATTCACGCCGGATCGCAGCCGACTACGGTTGGTCTCAAGAAACTAATACATAAATAAGTATTCATTTAAATTGTATTGATAAAAGTGAAAAAGACATTAATGCCCTTACATGCAAAACATGAACATAAAGGTTGAGTTTGGCCGATTTCATAACATGCAAAACATGAACATAAAGGTTTAGTTTGGCCGATTTCATAATGAAAGGTATGAAGTGCAGTTTAAGGATAACATAAAGGTTGTTTTGTGCAATTTTTTCTTTTATTTATTATATAGAGATAGATAGATAGATAGATAGATACAAATAGATATGTAGGTATAGATAGATTGAAACTAACTTTTTAGCTAAGTAGCTAAGCACATGACCCAAATAATATAACATTATAACTCCTTCAACATCATACGGCTATAGTGCTTCCACCTTAAGCAAAAGGTGTAGATCAACGCGGGCACGCTTTGAAACTTCACTAATTTTAGTGACTATGTATTTTTTTAAAAAAGAAACTCAGTAGTCAACATATACAACTTATAAACATGCAAGCACACTTTAAAACACACTATTTTAAATAACTCATAAACAACAAGCATATATTTGACGGTATCTAATTAAAGTGAAAATATCAAGCTGCTTGTACAAACACATATAAACTAACATAAACTTTTAAATAAGCATGAATGCAGTGGCGGATCTTGACCTAAAACTCAGCATGGGCCGATGTTTTTTGGAGATAAAATCAGCTTGGGTCAAACCAATACACATCTAAAAAAAATTTCAAAACCTGAAATTTAACATTATTGCGCGAAAAAACCGCACGGGCCGAGGCCCGGTCCGGCCTCCTCTAAGTTGCGCCATGCATGAATGTGATAATCAAATTCTCATTTAAAGTAACTGTTCACAATACTAATTAAGTGTAAATTGAAGTCATTAAACCAACTTATGTGAATCATAGTGCACAGTACAAAAAGATGTAAGAATCAAGTCCTCAAGATCAATCCATATAAAGATCATAATTGTTAAGGCCAAATGCGAGAATCAAAACTCTTAAAACAGTTATAGTGACTAGTAAGAATCTAGTCTTCGACGATAACACATTTGCAAGGTCAGCCATGAGTCAACAGACTTTAGACGCTGTCACGGCCCATGACCCGGTTTGACCCGTTTCAAGAGCCGCGGGACAGAAATACTGCGGTATTTAATTAATTGAGTTTGACAGCGGAAATTTCCATCAGGATCTTTTAAAATGTAAATATTTCCCGATTATTTTATTTCACAACGCGGGATAAAACCCAGTAATTTACAATAGTTGGATTTCACTAAGAAATCTTTTATTTTACAAAACATGTTTCTTTATTTTATACTGAGCCACTTCCTTGAGCTTCTAGTGCTATATGGCACTTTTCCTGATTCATAACAGGTTACCTGAAACATGTTTGAAAAAGGTTTTGTCAGCGGGAAATACTGAGTGAATCATTCTATTTTGCATAATGATGCTTAGTTATTAATTACAGCATAAGAGCGATTACAATGGCTTCTATCTTATTTTTATCTGGCACTGTCACAATGATGACAAGTCACAATGGTGACGATGGTCATACCACTATTTAGATCAATGAACCTAAATAGTGACGATTATCCCTGTAGGTCAATGAACCCAACAGTGATTGTCCCGAGTAGGTCAATGAACCTAACTGGGAGAAAATTAGTAATGTGCACAATACCCCACTAACCAGTAATTCAAGATATCCATGACTTAGTCCCTGTAATTATAACCTTGAAAATAATTTGAGGTATTGTAAAATAGTTGATAAAAAGAGAATGACTCACAAACTGTGAGAAAAGGAGAATGACTCACATTGCAGATTTATACGGGCAGAGCCTAGCCTACTGATTAGCCTTTTATCCTAATTTCAATAACAAGCACACAATTTGGGGTTAGTAATCAATCCAGCATTTACGATAACTCACGAGATCAAATTCTCACAACGAACGACAAAGTGCAATACTTCATCCATCGAATTAACGATGATCCGTCGAATTAACAACGAACGACAAAGTACAATACTTTATCCATCGAATTAACGATGATCCGTCAAATTAATGACGAACGATAAAGTATAACCCTAATGTGGGCGGCACTTAAACATTCATTGGATATATTGATCGATCGGACAATGAATCGTAATAGCGATTGTGCTAATACCCTGATTGCGGCATCAATTAGGGACCTGTGTGTGTTAATTGAAGTATACAGAGCATAACTCAGCGTATTTTTCGAATTTCTTCGTCGTTTCAACTCCCAGAATCAAGTCCCAAACTCCTCTATTTATAGCCGAATTTTGACCCTTAGGCGGCCCGCGTGAGATCTAAGCTAACTTGAGGCGGCCCGCGTAAGAACTATTTTCATGCATAGGGTTGCCACGTGTGGGACTAGCTCAGCTGAGTCGACGGTTTTCGTAAATTCCTTTCTGCCTACGTTTTAAGTGGATAATCGTAACTAGGAAATACCCCCCTGAGTTTTAGGGGCCCTGATCCTGATTCTGATTTTTCTGAAAATCTTAGGGTTTGCGCAGAATCACTTGGGTGTCTCAATTAGGGTTTCCTGTTGGTCAAATTAATTTAATAATTATGATTTTTGATGAGAGTTGTTACATTCTCCCCAACTTAATAAAAATCTCGTCCTCGAGATTTACTGGAATAATTGAGGATACTTTTTCTTCCTTTTGGATTCCAGTTCCCAAGTATATTAGGATCCTGTCTTTGAATCCTACTTTTCTTAAACTAACATTATTTGTTTACCTTTATATCTTGGAAAGGTACTACCAAAAATTCATCTGATAGACATTTCTTGAATACATGAAATATATCATGTATTCCAACTAACCTTCCTGGTAGTTGTAAACTATAAGTAACTGATCCAATACGTTGAATTACTGGAAATGGTCCTACGTACTTTAGTCTTAGCTTTCCTTTCTTACCGAATCTAACAACTCCTTTCCAAGGAGATACTTCCAATTATATTTTGTCTCCAACTCGAACTCCAACGGCTTTTATCTATTATCTGCATAATCTTTATGACTATCTCTTGCCGTTTTCAGCTTTTCCTTTGTGATACTAAATATCACAGTCGTAGTCACTTAGGATTTTCATTCATCTCCTTCGCCTCAAATTCTTTTTGCCCAAAAATATATATCTTAAATTCTTATAATCCGTATAGATAGTATCCTTACTTCCATACAGATAATGTCTCCAAATCTTAAGGCAAAAATTATGGTTCCAAATTCTAAATTATGCGTGATAAAATTTTCTTCATACTTTTCCAATTGCCTTGAGGCATACGCAATTACCTTTTTGCGTTGCATTAACATATATCCAAATCATAACTTTGAAGCATTACTGTATACTTCAAATTCTTTAGTTCCTTCTGGTAAGGCTAGGATTTATGTTTTAATATCCTAAAAACTTCTTCTTGTTTAGATCTCTAATCAAACTTAACTATTTTACAGGTTAACTTAGTGAATGGTATAGCTATTTTGGAAAATTCCTTAATAAACTGCATATAATACTAAACCTACAAAATTCCTAATTTCCATTGCGGTTTGCAGAATCTTCCATTTGGTAATTACTGCTATCTTAGCAAGATCTAAGTGAATACCTTCATGATTCACCATATGACCTAAAATTGCACTTCTAGCAGCCAAAATTCATTCTTCGAAAATTTGGCGTAAAGCTTTTCTTTTCTTAACAAAATTAAGAGTACATGCCAGTGCTGTCAATGTTCTTTCCTACTTTTGTAATAAATAAGTATATTATCTATGAAGACAATTACCAATTTATCCAAATAGAGTTTACAGACCCTATTTATCATGTCCATGAAGGCTGCAGGTGCATTCTTTAATTCGAATGGCATGATTGTAAACTCGTAATGACCATACCTAGTTCTGAAAATAGTCTTAGGTACATCTTCCTCTGATACTTTTAATTGATAATATCCGTAACGTATGTCGATCTTAGAAAAATATCTATTTCCCTGGATTTGATCGAATAGATCATTAATTCTAAGTAATGAGTATTGATTCTTAATTATAACCTTATACAATTTACTATAATCAATACACATTCTTATTGAATCATCCTTTTTCTTAACAACCAATACTGTGCTAACCAATAAGGTTCCTTGGCTTATCGGTAAAATTCCTGGAATTAGATGAATCTTAAATTCTATCTTCATATCTGGTGGTAATCCAGGTAAATCTTCTGGAAATACATCTGGTTATTCTGAAATTACAGAAATTTCCTTAAATTCTGTATCTTTAGTATTAATGATTACTAAAATCATATATACTATTCCTTGCTTTCGTTCATATTTAGCAATTTCCATTACTGATATGAACTTCATAGGCTTACATGGTTTATCTCCTGTAATCATAGTTACTTCTCCGATGGTTGATTGAATTTCTAAGAAATTCTGATCACAGATAATGATCACAACATCGAATTCAACTAATTTCATAGATAATAGGATTGCAGAAAACTTATAACTTATTTCTATGTTCTGCATAACCTTATTTATTTTAACTGAATTCCCATCTGCCGTTTCTAATATAGAAATTTATCTAATGCTGGTTAACGGTAAGTTAAGAGTTTGGCAGAGTAAAGTATTTATAAAACTTTGGTTTGCACCAGAGTCAAATAATACTTTTATGTAATCGTTGTAAGCTAAGAACATACCGGCTATCACATCTGGAATCATCTCGGCTTCATGAGTAGTCAGCTGAAAGGCTCTCGCATTCCTTTTTGCTCCTTCTGCTGGTTTGGCTTGATTGTCAAATGGTTTATTCAGTTTTGGACAATCTGGCCTAAGATGTCCAGTTTCTCTACAATTGTAGCAAACTGAAAATTTCTTCCTCCTACAATCTTCTTCTTGATGCCCTGGAATCTTGCAAAAATTGCAATATCCTTTGCATCTTCCAAAATGCTTCCTTTTGCAAAAATTGCAAAATGGACTAGTAGAAGATTGCCCATTCCCTCCTTTCTTGAAATTGTTATGGTTACCCGAACTGAATTCTTGGGTAATCTTTTGGGCTACTTCCTTCCTTCTATTTTCTTCTCTTGCCCGTACTAGCTCGTCAGTCATGGTATTGGCTAATTCTACTGCATCATCAATCGTGCGAGGTTTTGCAGCTTTGACGATATTACGGATCTCAGAAATCAATCCCCAAATATAACGAGAAATAAGTACCGGTTCTGGCGAAGCCAGGGTTGGTACCACTCGAGCATATTCGAAGAATGTCGTAGTATACCCTCGACAATCTACATCTACCATCCGGTGGGTTAGAAACTTATTTGTCATTTGTTCCTTTTCGTACTCAGGACAGAATTTTCTTTCTACAAGACTCTTAAATTCTTCCCAGTTCATAGCATACGCCATCCTTCTTCCTTTTGCTTGTAACATCGTATTCCACCATTCTAGCGCCACTTCTTTGAAAAGATTTGATGCATACATGACCTGATCATCCTGAGCACATTTACTTATGGCAATTACTGCCTCGGTTTTCTCTAACCAACGCAGTGCTGCAGTCGCTCCTTCATTGCCTGCAAACTCAGTGGGTTTACAAGCAAGAAATTCTTTGTAAGTGCAACCAGGCGTTGCAACTTTCCTTTTCTTAGGGAGCGGAGCTTGCCGTGGTTCATTATCATGATTAACATGATTACTGCCTCCATTTACGCTATTACTGAAATTATTTTCAGAAATGCGTTTGCTAGGAATAATTTGTTGAGGTTCAATTGGATTTTTAACAGCAGCAATGATTGCTGGAATAGCATTGGCTATCCCTTGAGCAACTATTCCTGGAATAGCGTTGGCTATCCCTTGAGCAATGATATTTTCTATATCTTGCCTAGTCACATATTGATTCCCTGGTTGTTGCTCAGACTGATTACCCTCATTAACTGGTTCATTATTAGCGTTTTCCATCTGATATCTAATTTATAGATAAATAATTAGTATAAAGGAAATAATTCAATATCACAATTTAGTTGCACATAATCACATAAATGAATATACAAACAAAATTGTAACTTTTCTAATATTTCATTATATCATGCTTCTTATATACACCTGTTTTATTTATTCTACACATACTGATTTTACTATTACTATTACATAACCATAGTTTCATAAATCCCCTATCCTTTGTCAGGTGATGTTCTAGTAACGACGTTCCTTCTCATCGTATTTATAAGATATCTGTCCCAAAATCTCTTGGATCCTATTCCCAGCATCCATTTTGTCAAAATGATGGAGTTTAGTCCTATTCTCGTTACTTATTGTTAAATTTGGTAAAGGTTCTGGATTGTACTTAGGAAAAAGCCTATAGGGATGGTTTTGTAACAGTATTTCATTATTCAACCATTCGTCTATATTCCAGTGGTTCGAAGGGTTTGGAATAGCTGGTTCTAAGTTCATAAATTTATTTTCATTAACAAGCTTAATAGTATCATTGGTTGCCATTATAAAATCTAGTTGTTCTTGAGATGGTAATCCCTCATTTTGCCTAGAGTTTTCCCCAATTTCCATTTTCTTAGGCTTAGGTTTCTCGAGAGGTAAAGCATTGAATTCTATAGGTTCTTCTATATCTGGAATATACCTATTGAAATATCTGGAAACTTCTATTCTTACTGGATAGAGATTTATATTCTGAAGGGCTTCCGACAAATCACTCATGCTATTTAACAAAATACACATAATTACTAAGTCATAATAAAATTTTATAGAACAACTTTTTAAATAGTATTTCATACTACCAAACCTACTGAAAATTAAAACATACTAGGTTTTATTTGTAATTTATTTATAAATTTTCTAGACTGTAGATAATAAAAATACTAAACTTTAAATCAGAATATTTAAAGATTTATGTTTACTATTACAGTAGTTAACATATAAAAATCTATATACTAAATAAGTATGATGACTTAATTTATATATATTAACTAGTCATTATCATGGTGGATATTGGTTAGTGCTGCCTTGTTTAAGCATAGCTGATCAGTCCATGCCTAACTAAGGCTAGGCTATCCAATATCTGCCTTTGATAATAACCCTAGTATTTAAAAAAAATATAATCTTAATACTACTACTATTAATATATTATTATTAATAATAAAATTATTAATAATAAATAACTAAACAATAATTTTAAATAAGAGTATACCTCAAACATAAAAATATAATTTCTTTACCGCAATATAGTAATACTATATTTATAAATTAGGTAATTCCATATATAATCAAGTAAATTTATATATAATGTTTTTCGATTAATGATGATAGAGCAATAAATATTACAATATTGTTAACATATAAAAAAATCTGCCCATACTATTCAAAATTAGTCAAATAATTAAAACATATAATCACAAAATAGCAATTAATAAAAATTATTAAGTATTTTCCAAATACTTAATTGGCTTAAATCAGTGGCTCGATAAGTGGCTCTGATACCACCTTTTTCTGTCACGGCCCATGACCCGGTTTGACCCGTTTCAAGAGCCGCGGGACAGAAATACTGCGGTATTTAATTAATTGAGTTTGACAGCGGAAGTTTCCATCAGGATCTTTTAAAATGTCAATATTTCCCGATTATTTTATTTCACAACGCGGGATAAAACCCAGTAATTTACAATAGTTGGATTTCACTAAGAAATCTTTTATTTTACAAAACATGTTTCTTTATTTTATACTGAGCCACTTCCTTGAGCTTCTAGTGCTATATGGCACTTTTCCTGATTCATAACAGGTTACCTGAAACATGTTTGAAAAAGGTTTTGTCAGCAGGAAATACTGAGTGAATCATTCTATTTTGCATAATGATGCTTAGTTATTAATTACAGCATAAGAGCGATTACAATGGCTTCTATCTTATTTTTATCTGGCACTGTCACAATGATGACAAGTCACAATGGTGACGATGGTCATACCACTATTTAGATCAATGAACCTAAATAGTGACGATTATCCCTGTAGGTCAATGAACCCAACAGTGATTGTCCCGAGTAGGTCAATGAACCTAACTGGGAGAAAATTAGTAATGTGCACAATACCCCACTAACCAGTAATTCAAGATATCCATGACTTAGTCCCTGTAATTATAACCTTGAAAATAATTTGAGGTATTGTAAAATAGTTGATAAAAAGAGAATGACTCACAAACTGTGAGAAAAGGAGAATGACTCACATTGCAGATTTATACGGGCAGAGCCTAGCCTACTGATTAGCCTTTTATCCTAATTTCAATAACAAGCACACAATTTGGGGTTAGTAATCAATCCAGCATTTACGATAACTCACGAGATCAAATTCTCACAACGAACGACAAAGTGCAATACTTCATCCATCGAATTAACGATGATCCGTCGAATTAACAACGAACGACAAAGTACAATACTTTATCCATCGAATTAACGATGATCCGTCAAATTAATGACGAACGATAAAGTATAACCCTAATGTGGGCGGCACTTAAACATTCATTGGATATATTGATCGATCGGACAATGAATCGTAATAGCGATTGTGCTAATACCCTGATTGCGGCATCAATTAGGGACCTGTGTGTGTTAATTGAAGTATACAGAGCATAACTCAGCGTATTTTTCGAATTTCTTCGTCGTTTCAACTCCCAGAATCAAGTCCCAAACTCCTCTATTTATAGCCGAATTTTGACCCTTAGGCGGCCCGCGTGAGATCTAAGCTAACTTGAGGCGGCCCGCGTAAGAACTATTTTCATGCATAGGGTTGCCACGTGTGGGACTAGCTCAGCTGAGTCGACGGTTTTCGTAAATTCCTTTCTGCCTACGTTTTAAGTGGATAATCGTAACTAGGAAATACCCCCCTGAGTTTTAGGGGCCCTGATCCTGATTCTGATTTTTCTGAAAATCTTAGGGTTTGCGCAGAATCACTTGGGTGTCTCAATTAGGGTTTCCTGTTGGTCAAATTAATTTAATAATTATGACTTTTGATGAGAGTTGTTACATTCTCCCCAACTTAATAAAAATCTCGTCCTCGAGATTTACTGGAATAATTGAGGATACTTTTTCTTCCTTTTGGATTCCAGTTCCCAAGTATATTAGGATCCTGTCTTTGAATCCTACTTTTCTTAAACTAACATTATTTGTTTACCTTTATATCTTGGAAAGGTACTACCAAAAATTCATCTGATAGACATTTCTTGAATACATGAAATATATCATGTATTCCAACTAACCTTCCTGGTAGTTGTAAACTATAAGTAACTGATCCAATACGTTGAATTACTGGAAATGGTCCTACGTACTTTAGTCTTAGCTTTCCTTTCTTACCGAATCTAACAACTCCTTTCCAAGGAGATACTTCCAATTATATTTTGTCTCCAACTCGAACTCCAACGGCTTTTATCTATTATCTGCATAATCTTTATGACTATCTCTTGCCGTTTTCAGCTTTTCCTTTGTGATACTAAATATCACAGTCGTAGTCACTTAGGATTTTCATTCATCTCCTTCGCCTCAAATTCTTTTTGCCCAAAAATATATATCTTAAATTCTTATAATCCGTATAGATAGTATCCTTACTTCCATACAGATAATGTCTCCAAATCTTAAGGCAAAAATTATGGTTCCAAATTCTAAATTATGCGTGATAAAATTTTCTTCATACTTTTCCAATTGCCTTGAGGCATACGCAATTACCTTTTTGCGTTGCATTAACATATATCCAAATCATAACTTTGAAGCATTACTGTATACTTCAAATTCTTTAGTTCCTTCTGGTAAGGCTAGGATTTATGTTTTAATATCCTAAAAACTTCTTCTTGTTTAGATCTCTAATCAAACTTAACTATTTTACAGGTTAACTTAGTGAATGGTATAGCTATTTTGGAAAATTCCTTAATAAACTGCATATAATACTAAACCTACAAAATTCCTAATTTCCATTGCGGTTTGCAGAATCTTCCATTTGGTAATTACTGCTATCTTAGCAAGATCTAAGTGAATACCTTCATGATTCACCATATGACCTAAAATTGCACTTCTAGCAGCCAAAATTCATTCTTCGAAAATTTGGCGTAAAGCTTTTCTTTTCTTAACAAAATTAAGAGTACATGCCAGTGCTGTCAATGTTCTTTCCTACTTTTGTAATAAATAAGTATATTATCTATGAAGACAATTACCAATTTATCCAAATAGAGTTTACAGACCCTATTTATCATGTCCATGAAGGCTGCAGGTGCATTCTTTAATTCGAATGGCATGATTGTAAACTCGTAATGACCATACCTAGTTCTGAAAATAGTCTTAGGTACATCTTCCTCTGATACTTTTAATTGATAATATCCGTAACGTATGTCGATCTTAGAAAAATATCTATTTCCCTGGATTTGATCGAATAGATCATTAATTCTAAGTAATGAGTATTGATTCTTAATTATAACCTTATACAATTTACTATAATCAATACACATTCTTATTGAATCATCCTTTTTCTTAACAACCAATACTGTGCTAACCAATAAGGTTCCTTGGCTTATCGGTAAAATTCCTGGAATTAGATGAATCTTAAATTCTATCTTCATATCTGGTGGTAATCCAGGTAAATCTTCTGGAAATACATCTGGTTATTCTGAAATTACAGAAATTTCCTTAAATTCTGTATCTTTAGTATTAATGATTACTAAAATCATATATACTATTCCTTGCTTTCGTTCATATTTAGCAATTTCCATTACTGATATGAACTTCATAGGCTTACATGGTTTATCTCCTGTAATCATAGTTACTTCTCCGATGGTTGATTGAATTTCTAAGAAATTCTGATCACAGATAATGATCACAACATCGAATTCAACTTATTCATAGATAATAGGATTGCAGAAAACTTATAACTTATTTCTATGTTCTGCATAACCTTATTTATTTTAACTGAATTCCCATCTGCCGTTTCTAATATAGAAATTTATCTAATGCTGGTTAACGGTAAGTTAAGAGTTTGGCAGAGTAAAGTATTTATAAAACTTTGGTTTGCACCAGAGTCAAATAATACTTTTATGTAATCGTTGTAAGCTAAGAACATACCGGCTATCACATCTGGAATCATCTCGGCTTCATGAGTAGTCAGCTGAAAAGCTCTCGCATTCCTTTTTGCTCCTTCTGCTGGTTTGGCTTGATTGTCAAATGGTTTATTCAGTTTTGGACAATCTGGCCTAAGATGTCCAGTTTCTCTACAGTTGTAGCAAACTGAAAATTTCTTCCTCCTACAATCTTCTTCTTGATGCCCTGGAATCTTGCAAAAATTGCAATATCCTTTGCATCTTCCAAAATGCTTCCTTTTGCAAAAATTGCAAAATGGACTAGTAGAAGATTGCCCATTCCCTCCTTTCTTGAAATTGTTATGGTTACCCGAACTGAATTCTTGGGTAATCTTTTGGGCTACTTCCTTCCTTCTATTTTCTTCTCTTGTCCGTACTAGCTCGTCAGTCATGGTATTGGCTAATTCTACTGCATCATCAATCGTGCGAGGTTTTGCAGCTTTGACGATATTACGGATCTCAGAAATCAATCCCCAAATATAACGAGAAATAAGTACCGGTTCTGGCGAAGCCAGGGTTGGTACCACTCGAGCATATTCGAAGAATGTCGTAGTATACCCTCGACAATCTACATCTACCATCCGGTGGGTTAGAAACTTATTTGTCATTTGTTCCTTTTCGTACTCAGGACAGAATTTTCTTTCTACAAGACTCTTAAATTCTTCCCAGTTCATAGCATACGCCATCCTTCTTCCTTTTGCTTGTAACATCGTATTCCACCATTCTAGCGCCACTTCTTTGAAAAGATTTGATGCATACATGACCTGATCATCCTGAGCACATTTACTTATGGCAATTACTGCCTCGGTTTTCTCTAACCAACGCAGTGCTGCAGTCGCTCCTTCATTGCCTGCAAACTCAGTGGGTTTACAAGCAAGAAATTCTTTGTAAGTGCAACCAGGCGTTGCAACTTTCCTTTTCTTAGGGAGCGGAGCTTGCCGTGGTTCATTATCATGATTAACATGATTACTGCCTCCATTTACGCTATTACTGAAATTATTTTCAGAAATGCGTTTGCTAGGAATAATTTGTTGAGGTTCAATTGGATTTTTAACAGCAGCAATGATTGCTGGAATAGCATTGGCTATCCCTTGAGCAACTATTCCTGGAATAGCGTTGGCTATCCCTTGAGCAATGATATTTTCTATATCTTGCCTAGTCACATATTGATTCCCTGGTTGTTGCTCAGACTGATTACCCTCATTAACTGGTTCATTATTAGCGTTTTCCATCTGATATCTAATTTATAGATAAATAATTAGTATAAAGGAAATAATTCAATATCACAATTTAGTTGCACATAATCACATAAATGAATATACAAACAAAATTGTAACTTTTCTAATATTTCATTATATCATGCTTCTTATATACACCTGTTTTATTTATTCTACACATACTGATTTTACTATTACTATTACATAACCATAGTTTCATAAATCCCCTATCCTTTGTCAGGTGATGTTCTAGTAACGACGTTCCTTCTCATCGTATTTATAAGATATCTGTCCCAAAATCTCTTGGATCCTATTCCCAGCATCCATTTTGTCAAAATGATGGAGTTTAGTCCTATTCTCGTTACTTATTGTTAAATTTGGTAAAGGTTCTGGATTGTACTTAGGAAAAAGCCTATAGGGATGGTTTTGTAACAGTATTTCATTATTCAACCATTCGTCTATATTCCAGTGGTTCGAAGGGTTTGGAATAGCTGGTTCTAAGTTCATAAATTTATTTTCATTAACAAGCTTAATAGTATCATTGGTTGCCATTATAAAATCTAGTTGTTCTTGAGATGGTAATCCCTCATTTTGCCTAGAGTTTTCCCCAATTTCCATTTTCTTAGGCTTAGGTTTCTCGAGAGGTAAAGCATTGAATTCTATAGGTTCTTCTATATCTGGAATATACCTATTGAAATATCTGGAAACTTCTATTCTTACTGGATAGAGATTTATATTCTGAAGGGCTTCCGACAAATCACTCATGCTATTTAACAAAATACACATAATTACTAAGTCATAATAAAATTTTATAGAACAACTTTTTAAATAGTATTTCATACTACCAAACCTACTGAAAATTAAAACATACTAGGTTTTATTTGTAATTTATTTATAAATTTTCTAGACTGTAGATAATAAAAATACTAAACTTTAAATCAGAATATTTAAAGATTTATGTTTACTATTACAGTAGTTAACATATAAAAATCTATATACTAAATAAGTATGATGACTTAATTTATATATATTAACTAGTCATTATCATGGTGGATATTGGTTAGTGCTGCCTTGTTTAAGCATAGCTGATCAGTCCATGCCTAACTAAGGCTAGGCTATCCAATATCTGCCTTTGATAATAACCCTAGTATTTAAAAAAAATATAATCTTAATACTACTACTATTAATATATTATTATTAATAATAAAATTATTAATAATAAATAACTAAACAATAATTTTAAATAAGAGTATACCTCAAACATAAAAATATAATTTCAGATTTATAAAATAGTTGATAAAAAGAGAATGACTCACAAACTGTGAGAAAAGGAGAATGACTCACATTGCAGATTTATACGGGCAGAGCCTAGCCTACTGATTAGCCTTTTATCCTAATTTCAATAACAAGCACACAATTTGGGGTTAGTAATCAATCCAGCATTTACGATAACTCACGAGATCAAATTCTCACAACGAACGACAAAGTGCAATACTTCATCCATCGAATTAACGATGATCCGTCGAATTAACAACGAACGACAAAGTACAATACTTTATCCATCGAATTAACGATGATCCGTCAAATTAATGACGAACGATAAAGTATAACCCTAATGTGGGCGGCACTTAAACATTCATTGGATATATTGATCGATCGGACAATGAATCGTAATAGCGATTGTGCTAATACCCTGATTGCGGCATCAATTAGGGACCTGTGTGTGTTAATTGAAGTATACAGAGCATAACTCAGCGTATTTTTCGAATTTCTTCGTCGTTTCAACTCCCAGAATCAAGTCCCAAACTCCTCTATTTATAGCCGAATTTTGACCCTTAGGCGGCCCGCGTGAGATCTAAGCTAACTTGAGGCGGCCCGCGTAAGAACTATTTTCATGCATAGGGTTGCCACGTGTGGGACTAGCTCAGCTGAGTCGACGGTTTTCGTAAATTCCTTTCTGCCTACGTTTTAAGTGGATAATCGTAACTAGGAAATACCCCCCTGAGTTTTAGGGGCCCTGATCCTGATTCTGATTTTTCTGAAAATCTTAGGGTTTGCGCAGAATCACTTGGGTGTCTCAATTAGGGTTTCCTATTGGTCAAATTAATTTAATAATTATGACTTTTGATGAGAGTTGTTACAGACGCCTAGGACTTGCAAGGTTCCTTATTAGTGCCCTGAGCTTCCAGCCAATTACGTTCAGTACCTGTCACTTAACCTTTTATGGAAAATACGTCAGTTTTCACTGGTAAATACACTCAACCGACTCATTTGAAAAGAGTTTAAGAAAATTGATTTGGATGCACGTGGCACAAAATATCTTTTATAATTTGATTAAAATGCACAGAGGCAAAATTAACCTTTTTAACTTGGAACAATTATAGTTATAACCTTGTATATAGATTTACATGTTCGTTATACGTTCAGGGCCCGATGTAGAAACCGAGTCAAGATTAACAGACACGCCACAAGTATAGGCCCACAAGAGAGTGAGATACCGTTATTACTTAGTAACTGTCAGGTGTATGCCTACACCCCGTACCTAAGACGTGGCCATTTTATAATACAATGATGTCAAGGATATCCGGGACATGGTCATTAACCCCTAAAGGCTTTTATTTCAAACAATACAGATTAAACCGGGTTACCTCAATAATTTAATCACAATCCGATTAAACATTCAATACCCGACCAAGCGGTATTATTATACCGTATTCCAAGCCCGTATAGGGAAAATAAGTTAAGAGTATTTACATGAGCTAGCTCCTGTCTTAATTAGCAAGAATCTAATAACTCAGCCGTATTCACTTAAGTAAGCGTAGGTACCATTTACCGAAATGCTCTAGTCTGGAATGATGGTATAAATAATCAATTAGAATGCTAACGGGTCTTTAATTTAGCTTAAGCTTAGACCGGTTAGTCTTAAGGGAATATACGGTTCAGACGCATGATTAAGCGAAGACCGGAATAGAATATGTTTTAGACCCGACAAGTTTGAAGACTTGTCTTAAATGGGTATTTCATACACATTCTGGATTTTGAGATAAAACCAATAAGGTTTGACCCGTTTTGGCTAATTTATGTAAACTTGTTACATAAACCGAACCGAACGCGAAATAAGCGTAACGGGTATCCGTAAGAGCCATATACAGGTTTCCTAAGTTAATATGCTTCAAATATGTTGAGACATCAGTAGGATGTCTTTCGTTATGCCCGAAGTGAATTTAAACACAAACTATGCCCCGTAGGGGTAGTTTGGTCATTTTAAAGATTGTAAAAGAGTCTAAATGTTTAACTGAGTTACAGGTCTGATGTAAACATCAAACATACTCAATTTGATGAGTTATAACAGTAGGCTAAAGCATATATGTGAAATTTATCATCTTTAACCAAACTATGCCCCGTAGGGGTATTTTGGTAATTTCACACAAGCCGAAAAGCTCAAAAACGAAGTCTGAGTTAATCAACCTTTGCTTACTGTTAAAATATCATAATTTGCCTCATATATCAGTAGGTATCAACCCAGGTATGTCCAATATGATTTTAAAACATACTATGCGTTAAAAACGCTAAATAAGGCGATTAAAGGCCATTACCGGGTTCGGTACTTAAATCTGATATTTTTATATTTCCAGAAGGCTTAAAATAATTTATTTATCATATGTGATCAGTAGCAAAAGGTTTGGAGTCGTTTAGATATGTAAAACTCATTTTATGGCCCGTAAGGGCAAAACCGACAATTTCCGAATTAAGCCTACGACTATGAGTTATGCTCAGTCTAAAATTAATTAAAAATCTTTAAAAATCCCAAAATAATATATTACATCAGTGGGTATTAAGTTTGATACCAAAAAGTCTGCTTAACTAGGCTATACACTAATTACGCCGTTTTATTAACATAAAGCATTAGCTTTGCGATATTGAGCATAACTCTTAATCTATAAGTCAAACTGATGTCAAACTTTGCATACAAGTTTATATATCAGTAACTAAGGTTTCTATACTTTTACATTTTCATAAATCATGTTTTAAGGTAATAAGGGCATAACGGTCAACATATGAGCAATTAACGGAAATATGCATATTAATTGGATAACTAGTAAACCAAGGTGTGTCATCACAGAGGGTTGTTCTAACATGTATCCTAATCCAATTAAAGCTCTGAGGCATTTCTAAAACATGTCTAAACGGGTCAGAACTGTAAGTCAAAGCGAAAGTCAAACTATGTGACTTTCGGTTCCGAACCGGGTCTAAACAGGAAATAGTCGGGTTGAACATGTTTGGACATGTTCTTACACTTATTACTAAGTTATAGCAATGATCAAACAGGTTATATATGTTCTAGATAGCTAATTATGCATAAATGACATTTTAAGCATCCTGTTGACTTTTTAATTATATGTTTGACCCGACAATTGACCTGGTTAGGATGGTGATCAGGGGAAACCCTTTTGAGGTTTTATTACCCACATAAATACCAACCTATAACTACTTTTAATTCGAGATATGACTGAGCCATTATTGACTAATCTCGAAGTCAAACCGTAATTACGACAGTTTGACTTTTAGCTAATTAAACAAGCTAAACTCAATTAAAGAAGGACTAGTAGACTTACAAGAGTCCTATGCACGACTTAAGATCAGTTGGACCTGCTTGAGAGCTCCAGAAATGATCCAAGAATGCAGGAGAAGTGTGAGGAACTTGTGTGCAATACATGGCCTTTTATAATGGATTTAAGTACCACAATATGTTGACACATAGCTCTATGATCAACCACAACCATCCAACACATGTCCCTAGTGCTCTAGTACAGTTAGGGGCCGCCCATGTTGCATTAAAGTCGTTAAAAGATCGAATTTCCGCGTTTAAAGGCGCCTGCCCCCGTTTTCTGTATCTGGGCTCCGGACGCGGCCCGCGTCCCGTTTAACCACATCCAAAGCGGGCCGCCTGGCCTGCTAAATCTGATTTTTTATTTTTCTTGTTTTGCAAGTTGACCTTTGGTTAAATTGAAAGGGTAATTAGGCTTTTAACTTGCATTTTGACCCCTTATACTATACCCACAAGGGCTTTAGGACTTATACCCACTTTGCCAAGTCCCTGAACACTTCCGGTTAACCCGAAAAGTCTTAACTTTCAATGTTAACACTTTAACCCCTCGCACACGAATTTGATCATAACTTTCTCATACGATAACGAAACTTTATGAAATTTATATCGCGCATTCTAGTGAGCATAATTTACATTTACAAAGCTTCGGGTTTGTCAAAAGGTCACTCAGAGGTATATCTTTAACATGTTGACACATTTAACCCATGTGGTTTGTAATCTCTCACTTTTAGCTTCGTATGATTCATGATTTATTCTTTTGATGTTATAAACATCGTGTAGGGTTATTATGAAGTATATTTATTCACTGTTGACACTTAGAATCCGTATAATCACATACTTTCCATGTTTGTCAACTTTAGTCCTTTTATAACATTCTTTCACACGTTCAAACTTTGTGACACGTGTCAACCCATTATAGGACGTGAATTTTCGAGGTGTTACATCCTCACCCCCTTAAAAGAAATCTCGACCTCGAGATTTGTTAAGGTAAAGGAAGTGTTTTCTGCCTTAAATTGGGCTTAATCTTCCCCTAGTACCTTTGAGCCTCTAAGGCACTACAATTGACCTTTATAATAGGCACACGTATCTTTTTGGAGCTTCTAATCCTGTCGATCCTCAATCGCAACAGGTTGCTCATACTATCATAGTCTTGCATATCATTATGTGATAGCGCTTTTCGACTTATTGGTGACACGTCGCTAAATCATTAGTGTGGGTCACATTGCGCGTTCCACCAAGCCCCTTAATTAGGTCTTAGCTCGTAAGCTATTTGATCTTGATACATTTGATTTCCTTCGAATGATTCTATATACTCGGAGCTTAACTAGCCCGATAATCTAACAAATTTGCACACCCTTCTAGGGTGATATCTATTGTTAAACCTCATTCCTTAATAAGAATTTAGGAGGTTTGCTATTTTCATAAATTCTCGATTTCCTGCCGTATACTGGCAACTTACAATCGAGTATGGATTTATACGATCTTATTTGTTGTTCCCTAGGTAATTTTTAGATCCTTATAATTGAACTTACCAATCTATTGTACTAACAATAGACGTTTAACATGCCATTTATACAAGGTCTCAAAAGGGGTAGCCTTGATGCCTATATAACAGTTATTATAGAAAAACTTATCTTAAGGTGAGATGGTTATTCCAACCATTGCTCAAAATTAATCTTAAGAATTAGCAAATCTTTACAGTTAGTCGAGCAAACCGACGATCCTGGGTAGTTGATGGCGATTCTTAATCGTCGCCTAATTAAGGTTGCGGTAAACAACGCCTTAGCATAATAAACCGTCTTTCACACTTTACTATACCGAATTCTCAGGATATTGAGTTTGGCCTTATGAACCTATGTCTTAAAACTTACTTAACCAGGGTTTTTGATTCTGCCAATAATGGTACTAGTTGTCTTGGAGATTTCGTAATAATGCAGCCCTAAATGGGATATTAAACTTAACTCTACCTGCCTCCCAGGGGTAAACAGGGTAATCTTAGGAGAAGATAATCAAGGTATAAGGAGGTTACAGAGATTTCCATATCTCAGGCTCCAGTTTACTCATCATTGCTTGTGTCAAATAAGTGACACATTTATGTTACTAGTCCACGAATTCCTAATCTGGAATATTTCCTGGAAAATTTTCATTCTGGATATCTTCTTTGAATACTAGCGGTTGACTTTAGTACCATATGATTATTGAGATATCTTTGTGGTTCCATGCATTAAACCTCCATACTGATCAGGCATGGAAGCAATCTATGGAACTTATTAAGTTACACTAATCCTCATATAGTGCTTTTGTCATACCATTGGTATTCGAAATCGATTGAGATTAAAGAGATATCAACTACATGTGTTTATATTTAATTAGAATGGAAATTTTCACAAACTAGGCACCTAGCTCAGTTGGCTAGGCGCGCGAAAGGGTGCGGCCTAGACCCAGGTTCGATTCCGGGGACGGCCGATTCCACCATTTTTATTATTTATTTTTTTTATTATTTTTTTTTTTTATTATTATTATTTTTTTGGAACAGAAAAATAGTCCTTATTTCTAAACGAATCAACTTCTTGGTTGCGATCCGACAACTGTTATTCCTCATCCTCATGGCTTTATACTAATTATGGTTTCATTAAACCGTACAGGCCAATAAGGCACTAACATTCTTAATGAACGTCATTTTAAAATTATCTTAATATCACTTAGCCTAGGTCACAAAAGACCATCAATGGCATTTAAGGGTTGGACCTAGTCCATCACCTTTTTGACAGGGAATTAAAAGTCATATCTGTCTTTATTATACTGATGAATTCGGATAGCTTGAAAGCTTGCCATAAGGATATCAGAAAAAGTGATTCATAATAGATATAAAATATTAATCTAAGATTTGTTGGAGTATTTTCCAAAGTATCATCTCTTAGGCGTCCATCTGATTCCTAGGGCAGTTGGTCTTGATATGCCCCTTCTCGTTGCAACCATAACAGGTTGCATCCTTTATCTTCTTGCAATCCAGGGTTTTATGTTCCTTTGACTTGCAAATTCCACACGGTAGAGGCTGAGACTCAAATCTGCATTTCCCCAGATGGTATTTCCTACAAGTTTCGCACCTGGTCTTCTCTCCCGACTGCTGGTTGTCTTTCTTGAACCCGGAACTCTTCTTATCTTCAGAATTCCTCTTCCTATCGGAGCGGTGAGAATTCTCGTCCTCCCTTTTACGCTTCCCATCTTCTGAGACTTTGGCAGCCTTGTTTCTGACCACATCGAGTGTGAGAGATAGTGACAGATCTGCCGTTGACCTGAATGTAGTAGGTCTTGAAGCCTTAACACTGGCTTTGATTTCTGGGGCTAAACCCCCGATGAAGCGAGCAATTCTTTTGGGTTCTGGTGTTACCAGGTAAGGAACCAGTCTTGACAAGGTATTGAAACGGGTGAGGTATGCTTGACAATCTAAGTTTGTCATCACCAGAGATAAGAAATCTGATTCGATTCTTTCTACCTCGTGTTGAGGGCAGTAGTTCTCCATAATGAGAGCAACAAACTGTTCCCATGACATGTTGTAAAGTGGGATCTTCCCACCAGCTTGAATGGGAGCCTTCCACCACGCTAGCGCCTCTCCCTTGAATGATTGGGATACATACTTCACTACATCCCTCTCAGCGCATCCGCTGATATCCACAACAGTATCCATCTCGTCCAGCCATGTCATACAGTCAATGGCTCCTTTCTCCCCTGTAAAATCCCGGGGTTTACATGACACAAAGTACTTGTAGGAGCAACCCTTATCACGGGGTCCTTTATTCAGTATGATTTGTTGAGACGGATCACTGTGATGGTTCGAGGAGCGACGATCGTCATCTCCATTCTTGGGATCATCTTTCTTGGGAGGTGGCTTGCTGTGAGCTTCAGAGTGTGTTTTAGGCTTTGAAGGCTGTGTAGATAGGGTCCTACTATACTCTTCGTACTGCCTTTCCAAAGCCTGTGTAACAGCGCCGTCTATGATCGCTTTCAATTCCGCACCCGTTAGATTTATTCGGGCGTCATTATTAACCTCCGCTGGATGACTATTACCCTCGTCTGAGTTAGCCATTACAATTTAACTGTTGCAGAAAACAAGGGCAATAGTTCATTTGGGAGTTTATTATGGAATTGCCCCTTAGGGTAATTCGTTAACCATGGTAAACGGAGACCACATTTAGTTAATTTATTTATCATATTTATTTAGGATTTCTATAATAATTTATCCTAATTATAAAACAATAACAGTTTTATTTGTGGCACAAAAGGCCTAGTCTCGTGGACATTTTTATTTAACCTATGATTTCAAAGAATCGAAACATTAAGGTATACTGGCACAATAGGCCTGGTCACAAGGACATTTATAAATCATGCGCTATGATTTCAGAGAATCAAAACATTAAGGTTTGAACCTAGTTCATTACCTTTATCTGACAGGGAGTCATTGCTACCACTGTCTTTAGTCTCAGAGGGCATTAACCATAGCCCGTAGGCATTTCCCTTCTAAGGGATGTTTATTATATGATCATCTTCATTTGATGATAGTAGTCAGGATCGCATTGATCATACAGACTAATAGGCTTGAGCATAGCTCACCACCATAGACAAGGAATCATAAAGATCAAATGTCAATGTCTCAAATGGGCAATACATTATAGCCCGTAGGCATTATTTTACCAATATATGGTCAAAGTATGATCATCTTAATTGATGATCTAAACCCATGATTCATAGATCATTAAGTTGGGTTAGGGATCTTCTTAAAGAATCCATATATATAAATGACGTGTGTGATTTTAACGAATCACGCCTGCCAGGAGTGTTAACATATTTACTGATGTTAACAGGGATTCGAATCTTTTAAACATGTCTTACCATCATAGCCCGGCCTTAAAATGACCCGAAGGCTAGGTTTCACTCTTAAGATTCTTATTAATATTTATCGCAGGACAATCCTAAATTGAGGTGTTAAATATGGATCTGAATCTAATTATGGAACTACCATCTTGGCCCGTTCTTAAAATGACACGTGACTAGGTCTTGTCCTTTTTAGATTTTGCCATTTTGTTATAATGGTAGATCTTATAATATAGGAATGATAATTTAAACATAATCATTCCTTGAAAATTTAAACAAGTATATGGTTGCCCTAAACGGGACTTCTAATAAAAATTGATTTGCCCATGCAAGAGCTTAATCAGAAAAATAACAAAGGACTCAAAAAAACAAATTAGAATTTGTCCTATGTTCTCGTCTAGACTCAAGAATGTGCAATTGTGTAACTGAGATTAAACACAAAAGACTAGTGTTTAATTCACTCAGTGTTGGCTCTGATACCAACCTGTCACACCCCGACTTTCCACGTGTCACCGGTGGGCCCGGTGGGGAGTATCGTGACGTGGTTGGCAACATAATAGTCAAACAACACAATTATATAAATGCACAGCGGAAGCAAAAGATAAATATTATTACAATCCGATTATAAAGTAATATCCAGTATTACAACGGAAGGTAAAGGATCCACAGGCGGATCTTAGAATATATCACTTGTTCAACAGACTTTAGACGCCTAGGACTTGCAAGGTTCCTTATTAGCGCCCTGAGCTTCCAGCCAATTACGTTCAGTACCTGTCACTTAACCTTTTATGGAAAATACGTCAGTTTTCACTGGTAAATACACTCAACCTACTCATTTGAAAAGAGTTTAAGAAAATTGATTTGGATGCATGTGGCACAAAATATCTTTTATAATTTGATTAAAATGCACAGAGGCAAAATTAACCTTTTTAACTTGGAACAATTATAGTTATAACCTTGTATACAGATTTACATGTTCGTTATACGTTCAGGGCCCGATGTAGAAACCGAGTCAAGATTAACAGACACGCCACAAGTATAGGCCCACAAGAGAGTGAGATACCGTTATTACTTAGTAACTGTCAGGTGTATGCCTACACCCCGTACCTAAGACGTAGCCATTTTATAATACAATGATGTCAAGGATATCCGGGACATGGTCATTAACCCCTAAAGGCTTTTATTTCAAACAATACAGATTAAACCGGGTTACCTCAATAATTTAATCACAATCCGATTAAACATTCAATACCCGACCAAGCGGTATTATTATACCGTATTCCAAGCCCGTATAGGGAAAATAAGTTAAGAGTATTTACCTGAGCTAGCTCCTGTCTTAATTAGCAAGAATCTAATAACTCAGCCGTATTCACTTAAGTAAGCGTAGGTACCATTTACCGAAATGCTCTAGTCTGGAATGATGGTATAAATAATCAATTAGAATGCTAACGGGTCTTTAATTTAGCTTAAGCTTAGACCGGTTAGTCTTAAGGGAATATACGGTTCAGACGCATGATTAAGCGAAGACCGGAATAGAATATGTTTTAGACCCGAAAAGTTTGAAGACTTGTCTTAAATGGGTATTTCATACACATTCTGGATTTTGAGATAAAACCAATAAGGTTTGACCCGTTTTGGCTAATTTATGTAAACTTGTTACATAAACCGAACCGAACGCGAAATAAGCGTAACGGGTATCCGTAAGAGCCATATACAGGTTTCCTAAGTTAATATGCTTCAAATATGTTGAGACATCAGTAGGATGTCTTTCGTTATGCCCGAAGTGAATTTAAACACAAACTATGCCCCGTAGGGGTAGTTTGGTCATTTTAAAGATTGTAAAAGAGTCTAAATGTTTAACTGAGTTACAGGTCTGATGTAAACAGCAAACATACTCAATTTGATGAGTTATAACAGTAGGCTAAAGCATATATGTGAAATTTATCATCTTTAACCAAACTATGCCCCGTAGGGGTATTTTGGTAATTTCACACAAGCCGAAAAGCTCAAAAACGAAGTCTGAGTTAATCAACCTTTGCTTACTGTTAAAATATCATAATTTGCCTCATATATCAGTAGGTATCAACCCGGGTATGTCCAATATGATTTTAAAACATACTATGCGTTAAAAACGCTAAATAAGGCGATTAAAGGCCATTACCGGGTTCGGTACTTAAATCTGATATTTTTATATTTCCAGAAGGCTTAAAATAATTTATTTATCATATGTGATCAGTAGCAAAAGGTTTGGAGTCGTTTAGATATGTAAAACTCATTTTATGGCCCGTTAGGGCAAAACCGACAATTTCCGAATTAAGCCTACGACTATGAGTTATGCTCAGTCTAAAATTAATTAAAAATCTTTAAAAATCCCAAAATAATATATTACATCAGTGGGTATTAAGTTTGATACCAAAAAGTCGGCTTAACTAGGCTATACACTAATTACGCCGTTTTATTAACATAAAGCATTAGTTTTGCGATATTGAGCATAACTCTTAATCTATAAGTCAAACTGATGTCAAACTTTGCATACAAGTTTATATATCAGTAACTAAGGTTTCTATACTTTTACATTTTCATAAATCACGTTTTAAGGTAATAAGGGCATAACGGTCAACATATGAGCAATTAACGGAAATATGCATATTAATTGGATAACTAGTGAACCAAGGTGTGTCATCACAGAGGGTTGTTCTAACATGTATCCTAATCCAATTAAAGCTCTGAGGCATTTCTAAAACATGTCTAAACGGGTCAGAACTGTAAGTCAAAGCGAAAGTCAAACTATGTGACTTTCGGTTCCGAACCGGGTCTAAACAGGAAATAGTCGGGTTGAACATGTTTGGACATGTTCTTACACTTATTACTAAGTTATAGCAATGATCAAACAGGTTATATATGTTCTAGATAGCTAATTATGCATAAATGACATTTTAAGCATCCTGTTGACTTTTTAATTATATGTTTGACCCGACAATTGACCTGGTTAGGATGGTGATCAGGGGAAACCCTTTTGAGGTTTTATTACCCACATAAATACCAACCTATAACTACTTTTAATTCGAGATATGACTGAGCCATTATTGACTAATCTCGAAGTCAAACCGTAATTACGACGGTTTGACTTTTAGCTAATTAAACAAGCTAAACTCAATTAAAGAAGGACTAGTAGACTTACAAGAGTCCTATGCACGACTTAAGATCAGTTGGACCTGCTTGAGAGCTCCAGAAATGATCCAAGAATGCAGGAGAAGTGTGAGGAACTTGTGTGCAATACATGGCCTTTTATAATGGATTTAAGTACCACAATATGTTGACACATAGCTCTATGATCAACCACAACCATCCAACACATGTCCCTAGTGCTCTAGTACAGTTAGGGGCCGCCCATGTTGCATTAAAGTCGTTAAAAGATCGAATTTCCGCGTTTAAAGGCGCCTGCCCCCGTTTTCTGTATCTGGGCTCCGGACGCGGCCCGCGTCCCGTTTAACCACATCCAAAGCGGGCCGCCTGGCCTGCTAAATCTGATTTTTTATTTTTCTTGTTTTGCAAGTTGACCTTTGGTTAAATTGAAAGGGTAATTAGGCTTTTAACTTGCATTTTGACCCCTTATACTATACCCACAAGGGCTTTAGGACTTATACCCACTTTGCCAAGTCCCTGAACACTTCCGGTTAACCCGAAAAGTCTTAACTTTCAATGTTAACACTTTAACCCCTCGCACACGAATTTGATCATAACTTTCTCATACGATAACGAAACTTTATGAAATTTATATCGCGCATTCTAGTGAGCATAATTTACATTTACAAAGCTTCGGGTTTGTCAAAAGGTCACTCAGAGGTATATCTTTAACATGTTGACACATTTAACCCCTGTGGTTTGTAATCTCTCACTTTTAGCTTCGTATGATTCATGATTTATTCTTTTGATGTTATAAACATCGTGTAGGGTTATTATGAAGTATATTTATTCACTGTTGACACTTAGAATCCGTATAATCACATACTTTCCATGTTTGTCAACTTTAGTCCTTTTATAACATTCTTTCACACGTTCAAACTTTGTGACACGTGTCAACCCATTATAGGACGTGAATTTTCGAGGTGTTACAATTTGTCTCCTCATACCAACCAATTGTTTGTTTTGCTCATTAGTAGCTCAAAGTTTCTTTTTATTTTGGTTACTCGAGTGGAAATTCCATAAGAGGTTACCCATCATGAAGTTACTCCCCCAAGGGAAGTTAATTAAGGAGTACATCTCATTGTACTTTTTCTTTACATCCCTCTCCATCCCTAACAACGCCTCCAACATTGCCAGTTCCAGACATCGTCACCTCACCTCATTCAACTCTCTCCATGCTTCTAACCCCCCCTCCCCCCCCCCCCTCACCAAACAAAACTCATCCGGACGCCTCCACATCCGTCCAAAATTCTTGACGAACCCCTCCTTCTTCCTTTCATCTCTCTCTACCACTCATACACCATGTCAGATCCAAGAACCAATTTCGAATGACGTAGGAGACGCTTTAAGGCCATGAGGTATACCCATCATTCACCACTTTGTGCTACCTTAGAATCACATTACAACCCTCGTACGTCTTTCAACAATGAACATATGCATCTTTCATCTAGTGACTTTTTTTGTAATTATTTAATACCAATGTTATTTATTAATAAACTATTTACTTATTAAATTAAATACTTTATATAATTTTAAGGTTACACATCGTCACCACCATCGTACTTCCACCATTGTCTTCCACCGTCACTGATGGTTGTTTAGTGAAAAAAAGGACCGAGCTGGGAGAGGAGAAAGTTTTTCAATGTCATCACCCCAAGCAAGGACACCAGCAATGACACCATAAGGGGCGGCATGGTGTTAACCGCACTCCCAATAATCCAAATCAGCATGATGGGGGAAGGGGTTGTTGGACGAGTCTAAACAATTTTCTTAATGACGTAATCTATCTATACTCTATAATAAAAGAAACCAACTTTGGGACACTTGTCATTATTCTAGACCATCCTTAATTGTAAATAATTATTATTTAATTTAAATTATTAAATACCAATTAAATTAATATAAATCTTATCAACTCTAAATTATTGGCATAAACTTAACTTCAAATCGTAAACCTTATCCTTTCACATTGAGTATAAAATATTCAATTCAATATATTAAAGTTGCATATATACTTTTTTTTCAACAAAATCTCTAACGTTTCTTTTTTTTTTTAATATAAAATATTAAATTTAATTAATATTAAAAGATTTCATAAGACACATGACATAATTAATTTTAGATTTTTATTTATTGTTTGTTAGTTTAATTTAAGAAACTGTATACATAATTAGGTTCTTAGTTTTTTTTTTCATTTTCTTAAATAATAGGCTATAATCTTGTGTATTGTACGGACGAAATCAATAATAAAAAAACTGTTTATTTATGTTTTTTTAAACAACAGATAATCATGTTTAAATTGTAAAGTAATTTAAAGATATAATCATCATTATAAATCTAATATAACACTTTCGTAAAATCTATCTTTGGTAAGGTTTAAATAAAAAATATCATTATAACTTATAAATTAAAATGTTTAAGGTAAAAGTTGATTTTGTAGGAAGGTTTAGGATACCTAATCTAACAAAAAAAATATTGGTTAGTTTAACATATATATTTAGAGGTCAAAAATTAAGGTAACTATTCTAAAATAAGAAATGTTGATAGTAACTAAATAAAATTTTATAGCTTATTCTATTTTATTTTATTTCGGGTAGCTAAGACTTGAAGTTTAGTTATCGGAAGAAGTTATGTCTCAAATGAAGTCATCTGGTGGCAATACTCGCCTCATAACAAGTAATGTCGACAGTATCCATAGAAGGATAGAGATGTTCCAGAAGCAGTCTTAAGGAAAGTTAGGGGTTGTTTGGCAACTTCTGAATGGTTAAGTGCTGAATCAGTAAGAGGTCTGAACCATTAAGAGTCAGTATAATGTTTAACCTTTCAGAGGCAAATATCAGACCAATTCAAATTAGTGGTCTTAACCATTCTGACTATGTATAATGCTTAACCATTCAGACATCTGTTCACAAAACAAACAGTCTAACCATTAAGTTATGAACCAGTAAGAGGTAAGAGGTAAGAGGTCTGAATCATTAAGAGCCCATTAAGAGCTAAACAAACAACCCTTTAACCTGTTTATGCCAAGGCAGGAGAGTAACTGGTTGGCAATGAGTAAGAGAACGAATTCCCCGCCGAGTCAGTTGACGAGAAAGTTTCTTAACTATTTATTATTTTTCTTTATAATATTTAATTTATGAATATTTCTTTTCTTTAGTATTTCCTTTTCAATGTTTTATTATTTTTTTGCTTATTTAATAATTTAATATTTTATTGACTTGTAATAATACAAAAATTTATAATTCATTTAGAAAAATATAAAACTTGTAATAACATAACAATTCATTGATTAAAAAAATTATAAGACCGACTAAAATGCATAAAAAATAACTGTTGTCTAGGTTAGGTATGTGGGTATTCGTAATAAGTTTCACTATATACGATCGGAGGTAGTTGTGGATTTCTTCGCAATGCAATTATAGAAGAATATCCTCGTGTACTTCTTGATCATCTCGAAGATAATTTTTTGAGCATGACATATCGCTGCAACTTCATATTTCAAAATCATATTGTCTAAAGTGTTTAGGATTAAAACTTGAGAGATAATTAATACATAATGGTTGTGAAAAAAATATAAAGATATGAATCCTATGTACATTGGATAATTTGAATATTAAAAGCTCAAAAATTAAAATTAAAATATATCGTTTAACAGGATGGTTTTCAGGATAGCCATACAACTCGGTGTGGTTTTTTGGGTGGTACTACATCACCATGTGGTGTTCCCGTCGGTCATGTGGATCCGACTTGCCACCCCCGTCCACGTATTGCCGAGCTCACTCCGCCCACTTGAATTTGAATAAATGGAACTAGGAGTATAAGTGTACTTTATGGATGGTTAGATCGCCACTCTTAAGTCTCTAATCACTTGGAGCTATTAATGAAGGGTAAAATCATCAATTCATTTCTTTAGTTGTTGGATATGAACCATTACAAATGTATCAAAATAGAGGATACCAACATGTGTGTATATATTTGTGCCACAAGTTTATATCCTTATTGTTATCAAAATATGAGTGCATATTACAATATGGCTATATATGGAGTTAAATACTTTCGATCCAACTAGACACCTTTTAATGACAAAAACCTACTTCACACTACATAAACTTAGCTTTAGATATGTATGCACCATACCCAAAAAAATAAACTTCTAGGACCATGTGTAGTGGTAATGCTCCTACCCATAGGCGTTTTGCGTCATGTGGCAGTCCAGTCAGCAATGAGGCATTATGGGGCGTTTTCCAAAATGTGTGTAGTGGAGATGTTGACATTATGTTAAAAGAGGTGTAATAAAATTAAATAAAAAGAAAACCCTCAAAAGATCTTATTGGACAAACAAAAGGAAGACTAATAGTGATTGGCCAAAACCTATGAAGCAAGGCGTGGAAAAAAGCACATCAAAAGCAAATTTCTTGGAAAAAAATGCCTCCGGGGATGGAATTTGGGCGTTGTGGGGTGTTTTTTAGGGGGAAAACGCTCAAAAAAACTCCACTACGGATGGTCTAAGCATCAAACTATGTAAACAACACATTAAATTAATTCACATAACTTAGCAATAGAGATTCACATAATTACCTTATAAAACTTGTCAGCCCCATTCAATTAGGAAGCCAGCCAAAATAAGCAAACTTCACTTGAGAATAAACAAGAAATGGGTTTTGATAACGAATTGGATCAAATTCAAAACTATATAACCTTAAATCCAAAAAAAGGTCAAAAAGTCAATAAAAAACATCCAAATTATTATTCGGTACAACCACCAATTAACTGTTTTCCCGCCAGCATCCGGCGGCGTTAAACCAGCCAACTTCATTTGACATTTAGCACTTTTTCATAAACACAGTTCCGCACTCCTATATTGACTTTGATTACGCGTACCATACAAACAATTCACACGACAACGTTCCAATAAAATACATCCAAAACCCATCACTTCGATCGATGTAAACTCTAACAACAACAACAACAACCCATTTCAATATTTCATCAAAACATTATTTAATTCACAGTGAAAACAACATCAAGAAACAGAGTTGACCACTTCAGATTTAGCAGTTTTGATTGTGATTATCACTATTTCAATTAGTTTTGATGGGTAGTAGTAATAAGGAGGTGGTGTTACGGCTGAAGGCGGCCGCAGAGGAGGCGATCGGGGCGATTGGGTTGGGGTATGATCTTACAGAGGATTTGAGATTGAAATATTGTAAAGGGAAGTCACCCGAGTCGAGGTTGATTGGTATAGATGATGAACAGGTTAGGGATATTGCGATCCCAGGTGGGATATTGATTCAGAATGTATCGAAATCGATTAATTGTGATAAGGGTGAACGGATGCGGTTCAGCTCGGATATTCTGTCTTTTCAGCAGGTATTTGATTCTTAAACTAGAAAGTGGAAACTATTTGGTGTTTTGGATCTTGTGGGTTTGAATGTTTTTGTGTGTTCTTGATATGTTGATATGTAGAGGTAAGGCTGTCTACATCTTACCGAGTATGATGATGACGTTCTTGATATGTATGGTTGACCAGTGGTTTTAGATGGGGGTTTATGGACTTCCGGTGTCGAATTCCGATCAATAATTTATTTTTTTTGAAAAGTCATGATGACAAATTGGTGGTAGTAGATGTCGGATACGAAGGATAAAGGTTGGGGACTTTTAGGGTGGTTTATGGATTTTATCGTTGATTTGTCTTGGGAGAACTTTTCTGTGTGCACTTAGCGTTTTCCTACACTTTTGGTTTGCTTTGCCTTAGCCGTACTGTCGCCTTAGCTTTGCCTTAGATAGACATAGAGACTTTTTTATGGGTGTCTTAAGGTACTTTTAAGAGGGTTCGCACTACTTTCGTTGTTTCTTTGCTACTTGTTACTAACATAGTGTTCTCTCCACTTTTTGTTATTGGTGGTTACTACTATTACTACCAGTACTCTATGCCTTGATGATGTTGGTTTTCATTCCCTTAGCCAAACTTTGTGTTACTTGGTTTAGTACATTTTACAAGTAAAAAGCGGTCTCAGTGGGAGCAGCCTCTCTATCCCTTGTGGTAGAGGAAAGGTCTGCCCTCGTCCTGCCCTCCTCAGACCCTACGAGTAGCTTTTGTGTAAATGGTATTTTACTGGGTACGTTGTTTGTTTGTTTGTTCGACTTCAAATCAAGGTTAGTCGCCAAGTAAGATAGGACATTCGCCATCTCATATGCTTACTTCACTTGGCGGAACCTAGTTAGGTTGAAGTTCCAAAACTTTTTCCCTTTTGCAACTGATGTCGCCGCTATCTTATGGTGACTTAAGTTTGCAATAATGTAGTCTTTATCTGAGATGGAGACTTTAGTAGCAAAAAGAGAAAAATTGTGGAAACTCATTTGGTCTTGTAGATTTGCATACTACAAGAATCTGAAGTTGCTCATTCAAAAACCAAAAAAAAAAATTAAAAATAACCACCCGTTTGTCATCATGTGTTTTCAAAAGAACTCATTTTTGAAAAACATCATTAATATAACTGAAAATTGTTGGATTTATTTGATATTTAGGTGACATTGATCTCTTGTTTTTGCAGATGGCTGAGCAGTTCAACCAGGATGTTAAACTTTCAGGAAGAATCCCAACAGGACAGTTTAATGCTGCATTTGAGTTCACAGGATCATGGCAAAAAGATGCTATGAACACGAAAGCACTCGCGCTAGATGGTGTGTTCATAACACTTTACAATATCACACTCGAAAAGTCCCAGATTGCATTATGTGATCATGTCAAGAATGCTGTTCCATCATCATGGGAACCTGCAACATTAGCCAAGTAAGTTAAACCTGCATTTTTTTATTTCTAAATGTGTTACACATTCAAGAATTCTAAAGTTTGTTCTTGTTTGTATTGTTTATGTTCTTATAGCTTTATACAACAGTATGGCACACATGTAATCGCGGGTATCAAAATGGGAGGAAAAGACGTTGTGTATTTGAAGCAACAACATTCATCAACTCTTCCACCTGACGAGGTGTTAAGAAAGCTCAAGGATGTAGCGGAAAAGAGGTTTAGTGGACAACCTTCCGATAGCATGAGAAAAAACAATGATTTGGATCCGGTTTGACATCTTTGCCTTTGCTTTGTGAACACTATGTATTACTTTCTCAATGTTCATGGTTAAACCGTTTGTTTCTATATTTTGATCTCGCTTGATAAAATCTAGCATCATATTTAGAGATGACAATTTCTGACATGACCTGAAACACGATACAAAAACAATCCGGTTTTGGGTGGTCATATCTAATTTGTTTAATAAATGGGCTGCGTTCGGATTTACCTGTTTAGTTAAACTAGTTGTGTCCGGGTTGACCTTTAAACCCATTTAATTAAACAAGTCTAACTGTCTACATGTTTAACCCATGTATTATAACCCTCCAACCCATTTAGCAAGTTTACAACTTGATTACAATCTGCCAACACGTCAATCTCTCATTTAGAAAAACGGGTTAAACAGGTCATGTTCGGGTTACACAATTTTAAGTCTGTATGGGTTAGAGTTGATGTCTTTTACACGAAAAAACATATGTATCATGTTCGGTTTAAAGATTCAACCCGCCATCCAATCTGCATGACTAGCACATGATCTAGAAATGTAAAATGACAAGATACTCTATAACATTTATAAAATTTCTGAGCTTATATTAATCTTTTTCATTTCAGCTTGAAAGGAACGACTACGGCTTGATAAACTTGGTTCCTGCGGTTGAGGTTAGATCTTTCATATCGTCTCGTTATTAATACTTTGCGTACACGTTTCCAATATTGCCCTTGGGATGCAATGATCAAACTAAGACTGAGATTCTACCCTGCGTCGTTTTTACCGTATTATTGCAGGATATAACTGTTTTCTGGAGGAGGAGAGGAGGAAGTTACGGCAAAAACCTTGACCATCGAACATGGTGTCAAACAGTTCAACTTGAACCGCAAGTGATATCAATGTCATTAATTCCAATCACATCTTTATTAAGTGGAATCGATGGCAACGGGTTCTTGACTCATGCCATCAATCTTTATATCCGCTGTGAGTAAACACATCCCTATTTTTCCGTTTATTAACCCGTTGTAGAAATGTCCAAAATACCCTTTAGTACAAACCGGGCTATGTTTGTTTTGCAGTTAAACCGCCAATTGAAGAGCTGCAGCAATTTTTAGAGTTTCAGCTTCCGACACGTTGGGCCCCAGAGTTCGGTGAGCTCGCAGTCGGGCCCGAGGGGAAACAGAACCACAGTGCATCGTTGCAGTTCAGATTTATGGGCCCCAAGCTCTATGTTAACACAAATCAGGCAATGTTTTATCTTTAACAGGCAAAAATAATAAGTTAAATGGGTCAAACGGGTCAAAAGTCCATTAAAAGCCTAAATTGTATATTTAATCCATGAAACCTTCTAAATCATATCACTCGACAAGAAGTGTTCGGGTCAACCCGACCAGTAACAAAATTGTCCATTTGACTAGCCCGTTATCTCTAGTTATAAAATACTGATTCTCTTTCCTGTCAATAAACTGCAGGTGGATGTCGGTAACACACCAGTAACGGGCCTTCGGCTTTATTTAGAAGGAAAAAAGAACGACTGCTTAGCGATCCATTTACAGCATCTTTCATCCATGCCGAAAAGCTTTAAACTGGTGGCTGAGCCCATCAAGAACTCCTTGAGCCCACATTCTCAAGACCGAAGGTACCACGAAAAGGTTCAATGGAAAAGCTTTTCACACATCTGCACGGCCCCAGTGGAGTCTGACGACGAACACTCCATCGTGACAGGAGCCGAATTCGAAGTAAGCGATTCCGGTCTAAAACGAGTCCTGTTCCTACGCCTGCAGTTCTCAAAAGTCGTGGGGGCCACGGTGGTGAGACAGCCCGAATGGGACGGGTCACCTGTTCTTGTTACTCAGAAATCTGGCATTGTTTCAACCCTGATCTCTACTCGTTTTTCGAGTGCTCAAAAACCGACACCACAGCCTAAAGATATTATACTGAACTCGGCTTTACCTATTGGGCCTCCAGTGACTGCTCAAGGAAAGAAGCTTTTGAAATTTGTTGATACGTCAGAATTGGTCCGGGGACCACAGGATTTGCCCGGTTATTGGGTTGTGTCGGGTGCTCGGCTTATGGTCGATAAAAGTAAGATATCGCTACGCGCAAAGTTCTCTCTTTTGGCTGTGATTTCTGCTGATGAAGAAAGCTTGCTGGATTGATATTTGAATTTTGAACTAGCAGTTGTTGTTCATGTGCACAATGTAGTAAGTTCAGAATTGTGTTGTGTTGTGTTAAAAAAATGTTCTATGATTTTTGTACATTTTTGTGCAATGTGCAATGGTGAATGATGTGTAAATTTTTTATGTAGTTGCTTGCTAGTTTGTAACTATTTTGTATTGTTATTGAAAGTATATTAGATGATTTTCCTGTGTGTTATATTAGTATTTTTAACCAAAAAAACATCGTGTCATTTTACGCATATGGTGCTAACTAGTAACTGTTGAATCACATGTCACACTTTTGATCCCTGAGATGGATAGACGATTTAAAATTTTGTTAACTTATCACCCCATTCTTGTCTTTATGTTCTTTCTACTCGAGTATCGTTGTACTCACATTGCAAGTACTAAACCCCGAAGACTACTTAATCCACCATGTCGTCACAACTACTAGTAAGGGGTTGTTTGTTTACCTCTTAGCGAGTCTTTTAATGGTTCAGACCTCTTACTGGTTCAGCACTTAGGGGCCGTTTGGCAACATCTGAATGGTTAAGTGCTAAACCAGTAAGAGGTCTGAACCATTAAGAGCATGTATAATGCTTAACCGTTCAGAGGCAAATGTCTGACCAATTCAGATTAGAGGTCTTAACCATTCAGACTCTATACAAATCTTAACCATTCAGAGGCAAATGTCTGAACCATTCAGACATTTGCTCGTGAAACAAACAGTCTGAATCATTAAGTGCTGAACCAGTAAGAGGTCTGAATCATTAAGAGCCTTGTTAAGAGGTAAACAAACAATGGTTCAGACTGTTTGTTTCACGAGCAGATGTTTGAGTGGTTCAGACATTTGCCTCTGAATGGTTAAGATTTATACAGAGTCTGAATGGTTAAGACCTCTAATCTGAATTGGACAGACTTTTGCCTCTGAATAGTTAAGCATTATACATGCTCTTAATAGTTCAGACCTTTTGCTGGTTCAACATCTAATGGTTCAGACCTCTTACTGGTTCAGCACTTAAACATTCAGATGTTGCCAAACAGCCCCTAAAGCTTCCTTAGGGCCAGAGGCCCAGAGGTTCCCCCTCCCCCTGTTTTTTCGCTTAATTTTTTCTAGTGTAAATTATTAGATTTTGAAAGTCCGCCCCACCTAATTTTTCATTTAAGATCCGTCAAAACTCAACCATTTCAGACCCAACGAGTCAAAAAAGTTGGTTTTCGCAGTCAGTTCCCATCGCGGTTGATGTTAAAGGTGGATTGATGCAAAGGACCCGAGCTATGTAAAACTGACAACAAATTCGAAGCGAAATTAATGAAATTAATTTGGGACTTTTGACAGGTTCATGATGAATTCGTCAAAGCATAATCGGTGCCCCTACATTGTTCTATTGATTTAGTGGTACTACAAGGACAATACCATGTCACATTATCGTGACATACACGTTATGTATCTCAAATCCAAATTAGTTAAAATGACCTTTCATGTGATCTATACACAAATTGTTACAAAAATGTTTGCATTATTATTAGTAGAGTAAACTGCCAAAATGGTTCATGAGGTTTGGTCACTTTTGCCACTTTAGTACAAAGCTCAAATCTTTTGAATCTGAGTCTACGTGGTTTCAATTTTGTTGTCATTTTCATGCAAAATCAAAATATTGTTAGATTTTTCGGTTAACATTCAATTTTTTTTTCTTTTGCCTCCCTTTTAAAGAAGGGTAAAATGATCAGATTTTTTTAATTTGTTATAATAAAGCGTTAAAACACCATTTTGCCCTTCATTAAGGAAGAAAAAAGACAAAAAAACAAAAAAAAAAAAAAAAAAAAAAAAAAAACAAACTAACTGGATGTTAACTGAAAATCTTACAAAATTTTGATTTTGGATGAAATGACAACAAAATTGAAACCACGAGGACCCAGACTCAAAAGGTTTGAGTTTTGGACTAAAGTGGTAAAAGTGACCAAACCTCCGGGACCATTTTGACAGTTTACTCTTTTAAACATTTACAAGTTATAATATATGATATATGTTTTATACACGTTAGTTTAATTTAACTTTACTTTGTTATTATTATATATTATATATGGGTCGGGATTTGGAGAAAACGGTAGAAAGTGTGAGAACGGTGAGAACGCTTATGGATCGTCCGATTAAAACAATATATGGACTAGATTGGCGCGGTGGCGTTTTCGTAAATAACATCAATTTTATTACGTGGACGCGCCTCATTAAGGGTAAAAGCGTCTTTACACCTCTATACCAAAACGCCATACTGATGAATAAAACGCCATTACGGACCAAAACACGTCGCTATATAAACAAAAACATCCCAGACATAAAAACGCACCCCCCAGAACCTGAAACGCCATATTTTCTACTATATACCATTCAACTTACAAACGCCAAAATCCCCAAAACATCAAACACAACTACTCAAAAAACGTCATATTTTCTACTATATACCAATCATCTTAGAAAACGTCAAAACACTCAAACATCAAAGATTCCAAAAAAATCGACGGTTCTTTCAGATACACTATTTCATCAGTAAAACGCCAAAAATGTCAAATATCGTTTCTTGTATATTCAAATATTGTTCTACACCAAAGTTTCGGATAATGCATTCTTCCCTGAGGTGTTGTGACTCAAATAACATTTTTGCTGCATGAGATAGACAAATCATAAACAAAAACATGCTGGGGGCAAACTTATGCCATTTTATGTGTTTTGTTCTTGATGATTATTTTAATGGCATGAAAAGACGAATGACACTGATGAGTTGTTTGAAGATACATATTCAAACAAAAAAACTTATGTCATTTTGTCTTTCCAAACGGCTAAAAAAACACAAGCATGGCTAAGCCAAACCACCAGCGAACATGATTCAAAAGAAAAAAGAGACTGATGACAATGAAGATTTGGAAGATGAATTTTTTTTATTTTTTTTATTTTTTTCTGTTGTTTGTTATGTATTTTTCAACTTAGAATAAAAAAATACATTATGTTAATAAAACGCCAAACAGTCATAATGCATATGAAACGCCATAAATGGAGTAAAAACACCATAAATGGAGTAAAAACGTCAAAACTCCCAAACTATAATGAAAGTAGTTTGCAGAAGTATTAATTAATAAAAGCTAAAAATGGAAAAACGCAAAAACTACTTAAACACATTCAAAAATGCCAAACTTGGGAGATGGAAAGTCTATGACCCTAAAAACTCATAAAAAGCTGAACAAAAACAGTAAAAATACACAGTAACTGAAAAGACGGCTACTTTATTAATATCATTTACTATAAATAAAATCCCGTCTAAACTACGCGCCAAGAACATCCTATAAGATAGACGTCTCTGCACAATCAACTGATCACAAAACCAGAAACAAACGTCATATTTCCTAGAAATCATTCACTTTAAAAACGCCAAAAAAAAAATAGTTAAAAAAGCCACAGATGCAGAACCTCGATTCTGCTATATTGAGTATTGATCTGAATGAAGTTTCACTGAATGGATTCTTCTCTGAGTTAGGTATCTCTATAATCTCTTGCTGAATGAGATGGATAAATATTGAAGATAAAGAGACTGATGACACTGATATGAAATCATGTCACTTTGTTCTTGATGGATATATTGATGGCATGAAGGGATCAATACATTAGAGCAGGCGTTGATCTTCAACATGCCATCAAACAAGTATACATCAAACCACAATAAAGGATGCCCAAAAAATAAGCATCTTCTAAAGACGGGAGGTATATAGGAAAATAAGGATCTACATAAGGTATTCAAAACGCCAAAAAGGTTAGAGTAGAAGAGGCTAATGACAGTGAAAATTTCGATGAGAAATGAGATTATAAATTTTTTTTTTTTTTTTTCATTTTCTATTGTTTGTTATGTAATTCTCTGTTGTTTATCATCTAATTCTCTACTATTTTAAAAAAAATGAATATAAAATGCCAAAAACTACAAACACCAAAACACCTGATAGTTTGAAAAATGTGAGAATGAATGCTAGCAAAATACGAGGTTGCTATATAAAACGCCAAAAACGCAAACAAAGTATTACTGGAAAAATTAACACTAATTGTCGGATCGTTGAATCGATCAAACGAGACGTTCAGAAGAGCTCTCGATCAATACGAAAGGCGGAAACAGACGTATCGATGTTGAATCAGCTTGATTTGCACTTAGAAGTAGCTTAACTGTCGATAGTATTGATATAACAACGTTTTAAAGGCTGGAGACACTACGGCAGAGCTTCGCTACCGGAATCAGGAATTGTTACAAATGAAAACACAAGACACCTATTTATAGGAGTTCCAAGTCGCACCAAACATGTCAGTCCAGTTCGCACGAACTGGTCCAGTTCGCACGAACTGGTCCAGTTCGTACGAACTGGTCACTTCGTGTGGACTGGCTTGTTTTGACCTGTTTCCCGTTTCTTTCGTACTAGGTGTCCTGATCTATCATTCTAGTTACAAGACTCGATACAAGACGAAGTCGACAGACATATGCACCAACAAACTCCCCCTTGGATGTTGACGAGTCTTCGATACGAGTCTTCAGTACGTCAAGTCTTCAGTCTTTTCTCTCTCTCCAAAGTATCTGACACTGTAAGCATCCTCATCAATCTTCTTCTAGCTCTTCCAGAATCACAACCTGACTCTTCAAATTCTCTTGATCAGATCTCTTGATTCTTTAAGTTTAACAGCGTCATCAGCTTCTATCTCGAGCTTTGATCCAGGATCTTAGTCTGGCTCTCCAGCATTCAGACTCCCCCTTAAATTGTTCTGGGATCGTATCCTGGTTCAAATTCTGCTCAGGCTTCTCGCTTTGCAGCTTTCATAGGTTCAGGACCGTTTCCTGGCTCTCAGAAACCTGGTTCTAATCTGCATATCCTCAGGAGTCGAAACCTGGCTTTTTATTGCTGTTTACCTGCACAATTCTCTACCCAACACATAAGATTTTTATTTATAACAATTTTAATCTCTGCTTACCACTTGTAAAATCAATCTCAAAACATCACTTGTTAGATTATGACATTTCTCAAATTATCACAAACCTTTTATCTAAAACATACACTCTCCCAATCCATTGTTCATCATGTTTAGCACTCGGAATTTTGAAAATCAGCTTTTCAACATCAATTGTCGAAAATAAGATGAAATAAAATCTTTTTGAATTTTCAAAATTTTATGCTAAAACACACTAATGAAAAGCAGTAACGAAATATTTACAGACAATATTTTTGTGAGAATGCGTAAGAGGATCATATCAGTTTATGACAAATCACTAGCACCTTGAGCTTTAAAACACTTTAAGTTCTAAACGATTCACTTAGATTGTCAGTATACTGATCCACTTAAATTTTCACACAAAGTTCAATTGATTCGAGATACGAGATTAGTGTTTTAAGGACTTAAACTTATTCGCGTGTCCCACCTCAGAATATACTCCCGTATCCAGACTCCTATATTCAGTCTTACAGGTCAATGTACACTAATGATATCTGTAAGGGGGTAATGCGAGACCATGAGAGCTCAGGCTATTGCTTCCGGAAAATCAGAGAGTTGATGGTTCGTCTTTAGGTGTGTCCTGTTTGGGGATCTTTTCTTCAACAGCACATAATTAGCATTTTTCAATGTTTCATCATTTTTTATGCTGAGGGTGGGCTTAATGAATAAAGCAGTGCAAAGTATTATACGAGGACTAGGCTATTGCTCCCGTAAAATCAGAAGTCCTGGTATAATACCCCAGATATCATCACGCATAAAGACCTAGTATGTCAGAAATAGAAAGCCATTCAAACAAGATTTCAGGGGTTACCTATATATCCGAGAGATGTTCCCCACGAGATAAGTAAGTATGATATTTAGGTTTATATCTGATGACCGTCGTCAAAGTCAATCAAAAACCTAAATAAGCTACGTAGATAGCGTAAGTAGGGTATCGTATCCACGGGGAATTTGTGGTTAGTGTTTAGCTAAATTAATTAATTAACTACTACTAATCTAGAATTGGGGTTTTTGATTAATTTGAAAGAAACTAAAAAAAACTAACTACAAGAAAATATATCAAATTTATAAAACGTAACTTCCTCCAAACTTCAGGTTCTAGGTTTCACAAAACTCAGTTTACTCAGTTAATTTAATTGGCCATCACATAGACATGATGCTGGAAAGTTGATCAATTTAATATGATAATCAAACATAGGTCTTTGTCATCAGATCTTTTATAGTTCAATTAACCCTATTTACTAATGTGAGTCAACCTACTCTATGTCACCCAACAAGTTACTAGGTTTTGTCATCAACCGAACAAGTTGTAAAGCAAGAACTCAAAACACAAGCAAATATTTCAAAGAAACCAACACATCAATGTATTCATACAACGTTGTCAAGGTCAAAAACACATCCAAACCTGAGTATAAACTGAATAAAGTAAAAACCTAACTGAATCGTCCGTATGGAGGAAGCCACGAAAGAGCCTAGCCGCTCATGATGATCTTCACCACATCAGTTGTCATCCCGAGTTGGTTGGACAGCATAGAGTAGCTTCAAAGATTAAAGATGATTACTAAATTCGTCCCTTGGTTCGTCTGATTGACGGCTGATAATTGGCCTCCCCTAAAACACAAGTTTTGCCGCTATATATATTTCCATCATAAAGTATGTCGGCTGCCATTGAAATTAATGAAACGTATGTACACAAAATCATCTTTAGGCCCATTGACGTGTTCTTTGTTTGGGCTGCCAATCAAAACAAAAGTCTCCATAGGCCATTTGATAATTAAGCTCATCTTACATTCCCTTTAATTCCATTTGATATCTTTTGGCTAATGATTCTCGAAAAGCCTGCCCAAAAGTGTCAAAATAATTGGCTTTTAGAATTTTTGCATCTCATTTAATTCACATGCTACATGTATTAATGACTATAAATATATTATCACATATTATAATACTTTGTAGCTTTTGTTCATATTTATTTGTTTATCTAATTTGATTATTTTAGTTTGTTCTCATTTTGACTCGTATGATAATAAAATCATGTTAAATTAATATCTTTACTCTAATATCGGTGTATCTTTATTGGATTCTAAACAAAATATAGTGTACCTAAAATGCACCGATCAAATCCCCACATTTATCTTTTTTCGTCCCGAAAAAATTATTTGCAATGGAATCACAATCAGAACACATGGCTTTCAATATATTCATTTAATTTATTAACAAATCAAACCACACGTTAACCAGGATTGCAGGTATATGATCCACCTAAACCCAACCACCAGTTTCCAAGCCCTTATTCATGATTCATTTAAGTTCAAATAATTTATAGTTTTCTATGGATCTCACACTCAAAAGACTATAACGCCACCTAATCCCGTTTCAAGCTTATGAGATTAAAAGATTTATATCTACCGTCTTATATAAAAAACCCTTATTCCGATTAAACTTTGATGGATAAATGGATGATGTTACGAGCTTTACATGCTTTTGCTTATGATCAGTTTAGCGGACATACGCCACACGAGTCACCATCCCCATGGTTAATGCCATAAACTTCACACATTTTTTATAACTCCACCTAGAGGATATATACCGCATGAGTCACTATCCCCGCGGCAATAACATAGGCTTTGTTTTTTTCTCTTTTTTTTTTCAATATATAGCTCAAATGGATTGATGGAATATTTTTTTTTCAGGCGCCACACTGTTTCGGATTTGTTTTCACAAAAAGAAACATGTGTGCCAGTTTAATCGGAAAAACTTATAAGTTTTTTACTTATAACGTACCCCTTATACTCTCCACAGTTTCAGTTTTATCACAGCTTCTAAGGTGAGAACCCACAAGACTCCTCATTTAAGTATATTATATCGATCCTAAGAAACCTTTCAGCTCGCTAGGCCTACCCACATATCCCAAGTTAGACGCGTGACTGACCGTTTATTATCTCATATATATAATAATCAAATACCAACGAACTGATTATACCTATCATCTTCCATTTATTGCAAAAACTTTCTCGGAACATTTTCTATTTTTTCTATTTTTTTTAATTTTTGATTTTTTGCATTTTTTTATATTTACGACACGACTAAGACACACTAGACACTAGTCTCCCCTCCCCACACTTAATTCCTGCATTGTCCTCAATGGAGCGAGAAACTATTGACACACTACAAATATAAATCAAAATACAAAGATAAATGGAACAGACTCCCCTGATTTTAAGCGAATGAATATTCTGAGCCTTGTTCCACCGCAACCGTATAGCATTTCATTCGCGGCTGCATTCAAAACGGGATGCTTGTCTTGACATAATTCGAATCACTTTCGTCTAAATGGAGATTGAGTATGGACAAAACGACCGAAACCTGCAAAATTAAGACTCACAAGCTCCCAAACAGGTTAAACGCGTTAGTAAACAAAGATAAACGAGCGAAAACAGGTTCGACGAGCAACCAAACTTCCTCCGACTTCCCCACACTTGTCCGGTTCATACACAAACACAAAAACAAAAACAAATGAAATAAAAAACAAAACCTGGGTTGCCTCCCAAGAAGAGCTAAGTTTTAGATCTTCAGCCAGATCATACCTATCAAATCATGGTGGGCGTGTCGGGTGTTTGCAATCTCTCATTTTCATCAATCTATTCATCCACAACTTCGAAACACCATCCAGCTTGTTCAACAACCAGCAGCTATTCAACTCACACTTTTCTTCTTCTCCATCCATCTTCTGTGCCTCCTTCCTTTTCTTTCTCCTACTCCTCCTCGATTTCTTCTTCTTTTTCTTAACCTCTACCAACCTGTCAATCATAAAACATTCTTTCTCGTCTACACGACTCTTCTTTTCAGAAGGTTCACACTTGTTAGAAACAGGTTTAGTTGAGTTTGAAAATACTTTTAAAATCGATTTTTGATCCCCAAACCTAAACCTGACCGTTCCCTCAACACAATGAATGACAGCTTGAGCAGTAGCTAGGAACGGTCTACCCAATATAACAGTTGGTTTGTTATTTTTAACACAATCAAGTACCAAGAAATCGACAGGATAATAAAACTCCCCAACTTTCATAATCACATCTTTTACAATCCCCCGAGGACACGTAGGAGTTTGACCAGCCAACACCACTATGGTTTCAACTTTTTGCAATGGCCCAAAATCATACTCATACAGATCATATAAACTCCCCGGTAAAATACTTACACAGGCTCCAAGATCCAACAAGGCCCTGTCCAATTTAAAATCACCTATTTGTATTGAAATAATAGGTGCTCCTGGATCTTGGAGTTTCGGGGGAAGGGTACCCATCAAAACGGCGTTCACGTGCACTGTATCAAGTTGTTTAGGCAACTTGTGACGCCGTTTTCGGGTACTCAACTCTTCAAAAAATTCAACGTGATCAGGACTTTCCTTAATTTGTTCAAGCAATGGTTTATTTATTTTTACCTTTTCAAAACTTTCCCAACTTTCACCCTTAGTTGATTTCCGTTTATTTAAATTTTTGGGTGCAAGTAAAGCCAAGGGAAATGGAACCTTTACATTCCCATTATTACTATCAGAAAATGTTTTATTTGAACCATGCTTAGATTTTATAAAATTTCCAATTTCCTGATCACGTTCACTCTCACCCTCAGACTCAGTCACATCCTCTACCATACCCTCAACATGTTGTGGTGACTGAGTTTCAACAGTAGAACTTTTAGAAAGAGAAGAAGTACTTACCTCATTTATGTGGACACTGCTGTGAGAAGGATTGTGAGCTATATTTTCCTGAAAATCACTAAGAAGCTGATCTTGATTTCTTCTGATGATAGCCACTTCTTCAGCTAATTGTCCAACCTGCTGTGACAATGCCTTAACTTCCCTATCTCTGACCTCATTACCTTTCTGAATATCCTTCAATAACTCCATGATCGTGTTAATTTTTTCATTGATGGAGTTATCATCCGACTCATGCTGACCCGTTTGCTCATTCTCTTGAGTCTGCCAATTGTTGTCATAGTTATCTTGATCTCCTTGCTAGCTCGAATAATTGCAGAATCCTTGCTTTATCTGTTTCAACAATTCCATAATCTCATCATTCGAAACTTCATCTGGACCAGTCGATCTTCCTTGATCTGGATTCTACTGATAACTTCTCTGATTGCCTTGCTGGTGATTCTGATTTGATATCTCGGAAAATCTTCCATAACTATTTTGTTGAACATCATTATACCTTTGTTGACCCAAACTGGCCCGATATTGACCTCTTTGAATAAATTGCTGCGGTAGAGGCACAAAATCATTATACCTATCACATCCAAACTGGTCATAATACCCATCCACTTCATCTACATCATATCTCGCATATCGGTTTTGAGTCGGTGATTGTCTGTTATGAAAGCTCAATTCCTGATGCATTGGTCGGTTATGTTGTGAGAAATCAACACCCTCAAATTCATTCAACTCTGGCTGATAAGCTCGATCCATGATTTGAAGACCTGCACAAGCACAAACAAAACACCCGAGCGTAATATCGAACTAACAAAAACAATAAGAGAAAAAAAATTATTTTTGGGTTTTTAATTTTCTTTTTAAAAAGCAAGAACAACTAACTACTAACTAAATAACTAACACTAAGCGCACTAATTCCCCGGCAACGGCGCCATTTTGATGACCGTCGTCAAAGTCAATTAAAAACCTAAATAAGCTACGTAGATAGCGTAAGTAGGGTATCGTATCCACGGGGAATTTGTGGTTAGTGTTTAGCTAAATTAATTAATTAACTACTACTAATCTAGAATTGGGGTTTTTGATTAATTTGAAAGAAACTAAAAAAAACTAACTACAAGAAAATATATCAGATTTATAAAACGTAACTTCCTCCAAACTTCAGGTTCTAGGTTTCACAAAACTCAGTTTACTCAGTTAATTTAATTGGCCATCACATAGACATGATGCTGGAAAGTTGATCAATTTAATATGATAATCAAACATAGGTCTTTGTCATCAGATCTTTTATAGTTAATTAACCCTATTTACTAATGTGAGTCAACCTACTCTATGTCACCCAACAAGTTACTAGGTTTTGTCATCAACCGAAAAAGTTGTAAAGCAAGAACTCAAAACACAAGCAAATATTTCAAAGAAACCAACACATCAATGTATTCATACAACGTTGTCAAGGTCAAAAATACATCCAAACCTGAGTATAAACTGAATAAAGTAAAAATCTAACTGAACCGTCCGCATGGAGGAAGCCACGAGAGAGCCTAGCCGCTCATGATGATCTTCACCACATCAGTTGTCATCCCGAGTTGGTTGGACAACATAGAGTAGCTTCAAATATTAAAGATGATTACTAAATTCGTCCCTTGGTTCGTCTGATTGACGGCTGATAATTGGCCTCCCCTAAAACACAAGTTTTGCCGCTATATATATTTCCATCATAAAGTATGTCGGCTGCCATTGAAATTAATGAAACGTATGTACACAAAATCATCTTCAGGCCCATTGACGTGCTCTTTGTTTGGGCTGCCAATCAAAACAAAAGTCTCCATAGGCCATTTGATAATTAAGCTCATCTTACATTCCCTTTAATTCCATTTGATATCTTTTGGCTAATGATTCTCGAAAAGCCTGCCCAAAAGTGTCAAAATAATTGGCTTTTAGAATTTTTGCATCTCATTTAATTCACATGCTACATGTATTAATGACTATAAATATATTATCACATATTATAATACTTTGTAGCTTTTGTTCATATTTATTTGTTTATCTAATTTGATTATTTTAGTTTGTTCACATTTTGACTCGTATGATAATAAAATCATGTTAAATTAATATCTTTACTCTAATATCGGTGTATCTTTATTGGATTCTAAACAAAATAAAGCGTACCTAAAATGCACCGATCAATATCTCGAAAACAATCTACTAAGCGTGTAAAAACCTACTGGCATATCATCAGTGAAACCGTTTATCACATTTTTAACTTTCCAATTCTTTAGCATGCTGTGATTGTCTACTGATGTACTATCATTTCCTCTTTTTCACAACAAAACTCATTTTTGATTTTTTCGATGTTTTTGGATTTTTCAAATTTTCTAATGTTTTTGGATTTTCTGAAATTTCTTACTCCCCCTAAAATTCAAAACCATTTAAAGAAAATTTGACAAACCGATGTGAATTGCTTCAATTCGCCATCCACTTGGCATAAACAATCAGAACTCCCCCTGACAACAAACTATTTTCCCATTATGATTTCAAAACACTTAAGTTTGTTTTAATCAAAATGGTTTTTCCGGAAATAGACGTATCGATGTTGAATCAGCTTGATTTGCACTTAGAAGTAGCTTAACTGTCGATAGTATTGATATAACAACGTTTTACAGGTTGGAGACACTTCGGCAGAGCTTCGCTACCGGAATCAGGAATTGTTACAAATGAAAACACAAGACACCTATTTATAGGAGTTCCAGGTCGCACCAAACATGTCAGTCCAGTTCGCACGAACTGGTCACTTCGTGTGGACTGGCTTGTTTTGACCTGTTTCCCGTTTCTTTCGTACTATGTGTCCTGATCTATCATTCTAGTTACAAGACTCGATACAAGACGAAGTCGACAGACATATGCACCAACACTAATTGATAGATGAAAATTGAAAGAAACAGTAAAATAAAGAGACGGTATCATTATTGCCAAAACATTATAGTTATATTAATGCCACTATATGGAAAATTGAAATTTATTTATCTTTTCAAAACGCCATAATTGCCTGTCACATTATAGACCTGTATCCTAAATGGCAAAACACTTGATATAATAAAATCAAGAAAATTGCTGATGTTTTTTACATTAATACCCTGCATCCTGATCTAAAAAACAATAAAAACGCCAAAACAATACTTAAAACGCCAAAATATTTAATATGATTCTGATCTAAAAACAATAAAAACGCCGCGTACTTATTAAACGCCAAAAAAAATGGAAAGATGAAGTGACACGCGTTAAAAAAAAAAGAAATATGAAAGGACAAAAAAGCCCCTCCGCCTTTCTCTAAGCGGCGTGACACGTGTTAGGCCAGGAAGCGTTCTCACCGTTCTCACACTTTTGAACGTTTTCTCCTGATCCCGTTTCATTATATATATTATATATATTGTTAACGAAGTATAATGAATAGTAACTTTATTTTTAAAATAATATATAGCTCTTTCTTATTTTTTATTTAATATATTATAATAGTTTATTATTATATTTACTTTTAATAACATATTTTTATTTTTTTCTTTTTTTAAAACAATATATTTCCTTTACCATTTTTTAATAATTATTTTCTCTTTTTAGAACATATATTAATTTATCAAATAATTTGATACTTTTTTCATAATTTACGTTTATAACTCTTTTCCTAACAACTTAAGTACGTAGTTGTGCTTGATTTTTTTCATTCAACATTCTGTTATAAGTTTTCTTAAAAACGAAGTTGTACTCAAAATAAAGTATTTATTTGGTATCATAAAACAGTACAATGATAAACTAAACCGTTCTAATGGTTTGGTTTTTTAAACAAAATGTTTTCTTTTCAAATCACGTTTATTTTACATTATTATTTGCTCGGTTTCGTCGCAACGCGCGACGTAAGAAAAACTAGTTAATCTAAAAATTCAACTCAACAAACATCCTTTCATGAAAAGTAGAAAAATTCAAAGTATATAATTTTTAATAGAACCAAAAGAAAAGAGAGAAAGTAGGAAGCAAAATAATTTCTCATTGCTAGCCCATTGCCCATTCAAGTTAAATTCGCTACATGACCATTGCCACATGATTTGCCTTTTTGACTTTTTGATATGTGGACTTGTTGCTTGAGTGTTGACCTGGGTCTTCTAATTAGTGTTATGTACTTGATGGATATAAGTGGCAGATTTGAGGGTTCAGTTTGAAAAAAAAAAATTAGTGAAAACCTTGTATGATTTGAAAAAAATTAATGAGAATCTACCAAAACGAGCTCACTGAAAAAAGTTTCTGGATCCGCCACTCATGTTTCTTCCACCATCTTCCCTTTGTGGTTTACTTCAACCTCTACAAAAACTTCAATAGAAGTTCCAACCATTCTTTTTCAAACATCTACACTTGCGCGCCTTGTCCTCATCATCTCTTGTTGTTAAATTAACCATATCTCTCACTTCATCACTTAACCCACTCCCCTCCACTTAACCAAACAAGCACATTAGTTGGAGTGTCTCTGTTGTTGAAGACATTCTACTATATCACAGAAAAAAAAATAATTCAATTATGCAGAAAAATATAATGTTTACTGCTAGATTTTTCTGCTAACATATATGATGTATGCCAATAAAGTGCTGCATATTTCTGCTAAACGTTTACTGCTTGATTTCTCTACTAACATACATCCAAATAAAATGTTTACTGCTAGCATATTCATAGTTGCATAACAGGGCCGTCTCCGAAAATCACAAAAAAAAAAAAATTTGGCCCTGTTCGAGATAAAAAATTTGGGCCCTATTCGCAAATCTTCATATAATATAAACTCATCAATCATTCAATCAAATATATAAATACTAAAAACCCATAATACTACGATAATTGTTTTGAAATATATAAAACAAATTAACAAAAATAGTGTAGCAAAAATGATCAAATTATCGAAGCTACTTGCTAAGCGAACAATGTGGTTCTTCTAGCGTTTTTTGAAGCAAAACTCTCGATCAACTCCTTGTAATCCATAGTATCTAGTATTTCACTTTCAATAGAAATTGTTGCCAACCCGTTTAGCCTTTCTTGTGACATTATAGAACGTAAATAGGTCTTCAACAACTTCAACTTTGAGAAACTTCTTTCTGCCGATGCCACGGTTACCGGAATTGTCAACAACACTTTATATGCATTTATAGCATTAGGATAAGTAGTACTGCGTTGGAACTAGAAACTTCTTTCTGCCGATCCCACATTATCGTCACCCAAGTTAGAACTATAATTTTGAGTTTCTTTTGAAAAAAACTTGTGTATTCAGTTCTGTTTTGCTTCATCCGCCTTTCTTTTCTCTTCCTCTAGCTTCCTCTTCTTATGTTTTTTATGGCCGGATAGATGTTTGTATTTAGGAACGGGAGGCATAATTTCTAAATATTAACGAAAAATATTCATTCAATCACATGAAGTTTTATAGTATACGAAATCAGAATCACACATATTAATATATGATGAAATAAAAAACGTATGACAACAAAAACATATGAAATCAAAAAGACAAAAACATATGAAATCACTATCAGTCATCTGACATCAGTTAATCTGTTAAAGTTTTATACCTCCGAATTCCAAAAGTCAGCCGGCCCTGCGTGCGTCTGATACTCTCCTCACTGCTGTCGTGCTGCGACTAAATCACTGAAAGTCTGGATCACTACGAAATCGCGAAATTCCCTAATCTGATCGAATGATGGTCGACGTTTTGTTTCCTTTCCCTGATCTAGCAGGCCCTTATTTATACAAACATCCAGATATATATATATATATATATATATAGGGAGCCGCTAAAATGAAAACCACCCCCAGTTGTAAGAACCATGAGAACCACTCTCCACCAATTATATTCTGCCAACCAAAAGGGTAGTTTGGTCATTTACCCCAAATGTCTAATCTCTCACTCTCTCTATTCATTAATGATAGCAGACTATTAGACCACCCGTAGTGGGGCGTGGTTTTTCAAAAAAATCCAAAAAAACGCCCCAAAACGCCGGACCCCCATTACATGGGGCGTTATTGGGCGTGTTTTTTGAAAAAAAAGGGTTTGGCGTTTTAATTAAAACGCTATGCACATATTTGCTTAACCAATCACTTTTGAGCATTGCCTGACAACTTTTGAGAACCCCCACTTTTGTTTTAAATGGTCTGACAACTTTTGAGCATGTGGCCAATAGGAGTGGGTCCAAGGTTTGACTAGCCAATGAGCTTAGTTTGCTTTTTTTTTTTAATGATTGGAAGGGGCATTATTAGGCATTATTCTCACTACGCCACTTTTGCAATAACGTCCCATGCTGACTGGGATGACACGTGTCGGATAATGCCCCATGGTGGGGGTATTATTTTTCTTAATCACTATAGGTGGGCTTACATTTAATCTCTTCTCTCTCTTCTCTCTTCTCTTTCATCTATGTCATAAATTCAAATCCATTTATTTTCATCTCTCTCATTGAGAGACACCTGCAACCCATTTGAAGCCCCATTCAAATCCATTCATTTTCATCTCTCTGCACTCCCCTTCCTTCCCCTCGTCCGATCAAGCCCCATTCAAATCCATTTATTTACAAAACCTAGAAACAAAAACACCACCAGAAACCCAATCTCACCTTCCCATTATCCCTTTCACATCGATCACACTTTCTCTCTCTAAATTCACACCTACCCATTTCATCTCTCCACCAACAATATCACCTAACCCTCAAAAAATCTCAGAAACCCTCCAAATCCCATCTCAAATCGCTTCAATTTTCAACCTTTCTCTCTCTTCATCTTCACTTTCCGTTACAAAATCGGTAACATAATCAACCGTCTCTGCAAACCCTCTTTCAAACTCATTATCTCTCAACCTCCGACCCATCCAGCGCCGCCGCTCTCCGCTGTGTCTCCGTCGTCTGGTTCCATAACGATCTCAGAGAGAGAGAGTGAGACCGGAGAAGGAAAGGGAGGCGAGCGACGGAATCAGAACCGCCGGCGGCGGCGGTGCGGAGAACAACGACACTCCTCAGAACAACGGCGGAGAACTCCGGCGGTTCCTTTTTTTTTCCGGTAACTCCTCATAACTCTTCTTTTCTTTTGTTTTTTTAAGATCCGATGATGCTTCGGCCAGTGGGTGGTGGTTTTCAGGTGGAACTTTGGTGGTGGTCGATGATGTACGGGTGATGACGGCGGTGGACGTGGTGGCTGACTTATAAATCCATGGTTCAAATTTTTTAACGTAAAGATGTTTATGGTTTTTAGTTTGTTAGGCTGACTTATAAGTTGTTGGAATTTCAGATTACGTATGCAGAGATGTTTATGGTTTTTATTGGGCTCTCAAGTTTTTATTTTTCTGACTTTGTTCATGATGCTTAAACATTGTTTGTTTTGTTTTTTTCATCTTATTTTTCTAAATCCATGGTTCAAAATTTTTAACGTAAAACGGTTCACGTGTTTTACGTAAATCGTAAAACGTAAAAAGTTTTACGTAAAACGTAAAAATTTTAACGTAAAACGAAAAAAGTTTAACGTAAAACTTAAAACGTAAAAAGTTTAAAAAGTTTAACGTAAAACGTAAAAAGTGTAAAAAACGGCGCGTTAAAAAAATGTGAAAAAAACGGCGCGTAAAAACGTAAAACGTAAAAACGTAAACTTTTTAACGTAAAACGTAAACTTTTTAACGTAAAACGTAAATTTTTTAACGTAAAACGTAAAACGTAAATTTTTTAACGCAAAACGTAAACTTTTTAACGTAAAACGTAAACTTTTTAATGTAAAACGTAATTTTTTTATGTAAATTGTAAAACGTAAAAAACAACGCGTAAAAAACGGCGTGTTAAAAAAAACAACCCTTGAAAAAGGCCCGCGTAAAAACGACGCGCGAAAAAAAAAACGACGCGTGAAAAAACCCGGCGTGCAAACGGGACGTAAAAAACGGGGCAAAAAAAACGGCGCCTAAAAACGAGACGTAAAACACGGGACGTAAAAAAACGGCGCGCTAAAAAACGGTGCGTAAAACCGGGAATAAAAAACCGCACGTAAAAACCCGGTCGCAAAAACGGCGTGAAAAAAACGGGGCGTAAAAAAACGACGCTTTAAACGGGACGCTAAAACGGCGCGTAAAAACAGGACGTAAAAAATGGGGCGTAAAAACGGCTTGTAAAAACGTGACGTAAAACACGGCGCGGCAAAAAACGGTGCGTAAAACCGGGCATAAAAAACGGCACTTAAAAACCCGGTCGCAAAATCGGCGTGAAAAAACGGAGCGTAAAACGGGTCGTAAAAAAACGCACGTAAAATTTTTTTACAAAAAAATCTGATTTCAAAATATTGTTTAATAAAGAAATCTGATTTTGAAAAAAATAATTAATGTAATAGGACAAATTTATAATAAAAAACAATAAACTTAATAAGACAAAAAAAAACAAAATTAGTTAAATACCTTTTAGATTAAAATATTTAAGAGATAATAAGACAAAAAGAATTTAATATTACTTTTAACTACTTTTAATCTCATCCATCTATTTTTAAGATCTAATGGCCAGAAAGTGGTTCCCGCGGTTCTTACAACTAAAGGTGGTTTTCATTTTAGCGGTCCCCTATATATATATATAGGATAAGGATCATTACAGAACACTAATTATTGCGAGAACAAAAAGTACAACTCTAAATCACTACATTTTGGGATTTAATGTTCATATTTCTTAAATTTTATGCTTCTTACATTCATATGTGTATTATATATACATAAAAAAAATCATATATTTTCCCTACACATAGTCTACATACATGTAGGTAATTTAATCTACACATAACCTACATGTTGTAAATGATAATCAGAGACAAAGGATAATAAAAAAAGAACTGAATTTCATTGATTTATTTCTTGCATACAAAACAGAAAACCAAGCCTTTATTTATAGGCATTACAAGAATGAATAAAAAAGGAAAGACTTTGATAAATATGGAGATGATGTTGAAGATCCATAATTTTCTTTAAATTATTTATTCTTTTTCTAACACTCCCCCTCAAGTTGAATTATGGGATTTCCAAAATTCAACTTGGCCATTTGGGTTTTGGCATTCGTTTTGATTTGGGTTTTTGGTTTTTGGGTTTTTTGGGTTTTTGGGTTTTTGGGTTTTTGTTTTGGGTTTTTGAGTTTTTGGGTTTTTGGGTTTTGATTATGTTTTTTTTTTATTATTTTTTTTTTGTAATGGCTTAAATGTAACGCCCGTCTCTTTTGTACTTTCCATTTATAGAAAGCTTTGTTCGTATTTCTATTTTTGGAAACCTTGTGTTCTTGTAATCGTTCTTTCTTTGTAATCATTGTCAAACCGAGACTTGGATCATTAATGAAACTCGTATTTTGTTACAAATATGTTATACACACTCTATATACGCTCGTATGTTCGATTTTGTGAATCAATTTATGTTTAATCGTTATTCTTGGAAACTATGTGCTAAACTTGTAATTAATCTAAACTTATGCCTAAAACGTGTTTTGAACGAAAACGATACTTGATTATGATACTTATACACTCAATTATACTTGGGTTATGATCACCATGCTTGATTATGCCTTATACTATGCTTTTATATCAAAACAAGTCCCTAAACTATCAAACTTGCACCTAAAGGCATCAAACATGAAACTACAGGGACTAAAGTGCAACAAAATCAAAGTTGTCAAACATGAGGCGCCGCGTGACTCCAAGCCCCCTCGCGTCACGCTAGGCCCCTGTTTCGACAGACTTTGTGTTTCTTCAGCTGTTATGCACGAAATCCTAAGTTCTAATCTCACCCAATCACCTTTAATCCACCACTAATCACCTCCAATCAACTCTAAACTCTTCCACTATAAATACACACCCTCTCCAACCCATTTTACACTTTCACAACTCATTACACTTCACAAATTCACTCTCAATCTGCAGCAAATCTGAGTTTTGGACAGATTCATACACTTCTACAAAAGTGAGTGTAACTTGCTTGTTTTCACTCCAAATCACTTGATTCTTTCTTCTATTGCTTTGTTATGTCCTTGGGTTTGATTCCTTGGTTTTTCCCTGGAGAAATCATGTTTGGAATTGCCCTAAAAAGGACCAAAACTTTCTGTTTTGTTTTAAGTTATTCAAAAGCTAGCTTAAACTTATCAAACTTATGTCTACCACATCTCAAACTTATGTAACAATGCCTATGACCTTTCCTATGGTTACTTGGGTATAATAACATGTTTGAGACATGTAAAATCAGAGGATAAACCTCAAATACTTTCTGTTTTATTTAGGGTATTTCGCCCACAAGTCATGTTCAAGCTTAGGTCTTGATGTAGAGTGATTATGGAACAACTTGGGTTGTCCAAACATACAATCCTCACATGATTTGATGATTTCTCTTTAGTTAGGTCGTTTACATTATTGTACAAATCCTAGTTCGTGACCCTCCTTGGTTGTTTTTACATCAAGTGAAGTGGTGAACATTCAAGGGGTTCCTAAATGGAAGCTTGCTCTTCCTACCCCATACATGACATCCATGATAACTCGAGGTGCCTAAATGAAGATCCTAATCTTCTACCTCCTACATGAATTATTGGACTAAATAATACGTAACATAGATATATATATACTCATTCGAACCTTTAATGTTGAACTTGTGTTTATATGTTAAAGTAGTAGAATATCATCTAAGACTTTAAAACCTTGATATGATTCTAATGGGTGTACTACCCATGAAATACAATATAACCCTAGTGGTTACATAGTGTCATATAAGAGTATAAGTTAAAGATGATTATTTTTATATTGTACTTTATGCTATGTTAAATCCGAATCCATAATCTCCCGCTAAACGCCAAACTCACACACCTATGTTTCCTCGTGTAGAAGGACTAGGTGCTCCAAACTAATCCATCCACCAACTCGCTCGCGGGATTTCAAGTAGGAAAGCTTGCAACCACCGTGAGTATACTCGACCCCTTTTTCCCCTTTTACACTTTGGGATGCAACATGTATAATTATGCAAACAACTTTTAAACTAAACATACTCAATCCTTGATCAAGCATGAAACTAATGTGACTTACTTGTTATTCTCGTATGCTATGTGAACGATTTGGAACGTTATATGCTCATTAACTTTGCTCGCCCACCTTAACAATTATAGCGCTATAGGATTACTCCCCGCCCGCTATTCTATTGGGTATTGTTAAGTTAAACATTACCACCCCGCTAAACTATTGGGATTAGGCTATTTTCTGCGTTGTATTCTAGGGTTTGATCATATTGTACGCCAAAATTGCATACTAGTAATCACATATTATGAATCATGTTGGATTTGAGTTTTTATTCTATTATGCTATGTAAACAAACTTGTATACTCGCCATTGCTTTTGCATTGAAACTCTATTTTAATACATGTTGCAGGTTGATTGTTGAAGTATGGATGAATGATGAAATGAGTTTAGGGTGGACTAGATACACACCTTTAATTCATTTATCTTTTGATGTTATGTTGAAATTTGAACAATGTTGTTATTTCTATTTTAAATGTTGTATGACAATTTAGCACTTGCAATGAAATTTGAATTTAATTAAATATTGTCACATAGTGTTATGAAGTCTCTAGCAATCTATACACACTTCATCTCATCCCGATGTTTCCGCCATCGGTTGGGGTGTGACAGATTGGTATCAGAGCCATAACTATAGGGAATTAGGAAAATTGCCATGCTTTTGCCCTAATCTATAGTTTTAGGAATTTTGCCTCTTATGTGTTGTTTAAAACTTTTGTACTCTACCATGAATGCTTCCTAGCTATACTTCTTGTTGATTAAACTTATATGCCTTTCCTAAGGTTAACATGAATACACTTTTGTTTATTTGTATACTCTTGTAACACAAACGAGACAACTTTACCAAAATAGGCGTGAAACCCACAATTTGGTAAACGACTCTCATTCTACCTTAAACTATTTTGCACGAAATTTCACCATTAAGCTAGGAGTGAAATCCACAACTTAATGGTAATTTCCATTTCAACTCTAGTGGACCCTTGTCATAGTGTCGAAATTTTATTTTGACCCGACAAGTACCAACCACATTTAGGGTACGAAATCGTCAAGTTAGGGGTGAAACCCGCATCTCGTCGATTAAGTCCCATTCCTCGATTTTCAATCTCGCCAAAGTCCCGATTGTTTCAATCGATTAGAGATGTGTAGTAACCGGAAGGGTAAGATACCGTTAATCGCTTCTCGACGAGAGTATCTTACCTATAGGCCAAAGCACGTTTTCTCTAATTCGAAAGGACTTTCGACCCACTTTGGAATAGTCGACGTTTCTCTACCCGAAACAATCCTATGTTTTATTGAGCCTCTCTTTTATGTATCTCAATTTATGTGTGATTTTATACTTGAACGTTCGTTCATTTCAAAATTTCGTTTTAATCGTTTCGCACGTTGTCGCAATCACAAACAATAATAATCCCTCGTGAACAAACTAAATTTACAATGCTTTCATTTATCCATGTTATGCTATGTTGAACTCATGACTATGCTTTATGTGACGTTTAAACTCTTTACGCTATGTGAATTAATTTGAACCCTTTATGCTATGTGACACTTATGCTATGTGAATCAATTTATGCAAACAATTTTCTTAAACAAACATTATGATCAAGTCTCACTTATTCGTTCTTTTGAATCTTAGATGTCTTCTCGTCACTCCAACTCGTCTAAGAAGTCAAAGTCCCGTGCTACGAAGAAGATGATGGCTTTCATGGCCGATCAATTTGCGCGCGTCGTTCCAAAGGTCATTTCCGAGATTCGAGCTTCTGAAACTCCTCACTCTTACATCGACTCTAAGGTCGAAGTACGCAAGCCCGCTTCGTTCAACTTCAAGCACTTTTCATCGTGCAATCCCAAGCCATTCACCGGCAATGATGGGGTGACCGCCATGCTCGAGTGGTTTGATGGCATGGAGGTCACGTTCATCAACAGTGATTGCCCCGATGAGCTCAGAACGCGTAGTGCGACTGGGGTATTCCAAGCCCGAGCTCTCGAATGGTGGACAAACGAAAGGAACATCCGCTCGAACGAACTGGCCTATGCGTTGACTTGGGAAGAAGTTAAGGCCCTAATGATGGACGAGTTTTGCCCCCCGCATGAGCAACAAAGACTAGAGGAAGAATTTTGGGCGCTAAAACAAGTGGGAGATGAGAACCTAGCTTATACCACCCGTTTCAAACAACTTAGCTTCATTGTTCCTCACCTCGTTATGACCACCGACCGCAAGATAAGGAAGTACATCAATGGGTTACCCTCTGCTATGCGCGATACGATCGAGGCTGCCAAACTCGATAATATTGAAGTTGTTTACCGCCTCGCTGCTTCCCTAAACAACAATCACATTCGCGACAAACAGGTTGCAACCTCCACCAAGATAGCCAACCAGATTACCACTGACCATGAAGCCCAAGCAAGTGGTGGCGAAGGCAGGAAACGAAAGTTTCAACACACAGAGTCAGTCAACAAAGTACGCGCTTGCTACAAGTGTGGAGACACTACTCATCTTCGCCCACAATGTCTTCTATGGAATCAAGAACGACAGCAAGCACAAGACGACAATGAAGACGTTGAGGGTACGCTTTTTCGTTAACAACCTTATTACCTCTATACTTGCGTAAGGCTTTGTATTTGTTAAACTTGAATCTATGTCATTTCCAGTCAAAATTTCTGATGGCAAGTCCATCACCATTGACTTCATTTTCCTTTATTGTTTCCTCGCACTCAAAATCCACGTTTTCTCGATCGACCAAGTATCCTCATCTTTTCCCTACGTCTTCCTAAATTTCGGGACGAAATTTCCTAAAGGAGGGGAGACTGTAACGCCCGGCTCTTTTGTACTTTCCATTTATAGAAAGCTTTGTTCGTATTTCTATTTTTGGAAACCTTGTGTTCTTGTAATCGTTCTTTCTTAGTAATCATTGTCAAACCGAGACTTGGATCATTAATGAAACTCGTATTTTGTTACAAATATGTTATACACACTCTATATATGCTCGTATGTTCGATTTTGTGAATCAATTTATGTTTAATCGTTATTCTTGGAAACTATGTGCTAAACTTGTAATTAATCTAAACTTATGCCTAAAATGTGTTTTGAACGAAAACGATACTTGATTATGATACTTATACACTCAATTATACTTGGGTTATGATCACCATGCTTGATTATGCCTTATACTATGCTTTTATATCAAAACAAGTCCCTAAACTATCAAACTTGCACCTAAAGGCATCAAACATGAAACTACAGGGACTAAAGTGCAACAAAATCAAAGTTGTCAAACATGAGGCGCCGCGTGACGCCAAGCCCCCTCGCGTCACACTAGGCCCCTGTTTCGACAGACTTTGTGTTTCTTCAGCTGTTATGCACGAAATCCTAAGTTCTAATCTCACCCAATCACCTTTAATCCACCACTAATCACCTCCAATCAACTCTAAACTCTTCCACTATAAATACACACCCTCTCCAACCCATTTTACACTTTCACAACTCATTACACTTCACAAATTCACTCTCAATCTGCAGCAAATCTGAGTTTTGGACAGATTCATACACTTCTACAAAAGTGAGTGTAACTTGCTTGTTTTCACTCCAAATCACTTGATTCTTTCTTCTATTGCTTTGTTATGTCCTTGGGTTTGATTCCTTGGTTTTTCCCTGGAGAAATCATGTTTGGAATTGCCCTAAAAAGGACCAAAACTTTCTGTTTTGTTTTAAGTTATTCAAAAGCTTGCTTAAACTTATCAAACTTATGCCTACCACATCTCAAACTTATGTAACAATGCCTATGACCTTTCCTATGGTTACTTGGGTATAATAACATGTTTGAGACATGTAAAATCAGAGGATAAACCTCAAATACTTTCTGTTTTATTTAGGGTATTTCGCCCACAAGTCATGTTCAAGCTTAGGTCTTGATGTAGAGTGATTATGGAACAACTTGGGTTGTCCAAACATACAATCCTCACAAGATTTGATGATTTCTCTTTAGTTAGGTCGTTTACATTATTGTACAAATCCTAGTTCGTGACCCTCCTTGGTTGTTTTTACATCAAGTGAAGTGGTGAACATTCAAGGGGTTCCTAAATGGAAGCTTGCTCTTCCTACCCCATACATGACATCCATGATAACTCGAGGTGCCTAAATGAAGATCCTAATCTTCTACCTCCTACATGAATTATTGGACTAAATAATACGTAACATAGATATATATATACTCATTCGAACATTTAATGTTGAACTTATGTTTATATGTTAAAGTAGTAGAATATCATCTAAGACTTTAAAACCTTGATATGATTCTAATGGGTGTACTACCCATGAAATACAATATAACCCTAGTGGTTACATAGTGTCATATAAGAGTATAAGTTAAAGATGATTATTTTTATATTGTACTTTATGCTATGTTAAATCCGAATCCATAATCTCCCGTTAAACGCCAAACTCACACACCTATGTTTCCTCGTGTAGAAGGACTAGGTGCTCCAAACTAATCCATCCACCAACTAGCTCGCGGGATTTCTAGTAGGAAAGCTTGCAACCACCGTGAGTATACTCGACCCCTTTTTCCCCTTTTACACTTTGGGATGCAACATGTATAATTATGCAAACAACTTTTAAACTAAACATACTCAATCCTTGATCAAGCATGAAACTAATGTGACTTACTTGTTATTCTCGTCTGCTATGTGAACGATTTGGAACGTTATATGCTCATTAACTTTGCTCGCCCACCTTAACAATTATAGCGCTATAGGATTAACGCCCCGCCCGCTATTCTATTGGGTATTGTTAAGTTAAACATTACCACCCCGCTAAACTATTGGGATTAGGCTATTTTATGCGTTGTATTCTAGGGTTTGATCATATTGTACGCCAAAATTGCATACTAGTAATCACATATTATGAATCATGTTGGATTTGAGTTTTTATTCTATTATGTTATGTAAACAAACTTGTATACTCGCCATTGCTTTTGCATTGAAACTCTATTTTAATACATGTTGCAGGTTGATTGTTAAAGTATAGATGAATGATGAAACGAGTTTAGGGTGGACTAGATACACACCTTTAATTCATTTATCTTTTGATGTTATGTTGAAATTTGAACAATGTTGTTATTTCTATTTTAAATGTTGTATGACAATTTAGCACTTGCAATGAAATTTGAATTTAATTAAATATTGTCACATAGTGTTATGAAGTCTCTAGCAATCTATACACACTTCGTCTCATCCCGATGTTTCCGCCATCGGTTGGGGTGTGACATTAAATTACACTAAATCCTCTTTCATTTGAACTGGACTCGAACCCTTGACCTCGAGAGAAGCACGAATCCAATGGCTTTGCCAATTGAGAACCAGCACCCACCATCCATAGATGGAATCTTCTTTAAGTTTTGCCAAGGAGTATAAACAACATCAATGTTATTCACTTTATTTCCTTGGATAGAATTTGCTTTGACAAGTTGAGCACAGTCTTCAAGAAGCCCTTCGGATATGTCATCAATTGTCTGACCCTTCCAAAGCCTCACATAAACATGGGCAAAAGACATTTTATCCACTTGCAAGAAGTTTTAGGGTTTCTTGAGCACTCCTCCTCTTTCTATAGCCCCTTTACAGATCAGGTCACCACCATTGTAAATCTCAAAGCAACAGCGGCGGATTTGAAGCACAGATAAGCAGCAGCGACGGATTTGAGGGTTTGCTAACACAGATGAACGCAGCGGCGACTGTGCCGCGGATTTCAACGGCGTATTTGTTGTGGATCTTAGGGTTTGGTGAAAGGGTGTGCGGCGGCCTAACTGTGATTCGCCAGAACTGTTGTTTTCTTCTCGGTCCGGTTAGTCTGATTTCCCTGGTTCTTTTCCCTTTTTGAGTTTGATTTTGTTGTCTGGTTTTTGAGGATTTGAGATTGGAATGGTTGGAGAGTGTGCGGCTGGGGCTGACGCTTGTCCAGTTGGTTTTTTTGGGACAAGAAATTGGAAGGAATTGAAGAATGGTTCGTTGAAGGTTTTGAAGACTGAATCTTCGTTAGGGGGGTTTGACGAAGACTGAATCTTCGTTGGGGGGTTTGACGAAGATCGATTTGTTTGAGATTTGTTGAACGATTTTGGTTTGAGATTGACGAACAGAGTTTTCAAGGATCATAAACTCTGCCCTGATACCATGTTGTAAATGATAATCAGAGACAAAGGATAATAAAAAAAGAACTGAATTTCATTGATTTATTTCTTGCATACAAAACAGAAAACCAAGCCTTTATTTATAGGCATTACAAGAATGAATAAAAAAGGAAAGACTTTGATAAACATGGAGATGATGTTGAAGATCCATAATTTTCTCTAAATTATTTTTTCTTTTTCTAACACTACATGTGTGTAGGTTATTTTAAAACTGAAGATTTTTCATATTTTATTTTAAATTCTAGTGTGAGAAACAATAAATCTCACATTTATAACATTTTTATTTACTTTTTAGGTTTTTAGGATTGAAAAAAATGAGTGATTCATTTTGTTCTGTGTGTTCTCACAATATTTAGTGTTAATTTAAAATTTTTCAGGCCCTATATTGATTTGGGGCCCTGATCGCAGGCACCTCCTTCACCCCCTGATAGACGGCCTTGTTGCATAATGTGGTAGATTTTTCTGCTAACATATATGCAAGGAAAGCGTAAACCTGTATGAATATACCGGATTACTTTGGAAAAATTAACGATCCACTGGTTTGATTGTGGAACAAATCTGAAAGTATTGACTTGAGGAGAGAAATTTTAAATTTTAAGCAGGATATGTCCCATAAAGTCTCGCTAGCTAATGCATTTTTACAAATTATTACAAAACAAATATTGATCCACAACATCTAATAACTTTGCATGTGGCTGTTTTGCTACACTGAATATTTATGTGGCTGGGAAGTCATGGAAGCTGTGTTTACTTATTTGGGGTTTCATAGTTGGGGTTCTTTACTCGAGTGAGCTCACTTTCGCTCGAAAATTTGTACAAGCCAAAATTAGCTCAAGCTGAATTAAATTAAGCTAATTCCAAGCGTTACGAGCCACAAATTACTTGGAGAGCCCTAGTAGCGGAAACTAGAGATTAATTTCGCCACTGTTTTAGAAGGTAATGACTTGAGGATACTTGAGCAGCAGAGAGATCCCCACCGATGATGTGCTTCCATGACTTGTAATAACCCAAAGGATCTTCTTTCTGGCTGTCGCCATCATCGTACATAAGGCTGATACCATACTCCCTTACATTTGCATAATCTGGTCCTTCACCGCCATAGCAAAGATCATATCCATCATAACCATAGTCAAATTTTACACTAACGTGAATGCTAACTTCATCACCGTCTTCAAACTCATTGTTCCCAAACATCCAATGACTTAACCACACTACAACAACTTCATCACCATGAACACTAACCTCTTCAGTCGCTTCTGGTATAATGTAAATCAGAGGTTGGTATGTCCACGAGCAGTTCTTTGTCATATTCCTTATTTCAATTCTGGAAGGACCAACTTCTGCGAGGCTTGAAATCACACTTACAATGCATAAGTTCAACCCTCGAATCTTATCATTCTTCAGAGACGATTGCAAGGTAACTGGTGACCCGTTGCTTCTATGAGTGAACCACTTTGGAACCTCTTGGCCTTCAATATATGTGCTGAATATTCCATGTTCATAAAGCATCTGTGACATCCATCCAAAGTTTTATTAATTTGCTTCAATCACCGATATATTATTATATCAAGACAAGAGGGAGATAGAGAGAGACGACCACCTGTGCTGGAAGTACTTTTCCTGTGTGATGGTAACATCCATCACAATCGGCCATAGACAGCTTGTAATTTTTCACATATTCTACATTGATCCAGCCCAAACTGTGTAGTAACTCTTCATCAACTTCTGCTAAGGCCTGTAATTTGAACTTGTCCTGAATCTCAGTCAAAGAATTAGCGTCATAATAGTTGACTTCTGGTGGTGCTGATTTTTCTGGATGAAATGTTATTTGCTCCAATGCGAAACAGTCATATGTGGCCAATCGTTTTAGTGTGTTTGGTGCAGACAAGACTGTTTTTAGCCTTCTACAGCTGTTTAAATTGAGATCATCCAGCCTACTAAGGCTTCTCACACAATCAGGCAGGGAATCAATTGGATTCCCTTCTAAATTTAGTTTCTTCAACATTGATAGGCTACTGAAATCCTTGGGAAAGAAATCGTTAGACAAATTATTATTTTTAAGGGAGAGAGTTACTAATGAGCTTGGTAAAGAAAGCAGAACGGTCTTGAAACTTCTCGGTAGAGCCTCCACAATGGCAGAGGAAGACGAATGGGATTCAGTGTTAACATTGTCAGCCTCTAGCGCTTCTAGTGACCTCATATCCTTTATCTCACATGGAAATTCACCAAGATTTGAACAACCATCGATTTTGAGTACTTTTAGGTTCGTTAAATTTCCTATGCTTCTAGGAAGTTCTTTCAGCTTATTGCATTTAGTCAGATCAAGGACTTCAAGTTTAAGACAATGATTCCCAATTGACTCACAGACCTCAACTAGACTTGTACATTTTGCGAGTGTCAACCTTACAAGTAGAGGGAGCCCAGAGAAGTGACCCACTCTAACAAGCTCATGACAACCACTGAGATTAAGAAACTTCAGTGACCTCAGCAGCTGTTAAATTAAGAAACAAATACAATTAAGATGAAGTAATCATGAGTTAGCAAAGTGAAATTTTAAGATTTTAGTACCTTGGGCTTCTTCCAAAGTTGTTGTAGTTTGCTATTAGACATGTCAAGAGCTACCAAATTCTCCATTTGTAAGTCTGATGGTATATAACTCAAAGTGAAGCCATGCATGCACAACCATCTTAAACCTTTAGGAAAATTCTTGTAGGATCCACTGAGCTGTACATACTTCAGTTGGAGTAGTCTTAAGTTACGCATCTCAATTAATGCAACTGTCTCAAAGTCACCTTTTGTTTTACGAAATGAGGAACACACTCTCAAAACCCAACCAAATAACCACCAAATAACTGAGAGCAGTATGTGAAACCAATTGAATGATGGAAATGAACTAAATTCAAACTTTTGCATATTGGCACTACTTGATTCTTTCGAAGCTTCATTCTCAAATGTTCTCATGTCAAGGACGAGTCCTTGAATTATTGCCGTTCCCTAAGGATAAAAAAAAGCAAATGATCAAAGAAGTTATATACATAGTACAAATTTAGTCAAAATAATAGGTATACTTGATTACCTGTCTATTTTGCAACACATCCAAACACTCCTCATGATGCCATAATATACTACGCTTCCATGGCTTCTTTGGTGATTCTTGACGGACTATATCTCTTCCCATATCTTGAAGAAGTTGATGCATCATCAACTTATCAGATGATCCAACAGTGAGAAGACATCTGTTGATCAGAATATTGATGCCAGATGATTTGCATATACCACAAGCTTTTAATATGTCTTCGCTAAACTTTCTATCTTCTCCCACAAATAAACAAGCAATGTGTTTAAACAATTCCTTGTCCTTTTCAGATGGCAAAGAGTCAAAACTTATTTTTAGGACATCTGTAATATTTGAATTAATTTCTTTCCCTAGTGATTCTAAAATATCATCCCATGTAGCGTCCTTGTTACGGAAAGAACTGCCCAAAACTTTCAGAGCCAATGGATGTCCTTTGCAATATTGTACGACCTTCTTCAGTTCCTTTTTGTCACCTTCGTTGGGTTCATTGCGTCCAAAGGCATGCCAACTTAAAAGCTGAAGAGATTCCTTATCATTTAAGCCTTGAAGCAAGTGCTTAGTATGCTTTGGTGGATGTATTTCAAACAGCCTACATGTTTCTGTTAGCAATCCATTTTTAGATGTTATTATGATTTTGCTTCCAGGATGAAGGCCTTTTGTCCCAATTAATGTATCCAACTGCTCAGAGTCATTTATACCATCAAGAACAAGAAGAGTTCTTTTCCTAAAAAGTGATTTTTCAATCTTTGAGGTGGCTGCCTTAAACATTGTCTATGTCTATCCAACCTCTCGCTCGAATGTCTTTAAGGAGTTGTTTCTGCAATTTAAGCAATCGCTTTTGGGATGTGCACCTCCTTTCAATATCCTCTAGAAAGCAGCTGCTTTCGAACTCAAGATAGTGTGACTTGAAGATATAGTCTGCCAAATGTGTCTTTCCTATTCCAGCCATACCCCATATTGTGAGAACGTCAGTGGTATGTGAAGATGCATCGTTCAAGAATGAAGTGATGGTCCTAATTGAAGATTCCATCCCAATTAGTTTTGGAATTTCACTCCTTTTGTGTAGCTCTAATCTGCTACTTATATCTTTAACAATTTCTTCAATAAGCTTCGTCTCTCTGCTGGAACCAATTCCATTAAAACCAAGAAGATACCACTCAAGTAATTAGATAAACAAAAATAATGAGCTCATTAAGAATCTGTTTGTATATAAGAAGCACTAAACATTTGTATGCTGATGAACTTAAAGTATGATTCTGTTTGAATTCGATATGATCAATAAACATACGCCCATTAGCTGATTTACTGACTGAAAATGTTTTACAACGACTGCCTATAAATACAATATGAATCGGTGTCTTCCAAAGATAACTGTTCATATAACCGTCTAACCCACATCTGACTTAGACCAATATTCGAAATAATGACTTAGGATAAATATGTTTGACACGCAATTTATTTAAAATTAGTTTAGTTTAATACAATTCCAAATCATATTCAACAAAGCCTATGCATTTATTATCATGAGGAAGAAAGTGTTTTAATTACCTGTCTTTTGCTTCTTTCCCTTTCATATCAGCAACTTCTGTCAATGCTTTCTTCCATTTCTCAATCTTCTTACCCAATTCACTTCTTTTCTCTTCATTTTTTTCTGCCTCCATTCTCTGTTCATGCTCTGCCATTGCTTCTCCGAAGCTGTTTCGTTGCTTCCGGACATCGGATGGGTTGACATGATAGAAGATGGGGAAAACAATATGTTTGGAGGTTCTTTTCTGCTCCATGATGAGTGCCAGTTCATCAAGGCACCATGTTGAAGTAGCATAATTCTTGGACAACACGATAATAGAAGAGCGAGATGCCTTAATCGCGTTCTCCAGTTCCGGTTTTAAGAACTCTCCTATTTGAATCTCTGCATCATCAAAGAACGTTTCGATGGTGGCTTCCTCTAGTGCTTCGAGGAGATGATCGGTGAAATTATTGCGAGTATCCTCACCTCTAAAGCTTAAAAATACATCATAATTGTAAGTTGATGAAGTAGAAGAAGAAGAAGAAAAAGACTCTTCTGAAATTTCAGTAAGATGAACCATGGTGAATAATTAAAATCGTGTGTGAAGCAATTCTTCACTGGTTGGTTGTTAGATGATCAGAGATGAAGTTGACTTATTTGTCAAAAGTCTTCTTCCATATCATGTTTCCTTCTTAATGATATTGATAACTAGTATTAATCCCCTTGCGTTGCGGCGGGGACGTAAACCGTAAAAACAAAGTATAAAAAGGAAAAAATAACATCGAATGAAAAGCAGATGTAAAATCGTTGAACCATGCATGCCCGTTGCGGCGAGTTAATGCGAATAAATTAGACTGAAACATAAAACATAGAAAATATTAACTAAGTCGATCTAGGATCCCGCGCGTTGCAACAAATCTATCAAACATAGAAAAATAGACACGTTGCGACGGGCCTGTTAAACGGTAAAAAATAAAGAAAAAAACAATAAACCTCGCACGCACGTTGCGCCGTATTTACTCGCAAAATTTAGAACGAAACGTAAAATTAAAATTTTGCAAAAGATGAAAAACATGGGGGATCAAAGTTGAAAATAAAAAAAAAATTACAAAAGATGAAATGATTTGGTTTAAGGTAAAAAAAATCAAATGAGTTAAAATTGCAAAAAAAAAAAGAAGAAGAAAACAGAAAAGTCAATCTTTTTCTTTGAAAAACTCCATAAGCTTGAATACAATACAACTCCATGAAGCATCAAGATTTTAATAATTTATAGTATGGAAATAAATAAAGAAATATGTATAAGATATGATGTCCGTTTAAATAAGATACATCCACACACCCAATAGAATATATATAGGGGCAGGATCTAGAGAAAACGCCTAAAACTGTGAAAATTGTGAAAACGATTTTCGTGTTGACATGTTGCGTTGATGCTAACTTATACTAAGGGTAATATTGTCAAAAGGCTCATCCACATGTCACTCACATGCCAAAGACTATGCACATGCAAGTCACATGCATATTCCACCATCTTTTTTAAACTCTCGTAACTTTTCTATACGTGATTATTTTTTTTTTAAATTACACCATAAAATCGAGTGTTTTATTATCTTTCCAACGAGTATCCTATTGTTATACTTTTAAATTAAAAAAATGACATGAACTGGGTGTTCAATAAAAACGCCAGAAAAACACCAAGTTCAGAAAAACGTCATAAAAATAACCACTTGAAAATGCCATAAAACACCAAGTTCAGAAAAACGCCATGAAAAATACTCATTTAAAAAACGCCATAAAACACCCAGTTTAGAAAAACACCATGAAAAATTCAGTTGAAAACACCATAAAAACACTCGGTTCAGAAAAACATCATGAAAAACGTAGTTGAAAACGCCATAAAAACACACAGTTTAGAAAACGCCATAAAAAACCTATAGAAAACGCCAAAAAAACACTTAGTTCAGAAACACGTCATAAAACACCTAGTTCAGAAAAACACTATAAAACTAGGTGAAAACGACATAAAAAAACTCAGTTCATTTTTTCGAAAAGTATATCAATATCATACTTGTTAGAAAGATAAAAAACGCTGAGTTTCATGGTGTAATTTTTTTAGAAAAATAATCACGTATAAAAAATTTATCGGTGTTTAAATATGATGGGGGGAAATGGCATGTGATTAGCATGTGCACCCTTGTTTGGATCTTCCAATTTTACCCCTCTTGGTAGTTCTAAGGTTATCATTATTTACAAAAATGTCACCGTATCATCTTAGCCACAAATCACAAAGATCTTATGGCTGAAAATCGTTCTCACTGTTTTCACACTTGAAATCGTTTTATCCTGAACCCAATTCTATATATTAAGGTTCATTGGGGAACACTAAAAAAGTGGGGAACAGCGGGGAACCGACTCAAACGAACTCCGATTGGACTCATTCCAGTGGCGTTGTAACCGGCTCGTCGAACCCTAACTAAGATCTCTTAACCCTAGACCCTAAATCCTAACTCCTAAACTCTAAACCCTAAAGCTAAAAAAATAAGGCTAAAACCTAAGCTAAACCGTAAAATCTGAACTATAAACCCTAAAAGCTAAACCCTAAAGGCTAAACCTAAAGCTAAACCCTAAAGCTAACCCCTAAACCCTAAAGCTAAACCCTAAACCCTAAAGCTAAACCCTAATGCTAAACTCTAAAAGCCAAACCCTAATATATTTAGGGTTTAGGGGTTATGATTTAGGGGTTAGGGTTAAGAGAACCTAGTTAGGATTCGACGAGCCGGTTTCAAATGCCGCTGGAATGAGTCCAATCGGAGTTCGTTTGAGTCGGTTCCCCACTGTTCCCCACTTTTTTAGTGTTCCCCAATGAACCTCACACACACTATATATATATATATATAGTAGGGATCCTGCGGAAAGTGTGTTTTTCCTAGAAAGTCTAGGAAGCGATCTGGGCCATCCAATGGGTGTGTTTAATGGTTAAGATGAAGTCAATGGCAATCTTGTAATTTTTTAGTTTATTTAATTCATTGATTTAAAAGACTAGGGGCAATTTTGTCAATATATCGTGTTTTAAATCAATTAGATAACCGTCAGTCAAACCCAGTCCCTAATTTCACGCGATTTTCCCCCTCTCTCTCCAAACCCAACTTCGAAACTCCAATCCCTACCAAAAATAACTACAATCATGGAAGAAGATAACTTTAGAAAGGATGGAGAGCACCGGATCAGTTGTCGGAAGCCGTTCGAAAGACCGCGTAGTCGCAGGTATTAATCATGCAGGGCACCAAGAACATGCTGTTAAAACACAGCGTCAAGAAACATCAAGAAAACACATCGTATTAATCTGCTTGCTGTTAAAACACAACTGTATGAATCTGAATGCTAAAACACAACTGTATGCACCTGCTTGCTGTTAAAACACAACTGTATGAATCTGAATGCTAAAATACAACTGTATGCATCTGCTTGCTGTTAAAACACAATTGTTTGAATCTGAATGCTAAAACACAACTGTATGAAACTGCTTGCTGTTAAAACACAGCTGTTTGAATCTGAATGCTAAAACACAACTGTATGAATCTGCTTGCTGTTAAAACACAACTGTATGAATCTGAATAATAAAACACAATTGTATGAATTTGCTTGCTGTTAAAACACATCACCAAGAATAAACTGTTAAAACACAGTACCAAGAACATGCTGATAGATTCCAGCAAGAAAACGAAGGAATGATTGATATTAAGTGAGATCAGAAATCGAAAACAAAAAATTCCGAAATTTATGGATAGTTAGTTATTGAAGATAATTTCCTAAAATAAAAATAGATTGTGAAAGCACATAAATACCCTTTTAGATAAAATCCTTCAATGCCACATGTCGCGTTCTTATTGCTTCCTAGACTTTCTAGGAAAAACACACTTTCTACCCAACTCCTACTCTATATATATATAGGGGAAGGTTCAAATGAAAACCACTAGTTATTGTGAAAACTCGAAAACTAATTAAAAAAGCCAAAAAAACATACCAATTTTTTTTTTTTTTGCATACCAATTTTCGCAGGTTTTTTTATAAAAAAAAAATTTGTAGTGCACATGTGTATGTGTACTACAGTCTACACATGTGTATTATTACACATGTGTACTACAAAATTTTTTTTTTTTAAAAGGTTTTTTTATATATAAAAACCTGCGATTTTTATAAAAAAATTGAAAAAAAAAAATTTGTGTGTTTTTTAGGCTTTTTTAGTTAGTTTTCGAGTTTTCACAATAAAAGTGGTTTTCATTTGAACCTTCCCCTATATATATATATATATATATATGGTTGAGATCATTTCAGAACTCTAAATAACTACAGAACTTTCAGAACTCCTAATAAACAATCATTTTATGTATAAGTTTTTGTATTTAGCATCTTTTTATCATCTATTATATGTATTTCTTTTATTACATACATGATGTTAAAAGTAGTTTACATATTTTTAATTGCCAAAATTATATATATGTGTCATAACTAATTACATATATGTAAAAAAACTAGTTTACATATGTGTAATTATAAAATTACATATAAAAAATGATAAAATTACTCTTAACATGTATGTAATCGTAATATATGTAAAAAAACTAGTTTACATATGTGTAATTATAAAATTACATATAAAAAATGATAAAATTACTCTTAACATGTATGTAATCGTAAAAATACACATAATAAATGATATAATTATCCTAAACATAAAAATATATAAATAAAAAGATTGTTTATTAAGAGTTTTGCGAGTTATGTAAATATTTATGGTTCTGAAATATATATAATATTAACTCGCTTGTATTTTTTTTTTCAATGGGTGACAAATGAAAAGTGGTTGCTTTAATGGAACTGGCACACTTGAAGTAGGAAAATCGTCTAATTGACCTATTACACATAAGCCTATACTAACAAAAATCATTAATTATGCAAGATAATCCATATTTTGATCCTTTGTTTTCCGATAAAGCAATACATTGTCTTTGCTTTCACGAAACACATAAGGCCATGTGTAGTCAGTCCCTTCGGGGCGTTATGCGACACGTGGCGCGCCACGTCATAGAGGGGCTTTATGGGGCGTTATATCATTAGAGCCCGTAGTCATAAAGCTCCTACCTCATCATTACTCAATTAATTAATTTTCATTTTTTTTAATTAAGTTCCTATAAAACCCAGCTTTAACATCCAAAAGTTACCCTTTCTTCCCCACATCAGTAACATCCTCAATCAAAATAATCTACACCCACAACACCAAACAAACCAATCAACACTTACCCGCAAACCAATTCCCCCAAATCATCATCAAAATGTGCATAATTTGACCGTACCTTTCGTGTTTTCTTGGCTTTCTTTTGAGCCAAAACCACAGAGGTTGAAGCTATATCGGAAATCTGCTGCTCCGGTCATCTTCTCCGATCACTTCATCGGAGATTCCGATGACCTTCACGCCGGCGTCTTCTTCTTCACTTCATCGGACCGGTAAGGTTGGCCTGTGAGATTGGTGTGTTGTAACGGTCGGATTTTTGAAAAGCTCCACCCTTCACACCGCGAAGAGGATAACGGGGACTCCAAAATTCTACCCCATAGCGCCCCCTGTTTCGGTGTGGGCCGGCGCTATGGGGCGCCATGGCTGATTCCGGCGTGATGTCCCGCCCCACTACGGATGTTCTAACTATCTTCCGGAATTATGATTGCCGGCGGTAAACCATCGTAATCATGTAAAGACCTCACTTTGTTTCTTTTTTTGCATATTGGAAAATGGAAGAAGAACAAATGAATTGGTTCAAAGAACTTAAGACTACATACAGAAAAAGAGATAGAGATAGAGAGAGAGTAGAATGTTAGACTCACATTTTATACATTGCATGGTACAGAAAAAGAGATAGAGATACAGAGCGTAGAATGTTAGATTCACATTTTATACATTGCATAGAATATTGTTTTGAAGCAAAATTGATCCAAAACATGGAATTGAAGGTGTTGAAGTCACTAACATGGGAGCTTAACTCAGCCGCACCCTACTCATATGTTGAATTGATCGATTGAGTATTGAATCCGTTTTAATTCCTTGGTAAGATCAAGACTTCATTAAGTTCTTCTGGCATCCTCAGTTAAATATAGTTCTTTGATTTCGTATATATATATATATATATATATATATATATTACCTTCGTAGTATATACATCTACATGTATAGTAAGTTTGCAAGTATGCCCTGACCTTTGTTTTGTTTTGTTCCTATTTGGGTTCCTATTTGGTTATCATTGATCGCAGAAACTTTGCACATGAAAAACTACATGTATAGTAAGTTTGCAAGTATGCCTGACCTTTGTTTTGTTCCTATTTGGGTTCCTATTTGGTTATCATTGATCGCAGAAACTTTGCACATGAAAAAGTTTGAGAGTGGAAATTAAGTTTGGCTGCAGCCATTGGATTTTTTTATAAAGATGGAAGTGGCTTCATAACTATGTATGAATTTTAGCAAGATAGTGATATGTTAGTTCCAGGAGTTATGCTTTCTTACTTCATACATAATCAGTTAAAATTCCCAGTAGACATTAACTTAAAAGTTCCACATCTATATTTGTAACTTGCTGTTTGATGAATTTAGTGGTAGCTTTTTGGGTGTACCAACTGATGAGCATGGAAGAGTTGGTTTCTTACTTTAGAGTTGGTTATTTGACCCATTCACTCCTCATTATCTGTTAAATTGCCTTGCAACCTATTGCTTACTTCTACTAGGACTGGTATCTGTATTATTATAACCGACATCATTGTTTGTTTGTATGGTTCTAGACAAGATATGTTGATGCCGTTTTTTGGAACATCACGACTTTAATATTTGGATTTGCACTTTCGGTTGCTATATCACATGACAGTACCGTACCAAACCAAACCAAACCAAACCAAACCAATACCACTGGTTTTTATATATATAGAAAAAAAACGGGATTATGTGGGTAATGAGTAGCTTAATAAAATACTCGGTTGGTTAATAATTTCCATATATGTTTCCGTCGGTTTTATTAAAAATTGGTCTGCCCCGCCGCGAAGCGCGGGTGGATAGCACTAGTTACCATAATTGCTAAACTAAATCAACATAACTCTCATCATGGTAAGGGATATAATATACAACCCTAACAATGAACAGAAGCATTAAACATGTTATTTTATATATTTCAATTGACTAAAATCAAGTTACAAAACTCATAAAATAAAAATGATTAAACACATATTTCTAAAATACAACTACAAAGTCTTATTAAATAAATACCATCATCACATCACAATTAATCAACATAAAACCATAAATTACCTCAACTTCCTGATGTATTAACAGCCTCAAGAACTATCAAAGCTTGCTCTTTAACCAACTCCATCTTCCTCAAATAAATCTCAAGCTCCTCCTTCTTCAAACTCCTCCACCTCTCCTCCAACTCCACCCTCTTTGCACCCTCAGCCAACTCCATCCCAGCCTTCACAATCTCCTCCGGCAATACCGGACTCTCATTCCTCCCTCCATACCGAACAAACCGCGATATATCCAACCCCTTCTCACCCTCCATCACAAAACCTTCCTTATCATGATCATCATCCATCCCATTAGCACTAGCACTAGCAACATTCCCATTCTTTTGACCCTTATTCTTCTTACCCTCTATGTTATTACTATTATTATTATTATTAATAATATTATTACTACCACCCCATATCAATTTAGACAACTCATACCCTCTTTGTTCATGACTTTTACTAAAGCTTCTATCTTTACCATCTTTCTCCTTACTAACATTATTCACATACTTCTTCTTCAACCTCCTAATCTTATCAACTAACTGTGCTCTACTAACATCCACATGTAATGACTTCTTAATAAACTCATGAAAAGCACCCGTATCACCAATAACATTACCATTATTCTCACCTTTATAATCAATCATACCTTTCAATATCACAATCTCATCATCCTCACTCCACAGCCTCTGAAACAGCTGCTTCTTCGACTCCTCTTCGATTGAATGATTACTCTTCGGTTTCTTTGCTTCCTTTTCGTTCACCGTCGCCGGAGAAATCGCCGCCGGCCGCTTATTCCTCGCCGGAGCTGGTAACAATTCGGATTTTTGACCTAATTCTTCCGGTTCCATTGGAATTGAACGGATCGGTTTGATGTTTGGATCAGCAACTGCGGGTGAATCGGAGTCGGAATCGGTATCGGAACCGGATTGTTCTGATTCCGGTGAAATTAGGGTTTTTTGTGGGTTTTGTGGTGAATTTGGGGGTTGATCTGATTCGGTATCGGATGAGTGTTCATCTTCGGTGCCGGAAGGTTCTTCTGATTCGTCTTCTGAAGAGGAATAATTAGGTTTTAGGTCGTTGTCCGCCATTGAAGGTTTCTAAATTAGGGTTTGTGTGAGGAGGAAAAGGGGTGTGTATTGATCGGGTGATGTATAATGTAACAGGTGGTAGGTAATATGGTTATGTAAAATTGGTCCTTGCTCTTTTTATAATGACATTTGTGTAGATATAAATTGGATGTAAATTTACTTTTAACTATCTAAATTTAAAGGAGGAGTCCGCAAGAGATTGTCGGGGTGTTTGGCCTATAGCTTTTTTAACAAAGCTTGTAGCTTTTTTAGTTTTTTTTTTTTACAAAATAAGTTTAACTTGGTCTTATCTTCTTCATGCAACCTTCCAAGCAAACCCAAAAATAAATAGGAGTGTAAACAAGTCAAGCTGAACCTGATCCTGACTAGGCTCACGCTTGGCTCATTATGCTTTTATGATGCTCGAGCTCTACTCGAAAGTAAAACCCAAGCGGACGAGTTTAGCTCGGCTTGGCGTGAGGTAAATTGAGAACAGTTTTAAACAAGCTAAAAGCCTAACTTGAGCTCGTTTCAATAGCTTAAACAAGCCAAACCTCGGTTCGCCAATGTTATTGGTTAAAACTAAACTTGTTCAAATGGACAAAATTACATGCATAAAAAATAATATAAATTTTGTTTGGGTTCGCGAGTCTAAACGAGCTTTGTATGTAAAGCTCGAGCTCGGGCTCATTAAGGCTTGGCTCATTCGAACTTTTTCGTGATTCAATTTCGGGTAGATCCCGAGCCACTATGCCTTATTTACACACCTAAAAATAAGGCAAAATGGATTTTAATAATCCAAACTTTCACCCATTGGCCGGCAACGGACCCAACTTCAAAAATAACCGGTGGTGGTCCCAACTTTTCGTATATTGTAAACCAATGGACTTTTACTAAAAAAAACCTTAATTTCTTTTTGTCTCCTTATCCTTTTCGGCAACTTTTTCGTATAATGTAAACCAATGGACCTTTACTAAACCGAAAAGGATAAGGAGACAAAAAGAAATTACGGTTTTTTTTAATAAAAGTCCATTGGTTTACAATATACGAAAAGTTGGGACCACCATCGGTTATTTTTGAAGTTGAGTCCGTTGCCGGCCAATGGGTGAAAGTTTGGATTATTAAAATCCATTATTCCTAAAAATAAACCATTCCATCAAACAAATTGAAGCTTCAAGGTTCATTACACAAGCGTACTTGTTTCTCCCATCCCAACTTCTTTCATCTCTTCTCTCCCAACCCAACTTCTTTCTCCTACAACAACAAGAAGATCTACAAAATCCAGGCGAACACAACCAGTATAACCAGATCTACTCAACTTATTACAATCAACAGAATCCAGATCTATAAACGCATCATCAACAACAACAACAACAGCAACAACCACAAGCACCCATGTAATCGCACACGTAGTCTCCATAACTGATATAGTGGTGGTTGGTGGGTGGGAGATGGTGGTAGGTGGGTGGGTGGGAGATGGTGGTAGGTGCGGTGGTGGTAAGCGGGTGGTAGGTGGGTTGTGCGGTGGTGGGGGTTTAATGGTGCGGTAAAAGGTGGTAGTGGTAGGGGTGGTGGTGGTGGTGATGGATGGTGGTAGTGGTGGTGGGGGTGGTGGTGATGAGGGGTAGAGAGAATGTGTGTGTAAATGTGTGTTTACATATACAATATATATATAATTATAAAATACATAATATGTCACACCCCAATCGATGGCGTAAACATCGAGGCGAGACATAATAGATTACTCAAAGACATCATAACACTAAATTACGAAATAAATTAAGATTCAAAATGCCATTTCCATATAAGCGAATAACACATTACATTGTTCAAAAAGGAAATACAACAAGCGAAAATTTCATAACTAAAAACATCAAAATGCATAATTAAATTAGGTGAGTATCTAAATCCACCTCAAGTAGTTTCTTGCGATAGCATCATCAAACGTTTCCTGCAACATGTATAAAATATACGTCAACACAAATTATACCGATGAGCATACTAGTTTGTCTACATAGCATAGATAGAATAAGTCTCAAATCCACATGTTTATAGCATACTAAATCATGTAACATACTAGCATGCAATAGACTAAATATCAATCTAAAGTTTGGCACTAGTGTAACCTTATTGCCGAAGCAAGTAAGGTCGTAAAGAATAACTTAACAATGACTCACAAAACGGGCGGTGTGCTAATCCTATAGCGCTATACATGTTAAAGGAGGCTTGCAAGATTAATGATAGATGTCTAAGCATAAGCATAATCTAGCATGTAATCACAATTATCATAACAAATAAGCACGTATACGGATTAAGTGTTTAAACAAGTCTGGGTCACATTTGCTCAATCGTAAAACAGAATCCGTCTTCTCAGCCCAGCGTACGAAGGCTAAGGCACCCCCAGTGCCGTCGAATTCTCGAGGTTTGTGGTCCAAGAACTGCTTGTAGGTGCAGCCTTCGCTGTGTTCGGAGTGAAGGGCCTCGAGCTGTGCAATGGCCTGTGAGATGCGCTCTTGTAGTCCTGCCGCTGTCGCCGGCAGAGGGTTGTTGGTAGCGATGTTCCCTTGTATCGACATCTTCTAAGAAGAAGATTGGTTAGGTTAGGTTGTATTTGTTCAGGGAGTGTATATAGTTGTTTAGAGGTCATATGTACATACTCATAATAGATTATCATATCAACAAATCAGGCAATAGCATAATCATAGCATAACCAAGTAATTTGGGAATTATGTTTAATGAGAGCATAGCAAGCAAGCACGTAGCATTATAATTATAGCACACACATATAGATCAACAACGTGCTTAACAAAGACATGGCGACTGAGTTTTCCTTGGTTATTGGCCATAAAGTATTGTCGCATGTTTAATGATGATTGGGCTCTCATTATTCTCCGACCACAATTGTATTGTCTCACAAAATGTATCACATCAAAAGGGACACAGGGTCACCCTACCCTTGTCCAATAAGTATATCAGTGTAAAATTACGTAGTCAGAAGTGGTCTTCAAAAAGTCTCCACAATCTCGGCTTATCATTAGTGTCTTTACCCAATTGTAATGCAATCCGCATAATCCAGAAACCAACTATACTGGTGACTGAGGTGGAGGAGGAAGGAAAAGCAAACTGCTAACATGAGCGAGCTCCTCCCCGAGCTTGTATATACGTCAAAGTAATTAACTGATCTGCCGCTTGACAGTAAAGAAACGAGCATCAAAAACCTGGGAAAGGTGTAATAGCAGCAGGTGAGAGCGCAAAAGGGATCTTTGATAAATGTGGAGGATCAAAGTATACTGGCAATAGGCAGGGTAGAGGACGTGGTGTCAGCTCAAGCTCCAAAACTTTGCGACTCATATCCTCAAACTGTAGCTGATGTTATAGGCGTAATTCACCCCGTGTGTAGCCTCCATAATGTAAGGGTCTAATATCAGCATAGTGTATGATAGGAACCATCGAAATGGCTCGTCCAGCGGTGTAGAGGTGAAAGTAGTAAATGGTGCAGCCTGTGAGGTCGGGGAAAGTGCTGCTGTAGCAAAAGGATCGTCATGCGGGTGCTGACCTGGAGTACTTTTCAGGGGTGCGGGTATGTCCTGAAAGAAAGCGGTAGGCATGTCGGCGCAATGGACGTCGGTTTCCAAAGGAGCAACATCAGCGGGTGCAGGTGCAGGAACAAAAGTCCCCAACAAAAGAGAGGGTCATCAAGTGCAGGTACTAGGTCAGGTATAAGGGGTGCAATGTTTGATAAACCAAAAGAAATAGGCTCATGATCAAGCAAGGGTGCAGGGTTAGCAGGTGCAACATTAAGCTGTCCCAAAAGGAACTGGAGCTGTCTCAGGAGCAGGCTCTGGGTCGTGTGAAGGTGTGGAATTTCGAACAGGTGATAGTGCAGCAGTCATAGCGGTGTCGTCATCTGAGTCAGTATTAGTAAGTTGTAATCCGGCCGTCTGTAAGGCTGCAGATATCACAGACTCAAAGGAGTCTGAAATCGAGTGTATACTAAGAATCAGAGGATAGCTTGTTAACAGGGGTTTCAAGAAGTGAAACTAGTAACAACGTTCTCGTCTAACTTTTTATTATCATGAGCGTCATCAGGAGGACCATCAATAAACATATCATCGTCATCATCAACTACTCGTCGAGTAGCCCACCTTCGAAAGGAATGTCCATGGGAGACGCATTATCGAGGATCGGGGCCATGGTGTGCTCACTATCGGGATGACTAGTGATGAGGTGGTCATGGACTACAACTAGGATGATAAAAGATCCTTATCGGAGAAGCAATCAGCAAGGGTAAATCGTTACCAAAGTCTAGTAGTGCGAACGGTTGGAAGTCGTCCTTGTCCTCGGTCAGCATACCAGGATCACTCTCAATGTCTGACGTAAATATCTCCGGTGCAGGTGCAATCTCATTATCTGTGGCGGTGGCCATAGGGTTATCAATGTCTGATAACTCGCTTCCTAAATAAACTAACATGTGTGCCGGTACATAATAGTTATAGCATGTATATCCATAGTAATCACTAACAATTAGTGTACGCAAACAAGGGTAACTTATCATGTAATCATGTATTCACATTATTCTTCATGAAACTTTCTATCCTTCCCAGTCTCCCAGACTAACCCACCTAGTCCCCCAGACTAACTGTAACGCTCCGCGTTTTCATAACTTCCCTATTTAGAAATCGAATAAAAAAATCTATTTTTAGAAGCTTGGCTCTTTTAAAATTTATAATCTGTTTAGTCATCGAAAAAAAAAAAAAACCTTTTATCTTTAATTTAATTCATTATAAATATGATTATTTATTCTTTTTAAAATTAATTAAACTAACTACTTTTGGTAAAATTAAAACTTTTGTTTTAATCTAGTTAGCCTCGCTAGAATTTAAAGTTAGAAAAAAATACAACTAACCAAGTTAATCTAGCTACTTAATTAACTACTCAAAGCTTAGGGACTAATCGTGTATTTACTTGAAAGTATAACATGGTACCCAAAACCCTAACTATAAACTCACACGCACAGCCGCTCCACATATATCTTCTCTCCTGTTGATCTTGTTGTCTTCTAATACACCCTACCCACACAAAAAGAAAAATGGAGATAAAAGTTCCATAAACCCACACACCCTCAACCGATTAACCCCTCTTTCTCTATCATTTTGACGGTCACCGGAGCCGACTCACGAGACACTCCGACGTCGGTGAACAACCACCCTCCATCGCACACCTCCCTCCCTCCTCTTTCGCGCTGGTGAACGAACGACCGACCACCATCATCGGTGGCGGCGCTCGGTGACGGCAACAGGATCACCACAGCGGCGGCGCTGTGGTGGGTGACATGTAGTTGGTGGTTGTGGTTACGGGCAGCGGCACACGACGGCGGAAAGTGCAGGAACGAAGAGAGAGAATCGGCGGCGGAAACAGCACCGCCGCTCACGGTCGGAGGAGGCTGTTGGTCGACGGCCGGAGTTAACAGCAGCTGCATGGGATCGACTATAACTCGTTCCTTCTTCACTTTTTTTTTTTTCGGTATACATTCCTTTCATTCTCTTCGATTCAGTTTATTTTCATTATTTCTTTTTACATAACAGCTACTGAAATCGGACACAAAATATATAATAAAAATGGTATGTCATGGGTTCTGTTAGTCTGCATTCGTCTGTTTGGTCTTTTATAAACAAGAAAGCTGAATCAAATGAATATGTAATATACCATGAAATTATTCTATTAGTTTGGACTTCTCTAAATGTTGAATAAAAAAAATGGGTAACTGAAGCATTAACTGGCTTCACATAATTGTGCATTTACTCTTTTAATTAAAGAAATTAAAAAGCTACTGATTTGTTTGAATGATGTTGACATGTGTGAGCATGTTTCAACCGAGAAAATGAAAGGAGCAATTAAGTTTGATAATAGTTACATAATCACCCCCTGAACTTATTGATGTTATACAAAATCTTTTACTTAAAGTAATACTGTAACACTTAATTATAACTGATTAGTCATTTAGAAAAATCAGATTTCTTTTTTTATACAAATAAATAAATTAGTCTAGAAGTATATTTTTAAGAATGCTTCTTTTAATTAATCCCTAAAAACCCATCATTGTTTTCTTTAAATTGTTAAGAGTTGTATTTTTTTTTAAAGTTATATTCTTTTCTTTCGTTTCTTTTAATAGTTTTATTTTCTTTAAAGAAATTCACTTTCTTTATTCTTTAACTATAAAATTAGATAAATTATAACCTTTTTTATAACATTAAAGGTTTAGATGAAATACCTAAATAACTAATCTATTTACTCATAAATAATAACTAGATTGCTTATGTTGAATTTTAATATCTAGGGTAATCCTATTGTTCTTTCGGAATTCTTCATCTTTACTCGATTGTTATTTCAAGAAATCTCCATATGCAAAACTGTGAGTATACTCGTATTTTCCCCTTTTTACTTTTACCACTTTTGGGGTGTAACATGTTTATCTATCAACAACTTACACATGAACTTTTGCTTAAACACATGAACATTCTTATTAACATGCTTGTATACGTGATGGCTTGATACTTTAAACTTGGATTAATCTTATGTGTTGAACTTATCATTAACTTGTACGAGCCAAACCGTGACATGTGTAGCGCTATAGGATTAACGACCCGCCGCCCGTAACTTGTGGTTATGTCATGAGCATATTGCGTTTTCTTGGTTTGATATGTTAGACACATACCATGTTTTTATGTTTATCTTGAATCACGTGCTTGCTATGAGGAATTGTTCAAAACTTATCTTTTGATATGTACGTACCAAACTTGTATACTCGCCTTTGCTTTTGCATTGAACTTTATTTTAAACATGTTACAGGTTGAGGATGATGATGCTATGAAATGAAGTAGCGTTGATGCCTAGATACACATATAGACGTTTAGGTCAAATACATTGTGTAAATGCCATATTTGTTGTCGTATTGTTCTTTTTGTATTCAACATGTTGTATCTCAAATTTCATGTATTGTAACAGTTATTTATAAAAGAAATCAATTTATCTTTAAATTCTATTGTCACAATTTAGCGTTATGATGTCTCGAGCAATCTTCACACTTCGTCTCATCCCGATGTTTCCGCCATTGGTTGGGGTGTGACACTAACCCACCTAGTCTCCCAGACTAAACCAACCAGTCTTCCAGACTAAACACCCAGCCTCTCAAACTGAACCACCCAGTCTCTCAGACTAAACCACCTAGTCTCTCAGAATAAAACACCCAGTCTCTCAGACTGAAATACCCAGTCTCTCAGACTGAAACACCCAGTCTCTCAGACTAAAACACCCAGTCTCTCAGACTGAAACCCCCAGTCTCTCAGACTGAAACACCTAGTCTCTCAGACTGAAACAACCAGTCTCTCAGACTGAAACCACCCAGTCTCTCAGACTGAAACACCCAGCCTCTCAGACTGAACTCCCCAGTTTCTCAAACTGTCCCAACCAGTTTCTCAGACTAACTACCCAGCCTCTCAGACTGAACTCCCTAGTCTCTTAGACTAAACTTCCCAGTTTCCCAAACTGAATTTCCCAGCCTCTCAGGCTAAACCTCCCAGTCTCTCAGACTACCCAGTCTCTCAGACTGAATTTCCCAGCTAGTCTCTCAGACTAGCTCCCCAGTCTCTCAGACTAAAATATAAATGAATTCTTTGAAATGTAATTTGTGTCTTTTATTTGTAAAATGTTTGTTTCGTGGATCTGGCCGCTTTGTGTATGCAATGAAAACATGTTTGTAAACACTTTCATGAGAGCCCTAATGATCGTAGTCTAGACTCGAGAAAGAATCCTAGTTCGCTACGATCGAAGCTCTGATACCAAGCTGTCACACCCTGACTTTTGCGGAAGCGTGATTATGGTGTGACTTTCTTAATATCATCGCATTCAATCATAACATCAACTATATGATAAAAACCATAGGTTTGTCATCCATTAAATAAGTTTAAAACATAACAACATTGCAGACTTCAAATTCAAGTTTTACAAACCGTACAAATTGTTTATGAGTTCATTAAGGACTCGTCAAAAGATATTGAATAACACCAAGGTTTGGATGACGTGTCTCGTCCAGGAATAAGACACATTAACCAAATCAAAGACCATGGATGACAGCTTTATTCTTAACGCAGCATAAAAACTCCCAACGCCCGCCAGATCCACTTATAAATTCCCTGAAATACATGTAGTGTGAAAAACATCAACAAAAGTTGTTCATGGGTTCGTTTCTGTGTATGTATAAGCCTTTGAAACATTGTAAGTATGTATGTAAGTCCCTGGTATGTAGCAATAAGGAAAAAGAGATCGCCACTGGGTTGCAAAGCCAATGATATGTGTGAAGTGATGCAGGAAGACTCAAACCTAGCAGATTTCGCACCGGGCTTCTGGCTGTAAGACACAGTAACCACATGGTCCACTCAGCGGACTTAGGGGTGGGGCTTGCTACACCTAAATAGATCTATCACTCATGCCCCTCGGTCCTACAATGAGGATTGATGGCCTTAATCGCCCTACCCATTCACTTGATCTAGTAGTAACCCTCCTTAGCTAACCATACCATGTATAAAACATCTGTAATAATTGTAACATGTATTTCACCCCCGAAGTATAAAACCGAAAACAGTTAAAAGAAAAGGGGGACATGAACTCACAGTATTACGTCTTCTATGCTCGTAACTCGAACCCTATCAGCAACCACGACTACCTAAAGTGTACTAACGTCTATTAGACGAACGGGCCGTGCCTTGCCTTGCCTTTGTATTTACGTTTTTGAGTTACGTTCCTTTTACGTCTCCAATATTATTCCAAGTTATAATTACTTGTTAAAATAATGATTATTTTAACTTTAAATTATATTCTAATTGTGGAATAATTGTTATACAATATTTTGTTACAATACTTCTCAAGTATTTGTATTCGTATTTCCTTCCCAAGGATGGGGTACCTCATACACGCGTTTTCGTATTCTTATGTTCGTATAACTTGCCATGTATTGGCGTCGTATTCCGGTGTAGTATTCCAAATAAAAATATGCCAATATATTCTCAATACATTACTCCAAAACAATGTATTTTCAAGTCTCACTTGGAAAATATATATAAACTTATTTTGTCCAAATTAATGCATTTCAAGAAAATATATATTTTTCCCAAAAATCATACATCTTCTAAATATTCAAGAAAATACATTTTCACTTCCTAAAAACAATATATTTTCTCCTTGTTGAAAATATGATATAACTTAGTAATATTTACAAAAATCATATTTTCACTTCTTTTGTATCCAAAATAATATTCACCAAAGATGTATTTACAACGGTACATCCCGGAATATTTTGTAAGTTACGTTCTATCGTTCGGTTCCACAATATTATGTGTGTAACTTATATATATATTCCTGCGTGATTTTTGGTATTATCTTGGATGGTAAGTTCTTGGTATTTTGTTAAGTCATATTATTTTACCCTTAAATAATATAACTATTTCACAACGTATACAAATATTCACACAAGTGTCTTTTACATATATATATTCTAAACATGGGTGGGAGTTGGCTACAAAGTCCATTTTTCCTACAAAGTGTAAAAAGTCATAAAACACCATAATGTCAACCATAAAACACACTCAAAATCCACAAATAACATAGTGGAGATTACTAAAACACCATATTTGTGGGTTTTGTGTTATGTTTTGGATGATTAGGCTTTGATTATCGAATGACTAACATTAGTGTGTTTTATGTTGATTATCATGTTGTGTTTTATATTCATAGTTCTACGATGGTGTGTTTGAAGTTTTTAAGGACTCTTAGGGTTTAGATATTGTGTTTTAGTGATCTTCACTATGTTATTTGTCGGCCTGAGTGTGTTTTATGGCTGAAATTGTGGTGTTTTATGACTTTGTACACTTTGTAGGAAAAATAGACTTTGTTGCCGAACCCCACCCTTCTAAACATATATATTCACCCATCTTTATTCATAAAAACCAACCTCCAATACTTGTATTTTTGTTACAAAGATTATGGCAAAGTTTATATTTGAAGACCATTGTTAAAATACACTAGTAAATACTTGTCTAGAAAATATTTTCTAAGTGTTGCATTTTTAGAAAATTTCGCCATAGTTTCCTTTGAAAATGGAGGTGTCCATGCTATTTAAGCATATCATTTTCTTTTCAAAAATCAACACACAATAATCAACAATCAACCTTTAAACAACTTATACTTGCCAAGTGCAAAAACTATGCAATTTATATAACAACATAAACTTGATCTTTTCAGAAAAACTTGTAGTAACTTGGTAAAGTGTTTAGTGGGTTTAGTTACCCCTTTAAAGTGTGTTTATTCCTTTAAAAATCTCATTCATAAAGAAACTAGGTGTTTACAACTTGTAAACATATTCTACAAAAATGTTTATTTATTAGATCTTCTTGTTTCATAAGTGTTTATACACTTGTCTTTCCACTAAAAATAGTGCAAGTTTAGTAAAAACCAAGATCTTCTAAAAATCACCTTTTTAAACTTGGTTCTTTTAGAAAATAATGCACAAATCTTGGATTCATAAGATTACTAGATTACTTTGACTATTATTTTACAAGAAATCATTTTATTTCCAAGTTCGTGTTTTCACAAGAAGGTGATCATCCTATGTTGTTACATAATCACCCTCCCACTTGCTAGATTATGTGTTTAATCACCATCTAGCAAGCTCCATGTGATGATTGACATCATCGTCTCAAGAAATCAACAACAAGTATCAAACATATACTTAAACAACATCATTTCATCCATATTTCATCATATGTTACACTTTTGTTTAAGATTCATGTTTATGTCTTTTAACGTTCTTGATATTTAACAACATACTACATATTTTAACCAATCAAAAATATAAGTAACAAAGGTTACAAGGATCTTACTACTAGCTCTAAGCTAGGGAAGAAACAAGATGAAAATGGAGTGGATAAAAGCAATTTATGGAGGTCCTTCAAGATCCAAGAGTTCCAAGCTTCATAAATCACCCTTGAACACCTTTGTGAGTATGTAGATTGACTGAAACTTGAATGATGATGATGGTGGTGTGGAGGTGGGTTCACGGCCGAGAGGTAGAAGGGAGGAAAGAGTGAGTTGTGGTGAAGATGAAGTGCTTTGGTTTATATAATCTATCAATACAAGATCTTCATGAATCTTCCATATCTAATAATATATAGGTGAATCAAATAATATCAAATAATATCTAATAAAATCAACCAAAGATCTTGATGGTGGGGGCCACATGGTGACCGTAAGTATGGAGGGGGGGGGGTCTTGTGTAAATTGTAATGATAACTTAGATAATAGTTGGATGTTAAGTGTAATATCTAGTGTTTCAAGTGTATGATGCATTATATAGTGTGTTAGGGTGTTTGGGGATCATAACTAGTTCAAAAATAATAAAACAATGTTTCTAGTAAAATTTTGGTGTTCCGGGTAATGTCCGGTTGTTCGGTTTGATACCGGTTCGTTAAAGTGTCAAGCTATTCCGTTTAATGATCTTTATGTTGCTTTTTGTGACACTTTTAATTCCCAACACTTAGGAAAGCATTCAGGACCATTTAGTCAATTTTCTGCATAATACTAGTATGTTAAAAAGCTGAATTTTGCTTAAAAATGCGGAATTCTGCACTATAAGTGGGTTTTAGGCACTTTCCGGCACTCAAACTATCACCTAGTGACGCAGTTTTATGGTCCTTACTTCTCTACACTCCATACTAGTGTAGTACCTTGTCTCTGGCCCATACTGGGTCTTTAAACACTGTCTGTCTATGTACTGAACATCGTCAGCATTTTCTGAGTTATCCGCTCACTGTGCTAACCGTGCTTTGTGCATCGTTTATGTCACTAAAGTTTGTATGTGATAAATGGTGCAACAGTATGAAATGTGATGCACATGTATGTATGATACCGGAATCAGAAAACAGTTTAAGTCATCAGTTGTAGTTAAGCACAGTCATTAAGCATAAATCAATATTAATTAATTGTACGGATGCATGCAAATTTGACGGTTGTCACAATCAAAATACATAAAATATATCTTGCTTAGCCACTTATTTGGACACTATTATTAGTATGTGTTTTTCATAAGTGTTAAACACTCATTAGAAGTCCAAAAATATGGAATCTAAGACTAAGACATTTCCCACTTTAATACATAACATTCAACCATGGATTGGTTTATATTATGGTTTGGTTTTTGGGATACGTATTATATATGATTTATTATATGTATGGTCAAGTATTTTTCAAGCATTAGAGGTAGGATAATCCACTAACATCAAGAGTTTCACCATTCCACAAAATCACCAACATAGTTGATGATTTGAATGGTCATGAATACAAGAAATGGAACACATAAGTCAACTATCTATTTTGCTAAGTAATCAAGTGAGGTATAACTTAACATGAGTGCTTCCAACATTGCAAGTTTGGAGACTTGTTGTGGTTTCACTCACATTGTTATTTAAGGCTTACTTAGAGGCTTACAAGAACATAAAATGGAGGTATATGAACCTCAAGTTTCTAGAACATAACCTCAACACAAGCCCTTCAACATAGAAGTTAGTTGGTGACTTGGTTTGTTATGCAAAAGTTCCAAAAAAAAAGTTAAGAAAAACAAGTATGAAAAATTTACTAAAGATCCTAACTTAGACCTAAAAAATGGTGGTTTACCATCTTTATTTACCTTGGTAAACAAGAGGTAATACTCCTAGAGGTTTTCCAAGTGTAGGGAAGAAGGAAATAATAAGGAAAAGTGCAAGAAAATGACCAAAACTCACTGTTTTGGACTTAGAACTTTCTGCCCAAAGTTGAAGTTCTTAGAGATTTGAGTGTGTTTGGAAGTGATTTGGAGGTAGTGAAAGTGTTTAGGAGATGTTAGGGGTTGATATTTATTATGGGGATTAGGTTTTGGGGTGTTAATGAAAGTGGTTTGTGACAACTGCCAAATTTGCATGTATCCGTACAATTATTAGACAATGATTAATGCTTCATGACTGTACTGATTTACAATTTATGACATGAATTGCTTTCTAATTATTGTTATCATACATACATGTGCATCATATACTACAAATGTCATATTATTAATGCATGCAAACTTTATTGATTCAAATGATGCACGAAACACAGCTAGCACAGTTATCAGACAAATCAGAAAAATACTAACGGAGTTCAGTACATAGATAGACATTGTATTGAGACACAGAATGAGCCAGAAACCAAGTATTACACTAGTATAGTGTGTAGGGAAGTAAGGATCACAAAACTGCCTTCCTAGAGATAGCTTAAGTGCCGGAAAGTGCCTAAAACTCACATAAACTGCAGAATTCTGCAGAAATCAGCAAATTCAGCATTTAAACAGTCTAATATCATGCAGAAATATGGTTAAATGATCCTGAATGCTTTTCTAAGTGTCGGGAATAAAAAATGTCACAAAAGGTAACATAAAGCACACAAAACTGCGTAGTTTAACACCTTAACGAAACTGGTAACCAACCGAACAACCGAACACTACCCGAAACACCAAATTTTCACTAGAAGCATTGTTTTAGCATAACCAAGCTAGTTATGGTCCCCGAACATCATAACACACTTTATAATATCTAGTAACTAACTAACCTAACTAGATACTTGATTTTTAACCAACTAAACTAACTATTGGTTATCACCTAGCCTAAGACCCCCCCCCCCCCCCTCTATAATTGGCCAACATCATGGCCCCACTTGTGATTTTATTTTGTTATTATAATAGATCATGTTCCTTCTTTAAAAACATAAAAACCAATGGAAAATGTGAGTTGGTGTGTTATAAGAATAACCAAAGATCATAACCACTTTCATTTCAGCATAAACAAACCATCACACTCATCTTCTTCCCTCCCCTCCCTACCTTCGACCGTAACCCACTCACCCACATCCACCATCATTCAATCTTAATCCATTCATTCCATACATATACAAAGGTGTAAGAAGGTGTATGAGGAAGCTTGGAGCTCTTGGAATTTGAAAGACCACTCACACAAGCTTTTATCCACTTCATTTTCATCTAGTGATCATCCCTAGCCTTGAGCTAGTAGTAAGATCATTCTACTCTTCATTTTACATCTTGTTTTGGTTGATAAAAGATTATACAAGTTGTTAATCATAAAGAACACCATGAATTATGAACATGAAACTATAACATAAGACTAAATAGATAAGAAATCATGATGTTTATGTGTTGTTATGCTTGTTGATTGTTGATTGTTCATGTTATTGATGTAGATCATCATGTGATCTTGCTAGATAGTGATTAAAGACATAATCTAGCAAGATGAGAGGATGATTATGTTAAGATCAAAGTACTCATCCATATGTAAATCATGAACTTGAAAGTATGAATTGTTTTTCTTGTAAAGTGATGATAAAAGTGAGTATAAAATCTTGTAAATCTATGATTTCAAGAATGATTTTTCAAGAAATCAAGTTAAAAATACAAAGTTTACTTAATCTTGGTTCTTAAAGAGATTAACCACATTTTTAGTGGTTAAACAAGTGTAGAAATACATATGTAACAAGAAAAACTCAAAAAGAAACATTTTTAGAAAAATGATTTACAAGTTGTGAGGAACTAATTTCTTTAATAATGAAGTTTTCAACTAAACAATCACACTTTAAAGGTTAACTAGGCTTACTAAGCACACTAGTAAGTTACTACACATTTTTGTAAATTTTCAAGTTCATGAAGTAGTAATTTATGCTTGATTTTGGCAAATTGGTAAGTGTAGATTGATTTGTTGTTGATTGTGTTGATTTATAAAAGAAAATGATATGCTTTGAAAGCATGGAAACCTCCATTTTTAGGGGAAACTATGGCAAAATTTTTCTACAAATTAAATACTTAGAAAAATATTTTTTAACAAATATTTACAACTATATTTTAAACCATGAATTTTCATATAAAGGTTGCCATAATTTTTGTTACAATGTTATAAATATTGGAGGTTGATTTTTGTAAATAAAAGTGACTAAATATGTATTTAGGAAAATATATATTTAGATATCACCATGTGTGTGATTATTTGTATATTATGTGTATTAGTTATATTATTTTAGGACTTGAAATAATATAACTCACCAAAATACTAAGAAATTACAATCCAAAATATTACCAAAATTCCAAGAAATAAACATACAATTTCTACCCAAAATATTGGAGAAACCAAACAAGGAATATAACTTACAAAATATTCCGGAAAGTTAACTCATAAGTATATTTTGGTAATTAGTATTTTGGACACCAAGAGAACGAAAATGTGATTTTTATAATTACTACAAAAATATATCATATTTTTGTCAAGGAGAAAATATATTACTTTTGGAAAAGAAAACATATATATTTTTCTTGAAATTATTAGAAGATATATTATTTTTGGGAGAAAATATATATTTTCATGAATAAACATGAACTACACTATTTTTGGGTGAAAAAAATAAGTTTATATATATTTTCCAAGTTAAACTTGAAAATATATTGTTTTTGAGACTCATATGAAAGTTATAAATATTTTTGCCAAAGAAGAATTATAAGTAATTTCTCTATGTAATATTTCTTAAAATAATATTTTTTTGGAAATATATATTGATGTATTTTTATTAGAAATATTATTCTGGAAAAGTAATACAAAGATTAAGTTTAAGGATACTTAATAAACACAATGGAAATACGTATTCTCGTGCGTATAAATACACACCTGAATACGCCACCGATACTTGGCAGAAATATACAAGGATAAGAATACGAATACTAAAACACCCATCCTTGGGAAATATTCATGTACAAATACATAAGTGTGACAAGTTAAAATATATTATTTTAACTAATATTCCAAAATGAAGTAAATATAATTTACGTTAAAATATTTATTATTTTAACAAATAATTATATAACTTGGTATAATATTAAGGACATAAAGGAACGTAACTCAAAGACACTAATTAATACTAAGTCAAGGCACGACCCGCTCGTCTAATAAACCGTAGTACGTTGTAGGTAGTCGTGTACACCAGAAGAAGCTTTGAGTTACACTCGGATACGAATAACGCAGGATTGTGAGTTCATGTCCCCCTTTTCTTTTAACTGTTTTTGTTTTATAACTTCGGGGGTGAAGTACATGTACAAAATGTTTACAAACGATTACAATTGGTATGGTTAGCTAAGGAATGTACTGTTAGATCATGTGAATGGGTAGGCGCACTCTTAAGACCATTAATCCTCGTATTTGGACCGAGGGGCATGAGTGATAGATCTATTTGGGTGTAGCGAGCCCACACCCATGTGGACCGGGGTTTGGCCCATGAGGTGACTATGTCTTACAGTCGGAGGCCCGGTGCAAAATTTGCTAGGTTTGAGCCTTCCTACGCCGTTGCACACATATTAATGTATTAGCTACACATTAATTGATTTGTTTCCTTGTTTGCTTTCATACCGGGGTTTACAAAACATACATACTTGCTTATAATGATTACAAAGTTATCCGAGCTCACACACTAAACACATGAACTCGCTCAACTTTTGTTGATGTTTTCAAACTACATGTATGTCAGGAAACTAAGTATGGATCTGGCGGGCGTTGAAGTTTTCAAATGTTGTTTGGAATAAAAGATGTCATCCGGTGTCGAATGGTTTGGAGTGTGTATCCTATCCTGCATAGGACACATATTTCAAAGCCTAGTTTTCATTAGTGTCTTTTGTGAAGTCCTTGTGGAACTTAAAACTTGTTGGTGTTGTATTCTGAACACGAAGTCAGTGTTTTGGGATTTAAAACAATGTTGCATGTAATGATTTTAAAATTATCTATGCATGAACATCTTGGTCTTATCATATAGTTGTTTGTTATGGTTGAGTGCAATGATATTAAACAAGTCACACATAATCACGCTTCCGCAAAAGTCAGGGTGTGACATGGTTGGGGTTAAAAGGTGTGACAACTGTCAAAATTTCTGGTATCCGTACAACTATTTAACCATGATTAGTGCTTAATAACTGTGCTGAATCACAATTAACTGCTTACTAATTATTGCCATATACATACATGTGCATCACATATTTCTTAATGTCATATCATTATTGCATGAAAACTTATTTGACTCAAATGATGCACGAAACACAGTTAGCACAATTATCAGAAAAATAAGGAAAATGCTGACAGAACTCAGAACATAGACAGACAGTGCATTGAGACACAGAATAAGCCAGAAACCAATTATTACACTAGTATAGTGTGTAGGAAAGTAAGGATCACAAAACTGCCTTCCTAGAGATAGTCTAAGTGCCGGAAAGTGCCTAAAACTCACTTAAAGTGCTGAATTCAGCAAAATTCAGCAAAATTCAGCAATAATCAGCATTTAAACACACTTATATCATGCAGAAATATGGTTAAATGGTCTCGAATGCTTTCCTAAGTGTCGGGAATCAAAACTGTCATAAAAGGGTACACAAAGCACACTAAACTGCGTAGTTTAGCACCTTAACGAACCGGTAACCAACCGAACAACCGGACACTACCCGAAACACCAAATTTACACTAGAAGCACTGTTCTAACATTTCCAAGCTAGTGATGGTCCCCGAACATCATAACACCTCCTAAAATATCTAGTAACTAAATCTTCTAACTAATATTTGATTTTTAAACATAATGTAACCAACTTAGTTTAAACCTATGTCTAGACCCCCCCCCCCCATATCTACGGCCCCAACAAGGGCCCCACTTTGTTGATTTGTTTCAATATTATAATAGATATGTTTATGCTTTCCTAAACATGGAAACCAAGAGTTAAACACTTAGCATGGATTATAAGTAAGCTTACAAGTTCTAACCTCATTCTTACACACACTCAAAACACACACGTCTTTCTTCTTCTTCCCCTTGTGCTCTCGGCCGACCTCAACCCCACATACCACCACCATCATTCATCCATTCTCATACAATCCAAGCATATACAAGTGTGTTAGAGGTCACATAAAGGAGCTAGGAGCTTACGGAAGTTCAAGGACCTTGTACATTTGTTTTTACCCATTTGTTTTCTTCACTTGATCATCCCTAGCCTTGTGCTAGTGGTAAGAACCTTGATCTTGCTATTTTACTTCTATTTTAAGTGGTTAAAAGATGTTACATAATGTTGATCATGAAGAACACTAAGAATCACAAGAAGTAAACTTGAACATAAGCTTAAAATATGAAGAAATCTTGATGAATATGAGTTGTTATGCTTGATGATTGTTGATTACTTGTGAAAATGATGTTGAACATCATATGATCTTGCTAGATCATGATTAAGAACATAATCGAGCAAGATGACAGGATGAACTTGATGAAAGTTAATGGATCATCCTCATGAGAAGCATGAACTTGAAAGAATACATTGATTTCTTAAAAAATAATGATCAAAGTAAGTTGTGATACTTGTAGATCTAGAAATTTTATGGATGATTTCTAAAGAAACCAAGTTAAAAATATAAGTTTTATTAAATCTTGGTTCTTACATAAATAAACCCTATTTTTAAAAGGATTAACAAGTGTAGAAGTATGTGTGTAACAAGAAGAATTCATAAAGAAACACTTTTAGAAAACATGATCATAAGTTGGAAAGATCAATCTTCTTTAAAAATGAAGTTTTTTAAAGAATCAATCACACTTTAGAATGTAACAAGGCTTACTAAGAACACTAGTAAGTTACTACAAATTTTTACGAATATTCAAGTTCATGGAGTATTAGATTATGCTTGTTTGTGGCAAGATTGGTTATTATTGATTATTGGTTGATTGTGTTGATTTTTACAAAAGAAAATGATATGCTTGAAAGCATGGAAACCTCCATTTTTAGGGGAAACTATGGCAAAAATTTTCTACAAATTAAACACTTAGAAAAATATTTCCAAACAAATATTTACATATGTATTTTAAACCATGAATTTCTCACATAAACTTTGCCATAATTTTTGTTACAAAAATATACATATTGGAGGTTTGTTTTCACAAATAAAAGCGACTAAATATGTATTTAGGAAAATATATATTTAGAAGTCACCATGTGTTTGATTATTTGTATATCATGTGTATTAGTTATATTATTTTAGGACTTGAAATAATATAACTCACTAAAAATACCTAAAATTACAATCCAAAATATTACCGAAATTCCAAGAATATGAACACACACATTTACACAAAATATTGGGGAAACCGAACTATGATATAAGACTTATAAAATATTCCGGAAAATTGATTCACAAGTATATTTTGATAAATAATATTTTGGACACCAAGTGAATAAAAATATGATTTTTACAATTATTACAAAGTTATATCATATTTTTTACAAGAAGAAAATATATTATTTTGGGTGAATAAAATATGTATTTTCTTGGAACTATTGGAAGATATATTATTTGAAAGAAATATATATTTTCTCAAACAAAAACGGAATATAGCATTTTGGAGAAAAATAAGTTTATATATATTTTCTAAGTTAGACTTGAAAATATATTATTTTTGGAACTTATATGAAAATACAAATATTTTTGCCAAGGGAAAAATTATTTCCAAGTAATATTTTTAAAATATATATTTTGGAAATATATATGGACTTTTATTAAGGATATTATTCCGGAAAGGATAATATAATATTAAGTATAAGAATACTTAATGAATACAAAAAATACGTATTCTCATACGTATAGTTATATACCGGAATACGACCCCAATACATGGCAAAAATATACACTTACAAGAATACGATTACACCCATCCTTGGGAAGGATATACAAGTATAATTACGTGAAAGGTGTCAAGTAAATATATATATTGTTTTAATAATTATTCCAAAATTTATTAAATATAATTTAAGTTAAAATATTTATTATTTTAAAAATAATCATATAACTTGAAATAATATCGAAGACACGAAGAACGTAACTCAAAGACACTAACTAATACTAAATCAAGGCACGGCCCGTTCGTCTAATAGATCATAGTACGTTGTAGGTAGTCGTGTTTTATCCGAAGAAGCTTGAGTTACAGTGATTGAAGACGCAAGACTATGAGTTCATGTCCCTCTTTTCTTTAAAATGTTTTGTTTTATAACTTCGGGGGTGAAGTACATGTTACAAAATGATTACGAACAATTACAAATGGTATGGTTAGCTATGGAAAGTACAGTAGATCGTGTGAATGGGTAGGCGCACTCCTAAGACCATTAATCCTCGTGTTAGGACCGAGGGGCATGAGTGATAGATCTATTTGGGTGTAGCGAGCCCATACCTATGTGGACCAGGGTGGCCCATGAGGTGACTATGTCTTACAGCCGGAGGCCCGGTACAAAATCTGCTAGGTTTGAGCCTTCCTATGCCGTTGCACACATGTTAATGGCCTTGCAAACCATTAATTGATCCGTTTCCTTGTTTTGCTTACATACCAGGATTTACAACACATACATACATATAATGATTACAAGGTTTTATTCATACACACAAACAAACACATGAACTCGCTCAACTTTTGTTGATGTTTTCAAAATACATGTATTTCACGGAATTAAAAGTGGATCTGGCGGGCGTTGGATGTTTCAAGTTGCGTTAAGAATAAAGGATGTCATCCGTTGTCCTATGGTTTGGTTAGTGTGTCTTATTCCTGGACGAGACACATCTTCCAAAGCCTGATTTTATTTAGAGTCTTTTGATGAGTCCTTAGGGAACTCTAAACAATTCGTATGGTTTGTAAAATTTGAATTTGAAGTCTATGTTTAAACAATGATGTTTGTGATGTTTTTAAACTTAATTAATGGATGACCATCCATGGTTTTATCATATAGTTGTTGTTATGATTGAATGCAATGATATTAAGCAAGTCACACATAATCACGCTTCCGCAAAAGTCAGGGTGTGACAGTTTGGTATCAGAGCTTCGGTTGTAACGAACTAGGATTCCTTCTCGAGTCTAGACTACAATCAGTAGGGCTCTCACAAAAATATTTTTACAACATGTTTTCATTGCATACACGAAACGCCCAGATTCAGGAAAAACAAACATTTTTACAAACGAAGAGACACGAAACACATTCCAAGGTTTATGTTGTGGTTCAGTCTAAGAGACTGTGTGGTTCAGTCTGGGAGACTGTGTGGGTTAGTCTGGGAGACTAGGTAGTTCAGTCTGGGAGACTATGTGGGTTAGTCTGGGAGACTAGGTAGTTCAGTCTGGGAGACTGGGTGGGTTAGTCTGGGAGACTAGGAAGGATACATGGTTACATGATTGCATTATCATTGATTACATGCTTAATAGTTGAAATATGTGCATATGTGGTGATTGTTATGTTACAGGCGGTATGTCATCGTCTGAGAGTGGATTGTCTGACACTGATGACCCCATGGCTATTGTTTCCGACGATGAGATCGTCCCTGAGCCAGAGATCTTTACTTCCGATACAGAGAGTGACCCGGAGATGATGTCCGACGATGATGACGATTTTCAGCCATTTGCGCTGCCCGATTTTGGAGATGATCCACTGCTTGCTGACGGTATCCTGGACGAGGATCCATTTGTTATTCCCATTCTTGTCCACGATCATCTTATCATCGGTCATCCCGATGGTGAGCACGTTGTGGCACCGATCCTAGCTCCTGTTCCCTTAGTGGTCATTCCTCCTGAGGATTGGCCATTCGATGATCTGTTTGACGATGATTTTGATCTGTTTATTGATGGTCCTCCCGATGACGCTCATGGTGATGGAGAGCTCGATAAGGACGTTGTTGATATTCCACTTCTGGGGATTCCCGTTATTGAGATTTCTTCTGATTCTAGCTTACACTCTGTCTTAGATTCCTTTGAGTCTGTGACGTCTTCAGCATTGCAGGCAGTTGGTTTGCGACGTTACGCTACTGATTCTGAGGACGATACAGCCATGTCAGCTGCACCGTCTCCTCCACATGATTTTGAGCCTGGACTTGAGCCCGACTTTGTTCCTGTTGATCAGCCCGATGCTGCACCTGCTGATCCTGAGCCGATACCTGCTCCTGAGCCTTTCCCTGATCACGACCCTATTCCTTTTGGCAGACCTGACATTGCACCTCTCATACCTAATCCAGTTCCTGCACCCGCTGGCCATCCTATTATTGAGCCAGTCACTCCTCCACTTGCACCTACACCTGCTGATGTTGCTCCTTTTCACCCAGAGACTCTCCTGGGGAGGGCACTTCAGGAGTCTGATGTACACCGTGTCGACCTGTCTTTTGTTTTCTTGCAGGATATACCCGTACCCCATCGAAGGGAAGGCACTTCTAGCCAGCAGCCTAGCCATGACCCTCATATTTCAGCAGCTTTCCCTCACATGCCTCAGTCTGTACCTTCTGCTCATTTTACTTCTTCACCACTTGACGAGCCACTTAGATGGTTCCCACCTTACACCATGTCGATTTCTGATCCCTACCATCCCTCACATTTTACTGGTTATACACGGGATGAGTTACTTCTATCATTGCAGCTCCATTATGAGATCATGAGTCGCAGGATTTTAGAGCTTGAGATGACACCGCGTCCTTTGCCGTGTCCGTGTCAGCCTGCATTTGTTCCTCATTCATCACCATCCCCATTTTCACATCCTCCTGCACCGCTTACTCCATTTCCTGAGTTTGATACTCGATTTCTTACCGTTGAGCAGCAGATCAGTTATCTGTTGCGTCATGTTTATGATCTTGAGGAGGAGCTTGCGGATGTGCGCAACTTGCTTTTTGTTCCTCCACTTCCTCCTCCACCACCATCAGCATAGCGGGTTTTTGGTTTTATGTAGGTAGCTACTTTTGATGAGAGCACCGCTATTGAGCTGAGTTAGTGAAGCCTTTTGGAGATCACCTTTTTGATCGTGTGACTGTTATAGACTGATAGACATTTTGGACAAGGGTAGTGTGACCCTGTGTTCCCTTTTGATACGATACTTTTGTAAAACATGTAATAATATTGGTGGTCGATGATTAATGAAAGCTCAATCGTAATGTTCTCATTAAATACGTTATTAAATTTACTTGCTTGTGCTATGATTGTGATGATTACATGCTTACTTGTTATGGTAAACACTATTATATACGTACTAATTATTACACGAATAAGGCCTGACCTATACAATCTTCTTTATAGAAGATGCCTCCTCGAAGGAACAATCAATTGCCCACAACAGAGGCAGAACTGCATGAACGGATTTCACAGGCAATCGCAAAACATGAGGCCTTATGCTCTGAACACAGCGGAGGTACCTCAGGAAATAACCCACCTCACGGTAATGTTTAAGTCACTTAAGACACATTACGATACGTTTGGACATTCCGTGTGCGCTTGCTAATGCTTACTGTGAATGATGTTGCTGGTATAGGCTGTACTTACAAGTAGTTCCTTGACTGTAAACCTCTGAACTTTGACGGCGCTGGAGGTGCTGTAGCTTTCGTTAGATGGGCTGAGAAAACAGATTATGTGCTGCGAATGAGCAAGTGTGTGCCTGAGCACCAGGTCACTTACATTTCTGGATTGTTTCTTGATGGAGCTCTATCATGGTGGAACCTCCAGGTTCAGACTCTAGGTGAAGAAGCAGCGTATGGTATGACCTGGGATGAGATGAAAGAACTGATGCGCAAGAAGTACTGCTCGAGAGCTGAAATTCAGAAGTTGGAAACCGAATTCTGGAATCTGAAAATGGATGGACCTAAGATTGCTGAGTACGTATAGAGATTTCATGACCTGTCTCGTGTTGTCCCCTACATGGTAGAGCCGGAATTCAAGCGAGTTGAACGCTTCATTTGGGGATTGGCACCCCAAATTATGAGCATGGTGACTACTTCCAGGCCCCCAACGATCACCGAAGCCATTGATTTGAGCGTGGCACTGACAGAGGAAGCAATTAGATTGAACAAGTTTTCGATCTCTGAGGGAAAGAAGAAGGAGACACATGTTGAGTCATCAGGAGAGAACAAAAGGAAGTTCTCAAACTTCAAGAAGGGTACCCAAGGAAACAACAGTGGTAACAAGAAGAGAGATGCGAATCCACCAGCCGAGGTTAAGACCGGTGCTGCTACAGGTGCTGAGATTAGAGGAAAAGGATATATGGGCACCTTGCCCAAATGTGATTTGTGTCAGTTTCATCACACTGGACGATGCAGAGCTGGAAAGTGTGAAACGTGCGGAAAAGTTGGCCATGCCAAGGAGACATGCTGGTATGGAGCCGGTCGTGGGAATGGTGGCCAGAGAGGTAATGGCAATGGCTATGGTAACCGTGGCGGAAACGGTAATGGGAATAGGAATAAGCAGGGAGGTAATGGAAATCGTGGTGGTAATGGAAATCAAGGTGGTAACGAAAACCGCGGAGGAAACAACAATCAAGAAAGACACAACCAAAACAACAATCAGGGCGGTACGGGAAACAAACAAGGTTGCTTTAGCTGTGGTGATGTTGGGCATTTCAAGAGAGATTGCTCAAAGAACAATCAAGCCCAAGGAAGAGTTTTCAACATTGGAGCTAGGGAAGCTCGCCAGGATCTGAACGTAGTTACGGGTACGTTCCCTATCAACCAACATTTTGCATCTGTACTATTTGATATTGGTGCCGACTATAGCTTCGTATCCCTAGAATTTAAGAATATACTTGGGTTAGTTGCCAGTAAGTTAGATATCACGTACTTGATAGAACTAGCTAATGGGAAGCTAGTAGAGGCAAGCGAAGTGATTAGAGGCTGTGTAATAGAGCTGGGAGAGCATGAGTTTACGCTTGATCTTCTGCCAGTCGAGTTGGGAATTTTGACGTGGTAGTTGGAATGGATTAGTTATCAAGTAACCAAGCTGAGATCGTATGTCATGAGAAGATCATCCGAATCCCGATGATGAATGGAGAGACGATTGTAGTGCACGGAGAAAAGCATGATACGCCTCTAAGAATTATCAGTTGTTTGAAGGCCCGAAAGTTTTTACAGAAAGGATGTGTTGCCTTTTTGGCTCACATTGTTGATAAAGAAGCCGAAGAGCCAAAGCTGGAAGATATCCCTGTGGTAAGGGAATATCCTGAAGTCTTCCCCGAAGACTTGCTAGGATTGCCGCCTCAACGACAATTCGAATTCCATATTGATTTAGTTCCAGGCGCCGTGCCTGTAGCTAAGGCACCTTATCGACTTGCGCCTTTCGAGATGCAAGAGTTGTCGACGCAGCTTCAGCAGCTTCTGGACAAGGGATTCATTAGACCAAGCTTCTCGCCTTGGGGAGCTCCAGTTCTGTTTGTCAAGAAGAAGGACGGCAGTTTTCGTATGTGCATTGACTACCGAAAGCTAAACAAGTTGACCATCAAGAATCGGTATCCTTTGCCGAGAATTGATGATCTCTTCGTTTAACTTCAAGATTCCAGTTATTACTCCAAGATCGATCTTCGGTCAGGTTATCACCAGCTGAGGATTCAAGAAGAGAGTATACCGAAGACTGCCTTTAGAACTCGTTATGGACATTATGAGTTTCTAGTAATGCCGTTTGGTTTGACAAACGCGCCGGCAGTATTTATGGATTTGATGAACCGAGTTTGCAAGCCATATCTCGATAAATTCGTGATTGTATTTATCGATGATATTTTGATCTATTCACGGACAAAGGAAGAGCATGAGCAACACCTTAGAACCATTTTAGAGCTACTCAAGAAGGAGAAACTGTATGCTAAGTTCTCGAAGTGCGAGTTTTGGTTGCGTGAGGTACAGTTCCTTGGTCATGTAGTGAATGAAAGATGGAATCCATGTGGATCCCACCAAGATCGAGGCGATTAAGAATTGGGAAACTCCGAAGACGCCAACCGAGATCCGTCAGTTTTTGGGTTTAGCAAGGTACTATCGCTGATTCATTGAAGATTTTTCTAAAATCGCTCAACCGCTGACCTCTCTTACTCAAAAGGACAAGAAGTATGAGTGGGGAGATAAACAAGAAGAGGCTTTTCAGTTGCTCAAAAATAAGCTTTGCGATGCACCTATTTTATCCCTACCAGAAGGCACCGATGACTTTGTGGTATACTGTGACGCCTCGCGTCAGGGATTGGGCTGTGTGCTGATGCAGCGACAGAAGGTTATCGCTTATGCTTTGCGCCAGTTAAAAGTTCATGAGAAAAATTACACCACACATGATTTGGAATTAGGCGCAGTGGTGTTTGCTTTGAAGATTTGGCGGCATTACCTTTATGGTACCTGATGCACGATCTTTACCGATCATAAGAGTCTCAGCACATATTCGATCAGAAAGAGCTTAACATGAGACAACGACGATGGGTTGAGTTGTTAAACGACTATGATTGCGAAATCAAATATCACCCAGGAAAGGTGAATGTGGTGGCAGACGCCTTAAGTCGAAAGGAGAGGATTAAGCCCATAAGGGTTAGGGCTTTAGAAATGATCATTCAGACAGACCTCTCGTTGCGCATTCGTGCTGCACAAAGAGAAGCTCTTAAGAAAGAGAACTTAAAAGATGAATATCTCCGTGGGAAGGAGAAAAAGCTGGTACCCAATGAGGAAGGAACTTTGTGTTTTATGGGACGAATTTGGGTTCCCCACTTTGGTGGTCTGAGAGACGTTATTTTTTATGAAGCTCATAAATCGAGGTACTCGATCCACCCAGGATCGGACAAGATGTACCAAGATTTAAAGGATTATTATTGGTGGCCAAGACTGAAGGGCGATGTTGCTACTTATGTTGGAAGATGTTTAACTTGCGCCAAGGTGAAGGTCGAGTATCAGAAGCCTTCAGGTCTCCTACAGCAACCTGAGATACCCATGTGGAAGTGGGAGCAGATCTCGATGGATTTTATAACGAAGTTTCCCAAGACACCCAGAGGTCATGATACGATTTGGGTAATCGTAGACCGTCTGACAAAATCTGCGTACTTTCTGCCAATCAGGGAAAAGGATAACACAGGTAAGCTAGCTAAGCTATACCTAAGGGAGATAGTTGCACGTCATGGAGTGCCTATCTCGATTATATCTGACAGAGACGGAAGATTTGTGTCAAGGATTTGGCAATCTTTTAAGAAGCGTTTGGTTCACAGTTGAATCTGAGCACAGCATTTCATCCACAGACGGATGGTCAAAGTGAGAGAATGATTCATACGCTTGAAGATATGCTCCGTGCTTGCGTAATGGACTTGGGTGGCAGTTGAGACACTCACCTACCTTTGGTTGAGTTCTCCTATAACAACAGCTACTATACAAGCATTCAAGCTGCACCGTTCGAAGCTCTCTACGGATGAAAGTGTCGATCGCCGTTATGCTGGGCAGATGCAGGCGATAGACAGCTGGTTGGTCCCGAATTGGTCCAAGAGACAACTGATAAGATCATGCAGATCCGAGAGCGCATCAAGGCGGCTCGCGATCGACAAAAGAGCTACGCGGACCAAAGAAGGGAACCTTTGGAATTTGAAGTGGGTGATATGGTTCTGTTAAAAGCCACACCTTAGAAAGGTGTGGCACGCTTTGGGAAGCGTGGTAAGTTAAACCCACGATTTATCGGACCGTTCAAAATCCTGGAGAGGATTGGTCCTGTAGCATACAAGTTGGAACTACTGGCAGAACTTAATGGTGTTCATGATACATTCCATGTATCTAATCTGAAGAAGAGTCCAACACAAGAAAGAGTGGTCATTCCTGCTAACGAAGTTCACATTGACGACACACTCCACTTTACCGAAGAACCCGTTGAGGTTACTGACTGGAAAGTTAACAAGACTCGGAGGAGTAGTGTTAAACTCGTCAAGGTTCGATGGAACGCGCGTCACGGCCCAGAATTTACTTGGGAGCGTGAGGACCGCATGAAAGCTAAATACCCGCATTTATTCCCTAACACCCCTGCAGCTAGTAGTAGATCTTAAAATTTTGGGACGAAATTTTCTTAACAGGGGGAGAATGTGACAACTGTCAAAATTTCAGGTATCCTTATAACTATTAAACCATGATTAGTGCTTAATGACTATGCTGAATCACAATTAACTGCTTACTAATTATTGCCATATACATACACATGCATCACATATTGCTTAATGTCATATCATTATTGCATGAAAACTTATTTGACTCAAATGATGCACGAAACACAGTTAACACAGTTATCAGAAAAATCAGGAAAATGCTGATAGAACTCAGAACATAGACAGACAGTGCATTGAGACACAGAATAAGCCAGAAACCAATTATTACACTAGTATAGTGTGTAGGAAAGTAAGGATCACAAAACTGCCATCCTAGAGATAGTCTAAGTGCCGGAAAGTGCCTAAAACTCACTTAAAGTGCTGAATTCAGCAAAATTCAGCAATAATCAGCATTTAAACACACTTATATCATGCAGAAATATGGTTAAATGGTCCTGAATGCTTTCCTAAGTGTCGGGAATCAAAACTGTCATAAAAGGGTACATAAAGCACAGTAAACTGCATAGTTTAGCACCTTAACGAACCGGTAACCAACCGAACAACCGGACACTACCCGAAACACCAAATTTACACTAGAAGCACTGTTTTAACATTTCCAAGCTAGTGATGGTCCCCGAACATCATAACACCTCCTAAAATATCTAGTAACTACATCTTCTAACTAATACTTGATTTTTAAACATAATGTAACCAACTTAGTTTAAACCTATGTCTAGACCCCCTATCTACGGCCCCAACAAGAGCCCCACTTTGTTGATTTGTTTCAATATTATAATAGATATGTTTATGCTTTCCTAAACATGGAAACCAAGAGTTAAACACTTAGCATGGATTATAAGTAAGCATACAAGTTCTAACCTCATTCTTACACACACTCAAAACACACACACCTTTCTTCTTCTTCCCCTTATGCTCTCGGCCGACCTCAACCCCACATGCCACCACCATCATTCATCCATTCTCATACAATCCAAGCATATACAAGTGTGTTAGAGGTCACATAAAGGAGCTAGGAGCTTACGGAAGTTCAAGGACCTTGTTCATTTGCTTTTACCCATTTGTTTTCTTCACTTGATCATCCCTAGCCTTGTGCTAGTGGTAAGAACCTTGATCTTGCTATTTTACTTCTATTTTAAGTGGTTAAAAGATGTTACATAATGTTGATCATGAAGAACACTAAGAATCACAAGAAGTAAACTTGAACATAAGCTTAAAATATGAAGAAATCTTGATGAATATGAGTTGTTATGCTTGATGATTGTTAATTACTTGTGAAAATGATGTTGATCATTATATGATCTTGCTAGATCATGATTAAAAACATAATCTAGCAAGATGAGAGGATGAACTTGATGAAAATTAATGGATCATCCTCATGAGAAGCATGAACTTGAAAGAATACATTGATTTCTTAAAAAATAATGATCAAAGTAAGTTGTGATACTTGTAGATCTAGAAATTTTATGGATGATTTCTAAAGAAACCAAGTTAAAAATATAAGTTTTATTAAATCTTGGTTCTTACATAAATAAACCCTATTTTTAAACGGATTAACAAGTGTAGAAGTATGTGCGTAACAAGAAGAATTCATAAAGAAACATTTTTAGAAAACATGATCATAAGTTTTAAAGATCAATCTTCTTTAAAAATGAAGTTTTTAAAGAATCAATCACACTTTAGAAGGTAACAAGGCTTACTAAGAACACTAGTAAGTTACTACAAATTTTTACGAATATTCAAGTTCATGGAGTATTAGATTATGCTTGTTTGTGGCAAGATTTGTAAGTGTAGATTGGTTATTGTTGATTATTGGTTGATTGTGTTGATTTTTACAAAAGAAAATGATATGCTTGAAAGCATGGCAACCTACATTTTTAGGGGAAACTATGGCAAAAATTTTCTAAAAATTAAACACTTAGAAAAATATTTCCAAACAAATATTTACAAATGTATTTTAAACCATGAATTTCTCACATAAACTTTGCCATAATTTTTGTTACAAAAATATAAATATTGGAGGTTTGTTTTCACAAATAAAAGTGACTAAATATGTATTTAGAAAAATATATATTTAGAAGTCACCATGTGTGTGATTATTTGTATATCATGTGTATTAGTTATATTATTTTAGGACTTGAAATAATATAACTCACTAAAAATACCTAAAATTACAATCCAAAATATTACCGAAATTCCAAGAATATGAACATACACATTTACACAAAATATTGGTGAAACCGAACTATGGAATAAGACTTATAAAATATTCCGGAAAATTGATTCACAAGTATATTTTGATAAATAATATTTTGGACACCAAGTGAATTAAAATATGATTTTTACAATTATTACAAAGTTATATCATATTTTTGACAAGAAGAAAATATATTATTTTGGGTGAATAAAAATATTTATTTTCTTGGAACGATTAGAAGATATATTATTTGAAAGAAATATATATTTTCTCAAACAAAAACGGAATATAGCATTTTGGAGAAAAATAAGTTTATATATATTTTCTAAGTTAGACTTGAAAATATATTATTTTTGGAACTTATATGAAAATACAAATATTTTTGCCAAGGGAAAAATTATAAATAATTTTTCCAAGTAATATTTTTAAAATATATATTTTGGAAATATATATGGACTTTTATTAAGGATATTATTCCGGAAAGGTTAATATAATATTAAGTATAAGAATACTTAATGAATACAATAAAATACGAATTCTCATACGTATAGTTATACACCGGAATACGACCCCAATACATGGCAAAAATATACACACACAAGAATACGAATACACCCATCCTTGGGAAGGATATACAAGTATAATTACGTGAAAGGTGTCAAGTTAATATATATATATTGTTTTAATAATTATTCCAAAATTTAATAAATATAATTTAAGTTAAAATATTTATTATTTTAACAAATAATCATATAACTTGAAATAATATCGAAGACACGAAGAACGTAACTCAAAGACACTAACTAATACTAAATCAAGGCACGGCCCGTTCGTCTAATAGATCATAGTACGTTGTAGGTAGTCGTGTTTTATCCAAAGAAGCTTGAGTTACGGTGATTGAAGACGCAAGACTGTGAGTTCATGTCCCCCTTTTCTTTCAACTGTTTTGTTTTATAACTTCGGGGGTGAAGTACATGTTACAAAATGATTACGAATAATTACAAATGGTATGGTTAGCTATGGAAAGTACAGTAGATCATGTGAATGGGTAGGCGCACTCCTAAGACCATTAATCCTCGTGTTAGGACCGAGGGGCATGAGTGATAAATCTATTTGGGTGTAGCGAGCCCACACCCATGTGGACCAAGGTGGCCCATGAGGTGACTATGTCTTACAGCCGGAGGCCCGGTACAAAATCTTCTAGGTTTGAGCCTTCTTACGCCGTTGCACGCATGTTAATGGCCTTGCAAACCATTAATTGATTTGTTTCCTTGTTTTGCTTACATACCAGGATTTACAACACATACATACATATAATGATTACAAGGTTTTATTCATACACACAAATAAACACATGAACTCGCTCAACTTTTGTTGATGTTTTCAAAATACATATATTTCAGGGAATTAAAAGTGGATCTGGCGGGCGTTGGATGTTTCAAGTTGCGTTAAGAATAAAGGATGTCATCCGTTGTCCTAGGGTTTGGTTAGTGTGTCTTATTCCTGGACGAGACACATCTTCCAAAGCCTGATTTTATTTAGAGTCTTTTGATGAGTCCTTAGGGAACTCTAAACAATTCGTATGGTTTGTAAAATTTGAATTTGAAGTCTATGTTTAAACAATGATGTTTATGATGTTTTTAAACTTAATTAATGGATGACCATCCATGGTTTTATCATATAGTTGTTGTTATGATTTAATGCAATGATATTAAGCAAGTCACACATAATCACGCTTCCGCAAAAGTCAGGGTGTGACAAAAGGAAGGAGAAGTTCAAATTTCGTGAGCTAATGAACATTCTGCCAGCGACACCCCTTGCGAACCGCAAAGGGTTTAGTATGCGGTCTCAAGGATCATGAAAATCCTTAAAATTTAATTTTCAACCCTTGAGGTTATTTGGTTTGATATTTTATGCAAAAAGCTCAATGTTAAGCATGTTTTGCTTGTTTTAAGGTGTATGTAAGCATGTATAATAATAAAACTTATGAATTAACATTTCAAAGAAAATATAATCTCGATGTTTGGCTCGGTTTTGAATTAAAAACTCGTATTCGTGATTGTTTACGTATCATGCAAGAATATTTAGGTGAAAATAATATAAAAAGTAAAATGATCAAGTCTCGAATTACAAGGAATTGAATGGAAAAATGCGAATTACATGAAAAATGAAAAATACTGAACGTTACATAATATTAATATATATAATAATAAAATAGGTCTCAAAAAGGAATTTACTCTTTTCTGAATGATAAATTAGGTGAGTGGGGTTAGTCAGATTAAGATTATGGACTCTTAAGTGTTATGCACTTCTAAAGGGCTGGGTAGTGTGGAATAAAGTCTCACAGGTAGTTGAGGCGCCATGTCAATGTCACATAGATAGTGCGACTTTAAAGTCCTATACTTTAACAACCATGATTCGGCTTAAAGCCCCTGACCTGTTAATAAAAAATAAAAGAAAAAACCAAGAAAGGAGAAAGGAGGGAAAAAATAAGGAAAATGTTGATTGGTGCAAAGTTGTGGCCCCTACCAATTCACACTTGTTGGCGCTCGTTAGTGGGGTGGCAAAATCCTCAATGGCTCCTAGGAGGTGGTGTTCGAGGCAATGTGGTTAGGGGTGCCACTCTAGCACTCCGCACCCACCAGCCTTATCGTTATCTTAGCATGTAGACATTTTTAGGTGAGTGTATATGTATTTTCAAAAGGGTCATCGATACTTTTTCTTGATTCACAACACTTGTTAGTATCTTAATTTATTCACCACCTTATTCTAATGATTGCTTACTGCTATTATCATTAGTACTTTTTTGTTTGTTGTGTTTTGTTTCTCTTAGTAACATTCTATGATATTTGTATCTCTATCCTTCTATACTTTTGCTTAGTTTTACTTAGACTATGTGTTGTGGAATAATAATCCCACTCAATAACTAGCAAAAAAATGTGATCCATTAAATGATGAGCTAGATGTGTATGATGAGGCCTATGGAATTTCCCTCGTGGATGGTGACTCTGATCGAAATCCCTCTAGGTTAAGTTAGAAAAACACTGAAAGAATATTGAAGCTTATGTTGTTTCCCTTGGGGACGGTGACTCTGATTTAAACAACCTCTGAGTTAGGTATGAAAAAAAATACGTCTAGTGCTCATTGAAGTTTCACCAGAAAAAAAAAGAGAAAAAAAATTGATGTTAAATTCTTTTGGTTTTTACATAAGACAGTTGGATGAACTCTGGCTTCCTTAGTGTGAGACCCTAGGTTGACTGACCCATCTGAACTAAATATACATGATAAGGGGCTTGCAAACCGTTCAGGGGCTTGCAAAAGGTGTTTGGGTTTAAGTGGACAAGTATACCTGCAATCGCGATTAATACATTATTAGATTTAAAAGTGAAGTAACGTAGTTTTTAAAACCATATTTAAACATGATTATGATTCCATAACATAATTCTTTTACAGGGACGAAAAAAGATAAGTGTGGCGATATTTGATGTATTGCAAAATACATCTATTTGCAATGTATAGTTTGTATAATTTTTGAAGAGTTTTGTATCGTTGTGATTGAGATATCGCATGGAACTTAGTCTTTTGTGTTTTGCAGATGCCGGATGAAGAAAGAAGTGAAAATGGGCGAAAACTAAGAAAATCGAGCTTCTAAACGCAACGTGAGTGAATCGGAGATTCAACGAATAAAAAAATGCAGAAAAGACCCCTGTCGCGTCGCGTGACAGGGTGAGGGAAAAGCTCTCATGCGATGCGAGAGTTAGAAATTACCAGAAAAATTACTAAAATGCCCTCAAGGAGTTATGGTTAATTACTTTATTGTCATCGCGTCTTTTATTGCTGTTGCGTTACGCAACACAATTGGGTAACACCCGTTGCGCGATGCGACGGGCTTGTAAATCATGAAAAGTTTGTTTTATCTCCAAGTTTGATATTTAAAACCTAATTACGAGTTTGAGAGATCATAACCTGCACTCTGGATGAACTAAGAGTTCTAGGAGGCGATGTTGAAGAATAAGGGAGCTAGGATTGAAGATTTCAAGGAACAGGATTGAGATTCCGCGGATGTTACCATGCGGTTCTTTGTTTTCTGTGTTTCCTTTGATTTCAAACATTTCTGTTAAACCTCATATGAATTATGTTTGTGTTTTCATTATGATATTTGGCTAAACTTCATAGAACTGTTAGGTTATGATGAATACACGTTATTGAATTGTGATCTTTTGGTTTTGGAATATGTTTGTGGATTATTAATTGTGAAGTAAAAGACTTTGTTTTCCTGATTTGATGTTTACACATATTTAGATTAATTCAATGTATGATTATCAAACTTCACATGTGCTTTGTTGAATGTCTTTCAATTATAGGTGCATGCTAGATCGTTTACTGTGTGTTCTCGGTTGTTAAATGCTTTGCTAGATGTAGTAAACCATAGGTGAGATAATCGTGAACTAAGTAGGTCTAGGTATTCAACCAGCCTTGATATACGTGAGGTAAGAGAATCTCGGTTTGTCTTGATTGTTAGGTTTCTAGAAGTAAAGCCTTTGTGAGGAGATTTCCCTAGTTTGCTTGTCATTCCTTGCCTATCGAGTCTGAACAGGATTCCAATAGTTACCTCGTACCCTTCTAGTGTATTGAGACTTTTCGCTGTGAGGTAGACTATCTAGCGGATACTTCATTATTATAGTTGGAAAACCGTGAGGGAATCCACATGACAAGTAGTCTTAACAGCTTTTAGGAATCTTTTAAGTAAATCCTTTAAGTTTAGCACATTTAGATCCTGGTTCCACAATTGTTCCATCACCAACAGAAAACTTGCCATTCATGTGTAGGATTTTGACCTAGGTAGTGCTTTTACCATCATCTGATCTCGTCTACAGTCATAATTCGTGTCTTAGCTCACTTTAGTTAATCATTTAACTATTTGCATTAGGATTGTTAGAAACCCCCTCAAAACAATTAAAATAAATAAAATGAGTAGTGTAGATAAGTACTCAAGTCTAGTTCACGTTTTCAATAGAAGTCTTGTGGGTTCGTTATCCAGACTTACTTTAGCTTTGCTAGGTCGATAGGTTCACTTGCCTGTCAGTAGTTTAGTTTTTAGAGATTCTAGAGTATTACTTAGTGTCTAATTTAGGGTTATTTAGTTAAACTACTTTTAGCACATTGTGCCTAAAGTTTGTTGGCATTACCATAAAAGTGACCTCCTCGGTTCTTGAATGCTTTCCATTAGTGAGCGTAACATCAAAGGTGATCTATCCCAGAAGGAAGGCAGCTTCATTGCATAAACTTGTGAGCGGATAGTCAACCGGCTCAAGGCGTGCTTTATCCTTAGGATTAAAAATTTTGAAACATTGCTCATAGATTATGTTTGCGGTGCTTCCAGGGTCAATGAAGACATAATCTGTTCTGTAGTGGCCTATAACACCGGTGATAATGACGAGACGTTTATCACATGGTCCGCCACGCACCATCGGGAAAACTACTTGTTGTTCGCTTCACTTGTCATTTTGTTGGCGTTTATTTTGATATCTCTTGTTGTGCCATGGTCCATGATATGCACAAAATGCAAAATATAAATTATATCAAATAAGGTATAAAATCAACCATTTTATATACTAATGTTGGAAAATGTGTATTTCATTGTATACTTTTGATTTTCACGATTGAAAGAGCTTAAATGTACAAAAGGAACAAATTAACGGCAAAAACCAATATAAATACAAAAGAAGAGAAGTTGACACATCATACCGACCCTCCGAGCTTCACCCCAAGACCAAAACAACAAATCAGAAGACAAGCACGGGGCCGTGCCACCAAGGCATGGGACCGTGCCCCACTCCAGAGTACGTGAAGAAAAAGACAAACAGAAGCAGACAAGATACACGGGGCCGTGGTCAACTCCCAGATATACAAAATCTCCTATAGTACAACAAGTACAAGACCACGGGTAGTGCCTCTAACACATGGGGCCGTGTGTGCATACGGACTGACACAGCTCATTAAATGAAGACAGAGAAGAAGATGACACGGGGCCGTGTGAAAGGCATGTTTCTAGCTATAAATAGGGGTGCTTGGTTAATTTGCAATCCATCCCTTGGCAGCCCCCTCTCTCACTTCACCACCACCTCACTACCACTCCAACATTATCATCCACCACATCCGTTCGAGTTTAGAGTGTGTAGTAGTCTCGAGATCCAAGATCGATCGTAAGAGTTCTTGTCAAACAATGGCTATGCTTGACTAATCTCTTAAATCACTTGGTGAAGACAAATCTTTTATGTAGTACTTTTGATTTCCAAGCTTTGGTTAACTTTTTAATTGGGTATGTATTAATGACTTTAATAACTAGTTTTTTATATTGAAAGTGAACTTTATTCTATTATCTCTTCATGTTTGGTTGATTCACTTATTTGTGTCTTTACGGTCTATATAAAGCACGTTAACTGCCTGGAAGGGGGTTAGAATGGTGGTTTGGGTAAAGTTCTTGCCTCGTTCAGTGTATAGATCCCGCGATGACTTGATTCAAGCTTATTAGGACTTCTCGTGAGGCAGATAGTATCAAATCGGGAGAAGTAAGAACGACTTAAATCCCTTATAAATAAACTACTATTAAAACTTTAAACTGGCCTTGCGGGACTGTATCCCTGTTGACTCAGACCAATATGGCCGAGGGCAGCGTTGCCTTCAAAAGAGGGACATGCCACATTTTGTATTAATAACTTATTTAATTATCTTTCAATATTCCGGCCTTACGGGACTATATCCCTGCGGACTCATACCATTATGGTCGAGGGTAGCGTTGCCTCTAAAAGAGGGACATACCACTATAACTAAGATAATCTTTTAAAAAACCCAAAGTGCAGAAATCATCAAAGGATACGTAAAAGAAGAGTCGGAACCAAGTGATTCTATCTTGTCTATTGTTTCTTTTTAATATTGTAGTTTCTTTCTTTATTTTTAATTACTAAACATCTTTTTCCTAAAAATTTAATTACTAAACATCTTTTTCCTAAAAATTTAATTAGATTAGACGTTGATGATATTCCGGTATTAAAAGCTCTTGTGTCCTTGGACGACCTCGGTATCTTACCAACACTATACTACGCCAACGATGGGTGCACTTGCCCTAGCGTGTTATAGAGAGTGATTGTGTTATATCGTTTTTTTATAAATTTAAAGCTTGATAAACGAGTAAAATTGCTTTAAAATATACTAAAAATTATACCACACTCCACTCACATCAGTCCACCTTGAATCATGTGAGTATCGATATGGCGAATCTTCTTGTTGCTCGGTCCCTCATCGTTGCGCGTGATCTGCCTTATCTCTTTGCGCACATTTTGCACTAGATGTGTTAGCTTGCCGCTCTTTAAGGCTATTTCAATTTTGTTCGTAGTCGTGTCTTGTGCCCTGAATCTTTGTGGTAATCATAGTAAAGGTTGGGATACTGACCTTTCTTGTTGCGCATCTACCGTGGTAGTTTAAACTGATGGTTCTCTGTACTCTGAATTTCTTGTGTAGTTTTTGTGAGTGGAGTCCACTGTTTTTCTCTATTTTCTTGCTTGACATTCTTTCTATGAATGATTCTGTTGATCGTTGCTCGCCCGCCATCATTTGAGCTGTATTTCTCTCCTTCGTAATTGATGGGTTGGGAGCTTTTCCAGGGCGTGTTTCTACCCTTTCTTGCCTCGTCGGCTATGATCTTGGCTATTGTTGCCTCTGTAATGGTGCCCCACCCAGCGCTTTCACGCGGAAGCTACACTAGACTGGGGAACTTGTAGAGGTATGGTATTCGACCCGACTCGAATGATCGAGCACGTCCGTTACTTATCACATTTTATATTAATATTTATTATTATTGCTTACTAACCCAACTGTGAGGTCTAACGCGATTTAGTTTACACTACACTGAAAATGGGGCTTGTAGAGATAACCCATTCATTATTAGGGCACAAGATATGGAGCCATCACACTTTTTGTAGCTGGAAATAAGAGATTCTTCCCCTGTAAGCAATCTCTACATCTCCACGTTTCTCTCTTCTCCATGGCAGATCTATGATTCCATTGGTTGTTATATATTGGCTTGGTTTTTGAAGAAATACGGAATCATCGTTGGAGTGATTTGAACCACTTTATATAAGAGACCGAGAATCACAACTTGTTCCCCCTCTTCATCATAAATCTGCAACTTGTTATGCAACAAAATGTTCCAAATTTATAATATGTAATTTTATTAGGTTTGACATGTTTCATGTGGGATAATGTATGATGTTAGGCTTATGTTTGGCTAGAACTTTTTATGTGAATTTTTCTTCAAGCAAGCTCAATGTAGTTCAAACCCGTAATACTTGTATAATGTATATCTATTCTTTACGTTAAATAAATTGTCTTAATTAAATCAATATGATAAGATTAGACAACTTATATATACATTATGTAAAGAGTTAAAAGCTTGAAGTTCGTGTTCATAGTGCGTGAGCTATGTGAAATGGTTGCTGGAGCATAAGTGACGTATATAAATTCATCCAGTTTTTCGAGACCCATCCAACCCAATGCGAGCTCGCAAATGTGATTTGGGTACTGATTTCTCAATGGTGTAAATCCCCCCGACATATGCCTTTTCTTCGGGTGATCTTTTGCAGCTTCACAAACACGACCCCCGGTAACAAGTTTAGGAAAAAGGTGTTTTATGCGGTAATTCTCACGACAATTTGGGTATTATGGCATATGCTCGGACCGAAGCAGTTTTCAGCAATAGAAGATTGCCCATCTCCAAGCTATTAGAAGATATCAAGGCCCTAATTAGTTTATAGGTATTAACAAGGTAGAAAATGTAATCTATGAAGTTTCATTAAAATATAAGGCGCCCCACGGCTTGGTTTTCATACATAACGATGAAGATTGCTTTACAGCGGAACATCAGAAGGATAATCTTGTCTATGTTTCTTGACGGTTTTTTGTACGAAAGCCTCCTGCTCGTTAAGGTTTGTAGGGGGAACATCATATACATCATTGAACATGTCTGCAACAGGAGGTTTTTCTACCCGCTCTGCAACCTGAATCACTTGTGCCACCTACCAAACCCATCATTTAAGTAAATCAAAAATCACATAAACACAGTTAGCCATTAGACTAGTGATAAAAGAAAAGTCAAACATAAAGTCAAAGCTTTTACCTGCTTTCTTATGCTGTTACGATATTCCGATTCAGCCACACCATTCCACCATCCTCTGCTTTCAATCCATGCTCTAAACCTTTTCACAGGATTCTGATCACCTCGCCATCTTTCAATTTCTTCAACTGAACGATATCTGGTTGAATCGTCTGATGTGGTGTGGTGTCCTGCTCTATACGTGAGCGCCTGTATTCAAAAGAAATTCCAAAAATCAATTTGTATTGGGATGATGAATCCAAGTTCTGAAGTATGCAATAAGTTTGGCCTCAAAAGTCAACAGGTGCACAAACCTCGATCAAAACAGGTGTTTGTTCTTTAATAGCCATTTTGCGTGCCTCATAAACAGCGCTATAGATAGCAAGAGCGTCATTACCATCTATTCTGATGCTAGGAACACCATACGCCTTCCCTTTAACAACAACACCGTCACCTACAGTTGACCATTTGACCCAAAAGTCAATAATTCAAGTAGAAGTGGTAAAAATTAAAATCTTAGGAAAGATGTATAAATACTTCTAAATTGTTCATTGACCGGTGTGCTAATGGCCCATCCATTGTTTCGACAGAAGAAAATTACTGGGACCTCCAAAACCGCAGCAAAGTTCATAGCAGCATGGAAATCTGCCTGTCATTATTTGGTATAACAAAGTTCAAAAAATGCCAATTATAGTGGATGTATATTTTAAATGAACCGTTTCCGAAGTGCAGCAAAAAAAGGATTGAATAATGTGTATATACCGTACTAGTGCCTCCATCACCAAAATAAGTGATAACACATGAATCTTGTTTTTCCATCTTGAGAGAATATGCAGCACCAACTGCATGTGGGATTTGTGTTCTAAAAATAATAAAAATAAATAATGCCATAAACGTTTACATAACTGGTCTCATATCAATAATTACTCAATACTTTAAATGAAATGATCTTCGAAGTTTCATGTACTAATTTATAAAATAATATCCATTGACTCGTTAGAGATAAAACATAACCCAAATTGACCCATTCATAAGTAAACCGGTCAAATTGCCACCAGTACAACAACCACCATACCCAGTAAATCCCACAAATAGCAAAACTACTTATAGGGTCTGGGGAGGGTGGGATGTAGACAGACCTTGCCTCTATCCATAAGGATAGAGAGGCTGCTTCCAGAGAGACCCTCGGCTCGAAAACGAAAACGACCCACAAACCAACACACCAAGCCAAAGAATATAGAAATAAGAAGTCCCCCATACCAAGAAATTGATCCGAGTGACACAATATAATGTAAATCATGTATAATAGCATGCATACAACATCATTTGGGCATACACAGAAGAAGGCAATCACCGGAAAAGTCCCTCAAAGAGTAAGAAAAACCTACCTCCTTAAAATACATCTAAGACCTTACTGCAATATCTTCTAGAAGTCCTTAACCCTAATCCTACGCCTCCACGAAGTCCTATCTTGGACCATGTCCTCAGAAAGATGCAACTCTACTAAATCATGCCTAATCTGCTCATCCCATGTCAGATTGGGTCTGCCTCTTCCTCTCCTCCCCTCGACAGTAAGAGTTTCCACTACTCTAACTGGTGCCGTCATTTCCCTCCGCTTCACATGCCCAAACCATCTCAATCTCCCCTCTTTAATCTTCTCCGATATACTAGACACTCCTAATCTTTCCCTAAAAACCTCATTTCTTATCCGATCTAACCTCGTGTGTCCACACATCCACCTCCGCATCCTCATCTCTGCTACCTCCATCTTGCGCGCTTGTGTCTTCTTGATAGCCCAACAGTCTGTTCCATATAGCATAGCGGGCCTGACTGCTACCCTGTAAAATTTCCCCTTTAATTTAGTTGGGAACCTCCTATCGCACAATACCCCACTGGCTGCCCTCCATCTACACCAGCCAGCCTGTATGCGATGGGTTACATCACTATCTATATCACCATCTCTTTGTACAAACGACCCCAGATACTTAAATCTAGTTACCTGCGGAACCAATTGATCATCAATGGTGATTTGGGTGTCATCGTCATCAGTTACACAACTGAAATCACAGTGTAGATACTCAGTCTTAGATCGACTAATCCTTAGGCCCTTGCCCTCTAAGGCTACTCGCCAGTCCTCTACCCTTGCGTTCAGGCACTGTTTAGTCTCTGCAATCAACACAATATCGTCTGCAAAAAGCATGCACCACGGAACTGTCTTCTGAATCAACTTTGACAACTCATCCAAGACAACCGCAAAAAGAAAAGGGCTCAACGCAGACCCCTGGTGGAGTCCTACCTCCACAGGAAAGAAGTTTGTGTTAGGGGTATCGGATCAGAGTAGGCTAGAGCGGAAGCGGAACAAACACACACACACTAGCAGAAAATAAAGAACACGAGAATTTACGTGGTTCGGTCAAGGTGACCTACGTCCACGGGTTGCAACTAGGGTTTTACTTTTATTAGATGCTCACAACTGTTTTCAGAATGATACAGATTACAATTACATCATAGGTATTTATAGAACAAGATTAGGGTTTCCTACTTGGTCAACAAGTTAACTAAGTGGGCCTAATAACTAGGGCCGGCTAACCCTAACTAGGGCCGGCTACCCTAAAGCCTACGAACCCAACAATCTCCCACTCGGAGGCTTTGCATAGTCCACAAAGTGCATCCAAGAAACCCATCACCAGTAACTTCAGTAATCTTTACGTTCAAGTCTTCCCAGCCTCCAGTTCCAAGAACAAGCTAAGACTTCAGTCACATCCAAGCCACCTAGTTGCAACCACACCTCTCATCAAGTAACTGAGAGACCAGTTGAAGCTCCCACAAGCTCCAACCCAACAGTCTTATCAGACCCATTCTCTATCTCAACCGGCTTGCACGATCCACCAGCTCCAGAGATACACCGAGAATTAATACCACTCTCCACATTTTGCAAACTATTTCCAGGAGAGCTTTTTCCTTCAGTCGGAACCTTCGTCTTCAAAACCCAACGGTTCTTTGTGATTGTACCCGGAACACGACCCATGCTCCCACTATCACCAAATCCCCTGACTGGCTTAAACTTAGACCCCCGACCACATTCAACTGACATCACCAAAGCACCAGGATTCAAGTTCGCAAATTGAACCCTCTTCCGCTTACTAGATTCAGTGAACCAGACTTTATGTTGTACAGGGACGGCTACTCCCTCAGCAGGTATCTCAACTAGATACAACGATCCTCGTCTCCTTCCACAGGCAACAACAAGATTTCCATCAATCACCTTCCACTTCCCACCACCAAACTTAACATCTAGTCCCTGTTTATCCAGTTGACTAACAGAAATAAGTTTCTTCGTTAAACCTGGAATTACCCTGACGTTCTTTAAGTTCCATGTAGTGCCCAGTGGAGTCTTCAGATTGACATCTCCCATACCCGTAACATTAAGAACATGACCGTTAGCTAATCGTACCTTTCCAAAGTCTCCTTTTTTCAGATTCACCATCGTCTCCCCGCTGTGCATGGCGTGAAACGAAGAACCAGAATCCATAGCCCAAGAATCTATAGACTCTTCACAGCAAACCAGTACGTCACCGTCAGATTCATCTGACACAACACTGTTTACATGCTGCTTACCACCCTCTTTCTTAGGATCAGGACACTCGTTTTTAACATGCCCCTTTTCACCACAGTTCCAGCACCTCACATTCTTCCCAGCTTTAGACAAGCTTTTCCCACGACTCCCACTGCTTCTGTTTTTACCTCTTCCCCTGCTAACACTGAGCATACCACCAGAAGTAGATCCTCCATTAGTGTTCCTCCGGCGAACGTCTTCACCCAAAACACTATCCCGAACCCGATCAAACTTCAAATTTCCAGTTCCAGCAGTTTCAGTGACCGTTGTCACAAATCCTGACCAGCTATCAGGTAAGGAAGATAACAAAACCACAGCCTGAGTGTCATCATCCAACTTCATGCCCACAGTTGCTAACCTGGACAAAATTGAATTGACTTCGTTAATGTGATCAGCAACTGAACTGCCCTCGTTCATTCTCATATTAAACAGTTCCCTCATCAAGAACACCCTATTACCGGCAGACGGCTTCTCATACATATTTGACAGAGCTTCTAACATATCACGAGCAGTTGTTTCTTTCATGATATTAAATGCAACGCTCCTCGTCAAAGCCAATGTAATTTTACCTCTTGCCTTTTTGTCCTTTGAGTTCCAAATTGCCTCGGCAGCTTTATCCATTCCAGCAGGTTTTTCTTCCAGTACCACATCCAAATCGCATTCACCAAGCAACGCCTCTATTTGCATTCTCCACCAAGCAAAATCAGTACCGTTGAACTTCTCGATTCGGAACTTCCCATCTTCAGCCATAGCAAATGAGAAAAACCAGAAAAAAACCACAAGGAACCAAGCAACCGAAACCCGAGCAACTTTCAATAAACCAGAAACCCGAAGTACCCGAACCAGCGACTTCTCTTGCAAACCCGAGCGTAAAATCAGCGAATAACCAGGGTTCAAGAACCGAAACCCTAAGCGCCAAACACCCCAAACCACCAGATCTGCAACAGCAAACCCTACGACGCAAACCCTAGACCTTACGAGCCGTAACCAGAGAATAGGTACGGGCCGTAAACAAGTCAGCGGCGACGGCAGCAACAGCAGATCAAGATCTCTCGTCCAGCTCTCTCCTTCTCCTGCGATGACCGTGTGAACCGTGTATTTTACTGAACCTTTGGCTCTGATACCACTTGTTAGGGGTATCGGATCAGAGTAGGCTAGAGCGGAAGCGGAACAAACACACACACACTAGCAGAAAATAAAGAACACGAGAATTTACGTGGTTCGGTCAAGGTGACCTACGTCCACGGGTTGCAACTAGGGTTTTACTTTTATTAGATGCTCACAACTGTTTTCAGAATGATACAGATTACAATTACATCATAGGTATTTATAGAACAAGATTAGGGTTTCCTACTTGGTCAACAAGTTAACTAAGTGGGCCTAATAACTAGGGCTGGCTAACCCTAACTAGGGCCGGCTACCCTAAAGCCTACGAACCCAACAGTTTGTATCTCCTACAGGCGCGCGGACACTAGTTTCCGTTCTATCGTATGTATCCTTAATTATGTCTATATATTTCCCCGGTATCCCTCGACCCTCCAAACTATCCCAAATCAGTTGTCGTGGGACAGTGTCATATGCCTTTTCCAGGTCAATAAACACCATATGTAAATCTCTCTTCTTCGCTCTATATTTTTCCATCAACCTCCTTAGAATATGTATCGCTTCTGTAGTTGACCTCCCTTTCATGAATCCAAATTGGTTTACTGAAACCTGAGTTTCTCTTCTAATTCTAGCTTCAATTACCCTCTCCCAGAGCTTCATAGTGTGACTTAGCAGTTTGATTCCTCTGTAGTTCCCACAACATTGAGCGTCTCCTTTATTCTTGTATAAAGGCACCACGACGCTACTCCTCCACTGTTCTGGCATTTTTCCAGTCTTGAAAATACAATTGAACAAAAGTGTTAACCATCGGACTCCTTCCCCCAAACACTTCCACACCTCAATTGGTATGTTGTCCAAACCCACTGCCTTTCATCTTCCCATCTTCATAAGCGCCATCCTCACCTCGTCATGTGTGATCCTCCTGCAGTAGCAATTATTCTGTTGTCGCCTTTGAATCCTGGGATTGCTGCTATCTTGTTGGTATGCCCTACCATGGTTGAAAAGATTATGGAAGTAGGTTTGCCATCTCAACTTAATGTCATGTGCCTTGACTAAAACACGTCCATCCTCTCCTTTGATAAACTTTACTACTCCTAGATCTTGTCTTCTTCAATCCCTAGCTTTAGAAATCTTGAACATATCATGCTCCCCCTCTTTCCTTTCCAAACGTTCGTACATTTGTTTATAGGCTGTGTTTTTTGCATCGGTCACCGCCTTTTTCGCTTCCCTTTTTGCCTTCTTGTATATCTCCCTTACCCTCAGCCGCTCCTCCTCATCTGTGCACCTCAAAAGATCTCTAAAACTCTGTTGCTTATCCTTTATTTTGGTATGCACGTCTTCATTCCACCACCAGGACTCCTTATGACCACCAGTATTTGTATCTTAGGGTGGGCACAGGCCCACCGTCCCTGCTGGCCCAAATGCCATAAGGCTGTTTGATTTCTAATAAATACGTTGACTTTGGTTGTAGGTAATTTTGATACAGAAACAACCAAACTTGATAATTTTGATATAGAAACAATATTAAATTAATAATTGATAAAATTACTACAGGAATCACGTGAGAGATTGTGTCCCATGAATTAACTGTTATGTTAAATGTTTTACTTCACCAACCAACTTAGGGGCTGTTTGTTTAACTCTTAATGGTTAGACCTCTTACTGGTTCAGTACTTAATGGTTCAGACTGTTTGTTTCGAGAGCAGATGTCTGAATGGTTTAGACATTTGCCTTTGAATTGTTAAGCATTATACGAAGTCTATATGGTTAAGACTTATAATCTGAATTGTTCAGACATTTGCCTCAGAACGGTTAAGGATTATACTAGCACTTAATGGTTCAGACCTCTTACTGGTTCAGCACTTAACCATTCAGAAGTTGTCAAACAGCCCCTTAGTTGGTCTAGATATTATTTGCAGCAGAATCAACAACTAATTGTTATATGCTATTAATCATATCAAATAAGATTTTGTTATGTGAAATTAGTTAAAATATAAAATTCAAAACAAATAAAGGTAATATTTTTTTAATGATTGCCTAATTTGTGTTGTAGAACTAGATAGAACTTCTCAACGTTACTACTGAAAATGTAATAAAGGGTTTCAAAAAGATTAAGACATATAGAAGACAACTGTAATTGAGCTATTTTTATATTACATTTAAATACTTACTTAAGTATGTTATTTTATCATAATTTTTTTTTGTGGCTCATTTTAAGCCGACCTGTAATGTGCCCCCCGTACAAAAAAATTTCTGTATTCGCCACTGATTGCCACCGGATATGGAAAGTAAAGTTGATATCTTACGCTACTGTTGATGCCACTGTAAAATAGTTGAGCTTTCTAGACCCGTAATGGATAGGCATCTGTCTTCCTTTTCCATACTCATGCTTGTTTCCAAATAACTGATTTGCAAACTCTTGTAAAGTAAATCCTCTCCACAGTAGAACTCCAGGTTCCCTGTACTGCATTAACATAACATTTTGCATATCATCACCTCCATCTAGAGCTGTAAATGAACCAAACATTCAGCAAACAGTTCATGAACCGTTCGGCGGGAAGTTCATTTATTAAACGAACAAACACGAACAAGAAAGTTCGTTTGATAAGTTAAACAAACGAACATGGACAGAGGTTGCGCTCGTTCGTTTATCTTCGTGAACGTTTGGTAATGTGTTCATTTATGTTCATTTGTGTTTGTTCATTTAAAGTTTTTTTATGTTATATGTTTATTTTATTGGTTTTAGTTTTAAAAATTTGAAACCATAGTTATACTATACGCCTCCCCCAACATCCCTCGTTTGACCATTTCAATTTCAGTTTATGTTAAAGCTTGAAAAACTTCTTAATATTTGTGTTAATTATGTTTATTTTTGGTGGATTCTTCGTAATCTTTTTGATGAAAAATGTAGATTGTATTTTAGAATCTATATATAACGTTCGTTTGAGTTCATAAACATTTGTTTGTGTTCGTTTGCGTTCGATAAGTGTTCATAAACATGTTCATTTCCTTAATGAACGAACACGAACAAGAAATATCGTTTTGTAAGCGTCCGTGAACCGTTTATGAACATGTTCATTTCTTAATGAATGAACACAAACAAGGCCTTGTTCGTGTTCGTCCGGTTCGATTAAAGCCCTACCTCCATCTACAAATTTAAAAAATGAAAAAAAAATCACGTGTTTCAAAAAGTAAAGTAACCTGAGGAAACACAAAATCGTTATCATTAAGAGCGGCTGCTGATGCAATGTTGATTGCTTCCTCCCCTGTTGTGGTTGCATAAAACGATATTCTTCCTTGTCTTTGTGATTCATAGAAAACAGTATCCATAACTTCAAGTGTTACCATGTTGGTATACATCTTGATAGCAAGTTCTTTGCTGATCTGTATATTAAAAAACGACAAAATGATTTCACGATTTCGTCAGGAAAAAGTATGAAAAATTTGTGGTTACCTCAAGTGAATCAACATCAGTGAATGGTTGACCGTTGTCATCAAGCACGCGATAACAATGGACCCTTTCCTCGGTAGAATTGGAGGTGAACGTCAGTTTTTTGGTAAACTTGACTTTTCCACCAGGAAAATCTAGGATCTGAAGGGAAGGTGATTCAATGGGCAACTGCGTCAAAATAGATATCTTTATAAGGATTAGTATGCATTTCAAAATCAAGGAGTAGTGTCCAAAAGATTCTTAAGTTATGATTAAATGCTAAAATTCCCTTTAAATCAGCCAAAACTTATGCATAAACAAATATTCCACAAAAAATGATTATTGACCCTGAATAAGCAGATATAAACGCTAGAAACTGACTATCTACAACTCGAAATTATAATAATCAGATAGCTAGATAGAAAACGGACATCCAAACTTTGGTTAAAAAAGGCGTGCCTGATGCGCAAGGCGCACAAGCCGATTAGGGAAGCACCTCAGGGCCTTGAGGTGGCGCCTCATGCACATCTGGGTCAAAACGAGTCAACATTGGGGTCTTGTAGAAGGGTGATAAGTCAAGACAACCAAAGGGAATAAGGGATGAACACATTATGAATGATTTGCTCGATAAAAAGCCTAATATGTAAAGCGAACAACTGAACAAGACAGATGCAGGTTTTGGTTGTACATAAAGCTTATTTGGTTGTGCTACATAGAGCAACACCTCACGTATATGAAGCTCTCGCCTCACGCCTCGTCTTTCAGGACCTAAACGCCTTGGAGCACCTCACACTATTTTAAACCAAGATCCAATCCCATTAGTTAAGGACATTATGCCATAATAGACTTTTTGACTGTATAAACTATAAAGTAGATTTAGTTACTCCCAAGCTGGTTAAGTTTGACTTTGATGGTCCAACAAGTTAATCATAGGATTCAAATCTAAAGTAGATTCAGTTAGATGTAGAGGACAACAATAATAGCTTACCCAGTTAAAAATCAAAAAGGGCTTTCACTAACAAATAAATATCATTCTTGGGCCCAAGTCAAACATGGTCTAACTTTCCTGTAGAAATCAACATGAACATATTTCCTTAAAAAACAGGTGCTTTCAACTTGATATCCCCAAAATACAACCTTTTTATTCAACCTAATGGGCTTTAACTAACAAATAAATATCATACTTGTTAACTAAGCAGTCAATAGCGGTGGGATAGCGGTTATCGGGCTCTTCCAAAATAGCGGTGTCATATAGTAGTCCAGAATAGCGGAACCGCTGTTATCGGTGATATTGACCGCTATTTGACCACTATTGACCAATATTTGACCGATATTGACCGTTATTTTGGATGCCGTGGTTGATGTGGACTTGGAGGAACATTTCACGGCTTACGATTAGATCATGTTTCAAATATTGGCACTTTTAAGTTTTGACTTTTGATATTACTATTGATATTATACGTTTTATATATGTATATGTATATGTATATATAAATTCTGCATGATATTATGTTACAAATATCCCACCGCGATAACCTATATCTCAAATATCGGCCATTGACTGCTATAACTGCATAGCTTGTTAATCCTTCAACCTTTACATTCAACCTAATGGGGATGAAATCAGAGCACAAAAAAAGAAAAAGCAAAAAACTGTATGACATTGTGAACAGTAATCAAGTCAAAGTACCGCTCATTATCATCCACACAACTAAAGTGATATGATAATATCAACTTTTGATATTCTATTTGACCATTCATTACAAATTAGAAACTAACAAAAGAAATTAGGAATAAATAACAACTTCAACACAAAATTCAAAGGTCACTTAGTCACTACAACAACTAGAACAAATAACTCAAATCAAATTGAATCCAAACAACAACACCACAAAATATCCTAATATATGCCCTAATTAGTAATTACAACGATAATTACAATGAAGAACATGATCCAAACCTGAGTGACGTCACTGCTGACACTGACAGTAGAATGCAACCGTCTCTGAACGTACGCAAGTTCAAAAAACCGATGAGAATCATCGGTTCGATTAACCCTAGAATAACCTGCAAGTTTCCGAACCGGTAATGGTGAGATTGTGTGAAGAAGATGGTGATGAAACGGCGAATTAGTGAAGGCAGATATGCGATCTGTGAAAGAAGATTTGGATTTGAGATTGTAGATGATGAAGTTTTTGGATTTAGTTAAGCAAGAAGTAGCCATTATTGGAGATTATCGAAGAAATGAGTTTGGAGAAAAGATGAGAAATATGCAGGTGTGTGTGTTTGGTGCTGGTGCCATTATTGTCGTTTGCCTCATTTGATTGTTAATCAAATAATAATGAAATGAAAAAAGATAAAGTATTATATATTTGATTAGATTATTAGATTAGATAAGAATAGCAGCATTAGGAGAAAACGGCTCAAGGGATGAAAACGGTGACAACGATTTTCAGTCATAAGATGTTAGTGGTTTATGGCTAAGATTGATGCGGTGACATTTTTGTAAATACTAGGGGGTAAAATAGGAAGATTCAAACAAGAGTGTACATATTAATCACATGTCATTTCTCCCGATCATATTTAAACGCCAATAACTTTTTTATACATGATTATTTTTTCAAAAAAATCACACCATAAAATTCAGCGTTTTTTATCTTTCCAACGAGTATACTATTGATATATTTTTCGAAAAAATGAAGTAGGTTTTTTATGCGTTTTAAACTTTGTTTTTTTACGGCGTTTTCAATTGGGTTTTTATGACGTTTTTCAACCAGTTTTTTATGGTGTTTTCTGAACTAAGTTTTTATATGGCGTTTTCAACTGAGTTTTTCATGGTGTTTTTCTGAACTGTGTGTTTTATGGCGTTTTCAACTGGGTATTTTCATAGCGTTTCTGAACTGGGTGTTTTTATGGCGTTTTCAACTGAGTTTTGTATGGCATTTTCAATTGAGTTTTTTATGGTGGTTTTTTGAACTGGGTGTTTTATGGCGTTTTCAACTGGGTATTTTTCATCTCGTTTTCTGAACTGGGTGTTTTTATGGTGTTGTTATTTGAACACCCAGTTCTGCAGTTCATGTTATTTTTTTTTTAATTTCAAAAGTATAGCAATAGTATACTCGTTAGAAATATAATAAAACACTCGATTTTATGGTGTATTTAAAAAAAAATCACGTATAGAAAGTTACGAGAGTTTAAAAAAGATTGTGGAATATGCATGTGAGTGGTATGTGCATGGGCTTTTTGACAATATTACCCTTGGTGTAAGTTAGCATCAACACTACATGTCAACACCAAAATTGTTCTCACCGTTTTCACACTTTTAATCGTTTTCCCTAAATCCCACCCCTATATAATTGGATGCAATGTTCACGTTTTGAATGTGTAGGTAACAAGTTGGTTGGGTTAGGATGATTAGTTTGGCAAGTAGGTTGGGTTAATTAAAGAGTTTTTATATTTTTTGGAACGGAAAATGTCATAAAAATCCGCTACTAACAAGACGCTAGAGCAAAACAACAGAAGGAAGTCTACGTATTTTATTTGTGTTAAAAGTAGTTACCTTTGTTAACAAGTTAGGTTAACTATATATACATGCACTGAGCAATGATGTACGTATAAATTGTGTAATCAAGTTTTGAGTTATTTTCTTGATTATCAATATAGAGTTTAAGAGTTATCTAACAATTTTTGTGTTCGTGTTTATTGATTTTGGAGTTGAGTTATGTGTTGGTTTCTGAAGAGGTATGGTCCCAAATCCATACATACAAGGCAGGGACCACACCACTTTTTCTCCAGCATGGCGCCTAGATCAGCAGGAGGCATCCAGAAGCTTCTGGAAGAAATCGCAGGTGACACAAAATATGCTCTCCAAGACATAAAGGACGACACGTGTCACTTATAGATGGACGCCAGCTGGACCTGCAAGATATCTATAGGACAGGCCGACAACCACTGCCATAATTCTCCTAACTGGATGAATAAGGGTGCGCCATGTCATCCACTACTCTGGTAACAGCACAGGAGACCAAGAGGATATTCCTCTTGGTCGGACAGCTGGCACCTGATGGTAGCTAGCGGGTCGCCTCTACCCTCCTTCATCCTTCGGCTATAAATAAAGGACTCCTCCTTCAGGTTTAATATTCTGATCTCTCTCTATTTCACCTACAACACAAACTATTCTCCTTAGAACATTACTTATTCTCACGCCGGAGGGTGGTCACAAGGAGAACCCCGTATTCCCCTCCTTGTGGCGAGTCACCGGTGTTCTATTTTGCAGGAATTCAGCGATCGGCGAGTGGAGGAAGAGATTGAACCCTAATACACGAGAAAACCTGGCTTGATAACCCTGTGTTAACCAGTGTTTCATCATTGGCGCCCACCGCATCTTTTACAACCATTTTCATCTCTTTTCTCTTTAAAAACACTCTCTAATGGCTGAACCAAACCCATCTGTTCACATTGACGGAGAAAGCTCTTCTTTTGGACTGCCTACAGACACCGTTCACGTCCAAGGGAACCAAAGGAACGGGGCCGTTAGAGAGGAACCAGCAAGCAATGAAATTCCCGACTTCTTTGGCAGTGCCTCCAGAGTCATCAACCAGACAACCCCTGGAGTCGTCAACCAGACAACTCCCGGAGCTATCAACCTAGAAACTACTGGAGTTCAAACGCCAAACCATGGCGCAGTGTCACACCCCGATTTCCACGTGTCACCGGTGGGCCCGGTGGGGAGTATCGTGACGTGGTTGGCAACGTAATAGTCAAACAACACAATATATAAATGCACAGCGGAAGACAAAAGATAAATATATTACATTCCGAATATAAAGTAATATCAAGTATTACAACGGAAAGTAAAGGATCCACAGGCGGATCAATAAAAGAAACTACGACTGTTCAACAGACTTTAGGCATCTAGAACTTGCAAGATTCCCTAATGACGCCCTGAGCTCCCAGCCAATTATGCGTAGTACCTGTCACTTAACCTTTTGGAAAATACGTCAGTTTACACTGGTAAATACAATTAACTGTCTCATTTTGGAAAAAGAGTTTGAAAAGTGATTCGAGTGCAAACGGCACAAAATATATTGACACATTGATTAAAATGCACAGAGGCAAAATTAATCTTTTATACTTGGGACAATTTTATTAATAAAAATCTTGTATCCGATTTACATGGTTGTCCAACATTTAGGGTCGGTGATTATACAATACAAGCCGGACAAGATTAATCGACACACCACAAATATGATCTCACAAGAAGACACCCTTACGAGTGAGTATACGTTATACATATGCAACAGGAGGTGTTATGTCTACACCTTGTGCTTACGTCGTGGCCATTCACTTTTTAAAATGAGCCAAGGATATCCAGGACACGGTCATTAACCCCCAATATTATTTGTTATCAATCAATACAGATTAAAACGGGATTATGCAATTTAATCATCTCCGATTAAAAGGTTTCTACACCCGACCAAGCGGTATTTTTATAATACCGTATCCCAAGCCCGTATAAGGGAAAATAAGTTAAAAGTATTTACCTGAGCTAGTAATGCAATTTATACTCAGCCGTATATTCTAATCAGCAAGCACAAGTACTTCTACTGGGGCTCTCAATCTGGAACGAAGGTTTTTATTAACCTATTAGATTCCTAACGGGTCTTATTTAAGTCGTAACTTAGACCGGTTAGTTTTAAGGAAGTTTTACGGTTCAAACGCATGATTAAGCGAAGACCGGAATAGAATGTGATTTAGACCCGACAAGTTTGAAGACTTGTATAATATGGGTAAACTAAACACATTCTGGATTTTGAGATAAAAAGGATAAGGTTTGACCCGTTTCGGCTAATTTATGCAAACTAGTTACATAAACCGAACCGAACGCGCCAGGGGCGTAACGGGTAACCATATGGGTCCTAAACAGGTTTCCTAAGTTAATTATGCCTCAAATATGTTGTGACATCAGTAAGATGTCTTTCATTATGCCCGAAACGTTTTTAAACACAAACTAGGCCCCGTAGGGGTAGTTTGGTCATTTTAAAGGTTGTAAAAGGGTTTATGTGTTTAACTGAGTTACAGGTCTGATGAAATCAGTAAACATACTCAAATTAATGAGTTATAACAGTAGGATAAGGTACATATGTGAAATTTATCCATTATAACCAAACTATGCCCCGTAGGGGTATTTTGGTAATTTCACATAAGCCGAAAAGCTCAAAACTGAAGTCTGAGTTTATCAACCTTTGCTTACTGTTAAAATATTATAATTTGCCTCTTATATCAGTAGGTATCAACCCGGGTATGTCCAATATGATTTTAAAACATACTACACGTTAAAAACGCTAAATAAGGCGATTAAAGGCCATTTCCGGGTTCGATACTTAAATCTGATATTTTTATATTTCCAGAAGGCTTAAAATAATTTATTTATCATATGTGATCAGTAGCAAAAGGTTTGGAGTCGTTTAGATGTGTAAAACTCATTTTATGGCCCGTAAGGGCAAAACCGACATTTACCGAATTAAGCCTACGACTATGAGTTATGCTCAGCCCAAAATTAATTAAAAATCTTTAAAAATCCCTAAATAATATATTACATCAGTGGGTAAAAGATTTGATACCAAAAAGTATGTTTAATTAGGATATACGCTAATTACGCCATTTTATTAACATAAAGCATTAATTTTGCGATAATGAGCATAACTCTTAATCTACAAGTCAAACTGATGTCAAACTTTGCATACAAGTCTATATATCAGTAATTAAGGTTTCTACACTTTTACATTTTCATAAATCACGTTTTAAGGTGAAAAGGGCATAATGGTCAACATATGAGCAATTAACGGAAACGCGTAAACGAATGGGTCAATCAATGAACCAACCACAGAGGGTTATGCTAACATGTAGCCTGGTCCTAAGGAAACTCTAAGGAATTTCCAAATCATACTAAAGCGGGTCAGAACTGAAGTCAAAGCAAAAGTCAAAGCTTTGCGACTTTCGGTTCCGAATCGGTTCACAATGGAAAGTTGTCGAATCAAACAAGCTTAGACAAGTTCTTATGCTTATTATCAAGTTATATGAATGATAAAATAGGTTACACGCCTTTTACATTGTTAATTATGCGTTAAACGAAAGATTACATTTCTGTTGACTTTTTCTAATCATCTTTGACTCGACAAATGACCTAGTTAGGATGGGAATCAGTGGATGCCCTTTTAAGGGTTTAAAGCCCACATAACTACCAACTTATAACTACCTTTGATTCGAATAATCACTGGACCATTAGTGATTAATCGTTAAGTCAACCTTTAATTACGACGGTTGACTTTTAAGCTAAACTAAGCTAAAACTTAAACTAAGGAAATATTAGAAAACTTACTGAAGTCCTAAGCTTGATTAGGAAGGTCTTGTGTCTGCTTTGAAGTTCCAGAAAGGCTCCTCAATTGCACAAGTGAAGTGTGAGGAATGTGTTGCAACTTATTGGCTTTATATAGTGTTTAGATCACCACAAATTTTTGACACCCAAGTCTATGAGTGACCACAACATCTTAACAAGTGTCCCTAAATGTTTAGGGGGTGTTTAGGGGTCAAGAGGGATGAGGAAAAACGTTTAAAGGTCACTCCCACGCGCATAACAGCAAACAGCAACAATTCTGGTCGCTGGCACATGCTTGCGCATCGTAGGGGTTTTATGCCTACGGTGCGCAAGGCTCTGATCAGCCTCCCACTTGTTTCCAATTTTTGCATAAGTGTCTCTTGGCCCTTTCGAAAGGTCAAGTAACCTTTATTTTGCAATTTGGACCCTCTAATTTGACATATAAGGGCTCCAAGGCATTTACCTATTTTGTTTAGCCCCCGGTTAACTTTATTGTCACCCGAAAAGTCCAAACTTTCAACGTTAACGCTTTTAACCCTTGTAAACGAATTTGATCACAACTTGCTCATACGATAACGAAACTTTATGAAATTTATAACGTGTATTCTAGTGAGCATAATTAATCGTTACAAAGCTTCGGGTTTGTCAAAAGGTCGCTCAGTGGCATAACTTAAACATGTTGACACATTTAACCCCTGTCGTTTGTAATCTCTCATTTTTAGCTTCGTATGATCCATGATTTATCCGTCTAAGGGTATAAACATCATGTAGGGTTATGGTAAAGTATATTTATCCATTGTTGACATTCTGAACCCTTATTTTCACATACTTACTATGTTTGTCAACTTTAGTCCCTCTAAAGTATACTTCCTCACGTTCAAGCTTATGACACGTGTCAATACCTTATAGGACGTGAATTTTCGAGGTGTTACATCATCACCCCCTTAAAAGAAATCTCGGCCCGAGATTTACCGAAATAAAGGAAGTATTCTCTGCTTAATAATGGCAACTTACAGATGATTAGGAATTTGTATGATCTTGTTTGTTGTTTCCAATGCAACTTTCAGATCCTGAATATTGGACTTACCAATCTATTGTCCTAACAACAGGTGTTTAACATTTCATTCATACAAGGTCTCCAAGGGAGCAGCCTTGATGCTTACATATCAACTATTATAGAAAAGCTTATTTTAAGGTGAGAGGGTTATCCAACCATTGCTTAACTAATTTTAAGGAATAGCTAATCCTTGTCGTTAGTCGAACAATTCGACGATCTTGTGTAGCTGAGGGAAATTCTTAATCGTTGTTAAAATAAGGTTGCGGTAATTAGTGCATAAGCAAAATGAACCGTCTTTCTTATCAAACAACATCAAACTCTCAGAATATCGAGTTAGGCTATATGAATCTCCTATCTTAAAATTTACTTAATCAGGTTTTCGGTTCTCCCAATTATGGTACTATCCGACTTGGAGATTTCATAGTAATACAGCCTTAGTGGGATATAAATCTTAATTCTACCTGCCTCCCAGGGGTAAGCAGGGTAATCTTAGGAGAAGATAATCGAGGTACAAGGAGGTTACAGAGATTCCATATCTCAGGCTCCAGTTCACTCAACAACGCTTGTGTCTAATAAGTGACACATTTATGTTATGAGTCCACATATTTCTTTACCAGGGAATATGTATTTGGACAATTCTATTCTGGATATCTTCTTTGAATACTACTAGTCGACTTTAGTACAATATGACCGTTGGGATATCTCAGGGGTTCCATGCATTAAACCTCCATACTGATCAGGCATGGAAGCAATCTATGGGACACACTAAGATACGCCAATCCTCATATGGCACTTTTATCAAACATAGTTTGGCATTCGCTGGCGATAGAAAAACGATGAGAAAAATAATTAAAATAACATATGTTGTCATACTCTATGCGAAGAAAGAGTGCTCTAAGATTTTCGGAAGGATTCCTTGCCTATCTATAAGAATCGGTTACTATGGTTTCCTTGGTAGTTATACCTTGTGGATGATAAAAAAAATTTGTTAAGTTTATGGTTCATGAATATTTATTATTGCCTGTATTAAAAAAAAACAGGACACTTAGCAGAAATTATCATTGATAAATGATAAGGAAGTTTATTGTACAAGTGCTTATATTTAATCAATAATGGAAGTTTCACAAACTAGGCACCTAGCTCGGTTGGCTAGGCGCGCGAAAGGGTGTGGCCTAGACCCAGGTTCGATTCCGGGGACGGCCGTTTCCACCATTTTTGCGACTTACCGAATTCTTAAAGGAACAGAAAACTAGTTCTGCTAACTTTTCTATTTGTAAATTTTTCCTTACACTTAATATATATAGGGTCCTTATGAAAAGTTTTAAAAACTTGTTATACTTATAGTTTATGAAAGGATTTACCGGTATCCGAACCAAAATAAAACTCTTGGCATTTAAATTACTGATAAAATGCCAAGGAATGTACCTGATGTCATTATTTATGGACTAGCTTAGGCATTTTAGGCGCTTTCAATTTTAGGCTTTACTTCCTCAGCCACATTTCCTTTGACAAATTTAGGGCACGTAGTCTTGATGTGGCCCTTCTCATTACAGCCGAAGCAGACTGCATTCATCATGTCCTTACAGTCCAACGTTTTATGTCCCTTAGCCTTGCAGATCCCACAATGTAGAGGTCGAGGCTCAAACCTGCATTTCCCGTAGTGGCGCTTCTTGCAAATCTTGCATACAGGTTTCTGATTGGACTTTTGTTTATTCTTTTTCTTAGAACCCTGGGAGTTATCTACCTCCCTTTTCCTTTTTAGTTCATCCTTTGCATCAGAGGCATGAACGGGATCCTCCTTAAGAGTAAGGAAGTGTGGTCCTAGATAAAAATTGGACCGAGCAGCATGGGGCTCCTTGAACCTTTTCACAGCCTTCTTCACAGCTTTTCCAACAGCTGCGTCTATCATAGTTTGAAGAACATCTTTAGAAATTCTAAGGTTCATAATTTCAGCATCATTAGCATGCGTCGTGCCATCAATGGCGCGATCGACTGTTGTCTTATCCGAGTTTGCCATTACTTTCTATTGGTTCCTAACACCAATAAAACAATTTCTTAGTTGAAATCCAACAACTGCTAATTTTTTTCTCATTCTGATGGCCTTAATATATACTAGCCATGGTGTCAATAACCTATACAGGCTATTAAAGCACTAACATTCTTAATGAACATTATTTAAAATATTTTAATATTACTTAGCCTAGGTCGCAAAAGACCATCAATGGCATTAAAGATTTGGACCTAGTCCATCACTTTTCTGACAGAGGATCAAAACGTCACATCTGTCTTTATTATATTTAAGAATTTAGGTAGCTTGAAAGCTTGCTGTAGGAATATAAAAAAGGAGTGATTCCTATTAGATATAAAATATCCATCTAAGGTTTGTTGGAGCATTTTCTAAAGTATCATCGGCCAATTTCTACTTCGTATAAAATGACCGAAGTCTTACTAAGACGGAGACAACAGTTCTCAACAGTGATCGTTCATTATTGAATCACATGTGTCAGCATCAGATAAATTTCTGCATAAACTGCTTGATAAGGAAAAGTACCTGCTATATAGTTATCCTTCTGCACCATCTCCTGGCGTTCATCCGGAAGACTCATGCGTTTGTTTTCCTGGTCTCTCCAGGCTTCTTTATAAGCTTTGGGGAGTTAGTTTTGATGTGCCCTTCCTCGTTATAATTGTAGCATGTGGCGTTCTTTAACCCCTTGCAATCTAAGGTTTTGTGACCCTTGGTCTTGCAAATTCCACACAGTTTAGCGCGTGGGTCTATTGTACATTTTCCAAAATGCTACTTTTTGCAGTTATTGCATTTGGGTCTGTTATCAGACTGACTCGAGTTCTTCCTAAACTCGGAATCCTTCCCGCGCTCCGAGCTTCCCTTCTTCTTCTTGTTATAATGATGAGAGTTTTCCTCCTCTCTTTCTCTTCTTCCCTCGCCAGAAGCCTTAACAGACTTAACTCTGATTGCGTCTAAGGTGAGAGATAAGGATAAGTCCACCGCGGACCTATATGTGGTTGGCCTAGATGCTTTAACATTCCCTTTTATCTCTGGTGCTAGGCCTCCAATGAAACGCGCTATGCGTTTAGGTTCAGGGGTGACTAGATAAGGAACTAGGCGGGACATAGTGTTGAAACTTGTCACATATGCCTGACAATTCAAATTTTCCATGACCAAAGTCAAGAAGTCCGATTCTATCTTTTCTACTTCATGCTGAGGGCAATAGTTTTCCTTGACTAATGCAACAAATTGACCCCAAGATAAGTTGTAGAGTAGAACTTTCCCCGTGGCTTGGAGCAATGATCTCCACCATGCCAATGCTTCTCCTTTAAATGATTGTGAAACAAATTTCACAACATCTTGCTCCGCACAACCGCTGATGTCAACAACAGCGTCCATCTCATCGAGCCATGTCATGCAATCGATGGCCCCTTCTTCTCCTGTAAAGTCTCTGGGCTTGCAGGAGACAAAATATTTATATGAACAGATCTTAACTGGTGTCTCTTGATGAAACACAACTTGTCTAGACGGAATACTCCTTTGATTTGACAAGTCATGAACATCGTCCTCCCTTGACTCATGTGTTTTAAGAGGGGGCTTACAACGAGCCGCAGATAGCGTCTTAGAGTGGGTATCATTTGACTCATCATACTGCCGATCAAGTGCTCGAGTAACAGCATAATCTATTATTGCCTGTAGTTCTGCTCCAGTTACATTAATTCTGGTAGTATCATTGCTCTCCTTCAAGTGACTGTTAACTTCATCTAATCCAGCCATGTAGCTTGATTGCTACATAAATATTAACAATGATTTACTCAGAGATTATTATGGAATCATCATCTTTGACGATTTATCAACCATGGTAATATAAACCATATTGGTTAACTTGTTAGTTATATTTAATTAGTATTTTCCATTATAATTTATCCTAGTTATAAAACATTAAGGATATTAAAGTGGCGCATAAGGCCTAGTCACAAGGACAGTTCTAAATTTTTGTAAGCCATGATTTCAGAGAATCGAGGCATTAAGGTTTGAATCACGTTCATTACCTTATCTTGACAGGGAGTTGTAGACTTCAACTGTCTTTTGTCTTTTAGGACAATAGATATAGCCCGTGGGCATTTCCCTTCTGAGGGATGGTTATAATATGATCATCTTCTCAGATGCTATTAGTCGAGATCGTATGGATCCTACCGACTATTATACTTGGACCTGGTCCAACACTTTTAGACAGGAGGTCAAAGACCACCACTGTCGTTGTCTTATCGGACCACAAGTTTAGCCCGTAGGCACTTCATCACTATCGGATGTTTATAATGTGATCATCTTACAGGATGACACAAGCCATGATTTCTAAATCACTAGGCTAGATAAGAAAATTAGAAGAATCCAATACAAGGATGACTGTTGTGATTTTATCGAATCACATTTGTCAGGAGTGCTAACACGTTCTTAGGTGTTAACAAGGATCTGAATCCCTTGGGTAGGTTTCACCATCTTGGCCGCGTAGGCTAGATTTCACCTTTAAGATTCTTTTTTTTTTTAAAAATGCCTACTGGCAGGGAAGGAAGGATATTTATTTTATTCAGGATTTTTATCATAAATCCTAATTTATAAGTTAATAATAGCACAAATGGCCTAGTCGCGTAGACAAGTTTAATTTATAAGCTATGATCGTTTGGGATCGAGGCAAATTTATAAGTTAGTAATAGCACAAAAGGCTTAGTCACGTGGACAAGTTTAATTTATAAGCCATGATCGTCTGGGATCGAGGCATTTAGTAATAGCACAAAAGGCTTAGTCACGTGGACAAGTTTAATTTATAAGCCATGATCGTCTGGGATCGAGGCATTTAGTAATAACACAAAAAGGCTTAGTCACGTGGACAAATTTAATTTATAAGCCATGATTGTCTGGGATCGAGGCATTTAGGTGTGAATCAAAGTTCATTACTTTACCTTGACAGAGAGTTGTAGGCTACCACCGTCTTTAGTCTCAGAGGACGTTAATTATAGCCCGTAGGCACTTCCCTTCTAAGGGATGTTATTTTCCATTCATTTCATATTTCATGTTTAGAATGAAAACTTAATTTAATCAATCCATTATATGAAAATAAAAGTACAGAGTTGCCCTAAGCGGGTCTTTGAAGGGATGATGTGTCCTCGAAGGGACTGAAAGATAAATATGTCCTTATAAGGACTATTAAGGAAACGATCTTCAGCAAAAGGAGTTTCTTCTTCAAGTTATTTCTGAATGCTCTCTCCTTGGATGCTCGTTTCATTCTAGCCGCGCTACGAAGCTCAGCATTTCAGGGCTCCAGATGTGGAGAACTCCTATTATGGCTTCTTCTCTTGGCGACGTATCCAATAAAAATTTGGAAGTAAAAATTTCCAGATTAGGATTGAAAGTATTCCTATGTTAAGTCTAGACTCAGAAGATTTAGGAATGTGCAATTGTGTCATTGAGATTAAACACAAAAAGCTAGTGTTTAATTCACTCAATGTTGGCTCTGATACCAACCTGTCACACCCCGATTTCCACGTGTCACCGGTGGGCCCGGTGGGGAGTATCGTGACGTGGTTGGCAACGTAATAGTCAAACAACACAATATATAAATGCACAGCGGAAGACAAAAGATAAATATATTACATTCCGAATATAAAGTAATATCAAGTATTACAACGGAAAGTAAAGGATCCACAGGCGGATCAATAAAAGAAACTACGACTGTTCAACAGACTTTAGGCATCTAGAACTTGCAAGATTCCCTAATGACGCCCTGAGCTCCCAGCCAATTATGCGTAGTACCTGTCACTTAACCTTTTGGAAAATACGTCAGTTTACACTGGTAAATACAATTAACTGTCTCATTTTGGAAAAAGAGTTTGAAAAGTGATTCGAGTGCAAACGGCACAAAATATATTGACACATTGATTAAAATGCACAGAGGCAAAATTAATCTTTTATACTTGGGACAATTTTATTAATAAAAATCTTGTATCCGATTTACATGGTTGTCCAACATTTAGGGTCGGTGATTATACAATACAAGCCGGACAAGATTAATCGACACACCACAAATATGATCTCACAAGAAGACACCCTTACGAGTGAGTATACGTTATACATATGCAACAGGAGGTGTTATGTCTACACCTTGTGCTTACGTCGTGGCCATTCACTTTTTAAAATGAGCCAAGGATATCCAGGACACGGTCATTAACCCCCAATATTATTTGTTATCAATCAATACAGATTAAAACGGGATTATGCAATTTAATCATCTCCGATTAAAAGGTTTCTACACCCGACCAAGCGGTATTTTTATAATACCGTATCCCAAGCCCGTATAAGGGAAAATAAGTTAAAAGTATTTACCTGAGCTAGTAATGCAATTTATACTCAGCCGTATATTCTAATCAGCAAGCACAAGTACTTCTACTGGGGCTCTCAATCTGGAACGAAGGTTTTTATTAACCTATTAGATTCCTAACGGGTCTTATTTAAGTCGTAACTTAGACCGGTTAGTTTTAAGGAAGTTTTACGGTTCAAACGCATGATTAAGCGAAGACCGGAATAGAATGTGATTTAGACCCGACAAGTTTGAAGACTTGTATAATATGGGTAAACTAAACACATTCTGGATTTTGAGATAAAAAGGATAAGGTTTGACCCGTTTCGGCTAATTTATGCAAACTAGTTACATAAACCGAACCGAACGCGCCAGGGGCGTAACGGGTAACCATATGGGTCCTAAACAGGTTTCCTAAGTTAATTATGCCTCAAATATGTTGTGACATCAGTAAGATGTCTTTCATTATGCCCGAAACGTTTTTAAACACAAACTAGGCCCCGTAGGGGTAGTTTGGTCATTTTAAAGGTTGTAAAAGGGTTTATGTGTTTAACTGAGTTACAGGTCTGATGAAATCAGTAAACATACTCAAATTAATGAGTTATAACAGTAGGATAAGGTACATATGTGAAATTTATCCATTATAACCAAACTATGCCCCGTAGGGGTATTTTGGTAATTTCACATAAGCCGAAAAGCTCAAAACTGAAGTCTGAGTTTATCAACCTTTGCTTACTGTTAAAATATTATAATTTGCCTCTTATATCAGTAGGTATCAACCCGGGTATGTCCAATATGATTTTAAAACATACTACACGTTAAAAACGCTAAATAAGGCGATTAAAGGCCATTTCCGGGTTCGATACTTAAATCTGATATTTTTATATTTCCAGAAGGCTTAAAATAATTTATTTATCATATGTGATCAGTAGCAAAAGGTTTGGAGTCGTTTAGATGTGTAAAACTCATTTTATGGCCCGTAAGGGTAAAACCGACATTTACCGAATTAAGCCTACGACTATGAGTTATGCTCAGCCAAAAATTAATTAAAAATCTTTAAAAATCCCTAAATAATATATTACATCAGTGGGTAAAAGATTTGATACCAAAAAGTATGTTTAATTAGGCTTTACGCTAATTACGCCATTTTATTAACATAAAGCATTAATTTTGCGATAATGAGCATAACTCTTAATCTACAAGTCAAACTGATGTCAAACTTTGCATACAAGTCTATATATCAGTAATTAAGGTTTCTACACTTTTACATTTTCATAAATCACGTTTTAAGGTGAAAAGGGCATAATGGTCAACATATGAGCAATTAACGGAAACGCGTAAACGAATGGGTCAATCAATGAACCAACCACAGAGGGTTATGCTAACATGTAGCCTGGTCCTAAGGAAACGCTAAGGCATTTCCAAATCATACTAAAGCGGGTCAGAACTGAAGTCAAAGCAAAAGTCAAAGCTTTGCGACTTTCGGTTCCGAATCGGTTCACAATGGAAAGTTGTCGAATCAAACAAGCTTAGACAAGTTCTTATGCTTATTATCAAGTTATATGAATGATAAAATAGGTTACACGCCTTTTACATTGTTAATTATGCGTTAAACGAAAGATTACATTTCTGTTGACTTTTTCTAATCATCTTTGACTCGACAAATGACCTAGTTAGGATGGGAATCAGTGGATGCCCTTTTAAGGGTTTAAAGCCCACATAACTACCAACTTATAACTACCTTTGATTCGAATAATCACTGGACCATTAGTGATTAATCGTTAAGTCAACCTTTAATTACGACGGTTGACTTTTAAGCTAAACTAAGCTAAAACTTAAACTAAGGAAAGATTAGAAAACTTACTGAAGTCCTAAGCTTGATTAGGAAGGTCTTGTGTCTGCTTTGAAGTTCCAGAAAGGCTCCTCAATTGCACAAGTGAAGTGTGAGGAATGTGTTGCAACTTATTGGCTTTATATAGTGTTTAGATCACCACAAATTTTTGACACCCAAGTCTATGAGTGACCACAACATCTTAACAAGTGTCCCTAAATGTTTAGGGGGTGTTTAGGGGTCAAGAGGGATGAGGAAAAACGTTTAAAGGTCACTCCCACGCGCATAACAGCAAACAGCAACAATTCTGGTCGCTGGCACATGCTTGCGCATCGTAGGGGTTTTATGCCTACGGTGCGCAAGGCTCTGATCAGCCTCCCACTTGTTTCCAATTTTTGCATAAGTGTCTCTTGGCCCTTTCGAAAGGTCAAGTAACCTTTATTTTGCAATTTGGACCCTCTAATTTGACATATAAGGGCTCCAAGGCATTTACCTATTTTGTTTAGCCCCCGGTTAACTTTATTGTCACCCGAAAAGTCCAAACTTTCAACGTTAACGCTTTTAACCCTTGTAAACGAATTTGATCACAACTTGCTCATACGATAACGAAACTTTATGAAATTTATAACGTGTATTCTAGTGAGCATAATTAATCGTTACAAAGCTTCGGGTTTGTCAAAAGGTCGCTCAGTGGCATAACTTAAACATGTTGACACATTTAACCCCTGTCGTTTGTAATCTCTCATTTTTAGCTTCGTATGATCCATGATTTATCCGTCTAAGGGTATAAACATCATGTAGGGTTATGGTAAAGTATATTTATCCATTGTTGACATTCTGAACCCTTATTTTCACATACTTACTATGTTTGTCAACTTTAGTCCCTCTAAAGTATACTTCCTCACGTTCAAGCTTATGACACGTGTCAATACCTTATAGGACGTGAATTTTCGAGGTGTTACACGCAAGCCCTTCAGCACCATCGGCACAGGCACAACTAAATATATCAGTTATTATGGGGCTACCTGAAGGAGAAACTCTGGCCTGTTGGTATGCCAAACAGACATCATCACTAAACTTGGTCTATGCGCAATTAAGCGCACAGCAAGCATTACTCCAGGCACAAGCTAGACCAAGAGGATAAGGCGCGTTTGGAGCCGGTTGACTACCCACTCACTGGTTTCTGCAACGAAGTCGCTTTTCCTCTCGGCCAGATATCTTTCCCGGTGTTCTGATGGGAAGAATTCGAGAACTGAAGAGGTTATGTTCGTGCTCTTACCGGCGAATTCACGACATGACATTCTTTTGGGAAGAGAATCCCAGGGCGACTTCAGCATGATCTGTTCAGGGCCACATTCAGCAGTAGGGTTTCCAACGGAGACTAGGGTCACTATCATCTACGCAAGCAAAGAAATGCTCATGACTGATGAAGCACGACTTTCAAAAATAAGTAAGCCAACCCCACGCTTGGAACCTAAGAAGTGGATTTTGAACAGGAAGTATCCGGAACAAGCAATCACCTTAGGTCCAGCAATGCCAGAAGCAACACGCGCATCGCTCAAGCAATTGTTATTCTGGTTGAAGCATTGCTAAAAATGCCAAACCTGTCATACACACTAAACGCCACCTAGGTTCCGAAAAACACGACGCTATGCAAGAACAAGTCGCAGAGTTGCTCAATGCCGGCATCATCAGAGAAGTACGTTACCACACCTGGGTTGCCAGCCCAGTAATGGTACCAAAGGGAAATGGTGATTGGAGGATGTGTGTAGATTAAAAAGATCTAAACAAAGCTTGTCCAAGAGACTGTTACTCCCTGCCTGAGATTGACGAAAAGATTGACTCCATGGCATCATTCCGGTGGAAATGCTTTCTTGATAGTTACAAGGGATACCACCAAGTGCAGATGGCAATCCAAGACGAAGATAAGACAACTGGTGTACTTTAGGTGTGTTATGGTTTTATTTATATTTTAAGCCTATTTTACGCATTAGTCAAGTTTTAAATTTATAAAACACGATATTCTACTAACACTAAACACACACATGGGCAAGTGCACCCATCGTGAGCGTAGTATAGCGTTGGTAAGATACCGAGGTCGTCTAAGGACACAAGAGATTTTAGTACTGGTTTATCCTCAACGTCTAATCAAATCAAAATTTTTAGAAAAGGTTTTAAACAAGAAAAATAAAAACTAAAAATGCTAAAAAATAAAAATAAAATAAAAACAGATAGACAAGATGAATCACTTGGATCCGACTCGCCTTTAATGTATCCTTTGATGATTTTCACACTTTTGCACTTTTTAAAAGATTATCTTAGTTATAGTAGCAGACCCCTCTTTTGAAGGTGACGTTACCCCCAACCCAGTGGTTTGAGTCAGCAAGGATACAATCCCAAAGGGTCGGAATATTGAAAGATAATTAATTAAGTTATTAATGCGAAAAGTGGTAGGCCCCTCTTTTGAAGGCGATGTTACCCTCGGCTAAGTGGTTTGAGTCAGCAGGGATACAATCCCCAGTAGTCGGTTTAATGTATTAATAGTAGTTTACATATGAGGGGATCAAGCCATTCGCACCCCCGCCATCCAATACCAGTGGGTATTGAAGGAGGTCCTAGTAAGCTTAACCCAGGTCCTTGCAGGATCTATACACTGAATAAGGCAAGAACCTTACTAAACCATTCCCTTAATGTAACACCTCGAAAATTTACGTCCTATAATGTGTTGACACGTGTCATAACCTTTGAACGAGTGAAAGAATACTTTCGAGGGACTAAAGTTGACAATCAATGAAACTATGTAAATATAAGGGTTCAAAAGGTCAACAATGAATAAATAAATATACTTTACAATAGTCCTACATGATGTTTATAACCTTAAACGAATAAATCATGGATCATACGCAGCCAATTGTGAGAAATTACAAACTACAGGGGTTAAATGTGTCAACATGTTTAAGATATAACTCTGAGTGACCTTTTAGCAAACCCGAAGCTTTGTAACGGTTAATTATGCTCATAAGAATATGTGATAGAAATTTCACAAAGTTTCGTTAACGTATGAGAAAGTTATGATAAAATACGTGTGTGAGGGTTAGAATCGTCAACATTGAAATTTAGGGTTTTTCGGGTGATCACAAAGTTACCCGAGGACTTGACAAAGATGGTATAAGCCTTAAAGCCCCTATATGTCAATATTCAAGCCTCTTAATGCAAGAAACCATGAGAAAGCGACCTTTCGGGGGACCAAGGACCAAAAATGCAATAAAGGAAACAATTGTAACCTGATCCGGAGGCTAAGGCGGGCCGCGTAAGGTCATGAAGACCTTTACGCGGGCCGCGTGACAGGTACCAGCGACAGAAACTAACAGACAGCTGTCTGTTGATGTTTTAACCGACTTACATGCATTTCTTTGATACCATGGGCTGCCTAAGATGGTATTTAGACTATAGAGGACACATGTAAAGATCCATGATCAATTGTAGACTCATTTGGCAACAATCTAGGAAGATCAAAGTCACTATATAAGGCTTATGTTGCAACATGCAACCACACTTCAACTTCTGATCATTTGAGGAGCACAACAGCAGACACAAGACCTTCCTAATCATCCATTAGACACGTGTAAGTACCCTTGACCCTTCTTAATTAAGTTTTGATTAGTATATAGCTTAAAAGTCAAACCGTCGTAATTACGGTTTGACTTAAAGATAAAACACAAACGGTCCAGTGTTTTGCCGAAATGAAAGTTGTTATAAGTTGGTAATTATGTGGGAAATTAACCCTTAAAAGGGTACTCACTGATTCCCGATCTAACCAGGTCAAATGACGAGTCAAACGTTGTCCGAAAAAGTCAACAGAACCATTAAACACGTAACTAGCGATATAGAAGGCGTGTAACCTGTTTTATCATTCATATAACTTGATAATAAGTATAATAACTTGTCTAAGCTTGATTGATTCGACAACTTTCTGTTTTGAACCGATTCGGAGCCGTAAGGCGCATAGTTTGACTTTCTGCTTTGACTTCGGTTCTGACCCGGTTTTGATAGGTTTATACATGCCTTAAAGTTCCATTAGGACCTAGTTACATGTTGGTATAACCCTCTGCGTTTATACCACTTAAATCCTTAATTGTCCGACGTTTCCGTTAATTACTTAAATATTGACCATAATGCCCTTATGTCTATAAAACGAGAATTTTGGAAATATGAAAGTACAATAATCTTAGTTACTGATTATTAAACATGTCCCTAAATTTTCACATCAGTTAGAGGTCTAGATTAGGAGTTATGCTTAAAGACGTAATTAGAACGTTTATTAGTAATTAAACGACGTCATTAGCGTAAAGCCTATCTAAACCCAATTTTTGAAACCAAACCTTTTACCCACTGATGTAATATAATATTTTGGGATTTTTAAAGATTTTTAATTATTTTTAAACTGATCATAAGCTAGGATTATCGCCTTGATCCGGTAAATACCGATTATGCCCTTTTAGGCCATAAAATAAGTTTTACAAATCCTTTTGATACAAATCCAATTGCTACTGATTTTATTTAATAAATGGAGTAATTTGAGCCTTATAACCTGATTAGAAACTCAGAACTCCCATTTAAACCCGAAAATCGCTTTAAACCGACATTTACGCGCATTAAGCACGTAGTATGCGTTAAAACTATTTTAAACACCTTAGACTAAATACTTACTGATGTAACTTGTTAAAATAAGTTATATTACTTATTTACTCAGACCCGGATCACAGGAGTTGAATTAATCCCTTTTTAATCTTCAAAATGACCAAAATACCCCTACGGGGCTTATTATGAGATTAAACTTGTTTTGGGCATAATGGAAGGTATCCTACTGATATCACAATATATTTAAGGCATGTTAACTTAGGAAACCTGTTTAGGACTCTTATGGTTACCCGTTACGCTTCATGCGCGTTCGGTTCGGTTTATGTAACTAGTTTACATAAATTAGCCGAAACGGGTCAAACCTTATCGGTTTTATCTCAAAATCCAGAATGTGTATAATATACCCATATTAAGCAAGTCTTCAAACTTGTCGGGTCTAAATCACATTCTATCCGGTCTTCGCTTAATCGTGTGTACGAACCGTATCTTTAAAACTAACCGGTCTAAACTTAAGCTTAACTAAAGACCCGTTAGGATTCTAATAGGTTATTCTAAACCTTCGTTCCAGATTAGGAGAACCAGTAAAAGATACTTGCACTCACTGATTTTGATTTATACTTACTCAGGTAAATATTTTTAACTCATTTTCCCTATACGGGCTTGGGGTACGGTATATAAAATACCGCTTGGTCGGGCATTGAATCTTTAATTGTATGATGGTTAAAGTATTGAAATGTCTCGTTTAAATTGTTTTGTTTGCTTAAAGCCTTTGGGGGGTTAATGACCATGTCCCGGATATCCCTGGCATCATTTTACGAAATGGCCACGACCTAAGCACGGGGCGTAGGCGTACGCCCGTCGGTGTCTCATATACATAATGTGGTGTGTGTAACACCCCAAAAATGGGTTTGGTAATTTAAACCCGGTTAATATAAAGAAACGGGTAAAAATACCGTTAGGGGTAAAAGTGAACCCGTAAATGAATATCAACTAGGAAATTATGTTAAGACATTAAAGTGTGCAAATAGATACTTAACCATATATATTTAAGACTTAACACTTGAGGGACCAAATGTGTATAAGTTGAAAGTGGAATAATGAAAGATTAAAATATCTAAACACAACACATACATCAGACGTATGTGTGTGTGTGTTCGACATTAGGTGAAGCAAGAAGAACAAAACCCTAAATACTACTAATCCATCAAATTAGAAGAGAAATTGAAGTGTAAATTGATGCATGTATCCAGATTTACGATCCTCTAAGTGTGCTCAACATCAAGTAAGTTGAATTTTATGCTTTAGTGATGTTTAATGATATGGGTTATGTGTAATCCATGGATGTATTGCGAAATTAAGCATGAATGTTAGTTAATTTCAACATAAGGAAGTCGTAATGTGCTTGATTTTGATTATATTGATGGTTTGATAAGAAACCCATTTGAAATTTTGATGATATGATTAGTGATGATGATGTATGTGTTAATTCTTGATATAGTTTGATGAGTAAGGTTAATATATTCATAATGATGTTATAATAATCTGAATATTTGAAGAATTCATGTGTTGGCGATGTTTTGCCATGACTTTAGAAAAGATTTTGTAGAGATGTGCTTAATAGGCTTGTACATTTCGCTAGGTAAGTAGTATGCACATAAGGTGTTCGATGAAATGCTTGAGCTGAATTGATTATGTATGAATATGAAGAATTTTAGATTTAAAAGATCTAATAATGGCGTGGAATATGAATATGAGTAATGAACGTTAGAGTGAATGATGTGAATGCGTGTAAATGATGTATAATGTGAAAACTAAAGGCAAATGTGATACACCCTTTAGGGTCGAAGAAAGGAGGAGAATCAAGTCAAGCGAAAACATTAGGAGCGCATGACTCCGGTAAGTTCTTATGAACTTCGTTTACTTTACTAGTAGGTTTATGAATGATACTAACGATTATATGAATTCGTACAATTTTCCGTTGTAGATTAAATTGATTAGATGCAAGAAATTATACTTGAAGAAGGTTTTAAAATTGATGTTGTAGCGAAGATGAACCAACCCGTCTAAATGGGTTGAAATGATTAGTGGAATGATTCTCTTAATGTTTATATATTGACTTGTTCATAACGGGTTAAATAATGTAAGTGAACTCCGAACTTACCCTTTTGTTTGTTAATGTATTTATGATATATGGTAATTATTGAAGGTAATGTAAGAAGATATGAATCGATGTTACTACTAGGTTAAGTTTTAGTGGAAATGGGTCGGAAGTGGTTAATAAAGGGATTTGATTAAGCTTGGGTAAGAAAGGGAATGTACATAATGAATTATGCATAAAGATGAGTTATGTGTATTCGAAGTCATGTTCATATGAAAAGACGCTTATGATACTAATCGTTATTCTATTGAGAACTAATGTGAAGTGTAGGTATGTTAACTATGAAGGTGAAGGTTGACTTCGCAATTTGATGCGAGTGATACAATGGATGAATGAAGAGGCTAGTAATAGAGGAAGCATGATATGTTGTCGCATCATTATGCATAGGTTAAGATTTGGTATTTTGTCATCGGTTGCTAACGATGTGTTTGAATGTGGTGACTGCAGGCTGTATAGGTTTATGGATGTTTCATCAAGAAGTGTACGTGGTTGAAGATCGAGTCAAGACATGGATTGTACGTGGGTGTGTATGTGATCACGTAATTTAGTGTTAGTATGTTAGTTTTTGATTGATTATAGAAGGGATTAATATATTTAATGTGAACGAATGAAATTAATAAAAGAAATTTAAAATATGAAGTTTCCGCTGCGATGAATTTGGTTAAAACGTGATAGGGCGTTACAGTGTGTCTATTGATCTTTAACCCGGCTCGACCCGGGCTACTAAACGCATAAGTAACATGTAAATCCTTTACAAGTATTATATTCTAATAATTATCCCAAGTTATAAAATATTATTTGTGCCTTGTGCCTTAAATGCATTTTCTTAAACTCTTTCCAAAATGAGTCGGTTGATTGTATTTACCAGTGTAAACTGACGTATTTTCTCAAAAAGGTTAAGTGCAGGTACTACACGTAATAGGCTGGCTTTTCTCCTAGCATCCACAATAAGTCTCGCAAGCTTGGATGTCATAGACTGTTGAACATTGTTTCCTTTTATTTTGATCTACCTGTGGATTTATATTCGACTACTTGTGATACTTAATATTACAATATTGTTTGGTTGAAATGAATCTATACTTTGCTTCCGCTGTGCATTTAAATATTGTGTTGTTTGACTATTATGTTACCAACCACGTCACGATACTCCCCTACCGGGCCCACCGGTAATACGTGGAAATTCGGGGTGTGACACTTAACCCCCGACCAGGTAGCCAACATATCTCTATATAGACCGTAGAGATATGAAAGGTGAAAATCTTTTACTTTATATAGACAGTAAAGTAATGCAAAGACACCACTGACAAATGATAAAGAAGTTTCACCTTCAACATAAGAAACTAGTTATTAAAGTCATTAATACAAAACCAAATAAAAAGCGCGAAAAGATTAAAAATCAAAAGTAATACATTAAATGATTGTCTTCACCAAGTGATGTAAGAGACTTAGCCAAACATGGCCTTTGATTGACAAGAACTCTTACGATCAATCTTGGATCTCGAGACTACTACACACACTCTAAGGTGGATGATGGATGATGGTTGTGAATGTGGGTGTTGTAGTGGTGGTGGAGTGGTGGCAAAGTGGGAGATAGGTGGTTTGCCAAGGGATGCCTTTGAAGTGAACCAAGCACCCATATTTATAGCCTGAACAGAAGCCCGGACACGACCCCGTGTCCGCTGGACACGCCCCCGTGGCCATCCTCTTTCTCTTCCTTCATTAATTGCTCTTGTCTGCATTAGGCTCCACATGGCCCCGTGTTCGCTGGGCACGGCCCCGTGTGCAGAAGCGTATCTATACTACCAAGATTTGCTAGATTCTGCGAATATTAGCGTTGACCACGCCCCGTGCTCAGTGGGCGATAGAAGCTTCTACAGTTTTGTCTTTTCTGCAGACACCTGACCACGTCCCCGTGCTCAGTGGGCACGGGGCCGTGGTCAGCCTTCTGTTTCTTGTTTTTGCTTGGGAAGATGCTGTCGAGGGGTCGGAACTCAAAATGAGTAATCCGTGGCAAACCCAACGCGTTTATCTGAGAAATATGTAACCCATAATCGGTTAACACGTCACCAATAAACTTTGACATCGACATACGGAAGTTCTCTTCCCGGAAGAAGTCGGCATAAAGAGTCATATAACGTGGGGGAACATCCAAAGCAGTGCAATTAGCAGTAGGAAACTGGACACCCTAGTCGGAATATAAAGAAAAATTTTGAATCAAGTTATTAAGTTCTTCCTCCCTCCAGTTGATAACCACATGATTTGGACCAGGTGGGTTCTTCGGTTTAGATTCCTCTTCTTCGTACTAGTAGGTTTGATACCGGTAGACATTCTCTTAGAAAAAAATCAAGAAGACAAGAAGAGAAAGAAAATTTTAAAATTAGAAATGCTAAAGAGTTGGAGGAAAATGTGGAACGTCTGGTGGAAACCGCCAACTATTTATACCTATCGCATTTAATGCGATGAGGTAGTGGAGCGTCAGAAGACAGAAGGTCAGCCAATCGGAAGGTGACACGTTAGGAGAGAGAAAATATTACGCCGCCTGTTTAGGGTGCGTGGCCGCCAAGCGCCTGACACTTGACGAAAAACGTGCCTGGCAAACTAAAAAGGTAATTGTTCACGCCTCCGACAAGACAACCACCTCAGACGGAACATCAGTCACACATCAGACGTCATTATTTCTCCAAAGTTGAAAATAAAGACTTCTCCTTGAAGAAATCTCTAAGGAAAAACCCCCCACACGCCATGCGTGGTGCGCCGTTTTGGCTCAATTTGCACGCCATATCCATGCGTCGTGCGGTGTTTTGGCTCAACTTTGCACGCCATCTCCATGCGCCGTGCGCCGTTTTGGCTCAATTTTGCATGCCATCTCTATGCGCGGTGCACTGTTTTGGCCCAATTTTGCACGCCATATCCATGCGCCGTGCGCTGTTTTGGCTCAACTTTGGACGCCATCTCCATGCGCCATGCGCCGTTTTGGCTCAATTTTGCACGCCATATCCATGCGCGGTGCGCTGTTTTGGCTCAATTTTGCACGCCATATCCATGCGCCGTGCGCTGTTTTGGCTCAACTTTGCACGCCATCTCCATGAGCCGTGCACCGTTTTGGCTTAATTTTGCACGCCATCTCCATGCGCCACATGCCCCAATGCTCAAACAAAAACAACCGACAACACCTCTATCCTTATGAGTCCAGAATCTCTCCCAGGTGATAAACTCACCTAGAAGGTACACTGGACCGGGGGGACTTGAAGATGTATGGTCCCAAATCCATACACACATGGCTGGGGCCACACCACTTTTTCTCCAGCATGGCGCCTACATCAGCAGGAGGCATCCAGAAGCTTCTGGAAGAAATCGCAGGTGACACAAAAGATGCTTTCCTTGACATAAAGTACGACACGTGTCACCTATAGGTGGACGCTAGCTGAACCTGCAAGATATCTATAGGACAGGCCGACAACCACTGCCAGAATTCTCCTAACTGGACGAATAAGAGCGTGCCACGTCATCCACTACTCTGGTAACAACAGAGGAGACCAAGAGGATATTCCTCTTGGTCGGACAGCTGGCACCCGATGGCCGCTGGCGGGTCGCCGCTACCCTCCTTCATCCTTCGGCTATAAATAGAGGACTCCTCATTTAGGTTTAACATTTTGCTCTCTCTTTATTTCACCTACAACACACACTATTCTCCTCAGAACAGTACTTATACTCACGCCAGATGGTGGTCACAAGGAGAACCCCCTATTCCCCTACTTGTGGCGAGTCACCGGTGTTCTGTTTTGCAGGAATTTAGCGATCAGCGAGTGGAGGAAGAGATTGAATCCTAATACACGAGACAACCTGGCTTGATTATGAGTTGAAATGGCAACTATAAGTGATTTCGGTTTTTTGAGTTTCGTTAATGGTATGTTTTGGCTGCTGAAAAAGATAGTAAAGTAAGTTGGAGTAAGTTAATTTTAACTAATAAATCTAATTGTTCTGAATCGAGTATTAACAATTCTTCTGAGTTATAAAAGAGATAAGTCAACAAGCACTATGACACTAAGTTGCTTATGAAAAATTGTAACAAAACTATTCTTACATATAATATATATTAATATTAATTAATACTAATTATAGACATATAATCAACACTGAACTCACACCCCAATACCAAAACACGGTAATGATAAAAGATATCTAGATATGCCATTGTTACAAGTACAAGAGTGTATATATTTATATAAGAAAATCAAAATTACACTTGCATACCCTATATATTGAGTAAATACATATCCGAAAACTATATGTTGTACTAAATGATTTTAAAAACGGTTTGAGATTCAAGTTACTAATGAGTTCAAAATAGGTAAAAGTAACGATATTGATTTAGAACTTTCATGGGACTATAATTTGAAAATTAGTGATATGCATACATTATGAAGATTGATTTACACGGCAACATTGGAGGGATATTCCTGTGGGTGTTTCTTGACGTGTTCTCTTAACGAAACCTCCTGCTCGTTAAGGTTTTTAGGTGGGACATCATATACGTCGTTAAACATGTCTGCAACCGGAGGTTTGTCTACCCGTTCTGCAGCTTGAATCGCTTGTGATAGCTACAAGCATAAGAAGTTACACAAGAAAAGTCAATGTTTGACTTTAGAGATGATACATAAGTACTCTGGTCAACCATAAAGTCAAAAGATTTACCTGCTTCCTAATGTTACTACGATGTTCTGATTCCACCTGATCGTTCCACCAGCCATTGTTTTCGACCCATGTCCTAAACCTCTTTACAGGATTTTGACCATCTCGCCAACATTCGATTTCTTCAGCTGGACGATACTTGGTTGAGTCGTCTGATGTGGAATGGTGTCCTGCTCTGTATGTAAGTGCCTGTGATCCGGAAAAGTCAAAGAGGGAAAAGTCAAAAGACATGATATGAGAAACAAAAACCAACTACAACATCTAACCTCAATCAAAACAGGTGTTTGTTTTTCGATAGCCAATTTGCGCGCCTCATAAACAGCAGAATATATAGCGAGAGCATCATTGCCATCTACTCGGATGCTTGGAATTCCATACGCCTTCCCTCTTACAACAATACCGTCACCTAAAGTTGACCAAATGCACCAAGAGTCAAAACAACATAATATGAATGTACAACTTGAAATTGTCAAAAGGAAATTAAAGAAAGACATAATTACTTCTTAATTGATCAGTTATTGGAGTACTAATGGCCCATCCATTGTTTCTACAGAAAAATATTACCGGGGCCTCCATAACAGCCGAAAAGTTCAAACCAGCATGAAAATCTCCCTATAACAAAATTTAAATAATCAAATTCCAAATATAATAACTATAAAAAAATTAAAATGTTTTCAAAATGAGGCGTGTATATACCGTACTACTGCCTCCATCGCCAAAATAAGTGATTGTGCATGCATCTTGCTTTTCCATCTTCATGGAATACGCAGCACCAACCGCCTGTGGGATTTGTGTTCTGATGTACATCAAGATTAGAACATGAACAAAAGTTTGGGGTTATATTTTTCGAACTGGCACGGAGAAATAAAGTTAGTATCTTACGCTACGGTTGATGACACTGTAATGTAATTGAGCTTTTTAGACCCGTAATGAATAGGCATCTGTCTTCCTTTTCCTTGATCATATTTATTTCCAAATAATTGATTTGCAAATTCTTGTAAAGTAAATCCTCGCCACAGTAGCACTCCAGGCTCCCTATACTGCGTTAACATAAGATTTTACATATGAATAACACCTCCAACTATAAATTTCAAAAGAAAAGAAAAGTTCATCTGTAACATCCGGCCCCTTATACCAACCAATATTGTCTGCTTTGCCAAGTCGAAACTTGTTAGGAGGTCAATGGTCAACCATCCTAAATTGTTCATATGCGCTAAAAACGCATTGGTGGTATTCGAGGTCAGGCATTCCTTATATCCCTAGTTGTTGGATTTAATCTTGACTTATGGTTCTTATTATTTAGTTTTATTAATTAATATTCTATACCACTAATTCTAATATGCAACGTTCATATTTCAAATCCAACAAACTCGGTCAAACTGACCATTTCTTCTGAACCCCTCCAACGGTCACATGCAACCAATTCCAAGTCACTTTCCAACGGATACTTCTTCTCAACGGTCATCTCTTGCAGCCCATGCAGCTCCTGACCCGTATTGGATAAACCCGGTAACCGACTTGACCCGTACTCGGTCCGAACTTAACCCGTAAATAACCCGTAACATCAAGATTAACCCAACATTCACCCCCTTAATCTTGATCTATATCAGTCTTGCTACACGAACCACGCAGGCCCGTCTTCCCTTTCTTTCTAGCGTGAACTCTTTTCGGTCTTCGGCTCACGGCTCGGTATCATGTGAACACTTTCGGTCTTTGTTCACAATCGGTCTTGCTTTCAATAAAAGCTTTCTTCGGTCTATCATGGTGCGAACCTCCGGTCACTGTCGCACCCACGGTCTCAGTCTTATGTGAACCTCTTCGGTCTTGGTCTCTGGTTCACACTCTCGGTCTTTCGGTCTAAGCTTTCTTCAAGAAAAGCTTCTTTCGGTCTTTCTTAGGCAACCACCGGTCTCGGTTACCTCGATCTCGGTCTGCTTTGGTGCGACCTCCGGTCATTGTCACACCTACGGTCTTCTCTATTTCCCACCGGAACTCAATTTCTGGCAGCGGTCTTCAGTCTTTGTCTCCCATCGGAACAACTTTCCGACGGCGGTCTTCTTTCCCACCGGAACTTTCTTTCCGGCGGCGGTCTCTTTCGGTCTTTCTCTCAAGCCGTTCGGTCTATTACGGCTTCGGTCTTCCTTACGCCGGTATCTCCTTCCGGCGACGGTCTCTTTCTTCGGTCTTTGCTGCAGTAGCAGCCGGTCTTCACACTCCTTTACACAAAGCTAACAGCCACGGAACACAATGTTTATCACCGTCACCCCCGTCATCCTAACCGGTACATCACCCGTGACAACGACTGACACGAACACCCTTCTGGACTTCATCTTCTGCTGCATAACAGTCCCGAACAACCCTTCTCTTACTCCTGCCTGCCCTCCACCGACCGACACACACCCGCCGGCGGCGGAGGCTTCCTCCGACCTTCAAACCTGCCTTCAACGAGCCCTAGGCTCTGATACCAATTGTTGGTTCAGGCCCCTCAAACCTTCACACTACACTCACGTATATATGTATGTATGAACTGGAAGAAACTTGCAGACTTATATTTCAATGAAACAACCAGAATATTTCATTTCTTTCCATCTCTTCCGGTATAGCCTGAAATAAGAAGGCGAGCGCCTGTTTTGATTTCTTCGGATCTGGATCTACACCTAATGCCCTCGGTTCGATCGTTTCCAAAAGACCATGTGCATCCAAAATGGACTTAACCTTGATAGCCCATACTGGATAGTTAGTTGCGGTCAAAGTCGGAACTTGGTAAGACATCGAACCTGGTTCTTTTGCTGGTACCATTGCCATGCTTCACTTTCGGTCACACTCCAGAAATTAACTTCTGGAAACGGTCTTTGTCTTGCCGGGTCTGATCCAGCGTCGGTCTGTAGCGGTCTTCCCTATTTCCCACCAGAACTCTCTTTCCGGTGAGAAAGAGGGAGAACAAGGACAACTTTTGATGGTGAATGAACAAAAGCATGGTGAAAGTAGTGTACGCGGAAGAGGCCGTGGGAGGAACAATGAAAGAGGTGGAAGAGGCCGAGGTAGAGGATCGGGTCGAGGCGATAAAAGTGGAATTCGGTGTTATGATTGTGGAAATTTTGGGCACTTTAGCTATGAGTGTACAAAGTGGAAAGACAAAGACAACGAAGCGAACTTGATCCAAGACGAAGAGCCGGCATTGCTTTGATAAAGAAACGGGTCAAGACTAGTATGACTCATGTGAATGTGCAACGTAGGATTTGCCTAGCATGTTACACAAAGGTGCTATAAAACTTAAAGTTACCTGAGGGAAGACGAAATCATTATGACTAAGAGCTGCTGCCGATGCTATATTAATCGCCTCTTCTCCAATTGTTGTCAGATAGAAAGATATTCTACCTTGTCTTTGTGCTTCATAGAAAATAGTATCCATAACTTGCAGTGTTACCATCTCTCTATACATCTTGACAGCAACTTCTTTGCTAATCTTTATGTTCAAAAGATCATTTTTCAGATTGATTCAGAAAATAATATTAATATGTAAGCAGTCAGTCATATTAAATTATTAATAATGTCGGTTTACCTTAAGCGAATCACTATCAATGAGTAGCTGGCCATTTTCATTAAGAACTCGATAGCATTGAGTCCTTTCCGCGCTAGAACCAGATGTGAATAACTTATTGGGGGTAAACTTAACTTTTCCACCTGGGAAATTTAGTTCTTGCTGTAAAGGAGCTTTAGTAGATATCTGTATCAAGATAGATATATACATCATAATTTCTGTCTTACTCTGGGAGTTTTATGTTGGAATAATAATCAAGCCTTTATTATCCTAAGTTTACTGTATTATAAATTTTATTATAAGTCTTATAATCTGTTGGTTAAAAAGGCGCCATTTAATAAACCTTAATAAGTATATATATGTGTATTGTCAGTAAACCAAAGTGTGTTGTGTGTGTTTTATCAATAAAACCTTCTTAGGGGAGTTTGGTTCATATAACTATTTTTAAGGAATTAGAATTTGAAAAAAAAAAAATGGATTTGGAATTAAAATTTATGAAAGGAAATGAATTTTAAAGAATTGAAAATGGTTAAAGGAATTGTTTTATGATGTATTTATTTGGGTCCCATGACTTTCCACCCCCAACCCCCTTCTCGAACTTTTGGTCAAGCTCCGCCACTGTATGTGTGTGTATATATATATACACTCGTATGGAATAAGAAAAGCAGCCGGAAGCTGGGATACAAACACCAGCCAGGTGTTGAAGATATGTAAAAAAGCATATTAAAGAGGCGTATGATAGCAAAAGAGTATTTTTAGGCTGCACGGTATGGACGTTGAGGACGGTCCGTCCTCCACCGGCGCCGGCGTCGACCCCATCCCCCCCCCCCCCCCCCCTGTCCTCCATCCCGTCCCGTCTTCAACGTCGAAGTTCAGACGGTGGCGACGATCCTCCAATGGTGGGCCCCCTTGTTTGTTTGTTTGTTTGTTTGTGTTAGGGACTTGTACATTAGGCTTCAATACTTGTACATAGGGCATAGAAATTAAAAAAAAATAAAAAAACTGGTGGGGTAGGATCATCCTCCCATACCCTCTAGTGACCATCCTTGGGAGGACTATGACGTGGCGCCTACGTGGCGGATGATCCTCCAAGGATGGAATGTCACCATACCCTCTAGCCTTAAATGGATAAAATTGGTTTGATAACTTCAAAGCTGGTATAAAACCATGTGTTGGTGAGTAGGTGAAGTTGACTTTGATGAGATCATTTATTGCTAGATACACATATCACATATGATACTAGATATAGACAGATCTTAAAAATAAGATAATCATGACTTGTTAGGCACTTAAGCAGAGTTGACAAAGGGCTGGCAATGTCAAAGATATGATTAGCCAAAATGAAAATTAGCATAAGGGATCCCAAGTCAAATTTTGTTCTATTTGGGGTAATTATACTACATATACATTTTACAATGTCGGCAGCCTACTTTGATTGGCCAAAGTGGGCGGCAGGCTTTAATATATTTTTTTTTTTCCGTTTTGCCCCCAGCTCAAACTAAAATTACGCTTTTGTCTCCATCCAAAAATTACGATTTTGCCCTCAAGTCAAAATTACGATTTCGTCTGCCACTCTCCCATTGGACCAACCAGTTTATTATTTTATATCCATTTTAAAATGACGGTTTTGCCCCCCAGCTCAAAATAATATTACGGTTTTGTCCCAAAAAAAAAATAAAAAATTACAATGTCGGCAGCCTGCTTTGATTGGCCAAAGTGGGCGGCAGGCTTTAATATTTTTTTTTTTTTTCCGTTTTGCCCCTAGCTCAAACTAAAATTACGCTTTTGTCTCCATCTAAAAATTACGATTTTGCCCTCAAGTCAAAATTACGATTTCGTCTGCCACTCTCCCATTGGACCAACCAGTTTATTATTTTATATCCATTTTAAAATGACGGTTTTGCCCCCCAGCTCAAAATAATATTACGGTTTTGTCCCAAATAAAAATATGTTTTTCTCCCCGGCTAAAAATTACGATTTTGCCCTCTGTTAAAAAATGTTATTTTTCCCCGTTAAAAAAATTACGATTTCGCCCTCAGTTGAAAATTACGTTTTTCCCCCCTTCAAAATAAAATTATGCTTTTGCCCCAAACTCAAAATTACGCTTTTGCCCTCTGCTGAAAATAAAATTGTGCATTTGCCTCCAGCTTAAAATTATGATTGTGCCCGTAGTTCAAATTTATATTACGCTGTTACCATAGGTGCAAAATTACGAATTTGTCCCTATTAAAATTTCAAATTTTCCCCCCTTCAAATTTACAGTACTGCTATCACTTTAGCTTTTGGCAATTTACGATTTTACCCCAGTCAAAAAATACAACTTTCCCTCAGTTAAAAATTAAAATGTTGCCATTGTTTTATTTTTTTTTATCAAAAATATGAAAGTGTTTTTTTTAATTGGTTGACTCGATTTAGTTGTTTTTCTTGTCAATGAGCTGCTGCCTAACACTCGCTCATTATTCGTCCACCGCCCCGCAACGCGGGCGGGGCATCTAACTAGTTGTCAACATATTGGATGGGTTCCCAAGTCAAATTTTGTTCTATTTGGGGTAATTGTCAACTTATAAAATCTTTCAACTCTGTATATTAAAAACAATTAACCTCTTCATTCACATTAACTTCAAATCACAAGTCAAATATTCACTTTTATTTAGAATTTTTAACTATGAAGAGAATTTTTTTTTTTTAGATTTTACCACAAATACAGTTAAAGTGGGTTATTTTAGTCTGGCTTGCAAAAATCTCAAATCTAGTTTTACCTAAAAGTTATATACTTTCTAATATACAATATTTGATGATAATAAAAATTAGTTACATTAAATATAGGATAAATTACACGTTTTGTTCTTTATCTTATCACCATTTTTCAGGCGGTGTCATTTTCAACGAATTTCGACAGATTTTGCCCTTTATAGTAAAAATACTTACACGTTACATCCTTTGGCCCTAACCCAGTTAGTTTTTCTTGTTACATCTGATCATGTGGACCCCATATAAGGGTATTGTTGTCTTTTTCACATCTTAATATATAAGTAAACCCTTTTTTAAAAAAATATATAAAATCCACTCTTCCCTTCCCACCCACTCTATTCTCTCTCTAAAAACTCAATACCCTCACTCTCCCTCTCTCTTTAAAAACCCACCAACACCACCATCCACCATGTCCTCAACCACCATCCATCCAGCACCGCAACAAAAAACTATAATCCAATCGTCGGAAAATTTCAAGCCCCTTCTTTACTCACCAAATCACCACCGACCAAAACCCCAATCAACCTCAGTCACCACCCAAACAACCACCGCCAATGGCGTCATAAAGCAGCGGCTTAACCTTCAAACTCCACCCACTCGTCATCGTCAATATCTCCGACCACCACACTCACGTCAAATCCTAGTCGCAACCGCCCACCGCCACAGTCTTCAAATTAAAATCAAGAGAAAGAAAGAGTGAGTGAGATAGAGAGATAAACGAGACAGAGGGTGGGTTATGGTGGCCGATTTAGGGTTAGGGTTCTGATTTGGGGTTAGTTTTGGTCTAAAATAAAGGTTATGGTGGCTAATTTGGGGTTAGGGTTCCGATTTGGTGGCCGATTTGGGGATAAACCAAAGAGGGTGGGTTAAGGTGGCTTATTTGGGGTTAGTTGTGGTCTGAATAAAGGTTGTGGTTTCGATTGTGGTTTGAAATTGGGGGTAAGGTGGTTGTTGTGGTGAACTAAAAGAGGGGGATGGACGGGTGGTTACCGGTGGTAAGGTGGTTGTTGTGGTGGTTAACCGAAAGAGGGGGGTGGCCGGGGAGTAAGGTGGTCGTTGTGGTGGCGGAAAAGGCTGAGGTGGTGGTGGGTGGGGTGGCGGTGAAGGCTGAGGTGGGGTGGTGGCAGTGAAGGTGGTGTGGTGGTGGTGATAAGGGTGAGATGTTTTAGAGAGAGATGAGAGTAAATTGACAATATTACGCTCATGTGCATATCACATGACTAGACTTAACAGACTTTTTTTAATTGAGTTAGGTGTAAAGAACAAAACGTGCAATAAAATTCTATGTAAAGTGCAAAACCTGTCAAAATTCGTTGAAAAGAACAACGCCTGATATATGGTATTAAAATAAACGACATTTCTTGTAATTTTTCCTTATATATAATATGTTACATGTAACCAAAGTTATAAATATTTACATCAATAATTACACATACAAACATAAAATAATTAAATAATAAATAAAACAAAAACAAGTAGAGTTCAACTTAGTTTTTAGCAATACCCAGACCCGGACCCCCACACACCCTCTACAGTCAGACAGTGGTGGATCTAGAAAACTATTATAAAGGCAACCTTTAAAAAAATCTAAAGGGGTAATGAAATTGAAAAAACGTCAATTTTTTTTCAAAATTTACACTACCGTCAGAACATCCGCCCATGCAGTCAGGGTCATGACCCTGCAATTTTTTTCTTTTTATATGTATCATATACTACTACGGTTTTTCGATTTACCTTAGTTTTTTGAATAATAACTCCTATATATTTGTTTTGTGATTAATTAAACTATACGGGGTAGTTAAAACTCCATCTCTCCTAAATTAATTTACTAGGATCAAAAACATCATCAAAATTCCAAATTAGGAGTAAAAAACTTTCGTCTAGTAAACTCTAACCTCACAACCAAATATCACCTAACCAAAATAATAAAAAATAGAGTTAAATGCCATTTTAGTCCCTGTGGTTTGGGCCATTTTGCCAGTTTAGTCCAAAGGTTTCATTTTTAACCTGTGGGTCCAAAAAGGTTTCACCGTTGCCATTTTAGTCCACTGGGTTAACTCAACCCATTTTTTCTGTTAACGAGAAGACCAATTCAGTCATTTTATATGGCTGAATTGCCGTTTTAGTTAACAGAATTACATACAAAATTACCGAATTGGCCTTCTTGTTAACAGAAAAAATAGATGAAGTTAACCCAGTGGACTAAAATGGCAACTGTGAAACCTTTTTGGACCCACAGGTTAAAAATGAAACCTTTGGACTAAACTGGCAAAATAGACCAAACCACATAGACTAAAATGGCATTTAACTCTAAAAAATAAATAAAAAGCCTACACATGTCACAACAATAAATAAAACCAAAATAGCAAATTACAGTAACAAAGATAAAACAAAGTACCAACCTGATCCTGATCAACGTCGTCGGTAAAGCTGACGGCAGTATGCGATCCTCTTCCACCAGAAACCGTCGCAAAACATCGCGAAAAACCCGCATCGTTCGATAACAACGAATTAGCAACGGAAGAAGTGTGATTGGTGACTCCTCGAAACATGAGAAGCTTGGTTGAATTGAGGTTGTGCATGATTAATTTGTGGGATTTTGATAAGAAGAAGAAGGTGGCCATGGAGAATTGAGTGGATGAGAAAAAAGCAGAGGATGTTGAGAGTTGATGAAATTGAGTGTGGAAGAACGGGTGTTCATTTAGGATTGGTGATCACCAAACTCATTACTACAAGTAGATAAATCCAAAAAAAACAGTCATGGCTGTCTTATCATTATATTGGTCACGTAATATTATTTTGTTTTTCTTTTTTATTACACAAAAAAGTTTTGTATTAAAGTTAGAAGCGGATAACGCAGACAGAATTCCACATTAATGGCATACTTACGATACAATGTATTTCGCTACCTTTTGTAGCAAAAAAAAAAAAAAAAAAAATTAAAGATTTCTTTAAGTTCTTATTGATCTTTTTTTTTTACTTTGAATAACATAATAATTAACTAGTCATAGAGAATTCGATTTGTTTTATTATGGTGTTGTAACTTGGTATAGCAACTGAAGAGGAGACTAAAAAGAAAAGGTCGTGATATGCCCAAAATGATATCATCATATTTTTTACATTGATAAAAAACATAAAAATGAATACCGGTAATCGGTGTCGGTTTCGGCATGTAACGTTACCAGCACTCACACTGACGAATCTAGTATTTATTTTCAGGGAGGGGGGATCAAAAGGTTTAACTGAACTTTTAGAGTAAACTGTAATTTTACCCCCCCTGGTGTTACAGCCAATTGGCACTCTGACCCTCTATCAGGAAAATTTTGCTCTCTGACCCCCCGACTAATGGAAAACTCTGCAATATCACCCACTGCTGTCAAATAACTTAACAGTTCTGTTAAATGGTATGTTAAATGACTATATTACCATTTCATATTACCCCCTATGTTTTGTTGTAAGCAAACGTATTACCCCCGGTGTTAAATGACTATATTATCCTTTCTTATTACCCCCTATGCTTTCTTGTAAGAAAACGTATTACCCCCCACCCTCTCTCCATCTTCCCCACTTACCAGTTACCACCATCATCAACCACCCACTCCACACCACCATCCACCGCAACAAACTTGCTCGGTTTCTACTGGTATTATTTTCCTCCTATCTTTGGTGTTGTAATTTATTATAAGGTCAGAGAAATTTTCATAAGCTGATAACATACGATGAATCTACACAGCCTGTTAGCATGTTGATAGTAGAGGATAACAACTCCGGTGACTCTTTAAGACCCCCTTTTAACTTTTCTATTTGATTTATTTTATAAATCTTGTTTGTTTTTACAATCTTTATGTGGAAATATCCAGTCTTTGTTGTGAAAAATCCCATCTTTTTGGAACACATGAGAACATTCAAGATTTTCTTAACTGTGTGTGTTTTCTGTTGGAATATAAGATCTGATCATCTATGTTACTTTCCATACACAAGAATCACAATATTATGATGTTCAAAATCATAGATAAAGAAAAAAGCTTATAAAATCCACTTTAATTGATGATAATTTGTGGCTGTGTTTGTTCTTTGTATTATTTCTATGAAAGTCAAATCATATGTTTTTGTGGTTCTTAATAGACTTTAGAAATTTTGTCCCTTTTGATCATGTATCCAAAGTTTACCTACCATTGACCCTCAGTCAACCTGCAAGTGGTTGTAGTTCTCATTCTAATTACATCCAGAATGTTCAATAATTTCAAAATTTAATGGTGGATTGTTTCTTTTTTGATGCAGATAACCATATTAAGCTAGTTAGTTGGCTTAAATGTTGATAGTAGAGGATAACCACTTCTTCAACGAGTTTGTTGCGGTGGATGGTGGTGTGGACTGTGGAGTGGGTTGTGGATGTGGTGGTGTGGGGTGGGTCGTGGTTGATGATGGTGGTAACCGGCAAGTGGGGAAGATAGAGAGAGGGTGGGGGGTAATAAGAAAGGATAATATAGTCATTTAACACCGGAGGGTAATATGTTTGCTTACAACAAAGCATAGGGGGTAATATGAAAAGATAATATAGTCATTTAACAGAACTGTTAAGTTATTTGACAGCAGGGGGTAATATTGCAGAGTTTTCCATTAGCCGGGGGGTCATAGAGCAAAATTTTCCTGATAGAGGGTCAGAGTGCCAATTGGCTATAACCCCAGTGGGTAAAGTTGCAGTTTACTCGAACTTTTAAGGGAGTGAAAATAATTTTTACCTAAAAAATACCCAAATTTTTTATAGAGGGCACTCGTCCCCCAACCTTACATGTGGCTCCACCACACTCGGTATGACTTATGATACAAATAAAAGTACTCTACTTTAAATACAATTTTGTTTTTAATAAATTTACACCGGAATATTGAGCAAAAATTATACGCATTCATGTTTCGGCTTTTTTAAGTTAATGACCGTAAGTTATTACAGAATAGTTCACTTAATTTTTGATAGTTAGAGTTTACTATTTCTTTTTTCTTCAGGATTTAATTTAATATATTAATAAGATTTGATAGAGTGATCTATACATTAATTTTAGACTTTAGTAGGTTATGATGCTAATAAAAAAGGTGAATGGTTGATAATTTCTCTTAAATTATTCTCGTATTACAAATATATCGTTGTCGTGGTCCTGAATAATGTTATGCTATGTGGCATGGTAGGTAACACAACCAAGAGGTTGTCGGACCGCTTCAGTATGGGTCTAAAATGAATTATTACATTTCAGGAGCGGACTCTGATAGAAGGGGTAATCTCCGTTGCCCTTTGATGCTCTGGTGACGCTCCAATAGTAGTGTAAATTTTGAAAAAATTTGACGTTTTTTCAATTTCGTTACCTCTTTTTATTGAAACGTTACCTTATGCAGATCTTCTAAATCCGCCACTGTTACATTCAACTAATACGATGAACACAAATAGTTCAAATAAATTTAATAATGATATATATTGTTACTAGTGTTACCGGTATGAATACAAATAGTTCAAATAAATTTAATAATGATATATATTGTTACTAGTGTTACCAGTGTTATTATTTATGTATATTACTAGTTGATACCTCGCTCGCGTTGCGGGGCGATGGCCGAATAATTATCAATCAATAAAAAAAGGACTACTATAATTTTTGTAGGAAAAAAAAAAACGATGATAAGACCGTAATTTTGGGCTCATGGCAAAACTGTAATTTTTTAGGACTAATGAGCGAGTGTTAGGCAGCTCCTTGACACGAAAAAAAATTAAATCGAGTAAACCAATTAAAAAAAAAAACCTTTATAGTTTTGCTAAAAAAACTAAAATGATTGGAAAAACATAATTTTCAACTGAGGGCGAAATCATAATTTTAATTCGGGGATAAATCGTAAATTAAATGGACCAATGAGGGAGTGTCAGGAAGCTGCCGGCACGAATGTAATTTTACACTGGGGGAAAATTTGTAATTTCAGCAGGAAAACAAAGAAAAACGATGGGCAAAATCTAAATTTAAGTTGAGGGCAAAATGGTAACTTGGGTGTGAGAAAAAAAACTAATGGCAAAATTATAAATTTATACGGGGCAAAATCGTAATTTTGAACCGAGTGCAAAATTGAAATTTTTAGCTCGGAGCAAAAGAGTAAATTCATTTTTAAGTGGGGGTAAAAACATAATTTTGAACTGATGGGAAAATCGTAAATTTAAGGGAAAAAAACTCATGGCAAAACTGTAAATTGAAACGGGGCAACATCGTAATTTTGAACCAGGGCTAAATTGAAATATTTAGCTAGGAGCGAAAGCGTAAATTTATTTTTAAGTGGGGCAAAAACATAATTTTGAACTAATGGCAAAATCGTAATTTTAAAGCGGGATAAAATCGTAAATTTGTTGGGTCAATAGCCTGACACTATTTGTTTGCCGCCCATTTTGCCCAATAAAGGGGCACACCTATTCCCTGTCGGTGCCGACACTTGGGATTGTAGGTGTTGAAAATTACTTTTAAATTTATTTTATAATTTATAATAATAATTATTATTATATACACATTTTGAGTTTTGATAAAGATGATGACAAGGCTTTTCAATAATTGATGAATTGCTCTAACTATTTTGGACACGTAAAAACTTTATTCTTTTGTGGATAAGCTTGTCCTTAGGATATAGTGGTTCATAGTTTCTGAATTTTAGAACTTAAATTTCAAACTACCAATGTTTTGTACTTTTCATTCACTTAGCAATAAGAAGAGAATAAGATGAGAAAAATTGAATACTATAACACAACTATATAAAAGATCAAATACAAATACATTTATTGTACAAAACGTACGAATATCATGAAAAAGTAATAAATGCGTTGACATTTTCGTAATTATTTTACTTGTAGGGTAATTATCAAAATTACTCTACAAATGATCTTGTAGGGTATTTTTGATCTTGTTATGTAATTTTGTAGAGTATCATAATTACTCTACAAATGATTTTGTAGGGTAATTTTTATAATTATCCTACGAGTAAAATAATTACGAAAATGTCACCGTATTTTTTTACTTTTTCACGGCATTCACACGTTTTGTCTATTTGTACAGGATCTTTAGTCAGCATAACTAATCTAACCATAATTTGGTTTGCCGAAAACAATTAGGCTGTTTAATTTGTTAAGTTTAAACTTTAAACCAATCCGATTTAAGGAATATCTTTATCATGAAGCATAGAACTCTATTTCAACATTTCAGGCTCAATCCCCATTCGTCAAACCACTCCTTTGAGATCCACCGAACCTCTCTAGTTGATGTTGTAATTTTATCACTTCCACTCAACATTAACTTCCATAAGTCTCCCTCTCAATCTTGACTCATTCTTTCTCGATCTACCATACCATCTTCAGTAAACACAGTAAACACATGACCTCCATTGACATCTTCAGTAGACACATGACCTCCATGGAGCGATGAACTAATGGAGCGATTCGTATGTTTAGTACTTAAGTGTTGTTTTATGAATTTATGGATCGATTTATGTGATAGGAACCATGAGTAGGGAAGTTATGGCATGATTTTCTCAAGAGGAAAGAGGTTGAATCACTTCCGAATTTGTTGATGTGGATACTCTTCCTTCGGATCCTCATGATTGCAAGACGATTGTATCATATAACGTGAATCAATGAGATGATGTTAGAACGGCATACCTACAAAGAGGACCATGTAAACCAACGGGTATTAAATTCCCACAATCAACGTTTCAATGGAAAGAGTTAAGAAAATTTAAGGAAGAATGATATGACCAAAAGGATTATATAAATTTTAGCTTGATGTTCTTTTGTTTTACATGACCCAACTCGAACCGACCGATATGAAGCGATTTTTTTTTATACCCACGGGCCTAATATTTTTAAAAATATTCCGCAACCCCCACCCCATAAAAATATTCATGGGTTTGCCACTGTATTAAATATACAATAAATGTAAATTTCTTAGTAGTTTTTATAAAATAATAAAGTGGTCTCACTTTTGTTAATTGGAAGTTTAAACACCCGAATTGAAGCACCGTTTTCGTCGTTTGGACAGTATTTCGTGGTAAATTTTACATCAATCAACTCGTATCCTCGTTCTACTCAAAAGCCCTAAAATACCAGTTTGTAATTCGGAAAAAACTTAACTCTGTTAAGCTATATTTAACGCAGACTATTATCGGCCAAAAGTGGACCAGTTCGGATTATTGTCGGTCAATAACTGAGTTGGGATTATTATCGGCCAACTTGAGAAAACTTGGATTATTTAAATCCAATTTGCCTTTATAATTTTATGAGTATTTTGATAAAGAAAATATTTCTTGTAGAACTTGAAGATAAATCCAATTAATCAAAATCTGAGTATTTTGATAAAGAAAATATTTCTTGTGAAACTTGAAGATAAATCCAATTAATCAAAAGTGATGGAAGGTTGTCTATTTATGTACTTGATGTTGGAGGAGGTGTTGATATATGGGGTGTGTTTCATGTTGTTTGTGTGTGCACAAGCGCTTTGTTTGGTTTTTAACTTTTTAATGATTTAAAAGTTTGATAACAACTATTAAAATTTATTGAACTTTCATATAACAAGCAAAAAATTACATGACAAACTAGCAATGGCAAGAAAAATACATGATATGCATGATACATTATTTTATTATTCCTATTACTATACCATCAAAAAGAATAATTAATGATCGTATTAACAAATACGGTTCTTCCAGCCACCATATTGCAAGAAAACTTCATTCTGATTTTTTCAAAGCGTCCACCAAGTCGTGAGAAATTGAGAATAACACCATGAATAAGTATTCTTTTGTATTCGATATATGCAGCAAATCCAACTAATTCATAACTCTTGTTAGATAAAAATCCAAACACTTGGAAACATCTAACCATTTAACAACATCCCCCAAGTTCTTACCGCCACCACATTCCCAGAATAAATTACACGCGACTAACTTGTTCAATATATCTAATGCTGGTATGTAAAGGTACGTATGGAAATAACTAAGATACGATATTTTTTTATATTTATACTAAAAATTGTAGAAGTTTACACACTAAATATGACTATACAATTATACTATTAACCTATTTTTATATAGGATATTCTAGGTCTCATGTTTACATTGGAATACATTAGATGTGACTACCCTGTTTAAAGTATTTAAGTTATTAACATTGTTTAAAGTATTTAAGTTATATTCATTTAATTTATTAACATGTTAGAGATTTATATACCGAATTAGTAAAGACTTGAAAGATATGGATCAGACTTCAATCATAACATAATGAAAAGGTTAGTTACAAATACACCCAACTCCTCTATATATAGAGGCAACAGACATAACTAACTCTACTCAACTAACTCAAACTAATACAAACAAACTCATATATATCTCTAATATGCCCCCTCAAGCTAAATGGGGGGAATCCACGTGAAGCTTGGACCGAAGAGAACTAAAACGATCTGCTGAAAGACCCTTAGTCAAAACATCTGCAATTTGCGAAACAGTAGACACATAACAAATCCGTAACATCCGAGACAACACCATATCTCTAACAAAGTGCAAATCAATCTCAAGATGTTTAGTCCGCTGATGAAATACCGGATTTGCAGCAAGATAAGTAGCCCCGATGTTGTCACACCAAACTGTCGATGAACAACTCAAAACAACATGTAACTCCCGTAATATAGACATAATCCACCTCAACTCCGGAGCTGTATGCGCAAGAGCACGATACTCAGCCTCAGTACTCGACCGAGCAACAGTATGTTGTTTCTTGGAACTCCAACTAATCAAGTTGGAACCAAGAAACACACAATAACCAGTAGTAGACCGTCGGTCATCAGGGCATCCAGCCCAGTCTGCATCAGAATAAGCATGAATATCCATACTAGAAGATCGTCTAATACTCAAGCCACAAGTCAAGGTACCTTTAAGATACCGTAAAATCCTCTTGACCGCCTCCCAATGTCTGTCAGTAGGTGTCCGAAGAAACTGAGACACCTTACTAACAACATATGCAATCTCAGGACGAGTCAAGACCAAATACTGAAGAGCACCAACAGTACTACGATACAAAGTGGCATCAGGTAAAGATATATGATGTGGGTTGGTGTGTATATGGATTTAAGTATATTTTAACCCCTTTTTACACGTTAGTCAAGTTTTAAATTTATAAAACACGATATTTTACTAACACCAAACACACATATGGGCAAATGCACCCATCGTGAGCGTAGTATAGTGTTGGCAAGATACCGAGGTCGTCCAAGGACACAAGAGCTTTTAGTACCGGTTTATCCTCAACGTCTAATCAAATCAAAAGTTTAGAAAATGTTTTAAACTAGAAAAATAAAAACTAACTAAAATGCTGAAAAATAAAAATAAAAGAAAAAAGAGTTAACTGCCATTTTCGTCCCTGTGGTTTGGTCACTTTGGCCATTTCAGTCCATTTTTCAAAAATGCGCCATTTCAGTCCCCGACGTTCTGGAAAGGTGCCATTTCAGTCCAAAAATCATAACCCAGTTAAGTCAGTTAGTAAAGAAGGACTGATTGTGTAAATTTGTAACATAAAGGACTGATTGTGTAAATTTGTAACACCACCACCACTAGCCCTGCCACCACCACCACTCCACTGCCACCACCACCACCACCGCCACCACCGCCACCACCGCCACCACAGCCACCACCGCCACCACAGCCACACCGCCACACCGCCACCACAACCACACCGCCACCACCGCCACCACAGCCACCACCTGAACTTAACCTGAACCTCACTCCGGTCATCGTTCACCACCATTGTTCACCTCCGTTCATCGTCGTCATCCTCTTTCAACTCTGTGATGATGATGATCGGCTGTGAGGCTATGAACTCGAAACCGACACTCGAAATCTGAACTTGAAAATTCAAATGGAGATGATGATAGTTGCAGGTTTAGTCGCCGGTGGGAGTGAATCGGAGAATACGGAGATGAAAATGAATGGTCTGCAATCACCACCACCATCAAAACAGTCAATGAAAATTCAAATATTTGAACATGTTACTGTTCATCGTCTTCCCCAAAACAGTCAACGAAAGTCAAACCCGATCCGATTTCGATTCAAAACATGATTATAATGTAATTAAACTTGCAGAAACATACGGAGATGAAAATGAATGAAAAGATTTGAAAAAATTGAGTGAAAATGGTGGTGAATATAGAGGTTGGGTTTGTTAGGCGAAAATGGAAGTGAATTTGTTTTTATTTATAAAGTTGAAAATTAATTTTTTTCTAAATTGTAACGGCTATAAAGCCGTTGAGGATGCACATTCACCGAGCGGCAACCCTTCACCGTTCATCAATCTTCACCGCGCGACAAAGAGGGTAGGCGGCGGTGTTCCCGAGCGGCAAACCAAGTTTATAACTGCTACACAAAAGGGCAATTGTCACCACGGAAAAAAACGGTAGCAAAATGAGCCAACAATTTTCTGAAATTGATTTTTCGAAATATTGTTTATATGTAATCTGTTCAGACATTGGATAGTTGATTTCGTTGAAAATAATTATTTGGCTCTAAATTTGTAGCAGATTTTTACTATAAATTTGATATGTTGTTGTTTGGCTACTTAATTGATTCGGTTTTAGGTTTAATTGGTTATATCTTTGAATGATGATTGATGTTTTTGCTTGTGAATGCTTATTAGAAGTTTCAGATTGTTATAACACTAGTGAAATTCATAGGTTTTAGCTTGTGAATGGTTATCTTAGTTTATAGGTTTATGATCGACTTGTTTATTATGTTAACTTAGTAAACTCCAGTATTTTTGGACTGTGCGTTAATGTTGAAGAATGCATTTATCTTAGTTTATAGGTTTACAATAGAACACTGGACTTTACTCAGAAGACAACCAACAAGCAAATACCAATTTTTACTTGGTTATTAGTTATTACTTGGACCATCTAAGTAGCTCGTGTCATAAAGCTCACTAAGAAAAAGCTCTAAAAATGCTGTTACTGTCTCACCTATGACTGAGATGAAAATGAATCGGAGAATACGGAGATGAAAATGAATGGTCTGCAATCACCACCACCATCAAAACAGTCAATGAAAATTCAGGCAGATTCGAAACCGGTCACCGGAACCTGCAACTTCACCGGAACCTGCAACTTCATCCGGTGGTGGCAGTGGCAGTGGTGGCGGTGTGGCTGTGGTGGTGGTGTGGCGGTGGTGGCGGTAGGGGCGGGAGGGGGCGGTCGACCCCCCAAACTTTTCGCTCAATAGTGAAAAGTATGTAGTTTTCGTTTAAATTTTTTTGGGTATATACGTTTTTGACCCCCCGGTTTTATAGAAAATTTTGGTGTATACGTTTTCGACCCCCCGGTCGGAAATCTCAAGCTTCGCCACTGGGTGGCGGTGGAGGCGGTGGTGGTGGCAGCGGAGTGGTGGTGGTGGCAGGGCTAGTGGTGGTGGTGTTACAAATTTACACAATCAGTCCTTTATGTTACAAATTTACACAATCAGTCCTTCTTTACTAACTGACTTAACTGGGTTATGATTTTTGGACTGAAATGGCACCTTTCCAGAACGTCGGGGACTGAAATGGCGCATTTTTGAAAAATGGACTGAAATGGCCAAAGTGACCAAACCACAGGGACGAAAATGGCAGTTAACTCAAGAAAAAAAAACAGATAGACAAGATAAATCACTTGGCTCCGACTCGTGTTTAGTGTAACCTTTGATTATTTCCGCGCTTTTGCACTATTTAAGATATTATCTTAGTGATTGTAGTAGGCTCCTCTTTTGAAGGTGACGTTACCCTTAACCCACTAGTTTGAGTCAGCAAGGATACAATCCTAAAGGGTCGGATTATTGAAAGATAATTAATTAAGTTATTAATGCGTATTATGGTAGGCCCCTCTTTTGAAGGTGATGTTACCCTCGGCTAAGTAGTCTAAGTCAGCAGGGATACAGTCCTAAGTAGCCGGGTTAAAGTATTAATAGTAGCTTACATATGAGGGGATCAAAGAGTTTGGACCCCCGCCATCCAATACCGGTGGGTATTGAAGGAGGTCCTACTAAATTTGACCCAGGTCCTTGCAAGATCTATACACTGAACAAGGCAAGACTCTTACCAAACCGTTCCCTTAACCCCCGACCAGGTAGCCAACATACCTCCATATAGACCGTGGAGATATGAATGGTGAAAATCTTTTATTTTATATAGACAGTAAAATAATGCCAAGACACCTCGGACAAACGATAAGGAAGAATCACCTTCAACACAAGAAACTAGTTATTAAAGTCATTAATACATAACCAAGTAAAAAGTGCGAAAAGATTAAAAATAAAAAGTATTACACTAGACACTTTGTCTTCACCAAGTGATGTAAGAGACTTAGGCAAATATGGCCTTGATTGTCAAGAACTCTTACGATCAATCTTGGATTCCGAGACGACTCACACACTCTATGATGGACAATGGATGAAGGTGGTGGATGATGGTGTTGTGATGGTGGTGGGTGGTGGGTGAAGTGTGAGAGCGGTGGTGTGCCAAGGGATGGTTTGCAAATGAGCCAAGCACCCCTATTTATAGCTTGAACAGTAGCTCGGGCACGGCCCCGTGTCCATCCTCCTTCTCTGTCTTCATTAATTGCTTTTGTCTGCATTAGTTGACCACGGCCCTGTGTCCGCTGGGCACGACCCCGTGTGCAGAAGCATATATGTACTATCAAGATTTGCCTGGATTCTGCGAATCTTATAGTTGACCACGGCCCCGTGTCCGCTGAGCACGGCCCCGTGGTGGGCGATGGAAGCTTCTACAACTTTGTCTTTTATGCTGACACTTGGGCATGCCCCCGTGTTCACTGAGCACGGGGCGTGTTCAGCCTTCTGTTATCTTGTTTTGCTTGGGAAGATGTTTTCGGGGAGGTCGGGCATGCCACGTTTGTTCATTTTCTTGTATTTATGTTAGATTTAGCTGCATTTTTGCTTCTTTTGTTAATTTGAGCTCATTTAATCTTGAAAATACAAAAGGAAGACAAAAGCACACTTTTTCCAACATTAGTACTAAAAAAGGGTTAGTTTTATGCCACAATTGATGTAATTTATATGTTGCATTTTGCACACATCAAATACCCCCACACTTGAATCTTTGTTTGTCCTCAAGCAAAACTCTTTATAATGTGGCTTTACACTCCCAAATGGAATGGATAGAAGAGAAGGTTTTTGGGCTTGTCATAGAGTGTCGGGATTTCCAAGATTCTTTATTAAGTTTTATTTTTATTTATTTACAATCCTATTCGTCATGATTTATTTAAAACTTTTCATAAGATAAATTACTTATTAGGGCATAACATGCCTCTTTAAAATTCTATTTATATACAAGTTCACATACCTCACGGGGGATCACTCAACACTCGGCCGAAGATGTATTTTAGTGAATCACTCGAGAGCGGCATGAAACTTACTCCTACCATAGGCTTGCCAAGCAATCAATCCTCCTCCTTTTTAACTATATACTTTGTAAATATCAAGAGGACTTTTGGGTGAAGGGTTAGGCTTGGTTAAAGGTAGGTGGTTGGGTTAGTGGTTAGTAGAAAAAGGGCGAAAAGCGTAAAAAGCGTCGGTTTTCGAAAGACTTTTTATTTTTGCAATTTTTATTTTGTTGAAGCCATGATTCAAACAAAGTTATTTTTAATGAACATGCTTGTTTATTTCTTTTGCTTCATTATCAACAATTTTTTTTTTGAAAGTCGTACTAAAAACCGAGCTTCTTACTAAAACAAAGGGTTAAAAATAAAAAAAAAGGTTTTGGTGGGTGAAAGGGTGTTTGGTTTGGGTTAAGAAATGAAAAGGTTTATGCTCAAAGGGGTTAACTAGGGGGATTTTGGGTAGGTGGTAAAAAAAAAAGAAAAATAATGGTGTAGAAATAAAAAGGGTTAGTCCTAATGCCTCCATCATTTACTTACTCGGGTTTAAGTTGGTAAGGACCGGGAATGTATCGTCGTGGCAAGTTCTAGAGTTGTAAGAACCAAGCGGCTATTCACACAAGAAACGAAAAATGAGCATTTAGTTTAAAGATATGTATTTGTATGCTCAATAAAGGCTCAAAACTCACTTTTGTGGGAATGGGTTTTTATGTGATCAAGTATTATAATTAAATTTTAACTAAGCTTGTCATGCCTTTTCATAATTTTCTTATGTTGGTTCTTTTTATCACGACGCTATCGGTTGTAAATTTGTAAAAATATAACCTTTTTTAGAATTTGAAATTCCCAAGTTAAACCTAGACAAGTAAAAAAATGAAAATTTTTGAAAAAAAAATTGGGGTGATTAGCTGTTCCAATAGAGTTTTGTGTAAGGCTTGTAATTAGGACTTGCAAGATTCAAAATTTTAGCATCCCCCCACACTTAAATTACACATTGTCCTCAATGTGTCCCAAAAATAAGTTTTTAGTTTGATTGAATGTGTAAAAGGTGTGAAAAAGCAAGATTTAATGTTACTGGGCGTCTGGACACGACCCCGTGGTGTCCGGGCACGGCCCCGTGTTCAGGTGCCAGTAACAAAAAGTTAAACAAAAGAACAGAAGCCTGGACACGGGGGCGTGTTGGGTGAACACGGCCCGTGTCCATTTTACCTGAACTGGGTATTTTCTGCAGACTGTGCAACACGGGGCCGTGTTGGGCGGGCACGGCCCGTGCCGAACTTGCTGTAATGAAGAAAGTTTCGTCGGATGGCCCTGTTTTCGTGCATGGGGTGCTGGTCCAAGTTTCCCTTGTTATCCTTCACCATCCCGAGTGTGTTTTACTCATTACAACATCATCCAAACACCAAATTAGCTAAAACCATCATTCATTAAGTCATAGAGAGAATTACAAAATAATCCTAAAAAGTTAAAAATAAAGCGGAAAATAAAATTAAAGGGTCCTAAATTAGATAGGTCAAAGAAACACAAGAAATCTAAACCAAGAAGTTCTAGCCTACTACTTATTCCATTAGCAAAATTTCCGAAAAGATAAATACCTCGGTTAGGTGTGGCTTGAAAAACTTCTTTCTCCGGGCATGGGTTCCTCACACGTCGGCGAGCCATTCTTCTATCTCCCTAGGGAGAAGAAAGGCGGGCTCATTGGCATTGGTTTGAGGAGGTGCAACCTCCACCGGGACTTCTTGTAGATCTTCAAGAGGAGGTTCCGCTGGAATGTCGTCCCAACCAGTAGGATTGTTGATTCCAAGTGCTAGGTTCCAATCCTCTTGAGGGAGGATTGGTTCCATGGGAGGTGTTACAAGAATGTTTAACCTCTGGTGCAAGAGGTTTATTTCTTGAAAACTGTTTTCCAACCCCACCATAAGATAATTTATACGGTCTATTAGGACCTCCTCTACCGAAGTCATCTCGTCAAGAGCTTCACGTAATGCCATCACGTAACGTACGAGAGTCGCTTCGATTGATGACCTTCTCTCCCTTCGACTGTTTCTGGAGTGCGCAGAAGAAGTTCCACTGTTTTGACTAGACATTCTATGAAAACAAACCAGAAATAGTTCATTTTAAATGAAACAGTACATCGGACACGGCCCCGTGCTCAATGAGCACGGCCCCGTGTTCAACTTTCTGCAGATTTTCGGAACAAGGAATCTTGGAGTTTTAAATTATTTTTCCAACTTATGAAGCATTTTTGAACAGAAATAACTTAAAACAATGTTGCACAACTTATTTTTAGCAAGATTCCTTGGACAAAAATCTAATAATCAACACAATAAAGCTTGAGAGCAAGCTTCAATGGAGGTGTTGAGACAAGAAAGATAAAGAAGAAGGCAATGGATAAAAGAGGAAAGGACAGGATGTTTGTTAGAACCTCCTTTTAGAAAATACCTAGGATGGTAGGTGAGAAGATCCTTTCAAATCTCTGTCCCTGGATGGTCCAAATGTGCAGGATTCTTGGCTGCATTTATAGAAAACGACAGCATGCTGGACACGGCCCCGTGTCGGCTGGACACGGCCCCGTGTGCAGGCAAGATCCTGACACATTTTGTCCGTATTCTGACTAAAAGTCAGAAAGGAATCTTTTGGTGGACACGGGGGCGTGTTGACCTGGGCACGGCCCCGTGTCGAAAGGCTGTTTATGAAGTTTGTCTATTTTTAAGGAACTTTTCCGGATCGGGCGGTTCCTTACTGGATGGAACAACCCCAAAGTGCCTAAGATACCTTAATTGCTTTAGATTAAGACGAGAACGCAAGAGGTTGTCGGTGAGGGTGATTCCTATGCTATATGTAGGTGGACAAGTCCAACCCTTTCCCGGGCTCTTGTTAAAGAAGGTGTATGCCGAATCGCTCAGGTCTATGTATGCATCGAACGAAGTCGATGGGGGAGTCCTTCACAGCACAATCGACACAGGGACGACTATCGCTCAAGTCCTCACTAGAGTTAGAGGTAACGTTGGTAACAACGAAGTTGTTTTTATGCGTTCCCAACAATTCTTCTTGGTTATCGTCTTGAGATAAATTATTGAAATCTATCCTAAGTTCTTCTAACCAATTAATAATTAGATCTTCCATTTGAAATAGTTCATCAAGAAGCATTTCTCCTAGAAGATCCGGTTGAGAGCATTCGAGGGAGAGATAACGATTATTTTTACTTTCGCCCCTCTTAAGGCTACATGAAAACAATGGGTCTATATAGTGGGGCTTATAATTTAGAAAATAACATTCTAATTCTTTATGAGAGCCACCACATATTTAACACCACGTACCATAAGAGTGCCGAAAGTAAAAAATATCATTATCACTCATGTTTGTGTCAGAAATTACCAACCGTCGGGATCTTACGGTTCTGTTTTCAGTAACTGAATCTTGGGCACGGGGCGTGTTGGGTGGGCACGGCCCCGTGTTCAGCTTACTGTCTGACTTAAAATAGGATTGCCAGTTCCAATGATTGGGCATGGGGCGTGTTCAGCGGGCACGGCCCGTGCTGAGTTCTGCAGAAGCTGAAAAAAACTAAGAAAAATCCTAAAAAAAAAGAAAAAAAATAAGAAAAACGATTAGGCCGTTGATTCCCAACTTTCTTAAAATCCTTGTGTCCCCGGTAACGGCGCCAAAAACTTGATGTGGGTTGGTGTGTATATGGATTTAAGTATATTTTAAGCCCTTTTTACACGTTAGTCAAGTTTTAAATTTATAAAACACGATATTTTACTAACACCAAACACACATATGGGCAAGTGCACCCATCGTGAGCGTAGTATAGTGTTGGCAAGATACCGAGGTCGTCCAAGGACACAAGAGCTTTTAGTATCGGTTTATCCTCAACGTCTAATCAAATCAAAAGTTTAGAAAAGGTTTTAAACTAGAAAAATAAAAACTAACTAAAATGCTGAAAAATAAAAATAAAAGAAAAAAACAGATAGACACAATGAATCACTTGGCTTCGACTCGTGTTTAGTGTAACCTTTGATTATTTCCGCACTTTTGCACTATTTAAGATATTATCTTAGTTATTGCAGTAGGCTCCTTTTTTGAAGGTGACGTTACCCTCAACCCAGTAGTTTGAGTCAGCAAGGATACAATCCTAAAGGGTCGGATTATTGAAAGATAATTAATTAAGTTATTTATGCGTATTATGGTAGGCCCCTCTATTGAAGGTGACGTTACCCTCGGCTAAGTAGTCCGAGTCAGCAGGGATACAGTCATAAGTAGCCGGGTTAAAGTATTAATAGTAGCTTACATATGAGGGGATCAAAGAGTTTGGACCCCCGCCATCCAATACCGGTGGGTATTGAAGGAGGTCCTACTAAATTTGATCCAGGTCCTTGCAGGATCTATACACTGAACAAGGCAAGACTCTTACCAAACCGTTCCCTTAACCCCCGACCAGGTAGCCAACATACCTCCATATAGACCGTGGAGATATGAATGGTGAAAATCTTTTATTTTATATAGACAGTAAAATAATGCCAAGACACCACGGACAAACGATAAGGAAGAATCACCTTCAACATAAGAAACTAGTTATTAAAGTCATTAATACATAACCAAGTAAAAAGTGCGAAAAGATTAAAAATAAAAAGTATTACACTAGACACTTTGTCTTCACCAAGTGATGTAAGAGACTTAGGCAAACATGGCCTTGATTTTCAAGAACTCTTACGATCAATCTTGGATCCCGAGACGACTCACACCCTCTATGATGGACAATGGATGAAGGTGGTGGATGTTGGTGTTGTGATGGTGGTGGGTGGTGGGTGAAGTGTGAGAGAGGTGGTGTGCCAAGGGATGGTTTGCAAATGAGCCAAGCACCACTATTTATAGCCTAAACAGTAGCTCGGGCACGGCCCCGTGTCCAGTGGGCACGGACCCGTGTCCATCCTCCTTCTCTGTCTTCATTAATTGCTTTTGTCTGTATTAGTTGACCACGGCCCCGTGTCCGCTGCGCACGACCCCGTGTCCGCTGGGCACGACCCCGTGTGAAGAAGCATATCTGTACTATCAAGATTTGCCTGGATTCTGCGAATCTTATAGTTGACCACGGCCCCGTGTCCGCTGAGCACGGCCCCGTGGTGGGCGATGGAAGCTTCTACAGCTTTGTCTTTTATGCTGACACTTGGGCACGCCCCCGTGTTCACTGAGCACGGGGCGTGTTCAGCCTTCGGTTCTCTTGTTTTGCTTGGGAAGATGCTTTCGGGGAGGTCGGGCATGCCACGTTTGTTCCTTTTCTTGTATTTATGTTAGATTTAGCTGCCTTTTTGCTTCTTTTGTTAATTTGAGCTCATTTAATCCTGAAAATACAAAAGGAAGACAAAAGCACACTTTTTTCAACATTAGTACTAAAAAAGGGTTAGTTTTATGCCACAATTGATGTAATTTATATGTTGCATTTTGCACACATCAATATACCAGTGCGCTGAAGAAGATCAAGTAAATAACGCTGCTGAGAAAGATGAAGAACATCATCAGAGAAGGTAGCCTGAACTCCCAAGAAATAAGAAAGCTGACCAAGATCTTTGAGCGCAAACCGAGAATGTAAGCGCTCAATTAAATGAGTAACAAAATCCAGAGAACTCCCAGTAATGATGATATCATCAACATAAACCAATACATAACACATCACTGAATCTCTACTAAGTACAAATAGAGAAGTGTCAGAAACACACTGAGAGAAACCATCAGCAATAAGAGCAGAAGAGAGCTTGGAAAACCAAGCTCTGGGAGCCTACTTCAGGCCATAAAGAGCCTTCTGCAGGAGACAAACATGACGTGGTCTAGAAGCGTCAACAAAACCCTGAGGCTGTGCCATATACACCGTCTCAGATAAGTCACCATGAAAAAAGGCATTGTTGACGTCAACCTGCCGAATAGACCACCCACGAGAGAAAGCAATAGAAAGAACAATCCGAATAGTGGTGGGTTTGACTATTGGACTAAAAGTCTCAGTATAGTCAATACCCTCAGTCTGGTGAAAACCCTTTGCTACAAGCCGTGCCTTGTAGCGACTCACAGAACCATCAGGATTTCTCTTAATCCTGTAGACCCACTTGCAACCAACAATGTTGGCACCAGTGGGAGCCGAAACCAAACGCCACATTTGGTTGGCATACAAAGCATCCATCTCAGCACGCATCGCATCCCACCAAACAGACCACTGCTGAGCCTGACGAAAAGTAGTAGGCTCTGTGGTGGGAGCTGTAGTGGCATGAAAACCACATGATCAGGAAACTGTCTAGGCTGACGAGTATGATCACGAGAACGTGTAACCATAGTATGCATATGAGGAGGAGGGGGGAGAAGGAGGAGAAAAAGATGATGGTGATGATGATGAATCAGGAACAGAAATCAAAGGAGAAGAAGAAGATGGAGGAAGAGGAAGAGGAGGAGAAGGAAAAGACGAAGGAGGAGGAACAAAAAATGGAAAAGAATCAGAAGGAATATGAGAAAGAGAAGAAGAAGAAACAGATGAAGTACGAGGAATCTCAAAGATCGTCTCAAAGAATCGAACATGTCGAGACGTATATGTGCGAGACGTGTGAGGATCATAACAAAGATATCCAAGATGAGATGGAGCATATCCAACAAAGATGCAAGGAATGGATTTAGGTGAAAGTTTATCCATTCGAGTATCACCAAGAAATGGATAACACAAACACCCAAATGTGCGAAGAAAAGAATAATCGGGTGAAGAACCGAACAATGTCTCAAAAGGTGAGGAATAGCGAATAACCGGTGAAGGCAACCGGTTAATGAGATAAGCAGCGGTAGCATAAGCATCATACCAAAATTTCTTTGGTAGATGAGAATGGAACAACAAAGCACGAGCAACCTCAGAAAGATGACGGTTTTTACGCTCGGCTACCCCATTTTGTGGGGGTGTATAGGGACATGAAATACGGTAAGTAATACCAGACTCAGAAAGCAATCGAGCCATCGGTCCATGAATAAGCTCGGGAGCACCATCACACTGAAGGTGTTTGATGGTGCATGAGAAAAGGTTCTCGACAAGCGGTTTAAAGTGACGAAACGAATCAGTCACTTGAGAACGATGTGTAAGAGGATAAATCCATGTGAATCTACTAAAATCATCAATAAACGTAATGAAATATCGATAACCATCACGAGACAAAATAGGAGAAGGTCCCCAAATATCACAATGAATCACATGTAATGGAACTATAGAATGCGATACAACCGAATCAAATGGTAATCGTGTAGATTTCGATGTACTACAAGCAATACAATGAGAACACATGGATTTATCTAAAGTACGTAAAAATGGAAAGCGAGCCATAACTCCATCAGATGGATGTCCTAAACGAGAGTGCCACGTCTCTCGAGAAACAGCTGCAACAGCAGTCAACGAATACAGCTGATGAGGACTACCACGCGTGTGGTGGAGGAGCTGTCCCGTGAGGCTCTGAATAATCAAACCAACATGAGAAAAAGTAATAGTAAGTGGATGATCAATCACAAGCTGGGTAATAGATAGTAAGTTCTTGGCTAGGCCAGGAACTACTAAAACATGTCTAAGTACGATGGTACTACTAGATAAATGCAAATGAGCAAAGCCAATGTGAGATATGGCAAGAGATGTACCATCGCCAATAACAACCCGCTCAGTACCGGTATAAGGAACAGAATTAAAAACAAGTGATAGCGCACCAGTCATATGTGCAGAGGCTCCTGAATCCAGAATCCATGAGTCAACCAAATCACATGCGGATGACAGATCAGCTACAAGCCCAAAATGTCCAGTAGGTCCATTATATGTATTTGTACTTGCTGGTCCAGAATTCGCAACATCAGAAGTTCTAGAAAAACCATTAACTGAATGGGCCCAATTTGCAAAGTGACTTGGGCCGAAACCTGATCCAATATTCCCATCAGGACTGTGTAAATCATTAATCCCACTAGGACCTGGGCCAAGAACACCAGCATTAGAATTCATTTGCACATTACTGTTTGAAGGATATCCAGTATTATAACTCGGTGAAGATCCAAGCCCCTTTTCACCAAGGATTCATGAATCAAAGCCTCCATCAACTTGACCAGCAAAATTTCCCCCAAAATTAGAAGCCCTAGATCCATTCCAGTCTGCGACATTTGCACTATAGCCTCTACCTCCTTCATTCAACAATCGATTTGAAGATTGATTGAAACCTCCTCATTGACTACCATATCTACCACCACTATGACCACCGCGTGGTCTCCAACGACCACCACATCCACCAGAATTAGAACTAAACCGATGATAACAGGTATTAGCACGATGTCCAGGTTTATCACAAATTTGACACACGACTGTTGTCTGAGAAGTTGAATCAGTGTGTGGAGGTGGTCGTACAGTCATGGCTGCCATAGCAGCTATTGGAACAGAGTATGTGCTTTGATTTTGTTTTAATCGAGATTCAAAGGTCAACAACTTAGCTCTGAGTTGGGAGAATGTAGGTTTTGAATCAGAATTTTCATTGTTTGTAACAAACATTCAAAAATCAGAATGTAAACCATTTAGGATCTGCAATATTAGACTATGCTCTGTAATAGGATCCCCTAGGGCAATCAATTGATCGAACAAATTCTTTGCTTCATCACAGAACTGAATTACTGACTTATCTTCTTGTTTTAAATAGTGAAATTGTGTTCGAATGTAATTCTGATTAGCAAATACCTGTTGTGTAAACAGTTCTTCAAGCTTTTGCCATAACTCTGCAGATCTGGAAGTATCTCGAGCCAAATGAATCAGCGATGAAGACAAATTTGCAGAAATAAAAGCTGATACATATGCATTTGATTTGTCCCAAGCAGTTCTAGCTTCCTCAGATTCTGGTGGATTACAATTGATGTTAAGATGTTGAAGAAGCCCTAACGTCTTCAAAATCAGTGTTGTTTGATGCTTCCAGTTCAGGTAATTTGTTTCATCAAGCTTAATTGGCATTAGATTCATAACATTCTGAAATGGATTAGGATTTGGTGTAGCAATCGTTGAAGATTGAGTTTGAGAAATCGACATAATGAACACAGATCAGAAGAAAGAAGAGCAGAGAAATCTGAGAAGAAAGAGATTGAAGATTGACCGGAAAAAGGATCCGAATATGATCGAAAAAGGAATTGATGGAAGGATCTGGAATCAGTGCTCTGATACCATGAAAGATATGGATCAGACTTCAATCGTAACAGAATGAAAAGGTTAGTTACAAATACACCCAACTCCTCTATATATAGAGGCAACAGACATAACTAACTCTACTCAACTCAACTAACTCAAACTAATACAAACAAACTCATATATATCTCTAAAGACTAAGATTGAAATAGTCGAATTCTTTCATGACAATGATTCTCTAGACAAGAATTGATTTAGTTATTATTTATTAGTCAAATCATTACCAACCAAAAGAACTTAGTCTAATAAAATAGAAGTAATATAAAAGATTAGAAATAGAAAAAAAACGTTTTTCTTTAGAACGGCTCCTGACCCCAATAAAGCTTCGTCAACGTTCTCAAGGTACAAGAGGTGAAATGCTCAAATCCTATAAGGTGATTATTTATAGGATTTGAGCATTTCACCTCTTGTACCTTGAGAACATTGGCGAAAATTTATTGGGGTCAACGGTGCCCCCCCCCCCCAACCACCGATTTTTCGCTCATAGTGTTAATTTTATCAAAAAATTTTGGATTTCTTTGTACTGTAAAATATTGGATTTTTAAGAGTCCAGCCCCCACATATTTGGACTTTGAAAGTCCGGCCCCTACTGAGTTTTCGTTCAAGCTACGCCACTGTTTGAGAACAATTAAAAAGGAGTTTACACTCACAGAGATAACAATTTAAAAGACAGGTAGCTCGGTTATAATTACAAATTTATCAACACAAAAATTAACATAATAAAAAGATCAAGACAAATAACAAAATAATAGCTAAATAATGTATTAACTTTTGATTAATTAAAATGATTTGGTTATCGATGGCTTAGAACGCATTGATTTCCAGACGTTGACTCATCCACATCTTGTTTATTTGTTGATTATGATAAATCCTTGTATTTAGGCTCCTTTTACATTATTATTACATTTGATCAAACACTTTAGTGTTATGTCAAACAATTTCCTTCTATTTAGACATCGTGTGGTTGTTGATGCATTCAAAGTTTTGAATATGACCAAACCACCTTACTCAAAAGGTGTTGCTTCATTTTTTTCCTTACCAACTCCCTCCCAATATGTACTGAAAACCAATGATTTAAATACTGGTATGAACCGCCCGATAATACTGGTTAAATCGGATATCGGACATGAGTCCGGTACGATAAAGCCCGATAAAACCCGAATACGGTATGTCTTATGTACCGGCGGTAAATCCGGTTCTACCGGTTCAAACCATTGAACCGGTTTGCATTATCTTAAGATTTGATTTCTTAATTTTGATAAAATACAATATTAAGGTAATATTGATCTTCCATATATCCGGTAATTAACCTTGTCGCAACCCCCGTCCCCTATCTGTCCCGGGAACGGGCGGTCGCGGCCAGTTTCGGTGGTATCTGGGTTTGTCATTTTGGCAGCGGAAATTACATCAGAAACGTAGTTAGGAAATATTTTATCAGAGTAAAATACCACGCTTTTATAATATTAAACATATGGGAAACTTCCAAGTTTTAAATGCACACATTTTCATAAGGATAGCCCTATTTTATTTAAGTAAAACATCTCTTTATTTTAGGTAACTTTATAGCCACTTTTCCAAGCCTTCAGTGCTATCCAGCTGGCTTCTATTTGGCTTTCACATTTTGTTACCTGAAAAGCGTTTAAAAACATTTTGTCAGTGGGAAATACTGGTGAATGAATCTCAGTTTAATCAAGACTTGTAAAAACCATTGTACAGTATTGAGGACGGTGGCGCAATTACATTTGTTTCCATCTACTTTAATTACCACCCACGGTACTGTCAACCCGACTTGTAGTCATGTTACTACTCACAATGTAGTAACAAATTTTGTATACAAAACCCCAACATACCGACGATAATTGTAGAATACAAATACTCAATCACTGTTTAATGTATTATTAATTAAGTGAGGTTTTGTAAAAACAATTTGTCAAAAGGAGATTACTCACATTGTTGTCTTAGGGTTTTCCTTAAGGATTTGCTAGTGATTATCTATAATTTAAACAAATGCACACGTGTTAGTATAATAACCCAACATTTATATTAATGATACCCTCCCCGAGACGGCATTCCAACGACTACGTTGGGCAGAACCACGACAGCCGTTACGGAACCCTGGATCAATCGTGCAGTGTATCTAATACGTAACCGGGGTTATGATACTTACAACGAGGCTGAACTTCGTTATTTAGGGGGGTATTATGCCCGAAATCACTTTAACTATGCAGAAATTCGAGAGAGAAATGAGAGTTGAACGATTTGGGACTGAAGCCGATGGCCTCTATTTATAGGGCTGATTTCTCAGTCCCTAGCGGCCCGCGAAGACCAAAGGGTCGTCTTACGCGGCCCGCAACCTAGGGGTCTAGTCTTTAGCTGCGTTGATTCGAACATGTAGACTTGACACGGATTGGGACACGTGGCACATTAGGGTTTCGCCTGAGATTTGAGCTGTCGCCGCCCGCGTAGGTCACCGCCAACTCGTTCGCGGCCCGCGAGTGAGGTCTGAATCTTGTTTTTATTTAATCTTTAATTATATAGGGTATTTGGAGTCAAATATCGTATACAGGGTGTATTTTAGGACGTGTTAGGACATTTTTAAATATATTAAGGATGTCGGAAAATATTTTGGAGGGTTGTTATATCCTCGCCACCTTGTTTTAGAGCTCGTCCTCGAGGTCTACTGGAATAGATGTGGGTATTTCCTTTGCATCTCTGATTCAAGCTCCCATGTGTACTCTGGTCCTCTTTTGGAGTCCCATTTCACTTTGACTAGAACTAATCTTTTGTGTTTGAGATTCTTGACTTTCCTGTCTTCGATCTGTAGAGGTCTTTCTACAAATTTTAACTGCTCATTTACCTCTATATCCTTAAGAGGCACTATCAGTGATTCATCAGCTAAGCACTTTTTGAGATTACATACATGAAATATATCATGTATTCCTGCCATTTCCTCTGGCAGTTGTAGCTGATAGGCTACATGTCCTATTCTTCTAATAATCTCAAAAGGTCCAACATACCTGGGGCTTAGCTTTCCTCTTTTGATGAATATTACCACTCCTTTCCAAGGAGAGACTTTTAATAACACTTTGTCTCCTACCTGAAATTCCAACGGCTTTCGTCTGTTATCAGCATAGCTCTTTTGTCGATCACGTGCTGCTTTCAGTCGTTCTTTGACTTGAATGATTTTGTCCGTTGTTTCTTGCACTATTTCAGGTCCGGATAGTTGCTTTCCTTCAATTTTTGCCCAACAGACTGGAGTTCGGCACTTTCGTCCATGAAGTGCTTTGAATGGTGCAGCATTGATACTTGTATGATAGCTGTTATTGTAAGAAAACTTTATTAATGGCAAGTGATCGTCCCAATTACCTCCGAAATCAATTACACAAGCTCTAAGCATATCTTCCATCGTCTGAATTATCCTTTTGCTTTGTCCGTCCGTATGAGGATGATAAGCTGTGCTTAGATTGAGCTTGGTTCCCATGGCTTTTTGGAAACTTGTACAAAAATGAGAGGTAAAACGGCTATCCCTATCATAATTTAATTGATAAAGGAATTCCATGTAATGAAACTATCTCATTTACATACAATTTAGCTAATTGTTCCATACTGAAAGTTTCCTTCATTGGTAGGAAATGAGCAGACTTAGTTAGTCTGTCTACAATCACCCAGATTGTATCATTACCTTTCCTTGTTTTGGGTAATTTGGTAACAAAATTGTTGGATCGTGTCCGTGACCCTAAAAGTCAGTTAAGGCAGTTCATCTTAGTTTACAGAGGCGGAAACAAAGTAAACAACGTCAAAAACAGCTTGTATCCTTTTAACTTTCTTTCTATTACTGATTGCGAGCTTTTACAAAGAATTCTGACAAAAATCCGGCAGCACCTTCGCTCACACACACATACATGTCCGTTTCAAATGAGCATGCACAACAACTATTTATACTAGAGACCCTTCCGTTTGAAGGTGACACAGCCTGCTTCAAACGGAACACTCCTCAAACGGACAGGCCATTTTCAAACGGACAGGCCATCTTCAAACGGACTGGTCTGTTTCAAACGGACAGGCTTCCTAAACCATGACTAAACCCTAATTCAAACACTGTTGTGCACTCATTTAACCTATCTAGACATAAGACTCGATAAGACGTAGTTAACAGACACTCAGTGCACCAACAGACTCCCCCTTGGATGTTGACGAAGTCTTCGGCGTCGAGTCTTTAGTCTTTGTCTCTTTCCAAATTTTGTCATTGTAAAGCTCCTTCTTCGCATGTTCAGGAATTCAAACTAGTTCCATCTTCAATCTCCCCTTTGACCGTTGATCCAGAATTCTGTCTCCCCCTTTCACAGACTCCTCCTCTCGGAATGCTGGGACTTGAATTCCGGTTCAAACTTTAACATTTTGCTGCCATGGGGATTCTTGTTACCTGCATATACTCTATCACAACATAAGTTTCACACATTTATATCATTTAGATTTAAAAAACTTACTGGTAGAAATCATACATTCATCAATCTGTAATAATAACATCAAGTTCAAGTAAATAACCTTGATTAACTAAACATACAGTCTTTCAAAAACATTTGTATATAACATTCAAAGTTTTTCAACAAACTTTCCCAACCCAATATAGTTCATCATGTTTAGCACTTGGAATTTTGAAAGTCCGCTTTCCAACATCAGTTGTCGAAAATCTTTTTGTATTTTTCAAAATTTAAAACTAAACACAATATTTTTGGATTTTTTATTTTCATGAAATGCAGTAACGAAATATTGACAAACAATATTTTTGTGAGTTTGTGTAAGAGGATCATATCAGTTTATGAGACCAATCACTAGCACCGTTAAGCTTTAATCATTTTAAGTTCTAAACGATTCACATAGATTGTCAGTATACTGGTCCACTTAAATTTTCACACAAAGTTCAACTGCTTCGAGATACGAGTTTAATGTCTTAGATACTTAAACTTAATCGCGTGTCCCACCTCAGAATATACTCCCGTATCCAGATCCCAATATTCAGTCTTACAGGTGAGTATAACACAAATGATATCTGTAAGGGGAATAAATTATGAAGAATCATGAGAGCTCAGGTCAGAACTACCGTTCAGCAGAGAGATCATGACTCAACCTTTGGGTGTGTCCCCTTTAGAGGATCTTTTTTACAACAGCATTGCTAAGCAATTTTATTGTCTTATCATATATGCTGAGGGTGATGCTATGTTTCAAGCATTGCGGAAAGTATTATTCGAGGACTAGGTCAGAACTTCCATTCAGCAGAAGTCCCGGAATAATACCCCAGATATCACTGAGTATAAAGACCTAGTATATCAGAAAAAGGAATCTTTCAAACGAGATTTCGGGGGTTACCCATATATCCAAGAGATGTTACCCACGATATAATCAAGTTTGAATTTAGGTTTATATCTCGTCACAATCTACTAAATGTGCAAAAACATACTGGCATATCATCAGTGAGACCGTTTATCACTTTTTAACTTTCCATTTCTTTAGCATGCTGTGATTGTTCACTGTTGTACTATCATTTCCTCTTTTATACACCAAAACTCATTTTTGCTTTTTCAATGTTTTTGGCATTTTCAAATTTTCTAAATTTTTTTTTTAATTTTTCTCCCCCTAAAATCAAAATATGTTTCAATTTTGATTTTCAAGGAAAATTTGAAAACAAACTTTGATACTCTACCTGTACAGTTTGTTTTTTTTTTAATTGACAACCGATATCGAATTGCTTCAATTCGCCATCCACTTGGCATAAACAATCAGAACTCCCCCTCACAACAAACTATTTTCCCATTATGATTTCAAAACACTTAAGTTTGTTTTAATCAAAATGGTTTTTCCAGAAAATTAGTTTTATGTGTCATTTCACAAATTCGGGGTTTCATCACATTGTTTACCTTTACCCACTTATCGGAAAGATAAATCAAGTACAACTTAATGTCCTTGATTAGTCTTTTGTGATTCGAAATATCACAGTTACCAACCTGTGAATTTCTCAAGAAATATGCCGATTCCTGTTCCACACTTACCAACCTGGGAACTCCGGCAAGTCAGGTTTTTCATTTGAAAAGATCTACCCAAGCCTGACCATTCTTGGGTTTGACAGTTTTTACCTCAACAGATGGCTCTTCTGGTTTGACAAACCAGAATCATTGCCTGAACGTGGTTCCTCTAACTTTGACAAGTCAGAATCATTGCCAGAATGTTGCTCTTTTGACTTTGACAAGTCAAATTCATCGCCAACATGTTGCTCCTTTGTTTCTGAAGAAACAAATTCATGGCTAACAACTTTCTTTTTCTTCTCTTTTGTCCTCAGATTTACATCTGATGAATTCGTTTTGTTTGACTTATCGGTCTTGGGAGAGCAAAACGATTTATCAGAACTTTTTCTCGGATTACCAGTTGTATCCGAGGACAAAATTTTCTCCAAGTATTCTCTTGCCTTCTTTCTTTTCTTCCTCATTCTGTCTTTTTGCCCTTGTGAAAGCTTAATTTTCTTTTCTTGAACTTTCTGTTCTTGAACTTTTGGTTCTTGAACTTTCTGTTCCTTGGGCTTGACACTGACTGGTTTGTTTGCCATTTTCTGAGAATCAGCCCTCGATCATCCCTTTGATCTCATTGGGCAATCTCTTGCAATATGGCCTTTAATTTGGCATTCATAGCACCTTCTCGTTTCGAATCTCTGACTTTGGCAGTTAACAGCAATGTGTCCTTGATAGCCACAAGTGTAACACACTCTGTTATCATACCTATCACTACTTTCATACCACATACTGTCTTCATACCACACACTTAGATCAAAGCATTGAGTTGCCTTGTGGTAGTCATTTCTCCTCTTGTATCCTTGATTTGGCATTTGAGCACTGTGGTCAAACCTGCACCACATATTACCAACTTTTTGTAAGTTTTTATTTTCAGATTTTTGTGGTTTTTTATTGTGATTGGATGATTGATCTGATGAGCTTTTATTTTCTTTTTGAAAATTTTTCGATTTTTTATCGTTTTGTTTCTGTTCCACATTCTTCTTTACAGGTTTTTGCGTTGAGCATTCACCTTTCTCAGTAGAATGTAAAACAGTATTTTTAAACATTTCATTTAATTTCAAAAATGTTTTTCTTTTTTCTTCTTTTTCTTTTTCATCATCAGATTTATCATCACAATCTTCAATTTTGACTTTGTCAAAATTTGTGACATTGTCACTTGTTGGAACAGAATTGATCGGTTTTGGACAAACATGTGATGTAGAATTCACAAAACCTTTCAATTTACTCTCAAGCTCATTAATTTTATTCCGAGCAATTTCAGCTTCATTTTCAAGCCGAATAATTTTCTGAAGATGAGAATTTATTTCAATCAGTTTTTCAAGATTATTTTTAAAAATAACAGATTCTTCATCTTCTAAAACCTTTATTTGACCTTGAAAATCTTTTTCAATCTTTAATTTTTCATTTTCAAAAACATTTTCTTTTTCTTTAAAATTTTTGTTTTCTAATGACAAACTCTCAACATTCTTCAAAAGTTTGTCATTTTCAGATCTCATTTTTTCACAATTCAAGCGCAATTCCAGAATCTATTCATTATCAGCTTTCTTCTCATCTTTCAAAGCTTTGTTTTCCAATGTCAAATTTTCCACATCTTTCAAGAGATTGACATTTTCTGCTTCGAATTTTTTGCATTTTGAACATACAACTTCACATTTTGAAGTTTCATCTTTTTCTTTTTCTTTCTCTTCTTTCTTTTTCTCTTCTTTCTTTTTCTCTTTTTCTTCTTCTTCTTTCGCAATATATTCAGCAAGAGTTTCCTCACAAAGAGTTTCCGGATCAATAGCAATATTTCCTTCAGGATCACGATAACATTTTTTACTAGCATCCCATCTATTTGCTTTCTTAGCTTCATGGTAAACACGTGAAATCAGTATCATTCTCCAATGAGCTCTCTGTTTTATGTATGCTAGCTTTTGTTCTGCTGTCCTTATATTTTTGAAAGGTTTCATTTCATCCATGATTTTATATCCTTGAATTACCTCAGAATCTTCTGCAAACAAACAAACAAATGATCAGTTCAAACAGAATGGTTCTTTTCAAACGGAATCTGTTATTCCGTTTGGAACAACACTAATCAAGTTTCAAACAATTCACTCTCAAACGAAACGTTTCAAACGGACCACTTTCAAACTTTTAGACACTTTCAAACGGAAACCACTTTCAAACTTGAAGCCAGTTTCAAACGGAAGCCAGTTTCAAACTTGAAGCCAGTTTCAAACTGAATGTCAAGCTTCAAACGGATGACAGTTTCAAACTGAATGTCAAGCTTCAAACGGATGACAGTTTCAAACTGAATGTCAAGCTTCAAACGGATGACGTCAGCATTTAACAAACATTTTCAAACGGAATGGATGTTTTCGATCAGTTTTAGGTCGAATTTTGGTTTCAAATTTTCAAGGATTAGTTAACAGTGTATTTCGTTTGATATGTGAAAGTTTCAGGCCATTTTAACCGTGACAACTACTTCAAATCAGAAAAGAAAGGTAGAAGTGAGAGAATCCGAAGTAATCAAGCTGAATTTGGTATGAACTCCTCGTCCTGAGCTCTGATACCACTTGTTGGATCGTGTCCGTGACCCTAAAAGTCAGTTAAGGCAGTTCATCTTAGTTTACAGAGGCGGAAACAAAGTAAACAACGTCAAAAACAGCTTGTATCCTTTTAACTTTCTTTCTATTACTAATTGCGAGCTTTTACAAAGAATTCTGACAAAAATCCGGTAGCACCTTCGCTCACACACACATACATGTCTGTTTCAAATGAGCATGCACAACAACTATTTATACTAGAGACCCTTCCGTTTGAAGGTGACACAGCCTGCTTCAAACGGAACACTCCTCAAACGGACATGCCATTTTCAAACGGACAGGCCATCTTCAAACGGACAGGCCATCTTCAAACAGACTGGTCTGTTTCAAACGGACAGGCTTCCTAAACCATGACTAAACCCTAATTCAAACACTGTTGTGCACTCATTTAACCTATCTAGACATAAGACTCGATAAGACGTAGTTAACAGACACTCAGTGCACCAACAAAAATCCATTGTTATCAATTCCCACTTCCACACCGGCATTTCTAACTGCTGCAATAAACCTAAGGATTTCTGATGTTCAGCTTTAACTTATGAACAGGTTAAACATTTAGAAACGTATGCTGCTATATCCTTTTTCATTCCTATCAACCAGAAATTCTTTCTTAAATCCTAGTACATCTTGTCACTTCCAGGATGCATCGTAAACTTAGATTTATGGGCTTCTTCTAATATACGGTGGCGTAGGTTTCCTAATTTGGGTATCCACATTCTTTTCTTATGGAATCTCCAAATTCCATTTGTCCCTTGTTTTAGTTCCTTAATCGTTCCTTTCAATTTCTCAGTATCATTATTGATTACTGATTCTTGTGCTTTCCTAATCTGTTCATTTAAATCTACCTGTAGATTTAATTTAAGAGAACGTACTCTTTTTGGCTTCTCGTGATACTTTCGACTTAAAGCATCAGCAACTACATTTGCTTTTCCTGCATGATACTGGATATTACAATCGTAATCACTAAGAATTTCCATCCAGCGTCTCTGTCTCATATTCAACTCCTTTTGCCTGAAAACATACCTTAAACTCTTATGATCTGTGAAAATGGTAAATTTACTACCGTAATGGTAATGTCTCCAAATTTTCAGGGCAAAAATTATAGCTCCTAATTCTAAATCATGGGTTGAATAATTCTCTTCGTGATTCTTAAGTTGTTTAGATGCGTAAGCTATAACCTTTTGGCGTTGCATTAACACACATCCATAACCTAATTTAGAAGCGTCACAATAGACTACAAAGTCTTTAGTTCCTTCTGGTAACGCTAGTAGGGGTGCATTGGTTAATCTTTGCTTAAGAATATTTACTGGGTTATCCGTTCATTGTGCTACTGTGCTTTTGTGCATCAAGTTTGTCACTATAGTTCTGTGTAAATAATGGAGTGACAGCTATAAAGTATGATGCATGAATATGTATGTATCAGAAATCACGTAGCAGTTTAACCACAATTGTAAGCAAGCACAGTAATTAAGCATTAATTAAATATTAATTAATTCGTACGGATACCTGGTTTGGTGAGGGTTGTCACATTCTCCCCCCGTTAAAGAAATTTCGTCCCGAAATTTTAGGCTCTGCTTCTAGTAGCAGGGGTCTTGGGAAATAAATGGGGGTATTTCTCTTTCATACGATCCTCACGTTCCCACATGAATTCAGGCCCATGTCTAGCATTCCATCGTACTTTGACGAGCTTGACACTACTCCTGCGTGTTTTGTTAACTTTCCAATCCGTGACCTCGACGGGTTCTTCAGTGAAGTGGAGCGTGTCGTCGATATGAACTTCATCAGCAGGAATGATCACCGTCTCTTGTGTTGGAGTCTTCCTTAGATTTGATACATGGAATGTATCGTGAACACCATTGAGTTCGGCAGGTAGGTCCAACTTGTAGGCTACAAGCCCAATCCTTTGCAGGATTCTGAAAGGGCCAATGTAACGCGGATTCAACTTCCCACGCTTTCCAAAGTGTGCCACACCCTTCCAGGGTGAAACCTTCAATAAAACCATATCCCCAACTTGAAATTCCAAAGGTTTCCTCTTTGGATCCGCATAGGCTTTTTGTCTGTCGCGAGCCGCCTCGATGCGTTTTCGAATCTGCGCAATCTTGTCTGTCGTCTCTTAGACTATTTCGGGACCAACAAGCTGCCTATCACCTGCATCAGGCCAACATAGTGGTGATCGACACTTGCGTCCATAAAGAGCTTCAAATGGCGCGGCTCCAATGCTTGTGTGGTAGCTGTTGTTGTACGAAAATTTGACCAATGGTAAATGATTATCCCAGCTACTACCTAAGTCCATTACACATGCTCTCAGCATATCCTCCAAAGTCTGTATAGTTCGTTCACTTTGGCCATCAGTTTGCGGATGAAATGCAGTGCTCAGATTCAGCTGTGAGCCAAAAGCTTCTTGGAAGGATTGCCAAATCCTTGATATGAAGCGTCCATCTCTATCAGAGATGATCGAGAGGGGCACTCCATGACGTGCAACAATCTCTACCATGTGTAGTTCCGCAAGTTTACTCGTGTTGTCCTTTTCTTTGATTGGTAAGAAATGTGCGGACTTTGTTAGGCGGTCTACTATCACCCAAATCATATCATGGCCTCTGGGCGTCCTTGGCAATTTCGTTATGAAATCCAATGAAATCTGTTCCCATTTCCACTTGGGAATCTCAGGTTGCTGTAGAAGTCCTGAAGGCTTCTGGTATTCAGCTTTCACCTTGGCGCACGTTAAACACTTGCTAACATAAACAGCAACATCGCCTTTCATCCTAGGCCACCAATAGAAATCCTTGAGATCTTGGTACATCTTATCCGCACCAGGATGAATTGAGTACCGAGACTTGTGGGCTTCATCAAGAATAACTTTTCTCAAACCACCAAACAGAGGAACCCAAATCCTTTTCATGAAGCATAGCGTTCCTTCCTCGTTTGGCACTAATTGCTTCTCCATCCCACGGAGATATTCCTTTTCAATGTTCCTTTCTTTCAGAGCCTCTTTCTGAGCGGCACGAATACGCAGGGAAAGATCTGTCTGGATAATCATCTCCAAAGCCCTAGCCCTTATGAGCTTGATCCTTTCTTTTCGACTTAGGGCGTCGGCAACCACATTCGCCTTCCCTGGATGATACTTGATCTCGTAGTCGTAATCGTTCAATAATTCGACCCAACGTCTTTGTCTCATATTCAACTCTTTCTTGTCGAATATGTGCTGCAGACTCTTATGATCCGTAAAGATTGTACACTTTGTACCATATAAATAAGGTCTCCAGATTTTTAGCGCAAATACCACTGCGCCTAGCTCCAAATCATGCGTGGTATAGTTCCTTTCATGAACTTTCAATTGGCGTGAAGCGTAAGCTATAACTTTCTGGCGTTGCATCAACACGCAACCCAATCCTTGACGCGAGGCGTAACAGTATACCACGAAATCATCAGTTCCTTCTGGTAGCGCTAAGATCGGCGCACTGCAAAGCTTGTCTTTCAGTAACTGGAATGCTTCTTCCTGTTTGATTCCCCAATCAAACTTCTTATCCTTCTGTGTGAGGAAGGTCAATGGTTGAGCGATCTTTGAAAAATCCTCAATAAATCTTCGATAGTAGCCAGCCAAACCTAAGAATTGTCGAATCTCGGTTGGCGTCTTTGGGGTCTCCCAATTCTTGATCGCTTCGATCTTTGTGGGGTCCACATGAATCCCATCTCCATTCACCACATGTCCAAGGAATTAGACTTCGCGTAGCCAGAACTCACACTTCGAGAACTTGGTGTATAATTTCTCCCTCTTAAGTAGCTCTAGAATAGCTCTTAAGTGTTGTTCATGCTCGTCCTTCGTTTTCGAATAAATCAAAATGTCGTCGATGAACACAATTACGAACTTGTCCAAGTACGGCTTGCAGACTCGGTTCATCAGGTCCATGAAAACTGCAGGCGCGTTGGTCAGCCCAAACGGCATAACTAGGAACTCGTAATGTCCATAACGAGTCCTAAAGGCCGTCTTCGGGATACTTTCCTCTTGTATCCTTAGTTGATGATATCCAGATCGAAGATCGATCTTTGAATAAAAGCTTGAACCTTGCAACTGGTCAAATAGATCGTCGATTCTCGGCAAAGGATATCTATTCTTGATGGTCAACTTATTAAGCTCGCGGTAGTCTATGCACATACGAAAACTACCGTCCTTCTTTTTAACAAACAGAACCGGAGCTCCCCAAGGTGAGAAGCTTGGTCTGATGAATCCTTTTTCCAATAGCTCCTGGAGTTGTGTCGACAACTCCTACATCTCCGAAGGCGCAAGTCTGTAGGGTGCCTTGGCTACAGGCGCGGCGCCTGGAACCAAGTCAATGTGGAACTCGACTTGCCTTTGAGGCGGTAATCCTGGCAAGTCTTCTGGAAAGACTTCCGGATATTCCTTGACGACTGGAATGTCTTCGATCTTTGGTTCAGCAGCTTCCTTATCCACGATGTGTGCCAAGTAGGCAACACATCCCTTCCGTAAACACTTTCTAGCTTTCAGACAGCTAATAATTCTCAGCGGCGTATCATGCTTCTCTCCGTGTACTATGATCGTTTCTTCATCCGTCAGTGGGATGCGGATGGTCTTCTCATGGCAGACAATCTCTGCCTTGTTACTCGATAGCCAATCCATTCCCACTACCACATCAAAGCTTCCCAACTCGACAGGTAGTAAGTCTAGCGTAAACTCGTGCCCTCCTAGTTCAATCACGCATCCTCAGACAACTTCATTGGTTTCAATCAGTTTCCCATTCGCCAACTCAATCGAGTATGGAACGTCTAACTTGCTAGGCTTTAATCCAAGTATATTCTTAAATTCAAATGACACGAAACTATAATCCGCACCAGTATTGAAAAGAACAGATGCAAAACGTTGGTTTACAGGGAACGTACCGGTGACTACGTTTGGATCTTGGCGCGCTTCCCTCGCCTCAATGTTAAACACTCTTCCGCGGGCTTGATTCAATCCTGGGCAGTCCCTCTTAAAGTGCCCAATGTCACCGCAGTTAAAACAACCAAATTTTTGACCATTACCTCCTTCGTTCCCCGCTTGATTGTTGTTTTGATTTCGATTCACGTCCCCAGCTTGATTTTCATTGTTCCCTCGATTTCCATTGCCTCCATTATTCCCTTGTGGACGATTTCCATTACCACCACGATTATTGTTCCTACTACCAAAACCTCCTTGGCCTTCCCGGCCAGCACTAGCCCAGCAAGAATCCTTCAAGTGGCCAACTTTTCCACAAGCTTCACATACCTTTGGCTCACACCGGCCAGAATGATGACGTTGGCAGGAGTTACACTTGGGCAGTGAACCCATATAGCCTTTTCCTTTCTTCCCAGCACCGGTTGCAGCTTGGACCGGTGTGCTTGATTCTCCTTTCTTGCCAACACCGCTAGTTCCCTGCTTGAAGTTCGAGAATTTCCTCTTATTCTCACCAGACGACTCTACGTGAGTCTCTTTCTTCTTTGGCTCAACATTCGAAAACTTGTTCAAGCGAATGGCCTCCTCAGTAAGAGCTACGCTCAGATCAATTGCCTTGGTGATTGTCGCCGGTTTGGAAGTAGTGACCATACTCATGATCTGTGGAGCTAAACCCCAAATAAAGCGCTCGATTCGCTTGAATTCCGGTGTAACCATATAAGGTACCACATGAGACAGGTCGTGGAATCTATGAACGTACTCAGCAATCTTGGGTCCTTCCATTTTCAAGTGCCAGAATTCAGTTTCCAACTTCTGAATCTCCGCACGTGAGCAGTACTTTCTTCGCATGAGCTCCTTTAGCTCATTCCATGTCATTGAGTAAGCTGCGGCTTCGCCAAGAGTTTGCACTTGTAAGTTCCACCAGGACAGGGCTTCGTCCAAAAATAGTCCAGAAATGTAAGTCACTTGTTGGTCTGGAGCGCACTTGCTCATTCGAAGAACAGACTCCGTCTTTTCGGCCCATCTTACAAAAGCAACAGCACCTCCGGTGCCGTCGAAGTTCACGGGCTTGCAGTCGAGGAACTGCTTGTAAGTGAACCCTGCACATACGTTAGAATATACAAATGGTATTAGCAAACGTGCTAAAGATATCCAGATGTATCGTAGTATGTCTCAACGACTTAACATTACCATGTGGTGGGTTGTTATTGCCATTGTTGTTCGAATTACTTCCGCTTGTTCCTCCTTGTGAGGCTGCATACTGCGCAATGGCGGCATCAATGATTCCTTGAAGTTCTGCCTCGTTGGCAGGCATACGCGTCTGGCATCTTGGAGGCATCTTCTAAAAGATGTTTCACGTAGGTCAGGTCATAGTGAGTAAAGTGTACGTATGTATTCATCAATATCAACAAATAACATCTCATGTTATAAATAAATCAACCACATAACATCTCATGTTATAGAACATAAACAATCAATCAACATCACATATAATGAGAATACTGCGATTGCGTTGTCATAGATCAAGACAACAATGTAAGGTTTACAAGTTCATAACTGTATCATCAATGACTATGGGCCACATCGCCCTAGTCCAAACTATTAAATCAGTAACATCAACAACCAATATACAAAACATCAAACGTCATAATCGTCCAAAATGCGGTCTCCAAAAACTGTGTAGTCTGCACAATCGCGGTCGTCTCACCAAAAGTCTACCTGCGTCGAATAAAAAAGGCCTATGCTGATGGCGGCGGAGGAGGGGGAAAACAAGAAAAGAGTAGACGACGCAAATGTAGCCAGTCCTCCTCCATAGCGCGATAGGCACGTAGCAAGTATGCTATCTGCTGCTCAGGAGTCCAAAAACGAGCGGCAGAATCAGGTGAAAGTGGTCGTGGAGGGTGTGATACTGCAGGTGGGGTCTGACAATGACACGGTGGTCGCTGAGCTCTCTCCAGCTCCTGTACGCGATGGGTCAGCGCCTCCTGCTGTATCATGAAAGATGTGAGAACATCCTCCGTAGAATACCCCACGTGGTATGGGTGATACGGATCGGATGGTGGCATAATGGGGGCGTAGTCCAGAGGAACGACTCACCAGATGGAGCGAAGGATGGTACAGTAAACGGTGCAACAGTGGGATGAGAAATCGAAGGTACAAACTGGTCTCCTCCTGTCATGAAAGGTGTATGACCGAAAGGATGTCGTGATGAACCCTCCCCAGGACGTGGTGGAGGGATGTCCTGGAGATAGGTGATCGGGAGATCTGTGCGGTGAGCATCTGTGGTATGTGTGTGAAGCAAAGGGACATCAATGGGGGCTGAAACAGGGGCTGAAACGGGTGCCACAAGGGGTGTAACAGGTACCACGAAAGGTGGGAAATCATCTATCCACCCATTGTGGGTGTGAGCGTATCGTGGATCAATATGGGTCGCGAAAGGTGCGCGGTCGAACATCACTGGCATAGGATCAGGAAGTGGGGCGACAACAGGTTCCTCTAACAAATGTGGAGCATCAACATGAGCTTCGACAGCATGATCATCCACCAACGGCGGAGCAACAACAGGATGATCATCAACAGGTATATCATCAATAAAAGGGGCAACAGCAGGTGCATCGGCATGAACAGGGTCATGCTCTAATGTCGGGTCAGGAGCGACAACTGGCTCAGGGGCCACAGTAGGCTCCAGATCAGCAAACTCCATATCAAAATCAGTTGGATCAGCAAACAAAGGATCGACAGGGGCTACAGGATCCTCTAGCGGCTGGTCTAAGTGAATGAACTCAATATCCTGGTCAGGATCAAAACCAGGGGGAAACACAGGATCATCATCAACATCGTGATCAAACTCAAAGTCATGTGTGGGTGCAGGTGCAGCTGATGACGCCATGTCAGGGTCGGTGTCGTGTGAGTGGTGCTGCACTCCCTGTGTATGCAAAGATGCGGACGCCACAGACTCAAATGAGTCTGGGACAGGTGAATGAGCAGGAGCCTCCTCTGCAGGAGCATCAGCAAGCAGTAGGATATCACCGGCAGCAATATGGGCCTCGCCTTCAAGTGGGTCCTCCTCTAATAGATCGACATCATCGTCAGAGACAACGTCGAGGGGCATATCAACAACGGGATAAGCGGCAAGGGGCACAAGAGCAGGGATCACCGCGAGTGGCAAATCCCCAACAAGATGGCCATCAGCAGGCTCTGCTACGACATCAGGCAACGCAAAGGGCTGGAAGTCGTCATCATCTGTGCTGGTAGTATCGGAAGTGTACACCTCGTGCTCCGATGAAACTATGTCGTCTGATACTATGGCCATGGGATCTGTAGTGTCCGACTCTCCAGTACCTGATGAAGGCATGACGTCTGTAACACAAACACACACATGCACAAATAATCAATCATATAATCAAATAAACATGTTAGTCACCAATAAGCAATCAAGTAATTCTCCTAGTCCCACTAGTCTAACCTCCCAGCCTCTCAGACTGAACCTCCTAGTCCCACTAGATTAACCTCCCAGCCTCCCAGACTGAACCTCCTAGTCCCACTAGATTAACCTCCAAGCCTCTCAGACTGAACCTCCTAGTCCCACTAGATTAACCTCCCAGCCTCCCAGACTGAACCTTCTAGTCCCACTAGACTACTCCCTCAGTCTCTCAGACTGAGCCATAACTTTTAAAAAGAATGCTCATACTTTTGTTTGTAAAAATATTTTGCACTCTGGATCTGGACGTAGTGTATGCAATGTAAAAATGTTTTCGTGAGAGCGCTAGTGATCATAGTCTAGACTCGAGAAGGAATCCTAGTTCGCTATGATCAAAGCTCTGATACCAAGCTGTCACACCCTGGCTTTGCGGAAGCGTGGGTTTATTTGGTGTGACTTCTTAATACCATAGCTTAATCACAACAAAGCTATATGAAAGTAAAACCGTGATAATCATCCATTACTTCAAGTTATAAAAACAAAATACACAACATTGTTTTAAAGCGTTGACACATGCATCGAGTTTACAACACAACTAAATAAAATCTTGTTCGAAAGACACAACCACAGACATGAAATAAACACAGCTTAAGACTTGTGACTCGTCCAGGTAGAAGTCACAACCCCTAAACTTGGATGACATCACCCTTCTTACACAGCTTGAAAACATAGCATACCTCGCCAGATCCCTAATTCCCTGAAATACATGTAAGTTGAAAAATCAACAAAAATGTTGAGCGAGTTCATGTGAAAGTGAGTATGTAAAACCTTTGTAAGTATAAAATCCCTGGTATGTAGCAAATAAAGAAATAAAGAGATCACCAATGGTGTGCAAGGCCATTGATATGTGTGAAGTGCAGTAGGAAGACTCAAACCTAGCAGATTTTTGCGTCGGGCTCAAAGTCACCCCGAAGTCCGTTCTGTTGGGCCTGGAGTTCGGCTCGCTACACCCAGATAGATCTACCGCTACTGACCCTCGGTCCTACATTGAGGATTAATGGCCTCCAGTTTCAGCCTACTCACTCACATGATCTAAGTAGTAACCCTCCTTATGCTAGCCATACCATGTAAAAAGTATTCGTAATCATAGTAACATGTATTTCACCCCCGAAGTATAAAACTGAAAACAGTTAAGAGAAAAGGGGGACATGAACTCACAGAAGTGCGTCTCGAAATAGTAAATCCCAATAAACCTGCTGCGTGACGACCTACACGTACTAACTTCTATTAGACGGACGGCCGTGCCTTGGCTTAAGGTTTAACGTTTTTGGGAAATAGTTAGACAACTATTTCGTATTAACACTTATTAATTATTTAATAATTATATTCCTTCCCAATGATGGGGGTTTTAGTACATGTGCGTTTTTGTAATTCCAAAAATATATTATTAAGTCTCACTTAATAAAATATATTTTTATTTATTTGTCTAAAATATTCTATCTCCAAAATATACATAGTTTTCCCAAAAATATTATTTTTTATTCCATACGATTTCCAAAATAATACTTTTATCAAAATACGCATTTAAGAGTATTTTTCCGAAAATACATAAGTTACATTTAAAGTTCGGGTGGTAATAATAATACCGGTGTAACTTAGATATTTATTTGTGAAGGCGTTGGTATTATTTTGGAGTCGTTACTTCTTAGTGTATAAGAGTTATATTATTTTTACCCTAAAAATAATATATGTGTAGTTCACAAAATAATCGTAAAATCACACAAGCGTTTTACTATGAAATATATATTCTAAATATATATTTAACAAGTTTTATTTACGAAAATCCACCTCCGAATACTTGGTTATTTTATAATAAAAATCATGGCGAAGTTTGTTTGGAAAACAAGTCAAAAATATATTTATAAACACTTGCCACCAAAAATATTCTAAGTGTTATTTTCTGGAAAAATTTCGCCAGAGTTTCCTCTGTAACTGGAGGTGGCCACGCTTACTAGCGTATCATTTTCTTTTCAAAATTCAATCAACAATTTCCCAATCATCAATATACAATATTCAATCATCAAACTAGTAAAAAATAAGCATAAATCGCAAACACATGAACTTGTAAGTTGTGTAAAATTATGTAGTAACTTCCCAACATATTTAGTAGATCTTTCCATCTTTAAAAATAAAATCAGTTTCTTGAGAACTTTATTTTTAAAGAAAATGTAACTTTACAACTTCTAGTCCAAAAACTACGAAATTATTCCTTTGTTAAACCTTATGTCACACAAGTGTTTACACACTTGTTTGTTTGCAAAAATGCTTTTAGTTGTGTAAGATTCGGCTTTTAAACAAGATTTGCATCTTACACTTGGTTCTTCGAAAATACCACTTGTAGATCTTTAGATCTACTAGTTTAAAACTATATTTTACAAGAAAAGTCACCTTTACACAAGTTCATGTTTTGTTAGTGGAAGAGTTCATCATCTTGTAACTTTCACACTTAACAAACTACTAGTTCATGTTCCAAGAACATGATCTAGCATGGTTAGATGATGATCTATCCCACTACTAGCATCAAACAACATAAAATAATCTCAACTAAACAAGTTTCATAAGATTTACACCACTAGTTATTCTTTAACCAACTTATTTATCATTCTTTCAAGACTTTATGTTTTGATCTTGTGTGATCTTGGATTTTAACCGTTAAATCTCTTATTAACCACCTTAAACAAGAACAAGAAGATGTTTGGAAGCACTTACTACTAGCTCGTGGCTAGGGAAGAATCAAAGCGAAAACAAGGTGGATAAAAGCAACGTAGTGAGGTTCTTGAGATTCCGAAAGCACCGGGTCTCCTCGTATGATCTCTAGCACACTTGTATGTATGAAATAGCATGAACAAGATTTGAAGGATAGGTGGGTATGGGGTGTTGGTTTCGGCCGATTATAAGGAGAGGGAAAGAGAGAGATGTTTTTTGTTAAGTGTTTGTGAATGAATGAAAGTCTTGTCCATCAAGTATTCTTATAGCCCATTCATCAATATTACCCATTATGTAAAATGTTGTCAAGATACTAGACAAGTAGGATTAAAATAATCAAAATTGGGTGGTGTGTGTTCCCTTTGGGAACCGTTCGGTTAGGGGGGGGGGTTATGGTTTGATTTGGATGGATAGTTAAGTGTTTAGTTTGTTTAGTTAGGAATTAAAATTAGTTACTAGTGTGTTTTGTATTATAACGGGTGTTAGGGTGTTCGGGGACCCTAACTGGCTCAGAAAAGCAATAACAATGTCATTGACAATATTTTTATGTTCCGAGTAAAGTCCGGCTGTTCGGTTGGATATCAATGCGTTAAAGTGCTAAATAAGCATTTAAAGTGTCTTTAATATTATTTTTAGTGACACAATGAATTCCCGACACTTTGGAAAGTGTCTAGTATTATTTTCCCATGTTTTTGCACTTTACTAGTTAAGTTAAATACTGAATTTTGTAATAAAGTGCAGAATTTTATATTTAACACATGTTTTAGGCACATCCGGTCACTATAACTATCACCTAGTGACGCAGTTCTACAATCCTCACCTCCCTACACTCCCTACCAGTGTAGTAATCTATTCCTGGCTCATACTGGCCTCAAAGACAGTGTCTGTCTAGTGCTGGCTATGTCAGCATATTTACTGGGTTATCCGTTCATTGTGCTACTGTGCTTTTGTGCATCAAGTTTGTCACTATAGTTCTGTGTAAATAATGGAGTGACAGCAATAAAGTATGATGCATGAATATGTATGTATCAGAAATCACGTAGCAGTTTAACCACAATTGTAAGCAAGCATAGTAATTAAGCATTAATTAAATATTAATTAATTCGTACGGATACCTGGTTTGGTGAGGGTTGTCACAGTCAATGCACATACGCATCGATCCGTCTTTCTTTTTGACGAATAATATTGGCGCTCCCCATAGCGATGAACTTGGCTGTATGAATCCTTTCTCCAACAACTCATCTAACTGTTTCTTCAGTTCCTGCATTTCCGCAGGTGCCAAACGATACGGTGCTTTGGCAATTGGTGTTGTTCCTGGTAGCAGGTGAATTCTGGATTCAACTTCCCTGTCTGGCGGTAGTCCTGGTAATTCTTCTAGAAACACATCTGGAAACTGAGATATTACCGGGATATCTTTTAGTTCTTTTCCTTTAGTGTTAGTGATTATGGAAATCAAATACACTAATGATCCTTTTCTTATATAACTTGTTGTTTTCATCACAGAGATGAATTTTGTAGATCTAAATGGTTTATCTCCTTTAATTGTGATCTTTTCACCCCTTGGTGAATTTACTTGAATTGACTTTTGATCATATAAAATACTGGCTTTATTGGCTATCAACCAATCCATTCCTAATACAACATCAAATCCTGCCAGATTCATTGGATAAAGGTTTGCAATAAACATTTGATTTAAAAATTCTATTCTTGCTCCCTACAAGATTTCAGAAATCTTAATGGTTTCTCCATTTACTGTCTCTAATAGACATTCTTGTGGGAGTTTAGTTAATGGTTGATTGAGAAGGTTGCAAAATGAAGTATTAATAAAACTTTGGTTGGCACCAGAGTCAAATAATACTTTAGCAAAAACATCATTAACTAAAACGTACCGGCGATCACATCCGGAATCATCTCCACTTCTTCTGCAGTCAGAACAAATACTCTAGCATTTTTAGTAGTCTTGTTGTTCATGACTGGAGCTAGTTTCGGACAGTTCGGTTTGATGTAACCCTTTTCTCCACAGTTGAAGCACATTCCGTTATTAGGTTTCTTCCTACAATCTTCTTCCTTGTGTCCTGGTATCTTGCAGAAATTGCAGTAAGTGGAGCATTTTCCCGACTGCTTCTTCTTGCAGGCTTTGCAGTAAGGTGCAGAGGTAGAACCTACATTTTTCCCATGGTTGGAATATCCATAACGAAATTCTTGGGTAAGCCTTTGAGCTAAGTTCCTCCTCTGGTCCTCTTCTCGTGTACGTACTAATTCATCAGTCAAAGTGTTTGCTAGTTCTACAGCTTCTTTTATAGTTTGAGGTCTAGCTCCCTTGACTACATGCCTAATCTCACTGATTAATCCCCAGATATAACGGGGGATTAATACTGGTTCAGGTGATGCAAGGGTTGGCACTATTCTAGCATATTCAAAGAATAACGTAGTGTATCCCTTACTATCCACTCCAGTCATCCTAAGGTTTAAGAATTTATTTGCTATTTGTTCTTTTTCATTGGGAGGGCAAAATTTCCTTTCTACTATATTCTTAAATTCCTCCCATTCCATATTGTAAATTCTGTCACTTCCCCTAGACGGGAGGATAGTGTTCTGTAACAACCCTCGGTAAAACCAACACCCTTATAAATATTCACGACACTCTGGTATATTTTAAAAATACCCTTATATGTCTTTAATTTCACCTCGTATGTGAAAACTGAGCCCTAGTTATGTTATAATTATAAAAATAAAATAAAAATCTGAATTTAAAGCTGAGGCGGGCCGCGTAAGATCCCACCTCAAGCTCACGCGGGCCGTATCAAGACCAGACTTTGACTCCGCTGACTTCTTTAGTTCAAGCGGGCCACGTAAAACCTCATCAAAGTTGAAGCGGGCCGCGACAGATCCTCACACGCGATTACACCAGAGGCCGACACGTGTCGACATCGTGTCGAGTCTACTAGCTGACCCAGCTAAGCTATAGTGTTGACCGATGTTGACGCGGGCCGCGTAAGGGTCCCTTGTCTTTTACGCAGGCCGCGACAGGACTAGAATCAGCAACTATATAAGAAGGCCATCAGTCTACGTTTTTCGTCGCTCACAATCTTAATTCTCAATCTAAATTCTGTAGAGAAGTTATAATACACGGGTATTATACCCCTAATTAGCGAAGTTCTGCTCCGTTGTAAGTATTATAACCCCAGTTTCGTAATAGTTACGCTGCTCGATTGATTTAGGGTTCCGTAACAACTGTCGTGGTTCTGTCCGACGTAGTTGTTGGAATGCCTTCTCGGGGAGGGTATTATTAATATTTTCAAAGGGTTATGGTACTAACCAATGTACATTTGTATAAATTATAGATTATACCCAGGAAATCCTTACGAAAAGCCTAAGATAGCAATGTGAGTAATCTCCTTTTTGTTAACAGTTTTTACAAAACCTTAAATGTTTTACAATGCAATTAAGCAGTGATTGAGTCTTTGTAGTTCTTCAATTACTGCCGGTATTTGGGGTTTTGTATACAAAATTTATTACTTGCGAGTAGTAAGTCGGGATGACAGTACGTTACCATTGGACAACGAGTTAGCCAATGTGTAATATGACCCACAAGTCAAGGATTGACAGTACTGATTGAGTAATTGGGTAGAAATAAACAATGTGATCGCTCTCAATACTGTGTTAATTGATAAAATGTTTCTTGATTAAACTGGGATTCACTCACCAGTATTTTCCGCTGACAAAATATTTTTAAAACATGTTTCAGGTAACACAATGTGAAAGCCAACTGGGAAAAAGCCAGCTCGAGAGCACTGACTGCTTGGAAAATAAGTGGCTATAAAAGTTATCTAAGAAACAATGTTTTAATTTAAATAAAATAGGGTTTGTCCCTATAAATGTATTGTAATAAGAAACTTGGGTTTTGCCCATGTTATTAATATCAAATATGGTGGTTTTACTCTGATAAACATTTCCTAACTACGGTCCAGATGTAAATTCCGCTGCGATATTAAATAAACCTGATACCACCAAACTCTGAGCTCGCGTCCGACCGTTCCCGGGGATCAGGGATCGGGGGTTGCGACAGAAGGTGGTATCAGAGCCTAGCCACTGGTCTGAGCCAAAGAAGTGTTTTACTGACACTTAAAATCCTGAAATTTGTGTTAGGAAATAAATTATGAAAGTATATGCATAACTGTATTTATTTGTTATGTGTTATTTGACTATCTGTTAGTTTACAGTATGAGTGATCAAGGACCAGCAGACGTGAATCGTCAGTTGTCTGAATCACCTAGGAATGAGGGTACATCATCCCAGCCTGCCCTTTCAGGGTATACTGCTGATCAGGAGGATGGAATATTTGCTTTTAGAGCTAAATCTGAAGAGCCATTTCCTAATAAGAAACGAGGATGGTTCAGTAAAGAAGCTTTTGCTCGTAGGAAGAGAATGAGAAAATTGCAACAGCAAAGAACTTTGGCAGCTATTAAGCGAGAGACAGATGCCCATACTCAAGATATGCTTAATAGAAGACTAGCTAATTTCCATATCTTAGCTACGACTGCTGCTGACCCAAGTCTGAAACAACTAGTAGCCCCACAACCACAAAACCCAGAACAACCTATGAAGATAGAAAACCAGGAAAACCAAGTGGAGATGTACGAATTTAACCCAGAAGAAATCCCTCGGGTACCTGGACCAAACCCCCTAGATCCGAATTACGACCCCTGGTGGGACGACAATAGGGACTTTGTGCAATGTTACCCTATCCGGGATTATCCACCCATACAGAACATAGAAGCTTACCCAAGTATGGACCCTTTAGATCCCTATTACCAAGATGATTATATTAGGGAAATATTAGAGGATCCTTACCAATTTCAGGCACCTACACCCCCATATCAGGAGCATGCACCCCAGATTCCAAACCCAGTCCGAGAACCTGCACCCCCAATGAGTGCAGAAAACGTTCAAGAACTTAGGACTTTCGGGGAGGAAATTTTAGAAAGCAGTGAGAGGATGCGTCAGGTGGGAGAGCGTCTCGTATGGAAATACGATGAGCGCAATATGGATTTTTGGATAAATCCATATCCGTGAATGTTAGAATGGAAGAATCGGTAGTAATAATAATATAATAAAATAAAATAAAATATGTGTGTACGGATGCATATTACTATTTTATTTCTGTTGGTATTGTAATCTTTATTTCTGTACTAGTGTGTAATAGACGCATAGTATATGAAAAAGAGTACAAGTAGCAATGATCTACGTTTTTTGCTAGATTGCGTGTCATGTAAATTGCAATATTACTTATTATTTTGTGAAATTAATATGGGATAAATGTTTAAAATTCAGATGGCCGATGAAGGAAACCAAGGAAATCTGAATAATGACAACCAGAGTAACATTAACGTGGTTAATGAGAATCCAAGCATCAATAACAATAACAATCAAGTGGACAATAGTGCAATCCAACACATAGTAGCACAGGGAATTATAGATGCAATGCCATTTATACTTCAAACTGTTAAGGACGCTGATAATAAAAGTAAACATAGCAGTAAGCGACCACTTGAACCAGAAAACAGCGTGAACAATGGTCCTATACTTCAAATGCCTATTCCCAAAAGAAGAAGAACCGTGACTAACGGTTGTTCTTATAAAGAATTCTGGTCTTGTAAACCAATGGAATTCTCGGGCAACGAAGGGGCCATTGCAACCTTACACTGGATAGAAAAGACTGAGGCAGTCTTAAGGATAAGCAAGTGTGCTGAAGAAGATAAAATACTGTTTGCTTCTATTTTGTTTAAGAATGCAGCACTAGAATGGTGGAACACTATCCTCCAGACAAGAGGAAGTGATCAAACCTATAATATGGAATGGGAAGAATTTAAGAACAAGGTAGAAAGGAAGTTTTTCCCACCCAATGAGAAGGAACAGATAGCAAACAAATTTCTAAATCTTAGGATGACTGGTGTAGATAGTAAGGGGTACACTAAAATATTCTTTGAATATGCTAGAATAGTACCAACTCTTGCTTCACCAGAACCAGTGTTAATCTCCCGTTATATTTGGGGATTAATTGGAGAAATTAGACATGTAGTCAAGGCAGCTAGACCTCAAACCATAGAAGAAGCTGTAGAACTAGTCAATACCTTGACTGACGAATTAGTCCGTACCCGAGAAGAGGATCAAAGGAGGAACCTAACCCAGAAATTAACTCAAGAATTTCGTTCTGGAAATTCTAACCGTGGGAAAAATGTAGGTTCTACCTCTGCACCCTACTGTAGGAATTGCAAAAGAAAGCATTCAGGAAGATGCTCTGTGTACTGTAATTTTTGCAAAATATCGGGACACAAGGAAGAAGATTGCAGGAAGAAAAACAACAGGATATGCTACAACTGCAGAGAACAAGGTCACATCAAGCCAAACTGCCCAAAATTAGCTCCAGCTACAGATAGCAAGAATACTAAAAATGCTAGAGCATTTGTTCTGATTGCAGATGAAGCCAAGATGATTCCAGATGTCATAGCTGGTACGTTTTTAGTTAATGATGTTTTTGCTAAAGTATTATTTGACTCTGGTGCAAACCAAAGTTTTATTAATACATCGTTTTGCAAATTTCTAAATCAATCATTAACTAAACTACCACAAGAATGCTTAGTAGAGACAGCTAATGGGGAAACCGTTAGAATTTCTGAAATCTTGCAGGGAGCAAGCATAGAAATTTTAAATCAGAAATTTATTGCAAATCTTTATCCTATGAATCTGGTAGGATTTTATGTTGTTTTAGGAATGGATTGGTTAATAGCCAATAAAGCCAGTATTTTATGTGATCAAAAGTTAATTCAAGTAAATTCACCAAAAGGTAAAATGATCACAATTAAAGGAGATAAAACCTCTAAGTTCAATAAATTTATCTCTGTAATGAAAACTGCAAGTTGTATGAGAAAATGTTCTATAGTGTATTTGATTTCTATAATCACTAACACTAAAGGAAAGGATTTAAAAGATATTCCAGTAGTATCTCAGTTTTCAGATGTCTTTCCAGAAGAATTACCAGGGCAACCTCCAGACAGAGAAGTTGAATTTAGGATTCATCTAATACCAGGAACATCACCGATTGCCAAAGCACCCTATCGTTTGGCACCCGCTGAAATGCAAGAACTAAAGAAACAATTAGATGAATTATTGGAAAAAGGATTCATACAACCAAGTTCATCGCCGTGGGGAGCGCCGATACTCTTCGTTAAAAAGAAGGACGGATCAATGCGTATGTGCATTGATTACCGTGAATTAAACAAAGTTACGATTAAGAATCGGTACCCATTACCGAGAATCGATGATCTGTTTGATCAGCTGCAAGGAGCTCGATTTTTCTCTAAAATCGATTTAAGGTCAGGATATCATCAATTAAAGGTACAGGAAGAGGATATTCCTAAGACCGCTTTTAGAACGAGGTATGGCCATTGTGAATTTACTGTCATGCCATTTGGTTTAACCAATGCCCCAGCTGCATTTATGGACATGATGAACCGAATATGTAAGCCATATTTGGGTAAATTCATAATTGTTTTTATAGATGATATTCTAATTTACTCTAAGAGTAACGAGGATCATGCTAAGCATTTGCACACACTTTTAAGTTTGTTAAGAAAGGAAAAGCTTTATGCTAAGTTTTCAAAGTGCGAATTTTGGTTAGAACAGGTATAATTCCTTGGACATTTAATCAATCATGAAGGAATTCATGTAGATCCAACAAAGATTGAGGCAATTACTAAATGGAAAACCCCTGAGTCACCAACCGAGGTTAGAAGTTTCTTAGGATTGGCTGGTTATTATAGAAGGTTTATTAGAGATTTCTCTAGAATAGCCATTCCCTTAACTAAGTTAACTTGTAAATCTGTTAAGTTTGAATGGGGAATAAAACAAGAAGAAGCCTTTAGAATTCTTAAGCAAAGATTAACCCATACACCTATATTAGTATTACCAGAAGGAACTGAAGATTTTGTAGTCTATTGTGATGCTTCTAGATTAGGTTATGGATGTGTGTAGATGCAACGACAAAAGGTTATAGCTTACGCATCTAGACAACTTAAGAATCATGAAGAGAATTATTCAACCCATGATTTAGAATTAGGAGCTATAATTTTTGCTCTTAAAATTTGGAGACATTACCTTTATGGTAGTAAGTTTACCATATTTACTGATCATAAGAGTTTAAGGTATATCTTCAAGCAAAAGGAATTGAATATGAGACAAAGACGTTGGATGGAATTTCTTAGTGATTATGATTGTGATATCCAGTATCATGAAGGAAAAGCCAATATAGTGGCAGATGCTTTAAGCCGAAAGTATCATGAAAAACCAAAAAGGGTACGTTCTCTTAAATTAAATGTGCAAGTAGATTTAAATGATCAGATAAGAGAATCACAAGAATCAGTAATCAAGGATGATTCTGAAAAATTAAAAGGTATGTTAAAAGAATTAGAACAAGGAACAGATGGAATTTGGAGATTCCATAAAAAGAGAATGTGGATACCTAAATTAGGAAATCTACGACATTGTATATTAGAAGAAGCTCATAAATCTAAGTATACAATGCATCCAGGAAGTGATAAAATGTACCAGGATTTAAGGAAAAATTTCTGGTAGATAGGAATGAAAAAGGACATAGTAGCCTATGTTTCTAAATGTTTAACTTGTTCACAAGTTAAAGCTGAACATCAGAAACCCTCAGGTTTGTTACATCAATTAGAAATGCCAGTTTGGAAATGGGAATTAATAACAATGGATTTTGTTACTAAATTACCCAAAACTAAGAAAGGAAATGATACAATCTGGGTGATTGTAGATAGACTAACTAAGTCAGCTCATTTTCTACCAATGAAGGAAACAATTAGTATGGAACAATTATCTAAATTGTATGTAAATGAAATTGTTTCTTTACATGGCATTCCTTTATCAATTGTTTCTGATAGGGATAGTCGATTTACATCTCATTTTTGGTCAAGTTTCCAAAAGGCAATGGGAACCAAGTTAAAGCTAAGTACGGCTTATCATCCACAAACAGATGGACAAAGTGAAAGGACAATTCAGACGATGGAAGACATGCTCAGAGCTTGTGTAATTGATTTTGGAGGTAATTGGGATGATCACTTACCTTTAATAGAATTTTCTTATAATAATAGTTATCACACAAGTATCAATGCTGCACCATTTGAAGCACTTTATGGACGAAAGTGCCGAACCCCAGTCTGTTGGGCAGAAATTGGGGAAAAGCAACTATCTGGACCTGAGATAGTACAAGAAACAACTGACAAGATTATTCAAGTCAAGGAACGACTGAAAGCAGCACGTGATCGACAAAAGAGTTATGCCAATAACCGACGAAAGCCGTTGGAATTTCAAGTAGGAGATAAAGTATTGTTAAAAGTCTCTCCTTGGAAAGGAGTGGTAAGATTCATCAAACGGGGAAAGCTAAGTCCCAGGTATGTTGGGCCTTTTAAGATTATTAGAAGAATAGGACCAGTAGCCTATCAGCTACAACTGCCAGAGGAAATGGCAGGAATACATGATGTGTTTCATGTATCAAATCTTAAAAAGTGTTTAGCTGATGAATCATTGATAATACCTCTTAAGGATATAGAGGTAAATGAACAACTCAAGTTTGTAGAGAGGCCTCTACAGATTGAAGACAGGAAAGTCAAGAATCTCAAACACAAAAGACTAGTTCTAGTCAAAGTGAAGTGGGACTCCAAAAGAGGACCTGAATATACATGGGAGCTTGAGTCAGAAATGAAAAGGAAATATCCGCATTTATTCCAGTAGATCTCGAGGACGAGCTCTAAAACAAGGTGGGGAGAATGTAACAACCCTCGGTAAAACCAACACCCTTATAAATATTCACGACACTCTGGTATATTTTAAAAATACCCTTATATGTCTTTAATTTCACCTCGTATGTGAAAGCCGAGCCCTAGTTATGTTATAATTATAAAAATAAAATAAAAATCTGAATTTAAAGCTGAGGCGGGCCGCGTAAGATCCCACCTCAAGCTCACGCGGGCCGTATCAAGACCAGACTTTGACTCCGCTGACTTCTTTAGTTCAAGCGGGCCGCGTAAAACCTCATCTAAGTTGAAGCGGGCCGCGACAGATCCTCACACGCGATTACACCAGAGGCCGACACGTGTCGACATCGTGTCGAGTCTACTAGCTGACCCAGCTAAGCTATAGTGTTGACCGATGTTGACGCGGGCCGCGTAAGGGTCCCTTGTCTTTTACGCGGGCCGCGACAGGACTAGAATCAGCAACTATATAAGAAGGCCATCATTCTACGTTTTTCGTCGCTCACAATCTTAATTCTCAATCTAAATTCTGTAGAGAAGTTATAATACACGGGTATTATACCCCTAATTAGCGAAGTTCTGCTCCGTTGTAAGTATTATAACCCCAGTTTCGTAATAGTTACGCTGCCCGATTGATTTAGGGTTCCGTAACAACTGTCGTGGTTCTGCCCGACGTAGTTGTTGGAATGTCGTCTCGGGGAGGGTATTATTAATATTTTCAAAGGGTTATGGTACTAACCAATGTACATTTGTATAAATTATAGATTATACCCAGGAAATCCTTACGAAAAGCCTAAGATAGCAATGTGAGTAATCTCCTTTTTGTTAACAGTTTTTACAAAACCTTAAATGTTTTACAATGCAATTAAGCAGTGATTGAGTCTTTGTAGTTCTTCAATTACTGCCGGTATTTGGGGTTTTGTATACAAAATTTATTACTTGCGAGTAGTAAGTCGGGATGACAGTACGTTACCATTGGACAACGAGTTAGCCAATGTGTAATATGACCCACAAGTCAAGGATTGACAGTACTGATTGAGTAATTGGGTAGAAATAAACAATGTGATCACTCTCAATACTGTGTTAATTGATAAAATGTTTCTTGATTAAACTGGGATTCACTCACCAGTATTTTCCGCTGACAAAATATTTTTAAAACATGTTTCAGGTAACACAATGTGAAAGCCAACTGGGAAAAAGCCAGCTCGAGAGCACTGACGGCTTGGAAAATAAGTGGCTATAAAAGTTATCTAAGAAACAATGTTTTAATTTAAATAAAATAGGGTTTGTCCCTATAAATGTATTGTAATAAGAAACTTGGGTTTTGTCCATGTTATTAATATCAAATATGGTGGTTTTACTCTGATAAACATTTCCTAACTACGGTCCTGATGTAAATTCCGCTGCGATATTAAATAAACCTGATACCACCAAACTCTGAGCTCGCGTCCGCCCATTCCCGGGGATCAGGGATCGGGGGTTGCGACATGTTCCACCATTCTAAGGCTGAGTTCTTAAACAGATTGGAAGCAAACATTATCTTATCCTCTTCCACGCACTTGCTTATTTTTAAGACTGCCTTAGTCTTCTCTATCCAGCGTAGAGCTGCAATGGCCCTTCATTGCCCGAGAATTCCATTGGTTTACAAGACCAGAATTCCTTATAAGAACAACCATAAGACATGGTTCTTCTTCTTTTGGGAATGGGAGCTTGAAGTATAGGTCCATTGTTCACGTTGTTTTCTGGTTCAGTGGGTCGTTTACTGCTATGATTACTTTTATTATCAGCTTCCCTAACTGTTTGGATAATATATGGCATTGCGTCTATAATTCCTTGTGTCACTATGTGTTGGATGGCACTGTTATCCACTTGGTTTCCATTGTTATTGTTGTTCTGATTATCGTTATTCTGGTTTTCCGGGTTATTATTCGGGTTTTCTTGATTCACTTGGTCGACCATCTGAATTATAAACAATTACCACATATTAATATCACAAGATAATTTTTAATATAACCAATCACACAACACACATGTTGATCAATCATCGAACATTGCGACTTACTCTTTCTTATATATTATGCATCTAGTACAAACTGGAACTGGAATTTAAAATTACAATACTATTAGGCATCAGTAGATATTGTCTAAGTTTTTTTTTTCAAACATACACACATATTGTATATTATTATTTTATTATTATTATTACTACTACTATCACCATTACTGATATGGGTTCATCCAGAACTCCATATTACGCTCGTCATACTTCCAGACGAGTCGTTCTCCGATCTGCCTCATTCTCTCACTACCTTCTAAGATCTCCTCACCAAAGGTTCGGAGTTCTTGCACATTCTCTGCACTCATTGGGGGTGCAGGGGCTGGTACTGGGTTTGGGAACTGGGGCATGGGTTCCTGGTAAGGATAAGGATTCTCTAGAATTTCCCTGATGTATGGGTCATTATCGTAGTAGGGATCTAGAGGGTCCAAGTCCGGGTAAGCTGCTAAGTTTGGCATAGGTTCGTCTTCTGGTATTGGGTAACGTTGCTGGTAATCCCTATTGCCGTCTAACCACGGGTCATAGTGTTGGTCTAAGGGATTGGGTGCTGGTATCTTAGGTATCTGAGCTGGGTTGAATTCAGGTATTGGGATTTGATTTTCTAGGTTATTTTCAATTTCCATTGGCTGTGCGGGAAATAATGGTAAGGGCTGGGGTGTTATAAGTTGCTCAAGGTTAGGGTCGACAGCTGTGGTTGCTAGGATATGGAAATTGGCTAAACTCCTATTGAGCATATCCTGGGTGTGAGCATCTGTTTCTCTCTTAATGGCTGCTAAAGCTCGCTGGTGTTGCAACTTTTTCATCCTCTTCCTACGTTCATGTGCTCCTCTACTGAACCATCCTCTCTTTTTAGGAGGGAATGGCTCTTCAGAGTGAGCCTTAAACACGAATATCCATCTTCATTGTCAGCGGAATACCATGAGAAGGCAGGCTGTGAAGAGGTGCCTTCGCTCCTAGGTGAGCTGGACAACTGACGGTAGGCGTCGGAAGGTCCTTGGTCGCTCATACTGTAAACTAACAATAGTCAAATAACACACAACAATAAAATGCAGATATGCACGTATTTCCATAATTTATTTCCTAACATTTTGAATAATATCTTGGTGTCAGCAGAACACTTCTGTGGCTGAATCAGTGGCTTAGCTCTGATACCACCTTCTGTCGCAACCCCCGTCCCCTATCTGACCTGGGAACGGGCGGCTGCGGCCAGTTTCGGTGGTATCTGGGTTTGTCATTTTGGTAGCGAAAATAACATCAGGACCGTAGTTAGGAAATATTTTATCAGAGTAAAATACCACGCTTTTATAATATTAAACATATGGGAAACTCCCAAGTTTTAAGTACACACATTTTCATAGGGATAAACCCTATTTTATTTAAGTAAAACATCACTTTATTTTAGGTAACTTTATAGCCACTTTTCCAAGCCTTCAGTGTTGTCCAGCTGGCTTCTATTTGGCTTTCACATTTTGTTACCTGAAACGCGTTTAAAAACATTTTGTCAGTGGGAAATACTAGTGAGTGAATCTCAGTTTAATCAAGACTTGTAAAAACCATTGTACAGTATTGAGGGCGGTCGCGCAATTACATTTGTTTCCATCTACTTTAATTACCACCCACGGTACTGTCAACCTGACTTATGGTCATGTTACTACTCACAATGTAGTAACAAATTTTGTATACAAAACCCCAACATACCGACGATAATTGTAGAATACAAATACTCAATCACTGTTTAATGTATTATTAATTAAGTGAGGTTTTGTAAAAACAATTTGTAAAAAGGATATTACTCACATTGCTGTCTTAGGGTTTTCCTTAAGGATTTCCTGGTGATTATCTATAATTTACACAAATGCACACATATTAGTATAATAACCCAACATTTATATTAATGATACCCTCCCGAGACGGCATTCCAACGACTACGTCGGGCAGAACTACGACAGCCGTTACGGAACCCTGGATCAATCGGGCAGCGTATCTAATACGTAACCGGGGGTTATGATACTTACAACGAGGCAGAACTTCATTATTTAGGGGGGTACTATGCCCGAAAATCACATGCAGAAATTCGAGAGAGAAATGAGAGATGAACGATTTGGGACTGAAGCCGATGGCCTCTATTTATAGGGCTGATTTCTCAGTCCCTCGCGGCCCGCGAAGACCAAAGGGTCGTCTTACGCGGCCCGCGACCTAGGGGTCTAGTCTTTAGCTGCGCTGATTCGAACATGTAGACTTGACACGGATTGGGACACGTGGCACATTAGGGTTTCGCCTGAGATTTGAGCTGTCGCGGCCCGCGTAGGTCACCGCCAACTCGTTCGCGGCCCGCGAGCGAGGTCTGAATCTTGTTTCTATTTAATCTTTTATTATATAGGGTATTTGGGGTCAAATATCGTATACAGGGTGTATTTTAGGACGTGTTAGGACATTTTTAAATATATTAAGGGAGTCGGAAAATATTTTGGAGGGTTGTTATAAACCTAGTGCCTTCTAGTCGAATATTTCGTCATTGTTGAAATTGTTACTCACTTAATACAATGCAATATTGTTTATAGCTAACAAAAATATTCTTAAAATGCTTAATAATTTACAATAAAAATAGTTGTTTTTAGATAAAACTATGATCAGTTACATAAATCCTAGTTGAGATTGGATTGTTTTTTAAGATGAATTTGTATTTTATGGAATTTATAGGGTTAACTAGTAACATGGTTCAACAGCCCGATACAACCCGGTTCAACCGGTTGAACCATCTTAGAGCACAACCCGGTATGACTTAAAAACCGGTTTTTAAAACATTGCTGAAAACCACTCATTATGTTGTGATTGCAACACCTCCTCACTAGTCATTTGTTGTATTGTATTAATATTCAGTTCTGAACCGGTATAATGTTGAGAATTGTAAGAACCGTTTGAGAACTGAAAAAAATCGTATAATCTACTTGTACGTACCACAATAAAGATAATCAAAATAGTGAGAGAGAAAGTGGGACGGTTACATAACCGTCTATGTATCACTTTCAAGACAATAGATACAAAGCGCATTGTGTGGTTTCATACTTAATGTATCCTTGTTTGTTATATGAACACACACATATATAGCATGTTCAATATGAAACCAATTTTAAGTAGAATTTTGCAAAAACCGCATAAGTATTTGTACGTAATACATGTCAAATCTATTAGCTAAGTGGGGTGATAACTCGATAATATAACTACTTTGCATATCATATTTAAAGCAATATATACATGTGTACGATTATGTCAATTCTCTACACATACTGAACTCGGGTAAGACATCTGCTAGCGAGGTTTTAACAAGCTAATTACGAGTATGAAACTAAAAACTTTTTTGGGGTAACAATAATGTGCCTCATATATTCAATCAAAACAAAAGGTGTCATATCCAGTAAGAAAATCAACATAAAGTTAAGTTGTGTTTATTTCAGCATGGTTTGCCTAAACTCCAAAATTAGAAAGTTAGGAAAAAATAAAAACAAAATTTAATATAATATTAAAATACCACGTGCTTAAGAGTCCCATATGTCACGCATTTTGCAATAAAATATATGAAAAAATGATGTAGCTGTCATGAAACAACTTATGGGCATCAATCAAACATCAAAATTGTTTAACAGCTACTCTCTCAAAACATCTTATAAAAAATAAAATAAAATAAATAATAAAGGGAAGAATTTATAATTTTCTAAGTCCCGAAAACTACAGCTTCAGGATGAAGGTGTAAATATGTTTATGGAGATGCATCCGGTCGCTTATCTTTACAAAACCATCACAAAATTGGCGTATGATTGATCATCTGCAGTCTGCACCAACGGCTTCATAAACTGACTTGAACCCGTCCCTTTCCAAGCATTGTGCAAGTTCGGCCTGCAAAACGAACGAAAACAGATTTTAAGGTTTTCGGTTCAGGGTTTAGGCAGTCGATACGTTTATTGTTCAGATATTCATGATAATATTTATGAAACAAGATACCTTTATTTGAGGTATAAGGGCGGGTCCACCATAAGCAAATGCTGTATAAAGCTGAACAAGAGTTGCTCCTGCTCTTATTTTTTTGTAAGCATCCTCACCACTAGATCAAGTTAACATTTAGTAAAATTATTCATCTAGTAACTTTATAGTTATAATTAATACTTGTTTACAAAAATAAGATGCAAAGCAGACACGGACCTGCTCACACCTCCACACCCGATCAAAGGAATCTTTCCCTAAGAAGAAGAAAAACGTGTACATTCAGAGAATAAAACCGGAAAAAAACGTGTACATTCAGATAACAATTACTAGCTAGCAAAATGTACCTTTGTTAAAATATACATGTCCTTTAGGATGTTGGTTGATAAAGTGAAAAGTGGTTTCCCGCTTAGTCCGCCCGTTTCTTTTGACACAGGATTGCTCTGCACTATTTCAGGCCTTGAAATAGTTGTGTTTGATATAATCTACAAATAAGAAATATTTATATATATCGAGGTCCATGATTAATGATTGTTGTATGAAACCTTAGTGAGATTAAAGCAAGAAACATACCAAACCATCCAAGCGGAGAGCAAGAGCAACCTACTTTGGGAAAAAAAAACTCAATATCAATCCCTTGAAAGAGAGACAACAACCTCAATGGCATCAAACAACATTAACGTTATCTACCCGAGTTTTGTAAGTGAAAGAAAAGAAGGGAAAGAGAATCAAGGAGAGAAAATAAAGGGAGGGGAAAGGAAAGATACAATGTAATTTCATGTTCTAGAGTTTGAAGGAAAGGGAAAAAATATTAAAGATTTTATGTGTTCCCTAGTTAATTTATGTAAACACTAATCTCAAAGACACATTTGGATCTCATGTTGATTTGTATCAAACGGATAGTAAATATTTATTTGATCTAATGTAAATGAATTAAGGGGACACAAACCCATTAGAATATATCTAAACCATGACCCATAGGTCATTCATATTCTCAATGTATTCATTGTGTAGAACAATCTCACTCTAACAAAAGAGGATCTTCATATGCCCTAATGAACAATCGACTATTCTTTTATATCCATGAGAATGTTGTGCATGTCATTAAAACAACATAATTGGAAGTTAGGGACTAACAAAGTTACTTTTCCGTTCGAGTGAGATTGCCTTTAGCAATGGAAGTGGAAGTTCACTTGCAATACTGCTTGTACAAATTATTATCAACCTATGGGTTCTATTTAGTTTAATATAAATATATTTGCTTTAATTTAAGAGAAAAATGTCTGGATAGTCCTGTGGTTTGCTTATTTTTCACCTATAGTCCCTACACTTCTAAAATTACATCTATAGTCCCTAGGGGTGAGCAAAAGGAAAAACCCGACCCTACCCGACCATTACCCGACCCGACCCGAGAACCGATCAAACATAAAATAAATAACCGATTCACTACCCTAAATATAGGGTCGGTTCCGGTCCATAGGTACAAGTCGGGTTTCACCATGAAAAGAACCGAGAACCGACCCGACTCGACCCTATTTTATATGAAAAATTGGAACCGATCTAAATACCTAGGTACTTGGGTTCGGGTCGGGTTGGGTATATTTTCGGTTCGGTTCTCGGTTATTTTCGGTCCGGACCTAAACTTGCTCACCCCTAATAGTCCCCAACTTTTGCACATTCGTTCTCGGATAGTCTCTAACGTGGATGAGGGCTAATTTTTGATGTTAAATAGATATGAAATGACCTAAACTCCCTTACTATTAAATTAAAGTTTATTTAATTATGTGGGACCCACTTCATCACTCCAACCCACACCCTCACCTCTGTTTATTTGTTAACCCTAAAACCCAAATCAACAACCCAACCCAACCCCACCGTTCAGTCACCGCACACTTTGTTTTTTTCTTGCCACCACCACACCACACCCCTCCACCGCACCACCAAGGAGGTGAATATTAGTTAACATCATGACATTTATAATTTGTGTTGATCAAAGTATTCACCCCTTCTATAAAAGTTGAGTTACAATTTCACTTTCTGATTTTGTTGGAAACAACTGGTAAAAACGTATAGTTTTTGTGACTTTAAATGTTTTTTTTTTTTTTTTTTTTTTTTTTTCCTAAAAATGAAAACGTAGGAAATGATTAAAATGCACCACATGTATATCGTTGGTTCCACGGAGAGTGGTATTTGCATCTATTTATTCACACAAAATACAACCCAAATGTGCTTGTTTCTCAATTATGAATTGTCTTGTTTAACATATGTTTGTGTTGGTTTTGCCATGTAGTATACTTTCCTAAAAGAAGCTACTTTTTGAATTCTCGATTTTATTACATCATTTTTGAACAATATAAAATATATTTTATGAATTTAAAAAAAAAAAATTGGTGGAACTAGTATGGAATGAAAGATTCTAACATAAGAACAAGATAAGATGGATAAAAAATGTAGTAATATGGATCACATTTAATATGTTGTTAAGCTTTGTTCTATGTAGGCAGGAGAATACAAATCTTGATAAGTTAACTAAGCTATAAACACAAGTGTTTTTGCTCTATTACAAACTAGTTTAATACCCGTCCGGTGGACGGGTTACGTTGACAGCGTAACAAACAAAGATAATCTATATTAAGTGGACAATCGAGTAGAGCTAATTCCCAACCCTACGTAACTGCTGATTTGGATTGAGACCTGAAAACACAATGAGAAGATACAATTCTAAGATGAGTATCACTATAAGGGTAGAGGTGTACAAAAAACCGGTTTTAGAACCATAACCGGGAAAAAACCGAAATGGTTGTTTTTGCCGGTTACTATTTTGGGTTTGAAAAACCGGTTAATAACCGAAACCAGTTTTAAAAAACCGGTTAAAAACCGGTCTTTTTTTGGCAAAAACTGGTTAAAAACCGATCCCAACCGATTAGACTGGTTACTGTTTTGGGTTTGAAAAACCGGTTATAAAAAACCGGTTTTTGTTTTGGATTTAAAAAACCGGCTCGGTTAAAAACCGGACCGGTTTAAAAAAACGATTTGTACACCTCTATATAAGGGTGCCATGAAACTTTTTAAGTAGCCCGTATGGCATTGTTCGTTTTGAGGTAGAGATTTGACATTCTAACCCAACATAGATCTACATGCAAATCAATAGAATAAAAGTGCTTTCAAAAGGGGAGTAGTAATGTCAGACGAATGAAAAGGTGAATAACCAGAAGCTTGTATAACATCAAATTTTAGACTAGAAAGTTCATATTTTATTACATACATTCAACTAGGGCTGTAAACAAACTGAACGTTCAGCGAACCGTTCGTGAACCGTTCGGCGGGAAGTTCGTTTATGTTCGTTTGTTTAATAAATGAACGAACATGAACAAAAAATTTTGTTCGATTAGTTAAATGAACGAACATGAACAGATGTCTTGTTCGTTCGATTGTGTTCGTGAACGTTCGGTATGGTGTTCGTGAACATGTTCATGAACATTCGTTGATTTGCGTTCTTTTATGTTCGTATGTTTGTGCTTTAATTGAAGATCTTTGTACTTACATATATTTTATGTGTGCTTTTTATATTATTAAATTTTTATTTATTTTATTACCCTAACAGTTAAACTAGGAAACCCTCTTTCACCTTGTTTATGCACTATTTCCCTTTCATTTCTCATTATATACATCGGCGAATACAATCGACCCCCCGTTCCACAATAAGGGATTCAAGTTCGAGTGCTACTCTCTAGGCCAACTATCTTTATCCTTCGTCATGTTCGCCAAATTTATTCGTGTTCGTGAACCGTTCGCGAACACGCTCATTTCCTTAATGAACGAACACGGACACAAAATCTTGTTCGGTAAGTGTTCATGAACCGTTCGTGAACACATTTATTTCCTTAACGAACGAACACGAACAAGGCCTTGTTCGTGTTCGTTCGGTTCGTTTACAACCCTACTTCAACAGCACTATCTTTTGATGAAGAACTCCCATATTTATTACATACATAACGCATAACCCACTTGATCCTAAGTGGTGTTTTTTTAATGGATAGCGTTGTAACACCCCGTGTTTCGGAAGTCAAAGTCAAGATTTAAGTCAAAGGAAGACAAGATTGCTAATTGCGATCTGTCACTCCTTGCTCAACTACTTTTTTAACTTCTTTGACTTGTAGATAATCTATTTTATGTTATCGCATTAGTTGTATTATGTGGAGTACTTATTAATAGTCTAGGTTTAATCGCATATTAATCGCATGTTTAATCGATTTATCGCTTATCGCTATCGCAATCGCAACTCGAATTATGTGACTGGATATAGTTTTACATGTGTGTGCTAGTTACGTGTTACTTGTGCATGTTATGTTTATGTTGAGGTGTTAATCGCAATCGCAATCTATCGCATCGCAAATCAAATCGAAAACGCTAAACGCAAGTTATTTATAGTGATTGTATGTTAGATATAGTAGTTGGGATTAAAAGTAATTTGATGGGTACATCTATCGCATCGCTCTCTCGAATCGCATCGCAAAGCTCAACACTCGAATAGAAACGACAAAACTCATCGCACTGGACAAGTGGATCGAGTGGCCAACCGACCGAGTGGTCATCCGATCGGATTGCCATCCGATCGGGTTGCCACCCGACCGGGTTGCCACCCGACCGGGTTGCCACCCGATCGGACTGCCACCCGATCGACCAGCCTCTTCCTCCACTTTCCTTTTATGGAAACCTTATAAATGCCCTCATAAGTCACATCACTTGATGTTGACAGCTCTCTCTCTGCTCAACTCGCTCCATCCCACTTTTCTTCCGATTTCTAGCGAACCTTGTAAGTTTTCAACCTAAATCTTGTACTTTCTTAATCTACACGCACTCCTACACCTTTCTATCCTTTGAATCTTAACTTTTAACCGTGAAATCACTAGATTTGAGGTGTTCTAGGATGATGTCATCATGGGGTTCTTATGAACTTCATGCTTTGGCTTCAATCCACCAAGAACAACTTAGATCTGAATGATTTCCACATGAATAAACAAAGATCTTTCATAGATCTAAACATATTCATGGTGAAAAGGATTGAAGGATGGTTTTCTAACTTTCTTTCAACTCTTTTACACTCAATGCACTCAAAACCGATAGATTCGGACCTTGCTCTGACCTCATACTCATTCATAGTGGTGTGTTAGTTCCAGATCTGAACTTTATCCAAGAGATTATTGATTTCGAGTTACACATGAAACACCGTCTCGAACAGTTAACTGGTCAGACTAGGGTGGTTCCTATCCGATCGGGTCACTAAGTCTTGACGAGGTTTCTGTTGTGTGACACGTTATTGTACAGACTCGAGAAAACGCAAACTAACGAAACAACCAAGTGTAAAGACGATCAGGTCGACTGGGACGGATTGCCGTCCGATCGGACAGCCACCCGATCGGCTTGCACCTGGGTCCCATACTCAAACTATTAACTCACTTTTTCTAAGTTTGGAACGTCGAACGGATTGCCACCCGATCGGGTTGCCACCCGATCGAACAACCATCCGACCATGTGATGTTTTGAACTTCAACACTTAACAATTTTCAACATGTTCAATACAAACGGATTGCCATCCGATCGAGTGACCGTCCTGCTGTGAACTTGTTCTCAAACTGAGAAGTCTCGCCAATCGGATTGCTGTCCGATCGAACGGCCGTTCGATCGACCGACCTGAAAGGTAGAGATACTTCTCTATTTTTAAAATGCTACAACGAAAACTTCAAAGTACAAGCCATCATACATAAACACATCCTCACCAAACGAGGTGACAATCCAATCGAATGGCCACCCGATCGGATTACCATGCGATCGGATTGACACCCGATCGGATTACCATCCGATCCTTGGTATACCTTCACCATTTTACGCGCCGACTTTTGCTTATTCTATATTAACTGTTCAGGCTAATTTCCGCTCTAAGCGCTCCCTTCAATCCATTAACTCTATCGCTGTGAGTATACTCGAACCCTTTTTGCTTTATGAACTTTTGGGTGTTACATACGTTACTTATTCTAAATCGCATCGAACACACTATGCAATACTTTTAACGCTAACTGCTACTGCATGTATACGTGACTCAATGATTGCTTGTTTGTTATGTTTACACATGGATTGCTGTCTACCTGCCTTAGCAACGATAGTACTATAGTTTGGACTTAGCACCTGTTCACTCAGGGGTTGTTAAGGACAACTAATTACATGGCTCACAGTGGTGAGTGTGTATTACGAACTGCCTTGCGCAGTCAACCCGCAGTCATTGGTATTGATAGGATCATGTCGATAACTTACGTGCTTCATTTCACACTGTGTACGAGCCAGTTATGCGTAAACGATTTCGAACTATATTATATTTATCAAACTTGTATGCTCACCTTTACACTATGTGTATTGACTTTTACTTTAACGTATGTGGTAGGTGCTTAAGATGTTAGAATGCTTGGCTTGCTGTGAAATCGAGGCTAGGAAAGAGTCTAGAAACAAAGACAATTTATTTTATCTGAAAATCTGAGTTGTCGGAACATGTTTTTATTTGTTTGAAGAATATCTCTGTCTATAATAACTAGATTATCTTATGGGTTATGGTATGGGACATAATATTTAAACTATTTGGTAATTTAGTCGTTATGGAATTTCTTTGAACAATCTGTTTCGCTCAGTGCCGCGCCCCGATGATTCCGCCATCGGTTGGGGTGTGACAGATTGGTATCAGAGCCTTAACTATAGTGAATTAGGCAAGACTTGACCTAGTCCGGGTCAACATCTTAGAAATGACTTAGTCTATAGTTAAGTACCAACAGACCGACTTGTGCATTCCCAGTAGGGGTTTTGTACGAGCTTACTTGCTATTCTCGCTAATTCTCGCTTGAACTCGCTATACACTACACACTTGCGCGAACATTGCATACTACAATTATGCGCAAGATCAGCCTTTCCTAAGGCTGGTTACACACACAAACGAATGATCTGGTTAAGATTAGGTGTGAAAACCGCAAACTCTCGACTAGATTACTCGTTCGAATTACTATTTTTACTACAAAACAAGAGAATTTGATTCGTATTAGGAGTGAAATCCATACTTCGTTGCAAATCCTCTATTCTATATCGTGGTTTTACCACACAAACAGGAACGTAGTCGCTAAGTTAGGGGTGAAATCCGAAACTTGATGACTCGTTCTACTCTCTAATGTGATTTTACAAAACTCTCACTGAAGTCTCGACGGACTCCAACGACTTGAAGTCATACTGTAACTGGAAGGAAGCGTGCCGATCGCTCAAATCGAAGTGAGAGCACAGTCCAAAAGGCCAAAGTATGCACTTAAAGTCCCTGTGAATAGTCGAATCACTTTGGCTAGGTAGACGCGTCTCGACGAAAGCCGAAGACAATCTACTCTCGATTTCTATGTGTTTCGATTTTGAGCCCGCAAATTTCTGACTCTGATACTTGCCGATTTTTTATGTGGATTTTATGTGTTTTATGTGGTTATATGTTTTGATTTTGGTGGTTTGTTCGCTTTTCTCTCTTCGCTCTCGATCAACACGCACAACACACTACACAATCAATCGCTGGTTATTATTCGCAATCGTTGTTCGATGCTCGCAATCGCTATAATTAGTCGCTATACGCGCTGTGAAGGGTAGGGAATACGTGCAACATATAGCTAGGTTTCTGTATTCTGACTGCCTTATGTGCTTCTGTGCCTTACGTGCCTATGTTTTTCTGTGCTCTACGTGATTTTGTGCTTATGTGTTTATGTGCCTATGTGGTTCTGTGATTATATGAATGAATGAGTTCCTGAGCTTTATGGTAATCGATAAACTATACTAGGAATAATTGAAATTTGTGTTGAGTCCTGTGACGATGTCTGTTGCAGACAATGTCGTCATCCCAATCCGCTCGCCGAAAGCAGGCCGACAAACGCCTCGCCTCTATGATTACTAAGCAAATGGCGAAGGTCATCCCTCAGATCGTGAGTGAACTCCACGAGAACGCTAGCAAATCATCTGAAGAGTCAAGGACCGATACTCCCAAGGCTGCTTTTAGCTTCAAGCAGTTCAAAGCTTACGGACCGAAAGAATTTACTGGCGAAGAAGGTCCTACGACCTTATTTCAATGGTTTGATTCGATCGAGGTTACCCTACGCCAGAGTGGTTATCCTGACGATCTCTGCACTCTGAATACTACCGGCGTCTTCCAGTCCCGCGCTTTAGACTGGTGGACGGCCGAGAGGAACAAACGTGGAAACGACGCAGCTTATGGTTTGACGTGGGACGAGTTGAAGAACGTCATGTTGGAAGAGTTCTGCCCTCCCCACGAGCGCCAAAAGTTGGAGGACGAATTCTGGCACATCAAGCAGAAGGAGGGTGACAATGCAGCTTTAACCGCCCGCTTCAAGCAGCTCAGTTTAATCTGTCCTGATCAAGTCAAGACTTCTGATATGGCAATCAAGAAGTATATTCGAGCTCTGCCAGACTGTGTCGCAGATTTTGTGCAAGCTTCAAAGCCAGCAACAATCGAGGAGACTTATTTGCTTGTCGCTGAAATAAACGACAAGCGAGTCAAGTCCGGCTTCTGGGATAAAGCTGCCAAGAATCTCCACCAAGCTACCACCGCACCAACTGCTGAAACCGCCACCGCTCCTCAGTCTTCAAAAGCCTCTCGTCGCAAGAGGAAGAACAACAGCTCCAGCAACAAGAATTGCGTTGTAACCACCGCTGCCCCATTCCAAGCTGTACCAGCTCAGCAGCATACTCAACACCGCCAGGTTGCGGCACCGGTAACTCAAGCACCGCCGGCAAAGCGGGCTTATACTGGTCCTCATCCTGCTTGCCCGACTTGCACCTATCATCATCCAGTGGGAATCGCTTGCAGATTTTGTGTACATTGCAACATGTACGGCCATTTTACCGCCAACTGCCGTACAGGTCCTCGACAAGCGCCAGCACCAGCTACTGCTCATCAAGCTCTGCTCCTTGCCCCTCAAGGCCAACAAGTAGCTCAGGCACCCGTGGTCAACGCCAGAGTCTGCTTTGCTTGTGGTGATCCCAACCACTTCGCAAACATGTGCCCCAATCGGGTTGTGAAGCAGGATCCTCAACAACAGCAGTTGCAGCAGCAACAGTCTCAGCAACAAGCTGCTCATGCTCAAACTTTCAACATTAATGTGCGCCAGGCTCAGGCTGACAACAACGTGGTGAATGGTACGTTCCTTGTGAATGGTATTTATGCTTCATGTTTGTTAGATACTGTAGCCGATAACTGCTTTGTATCGTTTGAGTTCGAAAAGCTTCTTAATCGTAAACGCGCCCATCTCCCCTCGACATTCGATGTTGAAGTTGCTACCGGAAGAACTGTCGCCGTCAACTCTGTTCTTCATGATTGTACTCTCGAGCTCAACAATCACATTTTCCCAATCGATCTTATTCTGATGCAACTCGGAAGTTTTGATGTCATAGTAGGCATGGACTTTCTTCGTGAAAATCATGTTGAAGTTGTTTGCTTCGATAAGATGATTCGATTCTTGCTCGCTAATGGTGATCAGTTATGTGTTTATGGTGAAGTCGCGTCGAAGAAACTCCAACTCATGTCATGTGTCCAGGCTAGCAAGTATCTCCGTAAGGAATACCAAGCTTTCTTGGCACACATTGTAGTAGCGGAGAAAAAGGAAGTTAAGGAGGTGAAAGACGTCCCCGTTGTTTGTGAATTCCCCAACGTTTTTCTTGAAGATCTTCCTGGTCTACCACCAAGTCGTGATATCGACTTTCGCATCGACCTCATTCCTGGAGCAAATCCCGTTGCCAGAGCTCCTTATTGACTCGCTCCGTCCGAAATGCGCGAACTCTCAAGCCAGCTCCAGGAATTGCTTGACAAAGGCTTTATTCGCCCTAGCACCTCTCCTTGGGGCGCACCAGCCCTTTTCGTAAAAAAGAAGGATGAGTCGTTCCGGATGTGCATCGACTATCGGGAATTGAATAAGCTGACAATCAAGAACCGTTACCCACTGCCTCGCATCGATGATTTGTTTGACCAATTACAAGGTGCTACGTGTTTCTCCAAGATCGATCTACGCTCAGGCTACCACCAGATACGCATTTAAGAGGAGGAGATTCCCAAAACCGCTTTCCACACTCGATACGGCCACTACGAGTTCGTTGTTATGCCTTTTGGTTTAACCAACGCACCCGTGGTTTTTATGGATCTGATGAATCGCGTGTGTAAGTCTTTTCTCGACCGCTTCATCATCGTGTTCATCGATGATATCCTGATCTATTCCAAGTCGAAAGCCGAACACGCGCAACATCTACGTTTGGTTCTCGAGCTACTTCGGGTGAATCGACTCTATGCCAAGTTCTCCAAGTGTGAATTCTGGCTGGAGGAGGTTCAGTTCCTCGGTTACATTGTCAATAGTCAAGGTATTCACGTCGATCCCGCGAAGATTGAAGCTGTCAAGAGTTGGGTTACACCTAAGAACCCGTCTGAAGTCCGTTCTTTTCTCGGATTAGCGGGCTATTATCTCCGATTTATCGAAGGATTCTCTAAAATCGTTGTGCCGCTTACCTCACTCACGCAAAAAGACAAGCCTTTTGTTTGGGGAACTGAACAAGAGACTGCCTTTCAAACCCTCAAGTACATGCTTTGCAATGCTCCTGTTCTCACTCTACCCGATGGAAACGATGACTTTATCGTCTATTGTAATGCCTCGAACCTTGGTCTTGGTTGTGTTCTCATGCAACGAGACAAGGTTATTTGCTTACGCATCTCGTCAGCTCAAGATCCACGAGAAGAACTATACAACCCACGACCTCGAGCTAGGCGCAGTTGTTTTTGCGTTAAAGATCTGGCGACACTACCTTTATGGTACCAAGTGTACGATCTTCACCGATCATAGGAGCCTACAACATATCTTTGACCAGAAGGAACTAAATATGCGTCAACGCCGGTGGGTAGAACTTCTCAACGATTATGATTGTGAGATTCGTTATCATCCTGGCAAAGCAAATGTCTTTGCCGATGCTCTCAGCAGACGGATTTATTTGCACAGCGCCCGTAATATCCAAGCCCAATATGATCTCGAAACCCTCATCCGCGAAGCCCAGCATGCCTGTTTTAATGAGCGCACTTTGAAGAAGGAAAGGATTCTCAACGATAGAGCCCAGCTAGTGAATAAGTCGAACGGGATATTCCATTATCTGGACCGAATCTGGATCCCTAAGCAGACCAATTTACGACAGATTTTGATGAACGAAGCCCACAAATCCCGATATTCTATTCATCCCGGTGCCGACAAAATGTACCAGGACCTGCGCTACAAGTACTGGTGGCCGGGCATGAAGAGAGATATCGCCCTCTATGTTTCGAAATGCCTGACTTGTTCGAGGGTCAAGGTTGAGCATCAAAGACCCTCTAGCTTACTCGTTCAACCCGAGATCCCGGTGTGGAAGTGGGAGAGTATAGCCATGGATTTCATAACGAAACTTCCAGGCACGCCCTCAGGTCACGACAGCATTTGGGTTGTTGTTGACCGTTTAACTAAATCTGCTCATTTTCTGCCAATACGGGAAGACTACAAGGTAGAAAAATTAGCCCGAATCTACACCAAGGAGATCATTTATCGACATGGGACGCCTCGCGCCATCATTTCTGACCGCGATGCTCGGTTTACCTCGCATTGTTGGGAAACATTCCAATATGCTCTCGGTACTGCGCTTAATCTAAGTACCGCATTCCATCCTCAAACCGACGGTCAGACTGAAAGAACGATTCGTACCCTTGAAGACATGCTCCGTTCGTGTGTCATAGATTTCGGTGGTAATTGGGATGCATACTTACCTTTGGTTGAATTCTCGTACAATAACAGCTATCATTCCAGCATTCAAATGGCACCATTTGAGGCATTGTATGGAAGAAGATGTCGATCGCCTATTGTATGGCACGAGATCGGGCATTCGCAATTAACCAGTCCTGAGCTATTACAAGAAACGACTGACAAAATCCTCCAAATTCGAGACAATCTGCTGAAAGCTCGGAGTCGTCAGAAAAGTTACGCCGATAGACGACGCAAGCCCCTCGAATTTGACGTTGGCGACCATGTAGTCCTAAAGGTATCACCTTGGAAGGGTGTGGTCAGATTCGGCAAGAGAGGAAAGATCGCGCCTCAATATGTTGGACCCTTTAAGATTCTGGAAAGAATCGGAAAAGTGGCTTACAGACTCGAACTACTGGAGGAACTTAACAACGTCCACCCGACTTTCCACGTTTCGAACCTCAGAAAGTGCCTGGATGATGATGATTTGCATGTACCCCTCGAGGATCTTCAAGTAAACGAAACACTACACTTCGTGGAGAAGCCTGTCGAAATCATGGACCGCCAAACCAAGCAGCTCCGACACTCACGCATTCCCATTGTGAAAGTCCGATGGGAAGGCAAACGAGGCGCAGAGTTCACTTGGGAACTCGAAAGCGACATGAAGGCGAAGTACCCACAGTTGTTTGTTACGGCTTCAGCCTAATTTCAGGACGAAATTCCCTCAAGAAGGGGAGACTGTAGCACCCCGTGTTTCGGAAGTCAAAGTCAAAGTCAAGATTTAAGTCAAAGGAAGACAAGATTGCTAATTGCGATCTGTCACTCCTTGCTCAACTCCTGTTTTGACTTCTTTGACTTGTAGATAATCTATTTTATGTTATCGCATTAGTTGTATTATGTGGAGTACTTGTTAATAATCTAGGTTTAATCGCATATTAATCGCATGTTTAATCGATTTATCGCTTATCGCTATCCCAATCGCAACTTGAATTATGTGATTGGATATAGTTTTACGTGTGTGTGCTAGTTTCGTGTTACTTGTGCATGTTATGTTTATATTGAGGTGTTAATCGCAATCGCAATCTATCGCATCGCAAATCGAATCGAAAACGCTAAACGCAAGTTATTTATAGTGATTGTATGTTAGATATAGTAGTTGGGATTAAAAGTAATTTGATGGGTACATCTATCGCATCGCTCTCTCGAATCGCATCGCAACGCTCAACACTCGAATCGAAACGACAAAACTCATCGCACTGGACAAGTGGATCGAGTGGCCAACCGACCGAGTGGTCATCCGATCGGATTGCCATCCGATCGGGTTGCCACCCGACCGAGTTGCCACCCAATCGGACTGTCACCCGATCGACCAGCCTCTTCCTCCACTTTCCTTTTATGGAAACCCTATAAATACCCTCATATGTCACATCACTTGATGTTGACAGCTCTCTCTCTGCTCAACTCGCTCCAGCCCACTTTTCTCCCGATTTCTCGCGAACCTTGTAAGTTTTCAACCTAAATCTTGTACTTTCTTAATCTACACGCACTCCTACACCTTTCTATCCTTTGAATCTTAACGTTTAACCGTGAAATCACTAGATTTGAGGTGTTCTAGGATGATGTCATCATGGGGTTCTTATGAACTTCATGCTTTGGCTTCAATCCACCAAAAACAACTTAGATCTGAATGATTTCCACATGAATAAACAAAGATCTTTCATAGATCTGAGCATATTCATGGTGAAAATGATTGAAGGATGGTTTTCTAACTTTCCTTCAACTCTTTTACACTCAATGCACTCAAAACCGATAGATTCGGACCTTGCTCTGACCTCATACTCATTCATAGTGGTGTGTTAGTTCCAGATCTGAACTTTATCCAAGAGATTACTGATTTCGAGTTACACATGAAACACCGTCTCGAACAGTTAACTGGTCGGACTAGGGTGGTTCCTATCCGATCGGGTCAATAAGTCTTGACGAGGTTTCTGTTGTGTGACACATTATTGTACAGACTCGAGAAAATGCAAACTAACGAAACAACCAAGTGTAAAGACGATCAGGTCGACTGGGACGGATTGCCGTCTCATCGGACAGCCATCCGATCGGATTGCCTCCCGATCGGACAGCCACCCGATCGGCTTGCACCTGGGTCCCACACTTAAACTATTAACTCAGTTTTTCGAAGTTTGGAACGCCGAACGGATTGTCACCCGATAGAACGACCATCCGACCATGTGATGTTTTGAACTTCAACACTTAACAATTTTCAACATGTTCAATACAAACGGATTGCCACCCGATCGGATAGCCATCCGATCGAGTGACCGTCCTGCTGTGAACTTGTTCTCAAACTGAGAAGTCTCGCCAATCGGATTGCTGTCCGATCGAACGGCCGTTCGATCGACCGACCTGAAAGGTAGAGATACTTCTCTATTTTTAAAATGCTACCACGAAAACTTCAAAGTACAAGCCATCATACACAAACAAATCCTCACCAAACGAGGTGACAATCCAATCGAATGGCCACCCGATCGGGTGACCATCCGAACGGATTGCCACCCGATCGACTGGCCATCCGATCGGATTGCCACCCGATCGGATTACCATCTGATCCTTGGTATACCTTCACCGTTTTACGCGCCGACTTTCGCTTATTCTATCGTTAGCTCTTCAGGCTAATTTCCGCTCTAAGCGCTCCCTTCAATCTATTAACTCTATCGTTGTGAGTATACTCGAACCCTTTTTGCTCTATGCACTTTTGGGTGTTACATACGTTACTTATTCTAAACGCATCGAACACACTACGCAATACTTTTAACGCTAACCGCTACTGCATGTATACGTGACTCAATGATTGCTTGTTTGTTATGTTTACACATGGATTGCTGTCTACCTGCCTTAGCAACGATAGTACTATAGTTTGGACTCAGCACCTGTTCACTCAGGGGTTATTAAGGACAACTAATTACATGGCTCACAGTGGTGAGTGTGTATTACGAACTGCCTTGCGCAGTCAACCCGCAGTCATTGGTATTGATAGGATCATGTCGATAACTTACGTGCTTCATTTCACACTGTGTACGAGCCGGTTATGCGTCAACGATTTCGAACTATATTATATTTATCAAACTTGTATGCTCACCTTTACACTATGTGTATTGACTTTTACTTTAACGTATGTGGCAGGTGCTTAAGATGTTAGAATGCTTGGCTTGCTGTGAAATTGAGGCTAGGAAAGAATCTAGAAACAAAGACAATTTATTTTATCTGAAAATCTGAGTTGTCGGAACATGTTTTTATTTGTTTGAAGAATATCTTTGTCTGTAATAACTAGATTATCTTATGGGTTATGGTATGGGACATAATATTTAAACTATTTGGTAATTTAGTCGTTATGGAATTTCTTTGAACAATCTGTTTCGCTCAGTGCCGCGCCCCGATGATTCCGCCATCGGTTGGGGTGTGACAAGCGTGTTCAAGGAACAAAAAAGAACATGGAATACACTTTCGAAGACAAAGCACAAATTAAATTGTTCAAATATGGATCATTTGGCATACCAAATCAGTTAGCTCATGAAGTGTAGCATCCATCCAGGTATATATTTAAATTTCGTCTTTTGACTACAAAGTCTACGTGGCTGTGATGACCACCGACCTGTTTAAAACAAAATGCAGATATGCACCAATTGTTATCTTGAATGTGTATGTCAAACAAAACTCTTACCTTGGTGAAAACTCGAAATAGCAATGGACATGTCTATATATCAAAGAAAAGACTTCGTCAATGCAAACTAATAGTGTTGTAACCTTGATAGTTTGTGGGTAAAACGTTTACATTCACATTTTGATGTGCCCATTATTTCAGTTCTTTTGAGTGCAGAGACACCCCATCAGGCACAAAGTAACAAAGAACAGCTTATACATTACATAACGAACAGCACATCATTACAAAGATATAGAAAACCTATGATCTTAATGTTCCGTCACAAGGAAAGCAATTCAAACATCAGCCAGATAGACTTACGTAACTAATCAACATAAAGCATCACTTTTATTAACAAAAAGAGTAGAACTAATTAAACCTTCTCCAATGATAATTAATAGCAACAAAGCACACAGATAGCCAAACAGATGCATAAACTAATGAAAAATCAAGCATATAAAACACAATATAGTTACTAGAACCAAAATAAACCTTCTAGACATTGAAGCAGTTGACCAGACGGATACAAGAAGCTTTTCATCCTCGGATTTGGTGGCTGATCGGAGTGGATACCGAAGAAGTTTAGCCGATTCTCCTCTCTTGTTTCCTGTAAAAAAAAAACAATTTGCAATTTAGTCGACAAATAACGATCTCTATCTGCGCAATTACGACAAAGAGTGCAAAACTAATTACCAGAAATAGAAACAGACGATTGATCTTTCAAAGCATCCTCCATGTAAAATGTGAAGATATAACGGATGAAATTGAGTTTACGACAACCGGTTAAAATTAGGAGTTCAAATGTTTGAGATTTAGTTTCACCGAGACCTAAATAACGAAATAACTTGTATACAGTATCTCATTTGGTTTTCACACTCATCGATATATCGGGTATATTTGGTATATGTGCATCCTAAATCAAGCATGGACCGATATCAAGAAATCTTCCAAGAAGCAAAAGGGTTGGAAATCTACGGCCCTGACTGAGTAAAACCTGAACGATACATGTGAATCGGTCATCAGCACTATTCAATAAATGAATTATTAACTTCTATCTAATTTACTTTACTAAACCTGAACTATAGATTACATAGTTCATGAAAATCTTAGATACCTGGAGAGCAACAGGAAACTGCTAAGGTGGTTTCTTATGTTCAGACCTATGACTAAATGCAATCCAACAAATTATCCTCTTTTATCATCATTCATCATATCACGAAGGGTAATTTAGGAATACCAAGTTTGTATCAATGTAAAAACTCAAAGACAATAAATAAAACATTCTTGGGACACATGGTCACATGGGCTGTAAGATTTGTCTCTCTTACTAACTTTGCAAAATCTTTACACACAAATTGATACAATTTAATGAAGGTTAATTCTTGTATGCAAAATACCGATCAAACGAAAAAATTGTTAAGATATATGAAAGTCACAATAACTAAAGGTCAAAAACGCTTACTTGCCATGTTGATCATATGTGTAGGAGTGATCATACGGCGGACCAGGTCTAAAGCACTATGCCCTTTGACAAAGAAATAATAATAGATGAATTAGGTCTCTCTTTATAGTTCCTACTTTCTTAGAAAACCTCACAGGTTTAAGTAAAAGGCAATCCATTGACCACAATATCATGCGTCCCAAACAGCTTCCTGCAAATTAGCCAAAACTTTCATTGGACTAAGATTCATGTGTATCCTCCATATTTAAGAAAAAAAACCGTCTTTAAAAAACTCACCAGCATAAAAAATTATGTCACAAGCTTGCTTCAACCTACTTTAAATACGCATGCCGCCGTCTGATTAATCTCCTCGACACATCTTCTCTTGAATTATTTAATTCACCATTACTAAATCATATAACACCAAAATCCCTAGCCTATTAAAAGATGCGTTGGTCAGTAGTATAGCCGATTTACTTGTAGCGAGTCAGAGAAGGTGTCGTAGCAACTCAATACTCAAGCAGGCTTTGACCTTCTTGATTTATCCCATATGCAACGGTATGCTCCTACAAAAACAAACAAATAAGAAGGCTTTGAAAGCATTTCTACTCGGTTCCATTGCTATAATCTTGAAGATATGTCACATATACAGGTCGAATGTGGGTGCCAACTTGAGGTCGAACATAAGCTATTTCTACTAATAACTTTATAAGACATTAAGACGACATCCCAGTTGTATAGTATACCAATTTTTTTGTCTGTACAAAATTAGCATTGTAATATCACTATCATAATCCATGCATCCCATGATAACTATCTGTTTTAATTCATATACAATATTAATATGTATTTTTTTATTGTTTTAAATAACTTATATTTAGTTTGAAGATATGGTAGGAGACAACGTACCACTTTCAAAATTGGTTACTTAGATATCCTTTTGTGCATGATTGATCAACAGGTTCAAAGGAACATACACGTGACCTTTATTGATATCCATCAAGTGTCAAAGCAAAATCATCAACATTGGCTAATTTAACAAACAAAAGATTCTTGCAGCCAATTTTGCCACAGATGGTCCAATAGAACTCGATTTTTCACACCTGCACCATTGATTAAAGAATGCAGATTATGAAAAAATACTCATGTGCTTTCCACCAATCTAAACTTTAAAATAAACCTAGCGTGTTACTTCATCCAAATCCCCGTCTGACCCCTTTGCCTAATAACCAACCATCAATGCACATGATTTATAAAGCTACAATTTACAAACCCTAATTAATCGTTGATAATCTGATATCCCTTCAATACGACATGTATAATTTATATAGCAAATTAGCAGATCTGGAATGATTATGAAGGTGGAGGTGTTGACATTGTTATCGAATACATACATGATTTTGGGAAGGATTTCTAGTTGTTGGTGATCGAATTACAACAAATAGTCAAAAACAATATCTGAGCATAAACATTATGTACCCGGAACGGTATCTATTATGTACATGCGGTAAATCCGGTGTTCAAACCACTGAACCGGTTTGCATTATCTTAAGATTTTGATTTCTTAATTTTGATAAAATACAATATTAAGGTAATATTGATCTTCCATATCTCCGGTAATTAACCTAGTGCCTTCTATTCGAATATTTCGTCGTTGTTGAAATTGTTACTCACTTAATACAATGCAATATTGTTTATAACTAATAAAAATATTCTTAAAATGCTTAATAATTTACAATAAAAATAGTTGTTTTTAGATAAAACTATGATCAGTTACATAAATCCTAGTTGAGATTGGATTGTTTTTTAAGATAAATTTGTATTTTATGGAATTTATAGGGTTAACTAGTAACATGGTTCAACCGCCTGATACAACCCGGTTCAACCAGTTGAACCATCTTAGAGGACAACCAGGTATGACTTAAAAATCAGTTTTTAAAACATTGCTGAAAACCACTCGTTATGTGGTGATTGCAACACCTCCTCACTAGTCATTTGTTGTATTGTATTAATATTCAGTTCTGAACCGGTATAATGTTGAGAATTGTAATAACCGTTTGAGAACTACAAAAGTCGTGTAATCTACTTGTACGTAGCACAATAAAGATAATCAAAGTGGTGAGAGAGAAAAAGTGGGACGATACATAACCGTCTATGTATCACTTTCAAGGCAATAGATACAAATTGCATTGTGTAGTTTCGTACTTATTGTATCCTTGCTTGTTAAATGAACACACATATATAGCATGTTCAATACGAAACCAATTTTAAGTAGAATTTTGCAAAAACTGCATAAGTATTTGTACGTAATACATGTCAAATATATTAGTTGAGTGGGGTGATAACTCGATAGTATAACTACTTTGCATATCATATTTAAAGCAATATATACATGTGTAAGATTATGTCAATTCTCTACACATACTGAACTCGGGTAAGACATCTGCTAGCGAGGTTTTAACAAGCTAATTACGAGTATGAAAACTAAAAACTTAGGTTTTAGGGTAGTGGTGCACAAATCGGGTTTTCTGAATACCCGGTTCCGGGTATGGAACCGGGTTCGGGTACGACCGGGTTCTACAAAATCGGGTATTGACAATACCCGGGTCGGGTCCGGGTTTTATATAAAAAATGTATACCCTATATACCCGGGTTCGGGTAGGGTTCGGGTCGGGTTTTCTAATACCCGGGTATTATAATACCCTATTTTCGGGTTCGGGTAGGGTCGGGTATGGATCGGGTTAGGTTCGGGTATGCCTCGGGTATTCATTTTTTTTTTGATAAATCATAGAAATATAAAATGCAAAACCTTTTTATTTCATAAAACATAGAAATACATGGCACCTAAATAATCATTGAACCGGATCGAATAAGATGATGAACATAGATAGCTTCGAATAACTTGATCGTCTTCGTTTATTGTTCGTCATCAAAGACCCCTTTTATAGGGTATAGACATACAATGTAAACCAAACAAATGATCATAATACACTTTCTAACGGCTATATAGCCGTTACCAAGGTACAAAACTCGAAAAAAACACAAAAAAACGAAAAAAACCTGAACAGGGTATTGGGAAACCCTGACCGGGTATTGAAAAAACTCGGTTCCGGGTTCGGGTTGAAACCGGGTACTCGTAAAACCCGGGTTGAAAACGGGTATAAAAAAACCCGGTTCCGGGTTCGGGCTTTATAACAAAAATGCATACCCAACCCCTACCCTATGGGTAGGGTTCGGGTTCGGGTATGAAAAACCCGGGTTTTATAATACCCGATTCCAGATTTTATTTTCGGGTCCGGATTTTGGTTTTTTGTGCACCACTATTTTTGGGGTAACAATAATGTGCCTCATATATTCAATCAAAACAAAAGGTGTCATTAGGGGTGTTCAAAACTATCCGTATCCGAAAATCCGATCCGAAATATCCGATATCCGAATCCGAAATATCCGAAAAATCGGATATCCGAAATTTCGGATATCCGAAATTTCGGATATCCGAATTTTTCGGATTCGGATAGTGATTTTCAAAATTTTCGGATATTTATATCCGAAATATCCGAAAATTTAATTTTCATTTTTTTTCGGATATCCGAAAATATCCGAAGTATCCGAAAATATCCGAAATATCCAAAAAATATCCGAAAATATCCGAAAACTTATATTCGGATATCCGAAACTATCCAAAATATCCGTTTCCAAATATGAAAAAAATAATAAAAAAATAAAAATTAAATAAAAAGTTGGATTTTCGGATATCCGATTAACTATCCGAATCCGTATCCGAAATTTCGGATATCCGAATTCCGGATATCCGAAATTTCGGATACGGATTCGGATAGTGAAATCTGGTATCCGAAAATTTCGGATATCCGAACTTTCGGATATCCGGTTTTGAACACCCCTAGGTGTCATATCCAGTAAAAAATCAACATAAAAAGATCAGCATGGTTTGCCTAAACTCCAAAATTAGAAAGTTGGAGAAAATAAAAACAAAATTTAATAAAATATTAAAATACCACGTGCTTAAGAGTCCCATATGTCACGCATTTTGCAATAAAATATATGAAAAAATGATGTAGCTGTCATGAAACAACTTATGGGCATCAATCAAACATCAAAATTGTTTAACAGCTACTCTCTCAAAACATCTTATAAAAAATAAAATAAAATAAATAATAAAGGGAAGAATTTATAATTTTCTAAGTCCCGAAAACTACAGCTTCAGGATGAAGGTGTAAATATGATTATGAGATGCATCCGGTCGCTTATCTTTACAAAACCATCACAAAATTAGCGTATGATTGATCATCTGCAGTCTGCACCAACAGCTTCGTAAACCGACTTGAACCCGTCCCTTTCCAAGCATTGTGCAAGTTCGGCCTGCAAAACGAACGAAAACAGATTTTAAGGTTTTCGGTTCAGGGTTTAGGCAGTCGATACGTTTATTGTTCAGATATTCATGATAATATTTATGAAACAAGATACCTTTATTTGAGGTATAAGGGCAGGTCCACCATAAGCAAATGCTGTATAAAGCTGAACAAGAGTTGCTCCTGCTCTTATTTTTCTGTAAGCATCCTCACCACTACATCAAGTAAACATTTAGTAAAATTATTCATCTAGTAACTTTATAGTTATAACTAATACTTGTTTACAAAAATAAGATGCAAAGCAGACACGGACCTGCTCACACCTCCACACCCGATCAAAGGAATCTTTCCCTAAGAACAAGAAAAACGTGTACATTCAGAGAATAAAACCGGAAAAAAACGTGTACATTCAGATAACAATTATTAGCTAGCAAAATGTACCTTTGTTAAAATATACATGTCCTTTAGGATGTTGGTTGATAAAGTGAAAAGTGGTTTCCCGCTTAGTCCGCCGGTTTCTTTTGACACAGGATTGCTCTGCACTACTTCAGGCCTTGAAATAGTTGTATTTGATATGATCTACAAATAAGAAATATTTATATATTTATATATATATATATATATCGAGGTCCATGATTAATGATTGTTGTTTGAAACCTTAGTGAGATTAAAGCAAGAAACATACCAAACCATCCAAGCGGAGAGCAAGAGCAACCTACAATATCAAATGACGCACGTAAGAACACCATATTATAAAACAAAAAGTATTATTTAGCAAATATAAATACCGCTGCAATATCTTCAAGATCTTGCTTCGACAAGTCCGGAGCAATTTTCACTAGCAATGGAGGTGGGCCCTCTTCACCCCATTGCATTTCATCACGAGCTGCTTGAACCTTTAATCACAGAAAAAATGTGATGTCGATGATTTATGCCCTTCTATCAATGAATCAACATACAATTAGATTAAAATCAGATATTATTGATTTAATTTCGAACCTTCTTAACAAGGTCCTTTAACTGTTTTCTGCCTTGAAGCTGACGAAGTCCAGGTGTGTTGGGCGATGATATATTTATTACCTGCAACATAAATATGTTATATACTGAAAGCACAATTCCAATTAGGAATGTAGGTAGGGTTGCCAATGAACCAAACGTTCAATGAACAGTGAACCGTTCGGTGGGAATTTCGTTTGTGTTCGTTCATTTAATAAACGAACAAACATGAAAAAGAAATTCATTCGTTTAGTTAATGAACGAACATGAACAGAGGCCATGTTCGTTTACGTGTTCGGTAACATGTTCATTTATGTTCGTGAAAGTTCGATAACATGTTCGTTTATGTTTGATAGTTCATTGGTGTTTTTAGTTTTCATATTTTATTTAAATACTTCTAAATTCAGACAAATAAAATATTTAATCAGTGTATTATATATTCTATTCATGAACGCTTGTTTGTGTTCGTTTGTTTCCATTTGTGTTTATAAACATTATTTTGTGTTCATGAACGTTCGTTACCTAAAATTAACAAATGAACACAAACACGTTCATTTACTTAACGAACGAACACGAACATAAAATCTCGTTCGGTAAGTGTTCATGAAGAGTTCGTGAACACATATATTTCCCTAACAAACGAACAAGGCCGTTAGGTTCGTTTGCATCCCTAAATGTAGGTGAAATTCCTGATAGTCAAATATACAATATTTGTGGAAAGCGAGAAGGTACCAAATAGTCAGCATACTGTGATAATGTATGTACGCCTTGTACATAATCTGCAGCAGCATCTTCACTGGATTTATTTTTTCCAATATTAACCCCAAGAATCCCGGGACCCGCTTTTCCCCCATGTTTGACATCATCATTCGAAGATATTGAAGTACTTGACGTTTCATCTAGTTTTCTCTTACCATGTTGAGCACCCAACCGTTTTGCAACTGCAACAATTCCTTCACTATTAAACCCACACCTGTTTATTATTGCACTACATGCCCACAAACAAACAAATTATTAATAAACAATGATTAGATTTTTAATTATTAAGAAAAACATTCGATTAATAATTAAATAGTTAATACCCTTGGTCCCGCAATCTGAACATACGAGGTTTTGGATTGCCCTCTTGTGGAATAGGAGTTACGGATCCAACTTCTACGAAACCGAAACCTAATCCGAGTAAACCTTCGACAGCCTCCGCGTTTTTATCGAATCCGGCTGATAGACCGATTGGATTAGAGAACCTTCTTCCCCAAACTTCGAGCCCTAGTATTTGGTGGTCGGGTCTTTTTTCTCTAGGGACCCACCCACGAGCTGCAGCAGAGACGGCTAGACGGTGAGCAACCTCTGGATCCAGTAATGCAAATAACGGATTTACGACTTTTGTTGCGTTAAAGAGCCAGCCACTGCAAAAGTATCAATGTAATCAACAACCCAAGCTAATGAAAATAGAAAAGCATAAAGAAAACAAACAAAGTTTCCAGCTTAAAAGTTATATGGTTAGTCTGCTACCTTAGACTTGAAGTATTACATTTGCAGCATGGGTAGGTAGGTAGTGAACCCGCAAGTTGTCATATACAAGCAAAATTATCTTGTAGTATGCTACTAGCACATGTCTACAATTTTGCCTACTAAATTACACCTTAACTCGAATATTTAAAAAAACAGAAATGTCTTACTTATTTGACACCATGAGCTTTAGTAGCCAAGCAAAGGTTTGTACAAACATGTGATAAAAACTGATTAGATGGTCAACTAACACTAACAAAGGCCTAAAACAGACAACAAAAGATCTACGGTGTAGAAAGAAAATAAATGTGTTATTAATTTACTCCAAGACCATAACTGAAGAGCCTAAAGAGCTATGGAAAGAGCTTTGATATTGGCTCAGAAAAAAATATGAAAACTAAAATATGATTAGAATAATGTTTTTCCAAAACATGTAAGATTCCTAAGAAATTTAGGTTCCTCATAAGATCCCAAATTTCATATACCGTAATAATATAAAAGTCGTAAATGAAAAAAAAAAACATGAAAATATAAACTAAGATGAAATAGATAAGATTCCCCGTCAACGAAGTATCATGACACAATTCTCCTACATCATTCTGAAGCAGATTGGGTACGGTGTTATCAAGGTACATTTTATTGGGAGAAAGAAAATTGGGTAGAACAACAACATTAAGCGAGCTTGAAATTCTTATCATCAAAGACACCAATCGAATTAGCCTTATCATTTACTTTCTTCTTTTTCAACTTGTTATACACCCCCATAGAAAATCCATGTTTCCACAACCCATTGACAAGATCACCCCGGACAAATGCCTTTCATTTAACTTTAATAAAAACTGATAGTATAATAATATAAGTTGTTTTGCTTTCTCTTTTGTATTTAGTAGTTGCCAACCAGATAAAGGGCATAGCTACATAATTTTTGCATCCTTGTTTAACAAAAGAAATCCACTGTCACTATATCCAACTTACTACCAAAATGATGAACTAGCTAAGAAAGACCATTGACTACTACTTTCTATTCAAGTCTAAACAAACAATATCCCGCCTAAACCAAACTCTCAAAAAGCTCTTTCCACCATTTGGAAACATGAACAGACTCACCCCCATATAACGTATACAAATTTGTGATAAGTTAGTAGGTGACCAGATGTGTAAAAGACTTCACCCAAGCAAGGTATCTCACTTTTAGATTTTGACGTTTACCTTATATAAAATTGTTGGTAGAATTACCATATGTACAAAAGCAGTTTAGCAAGAAAGTTATTAACTCTTCATAGTGATAATGCAAATAAGTAGTTTTCACTTTTCACAATAATAATAATAATAATAACAACAACAACAACAATAATAATAATAAATAAATAAATGTAACTTTATGGAACATATTTAAAAATTACATAAATCTTAATGTGTATATACAATTATACACCACAACAAAAAAAAAATTATTAATCAAATACAGTTGTTTTACAATGTTAGATTGCTCATCCATTTTCCTTGGTACCCTGCTTTTAAAAATAAAATAAAAAACTGTTCTATATGTTATGTGTATATTTTAAGCATACTACCACTAAGCTTGATATGCTAGCAACAAGATCCATTTTTAGAGATATTTTTGTTCGAAAAAGAGGATATCAATTTAATTTTTGAATCAGAAACATAATTTCACTTAACTTCCTACTGATCCCAAAGAGAAGCCACGTTCTAATGTTTATATATGTGCATACCTTCATATCCTGGTACATGTTTTTAGATATGCAAATGGTGATCCTTTAGATAATTCACCAAGGAAAAAAAAAAGTATAGTGGTTGTCATAACACTTTTGGAAAAAGCCAGATTGTGGAAACTTAACTCAAGACGAAGATGATGATGATGATTTACGTGTATTACCCTCAGTAGAGGACTATCTTTTTTCCTTGTCCAAGAACATTAGTAGTTGTTTTGAATTATGATCAACTTACTCGACTGTTAAGAGGTTGAGAAGAAATAATACAACTATTGTGTTTTGTGAGCTAAGACATTTGGTGTTAATCTACATGAAAAAATCACATTTTTCACAGCATAGATTCAAATTACCAATACTACTATAAACCTCCTAAAAAGGTGAGTTCACATGCCATACCGTCCACATATATAAAGATTGTACTCAATGAAACAAGCTAGACAAAAACTCTAAATTTCAACACCCAATAAAAAAATTAAATAACCATAAGTTCCTATAACAGCTACTAATCATCTTTTACATGGACAAATAGCTATAACCGCGAAACAGACACTAGATGAGGGTATTAAACATTTACACATATCTCCTATCATCATCTTCATTTGAATTTACTGAATCCATGTACAAAACCCAACATTTCTAAAACTGTTCTCACAATCATCATCCTTGTGTCTTTTAAGGTAAGTAATTTAGAATCTGTTATCCTCATTGACGAAACCCAAGCGGTTCGGATCCATTTTTACCAACTTCAAATCAACCAAAGTCCCAACTCTACAGCCATCAACCAACTTGAAAACCCACTTAATCTCACTTACCAACTTTAAATCAACAAAAGCCCCAACTCTCATACTAATAGAACAAGTCGTCAAAAAAAATGTCTTAACTAAGACTGATGAAGATATTACTAATCTAGTCAACCCTAAGTTAGCCTCATTTGATTCTTCCGTAGTCTAGTGTCGATGCAATTGACGGATTGACCTATGTCCCATCATTCAATCATTGTACTCAATATATTCTCTTTAATATTAATAGTGCGTAAGCATTTATAGCAAGAACCTATTTAGTCAAAGACATGCGCCCAGGCGAGATGCAGCAAAAATAGCCTCGAATGTAGCAAAGCGCAAAGGTGTGCTGAACCAAAGAAAAACTGTCCTCAACAAAAAAACGTCTGAACCGGCCAAAAGGCCCAAAAGTAGTTTCAAACAATCTAAACTAGCCAAAAACCAGTCTAAACAAGCCAAAAGACGGTCTAAACCATCCAAAAACAAGTCTAAACAGCTAAAAATTGCATGAATGCCTGGGGGTGCGTTTTTTAAGCGTCTTGATCCAAGACAACAAACTCACCCTCTGCGCCTTGAGCCTTTTAACTACCTAGGTAAGAATATTCATCTACCTTTAGAAAAAGGTTGGGTTTTTCTTTTTTAGCAAGAGGTATAAGTAGGGTTTTTTTAAGTAAATTTCTTCTTTTAAAAAGTAAACATCAAGTTTTAAGCATGTTATAAAATGTTGAAAAAAAACTCGTAACTCCTTAGTCCTTACTGTGATAAGCTCATTATTTCAACATTGCATAACTTTATTTTCTTTTATGTGATACATATATTGGTGTTAAAATCTTTGTAACATAAAGGATTAATATACAAAGACAAAATGGGTGTGAAAATCCTCCAATGGGTCAACCTAATATGACACAACCCTTTTGACTACCCTAAACAAGCACTCCTTCTGTTTTCCTAATTGACCAACTACCCATTTCAATACATTTTCTCAATCTTATGTGCCCAGTCTATCTGTGATCTTAACCGTGTATGAAAAAAAAAAAAAAAACTATTTTTCTTACGATCTATATATGAACAGAACAACAGACTCTAAAAGAATAAAGAAAACACAAGCTGCTGTATGTTAAGTATGTTATTTACAAAGCAAAAGCCTTTCATGATCCTTTCCAGTTAGTCCACGTACACGTAAAGGCACTAATGTTGGGACATTTTGACGTTAATCTTCCTTTTCCCAAGTACAATGGCAGAAAAGTAAGTTACATTCACCATCAAAACTCATTAGTAAATTTCCTTATACCTAACACCTCTAAAATATATTTTCCAAGCACTACTTCATAACCAAAGCAACATTTCAAATATACGTTTCTTGATTTTGTTTGTTCCACACCGCCCCGAAAATAAGTGATACTTATTCGTTATGCTTAAAAGGTCTTTTTCCACCCTTAATTGTACTAAAAGACAAAACTTGCTCTTCCCTACACCTACTTTAACTACTCTTAAGTCTTAACTAACATGAATCAACTTGTATCCTTCATGCCAACATCACCTATGCTATCATTTTTCAAAAAGGATAGAACAAATCCTACCATATCATCTAACAATCAACTCATTCCAAACAATATAATCCGTATTCGAAAACGAATATTAAAATTAAGTACCCGAATGTGGCTTCATCCACAGTGCTGGCATAAGCTCCTCCAGCTATAACCAGTCCAATAGTAGTTCCTGTAAGTAACCTACCCTACAGTTTCAAAAAAAAAAAACAGTAATTCAAAACCCTAAATCCATACAAATTCAATTTCCTAATCCATAACTGCCTAAAAGCTTTAAAATTTCATCATTTATCTTTTTTTTTTTCTTAAATTAATTGTCTTCCATAAGCATTAAATTATTCATATCATTTTACATAAAGCACAACCAAAAGTCAAAGTAAAAAAGTCTTCCTATTTCAATGGAGGCGGTGCATACACGTATTAAGTGTGTTTCAAAGAAAAAAAAAAAGTCACCTTTCTGGAAGAATGAGGAGGATTGGGTTTAACAGTTGAAGAAGAAGAAGAAGTATAATGTCTGGTTGTAGCAATGGGAGCCGCTATTGATTTCAGCTTCTGATTCAAACATTCCTTCACGAATCTCAATCCAAATCTTCCTGTCATCTTTCTAAAACGATTCTGTTCTTCTTCAGGCTCGTGATTATGCTGAAGAATATTTGAAATCTCGTTTGTTGTTGTTGTTTGTGAGTGGAATATGATGAAATTCAATTGGGGAATGAATGAGTGTGCATTTGTTTGTTGAGGAAGAATTTGTACGCAATTGTTGTTTAACGTAGAAAATTGATTGTCGGCTTATGCTTATTCACACCGTGCAAACCCTTGTTCCTTCAAACGACCATTTTCGGCTATGGTTTGCCTTTATGCACCTTGCTTTTTCTTCTTACCATTTTTGGTCCTTCAAGCTTTTTACTCTATTAGAAATCTCTAGAGGACTAAATTACAAAAATCGGCATTTATGTTAACACCAACTTGTAAACCATATTCTTTATCTTTAAAACGTGCAAAAACGTACTCGATGTTTGCAAACCCTTGCATGTTATGTCCTTTAGCGCTAACTCAGTTAAGTTTTGTGGTTAAATTTGATCAAAGAAACCCCATATGAGGGTAGTATTGTCTTTTCCTATCCTAATATAGCAATAAATTTTTTTTTAAACAAATAAGGCCCACCCACACTACCCTACCCTTTCTCTATCCTTGCCACCACCACCGCAACCCCCCCCCCCCCCTTTCAGTTCTCTCTCTCTCTATCCCTCCATCACACACACAACCACTATGACCTGCCACTGTTAACCATCCCCCACCATCAAGAAAACAAAGTAGTCACATAACTGAATCAAATGTGTAAAATAACACTAAATAAAACAGGCATATAACTTAAATCAAATCAAGAACACACTCAAGAACTTAAAAATAGATCACTAGAACAAATGGGTAATCATAAAACGTATTAAAAAAATTCTTGAAAAATTGGACAAGTCCTTTGCTCATGTGAAACCCTAAAATCATCCAATTGTGAAAAACCGAACGAAACCATTACTGTTAGTTGTCCGGTTATACTCATTTGAAAAAACCGTCTGGTTCCAATGATCCAGAGGTTGGCCCATAGGGTTTGATTTGGGGGTGATTGGGACTGGAGGAGGCGGTGGAGGCCGTTAATGGTCGGGAGAGGCTTTGGTGTTAGCATAAAGGATGATTTTTTTTTGTAATTTAGTCTCTCTAGAGTTGTATTTCGGTCCCTTGTTTTTCATATGTTAAAATTTGTCAATAATTTTTTTTTTTTTTGACAAACCATGTTATTATGTTGAAAAGGTTGATTTGAAAATAAAATCATGTTATTGTTTCATAATGTTTTCATATAAAAAAACGTTCTTTAAAATTTAAATTTTTAATTGTATCTCTACGGACCTTGACATAAAAGAGGGAGGGCCGATGTGGAAGAGAGAGATGTGAGGGGAGAGAAGTTTGCGGTCTATGGCCACTAATCGTTTCTGGAAGGAGGAGTCAGGTATTGTAGGGAGGGGGATTAATCGACAATGGTTTATGGGTGGGTTTTGGATTCGTCGGCTTTTTTTGTAGAAAACTTATACGTAAAGATTCACAGCCTATAGCCCATTACAGATACTCTTATAAGTCAAATCATCGAAAACTTTCTCAACAAGTCAATTTGCCAATTTCCATTATAGAAGGTTTTGTTCTTACAAACACCAATTTAACAAATTTAATTCATGATTTTAAACCACTGCTTTAACACTCATTAAATTTTAATTTTCGAAGGTATTTTATGAAATCCCAGTTGTATATAACTTATCTTATATTTTGTATCGCATAAATTTTACACACTATTATTAATCATCTGATGACATTATTCAACAGTTGTAGTTTATAACAATGTTGCCCATTGTAACATTCTCAAATAATTATTACAATTGGTTCAAAACCTATAAATCTAACACAAGGTTTTGAAATGAAGAGTTAACGCAATGGTTTCACTCACACTAAAACTCTAAAAGCCTCATGAAGATTAGCTTGAAACGCGCCATACTTTTCTTTGTTGTTATCGTCAACAATTTCTGGGATCACCGATAGTCAATGTCGTGAATTCTCTTCACCCCTCAAACATCAGAATCGCTGCTTATAATAACAAAACGAAAAAGAAATATAACTGAGATTTTTGAAGTTACAAAATTACAACAATAGAATGAAGCTAAAAATACAACTGAGAGGCAGTCTCCCAGTAACTTATGTTTACAAACAGGGGCATAGCTTAGTGTGAAGTGGGGGTGCACCCCCCCCCCCCCCCCCCCCCCCCAAATGTTTCGGTTATAAGCGTAATATTTCTTATTTTTCGTCCGAAAATTTTAAAATTATATAGGATTGTCCCCCCAATTATTTTGCCTAAATATTTATACAATATATAAATTGGGTCCCATGACTTTCCGCCCCCTCGGAACTTTTGGTCAAGCTCCGCCACTGTTTACAAAATCATGAAAAATGATTGTGATAAATTGGCATGATTACCGGCAATCTGCACCAACCGCTTCATAAATTGACTTAAAACCGTCCCTTTTTAAGCAATCTGCAAGTTCGGCCTGCAAAATGAAAAATACAGGCTTGTAATTACATTTACAGAAAAAACTAAAAGTAATAGATATACACTAGAGGTGGCTCTTTCAGCTTAATTACTTGTAAATAAGTTAACCCGGTTACGATTCTTTAGAGGTATAATAAAACAAAACTACCTTAAAAGGGAACATGTCAAGTGGGTTAAAATCCATCCAAAGTGTATCATTAATGCATAAAACCCCAATGTCAACTTTGTTCAAAAATACATATTATTTCAAAATAATATTAACTCTTGGTCCTAAAATCATTAAATCAACATACCGTAAAACAACCCAAAAGTTAGAAGTAAACAGTGTGAGCCGCATCATACCTTAATCTGAGGTATAAGGGCGGGTCCACCATAAGCAAATGCTGAATAAAGCTGAACAAGAGTTGCTCCTGCTCTTATCTTTTTGTAAGCATCCTCACCACTAGATTAAGTAAAAAATCGGTAAGTAATCCATCTGGTAATGTTACAATCATAACTTGGTAGACAAAAAATCTAGAGGAAAATGAGACACAAACCTGCTCACACCTCCACAGCCGACCAAAGGAATCTTTCCCTACAAAAACAAAATACATAATAAATTCTCAAATCAGCTTTAGAAGGAACGGCTCATCAAAGTATCGAGATGTGCAAAGTTTGTAACAAAAATGAGCATTTTTATATATCATACATATGTCTTATAAAGTTTGTAGATAAAAAACAACGGTGCACAATCACTATAAAGTCAACCATACCTTTGTTAGAACATACACATCCTTGAGTATATCATTTGACAAACTAAAAAGAGGCTTCCCGCTCAGTCCACCACTTTCCTTTGACACAGGGTTTATCGCTACTACTTCTGGCCTTGAAATTGTTGTGTTTGATATAATCTACAAGAAAACTTTTGAATCTTCGGTGAGATTAAACCAATGTCAAGTAGATTCATGATCTTTCTAGAAGTGACAAGTGAAAATAACTTATTTCTTGAATTAGCATGCAGCTATGTTTTAAGGAAAGGCATTTTATAAATTATAACTATATTTTTCCTATATATACGTAAGTGAATATATCGTAATTTATGCATTTGCATAGAGAAGCATACCAAACCATCCAAGCTGAGGTCAAGAGCAACCTACAATATCAAAATGTAACGAGTAAGAACCCAATATTTTGAGAAAAAAAAAGTATTGTGTTGCAAATATAAATACCGCTGCAATATCTTCAAGATCTTGCTTAGACAAATCTGGAGCGATTTTGACTAGTAGTGGAGGTGGGCCTTCTTTACCCCATTTCATTTCATCACGAGCCGCTTTAACCTTTACGTATAGCAAAAAAAATATAATGGACTTGTAACCTTTTAATCAATCTCTAAATTAGATTATAGTAAGAAGTTTGACCGAATCTCAAACCTTCTTAACAAGATCCTTTAACTGATTTCTTCCTTGAAGCTGCCGGAGTCCAGGGGTATTTGGGGACGACACATTAATCACCTACAACATAATAAACCAAACGCATTGCAAATTAATAAAACGGTCATATCCCGATAAATAGAGATATGAATATCTACCCAAACTATTCAATATATAAAGACGGAAGTTAAGCAGAAAATCAGTGAAAAAAAGAGGCTACCAAGTAGTCGGCATACTGGGATAGTGAATGAACGCCTTGTACATAATCTGCAGCAGCATCCTCACTGGTTTTATTCTTTCCGATATTGACCCCAAGAATCCCGGGACCCGCTTTCCCTCCGTGTTTGGCTTCATGTTGAGCCTCCAACCGTTTTGCAACAGCAGCTATTCCATCACCATTAAAACCACACCTGTTAATAATGGCACTGCCCACAAACAAAGCACGGCGACAGGTTAAAAGCTATTATCAATCGCGATTGTAAACATTAATAGGAAAACCATTTGAAACTTACCCTTGGTCTCGCAATCTAAACATACGAGGCTTTGGATTACCTTCTTGTGGAAGAGGAGTTACTGATCCAATTTCTACGAAACCGAAACCTAATCCAAGTAAACCGTCAACAGCTTCTGCGTTTTTATCAAATCCGGCAGAGAGACCGATTGGATTAGAAAACCTTCTTCCCCAAACTTCAAGCCCTAGTATTTGTTGGTCGGGTCTCTTTTCTTTAGGGACCAACCCACGAGCCGCAGCAGAGATAGCCAGGCGGTGAGCAACCTCGGGATCCAGCAGTGCAAACCTTGGTTTAAAAAAGCGCGAAGCGCTCCGAAGCGTTTTGGTTCCAAAAGCTTTAAGCGAAGCTTCAAGCGCGAAGCGAGAGCTTCACGTATACGAAGCGCTCCATATTATATATAATTATATATAATGTTAATTTTATATATATGTATAAAAAATAGCTATCCATATTATATATATGTATTTTATAATGTTAATTTTGTACTTTTATGCATAAATTAAAAAGTTTAAGGACCAAATGTAAACTACTGAAGATAGAGGGGGTTAAATGTTTAAATAGACAAAGTATCTTTACACTTTTTAAGTAAAAAGTTAGAAGTTTCAGGGACTGAATGTAAACTAATGAAAGATAGAGGGGTTAAATGTTTAAAAACCTTAACTTATAAAAACCCTAAAAGCCTAAAAGACATATACGCAGCAGCCGCATCTCTCTTCTTCTTCCCCCTTCTTCCTGGTTTCTGGCTGAAAGCAACTCCGTCGCCGGAATTTGTCGCCGGATTTCACATAGGAAGTCGTTATATCGTCGATATAAGGTCGATATGTACCTTGTAAAGACTGTTGGGCTTAAAAAATGGCCCAAATGGTGATCTGATTGGCTGGAGCGTCGCTTCACAACTTCATCGCTTCACCGCTTAAAGCTCGCTTCAGATCGCTTCATGTAATGTAGCGCTTCAGACCCAAAAAAGCGTTTTTCCCATCGCTTCATCGCCTCAAGCGCGCTTGAAGCGCGCTTTTTTAAACACAGGTGCAAACAATGGATTTGCAAGTTTTGATGCTGAGAATAACCAGCCACTGCAAGATTGTACATCAAGAAGGGTAACAACTAGAGGTGATGAAATTAAACAAGAATATATAGCGGACATATTTGGTAGCACATTAGAGCATTCACATCCAATCCACCATCTTTAACCTTATAATTTAACTAAAAATGCTTACTTTTTAAAATTTATATCATATTTTAAAAAACCTTCCACATCCAACTCCCCATACCTATCTCTCTATATTCTTTTTTTATTATTTCTTCTCTTTCTCCAATTTACAATTTTAACTACTATCTATTTTGTCTTATTATATTTTCTTCTAAAATTTATTCTAATAACTTTTTTTGATAGAAGTTATACTAATAATTATTATCTTTAGGTTAATCGGGTCGGGTTACTTTGATTTTATAAAATTCGGCAGCTTTAATTCAGTGTTTAAACGGCAACAAAATAACTGCTTAACACCCCTAGAAAACAGCATGTTTTCCAGCAAATAAAGCTAAAAACCTGCAAGGTTTTTCAGCAAAACCCCCCAAAAAACAGCATGTGTTTTCAGCAAATAAACGTAAAAAAAGTGCAGTTTTTTTAGCACCTGGTTTGGCCAAAAAACTGCAGTTTTTTCAACAAAAAAACGCAGGTTTTTTCTGCGAAAAAACGCTGTTTTTTTCATCGAAAAAAGCAACCAACATCAGCGTTGCTGCAGTTTTTTGGACTGGGTTTTGGACCGGCGAAAAGAGCAACCAACAGCAGCGTTCTGCAGTTTTTTTGGACCGGCGAAAACAACAACCAACAATTTAAGATGGTAAGGAATCTATCTAGCTTAGTCGAGTTCAGATAATTATAATGCACCGTTAGTTAATAAGTAAACTCCCATAGGAATATCAATCAAATTGCCACTAGAAGTAAACTCATTGAAATGTATGGCATTAGAGTCAGAAAAAGAAACACCAAAAAATTCCATTCTAACTTAAAGCTATCATATTTATTATATTTGATGGTAGAGATTTATAGCACATGACCTTGTCGAACTTTAAAATTTGAGTTAGTGAATACTGATCACGTTTATCACTATCTTAAAGAAAGAAACTTAAGAATCAAGTTAGCATGTTTTAATGATTACTAGAAATCAGTTACTTTATGTTATCAGTGAATACTGATCACATTTATCACTATCTTAAAGAAAGAAACTTAAGAATCAAGTTAGCATGTTTTAATGATTACTAGAAATCAGTTTACTTTATGTTATATTTTAAAAGATAACGGATAATAACAGATAATTGAGTCATTCAAATTACTTGCTTTTATTAAATATAAAAATAAAGCCCGCCCTAATGTCGAAGCAGGAAGGTGTGACTCGAATTTCGAATGTCGAAGCAGGAAGGTGTGACTCGAATTTTTGGTAGCTTTCAATTTATTCCCCATCCTAAGGTCGGCCGGCCCCGTACCCGCCTCCATATACATGCCCCGATTCACCAAATCATCCAACTCTTGTTCACCTAACCAAGAATTGAAAAAGCGAAAAGGAATTGGACTATTCCTACTATCCTAAACTAGTAAACTTGACCAAATTCAGTAACACCACTAGCCTATTCCTAATTTAGTAACACCACTAGCCTATTCTAAGTGGATTATAGTGGGCTATTTGAAAGTTGGGAAATGCATTTCAAAGCTTGCTTCTCCTTTGTGTTACTGAAGGGAGACCATGGAATTCCAAAAACCGAGTTGCTTTATGAATATTGAAGTGAATTAATTAAAGGCTATAATTGCTAACAATTTATGGAAATCGAAAGCAATTGTTTACAATCAACGCTTCTTTCTCCCAGCTCTCGCAACCACCCTGCTACTTCTGGTGCACACAATCAGCACTGTGATCGAAATCAAGCCGGTGCTTTGGCACACCACCTTCACTTATTGGCAATCATTATGTACTACCTCAAGCAGTGGCCGCAATCAGTTCTGGCATCACACAAAAACGAACTACAATAACTCCAAAATCTATGCATCTACACACATGATTCAATCACATAACTCAATTTACAAAAATTTCTAACATAATGCATCTGTATACCGTAATTATATAAACAAACCCAACATAAAACACTAATTAATAACAATAGTTCAACTAAATCATCAAAAAAATAACTCAAAACTCACTATATCCACACACACATGATTAAATTACATAAGCCAGTACACAAATCTTGAACATAACGCATCCGTAATCAATAATCAACAATCATATAAACAAATACACTATTAATTAAGACTCAAAACTTAAAATCCAAAAAAGATTGCGCAAAAAAAGCTTACATATAGCAGAGGGATGGAGATGTGAAGGATGAATCGGTTGATGATAGCAAAATCCTTTTCAAATCGGAAGCCTAGTTTCAAATAGAAGCCTATGTTTACAAATCGGAACCCTCCACGTTTACAAATCCGAACCTGCGAAGTGGGAATTTGTTGATTTTGTTGCTGGTGATGTGTAGAAGGAGAGGGTCCGGCGGGAGAAGACAGGAAGAGTTGTTTGTTGGAAATGAAGAGAGTACAGTAACTTTTTATGTATAAAAAGTTCCTGTAGTTTTTTTTTAATATATAAGGTTAGAGTATGGATATAATGGACTGGTTGGAGTGGGTTTTTAGTTAGTTTTTTTATATTTTGAAGTTAAAGATGACTTTGATTGCCTGGATGAGAATGCTCTTAGACGCAATGAAACATGAACCACATGACAAACTGTGAATTAAAAAGGTGTTCATGGTTCAGTTTGAAACCATAAAAACCACCCAAAACGGCCATCGCTTGGTTTCGTGCAAACTTGGTCTAAATAAGCGAGAAGCGCACAAAAGCTACAAGGTCTAAAACCGAGGCGCGAAGCGCCAAGCGCACTGCTTTTCATACCCAAGGCTCAAATAACTATATATTTATTTTTTAATTTCCTATAGGTCTCTAGCAAAGGTAGGGTGGCGTTGATAGCTGAAAGACAAAAGGGTACATGCACTAATCGGTCTTTGTCCCGATTGCCGAGTGTTATGTGCCTTATGTCCAAGGCATGATGCAAAACTACTATCGAGCCGGGGGTCTCACTGGAAGCAGCCTCTCTATTCCTACGGGGTAGAGGTAAGGCTGTCTACATCTTACCCTCCTCAGACCCTACCTTTGCTTTGCTATTGGTGGGATTTACTGAGTATGATGATGATGATGATAGGTCTCTAGCATCATTTACCCAATATTCAAACACGAATATGCTTTACATACAGTTTAATATTGAATTTACATACAAAGCATGTTGTACAACAATGTGCTGCACAAAAATGTTGCAAATACATGAGGAGCGTGCCTCAGGGTCAACTTTTTGCCTAAAGAGTGCGCCTCAGGTGCGCTTCTTGTAAAATGTGCGCCTTATGTAGGCTAAGGCATTGAGGCCTGCGCTTTAAGGCGCTTTTTTAAACCAAGCGTGCAGCTTTTAAAAACCTTTTCGGTTTAGGAATTTTCAAATCGTACCAAACGATTCGGTTAGAAAAAATCCAACCGTTTGTAACCATTTGCTATTGCTTACAACGGTCAAAAAAACCAATACTAACTGTCTGAGTATAAAAACCGTCAAAACCGAACCGTAACCGCAAACACATCCATATGAAGTACCTGAATGTTGGTTCATCCAAAGTGCTGACATAAGCTCCTCCAACCAGACCAATAACGGCTCCTGTAAGTAATCTTCCCTACAAAATAATATTAAAACCTAACAACATTCAAGTTCAAACTCAAACACCAAACACACTTTTTATTTTATTTTTTTATTATTACTGAACAATCTAACCACATAAAAGTTACCATTCTTGAAGAAGGAGGAAGATTCGATTTGTGAGTTGCAGTAGCTGAAGAAGAATAATGCCTGCGATTGGCGATCGGAACCGCCATTGATTTCAGCTTCTGTGTGACTGATCCTTTCATGAATCCGAACGCAATTCTTCTAGACATATTTGAAGCTGCAAAACACGATGATTATTGTTCTTCAAGTTCACCAGTCACTTGACATTGACTGTGTTTTGACGCTAAGTTGAATGAATATGGTCGGCTTAATCCAAGTGGAATGTGTAAAGTTGTAAACCCTTTTTTGCTATACGTTTAAGGTTTTAGTACTTGTGCTTTTTGTGTTGCTAAAATCTCTCTTACTTTTTAAGCATATAAAGGTGTTTTGCTAAAATCTCTATGTTACTTAGGGTATAGAGAGTGGTTAGACATTTGAAAGTGGTAAACTTCAAAATCAATCAATGAGAGTGTGCCATGTCAAAGTGGTAAACTATGCTCAAAAGTGTTGGCACTGGTTAGACACTTTATGAATTGGTAAACTATTTAAAAAAAAAGAAAAAATGTGTGATTGGTTGAGAAGGCATGGACCCCACCACACCCCCCCTCTCTCTCTCTCTCTCCTTCCCTCCCTCTCCCCGCTTCGGTGAAGGTTCACCGCCTCTCCATCTTTACCGATCGGCAAAACCCACCGGCGGCGGTGTTACCGCGTGGTAAACCGCTTTGCCGAGTGGGTTTGCCGCCCACTCCGGACACCCTTATAGTTATAGTTGTTGTTGGGGTTTGTGGTGTGTGTATGACATTTGTGGGCAGCAACATTTTTATGGAAATAAAATGTGAAATATAATATTAATCTCCCATTACCATTAAAAACTAATAAATTCATTACCATCTTATAGCATCAGATTTAGTAGAAAGCTTAACCCATGTGCAGACAATCAAACATGCAGTTGTTGAGCTTTTCCTTAATGGTAAAAAATCATATCAATTTTTTTTTTTCAAAATAGCTATATACCTACATTTTTTGTCATCTAAACACATGTTTCATACAATAAGAGAGATTTATTATTTAGTGGTGATTAATGATGCATTTGTTTTGGTGTTTCTTTGGTGTTATGTAGTCTACATCTTAATATGGACAAATAATTAAAATATAATTTAATATTCATCTTATAATTTGCATGCATTTGTTATCAAGCCGGGAGTCTCACTGGAAGCAGTCTCTCTATTCCTACGGGGTAGAGGTAAGGCTATCTACATCTTACTCTCCTCAGACCCTACCTTAGCTTTGCTATTTGTGAGATTTACTAAGTACGATGATGATGATAGTGATTACAAAAACATATATACATTCTTCCCAATGAAAGTACCTTATTCAAAATATGAAATACGATTCTAATTAATGGATACTATAGGTTTCTATGTGCTCATCTGATGACTAACCGCTAGGTAACATTTTGACACGAGACAAAGACATATTGTTTAGAAATTACCTTCATGTGTGAATTTTAGAGAGCGAGGGGTAGAAATGGAAGAACATGGCAAAAGTATGTGAATTTGATGTAGATTTCTTCTTGGCCTTTGGTATGTCATCTTAAAAATTTATGCAAATTACCATAAGGGTAGAAAACCTAGTTTCTTTAATAAGGTACTAGTGGGAAAGCCCGCACGTTGCAGCGGGTACGTCTGTATTACCGCCTTGTAGTTGTTGTTAGGGTTTCTAGTGTTTGTATGACGTTTGTTGACTATTCATTACGACGACAACCATTTTATGAAAATAAAAGTTGAAAATACAAGTCTCATACTCACCTGTACCTTACACAACTGTTTGGTAAGGTTGGGGTGCATTTTGGAAGTTTAACGGGGCTTGGGAATCTGGGGTCCAGGATCAAAGAAAACGAAGAAACAGGGGTCATCGGCATCGACTGGGTCGTCAACAACCACTTGGGGCGTAGATCACCCCATTCGCATCTGTCACACCCCAACCGATGGCGGAAACATCGGGGCGTGGCACTGAGCGAAACAGATTGTCCAAGAGAATCCATAACAACTATTAGTGACAATATATTTAGCATTAATGTCCCATACCATTAACATATAAAGCATAAACAATCATTACAGATAATAGTCTCAAAAACAAGTAAACTGTTCCGACAACTCAGATTTATTTAGTTTGTTTCTAGACTCCCTAGCTTGTTCATCATAGCACAACATCCTATCAACCTGTCACATACGTTAAAATAAAGTCAATACATAAAATGTAAAGGTGAGCACACAAGTTTTGAGTAGCATATAGTAGCGAAAGCGTTTACGCATTACCAACATGTAACACGTAGAAATGTGAATCAAGTAAGCTATCGACAATGACGTATGCAACCGACATGACTGCGAGTGTAGAATGCGCAACACATTATCACCACTGTGACCATGTGAAGTAATAACCTTAACAATCCCTGTCCACGACAGGTGCTGAGTCCAAACTATAGTACTATCGTTGCTAAGGTGTCAGGCAACAATCACTGTGTAAACATAACATACAAGCATTCATCTAGTCACGTATAAGATGCGAGAGCGGTTAGCGTTTAAAAGTGTTTGCGTTGTGTGTTGATGTGTTTTGATATAGATAACGTATGAGTCGCAACCCCCGTTCCCTAACAACCTGGGAACGAGCGGCCGCAGCTAGTTTCAGTATTATCGGTGTTTATCAATTTGGCAGCGGAAATTTCATCAGGACCGTAGTTATCTGAGTAAAATACCACACTTTTATAATATTAAACACGTGGGAAAATCCCAAGTTTTCAGTACACACATTTTCATAGGGATCAACCCTATTTTATTTAAATAAAAACATATCTTTATTTTAGGTAACTTTATATCCACTTTTCCAAGCCTTCAGTGCTATCCAGCTGGCTTCTATTTGGATTTCAAATTTTGTTACCTGAAATGCGTTTAAAAACATTTTGTTAGTGGGAAATGCTGGTGAGTGAATCCCAGTTTAATCAAGATAAGTAAAACCGTTTTACAGTATTGAGGGCGGTCGCGCAATTACATTTGTTTCCATCTACTTTAATTACCACCCACGGTACTGTCAACCCGACTTGTGGTCATGTTACTACTCACAGTGTAATAACAAATTTTGTATACAAAACCCCAACATACCGACGATAATTGTAGAATACAAAGACTCAATCACTGTTTAAATATAAATAAAATAATTGAGGTTTTGTAAAACAATTTGCAAAAAGGAGGATTACTCACATTGCTATCTTAGGGTTTTCCTTTGTGATTTCCTGGTGATTATCTATTAATTACACAATGCACACGCGTTAGTATAATAACCCAATATTTACATTAGTAATACCCTCCTCGAGACAGAATTCCAACGACTACGTCAGGCAGAACCTCGACAGCCGTTACGGAACTCTAGATCAATCGGGCAGCGTATCTAATACGTAACCGGGGGTTAAAATACTTACAACGAGGCAAAGCTTCGCTAATTAGGGGGGGTATAATGCTCGATACTATTATAAATATTCAGAATTTTGAGAGGAAATTCGAATGTTTGAGCGAGTTGGGACTGAGGCTGATCGAACCTATTTATAGTGCTGATCAGGCACTTTGTCGCGCCCCGCGAAGGCCAAAGACAAAGTCTTCGCGGCCCGCGAGGACTTGTAGACTAGGCCGTAGCTTTGCTGAGTTGACCCGTAGCCCCCACACGCGTCCTGACACGTGGCACCCTAGGGTGCGGCCTGATCTCCCATCTGCCGCGGCCCGCATAAGAGCCCTTAAGGGTCTTCGCGACCCGCCAGGAACCATAAAAATTGTTTTTATTTTAATTTTAATTATATAAAGGTATTTTGGGCTCGGTTTTCATATACGGGGTGTATTTTAGGACGTATAGGGACATTCTAAATATATTAGGGTGTCGGAAATAATTTTGGAGGGTTGTTATATCCTTCTCACCTTGTTTTAGAACTCGTCCTCGAGGTCTACTAGAATAGGTGTGGATATTTTCTTTGCATTTCTGATTCAAGCTCCCAAGTGTATTCTGGTCCTCTCTTAGAATCCCATTTCACTTTGACTAGAACTAATCTCTTGTGTTTCAGATTCTTGACTTTTCTGTCTTCAATCTGTAGAGGTCTTTCTACAAATTTAAGCTTTTCATTTACCTCTATATCCTTAAGAGGTACTACCAGTGATTCATCGGCTAAGCACTTTCTGAGATTACATACATGAAATACATCATGTATTCCTTCCATTTCTTCTGGCAGTTGTAGCTGATAAGCTACAGTTCCTATTCTTCTAATAATATCAAAAGGTCCGACATACCTGGGGCTTAGCTTTCCCCTTTTGATGAATCTTACCACTCCCTTCCAAGGAGAGACTCTCAATAACACCTTATCTCCTACTTGAAATTCTAACGGCTTTCGCCTGTTATCAGCATAACTTTTCTGTCGATCACGTGCTTCCTTTAGTCTTTCCTTGACTTGAACAATCTTGTCGGTTGTTTTTTGTACTATTTCAGGTCCAGATAGTTGCTTTTCTCCAATTTCTGCCCAACAGACTGGAGTTCCGCACTTTCGTCCATAAAGTGCTTCGAATGGTGCAGCATTGATACTGGTATGATAGTTGTTGTTATAAGAAAATTCTATTAATGGCAGATGATCGTCCCAATTACCTCCGAAATCAATTACACAAGCTCTAAGCATATCTTTCATTGTCTGAATTGTCCTTTCGCTTTGTCCGTCCGTTTGAGGATGATAAGCGGTGCTTAGATTTAACTTGGTTCCCATTGCTTTTTGGAAACTTGTCCAAAAATGAGAGGTAAAACGACTATCTCCATGTAATGAAACTATTTCATTCACATACAATTTAGCTAGTTGCTCCATACTGAAAGTTTCTTTCATTGGTAAGAAATGAGCTGATTTGGTTAACCTGTCTACAATCACCCAGATTGTATCATTACATTTTCTTGTTTTGGGTAATTTGGTAACAAAATCCATTGTTATCAATTCCCATTTCCAAACTGGTATTTCTAATTGCTGCAATAAACCTGAGGGTTTCTGGTGTTCAGCTTTAACGTGCGAACAGGTTAAACACTTAGAAACATAGGCTGCGATATCCTTCTTAATTCCTATCCACCAAAAATTCTTTCTTAAATCTTGATACATCTTATCACTTCCAGGATGCATCGTATACTTAGACTTATAGGCTTCTTCTAATATACGGTGGCGTAGGTTTCCTAATTTAGGTATCCACATCCTTTTCTTATGGAATCTCCAAATTCCATATGTTCCTTGCTTTAATTCCTTAATCATTCATTTTAACTTTTCAGTATCATCCTTGATTACTGACTCCTGTGCTTCTCTAATTTGGTCATTTAAATCTACTTGTAGATTTAATTTAAGAGAACATACTCTTTTTGGCTTTTCGTGATACTTTCGACTTAAAGCATCAGCTACCATATTTGCTTTTCCTGCATGATACTGGATATTACAGTCATAATCACTAAGAATTTCCATCCAGCGCCTTTGTCTCATATTCAACTCCTTTTGCCCGAAAGCATACCTTAAACTCTTATGATCGGTGAAAATGGTAAACTTACTACCATAAAGGTAATGTCTCCAAATCTTATGGGCGAAAATTATGGCTCCTAATTCTAAATCATGGGTTGAATAATTCTCTTCGTGATTCTTAAGTTGTCTAGAGGCATAGGCTATAACCTTTTAACGTTGCATCAACACACATCCATAACCTAACTTAGAAGCGTCACAATATACTACAAAGTCTTCAGTTCCTTCTGGTAACACTAATATGGGTGCATTGGTTAACCTTTGCTTAAGAATTCTAAAGGCTTCTTCTTGTTTTGGTCCCCATTCAAACTTAACAGATTTACAGGTCAGCTTAGTTAAGGGAATGGCTATTCTAGAAAAATATCGAATAAACCTTCTATAATAACCGACCAATCCTAAGAAACTTCTGTAACGCCTGTCTTAAAGAATCAAGATTTTAAAAATTAAAATACACATTTTAATGCTAAAATGTGACTTTACAAAAACTTGTCATACTTACATTCCCATATGTTTACAACATTTCAAAAACATATTTGTAAGTGTTTACATAATTCACTTATAACAAAACAAATCCAGATTTGACGCGGAAGCTTCATTTAACGTGTGTTCATTTCTTGCTCGACGCTTGATCTTCATCCGGGACTCTCGACATTCACCTATGATCAAAACCAACTTAGAAGTCAGTTTTGATAGTTAAATAACAAGTACAACAAGGTAATTGGGTCAAATAATCAAAATAAACAAAATAAACAAAAAATTCAATATTTTACCCCGTCCACGGCTTCAATTCGACAGAATGTGTGATGCTGGTGCTGCATATTTGCCCAGCTAAGTTTTAACCAAAGCCTAACTTCAAAATGGCATAACTTTTGATCTAGACCTCCGTTTTACGCGATTCTTTTTCCCACGTGACCGTAATTCGATTCTCCATCATATGGAGTTATAATTCAACATTCAAACTAATAAAATTCCAACTTTTTAAGCATTCGACTTATTATTCAAAATCAACATTTTGACCCGTTTGTATTTAAAACCAACAACTTGTTTCTTAAACAACCAAATACATACATCAATGTATTTAACTCAAGATCTCTAGCTCGGGTTTATAATTCTTACGAATTATGCTATTAGTACGCAAGCTATGCGCATAAATCCGTTTTGACCCGTTTAGAGGATTTAAGCAATTTAGTCAAAAACTATCTCATTTCTTTTCACACTTCGCGATTTCATATTTGAAGTATCTACCTATATTCCATAATCGCCATACAAGTTCCTAAATAACCCATATGGGTCATTTTCCTAATTTACCCATCAAGGGCTTTTTGGTCAATTTTAGTCCTTCATTTATGACGAAGGACTTTCACTAATATTTGACCAAAATATCGCTTTTTGAGTATAATTCTAAATATGCGTACCTGGCCCGGGTCAACAAATAGACCCGATTTATACCTTGCTTTTATTATCACAAATTCTATGGCGACACAATCATCCAAATTGCTAATCGTTCCTGTTAATCATAAGACTCGACAACCACATTAGTCGATATTGTCAAATGGTGTTACCACCACTATTTGACCCGTTTGGCTTATATGGCCAAACCTTTACATGTGTAGCAAAAACATGGTTTTTAGTTACCAATTTGCCCATCCGACCCATTTCGGATTTTCCTTTCGTTAGATCCCTCTCCTTACTTATTTAGCCCATTTTGGCTTACGCCATGAGTACCCTTTTAACTTTGGTTTACATTAGTCAACACTTGACCAAATTCCATTTTTACCCTTTTTCTTAATGTTAGATTACACTACAAGGTAATCTTATCGAAAACTCATAATTCCTTAGTCCTTTCATGACTAATTTACCATTTCACCCTTTTTACCATAACCCATGGTTTTTATTGTTTATATTAGTCCGACCCACATCAATTGCGTCGGAAATCGATGTTTCCCATATTATCTTTATCGTATTTATACTCATAAAATAAACAAATATTCTACAAGGGGGTGTAAGTTTCACTTACCTTGCATTCCGAAACACACTTTTCCTTCATACTTGATTCGTTTGACCCGCTTCCTTTCCAAACCTCCACCTAGCTTGTTAAGCGTCAAACTATCATTATAACTCGTAAGACGGTTAGATTGGTCATTATCAATTATGACTACCCCACCTTACGAGTTTTATGTCAAATTTATCACTCGATCTAGTCATTGGTCGGTTTGACTTTTTAAAGGTCAATTGACTTATCAACATATTCAAATGTACATTTGTTTCATTGAACTCACTTAGGAATTTCATCCGATTACTTAATGAAATCAAATTTTACTTACTAACTAGTAGGTAACATGATTTCAAACATCCACGACATGAATTTAGCACCAAATTTCTTTTTGTTATACGAAAACCCATCTTATGACAAGTATGTTTACGTACTCGAATTCATAATTGTTCAAGTACTTCTCTATTACTACCATCCATGATGGTTTCGAACCTTAGTCTATTATAAACTTACTCAAATTGTCAAGTTTATCACCAATTTATCACTCTAATTCAAGACTTCATCATGTTTTCATAAACCCATTTACCTCATACAAGGTAAATACTTCAATTACAAGTTTATGGCACAAATTTAACAAGTTTGCACCTAGGGTTTTGTTTCTAGACTTAAACTCACATCAATTTCACTAAAACATTAAATTTTCATACAAGAATTTCATTCATGCATGATTATCAAAATTCCAAAATATCACCAAATCATAATTTTCGACATACCTTACGATCCCCTTGTCTTGGTGATCGCGAATTTAGTAAAAGCCCCAAATTCCTAGCTTGTTTTCCCTCTGATTTTGATCAAATTGTGAGTTTAGAGTTCAAAGAAGGAACCCCTTTCTTGCTCTGTGTAAACATTGACCAGAACACACACACCTTGTGTGTGTTTTGAGTCAAATTTTCTTTTTATTAATTTCACTTTCAGTTTTGTCCATTATAGCCCCTCTATTTTCCAAAGTTTATAAAAGAAAGGTTAATTAGTCAAGTTCCTTTATTGTCTACAACATATAATTAACTAGGTTAATTATTCCTAGTTACCGAATGGGTTCGGGAAGTTATAACCCATTTTACTTTAAGTCCCGTTAACTCGGGACTTCTATATACTTTGTTTTTCCCAAAGTATTTACCCTCCTTTTAATTAACATCAAATTTATTTATTCAAATTCTAATATTTACCGGGTTAATTAATTTTTTTTACCACTAACGGTATTTTAACCATCTTTACTATTAATGTGGTTTGATTACCAAACCCGTTTTTGGGGTGTTACAACTTCTAACCTCGGTTGGTGATTCAGGGGTTTTCCATTTAGTAATTGCTTCAATCTTTGTAGGATCCACATGAATTCCTTCATGATTGACTAAATGTCCCAAAAACTGCACTTCTTCTAACCAAAATTCACATTTCGAAAACTTAGCATAAAGCTTTTCTTTCCTTAATAAACTTAGAAGTGCGTACAGATGCGCTGCATGTTCCTCTTTACTTTTGGAGTAAATGAGAATATCATCTATAAAGACAATTATGAATTTATCCAAATATGGCTTACATATTCGGTTCATCATGTCCATAAATGCGGCTGGGGCATTGGTTAAACCAAATGGCATGACAGTAAATTCATAATGGCCATACCTTGTTCTAAATGCGGTTTTAGGAATGTCCTCTTCCTGTACCTTTAATTGATGATATCCTGATCGTAAATCGATTTTAGAGAAAAATCGAGCTCCTTGCAGTTGGTCAAACAAATCATCGATCCTCGGTAGTGGGTATCGATTTTTAATCATGACTTTGTTCAATTCACGGTAATCAATGCACATCCGCATTGATCCATCCTTCTTTCTAACAAATAAAATTGGTGCTCCCCATGGCGATGAGCTTGGCGGTATGAATCCTTTCTTCAACAGTTCATCTAATTGTTTCTTCAGTCCTTGCATTTCTGCGGGTGCCAAACGGTAGGGTGCTTTGGCAATTGGTGCTGTTCCTGGTAGCAGATGGATTCGGAATTCGACTTCTCTGTCCGGCGGTAGTCCTGGCAATTCTTCTGGAAACACATCTGGAAACTGGGATACTACTGGAATATCTTTCAGTTCTTTTCCTTTAGTGTTACGGATTATGGAAATCTAATACACTAACGACCCTTTTCTTACATAACTGGCCGTTTTCATCACGGAGATGAATTTCGTGGATCTAGAGGGTTTATCTCCTTTAATTGTAATCTTTTCACCCTTTGATGAATTTACTTGGATTGACTTTTGATCACATAGGATACTGGCTTTATTGGCTACTAACCAATCCATTCCAACTACAATATCAAATCCTGCCAGATTCATTGGGTAAAGGTTTGCAATAAACTTTTGATTTAAAAATTCTATTCTTGCTCCCTGCAAGATTTTGGTAATCATAATGGTTTCCCCATTTGCTGTTTCTACTAACATTCTTGTGGGAGTTTAGTTAATGGTTGATTGAGAAGCTTGCAAAACGAAGTATTAATAAAACTTTGGTTCGCACCAGAGTCAAATAATACTTTAGCAAAAACATCATTAACTAAAAACGTACCGGCAATCACGTCTGGAATCATCTTGGCTTCTTCTGCAGTCAGAACAAATGCTCTAGCACTTTTAGTAGTCTTGTTGTTCATGGCTGGAGCTAGTTTCGGACAGTTCGGCTTGATATAACCTTTTTCTCCACAGTTGAAGCATACTCCATTACTAGGTATTTTCCTACAATCTTCTTCCTTGTGTCCTGGTATCTTGCAGAAATAACAGTAAGTGGAGCATCTTCATGAATGCTTCTTCTTGCAGGCCTTACATGTAACACCTCAAAAATTTATGTCCAATAAAATAAAGACACGTGTCACATAAGATAAATGTGTCATAAATTCCGGATCAAGTTACAAGATGTAAGGTAGGATTTAAAAGCATCGACATGTTAATAAATACCTCTGAGCGACCTATGTATAAATCCCAAACCTTAACCTGTGTTATAAACATCTGATATACATTCAAATCCGGTTAATACTAGTAATAATTGATTCAAATTGCAAAGATGGGATCCTATGAGAATGTATACGACAAACCTTCATTCATGGCCCATTTCAAAAGAATCCAAGACAATTTTAAAGCATGGCAAGGTCGTCATAACTGTTCAGACATGATCAAGTGGCCCCATACTGTTAATAAAGGCCCTAATTTGTAATATCAAAGTTGCATGGTCAAACGCAAGAGATTCTCAAATTTTTGTCTTCTGGACATCAGTTACGGATCGTATGGGCTTAGCCTTACGGTCCGCAAGGACGGTAACTGGGCATTTCAGAACCAAGTCTGTTACGGACAGTATCAACTTGGACTTACGGTCCGTAAGATGTGAATACGGACTGCAAGGAACTTCTCTTACGGTCCGTAAGAGTATCGCTGGCAGCAGAAAATGCACAAGTGTCTGTTCAGCAAGCTTAACTGACTTATATTGCTTGTTTTCAATACCATGGGCGGCACAAACAAGTTTTTAGGCTCTAGGGACACTTGTATACATCAGGGAACAATCCTAGACTTGTTTGGCATCATCTTGATCAATCAAGATCACTATATAAAGACCCACATTGTTGCAAACTTTGATCATTCATTCATAACTTCACTTCTGATCATTTCTTGAGCACAAGAGCCTTCCCTAAGCATCACTAGTCGTGCATAGGACCTTGGTAAGCTTCCTTGACCTTCCTTAATCGTGTTTTACTTAGTTAATTAGCTTAAAGTCAAACCGTCGTAATTAAGGTTTGACTTATCAATTAATCACTAATGGTCTGGTGATTAGCCAAATTGAAAGTAGTTATAAGTTGGTAATTAGGTGGGCAATAAACCTTTAAAAGGGCACCCTCTGATTCCCGCTCTAACTAGGTCAAATGTCGGGTCAAACTTAATCCGAAAAAGTCAACAGAAACTTAATTTTCGAATTAACACATAATTAGCAATGTAGAAGACATGTAACCTATTTTACCACTCATATAACTTGGTAATCAACGCAAGAACATGTCTAAGCATGTCTGACCCGACAATTTTCAGTTTAGGACCGGTTCAGAACCGAAAGTCGCATACTTTGACCACTGCTTTGACTTTCAGTTCTGACCCATATTAGCATGATTAATAAATGCCTAAGAGTTTCATTAGAACTGGGTTATATGATAGTATAACCCTCTGTGATTGGTTCGTTGATTGTCCGATTCGTTTACACGTTTCCGTTAATTGCTTAATGTTGACCATAATACCCATTTGACCTTAAAACAAGAATTTTGGAAATGTGAGAGGACAATAATCTTTGTTACTGATTTATAAACATGTCCCTAAATTTTCACATCAGTTTGAGGTCTGGATTAGGAGTTATGATCAATAGCGTAATTAGAAAGCTTTTTATTAATTAAACGGCGTAACTAGCATAAAGCCTATTTAAACCCAAATTTTGACACCAAACCTTTTACCCACTGATGTAATATAATATTTTGGAATTTTTGAAGATTTTTAATTATTTTTAAACTGATCATAACATAGGGTTATTACCTTGATTCGGTAATTACCGGTTATACTCTTTTCGTTTATAAAATGAGTTTACACGACATCTTGACACCAAATCTTTTACTACTAATTTTATATGATAAATGAAGTAAGTTAAACTTTATAAACTGATCAGGAATTCAGATTTCCTATTCTAACCCGGAAATCGCTTAAAACGACTTTTTACGCATTTTAAACATATAGTTTGGGTTAAAACCATTCTTTTCATATAAGACTTATCACCTACTGATATAACTTATTAAAATAAGTAATGTTACTGATTACTTCAGACCCAAACATCAGAATTTTAGTTAATCTCTTTTATAATCTTTAAAATGACCAAAATACCCCTTCGGGGCTTAAATTGAGATTAAAATCGTTTTGGACATAATGGAAGGTATCCTACTGATACCACAACATATTTAAAGCATATTAACATAGGAAACCTGTTCATGACTCTTTTGGTTACCCGTTATGCGTTATTCGCGTCCAGTTCGGTTTATGTAACTAGTTTGCATAAATTGACCGAAACGGGTCAACCCTTTTCATTTTCTCCTCAAAATCCAGAATGTGTTTAGTTTACCCATATTATACAAGTCTTCAAACTTGTCGGGACTAAATCACATTCTAATCCGGTCTTCGCTTAATCTTGCGTTTTGAACCGTATACTTTTCTTTAAAACTAACCGGTCTAAGTTTAGGCTTAATTAAGACCCGTTAGGAATCTAATAGGTTATTAAAACCTTCGTTCCAGATTTAGGAGACCAGTAAAAGCTATCTGCACTTGCTGATTGAATACGGTTGAGATAAATTTGAATATTTGCTCAGGTAAATACTTTTAACTTATTTTCCCTATACGGGCTTGGGGTACGGTATTATAATGATACCGCTTGGTCGGGTATGAAGTCGTACAATCAAATATTGATTAAAAAGATGCATAACCCGTTTTATTCTGTCTTGTTTGATGCAATGCCTTTGGGGGGTTAATGACCGTGTCCTGGATATCCTCGGCTCATTCATTAGAAATGGCCACGACTTAAGCACGGGGTGTAGGCATACACCTGACAGTTGCGTATGTAAAAAGGTAGTCCGTAAGAAGGGTATCTTCTTGTGGGTATTATACGAAGTGGTGTGTCTATTAATCTTGTTAAACCGGCTCTTCTAACCGGGTCCTAAAGGGACGACAAACATGTAAAACTGTATACAAGTTTATTTTTAAATAATTATCCCAAGTTATAAAAGATATTTTGTGCCATGTGCATTCAAACTAATTTTCTTAAACTCTTTTAAAAATGAGTCAGTTAATTGTATTTACCAGTGTAAACTGACGTATTTTCCAAAAAGGTTAAGTGCAGGTACTATACGAAATAGGCTGGCTACTCCAGGCATCAATAATCAAGTATTGCAAGCTCTAGATGTTAAAGTCTGTTGAACAATGATCTTATTTATATTTTGATCCACTTGTGAATCTTTTACAGTCCGTTGTAATACTTTGATATTACTATTTATTCGGTTTGTAATGTGATTCATACCTTTTGCTTCCGCTGTGCATTTATAATTTGTGTTGTTTGACTATGATGATATCAACTACGTCACGATACTCCCCACTGGTAATACGTGGAAATATCGGGGTGTGACAGGTTGGTATCAGAGCCAACACTGAGTGAATTAAACACTAGCCTTTTGTGTTTAATTTCAGTTACACAGTTGCACATTCCTAAATTTTTGAGTCTAGACAAAGAACTTAGGACTAATCCAAATGGTTTTTAATTCTAACTTGTCCTTTATATTCCTTTGTTGTATCTTTCATTAGTTTGACAGGAAATATGCCACCGAGGTTCCGAAGAGGAGGACGAGGCAAGGGGCCAATCCACGCCCCCAACGATCACGAGGCCGAGCCTTCACATTGGCGAACTCCTTCTGCTACCATGAGTGCCGATCCTCAAGGAGACTGGAGGATCCATTCAGAGCCCTCTAGGTGATCTACTTCGTTTAGCTCAACGTCTCCTTACCTCCATTCCTTTGGGCCGCAATCAGAGAACGAGCCTGAAGACTCACGCCACTCCTTCTTGCCGTTGCAGCGATCCCTTTCGCACCATTCCTTTGGCGACCCCACTCCTGTCTTCCAGGGCCGGTTCAACCCGGCAAACTATATCGAAGAACCAGTGGGTTTTAACCCACTAGGACCTGAAGACCATTTCCCTGAAGCTCAGGGAATGGATATAGATGAAGACACGGATCCTGTTGAACCACCTTCTGGGACACCTACTCACCCCATCGAGATTTCGGATGGGTCATCCTTCCATGGATCACCTTACCGTGGCCCAGACAGCTACCAGGCAAGATTTAAGCAGTATGAATGGTACTTTACATCCTCTCACCATTCATCGCCTCACCAGCAGCAATAGCAGGATCCCTCCGAGGATTCGCGTTTCGTGTCAGTCACGCCACTGCCACCACCGCCGCCAGTACAAGTGGCACCTCCAGAACCACCGAGGCTGTAATAACCATAAATTTAAAATCATTATTTTAGAAATAAAAGAATAATAATAATTTATAATAAACTAAACATTTATCTTATGATCCATACTTATGTATATCAACCAAAACTATTATTATTATTTATAAATTATCCAATAGGAAACCCTAATTAAGACACCCAAGTAATTCTGTACAAACCCTAGAATTTTCAGAATTTTCAGAATCAGGATCAGGGCCCCTAAAACTCAGGGGGGGGGGTATTTTCTAGTTACGATTATCTACAAAATAAGCTGTCAAATTCGAATTTATCTATTTTGTCAACTCAACTAGGCTAGTCCCAAATGTGGCAAACCTATAGTGCTTTGGTGTCCCTTACGGATCGTAACATTATGAGGCTTACGGTCCGTAAGCATCCTTACGGTCCGTAACATTGGGAGTCTTACGGTCCGTAAGCTAGGTCAAAATTTGGGTATAAATAGAGGACATTGGCACTTGATTCTGGACGCTTAAACGACGAAGAAACTCAAAATACACGCTGAGATATCGTCCAAATACTCTCAAAACACACACGAAAACACTAATTAGTATAGCGGGGTGCTGCAGAACAGGGTATTAACTCAATCGCTGATACGATTCAATGTCCGATTGATTGAAATCAATCCAATGGATGTTTAAGTGCTGCTCAAATTTGGGTTATGCTTTGTCATTAGTCGTGATTCCGATGGATGTTTAAGTAATTTCACTTTGTCATTAATTGTGATTCCGATGGATGTTTAAGTGTTTACACTTTGTCATTTGTTGTGAATCCGATGGATGTTTAAGTGATTTCACTTTGTCATTAGTTGTGAATCCGATGGATGTTTAAGTATCGCACTTTGTCATTCGTTGTGAGGATTTTAATCTCGTGAGTTATCGTAAATGCTGTATTAAGTTACTAACCTAGTTTGTGTGCATATTATTTAAATTAGGTTAAAAGACTAATAAGTAGTCTAAACTCTGCCCGTATAAATCTGAAATATTATCACAAGGTAGCATCACTTTGGAATTTTTAAAGGTACGGATCCTTACCCTCACTCCTTATTGCTTCATATTCAAATTGTTATAAACCCATTAAATTCATATATCTTTTAAAACTCCTCACGCCTTTGATTATCGATTCATTTGACAGTCCGTTGAATTCCTATTCTAAACTTTGGATTTAGCTTTCATGTCATGCGATAGTATTATGTTAGTTGTACTCATTATCGCATGTTCCAATATATGTTACGTCTTGTTATGAAAAATATTTTGATAAGTTATGTAAATAAGACCTTTTGTACTCTGATACCCTGAGTGTCGCTTCTCGTGGAGTGTCCCACGAGCATGTTGTTGCGGCATCGACATCATGTGCTCCATCCGTGACGGAGAGATCAGTTCACGGCGTCCCTAGGTACAAGTGAGGTACAAAGCTACTAGGAGGCGTATGGATCGATCCTATGATTTAAGTTAAGGAGGTGGATAGCGGGTATGCCAACTCGCCATCTCGTGTGATAATTATGCAGGAGTAGCTACCTGTGTATTGTCACGTTCTAAGTTTGGCTCATGGGTACATCCGTATGATTTCTATTATGAAATTACGTTTTCGCATAAAGTTCCATCCGGATAACATTTCATATAAAGCGTTACTTGTTATTTGAGCCTATTATTCCGTACTGAGCATTTGGCTCATTCCGTAAACTTTTTGTATATACAGATCCACAGGTTACTTTGGGCGGGGAAAAGAGAGAAGAATAAAGCCTAGGAATAAATCTGAAGATGTTAGTTAATTAAGTCGAATGTCTCCGCTTGTATATTAACCTTAAGTTTAGTTGTCGAGTGGTTGTATCCTTATCAAATAAATAAATGGAATTATGACTTTTGTTTATGATACCACTATTATTGTGACACGTCAGCCCTTCTGGGTTGGGGTGTTACAGAGGCGTAGAAGAACAGGCGCACGAATGTCTGTGCGAGAAAGGGATTTTCACTTTAGCACCCCCATCACTCAAGTGGCAGTCACTATCCACCACTGCATGAAGACCCACAATGGGTGGGCCTTCAAATCCAGTTTCAGAGGTGAATTCTGCACCTATTGCGCCGCCACCATTGGGTTTTGGTAACCCGATTTCTACATACGTCGATTCAACGGCATACAATCCATTTGAGCAGCTGGCTCACACTAACTACAACTATGCTGAAGTCGACCCATACCTTGTAGTGGCAAACTACAACGCCCTTCATCCTGAAGGACCATATGGAGCCCCCTGGGGAGTGGGTTACCCAACTTATGGGTATCAAATACCTGCTCGACCTCCGATTCAGCACCAGCCGCAGCCACCACGGTTTTCCCCACCGGAACAGGAGGAAATCCTCCACAGGTTAAACAGGGTGGAACGAGAATTTCAAGAAGAGCGTAGGAACAACTGTGGATTTCTCAAGGGCCTAGCAAGCTTGTTAAAAGGAAAGAAGAAGAGGGATCATTGAATCCCTATATGTATTGTTGTATTTCCTTATTTCAATTAAGTCCCTGCGTGGACATTTATCTATGTACTTAGTCCCTGCGTGGACTTGTCTTTCTTTTTAGTCCCTACGTGGACACCTATCTTAGTAATCAGTCCCTGCGAGGACTTGTATTATCAGTTTAGCCCCTGCGAGGGCAAGTTATTTCTGTTAAAAGTCCTGTTTAGGGCAATATGTACTCCTTTTAATGTTTAATGGAATGTTAGATTTAAAAATTTCATTTTGTCATTATATGCATAAATATATTATACATGAGATAAATAAATAAAAAATCATTCCTCTTATGATCATCTACCTATTAAATATTAAATAAGAATCTTAAAGGTATAACCTAGCCTGCATGTCATTATAAGACTTGGCCAAGATGGTAAGACCCGTTTAAAAGGATTCAAAATCCTGTTAACATCTGAAAACATGTTAACGCTCCTGACAGACGTGATTCGTTAAAAATCACACACGTCATTCTTACAATTGGATTCTTTAAAAGATTCCTAACCTAACCTGATGATCTATAAATCTTGGGTTTAAATCATTAATTAAGATGATCCTATATTAAACATCCATTAGTGATGTAGTGCCTACGGGCCGTATTCATTGTCATATAAGGCAAAAGACAGTTGTAGTCTACGACTCCCTGTCAGGAAAAAGTAAGGAACTATGTTCAAACCTTAATGCCTTGATTCTCTGAAATCATGGCTTATGATTTAGAATGTCCCTGTGACTTGGCCTTTTGTGCCACTTATGTTGCTACTGTTGCTTTATAATTAGGATAAGTTATAATAAGAATCCTAAATAAATATGATTAGCAAATTAACCAAATATGGTCTGTATTTACCATGGTTAATGAATTACCATAAAAAGACAATTCCATAATAAACTCCCAAATAAATTATTGTCAATATCTTATGTAACAGTTCAAACTACATGGTTGACTCGGATGAGATCAACAGTCACCCAAGGGAGGATCATGATAATACCCGAATTAACATAGCGGGTGCAAAACTGCAAGCATTAATAGACAATGCTGTTACAAAAGCTATAGAGCGGCAGTATAATGAATCTAGCGGGACTCGAAGTAGGACCATATCCGCACCACATTCCAAGCCTAAGACTCATTCAGAGGCTCACAGCAAGCCGCCCTCTAAGAAAGATGAGCCAAAGAAAGATGATGATCAACATTCCTCAAACCAAAATAGTGTTCCATCCAAGAGGATAGTATTTGATGATAAACCATGTACCAAGTCTTGTACTTATAAGTACTTTGTTTCCTGCAAACCCCGGGATTTCACTGGGGAAAAGGGGGCAATTGACTGTATTACTTGGTTAGATGAAATGGACACCGTGGTCGATATCAGTGGTTGTGCTGAAAGGGATGTAGTGAAGTATGTATCCCAATCATTCAAGGGAGAGGCATTAGCATGGTGGAAGTCTCTCATTCAAGCAGCTGGAAAGATCCCACTCTACAATCTGACATGGGATCAGTTTGTTGCTCTTATTAAGGAGAATTACTGCCCTCAGCATAAGGTTGAAAGAATTGAGTCAAATTTCTTATCATTGGTTATGAAAAACCTAGATTGCCAAGCTTATCTTACAAGCTTCAACATGATGTCAAGATTGGTTCCTTACCTTGTGACACCAGAACCCAAAAGGATTGCTCTCTTCATTGGGGGTTTAGCCCCAGAAATCAAAGCCAGTGTTAAGGCTTCAAGACCTGCTACTTTTAGATCAGCAGCTGATCTATCTTTGTCTCTTACCTTAGATGCGGTTAGATTGAAATCGCTAAAGAATTCTGAAGAAGGTAAGAGAAAGCGTGAGGATGATAACTCACGTCGTTCAGACAAGAAACACAAGGGGAACCATGAGAACAAGAAGAGTTCGGGGTTCAACAAAGGTAACCAACAGTCGGGGTGAGAAACCCAGATGTAAAGTTTGTCAGAAACATCACTTTGGAAAGTGTAGATTGGAATCGAACTCGCAGACCCAATCAAGGACTTTTGGATGTGGGATCTGCAAATCCAAGGAACACAAGACCTTAGATTGCAAAAAGTTGAAGGATGCGACCTGCTACAACTGCAATGAGAAAGGGCACATTAAGTCGAACTGCCCAAAATATGCCAAGAAACCGGAAGAAGGTAAAAAGACCAACGCTAGGGTCTTCAGAATGGATGCTAAGGAGGCAGTGCAGGATGATAACGTGATAACAGGTACCTTTCTTATAAATGATGTTTATGCGAGGGTATTGTTTGATTCAGGGGCGGATAAATCATTCGTAGATAATAAGTTTTGTAAGCTGCTGAATTTACCTGTTAAAACCCTAAGTGTGAAATATGAGGTGGAATTAGCTGATGGTACCTTAGAAACCGCCTCAACCGTGTTAGATGGATGTTTCATATCCATTAGGAACCACTCTTTTCCGTTATCCTTACTTCCTTTGAAGTTAGCTGGTTTCGATATAGTAATAGGCATGGTTTGGTTGTCTCGCAACCAAGCCCAGATCATTTGTGCAAAGAAGCAAGTAGTTGTCAGAACTCCTCATGGCGAGCCTCTGACAATTCAAGGAGATACTAAGTACGGAATGCCTGAGCAAGTGTCCATGCTCAAGGCATCAAGGTGTTTGATGAAGGGTTGTGTTATCTACATGGCGCAAGTAACTATTGATGAACTAAAGCCTAAGATCGAAGACATACCTATTATCTCTGAATATCTAGGAGTATTCCCTGAAGAACTACCTGGTTTACCCCCAGATAGGCAAGTGGAGTTCAGGATTGACATTATTCCTGGAGCAGCACCTGTTGCAAGAGCGCCTTACAGATTGGCACCAACGGAGATTAAAGAATTGAGAACTCAACTGGATGATTTGCTAGCCAAAGGATTTATTAGACCTAGCTCATCTCCTTGGGGAGCACCAATCCTGTTTGTGAAGAAAAAGGATGGGTCGATGCATCTGTGCATCGATTATCGAGAACTTAACAAAGTTACTATTAAGAATCGGTATCCATTACCCAGGATCGACGACTTGTTCGATCAGCTTTAGGACTCGTTATGGTCATTACGAATATCATCAAGGAGCGAGTTACTTTTCCAAGATCGACTTAAGGTCAGGATATCATCAACTGAAAGTCAAGGATGAAGATGTACATAAGACTGCATTTAGGACTCGTTATGGTCATTACGAATTCTTAGTGATGCCTTTTGGACTCACTAATGCACCAGCAGCATTCATGGATCTCATGAACCGCGTCTGCAAGCCTTACATGGATAAATTTGTCATCGTCTTCATCGATGATATTCTTATTTACTCGAAGAGTCAAGCTGACCATGAGAAGCACCTCCATTGCATTCTGAAACTGCTTCATCGAGAAAAGCTCTACGCCAAATTCTCTAAGTGTGAATTTTGGCTTTGTGAAGTCCAATTTCTTGGACATGTGGTTAGTGAACGCGGAATCCAGGTAGATCGTTGAAGCTGTCATTAATTGGCAAGAGCCAAAGATGCCCATAGAGATTCGCAGCTTCTTGGGATTGGCAGGATATTACAAGCGTTTCATTGAAAATTTTTCAAGGATTGCTGCACCCCTAACTTCTTTGACTAGGAAGAATATTAAGTTCGACTGGGGACCGAAGCAACAAAAATCCTTTGACATCCTTAAGCAGAAGCTAAGCAATGCACCAGTGTTGACATTGCCTGAAGGGATTGAAGAATTTGTGGTATACTGTGATGCATCACACACCGGAATGGGGTGTGTGCTTATGCAGAAAGGCAAGGTTATTGCTTATGCTTCTCGACAGTTAAAGGTGCACGAGAAGAACTACACTACCCATGACTTGGAGTTGGGTGCCGTTGTATTTGCACTAAAACTGTGGAGGCATTATTTGTACGGAGCCAAATGTGTGATCTATTCTGATCACAAGAGCCTCCAACATTTGTTTAATCAGAAAGACCTAAACATGAGGCAACGATGTTGGATGGAAACTTTGAATGATTATGATTGTGAGATAAGTTACCATCCCGGCAAGGCGAATGTAGTCGCCGATGCCTTGAGTCGAAAGGAAAGAGTGAAGTCCATAAGAATCAATGCCAAGAGCATTGAGATAAAGAATAGTTTGAATGAAAGCTTGTTAGCTGCGCAGAAGGAAGCTGTGCTAGAAGCTAACTATCCAGATGAAAAGCTAGGAGTAACTGAAGAACAATTATCCTATGGCAAGGACGGAATTCTGAGGTTAAATGGACGAATATGGGTTCCAGTTTATGGAGGACTTCGGGATGTTATCCTCCAGGAAGCCCACAGTTCTAAATACTCTGTTCATCCTGGAGCTGACAAGATGTACCAGGATCTGAAAGCAAATTTCTGGTGGATAGGCTTGAAGAAGTCTATAGCTACCTATGTAGCCAAATGTTTGACATGCGCACAAGTCAAAGCTGAACACCAGAAGCCGTCAGGTTTGCTACAACAGCCTGAACTTCCCACATGGAAGTGGGATATGGTGACAATGGATTTCATCACCAAGTTGCCAAAGACAAAGAAAGGAAATGATACTATATGGGTAATAGTTGACAGATTGACTAAGTCAGCACATTTCCTATCCATTAAGGAGACTTTTAGCTCCGACATGTTAGCCCAATTATACGTAGATAAGATTGTATCTCTGCATGGCGTACCAGTGTCTATTATCTCTGACAGAGATACTAGATACACGTCACATTTTTGGAAAAGTTTCCAACAATCTTTGGGCACGCGCTTAAATTTTTGTACGGCTTACCATCCTCAAACGGACGGGCAGAGTGAGCGTACAATCCAAACTTTGGAAGACATGCTTCGTGCATGTGTGATTGACTTAGGTGGTAGTTGGGATAACCACCTGCCATGTGTGATTGACTTAGGTGGTAGTTGGGATAACCACCTGCCACTAATCGAATTCTCCTATAACAATAGCTACCATACCAGCATTAAGGCTGCGCCTTTCGAGGCCTTGTACGGTAGAAAGTGCAGAATACCCGTTTGTTGGGCGGAAGTTGGAGATGTCCAACTGACAGGACCTGAAATAGTCCTGGAGACGACATATAAGATTGTGCAAATACGCGATCGTCTCAAAGCTGCCAGGGATAGGCAGAAAAGCTACGCGAACTTAAGACGTAAACCTCTAAAGTTTAAGGTTGGTGATAAAGTTCTACTTAAAGTATCACACTGGAAAGGGGTAATGCGATTTGGTAAGAAAGGCAAGTTAAGCCCGAGGTACATAGGAACATTCGAGATAATCGAATGTGTCGGATCAGTTGCTTATAAGTTAAACTTACCTGAAGAGCTCAGTGGTATTCATAACATATTCCACATCTGCAATCTGAAGAAATGTCTAGCTGATGAATCACTAGTCATACCACATACAGATGTGCACATAGAAGAGAGCTTGAAGTTTGTTGAAAAACCTGTGTCGATCGAGGATCGACAGGTTAAGAAGCTTCGAAGGAAGCATGTACCGATCGTAAAAGTGAAATGGGATGCCCGTAGAGGTCCCGAATACACATGGGAGGTAGAGTCCACAATGAAAGAGAAATACCCTCATTTATTTCAGTAAATCTCGAGGTCGAGATTTCTTTTAAGGGGGTGAGGATGTAACACCTCGAAAATTTATGTCCAATAAAATAAAGACACGTGTCACATAAGATAAATGTGTCATAAATTTCGGATCAAGTTACAATATGTAAGGTAGGATTTAAAAGCATCGAAATGTTAATAAATACCTCTGAGCGACCTATGTATAAATCCCAAACCTTAACCTGTGTTATAAACATCTGATATACATTCAAATCCGGTTAATACTAGTAATAATTGATTCAAATTGCAAAGATGGGATCCTATGAGAATGTATACGACAAACCTTCATTCATGGCCCATTTCAAAAGAATCCAAGACAATTTTAAAGCATGGCAAGGTTGTCATAACCAGTGTTGCAGAAATCGGCCTAGGCGGCCGATTAATCGCCGCCTAGGCGCTAGGCGGTGACTAACTGATTAATTTTATGCTAGTCGGTCCAAAAAATCGGTCATGGTAATAATCGGTCAAAGTCGGAGTTAATCGGTCCTAGGCGGTCAAAAATCGGTCCTAGGCGGTCAAAAATCGGATTAATCGGACAATATTAGTCGGTTAAAATCGATCAAAATCGGTCCTAGGCGGTTCTAGGCGGTCAAAATTGGTCAAAATCGGTCAAAATCGAACCATACTATCTGAAACTTGAAGTATTTATGTGAATTTTGAAGTATTATTTTTATATTATTGGGTATATATATATATAATTTTGAAAAAATACATATAAAAATCCCATTCCGATTAATCCCGATTAATCCCTAGGCTGTACCTCACCGCCCGACTAGCGCCTAGCGCCTTCTACAACATTGGTCATAACTGTTCAGACATGATCAAGTGGCCCCATACTGTTAATAAGGGCCCTAATTCGTAATATCAAAGTTGCATGGTCAAATGCAAGAGATTCTCAAATTTTTATCTTCTGGACATAGGTTACGGACCGTATGGGCTTAGCCTTACGGTCCGCAAGGACGGTAACTGGGCATTTCAGAACCAAGTCTGTTACGGACCGTATCAACTTGGACTTACGGTCCATAAGATGTGAATACGGACCGCAAGGAACTTCTCTTACGGTCCGTAAGAGTATCGCTGGTAGCAGAAAATGCACATGTGTCTGTTCAGCAAGATTAACCGACTTATATTGCTTGTTTTCAATACCATGGGCGGCACAAACAAGTTTTTAGGCTCTAGGGACACTTGTATACATCAGGGAACAATCCTAGACTTGTTTGGCATCATCTTGATCAATCAAGATCACTATATAAAGACCCACATTGTTGCAAACTTTGATCACTCATTCATAACTTCACTTCTGATCATTTCTGGAGCACAAGAGCCTTCCCTAAGCATCACTAGTCATGCATTGGACCTTGGTAAGCTTCCTTGACCTTCCTTAATCGTGTTTTACTTAGTTAATTAGCTTAAAGTCAAACCGTCGTAATTAAGGTTTGACTTATCGATTAATCACTAATGGTCTAGTGATTAGCCAAATTGAAAGTAGTTATAAGTTGGTAATTAGGTGGGCAATAAACCCTTAAAAGGGCACCCTCTGATTCCCGCTCTAACTAGGTCAAATGTCTGGTCAAACTTAATCCGAAAAAGTCAACATAAACTTAATTTTCGAAATAACACATAATTAGCAATGTAGAAGACATGTAACCTGTTTTACCACTCATATAACTTGGTAATCAATGCAAGAACATGTCTAAGCATGTCCGACCCGACAATTTTCAGTTTAGGAACGGTTCGGAACCGAAAGTCGCATACTTTGACCACTGCTTTGACTTTTAGTTCTGACCCATACTAGCATGATTAAGAAATGCCTAAGAGTTTCATTAGGACTGGGTTATATGATAGTATAACCCTCTGTGATTGGTTCGTTGATTGTCCGATTCGTTTACACGTTTCCGTTAATTGCTTAATGTTGACCATAATGCCCATTTGACCTTAAAACAAGAATTTTGGAAATGTGAGAGGACAATAATCTTTGTTATTGATTTATAAACATGTCCCTAAATTTTCACATCAGTTTGAGGTCTGGATTAGGAGTTATGATCAATAGCGTAATTAGAAAGCTTTTTATTAATTAAACGACGTAACTAGCATAAAGCCTATTTAAACCCAAATTTTGACACCAAACCTTTTACCCACTGATGTAATATAATATTTTGGGATTTTTGAAGATTTTTAATTATTTTTAAACTGATCATAACATAGGGTTATTACCTTGATTCGGTAATTACCGATTATACTCTTTTCGTTTATAAAATGAGTTTTACACGACATCTTGACACCAAATCTTTTACTACTAATTTTATATGATAAATGAAGTAAGTTAAATTTTATAAACTAACCAGGAATTCAGATTTCCTATTCTAACCCGGAAATCGCTTAAAACGACTTTTTACGCATTTTAAACATATAGTTTGGGTTAAAACCATTCTTGTCATATAAGACTTATCACCTACTGATATAACTTATTAAAATAAGTAATGTTACTGATTGCTTCAGACCCGAACATCAGAATTTTAGTTAATCTCTTTTATAATCTTTAAAATGACTAAAATACCCCTTCGGGGCTTAAATTGAGATTAAACTCGTTTTGGGCATAATGGAAGGTATCCTACTGATATCACAACATATTTAAAGCATATTAACATAGGAAACCTGTTCATGACTCTTTTGGTTACCCGTTATGCGTTATTCGCGTCCAGTTCGGTTTATGTAACTAGTTTGCATAAATTGACCGAAACGGGTCAACCCTTATCATTTTCTCCTCAAAATCCGGAATGTGTTTAGTTTACCCATATTATACAAGTCTTCAAACTTGTCGGGACTAAATCCAATTTTAATCCGGTCTTCGCTTAATCTTGCGTTTTGAACCGTATACTTTTCTTTAAAACTAACCGGTCTAAGTTTAGGCTTAATTAAGACCCGTTAGGAATCTAATAGGTTATTAAAACCTTCGTTCCAGATTTAGGAGACAAATAAAAGCTATCTGCACTTGCTGATTGAATACGGTTGAGATAAATTTGAATATTTGCTCAGGTAAATACTTTTAACTTATTTTCCCTATACGGGCTTGGGGTACGGTATTATAATGATACCGCTTGGTCGGGTATGAAGTCGTACAATCAAATATTGATTAAAAAGATGCATAACCCGTTTTATTCTGTCTTGTTTGATGCAATGCCTTTGGGGGGTTAATGACCGTGTCCTGGATATCCTCGGCTCATTCATTAGAAATGGCCACGACTTAAGCACGGGGTGTAGGCATACACCTGACAGTTGCGTATGTAAAAAGGTAGTCCGCAAGAAGGGTATCTTCTTGTGGGTATTATACCAAGTGGTGTGTCTATTAATCTTGTTAAACCGGCTCTTCAAACCGGGTCCTAAATGGACGACAAACATGTAAAACTGTATACAAGTTTATTTTTAAATAATTATCCCAAGTTATAAAAGATATTTTGTGCTATGTGCATTCAAACTAATTTTCTTAAACTCTTTTAAAAATGAGTCAGTTAATTGTATTTACCAGTGTAAACTGACGTATTTTCCAAAAAGGTTAAGTGCAGGTACTATACGAAATAGGCTGGCTACTCCAGGCATCAATAATCAAGTATTGCAAGCTCTAGATGTTAAAGTCTGTTGAACAATGATCTTATTTATATTTTGATCCGCCTGTGAATCTTTTACAGTCCGTTGTAATTCTTTGATATTACTATTTATTCGGTTTGTAATGTGATTCATACCTTTTGCTTCCGCTGTGCATTTATAATTTGTGTTGTTTGACTATGATGATATCAACTACGTCACGATACTCCCCACCGGGCCCACCGGTAATACGTGGAAATATCGGGGTGTGACATTACAATAAGCTGCAGAGGTAGAACCTACATTTTTCCCACGGTTGGAATTACCATAGCGAAATTCCTGGGTAAGCCTTTGAGCTAGGTTTCTCCTCTGGTCCTCTTCTCGTGTACGCACTAATTCATCAGTCAAGGTGTTTGCTAGTTCTACAACTTCTTCTATAGTTTGAGGTCTAGCTGCCTTGACTACATGCCTAATTTCACTGATTAATCCCCATATGTAACGGGAGATTAATACTGGTTCTGGGGATGCAAGGGTTGGCACTATTCTAGCATATTCTAAGAAAATGGTAGTATAACCCTTACTATCCACTCCAGTCATTCTAAGGTTTAAGAATTTATTTGCTATCTGTTTGTCACACCCTGACTTTTGGCGGAAGCGTGATTTGGTGTGACTTGCTTAATATCAATGCATTCAATCATAACAACAACTATATGATAAAATCGAAGATGTTCATCCATTAAATAAGTTTTAAAAACCTAACAACAACATTGTTTTAAAACATACAATTCTAATTCGAGTACAAACCATGCAACTTGTTTTTAGAGTTCACAAGGACTCGACAAAAGACATTAAATAAAACCAGGTTTTGGGAGATGTGTCTCGTCCAGGATAAGACACACTAACCAAACCCTAAGACCATGGATGACATCTTTTATTCTCAAACAACACTTGGAACTTCCGAACGCCCGCCAGATCCACATTTAATTCCCTGAAATACATGTAGTTTAAAAACATCAACATAAGTTGAGCGAGTTCATGAGTGTTTGAATAAGCCTTTGAAGTCGTTATAAAAATGTATGTATATTTGTAAAACCCCGGTATGAAAGCAACAAGGAAAACAGATCATTAATGGTTTGCAAGGCCATTAATATGTGTGACGTGATGCAGGAAGACTCAAACCTAGCAAATTTGTCTCCGGCAATAAGACATAGTCACCTCATGGGCCACCCTGGTCCACACGGGTGTGGGCTCGCTACACCCAAATAGATCTATCACTCATGTCCCTCGGTCCTACAAAGAGGATTGATGGCCTTAAGCGTCGTACCCACCACTCACATGATCTAGCAGTACCCTTCCTTTGCTAACCATACCACGTATAAACGTTTGTAAACAGATTGTAACATGTACTTCACCCCCGAAGTTATAAAACTGAAAACAGTTAAAGAAAAGGGGAAACATGAACTCACAGTCTTGCGTCTTCGAATCTAACTCAAGCTTCGCCTAGTGTACACGACTACCTACAACGTACTATGATCTATTAGACGAGTGGGTCGTGCCTTGACTTAGTATTAATTAGTGTCTTTGAGTTACATTCTTTGTGTCTTCAATATTATTCCAATTTATATAATTATTTGTTAAAATAATAAATATTTTAACTTAAATTATATTTACTAAAATTTGGAATAATTGTTAAAATAATATATTTTAACATAATACTTTTCAAGTATTTATACTTGTATTTCCTTCCTAAGGATGAGGGTGTCTTATAGTTGTATATTTTTGCCATGTATTTGGGGTCGTATTCGGAGTGTATTTATACGTACGAGAATACGTATCTTTATTGTATTCATTAAGTATTCTTATCTTTAATTTCGTATTAGTTTTTCCGGAATATTATCATTAATAAAAGTTTACCAATATATATTTCCAAAATATATATTTCAATAAATATTACTTAGAAAAATTATTTATAATTTTCCTTTGGGCAAAAATATTTGTATTTTAATACAAGTTCCAGAAATAATATATTTTCAAGTCTTAACTTGGAAAATATATTTATATATATGTTTATTTTTCTCCAAAATAATATATTCCATTTTTGTTTGAGAAAATATATATATTTCTTCCAAAAATAATATATCTTCTAATATTTTCAAGAAAATACATATCTTGATTCACCCAAAAATAATATATTTTCTTTTTGTCCAAAATATGATATAACTTTGTAATAATTGTAAAAATCATATTTTTATTCACTTGGTGTCCAAAATATTATTTGCCAAAATATACATATGAATATTATTTCCGGAGTATTTTGTAAGTTATATTCCTTAGTTCGGTTTCACCAATATTTTGTGTATAACTTGTATATTCATATTCTTGGAAATTTGGTAATAATTTGGATTGTAATTTTTGGTATTTTGATGAGTTATATTATTTCATTTCCTAAAATAATATAACTAATACACAAAGTATACAAACAATCACACACATGGTGACTTCTAAATATATATCTCCTAAATAAATATTTAGTCACTTTTATTTATAAAAACCAACTTCCAATATTTATATTTTTGTAACAAAAAATTATGGCAAACTTTATGTGAAAATCCATGGTTTAAAATACACTTGTAAATATTTGTTTAGAAATATTTTTCTAAGTGTTTAATTTTTAGAAAATTTTTGTCATAGTTTCCCCTAAAAATGGAGGTTTCCATACCATCAAGGTATATCATTTTCTTTTGTAAAATCAACACAATCAATTCACAATCAACAATAAACAATCTTTACTTGCCAATTTTGCCAAAAACAAGTATAATCTACTACTTCATGAACTTGAAATTTCACAAAAAATTGTAGTAACTTACTAGTGTTCTTAGTAAGCCTTGTTATCCTTTAAAGTGTGATTTATTCTTTAAAAATTTCATTTTTAAAGAAAGTAGAAGTTTACAACTTATATTCATGTTTTCTAAAAATGTTTCTTCTTTGATCTTTCTTGTTACATAAGTGTTTCTACACTTATTTAACCTTTAAAAATAGGGTTTGTTTATGTAAGAACCAAGATCAAGTAAATCTTGTGTTTTTAACTTGGTTCCTTTGAAAAACTATCCATGAAGTTTTAGATCTACAAGTATTACAACTTACTTTGATCATTATTTTTCAAGAAAACCACATGTTCTTTCAAGTTCATGTTTCTTATGAGGATGATCTATGATCCTACAACATTTCCATCCTCTCATCTTGCTAGATTATGTTTTTAATCATGATCTAGCAAGATCATATGATGATCTACATCAACTACATGAATAAACAACAATCAACAAGCAAATCAACATATAAACAACTTAGTTTCTTCATTATTCAAGCTTATGTTCAAGTTTTATTCTTGTGATTCTTAGTGTTTTTCATGATTATCATTATGTAATATCTTTTAACCACTTGAAATAGATGTAAAATAGCAAGATCAAAGTTCTTACCACTAGCTCAAGGCTAGGGATGATCAAGTGAAGTTAAGTGATGGATAAAAGCAAATGAAAGAGGTCCTTGATCTTCCGAAAGCTCCTAGCTTCCTTATGCACCTTCTATCACACTTGTATATGATTGGAATAGATGTAGGATGGGTGAATGATGGTGAGTGTGTGTGTGTTGGGGTCGGCCGATAGCACAAGGGGGAAGAAGGGAAAGAGTGTGTGTTCTAATGTGTGAAGGAAATGAAGTTATGATTCATAAGGTTATACTTATAACCAAAATCAAGTGCTTAACCCATGGTTCTTATGTTCTCAAAGGGGAAACAAGATCTATTAATAAATTGGAAGAAAATCACAAGTGGGTCCCATAGTTGGGCCGTCCATAGGTGGGGGTGGGGGGTAGTAGGCTAGGTTTAAACTAAACTAGTTACATTATGGTAAAAATCCAAGTATTAGTTAGATGATTTAGTTACTAGATATTTTATGAGGTGTTATGATGTTCGGGGACCATAACTAGCTTGGTAATGTTAAAACAGTGCTTCTAGTGAAAATTTAGTGTTTCGGGTAGTGTCCGGTTGTTCGGTTGGTTACTGGTTCGTTAAGGTGCTAAATTATGTAGTTTAGTGTGTTTTATGTTACCTTTTATGACAGTTTTGATTTCCGACACTTAGGAAAGCATTCAGGACCATTTAAGCATATTTCTGAATGATATTAGATTGTTTAAATGCTGATTTTTGCTGAATTCAGCTCTTTAGGTGAGTTTTAGCCACTTTCCGGCACTTAAACTATCTCTAGGAAGGCAGTTTTATGATCCTTACTTTCCTACACACTATACTAGTGTAATACTTAGTTTCTGGCCCATTCTAGGTCTCAATACAACGTCTGTCTATTTACTGAACTCCGTCAGCATTCTCCTGATTTGTCTGATAACTGTGCTAACTGTATTTAATGCATCAAATAAAATTCTCATGCAATAATGATATGACATTAAGCAATATAGGATGCACATGTATGTATATAGCAATAATCAGAAAACAATTCAGATCATTAGTTGTAATCCAGCACAGTTATTAAGCACTAATCATGGTTTAATAGTTGTACGGATATTTGGAATTTTGACAGTTGTCACATTCTCCCCCTGTTAAGAAAATTTCGTCCCGAAATTTTAAGCCTTACTACTAGCAGCAGGGGAGTTAGGGAATAAATGAGGGTATTTAGCTTTCATTCGGTCCTCGCGCTCCCAAGTGAATTCTGGGCCGTGACATGCGTTCCATCGAACCTTGACGAGTTTAACACTACTCCTCTGAGTCTTGTTAATCTTCTAATCAGTAACCTCCACGGGTTCTTCGGTAAAGTGGAGTGTGTCGTCAATGTGAACTTCATCAGCAGGGATAACCACGGTTTCCTGCGTTGGACTCTTCTTCAGATTAGATACATGGAATGTATCATGAACGCCATTAAGTTCTACCGGTAGCTCCAACTTGTAAGCTACAGGGCCAATCCTTTCCAGGATTTTGAACGGTCCGATAAATTGTGGGTTTAACTTTCCACGCTTCCCAAAGCGTGCCACACCTTTCCAAGGTGAGACTTTTAACAGAACCATATCTCCCACTTCAAATTCCAAAGGTTTCCTTCTTTGGTCCGCATAGCTCTTTTGTCGATCACGAGCCGCCTTGATGCGTTCTCGGATCTGCATGATCTTATCTGTCGTCTCCTGGACCAATTCGGGACCAACCAGCTGTCTAGTGCATCTGCCCAACATAGCAGTGATCGACAATTTCGTTCGTAGAGAGATTCGAACAGTGCAGCTTGAATGCTTGTATGGTAGCTGTTATCATAAGTGAACTCAACCAAAGGCAGGTGAGTGTCCATTATGCAAGCTCGTAACATATCTTCAAGCGTCTGAATCGTTCTCTCACTTTGGCCGTCTGTCTGTGGATGAAATGTTGTGCTGAGATTCAACTGAGAACCAAATGCTTCTTGGAAAGATTGCCAAATTCTTGACATAAATATTCCGTCTCTATCAGATATAATTGAGATAGGCACTCCATGACGTGCGACTATCTCCCTTAGGTATAGCTCAGCTAGCTTACCAGTGTTATCCTTCTCTGTGATTGGCAAAAAGTGCGCAGACTTTATCAGACGGTCCACGATTACCCAAATCGAATCATGACCTCTGGGAGTCTTTGGCAACTTTGTTACGAAATCCATTGAGATCTGTTCCCACTTCCACACGGGTATCTCACTTTGTTGTAAAAGACCTGAAGGCTACTGATACTCGACCTTTACTTTGGCGCAAGTCAAACATTTTCCAACTTAAGTAGCAACATCGCCCTTCAGTCTTGGCCACCAATAATAATCCTTTAAATCTTGGTACATCTTGTCCGATCCTGGGTGAATCGAGTACCTTGATTTATGAGCTTCATCAAAGATCACATCTCTAAGACCACCAAAGAGGGGAACCCAAATTCGTCCCATAAAACACAAGGTTCCTTCCGTGTTAGGTGCCAACTTTTTCTCCATCCCACGGAGATATTCAGCCTTTAGATTTTCTTTCTCAAGAGCTTCTCTCTATGTAGCACGAATGCGCAATGAGAGATCTGTCTGAATGATCATCTCTAAAGCCCTAGCCCTTATGGGCTTAATCCTCTCTTTCCAACTTAAGGCGTCTGCTATCACATTCACCTTTCCTGGGTGATATTTGATTTCGCAATCATAATCATTTAACAACTCAACCCAACGTCGCTGTCTCATATTAAGCTCTTTCTGATCGAATATATGTTGTAGGCTCTTGTGATCTGTAAATATTGTACAGCGAGTACCATAGAGATAATGTCGCCAAATCTTCAAAGCAAACACCACTGCGCCTAATTCCAAATCATGCGTGGTGTAGTTCTTCTCATGAACCTTCAATTGGCGCGAAGCATAAGCGATAACCTTCTGTCGCTGCATTAGCACGCAACCCAATCCCTGACGTGAGGCGTCACAGTATACCACGAAGTCGTCGGTGCCTTCGGGTAGGGATAAAATAGGTGCATCGCAAAACTTGTTCTTAAGCAGCTGAAAAGCTTCCTCTTGTTTATCTCCCCATTCATACTTCTTATCCTTCTGAGTAAGGGAGGTCAGCGGTTGAGCGATTTTAGAAAAATCCTCAATGAATCTACGATAGTATCCTGCTAAGCCTAGAAACTGTCGGATCTCGGTTGGTGTCTTCGAAGTTTCCCAATTCTTAATCGCCTAGATCTTGGTGGGATCCACATGGATTCCATCTTCATTCACTACATGACCAAGGAACTGTACCTCACGCAACCGGAACTCGCACTTCGAGAACTTAGCATACAGTTTCTCCTTCTTGAGCAACTCTAAAATGGCTCTAAGTTGTTGCTCATGCTCTTCCTTTGTCCGCGAATAAAACAAGATATCATCGATAAACACAATCATGAATTTATCGAGATATGGTTTACAAACTCGGTTCATCAAGTCCATAAATACTGCTGGCGGGTTGGTAAGACCAAACGGCATTACTAGAAACTCATAATGTCCATAACGAGTTCTAAAGGCAGTCTTCGGTATACTCTCTTCTTGTATCCGCAGTTGGTGATAACCTGATCGAAGATCGATCTTGGAGTAGTAACTCGAACCTTGAAGTTGATCGAAGAGATCATCAATCCTCGACAAAGGATACCGATTTTTGATGGTCAACTTGTTTAGCTCTCGGTAGTCAATGCACATGCGAAAACTACTGTCCTTCTTCTTGACAAACAGAACTGGAGCTCCCCAAGGCGAGAAGCTTGGTCTAATGAATCCCTTGTCCAAAAGCTCCTGGAGCTGTGTCGACAACTCTTGCATCTCGGAAGGCGCAAGTCGATAAGGTGCCTTGGCTACAGGCACGGCGCCTGGAACCAAGTCAATATGGAACTCGACTTGTCGTTGCGGCGGCAATCCTGGCAAGTCTTCGGGGAAGACTTCAGGATATTCCCTTACCACAGGGATATCTTCCAGCTTCGGCTATTCGGCTTCTTTATCCACAATGTGAGCCAAAAAGGAAACACATCCTTTCCGCATAAACTTTCGTGCCTTCAAGCAACTGATAATCCTTAGAGGCGTATCATGCTTTTCTCCGTGCACTACTATCGTCTCTTCATTCGCCATCGGGATGCGAATGATCTTCTCATGACATACGATCTCAGCTCGGTTACTCGATAACCAATCCATTCCAACTACCACGTCAAAGCTTCCCAACTCAACTGGTAGAAGATCGAGCGTAAACTCACGCTCTCCAAGCTCTATCACACAACCTCTAATTACTTCGTTTGCTTCTACTAGCTTTCCATTAGCTAGTTCTATTGAATACGGGATATCTAACTTACTGGCAACTAACCCAAGTATATCCTTAAATTCTAGGGATATGAAGCTATAATCGGCACCAGTATCAAATAGCACAGATGCAAAGTGTTAGTTGATATGGAACGTACCAGTGACTATGTTCGGATCTTGACGAGCTTCCCAAGCTCCAATGTTGAAAACTCTTCCTTGGGCTTGATTATCCTTCGGGCAATCTCGCTTGAAATGCCCAACATCTCCGCAACTAAAGCATCCTTGTCTGTTTCCAGTACCGCCCTGATTGTTGTTGGCTCCACGGTTTCTGCTACCAATTTGATTTCCAGAACCACCACAATTTCCATTACCGCCATTTCCTCCTTGGTTGCGGTTTCCATAACCGTTTCCACCACGGTTTCCATTGCCATTGCCATTACTTCTCTGACCACCATTCCCACGACCATTACCAGCCCAACACGTCTCCTTTGAATGACCATTCTTTCCACAGTTTTCACACTTCCTAAACCTACACTGGCCGGCATGATGGAACTGGCACACATCACACTTGGGCAGGGTGCCCATGAATCCTTTCCCTTTGCCTTCAGCAGTAGCAACACCAGTCCTGACCTCGGCTGGTGGGTTAGTATCTCTTTTCTTGTTACCACTGTTGTTGTTTCCTTGGGTACCCTTCTTGAAATTCGAGAACTTCCTCTTGTTCTCTCCTGATGACTCGACGTGAGTCTCCTTCTTCTTTCCCTCAGAGATTGAAAACTTGTTCAATCTGATCGCTTCTTCGGTCAGTGCCACGCTCAAATCGATAGCTTTGGTGATCGTTGGAGGCTTGGAAGTAGTCACCTTGCTCATAATTTGGGGTGCCAATCCCTAAATGAAGCATTCAACTAGCTTGAATTCTGGCTCTACCATGTAGGGGACAACACGAGACAGGTCATGGAATCTCTGTACATACTCAACAATCTTAGGTCCATCCATTTTCAGATTCCAGAACTCGGTTTCCAACTTCTGAATCTTAGCTCTTTAATAATACTTCTTGCGCATCAGCTCTTTCATCTCATCCCAAGTCATACCATACACTGCTTCCTCACCTAGAGTCTGAACCTGAAGGTTCCACCATGACAGAGCTCCGTCTAGGAATAGTCTAGAAATGTAGGTGACTTGATGCTCCGGCGCACACTTGCTCATCCGCAACACAGAATCCGTCTTCTCAGCCCATCTTACGAAAGCTAGGGCGCCTCCAGTGCCGTGAAAGTTCAAAGGCTTGCAGTCAAGGAACTGCTTGTAAGTACAGCCTGTACAGGCAACATCATTCACAGAAAGCATTAGCAAACGCACATGGAAATGTCCAAACGTATTGTAATGTGTCTTAGGTGACTTAAACATTACCGTGAGGTAGGTTATTTCCTGAGGTACCTCCGCTGTGTTCAGAGAGCAAGGCCTCATGTTGTGCAATTGCCTGTGAAATCCGTTCTTGCAGTTCTGTCTCTGTTGTGGGCAACTGAGTATTCCTTCGAGGAGGCATCTTCTAAAAGAAGATTGTATAAGTCAGGTCTTAATTAAGACTCAAGCACATAAGCAGTTATTATACAAATAAGACCTAGGGGGTGTATATACATAGGTATATAAGTAATTATCATAGCAAGCCATCATATATCATCACAATCATAACACAAAACATGTAATTTTAACAACGTATTTAATGAGAACATGATGATTGAGCTTTCATTAATCATCGACCACAAGTATTGTTACATGTTTTACAAAAGTATCGTATCAAAAGGAACACAGGGTCACACTACCCTTGTCCAACAAGTCTATTAGTCTACAAAAATCATACAGTCAAAAGGTAGTCTCCAAAAGACTTCACTAGCTAGGCTCAATAGTGGTGCTCTCATCAAAAGCAAAGCTACTTACATAAAACCAAAAACCAACTATGCTGATGGTGGTGGAGGAGGAGGTGGAGGAACAAAAAACAAGCTGCACACATGCGCGAGCTCCTCCTCAAGCTGATAAACGTGACGCAACAGATAACTGATCTGCTGCTCAACGGTCGGAAATTGAGTATCAAACTCCAGAAATGGAGTAAGCGGTGCAGGAGGATGTGAAAACGATGACGGTGATGAACGAGGGGGAACAAAAGATGGCTAATAAGGACATGGTAAAGGACGCGGTGTTATCTCAAGCTCCAAAATCCTACGACTCATAATCTCGAACTGAAGCTGAAGTGATAAAAGTAACTCATCCCGTGTATAGCCTGCAAAGTGCGATGGATGGTAGGGATCAGAAATCGGCATACTGTACAGTGGGAACCATCGAAATGACTCATCAAGTGGTGAAGAAGTAAAATGAGCAAAGGGTGCAGACTGAGGTATATGGGGAAAAGCTGCTGAAACATGAGGGTCATGGCTAGGCTGCTGGCCAGAAGTGCCTTCCCCTGGATGGGGTGCGGTTATTTCCTGCAAGAAAACAATAGGGAGAGCAACACGGTGAACATCAGACTCCACTGGGTGAAAAGGAGCAACATCAGCATGTGCGGGTGCAAGTGGAGGAGTGACTGGCTCAATAACAGGAGGGTCAGCAGGTGCAGGAATTGGATCAGGTATGAGGGGTGCAATGTCAGGTATGCCAAAAGGAATAGGGTCATGATCAGGCAAAGGCTCCGGGGCAGGTATCGGCTCAGGATCAGCAGGTGCATCAACAGGGACAAAATCGGGCTCAAGTCCAGGCTCAAGCTCGTGTGGAGGAGATGGTGCAGCCGACATGGCTGTATCATCATCAGAATCAGTGGCATAACGTCGCAATCCAACAACCTGTAAAGCGGAAGAAGACACAGACTCAAAGGAATCTGGGACAGAGTGTAAACTAGAATCAGAAGAAATCTCAATAACGGGGATCTCAGGAAGTGGACTAGCAACAACGTCCTCATCTAGCTCTCCGTCGCCATGAGCGTCATTGGGAGGACCATCAACAAACAGATTGAAATCATCGTCAAAAAGATCATCAAAAGGAAAATCCTCAGGTGGAATAACCATGAGGGGGACGGGAGCGAGGATCGGTGCCACGATATGCTCACCATCGGGGTGACCGATGATAAGATGATCGTGAACTGGAATGGGAATAACGAAAGGATCCTCGTCTGGAATACCATCAACAAGAAGTAAGTCAACTCCAAAATCAGGCAACGCAAACGGCTGAAAGTCGTCATCGTCGTCTGACATCATCTCTGGGTCACTCTCAGTATCTGAGGTAAAGATCTCTGGCTCACTCGCACTAGAGTCAGTAGCCATGGGGTCATGGTCGTCGGACAATCCACTCTCGGATGATGACATAGTGTTTGTAACAAAACAATCACAATATATGCACATATTTAACCACTAACACTTAGCATGCAAACAAAACAATGTAATCATGTATTCTTATCATCCCTCACAAATCTTTCTATCCTTCCTAGTCTCCCAGACTAGACCACCTAGTCTCCCAGACTCGACCACAAATGCAACCTTACTATCGTGCTTTGTGCCTTTTCCTTTGTAAAAATGTTTGTTTCCTGGATCTGGGCGTTTCGTGTATGCAATGAAAACATGCTGTAAAAATATTTTCGTGAGAGCCCTAAGGATTGTAGTCTAGACTCGAGAGGGAATCCTAGTTCGCTACAATCGAAGCTCTGATACCGAACTGTCACACCCTGACTTTTTGCGGAAGCGTGATTTGGTGTGACTTGCTTAATATCAATGCATTCAATCATAACAACAACTATATGATAAAATCGAAGATGTTCATCCATTAAATAAGTTTTAAAAACCTAACAACAACATTGTTTTAAAACATAGAATTCTAATTCGAGTACAAACCATGCAACTTGTTTTTAGTGTTCACAAGGACTCGACAAAAGACATTAAATAAAACCAGGTTTTGGGAGATGTGCCTCGTCAAGGATAAGACACACTAACCAAACCCTAAGACCATGGATGACATCTTTTATTCTCAAACAACACCTGGAACTTCCGAATGCCCGCCAGATCCACATTTAATTCCCTGAAATACATGTAGTTTAAAAACATCAACAAAAGTTGATCGAGTTCATGAGTGTTTGAATAAGCCTTTCAAGTCGTTATAAAAATGTATGTATATTTGTAAAACCCTGGTATGAAAGCAACAAGGAAAACAGATCATTAATGGTTTGCAAGGCCATTAATATGTGTGACGTGATGCAGGAAGACTCAAACCTAGCAAATTTGTCTCCAGCAATAAGACATAGTCACCTCACGGGCCACCCTGGTCCACACGGGTGTGGGCTCGCTACACCCAAATAGATCTATCACTCATGTCCCTCGGTCCAACAAAGAGGATTGATGGCCTTAAGCGTCGTACCCACCACTCACATGATCTAGCAGTACCCTTCCTTAGCTAACCATACCACGTATAAACGTTTGTAAACAGATTGTAACATGTACTTCACCCCCGAAGTTATAAAACCGAAAACAGTTAAAGAAAAGGGGGAACATGAACTCACAGTATTGCGTCTTCGAATCACAGTAACTCAAGCTTCGCCTAGCGTACACGACTACCTATAACGTACTATGATCTATTAGACGAGCGGGTCGTGCCTTGACTTAATATTAATTAGTGTCTTTGAGTTACGTTCTTTGTGTCTTCAATATTATTCCAAGTTATATAATTATTTGTTAAAATAATAAATATTTTAACTTAAATTATATTTACTAAATTTTGGAATAATTGTTAAAACATTATATTTTAACTTAACACTTTTCAAGTATTTATACTTGTATTTCCTTCCCAAGGATGGGGGTATCTTATACTTGTATATTTTTGCCATGTATTTAGGGTCGTATTCGGAGTGTATTTATACTTACGAGAATACGTATCTTTATTGTATTCATTAAGTATTCTTATACTTAATTTCGTATTATTTTTTCCGGAATATTATCTTTAATAAAAGTTTACCAATATATATTTCCAAAATATATATTTCAATAAATAATACTTAGAAAAATTATTTATAATTTTCCTTTGGACAAAAATATTTGTATTTTCATACAAGTTCCAGAAATAATATATTTTCAAGTCTTAACTTGGAAAGTATATTTATATATATGTTTATTTTTCTCCAAAATAATATATTCCGTTTTTGTTTGAGAAAATATATATATTTCTTCCAAAAATAATATATCTTCTAATATTTCCAAGAAAATACATATCTTTATTCACCCAAAAATAATATATTTTCTTTTTGTCCAAAATATGATATAACTTTGTAATAATTGTAAAAATCATATTTTTATTCACTTGGTGTCCAAAATATTATTTGCCAAAATATACATATGAATATTATTTCCGGAGTATTTTGTAAGTTATATTCCTTAGTTCAGTTTCACCAATATTTTGTGTGTAACTTGTATATTCATATTCTTGGAATTTTGGTAATAATTTGGATAGTAATTTTTGGTATTTTGATGAGTTATATTATTTCATGTCCTAAAATAATATAACTAATACACAAAGTATACAAACAATCACACCCATGGTGACTTCTAAATATATATCTCGTAAATACATATTTAGTCACTTTTATTTATGAAAATCAACCTCCAATATTTATATTTTTGTAACAAAAAATTATGGCAAATTTTATGTGAAAATCCATGGTTTAAAATACACTTGTAAATATTTGTTTGGAAATATTTTTCTAAGTGTTTAATTTTTAGAAAATTTTTGCCATAGTTGATGTGCACAAAATGCAACATATAAATTACATCAATTGTGGCATAAAACTAACCCTTTTTAGTACTAATGTTGGAAAAAGTGTGTTTTTGTCTTCCTTTTGTATTTTCAGGATTGAATGAGCTCAAATGAAAAAAAGAAGCAAAAAGGCAGCTAAATCTAACATAAATACAAGAAAAGGAACAAACGTGGCATGCTCGGCCTCCCCGACAGCATCTTCCCAAGCAAAACAAGAGAACAGAAGGCTGAACACGCCCCGTGCTCAATGAGCACGGGGGCGTGCCCAACTGTCAGCAGAAAAGACAAAGCTGTAGAAGCTTCTATCACCCACCACGGGGGCGTGCCCAGCGGACACGGGGCCGTGGTCAACTCTAAGATTCGCAGAATCTGGGGAAATCTTGATAGTACAGATACGCTTCTGCACATGGGGCATGCCCAGCGGACACGGGGGCGTGGTCAACTAATGCAGACAAACTGCAATTAATGAAGAAAGAGAAGGAAAGTGGACACGGGGCCGTGCCCAATGGACACGGGGCCGTGCCCGAGCCTCTGTTCAGCCTATAAATAAGGGTGCTTGGCTCATTTGCAAACCATCCCTTGGCACACCACCTCTCTCACACTTCACCCACCATCACAATACCATCATCCATCGTCCATCGTAGAGTGTGTGAGTCGTCTCGGGATCCAAGATTGATTGTAAGAGTTCTTGACAATCAAAGGCCATGTTTGCCTAAGTCTCTTACATCACTTGGTGAAGACAAGTGTCTAGTGTAATACTTTTTATTTTTAATCTTTTCGCACTTTTTACTTGGTTATGTATTAATGACTTTAATAACTAGTTTCTTATGTTGAAGGCGATTCTTCCTTATCGTTTGTCCGTGGTGTCTTGGCAGTATTTTACTGTCTATATAAAATAAAAGATTTTCACCATTCATATCTCCACGGTCTATATGGAGATATGTTGGCTACCTGGTCGGGGGTTAAGGGAACGGTTTGGTAAGAGTCTTGCCTTGTTCGGTGTATAGATCCTGCAAGGACCTGGGTCAAATTTAGTAGGACCTCCTTCAATACCCACCGGTATTGGATGGCGGGGGTCCAAACTCTTTGACCCCCTCATATGTAAGCTACTATACTTTAACCCGATTACTTAGGACTGTATCCCTGCTGACTCAGACTACTTAGCTGAGGGTAACTTCACCTTCAAAAGAGGGGCCTACCATAATATGCATTAATAACTTAATTAATTATCTTTCAATAATTCGACCCTTTAGGATTGTATCCTTGCTGACTCAAACTACTGGGTTGAGGGTAACGTCACCTTCAAAAGAGGGGCCTAGTACAATAACTAAGATAATCTCTTAAAAAGTGCAAAAGTGCGGAAATAATCAAAGGTTACACTAAACACGAGTTGGAGCCAAGTGATTCATCTTGTCTATCTGTTTTTACTTTTATTTTATTTTTCAGCATTTTAGTTAGTTTTATTTTTCTTATTTAAAAACATTTTTCTAACTTTTGATTTGATTACGGGGCCGTGCTGCATATTTTTCATAAAACACCCAGATACAGAGCCTGAACACGGGGCCGTGCTCACTGAACACGCCCCCGTGCTCAACGAAACCAGCAACTTCAATTAAAACGCCCAGATACAGATTCTGTACACGGGGCTGTGTCCACTGAACTCGGGGCCGTGTCCAGCCTCTGTTTCCGTCTTTATTTTTGTTTTCTAGTCTCGAAATTCTGTTGTGGTCTGCTGAGTGATTCTTATGGATCAATACTCAGGAGGTTACAACTACACCTATGAGGAGGATGATTATAGGGAAAACTATTGCACCAATTGCGGTAACACTCACTCGGTTCAATATTGTAACTTATTTCAACCATCCACTTCATACACCTACTATAAGGAGCCCAGGTACGAGCCATCAACTTCATACACATCCTATGAAGACCAAAGGTATGAACCTTCTCCCTCATACTCATATTTTGAAGAACCAAGGTATGAGCCTTCATACTCATACTTGGGGGAACCACAATATGAGCCACCACCTTCATATGCTTATGATGAGGAACCATGGCGTGAACAACCCACCTCATATGAGTATTATGAAGAACAAAATTAAGACCCTTATCCATCATATACTTACAATGAAGAACAATGGTATGAATCATCTACTTCCTATGAGTATTATGAGGAACAAAGGATCGAACATCTGGATCCAAGCTTTGAAAATCCCGATCCTTACTCTATCGCCGAAGTGACCGATAGGATATTAGAACACCTTAAAACTATCGAGCGCTACATAAAAGAATCTCGCGCAAGGGAAGAGGAGTCCCGCGCAAGAGAAGAATTAAATAAAGAAGAGATAGTTGAAAGTGTAGAAATGGAAGAACAAATAAGTGAAAAACCGACACATGAGTTAAACAACGAAAAAGGTGAGTCCGTTAATGTTAAAATTCAAAAAGAGTCTAATTTTGAAGAAATTAATCTCTTGTCACCTTCTTTTGAAAATCATTGTTTAGTTCCCACTCATGCTAAGTTTTTAAAAGAGTTAAACACTAACACTAAAATTGACGAAACGGTAATCATTAAGTTAACTAATGATCAAACCTCGCTAATAAAAGAAGACCCATTTGAAATCAACATTACACCGGTTCCATGTTTTTTTTCAAATTTCATTTATTAGTAATGTCACAATCGATAAAGATCTTTGTGTTAACATAATGCCCAACTACATTTTTGAAAAATTAAGTATTAGTGATTTTTCTCCACTTCAAATACCCATTTTTCTATCTAATCGGAAAGTAAAAAAATCAATCGGTGTAGTTGAGGATGTCTTGGTTCAAACAAATCAAATGGTAATCCCAACCGACTTTGTCATCCTCGATGACGCTCCTCTAGTGTTGGGACGACCCTTTGTAAAAACCCACGAAGCATTGAAAAACCAGAAGTACAACAATCTATCTATTCAATTAGGGGCATTTAAAAAGAGTGTCGATCTTGAGCGATCAATGAAATATCCATTCGGCAATAATGACCCCCTAATTGAAGATGAAGATGAACTCCCCGAAAGATTGACCACTTTGTTGAAGAAGAGGTCTCCATAGAACAAACTTTCAAAGTTCTTGATCAAAATGAGCAACCAAATAAGGAGTCTCCTAAAGACCCACCTATTGAGCTCGAAGAACTTCAAAAAGGTTTGGAATATGCTTTTCTAGACAAAGATGGTAAATCACCTGTAATTATTTCATCTAAATTAGGTAGTTTAGAAAAAGAAAAATTAATTAATCTTTTGAAAAAAAAACACAAAAATGCGATCGCTTGGAAGCTTGTAGACATTAAAGGAACAAGTCCTTCCATGTGCACACACAAAATTTTAATGAACGATGACTACAAATCGGTAATACAACCACAACGTCGAGTAAATCCAAATGTTCAAGAAGTGGTTAAAAACGAAGTCACCAAATTACTTGACGCCGGACTTATTTACTCTATCTCCGATAGTCCTTGGGTAAGTCCCGTCCAAGTAGTTCCAAAGAAAAGGAGGTATGAAGATAATAACTAACGAAAAGAATGAATTAATACCAACGAGAACCGTCACAGGATGGAGAGTATGTATAGATTATAGACGATTAAATGAAGCAACAAGGAAAGATCACTTTCCTTTGCCCTTCATTGATCAAATGTTAGAAAGATTATCCGGTCATAAATTTTATTGTTTCTTTGATGGTTTTTCAGGTTACTTTCAAATCCCGATAGCACCCGAAGACCAAGAAAAGACAACCTTCACATGCCCCTATGGAACTTTTGCTTATCGACGCATGCCATTTGGTCTATGTAATGCCCCTGCAACCTTCCAACGTTGCATGATAGCCATCTTCCATGACATGATAGAAAAGACAATGGAAGTCTTCATGGACGACTTTTCTATCTTTGGGGATTCATACGACCAATGCATTGATAACCTTGAACGAATGCTATCCCGATGTGAGGAAACTAACCTCACCCTTAATTGGGAAAAATGCCATTTCATGGTAACGGAGGGAATAGTACTCGGTCATAAAATCTCAAGCGAAGGAATGGAGGTTGATCGAGCCAAAATAGACACTATTTCTCGATTACCACCCCATCCTCCGTTAGAGCTATCAGAAGTTTTCTAGGGCATGCCGGATTTTATAGGCGGTTTATCAAAGACTTTTCTAAAATTTCAAGGCCTCTAACAAAATTACTTGAAAAAGATGCCCCTTTCATCTTTGACAAGGATTGCAATCAAGCATTTCTAACCCTAAAGGAAATGCTAGTCAATGCACCTATCATGATAGCGCCTGATTGGAAATTTCCTTTCGAAATCATGTGTGATGCAAATGACTTTGCAGTCGGAGCTGTCTTGGGACAAAGAAAAGAAAAGTACTTTCACCCAATTTATTATGCTAGTAAAACACTTAACGATGCACAAGAAAATTACACGACAACTGAAAAAGAATTACTAGCTGTGGTATTTGCTTTTGATAAATTTCGTTCTTATCTGATTCTTTCTAAAACAATAGTCTATACAGATCATGCAGCCATTCGATATCTCTTCAAAAAGTAGGACGCAAAACCACGTTTGATTCGGTGGATTTTACTCCTCCAAGAATTTGATATTGAAATCAAAGGCAAAAGAGGAGCAGAAAACACCGCAGCGGATCATCTTTCACGCTTAGAAGACCCAGCTTTGGAGGCGACCAGGGACGAGCAAATCAACGAAAAATTTCCAACAGAGTCCCTAGAAATGGTGGAATACAGAGAAGAGCCATGGTACGCCGACTATGCTAACTACCTAGCTAGCAGTATAGTCGCAAAAGGTTGGCCACATCATCAAAGAAAGAAATTCTTTGCTGTTGTAAAACACTATTTTTGGGAAGATCCTTATCTTTTCAAAATGTGTGCCGACCAACTCATCCGACGGTGCGTACATGGTCGCGAGGCACGAAGAATTCTCCGCCATTGTCATGAAGGTCCATACGGAGGACACCATGGTGCAACTAGTACCGCATGAAAGGTATTTGATTCAGGATTTTATTGGCCAACCATTTACAAAGACGCCCAAAGTCTTGTCAAGACATGTGACGCTTGCCAAAGAACAGGTAATATTTCTTCCAAAAACGAAATGCCGCAAAATGGCATTCTTGTTTGTGAAATTTTTGATGCGTGGGGACTCGACTTTATGGGACCTTTCCCACCGTCAAAAGGAAACAAATATATACTTGTGGCAGCAGATTACTTGTCTAAATGGGCCGAGGCCGAGGCACTTCCAACAAATGATGGAAGAGTCGTGGTAAGATTTCTGAAAAAATTATTCTCTCGTTTTGGAACACCTAAAGCATTAATAAGTGATAGAGGTACCCATTTTGTAATCATCAACTTGAATTTTTTTTAACAAGATATGGGGTCTATCATCGGGTCTCAACAGCATATCACCCTCAAACAAACGGACAATCCGAAGTGACTAATAGAGGTTTAAAACGAATACTTGAAAAAACCGTAGGGTTAAATAAAAAGGAATGGGCCGATAAATTAGATGATGCTTTATGGGCTTTTCGAACTACTTATAAAACAACAATAGGTACAACCCCATATAAGCTCGTCTATGGAAAAAGTTGTCATTTGCCAGTAGAAATAGCTCACAAGGCCTACTGGGCAATTAAAAATGTAAACTTAGATTTAGAATTTGCCGGTAAAAATCAATTTTGTCAATTAAATGAATTAGACGAATTAAGGAATTATGCATACTCAAACTCCGAAATTTATAAGGAAAGAATGAAAAACTTGCATGCCAAACAAATTAAACCTAATGAATTTCGAGTAGGGGATCAAGTTCTATTGTTTAATTCACGACTTCGATTGTTTCCTGGTAAATTAAAGTCTAGGTGGTCAGGACCTTTTTCCATCACCCATATTTTCCCACACGGTGCAATAGAAATTAAATCTCGGAATGGCATTCCATTCAAAGTCAATGGCCAAAGGCTGAAGCTCTATCAAGGATTCATTGAGGATGAAGAGGAAGAAATCTCTCTTCAAACGGTCGAAGAATGAAAGCATCAACATCATACCTTGTAAGTTACGAACGAATGGGTTGACATCTAAATCGGTAAGTCTTCTAACCAAGTTTTTGGGAAACAAGGGGCACTCACACGAGCATTTAAAAAAAATATTTAACTTTGCTCGGCACGAGGCCGTGTCCGCTGGACATGGGGCCGTGTCCGCGCGACTGTCGGGATAAAACCCCTTTTCTCAAACAGTTTCTTCATTCCACACGCCCCGTTTCCCCAAAAACTCTCTGGTTCAGGCGATTTTTCCGCAAAATTCCGACGTCTCCTCTACTTCTAACAACATCAAGGTATGATTCTATCATCATTAGTAGTTAGATTAAGCACTTACATGTAGTTAAAACATCAAAAATTTGGGGAAAATCTAGGGTTCTGGAACTTCATCCAGATCGAACCTCAAATTTTTGCATAAATCTGTTAGCATTAGTTTAGATTAGTGTTATAGGAAGTAAATACACTTGTATTGTTCATAGATTTGCCCGATTTCTCACAAAAACCCCAAACCCTTGTTTTTGAACCGAAAAAGATAAAATCGAAGGGGTAAACGATTTGTTTTGGGAAAAACGGCACTTGGGGTTTCATTTTCAGGGAAAACCGCACCTACTGGACCAAAAATTTTCAAGTTTTCGGGACCGGGTCAAAAAATGAAGGTTTTGAGTAACAGACGTCTGGACACGGGGTCGTGTCGGCTGAACACGGGGTCGTGTCCAGCTAGCTGTTTTCAGTTTTCTCCGAAAATTTCACTGTTTCGTGCTAATTTTTGGTGTATTCTTTCAGATGTCGAAGAAATTCACAAGGTTCAATGCAAATGAGCTCGATGCTAAAGCAAGATACGATGTGCTTCGAACCAGACCGGAGGAATACCCAAGACAAGTGTGCACGGATCTTTTGGGATTAGTGAACCAATGGGACCGCTTCAACAACCTAGTCACCGGGCCGCTGAGAGTTGCCCTCACTACTCGCCTTCGCTCGGTCCACGAATATAATCTGGAATTCTATAGCACATTCGTGTTCAATTCAAGGTGCGACCCATTCGATAATGAAGGGGTAGAATTCCGATATGGGGGGACAAAATACTCGATTTCGATGGCACAGTTTGGGTCGATAGTTGGGTTGTATGCGGAGGAAGATGCGGGTAATGAAGAGAACACTGGAGGGTTACGTGAACTATCAGAAAAAGAACGCCAAGCCGCTTGGGCTCAGATAGGAGATAGGCACTACAACCCAAGCAGCACTAAGAGCACTAGGTTGAGGGACCCTCTTTACCGTTACATTCATAGGGTCCTCACTTACTCTCTTAGCCAAAGACACGATAGCAGTGGCATCGTTGGGTTGAGAGATCTGGTGGTCCTTCATTGCATTCATAACCGCAGAAACCTCGATGTTCCGTATCTCCTGCTCCGCAACAAGCATTTGAACCGGCTTGCTACTCCACCAACCCCTATATTCTTCGGGGGATGGATATACCGTCTCTTCAAGCACTTCGTGAACATGCCCAGGTCCTTCCAAAAGAGCCCATGGTCGGGAAGAGTGGACATACACATTTGCCGCTCCATGAACCTGATTTATGAAACCGAAGACGGGATGGTTAGCTTCCAAAGAGTCCAGGGGCATGCATGGAACCCGCAAGAGGCACTCGTCCTTCACGCTCCACAGTTTCAACAGCCTCCTCAGTACCAGTACCAGCCCCACGGTGATCCGGGCCAATCCTCCTCACAAGGAGGCGGTTTTCCTAACTTCCAAAGTTTGCATGACTTATTGCAGGAAAACCTCATGTGCGCCAGAAACACCTATAACATGGCGAGCAACACGTACACCCGGTTCAGAGCGATTGAGAGAAACATCTCTGACATTCAGGATGACATTGGGAACATCTGGGAGTACATGGCGGGGCACGGAGGAGGATATGGTGATGAGGACGAGGACATGGACTAGGCGGGAGGAGCGGAGTTAGGAGCAGCTGGTTGGTGATCCCACAGGTTAACCCTCTTTTCTTTTGAACAATTTCCGGCCTGCGTGCCGTGTGTTAAACAATTTACTTTCCTTTAACTCTTTTTACTTTCTGCATTTATTTTTCTTTTTAACTTTGTGATGTGGATGTTGAACTATGGTAATTTAGGATGCTTGCTATGGTTTGGTGTAGTGTTTATTGATAAAACAGGTACATACGAGGCTTAGAGTGCTAAATATTAGCACTACTAAAGCCGGGACAGGAAAACCGAAGCCAGAAACCTGTTTTTCACCTTTGCAGATTGTCTACACGGGGTCGTGTCCAGCCAACACGCCCCCGTGCCCATTACCCCAGACCTGCTGTTTGTTTAATCCTGCAGATTATTGCTAGACACGGGGTCATGTCCAGCCGACAGCCCCCGTGTCCACATTCTGTAAGTAATTGTTACTGGCACTCTGACCACAGGGTCGTGTCCATTCGACACGGGGCCGTGTCCAGACGCCCAGTAACACAAATTTTTACTTTTTCACACCTTTTTACACATTTAATCAACCTAAAAACTTATTTTTGGGATACATTGAGGACAATGTGTTTAAGTGTGGGGGGGGGGGGGGGGGGATGCTAAAACCTTGAATCTTGCAAGTCCTAATCACAAGCCTTACACAAAACTCTATTGGTACCGCTAATCACCCCAAATTTTTTTCAAAAGTTTTTCATTTTTTACTTGTCTAGGTTTAATTTGGGAATTTCAAGTTCTAAAAAGGTTATATTTTTTCAAATTTACAACCGATGGCGTCGTGATAAAAAGAACCAACATAAGAAAATTATGAAACGGCATGACAAGCTTAATTAAAATTTGATTATATATACTTGATCACATAAAAACTCATTTCCACAAAAAGTGAGTTTTGAGCCTTTATTGAGCATACAATTATATATCTTTAAACTAAATGCTCATTTTTTTCGTTTCTTGTGTGAATAGCCGCTTGGTTCTTACGACTCTAGAACTTGCCCCGACGATACATTCCCGGTCCTTACCAACTTAAACCCGAGTAAGTAAATGACAGAGGCATTAGGACTAACCCTTTTTATTTCTACACCATTATTTTTCTTTTTTTACCACCTACCCAAAATCCCCCTAGTTAACCCCCTTGAGCCTAAACCTTCTCATTTCATAACCCAAAACAAACACCCTTTCACCCACCAAAACCTTTTTTAACCCTTTGTTTTAGTAACAAGCTCGGTTTTTCTTATGACTTTCAAAAAAAAAAAAAATTGATGATGATGAAGCAAAATAAAAATAAACAAACAAGTTTATCAAAAATAACTTTGTTTGAATAATGGCTTCATCAAAGTAAAAACTTAAAAAATAAAATAAAATAAAAAGTCTTATGAAAACCGACGCTTTTTACGCCTTTCGCCTTTTTTACTAACCACTAACCCAACCACCTACCTTTAACCCAAGCCTAACCCTTCACCCCAAAAGTCCTCTTGATATTTACAAAGGTGTATAGTTAAAAAGGAGGAGAATTGATTGCTTGGCAAGCTTATGGTAGGAGTAAGTTCCATGCCGCTCTCAAGTGATTCACTAAAATACATTTTCGGCCGAGTGTTGTGTGACGACCCTCACATTTACAGGTATCCGTACAATTAATTAATATTTAATTTGTGTTTAATGACTGTGCTTGATTACAACTGTGATTAAACTGCTTTCTGATTACTGTTACATACATACATATGCATCACATTTTATACTGTCACTCCATTTATTACACACAAACTTTAGTGACAAACTTGATGCACAAAGCACAGTTAGCACAGTGAGCGGATAACCCAGAAAACATGCTGACAATGCCAGCACCTAGACAGACAATGTTATTGAGGCCAGTATGAGCCAGAGACAGGGTACTACACTAATAGGGAGTGTAGGGAAGTGAGGACCATAAAACTGCGTCACTAGGTGATAGTTATAGTGCCGGGAAATGCCAAAAACACACTTTAAATGCAGAATTCTGCACTAAATAACAAAATTCAGCATTTAATAATGCTAGTAAAGTGCAAAAACTTGGCAAAATAGGCTTAGATACTTTCCAAAGTGTTGGGAATTAAATGTGTCACTAAAAGTAATATAAAAGACACTTTATGGATTAATTTAGCACTTTAACGGACAACACCCAACCGAACAACCGGACTTTACCCGGAACAAAAAAATATTGCCAAACACATTGTTTTTACTTTTCTGAGCTAGTTAGGGTCCCCGAACACCCTAACACACTTTATATTATGTTACACATCATAACACACTAACTTAACCTTTAAATCCTAACTAGATTAGTAAACACCCATTGAAACCCAACCCCATACCCACCTTTTTTTTTTCGAACCGGTCACATAGGGACACCCCCCATGAATTCTTTTTATTTTTTTTATTGGAAGATGTTAGTGGATAATGAAACATTATATTCAATGGTTAATGGTGAAAGTTAGATTATAAGAAGGCACAAAGGTTACACCCATTTCATTCACAAACTTCAAACAATAAACTCCTTTTTCTCTTCCTCCTTGCTTGTGTTCGGCCGAAGACCAACCACCACCATACCACCACCTTCAAGGTTCTTTCAAGTAATCCAAGAACATCCCAAGGTGTTAGAGATCCTACAAGCAAGCTTGGTGTGTTCGGAAGCTCAAGGACCGCTCTCGTTTTCTTTTATCCTTCACTTTTATACTCTTGAACTCCCCTAGCCTTGTGCTAGTAGTAAGTGCCTTAGATCTTCATACTCTTCATATTTTTGTTGGTTAATAGTAAAAAGAATGGTGTAATATTAAGAACTCTAAAGAACATGAACAAAGTCATTGAACATAAACTAACGAAGTGATGAAGTAGTGTTAAAATGAAGATGAAATCATGTTATTCTTGTGTTGTTATGATTATTGTTTATTGTATGCTAGTTGAAATGATATGGTTCATCACATGGACTTGCTAGGTCATGTTTAAAGACATGAACTAGCAAGATGTGAAAGTTAAAGATGTGTAGGGTGATGAGATCATCCACACATAGACTATGAACTTGAATAAATGAAAGTTTTCTTGAAAAAAAAAATAAAGATCAAAGTGGGTTATAATCTCATAGATCTAAAGATCTATGAGTGGTTTTTCGAAAGAACCAAGTGAAAAGTATGAGCTTTGTTAAAATTTGGGTCTTACATAAACTCATCACATTTTTAGTGGATAAACAAGTGTAGAAACACTTGTGTAAAAAGAAAATTTCACAAAGAAATATTTTTAGAAAATATGACTAGAAGTTTTAAATGTTCAAAGTCTTTAAAAATAAAACTTTTAAGAAACTAATCACATTTTTTTAGAGATAACAAGACTTACTAAATGTGCTAGTAAGTTACTACATGTTTTTATAAATCTTCAAGTTCATGAGTTTATGGTCATGCTTATTTTTGACAAAGTTTGATAAATGGAGGTTGTATGTTGATGATTAAAAACTGATTGAATGATTTTACAAAAGAAAATGATACGCTAGTAAGCGTGGATGCCTCCGTTTACAAAGGAAACTCTGGCGAAATTTTTCTAAAATTTCAACACTTAGAAATATTTTTCTAACAAGTGTTACAAATATATTTTTAACCTTATTTTCGAAATAAACTTCGCCATGATTTTTATTACAAAAATACTAAGTGCCGGAGGTTGATTTTCGTAAATAAAATTTGATAAATATATATGTAGAATATATATTTTATACTAAAACGCTTGTGTGATTACTTGATTATTTTGTGAACTAGTTATATTATTTTTAGGGTAAAATAATATAACTAATATATACCATGAAATTACGACTCCAAAATAATACCAAAAACTCTCTCGACATAAATATTTAAGTTGCGCAAGTATTGTTGTATTACGAAGCGCTAAAACGTCACTTATGTATATTTCAGAAAAATACTCTCATACGTATATTTTTTTATAAAGTATTATTTTGGGAAAATTTATGAAGTAAAATATAATATTTTTGGGAAAAATATATATATTTTGGAATTAAGATATTTTAGACAAGTGATTAGAATATATTTTCTAAGTAGGACTTAAAATATATTTTCGGAAATTACAAGTGTACATGTATAAAAACCCCCATCCTTGGGAAGGAAATACACTTATAAAATAATTAAGAAGTGCGAATACGAAATAGTTACCTAACTATTTTCCTAAATACAAAAGTTAAGTTAAAATAATCATTATTATTTTAACAAGTATAATATCAAAGTAACACAAATCAAAACACTAAACCCTAAGCCAAGGCACGGCCCGTTCTTCTAATAGACATTAGTACGTGTAGGTCGTCACGCAGCAGTTCGAGTTTGAGATTGACGTTACAGGATACGCACTTCTGTGAGTTCATGTCCCCCTTTTCTCTTACTGTTTTCAATTTTATACTTCGGGGGTGAAATACATGCGATAATTATTACAAACATTTAATTACATGGTATGGTTAGCGTAGGGAGGGTTTACTACTAGATCATGTGAGGGGTGGGCACAACACTTAAGGCCAATAATCCTCGTTGTTAGGACCGAGGGACACAAGAGTGATAGATCTATTTGGGTGTAGCGAGCCCACACCCGTGAGGCTGGGGCGGCCCATAGAGGTGACTGTGTCTTACCGCCGAAGCCCGGTAACAAATTTGCTAGGTTTGAGTTTTCCTGCACCTTTTCACACATACCAGTGGCTTTGCAACCCATTGGTGATCTCTTTTTCCTTATTGCTACATACCAGGGACTTTTATACATACTTTAAAGGTTTATACATACTCACTTTTACATGAACTCGCTCAACTTTTTGTTGATTTTTCAAACTACATGTATTTCAGGTAATTAGTGGATCTGGCCAAGTGTGCAATGGTGTTAAGCTGCGTAGGGAATAATGATGTCATCCGGGTTTAGGAAGTGTGACCCTTACCTGGACGGGTTACAAGTCTTAAACCGTATTTTTATTCAAGTCTTTTATTGTGTCGTATGAACATGTTTCAGTTATGTCATGGTTGTATTTTTAAATTCATGTGTCGACTTTTTAAACAATGACGTTGTGGTAACTTTTAAATCTTAATGAATGGATGACTATCATGTGTTTTAATTCATATAGCATTGTTATGATTGTGCTATGGTATTAAGAAGTCACACCAAATAAACCCACGCTTCCACAAAAGCCAGGGTGTGACAGCTTGGTATCAGAGCTTCGATCATAGCGAACTATGATTCTCTGTTGAGTCTAGACTATGATCACTAGGGCTCTCACGAAAACATTTTTACATTGCATACACTAAACGTCCAGATCCAGGGTACAAAACATTTTTACAAATAAAAAGGCACAAATACATTTTTTCAAAAAATTATATTTCAGTCTTAGAGACTGAGGGAGGTTCAGCCTTAGAGGCTGGGGAGGTTCAATCTTAGAAACTGAGGGAGTTTAGCCTTAAAGGCTAGGGAGGTTCAGTCTTAGAGACTGAAGGGTTCGATCTTAGAGATTGGGGAGGTTTAGTCTTAGAGACTGGGAGGTTGGTCTTAGAGACCAGGGAGTTAGTCTGAGAGGCTAGGAAGTTCAGTCTGAGAGGCTGGGAGGGGTAGTCTGGGGAGACTAGGAGAATTACTTGTTTGCTTTATTGTGACTTACATGTTTATTTGACTTCATGATTGATATTTGTGCATATGTGTGGTTGTGTTACAGACACCATGGTTTCTTCTTCCGACACAGGAGTGTCAGACACAGTGGACCCCATGGCGGTTGTGTCAGACGATGAGATACCATCAGAGGGAGACGTATACACGTCAGATACCACGAGTACAGATGACGATGATTTTCAGCCGTTCGCTCTGCTAGACATTGGAGTTGAGGTTCAGCCTGCTGATGGCATTCCTGCTGGGGATCTCCCTCTTGCGGTGATCCCTGCTCCCATTCCGCTTGCTGTTTTCCCTGTGATAGATATGCCACTCGATGTCGTATCTGATGACGACATTGATCTATTCGAGGAGGGTCCCCCTGAGGGCGACTATGAGGGCGGGGCCCCGATCGATGTTGATGCTATCCTTCCTATTGCTAAGGCACCTGTAGAGGAGGCTTCTCTTGGTTCCCCTGTCCCAGACTTGTTGGAGTCTGTGGCATCTGCGTCCTTGCACGACCAGGGTGTGCAGCATCACTCTTCCGACGCCGACCCCGACGTGGCGATGTCAGCTGCTCCTGGTTCATTACACGAGTTTGAGTTTGACCATGAGGTCGATGACGATTTTGACCCAGTTTCCCCCTGATTTCGATCCTGATCATGATATCGAGTTTATTCATATAGACCAGCCCTTATAGGCGCCGGTGGCTCCCATTGATCCGTTGTTTGACATTCCTGCCGATTTTGATATGGACCTTGATGACCCTGAGCCCGTCACAGCACCAGAGCCTGTCGTTGACCATGGCCCTGTTCTTGATGATGTCCCAGCCGTTGCACCTCTTGTTGATGATATACCCATTGCTGACCTTTGCATTGATGAACCACCATTGGTGGGTGATCCTGTTATTGATGCACCCATTGTTGCACCTGTAGTACCTGTTTCAGCCCCTGTGCATGCTGATCATGCACCGTTCGCCACGCATGTTGACCCTCGATACGCCGACACCCTCAACGGGTGGATCGACGATGATGACTACCCACCATATGTGCTACCAGTCACGCCTCCCATAACACCTGTTTCTGCACCCACTGATATCCCATTGTTTCACCCACACATCACTGACGTCCACCGCACTGATCTTCCCATCACATTCCTCCAGGACATACCGCCACCTCGTCCTGGAGAGGGTTCATCGAGGCAGCCGCCTGTTTCTGTTCCACCCGTACTGTCATCATCCTTTCCGTTTCTGTCACAATTTCCACATGTTGCACCACCTACTGCACCTTCTTTCATACCATCGGGCGAGCCGTTTTTGTGGACTAGGCCCCCTGTTATGCCACTATCTGACCCGTACCACCCATTTCATGTGGGGTACACTACGGAGGATATACTTGCGTCGCTGCAGCTACAGCAGGACGCCCTGAGCCATCGTATTAAGGAGTTGGAGAGATCTCCACGTCCGCCTTGTCGCTGTCAGACCCCCTTTGCAGCACCACACACTCCCCGTCCACTTTCCCCTGATTCGGATGTTCGTTTCTTGACATCTGAGCAGCAGATTGCCTATTTGTTGCGCGTCTATCATGCCTTAGAGGAGGATTAGATGCTCATGCGTCGCTTGCTTTTCTCTCATTTCCCTCCTCCTCCTCCTCCGCCATCAGCATAGGTATTTTTGGTTTGATGCAGGTCAATCATTTTGGTGAGAAAGTCGCGATTGGGCAAGCTTGCGAAGACTTTTTGGGAGACCACACTTTTGTACATGATTTGTGTAGACAGATTTGTATTTTTGGGGGTGATGTAACCCCATGATCTTATTATGATATGTGATGTACTGTAAAACATGTAAAAACAATATGGTGGTCATGATTTATGAAAGCCCAATGGCAACGTTCTCACTACATGCTTTGTTGAGTTATTTGTTTTATATTATAACATGAGATGTTATGTGGTTGATGGATGTTCCTACATATGCATATTTATTATACTTACTATGACCTGACCTACATGATCGTCTTATAGAAGATGCCTCCACGACGCGACCCGCGCATGCCTACTACCGAGGCGGAACTCCAAGGGATAATTGCCGCGGCCATAACTCAGTATGCGGCCTCCCATGGAGAAACAAGTGGAAACATCTCGAACAACAACGGCAATAACAATCCCCCCAACGGTAATGGCAAGTCGTTTGAGACATATTACGATACATTTGGATATTTCTAGCACGTCCGCTGATACCATTTGTAAATTCTAACGTATGTGCAGGGTGCACCTTCAAACAATTTCTTGACTGCAAGCCCGTAAATTTCGATGGCACCGGAGGTGCTGTTGCATTCGTCTGGTGGGCTGAGAAGACAGATTCTGTTCTAAGAATGAGCAAGAGTGCTCCACAGTAACAAGTCACCTACATCTCAGGGTTGTTTCTGGATGGTGCCCTGTTGTGGTGGAATCTACAAGTGCAAACGTTGGGAGAAGCGGCAGCTTATGCGTTAACCTGGAATGAGCTGAAAGAGCTAATGAGGAAGAAGTACTGCTCGCGAGCCGAAATACAGAAGCTAGAAACTGAGTTCTGGCATCTAAGAATGGAAGGTCCTAAAATTGCAGAATATGTTAAGAGGTTTCATGATTTGTCCCATGTAGTGTCGTACATGGTCACACCCGAATTTAAACACGTCGAACGCTTTATCTGGGGATTGGCACCCCAGATCATGAGTTTGGTTACCACGTCCAAGCCTACAATGATCACGGAAGCCATCGACCTCAGTGTGGCACTTACTGAGGAAGCTATTAGGTTGAACAAGTTTTCAGTGTCTGAACCGAAGAAGAAGGTGACTCATGTGGAGTTGTCTGGTGAGAACAAACGGAAATTTTCCAATTTCAAGCAAGGTACAAGCAGTGTGAGCAAGAAGGGTGAGTCAAGCACACCGGCCAGGGCCAAAACCGGTGTTGAAAGCAGAGGAAAAGGCTACATGGGCACTCTGCCCAAGTGTGATACATGCAAGCGCCATCATTCTGGCCAGTGCAGATTGAGAAAATGCGAGTCATGTGGGAAGAACGGCCACTCAAGGGATACATGTTGGGCCGGAACCGGTGCTGGATATGGTGGTAATCGAGGTTATGGGAATGGTAATGGAAACCGCCAACAGCGAGGAAATGGCGGAAATGGAAACCGTGGAAATTTTGCAAACCAAGTTGGGAGCGGAAATCGCAACCAAAACAACGCTCAAGGTGGAAATGGGAATGGTTGGGGACCAGGTTGTTTCAATTGTGGAGACGTCGGGCACTTTAAGAGGGAATGCCCAAAACTGAACCAAGCACGAGGAAGAGTTTTTAACATTGGTGCAAGGGAAGCGCGCCAGGATCCAAACGTTGTCACTGGTACGTTCCCTATAAACCAATGCTTTGCATCTGTTCTGTTTGATACGGGTGCCTATTATAGCTTCCTATCGTTAGAATTTAAGAATATGCTTGGATTAACTGCTAATAAGTTAGACGTTCCGTACTCGATTGAATTGGCGAATGGGAAACTAGTTAAAACGAGTGAAGTCGTCCGAGGATGCATAATTGAGCTGGGAGAACACGAGTTCACTTTAGATCTACTGCCAGTCAAGTTGGGAAGCTTCGACGTGGTGGTAGGGATGGATTGGTTATCAAACAACAAAGCCGAGATTGTCTGCCACGAGAAGACCATCCGCATCCCAATGGCAGATGGAGAGACGATCGTAGTTCATGGAGAAAAGCGTGATACGCCTCTGAGAATCATCAGCTGTCTGAAAGCTAGAAAGTGTTTACAGAAGGGATGTGTCGCCTTCTTGGCACACATCGTGGATAAAGAAGCTGCTGAGCCAAAGATCGAAGACATTCCAGTAGTAAAAGAATATCCTGAAGTCTTTCCAGAAGACTTGCCAGGATTGCCGCCACCGCGACAAGTCGAGTTTCACATCGACTTGGTTCCAGGCGCCGCGCCTGTGGCTAAGGCACCCTACCGACTTGCGCCTTCGGAGATGCAGGAGTTGTCAACGCAACTTCAGGAGCTATTGGATAAAGGATTTATCAGACCAAGCTTCTCACCTTGGGGAGCTCCAGTTCTGTTCATCAAAAAGAAGGATGGTAGTTTTCGTATGTGTATAGACTACCGCGAGCTTAATAAGTTGACTATCAAGAACAAATATCCTTTGCCAAGGATTGATGACCTGTTCGATCAGTTGCAAGGTTCGAGCTTTTATTAAAAGATCGACCTTCGATCAGGATATCATCAGTTAAGGATACAAGAGGAAAGTATCCCAAAGACGGCCTTTAGGACTCGTTATGGACATTACGAGTTCCTGGTTATGCCGTTTCGGCTGACAAACGCACCAGCAGTGTTCATGGATTTAATGAACAGAGTTTGTAAGCCGTACCTCGACAAGTTCGTGATTGTGTTCATCGATGACATTTTAATCTATTCGAAGACGAAGAATGAGCACGAACAACATTTAAGAGCCATTTTGGAGCTACTTAAAAAGGAGAAGTTATACGCAAAGTTCTCGAAGTGCGAGTTCTGGCTGCGCGAAGTCCAATTTCTCGGACATGTGGTTAATGGAAATGGAATCCATGTGGATCCAACAAAGATCGAGGCGATCAAGAACTGGGAGACTCCAAAGACGCCAACCGAGATTCGACAGTTCTTAGGTTTGGCTGGTTATTATCGAAGGTTCATTGAGGATTTCTCGAAAATTGCTCAACCTTTGACTTCCCTTACCAAGAAAGACAAGAATTTTGATTGTGGAGACAAACAGGAAGAAGCGTTTCAGTTGTTGAAGAACAAGCTTTGTGACGCACCGATCTTATCGCTACCCAAAGGAACAGATGACTTCGTGGTATATTGTGACGCATCGCGTCAAGGTTTGGGTTGCGTGTTGATGCAGCGACAGAAAGTTATAGCATATGCTTCTCGTCAGTTGAAGGTCCACGAGAAGAATTATACCACGTACGACTTGGAACTAGGCGTGGTGGTATTTGCATTGAAGATCTAGGGACATTATTTGTATGGCACGCGATGCATGATCTTCACTGATCACAAGAGCCTGCAGCACATATTTGACCAAAAGGAGCTTAATATGAGGCAAAGACGCTGGGTGGAGCTATTGGATGATTATGATTGTGAAATCAAGTATCACCTAGGGAAGGCGAATGTGGTCGCCGATGCCCTGAGTCGAAAGGAAAGGATCAAGCCCATAAGGGTAAGGGCGTTGGAAATGATTGTCCAGACAGACCTCTCATTGCGCATTCGTGCTGCGCAAAGAGAAGCACTTAAAGAAAGGAATATTGAGGATGAGTATCTCCGTGGGATGGAGAAGCAGCTGGTACCCAACGAGGAAGGAACTTTATGTTTCATGAAACGAATTTGGGTTCCCTTATTTGGTGGTTTGAGGAGGGTTATTTTTTATGAAGCTCACAAGTCGCGGTACTCGATCCATCCATGGGCGGATAAGATGTACCAAGACCTAAAGGACTTTTATTGGTGGCCAAGGATGAAAGGCGATGTAGCGATGTACGTTGGTAAATGTTTAACTTGCGCCAAAGTAAAAGCCGAATACAAAAAACCGTCAGGTCTCTTGCAGCAACCTGAAATACCCAAATGGAAATGGGAGCAGATTTCAATGGACTTCATAACGAAATTGCCAAAGATGCCCAAGGGCCACGATACAATTTGGGTAACAGTAGACCGTCTAACAAAGTCTGCGCACTTCCTGCCAATCAAGGAGAAAGACAACACAAGTAAACTTGCTGAAATATACATGAGGGAGATTGTTGCACGACATGGAGTGCCTCTCTCGATCATCTCTGATAGAGATGGACGCTTCGTGTCAAGGATTTGGCAGTCCTTCCAAGAAGCTTTTGGTTCACAGTTGAATCTAAGTACTGCTTTTCACCCACAAACTGATGGCCAGAGCGAGCGAACAATTCAAACACTGGAAGATATGCTAAGAGCATGTGTAATGGATCTGGGTGGTAGCTGGGATAATCATTTGCCATTGGTCGAATTTTTGTACAACAACAGCTACCACACAAGTATTGGAGCCGCGCCATTTGAAGCTCTTTATGGACGCAAGTGTCGATCACCGCTATGCTGGGCTGATGCGGGTGATAGACAGCTTGTTGGTCCCGAAATAGTGCAGGAGACAACAGACAAGATCTTTGAAATTCGAGAGCGCATCAAGGCGGCTCGTGACAGACAGAAAGGCTATGCAAATCAAAGGAGGAAACCTTTGGAGTTTCAAGTTGGGGATATGGTTTTGTTAAAGGTTTCACCCTGGAAGGGTGTGGCACGCTTTGGAAAGCGTGGGAAGTTGAATCCGCGTTACATTGGCCCATTCAGAATCCTGCAAAGGATTGGGCTTGTAGCAAACAAATTGGACTTACCTGCTGAACTTAACGGCGTTCATGATACATTCCATGTATCAAACCTGAAAAAGAGTCCAACACAAGAGACAGTGATCATTCCTGCTGACAAAGTTCGTATCGACGACACGCTCCACTTCGTTGAAGAACCAGTCGAGGTCACAGATTGGAAGGTTAACAAAACACGCAGGAGTAGTGTCAAGCTCGTCAAAGTTCGATGGAATGCAAGACACGAGCCAGAATTCACGTGGGAACGTGAGGATCGCATGAAGGAGAAATACCCCCATTTATTTCCCCAGACCCCTGCAACTAGAAGCAGAACCTAAAATTTCGGGACGGAATTTTCTTAACGGGGGGAGAATGTGACAACCCTCACATTTACAGGTATCCGTACAATTAATTAATATTTAATTTGTGCCTAATGACTGTGCTTGATTACAACTGTGATTAAACTGCCTTCTGATTACTGTTACATACATACATATGCATCACATTTTATACTGTCACTCCATTTATTACACACAAACTTTAGTGACAAACTTGATGCACAAAGCACAGTTAGCACAGTGAGCGGATAACCCAGAAAACATGCTGACAATGCTAGCACCTAGACAGACAATGTTATTGAGGCCAGTATGAGCCAGAGACAGGGTACTACACTAATAGGGAGTGTAGGAAAGTGAGGACCATAAAACTGCGTCACTAGGTGATAGTTATAGTGCCGGGAAATGCCAAAAACACACTTTAAATGCAGAATTTTGCACTAAATAACAAAATTCAGCATTTAATAATGCTAGTAAAGTGCAAAAACTTGGCAAAATAGTCCTAGATACTTTCCAAAGTGTTGGGAATTAAATGTGTCACTAAAAGTAATATAAAAGACACTTTATGGATTAATTTAGCACTTTAACGGACAACACCCAACCGAACAACCGGACTTTACGCAGAACATAAAAATATTGCCAAACACATTGTTTTTACTTTTCTGAGCTAGTTAGGGTCCTCGAACACCCTAACACACTTTATATTAAGTTACACATCATAACACACTAACTTAACCTTTAAATCCTAACTAGATTAGTAAACACCCATTGAAACCCAACCCCATACCCCCTTTTTTTCTTTCGAACCGGTCACATGGGGACACCCCCATTGAATTCTTTTCATTTTTTTTATTGGAAGATGTTAGTGGATAATGAAACATTATATTCAATGGTTAATGGTGAAAGTTAGATTATAAGAAGGCACAAAGGTTACACCCATTTCATTCACAAACTTCAAACAACAAACTCCATTTTCTCTTCCTCCTTGCTTGTGTTCGGCCGAAGACCAACCACCACCATACCACCACCTTCAAGGTTCTTTCAAGTAATCCAAGAACATCCCAAGGTGTTAGAGATCCTACAAGCAAGCTTGGTGTGTTCGGAAGCTCAAGGACCACTCTCGTTTTCTTTTATCCTTCACTTTTATACTCTTGAACTCCCCTAGCCTTGTGCTAGTAGTAAGTGCCTTAGATCTTCATACTCTTCATATTTTTGTTGGTTAATAGTAAAAAGAATGGTGTAATATTAAGAACTCTAAAGAACATGAACAAAGTCTTTGAACATAAACTAACGAAGTGATGAAGTAGTGTTAAAATGAAGATGAAATCATGTTATTCTTGTGTAGTTATGATTATTGTTTATTGTATGCTAGTTGAAATGATATGGTTCATCACATGGACTTGCTAGGTCATGTTTAAAGACATGAACTAGCAAGATGTGAAAGTTAAAGATGTGTAGGATGATGAGATCATCCACACATAGACTATGAACTTGAATAAATGAAAGTTTTCTTGAAAAAAAAAATAAAGATCAAAGTGGGTTATAATCTCATAGATCTAAAGATCTATGAGTGGTTTTTTGAAAGAACCAAGTGAAAAGTATGAGCTTTGTTAAAACTTGGGTCTTACATAAACTCATCACATTTTAGTGGATAAACAAGTGTAGAAACACTTGTGTAAAAAGAAAATTTCACAAAGAAATATTTTTAGAAAATATGACTAGAAGTTGTAAATGTTGAAAGTCTTTAAAAATAAAGCTTTTAAGAAACTAATAACATTTTTTTAGAGATAACAAGACTTACTAAATGTGCTAGTAAGTTACTACATGTTTTTATAAATCTTCAAGTTCATGAGTTTATGGTCATGCTTATTTTTGACAAAGTTTGATAAATGGAGTTTGTATGTTGATGATTAAAAATTGATTGAATGATTTTACAAAAGAAAATGATACGCTAGTAAGCGTGGACGCCTCCGTTTACAAAGGAAACTCTGGCGAAATTTTTCTAAAATTTCAACACTTAGAAATATTTTTCTAACATGTGTTACAAATATATTTTTAACCTTATTTTCGAAATAAACTTCGGCATGATTTTTATTACAAAAATACTAAGTGCCGGAGGTTGATTTTCGTAAATAAAATTTGATAAATATATATGTAGAATATATATTTTATACTAAAACGCTTGTGTGATTACTTGATTATTTTGTGAACTAGTTATATTATTTTTAGGGTAAAATAATATAAGTAATATATACCATGAAATTACGACTCCAAAATAATACCAAAAACTCTCTCGACATAAATATTTAAGTTACACAAGTCTTGTTGTATTACGAAGCGCTAAAACGTCACTTATGTATATTTCAGAAAAATACTCTCATACGTATATTTTTTTTATAAAGTATTATTTTGGGAAAATTTATGAAATAAAATATAATATTTTTGGGAAAAATATATATATTTTGGAATTAAGATATTTTAGACAAGTGATTAAAATATATTTTCTAAGTAGGACTTAAAATATATTTTTCGGAAATTACAAGTGTACATGTATAAAAACCCCCATCATTGGGAAGGAAATACACTTATAAAATAATTAAGAAGTGCGAATATGAAATAGTTACCTAACTATTTTCCTAAATACAAAAGTTAAGTTAAAATAATCATTATTATTTTAACAAGTATAATATCAAAGTAACGCAACTCAAAACAATAAACCCTAAGCCAAGGCACGGCCCGTTCGTTTAATAGACATTAGTACGTGTAGGTCGTCACGCAGCAGTTCGAGTTTGAGATTGACGTTATAGGATACGCACTTCTGTGAGTTCATGTCCCCCTTTTCTCTTACTGTTTTCAGTTTTATACTTCGGGGGTGAAATACATGCGATAATTATTACAAACATTTAATTACATGGTATGGTTAGCGTAGGGAGGGTTTACTACTAGATCATGTGAGGGGTGGGCACAACACTTAAGGCCATTAATCCTCGTTGTTAGGACCGAGTGACACAAGAGTGATAGATCTATTTGGGTGTAGCGAGCCCACACCCGTGAGGCCGGGGCGGCCCATAGAGGTGACTGTGTCTTACCGCCGAAGCCCGGTAACAAATTTGCTAGGTTTGAGTTTTCCTGCACCTTTTCACACATACCAGTGGCTTTGTAACCCATTGGTGATCTCTTTTTACTTATTGCTACATACCGGGGACTTTTATACATACTTTAAAGGTTTATACATACTCACTTTTACATGAACTCGCTCAACTTTTTGATGATTTTTCAAACTACATGTATTTCAGGTAATTAGTGGATCTGGCCAAGTGTGCAATGGTGTTAAGCTGCGTTGGGAATAATGATGTCATCCGGGTTTAGGAAGTGTGACCCTTGCCTGGACGGGTTACAAGTCTTAAACCGTATTTTTATTCAAGTCTTTTATTGTGTCGTATGAACATGTTTCAGTTATGTCATGGTTGTATTTTTAAATTCATGTGTCGACTTTTTAAACAATGACGTTGTGGTAACTTTTAAATCTTAACGAATGGATGACTATCATGTGTTTTAATTCATATAGCATTGTTATGATTGTGCTATGGTATTAAGAAGTCACACCAAATAAACCCACGCTTCCGCAAAAGCCAGGGTGTGACATGTTGAGTGATCCCCATGAGGTATGTGAACTTGTATATAAATGGAATTTTAAAAAGGCATGTTATGCCCTAATAAGTAATTTATCTTATGTAATGTTTTAAATAAATCATGACGAATAGGATTGTAAATAAATAAAAATAAAACTTAATAAAGAATCTTGGAAATCCCGACACTCTATGAGAAGCCCAAAAACCTTCTCTTCTACCCATTCCATTTGGGAGAGTAAAAGCCACATTATAAAGAGTTTTGCTTGAGGACAAGCAAAGATTCAAGTGTGGGGGTATTTGACGTGCACAAAATGCAACATATAAATTACATCAATTGTGGCATAAAACTAACCCCTTTTTAGTACTAATGTTGGAAAAAGTGTGTTTTTGTCTTCCTTTTGTATTTCAGGATTGAATGAGCTCAAATGAATAAAAGAAGCAAAAATGCAGCTAAATCTAACATAAATACAAGAAAAGGAACAAACGTGGCATGCCCGGCCTCCCCGACAGCATCTTCCCAAGCAAAACAAGAGAACAGAAGGCTGAACACACCCCATGCTCAATGAGCACGGGGGCGTGCCCAAGTGTCAGCAGAAAAGACAAAGCTATAGAAGTTTCTATCACCCACCACAGGGGCGTGCCCAGCGGACACGGGGCCGTGGTCAACTCTAAGATTCGCAGAATCTGGGGAAATCTTGATAGTACAGTTACGCTTATGCACACGGGGGTGTGCCCAGCGGACACGGGGGCGTGGTCAACTAATGCAGACAAACTGCAATTAATGAAGAAAGAGAAGGAATGTGGACACGGGGTCGTGCCCAATGGACACGGGGCCGTTCCCGAGCCTCTGTTTAGCCTATAAATAGGGGTGCTTGGCTCATTTGCAAACCATCCCTTGGCACACCACCTCTCTCACACTTCACCCACCACCCACCACCATCACAACACCATCATCCACCACCATCATCCATCGTCCATCGTAGAGTGTGTGAGTCGTCTCGGGATCCAAGATTGATCGTAAGAGTTCTTGACAATCAAAGGCCATGTTTGCCTAAGTCTCTTACATCACTTGGTGAAGACAAGTGTCTAGTGTAATACTTTTTATTTTTAATCTTTTCGCACTTTTTACTTGGTTATGTATTAATGACTTTAATAACTAGTTTCTTATGTTGAAGGTGATTCTTCCTTATCGTTTGTCCGTGGTGTCTTGGCATTATTTTACTGTCTATATAAAATAAAAGATTTTCACCATTCATATCTCCACGGTCTATATGGAGATATGTTGGCTACCTGGTCGGGGGTTAAGGGAACGGTTTGGTAAGAGTCTTGCCTTGTTCAGTGTATAGATCCTGCAAGGACCTGGGTCAAATTTAGTAGGACCTCCTTCAATACCCACCGGTATTGGATGGTGGGGGTCCAGACTCTTTGACCCCCTCATATGTAAGCTACTATTAATACTTTAACCCGGCTACTTAGGACTGTATCCCTGCTGACTCAGACTACTTAGCCGAGGGTAACGTCACCTTCAAAAGAGGGGCCTACCATAATATGCATTAATAACTTAATTAATTATCTTTCAATAATCCGACCCTTTAGGATTGTATCCTTGCTGACTCAAACTACTGGGTTGAGGGTAACGTCACCTTCAAAAGAGGGGCCTACTACAATAACTAAGATAATCTCTTAAAAAGTGCAAAAGTGCGGAAATAATCAAAGGTTACACTAAACACGAGTCGGAGCCAAGTGATTTATCTTGTCTATCTGTTTTTACTTTTATTTTATTTTTCAGCATTTTAGTTAGTTTTATTTTTCTTATTTAAAAACCTTTTTCAAACTTTTGATTTGATTAGACGTTGAGGATAAACCGGTACTAAAAGCTCTTGTGTCCTTGGACGACCTCGGTATCTTGCCAACACTATACTACGCTCACGATGGGTGTACTTGCCCATATGTGTGTTTGGTGTTAGTAAAATGTCGTGTTTTATAAATTTAAAACTTGGCTAACGTGTAAAAAGGGCTTAAAATATACTTAAATATATATCACACCACACGTGCATCAATAGTTTCCCCTAAAAATGGAGGTTTCCATACCATCAAGGTATATCATTTTCTTTTGTAAAATCAACACAATCAATTCACAATCAACAATAAACAATCTTTACTTACCAATTTTGCCAAAAATAAGTATAATCTACTACTTCATGAACTTGAAATTTCACAAAAATTTGTAGTAACTTACTAGTGTTCTTAGTAAGCCTTGTTATCTTTTAAAGTGCGATTGATTCTTTAAAAACTTCATTTTTAAAGAAAGTAGATGTTTACAACTTATATTCATGTTTTCTAAAAATGTTTCTTCTTTGATCTTTCTTGTTACATAAGTGTTTCTACACTTATTTAACCTTTAAAAATAGGGTTTGTTTATCTAAGAACCAAGATCAAGTAAATCTTGTGTTTTTAACTTGGTTCCTTTGAAAAATCATCCATGAAGTTTTAGATCTACAAGTATTACAACTTACTTTGATCATTATTTTTCAAGAAAACCACATGTTCTTTCAAGTTCATGTTTCTTATGAGGATGATCTATGATCCTACAACATTTCCATCCTCTCATCTTGCTAGATTATGTTTTTAATCATGATCCAGCAAGATCATATGATGATCTACATCAACTACATGAATAAACAACAATCAACAAGCAAAACAACACATAAACAACTTAGTTTCTTCATTATTCAAGCTTATGTTCAAGTTTTATTCTTGTGATTCTTAGTGTTTTTCATGATTATCATTATGTTATATCTTTTAACCACTTGAAATAGATGTAAAATAGCAAGATCAAAGTTCTTATCACTAGCTCAAGGCTAGGGATGATCAAGTGAAGTTAAGTGATGGATAAAAGCAAATGAAAGAGGTCATTGATCTTCCGAAAGCTCCTAGCTTCCTTATGCACCTTCTATCACACTTGTATATGCTTGGAATAGATGTAGGATGGATGAATGATGGTGAGTGTGTGTGTGTTGGGGTCGGCCGAGAGCACAAGGGGGAAGAAGGGAAAGAGTGTGTGTTCTAATGTGTGAAGGAAATGAAGTTATGATTCATAAGGTTATACTTATAACCAAAATCAAGTGCTTAACCCATGGTTTTTATGTTCTCAAAGGGGAAACAAGATCTATTAATAAATTGGAAGAAAATCACAAGTGGGTTCCATAGTTGGGTCGTCCATAGGTGGGGGGGGGGGGGGGGTAGTAGGCTAGGTTTAAACTAAACTGGTTACATTATGGTAAAAATCCAAGTATTAGTTAGATGATTTAGTTACTAGATATTTTATGAGGTGTTATGATGTTCGGGGACCATAACTAGCTTGGTAATGTTAAAACAGTGCTTCTAGTGAAAATTTGGTGTTTCGGGTAGTGTCCGGTTGGTTACTAGTTCGTTAAGGTGCTAAATTATGTAGTTTAGTGTGTTTTATGTTACCTTTTATGACAGTTTTGATTCCCGTCACTTAGGAAAGCATTCAGGACCATTTAAGCATATTTCTGCATGATATTAGATTGTTTAAATGCTGATTTATGCTGATTTTTGCTGAATTCAGCACTTTAGGTGAGTTTTAGGCACTTTCCGGAACTTAAACTATCTCTAGGAAGGCAGTTTTATGATCCTTACTTTCCTACACACTATACTAGTGTAATACTTAGTTTCTGGCCCATTCTAGGTCTCAATACAACGTCTGTCTATTTACTGAACTCCGTCAGCGTTCTCCTGATTTGTCTGATAAATGTGCTAACTGTATTTAATGCATCAAATAAAATTCTCATGCAATAATGATATGACATTAAGCAATATGGGATGCACATTTATGTATATGGAAATAATCAGAAAATAATTCAGATCATTAGTTGTAATCCAGCACACTTATTAAGCACTAATTATGGTTTAATAGTTGTACGGATACCTGAAATTTTGACAGTTGTCACACTGTTCTTTTTCATTGGGAGGGCAGAATTTCCTTTCTACCATGTTCTTAAATTCCTCCCACTCCATATTGTAAACCATGTCACTTCCCCTAGACTGGAGGATAGTGTTCTACCATTCTAAAGCTGAGTTCTTAAACAGATTGGAAGCAAACATTATCTTATCCTCTTCCGCGCACTTGCTTATTTTCAAGACTGCCTCAGTCTTTTCTATCCAGCATAAAACTGCAACGACCCCTTCATTGCCCGAGAATTCCATTGGTTTACAACACCAGAATTCTTTATAAGAACAACCATAATACATGGTTCTTCTTCTTTTGGGAATGGGCACTCGAAGTATGGGTCCATTATTCACGCTGTGTTCTGGTTTAGTAGGTCGCTTACTGCCATTGTTACTTTTATTATCCGTTTCCTTAACCGTTTTGATAATATATGGCATTGCATCTATTATCCCTTGTGCCACTATATGTTGGTTGACACTGTTATCCACTTGGTTTCCATTATTATTGTTGTTCGGGTTATCGTTATTCTGGTTATTGTTATTCTGATTTTCCTGGTTCACTTCGTTGTCCATCTGAATTTTAAACATTATCACATATTAATATCACAAGACAATATTTAATGCAAACAATCACACAACACACATATTAATCAAAATCGTCGAACATTGCGACTTTTACTCTTTCTTATATATTATGCGTCTAATACAAACTGGAACTGGAATTTAAAATTACAATACTATTATGCATCCATAGCTATTGTCTAGATTTGTTTTTCAAACATACACACGTATTATATATATATATATTATTATTATTATATTATTACTATTATTACTAATGATAGGGGTTCATCCAAAAGTCCATATTACGCTCGTCATATTTCCAGACGAGTCGTTCTCCTATCCGCCTCATCCTCTCACTTCCTTCTAAAATCTCCTAACCAAAGGTTCGGAGTTCCTTCACATTTTCTGTGCTCATGGGTGGTGCAGGTGCTGGTATCGGGTTTGGGAACTGAGGCATCAGTTCTTGGTAAGGGTAAGGGTTCTCTAGAATTTCCCTGATGAATTGGTCATTATCATAATAGGGGTCTAGAGGGTCCAGATCTGGGTAAGCTGCTAGGTTTGGCATGGGTTCCTCTGGTATTGGGTAACGTTGCTGGTAATCCCTATGGCCGTCAAACCACGGGTCGTAGTCTGGGTCTGAGGGGTGGGGTGCTGGTACTCTAGGTATCTCAGCGGGGTTAAAATCAGGCATTGGGATTTGGTTTTCTGAGTTGGCTTCAATTTCCATTGGTTGTAAACCCTTTTTTGCTATACGTTTAAGGATTTCGTTATTGCAAGTTTAGTACTTGTGCTGTTTGTGTTGCTAAAATCTCTCTCTTACTTTTTAAGCATATAAAGGTGTTTCGCTAAAATCTCTCTGTTACTTAGGGTATAGAGAGTGGTTGGACATTTGAAAGTAGTAAACTTTAAAATCAACCAATGAGAGTGTGCCATGTCAAAGTGGTAAACTATGCTCAAAAGTGTTGGCACTGGTTAGACACTTCATGAATTGGTAAACTGTTTAAAAAAAAGGAAAAATGTGTGATTGGTTGAGAAGGCATGGACCCCACCACACCCCCCTCTCTCCTTCCCTCCCTCTCCCCGCTTCGGTGAAGGTTCACCACCTCTCCATCTTTACCGATCGGCAAAACCCACCGGCGTCGGTGTTACCGCGTGGTAAACCGCTTTGCCGAGTGGGTTTGCCGCCCACTCCGGACACCCTTATAGTTATAGTTGTTGTTGGGGTTTGTGGTGTGTGTATGACATTTGTGGGCAGCAACATTTTTATGGAAATAAAATGTGAAATATAATATTAATCTCCCATTACCATTAAACACTAATAAATTCATTACCATCTTATAGCATCAGATTTAGTAGAAAGCTTAACCCATGTGCAGACAATCAAACATGCAGTTGTTGAGCTTTTCCTTAATGGTAAAAAATCATATCAATTTTTTTTTCAAAATAGCTATATACCTACATTTTTGTCATCTAAACACATGTTTCATACAATAAGAGAGATTTATTATTTAGTGGTGATTAATGATGAATTTGTTTTGGTGTTTCTTTGGTGTTATGTAGTTTACATCTTAATGTGGACAAATAATTAAAATATAATTTTAATATTCATCTTATAATTTGCATGCATTTGTTATCAAGCCGGGAGTCTCACTGGAAGCAGCCTTTCTATTCCTACAGGGTAGAGGTAAGGCTGTCTACATCTTACCCTCCTCAGACCATACCTTAGGGGCTGTTTGGTAGCCTCTTAATGACTATTCAGATGCTACCTCTTAATGGTTAAAAACCTCTAAATGAATAAGAGGTAACCTCAAGTCTGAATGGTTAAGAGGTAACCTCTGAATGGTAAATCACCACATGTCACATTCTTCTACTTTCTCATTGGTAAAATTCTTAATGGTTCCATTAAGTGGTAGTCTCTTAATGACCATTCAGAGGCTACCAAACAGCCCCCTTAGCTTTGCTATTGGTGAGATTTACTAAGTATGATGATGATGATAGTGATTACAAAAACATATATACATTCTTCCTAATGAAATTACCTTATTCAAAATATGAAATATGATTCTAATTAATGGATACTATAGGTTTCTATGTGCTCATCTGATGACTAACTGCTAGGTATCTTTTTGACATGAGACAAAGACATATTGTTTGAAAATTACCTTCATGTGTGAATTTTAGAGAGCGAGGGGTAGAAATGGAAGAACATGGCAAAAGTATGTGAATTTGATGTAGATTTCTTCTTGGCCTTTGGTATGTCATCTTAAAAATTTATGCAAATTACCATAAGGGTAGAAAACCTAGTTTCTTTAATAAGGTACTAGTGGGAAAGCCCGCACGTTGCAGCTGGTACGTCTGTATTGCCGCCTTGTAGTTGTTGTTGGGGTTTCTAGTGTCTGTATGACGTTTGTTGACTATTCATTACGAAGACAACCATTTTATGAAAATAAAAGTTGAAAATACATGTCTCATACTCACCTGTACCTTACACAACTGTTTGCTGAGGTTGGGGTGCATTTTGGAAGTTTAATGGGGCTTGGGAATCTGGGGTCCAGGATCAAAGAAAACGAAGAAACGGGGGTCATCGGCGTCGACTGGGTCGTCAACAATCACTTGGGGCGTAGATCACCCCATTCGCATCTGTCACACCCCAACCGATGGCGGAAACATCGGGGCGTGGCACTGAGCGAAACAGATTGTCCAAGAGAATCCATAATAACTATTGGTGACAATATATTTAGCATAAATGTCCCACACCATTAACATATAAAGCATAAACAATCGTTACAGATAATAGTCTCAAAAATAAGTAAACTGTTCCGACAACTCAGATTTATTTAGTTTGTTTCTAGACTCCCTAGCTTGTTCATCATAGCATAGCATCCTATCAACCTGTCACATACGTTAAAATAAAGTCAATACATAAGATGTAAAGGTGAGCACACAAGTTTTGAGTAGCATATAGTAGCGAAATCGTTTACGCATAACCAACATGTAACACGTAGAAATGTGAATCAAGTAAGCTATCGACAATGACGTATGCAACAGACATGACCGCGAGTGTAGAATGCGCAACACATTATCACCACTGTGACCATGTGAAGTAATAACCTTAACAACCCCTGTCCACGACAGGTGCTTAATCCAAACTATAGTACTATCGTTGCTAAGGTGTCAGGCAACAATCACTGTGTAAACATAACATACAAGCATTCATCTAGTCACGTATAACATGCGAGAGCGGTTAGCATTTAAAAGTGTTTGCTTTGTGTGTTGATGTGTTTTGATATAGATAACATATGTGTCGCAACCCCTATTCCCTAACAACCCGGGAACGAGAGGCTGCAGCCAGTTTCAGTGGTATCGGTGTTTATCAATTTGGCAGTGGAAATTTCATCGGGACCATAGACAAAGTTTTCGCGGCCCGCGAGGACTTGTAGACTAGATCGTAGCTTTGCTGAGTTGACCCGTAGCCCCCACACGCGTCCTGACACATGGCACCCTAGGGTGCGGCCAGATCTCCCATCTGTCGCGGCCCGCGTAAGAGCCCTTAAGGGTCTTCGCGGCCCGCCAGGAACCATAAAAATTGTTTTTATTTTAATTTTAATTATATAAAGGTATTTTGGGCTCGGTTTTCATATACGGGGTGTATTTTAGGACGTATAGGGACATTCTAAATATATTAGGGGTGTCGGAAATAATTTTGGTGGGTTGTTATAGTATGTAACACCCAAAAGTGTGTTAAGCGAAAAAGGGTTCGAGTATACTCACAGTATGTGTTTAATAAATAAACACAGCCTTGTATTGGATTGAAGGGAGCACGTTAGGATTAGCCTGAGCATAGAACAGTAGCGTAAGCGTTGAACAACGTGTAAACAGTGCGTCAGATGAGATGAGTGTCGATCAGTGAGTCGACGAGTGAAAACTCATTCGATCGGATGGTCATCCGGATGGATGACCATTCGAACGGTTGGTCATTCGATTGGGTGAGTGTGTTTGTAAATCGTTTCAAAACTTTGAAGTTTTCGTTGTAGCATTTTGGAGAATGTGAAGTATCTCTAGATGCCAAGTCATCCGGTCGGATGGTCATCCGGACGGATGGCTATTCGATCGAAAATCTTGTAGTTTGAAATTTGGTTAAATTGTTTAAGTGTTGAAAGTTATAAAAGGGCAGGCCACCTAGTCGGATGATCATTCGATCAGATGGTCAGCCGATCAAATGATCATTCGACTGAGTGATTTGTTTCTTTGAAAACTTCAAAAGTTTTCTAAGTTTAGGGTTTTGAGTTTAACGAAGACGGCGTGACGACGTGTCGAACAACGGGAAGCCACACCAAGTCCAGCTTAGTCGATCGGATGGGAATCACCCCATTCGATCAGCCTAACTGTTCTTGATGAAGTTTCATGTTCAACCCGTGAATCGGTCGTCTCTTCGTGGAAATCCGTTCTCAAACCAATTCTCAACTAGAGAATGAGTAGAGAGCCTGAATGAGTCTCGATTCCATCGGTTTTGAGTGAAAAGTGAAGAAAAGTTGAAGAAAAGTATGAAAATAGTTGGAAAATGTTTAGATCTTGTTAAGATTTGTGTAAAATAGTGTGGGAATCCTTTAGATCTGAACCATTCTTGATGAGATGATGTCACACAATCGATTGCATAAGCAACCGAGATGATGTTACCTTCAAGGGGTCCAAATCAGGTGATTTCATGGTGAAAATCAGTGATTCTGATGGAGAAGATGATGAAAAAGTGTGTAGTGATGATGGAAGTACAAGATTTAGGGTGAAATACTTATGAAATGGCCTTGATTCGGGAGAAAAGTGCTTGAGAGTGAACTGGGAGCGTCTGGTCGAATGGAGCTGTCACATCAGTGAATAGTGATGTGACAGGCGGGTATTTATAGTGTGGGAGAGGAGATAAGGCGGTGGAAGTGAGGTGTCGGATGGCCAGTCGATCAGATGGCCAGATGGCCATCCGATCGGATGGTCATCCGGACGGATGTCCATTCGACCGAGTGGTCATTCGATCGGCCGAGTTATGCGAGTTAGTTTTCCGACTTTCGTTTCGTGTGTTAAGCGTTGTGTTGCATTTAAGTGAGTTGCGAGTAAGCGTTGCGATGAGATAACCACATAACATAAAACAAGTAATCACACAAATAACACACATAACACATAAATGCATAAAAGTAAATCTGCGTTTCGAGTTGCGATGAGATTGCGATGTGATAGCGTTTTAGTATAATCATGCGATGCGATATGCGATAAAATGCGTTTAAATAGTATGCGTTGTAATAGAGTTAAATGTGATAACTGCGTTTTGAATAAGCGTTGTGAATGCGTTATAAAACATAGTTTTAAAAATATTGTTTAACCCATTGCGATAATCGAAATCTCGAGAGTACTAGATAATTAAGCAATAAATGACAGATCTAAGTAATGACCCGAAAAGTCGGGTTGTTACAGCGTCGGCAACTCCAAATATGGCGTCGGTTACGCGCTTAACAGCTCTTGCCCCTGGATTTCATTTTTTTGCTCGTTTCAGACCCCGTTCGCGCATCCCGAGAGCCCGAAATCGTAAAATAACATTTTTCCAAATCGCCAAATCATTCAAACGCTTAACCCCATGTCCCCATAACCAAAACCTATACTTTTATCATACTTTCTAGTTTTTGACCCGTTTGATTCTACCATGTACTATCTGACATAGTTAACTACTTTTGACCCGCTACAACAATACCTACCTGAGTGCATGGGCGTAGCTTAGAAGGTGGCCAGGGGGGCGCCCGACCCCCCGAACTTTTCGCTCAGTAGTGTTATATATGTAACTTTCGTATAGAAATTTTTGGGTATATACGTTTTCGACCCCCTGGTTCTATAGAATTTTTTTGGTATATACGTTTTCGACCCCCCGTTATTCGGGTCAAGCTTCGCCACTGCCTGAGTGATTACGTAGTTACGTAAAAATAATAACATGGAATACATAATATTTCATATAGAATACCTAATATTTCAGGTCTAATCACGTATTGAGGACAAAATAATATACAAAACATTAGCCAGATCATCCTATAATAGCCACATATTGTCGTATATTAGAGATTTAATCACGTAATAAAGCATAAACAATCAACTTCTTATTACTGAATATGCAATCACGTAATAAACATAATTGTAATAATATCCGTTATCACAAATCATATTTAATGTGTAATCAAATATGTGGATTCGTATTGAATGTGTAATCACGTAATGGATATTCAAAATCACGTAGTCATGTGCTGGGTATTCAAAATCACGTAATGGACCAAATGAGTTTTCAAAATCCTGTAATTTTTTTAGAAAACTATAGCTATAGGCTGCTCGAATTAAAGAGAATGAAATGCTCGTTGACACGCTCTAATTTAAAAAAAATATGAACATAGAGAAAGTTATAGCCGTTTGAAAATCAAGAGGGAATTTGTTTAAGTGAGAAATGACCACCCTTAAAGCCAATGACACTTGTCCTCCTCTCCTAATCGCGTATGCTTCGTCTGTCCCGCTTTTGAAACTAGTATGACAAGGGCTTTTGAAACTAGTATGACAAGTAAGCCTCTAGAACTGATGGTTCAATTAACAATCTGGTTTTCAAAACTTTGGTTTTAACAAATGTATCACACATATAAAAGCAAAACAGTTTAGTTTTCAAAACTTTAGTTTTAACAAATGTATGTCATACATACAAAAGCAAACCAAACAATCATTTGTCATAAAAGAAATAAATAATTATAAAACTAGGAGACTCAAAAGCGAAAAGAATAAAACTGGGAAACAAGGTCAATAACACTCTAAAATCTTCTTGATCACACATTCACACTTATAGATGATTAATTGACCTGACAAAGAGTGACTCCTTCCTCGGCCATCTTATCCACATGAAAAAGGCCTACATGGATCATGATCTACCACATCTAACCTGAAGGGAAATATCAATCCCTTTAAAGAGAGACAACAACCTCAATGCCTCAATGGCATCAAACAACATTAACATTATCTACCCGAGTTTTGTAAGTGAAAGAAAAGAAGTGAAAGAGAATCAAGGAGAGCAAAGAAAGGGAGGGGAAAGGAAAGATACAATGTAATTTCATGTTCTAGAGTTTGAAGGAAAGGGAAAAAATATTAAAGATTTTATGTGTTCCCTAGTTAATTTATGTAAACACTAATCTCAAAGACACATTTGGATCTCACGTTGATTTGTATCAAACGGATAGTAAATATCTATTTGATCTAATGTAAATGAATTAAGGGGACACAAACCCATTAGAATATATCTAAACCATGACCCATGGGTCATTCATATTGTCAATGTGATCAATGACGCTCCTAAGTTACATCATCATTATGCAGAACAATCTCACTCTAACAAAAGAGGATCTTCATATGCCCTAATGAACAATCGACTATTTTTTATATCCATCAGAATGTTGTACATGTCGTTAAAACAACATAATTGGAAGTTAGGAAAGTTACTTTCCTGTTGGAATGAGATTGCCTTTAGCAATGGAAGTGGAAGTTCACTTCTAACACTACTTGTACAAATTATTATCAACCTATGGGTTCTATTTAGTTTAGTATAAATATATTTGCTTTAATTTAAGAGAAAAAAAATGTTCGGATAGTCCCTGTGGTTTGCTCAGATTTCACCTATAGTCCCTACACTTCTAAAATTACACCTATAGTCCCCAACTTTTGCATATTCGTTCTCGGATAGTCCCTAACGTAGATGAGAGTTAGTTTTTGATGTTAAGTAGGTGTGAAATGACCTAAATACCCTTACTATTAAAATGAATAACTTAAACATAGAAAACATTATAATTAAAGTTTATTTAATTATGTGGGGCCCACTTCATCACCCAACCCACACCCTCACCTCTGTTTATTTGTTAACCCTAAAACCCAAATCAACAACCCAACCCCACCGTTCAGTCACGGCACACTTTGTTTTTTTCTGGTCACCACCACACCCCTCCACCTTCATCCCTTCACCGCACCACCGAGGAGGTGAATATTAGTTAACATCATGACATTTATATTTTGTGTTGATTAAAGTATTCTCCCCTTCTATAAAAGTTTACACTTTCACTTTCTGATTTTGTTGGAAACAAGTGGTAAAAACGTATAGTTTTTGTGACTTTAAATACATATTATATCTCAGGAGGGTTTCTCCATAAATTGGGTTTTTTTCCTAAAAAATGAAAACGTAGGAAATGATTAGAATGCACCACATGTATATCGTTGGTTCCATGGGTGAGAGGTATTTGCATCTATTTATTCACACAAAATACAACCCAGATGTGCTTGTTTCTCAAATATGAATTGTCTTGTTTAACATATGTTTGTGTTGGTTTTGCCATGTAGTATACTTTCCTAAAAGAACCTACTTTTTAAATAACAATGATCGAATTGTCCTTCTCGTTAACAGAGAAAATGGATGAAGTTAATCAAGTGGACTAAAATGGCAATGGTGAAACATTTTTGGACTCACAGACGAAAAATGAAACCTGTGGACTCAACTGTCAAAATGGCCTAAACCACAAGGATTAAAATGACATTTAACTCTTTTAAATAATTCTCGATTTTATTATATCATTTTTGAAAAATATAAAACATATTTTAAGAAATTTTTAAAAAATAAATTGGTGGGACTAGTATGGAATGAAAGATTCTAACATAAGAGAACAAGATAAGATGGATAAAAAATGTAGTAATATGGATCACATTTAATATGTTGTTGAGCTTTGTTCTATACTAGTATTAAGCACCCCCGCGTTGCGGCGGGGGCGAGCACTAATGCCACACTACTGCCAGCGACCACCGACACTGAAGTTGAGGCGTGTTAATACGAAGAAATTAAACCGAAAAGTAAAACATAGAATAAAATAACTAAGTTGATCTAGGACTCGTGCGTTGCAATGAACCCGCGTCTATTTTTTCCCGTTTGACAGGTTCATCGTAATCTATGTATAATATATATCATTACCACTATACAAACCATAATGCATACATTATCAATTTGTTTGATTTTAAAAAGGATATGGATTTTAAAATTGTAAATTAATTTATATCTTGTTTGATTTGACCAAGAGGCAATAAAAAAAGAAAGGGAAAAAGACCAAATAAATTAGATTTCTCAAAATTTGGATAATGTGAATGAACCATTCAACAATAAATTAAAGTAAATTATACACCCAACCAATAGAAGACACCAAGGCAACCAATTGAAGTAGTAACTTTGGCGTATTTGATTTTACCTCGATTTTTTTAATCTTGCTTTTTTATCCTTTTTATACCCTTTACTCCAATACTTTTACATGTATTTAAAGTTTAACCAAGTAAATTGTACAACATAAATGAGCACAAAAAAGAGTTTATGCATATGGTACAACTAACACCAACACTAACATGTTGTAAAATAATAGTATATAAATAGGCAGGAGTGTACAAATCTTGATAAGTTAACTAAGCTATAAACACAAGTGTTTTTGCTCTATTACACAAATGCACAATGGATTACATACTTGAAGATACAAGTCTCCTGCACTAAAATTTAACATACATTTATGCATGTCTAATCAAGTTTGTTGGTAAAATTTGCACTCTGAGTAAATTGGTCTTATTAGCAGGGGAGGAGCTTAGTGGAAACCGGTGGTGCCCCCCCCCCCCCCCCCCCCCCCGGAATATTTCGATTAGAAGTGTAAAATTTTCGATCTTTTGTCTGAAAATTTTAAAATTATAAAGGATCGTCCTCTCAATTATTTTGCCTAAATATTTATACAATACATAAATTGGGTCCCATGACTTTCCGCCTACCCGAAACTTTTGATGAAGCTCCGCCACTGCTTATTAGTACCATAACAACAAAATTGATCTTATGTATTGGAGGTTATCATAAATTTTGAATTGAGTCGAATGTTCATGAATCACTCTAACACATTAGTCTTCTTTCGATAATTATTGACAACAAATTTGGTGTGGGTCCTATAAAAAGTGCGAACAATTTCAATTTAGTAGATGAACCACTAGTGGCTAATTCTTGTTCTTTCCAGAGTTGTCATAAAAGAGGAAAAAAAGTTTTAGACACGATACTGGTCAGACTGATTGTGAAAATCAACTTTATGTGATAATTAATTAAGTTTATATTTAAGCATAGTTATTATTATTGATTAATTTCTATTGCTTATGTGATAATTAATTAAGTTAATATATTATTTTAAGTTCTATAATTAATAAAGAGTGAAAAATATTTTTTATAATTGAAATTAATCAATAGTAATAACTATGCTTAAATATAAACTCATGATTTAATTGATATGAAGCAGGTAATAGTTAAAGTTAAACTAGATGTAAGGTTCGCCGTGATACTTGCTAGGGCTTTACATTATACGACGACGAAATAAACATGTTTGTAACTTTACAAAAAAGTTGCTTGATATCTTAAAAAAACACCAAACCTTACGATTATCAAAGGTTAGTGCATAGTTACATTGATTGTTTACATAAAGTTGACAAAATTACAATCAATGTAATAACATAGTTATATACCTAATGTTCAATTCCTGACATTCAGTATTTAGTTTCTGCGGCACCTGGTGATGATGAGAGACTAGGTGAGTGGGCGGCGATCGCTAGTCCGATCCTTGAGCTGAGCGGGTTTTACCTCACCACACTGTCATGCCTTTGGGTCAGTGTTCACGGTCTTCGACCCTAGGTGAGGGTTTCCCCGGTTCGGAATGCGAGCGTATCCCGATGTGGTGAATTTCGCCAGTAGCCCATTTGGAGGATTCATTGGCCGTTCAAAAAAACTAATTATTAACAACATGACTCGAGACAACGTGACGCGCATAGAGCACGTCGATACCTTCTTGTCATTCCGCTTGTCTCTCACGAATTTTCGCCACACGTTCGGTAAGCTCGTCAAGCTCAGTGCTTATCATCCGATCTAATTCGACAACGTTATCTAACACACGTTTAAGCTCCTCGAAGACATTTACGTCGTCATTTCCGTTAGGCATTTTTAACCTATATATTCAAATAGAAATTAAGATTTCATTTTTTTTAAAATTAATTCCAATAAGTATGACAAAAATTATGTATCTTTTTTTGATGTATAGGTTAGTATATTTCATTAGGTCGAATCGACTTTCTTGTGCAAACCTAGTCACTAAGAATCCAAATTACCAATGTTACAACGCCAACTTTATCTCGAGTTATAAACAAAGGTATAAACATAAAAAAGAAAACTTGGTAAATCAACAAAAAGGAAACAATGATTTAACATAGGCTCAGGAATCATGGGTTTAACTGGTTTCTTATACAAGCCTTCACAGTTAAGTAATACCATATTGTACACATCATTGCCCATTCAATAAACATTTATATTTTATCCATTTAAAACACGTGTTATGCAAAACGTCCTAAAAGGACAAACACCTTACAAAGCTCATAGCAATGGTATGGGTGCATTAAAAAATGTAAGGTAAAATGCCGAGCAATCAGTGGCGGATCTAGGATTCGCGTCAAGCCGTAACGTTTTATAAATAAGCGGTAACGAAATTAAAAAAACGTCAAATTTTTCCAAAATATTTACACTAATTTTACACTACTGCCGGAACGCCAAACCGTAGCAGACGCCACCCCTTACTATATGCTACATCCGCCCCTGCAAGCAATATCATTGCCTTCAAATCCATACAACTTTTCCCTTTCAAATAACTCACAAACAACCCAAAATAAGTTGAAATAAGTGCAAAAAGAAGTTACACACTATACAAATGTACATACCAACAATGCATGGGTACATACTCAAAGATATAAATTGTCACACCCTAGCCCGCAACAGATTGTCAATCGAGCCGTGATGATTGTCCACAACTTATAACACCATTTAATGTTTCATGATTATTCATGTCACTTTATTAAAAATGTCACACCAAAATATATAATTTAAAATATTCAATCATAATTCAAAATGAAATACAAGGAAAATTCCATTTATTTATTCTATGGTAATTCCTACGTGACTTCATTCCAATCATCTTCAATTCTCATTTCATGTAACACGTGCAAAATATTCGGGTCAACTATAAAGAGCGGGTGAATAAATCTAAGTTTAAATAAAAATAATTTATTTTAAAAATAAACATGCAATTCATGTGTTAGTTGAATAATCACAAACAATCTATTATATATAATAAACAAGAATATTTGGGCTGACGTGGCGCGTTATTAGGGCTTCTCAGAATTGGTTTTGGCGGGAAAATGATCTGGGTTTTTTTCCTTCACGCGGATCCCATTTTGAGCAACCCGAACCCATGTACTCGGACCCTATATCTTATCTATCATCACAAGAAACCCTAACAGCCGCATGTTACAATCCATCCTTCTTTCAATCCCCATTATCAATTGCAAAAATTCTTCTTTGAATCCTCATCAATAATATGAATTCGGTCCAGCGATCGAAGTGTCTTGTGAAGAATAACAAACGAAGATCAAGTTGAAGTGTCTCTCCAGCGATTGATATCTTCAATCGAGTCAATATTTGTTCTTTCTCTCTGGTATCTTTTGTATCCTCTTTTCGGATTCTGAAACCGTAAGTTTTCTTTTTCCGTTTTACACTGATTTCTTCCTCCGACGAACTTCCAGGTTTCTCTTCTACCACATATCACTAGCAGGTATCTCCTTTGTTCGTCTGCGCCTATTTGTTCATCGATCTGGTTCAATTGTTAGATTTTATGTTCTTTGTATACTCATAGATTGATTTTGCCATATTCATGTTTTCTGTTATTATATTAAGCGAATAGGGTTTTGTGATTCCTCTTCACTATTGAGTAAACCAAGGTTAGTTTTTTAGTTTTATTGTGGATTCAATATACGTTTTGAAGTATATTCTTGCTAGGGTTAAAAGTGGGAAGACAAGTGTAAGTTCATATGTTGCTCGTGTGGGGAATACGTTTCAACTATGCCGGAAGCTTGGCAACGACTCATTTGGACATATCTTTCTTGGTTTGTATGATGATAATTTAGGCTATCTGTTTAAGAATTGGTAATTGACATGGTTTTTGTTTGCTTTACAGGAACTAATATTCAAACGACTGAAAAATTGCTATTAGCTTTCGTTATAGACTAGAGCTTATGGATTTCTTCATCAGGTCAAGTTTCAGGCTTGATTTAGGTCTCATCTAATGTGATTTTTATTTGTGATTTGTTTTTAATAAGGATTTCAGATGTTGATTTAGGGCTCATCTCTCCTGAACAATTCCGACATTCAATTCTATGTGAGATTATTGTTGGAATCATTGTCAAAAATTTATATGAGATAATTGTTTTGATAATTATATTTGCTTTGCATATTTCAGATGCTACAAAACCAAGTGTTTGAACAACAATAGGAGCCGCTTCATATGCTTCTGATCACAATTCGCTTATATGGATATTCGAACCTAAAGGTACCCGATTCGCATTCACGCACACACACATGTGAAATTTCTATTCATTTCCTTTTCTTATAGTGTAAAGGGTATGAAAATGATGATCTTAATATTATCCCATCTGAAATGTACTACAAATTTGCTCTACAAGTTGCTCTTCTTATTTTCGTTTCAGGAAGAAATACTTCGATTAATGGATGGAGACAGGAAATGATGATTTCTCGCAAGTAATGGAGTAGTAATCTATTAATCCATTACTAGCTTTAATCCTTGAAGTTTTTTTTGTTAATGACATGTTATTCTAGCTTCTATGGCCAGTTTAGAAGTCGGATATTTCAGATGACATAATTGTAGAGTAGATTGCTGACATATTTGTAGAGTGGATTGCCGATGTAAGAAATCTTGTGTTTTTTTACTGAAAGAGGCAGCTACAAACTGTTGAAGAGAAGCTCAAGTTCTACAACAACCAAAAGGCATGAAAACAGTAACTTTTTAATACTGATTTTTTTTGTGCATACCAGGTGTTCGATTAAATGCCAATGACGTATATTGCCAATAATATGATTTCTATTCTCATCAAAATATATCAACGATTAATTTATTTTTTAAATTATAATTAATAATATGTTTAACTTATCTTGTGAAGCATATAAATAGTGGGAGATAGGATCGGTAGATATGTTGACCATATTAATTGCCAAAAAACCAGGTTACAAAGCTTTATTTTAAAAAAATTACATATTTTTATAGATCTTAATAATTTCTTGTATGTAGGTCGTGGAAGGAGTGATGGATTGTATGGATATGTACCTTCTGGATCGTGTTGTGGCTGATTCCATGAGTTAACTTCTGCACTCATACTTTTTTTGTTGTGTCTTAAGTATAAGTTATTATATTTATGTCTACATATATGTATGCATATAGCAACCTGTAGGTGGCTATGGTATGGGAATGAGTGGGCCCAGTGGCCTGTTTGGTGCTCCTTCGTTGTCTCCTGGATTCTGGATTTCCTTGATGTGTGTGGTAAGCCAACAAACCTATCTATTAAGTCTAGAGGTGGCCAAATGGCAGGGGTGGGCAAAGGATCAAAATGGGTGAATTTTAAAAGGGTTGGATCGGGTTGGGCCAGCCCAGAAGCTCTTTTTTTATATGATTACTGTTTTATTATATATTTTTTTTTTTCAAATTGAGTTTTGAGGTTTTTGTGTGTATAATTACTAATGCATGGAGTCGTAGCATTTTTTGGGCGGGTAGCAATGCTGATAGACCAGAATACTTGAGCATTTCACATGTCCATGTGAGCCCGTCTTCATGTTTGTGATGTTGTGTTTAGTTTTCATACTTATACTCTTATGGCCATAGAAAAATAGTTATATATTAAATATGCATGTGGAAAATTACATACAAACTATTGATCAATCTCTGAACAAGCTGTTAAGACTCACCAACACCTTTTTCTACTTCTTTATATTTCATAAATAATTAATATGGGTTAAAAAGTTTAGAATATACGAATGTAGAAGATTGTAGAAAGTTGATTTTGAGTACAGTATGGGTCCTTTTTAGCTAATATTTTAAATTAAGTTTTTTTGATTTGTTATCATTTAAATACATCTCATTGTAAATTGTTCTCACGTAAATGAGTTGAATTTTGGCGATTTTCTTTGTTTATCTAATTAAAAAAATTTGACCTTAGTTTCAACACTATTTGCGTTTAGGCTAGATTTGTGTTTAGGCTATTGGGTGTTTGGACAAGCCCCAAGAAGCTCAAACCCTACGAGCCTTGTGGTCCACAAAATTACATCAAGCCGCTCAAGGGTGGACCGGCTGGATCCTGGGATGGTTTATGGGGACATAATTGATCCCCTTGAAGCAAACTGGGAAATGTGAGCTTATATTGGTTGTTTAGATAGTGTTTCTTTATTGTTATATTTGTAGCCCATTTTGGGGCTGCTTTCATTTCTTCTCAAGTACTTTTAAAGTTTGTAGTTTTTAGTCATTTTTCAAAATAATATGAGATGTAATGTGTTGTGCAAGTAATGTTCAATGCATAGTTGATAGATTTCAAAGAGATAATGGTTGCCAATTCAATATATGATTAAAATACGTAGATATGTTGCATTATATATATGTTACTAGACGAATGTTGACCATATTAATTGCCATAAAACTAGGTTACAATCTTTATTTTTAAAAGAAATTATATTCTTTTATATATCTTATTACTTTCATGTATTTAGACCATGGAGAGAGTGATGGATTGCACGGATATGTACCTTCACTGGATCATGTTGTGGCGGATATTGTAAGCTAACTTCTGCACTATACTTTTTTTTTGTTGTGTATTAGGTATATGCTATAATAAGTTATTATATGTATGTCTACATATATGTACAAATGTAGATACAGATATTTATGCATATACACATTTTCATTTTATTCTTTCAGGTGTTTTCCGATTTATTAAGGGTCTTTCCTGGAAAAGATCAAGTCGGATCACCCAGGAAAACCATGCTTTTCTTTATGGGCACTCAACTGGAGGATTTGTGGTTCTAAAGGTAATAATGTCAATAATTAGTTTTTCACCTATCGATGTGGGGATGATCTTTGTTCATGAAGGTTACTTTTGACTATTTTTTACCAATTAGGCTGCTAACTATCCTTACATTGAAGAACTAGAGTGGTGTACAATCCTAGGTTTATGCTCACTTTTGGTCTATGAGAGGCAAAGTTTGAAAGCCCCTTTGATCAAGCTAAATTCTCTATTCTTTGGCACCAAAATTTACAACAGATATGATCCAAAAATTCTATTATATGTCGAGTAGCGGAATAAATGGGATATTAAGTAGCAGAAAATTTCATATGCTAAAGTACTCTTTTTTAACTAGATATCATATTACAATGTTTTAAATCTCAATTGCTCAGGTTTCTATTTCAAGACAAAGAAGCCTTTAGTCCCAGTGGTAACAAACATGTATAATTCCTAAGTTGTATCCATAACCGATATTTGTCTTTTTGTTGATGTTTTTGTACATGGCTTATAAAGAAAACTTTGTTACTATTTTATGTAATGTTACTTTATTTGCATTAGTTTTATCGATACACTTGTGATTAATGTAATTTAAATTTTCCTACCCGGGTTTCCACCCGGGTGATAACCTAGTACACAATAAATAAAATAACCAATGCTTGCTTGAGTCTCTAACCCTGAGGAGTGAAATGAAGGTGATACCTATTCACCCATAGCGATGGATAAATGATCAACCAATGGATCCATAAGATGCTTGCTTACTTGCTTGACTTGACTAACATAAATAAATACCATAAATAAAGAAGTAAACACACACACATATAGCACATAATCTACATAATGAATATTTCATATGTAATTTAATAAATTTGAGTTTAAGACACAATGATACACCCCAAAATATTTTAAAGTAAAAAGGGGAAAAGATCTACTCACTACTTGCGAAGAATGATCCACAAATAATACCACAAGAGGAATGAATACTCTGAATGAAATTTTCCTAAAATATATATAAATAACAAAATCCAAACAACGGAATGACATAAACGAGACTAGGAAATTGGGTTCTTTTATTTGAGGACTTTTGTACAAAATTAATATTTGTTATATAAATTTCTAACAAAAATATGTATATATAAAAATTAAGTGATTATATAAATAAATGTGACTCCCCGTGCCTCGATCACTAAACGACAAATCCAGATTCCAAAAGATTTGAAAAATCCAGGTGTGACTCGCAAATTTGACCATGGGCCGTGACATACTGGCACGATTCGTGCCTGGTTAACAGCTAACTACCGGTCATTTTTACCAGATACGGTTGTGCCAGCCAGGCACGCCCCGTGTTTGGCCTTCCAGCAACCTATAAATAAGAGCCCAAAGCCACTATTTTCACTTGCTCAAGTTTTTTCCTCTTCTCTATAACACACTTATCTTTTACTCCACTATCTCTTACTACTCTAATCATTAAGAAAAACTTAAGAATCATCAATGTAATCAACCTATTAATGATTAATATAATATTTTCAAGTTTCGTGAAAACTATCTTTATGGTCATTCTTGGCTAAGGTTCTTGTGGGTATTTAGGGGAAACATACCCCGTGATGGGGAGTTAACTAAAGCAAGCTATGGACTAATAAGAAAAGTGTGTGTGTGTGTGTGTGTGTTAATGACTTTAGTCTTTAGGTAAGAAAACAATTATTAAAAGTGAGTGAAGCGTTCGGGTCGCCACTAGCGCGGGGCATGTAATTTTTCTACTTGACTCTTAAAAACTAACCAACTATCTTGTGTTGCCACTAGCGTGGGATATTCATGTTTTCTATATCTATGTAGAGTCAAAACATGTTGATGTCTCGAAAGGGGGTTAAAGGTTTTGGTATGGGACTTTGGGTAAGTTTTTGCCAAGTGTGGCGATAGGATCAAAGTGCGGAGGACTTGGTTTATATAAAATTACCTACCTGCAAGGTTATGGTCCCAAATAATGCACCTAGCCATGTGCGCACGCGACTATATCCACAATAAAAACAAACACTTGCTCGATGTTAGAAGTACCCTACATGGGAGCATTCGCGCATATGCGTAATGACAACTCACATGAACGAAAAACAGTACTCTTGGTGACACCTGGAAGCCAATCGGCTTGTACTAAACCCTGCAATTACACCTACGTTGTTGGAGGGATCATGCAGGGGACAACATGTACAGAGAACAGTCACGTGGCACCAATCAGACGTCGCCAGATGCTGCCACAGGATCCCTACTAATGATTGATGGCAACCCCGAAAGAAGGTACACCTGGGAAGTGGTAGGTGGCCAGTCACATGGCGCCACATCAGATCCACTCCTGCAGACAATACCTGTCCTGTCAGAGGGGACTAGGCAGATATTCCTCAACAATGGCAGTTGTACCAATGCCTATCAGCCCACCATTCTACTCTCCCACCTTCGGATTTAAAACGAGACTTCTTCCAAAAGTCGAGGTATCGACTCTCTCACTCTTGACACACATTGGTTTATTGTTCTTAAGCGATATTTATTCTCACGTCGGATGGTGGTTACAAGGAGAACCACCCACCTCTCCTCCTTGTAATGAGCTTCACGGTGTTGTTGCTTTGCAGATCACTCTTCCAACCATTGTTCGAGGAAAGAAAGGATTAACCTTCTTGACGAGACCATTCCCTCGAGGATATACCCTACGGTTTAGGCTTAGTGTTTCTTCATTACTCTTAGGGATTTGACGTCTCACCAAGGGAACCATACTCAGAAGTAATATAAACACCTTAAACTATTTTCTTACTTAAATCTTTCCTTAATCAACAACAGAAAAATGAATAAAAACAAAAATAACTCTAGCCTGTTGCTGATTCTGATGCTGCAATTCTGGAATTTCTTTGAAATAGCACTGAAAAACATTTTGTAAAAAGATGGCATGTATTAACAAGGGTATATATATGTCTTTTTCATCCTTAAAACAGTCTAATTTCTTAGGCAAGATTACAAACCAAACACCTGATATATTTTTGACAGAATTGATTTCAATTCCTTTAAATTTCAATTCCTTTTGCCGAATTTTAATTCATTCCAAAAATTATGGGAACCAGGGCACCCTTGGATTTATCCCGATCAAATTTGTTTTAAATTTATTTTGACACATTCTTTTTCAAAAAAAAAAAAAAAAACAAGAAAAGAAAAAGAAACAAACAACCGAGAACTCCCATGGACAGTCCGCAACAAGAAACATGCATCTCTCTTCTCTTCTCCACGACAACGATCATCTCTCCTCTTTACAGGGGCAACTAGGGTGTAAACAAGCCGAGCTACTCGAGATCGGTTCAAAAAATGTTCAAAATGAGCCGAGCTTAAATGAGCTCGAGCCCGATCCTAAAAATAAGTTCATTTAGTAAATGAAGATACATATCCGAGTCCGGACCACCTCAAGAAGGACGGATCAAAACACCACCGGACGAACACCTGAAGATCTCCATACCTCAGCATACCGGAGACGGACCTTCATGTGACACCCGGCTTTTCAGGCCATACCGTACAATTGTAACACGTGTTGTGAATAGGTAAAAGGTTGTATTTGACTGATTATGAGGTTTATGTGTGGAATTTAATGAGTTGGTAAATTTAAACTTTGGTAAAAATTATGTTGGCAACGATAAGATAAATGCTTATCGCGTAACGATTAAAATGCGAAACGAACGTCGGTGACCACCCGATCAGTGTTAAAATCCCAAAAATAGTCTGTTATGATTAGAATAATAATTTTAATCATATTCGTGAGGAAAAATAAATTAAAACGCTAAGAAACTTTATTTTCTTTGTTTGAGCGCGTACCGCGCGATACTGCGCACATAAGACAAAATACTGTCAACACAGCCAGTCAAGGTAACTGGTAATTATTTCAGTAATAATTTTGGGTGATTATTTTTATAGAATGATAAAAATAATTTAAAACGCACTAAAACGGGATTAAAACGCTAGATAAAATATCCGGTATCCAGTAAAATACCTGTTTTTATCACTAATCTACATATATATATATATATATGTATGTATGTATATATATATAAGATTTTTGTGTGAGAAAGAGTAGGTGGCGGCTTAGGGAGGTGCCACCCACCTTGGAATTTTAGTTGTGAGCCATATGGATCTTGTGTAATGTGCATAATCATTTGAACCTTATAAACACACTTCATCTTACTTAAATCAAGATCAAACAACTTTCTCTCTTCCTCTCTTGAAACCTCACGGCCGAAACACCCCATATACACATACATTCAAAAATTTTAAACCATTACATGAAGATTCAAGGGCTATTGAAGGTGATTTCAAGCTTGTAAGGAGGTTTGGAAGTGATTTCAAGCAAGATTCAAGCAAGAACAAGCCTCATATCACCATCTTTTCTCAAAAACCCACTTAGAAACCTTGAAGTTATAAACTTATTTTAAAAATCACATCCTTGATTTTTAGTAATGATAGAGATGTTAGATGGTTTCTCTTGAACTTGGAATGAATCACAAACTTATAACAAACAATGAATGAGATTTTAATCTGTTGGTGCATACGTCTGTCGACTTCGTCTTGTATCGTGTCTAGTATTAGAATTGTTAGATCAGGGTGCGTTGTACGAGAAAATAGGAGGTTTTAGGGTGTGATTGATCTAATTTCGCTTGAGTGGGTGATTCCGCTTGAAAATGACAAATGACACTTTCAAGCGAAATCAACCAACTTGATTTCGCTTGAACTGTCATATGTTACTTTCAAGCGAAATCCCATCATCTATATATAGCCTTCCAAGCGATATCAGTTGTAACACTCATCATTCCAGTACCGAAGTGCTGTCGACGCGTCGTTTGATCTGTATTGCTGTTATAATCAATAAACAAGACGATTTATAGTGAAACAAGCTGTTTTACAAATCTGTTTCTTAGTTTCCGGCTCTGAAACAGACAAGAGCTCTTCTGAATGACTCATTTGGGTCACAAAACGATCCTACAAGTGGTATCAGAGCTCAGGAAGAAGAGTTCTTGCCAAAACAGCCTTATTTTCTGACTTCTACACCTTCTTTTTGAAATTGAACTAGTTTTCACGGTCAAAAAGTTTTGAATTTTAAATATTAAGTGCGAAACAGTGTTTTAACTAATCCTTGAGAGAATTGGACTTTAATTCGGCTTAAAACTGGTAAAAATACTTAATTCCGCTTGAAATCCAGATCGCAAAAATGATGTCAGCAGCATTTCAAGCGAAATTAGTAGGTTGATTCCGCTTGAAATCGTGTTTCCACTTGAAAATTTGACCTGATTTCGCTTGAAAACTCCTGATTCTGCTTCAGGAGTAATTTCACTTGAGCCATTTTAAGTGAAATAAGGTTATTTCGCTTCAAGGTGTGATTCCACTTGAGTTGATTCAAGCGAAATTAGTTGTTTTTACTTCAGGGTGTTATTTCGCTTCAAGGTATTCCGCTTGAGGGTGTGATTTCGCTTCAAAGGGGTGATTCCGTTTGAAACTTGTATTTTTGTGAAAAATTTTTCCAAAACATGGACGAGGATTTCTACAATGCATTTGCTACACCGATTGCACCTGTTACTGCTGCTGAAACTGTGTATAATGAGAATGAGACAGGAACTTATCAGAAACTGCCAAAGCTCATGTACATTGAAGATTTTCAAGGATGGAAAATCGATTCGAGAACTGGGTGCAAGCTTACAAATTTGATGCATAGTGTTCGTTGTTGAAAGATTATGAGAAACCAAAGAATGAACGTGGGATTGAAAAAGCTATTGTTGACTATTCAGAGGGTGACAAGTTGAAATTTACAAGTGAGAAAATGATGATCAGTATTCTTCAACAAGCGATAAAAGAAGATATCTTTGTTTTGCTTCAACATAATGGTACAGCTAGATCAATTTGGGAGGCATTGATTCAGAAATTCAGAGGAAGTGCAGATATGATCAAAAACAAAAAGGCATTATTGAAGAAATCGTTTGATATGTTTTCAGCTTTTGATCATGAAACAACTAAGCAGACTATTGATAGATACTGTCATCTGGTGTTGGAAATGGGAAGATTGGACATTAAGAAAGAGGATGATGAGTGGGTCGATAAACTAGCTGAGGCGCTACCACAGCATAAAACTTATTTGATGATTGTGAAACTCATGAGGAAGTCTGAGAGTATGAATTTGGCATAGTTCATTCAAAAAATTGAAGAGCAGGAATTGGATATTCAGAAAACTGCTATAATGACGAATCCAAATGCTCAACAAGATGTTAGTTTGTATTACAGAGGAAACAAGTTTGAGACTACTCCCAGCCCTAGTCCAAAGATCCAAACTGGTTTTAGTGCTGATAGCTCATCTGGAACAAAAGGTAGTAATGTGACACAGAGTGGTGGATCTTCATCTTTATATTCAAGTTTTGATCCAAATCATGCAACATCAAGTCCTCAAAGACAGAACTCAACAAATCTTCAATGCAATGTCACTTTGAACATTCAAAATGGTCAGGATTTGTCTCCAGAAATAGCCAAGCAACACATGGCATCTCTCTTTGCTATGTTGGAATCTTATAAAAGTTTGATTGCTGGCAAGATTGGAAATCCCATGCTTACAAAAGAAGATTATGACCAAATTGATGCAGAGGAACTTGAGTTGATGGATGTGAAATGGTGTATGGCTAGTGCTGTTAGACGTGCAGAAAAATTTCAACAAATCACAGGAAGAGATGAGTTTCGGGGATTGGCTAATTCTCCATTAGGATTTGACAAGTCAAAAGTAACCTGTTTTCGTTGCAAAGGAAAGGGACACTTTAAACGAGAGTGTAAAAACCAAGAAGCAACCGAGAATCAAGAAAAGAACAATTATTATCAGAAATCAATTTTCCATCAGATTGCTCAACAACCGCAAACTGCACCTGCTCGTGCTATTGAATATGGAAAGAAGAAAGCTTTACTTATTCATCAAGATGATGAAAAAGTTGCAGAGGGATTTAGTTGGGACAAATACATACCTGGTTCAGCTCTTGTTGCTAGAATTCTGGGTGAAGATGAAGCTAGTCAGAAAAGAATTCTGATTTTTCCAGATCTTGGAAGTGATATTGATACTGATGATGAAGAAGAACATCTTAATAAAGCTAGAAAAGGCTTAGATCCTGACAGTTTTAATTTCTTTTTTGCAGATAAAATGGAGATGCTGAATCAGAAGAAGATTGCCAGATTGAGGAGAGAGCTGGAAGCAGCAAAAATTCTCGCTGATGAAAAGGCAAAGACTGAAGCTGGAGAAACTAATGTTGAACCAGGAACTGAGAAAGTGTCTGAGAAAATCGTTGAAGTGGAGAAAGTTATCGAAAAAATAGTCGAAGTTGAGAAACTTGTTGAAGTAGAAAAAATTGTTGAAATAGAGAAAATTGTCGAGGTAGAAAAAATTGTTGAAGTGGAGAAACTCGTTGAAGTTGAAAAGACTGTTGAAGTTGAGAAGATAATTGAAAAGGTGGTTGAAGTTGAAAAACCATGTTTGAAGTGCTTAGAATCTTGCCAAACTTGTGAGGAGAAAGATAAGAAGTTTGCTGAATTGGAGAAGATTAAAGAAGATTTACTGTCTGATGTGAAATATGTGAAGGAATCGTATGATGTGCTGAATGGAACAGTTGATAGTCTGAAAAGAATGAATTCAGAAATTGAAAATGCTATGACAAAAATGAGCGCAACATTAATGACAAAACAGAGTGTTATCAATGAGTATATCGAAGACTGTGCTAAGTTAAAACAGGAGTTAGAACTTGAGAAGATTGAGAGTGAAAGGATTAAACGATTGTTGTTGAGTTATACAACATGTGATTATTTGATTGATCGTGTTTATCCTACTGTTGAAGGTCTTGAAGCATTCATGGAGAAAAAGACTGAAGATACTGATACTGGTAAGAAACAAAGTGTCAAGTATAACAGATGTCCGCCCCCAATCCATGAAAGTTATTCTCCCAGGAATCCTAACGAAGAGTGTCTAAAAAAGGCAGTCAACATCAAGTTAAAGTCTGAAATCATTGATGAATTACCAGACAATATTGATGTCACATTCACAGCGTCTGACACTGATCATGAGTCTGAGTTATTAAAGAAAGTGGTCGATCAGGTGTTAGATATGGATGAAGAGTCAAAACCGGAGTCTAAATCTGAAAGTTCGAGTTCATCAGAAAAGAGTCCGAGTTCACCGGTTAAAAGGGTTTACAATAAAGAATTCTTGTTATCAAAATCTAATTTGAATGATGGATCAATCAAAGTGGCATATACTTTGAAAGATTTAGACAAATTATATTCTGATGAAGAATTTCCAATAAGAAGTGTCAAATTTGAAATGATCAAACAGGTTTTCAAATTAACAGAAATTAATATTTCTGAAATAAAAGATTTAAATCTTCATGAAAAACCTAAAAAGTACATTTCAAGAGTTCAACAGAGATTGAACAAGAAAAAAGGGTTACAGTTATGGTTCTGGTTATCGAAAGAAACCAAACCACAACGGTAATTTCAAAAAGCAAGGTCTTGGTTTTAATTCTTCAGAAAATTATTAAAATGAGAAAAATTATAAATCAAAAACAACATTTGTTGCAGGAGGAAGTTCTGAAGATGAGCAAAAGAAACCATTCTGGAAACAATCAAATCAAGAGTTTCTTGCTGAAGTTAAGAGGAATGTGAAGAAATTTGCTCAAAGAGTTGACAGAAGAACTTGTTTTAAATGCCAAAAAGTTGGACACATTGCTTGGAACTGCCAAGAGTCCACTTATTCAAAACAGGGAGTGTCTTCTAACTCTGAAATGAGAAGGAAATGTGTTGATAAATCCACTTTAGAAGTTGGTGAAACTTCAAAACAATTTTACAAAAGACAAGTTGATTTGAATAAACAAAAATGGGTTGTAAAATCTGAAAATAGTTCTGATAATGAATCTAATTCCATAAAATCAGAGGAGTCATCTGTTGAGAAGAAGAATGAGAATTCTGTTCCAGAGATGGGAAGGTTAAAAGTGCAAAAGATTTTTATAAATCAAAATGTTGGTGGGATAGATGTGTACCAACATCACCCAAGGCTGGTCAGGCTTGGGTGACAGCATTTTCACCATAAATTCCTGACTTGCCGGAGCTCCCAGGTTGGTAAGAGTGGAGCAGGAATCGGCATCATTCTTGAAAGGTTTGGTTGGTAAATTTACAGGTGATATCTTTATATTGTTATAATATGATTTACAAGTGGTTTGGGTTGGTGAGTTAACCTACAAGTGATTGAAGAAGGTTTTCACTTACAAGTGGTAAATCAAGGACATTAAATTGTACTTGCTTTTACTACAAATGATATTTTGGAGAACAAAGTGATGAGATTATCCCCTAACCTACAAGTGGTTTTATGAAATCAACAAAACTTATTTTCCGGAAAAACCATTTGATTAAAACAAGCTTAAGTGTTTTGAAATCACAATGGGAAAATAGTTTGTTGTGAGGGGGAGTTCTGATTGTTTATGCCAAGTGGATGGCGAATTGAAGTGAGTTGATATCAGTTGGCATTTTACTTGTACAGTTTGTTTTCAAATTTCCTTAAAATGTGTTTGCATTTTAGGGGGAGTAAGAAATTTTCAGAAAATCCAAAAACATTAGAAAATTTGAAAAGGTCAAAAACATGATAAAAACAAAAATGAGTTTTGTTGTCTAAAAGAGGAAATGATAGTACATCAGTGGACGATCACAGCATGCTAAAGAAATGGAAAGTCAAATGTGATAAACGGTCTCACTGATGATGTGCCAGTAGGTTTTTGCATATTTAGTAGATTGTGACGAGATGTAAACCTAAATTCAAACTTGCTTATATCGTGGGTAACATCTCTCGGATATATGGGTAACCCCCGAAATCTTGTTTGAAGGACCCCTCTTTCTGAGATACTAGGTCTTTATGTTTAGTGATATCTGGGGTATTATCCCGGGACTTCTGATTTTGCGGAAGCAATGGCCTAGTCCCCGGAGAATACTTTTCGCTTGCTTGTAATATAGCGCCACCCTCAGCATAAAAAATGATGAAACATTGCAAAATGCTAATCATGTGCTGTTGAATAAAAGATCCTCTAAAGGGGACCCACCAAAAGTCAAAGCCATCATCTCTCTGCTGAACGGAAGTTCTGACCTAAGCTCTCACGGCCTTCGCAATTTAACCCCTTACAGATATCATCTAGGTATACTCACCTGTAAGACTGAATATTGGGATCTGGATACGGGAGTATATTCTGAGGTGGGACACGCGAATAAGTTTAAGTATCTAAAACATTAATCTCGTATCTCGAAACAGTTGAACTTTGTGTGAAAATTTAAGTGGATCAGTATACTGACAATCTAAGTGAATCCTTTAGAACTTAAAATGGTTAAAGCTTAACGGTGTTGGTGATTTGTCTCAGAAACTGATATGATCCTCTTACACAAACTCACAAAAATAGTGTTTGTAAATATTTCTTTATTGCATTTCATTTCTAAACAAAATTCCAAAAAGATTTTCAGTGTGTTTTAGAAAAAATTTTGAAAAATCCAAAAAGATTTCGACGACTGATGTTGAAAAGCTGATTATCAAAATTCCGAGTGCTGAATATGACGAATAGGTTTGGGAAAGTTGGTTTGAAGATGCTTGAAAAGAAAAATGATATACATCCAAGTGGTTCATCAGTGACTTATATGATAAATATTTTTATTTGATACTTGAAAATGTTGTGTAAAGGTTGTATCTTCAAGTGGTTAGCAGGGTTTCTAAGTTTGTTATATCTTATCTTTTATGAAACTTATGTTTTGGGTAGAGGATTTGCAGGAGAGCCTGGTTGAGATGCTTGAACCTGAAAATAGCCAGACTACGATCCCAGCACAAGTTGAGGGGGAGTCTGAATGTCAAAGAGCCAGGTTCTGATCCTAAGATTACTGATGCTGATGAACTTAAGGAATCAAGAGAGCTGAAGAAATTGGAAAGAGGCAAGAGCCAGGCCAAGATCCTGGAAGCCCGAAGATAGATAAAGACTGAAGACGTTGAAGACTCGACACTCAAGACTCGTCAACATCCGAGGGGGAGTCTGTTGGTGCATACGTCTGTCGACTTCGTCTTGTATCGTGTCTAGTATTAGAATTGTTAGATCAGGGCACGTTGTACGAGAAAATAGGAGGTTTTAGGGTGTGATTGATCTAATTTTGCTTGAGTGGGTGATTCCGCTTGAAAATGACAAGTGACACTTTCAAGTGAAATCAACCAGCTTGATTTCGCTTGAACTGTCATATGTTACTTTCAAGCGAAATCCCATCATCTATATATAGCCTTCCAAGCGAGATCAGTTGTAACACTCATCATTCCGGTACCGAAGTGCTGCCGACGCGTCGTTTGATCTGTATTGCTATTATAATCAATAAACAAGACGATTTATAGTGAAACAAGCTGGTTTACAAATCTGTTTCTTAGTTTCCGCCTCTGAAACAGACAAGAGCTCTTCTGAACGACTCGTTTGGGTCACAAAACGATCCTACATAATCAAAGTAAAAATGAGTATGTATATGTGTGTGTATGGCCGAAAGTTGTAAGGGTGTGTGTATCTTGTTGTGTTTTGATTTCTTGTTCTTGATTGATTTGAGTTGATCTTTGAAAGATGGGTTCATGCATGTGTTGAAAAGATATCATAAAAGAATGTTCTCAAAAAGGGTTTCTATGATTTGAAATAAATATGATAAAAAGTAAAACTTTGGAAGTTTATGCATGTGTGTATATGTGTCGTGTATGTATATATGTATATGTACACATGCATGTAAATTTTGATGAATAAAAGATTTAAATATGTAAGAAGGTGTATGTCTTGCATTTATAAGAAATGATTGTATGATGATCATAAGAATGTTGGAATGTTTGAGTATGAGAAACATGAAATAAATGAAGATCTAAATGCATTCAAGTTCATATAAAATGATTAGAACATGTTGAGGATGCATTAGATGCACTAACTAGATCTTGCATGATGATATATGATTATAAAAAGGTGATTTGAGTATGATTTATTAAAAATCAGATTTAATCAGATTAGAAACACTAAAATAAAGCTATTTTAAAGTGTTTAATGACATATAACTTTGTCATGATGTTTGCTAGCTTTGCATGTTGTACTTGGTGCATTAAAAGTTGTAAAATACGTGAAATCGCATGATTTATGTGACTTACACAAAAACTACACTAATCTGATTATAACCACTATTTTAATAAGTAAATAACATGTATTGTGTTAAAATATCAACTCATTTTGAGTTGGGATGATTATAGTAACGTTTAACGCAAAACTATGCGTTAAAACGGTCAAAAATCGGCTTTTTGAGTGATTTTTACAAAACTGATTTAGATCAGTAAGTAAACTGATGTTTTTAGTTTAAAAAGAAGTATTTTAACTAATTTTAAGTTTACTTGGTGTTTGGTTGGTCGTACGTGATTTCCGACGCCCGAAAACGTTACTAAATCGCTAAAATACGCATTTTTCAATATGCACTAGTATGGGTAAAATTTTGGGTAAACCTTATGTGTTAAAATGTGTTATGTGATTTAAACACAAGAATGTGAAAATATGTTAAGTTTTAACATGATTTTAAAGATTTGAATTATGCATGTATATTTGTGCGTTTTGTGCGGTAGAAACGATGAAAATCGCGTTAAATGTGTAACTTGTTTGTTAAGCATGAAATTTGATACATATGAAATATTTTATGTATATTTGCTTTACAAATGACAAAACAGATAAGTTAACAAGATTTTACGTGTTTAGATGATAAATTATATGAACGTTTATGTATATATATATATATTACGACGCGCAAATCATAGATATATTACATATAAACGGGAGTATTAATGGATTTACACAATAATGGTCACCAATAAAATCGTTCAAGTCGCAAAATCATAAAAATATATATATATGGACTCATATATATATTAACGTGCCAACATAATAAAAAATGAGAACTTTTCGAGAAAATCTCAAAGTTATGTGATAATTCTAAGAAACGGAGAAACTTAGGATTTTTGTGTTATAAATATTGATTTAAAATCGTTCCTATATATATATATAATAGGACGTGTAGAAATCAATATCTGGGATTGCGCTATTTAAAATACGCACCCAAAAGTGAGTGTCACTAAACCCCTCTTTTTACTGCTTTGTATATATTTTGGTGGTAGAACACGCCAATAAAAGGATTTGATAATGTTTTTGGATTAAAACATACCTTTTTATAAAATATATATATATATATTCGTTGAAAATATATGGAGTTTGATAAATCATACGTTTCAAGTTAAAACGTTTTGATGAATGAATGTTTGGAGGACATTGGGATGATACGGTGTTTCCGAGGAGAAACAGACCGTAAAGTTGGGGCGGATGCCGGCCTGGTCCCATGGGAGGGGATCAGGGGATTCGTACAACTTCGTGTATTAAATTTGTTATATTAGTAGGATATATATATTGTACGTGAGGCAGACAACATATTGGTCTCGAGTGGACCCCGCGCCCATGATGTCGTTTAATCATTTAAGTATTGCACGCGAGGAATTGTTGGTAGATCTATCGGGTTGACAACCCGTCGTGACTGGTCGCCCCGTGTCAAGTCAAACGACGAATTGATATTCTGATTATTGTCTAGCTTTGATTATCCCTGCATGGTAAATATATCGTCCGTATTGTCTAGCTAACATACGAGTCTGAAAATTGACGCTATGAATTTAATATACAAAACCTGGGTAAGATGTTTTATTGTCGAGTTTTTGAACTGCGATGGATGACCCATGGATTTTATTAAGGAAGTAAACAGACTTTCTAAAAATTATATGGATGTTTTCAAATAAACACATAATTAGAAAGTTTTCCTTTGGGAATAAATTGTTTGTATGCGAATATGTGAACTCACCTTCCTTTGTGTTGACACTTGATTTTAACGTGTTCTACAGGTACTTGAGTTCGGCTTCGGGAATCATGGCGTATCTTGTGTTTGATGATGCATGTTGTGTAAATTAAAATATTGGACAACTTTTTAAACTTTCTGGGACGTATGTAATAAGATTCGTGAGGATCAAAGACAACTTAACTATGTGGTTGTGTCATGACTTAAAATGTAATGTTTAAATAACTTATGTTTGAAATAACTTAAAATGTCCAACAATTAAATGCATCGATCAACAAGATATAAATGGGCACCAACTTCTGTCACTACTACGTTTAATATTCCGTTGCGACGTTTTTGGGGTGTGACACTTCAAATAAGTGCGTACAGACGGATGACGTCATCCCAGTTAACTAGTATAAATACCCATCCAAGTACAAGCCAAGTATGATTTTTCTGAACCTTCGTCCTACTTTCTCTCTCTACTTTCTCTCTCTATCAACTACTTATCCTCACGCCGGAGGGTGGTCGTAGAGGGGCCCTCCCATCTCTGCGGCGAGCCTAACAATTTTCTCTTTTGTAGGTTCAGGACCCTGATCCTTCTCCAAGGTCCTAACTCAGGTTTCAGGCTACGGCCCTCTGGTTTTCGGATCTTCAATTGGCGCCATCCGATTTCACAGCTCACAGTCCTTCACTTAGTGAATTTTTGAGCAATGAAACGACTGATCTATGGCGGCCCCAGGTTCCGTGAATTTGGGATCCACTGCTGTTAGTACACAAACTACAGCTCCAACAAGTGTCATTTCCACGGTCTCAGCTCCTCTGAGCTCGGGGCCAGGAACAACGTTACCATTTGTTTTAATGCCAACTTCACAGGCATCGGAGTTCGATGCAGAGTTCCTCTCCAAAAATGACACTCTCTTACGACGGTTGAAAGCCCAGCAGGCTAGAGATGAACAGATCCTCGGTTTACGAACCAGACTCTTTCATGACGAAACACCGGTAAGGACTATGGGTCCTGCGGCATTCACCTCTACTACTTTCTCCACAATTGTTACCCCAATAAGAGAAACTTATAACAATTATGTGTAGGTTTCTACGTGACCATCTCCAGCGATCGTCATACGCACAGATCCTCAAGTAGAAACACTTAGGTTCTGTTTGTTTTTTGGCCAGAAGCACTTCTGGCCACTTATGTCTGCGCCGCGCAGACACGCGCAGAGGTTTGGAGTCCGCAGATTGTTTGTTTTCTCGCAGACCTTTCATTAAAAAAGGTCTGCGAGACCTCTTCACCACACAGACATGTTCCATCCTCTTCCAACCTCTTCTCCTCTCCCTCTTCTCCCTCTTCCACCACCACCTACTCTGCCACCACCACCTCCACCTCCGACAACACCTCCTCCGCCGCCACGACGATTCAAAATCAAAGTTAACCTGAACCTGAAACGACAATCACACACAGTTTAAACCTAACTTCTTACATCACGAACAAATCAAAATTAACCTAAAACAACAATCACCGAGCACATAGCTACCAAACAAACCGATACAAACAGCATCTAAACACACAAACTTACACAGCTTCATCCACAGAACAATCAGACACAGTTAAACCCTAACTTCATACAAAATAAACGAATCGAAATCAAAGTTAACTGAAAGAATAAAACCGTTACCGGAGTTGAACGGTTCAGGAGATACGGTTGAATCGGAGTTTTGATGTGGGTGGTGGAACCCCCAAATCGAACGACGGCAGATGGTGGGTTTTGATGTTCATCGGAGACCATCAAAAACCCCCAAATCGGAGATCATCAAAAAACCCAAATCGAGAGACGGTGGTGGCGGTGGTTGTGGTTGTTGTGGTTGTTCTTGGCGGTAGATGAGGCCAAGGAGAGAGAGGCCGAGGAGAGAGAGAACGGTGGTGGCGGTGGTGTAGTGGTGACGGACTGGTGACGGTGGTGGTGGTGGGTTTGCGGTGGTGCTTGGTGGTGGTGATGAAGGCAGAGAGAGGGATCTGAGGGAGGAGAGAGATTGTGGAGGAGGGTGTATGTGTGAGAACTGAGAAGTGGTTTATGTATAATAAAAAAACAAACTCTCTTCTTCTTGCAGACTGCAGACCTTTGGTCCACCTCTTCTCCTGCAGATGCCTGCAGATGTGGTCCGCAGACTGAAGACCTTTTGCATCTGAAAAAACAAACACCTCCTTAATGATCCAGAGCTCACAAAGCCATACAATCCGGTATCAATGACGGCTAAGTCCAAATTCAGTGCTCGTATCGTGCATGCTAAGCTTCCACCGAAGCTCAAAATGCCAACTACAGTGAAGAAATATGATGGCACCACAGATCCGGACGATCACATGTTTGATTTTGATGGAGCCGCATGACTTGAACAATGGCCGATGCTAGTCTGTTGCTTCATGTTTGCATAAACATTAACTGGAGCCGCACGTGTATGGTTCAATGCATTGAATGAAGGTGAAATCAATGATTTCGAGGAATTCCGGAGGTTATTTCTTCAGAATTTCAGCCAACAGAGGCACTATTCCAAAGAAATCACCGAGGTACATAACGTCCGGAGGAAACATGGAGAGCCTCTGGATAGTTTCATAGACAGATTCAATCGGGAAAGTATGCAGATCAGCGGAGTGGTCAATCAACTCAGAATCTCTGACTTCTGTCACCGGGTTCGGAACAATCAGTTGGTAGAAAAGCTACACGAAAACCTACCGAAAACAATGGAAGTACTGATGGAACGCGCTTGGGCGTTCGCTCGGGGAAAAAATGCATGCAGTTCGGCAACCGAGACAGAACAAAAAATGTCCTCCTGGAAGAAGAACGGGGGATCTGTGTTTGACAAAGCTCCGTCCGGAAACAGGGGACGGATGCACCCCTACGGCAGAAACGATCGATCTCAACGAGGAAGAAGTTCTAGTTTGAGGTTCTACAGTCTATCGGATCTCTCCAAAACCCCTAGTGAAATCCTCAGCGCTGAAAGAGCAAATATCCCTGCACCTTCGAAGCTCCGGAATCCAGGAGACAAGAATTCAAAAAAGTACTATGATTATCACCGAGCACGAGGCCATAACACAGAAGACTGCTGGTCTTTAAAGCAAGAGATTGAGAAAGCAGTCCGTTCTGGTAAACTTTCACACCTAGTAAAAAAAGTGAAAGAAGGCAAACCCTCCATTACCCCAATAGATAATCCGAACAATCAGTCTAGCATCTTCATGATAAGAAAGATGAATAGCCAAGGCATCAAGCGGACCAGTCATCATTTGGCCGCATGGATGCATCAGTCGATCGCCTTTCCACCGATAACTTAGGGAGAACTAAAAAAGACGGACCTATCATCGTGTCTGCAGTTATTGCAGGACACAAGGTCCGGCGAGTTTATGTTGATAGTGGAAGTGCCTCTGAGATCATGTATCAGCAATGTTTTTAACAGCTAGATCTGCAGACCAAGGCAAAATTAATTCAAGTGTCTATGCCGTTGGTTAGCTTCTCCGGGGAAGTGGTCCAACCGATTGGGCAGATCACTTTGCCAACAACATTGGGCACCGGAAGTCTGGCAAGAACTATAAATCTAACCTATCTGGTGGTCGGCGCAAGGTCCGTGCACAACGTCATATTGGGGAGGCCCAGAATGTGTGCTTTCGGTATCATCAGTTCGACCATTCATGGATCGTTGAAGTTTCCCACCGAAGCCGGAATCGCAACCTTGCATTCTGAATCAACCATGTGCGTCGCCGAGATACGACAGAGTGAGGGAAACAACTCACAACCTCTGGCACTACCCACCGAAGAATGGGCTATCCATCCAGACTTTCCGGAGCAAAAAATTGTCATCGGTGCACAACTTCCTGAACGAACCAAAAGGAGGTTATGGAAGTTGTTAGCCAGCTCCTTAGATGCATTTTCTTGGCAAACCTCTGACATGGTCAGAGTTCCTCGAGTCTTATCCGAACACAAGTTGAAAGTATCACACGCAGTTAAACCCGTAGCCCAAAGAAAGAGGAATATGGCTCCGGCCCGGCACAAGGCTATCGCCGAAGACGTACGTAAACTGTTAAGTGCCGGAATCATCAGGGAAGTGCAGTATCAAACTTGGGTCTCCAATCCTGTAATGGTCACCAAAAAAGACAATACATGGAGGATGTGCGACGATTTCTCCGATCTCAATAAGGTGTGTCCGAAAGATTATTATCCCCTTCCAGAAATTGATCTAAAAATTGATTCCTTGGCGAGCTTCCGCCTCAAGTGCTTCCTAGACGCATAGAAGGGGTACCATCAAATACAAATGGCTCTGGAAGACGAAGATAAAACAACATTTGTAACGAACAAAGGTCTTTTCTGTTATACCAAAATGTCGTTCGGATTGAAGAATGCCGGAGCAACTTACCAAAGATTAATGGATAAAGCTTTTAAAGGAAAAATTGGTAGAAATCTGGAAATCTATGTAGATGATCTGGTCATTAAAAGCGAATCCGAAGACAACATGATAGACGACATACTCAAAACTTTCACCAGGCTTCGGAGTATAAATCTCAAGCTAAATCCGAAAAAATGCTCATTCGGCCTGGAAGAGGGAAAGTTCTTAGGAGTGTGGATAACCCAATCCAGAATTCAAGCTCATCCGGATAAAGTTCAAGCCGTGGTTTCAATGCAGCCTCCGAAAACGGTGAAAGAAATTTAACCCTTGAAGGGCAAGCTAGTGGCACTGCACCGTTTTATCTCCAAAGCGGCCGACCACACCATTCCTTTCATAAAAAGTCTTAAAAAAGAGCACCGGTAAGGGTCAGATTGAGTGGACAACGGAAGCTGATTGCTTTTCAGGAGCTAAAAATCTGTTTAGGATCCCTACCAACCTTGACCGCACCTGTAACAGGCGAAACAGTCACCGTATATTTGTCCGCCTCCCACTTTGTGATCAGCGAGGTGCTCGTGGTACATCGGAATCAAGCTCAAATTCCGGTATACTACGTAAGCCACGTCTTAAAAGATTATGAAACCAGATATCCAATGATTGAGAAACTAGCACTCGCGTTGGTGCATGCATCAAGGCGTCTCCGAAGGTACTTCCAAGCCTTCAATATAGAAGTGCAAACTAATCTCCAGATCCAGCAGATTCTGAGGAAACCAGAGGTCTCCGGACGTCTTACAAAAATGGGCTATAGAACTCAGTGCTTTCGACATCACTTATCGAACAAGAGGTCCGGTAAAAGGCCAAGCGGTTGCAGATTTCCTTGCCGAGGTTCCCACTGGAGAAAGCACCCAAGAAAAACCCGTCCTCCCAAAAGTCTGGAATTTGTATACAGATGGAGCTTCCAGTAAGGAGGGGGCCGGAGTTGGTCTAATCCTGATAGATCCGAAAGGAATATTGTACACCTATGCCTTACGTTTTGAATTCAAAACATCAAACAATGAAGCGGGGTATGAGGCACTCCTAGCCGTACTCCAAACCACCGCAAAGCAGGAGCAAGCTCCGTCCTAGCTTATGTTGATTTGTTGCTGGTCGCCAACCAAGTTAACGGAGAATACGAGGCACGAGAAGAAATTATGATCCGGTACCTGAATCAAGTAAATAGTCTGATGACCATATTTGATTCATGCAAGATTGTTCACATTCCGAGGAGCAAGAACAAAAAAGCCGATGCTTAAAGCAAGTTGGCTTCAGTCACGTTCTGCCACTTGTCCAAGGAAGTTTTAGTTGAAACTCTGCAAGCTCTGACCATTACCCAAGGCGAAGCCGTAATGTCAATTGTCGTGCAAGAAGAGTTGTGGATGACACCAATTTTGGATTATTTGAAAAATGGTAAACTTCCAGAGGATAAAGCTCAGGCACGAAAGATGAAGGTAAAAGCACTCCAATACCAAGTCCATGATGGAAAGCTCTACCGAAAGACATCCTTAGATCCGCTCCTAAGATGCCTAACACCGGAAGAAGCCAGTTATGTAATCAGAGAAATTCATTGGGGAATTTGCGGCATTCACTCCGGGCCGAGGATGGTCATCGCCAAAGCCATGAACGCCGGGTCTTTCTGGCCGGGAATGCACCAAAGCGCCGTTAATGAATTACAAGCATGCGAAGATTGTCAGCGTCATACCCCGATTAGCTATCGTGTAAAAAACAATCTCGTACCTGTGACATCGGCCTGGCCCTTTCAAAAATGGGGAATTGACATTGTTGGTCCTTTCCCCGTCTCCACCGGAGGTGTAAGGTTCTAGCTCGTCGCGATTGACTACTTCACAAAGTGGGTCGAAGCCAAGCCTCTCCGAACCATTACTGGCGATCAGATACTTCGGTTCATATGGGAGAACATTGTATGCCGATATGGGATGCCACTTTGCATCGTGAGTGATAATGGAAAACAGTTTTCTAAAAAACCGTTTAAGACTTGGTGTGAAAAAAATGTGTATTGAACAAAGCTTCGCTTCGGTCGCTCATCACCAGGCCAATGGGCAAGTTAAAAGAGCCAACCGAAGCATCGTATAAGGCATCAAGAAACGGTTGGGCAAGGAGGGGGTCTCTTGGGCGGACGAACTTTCGCACGTCCTCTGGGCACACCGCACAATACCGAAAACAAGCACAAGGGAAACCCCCTTCAGCTTGACCTATGGCTCGGAGGCCATCATTCCCGCCGAAGTAGGCATGCCCACTTACCGAATGGTACAAAGCCAAGAAGAAAATGAGCATCAGCTCCGTTTGAACCTTGACCTAGCCGAGGAACGAAGAGAACTCGCGGCCATCAGAGAGGCCAAATACAAAAAAGAGTTGGAGAAACACTACAACTCTAAGGTCAAAGAGGTCCGATTCAAGGAAGGAGATTATGTTATGTGGAGGAACGATGCCAGTTTGGCTGAAGGAACAGGGAAGATGGCCTTGAAATGGGAAGGTCCTTACATGGTCAAAACATCCGGAAAGAAAAGAGCTTATACGCTCGTCAAGATAGATGGAACTCCCGTCCCTCGTACCTGGAACGAGATGCACCTCAAAAGATGCTTCATCTGAAGTACTTAATCTTGGAAAAAACTTAGAATAAAAGTTTGTAGTGCGGAAGGTAATGCCCGCACCTTTTTGCTTTTATTATTTCTAGTGTAAAGCGGAGGGTAATGCCGGCACCTTTTTTATGTTTTTACCTAAGTTTGTAACATCCGGAGGAATATACCCCGGAATATTTTAGCATAAATAGAATGCACGAACTTTCTATCTTATAAAAAGCTGCAGCATATATATAAATTACAATCGGCCAATTAAGGGATGCAAACCCTAAAAGGTAAGGGCGGACTGGCCTCTGTCCATCTTTTGATTTCAACAAAAAATTATCCTAAGTATAAAAACAAGACGGATCCGCATATAAACATGAACGTTCTGAAAAATTAAAATACAATCATAAAAAAGCATGGACGCATGTAAACAAATGATTGCATCAAAAATAACCTGACTAAAATATCCGGAGGTCACTTAAACCATTCACAAGTCAGGATAATTGTTAGACATTTACAAACAAGTAAAAACAAAAAATCATTACAGATTCGAGATAAACAAGGTGCATATCCCAAACAACTGGATATGTCCACCTCCAAACATTCAGTCTAAAACATCCGAAGGTGCATACCCCAAAGAGCCAGGTATGTCCACCTCAATCTTTTGCCAAAGACTCCCCGGTGAAAAACAAAGCATCTTTAATCTTTGAGAGTGGCTCGTTAACAAGATTCGGCAGATCATTCACCACCGGAAAGATGAGCGAGTCAAAACAGGCAATGGCGGTATTTAGCTCGGCCTTCGCGTTCCGGTTGATCAGAGGAACTTCTCCGTAAGGAGTTTTCTTTTTTAACGCATGAAGGTATACACCGTGAACCCCAGAATTAACACCGATGGAGCTCATGGCATTGTTAATCGCGGCCACAGCCTGGGTCATCTCCGGACCTTTGTGAATATTTTTTGCCAACAGCTGTGCCCCTTCCGTCAAAAGCCATACTTTGGTCGCTTGGAGGTCCTCCATCTTCTGAGTCAAATCAGCACTCTCCAACTTCAGCTCCTCGATCTCGGCCTTATGATGCCCTTTCATTTCTTCCATTCGAGCCTTCAGATCAACTTCTCCTGTTTTATGGGCATCACGTTCTGATAAACGTGTTAGAAAAAATAAAAAGAAGAAATCCAAAGTAAAAAAAAAATATATAAAGAACGAACCTGCGAGCATCCTTTCGTAAGCCACACGAGTATTAGAAAGTGACTCTTCCATTTTTGCTAATACACTCTTGTGTTCTTCAACCTTTTCTTTCGAAGACTTCGCAAAGCTCTTCTGTTCAGCCACCGTCTTGTCCCTTTCCTCCGAAGCAGAAGCGGTCGCAGCCTGAGAATATTGATTTAGAGCAGTTAAAGACTTCACTTTCTCTTTGTGAGCCTGCAGATCCTGGGAGAGTTGGGCAAGCTTTTTCTCGACATCCAGAGTCCTTTGCCTTTTATGTTTCAAAGAAGCCATCTCTTTCTCAAGGTCCTCCTTCACCGATTCTGCTTCTACCCACCTGTGGTATAGCTCCACGACATAAATATTCGATTGGGACTGATTAGCTAATACCGCAGCCCCCAGATCCTGACCCTTCATCCTTCTACTCCGAGAATGGCCAAGCGGAGTGTTGATATTGAACAAAAACATCCTTGTTGTAAGCTCATCCATCACTGAATCCCTGTTTTTTATATCCCAATCGGGCACAAACTTCTCTTCAGTCGTAGATGGGTTGATCTCCATGTCATCAGAAAACACATCTGCATATCGAAAGAAGGACATCACTTCAGGTCCGAACCAAGATGAAGGAAAAGAGGACACTTGGTCCTCCTCCTCATCAAGGAAACGATCCGGACCCAAAGAGGAATCCAAAGCCGTACCTGAAAAGGTTACCATCTTCACATCACCCTGAGTTTTCTCGCCCTTGCTTGTCACCGCCGGCTCCTCCGTCTCTATCCCCTCGGTATCATTCACCGGAAGATAACCCCATGAAAACGTGGCCATAGGTTCGGAGCGAGCCTTAGCTGCCTCTTCTTTGGATGATTTCCTGCCGGAAAGATGCTCGTTCAAGTCGGTCAAAACGTTATCACTAGAGTGAGAAATGCTCTTCCTGGACTTCTTGATCAGTTTCGGCATAGGGAGAGATGTGGAAGACCGAATCTGAGGATCCTCGGATTTACGCTTACGAACAAGTCCTTTCAACCCAGCATCTAAAGAAGTACATTTGCCCTTGATGGACACACTGGAAGGGTTATACATCAATGCCTCGTCCAAACTCCTCACCTCCAGGTCACTGTCAACATCCACCAATTGAGGCTCGTCTCTGGCCCTGATACCAGATGACCCAGCGGTTTCTTTGGTAGATTTAAGTTCGGTATAAGCAGTCTCAGCAGTAGGAGGTACAGAAGCAGTTTGTTCCACCAAGGGCCAAATCTCCTAAGCTGATGAAGAAGTCTGTTTCAAGAAGGGTACCTCATCCTCAACCAGCTCATCAAAGTCAAAATCCAGAGCATTGAAGCTCGGAACTTTCAGTGCATCCCTAAGTGACATCTCGTCCCCTGCAGATCAAAGAAAAAGGAATTAGAAATAAAAAGCAAGAAAAAAATGCCGAAGGGAAGATAAGAGGCCGGGAAACTTACTTTCATCTTTCTTGCGGATCACTGGCCATTCTCTATCCCCTCGGCCCCAAGAAAAACAAACCCGTCCCAGTAAAAGAAAGTGTTCGGGAAGGGGACGGATGGGGGATTGGTTATGAATTAGGGTTTGAGCCAACTGATGGTCAAAAACAAAATCCTCTTCGAGGTCGAAGGACATAGATTGATATTTAAACCTCCACACCATCTCAACCGGAAGACAACGATCATCCAGCCAAAAGAAGTTGTCCTTCCAATTTTTTAGACTGGATCTCTCGTCTCCGGACGGACTGGGGATGCCCTTCCGATTGGCGAATGTATACCAATCACCGGCAGTTATAAATTCATAAAAATATCTAAAAACATTCAGATCCGGTTTCCGGTTTAGGGCCCTGCAGGAAACCTCGAAGTGGTTGACCTGGCTCAGTCTAAACGGGTTCACCTGACAAAGATGAACCCGGAAGAACCGAAGAACCTTAATGAAAAATTTTGAAAAGGGGACTCTGTAGTTTGCAAAATTACACACACGGGTGTACAGAGGAAATTTCCCCTGACGAAAAGGATATATGGTTTCATCTTTAGCCGGAAGAACCGAACGGAGATCTGTGGGGATTCTGTAATCCCAGACAAACTTATCTAACTGTCGTTGGGTAAGAACGCTAACGCTCTCGGAAAGGTTATCTTTTCCAGGAGCCATGGTTGTAACTGTAAAAAAGAACGCACCTTAAAGAAGAAGAAGAAGAACAGAGAAGGAGATGAAAAGAGGGTAACAAATGAGAGAGAATTCAAGAAAGTGAAAGGTAAAAATGAAATGTAAAAATACCTTTTTATAGAGGAGTTTAAGTCGGTTAACCAACTGGCCAGTCCCATCAACAGTCACGTCGCGCCGATTACTGTTCCCCAGACGGGGGTTGGTATCTTGACCAGTCGGTGACTGACGGTCAATTCATTTACCTCACTGACGCCACGTCAGCTCCACGATCACACCACCACGTGATGTGTACTAGACTCAACACAACATTTTATCAAGTCCCTACCAAAACTTGATAAACTGGGGGACTTGAAGATACATATCCGAGTCCGGACCACCTCAAGAAGGACGGATCAAAACACCACCGGACGAACACCTGAAGATCTCCATACCTCAGCATACCGGAGACGGACCTTCAAATAAGTGCGTACAGACGGATGACGTCATCCCAGTTGACTAGTATAAATACCCATCCAAGTACAAGCCAAGTACGATTTTTCTGAACCTTCGTCCTACTTTCTCTCTCTATCAACTACTCATCCTCACGCCGGAGGGTGGTCGCAGAGGGGCCCTCCCATCTTTGCGGGGAGCCTAACGGTTTTCTCTTTTGCAGGTTCAGGACCCCGATCCTTCTCCAAGGTTCTAACTCAGATTTCAGGCTACGGCCCTCTGGTTTTTGGATCTTCAGTAAACAAGCCCGAGCCTGAAATTCAATTATCGAGCTTTAGCCAAACGAACCCATTATTTAGATAAATTTTAATTAATATATTAAATATATATTCTACAATATAACAATTTGCGTAGGTTCTTAAGAACAGTTCCTGTTTCCCGGTTTTTCTGACCTACATCTGCCGGTAAGTGAAGTCGATTCTCCATCGGAGGTAAGTGAAGTCTCCCACCGCCGACAAGAAGGTTGTTCTCTTTGGTGTTCCGACGCATTCTTTGATTTTTGAGCATCGTCTTGGCGGAAACTCACGGTCGACCTAGACCAAGAAATCTGCTGCCTAATTATAGCCCTAATTCGATTGACACACTATACAAAACCTATAAATCAATCGTCCTAACCAACCCCCAACTTCCGTTGTCGGATACTTCTTCAGTTCTACCCATGGCTCCTCTGTTTTCCTGTGCTTTTCTTTTGCTATCCAAGAAATTGTATTATTTTGAGCATAGAATCCAAAGGAGAAAGAGGGATTTCATGATGCTACTAATCGATGACTTAAGTGATGATGGATTATTAGGGTTCATAGGGTCTATGACAGTGTGCATGGTGTGATAATCGTTCCTGTTGACAAAGGCCGAGGTATTAGGGCTCAGATGAGGTTCTCGCTGAGGTAATAGTCTGACTTTTAATTTGATTAAATTTATGACCTATATTCTTTGATGTAAAGTTTAATTATGAACTTGAAAATTTCCTGACGGAAGTTGAGTTCGAAGTTTGTTGTAAATTGCACTTAAGCTGTTCGATTTTTATGTTCCACAGCAGCTGAATTGTGTTAAATTCGATTCATTTGCAGTTTTCTTAACATGAGCATGGTTTGTTTCTTGATATTCAGTTCCGGTACTACAAATTGTCGATTGTTGAATTCGATTTGGTTGATTTGTGTTTATTGCAGTTATCACAGTTATTACTACTATTCTCACCTCAAACTTTGTGGCTCTGTCAAACGATGACAATCACGCTTCTCGAGAACAATGGAAGCGTATCGCCTCTTCTTTAAATGGTATTGATAAAATTATATTATAATTCTTAGAAATGGTAATCTTAGAGACTAGTCTAAAGGTATTAGGGGCGACAATTGTCGCCCCTATTGATATAGAAAATCGCCTCTAAAGGTATTAGGGGCGACATGTCGCTGCTAAAATGTCGACCCTAATGCCTCGTCACTATTGACCTTTGGGGACGACAATTGTTGTCGATAATGGTGCTGGATCTTTAGGGGCGACAATTGTCGACCCTAAAAGTTCATTGATGACATCAGCATATGACCTCATGCTTACACATTTAGGGACGACTTTTGTTGCCTCTAAAAGTCCATTCCTGGAAAAGCTAGATTTTTTTTTTTTGTTTTTTTTTTTTTGCCGTTTTTTCAAATACCAAAACCTGCTGATCTTTTCCAGACATACCCAGCAATTCTAACCCAAACATAAAACCAATATCAAATAAAAAATAAGCCATAATAACATCACGTTTCACGTTTCTTTGTCTAGTTAAGTTATAAGTCTAAAATAAAACATAATAAACATCAAGTTTCTTTTTTTTCATCATTCTTGATCCTCATCCATGTTGTCTTCATTGCCATTCTTTGAAGCCTTCTTAGAGTTCATGAATTTTGAGAGGCGTTCTAAAAAACTTTCGTTTTCAAACAAACCATCAAGGAAATCCTACAAAATAAGATATAGATTATAAGTTCAATCAAACTACATATTTCCAAGCACAACATTTCCAACGCATTTGACCGTTTAGCATCTTTACCTCCTTTTAATAGTAGGCCGTTCCCGCTACGTATTGCCAAAGAAGCTATCTGCAAATTCATTTAAAGAAGCTAAATACCGGTTTGTAAATTTTATACCAGTAAAACGCGTATAGATTTGTAAAAAGCATAAACAATAGATTTGTGACTAGTAAAAGAGTTTAATATTATTATTATTACCTGAACTAATGCATCGGGCCGAGACTCAAAAACAATGAGTAGAACACCTAAAGGACATGACTTCTTCTCTAAGACGAGCCCTTCTGCGAGCTGCATATTATGTTATTCGTAAATGTGTGGTTAACAATTATTCGTAAAGTATACGAGTAACTTAAAGTAGAGCCTAATTATAGACTTAATGTTCCACTCTCACCTCTGTTCTTTTCAAAACTTGACCAATGGGCTCTTCCATTTCTGCTAGTCTAAGAACTGATTCTGCAAGAGCGCTTATCTGGAAAAAAGATTACTAAAACGTGTTATGCATATCAAGCGAAGCCAATTGAAATGCATATTCCACACGGAAGTACTCAAAGACAACTTCCTGGATTCCATTGCTTAAAACAATAATGCCGTAAACTCGTAAAGTAAGAAGAATAACAATGAATTGTTCATTCGCCTCCGTGCGGCTTCAACGTCAGCATCATTCTCAAGCATGATGAATTGTTCATTCGCCTCCAATGTAGAAGCTACATCCAATAAGATTTTCTTCCTCTCTTCACTTGTTAGCGCCTGTAATACCCCACAAAAGATATAAGAATAAGTGATCAGTCAAAATCTATCTGATGATACGCATACAAAATATATATATATGTATCTACATGTACATATGTGTGTGTTATGTGCATATATGTATCCAACCTGAAGTTTTCGAGAGGCTTCACGGGCTGAAACCGCCATTTCATGTGGACCAATTTCAGTAAATGGGATCCATATATGTGCATCCTTATGAAATAGAGTACCCACACGTTCTCCATTTAGAACCTTTATGATGTTATTAGGAGCATAGCCACTACAATGAACCAAAATAAAATAATGTAGAGTTATAGTCATATAATCATATATGCTACACATGTATCTCGAATCTAGACTATGATACCTTGCAATGACGACTGGTGTACCAGAATAAGCTGCATTGACTGCAGCTTTGACTTTTGCATCCATCCCACCTCTTCCCATCCTTGACTTATCACCAAAACTAATAGCCTTTTGATGTTTTTGTTTAACATACGTATGGATAAGCTTTGAGCGTGGATCACTGGGGGGCCCACTGTAAAGACCATCGACATCACTCAGCAAAACAAGAAGATCTGCCTTCAGTTCCATTGCCAGCAGAGCTACGTGACTATTTATGTACTTAATTTAGGAATTTATGTTACAATTAGTAAATTCGAAAATATGGCATTAACACCAAACAATTTTATGTATCTATCTATTTAGAATTCTTTCTTGTTTATTATCTTGCTTCTCCTATGCATCAGCTGTACACAAGGTGCTCACATAAACCCAACCCTTTATATGTTATGGACCTTTTCTTTTTATCGTCAAATTTCTATAAAAAAAACGTATAAGTTGACTCATCGTGTTTCGAAATAGGGTAAGTGGATCGCCTACCTCAATATAAGGTCTCTTGGGAGAGCCTGGTTAGGGAACGCCCAGTTCGTGTATATCTTTGAACATAGTTCCAATGAATATTTCCCACTGAAAAAAGTTTTTTCAATTACACCTCCACTGCTGATCAAAATAGCCCTAGCTGAAGCATTGATGTTCATTGTATCACGAAAATGAGGATGCAAAAGCTTGTAGATGGGATGGAGCACACTTAGTTGCCTATTTGTTGCTATCACAAATGGCTCAATAACAGCATGGGTGTTCAACCTATTTTAAAAAAAAAAATGAGAAGGATATGGAATATAAAAACTATAGATGGATTTGTAATCAATATAGGTTATTTTGGTGTTCTCAAGGTTTACCAGTGACTAATAAGTTGATGAACACCAGAATCATTCACAACGACATATGCTTTAGCCAACTTCCAAATTTCAGCTTCAACTCCAAGTTTTGCGGGTGTGCATACTTTGCTAACGGCGCCAAGCTTTTCATCGTCTGGATGAGGCAAGCTTAACTCAATAGCTATTGGTTTCAAAGTTCCATCCTTTTGTAACAAGAGCAAAGTTCGTGTGGCATGGATCTTGCTGGAAGTTTCATTTATTCGCTTAACGTATGGCATCAATAAGTCGTGATAATCCAATATAAAAAGCCGGTTGGCTTTTACTACCTGTTTAACAAATTTTTCTATATTTAAACTACAAACATTTACATGTCAAAAGGTTAAGGACACAACTTAGACTTTACCTCATCTACATCTAAGCCATCAAGATGTTCCTCAATGTGATGTGGTCTAATTGAACTATGTTGGCTACCATAGACTTGCGCATCCAGCTTGCTTGTTGGAGGAAACTCCTACATAATTTATGCGTTAGAAATAAAAGTGTTATTCTCTGTTTCTTCTAGAATCGAAAATGTAACTCCAAATAAACCATAACTTACTTTCAGAAGCTGAATCGAAACAGGGTTAACTCCAGCCAACATTTCCCTTGCGAATTCTTCATCGGTGCTCCAAGCGGATGGGTCAGCTGGTTACAAGAATATACTGTATCAATCAATGTGTTTGTAGGGATTGGTATATGACATAAGTAAAAAGTGTGATGGTTTATACATCATGTAGCTTGTATCTATAAAACCTAATTTTCTCCTTTTTCTACAAACAAACAAACGTACCTAGCAAAGATCCTACTCATAGCAGGGTATGGAAAGGGTGAGGAAAGGGTGAGATAAGGGTGAATCTTTCCTATATCCTATGAGATAGTGCGGTTGTAGCATTGTGACCCGACTCATAAAAAAAACTTTTTTACATATAAAGTATTGAAATACAAATAACAGAAAGTGCGGTTGTAGCATTGTGAACATGTTTTAATATAAATAACCTGATTCGGTTTTTGATCTCCCAGTTCTACCCCTACGTGGGTAAGGATACTCAGACGACCCTCCAAGAATTGGGCGCGGGTCATCCTTATTTGCCAAGTCGTTATAAACATCATAGTCGTAAACCCTGTCCCATTCTTCACACAACCCCAACCCATTTCCTCTCAAGACTACGAGCTCATCCTCTCGATAAGGACGTAGTAATTCAGGTGTCTCAACGGGAAGATAAGCCTGGAATCATTATCAAAACATATATGGGTCGTCAAATGACGTAAAAAAAAGATGTATGACACTACCGATTTTTAAATGTTAAACGATACCTTGTTCGCGAAGAATATGCGACCTGCATTGTACTTTTCGGCTGGATAAACCCATGAATTACAAACGAAATGAACCTCACCGTGACTAGGAACATCTTCTAGAGTGAGTGTTTTAAAATAAAATTCATTAGGGTGAAGATTTTTTACTAAAAATGCTCCTGGAAGTCCTATCTCTTCATCCCAATCAAATGTAATTCCATATGTTGATTCCTCAGCTGCGACAGAGCCACTTGTGTCAATCCAGCCCTCCAAAATTGCTGGTTTTCCAAGCTTCCCTCTTAACCTATCTTCTGTACACAACCAAGAACAGTTTCTTTTACTTTGCTAATACTTTGCTAATTCCAAAGTAAAAATGTACATTAGTAGTTAGTTTTACAAACTCAAAATTTTGTTAGTTTTGTAAAACAATTATTATTATTGTTATTATCAATCACTATGTGATATTTATAAGAAAAACTATTACATAGCAAGATAATAAACAACAAAAAACAAACAGGGGTTACCATAATTTTCATTTCTAATTGAATATCACAACATACATTCATAGTTACCTCCATTACAAATCACACAAACAGGGGTTACCATAATTTTCATTTCTAATTTTTACCTTTTTGGAAATAATTTTGCTATTGACTGTAAATTTAATAGATTAAATTTGTTACTATTTAAACTTTGCCCTTTTCTGCAGATATGTCAGGCATATAAACAATTTCTATCAATTTGTTACTATTTAAACTTTAAAGCCAAATTATTTTCCCAGACAAGCGATGAAATGGTAGTAAATACAAAATAATAATAATAATAATTAAATAATTCTAATAAAAACAAAAAACTAAAAAAATTGTGGATCTAATAATCTTGTACAGAGATAGATAAATAAATCATGTAGCCACATGAAACCTAAAACACACAGAATACATACGATTTGAACATCAAACAACACTATCCCCTCTAATTGTGATTTTAACAACAGAACACACAGAATACGTACGATTTGAACATCAAACAACACTAAATAATTGTGATTTGAACATCAATCTTAAGGATTAAAGCGATTAGGGTTCTTACCTACATAAACCGCACAGAAAGAATGCGATTTGAACAGCACATTGCTTCAAAAGGCTGATAATTTGATGGCACAACAGGCTGCTAGTAGCGTGAAGGCATTCTTCCTACTGGTGGCGTGGCAGGTAGGGTTTGGAGGGGGGAAGTGTTGTGCGTCGCAGGTAGGGTTTGGAGGGGAAAGGGGGAAGTGTTGTTTTGGAGAAGTGTTGTCTGATGGGGGGAAACAAGCCCGCCAGAGGTTTTAACTCACAATTAGGGGCGACTTGGGGAAAAATATTATCAGCCATTGGATTATTTACCTAATCTACGGCCGTGACTTGTTGCCGGAAGCTAAAACACGGATTGGTCCTTTAGGGGCGACTTTTTATATGTCGCCCCTAAAGATGTCGCCCCTAATGCTCTTTTTTCTTGTAGTGACTAGATTTGTAACTTCAAATAATATCTACTTTAGTTTTTTTTTAACAGCAAAAGATAATAAATAGGGTTCCATTAGACTAAACGCCCCAATTTCAATCCATCCCAATGACCTTGATTGGTAAGTTTTCGCATAATTAATGGGTTTGTTTTTGTTTTTCTCTTATTTTTTTTGTGAACTCTCCCGTGGAGATGCTTCCTTTGAATTGATGGGATCTATAAATTTGTTTACTTCTAGGGATTTTTAATGTGGCCTGTGTTTTGTGTATGAATTCGTGGATTGTAGGTTTAGGTCAAATAAGGCTAGGAATGGTTTTGTGGAATCAAACTTCGTTGACCAATGCCCCCACATGCAATAATAGTTGATATTTTGGGAAACATCTGTTTAGTTTGAACTTCTGAATCAGTAGCTTTATTTTGGTGTTCTAAGGATATTGGAAGTTAGATATAAGAGTGATTAGTGATTACATAAGGCTAAGAAGAGTATTGCTTATACTTTTGGACTTTTTGCTTCTTAGGTTAGGCGTATTGTGGGTTTTTTATTCCCATTTTAAAGCGTCTTCATTTAAGCTTTTGATGTATATGGGCTTTTAATAAACTTATATCAGTAGAGAATTTTTACCAGAATAATGAAAAGGCATTATAGTGCTTAAAGTGATGGTGAATGTGTATGATGTTAGATATGAATATGAGGAACAAAGAAAACTATATGTAAATTTGCTAATATTTATATAAATCTTGAAAAGATTAATGGTTATGTGTATGTACTGGAAGACACACAGGTACATCAGCGCTGTTGGTGATGACAACTAAGATTGTGTTGAGTTTAAAACATGTCATTGGCACTCCTTGCAACGTAAGAGCTGATATGGGGATTTCTGCACTAAGGTAAAAAGTTATCTTAATTTATATGTCGGTGTTTTTTAATCTATGTGTTTTGTAAAACTGTTGTTCAACTCAATCAAGGACTACCATTTCAATGTTAATTTAGTCTGTGTTTTTATCATGACTTTGAACTACTAGAGGTTGCATGAAATTCAATTATGGACTAGCATTTTAGTTTTGAAAATACAAATTAGAAACAGTTGTGTAGTTTGGCTGCTGTTGTGCAGTTTAGATGTTGCTGCCATGAGTTTAAAACTAAAACTGCAAGATTTAGGGATTGATTTCAGTAATTCTTTTTGTGTGCTTTAATCCGCAGCGAAGCGCGGACTGTATATACTAGTTTAAATAGTTATATATGAGTTTATAAAAAATAATAACTGTAATTAATATAAATATAAATATAAATTAATTAATAAATAATAATTGAACCGACCTCGAGGTTGAAAAACTAACCCATGAGCCGAGCTCGAGTTTTAAAAATAGTTCTTAAACTGAGCTAATTTCGAGCTTGAAAAACTACATATGAGCTGAGCTCACATTTGAAAAACAATTCTCAAACTGAGCTAAACTAGAGCTTTTATAAGTTAAAAGAGCCTGAACTAGCGATTGAGCCTAGTTAAGTTCAAGCTCGGCTCGACTCGACTCGACTCATTTATATATCTAGCGACAATGATCCTCTCACTTCTCCATAAGGACCCGTGGGGGCAGTAGGCCTCATTTCTACGATAATAAACTTATAATTTCTTGCATAAAAATTTCTACGATAATAAACTTATAATTTCTTGCATAAAAGGAATGATTGATATTACATAAAATATTACTTCAGTAAAGTTTTATTATATTTCAACTAAAGTTGGTACTATTTTATTGCAAGGCGTGTAGCACATTGCTTATTATCAATCAATAAATTTTGCTCTAAAAAACAGGTTTCCTAGGCACATCTCACCCAACGAACAACTAATTTAACCTTAACCTTAATCACAAGATAACGTAAACATATGCTCTTTTTCTCCCAATCGTCAAACCCAACTTCAAAAAATAATAAAATAAAAACCTAAAGAAAAAAGAATCTAGAGTCATTCATATTTATTATTTATTATTTAAGAAGAAAAGAAAATATGTTTTACAACTTTTTTATGTGAAAATATTTTTTACATTTGAAAAATGATTTTGATCATTATAATTTTGTATTTCTTTACACAAAACTATATTTTTATAATTAAAAAAATACTTTTGTTTTAAGTAATGGGATATTTGTTTAAAAATCAAAACTCATGTTTCGACACGGTAAGGTATGAGACTTTAATTATCAAAACTATTCACGTACCTAGCCTATTGACATATCTGCAGAATGTGATGAGTATTTTTTAATTAAGGGTAAAATTATCATTCAAAAAAATTGAGTTAAATATCATTTTAATCTCTATGGTTTAAGTCATTTTGTCAGTTTAGTTCAAATGTTTCATTTTTCGCCTGTGGGTCCAAAAATGTTTCACCATTGCCATTTTAGTCTACTAGGTTAACTTAAACCATTTTTTCTGTTAACGAGAAGAGCAATTCGGTCATTTTATATGTAATTATGTTAACTAAAAACACAATTCGGCCATATAAAATGACTGAATTGCCCTTCTCGTTAACAAAAAATTAGATGAAGTTAACTCAGTGTACTAAAGTGGCAACGGTGAAACCTTTTTGGACCCACAGGCGAAAAATGAAATCTTTGGACTAAACTGGCAATATGGTCCAGACCATAAGGACTAAAATGACATTTAACTCAAAAAATTTAGCCAATTGACATTAGTTTTAGTGACTTAAGGGTGTCCATTGTATTGAATTGTAGCTCAACTGGCACTAGAGAGGAATCAAAGATTCGAGGTTGAAGACCATATGTCTCAAGTTCGAATCCGATACTAACGGAGTTTTACTGAAGTGAACTTTCTGGTAGTGGATTTTCTCTCAAATTGGAGATGGTGGACTTGGGCGACCTAACGTTTTGCGACTGCAAACGTATAAGGTCATCTTTTGCCATTAATTTCTGCAGGTATCTTAACTTTTTTATTTGATGGCCATTAAACCCTCATTAAACCTACTCCTGAGCTATTTATTTGGCCATTAAACCCTCAGTACTTAAAGGAGCGACATTTTTCCACTACCTTGTACTACTTGTCCAAAAGAAAAACTAAAAAGAACTTCTCAATTTCATTATATTTATAATTATAATTTATATTTGTAATATAATACGACATCTATTTTCCCATTAATTAATCAAGTAATAAATAAATTGTTTCATTAAACTATAATTTACTAAATCAAATATATTTTCAATCAAGGTCTTGACCATTACCCTAATATTCCATTGCTATTGTTGGGAAAATATCGAAAGCTAAAACAGCTTGAATGAGAAGTTATCACTTATTCATATATTACCAGTAACATAATTGTTGTTCTAGTAAAATTATAATAGAAATTTAATTTATTAAAAATTAATTGTAGTTTGCAAAATGTTAATTACATGTGTCTTCATGATTAGTTCAGTTAATCTATTAAAACTTTGTATTTTTTAAATTACTTGAAAATATACGATCTTAATTGATTACATACAAAAAGGGTGGGAACCAGTGGCGGACATACAGTGTAATTAGGGGCAACCTCCGCTACAGCTTGGCGCTCCGGCGGTAGTGTAAAATTAGTGTAAATTTTGAAAAAATTTGACGTTTCTTCGTTTTCGTTACCGCTTATTTATAAAACGTTACGGCTTGGCGGATTTTCTAGATCCGCCACTGGTGGGAACTAACTCCCACGTGCTATTTTCCATTAACGCTCTATACTCATCGTTCATAGCCATTTGCCAATTTGGATCAGTTTGAGTAGCTAGGTGAGATTTCGGGAGCAGGGATATGGACGGGTGGGTAGTGGTGTGGAGATTTATGGGGACTTTAGGTTTCGTGATACCGGATTTGAGCCGGGTGGTCATGTGGTGAGTTGGTTGGGGAGGTGGCGGAGGTGAATGGGGTAGTGGTGTAGGCGGCACGGAAGACGATGTAGGTGGCGAGTGGTTATGTGTTGGAGATGACGCTGAATGGTGTAAAGGAGGAGTGATAAAAGGTTGGTATGAGGAATCGGTAGGAGTGGTTGGAGATTGGACAATAGGATTTGGAGTAAGATGTGTATGGGTAGAAGCATTAGTAGTGTGGTGTGTGGGGTTTGCATAGGTAGGAGAATAATGTGATGTAGGATGAGTGAAAATGGTAGTGAAAATATCACTTTCTATTCAAAAGGGTATGGGTGGTTATCACTCATCACCAATTTATTACTCACAACTTTCAATCAAGTTCCGTCACGTCATTGAGCTTTATTCCATCACTCACAACCTTTTTTAGTAGAAATGCTCATCACTCACCACACACCCAACAATTTCCCCCAACCAATAATTTCCCTCACAACATTCAAAACATAATGCGTCAAAATGTTAACGCGATTTCAAGTCCACGCGTTAAACTTATGCGGTGACGGTGGTTTGTTCCATTCCTCCACGCGTGAACAATTTGTATAACGTGCAAATATGCCACCGCCCCGGGTGGCCTAAGGCTGAATAGTCACAATTGGGGTGTGATTGAGAGAAGGGGAAAGTCGTTTCATCAAACGTTACATGGCGAGAGAAGAAAAGTCTTCCCGGTTTTAAGTTTAAGCATCTATAGCCTTGCTAGTCCGCGGGATACCCGAGGAAGACGCATAATAAAGTATCCCATAATATTTGTGAAATATATTTAGCAAATGTAACTAAATTGTTGTATATAGTTTTTATAAATTTTATGTAGCATAACTATGAAACTAAATTCTGGTTGCCTCGAGAAAGTAGTATTTCTAAAGTACCCATGTGATGTTGAACTTAATTAATTAGCACTTATTTTATAAGGGTGTTACTTTCTACACCCCCTAATTACTTTTGACACCCCCCTCCTCTCACATACTTACAGGTGGGGCCCGCGTGGGACCGACAGTTTTCCTCTCACAAGGGGGTATAATTAGGAGAGAGGGGGGGTGTGTTTAGAATCAGCCTTTTATAAAGAGTTAAATGCCATTTTAGTCCCTATGGTTTTAGTCATTTTGCCAGTTTAGTCCAGAGGTTTCATTTTTAACCTGTGGGTCCAAAAAGGTTTCACCGTTGCCATTTTAGTCCACTGGGTTAACTTCATCCATTTTTTCTGTTAACCAGAAGGGCAATTCGGTCATTTTATATGTAATTCTGTTAACTAGAAAGGCAATTCGGCCATACAAAATGACCGAACCGCCCTTCTCGTTAACAGAAATAATGGATAAAGTTAACCTAGTGGACTAAAATGGCAACAGTGAAACCTTTTTGGACCTACAGGTTAAAAATGAAACATTTGGACTAAACTGGCAAAATGACCCAAACCAAAGAGACTAAAATGGCATTTAACTCTTTTATAAATTTGTAGTACACCTGTTTTATTTGATCTTTAAAAAGTTGTCCCTTATAGTTGGGTACAAGTTATGATTCTTTAATCCTTATTTATAAGTTTTTGATAGTTGTCTCATAGTCTATTATGACTTTATGAATGATCATAGAATGTTAGAATCGACCTAATCATTCAATTGGAGCAAATGAGTTGGTCTAGCGGGTTTGGATGTATAGAATTTTAGTTTTGACGGTATAATGGTTTCGGGAACATATTGAACCTTGAAAGTGTAAGCGTACTGATATGCGTCAAATGCAACATATAAATAATATCAAATGTTGGAAAAAGTGCGTTTCTTTGTATACTTTTGATTTTCAGGATTAAAAGAGCTGAAATGTACAAAAGTAACAAATTAGCGACAAAAACCATCATAAATACAAAAGAAGGGAAGTTGATACAATATACCAACCCTCCAAGCTTCACCCCAAAGCCAAGAACAACAAATCAGAAGGAAAGCACGGGTCGTGCCTTCTGGGCATAGGGTCATGCCCCACTCAAGATTCCAAGAAGAAGAAGACAAACAGAAGCAGACAAGAGACACGGGGCAGTGTCCCATGGACACGGGCCGTGGTCAACTCTCAGATACGCAAATCTTAGATAGTACAGCAAGTACGACCACGGGGCCGTATCATTGACACACGGGGCCGTGTGGGCATCTGGAATAACAAGCTCATTAAATGAAGATAGAGAAGAAGGAGAGCACGGGGCCGTGCCCTCCAGGCACGGGGCTATGTAAAGAGTCTATCTTCAGCTATAAATAGGGGTGCTTGGTTCAATTGCAACTCATCACTTAGAAAACCATTTCTCTCACTTCCACCACCACAACACTACCATCTTCCACCACAGTCATTAGAGTTAGAGTGGGTAGTAGTCTCGGGATCCAAGATTGATAGTAAGAGCTTTTATCAAACTATGGTCATGCTTGGCAAATCTCTTACATCACTTGGTGAAGACAAAATCTTTTATGTATTATTTTTGATTTCCAATCTTTGGTCAACTTTTTAATTGGGTATGTATTAATAACTTTAGTAACTAGTTTTTTATATCAAAAGTGAATTTTATCCTATCATCTCTTCATGTTTTGTTGATTCACTCATTCGTATCTTTACTGTCTATATAAAGAGCATTAACTGCCTGGAAGGGGGTTAGAAGGGTGGTTTGGGTAAAATTCTTGCCTCGTTTAGTGTATAGATCCTGCGAGGACTTGATTCAAGGTTATTAGCACTTCCTTTGAGGCAGATAGTATCAAAACGGGGGAAGTAAGAACGGCTTGAATCCCTTATAAATAAACTACTATTAAAACTTTAAACCGGGCTTGCGGAACTATATCTCTGCTGACTCAGACCAATATGACCGAGGGTAGCGTTACCTACAAAAGAGGGACATGCCACATTTTGCATTAATAACTCACTTAATTATCTTTCAATATTCCAGCCTTGCGGGACTGTATCCCTGCTGACTCAGACCAATATGGCTGAGGGTAGTGTTGCCTCCAAAAGAGGGAGACACCACTATAACTAAGATAATCTCTTAAAAAACCCAAAGTGCGGAAATCATGAAAGGATACATAAAAGATGATTCGGAACCAAGTGATTCTCTCTTGTTTATTTGTTTCTTTTATTATTGTAGTTTCTTTCTTTATTTTTACTTGTTAACAACCTTTTCTCAAAATTTGGGTCAATTAGACGTTGACGATAATCCAGTATTAAAAGCTCTTGTGTCCTTGGACGACCTCGGTATCTTACCATCACTATACTACGTCAACGATGGATGCACTTGCCTTAGCGTGTTTTAGAGAGTGATAGTATTATATCATGTTTTATAAATTTAAAACTTGATAAAGGTGTAAAAGTACTTAAAAATAATAATAATAATAAAAAACATACGCACTCCAACACACGTATCAAGTTTTTTGTGCCGTCGCCTGGGACACAAAGATTTTAAGAAAGTTTAAAATCAACGGCCTAGTCATTTTCTTTAGTTTTTATCCAAATTTCTGTTCGTTTTTTCTAAAAACTTCAGTTACAGTAGCTTAACACGGGGCCGTGCTGTATTGACACCGGGCAGTGTCCAGTCTACAGTAATTGAAAAACTTTTTACGGAAGCCTCACATGGGGCGGTGTTTCATTCGACACGGGGCCGTGTAAAAACGCCCGGTACCGAATAAAACACAGTCCTAAGAAAGAGGCCTTGTTCAGAGAGCATGAGGTCGTGTAAACCTTCTGTGTTCACAAAAAAATTTAATTTTCGGGTGTCCATAATCTTTTGAGTACTATCCAAACAATGGGTTATTACATGGGAGATTATGACTACTACGGTTATGATGATTATGAGGAACCATATTGTACCATATGTGGTGAATCCCATTCGGTACAAAATTGTTTTTCAACCATCAACCTCATACACAACCTATGAGGAACCAAGGTTTGAGCTTCCAAAATCAAGCTTTGATTGGGACACTCCAGCGTTTGAAACGTACGAGACACCACCTACAGTCGTTCCCAAAGCCGAAAGCCTCATACAAAGTCTCAAGAACTTAGAATTCTTGATCAAGAAATCTCGTGCAATAGAAGAGACCATTTATACTAAAGAGGTAACAATAGAAGAGGTATAACCTCAAGAGCCAATGAAAGTGGAGCCGCTCAAAGAAAACTCAACACATGAAGATGAAAACCCCGAAGCAAGCCATTCGGAAGGTAAGCCCTTAAAGGTAAATTTCAAAGAGGAACAAAAAGAACTCCAAGAAATACACATCCTACAACCATCTTTTGAAAATCATAGTTTGGTTCCATCTCATGCTAAGTTTTTAAAAGAATTAACCACTAATCCTAACATCAAAGAAATAATAAGTATTAAATTAACTAAAGGTCAAATCTCGCTAATACAAGATGAACAATGTAACATTTACAAAATTTCAATCGGCAATGACAATGTAACATTTACAAAATTTCAACCTTTGTACACTGTTGATCGTTTTCGTTCTTGATAAAATTTTATATTTTATTTACAAAATACGTAATCGTACGATCAAGCGAAAAGATATTCACGACATTTCCGGAATAAAAATTCACAACTCAAGTTAAAAAATTTCTCGAAGAGAAGGAAGAGATCTTCGGAAAGTGGTCCAAGTTACATATGCCTTTATACCCTTCATAAAACTTAAATAACAAGTTAGAAGGGTTAAAAATAGCAAAAATGTGATAATACAAGTCCGGGGCCAAAACTGCCAAAAAGTGAAACTTATTTATTAGAAGGCCTTACAGTCCGTAAGACCTGATCCATACGGTCCGTAAGACATGCCCATAAGCTAAAAAATGCTTGTTCACCAAGCATTGCCACATATCTTTAAACCTTGCCACCTTGCACGAATTTTGCCACCTTAAACCTGGTCTTGATATATGTTAGGACACTAATCAACATCCTATAACACATGGCAACACCTCCTTGATCCTTCATTACTATAAATAGGCACTTGTTCTTGAACTCACTTCACACCATTCTTTTCTCACTTCTCAAATTACTCATTTGGAGCTTGCTTCAGCAATTGATGCCTGCTACCTGAGTTCTAATCTTCCTCTTCTAACACTTGTAAGTGTTTCTCCTAGTGTTTTACATTATTTGGCTAGTTATAAGCCAAAAGTCAAGAAACTTGACTTTTGCTTTGACTTTCGGTTCTAACCATTTTGGTCAAGTCAAAGTTCAAATTGAATTTGCTACGTGATCATAATAATGAAGGTGTTAATCCCTCGCGATTACACCCTCTGATCATCACGTTTAGTAGGCGAAATGACGAGTTAAACTTTTACGACGAATGAGTTTTCAGGTATTAAAACTTAAAGTTTTGACACCAAATCAGTTTTATAAAATTATTAGACATGTTTTAACATGTCTAGCTCGTCATTTCTAGTTTAGCGCTTATTCCTTAGTCGAAAGTCGAGCGATTTGACTTCTGCTTTGACTTTCGAATCTGAGTCGTTTAGTCAACCTTAGGATCTGACCAAGCCTATTTATATGACCGTAGTAATATAGGGAATAACCCTCTGAGATTATACCTTGTGGTCATATCTTTTGATTTGTCAAATGGCGAGTCAACTTTAGACACTTTTAAAAATGGTCAAAAATACCCTTTTCGCATAAATTAGTTTTAAACATATATGATCGTTGTTTTTTACTTATAAACCGATCATACAACATTATTAAATATGTTTTGACATTTCGGACTCGTCATAGGAATCATTCGACCATCCGAACCCATAGTTACGCATACGACCCGTTAAAGTGGCGTAAACCACTTTAACAAGTTGTAACGGGTCAATACACCTAGAAACCCTTTCCAATCAGAATGTAAGGTTTTATAAACCATATTATACGAGATCCTTCGCTCGCTTGGTTAATAAACCACATTCTATCCGATCTTCCGTTTAGGCCGCAATATACACTAACTAATAATTATCCGACTTATTAGGAAACATTTGAACCACTTGAGCTTTACATACACAATTGAACAAGACATCTACGCAATCCAAGTGAGTACATAGTTCCCCTCTGTTACGTTTTTAAATGTTTAGGGGTGATTCATATGTGCTAAATTATTTTTCACATTTACAAACTATTTACATATGGTTTATATACACAACATGCTTACATTGTACGAAACTTGATGGTGCGTTGAACATGACAATGATACATTCATTAACTTTGGCCAAGCCGACCGGTAGTATGTTTTGGTACCATAGGATTGACAACCCCAATCCCACTTCCTAGGTTTATTTGGAAGTTTCCTCTAGGAATGACAGAAACTGTGTAACACACTTGACAAACCTTTATTTTTAAAGGGTTGCCCGACCGTCAACAAGGCTTGAATGTATTCGCCGACAAACCACACGTGTTTTATATAAAAAGGCAATTGTTTTATACAAGACAAAACATTTTAAACTAAACAAGACATTTTGTTTACTCAAAAAATTTGGTTTGTACAAAGACATTTGATTATACAAGACAAGTCATTTGGTTGGTTTATACAAGACAAGTCATTTGGTTGGTTTATACTATACAAGGCATTTGGTTGGTTTATACAAAGTCACAAATGGTTTCTAAGTTAACCATACAATGTTTTATCTTAAATCGAATGATTTCTCGTACGGTTTTACATAAGAAATTATTTTTGTCAAAGCTTCATGGCTACAAAGATTTATTTAAAATATCAACTCTTGAAGTTGCTTAAATACTTTTCAACACTCAAAGCCATGAGTCTTGACCACAAAACCTATGTTACTCACCAGCATTCATTGTTGACCATCTCTTTTTTCACATATGTTTCAGGTGCTAATGTGTGATTATGAAAAGCATGCTACACGTAGGATGGATTCAGGCCTTAGCTTGCTTAAAAATAAAATAGTTGTTGTGTTATGTTACAAATTCTCAAAGACAATGTAAATTATTAATTAAATAAAACAAAACTTTATATACCATGTATTTGAAACAATTTGTAACGTGACCCCCCGACGTTTCCGCCACGAGTTGTTTGATATGCGGTCGGGGTGTTACAGAAGACCCCTTGTTGGAAGATGAAGTTGAGCCACCCGATACGGAGGAAAAAAAATGACCAATTCATTGAAGAGGAAGTCGCTACCAACCAATTCGCGATAACGAACCAAAGACTAAGCCATCTATTGAAGACCCACCTTCTTTAGAACTCAAAGAACTTACAAAAGTATAACAACCCTCCTAAAATAATCCGACACCCTAAAAATATTTAGAATACCCCAATATGTCCTAAAATACACCCCATATGCGAAGACGGGCCCCGAATACCTTTATTTTTATTAAATTTAATTAAAAACCCAGTTTTTAGGGCTGTCGCGGGTCGCGTAAGACCCCTCCTTGGTCTACGCGGGGCACGAGCGAAGGGACATGAGGCGCAGCCCAGTGCTGCCACGTGTCAAACGTGTGTCGAAGCTAGATCAATGACAAGGCCAGGCTAGGGCCTACCCAGCCTACGACGCGGGCCGCGTAGCCTTTGGCTACCATCTTCGCGGGGCGCGACGAAGTCAAAATGCAGCCCTATAAATTGAGGGCATCAGCTTCAGTCTCAACTCGCACCAAAACTCTTTCTCTCTTGAATTTCTGAACAATAAACATAATTCTCGGGTATAATACCCCCTTAAATAATGAATTTATGCCTCGTTGTAAGTTTCATAACCCAGGTTACGTATTAGATACGCTGCCCGATTGATCCAGGGTTCCGTAACGGCTGTCGTGGTTCTGCCCGACGTAGTCGTTGGAATGCCGTCTCGGGGAGGGTATTACTAATGTAAATATTGGGTTATTATACTAACGCATGTGCATTTGTGTATTTAATAGATAATCACCAGGAAACTCTAAAGGAAAACCTAAGACAACAATGTGAGTAATCTCCTTTTTTGTAAATTGTTTTTACAAAACCTCACATAATTAATAATATAATAAACAGTGATTGAGTATTTGTATTCTACAATTATCGTCGGTATGTTGGGGTTTTGTATACAAAATTTGTTACTACATTGTGAGTAGTAACATGACCACAAGTCGGGTTGACAGTACCGTGGGTGGTAATTAAAGTAGATGGAAACAAATGTAATTGCGCGACCGCCCTCAATACTGTACAATGGTTTTACTTAACTTGATTAAACTGAGATTAACTCACCAGTATTTCCCACTGAGAAAATGTTTTTTTAAACGCGTTTCAGGTAACAAAATGTGAAAGCCAATTAGAAGCCAGCTGGGCAGCACTGAAGGCTTGGAAAAGTGGCTATAAAGTTATCTAAAATAAAGAGATGTTTTTATTAAATAAAATAGGGTTTATCCCTATCAAAATGTGTGTACTTAAAACTTGGGATTATTCCCACGTGTTTAATATTATGAAAGTGTGGTATTTTACTCGGATAAAATATTTCCTAACTACGGTCCTGATGTAAATTCCACTGCCAAAATGATAAACACCGATCACCGATACCACCAAGACTGGCCGCGGCCGCCCGTTCCCGGATTGTTAGGGGACGGGGGTTGCGACAGAAGGTGGTATCAGAGCTAAGCTACTGATTCAGCCACAGAAGTGTTCTGCTGACACCAAGATATTATTCAATATGTTAGGAAATTTTCTACGAAACTACATGCATATTTTTATTTTATTGTTGTGTGTTATTTGACTATTTGTTAGTTTACGGTATGAGCGACCAAGGACCTTCTGACGCCTACCGTCAGTTGTCCAACTCACCTAGGAGCGAAGGCACCTCTTCACAGCCTGCCCTCTCAGGGTATTCAGCTGACAATGAAGATGGGCTATTCGTGTTTAAGGCTCATTCTGAAGAGCCATTCCCTCCTAAAAAGAGAGGATGGTTTAGTAGGGGAGCGCATGAACGTAGGAAGAGAATGAAAAAGTTACAACAATAGCGTGCTGTAGCAGCTGCCAAGAGAGAAACAGATGCTCACACCCAGGATATGCTCAATAGGAGTCTAGCAAATTTCCATTTCCTAGAAACCACAGCTGCAGATCCTAACCTGGAGCAACTCATAGCACCCTAGCCCTTACCACTGTTTCCCACACAGCCAATGGAAATTGAAAACAACCCAGAAAATCAAATCCCAATGCCTGATTATAACCCCACTGAGATACCTAAAGTACCAGCACCCAATCCCTTAGACCCAAACTACGACCCGTGGTTTGACGACCATAGGGATTACCAGCAGCGCTACCCAATACCAGAAGATGAACCCATGCTAAACCTAGCAGCCTACCCAGATTTGGACCCTCTAGATCCCTACTATGATAACGATGAATATATTAGGGAAATTCTAGAGAATCCTTATCCTTACCAAGAACCCATGCCCCAGTTCCCAAACCCAGTACCAGCTTCTGCACCCCCAATGAGTGTAGAGATTGTGCAAGAACTCCGAACCTTTGGTGAGGAGATTTTGGAAGGTAGTGACAGGATGAGACAGATCGGAGAACGACTCGTCTGGTAGTATGACGAGCGTAATATGGAGTTCTGGATGAACCCATATCAGTGATGGTGGTAGTAATAAAATAATAACAATAACAATAATAATAATAATAATAATAATAATAATAAAATAATAATGTATAATATGTGTGTATGTTTGAAAAAAAATCTAGACGATAGCTATGGATGCATAATAGTATTGTAATTTTAGTTTCCTGTTCCAGTTCCAGTTTGTATTAGATGCATAATATAAGAAAGAGTAAGTCGCAATGTTCGACGATTTTGATCAATATGCGTATTGTGTGATTGATTAAATTTTATTTTCTGATATTAATATGCGACAAATGTTTAAAATTCAGATGGACAACGAAGTGAACCAGGAAAAGCAGAATGTCAATAACCCGAATAACGATAACCCGAACAATGATAATAATGGAAACCCGATGGATAACAGTGCCATTCAACACATAGTGGCACAATGGATAATAGATGCAATGCCATATATTATCAAAACAGTTAGGGATGCAGATAATAAAAGTCACAATGGCAGTAAGCGACCAACTGAACCAGAACACAGCGTAAACAATGGACCCATACTTCAAGTGCCCATTCCCAAAAGAAGAAGGACCATGTCTTATGGTTGTTCTTACAAGGAATTCTGGTCTTGTAAACCAATGGAATTCTCGGGCAATGAATGGGCCGTTGCAGCTCTATGCTGGATATAAAAGACTGAGGTTGTCTTAAAAATAAGCAAGTGCGCGGAAGAGGATAAGATAATGTTTGCTTCCAATTTGTTTAAGAACTCAGCCTTAGAATGCTAGAACACTATCCTCCAGTCTAGGGGAAGTGACAGGGTTTACAATATGGAATGGGAGGAATTTAAGAACATGGTGGAAAGGAAATTCTGCCATCCCAATGAAAAGGAACAGATAGCAAATAAGTTCCTAAACCTTAGGATGACTGGAGTGGATAGTAAGGGTTATACCACTACATTCTTTGAATATGCTAGAATAGTGCCAACCCTTGCATCACCAGAACCAGTATTAATCTCCCGTTACATCTGGGGATTAATCAGTGAGATTAGGCATGTAGTCAAGGCAGCTTGACCTCAAACTATAGAAGAAACTGTAGAACTAGCAAACACCTTGACAGATGAGTTAGTGCGAACACGAGAGGAGGACCAAAGAAGGAACCTAGCTCAAAGACTTACCTAAGAATTTCGTTATGGAAATTCCAACCGTGGGAAAAATGTAGGTTCTACCTCTGCACCCTACTGCAAGGCCTGCAAGAAGAAGCATTCAGGAAAATGCTCTACCTACTGCAATTTCTGCAAGATACCAGGACACAAGGAAGAAGACTGTAGGAAGAAACCTAATAATGGAATGTGCTTCAACTGTGGAGAAAAAGGTCACATCAAACCGAACTGTCCGAAACTAGTTCCAGCCATGGGCAACAAGACTACCAAAAATGCTAGGGCATTTGTTCTGACTGCAGAAGAAGCAAATATGATTCCGGACGTGATAGCCGGTACTTTTTTAGTTAATGATGTTTTTGCTAAAGTATTATTTGACTCTAGTGCAAACCAAAGTTTTATTAATACTTCATTTTGCAAACTTCTCAATCAACCATTAACTAAACTCCCATAAGAATGTCTAGTAGAAATAGCAAATGGAGAAACCATTAAGATTTCTGAAATCTTGCATGGAGCAAGAATAGAGTTTTTAAATCAAAAGTTTATTGCAAACATTTGTCCAATGAATCTGGTAGGATTTGATGTTGTATTAGGAATGGATTGGTTAATAGCCAATTAAGCCAGTATTCTATGTGATCAAAAGTCAATCCAAGTAAATTCACCAAGGGGTGAAAAGATCACAATAAAAGGAGATAAGCCCTCTAGATCCACAAAATTCATCTCTGTGATAAAAACAACAAGTTATATAAGGAAAGGATCATTAGTGTATTTGATTTCCATAATCACTAACACTAAAGGAAAAGAATTAAAGATATCTCAGTAGTATCTCAGTTTCTAGATGTGTTTTCAGAAGAATTACCAGGATTACCACCGGACAGAGAAGTTGAATTCAGAATTCATCTACTACCAGGAACAACACCGATTGCCAAAGCACCTTATCGTTTGGCACCCGCAGAAATGCAGGAATTGAAGAAACAATTAGATGAATTGTTGGAGAAAGGATTCATACAGCCAAGTTCATCTCCATGGGGAGCACCAATTTTATTTGTTAAGAAGAAAGACGGATCAATGCGCATGTGCATTGACTACCGCGAATTGAACAAGGTCACGATTAAAAATCGGTATCCATTACTGAGAATCGATGATTTGTTCGATCAATTGCAAGGAGCTCGATTTTTCTCTAAAATCGATTTACGCTCAGGCTATCTTCAACTAAAGGTACTGTAACACCCCGATATTTATTTACTTATTTTAAGTACTAATTTACGGGTGTAAAATGTTAGGAAGAAATGTAATGGATAAAATTTAAATTAATTAAGTTATTTGGATGGACTAGTTAGGAAGAAATGGGAAGTTTGAGATAAAAATGAACACACACTAAACTAGAAGGGTTAAAGATGGATTTTTATAAGTAAAATACATACATAACATAAAAAAAAATTGAAAAGAAAAAGAATGGGGATGGTGATGGGGGTCGACAACCAGGAGGCAAAAAAGGGCAAAACCCTTGTTCATCCAATTAAAGCTTAAATTTTACATATTAGAAGGATTTAGGGCTGTTTCCTTGTTGCATGATACATAATCTTCATCCTCAAAACAAGTTCTAAGCAAGGTAAGCCTTAATTTTGGTTTTTGATGAAAACCCATATAGTGGTTAGAAGGAATTGGTGTAAATGATTGAAATTAGAATGAATAGGTGATGAAATCACTATGTTGAAGTTGAAATTATATGTGTTTTTGATTGTCTTGATGAATTGGGGCATAACCCATTTGAATGAACATGATGATATGATGATGGAACTTGAAATTGTCAAGAATTTAGTTTAGGTTAATGTATAATATGATAAATGGTAGATTTTGGTAATTAATCATGATGTAGATGCAATGGTAAAGTGATTTTGTTGGTTATAATGGTTCTTGATATGAATTGGGAAAAAGTATGCTTTAATTGCTTGTACCCATGGCTGGAAATCTTGTACGCACACCATGTGTTCGATGAAATGTCTAAATAGTGATGAAATAGTTATGCATACATAATGCCTTGCAAGAATGTGTAGTATATGAAATGGATGAATAAGAATGATATAAATTAAGGATGATCGTTTAAGAATGTTGGTTTGGAATTGTAGGATTGAAAGAAGGCGGCTCGAGTCAACCGGGACGCAAACAAGACAAGACAAAGGTAAGTTTAATACTTACTCAACTAGTAGGAATATAGATATTAAAGTTTGATTGTGCATTGATGTTGTTTTGTGATATTGATGGTATGTTGGAATGCTATGTAGTCGAACCGTATGAAGGGGTCGTACTTATAGAATGTATGTTGGAATGTTATGTAGTCGAACCGTATGAACGGGCCGTACTAATAGAATGTATGTTGGAATGTCATGAAGTCGAACTGTGTGAACGGGTCGAATTAATGGAGAATGTTAGAAAGTTAGACGGGTCTTGGATCAAGTCTTAGTGTGTGAACTTGGTTTGTTCATAAAGACCCGTTGAATGGAAAAGTATGTATGATTAAAAAAAAAGAATGATAATTGTTGAGATAAAAGAATGAATATGTTAGATTATTGTTTGCATATTTAGTTGACTTGTTAAGAATGTTGTAGGTAAATAGTCCTTTGGAGCAAATCTTGGACCGGAGGAACGAACACACATCGCGCCGTTTAATTGCTTCCGCTCGTCAAGTTATAAAGGGTGCTAGTGTCTTTTGGTTAATGGATGTTTTTTTTTAATTATGATGTAATGGTTACAACTTTTATGTCTTTTGGAACGTGTCGTAGAATTTAGTTTGAATGATGATTGTTAAAAGCAGGGAATCGCTTTTAGTACGAACGGGTCATGCCCAATTTTTGTTAAAATTAGTTTGTCATTATTATTATATTGGATTTGAAATAAGGGTGTTTCAGGTACTGGAAGAGGACATTCCTAAGACCGCTTTTAGAACAGGGTATGGCCATTATGAATTTACTGTCATGCCATTTGGTTTAACCAATGCCCCAACTGCATTTATGGACATGATGAACCGAATATGTAAGCCATATTTGGATAAATTCATAATTGTCTTTATAGATGATATTCTCATTTACTCTAAGAGTAAAGAGGAACATGCAAAGCATTTGCACGCACTTCTAAGTTTATTGAGAAAAGAAAAGTTTTATGCAAAGTTTCCAAAGTGCGAATTTTGGTTAGAACAAGTAAAGTTTCTTGGACACTTTGTCAATCATGAAGGAATTCATGTGGATCCCACCAAGATCGAGGCGATTACTAAATGGAAAACTGTTGGGATTGAACCCTACCAAAGGAACAGATAATTAAAGCCAAAACTGGATCATAGCAGTGGATCCAGAATAAGAAGATGTTATGCATACAAGTCTCTCCCCTTGAAAGTGGTTTCAACATCTGCTGACCTCCCATCTATTGATCGTACAAACTACTGACCTACAAACTGCTGATCAAGTAAAAGCCTGATGGAAGACTAAAGCTCTGCTGTTCAATCTACTGCCTTGAGTCAAGCTCTGCTGATCCGGACAAGTAATGCTGGGTTCACATCAGTGGAAGGATGCAGCAGTAGTTTAGATGTCTTTATGTAATGAAATGTAATAACAGTAGTTTAGCATAGCAGAGGTTGTATAGATCAGAGGTTAGAGTTTGTTAGGAGGTTAGATGTCACTTTCATGGTGACGTCAGCTTAGATGCTTCAGTGGTTTGCTCGTGCCTATAAATAGAATAGTGCTCTATACTGTTCTATTAGCTCTTTGCAAAATCTTCTTCCTGCACGAACAAACACTGTGAGCTCAGGCTGAGGGGGAGTTTGTATTCATACATTGCATTGTAATCATTGTTGAAACAAATTCAATCTTTCGGTTCTTTGTGGAAAATGTTTTATTAAAGCAATTCTCTCGTTTGATTGTGTGCAAAGTTTGTTTCCATCTTAATTCCGCTGTACAACTCATCCATCTTCATCTTAATTCAAACGAAAAACACAATCAAAACTAAACTCAGATCCTAACAATTGGTCTCAGAGCTTGGACAGTCAAATTTGATTTAACAATCATTTTGACGTAAATAGTTCAGCTCATAAAAGTTGATACTGATAGTTTGTTCATTTTGTTGAAAAACAGAGCAAGGTTTAATCGCCATCAAAGTTGATTAATCAGTGCCTGTAAAACAACCAGGATGACGTCACAATCACAAGATGATAAGAATAACATTGGCTAGCTTTTTAAACCACCCATGCTTAAACGTAATGAATACAACATCTGGGAGAGAAGGATGGGTCACATCCTTGCTCAACAGAACACTGGATGTTGGAGGTCTGTTGTTTTTGGTCCCCATGTTCCTATGGTGCCAAGTGCTGAGGATGCAAAGAAGTTCGTTCCTAAACCAACTGAAAACTATACTGAAACTGATTTTCAAAAGTTTGAACTCGATGCCAAAGCATTTAGCATCATAGCATCTGCGTTACCCAATGAGATCTATGCTGGACTGTTACACTGTAACAGTGCCAAAGAGCTATGGGATGCATTGAAGGAACAGTTTGGGGGAACCGAAGAAGTCATTGAAAACAATAGGGAAATTCTGAATCAGCAGTATGAAACATTTTGTCACATCAAGGGTGAATCATTGACTCAGCAATTTGAGAGATTCAGTTGTCTCATTAGTGAACTAAGGCTTGTTAAAGTAACATTTCCAAATTCAACTCAAAATAGCAGGTTCCTTAGGTCACTACCAGAAAAATGGGACACCATTGCATTTGTTACTAGAAACTCTGCTGAGTTCAAAGATCTGACCCTGACCCAACTTCATGGTAGACTCCTGACCTATGAAAGGGAGTTAAACCAGAAAAAGAAGTTGCAAGAGTCTGGCAAAATTACTGATGATTATTCATTCGGTAGCACAGCTCTTTTTGGTCAGGAAGAATCTGGTAGCAATGGTAAGGATCAGGGTTATGATCACATTATTGATATAACTGCTGGTGGAAATTTTAACAACCCTGACCCTCACTCTGCAAATTATGCTTTTACTGCAAATTGTGAAAACCAGATGTCAGATAACTTGTGCTTTGAACTCAATGATTTGCAACATTTTGATCCCACTGACTTAGAAGAGATGGACATCTTGCATCAATTGGCATTGCTTAGTGTAAGAACAAGCAAATTCTACAAAAGAACAGGGAGAAAATTCCCAGGGTTACATGGGAATTTAAGGGTGGGGTTGGATAAATCAAAAATCAAGTGTTACAAGTGCAATAGGCTAGGTCATTTTGCTAGGGAATGCAGGAGTCAAACAACTGGTCCTATAATCACTCATCCCAGCTCAAACCCTAGACCTCAAAATCAAAGCACTGTTCACTATACCCAATATACCCCTGCAGCTCATGTTAACACTGCTCACTATGATGCAACCCCTGTGCCTGTGCATTATGTCCAAACCACTGTTCCACAAATTCAGTATGTTCAAACCCCTGTCCCTTAGGCACAAGTGCAACCTGTTGCACCTCAAACAGCTGCTCCAGCAGTAGTACAACCAGATCAGCAAAGCTTCTTCACTCAAGGCTTTGTTGACTGGAGCAGCATGCCTGATGAGCTTGGTGATGAAAATTTTGCACTGTATGCTTTTAATGAACCTTCTAATGATGAATTTTGTTTGATGGCATTAGAGTCAATACCAGAGGGGGTAGAAACTGAAGGTGAACAGCTAAGTGCTGAAACAGTGGATGAGGTGACTGAAGCAGTGGTTACTGCAGTTGCTGGTGAACTGCTGCTGGGAGAAAATTCAGAAACCCTGATTGAACCACTGACAGACCCCTGGTTCAAAGAAGACAACGAAGAAGAGGAAGAAAAGAGAGCAGGTGAGAAAGAAGTAAGAGCTGATGATGAAGAAAATCATCAATGTGATTGTGCCATGATGGCTGCAGCCAAGGGAGCTTCTACATGCTTAGATAGTCTTTGGTATGTAGATAGTGGAGGCTCCAGGCACATGACAAGATGTAAAGCCCTTCTCAAAGATTTCAAAACTCATGGAGGGGGTGATATATCCTTTGGGAATAATAGTAAAGGAAAAGTTCTGGGGTCTGGTACAGTGCAGTCTGGAAATGTAAAATTTGAAAATGTCAATCTGATAGACAATCTGAAATTCAACCTCCTGAGTGTTTCACAAATGAGTGATAAGGGGTATGGGTCATTCTTCACAAAGGAGTGTTGTAGGATTGTTGGACCAGAAATGGTTGAAAAGATTGAAGCAATAATGAAAACTGGAAAAACAAAACTTGTTGCTCAAAGAAGTGGCAATGTTTATGTTGTTGATATGTCAAAAGAGTGTCCCAGAGCTGATGCCTGTCTGTTCTCAGCTGCCTCTAACAAAGAGACAGAACTTTGGCACAGGAGACTGGGGCACACAAATCTCAAGACAATCACTGAAATTTCAAAAAATGGCCTTGTAAGAGGCTTGCCACAAAAATTGTTTTCATGTCCTGAGCATTGTGTTTCCTGTTTAAAAGGAAAACAACATAAAAGCTCCTTTAAGTCCATTGAAGAGTCCAAAACAACCCAGTGTTTGCAAATGCTGCACATGGATTTGTTTGGCCCAGTTCAAGTCATGAGTCTCAAAAAGAAGAGATATTGTTTGGTTATTATTGATGACTTCTCTAGGTTTACATGGACTTTCTTTTTACACTCAAAAGATGAGACTGTAGGCATTTTGCAAGACTTTGTGACACAGGTTGAAAAGCAATTTGACCTTCCAGTAAAAGTCTTCAGGAGTGACAATGGCACAGAATTCAAAAATAAGGAGTTGGATGCCTTCTGTGTGAAGAAAGGGATTGTAAGGCAGTACAGCATCCCTAGAACACCAGAGCAAAATGGGGTAGTTGAAAGAAAGAACAGAACTTTGATTGAAGCTGCCAGAACCATGCTTGCTGATTCAGGTTTGCCATTAACTTTTTGGGCAGAGGCGGTAAACGCTGCTTGCTATGTCCAAAACAGAGTTTTAATAAACCCCAGGCACAAAAAGACTGCTTATGAAATTCTGTATAAAATCAAACCACTGATCTCATATTTCAAAGTATTTGGCTGCCCATGCTTTATTTTGAATTTAAAAGATTCCATCTCAAAATTTGCAGCCAAAATAGATTGTGGTTATCACTTGGGATACTCAACCACTGCCAAGGCCTACAAAGTGTTTAATACACGGACCAAAGCAGTGGAGGAGACTTTGAACGTAAAGTTCAATGAACTTTCATCAATGAAAATCCCAGCAAATCCTGCAGATTTGTTTGATCTTGATAAATTCACTTTTGAAAACACTGCTGTCAAGACTAACAGTGCAGGTCCATCAGAGGATTCATCACCAGACTATGGGTATGAGATCATCATTCCTCAACAAAAGTCTGCCACAATGGGAAAAGCATCAGTTGTCCAAAACAGCTGTAAAAGCTCAACCACTGCTACCTCAACAGTTGTTGACCAAAGTAGCCCATCAACCACTGCTTCCACATCATCAAACACTGCTGACAAAAGTCCCCAAACAGTGGATAAAAGTCAGCATGTGTCCACACCATGACCTCCTATTCCACCACCTTTTGAAGCCACTGCTGGATCATCAAAATCACCAGCAGTGGTTAGCTCAGATGATACACATCTGCAGCCTTCACCAACAAATGGCATCATACCATACCAAGGAGATTTAATCTTCTTGAGATCTCATCCACCTGATCAAATCATTGGCAACATCAATGAAGGGGTGCTCACAAGAAGCCAAACCCAAAACATTTGTCTTTTTGCTGGTTTTCTATCACTCCATCAGCCAGTCAAGTACCAAGAGGCACTGAAAGACAACAGCTGGGTAGAAGCCATGCAAGAAGAGCTCCAACAGTTTAAAAGATAACAAGTATGGGAGCTTGTACCACTGCCAAAAGATGTCAGCCCCATCGGCACAAAGTGGGTCTTCAAAAACAAAACTGATGAAAGGGGCATTGTTGTCAAGAATAAAGCCAGGCTTGTGGTTCAAGGTTACAGAAAGGAAGAGGGGATTGATTATGATGAAACATTTGCCCCTGTAGCAAGATTGGAAGCTATAAGACTGTTTTTGGCCTTTGCTGTCAACCACAACATGAAGGTGTTCCAAATGGATATCAAAAGTGCTTTCCGCCATGGTACAATTCAAGAAGAGGTGTATGTTTATCAGCCTCCAGGTTTTGAGGATCCATTTTATCCAGATCATGTCTACAGGCTAAACAAAGCCTTGTTTGGCCTGAAACAAGCACCCAGGGCCTGGTATGAAACTCTTTCCACCTTTCTACTCTCAAATGGTTTCAAAAGAGGTACCATTCATAAAACACTGTTTCTAAAATGGAGAGGAAAGGATTTAATGATTGTCCCAATTTATGTGGATGACATTATCTTTGGAAGCACATGTAATAAAATGTGTGAAGAATTTAGGGAACTCATGACAGCTGAGTTTGAAATGAGTGCAATGGGTGAGCTGCAATGCTTTCTTGGTCTCCAAGTTCAGCAAATGCAAAATGGAACTTTCATTCATCAAAGCAAACATGCTAAAGAACTTTTAAACAAATTTGATATGAATGATTGTAAACCATGCAGTACACCCATGGCAACAAATAAGCTAGTCATGTCTGATGAAAAGGATGAGCTGATTGACCAAACACTTTATAGAAGCATGATTTGGTCTTTACTGTACCTAACTGCATCTAGACCAGACATCATGTTTGCAACATGTGTCTGTGCAAGAAGTCAATCAGCTCCCAGAAAATCAAACCTCATTGCTGTAAAAAGGATCTTCAGATACATAAAAGGTGCTCCCACACTTGGTATCTGGTATCCAGCTAATGGGAATATCAAGCTTTCAGACTTTTCAGACAGTGACTTTGCTGGATGTAACACCACAAGGAAGTCCACTTCAGGAGGGTGCCAGTTTCTAGGCGATTGCTTGGTCTCTTGGCAAAGCAAAAAGCAAGTAGCTGTTTTAACATCCACTGCTGAAGCTGAATACATTGCTGCTGCAAGCTGTACAGCCCAACTCATGTGGCTTCAAAATCAGTTGCTGGATTTTGGTATCACTGCCTTAAAAACACCACTCATGTTGGATAGCCAGGCAGCAGAAAATATCATCAAAAATCCAGTTTCCCATTCAACCACCAAGCACATCGACATCAGACATCCCTTTGTGAGGGATTGCTATGAAAAATGTTTGGTTTCTCTGCATCATGTTCCAACTAAAGACCAGCTGGCAGATGTGCTCACAAAAGCATTAGATACAGCCACCTTTGAAAGTTTGGTCTCTAGGATTGGCATGCTAAACATGGAATATCAAGCAACATCTTGTTTTTCTATGAATAAAAGCATTAAAATGTTTTCAGAAAATCAAAAATCCATCCTTAAAAATAGCTAAAAATGAAGTTTTCATTAAAATCCTTAAAAGTCTGCCATAATCACTGCTTGTTCAAAAGTCTGCTCTACTTCAAAGTCTGTCCACTGCTGAAAGTCAACCCCTATTCTCTCATTTTCTTGATAAACACTGTTGTTCAAAAGCAGTGTCTTATCCACTGATATGCTATCCACTGATAGTGAAAATCATCCACTGCTTCCATTTGTTACCGTTGTAACCACTGCCTTCATCAGTAACTTTCATAAAAGTACTGTCCTTCATTTCATCAGAGGTTGGCATGTGGGCAGTACATAGTGGTCAGACCTTTTGTAACCGCTGCCACGTCAGCATTCACTTTTTCTCTATAAAACCCCCATTCAAAACACAAAACAGGGTTTTACTGTCGAATTGAATTCTTAAAAATTCTCTTCTCAAAGCAGTTTTTCTTCAAATTCCTTCACAACCTTCTTCGATCATCATCTCCAAAATGACAAAATCGAAGTCATCTGCAAAATCCACTTCCAAATCATCATCAAAAGAAGCCTCTCAAAAGGCAAAACCCACTGAAATTCCACACAAACCGTCTCACAACCTTCTGGGTCTTCTCACAAAACCCGGCACCACTGATATTTTTGACTCCATCATTGATATCATGTCTGCATCAAAGTATAAAACTTTGTTAACAGCAGATGCACCAATTTACTTGGCAACCCAAAGAGAGTTCTGGAAGAATGTAACCCTTGAAAAACAAGGTGAAACTGTCATAGCCATTAACTCTTCTCTAAAGGGTAAAGCTATCAAGATTACACCACAATCCATCTCGGAGGTCTTTCAACTCGACGATCAGGAAGGTAAATTTTTTTTCCCAAAAACGAGTTAAAAATGATTTTCTGGAAAGAGGGTATAATGCAGAAGTAAAAAATGACACCTTACAAAAAGGTTTCTTCCCTTCTGCAACAAGATTTTTATTTCATACCCTCCTAATGTGTGTTTCAAACAAAACAACTGCCTTCAATGAAATACCATTAAAAATTCAAAACCTGGGATTTGCTATTCTTCAAGGAGAAAATTTTAATTATTCTAGGGAAATTTTTAATGATCTTGTTAAAAATGTTGAAACAAAGGCATTCTTACTATTTCCAAGATTTCTAAGTTATTATTTTGAAATGAAACTTGGTAAGAATGATCCTTCTGCAATAAAACAAGGTGAATCTCTTCAAATGCACAGCTTAACTGCTGAAACTTTTACAAGAATGTCAACACCTTGCAAAACACAAGCAGAGGTGCCTGAGCAGAATTTAGCAGCTACCACAGCTCCTCAGGTATCTGCTGCTGAGCCCACTGCTCAAGGTGATCAAAGTAGCAAAACAACTGCTTTGAAACCCACACCTTTAATCACCAAAAAGCCAAACAAAAAGAAAACTCAAAAACCCCCCAAACCTATCAAAAAGGCAACTCTGGAGGATGAGATACCAGAGCAACTGCCTGTGATAAAACAAAAGTCACAAGAAACCACTGCTGCTTCTTCCTCACAGCAGTTGGTACAAATATCTCAACCCATAACTGAAACTCCTCCTGCTTCTTCTAAAAAAGAACAGGTTGTACATATTGGGACACCACAATATGATGCTCTGGAATCATTTGTTTCCATCATCCACAGCCCAATGCCCGGGGCAAATTCTCTTCTTACACCAAACCTCACCTCCACAATTCCCCCACCAACTAAACTTTTGTTGGATGCTATTGATTTGAACCAAGCACAAACCAGTCCTTCTCAATCACCTATCAATGAGAATATACTTCAACAAATGACTGGGTCTGAAGCATCAATCATAGTTAACCCACCAACAAGGCCTGAGGAGGTTACACCCCTTGAGTTACAAGTAACTCTTGGTGGTAATCCGAGTGAAGCAGCCACTACAAATGTTGAACCCACTGGTTTACATTTGGACATTGGTTACATCAATAAGACTTCCTTGGAGGCAATTCCTTCCATAGCACCTCTGACATCTACCAGTGGATTTGTTTTGACATCTGGCAACATCAAAAGATTGTCAAGTGTTGAAGGAAGAAGACCCTAGTACCAAGAAAAAGGGGCATCAGTGGTTAATGTTTGGAGTACACTCCCTACCTCAACCACTGATAAAACCACTGCTAGTGGGAAATCAGATGATCCCATTAAATTGGGTGATGGTTTAAAGTACCTGGAATTGATGGAACGTGTTGACAAACTGGATACTTCGGTTGCAGAAATCAAAGAAATGCTGCAACAGTTGTTGAAAGTACAAAAGGTACAATCCATTGCCATTCCACCTCAAGCACCTGCTACAAATGAGCTCTGGAATCTATTTCAACCTTTTCCCCAACAACAACAACAAATGGCAGATCAGCAACATGCAATACATGTACAAGAGCTGAGAAACACAATGGAGTCTAGGTTCAAGAACACACAAGCAGACATCAAGGCACTCAAGGCCCACATATTAAAAACCACTGGCACTGCTCCTCCAACTATTCTCTTCATTGATCAATTACCCCCAGATAATGCCAAAAAGGGGGAGAAAATTAAAGAATGGAAGAAAAAGGGAGTAGATGATGGTCTCTACATAGAACCAGAAATGGAGAATATGACCAAGCAGATACCTTTGCCAGATGGTAGCAAAAAGGTTGATGTTACCCAAAATGCACTTGATGAAGCTATAGAAAGTGTAAAAAGGGACAGAGAGGCAAAGGATATGTCAAGGTGGAATAAGGAGAAAAGAGCTTACATGGAGCTGAATGCGCAGGGTTGTTCTGGGCTAAAGGATGTTCAAAATCCTGAGCTAAAAAGAAATCCCACTAGAAAAAGTGAGGGAACCCAAGTCCACACCATCCAGACTCACAAAGCATACTCCTAAACCACCATCCAAAAGCCCCCAACATCAAACCTCCACCCAAACAGTTGTTGTAACTCCTGCTGTATCAACATCTGCTGGTACTTCAGTTGTTTCAACATCTGCCATCACCTCAACACACACCACTTCAACACACACCACAACCACTGCCTTACCACCACCACCATCACCACCAAAAACAACCTCACCACCATCTCCTCCTGCCAAAAAGCAGAAGACAACAGATGTTACAACATCTGTTGTAATGACAACAGTGGTTGAAACACCAGTTGTTTCAACAGCTGTTAGTCAATCACAAATCACTGCCACTCAAATCACCACCACTGATCCACCCAAAACATTATCTGCCTCTCCTACAATAAAAAGGTGAAGGATTTTCATACCAGATGATGATTCACCATCACCACCACCAACATCTTCAAAATCTTTATCACTTGTTACAATGCCAAAGCCGGTTTCGCTCTCATCAGCTCCAGCACAACAATCAATCCCTGTTATTACTCCTGCAGGTGTCCAATTTCCTTTAGAACTTGAAGCAGTTAGAGAAGAGATCAAATCCTTCTACTATGAGGATGACCCTGCTAAAAGGAAGTTGCCATCAGTCAAAGGATACCCAAGGCCAAACAATATTGAAGAATATTTGAAAGTCAAAGCTAAACAAGCAGAGGATATCTCAAAAAGAAATGCACAAGGAAAATCTGATAGAGAAATTCAGCAGAATTACCAATTCTTACTCACACAAGTCAGATCCTTAGAGCAATTTGAAAAAAATGTATGTCAACAGATCTCAGAGAGAGCAGATGAAACTTTGAGAAAAGACTACATTGAAAGCATCATGGCAACCAAGAAGTACAAGGGAGAAAAGTATATGTACAAGGAGTGGACCATTCCTGAGCTTGAAAAAGAAGCAGCCAGGATTCAAGAAATGATAAATAAAAAGGTCTAACACATTCCTCCAGATTGGTCAAAACACAAGAAGAATATACCTGACAAAACACTAGAGCTGAAGAGAATGAAAGAGGAATTGGTTGCTGCTGATTATAGGTCCAAAAATCAAGTGATGAGATGGAAAGAAGATAAAGTCAGGGCTACCTATAAAAGTTTGGAGAAATTAAGAAAGACAGATCCTACTGCTCCACAAAAGCCTGACTATTCTAAAGCAGAGGTTTCAAAAAGACCATCAAAGCTGCAAATCAGGAGAGCCACTGCTCCAGCTGGTGCAGCTATCTTTAAAAGAAGGCCACAAAAACAGTTGGTTACTAAAACAGTGGCAGAACTAATGGCAGGAGATGAGCTTGTAAAAGAAGGCATTAAGCAGATGATAGCTGATACTCTTGGCCTGAATCAACCTGCAAGTACTGCTCAGACAGTCATGAATAGGCCTGCATCTCCAAACACCTCATCCAATAAAAATCTCCCAAGAAACCCACCAGGCTCAAAAGTACTAAAGTGGGAAACTGACAAACAGACCCATGTACTGACTATGTTCAGGTCTAGTGGAGAAGTGAAGAAAATAACAAGGGAACAAGCACTTGGCCTAAGTCTTGAAGATATGCAGGATCTCCTTGATCTTCCACTTGGTAGGGATGAAGATGACACAGATGCCCTAGACTTTGAGTTACAACTTAAAGGTCAGATAAGGGAACTGTTGATGAGGCAATAAAGTTCCACAATAATGAAGGGTTTTGGCATTATCTGTTCCAGGGGGAGATTGTTGGGATTGAACCCTACCAAAGGAACAGATAATTAAAGCCAAAACTGGATCAGAGCAGTGGATCCAGAATAAGCAGATGTTATGCATACAAGTCTCTCCCCTTGAAAGTGGTTTCAACATCTGCTGACCTCCTATCTACTGATCATACAAACTGCTGACCTACAAACTGCTGATCAAGTAAAAGCCTGATGGAAGACTAAAGCTCAGCTGTTCAATCTACTGCCTTGAGTCAAGCTCTGCTGATCCGGACAAGTACTACTGGGTTCACATCAGTGGAAGGATGCAGCAGTAGTTTAGATGTCTTTATGTAATGAAATGTAATAACAGTAGTTTAGCATAGCAGAGGTTGTATAGATCAGAGGTTAGAGTTTGTTAGGAGGTTAGATGTCACTTTCATGGTGACGTCAGCTTAGATGCTTCAGTGGTTTGCTCGTGCCTATAAATAGAATAGTGCTCTGTACTGTTCTATTAGCTCTTTGCAAAATCTTCTTCCTGCACGAACAAACACTGTGAGCTCAGGCTGAGGGGGAGTTTGTATTCATACATTGCATTGTAATCGTTGTTGAAATAAATTCAATCTTTCGGTTCTTTGTGGAAAATGTTTGATTAAAGCAATTCTCTCGTTTGATTGTGTGCAAAGTTTGTTTCCATCTTAATTCCGCTGCACAACTCATCCATCTTCATCTTAATTCAAACAAAAAACACAATCAAATCCAAACTCAGATCCTAACAAAAACCCCTGAGTCACCAACCGAGGTTAGAAGTTTCTTAGGATTGGCCGGTTATTATAGAAGATGTATTCAAGATTTTTCTAGAATAGCCATTCCCTTAACTAAGCTAACCTGTAAATCGGTTAAGTTTGAATGGGGACCAAAACAAGAAGAAGCTTTTAGAATTCTTAAGCAAAGACTAACCAATGCACCCATACTAGCGTTACTAGAAGAAACTGAAGACTTTGTAGTCTATTGTGACACTTCTAAGTTAGGTTATGGATGTGTATTAATGCAACGTCAAAAGGTTATAGACTATGCTTCTAGACAACTTAAGAATCATGAAGAAAATTATTTAACCCATGATTTAGAACTAGGAGCCATAATTTTTGCCCTTAAGATTTGGAAACATTATCTTTACGGCAGTAAGTTTACTATTGTCACCGATCATAAGAGTTTAAGATATGTCTTCGGGCAAAAGGAGTTGAATATGAGACAAAGACGCTGGATGGAAATACTTAGTGATTATGAGTGTAATATCTAGTATCATGCAGGAAAGGCCAATGTAGTGGCTGATGCTTTAAGTCGAAAGTATCATGAAAAGCCAAAAAGAGTGCGTTCTCTTAAATTAAATCTACAGATAGATTTGAATAAACAGATTAGAAAAGCACAAGAATCAGTAATCAAGTATGATACTGAAAAGTTGAAAGGAATGATTAAGGAATTAGAACTAGGAACAGATGGAATTTGGAGATTCCATAAGAAAAGAATGTGGATATCTAAATTTGGAAACCTATGCCACCGTATATTAGAAGAATCCCATAAGTCTAAATATACGATGCATCATTGAAGTGATAAAATGTATCAAGACTTAAGAAAGAATTTCTGGTGGATAGGAATGAAAAAGGATATAGCAGCTTATGTTTCTAAATGTTTAGTTCCCAAGTTAAAGCTGAACATCAGAAACCCTCAGGTTTATTGCAGTAGTTCGAAATGCCAGTATGGAAATGGGAATTGATAACAATGGATTTTGTTACCAAATTACCCAAAACTAGGAAAGGTAATGATACAATCTGGGTGATTGTAGACAGACTAACCAAGTCAGCTAATTTCCTACCAATGAAGGAAACTTTCAGTATGGAACAAATAGCTAAGTTGTATGTAAATGAAATAGTTTCATTACATGGAATTCCTTTATCAATTGTTTCTGATAGAGATAGCCGTTTTACCTCTTATTTTTGGGCAAGCTTTTAAAAGGTAATGGGAACCAAGTTAAGCACCGCTTATCATCCTCAAACGGACAGACAAAGCGAAAGGACAGTTCAGACAATGGAGGACATGCTTAGAGCTTGTGTAATTGATTTCGGAGGTAATTGGGACGATCATCTGCCATTAATAGAATTTTCTTACAATAACAGTTATCACACAAGTATCAATGCTGTACCCTTCGAAGCACTCTATGGACGAAAATGCCAAACCCCAATTTGTTGGGCAGAAATTGGAGAAAAGCAACTATCCGGACCTGAGGTAGTACAAGAAACAACCGACAAAATCATTCAAGTCAAGGAACGACTAAAAGTAGCACGTGATCGACAAAAGAGTTATGCTGATAACAGACGAAAGCCATTGGAATTTCAAGTAGGAAACAAAGTATTATTGAAAGTCTCTCCTTGGAAAGGAGTGGTAAGATTCATCAAAAGGGGAAAGCTAAGCCCCAGGTATGTTGGACCTTTTGAAATTATTAGAAGAATAGGACCTGTAGCCTATAAACTACAACTGCCAGAGGAAATAGCAGGAATACATGATGTATTTCATGTATCTAATCTCAAGAAATGCTTAGCTGATGAATCACTAGTAGTACCTCTTAAGGATATAGAGGTAAATGAAAAACTCAAGTTTGTAGAAAGGCCTCTACAAATTGAAGACCGAAAAGTCAAGAATCTCAAACACAAAAGATTAATTCTGGTCAAAGTGAAATGGGACTCCAAAAGAGGACCAGAATACACTTGGGAGCTTGAATCAGAAATGCAAAGGAAATACCCGCACCAATTCCAGTAGATCTCGAGGACGAGCTCTAAAACAAGGTGGGGAAGATATAATAACCCTCATAAAATAATCTGACACCCTAAAAATATTCAGAATACCCCAATATGTCCTAAAATACACTCCATATGCGAAGTCGGGCCCCGAATATCTTTATTTTTATTAAATTTAAAAACCCAGTTTTTAGGGCTATCACAGGCCGCGTAAGACCCCTCCTTGGTCTACGCGGGGCGCGAGCGAAGGGACATGAGGCGCAGCCCGGTGCTGCCACGTGTCAGACGTGTGTTGAAGCTAGATCGATGACTGGGCCAGGCTAGGGCCTACCCAGCCTACGACGCGGGCCGCGTAGCCTTTGGCTACCATCTTCGCGGGGCACGACGAAGTCAAAATGCAGCCCTATAAATTGAGTGCATCGGCTTCAGTCCCAACTCGCACCAAAACTCTTTCTCTCTCGAATTTCTTAACAATAAACATAATTCTCAGGTATAATACCCCCTAAATAACGAAGTTCTACCTCGTTGTAAGTATCATAACCCCGGTTACGTGTTAGATACGCTGCCCAATTGATCCAGGGTTTCGTAACGGCTGTCGTGGTTCTGCCCGACGTAGTCGTTGGAATGCCATCTCAGGGAGGGTATTACTAATGTAAATATTGGGTTATTATACTTACGCGTGTGCATTTGTGTATTTAATAGATAATCACCAGGAAACCCTAAAGGAAAACCTAAGATAGCAATGTGAGTAATCTCTTTTTTGTAAATTGTTTTTACAAAACCTCTCATAATTAATAATATATTAAACCGTGATTGAGTATTTGTATTCTACAATTATCGTCGGTATGTTGGGGTTTTGTACACAAAATTTGTTACTACATTGTGAGTAGTAACATGACCACAAGTCGGGTTGACAGTACCGTGGGTGGTAATTAAAGTAGAAGGAAACAAATGTAATTGCGCGACCGCCCTCAATACTGTACAATGGTTTTACTTAACTTGATTAAACTGAGATTCACTCACCAGTATTTCCCACTGAGAAAATGTTTTTTTAAACGCGTTTCAGGTAACAAAATGTGAAAGCCAATTAGAAGCCAGCTGGACAGCACTGAAGGCTTGGAAAAGTGGCTATAAAGTTAAATAAAATAAAGAGATGTTTTTATTAAATAAAATAGGGTTTATCTGTAACAACCCACACGTTTGTGCGTTGTTACTACTCGATATACTCGTTACGCCTGGCACCAGAGATTCGGATCATAATGTAGCTAAATCGCATGCATCGCTCTTTCGCAGTATTTTCGCATATTACGCACACTTTATCGTTATCACATCACATTGCACTTGCTGGTAACCACGAAGATATCAAATGAGGACCAATTCTACCCTCCTTGATAGCCGTGATGTGTCGCAGTGCAACTCATTACTCAAAAAGTACATCGCATCACACATATTAACGTTCACGATGACGTTGAGTGAGGACCTATTCTACCCTCCTTGATGACCGTGAAGCGTCGCAAAGCAACGCATATTCAAAACGAAACCCGGTTATTGTATCGCAACTTTGAAATATGGATATGTATATGCGACCCAACGTAGCTAATTATAATAAGTACATGGAAATGTGGATGAGAATGTGTAACCAAACTATCACAACGCTTAGCAATCGAAACAAAACGCCAAAACTCAGCTCGCCGGAGGCGTTTGATCGAATGGCACTTCGATCGGACAGCCATCCGATCGGATAACCAACCGGTCGGACAGCCATCCTACCCGAGGCACTGCACCGCCTTTCTCCTCCTTTGCCTATAAATACCCCACTTGTCACATCAACAACAGTTGATGTGACTGCTCTCTCTCGACCAGACGCTTTCTCGCCATTTTCTCTCGATTTCTCGCAATTCTTGTAAGTTTCTACCTCAAATCTTGTACTTCTATGATCTACACGCACTCCCCCATCTTTCTCACTATCAAATCTCATTTCTTCACCGTTAAATCTTTGGATTTGAGCCGTTCTAAGGTGATGTCATCATGAAGTTCATAGGAACAATGAAGTGTGACCTCATCTAATCAAGAACAGTCCAGATCTGATGGATTCCACAGAGAATAAACAATAAACTCGCACAAATCTAAGCCGAATCAAAGTTTTCTAAGTTTTCTTCAAACCTTCTTAACTTATCACCCGAAACCGGTAGCAACAGAGCTCGTACAGACCTTCTATTTTTCCTATAGTGAAGTGTCGGTTTGAGAACTGGTTCCTATCGACGAGATGACTGGCTTGTTGTGTTAAACACGAATAACCATCGAGAAAAGTTAACTGATCGGACGGGGTGATTCCCATCTGATCCGGTGACTCTGACCTGGTAGAGTTCCATTGTTTAGCTCGTAGTCGTAATGACTCGATCAAATCGCAAAAACTTAACGAGATAGCCAATATGTAAAATGATAAGATTGCGGGACGGGTTACCGTCCGATCGGATTGCCGTCCAAACGGACTGCCACCCGATCGACCTGCAATCCGGTCGGGTTGCACTTGGGGTCAAGACTTTATCAAATTTTCAAACATTCAAGGATCCGAACAACGAACGGATTGCCGTCTGAACGGACTGCCGTCCGAGCGAACAACCATCCGATCAGCCGACTTTTGGATCCCCAACACTTAAACATTTTACAAATCCTCGTCACACATCAGTTCCAACGGATTGTCACCCGATCGGGTTTCCACCCGATGGAGCGACCAGTCTGCTGTGAACTTATCAGCAACCAAAGTGCCTTGCCAATCGGATCACCGTCCGACCGAACAGCCATCCGATCGAGTTGCCACCCGATCGACCGGTCGTTCGATCGACCGACCGACCGACCGACCTGAAAGGTAGAGATACTTCTCTGTTTTCAAAATGCTACAACGAAAACTTCAAAAGGCAAACCATCATACATAAACACATCTTCACCAAACGAGGTGACAATCCAATCGAATGGCCATCTGGTCAGATTGCCATCCGATCGGATTACCATTCGACGCTTGGTTCACTCGCCACCATTTAACGCACTGTTCGACGCTTACGCTATCAAAATGAAACCAGGCTAATCTCAGACACGCTCCCATCAATTCAATCAAGTTATGCTTGCTTGCCGAACACCGATTGTGAGTATACTTGAACCCTTTTTGCTTTTGCACTTTTGGGTGTAACATACGTTGCTATCAACTCGAACCACATCAAATGCTTAAAATACTTATCACTTGCGAATGACTTACGTGCATAGTTATACGTGATGCTAGTTACATATGTGCTAGGACTTATATTCGTGCCGTCCCACCATGACTAGTATAGTACTATTGCGCCCGACGGGGTCTAGTTTAGCAATCGTGATCGAAGCTCGAGGACTTAGCTGGTAGTATCAGTTTTGTGAGTATATATGTAGTGTATTACGTTTATGTATGTGGAAATTCGCAGCTTTTATCTCTTACACTATTACATATCAAACCTGTATGCTCGCCAATACTTTTGTATTGACATTATTTTAACGTATGTTGCAGGTTAGATCGCAGACTACATCAAATCAAGCTAGGAAGTCTAGAAACTCACCTAAAATCTAGGTTGTCGAATTTGTATTGTTCGAGAGGACAAGAAATCTATGATAACTTATGTGATTGTACTGATTGTTAGTATGGGATAACAAATGCAATAAATACTGTCGTAATTTAGTTGTTATGGATTCTCTTGAGCAATCTGATTCGCATAGTGTCGCGCCCCGATGATTCTGCCATCGGTTGGGGTGTGACAGATTGGTATCAGAGCCATAACTATAGGGAATTAGGCAAGACTTGACCTAGTCCGGGTCGATGTCTTAGAAACGACCTAGTCTATAGTCTAGGTACCAATGGGCCGACTCGTGCGAACCCAGTAGGATTTGCACGGGCCTACTTGATACTCTCGTTCGAATTCGCTAAAAGCTACTACTTCGTGTGAACACCGCATACTACAACTTCACCCGAAGAGCCTTTCCTAAGGCTAGAGTATTACTTAGCCTTTCCTAAGGCCAACACAATACACACGTTTTCGAAAATACTTGCGTAACACAACCGAGTGATCCAGTAGAGATCAGGTGTGAAAACCAAGAACTCTCGATAAGATCGCTCAGTCAACGCATTTTCTAGCACGAGAACTTTTCGTCGAGCTAGGAGTGACATCCATATCTCAACGAAGGTCTCCATTTCAAAATCTAGTGGAACTCCCGAATTTATTCGAAGAGCACAACCACAGTTAGGAGCGAAGTTATTAAGTCAGGGGTGAAACCCGTATCTTAATAAACCGTTCCACTCTCAACAAAATGGTTTTTTAAAAAAAAAAAACTCTCACCAAGGACTCGACTATGACGATAACTCGAGCTACGTGATGACTAAGAAGACGAGTGCCACGATCTGCATCCCAGTGGAAGCATAAGTCTTCTAGGGCAACGCACGTGCACGAACTTGTTGGGTATAGTTGGGTTACCTTGGGCAGTCGACGCCTAAACACCCGAGGCATTCTATCTATTTTTCTAGCATACGACTCGCCGATTTGTACGCTTTATGGAACCTATTTACGCTTATGTGTTTACAATTTAAAACTTTACGCATTATCGATTTCTCAATTTATCGATTTTCGCTCCCTGGTTTATAAACGCACGACTCGTACAGCCATCGCAATCTGAAACGAAAACCAAATGTTCGCAACAAAACTAATGTCTAATTACTCGCTCTCACTCTCTGCATCGCGTCCTCGCGCATTCTATACCGACATGTATGTGCACGAGTATAAGCTACAACTAATTATATATATACAAACAAAACAATTGTGTGGGAACTTAGGAATCTCGTGTCTCCTATGTGAAATCTATTATACTACCTACAACAAGTTTTGATCGCGCTCAATCGCATCGCAAAAACTCAAAATCATTATGATCGAATCTCACTCCAAATCTCTCTCTATCTAGATGTCTTCAAACGACTCAACCTCGAGACGAACAACTAGGAGAAGAGCCAAACGAAGCGCCGATAAGAGGATTGCCTCGCTTGTGGCCAAGGAAGTGGCCAAAGTCATTCCTCAAATTGTCACTCAAGTGCACTCTCTCAGCAACTCTCGAACTTCGGAAGACTCTAAGACGGGAGCGCCGCAAACTGCTTTTCTCTACAAACACTTCAAAGCATGTGGTCCGATGGAGTTCACGGGTGAAGGAGGTGTGTCCCAACTACTACAGTGGTTCGATTCTATCGAAGATACCCTTCTTCAGAGTGGGTGTCCCGATGGTTTTCGTACTACCTGCGCTACCGGAGTATTTCAATCGCAAGCACTCGACTGGTGGACAGCCGAACGTAACAAAAGTGGGATCTCCGCAGCTTACGCTCTCTCTTGGGATGAGCTGAAAGAGCCCATGAAGAAAGAGTACTGCCCTCCCCACAAAGTCCAGAAACTAGAAGACGAATTTTGGAAAATCAAGCAAGTTGAAGGGGACAATGCTGGCTACACCGCAAGGTTTAAACACCTTAGCATGATCTGCCCCAGTCAAGTTAACACTTCAGAAAAATCCAACACGAAGTACATTCGCGGCTTGCCTGAGTGTGTGGGAGATTTTGTCGAAGCTGCAAGACCTGCTACCATCAAAAAAACCTACCGCTTGGCCGCAGAAATCAATGACAAACGAGTCTTGGACGGATTTTTCTCCAAATATCTGTCAAACAAGTTCATCAAGCAATCGTCATCGACTCTTCTGACGATTCTTCCGATGATTCCTCCGACGATTCTACCAACGATTCTTCAGGTGAGTCCTCTGACGAACCTCCGACGCCAACGCACCACTTCAGGAAGCTCAGTCCTACCGCAAACGAAAGATGTAACACCCCGAAAACAGGTTTGGTAATCAAACCCCGTTAATACTAAAAGACGGGTAAAGTACCGTTAGTAGTAAAAATAACCCGGTAAATATTTGGATTTAAAGTAAGAAATCCTAATATTAAATAAAACGGGAGTAAAGGCTTTTAAGAAAATGAATTTACGAAAGGCCCAAGTTAACGGGACTTAAAAATAAAACGGGTTATGAACAAGATAAAAATAACTAGGAATAGTAATGAGGAAACTTGATTAAAATACCCTAAATAAAACTTGGGAAAAGTATAGGGGTTAATGGTGTTAAACTAGAAACTTGTTTTTAATAAATAAAAACCAAACACCAAAACACACACCTTGAGTGTGTGTTCTGGTTGACATAAACACAGGAGCCAAGAAGCTCTCTAGCTCAAAACCCTAAAGCTCACAAATCCAGCAAAATCGAAGATGAATCAAGCAAAGAAATTGGGGCTTTAACTAAATCCTTGATCCCCTAGGCTAGGAGGTCACAAGGTATGTCGATTTTTGTAATTCGGTGATATCTTGAATTTAGAATGAACACCCACAATCGAAATTCTTGAGTGTATGTGGAAGGTATGGGTGATATTGACATGAATACAAGTCTAGGAACAAGTCCTAGAAGCAAACTTGTAGAATTAGTGCCATAAGACTAGAGATTTAATGATTTCCCTTATATGTGCTAAGTGGGTTTTCATAATAAAATGATGAACACATGAGTGTTAAATTGTGAAATTTGAAGATAGGATGCAAGACCTAGATGTTGTTTATAAACACTAGACATAGAGATTTGATTCTTGAGGTAAATCTTGGTGAAAATAGCTAGTTATGAACTCCTTAGTAAACATGTAGAATTATGCCCATTAGGTGTTTGTTAAAATGCCCAAATGAGAAGTAAAGTGTTGAAATTCAAGTGAAACGCGTAATTGGCAAGCTTGACTAATTACATGAGATATGGGATAAAACGGGTTCTAATCATAATGTTGATTTGCCTTAATCATGCATATTATATGATTAAAGGTAGTTGACTTTAGAAAATCGAACTAACCTATGATGAAGTCGAATAGAAGTTTCGACATAAAGTCCGTAAGATGAAATAGTCATAATAATGATGACTAATCTAACCATCTTACGAATTATGATGTTAGTTTGACTCTTGACAAGCTAGATGGAGGCTTGGGGAAAGAAGCGGGTCAAACGGATCGTATACGGGGAAAAGAGCATAATCCGGATAGAAGGTAAGTAAAGCCTACACTCTAATTATTTAATACCTATTGGCTTGATAGGTCGTGGATAGCAAGTCTTGTGTTAAATTATGATGTTCCGACACAGCAAGTGCGGTTCGGAACAAGAGACAATGGTCATAAATCATGTTTAATGGATAAAAAGGAGCTAATGCGGTTAATTAGTCATGAAATGACTAAAAGATAATGAGTTTTTAAATGGTTACCTTATAAGATAAACCATTGCAAATAATAAGAGTAAAATGGTACTTAGGTCACTTGTTGACAATAACCATTAATTTGGGGAAAGACACGTTATAGCATGGGTCATAATGGGTCAAAGGAATCAATAGATGATTTACAAGTAAAACGACTATACGTTGTAAACCGGAGTTAGTCATATGGATAAGATGGTAATAAATATCATCTCATAGAGTCTCATGGTCTTTTAGACCAAACGGGTCAAAAGGTGAAATTATCACCCTTTGACAATATCGACTAATGGTTTGTTGAGCTATATGATCATAGAGATAAATATCAGATGGATATGTACATCGCTATCGCTTAGCAGCTGCTAAGGCAAGGTATCAAAACGAATCAATATATTGATTCGAGCCAGGTATGTATATGTGGTCAATTCATCATTAGAACTTGAAGTTTAATGAGGGCTAAAGAAGTTAAAATGGTCATTTGGTTATCTTTTAAATAAACCGAATGATTTAAGTTATAGTCATTGTGTTTCAAAAACATGATGGCTATTTAAACAAGATCCTAGTTTAAAAAGTGGAATTTTGGTCAATTACGACATGAAAAGTCTTTTGTTGTAAAGAAAGGATTTAAGATGACCAAAACGCCCTCGTAGGCAAAATCGAGCAAATTAACCTTAAGAGTTGTTTAAAAACAAGTTATATGATCAAGCAAATACTTTGAATATGTATAAAGAGTGAAAAGGGTAAATCTTGGGACAAATGACTCAATATGGGTCCTTGCCGTAAAATGATACTCTGAGGGGTAAAACTCGAAACATATAAATATCCTCATTAATTCCACCACACATATAGTTGTGGTGGAAGATTACTTGATAAGAAATGTAGGATTACATTGGTAGAAAGGAATGAAAGTGATTTTACGCTTAAAAGTGCTTAATTACCCTTAATGGGTCAAAATAAGCATTTAAGCGTAAACGAGTTTTTATTATATAAGAAACCCATAATTTGAGATTAATATGATAGGAGATATTGAAATTATGAATTTAATGAGTTTAAAGATCAAATAAACTTGTTTGTGTGATAAAATCATGAACGGGTCAAAATTTGGTAAAAAGGGTAGTAAGCCGAAGACTTAAAAGTCTGAAATTTTGTTAATCCGGAAGTCGGATTTTAACTCCATAAGATGGAGAATTAAATTACGGTCACGTAGGAAAAAGAATCGCGTAAAACGGACTTGTGTAGTGAAAGTTATGCAAGTTCTAAGTTAATATTTGGTGAATTTTCGTAGCTGGGCAAAGTACAGCAACAATAAAGGAACTTGCTGTCAAAAAGGGGGCTAGGTTAGGCGTCTAGCCCCCCCTGAATCCCAAAATTGTTTAATTTTGTTTGTTTGACCCACATAACTTGTTTAAACTTGTTATTTAACTATCAAAACTAACTTTTAAGTTGGTTTTGATCATAGGTGAATGTCAAGAGTGCCCGGATGAAGATCAAGCTCGATGAGGAACCGAACACGATAAAATACAAGCTTCCGCGCAGCGTTTCGTCGTATCTTTTAAACGACGAATTTAATTACATTAAGTTGTATATTCTTTTAAATTGTAAAAGTTTTAACTAATCTTATTTATCATAATTACATGTTTGTTTTCGTAAACTATACGAAAACCGTAAAATATTAACAAGGGTGTTACAAGTTGGTAATCAGAGCCCAAGGTTAAAAGAATAAAGTGTTCAGTTCGAGACTTGATCGCAAATCTGGTAAGTACATGTATGTTAATGATTGAGCATGCTAAAGTGTTGTAAACAACACATATGGTTATTGTGAAATACACGTTATACCAATAAAAACGATATAGGGTAGATATAGTCAACGAAATTACACGCGTTGATGCGTATAGTAGAAAAGCCTTTTATTATAATACGGGCATCCATTAATGTCGAAATTACTAACTGTTGTAAATGTTTTAGTTGAAGGACACTCGCATATGAAGATAGCGAGAGTCTAACAAATCGCGGATTTGACAAAGGAACGGTCCAAAGAGTATGCTCATCAAGGACCTAAATCGCGTAGCGACCGCGAACAAGGCTAATGGCAAGAGAAGCCCGTTAGGGCAACCATTACCAGGTGCACATTTTAAATTTAATTGCACAAATAGTAATATGCAACAAATACATAGAGATTGAAAGTTGCATATGTAGATTAAAAACTTGGAAAAACCCGAATAGAAAATCTATCCGGGATATTGTTTCCAAGAGAAACAAATAGAGGCATTACTTACATGGGGTGTAATGTGAAAATTATAAAAATGTCATGTATACCAGGTATTGATCGCTTACTCTGGCCAAGTAAGTGGTAAGCACGTGGTACCATGAACTTTTTATGATGGACACGCTTACATCCGATGTAGTAAGGACGGGGTGAGTGAGACAAATTAAATAGTACCCAAATGAATCAGATAAGCAAAATATTTGATAATAATGTAAACGCACAGCCGAGTGACGGAAGCGTATTATATTAGGATAATGAACCCGGAGAATGCAAACATGTAAAACGATTAAAGTACGCACTGGGAGGGGGTGTACTTACACTCGAACCCGGAGAATGCAAACATGTAAAACGATTAAAGTACGCACTGGGAGGGGGTGTACTTACACTCAAACCCGGAGAATGCAAACATGTAAAACGATTAAAGTACGCACTGGGAGGGGGTGTACTTACACTCGAACCCGGAGAATGCAAACATGTTAAACGATTAAAGTACACACTTGGAGGAGGTGTACTTGCACTCGAACCCGGAGGATGCAAACATGTAAAACGATTAAAGTACGCACTGGGAGGGGGTGTACTTACACGCAAACCCGGAGAATGTAAACATGTAAAACGATTAAAGTACACACTGGGAGGGGGTGTACTTGCACTCGAACCCGGAGAATGCAAACATGTAAAACGATTAAAGTATGCACTGGGAGGGGGTGTACTTACACTCGAACCTGGAGAATGCAAACATGTAAAACGATTAAGGTATGCACTGGGAGGGGGTGTACTTACACTCGAACCCGGAGAATGCAAACATGTAAAATGATTAGGATATGCATTGGGAAGGAGTGTACTTACACTCGAACCCGGAAAATACAAATATGCCTCTTAACGGGCCGTTTTTGTAAAACGTCAAACTTGAGGACAAAGTCGGAATATAAAAAAAATGAAGCGAGGTCGTAATGCATACCGGGAGGGTTACAATAACAACGACTTTGGTAAAACACCTGGTCGATGGGTAAAAATTAAACACATGTGTAGACCGAGAAACGGGAACTCGGATGGAAAGTTAAAAGACTCGGGTTTTGAGTCATAACTAAAAGACGACAAGATAATATAAATAGAAATTTTGAATAAATTATGTTCAACTATTTTAAAGTTGAACGGGTCGAATATAATATCATGCAGGACGGCATGAGTAAACACAAGCGGGATAATGGTGAGCACAAGATAAACCGACGCATAAATGATGTGAGAAGTCATAAAGTCGGAAAATGTGTCCGAAAGGAAACGAATGTAGCTTTAGACTACGGTCAAGGTCAAAGAAAATATCAAGGCGAAAATAAATGATTTTAAACAAAAACAGGATGTCTTGACGCCAAACATGTATTTTAAGAATGACATGAGTAAGAAATGATCTACGGGATCAACCTAACCTTTGGGGTTATAAACAATGGAAAGGTCTACGAGACTAAAACGACCCACGAGTCATGACTAGAAAGAAATAGATTATAAGGACCTCGCCTTAAAGAGGTGAAGGTCTAATAAAATAGCCCATAGACTAAGTGATAAAACCTACGGGTTAATTAGACAAAGCGAGGGAATAAACGGAGAATTCTCGCATAAAACAAAGAATGAAAAAGAATAAACTTTGAATTGTCAATATCCCGGTATGAATAATTGACAAAGGCTAAAGAGAAGACGCTAAACTAAAAACTTCGGTTTTGGTAAGGAATAACGTTTCTACAAAAATGAATTATGATAGACGTGTAAACAGTAAACATGAAATATATAAGTCTTGACACTGATAGGTGCAAGACGATGTATTCGAAAAGTGATATTTTTTGAAAATAGAAAGTTGATATAAAATTTGGCATGACGTGACATGATCACGGTCAAGAAGTGTAATGTGAAGTATAATCACATTAGAGCCGAGTGATGAATATTGCTAAGTTAATTAAACTAGTGGAAATAACAAAGATTACGTTATTTCAAGTTGCATTATGTTGTATAAGATACGTGGATGGTTAATAACCAAAAAGATATTACCATACTTTTCGGGTAATACTAACAATTGGTTAAAATATGAGCAATGCTCAATGGATTATCGAGAGCAAATGCATAGGTTAAACTCGATAAACTATGTAAGAAAAAGGTTTCGAGGACGAAACCTCTTTAAGGGGGGTAGACTTGTAACACCCCGAAAACGGGTTTGGTAATCAAAGCCCGTTAATACTAAAAGACGGGTAAAGTACCGTTAGTAGTAAAAATAACCCGGTAAATATTTAGATTTAAATAAGAAATCCTAATATTAAATAAAACGGGAGTAAAGGCTTTTAAGAAAATGAATTTACGAAAGGCCCAAGTTAACGGGACTTAAAAATAAAACGGGTTATGAACAAGATAAAAATAACTAGGAAATAAATAACCTAGTTAATTACAAGTCTTGTAGTAATGAGGAAACTTGATTAAAATACCCTAAATAAAACTTGGGAAAAGTAGAGGGGTTAAAGGTGTTAAACTAGAAACTAGTTTTTAATAAATAAAAACCAAACACCAAAACACACACACCTTGAGTGTGTGTTCTGGTCGACATAAACACAAGAGCCAAGAAGCTCTCTAGCTCAAAACCCTAAAGCTCACAAATCCAGCAAAATCGAAGATGAATCAAGCAAAGAAATTGGGGCTTTAACTAAATCCTTGATCCCCTAGGTTAGGAGGTCACAAGGTATGTCGATTTTTGTAATTCGGTGATATCTTGAATTTAGAATGAACACCCACAATCGAAATTCTTGAGTGCATGTGGAAGGTATGGGTGATATTGATATGAATACAAGTCTAGGAACAAGTCCTAGAAGCAAACTTGTAGAATTAGTGCCATAAGACTAGAGATTTAATGATTTCCCTTATATGTGCTAAGTGGGTTTTCATAATAAAATGATGAACACATGAATTTGAGTGTTAAATTGTGAAATTTAAAGATAGGATGCAAGACCTAGATGTTGTTTATAAACACTAGACATAGAGATTTGATTCTTGAGGTAAATCTTGGTGAAAATAGCTAGTTATGAACTAGTTAGTAAATATGTAGAATTATGCCCATTACGTGTTTGTTAAAATGCCCAAATGAGAAGTAAAGTGTTGAAATTCAAGTGAAACGCGTAATTAGCAAGCTTGACTAATTACATGAGATATGGGATAAAACGGGTTCTAATCATAATGTTGATTTGCCTTAATCGTGCATATTATATGATTAAAGGTAGTTGACTTTAGAAAGTCGAACTAACCTATGATGAAGTCGAATAGAAGTTTCGACATAAAGTCCGTAAGATGAAATAGTCATAATAATGATGACTAATCTAACCATCTTACGAATTATGATGTTAGTTTGACTCTTGACAAGCTAGATGGAGGCTTGGGGAAAGAAGCGGGTCAAACGGATCGTATACGCGGAAAAGAGCATAATCCGGATAGAAGGTAAGTAAAGCCTACACTCTAATTATTTAATACCTATTGACTTGATAGATCGTGGATAGTAAGTCTTGTGTTAAATTATGATGTTCCGACACGGCAAGTGCGGTCCGGAAGAAGAGACAATGGTCATAAATCATGTTTAATGGATAAAAAGGAGCTAATGCGGTTAATTAGTCATGAAATGACTAAAAGATAATGAGTTTTTAAATGGTTACCTTATAAGATAAACCATTGCAAATAATAAGAGTAAAATGGTACTTAGGTCACTTGTTGACAATAACCATTAATTTGGGGAAAGACACGTTATAGTATGGGTCATAATGGGTCAAAGGAATCAATAGATGATTTACGAGTAAAACGACTATACGGTGTAAACCGGAGTTAGTCATATGGATAAGATGGTAATAAATATCATCTCATAGAGTCTCATGGTCTTTTAGACCAAATGGGTCAAAAGGTAAATTATCGCCCTTTGACAATATCGACTAATGGTTTGTTGAGCTATATGATCATAGAGATAAATATCAGATGGATATGTACATCGCTATCGCTTAGCGGCTGCTAAGGCAAGGTATCAAAACGAATCAATATATTGATTCGAGCCAGGTATGTATATTTGGTCAATTCATCATTAGAACTTGAAGTTTAATGAGGATTAAACAAGTTAAAATGGTCATTTGGTTATCTTTTAAATAAACCGAATAATTTAAGTTATAGTCATTGTGTTTTAAAAACATGATGGCTATTTAAACAAGATCCTAGTTTAAAAAGTGGAATTTTGGTCAGTTACGACATGAAAAGTCTTTTGTTGTAAAGAAAGGATTTAAGATGACCAAAACGCCCTCGTAAGCAAAATCGAGCAAATGAACCTTAAGAGTTGTTTAAAAACAAGTTATATGATCAAGCAAATACTTTGAATATGTATAAAGAGTGAAAAGGGTAAATCTTGGGTTAAATGACTCAATATGGGTCCTTGCCGTAAAATGATACTCCGAGGGGTAAAACTAGGAACATATAGATATCCTCATTAATTCCACCGCACATATAGTTGTGGTGGAAGATTACTTGATAAGAAATGTAGGATTACAATGCTAGAAAGGAATAAAAGTGATTTTACGCTTAAAAGTTCTTAATTACCCTTAATGGGTCAAAATAAGCATTTAAGCGTAAACGGGTTTTTATTATATAAGAAACCCGTAATTTGAGATTAATATGATAGGAGATATTGAAATTATGAATTTCATGAGTTTAAAGATCAAATAAACTTGTTTGTGTGATAAAATCATGAACGGGTCAAAATTTGGTAAAAAGGGTAGTAAGCCGAAGACTTAAAAGTCTGAAATTTTGTTAATCCGGATGTCGGATTTAAACTCCATAAGATTGAGAATTAAATTACGGTCACGTAGGAAAAAGAATCGCGTAAAACGGACTTGTGTAGTGAAAGTTATGCAAGTTCTAAGTTAATATTTGGTGAATTTTCGTAGCTGGGCAAAGTACAGCAACAATAAAGGAACTTGCTGTAAAAAAGGGGGCTAGGTGGGGCGTCTAGCCCCTAGGTGGGGTGTCTAGCTTTTAAGTTGGTTTTGATCATAGGTGAATGTCAAGAGTGCCCGGATGAAGATCAAGCTCGATGAGGAACCGAACACGATAAAATACAAGCTTCCGCGCGACGTTTCGTCGTATCTTTTAAACGACGAATTCAATTACATTAAGTTGTATATTCTTTTAGATTGTAAAAGTTTTAACTAACCTTATTTATCATAATTACATGTTTGTTTTTGTAAACTATACGAAAACCGTAAAATATTAACAAGGGTGTTACAAAAGACCATGAGCCCAAACTCTTCAACAACCGAACTGTCGCAACCCGAACCTCTCCAAGCAATTCCAGTTCACTCGAAGCGCGATTACAATGGAACTCACCCCCTGTGTCTCATGTGTACGTATCATCACCCGCCAGAAGCTAACTGTCGCTTTTGCGCAAATTGCAACTGGTATGGTCATCTTACCCAGCACTGCCGCACGGGGCCGCAGACTTGAGGAATTTCAGCAAACCGCAGTCTCTGTAGAAGTCCTCCACAGCAACATTAGTTATGCTTCCAATGTTGTTGTAATGATACGATTTTCGCCATTAGTTTCTTTTATGTGTCGAATCTGTTCAACTTCTCGACGCAATGTGGACTCTATGCATCTCTCGTTTTCTCTCTCATCTTTGCACTTAATTCGGAATCATACACATGCTATATATTATATCACTATATAATGTGTTATACCCTCACTACACTCTTAGAATAAGGTACGATAAACGTGCAAGGAACGACTAATCACGGGTGCACACGGGATTATTTTGGTCAGTGCACGGAGATCGTAGTGAGTTCTAATGGTGCCATAACGTTAAAAGCATGGTCGAGCGTGGTGGATATGCCGGTGGTACTTCCTATATATAAGCGTCTTGACCATGTCAACAAAGTGCGACATCTATTCACGGGATGCAAGTAGTAGGGGTAAAAGCAAGGCATGCTTTGCCATACTACCAAAGTATCGTGAAGAAAGTGCCGCGTGGAGTTGAACGTTATTTAGACCTATACTGTTATGGTTATTTTCGACATACTACACTCATTCGCAAGGCGTAACAATTACATTGCATCATCGCGAGACTGGTCGTAAGTCTGCAAACGCAATGCAAATGCCTCATCGATGGACTCTGGAGAGTCTACCCCCGCAGGGCAATTGCATCAACGCAAGACTGGTCGTAAGTCTTTAATCGCAACTCATTCGCAATTTCACTGGAATCTAATGCACATCACCCTCACAACACTTTAACGCTTAACACATCTATTGATCGCATCACTTCGATACTCGCATCGCTTATCGCTTCTAACGCTTATCGCTACTTGCGTTATGTTAACCACACATGACATCGATTCACGAAATGGATCTAGTATGAATAAAACATGGTGGATACACCGCTGGTACTTCCTATATATAAGTGTTTTAGCCATATTAGCAAACTTTTGTGGGAAGATGCCATGTGGGGCTTAATGTTGGTTAAATTGTGGAATTGTGGAATCTAATCGAAATCGCACTATTCGCTAAATAGTGTATCGCTCGTCGCCTAACGCTATCGCTTACCGTATCTGTGTTATCTGTGTTAAGTTAGCACACGTGACCTCGCTTCACGAGACGAAGCTCATATGGTTAAAGCATGGTGGATACGCCGCTGGTACTTCCTATATATAAGTGTTTTAGCCATATCAGCAGGCTTTCGTGGAAAAAGGGCCATTTGGGTTCTAATGTTAGTTAAATTTTGTGGTGTTGATCAATCCAATCAAATTGCATTAATCGCGTATATTCCCATCGCTTGCAACGCATCGATCATCGCCTATCGCTTGACGGATTGTCGCTATCGCTTGTCGCTTATCGCTTTACGCTTGTCGCTTATCGCTTTACGCTTGTCGCCGCCGTCTTCGCTTATTATGTTTGTGTTGTCCTATCGAATTTTTCGCATCCCGCTTACCGCCTATTGCACTCGCTCATGTGACTAAACCGAGTTGAAAACGACTCATCACTCGGTTCACCTTTCAAGACTTGATCCAACCCTTTCTCGTTGGATCGAGTCATCGCAAATCTAACTATACTATGTTGACACGTATGACACCGCCTCACGAGACGGAAGCCATATGGTGAAAACGTGGTGGATACGCCGCTGGTACTTCCTATATATAAGCATTTTAGCCATATTGTCGAACTTTCGTGGAAAAGTGCCATGCGGGGCCGACCTCAAAAATTAAATTTTTGATATTATTAGAAAAGCTTTGTTTACCCAAAGTATTAAACCGACCTTTCTTACAAAACTTTTTCTAAAATTTTGATCAAAACCCTTGTATAAAACGAGATTACCTCGTAACGTTGGTGTGACGATCGACTCAAGTTACTGCCGCGTGACGAGGAAATTTCATAAGACGAGTTTCAAACACCCTAAAATCTTTTAGTAAACCTAATAAAACCCCACTCATAGCGCTGGTGTGAGCATCGAAACAGTTTAACGCCGCACTATGGGAGGATTTTTCATAAACAAGCTTCTTCAAACCTTTTCGAGTTAATCAAATTTTCGAGAATTTAGGACGCTTTTGGATCGCTTTTTGTGTGTTGCCATCTATTGGATACGAATTACCTTACTCGCTGCCATCGCCAGCCTTCGCAACACTCTCGCTCGTCGAATTTCAATCGATCACTCGCTTATTCTTGACGCTTTTGATCGTACTCCCACTCGCATCAATCCTCGCAACCCTTCTTATGGATTAATTTTGGGACGAAATTTCCTGAAGCAGGGGAGACTGTAACAACCCGCACGTCCGTGCGTTGTTACTACTCGATATACTCGTTACGCCTGGCACCAGAGATTCGGATCATAATGTAGCTAAATCGCATGCATCGCTATTTCGCAGTATTTTCGCATATTACGCATACTTTATCGCTATCACATCACATTGCACTTGCTGGCAACCACGAAGATATCAAATGAGGACCAATTCTACCCTCCTTGATAGCCGTGATGTGTCGCAGTGCAACTCATTACTCAAAACTCACATCGCATCACACATATTAACGTTCACGATGACGTTGAGTGAGGACCTATTCTACCCTCCTCGATGACCGTGAAGCATCGCATATTCGAAACGAAACCCGGTTATTGTATCGTAACTTTGAAATATGGATATGTATATACGACCCAACGTAGCTAATTATAATAAGTATATGGAAATGTGGATGAGAATGTGTAACCAAACTATCGCAACGCTAAGCAATCAAAACGGAACGCCAAAACTCAGCTCGCCGGAGGCGTTTGATCGAATGGCACTTCGATCGAATGGCCATCCGATCGGACAGCCATCCGATCGGACAACCAACCGGTCAGACAGCCATCCGACCCGAGGCACTGCACCGCCTTTCTCCTCCTTTGCCTATAAATACCCCACTTGTCACATCAACAACAGTTGATGTGACTGCTCTCTCGACCAGACGCTTTCTCGCCATTTTCTCTTGATTTCTCGCAATTCTTGTAAATTTCTACCTCAAATCTTGTACTTCTATGATCTACATGCACTCCCCCATCTTTCTCACTATCAAATCTCACTTCTTCACCGTTAAATCATTGGATTTGAGCCGTTCTAAGGTGATGTCATCATGAAGTTCATAGGAACAATGAAGTGTGACCTCATCTCATCAAGAACAGTCCAGATCTGATGGATTCCACAGAGAATAAACAATAAACTCGCACAAATCTAAGCCGAATCAAAGTTTTCTAAGTTTTCTTCAAACCTTCTTAACTTATCACCCGAAACCGGTAGCAACAGAGCTCGTACATACCTTCTAATTTTCCTATAGTGAAGTGTCGGTTTGAGAACTGGTTCCTATCGACGAGATGACCGGCTTGTCGTGTTAAACATGAATAACCATCGAGAACAGTTAACTGATCGGACGAGGTGATTCCCATCTGATCCGGTGACTCTGACCTGGTGGAGTTCCATTGTTTAGCTCGTAGTCGTAACGTCTCGATCAAATCACAAAAACTTAACGAGATAGCCAAGATGTAAAATGATAAGATTGCGGGACGGGTTACCGTCCGATCGGATTGCTGTCCGGATGGACTGCCACCCGATCGACCTGTAATCCGGTCGGGTTGCACTTGGGGTCAAGACTTAATCAAATTTTCAAACATTCAAGGATCCGAACAACGAACGGATTGCCGTCCGAACGGACTGCCGTCCGAGTGAACGACCATCCGATCAGCTGACTTTTGGATCCCCAACACTTAAATATTTTACAAATCCTCATCACACATCAGTTCCAAAGGGTTGTCACCCGATCGGGTTTCCACCCGATCGAGCGACCAGTCTGCTGTGAACTTATCAGCAACCAAAGTGCCTTGCCAATCGGATCACCGTCCGACCGAACAGCCATCCGATCGAGTTGCCACCCGATCGACCGGCCGTTCGATCGCCCGACCTGAAAGGTAGAGATACTTCTCTGTTTTCAAAATGCTACAACGAAAAGTTCAAAAGGCAAACCATCATACACAAACACATCTTCACCAAACGAGGTGACAATCCAATCGAATGGCCATCCGATCGGATGACCATCCGAACGGATTGCCACCCGATCGACTGGCCATCCGGTCGGATTGCCATCCGATCGGATTACCATTCGACGCTTGGTTCACTCGCCACCATTTAACGCACTGTTCGACGCTTACGCTATCAAACTGAAACCAGGCTAATCTCAGACGCGCTCTCATCAATTCAATCAAGTTGTGTTTGCTTGCCGAACACCGATTGTGAGTATACTTGAACCATTTTTGCTTTTGCACTTTTGGGTGTAACATACGTTGCTATCAACTCGAACCACATCAAATGCTTAAACTACTTATCACTTGCGAATGACTTACGTGCATAGTTATACGTGATGCTAGTTACATATGTGCTAGGACTTATACTCACGACGTCCCACCATGACTAGTATAGTACTATTGCGCCCGACGGGGTCTAGTTTAGCAATCGCGATCGAAGCTCGAGGACTTAGCTGGTAGTATCAGTTTTGTGAGTATATATGTCGTGTAATTACGTTTATGTATGTGGAAATTCGTAGCTTTTATCTATTACACTATCACATATCAAACCTGTATGCTCGCCAATACTTTTGTACTGACATTATTTTAACGTATGTTGCAGGTTAGATCGCAGACTACATCAAATCAAGCTAGGAAGTCTATAAACTCACCTAAAATCTAGGTTGTCGGATTTGTATTGTTCGAGAGGACAAGAAATCTATGATAACTTATGTGATTGTACTGATTGTTAGTATGGGATAACAAATGCAATAAATACTGTTGCAATTTAGTTGTTATGGATTCTCTTGAGCAATCTGATTCGCCTAGTGTCGCGCCCCGATGATTCCGTCATCGGTTGGGGTGTGACATTATCCCTATGAAAATGTGTGTACTTAAAACTTGGGTTATTCCCACGTGTTTAATATTATGAAAGTGTGGTATTTTACTCTGATAAAATATTTCATAACTACGGTCCTGATGTAAATTCCGCTGCCAAAATGATAAACACCGATACCACCAAAACTGGCCGCGGCCGCCCGTTCCTGGATTGTTAGGGGACGGGGGTTGCGACAAAAAGGCTTAAAATACGCATTCTTAGACAATAAAGGTAAACTTTCCATCATCATTTCCTCGTATCTCACTTCTCTAGAAAAAGCAAATTTACTTAATCTACTTAAAAAACATAAAACAACAATTGCATGGAAATTAATGGACATTAAGGGAATAAGTCCTTCCATGTGCACACACAAAATTTTAATGGAAGACGACTACAAAGTAGTAATCCAACCACAAAGAAGGGTTAATCCTAACGTCGAAGAAATAGTCAAAAAAGAATTCATTATACTCTTAGATGCCAGACTTATCTGCCCCATTTCCGATAGCCCATGGGTAACCAAAAAAAAGGTGGAATGACGGTTGTAACCAACGAAAAAAACGAGCTCATATCAACAAAAACCGTCATGGATGGAGAGTATGCATCGACTCTAGGAAACTCAATGAAGCCACAAGAAAAGACCATTTTCCTTTACTCTTCATTGATCAAATGTTAGAGCGATTATCCGTTCACAAATTCTATTGTTTTCTAGATGGATTCTCGGGGTACTTCCAAATTCCTATCGTCCTAGAGGACCAAGAGAAAACCACCTTCACTTGTCCTTATGGAACCTTTGCATATCGACGCATGCCATTTGGTCTATGCAACTCACTTGCAACATTCCAACGATGTATGGTAGCCATTTTCATGACATGATAGAAAAACCATGGAAGTTTTCATGGATGATTTCTCTATCTTCGGTGATTTATTTGACCAATGCCTCGATAACCTTGAATGAATGCTATCTAGATGTGAAAAGACTAACCTCGCCCTTAATTGGGAGAAGTGCCATTTCATGGTCATGGAAGGAATAGTACTCGATCACCAAATCTCCAACGCAGGAATCGAAGTCGATCGCGCAAAAATCGATACTATTTCCTGACTACCTCCTCCATCATCCATCATCAGAGACTTTTCTAAAATCTCTCGATCTCTAACTAAGCTACTTGAAAAAGATTCCTCATTCATCTTTGACAGGGATTGCACAACAACATTTCTTGCTTTTAATGATATGCTCGTCAAAGCACCAATCATGATTGCACCCGATTGGAAGCTACCAATTGAAATCATGTGCGATGCAAGCGATTTTGCAGTGGGAGCAGTCTTGGGACAAAGAAAAGAAAAACATTTTCATCCCATATATTACGCTAGCAAAACTCTTATTGACGCTCAAGAAAATTACACGACCACTGAAAAAGAGTTACTAGCAGTAGTATTTGCATTTGATAAGTTTTGTTCTTATACCTTTTCAAGAAACAAGATGCAAAACCCTGTCTCATAAGATGGATTCTTTTTCTTCAAGAATTTGACATAGAAATAAAAGACAAAAGAGGAGCAGAAAACACTGCTGCTGACCACCTATCTCGACTTGAATATAGAATCCTTGGAAATGGTAGAATATAGAAAAGAAACCTGGTACACAGATTATGCCAACTACTTAGCTAGTGACACTATTGTTAAAGGGTTGTCCTTTCATCGGCAAAATAAATTCTTCGCTGATGTAAAACACTATTTTTGGGAAGACCCATATCTTTTCAAAATATGTGCAGACCAACTCATTCTACGATGCGTCCATGGTCGTGAAGCAAGATAAATTCTTCGCCATTGTCATGAAGGACCAGGTGGAAGACACCATGGAATAGCCAGCACTGTACGAAAGGTGTACGATGAAAGATTTTACTGTCCCACAATACACAAAGATGCTTAGGTATTGGTCAAAACATGTGATGCATGCCAGTGGGAAGGCAGCATATCAAGAAGAAATGAAATGCCACAAAATAGCGTTCTTATTTGTGAAATCTTTGACGTTTAAGGATTGGATTTTATGGGACCATTCCCACCTTCGAGAGGAAATAAATACATCTTGGTGGCTGTCGACTACGTTTCTAAATGGGTCGAGGCTGAAGCCCTTCCCACCAATGACGGAAGAGTAGTGGTAAAATTCTTGAAAAAGCTATTCTCACATTTTGGAACTCCAAAAGCCCTAATCAGCGATAGAGGAACTCACTTTTTCAATCTAAAAATGGAGAAAACTCTAACACGATATGTGGTTTATCACCGTCTCTTGACCGCTTATCATCCTCAAACCAATGGTCAACCCGAAGTAACAAATCGAGGTTTAAAAAGAATCCTAGAAAAAATTGTGGATCAAAATTTAAAAGAATGGACAGACAAATTAGATGCTTTATGGGCATTTCGAACAGCTTATAAAACACCAATAGGTACCACACCATATAAGCTAGTCTAAAGAAAAAACTGTCACCTCCCAGTAGAACTTGAACACAAAGCATATTGGGCAATAAAAAATGTAAACTTAGACCAAGAAATTTCAGGAAAAGATCGCCTACAGGTTCACTAAGAATTCAAGCATACAAGGAACACTAAAAAATAATTCATGATAAATATATAAGCGGACCAAGGAATTCAGAGAAGGAGATCAAGTACTATTCTTTAATTCTAGGCTATGTCTTTTTCCGGGAAAACTTAAGTCTCGATTTACCAGCACCAAAGTTTACTCCCATGGTGCAATAGATATTAAGCCTCCAAATGGAGAACCATTTAAAGTAAATGGACAAAGGCTTAAATTATATAAAGGATTCCTCGAGGATGAAGAAACGAAAATAACTTTGGAAGAGATAGATAAGTAACGAGAACATGATAACAACCTGTGTATATTTATTTGTTTTTTTACAATAATCCATCTTGTAGGTATATTATGGAAGACCACGACAAAAAGTCTACGAGCCAGGTAAAACGAGCCAAGGAACCAAGTCGACAGAGAAATGACCATATATATATAAAAATATTAAAAAAAGAAAGACACAGGGTCGTGCCTACCAGGCACACGGCCGTGCCTACCTGCAGACAGGATAAAACCCTTAGTTCCATTCTGTTCTTTCCCATAACTCACACGGACCATTTCTCTGCAAACCGCTGGTTCCTTGCCTGCTCCCGCTACTTTTTGACGATCTCATACGATAATCTACCAACGAGGTATGTTCCTAAAATCTAGATTAGTTCGATTTATGTTTTGCATGTCAAATAACATCAAGATTTGGGGAAAAATTGAGGGTTCTTGAACTTGACCCGTGTCAATCCGAAACTTTTTCTTAGATCTTGTTAGTAGTAGTTAGTAAAAGTGTTTTAAAGAGTAAATCATCAAACCATTGTGGAAAAATAAATTTTCCACCAGTTTTAGTAAACCCTTGTTCTTAACTGAAAAAAATTAAAATTGAAGGGTAAAACGGGTTGGTAACTTGAAATTGATGCTTGGGGTTTGTTTTTTGGGGTATACCGCACATAGGGGACCAAAAAATTTTGGACTTTTTGAAGTCGGCTCGAAAAAGTTGGATTTTTGGCAAAACAATGGGTTCACACGGGGTCGTGCCTCTGGGGCACAAGGTCGTGCCCCCTGAAAATCTTGCAGCACGGGGTCGTGCCTCTGAGGCACGACGTCGTGTATAGACCCCTGATTTTCATTTTTTTCGCAGTTTTAACCGCACTTGACTGTTTAAAATGTTCGTTATTTGCAAGAAAATGGCACCTCACAGATGGTTCAGATTCAAAATAGAGCATGCGCAGTGAAAAAAGCGAATGGAAATACTAAAAGAGCGAAGAGCCGCCAAGACAAGTTTGCTATGGCACCGTGGATACCGTGGGGCAGCGGGAATGATATGACAACCTTGTCATGGGACCCCTTCATGTCTTTCTTTAGGCACCACTTCAATTAGTTTATGAGTTCAACCTTGAATTCTCAAGCACATTTTCCCTCAAGAAAGATATCAATGATATGTTTGATAATAAGCAGTCACATTCAGATGTGGTGGTACTTGGTATGGTATTTCGGTGGCTCAATTCGGTCTGGATGTGGGGATCTACACCGAAGAAGAAGTTGGCGAGCCTAACTTCCATGCTAGTATTCTTGAGATGCCCCCAAATACAATAAACACCTTTTGGGCACAAATTGAAGAAGGAATCTTCAACCCGAGCCACACCAAGAGTACCAAAATACGGGACACGCTCATTCGCTACATTCATCGGGTCCTAAACGATACATTGTGTCAAAGGAGAGAGAACGGGGTGTTGTTAATCATCAGGAGCTGACTTGCCTTTATTTCATCCTGAACCAACAGCCCCTCAACATCGCCTACGTGCTGTTGAAGAACATTGCCACAAACGCCAAAGCTACACATCTGACGCCTATATTCTTCGGTGGCTGGATTGCCCGGGTCTACAAGATCTACGCAGGACGCACCCCAGGAAGCTTCACAAAAGGGGTTGGCGTCACCCGGGCCGACATCAGCCTATGCCACAACTTGAACCTCATCGCCGACTACAACAACAGGCTTTTGTGCTTCAAAGACAACAAAGGAAAAGTTTGGAGCCCGAATGATCTAGATCAAGTCCTCGCAACCGAAGACGACCCCAACCGTCCTCCACGATACTCCTATGGGTTCACTCTGGGATCTTCCTCCCAAGGGGAAGTGATTTTCCTAACATGCATAACTTGTATAATATCATGCAGGAAACACTTCAAGTATCCCAAAACGCCTTCAGCTTGGGGCAAAGCACGAGCACCCGAGTCGGTAGCATGGAGAGGAGCATCGCCTCTATGCGCTCCAACATTACCTACATTCGGGAGCACATGGCGTACCGGGATGATGAGGAGGAGGGCGAGGACATGGACTCGGATTAGGCGATGATGGCGAAGGTGGTGGCATGGTGGCGACATGGTAGGTTAAATTTCTCCTCCTTTTTTTCAACGATGATGATGATTCCGGGCTGCAACCCGTTTGAACAAATTACTCTTTAAACAATTTACTTTTTTGCACTTTATTTATTTTTTGATTGTGGTATAATGGATGATTAACTTTAAACATTCGTAATTTAGGATTTTTATTTTTCTTGTTAGATTGTTGTTGTTGTTGTTGTTGTGGTGGTGGTGGTGTTGTGAATAATCTTACAGGTACCTTGGGATGCATGGATTCACCAAGCATACAACACCCCAAACCCTAAACAGGAAGCCCGACACCTAAACCTCTGTTTTCTAAAACAATAGTAGCTTCACGTGTCTCTCAGACACACCCCCGTGCCTTTCTGATGCTGAAACTTTTTTTTCTTCTGGACTTGCCACAGGGGTCGTGCCTCTCAGACACACCCCCGTGTCTACCTTCTGTAAGTTTTTCTAGTACTGGCACTTTACACACGGGGCCCGTGCCTTTCAAACACGCCCCGTGTCCAGTGTCTGATTTTTGAAAATTTTGTTGTTTTTAATACACGTTTACACATTTAATCAAATCTAACCAATCGTGTACACATTGAGGACAATGTGTAATTTAAGTGTGGGGTGGGGGGGGGACTTGAATTTGTTTGTCCTAAAACAAGCCTTACACAAAACGCTATTTGGAACCGCTAAAATACCCCAAATCTTTTTCAAAAATAATATTTTGAGTTAAATGCCATTTTAGTCCCTATGGTTTGGGCCATTTTCCCAAATCTGTTTCTTGTTTATAGTTTAAGTTAGAAAAAAAGTTCTAAAAACTAAAGTTTTTATAAATTTACAAATGATAGCGTCGTGATAAAAAGAACCATATAAGAAAAATTCATACGAATGCATGACAATCTTTTTTAAAATTTGATTGTATATATGTTTTCACACTTTTACCCCCCTTTCCTACAAATTGTGAGTTTTGAGCATTTACCGAGCATTCAATATCATATTCTTACTAAATGCTCATTTTTCATATCTTGTGTGAATAGCCTGTACGATTCTTACGAATCTATAACTTGACAAGACAATACATTCCCGGTCCTTACCGACTAATCTAAGTAAGTACATATTGAGACATTAGGACCATAAACCATTTTTCTTTTTGAACCTTATTTTCTATTTATATCCCCATAAAATTTTCCCTTTGTCAAACCCCTTTGAGCCTAAACATTTCATTTCAAAACCCACAAAACACCATTTTGCATAAATGACCCATCACCCAAAACCATCTTTTACTTTTGCACCCTTTTTTTTTTTTACTAAAATTCGGTTCTTTTGAAATACGCAAAAGCATGTGACTTAATTTTCTTGTGAATATTTTATCTAAAAGAAAATCTCATGCCACTCCCCCTTGAACGAAAACTAACCTAGACCCACGAGTGCTCGGGGTCCTCATGTTCCTCTGGCTGGTCCGCAGGTCTGGGAGCGAACTCGAACGACGCCATGAACTCTTGATATTTACAAAGACCTACCCGACCCTTAACCAAAAACCTACCATTTTAAAGTACTCTTGATATTTACAAAGATTATGTTAAAAAGGAGGAGTTTTGATTACTTGTCTAGCATATGGTAGGAGTAAGTTCCACACCGGGATCAAGCGTTTCACTTATACATCTTCGGCCGAGTGTTGAGTGATCACTTGTGAGGTTTGTGAATTTGTATATAGCTAAATGAAATTTTAAAAGGCATGTTATGCCCAAAAAGATTTATTTTTCTTAAAAAGTTCTAAATAAATCATGTCGAATAGGATTATAAATAAAAAAACAAGAATAAAAAGAACTTGGATTCCCGACACTCTATAAACAAGACCCAAAAACTTCTTCTCTACCAATTCCATTTGAGTGTGTAAGCAATTTTTAAAGAGTTTTGCTTGAGGACAAGCAAAGATTCAAGTGTGGGGGTATTTGATATGCGCCAAATACAACATATAAATTATATCAAATAAGGTATAAAAACAACCCTTTTTAGTACTAATGTTGGAAAAAGTGTGTTTCTTTGTATACATTTGATTTTCAGTATTAAAAGAGCCTACATGTATAAAAGGAACAAATTAACGGCAAAAACCAACATAAATACAAAAGAAGGGAAGTTAATACAATATACCAACCCTCCGAGCTTCACCCCAGAGCCAAGAACAACAAATCAAAAGGCAAGCACTGGCCGTGCCTGCCGGGCATGGGGTCGTGCCCCACTAAAGATTCTAGAAAGAAGAAGATAAACAAAAGCAGACAAGATACATGGGGATGCGTCCCATGGACACGAGCCGTGGTCAACTCCCAGATACGCAAATCTTGGATAGTACAATAAGTACAATGGCCACGGGGCCGTGCCGTTGACACACGAGGCCGTGTGAGCATCTGGACTAACAAGCTCATTAATGAAGACTGCGAAGAAGGAGAGCACGAGGTCGTGCCCTCCAGGAACGGGTCATGTAAACAGTATATTTTTAGCTATAAATAGGGGTGCTTGGTTTAATTGCAACACATCCCTTGGCAAACCATTTCTCTCACTTCCACCACCACAACACCACCACCATCTTCCACCACAATCATTAGAGTTAGAGTGGGCAGTAGTCTTGGGATCCAAGATTGATAGTAAGAGCTTTTGTCAAACTATGGCCATGCCTGGTAAATCTCTTACATCACTTGGTGAAGACAAAATCTTTTATGTATTACTTTTTATTTCCAATCTTTGGTCAACTTTTTAATTGGGTATGTATTAATGACTTTAATAACTAGTATTTTATATTGAAAGTGAATTTTATCCTATCATCTCTTCATGTTTCGTTGATTCACTCATTCATGTCTTTACGGTCTATATAAAGCGTGTAAACTACCTGGAAGGGGGTTAGAAAGGTGGTTTGGGTAAAATTCTTGCCTCGTTCAGTGTATAGATCCTGCGAGGACTTGATTCAAGCTTATTAGGACTTTCTTTGAGGAAGATAACATCAAATCGGGGGAAGTAAGAATGACTTGAATCCCTTATAAATAAACTACTATTAAAACTTTAAACCGGCCTTGCGGGACTGTATCCTTGCTGACTAAGGCCAATATAGCCGAGGGTAGTGTTGCCTCCAAAAGAAGGACATGCCACATTTTGCATTAATAACTCATTTAATTATCTTTCTATATTGCGGCCTTGCGAGACTGTATCCCTGCTAACTCAGACCAATATGGCTGACGGTAGAGTTGCCTCCAAAAGAGAGACATGCCACTATAACTAAGATAATCTCTTAAAAACCTAAAGTGTAGAAATCATCAACGGATACATAAAAGATGAGTCAAAAACCAAGTGATTCTCTCTTGTTTATTTGTTTCTTTTATTACTTTAGTTTCTTTCTTTATTTTTACTTGTTTAAAAACTTTTCTCAAAATTTGGGTCGATTAGACGTTGACGATAATCCCGTATTAAAAGCTCTAGTGTCCTTAGACGACCTCGGTATCTTACCGTCAACGGTGGGTGCACTTGCCCTAGCGTGTTGTAGAGAGTGATATTGTTATACCGTGTTTTATAAATTTAAAACTTGATAAAGGTGTAAAAGTACTTTTAAATATAATAAAAATCATACGCACTCCAACACATGTATCACGCGCCGTTTTGGTGATAGGTGCTGGATCTACCAACTTGAAGATATTGTCTAGGGTCTGTTTTGTAAACTTGTATTTTTGGTTGTCTTTTGTCCGAATTTGTGTATGTTGATCATGTAATTGTTAAACTCGGAAAGAACTTAGTATTTTGCTTATTCCGAATTTGTTGAAAAATTTTGGATAAAACAGTTTGTTTCTAGTTATTCCAAATTTGTTTATAAATTCGGAATGGTTAGTTTGTTGGACTATGTTTTCCGAGTTTGTCATCGTGTATAAATACTTGAAAGAAATGCAGTGACGAGAGACTTTTTGGGAAACCTTTCTGTGCAAGCTAACATTCTAGAGAGAGAAACAAACCAAACTAGTGTGTGTGCTCACTGTGTGTGATCGACGACTATATAATCTGTGAATACTCGGTGTATTCACAGATCGGTTTCATCTCTCCTCTTCTACACCTTCTGCCACGCGACTTACGGAGTGGTACGTCTCACGTGGTGGATTCCGCACATCACGTGTGTTGAGCGATAGATCAGATTTCGAGTGTTCGAGGTACTTAGGCGACCTTATAGAAAGTGGCCATGTAAACTGAACCAGACCATTAACCTTTATTGATTATATTATTTTTGTAATATATATTTGTGTGTATTAATTATATTGATGAACATATTTGAATTTTCAAAAGATTATACAAATTAATGGTTCAAAAGTGTTTAGATTGTCATAACCAAACTATTTTGGTAAGACCCAACAAATCCAAGCAGTTTGGTTTGTCGTATTTCCAAATCATACCTAGCATCGATTATTTTCGTCAAATTCAACCGAATTGAAATGAAAACCCCCAATAATTATCAAGTTTCGCATTTCGAGCTGTTGGTTTCTGAGATGCCTATCGTACTCTTTTCAAGATAAAAGTTTTAAGAAGAATATTATCATCAAGCGATAACAAGGTTATCATTTATCCACATGAAATGATTATATGATTAATTTTTTACATTATTATCAAAACTAGAATTGAGACCCGCCGCAATGCGGCGGGGATTCTTTAGTTATAACTAAGTCGATTTAGGACCTACACGTTATGTTAAACCTGTCAAACGGGAAAAAAATAGACGATGTAAAAACGTTCACCCACACACGTACGTCGCGTCGTGTTAACTCGCAAAAATTTAGAACGAAACGTAAAAACGTTAAACCAAAGACGCACGTTGCGATGTTTTAAGTCACAAAATTTAGAACCAAGCATAAAACGAAAATTTCGCGGAAAATGAAAACTATAAAGGACCAAAGTTGAAAGTAAAAGAAGTTGCGAGGATAGATTGCAAAAGATAAAAAGTTTTGGGTTAAAAGTAAAAAAAAAACAAATAGTTTTGGGTTAAAACTAATTTATGAAATACTTTTTGGTGAAAAGTAAAAAAATCATTTTTTTTAAAACCTCCAAAGCCAAGGTCACGACAACCATATGCATAACAATTTTTTCTTTAGAAAACCTCCAAAGCATACCCCGGGTTGTAACGGGGCGTAAAATGATGTCAAATAGTACTAATGTCACACAATCGTCATCGACCACCAACACTGACTCGACCTAGGATATGCGAGTTGCGACGAACCTGTCAAACATGAAAAAATAGAGGTAAAAAACGCTGAACCACACATGCACGTTGCGTCGTGTTAACTTACAAAATTTGAAACAAAACATAAAAAAGTTGAACCCCACTCGTACGTTGCGTTGTATTAAGTCGAAAAATTTAGAATTATACGTAAAACGAAAATTTGTCAAAGATGAAAAGTATAAGTGACAAAAGTTGTGAAGTTAAATTGCAAATAATGAAAAGTTTTGGGTTAAAGTTAAAAAAAACAAATTATGTAAAGTTAAAATTACAAAAGCTAAAAACCTTGGTGTTAAAAGTAAAAAATCAAGTTTAGTTTTGGGTTAAAGTTAAAAAAACAAATTATGTAGGGTTAAAATTACAAAAGCTAAAAACCTTTGGGTTAAAAGTAAAAAATCAAGTTTTATTTTTTAAAAAACTCCTAAAACACAAGTTACAAGTGATGATGCACTAAAAAGTTGCTTATTTATATAGGAATAATAACATAAACTAATCACAATCACTCATAGTCATTCTTCAAAGCGTGTGAAAATTGAGAAAACCAAAGTTTGCTCAACACAACATAGAGTATGTCCTCGAGTAAAAAACAAAATGAAGAAAGGCAAATTATGATTGGAGCATAACGATACAAAGTTTAATTCGGTCATATTTTATTATCATTATCAGTATATTAACAACAAAAGGTTTACACTATTTTTTTCACAAATTTATCTCTTACACAAAAATGTATTTATTTATTTATTTTTTATTAAAATATTTCATTCCAATCATCAGGGCAAATTACATAAGGATAGCAGGTAAACGAGCAACAAACTGCGCCGCATCATTTTCTGAATAGAAAACCCTAATCTACTAAAAACAAAGCCTCGCCCCTAAGGGGTCGAAAAGTTGTTGTGGACCACACGCTGAACTCTAGACAAGAACCGAACTGCCTCCGGCGCCAAGGAGCCGAACGTGTCAAACGCCAGGGGGACAAAGGCATGCTGATTATCCTCACAAGCTTTCGCGTGTTTTTCCACCTTCTTTGACCCTGCTTTCAGAACCGTATTTATTTCGGATTGTTAGTAAGATTGTCAAAGTAGCTTGTTATTCGAAACTCGAATGTCTCCCTTCTTTAAATAAACCCTCAACTTTTAATATTATATAGTAAAAAAAAAGAATTCAATCTTTCATGCTCAACTATCTATCATTGTGCATTTCACTTCACATTAAAGCCTCTTCTTTATACTAAATTCTAACAATCCAATAGTTCAAAAAAAAAAAAGGCATTCAATCTGTCATGCTCAACCATCCATCATTGTGCATTTCACTTCGCATTAAAACCTTTTCTTTATACTAAATTCTAACAATCCAATTCAATAAAACTCTGCCTTTTTTCTATAAAACCAAACCAACATGAGCTTAGAGTCAAGTTCTTTACTTGGTTTGAACCTCAAACCGAGCCCAAGCTGACCCTCCATTTGACACATACCACTTATTATGAGTAAGTGAAAATCGATAGGACCACACATATCTATCATCGAGCATCCTTAGGAAAAGACTAACCAAATCATCACTATCAATGACAAACCGTAACGGACAATGTTATGTCTTTACCACATCCAACCACCTATGTTCAAGACCATGGATCAAAAGACTAAAACACACCTACAACCTAATTCAAAAAATAAAAAGAGTAAACTACAATTTCAGTCCCTGGGGTTTACACCCAATCGTACATACAACGCTCATTTGAAAAAAAAAAAAAAAAAAAAAACCAATCAAGTCCATGTGGTTGTCATTTGGAATCAATCAAGCCCTTATTGTAATTGACCAGTAGTTGACCGTCAAATTATAGAACGTTGATAACGGCAAAATGGTAATTTCACCTAAACTAATCCCAATGTCAACAATATCATTCATCTATCTTCCTTTAAAAGCTACACTTCAATCCCTTCTCCCCGAACACACCTCCAGATCCCAACTACATTCACCGAACACCTACAAGACACCAGATTTCAAGTCCGATCAAGCACAAGATGTTGAAGTATGCAGTGATTCTACAGTCCGAGGAAGTAACAGGTACGACATTTCGTTAATTTCACTTAACAACAAAATATGAAGTCAATACAATTCAATGATGATGTTTATCTGTGAACTTGCAGATGGATTAAGGGTCCAAAGTTCAAACCGTTGGGTAGGGATCCAAGTGTGAGTGGTTCTTCGGGCTGTGAGGAGTGCTAGTATTAAAGTGATGGTTAATAGGGGCCGTGTTAGAATCAGAATTAAGCTTGTGCGGTATTGAACTGTTGGTGTTCTTTAGGGTGACCAAAAACCCCATATTTATGAAGCATACTTAGAAAGTACGTTTAACAATCATTATGGGTTTTTTAGTCTGATCGTTTTTGGGTTTTAGTTGTTAATGATCATGCTCAACCCATTATGAAATCATGTTATTAAGATGTAACTTTTGAATGATTTGAAACTACTAAATGAAGTTTTAATATGTATCTTTTGATTATATTTAAACAGCTAAGTGAATGTAAGTTCTGTTAATGATTCTTGGTTGATATTGTTATTGATGTAGGCATGTTAAGTTTTGATGGCACAGGATAGCTATGCACAATAGGATATTGTTGTAATATAGGTGTTTTAGGTGTTGATGGTACATGCCAGTTATGCACAATGGGTTGTATTGACATACAACAAGATATTATTGTAATGTAGATGTTTTAGGTATTGTTGATACAGGACAATTATACACTTTGGTTTGCACAATAGGACTTATACTAAGGGTTGTGATGTAGGCATTGCTTATAACTTGAATAGGGATTTGAACAGGGATTCCGTCAAGGCTGTGATAATCAAGGCCTTAACTTGATCAGGGTACAATAGGATTTAGGCCTTTTATAAATGTGACAACCCGTATTTTTGACCCTGGTTGACTACGTAAGGTTACCTATAGAAATATCATGGACTATTATTTAGTAAATAATAATAACTTATAAAGAACGAAGACGTTATTTAATTGGCATCACGATGACGCCTTGCCACAAATTCTATACACATATTTTTATACAGACGTTATATATATTCATTTTATTATAAATAGGTATATATAAATCAACCGTAATATTTATTTGTTGAATGAGCGAACAAATTTAACATAACACGAGTTGCGTGATGTGATGTTTAAATGGGTGCGTACACGCAGTGCACACTCACCTAACCTATACCAAACCCTAACTATTTAAATACTGCCTTTACAAATCAATAATTTTCAAACGTGTAGAGCTCACTAAAACTATATTTTGTGCAACAACGCCCCCTATACATGTTAAATACATTAGTCAAGGTCATACCGATGTATGACACACTGGTGTTCCAACTTTTGTGAGCATCTTCCATGCTTAGCATAACTTGTTACAACATTCTTTATTATCGAGCTCCCATTAACTCAACTTATATTTCTACTTAAGACTAAACCCAAATGGACATGTATCAGTGTTTTTTCTTTGTTAGTCTAACTTAATCTCCATTTGAATTCACTATGCACGAATTTAATCCGATGTATCACATTCTCTTCGAGCCACAGCAGCTTCGCCTACTAAATTCTCGACATTAATGTCACTTCAACGATGATAGCTATATATGATAACCAAGTAAGTTATAAACTTCATCTTACCCGTGAAAAGGAAACTGAACCACCATAATTCAATACCATGGTACCGTCTTGAAATTGCGTCATTTCTTTACTTTCGTGTATACTTACATTGTAAGCGACTCCGTATAACTCTTAATAGTCACAATTAGGTCCATCAACTTGTAATAAATCAACTAGTTGTTTTGACAACCGGTTATTCTATACATTTATACTTCCTCGTAACTTGTTCGAATGAACACTTGAACCTTTTTTGCCATCAAATGTCGTAACAATCATGTAGTGTGGTTATATCTCACCTCGTTGTACCGTCATATGCCTTAACGCTCTCGTTAATAATGAACTTGCAACCATAGTCTAAGAAATATCTTAATCTAATTTTCGAGGACGAAATTTCTTCAACAAGGGGATGATCTGACAACCAAAAAAAAAAAGAATTTGTTTTCTCAAACATTAACAACATTGTCCAAACATTAGCAACACTAATTAATTTGTAGGACGAAAATTCTTTCAGCAAGGGGATGAAGTGACACCTGACATTTTTAGGTTAACGCCGTTAACAAAAACTCGATTATCTCAACATTCATTCATGCATTCCACTTGACCAGGGTTAATTAAGTGTGTTGATTATTGCACAAACACTCACGCAACGGTAATTTTGGGAATTACAGAATCACACACGAGTCTGTTCTTGAACATTGGTGAATAATCATAATAACATCACTGAGCAATTAACACACGAGTCTATTATTGAACGATGGTGAATAATCGAAATAACATCTTTGAGCAATTAAATAATTATAAGTTATTAGAAATTATGTGTTATGAGACTTATATGTTTATTTTGTCAACTTTCGTGAAACCACATATATTTACGCGTAACACATGTTATTGATGAACCTATAACTAGAGCGTATAGTATGTCTTAGCCTAAATTTCGAGGACGAAATTTCTGTAACATGGGGAGGATGTGACAACCCGTATTTTCGACCCTAGTTAACTATGTAAAGTTACCTGTAGAAATATCATGAACTATTATTTAGTAAATAATAATAATTTATAAAGAGCGAACACGTTATTCAATTGAGAATCACGGTGAAGCCTTTCCACAATTTCTATAAGCGTATTTTTATATGTACGTTATATGTATTCATTTTAATTTAAATCGCTAGATATAAATCAACCGTAATATTTATTTATTGAATGAGCGAATAAATTTAACATAACACGAGCTGCGTGATGTTTAAACGGGTTCGTACACGCAGTGCACACTCACCTAACCTATACCAAACCCTAACTATTTAAACATCCTTATCTCCTTCTCCTTATTTTTTCTACACAAACTCTAACCCTAGCCTCCATAGTTTTTCCTCTACACTAAACACACACGCACACACATTATCATCATCGATCACCATCTCTTGGCTCTCTCTTTCCCTCTTTGATCTTTTTCTTCGCAAATGATCAATTATGCTAAACCCTAGTTCTTTGTATGTGTATTATATAGTTGTGGTTTATAGTCTTGTATGAATATGAGTTCTTGGATGCCTTTTCTTTTGTTACATGAGTTTCTTGAATGCATGAGATGTAGGGTTTGTTTAGAAAACAAGTTTGTGTTTGTTTATGAAGTTGTTAATTGATATTGTCACACCCCGACCGCGTTAAAACAACGAAACCGCGGCGGAAACTTCGGGGAGTAGAGTGGCAGAATCATCATTTCATAACCATGGATTCAAAAGTTTTGTTTTATTATAATATTAACATTAAACATTGTCTTAAAGTTAAAACAAACAAGTTAAACATCGTCTATCATCGTTATTATGTCACTAAGGCCTCGTCCAGATCCTATGTGAGCATGCATCCTACTTGTAATCAACATCATTCGACACCACCTGAAACATATGTAAAAATAAAGTCAGCAAAGAAATGTCGGCGAGCACATAGGTTTTGTGAGAGTGTCAGATTCATGGCTCGTTTACATATTGCAATACCTCGTTAGACTACAAGAGTCATTAGTTGAAAACCATTATTTTGAATAGTGTATAGTATTGCAACATGATTAACCAACTCAAAACAAGTTGGTTATAGTTTATAAAATCTCGATGCCATGAATCTTAACCCAAAACATTTGTTTAAGTAAACCAAATTGTAAATCGTCTCGTAGTAAAACTCGTATGGTTTATATCGTTTAGTAAACATCGTTGTGTGACACCGTTTAAAATCGTTTGCCCAAGTGAACTAAATAATGTCACGGAATGTAATATCATAAAAACACTTATATATAAGAAGTACCAGCGGCATATCTACCATGCTTTTATCATGTTACACCCATCCCATTATATAATCACATCCCAAAACCAATCTTTTGTTCAATTCGTTTAACTTGTTCAATCGTTCCAATCATTTAAATTGTTAAATCGTTTAAATCGTTCTCGTTTTAATTGTGAAAACTACTTTTGGTTGTCTCGCTAATAACATTCAAACCTTCGTAACTCGTCTATCGTTAAACTCGTATTAACAAACCACCAATGGGTAAGTTAACAATCAACAGGTTCAGTCGTTACCCACATAACCCCCCACACATAACCATGGGTGCAGTCTGATAACGGGATTTGTCAGATCCTATGGTACCATAACCTAATACTGGTCGGTTCGGCCAAAACTAATGAATGTCATTCGTTATGTAAATACGTCCAACACGTTTGTTCACATTATCGAAATCGTTATTTGTTTAATATAAACCATAGTATTCGTTTTTGAAATTATCGTAAAAAGTATCGAAATTGTTTAACACATATGAGTCACCCCATAACAATTGAAAACAGTAAAATAGGGGAACTATGTACTCACATTGAATTGGAAAGTATCCTTGATCTAAAGAACTTAGCGAAGCACAGGTAAACCAAGGAAATCAAGTAGTACCTAGTAATCGGATCGCTAGTTAATAAATCGACACCTAAATTGGGAGATCGGGTAGAACGAGGTCTCGTAAACCAAATGAGTATTGGAACTCATGTGATATGGTTTAACAAAGCCTTCATTCTAAATTAGAACCTATCCTAAGTGCTTACGACCCCTTACGACCCATTAAGGTAGCTTATGCTACTTTAACGCGTCGTTCGCGCGAATGCGCGTTCGAGATGCCTAACTAGTCCTATGACAAGTATTATATGCCCTAACAAGTTTAAATATGTTGCATAATCAGTTTAAATACCAAAAGTTAAGTTACATATGCTTAAAATCCAATTATGCATGAAAATGGCATTTTGGTCATTTTCCTAAGGCATATAAACTACCTATCATACAACTAATTAAACTAAGTGACCATAAAGTATAACCTCAGAAGGTTATTCCCTATACAACTATGGTCACTAAATGTGCTTGGTCGGATCCTAACGATCGACCAAACGGGTCGGGTTCGAAAGTCTAAGCGGTTGTTTAGACCGCTTGACTTACGACCCTAAACAAGCACTAGACTAAAAGTGACGAGTTAAACATGTTAGAACATGTTTAACTAAGTTAGAAAACAGGTTTGATATCAAAACAAAGTGTTTTGATACCCGAAAATAGCTTCGATGCAAAATACGCATAAACACGTATTTTGACCGAAACTTTGACTCGTCACTTCGACTAATCAACGTGGTAATTAGTAGGTATAGTCACAAGGGACTATAACCATCGTGATTACGCTCACGTTGCAAAGTTCAAACGAACTTTGTGTTGACCAATTCATGGTCAAAGCAGAAAGTCAAATAATGTTTGACTTTCATGCTTGAAATACATGAAAAGCATGAAAGAAGCTTATAAAAGGTCCAAGCTATGAAGATTTGAACTCAAATTTCTCAGGTTTGAAGCTTCTCAATAGAGAGCTTCAACTTAGAGAAAGAATTGAGATCAAATGTGAGGAAAATGAGTGAACTCAAGTGGGTTTATATAGATTTTCCACAACCGTTAGGATCGTTCCTCGAAAATTGAGCTTTGATCTGAACCATCCAAGTGTTACCCACTGATTTACAATGCTATGGGTGCCCAAAACCAGCATACGGTATTGAGAAAGTTACATAAAAGACCCCGAACTTCAAGTCGGTTGCCAAAAATGGAGTTTCTGCCCAGCTTGAGCCATCGTGTGCTGCCACAGCACAGCCCCTAGGCTGTGGCGTGACACCACCACACACCAGAACCAGCAAGTTCCAAAAATTGACAGGTTTGGTCCCTGCAGCATGTTTAAGCTATTTTTGAAGCGTTTAAACCTCGTTAACCCATTTTCAAGGCTCTACAAGGTTGTTAAAGCATAGGGGACTTGAAACATGCTTGAAAATATCTCGGATGTTGATTCGTTTGGTCGTACGGTTGCGTTGTTCGGTTAATTACGACGAAACTCGAACGGACGCGAAAAACGATCCAAATTACACGACGAATGGAGTTTTAGCATTCCAATCACTAAAATAAAATATTTTAATGATTACAAAAATTTTTGGATGTCCGGATATGTTCAGAACGTAAGATATGCGCGAAAATGCAAACTTATGCACTTTTTGACGCTTTTAGTCCCTGTTGATCAAATAAGTTTATTTTCGCATACCGAACCCCTCAAAGCCTATTTCTAAGCAATGTAAAGGATATTTAGGGTATGTTTAACCTATGATCATGTTCCGGAATGTTCGTTACAATACGAATCGGCATACTTTCGTAGTTTGACACAAATAGTCCCTGCGATCGGATAAACTTGTTTTCGACACACCAAACCATCAAAAACTTATTTCTAAGTTAGGTAAAGGTTATTTAAGGTATGTTAAGCCTATATCACTGTTCTGGAGTGTTTTTCGTGTTAAACTAATTCCGTTTACGCATCAGTTTGCGTATAACCTTCTAGAAAGCGATTTAAAGCTTGAAATCGAACTCGAATCAAATCGTAAAATCATCAAACACAAATACACACATAATAACACCAAAACACATCGTTTTATTGATAATTGATATTGTTTTACATTGTACATCTTTTACAGAGCACAGTTGTCACAGTCTCCCCTACTTTAGGAAATTTCGTCCTGAAATTTTTAACTAGAGGAAACTTGTGTAAACAATTGCGGATATTTCGCTTTCATTTGGTCCTCACATTCCCACGTAAACTCTGGACCACATTTGGACTCCCAGTGAACTTTGACTAATCGAATTCGCTTGTTCTTCAACTGTTTGACTGCACGGTCCATTATCTCCACAGGTTTCTCGACAAAGTGCATCGTTTCATCAACTTGAATTTCGTCGAGTGGAATGTGAAGATCAGTATCGGCTAAACACTTTCCTAAATTGGACACATGGAATGTTGGGTGAATGTTCCCAAGCTCTGGAGGTAGCTCTAGTCGATAGGCAACCTTTCCGATTCTTTCAACAATCTTAAATGGTCCAACATATCGTTGTGCAAGTTTTCCTTTCTTTCCAAATCTCACCACTCCCTTCCAAGGAGATACCTTGAGTAGGACACTGTCTCCGACTTGAAATTCCAAGGGCTTGCGTCGCATATCCGCATAACTCTTTGACGGCTTCTAGCTGTCACAAGATTATCGAGAATTTTCTTGAATTTATCTGTCGTTTCCAGAATGAGCTCAGGTCCAGTAAGCTGAGCTTCACCGATCTCATTCCAACAGACAGGTGAATGACATTTTTGACCGTATAAAGCTTCGAACGGTGCCATATTAATGCTAGCATGATAACTGTTGTTGTAAGAGAACTCGATCAACGGCAGATGTGAATCCCAATTACCACCAAAGTCTATCACGCATGCTCTAAGCATATCCTCCAATGTTTATATCGTCCTCTCGGATTGTCCATCTGTTTGGGGATGATAAGTAGTGCTTAGATTTAGTTGAGTTCCCAAAGCAGATTGCATGGTCTTCCAAAAATGAGATGAAAATCGAGCATCACGATCGGATATGATATCCAAAGGAACACCATATCGAGACACAATCTCGCCAACATAAATCTTGGCAAGTTTATCAGCAGATAGATCCTCGCGAATCAGTATAAAGTGAGCTGATTTCGTTAATCGATCAATGACAACCCAAATAGCATCGTGACCTCTAGATGTACGCGGTAGTTTAGTGATAAGATCCATTGCAATGTTCTCCTACTTCCATATCGGTATCTCTAGTTGTACAAGCAAACCAGATGGTCGTTGATGTTCAGCCTTGACTTTGAGACAAGTTAGGCATTTCGATACATACAAAGCAATGTCCTTCTTCATACCAGGCCACCAGTACTGAGTACGAAGATCCTTGTACATTGTGTCAGCACCAGGATGAATAGAATACCATGACTTGTGAGATTCGTCCATCACTAAAGTGCGGAGATCGTCTTGTTTCGGAATCCACAAACTATCCTTGAAGTAGAATAACCCATCGTCTTTTGTTTCGAGTTCAAGTTGAAGTGGTAGCTCATATTTCAATAAGCCTTTGGTTACACATGATCGTTGAGTTTGAAGGACACGTGATTGGATATCAGATAGAGTTCGAACAGAATGAAGCTTGACTCGTTCCTTTTGGCTTAGCGCATCGGCTACGACATTTGCCTTACCAGGATGGTAGCGAATCTCGCAATCATAATCGCTTAAGAGTTCAACCCAGCATCGTTGTCTCATGTTCAGCTCCTTTTGATTAAGAATGTGTTGGAGACTTTTGTGGTCTGTAAAAACCACACATTTCGTACCATAAAGATAGTGTCTCCAGATTTTGAGTGCGAGAACCACAGCGCCCAACTCAAGATCATGAGTCGTATAGTTTTTCTCGTGAACCTTCAATTGTCTTGACGCATAGGCTATAACTTTACCTCGTTGCAAAAGAACACAACCAAGGCCTAGATTCGACGCGTCACAATAGACAACAAAATCATCGTTTCCATCGAGCAACGATAGAACAAGAGCATCACAGAGTCTTTGTTTAAGCGTTTGGAACGCTTCTTCTTGTTTGGGTCCCCACTCAAAAGGCTTATTCTTCTGATTCAAAGCAGTGAGAGGAACCACGATCTTCGAGAAGTTCAAAATAAACCGTCGATAATAACCAGCAAGACCAAGAAAAGACCGAATTTCTGTCGGTGTTGTAGGTGTGTTCCAATCCTTAATTGCAGCAATTTTGGAAGGATCCACATGAATACCCTGCTCGTTAACAATATGACCCAAGAATTGAACTTCTTTAAGCCAGAATTCACATTTGGAAAATTTAGCAAAAAGTTGTTCCTTTTTCAGGAGTTCTAGTGTCAGACGAAGGTGTTGTTCCTGATCAGCTCGAGACTTCGAGTAAATAAGAATATCGTCAATGAACACAATGATGAACTTGTCTAAATAAGGTTTACAAACCCTATTCGTTAAGTCCATGAAAATAGCTGGGGCATTTGTCAAACCAAAAGGCATGACAGTGAACTCGTAGTGTCCATATCTCGTGCGGAAAGCAGTTTTGGGAATATCTTCTTTGTGTACACGAAGCTGATGATACCCAGAACGCAGATCGATCTTGGAAAAATATGTAGCACCTTGCAGCTGATCATAAAGATCATCTATTCATGGTAGGGGATATCGATTCTTGACGGTAAGCTTGTTAAGTTCACGATAATCGATGCACATACGGAAAGACCCATCTTTCTTTTTCACAAACAGGCCTGGAGCGCCCCAAGGTGAATAACTCGGTTGGATGAATCCTTTGTCAGATAACTCTTGAAGCTGTTTAGATAACTCTTGCATCTCAGACGGTGCAAGACGATAAGGTGCTTTCACAATCGGGTTGGCATTGGGTACAAGATCAATATGAAACTCGACTTGACGAACTGGAAGCAAACCAGACAGTTCATTAGGAAACACCTCTGGATAATCGCGAACAATCGTAATATCTTGAATACTCTTGCTCTTGCCTTTCTCCTCTGTGACATGTGCCAGAAATGCCACATATCCTTTTCGTAAATAACTTTGGGCTTTAGTACATGACATGAGTTTCAATCCACCAGATGGTTTCTCGCCACGAACTTCTAGAATATCGCAAGATGAAAGAGGAATACAGACAATCTTATCAAAAAAAACCACCTCAACATGAAACTTAGTTAACCAATCCATTCCTACGATAATGTCGAAACTCCCAAGTTGCATCGATATGAGGTCTATAGGAAAAAGATGGTTAGCGAGGTTCAATTGACAATCGCGATAACAGAATTGAGTATGAGAGGTTTACCAGTAGCAACTTCAACAGATAAAGGTTTCCTCAGTTTAGTTCTAGGTATCGTAATTAAAGGCTCAAAAGATAACGACACAAAACTTCTATCAACACTAGAATAAAAAAGAACAGATGCAGGTCGATGGTTAACAAGGAATGTACCATTGAAAACCTCATTATCAGCTCGAGCCTCGTTTGCATTCAGATTGTACGCTCGTCCACGATCGGGATTAGCGTTTGCATTAGCATTCGCGTTCGGATTTGCTAGCCTTAGACAATTGTTGCGGAAGTGACCCATATCTCCACAATTATAACATGACCAGGTGGGAATCTAGCAGCATTTCCTGAACCTGTGCTGGATTCTGAGTGGCTTGATTCTGACCTAAACGACGGATGTTGGCCAGGTGCCCAAGTTTACCACAAGTAGTACACTGTTTACAGGCCTGTTGGGTCGCATGATGACCATTGCACCTATTGCAGTGAGGTGCAGTACCAGCATATTGTTTCTTCGTAGGAGGTTGTGCTGGTGGGTTCTGAGCATTTTGTGCAGTGACAGCAAAGTTCTGGGAAGCCTTGCGCTTCCTCGACCTCCTAGAAGACTCGCCTTTCTTCTTACCCTTACCCTTGTCTTGAACGGAATCGGTCGACTGCTTCTTATCACCCTTGCGGGTCAGTTTACCTTTTCTGACTTGAGACTCAGTCAGAGTTGCAGCCAATTCAATCGCTTGACGCACAGTGGTAGGATTACTACCAGTGACAATATCCTGCACAATATCGGGCAGACCATCGATATACCTCTCAATCGCTTTCTCCAACGGGGTAACCGTAGTAGGACACAACAAACTTAGCTCCTCATAACGATCCGTATACGCACGGTGTTCTCCCCCATCTTGTTTCAAATCATCGAATTCTCGTTCCAAAGCCCTAATCTCGTGACGGGGACAGAACTCTTTAATCATGAGAGCTCGAAGCTCTTCCCAAGTTTGTGCCATAGCCACATCAGCACCCCTATCACGCATCACACCGTTCCCCCATGTTAGAGCACGCTTCTCAAAAACACTTGAAGCAAACTCAACCTTACGCTCATTCGGACATTGCACATGTCTGAAGGTGCTTTCCAAACTCTCGAACCATTGTAGGAGCGCAGTTACTCCTTGAGACCCAGAAAACTTTGATGGTTTAGCCGAATTGAAATTCTTGAAACTACACTGAGAATTATTGTTATTGTTGTTGTATAATTAATGAATCCGAGTTACTAAGTTTGGAAGCACAGCTGCGATTTGCTGAGCGACAAGGGCTGCGATTGCAGCATCCTGTTCGTGATCACGTCTAGGTGGTATATTCTAAAAAGAAAAAGGAAGCATGAGAAACGAGTGAGATCGACAACTGGATAAACAAAAAAGGTATTGAAAACATCGACAAAACATAAGGAAGGCGATCATTCGTTCGTTACCTCGAACAAACAAACGACACACAGTGACTAATCAAAGTAAATAGGTCAATATAATGTATCGCGAAGACACGCTTTAGCCTAAAAGTGGACACTCATCCCAAGAGTTCCCAGGTAAGAGTGACTGGTCCGATTATGTGGATTTTGTACGAACACTCTAGCCTTAGACAGAAAACTCAGGATACAGGCATCCACCCTTCCAGATTGCACGTGTTCACACTATAAGGCCCAAACTTTGACGAGATTTTGAAAATTTAGAGGGTTCAAAACCTTATAAGAAATCATCTAAGAATAGATGATTGATTTTCAAAACGGATTTGTTATTGTGTTCTTGTTGTGGTTATTACCTAAAGATAGGTGATGGCATTGTTTTTAAAATCTAAACGCAAGGAAACTTGCGTTAGGGTCCTAGAAAAGTTATAGTCTAGGTCAAAGCATTACTAATAACCTAATTCCCTATAACCATTGGCTCTGATACCAACTCTTCTGTCATACCCCGACCGCGTTAAAAAAACAAAACCGCGGCGGAAACGTCGGGAAGTGGAGTGGCAGAATCATCATTTCATAACCATGGATTCAAAAGTTTCGTTTTATTAAAATATTAACATTAAAAATTGTCTTAAAGTTAAAACAAACAAGTTAAACATCGTCTATCATCGTTATTATGTCACTAAGGCCTCGTCCAGATCCTATGTGAGCATGCATCCTACTTGTAATCAACATCATTCGATACCACCTGAAACATATGTAAAAATAAAGTCAGCAAAGAAATGTCGGCGAGCACATAGGTTTTGTGAGAGTGTCGGATTCATGGCTCGTTTTCATATTGCAATACCTCGTTAGACTACAAGAGTCATTAGTTGAAAACCATTGTTTTGAAAAGTGTATAGTATTGCAACATGATTAACCAACTCAAAACAAGTTGGTTATAGTTTATAAAATCTCGATGCCATGAATCTTAACCCAAAACATTTGTTTAAGTAAACCAAATTGTAAATCGTCTCGTAGTAAAACTCGTATGGTTTATATCGTTTAGTAAACATCGTTGTGTGACATCGTTTAAAATCGTTTGTCCAAGTGAACTAAATAATGTCACGGAATGTAATATGATAAAAACACTTATATATAAGAAGTACCAGCGGCGTATATACCATGCTTTTATCATGTTACACCCGTCCCATTATATAATCACATCCCAAAACCAATCGTTTATTCAATTCGTTTAACTTGTTCAATCGTTCCAATCGTTTAAATCGTTCTCGTTTTAATTGTGAAAACTACTTTTGGTCGTCTCGCTAATAACATTCAAACCTTCGTAACTCGTCTATCGTTAAACTCATATTAACAAACCACCAATGGGTAAGTTAACAATCAACAGGTTCAGTCGTTACCCACATAACCCCCACACATAACCATGGATGCAGTCTGATAACGGTATTTGTCAGATCCTATGGTACCATAACCTAATACTGGTCGGTTCGGCCAAAACTAATGAATGTCATTCGTTATGTAAATACGTCCAACAAGTTTGTCACATTATCGAAATCATTATTTGTTTAATATAAACCATAGTATTCGTTTTTGAAATTATCGTAAAAAGTATCGAAATTGTTTAACACATATGAGTCACCTCAAAACAATTGAAAACAGTAAAATAGGGGAACTATGTACTCACATTGAATTGGAAAGTATCCTTGATCTAAACAACTTAGCAAAGCACAGGTAAACCAAGGAAATCAAGTAGTACCTAGTAATCGGATCGCTAGTTAATAAATCGACACCTAAATCGGGAGATCGGGTAGAACGAGGTCTCGTAAACCAAATGAGTATTGGAACTCATGTGATATGGTTTAACAAAGCCTTCATTCTAAATTAGAACCTATCCTAAGTGCTTACGACCCGTTACGACCCATTAAGGTAGCTTATGCTACTTTAACGCGTCGTTCGCGTGAATGCGCGTTCGAGACGCCTAACTAGTCCTATGACAAGTATTATATGCCCTAACAAGTTTAAATATGTTGCATAATCAGTTTAAATAGCAAATGTTAAGTTACATATGCTTAAAATCCAATTATGCATGAAAAGGGCATTTTGGTCATTTTTCCTAAGGCATATAAACTACCTATCATACAACTAATTAAACTAAGTGACCATAAGGTATAACCTCGGAAGTTTATTCCCTATATAACTATGGTCACTAAATGTGATTGGTCGGATCCTAACGATCGACCAAACGGGTCGGGTTCGAAAGTCTAAGCGGTTGTTTAGACCGCTTGACCTACGACCCTAAACAAGCACTAGACTAAAAGTGACGAGTTAAACATGTTAGAACATGTTTAACTAAGTTAGAAAACAGGTTTGATATCAAAACAAAGTGTTTTGATACCCAAAAATAGCTTCAATGCAAAATACGCATAAACATGTATTTTGACCGAAACTTTGACTCGTCACTTCGACTAATCGACGTGGTAATCCGTAGGTATAGTCACAAGGGACTATAACCATCGTGATTACGCTCACGTTGCAAAGTTCAAACAAACTTTGTGTTGACCAATTCGTGGTCAAAGCAGAAAGTCAAAAACTGTTTGACTTTCATGCTTGAAATACATGAAAAGCATGAAAGAAGCTTACAAAAGGTCCAAGCTATGAAGATTTGAACTCAAATTTCTCATGTACAAAGCTTCTCAATGGAGAGCTTCAACTTAGAGAAGGAATTGAGATCAAATGTGAGGAAAATGAGTGAACTCAAGTGGGTTTATATAGATTTTCCACAACCGTTAGGATCGCTCCTCGAAAATTGAGCTTTGATCTGAACCATCCAAGTGTTACCCACTGATTTACAATGCTATGGGTGCCCAAAACCAGCATGCGGTATTGAGAAAGTTACATAAAAGACCCTGAACTTCAAGTCGGTTGCCAAAAATGGAGTTTCTGCCCAGCTTGAGCCGTCGCGTGCCACCACAGCACAGCCCCTAGGCTGTGGCGTGACGCCACCACACACCAGAACCAGCAAGTTTAAAAAATTGATAGGTTTGGTCCCTGCAGCATGTTTAAGCTATTTTCGACGCGTTTAAAACTCGTTAACCCATTTTCAAAGCTCTACAAGGTTTTTAAAGCATAGGGGACTTGAAACGTGCTTGAAAATATCTCGGATGTCGGTTCGTTTGGTCGTACGGTTGTGTTGTTCGGTTAATTACGACGAAACTCGAACGGACGCGAAAAACGATCCAAATTACACGAAGAATGGAGTTTTAGCATTGCAATCACTAAAATAGAATATTTTAATGATTACAAAAAATTTTGGATGTCCGGATATGTTCAGAACGTAAGATATGCGCGAAAATGCAAACTTATGCACTTTTTGACGCTTTTAGTCCCTGTTGATCAAATAAGTTTATTTTCGCATACCGAACCCCTCAGTGCCTATTTCTAAGCTATGTATAGGATATTTAGGGTATGTTTAACTTATGATCATGTTCTAGAATGTTCGTTAGAGTACGAATCGGCATACTTTCGCAGTTTGACACAAATAGTCACTGCGATCGAATAAACTTGTTTTCGACACACCAAACCATCCAAAATTTATTTCTAAGTTAGGTAAAGGTTATTTAAGGTATGTTAAGCCTATGTCACTGTTCCAGAGTGTTTGTCACATTAAACTGATTCCGTTTACGCATCCGTTTGCGTATAAGCTTCCAGAAAGTGATTTAAAGCTTGAAATCGAACTCGAATCAAATCGTAAAATCATCAAACACAAATACACACATAATAACACCAAAACACATTGTTTTATTGATAATTGATATTGTTTTACATTGTACATCATTTACAGAGCATAGTTGTCACAGATATGATACGTATGCATGTATGTATGTTTAGGGTTTTGATTCATAATATGATCTTAATGATAACCTGATGATGATGAATCTGATCTATGTGTTGTTATGCATGCCTTATTAGCCGAAAAGTATGATAGAAGTGTCATAAACACGTTTTACACAAAAGTTGATTGAAGACGGCTTCTGTGTAGATTTTTAAGCCGACTCGTACCGGCTGTTTATTGGTTAAAACATAATGATACTAAGTGGTTCTTGAGTCTAGAGTCAAGTTCACGGAATGAAACGCCCAAAATTCTAAATCCAAAAATGTAATAATTCATACTAATACTTAACAAAATTCGGGCATGACCCGTTTGTAATACAAACAATTCCCAGTTTTAATGACATTCAACAATTAAACCTACAACGCATTTTAAAGGACATAATAAAAATCATAACACTTTAAAGACCATTTTAAACAACCATTACAACTAGTATTTTGATAAACGATTTACAACTTCAAGTTTAGAGTTTAACTACCAAACTTAGCCTAATTTAACAAAAGTATTGACCCATTGATGATACTTCAAAAATTGCGGAAGTGCATAAAGGCGTTCAAGGTGTGTTCGGTTCCGAGCGAGGCAATAACATCTAAGCTAGAGTTTTACCTAAAACCATTACAATGAAACAACATTAGCACAATATTCATATTTCAACTAACACCTTAATGAACTTGGCGAACTAATAATCACCCTTTTTAATTTTGTACCGTACATGGCTAATTCATTCTTGTAACCGGCTTTCTTGTTTGTGTAACCAACTTTGTTACATCATTCTTTCTTATGCAATTCAACACTTTTCGATACATTCAAAATCACATAGTTTTTCATTGAGGCATTTTAACGAACACCTGGGCATATACAACATTTTAAGCCTTATGTACATGTATTCAATGCACGATTTCACTAGCAATATACACAACTCTTCTAATCAACTAGATTCACATATCATATTCATTCTATATCATAATAATTCATCAATTATCCAAATACACATACATTCATCAATCAAAATTACTAAATTTATTCTACTACAAGAACATCATATTACTAAACAAATGGGTTTCCCTTCAATCCTTCAATATGAACAAATTCAAGCATATAACATCTTCTAATGATAATTCTAATGCATACACAAGCTTAATTTCATACAAATTCACAGATTGATCAAAACCCATCTTCACTAACTAGCATCAAATCATGAAATCTGACTTACCCTATGTAGGAAACTCTAAGATGGTTGAGAATTTGGGCACATGCATTCGAATTTGACCCAGAATCACATCCAATTCTTAGAGATTTGATAAACTAGGGTTGAAGGGGGTTTTACCCTTCCTGATCGTTCCCTGCGTCCAACAACCACACTCCAACCATATTTCATCTTTTAATTCCTTATTTATTTACAATTTTACACATTCAGTCCCTTGGTTTCATTCATGTTGTCATTCTAGCATATTTCCTAATTTTTTTAAAATTTCTTGGTTTATTTATAACTTATTTGATTTATTTAAACCACTTAAACATTCAAATAGTCTTTTATAAAATTTTGGGGTGTTACAAGTCTACCCTCCTTAAAAGAGGTTTCGTCCCTGAAACCTTAATACGTACCAAATAAAGACGGGTAGTGCTTTCGCATTTCATCCTCCGACTCCCATGTTAGGTCCGATCCTTTCTGATGTTGCCATTGAACTAGGACTTGCCGAATAGCCTTATTTCGAAGATGTGTTATTTTGAAATCCTTGATGGCCACCGGTCTATCAACGTAATTCATTTTCTCATCCAATTCGATATCATCAAGGGGCACGTAAGCCGTATCATCCGCAAGACATTTTCTTAATTGTGACACATGGAATGTATTATGAATCCCATCTAAAGCCGAAGGCAACTCTAACTGATATGCCACCTTTCCAACGCGAGCTAAAATTTTAAACGTCCCAATGTACTGAGGGCCCAACTTCCCCCGTTTACGGAACCGTATAATACCCTTCCACGGTGAGACCTTTAGGAACACTCGATCCCCTTCCTGAAATTCAATAGGGTGCCTTCTTTTGTCCGCATAAGACTTTTGTCAATCTTGCGCTACCTTCAAACGAGCCCGCACTAGATCAATATTTTCATTCGTTATCGCCACGACATCTTTAGGGGCGAGTTCCCACTGTCTAATTTCTCCACAGCACACAGGGGTTCTACACTTTATGCCGTACAACATTTTATATGGCGCCATTTGAATACTACTCTGATAACTGTTATTATACGTGAACTCTACCAACGGCAAATGGTCATCCCAGTTTCCCCCAAAATCTAGGACACAAGCCCTCAACATGTCTACTAACGTTTGTATAGTTCTTTCCGACTGCCCATCCGTTTGTGGATGGTACGCGGTACTCAATCGCAATTTTGTACCCACACTTTCATGAAATCTATGTCAAAACCGAGATGTGAATCTTGTGTCACGATCCGACACAATAGACACGGGTACTCCGTGATGAGCTATTATTTCATTCGTATAAATTTCCGCCAACTTTTTTGAAGAAATAGTTTCTCGTATAGGCAAAAAGTGAGCACTTTTCGTGAGTCGGTCAACAATAACCCAGATAGCATCGTGGCCTCATTTTGTTTTAGGGAGTTTTGTAACGAGATCCATGGTTATGTCTTCACATTTCTAAACCGGCACTTCTAAGGGTTGCAATTTTCCATACGGTTTCTGGTGTTCCGCTTTCGCTTGCGAACACGTCAAACACTTGCCGACGTACTTAACTATGTCGCGTTTCATTCCAGGCCACCAATATCCCCTTTTTTGGTCTTGATACATTTTCGTTGCTCCGGGGTGCACCGAGTAATGAGATCTGTGAGCCTCCTCAAGTAACAAAGAATTTACTTCACATAACCAAGGTATCCAGATTCGGCCATACCTGGTCATGATGCCGTTAGCATTCATTTTTAATTCATCAATAATTCCCTTTGTTCTTTCCTTCATCAAATCCAGAAGTTTAGGGGTGACTATCATTCTCATATATTTAACTTGTATTGGTTGTGGGTATTCCTTCCGACTTAATGCATCTGCTACAATATTGGCCTTCCCCGGGTGATAAAGGATTTCGCATTCATAATCCTTAATTAGCTCCAACCACCTTCGCTGTCTCATATTCAAATCTTTTTGTTCGAAGAAATACTTGAGACTTTTGTGGTCTGAATATATTGTGCAATGTAACAACCCTCAGTAAAACCGAAACCCTCACTCTAATATATTTTAGAATGTCTCAATATGTCTTATATTACACCCCGTAAGTGAAAACCAAGCCCGAAATATGTTATAATATATAAAATAAATTAAAAACAAGAAATTATAAGTTGAGGCTGGCCGCGTAGACCAACCCCAACCATTTACGCGGGCGGTATCAAGGTGGATACTGGATTCCTTTGAGTTTCGTTAGTTCAAACGGGCCGCATAAGACCTCGTTTAAGTTAACGCGGGCCGCGAGAGACCTACAACGCGGAGACATCCTGAGCTGACACGTGTCGACATCGTGGTGGGTCTAGATCATGACCGGGACAAGCTAGACAGTTGACAAGGGTTGACGCGGGCCGCGTAACCCTTGTCTGTTCTTTACGCGGGCCGTGTGAGGACCGATTTCAGCACCTATATAAGAAGGCCATCAGTTTTCGTTTTCCGTCGCTCACAATTCATTCTCAATCTTGAATTTCTGAAGTTATAAGCATTATAGTCAAGTATTATACCCCTGAGGTTCTACTCCGTTGTAAGTATTATAACCCCAGTTTCGTAATAGTTACGCTGCCCGATTGATTTAGGGTTCCGTAACAACTGTCGTGGTTCTGCCCGACGTAGTTGTTGGAATGCCGTCTCGGGGAGGGTATCATTTATATTTTCAAAGGGTTATGATACTAACCAATGTACATTTGTATAAATTATAGATTATTCCCAGGAAACCCTTACGCAAGGTCTAAGATAGCAATGTGAGTTTATCCTCTTTTTGTTAACTTTTTTGTGAACTGTTTTACAAAACCTTAATTATTTTACAATGCGATTAAACGGTGATTGAGTCTTTGTAGTTCTTCAATTACTGCCGGTATGTTGGGGTTTTGTATACAAAATTTATTACTTGCGAGTAGTAAGTCGGAATGACAGTACGTTACCATTGGACAACGAGTTAGCCAATGAGTAATATGACCCGCCAGTCAAGGATTGACAGTACTAAATGAGTAATTGTGTAGAAATAAACAATGTGATCACTCTCAATACTGTGTTAATTAATAAAATGTTTCTTGATTAAACTAGGATTCACTCACCAGTATTTCCCGCTGACAAAATATTTTTAAAACATGTTTCAGGTAACACAATGTGAAAGCCAACTGGGAAAAAAGCCAGCTCGAGAGCACTGACGGCTTGGAAAATAAGTGGCTATAAAAGTTACCTAATAAACGATGTTTAAAATTCAATAAAATAGGGATTGTCCCTATAAATGTACTGTAATAAGAAACTTGGGTTTTGCCCATGTGTTTATTAATATTAATTTTGGTGGTTTTACTCTGATAAACATTTCCAAACTACGGTCCTGAAGTAAATTCCGTTGCCAAATTAACAAAACCTGATACCACCACCACTGAGCTCGCGTCCGCCCGTTCCCGGGACAGATAAGGGATAAGGGGTTGCGATTGAAGGTGGTATCAGAGCCTAGCCACTGGTCTGGGCCAAAGAAGTGTTCTGCTGACACTTAAAATGTAAAACTTGTGTTAGGAAATAATAGAAATATATGCATAATCGTATTTATTTGTTATGTGTTATTTGACTATCTGTTAGTTTACAGTATGAGTGATCAAGGACCCTCAGACATAAATTGTCAGTTGTCTGAATCACCTAAGAGTGAAGGTACCTCTTCACAGCCTGCCCTCTCTGGGTATATTGCTGATCAGGAAGAAGGAGTGTTTGCTTTTAAAGCTCAGTCAGAAGAGCAATTCCCTCATAAGAAACGAGGATGGTTCAGTAAGGAAGCCTTTGCTCGTAGGAAGAGAATGCGAAAGTTGCAACAGCAAAGAGTTTTAGCGGCTGCTAAGCGAAAGACTGATGCCCATACACATGATATGCTTAATAGAAGCCTAGCCAATTTCCATATCCTAGCTACAACTGCTGCTGACCCGAGTCTGGAACAACTAGTAGCCCCACAACCACAAAACCCAGAACAACCCATGGAGATAGAAATTCCTGAAAACCAGGTGGAGATGCATGACTTTAACCCAGAAGAAATCCCTAGGATACCTGCTCCAAATTCCCTAGACCCAAATTACGACCCCTGGTGGGACGACAATAGGGACTTTGTGCAATGTTACCCTATCCAGGAATACCCACCCATACAGAACATAGAAGCCTATCCAGGTATGGACCCTCTAGATCCCTATTACCATGATGAATATATTAGGGAGATTTTAGAAGATCCTTATCAATTTCAGGCACTTTCACCCCCATATCAGGAACCCGCACCCCAGATTCCAAACCCAGTCCTAGAACCTGCACCCCCAATGAGTGCAGAAAACGTTCAAGAGCTTAGGACTTTTGGGGAGGAAATTTTAGAAAGCAGTGAGAGAATGCGTCAGGTGGGAGAACGTCTCGTAGGGAAATACGATGAGCGCAATATGGATTTTTGGATAAATCCATATACGTGAATGTGAGAATGGAGGAAACGGTAGTAGTAATAATAATAATATAATATAATAAAATAAAAATAAAATATGTGTGTACGGATGCATATTACTATTAGTGTGATTCTATTCTGTTGGTATTGTAATTTTTATTTCAGTACTAGTGTGTAATAGATGCATAATAGTATATGAATAGAGTAAAAGTAGCAATGATCTACGTTTTTGGCTCGATTGAGTGTCATGTGATTAACTATATTAAGATATTATATTGTGACATTAATATGGGATAAATGTTTAAAATTCAGATGGCCGACGGAGGAAACCAAGGAAATCTGAATAACGATAACCAGAGTAACATTAACGTGGTTAATGAGAATCCAAGCATCAATAACAATGGAAATCAAGTGGATAATAGTGCTATCCAACACATAGTAGCACAAGGAATTATAGATGCAATGTCATTTATTCTTCAAACTGCTAAGGGTGCTGATAATAAAAGTAAACATAGCAGTAAACGACCAATTGAACCAGAACACAGCGTGAACAATGGACCAATACTTCAATTGCCTATTCCCAAAAGAAGAAGAACCGTGCCTTACGGTTGTTCATATAAAGAATTCTGGTCTTGTAAACCAATGGAATTCTCGAGCAACGAAGGGGCCATTGCAACCCTACGCTGGATAGAAAAGACTGAGGCAGTCTTAAGGATAAGCAAGTGTGCTGAAGAAGATAAAATATTGTTTGCTTCTAATTTATTTAAGAATTCAGCACTAGAATGGTGGAACACTATCCTCCAATCAAGGGGAAGTGATAGAACCTACAATATGGAATGGGAAGAATTTAAGGACAAGGTAGAAAGGAAATTCTGCCCACCCAATGAGAAGGAACAGATAGCAAACAAATTCCTAAACCTTAGGATGACTGGTGTGGATAGTAAGGGATATACTAAAATATTCTTTGAATATGCTAGAATAGTGCCAACCCTTGCTTCACCAGAACCAATATTAATCTCCCGTTATATTTGGGGATTAATTGGAGAAATAAGACACGTAGTCAAGGCAGCTAGACCTCAAACTATAGAAGAAACTGTAGAACTAGCAAATACCTTGACAGATGAATTAGTCTGTACCCAAGAAGAGGATCAAAGAAGGAACCTAACCCAAAAGCTCACACAAAAATTTTGTTCTGGAAGTTTTAATCGTGGGAAAAATATAGGTTCTACCTCTACACCTTACTGTAGGAATTGCAAAAGAAAGCATTCAGGAAGATGCTCCATATACTGTAACTTTTGCAAAATATCGGGACACAAGGAAGAAGACTGCAGGAAGAAAAACAGCAGGATATGCTACAACTGCGGAGAACAAGGTCACATCAAGCCTAATTGCCCAAAATTAGCTCCAGCTACGAACAACAAGAACACTAAAAATGCTAGAGCATTTGTTCTAACTGCAGATGAAGCCAAGATGATTCCAGATGTCATAGCTGGTACGTTTTTAGTTAATGATATTTTTGCTAAAGTATTATTTGACTGTGGTGCAAACCAAAGTTTTATTAATACATCATTTTGCAAATTTCTAAATCAATCATTAACTAAACTACCACAAGAATGCTTAGTAGAGACAACCAATGGAGAAACTGTTGGAATTTCTGAAATCTTGCAGGGAGCAAGCATAGAAATTTTAAATCAGAAATTTATTGCAAATCTTTATCCCATGAATCTGGCAGGATTCGATGTTGTTTTAGGAATGGATTGGTTAATAGCCAATAAAGCCAGTATTTTATGTGATCAAAAGTCAATTCAAGTAAATTCACCCCAAGGTAAAACGATCACAATTAAAGGAGATAAGCCCTCTAGGTCCACTAAGTTCATTTCTGTAATGAAAACTGCAAGTTATATAAGAAAAGGATCATTAGTGTATTTGATTTCTATAATCACTAACACTAAAGGAAAAGAATTAAAAGATATTCCAGTAGTATCTCAGTTTTCAGATGTATTTCCAGAAGAATTGCCAGGGCAACCTCCAGATAGAGAAGTTGAATTCAGAATTCACCTGCTACCAGGAACATCACCAATTGCCAAAGCACCTTACCGTTTGGCACCTGCAGAAATGCAAGAATTGAAGAAACAATTAGACGAATTGTTGGAGAAAGGATTTATACAGCCAAGTTCGTCGCCATGGGGAGCGCCGATACTGTTTGTTAAAAAGAAGGACGGATCAATGCGTATGTGCATTGACTATCATGAATTAAACAAGGTCACGATTAAGAATCGGTACCCATTACCGAGAATCGATGATCTGTTTGATCAACTGCAAGGAGCTCGATTTTTCTCTAAAATTGATTTAAGGTCAGGATATCATCAGTTAAAGGTACAGGAAGAGGACATTCCTAAAACCGCATTTAGAACGAGGTATGGTCATTATGAATTTACTGTCATGTCATTTGGTTTAACCAATGCCCCAGCTGCATTTATGGACATGATGAACCGAATATGTAAGCCATATTTGGATAAATTCATAATTGTCTTCATAGATGATATTCTAATTTACTCTAAGAGTAAAGAAGATCATGCAAAGCATTTGCACGCACTTTTAAGTTTATTAAGAAAGGAAAAGCTTTACGCTAAATTTTCAAAGTGCGAGTTTTGGTTAGAACAGGTACAATTTCTTGGACACCTAGTCAATCATGAAGGAATTCATGTAGATCCAACAAAAATCGAGGCAATTACTAAATGGAAAACCCCTGAGTCACCAACCGAGATTAGAAGTTTCTTAGGATTGGCCGGTTATTATAGAAGGTTTATTCAAGATTTTTCTAGAATAGCCATTCCTTTAACTAAGTTAACCTGTAAATCTGTTAAGTTTGAATGGGGATTAAAACAAGAAGAAGCCTTTAGAATCCTTAAGCAAAGATTAACCCATACACCTATACTAGCATTACCAGAAGGAACTGAAGACTTTGTAGTCTATTGTGATGCTTCTAAATTAGGTTATGGATGTGTATTGATGCAACGCCAAAAGGTTATAGCTTACGCATCTAGACAACTTAAGAATCATGAAGAGAATTATTCAACCCATGATTTAGAGTTAGGAGCTATAATTTTTGCTCTTAAGATTTGGAGACATTACCTTTATGGTAGTAAGTTTACCATATTCACTGATCATAAGAGTTTAAGGTATGTTTTCAAGCAAAAGGAGTTGAATATGAGACAAAGACGCTGGATGGAGATGCTTAGTGATTATGATTGTGATATCCAGTATCATGAAGGAAGAGCAAATGTAGTGGCAGATGCTTTAAGCCAAAAATATCATGAAAAACCAAAAAGGGTACGTTCTCTTAAATTAAATCTGCAAGTAAATTTAAATGATCAGATAAGAGAAGCACAAGAATCAGTAATCAAGGATGATACTGAAAAATTAAAAGGTATGCTAAAAGAATTGGAACAAGGAATATATGGAATATGGAGATTCCATAAAAAGAGAATGTGGATACCTAAATTAGGAAATCTACGTCATCGTATATTAGAAGAAGCCCATAACTCTAAGTATACGATGCATCCAGGAAATGATAAAATGTACCAGGATTTAAGGAAAAATTTCTGGTGGATAGGAATGAAGAAAGACATAGCAGCCTACGTTTCTAAATGTTTAACCTGTTCACAAGTTAAGGCTGAACACCAGAAACCCTCAGGATTTCTACAACAATTAGAAATGCCAGTGTGGAAATGGGAATTGATAACAATGGATTTTGTTACTAAATTACCCAAAACAAAGAAAGGAAATGATACAATCTGGGTGATTGTAGATAGACTAACCAAGTCAGCTCATTTCTTACCAATGAAAGAAACTGTCAGTATGGAACAATTAGCTAAATTATATGTAAATGAAATTGTTTCTTTACATGGAATTCCTTTATCAATTGTTTCTAATAGAGATAGTCGATTTACCTCTCATTTTTTGTCAAGTTTCCAAAAGGCAATGGGAACCAAGTTAAAATTGAGCACAGCTTATCACCCTCAAACGGATGGACAGAGCGAAAGGACAATTCAGACAATGGAAGATATGCTTAGATCTTGTGTAATTGATTTTGGAGGTAATTGGGACGATCACTTACCTTTAATAGAATTTTCTTATAATAATAGTTATCACACAAGTATCAGTGCTGTACCATTCGAAGCACTTTATGGACGAAAGTGTCGAACCCCAGTCTGTTGGGCAGAAATTGGGGAAAAGCAACTATCTGGACCTGAGATAGTGCAGGAAACAACCGACAAGATTATTCAAGTCAAAGAACGACTGAAAGCAGCACGTGATCGACAAAAGAGTTATGCCGATAACCGATGAAAGCCATTGGAGTTTCAAGTAGGAGATAAAGTATTGTTGAAGGTCTCTCCTTGGAAAGGAGTGGTAAGATTCATCAAAAGAGGAAAGCTAAGTCCCAGGTATATTGGACCTTTTGAGATTATTAGAAAAATAGGACCTGTAGCCTATCAGCTACAACTGCCAGAGGAAATGGCAGGGATACATGATGTGTTTCATGTATCTAATCTCAAGAAGTGTTTAGCTGATGAATCATTGATAGTTCCTCTTAAGGATATAGAGGTAAATAAACAACTCAAGTTTGTAGAAAGACCTCTACTAATTGAAGACAGGAAAGTCAAGAATCTCAAGCATAAGAGATTAGTTCTAGTCAAAGTGAAGTGGGACTCCAAAAGAGGACCAGAGTACACATGGGAGCTTGAATCTGAAATGAAAAGAAAATATCCACACTTATTCCAGTAGATCTCGAGGACGAGCTCTAAAACAAGGTGGGGAGAATGTAACAACCCTCAGTAAAACTGAAACCCTCACTCTAATATATTTTAGAATGTCTCAATATGTCTTGTATTACAACCCGTAAGTGAAAACCAAGCCCGAAATATGTTATAATATATAAAATAAATTAAAAACAAGAAATTATAAGTTGAGGCGGGCCGCGTAGACCCACCCCAACCATTTACGCGGGCGGTATCAAGGTGGATACCGAATTCCTTTGAGTTTCTTTAGTTTAAACGGGCCGCGTAAGACCTCGTTTAAGTTAACGCGGGCCACAAGAGACCTACAACGCTGAGACATCCTGAGCTGACACGTGTCGACATCATGGCGGGTCTAGATCATGACTGGGACAAGCTAGACAGTTGACCAGGGTTGACGCGGGCCGCGTAACCCTTGTCTGTTCTTTACGCGGGCCGCGTGAGGACCAGTTTCAGCACCTATATAAGAAGGCCATCAGTTTTCGTTTTCCGTCGCTCACAATTCATTCTCAATCTCGAATTCCTGAAGTTATAAGCATTATAGTCAAGTATTATACCCCTAATTAGCGAGGTTCTGCTCCGTTGTAAGTATTATAACCCCAGTTTCGTAATAGTTACGCTGCCCGATTGATTTAGGGTTCCGTAACAACTGTCGTGCTTCTGCCCGACGTAGTTGTTGGAATGCCGTCTCGGGGAGGGTATCATTTATATTTTCAAAGGGTTATGATACTAACCAATGTACATTTGTATAAATTATAGATTATTCCCAGGAAACCCTTACGCAAAGTCTAAGATAGCAATGTGAGTTTATCCTCTTTTTGTTAACTTTTTTGTGAACTGTTTTACAGAACCTAAATTATTTTACAATGCGATTAAACGGTGATTGAGTCTTTGTAGTTCTTCAATTACTGCCGGTATGTTGGGGTTTTGTATACAAAATTTATTACTTGCGAGTAGTAAGTCGGAATGACAGTACGTTACCATTGGACAACGAGTTAGCCAATGTGTAATATGACCCGCCAGTCAAGGATTGACAGTACTGAATGACTAATTGTGTAGAAATAAACAATGTGATCGCTCTCAATACTGTGTTAATTGATAAAATGTTTCTTGATTAAACTGGGATTCACTCACCAGTATTTCCCGCTGACAAAATATTTTTAAAACATGTTTCCGGTAACACAATGTGAAAGCCAAGTGGGAAAAAAGCCAGCTCGAGAGCACTGACGGCTTGGAAAATAAGTGGCTATAAAAGTTACCTAATAAACGATGTTTTAAATTCAATAAAATAGGGATTGTCCCTATAAATGTACTGTAATAAGAAACTTGGGTTTTGCCCATGTGTTTATTAATATTAATTTTGAGGGTTTTACTCTGATAAACATTTCCTAACTACGGTCCTGAAGTAAATTTCGCTGCCAAATTAACAAAACCTGATACCACCACCACTGAGCTCGCGTCCGCCCATTCCCGGGACAGATAAGGGATCGGGGGTTGCGACAGTGCATTTCGTTTCGTATAGATAATGTCACCACAGTTTCAACGCGAATACTACTGCAGCCAATTCTAGATCGTGTGTTGGGTAGTTGCTTTCATGTGGTTTAAGCTGCCTTGAGGCATAGGCTATCACCTTACCCTGTTGAATTAAAACAGCTCCCAACCCCTGAAGCGAAGCATCAGTATATACCACCAAGTCTTCTGATCCCTCGGGTAAGGTTAAAACCGGTGTGTTAGACAGTCTACTCTTTAAAGTTTGGAATGATTTATCTTGCTCAGGCCCCCATACAAAATTATCACTTGTCTTTGTCAGTTTGGTCAAGGGTAATGCTATTATGGAAAAATCCTATATAAACCTTTGATAATACCCAGCCAAACCCAAAAAACTTCTTAGTTCACTCGGGTTCTTTGGAGGAACCCAGTTCATTACGGCCTCCACTTTAGTTGGGTCCACCAAGACACCATCCTTATTATTGACATGGCCGAGAAATTGCACTTCTCTAAGCCAGTAGGCACATTTTGAAAACTTTGCGTAAAGCTTTTCCTTTCGAAGAGTTTCTAATACTTCACGCAAATAATTTGCATGTTCGGCTCTATTACGAGACTAAACTAGGATATCGTCTATAAATACTATTACAGACTTATCCAACATGGGCCGGCATACCCTATTCATAAGATCCATGAATGCGGCTGGCGTATTGTTGGTGCAGTATGTATATCGCCTCCGTCAATCAAAACCATAGCAGAAATAGAAGAGATCTAGACTTTATGTTACATGATGTAGTTAAAAGGGCAAGGTGGCAATCTTGTAAATAAGGGGAAATCCCTTATGCCTTGTGCTTATATATAGGAGCTTTAGGGTTCTCATTTAGAACTTTTGGCATTTAGGAGCTTTGAAGATCTAGTTTTAGAGAGAGAAAGTCTAGAGAGAGAAAGGTGATTCATGGTGCTTGTAATCGTTATATTGATCAATAGAATCACGTTTATATTACGATCTTGTGTTCGGTCACGTTCGTGTACGGATTCCGCACGTCACACGTTCGGTTCGCAATCGTTTCGGAGTCTAAAACCGGTCCTAACAAGTGGTATCAGAGCAGGAGCTCGATTGCGAGGATCAAACACACAATTTCGCACCAGAATTCATCAGATTCAGCTAAAAAATCGCATCAGATTTGCTCAATTTATTCTCTTTTTCATCTCCTTCACGTTCTTGACTAAAAATTGCAAAATTAAACGGGTTTTTACGGTCCAAATTAGTTGATTTTTACATATAACATGCAAAATACTGTTTTAAACAATCCTTGAAAGAATCAGACCTTAATTCGACCTAAAACTTGATCAATTTTGACAAAAATCAACCGATATCATGTCAGTTCGTTCGAGATTGTATCAGTTCGTGTGAAAGTAGAGGTCCAGTTCGCACGGATTGAGCATATTTTGTCCAGTTCGCTTCAAAAGGGTTCAATTCGTTTGAAATCTTGCCACTTCGCACGTAGTCAACCTTCACTTCACACCAAATAACATCAATTCGTATGAAATTGACCTCAGTTCGCATGAAGTGATCCCAGTTCGTTTAAAAGTTCATCAGTTCGTTTGAATAGTGTGTTCAGGTCACGTGAAAGGTCCAATTCACTTGAAAGGTTTATCAGTTCGTACGTAGTGACCTCAGTTTGCTTGAAAGGTTTATCAGTTCGTATGAGTTGATCTTATCAGGTCATCAAGTGAACTTCATTGTTTGCGGTCCAATCAAATAACAACATTCAATACATTGTTCAAAGTATGCAAATGGTATCCCATGTGATTATCTTGATTAAATCTCAAGGTGGCCCAATAAAGTTTTGATCTGTGTATAGATTGTCGGCCACTTCAACAACAAATTCATTAATTGTTTTGACATTAATTGTTGACGGACATACTTGAAGTCCATCGGCCCAATATAGTATCTCGAAATCTACGGCCCAATTAAAAGTTGGAGTATAGAGTTAAGACCATTTGAAGCCCATATTTCGTGGCCCATTCGATCTAGTCCATTCAAACAGTGATTCCATCCGAACAACATTATCATTGTACCAAAAAGCCAGAACAAAGTTCGCGAGTCTTTGACACGAGTCCTAGATCAATTCCACTGTCACATACTTTCACATATTCAGTTCATTTTTAAACTGATCATTTATTTGTTTGTCTGATTGCAGGTGATTCAAGATATCAAAGTGCGAATATTAAGAAATTATTTGAAGATGTCAAGCGGTGGTGAAGAATTTTACAACACGTTTTACAATGCTTTTACTTCAGAATCATCCGAAAGAAGATCTGAAACAAGAGATTATTCAAAAGAGATTTCAGATAATTTGAAATACGACAATATATACGGAAACAAACAGAAACCACCGAAATTAACGAATGTTGAAGATTATAACTGGTGGAAAAATTGGTTTGAGGGTTGGGTAAAAGCTTTTGCACCTGAAAGTTGGTTAAAATTAAAACAAGGATATAAAGAACCAACAAAAGAAGGAGGAGAGTTATTAACTGAAGAAGAGTTTACAGAAAAAGAATTAAAACATGTTGTAGCTGAACACAGAATGATTACATTGTTACATCAATCAGTGAGAGAAGATATAATTTCACTACTTGAACATGAGAGAACATCAAAGGGTTTATGGGAAGCTTTAGAAAGAAAATGTACTGGTGGTGAGCTGATTATTAAAAACAAGCGTCGTTATTGAAAAAAGAATTTGATTTGTTTACTTGTATGAAAGGTGAAACTGTTCCACATATGATTGAAAGATTATGTCACCTTAAACTTGAAATGGAGAGAGTTGGTGTGTCAAAAAATAATGAAGAGATCATTGATAAGTTGATAGAAGTTGTTCCAAATGAAGACGATTGGTTATACTATGTCATGATTCTCAAAAACAGCAATGATATGAGCAAGGTGACTCTAGACTGGCTGATTGAGAAACTTGAGGGGCATGATCTAGAAATCAGGAGACAAAACAAAATGGGAAGCCAGCTGTATAATCAAAATGTCGACTTATACTACAGAGGAAACATGTTTGATCAAAAGTCAAAAACGGCATTCAGTGTTGGAAGCTCAAAGGTTTCACCTCAGCAAAGTTCTTCAAGAGATCCGAGTTATCATTCAATTGGTTCAAATTCATCAAATCCAAACATAGTCCATTGTAATATCGCTATAGATCTGAAAAATTCTCAAAATCTGAATGCAGAAGCTGCCAAACAACAAATGGTGTTCTTAGCTTCCGTCCTGGAATCGTACGAAAGTCTGATCGCGGGAAAAGTTGGAAACCCAAAACTGACAAAAGAAGATTATGATCAGATCGATCCAGAGGAGATGGAGCTAATGGATATTAAATGGTGCATGGCTAGCACAATGAGGAGAGCACAACACTTCATGGAGATCACTAGAAGATCGTATTTGGGATCTGCTGATTCGAAATTGGGGTTTGATAAGGCAAAAGTTAGCTGTTTCAAATGCAAACAGAAAGGACACTTCAAAAGAGAGTGTACAAACAGGGAAACTGACGAACCCACGAATCCATTCAGAGATGATTATTACAAGAAAGCAATTTATTATCGCAACAGTGAATCATCAAATGTCAGAAACAGATCGACGAAGGGTCATCAAAGGAAAGATCTAGGGCGATGGCAGTTATTCAAGACGATGAGGGTTATGACTGGAGTCAAATTCTTCCTGAAGAAGATTATGTTGGATCTGCATTTGTAGCCGATGTGGATTATGATAATTGGTGGAGAAGAGATAGTGCGAGATATGAAATTAGAAAATTGAATGAACCATTCAAAGAAGCTCAGAGAGCCAATAGATGGAATGTTAAACTGGAATGTTACATGGATCCACAGGATAATCTAGTGGTTGATCCGTCAAAGGTGGATTTTAATGCAGTAACAAATCTGTTTCTAGATCAGGACACTTATCACACAAGAAGGCTATCTGAAAAAGGGTATGAGGCTGATCTGATGAACAAAATAAAAAGAAATTTTTGAAACAAGTCTGCCAAAGGTGGTAGAAATGAAGAAGAGAAAAGAAGAAGAGTTGAAAAGGCTGGTAGAAGAGGTGAAGATTCTGGCAAAGAATAATGTTGAAGAAGAACAGAAGATGGAAGAAGAAAAGAAAAAAGAAGAAGATCAGAAAGTTGAAACAGAAGAATCATCGGTGCTGAAAGAAACCGAGGTAAATGAATCTTCTGATTTATCAAAAGCTAAAACTGTTGATAAAAATGAAAACAAGTGCAGGAATTGCATAGAAATGTGCAAAGCCTGTACTGAAAAAGATGAAAAAATAAAAACAAAAGATATTGAAACAAATAAACTTGAAAATGTTTTCAAAATAAAATGTAAAGAAATGATTGAAAAAGAAGAAATTTTGAAACAAAAGGTTGAAAATCTGACACAGAAATGTCAAGATTTTGAAAAAGAAAATGAGATTTTGAAAGAAAAGTGTACAACAAAATGTGTTGGTTGTGTTGAAAAAGAAAATAAGTTTCAAGATTTTCAAAAAGAGTATGATAATTTGAAATGGTCAAGTCAGAGAGTACAAGAAGCTTATGATACTTTGAAGAGACAAGTCAAATGTTTTGATGAAAGATTGTCTGAAACTTTAACAACCAAGGAACTTTATGAGAAAAAGTTTAAAGAAAAGCAACTTGAATTAAACAAGTGTGTTGATGAAGTTGCTAATCTCAAACAAGTTCTGGTTGAAAAAGAAAAGATTGTTACAAAACTTTAAAGTTATCATAACTCTTCGTACATTCTTGAACGCATTTTCAACATCACACCAGATGACAAAGATACTGACAAGAATAAAAAAGGTATTGGTTCAGAATATCATCAGGTACCTCCACCATTGAGAAATAAATATACTTTTTATGATGAGGAAAAGTTGGCAAAAGGTCTGAATATCGTTGACCAATTACCTGATAGTATCGATGTGACTTACGCCAAATCTGATGAAGCTGATGATTCAGAGGTGGTAAGTAAGGTTGTTGATAGCGTTTTGAAAGATGAGTCAACCAAAGGTAAGTCTGAATCACATGATGAAAATGAGGGAAATTTTCATGATGACTATATTAAACAGTCAAAATCTGAGAAAGTTGTGAATGATGATTCAAAAGGATTGGTTTATACCATGATTGGATCGGACAAATTATTCTTAGATATTGTATTCCCGATTCAAAATGTGATTTCAGAAAAAATTGATAAAGTGTTTAAACTGGTTGAGATTGAGAAATCAGAAATTTCAAAATTTGTTGGGAAAAACAAGAAAACTTTTTATAACAAGCCTGGTTACAAAAAGAAGAATATGAAAGCAGGGTTGGGTTATAAAAAGAACCAGAATAAAAATAAAAAGTTTGAAAAGAAAAATTTTCAAAAGAAATGAACTTTGTTCACGGGAAAAGTTCGGAAGAAGAGAAAGAACTCCAATTTAGACGACAGTCTAATGAAGAGTTCTATGCTCAGAAAAAGAAACAACAACAGGCTAAAGATGTTTCAAAGAAAACGTGTTTTAAATGTGATCAATTTGGACATGTTGCACGCAAGTGTCCAAACCCAAAGCCTGTTAATGTTGAAAAACAGAAATCTGAGAGTGTGAAACAAAGAACTACCAGATTTGATTCCAAACAAACTTGGAGGTACAACACAAATAAGTTTGCTTCGAATCAAACCTGGAAATAAAACCACACTAGGTTTGATTCAAGACAAACCCGAAATTTTCACACTTCCAGATTCAGAACAACACAAAGTTGGCAAACATCAGTTGATATGACAAAGCCAAATCAATTTTGGAAACCAAAAGTTGTTGTTCAAAGTCAAAATAATCAAAACGAGTCACGATTTTACAAACGAAATGCGACAAAAGGTCAAAACTGGGTGGTTAAGAAACAAGTGACTTCTGTGAATGAAGAAAAAGTCGAAGTCAAAGATAAAAAAGTTTTTGTACAAGATGACAAAGATTTTCCATCATTGAATGAAACTTATTGTGTTGAAATGCCTAAGGTCAAACAGATCTGGGCTAAATTGTTCAAGTAATTAAGTTTTTGTGAATGTGCAGGTGCTCATGAAGTTTGATTGTCAAGGAAGAGAATTGATGAGCAGCCTGGCACTGGAGGAGAAGGCTGCTGAACCCTGGTTTGGTTAAACAGGGAGTTTATCAGTTTCTGTACATAAATACACCATATTTAAAAAAAACTCTAAAAATTGAAAATTTTTAAAAACCAAAAATATGTTTTTATTTTGTCAAAAATTTGAAAAATAAAAAATATGTTTGTTTTTAAATTTGTCAAATATTCAAAAATTCAAAAATATGTTGATTGAATATGCCGAAACCCTCATGGCTGAACAAACATGATTAATTTCACAAGATTGAAAAACGATTTTCAAACTGTAAAAGATCAATGTGTTGTAAATCATGGGGGTAATTACTGCTTTACATGTTATATCTTCTGCAAAACAGAGCATTAGATGCAGAAAATGGATAGCGAGACAAAGCTATCAGCATCGGGTTGTCAAATTTTCTTTAAATGATTTTGAATTTTAGGGGGAGTAAGAAATTTCAGAAAATCAAAAAACATTTGAAAATTTGTAAAAGCTAAAAACATGATAAAATTCAAAAATGAGTTTTTGTGTAAAAAGAGGAAATGATAGTACATCAGTAGACAATCACAGTACGCAAAAGAAATGGAAAGTTAAAATGTGATAAACGGTCTCACTGATGATATGCCAGTAGGTTTTTACACATTTAGTAGATTGATTTCGAGATATAAACCTAAATATCAATACTTGCTTATCTCGTGGGAAACATCTCTCGGATATATGGGTAACCCCCGAAATCTTGTTTGAAAGATTGCCTGTTTCTAAAATACTAGGTCTTTATGCTTAGTGATATCTGGGGTATTATACCTGGACTTCTGATTTTGCGGGAGCAATAGCCTAGTCCTCGTATAATACTTTACGCATGCTTGAAATATAAGCCTCCCCTCAGCATAAAAATTGATAAACTATCGAAAGATGTAAATCAAGTGCTGTTGTAAAGAAGATCCCCAAGGGGGACCCACCTAAAAGTCGAGCCATCATCTCTTTGATTTTGCGGAAACAATAGCCTGAGCTCTCATGGTCTCGCATTAACCCATTTACAGATATCATCTAGGTATACTCACCTGTAAGACTGAATATAGGGAATCTGGATACGAGAGTATATTCTGAGGTGGGACACATGAATAAGTTAAGTCCTTAAAACACTAATTCTCGTATCTCGAAACAATTGAACTTTGTGTGAAAATTTAAGTGGATCAGTATACTGACAATCTAAGTGAATCGTTTAGAACTTAAAGTGTTTTAAAGCTCAACGATACTAGTGATTTGTCATAAACTGATATGATCCTCTGACACGAAATCAAACAAAAATATTGTCTGTAAATATTTCTTTATTACTTTATATTTCAGAAAACTTCAAAAAGATTTTGATTCCACTTTATTTTCGACAACCGATGTCTGAGAGTTGAGTTTCAAAATCTAAGTATGTTGAACGTGTTTCTGAAAATAAAACAAGTTCATTAACTTGAAACTTGTAGTTTTTAATTCAAAAATCAAAAACAGTTTGTGATATCTCCAAGGTCATTAATTTGGACTTGGATGATTTATTGTGAGGGATTTGGATTCTTAATTGTTAAAATCAGATTAAAGAGCTATGTTCCAATCTTGGTCGCTTAAATCGTCAAATCTATGAAGTTTGTTGATAGGGGAAGTGGAAATGTTTTAAAAAGTGCCAGGTTACGGTTCCTGGACAACTGAAAATGCTTTCACTGTAAAAATATTTTAGTATATGTTGAGAGAGCCAGGTCATCAATCCTGGAGATTCAAAATGTTTTTACTTATGAATGTATGAGATTTGCAGATGGTATTCCAGATTACGATCCCGACAACTGAGTCTAAGGGGGAGTCTGAAGACAAGCTTGACGCAAGGGGGAGCTTGTATCCGGAAAGCCAGGTGTCGATCCCAAAAGCACGAAAGCTTGACGAAAGGGGGAGCCTGAAGAAAAGGAGTCTGATCGAAAGGAAGTGCAACGGAAGCCTGAAGACAGATCCACGGGGATTCTGTTCAAGAAAGAGGGAGTCTGCGGTTGCTGATAATATCAAATCTTCAAGAAGACTCAAAAAGAGAGAGAGAGAAAGACAAGACGCTACGAGATTGACTGCGGCAATATCCAAGGGGGAGTCTGTTGGTGCAGTATGTCTATCGCCTCCGTCAATCAAAACCGTAGCAGAAATAGAAGAGATCTAGACTTTATGTTACATGATGTAGTTAAAAGGGCAAGTGGCAATCTTGTAAATAAGGGGAAATCCCTTATGCCTTGTGCCTATATATAGGAGCTTTAGGGTTCTCATTTAGAACTTTTGGCATTTAGGAGCTTTGAAGATCTAGTTCTAGAGAGAGAAAGTCTAGAGAGAGAAAGGTGATTTGTGGTGCTTGTACTCGTCATATTGATCAATAGAATCACATTTATATTACGATCTTGTGTTCGGTCACGTTCGTGTACGGATTCCGCACATCACACGTTCGGTTCGCAATCGTTTCGGAGTCTAAAACCGGTCCTAACACGTATTAGTTAGCCCAAATGACATTACTAAAAACTCGTAATGTCCATATCGTGTTCTAAACGCGGCTTTCACAACATCTTCCTCTCGTACCCGTAGTTGGTGATATCCCGAGCGTAGATCAATTTTCGAAAACCAGCTCGCTCCTTGCAATTGATAAAAAAGATCATCTATTTGAGGTAGAGGATATCTATTTTTCACTGTCAATTTGTTCAACTCTCGATAGTCGATGAACATGTGCATCGAATCATCTTTCTTTTTCACAAAAAGTACTGCGGCTCCCCAAGGTGATACACTCGGGCGTATGAAGCCCCTATCGAGCAATTCTTGTATCTGTGTCATTAGCTCTCGCATTTCAGTGGGAGCTAATCTATAGGGAGCTTTGGCCACTGGTTTGGCGCTCAGGTTAAGTTCAATTCGGAATTCCACCTCTCGCTCGGGTGGTAATCCCGGTAATTCATCCGGAAACACATCCGGATACTCGTTCACAACTTCAACTTCTCCAATTTCAGGCGTCTTTTATCTTGTGTCTACTACGTAGGCCAAAAACGCCTTGCCCTTATTTCTTGCGTACTTAACCGCCTCGACAATCGTACACAATTTTCTCTCTAATTTTCTTTCCCCACGAATACTTACTCGAGCCCCATTAGGTGACAATACATGAATAACTTTCGCCTCGCATCGTATCTCCGCATGATAACGGGATAACCAATCCACTCCCACTACTACTTTAAATTCCCCCAAAACCATAGGAATAAGATCTATTTCAAAGTCTTCATTTTCTATGGTGATCTTACAGTTTTTACAAATTTCACGTAACACATAACTTTTGCTATCCGCTACCTCTACTTCTAAGGGTATAGACATTCGTTCTTTTCTAAAGGAGGGATGGCACGTAAGTTCGTTTGACACAAAAGATCTACTAGCACCGGAATCGAACAACACATTTACGGGTATTAGGTTGACTAAGAAAATACCTAATACGGCATTCGGTAGAACCTTAGCCTCCTCCGTGGTAATTTGAAACATCCTTCCCTGAGCCTTCTGATTTTCATCATTCTTTCCATCTTTTTGCCCCTTTTGTTTAAGCTTCGGACATTCGGCTTTGACGTGACCAGGAGTAAAGCAATTGAAACACGTCCTCACGGGACTAGGGCACTTATAGCAAGGATGCCCTTCCTGACCATAGTTGTAGCATCCCTTCTTCCCCAATAGACATTCTCCAGTATGAAGCTTCCCATAAGTTTTGCACGGAGGAATATTGCTTTTAGATCCTCCTTTGTTTCTATTGTCATGCTGCTTATGTTTCTTGGATGGACTCATAGTTATGGGCTTTTCAGCCGCTCTTTTGTCACACCCCGATATTTCCACGTATTACCGGTGGGCCCGGTGGGGAGTATCGTGACGTAGTTGATATCATCATAGTCAAACAACACAAATTTAAATGCACAGCGGAAGCAAAGGATAAATATATTACAATCCGATATAGAGTAATATCAAAGTATTACAACGGAATGTAAAGGATCCACAGGCGGATCAAATAAAAGATAATAGTTCAACAGATCTTAACATTTAAGCTTGCGAGAATCTTTATTGGTGCTAGGAGTAGCCAGCCTATTCCGATTAGTTCCTGCACTTAGCCTTTTTGGGAAAATACGTCAGTTTACACTGGTAAATACAATTAACTGACTCATTTTGAAAAGGTTTAAGAAAATTGATTTGAATGCATAAGGCACAAAATATTTTATAACTTGGGATAATTATTTATATATAAACTTGTAAAAGAATTACATGTTTCTTATGCGTTCAGTTGCCCGGATTGACGCCGGGTTAAAGCTTAATAGACACACCACATGATATAGTCCCGCGGCGGGTTATTCCTGAAAACCGGCGGTTATACCTTATTATTTATATATGCACTAACGGGTGTACGCCTACACCCGCGTGCTTAGGTCGTGGCCATTTCGTAAAATGATGCCAAGGATATCCGGGACATGGTCATTAACCCCCCAAAGGCTTTAAGCAAACAAAACAATTTAAACGGGATATTTTAATGATTTAACCTTCATACGATTAAAGATTCAATGCCCGACCAAGCGGTCTTTTATATACCATACCCCAAGCCCGTATAGGGAAAATAAGTTAAAAGTATTTACCTGAGCTAAATATAAATTCAATCCCAGCCGCATACCACCAAGCAAGTATAGATAGCTTTTACTAGGCTCCTAAATCTGGAACGAAGGTTTTTAATAACCTCTTAGATTTCTAACGGGTCTTAATTAAGCCTATGCTTAAACCGGTTAGTTTTAAAGGAGGATACGGTTCAAAACGCATGGTTAGGCGAGAACCGGATTAGAATGTGGTTTAGACCCGACAAGCTTGTATACTTGTTTAATAAGGGTAAACTAAACACATTCTGGATTTTGAGATAGAAATGATAAGGTTTGACCCGTTTCGGCCAATTTATGCAAACTAGTTACATAAGCTGATCCGAACGAGAAAGGTGCGTAACGGGTAACCAAAAGAGTCATACACAGGTTTCCTAAGTTAATATGCCTTAAATATGTTTTGATATCAGAAGGATACCTTCCATTATGCTCAAAACGAATTTAAAACCAATTTATGCCCCGCAGGGGTATTTTGGTCATTTTAAAGGTTACAAGAGAGGTTTAGGTCTGATATAATCAGTAAAAATACTTAATTTAATAAAGTTATAATAGTAGGGTATAGCATATATGTGAAATTTACAATTTAAAACCAAACTATGCACCTTAGGGGCATTTTGGTAATTTCGCGTAGGCTTAAAAGGTCAAAACTGAAAATCTGAGTTCAAAGCTTTTGCTTACTGTTAATATATAAAAATTTACTGAAAATATCAGTAGGCATCAAACCTTATATGTTTAAAATAGTTTTAATACATACCATGCGTTAAAAACGCTTAAAAAGGCGATTTTGAGCTATTTCCGGGTTTTTAAAGGAAAGCTGATATTTTTATTATTCCAGAAGGCTCAAAATGTTTTATTTATCATATTAGATCAGTAGAAAAAGGTTTGGTATCAAAAAGATTTGTAAAACTCATTTTATAGCCCAAAAGGGCAAAACCGACAATTACCGAATCAAGCTTAGAACTCTATGTTATGCTCAGCCTAAAATTAAATAAAAATCTTCATAAATCCCAAAATATTATTTTATATCAGTAGGTAAAAAGTTTGGTATCAAAAATTTGGTTTAGATAGGCTTTATGCTAATTATGTCATTTAATTAATAAAAAAGCTTTTCATTTACGCTAATGAGCATAACTCCTAATCTAGACCTCAAACTGATGTCAAATTTTAGAGACAAGTTTATAAATAAGTAATAAAGATTATTGTCCTCTCACATTTTCAAAATTCTCATTTTAGGGTCAAAAGGGCATAACGGTCAATATTTAGGCATTTAACGGAAACATGCATGAACTAGGATTTCTATGGAACCAATTTGTATATCCTCTGAGGGTTATACTAACCTATAATATGGTCCTAATGGAATCCTAAGGCATATCTAAACTAAGCCAAATCGGGTCAGAACTGAAAGTCAAAGCAAAAGTCAACTTTTGCGACTTTCGGTTCGGGGTTCCGAACCGAGCCTAAACTTAGAATTGTCGGGTTGAATCATGCTTAGGCATGTTCAACTAATATTTACCAAGTTATTTAAAGTGGGAAAACTGATTTTATGACTTTTATATTAATAGTTATGAATCTTATTTAAAACTAACCCATTTGACTTTTATTTGACCCGATAATTTAACTAAGTAAACGTGGTAATTAGGAGGTGCCCTTTTGAGGGTTTAACACCTACCTAATTACGGTCACGTAGCCATGTTCATTGGGGACAATGGCTCAACCGTTTAAAAGTCAAAGCGTTTATCAAAACGCTTGACTTTTCGGCTATAAACGCTAAACAAATAAACTAAGCACGAAAGGACACTTACAAAGGGTCCAAGCAAGGAGGTTTGATCCTAAATTCTCAGGTATGAAGAGCAAGGTCTCCAACTTAGAGAATTCAGAAATCAAGTGTGGGTTTGAAGGAGATGAGGTGGGGTATTTATAGGTTTTTTAGAACCGTTAAGATCGTTCATCGATAAACGAGCTTTGATCTGGACTGTACACCTCTTACCCATTGTTTTGGTATACTATGGGCTGCCCAAGGATTGAAAAATACCAAAAACAAGAGCTGGATCAAGCTGGAACAGGCTGTTAACAGCTGTAAACTGATTTTTGCTGATCTGCAGGGATTAGGCGCCCCACGTAAGACCTCAGGGAGGCTTACGCGCCCTGCCTGGGCTGCACAATTCAGCAACAACTTTCAAAAATGACAGAAATGGTCCCTGTGAGCTCATAAGGTCATTTTAGGCATGTTTAAGGCCATTTAACCTCATTTTAAGGCTCCACTATGATGTTTAAATATAGGGGACATGAAACATGTTCAAAAACATGTCGGATGTCAGTTCGTTTGGCCGTACGGTCACGTTGTGCGTCTAATTACGACGAAACACGAACGGACGCTAAAAACGAACCAAACTACTCGATGAAAGGGATTTTATCAATCCAAACACTAAAATAAAATATTTTAGTGCTTACATAAATTTTTGGGTGTCCGGAGATATACAGAACAGAAGATATGCGCGAAAATGCAAATTTGTGCACCTTTTGACACTTTTAGTCCCTGGTGGACTTGAAAGTTTATTTTTTGCGCACCAAACACCTCTAAGCCTATATATAAGCTATATAAAGGATAATTAGGGTATTTTTAACTCATGGTCATATTCCGGAAAGTCCGATACCCTACGAATCGGCATACTTTTGCCGTTTGATGCAAATAGTCCTTTAATTGCGCAAAGTAGCGCGAAATGCTGCTTAATGATATCCAAGCCTTCCATGGCCCATATTGATCATTCCCAAGCATATACATAAATGTTACTACGCTCCCGTTCACTTAAATGCTCACCGAAAGGCGTAGATTCAAAAGTTGACGCTTTAGGTCCCTTTATTGCGCAAACTTGCGCATCTCATCATTTAATATCATCGAAGCCTCATCTAATCCACATTAGGCATTCTTGGAAGTATTATTTATCATCACGATGCTTCGGGTTTGCTAAAAGGTCATTCAGAGGTGTAATTAAACATATTGACACTTTTAGCCCCTCTAACTTGCAAAGTTGCGCGTAACTTTACTTATAGGCATAAAAACCTTAGACGGCCAATCTTTGGCATTCCCGAGAGTATAATCAAATATCATGAAGCTCCCAGTTTTTAAAAGGTCACTCAGAGGTAAGAATTAACATGTTGACGCTTTTAACCCTTCATTGCGCAAACTTTCAATTAATTATGCAAACGGCTACATTCGATCAATAAGTGGCTCATTTGTGAATATAAACATCGTAAGAGGTTATTTAGAAACTTGTTTTAGGTATGCTTATACTTCCAGTCCTTTCATAATCAAAGTTTTCGATTTTTCGAAAAAAATAGTCCCTTAAATTCAACATTTGACTTCATTAGGGTTTATTACACGTGTCAATACATCATTGGACGTGATTTTACGAGGTGTTACATCCTCACCCCCTTAAAAGAAATCTCGACCTCGAGATTTGCTAAAATGCTGGAAGTAGTTTTTGTCGCATAATGGACTTAACTTCTATAATATATCTGGAGCCTCTTCAAGCTCCCAAGTTGACCCTTATAATAGGTACATGTATCCTTTTTGGAGCTTCTTAACCTGTCGATCCTTAATCGATGCAGGTTTCTCATCATATCATAATTCTGCATATCATTATTTGATAATGTTTCTCAACTTATTTGGTGACACGTCCTTAAATCATTAGTGTGTAATGTATTGCGAGCTCCGCCAAGCTTCTTAAATAGGTTTAGTTTATGAGTTATCTGATCTTGATACATTCGATTCCCTCGAATGATTCTATATATATTCAGAGCTTAACTAGCATGATAATTAATAAATTGACACACCCTTCCAGGGTGATATCTTTTGCTGAACCTTATTCCTTAACAAGATCTTAGGAGGTTTGCTATTTTCATTAATCCTTGATTTTCTGCCGAATACTGGCCACTTATAGATGATTATGGATTTGTATGATCTTATTCGTTGTTTCCAATGCAACTTTCAGATCCTGATAATTGGACTTCTCAAAGTCTCGTCCATCAAACGGATGTTTTGATATTTCATCTATACAAGGTCTCCAAAGGAGTCACCTTGATACTTATATAATAACTATTATAGAAAAGCTTATTTTTTTAAGGCGAGATGGTTATTCCAACCACTGCTTGAAACTAATCTTAAGGAATAGCTAATCCTTGCTGTTAGTCGAACAAATCGACGATCCTGGGTAGCTGATGGCAAATTCTTAATTGTTGCCTAATTAGGGTTACATTAATCAATGCATAAGCAAAATGAACCGTCTTTCTTAATTAACTAAACCGAATCCTCAGGATATTGAGTTAGACTATATGAATCCTCTATTTTAAAACTTACTTAATCAGGGTTTCGGTTCCTCCAATGATGGTACTAGCCGTCTTGGAGATTTCATAATAACACAGTCCTAAATGGGATATATAAATCTTAACTCTATTTGCCTCTCAAGAGGTAAACAGGGTAATCTTAGGAGAAAAAAAAATCAAGATGCAAGGAGGTTACAGAGATTTCCCAAATCTCAGGCTTCAGTTCATCAATCATATTCTATGTCAGATAAGTGACACATTTACTTTACGAGTCCATGAATTCCTTAATCAAAGACATTTACTTGGACAATTCCATTCAGGATATCTTCTTTGAATGCCATTAGCTGACTTTTAGTACCATATGACCATTAGAATATCCTTGCGGTTCCATGCATTAAACCTCCATACTGATCAGTCATGGAAGCAATATATGGAACTTATTAAGATACATCAATCCTCATATGGCGCTTTTATCATACTGTCTGGTTTTCGCAATCGATAGAGATTTAAGAGATATCAACTATATATGCTGATGCACTTCCTCTAGAGAGGGAATACTTCTAAAATTCTATGCCAGAAGGCTTCTGACAGGAACAGAAGAAATGGTTCTTATGATTTCGCCTTTAAGTTTCACCTTACTCTTAATTTCTGGGGTTCTTACGGGAGAATTTCTAAAAGTTTGCTAGGCTTATGGTCTTATGAGTGACTAAGCAGCATCTACAACCAAACGTAACTCCTAGCAATAAAATCACAATAAAGGATTTATCTGGTGTCATTATTAATGTGAATTGCCTCTAACCATATATCAGGAGGGTTAAACGCCTCCATTCTTAATCATTTTCAACTTAACTGTAAAATCTTTGACAAATTTTAGGGCAGTCTTAGCTTTGACTGGTTATTTCTTAATCTATAAAACGTGAATAGCTGAGGTAGATCCATTATGGATTTATAATAAGCAGACTTGAATTCTTAATGTGCCCTCTTAATACCGATGCTAACCACCATCAATTGTTTTCATTAAGCTTAGATTCTTGGGTAGGCTGAATAGCGTACTATCTCAGTCAATGAATTAAAATTTGTCACATACTGTTGACAGTCTAATACTTTTATGGTGAGGGTCAGAAAATTTTTATTCCATCTTTTTCCATTTCCCAAAGCGGGTAATAGGTTTTTCTAATAAGGTCCTTAAAACTTGAACCATCCTATAATGTATAAGAGGACCTTTCTTGTGGACTTCATTAATATCCTCACTAATTAAGGGTATTGCCATCGAATGACTGTGATGCATACTTCACTGTGTGCTTTCCAGCATAACCGCTGATACACCTAATGGTTTCTACCTCATCCAATAATTTCCTGAAATCGATGGCCCCTTTTTACTATTGAAGTCTCTTGACTTCCAAGAGATGAAGTACTTTTAAGTACATCCTAAAAGAATGGGCTCCTTGCCATATATGATTTTGTTTGGGTTATTCTTCGCATTTGAAGTATGAATAAAGCTCTTCTCATGAGCAGCGACATGTGTTTTAGAGCGAGCAGCATTTGGCTCCTTGAACCTTTTCATGACTTTTCTCATAGCCTTCCTAACAGCTGCGTTAATTACAGTTTTGGAGATTAACTCCATTAACATTGAGGTTCACATTGGATGCACCATTAACATTTGTCGCATCTCCAGCATCGCGACAGTTGTTTGTCTCTTCTGAGTTTTCCATACTCGAATCTTTGGTATTAAATACCATATTCAACAAGTGCTTAGGCAATCCATACCCAGTGTCTCCTTGAATTGTCAAAGGCTCACCAAAAGGAGTCTTGATAACTACTTGCTTCTTATCACACACAATATGGGCTCGATTTTTAGGATGACTAATTCATTCCTATCACTATATCGAGTCCCTCTTATTTTAATGGAAACAAGGACAGCGGAAGGAATGATTCCTAATGGATATAAAACATCCATCTAATATTGCTGAAGCAGTCTCTGAGGTACTATCGGCAAATTCTACTTTATACTTAACGCTTAGAGTTTTAACAGGCATATTTAGTAATTTACAAAATTCATTTTCTACGAAAGACTTATCTGAACCTGAATCAAATAATACTCTAGCATGAGCATTATTGATATAGAAAGTACCTGTTGTGGCATTGTCATCCTGAATAGCCTCTTGAGCATTCATTTGAGAGTCCCCAGCTTTGGTCTTCTCAGCCTCCCCAGGCTTTTTGGTTTTATTTGGGCAATTTGTCTTGATGTGCCCTATTTCATTGCAACCATAGCAGGTTGCGTCCTTTATGTCTTGGCACTCCAAAGTTTTGTGCCCTTCTTTATTACAGATCCCACAAGGCCTAGCTTGTGACTCTAAAGTGCATTTCCCTTTAGTTGCCTTCTTTGGGCAGTGGGTCTTTACGTGCCCCTTCTCGCCACAACCATAGCATGTGGCGTCCTTCAAGTCCTTGCATTCATGGGTCTTGTGATCCATTTCTTTACAGATGACACATCCCCTGGTCTGCTCATAGAAACACTTTCCGAAGTGCTTCTTCCCACAGGTTTTACATTTGGGTTTTGCCTGCTTTGGCTTGGACTGGTTATAGCTTGAACCGGTCTTACCCTTTTTGAATCCCTTATTCAGGGTATTATCGCACTTTCGCTTATGATCCTTTAACGCTCGGTCCACGGCCTTGTTAACGGCTGTATCCAACATAGCCTGTAACTCGGTGCCCGTTAAGTTCAGTCTTGCATTATCATTCTGATCAGCTGGATGATTGTGAGCTTCAGATGAGTCGGCCATGGTGAAGCTTTGAAGGCTACAAACCAAGTAGTAATAATTGGTTTAATTATATGGTGAATTGTCGAATTTGATGATTAAATAGCCATGGTACAAATAAACCATATAGGCGAATAGATAGTATTAAATTTATTTGATTATGTTTTGCCTAGCTTTTTAAATAATCCATCTTTGGCATTGAAACGGAATATAATCCGTCATATTTATTAGACAGGGGACATAAGTCACAACTGTCAATGTCGTACTGACATTTTATATATAGTACAAGGGCTTTTTCCAAAGGATTTTTTGATGGCATAGATGCCTTGTCACTAGGGAAATTTTAAAACATAATCAATGATTCCTTTGGATCGAAAAATTTCATAGTTCATTGTCTTGACAAGAAGTTATGAAATAAAACTATCTTTTTCATGTATACATCTTTGCCCGAAGGTATTCATCCTAATGGATGTTTTGATGTGTACATCATGTTCGACGTTTATTAACCATGATTCCTATTGATCATTTAGGCTAAATAAGGGGTTTGGAAATTCCTAATATAAAGATGACAAGTGTGATTCTATCGCATCACTGTTGTCGGGAGTGTTAACATGTTTTCAGATGTTAACAAGGATTCGAATCTCTTTTTAAACAGGTTTTACTATCGTAGCCAGGTCTTTAATGACATTCAAGCTAGGTTATACCTTTTAAGATTCTTTCTAATATGTATACTGGCAGGAAAGGAATGATATTTATTTTATTCAGGATTTCCATTATAATTATCCTAAACTTAATTAAAATATAACTATGGCACAAGAGGCCAAGTCACAAGGGCAACTTTAAATTATAAACCATGATTTTGTAGAATCAAGGTATTTAGGCTTGAACGTTGTTCATGCCTTTTCTTGACAGGGAGTTGTAGGCAACGACTGTATTTTGTCTTATATGACAATGAATATGGCCCGTAAGCATTATATCCCTGATGGATGCTTAATTTACAAAATAAGAAAGGATTTCAGGAGGATCCAGTATAAGGATGATTTATGCGATTCTGTCGAATCACATCTGCCAGGAATGTTAACATGTTTACAGATGATAACATGTATTTGAATCTTTTGAATAGGTTCTACCATCTTGGCCTTGTCTGAAATGACATATAGGCTGGGTTTACCTTTAAGGTTCTTTTAATATTTAACGCAGAGCAATCCTAAATTAAGATGTTAATAGGGATCTGAATCTAATTGAGGAACTGCCATTTTGGCCCTGTCTTATAATGACACATGGGCTAGGTCTTGTCCTTTTTAGATTTTGCCATTTTATTATAATGGTAGATCTCATAAAAGGGAATGTTATTATTATGTTCATATATAATGATATAAGTAAAATTTAGATAACACATTCCAATGATTCCAAAGGAGGTACAGAATTGCCCTAAACGGGACTTGAAAGAAAAGATCTTGTCCATGAAGGGACTGAAAGATAAGTATGCCCTTATAAGGACTTACTAAGGAAACGAACTTTAGCAAAAGGAGTTTCTTCTTCATTTTATTTCCGAATGTTTTCTCCTTGGTTGCACGTTAATCCTAGTCGCAGTACGAATCTCGGCCTTTGCTAGGCTTCGAATGGGGAGAATTTCTATTACGGCATCTTTGCTTGGCGACAAATTAAAATATATAGAATTGAAAGCAATAATTCTCCGAATAGAGATGAAAGTATTCCTATGTTAAGTCTAGACTCAGAAGGTCAAGGAATGTGCTACTGTGTCATTGAGATTAAACACAAAAGGTTAGTGTTTAATTCACTCAATGTTGGCTCTGATACCAACCTGTCACACCCCGATATTTCCACGTATTACCGGTGGGCCTGGTGGGGAGTATCGTGACGTAGTTGATATCATCATAGTCAAACAACACAAATTTAAATGCACAGCGGAAGCAAAGGATAAATATATTACAATCCGATATAGAGTAATATCAAAGTATTACAACGGAATGTAATGGATCCACAGGCGGATCAAATAAAATATAATAGTTCAGCAGATCTTAACATCTAAGCTTGCGATACTCTTTATTGATGCTAGGAGTAGCCAGCCTATTCCGATTAGTACCTGAACTTAGCCTTTTTGGGAAAATACGTCAGTTTACACTGGTAAATACAATTAACTGACTCATTTTGAAAAGGTTTAAGAAAATTGATTTGAATGCACAAGGCACAAAATATTTTATAACTTGGGATAATTATTTATATATAAACTTGTAAAAGAATTACATGTTTCTAATGCGTTCAGTAGCCCGGATTGACGCCGGGTTAAAGCTTAATAGACACACCACATGATATAGTCTCGCGGCGGGTTATTCCCGAAACCGGCGGTTATACCTTATTATTTATATATGCACTAACGGGTGTACGCCTACACCCGCGTGCTTAGGTCGTGGCCATTTCGTAAAATGATGGCAAAGATATCCGGGAAATGGTCATTAACCCCCCAAAGGCTTTAAGCAAACAAAACAATTTAAATGGGATATTTTAATTATTTAACCTTCATACGATTAAAGATTCAATACCCGACCAAGCGGTGTTTTACATACCGTACCCCAAGCCCGTATAGGGAAAATAAGTTAAAAGTATTTACCTGAGCTAAATATAAATTCAATCCCAGCCGCATACCACCAAGCAAGTACAGATAGCTTTTACTGGGCTCCTAAATCTGGAACGAAGGTTTTTAATAACCTATTAGATTCCTAACGGGTCTTAATTAAGCCTATGCTTAGACCGGTTAGTTTTAAAGGATGATACGGTTCAAAACGCATGGTTAGGCGAGAACCGGATTAGAATGTGGTTTAGACCCGACAAGCTTGTATACTTGTTTAATAAGGGTAAACTAAACACATTCTGGATTTTGAGATAGAAATGATAAGGTTTGACCCGTTTCGGCCAATTTATGCATACTAGTTACATAAGCCGATCCGAACGCGAAAGGTGCGTAACGGGTAACCAAAAGAGTCATACACAGGTTTCCTAAGTTAATATGCCTTAAATATGTTTTAATATCAGTAGGATACCTTCCATTATGCCCAAAAAGAATTTAAAACCAATTTATGCCCTGTAGGGGTATTTTGGTCATTTTAAAGGTTACAAGAGAGGTTTAGGTCTGATATAATCAGTAAAAATAATTAATTTAATAAAGTTATAATAGTAGGGTATAGCATATATGTGAAATTTACTATTTAAAACCAAACTATGCACCTTAGAGGCATTTTGGTAATTTCACATAGGCTTAAAAGGACAAAACTGAAAATCTGAGTTCAAAACTTTTGCTTACTGTTAATATATAAAAAATTACTGAAAATATCAGTAGGCATCAAACCTTATATGTTTAAAATAGTTTTAATACATACCATGCGTTAAAAACGCTTAAAAAGGCGATTTTGAGCTATTTCCGGGGGTTTAAAGGAAAGCTGATATTTTTATTATTCCAGAAGGCTCAAAATGTTTTATTTATCATATTAGATCAGTAGAAAAAGGTTTGGTATCAAAAAGATTTGTAAAACTCATTTTATAGCCCAAAAGGGCAAAACCGACAATTACGGAATCAAGCTTAGAACTCTATGTTATGCTCAGCTTAAAATTAAATAAAAATCCTAAAAAATCCCAAAATATTATTTTATATCAGTAGGTAAAAAGTTTGGTATAAAAAATTTGGTTTAGATAGGCTTTATGCTAATTATGCCGTTTAATTAATAAAAAGCTTTTCATTTACGCTAATGAGCATAACTCCTAATCTAGACCTCAAACTGATGTCAAATTTTAGGGGCAAGTTTATAAATCAGTAATAAAGATTATTGTCCTCTCATATTTTCAAAATTCTCGTTTTAGGGTCAAAAGGACATAACGGTCAATATTTAGGCATTTAACGGAAACATGCATGAACTAGGATTTCTATGGAACCAAGTTGTATAACCTCTGAGGGTTATACTAACCTATAATATGGTCCTAATGGAATCCTAAGGCATATCTAAACTAAGCCAAATCGGGTCAGAACTGAAAGTCAAAGCAAAAGTCAACTTTTGCGACTTTCGGTTCCGAACCGAGCCTAAACTTAGAATTGTCGGGTTGAATCATGCTTAGGCATGTTCAACTAATATTTACCAAGTTATTTAAAGTGGGAAAACTAATTTTATGGCTTTTATATTAATAGTTATGAATCTTATTTAAAACTAACCCATTTGACTTTTATTTGACCCGACAATTTAACTAAGTAAACGTGGTAATTAGGAGGTGCCCTTTTGAGGGTTTATGTAAGTCCCGTTAAACGGATCTTTCAATGATATCAAACAACACCAAGTTTGTGCGGAATCCAAACTTGATGTGATTCAAGAATAAACCGAAGAAATATGAAACTACAAACCGAATATGAAGAACACACCGAATCACTTTCAACACTTGCACACAATTCTATTACTATCAAAGTAAAATCGTCTAGTACAAGTGCTCACAACCAAATCGCCTCCCACTCTCTGTTTCTCTAGAATTTCTGTCACTGAGGCTTCAAAGGTTCCAACCCTAAAACAAGTTAATAACTTATTTATATACATAGACAAGCCCATTTCCCACATGGGCTCCCCTTGGGCCTGCTTGGCCCACATGGCCTATAGCTTGGCCCAAGTGACCTCTAAAGGTCTAAAACCTAATATAAACTAACCCAGCACGGCCCAGTTCATAACCATAACCCGTTGTGTTAATTTGATGCGTCAGTCTCACACTTTAGGGCCTAACAATCTCCCCCTAGACTGATGCCATCAAATTGTCTTCATAGCATGAATTCAGCAACGTCTTCAACGAAGTCTATGGTTGTCTCTATGCTGCAGATGTTGTGGAAGTTCTTGACTTCTGAACTCTCAGCACTGGGTCTCTTTCTTCAGCTCTTGTGGTTAGCTTCATATCAGGATCTCGATCAGCTTTGCTTGAAATATCTTTGTCAAAAAGAATGTGAGAGGAGGATTCTCAGCAGCTCTTTTCTTCTTCAGTCTTTGTCTTTCAAGCAGGTTCACGGTACTTCTTCAAATGCACTATCACTGTCAGACGGCAATTCGTATCCGATTCTTCTGACTCAGGTACATCTTGTTGTTGTGCTGCTTCAGGCTTCTTCAGCAACTAACAGCATCTCAGTCTTCATCAACCCCTTTTCTTGATTGAAATCAAGTTCTGCACATTCTCACAAACTCATAAGCAAACATTTCTTATGCAACAGGGAGAGTACCATATGAACACTAGGTACAACCAAGTACTTATACTCAGATTTCACAATTTAAATTCTTTCAACTTTTGATGATCAGTCAAATCTTCAAGAACGATTATATTTTTATTTTTTTTAAGAAAACAAATAAACACTCTATTTTTGGATTTTTGGTTTTATAGAAAAACAAGACACTATTTTTTGTATTTTTGAATTTTTTCTATTTTTTTTAATTTTTTTTTTAGATTTTAAGAGCAAGAAACAAATAAGAACTCAAAATATAAACAACAACCATAATATACAATTACAATTGCAATGGGATCAAAATTCGTTCTCAGGCAGACTAAGGAACACTTTTCAGTACGAGCCTAATCAAACTAGTCTATGCGATTGCCAATATGTTTGTCCACTTAAACTTTAACGCTCAACTTTCAATTTTTTAACTTCGTGATATGATTTAGGTAATATTATACTATTATACCCGTGTGTCCCATTCCAAGGCATACCCCCGCGATCAAGGTAAGCACAACGATTCATCGTAGCAGGTGAGTATACTGATGTCATCCTTTAAGATATCCTGACTGTATCTAGGTCTGCATATAATCTGTTTTATCATGTTTTGATTTCTTAACAATGAACACCCAAATAAATACTAATCAAATCCTGGAAATATAAACAGCACACTCTATCATGCAAGTATCTTCCCTACCACATATTTCACAAGTCCAATCCAGATTTCTGAAATCTTAACTGGGAATAGGTTGAGAAGAGAACAGAATAGATCTTTTGCAGAGATGGTATAATATACAGATCAAATGAGTTTTTCTCAGTTTGATATAGGTTTCTTGGGTTTCTTTTGGGCACTTGAGGGCCTTTTTCGGGTGTATTAGATCTATAGCGCGACAACGTACAGCTAGGTCAGCATGTATTTGGATGCAGCAGAAGCTGTCGTTGCCTAGCACCTCCAGGTCAGCATATATCTGGATGCAGCAGAGGAGGTACACGACTTTTTTCAGAGAAGATTTCAGAATCGGATCAAAATTGTGTGTATCGGGACAACATACAGACATTCAAATAGAAATGAGCTAATTCCAAGTGACTTTCTTTCCTGGGTTCATGTACAATATTAGTTCTGAACAGAAGGACAGCCAAGATATCCCCGGATGATTCAACAATATAAAGACCCGAAACCTCAGATGTTGGCTATCTATCAACGCAAGATTTAAGACCATAAAATCATACGCCATTGGTATGTTACCCACATGATACATAGTTCGTTATGTTTATATCACTTAGTATCTTTTATCATTTTGAGCGTCAAGCCTATCGACATATCACAGTAGATCCTAGTCTTTTCAGCTATGGCACCTTACATGTGTTAGTCAAGCCGTTTAACACAAACATTTATTTCACTTCCCATATCATGCAATTTTTCTTTTTTTCCTTTTTCATTTTTCAAATGTTTTTGTATTTTTCTCATTTTCTCCCCCTAAAACAATACATATTTACAGCAAACTCTTTTTGTATTTTCTGAGTTTTCTCCTCCTAAACTCTATATCTATCTATATGTTCCTCTCCCCCCTAAATTTGTGCATAAATCTTGTATTTTTGTGCAAATTTACCATTTACTAGAGAAAGAACACTTTATATACAAAATAATGAACTAAGAAAGAGAAAAAAATTTATATATTTTTTTAACCGTTCTGTCATCAGATTGAAGACTAATCAATATTCAAATCAAAGTACTGAATTTAAATGGTACCTTTTGCTGATCTTATCTTACTTCTCTAATCTCCTCCAAAGGAAACATATCATCTGAAAAAAATTTTGAACTTTTTGCAACAGTGAAATGTTACCCGTTTTTATCTCTGGAACAACCGCTATCAACATTCCAGAGATTGTCAACAGCTCCTCCTTGGTTGTTCCTGAAAAATAAGGAGATTAGTAAGACATGGGTACCCAGGCCATCGTGGTCCTGGGATTTCCTGAAGCATCAAAATAAGACACTTCCTTTAAACATAAGTCCCCTTTAATTTCAAGGATTGGAGACATTGCTGCTTTGGATTTGGGTTTCCAAATCTGTTTCGGTTTAACAAACATGTTTGTTGCCTTCGGTTGAGCAACTTTAGCTGATTCAGGCTTGTTAGTTTTAGAAAAACGTTTTTGTTCTTGAACAGCCTTGCATTTGTTTTTAGCAGCATTCCAATCCCCATCAGAAGGTTTAACCTTGGGATTCACATTCTTCATTGCCTTAGGTGATGAAACCTTCATTGGCTTAGAATGGTAGTTATCCTTAGGTGTAACCCTCTGATTTTGAGCATAATAAGGTTCATGGGAATGATTTGTGCAGTTCCGAGCAATGTAACCAGCAATGCCGCAATTGAAGCATGTTTGTCTCTTCACGTAGAAAGCATTCTGATCAGTTGGATTTGCTCTTGCAGACCCTGAAAGATGAACTGGTCCTTTTTGTGCTTGTTTTCCCTGCACATTTCTTGCAAACGAGGATGAATTTGGATGTCTATACTTATCGTTTGCTGGGGCCTTCTGTGGTGGAGATTTCTTTTGATTCTTCTTGTTTTGTTTAGACTGCAAGTCTTGTTCAGAAATCTCACCAGTCTTTCCGAAAGCTTTGTTAGCACAGTCAAATGCATATTTCTCACATTTGCCATTACTTACTGGCTTAACAAAAGCATTTTTCACGTCACGGGTCTTTTGAGGACTATTCCTACCCGTTGAGGACTGTGGAGAGCCTGCTTGTCTTTGATGTTTAGGCTTCTTCTTTTCGCGTCCTTTACCTGCTCGCTTTGGCTCTTGTTGCTTTATCTGAACCTTTTCATTACTAACAGAAGGTTCAGATTGTTCAGCTTGCGCACTTTGAGCCTTGTTCACGTCAATCTTCACTTCTTCCTTCAAGTCTTCAGCTTTGACAGAATCGGAGAATTCTGGTTTACCAGATGAAACACTTGAAACTTCAGTAGAAACCTCAGCTGAAACATTGGACGAATTATCAGCACAAGATGGTTCTGCACTTGACACCCTTGAGATGAATTCACTAGAATCAACTGATTCCAATTTCTCAGAATTAGCTGCTTCAGATGATTCACATTTGGAATCAGATGGTTCAGCTGGCTCATTCGTTTCATTTGCCGATTCAGTCTCTGTTACACAAGCATCAACGTTTTCGCCCAAATCATCAGGCCTGAAATTAATCACAGAGCGAAAAACTGACTTAAAAATATCAAACGTTGCAATAGAGTCTAAATTAAGTTCATTTATTAAATTTTCAGAAGAATGAGACTCTGATGCTTGTTCATCCCCAACCATTTTTTCAACCATTACTTCAACTACTTCATCTGCACATGTAGATGAAGCATTAGGATCAATTGAACCCCTAGCAACAAAATTTATTGGAGGAGTCGCTCGTTTATCAACAGGTCTGCTATTGATTGATGACTTATCAGTTTTAGGACCATAAGTCATTTTACTTTCATTCATCAGCTCCTCCTCAGTCATAGGTAAATATGTATAATTGTCATTATAAGGAGGAGGAGCCTGATTAAAACCCAAACCACGCCCTTTATTTTCCTTGTATGCGAGCTGTTGATCACACAAGTTTTTGACTAATTTGCTGGAAGAATCAAATTTCTTAATATTAAGCTCATTTATTTGATATCTATCTCTGATATCTTCCAGTTCCTTAGTCACAGCGCACAGTTTCTCCTGAACATATAAGAGTTGAGATGATTTCACACTTACATCATCCTTGAGTTTGATGATGTCTTTTCGCTGAGCTTCAATCTTTTCTTTATAAAGTTTTTTGTTTTTTGATAAAGTAAAGTTTTTATTTTTGATATCTTGATAATCTTGAATTAGCTCAGCGTTGTGTAATCTATAAACTTCAACTCTTTCTCTACACTCAGGAGTACAAAAAGCAGAAAGTATCTCTTCACGAGTAATTTCTTGAGCCGCAGGTTTGTGAAACACAAATGCCATAATTTCAGTGGGTGGTTGATACTTTTGTTCTTCTCCTCAAAACACAAACCAAACAAGAACCTGTGTAATCGCTAACTCAATCCCTTTGCACGTAATCGAACCAGCTTCCTGAACCGCACCTCAAAACCATGTCAAAACTTACTCCCAAAACAAACAAACTCCTTTTTTTTTTTTAAGAAAACCTAATATAATTATTATTATTACTATTATTATTAATATATTAATATATTATAATTAATGATTATGTAATGATAACATTATGATTATGATTATTATATTATAAAATAAATCCTAATAAAATCATAATGGGTCATGCTAATTGCACACGGCCAAAATTATTTTCACACCTCAAAGCGCCGCGCTTTGGCCATAGCGCGGCGCTATGGTCGACAAAAGGTGCTTCGATTGACGTTTGAGACATTCGCTACTGTTTGAGAGACATAAAGCTGATTATGATGTTTTGTCGTTAACCCTAAGCGCCGCGCTTTGGCCATAGCGCGGCGCTTCGACCCCAAATTTCACCCATTTTACCTTTTAAAAGCAACCTCTGAGACAGACACTTCGATATACATTTTCATTCACAGACACTTCGATATACATTTTCATTCATTTCAGATCAAAGGTCTGCATTGCCTTTATTCCCCATCCGTTGTGTTTCTTCAAAATAACGCGCGGTTTTGCTGTATTAGTTACATCTCTTGAAAAAACGATGTCGTGGTTAAACAACTATATTTTCGGTCAATATTCTGACGAGACAGTTGTTCCTGATTCTTACGATGGGACCGCTATTTCTGACTCGTATGAGAAACCGGTCTCGTCCAACTTGATGGAGGCAGAGGTTGTATCTGGCATTCGTTATCGTGATAACACGGTGACGCTGGATTTGAATACCCCTGTGGAGGACCCTTACGCACAACAAGGTTATTCGAATTTCGGTTACGGTGGCGAGTACAGCTTTGTACAGCAGGAGTGTGGTCCAAACGACAGTTACGGTTGTCAACAGAGCTTACAAGGTTATTCGAATTTCGGTTACGGTGGCGAGCACAACTTTGAACATCAAGTATATTCGGACCTCGGTGACGATGGTGAGCCGGGGGATGTGTCCGTTGACGAGGAAGGCTGTTACCCGGTTACGTTTTCGTTTGATACGACGCAGACCTTTTCGTCACGTAAAGAGTTGGTGCGTTGGGTACAAGACACGGCAAAAGACAACGGTTACCTCATTGTGACTAAGAGGTCGAATAAAAGAGGAGAGAATTACAAGATTTGGTTTCAATGTACTTTTGGTGGGGAGCATAAGAGTATAGCTACACAGAGGAAAACGGGTAGCAAGAAAATAGGCTGCCCGTTCGAGATGATCGGGTTTTCGGAATCATCCGGAAGTGTTTGGAGGATCGAGGTGACGAAGGCGAAGCATAACCACACTCCTATTGAAAACTTAGAGGGTCACGCGTATGCGAGAAGGCTTTCTTCGGAGGATACAAAACTGGTTAAGGAGCTGGCAGAGCAAGACATTCCCAACCAAAGTATCTGGCGAACGCTGACAAAAAACAATCCGGCTAGAAAGCTTATTCTGAAAGATATACACAATGCTGTTCAGAAGATCAACGCCGAAAAAAATGTCGGTAAGTCTCCGATGCAAAAACTTGAAAGCATTCTTCTCGAAAAAAATTACACTTATTACATGCGCACGAATGAGATATTAAACGAAGTTGAAGATGTCTTCTTTGTTCACGAAAGATCATTCAATATGTGGTGTGCCTTCCCGCATGTGCTAATGATTGACGCCACCTACAAAACGAACATGTACAACCTGCCATTTGTTCAGGTCGTAGGCATGACGTCGACAAACAAATCGTTTATGGCTGCTTGTGCGGTAATTTCCGCTGAGAAGTCAGAGAACTATCTATGGGTGTTGCAGAGGATCCAGTCTATGCTGGTAGGATGTATGGAACCGTGCGTGATTTTAACAGACAGGGATTTTGCGCTAATGAACGCGTGTGAACAAGTTTTTCCAAAAGCGCATAAGTATCTTTGTCGGTTCCATATTCAACAAAATATTAATAAGAACAGCAAGAAGAAATTCTCTGACAAGGATTGGAAAGAATTCGTACGTAGTTTTTGGTTATTGTGCGAGTCTACGACCGAGGAAATATACAGGTATAACTTGGAAAACCTTGAAGCACAGCTGAAAGAAGATGACCGTGAACGTAGGTATTTCTTACATAATTATGTTCAAATTTTATATAATAACAAAAACTGACTATTTACGTTTTTTTTTAATTTTAGAGGTTTTTGATTATATGAAGAAATCCTGGTTGGATCCGTACCGTGAAAAGTTTGTATCATGCTGGATTAACAAAACTATCAACTTTCACCAAACTACGACCAACAGGGTTGAGGGCATGCATGCAACACTAAAAAGTCACTTTCCAAGTCATCGCAACACACTGGATAAACTTGTACTGTATGTTGATCATGTTGTTGATAGACAATACACCGAGATTAGTAGTAGCTTTGAAACAAGCCTCCGAAAAGTGATGACGCACCACAAGAAGCAGCCCATGCTTGCATATATTCTCAGAAAGGTTTCAATATATGCGATTGAGCTTTTGAGTAGGGAACTAAAACGTAAGGAAGACGGGTTGAGAGCCTACGGTGCAAGCTGTGGTTGCCAAAGCGCCCCGCTATGGCCAAAGCGGGGCGCTTTGAGTGTGCAAAAAGATAAAGGCCGTGTGCGAATAGACCAGGCCAATCAGAATTCTAAAGGTCCAATCTGCTTATTCTTTTTCTTTTCAATATATTAATATATTATAATTAATGATTATGTAATGATAACATTATGATTATGATTATTATATTGTAAAATAAATCCTAATAAAATCAGAATTCTAAAGGTCCAATCTGCTTATTCTTTTTCTTTTCTTTACTCGGCAATGACAGTTGTCGCAAAAGTGTCACAAAAAAAATTCTTGTGCTTCTTCCTCGTTTAACCCGTACCAAAACCCTAATATTCAAAAGTTTAACCGCCAAACTTTCTTTTCTCTATTTCAATATGTGCTGCAAGTTTAAAATGGACAACTAATGAATGGTGATAGACGGAGAAGATAACCGGAGGTCGTCGGGAGTTAAACGGAGGTGGTTGCCGGAGATATGATGGCCGGTGAATGGTGAGGTGGTGGACGACGATGACCAGAGATGATGGAAGTGATATGTACCAATCGGATTTGGGATAAATAATCCGTTGAGTGGATCAAACTCAAAAGAAAATAGCAAGAAATAGACTTTGAGATAACTCTCTAATATTTTTCATTCATAAAAACAACCCAACTACAAACGAAAATTATAAATAGTGACAAGACTCAAACTACCCACTACTCCTTAACCCATGTTCTACTAAAATAGTGCAGAAGTTACTAACCACTTTGACTTGACTCTTTCTTAACAAGGAAACAAAATAACTAGTAAAACAAATATTATACAAAAGTAAATAATGCAAGTCCACATAAAGTAAAACTTCTGATGCATATTATTGTCACCCAAGGAAATGAGCACATAACAATCCCTCCCGCATGAAAAATCCTTGTCCTCAAGGATAAAAATGGAAAGAGACTTGGAGTTGCGCCAAGGAGGACGCCAGTCGACGATCCTTCCCGTGTCCTTCGGCCGAGGCTTGGTGAAATACCACGGAGGCCGCCACTCAACTCTATCGGTAGCATTCGGAGTAGTTTTCGTGAAGCGCCACGATGGACACCACTCGCGTTTCTTGGCCACATCGATAATTGTTTTCACTCTCGTCTTCATTGTTGATGATTGGCAAGCTTTCTTCAATGGTATTGCTGCTGGATTCGGAGATGGTGAAGGGCTGAGTACACCTGCCGTTGGTACTTGTTTGGGTGCAAATATAAAGGCTGCTTTTGTAAAAGGTGGTTTGGGTAAGGGTGCCAGTTTCAGGGAATGAGTCTTTGCAAATGGTGATGTGGGTTTTGAGGGTTTTGAAAGTTTTAGAACTGGTGGAGATGGTAGTGTGAGTGCATCGGTTGGCGGTGGTGGTGAGGCAGGAGCAGGTGATGGGGATGGCAGTGCGGTGGCGGAAACTGGTGGTGGTAACCGAGTTCGGTTCTTGAGAAAATCAATAATCTCAACAAGCATTGACTCGATTCGAGCCAAAGACTCGTTCCATTTTTGAGCGTCCATTGATGTGGATCAAGGCTGCTCTGATACCAATTGATATGTACCAATCGGATTTGGGATAAATAATCCGTTGAGTGGATCAAACTCAAAAGAAAATAGCAAGAAATAGACTTTGAGATAACTCTCTAATATTTTTCATTCATAAAAACAACCCAACTACAAACGAAAATTATAAATAGTGACAAGACTCAAACTACCCACTACTCCTTAACCCATGTTCTACTAAAATAGTGCAGAAGTTACTAACCACTTTGACTTGACTCTTTCTTAACAAGGAAACAAAATAACTAGTAAAACAAATATTATACAAAAGTAAATAATGCAAGTCCACGTAAAGTAAAACTTCTGATGCATATTATTGTCACCCAAGGATATGAGCACATAACAGGAAGCGACACAATCTGGTATCGGGGAATGGTTATGATGGAGATTTCCGGCGACAAAAATTGAAGATGATGGAAGGTTGTGAACGGTGATCGATGGAGTTGTAGGTGGTGAATATGATGATGACGACAGCGGTGGAGTCGAAACCGTAACTCGAAACCGTGGTTGCGACTCGAAAATGAATGACTCGAGACCTCAGTCGAAACAATTGCGACTCGAGACCTTGAAACCGTGAAGAGTCGAGACCGTTTGAAAAATGTGAAGTCGAAACCGTGATTGCGACTCGAGACGGTGAAGCTAGCAACTCGAGACCGTGTGAGGGTGATGAGTCGAGACTGTGATGATGATGATGAGTCGAGACCGGCTATAAAGATGTGAGTCGAGACCGTGATGATGATGATGAGTCGAGACCGGATGAAGATGTGAGTCGAGACCGGGTGAAGATTGCGAGTTGATCAGATGATGATGAAAAGTTGGTTGCGACTAGGAACCGTAGAAACAATGGTTGCGACTCAAAAATTAATGACTCGAGACCGGCAACTCGTAGACCCGAAACCGTGGAGGTTGTTGGATCAAATGTACGACGGTGGTGGACTCGAAAAGATAGAAATTTGAATTTGAAAGTAAACAAATTTTCAAAAGATTCTGTCAAATCAACAAATCACCGAAAATTGTGAAAATTTTAAAATCAAGATATTTCCAAAATTTTAAAAAATTACTTTTAATCCTTTTAACAGTTCTTTTCAAAATCAAAACACCAAAATAATGATTTTTGATAAAATTTCGATGAACATTACGAAGAACGCGAAGAACACCGAACCAAAAATAACGAAAATCTTGAATCTTTGATATCACACCGAGCCTAGAAATAGGTTCTAATGGCTCTGATACCACTTGTAAGTCCCGTTAAACGGATCTTTCAATGATATCAAACAACACCAAGTTTGTGCGGAATCTAAACTTGATGTGATTCAAGAATAAACCGAAGAAATATGAAACTACAAACCGAATATGAAGAACACACCGAATCACTTTCAACACTTGCACACGATTCTATTACTATCAAAGCAAAATCGTCTAGTACAAGTGCTCACAACCAAATCGCCTCCCACTCTCTGTTTCTCTAGAATTTCTGTCACTGAGGCTTCAAAGGTTCCAACCCTAAAACAAGTTAATAACTTGTTTATATACATAGACAAGCCCATTTCCCACATGGGCTCCCCTTAGGCCTGCTTGGCCCACATGGCCTATAGCTTGGCCCAAGTGACCTCTAAAGGTCTAAAACCTAATATAAACTAACCCAGCACGGCCCAGTTCATAACCATAACCCGTTGTGTTAATTTGATGCGTCAGTCTCACACTTTAGGGCCTAACAGTTTAACACCTACCTAATTACGGTCACGTAGCCATGTTCGTTGGGGACAATTGCTCAACCGTTTAAAAGTCAAAGTGTTTATCAAAATGCTTGACTTTTCGGCTATAAACGCTAAACAAATAAACTAAGCACGAAAGGACACTTACAAAGGGTCCAAGCAAGGAGGTTTGATCCTAAATTCTCATGTATGAAGAGCAAGGTCTCCAACTTAGAGAATTCAGAAATCAAGTGTGGGTTTGAAGGAGATGAGGTGGGGTATTTATAGGTTTTTTAGAACCGTTAAGATTATTCATCGATAAACGAGCTTTGATCTGGACCGTACACCTCTTACCCATTGTTTTGGTATACCATGGGCTGCCCAAGGATTGAAAAATACCATAAACAAGAGCTGGATCAAGCTGGAACAGGCTGTTAACAGCTGTAAACTGATTTTTGCTGATCTGCAGGGCTTAGGCTCCACGCATAAGACCTCAGGGAGGCTTACGAGCCCCCGCCTGGGCTGCACAATTCAGCAACAACTTTCAAAAATGACATAAATGGTCCCTGTGAGCTCATAAGGTCATTTTAGGCACGTTTAAGGCCCGTTAACCTCATTTTAAGGCTCCACTATGATTTTTAAATATAGGGGACATGAAACATGTTCAAAAACATGTCGGATGTCGGTTCGTTTGGCCGTACGGTCACGTTGTGCGTCTAATTACGATGAAACACGAATGGACGCTAAAAACGAACCAAACTTCGCGACGAAAGGGATTTTATCAATCCAAAAACTAAAATAAAATATTTTAGTGCTTACATAAATTTTTGGGTGTCCGGAGATATACAGAACGGAAGATATGCGCGAAAATGCAAACTTGTGCACTTTTTGACACTTTTAGTCCCTGGTGGACTTGAAAGTTTATTTTTTGCGCACCAAACACCTCTAAGCCTATATCTAGGCTATATAAAGGATAATTAGGGTATGTTTAACTCATGGTCATATTCCGGAAAGTCCGATACCCTACGAATCGGCATAATTTTGCCGTTTAACGCAAATAGTCCTTTAATTGCGCAAAGTAGCGCGAAATGATGTTTAATGATATCCAAGCCTTCCATGGCCCATATTGATCATTCCCAAGAATATACATAAATGTTACTACGCTCCCGTTCGCTTAAATGGTCACCAAAAGGCGTAGATTCAAAAGTTGACGCTTTAGGTCCCTTTATTGCGCAAACTTGCGCATCTCATCATTTAATATCATCGAAGCCTCATCTAATCCACATTAGGCATTCTTGGAAGTATTATTAATCATCACGATGCTTCGAATTTGCTTAAAGGTCATTCAGAGGTGTAATTAAACATATTGACACTTTTAGCCCCTCTAACTTGCAAAGTTGCGCGTAACTTTACTTATAGGCATAAAAACCTTAGACGGCCAATCTTTGGCATTCCCGAGAGTATAATCAAATATCATGAAGGTTCGGGTTTGTTAAAAGGTCACTCGGAGGTAAGAATTAACATGTTAATGCTTTTAACCCTTCATTGCGCAAACTTTCAATTAATTATGCAAACGGCTACATTCGATCAATAAGTGGCTCATTTGTGAATATAAACATCGTAAGAGGTTATTTAGAAACTTATTTTAGGTATGCTTATACTTCCAGTCCTTTCATAATCAAATTTTTCGATTTTTCGAAAAATTAGTCCCTTAAATTCAACATTTGACTTCATTAGGGTTTATTACACGTGTCAATACATCATTGGACGCGATTTTACGAGGTGTTACATCTTTTCTCCCCCCCTTTCTACTTGTCACTTCAGCTCTATCTCTCTATCCCGAGCCCAGTTGATAAGTTCATTCAAAGTTTCACACTTCGAGGGAGTGATGAATTCCCTATATTCAGCCTTCAACATGCCGTGATACCGATTTATCTTCATTCTTTCAGACTTGACAAAGTCGTCACAAAACTTTAGCTTATCAAAGAAGGTGTTGGTGATTTCATCAATTGATTCATCCTGTTGGCGAAGACGCAAGAATTCCTCTTGTATTCTATCAATTGCCGACTGCGAGCAATGATACTTCAGGAACGACTCCTTGAATTCTTGCCAAGTTAACATTTGAAGTTTCTCCTCCCCTAACTCCTTACATTGCGTATCCCACCAATCCTTAGCTTGTTATTGAAGCTGACCCGTAGCAAACATTACTTGATCTTCCTTCTCGCATCAGCTATGTATGAACACAGCTTCAATATTTGCTATCCACCTTTGACATTTTATCGGATTAACCTCCCCATTGAATGAGGAGGGATTGCACGCCATAAAATCCTTGTATGTACACCTTCGTTCCTTACTTTTGCTTCTAGACCCTTCAATCATTTCCTTTAACTCCTCAATCTTACTAGTCATCATAGCATCTACTACCCCTAGAACATGGCTTTCGACTTCTTGAGCTAACTGGGGAAGGTTAGTATGTATAACCTTTTCTGCCGCTTCCATAATCTTATTATCGAATGCTTCTTGTCGTGCTACTTCAGCATCATCTACATTCCCTGTGTCCGTCATCTACAGAAAACATTCATTCTATTCATTAGAGTTTCCTTTCATACACCTCTTCATCACATATAAACTTGTATTATCGTACTACATTCCATTTACAATTCATACTTCGTGCATTATCGTCACCGACGATCATGTTGTATCATTTAGATCATGATGAACATTTCAGTAAAATAATGAACATTTCAGTAACATAATGAACATTCCATTAACATAATGAACATTCCAAGAACATGATGAACATTCTAGTAACATGATGAACATTCCAGTAAAATAATGAACATTTAGTAACATGATGAACATTCCATTAACATAATGAATATTCCAGTAACATGATGAACATTCTAGTAACATGATGAACATTCCAGTAAAATAATGAACATTTAGTAACATGATGAACATTCCATTAACATGATGAACATTCCATTAACATAATGAACATTCCAGTAACATGATGAACATTCTAGTAACATGATGAACATTCCAGTAAAATAATGAACATTTAGTAACATGATGAACATTCCATTAACATAATGAACATTCCAGTAACATGATGAACATTCTAGTAACATGATGAACATTCCAGTAAAATAATGAACATTTAGTAACATGATGAACATTCCATTAACATAATGAACATTCCAGTAACATGATGAACATTCTAGTAACATGATGAACATTCCAGTAAAATAATGAACATTTAGTAACATGATGAACATTCCATTAACATAATGAACATTCCAGCTCTAACCCCTTTTTTATTACTAGCTAAGATTATAATCATATTTATGATTTACTTACTTGCATAGCGCTTCGGAACGAACACACTTTAACAAGAGCTTTCGGTTTGAGTTCAAGCATTTTTAACTCTAATACTTGAATCCCTCAAACCTCGGCTCTGATACCAACTTGAAACGCCCAAAATTCTAAATCCGAAAACGTAATAATTCATACTACTATTAAACAAAATTCTGGCATGACCCGTTTGTAATACGAACAATTCCCTGTTTTAGTGACATTCAACAATTAAACCTACGACGCATTTTAAAGGACATAATAAAAATCATAACACTTTAAAGACCTTTCAAACAACCATTACAACTAGTATTTTGATAAAAGATTTACAACTTCAAGTTTAGAGTTTAACTACCAAACTTAGCCTAATTTAACAAAAGTATTGACCCATTGATGATACTTCAAAAATTGCGGAAGCGCATAAAGGCGTTCAAGGTGTGTTCGGTTCCGAGCGAGGCAATAGCATCTAAGCTTGAGTTTTACCTAAAACCATTACAACGAAACAACATTAGCACAATATTCATATTTCAACTAACACCTTAATGAACTTGGCGAACTAATAATCACCCTTTTTAATTTTGTACCGTACATGGCTAATTCATTCTTGTAATCAGCTTTCTTGTTTGTGTAACCAACTTTGTTACATCATTCTTTCTAATACAACTCATTCTATCACAGCCCGTTTACACGGATTGTCAAGAAAACTTTAACTTATTAATTCTCATTCTAACCCGAACCGACCCGTTCATCACGGACCGTTACGGAGCTCTACTTTCTTGTTCTTATTTTAATACTATGTCTTCCAATATGCAACTAATATTTAGAGGAACAATCTACTAATATTATTGAATAAACTTGTAAGTAGCGAACTTACCTCGTTCTTGAGCCTTTTGTTGCGAACCGGAATTAGCTCCTTCTTCTTTCACTCCTACACATAATTCATTCTTATTTAGGTTACTTCATTCATTACATAATAATCACATTCATGCATCAATCACCTTCCATATCATATTTTGCAATGCATCAAATGCTATATTTTCCTCATGCAATTCAACACTTTTCGATACATTCAAAATCACATAGTTTTTCATTGAGGCATTTTAACGAACACCTGGTGTGCATACAACATTTTAATCCTTATGTACATGTATTCAATGCACGATTTCACTAGCAATATACACAACTCTTCTAATCAACTAGATTCACATATCATATTCATTCTATATCATAATAATTCATCAATTATCCTAATACACATACATTCATCAATCAAAATTACTAAATTTATTCTACTTCAAGAACATCATATTACTAAACAAATGGGTTTCCCATTAATACTTCAATATGAACAAATTCAAGCATATAACATCTTCTAATGATAATTCTTATGCATACACAAGCTTAATTTCATACAAATTCACAGATTGATCAAAACCCATCTTCACTAACTAGCATCAAATCATGAAATCTGACTTACCCTATGTAGGAAACTCTTAGATGGTTGAGAATTTGGTCACATGCATTCGAATTTGACCCAGAATCACATCCAATTCTTAGAGATTTGATAAACTAGGGTTGAAGGGGGTTTTCCCCTTCCTGATCGTTCCCTGCGTCCAACAACCACACTCCACTCATATTTCATCTTTTAGTTCCTTATTTATTTACAATTTTACACATTCAGTCCCTTGGTTTCATTCATGTTGTCATTCTAGCATATTTCCTAATTTTTTTTAAACTTCCTGGTTTATTTATAACTTATTTAATTTATTTAAACCACTTAAACATTCAAATAGTCTTTTATAAAATTTTGGCGTGTTACACGGAAATGGCTTTCAAACCTCACTGGTTTCATATTTGTCCGACGCGTTTTGGTCAGTCAAACGATTTAAATGAAAACGAAGGTCGAAGCTGTGTTTTTGGTAGAGAACGCAGTCCATTACGGGAGTCATAAGTCATAACGTGGTCAGTATTTGGAGTTAATATCTGAAGATTTTACTGTAGATAGTCCTAGGAGATTATATAATTCTCTAACTGGAAGTTCATCAATCGGGTCAACGAGGATTTTTTTATAAAATAAATCATAAACCGTCGACAAAATATCACGAATTTAACATTTATGCGCTATATGAATTTTGGTGATTTTTCTATGAGCATTTAGACCTTGAGAAAAATATATAGGTCAATATGGACTAGTTGACATATCTCATAAATATCTGGTAATTTTTCTGTCCCTTTTATTATTATTTATAAAATTCGCAAACAATCTTAAAAACTGATGCAACGCTAAAAGTTTATGAAGTTTGTGTTATTAGTTGTGAATGTATCAAATTGGATTACACAAAGTATTCTTGGGGTGTCTAACATGAATAAATGCCGATTAGCATGTATGTGTGTCTACGTGGTACGTGTATGCATGAACTTGCCTTGATTCTTATTGTAGAATGTCGGTACGATAGTATACGTGAAACCACAATGTGTTGACCAAATCATTTAACTAATAACAACATGTAAACGTATCAGGACATGGTTAACGCTAACAATTCGAAGTCACATAATTCTAACCGAGCAAAACTAAGATGAGTTCATGGCGTCTACACTCTTTTAAATTATCTAAACATAGGGGAAGAAAACATGCGCAACATTACGGTAAAGTAATGTACAGTTAAATAATGAGAGTTTTTGTTATATTATTATGATCACTAGAGTGCAACATTATCACATTAAGCCCTTACATTCTTGGACCGTTAGTATTGGATAGCGAGGGAGTTTTAGTAGTACTACTGGGCCCGACAAGCCCCACCCGGGTTAGTCACGCTAACCCGACCGGTAAAGGTCGAACGGGTGTAAAATTTGCCTAACACTTCACCATGGTCAGTGATAGACCTGGTACGAAGGCAAACAACACATAAACAGTCAGCTTCGATTGCGAATGCTTAGTGACATAATGTATAGGTTAGCAACCTAAAGATATGACAACAAACTGCTAATAACTACTATTAAATACAAACAGTGAAACAAACATTATTTGACAAACTTGTGAACTCATTCACCATTGTTGACACTTTTCTCGCATGTTTTTCTCAGGTCGCTAAGGTATCACATATCAGGACTAGGATGCACCATGGAGTCGCATTGATTTCATCAAACATTTAGACTCAACTTTAGTTACACTAACTATTTGATTTTTATAATTATTTACGCTTTCGAAACTCAATTGCGTAAACAATATTTTTCTCATGAATGATAAATAGGAAAATTTTTAAACTCATATAGTGGTTGTTCAATATGACTAATGATTGTGATCCTGGTTTATCGCACGCCTCGTGGTAAAATCCCGCAGTGAAATTTGAGGGTGTGACAATGAATAATGTGAGTTAGTTATAAATAAAAGAGGGATGATACAGTTTGGTTTGCACAACAGGACTTATACAAGGGTTGTGATATTCAAGCCCTTAACTTGATTAGGGTACAATAGGATTTAAGACAGTTATGCATAATGTTAGTTAGTTATATATAGAATAGGGATGATACAATTTGGTTTGCACAAATAGCACTTTGATTTATGACAGTTATGCATAATATGAGTTAGTTATACCTATGAGTAAGTGAAGGCAGTTCAAGTTATGAAACCAAAACTCACTTGAAGTTGTGAAGGTCAATCCTAATTCATGTTCTAAATGTTAAACCCATTTCAACTTCTAATGCTTGACCTGTTTGACCAGAATACTTGGTCAAACCTGTGATAATGAAGGCAATTCAAGTTCTGCAATTACAACTCACTTGCAATTGCGAAGGTCAATCCCAATTCAAGTTGTAAAAGTAAAACCCAATTCAAGTTCGAAAGTCAAACCCAATTCCAGTTCTAAAAGCTAAACACATTTCAAGTTCTAAAGGTCAAACAGAGTTCAATTCTGGTTACATGCCTTAATACGGGTTGTTGTTGCTGTTAATAACATCATATTATTGATTAATTAAGGATAATCGATGATTAGTTACTAGATTAGGAAAGAGTTTTTAATATGGATGGAAATATGAATTATACATTCAGGGACTTAAATGGTAACTATAGTTATGGGAGTATTTTAGTCTTTTCACTGAATTACAAATGGTCTGTTAGTGGGAGGGACTTGAGGGATTCTAATTGACAACCACCAGAAGTTGATATTTTTTCAAATGAGGATTGTATGTGCGATTGAGTGTAAACCCCAGAGACTAAAATTGTACTTTTATCAAATAAAAATAAAACCACTCTTTAAAAAAATATAAAAACAATTCACACATTTCACAACTTTTTGTTCCCTAATAATATTACATGGTACATTGATATAAATGTTCCCTCAATATTGTATTATTAAAAATTTTATATAACAAATAATAATTAAACAAAATCACATTAAATACCAAATAAGATATTATATTATAATATTGAACAAATATAATATGATTACATACACTAGTGTGTGTAAAATAGGTGGACTTTTTACACACACAAACACTCACCGCTAGACTATAAATACAGCAGCTAGTTAGTTGAATGATCACGTTACTTGCTTTTCCTTTCCCTCTCAGACTAATCTCCTTCACGAAAAGCACATTTTCAATGGGGCTTTTCAGGGACAACGGAGTCGTTTACAAGTCCGTCAATGACGTCGATCTCGGTCCTAACACCGATGAAATCTACCTTCATGCTGACGTCAAAGGTCTCAATCTCGATCACTTCACCTTCATTTTCATATCGTATCGCATTCTCTGTTTCAGTATGTATATACAGTTGATGAATTTCTTTATTTATCTATGTGTTTTGAGATGAATTTGCACCAGTATTGATTAATTTGATCATAAAACCTAAATGTGTGAAATCACACACACACACATGCATGTATAGCTAAATTCGATCGGTTCAGCTTCAATTTATCAATACTCGTGTGAATTGATATCCTCTGTATCAATCTGTACATACGGTTGATTGATTTTTGTATCTATCTGTGTGTTTTGAGATGAACATTCTCGTGAACTGATGAATCCGAACCTGAATGTGTGAAATCACACACACGCGAGCATATACGTGTGTGTAACTGTATTTTTGTGAATTCGATCATTTTACCTTCAATTTAGTTTCATCTACATCATTATATGATTTCTATCGCATCCTCTGTTTCACTTACGATCGATTAATTTCTGTATCTATAATAAAACCTAACTCTGTGAAATCACACACGCGCACACACACACATGTGTGTGTATAACTGTATTTCTGTGTATTGATGTATGCATAGCTGAATTCGATCATTTCACCTTCAAATTATCTTCATCTTCATCATCACATCGCGTTCTCTGTTTCAACTTTCAATCTACACATACAACTGACTAATTTCAGTATCTATATGTGTGTTTTGAGATCGATATACACGATTATCGATAAATTCGATCATAAAACCTATATGTATGGATGTATGTATAGCTGAACTCGGTTAATTATCGGCTTGTATTTGATGTATGTATATGTATTAATTTGATATATGTATATACAGCACCTCGAATGGCTGGACTGATTGCGAAGTTATTCGTGTGGTTTCTGGAGATGAAGCTGATCGGCAACATTTTGCTGTATTTTCTGAAGAAGAATAACCGAATCCAGAAGGTATTAATCTTTATTCTTTTTTTTTATTTAAAAAAAAGATTTTTTTTAACTAATTTATATTTCGATAATAGTCTTAATTATTATATTAAATGTTGTCTTTAAAGATGTGAGAATGACTAATATCTGGAATTTTTGAAAAGACATTTTTAAATATCGCCATCGCAATTATGTGAGTTTGCTCAAAGAGTTAATGAAGAAAATAGGTTACGGCATTCTAAATTTAATTAAGTTGTAAGCTACTTTCACTAATCCTTTTTCTTAATTTGAATATTAGTTAGTTTCTCGTGTCTAAATTTGACAATTTTAAATACTTTAATTCATTTCTTTAGTTTTTTTATGACAATTTTAAATACTTTAATTCATTTCTTTAGTTTTTTTTTTAATTTTGTTTGGAGTTTTAATTAAGAGCATTTATTGTTTACACCTTCTGACACTTTAAAGCATTTTTTTAATATATATATTCATGCAAAATATAATATGTAATTTTAAATAAATGTTTATTTGATTAATAATTGAATCTTGCTAATTACGTGAATGATATGTTGTTGCAAGTTGGTTCAATTACTAATTTACTAAATTCAAACAAGATAAGTCATTACAAGTTGGTGAAGTTATTCGGACAAGATAAGGCATTACAAATTGGTGAAATTATTACTTGCATAAAACGTCATGACTCATGAATTAGTTCATGAACGGATCTATAAATAGTCCTGTAGTCATTCTAAATAAAGATTTATAATTATATAATATATATTTTAAATACGTATATTTTAATATTATCTATTTATTTTTAAACAGACAAAAGTGTTATTAAAATGAAATGAACCCCATGTCAAAACAATACAAAATAGTTAAATTACTTGAATAATTAGTGGACATGATAAATAATATGCATAGATACAGAATCTACAGATGATGACTATTCGAAAATTATTATCTCAGACCAAATATTACCGTTTACTAATGGATAGAAGAAAATTGAAAAAAAAAAAACTCAAAATAAATTATATGAATACTAGTCGATCCGGTAATCACCCAAATATAGCAGAAAATCCAAAAAAAGAAAATCAGTTTAGCGATACATCATTGAATTCTCTACTCATGACACGTTTCTTGACAGTCAATGACCAATGAATTACTGACGCTAATACTTTCACTGGGAGATTTCGACGAAATATTTCGTTGCTCAAAAGCTTCAAATTTGTTTTGGATTTTTGGTTGGATGTGAATTAAAATTTGTTTATCTATACGAATAAATTCATTGGTGGCAAAAAGTAATATTACCATGATTTTAAAACACTTAGGGGAGTTTAACATCTTAAAATGAGGGTGAAATTACCCTTCCGTCCTTCTACTTAATGTACATATATTAACTGGTTCCAACCCTCAAATAAAAAAACCAGAATAGGTTCCATACGTGGAACCAGTCATTAAAAATATCCAGTTTGTGCACCTCCAGTTGCTAAACCATTAATCTATCTATTTCAAAAGGTGCGAGGGTAACATATATATACCTGTAGTAATAGATGTAAGTAATTAAAACTATAACTTAATTGACATTGGAAGGAAAGTGAAGATTTGGTTTTGAGACCATAGGTTTCAAGTTCGAATCTGATCCTAACCGGGTTTTACCACAGTAGGCTTTTGAGCGACGGTTTTTTTTCTTTTTTGGAACTAGAGATGGTGGGCTTGGACTACTCATTGCAGTCTGCCGTCACGAATGTATATGGTAGCATTTTGTCAATAATGAAACTAAGACTGAGATATCGGTGCTAAAAGTTGTTTCAAAGGGAAAAGTTGTGCAAAACAGTATTTTAAGTTGTGAGTGGTATCCTTACACTGAACCACTAATGAGCTAATAGACAATCTGCTTGTTGAAAACAAAAATTAACATTTATTTAAAGAGTTAAACCCAATATAAGAGTTCGTTTAACAAATGAGTTTGTGGCTATGCTTATTGTTGCGAGTCTAAACATATCTTTTAATTGTATAAATATAATAATATTCATATAGTATAATAAAATATATAATTACAAAGTATATCATTATATAGTTAATCATAATAAAACTGTACATATAACTGTACCTATATATTAAAAAAGTTAAATAATCAAGGAACCAACCTCGGACATGTAAGATTACCCACAAACAAAGCACGAGCTTTAGAAAAAAAAAAAGAGTCAAACTTGAGATCTCTTAAGTAAATTGAGCCGAACTTAAGCTTAATCGGGCCTGAACAAGCTCATTTACACCCACGTATATACATACACACCAATACACACCCCTTGTATAAAACTGAAGTTCTCTTTTTGTTGTATACCATCAGAAATACACACACGCCTTGTATAAAACTGAAGTTCTCTTTTTGTTGTATACCATCAGAAAAAAAGGGTGTGATATTCTATTTATTAATTTGTTTCTAAAAATGATATTTTAAACTACTTGCTTATTTTTTATTATCAAATTATCACCATTTTAGTACATGTGTGACTGAAATGTGGAGTTGATGTCACAGTCGTTTCCATATAATGGGGTAATAACGTCACCAACTTCACTTTGCTTTATTTTAGTTATTAATGTAGGTACATTTAGTAGCTTATATACTTCTTTTTGACATGTTTCTAAAGATGTATGAACAACAAAGGTGACATATCAATTTATCACATTTTTTTTTAAAAGGCAAACTTCATTAAAAAGCAAACCGAGGCCAAGGGATTTCCAAGTCAGAAATCCCCACAAGCCAAAAGTTACATTACATCAAAAGAGAAAGACTTCCAACCCTTCCAATCCACCCCTTCAGATTTACCTCTACTACAAAACCAAAGATAACTCATAGACTTGACATCAGCCACTATCTCAGCGACGCTCCTGTTCTTCTGACCAAAAATTCTTTCATTTCTAGCTTTCCATAGACGCCAGCACGCCACCATAAAAATACCATACAAAATCTCTTTTTTCTTCTTCGCCCAACCCGAACCACTAACCACTTCAACTATTTCCTTAATGGAGAAAAAATAAATAGGCGGAAGGTTAACCCAACTCGCGATATTCTGCCACATAACAGTCGCCAGACCACAACTGGTCATAATATGCTCCGCACTTTCTTCTTCATCACTACAAAAAGTACAACTACACTCTCCATGAACAATATTTCGTCTTCTCAAAGCTACCTTGGTAGGAATTCTATCAAGCAGAAGTCTCCACATAAAAACATTACACTTTAGCGGAACCCACTTACACCATATAAAGTCGTTAGTCGCCTGATGAGTCCCCACCCGATCGTTACTGATCCACAACTTAGCTTCCTGAACTGAGAATTCAACAGGCCCATTATCACACCAAGCCCACTTGTCTCTATTGGTCACCAGAGTTTGGGCCGCCACCAACCTATGACAATTCACCAGGTCATCTAATTCTTGGGCTGTTGATGGGTATCTACTCCAACTCCACACAACCGGCCCATCACCAATTCTATCTTTAATTTTGCACCACTTCTGACTCTCCAATCGAAACAGACTTGGGAACATATTTTTAAGAGGAACATTATTAATCCAAGGGTCCAACCAAAACTTTATATCCTCACCATTACCAACAATACCTCGGATCATGTGAATACCAACCTTATCACCCACTTTTAATTTGGCGCAACTCTTGACCAACCTGGACCATGTACCGGTTAAACATGCCTTACTCGGATACACCTCCCATTGTCTAGCCGACCCATGTATCGCATCAATAACTCTTCTCCACAACGACTCACCTTCTACCCGGTACCTCCACAACCATTTTAACAAGAAAGCATTATTACTATCTCCAAGCCTACTAAGACCCAACCCGCCTTGTTTTTTAGGAATCGCCACTTTTTCCCATGCCACCCAATGGATCTTTTTAATGTCCGGATCCCCCCCCCCCCAAAAGGCCTTTATCAAGGATTCCAAGCAATTAATAACTGCAACTGGCGCCTTATATAAGGCAAAGTAATAGGATGGTAAGCTCTCTAACACATATTTAATTAAAATTAACCGCCCACCGATAGATAACACCTTAGCCTTCCACTTCGACAATCTAGTCTTAAAGACCTTTATCACCGGATCCCAATTACTAATCCGACTCATATTTGCACCCACCGTAATACCAAGATAACTAAACGGGGTCACACCCGACCGACACCCCATAGACCGCGCCATATCCTCCACCTCTACCGTACCTTTTCCAACTCCGAATATAGTGGATTTACTAATATTAATCCGGAGACCCGAACATAAATGGAATACTCTAAGTAACCGTCTAAGAGTATCAAAATTATTTTCCGACCATTCACCCATAATCATAGCATCATCGGCATACAATAAATGGGACAAAACCATACCACTATTTGGGAGCTGAATACCACTGAAAGAACCGACTTCACAGGCTTTTCTCATCAACCCAGCGAATGCTTCCATGACAATAATAAACAGAAAAGGCGATATGGGATCGCCTTGCCTCATACCCTTTTCACACGAAAACTCAAACGTAGGGGAGCCATTGACTAAAATAGACGACCGTGCCGAACCCAACACTCCCTTTATCCACCTGCACCACAAATCTGGAAACCCCATCTGTCGCATGACAGACACCAAGAACTCCCAATTGACATTATCGTACGCCTTCGCAAAATCAATTTTAAACATGAACAACTCCTTACCCCGTTTTCTAGCCCAAGAGAGAAGTTCACTAATGACAAGCGGCCCATCCAGAATATACCTCCCTGCTATAAAAGCCGATTGAGTTTCAGAGATAAGACTATCAATCACCTTTTTTAACCGGTTTGCTAGCACTTTGGACACCACTTTACTGACCACACCAATCAAATTAATAGGCCGATAATCCCCCAATTCCACCGGATCCTTTACCTTTGGCACCAACGTGATAAACGAAGATCCCACTCCCCTACTGATCACACCCGTCTCGGAAAAGTCTTTAAGAATCTCCATAAAATCACCTGAAAGCAAAGACCAAAACTTTTTTATAAAGCGAAAATTAAAGCCATCCGGGCCCGGCGCCTTGTCACTACCGCACTCGAAAACCGCATCTTTGATTTCTTTCTCTAGAAAAGGGGCAATGAGCCCTTCCGCGACCTCTGAATCTAGCCTCTTAACACCATAGACCGAAAATGAAGGGCGCTCTTTAATATCTTCCACAAACTTGTCTTTAAAAAACCGATGCACCTCTTTCTTAATCTCCTTTGGCTTCGTCACCCATTCGCCATTAATAGTTAGACCCGGAATAGAGTTAGACACCCTACGAGTGTTTATGACACCATGGAAAAAACTAGAATTTTCATCTCCTTCCTTAGCCCACCTAACTCTTGCTTTTTGTTTTAAATCCCGCACTTTAATCAACTCCAATTCTTTTAACCTTTTAGTAGCTTCTTCAAGAATCCAACACTCTTCTTCAGTAAGGTCACGAGATTCCAATACAATCTCCAATTCAGCTATATCTTCACGTAAACCATTTTCCTCCTCCTTTTCTTTTTGAGTTTGCCTAATATTCCACTCCTTTAAATTGGACCTAAGCAACCTGAACTTGGCCAACAATTTAATGTTAGCCGATCCGGTCCAATAACCCCCAGCCAACGTCTCCTCAACCACTTTGTCCAACCCTTCCCTGTTGAGCCACGAGTTGTAAAATCTAAACGGCTTGGCCCCGAAATTATGTGACTCAATCTTAAGCAAAAGCGGACAGTGATCCGATTCAACTCGGTCCAGAACTCTATACTCCGCGTTACTCCACTTAGACACAAATGACCAAGAAACGAAAACTCTATCTATACGGCTGAGTTTGTTTCCGACAATATACGTATACCTCCTCCCACGAAGCGAATACTCATGAAGCCCCGATTCATCCAAGAAATCGTTAAACTCCATAGCCGCCCCATCATGATATTTCGAATTGCGTCGTTCCGTGCGATCTCTAACGCAATTAAAATCGCCCGCTACAATCCAAAGATCATCATTTTTATCAATTTATCACATGGCTAGTACATCTAAAAGGCAAGACAAAAAAATCATTTGAACCAATTTCTTATCATTTATTATTCTTTGTTATAAAAGTAAAATCAACTAGTTCTTCTGAAACACCAAAGTTAAACTTACAGTACCAATATTGTACACACTGTAACATAATATAATAGTGAAATATGAATAATTAAAATTGACATTACTCGTTATGTTCTCTTGTAGAGATGTAATCGAGCTAATTCGTACTCGAGTTCATCTAAACTTAAGCTCGGTTTGCTTAAAAGAGCTCGAGCTCAACTAGTGAGTAAGTTTCCAAGCTCAAGACCGGCTCATGTTTGACTCGTTTTTATCATTTTTATTTTTAATTATTTAATCATTTGTGTGTGTGTGTATATATAACAAAATATATATATATATATATATTTATGATTATAATTTTTATATATAACAAAATATATATCATTTAGTTATAATATCATAACTATATATGATAATATATATTATGTAATACAATTTTTATATTCAAAAAACTATTATATTTATTAAAAAAATGGCTTGTTTAGGCACAAGCCTAGCCAATCTTAGTATATGAAGCCCCGGCTCAGACTCGTTTGTTAAATGAGCTTCAATATAGGCTATAGCGAGTAGCCCAACTCGTTTACATAAGGATTTTGATGAAGAAAAAAAAGGATCATATGTTTTATGTGGGTCTAAAATTTTTATTTACTGTGGTATGCTGATTATAAAGCTGCATTCCCTCTTATGCAGCTAGTTTCATATGGAGTGATGGAAGATTCACCTCTTTATGTTCCTTTGCATCCTTATGAAGGTTGGTTTCATGGCTATTACTTGAAAGACAAACTGATATAACCAAAAAAACCGCACACAGACACTAAATTAAGATCTCCATGATTCCAGATTTACAATTATATGATTAAAATATGTTCACTGCAGACTTTGAAGAAGAAGAAGTTAAAAGCCTATGTCCTGGTCTGTCACCAGCAGAACAAGTTCAGCATGCCATTGATTGTTTACAATCTTCAGACTCGACACTTCAAGATTCACACTTCAGTTTTCGCAGATGGAAAATCATGGATTACTCTAGAGCTTACTCATCACAACAAATAACTCCTCTTGTGGTATGTATGTTGCCATTTTTGTTTGCTATTGCTAGTTGATTGGTTAGTTGTTTATTGCTAGAGGTTTTTGTTCCATTTACCTATAAATGGGTTGTTAACTTTAAAGCGGAATTAAGACCAAACGAATAAACGAATGAACAAACGAAAGAAAACTGATCAAGAGAAATTGACGATCACCAATGCTTTATTGAAGAAATTGAATACAGAATCATAAACGAATTGAAACGAATTACAATGGATTTTCATTAATTGAACTAAACACATCTACAGAGAAGATGCCCAAGTATAGCCCTAAATCCAGTTAATAACGACTTGTAACAAACTTATTAACTTTTAGCAACTTGACACTTTCTACCCAAAACTTTATAACCTTCAACAAATGTTGACATTACCACTCTGTTGACTTTCTTATGTTGACTTGTACGCTAACTATTGTTGACCATATGATTTTCTCATCTCAATTATCAACACGGGTCACTTTGGGTTATGTTTTATCAATAACGGTTTCAACTGGTCAAATGAGTTACAATAAGAGTTAAATTTAGAGGAAACAGGTAGAATAGGTTGAAAGTTATCCGGATTGTATTTAAATGTATGAAAACCTCCTAATAGTTAACAAACCAAGAAATGGATAAACGTTTTGTGAGTAGACTCATCCATGCCTAAAACTGTTTTGATATGCACTAAATAATCACCAGTTTCGACTTTAACCCGTTACCCAACTCACCGGCTCGCCCATTTTGCTACCTCTCTTTACAGCTGAATTTAGCCTAGTGTGCTTCTTAATTGTTAGTTTTAATCTTTTTTCAGGTTGCAGAGCGATTAATATCAGCGGTTGTGCAATCTTCTGAACCAGGAATGGACATGTCATTCTTCATCAGCTATGATGCTCGCGATATTCTTAGGCAAGCTACTGAGTCAACTCTACGATACCAGAGAGGTAACTATAACTTATAAGCATTTCTTTATTGAAACTCATAGTTGAAACATGAGTATGAGTCATCAACATTGAATGTGTTGTGCTTTTAAGCACAAGGGAATTTCGATAACGATAAGTCTATTGATGTATGCAGGTGAACCGCTTTCGGTTCTAGATGGAGTTCCAATTGCGGTCAAGGATGAAATAGATTGCATGCCATATCCAACTACTGGTAATTTCATATGGTGGTATACCATTTTAGCTTTGATCGTAAGGGAGTAATATTCTTAAGTTGCATTACTGAACATTAATATAGGAGGTTCAAAGTGGTTGCATAAAGTAAGACCTTGCAAAGAGGATGCCTGTTGTGTTGAACGCTTGAGATCATGTGGTGCCATACTTGTGGGAAAGACAAATATGCACGAGCTCGGTGCAGGAACCAGTGGGATAAATCCTCATTATGGGTATAGAAACAATTCCAAAGCACTTGGAATAAACACATGTACACTAATCTTAATTTCTTGTTGCTGTTTTTGATCAAAACAGGACGCCAAGAAATCCTTATAATCCTAAACGGATATCTGGTGGTTCATCTAGTGGATCAGCTGCTGTTGTATGTGCCGGATTGTGCCCAGTTGCTCTTGGTGTTGATGGGGGAGGTATATAAAACTCTTACTGTATTTTAAATAATATATATTTTAATAAAAAGATTTTGCAACCTTTATGAATCAACTGCTTTTTAGCGAATCATTTGTACTCTTTCAGTTTTAAACTTTTTAAACTAATCTATCTAGCCTTTTATTTTACCCGTCTACCCATTATAGATAAAACATAACCTGCATTAACATTAACCAGTAAGCCTGTTGAAATTGCTACTTTAGCTGCAAGTTACCAAAATTTGGTTTCTATCTGCATTAATTGTGTAGGATCGGTGAGAATGCCTGCTGCTTTATGTGGTGTCGTTGGTTTTAAACCATCCTATGGACGTATACCACATTCTGGGTCAGTAAACTTTTTACACAAAATAATATTTTGAAAGAAAAAACTTTATATACATGATCTTCATCAGTAATGCCAAACTGTTGTCTTTTTTACCCTTTTTCCAGTGTTCTTCCCTTGAACTGGACAGTTGGAATGGTTGGAGTGCTCGCAGGCACAGTTGAGGATTCTCTAATTGTGTTAGTGTTCTTGATTTAAAAGTCCCTCATCTTATCGGTTTTTAGAATCTTTTAGACATATTATGTGTTTTCACAATGTCCCGCGTTGTTATTTTCAGTTATGCAGCTATCAGTGGCCAACCTGAACCATACCAATCACCTATGGTACCATACTTCATAACATATACCATTAAAAGTTTAAAACTCACCCCATTATAGATGCTCGGTATTAATAATCTTATGTTTTTTTCTATGTAATCTACATGTGCAGCCTAGACTAAAATTGCCAATGCTGAAGCATTCTAGTATGTCTAGTATCAGACTGGCTAAATCTAATGAGGTTCTTACTCGGTCCAATGTACCATTTAGTTTATTAACAAAAAAAAAATTACCGATGCTTATTTTGACATCTGTGTTCAGTGGTTCAATGATTGCTCCGATGATATTAGATCTTGCTGTTTGAAAGCTTTAGCTAGTCTTCAAAAGCTGTACGGATGGGAGGTATTCAAATCTGATCGTTTTTGTCCAATATATTATGCAATAATATAAAATAAAAATTAGTTTATTTATATACTCGGCTCGTTTACACTAAGCTAGTCCAATTCCAATCGCTTTGTTTTAGTATATGTTTAAAATGAAATGTAAAGAGTTCATTTATAGTGTTACGTATGGTTCTTTTGGTGAATGATTGAAGACTGTGGAGGTGACCATACCAGATATAGAAGTCATGCGTTTGGCGCATTATGTTACAATCGGTTCAGAATGCACCACATCTATTGCTCATCATTTAGAACATAAGTAAATATTCAAACTCCGTACCAACATCAAATTTCATTTTAAAAATATTGGCAAATTAAGATGATGATAATTTTTTTAAATTAAAATGAATCAGAGACAGGTCAGAATCAGGCTGGGATGTAAGAGTTGCACTTTCTATATATGGTTCTTTTGACAGTAGGGATTACTTGAATGCACAAAGGATCAGGTACCAGTTTTTAGATATTTCAACCTGATTATATTTTCCAAAAATCCCATTTTGGTTTTGAAGTTTTATCTATATGTCAACTGTAGAAACCGTCAAATGAGGTTCCATGAAAAGATTTTCAGCATGGCTGATGTCATTGTGTCACCTATGGTCGGGTATGATTTTGTACCTTAGCTATACAAACACTTGGGGCGATACCGCCTATAGCTAGCTTCATTTTATTTGACATGTTTGAGAAAAAACACCACATGGATCAGCCCATTTAGAAGTAAATGGGTTGAAACTACGACTTCTTTTTATATTGACCCGTTTGAGATAAACATCACTCGAATCAGCTCATTCATAAGTAAACGGTTGGAACTGCAACTTCTTTATATTCACCCCTTTGAGATAAAACACCACTCGGATCAGCTCTATTATAATAAGTAAATGGGTTGAAACTGCAACATTCTTTTATTTGACCCGTTTGAGATAAAACACCACCTGGGGTCAGCCCATTCATAAGTAAACACATTGAAACTGCAACAATCTTTTTATTTGACCTCTTTGAGATAAAACACCACATGGACCATCTCATTCATAAGTAAATGGCTTTAAACTGCAACGTATTTTTTATTTGATCCGTTTGAGATAAAACGTCACCCGGATCAATCCAATTATAAGTAAACTGGTAGAAACTGCAACTGTTTGTTATTTGACCCGTTTAAGATAAAACACCACCCAAATCAGCTCGTTCATACCAAACGGGTTAAAACTGGACTTCTTTTTATTTGACTCGTTTGAGATAAAATAATATCCTTTATCGTTCTTGGTAGTGTAACAGCCTATGAAATAATGGAAGATGCTCAGGAGACTGGTGAACTAGACTATGTTAATGGAGGTAAGTATATATTACGTTGATTGTTTTTTATTTTCCACTTGGTTTTCTCAACTGTCAATATTTTTTTCCCTTAGCTGCACTTGTGAGATATTCAATAGCTGGAAATTTTCTGGGACTGCCTGCTGTGACTGTTCCGGTATGATAACATAAACCAAATTATTACAATACTAATCTACTTTTTAAAATAAAATTATTAAAATACAATTTGAGTGACTTTCAACCTATCACACACCTTTCCTTGTTGACATGCCAAAATAGAAAATTAGCCAAATACTTACATGTTCTGAACCAAGTGGTTTAACTATATATTTTGTAGGTCGGGTATGACAAACTCGGGTTACCCATTGGGATTCAGTTTATTGGGAAACCATGGTCTGAAGCTAAGTTGATCCAGATTGCTTACGCGATGGAGGTGGGTCCCCAAACACTTATTAGTTTACTCTCCTTGTGCTTGGGCTCTTTTTTGGTTTTGCGTATGTGTACGTTGAGGACCTAATTCCTAGTGACATGGTTTGTTACAGGCATTGTGCGAGGCCGAATACAAGAAGCCACAAGTTTTCTATGATCTACTAGGTGAGTGCTAACGGAGTTAGCAATGATGAAGATACAATAACTTAGTATGGTAAATCAACAAACAGTAACTTTTTTTTTGTTTAATTGGACCGGACACATCAAAGTATGTAATAGGTTATAGTATTTTGTTTTGTTTTGTTTTGTATATATGGTATATTGGTGTTTGTTGTGTTTACTTTGATAAGTGAATGTATTTGAAGTCCATATTTGGTTCTTGGGAAGCAATCTATTTGGATAGATATTTGATAAAATCATACCCTTACACCCAATTATTCGTTGTGAAGCATTCGTTTTTAGACCTCATATCTTCTAATGATTTCTCTTTCGATTTATTTGTTTTGGAGCTCTCGATGACGTTAGCATAAAACTCAACACAAACTTACACAATTTATTACGACATAAAATAAAAGATAAAAAGACTCAATTCAACACTTAACCATAAATGTAATAAAACTGAATCCTACGATTTTTCATTCATCAAATTTCTTATACTAGCTCATAGGTACCAAACATTCAACAAAGAAACCAGAATTAACTACTTTTAAGAAAAACAAAGTAAACGCTAAAACCATACATTTTCGTGAATGGAATACATGCAGCACAACATAATTCATAGTTTCAGGCAACCTCCTTATACGAAGACAACTAAAATTAATCGTTGTTGTGAATTAGTATACCTGGGTGCACATATTAAAACCCTTGGCTTCCTTTATAATCCTGCAAAAACAAGAAGGTAAAATAAGATGCCTCATAATAAATAAATAAAAAAGAAAAAAAATGTAAATATGTAAGAAGTTGAGGAATAATTCTCTTGTCGCCACAGAAAATAGTAATGAGATCTTAACTTTTTTAAACCATTCTACTGTAGTTCTGTTGCAAGCTAACTAGTGTTCATGAATATTAAGAGAGTACTCTAGTTTGCAAGACCAAGTGACTATGTTCTTAAAATATCTTTAATTTATAATATAACTGGAACTTCTCCATAAACCATTTTGCATATATAGTACTGCCCCAAATTAAACAAAAATAATAATAAAAAAGAAAGACATATGTAACTGAGACATGTTAGAACTATATTAAACTTAATTATGCTTATGTATAAGTATTAGATGATACATTTTCGGATTAGTATGATAACTTATGTAATTTGGTTTGATAAGCGGGTAATTTCAAATAACTGCCGGAGCAGTTATTCCCGCCAAATGAACCGCCAAAATGCAACATATATATACTTGTTTACCGGCTTCATTTTCCGGTATCAAGACAATCCTTCAATTAGAATTGTCCATTCAATCCTTTCATATTCTGCACAATCTTGTTTATTCGATAAATTTCTACACACCTCCTTATCCGAAATCATGACTATTGATTCGAATCAACCCAAACCTTCCGCTGTTAGTGATCATGTTTCCCAACATAGTGGTATCAGAGCCACTACTGGGAAGCGTGCAGAAATCAAACCGAATTCAACCACCATGCCATGTCAACACTGTGTTGATGAGAAGAACGAGAAAGAAAGACGGATCCCTCGTGTGAGGCTTTGCTACTACTGCCATCAACCGGGCCACCAAATCTATATGTGCAAGGAGAAAGAAAATGATGAAGCGACTCAACTGATCAAACAGGCGATCAACACCGGAATTAGAAGACAAGATGATGATGTTCACTGCCAGAATGAGATGATGGACTGAGGGTGGACAATGGGGAGACATCTGGTACGTAAATCCAACGTTTAATCATCATTTCGCGGGTAACTTAAATGTTTTCAAACATGTAAAACACATGATGGGTGTTGAAACAAGATCAAGAGAGAACAATTTTCTGTTCATACGTGGGGTGGGGACTGTTGAAATGAAATCTGGGAACGATACACTGAGAATACAAAGCGTGTTCTACTCACCGGAATTGGACCGGAACGTCCTAAGCCTTGATCAATTAACACTTCAAGGCTTTATGGTTAGAAAGTCCGGTGACACATGTAAAATTTTCCCAATGTTTTCATCTCCGGTAATAAACACGGTGAATGGTGTGAGTGGGTTAACTAAAGAAGATGAACTGGGTTTAAGCAAAAAACAGAGGATGATGGAATTGTGTTCGGTAAACGAAGAATTCAAAGAGAATTATTTAAATTCTTACTTTGAATCACTAAACGTTTCAAATGATGATGAAAATGATTGGAGTCGGATGATAATACGGGCACTAGAGTTTCATGACTTTGCGGATTGCAAGGCATTGCTGGATATGATCGATGATAGAGATTTCGTGTTCAAATACAAATATGATTTGGAGAAGAAGTTCGAAGAAATTGTGGGGTGGTTTCTAACCATGAAGATGGGAATATCTTCAAGGCCCATTCCACCATTGATGCCTGATGAAAGGAAGATCGATCTGCTGGGTTTATATGTAATGGTAGAAAGGGACGGAGGCTATCAGAGTGTGTCACGAATGACAATTTGTGGCCGACAATCGCTAAGGATTTGGGTTTCGAGTATCAAGACGGAGAATTTATGAGAATCGTTTACGCTATGTATTTGGATGTCTTGATATATTATTACAGGTTCAAATCCATTCAAGAGAGGGTATTCGATAAAGAGATGATAAAGGAAGGTGAAAGCTCGTCAAACACCGGCGATGGCCAAGAGAGAAGAAGGAGTGCAGACAGTACACATGGAGAGGCTGCAACAGAACATTATGCTCTCTATGCCGGAAATAGTTGGGAAGGAACCTGGAACCTGCACAAGAAATGTCGGAGGTTCAACTTCATTGAAGCCCGGAAAGCCGTTGATGAAGCTAATTACAACGTCTTGATGTATGCTACAAAGCATAATCAAGTTTAAGGGGGATTATGTTAGAACTATATTAAACTTAATTATGCTTATGTATAAGTATTAGATGATACATTTTCGGATTAGTATGATAACTTATGTAATTTGGTTTGATAAGCGGGTAATTTCAAATAAATGCCGGAGCAGTTATTCCCGCCAAATGAACCGCCAAAATGCAACATATGTATACTTGTTTACCGGCTTCATTTTTCGGTATCAAGACAATCCTTCAATTACAATTGTCCATTCAATCCTTTCATATTCTGCACAATCTTGTTTATTCGATAAATTTCTACACACTTCCTTATCCGAAATCATGACTATTGATTCGAATCAACCTAAACCTTCCGCTGTTAGTGATCATGTTTCCCAACAGTTGCAAGCTAACTAGTGTTCATGAATATTAAGAGAGTACTCTAGTTTGCAAGACAAAGTGACTATATTCTTAAAATATCTTTAATTTATAATATAATTGGAACTTCTCCATAAACCATTTTGCATATATAGTACTGCCCCAAATTAAACAAAAAAAAAAAAAAAAAAAGACATATGTAACTGAGACATGTGTGTAAGGATGAAAGTTAATAACAAAATTGCAATGTAATTAGACATTCTTACATGGCTTGGGGTCCAAGTAGATCATTTCTGCTTTCGATGAGGCTCGAGGGAACCGCATAACATCCTTAGCAATCTTAAACCTTTTATTACCATCCAAAGCTCCATTTGCTTGGATGGTAAACTTTTCAAGAGAAGGTGAATGAGCAAGTAAAAGCTTTATAAAAAGCAATTCTGGTTTTCATCCTTGTAAGTGTGATAATTCAACAGTTCGCAACCGATTCAATGTTGGTCTAAGCAGTCTGGTGATTCCAAATAATTTAAAGATGCTTCCACAGTCCACACCATGATGCATCAACTCAGACTCCTATATAATTATGAATATGTAACACTAGCTTAACATCTAACGCTTGTACTATATATGAAAATAAGTAACTTTACCGTCTGGATAAGCTTCATAAGCGATGCTTCTAGATTTGGTGAGTTTCGAAGCAAACAAAGAACACCATGGAGATGATCCAAATCACCAAGTGAAAAAGCAAACAACCGCACAAGCATTAAGCTATTAACCGCATGTGAAAACCACTTTGGCTTTTCTGCAATAAAATCCTATGAGTTGAAAGTGAGGTTTTAACTTAAAAATTTGTGAGCTACATCAAACTTTATGTAAAATTCTGTTTTGCAAACTTCAATAAAATTTTGTGTAATACCTTAATCTAGTGTGTGTTTCATGGATTGTAATGGAATTGGAATGAGAATTCGTGCAGAAATTTAAATTTGATTTGTAATTTAGGTGTGTTTGTTTTGCAAAATGGAATAAAATTTTGATGGAATTAGAATATAGATTCTCTTCCTTATGTTGTTCAATTCAAATTCATTTTCTTGTTGAAACCAACAAAATAAGGAGTGAAATCAACATTCCAATTCCCTCAAGATCCCATTCCATCCTTTGAAACGAACACTACCTTATGATGTTTGGAATCTGAATTCACTGGAATTTAATGAAGTTGGAATTTGAATTCCAACTCTTATGATGTTTGGTTGTTGGAATTGGAATCTCAATTCCAATCTTTTACGTGTTTGGTTGACAAAGAAATTGGAATTGATGCACTTGATTTTTGATTTATCCAACCCAACCTTTAAATTCTCATGCAACCCTGGAAACTTCCTACCAGTTCTTTTATAAAACTTGCTTATTCTCACACTCAACAAGGCAAGTTGATGCAAAATATCCCTTTCTTCCAGATCTGTGGGATCAAAATGTTGAAGGTCATTTAACTCAAAGGACAAGTTGTTAGAGATCTGTTTTCCCCCATTAGCTGTGAAAGCATAATTGGTTGAGTAAGAATCAGAGTTGAAGGCTCCACCTGCTGTTATGTCAATATAATGATCACAACTCTGATCCTTACTACCACCAGATGACTCTTCCTGACCAAAAAGTGTTGTACTACCAAAAGAGTAGTCATCTGCCTCTTTCCCTGACTTTTGTAACTTCTTTTTCTGGTTCAACTCTCTCTCATATGTGAGAAGCCTACCTTGAAGTTGAGTCAAACTCATCTCCTTGAACCCTATAGAGTTTCTAGTGACAAAGGCTATAGTGTCCCACTTTTCTGGTAATCATCTAAGAAACCTACTATTTAAAGTAGAATTAGCATATTCAACATTAACCAGTTTTAGCTCACTAATCGAACAACTAAACCTTTCAAACTGCTGGGTTAATGACTCTCCCTTGACATGACAAAACGTTTCATATTGTTGGTTCAACACTTCTCTGTTGTTCTCAATGACCTCTTCTGTACCACCAAATTGCTCTTTTAGTGCATCCCTTAACTCTTTTGCACTGTTACAGTGTAAAAGGCCAGCATAGATGTCACTTGGTAGTGCTATAGCAACTATACTAAATGCTTTAGCATCTAACTCAATTTTTTTTGGAAATCTTACTCAGAGTAATTTTCAAGTTTCTTAGGCTCTTGGACCTTGGGATCTTCTGCACTCAGCACCATCAGAACATGTGGTTCGAAGATAACCGATTTCCAACAACCGGTGTTTTGCTGTGCAAGAACATGGCTCATCCTACGTTGCCAGATATTGTACTCAGATCTGATAAGCATAGGTGGCTTATACAGTATGCCAGTGTTATGAGGATCTTGTGTTTGTGAAGACATTTTGGTTGTTTTACAAAGTTTTTGATTAACCAACTTTGAACGTGATTAAGCTTATACTGTGTTTTTCAACAAATACGAACAACACAGTATCAATGAAATTGAGCTGATCTTTTATATCAAATTGACTGTTAGATCGAATTTGATTAGACCTATGCTCTGATACCAATTGTTAGAATCTGAGTTTAATTGTTTGTGTTTGTTTTAAAGATGAAAATATGAAAGATGATAATAAGATGAATAATATGCAGCGGAATGAAGAAAACTTTCTAACACAAACAATGGGAGAAATGTTTTCATCATGAATACTTTAAGTCGAAAGATTGTATTACACAATGCTTCATGTATGCATGAATTACAACTCCCCCTCAGCCTGAGATCACAGTGATTGTTCGTACAAAATGCAAGTGATGAAATGATCTGATAGAACAGTACATGCACTATCTATTTATAGTACAATCCTAACCACTATGGCATCTTTGCTGATGTCATCGAGACAGTGACAACTAACAATACTAACAACCTCTAAACACTGTTATATTAATAAAACACTGATTACAAGACTCTGTTGATGCTATCCTCTAATGAGCTTAACCTCTGATGAAGCTTTAGCAGTGCTTTCTTCAAAAGGTGATCAGACCTTTGACTTCCAGCAGATCTTTGACTTCTTCAGTGGTTTAGTCTTTAACAGTCTTTATAATCCACCAGAGCTTAGCACTAAGCAAACCTTTGAAGTAGCAGTTGTTAGATATCTTGCCATTGAAGGAAGTAGTAATTCAAAGCACTGTTTATTCTGAATCAGTTGTTGCAGAACTGTTTTGGCTTTGTATCATCTGTTCTCAAAGAAGGATTCACATGAGCCAACAGGCTTAAACAAGCTCCTCGAATGTGGAATGAAAAACTAGTTACGGTGTTGACTGATATGGGGTTTAGTCAAAGTAAATATGATTATTCATTGTTTTTTATAGTTCACAAAGATGTTATTGTGTATTTGCTAGTTTATGTTGATGATATAGTTATAACTAGAAATTCTTTTATTTATTATGATATATGACACATTCATACTTCATTCTTATTCAATCATTCAATCATCATACAAAAATATTTGAACACATGCATCTTAACTATCATTCAAGAACATGCATCAACTTGAAATTTCATAAACATGCCTAGTAAATTTTTGGCCATGTGATCATACATATAACAATCATAATTTCAAGAACTTTCAAGTTACTTTCATCATATTTATCATTCAAACTTCACATGCATGATACTTATATCATTTAAATAATCATTCTACAAGAACACTTTTAATCAAAAATCAAAACATACAATCTAACATACACACACATACACATATTCATCTCATTTTTAATTATGTAAAAACCATTTGTTGTTTTGTTTAATAGAGTTGTGAGAATTCCAAGTATTCGAGAATCATGCTAATCATCATCATCATCAAGAACAAGACTTTAAAGTAATGAAATTTTTATACCTTTCAAGTATATCATCATCATCAAGAACAAGACTTTAAAGTAATGAAATTTTTATACCTTTCAAGTATAAAAGTGGAATTATGATGAGATTTTTGATGATAATGAGCTTGTTCCTCTTTGAAATCGCCTTGGACTCACCTTTTGATCTTCAAACCGAATCAAGACTAGCTTGAAATGGCCATGATCTTCATGAAAATAAGTTGAAATTTTGAAAAGTGGGTGTATGGAGATGGGTTCGGCCGTGAGGTTGTGAAGGAAAGAATGTGAATGTTGTTTGATGGTTTTTGAAAAGGATTAGTGGTTTTCAATGAATACATTTTGCATGTTCATGAAACTTGTTTAATTCACACAACTCAAGAGAGAGGTGGGCATCCTCATTGCCACCACCTATCATCCCTCTCACAATACACACATATACATACAATATATACACATGATGCAGATATAAAACAGATATTTTACTGACTACCGAGTATTTTATCTGACGTTTCATCACGTTTTAACGCTTTTAAAAATTATTTTATCAACTTATAAAAATTATCCTACTAAAATATTACTGAATAATATTTTGTCATTCTATATTGACTGCGTTATCTACGTTTCGCAGTATACACGCGGTATCGCACGGTATGTGCTTAAATTCGCAAAATAAGAATTTTAAGCGCTTTAATTAATTTTTCTTCACGATTATGATTAGAAATATGATTTCAATCATAACGGAATATTTTTCGGATTTTAATATTATCCGGGCGGTCACCGACGTTCGTTTCGCATTTTGTTCGTTACGCGATAAGCGTTTATCTTTTCATTGCCAACTGTCTTTCTAATTTAGTTTGGATTTACCAAACTTCTGTTATTATTAAATAATATCATATCTAATAAAATCTTATTATTATTTAGTCACTACATGTGTCACAACAGAACGGTACTGGCCTAAATTGTCGGGTGTCGTACACCCTAGCACGTACTTAACGAGGCGCTCAACACGTAACCAGTGCTAGTACGCATCCTGTCATATGTTACGCGCGTACCGACGCTGGGTTACGCGTCCGATTTCGCATTACGCACATACCGGTGCTGGGTTACGAGTACCGCGTTATGCGGGTTCCCACACTAGCTTAAGAGTCCGATTACGAGTTTCGCTTGTACCGACGGAGGGTTACGCGTCCGATTATACGTTTCACGTGTACCGACGCTTGGGTTACCCATCCATTTTAGTGTTACGCGCGTACCGTTGCTGGTTTACGCGTTACGCATGTACGGGCAATAATTACGCATCCAATTCCGCGTTACGCTCGTACTGTCGTTGGGTTACCTGCTCGATTACTTGTTACGCACGTACCAGCGCTGAGTTACACCTCCGATTACGTGTTTCGCTCATCCTGACACTTGGTCACGCGTCGGATTACGCATTTCGCTCGTGCCACAGGGTTACGCGTCTGATTCTATGTTTCGCGAGTATCAGCCGCTCGGGTTATGCATTTGATTTAGTATTACACGCGTACCGTTGGTTTACGCGTTACGCACGTACATGCACTAATTACGCGTCCAATTTTGTGTTATGTTCGTACGGGCGCTGTACGATTTCGTGTTACGCGTGTACCGGCGTTGTGTTATCTATTTGATTTCATGTTACACGCATACCATCACCCGTTACGCGTTCAATGCTTGGTTATGTGCTTACCGGTGCTGGGTAATGACGAGGTACCGGGTGGGGGGGGGGGGTTGGTGGTGGGTTGTTATGCCTTGTTGAATAATTTGAGATAACCTAAAATGACCCGCTGAGTAATTTGCGGTAGCCCAAATTGACCCGTTTGACTAATCTGAGATGACCTGAATTGACCCGTTGACTTCTTTGAGGTGACCAAAATTGACCCATAGACAAGTGATTTTTACCCAAATCAACCCATTCTTTGTAGAATGGATCAACATTGCCACTTGTAATCTTTATATAAAATCATCAATTTGATGTTGATCTTGTATATATAATGCCATAATATATTCTGCAACAAGTGATTTGCTATTGCCTCTTTTTCTGTCATAGATTTTACTTATGCTTCTCTATTGCCAGTGGCGGATTTACACTTAGCTAGGGGGTTCCCGGGAACCTGTTCGATCCGTAATTTATAGTGTTAACGTATATAGAATATTCTAAAGGAACCCCTTAATATTTTGTAGAGGAACCTTATAAACAAATGTGTAGAGTGGTTCACTGGTCAATGTCTGCGCTGAGTAACTTGATGTCGCCTGTTCGAGTCCTGTTAATCCCGTTTTTTTGCCTTTTTTTGCGTTTTTTCTTTTTTTTTTAAGTGAAAAACAAATCAGGGACTTACGGTGTGTTCCCGAGTTAAAAATCCCTCCCCTTCCCTCCCCTCCCCTCCCCTCCCCTCCATGTCTTTCCAAATTGGAAAGACTATTTTCAGGCAAAAAAAACCCCATTTTCCCTCCCCTCCCCCTGTTAAGTGGATCTCTGGAACACCATTTTCCCTCCCCTCCCCTTCCCTCCCCCTATTAAGTGGATCTCTGGAACACAGTGTTAGGGTTTAGTTCTTATTCGCCTTTTGCCACTTTCCTTTTTACTCACAAACCAAAAACACAGACATCATCTCCCCTCCCTCTAGCCACTCATCCACCATTATTGCTACCACTCATCCGCCTTCTCCAATCTCCACTCTACAGCCACTCGCCGGAGCAGTCACGCAGCCGGCAGCCGCCGCAACCCCTTCTCCACTCTCCAGCCACCGTTATAAGCTGTAAGTTATGTAGTTAGTGCCTGTAATTGCTATCAGTTTGAATCTAGTTAGGGTTTAATATTCACATTTATAGTGTGATGCAGAGTGTGTGTGTGATACTGTGATAAGCTTGAATGAATAGGTAAAAGTGTGTTAGGCTTTAATTTTACTTTACTTGATGCTGCAGTTAAGTTATTAGGGACAAACATGGTAGTAATTGATGTTGTTTTGATTAGTTAGGGTTTAATATCCAAATTTATAGTGTGATTCAGAGTGTGTGATGAGCATGAATGAATCGGAAGTGCCTGTAATTGCTATCAGTTTGAATCTAGTTAGGGTTTAATATTCACATTTATAGTGTGATGCAGAGTGTGTGTGTGATACTGTGATGAGCTTGAATGAATAGGTAAAAGTGTGTTAGGCTTTAATTTTACTTTACTTGATGCTGCAGTTAAGTTGTTAGGGACAAACATGGTAGTAATTGATGTTGTTTTGATTAGTTAGGGTTTAATATCCAAATTTATAGTGTGATTCAGAGTGTGTGATGAGCATGAATGAATCGGAAGAAGTGTGTATTGTTTCTTATGGTTAATTTTTACTTTTTTGCGTTTTTTTTTTTTGGTTTTGAGAGAGTTAGTTAGGGCTTTAATATTACTTTACTGCTGTAGTTGGTTTGTTAGGGTTAAACATGGTAGTAATTGCTTCGTGTTTTTAACTTTATCATGAAGATGTTTTTTTCATTATTGAATCGTATTTTTATTATGTTATGAACTTTACCTGACCCGAATCGTCAAACCGTTCCGTACTTTTTTATGTTCGGACACTTAAAAAAGTGAACCCCTTGGAAAAAAATCCTGGATCCGCCACTGTCTATTGCTACTTCTTTTTGATCTCCACTCTCTCTTATCACACAGGAATTTATAGCTTTTATGTTCTAAAAAAGGGGTATGATTGTTTTCTAAATCATGCATTTAAATTTTGTTTGTTATTGTTTGAGTTTCAGTTTCAGTTTGGTTGTGTAATTGCTTTAAAAACTTACATGCAGTTCTAGGGTTTTGTGATTATAGGTTGAACTAATTGAGGAGTGTTTCAGTTGTAGTTCAATGATAGATATGTAGGCTTTACTTGCCCCCTTTTCCCACTGTAACCAGTTAATATCCAAAAATTATTCAACATATACAAAGACCATGGTAAGGAATAGTGTTTCCCTGCCATTGGTTGAAATGGGCGGCTTCAACATATACAAAGACCATGGCAGGGAATAGTGTTTCCCTGCCATTGGTCGAAATGGGCGGCCGGCATTCCCCTACTGGTCCAACCAGCTTATTATTTTATATCAACTTTAAAATTATGGTTTTGCCCTTAGTTTAAAATTCCGCTTTTCTACCAACTTAAAAATATAATAACTCTTTTGGCAGCAGGTCAAAATTACAATTTTACCCTTGGTTCAAAAATTACGATTTTACCCACAACTTATTATTTTATACCCGCTTTAAAATTACGGTTTTGCCCCCAGTTTAAAATTACGTCTTCGCCCCCAGTTCAAAATAAAATTATGCTTTTGCCCCCAGCTCAAAATTACGATTTTCCCCTCGGTTCAAAATTACAATTTTACCCTCAGTTTAAAATTACTTTTTTGCCCTCAGCTAAAAATAAAATTATGCTTTTCCCCTACCTAAAAATTATGATTTTACCCTCGGTTCAAAATTATGATTTTCCCCCAGTTCAAAATAAAAATGACTTTACACCCAGCTAAACCGAAAATACGATTTCGCCATCGGTAAAAAAAAAAGTTTTACTCTCAGACAAAATTACGTTTTCGCCCCAGTTCAAAATAAAATTTTGTCGCCCCCCCCCCCCCCCGGCTCAAAATTACGATTTTACACCAGTTTATTATTTTATACCGACTTTAAAATTACGGTTTTGCCCCTGTTTAAAATTACGTCTTTGCCCCCAGTTCAAAATAAAATTATGTTTTTGTCCCCAGCTAAAATTTACAATTTTCCCCTCGGTTAAAACTTATGATATCACCCTCAATTCAAAATTACGTTTTTTGCCTCCAGTGCAAAATAAAAATATGATTTTCCCCTAGCTAAAAATTAGGATTTTACCCTCGGGAAAAAAATTTGATTTTTCTCCCAAGTAAAAATAAAAATATGACTTTGCCCTTAGCTAAAAATCGTGTCAAGGAGCTGTCTAACACTCTTTTTACTTTTTATTTCTAGCAAAACTATAGTAGTGTTTTTTAATTGGTTGAGAATTATTCGGTTATCGCCCCACAACGCGGGCAGGGCATCACCTAGTTAACTACATATGTAATCACACAAGTCAGTTTATGTTTACAATACTTGGCAATTCGGAAGTGCTCCCAGTCTTTCGATCGTACTTGATCAGATACATCAAAAGTCGTTAAAACCCCAAAATGCATTAAAAAAACCCATATATAAAACCTAGTCACTTTACAACTAATTATAAACAGCCTAATTAAGCCCAACTGCAAAAGCAAAGATATGTTGATGAACGCTGGTCTGGTGTTGATTAAAAAAAAAAGAAGGGATTGCAATTACAGACCACCCTGACCTTTATTTTGATTACTTAAAAAGTCGGAACTTGGGAGGGTTGTAGAAGGTAATGACTTGGGGAGACTTTAGAAGCAGAGAGATCCCCACCAATGATGTGCTTCCATGACTTGTAATAACCCAAAGCATCTTCTTTCTGCTTTCCATCATCATACACAGGGCTAATACCATACTCCCTTACATTTGCATAATCTGGGCCTTGACCACCATACCTAAGACCTAACACACTCCTATCATGTTTTACACTAAAGTTAATGCGAACTTTATCACCATCTTCAAACTCATTTTTCCCAAACATCCAATGGCTTAACCATACTACCACTTCATCACCATCTTCAAACGCATCATCTTCTGGAACAAGATACATCATAGGCTCGTATGTCCAGGAGGACTTCTTTGTCAGATTCCTTATTTCAATTCTTGAAGGACCAACTTCCTTCATGGTTGAAATCGTACGCACAATGCACACATTTAGCCCTCGAATCTTACCATTTTCAGGAGACGATTGCAAGGTAAACAATGGCCCGCAGCTTCTATGAGTGAACCACTTTGGAACCTCTTGCCCTTGAAGATATGTGCTGAATATTCCATGTTCATAAAGCATCTGAGTGTCACATCAAAGTTTTATTAGCTTTTAAATGCATATTAAAAGGTTAAAATTAAAGATATATAAAGAGACATCCACCTGTGCTGGAAGTTTTTTTCGATCCAAATGGTGGGAAATTCCACTCCAATTGGCCTTCGAAAACCAGCAGGGGTTCAAATATGCTATATTAATCCAACCCAAACTGCATAATACCTCTTCATCAATTTCTGATAAAGCTTGTATTTTGAATATGTGCTGGATCTCAGTCAGGTTAAAACTTCCGTAATAAATAACTCTAGGCACAGCTGACTTTTCTGGATGAAATTTTATTTTCTCCAATGAGTCGCAAAAGTGTACATCCAACAGCTTTAATTGGATTGGAGCACACAAGACTGTTTTCAGGTTCCAACACCTAGTAAAACTGAGTATCTCCAGCCTAGTAAGGCTTCTCACACAATCGGGCATGGAATCCATTGGATTTCCATTCAAAAACAAACTCTTCAACATTGGAAGGTTACTAAAATCCATAGGAAATGATTCATTATACAAATTACAATTTTGTAGAGACAACGTTACTAGTGATCTTGGTAAAGAACTCACAAGGGACTTGAAACTTCTTGGTACCATGGTAGAGGGAGAAGACCCATGAGAGTTCATGTCCTTCATTTCAGCTGGAAATTCACCAAGATTTGAACAACCATCTATTAGAAGTTGAGTAAGCTTCTTTAAGTTTCCTATGCTTCTTGGAAGTTCCTTCAACTTATTGCATTCACTCAAATCAAGGATTTCAAGTTTTTGACAACAAGTGCCAATTGACTCACAGACCTCAATGAGACTTGTGCATCTAGCGAGTGTCAACCTTTCAAGTAGAGGGAGCCCAGAGAAGTGACCCACTCTAACAAGCTCATGACAACTACTCAGATTAAGAAACTTCAGTGACCTGAGAAGCTGTTAAATTAACAAATAAACAAAATTAAGATGCATGTTAGTGTTGCAAAGATACTTAAACAAGATAACTAGAAGCTTGATATTTTAGTACCTTGGGCTTCTTCCAAAGCTGTTGTAGTTTGCTATTAGACAAGTCAAGAGCTACCAAATTCTCCATTTGTAAGTCTGAAGGAATATAACTCAAAGGGAATCCATGCATGCATAACCATCTTATACCATGAGTAAAATTCTTGTAGGATCCACTGAGTTGTACATGGTTCAGTTGGAGTAGTTTTAAGTTACGCATTTCACTTAAAGCAAGCGTCTCAAAGTCGCCTTTTGTTTTACGAGATGAGGAACACATTCCCGAAACCCAACCAAATAACCACCAAAGACAACTGAATGATGGATATGATCTAAATCCAAACATTTGCATATTGGCACTACTTGGTTCTTTCCATATTTCATTCTCAAATGTTCTCATGTCAAGGGCCAGTCCTTGAGTTATTATTGTTCCCTAAGAAATAACAAATAGTTAAGAAAGTTGTCTATACATGATACAAATTAATCAAAGTACACAGAAAAGGTATACATGAATACCTGTCTATTTTGCAACACATCCAAACACTCCTCATGGTGCCATAATATACTACGCTTCCATGGCTTCTTAGGTGATTCTTGATGAACTATGTCTCTCCCCATGTCTTGAAGAAGTTGATGCATTGCCAATTTATCAGATGATTCTACAGTGAGAAGACATATGTTGATAAGAATCTTTATCCCAGATAATTTCCCTATATCACAAGCTTTTAGTATGACTTCAGTGAACTTTCTATCTTCGCCAACGAATAAACAAGCAATGTATTTAAACAGTTCCTTGTCTTTTTCAGATGGCAAAGTATCATAACTAATTTTCAGGACCTTTTTAATATCTGGATTAATTTCTTTCCCCAGTGATTCTAAGATATCCTCCCATGTAGCGTCTTCACTACGGAAAGAACTGCCCAAAACTTTAAGAGCCAATGGATGCCCTTGGCAATATTTAGCGACCTTTATTGATTGCTTTTTGCCACCATTGTCGGGTTCATTGCATCCAAAGGCATGCCAACTTAAAAGCTGAAGAGATTCCTCATCATCTAAGCCTTGCAGCCAGTGCTTTGTATGCTTTGGTGGAACTTGTGTTTGAAACAGCCTACATTTTTCTGTTAACGATTCGTCCTTAGATGTTATTATGATTTTGCTTCCCGGATGAAGACCTTTTGTCCCAATTAACACATCCAACTGCTCAAACTTACTTATACCATCAAGAACAAGAAAAGTTCTATTCGTAAAAAGTGATTTCTCAATCTTCAAGGTAGCCGCATTAACATTGTCGATGTCCATCCAACTTCTTGCTTGAATATCTTTAAGGAGCTGTTTTTGTAAATCAAGCAATCCATTCGGTGATGTAGACCTCCTTTCGACGTCCTCAAGAAAGCAGCTTCTTTCAAAGTCTAGATAGTGCAACTGAAAGACATAGTTTGCTAAATATGTCTTTCCGATCCCAGGCATACCCCATATTGTGAGAATTTCAGCTCTTTGCCCAGATCCATCTTTCAAGAATGAAGTGATGTCTCTAACCGAGCACTTCATCCCAATTAGTTTCGGGATCTCACTTCTTTTGTGCAGATCTAGTCTGCTACTTATCTCTTTAACTATTTCTTCAATAAGTATGGTCTCTCGCCTGGAACCAATCCCACGTAATTACATAAAAAAATTGATGAACAAATAATGACCAATTCCAAATCATATTGGTATATAATAAGAGGAAAAAGGAAGTGGTTAATTACCTGCCATTTGCTTCTACACCTTTTAAATCAGCAACTCGTGTAAGTGCTTTCTCCCATTGTTTTATTCTCTGAGTCCACTGACTTCTTTTCTCTTCATCAGACTCTGACTCCATCCTCTGTTTATGCTCTGCCATTGCGTCTCCGAAGCTGTTTCGTTGCTTCCTGACATCGGAAGGGTTGACGTGATAGAAGATGGGGTAAACGATATGATTGGGTTGCTCCATGATGAGTGCCAGTTCATCAAGGCACCATGTCGAAGAAGCATAATTCTTGGACAACACGATGATAGAAGAGTGAGATGCCTTAATCGCATTCTCCAGTTTCGGTTTTAGAAACTCTCCGATTCGAATCTCAGAATCATCGAAGAAGGTGTCAATGGTGGCTTCCTGCAGTGCTTTGAGGAGATGATCGGTGAAATTACAACGAGTATCCTCACCTCTAAAGCTTAAAAATACATCATAATCGTAGGTGGTAGTAGAAGAAGAAGAAGAAGAAGATTTTTGTGATATTTCAGTAAGAACAACCATCGTGGGTAATCAAAATCGAGTGTGAAGCAAATTCGTTAGATGATCGGAGATGAGGTTGACTTGTGGACCGAATAACACCTTCTATGTCATTTCTTGGAAATTTCCTTATGTTTTTTTATTATAACACCTCCTTTAGTTGTTGATTCAACTTTAGGATATTGTGGTTTAATTCTTTAACGTATATAAAAATATAAATAAAATGTTTACTTAGTGAAATACCTTGCTTTCCACATCTTTACAATATATTATATCTTCTTTTTAAGTTTCATTTACCTTATTTTCTTGGAAATTTCCTTCTTTGATGTTTTTTATCATAACACCTCCTTTTAAGTTTCATTTCCCTTATTTTCTTGGAAATTTCCCTCTTTGATGCTTTTTATCATAACACCTCTTTAAGTTTCATTTCCCTTATTAGTTGTTGATTCAAATTTAGGATATTGTGGTTTAATTATGTAACGTATATAAAATAAAAATAAAATGTTTGCTTAGTGAAATACCTTACTTTCTACAGCTTTACGATGGGTTTTCTTGATATTTTCTGTTACAATATATTATATCTTTATAGATCATTTAAATGAAAATTAGTTTTCAAAAATACTCTATCAACAATAAGACAACAACAGATTTTTTTACAAATTTTCTTGGAAAACCTCCTTCTTTGATGTTTTTTTATTATAACACCTACTTTAAGTTTCATTTCCCTTATTTTCTTGGAAATTTCTTTCTTTGATGTTTTTTTTATCATAACATCTCCTTTAAGTTTCATTTCCTTATTCGCAAGGTGAGAACTCGCTAATCGTTAGTCGGCCGGTGAGATGGGGAACTAGCGACTACTTGGGATTACTCGGGATTAATCGGATCGGGTTTTTTATATGTAATTTTCAGTTTTATGTATACATATACACATTTTTATAAGTAAATATTTTAAGTAACTAGGTTTAACTCTTTCACAACTCATTTTTTTAAGTATACAAGATTAATTGTTGGAATTCACATGGTTTGGTTGGAAACTGGCCAGAATATACAGGTTTTTTGCCGGAATCTGGCCGACTAGGCCCGACTAGCGATTAATGAACTGATTAACGAAAAATTACTCAGTTACTGGCCGACTAGCGATTAATCGCCGACTAGTCGCCGCCTAATCGCGATTTTTACAACACTGCTTGTTAGCTGTTGATTCAACTTTAGGATATTGTGGTTTAATTCTTTAATGTATATAAAAATAAAAATAAAATGTTTACTTAGACCACCCGTAGTGGGGCGGTTTTTTAAAAAAAAAATAAAAAAAAACGCTAAAAAACGCCGGCCCCCCATTACATGGGGCGTTGTTTGGCGTGGTTTTTGAAAAAAAATTGCTTTGGCGTTTTATATAAAACGCTTTGGACATGTTGACCGGCCAATCAAAATCCCCCAACGGCTAGTTAACGGCTATTTCTTTATTTTTTTTAAACCTTTTACCTATATATATATATATATATATATATATATATATATATAAACTCATTCAAAATTAACCAAAACTCTCTCAAAAACTCTCTCAAAAACACTACCATTTTATAAAAAACTTGATGGATTCCCCTAGTTCTTCATCCATGGTAAATTTTTACTACAAAGAGTTTTTTGCGGATGACGATGATTCCACCGATGAGGAGGTTGAGCAAGAGGTGGTTACGAGTGCTTGTCAACTAGCGGTGAGATATGTGAAGCATTGTCGTCGCCCCCAACCAGAAAAAAATAAAAGAGGTTATATTGAACGAGACCGACGCGCGGCACACATGATTTGGAAGACGAAGGAAAGGCGATATTCCAGAATTATGTGCCAGAAGTCGTTCAAGAGGAGCATCCACAGGCGTCAATGGAAGAAAGAGTGAAGAATGCGCGAGAGTTGCGTTACTAACCGTACCATTCCGAGTTAATGGTTGATTTGGTACAACACGCATGGTCAGTTCGGTATGTACCACCTGAGGGTGAGGAAGAAACGGAGGACGAGGAAGACGAAGTTGGCGAGGGTGAAGAAAGCGAAGACGAAAACTAGTGTTTTTTTTTTAATTTAGTCGGATTTTTTTTTTTATTTCTAGTATTGTATTTTTTTTTTCAAGTAAGTAATTTTTATTTTAAATTAATGAAGATTTTTATGTTTTAAATTAAAAAAAAATAATAATTGTGAAATGATTGCATGGGCGTTATTGGGCATTATTCCCACTACGCCATTTTTGCAATAACCCCCAATAATGCCCCATGCTGACTGGACTGCCACGTGTCGCAAAACGCCCCATGGTGGGGGCATTATTGAGGTAAACCACTACACATGGTCTTAGTGAAATACCTTACTTTCCACAACTTTACGATGGGTTTTATTGATATTTTCTGTTACAATATATTATATCTTTATAGATCATTTAAATGAAAATTAGTTTCCAAAAATACGCTATCATCAACCAAACAACTACAGATTTTTTTAGAAATTTTCTTGGAAAACTTCCTTCATAATAAAACAGTAGTTGGAAATTCTTAATTTTATATTACACCTCAACTTTGTTCAACTTATTTTAAGAAGATTTAAAGTAATTTGATGAATTTATATATATATATATTTTTGAACAGCTAACTGCTTTCCACGTGTAAACCCACCTTTTCGAAGATATGTCCAAAGGCCGACTACTCGACCACCGCTAGAAAGCGTAGCACACCCCAGATGCGCAGAAACCCCGTGGAATAGGTAACCCCCCCCCCGGACTCGAACCCGGGTAAAACCCCGGGCCAAGCCCTCACCGAGATGTCCAATACCCAGCACCAGCCGGGGATCAAACCGGCGCCTACAAGGAGACAACCGGCCAACCAACCAACTGAGCTGGGGTAATGGACTTGATAATTTGATATGAGCGATGCACTTTATTATAAAGAATGATTTTGTAAAAATGACACAAACAAATAATTACTCGCCAACGCGGCTCGCTTAAATGGCAGAGTCATAGAAGCGCATGCCTCTTAGAAGGTAGTTCTAGGTTCACATCTAGACGAAAGGTAATAATTTAGGATTGTTGGTGTATTAGACCACACGGTGTGGGCGTGGAAGTGTGGCGTTTATGCCCTTCCACGCCGCACACACCACACCGAACCCCGCGCTGTTGACGGCATTGTGGACGGGGCTTGAGAGTTCCCACCGGCGTTGATGTTAAATAAGCGTTGACGTGGCGTGCTCTGATTGGACGTAATTACTACTAGCCATTAGACCCCAACAACATAATTTAAAAAAATTATTTAAAAAAAAAATAATTCACCCCATCGATATAAAAAAACTCACCATTTTCACATCACTCTCTTCTACCCAACTCCTTCTCAACCTTCATTGTTAAAAAATCTCTTAACTTTTTATAAAAAAAAAAAATAAGGCATCCACACAACCGCTTTGGCCAACATCCAAGAAGAAAATCCACGAGTTCAACAACATCCAATAAGAAAGAAACACTAAAAAAATAAAGACTTTTAGCCTTTTCGAAGAAAAGCAAAAGCAAGCGGATATGAAAATACTTGTTATGAGATCACCTTAAAAGCGAAGAGCGGGAAACGTATATGAAACTAAAAAAAAAAAGAAATCATGTATAAATATGACTCTCGGCCCAGGTTGGGCCCAGGTGACTTCAAGGAGCTGAGCACGGAACAAGCTACTAATCTGGTGATAGAATTCTCAACTGATGAAGTAAGAGAAGCTATATGGGAGTGTGGCACTAATAAAGCACCGGGACCGGATGGCATTACCTTCAACCTAATCAAGACGTACTGGGAAGAATTAAAAGCACCCATCATGCAGGTTATGAATCAGTTCTACATCCATGGTTCGATCCACCATACTTGTAGTGCATCATTTATCGCTCTCATCCCAAAGGTAACCGATCCATTGTCTTGTTCGGATTTTAGACCTATATCGCTCATTGGGGTGGTGAATAAGATTATTTCAAAAGTGTTAGCCAATAGAATAAAAGCAGTGATTAAAAGTGTCATTTCTAACGTTCAATCGGCTTTTGTATCGGAGAGAAATATTGTAGATGGGCCTCTAATAATTAATGAAGTGGTGGGTTGGACGAAAAAATCAAAGAAGAATATTTTCGTGTTCAAAGCCGATTTAGAAAAGGCCTACGACACACTGAACTGGAAATTTCTAATTTCCATTTTAACACACATGGGTTTTCCGTCGAGATGGCGGAATTGGGTCATGGGCATTCTTTTTGCGGGCAGAGGATCGGTTTTGGTAAACGGGTCACCTACCGGTGAGTTCAAATACCAAAGAGGATTAAGACAAGGTGATCCTCTATCACCTTTTCTCTTCATTATAGCGATGGAAGCTTTGCATATTATGATGGAACGGGCAAAAAATATAAACGCTTTCATCGGAGTAAAATTACCAAAGGAAGGTCCTTATTTAACCCATATGCTATTCGCGGATGACGCTATTTTTGTGGGTGAATGGAAGGTGGAAAATGTAAAAAATCTTAAGAGGATTCTTAGACTGTTCTATTTGATATCGGGATTGAGAGTCAACCCAAGAAAAAGCCAACTATATGGTGTTGGTGTGTCGGATGAGGATATAAATAATATGGCATTTACTTTTAAGTGTAAAGCTGGGAAGCTCCCGTTCAGTTACCTTGGCCTAAAGGTGGGGGTAAATATGAACAGAATATCCCAATGGAAAGAGGTCATTGATATGTTTAATAAAAGATTATCATCTTGGAAGTCTAGAAACTTATCCTTTGCAGGGAGGGTAATCCTAATCAAAGCAGTACTTGGCAGCCTTCCGAACTATTATCTATCGCTTTACAAGTGTCCTGTGGCCGTCTTAAAGATATTAGAGGGCATACGAAGAAAATTCCTTTGGGGTGGCTTTAATATAAATAACAAAATTCGATGGGTCAAGTGGGAAAAAGTGGTGGCTGCCAAAGATTTTGGGGGTCTTGGTATCGGTAATATTCGAGACTTAAACCTAGCTCTAATACTAAAATGGTGGTGGAGACTAAAGATGGAGCCGGAGAGTTTATGGGTTAAATTAGTAAAGTCGATTCATCAAAACCAAAGGAAATTGGACTTTATTCCTATTAAAAAATCACTACCGGGAGTCTGGAAGAATATTGGGAGTATAGACAAGGAATTTAGGAGGTGCAACATCGAAGTCAGCAACAATCTGAAGAGCAAGGTAGGCATGGGGGATAAAACCCTGTTTTGGGCGGACTCGTGGATTGGTACCGGTCCGCTAAAATCTCAGTTTCCAGCTCTGTTTTAGCTCGCGGGCAGGAAGAAAGCACTGGTAAAAGACTGTTATCGGCAAATAAACAGTGGAGGTATCTGGGATTGGTCGTGGGTCAGGACTCCGAGTAGTGACATCGAGAAGCAGGAGATGGAAAATCTGAATGGGCTATTGCAAGACAAACAACTTACAGGTACTAGCGATGTATGGTACTGGAAAGAGTCGGAGGAAAAGGTTTTTGCGGTAAAAGACGTTCGCAAGTCTCTAAGTTCAGGTTTAGATATCAACGTGACAGCCGACGACTTTGTTTGGAACAGTTGGGCCATGAGCAAAAGCATTATGTTTGTATGGCGGGCAATTCAAGACAAAATTCCATCAGCGGTGGCGTTAAGGCATAGAGGTGTAAACATACCGGATGTCACTTGCAAAATCTGTGGTGTAGCGGAAGAAACAACGGATCATATACTTGTAAGATGTAATTATGCAACAAGAATCTGGGAGATGATAACAAATTGGGTCAAAATACCAAAGGTCAGCTCGGATGGGCACGTAAAAGATTTGCTAAGGGAGATGAATGAGATTCATAGAAATGGGAAAACAAAGAAAGTGATTCATGCTATTGCAGTACAGACAATGTGGTCATTGTGGAGAGCAAGAAATGATAAGGTTTTTAAAGGTAAACATGGACCTATACAAACAGTGGTGGAAGATACAAAGGAAATTTCTTACCAAAGGATGAAGATGAAATCCAAATACAGTAGGTTTACGAAACAAGATTGGTGGGATTTTAATATAACAATGTAATTTTATTTTGTTTATGTACTTGTACTTGTATGATCTGCCCAACTTCTGGCTGGGGGTCGGTTTTTTTGTTTGATTAATGAAGCGTTTGCGTTGCCATTCAAAAAAAATGTATAAATATCTTACCTAGTTTCGGTTATTTTAGATTATGTTTTTATGTTTCATTTTTTTAACTTTAAATTATGTAATCGTTTTTTTTACTAATGTAATCTTTTTTATTTAAATTTTGTAAGTATTTTTATTATTGGTAATTATTATATTAGTAATAATGCTATTTTTATAAAAATTAATAGATGATATATAATTATTAAATAAAAATAATAAAAAATATGTGTCACGTGTTGAATAACGCCCCTTCCCACACCCTTTTTTTCACCACGCCACTATTGTGACGCGCGCTGACGTGACGTCCACATGTCAAATAACGTCTATTCTTTAAGCCCTTCCACACTGTGTGGTCTTATGCTACTTAAGTTGTTGTATCTCATTGTTAAACCATACGGTGTGGGCGTGGTGGAGCGGTGTTGTTGCCTTTCCACGCCGCACACACCACACCGGGCCCGGCGTTGTCATGTGGGCTTGAGATTTCCCACCGGCGTTGAGAGTTAAAGTGTGTCGACATAGCGTGGTTTGATTGGGGGGTCCCTACTAGCCGTTGGACCCCAACATCATTATTTAAGAAAAAAGAGATTTTTCATTTAAAAAAATTATTTGACCTCCTCTAATAACGATGCGCACTTATTAGCGTACGTTCATCTTCTTGCCAACCTACCTTTTAGGTATCCACAACAACCACTCACTCCTCTATCACAAACTCCACCTACACCCGAATCCGTACCGGAAACCCTACCTATACCACCCGAATCCTCTACGCGAAGAAAACGAAACCACAAAAAAAAACCAAGTCCGAAAAGGAAAAATCAAAATAAGATCTTCGTGTACATCTGTGGACAAAAGATGAAGAGTTGGTGTTGACGAAATCGTGGCTTTCGATTTCAGAGAATTCGGTTATAGGTATATTTTATTTTTTTATTGTAAAAAAGCATTCCATTTTTGGTTATATATATAATATTTAAATGTATATTTTTTATAGGTATCAACCAATATAGTGACGATTTTTGGAACTGAATTAACGATCTTTTTCACAAAACTTTGGGACGTATAAAAAAAATGATAGTCACTCGTGTAAGTGGCGTGAAATAAACACCGCCATGATCGCCTTCACGACCACTACAACAACCTAAAGAACAACCCAAAAAGTGGCGAAAAGGACACCGACTTGTTGACGCGTGCGATATCCTTGTATTTGGAAGGCAAAAAAAAGGGCTACCTTTAAATACATTCATTGTTGGCACGTTGCCAAAGACTCGCCAAAATGGGCACCAATACCTTTAGCGGGACAATCGTCCTCCAAAACGTCCAAAAGTTGTTCCTCCACTAGTCGGTCGGATGCTCGCACCGACTTTGAAATCAACCTAAGAGACGATGATTTTGAAGCCGAAAGGCCACTGGGAAGAGATAAATAAAAAAACGGGCCCAAAAATCATCTACTACGAGAGATGAAAAAAACCTCGCTTTGGCTGTGAAGGGGTATGGTCCTAAATCCTGCGCCGACCATACGAGTCAACCTTAGGTTGCGCGCGAGACCATACCCACATTAAACTGAATTGATAACTTCCCCGACCTCGCGCCGGCTAAACAGGTGTGTTCCGAGTTGCGCGCGAGGTCAAGACCAAGACGAGATCAGTTTTGACACTTAGCTACGATGGCAAAGGACCTGTCTTCCTTGGCGCTGCGCCGACTACTCAGATTATGCCTAGAGTCGCGCAGAGGTAAGAAGCGCAGGTAAACATTGGACAAGTACAAAAGGTACAAATGGCAGACCAGTGGGCTAATAAGCGTCCAACAGGCTGTACCTGATCATGTCGCACGATGGACAATCGTACAGGAGACAAAAAGGTACACAAGAACGTCTACGTGGCACCAATCAGCGTGCGCCGATCACTGCTCCACGATCTCCACTTAGCTGCTGATGACAGACCAAACAACAAGGACAGTCGTCAGGACACGTGGATCCATTCAGCGTGCGCCAGCTACCCTCTCGCCAAGAATCACTAATGGTCGTGGCAGAGGGGACAAAATGGACATTCCTTGTTATCGACTGCAGGCCCAAGGCCCATCAACCCATCTCCTTCACAAACCACCTCGGCTATAAATAGTGAACTGCACCTCCAGGTTTAAGGATCGCTCTCTTGCTCTCTCACTCTATTCACACACTATTATCCTTAAAACAGATACTTATTCTCATGTCGGACGGTGGTTAGATGTAACACCTCGTAAAATCATGTCCAATAATATATTGACACGTGTCCCTAATCCTAATTATGTCAAATGTTGACTAGGAGGGACTATTTTTGCCAAACAATGAAAGAATGAATGTGGAGGGACTAAAAGTGTCAACATGCTTAAACTATGCCTCTGAATGACCTTTTACGGTGTTCGTATTTATTAATGAGCCACTTGTTGGATGAACGAAACCGTTTGTGATTTAATTCAAAAGTTTGTGAGTTGAAGGGTTAAAAGCGTCAACATGTTAAATTATACCTCTGAGTGACCTTTTAACGAACCCGGAGCTTTGTGATGTTCGGTTATACTCCCGGCTATACCTAATACTAGCTTAGAAGGGTTAAATGTGCGAAGAATGAAAGTTATATTAAGTTTAAAGGTTGAGGAGCTGATTTTGTCAAGTTGTAAAATTGTTTTGCTGAAACCAGAGGCCCTCGCGGGGCACGACCTCATTTGGTCGACTCGGTCGCGGGATGCGAAGCCTTGACCTGTGCAAAATGTTTCTTACAGCTGTTGTATTCTTCTTTGTTCACCACACAAACCACCAATACTCTCATAATTCGAAACCATGAGCTCAATGCTGGTTTTAGACACATCATAGGACACCTGGAGTGATCTCTAAGCTTCTCAAAACAGCTGGCTTGATCCAAAAACCTCAACTCCAACTATAAATAGAGGTCTTGGTGCACCATTTCACCTAGCACCTTCTTTAAATCATTCTTCTTGCTCTCTCTGGAGATTCCCAGCTGAAGGGAGACTCCTCTTTAGTGCAAGTTCGAGCTAGGACCTTTTGTAAGTGTTCCTACCTCCTACATTTTCGTTTATAGGCTTTTAAAAGCCGAAAGTCAAGCTTTTTCGATAAAAGCTTTGACTTTTGGTTTAGACCTTAATGGTCCAGCCATTGTTTGAGGCGAACATGGCTACGTGTTCGTAATTAGGTAGGTGTTAATCCCTCAAAAGGGCACCTCCTGAAAATCACGTTTGCTTGGTCAATTAACGGGTCAAAGTTATTAATATTAAAAAGTAAAACGGGTCAGTTTTGAAAATAATCATAATCTGATAATGTAGGTGTTATAAAATATGTTTTAACATTTGAATAACTTGGTAATGATTATTAGAACATGTGTAAGCATGTTCAGCCCATCAATTCCAGGTTTAGGGTCGATTCATAACCGAAAGTCGCGAAGTTTGACTTCTCCTTTGACTTTCGATTCTGACCCGAATTAGGTTAGTTTCCTACTGTTTTAAGGTTCCATTATGACCATATTATCATGTAGTATAATCCTATGAGGTTATATTGCATGGCTATAATAGTAATCTGTGTTTTTATTGCAAGTTCCGTTATTATACTAAACTTTAACCATTTTGCCCTTTTATATAAAAATGAGGTTTTAAACATTAATGAACTTACAAATGAGTTGCATACTGATATGTTAACATGTTTAACATATTTTGATGTTAATATTCTGGTCATAAACTGGGTTTTAGTATAACATGGTAAATTTTGTTTTTAAAGGACCAAAATGCCCTTTCGACATCTAAAATGGTTTTAAACATAATTTATTTACAAAACTCATTACCTACTGATGTAATATCATAAGTAGGATTATTTGGGATGTCAAGTCAGTTTATATTCTAAGTTTAAGCACAAGCTCTTGTATTATGCCCATAAATGACGATAATACCCTTGTGGCACTTAAAATGGTTTTAATCATACTTTTCTTACAAAACCTTTTTACCTACGGATGTGTTATACTAAATAACTTATTTTGACGATATAAACCTGTTCATAACATCCGTTTTCATAAAACATCGAAATACTGTCATTTAACGACTTTAATGCCGTTTCGGCGCATAGTATGGTTTTAAACCACATTTATCAACCAAGACTTGTTACATACTGATTTTATAACTTATTTAAAAAAAATTTACAATAGGTAAATGTTATAAACTCAGAATCCCAAATAAGCTTTCAAACTATGTGTGAAATGACCAAAATGCCCCTACGGTGCATAGTTTGGTCTTAAAACATAAACCACACATATATTTGATATCCTTCTGATATTATATCATAAATTAACTAGTTTTCCAGAATTTTTATGATGATAACATTAGATTACATGCAAGCTCCTTTTATAAGTCACTAAATGACCAAAATGCCCTTATGAGGCTTAATTCGGTTTTAAAACCTTAACGGGCATACAAGTTGATGTCCTACTGATATTATAACTTGTTTAAAGTATAATGACATATGGAAGTTGTACATGACTCATTCGGTTACCCGTTAATGCTTATACGTGTACGGTTCGACTTATGTAACTTGTTTACATAAGTTTACCGAAACGGGTTTAACCTTATCATTTTATTCTCAAATTCCAGAATGTAATTAGTTTACCCATATTATACAAGTCTTAATACTTGTTGGGTTTAAACTACATTCTTTTCCGGTCATCGCTTAATCTAGCGTATCGTACCGTTTATAACACTTTAAGCTAGCGGTCTAAGTCTACGACTTAAATAAGACCCGTTAGCATTCTAATTGGTTATTATTACCATCATTCCAGACTAGAGCCTTCCAGTAAATGCTACCTACACTTACCTATTTATTAAACGGCTGAGTTAATATGAACTTTGCATTTTAAAGTCAACTACTAGTTCAGGTAAATACTTTTAACTTATTTTCCTTATACGGGCTTGCGATGCGGTAAATTATTACCGCTTGGTCGGGTATGGGATCATATGCTGGATTGTGGCTACAAAATCCACATAACCCGTTTTAATCTGTCTTGTTTGATAACTTAAACATTGGGGGTTAACGCGACCGTGTCCTGGATATCCTTGGCTCATTTAAGTTACTTATGGCCACGACTAAAGCACGGGGTGTAGGCATGCACCCGACAGATGCGAATGCTAAAATGTTTTTACCCACAAGTTGGGGATAACTCCTTTGTGGGTTTATAAGTGGTGTGTTGGTTAATCATGTCTCGGTTTCTATACTAGGCCCCATATGTATTGAGAAACACGTAAAATTATATACAAGATTAAAATTTTAATTATCCCAAGTTATAAAAGATTTTCATGTGCCTTGTGCACTTAAATCAATTTTGAAAATTTTTTCAAAATGTGTCTGTTAATTGTATTTACCAGTGTAAACTGACGTATTTCAAAAGACTAAGTTACAGGTACAACACGTAATAGGATGGAAGCTGCTTGGTATTGATATAAGAGGATCTTGCAAATCCTTAGATATGCCTAAAGTCTGTTGAACATCTTTTGTACATTTTTATGATCCGCCTGTGGATCTTTTATTACGAACCCTCTGTATATTTATTTTGAACTTTGGACATTATGGTTTGTAATAATTTATACTCCAAGACTTCCGCTGTGCTATTCTATGTATATTGACTATGATGATATCAACTACGTCACGATACTCCCCACCGGGCCCACCGGGTTATGGTTGAAATATCGGGGTGTGACATTACAAGGAGAACCCCCCCCCCTATTCTCCTCCTTGTAACGAGCTTACGCTGTGTTGATTGCTTTGCAGGATCTGCATAGCTATTTGGACGAGACAAAAGAAGATTAACCTTTGTTTGTCGATGCACATACCACAAACTAATCACCAGATTAGTTTGGTGTTTCTTCATTGGTGCCCACCGATTTTTTACAATCACTTTTCATCTTCTTTCTGAGTTGTTACTCTTGATCAATGGCTGATCAAGGAATCCCTTTCCTACTGTTTGATTCACGCTCCTAATTGGGTACGGCAGTGGACATACTAGATGAATAAAAACAAGCTCCAAATGCCATTGACATAATCGTTCCAAAATGCAACATAAGTTAAACATATTTTTTACAACCATAATATGACATGCAAGTTTTAAAATGTTAAGGCTTTGACCACTAAATCACCACAAGGAGGCGGCATATAACGGGCAAACCCTTCAAAATGTGGCATGGAGTCGTGACACTTACTTTCTTGACTGAAATCCCTACATGGTCCACTAATTTCCTGAAATACATGTTAAGTTGAAAAAGTCAACAAAAGTTGACGAGTTCATACGTTTAGTTGTATGAGATAAATATTTAAAATGTGAGATGTATATGTATAAAAACCGGTATGTAAAGCGTCTATGAAAACATTGATCATTAATGTTTTGCAAGGACATTAATATGTGTGCCGACGTAGGAAGCAATCCAACCCTTAAAGAATTTGTGTCGTTTACCCTCGACTGAGACACAAAAGCACTCTTCTGTGTGGGTCTAGAAACCAAGAGTGGGGCTCGCCAAAACCCGATAGATCTACCCCTTTTGTTCCTCGGTCTAACATGATTAATGGTGCTTAAGTACCACCCTATTCTCACATCATCTAGTTGTTTCATTCCCTAGCTTATCATACCATTATACATGTATTTCCCCCGATAGTTGTAAAACTAAAAAACGTTTAAAATGAAAAGGGGACATGAACTTAAAACAGTTTGCATCTGTGCACGCTAGCACTCACTTTTGTATCCCTGTTTGTATCCGACCTACAAGTGTCCTAATCTCGTTAAGGAACTTAGGTCTATTGAATTACCTCTAACATGCATGTTGGTCATGTATAGTGTTCACCCAACTAGCTAGACTCGATAGAAATCCTCGTTTTGAAATACTTTGACTCAACAACGCATTGGTGATATACATCTTTGACTTCTTGGAAATATATGTTTATATAAAGTATCTATAAATATATTTATAAAATTATCATAACTTGTCTTTGTATTCTCATATTAACTCGTGTTCGGGTTAATAACTAAATAATGGTGTCAACCTAAGCCGTAACTCGTCTCGGTCGGAATTAAGTTATGTCTTTATTTTAGGGAAATACACCTCAAAATACAACACGTATTTATATAAGAATAATTTATATTATATTTCTACATATTAGTTTCCCATAAATAATATAATTCTAGAAAAAGGAGAACTCGTTTCTTGAACAAGTTTATATATATCATTTATAAATATAGTATGAATACTTATAAACATTCCATAAAATAGAAATTTTGTTTCTCGAATGAATTTATATATATATATATATATTGTAAAGTCTAGAACAATAATATATAAAGATATGAAATATTGATTCCCAACAATTATCCCTATTTATCCATAAGACTATAACATAATAACATAATCTTGTGTTTAATATACATTTATTCAATATATATATATATGTATATATACTTGTAGTCTTGTTTACAATATCGTATTTTGATTTTGTAAAGTATATATTTTATGTAAAAATATAAATTTCAGGTTTTCAAACCACCATTTATACTTAAATGAATTTAAGAAAACATTAAAACATGATATTTTTTTATCCTTATTTAAAATAAGTGTGTGTGTCTAAACACTTAAAACATATGCATATTTATGAACATTAAAGACCAATCAATCCGACCGATCACAGGACATTATACAGACCGGCGCCAGTGATTTCCTTCCATCTCTCCTCCCCCAGATCTGTATAACGTCCTGTGATCGGTCGGATTCTAGCGTCTCATGTCCGTAACGAGCCTCGTTAGCAGATTCTGGGCAGATTGATCGGTGGTATCTAAAGCGCTTTCCTCCTTGGCCTGTATAACGTCCTCTGATCGGACGAAACCTTGTGTTTCCTGTTCGTAAGGAGCCTCGTTAGGAGGTGTTGGGCTGTTTGTTCCTCCTTCTGTTCTTCTGAGCGTTCTTCTTATCGGTTTGTATTGCCTTCGATTTTCTTGATTGCTTAGCAGGTCTGTCATTGGTCGCGGCTATAATTATAGTTCAGCTAGACCATAACGAATCCTGTTAAACTTTTAAAGACCCATGAGGTGTCCCTTGGTTCTCCATGGGAAGGAAAGTGTGGAAGGGCCAGAATGATAGCTGGCGTACAATCCTTAGCAAAGAGGATTATAGAAAGGAAAAAGATTTTGCTGATAGAGAACTCAGACTCCGAAACGCTACCTCTTTCTTTATCTCCAACCTACCGGAATCGTGCAACCGGTCCATGCTTAGGAAGGCTTTTGAATATTTAGAGAATCTAGAGGATGTTTTCGTCCCTCTTAAGAAAGATAGAGCGGGCAATAGATTTGGGTTTGTAAAACTATCTAATGTCTCGGACCCCAATTGGTGGATTGAGAATCGGAAGAAAGTTCATATTGACGGGGCAGTCATTGGGGTGAACATTGCAAAGTTTGACAGGAATGGAGTCAAGACTGAAATGCGGAACAAAGGAAACAGAATTTCAGTTTTTTCCAGACTTCAGGCGAGGGAACCAGTTATCAAACCTGTTGTGGCCCAGAATAAGTCTCATGCACAACCCCACGGATCGAAAACCTACAAATCAGCAGTGCTTCCCGAAGGCAACAACAAAGTGGTGTCTATTGATCTTCCTCCAATGAATACGAAAACAAAAAAATCTTTGGAGTTCAAGTCGCTCGTCGGAGAGGTTAAGGACATAGACATTCTCAATGAGTTGAAAGATCACCTTGCAGGAATCTCCGAGGATGGACTGAAGTTAAAATACCTAGGAGGTCTCAAAGTATTACTGACTTTTGATGGTCCAGAGGAAGCAGAAGTCTTCCGTTATCAGAAGGTGAATGAATGGGAGAAGTGGTTTTCGAGATTGTATGTATGGGAAGGAATGCCACCTATTTTCGAGAGAGTAGCTTGGTTAAAAATTCTGGGCGTCCCGATCTATAACAACCCTCCTAAATTTTTCGACACCCTAAAAATAATTAAAGTGTCCCTATATGTCTTAAAATACACCCTGTATGCGAAAACGGGCCCCGAATACCTTTAATATTATTAAAATTAATTAAAAAACACATTTCATGGGTCTCTGGCGGGCCGCGTAGCCCTTGGCTACCTCTTACGCGGGCCGCGACGGATAGGCCACCAGGCTTAACCCGGTGCCACCACATGTCCTAGTCGTGTCGAGCCTATTGGTCAACTCAGCAACCCTAGGGCCTACCCTAGGGAGCCTCGCGGGCCGCGAAGGCCCTGGCCGTAGCTTACGCGGGGCGCAACGGAAGGCGAACAGGCACTATATATAGAGGCATTTGGCTGTTCAGTCCAGTCGCTCATTCCTTTCTTTCTCTCTCGAATTTCTATATAGTCAAAGTGATTTCCGGGCATAATACCCCCCTAAATAACGAAGTTCTGCCCCGTTGTAAGTATCATAACCCCGATTACGTATTAGATACGTTGCCCGATTGATCCAGGATTCCGTAACGGCTGTCGAGGTTCTGCCCGACGTAGTCGTTGGAATGCCGTCTCGGGGAGGGTATTACTAATATAAATATTGGGCTATTATACTAACACGTGTGCATTTGTGTAATTTAATAGATAATCACCAGGAAACCCTAAAGGAAAACCTAGGACAGCAATGTGAGTAATCTCCTTTTTGTAAACTGTTTTTACAAAACCTTAAATATTTTACAATGTGATTAGCAGTGATTGAGTCTTTGTAATTCTCCAATTACTGCCGGTATGTTGGGGTTTTGTATACAAAATGTGGAACACGTTACCATTGGACAAAGAGTTAGCCAATGTGTAATATGACCCACCAGTCAGGATTGATAGTACCGAATGAGTAATTGTGTAGATGTAACATTCCCAAAATTTTTATATAAAATATATAAAAACTTATGTTATTAAAATAACGTATCATGGGTAAATTGACCAATAAAAATATAAGGTGTTTTGGCAAACGTAGGAACCGTTTAATAATTAAATTATAAAAATACTTTATATTTAAACCTACTCTGTTTTTAATGAAACTTAGACCCAAATGTAGACAAAAATATTCTCATTCTAATGGCATATTTATTATTTTATAAAACGTCGTACTTTAAAAGTTATAAGCACCAAATGAGCGAAGTAGTTAAATTAATTATAATATATATATTATATAAAATAATTCAATAATTCAAATCTAAACAACAAATGTTAGTATATGAAAGTTTTGTAAAATAATAATAATAATAATAATAATAATAATAATAATAATAATGTAACATAATAATAATAGAAAACAAAAAGGCATGCATGAGAATTTAGAATTTCATATGTTTACGTAATTGAAATTGTAAGTGCATGGATAAGGATTTAAATTAAAAAACTATAAAGGCTGATGTAAGATGACTTCAATTTGTGTATACGTGGATTAACAAAGCGTGACTTTCAAGTATCAATTGCAGTATAAATAGAAGCAATCACTTCTCATCTTTTCTTTGTCTGTTCATCTTTCATTCTCATGCCATATCTCTAAATCAAATATATATAACCCCATTTTTCTTTAGTATTACACCACTAAAATACTCCAAAGCCCTGCCTCGTTTTAAGTATTGTAACCCCTGAGCACTGATACCCTGTCCAAGTGACGTAGGGCCCCGTAACGTATGTCAAGGCTCTGCCTAAATTCGTTGGGGTTCTGTCTCGTGACGTAGGGATAAAGTGAATTGGATTACTATATTTAAGTATGAGTGCACTATATATTTTATCAAATCACCCAGGAGTGATACCCAAGATATAACCACCCTCCTAAAACACCCCTGACATCCTGCACTTTCTAAAATACATCCCATACGTGAAAACTAAACCCGAAATATAATATAGTATTAAAAATAAATAAAAACCAAGAAATATTAAGTTGAGGCGGGCCGCGTAGGACCCCACCCCAACCTTACGCGGGCGGTATGAAGGTGTAGATCTGATTTCGTTTGATTCCTTAAGTTAAGGCGGGCCGCGTAAGCTACCCTTAACACTTACGCGGGCCGCGAGAGACAAAAAAGGTGACGCAGCCCGGTGCGGCCACGTGGACCAACACCCAGCAGGCCTACTCGATGACTCAGCCCAGCTATGTTTGACCTGGAGTCAACGCGGGCCGCGTAAGCCCAGCCTATGTATTACGCGGGCCGCGACAAAGCCAGTTTCAGCAACTATATAAAGGAGGCATCGGCTGTCCATTTCAATTCGTTCAGATTCATTTCTTTCTCTCAAATTCTAAAGTGTAGGAATTATACACGGGTATAATACCCCCTAATTAACGAGGTTCTGCTCCGTTGTAAGTATTATAACCCCTGGATACGTATTAGATACGTTGCCCGATTGATTTAAGGTTCCGTAACGGCTGTCGTGGTTTTGCCCGACGTAGTCGTTGGAATGCCGTCTCGGGAAGGGTATTGCTAATATTAAAATGGGTTATTATACTAACACGTGTGCATTGTTTATTTAACTAGATTATAACCAGGAAGCCACAAAGGAAAGACCTATAATAGCAAAGTGAGTTTATCCTCTTTTTGTTAACCTTTTTGGAATAATTTACAAAACCTTAATTATTTTACAATGTGATTAAGCGGTGATTGAGTCTTTGTAGTTCTTCAATTACTGCCGGTATTATGGGGTTTTGTATACAAAATTTATATTACTACGAGTAGTAGTAGTAGTAGTAAGTCTGAATGACAGTGCATTACCATTGGACGACGAGTTAGCCAATGGGTAATTTGACCATAGCCATAGATCCGGTCGAGTGGCAAATACTGAATGAGTAATTGTGTAGACAGAAACAATGTGATCGCTCTCAATACTGTTTTAATTGATAAAATGTTTCTTGATTAAACTGGGATTCACTCACCAGTATTTCCGACTGACAAATGTTTTTAAAACGCGTTACAGGTAACACAATGTCAACAGCCAATTAGTAAAAAGCCAGCTGGAGAGTACTGAAGGCTTGGGAAAAATGTGGCTATAAAAGTTACCTAATAAACGATGTTTTAAATTCAATAAAATAGAGTTTGTCCCTATAAATGTATTGTAATAAGAAACTTGGGTTTTACCCATGTGATTATTAATATCAAATAAGGTGGTTTTACTCTGATAAAAATATTTCCTAACTACGGTCCTGATGTAAATTCCGCTGCCAAATTAATAAATAATGATACCACCGCCACTGAGTTCGCGGCCGCCCGTTCCCGGGACAGATAGGGGGCGGGGGTTGTGACAGTAGATGTAAACATTGTAATCACTCTCAATACTGTTAAATGATAAAACTCTTCTTGATTAAACTGGGATTCACTCACTAGTATTTCCCACTGACAAAATGTTTTTAAACGCGTTTCTGGTAACCAAATGTGAAAGCCAACTAGAAGCCAGCTGGACAGCACTGAAGGCTTGGAAAAGTGGCTACAAAAGTTACCTAAATAAAGAAGATGTTTTATTTCAATAAAATGGAGTTTACCCCTATAAAACAGTTTGTAATGAAAACTTGGGTTTTATCCCAATATATTTATTTATATAAAATATGGTGTTTCACTCTGATAAAATATTTCCTAACTACGGTCCTGATGTAATTTCCGCTGCCAAATTGATAAACACCGATACCACCAATACTGATTCTCGCGGCCGCCCGTTCCGGGGACAGATAGGGGGCGAGGGTTGTGACAAAAGGTGGTATCAGAGCTAAGCCGCTGATTCAGCCACAGAAGTGTTATGCTAACACCAAGATATTATTCAATATGTTAGGAAATTTTCTACGGAACTACATGCATATCTGTATTTTATTGTTGTGTGTTATTTGACTATTTGTTAGTTTACAGTATGAACGACCAAGGACCTTCCGACGCGTATCGTCAGTTGTCCAGCTCGCCTAGGAGCGATGGCACCTCTTCACAGCCTGCCCTCTCAGGGTATTCAGCTGACAATGAAGATGGGATATTCGTGTTTAAGGCTCAGTCTGAAGAGCCATTCCCTCCTAAAAAGAGAGGATGGTTCAGTAGGGGAGCGCATGAACGTAGAAAAAGAATGAAGAAGTTGCAACAACAGCGTGTTGTAGCAGCCGCCAAGAGAGAGACAGATGCCCACACACATGATATGCTTAATAGGAGTTTAGCCAATTTTCATATCCTAGCAACCACCGCTGCTGACCGTAACCTGGAGCAACTTATAGCACCCCAACCATTACCGCTGTTCCCTACCCAACCAATGAAAATAGAAAAAAACCCAGAAAATCAAATCCAAATGCATGATTTCAACCCAGAAGAGATACCTAGGATACCAGCACCCAATCCCTTAGACCCAAACTACGATCCATGGTTAGATGACAATAGGGATTACCAGCAACGATACCCAATACCAGAAGATGAACCTATGCCAAATCTAGCGGCCTGCCCAGGTTTGGACCCTCTAGATCCCTACTATGATAACGATGAATACATCAGGGAAATTTTAGAGAATCCATACCCGTACCAGGAACCCGTGCCCCAGTTCCCAAACCCAGGCCCAGCACCTGCACCCCCAATGAGTGCAGAAAATGTGCAAGAGCTCCGAACTTTCGGAGAAGAGATTTTAGAAAGTAGCAAGAGGATGAGACAGGTTGGAGAGCGACTCGTCTGGAAGTATGACGAGCGCAATATGGAGTTCTGGATGAACCCATACCCGTGATGGTGATGGTAGTAGTAATAATAATAATAATAATATATATATATATAATATGTGTGTATGTTTGGAATATATATATATATATATATATATATCTAAATATATAGCTATTGATGCCTACTAGTATTGTAATTTTTATTTCAGTTGAATTGTAATATATATGGATGCATAGTATAAGAAAGACTAAGTCGCAATATTCGACGTTTTTGATCAATATGCGTGTTGTGTGATTGGTTGTATTACATATTATCTGGTGATATTAATAATTGGCAAATGCTTAAAATTCAGATGGACAACGAAGTGAACCAGGAAAACCAGAATGATAATAACCAGAACGACAATAACCCGAATAATGATAATTCGAACAACGATAACAATGGAAATCAAGTGGATCACAGTGTCATCCAACATATAGTGGCACAAGGAATTATAGATGCAATGCCATTTATTATCCAAACTGTTAAGGAAGCTGATAATAAAAATAACCATGCCAGTAAGCGACCAACTGAACCAGATCACAACGTAAACAATGGACCAGCACTTCAAGTGCCCATTCCCAAAAGAAGAAGAACCATGTCTTATGGTTGTTCTTACAAAGAATTCTGGTCCTGCAAACCAATAGAATTCTCGGGCAATGAAGGACCCATTGCAACTCTACGCTGGATAGAAAAGACTGAGGTTGTCTTAAAAATAAGCAAGTGTGCGGAAGAGGATAAGATAATGTTTGCTTCTAATCTGTTTAAGAACTCAGCCTTAGAATGGTGGAACACTATCCTCCTGTCAAGGGGAAGTGATAGGGTTTACAATATGGAATGGGAGGAATTTAAAAGCATGGTGGAAAGGAAATTCTGCCCTCCCAATGAAAAAGAACAGATAGCAAATAAGTTTTTAAACCTTAGAATGACTGGAGTGGATACTAAGGGTTATACTACTACTTTATTTGAATATGCTAGAATACTACCAACCCTTGCATCACCTGAACCAGTATTAATCTCCCGTTACATCTGGGGATTAATCAATGAAATTAGGCATGTAGTCAAAGCAGCTAGACTTCAAACCATAGAAGAAGCTGTAGAGCTAGCAAACACCTTGACTGATGAATTAGTTCATACCCGAGAAGAAGACCAGAGGAAGAACCTAGCTCAAAGGCTTACCCAGGAATTCCGTTCTGGAAATTCCAACCGTGGGAAAACTGTAGGTTCTACTTCTGCACCTTATTGCAAGTATTGCAAAAGGAAACATTCTGGAAGATGCTCCATATATTGCAATTTCTGTAAAATATCTGGATACAAGGAAGAAGACTGCAGGAAGAAACCTAACAACAGGATATGCTACAACTGCGGAGAACAAGGTCACATCAAGCCAAACTGTCCGAAAATAGCTCCAGCTACTAACAATAAGACTACCAAAAATGCTAGAGCATTTGTTCTGACTACTGAAGAAGCCAAGATGATTCCGGACGTGATAGCCGGTACGTTTTTAGTTAATGATGTTTTTGCTAAAGTATTATTTGACTCTGGTGCGAACCAAAGTTTTATTAATACTTCATTTTGCAAACTTCTCAATCAACCATTAACTAAACTCTCACAAGAATGTCTAGTAGAAACAGCAAATGGGGCAACCGTTAAGATTTCTGAAATCTTGCAGGGAGCAAGAATAGAATTTTTAAATCAAAAGTTTATTGCAAACCTTTACCCAATGAACCTGGCAGGATTTGATGTTGTATTAGGGATGGATTGGTTAATAGCCAATAAAGCCAGTATTTTATGTTATCAAAAGTCAATTCAAGTAAATTCACCAAGGGGTGAAAAAATCACAATTAAGGGAGATAAACCATCTAGATCCACAAAATTCATCTCTGGGATGAAAACAGCAAGTTATATAAGAAAAGGATCTTTAGTGTGTTTGATTTCCATAATCACTAACACTAAAGAAAAAGAACTGAAAGATATTCCAGTAGTATCTCAGTTTTCAGAGGTGTTTCCGGAAGAATTGCCAGGACTACCGCCGGACAGGTAAGTTGAATTCAGAATCCATCTGCTACCAGGGATAGCACCAATTGCCAAAGCACCTTATCGTTTGGCACCAGCAGAAATGCAGGAACTGAAGAAACAATTAGACGAATTGTTGGAAAAAGGATTCATACAGCCAAGTTCATCACCGTGGGGAGCACCGATTTTATTCGTTAAAAAGAAAGATGGATCTATGCGTATGTGCATTGATTACAGTGAATTGAACAAAGTCACGATTAAGAATAGGTATCCATTACCAAGAATCGATGATCTGTTCGATCAATTGCAAGGAGCTCAATTTTTCTCAAAAATCGATTTACGATCAGGATATCATCAATTGAAGGTACATGAAGAGGACATTCCTAAGACCGCTTTCAGAACAAGGTATGGCCATTATGAAATTACTGTCATGCCATTTGGTTTAACCAATGCCCCAGCTGCATTTATGGACATGATGAACCGAATATGTAAGCCATATTTGGATAAATTCATAATTGTCGTTATAGATGATATTCTTATTTACTCTAAAAGTAAGGAGGAACACGCAAAGCATTTACACGCACTTCTAAGTTTATTGAGGAAAGAAAAGCTTTATGCAAAGTTTTCAAAGTGCGAGTTTTGGTTAGAACATGTACAATTTCTTGGACATGTAGTCAATCATGAAGAAATTCATGTGGATCCCACCAAGATCGAGGCGATTACCAAATGGAAAACCCCTGAGTCACCAACCGAGGTTAGAAGTTTCTTAGGTTGGCCGGTTATTATAGAAGATTTATTCGAGATTTTTCTAGAATAGCCATTCCCTTAACTAAGCTAACCTGTAAATCTGTTAGGTTTAAATGGGGACCAAAATAGGAAGAAGCCTTTAGAATTCTTAAGTAAAGACTGACCCATGTACCCATACTAGCGTTACCAGAAGGAACTGAAGACTTTGTAGTCTATTGTGACGCTTCTAAGTTATGGATGTGTATTAATGCAACGCCAAAAGGTTATAGCTTACGCATCTAGACAACTTAAGAATCAAGAAGAGAATTATTCAACCCATGACTTGGAATTAGGAGCCATAATTTTTGCCCTTAAGATTTGGAGACATTACCTTTACGGTAGTAAGTTTACCATTTTCACCGATCATAAGAGTCTAAGGTATGTTTTCGGGCAAAAAGAGTTAAATATGAGACAAAGACGCTGGATGGAAATACTTAGTGATTATGATTGTAATATCCAGTATCATGCAGGAAAGGCAAATGTAGTAGCTGATGCTTCAAGTCGAAAGTATCATGAAAAGCCAAAAAGAGTACGTTCTCGTAAGTTAAATCTACAAGTAGATTTAAATGATCAGATTAGAGAAACACAAGAATCAGTAATCAAGGATGATACTGAAAAGCTAAAAGGGATGATTAAAGAATTACAACAAGGAACATATGGAATTTAGAGATTCCATAGGAAAAGAATGTGGATACCTAAATTAGGAAACCTACGTCACCGTATACTAGAAGAAGCCCATAAGTCTAAGTATACGATGCATCCTGGAAATGACAAAATGTATCAGGACTTAAGAAAGAATTTTTGGTGGATAGGAATGAAAAAGGATATAGCAGCTTATGTTTCTAAATGTTTAACCTGTTCACAAGTCAAAGCTGAACATCAGAAACCCTCAGGTTTATTGCAGCAGTTGGAAATGCCAGTTTAGAAATGGGAATTGATAACAATGGATTTTGTTACCAAATTACCCAAAACAAGAAAAGGTAATGATACAATCTGGGTGATTGTAGATAGGCTAACTAAGTCAGCTCATTTCCTACCAATGAAGAAAACTTTCAGTATGGAACAGTTAGCTAAGCTGTATGTAAATGAAATAGTTTCATTACATGGAATTCCTTTATCAATTGTTTCTGATAGGGATAGCTGTTTTACCTCTCATTTTTGGGCAAGTTTCCAAAAAGGAATGGGGACCAAGTTGAATCTAAGCACAGCTTATCATCCTCAAACGGACGGACAAAGTGAAAGGACAATTCAGACAATGGAGGACATGCTTAGAGCTTGTGTAATTGATTTCAGAGGTAATTGGGACGATCAATTACCATTAATAGAATTTTCTTATAATAACAGTTATCACACTAGTATCAATGTTGCACCATTTGAAGCACTTTATGGACGAAAGTGCCGAACCCCAGTCTGTTGGGCAGAAATTGGGGAAAAGCAACTATCAGGACCTGAGATAGTACAAGAGACAACCGACAAAACCATTCAAGTCAAGGAACGACTGAAAGCAGCATGTGATCGAAAAAAGAGTTATGCTGATAACAGACGCAAGCCATTGGAATTTCAAGTAGGAGATAAAGTGTTATTGAAAGTCTCTCCTTGGAAAGGAGTGGTAAGATTCATCAAAAGGTGAAAGCTAAGCCCCAGGTATATTGGACCTTTTGAGATTATTAGAAGGATAGGACCTGTAGCCTATCAGCTACAACTGCCAGAGGAAATGGTAGGAATACATGATGTATTTCATGTATCTAATCTCAAGAAGTGCTTAGCTGATGAATCGCTGATGGTACCTCTTAAGGATATAGAGGTAAATGAACAACTTAAATTTGTAGAAAGGCCTCTACAGATCGAAGACAGGAAAATTAAGAACCTCAAGCACAAGAGATTAGTTCTAGTCAAAGTGAAATGGGACTCCAAAAGAGGACCAGAATACACATGGGAGCTTGAATCAGAAATGCAAAGGAAATACCCGTACCTATTCCAGTAGATCTCGAGGACGAGCTCTAAAACAAGGTGGGGAGGATATAACAACCCTCCTAAATTTTTGGACACCCTAAAAATAATTAAAGTGTCCCTATATGTCTAAAAATACACCCCGTATGCGAAAACGGGCCCCGAATACATTTCATGGGTCTCTGGCGGGCCACGTAGCCCTTGGCTACCTCTTACGCGGGCCGTGACGGATAGGCCACCAGGCTTAACCCGGTGCCGCCACATGTCCCAGTCGTGTCGAGCCTATTGGTCAACTCAGCAACTCTAGGGCCTACCCTAGGGAGCCTCGCGGGCCGCGAAGGCCCTGGTCGTAGCTTACGCGGGGCGTGACGGAAGGCGAACAGGCACTATATATAGAGGCATTCGGCTGTTCAGTCCTGTCGCTCATTCCTTTCTTTCTCTCTCAAATTTCTATATAGTCAAAGTGATTTCCGGGCATAATACCCCCTAAATAACGAAGTTATGCCCCGTTGTAAGTATCATAACCCCGGTTACGTATTAGATACGCTGCCCGATTGATCCAGGATTCCGTAACGGCTGTCGAGGTTCTACCCGACGTAGTCGTTGGAATGCCTTTTCGGGGAGGGTATTACTAATGTAAATATTGTGTTATTATACTAACACGTGTGCATTTGTGTAATTTAATAGATAATCACCAGGAAACCCTAAAGAAAAACCTAAGACAGCAATGTGAGTAATCTCCTTTTTGTAAACTGTTTTTACAAAACCTTAAATATTTTACAATGTGATTAGCAGTGATTGAGTCTTTGTAATTCTTCAATTACAGCCGGTATGTTGGGGTTTTGTATACAAAATGTGGAACACGTTACCATTGGATAAAGAGTTAGCCAATGTGTAATATGACCCACCAGTCAGGATTGACAGTACTAAATGAGTAATTGTGTAGATGTAAACATTGTAATCGCTCTCAATACTGTTAAATGATAAAACTCTTCTTGATTAAACTGGGATTCACTCACCAGTATTTCCCACTTACAAAATGTTTTTAAACGCGTTTCAGGTAACAAAATGTGAAAGCCAACTAGAAGCCAGTTAGACAGCACTGAAGGCTTGGAAAAGTGGCTATAAAAGTTACCTAAATAAAGAAGATGTTTTATTTCAATAAAATGGAGTTTACCCCTATAAAACAGTTTGTAATGAAAACTTAGGTTTTATCCCAATATATTTATTTATATAAAATATGGTGTTTCACTCTGATAAAATATTTCCTAACTACGGTCCTGATGTAATTTCCGCTGCCAAATTGATAAACACCGATACCACCAATACTGATTCTCGCGGCCGCCCGTTCCCAGGACACATAGGGGGCGGGGGTTGCGACACGATCTCTCCATGGGACCGGCATGTGTTTAACAAAATCGGGGAAAGATGTGGTAGGCTCCTTGTCAAGTTTGAGGTTGTTGGACCGGTTTGCGACCCTGAAAAGTCAGTCAAGGACATTCATCTTCACGTATAAAGGCGGAATCAATATACACGAAGTTACAACAGGTATTCCTTTCAATTTTCTTCTTTATTGATGCTTTCTGAATGTTATTTGACAGAGTTTCGTTACCACAAGCATGAGATGATTTCGCTCCAAGTTACTAACTGACTGATCTGATTTCGCTCATGACAACTATATATAGTCCTATGATTTCGCTCATACAACATGACACATAAGCGAAACCTACCTGAAACCATATGAGCGAAACCCTAGATGACCTAATAAGCGAAATCATCACCAACATGTACATATAAGCGAAATCCTATCCTAACCTATGTTCACATGAGCGAAATCTCAACATAAAACCCTAATTCTAACTATCAAGCTCCTATGTTGACCTATCTTGACCTAAGACTTAATGAAAACGTAGTCAACAGACATTCCGTGCACCAACAGACTCCCCCTTGGATGTTGACGAAGTTTTCAGCTCCGAGTCTTCAGTCTTGGTCATTTTGTCTTCTCATTTCAGATTGTAACATTGTAAGCATCCATTAATCTTTCTTTTTGATCAGCTTCTCTCTTTGACTTTAAAAAAAAAAACAAACTCATCACTAGCTTTATCATCAACAGCTTTATCATCAGCAGCTACATCATGAGCAGGCTCCCCCTCTTGTCAAGCTTCCGTGCTTTTAGGGATCGACACCTAGCTTTCCAGCTTGTCTTCTGACTCCCCCTTAGATTCTTCTCTCGGGATCGTAGTCTGGACTTTTCCTGCAATCACTCATACAACTATAAGTAACAACATTTTAATCTTCCAGATATCGTAATCTGACAATTCAAACTTTCTAAATCACTTCTCATGAATTTGGCAGTTTCATCGAATCATATCGGAAACTAGCTCTATAACAATATAAGCATCCAAATCCCCCACAGTTAATCATCCAAGTCCAAATTAATGACCTTAGAGATATCACAAACTGTTTTTGATTTTTTATAAAAGATTTCAAGTTTCAAATTAATGAACTTGTTTTATTCTCAGAAACACAATCAGCTTATTTAGATTTTGAAACTCAGCACTCATACATCGGTTGTCTAAAATAAAGCAGAATCAAAAATCTTTTTGAATTTTTCTGAAAATATAAAGCAGTAAAGAAATATGTACAAACATATTTACAGGCAATATTTTTGTTTGAGTATGCGTCAGAGGATCATATCAGTTTTTGACAAGTCACAAGTACCGTTGAGCTTAATTACACATTAAGAATTAAACAATTCACTTAGATTGTCGATATACTTGTCCACTTAAATTTTCATACAAAGTTCAACTGATTCAGGATACGAATTAGGTGTATTAGGAACTTAAACTCATTCATGTGTCCCACCTCTTGAATATACTCCCGTATCCAGATCCCAATATTCAGTCTTACAGGTGAGTATACCTAGATGATATCTGAAAGGGGAATAAATTATAGTGCGAAACCGTGAGAGCTCAGGTCAGAACTTCCGTTCAGCAGAGAGATGACGGCTCGACTTTTGGTGTGTCCCCTTTAGAGGATCTTTTGTATTACAACAACAATGACTATCAATTTTATTGTTTCATCAATTTACTGAGGGCGGCGCTATATTTCAAGCAATGCAGAAAGTATTCTCCGGGGACTAGGCCATTGCTTCCGCAAAATCAGAAGTCCCGAGATAATACCCCAGATATCACTAAGTATAAAGACCTAGTATCTCAGAAAGAGGGACCTTTCAAACAAGATTTCAGGGGTTACCTATATATCCAAGTAGTGTTCCCCACGAAATAAGCAAGTTTGAATTTATGTTTATATTCCGAAAAAGTTTACTAAATGTATAAAAACCTATCGGCATATCATCAGTGAGACTGTTTAACGCTATTTAAACATTACATTTCTTTATCATACTGTAACTGTCTACTGATGTACTATCATTTCCTCTTTTTATGCAAAAACTTAATTTTTTTAATTTTATCATGTTTTTGTCATTTTCAAATTTTCTAATGTTTTTGTATTTTCTGACAAATTTTCTCCCCCTAAAATGCAAAACCATTTAAAAAAAATTTTGACAACCAACACTGATAGCTTTGTCTCGCCATCCATTTTCTGCTAACTATGCTCTGTTTTGCAGAAAAACTAATATAAAGTACCAACAATTACCCCCATGATTTACAACCCATTGATTTTCGACAGTTTGAAAACCGTTTTTCAATCTTGTGAAAGTAATCATGTTTGTTCAGCCGTGAGGGTTTCAGCATATTCAATCAACACATATTTTTGAAATTTTCTATTTTTTAACAAAAATTAAAAACAAACATATTTTTGATTTTTTAAGTTTTTCAAATTTTTAGAATTTTTGAAAATATTGTTTATTTATGTACAGAAAACAATCAAACTAAACTCCCTGTTCAACCAAACCAGGGTCCTGCACCCTCTTTCTGTGCCAGGCTGCTCCAACTTCCCTTTTCTCAATCTTCAGCTTCGTTGAGCACCTGCACATTCAACAATTTGATCATTTGAACAACGCAACCCAAGCCTGTTTAGACTCAGGTAGTTGAACATGAATCTTTCCAGTTAAAACTGGATAGTTTCTTTCATTTTTCTCAAACACATTATCAATGTTAATCTCAACTTTTTCATCTTTTACCGAATTATCATTTTTCTTAACAGACCATGTTTGACCCGTCGGTGTTCCTTGTTTATAAAAATGTGATTCTTCTTGAACACTTTGTTTCTGAATAACAATTGGTTTCCAAAACTGTTGAGGTTTTATCATATCAACTGATGTTTTCCAACTTTGTGTTGTTCTGAATCTGGGTGTGTGAGAATTCCAGGTCTGTCTTGAATCGAATCTTTTCAAGTTTGATTTCCAAGTTTGATTTGAAGCAAACTTGTTTGTATTGTACCTCCAAGTTTGTTTCGAATCAAATCTGGTTGACCTTGGTTTCACATCCTCAGATTTCTGTTTTTCAACATCAACAGGCTTTAGATTTAGACACTTTCGAGCAGCATGTCCAATTTGATCACATTTAAAACACACTTTCTTTGAATCATCCTTGGCCTGTTGTTGTTTCTTTTTCATAGCATTAAACTCCTCATTAGACTGTTGTCCAAATTTGAGTTTTTCCTCTTCTTTCAAGCTTTTCCCTTGAACAAAACTCATCTTTTGTTGCAAATTTGGTTTTTTACTTTGATTCCAATTCCGTTTCTTTTTATAACCCAAACCAGCCTTCATGTTTTTCTTCTTAAAACCAGGTTTGTTATAAAAAGATTTATGACCTTTACCAGCAAACTTTGAAATTTCCGACTTCTCAATCTCAACCATTTTAAAAACTTTATCAACCTTTTCTGAAATCACATTCTAAATCGGGAATACAACATCTAAGAATAATTTGTCCAATCCAATCATGGTATAAACCAATCCTTTTGAATCATCATTCAAATTTTTCTTGGATTTTGTGTTTTTCAGATAACCATCATAAAGATTTCCTTCATCTTCATCCTGTGATTCAGACTTACCTTTTATAGACTCATCTTTCAAAACGCTTTCAACAACCTTACTTACCACCTCTGAATCATTAGCATCATCAGATTTGGAGTAAGTCACATCGATACTTTCAGGTAACTGGTCAGCTATGTTCAAACCCTTTGCCACATTTTCCTCATCATAAAAAGTATAATTGTTTCTCAATGGTGGTGGTACCTGATGAAATTCTGAACCAATACCCTTTTTGCAATTGTCAGTATCTTTGTCATCTGGTGTGATGTTGAAAATGCGTTCGAGAATGTACGAAGAGTTATGATAACTTTGAAGTTTTGTAACAACCTTTTCTTTTTCAGCCAAGACTTGTTTAAGATTAGCAATTTCATCAACACATTTGTTTAATTCAATTTGCTTTTCTTTAAACTTTCTTTCATACATTTCTTTAGTTACTAAAGTTTCAGACAATCTTTGATCAAAACTTTTGACTTGGCTCTTCAAAGTATCATAGGCTTCCTGTACTCTCTGACTCAACCATTTTAAAGAATCATACTGTTTTTGTAAATCTTGAAAATTAGATTCTTTTTCAACACAATCAACACATTTAGCTGTACACAGTTGTCTATAAACATCATTATCCTTTTCAAAACCTTGACATTTCTGTGTCAATTTTTCAACTTTTAGTTTCAAAATTTCTTCTTTTTCAATCATTTCTTTACATTTTATTTTGAAAACATTTTCAAGTTTGCTTGTTTCAATATCTTTTGTTTTGATTGTTTCATCTTTTTCAATACAGGCTTTGCACATTTCTATGCAATTCCTGCATTTGTTCTCATTTTTATCAACAATTTCAACATTCGATAGATCAGAAGATTCATTTACCTCGGTCTCTTTCAGCACCGGTTCTTCTGACTCAACTTTCTGATCTTCCTCCTTTTCTTCTTTCTGACCTTCTTCATTCTTCTGTTCTTCTTCAGCAGCAATCTTCACAACATTCTTTACTTCTTCAATCATCTTCTTCAATTCTTCTTCTTTTCTCTTCTTCATTTCTACCACCTTCGTTAGACTTGCTTCACACACCTCTCTTATCTTCTTTTCCAAATCAGGTAGATATGCTTTATCAGATAACCTTCGTGTGTTGAAAGTAGCCTGCCTTGGAAGCAAATTCGTTACAGCTTCGAAATCCACTTTTGATGGGTCAACAACTGGATTACCCCGTGGATCCATGTAACATTCCAAATCATCATTCCATCGTTTTACTCTCTGGGCTTCTTTGAATGGTTCGTTTAACTTTCCGATTTCCCATCTTGCATGATCTGCTTTCCACCATCTATCAGGATCAGCATCAGCCACAAATGCATATCCAACTGCATCTTCTTCCGGGCAAACCTGACTCCAGTCATAACCTTCATCATCATATATAACTGCAAGAGCCCTTGATTTTTCTTCAGGCTGTTTCAACCTTGGTGGCTCAGACTTGTTCTGATGGTAAATCGCTTTCTTGTAATAGTCTTCGTTGAACGGGTTTGCAGAATCATCATCAGCATACGCATTTCTGCACTCGCGCTTAAAGTGACCTCTTTGTTTGCATTTGAAACAAGTCACCTTAGATTTATAAAATCCCAGTTTGGTAGATGGTCCACCAATTGACTTCCTCCCCGTGATCTCCATGAACCGCTGTGCCCGACGAACCGCACTGGCCATGCACCATCTTATATCCATTAGTTCCATCTCCTCGGGGTCTAATTGGTCATAATCTTCTTTCGTCAAGTTGGTATTGCCAATCTTCCCTGCAACGAGGCTTTCATACGATTCAAGTACAGATGCCAAGAAAACCATCTGTTGTTTTGCCGATTCTTTGCTGAAATTCTGCCCATTCTTCAGATCCACTGCGATATTACACTGAAACAAATTCTTGGAAGCAGATTGAATTGAAGTGTTTGAAGAAGATCCACTGTGAAAACCACTGTGGAGACTTTCATTGTTCACTGAATTTGAGCTTTCTGCAGAAAATGCTGTTCTTGGAGACCCAGCCTGCGGTACATTTCCTCTGTAGTAAAGCTCTACATTCTGCTGATAAGCTGGATTGTTGACTTTAGATCTCTTTATCTCCAACTCATGGCTTTCAAGTCTTTCGATCAGCAAATCCACTTTTAAATCTTCAGGCTTGATTGTATTTTTCAACATTAGAGCAAAATATTGCCACTCTTGATCATTTGGCAATGAATCAAACAATTTATCCACCAGCTCCTCTTCAGAATATTTGATTTCATGTCTAGCCAGCTCCATTTTTAGATGCCCAAATCTTTCGATCATTTTACAAACAGATTCATTTTTCATACAACTGAAAAGATCAAACTCTTTACGCAACAATTTCTTTTTATTTTTTACAATTTCATTACTTCCTACACACTTTCTCCCTAACGCTTCCCACAAACTCTTTGAAGTTTTCTCTCGTTCAAGTAACGAGATAATATCCTCTCTCACTGATTGTTTGATTAATGTGATCATTTTATATTCAGCCACAACATTTTTTATGTCTATGTCTGTGAAATCTTTTGGATCTATTAACTCTCCTCCCTCTTTTACTGGTTCAATGTATCCATTTGTCAGTTTTAACCAGCTTTCAGGAGCAAAAGCTTTTACCCAACCCTCAAATCTGTTTTTCCACCAGTGATAATCTTCAACTTTCATTAGCTTTGGTAGCTTCTGTTGGCTTCCGTACATGTTCTCAAACTTCAAATTCTCTGAAATCTCTCTTGAATATTCTCTCATCTCAGATCTTCTATCTGACGATTCGGAAGTGAACGCGTTGTAGAATGTGTTGTAGAATTCTCCACCGTTGCTTGACATCTTCAAACACCTGAGAACAAACAAATTCAATCAATTAAAACAATATCAAATAATCTGAAATACACTGACACTTGGTTGTCGTGAAATGATCTTGACGTGAAAATGTTCACTTTCGAGCGAAATATGACACACAGGAGAAATCAGTCTTTGACTGATAAGCGAAATCAGCAACATGTTCCTAAAAGCGAAATCAACAACTTGTCACAAAAGCGAAATCAGCAATTTGTCACATAAGCGAAATCAGTCAATGACTGATAAGCGAAATAGCAGTATGTTGACACAAAAGCGAAATAGCACTTTGACAGAAAAGCGAAATCAGATATGTTCCTATGAGCGAAATAGGTAATTACAAGTCCATATGAGCGAAATCAAGCACAATCTTTCGATGTCCGAATAAGCGAAATCATGTTTTTAGTATATTTTCACCATTTTTAAGCCGTATTTTAACCTGAATCTTTCTAGGATTTGTTATTACTGTATTTTACACGTTATACTCAAAAATCAGACCATTTCAACCATAGGAACCAGTTCAAATCGAAAAAGTATAAAAGAAAGTGAGTAGAAATAAGAGAATTTGGTCGAATCAGCTATAGTAGTATGAACTCCTCGTCCTGAAGCTCTGATACCACTTGTTGGACCGGTTTGCGACCCTGAAAAGTCAGTCAAGGACGTTCATCTTCACGTATAAAGGCGGAATCAATATACACGAAGTTACAACAGCTATTCCTTTCAATTTTCTTCTTTATTGATGCTTTCTGAATGTTATTTGACAGAGTTTCGTCACCACAAGCATGAGATGATTTCGCTCCAAGTTACTAACTGACTGATCTGATTTCGCTCATGACAACTATATATAGTCCTATGATTTCTCTCATACAACATGACACATAAGCGAAACCTCCCTGAAACCATATGAGCGAAACCCTAGATGACCTAATAAGCGAAATCATCAGCAACATGTACATATAAGCGAAATCCTATCCTAACCTATGTTCACATGAGCGAAATCTCAACATAAAACCCTAATTCTAACTATCAAGCTCCTATGTTGACCTATCTTGACCTAAGACTTAATGAAAATGTAGTCAACAGACATTCTGTGCACCAACAGAGGTAGAGGTAAACAACGACAACTTAGCAGAAGATCAGGTGGTTGTTCTGGTGCACTCGGGTAAGAGGATCTCGGCTGAATTCAATCTTACCTGGAAAGATCAAAACATCCAGGTCTGGGTCGAAGAAATTTCAGGCCAATGGTGCCCGGCGTTCCTGGATATGGATGAATCAGAGTCGGTCTTTGCGACGAGTTCGTCGGAAGGCGGTGACTCGGTTTGGTCAGACGGTAAAAATTCAAATCGCTGCATGAGGGACTTTTCGGTTCCTTGCATTGAAAACCAAAAAGACTTCACGTCCCCACATACTGAGAATAATGAGCACGTTGGTGAGCTGTATGGGAAAAAGACCACGCCGACTTCTGAAAATAGGGAGGACTGAGAAAACGAGGCAAATGGGGAAGATTTTCCTGGGGATCTGGGAAAGAAATGGGGAAACTGCACTGATGAGAGAGAAGAGGAAAAGGCTGATGATATTGGAGGTGGGCCAGACATATCCAATTCGCAGCCCGAAGTGGAGCCCAACCGACCCAGCCTCATAACTACTAGGCCCAAACATAGGAGAAATAAAAATAAACAGGCCCATGTCTTTGTTACTCCTAACCTTAACTTCTCTACTACAGCTGGAGAGGATTCTGACCTGTTCAACATCAATGAGATCTTCAGGCAGGAGGCAGAGGTTGGAAGGGGGCCAGAGGTGAACAATAGAGGTCAATCGCAATCAGAGCCGTGTCCAAACAAGGCCAATGGCTTTGATTATGAGGTTAATTCCACGCTTGATCTCGGGGCTAGGTTAGGCATCGAGGTAACTGGTTTTGAAAATCATGTGAAAAAAATCGTCACTGGGGAAATGGAGGCTCAAGGTTGCAAATGAATTTCCTTTCAATAAATATTAATGGGGTGACTGCGGCTAATAAGAGTTCGTGGGTTCGCAATTTAAAGTCGAAGTTGAAAGCGGATATTGTGGGGTTGCAGGAGATGCATCGGACTGGTTTATCGGATATAGATCTTCGACGGTTTTGGGGTAATTCAAGTATGAAGGCTTGCGTGGTGGATTCGGTGGGAAGATCAGGGGGGCTGGCTCTGATGTGGAATCCCAGTGTTTTGTGGAGTATTTTTGTCACACCCCAACCGATGGCGGAAACATCGGGGCATGGCACTGAGCGAAACAGATTATCCATGAGTATCCATAACAACTATTCATTACCAGATAATTAAACGTCATGTCCCATACCACAACATATCCAAATAAAAACAGTTATTACAAATAATTGTCTCAAAAACAAATAATGTTCCGACGACTCAGATTTAAGCGTGACATAACTAGACCCCTAGCTTGATTCGCCAAAGCACAGCGATTCCTAGCAGATAGCATCCTAAACACCTGTCACATACATTAAAATAAAGGTCAATACACATCGTGTAAAGGTGAGCATACAAGTTTGATAATACCATAACAGAGTTCGAAATAGTTTACGCATAACCAGCATATAACATGTATAATGTGAAGGCAAGTAGGTTATCGATAGAGAAATATGCACAGACGTGACTACGAGTTGTAGAACGCGCAACACATGTCCCCACTGGAACACGTGAAGTAAAGCCCTTAACAACCCCTGTCCACGACAGGTGCTGAGTCCAAACTATAGTACTATCGTTGCTAAGGTGTCAGGCAACAATCACTGTGTTAACATAACATACAAGCATTCATCGAATAACACGTAGCATGCAATAACAGTTAGCGTATAAATAGTGTTTGAGTTGTGTGTTGATTGCGATTTGAGTATAGATAACGTATGTAACACCCAAAAGTGCATAAACCAAAAAGGGATCGAGTATACTCACAGATTGTGTTTAACAAGTAAATACGCTCTTGGATTGAAGGGAGCGCAGGGAGAGATTAGCCTGAACAGTTAACGATAGCATAAATGATAAGCGGTGCGTAAAACGGTGCAAAGTGATAAGTGTCGGATGGCAATCCGATCGGATGGCAATCCGATAGGATGGCCAGTCGATTGGATGTCAATCCGTTCGGATGGTCATCCGATCGGATGGCCATCCGATTGGATGGCCATCCGATTGGATTGACACCTCGTTTGGTGAAGATGTGTTTGTGTATGATGGTTTGTCTTTTGAAGTTTTTGTTGTAGCATTTTGAACACAGAGAAGTATCTCTACCCTTCAGGTCGATCGATCGAACGGCGGTTCGATCGGGTGACGATCCGTTCGGCGAGCTATTTCTCAGAGAACAAGTTCACAGCAGTGTTGTCACTCAATCGGATGGTCTACCGATCGGGTGGCAATCCGTTAGAACTGGTAATGTATTGAGCATGTTGAAAATTGTTTAAGTGTTGAAGCCTAAACGTCACATGTTCGGACGGTCGTTCGATCGGATGGCAATCCGATCGGACAGCAATCCGTTCGACGTTCAAAACTTTGAAAAGTTTAAAATAAAGGTTAAGTGTGGGACCAAGTGTAAGACGATCGGGTGGCTGTCCGATCGGACGGCAATCCGATCGGACGGCAATCCGTCCCAACGATCTGATCGTCTTGACACTTGTCTGTTTTGAAAGTTTTGTGGTTTTCTCGAGACGATGTGATAACGTGCCAAACAACAGGAACCTCGTCAAGACTCAAGTGGCCCGATCGGACAGGAACCACCCTAGTCCGACCAGTTAACTGTTCGAGACGGTGTTTCATGTTTAACCCGAAATCGGTAGTCTCTTGGATAGAACCCAGATCTTGAACCAACACATCAACAAGAATGGAGTAGAAGATCAGAACAAGCTCCGATTCTATCGGTTTTGAGTGCATTGAGTGTAAAAGAGTTGAAAGAAAGTTAGAAAACCATCTCTCAATCCTTTTAATCATGAATATGTGTAGATCTATGCGAAAACATTGTTTATTCATGTGGAAATCCCTCAGATCTGAGTTGTTCTTGGTGGAATGAAGCCAAATCATGGAGTTCATAAGAACTCCATGATGACATCACCCTAGAACACCTCAAATCCACTGATTTCATGGTTAAAAGTTAAGATTCGAAAGAGAGAATGATGAAGTAGTGTGTGTAGATCATAGAAGTACAAGATTTAGGTTGAAAACTTACAAGAATCGTGAGAAATCAAGAGAAAGAAGGCTTGAGTGTGGCTGGGTCAAGTGAGGAGCTGTCACATCACAAATTATGTGACAGGTAGGTATTTATAAGGTTTCTCAAAAAGGAAAGTGCAAAGGGTCGAGTGGGTCACCGATCGGATGGCTGTCCGATCGGGTGGCAATCCGATCGGATAATCCGATCGGATTGCCACCCGATCGAGTAGTCACTCGATCGAGTGGCTCCGACGATTTGAGTTTCGGCGTTTCGTTTCGTGCGTTGAGTTTTGCGATGCGTTTCGAGTGAGCGGTGTGATAGAATTACCCATTAGTTACACATTAATCCCAACTACTATATCTAACATACAATCACTATAATTAACTTGCGTTTAGCGTTTGCGATTCGATTGCGATAGAGTTGCGATTGCGTTTCGATTAATCACCACAAAACATAAAGTAAATAAACATGCACAAGTAACACATAAGTAGCACACACACGTAAAACAATATCCAGAACGCATAATTCGGGTTGCGAATGCGATTGTGATGCGATAAGCGATAAATAGCGATTAAGCCTCGATTATTAACATGTACTCCACATAATACAACTAATGCGATAAAATAAATAGATTATCTACAAGTCAAAGAAGTCAAAACAGTAGTTTAGCAAGGAGTGACAGATCGCAATTAGCAATCTTTTCTTCCTTTGACTTCAATCTTGACTTTGACTTTGACTTTCGAAACACGGGGTGTTACAATTTTATTCAAAAGAACCAGAGATATGTGTTGGTCTCAGGAGTTGTCAGAGGTGTTGAGGGCAGAATTAATATTTTGAACCTCCATGCCCCAAACAATGCTCTCCACCGAAGTCTGCTGTGGAATGATCTTTTGGTTCGGATCGATCAATTTGTTGGGTGCTGTTCGGCGATTTCAACGAGGTTTGGGGACGAAGCTGAACGCGTTAATTCCAGGTTCGACAGAGCAGCGACGGAGGTTTTCAACAGTTTTATCAACCGTGCCGGCCTGTTTGAATACCCTTTGTTAGGAGGTAAATTCACTTTTGTTTCGGGCCCTATCGATGTCAAAAGGAGCAAACTTGACAGGTATTTAGTGAATATTGATTTTCTAAATCATTGGCCATTTGCTAAAGTGGAGGTTTTGGGTAGAGGTGCCTCCGATCACTGCCCGATATCTTTGTCGTGCAATTTAGTTGATTTTGGGCCCATTCCTTTTAAGTTCTTTAACTCTTGGGTGGGAGAAAAAAAGGTCGCTGATATTGTGCAGAAGGTTTTAGCCATTCCGATGTCGAGGAGGAAAAAGGATGTTGAATTGGCGTTGGTTCTAAAACAGATTAAAGAGAAAATTAAAAAATGGAGGTCCGAAACTAAAGCTGCTGAAGATAAGGAGGTTAAAGACATGACGGAGACCATAAACGAAATCGAAAGGAAGGCCGCTACTGGCTTGTTATCGGCTGCAGACAAAAAGAAGAGAATTGATCTAAGGGTAAAGGTTAATGTTATGGAGCTGATCAAGTCTAAAACTGCCCAACAAAAAGCCCGTATTAATTGGTTGAAATTTGGGGATGAGAATAGCACTTTCTTCCATCAGATGGTTAATGTGAATTTGGTCAGCAGTAGAATAAATGGGCTCAATTTCAATGGCAGTCTCATCTCGGACCCGATGGAACTTAAGTCTGAGATTAGAAGTTGGTTTAAATTTTTTTTTCGGAACCCATTAATCGGCGGTCGAAGTTTAATGGCGAGGGTCTGCCGAGGATTTCCCCTCAGAATGCCTCATCCCTTGTCGAAGTGTTCTCGGAATCAGAGGTTTGGAGTGCCATCAAAGATTGCAACGGATGTAAGGCACCGGGCCTGGACGGTTTTACGTTCAAAATTTTCAAGGTTTTTTGGAAAGACTTGAAGCACCTTATTATGGGGGTATTGGGCGAATTTTATGAAAATGGCAGTTTTAGTAATGGTGCAATTCCTCGTTTATAGCTCTTATTCCGAAAGCAAAAGAACCACATGAGCTCTTTAATTACCGGCCGATCTCCCTGGTTGGGTCGATGTATAAGATCATTACGAAAGTCTTGGTGAACCGGATTAAGAAGGTTATCAACGAGGTTATTTCTCTGACTCAATCGGCATTCGTTGGAGGAAGGAATATCCTGGATAGTCCTCTAATTATCAGCGAGACGGTGGCTTGGGCTAAGAAAAACAAAACGAAAATCTTAATTTTCAAAGTAGATTTCGAGAAAGCTTATGATTTGATCAATTGGAAATTCCTTTTTCAGATGATGTCAAACATGTCGTTTCCGGAAAAATGGATTTCTTGGATGAAAGGTTGCCTAAAGTCCGGTAAATGTTCGGTTCTTGTCAATGGGTCGCCCACGGCCGAGTTTATGTTTAAAAGAGGCTTTAGACATGGAGACCCCCATTCCCCTTTCCTGTTTATTATTGCTATGGAAGTCCGAAAATTTCCAATTTATTATTGGATGAAAGGTTGCCTAAGGTATCCAATTACCCGATGGTGGTCCGAAAATTTCCAATTTATGCTACGCGGATGACGTCCTTTTTATGGGATTGTGGTCGGATCAAAATGTGGTGACTCTGAAGCGGCTTCTTAGGTGGTTGGGGATGATTACGGGGCTGAAAGTTAATCAAAGAAAGTGCAAGTTGTATGGGATTGGAGTGGATGAGACGGAGGTGACTAGGATGGCTACATCGCTAAATTGTGAAGCTGGGAAGCTGCCTTTCGTGTATCTGGGAGTTCCTATTGGGGCGAATATGAAGAGAAAAATTTTCTGGGCTCTAGTAGTTGAAAGATTGAAGACAAAATTATCCAATTGGAAAGCCAGGCATTTGTCGTTCGCAGGTTGGTTGACATTAGCTAAGACAGTGCTAGGGAGTCTCCCGTCTTACTACTTGTCCTTGTTCTTTGCCCCAAAGTGTATAATTAATACGATCGACAAGATTCACAGGAATTTCATTTGGGGTATAACGGACACGAGAAAGAAACTCAGATGGGTTAGGTGGGATCTGGTGTCCAAATCTAAGAAGTACGGGGGGTTACCGGTTGGGAGAATCAGGGATTTCAATCTTGCGATGTTGACTAAATGGTGGTGGAGGTTCAAGACTAACCCGAATCAGCTATGGGCCAAAGTTGTTGCTTCGATACACAATAACAATACCGCGGACCAGATCATTCCCATAAAAAATTCGGTTCCTGGGGTTTGGAAGGTAATAGGAAGCATGAATAAGGAATTATACAAATTGGGCATCAATATCAACGATAACCTGATAATGGAGAATGGGAACTGGAAATGGCGAAATGATTCGATTGAGCTCTTCTCGGTTAAACAAGTGAGGCAGGATATCGAAGGTTCCTTGGGGGCCGTTTCAAGCAGTGTTCCGGGGTTCGAATGGATTAGTTGGGCCCCCCTAAATCCAATTTCCTGCTGTGGAGAGCTTTTCTCGGTAAGATAGCATCCAGAGAAGGTTTAGCCCTTAGGGGTGTCCCGATGCCTGACGTTTCGTGTCCCCGTTGTGGTATTGAAGTGGAAATCCGGATCACATCTTCTTTAACTGCTTATGGGCTAGATGTATTTGGTGGAACGTTTTAACTTGGGTTCGGTTAAAATTCCCGCATCAATGCTCCTCTCTTTCCGAGCTTGTTACCTACATAAAGGACTCCCCGGGTGGGAGGGTGTGGGAAAAACTGGTCAGAACTATCGTTAATGCCACAGTGTGGAGGATTTGGAGTGCTAGGAATGCGAAAGTTTTTGAAGACTGCTTCATCTCGATTAACAAGACTTTCGAGTTAGTAAAGAAGGACGCCTTTCTGTGGATTTGCAACCGATCAAACTTTAAAAGCCTTCTTGGGAAAACTGGGAAATGTTTGATGTTGTAGGAATTATGTAATGTTGTTCCTTGTTCGTTTTGTTTTCGTATTGTTGTTGTTTCTCAGCTTTTTGCTGGCTCTTTATATATATATAAGCGCGGAGCTGAAGAGTACAAAGAACCAAAGCAAGCAAGAAACAACAAAAACCTATTAAGAGAAACAAGATATGGGAGACGAGCACCAACTTTCCCAGCTAACTTCATCATGAATGGATCTGCTTGTAACCCAAAAGAAAAGCTGAGAAATGCAGTCTTCAACAAGGGATTCAATGGAGGTTCTTTGCTTACGAAAAACCCAATTGTTCCGCGCCTTCCATATGAGCTTTAAATAAACAATCAACTATTTGGGTGATGGTTTTTATACACAACCAAGATTGCATCATAAAATATAATTTGTTTTTTAGAAGGTTAACACTCACTTTAAGCAAGCAAGGAGAAGGAAGTGAAGATAAAATGATTGAGCTTGAGCTTGAACCTTGGAAGTTCGATGCTTTGGTTCGATCTTGGTTTCGGTTAAATGAGAAACCAAAAATGAGGAGGGTAGAGAACCCAGAATATAGTGTATTCTTGTAAGAGTTTCAAAGGTGTAGAATGGTTGAACTAGGTGAGGTATTCATAGGATGGAATTGTGGGGTCTTATATGCAACCAGTGATCTAGTGTCTTGACTAAAAAAAAATAGGTTCATGGACTAGATTTTGGGTGTGGGATTGGTTGTAAAAAAAAAATGATTGTTATTTAAATCAAAATCCCATTAGACCATGCGTAGTCGTTGGGGTGAATAATGCACCACCCTAGGGCGTTTTGCGCCATGTGGCAGCCCAGTCAGCAATGGGGCATTATTGGTCGTTTTTACAAAAGGGGTGTAGTGGGGATGTGGGGATTGTGGGGTATTATGCTTGTAATAAAATAAAATAAAAAAAAAAACCTTTAAAAAATCTTATTGGCCACAAAATGGAAGCTCAAATGTGATTGGCCAAGAATCCCCCCCACAGGCGTGTTTCAAACAACGCCACAAACCATTTTTTCGCGAATAACGCCCAATCACGCCGAGGGGGGGGTGAAGGGGCGTTTTTGAGCGTGTTTGGTCAATTTAAAAAAAAACGCCCACTACGGGCGGTCTTAAGACTTTGCATATTATATAAATTGGGAACATACTTGTAGGTTGTGTATGGGAGTGGACAACTATGACTGAGAAGTCTTTCAGCTTTTTTAATTTGCTACTGTCAATCGAGTGAATGGATGAATTGGGACCAATTGGGAACATACGTGTGGCTTGTATCAATATAATTATGAAAGATCTTGTATTTACATCGGGTTTTAGAAAAAAAATAAAGATGGACAAATCTTGTGAATAACTAATTCCAACATGTTCTAAGGTAAGGAACATAATGTTATGTGTGTTTAATCCTATATAATCTTGAAGCAAAAGTAAGTTTTAGATACAATTAATGATCAATGATCGGTGGTCGAATACACACACAAGATTGGAAGAATTTAAGCCATGGAGTTGATAAAAAAAAGGGTAAATTACTTTTTAAGTCCCTGTATTTTAGGGGTTAAACACTTGAGTCCAGTGGCGGATCTTGCCCGTTGAACCTGCCAGGGCCGAAAGACACGGGCACTAAAATTAGCACTACGGCCGAAAAAACTTGCCAGGGCCGAACATAGTATATATACAAAATTTCGATCGAAATGCGGAAAATTAGCACTACGGCCGAAAAACTTGCCAGGGCCGTGGCCCTGCCACCTCTCCACTAAGAACCGCCCCTGCTTGAGTCTAAAATCAAAATGTTTAACGCCCTGAGTCCCTATAGCCAATTTTCTTAACCATTTGAGTCCAAATGTTTAACACTGTTAGAATTTTTTGGTTAAGTATTGTTAAATGACCAAAATACCCTTATAGTTAAAAAATAAATTATTATTAAATTTCTCTCTCTTTATATATATACATATATATATCTCCCCCTTATCTCTTTCTCTCTCTCTTCTGCACTCTTCATCTTTTTTTCTCTCTGTAGACCACCTGCATCCCCCCATCACCATAAACACCACCACCACACCACCAAAACCCCTTTACTCCACACCCACACCCACAAACCAACCCTTTTCGGAACCACCCAGACACTCAACTGTGCTATAGTGGCCGCACCACAGATCTCCAGTGACGGAATGAAAGATGTGCTTGTGGAAGAGCAGATAGGGAGAGTTAACCCGGTGGGTTACGACTGGACAGAGGAATGGTAAGCTCTATATTTAACTAAAGATGTACCGGATGATGCGCCTTTGGGTTTGATTGTTTTTTATAAACAAGTTGTCTTGTATCGTGATGGGAATAGAGACCTTCAGTGTTATGAGGATCGTTGTCCTCACAGGTGGTAACTTTAGTTGATGTTAGATTGTATGTTTTATATTTTGTTTGTAGGAATATGTTTTGGGATTTATGTGTAGTGCAGGGTTTTAGTTTATACCCTTTTTCTTCTCTTGAAGAAATTTGTGTTTATTACTGCTTATCTGAAGTTAATTTTGATTTGATTGGCAATTGTGTTTTTGGCATAATTAGGTGAGATGAGGCAAGGAGGAGAGAGTCAAACCCTTTGATTATTTGTTGATTGTGGTGGTGGATGGATGAGGGAGGAGGTGGTGGTGGTGGAGATGGGTGGTTGTGGTGATGAATGGCGGTGGCAGTGGGTGTGTTTATATTATATATATTAAAAGTTTATGCATTAAAGACTTATTCCTTGTACTAATGTGCATATAAGACTTGTATTTTGTGTGTAAATGACCAAACTACCCTCATAGTTAATAGACTTGGTGGATGGTGTTAGAAATTTGGACTCAGATGGTTAAGAAAAGTGGCTATAGAGACTCAGGGCGTTAAACATTTTGATTTTGTACTCAAGTGGTTAAAACCCCTAAAATATAGGGACTCAAAAAGTAGTTTACCCATAAAAAAATAAAGATGGAAATAATATCAAAAATTAACTCCATGAAACTTTAATAGTTTAACTAAAAGAATCGAACTTCGTAGATTTGATTTATCAAAATAGATGATACATATAATTGAACATATATGTATCAATTATATATATGTATATATATATATAGGATCCGGATCAAGAGAGAACCAAGCCGAGTTGCGAGAGCCGTAGGAACCACTCTAAACCAATAGTTTTTTGACACCTAATCAATTCAAATTTTTAAACTGTAAGGGTATTTTGGACAATTTATATTTGAATTCTCTCTCCAATAGTGTCAATCAATAAAAGCATCCTGTCATTTCTCTTTAAAGCACACTAGTCTAAGTACCCGTGTGTTAAACGGGTTACTAAAAGTAAATGATATAATATTTAAGAGTTTAAGTACTCGTCTCTACCCGTGTGTTACATAGGTTGTGAGAGTGAACTTATGGTCACTCTAGTAATCCTTGTACTAAGATCTGTAGGTGAGAAGTTAAAGGGTAGATGCTAATTGCTAAGGAGTTACAACCAACACAAGTTTGATGCATAAGTGAACCATAAGCGTATATCATGTTCCTTAAACTTTAAAGATACAAAGCAACTATTATGAGTAGTATGTATAACAGTGGCCTCGAATAAAAGATTTTTACAAAAAATAAAACAAAATCGCAAGCATTTAACCGATGTAAATTGTATAGTTTCATTATTCTGAAGTTATAACAATAACCAATGAAATTATGATAATAACCAAAAAAGAGTGTAAAACAGAACTGGAATTTCATGCTAAACAAATTGACATTTATACACAACTGAAAGCACTAATATTACTGAGATGGACATTTATACACAACATAACTTAAAGCACTAACTCTAACAAATTAACATTTATACACAACATAACTGAAAGCACTCATCGTGCCTTAGCGATCCAGCCAGACTTGACCGGAGTAAACGTGTGACGGACATTTACCCAGAATTAGAATCTTCCTCACCCATATGCCATCATTATAATAAGTTTTTATGTACATCTTATCGACTTCCTTGATAATATATATGGTGTTATAATAATGTGAAACAATACCATCAATTGACCAATAATAAAGTCAACAAAAATCTTTGCAACTGAATCGGCAAGAACACATATGGAGTTTCAAACATCAAATTTAACCTCTCAAATCCACATAATACAGACTCCTAGGTAAATTCATTCAACTAATTTAAACACAAACATTTAGGCAAAAAAGTCAGCATTTTTAAGCATCTTCTAAAATACCATGATTGTTTTCTTACACACATACAGGGGCGGCTCGATGGTACAAAAATATGCTGAACCTTGGGACCATAATTTAATGCCCTATTTTTTACGGTTTGACTACGTTTGATTTTTTTATTTTTTTTGAATAGTAACTTTCATTAACAAACTGCCAGCCCAAACCGGGCCGACAAAAAACACAACGAACAATTACATGAAATCAAAAGAACACCACTCTCTCCATTCTATGCCTTTACTTTTCGATCTATTCGAGTACAAAAAAAAGCCTAACGACTTGACCTCGCTAATAATTTTGTCAATCCTAATAGGCGTTCTAGAAAAAACCCAATTGTTTCTCGCCCGCCACAGGCACCAGCACACTATAATAATAATACCATGGATGATTTCTTTCTTCTTTACCGAGGCTGGGATAACCTTGTGGGATTCAAGAAGGTCTTTAATAGAAAAAGCGAAAAAATTGGAAATCTTGCACCAAGAACTTACGCCATTCCAAACATTGGCTGCAACGAAACATGCATTAAACAGATGCTCGGCTGATTCATCCGCAGAAAAGCAAAGCTGGCACGTCAAATCTCCGAGAAAAACATTTCTTTTTCTTAAGGCTTCGCCCGTAGGAATCCTTTCCATCTCCGATCTCCACGCGTGTATGTTACATTTGTCAGGGACCCATTTGCACCACTCCATAATGAACCTGTTATTCGTTTCCACAGCCGGATACAGTAGTAACCTTTTGACATTTTTGACGGTGAATAAACCCTCCGTATCACCAACCCATCTCCATTTGTCAGCCGCGGACGTAATCTGCACCGAATTAAGAGACTGCCGAAGCCTCAGAATATCATCAATGAGAGACTGATCGACCGGAGACGAACTCCAGCTCCAGTCGAAAGATAAGATACCATCCTGGCTTTTGATACGGTCCGCAATATAACACCTTTTGTCCGAATCCAAACGAAACAACGAAGGATAAGTCAGTTTAAGAGGCTCATTGCTTACCCAAGAGTCAAGCCAAAAAGAAATACTATTCCCGTTACCAACTTCGCCTTTTAGAAAATTCCGAATAGGGACTCCACCCACTTTAGTGTTAATAAAGACCTTCGCTATGTTGCTCCAAATGCCACTAAGAGTTTTCTTAAACGGAATACTCTCCCACCCAACCCGAGAGAAGTGTAAAGCATCGACAATTCTTTTCCACAAGTTACTGTTCTCCGTTTTGTACCGCCACCCCCATTTTACTAAGAGCGCGGTGTTTATATCCGCAAGTTTGTTCAAACCTAAACCCCCGTCTTTCTTGTGACAAGCAACCCGGTCCCACGCCACCCAATGCATCTTCCTTTCCTCTTGATCACCTCCCCAAAGAAACTTTTTAATCAAAGCTTCCAAATCCGAAACAACCTTCTTCGGAGCTTTATAAAGAGAAAAGTAGTAATTTGGGAGACATTCCATAACTGATTTGATAATGACAACCCTTCCACCAATCGACAACAAGTTGGATTTCCATTTAGCGAGACGAGAACGGAAAATATCAAACACCGGCTGCCAATTACTTATCCTATTCATATTAGCCCCCACATTAAGGCCAAGGTACTTGAAAGGAAGAAGACCCGGTCTACACCCCACCTCGGTTGCCATAACCCCCGTTTCTTCCATCCCCACCCCTATCCCATATAGGTTAGATTTATCCAAATTTATTTTGAGACCAGAACAAACATAAAAACACCGAAGAATTCTAACGATGTTAGAAACCTCGGCATTACACCACTCCCCCACTATCAAAGCATCATCGGCATATAAAAGATGAGTAATAATCGGCCCATTATTTGGAGAAACAATCCCTTTTATAACCTCTGCTTCTCTCGCACTGGATAACATACAAGAAAGAGCCTTCCATTACTACCAAAAACAGAAACGGGGATAACGGATCCCCTTGTCTCATACCTTTCTCACATCTAAATAAGAAAGTCGGCGCACCGTTCACTAGAACAGACGAGGAAGCCGATTTGAGAATACCCAAGGTCCACTTGCACCAGAGTCTCGGGAAACCCATTTGATGGAGCATATTAATCACGAAATTCCAATTGACATTGTCATATGCCTTTTCAAAGTCGATTTTCAGGAAGAAGGCCTCCGATTTTCTCTTCTTTATCCAAGAAATAAGCTCATTGATAATTAAAGGGCCGTCCAGTATGTATCTCCCTTTTAAGAACGCAGACTGTGAGTCCGATATAATCCCATCCAGAACCAATCTCATCCGGTTAGCTAAAACTTTAGAAATTGCTTTGCTTATGACTCCGACCAAATTAATAGGTCTATAGTTATTAAGCGAAACTGGGTCGGAGACTTTGGGGATTAAAGCGATAAACGAAGACCCACTACCGTCGCTAATAGAACCGTGATTGTGAAACCACGTAAAGATTCTACAAAAATCATCTTTAAACAACTCCCAAAAATGCTTAATGAATCTAAAATTAATACCATCCGGGGACCCGGAGAACGGTCATCCCCACATTCAAAAATAGCATTTTTAATTTCTTGTTCAGAGAAAGGCTCAGTAAGCAACGCACCTTCCTCCCCCGAGATCCTTTTAACATTCCGACATTCAAGCTCAGGCCGATTAAGAACACTTTCTTTGAATTTATCACGAAAAAAAGAGTGAACCTGTTTTTTTATCTTCGTCGGCTTAGTACTCCACTCTCCATTGATAGATAGACCATGAATGTTGTTCACAGCTTTCCTATTATTAACCATGGCGTGAAAGAATTTCGAATTTTCGTCACCATCTAAAGCCCACTTCACACGAGCTCTTTGTTTGATGTCCGCATTTTTCCTATAATCGATCTCTTTAATCACTTTTTTGTTTTCCATCAAAGTCCATTCTTCCTCTTCAGTTAAATCCCTTGATTCCAAGTCGATTTCCAACTGTTCCAACTCAGCCAAAGCCACTTTCTCGGTTTCGTTTTCTTTAGCTAGATACTCATCCCTCCAAACCTTAAGATACGATCTAATACGAGCAAATTTATAGGACAAACACGAATCAGGGGGGTCGTACATTTGAACGCCTTCCAAAGCCTCTTTAACCGCTACGTCGAATCCATGTTTCCCAATCCAGGAGCTGAAAACCCTAAAGGGACGAGGACCAAACTTTAAATCCACCAGTTCGAGAATGATCGGGCAATGGTCGGAGTGTCGGTTATGCATAGCTCTCACACAAGCCGATGGCCATTTGTTAAAAAACTCCGAACAAACCAAATAACGATCCAGCTTACTAAGTTTTCTCCCATTATCCCTGATACACGTGAAATTCCTTCCCTGCATCGGGTATTCAAGCAAGCCATTATCGAATATAAATTTGTTGAAATTCTCCGTACAAACTGGCTTAAATTGGGAACGTTTCCTATCTTCTACTGACCGAACATCATTAAAATCTCCGACTATCACCCACTGACCCGCCGAGGAATCAATAACACTAGAAAGCTCCCCCCATAGAACTAACTTTGCTGCCGTGTTCTGAGGGGCATATACATTAATCAAATTGATCAATTCGCCACTACCAACCGAAACACCTTTTAACAACAGGTAGTACCTTTCCGTGACAAAAGATTGAACCTTAAAAACTTTGGGGTCCCAAATCCAAGCTAACCCCCCCGAGAGCCCCACCGAAGGAGAGAAAACATAGCCAAAGTTTTTGTTTCCCCAATATTTAGCAATAACAGAATTAGAAATAGAAACAACCTTAGTCTCTTGAAGCGCGATAATGCTAATGTAATTAGAACTCCTTAGATCTTTAATCCAGGCCGCCTTAGAATCCCCCGCAATTCCCCTGATATTGACCGACAAAAAATTCATTGGGACACAACATTAATACCTTCGCCTCTAATCGTTTCGCTGATAAGATCGTTGTGGTTAAGAAGGTTCACCCCCACAATGTTTCCAATGGTGACTGTATCCCTGACTTCCGACTCCAACTTATCCACTGAACTATCCTCCAAATTTACGGGATTACCACACGATTCGGGTCGATTGATACCTTGAACCTCGTTTCCACCCTCTTGAACTTAAGAATCTGAATTACCCAGGGAAGCGTTACCCATTGATTCTTGATCCCTGAAAAGATTATCCAAGTTAACATTGTCCGCCTGAGCGTTAAGGTCAAAACTGAATTCCCCATCATCTCTTCTTCTTTTCGCTGGTCTGCTAGATTCTTTTGGACTTAGACTGCCTTTGAGTCCCACCTTCTTATGATTTGTCCTTGTTCTTCTTTCCTTGATTTTGGGCTGGCCCAACTTATCCACCAAAAGCATTAGGAGAAAAAAGATTTTTATTGGAACTAACCCCAACATGTGTAACCTGGTCCCCACTGTAGCTTTTCAAAGACTCCCTATTCTCGGGATTTGAATCACCCCTCGAAATACCAAACATTCTTTGGAACTCATTGCCTTGAAATTCGCTGTCATTAAATGCTCCTGACCGTTCAAGAACTTCTGCCGGAAACCGGGATTCCGGCGACATATTAACCGGAATGTCACTCTCCCCAACACCACCAACCGTTCCACCAATCTCATCGATCGACTTGTTCTTGGGCATTCCAACCTCATTCTTTGGGTTATCTAAACTGTTATCTTCATTGTTAGGACTCGAAGAATTCACATCACCTTCCCCATCCGTAACTTCATCGTTGTTATTTGGCCATTCCTCGTCGAAGAAGCAATCTGGAACCCAATCATCCATTTCTTCCATCACCCACACTTTAAACCTCTTATTTCTCCATTTAAGAGTTACCGAACCGGAAATTCTTGATCCCGTGTCTACCAATATACCGACACAATTGGTAGACAAGTCCCAATCGCTTAACGACAACTGAGAACTTTTGACTACTTTCCCGAATTCCGAAGCAACATTATCGAACACCTTGTTCTCTGCCAAGTGAAGGGGTATACCCTGGAATTTCAGCCATGCAAGTCGTTCGTACGCCAAAGACTGCCCCGACCAGATGTCTAATGTCTCGAACCACTTCTTCCACAAGGAAACATTAAGGACAAAAACAGAAGCGTCTATATCATCCTCGAAGGCAATCAGAATATTCAAACCTCCCAAGTAGTGCAGCTTATAACCACTAACACCGGATGACATTAGGTTTTCCTTCAAGTCAATTAGGTTTGAGAAGTCAATAACTCTTCCAAATACTGCTCTCCCTTGTAAGTCAAAGAACGCACTTGTTTCCTCATGCACCTCCACCACCTTCTCCAAATGTTCCAGACCTTCCTCCGACCTCTTGTTACCTCCCAAATTATTCAAGACTGTTGCACTATAAGAACAACCCTGTCTAGTGAACGCTTCGTTCTGGAAAGAATTGAAATTGGCCACCTTTTCCTTCCTGACCACTGGAGGGATCTTAACCGTCGGCTTCATGTTATCAAACGACTCTCCATTCTCCCTTGCAAATCTAGCTCTATTAATCTTGAGTTTGAATCCCCCTAATTTTAATCCTTGCAAGTCTTTCTCCATCTCCTTCCAATCTGAGATACTTTTGAAACTTACGAATCCAAACCTAAGTCCGTTCTTGTTCCTCTTTTTTTGCAATAAACGATCCATTAATCTCCCCGAAAGAGCTCATGAACGAAGCAAGATCCCATGGTCTACACCCATCAGGTATGTTCTCTACATAAAACTTGGAAACTCCCACCACCGCCATCGAGACCAAAAGAAAAAAGAAGAAGAAGCAAACCGACCGACACCAGCCAAACCTAGCCGCGAATGGATGAATCAGGGAACCAAATAGAGGGAAAGGTAATATCGATACTCACAGCCAATATGCGAGACGTTTAAAGTCAGCATTTTTAAGCATCTTCTAAAATACCATATTCAATTCTTCTACTCCAGTCACATCTCCCTCTGCTCCTAGATCCTAAACTCCCTTTGTGCTCGCTGCGGCTGCGCTCGCTGCGGCTGCGCTTGCGCTGGCTCCGAAACTTAACTACGAATAATTAGGTTTGTTTAGATTAAAAAAGAATGCTAACCGTGCTAGAGGAATTAAGTTGTCTAGTATATGGTGTACACGGTGATTCCGATATATTATGCGTATAGGGAAATGCCCCAATCTTTAAAAGAAAACAAACCTTGTGTTAGTGAATTAGTAAAATAATTAACTTAAAAACAGGTTGATAAACCATAACCACCACCAACAATATCCATACCTCAGCATAAGAATGCGATAGCAACGAAGAGACTTGACGAATGCAACTCCGCACAAGTTTTCCGTAATCTAGTGAGTCATCCATGGGTCTCCTTTCGCCATTTTTGTACATCCTTCAAAAAAAAGAGTGGATTGAAAGTTAGTATCTAGAAATATATATTAACAAAAAACAAAGATATAATCTAGTGAGTCATCCATGGGTATCCAAACTCATCGGCTGCTTGGTTTCAAACTCAAACGGACCCGTGTGATCACATTCATCCAATGGATCAAAAGGAAATTTGACGGTGGTATAGTTGTCATCCACCAATCCATGTTGCAATTCCCAATAAGGTTTTGATTCTGTGTAAAATTTATGGAACACATAATCGAATTCATCATCAATTTTTAAATTAGTGTAGCACCATGCTGCGAATACACCATGTGGTTTCTTCGGTATCCATTTGACTTGATTGTCGAAGGCGTCGTGATCGAACCAATGGAGCGCTTGAGCTACCTTAACTAAATCAACACTCGACTCTGCCCCGATCTTCTCTTCCAATTCTGACATAGACATATTGGGAGAAGTGCATTCGTAACGAACGTTGGGGAGCTTTGGAGCAAATTCTATCTGATCTTTGCTTGTATCTGTACCGATTACACTTTTGTATATGCTCGCAAGCTGCGAAGAACAAATACGATCGATCACAAAACTCATTTACTTGTAACAGAAAAACAATGGAACGAAAAACAAAAGGATATCGGTGGATAATATTTTCTGTATACAGAATTACTGAAAACGAACAAACTAAGAAAAAGAGAACGAAAAAGCTAACAAACTAACGATAATGATAGGTCGTTAATAACTATTCTAATATACAAATGATAAATCGTAAATTAATTAATAATAACTATAATAGATAACAATGATACCGGTGAGGGGGAAAGTAACTTACGGAGACAGCAGCCTGACCGCTGCCAGTGCCAACGTCCCAAACGACGTCGTGGCAGGACGTCTTGGAGGCGATGAAATCAAAGAGTTGTTGTGGATAATTTGGTCGAGGCTTCCAGTATTGCCTATATTATTTTTTCAACATTAAAATATATTAAAAAAACAGAGTTTATGAAAAAAGAGGAAAAAAATCATTTACCTCAACACCAATAGACTATGATCAAACAAAACAAACAAACGTCATCACCATACACACGTTACACACTTGTTATATTCAAGGATACTTTTAACATAGTTTTAATTTTAATTACCCGTCCTCGTTGGATATCAGTCCTACTTATACCACGCAAAAGAAGACCCACGTTATTGCCAGCCTAGCAAAAAAGTAAATCAAATACTCTGTTGGCTACCCTCCATATACTAGTTATTTTAAGTGCCTCCAACCAGAAAAAAAAACTGGTAGTAGCATACGCAAGATCCTTACTTGTTTTACACGGAGCATGACCACCCCAGCTCTTAAAGGGGTTAATAAATTAACTCCTTAATATATGTATACATAAAAAGACTACAAATACTTGTTAATTGCTATTATTAACTACTGATATTCAGAAGTTTTAAATGAGACTGTATGTAATTAGTTTTACAAAAGCATACCTCACTTAATCTATCTCAAATCCTATAAAACTATGTAGTCCATAATCCATATAAGTATCAATGTAGGGATGAGCATATGGGATTTGGTACAGGTATCGAACCGGTATCGAATTTCCCATATCAAAATGTTTCCGGTACCGATTCGGTACCCACATTTTGACGTTTTCGGTACGACACCGGTATATTACCAAATTTTACACACAAATACCGGTACCACACCAAGCGTTTTCGGTACCGGTGAGCTCACATTCCATCCAATCCTCAAACAACAACTAATTTTAATCGTCAAAAGCTTGCCATAAAGAAATAAAATAAAACGAAGTTGTATGCTTATATATAAAGAAGAGAGAGATAATATAAAACTCCAGAATTTGCACCAGAAAGCATACCCTAGACAATAATATAGCAGACCAATACCTTCTTTGGTAGTTTGACCCTTGCAGGTGGTCAACCCAGCCCCTTTAGCTAGTACACCTACAGCCTTAAAGCAATCAGCAACTTCTCTTGAGGATTTGGGCCCTCATCTCTAAGAAGAAGGCCAAGATTATACCAAGCTAAAGAGTGCATCTTATCGAGCCGTAAGGTCTTGTTCAAGAAGCTTTGAAGCCGAAGATTGCACCCTACCGACCCGTAACACCTAGTTCAAGAAGCATCGGGCCACGGATCCACTAAGCTTCCTGGACACACCAACTATGGAAACAAAACTCTGCACATGGGCCAGCTCCACATTTTACTTTTCATGATCAGTAACAACAAATAGTTCTTAGAAATATATTATATCTATACACGAATCATATCAAGTTCAAAATTTGGACCTTAGTTCCAGTGGTGGCGATGATGTGGATGTTCCTTCCTTCAGTTCCACACCCACATTTGTTTTAGCAATGAAAACTTACTTTTTCAACTCTAGATAAAATACAAAAAGCTGATGATTTACATTATATAAAAAGTTATTGTATACTTGAGATACAAACAGTAAAATAATGAATTTATATCTATAACAAAATAGTTAATAATTTTGGTGGTTACCTTATTCGACAGGCAAAATGGGTCGGAGTTTGAAATTCAGTGAAATACAACCTGGTCTGACTACAATCGAGAGCTGTTTTGTTGTTCATAACAGTAGTACGTCAATATGTTTCGTCCTACGAAACAACATTAAAAAATTTCCGTTAAGGACAAAACCAAAATGGAATCAGAAGGGCAGTACAAAAAACACTAATCGAAAAAGAATTGAATTAAACTTTGTACATTGTTGGACTAATTCACTTATTAAGCAATTGCAAGAAAATTGGAACTTTTACGCACATGGGCCCAACTTCAATTGGTACTGAGCATATATATATTACTCAATTTCAATGGCCCGATTAAAGATAAACTCAATCATAAGAAGTTTGAACCAGCCAAAGACCAGTCTATACAAACACAAACCTGCGTAAACCACTCTAAACAATCTAAACCCATTTTTTCTACTGTCTGAACAAAATATGAGTATATCACTTCACAGCCACGTATATCACTTTACAGACAGGTTATTTAGTTCTTATCTGCCTTTATGTGATAAGAACTAAGTATGAGTATACCACTTTACACCAGATTTTACAAATATGAGTATATCAAACCCATTTTTTCTAATGTTTGAACAAAACACATGTGATAAGAACTATGCAAGTGCAAAACACATGTGATAAGAACAAAACACATGTGATAAGAACTATATAAAAAAAAATAAAACCAAGTCCCCAAGAGAGGAGTGCCGCCATCAAATTGAGGGTGTGGGGGGAGTTAAGTGGGGAGTTGACGTGGCGCGTGCTAATTGGCTGTGGGTAAGAGAGGTCACTCCCCACTTAGAGGAGTGCCCCTTACACCCTAAGGGTGAACGGGGCGCTTTGCGGGGAGGGGTTCGGTGAGGCGAGTCCCCGAGCGGGAACACCGCCGCCGACCCCTCGGGGAGCGTAAGCGGGGAGGGTGGCTCGGTGGGTGTTCACCGCATGAGATTTCAAGTTTTTCTTTTTTTTTTTTTTTCCTTGTTTTTTCAGGTGAAGAAATGAAGAATTCAGGTGAAAAAATGAAGAACAAGAGATGAAGGAGAAGAGAGGATCTTGCAGGTGAAGAATTAGGTTGGAGAAAGAAGAAGAAGGAAGAAGGAGGAGGTTGGAGAAAGAGAAATTTTTTTTTTCAAAAATAACTCTAAACTTATGTTTTTAGTTTAAAAAAACACTCAAGTTTTTAATTGCTTTTAAAAGGACCCTAAAATTTGTTTTTAGTTTAATGAAATGTGTTTTTTTATTTTTATTTAGTTTTATTTTAGAGTAAACTGCCATTTTGGTCCCTGTGGTTTGGTCATTTTTGCCACTTTAATCCAAAACTCAAACATTTTGCATCTGGGTCCCTGTGGTTTCAGTTTTATTGTCATTTTGGTCCAAAAATGAAATCAGCTCATATTTGTCTTATAAAATCCTGCTATTTTGTCCTTTTCTGCAGAGGCAAAATGGTCATTTCTTTTGTATATATACATATCAGATTTTATAAGACAAATATGACCTGATTTGCCCCTGAGGAAAAGGACAAAATTGCAGGATTTTATAAGACAAATATGACCTGATTTCATTTTTGGACCAAAATGGCAATAAAACTGAAACCACAGGGACCCAGATGCAAAAGGTTTGAGTTTTGGACTAAAATGGCAAAAGTGACCAAACCTCAGGGACCAAAATGGCAGTTTACTCTTTATTTTATTTAAATTATGTTTTACTTTTATAAAAAAACAAAAAAAAACAAGTCCCCCAAGAGAGGAGTGCCGCCATCAAATTGAAGGTGTGGGGGGAGTTAAGGGGGGAGTTGACGTGGCGCGTGCTGATTGGGTGTGTGTAAGAGATGTCACTCCCCCTTAGAGGAGTGCCCCTTACACCCTAATTAACTTGTTAAATAGCAATGTCACATCAGCAGGTGATGTGGCAAAGTTATTTTGCTTTACTATAAAAAATAGATATTTGTCTCTCTCTCTCTCTTCATATCCATCATCTTTAGACCATGGGGTATGGGGCTTGGGTTGGGGCGTGGGTTGGCTGAAAACGCCCAAGCCACCACCCCGGGGGCTTGGGTTGGGGCGTGGGTTTGGGCGTGGCCCCATTGGCGTGGGTTTGAAGCCGGGCGTGGGGCGGGCTAGTAAGTGACATGGCAGGCTCTCAATGGCCAAACCAAATTCATGCCCCCAACCCAAGCCCCACCATACCCCATGGGCGTGGGTTTTGGTAGTGGGGGGCTCCCATTCCACGTGTCAACAAATGCCCCAACCCAAGCCCCCCATACCCCACGGTCTTAAGATTTCTCTCTTCCTTCGTATCCATCGGGTTTTGAAACCCTATGCCCTCTCTCTTTCTACCACCATCCATCACCGCATCTGCCACCATCATTCATCGTCGCAACCATCACCCCCCACCGCAAACACCCACCCCCTTCTTCCTTCAACCCACAAGAACAGATCTGAACAAACCCGAAACTCACACAACCCTCACCGCCAATGAACAAAGCCGAAACTCACACAACGCCACCCACCTGAATGGCAGATTTGAACCCCCCACCGTCACAACTTCTACCCCCCCCCCCACCTAAATCAACTTCTACCTACCCACAATCAATGGCACGGTTACAGAAACCACTGAATCTGTAACCACCGCCTCAATTCCGCCGGGTATGGCGACGGAGACGGATCCGGTGGCAAAAAATCCACCGGCTACGGCGAAGGAACGGTATCGCCGGAGAAGAAGTGGCCGGGATGGCCAGGATACTGTGTGTTTCGGCTCATAGTGCCGGTGCTGAAGGTTAGGAGCATAATTGGACGAAAAGGAGATATTATTAAGAAGATGTGTGAAGATATCGGATTCGTGTTCTCGATGCTACTGTTGGTACACCTGATCGCATTGTAAGTTGTTTCGAATTTGTTGTGTTGATTGTTAATTGTTAAGAGGATTTTATTTATTATTATTTTGAGTAAAATGCACGGATAGTCCCTATGGTTTTGTAAAATAACAGATATAGTCCCCAACTTTTGAAAATTACACCGGTGCTCCCTGTGGTTTGACAGTTTGTTACTCGGATAGTCCCTGGAGTGGATGGGGGTTAATTTTCTCTGTTAAGTCCATCTGAAATTACTTATTTACCCCTTTCTTTTATTAAAATATAAAAATATCTCACACACACATATAAACACTCACAAACACACACACACAGACACACACACACACGCTCTCTCTTTCCCTCTCTTTCTCTGGAAAAAGCCCCACCACCACTCACCATCACCAGCACCACCACATGCCACCACCGTCACACCACCGTCACACCACCATCCAACCTCATTCACTCTCTATTCCCCTCTGCATAAATACCTAAAAATCTTCCCCTCGTTACCCCACCGGATCCAACCCCTAAACAACACAATGGCGAGAGTAGATCTCGACGGAAACGTCATAAAGCGGATGAAGATATGCATGATCGGTGCCGGAGGATTCAACGGATCGCATTTATGCGAGAAGTTAATGTCGGTGACGCCGCACACGGTGTTGGCTGTTGATGTGTATAATGATAAGATCAAGCATCTGCTTGAACCGGACTCGATTCCATGGAATGGACGTATTCAGTTTCATCGGTTGAATATTAAGAATGATTCTCGCCTTGAAGGACTCATTAAGTGCTCCGATCTGGTAATTTGTTTGTTGTTTGTTCTAGATTTTTTGTTTTGCAGTGCGTATTATGTTGTTTCAGTGTTTTATTAGTCAATTTCATGATTAAGTTGGTTGATAGTTGAGGATTTGTTAATGTTAATTTATTCTGGTAATTAGTTCATCATTTGTTTCAGATGTGTTGTTATAGAGTAGATATTTTGTTGTTTCAGTGTTCTGGAATGTTTGTGTTCGTTTGGAAGTGATTCATCATGTTTTATTAGTTAGGTGCATGATTAAGTAGGATTTACCAGGTGGTGGTGTGGGGTTGGATGGTGGTGTGAGGGTGATGGCAGGTGGTGGTGGCAGTGGTGGTGCTGGTGGCAGTGGTGGTGCTGGTGACTGTAGGTGGTGGGGGGGGGGACTTTTCCTAAGATAGAGATAGAGATAGAGATAGAGTCAGTGTGTGTGTTTTTATATTTTAATAAAAGAAAGGGGTAAATAAGTAATTTTAGATGGACTTAACAGAGAAAATTAACCCCCATCCACTCCAGGGACTATCTGAGTAACAAGCTGTCAAACCATAGGGAGCACCGGTGTAATTTCCAAAAGTTGGGGACTATAGCTGTTATTTTACAAAACCACAGGGACTATCCGTGCATTTTACTCTATTATTTTTTTTTGGAGAAATTGTGTGGTTTTAGGGTAGGTTATAGGTGGAGATTTGTGTTATTGAGTGTGTGAGGATCTTAACTGATGAGTTTAGGGGAATTAGGTTAATGTTTGGTGATTTGACAGTGGTTACACCATTGTTCTTGATCAGCTGTGTATGTTTCGTTGTTACAACTAAGATTCAGTTAGGATTTGTAATTTTGAGGATATTAGACCGATGCGATTAGGGAAAATTAGGCGAATATTGGGTAATTCAACAGTGATTACACCGTTATTGTTGATCAGCCATCAGCCTTGTATGTGTTGTTGCTGCAACTAAGATTTAGTTAGTGTTTGTGATTTTGAGGATATTAGACCGATGCAACTAGGGAAAATTAGGCGAAGATATGACAATTTAACAGTGTTTGCACCGTTATTGTTGACCAGCTGTCAGTCGTGTATGTGTTGTTGTTGCAACCAAGATTTAATTAGGATTTGCGATTTTTTGAGAATTGAGTGGTTTGATCTTGAACACTTTATAAGTTTTTTAAATTATTTAAGTCTTAGAGCATGTTTGGCTAAGCTTTTTGAAACAACTTATTGACTTATCGGCTTTTTGGAAAAGTCAGTATAGAGTGACTTATTGACTTATTGGCTTTTTCCCCTCACATACACCCTCATTGCCAAACATCATTTTGGAGCTTATGACTTTTCAAAAAGCCAATAAGTCAATAAATTGTTTCATAGCCAAACATGCCCATAAAGAAGATGAATAAGCTTGGTGCTTGAACACTTTACAAGTTTATTAATTTAGTAATATCTTGAAGAAGATGAACAAGCTTGGTGCTTGAACACTTTACAAGTTTATTAAATTAGTAATATCTTGAAGAAGATGAATAAGCTTGGTGCTTTTTCGCATTATTGAACTTGGTTGTCTGCCAACTCAGATGAACGGATCGTGGATATGCAGGGTGAAGCTATAAAGGTTTTGAAAGCTCTGGAAGCTATGGTGGGACACTTGAGGAAGTTTTTGGTAGATCATAGCATTCTTCCTCTCTTAATCTCTTAACAGTCTGTAAGACCGGAGGGCATGGGGGCCATCCCCATGCCCGTCCTCCCGCCGCCGCCCCAAACATTCCACCCCCAGCCCCGTCGCCGCCCCAGCCCCGTCAACTTCGTCCTCTCCCAGCCGGATTCGACGGGCCTCTCTCCTCTCTCCTTCTCTCACATATACCTATACATACATACATACATACATGCATACATATATATACATAAAGGGGTTCATCCCCCACCCCCTAGGTCCATCCCCTTCAAACCGCTCCTACATGGCAGTGACGTGGCGTTGGGGATGAGGCTCTCCATACCCACCAGCCTAAGTAGTCACCATTTTCTTATGCATTAATGATAATTAAAATATTGTGAGTAGTTATATTTAATTAAGTGCATTATTATTATTATTATTATCCACAGCAACAGCCACACAGGAACATCAAGTGGAGACATCATGGGTTTAATTTTAATTAGGTTTTTTTACATGTCTTTTTAAGGAAAAAAAGTGTGTTAATGTAATTAATTATGTAAAAAAAAGTTTTTAACAAGGGCGTGAACAAAATTTACAACCGGCACGTAAAAAAAATTTACAACCGGGGCGTAAAAAAGTTTACAAACGGGGCGTAAAAAAAGTTTACAACTTGTACGTAAAAAAAGTTTTTAACAGGGGCGTAAAAGAAATTTTCCACCGGGGGCGTAAAAAAAAGCTTACAACGGTTGTATGTAAATAATTTGCAACCGGGGCATAAAAAATGTGCATCAAAAAAACTGCGTAAAATTATTTTTTGGATGGTTCACGTACGAAAAACTGCGTATGAAAAGCTAAAAAATCCTGTAAAAAACTTTTTTAAAACTTTACTTAAAAACTTTATGCTACCCGTAAAACTATACGTTAAAACTTTTGTATACCCAACCGTATGCGTAAATTTGAATTTTTGACATTCTACGACGACACGTAAAAAAACATATTTTTACATATGAGGTTACAACCGTGGTGTAAAAAAGGTTTAAATTTTTTTAACAGGGACGGAAATTTTTTTTGCAACTGGGGCGTAAAAAAAAATTTAGAACCGGGGCGTAAAAAAAGTTTACAATCGGGGGCGCAAAAAAAAGTTTAAAATGTTTTAACAGAGGCGTAAAAAAATTACAACCGAGACAAATAAAAATTTACAAGTTTTGTGTAAAAAAATTTGGAGTAAAAAATAAATTTTGCGCCCCTGAACGCCCACTCGAGCTCCTCTAAAACTTAACTTTTGTGGAATGTAAACGCTATATTTGGAGTAAATGATATTTAATTTTGTTTTGTAGAATGTTAATTTGTGATTTTTACAAGTTTTGTGTGGTGTCTGTGCAGATCTCAGACGATGGAGGTGCAAACTATCCTTTACAAGAAACGAAAAACGACGACTTCGCTTTATTTATTTTAGTTTATTTTACATTTTTGCGATTTATTGTAATGTAAATATTTACTGTATGTTTATAACGAGTTGACGCTTACCCGTGCGTTGCAGCGGGATGCTGATTATCAATGTGTTTAGTAATACTATATGAGATTCAAACATTCTTAAGTTCATGCCAAACATTCTTCTCATTCTTCTTTATCACCGTCTACAACACCGCACGACAGTATTTTACTTTAAAAAAAATCAAAAAGTGTTGTGAAGAATGGTCTAACTTTGTCGGCATAAATTTTGAACCGTAATTTTTGACCGGCGCCAAAAATGTAACATTTTGTAAGTAGAATATATACACATGTTATACGGGTCATGGTTTTGTAGGCTGAAAGACTAAACCGCTTATTTGTAGCCATTTTTTAAACCCAAATATTTCAAACTTAAATATATATTTTATGAGACGTGTTTATGTTATGGACTAATACCATTGCAAGGTATGGGACTTGTCTCACATCGGTTGTATGGGCAACTGATGTGGAGTTTATATACCAAATGAGCTCTCTCACCCACCAGACTAGTCTTTTGGGTTGTGTTCTCCTGTTTGGTATGTAACATTGGTATCAGAGCCAGAACTCGGAGTGGTGGCCCATGGAGTGGTGGCCTGGAAAGGAGCCAGCCGTGACCAACATGGCCGTGACCAACGAGGACGTTGGCCCTTAAGGAGGGTCGATTGTTATGGACTAATACCATTGCAAGGTGTGGGACTTGTCTCACATCGGTTGTATGGGCAACTGATGTGGGGTTTATATACCAAATAAGCTCTCTCACCCACCAGACTAGTCTTTTGGGTTGTGTTCTCCTGTTTGGTATGTAACAGTTTAATCTCTCTCTCTCTATATATATTTTATTTCATAGAAAAATCATGTTGTTTGATATCATATTGAAATGAACCTACGTGATTATTCGTTGGTAACCGTCCATGGACTAACTGACATAGCCATTCATTAAATCGCATGACTATGATTTTTTTTTTTTTTGAACCATGTAACATGATTTATAATAAAAAAACACTAATAACTGCTAAACTTAGTGACTAAAACTGATTTTATCCAAGTTAAAAGACTATAATTACATTTATAAGATTATATCCAATGCTAATGGCACGAACTTTATATATTGTTTGAGTTGAGAAATTAGTAATTTTGTTTTGATTTTCAACTTACAGGTGTCTCCCAATCCTCTATAAAATGATTAATATTTTTTAACATATTTAATCATTATTATTCTTAATAAAACCAAACACAATTACAATTACAACCACACCCGTATGTACTAAATATTTTAAACATTGTATATATTACTTTTAGACTAGAGGGTATGGAGAGACTCATCCCTAAGGGATGGGCCGCCACGTCACCGCCACGTAGGAGAGGCTTGAAGGGGATGGACCTAGGGGGGTGGGGGATGAACCCATTTATATATATATATGTTTGTATGTATAGGTATATGTGAGAGAAGGAGGCCCGTCAAGACCGGCGAGTGGGAGCAGTTTGGGACTAGCCGGACCGAGGGGGGCGGTGTGGGGGACCGGCGCCGGGCCAAGCCGGGCCTAAGCCGGCCCCCATACCGTCTGATCTTAGAGAATATTTTTGTAATAAGGACCCAAATAATTGCTACCTTTTATCCTTTTACTGTTAAAGTAACTACTGATTGAGATATTTAATCACTATTTTGTAAAGATCCATCAAGTGGTCTTATTCAAAACCATCAAATGATGAATCGATGGTAAGTGCGGGTATTTGGTGATGTTTGAGTATAGCGGTTATTGATGAATCGATACGATGGTTCACCGTAAGCGGTAAACCGTAAATGTGAAACGGCGTTAAAAGCAAGCGGTGAACCCATAAATGTGAAACCGCGTTATTTACCGCAAATGTGAAACTGTGATTTGAGATATTAAAGAATTTGGTGATGAGAATGGGATTTGGAGCAATTAAAAGGATTTTGATGATTTCGTATCGGAAGCGGTTGTTGATTAAGAAGCGCTCCAACGACGCGGCAACAAAATGTTGTTTTTTATATATCGTTTGGAAGCGACGTATTGTTTTAAGAAGGAATGCAATAGTTAGGAAATAGGGCCCATACGATGGTTTGCCAGAAGCACTAAATCCGAAATGTGAAACCGACGTGATTATTAAATAAAGGGGTATAGTATAATTCACGCCGTTTCAATAATTCATCGTATGGAGTAAATCCATTTAAGAAAAGTGTCGCTTAAATTGATTAAACTAAAAACCCACCGCTCCGATTCATTTTAGAGAGACAGTCTTAATTTGGTAATGATATTTTCTGTCCATTAATTGAGCTTTTCGAACTCATGAGTATTCGGCCGATTCTTCTAAATGCTAATATTGATTTAAAGGGTGCTATATCTGCGAGTCTTGTAAGTGGGAAAAATACTCAATTTTGGTTAGATAGCTGGATTGACCCACTGCCTCTATATATCAAATTTCCTGAACTATTCAAAGAAGAAAGATATAAAGATTGCATGGTGGAGGACCGTTTGTCTGTTGATGAATCTGGGCCTGTTTTTTCTTGGGCCTGGGCTCGGTCAGGTCTTGATGTCAGCGGCAACAACCAGTTAAGTCAGTTGGTTGATTTGGTAAATGGGTCAAGTATGGGGTCGGGTAGGGATTAATGGAAATGGAAGTATGCCTCCGATGGATATTTAATGTTGCTGGGATCAAAAAGATTTTAAGTTTCGTTAATCGAGTAAATCCCGAAAGAGTTTTTAAGTGGAACAATTGGATCCCGAAGAAGGTTGCTATAGTGGCTTGGAGGGCAAAAATGGAAAGGTTATCGACCAAATGTGCTTTGTCTATGAGGAATATTTCGGTTCAAAACAATATGTGTGTTCTTTGCGGTGATTATGCAGAAACTTGTGAGCATATCTTTGTAGCATGTCAGTTCGCTCAAATGGTTTGGCAAAATATTGCGGATTGGTGCAAGATCCCGCCTATAATCGCGTTCGATTTAAATGATTTGCTTACGTTACATGAAGTTAGCTCGTGAGCGACTTAAAGGAGGAAAGTGTTACACGCTGTGATAATGGTGACTATTTGGAGCACTTGGAAACTAAGGAATGAGTCCGTTTTCAGGCAAGCGATTCCTAACATAACGAAGATCTTGGACGAGATTAAAGCTATGGCGTACCTTTGGGTTAAGAATAGATCAAAGATGGTGTCATTGACGTGGGAAGACTGGTGTCGGTTTGAAATTACTGGATAGTTGCATGTAGCATTCATTGTATTGGTGTTGTATAACTTGTAGATTTGGCGGGTAGCATCTTGCTACAATTAATAAAATAATTTTTGTCGGTCGTTAAAAAAAAATGAGCCTTTCGAACCGACATGTCGATTGAATAAAGGGACATTCCCAAGTTGGTATTTATTATTATGTATAATTATTATATAGCAACATGAAAGGGTGTAAGTAAAATGAAATAAAAGAGTGTGTTTTTTAAATAAATAAGACATGACCCAGGTTGCTAATTGTATAAGACTATGGGGTATGGGGTGGGGGTTAGGGCGTGGGTTGGGTACAAACGTCCAAGTCACCACCCCGGGTGGGCTTGGGTTTTAGCGTGGCCTATTTGGCGTGGGATTCAGCCCGGGCGTTGGGCGTGGCTACCCACAAGACATGGCGGAATCTCATTGGCCAAGAGCACTAGCCACGCCACCCCAGCCACGCACCACCATACCCCTTTGAAATTGGCTTTTGGTCTTGGGTGCCCCATACTCCACGTGTCGCACCATGCCCCCAACCCACGCCCCACCATACCACACGGTCTAAGGATATAACTTTTTTAATTAAAAAAACAATCCCTTAATTAAAGCACAATCACTAATGAGGCCAATCATTAATGGTCATAGTAAAAATATCAATTAGACCATATATCACTAAAAACAAAAATTTCATTAATTAAAGCACAATCATTACACTGATTTATTGTCTTTTATCCATCAAAACGCATTTGATATATGGTTAATATTGGTTCCTACGGCTCTCACAATATAAGGTGGTTTTCGTTTTACCCAATCCTTATATATATATAGGGTAAGGTAATTGTAAAAAAAAACTAAAAGTGTGAGAAATATTGTGGAGATGACATTTGTCCTAAATCTAAATTAATTCAAAAGGGTAAACAAGTAATTTTATCATTGATTCAATTAATTCAAAACATTCCATAACCGCCACCTTATTTATAGGAACATGATTTTTTTAAAATATCTCTATAAAAACACTACGAATAACACTACAACCACCATTCAGCACGTATATAACACCATTCAATAAGTATATAACACCATTATAAAGATCTTTATAAAAACACTACGAATAACACTGCAAAATCACCATTCAGCACATATATAACACCATTCAGTAATTATATAACACCATTCAATAAGTATATAACACCATTTAATAAGTATATAACACTATTAAAGACACTACCTCTATTTCCAGAATGTGTTCTTAGTATAATGTTCATAGTATGGTTATTGTACATGGTGTTTTAAACCTGCATGCATGGTGTTTACATCTGTATGCTAGTAGATGTTCCAGATTCCATATGTTAAAACACCATGGTATTTTAAATCTACATTCCAGTAGATGTTTTTCGCATGTTCATCGTATAGTGTTTAACACCTGCATTCCAGTATGTGTTTAAAACACCACGCTTTGAATCAAAATACAATTAAAACACCACTGTGTGAATATAGACAAAATATCACGGACTAAACATCTGATCTAAACATATTTTTTCTCTATATAAGTATAACAATATGGTACTCATATTAAAGATAAAAAACGCTCGTTATTATGGTGTATTTTCTTTTAAAGTTACGTATAAAAAAGTTATTGACGTTTAAAAAAGACGGGGGAAGTTGCATGTGCATTAATGTAAGTTTCTTAATTTAAAAATGTTAAATTAACTTGTATACCATTAATCTAGAAAATTAATATGTTTAATAGTAAACATTATTTACAGTTTTGCCATTATGATCTCAACCATTAGATCAAAGATCTAATGGTGTAGATTCTTTCTCACAAAAAAACCTTTTTTTATAGCAACCTCTATGTATATATATATATATGGGAAAGTTCATTTGAGAAGAAATTTAATGTGAGAAGAAAAAGAAGAAAGTGCATGTTAGTAAAATACTAATTCATTTATAACTTATATCATTAATTATTCTCTCTTTAATTAATTTATCAACTACTCATTAATTATCCTACATATAATACACAAAACCTACACATATCAAAATTTTCCTACATATACCCTACACATTATAGAATTTTATCGTACACAATCGAAATTTATCCTACACGCCTCGAAATATATCCTACACAACTCATAATTTATCCTACACAACTAGTAATTTATTCTACACTTTTAATTAAGTTGTTTTTTTTAATTTGGAAAAAGTATATATTTTGAAAAGGAGTTACAAATTTAATTTAGGTAGTTATTAAAGGGGAGGAATACAAATTAATGATTTATGCAAGTTTACCAATATACCCTTATATTAAAATTAAATACAAATATTAAATGAAGTAAAATGAAGTATTCTTATTGGTTAAAACATCTTCTTTTTTCTTCTTACAAAAGAATTCTTCTCATTTAAACTCTCTACTATATATATATATATAGGGTGGGGTTCTAGAGTGAACACTAGTGTATTTGCGAACTGAGTGAACAAATCCTGGCCATTAATTCACTCTTGAACCTAATCCTATATATATATAGGAAAAGTGTAAAATACATTACGGCTTAACGTACATCACGTACAACAACGTGCGTGATTATGTTTTCCAACATGCGTGATTTGGGTTTTTTTAGTTTATAACGTGCGTGATTTTGAAATGAACGTGCGTAATTACCTGTCGTACGTGATGTACGTTAAGCCGTAATGTACGTTAACTGGCCTCTATATATATATAGCGGTTAACATACAAAAACCCTTATCATGCTTCACGTACGCGACAATACTGACCATCAGATCAACTTATCACGCACGGATAAGTAATCACGCAAGTATCAATTATCACGCATGGGCATCAAATTAACGTGCGTGATTTGTACATGTTTGCGTAATAATACACAAAAAATGCTCCCATGCGTGATTAGGTTTCCAATTATAACGTGCGTGATTTTCAAATGCACTTGCGTAATTTGGTCGCGTACGTTATGTAGGTTAAGGCGTAATGTACATTATACTTTCTCTCTCTCTCTCTCTCTCTCTCTATATATATATATATATATATATAGTGGAGAGTTCAAATGAGAAGAAATTCTTTATAAGAAGAAAAAAGAAGAAATTTCAACCAATAGAAATGCTTCATTAGACTTCATTTAATATTTGTACTTAATGTAACTATAAGGGTATATTGGTAAACTTACATACATCATTAATTGGTAGTTTCATCTTTAATAACTAACTATATTAAATTTGTAACTTATTTTTAAGATATATATTTTTCTCAAAAAATAAAAATAAAAATTCATTTATAGTGTAGGATAAATACGAGGCGTGTAGGATAAATTACGAGTTGTGTAGGATAAATTTGAATATGTGTAGGATAAATTTCGAAATGTGTAGGATAATTTTTGATGTGTGTAGGCAAATTTTTTTAGTGTGGAGGATGATAGTCTTAATGACTAATTAATTAGTAAAAACTGATAATAAATGAGATACCATTGTACCCTTTTGTTCTTTTTAATCTTAATAAAATTTTCTTCTCAAATGAACCTTCCCCTATATATATATAGGGGAAGGTTCATTTGAGAAGAATAAGAACAAAGGGTAATTTTGTAAAACATTAAATAGTTTTTTCACTTATCTCATTTATTATCAGTTTTTACTAATTAATCAGTCATAATGACTATTATCATGCACACTAACTTTTTTTGCCTACACACATAAAAAATTATCCTACATATTTCGAAATTCATCCTACACGTTGAAATTTAGCCTACACAACTCGTAATTTATCCTACACAACTCGTAATTTTTCCTACACTTTAAATTATTTTATTTTATTTTATTTTTTTGAAAAAATATATATATTTTGAAGATAAGTTACAAAAAATTTAATGTATTAGCTATTAAAGAGGAATACTACAAATTAATGACCTATGTAGATTTACCAATGTACCCTTATAGTAACATTAAATACTTATATTAAATGAACTAAAATAAAGCATTCTTATTGATTGAAATTTGTTCTTTTTTCTTCTTACAAAGAATTTATTCTCATTTGAACTCTCCACTATATATATATATATATATATATATATATATATATATAATGTAAGTATCTATAGAAAACCCACTTTTATTTGGGAAACTTGGGAAACTCTAACTTTCCGAATTAAAAAAAAAATATTACACATGTTATATACATGTTTTTAAGGGTTTTGGGCAAAAAAAATCAAAAAAGCGCCGAGTAGATATTTAAAAAAAAAAATAAACAAGTTTTGGTGTAACACATGTTATAAATATGTCAGATGAATGTAACACATTTTACACCAAAACTTGTTTATTTTTTTTAAAAAATATCTACTCGGCGCTTTTTTTATTTTTTTTTTTGCCCAAAAACCTTAAAAACATGTATATAACATGTATAAATTTTTTCGTAAAAAAAAACATCGGGAGCTTTGAGTTTCCCGGGTTTTCTAAATTAAAGTGAGTTTTCTATACATCCTTCCCCTATATATATATATATATATAGGGAGAAGATCATGCGAGAACCACCTCTTATTGCGAGAACCAATGTGAATACAATCAAAAATGCCTAAAAATAGCTAAAAATCAGACAAATTTTTTTTTTTAATATTTTTTATATAAAAATCGCTACTTTTCGAAGCAAAAAAAAAAAATTAAAATATATATATATATATATTTAAAAAAAAAAATTTGCCCCTAAAAGTAGCGATTTGAGCATAAAAAATATTTAAAAAAAAATTTTTTGATTTTTTTTTTATTTTTTTAGGTTTTTTGGGGGTTTAGTTTTTAGCATTTTAGCTTGGGGGGGGGGTGGGGGTTTAGGTTTTTGGGGGTGGGGGAGGGGGGTTTAGGTTTTTTTTTTGGGAGGGGGGGGGGGGTTAGGTTTTTTTTTAGGTTTTATGGGGGTTTTAGTTTTTAGCATTTAGCTTGGGGTGGGGGGGGGGGGTTTAGGTTTTTTTTTTTTTTTGGGGGGGGGGGGGGGTTAGGTTTTTTTAAGTTTTTTTAGCTATTTTAGGTTGTGTTCACATTGATTCTCGCGGTTCTCGCAATAAATGGAGTTCTCGCATGAGCCCCTCCCTATATATATATATAAGTAGAGGATCCTGTAAAAAGTGCTCAAAGTGTGAGAAGTGTATTATAACACTATATATAATACTATATAACACCATATAAACACCGTATAACAATATGTAACACCATATAATACCATATAACACTTTGTAACACTATATATCATTATATAACAAATATAACACTATAGGTTGTCTGATAGCATGTCTATGATAGATGTATAGTGTTATATTTGTTATATAATGATATATAGTGTTACATAGTGTTATATGGTATTATATGGTGTTACATATTGTTATACAGTGTTTATATGGTGTTATATAGTATTATATATAGTGTTATAATACACTTCTCACACTTTAAGCACTTTTTACACTATCCTTACCCTATATAGGTATATATATATATATATATATATAATTATAACACTATATATAGGGGAGCGCTAAAATGAAAACCACCTCCAGTTGTAAGAACCGAGAGAACCACTTTTCAACCATTAGATTTCAAGATCAATTGATAAGAATAAAAGTAATTAAAAAGTATTATTAAATATTTTTTATCTTATTATGTCTTTAATATTTTAATCTAAAAGGTTAGTTTAGTAAATTTATTCAATTTTGTCTTTTTGTCTTTATTGTTTTGTATTACTATTTTTGAATTATTATATTAATTGTTATTTTTTAACAATTTAGATTTTTTAACAAAACAAATTTTTTTGCGCGCCGTTTTTTACACGCCGTTTTTAAGCCCGGCTTTTTCACGCGTCGTTTTTTAACGCGCCGTTTTTACGCCCGGCTTTTTCACGTGTCGTTTTTTTAACGCGCCGTTTTTTACGTTTTACAATTTACATAAAAAAAGTTTTACGTTTGTTTTAGGTTAAAAATTTTACGTTTTACGTTAAAAAGTTTACGTTTTACGTTAAAAAAATTTACGTTTTACGTTAAAAAGTTTAGGTTTTACGTTTTTACGTTTTACGTCAAACTTTTTGCGTTTTACGTCAAACTTTTTGCGTTTTACGTTACAAAATTTACGTTTTTTGTTAAAAAGTTTACGTTTTACGTTAAAAAGTTTACGTTTTACGTTAAAAAAGTTTACATTCTACGTTAAAAAGTTTACGTTTTACGTAAATTTTTAACGTAAAACGTAAATTTTAACAAAAAAAAAAAATCAAGCTTTCCTATTATGATCTCTTCTTATTAACCAAAAAAATTCAAGCTTTTCAAGAACAAATAATTAGAAACAAAAAAAAAAAAAAACTAATAATACCTACTTTATGATCTCAGTCATATGAGAACTTTCTTACTTCTTATATTAAGAAAAAAAAATCATCTTATTTAAGAAAATTAAACTTTTCAAGAAAAACCAACACTCATTTTGCTCATACACATAACAAAAACATATATACAGATCTAGAACACACTAAAAATCATACAAAAAGTGAAGATAAGAAGAAAAGGTTACTACAGTAATTTGCAGATCTGAAAGTTGAAACCCAGATTAGGATCTACAAACTCAGCAAAAAGAAATATGAAACACAAACTGGTTTTCAAACCCAGATCATAAAAAGCCCAAAACACACAAATGGCGATATGATCCAGCCGGTAGCCGGTCGTCATCTCTTGCTCTCTCGCTGATAATCTCTCTCCCGTTCGGTCTCTCTCTCTCAGCCTCTCTCTCTGTTTCCGTTGCTACCGCCGTGCGCCGCCACCATCATGGTGGCTGGCCGCATATTCTCGAGAAAGGGGGGGGGGGTGGGTGAGTTGGAGAACCGACCAACCACCGCCTTCCGCCGCTGCTGCCGTTGTTTGTGGTGCACCGCCGCCCAAAGTGGTGGTCGGATCTCTCTGCCGTTGTTTGGCAGGTGGTTGTCGCCAAAACAGGGGGACCGAGGGTGTGTGGGTGGGTTGCAGTTAACTATCGCCGGAAAGAGATGAGAGGTTTTGGGGGTTGCAGGTTTAGGACAGCCGTGATACCCACTCCCAACAGGAATGCGGCAGCGAAAGCGGTGGTGGAGGTGGGCAACAGTAGCGGCGACTGCATAGTGGAATTGAGTTTTGGAATCTCACTCCTTTTGTGTAGCTCTAATCTGCTACTTATATCTTTAACAATTTCTTCAATAAGCTTCGTCTCTCTGCAGGAACGCTTCCATTAAAACCAAGAATATACCACTCAAGTAATTAGATAAACAAAAATCATGAGCTCATCAAGAATCTTTTTGTTAATAAGAAGCACTAAACATTTGTATGCTGATGAACTTACAAAAAGTATGATTCAATATAAATTCAATAAGATCAATTAATGTTGGAATATAATCTTGGCATCAAAATATTAACTAAAAGTACTTATCTATTTAAATATGTGTTGGAATAACAGTTCATATAACCGTCTGATCCACATATGACTTAGACCTTCGAGACATAATTAATTAAAGATGAGTTCAATTTAAAAGAATCTCAACAGTATCATATCCAATTGACAGAACTATATAAAAATTGGAGGTGCAATGCAAAATGTTGTTAATGACCAATTCCAAATCATATTCAACAGATCTAAATAATGTATTATCAACTAGACAAAACAGAGCATACATATACAGGATTTAATTAATATGAGGAGGAAAGTGTTTTAATTACCTGCCGTTTGCTTCCTTCCCTTTCATATCAGCAACTTCTGTTAATGCTTTCTTCCATTTCTCAATCTTCTTACCCAATTCACTTCTTTTCTCTTCACTTGCTTCTGCCTCCATTCTCTGTTCATGCTTTGCCATTGCGTCTCCAAAGTTGTTTCGTTGCTTCCGGACATCGGAAGGCTTGACGTTATAGAAGATGGGGTAAACAATATGTTTGGAGGTCCTTCGTTGCTCCATGATGAGTGCCAGTTCATCAAGGCACCATCTGGAAGAAACGTAATTCTTGGACAACACGATAATAGAAGCCCTTGATGACTTGATTGCATTCTCCAGTTCCGGTTTTAGAGAGTCTCCTACTTGAATCTCAGCATCGTCAAAGAACGTGCGGATAGAGGCTTCCCGGAGTGCTTTGAGGAGATGATCAGTGAAATTGTTGCGAGTATCCGCACCTCTAAAGCTTAAAAATACACCATAATCGTAAGTTGATGAAGTGACTATTCTAATGGAAGACTCCAATTCAATCATGTGTGGGAGTTTACTCCTTTTATATGGATCTAATCTGCTACTAATCTTTGTAATAATTCCTTGGATAAGTGTTGTCTCTGGCCTGGAACCCGATTCCAATTACAAAAAGAAGATATCAGCATAAAATATAGTCCTCTGTTTTTTAACTAGGTACGGTACCGGTATTTGAAGGCAAAATTCGATAAAATACCGATACCGTACCGAAAGTACCGGTACCAAAAATGCCAAAAAGTGGGGTACCGATTCCGTAGTGAAAATAAGTTAGTACGAAAAATTTGGTACCAGTACCTAATACCAAATGCTCATCCCTTGTCAAAATTGTGCACTAGCGCTATGTTCCCTAGTTTCATTAAATGAGAAAAGAAAAGATTTGGAAGAAAATATTTTTAGTTGTGTTCCAGAGTTTCATTAAAGGAGAGAAAAGAAGAGAAAATGAGAGATTTTTTGTCTAAAATTAATCTTTCCAATTTGAAAAGAAACGGAAAGAAAAGAAAAGAAAATGAGAGAATCCTTTCTTTTCTTTTCTTTTCTCTCCTTAACTTAACTCGGGAACACAGTGTAGATCTCGAAACCAATCGAATATACGAGACAAAATTAAGCATGTATAAAATAGAAATACGATGAAGAAAGTGTTTTTAAGTACCTGTCATTCGCTTCCTCCCCTCTCAAATCAGCAACTTCGGTTAGGGCTTTCTTCCATTTCTCTATCTTGTAAGCCCATTCATTTCTTTTCTCCGCATCTGACTCAGCCTCCTGCATCCTCCTCTTATACTCTGCCATTGCGTCTCCGAAGGTGTTTAGTTGCTTCCTGACATCAGAAGGATTGACGTGATAGAAGATGGGGCAAACAATATGTTTGGAGGTCCTTCGCTGCTCCATGATGAGTGCCAATTCATCAAGGCACCATCTGGAAGAAGCGTAATTCTTGGACAGCACGATAACAGAAGCCCTTGATGACTTAATTGCATTCTCCAGTTCCGGTTTTAGAGAGTCTCCTATTCGAATCTCATCATCATCGAAGAACGTGCGGATAGATGCTTCCCGGAGTGCTTTGAGAAGATAATCAGTGAAATTGTTGCGAGTATCCGCACCTCTAAAGTTTAAAAATACATCATAATCGTAAGTTGATGAAGTAGAAGAAGACGACGATGACGAAGACTGTTCTGAAATTTCAGTAAGAACAACCATGGTGAATAATGAAAAGGGAGTGTGAAGCAGACACTTGTTTGTTACTTAATAATAATAACGTAAAAATAGAGTGTGAAGGAAATGGTTGGTTGGTGTTTTAGATGATTGGAGATAAGGTTGACTCAAAAGTCCTCAGATACGTTATTTCATGGAAAGTTTCAATTCTTTGATATTTTTAGCCCCACCTTTTCCCTCACCCCATATATCTTATTTTCACATCCTCTAGTGTATACGGGTCGTATATAATTATACGGCCCGTATAGAATGTTTTTGAATAAGAAAACGCGCAGAGAATGTTTTTTTTATTTTATTATATACGGTCGTATATAGTTATACGATTTGTAAAACGTATACGGCTCAATGGATTTATTTTGGGAGGTTTTTGATGTTACCACATTTATACTGGCCGTATAACTGTATACAGGTCGTATATAATGGTGTTTTTTTCAAGTATCACGTTTTTTCCAGTAAAAACACAATCATTCTAGGGTTTCTAAACTCTTCATCAACTTTAACAATGTTGATAAACGTTGATCGAAACACGCCGCTTAAATCGAAGCACAGGTAGAGTAACGTTACCGATCAGTCCGTTGATGGAAACCTTAGCGATCGCAGAGATCTTCGTGTTGGTTATTTATCGATTCCGAATAACTAGCAGAAGAACCCGACACAAACAAGTTCTCCACAGTTTATTATTCGGATCTCTATTCGGTCATCTTTCCAAACTACAACACACGATAACTTTAAACTTTATATTGTGTGATTTGACCAGGAAATGATTGGAGGTGATTGCTACTTTTAATAAGCTGTCATAGTTGTCAAATTCGATTTCAACAAATCTTTTCCTTTTCCTTCAATTTCTAGAACATTCTCCGTAACATGAAGACGTGTCGGGTTCTTCAACTAGTGGTACTTTAATGAAGTATTGAATATTGAATGTGCAAACCGCAACCGTTTTTTACTACGGAAACGGTGGCTATGCGAAATACAAGCCGCAACCGTTTTTTACTACGGAAACGGTGGCTATGCGAAATACAAACCGCAATCTTTTGTGACTATGGGAAACACAAGTTTTCTTTGTTGAGCTTGATGGATGTCCGTTATCTCAGTTGAGGCGTGCATTGTTTAAATCTGAATATAACTAGATGTTACGTGTAACTTCATTAAACCAAGAACAAAGCCTATTTCGAAACACATGTGTTCGTATCAGCGTTGTTTATCACCCTGTGTGAGCATTTGAAACCCAACAAACAGTCTTGACAACTGTGACAACTTATCTATCTGTGTGTGTCACATTCATCCTGTTATAGCAATCGATATGATTAATTTTACAAATTTTTTTCTAATTAGCATTGTTAACTACCAAAAGAATGCATACACAAATAGTTCTAGTGGACGAAACAAAGAGACCGTTGTGTATCTGAATCAGGTTCTCAAACAATGTTCATCTTCGTTATCCTTTGTTTTCTGCAATTCAAGCAGGCACGGATGCAAAACGCACTGTTTCAAAACACATGTAGACGAAAATAATAAAACAAGCAGGCATTGATTTTGCCAAGATTGAAGGAAAGAATTTGGCCATAAGCGTTGTGGATTCTCAGCGTAGCTCAATGGTCAAGGTAGGCATGGTTTGTTCAGGAGTAAATCACCACCCAAAGATCAACAGCTTGTGAGTGGGAATATGGCTATGAAGAATAGTATGGATAAGAAATCACTGGTTCGGGAGATAAGGAAAGTTGCCTCATTCTAATAGATTAAAAGAAGGTGTTTTTTTAAAGATTAAAAGAAGGGGGTTACGGTGTTTTCGTAGGTTGAAAGAGGTGAATGGTCTTGAAAGATTTGTTGAAATCGAAGAAAAGAGTAACTAGCAGAAGACGTGTCGGGTTCTTCTGCTAGTTATTTGGAATGTTTCGAATCATCACAGAAGACGTGCCGGGTTTGTATTTCCCATAGCCACTGTTCCGTATACAAAACGGATGCGGTTTGCATATTCAATCTTCATTGCTTCATTAAAATTACAACACACGATAAAATGCTTGGAAAATTGCATCAACTCTCCTATATCAACATACTCTTCTCCGAACGCTTAGTTGTTATGAATGACAACTTGAGGGGTCTAGTTAACTTTCAGATTCAGGAAGCAGATGATTTGTCAAAAAACATGATCAATGTAGTAAAATGTGAGCTTTTACACCAACAATATCGAGATACTTTGTGTTAGTTTGATTTGAATTCTGAAAGTTTGAAAGATGTATTCGATGGATGTCCGTTATCTCAACGCTTCTCCTTACATTATTGGTCTGGAATTGGACAACCGCAACCGTCTTAATGCTTCTCAATTAGATATTATTTATTGAATCAGAATCAGGGTTCTCAAAACAAGGATCGTTCTAATAGATTAAAGAGAATAAACTATTTTTTACTAATTTTTACCCATAGTATACGGGCCGTATAATATTATACGGCCCGTATACAATCATCGTATACATTGTATACGACCGGGTAAATTTTTTTTCACATGGTGTATACGGTCGTATAATAGTATACGGCCCGTATTAACAGGGTAAAAAATGATCTGGTAATTTTTTTTTCACATGGTGTATACGGGGCCGTATAATAGTATACGGCCCGTATTCTTAGGGTAAACAATGGTTTATTCTCTTTAATCTATCAGAACGATCCAAAAAACGAAGAACAAAGTCAAATGTGATCAAACTTGGACATCAGACGTAAATCTTGAAGCAAATATGTGGTTCCCATTTGGTTACAGAAACCACTAACAGACATGTCGTGCATTGTTTAAATCAGAATCAGGTTCTCAAAACAAGGATCGCTCTAATAGATTAAAGAGAATAAACCCTCGTTTCTTCATCTTCATATTCAAGAACAATGAGGAACAGATAATGTTTTTTTTTTCGCAGAACCGTTGGTATACGTCGACCACAACGAGAACAGTGCAGCGACAGTTGAGTCTTCTCCTTCATTCCCGATGCAACAACAAGAACAACGCCTGATTCAGATCTCTACTCGGTCATCTTTCCAAACTACAACACACGATAAGTTTACACTTTATAGTGTGTGATTTGACCGGTTGTATTCAGTTAATATTCATTGTGGTAGATGCAAGCATAAAGTTAGAAAAATACTCAAGAAGATATGAATCAGGAAGCTCAACTTGAACGGACGATATGTATCAGGAAGCTCAACTTGAACGGACGATATGTATCTTCTATCATGCGACGAACCCAATTCTTGCTCCACTTTAGTTGCTTCTCTTGTTAAGTTTCTGAACCAACCGAAATCCACAAATTCCAACAGTTTCTTCGTAGATTATGTCCGGTTTTCAAAGCCGGTTGATGAAACCGAAGCTGTTATTTCTGTTGTTCAGTACTTCCGAGATCTGAACCAACCGAAATCCATAAATTCCAACAAATTGCATCAGGAAGCGCAACTTGAACGGACGATATGTATCTTCTATCATGCGACGGACCCAATTCTTGCTCAACTTTAGTTGCTTCTCTTGTTAAGTTTCTGAACCAACCGAAATCCACAAATTCCAACAGTTTCTTCGTAGATTCCGTCCGGTTTTCAAAGCCGGTTGATGAAACCGAAGCTGTTATTTCTGTTGTTCAGTACTTCCCAGATCTGAACCAACCGAAATCCACAAATTCCAACAAATTGCATCAGGAAAGCTCAACTTGAACGGATGATATGTATCTTCTATCATGCGACGGACCCAATTCCATCCATGTATCTTGCAAGTTAAATCCACAATCAACGTATACAGGTGCAAGAGAATGGCAAGTTATTTCAGTTATTTATGTTGATCCACAAATTCCATCAAATTGTGTCGGAGAGAGAAAAGGAGGGGGAGAGAGTCTGATACAATCATTTTTTACCCATAGTATACGATCAGTATAATAGTATACGGCCCGTATACACTGATCGTATACATTGTATACGATCCGGTTATTTTTTTTTACTTTGTGTATACGGGCCGTATAATTGTATACGGCCCATATTCTTATGGTAAAAAATGGTAAAAATTGGTTTATTCTCTTTAATCTATTAGAACGATCCAAAAAACGAAAGGGATTTCGAGCAGTTGGTATTAAACCAATCATTTGTTGATGTATATAACAGAGTAACCCTCACTCTCGGTCATTTCTATAGAGAGAGTTGGGTTTTCAACAAATCTTTGTGAAGTTATTCGGAATGTGTATTTGCTTACTCTGGAATTGGAGAACCGTTGTTTATCTTAATCAGGTTCTCAAACAAACACTACTAAAGACGATCTGGAATTGGACAACCGCAACCGTTTTAGTGCTTCTCAATCAGATATTATTTATTGAATCATAACTGAAACAGTCGGAAAATAACTAAACCGAACCAACATAGTTGAAAGTGTAAGAGAATGGCGAGTTATTTCAGTTATTTCTGTTGATCCACAAATTCCAACAAATTGTATCCAATGCAAAGATCTTCGAATGCGGTGTTTAAGTTAATTTTCAATAATGTTGGAAGGATTGTAGTTATAGAACCTGACAAACCAACAAAATCCGAATAGTTCAAACATTCTAAACCCTAACGTGTAGCTATGGACCAGACACATGTCACATAGTTTGTCAGTGAACAAAAGATATAGATGTAGGAATATAACTAGATGTTACGTGTAGCTTCATTAAACCAAGAACAAAGCCTATTTCAAACCAAGATATAGATCTCTGCCTTAGATCGGTCATTCCTTGTGATAGATGAACGTTGTATTCTTGTCTTTCAGAAGAGTTGGTATTGAACCAAGAATACTTCAAACATTCTAAACCCTACCTGGAAACAAACCAACAAAATCCTGATAGTGAAAAACATCAGCAACAATTTTTTTCTTTTCCTTCAATTTCGAGAACATTCTCCCTGTGTATGTGCTTGTGCTGTAGAAACCGGTGGTGAATTTGCGTACACAACTGAAGGTTCAGTGCATGAAAAGTTTCTTACGAAATGTACGTGACAGAATGAGTATGTTGGGAATTAAACGCATGTACGTGACAAAACAAGGATCGTTCTAATAGATTAAAGAGAATAAACCAACTACTAATCATCTTCTTTCTGAATCTGAATCTGAATGTTAACTTTGACTCATAAACCCTTGAATCCCAACGCTTCTCTAAATTGTTTCTTTCCTTTTCATGAGGTAAAACCGGTTTCAACATCAAGGGTTGTTTTTCACCCTGTGTGAGCATTGGATGCCTGACAAACAGTCTTGCAATTACGTCTTCAATCAAGACCGCATTGTTAATTTTAATGATGATTCAAAACATTCTGAATAACTAGCAGAAGAACCCGACATGTCTTCTATGATGATTCGAAACATTCACGAACCACAATGGACTCAGACTCATACTACTCACCCTCCCCTGAGGAAAAGTTTTCCCGACGACTCAAGATAAAGCAGTTGGTTTGTGTTCATATCAGCGTTGTTTATCACCCAGTGTGAGCATTGGAAGCCCAACCACTAGCAGAAGAACCCGACACGTCTTCTATGATGATTCGAAACATTCACGAACAACAATAGACTCAGGCTCATTGTTGCGAATTTGGTTTCTTCGGTACAGGCAGATGAAACCGAAGCTGTTATTTCGGTTGTTCAGTACTTACGAGACGATTCAAATGAGTCCTATGAAGCAAGTGTCTTATGAAGCAAGTGGTTGTAAAGACGAGACCCTTGATTTCAATGCTTCTCCTTACAACTCTCATCAAATGCCTCACCCTTCCTTTTATTATGTAAATATTAAATAAAGAATAACACTATGCCCGTAATCCCGTGTTGATAGCTTCCGTTTTATTACAGTCATACGACACTTTTTTTTTGTTCTTCAATCTTTGTTACTTGTTAATGTTTTATTTTTTTTCTACTTTTAAAAAGATTTGAGCACCTCACGACTGTAAAATGTCTCGTGTAATTGACACCTTAAATCCCTTAAATACTTTGAGAAAAATCTAATTTTCGAATAATACGGGCCGTATAACAGTATACGGCCCGTATACAAGTTCGTATACATTGTATACGACCAGGAAAATTATTTACACATGGTGTATACGGGCCGTATACTGTTATACGGCCCGTATGGAATTAAAAAAAACTGACAAAGTCTGCTGGCACAGACTTTGTTAGTTTTTTAAATTCTATACGGGCCGTATAACATTATACGGCCGGTATACACCTTGTGTAAATAAGTTTTTCCCATGTGTTAATATTAGGACCCTATTTTTATTATAACAACCCTTTCAAAATTCATTTATATGATATCTTGCCCTTAAATTTGTTAATACATTAACTAGGTTAGAACCCCGTGTGTGTTACACGTGTTGGAAAATTAAAACTAATGAGTCATAAATAAATAAAAATAAAGCAAATTACATATTAACGCTAAGAATATAATGAATTAAATGGGTATGGCCCACACACATCTTTTCCAACTAATGTTACTGGGCTTAATAATCAAAATCAGGCTGGCTTGTAGGGCCAAAGTCCATTTTCTGCCACAAGCAATCAGACTCAGTTTCCTTCTACATTTGGGCAACAATCTGGGCCGACTGACCAACAAATTTTTGGGCCTCATTTTGCTCAATGGGCTTCTCATACCGGTTCACCTCACTTTGGCTTATCCGCGGATCTTTCAAGCATTTGTGAGCGTGTTGACTCGTGGGTTCCCGATTCGGGGGCTACTGCACATATGACATCTGATCACTCACTTGTGTTCAGATAAGTTCCCTATACTGGTTCTGAACGCGTCGTTGTTGGAAATGGTACGTCACTAGTCATTTCTCATATTGGTTTTCCTTATCTTCATTTATCTAGCTGTACTATTGTGCTTAGACATGTTCTAGTAGTTCCTGGTATTTCCAAGAACTTACTATCTATCACAGAGCTTGTTGAGCATCCTATTACTGTCACATTCTCACATTTTAGCTTGTCTATCCAGACTCTAGCCGGATAGCTGCTGCACCACACGCGAGCTAGTCCACATCAGTTGTTCTCTCTCTTTGTTGCTCCGACAGTGTCATGAGATACTTGGCATTCCCATTTTGGTCATCCCTGCGATGATGTGATGTATGGACTTTCGTTTTTACATTTAGCAAATAAAAATGTTGATAAACATTGTACTGCTTGTAGTGTTTCTAAATCAACATGTTTGCCTTTTCATGCTATTGTATCGTACTCTACTGTTCCTTTACATGTTATACATTGTGATATTTGGGGACCTTCTCCTGTTGTATCTCATTCTTGATATAGATATTTTATCACGATTATTGATGATTTTAGTCGTTTTACGGGGATTATCCACTAACTCATCATTCTCAGGCTATTGATTCCTTTCGTCATTTCAAGCCTCTAGTTGAGAACATCTTCTCTTGCACTATCAAACTTCTCCTATTCCTTTAGTTTCTCCTATTTCTCATGATTTTCAGTCTTTATCTCATTCTCCTCCTCTTCCTATTCCCGTTCCTTCTCATCCGATGGTTACTCGTTCACATGATCATACTATTCAGCCTAAACAATTTCCTGACCATGTTCTATATCAGGCTTCTAATGTTCCTACTACTGAGCCTTCTACTTTTCGTCAAGCTTAGCAGTGGTCTGTTTGGTGGGATGCAATGCGATCAGAGATGTCTGCATTACACTCAAACAAGACCTGGGTTCTTGTTCCCGCACCCACTGATGCTAACATTGTTGGCTGTAAGTGGGTTTATAGGATTAAGCATATTCAGTTAGTCGATACAAAGCCTGGCTTGTTGCCAAGGGCTTTCATCAGACAGAGGGTATTGACTACACCGAGACTTTTAGCCCCGTAGTCAAAACGACCACTATTCGACTCGTTTTATCTGTTGCTTTCACTCGTAGTTGGACCATTCGACAGGTTGTGTCAACAATCCCTTTCTTCATGGAGATTTATCTGAGACTGTGTACATGTCATAGCCTCCAGGCTTCGTTGACACTGCTCATCCACATCATGTTTGTTTACTATAGAAGGCTCTTTATGGTCTGAAGCAAGCTCCTCGTGCTTGGTTTTCCAAGCTATCCGCTGCTCTTGTCACTGATGGCTTTAGACATTGTTTGTCTGATACATCATTGTTTGTTTATAGCAGAGATTATGTTATTTGTTATGTCTTGGTATATGTTGATGATATTATCATCACAATATTATCATCACTGGGAGTTCTTCAGCTTATGTTACAGGATTGATTGAGCGTTTACACTCCCAGTTTGCACTCAAGGATTTGGGTGCTTTATCATATTTTTTTGGGTGTTCAGGCTACTTTTCATGAGAATACTTTACATTTATCACAACAACGCTACTTGAGTGATTTGTTACAGCGTACTGGTATGGCTGATTGTCGACCTTTATCTACACCTGTCACTTCGGGTCGTTAGCTTTGTCGACATTTTGGAGATCCTCTGCCTGATCCTACTTTGTAGCAGAGTACCGTTGGTGCTTTACAGTATCTTGTGTTGACTCGCCCTGAGATTGCTTATGCTGTCAGTAAGGTGTCTTAGTTTCTTTAGACACCTACTAATCATCATTGGATGGCAGTCAAACGTATATTGCGGTATCTCAGAGGTACTATGTCTCATGGTTCTGAACGCGTCGTTGTTGGAAATGGTACGTCACTAGTCATTTCTCATATTGGTTTTCCTTATCTTCGTTTATCTAGCTGTACTATTGTGCTTAGACATGTTCTAGTAATTCCTGGTATTTCCAAGAACTTACTATCTATCACAGAGCTTGTTGAGCATCCTATTACTGTCACATTCTCACATTTTAGCTTGTCTATCCAGACTCTAGCCGGATAGCTGCTGCACCACACGCGAGCTAGTCCACATTAGTTGTTCTCTCTCTTTGTTGCTCCGACAGTGTCATGAGATACTTGGCATTCCCATTTTGGTCATCCCTGCGATGATGTGATGTATGGACTTTCGTTTTTACATTTAGCAAATAAAAATGTTGATAAACATTGTACTACTTGTAGTGTTTCTAAATCAACATGTTTGCCTTTTCATGCTATTGTATCGCACTCTACTGTTCCTTTACATGTTATACATTGTGATATTTGGGGACCTTCTCCTGTTGTATCTCATTCTTGATATAGATATTTTATCACGATTATTGATGATTTTAGTCGTTTTACGGGGATTATCCACTAACTCATCATTCTCAGGCTATTGATTCCTTTCGTCATTTCAAGCCTCTAGTTGAGAACATCTTCTCTTGCACTATCAAACATCTTCAGTGTGATGGTGCTCCTGAGCTTATTCAGGGGCCAATGGACAAGTTTCTTTTTGATTCTGGTATTGCTTGTTGCATTTCATGTACTTATACACCTCAACAGAATGGGGTTGCTGAGCGAAAAATCGTCATCTTTCAGAGATTGCATGCCTTACTATTCCAGGCACATCTACCAAAGAAATTTTGGTATGATGCATATGCTACTGCAGCCTTTCTCATCAACCGATTGCATACACCGGTGCTTCATCACTCTTCTCCCTATGAGGTGATATTTGGTTCCCGACTTGATTACTCGATTCTTCTTACTTTTGGGTGTTTGTGTTATCCATTTCTTGGAGATACTTGTGAGGATAAACTTTCACCCAAGTCTATTCCTTGCATCTTTGTTGGATATGCTCCTTCTTGATCCTCGTTCATCTCGTACTTACACATCTCGACATGTTCGTTTTCATGAGACTATCTTTAAGATTTCAGAGGGCTCTTCCTCTTCCGCTTATTCTTCGTTTGATCCTCCTTTTTGTATTCCTCATCTTTCTTCATTTTTACGTCTTCTCCTATTCCTTTAGTTTCTCCTATTTCTCATGATTTCAAGTCTTTATCTCATTCTCCTCCTCTTCCTATTCCCGTTCGTTCTCATCCGATGGTTACTCGTTCACATGATCATACTATTCAGCCTAAACAATTTCCTGACCATGTTCTATATCAGGCTTCTAATGTTCCTACTACTGAGCCTTCTACTTTTCGTCAAGCTTAGCAGTGGTCTGTTTGGTGGGATGCAATGCGATCAGAGATGTCTGCATTACACTCAAACAAGACCTGGGTTCTTGTTCCCGCACCCACTGATGCTAACATTGTTGGCTGTAAGTGGGTTTATAGGATTAAGCATATTCAGTTAGTCGATACAAAGCCCGGCTTGTTGCCAAGGGCTTTCATCAGACAGAGGGTATTGACTACACCGAGACTTTTAGCCCCGTAGTCAAAACGACCACTATTCGACTCGTTTTATCTGTTGCTTTCACTCGTAGTTGGACCATTCTACAGGTTGTGTCAACAATCCCTTTCTTCATGGAGATTTATCTGAGACTATGTACATGTCATAGCCTCCAGGCTTCGTTGACACTGCTCATCCACATCATGTTTGTTTACTATAGAAGGCTCTTTATGGTCTGAAGCAAGCTCCTCGTGCTTGGTTTTCCAAGCTATCCGCTGCTCTTGTCACTGATGGCTTTAGACATTGTTTGTCTGATACATCATTGTTTGTTTATAGCAGAGATTATGTTATTTGTTATGTCTTGGTATATGTTGATGATATTATCATCACGACATTATCATCACTGGGAGTTCTTCAGCTTATGTTACAGGATTGATTGAGCGTTTACACTCCCAGTTTGCACTCAAGGATTTGGGTGCTTTATCATATTTTTTTGGGTGTTCAGGCTACTTTTCATGAGAATACTTTACATTTATCACAACAACGCTACTTGAGTGATTTGTTACAGCGTACTGGTATGGCTGATTGTCGACCTTTATCTACACCTGTCACTTCGGGTCGTTAGCTTTGTCGACATTTTGGAGATCCTCTGCCTGATCCTACTTTGTACCAGAGTACCGTTGGTGCTTTACAGTATCTTGTCTTGACTCGCCCTGAGATTGCTTATGCTGTCAGTAAGGTGTCTCAGTTTCTTTAGACACCTACTAATCATCAATGGATGGCAGTCAAACGTATATTGCGGTATCTCAGAGGTACTATGTCCCATGGTTTATGCATTTGTTGATCTGATGTAATTGATTTACATGCTTATTCTGATGCTGACTGGGCGGGTTGCCCTGATGACCGACGTTCGACTACTGGTTATTGTATCTTTCTTGGACCCAACCTCATTAGTTGGAGTTCTAATAAACAGCATACTGTCGCTCGGTCGAGTACCGAGGCTGAGTATCATGCTCTAGCTCATACTACTGTAGAGATTCGTTGGATTACGTCTGTATTATAGGAGCTACATGTTTCATTATCATGTCCACCAACTCTTTGGTGTGACAACATTGGTGCTACTTATCTTGCAGTCAACCCGGTGTTTCATTAGCGTACAAAACATCTTGACATTGATTTGCATTTTATTCATGATATGGTATTAGCTCAGACTTTACATGTTCGTTATGTGCCTACTACACTTCAGCTTGCGGATTTATTGACCAAGGGTTTGTTTTCAGTCCGTTTTGATACCTTGCGGTCTAAGCTTCACGTAGATGCGACCCGTTCAGCTTGAGGGGGGGGGGCATATTAGTGTGTACAGTTAGTTTCTATGTATAGAGTTGATTAGTTGAGGAGGTTAGGCGGTTATGTTAGTTAGTCTCCTCTGTATATACATGTATTGCTCATTTACATGTTTAGTGAAATGATAATGACTTGTGCCTGATCCATTTCTTTACTTTGAAAGGTATGAAATTAGTAATCGTACAACGTTTTCTAGCCCTAATTATACCTGCCTAGAAATCCCCAAAATGAAAATGAAAGCCAGTAATATATCTTCATACATAGATACAAATTCATGGTAAACAAAATGCATCAAAGTTGACTACATACAACCCTAATGAATTCTATCCAATTAACCAAAGTTCAAGACAATGAAGGCCATGGAGTAGCAATATTGTCATTTAGAAAACATGTGAAATTGAACTCACTTGAATTATTATACGCTATATCCATAGGCAAACTTCTCACCACCATGTATGTATATCCAAATCATAAATCATAAATTAATAATAAAGTGTCACAATTGAAACAGGTGGAAAATATAGAAAAGCAAGGAAGGTGACCTTCATCTCCATTAGCTACTTCACCGAATCACCACATAATTAAAAGTTGCATACGACAAAAAGAATATACAAGATACATGGACTTGTTTACCTAAAAATTGGTCTTTTGGTTATTTATCTCAACCGGTAAAACAGGTCAAGCTAAAGAACTGAATGAAAAAATAAAGGCAAATTGGAAAATAATAATCCCACCTCTCTGAAATTGGCCAATAATAATCCCAAGTCACGAATTAGCCAACAATAATCCCACCTCGTCCATTTTTTTTGTAAAATACTCCACAGTTAACTTTAGCCTAACTGAGTTAATAAAATGCTGATGTGGCTCATAAATGGCTGCCACATGGATTTTTTTAAATGACTTGGATTATGGATTTTATTAAATCATTTAATTGTTTAGTTTACTAATTATAAAAGGGGGAATTGACCACATGTTCGATCAGAGTTCACCAAGCATGAACCCTAATTCATAAACAAACCCCCAATCTCCAAAATTAAGCCTTTTCAATCGATCCTAATCATGAAAACATGAGTTCATCATCATCGTCTCCTTCAATTCGTTCAAAAAACCCCAAAATTTTCAGACTTGGCACCGATGGAAGAGTTTATTGTAACCATGAGTTAGTTGCAATCCGTAGGGTGGCTGGAAATCGAAGTTCAAGGCAAGGAGAAGAGTTTTATGGATGCCCTCTCTGGCCTGTAAGTTAATTTACAAAAAATAATGATATTGAATCTCAAATCTTAACCATTTGTTTGTTAGGGATCTGATTGCAAATTCTTTATGTGGAAACAAGAAGTCGATGCCGTGTTATCAAGTGAATGCAACTGTCGTTTCGTTGAGATGGACAATGAAAGACTGGTATTTGAGAAGACATTGATAGAAGAAGAGAATAAGAGTTTGAAAAAGCAATCATCATCATCAGAACCAGCATCTAACTAATCTGGAGTCCAGTCTGCATCTTCTTCTCCACTATCTGATTCAGATCCTTCCTTATCTTCTCCACTTTCTGATTCAGATCCTTCCTTATCTTCATCAGGAGGGTCTTTGGTAGGTGTTGACTGCCCGTACTGAATTGCCTTTGCGAAAATAATAATCACCACCTTCATAGTGCAATTTAGGTCTTCTTTTCAGCTTACCACCGTGCCAAGCTTTGACAATAACCTTATCATCCATACTGTTGGTTTAAAGAGTGAGAGAAGGGTTAAATCAACATTCAATCGCATAAAGAACAAGAATGTACCAAGAATCTCATCATACCTGATCGTTCGTTTGCAGCGTTGTTCTTGATAAGAATTTAGGGTTTTGTAGATAGAAGAGATGTGTTTTGGTTAAGTCTGTAATGTTTTGATCAATCGTTCAGTGTTAAAGGGCTTTTGTATTTACCCAATTTCAATTTTGGATTAAAATAATCCATGTCATTAATAATTTAACATGTGGCAGGCATTTATTAGCCACATCAGCATTCTATTAGCCACATCAGCATTTTATTAACTCAGTTAGGCTAAAGTTAACTGTGGAGTATTTTACAAAAAAAATGGACGAGGTGGGATTATTGTTGGCTAATTCGTGACTTGAGATTATTATTGGCCAATTTCAGAGAGGTGGGATTATTATTTTCCAATTTGCCAAAAATAAATAGGTCAAATTGGTAAAATACTAAAATTCATAAAAACTAATTTTATTTTAGAAAGTATTTATAGAATAATTTTTAAAAAGGGTTAAGAAAAGTTTATAGGTGGACCCGACCCATTTGGCCTTGCACGATACACTTACCATATTGATCGAAACCCATTTTGGGCCATTTTCAATAAGCTTCTGAAAACTAATTTACCTAGGTCTATTTCACTTGTAGGTTAGTTTCTGGCTGCGGTCAACTGTGTTGACTCATTTTGTTCCACTTACTCAACTATGGAAGCACTTCCCTTTGAAAAGAAATACAGAATGCCGGTAAATCAAGCGCTTCTAAGGTTAGGTAAAGATTCAGTTAGGAATGAAACACGTAGTGAGTCCATATCAATCAATGCAACCTTCAATGCGGCCATTTGAGAGCAATAATAAAAAGAGGATAGAATGTTACCTGAGGATACGGATCGAGGAAGAACCAGAACTTTGAGAACTCATTTCAATCAATTTGAGCATGCCATGTCATTAAAAGAAAAAGACCACATGCCAGGCCTTCCAATGGACACAAAACAGACCACATAATTTATGTAGTAAAACTTCCACGGTAACCACCGGAAACCCAACCGTTTTCTCCTATTCCGGCCACATCACTTTCCTCCTCTCCCTCCGCCGCAGTAGGCTTTCGAGCGGCGGGTTTTTTTCTTTTCTGGAACTAAAGATGGTGGGCTTGGGCTACCCAGCGATGTCTGTCGTCATGAATGTATATGGTAGCATTTTGCCATTGAGTTACCCGAGAAGCCAGACTTTTATTTTATTGACCGTTAAAAAAAAAACTGAATAAGATAATGAAATTTTGTTACCTAAAATATTATATGGAACTTGAATTAGGAATGCTTTGTTTTTCATATCTTTAATTTGAACAACAATCTAATCTACTCCTAATTCTACACTATTAGTAATCGTGGAAATGGAACTCTTGACTTCACAAAAAAGAATACCATTTACACACATGTTGATCGCTAGAATAAAGACCATTTGGTCTTAGGAAAGTTTTGTACTTTTGAAGTTTCAAACTACTTATATCATATGTGATATTTTTAAATTTTATGTTATATTGTAAATTCTACAATAATAAAATTGCTAATGAGAAGTTTGGAGCTACTAGCAACTATAGAAATTAGGTTTCTCTAATTCTGACACAATTCACTGGGTTTGCATCGTCATTGATGAGAGCTTCACAACGAAAAAAAAGCATGTCAATAATGAAACTAAGACTGAGATATCGGTGCTAAAAGTTGTTTCAAAGGGAAACGTTGTGTAAAATAGTACTGAACCACTAATGAGCTAATAGACAATCTGCTTGTTGAAAACAAAAATTAACACGTGTTTAAAGACCTCAACCCAAAATAAGAGCTCGTTTTACAAATGAGTTTGTGGCTATGCTTATGGTTGCGAGTCTAAACATATCTTTTAATTGTATAAATATAATAGGGGACCGCTAAAATGAAAACCACCTCCAGTTGTAAGAACCGCGAGAACCAGTTCCTAACCATTAGATCAACAAGATGGATAGATGAGATTAAAAGTAATTAAAATGAATATTAAATACATTTTGTCTTATTATTTCTTTATTATTTTAATCCAAAATGATAGTTTAGTAAAATTACTTTTTTTTGTCCTTTTGTCTTTAATATATTTTATTACCTTTTTTTGTTTTATTATATTACTTTTTATTTTTTAAAAAGATTTTTTTATTAAAAGCATTTTTAAATTCAAATTGTTTTAACAAGACATATTTTTTTGCGCGCCGGTTTTTGTACGCAGGGCTTTTTCAAGCGTCGTTTTTTTAACGCGTCGTTTTTTCAAGCGTCGTTTTTTACACGTTTTTTTAACGCGCCGTTTTTTACACTTTTTACGTTTTACGTTAAACTTTTTAAACTTTTTACGTTTTAAGTTTTACGTTAAACTTTTTACGTTTTAACGCAAAATTTACGTTTTACGTAAAACTTTTTACGTTTTACGTTTAAAAATTTACGGTTTACGTAAAACTTATTTTTTTACAAAAATTTTTTTACGCAAAAACGAATGCACCCAGAAATCGCAAACTCGGGAGGTGTCTCAGATATATTGTTATCGTTATCGACTGGGGAAAAAATACAAAAAATCAACAACATCAAAACAAAAGTGTATCTCGAAAAAAAAACGGGGTTTGGCTCAGATTTCCCGATAATCAAAAGGCTGCAAAGTGGGGTTTCAGGTTCAAAAACCTACCGTCCACCATCCTTGTCGCGCCATCGTCATCAAAATCTAGGTTTTTTTTTGCATTATCGCCACCCGTTAGGATCGGAGGCTCTCATGATTGTGTTTGTTTGTATAATTTGAACAGTGAATGAATATGAAACAATGTAAAGTGCAGCGGAAATGAAAACAAACTTTATAAACACAATCAAAAGGAAGAATAGTTTTGATAAACACATGCTTTTCATTAGTCGAAAGATTACAAATCAAATCAAAAGATTACAATGCATGCTTACAACCAAAACTCCCCCTCAGCCTAATGCTCCCCTGGTTGATCGCACAATATGAAAGGATTGGACTAGAGGAGAAGAACTCACTCAGTCAATCAAATGTAACAGTACAGAGTACTGTTCCATTTATAGACAAATCAAACCACTGAAACATCTAAGCTGACGTCACCATGAAAGTGACATCTAACAATCTGTAACCACTGTTCTTATACAAACACTGCTAATCTTAACCGCTGATTCTATACAATATAAGTGACACACTGAACTACTGCTTTCTCCTTCCATCAGCACAGGTGTTTGACCATCAGTGCTTTCCTCAAAGTTGACCAGTCCTTGAGTGGGCAGTCCTTTAGTCAGCAACAGTACTTAGATAGCATCAGTAGATTTGAACCAGCAGTGTTTATTCCTTAACAGTCTTTAGGGCTTCATCAGCAGTTTGAAGGACAGCAGTTGTTGTATACGGACAGTGGATAGAGGACATCAGATGTTATAAACACTTTCAAGGGGAAAGCCTGGTGTAAACTACTGCTTATGATGAATCCACTGTTGTGAACCAGTTTTGGCTTTCATTATCTGTTCCTCTGATAGGGTTCAATCCCAACAATCTCCCACTGGAAAGATAATGCCAAAACTCTTCATTATTTTGGATCTTTATTGTCTCATCAGAAGTTCCCTAACTTGTCCTTTAAATTGCAACTCAAAATCCATGGAACTTGTATCCTCCTCATCCCTACACAGTATAAGCTCAAGGAAATCTTGTAGATCTTCTTCAACACTCAGGCCCAGTGCTTGTTCCCTTGATATGTGCTTTACTTCTCCATTGGATCTGAACAGGGTCAATACATGGGTCTTTTGATCAGACATCCATTTTAGTATTTTTGAACCCAATGGGTTTCTTGGGAGAGGTTTATTTACTGATGAGGAGTTTGGTGATGCTGGCCTTGTGAAAATTTGTTGAGCAGTACCCTGAGCTTTTGCTAGTTCAGAGTTTTCAGCTGACATTTGTTTGAAAGCCTTGTTTATGATTTCATTTGCTGCAGCTATATCTTCTGCAGTTTCTTTTTCAATCTGCTCTTGTCTTTTTCTTTGATCTAACTCAATGACTGAGACATCTGCTGAAGTGAACAGTGGTTCAGAAATTTTGATCTGTTTTGGCTCTTTGTATTCAGGCTTCTGTGGTAAATTGGGATCTGTCATCCTTCTTTTCTTTAGCCTTTCATAAGCCTCATCTGTGTATTGCCTCGTCCATTTTGTTATGGCTTTGGCAGGTCCAACCTTTGCATCCACCAGCTCTTGTTTCTTCCTCTTGTATTCTGAGGTAAGTTTATCAATGGCCTTTTTGTATTTGCTCCAGTTTGGAGCTGTCTTTTTCTAACCTGGATCATTCTTGATCATCTTGATTCTGTTTACCTCATGCTTTAGTGCAATGAGTGGCCATTCACTGAATTGTTCTTCTTTGGCTGGATAAAACTTTTCTTTCATGATGAATGCAAGATAATCCTTTCTCATTTCCTTTTGTAGGGCAACATCAGGTGGCATATTTGACATATCTTTGCTCAGGTCTCTTGCATAATCTTCCATTTGTTTGTCCTTAGTAAGTAAAAATTCCATTCTTTTAGAAATGGCTTCATCACCTTGATCTTTACATTCAATTCTAGCTCTTATATCAGCTTGCCTGGCTTTGAGTTTTAGATACTCATCCATATTTGCTGGATTCCTGAAGCCTGTGAGAGAAGGAAATTTTCTTTTTGAAGGATCATCTTTTAAATAGAATTGTCTCATCTCATCCTTTACAGCTTCCACTTCCAGTGGATAACTTGCAGCAGTGGATACAATATTACCAGGGTTTATTGGTTTGAAAAAAGTTGGTGGAATGGATTGTTGTGGTTCGATGGCAATGTAAGGTGTAGAGGATAAAGGAATGGGTGCTGGTATATCATCATTACCCTCATGAGATTTCCTTTTCCTTGTATAAAGCCTTTTGGGTGAAGGGGGTTTTGATTGTGATGTGACAATGGGTTGTATGGTGATTGTTGAAATGGTGAGGGCAGTGGTAGATGACTGGCAAACAGCTATTGAAACAACTGGTGTTTCAACCTCTGTTGTCATTACAACTACTGATGTGTCAGTAGATGTCTTCTGCTTTTCAGCAGGTGGTGATTTGGTGGGTGGTGATGTAGTTTTAGGGTGTGGTGGTAGGGCAGTAGTTGTGGTGTGTGTTGTAGTGGTGTGTGTTGAAGAGATGGCAAGTGTTTGGCTGGCAGTTGTTGAAACTACTGAGGTATCAGTTGTTGATACAACAGGTGTTACGACAACTGTTTGGGTGGAGGTTTGAGATTTTGTGGTTTGAGGTTTGGAGCCTTTGGGAGGTGGTTTGGAGGCATGCTTTGTGGGTCTGGATGGTGTGGATTTGGGTTGCCTCACTTGTCTAGTGGGCTTCTTCTTTTCATCCTTAGGATTTTCAGCATCCTTTGGCTCAGAAGTACCCTGTACATTCAGCTCCATGTAAGCTCTTTTCTCCTGTTCCCACCTGGCTTTATCCTTAGCCTCTCTATCTCCTTTAACACTTGCTTTTGCTTCTGCAAGTGCATTTGTGGTAACATCAATTTTCTTACTCCCATCTGGCAAATGAATGTTTTTAGTCATGTTCTCCTTTTCTGGTTCAATATAAAGACCATCTTCAATTCCCTTCTTCTTCCACTGCTTAATTTTCTCCCCCTTTTTGGCATTATCTGGAGGAAGTTTATCAATGAAGAGAACGGTGGGAGGAGCTTTGCCAGTGGTGTTCAGGATGTGGGCCTTAATAGCCTTGATGTCTGCTTGAGTATTTCTAAACCTTGACTCAATCATGTTTCTCAGCTCTTGAACATGTATTGCATGCTGCTGATCAGCCATTTGTCTTTGTTGTTGGAGCAGGGGTTGGAATAAATTCCATAACTCATTTGCAGCAGGTGCTTGTGACGGAGCAGGTGATTGAGTTGGAATAGCAGTGGTTGAGACCTTTTGAGCTTTCAGCAATTGTTGCACCATATCTTTTATTTCAGCAACAGATGTCTCAAGGTTGTCAATTCTACCCGTCAATTCCTGATATTTTAAATCATCACCCAAGTTAATGGGATCATCTGATTCCCCACCAACAGTGGTTGTATCAATGTGTGACTTAGGAAATGAATCCCAAAAATCATTCACTGATGCCCCTTGTTCTTGGTACTGGGGTCTTCTTCCTTCAACACTTGATAACCTTTTGATGGTACCAGTGGTCATAACAAACTCACTGGTGGTTATCAGAGGTGCTATAGAAGGAATTGCCTTCAAGGGAGTCTGATTGATGAAACAACTGGCCAAATGTAGATCTGTTGATCCAACACTTGTAGTTGTTGCTCCACTTGAACTACTGACAGGAATTACTTGTAACTCCTGCAGTGTAACCTCCTCAGTTGTTGTTGGGATAACAGAGGTATAAGCATCAGACCCAGTCACTTGTGGGAGTGTACTCTCAGTGATAGGTGATTGAGAGGAACTGGTTTGTGTCTGAGCTATAGCAACTGCATGCAACAAGGGTATTATGGATTGTGGTAATGTGAGGGGTGAAGATATGGGTGTTGAAAGAGACATGTCCTTGGGATCAGGACTGAGGAAGATGGATCCAATTGAATCTAGAGCTTCATAATGTGGGTTCCCTATGCTTACAACCTGATCCTTTTGTGAGAATGCAGGAGGAGTTTGAGGCAATGGTGGAGATCTTTCATCCATCTGCTGTGAGGAAGTAGCAGCAGTGGTTTTTAGTGACATTTGTGTTGTCACTGGCAGTGGCTCTGGGATCTCATCTTCCAGAGTTGCCTTTTTAGTGGGTTTGGGGGGCTTTTTGGATGATTTCCTTTTAGGCCTTTTGGTGATGGCAGGTGTGGGTTTCATAGCAGGGTGTGCTGCCATAATCACCTGGAGCAGTGGGCTCAGCAGCAGATACCTGAGGAGCAGTAGTAACTGCTAAAGTCTGCTCAGGCACCTCTGCTTGTGTTTTTGCAGGTGTTAACATTCTAGTGAATGTTTCAGATGTTAAACCATGTATTTGAAAAGATTCACATTGGATAAGCAAATTTTCATTCTCCTTTCCAAATTTTTGTTTAAAATAGTAGCTTAAGAACCTTGGAAAAAGTAGAAATGATTTGCTATCAACATTTTTTACCAAATCATCAAAGATCTCCTGGGAATAGTTAAAATTTTCATTGTGTAAGATAGCAAAGCCCAGGTTTTGGATCTTTGATGGTATTTCATTAAAAGCAGTTGTTTTATTTGAGACACACATCAAAAGAGTATGGAATAAAAACCTTGTTGCAGAAGGGAAGAAGCCCTTTTGTAAGGTGTCCCTTTTCATTTCTGCACCATACCCTCTTTCCAGAAAATCAGTTTTTAACTCGTTTTTAGGAAAAGAAGTTTTACCTTCCTGATCATCGAGTGCAAAGACTTCTGAAATTGATTGTGGAGTGATTTGAATCTTTTTGCCCTTTATGGAAGAATTAATGGCTATAACTGTGTCACCTTGATACTCAAGTGTGGCATTTTTCCAAAATTCTCTCTGGGTTTGTTCGTAAATAGGAGCATCAGCAGTCATCAATGTTTTGTACTTTGAAGCTGCAAGGGTGTCAATGATGGAATCGAAGATATCGGTGGTAGTGGGTTTTATAAGTAGACACAAGTAGTTGTGAGGTGCTTTGTATGGAATTTCAGTGGGTTCAGCGGCCTTTTGAGCGACCTTTTTGGAAGATGAGGATGATTTTGATTTTGATTTTGTCATTTTGATGAAGAAGAACGAAGAATGATTTGAGACGGAAGATTGGAAACTGCTTTGAGAAAAGAATTTTGGAATTCAATTTGACAGTGTAAAACCCTGTTTGGGGGTTTTGATCAGGGTTTTATAAGGGAAAAAGTGAATGCTGACATGGCAGCGGTTTACAAAGACCTGATGGCTAATAACTGACCACGTGCCAACCTCTGATGGAAAGATGAATAATGGAGGACAGTTGTTTAGGGAACCACTGATGAAGCAAATAGCAGTGGTTGCAACGGTCAAGGTGAAGACAGTGGATGATTTTAACTATCAGTGGATATCTTTATCGGTGGATGAAACACTGATTTTGAACAACAGTGGTTATCAAGAAAATGAAAGAACAGGGGTTGACTTTCAGCAGTGGACAGTATTTAGGAAACAGATGTTTGAACAGAACAGTGATTTAGAAGGTAATGGTAAGGATTTGAGGGCTATTATGTCAGCAACTGTTAGTGCAACAGTGGATAAGCTTTTGACAACTGTTTTAAACATCTGCTGTTCTGATGGAAGAAATGATTTTGTCTTGTGAAACCACAATATCATGTTTAAACATCTGTTGATGGTGATTATAAAATATCGGCAAGATTGCTATCTTCAACAATCATACATTTTAGATGCAAATTGTTAAGTTTAATATGTCAGCAGATTTTACATGAATTTGTATTCAAGGTTTTGCCACATGTCTACAACAAATCTTGAAGCTTTTATGGATTACTGTCAGTGGTTTAGTACTTCAGATGATGGAAACCTTTTTACTATGGCTACTCATTTTGTGTCATAATATTTAAATTAGAACATGAGTACCAAGTATTTTAAGGTCTGTTAGCAAACAATTTTTTGATCTGTGTTAAAACAAACTTGAGTTTGACATGACCTTGACACATGTACCAATTCCTCATAACCTATTTTCAAGGATAATATCACCAAAAATAAGGGTTCTATATCCTGATAGGTGTTTGAAACTTTTGCTATAAAAAACAAGTAAAAGTTCAAAATATATCATTCGTAAAAAAAAGAGAATAATATATCCTGTTTTATTTGAGAAAAACCTTTTTTAAAAAAATAATTAAAGGTTTTCCTGAAAACAGCATCAAAAAGGGTCTGGTATATATTCCAATTAGACTCATAATCACATCACACTCAGGTTTTATGAAAATGGTCAGTGGTTTGAAATACATTGTAATAACCATTGTTTGAGACCATTTTCTTGTTTAATTGATTGCAAAAATGAGGAGACATGTTCACATAAGTTTTGAAAGTCCGGTTATAGACTTTGTTACCATGTGATGGCTCTGAAAAACTTGTCTAGTCCTCTTGTAAATTTAATCACTGGTGATACTATTGTTACCTGAACTTTCCTGAATCACTGAATGCACACGGTTGCTTGATGACCTTTATTTACCCAATTTTGGACTCTTAAGTGTTTTACATTTATGCTCTTTTCCTTTGACTTCAAAAGTTTTGAGATAAACACACTTTTGAGTTTTTGTGACTTTTCTTCTTCCCTTTTTACCCTTCCCATTCATAAGTACTGAAATACTCACTGGGAGGTTTTATTGAAGGAATACTTATTCCAGAATCATTTTGCAGCAATGTTTTGAGAGATCTGGCTATATTTGTACATGCTTATATCAGATCTCACATTGCATATGATTTGGACCATTTTAACACCTGATTTTCTTAGTATATTTTTAACAAAGTTGATTTGGTCCTTTTAGAGGATTCTCAGCTTGTTTTTCAATACATAAGATCTAATAACTAAAGTTTTAATTTCCCTGTTTTTATGTTAACAAAAACACTAATGTTTTTACGAACATAGGCTTTTGTTGACCTGAGGTACTTACCTTAGCATCAAACATAATGGAAACAACGCAAACTTCATAACAACAATTGAAATCAATTTTGTAAAGAAAATGATCATACCATAAGTATCAGACACATTTTCAGATCTGAAAACTATAGGTGGTTTATGCATGACATCACTTGTTATGTGAGGTTTGTGTGTCTTATGACATCTTGGTTGTTTTACAGAGTTTTTTTTTAATAGCAACTTTGAACGTGATCACTCATTACTCTGTTTTTCAACTAAATACGATCAACCTTAGCATCAATGAATTTTGAGCTGAACTGTTATGTCAAATTGATTGTTAGATCGAATTTGACTATCCAAGCTCTGATACCAATTGTTAGGATTGGAGGCTCTCATGATTGTGTTTGTTTGTATAATTTGAACAGTGAATGAATATGAAACAATGTAAAGTGCAGCGGAAATGAAAACAAACTTTATAAACACAATCAAAAGGAAGAATAGTTTTGATAAACACATGCTTTTCATTAGTCGAAAGATTATAAATCAAATCAAAAGATTACAATGCATGCTTACAACCAAAACTCCCCCTCAGCCTGATGCTCCCCTGGTTGATCGCACAATATGAAAGGATTGGACTAGAGGAGAAGAACTCACTCAGTCAATCAAATGTAACAGTACAGAGTACTGTTCCATTTATAGGCAAATCAAACAACTGAAGCATCTAAGCTGACGTCACCATGAAAGTGACATCTAACAACCTAACAACCTGTAACCACTGTTCTTATACAAACACTGCTAATCTTAACCACTGATTCTATACAATATAAGTGACACACTGAACTACTGCTTTCTCCTTCCATCAGCACAGGTGTTTGACCATCAGTGCTTTCCTCAAAGTTGATCAGTCCTTGAGTGGGCAGTCCTTTAGTCAGCAACAGTACTTAGATAGCATCAGTAGATTTGAACCAGCAGTGTTTATTCCTTAACAGTCTTTAGGGCTTCATCAGCAGTTTGAAGGACAGCAGTTGTTGTATACGGACAGTGGATAGAGGACATCAGATGTTATAAACACTTTCAAGGGGAAAGCCTGGTGTAAACTACTGCTTATGATGAATCCACTGTTGTGAACCAGTTTTGGCTTTCATTATCTGTTCCTCTGATAGGGTTCAATCCCAACACCACCCAAATCCAACCGATCAAAACCCACATAGTTCACTGATCAAAAATCACAAGAAAATCAAGAACACAGGCCAAAAATCAGCAGAAAATCAAAAATCACTAGAAATGCAAAGTTCATCAGATTCTTGTTCGTGACCACAAAGTTCATCAAAAATCACTAGAAAGGCAAAGTTCATCAAAAATCACTAGAAAAGCAAAGTTCATCAAAAATCACTAGAAAAGCAAAATCACCACAAAGTTCATCAGATTCTTATTCGTGACCCACAGATCAAACCCACATATCAAAAATCAACAGATCAAACCCACATATCAAAAATCAACAGATCAAATCCACCGAATATGCAACTTACTCGAACAAAGAATCTGATGAACTAGTCTTGAACCAACTATACCCATAACCTCCAAAGTCGACCCGAGCAACAACTCTGAGAACATCATCATCTTCTACATTCACAGCTCGTCGGGAGGAGACCAGGACCGCCGCCGCTCATGGCCGCGCTGCCGTCGACGACAGTCCCAGTTTTCTCTCTCTCTCTCTCTCTTCATGTTCCACCGATTACTGTATAGACGGAGGGGGAGGTGTTTGGCTGTATAGACAGAGGGGGGGGGTGTTTGGCTGGTGGTTGTCATCAGACAGAGGGGAACCGAGGGGTGTGGGTGGGTTGCAGATAAGTATCGCCGAAGAGCCAACCGCCGTCGTCACACCGGTGTCCGACGTGTCTGCCGGTAGGCAGCGAGAGAGAGAGGGACAAACTGGTGGTTGATTGTGAAATGGGAAGAAGATAATGAGAGATGAGAGAGCTTATAAAGTCTCAGATTTAAATGAAGAGAGAGGTAGATTTGACGTTTGGGGTAAATGACATTTTGATTGGTTGAGAGTGGTTCTCGCGGTTCTTACAACTGGAGGTGGTTTTCATTTTAGCGGCTCCTAAATATAATATTCATATAATGTAATAATATATATAATTACAAAGTATATCATTATATAGTTAATCATAATAAAACTGTACATATAACTGTACCTATATATTAAAAAAGTTAAATTATCAAGGAACCAACCTCGGACATGTAAGATTACCCACAAACAAAGCTCGAGCTTTAGACAAAAAAAAGAGTCAAACTTGAGATCTCTTAAGTAAATTGAGCAGAACTTAAGCTTAATCAGGCCTGAACAAGCTCATTTATGTTGCCCAGAATGATCTTTGATCTCTAGATCGCAAATGATAAACTAACTTGAATATAACATGACTCTGAATATAATGAGTGTAATGAACTTGAATGTAAATGAACGAAATACAAATGAGAAATCTATCCCTATTTATAGTTTCTAAAAGGTGCGAGTGAATAGACGCATCCTTTCATGAACGAGTGTGTCTCTTGGATTGTGTGGATGAGAATCAATCTTGAAAGGTTGTGTCTTCTTGTCCAAGAGTCATGTCCCTTTCTTCTTCTTGTGGCCGAGATCGAACAGGTGCGACTCTAAGGGTGTCGCAACCCTTAGAGGTGTTGGTTGACAAGTTCTGTTTTGTCAACTTTTGTCCATGTACTTTGTAACCGTCATATAACTAACTTTTAACTACATACTAATAAACCCTTGCACTTTGGATGTGTAGAGATTAGTGATTTCATTCGCCCCCTAATCTTGAACATCCTTGAGTTGTTGTAGATCATGAACTCCGAGCAGTTCTTGCATTGTAGCAAACTTGACCCTTGCTAGTGCCTTTGTTAGTATGTCTGCCCGTTGTAGTTCTCCACTTATGTATTCCACATTGATGTGTTTGTTCTCCACGCATTCTCTTATGAAATGATAGCGTGTATCAATGTGTTTGCTTCTTCCATGAAAGACTGATTTCTCATGAGTGCTATTGAAGAAACATTATCGACCCTTAGTGTTATCTTCTCTTCCTTCCAGAACTTCACTTAACAATCTTTTAAGCCATAGTGCTTGGCATGTTGCTGCAGTGGCTGCCATGAATTCTGATTCACATGATGATAATGCCACTGTTTGTTGCTTCTGTGTGCACCAGGTTATAGGTGATTATCCAAAGTAGAATACTAGACTAGTTGTTCCTTTTCCTTTGTCTATATTAACACCATAACTTCTATCACTATTGTCACACCCCAACCGATGGCGGAAACATCAGAGTGCGGCACTGAGTGAAACAGATTGTCCAAGAGAAATCCATAACAACTAAATTACCGGATAATTAGCATTATGTCCCATACCATAACTTATCAGTTAAAGCAGTTATTACAGACATAGATATCCCAAGACAAATCATAGTTTCGACAACTCAAAATATTAATTGTTTTGTTTCTAGACTCTTCCTAACTTGATTCCACATAGCAGGCATCCTAGCATCTCAAACACCTGTCACATACGTTAAAATAGCAGGCATCCTAGTTTCACTCTCTTGGATTGAAGGGAGCGTTGGAAAGTTTGCCTGATTACAGAACGATAACGTGAGCGATAAACAGTGCGTAAAACGAGGCGGGTGAAACAAGTGACGGATAGTCATCCGATCGGATGACCGTCCGGACGGATGGTCATCCGGACGGATGACCATTCGGTCGGATGGCCACTCGTCTGGGATGGATGTGTTTGTGTGTGATGTGACTTTGAAGTTTTCGTTGTAGCATTTTATAAAACAAGAAGTGTTTCTACCAATCAGGTCATCCGGCCGGATGGTCATCCGGACGGATGGCCGTCCGATCGGATGACGATTCGTTTGAAACCAACTTCTTTGAAACTTTGTGAAAATTGTTTAAGTGTTGGAAGTTCTCACAAGCACTGATTGTAACAAGTCATCCGACCTGCTCGTTCTGAAACTTGTAAAAGTTTGTTAAGTTTGGAAAGTTTTGCGATTGCACCGAGACGGTATGACAACGTGTTAAACAACTGAACCCTATAAAGTCCAAGTCATCCGATCGGATGGGAATCACCTCGCCCGATCAGTTAACTGTTCTTGACGGTTATTCTGTTCTTGACGGTTATTCATGTTCAACCTGTAAATCAGTTGTCTCATTGATAGAAATCCGTTCTTGGACCGACACTTTACATGAGGAGGAGTAGAAGGCCTGAACAAGCTCAGATTCTATCGGTTTTATGTGAAAAGTTGAGATTACTGAAGAAAAGTTTAAAACACTTCGATTATGTTTAGATTTAGGATGAAATCAGTGTTTAATCATGTTGAAATCTCTTAGATATGAGTTTTTCTTGGTGGAATGATATCACACTTTGAAGTTCATGAGAACTCATGATGACATCACCCTAGAACAGCACAAATCAGCCGATTTCATGGTGGAAAGTTAAGATTTGATGATGAAAATGATGAAGAAGTGTGTGTAGATGATAAAAGTACAAGATTTGAGGTAGAAACTTACAAAAATCGCGAGGAATTGAGAGAAAATAGGGCTGGAATGTGCCGGTCGAAGGAGGAGCTGTCACATCACATGAACAGTGATGTGACAGGTGCTATTTATCGGCAAGAGAGGAGAAGAGGCGGTGTAGAAGTGTGATCAGAAGGCGGTTCGATCGGTTGGCCATCCAATCGGATGGTCTTTCGGACGGATGACCATTCGATCGAATGGTCATTCGATCAGAAGGATTGGTGCGTTGGTTTTCGATGTTTCATTTTGTGCGTTGAGTGTTGCGATGCGTTGCAAGTTAGCGATGCGATAGTATTACCCATTAATTACACAAATAACCTAACTAACAAATATCATAAGTATAATCCTTAAATCTCAAGTTTGCGATGAGATTGTGTTGTGATAGAGTTGCGATTTCGTTTGCGATTAACCACCTCAACATAAACATAACATGCACAAGTAACACATAATAGCACACACACACGTAAAACAATATCCATAACCTGTAATTCGAGTTACGATGCGATTGCGGTACGTCGATTTGCGATTAAACTGCGATTTATAGCATATACTCCACATAATACAACTAAAGTAACTTAAATTAGAGTGTCGATTATCAGTCAAAGAGTACAATCAATGATTAATCAAGGAATGACAGATTCCAATTAGCAATCTTTTCTTCCTTTGACTTGACTTTGACTTTGACTTGTACTTTGACTTTGACTTTGAAAGTCGGGTTGTTACAGCCTCCCTTACTTTAGGAAATTTCGTCCCGAAATTTAAGGCGCAGGCGTAACAAACAGTTGTGGATACTTTGCCTTCATATCACTTTCGAGTTCCCAGGTGAACTCGGCGCCGCATTTGCCTTCCCAGTGAACCTTCACAATGGGAATGCGTGAGCGTCGGAGTACCTTGGTTTCTCGGCTCATGATCTCGACAGGCTTTTCCACGATGTGTAATGTTTCGTCCACTTGTAGATCCTGAAGGGGGACATGTAAATCCCGGTCGAAGAGACACTTTTTGAGGTTCAAAACATGGAAAGTCGGGTGGACGTTACTAAGTTCCTCCGGTAGTTCGAGTCTGTAGGCCACTTTACCAATTCTTTCCAGAATTTTAAAGGGTCCAACATATCGGGGCGCGAGCTTTCCTTTCTTGCCGAATCTGATCACCCCCTTCCAAGGTGCAACCTTTAGGAGTACGTGATCGCCAACATCAAATTCAAAGGGCTTGCGGCGTCCATCGGCGTAACTTTTCTGACGACTCCGAGCTTTCAACAGATTGTCTCGAATTTGGAGGATTTTGTCAGTCGTTTCTTGTAGTAACTCAGGACCGGTAATTTGTGCATCCCCGATCTCGTGCCATACAATAGGCGATTGACATTTTCTTCCGTATAATGCCTCAAATGGTGCCATTTGGATGCTAGAGTGATAACTGTTATTGTACGAGAATTCAACTAAAGGTAAATGCGGATCCCAATTACCACCGAAATCTATTACACACGAGCGAAGCATGTCTTCGAGGGTACGGATCGTGCGTTCAATCTGACCGTCGTTCTGAGGATGGAATGAGGTACTAAGATTGAGAGTAGTACCGAGAGCAGATTGAAACATTTCCCAGAGACGCGAAGTGAATTGACCATCGCGGTCAGAGATGATGTCACGAGGTGTCCCGTGTCGACAAATAACTTCGTCGGTATAGATCCGAGCTAATCGTTCTACCTTGTAGTCTTCCCGTATCGGTAGAAAGTGAGCGGATTTGGTGAGATGGTTAACGATAACCCAGATGTTGTCATGACTTGATGGCGTGCGCGGAAGTTTCGTTATGAAATCCATAGCTATACTCTCCCATTTCCACATTGGGATTTCGGGTTGGACGAGCAAGCCAGAGGGGCGTTGATGCTCAGCCTTGACCTTCGAACAAGTCAGGCATTTCAAAACGTAGATAGCGATATCTCTCTTCATGCCCGGCCACCAGTACTTGTAGCGAAGATCCTGGTACATTTTATCGGCACCGGGATGAATGGAATAGCAAGACTTGTGGGCTTCGTCTAGCAGAATCTGTCGTAAATTGGTGCGCTTGGGAATCCAAATTCGGTCTAGGTAGTGGAATATACCATTTGATTTATTCACCAGTTGTTCGCCGTTATTGATAATCCTTTCCTTCTTTAAAGTGCGTTCGGTAAAACAAGCATGGTTGGCGTCATGGATAAGAGCTTCGAGATTGTGCTGGGCTTGAGTATTACAAACGCTATGCAATAGCTTCGTCTACTGAGAGCATCGGCAACAATGTTTGCTTTGCATGGATGGTAACGAATCTCACAGTCGCAATCGCTGAGTAGTTCAACCCATCAGCGTTGGCGCATATTCAGCTCTTTCTGGTTAAAGATGTGTTGTAGGCTCTTGTGGTCAGTGAAGACCGTACACTTGGTACCGTAAAGGTAGTGTTGCCAAATCTTCAACGCAAAAACAACTGCACCAAGCTCAAGATCGTGGGTTGTATAGTTCTTCTCGTGGATCTTGAGCTGACGAGAGGCGTACGCGATAACCTTGTCTCTTTGCATAAGAACACAACCGAGGCCGAGGTTAGAGGCATCGCAGTAAACTACGAAGTCGTCGTTTCCGTCGGGCAGTGAGAGCACGGGAGCATTGCAAAGCATAAGTTTCAGAGTTTGAAAGGCCTCCTCTTGTTCAGTTCCCCAAACAAAATGTTTGTCCTTGTGTGTAAGAGAGGTAAGCGGAACAGGGATCTTCAAGAAATCAGCGATGAATCGGCGATAGTACCCTGCCAATCCGAGAAAAGAACGAACTTCGGACGGGTTCTTTGGTGTAACCCAACACTTAATAGCTTCGATCTTCACAGGATCGACATGGATACCTTGACTATTGATAATGTGACCGAGGAATTGAACCTCCTCAAGCCAAAATTAGCATTTGGAGAATTTGGCATAGAGACGGTTTCCTTGGAGTAACTCCAGAACCAAATGGAGATGTTGCGCGTGTTTGATTTTTGACTTGGAATAGATCAGGATATCATCGATAAACACGATGACGAAGCGGTCGAGAAAGGGTTTACACACGTGATTCATTAGATCCATAAAGACTGCGGGCGTGTTGGTCAAACCAAAGGGCATAACAACAAACTCGTAGTGGCCGTATCGGGTTTGGAAAGCGGTTTTGGGTATGTCTTCCTCTTGGATTCGTAACTGGTGATAGCCTGAACGTAAATCAATCTTCGAGAAACACGTAGCACCTTGTAGTTGATCAAACAAATCATCGATTCGGGGAAGGGGATAACGATTCTTGATGGTAAGCTTATTCAACTCCCTGTAGTCGATGCACATTCGGAACGATCCATCCTTCTTTTTGACAAAAAGGACAGGCGCGCCCCAGGGAGAGGTGCTAGGGTGAATAAAGACTTTATCAAGCAATTCCTGGAGCTGACTCGAGAGTTCACGCATTTCAGAAGGAGCGAGACGATAAGGCGCTCTAGCAACAGGATTTGCTCTAGGAATGAGGTCGATTCGAAAATCGATATCACGAGTGGGAGGTAAACCAGGTAAATCATCAGGAAAGACGTTAGGGAATTCATAAACAACGGGAACATCTTTCACTCGTGTCTTTCCTTCCTTTTCCTCCGCTACTACTATGTGTGCCAAGAAAGCTGCCACACCCCAACCGATGACGGAAACATCGGGGCGCGACACTGAGCGAACAGATTGTCAAGAGAAATTCTAGAACGACTGAATTACCAGATAGTTAACATTATGTCCCATACCATAACCCATCAAATAATCCAATTATTACAGAAATTGATATTTTCCAAACAAAAACATGTTCGACAACTAAAATTTAAAATAAAGGATGAATTGTTCATTCGTTTCTAGACTCTATCCTACTCGATTCCACGAAAGCAGGAAAAACACAGCGTCCTAGCAGATAGCATCCTAAACACCTGGAGCATACGTTAAAATACGGGTCAATACACATAGTGTAAAGGTGAGCATACAAGTTTGATAATAGCATAATAGAGTTCGAAAATAGTTTACGCTTAACCAACATGTACAACGTATAATGTGAAGCATGTAAGTTATCGACAAAGATTCTATCAATACCAATGACTGCGATTTAACTGCGAGTAACGAGTGCGCATCATATGTTCACCACTGCGAACACGTGAAGTAATATCCTTAACAACCCCTGTCCACGACAGGTGCTGTGTCCAAACTATAGTACTATCGTTGCTAAGGCAGGTAGACAACAATCAAGGTGTAAACATAACAACATGCATTCATCGAGTCACGTATAACATGCAATAGCGGTTAGCGTATAAATAGTGTTTGCGTTGTGTGTCGATTTTGATTTGAATATAGATAACGTATGTAACACCCAAAAGTGCGTAAAGCAAAAAGGGATCGAGTATACTAACAGATTGTGTTTAATAAATAAACACAGCCATGGATTGAAGGGAGTGCTGAGAGAGATTAGCCTGAACAGTTAATGATAGCATAAACGATAAGCGGCGTGTTAAATGGTGCAAGAGGATCAGACGGTAATCCGATCGGATGGCAATCCGATCGGATGGCCAGTCGATCGGGTGACAATCCGTTCAGATGGTCATCCGATCGGGTGACCATTCGATTGGACTGTCATCTCGTTTGGGATGGATTTGTTTGTGTATGATGGTTTGTATTTTGAAGTTTTTGTTGTAGCATTTTGAAAACAGAGAAGTATCTCTACCCTTCAGGTCGATCGGTCGATCAATCGAACGGTCATTCGATCGAATAATGATCTGATTGGTTGGACACTTAGTGAGAACAGGTTCACTGCAGTTTGTCACTCGATCGGATTGTAATCCGATCGGGTGGCAATCCGTTTGGAACTGACTATGCATTGAATATGTTAAAAATTGTTTAAGTGTTGAAGTTCAAAACATCACATGGTCGGATGGTCGTTCGATCGAATAGCAATCCGATCGGGCATCAATCCATTCGACGTTCAAAACTTACAAGATTGAAATAATGTTTAAGTGTGGGGCCAAGTGCAAGCTGATCGGACGGCTGTCCGATCGGGTGGTAATCCGATCGGACGGCAATCCGTTCAACGATCTGATCGTCTTGGCACTTGATTGTTTCGAAAGTTTTGCGGTTTTCTTGAGACGGTATGACATCGTGTCAAACGATAGAACCTCAGCAGCATCCAGGTGATCCGATCGGACAGGAATCACCCTAGACCGGTCGGTCACCTGTTCGATATGACGGTTCGTGTTTCACCCGAGGTCGGTTGTCTCGTTGTTAGAACTCAGATCTTGAGCCGACACAACACTAAGAAGGAGTAGAAGGTCAGAACAAGCTCTGATCCTATCGGTTTTGAGTGCATTGAGTGTAAAAGAGTTGAAAGAAAGTAGAAACCATCTTTCAAACCTTTTCACCATGAATATGTTCAGATCTATGCAAGATCTTTGTTTATTCATGTGGAAATCGTCCATATCTAAGTTGTTCTTGGTGGATTGAAGCCAAAACATGAAGTTCATAAGAACCCCATGATGACGTCATCCTAGAACACCTCAAATCCGATGATTTCAAGGTTAAAAGTCAAGATTCAAAAGATAGAAAGGTGAAGGAGTGCGTGTAGATCATAGAAGTACAAGATTTAGGTTGAAAACTTACAAGAATCGCGAGAAATCGAGAGAAAGAAGCTTGGAAGCGGCCGAGTCGAGTGAGAGGAGCTGTCACATCAAGTGATGTGACAGTTAAGGGTATTTATAGGGTTTCCCAAAATGGAAAGTGCATCGGATAGGGTGGGTCACCGATCGGGTGGCTGTCCGATCCGGTGGCAATCTGATTGGATGGCCATCCGATCGAGTTGTCACTCGATCGAGTGGCTCCGACGGTTTGAGTTTCGGCGCTTCGTTTCGTGCGTTGAGTTTTGCGATGTGATAGGATTTACCCATTAATCCCAACTACTATATCTAACATACAATCCCTATAATTAACCTGCGTTTAGCGTCGGCGGTTCGATTGCGATAGGTTTGAGATTGCGTTTCGATGAATCACCACAATATAAACATAAATAAACATGCATAAGTAACACATAATTAGCACACAGACGTAAAACAATATACAGAAACCATAATTCGAGCTGCGAATGCGATGGCGATAAGCGATTATGCGATAAACATGCGATAAATAGCGATAAATCTCGATTATTAACATGTACTCCACATAATACAACTAATGCGAAGAATTAAATAGATTATGTATAAGTCAAAGAAGTCAAAACAGGAGTTGAGCAAGGAATGACAAATTACAATTAGCAATCTTTTCTTCCTTTCACTTCAATCTTGACTTTGACTTTCGAAACACGGGGTGTTACAGCCTCCCCCGCTTAAGGGAATTTCGTCCTGAAATTAGGCTTCAGCCGTAACAAACAACTGCGGGGACTTCGCCTTCATATCGCTTTCGAGTTCCCAAGTGGACTCCGCGCCTCGCTTGCCTTCCCAGCGAACCTTCACAATGGGAATGCGTGAGCGCCTGAGCTGCTTGGTTTGTCGGTCCATGATCTCGACAGGCTTCTCCACGAAGTGCAGTGTTTCGTTTACTTGATGATCTTCCAGCGGTACGTACAAATCATGCTCAGCCAGGCACTTTCTGAGGTTCGACACATGGAAAGTCGGGTGGACGTTACTAAGTTCCTCTGGTAGTTCGAGTCTGTAGGCCACTTTTCCGATCCTTTCCAGAATCTTAAAGGGTCCAACATATCGAGGAGCGAGCTTTCCTTTCTTGTCGAATCTGTCCACACCCTTCCAAGGTGATACCTTTAGGAGTACATGGTTTCCAACGTCAAATTCAAGGGGCTTGCGTCGTCTATCGGCGTTACTTTTCTGACGACTTCGAGCTTTCAGCAGGTTTTCTCGAATTTGGAGGATTTTGTCAGTCATTTCTTGCAGTAGCTCAGGACCGGTTATTTGTGAATCTCCGATCTCATGCCACACAATTGGCGATCGACATTTCCTTACGTACAATGCCTCAAACGGTGCCATTTGTATACTAGAATAATAACTGTTATTGTACGAGAATTCAACTAAAGGTAAGTATGCGTCCCAATTACCACCGAAATCTATGACACACGAACGGAGCATGTCTTCAAGGGTACGAATCGTTCTTTCAGTCTGACCGTCGGTTTGGGGATGAAATACGGTACTTAGATTAAGCGTAGTACCGAGAGCAGATTGAAATGTTTCCCAAAGCCACGAGGTAAACTGACCATCGCGGTCAGAGATGATGTCGCGAGGCGTCCCATGTCGACTAATGATCTCATTGGTGTAGATTCGGGCTAATTTTTCTACCTTGTAGTCTTCTCGAATTGGAAGGAAGTGAGCAGATTTGGTCAAGCGGTCAACCGCAACCCAGATGCTATCGTGACCTGATGGCGTACGCGAAAGTTTCATTATAAAGTCCATAGCTATACTCTCCCACTTCCACATGGGAATCTCGGGTTGGACGAGTAAGCCAGAGGGTCTTTGATGCTCGGCCTTGACTTTCGAACAAGTCAGGCACTTCGAAACATAGAGAGCAATATCTTTCTTCATGCCCGGCCACCAGTACTTGTAGCGAAGGTACTGGTAGATTTTATCGGCACCGGGATGAATAGAATGTCGAGACTTATGGGCTTCATCCATCAGAATCTGTCATAAATCGGTCCGCTTAGGGATCCAGATTCGGTCCAGATAATGGAATATCCCATTCGAGTTATTCACTAGCTGGGCTCCATTGTTGAGAATCCTTTCCTTCTTCAAAGTACGCTCGGTAAAGCAAGCATGTTGGGCTTCGCAGATGAGAGTTTCGAGATGAAGTTGGGCTTGAATTTTACGAGTGCTATGCAAGTAGCTTCGCCTACTGAGGGCGTCAGCAATGACATTTGTTTTGCCAGGATGATAACGAATCTCACAGTTGTAATCGTTGAGAAGTTCCACCCACCAGCGTTGACGCATACTAAGTTCTTTCTGACAGAAGATGTGTTGTAGGCTCCTATGGTTGTTGAAGACCGTACACTAAGTACCGTAAAGGTAGTGTCGCCAGATCTTCAGCGCAAAAACAACTGCGCCTAGCTCGAGGTCATGGGTTGTATAGTTCTTTTCATGGATTTTGAGCTGACGAGATGCGTAAGCGATAACTTTGTCCCGTTGCATGAGAACGCAACCAAGACCAAGGTTTGAGGCATCAAAATAGACAACGAAGTCATCATTTCCGTCGGGTAAAGCGAGAACGGGAGCATTGCAAAGCATATGCTTGAGGGTTCGAAAGGCAGTCTCTTGTCCAGTTCCCCAGACAAAAGGCTTGTCCTTATGCGTGAGAGAAATAAGCGGCACGGCGATTTTTAAGAATCCTTCGATAAATCGGCGATAATAGCTCGCTAGTCCGAGAAAAGAACGGACTTCAGACGGGTTCTTAGGTGTAACCCAACTCTTAACAGCATTGATCTTCATGGGATCGACATGAATACCTTGACTATTGACAATGTGACCGAGGAATTGAACCTCCTCTAACCAAAATTCACACTTGGAGAACTTGGCATAGAGTTGATTCCCTTGGAGTAGCTCGAGGACCAAACGTAGATGCTGCGCGTGTTCGGCTTTCGACTTGGAATAGATCAGGATATCATCGATGAACACGATGACGAAGCGGTCAAGAAATGGTTTACACACGCGATTCATCAGTTCCATGAAAACCGCGGGTGCGTTGGTCAAACCAAAAGGCATAACAACGAACTCATAGTGGCCGTAACGGGTGCTAAAAGCGGTTTTAGGTATATCCTCCTCTTGAATACGTAACTGGTGATAGCCTGAGCATAGATCGATCTTCGAGAAACACATAGCACCTTGTAGCTGATCAAACAAATCATCGATTCAAGGCAGGGGATAGCGATTTTTAATGGTTAGCTTATTCAATTCCCTGTAGTCGATACACATCCAGAACGACCCATCCTTCTTTTTAACGAAAGGGACTGCTACGCCCCAAGGAGAGGTGCTAGGGCGAATGAAGCCTTTTTCAAGCAATTCCTGGAGCTGATTCGAGAGTTCACGCATTTCGGACGGAGCGAGACGATAAGGCGCTTTAGCAACAGGATTAGCTCCAGGAAAGAGGTCGATACGAAAGTCAATATCACGACTCGGAGGCAGTCCGTGTAACTCATCGGGAAAGACGTTGGGGAATTCACACGCAACGGGGACATTTTTCACTCCAGGGTTACCTTTCTTTTCCTTCTCCGCTACTACAATGTTAGCCAAGAAAGCTCTGTATTCCTTGCGGAGATACTTGCTAGCTTGGATACATGACATGAGTTTGAGACCTTTCGAAGCGGTTTCACCATAAACACATAATAAATCACCATTAGCGAGCGAAAAGCGAATCATCTTATTGAAAATCCACGCCTACTATGATGTCAAAACTACCGAGCTGCATCGGAATAAGGTCGATAGGAAAGATGTGATTGTTGAGTTCAAGGGTACAATCACGAAGAACAGAATTAACGGCGACGGTTCTTCCGGTGGCAACTTCAACATCGAATAACGACGAGAGATGGGCGCGCTTACGATTTAGGAGCTTTTCGAATTCCAACGACACAAAAGTTATCGGCTCCAGTATCAAATAAACAAGAAGCATATATACCATTTACAAGAAACGTACCATTAACCACATTGTTGTCAGCTTGAGCTTGACGGACGTTGATATTGAAGGTGCGTCCGCGGGCTGCTTACTGTTGCTGCTGCTGTTGCTGTTGTGGCTGCTGCTGCGGCTCTTGTTTCACCACCCTATTAGGGCACATGTTGGCGAAATGGTTAGGATCGCCACATGTGAAGCAAGCTCTGGCGTGGATTGCGGGTGCGGGAGCTGCTTGCTGTCCCTGAGGAGCGGTAAGAAGAGCTTGTTGAGCAGGAGCTGGAGCTGCGGCGTGACGAGGGCCAGTACGGCAATTGGTCATGAAGTGGCCAGTACATATTGCAATGTACACAATATCGGCAAGCAATTCCCACTGGATGATGGTAAGTACATGTTGGGTAGGCAGGGTGAGGGCCAGTATATGCACGCTTTGCAGGCAGTGCACAGATGACTGGTGCTGCAGCTGGTCGGTGTTGCGGCGGTTGCTGAGCTAGAACAGCTTGGAGTGGGGCAGCGGTTGTAACAGCACAGTTCTTGTTGCTGGAGTTGTTGTTCTTCCTCTTGCGACGAGAGGATCTTGATGATGACTGCGGAGCGGCGGTAGCGGTTTCAGCGGTGGCGGCAGTTGTTGCTTGGTGCAGATTCTTCGAAGCTTTATCCCAAATCCCAGCTTTGACTCGCTTATCATTGATTTCAGCAGCGAGTAGGAACGTCTCTTCGATCGTCGTTGTCTTGGCAGCCTGGACGAAATCAGCCACACAATCCGGCAGAGCACGGATGTATTTCTTGATGGTGATCTCGGGCGTTTTCACCTGATCAGGACAGATTACACTGAGCTTCTTAAAGCGAGCAGTCAAAGCAGCGTTCTCTCGATCCTTCTGCTTGAGATTCCAGAACTCGTCCTCAAGCTTCTGGAATTCATGGGGGGTGGGCAGAACTCTTTAATCATCAGTTCCTTCAGCACATCCCATGTTAAACCATAAGCTGCGTCGTTTCCTCTCTTGTTACTTTTGGCCGTCCACCAGTCTAGAGCGCGGGACTGGAAGACGCCGGTGGCGTTAACAGTTCTGAGGTTGTCAGGACAGTTGCTCTGACGCAGCGTGACTTTGATGGAATCGAACCATTGAAACATGGCCGTAGGACCATCTTCGCCGGTAAATTCCTTTGGACCGCAAGCTTTGAATTGCTTAAAGCTGAAAGCAAATTTCGGCGAATCTGTCCGAGATTCTTCAGACGATTTGCTAGCGTTTTCATTCAATTCACTGACGATCTGGGGGATGACTGTCGCTATCTGATTAGCAACCAGGGAAGCGGTGTGTTTGTCTTCATGCTTTTTGTCACACCCCAACCGATGGCGGAATCATCGGGGCGCGAGACTAGGCGAATCAGATTGCTCAGGAGAATCCATAACTACTATTAGTGACAATATTTAATGCATTCATTATCCCATACTAATAAGCAAATACAATCACATAAGTTATCACAGATGTTGTGTTCTCTCGAACAGTACAAATCCGACAACCTAGATTTTAGTTGAGTTTCTAGACTCCCTAGCTTGATTGAGATAGCCTGCGATCTAACCTGCAACATACGTTAAAATAATGTCAATACAAAAGTATTGGCGAGTATACAGGTTTGATATATTTGTAATAGTGTAATAGAATAAAAGTGCTGCGAATTCATACATAAATAAACGGGATACACGACATATATACTCACAAAACCGATACTACCAGCTAAGTCCTCGATGCTCGAATACACGATGGCAAACTAGACCCTGTCGGGCGCTATAGTACTATACTAGTCATGGTGGGACGTCACGAGTATAAGTCCTAGCACATTTGTAACTAGCATCATGTATAACTAAGCACGTAAGTCATTTGCAAGTGATAAATAGATTAGGCATTTGATGTGATTTGATTTGATAACAACGTATATTACACCTAAAAGTGCAAAAGCAAAAAGGATTCAAGTATACTCACAGTGCGTATTCGGCAAGTAACACAACTTGATTGGATTAGCGTGAAAGTGTTTGAGATTACCCTGATTACAGATGGATTGCGTGAGCGTTGGTTAGCACGTTAAATAGTGGCGAAAAGACCAAGGATTGGAGGATAATCCGATCGGATGCCGGCCCGTTCGGATGGGTTGCTGTCCGATCGGATGGGCAGCCTGTCCGATCGGCTGGCGGCCTGTCCGATCGGCTGGCGGCCTGTCCGATCGGCTGACGGCCTGTCCGATCGGCTGACAGGTTGTCCGATCGGACGGTGACCCTTCCAACTGATATTCAACTAATTTTGAAGGTTCTTCGGCGGTTTTGATCGTGACGGTGTGTCTTCGTGCTAAACAACTGAAATTCCATCCAGTCCGACTCGTTCTAACGGCCAGGAACCACCCCGTTCCATCAGATCTGACCGTTCTTGAAGGTTTTTCGCTTGTTTAATCCGAGATCGCACGTTCTTTGATTAGATAACATAGATTTAGGTGAGATAGTTATAAAAACATGTGGAAATCACTTAGATCTGAGCTATTCATGGTTAAATGAGGTCACACTTTGAAGTTCATAAGAACTCTTGATGACATCATCTTAGGACACCTCAAATCAGTAGATTTCATGGTTAAAAGTCGAGATTTAAAAGATAGAAAGGTGTAGAATTGCATGTAGATCATAAAAGTACAAGAATTTGAGTGAAAACTTACAAGAATTGCGAGAAATCGAGAGAAAAAGTCTCCAAGTCGTGTTGGTCGAACGAGAGCTCCACATCAGAGAAAATGATGGGAGGGTGGGGGTATTTATAGGCAAAAGGAGAGAAGGGAGAGTGTGGGTCGTCTGTTCGGCTGGCCCATCCGATCGGCTGGGATGCGTTCGGCTGGCCCATCCGTCCGGATGGCCTATCCGTTCGGATGTCCTTCGGCGAGCTATGTTTTGGCGTTCCATTTTGTTCGTTAAACATCGCGATAGTTGATTATACCTTTTTATCCATATTTTCATATATTTATTATAATTAATCACAAAGGTCGTATATACATATCCATATTTCAAATCCTGCGATAATCGAGTTACGCGTGATCTCGGGTGTGCTTTCGAGTTCACGATGTGTTGGGCCACAATGACTGATGGGGTACTACTCGCTCATATTGTCATCATCGTCACGACGACCGATGGGGTAGTACTCACGCAAAAGTCATCATTAGCGTTAATATTTGCGTTGCGACACATCACGGCTATCGAGGAGGGTAGAATAGGTCCTCACTCATTGTCATCGTGAGTGTTAGCGTGTGTGTTGTGATGTGTTATAGCGATAAAATATGCGAATATACTGCGAAATAGCGATGTATGCGATATAGTTATATTATGATCTGAATCTCTGGTGCTAGGCGTAACGAGTGTAGCGAGTAGTAACAACGCACGAACGTGCGGGTTGTTACAGTTTACCCTGCTTTAGGAAATTTCGTCCCGAAATTAATCCAATAGGTAGACTTGTGAGAGTTGTCCCGTATAAATAACGATACAGCGAGTTAAGCGACTGCGAGTTGACAAGCGTGATTGTCTCGAGTAAGAGAGAGAGATCGATTGCGACAGCGAAGAAACGACGTAACAACAAGAGTAGTATTCCACGAATTGGTGTCTCAATAGTATTTCGGGTCTCGAAGAGTTATTAAAGTCGGTGCAAAAGAAGTTTAAAGAACAGCTTGAAAGATCTCTCGTAACGTAAGGTTAAGCTGAGTATGTTTACCAACGTTGTAAGAAGTTTTAGGTTTGAACATTTTAAAAGAATTCGGACATGAAAAACTGGAGTTTAAAATTTCCTATGACATGGGTTCAAGCTGAACTCGATGTCGAACCAACGTCTTAAGAAGGGTTTCGTTTTGATGTTGTAAAAGCTTTAAGGAAAAACTGGACTTATGAAACTTCCCTTGGACATGGAGTTAAGCTGATTCGATGTTACCCCCACGTGGTGAGGAAATTTCACTGGTCCACCGGTTTTAAATCAAAAATTTTATAAAATAAGTTTTAATAGTACAAAAAGGTAGTTAGCATCGAGCCCCACTTGGCACTTTCCCACGAAAATTTGTTAATATGTTTAAAACACTTATATATAGGAAGTACCAGCGGTGTATCCACCATGTTTTGCCCATATTACTTCCGTTTCGTGGGGCCAGTGTCATGTGTGCCGATATGACACAGATAGAATTGCGCTCCCTTGGTCCAATCGGTAGGGAGTCGGACCGAGTTGAAGATAGAATCGAATAGGTTAAACCGGCGGGTTAAATTGTGAACGTAGCTATAACAGTGTGCGCGAGTAGCCTGATGACATGAAACATTTATGTGTCGTGTCTGGTTAGGCGTCGAGCGATAAGCGATAAGCAAATAGGCAAACAAGCGTTGAGCGATATGCGAATAGCGCAATTTTGATTAGATTCCATATTAAACCCCCATGGCACGTTCCACGAGAGTTTGCTAATCATGGCGAAACACCACGTTCGACCAGATTAGTTTTGTCCCGTGAAGCGATGTCATGCATACTAATACCACACAGACTGCGATGAATACCAAACAATGAGCGAAGAGCGATAAGCGGTATACGATAAGCGAATAATGCGATTGGATTGGATTGATCAACACCACAAATTTAACTAACATTAAACCCCACATGGCCTTTTTCCATGAAAGTCTGCCGATATGGCTAAAACACTTATATATAGGAAGTACTAGCGGCGTATCCACCATGCTTTAACCATATGGGTTTCGTCTCGTGAAACGAGGTCATGTGTGCTAACTCAACACAGATAACGGTAAGCGATAGCGACGAGCGATAGATTGATACACGGCAAGCGATATAGCTATACACACGATAAGCGATAGAGATTGCGAGATGCACATAATAAATGATAGCGATTGCGAGATAGATTTTTAGCGATAATGCGATAGTTTCCAACAAAACTGCGGTTGAGTTGCGATGTGGACTTACGACCAGTCTTGCGTCGCTGCAATTGCCCTGCGGGGGTAGACTTACCAAAGTCCATCGATGAGGCGATAGCATTGCGTTGGCAGACTTACGAAAAGTCTTGCAGTGATGCGGTTCGGTTGTTACGCCTTGCGATTGAGTGTAGTGTGTTGAAAATAAACACAATAGTATAATAGGTCTAATAACGTTCAACTCCACGGGGCACTCTCTTCACGAAACTTCGGTAGTATGATAAAGAACAGCTTGCTTGGCCCCTACTACTTACGTCCCGTGATTTGGTGTCACACTTTATCGAGACGCTTATGGCACCTTTAGAATTCACTACGATCTCCGTGCACTGACCAAAATAATCCCGTGTGCACCCGTGATTAGTCGTTCCTTGCACGTTTATCGTACCTTATTCTAAGAGTGTTGTGAGGGTAAAACACATTATCTCGTGATATAGTACATAGTATATGTGTGAATCTAGTCTAAGTGCGAAACACGAGAGGGAATGCGAATTAATGTTGCGCATAGCGACAACATCAATTAGTAGGGACAGTTTCACACATAAAATTACGTTGAAAATTTGTTTCATTACAACACTATCCTACGTCTGTCTGATGTCGAAAACTTTTGCTGGAGCTGCGGTTGTTGTACTCAAGTTCTTGATCCGGTGCGGCAGTTGCGGGTGAAGTGACCGTAGTGGTTGCAGTTATTGCAATAGCGACAGTCGGCACCGACCTGGTGAGGGTAGGTACATAAGTAACACTGGGGATGAGCTCCAGTGTAAGCTCGTTTTGGCAACACCGGAACTGTTTGAAGAGGCTTCGGTTGCAGCAGTTCGGTTGTTGATGAGTTCGGGCTTGAAATCTTTCATTTGCGGCTGGGTTTGTCGGTGTCTTGCGAAGAGGTGTCATCGTTGGATGATTTGTCTGAGGACTCGCTTGCAGAATCTTCGGCCGAGTCGTCGGAAGAACCGTCAGCAGCTTTGTCAGAAGAATCGTCGGCAGATTCGTCAGAAGAATCATCGGCAGACTCGTCAGAAGAATCGTTGACAGGATCCTCTGAAGAATTAACGACGATTGCTTGATAAGTTTGCTTGACAGGATTCTTAGAGAAAAATCCGTCTAAGACTCGTTTGCTGTTGATTTCTGCGGCTAAGCGGTATGTTTCTTCGATAGTGGCGGGTCTTGCAGCTTCGACAAAGTCGACCACATGCTCTTCGTGGATTCGATACCCGACTTACCCTAGCTACCTAGGTTTAATTGGGTTTTTGATTGATCGGGACGACACGGTCACGTCATCGAGTTACGCGTGATCTCGGGTGTGCTTTTGAGTTCGCGATGTGTTGGGCCACAATGACTGACGGGGTACTACTCGCTCGTATTGTCATCATCGTCACGACGACCGATGGGGTAGTACTCATGCAAAAGTCATCGTTAGCGTTAATATTTGCGTTGCGACACATCACGGCTATCGAGGTGGGTCGAATAGGTCCTCACTCATTGTCATCGTGAGTGTTAGCGTGTGTGTTGTGATGTGTTATAGCGATAAAATATGCGAATATACTACGAAATAGCGATGTATGCGATATAGTTACATTATGATCCGAATCTCTGGTGCTAGGCGTAACGAGTGTAGGGAGTAGTAACAACGCACGAATGTGCGGGTTGTTACACTTTCGGCGGGCAGCGCGCAAGTGAAATGATCCAAATGACGACATTGTATGCAATAGACAGCGTCATGGATTCAAAACGCTATTTCGATTAATCCTTGCATAGTCTAGCGAAACACCAAAAGTTACCTTATATAAAGCACAGGAACACACATAATCACATAAACACTTAGGCACCTAAGCACAGAACACATAAGAACGAAGGAGCACATAAGTCACAGAAGCACGTAGAGGCACATAGAAGCAGTCAGAATACAGAAACCTATCATTCAAGATCGCGCGTTCAAAAACAACGATTGCGGGTATACAACGAGTAGTATAGCATAAGCGAGCAACATAGCATGCGATCATCCACAAGTAGTAACGATTTGTTAACGATTTGAGATAGATGTGCAGTGCGATTGGTGTGTGTCGATCAAAGCGAGAAGCGAAAAGCGTAAAATCACCAAAATCGAAACATGTAAACAGGTAAAACCACATAAAACACATAAAAGTCCACATAAAATCGACAAATATCAGAGTCAGCAGTTCCGGGCTCAGAATCGAAACATATAGAATTGGCGATTGCGAGCTTGAGATCGAGTATGGATTGTCTCAGGCTGGTAGACATTAACTACCCAAAGTGGTTCGACTATTCACAAGGAACTTTGGTACACACTTTGGCTTTTGGGACTATGCTCTCGCCTCGATTTTGGGCGAATGGCACGCGTCCTTCCAGTTACAGTGTGACTTCAAGTCGTTGGAGTCCGTCGAGACTTTGGTGAGCGTTTTGTAAAACCAAAATAGAGGTCGGAACAAGTCGTCAAGGTTCGGGCTTCACCACTAACTTAACGGCTTAATTTCTGTGTTGATAAAATAAACAAAAGAAAATATGCATCAAAGTGCGGATTTCACTCCTGATTTAGCGCAAATCCTCGTGTTTTTTAGTAATAGTGCGGGTTGAACAAGCGATTTAATTGAGAGTTTGCGGTTTTCACACCTAGTCTCGATCCAATCACTCGTTCATTTTCGAAATAGTGTGGTGCGTCTACCTTAGGAAAGGCAGTTGTGATAGTATAGCGCGAGTGTAAGGCGATCGAGAAATAGCAATTAAGCTCGTATGGAATCCCCTAATGGGTTCACACAAGTCGGTCTGTTGGTACTTAGACTATAGACTAGGTCGTTTCTAAGACATCGACCCGGACTAGGTCGAGTCTTGCCTAATGTCACACCCCCAAAATCCACATGCGGAGTATCACCGCTTGGAGGCGTGACTGACCAGGATCGGGCCACCAATCATATTGAACATTGTAAGTAAATAAATAAAATTCAACCACACAATATGAAAGGTGTTCAAAACAAAAGCATAGTTAAATGTTTAGCGGAAGCATAAGTGTAAAAAACCCAACATAAGTATTAAGTTCGAAATGATGTAATGTTTTAACATGGCACACACTGTCCATGTCCCACAACGATCGCGCCTCCCAGTGCAAGCTCCATGAGTACCTAACGACCTGCAAGGCATGTGACAACGAGTCAACAACAAAGTTGAGCGAGTTCACAGTTGATTGTTCAGTTATTGAGTTCATTTCAGAAATCATAAGTTTGTTTCATAACCATGTTTTAACCAGTATCCTTGTTTCCCAAACCTTTACGATATTTAGTGGGGGCTTCCCATGTGCTTTACTGTTGGACCGTTGTTTGACCCTGAAAAGTCAGTTAAGGACGTTCACCTTCACGTATAAAGGCGGAATCAATACACGCAAAGTTACACAGCTTTTCTCTTTCAATATCTTCTTTATTGATGCTTTCAGATAACAATTTGACAGAGTTTCGACACCACAAGCATGAGAGGATTTCGCTCCAAGTTACATGAATGAACACACATGACAGGTATTTATAGTATGCATGATTTCGCTTATATGGCAGCTATATAAGCGAAACCCCATGTGTAAGCATAAGCGAAATCACCTGTTGACCCTAAGAGCGAAATCCCTATGACCTAATAAACGAAATCCCAACTATCCTATGTACACATAAGCGAAATAACAATATTAAATCCTACTTTGACTTTCAAACTCCTATTTTGTCTTATCTTAACCTAAGACTTGATTCAAATGAAGTCAACAGACATTCCGTGCACCAACAGACTCCCCCTTGGATGTTGACGCAGTTTTCAGCTCAGAGTCTTCAGTCTTGGTCATTTTACCTTCTCAATCAGATTGTAACATTGTAAGCATCTATCAATCTTTCTCTTTGATCAGCTTCACACTTTTTGACTCTTACACCAGAAACTCATCACTGGTTCTATCATCAACAGCTTTATCATCAGCAGGCTCCCCCTTTCGTCAAGCTTCCGTGCTTTTAGGGATCGACACCTAGCTTTCCAGCTACAAGCTCCTCCTAACTTTCAGCTTGTCTTCAGACTCCCCCTTAGACTCTGCTCTCGGGATCGTAGTCTGGACTGTTCCTGCAATCACTCATACAACTATAAGTAACAGCATTTTAAACTTCCAGATATTGTAATCTAACAATTCAAACTCCTCAAAATCACTTCTCATGAATTTGGCAGTTTCATCGAATCGTATCGGAAACTAGCTCTATAACAATATAAACATCCAACTCCCCCACAGTTAATCATCCAAGTCCAACTTAATGACCTTGGAGATATCACAAACTGTTTTTGAATTTTTAATTTTAAAACTTCAAGTTTAAAATTAATGAACTTGTTTTATTTTCAGAAACACGATCAGCTTACTTAGATTTTGAAACTCAGCACTCAGACATCAGTTGTCAAAAATAAAGCAGAAATCAAAATCTTTTTGTATTTTCTGAAAACATAAAGCAGTAAAGAAATATGTACAAACATATTTACAAATAATATTTTTGTTTGAGTATGCGTTAGAGGATCATATCAGTTTATGACAAGTCACAAGTACCGTTGAGCTTAATTTCACTTTAAGAATTAAACAATTCACTTAGATTGTCGATATACTTGTCCACTTAAATTTTCATACAAATTTCAACTGATTCAGGATACGAATTATGTATTTTAAGAACTTAAACCCATTCATGTGTCCCACCTCTTGAATATACTCCCGTATCCAGATCCCAATATTCAGTCTTACAGGTAATTATAACACAAATGATATCTGTAAGGGGTTAATAAATTATGAAGAATCATGAGAGCTCAGGTCAGAACTACCGTTCAGCAGAGAGATCATGACTCAACTTGTAGGTGTGTCCCCTTTAGAGGATCTTTTTTACAACAGCATTGCTAAGCAATTTTATTGTCTTATCATATATGCTGAGGGTGATGCTGTGTTTCAAGCATATGCGGAAAGTATTATTCGAGGACTAGGTGAGAACTTCCATTCAGCAGAAGTCCCGGAATAATACCCCAGGTATCACTGAGTATAAAAACCTAGTATATCAGAATACAAGACCTTTCAAACGAGATTTCAGGGGTTACCTATATATCCAAGTAGTGTTCCCCACGAAATAAGCAAGTGTGAAATTTAGGTTTATATCCCGAAAAAGTTTACTAAATGTATAAAAATCTACCGACACATCCACGGTGAGATCGTTTAACACATTTAAACTTTCCATTTCTTTAGCGTACTGTAACTGTCTACTGATGTACTATCATTTCCTCTTTTTACGCAAAACTCAATTTTTAAATTTTTATCATGTTTTTGACTTTTCCAAATTTTCAAATGTTTTTGTATTTTCTAATGACAATTTTTCTCCCCCTAAAATGCAAAATCATTTAAAGAAAATTTGACAACCAACATTGATAGCTTTGTCTCTCCATCCATTTTCTGCTAAAAGTGCTCTGATTTGCAGAAAATATAACATACCCCCATGATTTACAACCCATTGATCTTAACAGTTTGAAAACCGTGTTTCAATCTGATGAAAGTAATCATGTTTGTTCAGCCGTGAGGGTTTCGGCGTATTCAATCAACATACATTCAAACAAAATTAAAAACAACATATTTTTGGTTTTTCAAATTTTAACAAACGAAAACATATTTTTGATTTTTAATTTTTCCAATTTTTAGAATTTTGAAAATATTGTTTATTTATGTACAGAAAACAATCTAACTAAACTCCCTGTTCAACCAAACTAGGGTCCTGCAACCTCTTCCTGTGCCAGGTTGCTCCAACTACCATTCTCACAATCTTCAGCTTCGTTGAGCACCTGCACATTCAAACTTTATCAATCATTTTAACAATTTAGCCCAGGTCTGTTGGACCTTAGGCATTTCAACACAATAATGTTCATTCAATTTTGGAAACTCTTTGTCATTTAAAACTTTTTCAGCATTGACTTCAACTTTCTCATCTTTTTCCAACGTCACTTGTTTCTTAACACTCAACATTTGACCTTCCGGAGTACCTCTTTTGTAAAATTTTGTCTCTTTTTGATCACTTTGTTTTTGAACAACAATTTTAGGTTTCCAAAACTCTTGAGGTTTTGTCATATCAACAGACTTTCTCCAACTCTGTGTTGTTCTAAATCTGTGTGTGTGAGAATTCCAGGTCTGTCTTGAATCGAACCTGTTCGGGTTTGATTTCCAATTTTGATTTGAAGCAAACTTGTTTGTATTGTACCTCCAAGTTTGTTTCGAATCAAATCTGGTTGACCTTGATTTCACATCCTCAGATTTCTGTTTTTCAACATCAACAGATTTCTGTTTTTTCAATATCAACAGGCTTTGGATTTGGACACTTTCGTGCAACATGTCCAATCTGATCACATTTAAAACACACTTTCTTTGAAACATCCTTGGCCTGTTGTTGTTTCTTTTTCATAACATCAAACTCCTCATTAGACTGTTGTCCAAATTTGAGTTTTTCCTCTTCTTTCAAGCTTTTCCCTTGAACAAAATTCATCTTTTGTTGCAAATTTGGTTTTTTACTTTGATTCCAATTCCGTTTCTTTTTATAACCCAAACCAGCTTTCATGTTTTTCTTCTTAAAACCAGGTTTGTTATAAAAAGATTTATGACCTTTACCAACAAACTTTGGAATCTCAGACTTCTCAATCTCAACCATTTTGAAAACTTGATTGACCTTTTCTGAAATCACATTCTGAATCGGGAATACAACATCTAAGAATAATTTGTCCGATCCAATCATGGTATAAACCAAACCTTTTGAATCATCATTCAAATTTTTCTCGGATTTTGTGTTTTTCAGATAACCATCATAAATATTTCCTTCATCTTCATCCTGTGATTCAGACTTACCTTTTGTAGACTCATCTTTCAAAACACTTTCAACAACTTTACTTACCACCTCTGAATCATTAACATCATCAGATTTGGAGTAAGTCACATCGATACTTTCAGGTAACTGGTCAGCTATGTTCAAACCCTTTGCCACCTTTTCCTCATCATAAAAAGTATAATTGTTTCTCAATGGTGGTGGTACCTGATGAAATTCTGAACCAATACCCTTTTTGCAATTTTCAGTATCTTTGTCATCTGGTGTGATGTTGAAAATGCGTTCGAGAATGTACGAAGAGTTATGATAACTTTGAAGTTTGGTAACAACCTTTTCTTTTTCAGACAAGACTTGTTTAAGATTTGCAATTTCATCAACACATTTGTTTAATTCAATTTGCTTTTCTTTAAACTTTCTTTCATACATTTCTTTAGTGACTAAAGTTTCTGACAGTCTTTGATCAAAACTTTTGACTTGGCTCTTCAAAGTATCATAAGCTTCTTGTACTCTCTGACTCGACCACTTTAAAGAATCATACTGTTTTTGTAAATCTTGAAATTTAGATTCTTTTTCAACACAATCAACACATTTTGTAGAACACAATTGTCTATAAACATCATTATCCTTTTCAAGACCTTGACATTTCTGTGTCAATTTTTCAACTTTTAGTTTCAAAATTTCTTCTTTTTCAATCATTTCTTTACATTTTATTGTGAAAACATTTTCAAGTTTAACTATATCATTGTCTTTTGTTTTTATGATGTCATCTTTTTCAGTACAGGCTTTGCACATTTCTATGCAATTCCTGCACTTGTTTTCTTTTTCATCAACCAATTCAACATTCGATAGATCATAAGATTTTCTAACCTCAGTCTCATTCAGCACCGGTTCTTCTGTCTCAACTTTCTGATCTTCCTTCTTTTCTTCTTTCTGAGCTTCTTCATTCTTATGTGTTTCTTCAGCTCTATGTTCCTCTCCAGCAAGCTTCGCAACAGTCTTCACTTCTTCAATCATCTTCTTCAATTCTTCTTCTTTTCTTTTCTTCAGTTCTACCACCTTCGGTAAACTTGCTTCAAAAACTTCTTTTAACTTGTTCATCAAATTTGGCAAATAGCTTTTATCAGAAAGCCTTCTTGTGTTGAAAGTGCCCTCACTTGGAAACACATTGGTTACATCATCAAAATCCACTTTTGATGGATCAACTACTGGATTACCCTGTGGATCCATGTAACACTCTAGTTCTTCATTCCATCTCTTGGCTCTTTGTGCTTCCTTAAATGGTTCATACAATTTTCCAATCTCGCACTGTCTCTTCTCCACCAAGTATCATGATTATCATTTGCAACAAATGCATAACCAACTGCATCTTCTTCAGGGCAAACTTGACTCCAATCGTAACCTTCATCATCATATATAACTGCAAGAGCCCTTGATCTTTCTTCTGGTTGCTTTAATCTTGGTGGCTCAGACTTGTTCTGATGGTAAATCGCCTTCCTGTAGTAATCTTCATTGAATGGATTTTCAGAATCATCAGCAGCATACGCATTTCTGCACTTGCGCTTAAAGTGACCTTTTTGTTTACATTTGAAACATGTCACCTTGGATTTATCAAATCCCAATTTGGTAGATGATCCACCAATTGACTTTCTCCCCGTGATCTCCATGAACCGTTGTGCCCGACGAACCACACTGGCCATGCACCATCTTATATCCATTAGTTCCATCTCCTCGGGGTCTAATTGATCATAATCTTCTTTCGTCAAGTTGGTGTTGCCAATCTTCCCTGCAACGAGGCTTTCATACGATTCAAGTACCGATGCCAAGAAAACCATCTGTTGTTTTGCCGATTCTTCGCTGAAATTCTGCCCATTCTTCAGATCCACTGCGATATTACACTGGAATAAATTCTTTGAAGCAGATTGATCAGAAGTTGTTGAAGAAGATCCACTGTGAAAACCACTGTGAAGACTTTCATTGTTCACTGAACTTGAACTTTCTGCAGAAAATGCTGTTCTTGGAGACCCAGCCTGCGGTACATTTCCTCTGTAGTAAAGCTCTACATTCTGCTGATAAGCTGGATTGTTGACTTTAGATCTCTTTATCTCCAACTCATGACTTTCAAGCCTTTCAATCAGCAAATCCACTTTTAAATCTTCAGGCTTGATTGTATTTTTCAACATTAGAGCGAAGTATTGCCACTCTTGATCATTTGGCAATGAATCAAACAATTTATCCACCAGCTCCTCTTCAGAAGGTAAGATTTTGTGTCTGATCAGCTTCATTTTCAGATGTCCGAATCTCTCAATCATTTTACAAACAGACTCATTTTTCATACAATTGAATAAATCAAACTCTTTACGCAACAATTTCTTTTTGTTTTTAACAATTTCATTACTTCCTATACATTTTCTCTCTAATGCTTCCCACAAACTCTTTGAAGTCTTTTCTTGTTCGAGCAATGAAATAAAATCCTCTTTTACTGACTGTTTGATCAATGTTATCATTCTATATTCAGCCACAACATTTTTTTATATCTTTTTCTGTAAAATCTTTTGGATCTATTAACTCTCCTCCCTCTTTTACTGGTTTATTGTATCCATCTGTCAGTTTTAACCAGCTTTCAGTAGCGAAAGCTTTTACCCAACCCTCAAATCTGTTTTTCCACCAGTGATAATCTTCCACTTTCATTAGCTTTGGTGGCTTCTGTTGGCTTCCGTACATGTTCTCAAACTTCAAATTCTCCGAAATCTCTCTTGAATATTGTTTCATCTCAGATCTTCTATCTGATGATTCGGAAGTGAATGCGTTGTAGAAAGTATTGTAGAACTCTTCACCGTTGTTTGACATCTTCAATTACCTTCAGCAAACAAACACAGTGAGTTTAATCAATATCAAACAAATGAATCGGACGGATATCCGATCAAGTGAGTCAACACAAGTCAACAGTGAAAATAATCGTGTGACAATGCTGTCCGTTCAGGTGAGGTTGTATCAGTTCGAGTGAGATAGCTATTCGACTCTTTGACAAATACCACTCAAATGATGACACTAAACGACAAAACTGTTATCAGTTCGGTTAACGTTTGATTCTTTGACTTCTACAATGAATTTTATCTTTCAATCAATTCTCACATGTTACCTAACAACACCATTTATTCACGTGTAAATCTGATTTTAACAAACAATTAATATGAATCAAATCACATGCAATCACAATCAATATGAATTATTATATCACATGTACACTGTCTTATCACAAGCAAATTGTCAACATATCGATTAAATGATTTATAGAATCAATAATATTGATGGCCGACAAACAATCAGATACACTTTATTCTCATTGGACCGTTAATATGAAATCACATGGGTTTGTTATGTAAGAGAGTCACTTGGGCCTCTAACAATTATGAATCTTGGGCCGAGATATTCACGTGATGAATCTGACTTTAACAATTAAAGTTGGCACAATCGGTTGTAGCAGATCAATGATTATCACATGGGATTATACTTAATTCATGCACATTCACATGTTCACCGATTGCATTTATTGATTCACATGAAATGCTGATAAAGTTGACTGACTATACTGACTAATGTTGACTAGGTGACAAATAAGCGAAATCAAATAATGTCCTTATCAGCGAAATCAGACAACTAATGTCCGTAAAAGCGAAATCAGGCAATTACCTCTCGATGTCCGAAAAAGCGAAACCTACTTTTTAGTTGATTTAAACCATTTTTAATCCGTATTTCAACCTGAAACTTTCTAGGGTTTGTTAATCGTATGTTTCACACGTAATACTCAAAAATCAGACCGTTTCATCCGTAAGAACCAGTTCAAATCAGAAACGTATGAAAGAAAGTGAGTAGAAGTAAGAAAATTCAGTCGAATCAGCTATAGTAGTATGAACTCCTCATCCTGAGCTCTGATACCACTTGTTGGACCGTTGTTTGACCCTGAAAAGTCAGTTAAGGACGTTCACCTTCACATATAAAGGTGGAATCAATACACGCAAAGTTACACAGCTTTTCTCTTTCAATATCTTCTTTATTGATGCTTTCAGATAACAATTTGACAGAGTTTCGACACCACAAGCATGAGAGGATTTCGCTCCAAGTTACATGAATGAACACACATGACAAGTATTTATAGTATGCATAATTTCGCTTATATGGCAGCTATATAAGCGAAACCCCATGTGTAAGCATAAGCGAAATCACCTGTTGACCCTAAGAGCGAAATCCCTATGACCTAATAAACGAAATCCCAACTATCCTATGTACACATAAGCGAAATAACAATATTAAATCCTACTTTGACTTTCAAACTCCTATTTTGTCTTACTTAACCTAAGACTTGATTCAAACGAAGTCAACAGACATTCCGTGCACCAACAGTTACCAGACCGTACCATATTGACTACTAAGAAAATAAGTTGTGCCCTAAGTCAATGTCTATCATCATTAACCCTTTGCCTTTAGTCCCTTAGTACACGCCCGTTTGAACGAAACGGTGTGAGGCTTGTTAAACCTAATAGCGCCATCAACTAATGACCCGCTCGCCATCGGCCTTGGCGATTAAGTCGATATAAAATGAGGGACTTCATGATAGAGTTTTGGTCCAGTGTATTTAATCTTGTTGTCCTACCCAAGGAGGGCGAACGTACGTATTCTACCCAAGGAGAATACGCGAGGTTTAATCTTGGCATCCTACCCATGGAGGATGGCCGTACATATCCTACCCAAGGAGAATATGTAGTTTCTGTATTAGTTCTTTAACCCATTCCCGACCCTTGGGAATCCCATGCCTTGTAGAAAGTGTGAACTCACCTTGGTTTGCCCGGTATGCTAAACTATGTGCTCACAAGTAATCAGTCAAGTCCTATAGTATGCACGTATACACAATCAGTTTTCGTTCGAAAGGTTTCACATACAATCCATGTCACAAAGTGTGCCTAAGCAATCATCATGTATCACATAAGCAGTTAATCAAACTCATGCAATTCAAGCTTTACATAAATGTCTTTCACAGTTTGTTCTAACATGGTTATTCATTAACATACTTGACAGGGTTAACTGGCTTAACAAAGTTAACATACCTAACAAGTTAACAGACTAGGCAGAATTAGCATACTTAACAGGAATAATACACTAACAGAGTTAATTAACTAACAGAGTTGACAAACCATTAGAGTTACATACTTAACAGAGTTACATAATTTAACAAAGTTAATAAAGTTAACAGAGTTAATTGGCAAACAGGGTTAATAAATTAACAGAGTTAATCAACTTAACTTAAAAGAGTTAATAAACTATCAGAACTAATGTATTAGACACTGGACGAAAACCTTATATGGCGAAAACCCTTCAGGCGAAATCCCTTGGGACGAAATCACTATGGACGAAAACCCCCAGGTGACGAAATCCCACGGGTTTTCGGCAGGTTAGATGTATGGCGAAAACACATAGTGTTTTCGTCTGGTTCCCTGTGTTTTCGTTGAGTGGGGATTTCGCCGGGTAGGGTTTTCATCATCACCACAGTTACGCATTCCAGAAACCTAATGATCATCTAATCGTTACATTAACTGCAATAATCATTTGCTCCATCAGATCTAATCATGAAACCAGATCAATTCATGAAACCACATATTACCAAACCACTACACAATCATGATTACCATTCCATCCTCATTCGATCATCCGTAAGTTGTTGAAATCATCAAGTATACATCGTATCATTTAAACATAGAATTCTAATCTGCTAAACATCTATAATCATACTATTAACATATCCGGATCACCAATCATCAAATCGAACATGATCAATACGCATAACATAATGTAACTGATCATACAACAGATTATAAGAATTCCTAACAAGCCCACCAATCCAATCCACAACAAAATCACATAACAGTTAATTCATGGAACGAACAGATAGTGCATGATGAATTAAATCAATTAACTATTAACAGTAGATTACTAACCCAAACAGGATGCACAACGAATATGTATGAGGCTTTGAGGTCTCAAGAATGCCGTCGGGTACAAAGAAAAGCGAGAGAGAGAGAGAGAGGAGGAGATGTGATTAGGGTTTTTGTCAGTTATCAATTTCGTGCACAAGTTATAACAAATCCTTTATCCGGTCGCTACTGGGCCGAAGCCCATGTGTTGTTTTCGCCGATTAGTAGTGGATGAAAACACTAAAGTGTTTTCGCCACAAGGGTGTTTTCGGGTGGGGGTATTTCGGAAAGGACTCCCACATTTTTGTTTTTAAAATATACAATCATAATATCAATACAAAATATATGACACATATATACATATCATGCACACCACAAATCTACAAACAACACTTTGCAAATAAGTACTAAGTCAAGTCGAGTAGAGACCTTGAAAACTCGGGTTGTCACATTATCCCCAACTTGAAAGAAATTTCATCCCGAAATTTAGCACATGGTTACTGAGGAAGCTAGTTGTGTTGTGTTGTTTCCTGGTTTTCCTGGGGTGTCACATCATCCCCCCGTTGGTTTGGAATTTCGTCCCGAAATTCCGCAGTAGCTTCAGTCTCAGTAGTGGTTGCACTGTTCCCGAACAACTGGGGATACTTGAGTTTCATTTGGTCTTCTCGTTTCCAGGTGAACTCTGGGCCACGACGGGAGTTCCAACGAACTCGAACAAGAGGTATTCTGGTGCGCTTGAGAATCTTAACGTCTCGATCTGTGATCTCAACTGGTTCCTCGACGAATCGCAACTGATCATCGATAGTGAGCTCCTTCAAAGGAACTATAAGGGTCTCATATGACAGACACTTCTTCAGATTCGACACGTGAAATACGTTGTGAACTCCACTGAGTTCTGCCAGTAGGTTTAGTTTGTAGGCCACTTTGCCTATTTTCTCTATGATTTCGAATGGTCCGACATAACGCGGATTGAGTTTGCCTCGTTTGCCAAAACAAACAACACCTTTCCAAGGTGAGACTTTGAGTAGCACTCGATCCCCAACCTGGAACTCGAGTGGTTTCCTGCGCTTATCAGTGTAGCTTTTCTGGCGATCACGAGCTGCCGCCATTCGTTGACGTATCTGAGCAATCCTTTCCGTTGTGTCTACTACAAGTTCTGGACCTGTGATTTGGCTGTCACCAACTTCTGCCCAGCAAAGAGGTGATCGGCATTTACGTCCGTACAATGCCTCAAATGGAGCAGCTTGAATGCTGGTGTGGTAGCTGTTATTATACAAAAATTCCACCAACGGTAGATGTTTTTCCCAGCCGTTGCCAAAATAAATCACACATGCCCTAAGCATGTCTTCAAGGGTTTGGATGGTGCGCTCAGACTGCCCATTCGTCTGTGGATGATAGGCGGTGCTCATGTCTAAACGTGAGCCAAAGGACTTGTGCATTGCCTGCCACAGTTCAGATGTAAAACATGCATCACGATCGGAAATAATGGAGGTTGGCACCCCGTGCCTTGAAACCACTTCCTTTAAGTAAACGTCTGCTAAAGTAGAGAACTTGTCTGTTTATTTGATAGGAAAAAAGTGTGCAGACTTAGTTAATCGATCCACTATCACCCAAATAGTGTCATTTCCACGTTGAGATCTAGGCAGGCCTGTAACGAAATCCATGGAAATTTGCTCCCATTTCCATTGTGGTATCTCTGGTTGTTGGAGTAGGCCCGATGGTTTCTGATATTCGGACTTGACTCTCGCACAAGTCAAACATTTGCTGACGTAAGTTGCTATGTAGGCTTTCATACGAGGCCACCAGTACGTAGTCTTCAAGTCGTGGTACATCTTATCCGAACCAGTATGTACTGAGTAGCGAGACTTATGTGCTTCATCCATCACCAGCTCGCGTAAGTTTCCATAGTGTGGGACCCATATGTGCCCCGTAACGTAGTAGGCGCCGTCTTCCTTTTGTTCTAACCGTTTCCTTGAGCCGCGTAGGGCTTCAGCCCTAACATTTTCTGGTTTCAATGCTTCAACCTGAGCATCTCGTATCTGTGTAGGAAGACTAGACTGGATGGTAAGTTGTAATGCACGCACGCGTTTAGGTGTAGTATCTTTTCGACTGAGGGCATCGGCCACAACATTGGCTTTGCCTGGATGGTACTTGATCGCACATTCGTAATCATTCAATAGCTCGACCCATCGATGTTGTCGCATGTTCAACTCCTTTTGCTTGAAGATATGCTCGAGACTCCTGTGATCGGTGTAGATGGTGCACTTGGTACCGTACAGGTAATGTCTCCATATCTTAAGTGCGAAAACAACAGCTCCCAGCTCCAAATCGTGTGTAGTGTAATTCCTTTCGTGAATCTTAAGTTGGCGCGAGGCGTAAGCAATGACTTTATCCCGTTGCATCAATACACAACCAAGACCCTGAATTGACGCGTCACAATAAACCACGAAATCGTCTGTGCCCTCGGGCAATGAGAGAATAGGTGCGCTACAAAGTCTACTCTTCAAATGTTGGAACGCTGATTCTTGAGAATCACCCCAACGATAGGTGACACCCTTCTGAGTTAGCAAAGTAAGCGGCTGCGCAATCTTGGAAAAGTCTTTGATGAACCTTCTGTAGTAGCCGGCCAAACCCAAGAATTGGCGGATTTCTGTTGGTGTACGCGCTGCAGGCCAGTTCTTGATCGAGTCGACTTTGGATGGATCAACGTGAATCACATTCCCGTTTACCACATGGCCTAAGAAATGGACTTCTCGAAGCCAGAAGTCGCATTTGGAAAACTTGGCATAAAGTTGCTCTGTTCGAAGAAGTTCCAAAATAAGTCACAAATGCTGCTCGTGTTCCTCCTGACTCTTAGAGTAGATCAGGATGTCGTCAATAAATACGATAACGAACTTATCCAAGTATGGTTTGCACACTCGGTTCATAAGATCCATGAAAACCGCAGGTGCGTTTGTTAACCCGAATGGCATGACCAGAAACTCGTAGTGGCCGTAGCGAGTTCTGAATGCTGTTTTGGAGATGTCCTCGTCTCGGACTCTCAGCTGATGGTAGCCTGATCTCAGATCAATCTTTGAATAGAAGCTCGACCCTTGCAACTGGTTGAATAAGTCATCGATGCGCGGGAGAGGATAGCGATTCTTCACGGTCACCTTGTTGAGTTCGCGGTAATCTATGCACATACGGAATGTACCATCTTTCTTCTTTACAAACAAAACTGGAGCTCCCCAGGGTGAAGAGCTAGGACGTATGAAACCCTTGTTCAAGAGCTCTTGCAATTGCGTGGACAGCTCTTCGAGTTCCGATGGAGCTAAACGATAAGGTACTCGAGCTATGGGCGCTGCTCCAGGAGCTAGCTCGATTTGGAATTCGACCTGGCGATGAGGCGGAAGACCAGGTAAATCTTCAGGAAACACTTGAGGAAAGTCGCGTACTACTGGAATATCCTCTATTTTCTTCTCTTTCGTTGATGCGTCAGTAACGAGGGCTAGTATAGCAGTGTGGCCCTTTCGCAAACACTTCTGGGCCTTTAGGAAAGAGATGATACCCATGACAGCACCACTCTTGTCGCCTTGAATCACAAGAGGCTCTTCCCTCGAACTAGGAATACGAACGATCTTTTCCTTGCACAGGATCTCTGCTTGCTGTTGAGATAACCAATCCATCCCAATGACGATGTCGAAACTACCCAAAACTATAGGAATTAGATCGATAGAGAAGATCTGACCGACTAAAATGAGATTACAACCCTTAACTATGTGTGTGGCGTCTAAACTTTTACCATTTGCTAACTCTATGACATGCTTGGTGTTCAGAAGTGTTGGTGTGCGTTTAAGCATTTGACTAACTTTTAGAGACATATAACTGGTGTCTGCACCCGAATCAAATAACACAGTAACATAAAAGTCGTCAAGAAGAAACTTACCCATCACCACGTTAGGATCATTCCTTGCGTCACCCTGACCCAGCACGTACACTCGACCCCTGGCACCGTTGCCATCATTGTTTCCCCCATTGTTGTTCCCGTTCCCTTGGTTATTGTTGTTCTGATTTTGGTTTAGCTGGGGGTAGTTTCTCTTGAAATGGCCTTCCGCGCCACACTGAAAGCATCCCCTGTTACCCTGCTGCTGCTACTGCTGTTGTTGCTGGTTCTGTTGGGCTGGTAGTTGCTGCTGGCAATTCTGATTCGCAGGTCGTGAGCTCCTGCAATCCTTAGCTTCATGACCCATCTTAAGACACCTCTGACAACGACCCTTGTTGCACTGACCACTGTGGTGTCTGTTGCATTTGTTGCACTTTGGGTGGTTTCCTCGATATCCACCCTGCCCCTGACTACCAGAAGATTGCTGACCAGGACTCTGGTAGTCATCAGTCTTTCGCTGCTGTGCCTGGGACTGAATTGTAGTCGAACCCTTGCTGGAGGCTCCATCCCATTTTCGCTTGTTGTCACTGGGAATAGCAGAAGTAGTAGTAATAGTAGCACCGATACGCTTAGGCAGTTTGTTCTGTTCCACTGCCTGGTCTGTGAGACGATGAGCAAGACGAATAACATCCTGGATGGTAGCAAGGTTAGCAGAAGTCACATGGCTTTGAATCTCTGGTACTAAGCCTTTGAGGTACAGCTCGATACGCTTGATGGGAGGATCCACCATAGTTGGACATAACACTGCCAGTTCATTGGATCGCTTCATATACGCCTCTATCTCTGACCCCGTCATCTTCAAGTTAAAGAACTCCACTTCCAGCTTGTGGATGTCATCACGATTACAGTATTCTCGCTTGATCAGTTCTTTGAAGTCGTTCCATGGGGTGGCATTAGCAGCCGCCAACCCCAGCATCTGAACTTGCATGTTCCACCAAGTCAGCGCAGTGCTTTCAAGAGTTCCAGTAGCGTACTTTACCCTGCGAGCCTCAGGGCATTCACACATCTCGAAGACAGACTCGAGCTTCTCAAACCAGTGGAGGAGTCTAACGGCCCCTTCAGTGCCACTGAAAGTACTAGGACGACAGTCCATAAAAGTCTTGAACATGCACACAGGCGGCTGAGCATGCTGACCTGTTGCGTATATAAGAACAGGACAAAGTTAATTCACAAGAGTTGGTTTATGAGGGTAGGATCTAAAGATCCGAGAGTGAGTTGCGACTGCAGGGTATACCTCCTGCTTGAGCGGCTGCAAGTGCCGCAGCAACTTGTTCGTTGATCAAAGCCGTCAACTGGGCTTGAGTTAGGTTAACGCGTCCACTCATGATCTTCATATCAAAGGAAACATAGGTGAGAAAGGTTCGCGAAAGTGCGATGACAGAAGAGAGTAAGCACACATGTGTTTTCAAGCAATAGTTGTTACGTTCATCTAAGCATACCATAAGCAAATTTCTATGTAACTAGCAAGTAGGTAATATAAACATAAACCAAATCACCTATAGTGTTGAGCCTTGCACGTGGAGCGAAGCGTCGTTGTGGATCGTTGAGCACTGTACAGGTTATAGTATGGTTTTAACAAAAACATTTCCGTTATGCGAAGTGTCACCGCTTGGAGGCGTGACTGACCAGGATCGGACCACCAATCATATTGAACATTGTAAGTAAATAAATAAAATTCAACCACACAATATGAAAGGTGTTCAAAACAAAAGCATAGTTAAATGTTTAGCGAAAGCATAAGTGTAAAAAACCCAACATAAGTATTAAGTTCGAAATGATGTAATGTTTTAACATGGCACACACTGTCCATGTCCCACAACGATCGCGCCTCCCAGTGCAAGCTCCATGAGTACCTAACGACCTGCAAGGCATGTAACAACGAGTCAACAACAAAGTTGAGCGAGTTCACAGTTGATTGTTCAGTTATTGAGTTCGTTTCAGAAATCGTAAGTTTGTTTCATAACCATGTTTTAACCAGTATCCTTGTTTCCCAAACCTTTACGATATTTAGTGGGGGCTTCCCATGTGCGTTACCAGACCGTACCATATCGACTACTACGAAAATAAGTTGTGCCCTAAGTCAATGTCTATCATCATTGACCATTTGCCTTTAGTCCATTAGTACACGCCCGTTCGAACGACACGGTGTGAGGTTTGTTAAACCTAATAGCGCTATCAACTAATGGCCCGCTCGCCATCGGCCTCGGCGATTAAGTCGATATAAAATGAGGGACTTCATGATAGAGTTTTGGTCCGGTGTGTTTAATCTTGTTGTCCTACCCAAGGAGGACGAACGTACGTATTCTACCCAAGGAGAATACGCGAGGTTTAATCTTGGCATCCTACCCATGGAGGATGGCCGTACATATCCTACCCAAGGAGAATATGTAGTTTCCGTTTTAGTTCTTTAACCCATTCCCGACCCTTGGGAATCCCATGCCTTGTAGAAAGTGTGAACTCACCTTGGTTTGCTCGGTATGCTAAACTATGTGCTCACAAGTAATCAGTCAAGTCCTATAGTATGCATGTATACACAATCAGTTTTCGTTCGAAAGGTTTCACATACAATCCATGTCACAAAGTGTGCCTAAGCAATCATCGTGTATCACATAAGCAGTTAATCAAACTCATGCAATTCAAGCTTTACATAAATGTCTTTCACAGTTTGTTCTAACATGGTTATTCATTAACATACTTGACAGGGTTAACTGGCTTAACAAAGTTAACATACCTAACAAGTTAACAGACTAGGCAGAATTAGCATACTTAACATGAATAATACACTAACAGAGTTAATTAACTAACAGAGTTGACAAACCATTAGAGTTACATACTTAACAGAGTTACATAATTTAACAGAGTTAATAAAGTTAACAGAGTTAATTGGCTAACAGGGTTAATAAATTAACAGAGTTAATCAACTTAACTTAACAGAGTTAATAAACTATCAGAACTAATGTATTAGACACTGGACGAAAACCTTATATGGCGAAAACCATTCAGGCGAAATCCCTTGGGACGAAATCACTATGGACGAAGACCCCCAGGTGACGAAATCCCATGGGTTTTCGTCAGGTTAGATGTATGGCGAAAACACATAGTGTTTTCGTTGAGTGGGGATTTCGTCGGGTAGGGTTTTCATCATCACCACAGTTACGCATTCCAGAAACCTAATGATCATCTAATCGTTACATTAACTGCAATATCATTTGCTCCATCAGATCCAATCATGAAACCAGATCAATTCATGAAACCATATATTACCAAACCACTACACAATCATGATTACCATTCCATCCTCATTCGATCATCAGTAAGTTGTTGAAATCATCAAGTATACATCGTATCATTTAAACATAGAATTCTAATCTGCTAAACATTTATAATCATACTATTAACATATCCGGATCGTCAATCATCAAATCGAACATGATCAATACGCATAACATAATGTAACTGATCATACAACAGATTATAAGAATTCCTAATAAGCCCACCAATCCAATCCACAACAAAATCACATAACAGTTAATTCATGGTAACGAACAGATAGTGCATGATGAATTAAATCAATTAACTTTTAACAGTAGATTAATAACCCAAACAGGATGCACAACGAATATGTATGAGGCTTCGAGGTCTCAAGAATACCGTCGGGTACAAAGAAAAGCGAGAGAGAGAGGAGGATATGTGATTAGGGTTTTTGTCAGTTATCGATTTTGTGCACAAGTTATAACAAATCCTTTATCCGGTCGCTACTGGGCCGAAGCCCATGTGTTGTTCTCGCCGATCAGTACTGGACGAAAACCCTAAAGTGTTTTCACCACAAGGGTGTTTTCGGTTGGGGGTATTTCGGCAAGGATTCCAACATTTTTGTTTTTAAAAATATACAATCATAATATCAATACAAAATATATGACACATATATACATATCATGCACACAACAAATCTACAAACAACACTTTGCAAATAAGTACTAAGTCAAGCCGAGTAGAGACCTTGAAAACTCGGGTTGTCACACCTAATTCCCTATAGTTATGGCTCTGATACCAATCTGTCACACCCCAACCGATGACGGAAACATCGGGGCGCGGCACTGAGCGAACAGATTGTCAAGAGAAATTCCATAACGACTAAATTACCAGATAGTTAACGTTATGTCCTATACCATAACCCATCAAATAATCCAATTATTACAGAAATTGATATTCTCCAAACAAAAACATGTTCGATAACTCAAATTTCAAATAAAGGATGAATTGTTCATTTGTTTCTAGACTCCATCTTACTCGATTCCACAAGAGCAGGAAAAACACAGTGTCCTAGCAGATAGCATCCTAAACACCTGTCACATACGTTAAAATACGGGTTAATACACATAGTGTAAAGGTGAGCATACAAGTTTGATAATAGCATAATAGAGTTCGAAAATAGTTTACGCTTAACCAGCATGTACAACGTATAATGTGAAGCATGTAAGTTATCGACAAAGATTCTATCAATACCAATGACTGTGATTTGACTGCGAGTAACGAGTGCGCATCACATGTTCACCACTGCGAACACGTGAAGTAATATCCTTAACAACCCCTGTCCACGACAGGTGCTAAGTCCAAACTATAGTACTATCGTTGCTAAGGCAGGTAGACAGCAATCAAGGAGTAAACATAACAATAGGCATTCATCGAGTCACGTATAACATGCAATAGCGGTTAGCGTATAAATAGTGTTTGCGTTGTGTGTCGATTGTGATTTGAATATAGATAACGTATGTAACACCCAAAAGTGCGTAAAGCAAAAAGGGATCGAGTATACTCATAGATTGTGTTTAATAAATAAACACAGCCTTGGATTGAAGGGAGCGCTGAGAGAGATTAGTCTGATCAGTTAATGATAGCATAAACGACAAGCGGCACGTAAAACGGTGCAAGGTGTCAAAGGATCGGACGATAATCCGATCGGATAGCCAGTCGATCGGGTGACCATCCGTTCGGATGGTCATCTGATCGGGTGATCATTCGATTGGATTGTCATCTCATTTGGGATGGATGTGTTTGTGTATGATGGTTTGTATTTTGAAGTTTTTGTTGTAGCATTTTGAAAACAGAGAAGTATCTCTACCCTTCAGGTCGATCGGTCAAACGGTCGTTCGATCGAGTAACGATCCGATTGGTTGGACACTTAGTGAGAACAAGTTCACAGCAGTTTGTCACTCGATCGGATTGCAATCCGATCGGGTGGCAATCCGTTTGGAACTGACTATGCATTGAATATGTTGAAAATTGTTTAAGTGTTGAAGTTCAAAACATCACATGGTCGGATGGTCGTTTGATCAGATGGCAATCCGATCGGGAGGCAATCCGTTCGACGTTAAAAACTTACAAGATAGAAATAATGTTTAAGTGTGGGGTCAAGTGCAAGCCGATCGGACGGTTGTCCGATCGGGTGGTAATCCGATCGGACGGCAATCCGATCGGACGGCAATCCGATCGGACAACAATCTGACCGGACAACAATCTGACCGGACGGCAATCCGATCGGACGGCAATCCGATCAGACGACAATCCATTCGACGGTCTGATCGTCTTGGCACTTGATTGTTTCGATAGTTTTGCGGTTTTCGCGAGACGGTATGACATCGTGTCAAACGATAGAACCTCAGCAGCATCCAGGTGATCTGATCGGACAGGAATCACCCTAGTCCGGTCGGTCAGCTGTTCGAGACGACGGTTCGTGTTTCACCCGAGGTCGGTTGTCTCATTGTTAGAACTCAGATCTTGAGCCGACACAACACTAAGAAGGAGTAGAAGGTCAGAACAAGCTCTGATCCTATCAGTTTTGAGTGCATTGAGTGTAAAAGAGTTGAAAGAAAGTAGAAACCATCTTTCAAGCCTTTTCACCATGAATATGTTCATATCTATGCAAGATCTTTGTTTATTCATGTGGAAATCGTCCAGATCAAAGTTGTTCTTGGTGGATTGAAGCCAAAACATGAAGTTCATAAGAACCCCATGATGACGTCATCCTAGAACACCTCAAATCCGATGATTTCACGGTTAAAAGTCAAGATTCAAAAGATAGAAAGGTGAAGGAGTGCGTGTAGATCATAGAAGTACAAGATTTAGGTTGAAAACTTACAAGAATCGTGAGAAATCGAGAGAAAGAAGCTTGGAAGCGGCTGGGTCGAGTGAGAGGAGCTGTCACATCAAGTGATGTGACAGTTGAGGGTATTTATAGGATTTCCCAAAAAGGAAAGTGCATCGGATAGATGGGTCACCGATCGGGTGGCTGTCCGATCGGGTGGCAATCTGATCGGGTGGCAATCTGATCGGATGGCCATCCAATCGAGTTGTCACTTGATCGAGTGGCTCCGACGGTTTGAGTTTCGACGCTTCGTTTCATGCATTGAGTTTTGTGATGCGATAGGATTTACCCATTAATCCCAACTACTATATCTAACATACAATCCCTATAATTAACTTGTGTTTAGCGTCGGCGGTTCGATTACGATAGGTTTGCGATTGTGTTTCGATGAATCACCACATTATAAACATAAATAAACATACACAAGTAACACATAATTAGCACACACACGTAAAATAATATACAGAAACCATAATTCGAGCTACGAATGCGATGGCGATAAGCGATTAAGCGATGAACATATGATAAATAGCGATAAATCTCGATTATTAACATGCACTCCACATAATACAACTAATGCGAAGAATTAAATAGATTATCTACAAGTCAAAGAAGTCAAAACAGGAGTTGAGCAAGGAGTGTGATGCGTGTGTGGTGTTATAGGTTTTTATGTATATTTTAGCCCTTTTTACACGTTAGTCAAGTTTTAAATTTATAAAACACGATATTTTACTAACACTAAACACACATATGGGCAAGTGCACCCATCGTGAGCGTAGTATAGTGTTGGTAAGATACCGAGGTCGTCCAACGACACAAGAGCTTTTAATACCGGTTTATCCTCAACGTCTAATCAAATCAAAAGTTTAGAAAAATATTTTAAACTAGAAAATAAAAAGAAACTAAAAATGCTGAAAATAAAAATAAAAATAAAACAGATAGACAAGATGAATCACTTAGATCCAACTCGTGTTTAGTGTAACCTTTGATTATTTCCGCACTTTTGCACTTTTTAAGAGATTATCTTAGTTATTGTAGAAGGCCCCTCTTTTGAAGGTGACGTTACCCTCAACCCAGTAGTTTGAGTCAGCAAGGATACAATCCTAAAGGGTTGGATTATTGAAAGATAATTAACAAAGTTATTAATGCATAATATGGTAGGCCCCTTTTTTGAAGGTGACGTTACCCTCGGCTAAGTAGTTTGAGTCAGCAGGGATATAATCCTAAATAGCCGGGTTAAAGTTTTAATAGTAGCTTACATATGAGGGGTTCAAAGAGTTTGGACCCCCGCCATCTAATGCAAGTGGGTATTGAAGGAGGTCCTACTAAATTTGACCCAGGTCCTTGCAGGATCTATACACTGAACAAGGCAAGACTCTTACCAAACCATTCCCTTAACCCCCGACCAGGTAGCCAACATATCTCCATATAGATCGTGGAGATATGAATGGTGAAAATCTTTTATTTTATATAGACAGTAAAATAATGCCAAGACACCACGGACAAATGATAAGGAAGACTCACCTTCAACATAAGAAACTAGTTATTAAAGTCATTAATACATAACCAAATAAAAAGTGCGAAAAGATTAAAAATAAAAACTATTACACTAGACACTTGTCTTCACCAAGTGATGTAAGAGACTTAGGAAAACATGGCCTTTGATTGTCAAGAACTCTTACGATCAATCTTGGATCCCGAGACTACTCACACACTCTATGATGGATGATGGATGATGGTGGTGGATGTGGGTTGTGATGGTGGTGGTGGGTGGGTGAAGTGTGAGAGAGGTGGTTTGCCAAGGGATGGTTTGCAAATGAGCCAAGCACCCTATTTATAGTCTGCACATAAGCCCGGACACAGCCCCATGTCCACCCATCTTCTCTTTCTTCATTAAATGCAGTTTGTCTACATTAGTTGACCACGCCCCCGTGTCCGCTAGGCATGACCCCGTGTGCAGAAGCGTATCTGTACTATCAAGATTTTCCTAGATTCTGCGAATCTTAGAGTTGACCACGACCCCGTGTCTGCTGGGCATGCCCCCGTGGTGGGTGATAGAAGCTTTGACAACTTTGTCTTTTCTGCAGACACTTGGGCACGCCCCCGTGCTCATTGAGCACTGGGCGTGTTCAGCCTTCTGTTCTCTTATTTTTGCTTGGGAAGATGCTGTCGGGGGGTCGGGCATGCCACGTTTATTCCTTTTCTTGTATTTATGTTAGATTTAGCTGCCTTTTTGCTTCTTTTGTTCATTTGAGCTCATTTAATCGTGAAAATACAAAAGGAAGACAAAAACACACTTTTTCCAACATTAGTACTAAAAATGGTTAGTTTTATGCCACATTTGATGTAATTTATATGTTGCATTTTGCACACATCAAGTGACAGATCACAATTAGCAATCTTTTCTTCCTTTGATTTCAATCTTGACTTTGACTTTTACTTTCGAAACACGGGGTGTTACAAAAGCTTGGTATTCCTTACGGAGATACTTGCTAGCTTGGACACACGACATGAGTTGTAACCTCTTCGAAGCGACTTCGCCATAAACACACAATTGATTGCCGTTAGCGAGGGAGAAACGAATCATTTTATCGAAACGAACAATTTCAGCATGATTCCCCCGAAGGAAATCCATGCCTACTATGATGTCAAAGCTACCTAGTTGCATCAGAATAAGGTTGTTTGGGAAAACGTGACTGTTGAGCTCAAGAGTACAGTCACGCAGAACGGAGCTAACAGTGACGGTTCTTCCAATGGCAACTTCTACGTTGAATGTTGATGGGAGATTAACGCATTTACGGTTTAGGAGCCTTTCAAATTCGAACGATACAAAACAGTTATCGGCTCCAGTATCAAACAAACACGAAGCATATATACCATTTACGAGAAATGTACCATTAACCACGTTGTTGTCTGCCTGAGCCTAATGGGCGTTAATGTTCAAGACTCGCCTGCGGGCTGCTTGCTGAGCTGGCTGCTGCTGCTATTGGTGTTGTTGTGGTGCTGGCTGCTGCTGCTGCTGATGTGGCTCTTGCTTCACCACTCTATTTGGGCAGACATTTGCGAAGTGGTTGGGATCACCACACGCGAAGCAGGCTCTTGCGTGAGCAGTGGGAGCAGGAGCTGCTTGTTGCCCCTGAGGAGCGGGTAGAGCAGGAGCTTGAACTGGGGCTAAAGCTTGGCGAGGACCGGTACGACAGTTAGCAGTGAAGTGGTCATACAGGTTGCAGTGAACACAAAACTGGCATGTGATTCCAACCGGGTGATGATAGGTACAAGTAGGGCAGAGCGGGTGTGGACCAGTATATGCACGCTTGGCCGGCGGTGCATTGGTCACTGGCGCCGCTACTTGGCGGTTTTGAGGTTGCGGTTGAGCAGGTACAGTTTGGAGTGGAGCGGCGGTTACTACACAGTTCTTATTGTTGGAGTTGTTGTTCTTATGCTTGCGACGAGAAGACTTGGAAGCTTGAGGTGCGGCGATTTCAACGGTGGGAGCAGTGGTAACTTGATGAAGACTTTTGATGGTTTTATCAAAGTAACCAGCCCTAACTCGCTTGTCATTGATCTCGGCAGCGAGTAGATAAGTCTCTTCGATAGTTGTCGTCTTGGCGGCTTGCACAAAGTCAGACACAATCCGGTAAAGTACGGATGTATTTCTTGATGGTAATCTCGGGAGTGGTAACTTGGCCCGAAAGCGGGCAGTTAAACCAGCGTTGTCGCCACCCTCTTGTTTGATGTGCCAGAACTCGTCCTCCAGCTTCTGAAGCTCGTGGGGAGGGCAGAGCTCCTTCATCATGATGTCCTTCAACTCATCCCATGTTAGCCCATAGGCTGCATCATTCCCTCGCTTGTTTCTCTCGGCAGTCCACCAATCCAGAGCCCTGGACTGGAAAACGCCAGTGGCGTTAATAGTGCGAAGGTTTTCGGGACAGCCGCTTTAGCGCAGGGTGACTTCAATTGAATCGAACCATTGAAACATGGCAGTAGGCCCGTCTTCTCCAGTGAATTCTTTGGGACCGCAAGCTTTAAACTGTTTGAAGCTAAAAGTAGCTCGAGGAGAGTCGGTCCTTGATTCCTTAGAGGACTTGCTAGCATTTTCGTTAAGCTCGCTGATAATTTGCGGAATGACCTTAGCCATCTGCTTTGCGACTAGAGTAGCGATGCATTTGTCCTCATGGTTGCGTCGTGCAGCGCATGAAGTGTGAGAACCGAATGACGACATTGTCTGCAATAGACATCGTCGCAGGTCTCAGACGCAGTTTAGTCGAGCATAGTCTATTATCTCACCAAAAGCTACTTATATAGAGCACAGGAACACGTCTAATTACATAGTCACGTAATCACATAGGCACGTAATTCTCATAGGCACGTAAGCACATAAACACGTAGTCCACGTAAGCATAGAAGCAGGTAGTCCATATAAGCACGTAGAGCACAGAAGCACATATTCCGCTATATTTTGCACGTATTCACCTACATATATTGCACGTATTCACCTATCTTTCAAAGCCGCGTAAGCGATCGAGAGTTGCGAGTGTGAATAGCGAGTAGCGATTGCGAGTAACATAAGCGATTTGTTGGTGTTTTGAGGTAAATGTGTAGTGCGAGCGGTGCGTGTTAATCAAACCGAACAGCGAACAGCGAGTAAATTACCAAGATCAACACATAAACAAGAAAAACCACATAAAACACATAAAATTCCTCATAAAAGCGATAAATCACTGAGTCAGCGGCGGCGAAATCCAGAATCGAAACACATAAAATCGAAAAGAGATTGCCTCGGCTGATAGACGTCGACTACCCAAAGTGATTCGACTATTCTCAAAGACTTCGAGCACACGCTTTGGCCTAATAGACTGTGCTCTATCACCGACATTCGGTGAATGGAACGCATCCTTTCGGTTATCCACGCAACACGAGTCATTGGAATCCATCGAGACCTTGGTGAGAGTTTTGCAAAGCTAACATATAGTGTGGAATAAGTCATCAAGATTTGGGTTTCACCCCTAACCTAGCGACTCCACTCCTGTTTGTGTGATAAAGTCACGAGATAGATAGGGAGAATTGCGTCGAAGTACGGATTTCACTCCTGATTCAGCGCAAATTCTCGTGTTTATAGTGAAAGTGCGCGTCGAACGAGTGGTTCTATCGAGAGTTTGCGGTTTTCAACCTAGTCTTGACCGAATCTCTCGAACGTTTTTGAATATTGTGTGTGTTGCCAGCCTTAGGAAAGGCTGACCTTGCGCGAAGCTGTAGTATGCAATGTTCGCGCAAGAGTGTAGTGTACAGCGATTTCGAGTGAGAATATCAAGTAAGCTCGTGCAAAACCCCTACCGGGCATGCACAAGTTAGTCTGTTGGTACTTAGACTATAGACTAGGTTGATTCTAAGACATTGACCCGGACTAGGTCGAGTCTTACCTAATTCCCTATAGTTATGGCTCTGATACCAATCTGTCACACCCCAACCAATCGCGGAAACATCGGGGCGCGGCACTGAGCGAAACAGATTGTCCAAGAGAAATCTATAACAACTAAATTACCGAATAATTAGCATTATGTCCCATACCATAACTTATCAAATAAAGCAGTTATTACAGACATAGATATCCCAAGACAAATCATAGTTTCGACAACTCAAAATATTAATTGTTTTGTTTCTAGACTCTTCCTAACTTGGTTCCACATAGCAGGCATCCTAGCAACTCAAACACCTGTCACAAACATTAAAATAGAGGTCAATACACATAGTGTAAAGGTGAGCATACAAGTTAAATAGTAATATAGATAGCGAAAGCGAGTTTACGCATAACGAGCATGTAACATGTATAATGCGAAGCAAGTAGGTTATCGACAATGAAATATGCACAGACGTAACTGCGAGTTGTAAAATGCGCAACACATATCACCACTGTGACACATGAAGAAAAGCCCTTAACAACCCCTGTCCACAACAGGTGATGAGTCCAAACTATAGCACTATCGTTGCTAAGGTGTCAGGCAACAACCACTGTGTAAACATAACATACTAGCATTCATCAAGTAACATGTATAGCATGCAGAACGGTTAGCGTATAAAATGTGTTTGCATTGTGTGATCGATGTGATTTGATATAAGTAACGTATGTAACACCCAAAAGTGCTTAAAGCAAAACGGGATCGAGTATACTCACAGATTGTGTTTAGTAAATAAACACTCTCTTGGATTGAAGGGAGCGCTGGAAAGTTAGCCTGATTACAGAACGATAGCGTGAGCAACAAACAGTGCGTAAAATGAGGCGGGTGAGACAAGTGACGGAGAGTCATCCGATCGGATGACCGTCCGGACAGATGGTCATCCGGATGGATGACCATTCGGTCAGATGGACACTCGTCTGGGATGGATGTGTTTGTGTGTGATGTGACTTTGAAGTTTTCGTTGTAGCATTTTATAAAACAAGAAGTGTTTCTACCAATCAGGTCATCTGACCGGATGGTCATCTGGACGGATGGTCGTCCGATCGGATGACGATTCGTTTGAAACCAACTTCTTTGAAACTTTATGAAAATTGTTTAAGTGTTGGAAGTTATCACAAGCACTGAATGTAACAAGTCATCCGACCGGATTGTCGTTCGATCGGATGGCAATCCGATCGGATAGCGGTCCGTTCAGTAACCTGCTCGTTCTGAAACTTGTAAAAGTTTGGAAAGTTTTACGATTGCACCGAGACAGTATGACAAATTGTTAAACAACGGAACCCTATCAAGTCCAAGTCATCCGATCAGATCGGAATCACCCCGCCCGATCAGATAACTATTCTTGACGGTTATTCTGTTCTTGACGGTTATTCATGTTCAACCCGTAAATCGGTTGTCTCGTTGATAGAAATCCGTTCTTGGACTGACACTTTACATGAGGAGGAGTAGAAGGCCTGAACAAGCTCAGATTCTATCGGTTTTATGTGAAAAGTTGAGATTATTGAAGAAAAGTTTAAAACACTTCGATTATGTTTAGATTTAGGATGAAATCAGTGTTTAATCATGTTGAAATCTCTTAGATCTGAGTTGTTCTTGGTGGAATGATATCACACTTTGAAGTTCATGAGAACTCATGATGACATCACCCTAGAACAACCCAAATCAGTCGATTTCATGGTGGAAAGTTAAGATTTGATGGTGAAAATGATGAAGAAGTATATGTAGATGATAGAAGTACAAGATTTGAGGTAGAAACTTACAAAAATCGCGAGGAATCGAGAGAAAATAGGGTTGGAACATGCTGGTCGGAGGAGGAGCTGTCACATCACATGAATAGTGATATGACAGGTGCTATTTATAGGTAAGAGAGGAGAAGAGGTGATGTAGAAGTGTGATCGGAAGGCGGTTCGATCGGATGGCCATCCGATCGGATGGTCATCCAGACGGATGACCATTCGATCGAATGGTCATTCGATCGGATGGGTTGGTGCGTTGGTTTTCGACGTTTCGTTTTGTGCGTTGAGTGTTGCGATGCGTTGCGAGTAAGCGATGTGATAGTATTACCCATTAATTACAAAAATAACCTAACTAATAAATATCATAAGTATAATCCTTAAATCTCGAGATTGTGTTGTGATAGAGTTGCGATTGAATTTGCGATTAACCACCTCAACATAAACATAACATGCACAAGTAACACGTAATGGCACACACACACGTAAAACAATATCCATAACCTGTAATTCAAGTTGCGATGCAATAGCGATGCGATTGCGGTAGGTCGATTAGCGTTTAAACTACGATTTATAGCATATACTCCACATAATACAACTAAAGTAACTTAAATTGGAGTGTTGATTATCAGTCAAAGAGTACAATCAATGATTAATCAAGGAATTACAGATTCCAGTTAGCAATCTTTTCTTCCTTTGACTTGAATTTGACTTTGACTTGTACTTTGACTTCGAATGTCAGGTTGTTACAACTATAACCTGTGATCTTACATCCTCCTTACTTCTTGTAGATGATTCCATGCTCTTTAGTTCCTTTGATATAACGTAGTACTTGCTTTACTGCTTTCAAGTGTTGCTCCTTTGGTTCCTGCATGAATCTACTAAGCAGACTGACTGAGTAACATAGATCTGGCCTTGTATGCAATAAGTACCTGAGAAAACCTATCAGGCTTCTGTAATGCGTTGCATCTACTAGATCTCCTTCTTCAGTCTTTGTTAACTGTGTTCCTGGATTCATAGGAATCTTTGTGTCGTTGCAGGTTAACATATCAGCGTCTTTGAGTATCTTGTTGATATAGCATGTCTGTTTGATGGCTATCTCACCCCTGCTTGAATAACTTCTATTCCTAGACAGTATGCTAGCAATCCTAGATCGCTCATTTCAAACTTGTTCTCCATCTGAGACTTGAAAATATCTATCCCCTTCCTTGATGTTCCAGTGACTATCAAATCATCAACATAGACTCCGACTATCAGTATAGAAGTCATACTTATCCTTGTATAGATTGCTTGCTCTAAAGTGCACTTCTTAAAGTTAGTTGACTTTAGGGTTTGATCTAACTTTGTATTCCAAGCACATGGTGCTTGTCTCAATCCATACAGAGCCTTTGATAGTTTGTAAACCTTTCCTTCATCTCATGGCTTTACAAATCCTTCCGGTTGTGAGACATAGACCTCCTCCTTGAGATCTCCGTGTAAGAATGCAGACTTCACATCTAAGTGATGTACCTCCCAACCTTGATATGCTACTAAAGCCAATATTACTCGAACTGTCTCTACGCGTGCTACTAGTGCAAAGACTTCATCAAAGCCTATTCCGTGTTGTTGAACATATCCTTTTGCTACCAGCCTTGCTTTGTGTCTGACAACGTTTTCGTTTGCATCTTTCTTAGTCTTGAATACCCACTTTAAACCTATTTCCTTATGATCTCTTGGCAACTCTGTCAATCTCCAAGTGTTATTCCTGGTTATCGAGTCTAACTCAGCCTTCATTGCTTCAATCCACTTTTTGTCATTAGATGCTTCCTTGTAATTTCTTGGTTCTTCTTCAGCAAGAAGTAATTCTTGAAGATCTACTTGAATTTCCTCTGTCTCTTCGTATAGTTCTTCGAGACTTCTCAGTTTCACTAGAGTGTCACTAATACTCCCTGTTGTACTTTCGGATGTAGATAGACCTCTACTTGATAATCTACTTGAACTTCCTGATGAGTTCTGATTGTACGAATGTACAGACGGGGTTACGTAGGAGTCTGGTTCTTCTATCTGATCTACTCCTGAATCTTCATGATGTGACCTGCTACTATCAGGACTACTTGGTGCATTTTCTTCTAACTCAGGTGGGTTGTCATCTTCTTGAATGACAAAGTTTGTCCATTCGAGATTCCCTGAATCTATCATTTCCATATAACTATTCCGGTTCCATGGTTGACTTTCCATGAACTTTACATCTCTACTGACACATATCTTGTTCTTTGCCGGATCATACAATCTGTATGCCTTTGATCCTTCTTCTATTCCAAGATAAACCATGGGTGCACTTCTATCGTCTAACTTCTTTTGTTGAAGTGGTAATACCTTAGCGTATGCTGTGCAGCCAAAAACCTTTAAGTGTTCCAAATTCGGCTTTTTTCCTTTCAAAGCTTCATATGGGGTCTTGTTCACCAAAGCCTTTGTTGGAATCCGGTTTAATACGTATAACGTATGTATTATTGCTTCACCCCAAAAATTCTTTGGCATTTTCATTGCCTTAAGCATACTCCGAGTAGTTGATAACATCGTCCTGTTCCTTCTTTCCACTACTCCATTTTGCTGTGGGGAATACGGCGCTGTAAGCTGTCTTGGTATGCCGTTGTCTTTGCAATACTTGTTGAATTCAGCCGAAGTGAATTCTCCTCCTCTGTCTGTCCTTAGCATCTTTAACTTGGTTCGAGATTCTGTCTCCACCTTTTCTTTGAACTACTTGAAAGTTTTGAATGCTTGATCCTTGGAAGTTAGTAAATATGCCCACATGTAGCGAGTGCAATCGTCTACAAGTAGAAATATGCACTTCCTCCCAGCATGTGTTGGTGGGGATATAGGACCACACAAGTCTCCATAGACTAAATCCAGAGGTCTCAAAGATCTGAATTTTGCCTGATTTGGGAATGGTGTCCTACTCTGCTTTCCTAATAAGCATGCGTCACACACTTGACTGGCATGACTTATTTGTGGAACTCCATGTTCCAAGTTCTTTCGAGTCATTTCTTTAATAGCATCGAAGTGTAAATGGCCCGTCACGTTTTCATCTAATTCTCTGAAGTGACTACACACTCCTGTCATGTGGTTGCTTGCCCCGTTGTCTAAGTACCGTAGACTTTCATCTTCTGTTGCGTAACTTGCTGGTTCTATGCGTTCTTTGTTTAGTAGAACCCTTTCTTGAACAACGTTTTTTTTTCTTGTATTGCCATTAGCAATACGGGTGCTTCGTCTTCCTCGACGAGATTTGAGTGTTCATGCACGACTTCTTTCTCGGGACAATCTTTCTTAAAGTGTCCGTACTTTTGACACTTGAAGCACTGGATCTTACTTATGTCTGTTTGGTTCTTTCCAAAATTCCTCCAATTCTTAGAATTTCCACCTCTAGGTCTGTACGAAGATCCTTCATTCTTACTGCTTTGCTTGTCTTTATTGTCTCGCCAATTTCCACGCGGTTGGTTGAACCTGCCACGCCTACGGTTTCTGAACTGTCTTCCTCTGCCTGAGTTGTTGTCATGATGTGTAAATATCAATTTATCTTGGCTATCTCCTGAGATTCCTTTCTTTAACCTTAGCCTTTCCTCGTAAGTCTTTAACCTTTTGACTGCTTCTTCTAGCATCATTGTTTCTAGATCGGAGTATTGTTCCATGGAGGCGACAATCTGAGTAAACTTATCTGGCACGACATTAGGAGTTTGTGTACCAAAGTCGGTTGACTTAGTGTTGTCCCCAATTCACTTGCCCGTGTAACAACACTGTTTATCTTTGCGGAGAAAGAGTCCATAGTGTCATCTTCTTTCATTTGCATTAACTCGAATTCTGACATTAGTGTATGCCAGCGAGCCTTTTGTACCCGATCAACGCCAACGTGTCTTGTTTTTAAATTTTCCCAAATTTCTTTTGCAGTCTTGCAATTTGCAACTTGCAATACGACATCTTCCGGTATTGCTTGGAATAGATAAGCAATTGCCGACTTATCTTTCTTAACATCCAAGTGTGTATTCTCTGTCAGTTCAATCGTTTCCCAAAGTCTATTCGCTTCCAAAATCATTTTGATGCAAATTTCCCAAACCGTATAGTTTGTTGGTTTCAAAATAGGACACTTGAATTGGGAAAGAGAACTTCCTTCCTTTTGAATTATGATTTGTGGATTTGGTCCGGTTACACTTGACATATCTTCTGACCGAACAATCTTCACTTTTAATAAACTTTATTTTCTTGATTCAAAAAATTTCTGACCACCAATACGAACTCCTGTACTGGTAAACTTTGACTTTCTAGAACCTTCAACTCTTAACCCGCGTATAACCCGACGCATAACAATCAATCAATCTAATTCGCACTAAACCCCGGAATAAAAACCCTAGATTCCTAACCCCTGGTTCGATAACCTTGAACCAAAAATAAAACTGAATTGAAGTTGCGAATTGAAAAATAAAACCTGATCGTGAATTCCCTGCGATGCCTAGAGCCTGATGCTCTGATACCAATTGTTGCCCAGAATGATTTTTGATCTCTAGATCGCAAATGATAAACTAACTTGAATATAACATGAATCTGAATACAATGAGTGTAATGAACTTGAATGTAAATGAACGAATTACAAATGAGAAATCTATCCCTATTTATAGTTTCTAAAAGGTGCGAGTGAATAGACGCGTCCTTTCACGAACGGGTGTGTCTCTTGGATTGTGTGGATGAGAATCAATCTTGAAAGGTTGTGTCTTCTTGTCCAAGAGTCATGTCCCTTTGTTCTTCTTGTGGCCGAGATCGAACAGGTGCGACTCCAAGGGTGTCGCAACCCTTAGGGGTGTTGGTTGACAAGTTCTGTTTTGTCAACTTTAGTCCCTGTACTTTGTAACCGCCATATAACTAAATTTTAACTACATACTAATAAACACTTGCACTTTGGATGTGTAGAGATTAGTGATTTCAATTTACACCCATGTATATACATACACACCAATACACACGCCTTGGGTGGTGGTGGGTGTTTGGGATTTTTTTTTAGGTTTTTTTTTTTTTTTTTTTTTTGGGGGGGGGGGGGGGTTAGGTTTTTTTTTAGATTTTTGGGGGGTGTGGGGGAGGGGGTTAGGTTTTTTTTTTGGGGGGGGGGGGGGTGTTAGGTTTTTGCGTGGGGGTGGGTGTTTAGGTTTTGGGTGGTGGTGTAGTGGGTTTAGGTTTTAGGTTATTGGACACTTGTCGCTCAAAAATTCTTCCTACACTTCCTACAATTAGGAGTCTTTGTAGAATAACTTAACCCATCAAAATATATATCAGTGAGTTAAAATATCATAACTATATATGATAATATTTATTATGTAATACTATTTTATATTAAAAAAAACTATTAACTTTATTAAAAAGAATGGCTTGTTTAGGCACAAGCCTTCTTAGTATATGAAGCCCAGACTCAAAACATGTTTGTTAAATGAGCTTCAATATAGGCTAGCTTCGATTAAGATTTGTTCGATTCTAGCTTATAATGAACTAGCCTTATGCAGTTACCGAGTAGCCCAACTCGTTTACATAAGGATTTTGATGAAAAAAAGGATCATATGTTTTATGCGGGTCTAAAAGTTTTTATTTACTGGTATGTTGATTACAAAGCTGCATTCCCTCTTATGCAGCTAGTTTCATATGGAGTGATGGAAGACTAACCTCTTTATGTTCCTTTGCATCCTTATGAAGGTTGGTTTCATGGTTATTACTTGAAAGACAAACTGATATAACCAAAAAAACCGCACACCGACACTAAATTAAGATTTCCATGATTCCAGATTTACAATATATGATTAAAATATGTTCACTGCAGACTTTGAAGAAGAAGAAGTTAAAAGCCTATGTCCTGGTCTATCACCAGCAGAACAAGTTCAGCATGCCATTGATTGTTTACAGTCGTCAGACTCGACACTTCAAGATTCACACTTCAGTTTTCGCAGATGGAAAATCATGGATTACTCTAGAGCTTACTCATCACAACAAATAACTCCTCTTGTGGTATGTATGTTGCCATTTTTATTGCTAATTGATTGGTTAGTTGTTTATTGCTAGAGGTTTTTGTTCCATTTACCTATAAACGGGTTGTTAACTTTAAATCGGAATTAAGACCAAACGAATAAACGAATGAACAAACGAAAGAAAACTGATCAAGAGAAATTGACGATCACCAATGCTTTATTGAAGAAATTGAATACAGAATCATAAACGAATTGAAACGAATTACAATGGGTTTTCATTAATTGAACTAAACACATCTACAGAGAAGATGCCCAAGTATAGCCCTAAATCCAGTTAATAACCACTTGTAACAACGAAAGTTTCATCTTGTCAAGACCAGTCCCTGAGCTTTTGTTTTTCTTCTGTTTTAGTAAAAACTTATAACCTTCAACAAATGTTGACATTACCACTCTGTTGACTTTCTTATGTTGACTTGTACGCTAACTGTTGTTGACCATATGATTTTCTCATCTCAATTATCAACACGGATCACTTTGGGTTATGTTTTATCAATAACGGTTTCAACTGGTCAAATGAGTTACAATAAGAGTTAAATTTAGAGGAAAGAGACAGAATAGGTTGAAAGTTATCCGGATTGTATTTAAATGTATGAAAACCTCCTAATAGTTAACAAACCAAGAAATGGATAAACGTTTTGTGAGTAGACTCAACCATGCCTAAAACTGTTTTGATATGCACTAAATAATCACCAGTTTCGACTTTAACCCGTTACCCAACTCACCGGCTCGCCCATTTTGCCACCTCTCTTTACAGCTGAATTTAGCCTAGTGTGCTTCTTAAGTTGTTAGTTTTAATCTTTTTTCAGGTTGCAGAGCGATTAATATCAGCGGTTGTGCAATCTTCTGAACCAGGAATGGATATGTCATTCTTCATCAGCTATGATGCTCGCGATATTCTTAGGCAAGCTACTGAGTCAACTCTACGATACCAGAGAGGTAACTATAAGCATTTCTTTATTGAAACTTATAGTTGAAACATGAGTATGAGTCATCAACATTGAATGTGTTGTGCTTTTAAGCACAAGGGAATTTCGATAACTATAAGTCTACTGATGTATGCAGGTGAACCGCTTTCGGTTCTAGATGGAGTTCCCATTGCTGTCAAGGATGAAATAGATTGCATGCCATATCCAACTACTGGTAATTTCATATGGTGGTATACCATTTTAGCTTTGATCGGAAGGGAGTAATATTCTTAAGTTGCATTACTGACCATTAATATAGGAGGTTCAAAGTGGTTGCATAAAGTAAGACCTTGCAAAGAGGATGCCTGTTGTGTTGAACGCTTGAGATCATGTGGTGCCATACTTGTGGGAAAGACAAATATGCACGAGCTCGGTGCAGGAACCAGTGGGATAAATCCTCATTATGGGTATAGAAACAATTCCAAAACACTTGGAATAAACACATGTACACTAATCTTAATTTCTTGTTGCTGTTTTTTGTCAACACAGGACGTCACGAAATCCTTATAATCCTAAACGGATATCTGGTGGTTCATCTAGTGGATCAGCTGCTGTTGTATGCGCCGGATTGTGCCCAGTTGCTCTTGGTGTTGATGGGGGAGGTATATAGCACTCTTATCGTATTTTAAATAATATATATTTTAATAAAAAGATTTTGCAACCTTTATGAATCAACTGCTTTTTAGCGAATCATTTGTACTCTTTCTGTTTTAAACTTTTTAAATTAATCTATCTAGCCTTTTTATTTTACCCATCTACCCGTTATAGATAAAACATAACCTGCATTAACATTAACCAGTAAGCCTGTTGAAATTGCTACTTTAGCTGCAAGTTACCACAATTTGGTTTCTATCTGCATTAATTGTGTAGGATCGGTGAGAATGCCGGCTGCTTTATGTGGTGTCGTTGGTTTTAAACCATCCTATGGACGTATACCACATTCTGGGTCAGTAAACTTTTTACGCAGAATAATATTTTGAAAGAAAAAACTTTATATACATCATCTCATCAGTAATGCCAAACTGTTGTCTTTTTTATCCTTTTTCCAGTGTTCTTCCCTTGAACTGGACAGTTGGAATGGTTGGAGTGCTAGCAGGCACAGTTGAGGATTCTCTGATTGTGTTAGTGTTCTTGATTTAGAAGTCCCTCTTCTTATCGGTTTTTAGAATCTTTTAGACATATTATGTGTTTTCACAATGTCCCGCGTTGTTATCTTCAGTTATGCAGCCATCAGTGGCCAACCTGAACCACACCAATCACCTATGGTACCATCCTTCATAACATATAACATTAAAAGTTTAACTCACCCCATTATAGACTCTGTGTATTAATAATCTTGTGTTTTTTTCTATGTAATCTATATGTGCAGCCTAGACTAAAATTGCCAATGCTGAAGCATTCTAGTATGTCTAGTATCAGACTGGCTAAATCTAATGAGGTTCTTACTCGGTCCAATGTACCATTTAGTTTATTAACAAAAAAAAATTACCGATGCTTATTTTGACATTTGTGTTTTCTATCCATGATCCATCAGTGGTTCAATGATTGCTCTGATGATATTAGATCTTGCTGTTTGAAAGCTTTAGCTAGTCTTCAAAAGCTGTACGGATGGGAGGTATTCAAATCTGATCATTTTTGTCCAATATATTATGCAATAATATAAAATAAAAATTCGTTTATTTATATACTCGGCTCGTTTACACTAAGCTAGTCCAATCGCTTTGTTTTAGTATATGTTTAAAATGAAATGTAAAGAGTTCATTTATAGTGTTACGTATGGTTCTTTTGGTGCATGATTGAAGACTGTGGAGGTGACCATACCAGATATAGAAGTCATGCGTTTGGCGCATTATGTTACAATCGGTTCAGAATGCACCGCATCTATTGCTCATCATTTAGAACATAAGTAAATATTCAAACTCCGTACCAACATCAAATTTCATTTTAAAAATATTGGCAAATTAAGATGATGATAATTTTTTTTAAATTAAAATGAATCAGAGGCAGGTCAGAATCAGGCTGGGATGTAAGAGTTGCACTTTCTATATATGGTTCTTTTGACAGTAGGGATTACTTGAATGCACAAAGGATCAGGTACCAGTTTTTAGATATTTCAACCTGATTATATTTTCCCAAAATCCCATTTTGGTTTTGAAGTTTTATCTATATGTCAACTGTAGAAACCGTCAAATGATGTTCCATGAAAAGATTTTCAGCATGGCTGATGTCATTGTGTCACCTATGGTCGGGTATGATCTTGCACCTTAGCTATACAAACACTTGGGGCGATACCGCCTATAGCCAGTTTCATTTTATTTGACATGTTTGAGAAAAAACACCATGTGGATCAGCCCATTTAGAAGTAAATGGGTTGAAACTGCGACTTCTTTTTATATTGACCCGTTTGAGATAAACGTCACTCGAATCAGCTCATTCATAAGTAAAGGGTTGGAACTGCAACTTCTTTATATTGACCCCTTTGAGATAAAACACCACTCGGATCAGCTCTATTATAATAAGTAAACGGGTTGAAACTGCAACATTTTTTTATTTGACCCGTTTGAGATAAAACACCACCTGGGGTCAGCCCATTCATAAGTAAACACATTGAAACTGCAACAATCTTTTTATTTGACTTCTTTGAGCTAAAACACCACACGGACCATCTCATTCATAAGTAAATGGGTTTAAACTTTAAACTGCAACATATTTTTTATTTGATCCGTTTGAGATAAAACGTCACCCGGATCAACCCAATTACAAGTAAACGGGTTGAAACTGCAACTTTTCTTATTTGACCATATTGAGATAACATACCACTCGAATCAGCCTATTCGTAAGTAAACAGGTTGAAACTGCAACTGTTTTTTATTTGACCCATTTAAGATAAAACACCACCCAGATCAGCTCGTTCATACCAAACGGTTAAAACTGGACTTCTTTTTATTTGACCCGTTTGAGATAAAATAATATCCTTTATCGTTCTTGGTAGTGTAACAGCCTATGAAATAATGGAAGATGCTCAGGAGACTGGTGAACTGGACTATGTTAATGGAGGTAAGTATATATTACGTTGATTGTTTTTTATTTTCCACTTGGTTTTCTCAACTGAAAACCGGGAAGCCTGGCTATGGCATAGACGTTTGGGACACCCATCCCATGGTTATTCGCACCTTTTGTTTCCAAAACTTTTCCCTTCAAATAGGAAAATAGAGTGTGAAACCTGTCTTCGTGCTAAAAGCCATCGACAATCATTTAAACCCAGCAATACGAAAGTTGCTTCACCTTTTTCACTAATCCACTCTGATGTGTGGGGTCCTGCTCCTGTGATGGGGGGCAGGGTCTTCGGTACTTTATACTATTCGTGGATGATTGCACTAACATGACATGGGTATATTTTTAAAAAACAAAGTCGAAGTTTACGAAAAATTTATCACGTTTTATACTATGATTCAAACTCAATTCCGAACTCAAATCCAAATCCTTCGATCCGACAATGGGGGGGAATTTGTCAATACATCCATGAAACAATTCTTTAAAACCAAAGGACTAATTCATCAAACCTCTTGTTCTCATACCCCCGAACAAAACGGCGTTTCTGAACGGAAAAACCGTATTATTCTTGAAATGACTCGAGCCCTTTTAATCTAATCTCAAGTCTCTAAATCTTTCTGGCCGGAGGCAGTTGCAACCTCCGTGTATCTCTTGAATCGGCTTCCCACAAAAGCTCTTCAATTTAAAACCCCCTTAGATTGTATGTCTAAGTCTGCCAATATTCCTCATCCTCTTACACTTGAACCTCGAATCTTCGGGTGTACCGCATTTGTTCATATACCCAAAACCAACCGAAACAAACTAGGCCCATGTGCTGAGAAATGTGTATTTGTCGGCTATGGGATCGATCAAATAGGTTATGTTTGGCTTAGGTTATTTTCAACTTTTGAAAAGTCCTTTTGGCCAAAATAAGTCAGGAATTCCTGACTTTTGGCAAATCCCTCTCACATAAGAAGAAAAGCCAAACACTTTCAAAAGGCCTTTTGCCCTTCAAAAGTCCTTTACCCTCAAAATAAGGAACCCCAAACACCCTCTTCATATCCACCTCCGCTTCGCTCCACTGCCGCTACGCTCCGCTCCGCTCCGCTCCACTCCACCGACACTCCACCGATGCACCACCGCCGCTCCGCTCCACCGATGCTCCACCTCTGTTAGGGCTCGATACGCTCCATCAATCGATACTCTCCACCTCAGTTAGGGCTCGTACAAATTAATCCCCGATACAATCCGTCAATTGATACGCTATCAATTGCATTCATATCAATCAGGTAATTTCAATCAAATCTCTGTTTATATTCGTTTTTGATTTCTAGGTTAACGCTTTCTGTATATACTTTATATTCGTTCAAATCATATCAATGTTTTGATGCTATTTGTTCAATATGTACCTGTTTTTGAATCTTTTGTTGTTTGTTTATCAATTTGCTCTGTAAATAAGAATTCCTAATCTGGAAATAGAAAGAGCAACTTAGCATTCGGATTTGATATGCAGATACGCTACTGCGATTTGAACAACGAAGTTATGCTAGTGTGTTCATTATGATTATCATTCATAGAAAGAACACAATCTATTGTACAGAACCTTCAGATTTGATTACTAGCTACTGAATTGATGATATATGTTCTTATACGCGTTTGTTTTGGTTGACAGTGAATCAAGTTGAAGATAAGGTTGAACTTTTATTGTTATCAAAGTCATCGAGAACCATCCATAGCTTATTGATTTCACATATTAGGGTTTAGCAAGGTATGATTCTCGACTTCAGTTCTTGTCTACTCTTTTATAGAAGTATATGAACTTTGAGACTAGTTTGTGTACATGGTTTCACTTGTAACATTAGTCATTAATGACGTGTTCTAAATTGTGAATATGTAAATATCTAAATTGTGTACTCTACTTAAACTAGCTAAGTTAGGGTTCAATTTGGTTCAGTCATTACATAAGAAAGAACTCAGCCATCTTTCCAGGTATATTTCCATTTATCAGTATATGATTTAGCTTCAAAAAATATCACATTCTCGTTTTTCATTTGTTATTAAAGATTTCAAAAAGGAACAAAAACCCAAGGCTTTAATATGTGTTCTAATTGTGGTGGAAAAGTCTTGTTCCGAACAATCTACCTTATGTAAGGGACAGATTGGTTGAATCTTTCTTCTGGGCACTTTGTGTATACTTTGAGCCAAAATACTCTCAAGCTAGAATTTTTTTAACAAAAATATTTGGTATAACTTTTTTTAACAAAAGTATTCTAATTGTGATGGATTCTCTGTTTTACTTATTATTTGTGTTTTGAGCGTAATGGCTGTGGATGAGAGAACACCATGGTTAAGCGTGCTCAAGTGCAAGTACGAGTGTGCACAGTTCGGTTCAGCTATTAGCAGTAACTGTAACCGAAGTCATCGGTTAAACGGATGTTTTCGTCAACATACACAAAATGTGAGGGCCTTTTTTGTACACCTAGAAATTAAGGTTATAAAATTTATTGAATTGCAGACGACAGTTGCTAGCAAGGACTCTAGCTGTGAATCAGTAGTGAGCAGTGGTCAAGGTCAACGACAATTAACCCCACAGCATCCTCCACAGGATGCTAGTCCTGCTGGGTCAGTTGGTTTTTTGATTCTTATGATTTAAAAAACAAAACATTTTGCTTAATTGTTTTGCTGTTTTTTCTTCAGACTTTTGTCCATTGCAGAGGAAACTTTAACAGAGTTTCTTTCGAAGGTTACTGGAACCGCTGTAGAGTGGGTCCAGATGCCTGGAATGAAGGTACACTACTCATGTGTTAAATGTTGTTGTATTCTTTTAGGGACTTGGTTAATTTGCATCTGTATCTTTGACTTTTATTGTAGCCTGGTCCGGATTCCATTGGGATCGTTGCTATTTCTCACGGTTGCACTGGCGTGGCATCGCGAGCGTGTGGCTTGGTTAGTCTTGAGCCTACTAGGGTAAGTAAGATATAATACACATGCACACATCCATTTAGATGCCGGTTCCCAGTGTTGTAAGAATCGCTAGGCGCTAGTCGGGCGGTGGGGTACCGCCTAGGGATTAATAGGGATAAATCGGAATTAATCGGATTGAGATTTTTATATGTAATGTTTAGTTACATATATACATACACATTTTTATATGTAGTTTTTAAAAGTTGATATATTTTAACCCCCCATTAACCCATTTTTTAAGTAATTGGAAGGAATTTATATGGTTTGGTCAAAATTTGGCCGGCATCTAGCCAAAATTTGGCCAGAATAGGACCGCCATTGACTGCCTAGCTATTAATCGGCCATTAATCGGTGAACTTCCGATTAGTGATTAATCGGGGACTAATCGGAGACTAGTCGGGATTTTTACAACCATGCCGGTTCCCATATGAAACTGATTTTTCGTGCCAACTGTGACATGAGTATGCGTTGTATAATAACGAACCATAATAACACAACTTTGAGCTAGCTGTAAGTGGAGCTTTGTGAGTTGCAGTTTTTATTTTCTCACTCCATTTCTGTTTCGATTACTTGATTACTTGTTGATGACTCATGAGTCATGACCATATCATTGGCTAGGACGACCCTTATTCCAGTTGACTCTTGTTTAGATAACTCTTGGTATGCATGTCAAAAGTCAACCAAAGTGTATGTGTATTCTTATGTCATATATTCTTTGTTTCCAAAAAAATAAAATAAAATAGACTGTAATAATATCGTTTGTTAAAAATTCTAGTGAATTAGTTTATTTTGAAAACTAGTAAAAAATTCTACCAAAAAAAAGTTGGATCAACCCAACCCAAATCGACCTGTATTAATAAACCACCCATTTTCGTTTTGATGATTAATAGTTACCCTCATCTTACAGCATGCCAAAGGATGAGGCTCAGTTGTTTGCAGCTATTGAACTGTATGTGTCCCTCTCACACCTTATCATTATTTTAAAATTTCATATACTACTCTGCTTTCATTTTATTTTGGATGCCTGAGGAGTTTATGTAATATGTCAAACCTTTTTAGAGTTTCTAGAACTAGAAGTATTATATATTTTCTTTCAAAAATCCAGAAAAATCGACATTTTTTTCTTTTGTTCTTTATTAATGTCATTTTGATATTGTGTGGCAGGCACAACAAAGGATGGTTTTGCCACAGAGAGCTGCGTATATAGTTCTCAAGGGCTCCAAACATGGAACTACTAGTCAAAACAAGCTCACTTTTACGGAAAATTGACCCCAACACACCTGGGAAACTATTCGAAAGGTACACCTATATTTCTAAGCTCATTACTTTAACATCATAATGACCAATTTTTTTTACAACAATACCGTTCTGAAACGCATGAAATGATCCAATAGAGATTGGGTCTTCAAAGTAAATTTGTTGGGGCGGAAGTTGACCAAGAGATATAGAAAGAACATCGACGCCATCGTGAATAGCGGTGCTAAATGCCGCTAGAAAGTCGGCATCTTCACAACCTCCAAACCAGCACGCTTTGTATATTGTGATCATAATGGATTGATGCATATTTTTGTGGTAATTGAGAGTTATCTTGCAAGCTCAGGTTTAAAGAACAATCTATTCTTGAAAGAAATCCCACCATTATACCAACACACACTTTTAGTTTGGATGTTTGGATTTGGATAATTTAATTTGAGTTATATGATGTTTTGATTTGGATGTTTATTATGAGGACCATCGGATGTATAATTTTTTACATTTTAATGGAATGGCAACAAGTTATAAATTGTTATGTTTTTATGAAATGGAATAGCCGAATGCAAATGGAATACCATAAATGGTAGCAAAACGGTGGTAAAATGTGATAAAGCGGTAGCAAAAAGGTGGTAAAATAGCGGTAGCAAAATGGTGACAACAAAATGTGGTAACAAAACGGTGACAAAAAGCGGTAGCAAAAAGGTGGTAAAATAGCGGTAGCAAAACGGTGACAAACAAAATGTGGTAGCAAAACGGTGACAAAAAGCAGTAGCAAAACGGTGGCAACTCAATGGTAGCAAAATCGGTAGCAAAAAATAAAACGGTAGCAAATTGGTGGCAATAGGACATTTGCTACGTGTGCTTTTGCCATCGAGTTTTTGGTGGCAAAAGAGCAATTGCTACCGTTTTGCGACCGGAAATGTGGTAGCAAATACCTTATTTTCTAGTAGTGGAGTGTATAGACACTCTGATTTGGCTAACTTAACTTCCTTCATCTGAAGAAGTAACAAAAGAAAATCATCACAGTACTGCGAGTCCTTCAAACACAGTCACACAGCCTGCGGAGCACAGTACCACTGAAGAAAGTCCATCCAACGTGATACCTGAGGTAAGAAATACTGAGGACCCTGCGTTTGATAATCATGGGACAACGGGGGAACACATAGAACCGACAACAACGGAACCTACTCCACATGTTGAACCAGATGTGGAACAGGTTGAACCAGATGTGGAAGAAGTCGAATCAGTCGTTGAACCAGTCGTTGAACATGAGGAACCAGTTGCAGAAGAAACAACAGGAAAATACCCTCTCCCTCCTAGAGCTAATAGAGGGATTCCTCCAAAACGGTACTCGCCAGAAAGGGAAACCAGAAATTCAAGGTATCCTGTAGCTAATATGGCCAACGGGAACTTATCTAACAGTGCGAAAGCGTTTGTTACTTCACTATACTCTGAACAAATACCTAATTCCGTAAAGGAAGCTCAAAGTAAGAAGAACTGGGAAGAAACAATGGAAGTGGAGATGCGTGCTCTTATGAAAAACAATACATGGGAGAAGTGCACTCTTCCTAAAGGAAAGAAAACAGTTGGATGTCGGTGGGTGTACTCAATCAAATATAAACCAGATGGTTCCATTGGGCGATACAAAGCTCGTCTTGTAGCCAAGGGTTACACTCAGACGTATGGGATCGATTACTCTGAGACTTTTTCTCCGGTTTCAAAAATGGATACCATTAGAGTTCTCTTCTCCGTAGCAGCCAATAAGGAGTGGCCTCTTCACTAGTTTGATGTTACAAACACCTTTCTCCATGGAGACCTAACAGAAGAAGTATACATGGAAGCGCCTCCAGGTTTTTCAGGGGGTTTTAAAGAAGGGGAAGTTTGTCGGTTGAAAAAATCCCTTTATGGGCTAAAGCAGTCTCCTCGGGCATGGTTTGGAAAGTTCACTTTGGCCATGAAAGAGTATGGGTATCATCAAAGTAACGCTGATCATACTCTGTTCCTCAAGAGAAGAAACGGCCTTGTAACTTGCTTGATCATATATGTAGACGACATGATTATTACCGGAGATGATATAGAAGAAATAGCACGGCTGAAAAGGAATCTGTTTTCAAAGTTCGAAATGAAAGACCTTGGGAATTTTAAGTATTTCCTCGGGATAGAAGTTCTCAGGTCTAAGCGGGGGATTTTCATCTGCCAAAAGAAGTATGTCCTTGATCTCCTAGCAGAAACTGGGTTGATTGACTGTAAACCAGCAGATACTCCAATGGTGGTGAATCACAATCTTCACATGGAACTCAATGGAGAACTCGCAGACAAAGAAATGTATCAACGGCTTGTGGGCAAGTTAATTTATCTCTCTCACACTCGCCCTGATATAGCTTATGCTGTGGGAGTGGTGAGTCAGTTCATGCATCAACCTCAAGTTGCCCACATGGAAGCTGCCAAGAGAATTTTAAGATATCTCAAGGGAACTGCAGGCCATGGAGTGTTGTTCAAAACAAATGGACATTTAAGTGTTGAGCTTTATACTGACGCAGACTGGGCAGGGGATAAGGGAAACCGAAGGTCAACGTCAGGATATTTTTCCTTAGTTGGTGGAAATCTCGTTACCTGGAGGAGTAAGAAACAGAAAGTAGTCGCTCTGTCGAGTGTAGAAGCGGAATTTAGAGGTATAGCTCGAGGGTTAAGCGAAGTTCTGTGGATCAGGAAGCTGCTAGAAGACATTGGTTTTCCCCAAAAGGCTCCTAGTAAAGTAATGTGTGACAATACAGCTGCAATACAAATCTCAGAAAACCCAGTGCAACATGATCGAACAAAACACGTGGAGGTAGATCGACATTTCATCAAAGAAAAGTTGGAAGCAAGAATCATAGATCTCCCTTATGTTTCGTCAAAAGATCAACTCGCAGATATACTCACAAAAGCCGTCAACGGGAACGCCTTTAGTAGCTGTTTGAGCAAGTTTTGAGTATTGGTGATCCCACTACTCAACTTGAGGGGGAGTGTCGGAAAGTAAACCATATGTCATAGTGTAGGGGCTAAATGTATAAAATGGTGTTCTATATAAACACCTTATTTCTGTAACCCTAAAAAAGTTTAGATCATCATTTTTCAATACAATTCAAACCCCAATCACAGTGTTTATTCTCTGTACCAGACAACAATGATAACATAAACCAAATTATTACAATACTAATCTACTTTTTAAAATAAAATTATTAAAATACATTTTGAGTGACTTTCAACCTATCACACACCTTTCCTTGTTGACATGTCAAAATAGAAAATAAGCCAAATACTTACATGTTCTGAACCAAGTGGTTTAACAGTTTAACTATATATTTTCTAGGTCGGGTATGACAAACTCGGGTTACCCATTGGGATTCAATTTATTGGGAAACCATGGTCTGAAGCTAAGTTGATCCAGATTGCTTACGCGATGGAGGTGGGTCCCCAAACTCTAATTAGTTTAACCCTCTTTGTGCTTGGGCCTTTTTTTTTTTTTTTTTTTTTTTTGCGTATGTGTACGTTGGGAACTTAATTTGTAGTGACATGTTTGTATAGGCATTGTGTGAAGCCGAATACAAGAAGCCACAAGTTTTTTATGATCTACTAGGTGAGTGCTAATGGAGTTAGCAATGATGAAGATACAATAACTTAGTATGGTAAATCAACAAACAGTAACTTTTTTTTTGTTTAATTGGACCGGACACATCAAAGTATGTAATAGGTTATAGTATTTTGTTTTGTTTTGTATATATGGTATATTGGTGTTTGTTGTGTTTACTTTGATATGTGAATGTATTTGAAGTCCATATTTGGTTCGTGGGAAGCAATCTATTTGGATAGATATTTGATAAAATCATACCCTTACACGTAATTTTACTTTGTGAAGCATTCGTTTTTAGACCTCGTATCTTCTAATGATTTCTCTTTCGATGTATTTGTTTTGGAGCTCTCGATGATGGTAGCATAAAACTCAACACAAACTTACACAATTTATTACAACATAAAATAAAAGATAAAAGACTCAGTTCAACACATAACCATAAATGTAATAAAACTGAATCCTACGATTTTTCATTCTATCAAATTTCTTATACTAGCTCATAGGTACCAACCATTCAACAAAGAAACCAGAATTAACTACTTTTAAGAAAAACAAAGTAAACGCTAAAACCATACATTTTTGTGAACGGAATACATGCAGCACAACATAATTCATAGTTTCACGCAACCTCATGATACGAAGACAACTAAAATTAATCGTTCTTGTGAATTAGTATCCCGGACCATGTCATCAGATTCTTTGAGCTCTTCATCCGACGGTGTTCTTGACGATATGATTATCGCAATTACACAGGAGACGATTAATTATTTGCGAGAAGAAGCCCAATCCTCTACATCGCGTACAAGATAACCGGCTCTTGAACGAGATCGGTTAGGTGCTCATGAACGTCTAATGCAAGATTATTTTTGTGAAAATCCGTTGTACGATGATGTTCAGTTTAAGCGTAGGTTTGGTATGAGCCGTCGTCTTTTCCTTAAAATATCTAATGATCTTGTGGGCAAATTCCCCTTTTTTCACACAAAGAGAAACTGCTAGTCACAAAGTTGGTTTCTGTGGAATACAAAAGTGTACAGCAGCAATTAGGCAACTAGCGTACGGCACATCGAGTAATGTGTGGGATGAATATTTAAGGATGTCGTCAAGAATGTGTCGTGATTCTCTTGAGAATTTATGTGAAGGTAATTTTTATTCTTATTGTTATTATTATTATTTTTTTTAATTTACAAATTACTATTTTTATTCTTATTGTTATTATTTTTAATTTGCATTGTTATTATTTTTAATTTACGTTGTTATTATTTTTTACTAACACTATTTTATTAGGTGTTATCTTTCTGTACGGGAGACGATATTTGAGGATGCTTGAAAATATTAAAATGAGAAACGTCATGTATACGTGCATCATTTTGCATAACATGATATTGGAGGACTCGGATAGAGCGTTTTGTGGAGAAAGTTATGATGAAAGTAACCAACCGATGAACCCACTACCAACATACGCTGAAAAAGAAGTTATCCGATCGAAGATACATGACAGGAACATACACCATAACCTTCGAGCTGATCTGACCGAGCACCTATGGTTTTATCGTGAACAAGGAGGAGACGACGAAGCCGACGGGTGACTTTGTATTTTTTTTATTTTAATTATGACATTGTATTTTTTATTTTAATTATGACATTGTATTTTTTTATTTAAATTATGGCATTTTATTTTTATGATTTAAATTATGAGTTATAAATTAATATATCAAAATTAAATAATGTTTAAATTTAAATAAAAAAATAATTAGGTAATGATGACGGGGGCTTTATCACACACCCTGCAAGTTAAGGAAGGCGTGATAACGCCCCCTGGTTGATGTAAATCTGACTTGGCGCTGACGTGGCGTGATAAAGCCCCTAGGAGCTTTATCCCACACCCTCCAGCCTAATATAATTGGAACTTCTCCATAAACCATTTTGCATATATAGTACTGGCTCACCTTAAACAAAAATAATAATAAAAAAAGAAAGACATATGTAACTGAGACATGTGTATAAGGATGAAAGTTAATAACAAAATTGCAATGTAGTTAGACATTCTTACATTACTTGGGGTCCAAGTAGATCATTTCTGCTTTCGATGAGGCTCGAGGGAACCGCATAACATCCTTAGCAATCTTAAACCTTTTATTACCATCCAAAGCTCCATTTGCTTGGATGGTAAACTTTTCAAGAGAAGGCGAATGAGCAAGTAAACGCTTTATAAAAATCAATTCTGGTTTTGATCCTTGTAAGTGTGATAATTCAACAGTTCGCAACCGATTCAATGTTTGGGCCAAACAGTCTGGTGATTCCAAATAATTTAAAGTTGCTTCCACACCATGATGCATCAACTCAGACTCCTATATAATTATAAATATGCAATACTAGCTTAACGTCTAACGCTTGTACTATATATGAAAATAAATAACTTTACCGTCTGAATAAGCTTCATAAGCGATGCTTCTAGATTTGGTGAGTTTCTAAGCAAACAAAGAACACCATGGAGATGATCCAAATCACCAAGTGAAAAAGCAAACAACCGCACAAGCATTAAGCTATTAACCGCATGTGAAAACCACTTTGGCTTTTCTTCAATAAAATCCTTCGAGTTGAAAGTGAGGTTTTAACTTAAAAATTTGTGAGCTACATCAAAATTTATGTAAAATTCTGTTTTGCAGACTTCAATAAAATTTTGCGTAATACCTTAATCTAGTGTGCGTTTCATGGATTGTAATGGAATTGGAATGAGAACTTGATGTGCGTGAAGTGTGTTATGGTTTTAATGTTTATTTTAAGCCCTTTTACACTTTTTTAGCCAAGTTTTAAATTTATAAAACACGATATTTACTAACACTAAACACACATATGGGCAAGTGCACCCATCGTGAGCGTAGTATAGTGTTGGTAAGATACCGAGGTCGTCCAAGAACACAAGAGCTTTTAGTCCCGGTTTATCCTCAACGTCTAATCAAATCAAAAAGGTTAGAAAAAATGTTTTTAAACTAGAAAAATAAAAACTAACTAAAATGCTGAAAATAAAATAAAAGTAAAAACAGATAGACAAGATGAATCACTTGGATCCGACTCGTGTATAGTGTGACCTTTGATTATTTCCGCACTTTTGCACTTTTTAAGAGATGATCTTAGTTATTCTAGTAGGCCCCTCTTTTGAAGGTGACGTTACCCTCAACCCAGTAGTTTGAGTCAGCAAGGATACAATCCTAAAGGGTCGGATTATTGAAAGATAATTAATTAAGTTATTAATGCATATTATGGTAGGCCCCTCTTTTGAAGGTGACGTTACCCTCGGCTAAGTAGTCTGAGTCAGCAGGGATACAGTCCTAAATAGCCGGGTTATAGTATTAATAGTAGCTTACATATGAGGGGATCAAAGAGTTTGGACCCCCGCCATCCAATACCGGTAAGTATTGAAGGAGGTCCTACTAAATTTGACCCAGGTCCTTTGCAGGATCTATACACTGAACAATGGCAAGACTCTTACCAAACCGTTCCCTTAACCCCCGACCAGGTAGCCAACATACCTCCATATAGACCGTGGAGATATGAATGGTGAAAATCTTTTATTTTATCATCATCATCATCATCATCATCGTACTCAGTATATCCCACCTATAGCAAAGCTAAGGTAGGGTCTGAGGAGGGTGGGATGTAGACAGCCTTACCTCTACCCCGTAGGAATAGAGAGGCTGCTTCCAATGAGACCCCCGGCTCGATTGTGGTTTTGCATCAAGCCTTGGACATAAGGCACATAACACTCAGCAATTGAGACAAACGCCAATTGGTGCATGTACCCCCTTGTCTTTCGGCTATCAACGCCACCACATGATGCCTGATTAACGATCCCCTCTTTTTAACGTTATTTTCACGAAATTAGTAAAATAACGTTAAAAATTAGTGCACTTTTGCTTTTGCCCCCCCGAGCGCCCACACATATATTACATTATATGAGCAGACCGCAAGCGGGCGTTATTTTATATAAACAGTAAAATAATGCCAAGACACCACGGACAAACGATAAGGAAAAATCACCTTCAATATAAGAAACTAGTTATTAAAGTCATTAATACATAACCAAGTAAAAAGTGCGAAAAGATTAAAAATAAAAAGTAATACACTAGACACTTGTCTTCACCAAGTGATGTAAGAGACTTAGGCAAACATGGCCTTGATTGTCAAGAACTCTTACGATCAATCTTGGATCCCGAGACGACTCACACACTCTATGATGGACAATGGATGATGGTGGTGGATGATGGTGTTATGGTGGTGGTGGGTGGTGGATGAAGTGTGAGAGATGTGGTGTGCCAAGGGATGGTTTGCAAATGAGCCAAGCACCCCTATTTATAGGCTGAACAGTAGCTCGGGCATGGCCCCGTGTCCAGTGGGCATGGCCCCGTGTCCATCCTTCTTCTCTTCCTTCATTAATTGCAGTTTGCCTGCATTAGTTGACCACGCCCCCGTGTCCGCTGAGCACGACCCCGTGTGCAGAAGCATATCTGTACTATCAAGATTTGCCTGGATTCTGCGAATCTTATAGTTGACCACGGCCCCGTGTCCGCTGAGCACGGCCCCGTGGTGGGCAATAGAATCTTCTACAACTTTGTCTTGTCTGCTGACACTTGGGCACGCCCCCGTGTTCACTGAACACGGGGCGTGTTCAGCCTTCTGTTATCTTGTTTTGCTTGGGAAGATGCTGTCGGGGGGTCGGGCATGCCACGTTTGTTCCTTTGCTTGTAATTATGTTAGATTTTGCTGTCTTTTTGCTTCTTTTGTTCATTTAAGCTCATTTAATCCTGAAAATACAAAAGGAAGACAAAGACACACTTTTTCCAACATTAGTACTAAAAAAGGGTTAGTTTTATGCCACAATTGATGTAATTTATATGTTGCATTTTGCACACATCAGAATTCGTGCAGAAATTTAAATTTGATTTGTAATTTAGGTGTGTTTGTTTTGCAAAATGGAATAAAATTTTGATGGAATTAGAATATAGATTCTCTTCCTTATGTTGTTCAATTCAAATTCATTTTCTTGTTGAAACCAAAAAAATAAGGAGTGAAATCAACATTCCAATTCCCTCAAGATCCCATTCCATCCTGTGAAACGAAAACTACCTTATGATGTTTGGAATCTGAATTCACCGGAATTCAATGAAGTTGGAATCTGAATTCCAACTCTTATGATGTTTGGCTGTTGGAATTGGAATCTCAATTCCAATCTTTTATGTGTTTGGTTGACAAAGAAATTGGAATTGATGCACTTGATTTTTTATTTATCCAACCCGACCTTTAAATTCCCATGCAACCCTGGAAACTTCCTACCAGTTCTTTTATAAAACTTGCTTGTTCTCACACTCAACAAGGCAAGTTGATGCAAAATGTCCCTTTCTTCCAGATCTGTGGGATCAAAATGTTGAAGGTCATTTAACTCAAAGGACAAGTTGTCAGAGATCTATTTTCCCCATTAGCTGTGAAAGCATAATTGGGTGAGTAAGAATCAGAGTTGAAGGCTCCACCTGCTGTTATGTCAGTATAATGATCATAACTCTGATCCTTACTACCACCAGATGACTCTTCCTGACCAAAAAGTGTTATACTACCAAAAGAGTAGTCATCTGCCTCTTTCCCTGACTCTTGTAACTTCTTTTTCTGGTTCAGCTCTCTCTCATATGTGAGAAGCCTACCGTGAAGTTGAGTCAAACTCATCTCCTTGAACCCTACAGAGTTTCTAGTGACAAAGGCTATAGTGTCCCACTTTTCTGGTAATGATCTAAGAAACCTACTATTTAAAGTAGAATTAGCATATTCAACATTAACCAGTTTTAGCTCACTAATCAAACAACTAAACCTTTCAAACTACTGGGTTAATGACTCTCCCTTAACATGACAAAACGTTTCATATTGTTGGTTCAACACTTCCCTGTTGATCTCAATGACCTCTTATGTACCACCGAATTGCTCTTTTAGTGCATCCCTTAACTCTTTTGCACTGTTACAGAGTAAAAGGCCAACATAGATGTCACTGGGTAGTGCTGTAGCAACTATACTAAATGCTTTAGCATCTAACTCAATTATTTGGAAATCTTGCTCAGAGTAATTTTTAAGTTTCTTAGGATCTTGGACCTTGGGATCTTCTACACTCAGCACCATCGGAACATGTGGTCCGAAGATAACCGATCTCCAACAACCGGTGTTTTGCTGTGCAAGAACATGGCTCATCCTACGTTGCCAGATATTGTACTCAGATCTGACAAGCATAGGTGGCTTGTACAGTGTGCCAGTGTTATGAGGATCTTGTGTTTGTGAAGACATTTTGGTTGTTTTACAAAGTTTTTGATTAACCAACTTTGAACGTGATTAAGCTTCTATTGTTTTTCAACAAATACGAACAACACAGTATCAATGAAATTGAGCTGATCTTTTATATCAAATTGACTGTTAGATCGAATTTGATTAGACCTATGCTCTGATACCAATTTTTATAATCTGAGTTTAATTGTTTGTGTTTGTTTTAAAGATGAAAATATGAAAGATGATAATAAGATGAATAATATGCAGCGGAATGAATAAAACTTTATAACACAAACAATGGGAGAAATGTTTTCATCATGAATACTTTAAGTCAAAAGATTGTATTACACAATGCTTCATGTATGCATGAATTACAACTCCCCCTCAGCCTGAGATCACAGTGATTGTTCGTACAAAATGTAAGTGATGAAATGATCTGATAGAAGAGTACAAGCACTGTCTATTTATAGTACAATACTAACCACTGTGGCATCTTTGCTGACGTCACCGAGACAGTGACAACTAACAATACTAACAACCTCTAAACATTGTTATATTAATAAAACACTGATTACAAGACTCTGTTGATGCTATCCTCTGATGAGCTTAACATCTGATGAAGCTTTAGCAGTGCTTTCTTCAAAGGGTGATTAGACCTTTGACTTCCAGCAGATCTTTGACTTCTTCAGTGGTTTAGTCTTTAACAGTCTTTATAATCCAGCAGAGCTTAGCACTAAGCAGACCTTTGAAGTAGCAGTTGTTAGATATCTTGCCATTGAAGGAAGTAGTAATTCAAAGCACGGTTTATTCTGAATCAGTTGTTGCAGAACTGTTTTGGCTTTGTATCATATGTTCTCAAGGAAGGATTCACATGAGCCAACAGGCTTAAACAAGCTCCTCGGATGTGGAATGAAAAACTAGTTACGGTGTTGACTGATATGGGGTTTAGTCAAAGTAAATGTGATTATTCATTGTTTTTTATAGTTCACAAAGATGTTATTGTTTATTTTCTAGTTTATGTTGATGATATAGTTATAACTAGAAATTCTTTTATTTATTATGATATATGACATGTTATGGGTGAAATTCTGAGCCCATATCCTGGAAAATATCTTGATTTATATCTTGATTATATAGTATCTGTTTACATCCGGGATGCTGGTTCAGGATATTGGTAACATCCTGAATGGTATCCTCAGGATTACTAACGGATTATGTGCAGGTACGTGGGTTAGAAGCTAGCAACGTTCACAAGGACTCATTTCGCGGAAGACTCGGTCCAAGTTGTTCAAGGAAAGACGTTAAGCCCGCTTTATTTGGTTCCAAACGGCTATTTATGGAATATTCGGGAGCATCCCATATTTATAGGAATTTTAGTTTCTACTTTGTAACTTTAAATAGGTGGGTATACCAGATCGAATAGGACATCACATTTACACTCGCTACACTCCAACACTCGCTCTCTAGCAATTTTCACTTTCATACAAAAGCATTGTAACACTTAGCGATCTGGTCTATATCCTGCACTGTATCCTGACGTTTGAAGTAATAAGAAGAACAAGGCAGCTGCGATTGTCAGCTCCCGAGGTTTTATGCCGGCGATCTAGATTGATCAAGGGCTTTCCTCGTACATCTCGTGTCATTTACTTTACTTTTTGCTCATAGTTTGATCATAGATACAGCTCAATATCCTGAGCCGTATCCTGAATACTGATTTTCCAAATAACTTAACCGGCATATTTTCAACACACTTTCTAGCACACTACCTCACTTTACTAATTTGATCACTTAATTGCCTCGGTAATTTTTGACCAAAACAATTTGGCGCCCACCGTGGGGCAAGTGGTGCTCTCTTTGCTAAAAATCTTTGTGAAATCGTTAATCGGTTTTCTATTTTCAAAACTTTTTGCTGCATTATTTACAATGGCCTCAAGATCAAACATGAGTTCCTCCACTGTGTCTGCTATGACTTCTGCTACTACCGGTTCGGTGCTTCCACCACCTCCTCCAAGGATGCCAGCCTCTTCACGACCTCAGGATATTATCCCTACTCGCAGTGTTCAGGAATCTGCTCCCGTTTTAGCTTCTAATGATGAAATTCTAACCTTATTTGGAAGTGTGCAGGAACAAATGAGGCAGCAACAGGAAACAAACCAAATGCTATTGAGGGAAATACAACTCCTGAAGTCTGGCTCGAGCAGATCTGCTGAGGATATTGTCACTCCATTACAACCCAGAACTTTGAACTTCAGTTCAGCTGTGTATACTGAGGATAACAGGGGGAATATTGTGCCTAGCCTTCCTCAGAATCATACTCCTGAAATACCCTCCTCGGTCAGGATGTCAACCATGAGGAGCTCAGGATATGCTTCAGGATATGGGCAAAATCCTCCAACTGGTAACGTGTCAAATAATAATAATACTCATGCTACTAACAATAGTGGATCTTTGCAGGATACAGGTGTAACATCAGCACTTACTAGGGAACTTCAGAAGTTGAAGGACATGATATCTAGTGTACCTGGAGTGGTCCAGCCGATCCCGGAAGTGTCTCAAGACAGCCACAAGATATCTCGTTTTGCATATCCTATCTGTGATGCTGAGATCCCAAAGAGATTTCAAACCCCCAACATGAAACTTTACGACGGAACTACGGATCCTGAGGAGCATATCGCTCAGTATAGGGAAAGAATGGAGATTAACCCTATCCCTCCGGATCTCAAGGAAGCATGCTTGCGCAAGGGTTTTGGTTCTACCTTAACAGGATCAGCCTTGAAATGGCTCTTGAATGTTCCTCCGCATTCGATTACATCTTTTGCTCACTTAGTAAATTTATTTAATAGTCAGTTTTCTTGTAGTAGGAGCTTTGAAAAACTAACAAGTGACCTTTACAGGATAACACAAGTGCATCAGGAATCCCTAAGGGATTATGTGAACAAGTTCAGCCGAGAATCCTTAGACATTCCGCATCTTGATATTGCAAAAGCTGTGCAAGCTTTCAAGATGGGGCTGCAAAAGGATTCTCAATTTTACCAAGACCTTGTAATGAACCCATGCAGGAACTTAGATGAAGCTCGGAACAGGGCCCTAAGATATATTCGATTGGAAGATGACAGAAAGATGCAAGAGAGGATGAACTCATCTAACACTTATGAGTCAACTAACAGAAAGTCGGAATCCTCATTTAAGCCATATCGCTCTAAGCCATATAGTAGAAATGAAAACAAGAAAGTGAATGCTATTGACGACGAGGATCCTGAAGAATATCCTGAACTATCTGAGTATTGCTTTTCTGTTAACATTCCTGAATTAATGAATGCCATGCAGGGTTTAGGAGACAAGGCTAGGTGGCCTCGAAAGAATCAACAAAAGGCTGATTGGAAAGATAAGTCAAAGTGGTGTGCTTTCCACGAAGATTTCGGACATGTAACTGAGGATTGCATCGCTCTAAGAAAAGAAATAAGCTATCTTCTAAGCAAGGGATATCTGAAAGATCTCTTAGGAAGAAAGAAGAATAAGGGTCAGGATACTGAGAAGGATCCTGAGCGAGCAGCATCACCTCCCGCGGATGCCAAGATAATCAACTTCATTTCAGGAGGGTCCGACATTTGTGGGACTTCGTATTCGGCCGCAAAGAGACATGCAAAAGAAGCTAAGGCCGAAAGGGGAGACAGACCTGTCAGGATGGCTACCCTCACAACTGACAAAGTGATCACATTTGATGCTGATGACAGGGATACCGTCCAGGATCCTCACCATGATGCTCTGGTAATAACATTATATGTGGCTAACCATTTTGTACGCAGGATATTGGTTGATAATGGCAGCTCCGTCAACATAATCGAACTAGAGACTCTGAAGAGAATGAATGTATCTCCAATGGATATCACTTCAAAGTCTACCGTGCTTGTTGGGTTCAGTGGAGAGGCTAGAAACACAGTGGGAGAGATAAAGTTACCAGTATACGTTGAAGGAGTCAACTCGATACAACGTTTCTGTGTGATGGATTCTCTATCCTGCTATAACATCATACTGGGAAGACCATGGATTCACGATATGAAGGCTGTGCCATCAACGTATCACCAATGCATCAAGATCCCTACCCCTTGGGGAGTTGTCAAAGTTGATAGTGATCAGCAGGAGGCGAAAGAATGCTACTCATCCTCGATGAAATCCTCAACCAAGCCTAGTACAGCATAGCAATTAAAGACGCGGGCCCATGATATCGTGGAGGATTCGGAGCAGGATGTGAAGAAAATTATCCTGGATCAGGATAATCCTGATATCTCGGTGCTCGTAGGAACCAATATCCCTCAGGATATTGAAGAACAGTTAACTAACTTTTTGAAGTGCAGGATGTCAACGTTTGCATGGAAGCATGAGGATATGACAGGCATATCCAAAGACATTATCACTCACAAGCTTGGAATTGATAAATCATTCAAGCCTATTCAGCAAAAAAGAAGGAAGTTTGCTCCTGAGCGGAATACGATTATCCAAGAGGAAGTTGAGAGATTATTGAAGTCCAGGATGATCAGAGAGGTTAAGTTCCCAAGGTGGCTAGCAAACGTGGTTGTGGTACAGAAGAAAAATGGGAAATGGAGAGTTTGTGTAGACTACACAGACTTGAACAAGGCTTGTCCTAAAGACCCATTTCCTCTTCCCCACATTGATGCAATGGTAGATGCCACTGCCGGGCATGAAATGCTGACCATCATGGACGCATCCTCAGGATTTCAGCAGATCCAAATGGAGCCTTCTGACCAGGAGGATACTGCCTTCATGACACCAACAGGTATTTATTGTTATACCGCTATGCCTTTTGGTTTGAAAAATGCAGGTGCAACATACCAAAGATTGGTAAACATGATGTTCAAAGACAAACTGGGGGACACCATGGAGGTGTACATTGACGATATGGTGGTAAAATCAAAGAAAGCTCAGGATCACCTCCAGGATATTAAAGGAGCATTTGATATCCTGGATCAGTATAACATGAAGCTAAATCCTGCTAAGTGCCATTTTGGAGTGGGGGCAGGAAAATTTCTAGGATATATGGTGACCAAAAGAGGAATAGAGGCGAGCCCGGAGCAGATTAAAGCCATCTTGGATATTAAATCGCCCTCAAATATGAAGGATGTTCAACGATTAACAAGGCGAGTGGCAGCATTAAACAGATTTATCTCAAGATCCTCAGAAAAATGCAAAGATTTTTATGATATCCTGAAGAAAAACAAGAAATTCGAATGGGGTGAGAAGCATGAAGCGGCCCTACAGGATTTAAAGCAATATCTATCAACCGCACCTCTACTGATGAAGCTTGAGAATGGTGAACCATTATCCCTATACCTCGCAGTATCAGGGAATGCTGTAAGTGCCGTCCTTGTAAAGGACCATGAAGGTCAGCAATATCCTGTTTATTATGTTAGTAAAAGCTTGTTAAATGCTGAAACTAGATATTCTCATTTAGAAAAATTGATACTAGCATTAGTTATGGCATCAACGAAACTTAGACATTACTTTGAGACACATAGGATTCATGTTAAAACAAATTATCCTGTCAAAAATGTGCTTAGGAAACCAGAGATTTCAGGCAGGATGGCTAAATGGTCAGTAAAGTTGAGTGCTTATGATTTAGTATATGAACCTAGAAATGCCATAAAGTCTCAGGCTTTAGCTGACTTTGTGGCTGATTTTAGTAGTGACATTCAGGATGAGGTAGACCTAGAAGTTCAACAGTTAGGAGAATCCTCAGGATCTTGGACATTATATACTGATGGTGCATCCAATATAAGAGGAGTAGGATTGGGAATACTACTAAAATCGCCACAGGGGGACATATTACCCCAGGCTATTAGATGTGAATTTCCTGCTACTAATAATGAAGCAGAATATGAGGCTTTAATTGCAGGATTAGAATTGGCTAAGAGCATGAGTATAAAAAATTTACAAGTATATGTTGACTCTTTGTTAATTACTAACCATTTTAATGGATCCTATGCAGTTAAGGGTGAGAAATTAATCGAATACCTCAATATTCTCAAAAAATCAGCAGGATATTTCGATATTTTTACACTTGAACAGGTACCAAGGGAAGATAATGTTGAAGCAGATGCATTAGCAAATCTGGGATCGTCGGTCAGGATACCAGAAGGGACCCAAATACCGATATTACATATCTTGTATCCTGCAACGAATCCTCAGGATAAAGAAGTAGCAGGTATTCAGGATCCTGATGCAGAGTATCCTGAAAAGTATCCCAAATCCTGGACGGCTCCAATCATGAGATATCTCAAGGAAGGACACATTCCCGGGGAGGAAAATCCTAAGGCATTTAGGATGAAGGTATCACGATTTACTATTATAAATGATGTATTATACAAGAAATCTCTTGCAGGACCATATTTGAGGTGCTTGGAGGATCCTGAAGCCAAAGAAGTACTTCAGGATATACATGAAGGGGATTGTGGTAATCACACTGGGGGCAGATCATTGTTCTCGAAAGTATTAAGGACAGGATATTATTGGCCAACGATGAGGAAAGATGCTGCAGAATATGCTCGAAGATGTGATGCATGTCAAAGACATAGTAACATACTACATCAACCAGCTGAACCATTATATCATGTAGTTTCCCCTTGGCCATTCATGAAATGGGGGATGGATATAGTAGGGAAGTTACCAAAAGCTCCGGGAGGAAAAGTCTTTATGTTAGCAATGACGGATTATTTTTCTAAGTGGGTTGAGGCTGAAGCATTTGTTCAAGTTAGAGACCAAGAAGTAGTATCCTTCATAAAGAGGAATATCCTGACTAGGTTTGGGGTACCAGCTGAGATCATTTGCGATAATGGGTCCCAGTTTATAAGCAAAAGGACTACTGACTTTTGCAAGAGTTGGGGAATCAAAATGATCACATCTACTCCCGTACATCCTCAAGCGAATGGACAAGCTGAATCTTCAAACAAGATAATAGTCAATAACTTAAAGAAGAGGCTTGGAGCCAAGAAAGGAAGATGGGCGGAAGAGTTACCCTTTGTTTTGTGGGCTGATAGGACAACGGTAAAGAATGCAACCGGCCAAACCCCGTTTTCCTTGGTATTTGGGGCGGAAGCAGTGTTTCCAACAGAAATGACGATACCTACTGCAAGATCTGTCCTACAGGATCCTGAACAGAATCCTGAAGTCTTATGTCAAGATTTGGATACTATAGATGAAAAAAGAGACGCAGCAAGACTAAGGATGGCAGCATATCAACAAAGAATATCCAGAGCATATAACAAGAACATAAGGACTAGAAGATTTCGAGTTGGTGATTGGGTGCTAAGAAAGGCTTTTCAAAATACCACTAATCCTGCCGATGGCAAGCTAGCTCCGAAATGGGAAGGACCATATGAAGTCGAGTCAGAAGCAGGGAAAGGAGCATATCGACTCAAGAATATGGAAGGGGATATGCTACCAAGATCCTGGAATGCAATACATTTAAAGCTCTATTTCAAGTAAGAATAGAATTTATTTTCTATCTCGGAATGGTATGTATTCTATTTTAAATATATTTTGTTTATTATCTTGAACCCAATACTGACTTAAGCATCGGAGGGGTGTTAGCCAAACTAACACCCACCTTAGTTTACAATTGTTTTGCAGCATATGTATTCAGGATAGCTCGAAAGATTAGAGGATTGGCCCCCTCTCTCACGTTTAAGGGATCCTGGTCCCTTCAAAGGTTTAAAGGTATTCACCTTTCTCTCGAATTGGGTTTAAACACCTCGCCTGGAGCGCAAGTTATCTAGGTATAGTTCAAGGTAGCGGGACCAGTTCATGTAAAAGTGGCTGACAATTTCGTTACTGTTGGCTATATCCTGGATCCTGAAGGTATATGAGGATTGATCACCCTCTCTCACGAAAGAGTATTTTCATACTCTCTAAGGTTTAAAGGTTTTCACCTTTCTAAGATTTAGAGTTTATACACTCTCGCCTGTAGCGCATGGGAATCAGGGTTTATCCCCAGAATTTCGGGGTTTATCCCCAGGATATTAAGGGTTTATCCCAAGTATGCTAAGGATTCATTTCATGATATCAGGGGTTTTGCCCTGGGGTATCCAGAATTTATTCGAGTTAAGGTGTGAATGCATTTGTGTTTCTGTATTGAACACAGTGGACATACGTTATACTATTCAAAGGATGGATCCAAGTTTATAAGTGTGCACTGGGGACATATTTATGATGCAGGATTGAAATTGATTCTCTAAGAATCTCTGGTATGATCTCTCCTTTTTTGGATAATTTATAGGTTGCATTTCAGTATCCTGATCAGGATATCTCTCAGGATATGTTTATAATATATTCCCAAAAATGTTCAAACAAAACAGTTTTCATAAGTAAAATTTGTATATCAATGACGACAATAATAAAGTCAAAAGATAAGTTATATTATTAACATACCAAAAGATGTGCTCTTAGTTTCACCTCAAAACAAGGCCCATCCACTAAGAGCACTAATAGTTCCTTACCATATTTACCCAACAGTTGAAGGTTTCATCTCAAACCGAGACCCATCCACCTCCAACTGTTGTATTGTTCAAAAAGCATGCAGGAAATGTAAATTGTTCAGGTGCAGAAAAGTAAAGTGCAGAAAAGTAAATTGTTTTGGGATTACAGACCAACATTCAAATTCAAAAAGGTGGGCTCCGGCCTTGGCACGTATATCCATCATCGCCCACCTGAATGCCCTCACACAGTGGCATCTTCTCCAACCTTCTCAGACTTCTCAGCACCAGCATCCTGAGCAGCATCCTCACCAGTATCCATCCCAGCATCCGCTCCAGCATCCTTCTTGTCTCCAGCTTGGATCACCACCTCTGCTGACTTAGAAGACTCACCAGCTTCAGCAGGAAGTGGCACAGCTTTGCCTCCGAGCTCCTTTAGCTTGGCCACCCAGGATTCAACTGGCCAAGATGGACAAACAAGGCCCGTCTCCTTGGCCTCATAGGCCATCTTGATGCGTGCTTGTAGCAGGGAGATGATAGCGGAAGCCTTGATTCCCTCCCGGAAAGAGACCATGGCTTGTTCGTGATCCATTTGAACGGTGGCAAGTTTGAGCTCAGCATCTTGGGTGACCTTCTTCAGCATGCCCTCGTAGTGCCGGGTCTTCGCTTCGGCAATGGCACCTTGGTCAGCAACGGTGCTTTCAAGCTGTTTGATCTTGGCTTCATGGAGTGCAGCAGTACCACAGGCATCATTATACAAGTGGAGCAAATGCTGGAGGCCCTGCACATCAATTTCAGGTATGAGTTAGAATATATTGACCAGGATATCCTGTCAGGATATCCTATTAGGATATACGTGCAGAATATATGTGCAGGATATGCGTCAGGATATTACCTTGTTAAGGAAGGATGTCATTGGCTCTAAGGAATCAGAGAAACTGAGTTCGTCATCGGAGAACCCTTCTGAACCTGGAGCACTGACTTCAAGACCTTTCCTCTTTTTTGCTGTGGAAGCACGAGTCCTTGGATTGGCCTTGGGAGCCGGGAGTGGCTTGGAGCTGGTAGCAGCAGGAGTCTCTTTCTTGACCGTGGCTGGAGTAGGATAGCTGTCAAGTTCGTCGAGATCTAGATAGACTGGAACCTTGCTGGAGTCTGTACATAGGGAGTAAACTTTTCTCCTAAGAATATCAAATAAAAACATGTGTGTACAGGATATCTTGCAGGATCCTTACCAGACATGTTTGCACTTGAAAGAGGGCTTGGAGTTGGTGGAGATGGGTTGAAGCTTCTCTCTGCCTCTGAAAGGAGTCTGATGGCGTCTATTCTTTTTTGAGAATCAGCAAGAGGAGGTGCAATCTTCCTGAAATCAGCTGCATGCACAACAGAAAAAATAAAATTGGTCAGTTCAGGATATAAAGCAGGATAAGAGGTAGGATCATCTTTAAACCCTAAATCCTACCCTTCTTCAACCATTTCATCGGATAATCCGTTCCACCAGGGATTGAGTCCCTTTTTACAAAGAAAAACTTGGATTGCCAACCATCCTCGTTCCTGGTGGCACGAAGTATCAATGGGTCACCGGAAGTAGAATAAAACAGAAATCTACATGATCCATGGCATCTAAGCTTGTAAGCTAGGGGGAGATCATGGACGGAAAGATCAGGAATGTGGTTTCTCTTGATCTGGTCAAGAACAGACAAAACACGCCAGAGCATTGGCATGGTTTGGCTGAAAGAGATTTTTGTGATATTAAAGAATTCGGTGATGAAGTCCGGAAAGGGGAATTGTAGCCCTATGGTAAAAGGGAAAGCACTGAAGCATATCCACTCGCTGGAGACCATATCCGACCGGATTTCTCGGTCAAACGGTCTAAATACGGTTCCTTCCGGGAAGATACCGGAGGATTTTAAGGCCGACAGGTGGGCACTATCGAAGGTACATACTTCCTTCTCCGGTTCTTGGAGAAGGTTCTGTTGGATGAATGTGGGAGCCGAGTCACCTGAACTAGATCTTGTTTGCCTCGGCATTTGGTCACCTGAATTTTTCGCCGGAGAAAGAGGATGAAGATGAGTATAAAAGTTAGAGAGAGAATGTTACCTGTTCCTTGTCGATTATGAATAAAAAAGAGATGAGGATGAGAAGATATAGGGTATGATGAGTAAATATAGGCCGGGTAGTTGAAAACGGTCACATCATTGGTCTTATCTATTAATTACCTCGGTCTTCGTGAAAAATGTAACCGTTAGTGCAGGATAACAAACGGTAACATTTTTGGGGACAATTGTTATGGGTGAAATTCTGAGCCCATATCCTGGAAAATATCTTGATTTATATCTTGATTATATAGTATCTGTTTACATCCGGGATGCTGGTTCAGGATATTGGAAACATCCTGAATGGTATCCTCAGGATTACTAACGGATTATGTGCAGGTACGTGGGTTAGAAGCTAGCAACGTTCACAAGGACTCATTCCGCGAAAGACTCGGTCCAAGTTGTTCAAGGAAAGACGTTAAGCCCGCTTTATTTGGTTCCAAACGGCTATTTATGGAATATTCGGGAGCATCCCATATTTATAGGAATTTTAGTTTCTACTTTGTAACTATAAATAGGTGGGTATACCAGATCGAATAGGACATCACATTTACACTCGCTACACTCCAACACTCACTCTCTAGCAATTTTCACTTTCATACAAAAGCATTGTAACACTTAGCGATCTGGTCTATATCCTGCACTGTATCCTGACGTTTGAAGCAATAAGAAGAACAAGGCAGCTGCGATTGTCAGCTCCCGAGGTTTTATGCCGACGATCTAGATTGATCAAGGGCTTTCCTCGTACATCTCGTGTCATTTACTTTACTTTTTGCTCATAGTTTGATCATAGATACAGCTCAATATCCTGAGCCGTATCCTGAATACTGATTTTCCAAATAACTTAACCGGCATATTTTCAACACACTTTCTAGCACACTACCTCACTTTACTAATTTGATCACTTAATTACCTCGGTAATTTTTGACCAAAACATGACACATTCATACTTCATTCTTATTCAATCATTCAATCATCATACAAAAATCTTTGAACACATGCATCTTAACTATCATTTAAGAATATGCATCAACTTGAAGTTTCATAAACATGCTTAGTAAATTTTCGGCCATGTGATCATACATATAACAATCATAATTTCAAGAACTTTCAAGTTACTTTCGTCATATTTATCATTCAAACTTCACATGCATGATACTTATATCATTTAAATAATCATTCTACAAGAACACTTTTAATCAAAAATCAAAACATACAATCTAACATACACACACATGCTCACGGGTACACACACATACACATATTCATCTCATTTTTAATTATGTAAAAACCATTTGTTGTTTTGTTTAACAGAGTTGTGAGAATTCCAAGTATTCGAGAATCATACTAATCATCATCATCAAGAATAAGACTTTAAAGTAATGAATTTTTTATACCTTTCAAGTATAAAAGTGGAATTATGATGAGATTTTTGATGATAACGAGCTTGTTCCTCTTTGAAATCGCCTTGGACTCACCTTTTGATCTTCAAACCGAATCAAGACTAGCTTGAAATGGCCATGATCTTTATGAAAATAAGTTGAAATTTTGAAAAGTAGGTGTATGGAGATGGGTTCAGCCGTGAGGTTGTGAAGGAAAAAATGTGAATGTTGTTTGATGGTTTTTGAAAAGGATTAGTGGTTTTGAATGATTACATTTTGCATGTTCATGACACTTGTTCAATTCACACAACTCAAGAGAGAGGTGGGCATCCTCATTGCCGCCACCTATCATCCCTCTCACAATACACACATATACATACAATATATACACGTGATGCAGATATAAAGCAGATATTTTACTGACTACCGAGTATTTTATCTGACGTTTCATCGAGTTTTAATGCTTTTAAAAATTATTTTATCAACTTATAAAAATAATCCTACTAAAATATTACTGAATAATATTGTCATTCTAGATTGACTGCGTTATCTACGTTCGCAGTATACACGCGGTATCGCGCAGTATGTGCTTAAATTCGCAATATAAGAATTTTAAGCGCTTTAATTAATTTTTCTTCACGATTATGATTAGAAATATGATTTCAATCATAACGGAATATTTTTATGATTTTAATATTATCCGGGCGGTCACCGACGTTTGTTTCGCATTTTGTTCGTTACGCGATAAGCGTTTATCTTTTCATTGCCAATTGTCTTTCTAATTTAGTTTGGATTTACCAAACTTCTGTTATTATTAAATAATATCATATCTAAAAAAATCTTATTATTATTTAGTCACGACATGTGTCACAACAGAACGGTACTGGCCTAAATTGTCGGCTGTCGTACACCCTAGCACGCACTTAACGAGGCGCTCAACACATAACCAGTGCTAGTACGCATCCTGTCATGTGTTACGCACGTACCGACTCTGGGTTACGCGTCCGATTTCGCATTACGCGCATACCGACGCTGGGTTACGAGTACCGCGTTACGCGGGTTCCTACACTAGCTTAAGAGTCCGATTACGAGTTTCGCTTGTACCGACGCAGTGTTATGCGTCCGATTATACGTTTCACGTGTACTGACGCTTGGGTTACCCATCTGGTTAACTGTTACGCGCATACCGTTGCTGGTTTACGCGTTACGCACGTACGGGCAATGATTACGCATCCAATTCCGCGTTACGCTCGTACTGTCATTGGGTTACCTGCTCGATTACTTGTTACGCACGTACCAGCGCTGAGTTACACCTCCGATTACGCGTTTCGCTCATCCTGACACTGGGTCACGCGTTGGATTACGCATTTCACTCATCCTGGCACTGGGTCACGCGTTGGATTACGCATTTCGCTCGTGCCGCCGCAGGGTTACGCGTCTGATTCTATGTTTAGCGAGTATCAGCCGCTCGGGTTATGCATTTGATTCAATATTACGCGCGTACCGTTGGTTTACGCGTTACGCACGTACATACACTAATTACGCGTCCAATTTTGTGTTACTTTCGTACGGGCGGTGTACGATTTCGTGTTACGCGTATACCAGCGTTGTGTTATCTATTCGATTTCATGTTACACGCATACCATCACCCGTTACGTGTTGAATGCTTGGTTATGCGCTTACCGGTGCTGGGTAATGGCGGGGGACCGGGTGGGGGGAGGCTGGTGGTCGGTTGTTATGCCTCGTTGAATAATTTGAGATGACCTAAAATGACCCGCTGAGTAATTTGCGGTAGCCCAAATTGACCCGTTTGACTAATCTGAGATGACCTGAATTGACCCGTTGACTTCTTTGAGGTGACCAAAATTGACCCATAGACAAGTGATTTTTACCCAAATCAACCCATTCTTTGTAGAATGGATCAACATTGCCACTTGTAATCTTTATATAAAATCATCAATTTGATGTCGATCTTGTATATATAATGCCATAATATATTCTACAACAAGTGATTTGCTACTGCCTCTTTTTCTGTCATAGATTTTACTTATGCTTCTCTATTGCTACTTCTTTTTTATCTCCTCTCTCTCTTATCACACAGGAATTTATAGCTTTTATGTTCTAAAAAGGGGTATGATTGTTTTCTAAATCATGCATTTAAATTTTGTTTGTTATTGTTTGAATTTCAGTTTCAGTTTGGTTGTGTAATTGCTTTAAAAACTTACATGCAGTTCTAGGGTTTTGTGATTATAGGTTGAACTAATTGAGGAGTGTTTCAGTTGTAGTTCAATAATATGTAGGCTTTACTTGCCCCCTTTTCCCACTGTAACCAGTTAATATCCAGAAATTATTCAACATATACAAAGACCATGGCAGGGAATAGTGTTTCCCTGCCATTGGTTGAAATGGGCGACTTCAGCATATACAAAGACCATGGCAGGGAATAGTGTGTTCCCTGCCATTGGTCGAAATGGGCAGCCGGCATTCACCTACTGGACCAACCAGTTTATTATTTTATATCCACTTTAAATTTACGGTTTTGCCCCTGGTTTAAAATTCCGCTTTCTCCCAACTTAAAAATATAATAACCCTTTTGCCAGCAGGTCAAAATTACGATTTTGCCCTTCGTTCAAAAATTACGATCTTACCCACAACTTATTATTTTATACCCGCTTTAAATTTACGGTTTTGCCCCCAGTTTAAAATTACGTCTTCGCTCCCAGTTCAAAATAAAATTATGCTTTTGCCTCCAGCTCAAAATTACGATTTTCCCCTCGGTTCAAAATTACGATTTCACCCTCAGTTTAAAATTACTTTTTTGCCCCCAGCTAAAAATAAAATTATGCTTTTCCCCTACCTAAAAATTACGATTTTACCCTCGGTTCAAAATTATGATTTTCCCCCAATTCAAAATAAAAATGACTTTACACCCAGCTAAACCGAAAATACGATTTCGCCCTCGATAAAAAAATTACGTTTTTACCCTCAGACAAAATTACGTTTTCGCCCCAGTTCAAAATAAAATTGTCCCCCCCCCCCCCCGGCTCAAAATTACGATTTTACACCAGTTTATTATTTTATACCGACTTTAAAATTAGGGGTTTTGCCCCCAGTTTAAAATTACGTCTTTGCCCCCCCCCCAGTTCAAAATAAAATTATGCTTTTGTATAGGGGCGGACCTTATGTTGTCTGAGCCGTAGCACGGGCTACGGCTCAAGCTTTTATCGATAGTGTAATTTTTTTTTCGGTTTTTATACCAAGGATACCCCTGAACAACTACGAGGACACCCCTAAAAAAGAGTCTGTAAGCCCAAATCAATTGAAAATAATAAGCTCAAATCCCAATTGCCCAATATGTTAGCCCAAATCAATTGAAGATTGTAAATAATAAGCCCAATTGCCCAATATGTTAGCCCAAAATAATAAAAGATTGTAAATAATTGTCCAATTGCCTTGAAGTTTTAATGCCCGGCACGACACAACTACGAGGATACCAATCAATTGAAAATAATAAGCCCAAATCCCAATTGCCCATTTCGTCACACTATAAGTGATGGTGATAAATTTGCAAACTTGAATAGAATAAGTGATCTAGCGCGTGTTATGGTTGAAACGGGAACGCATAGTTCTTTTCCTTTCAGTTTATCGGGTAGTGAAACTAGCTTTGCTTTTACCGGTTGCAACCACAACCGTTGAAAGATGTTTTTCGAAATTGAAGTTTGTCAAGACGAATTTACGCAATCGAATGGGCCCGGAATTTTTGAACAATGCTATGGTTTGTGAGGTCTAAAATGATTTTTTACGTGACGTAAAAGACGACGATGTGATGGAACAATTTCAAGCTATGAAAAAAAGAAGAGGACAAATCTATTAGATATTTGTTTTATTTTATTTATTTATTGTCGTTTTTTAATATTGTACGATTGCACGGTGAAAAAAAAAAAATTAGGATACCCCTGAGTTAATGTTCTAGTTCCGCCACTGCTTTTGTCCCCAGCTAAAATTTACGATTTTCCCCTCAGTTAAAAATTATGATATCACCCTCATTTCAAAATTACGTTTTTTGCCCCAGTGCAAAATAAAAATATGGTTTTCCCTTGGCTAAAAATTAGGATTTTACCATTGGGAAAAAAATTTGATTTTTCTCCCAAGTAAAAATAAAAATATGACTTTGCCCCGAGCTAAAAATCGTGTCAAGGAGCTGTCTAACACTCTTTTTACTTTTTCTTTCTAGCAAAACTAAAAATCGCCCCGCAACGCGGGCAGGCATCACCTAGTTAACTACATATGTAATCACGCAAGTCAGTTTATGTTTACAATACTTGGCAATTCGGAAGTGCTCCCAGTCTTTCGATCATATACTTGAACAGACACATCAAAAGTCGTTAGAACCCCAAAATGCATAAAAAAACCCACATATAAAACCTAGTTACTTTACAACTAATTATAAACAACCTAATCAAGCCCAACTGCAAATGCAAAGATATGAAAATTCGTTTACCTTCTTTCCTTGATGAACGCTGGTCTGGTGTTGGTAAAACAAAAAGAAGGGATTGCAATTACAGACCACCATCATCATCATCATACACAGGGCTAATACCATACTCCCTTACAATTGCAATTTGCATAATCTGGGCCAAGCGTAGTAGGGGTGTAGATGGTAATGACTTGGGGAGACATTAGAAGCAGAGAGATCCCCACCAATGATGTGCTTCCATGACTTGTAATAACCCAAAGCATCTTCTTTCTGCTTTCCACCACCACCATCATCATCATCATACACAGGGCTAATACCATACTCCCTTACATTTGCATAATCTGGGCCTTGACCACCATAGCTAATACCTAACAAACTCACATAATGTTTTACACTAAAGTTAATGCGAACTTTATCACCATCTTCAAACTCATTTTTCCCAAACATCCAATGGCTTAACCATACTACAACTACTTCATCACCATCTTCAAACGCATCATCTTCTGGAACAAGATACATAATAGGCTGGTATGTCCAGGAGGAGTTCTTTGTCACATTCCTAATTTCAATTCTTGAAGGACCAGCTTCCTTCATGCTTGAAACTGTATGCACAATGCATACATTTAGCCCTTTAATCTTACCATTTTCAGGAGATGATTGCAAGGTAAATAATGACCCACTGCTTCTATGAGTGAACCACTTTGGAACCTCTTGCCCTTGAAGATATGTGCTGAATATTCCATGTTCATAAAGCATCTGAGTGTCACATCAAAGTTTTATTAGCTTTTAAATGCATATTAAAAGGTTAAAATTAAAGATATATAAAGAGACATCCACCTGTGATGGAAGTATTCTTCCGGTCAAATGGTACATTCTAAAATAATCGGCCTTCAAAAACCGGCAGTGGTTTAAATATGCTATATTAATCCAACCCAAACTGCATAATACCTCTTCATCAATTTCTGATAAAGCTTGTATTTTGAATATGTGCTGGATCTCAGTCAGCGTAAAACTTTTCTCATACATAACTACAGGTAAAGCTGACTTTTCTGGATGAAATTTTATTTTCTCCAATGAGGTGCAAAAGTTTACATCCAACAGCTTTAATTGGATTGGAGCACACAAGACTGTTTTCAGGTTCCAACAACTAGTAAAACTGAGTATCTCCAGCCTAGTAAGGCTTCTCACACAATCGGGCATGGAATCCATTGGATTTCCATTCAAAAACAACTTCTTCAACATTGGAAGGTTACTAAAATCCATAGGAAATGATTCATTATACAAATTACAATTTATAAGATACAACGCTACTAGTGATCTTGGTAAAGAACTCGCAAAGGACTCCGGAGTTCTTGGTACCATGGTAGAGGAAGAAGACCCATGAGACTTCATGTTAACATTGTTAGCCTTTAGAACTTCAAGTGATTCCATATCCTTAAATATTTCAACTGGAAATTCACCAAGATTTGAACAACCATCTATTAGAAGTTGAGTAAGGTTCTTTAGCTTTCCTATGTTTCTTGGAAGTTCCTTCAACTTATTGCATTCACTCAAATCAAGGATTTCAAGTTTTTGGCAACAAGTGCCAATTGACTCACAGACCTCAATGAGACTTGTGCATCTAGCGAGTGTCAACCTTTCAAGTAGAGGGAGCCCAGAGAAGTGACCCACTCTAACAAGCTCATGACAATTACTCAGATTAAGAAACTTCAGTGACCTGAGCAGCTATTTAATTAACAAATAAACAAAATTAAGATGCATGTTAGTGTTGCAAAGATACTTAAACAAGATAACTAGAAGCTTGAGATTTTAGTACCTTGGGCTTCTTCCAAAGCTGTTGTAGTTTGCTATTAGACAAGTCAAGAGCTATCAAATTCTCCATTTGTAAGTCTGAAGGAATATAACTCAAAGGGAATCCATGCATGCATAACCATCTTATACCATGAGGAAAATTCTTGTAGGATCCACTGAGTTGTACATAGTTCAGTTGGAGTAGTTTTAAGTTACGCATTTCACTTAAAGCAAGTGTCTCAAAGTCGCCTTTTGTTTTACGAGATGAGGAACACATTCCCGAAACCCAACCAAATAACCACCAAAGACAACTGAATGATGGATATGATCTAAATCCAAACATTTGCATATTGGCACTACTTGGTTCTTTCCATATTTCATTCTCAAATGTTCTCATGTCAAGAACCAGTCCTTGAGTTATGGTTGTTCCCTAAGAAATAACAAATGGTTAAGAAAGTTGTCTATACATGATACAAATTAATCAAAGTACACAGAAAAGGTATACATGATTACCTGTCTATTTTGCAACACATCCAAACACTCCTCATGGTGCCATAATATACTACGCTTCCATGGCTTCTTAAGTGATTCTTGATGAACTATATCTCTCCCCATGTCTTGAAGAAGTTGATGCATTGCCAGTTTATCAGATGATTCTACAGTGAGAAGACATCTGTTGATAAGAATCTTTATACCAGAAGATTTCCCTATATCACAAGCTTTTAGTATGTCTTCAGTGAACTTTCTATCTTCGCCAACGAATAAACAAGCAATGTATTTAAACAGTTCCTTGTCTTTTTCAGATGGCAAAGTATCATAACTAATTTTCAGGACCTTTTTAATATCTGGATTAATTTCTTTCCCCAGTGATTCTAAGATATCCTCCCATGTAGCGTCTTCACTACGGAAAGAACTGCCCAAAACTTTAAGAGCCAATGGATGCCCTTGACAATATTTAACGACCTTTATTGACTGCTTTTTGCCACCTTTGTAGGGTTCATTGCATCCAAAGGCATGCCAACTTAAAAGCCGAAGAGATTCCACATCATTTAAGCCTTGCAGGCGGTGCTTTGTATGCTTTGGTGGAACTTGCGTTTGAAACAGCCTACATTTTTCTGTTAACGATTCGTCCTTAGATGTTATTATGATTTTGCTTCCCTGATGAAGACCTTTTGTCCCAATTAACACATCCAACTGCTCAAACTTACTTATACCATCAAGAACAAGAAGAGTTCTACTCGTAAAAAGTGATTTCTCAATCTTCAAGGTGGCTGCGTTAACATTGTCGATGTCCATCCAACTTCTCGCTTGAATATCTTTAAGGAGCTGTTTTTGTAAATCAAGCAATCCATTCGGCTGTGTACACCTCCTTTCGATGTCTTCAAGAAAGCAGCTTCTTTCAAATTCGTGATAGTGCAACTGAAAGACATAGTTTGCTAAATATGTCTTTCCGATCCCAGGCATACCCCATATTGTGAGAAATTCAGCTCTTTGCCCAGATCCATCTTTCAAGAATGAAATGATGTCTCTAACCGAGCACTTCATCCCAATTAGTTTCGGGATCTCACTTCTTTTGTGCAGATCTAGTCTGCTACTTATCTCTTTAACTATTTTTTCAATAAGTTTGGTCTCTCGCCTGGAACCAATCCCACGTAATTACATAAAAAAAATGATGAACAAAAGACGAAAAAGGAAGTGGTTAATTACCTGCCATTTGCTTCTACACCTTTTAAATCAGCAACTCGTGTAAGTGCTTTCTCCCATTGTTTTATTCTCTGAGCCCACTGACTTCTTTTCTCTTCATCTGACTCTGACTCCATCCTCTCTTTATGCTCTGCCATTGCTTCTCCGAAGCTGTTTCGTTGCTTCCTGACATCGGAAGGGTTGACATGATAGAAGATGGGGTAAACGATATGATTGGGTTGCTCCATGATGAGTGCCAGCTCTTCAAGGCACCATGTCGAAGAAGCATAATTCTTGGACAACACGATAATAGAAGAGTGAGATGCCTTAATCGCATTCTCCAGTTTCGGTTTTAGAAACTCTCCGATTCGAATCTCAGAATCATCGAAGAAGGTGTCGATGGTGGCTTCACGCAGTGCTTTGAGGAGATGATCGGTGAAATTAAAACGAGTATCCTCTCCTCTAAAGCTTAAAAATACATCATAATCGTAGGTTGTAGTAGAAGAAGAAGAAGATTGTTCTGTAATTTCAGTAAGAACAACCATCGTGAGTAATGAAAATGGAGTGTGACGCAAAATTGATACTGGTTTGTAATGTAATTTAATAGTGAAAATGAAGTGTGAAGCAAATGGTTGGTTGGTATTTGATGATCGGAGATAAGGTTGACTCAAAAGTCGTCATATACATTATTTCTTGAAAAGTTCCCTTTCTTCGATATTTTAAGACTAAATTACGATTTTGGTCACGTGGTTATATCACTTTTACACTTTTAGCCCAAAGAGAATCTTTTAACATTTGGCCCCAACATCCTTTTTGGGCTAAAAGGATAAAAGTGATAACCACAGGGGCCAAAATCGTAACTTACTCAAATTTTAATTATAAGACTATACCAAGGGGCTTGAAAAGGGACCTTATGCATCATGTGGACGTCACGTCAAGTCACGTCACGTACGTCAGAAAAGTGACGTGATGCGAAAAAAGAAGAAGTGGAGTGAAGCGTGAAAGGGTGGCATTATTCGACACGTGACATATACTTTTTATTATTATTATTTTGTATTTAGAAATTCTCTGTGGTTTGGGTCATTTGCCAGTTTAGTCCAAATGTTTGAAACGTTGCCATTTTAGTCAACTGCGTTAACTTCATCCATTTTTTCTATTAACTAGAAGGGTGTTTCGGTCATTTAATATGTAATTCTGTTAACTAGAAGGACAATTCGACCATATAAAATGACCGAATTGCTCTTCTAACTAACAGAATAAATGGATAAAGTTAACCAAGTGGACTAAAATGACAACGTTTGAAACTATTTGGAATAAAATGGCAACGTTTCAAACCTTTGGACTAAACTGACAAAATGGCCCGAACCACAGAGACTAAAATAACATTTAACTCTATAATATTATATAAAATCAATTTAATGTAATAAATAATATTAATACTAACTAAATAAATAACACTAATTAAAAAATGGGAAATTGGTTTTTAATAAACCAACCTTTGCCCCATTGGTAAATAATAATCCTACCTACAGAATTGGTAATTAATAATCCTACGTTTCAATATGTTGGTACTCAATGGACATCCGTTAGTTTTTTTTAACTGAAGTTAGTTTTTAAGTTGTATTTATTACAGAAACAGTCCCTGTAGTTATAATTTACTAGTTTTAACTTTTATTTATTACACAAACAGTCCCTGTAGTTATAAAAAAAATCATAAAAATAAAAAAAAATCTAAAAAATAAAAAAAATTCAAAAAAATAAAAAAAAATCAAAAAAAATTCTAAAAAATCAAAAAAATCATAAAAATTCAAAAAAAATAAAAAAAACTCTAAAAAATCATAAAAATTCTAAAAAACATAAAAAAATCATAAAAAACCGTTTCGACCCGGACCGTTTCGACCCGGACCGTTTCGACCCGTACCGTTTCGACCCGTACCGTTTCGACCCGTACAGTTTCGACCCGTACCGTTTCGACGCGTACCGTTTTCGACCCGAACCGTTTTCGACCCGGACCGTTTCGACCCGGCGGTGCGGTGGTGGTGGTGGTGGTGGTGGCGGTGCGGTGGTGGTGGCGGTGCTGTGGTGGTGGTGGTGGTGGTGGTGGCGGTGCTGTGGTGGTGGTGGTGGCGGTGCTGTGGTGGTGTTGGTGGTGGTGGTGGCGGTGCGGTGGTGGTGGTGGTGGTGGCGGCGGTGCTGTGGTGGTGGTGGTGGTGGTGGCGCAAACCTCAGGGGCCATTTTGGCTATTAACTCATAGTTAAAACTAGTAAATTATAACTACAGGGACTGTTTGTGTAATAAATAAAACTTAAAAACTAACTTCAGTTAAAAAAAACTAACGGAGGTCCATTGAGTACCAACATATTGAAACGTAGGATTATTAATTACCAATTCTGTAGGTAGGATTATTATTTACCAACTGGTTAAAGGTTGGTTTATTAAATACCAATTTCCCTTAAAAAAAACATTACATGTTTAAAAAATAAAAAAATAAAAAAATAACGGAAAGTAAAAAATAAAAAAAACTAAACTAAGACCGTGGGGTATGGTGGGCGGGGGTTTGGGACATGGGTTGACATGTGGAGTTCGAGCCCCCCCCCCCCCCGGGCTGGTGAGTGACGTGTCCGTGGGGTATGGCGGGGCGTGGCTAGCCCCCGTGGCTTGGCAGGTTTATTAAAATAAAATTAAAAAAAAAAACCTAAAATTAAAAAATGCACACAACATTTAAAAAAAAGCAAGGTTGGAGAACTCGCTAGTCGCTAGTCGGCCGGTGAGGTGGGGACTAGCGACTACTCGGGATTAATCGGATCGGAACTTTATATGTAAATTTAATTATTTTTATAAATATGTATGTATATACTCACATATCCATATCAATATAATACTTAAAAAGGTAAAAGTAATTCAAAATACAAACTAAACTTACATATAAGTCATAACATAACAAGTCCCAATACTTAAAATTCAAACATTAACAAATAGCTCAAATGTAATCGTCATCCCCGTAGTGTTCAATGATTTCGACACCATCCGACTCGTATTCAATCTCCTCATCTACTTCATCCTCTTTCTCCGACTCAAATTCTTCATCATATTAGGGTAAGGGATAAGGAAAATGGGCTAAAGTTGTAATCTTGGGCCTATTTTGTAAGGATTTCAAATGGGCCGACTAGGGCGACTTGGGCCGACTAGGGCGGCTTTGACCGACTAGCGATTTTTTGACTGATTAGTGAAAAATTACTCAGTAGGAGGCCGACTAGCGACTAGTCGGCGATTAATCGCCGAGTAATCGCGATTTTTGCAACACTGAAAAAAAGCCTAAAATTTTATTAAATTCCTTAAAATTACAAAATTCTACAAAAAAAGGATTACAAAATAAAAAAAACCTAGAGCGTTAAGTAGATTTCGAAAAGGGTGAGATTGTCGAACGGCTTCCGCTCCTTGTCCCGGAACTCGATGTTGGCCACCGCCACCCGGTCTTCGTGACTTATCTCACCGCCCAGGACGCTGTCGTGGTAGGCTTTAAAACGATCGAGCTTCGGTCGTAGCTCGCGCCATTTGTGTTGGCACGCGTTTAAATTGTGCCGGTCGTTTCCCACGTTATGCCGGTAACTAGCAAAAGCTTCCGGCCAGTAACGGGTCTCACCGGGTTGGCGACCCTTCATCGCGTCAACGACGCTCGTGACAAGAGCTAGCTCTTCCTCGTGTGTCCAAGAGGCCATCGATCTAGTGTGTGTGGGTAGCGGGTTCGATCAAGTGTGTTTGGGTTGGGGTAGCCGTGGACAGCCGGTGGTGTTGGGGGTTATATAGCGATGTGGACAGTTGGGTGGGTGAACCACTTGGCTTGGCCAAAAGGTTATATTTTGAAATTTAAATGTAGCCCGCTATGATCTAGACAACAAGCGAATAGGAGCCGGCCACGTAGAACCGCTAGGCATGCCCAACGCCCGGTCTTAAACTCCCGCCCAAGGGGCCACGCCCAAACCCAAGCCCACCCGGGGTGGTGGCTTGGGCGTTTTCAGCCAACCCACGCCCCATACCCCACAGTCTAAGTAAGATATTTTGTCAAGATTAGTGAGTGCACTAATGTCTATTACCTCCGTCAATCGTTTAACGTAGCGGGAAATGGAACAAGATGAGACTTTAACGAATGAAGTTTCGGTTTTAGAAACTCTCTGATTCGAATTTCAGAGTCATCGAAGAAAGTGTCAATGGTGGCTTCCTGCAGTGCTTTGAGGAGATGATCGGTGAAATTAGAACGAGTATCCTCACCTCTAAAGCTTAAAAATACATCATAATCGTAGGTAGTAGTAGTAGAAGAAGAAGAAGAAGATTGTTCTCTAATTTCAGTAAGAACAACCATCGCGGGTAATCAAAATCGAGTGTGAAGCAAATTCTTTGGTTGATTAGTATTAGATGATCGGAGATGAGGTTGACTTGTTGACCGAATTAGACAATACTTGTCTTCTATGTCATTTCTTGGAAATTTTTTTCTTTAATGTTTTTTATTATAACACCTCCTTTAGTTGTTGATTCAACTTTAGGATATTGTGGTTTAATTCTTTAACGTATAAATAAAATGTTTACTTAGACCATGCGTAATGGGTGTGATTTTTTTTTAAAAAACCCCAATAACGCCGGATCTCGCCCCATCCCCATCCCCACCCCCATGGCGTGTTTGGGCGTGTTTTTTCAAACACCCCCCAGCGTTTTTTAAATCACGCCAAACATAAAATGATTTGGCCAATCACATGCATTCTTTCCTATGCTTGCCCAATACCATTTTTTGGATGTTCTTTTTTATTTAATTGTTTAACACCCATTTTTAATATAATGCCCACATCCTCACTACACCCATTTTAGAAAAACGCCCAATAATGGCCATTGCTGACTGTACTGCCACATGGCGGAAAACACTTCCTTTTAAGTTTCATTTCCCTTATTTTCTTAGAAATTTCCTTCTTTGATTTTTTTTTATCATAACACCTCCTTTTAAGTTTCATTTCCCTTATTAGTTGTTGATTCAACAACTTTAGGATATTGTGGTTTAATTCTTTAACGTATATAAAAATAAAAATAAAATGTCTACTTAGTGAAATACCTTACTTTCCACAGCTTTACGATGGGTTTTCTTGATATTTTCTATTACAATATATTATATCTTTATAGATCATTTAAATGAAAATTAGTTTTCAAAAATACGCTATCATCAATCAGACAACAACAGATTTTTTTAGAAATTTTCTTGGAAAACTTCCTTCTTTGATGTTTTATTATAAAACCTCCTTTAAGTTTCATTTCCCTATATTCTTGGAAATTTCCTTCTTTGATATTTTTTATTATAACACCTCCTTAAGTTTCATTTCTCTTATTTTCTTGGAAATTTCCTTCTTTGATGTTTTTTTTATCATAACACCTCCTTTTAAGTTTCATTTACCTTATTAGTTGTTGATTCAATTTTAGGATATTGTGGTTTAATTCTTTAACGTATATAAAAATAAAATGTTTACTTAGTGAAATACCTTACTTTCCACAGCTTTACGATGGGTTTTCTTGATATTTTCTGTTACAATATATTATATCTTTAAAGATCATTTAAATGAAAATTAGTTTTCAAAAATACGCTATCATCAACCAGACAACAACAGATTTTTTTAGAAATTTTCTTGGAAAACTAACTTCTTTGATGTTTTTTTTATTATCACACCTCCTTTAAGTTTCATTTCCCTTATTTTCTTGGAAATTTCCTTCTTTGATTTTTTTTTTATCAGAATACATCCTTTTAAGTTTCATTTCCCTTATTAGACCATGCGTAGTGAGCGTGATTTTTTTTAAAAAGCCCCCAATAACACCGGATCTCGCCCCATCCCCACCCTCATGGGCATGTTTTTTCACCCCCCCCCCCCCCCGGCATTTTTTTTAAATCAGGCCAAACATGAAATGGTTTGGCCAATCACATGCATTCTTTCCTATGCTTGTCCAATACCATTTTTTGGATGTATTTTTTATTTAATTGTTTAACACCCCTTTTTAATATAATGCTCACATCCCCACTACACCCATTTTAGAAAAAACGCCCAATAATGCCTCTTGCTGACTGTACTGCCACATGGCCGAAAACGCCCAAGGAAAGGGGCTTTATTCACCCAAACCACTGCACATGGTCTTGGTTATTGATTCAACTTTAGGATACTGTGGTTTAATTCTTTAACGTATATAACAATAAAAATAAAATGTTTATTTAGTGAAATACCTTACTTTCCACAGCTTTATGATGGGTTTTCTTGATATTTTCTGGTACAATATATTTTATATTTATAGATCATTTAAATGAAAGTTAGTTTTCAAAAATACTCTAACATCAACCAGACAACAACAATTTTGTTTTAGAAATTTTCTTGGAAAACTTCCTTCATAATAAAACAGTAGTTTGGAAATTCTTAATTTTATATTACACCTCAACTTTGTTCAACTTATTTTAACAAGATTTAAAGTAATTTGATAATTTTATATTAACGATGCACTTTATTATAAAGAATGATTTTGTAAAAATGACACAAACAAATAATTACTCGCCAACGCGGCTCGCCTAAATGGCAGAGTCATAGAAGCACACGGCTTGCCTAAATGGTAGAGTCATAGAAGCACATGCTATTCTAGGTTCAAATCTAGACAAAAGATAATAATTTAGGATTGTTGGTGTAATTATTAGACCACACGGTGTGGGCGTGGAAGTGTGACGTTTATGCCCTTCCATGCCGCACACACCAACCGAACCCCGCGTTGTTGACGGCATTGTGGACGGGGCTTGAGAGTTCCCACCGGCGTTGATTTTAAATAAGCGTTGACGTGGCGTGCTCTGATTGGGCGTAGTTACTACTAGCCATTAGACCCCAACAACATAATTTAAAAAAATTATTTAAAAAAAAATAATTCACCCCATCGATATAAAAAACTCACCGTTTTCACATCACTCTCTTCTACCCAACTCCTTCTCAACCTTCATTGTTATAAAATCTCTTAACTTTAAAAAACATAATGCATCCACACAACCGCTTTGGCCAGCATCCAAAAAGAAAATCTACGTGTTCAACAACATCCAATAAGAAAGAAACACTAAAAAAATAAAGACTTTTAGCCTTTACGAAGAAAAGCAAAACCAAACGGATATGAAATACTTGTTATGAGATCACCTTAAAAGCGAAGAGCGGGAAACTAGGGCTAGCAATAGGTAACCTTTAGGTAACCTGCTAAGACATGATAAAAGAAAAGTACACCATGTGATTTTTTGCGTTTTTTAAAAATAATCAAAATTTGAAAGTTAGGATCCATTATTTCTTCTTCTAGGTGCATAAAATATACATCTGTCTTAGGGACATTGGATATAAAGTAGTTAAACGAGTTGTATTCATGTTTAAAATTTTTGTTGTTCGCGTTATCAGATACCTGTTAAACCTGATAAGACACGATTTGCCAGCCCTATAGGAAAGGTATATGAAACTAAAAAAAAGAAATCACGTATAAATATCGTACCTAGTTTCGGTTATTTTAGATTATGTTTGTATGTTTCATTTTTTAACTTTAAATTATGTAATCGTTTTTTTTACTAATGTAATCTTTTTTTTGTTTAAATTTTGTAAGTGTTTTTATTATTGGTAATTATTATATTAGTAATAATGCTATTTTTATAAAAATTAATAGATGATATATAATTATTAAATAAAAATAATAAAAAATATGTGTCACGTGTCGAATAACGCCCATTCCCACACCCCCTTTTTTTTTTCCACCACGCCACTATTCTAACGCGCGCTGACGTGACGTCCACATGTCGAATAACGTCTATTCTTTAAGCCCTTCCACACTGTGTGGTCTTATGCTACTTAAGTTGTTGTATCGCATTGTTAAACCATACGATGTGGGCGTGGTGGAGCGGCGTTGTTGCCTTTCCACGCTGCACACACCACACTGGGCCCGGCGTTGTCATGTGGGCTTGAGATTTCCCACCGGCGTTGAGAGTAAAAATGTGTCGATATTGTGTGGTTTGATTGGGATCCCTACTAGCCGTTTGACCCCAACATCATTATTTAAAAAAAAGAGATTTTTCTTTTAAAAATTTATTTGACCTTCTCTAATAACGATGCGCACTTATTAGCGTACGGTCATCTTCTTGCCAACCTACCTTTTAGGTATCCACAACAGCCACTCACTCCTCTATCACAAACTCCACCTACACCCGAATCCGTACCAGAAACCCTACCTACACCACCCGAATCCTCTACGCGAAGAAAACAAAACCACAAAAAAAACCGAGTCCGAAAAGGAAAAAGCAAAAGAAGATCGTCGTGTACATCCGTGGACAAACGATGAAGAGTTGGTGTTGACCAAATCGTGGCTTTCGATTTCAGAGAATTCGGTTATAGGTATATTTTATTTTTTTTATTGTAAAAAACATTCAATTTTTGGTTATATAAATATATGTGTATATATATATATATATATAATATGTAAATGTATATTTTTTGATAGGTATCAACCAATGTAGTGACGATTTTTGGAACTGAATTAACGATCTTTTTCACAAAACTTTGGGATGTATCGAAAAAAATGATAGTCTCTCGTGTAAGTGGCGTGAAATAAACACCGCCATGACCGCCTTCACGACCACTACAACAACCTAAAGAACAACCCAAAAAGTGGCGAAACGGACACCGACTTGTTGACGCGTGCGATATCCTTGTATTTGGAAGGCAAAAAAGGGCCACCTTTAAATACATTCATTGTTGGCATGTTGCGAAAAACTCGCCAAAATGGGCACCAGTACCTTTAGCGGGACAATCGTTAGGCTTGTAAATGAACTGAACGAACACGAACGAGGCATGTTCATGTTCGTTCATTTACCTCTAACCGAATAAACGATCGGACATGAACATTTAAATGAATGGATTTTCTTGTTCGTCTTCGTTCGTTAAGAATCGCTAAAAGTATAAACGAACGGTTCACGAACAAAAACGCACACAAACATACATAATTGAACATAACAAATCATAACGAACATAATTGAACAAGGCTTTGAATTGTATAGCAATAGTAGAGGAGAAGAAGAACCTAAATATAGGTAAACCTTAATTCACGTTTCATATGATAGAAAAGATTGCTTTTAAATTGGAAAATATAAATCAAATATATTAATACCATATAAAAGAAAGTTTTGTCACGTTTCATATGATAGAAAAGATTGCTTTTAAATTGGAAAATATAAATCAAATATAATAATACCATATAAAAGAAAGTTTTGAAATCGGAAAGTCATAGCTAGTTATGGGATGATAAAGAAAATTAAATAGATTTTTAAATTTAATTAGTAATACATGAACAAAAGAATTTAAATGAACGGACATAAATGAGCGTAAATGAACGAACATAAACGATCGTTCATGAACGTAAATGAACAAACGGGACATTGTTCATGTTCGTTCGTTTATTTAAATGAACAAAAAAAATTGTCCATGTTCGTTCATTTATTAAATAAATGAACATGAACAAATTTCCTACCAAACGATTTATGAACGGTTCACTGAACGTTCGGTTCGTTTACAAGCCTAACAATCGTCCTCCAAAATGTCCAAAAGTTGTTCCTCCACTAGTCGCTCGGATGCTCGCACCGACTTTGAAATCAACCTAAGAGACGATGATTTGAAGCCGAACGACCACTGGGAAGAGATAAATAAAAAAAGCGGGCCCAAAAATCATCTACTACGAGTGATGAAAAAAACCCCGCTTTGGCCGTGAAGGGGTATGGTCCTAAATCCTGCGCCGACCATACGAGTCAACCTCAGGTTGCGCGCGAGACCATACCCACATTAAACTGAATTGATAACTTCCCCGACCTCGTGCCGGCTAAACAGGTGTGTTCCGTGTCGCGCGCAAGGTCAAGACCAAGACGAGATCAGTTTTGACACTTAGCTCCGATGGCAAAGGACCTGTCTTCCTTGGCCCTACGCCATTTGGCTGTGTACACCTCCTTTCGATGTCTTCAAGAAAGCAGCTTGTTTCAAAGTCGAGATAGTGCAACTGAAAGACATAGTTTGCTATATATGTCTTTCCAATCCCAGCCATACCCCATATTGTGAGAATTTCAGCTCTTTGCCCAGATCCATCTTTCAAGAATGAAGTGATGTTTTTAACCGACCACTCCATCCCAAAAAGTTTCGGGATCTCACTCCTTTTGTGCAGATCTAGTCTGCTACTTATCTCTTTAACTATTTCTTCAATAAGTATGGTCTCTGCCCTGGAACCAATCTCAATCTCAAGTAATTACATAAACAAAATGATGAACAAATAATGACCAATTCCAAATCATATTCACATATTGGTATATAATAAGACGAAAACCGAAGTGGTTAATTACCTGCCATTTGCTTCTACACCTTTTAAATCAGCAACTCGTGTAAGTGCTTTCTCCCATTGTTTTATTCTCTGAGCCCACTGACTTCTTTTCTCTTCATCAGACTCTGACTCCATCCTCTGTTTATGCTCTACCATTGCGTCTCCAAAGCTGTTTCGTTGCTTCCTGACATCGGAAGGGTTGACATGATAGAAGATGGGGTAAACAATATGATTGGGTTGCTCCATGATGAGTACCAGTTCATCAAGGCACCATGTCGAAGAAGCATAATTCTTGGACAACACGATGATAGAAGAGTGAGATGCCTTAATCGCATTCTCCAGTTTCGGTTTTAGAAACTCTCCGATTCGAATCTCTGAATCATCGAAAAAGGTGTCAATGGTGGCTTCCTGCAGTGCTTTGAGGAGATGATCGGTGAAATTAAAACGAGTATCCTCGCCTCTAAAGCTTAAAAATACATCATAATCGTAGGTGGTAGTAGAAGAAGAAGAAGAAGATTGTTCTGTAATTTCAGTAAGAACAACCATCGTGAGTAATCAAAATGGAGTGTGAAGCAAATTCATTGGGTGATTGGTATTAGATGATCGGAGATGAGGTTGACTTGTTAACCGAATAAGACAATAGTAGTCTTCTATTTCATTTCTTGAAAATTTCCTTCTTTGATGTTTTTTATTATTACACCTTCTTTAAGTTTCATGTCGAATAACGTCTATTCTTTAAGTCATTCCACACTGTGTGGTCTTATGCTACTTAAGTTGTTGTATCGCTTTGTTACACCACACGGTGTGGGCGTGGTGGAGCGGCGTTGTTGCCTTTCCACGCCGCACACACCACACAGGCCCGACATTGTCATGTGGGCTTGAGATTTCCCACCGGCGTTGAGAAATTACACACACACACACACACACATATATATATATATTATACTAAGTGCTGGCTTGTCTAATACTGCATCTCCCGCTCGTCATACTTCCAGACGATATATATATATATATATATATTATACTAAGTGCTAGCTTGTCTAATACTGCATCTCCCGCTCGTCATACTTCTAGACGAGTTTCTCTCCTATCTGACGGATCCTATTTCCTTCTTCAACTAACTCTTCGCCATACTGGCGAAGTTCTTGCACATTTTCTTGGCTCATGGGTGATAATGGTGCTGGTACTGGGTCAGGGTAACATGGTATGGGTTCTCCGTAAGGGTATGGGTTGTTTAGTACATCCTGAATATACCTGTCGTCGTTCCACCATGGGTCTAAAGGGTTCAGGTCGGTATACTGTGCTATAGGGTTTGGTGCGGGAATTCTAGGGATCTCATTGGTATCGAATGCTGGGATTGGGAATTCGTCCTCCTGGTTGGGTTCTAACTCCATTTGTTGGTTGGGGAATAAGGGTAGAAGTTGTGGTTCAACTAATTGGTTCAAATTAGGGTCTGTTGTTGTAGTTGCTAACATATGGAAATCAGCTAATTGCCTATCAAGTTCCTCATCCCATAATGGTTTATTAGCTTCCTGGGTTTGTGCATTCATTTCACTATTTGCTTTTGCTATTGCTCTCAGTTGTTGTAGTTTTTTCATTCTTTTCCTCCTTTCATGCGCTCCTCTACTAAACCAACCTCTCTTTTTAGGAGGCAATGGTTCCTCAGATTGTGCCTTAAAGATAAAGATTCCTTCCTCAGAATTAGCAGAGTATTCTGAGGTTGGCTGAGATGAGGTTCCTTCATTCTTTGGGGAACTAGGTAATTGACGGTAAGCGTCGAAGGTACCTTGCTCACTCATACTGTAAACTAACAAATTGTCAAATAACACAAAATAATAATATACATATTTACACGGAATTACATAAGTTATTTCCTAACACATTAGGTTAAAATTTAGGTATTAACAGAACACCTAAATGGCTTAAACCAGTGGCATTGGCTCTGATACCACCTTCTGTCGAAGCCCCCGACCCCTACCCCGGGAGTGGAAGCCGCGAGCCAGTCAAGTGGTATCGGTGTTTATTAATTTGGCAGCGGAATTTAAACATCAGGACCGTAGTTAGGAAATAGTTTTAGAGTTTAAAAACATCAAACTTTTATAATAAATAAATGGGATAAAAACCCAAGTTTCATTCACAATACATTTATAGGGATAAACCCTAATTATTGAAAACATAATCTCCTTTTTATTTAGGTAACTTTTATAGCCACTTCTTTAAGCCTTCAGTGCTCTCCAGCTGGCTTCTATTAGCTTCACATTAAGTTACCTGAAACGCGTTTTAAAAAGATTTTATCAGCAAGAAATACTGGCGAGTGCATCCCAGTTTAATCAAAACAGCTTTTATAACTTTACAGTATTGAGAGCGATTACAATGTTTATATCTACCAATATACTCATTCAGTATTTGTCATGTTCACAGTTCCAGGACTGTGGTCATGTTACTCAATGGCTAACTCGCCGTCCAATAGTAACGGATTACAAGTAGTGTACACAAAACCCCACATACCGGCAGCAATTGTAGAATACATAGACTCAATCACTGTTAAGTATAATTGAAAACATTTGAGGTTTTGTAAAACAGTTTGATAGAAAAAGAGAATGACTCACTTTGTTGACTTAAGAAATACTATAGCTTCCTGTTGGTGTTCTTAATTATTATCTATTAAAAATAAACAATGCACACGTGTTAGTAAGATAACCCAAATCACATTAGCCTTACAACACGAGACAGAACTCCAACGAACTGAGTCAGGCAGAGCCTTGACATGCGTTACGGAGCCCTTGATCAATCGGGTAGGGTAACGAATTAGTGATTGGGGTTAAAATACTTACAACGAGGCAGAGCTGCGTGTTTTAGGGGTATTATATCGAGCAATGCTTTGCTATAATAGGGACAGAGAGAAAGAAAAGAAAATGAACGATGAAGACTGAGGCCTTCGCCTCCTTTTATAGGCTGGAAACAGGGGGGGCTCGCGCCCCGTGACCCATCCCTCTCTCTCTACCTCTCTCGCGGCCCGCGAGGAACCTAGGCTAGGGCCTAGCCTTGGCGACTCAACACCATAGATCTAACAAGCACAGGGACACGTGCCGCAAGGGGGTTTCGCTAGATGACACTCGGTCGTTCCCCGCGACTCAACTTGGAGATTTGGTCGCGGTCCGCGAGCGGCCTATATTATTTGTTTTATTTGATTTTTGTTAAAATTAAGGTTAAAAGGGTTCGGTTTTCGTATACGGGGTGTATTTTAGGGCGTTTAGGAGTGTTTTTCGAGGGTTGTTATACTACTTTATCCGAGTGACCACCAACTATAATAAACTAAAAAGAACTCACAAAGCACACCTAATTAATATACAAAATAATAAAGAATAAGCAGCTAATAAAAAATTTAAGAAGAAAGAGTTTAGCAAATTTACCAAATGCTTAAAAGAAACAATTAACATACACATTATTACTAAAAATGGGGCCTTTGTGTGGTTGGTGGCCTAAAGCTAGGGCTTTAGAATTCTTGCCCTAAAGCCAGCTCTGCCACCACATCACCACCTAATGACCACCACCAAAGAACGCCTCTCTCTCTCTCTCCCTCCATCCTCTCTACAAACCTTAGATCCAGTTATAGTGCACCCGTCATCGCCAACACCTTATAAAATAAAATAAAGGCTTCAATACGACAAAATTCAAAGTCCAACACTTCAACTGCACAGAGCCTTTATTTGTACATATCTTCCATTATAATTTGTAGATCCTATAAAATAAACAAATAAAAAAAAGCAAAAAATGGCAAGTTATTGACTGGGAATGAGTAAGTCAACATGTAAAAATATATTAACCTATGTTAATGGTGCATGCATGTAATTGGGTGAGTTCAGAAGCATCATGGTTCCAATACACCTGTTGATGCCCTTCTCTAATCTGAACAAATATGAAACAAAACAAACCCTTATCTAATCTGAACAAATATGAAACAAAACAAACCCTTATCTGAATTGATAATTGAACTACATGTTGTCATTTACATCAAGATGAAACCGTGATTCCAATAAAACAAAAATCACTAATGTTAAGAAATATTAGGTAAAACGTATAAATTTGAAGAGTTACGAATACTAAAATGTATTATCATTATTAAGGTTCAGATCTGTATTATCATCAGAGAATGGAAATTAGACCCTGATGGCTGCAATAGAGGTTGCAAGTGGAGAACTTTAGCCGTATCTCACACATGCCGTCCTCTGAGCTTGCCACACCAAGTCACAGAGAATCTCATTGACTCAAATGATTTTAGTCATCATAACCTCTTATTGTATACATTTAGTCCATATTGCAATAACAATCACTAAACACAACAATGGTGCAAGAATACATGTATATGTTAAAAAAAAACTCATAAAGTCAATGGATACATACCAGTGAATTCAAAAAAATAGACTCGATCTTCCCCATGTTACCCTTTTTCTTCCATGATTTTTAGTTAACACCTCAAATCAAAATCTGTAATTGAAAAAATAAAAAAGAAACAAAATGAGACATCTAATATTGAAACCAAATTTGATCCAAACTTGGGTCGCCGAGACTAAAACTGTAACCAATTAGTGGTTAAAGTGAGATTTCATACCTAATTGATTGTATTGTCTGGATCGTAGATTATTCAATTAGAAAGAAAACACTTCTAATACGTAGGGTTTTTAGAAAAGAAGCAATCTGTGGTTAGAAATAGGAAAGAACGATCTATGATATATCAAATTAGCAATCGGAATAAGAATTTGCAAAAGAAGAATACACATTCGAACGATTGTAGCGGATGGATCTTTGAATTAGGGTTTACAATAACACATTTAAACCTTAGTTCTTAAAACAAAAGGCGTAAATGTCGTAGAAACAATATACAATACAAATTAAAGAAGTACCTCAAGCACCATGACTGATGATTGCAGTGAATTGTAAGAACGATTAAAGAGCTAGATATTCCAAAGGCAGACAAAAACAACTAAAAGCGTAAAGTTAAAAATTTTCAAGAAATTTAAGTAATACAAACCCTAGATACAGAAAAACAACTCACCAGTATGTGTTGGTCGATCAACCTCTTCTAGAAAAGCAGTCACCATGACTGTGAAACATAACCGTATTTTCCAGCACTTCGCTAGTGCTTCCAAACTTAATCATGTCAATATCTTCACAAATGTCAATTTCGTTATTTGTGAAACGAAATAACAAATACGTAGAGAACATATAAACATGTGAAACAAAATTAGGTTTCATTCAGGCACCATAGAAATATTCAACATTGAAACTAATTAATAGATTTTGTTATCATCGAATTCGAATAATAACAATACATGTATCATTAGAGAAGCGGGTACTTACAAACGGGTGGTGAGTACATCGCCATTTACAGATTGTCTAAAAAAATATATACCTCGCAAGCGTCCGCCATCGTTGAATCTGTAAAGAAAAATCAAATATACATTTGATTAACAATCAAGAAACAAAGACCAGTCTGAATCATTGAACGATGAAGAAGGAGGAACAAATCGATGTAACAAATCTGAGAACAAAAAAAGACCCTAATCTGAACTGATTTGTAAAAAAAAATAATCTAAACACAAATAAACCCTAATCCCAAAGAAGGAAGAAGTGTATGGAGAGATAACATACCAATCAGTTTTGGCTACACAATCCTGATTTAAGCTTCCTGTTGTATCTTGATATCATCATACATGCAAAATAATTTAACATAATACCACCTAATTAGCACAAAATTTCAAATTGTCTGATGGGCATTCATATACCTATTGATAAATTATAATTACCAACATTACGCGAGAACATATCTCATCCTATTTAATAAAATGACAAACCTGAAGATGGACAACATCATGGTAAAATGACTGGATAGTGGCATTACCAGCAACATCTTGCCTACAATCAAGAAAAATTGATGTAAAACTTCTCAATTTTTCAAGAAAATAGCAAGTAATATATGTATGCACTTCTACTTTTCAGGTATTAAATATTTATATGCATCAGGTACACTTAAAGAAACATAAAACAACATTCCTTTGGTTGGCAATAAAAAGAATCAAAAGAGACGTTAATAAAAAGTTCCAGAGGAGAGGAGTGCGAATAGGGTTTTGTAGGAAGAAATTAGGGTTTTTTTTTTGGTAACAGAACACCACGCTTTAACAAACTTGAAGTCGCTACGGCTTCTACGATAACATCATATCCGATAGTTCACATCGAAGAAGTGGCGGTGATACGGTGGTGTGCAACCTCCATGGCATCGCATCAGGTTTTTTAGGCGACCACTACCATCATCAGTTTCAATCATCGTGGCCACCAAATTTGAACCAAGAAACGCACCACAACAACGAAGTAGAGAACTATTAGAAAGAATGAATCGAATTGAAAGAAGATTTGGTATTAGGAAGATTGATCATACCTGATGTTGAATTGTTCGAATGGCTTGAACCAGAATGGAGGATGGAGATGAGAGAAAATACAGAGGAAGGCTGATGAAGGTTGTGCCTAGGGTTTTGAAAAATAATATATAAGATCCATTTTAGGGCATGGATGATCCAAATCATACTCATCCGACCCGGAGGTTATTCGGATCCCGTGTGGATTGAATTTGTGTATTTAGAATGGATGGATTCCCTCCCAAAATCACCCTCTACTCTACCATAGGATGCCACATAAGCAAAATAGCTCCACCATCACATGCCATATGGCCCAAATCATCTCATTTATTAATATATATAGATATATAGATATAGATACTAGGTTAGTTCCCCGTGTGTTATACGGGTTGAACAATTTAAACTATATAATAAATCCTATGTATTCTAATACATGAATTAAATATATGTAAAATTACTTTTATAATTTATAACCCGATTAGATGGTTATAAATTAATATTGATCATAATTTTATCACAATTAAATATAGTTATATATTTTTTTAATGTTTTTCACTGATGGATTATCGTATAGCACAAATATTTATTATGATTATCATAATTAACCAAGATTATTTATAATTATCGTACTAAATAAGTCCTAAATCTTTTATAGTTGATTAATACCATATGTCCTCTAAGAGTTTACTTTATTATATAGTAAAGATAAAGATTTTAATTGTTATTTGTATAGATATAAATAATAATTATCTATAATAATTAGGTTGAAGAGATTAAACTAAATAATATTTCATAGGAGATTATCTATAATTAATTAGAATATATTAAACTAAATGATAATTATCCATAGAGTACATGGCCTAATATTATGACAAGTGTCCCAAACATGGTTTTTTTTATTATATAGTATAGATAGATTGAAGAAAATTGAAAAAAAAAACTCAAAATAAATTATATAAATACTAGTCGTCGATCCGGTAATCACCCAAATATAGCAGAATCCAAAACAAGAAAATCAGTTCAGCGATACATCATTGAATTCTCTACTCATGACACGTTTCTTGACGGTCAATGAGCAATGACTAATGAATTATTGACGCTAATACTTTCACTGGGCGATTTCGACGAAATCTTTCGTTGCTCAAAAGCTTCAAATTTGTTTTGGATTTTTGGTTGGATATGATTTTTATTTATTTTTTTATTTTTTTGAACGGCGTACGGTTAGGATATCGCTAACCAGGTTAGTTGTTGGTATGTTAGTATCACCAAGTTAGACCATGTGTAGTTGAAGACACAAATAATGCCCCACCGTTGGGCGTTTTGCGCCATGTGGCAGTCCAGTCAGCAATGACGTATTATAGAGCGTTTTTTCTAAAATGGGTGTAGTGGTGTAATGCCCAATAATGCCCCATCGATGATTAACCAGTTATTAATTTTTTTAAATTAAAACTAATAAAATTTCATTAAATAAAAAAAAACTACAATGCTAAAAATAAAAATAATAAACCGAAAAAAAACAAATAAAAAATTTACATTGCTAAATAAAAAACTAATAATCTAAAGTCCGTATTTTTCACGGATTTGTTGCCGACGCATTTGCGGTAGGATCAACGCGTCGCCTACGAGGTGATCGATCGGTTTAGACAAAAATTCTATGTCTTTCTCTATTTGCCTCGATTCTTGTATCGCGAATTTTTTTGTTTTCGGCGTTTCTTTCTTGCATAGTTTCTAAACGCCTATGACCGAGGTCTCGAATGTCTTGTAAGCGCCGATTCATCTCTTCGAAATCTTCTTTCATTATGTTGGGATTAGCCGAAGATGTCACGGCCCCCGACCCGTTTTGCCTGGTTTGGAAGCTGCGAGACAGAAACCCGTGGTATCGGTATTCAATTGGCAGCGGAAAATTTCATCGGGACCGATTTGTCAAAAAAATAATATCAGAGTTTTAAAAACACCGAATTATTTTATTATTAACTGCGGGGTAAAACCCCGTATTTACATGAAAGGAATTTCACTGGGAAATCCTTTGATTACAGAAAACATGTTTATTTCAATTTACTGAGCCACTTTATTTAAGTTGTAGGGCTATGCGGCACTTTTCCTTTCTTCACAGTAAATCACCTAAAACATGTTTTTAAAATATTTGATCAGCGAAAAATACTGGCGAGTGCATTCAATTTATACAAAAGACACATTTTTATAACATACAATATTAAGAGTTTTCACATTTGCTTATATCTTATAATTATCTGACAAAGTTGTCACTCGGCAAGACCTGTGACTGTTGTCATATCACTATTTAGGTCCGTTCACCTAAAAGTGACGCTTGTCAAATAGTGTATACATAACCCCACGTACTGGCAGTAATTTAAGATTACAAAGACTTAATCACTGTAAGTATAGCTGGAAAACATTTATGGTTTTTGCAAAACAATTTGATAAAAACAGAATGAATCACATTGCAGGTTTAAACGGTCAAAGCTTGCCTACTGGTTAAGCTGGTAAACCTAATTAAATATACAATGCAAACGAAACTAGGTTAGTAACTTAATACAACGTTTTCGATAATCGCGAGATCAAAACCCTCACGACGAATGACAAAGTATAGCCAAATATAGGCAGCACTTAAACATCCATCGGATTGGTTTTAATCGATTGGATATAGTACCATAGCAGTGATCGAGTTATTACCCCGTTATCGTAGCAGAGTGTTGGTACTTCGCTAATTTATTTTGAGCAAAATTTAAGAGACATAAAAGATTTCGAGCAACTTTGAAATGTCACAGAAGGCTCAATTTATAGTTGTTTCGCCAGTCCCTCGCGCCCCGCGACTCTCTCAGCGGAAGCCTTCGCAGCTAGCGAGCGCCACCCTAGCTACGGCTAGGGCTTCCGTGTCATACCCTAGCTTTGACACGTGCATGACACGTGTCACACAACGTGTTCGGATAGAATCAATTCTCTCGCGCCCCGCGAGAGACATCCCTTTTGTGGGTCGCGGCCCGCGACAGACTAAAAAGTCAGTTTTATTTGATTTTTATATATAATAAGATTTTACGGTTTAGGTTTTACACTTACGGAGCGTTTTTGGGCATTTTTGTGAGTTGTTACATCCTCCCCACCTTGTTTAGAATCTCGTCCTCGAGATTTATTGGAACAAGTAGGGATACTTCCTTTTCATTTCAGATTCTAGCTCCCATGTATATTCTGGTCCTCTCTTTGAATCCCATTTTACTTTGACCAGAATTAATCTCTTGTGTTTGAGATTCTTAACTTTTTTGTCTTCTATTTGAAGAGGTTTCTTAACAAACTTTAACTTTTCATTTACCTCTATGTCCTGAAGAGGTACTACCAGTGATTCATCAGCTAAACATTTCTTAAGGTTACATACATGAAATACATCATGTACACCGGCTAATTCCTCTAGTAGTTGTAATTGATAGGCAACTGGTCCTATCCTTTGGGTAACTATAAAAGGTCTGACATATCTTGGACTTAACTTTCCTTTCTTACCGAATCGGACTACCCCTTTCCACGGAGAGACTTTTAACAGTACTTTGTTTCCAACTTGAAATTCTAACGGCTTTCGGCGATGGTCGGCATAACTCTTTTGGCGATCTCGTGCCGTTTTTAATCTTTTTTTTATTTGAGTTATCTTGTCGATGGTTTCTTATACAATCTCGGGACCTGATAGCTGACTCTTCTATTTCTGCCCAACATACCGGAGTTCGGCACTTTCGTTCATAAAGGGCTTCAAATGGGGCAGCATTGATGCTTGTGTGATAACTATTGTTATAGGATAATTCTATTAATGGCAAATGGTCGTCCCAATTTCCACCGAAATCTATAACACATGCCCTCAGCATGTCTTCTAAAGTTTGGATCGTCCTTTCACTTTGTCCATCTGTCTGGGGATGGTATGTTGTACTTAAGTGTAATCGTGTTCCCATTGCTTGTTGGAAACTTTTCAAAAAAATGTGAAGTGAAACGACTATCTCTGTCAGATACAATGGAGAGTGGAACTCCATGTAATGATACAATTTCATCCACATATAACTTAGCTAGTCATTGCATGCTAAAGGTTTCCTTCATTGGTAGGAAATGAGCCGATTTGGTTAATCGATCCACAATCACCCAGATTGCATCGTTACCTTTTCTTGTTTTGGTAGCTTAGTAACAAAATCCATTGTTATCAATTCCCATTTCGATGCAGGCATTTCTAATTGTTGAAGTAACCCTGAAGGTTTCTGATGTTCTGCTTTAACTTGTGAACAAGTTAAACACTTAGAAACGTAACTAGCTATGTCCTTTTTTCATTCATATCCACCAAAAATTATTCCTTAAGTCTTGATACATCTTGTTGTTACCAGGATGCATCGTATACCTAGATTTATGGGCTTCCTCTAATATTCTATCTCGTAGATTTCCTTGTCTAGGTACCCAAATTCTTTTCTTATGGAATCTACAAATTCCATCAATTCCTTGTTCTAGTTCCTTTATCCGCTACTACATTTGCTTTTCCTTCGTGATACTGAATATCACAGTCGTAATCACTTAAGATTTCCATCCACCTTCTTTGTCTGACGTTCAATTCTTTTTGCCCAAAAATATATCTTAAACTCTTATGGTCTGTAAAAACGGTAAACTTACTACCATACAGATAATGTCTACAAATCTTAAGGGCAAAAATTATTGCTCCTAATTTCTAGGTCATGAGTTGTATAATTTTCCTCGTGCTTTTTTCAGTTGCCTTGATGCGTAAGCGATCACTTTCTTTCGTTGCATTAACACGCATCCTAATCCTAGCTTGGAAGCATCACAATAAACTACAAAATCTTCTGTTCCTTCAGGTAACGCAAGAATTGGGGCATTTGTTAATCTTTGCTTCAGAATTCTAAAGGCTTCTTCCTGCTTGGGTCCCCATTCAAACTTAACAGTTTTACATGTTAACTTAGTTAATGGAACAGCTATCTTAGAGAGGTCTTGGATAAAACGTCTATAGTATCCGGCTAATCCTAGAAAACTTCTGACTTCTGTAGCTGACTTCGGGACTTTCCAATTTGTGATAGCTTCTATCTTTGAAGGAACTACGTGAATGCCTTCATGATTAACCATGTGACCTAGAAATTGCACTTCTTGTAACTAAAATTCACACTGAGAAAATTTAGCGTAAAGCTTTCCTTTTCTTAACAGGGTTAAGAGTGCATGCAAGTGTTCACAGTGTTCGTCCTTGCTTTTGGAATAAATAAGTATATCGTCAATGAAGACAATTACAAATTTATCCAAGTACAGTTTACAGATCCTATTCATCATGTCCATAAATGCTGCAGGAGCATTTGTTAATCCAAATGGCATGATTGTAAACTCGTAGTGACCATACCTAGTTCTAAAAGCAGTTTTAGGAATTTCATCTTCCTGTACTTTCAGTTGATGATATCCGAAGCGCAAATTTATCTTAGAGAAATACCTAGTTCCCTGAAGTTGATCAAAAAGATCATCAATTCTAGGTAAAGGGTATCGATTCTTAATGGTAACCTTGTTTAGTTCTCTATAATCGATACACATTCGCATTGACCCATCTTTCTTTTTCACGAACAACACAGGTGCTCCCCAAGGGGATGAACTGGGTTGTATGAATCCTTTTACTAATAATTCATCTAATTGTTTTTTCAGTTCTAACATCTCCGTTGGTGCTAAACGATAGGGTGCCTTAGCAATTGGGACGGTTCCAGGTAATAGATGAATTCTAAATTCTACTTCCCTATCTGGTGGTAATCCAGGTAGATCTTCTGGGAATACATCTAGATAATCTGACACTACCGGAATTTCCTTAAGTTCTGTGCCCTTAGTGTTAATGATTACTGAAATCATATACACTACGCCTTGCTTTCGTTCGTAGCTAGCAGCTTTCATTACCGAGATGAATTTCATTGGCTTGCTTTGTGACAATCGGCAAAATTCCGGTAATTCCGTACAACCCGAACAACTAATTACATTATTTATTTTCGCGTGGTTGACTTGATTTTATTTAGTTAAGTCTTAAAAGTCTAGGGATTTCAAAAATCATAGTTAAGTATGATAACAAGTCCGTTGTGATTAGAAACAATATCCTAGACTGACACTAGGAACGCGAACAAACAATACTTGTCAGTACTAGTCGCGGTACAGTCTGACACGATAAAACAAAACATACATATATGTCTACACAAATATTCTATAAAAGCTTTGTCTAAAATAACATGTGCCTTATTTTTTAGAAAATTCCAATTAAAAACCAAATTGTCCAAGTCCGCAGAAAAATATAGAAATCCTGCGGAAATGTACAGCATTCCGCAGAACGAAAAAGTTAGTGTCCGAAAACCCAAAAATAAATATTATTTGACATAAATAATATAATGGGTATTAAAAACGACACAAAATCCACAATTGAATCCTATTGTGTTAAGCTGCACGGCTAGTTCTGTAAACTGCCTGACAGCAAAGCCGGTATCGGAACTGTGTCAGAAATAGTAAAATTTTTAGTCCAAAAAGTTGGGTTAATTATTTGGATGATAAGACATGTACAAAAACAATTTTTGTCATGTATTTATATAAATAAAGCACAGTGTCATTATTTAACCCGGTACAGGACCCGAACCAACTTTTTCACCCGATCAACAAACTAATAATTTTGGTGGACTAGTTTTACCTAGTGTTACACTACTTTAAAATATGAGAACCTGAAACAATGTAGATATTTTTATATAAAACATCAAATTTCCTAAAGTTTATAGATTAAACAAGATTTTTTATAAAAAAAAATAAGCAAATACTCCCCCCCCCCCCCCCCCCCCTTCCTTATGATTTACGGTTTTGGTGGGTCCCCACTTAAGCCCACCCATCTAAAGTGTTGTGTGTTGGAAGCTCTAAATGCATGATTAGTGTATTGTTCCAAAATCTTATTGATTCTAACACTCCACCATTCTTCCATAATTCCCAAAACCATCAAAACTTACCAACTTCTTACTCTCTCTCTCTCTAAAAATCAGCTAAGACCAAACACCCACTTACATCACCTTCTTTCAAAATTCAAACTCAAGAACACTTGCAAACATGGAGATTATTGGATGATTCAAGAAGATTTCAAGACTTGAAGATACATTAGTAGCATCTTGGAAGCACTAGGAGATCTTGGATAATAACTTCACATCTTCATCCTTATTTTTTTTTTCTAGCAAGCTTGTAAGAACTCTACACTAGTCTTATTTTTATTCTTGAATTTTAAAGAAAACAAGTTCATCTTGAACCAAAATCAAAACAAAACCCACATAAAAAAACACTAAGAAAAACCAAAAACCATTATTTTTATCTTATGATTTTTCTATGATTTTGGGATGAACATGGAGAAATTTAGACTAGTGAACATGAATCTTGGTTATTTTTGTATAAAAAACATGATCTAAACATATGCATGTTAGATCAACCAAGATTCATCAACAAAAGTGATGAACATAAGTTTTGATGATTTAAATGATGAACATGCATGCTAGAAAAGCATGAGAAATCATTTAAATCAAAGAAACTAATTTTTTGAAAAATTTCTTGAATAAAGTTTCCATTTCTGGAAAGAATCAAAAACACGAAATATGTAAGTAGAGAAAGTTTTGAACACATATTTGTGCTTTAAATGACTATATGAGTCATCTAAAACAAGAATTTTAAATAAAATCTTGTTCTACAAATTTTTGGCAAAAACTAAGAATAAAGTTTCTTTTTTGGGAAAGTAGGAGACTATATCATGTTCATGGCACTTTTGTTGACAAAATATGATGAATATTGATACTTGATGATGTTTTGTGTTGAAATGAATTGAACACAAGTTTTGTATAAACTTGGGAAAAATCAATTTTTCAAAAGGAACTATGGCAAAATTTTTATAAATTTTGTTATGTTCAAAAGTTGTTAAACAAAGAAATTTGTAACTAGAAAAACTATTTGAATTCTTTAAACATGATTAAACGAATTTTGGACAAAAGTTATAAATTCATGTTTTGTGGAGATTTCTAAACGAAAAGTGACAAAGTATATATCTTAGATAAGATATATACTTTCAAAAATTCACCAAGTATCATAAATATATTTTTGGTATGTATATTGTGTATTTAGTTCATATAGGAATAAATACAAAATTATACACATTCACAAAAATTACAAAAATATACATGTGCACTTGGAAAACGAAACTATAAAATAGAATGTCCATCCTTGGACATAAACATACAAATGGACAAATTCGGACACTTTGGACAATATGGACACTTTGACAAATTTGGACAAAATAAAAATAAATGGCACAAACGAAACAAACGATATAAATGAAACGGACGACACGAACGGGACAAACGACACGAATAAACCAAGTCGACACATAGTAAATGGTTATAACAAAATACGAGCCGTCACACACAAAAACTTATGCATTAAAAAGATTTAATATATGGCATAAGTAACAATTTTTGTAAAAACTAGACTTTTATAAAAATACAAATATTATTATTAATTATGACTAAGTCCAAATCTTGTAAATTAAAAAGGAGTCCATAAATTAAATTTGGGCTAAAGTCCATTTTTCTTAATAAAATTGGGCTAGGCCCACTTTTACAAAATATTGGACTAAAATCTATTTTTAGTCAAAATTGGGCTAAAGCCCACTCTACAAAAATACTTGGACTAAAACCTAATTTTTAATAAACTATTATGGACTAGATCCATTTTTAGAAAATAGTTTGGGCTAGGCCCATTCTTACATAACCTATTTGGGCTAAGTCCACTTTTATAAACCAAATTGGGCTAGGCCCACTTTTATAAAAGTATTTTGGGCTAGGCCCACTCCTACAAATGAATTTGGGCTTGACCCACCTTAAACAAAGTTATTTGGGCTAGGCCCATATACATTAAACATACAAAATGGACTTAAAATCTAATACATAAATTAAGCCCATTCAAACACAAACTAAATAGAATATATATATATATATACACATGTGTGTGTGTATATGAAAACACAAACAAAGAAAGCAAACGATTACAAGAACCAAAAACGAAATTCAAGATGAAATACTTGTACGAAAAACAAACATAAACCTAGGTGTCTAACGAGATTAGAACACTTATAGGTCGGGAAACAAACGGCGAACCAAGAATCGAATAGAGATTTGCACGAAGCACAAATATGTGAGTTCATGTTTCCCCTTTTATTTTGAATGTTTATAGTTTTAAACTTTCGGGGATGTATACATGTTACAAATAGTATGATGCTTACCATGAAACTATTTTGATCACATGCGGATAGGTGTTTAAAATAAAGGGACCATTAATGAATAAACAAGTACCGAGGAACAAACGAATAGATCTATTTGGGTTTAGGCAAGCCCCACTCTTAACGGCAACGATTACAGCGATCGTTAAGAGTGCCTTTGTGTCCAAACTAGTGTCGTTGACACACACCATAAATTGTCAAGGTTTGGTTGCCTCCTATTCTGGCATACATATTAGTGTCCTTGCAAAACACTAATGATCACACGATTTTCCATCATACTATACAAAACGAATTTTACTACTTCAAATGTTTTGGAGACTCATTTGATGCAAAAACTAAATAGCATGAATTCACCAACTTTTGTTGACGTTTTCAAAACTAACATGTATTACAGGAGATTAGTGGACGGCTTTGGAAAAATATGTTCGTGTTGTTATCAAGAATTCAAGCTTTTGAGATGTCATCCGTTTTCAGTTATCATGTTATGTGGAACTGTTTTGAACTTTGAACAATGTCGTTAAAGTTGTAGTTGTTTTAATTCCGAACAAGATGTTTGTATTGTAAATTAAGGTTTCAAAACAAATGTATGGATGAACATCTTTTATGTCTTAAATATGTTGTTTACTCGATTGATTGTAACGATTTCCGCTCTGGACACGCCTCGCGACACGCTTCCGCACAAACCGAAAATCGGGGTGTGACATGCTTGGCTTATCTCCTATAATCAGAATCATCTCTCCTATTGGCGCACGAATTTCCATCAAATTCTGATCACATAGGATTCGAGCATGGTTGGCTACTAACCAATCCATTCCTAACACTACGTCGAATCCTGCTAAATTCATAGGTAGAAGGTTTGCCGAGAACTTATGCCCTACTAGTTCTATTTTTCCTTCTTGAAGCACGTCACGTATATTGATAGGATTTCCTTCGGCCATTTCTATCGTGCAAGCTTGACTCAACTTAGTTAATGGTTGCTTAAGAGCTTGGCAAAATGCAGTATTTATAAAACTTTGGTTTGCACCAGAGTCAAATAATACTTTTGCATAAACGTCATGGATAAGAAACGCACCAGCGATCACGTCAGGAATCATGGCCGCCTCTTGGGTTGTATGCTGAAAAGCTCTTGCATTCTTCTTATTAGTTTCGTCAGCCGCTTTCGCTTTGTTATCAGGTGCCTTGACAAATTTAGGGCAATTTGGCTTGAAATGCCATGCCTCCCTGCAGTTGAAGCAGATTGTAGATTTCTTCCTACAATCTTCCTCTCTATGCCCAGGTATCTTACAGAAGTTGCAGTACTTATTACATTTTCCTGGGTGCCTTCTTTTGCATAATTTGCAGAGAGGTGGTGCAGAAGACTGGCCGACTCCTTTTTTGAAATTATTACCCGAGCGAAAACCTTGGGTAATCTTTTGAGCCAACTTCTTCTTCCTATTCTCTTCCCTCGTACGAACTAATCCGTCAGTCAAGGTATTGGCTAATTCGACTGAGTCGTCGATAGTCCGAGGTCTAGCAGCCTTGACTATATCACGGATTTCGCTAATCAATCCCCAAATTGTAACACCCCAAATTCGCATATGATCTAAAAGTATAATAAGTAATGATGTTTTAATAAATATATATATATATATATATATATATATATATATATATATATATATATATATATATATATATAAGTTAGTAAAGAAAGATGGTTAAGTTAGAAGGTAAAGTACTAAGGTGAACGAGGATCAAATGATGAGGGACTAGATGTGTAAATAATGTTATAAAATAATAAAAAAAAGAAACCAGACAAGTCTGGTGTGGGTTGCGATCGTGAGAAGCCAGGAGGGGACTCCTTCCCTCACAAAACCCTAAATCACTAAATTCCCTCAATTGAAAGCCATATTATTGAAGAATCGAATGCGTGACCTAAGAATCCTGATTATCTAAGTGTTCTTGATCTCAAGTAAGTTAAATTTTGTGATTTGATGAAGTTTGATTATGTGGGATTTGTGTGATTCATGAATGTAAAACAAAATTCAGTATGATTAATGGTTACTATAAGGGTCTAGACATCATTAGATGCTAAATTTCGAATATGAACATGATTAGGGCAAAACCCACTTGCATGTCAAGTAATATTTAGCAATTGTGAAGTTTTGTATGTTAATTTGATTGTTGATTGATGAAATTGTTATGAATAATTGATTTAGAACTATGTGCTCATGACTTGAATGGTAGATTTCAAAATAGTAGGATGTTTATGTTAATCAATGAGAAAAACTATGGAAATTGTGATTAGGATGCTTGTACATTGTGCTAAACTAGTGATACGCACACAATGTGTTCGACGAAATACCTAAGTGAGTTTAGTTATGGTTTTTACATGAATGCTTGTTAAGATTGATGCAACTTCTTTATGATAATGATGTATGTGAATAGTAGACGCCATAACGTATTATAAGGATTGTGAAAGTATTGTTTATGAAAGCCAAAGTATGAGATTATGACATATAGGCACGAAGAAGGAAGAAGACGCAAGTCACTCGAAGGCACAAGCATCTCAAGATCACGGTAAGTTCATATGAACTTAATCCTCCTTTTATGTTGTTCTACGGATGAATGTTTAGTTATTAACCCTAAATGTTGAGTTGTGAGTTGTTATTGGTTCAAATGATGATACGTTATATGTTAGAATACGGATAAGCAACACAATAGTGTCGGATGTATAATGACCACTCAAGTGGGATGAAATTGTATGGAAAGTAGAACAATAAGATAGCTAAGTAACGACTTGTTGTAAACGGGTCATAATGATATATTATGCTAGGCATGTATGATAAGGGTTATCCGTTGTAAGTGGGTAAATTAGGATAAGCACGACAATTATTGTTGACATTTGATTATGGGCTCATTATGAATGGGTCGAATGATATGAATGTACGAATGTATCGAGATGTTGGAATGAAAGAAAGTTAATGGAAGGGATGTTTAACACAAAAAAAAGAATGTTGTAAACAAGACCTGTCAATGACTTGTAAATTGTTAAGGGGCCGATTAAAAGTATATAAGGTATGTTATGGATTTTATTTGGTAATATGAACTAACGAATGTTTGTTGTTGTGCATGATAGGTAAATCGCATGCTTGATTGCGGCGCGCTCGAATGAACACACACTATGTCGCCCTTATGCGCTTCCGATTCAAGACATCTTTTAAAATGGGTCTAAATCGTTTTTGTGTAGTAAATGTTAAACTAGTATTTAGGATGATCGTAGTAGTTTGAAGTTTAAACTCTATTTTGGATACATTGTGTATGGTTTTGGGTAAATTGTGTATGGTTTTTAATTTAGCATCTTTTGAATAGTGTCGTAGAATGTATCTTGAATGGTTTCATTAAAAAGCAGGATTACGTTTACTTTAAGAATGGGTCATGTCAAAATTTTACCAAAAATTTGTATGAGGTTTATGTTATTTGTCAAATGTGAAAGGTGGGCGTTATAAGTTGGTATCAGAGCCGAAGTTTGAGGGATTCAAGTATTTGAGTCAAATGCTTGAACTCAAACTGAAAGCTCGTATGAAGGTGTGTTCGTTCCGAAGCGCTACGCAAGTAAGTAAATTGTAAAATTTATTATGTTGTAGTTAGAAATAGAACGGGATTTATAGGTTATTTGTTCTTAAACCGAGTTATACGGCTAACGAATATGCTAAACGGGTCCACAATTAAATTACGGACGCGTAGGAAAAAGAATCGGGCAAAACGGACTTGTAGAACTTGAGATATGATGTTTTTAAGAGTTAAGTTTGAGAATTCACGGAGCTGGGCATCAACAGCAGCAAGGAAACGAACTTTCTGTCCAAATGTGTTGCTGGCGTAGCGCGACGGATGGGTGGCTTGGCCCTCGCGCTAGCGAGCATCCCACCTGCTCCGAATTTTTTTTGTTTCGACGATCTTGAATGCGGGACTTGTTCCAATTGATTTTAAAGACCTTATTAACAATATTTAAGGCAAAATTGTTAATCAAATGATGAAGGAAAGGTACATGTGAATGATGGAAAGGAAAGTTTGTTATGAATAAAGGATTCGGTCGATATGATACGATACGATCGTCAATGACAATAAGGCATGAAGTATGAATGATTAATGGAACATGTTATGATAAAATGATGTTAAAACATGATGAAGGGAAGTATGAAATGAAACCTAATGAATATAATGAATGTTTTATGTAGATGGCTGATGCGGTAAATGTAAACGATGATGATGAAGCACGCCGAAATGAAATGAGAGCAATGATTATAGAAGAAGTAGAGAAAGTGATTGAAGCTAGTAATTCCCGACTAGCTCAAGAAGTGGAAGGTCAAGTATTGGGAGTAGTCGATACTCTAGTAACGACCAAGGTGGAAGAACTAAAGGAGATGATAAGTGAACTACAAACAAAGAAAAATACTCGAAGGTGCACGTACAAGGAATTCATGGCATGTAACCCCTTGCCGTATAAAGGGGAAATTGACCCGATAGCTTGTCAAAGATGGATTTCAAGCACCGAGGCAGCGTTTGTAAGAAGTAGATGTGAAGTGGAGGATCAAGTGATGTTTGCTACGGGCCTCCTACAACTCCAAGCGAAGGATTGGTGGGACGCACATTCGAAGGAATTGGGGGATGACAAAGTACAAACGTTAACATGGCAAGAGTTCAAGGAGCCATTTCTGAAATATCATAGCCCACAATCCGCACTTGATAAGATTCAAGAAGACTTCTTACGTCTTCGACAAAAGGATGAAACGATTGATGAAATAACGAATAAGTTCCTCGAGAAGGTGAAGTTTTGTGGGGAAATAGCGGGGACTGAAAGGTTGAAAATCATACGTTATCATCCTATGTTAAAGGCTGAATATCGGGAGTTCGTAAATCCCTCCAAGTGTGCAACGTTGAATGAATTAATCGACTGGGCAAGAGATAGGGAGATCGAGTTAAGAAGGCAGGTTGAACGGGGAGAGAAAAGGGTGGCGGAGAAGCTTACCAATACAAACCCATCGAAAAAGGCAAAATATCAAGATCAAAACAGGAAAGGGAAGACAAGTAGTGGGATTCCGACTTGCAAGACATGTGGGAAACATCATTCGGGTGAATGTTTGTTGGGAAAGAAAGGATGCTACAAATGTGGGCAAGAGGGACATCCGTATTATAGGTGCCCCGAAAACTCAAAAGCGTGTTACAATTGTAATCAAACGGGGCACATTAAAGCGGAATGTCCGAAACTCCAACCAGGGGCAAAGAAAGATGGAAAGAAGGATGAGTCTTCCAAGGCTCGCGGGAGGATGTTTCAGTTAACCTCGGATGAAGCTAAGGCTAGCCCAGATGTGGTTTCAGGTATATTCTTGGTTAATTCTATGCCTATGAATGTATTATTTGATTCCGGGGCTAGTAGGTCGTTCATTTCTAATGAATTGTTAGTTCATCCATCGTTTAAGCTTGAAAAGATGTTAGTACCCTTAGAGGTGGAAGTTACTGATAGTAAAAGCTATTTGTTACATGATATTTGTAGAAATTGTAAGATCTTAATCGAAGATGAGGAATTTAGTATAGATCTTGTCCCGATGCACATGGGGGAATTTAAAGTAGTTGTAGGAATGGATTGGCTAGCCCAAAACCACGCTGAAATTCAATGTGAAAAGAAAGTCATTCATGTAGTAACCTCGGGGGGGGGGGGGGGAATAGGTAAGTGTTCAAGGAGATAGAGTCATCCATTCGAAATTGTGTTCTATAGTCAAAGCCGTCAAACATGTGAAGAACGGAGGTAAGGCGTATCTATCTTATGTGATTGACACCAACCGAGGTGTTCCGAAGCTTGAAGAAGTGAATGTAGTGAACGAATATCCGGATGTGTTTCCGGAAGATTTACCGGGGCTTCCGCCCGAGCGGGAAGTAGAATTTAAGATAGAGCTTAGTCCGGGCGCAAAACCGGTAGCTAAAGCTCCTTATCGGTTGGCCCCGACCGAAATGAAAGAATTGATGACGCAACTTCAAGAGTTACTCGATAAGGGTTTCATTAAACCAAGTGTTTCACCATGGGGAGCGCCAATATTATTCGTGAAGAAGAAAGATGGTTCGATGCGAATGTGCATCGACTATCGAGAGTTGAACAAGTTGACGGTGAAGAATCATTACCCGTTGCCCCGAATTGATGACCTATTCGACCAGTTACAAGGGGCAAGTTGGTTTTCGAAAATCGATCTGCGGTCGGGTTATCACCAACTGCGTGTACGAGACGAAGATGTGCCGAAGACTGCGTTTCGAACGCGGTACGGACATTACGAGTTTTTAGTAATGTCCTTTAGGCTAACGAACGCACCAGCTGCATTTATGGATTTAATGAATCGGGTGTGCCGACCTATGCTTGATAAGTATGTAATCGTTTTCATTGACGATATACTAATATACTCCCGAAGTGAAGCAGAGCATGCTTCCCATTTACGTGATGTATTGGAAACGCTTCGCAAGGAAAAGTTATATGCAAAGTTCCCAAAGTGTGCCTTTTGGCTTAGAGAGGTACAATTTTTGGGTCATGTAATTGATGCGGATGGTGTCCATGTGGACCCGTCCAAAGTAGATGCGGTAATGAATTGGGTACCCCCGAAGAATCCAAGCGAAATAAAAAGTTTTCTGGGTTTGGATGGATATTACAGAAGATTTATCCAGGATTTCTCCGAGATAGCCACACCCATGATGAAATTAACAAAGAAGAGCGAAAAGTTTATATGGGGCGAAGAACAAGAGAAGGCGTTTCAGACCTTGAAAGAAAAGCTTACAAATTCTCCGGTGTTGACACTACCGGATGGAACGGATGATTTGGTAGTATATACAGACGCCTCCCACCAAGGTTTAGGTGGCGTGTTAATGCAAAGGGGTAAAGTCGTTGCTTATGCTTCAAGACAACTCAAGCAGCATGAAAACAATTACCCAACCCATGATCTAGAATTGGCGGCAGTCGTGTTTGCCTTGAAGATATGGAGGCACTACCTATATGGGGTGAAATGTACTATTTACTCAGATCATAAAAGCCTCAAATATTTCTTCGAGCAGAAAGATCTTAATATGAGGCAACGAAGATGGTTGGAACTCATTAAGGATTATGATTGTGACATTCATTATCATCCCGGGAAGGCTAATGTAGTGGCGGACGCTCTAAGTCGAAAGGAGTACCCGCCCCCGATTCGGGTAAAATCTATGAAAATGGTAGTCACACCTAAACTCCTTGGTGAAATTCGAGAAGCTCAAACAAAATCTTTAAATGCTGGCGACCCAAAGAAAGAGAGGACGAAAGGATTTATTCATGAATTGGAAGAGAATGCAAATGGTATGAAAACGAGGTATGACCGAATCTGGATACCTCGGGAATGTGATGTGAAAGAATTACTATTGAATGAAGCTCACAAGTCTCGGTACTCCGTTCATCCGGGAGCTACAAAGATGTATCGAGACTTGAGGATGAATTATTGGTGGCCGGGAATGAAAAGAGACATTGTCAAGTATGTTGCTAAGTGTTTGACATGTTCTCAAGTAAAAGCCGAGCACCAAAGGCCGTATGGAAAGTTGCAACCCTTGGAGATCCCTGTGTGGAAGTGGGAACATGTAACGATGGATTTGGTGACTAAGCTTCCCAAGACAAGAAAAGGGCACGATGCAATATGGGTGGTCGTTGATCGACTGACCAAAAGCGCACATTTCTTACCTATTCGGGAAGCTTATAATTCAGAAAAGATGGTGGAAGTTTATATGAACGAGATTATATCCTGACATGGGGTTCCGGTGTCTATAGTATCCGATCGGGACACCTGGTTCACCTCTCGTTACTGGAGGAAGTTTCATGAAGAATTGGGGACCCAGTTACATATTAGCACCGCCTACCATCCTCAAACCGATGGTCAATCAGAACGAACTATACAAACATTAGTTGATATGTTAAGGGCGTGTGTCATGGATTTTGGGGGAAGCTGGGATGATCATCTACCCTTGGTAGAGTTTTCATATAATAATAGTTATCATAACAGCCTAAAAATGGCCCCCTACGAGATGCTGTATGGAAGGAAATGTAGGACTCCGGTTTGTTGGGGGGAAGTGGGTCAACGAGAACTCGTGTCAAAAGAAGTAGTAGCCAAGACGAATGAAAAGATTGATATGGTTAGATCAAGGATAAAAGCAGCGCAAGATAGACAAAAGTCTTATGCGGATCGACGAAGACGACCAATTGAGTTTCAAGTGGGAGATCATGTGTTACTAAAGGTCTCTCCATGGAAAGGGATAATCCGTTTTTGTAAACGCGGGAAGCTAGGTCCTCGATACATCAGGCCATTCAAAATACTCGCCCGGGTTGGGGCGGTGGCGTACCCGTTAGAATTACCACCCGCGTTGGATGGGATTCATAACACCTTTCATGTGTCGCAATTGCGAAAGTGCCTCGCGGATGAGACCGCATGCGTACCTTTGGATGATATTGAAGTGGATGAAAAATTAAATTATGTTGAAAAGCCCATCGCAATAAAGGATTTTATAGTAAAGCAACTCCGCAACAAATCCGTTCGGCAAGTGTTGGTCCAATGGCAACATCGAAAAGGATCGGATCTCACGTGGGAAGCGGAGGATGAAATGCGAGAACATTACCCAGAATTATTTGGTACGTATTCAGGTTTCGGGGATGAAACCTTCTTTAAGGGGGGTAGACTTGTAACACCCCAAATTCGCATATGATCTAAAAGTATAATAAGTAATGATGTTTTAATAAATAAATATATATATGTATATATATATATATATAAGTTAGTAAAGAAAGATGGTTAAGTTAGAAGGTAAAGTACTAAGGTGAACGAGGATCAAATGATGAGGGACTAGATGTGTAAATAATGTTATAAAATAATAAAAAAAAGAAACCAGACAAGTCTGGTGTGGGTTGCGATCGTGAGAAGCCAGGAGGGGACTCCTTCCCTCACAAAACCCTAAATCACTAAATTCCCTTAATTGAAAGCCAGATTATTGAAGAATCGAATGCATGACCTAAGAATCCTGATTATCTAAGTGTTCTTGATCTCAAGTAAGTTAAATTTTGTGATTTGATGATGTTTGATTATGTGGGATTTGTGTGATTCGTGAATGTAAAACAAAATTCAGTATGTTAATGGTTACTATGAGGGTCTAGACATCATTAGATGCTAAATTTCGAATATAAACATGATTAGGGCAAAACCCACTTGCATGTCAAGTAATATTTAGCAATTGTGAAGTTTTGTATGTTAATTTGATTGTTGATTGATGAAATTGTTATGAATAATTGATTTAGAACTATGTGCTCATGACTTGAATGGTAGATTTCAAAATAGTAGGATGTTTATGTTAATCAATGAGAAGAACTATGGAAATTGTGCTTAGGATGCTTGTACATTGTGCTAAACTAGTGATACACACACAATGTGTTCGACGAAATGCCTAAGTGAGTTTAGTTATGGTTTTTACATGAATGCTTGTTAAGATTGATGCAACTTCTTTATGATAATGATGTATGTGAATAGTAGACGCCATAATGTATTATAAGGATTGTGAAAGTATTATTTATGAAAGCTAAAGTATGAGATTATGACATATAGGCACGAAGAAGGAAGAAGACGCAAGTCACTCGAAGGCACAAGCATCTCAAGATCGCGGTAAGTTCATATGAACTTAATCCTCCTTTTATGTTGTTCTACGGATGAATGTTTAGTTATTAGCCCTAAATGTTGAGTTGTTAGTTGTTATTGGTTCAAATGATGATACGTTATATGTTAGAATACGGATAAGCAACACAATAGTGTCGGATGTATAATGACCACTCAAGTGGGATGAAATTGTATGGAAAGTAGAACAATAAGATAGTTAAGTAACGACTTGTTGTAAACTATATTATGCTAGGCATGTATGATAAGGGTTATCCGTTGTAAGTGGGTAAATTAGGATAAGCACGACAATTATTGTTGACATTTGATTATGGGCTCATTATGAATGGGTCGAATGATATGAATGTACGAATGTATCGAGATGTTGGAATAAAAGAAAGTTAATGGAAGGGATGTTTAACACAAAAAAAAGAATGTTGTAAACAAGACTTGTCAATGACTTGTAAATTGTTAAGGGGCCGATTAAAAGTATATAAGGTATGTTATGTATTTTGTTTGGTAATATGAACTAACGAATGTTTGTTGTTGTGCATGATAGGTAAATCGCATGCTTGATTGCGGCGCGCTTGAATCGAACACACACTATGTCGCCCTTATGCGCTTCCGGTTCAAGACATCTTTTGAAATGGGTCTAAATCGTTTTTGTGTAGTAAATGTTAAACTAGTATTTAGGATGATCGTAGTAGTTTGAAGTTTAAACTCTATTTTGGATACTTTAGATCGAATGTTTTGGGTAAATTGTGTATGGTTTTTAATTTAGCATCTTTTGAATAGTGTCGTAGAATGTATCTTGAATGGTTTCGTTAAAAAGCAGGAAAACGTTTACTTTACGAATGGATCATGTCAAAATTTTCCCAAAAAATTGTATGAGGTTTATGTTATTTGTCAAATGTGAAAAGTGGGCGTTATACAAATATAGCGAGAAATAAGTACAGGTTCTGGCGAGGCAAGAGTCGGTACTATTCTTGCATACTCGAAGAATTTAGATGTATACTCACGGCATTTAACATCCACCATTCTGTGGTTCAGGAACCAATTTGTCATTTGTTCTTTTTCATAGGAAGGACAGAACTTCCTTTCTACCAGTTCCTTAAACTCCTCCCAACTCATGGCATAAGCCATGTCGCTTCCTTTGGCTTGTAGAACCGTATTCCACCATTCTAATGCTTCCTCCATGAAGAGGTTGGAAGCATACATCACCCTGTCTTCTTTTGCACCCTTACTTATTTTAATAACAGCTTCAGTCTTTTCTAGCCATCGTAGTGCAGCAGTTGCTCCTTCAGTGCCTGCGAATTCGGTTGGCTTACAGGCGATGTATTCCTTATAAGTACAACCAGTTGTCACAACTTTCATCTTTTTAAGTAATGGGGCTTGAATTATATTATCATTGCCTCCATTCACGCTCTAACTAAAATTATCATCACGGGTGCGTTTGCTATTATTGGCACTGGAAGGTTCGACTGGATTTTTAACGACTGCTATGATTGTTGGGATAGCATTGGCTACACCCTGAGCAACTATGTTTTCTATATCTTCTCTATTTAGGAAGTTATTTTATTCCGATTGATTTACTTCGTTTGCCGATTAATTTACTGTGTTTGCCATCTGAATTATGGACCTAATACACCGATTAATATCACAAAATAGATAGCAAATAAACAAAACATTGCAATCACAAACACAGACCGAGTCAAAACATATAGCCAAAATTGTCGATCCTTGCGACGTTTAGATTTATATATATGCATCCATATAAACCACATATTTACAGATGTTTTATTTTATTAGGTGATATTTATATTATTATTATTTTTTTTCACATATTATTATTATATAAAACACCTAATTTATAGTTAACCGTCTTCAAAAGTTGAATTCCCGTTCATCATACTTCCATGGGATGTTTTCATCCACAGATCGAATTCTGTTTCCCGCGTCCACCAACTCTTCGCCATAGCGGCGAAGCTCAACAACATTTTCTGGGTTCATAGGTGGAAAGGTGGCGGGGGCAGGTTCAAATTATGGGTAGTACGGGTTTGGATTATTCATGAGATTCTGGAAATGCCAATCATTCGTCTACCACTCTTCAATTGGGTCAGGAAGTGGTAGTGGGTTAACAACAGGTTCAGGGATGGCGGGTTCCAAATTTATAGGAAGTTCAGCTTGGACGGGAATATTCACGAGATTTTCATCAGCTGGGCCAAAAAGATCGCAGTTCGCTAATTTCCTGTCTAATTCTTCCCAGGGTGGTAAAGCCGGAGCCTGACTGTAGCTTTCTCCAACCACCTCTTTTCCCTTCGGTTCGACTGTTTTCTTAACCTTTTGAGCTCCGGGTTTCTTCCTCCTTCCCCTCTTCCAGTCCAGAATCCTCCTTCTTTTCTTTGGCTTGGGTTTCTCTTGGGCTTGGAACACTATCGGTTCATCTGGCTCAGTTTGGTACCCAGTCTGGTTCTTAGTGGTTTCCATGTTGGTGGGATGTATCGAGAAGTTTTGGAGAGCCTCCGATAACTCATTCATACGGTTGGTCACAAATAATGAAACACAAAATTCCAAATTAAATATTAATTATTTACAGATAAATTTCACGGAAGCACCAAATCCCTGGCTACTTTAATTTAAGTATTTTTCAAATACTTAATTTGCTTAAACCAGTGGCTCTGATACCACCTTTTCTGTCACGGCCCCCGACCCGTTTTGCCTGGTTCGGAAGCCACGAGACAGAACCCGTGGTATTGGTATTCAATTGGCAGCGGAAAATTTTATCAGGACCGATTTGTCAGAAAAATAATATCAGAGTTTTAAAAACACCAAATTATTTTATTATTAACTGCGGGGTAAAACCCCGTGTTTACAGGAAAGGAATTTCACTGAGAAATCCTTTGATTACAGAAAACATGTTTATTTCTATTTACTAAGCCACTTTATTTAAGCTGTAGTGCTATGTGCCACTTTTCCTTTCTTCACAGTAAATCACCTGAAACATGTTTTTAAAATATTTGATCAGCGAAAAATACTGGAGAGTGCATTCAATTTATACAAAAGACACATTGTTATAACATACAGTATTAAGAGTTTTCACATTTGCTTATATCTTATAATTATCTAACTAAGTTGTCACTCGGCAAGACCTGTGACTGTGGTCATATCACTATTTAGGTCCGTTCACCTAAAAGTGACGCTTATCAAGTAGTGTATACAAAACCCCACGTACTGCCAGTAATTTAAGATTTCAAAGACTTAATCACTGTAAGTATAACTGGAAAACATTTAGGGTTTTTGCAAAACAATTTGATAAAAACAAAATTGTCGCAACCCTCGTCCCCTAGTTACCCGGGAACGGGCGGCCGCTGGCAGTTTCAGTGGTATCGGTGTTTATCATTTTGGCAGCGAAATTTACATCAGGACCATAGTTAGGAAATATTTAATCAGAGTAAAATACCACGCTTTTATAATATTTAACACATGGGAAAATCCCAAGTTTCAAGTACAAACATTTTATAGGGATAAAACCCTATTTTATTAAAATAAAAACATCTCTTTATTTAGGTAACTTTTATAGCCACTTTTCCAAGCCTTCAATGCTGTCTAGCTGGCTTCTATTTGGCTTTCACATTTTGTTACCTGAAACGCGTTTAAAAACATTTTGTCAGTGGGAAATAATGGTGAGTGAATCACAGTTTAATCAAGACAAGTAAAACGGTTTTACAGTATTGAGGGCGGTCGCGCAATTACATTTGTTTCCATCTACTTTAATTACCACCCACGGTACTGTCAACCCGAGTTGTGACAACTCGTATTTCAGAATCTTTCTTTATACTTTGATGTAACCAGTGTGGACGTTATGTGATTATGTGACTATGTGATTTTAATGGAATGTATGTTTTATCATTTATGTGGATTGTGTAATGTCCGCTTAGGTAATGTGATTGCACAACATGAACTCAAACGCACAACCTCAACCCGATTGCACAAGTCCTTTTTGGGCCACACTCTTTGCACTCAAACCACAAGGGCAGCCCGTAATGGGTTCGGCCCATTCCAATTGTTGCGTATAACCTCATGAGGAGGGGGTATACTCCTCATTGCTTGCAAAACACAACACACACCAAACCCTAGTTCTCTCCTCCCTCTATCTCGAAGCCGACGGCATCACATCCCCTTCTCTCAAAGCATTCTTGATTCGGATCGACCCCTCATCCTATCTTCTAACCGGTTAGTGTTTCACGATCATTGTTTTGTTAGATGATATTATGATTCCATGATTTGATGTGATAGCTAGGGTTGTTTGTATGATGAATGATTCTTGATGTCGTGGTAATGTATGAACAAATGATATATATAATTGGTTGACGCCTTTCAATGATCTAACCGAACCTATATAATGATTGTGAAACTGGTGTTGATTTGGAATTAGGGTTTATGTGATGATGTTTATATGAATCGGATTGCATGTTATTGATCTAAGAACCGAATGGATGCAATATAATCGGCTGTATGTATGTGTGTTCGGATTAAATGCTTGATCGAGTATGAGGTGTTGTATGATGATTTGAATCCAATGATCTGATAGTTTAGTGTATAAGATTTCCGTTTATGTTTTGTACATGATTAGGGTTCACAAGAATGTGATGTTGAAACTCAAATTTGATAGATTTTGGTATGATTGGAAACTGTTAATTTGATCAAGCGAATTAACTGGAATTAGTAACTGACTTGCATGATTTAAGGAGATATATTACGGGTCGCACAAGTCTATCGGTCACACAAGATCAGATCGCACAAGATCTGATCTGATCGTACAAGCTCTGGTCGCACAAGTGTAATCGCACAAGCTAGGTACAACCAATAAAGCACATTATACAACCTAGAAATGCATGATCGCACAAGACAAGTGGATTGCACAAGGTGGTGCCGATCGCACAAGTCTTGGGCCACACACATCTGTTGAACCTTATTATGCTGTTGGGCCTTAAAGCCTAAAACTCAATCGCACAAGATAAATGGACCGCACAAGTTGATTTCTGTTTATTTGTTTGGGCCGTGTACATGTTGGGTTGCTTATGTTATTTGGTCCGGGTTGTTTCAGTCGCACAACCCATTGTGAGTCGCACAAGTTTTGCTGGACGCACAACAGGTTGGGCCTAATATTGTTGGGCTTCAATTAGTGAATCGCACAAGGCTGTTGGACCATTGAACTTGTGCGAGCCCAATCATTTGAGTCGCACAAGTTCGTATATGATATGTACTTGACTGTTAACGTGTTGAATATGTTTGCCATGATCATTACATGTTGTAACCTGTTAGTTTATGTGTGAAACTTATGTGCACTACTTGAACCTAGACCTGACTTGTATGCTAACCATGTTAGGACGTGGTTGACCACTAGCAGCTCGATTGACCTTTCTGTGTATCTGCCGAGCTAACCTAAGGTGAGTTCACACTTTCCACAAGGCATGGAATTCCCGGTGGTTTTGGAATGGGTTAAGAAACTAAAATGGAACCTGCATATTCTCCTTGGGTAGGATATGTACCTCCATCCTCCGTAGGAAGGATGACAACATTTAACCTGCATATTTTCCTTGGGTAGGATATGTACCTCCATCCTCCATAGGAAGGATGACAACATATAACTTACTAGACAAAACTCTATCATGAAGTCCCTCATTTTTATATCGACTTAATCGCCGGGCCAATGGCGAGCGGGTCATTAGTTAAATAGCGCTATTAGGTTTGACAAGCCTCACACCGTGCCGCAGAGGACGGGAGTGGACTAATGGATCTGGGCACTTAGTCAATGATGATAGACATTGACGTAGGGCACATAAACATGACTCCAGTCAGTTGTCGATATGGTAACGGGTCTAGTGGTTAACATGGGGTAGCCCCCACTATTTATGGTTTGGGAAACAAGGAAATGGTTAACTCATGGTTTTCAAGATAACTTATGGTTTTTGGAACAACTTTAAAATGGACAACCAACTGTGAACTCGCTCAACTTTGTTGTTGATTCGTTGCTACATGCCTTACAGGTCGTTAGGTGCTTAGATGGAGCTTGCAGGAGAAGGAGAGATCGTTGTGGGACATGGACTGTTGAGTTCCATGTTAAACATTTAATCTTTGAAACTTATGTTTTGGTTTTATACGTTATGCTTCCGCTGATAACTTGAACTTGGTTAAATTGTCTGGACACCAGTTATATTGTCGTTGGTTTTATCTTTAATATTTTTACATTGTTCAATATGATTGGTGGCTTGATCCTGGTCATGTCACGCTCCCTGCGGTGATACTCCGCTTGTGGGATTTTGGGGGTGTGAAACGAGTTGTGGTCATGTTACTACTCACAATGTAGTAACAAATTTTGTATACAAAACCCTAACATACCGATGATAATTGTAGAATACAAATACTCAATCACTGTTTAATATAATGTAATTTATTTGAGGTTTTGTAAAAACAGTTGCAAAAAGGAGGATTACTCACATTGTTGTTTTAGGGTTTTCTTTAAGGATTTCCTGGTGATTATCTATTAATTACACAAGTGCACACGCGTTAGTATAATAACCCAATATTTACATTAGTAATACCTTCCTCGAGACAGAATTCCAACGACTACGTCGGGCAGAACCTCGACAGCTATTACGGAACCCTAGATCAATCGGGCAACGTATCTAATACATAACCGGGGGTTATGATACTTACAACGAGGCAGGGCTTCGCTAATTAGGGGGGTATAATACTCAGGAATTACTTCTACACTACAGAAATTTAGAGAGAATTATTGATTTTGAACGGTTTGTGAACTGAGCCTCTCGATCCAATTTATAGGGCTGATCAGACAGGGCGTCGCGCCCCGCAACGGAAACAGGAGGGGCCGTCGCGCCCCACGACGTAGGGTACCTAGGCCGTAGCCTTGTCCGGTCATGGGTAAGGTTTAACACGCATGAGGACACGTGGCGGCTCCGGGTGCGGCCCCGTAGCCAGGCGCTCGCGGCCCGCGACGTCCCTCAAGGGATCTGTCGCGCCCCGCGATGACCCATTAAATTTTGTTTTTAATTTATTTTTATAAAAATAAAGGTATTTTGGGCCAAATCTCGTATTCGGGGTGTATTTTAGGACGTATTGAGGTGTTCTAAATATATTAGGGGTGTTGGAAATATTTTGGGGGGTTGTTATATCCTCCCCACCTTGTTTTAGAACTCGTCCTCGAGGTCTACTGGAACAGGTGCGGGTATTTCCTTTGCATCTCTGATTCAAGCTCCCATGTGTACTCTGGTCCTCTCTTAGAATCCCATTTTACTTTGACTAAAACCAATCTCTTATGTTTGAGGTTCTTGACTTTTCTGTCTTTAATCTGTAGAGGTCTTTCTACAAATTTTAACTGCTCATTTACCTCTATATCCTTAAGAGGTACTACCAGCGATTCATCGGCTAAGCACTTTTTGAGATTACATACATGAAATACATCATGTATTCCTGCCATTTCCTCTGGCAGTTGTAGCTGATAGGCTACAGGTCCTATTCTTTTAATAATCTCAAAAGGTCCAACATACCTGGGGCTTAGCTTTCCCCTTTTGATGAATATTGCCACTCCTTTCCAAGGAGAGACCTTCAATAACACTTTGTCACCTACCTGAAATTCCAATGTTTTCTCCTGTTATCAGCATAGCTCTTTTGTCGATCATGTGCTGCTTTTAGCCTTTCCTTGACTTGAACAATCTTGTCTGTTGTTTCTTGTACTATTTCTGGTCTAGATAATTGCTTTTCTCCAATCTCTGCCCAACAGACTGGGGTTCGGCACTTTCGTCCATAAAGTGCTTCGAATGGTGCAGCATTGATACTTGTGTGATAGCTGTTATTATAGGAAAATTCAATTAATGGTAAGTGATCGTCCCAACTACCTCCGAAATCAATTACACAAGCTCTAAGCATATCCTCCATTGTCTGAATTGTCCTTTCGCTTTGTCCGTCCGTTTGAGGATGATAAGTTGTGCTTAGATTTAGCTTGGTTCCCATTGCTTTTTGGAAACTTGTCCAAAAATGAGAGGTAAAACGGCTATCCCTATCAGACACAATTGATAAAGGAATTCCATGTAATGAAACTATTTCGTTTACATACAGCTTAGCTAACTGTTCCATACTGAAAGTTTCCTTCATTGGTTGGAAATGAGCTAACTTAGTTAGCCTGTCTACAATCACCCAAATTGTATCATTACCTTTCCTTATTTTGGGTAATTTGGTAACAAAATCCATTGTTATTCCATTGTTATCGATTCCCACTTCCACACTGGCATTTCTAACTGTTGCAATAAACTTGAGGGTTTCTGATGTTCAGCTTTAACTTGTGAACAGGTTAAACATTTAGAGACATAGGCTGCTATATCCTTTTTCATTCCTATCCACCAGAAGTTCTTTCTTAAGTCCTGATACATCTTATCATTTCCAGGATGCATCGTATACTTAGACTTATGGGCTTCTTCTAATATACGGTGGCGTAGGTTTCCTAATTTAGGTATCCATATCCTGTTCTTATGGAATCTCCAAATTCCATCAGTTCCTTGATCTAATTCCTTAATCATACCTTTCAATTTCTCAGTATCATCCTTGATTACTGATTCTTGTGCTTTTCTAATCTGTTCATTTAATTATACTTGTAGATTTAATTTAAGAGAACGTACTCTTTTTGGCTTTTCGTGATACTTTCGACTTAAAGCATCAGCTACTATATTTTCCTTTCCTGCATGATACTGGATATTACAATCATAATCGCTTAGTATCTCCATCTAGCGTCTTTGTCTCATATTCAGCTCATTTTGTCCGAAAACATACCTTAAACTCTTATGATCTGTGAAAATGGTAAACTTACTACCGTAAAGGTAATGTCTCCAAATTTTCAGGGCAAAAATTATAGCTCCTAACTCTAGATCATGGGTTGAATAATTCTCTTCATGATTCTTAAGTTGTCTAGATGCATAGGCTATAACCTTTTGACGTTGCATTAACACACATCCATAACCTAACTTAGAAGCGTCACAATAGACTACAAAGTCTTCAGTTCCTTCTGGTAACGCTAGTATGGGTGCGTTGGTTAATCTTTGCTTAAGAATTCTTCTTGTTTTGGTCCCCATTCAAACTTAACAGATTTACAGGTTAACTTAGTTAAAGGAATGGCTATTCTAGAAAAATCTCGAATAAATTTTCTATAATAACCGGCCAATCCTAGGAAACTTCTAACATCGATTGGTGACTCAGGGGTTTTCCATTTAGTAATTGCCTCGATCTTGGTGGGATCCACATGAATTCCTTCATGATTAACTAGATGTCCAAGAAACTGTACTTCCTCTAACCAAAATTCGCACTTTGAAAACTTTGTATAAAGCTTTTCTTTTCTCAATAAACTTAGAAGTGCATGAAGATGCGCTGCATGCTCTTCTTTACTCTTAGAATAAATGAGAATATCATTTATAAAGACAATTATGAATTTATCCAAATATGGCTTACATATTCGGTTCATCATGTCCATAAATGCGGCTGGGGCATTGGTTAGACCAAATGGCATGACAGTAAATTCATAATGGCCATACCTTGTTCTGAAAGCGGTCTTAGGAATGTCCTCTTCCTGTACCTTTAATTGATGATATCCTGAGCGTAAATCGATCTTAGAGAAAAATCGAGCTCCTTGCAATTGCTCGAATAGATCATCGATTCTCGGTAATGGATACCGATTTTTAATCGTGACCTTGTTTAATTCACGGTAGTCAATGCACATACGCATCGATCCGTCTTTCTTCTTAACGAATAAAATCGGCGTTCCCCATGGCGATGAACTTGGCTGTATGAATCCTTTCTCCAACAGTTCGTCTAACTGCTTCTTCAGTTCCTGCATTTTTGCGGGTGCCAAACGGTAAGGTGCTTTGGCAATCGGTGCTGTCCCTGGTAGCAGGTGGATTTTGAATTCAACTTCCCTGTTTGGCGGTAGTCCTGGTAATTCTTCTGGAAACACATCTGGAAACTGAGATACTACTGAAATATCTTTCAGTCCTTTCCCTTTAGTGTTAATGATTATTGGAATCAAATACACTAATGATCCTTTTCTTACATAACTAGTTGTTTTCATCACAGAGATGAATTTTGTGGATCTAGACGGTTTATTTCCTTTAATTGTGATATGTTCACCTCTTGGTGAATTTACTTGGATTGACTTTTGATCACATAGAATACAGCCTTTATTGGCTATTAACCAATCTATTCCTAATACAACATCAAATCCTGCCAGATTCATTGGATAAAGGTTTGCAATAAACTTTTGATTTAAAAATTCTATTCTTGCTCCCTGCAAGATTTCAGAAATCTTAATGGTTTCCCCATTTGCTGTTTCTACTAGACATTCTTGTGAGAGTTTAGCTAATGGTTGATTGAGAAGTTTGCAAAATGAAGTATTAACAAAACTTTGGTTCGCACCAGAGTCAAATAATACTTTAGCAAAAACATCATTAACTAAAAACGTACCGACTATCACATCCGGAATCATATTTGCTTCTTCTGGAGTCAGAACAAATGCTCCAGCATTTTTAGTATTCTTGTTGTTCAGGGCTGGAGCTAGTTTTGGACAGTTCGGCTTGATGTGACCCTTTTCTCCACAGTTGAAGCACATTCCATTATTAGGTTTCTTCCTACAATCTTCTTCCTTGTGTCCTAGTATCTTGCAAAAATTACAATAGGTGGAGCATCTTCCTGAATGTTTCTTCTTGCAAGCCTTGCAATAAGGTGTAGAGGTAGAACCTACATTTTTCCCACGGTTGGAATTTCCATAGCGAAATTCCTGGGTAAGCCTTTGAGCTAGGTACCTCCTCTGGTCCTCTTCTCGTGTACGCACTAACTCATCAGTCAAGGTGTTTGCTAGTTCTACAGCTTCTTCTCTAGTTTGAGGTCTAGCTGCCTTGACTACATGCCTAATCTCACTGATTAATCCCCAGATGTAGCGGGAGATTAACACTGGTTCTGGTGATGCAAGGGTTGGCACTATTCTAGCATATTCAAAGAATGTAGTAGTGTAGCCCTTACTATCTACTTCAGTCATTCTAAGGTTTAAGAACTTATTTGCTATCTGTTCTTTTTTATTGGGAGGGCAGAATTTCCTTTCCACCATGTTCTTAAATTCCTCTCATTCCATATTGTAAACCCTGTCACTTTCCCTAGACTGGAGGATAGTGTTCCACCATTCTAAAGCTGAGTTCTTAAACAGATTGGAGGCAAACATTATCTTATCCTCTTCTACGCACTTGCTTATTTTTAAGACTGTCTCAGTCTTTTCTATCCAGCGTAATGCTGCAATGTCCCCTTCATTGCCTGAGAATTCCATTGGTTTACAAGACCAGAATTCTTTATAAGAACAACCATAAGACATGGTCCTTCTTCTTTTGGGAATGGGCACTTGAAGTATGGGTCCATTGTTTACGCTGCGTTCAGGCTCAGTAGGTTGTTTACTACAATGATTACTTTTATTATTATCTGCTTCCTTAACCGTTTTGATAATATAGAGCATTGCGTCTATAATCCCTTGTGCCACTAAATGTTGAATGGCACTTTTATCCACTTGGTTTCCATTATTATGGTTATTCTGGTTTTCCTGGTTCACTTCGTTGTCCATTTGAATTTTAAACATTTACCACGTATTAATATCACAAAATAATATTTAATGCAAACGATCACACAACACACATATTATATATTATTTTATTATTATTATTATTATTATTATTATTATTATTATTATTATTATTACGGTCACTGGTATGGGTTCATCCAGAACTCCATATTACGCTCGTCATACTTCCAGACGAGCCGTTCTCCTATCTGCCTCATCCTCTCACTACCTTCTAAAATCTCCTCACCAAAGGTTCAGAGTTCTTGCACATTCTCTGCGCTCATGGGTGGCGCAGGGGCTGGTACTGGGTTTGGGAACTGGGGCATGGGTTCCTCTGGAATTGGGTAGTGTTGTTGGTAATCCCTATGGTCGTCAAACCACGGGTCGTAGTCTGGATCTAAGGGATTGGGTGCTGGTACTCTAGGTATCTCAGTTGGGTTGAAATCAAGTATTGGGATTTGGTTTTCTGGGTTGTTTTCAATTTCCATTGGCTGTGAGGGAAACAGTGGCAAGGGATGGGGTGCTATGAGTAGCTCTAGATTAGGGTCTGCAGCTGTAGTTGTAGTTGCTAGTATGTGGAAGTTTGCTAGACTCCTATTGAGCATATCCTGAGTGTGAGCATATATTTCTCTCTTAACGGCTGCTAAAGCTCGCTGTTGTTGTAACTTTTTCATCCTCTTCCTACTTTCATGCGCGCCTCTGCTGAACCATCCTCTCTTCTTATGAGGGAATGGCTCCTCAGATTGGGCCTTGAACACAAATATCCCATCTTCATTGTCAGTAGAATACCCTGAGAGGGTAGACTGTGAAGAGGTGCCTTCATTCCTAGGCGAGCTGGACAACTGACGGTAAGCGTCTGAAGGTCTTTGGTCGCTTATACTGTAAACTAACAAATAGTCAAATAACGCACAACAATAATATACAGATATGCAAGTAGTTCCATAATTAATTTCCTAACATATGAACAAATTTTGGTGTCAGCAGAACACTTCTGTGGCTGAATCAGTGGCTTAGCTCTAATACCACCTTCTGTCGCAACCCCCGTCCCCTAGTTACCCGGGAACGAGCGGCCGAGGCCAGTTTCAGTGGTATCGGTGTTTATCATTTTGGCAGTGGAATTTACATCAGGACCGTAGTTATGAAATATTTAATCAGAGTAAAATACCACGCTTTTATAATATTTAACACATGGGAAAATCCCAAGTTTCAAGTACACACATTTTATAGGGATAAAACCCTATTTTATTTAAATAAAAACATCTCTTTATTTAGGTAACTTTTATAGCCACTTTTCCAAGCCTTCAGTGCTGTCCAGCTGGCTTCTATTTGGCTTTCACATTTTGTTACCTGAAATGCGTTTAAAAACATTTTGTCAGTGGGAAATACTGGTGAGTGAATCCCAGTTTAATCAAGACAAGTAAAACCGTTTTACTGTATTGAGGGCGGTCGCGCAATTACATTTGTTTCCATCTACTTTAATTACCACCCACGGTACTGTCAACCTGACTTGTGGTCATGTTACTACTCACAATGTAGTAACAAATTTTGTATACAAAACCCCAACATACCGACGATAATTGTAGAATACAAATACTCAAATCCTTGTTTAATATAATGTAATTTATTTGAGGTTTTGTAAAAACAGTTGCAAAAAGGAGGATTACTCACATTGCTGTCTTAGGGTTTTCTTTAAGGATTTCATGGTGATTATCTATTAATTACACAAATGCACACGTTTTAGTATAATAACCCAATATTTACATTAGTAATACCCTCCCCGAGACAGAATTCCAACGACTACGTCGGGCAGAACCTCGACAGCCGTTACGGAACCCTAGATCAATCGGGCAGCGTATCTAATACGTCACCGGGGGTTATGATACTTACAACGAGGCAGGGCTTCGCTAATTAGGGGGGTATAATACCCGGGAATTACTTCTACACTACATAAATTTAGAGAGAATTATTGATTTTGAACGGTTTGTGAACTGAGCCTCTCGATCCAATTTATAGGGCTGATCAGACAGGGCGTCGCGCCCCGCGACGGAAACAGGAGGGGCCGTCGCGCCCAACGACGTAGGGTACCTAGGCCGTAGCCTTGTCCTGTTATTGGGTAGGTTTAACACGCGTGAGGACACGTGGCGGCTCCGGGTGCGGCCCCGTAGCTAGGCGCTCGCGCCTCGCGACGTCCCTCAAGGGATCTGTCGCGCCCCGCGACGACCCATTAAATTATTTTTTAATTTATTTTTATAAAAATAAAGGTATTTAGGGCCAAATCTCGTATTCGGGGTGTATTTTAGGACGTATTGAGGTGTTCTAAATATATTAGGGGTGTTGGAAATATTATGGAGGGTTGTTATAAGAATGACTCACATTGCAGGTTTAAACGGTCAAAGCTTGCCTACTGGTTAAGCTGGTAAACCTAATTAAATATACAATGCAAACGCAACTAGGTTAGTAACTTAATACAACGTTTACGATAATCTCGGGATCGAAACCCTCACGACGAATGACAAAGTATAGCCAAATATAGGCAGCACTTAAACATCCATCGGATCGGTTTTAATCGATCGGATATAATACCGTAGCAGTGATCGAGTTATTACCCCGTTATCGTAGCAGAGTGTTGGTACTTCGCTAATTTATTTTGAGCATAATTTAAGAAGCATAAAAGATTTCGAGCAACTTTGAAATGTCACAGAAGGCTCAATTTATAACTGTTTCGCTAGTCCCTCGTGCCCCGCGACTCGCTCAGCGGAAGCCTTCGCGGCACGTGAGCGCCACCCTAGCTACGGTTAGGGCTTCCGTGTCATACCCTAGCTTTGACACGTGCATGACACATGTCACACAACTTGTCCGGATAGAATCAAGTCTCTCGCGCCCCGCGAGAGACATCCCTTTTGTGGGTCGCGGCCCGCGACAGACTAAAAAGTCAGTTTTATTTGATTTTTATATATAATAAGGTTATACAGTTTAGGTTTTACACTTACGGAGCATTTTAGGGCGTTTTTATGAGTTGTTACATCCTCCCCACCTTGTTTAGAATTTCGTCCTCGAGATTTATTGGAACAAGTAGGGATACTTCCTTTTCATTTCAAATTCTAGCTCCCATGTATATTCTGGTCCTCTCTTTGAATCCCATTTATTTTGACCAGAATTAATCTCTTGTGTTTGAGATTCTTAACTTTTATGTCTTCTATTTGAAGAGGTTTCTCAACAAACTTTAATTTTTCATTTACCTCTATGTCCTGAAGAGGTACTACCAGTGATTCATCAGCTAAACATTTCTTAAGGTTACATACATGAAATACATCATGTACACCGGCTAATTCCTCTGGTAGTTGTAATTGATATGTAATTGGTCCTATCCTTTGGATAACTGTAAAAGGTCTGACATATCTTGAACTTAACTTTCCTTTCTTACCGAATCAGACTGCCCCTTTCCACGGAGAGACTTTTAATAGTACTTTGTCTCCAACTTGAAATTCTAACGGCTTTCGGCGATGGTCGGCATAACTCTTTTGGCGATCTCGTGCCGTTTTTAATCTTTCTTTGATTTGAGTTATCTTGTCGGTGGTTTCTTACACAATCTCGGGACCTGATAGCTGACTCTCCTATTTCTGCCCAACATACAGGAGTTCGGCACTTTCGTCCATAAAGGGCTTCAAATGGGGCATCATTGATGCTTGTGTGATAACTATTGTTATAGGATAATTCTATTAATGGCAAATGGTCGTCCCAATTTCCACCAAAATCTATAACACATGCCCTCAGCATGTCTTCAAAAGTTTGGATCGTCCTTTCACTTTGTCCATCTGTCTGGGGATGGTATGTTGTACATAAGTTTAATCGTGTTCCCATTGCTTGTTGTAAACTTTTTAAAAAATGTGAAGTGAAACGACTATCTCTGTCAGATACAATGGAGAGTGGAACTCCATGTAATGATACGATTTCATCCATATATAACTTAGCTAGTCTTTCCATACTTAAGGTTTCCTTCATTGGTAGGAAATGAGCCAATTTGGTTAATCGATCCACAATCACCCAGATTGCATCGTTACCTTTTCTTGTTTTGGGTAGCTTAGTAACAAAATCCATTGTTATCAATTCCCATTTCCATACAGGCATTTCTAATTGTTGAAGTAACCCTAAAGGTTTCTGATGTTCTGCTTTAACTTGTGAACAAGTTAAACAATTAGAAACGTAACTAGCTATGTCCTTTTTCATTCCTATCCACCAAAAATTATTCCTCAAGTCTTGATACATTTTGTTGTTACCAGGATGCATCGTATACCTAGATTTATGGGCTTCCTCTAATATTCTATCTCGTAGATTTCCTTGTCTAGGTACCCAAATTTTTTTCTTATGGAATCTCCAAATTCCATCAGTTCCTTGTTCTAGTTCCTTTATCCATCCTTTCATTCCTTTAGCATCATCCTTGATTGTTGTCTCTTGAATATTTTTCAGTTGTTCCATTGTAAGCAACCATTCCAATTTTGTTTCTATGCCTAAATGATAAAATAAAGAAGCTGCACATGTAAATCTTTATCATGCCTCGTAAATGGGTCGGGTCGGGTGGATTTGGGTTGCGGTCAGAATGGGTTAGGGTCTAAATGGGTCAATTCAAAAAAGGGTTACTTTGGTTCGGGTCGGGACGAGTTCGGGCTGAAATGGGTTTGGTTCAAAATGAGTTTCGGGCTAGAGCGGGTTCGAGTCAGAACGGGTTGGTTTTAAAAAAATGGTTATTTTGACTTTCTGGTTTTCAGATGCTAGTTGCGCGCGATCTTTTGACGGTTTATGCATGTTTAAATGTCGATTACGCGTGCGGAGCCGATTACAGTGTCACACGTACCGGGGCCAGGAAACGTGCGTTTGGCGCCACGTTACTTGGCCCTAGCACGCACTTAACGAGGCGCTCAACACGTAACCAGTGCTAGTACGCATCCTGTCATGTGTTACGCGCGTACCGACGCTGGGTTACGAGTCTAATTCCACGTTACACGGGTTCCAACGCTAGCTTAAGAGTCCGATTACGAGCTTTGCTCGTACCGACGCAGGGTTACGCGTCCGATTATACGTTTCACGTGTACCGGTGCTTGGGTTACCCATCCGGTTTAGTGTTACGCGCGTACAATTGCTGGTTTACGCGTTACGCACGTACGGGCAATGATTACGCATCCAATTCCACGTTACGTTCGTACTGTCGCTGGGTTACCTGCTCGATTACTTGTTACGCGCGTACCAGCGCTGAGTTACACTTCCGATTACTTGTTTCGCTCATCCTGACGTTGGGTTACGTGTCGGATTACGCGTTTCGCTCGTGCCGCCGCAGGGTTACGCGTCTGATTCTGCGTTTCACGAGTATCAGTGCTCGGGTTATGCCAAATTGACCCGCTCAGTAATTTGCGGTAGCCCAAATTGACCAGTTTGACTAATTTGAGATGACCTGAATTGACCCGTTGACTTCTTTGTGGTGACCGAAATTGACCCATAAACAAGTGATTTTTACCCAAATCAACCCATTATTAGTAGAATGGATCAACATTGCCACTTGTAATCTTTATATAGAATCATCAATTTGATGTCGATCTTGTATGTATAATGCCATAATAGATTTTACTTATGCTTCTCTATTGCTACTTCTTTTTTAGCTCCTCTCTCTCTTATCGCACAAGAATTTATAGCTTTTGTATTCTAAATAGGGGTATGATTGTTTTCTAAATCATGGATTTAAATTTTGTTCGTTATTGTTTGAGGAGTGTTTCAGTTGTAGTTCACTTATATGTATGCTTTACTTGCCCCCTTTCCCTCTGTAACCAGTTAATATCCAGAAATTAACTACATATGTAATCACACAAGTCAGTTTATGTTTACAATACTTGGCAATTCGGAAGTGCTCCCAGTCTTTCGATCGTACTTGATCAGATACATCAAAAGTCGTTAAAACCCCAACATGCATAAAAAAAACACCCATATAAAACCTAGTTACTTTACAACTAATTATAAACAACCTTATCAAGCCCAACTGCAAAAGCAAAGATATGAAAATTCGTTTACCTTCTTTCCCTGATGAACACTGGTCTGGTGTTGATTAAAAAAAAGAAGGGATTGCAATTACAGACCACCCGGACCCGTATTTTGATTACTAAAACCAAGCGTGGTAGGGTTGTAGAAGGTAATGACTTGGGGAGACTTTAGAAGCAGAGAGATCCCCACCAATGATGTGCTTCCATGACTTGTAATAACCCAAAGGATCTTCTTTCTGCTTTCCACCACCATCATCATCATACACAGGGCTGATACCATACTCCCTTACAGTTGCATAATCTGGGCCTTCACTATCATAGCTGGCAACATGTTCTTTAGAGAGATTATATTTTACAGTAAAGTCAATGCTAACTTCATCACCATCTTCAAACTCATTTTTCCCAAACATCCAATGGCTTAACCATACTACAACTACTTCATCACCATCTTCAAACACAATATTATATGGAACAAGATACATCATAGGCTGGTATGTCCAGGAGGACTTCTTTGTGAGATTCCTTATTTTGATTCTTGAAGGACCAACTTCCCCCATGCTTAAAATCGTATGCACAATGCACACATTTAGCCCTTTAATCTTACCTTTTTCAGGAGATGATTGCAACGTAAATAATGACCCACTGCTTCTATGTGTGAACCACTTTGGAACCTCTTGCCCTTGAAGATATGTGCTGAATATTCCATGTTCATAAAGCATCTGAGTGTCACATCAAAGTTTTATTAGCTTTTAAATGCATATTAAAAGGTTAAAATTAAAGATATATAAAGAGACATTCACCTGTCCTAGAAGAAGTTTTTTTCGATCCAAATCGTGGTGGTAAATTCCACCCCAATTGGCCTTCGAAATCCAGTAGGGGTTCAAATATGCTATATTAATCCAATCCAAACTGCATAATACCTCTTCATCAATTTCTGATAAAGCTTGTATTTTCCATAATACCTCTTCATCAATTTCTAATAAAGGTTGTATTTTGATTATGTGCTGAAGCTCAATCAGGGTAAAACTTGTGTGATTAATAACTCTAGGTACAGCTGACTTTTCTGGATGAAATTTTATTGGGTCAATCTATTTGGACACCCTGCTTGCCTATTTGGACACCTTTAAGCCCTAGACGCCTCGTATAGGCCTATACGAGGCGTATAGGGTTACATCAAAATCAGTGTCTGACTCATGTCACTTCTGGTTTGACTGCTTCAATATGCCTCGTATAGGCCTATACTGGGGGTATAGGACCCCTCGTATAGGTCTCATATATGACCCTTATATGCCTCGTATAGGCCTATACTGGGCGTCTTGAAGGGTTTTTTTTTTTTTTTTTTTTTTTTTTAACAAACATTTTATACAATATTAATCGTTTTAGCAAACTTTTATACAAAAATAAGTTTTTTATTTTAAATATTAATATTAGGACCCCTCGTTGGTTTTTTTTTTAGTTGAAAAATGGATGTTTTGGTAGGGTAATTTGATTGTTTTTGGAGGGTGATGTTTTTTGAGTAAAAAATGGGTGTTTTGGTGGGGTAATTTGAGTTGTTTTTTAAGAAAAGTTTTATTTTTTTATAAAAATATTTTACCGTTTTCAAGATCGGCCTTTAAAAATATTCGATCGTAGAAATATTACATTGTTTTTAACATATAGTGTAGTATAGGTCTCGTATAGGTCCCTTATAGGTCTATCGACGTATACGGGCGTTGTATCATATCCTATAGTATCGTATCGTATTGTATCGTATAGTGTAGTATAAGTCTCGTATAGACGTATAGGTCTATACGAGACTTATACTACACTATACGATACCATACTATACGATACAATACGATACTATCGTATCATATAGTGTAGTATAGGTCCCTTATAGGTCTTGTATAGGCCTATCGACGTATACGGGTGTTGTATCATATCCTATAGTTTCGTATCGTATCGTATGGTATAGTGTATAGTATAAGTCTAGTATAGGTCCCCTATAGGTCTTGTATAAGCCTATAGGCCTAAACGGGACCTAAACCACACCTATAGTCTTATACGAGTGTTGTATCTTATCCAATAGTCTAGTATCGTATTGTATCGTATAGTGTAGTATAAATCTCGTATAGGCATTGTATGGGCCTATGGATGTAGTATCGTATCCTATAGTATCGTGTTGTATCGCATCGTATCGTATAGTGTAGTATAAGTCTCGTATAGGTCTTGTATAAGCCTATCGTGTCGTATAGTATAGTATAAGTCTCGTATAGGTCTTGTATAAGCCTATAGTGTTGTATCGTATAGTATAAGTCTCGTATAGGCATCGTATAATTAATATTAGTGTTATTATAATTAATATGAGTTTTTTATAATTAATATTAGTGTTATTGATATTAATATGAGTTTTTTATAATTAATATTAGTGTTATTATAATTAATATGAGTTTTTTATAATTAATATTAGTGTTATTATAATTAATATGAGTTTTTTATAGTTAATATTAGTGTTATTGATATTTAAAAAGAGAAAACAAAAAAAATAAAAATAGACGCCCAGTATAGGGCTATACTGGGAGTCTATGTGGACCAAAAGACCATTATACCCTTGAATTAGGCCTATACTGGGGGCAAAACAGGGTTATTATGGTCTTTTGGACCCCTCGTATAGGCCCAGTATAGCCCTATACTGGGCGTCTATTTTTATTTTTTTTGTTTTCTCTTTTTAAATATTAAAAAAAGAAAACAAAAAAAAAATAATAGACGCCCAGTATAGGGCTATACTGGGCGTATACGAGGGGTCCAAAAGACCATTATAGCCCTGAATTAGGCCTATATTGGGGGCAAAAAAGGGCTATAATGGTCTTTTGGACCCCTCGTATAGCCCCAGTATAGCCCTATACTGGGCGTCTATTTTTAATTTTTTTGTTTTCTCTTTTTAAATATTAAAAAAAGAAAAAAAAAAATAGGCGCCCAGTATAGGGCTATACTGGGCCTATACGAGGGGTCCAAAAGACCATAATAACCCTGTTTTGCCCCCAGTATAGGCCTAATTCAAGGGTATAATGGTCTTTTGGTCCACATAGACGCCCAGTATAGCCCTATACTAGGCGTCTATTTTTTTTTTGTTTTCTCTTTTTAAATATCAATAACACTAATATTAACTATAAAAAACTCATATTAATTATAATAACACTAATATTAATTATAAAAAAAACTCATATTAATTATAATAACACTAATATTAATTATAATAACTCATATTAATTATAATAACACTAATATTAATTAAATATTAATTATAAAAAACTCATATTAATATCAATAACACTAATATTAATTATAAAAAACTCATATTAATTATAATAACACTAATATTAATTATACGATGCCTATACGAGACCTATACGAGACTTATACTATACTATACGATACGATACAACACGATAGGCTTATACAAGACCTATACGAGACTTATACTACACTATACTATACGATACGATGTGATACAACACGATACTATAGGATACGATACTACATCCATAGGCCCATACAATACCTATACGAGACCTATACGAGATTTATACTACACTATACGATACGATACAACACGATAGGCTTATACAAGACCTATACGAGACTTATACTACACTATATGATACGATACGAAACTATAGGATATGATACAACACCCGTATACGTGTGGTTTAGGTCCCGTTTAGGCCTATAGGCTTATACAAGACCTATAGGGGACCTATACTAGACTTATACTATACACTATACGATACGAAACTATAGGATATGATACAACACCCGTATACGTCGATAGGCCTATACAAGACCTATAAGGGACCTATACTATACTATATGATACGATAGTATCGTATTGTATCGTATAGTATGGTATCGTATATTGTATAGTATAAGTCTCGTATAGGTCCCATATAGGTCTATACGAGACCTATACGAGACTTATACTACACTATACGATACAATACAATACAATACAATACGATACGATACTATAGGATATGATACAACGTCTGTATACGTCGATAGGCCTATACAAGACCTATAAGGGACCTATACGAGACCTATACTACACTATATGTTAAAAACAATGTAATATTTCTACGATCGAATATTTTTAAAGGCCGATCTTGAAAACGGTAAAATATTTTTATAAAAAAATAAAACTTTTCTTAAAAAACAACTCAAATTACCCCACCAAAACACCCATTTTTTTACTCAAAAAAACATCACCCTCAAAAAACAATCAAAGTACCCTACCAAAACATCCATTTTTCAACTCAAAAAAACACCAACGAGGGGTCCTAATATTAATTATTTAAAATAAAAAACTTGTTTTTGTATAAAAGTTTGCTAAAACGATTAATATTGTATAAAATGTTTGTTAAAAAAAAAAAAAAAAAAACCCATATATACGCCTAGTATAGGCCTATACTAGGCATATAAGAGAGGCAAAAAAGACCAATTTACCCCCAGTATAGGCCTAAATCAGGGGTTAAATGGTCTTTTTCTCCAAGACGCCCAGTATAGGCCTATACGAGGCGTATACGAGGCAAATAAGACAAAATATGACATAATCAGAGATTCTCTTGGAAATTGAAAAAGGTTATACGCCTCGTATAGGTCTATACGAGGCGTCTTGAAGGGTGTGGAAATAGGGAGTTGGGTGTGTGAATATGTAGACCCATTTTATTTTCTCCAATGAGGTGCACATGTTTACATCCAACCGCTTTAATTGGATTGGAGCACACAAGACTGTTTTCAGGTTCCGACACCATGAAAAACTGAGTGTTTCCAGCCTAGTAAGGCTTCTCACACAATCAGGCATGGAATCCATTGGATTTCCACCCAAATACAACTCCTTCAACATTGGAAGGTTACTAAAATCCATAGGAAATGATTCATTATACAAATTACAATTTTTTAGAGACAACCTTACTAGTGATCTTGGTAAAGAACTCGCAAAGAACTCGGGAGTTCTTGGTACCATGGTAGAGGAAGAAGACCCATGAGACTTCATGTTAACATTGTCAGCCTCAAATGATTCCATGTCCTTCATTTCAGCTGCAAATTCACCAAGAATTGAACAACCATCTATTAGAAGTTGAGTAAGGTTCTTTAGCTTTCCTATGCTTCTTGGAAGTTCCTTCAACTTATTGCATTCACTCAAATCAAGGATTTCAAGTTTTTGACAACAAGTGCCAATTGACTCACAGACCTCAATGAGACTTGTGCATCTAGCGAGTGTCAACCTTTCAAGTAGAGGGAGCCCAGAGAAGTGACCCACTCTAACAAGCTCATGACAACTACTCAGATTAAGAAACTTCAGTGACCTGAGCAGCTGTTTAATTAACAAATAAACAAAATTAAGATGCATGTTAGTAATTAACAAATAAACAAAATTAAGATGCATTTTAGTGTTGCAAAGATACTTAAACAAGATAACTAGAAGCTTGAGATTTTAGTACCTTGGGCTTCTTCCAAAGCTGTTGTAGTTTGCTATTAGACAAGTCAAGAGCTACCAAATTCTCCATTTGTAAGTCTGAAGGAATATAACTCAAAGGGAATCCATGCATGAATTCTTGTAGGATCCACTGAGTTGTACATAGTTTAGTTGGAGTAGTTTTAAGTTACGCATTTCACTTAAAGCAAGTGTCTCAAAGTCGCCTTTTGTTTTACAAGATGGGGAACACATTCCCAAAACCCAACCAAATAACCACCAAAGACAACTGAATGATGGATATGATCTAAATCCAAACATTTGCATATTGGCACTACTTGGTTCTTTCCATATTTCATTCTCAAATGTTCTCATGTCAAGGGCCAGTCCTTGAGTTATTGTTGTTCCCTAAGAAATAACAAATAGTTAAGAAAGTTGTCAATACATGATACAAATTAATCAAAGTACACAGAAAAGGTATACATGATTACCTGTCTATTTTGCAACACATCCAAACACTCCTCATGGTGCCATAATATACTACGCTTCCATGGCTTCTTAGGTGATTCTTGATGAACTATATCTCTCCCCATGTCTTGAAGAAGTTGATGCATTGCCAATTTATTAGATGATTCTACAGTGAGAATACATCTGTTGATAAGAATCTTTATCCCAGATGATTTTCCTATACCACAAGCTTTTAGTATGTCTTCAGTGAACTTTCTATCTTTGCCAACGAATAAACAAGCAATGTATTTAAACAGTTCCTTGTCTTTTTCAGATGGCAAAGTATCATAACTAATTTTCAGGACCTTTTTAATATCTGGATTAATTTCTTTCCCTAGTGATTCTAAGATATCCTCCCATGTAGCATCTTCACTACGGAAAGAACTGCCCAAAACTTTAAGAGCCAATGGATGCCCTTGGCAATATTCAACGACCTTTATTGACTGCTTTTTGTCACCTTGGTTGGGTTCATTGCATCCAAAGGCATGCCAACTTAAAAGCTGAAGAGATTCCTCATCATTTAAGCCTTGCAGGCGGTGCTTTGTATGCTTTGGTGGAACTTGCGTTTGAAACAGCCTACATTTTTCTGTTAACGATTCGTTCTTAGATGTTATTATGATTTTGCTTCCCGGATGAAGACCTTTTGTCCCAATTAACACATCCAACTACTCAAACTTATTTATACCATCAAGAACAAGAAGGGTTCTTTTTCTAAAAAGTGATTTCTCAATCTTCAAGGTTCCCACATTAACATTGTCGATGTCCATCCAACTTCTCGCTTGAATATCTTTAAGGAGCTGTTTTTGTAAATCAAGCAATCCATTTGGCTGTGTACACCTCCTTTCGATATCTTCAAGAAAGCAGCTTCTTTCAAAGTCGAGATAGTGCAACTGAAAGACATAGTTTGCTAAATATGTCTTTCCGATTCCAGCCATTCCCCATATTGTGAGAATTTCAGTGCTTTGCTGGGATCTGTCTTTCAAAAATGAAGTGATGAACCTAACTGAAGACTCCACTCCAATTAGATGTGGGATTTCACTCCTTTTGTATAGATCTAATCTGCTAGTTATCTCTTTAACAATTCCTTCAATAAGTACTGTCTCTCGCCTGGAACCGATTCCAATCACAACAAAAAGTTATAAGTAAACTGATAAAAATAAATTCATGTGTAACTTACTTGACTTTCTCACAAATGAACCAACAACTCATGTATTTAGATATTTTCAAATCACAATTTGAACATGGAAAGGCATTTTCACGGGCTCTTTGATTCGGAAACAAAAAAAAAATGCACCAAATCTAGGGTTCCATCTCAGAAGCAATGAAATTACCTGCCATTGGCTTCTTCCCCTTTCATATCAGCAACTTCTGTTAGGGCTTTCTTCCATTTCTCTATCTTGTGAGCCAATTGACTTCTTTTCTCTGAATTTAACTCTGTTTCCATCCTCTGTTTATGCTCTGCCATTGCTTCTCCGAAGCTGTTTCGTTGTTTCCTGACATCGGAAGGCTTAACATGATAGAAGATGGGGAAAACAATATGTTTGGAGGTCCTTTTCTGGTCCATGATGAGTGCCAGTTCATCCAGGCACCAGGTGGAAGAAGCGTAATTCTTGGACAGCACGATAATAGAAGCCCTAGATGACTTGATTGCCTTCTCCAATTCCGGTTTTAGAAAGTCTCCGATCTGGATCTCTGCATCATCGAAGAAGGTGTCGATGGTGGCTTCACGCAGTGCTTTGAGGAGATGATCGGTGAAACTATGGCGAGTATCCTCACCTCTAAAGCTTAAAAATACATCATAATCGTAAGTTGATAAAGTAATTGAAGAAGAAGATTGTTCTGTAATTTCAGTAAGAACAACCATGGTGAATAATGAAAATAGAGTGTGAAGCAAATTTGAAACTGGTTTGTAAATCAATAATGAAGCAAATGGTTGGTTATGAAATGATCGGAGATGAAGTTGACTCCCTGGCGTCAAAGTCAATAGTCATCTTTTATTTTATTTTATACTAGATTAGAACCCGTGAATTACACGGGTTTAATAAATATAATTTTATATACTAAATAAAAACAATATATTTTTAAAAACCTCATTTATTACATGTATTGAGTAAATATAATTTATATATTAAATAATAAAAAATTATATCTTTAAAAACCTCGTGTATTGTGCGGGTTGAATAAAATACTTTTATATACCAAACAATAAAAAAGTTATATTTAAAAAAACCCTTGTGTATTCACGGGTGGAAGAAATATAATTTTATATACTAAATAATAGAAAAGTTATACTTAAAAAAACTTCGTGTATTGTACGGGTTTAATAAATTTAATTTTATATAGCAAATAATAAAAAAAAATGTTATATCATTAAAAACGCTGTGTATTACACATGTTTATCTATTGTCAAAAAAAATCTTTCTAAGTCAAAATGGATTTTTTTATTATTTTTTAAATTAGGTTAATACTATTTTTATACCATTCATAAAACCTTATAATCACAGTAGCATCATATATAAGCACATCACATCACATAACATACACATCACAGTTTCTATACCAAATAGCATGTGTTCGTACATATAAGCATAGTTTCTGTACCAAGTCAAAGTCACAGTTTCATACCAAGTCAAGTTCATGTCACGAATGCACCTAAAACTAAAGTCGAGATCGAACCGAAACCGAAACAACAAAAACTTAATTAAAAACTGTGGAGTGAGTTGTACTAACCGATTGCGTGGTGATCTTGGGACCGATTCCGCAGCGAGGGAGATAGAGAGAGATTTTTTATACTCGCAGATTAGTATACTTGCAGGTAGGGTTTGATGAGAGTTTTGGATAGTTATAAAGAAGACAACATGTTCTCAGGTAATTTATAAACTAATTTGGCAGTTGGGGCGGTTTGAGGATTAGGGCCTTAAGTTCGGAAGTTGTTTTGAGGAATCAGATCAAATAACATGCATGCGCCAACAGTTGAACACAAGAGAGTTGGGACGATTTGGTCCTCAAAAGGAGTTGGACCGATAATCATTAAGTGGCAATTGGGCTAGGAAATTAATTTTTTTTTCTAACTCAATATACATGTACATGCATACGCACAGGATGATATGAAAGGAATTATTATCATAAATATTATTATTATTTTGGAAGTCGTATGAATTCTTATTAGATTTGATTAAATATTATTGATAATAAAAATTTGTATTAGATTAGATTTTAGATTTGATTAAATATTATTAATAATAAAAATTTGTATTAATTTAGATTAAATATTATTATTATTAGTATTATTAATAATTTTAATCAATTAAATGAGAGAATGACAAGTGTCCCAAAACAGGTTTCTTTTAATAAATAGTATAGATTAGAGTAAATTGCCACAATCGTCTCTTAGGTTTGGGCATGTTTGCCAGTTTAATCCAAAACAATTTTTTGGGTAAATTACTTTTTGAGTCCCTGTGTTTTATGGGTTTTAACTAGTTGAGTCCAAAAGCAAAAAGGTTAACGACTTGAGTCCCTATAAGCATTTTCTTTAACCATTTGAGTCCAAATTTCTAACCCAGTTAAAATTTTGTTGTTAAGTTTTGTTAAATGACCAAATTACCCCTATAATTTAAAAAATAAAAATCAAAAAACCACATTTCTTCACAAGATCAGGCACACCCATCTCTTTCTCTCTCTTTAAAGTCTGCACCCTTCATCTCTCATCTTTCTTTCCCTCTCTCTAGATCACCTACATCCTCCACCATCACCACCACACCACCACCATCACCAACACAACCACCTCCACCTCCAACCCCGTCACCAACCACCACCTCAACTGAAGTTTGGCTTCACGGGAATATTTTTAGGGAACTATGATTAAGAAAATCATGAATAAAAATTAAGGAGGAACCAAAAAGATAATGGTGGCAGCAGGAATGCTAAGACATGTGGCAAAAGGTGATGGGATCTGACCGACTTCAACTGCGACGAACCTGCAAATTTCCAACTTCAATTGCGACGTTTATACAAAATTAACCCGAACACTTTTAATATTTACCCCACTCTAGAAACATCGCCAATGTCCGATTAAAGCTCTCTCAACCGAGATGAAATCAATACTGAATAATATAATGTAAAGCAAAGCAAAAGCAGAAGCGGAAGAGGAAACTATGGCGGTTAACCACAGGAGACAGTAAATCACCAGAGGCTTGTTTAATCGATTGTATCACGCTGAATCACCAGAGCTCTCCGTTCGATTGTAGATGATTTGGTAAGTCGGTTGAGGTCAATTTATCTGGTACGAATAGTTTTTGTTTGCCCGATCCGGTGTTGGGTGTGATGATCGGGTTAATAAGTTACTTGCAGTTGTGAAATCGGTTGGGTATCCGCGCAGATAATTGGAAGGGGAACGATCCTTGTGTATCTTGGTTAGGGATTACTTGTTCACCTGGTGGGGATGGTGGTGGCAGTGGCGGGGATGGTGGTGGGGCAGTGGTGGGGATGGTGGTGTTTATTATATATTAAAAGTTTATGCATTAAAGACTTGTTCCTTGTACTTATGTGCATATAAGACTTGTACTTTGTGTGTAAATGACCAAATTACCCTCATAGTTAACAGACTTAGTGGATGGAGTTAGAAATTTGGACTCAAATGGTTAAAGAAAATGCTTATGGGACTCAGGTCGCTAAACTTTTTGCTTTTGGACTCAACTAGTTAAAACTCATATAACACAGGGACTCAAAAAGTAATTTACCCCAATTTTTTTGTACCATATTGTCCCTCACATTTGAGATCTTTTGCCATTTTCATTCAAATGTCTAGTTTGGGTTTTTTTTTTTTTTTTTTGGCAGATTTATGGATGAAAATGGCAAGAAATCCCAAAACTCAGGGACGATTTTAACAAAAAGTTAGATGTTCGGATGAAAATGACAAATTAGCCCAAAAGTGAAGAGCGATATGGTAAAATAAAGTTGTTTTAGATGAAACTGGCAAACGTGCCTGAAGCTCAAGAACGATTTTGACAATTTACTCTTTATATTATTACTAGGTTATTACCCGTGTGTCACACGGATTGAACGCTAAAAAAAGAAAACACATATAACTTTATATTCAAAACAATTTAAATAAAATAAAGGCAAAAGTTTTCTTAACAAATGATAAATGAACAAAAAAGACTACAAATTTCCAAAAAATTCTTTGTATACAACATTTGTGGTCTTATTTGTAGCATGGTCATCTTTATAACCGGCTCTACTTTTAACCCTTGATAATGCCACATAAAGTTGACCTTTGTGAGAAAACAGGATCTTTGAGATACAATCCAACCTTGGATAATGATTGTCCCTGACTTTTGTTAATAGTCATTGCAAAACAAACAGACCATAGTCTAAGTAGTCTTGGTCAAAATAATTTGTTTAAGGGTATCACTCTAAGGGTGAAGGGAGTGGTTAAACAGGTGAAAGTGGCAAACTTTAAAATGGACCAATCAGATAGTGTCACGTCAGCATGTCAAAAAGTTTAAACTTTTGGTGAAAATTGATGGGAGTGGTTTTGTTGAATGAAAGTGGCAAACTTATTTTATTCACCTCCACCACCACAGGTCACTACCACCACCGGTTCCACCTCCATCACAATATATATCACTACCACCACAGTCACCTCCACTGCCAAACAAAGAAACAGTCGACATCTTCATCCACTGGAAAACTCAAGAACCAGTCGCTGGAAAACTCAAGAACCAGTCGCCGGTTCCACCTCCACCGGAAAACTTATACAGTGACCTCCACCGCCACCGGTTCCACCTCCACCACCACCGGTTCCACCTCCATCACCACTCTCCACCACCACCGGTTCCACCTCCATCACGTTCACCTCCACCACCACCGGAAAAAATGGCGGCTGAAGGTGATGACGGTGTTTGGTCGGAAAAAATGGCGGTTGAAGTGGGTTTGCGGCTGAAGTCCAACGGTCACAAACATGAAATCACCTTTGTCGAATCGGTGAGGCCTTGCCGAAGTGGTTAGATTGCCGATCGGTAAACACAGGTGGGGGCAGTGTTGCCGCTCGGCAAAGTGAGTTTGCCGCTGAGTTTGCCGCCCACTCCCTTCACCCTAAGTAGTTAAATCTTTTAGTTTTTTTTGTTTTTTTTTGTTTTTTTTTTTTTTGCCACAACCAACCTTCGTTCTTACACATGGCCGGCCCTGGGGGTGGGCGGGGAGGACCACCGGCCAGGGCCTGATATTTCGAGGGGCACGTTTTTTTTATGAAAAAACCCGATATGTATATGTAAAATATTTTTTTAATATGGTAGAACCATACAAACACCAACATAGGCTCCCTTACAAAACAATTCTTATGGTTTAGATTAGTTATTAACCCCTTTGGCATTAGGTTTAGACCTCTAGTGAGCCCAATACCCAATTTCGTTAAGGCTCTAAGGGCACATTTTCAAGCTCGAACAGGGTACACGAATTCTCAGGGTCGGCCCTGTTTTTACATAAGAGCCAAAAAGTACTATTACTTTGCAAATACAAATTATTTTAGACAAATCATGACAACGTAGATACAAAAGCAACCATCTCATGCTTCGGGTATTGTCCAATTTCCTCATCCTTGCGGGAATCTTTTTTTCTTTTTGCATACAAAAACAAAGTGTATATGTTTTGCAAAAAAAAAAAAAAACAACCTTCTCGTTACTTTGACATCTTTTATCATATAAGGTTTTTTTTTACTTCTCATTGTAGTAGTATCTATTCAAAGGTCCATTTACAAAGCAAAGCAAAACAATGGAAATATCATACCAACAAAGAAAAAATAACAAAACGTCACCTGCACATAAACATTATAATGGTATGAAGATAATTATCGGCAAGACCATTGTGTCTTAGCTTTAAAGCCATCAATATAGGCAGTTAAATTTATCGAGTGATGTTTAGCTTTTCCGCCACAAACCAACCGTCATTCTTGTCAATACCCCATAAACAAAACAGCATATTTTGCAAATATAATGTAGGCACAAAGACAATTAATCGCGCTTGGTCAATACCTTATTTTTGTAAAATAACCATATAGCTTGCAAAAAATGAGTAGTTTTTGACAAATTATGACAATTAGATGACACGAATATATCACTGTTGTCTGCAATTACGCTTAATTTGCGACAGCTTGTGAACATACACGAAAACGACACGATTTATTTAAAGAAATAGCAACCTTGAAACAACAATGGGGATTCAAAACTCTAATATCTGAATTCCTACATAAGTATATAACCTCATGAACATAAACCAACACCTGCACATGAAAACAATGAAGGGTAAAATGGGAACAAAAAGATCCATACCCACAAGCATAATAGAGTGTAGCAACACCACCGACTTTCATGGGCCACCTTCTCTTCCATTGAGCAGTAGTCGTAGCCCCACACAATTCATTCATGCAAATCTTCACCGGCAACAACGACATTTCACCCCTAAATCTCTCTAATCAAACCCCTACACATGCAATCAAAAAACCTCAAATCAAAACCCTAACAAAAATCCCCAACTTCCTTCACCGTTACCAGTTACCAGATCACAACCCAACAATCAAATACTCAAACCCATCAAAATTCTAACTTTAAACAACACAAATCGAAGTATAGTTTAGGGGCTGTTTGGCTAAGCTTTTCAAAATGACTTATTTGCTTATTTGCTTTTCTGAAAAGCAAATAAGCAAATAAGTCATTTTGAAAAGCTTAGCCAAACAGCGCCTTACAAAACAGAGAAAAAATTAAAAAGATTAAAAACACGAGTTATATACCTTGTCGAGGTTAAGCGCCAAATTCTGAATCCTTTGATTAAAAACACCCTCAGCCTGAATCTCGGTTTCGTTGCAACTGAAAAACAAAAAAAATCACGATTGAAATCAAAATCAATGAAAAGGAGATAGGGTTGGTGAGAGCGATGGTTGGTAGAGAGAGAGACGGTGGTATGAAGGGCAGAATAATTTGTCTTCACGTGAAAGAAAGGTGTAAGAGTTCTCTAACATTGACACATAGGATTTTGTTGGTGTGGCTAGTCTAAATGTTTGCCAAGTGTCCACATGGGTTAGTTATTTATTAGAGGAGATAGAGATAGATTTTTTGGAAACTTTCCCTTCTATTTTATACAACAGCCCCTTAAAAATATCATTTATATTATATCTTGCTCTTAAAGTTGTTGATGCATCATCAACACCCCCTTCTATTTTGGATTTTGGAAAAAAGCTAAGGTTTTTTAATCGTATTCAAGTTAAACTGTGTTTTAATTTGTATTTTTAATAGAAACAATTATGCAGTTGTGGCAATCATTTTCATATCTATCAAGTTATGGATTTTTTAGTGAAAAAGTGTTGACCATGATACCCACTGTTCGTTGAATATCTATTTACATTCGTTTCAATGTTTCATATTGTATATGACGAAATGAATTTAAATGAATATTTAGGGTCTATTATTTTAGTAGTTGGTAATTTGGGATTTATTGTTAAATATGTAGGCAAAAAGAAATTTGGACAATTGGTCTTTATATTTTTGTTAACATTGCAGGTAAAGTAATATACATGTTTTTTTTTTGTTCAAGTGTTAGGAGTTTGGGCCAATTATAAATGGTCGTTGCATGTTATATGTTGGTCTTTTGTCTGGTTGTTAGGTGTCTGGTTTTTTATACATGTTTTTCTTTTGAATCAAGAACAACGAGTTTCATAAATTAAAGAACTTTTAGATTTTTTATGAATCTGTATTAATGCTTATTAATATGGTTGATGATAACAGGGTAGATATCGTGAGAAGCTTTGGAGCTAAGTTTTGTGATACTGAAATTCTCATTCAAAAGAATGTTCAGAGTTCTCGTGTAAACAATTGAAATTTGAAATATGTTACTTATTACACAATGTTCTAACATCTGGAATATGTTTCGGATTGAACTTTTATTTATTGAAGTTATAATATTATGATCTACATTTACAGTTTTATTGAATTTTATTTTATATTGTAAATAATGTAATTTAATAACATAAATTTTTTTTTGTCACAGAAGTTTTTTTTATCCTACTCCTCATTCATGTTGCACACCATCGTTCGTCGTTGAGAGTGAGTATATTGGTCATAGTAATTTCCTGATTCATCATAAGTGTCACGTGTGGTGTGAGCACTCTGCCTCCGTGGTGACGGCGATCTGTGGTATTGGTGTCTATTCGCGCGCTCTTGCTGAGGTGACTCATAGTTTAACTGCCTAGGCATCGATGCCGCCAAGGGAGTTTGTTGTGTTTGAACTTGAGCTGGGCCTTGTTGCGCCCACAGTTGTACGTGAATGGCATTTAAAGTTGCTTGACTTTTTGCGAACCATGAGGCGGGAGTCTCCCCCTCTTGTAATAGTGATGTCAACAGCGTTGAAGGTCCAGCACCCTGATTTGTTGGGGTCATGGTTTGGGCGGTACGAGTACCGCTTGCGCGCATCCCCCCAACTTCGGTGTATTCCCCTTCGGCGTGCTCGTCAACAGGGTGGCTTTGGACGTGCACGTTGTCCGCCGCCTGGCCCATATGAGAGGTGAAACCGAGAAGAGAGAACAGAATGCCTTGATCTACCATGAGATCAGATGCAATAGCTTAGAAAGAAGATGAAAAGGTGATTGTAACAATCGATGGGCGCCAATGAAGAAACACTAAGTTAATCCGAAGGTTAACTAGTGGTTTGTGTCTCATCCAAATAAGGTTAATCTTCTTTCTTCCTCGGTAGCTTGCTGTAATGATCTTGCAAAACAATCTCAACACCGTGAAGCTCGTTACAAGGAGGAGAATTGATGGTTCTACTTGTAACCAACCTCCGACGTGAGAATAAGAACTTGTTTTGAGGATAAAAGTGTTGTATTAAGTGAGAGAGCAAGAGAGCGATCCCTAAACCTAGAGATGAAGTTCTCTATTTATAGTCGAAGAGTGTTGTAAAGAAGATGGGTCGATGGGCCTTGGGCTAGACGCCGACAACAAGGAATATCCTCTTTGCCACTTGGAGCATGAACGTTAGTTTTTGCAGGTGAAAGGATAGTTGGCGCACGTTGAATGGATCCACGTGGCCCGGTAGTTGTCCTTGTTGTCTGGTCTGTCATCAGCAGCTTAGTGGAGATCGTGGAGAAATGGTCGGCGCACGATGATTGGTGACACGTATCCGTCCTTGTGTACTTCTTGTCCCCTGCACGATTTGTTTCTCGTGCAGCATCACTGGACACAGCCTGTCGTGCGCTCATTGGCCATCTGTTCTGATAATCGTACTGTTTGTACTATCCAACCTTGTCTTGTTGGCGCTTCTTGGGCTTGCGCTAGTTCTGTTTGCAAAAACAACTAAGTTTTGGAACTTGTTTATTCTGGGTATGGCCTCGCGCACGACTTGGGGTTGTCCCGTATAGTCGGCGCAGGATTAGGGACTATACTACTTCAGAATCCAATTGATTCCATGCCAGATTGTGTGAGAAGGCTTAGTAGGCTGGAGACACTCAGTTTTTGGGAGTGTAGTAACCTAAAAATAGTCTTGTGTGCTCCAATCCAATTAAAGCAGTTAGATGTATTCGTTTGCACACCATTGGAAAAATAACATTTAATCCAGAACAGTTAAAAATTCAAGCCTTATCAGAAATTAAGTGGTTCTACGCAGTTTGGGTTGGATTAATATAGCATATTTGAACTAGTGCTGGTTTTCGAAGGCCAATTCTTTTGGAGAGTATAGTTTGGCACCAAGGATACTTCCAGCACAAGTGGATGTCTCTTTATATATCTTTAATTTTCACCTAGCAATTTGCATTTATAAGCTAATAAAACTTTGATGTGACACTCAGATGCTTTATGAACATGTAATATTCAGCACATATCTTCAACGGCAAGAGGTTCCATAGTGGTTCACTCAAAGAAGCAGTTGGTCATTATTTACCTTGTGTACACTTAATATAAATTAGCTTTGTTTCTCACGTTGTTCATATAATTTTGTGTAATCTGAGTCTATTTTATTTTTGTGTGTTCATATGTTCATTCATGTTATTACTATATAATACATCAACGTTACCCGTCCACCGGACAGATATTAAACTAGTTTTAATGGGTTGGGTTTAGAAAAACCACAAGACGGATTTAAGATTATAACTCGGATTTAAAGAGAACAAGATTTAGTTCGACTTTTACGCTTAAAAATATAGAACACGATTTATACAAAAAAAAAATGAAAACCAAACATTTTTTTCTCCAACCAAAAGCAATAGAGGGATCCTTGAGAAGTGATCCACTCTAACAAGCTCATCACAACTACTTAGATTAAGAAACTCAGTGATCTGAGCAGCTGTTATATTAACAAAATAAACAAAATTAAGATGCATGTTAGTGTTGCAAAGATACTTGACCATGATGTTTCAAACAAAATAAGTAGAAGCTTGAGATTTTAGTACCTTGGGCTTCTTCTAAAGCTGTTGTAGATTCCTATTCGGTGCTGAATCTGAACAAAACTGGTAGCGAATATATTGGTATGTTATGAGCAATGTTGCAGAAATCGGCCTAGGCGGCCGATTAATATGCGCCTAGGCGCTAGTCGGTGGGTTACTGCCTAAATTTAAGCTAGTCGGTCAAAAAAATCGGTTATGGTCAAAATCGGTCAAAGTCGGTAAAAGTCGGACAAAATCGGTCAAAATTGGTCAAAATCGGACTAATCGGGCCTATGTTTTTTGACCCAAAAAACCCAATTTTTGAAACCTGGCCCATGGTTTAAAGCCCAAATTTTAGTTATAAACCCATTTTAACATTTAAGTTTAGGTATTTTAACATTTAACCCCCTTTATCTTTCACTAGTTTACATATGGTTCCTAAACTTTTAAATTTATTAATAAAAAGTATAAAGTTATCTCCTAAACTTGTAAATTTATTAATAAAAAGTATAAAGTTATCTATATATAAAAAAAAAATTGTAAAATTATACTTAAAAAGTCCAATCCGATTAATCCATATTAATCCCGATTAATCCCTAGGCGGTACCTCACCGCCCGACTAGCGCCTTCTACAACATTGGTTATGAGTATTGGTATCGGTACCGGTATTTCGATATGGTACCCGCTTTGGTACAACTTTGCTATTTTTGGAGCATTCGTATGGGTACCAATTATGTAAAATCAGTGCGCATACCAATACAAAACGGGTACCAAATAGGTAAAATTGACACGAGTACCATTACAAAGTAAAGCGTAATATCAAATTCATTTTATATAAAATTCGGTGTAAGTACCATTTTTTACCCGTATGTGTACCGATATCGAAAGTGTCGAATACTAAAATAAACAAAACTGGGTATCCATACATGTACCAAATACATGACATTGGTGCGAATACGGGTACAAATATGGTATGGATACATGTAAATATTTGGGAAAAAATCGCATCTATATGTTTCCCTCATTGAGATAAAACAATAAACTAAGTTTTTAAGGGCAAATTACACATTTCGTCCTTTATGTTTGTACTGAATTGCAATGGATGCCCTTTAACTTCAATAATTACCTTTCGTCCTTTAACATTAACCACGTTAAAATTTTTAGTTAAATCTATTAACTTAAGGACAGTTTAGGCATTTTACTTAATTATTAATTATTTATAGTATAAATAATAGAAAATAACATCAAATATAAATACCCCTTCTCTCTCACTCTCTCGCTCAGATGCACATTGAACTTTCTAAACAAACCAACAACAACCACCACCACCCACCAATAACTACCACCACCAGATCTGAAGTCTGTCACTAACAACCAACCACTAGATCTCAAGCTTGTCCTTGTATTCAACCACCGCCACCGCCCCCGCCCCCGCCATCACCTCATGCCGCCACCACTAGTCGTCGCCACTATCACCTCCGGACACCACCACCAATATACGTGAAATCAACTTTAGAGGACATGTTTCAGTTGACAGTGGTTGTTTCCCCCAAATAAACCGGTGGCAAACATGTTTCAGGTGGCGAGATAATTGAGTTTGTTGCAGGTTTGAATGAGTTTGTTTCATGCGGCAAACAAATCCTTAACACACCTCCCGTTGATTTTCTTACACGAATCACCAGATAATCTATGCGAAATCAACCCATCTTGATCCAAAAATATCCAATGTCATACCCCAACCGATGGCGGAAACATCGGGGCATGGCACTGAGCGAAACAGATTGTCCAAGTGAAATCCATAACAACTAATATTACCAAATATTTAACGTTAAGTCCCATACCAAAACTTATCCAGCAAAATAATTATTACAGACATAATATCTCAAAAAACAAGTAAATTGTTCCGACAACTCAAATTTAAATTGTTCGTTTCTAGACTCTTCCTACTTGATTCCACATAGCAGATAAGCATCCTAAGCACCTGTCACATACGTTAAAATAAAAGTCAATACACATAGTGTAAAGGTGAGCATACAAGTTTAATAGATATAATAGAGTTCGAAATCGTTTACGCATAACCAGCATGTAACATGTAATAAAGTGAAGGCAAGTAGGTTATCGACAAATAAATATGCACAAACGTGACTGCGAGTTGTAGAATGCGCAACACATATCCCCACTGGGACACGTGAAGTAAAGCCCTTAACAACCCCTGTCCACGACAGGTGCTGAGTCCAAACTATAGTACTATCGTTGCTTAGGTGTCAGGCAACAATCACTGTGTTAACATAACATACAAGCATTCATCGAATAACACATAGCATGCAATAGCGGTTAGCGTATAAATAGTGTTTGCGTTGTGTGTCGATTGTGATTTGAATAAGTAACGTATGTAACACCCAAAAGTGCGTAAAGCAAAAAGGGATCAAGTATACTCACAGATCGTGGTTAACAAGTAAACACTCTCTTGGATTGAAGGGAACGCTGAGAAAGATTACCCTGAACAATTAACGATAGCAATAACGATGAGTGGCGCGTTAAACGGTGGAAAATACCAAGTGTCGGATGGTAATCCAATCGGATGGCAATCCGATCGGATGACCATTCCATCGGATGTCAATCCGTTCGGATGGTCATCCGATCGGATGGCCATTCGATTGGATTGACATTTGTTTGGCAAGGATGTGTTTGTGTATGATGGCTTTGAAGTTTTCGTTGTAGCATTTTGAAAACAGAGAAGTATCTCTACCTTTCAGGTCGTTCGATCGGATGGCGATCCGTTCGGCGAGGTATTTCTCAGAGAACAAGTTCACTGCAGGATTATCATCCAATCGGATGGTCTACTGATCGGGTGGCAATCCTGTAGATCTGACTATACATTGATCACGTTGAAAATTGTTAAGTGTTGAGACCAAGTGCAATCCGATCGGATTGCGGTTCGATCGGATGGCAATCCGATCAGACGGCAATCCGTCCCGCGACCTGATCATGTTGCTAACTTTGAAAATTCGTTAAGTTTTGCGATTGTTCGAGACGATATGACAACGTGCTAAACAACAGAAACCCCATCATGACCCAAGTGATCCGATCGAACAGGAATCACCCAAGTCCGATCAGTTTACGGGTTCGTGACGGTGGTTCGTGTTTAACCCGAAATCGATTGTCTCTTTGATAGAAACCAGATATTGAACCAACACATCACTAAGAAGGAGTAGAAGATCAGAACGAGCTCCAATTCTATCGGTTTTGAGTGCATTGAGTGTAAAAGAGTTGAAAGAAGGTTGGAAAACCATCTTTCAATCCTTTTATCCATGGAAATGTTCAGATCTATGTGAGAACCATGTTTAATCATGTGGAAATCCTTCAGATCTGAGTCGTTCTTGGTGGAATGAGGCCAAAACTTGAAGTTCATAAGAACTCCATGATGACATCACCCTAGAACACCTCAAATCCACTGATTTCGACGTTAAAAGTTAAGATTCAAAGGTGAAAAAGATGAGGAAGTGTGTGTAGATCATAGAAGTACAAGATTTAGGTTGAAAACTTACAAGAATCGCGAGAAATTGAGAGAAATGAGTGCTTGAGCGAGCTGGTCGAGTGAGAGAGCTGTCACATCACAAATGATGTGACAGGAGGGTATTTATAAGGTTTTCAAAATTGGAAAGTGCGCAGGGTCGGATTGGTCACCGATCGGATGGAAACCCGATCGGATGCCAATCCGATCGGATGGCCACTCGATCGGTTGGCCACTCGATCCTGGTGTCCGGCATGTTGAGTTTTGTCGTTTCGATTCACGTGTTGAGCGTTGCGATGCGTTTCGAGCGAGCGATGCGATATTTTTACCCATTAGTTACACAAATAACTTAACTACTATATCTAACAAACAATCACTATAAATAACTGGCGTTTAGCGTTTGCGATTCGATTGCGTTGCGATTGTGTTTCGATTAATTACCACAAGCATAAAGTAACACGCACAAGTAACACATAAATAGCACACACACGTAAAACAATATCCAGAACGCATAATTCGGGTTGCGAATGCGATTGCGATGCGATAAGTGATAAACAACAAAACATGCAATTAAATCTCTATTATTCACAGATACTCCACATAATACAACTAAAGCGATTAAAATAAAGATTCGATTACAAGTCAAAAAAGTCAAAACAGTAGTTAAGCAAGGAGTGGCAGATCACAATTAGCAATCTTTTCTTTCTTTGACTTCAATCTTGATTTTGACTTTGACTTTCGAAACACGGGGTGTTACAGCCTCCCCTACTTAAGGGAATTTCGTCCCGAAATTAGGCTTTAGCCGTAACAAACAACTGCGGGTACTTCGCCTTCATGTCGCTTTCGAGTTCCCAAGTGAACTCTGCACCTCGTTTGCCTTCCCAGCGAACTTTCACAATGGGAATGCGTGAGCGCCTGAGCTGCTTGGTTTGTCGGTCCATGATCTCGACAGGCTTCTCCATGAAGTGTAATGTTTCGTCCACTTGTAGATCCTCAAGTGGCACTTGTAAATCATGCTCAGCCAGACACTTTCTGAGGTTCGAAACGTGGAAAGTCGGGTGGACATTACTAAGTTCCTTCGGTAGTTCGAGTCTGTAGGCCACTTTTCCGATCCTTTCCAGAATCTTAAAGGGTCTAACATATCGAGGCACGAGCTTTCCTTTCTTGCCGAATCTGACCACACCCTTCTAAGGCGAAACCTTTAGGAGTACGTGGTCGTCAACGTCAAATTCAAGGGGCTTGCGTCGTCTATCGGCGTAACTTTTCTGATGACTCCGAGCTTTCAGCAGGTTGTCTCGAATTTGGAGGATTTTGTCAGTCGTTTCTTGCAACAGCTCAGGACCGGTTATTTGCGCGTCTCCGATCTCGTGCCATACAATAGGTGATCGACATTTTCTTCCGTATAATGCCTTAAATGGTGCCATTTGAATGCTGGAATGATAACTGTTATTCTACGAGAATTCGACTAAAGGTAAATATGCGTCCCAATTACCACCGAAATCTATGACACACGAGCGAAGCATGTCTTCAAGGGTGCAAATCGTTCTTTCAGTTTGACCGTCGGTTTGGGGATGGAAAGCGGTACTTAGATTAAGCGTAGTACAGAGAGCAGATTGAAACGTTTCCCAAAGACGCGAGGTAAACCGACCATCGCGGTCAGAGATGATGTCGCGAGGCATCCCATGTCGACAAATGATCTCATCGGTGTAGATTTGGACTAATTTTTCTACCTTATAGTCTTCTCGTATCGGCAGAAAATGAGCGGATTTAGTCAAACGGTCAACGACAACCCAGATGCTGTCATGACTTGATGGCGTGCGCGGAAGTTTCGTTATGAAGTCCATAGCTATACTCTCCCATTTCCATATGGGGATCTCGAGTTAAACGAGTAAGCCAGAGGGTCTTTGATGCTCGGCCTTGACTTTCGAGCAAGTCAGGCACTTTGAAACATAGAGGGTGATATCTTTCTTCATGCCCGGCCACCAGTACTTGTAGCGAAGGTCCTGGTACATTTTATCGGCACCGGGATGAATAGAATATCGGGATTTGTGGGCTTCATCCATCAGGATCTGTCGTAAGTTGGTGTACTTGGGAATCCAAATTCGGTCTAAATAGTGGAATATCCCATTCGACTTATTCACTAGCTGGGCTCCATCGTTGAGAATCCTTTCCTTCTTCAAAGTGCGTTCGGTAAAACAAGCATGTTGGGCTTCGCGGATAGGAGTCTCGAGATGATGCTGGGCTTGGATATTACGAGCGCTATGCAAATAGCTTCGTCGGCTTAGAGCGTCGGCAACGACATTTGCTTTGCCAGGATGATAACGAATCTCACAGTCATAATCGTTGAGAAGTTCCACCCATCGGCGTTGGCGCATATTCAGCTCTTTTTGGCTGAGGATGTGTTGCAAGCTCTTATGATCTGTGAAGATCGTACACTTAGTACCATACAGGTAGTGTTGCCAGATTTTCAACGCAAAAACAACTGCGCCTAGCTCGAGGTCGTGGGTTGTATAGTTCTTCTCGTGGATCTTGAGCTGATGAGATGCGTAAGCGATAACCTTGTCCCGTTGCATGAGAACACAACCAAGACCAAGGTTCGAGGCATCGCAATAAACAACGAAGTCATCGTTTCCGTCGGGTAAAGCGAGGACGGGAGCATTGCAAAGCATATGCTTAAGGGTTTGAAAGGCAGTCTCTTATTTAGTTCCCCAAACAAAAGGCTTGTCTTTATGCGTGAGAGAAGTAAGCGGCACGGCGATTTTAGAGAATCCTTCGATAAATCGGCGATAATAGCCCGCTAGTCCGAGAAAAAGAACGAACTTCGGACGGGTTCCTGGGTGTAACCCAACTCTTAACAGCTTCGATCTTCGCGGTGATGCGTGCAAAATGCAACATATAAATTACATCAATTGTGGCATAAACTAACCCTTTTTTAGTACTAATGTTAGAAAAAGTGTGTTTTTGTCTTCCTTTTGTATTTTCAGGATTAAATAAGCTCAAATGAACAAAAGAAGCAAAAAGGCAGCAAAATCTAACATAAATACAAGAAAAGGAACAGACGTGGCATGCCCGACCCCCCGACAGCATCTTCCCAAGCAAAACAAGAGAACAGAAGGCTGAACACGCCCCGTGTTCAGTGAACACGGGGGCGTGCCCAAGTGTCAGCACACAAGACAAAGTTGTAGAAGCTTCTATCGCCCACCACGGGTCCGTGCTCAGCGGACACGGGGCCGTGCTCAACTCTAAGATTCGTAGAATCTGGGGAAATCTTGATAGTACAGATATGTTTCTGCACACGGGGTCGTGCTCAGCGGACACGGGGGCGTGGTTAACTAATACAGACAAACTGCAATTAATGAAGGAAGAGAAGAAGGATGGACACGGGGCCGTGCCCGAGCTACTGTTCAGCCTATAAATATGGGTGCTTGGCTCATTTGCAAACCATCCCTTGGCACACCACCTCTCTCACACTTCACCCACCACCACCATAACACCATCATCCACCACCATCATCCATTGTCCATCATAGAGTGTGTGAGTCGTCTCGGGATCCAAGATTGATCGTAAGAGTTCTTGACAATCAAAGGCCATGTTTGCCTAAGTCTCTTACATCACTTGGTGAAGACAAATGTCTAGTGTAATACTTTTTATTTTTAATCTTTTCGCACTTTTTACTTGGTTATGTATTAATGACTTTAATAACTAGTTTCTTATGTTGAAGGCGATTCTTCCTTATCGTTTGTCCGTGGTGTCTTGGCATTATTTTACTGTCTATATAAAATAAAATATTTTCACCATTCATATCTCCACGGTCTATATGGAGGTATGTTGGCTACCTGGTCGGGGGTTAAGGGAACGGTTTGGTAAGAGTCTTGCCATTGTTCAGTGTATAGATCCTGCAAAGGACCTGGGTCAAATTTAGTAGGACCTCCTTCAATACTACCGGTATTGGATGGCGGGGGTCCAAACTCTTTGATCCCCTCATAAGTTAAGCTACTATTAATACTATAACCCGGCTATTTAGGACTGTATCCCTGCTGAATCAGACTACTTAGCCGAGGGTAACGTCACCTTCAAAAGAGGGGCCTACCATAATATGCATTAATAACTTAATTAATTATCTTTCAATAATCCGACCCTTTAGGATTGTATCCTTGCTGACTCAAACTACTGGGTTGAGGGTAACGTCACCTTCAAAAGAGGGGCCTACTACAATGACTAAGATAATCTCTTAAAAAGTGCAAAAGTGCGGGAATAATCAAAGGTTACACTATACACGAGTCGGAGCCAAGTGATTCATCTTGTCTATCTGTTTTTCTTTTATTTTATTTTTCAGCATTTTAGTTAGTTTTTATTTTTCTAGTTTAAAACATTTTTCTAACTTTTTGATTTGATTAGACGTTGAGGATAAACCGGTACTAAAAGCTCTTGTGTCCTTGGACGACCTCGGTATCTTACCAACACTATACCACGCTCACGATGGGTGCACTTGCCCATATGTGTGTTTAGTGTTAGTAAATATCGTGTTTTATAAATTTAAAACTTGGCTAAAAAAGTGTAAAAGGGATTAAAATAAACATTAAAACCATAACACACTTCACGCACATCAGCGGGGTCGACGTGAATACCTTGACTATTGACAATGTGACCCAGGAATTGAACCTCCTCCAGCCAAAATTCACACTTGGAGAACTTGGCATAGAGTCGATTCCCTTGGAGTAGCTCGAGAACCAAACGTAGATGTTGCGCGTGTTCGGTTTTTGACTTGGAATAGATCAGGATATCATCGATGAACACGATGACGAAGCGGTCAAGAAATGGTTTACACACGTGATTCATCAGATCCATGAAAACAGCAGGTGCGTTGGTTAAACCAAAGGGCATAACCACAAATTCATAGTGGCCTTAACGAGTGCGAAAAGCTGTTTTGGGTATATCCTCCTCTTGAATACGTAACTGGTGATAGCCTGAACGTAGATCGATCTTCGAGAAACATGTAGCACCTTGCAACTGATCAAACAAATCATCTATTTGAGGCAGGGGATAACGATTCTTGATCGTCAGCTTATTCAACTCCCTGTAGTCGATGCACATCCGGAACGACCCATCATTCTTTTTGACGAAAAGGACTGGTGCGCCCCAAGGAGAGGTGCTAGGGCGAATGAAGCCTTTATCAAGCAATTCCTGGAGCTGACTCGAGAGTTCGCGCATTTCGGACGGAGCGAGTCGATAAGGAGCTCTAGCAACAGGATTGGCTCCATGAATGAGGTCGATACGAAAGTCGATATCACGACTCGGAGGTAATCCTGGAAGATCATCAGGGAAGACAAGAGGAAAATCACGAACCACAGGCACCTTATCTATTGTCTTCTCTTTCTTTTCCTTCTCCGCTACTACGATGTTAGCCAAGAAAGCCATGTATTCCTTGCGGAGATACTTGCTAGATTGGACACATGACATGATTTTAAGACCTTTCGAAGGAGTTTCACCATACACACAAAGTTGATCACCATTAGCGAGAGAGAATCGGATCATCTTATCGAAACAAACAACTTCAGCATGATTCTCACAAAGAAAATCCATACCTACTATGACGACAAAACTATCGAGCTGCATTGGAATAAGATCGATAGGGAAGATGCGATCGTTGAGTTCGATAGTGCAATCACGAAGAGCAGAGTTGACAGCGACGGTTCTTCCGGTGGCAACTTCAACATCGAACGTCGAGGGGAGATGGGCATGCTTACGATTAAGGAGCTTTTCGAATTCAAACGATACAAAACAGTTATCGGCTCCATTATCAAATAAACACGAAGCATATACACCATTCACAAGGAACGTACCATTGACCACGTTATTATCGGCTTGAGCTTGTCAGACATTGATGTTGAAAGTGCATCTGCGGGCTGCTGGCTGCTGCTGCTGCTGTTGCTGTTGTTGCTGAGGCTGCTGCTGTTGTGGCTCTTGCTTCACCACTCGATTCGGGCACATGTTTGCGAAGTGGTTGGGATCACCACACGCAAAAGCAAGCTCTAGCATGGATCGCGGGTGCAGGAGCCGCTTGTTGGCCCTGAGGAGCAGGAAGTAGGGCTTGTTGAGCAGGAACTTGACCTTGAGCTGGAGCTGGAGCTGGAGCTTGACGTGGACCTGTACGGCAGTTGGCGGTGAAGTGGCTGTACATGTTCCAATGCACACAGTATCTGCAAGCGATTCCCACTGGGTGGTGATAAGTACAAGTAGGGCATGCCAGGTGAGGACCAGTGTACGCACACTTAGCCGGCGGTGCGTTGGTAACAGGTGCCGCTACTTGGCGATGTTGAGGCTGTGGTTGAGCAGGGACAGCTTGAAGAGGAGCGGCAGCGGTGACAGCGCAAATTTTGCTACTGTTGTTGTTGTTCTTCCTCTTGCGACGAGAGGACTTTGAAGACTGTGGAGCGGCGGCGGTTTCAGCGGTTGCAGCAGTGGTAACTTGATGCAGATTCTTGGAGGCTTTATCCCAGTAACCATACTTGACTCGCTTGTCGTTGATCTTAGCAGCGAGTAAGTAGGTTTCCTCAATCATTGTCGTCTTTGCAGCTTGAACGAAATCAGCCACGCAATCCGGAAGAGCACGGATATACTTCTTGATGGTGATTTCAGGCGTAGTAACTTGACCTGGACAGATTATGCTTAGGTGCTTGAAGCGAGCAGTTAAAGCAGCATTGTCACCATCCTTCTGCTTGATATTCCAGAACTCGTCCTCCAACTTTTGGCACTCGTGGGGAGGACAAAACTCTTGCATCATAACGTCCTTCAACTCATCCCACATCAAACCGTAAGCTGCATCATTTCCGCATTTATTTCTCTCGGCCGTCCACCAATCTAGAGCTCGGGATTGGAAGACGCCGGTGGCATTAAGAGTGCGGAGATCATCAGGACAGCCACTCTGGCGCAGGGTGACCTCGATCGAATCAAACCATTGGAACATGGCCGTAGGCCCATCTTCGCCGGTAAACTCTTTCGGGCCGCAGGCTTTGAACTGCTTAAAGCTAAAAACAGACTTTGGCGAATCCGTCCTGGACTCTTCAGAAGACTTGCTGGTGTTTTCATTCAGCTCACTAACAATCTGTGGAATAACTTTAGCCCTTTGCTTAGCGACAAGGGCGGCGATGCGTTTGTTATCGTGATTGCGGCGAGCTGTTCGGGAAGAGCGCGTTCCAGATGACGACATTGTCTGCAACAGACATCGCCATAGGATTCAGACGCTATATAATCGAATCTTTCCTCACAACGTACTTAATACCACTAAAGCTCAGTGACACAGCCAATCGCATAAACACATAGGCACGTAGGCACATAATCACAAAAGCACGTAAACACATAGGCACAGAAGCACGTAAGCATAGAATCCACACTATATTTTGCACGTATTCACCTACACCTATTGCACGTATTCACCCATCCTTCAAAGCTACGTACAGCGTTCGAGAGTTGCGGGTGCGAACAACGAGATAACGAGTAACATATCATGCGATGGTACTGACGATTTGTTAGCGTGTTGAGGTAGATGTGCAGAGCGAGTTGTGTGTGTCGATCAAAGCGAAAGTGGAAGCGAAATAATCACCAAAATTCGGAACACATAAACAGATAAAAGCCACATAAAACATGTAAAATCCATATAAAAGCGACAAATATCAGAGGCAGCAGTTGCGGGCTCAGGATTGAAACACATAAAATCAGCGATTGCGAGCTTGAAATCGAGGATGGATTGTCTAAGGCTGGATAGACGTCGACTACCCAAAGTGATTCGACTATTCACAAAGACTTTTAGTACACACTTTGGCTTTCGGGACTGTGCTCTCATCTCGGTTTTGGGCGATCGGCACGCATCCTTCTAGTTACAGTATAATTTTAAGTCGTTGGAGTCCGTCGAGACTTTGGTGAGAGTTTTGTAAAACCAAAATAAAGCACGGAACAAGTCGCCAAGGTTAGGGTTTCACCCCTGACTTACAACTTCGTTCCTGTTTTGATAAAATAGAGAGGAATTATGCGTTAAAGTATGGATTTCACTCCTGATTCAACGCAAATTTCCCCTGTGTATAGATAAAAATGCGGGTCGAACAAGCGATTTAGTCGAGAGTTTGCGGTTTTCACACCTAATCTCGACCTAATCACTTGTTCACTTGAAAGTAGTGTGTAGTGTTCAGCGAGTATGAGCGAGAATAGCAAGTATGCCCGTACAGAACCCCTACAGGGCATGCACAAGTCGGTCTGTTGGTACTTAGACTATAGACTAGGTCAATTCTAAGACATCGACCCGGACTAGGTCGAGTCTTGCCTAATTCCCTATAGTTATAGCTCTGATACCAATCTGTCACACCCCAACCGATGGCGGAAACATCGGGGCATGACACTGAGCGAAACAGATTGTCCAAGAGAAATCCATAACAACTAATATTACTGAATATTTAACGTTAAGTCCCATACAAAACATATCCAGCAAAATTATTATTACAGACATAATATCTCAAAAACAAGTAAATTGTTCCGATAACTCAGATTTAAATTGTTCGTTTCTAGACTCTTCCTACTTGATTCCACATAGCAGATAAGTATCCTAAGCACTTGTCACATACGTTAAAATAAAAGTCAATACACATAGTGTAAAGGTGAGCATACAAGTTTAATAGATATAATAGAGTTCGAAATCATTTACGCATAACCATCATGTAACATGTAATAAAGTGAAGGCAAGTAGGTTATCGACAGAGAAATATGCATAGACGTGACTGCGAGTTGTAGAATGCACAACACATATCCCCACTGGGACACGTGAAGTAAAGCCCTTAACAACCCCTGTCCACGACAGGTGCTGAGTCCAAACTATAGTACTATCGTTGCTAAGGTGTCAGGCAACAATCACTGTGTTAACATAACATACAAGCATTCATCGAATAACACGTAGCATGCAATAGCGGTTAGCGTATAAATAGTGTTTGCGTTGTGTGTCGATTGTGATTTGAATAAGTAACGTATGTAACACCCAAAAGTGCGTAAAGCAAAAAGGGATCGAGTATACTCACAGATCATGCTTAACAAGTAAACACTCTCTTGGATTGAAGGGAGCGCTGAGAAAGATTAGCCTGAACAGTTAACAATAGCAATAACGATGAGTGGCACGTTAAACGGTGGAAAATACCAAGTGTCGGATGGTAATCCGATCGGATGGCAATTCGATCGGATGGCCATTCGATTGGATTGACATTTGTTTGGCAAGGATGTGTTTGTGTATGATGGCTTTGAAGTTTTCGTTGTAGCATTTTGAAAACAGAGAAGTATCTCTACCTTTCAGGTCGTTCGATCGAACGACCGTTCGATCGGATGGCGATCCGTTCGGCGAGGTATTTCTCAGAGAACAAGTTCACAGCAAGATTATCATCCAATCCGATGGTCTACCTATCGGGTGGTAATCCGGTAGATCTGACTATACATTGATCACGTTGAAAATTGTTAAGTGTTGAGACCAAGTGCAATCCGATCGGATTGCGGTTCGATCAGATGGCAATCCGATCGGATGACAATCTGTCCCGCGACCTGATCATGTTGCTAACTTTGAAAATTCGTTAAGTTTTGCGGTTGTTCGAGACGATATGACAACATGCTAAGCAACAGAAACCCCATCAAGACCCAAGTGATCCGATCGAACAGGAATCACCCAAGTCCGATCAGTTTACAGGTTCGTGACGGTGGTTCGTGTTTAACCTAAAATCGATTGTCTCTTTGATAGAAACCAGATCTTGAACCAACACATCACTAAGAAGGAGTAGAAGATCAGAACGAGCTCCGATTCTATCGGTTTTTAGTGCATTGAGTGTAAAAGAGTTGAAAGAAGGTTGGAAAACCATCTTTCAATCCTTTTATCCATGGAAATGTTCAGATCTATGTGAGAACCATGTTTAATCATGTGGAAATCCTTCAGATCTGAGTCGTTCTTGGTGGAATGAGGCCAAAACTTGAAGCTCATAAGAACTCTATGATGACATCACCCTAGAACACCTCAAATCCACTGATTTCACGGTTAAAAGTTAAGATTCAAAGGTGAAAAAGATGAGGAAGTGTGTGTAGATCATAGAAGTACAAGATTTAGGTTGAAAACTTACAAGAATCGCGAGAAATCGAGAGAAATGCGTGCTTGAGCGAGTTGGTTGAGTGAGAGAGCTGTCACATCACAAATGATGTGACAGGAGGGTATTTATAGGGTTTCCAATAGAGGAAAGTGCGCAGGTTCAGATTGGTCACCGATCGGACAGGAACCCGATCGGATGGCAATCCGATCGGATGGCCACTCGATCGGTTGGCAACTCGATCCTGGTGTTCGGCGTGTTGAGTTTTGTCGTTTCGATTCGTGTGTTGAGCGTTGCGATGCGTTTCGAGCGAGCGATGCGATAGTTTTACCCATTAGTTACACAAATAACTTAACTACTATATCTAACATACAATCACTATAAATAACTGGCGTTTAGCGTTTGCGATTCAATTGCGTTGCGATAGAGTTGCGATTGCGTTTCGATTAATTACCACAAGCATAAAGTAACACGCACAAGTAACACATAAATAGCACACACACGTAAAACAATATCTAGAACGCATAATTCGGGTTGCGAATGCGATTGCGATGCGATAAGTGATAAACAACAAAACATGCGATTAAACCTCGATTATTCACAGATACTCCACATAATACAACTAAAGCGATTAAAATAAAGATTCGATTACAAGTCAAAGAAGTCAAAACAGTAGTTAAGCAAGGAGTGGCAGATCGCAATTAGCAATCTTTTTTTCCTTTGACTTCAATCTTGATTTTGACTTTGACTTTCGAAACACGGTGTGTTACATCCAACACCGTAGTCTGGATTTAGGAATTAAACGACCCTCCAATTGATTTTCTTGCAGGTTTGAACGAACTATGAGACTTGGTTTGGATTTGTGATTAGAAGGAGATTCGAAAGTTAAAGAACTAAATGACGCATGGGGTGTTCAGTGAATTGAAATTTGGTTGTGTGGATAGCTTTCAATGGTGGGTTTGATTCTAGGGTTTAAAAATCCGGTTCTTGATTTTTCTAAAGAGAATAGGGAATTGAGAGAAAGAAAGAGAAGAGAGTTGTGAGAGAGAGAAGAGTTATAAGGGGGAAGAATCAGGTATGAAAGGACATAAATTCCCTCACGTGGGGTTCACGTAACATCATTTAACATTTAAAATTAACTTGGCTAAAGGACGGAAAATGTACTTAGTTTTCCAAATAAAAGACTCTGACTATAATTATTGAAGTTAAAGGGTATATATTGCAATTCTGTACAAATATAAAGGTCAAAAAGTTTTTTTTCTAACAAGTACAAACATCTCGGAAAAATAATAAGAGTTAAATACCATTTTAGTCCCTGTGGTTTGGTCCATTTTGGCAATTTAGTTCAAATGTTTCATTTTTCGTATGTGGGTCCAAAAAGGTTTCATTGTTGCCATGTTAGTCCACTGGGTTAACTTCATCCATTTTTTCTGTTAACGAGAAAGGCAATTCGGTCATTTTATATGTAATTCTGTTAACTAGAAGGGCAATTCAGCCATATAAAATGACTGATAACAAAAATATATAACCAAATTTCACATGAATTGAAAGGGTAATTTCAGAAAATCACTCTACCAAACATATAAAAAAGGGTCGTATTATTGGCACACCTTGGGGCATAAATCGACACCCTCAATACGCATCGTATAGGTCTATACGATGCGTATTGAGGTGGTTCAAACTTCTATGCCTGCCAAAAGCTGCCATTGTCCCCCGCCAAAAAGTAATACGCATCGTATAGGCCTATACGATGCGTATTAAGGGTGTCGATTTAATTTTTAATTTTTGCAAGGTAGCTTCTTGTCACGCGGTAGCTTTCCGTCATGCGAACGAAGAAGCAGCACTTTGGACATTTGTTGGTCTTCAAACATCTAGGAAACATTATTTTTGAGAATACCCCTTAAATTAAGAAGGCGGTCTCTTTGCTTCGTCCACTAGAACTATTTGTGTATGCATTCTTAGGGTTTTTCTTAGGAAACTGATTCAGTGTGTTCAGTGTATTTAGCACACGAAAGTACTAAACACACTGAATCAGTTTCTCTTTGCTTTCTCCACTTTCCAAACCGAATAACTAGCAGAACCCGACACTTCTTCTGTGATGATTCGAAACATTCCGAATAACTAGCAGAACCTCGATCCACTTACATTCGAATAACGCTGAGAATCCACAATGCTTATGGCCAGATTCTTTCCTTCAATCTTGGCAAAATCAATGCCTGCTTGTTTCAGTTGTTTCTGTTGATCCACAAATTACAACAAATTGTGTCTAATGCAAGGATCTTCGAACGCGGTGTGTACGTTAAATACCGTTCACCGCTTGTCCATCACTTAAGACCTTGAAAAGATTTGTTTGAAATCGAATTTGTGTATCTGAATCAGGTTCTCTGCCTTAGATCGGTCATTCCTTGTGATGCATGAACGTTTAATTTGAATTTCGAAAGTGACAAATTGATGGATAACGCAAACAAGTTCTCCACAGTTTGTTATTCAGATCTCTGTTCGGTCATCTTTCCAAACTGCAACACACGCTAAAATACGTTACAGTACGTTAAAATACGCTAAAATACGCTAAAATACGCAACTAACGATATTTCCACACACGTATACATATAATGCGGCACTACGGAGTTCAAGTGGATTTCAAACAAAACTGTACGTAATCATAGAATAAGATATTCGAACGCACCCGAACGGCACCGAAACGACTATTGTTGAAGGTATACGTAATAAAACGACAAAATATGCGAAAGTTCGGCAAAAAACGAGACGTATACGCGTCGAACCGAGGCAAACGCGATAACACAAAATTTGAAATAACACCATATACGATCGTATAGGCCTATGTTGTATCGTATATCATATTAATACGAATCGTATAGGCTTATACGATTCGTATTAAACTTTGAATTTTATCAAAAATACCCCTGAAATTATCAGAAAACCAGGGGTATTTCAGTAAAATCATCGATTAATACGCATCGTATAGGCATATACGATGCGTATTGAACTATACATTCTCAAATAGTGTTTATTCAAATCAAGGATTCCATCATTTACAACCACTTGTTTTCAACATAGATGTAATGCAATGATTCCTCTCAATTGAATAGACCGACACTTGCTTCATAGGACTCACTTGAATCGTCTCGGATGTAATAACAGTATCAGGTTCTCAAAAAAAGGATCGTTCTAATAGATTAAAGAACGCTGATATTTTGGAATTGATCTTGGAACAACATACTCTTGTTAAGAAGGCAGACTCTTTGCTTCGTCCACTAGAACTATTTGTGTATGCATTCTTTTGGATACACAAATAGTTCTATGCGATTTGTATTTCGCATAGCCACCGTTTCCGTAGAAGAACCCGACACGTCTTCATGTTACGGAGAATGTTCTAGAAATTGAAGGAAAAGGGAAAAGATTTGTTGAAATCGAATTTGACAACTATGACATCTAATTAAAAGTAGCAATCACATCCTATAATTTCCTGGTCAAATCACACACTATAAAGGTATAAAGTTATCGTTTGTTGAAATCGGTTGCTTCATAGGACTCACTTGAATCGTCCCGGAAGTGGATTTCGGTTGGTTCAGATCTCTTTGGGTATTGAACAACAGAAGGATGAGATATCGGCGGTTAGCTCGAAGATACATCTATACGATGCGTATTGAAAAAGTAAGGTGTGTAGATAGATAGGAAAGTGTCGAAATAGACATCCTCAAAGTTAATATTCACTGTGGTGGATGCAAGCATAAAGTTAGAAACCGGTGGTATTGAACCAACATTTCCTTCAAACATGTACGTGACAAAACAAGGATCGTTCTAATAGATTAAAGAGAATAAACCCTTGAATCCCAACGCTTCTATGATGATATCAGCGTTGTTTATCACCCTGTGTGAGCATTGGAAGCCCCGACCACTAGCAGAAGAACCCGACACGTCTGCTATGATGATTCAGAGGTCAGTCTCGGGTGGGCATAAGATCCGTGGGCCCTATTGTCGGATATGTGACTCAAGAAAGTCATTGGACTGCCACCGATGAAGTCAAATGTGATCAAACTTGGACATCAGACGTAAATCTTGAAGAAACAGAATAGAATCTTAATCTGAATGTTAACTTTGACTCGTTCAAGTCATGCAATGTTTCCTCTCAATTGAATAGACCGACACTTGCTTCATAGGACTCACTTGAATCGTCTCGGAAGTGGATTTCGGTTGGGTCAGATCTCTTTGGGTATATTCGAAACCAACTAAAATACGTTGAAGTATTGAATCAACCGAAATAACTGAAATAACTTGAATTATCTCAGAAGTACTAAACAACAGAAGGATGAGATATCGGCGGTTAGCTCGAAGAAGTTTCTCTCAATCAGGTGTTCCATTAGATTTCCCCTTTTATCATGTGTGATCCAGAGGTCGGTTTACTTTGTGTTATAGAACTTCCGAGCTAACATCTGACGTAGCAGGTACAATTGTTTTGAGGTGCTGGTCTTTTCTCCCACTGTGCAAACTTGAAAAGTTGTTTCTTTAGACAATCTGGGATTAAGTTCCGCAAATTGGGAACCACATTGTAGACTGGTTGGTTTACTTTGTGTGATCCAGAGGTCGGTTTACTTTGTGTTATAGAACTTCCGAGCTAACATCTGACGTAGCAGGTACAATTGTTTTGAGTTTTGTCAGATAATACTTCATTTGTCGAGAAACCATACTGTCAAGAAACTAACATCTTTTAATACTTCATTTGTCGAGAAACCATACTGTAAAGATCTCTACACAAACTCTTCTACATCTTTTAACCAATTGTCCATCACTTAAGACCTTGAAAGATTTTTGAATTTATGTTTATGCGAATTTAAAGGACAATACTGACATAGGTGCTGGTCTTTTCTCCCACTGTGCAAACTTGAAAAGGTGTTTCTTTAGACAATCTGGGATTAAGTTCCGCAAATTGGGAACCACATTGCAGACTGGTTGGCTTGAATGGTTTTAATAATACTTGAAAATGGAAATAATCGTGTCAAGATCTTTATCAATCATATCATCGACCAACTGCTCGAAATCCCTTTCGTTTCTCGGGTTCGCATTCGACACAACACAACAAAAAATAAATTCAAAAAAACAGGGGGTTGATACGCATCGTATAGACCTATACGATGCGTATCAAACCCGCCGCCAGACACAACCTGCACCTGTCAGTCTGCCATGTTTTTTACTTTAATTCAATACGCATCGTATAGGCCTATACGATGCATATTGAATTGCAAAAGTGTGTAGATAGATGGGGGGTGTGCGAATAGAAAACCCCATAAAAAATAGCTGATACACCTCTGAAACACCATCGCATCTACACACTCCACGACACCTCCTCTGCTACATTAATTCTTCCACAAAATCGGACCATCGGACCATTCAACAACCCATAAATCGTGTTATGATCACAAATCGAACAGTTTCCGGCACGTTATGTCAATCCCCACACGATTTGCGTTAAAAATTTCCAGATCAGCCTCTGCAAACGCTAAATTGGGGATAGGGTTTTGTCAAAGGAGGTTTATGAGGGTTTTGAAGTGTGAGGAACAGGTGGAAGTGAACAATGATGTTGAAAATGTGAAGAATCGTAGGGTTGTGGCTCTATGGGGTAATGGTGATTATGGGAGGTTAGGTTTGGGTAGCTTAGAATCCAAATGGAGGCCTGCGTTTGTTTCGGCTTTCGGCGATGGGAATCTTCGAGAGATTGCGTGTGGCGGAGCTCATACCTTGTTTTTAACAGGTTCAGTTATTTGAAATTAAGATTAGTATTATGTATGACAAGTAGGAATCATAGAATTTATGTTGTATTGCCTTTGTTGAGATATGAGTTTGATGAAATAGTATGTGTTTTGCAGACAGTGGAAACGTGTATGCTGCTGGACTTAATGACTGTGGACAACTCGGTGTGGACGACGGTAGAAGCTTCACAATTGTACGCTTCTTGGCTTTTTTGTTGTACTTTATATCTATGCAGTTATAGCGGTGGTATGGCGGAAATTTTTATATCAAGCATAATTTATGTATTTATATATATATAAATATATATTTGAAAATATTTATAGTAATATCAAATTTCATAGTAATATCATGCAAAATTCTAGTAGGAACCAGTAACCACCAATGAATTAGGACCCACCAGCGAATTGGGATTTAGCAAGTAGAAGTCCAACGATTTCTAGATTTACGCTTAATTGTGTTGACTAATGACGAACCAGCGTCCGGCGAATGAAGACTTTAGGCCTCGATTTAGGTTTAATTTTGGTTTTGGGCCTTTAGTTTTGGGTTTATTACAAACAAAAAGTTGAATAATATGGGATTTTGGGCTGAAACAAAAAACAAACCCGCTAAAAGCAGTGCTACGACCGCTATACGGGTTTCAGAATAGCGGTCAAATAGCGGCCTTTAGCACCGCTAATAGCGGAACCGCTATAAAGGACCATTATGAGATCGTATGTCCACTAAGTGCTATAGCACCGCTATAGCACGCTATTGACTGCATAGCTTTATATATTCGTTATCTTGATAGCCTTAATTTGATTGTAGTTTGAGTTAGAGCTAATTTTTGTCTTAGGTGAATCTGTTAAAAGTTGAAACCATGTAATTTCTGTTAGGAGTGTGAGTTATGGAGCCTTTACAATCTGTGGTTAAAATTCATAAGTTTAATTACCTAGTAAGTGCTCTAAATCTTCCATGCACCTTTATCTACATTGTTTGTCTGACATGGACTGTCTTGTCATTTTAGGAACCGGTTGAAGTTTCTGGACTTCCTAAGGACATTATAAAAATTTCTGCCGGCTATTATCACTCTTCAGCTATTACAGGTTTATACGTCTAACTATATATGAAACTTCAAACGCCTTATTATTCATATTGTTGATCAGTTGCATTTGCGTTGTCTGATAAACATGCTTCTGAACTGCAGAAAGTGGAGAGCTATACATGTGGGGAAAGAACAACAGTGGTCAACTTGGTCTTGGAAGGAGTAAGATAATACTGAATGCTCTGTTCTATGAAAATTATCTATTTGTTGTTAATAACATTTTTTGAAGCTAACTCCACATCTTAAACTTCACAGAGGCATCAAAGGTAGTTCCGGTCCCAAGTAAAGTGGATTTCTTGAATGGTGTTCCTATTAAGATGGCTGCTTTGGGTTCTGATCACTCTATGGCTGTTACAGGTTACAAAAATATAAATACAGTTGTTTTTCTTTTAACCAGTGTACAATAGAGATTAGTCATCTCTTCCGAATTGAATCTACATGTGTTCAGATAAAGGTGAGGTTTTAAGTTGGGGAGGAGGAGAATCAGGAAGGCTCGGTCACGGACACAAATCGAGCCTCTTGGGATTTTTGAGTTCTACCAGGTTAAATACAGTTTTCCTTCTAACTATTGATCGAGTGAATAATGTTTCTATATATGTCTGTTTTGTTATATTACCATACATTTAACTATTGATTGAGTGAATAATGTTTCTAGTGTTTCTAGTAAAAGAAGATAACGTTTTTGTTCTCTTGTAGTGCAGTGAATATACGCCAAGGCTTATCAAGGAACTTGAAGGGGTCAAGGTACTAACTATAACATGTCTCATATTTGATGGTATTCTTAGATACGCTTCACGCCGAAGTTAATGGGTGCTGTGTTGAAAATTTTGAAGATTAGGATGTCTTTTGTTGTTTGTATGAATTAATATTTTCATATAATGCAGATAAAGAGTGTTGCTGCCGGGATGCTGCATTCAGCATGCATTGATGGTACCTCATCTTCCTGTTCTTATTTTACCCGTTACTCTAATACTATTTGATGCCGTAGCCTTCAATTTTTGAATTTCAGAAAATGGTTCCGTATATGTTTTTGGGGAAAGAGCAGTACAGAAGTTGGTAAGTGCCAAAAACATATCAAATAAGAACTATTTTAATTATATAATATATAAAATTACACTCTTTAACTGATTGATTATGAAGTATTAAATTATTATATGCAGGCCTCAAGAGCCGAAAGTACAGTTTCAACTCCATCTAAGATAGGGGAATTACCATATTCTCAAGAAGTTGCATGTGGTGCTCATCACACATGTGCCATCACAAGTAATTTCTTCATCACTTTGATTATTTTGTATTACGAGAGTGTTCCATAAACTCAATTCTTTCTGGTGCGTTGTTATCATATCATATGTGCCATCTGTTTTTCTAACTTCGAATTCGTTTGGTAACTTCTATCACAAAGGTGGTGGAGAACTGTATACGTGGGGCTCCAATGAAAACGGTTGTCTTGGTACTGGGTATGTCATCGATACTTCCATCTTAGATATTTATGGTCTAAACACACATATTATAGTGTTACGTTCTCTTGTCTCAGTGATACACATGCTGTTCATGTGCCAGAAAGAGTACAAGGTCCATTCTTGAGGAATTCTGTTAGCAAGGTTCGTTTCCAATCAGTTAGGGGCAGCAAAATGTTGGCGATTTCAGTAACATCCTAAGACGGGTCATATACGTGTCAAAGCGGGCTGGGCCACAAACACTTCTCTTATTCTTTTCTCTGGAACCTTGTATGTAGTTAATATGCTACATATGATTACAAAACTATATTATTACTAGTTTACTACAATAACCTTAATTTATTTTTTTATGAGAATTTTAGAAGGTTTTATGCAATTGAATACATTTTGGATGGCTTTCAACCTTTTTGACCTGCTCGACGTTTGACTCATTTTGTTTGTTAAATCTTCTACCTTAACCCATTTGACCCGTTGTATATACAACATAACCCAAATCGATCCATCACTCAGTAGTATATATAATTGGGTCAAAATTGCCACCTCTGGCAACAGTACCAGACCATATCCTTCTTAGCTGTCCTGCAGTAGTGTGACACATTGTCATTGACAGGTATCCTGTGGCTGGAAGCATACAGCTGCTATTTCTGGTAAGTACCTCTATGTTAGAAACCATGATCTTTGGTGGTCCTGTTTTCAGTTTGGTAAATAGTTATATATTGCTACTAACTTATGTGTAATGGTGTTTACATCCAGATGGAAATGTTTATACTTGGGGTTGGGGTGGTGCCATGGGCACCTTTTTTGAAGCCGAACATTCTTCTGGTGGACAATTGGTTCGTTTCCACATTCACTGCCATCCTTCTCTTGTTTGCCTTTTTTTTCCATTGTGGTAGGAATGGCAAAAAAAAACCCTAAACATTTGGGACGGGTATTCGGGTTTGGAATGAGTTTTAGAATTTTTCGCATGTTTGGGATGGGTATGGAACTAAGATAACCAAAGTCCAAACATTGTCATCCCTACATTGTATTTAATATACCCAAAGATAGGATTAGGATCAAATACAAAGGATCCTAATTGTAAGAAGTGTAAGAAGGATTTATAGAGTGACAAGTGTCCAATAACCTAAAAAAACCCACTACACAAAAAAACCCACTAAAAAAAAAAAAAAAAAAAAACTTAAACATCCACCACCACCAAAACCCCCCCCCCCCACCCCCACATCACCCACCCCCCAAAAAAAAAAAAAATATATTTTTTTTTTTGCCGAGGGGGTGGGGGTTTAGGTTTTTGGGTGGTGGTGGGTGTTTAGTTTTTTTTTATATTTTTTTTTAGGTTTTTTGGGGGGGGGGGTGGGGGGTGTTTAGGTTTTTGGGTGGGGGTGGGTGTTTAGGTTTTTGGTGGTGATGTAGTGGGTTTAGTTTTAGGTTATTGGACACTTGTCACTCTATAAATCCTTCTTACACTTCTTACAATTAGAAGCCTTTGTAGAATAACTTGACCCCCCAAAGATAATCCTCATGTAACATTTAATCAAATGTTGTGGGTGCAGGGCCTAGGGGATGATGTGGATTACGTTGAACCTACGTTGGTTGACTTTGGTGAGAGTGTGAAAGCATTGCAGATCTCATGTGGGTTCAATCATACAGGGGCAGTACTTGAATTCAACTGATTGCAAACACAGAAACCTGTCTCATTTTTCTTCAAGCTCAAGTTTTGAATGTGCAGTCAAAACGGTGATTAGCCGAATACCTGATCTACACATATACAAATAACCGTCAAACGGAATAAGAAAGTTTGGTGTGTAAGTCATACAACTCCACAAAACTGCATGTGAATAAGCAACTGTATGTAAATCTATTAAGAGCATAGTGTATATGAGGCTCTTGTTTATACTAAAAGCAAATCTTCTTTCATGTGTGTGATCCTTATGTCTATGCTTATTTGTACCTTTTGGTACATATGTAAACCTACTTGGCATCATAATTGATCCCTGACTTCGTAGATCCTTTTGCTCGATATGTAACATGGGTCGGATCACATCTAGTTGGATTAGACTTAAGGGTGTCAATTGTGTCAGATTTGTGAGTTGACGGGTTAGAATCTAATGGTTAGACGGATCTTAAACGGATGCGACTTGTTTATTAAACGGGTAAAAATGATAACCAAAATCTGATTGTTACCTCTATAATTTGACTCATAGAATTGTTTTTATTCTTTATTTTTTTTCTAGCAATTTCAATGTATTACAGTATTAGACGTTATATTACAAAGGCTATATTATTAAAGTAATATTTTTTTTAAATAAATAGACTTGAAGAGTTTTGACAACATTTGAAACGTTTTAGGTAACGTTCCAGTAGACTCGTTTCATTTTTTGAGAACGTTGTATAGACTCGTTTCATTTTTTTAGAACGTTGTATTTCTTTATTTTTGTTATATTATATGTGAGAATTGAACTCAAAACCTTTAAACCTAGGTGTTCGTAAAGACTGTTTCTGCCAGTGGGCCACCAAACTCATTGGTTGGTTTCGTTTTTTATTTGGTTTTCAAGGCCAACCGATTTTACCATTCAGAGTTGAAACATATCATAAGTTATCAGTGATGACAAATCAAAAGCTTGTAACATTTATTAAGTACAAAAGATTTTCAAACACCTAAACTGAATTATTTTGACTTTTTAAGATATGATATTTGAGTTTATGTTTTTGCTATATTTTTTCATTGTTTTGGTTAACTAGACCATATGTTACAGGTACGGGAGAGGGTGCGGGAGGAGAGCCTGGCATGTGTGAACCTTGCATCTGTCCTTACTTCCCAATGATTTTTATCCCTGTTTATGGCGGTGTCATCCGTTGCATGTTTTTCATAAATCTATCAGCTGTCAAATGAAAAAAAAAAGCATTTTACCTATAAATACCAACGAGTTTAATACCCGTCCGGTGGACGGGAATTTTATGTCATAATGACATCATCATTATCATTATCATTATCATTATCATTATCATTAACAGATCATGCGTTCCAACTACGGATAATTAAATGTAACTTCGTTCCTATACACTTACATAGTTACATTTGTTGTCCTGCATCATATGCTCAGCCACACCAAAACTTGACATCCACATTTGATCATCACTATAGTTTACAACTGACAATGTGTAACACCCCGTGTTTCGAAAGTCAAAGTCAAAGTCAAGATTGAAGTCAAAGAAAGAAAAGATTGCTAATTGCGATCTGTCACTCCTTGCTCAATTCCTGTTTTGACTTCTTTGACTTGTAGATAGTCTATTTGCTTGTTACGTTAGTTGTATTATGTGGAGTACTTGCTAATAATCGAGGTTTATTCGCTATTTATCGCATGTTTTATCGCTTATCACAACGCAATCGCGCTCGCAACTCGAATTATGTGTTCTGAATATTGTTTTACGTGTGTGTGCCTCTTATGTGTTACTTGTGCGTGTTTAATTATGTTAAAATGTGGTGATTAATCGAAACGCAATCGAAACTCAATTGCAATCAAATCGCAAACGTTAAACGCAAGATATTTAGGATGATTGTATGTTAGATATAGTAGTTGGGATTAAAAGTAATTTGAATAGGAAACTCTATCGCATCGCAACGCTCGACACGTGAATCGAAATCGCAAAACTCATCGCGTCGTGCACTCGAATCGAGTGGCCAGCCGACCGAGCTGCCACCCGATCGGACTGCCACCCGATCGAGGTCCACTCGATCGGGCTGTCACTCGATCGACCAGCCCTCTCCTCCCCTTTCCTTTTATGGAAACCCTATAAATACCCCTGTCAACATCACAAACTTACCTTTTCTGCACCTCTCGTCCGACCAGCGCTTCTTGCCCACTTTTATTCAGATTTCTCGCGATTCTTGTAAGTATTCAACCTAAATCTTGTACTTTCTTGATCTACACGCACTCCTACACCTTTCTATCTTTTGAATCTTAACTTTTAACCGTGAAATCACTAGATTTGAGGTGTTGTAGGATGATGTCATCATGGTGTTCTTATGAACTTCATGTTTTGGCTTCAATCCACCAAGAACAACTTAGATCTGAACGATTTCCACACAAATAAACAAAGATCCTGCACAGATCTGAACATATTCATGGTGTAGAAGGATTGAAAGATGGTTTCTAACTTTCATTCAACTCTTTTACACTCAATGCACTCAAAACCGATAGAATCGGAGCTTGTTCAGATCTCCTACTCATTCTTAGTGTTGGTCGGTTCAAGATAGGGATTCTATCTACGAGGTTTCTGATTTCGGGTTAAACATGAACCACCGTCACGAACCAGTGAACGGGTCGGGTTTGGGTGATTCCTGTTCGGTCGGTTCACAAGGGTCTTGGCAAGGTTCTGTTGCTTAACACGTAGTCACGACGTCTCGAGAAAACTTCAAACTATCAAAACAACCAAGGAAGAAGATGACCAGGTCATCTGGGACGGATTGCCGTCCGATTGGATTGCCACCCGACCGGACAGCCAACCGATCGGATTGCACCTTGGGTCCCACACTTCACTTTTATGTTAATATCTTGAGGTTTGAACATTGAACGAACTGCTGTCCGATCGGATTGTCACCCGATCGGATTACCCCTCGACTATGTGATGTTCAGACTTCAACCCTTAAACAATTTTCAAACATGTTCAATACAAACGGATTGCCACCCGATCGGACTACAATCCGATCCAGTGATAAACTGCTGTGAACTTGTTCTTACTAAGTTGTCCAACCAATCGGATTGTCGCCCGATCGAACGGTCGTTCGATCGATCGACCTGAATGGTAGAGATACTTCTATGTTTTCAAAATGCTACAACAAAAACTTCAAAAGTCAAGCCATCACACACAAACACATCCTTCCCAAACGCAGTAACAATCCACTCGAAAGGTCACCCGATCGGATGACCGTCCGAGCGGATTGTCACTCGATCGACCGGCCACCCGATCGGATTGCCGTCCGATCCATTGACACATCGCACCGTCTTACGTATCGCTTATCATTATGCTATCGTTCTAATCAGGCTAATATCACTCTAGCGCTCCCTTCAATCCATCATCACTGTGAGTATACTCGAACCCTTTTTGCTTTCGCACTTTTGGGTGTTACATACGTTACCTATATTGAAATCACATCAATCACACAACGCAAACACTATTTAAACGCTAACCGTTACTGCATGTTATACGTGACTCAATGAATGCTTGTTTGTTATGTTTACACATGGATTGCTGTCTACCTGCCTTAGCAACGATAGTACTATAGTTTGGACTCAGCACCTGTTTCACTCAGGGGTTGTTAAGGACAATTAAATACATGGGTCACAGTGGTGATCATGCATTACGAACTGCCTTGCTCAGTCAACTCGCAGTCATTGGTATTGATAGGATCATGTCGATAACTTACGTGCTTCATTTCACATTGTGTACGTGCTGGTTATGCGTAAACGATTTCGAACTCTATTATGCTATATCAAACTTGTATGCTCACCTTTACACCATGTGTATTGACTTTTACTTTAACGTATGTGGCAGGTGCTTAAGATGTTTGAATGCTTTGCTTGCTGTGAAATCGTTTACGCATAATGAATTGTCTGTACTTGAAAATCTGAGTTGTCGGAACAGAACAATTTGACTAGATTTTGTCTATAATAATTATATTACTTTTTATGTCATGGCATGGGACGTGATGCTTTAAATAATTGGTAATGTTAGTTGTTATGGAAACTTCTGGACAATCTGTTTCGCTCAGTGCCGCGCCCCGATGATTCCGCCATCGGTTGGGGTATGACAGATTGGTATCAGAGCCATAACTATAGGGAATTAGGCAAGACTCGACCTAGTCCAGGTCGATGTCTTAAAATGTAGGATCGGTTTGTGACCCAAACGAGTCGTTCAGAAGAGATTTTATCAGTTTCAGATGCGGAAAATAAGAAACTGACTGCGAAACAGCTTGAATATCACTTTAAATGTCTTGTGTATTGAAATAACAACGATTACAAACACAAGGAATACCGGCAGCACCTCGGTATCAATCCCTAGCCTCTGGTCTGTTCGCTTCAAATGAAAGCATATGACACATATATATACTACTTGCTAGACCACTTGAAACATACATGACATGTTCAAGCGGTCAAACATGATTTAATTCAAGCGAAATCCATGACTTTGTCTTCAAGCGAACATGACATTCTGATTTGTGTATTTGTTGTAATGATGATGTCATATTCATGATGTCATCAATGAGTAAGATGACATCATGTCTTGATCAAACCCGCAACGAAACTGAGACTCGACATAAGACGAAGACGACAGATGAATGCACTAACATAAAAACGACATAGTCTATAGTTAGGAACCAACACACCGACTTGTACAAATCCTTAAGGGGTTGGTACGAGCTTACTAGCTATATCTCGCTATTCTCGCTTGCACTACACTATCACTGCACACTATTATTCGAAAATAAACGGGTGATTTGGGTGAGATTAGGTGTGAAAGCCGCAAACTCTCGACTCAATTGCTTGTTCGATCCGCATTTTCATTTATACACACAAGAATTTGCGTTGAACCAGGAGTGAAATCCATACTTTAACGCGGAATTTTTGTCTCTACTTTTATCAAAATAGGAACAAAGTTGTTAAGTTAGGGGTGAAACCCGAACCTTGACGACTTATTCCGCCCTATTTTGTTTTACAAAACTCTCACCAAAGTCTCGATGGACTCCGACGACTTGAAGTCGCACTTTAACTGGAAGAATGCGTGCCATTCGCCCAAATTCGAGGCGAGAGCACAGTTCCGAAGGCTAAAGGGTGTACAAAATTCCTTGTGAATAGTCGAACCACTTTGGGTAGTCAATGTCTATCAGCCGCAGACAATCTAATTCTCGATTTTTATGTTTCGATTCTGAGCTCGCTACTGCCGACTCTGATAATCTGTCGTTTTACATGGATTTTATGTGTTTATGTGATTTTATCTGTAATGAATTTCGATTTTTGGTGATTGTATTCGCTTTTCGTTTTGCCTTTGATCAACACACACGACTCGCACTACACATCTACCTCAAAACGCTGATAAATCGCTGCTGTACTACTCGTTGTGTGCTCGCTAATCGAAATCGCTAATCTCGAACGCTCGCGGACTTTGAATGATAGGTTTCTGTATTCTGACTGCCTCTATGTGATTATATGTGCTCTACGTGCCCTATGTGCTTACGTGTTATGTGCTTATGTGCTTCTATGCTTATGTGAATATGTGTTTATATGATACGTAAACGTGTTCCTGAGCTTTAGTAGTATTAGGCGTGTGAGGTGAGATTCGATTATATTGTGTTGAGTCCTGTGGCGATGTCTGTTGCAGACAATGTCGTCATCTGGATCTCGCGCTACTCAAGCTGCTCGCCGAAAGCAAGCAGATAAATGCCTCACCGCTATGGTTGCTAAGCAAATGGCGAAGGTTGTACCTCAAGTCGTCAGTGAACTGTACGAAAATATGAGCAAATCGTCTGAAGAGTCAAGGACAGACTCGCCAAAGTCTGGGTTCAGCTTCAAGCAGTTTAAAGCATGCGGACCGAAAGAATTCACTGGCGAAGATGGCCCTACGGCTTTATTTCAATGGTTCGATTCGATCGAGGTCACCCTGAGTCAGAGTTGATGTTCTGACAATCTCCGCACTCTGAATGCTACCGGCGTCTTCCAATCCCGCGCTTTAGACTGGTGGACGGTCGAGAGGAATGACGGGTGGTCCATAGGACAACCCTTAATGATGTTAAAAGACGAATTTATCCTTCACTTAATCGCGTAATTATCTTGAATTAGATGACTACGAATGCTTATGTTTCAGGTGCGGTTCGGGAGCTAAAAAGGGATAAAACGCAGCTTTGGACGGTTTGGAGATGAACGGGTCGTGCGTGGAAGGAACAAAGAAACAAAACACATGAATCAGGCCTCCACCGTAAATTACGGTGGCCACCGTAATTTACGGTGGCCCTGAAACATGCCTAATCTCCACCGTAACACAGGCTCTAGCTACCGTAACATCTTGATGACCACCGTAATTTACGGTGGTAACGTAAATTACGTTGGAGGCGACAGATAACTTCGTAACTGCTCATTAAAACAGGTTTTTATGGTGTCTTTTGGGATTATCTCATCATTGGACGTTTCTCTGGAGTTGTAGGGCGAATTTTGGCTTTTGGCAAGTGTTTGTGAACAATTTCTAACATTCGGTTTGTCTTTTGATTCATATGAACTTCAATCTTGATGTTATTATGATCCACCAAACAATGTCTGGCTAAACTTTCGGTGATCATCTTAGGTGAAGGTTTCCTTATGACTTTTGTGTGATGAATCTTTATTTCTAGAATAATAGACTTGGTATGTTGCTATGTTTATTATGATGCATGAATGTTTGGTTGTAAATTGTTAATTGATGTTTCGTTCCTAATCTAAATCGTACGTTCTTGGTGTCGTTGACAATCGAGATATCACGGGAAGGGTTAGGGTTGGATATTGGTTAATTGATCATCGGGTAACAACCTCGCGTTTACATAATCCGAGTACTTTGTTCCCTTTTATCACAACAAACGTTTATGCATGAGTTATGTCTATGTAACTCTTTCTAGTTTGATTTATGCACAATTGTTATTGGAAACTGGAACCTAAGATGGTCATTTTCTCTTAATCTGTTAAACACTCAATTTTGATTTGCAAATAGTTAGTAATTTTGTTTTCTAAAACAACAATCCAAATCATCGATCTTTAATTTATGCAAATTAGGTTAATTTTAGTTAAAGTGCAAAGCTATAAAATCAACACATTTTCCACATACTCCCTGAGTTCGATACCCATTTACCACTATCTATAGTTGTTGTTGGGATTAAATTTGCGTGTACTACGACAACACGTCAAATTTTGGCACCGTTGCTGGGGAGTAGTGCGCAACGTGTGTCAGTTTGTTAGTTTTGCTTTGTTATTTTCGGATTTACACTGGTGTGTTTAGTGTGCAGGTTCTACAGGTGCATGCATACTAGAGGCTCTCACAAGTCGTCACCATTGTCATTTGATCCGGAGATCGAAAGAACGCTAAGGCAAAACCGTGTTTTAGTAAGAGAAAACAGAATTATTGGTTCACCTACATCACCTATCACACCACGAAACATCATGCAAGAATCTCAAATACCACCCACAACGGGTCAAACGACCTCATCATTCATACCTACTTCCACACAACCATCACCGAACACAACCATACCTAATACCACTCCAATTTCTACTCCACCTCATGACACTATACCAACCAACACCACACAACCGATTACCACTCAAGAAGAGCCTACATTCACTTTTAATCCTTCTATTACAATACCACCACTCACTCATTTCTTCCCAGTTTCAGGTCAATCATCCTCAACCTATACATTACCACAAGGTTCAACTGTCGTTCATGCTACCTCTACCTTTAGACCATCGAACCAATCGGGCTTTCAATACTCGACCCTTCCATTTGGGCAATCTTCGGGTATAGGGGGAGATGTATATGAGGAAGGGTATGAAGATTTTGAGGGTTATAATGAAGACGGGTATGCTTATGGGGGTGACGATAATCAAGGAAAGTTTGGTTATGTGCAAGGCCAACCTCAAGGGATGGCAAGTGTTGGTGGAATGCCACAACAACAACAACTCATACCACAACATATTCGGCCAAGGCCACAAGGGCCACCAATGCAACGCCCTACACCATTGCAACAAGTTCGACCGCAAAATGTACAACCACAATTTCAAAGGCCAATTCAACACCCACCGATGCCACAACAACAATTTCAACCCTATGTACCACAAGGGCCTATGCCAAGGCCAATGGGTCCTATTCGACCAAGAGTTCGGTTGGGTGTGCCAAGAAGGCATCTTAGAGAACATGCAAGAGGCATTGGAGCGCATTTTAGGCCGGTAATTACTCAAAATCCTTCACCGGTAGTTATTCCTCATAATGATCAAGGAAGAACTTTTGAAGTAAGGACTAATTCCTTACAAAGTTTGCCGAAATATAAGGGGCTAGCAACAGAGGAGCCTTATTTCCATTTGGAGGCCTATGACTCAATTTGCAATACTCTTGGGAGTCAAGGTTTTTCGGCCGATGATGTCAAGTTAGTCTTGTTTCAATTTTCGTTGGAGGATAAGGCAAAGAAGTGGTTCTATACTTTGCCTTCGGCATCTATTTACACTTGGGCGGAGATGCAACAAATTTTCCTAGATGAATTTTACACCGCCCAAAAGACCAATGATGCTAGAAAGGGGTTGAGGAGTTTTCAACAACAACAAGGCGAAATGTTTCATGAAGCCTTTGAGCGTTTCAACATGATGATAAAGAATTGCCCTCACCATGTAATTGAACTTTGGGAATTAATGAATGCTTTCCACGAGGGGTTGAGTGCCGAAGATGCTCGAGACTTAATGTCTATTACTGGTGGCACTTTTGGTACGAATTATGAGCAAGACGATTGGGAGTTTTTGGAGCAAATGGCAATTACTTCAAAGAGGAAAGCTCAAGCATCGAGGAGAGCACGACCGGCCGTTACACGAACACAAGTGCATGCAGTTGACGATGGTAATGTACAAACCTCTAATCAAATTTATGATGTTTGTGCTATTTGCAACGAAATAGGTCATGCGGCTGAAAATTGCCAAGGAATGGTGGAAGGGCAATATGAAGAAGTTCATGCGGTACAAGGTCAAGGAGGGGGTGGTAGAAACTACAACATGAATTCTAACACCTACCGCCCTGGATTGAGGAACCACCCAAATTTTCGGTATGGGAACCCTTCAAATCAAGCTAACCCGAACTTTCAAGGTAGCCAAGGTAACTTTGGTTCGCGCCAACCTTACAACAATCAGAGTGGATATCGAGGTGGGAACAACCAAGGGTACCAAAAGCAATATCAAACGGGTCAAGAACAAGGGGGGTCTTCGGGTGGAAACGAGATGATGGAAATGTTAAAAAGTATGCAAGCGGAGATGCAAAAATGGAACCAACTCGATGAAGTTCGAATGCAAAAGGATAAGGTTCGTGACAAGAGCATCCAATCACTAACAACCCAAATGGGTCAATTGGCAACCGATGTGGCGGAATTGAAGAAGAGCAAAGGTCAACTTCCTAGCGATACCAAGGTAAATCCTTCACCTGGTTCGTCACGAGGTAATGTTAATGTTCATCATGTTAGTGTTTTAAGAAGTGGCAAAGAATTTAAAGCAAATTTGTCACCGTGTTTGGTCGAGGGGGTAGTTGAGGATGTCACGGGTAATGAAAGTGACGATGATGATGTTCCACCGGTTACACCTAAAGAATCAAATGTTAAAAAACCGGGGTTGGGTGAAAATGAAAAAAGTGAAAAAGTTAAAGGTGAACCGAGTCAAGTCCCGTTTCCATCGGCTTTACTTGACCCGGGAAAGAAAAATTTTATTGCATCAAGAGGTCCCCAAAAAGAAGAGTTGTGGGACATGTTTAAACAAGTAAAAATTAACCTTCCACTCCTTGATGCAATAAAACAAGTACCCGCCTATGCAAAATTTTTAAAGGAATTATGTACACAAAAGAGGCAACAAAAGAAGAAAATGCCTAAGCGGGTGGACTTAACCGGGCAAGTGAGTGCGGTTTTGAATGGGGAGCTTCCTCCTAAGCTCCAAGATCCGGGCACGCCATTAATTAACATACAAGTTGGTAACTTCCAAATGGCGAAGGCGTTACTAGATCTTGGAGCCGGAGTTAGTATTTTACCGGGGGGCTTATATGACCAATATGACTTTGGTCCGTTAGCAAGGGTGGAGACAACGGTTGTTTTAGCCGATTTGTCTCATAAGCTACCTCGGGGGATGGTTCAAAATGTAATTGTTAAAATTGATGAGTTTTACTACCCGGTTGACTTTCTAGTCTTGGACTACTCGTCCGCGGACCCAAAACAACAACAAAATGTCATTTTGGGTCGGCCATTTTTGAGCACCGCGCATTCTGTGATCGATTGTAGATTTGGTACAGTCGATATGACTTTTGGGAATCGAAAAATGCGCTTGAATGTTTTTACTAACAATTCTAATGCTAATGGTGTTGATGAGTGTTTCATGGCAGATTTAGTTGACGGATGCAACCCGCATGAGTATGAGGAGGATGGTATGGATGTTTGCTTGTGTGATTTTTCTGAACAGGTACATGCTTATGCACTACGGGTTGAAGAGGAAAAACAGGATGCTATGGCTTTGAAAGAAGGTCGACCGCCATGGACTCACCAATTCGAAGGCTTGCCGGTGGAGATAAACTCGGGTACTAAACCATCATTAGAAGAACCACCGAAGTTGGAACTCAAAGACTTGCCGAGCCACTTTAAGTATGCTTTCCTAGGGGATAATGACACTCTACCGGTCATTATTGCCTCTAATCTAGAGTTGGCGCAAGAGCAAGCATTATTGGAAGTATTGAAGGAGAATAAAGGAGCTATTGGATGGACGATTGCCGATCTCAAAGGAATTAGTCCATCAATCGTCATACATAAGATAATCACCACCGAAGAGGTGAAACCGACACGAGAAGCTCAAAGGTGATTGAATCAGAACCTAAGGGAGGTAGTAAAAAAAGAGGTAATCAAATGGTTGGACGCGGGAATCATCTATCCGATTTCGGATAGTGCTTGGGTAAGTCCTACCCAAGTTGTGCCTAAGAAGGCCGGCATTCAAGTAGTCAAAGATGAAAATGGTGAACAAATTGCCACCCGACTGGTCACCGGGTGGCGTGTATGTATAGACTACAGAAAGTTGAATGCCGCCACTTCTAAGGACCATTTCTCGTTGCCTTTTATTGACCAAGTCATTGAAAAACTGTCGGGTCAAAAGTACTACTGTTTTTTGGACGGGTATTCGGGTTACAATCAAATAGCAATACACCCGGATGACCAACACAAGACCACCTTCACTTGTCCATATGGCACCTTTGCCTTTCGGCGAATGCCATTTGGCTTGTTTAATGCACCGGCAACTTTCCAATGATGTATGATGAGTATCTTCTCGGACATGGTTGGAGAGTCGCTTGAAGTGTTTATGGATGACTTTTCCATTTTTGGCACTAGTTTTGAATCTTGTCTCAACGAATTACAAAAAGTTTTAAAAAGATGTGTTGAGAAAAATTTAGTTCTTAGTTGGGAGAAAAGTCATTTTATGGTGCAAAAGGGAATTGTGCTAGGTCATGTGATTTCGGAAAAGGGGATGGAGGTGGATAAGGCAAAAATACGGGTAATAGCATCATTGCTACCTTCGAAAAATGTTAAGGGTGTAAGTTCATTTTTGGGACACGCGGGGTTCTATAGACGTTTCATTAAAGGTTTTAGTGTTATCACCAAACCTTTATGTAACTTGTTATTAAAAGATGTCCCATTTGATTTTACTAATTAGTGTATGCAAGCTTTCACTGTTTTGAAGGAACACTTGGTCAAAGCTCCTATTTTGCAACCACCGGATTGGTCAAAGCCGTTTGAGATAATGTGTGATGCAAGCGACACTACAATTGGTGCAGTTTTGGGTCAACGGGTTGATAAAAAGCCGGTGGTGATTTACTATGCAAGCAAGACTTTATCCGAAGCGCAACTCAATTACACCACAACCGAAAAGGAGTTATTAGCGGTGGTGTATGCTTTGGATAAGTTTCGTGCGTATATTTGGGGGAGCAAGGTGGTGGTTTATTCGGATCATAGTGCGGTCCGATACTTGATGGAGAAAAAGGACGCGAAGCCGCGTTTGATTCGGTGGGTATTGTTGTTACAAGAGTTCGATTTAGAGATCCGAGACAAAAAGGGAAGTGAGAATGTAGTGGCGGATCACTTGTCTCGAATTCCGGTAGAAGGGATTGATGATGTTAGTGAAATAAATGAAAGGTTTCCTGACGAGCAACTCCTAGCCGTATCCACTTTCATTGCACCGTGGTATGCTCATTATGTCAACTACTTAGCCACGGGTGCCATCCCAAATCATTGGACCAAGAAGCGAAGACAACAATTTATGGTTCAAGTGAAGCAATACATATGGGATGAGCCGGATCTTTTCAAGATCGGGCCGGATCAAGTTATTCGGAGATGTGTGCCCGAAACGGAAGTGTTAGAAATTTTGACCCATGCTCATTCATCCGCATGTGGAGGTCACTTTAGTGGGCATAAAACGGGCTACCGGGTTCTCTCATGTGGGTTTTATTGGCCCACAATTTTCAAGGATGCATGTGAGTTCGCTAGAAATTGTGTAAACTGCCAAAAGATGGGAAGCATATCGAAAAGGGATGAGATGACATTACAACCAATCTTGGTTGTGGAAATATTCGATGTTTGGGGTATTGACTTTATGGGTCCCTTCCCAAATTCCAACGGGTTCTTATATATTTTTGGTGGCAGTTGACTACGTCTCGAAGTGGATTGAGGCTATTGCAACAAGAACAAATGACCACTCGGTTGTTTGTAAATTCGTTCAATCCAACATTTTCTCTCGCTTTGGTATTCCGCGTGTTATTATAAGTGATGGTGGTTCACATTTCAAGAACTTTAATTTCGGGAAATTGTTGAAGAGGTATAGCGTGAATCACCGGATTGCCACACCTTACCATCTGCAAACGAGTGGACAAGTCGAAGTGTCCAACCGTCAAATCAAAGAAATCCTCATGAAGACGGATAGGAAGGATTGGTCGAGCAAGTTGGATGATTCGTTGTGGGCATACCGAACGGCCTACAAAACTCCGATTGGCACAACACCTTACCGGATGGTGTATGGAAAGGGTTGTCACTTGCCAATGGAGTTAGCGCATCGGGCACATTGGGCAATCAAGACGGTAAATTCGGATTATGATGAGGCGGGAAAGATGAGGAAGTTGCAATTGAGCGAGATAGAAGAGATTAGAGACGAGGCGTATGAGTGTGCTTCGGCCTACAAGGACAAGCTTAAGAAAGTACACGATGCAAAGTTAAGGAAGAAAATCTTTGAAGTGGGTCAAAAGGTTTGGTTGTACAATTCAAGACTCAAGATGTTTGCGGGCAAGCTTAAAAGCAAATGGATGGGCCCGTATGTCGTTCGACGAGTTGGGAGGTTTGGTGATGTAGATATCCAAGATGAGCAAACACTAAAACAACAAACGGTGAACGGTCACCGGTTGAAGCCATACTTGGAGGGGAACGACATCAACAACTTGGAGCTTGATAAAGTGGGCTACATTTTACGCCCGGTCGATGAGGAACAACCATGAGAGGCCCAGGTTTGGTAGTGTAAATAGTTAGCATTTCATTTTGTGTGTTTTGTATAGTTTGTGCATTTACCGTACTCGCTTGAAGCTTGTGTTTGAAACAAGTGTGGGGACATTCGGGTTACGAATGGCTCTAACATTGTGTTGAGGACAACACGGGACTTTCAAGGGGGTAGGGTAGTTCTTACATGTTTTTGAAAAATTTTAAAAACACAAAAAAATTGGAAAAACTGAAAAATATAAAAAAAGGATACTTAAATTCACATTTTTGGCGAAGAAGTGATGCCCAGGTACCACCGTAAGTTACGGTGGTACCGTAATTTACGGTGGAGGTCAACAAATTTTGGGCTTTACGGTAAATCTCTACTGTTTTACGGTAGAAATTTTTGTCCAGGTTACACCATAATTTACGGTGTATACCGTAAATTACGATACGCAGGGTAAACTGATCTGTCGTTCCGGTTTCTGCATTAATAAATAAAAAAAAATAATAATAAGCAACAATCAGGTCACGTGAACTCTTTCCCATCCACACGATTTCCTTCATTCTTCCCTCACCACAAACATCATCCATCACTTTCGATTGACCCACAAAATCCCCAACCTTCTTCAACCTTCAATCTTCCATATTTCTCTCAATTCTTAACCAGATCAAGTGAAATCTAGGTCTAACTTGGCTAATTTTTCACATACTTTCTGATTTTGATAAGAGATTTGCGAAAAAACGAAGCTTTCGGGTCCGAATCACAAACCCTAGGTTCGAAAAATTTTGGGGGTTTTTGAAGTTTTTGTTTCACAAGCATTCTAGCATCTTCAAGCAAAGGTATGGAAGTTTATTTGTTATGTTTTGATGATGCATTGTGAAAAGTAAGGTTAGTTGTGTTATTTTCTCATACCCACTTGCTTGTTCTTAGATTTTGTCATGAAATTAGTTACTTGAACATTGTTATGGTTTGTAGATGTAAGTTTGATGTAAAGTAGTGAAATTTTTGGGAATCTCTACATTGTAGAGACACCATGCCCAATTTTTGAAAAAGATTTATAAACTTTTGGTTCACTAACATCTACAACCATATTAACAAGCAAGTGTGGGGATATTTTGGCGAAAAGGGTCTAATTTATTGTTTTTGGTTGTGTTGTTTGCTGTAATGTGTGTAGAACAATGGTACGAACAAAGGAAAGAGCCGGAGCAAGTTCGTCTTCTTCGTCTAAAGATAAGGGCAAGCAACTGGAACAACAACCAAAAAAGAGGCAATATTTGGTTCGAGTTGATGAAAGTGAAAGCGAGGAAGAAATGGAGTTGGACCCGGCTAAAAAGCCAAGATGGGAGTCGGGTCCATTGGATGACCAACCGGAAGAATGGCAGCTGACATTATTCCATGACAGTATGAAGCGATTGAAAAACAAGGCAGCTGCATTCATCTGTGAAAGGGAGGTGAGAGAAGTTGAATTCGGGCCGTTTGGTGTGTTTGCCAAATTCCGCGCTTTAGGATGGGAATCTGCACTTAGTTGTTATGATAAGGATAACAAGAACTTGTTCATGACCGAAATTCAAGAATGGATGGCAACCCTCAAGTGCAACACATACGAAAAGCCATCGCAAATGAAGTTAATGGGTGTAGTGAATAGGATTCCGGTAGAGATGTCGTTTGACACGCTAAAGAAATTGGGGAAGTATGACAGTTTACACGCTCGTGACTACATGATACCTAGTCTTGATGACCTTTTGCTTAAACCGGAGAACACATGCTCGTTGGAATGATATGTTAGCGGCGTTGTTTTTGCCCGGTACTTACAGTGGCGTTTTATACCGGAGGAATTTGAGGATAGAAGGAAAGTTGTTGCTATCGATTTGCATTCTAAATGTCATTCCGCGGAGGGGGGATAAGGAGCAAGTGAGGTACCCGGAAGTACCCATCCTCTATTCGCTACTCAATGGGTCTCCGCGTTTTCCAATCCGTTATTTGATCATGAACCACCTCTGGATTTGCCGAAACAAGTTGGGAAGAGATATTATCCCGTATTGCTGAATTATCACGGGATTGATGAAGCAGCAAAAGGCAATCACATCAGAGGATAAAGGGGCAGCAAAAAGGCATCAGCCTTTTACTTTAAATAAGTTGGGGATTGGTTGGACTTACACGCAATTGGAATGGTATCATAAGCTCAAGTCGGAGGGGCAGAGATGGAGAGCATTAAAAGTGGGTGCAAGAGATCTTCTACCGGGTGAAGCGGATGAGCCGGAAAGTGATGCGGAAGTGCCGAGTGGTGATGATGATTATGCGGACGAGCCGCATGGTGGTGAGAATGTAGGCCAATGGGGCCTAGGTAGAGGTTATGGTGGTGCCTTTTACGATTACACGGAGCGTTTCTATGAGCCAAATTGGGCTTATGATGGCACGATGCAAGAGGTTATCAAAAACCAACGTCCTCCGGCACCCATTTTTGAGTCATGATCGGGTTCGGAGCGGACGTTATTTGATCAACATACAATGATGAGTGCAAGCATGGAGCGGTCTTTGAAACACAATTTTGATCGTCAAGAGGCGTGGAATCGCACACACGCGTATTCTCATGAATTGGAAATGAATAGTCGATACAATGATGATCAAGCAAGAAGAATGCATGCAGATTGGCACGCCGGGCGGCCGGTGGTTGTGGATCCACAACATGTGGATTATGCGTCTCTACCACCTTATGATGGTAGTGTTTCGTATCCGACCCCGCCGCTTCATCATTCACAATGGATCGAACCGCGCTAACAAGAAGGAGCTCCGCAACAAGGTGGGAGTAGTAGCGGTTCATTTGCATTTGGAGAATGGAATGACATGATGTCTTCCATTTTTGGGCCTCCACAGCCACGCTATTACTAGTCAGGTCGTGTTCCTTCCTTGTATATTTTGTGAATATTTATTTATTTTGATATGTTTATGGTCGGGTGGTTGGGTGGTGTTAGTTGTTTGGTTTTGTGTTAGGTTGGTGCGAGTTGGTGGTGTTATGTCTTAAAAAGCAGAAAAAGAAAAAAAATATAAAATGAAAAAAAAATCCAAAAAGAAATTTGTGGTTTGAGTGTTGAGCTTTTGGATGATGTGAAAGATGTTTAACGATCAAATCCTCCTAAAACCATACATTGGGGTCAATGTATCCCAAGTGTGGGGATGGGGGGAAATTTTTTGAGGTTTTTGAAAAAAAAATTTAAATCAAGCGAAACAAGGTGAGAATTTGAACACCCTAGATTAACCCCAATTGATGCACCGGCAACCCTTGATACCCCTTTTATTCTTGGTGAGAGTTGAAGCCACACATGTAAATAATTAATACTTATCTTTGATGAGAGTGGCTACTGGTGGGGGTGCATTAGAACTTGTGCCTTGATACGGTTTGAGTCCTTAGTTGGATATGAATGCGAAAAGGATAAGGGTATTTAGGTAGCATCGTCTTTAGTGTGTGTGAGTGTGGGATTTGGGGGGTTGGACCTCATAAATTATATATATGAGCTTGGTAGTGAGAGGGGCGGGGGTTTGGACATTTAGTTGCCCAATTTTGTGCCTAAAAGCCTATCGTTTGTTACCCCTTAGCTAGTTACCTTAAAATTTACCCAACTTGACTCGGTCTTATAGTGTTAGTAGTAGTTTAGTAGTATGTAGATATTTTTGATGTTATGTTTGTATGAAAAAAAATCAAAATCAGAAAAAAAAAGAAAAGAAAAAGAGAAAAAGCAATGAAAAATGAAAAAAGAAGTGATGTTTAGTTATCTTGTATATAGTAGTTAAGTTTGCTAGTTGTTTGTTTGATTTCTTTGTGTAATAAAAGACCGGGTTAAGTTTTCGCTACTTCATATATATTCCATTTCCTACCCATACACCTAGCCACGTTACAACCTTAAAAGTCCCTTTGATTTGCATTCATGTTTGACATGTTTTAGGAGAAGGATCGATTTAGGTACAAGCCTATAGTTGTGCAACCGCCCGTTAGCCTTTGTGTCTGGCTTACAATTGCTAGTGCTTACTTGTTACCGAGAGGAGAGACATAGCAAGGGGTGCGTATTTTGGGTGTTAAAAAGGGGTTAGTAAAAGGACTACATGTTTATGCTTGGTTTACATTGATCGCTTGTTTTGAAAACGGTTTGATGAGTTGCTTGGGACAAGCAACGGTTAAGTGTGGGAATGTGACGGGTGGTCCATAGGACAACCCTTAATGATGTTAAAAGACGAATTTATCCTTCACTTAATCACGTAATTATCTTGAATTAGATGACTACGAATGCTTATGTTTCAGGTGCGGTTCGGGAGCTAAAAAGGGATAAAACGCAGCTTTGGACGGTTTGGAAATGAACGGGTCGTGCGTGGAAGGAACAAAGAAACAAAACATATGAATCAGGCCTCCACCGTAAATTATGGTGGCCACCGTAATTTACGGTGGCCCTGAAACATGCCTAATCTCCACCGTAACATAGGCTCTAGCTACCGTAACATCTTGATGACCACCGTAATTTACGGTGGTACAGTAAATTACGGTGGAGGCGACGGATAACTTTGTAACTGCTCATTAAAACAGTTTTTTATGGTGTCTTTTGGGATTATCTCATCATTGGACGTTTCTCTGGAGTTGTAGGGCGAATTTTGGCTTTTGGTAAGTGTTTGTGAACAATTTCTAACATTCGGTTTGTCTTTTGATTCATATGAACTTCAATCTTGATGTTATGATGATCCACCAAACAATGTCTGGCTAAACTTTCGGTGATCATCTTAGGTGAAGGTTTCCTTATGACTTTTGTGTGATGAATCTTTATTTCTAGAATAATAGACTTGGTATGTTGCTATGTTTATTATGATGCATGAATGTTTGGTTGTAAATTGTTAATTGATGTTTCGTTCCTAATCTAAATCGTACGTTCTTGGTGTCGTTGACAATCGAGATATCACGGGAAGAGTTAGGGTTGGATATTGGTTAATTGATCATCGGGTAACAACCTCGCGTTTACATAATCCGAGTACTTCGTTCCCTTTTATCACAACAAACGATTATGCATGAGTTATGTCTATGTAACTCTTTCTAGTTTGATTTATGCACAATTGTTATTGGAAACTGGAACCTAAGATGGTCATTTTCTCTTAATCTGTTAAACACTCAATTTTGATTTGCAAATAGTTAGTAATTTAGTTTTCTAAAACAACAATCCAAATCCTCGATCTTTAATTTCTGCAAATTAGGTTAATTTTAGTTAAAGTGCAAAGCTATAAAATCAACACATTTTCCACATACTCCCTGAGTTCGATACCCATTTACCACTATCTATAGTTGTTGTTGGGATTAAATTTGCGTGTACTACGACAGCACGTCAAGGAACAAACACGGAAACGATGCAGCTTATGGTCTGTCGTGGGATGAGTTGAAGAACGTCATGCTCGAAGAGTTCTGCCCTCCCCATGAGCGCCCAAAGTTGGAGGACGAATTCTGGCACATCAAGCAGAAAGATGGTGACAACGCTGTTTTAACCACTCGCTTCAAGCAGCTCAGTATTATCTGCCCTAATCAAGTCAAGACTACTGACATGACGATCAAGAAGTACATTCGAGCTCTGCCAGAGTGTGTTGCAGATTTTGTGCATGCTTCAAAGCCAGCAACAATCGAGGAAACTTACCTGCTTGCCGCCGAAATCAACGATAAGCAAGTCAAAGCTGGTTTTTGGGATAAAGCTTCAAAGAACCTGCATCAAGCTACCACCGCCGCCTCTGCTGAAACCGCCACCGCTGCCCCGTAATCGTCAAAGTCCTCACGTCGCAAGAGGAAGAACAACAGCAACTCCAGCAACAAGAACTGTGCTGTCACTACCGCTGCTCCACTCCAAGCGGTACCAGCTCAACAATCTCAACACCGCCAAGCTGCACCAGTCACCTATGCGCCGCCTGCAAAGCGCGCGTATACCGGTCCTCATCCTGCCTGCCCGACATGCACTTATCATCACCCGGTGGGAAGCGCCTGCAGATTTTGCGTACACTGCAATATGTATGGCCATTCACCGCCAATTGTCGAACCGGTCCCCGCAACACCGCAGCTCCCGCTCCTGCTCAACAAGCTCTTCTCACTGCTCCTCAAGGCCAACAAGCGGCTCAGGCACCCGTGATCAACGCCAGAGTCTGCTTTGCGTGTGGTGATCCCAAGCACTTCGCAAATGTGTGCCCGAACAGGGTTGTGAAACAATAGCCTCAATAACAGCAGCCTCAACAACAACAGCAGCAACAACAGCCTCAGCAGCAACAGCAACAAGCCGCCCACGCCAGAACTTTTAACATCAATGTGCGTCAGGCCCAGGCTGACAACAACGTGGTCAATGGTACGTTCCTTGTGAATGGTATTTATGCTTCGTTTTTGTTTGATACTGGAGCCGATAACTGTTTTGTATCGTTTGAGTTCGAGAAGCTCCTAAATCGTAAGCGCTCCTATCTCCCCTCGACGTTCGATGTTGAAGTCGCCACCGGAAGAACCGTCGCTGTTAATTCTGTTATTCGTGATTGTACTCTTGAGCTCAACAATCACATCTTTCCAATCGATCTTATTCCAATGCAGCTCGGAAGTTTTGACATCATAGCAGGCATGGACTTTCTTCGTGAAAACCATGCTGAAGTTGTGTGCTTCGATAAGATGATTCGATTCTCGCTTGCTAATGGTGATTTACTGTGTGTTTATGGCGAAACTGTGTTGAAAGGTCTCAAGCTCATGTCGTGTGTCCAAGCTAGCAAGTATCTCCGCAAGGAATACAGAGCTTTCTTGGCTTACATTGTAGTAGCGGAAAGGAAAATAAAGGAGTGAAAGACTTTCCCGTTGTTTGCGAATTTCCTCAGGTCATTCCCGATGAACTTCCAGGTTTACCGCCAAGTCATGATATCGACTTTCGTATCGATCTCATTCCTAGAGCAAACCCTGTTGCTAAAGCTCCTTATCGACTCGCTCCATCCGAAATGCGTGAACTCTCGAGCCAGCTCCAGGAATTACTTGATAAAGGCTTTATTTGCCCGAGCACCTCTCCATGGGGCGCACCAGTCCTTTTCGTCAAAAAGAAGGATGGGTCGTTCAGGATGTGCATTGACTACAGGGAATTGAATAAGCTCACCATAAAAAATCGGCTATCCCCTGCCTCGAATCGATGACTTATTTGATCAGCTGCAAGGTTCCTCATGTTTCTCGAAGATAGACCTACGCTCAGGCTATCACCAACTTCGCATTCAAGAGGAGGATATATCCAAAACCGCTTTTCGCACCCGTTACGGCCACTATGAGTTCGTTGTTATGCCTTTCGGTATAACCAACGCCCCCGCGGTTTTCATGGATCTGATGAATCGTGTGTGTAAACCATTTCTCGACCGCTTCGTCATCGTGTTCATCAATGATATCCTGATCTATTTCAAGTCGAAAGCCGAACACGCGCAGCATCTACGTTTGGTTCTCGCGCTACTCCAAGGAAATCGACTCTACGCCAAGTTCTCCAAGTGTGAATTCTGGCTGGAGAAGGTTCAATTCCTCAGTCACATTGTCAATAGTCAAGGTATTTATGTCGATCCCGCGAAGATTGAAGTAGTTAAGAGTTGGGTTACGCCTAAGAACCCGTCTAAAGTCCGTTCTTTTCTCGTACTAGCGGGCTATTATCGTCGATTTATCGAAGGATTCTCTACGATCGCCGTGCCGCTCACCTCTCTCACGCATAAAGACAGACCCTTTGTTTGGGGAACTGAACAAGAGTCTGCTTTCCAAACCCTCAAGCACATGCTTTGCAATGCTCCCGTTCTTGCTCTACCCGACGGAAACGATGACTTTATTGTCTATTGCGATGCCTCAAACCTTGGTCTTGGCTGTGTTCTCATGCAACGAGAAAAGGTTATCGCTTACGCGTCTCATCAGCTCAAGATCCACTAGAAGAACTATACAACCCATGACCTCGAGCTAGGCGCAATTGTTTTTGCGTTGAAAATTTGGCGACACTACCTTTATGGTACAAACTATACGGTCTTCACCGACCATAGGAGCCTACAGCACATATTCAACCAGAAAGAACTTAATATGCATCAACGCCGATGGGTGGAACTTCTCAACGATTACGACTGTGAGATTCGTTATCATCCTGGCAAAGCAAATGTCGTTGCCGACGCCCTCAACAGACGAAGCTATTTGCATAGCGCTCATAATGTTCCTGCGCAACATCATCTCGAGTCTCTCATTCGCGAAGCCCAACATGCATGTTTTACCAAGCGTACTTTGAATAAGGAAAGAATTTATCACGATGGAGCCCAGTTAGTGAATAAATCGACTGGGATATTCCATTATCTGGACCGAATTTGGATCCCTAAGCGGAACGATTTGCGACAGATTCTGATGGACGAAGCCCACAAGTCCCGATATTCTATTCATCCTGGTGCCGACAAAATGTACCGTGACCTTCGCTACAAGTACTGGTGGCCGGGCATGAATAGAGATATCGCCCTCTACGTTGGAAGGTGCCTAACTTGCTTGAAAGTCAAGGCCGAGCATCAAAGACCCTCTGGCTTGCTTGAACAACCCGTGATTCCGATGTGGAAATGGGAAAGCATAGCCATGGACTTCATAACGAAACTCCCACGTACGACCGTGGGTCACGATAGCATCTGGGTTATCATCGATCGTTTGACCAAATCAGCTCACTTCCTGCCAATACGAGAAGACTACAAGGTAGAAAGACTAGCCCGAATCTACACATACGAAGTTATCTGTCGACACGGTACACCTCGCGACATCATCTATGACCGTGATGGACGGTTTACCTCGCATTTGTGGGAAACATTTCAAGCAGCGCTTGGTACTGAGCTTAATCTAAGTACCGCATTCCATCCGCAAACCGACGGTCAGACTGAAAGAACGATCCATACTTTGGAAGACATGCTTCGCTCATATGTCATAGACTTCGGTGGTAATTGGGACGCATACCTACCCCTCGTCGAATTCTCGTATAATAACAGTTATCATTCCAGCATTCAAATGGCACCGTTTGAGGCCTTATACGGAAGAAGATGTCGATCGCCAATTGTATGGCACGAGATCGGTCACTCGCAATTAACCGGTCCCGAGCTACTGCAAGAGACGACAGACAAAATCCTCCAAATTCGAGACAACCTGCTGGAAGCTCGGAGTCGATAGAAAAGTTACGCCGATAGACGACGCAAGCCCCTTGAATTTAACGTTGGCGACCATGTACTCCTAAAGGTATCACCTTGGAAGGGTGTGGTCAGATTCGGAAAGAAAGGCAAGCTCGCGCCTCGATTTGTTGGACCCTTTGAGATTCTAGAAAGGATCGGAAAAGTGGCCTACAGACTCGAACTACCTGAGGAACTTAGCAACGTTCACCCGACTTTCCATGTGTCTAACCTTAGAAAGTGTCTTGCCAAGCATGATTTACAAGTTCCTTTAGAGGACCTTCAAATAAACGAAACACTACACTTCGTGGAGAAGCCTGTCGAAATCATGGACCGACAAAAGAAGCTCAGGCGCTCACGTATTCCCATTGTGAAGGTTCGTTGGGAAGGCAAGCGAGGCGCAAAGTTCACTTGGGAACTCGAAAGTGACATGAAGGCGAAGTACCCGCAGTTATTTGTTACGACTGAAGCCTAATTTCGGGACGAAATTCCCTTAACAGCGGAGGCTGTAACACCCCATGTTTCGAAAGTCAAAGTCAAAGTAAAGATTGAAGTCAAAGGAAGAAAAGATTGCTAATTGCGATCTGTCACTCCTTGCTCAATTCCTGTTTTGACTTTTTTGACTTGTAGATAGTCTGTTTGCTTGTTACTTTAGTTGTATTATGTGGAGTACTTGCTAATAATCGAGTTTTATTCGCTATTTATCGCATGTTTTATCGCTTATCACAACGCAATCGCGCTCGCAACTCGAATTATGTGTTCTTGTTGGTGCATACATCTGTCGTCTTCGTGTTATATCGAGTCTTGGTTTCGTTGCGGATATGATCAAGCATGATGTCATCATATTCAATGATGACATCATAAAGATGACATCACAATATGACATCATCATTGCAAAACACAAAACAAAAGTTGATTTCGTTTAAGAATTTGTTATGATTCCGTTTGAATTAGGTCCGTTTGAATCTGTCATGTATGCTTCAAACGGAATTAGGTTGGGTATAAATAGGCTTGTTGTATTGTCATTTGTAACGGATCTGATTTGTGTACCGAAGTGCTGCCGGTCTGTCTACTGCATGTAATCATTGTCAAATCAATATACAAGACATTTATAGTGATATTCAAGCTGTTTCTTTGTCTATAAGTCTGTTTCCCCATTTCGTTTAGATAAGAGCTCTTCCGAACGACTCATTCAGGTCGCTACACGATTCTACAAGTGGTATCAGAGCTCAGGAGGAAGAGTTCTTGCCATATTCAGCTTGAAAATCTGTTTTCAACACCTTCTTTCACAAAATTAAAAATTTTTCACGGTTAAAATCGGCTCAAATTTTCATATGTCACGCGTAATCATGTTTTAACAAATCCTGGAAAGTTTCAGCATTAAAATCGATCTAAAACTTGATAAAACACTTGATTCCGTTTGAAAACAGATCGACTTAGATGATGTCAGTAGCCTTCAAACGTAATCAGCATCCTGATTCCGCTTGAATCTGACCCTATTCCGTTTGAGGTTGACCTATTCCGTTTGAAGTTGACCAATTCCGGTTGAAATTGATCAATTCCGTTTGAAATATTGAATTTATGTTTGAAAGGTGCAATTCCGTTTGAGGGTTTTCAAACGAAAGCTATTCTGTTTGAACGGGTTGTCAACAGTTCACGTGATCAGTATAAACGACCAGACATTAATTCTTGTCATTGATATTGTGAATTATCAGTTTGCATGTGTTGTTGTCAGGCCACTTAATACATTTGTTGTCATCAAGAATTGCAGCGACCCATTAATTGTTACAGATTGACGGCCCAATAGATATTCACGCAAAGACAAGAGGCCTAATGAAAATTGTTGTTGATGCATGGAATGTCTGTTGACTACGTTTGCATACAAAAACAATATAAAATCTGAAAAAGAGCTTGTGTATATAGGGAAAATGATAGTACATCGGCTAGATAATTACAGTATGCTAAAGATTTGTAAAGTTTAAATGAGTTAAACAGTCTCACTAATGATGTGTCGATAGGTTTTTGCACATTTAGTAGATTTATTCGGGATATAAACCTAAAATTTCATACTTGTGAAATTCGTGGGGAACACTACTTGGATATATAGGTAACCCCTGAAATCTCGTTTGAAAGGTCTCGTATTCTGATATACTAGGTTTTTATACTCAATTATGTCTGGGGTATTATTCCGGGACTTCTGCTGAATGGATGTTCTGACCTAGTCCTTGGATAATACTTTCCACAAATGCTTGAAACATAGCATAAACCCTCAGCATGCTGATGAAACAATAAAATTGATAGTCGCTGCTGTTGTAGCTAAAAGATCCTCTAAAGGGGACATACCGTAAAGTCGAAGCTGATATCTCTCTGCGCATACGGAAGTATCGACCTGAGATCCCTCGGCCCTCGCATTACCTAATTTATGTACAGATATCATTGTAGTATACTCACCTATAAGACTGAATATTGGGATTCTGGATACGGGAGTATATTCAAGAGTTGGGACACATGAATGAGCTAAGTTCATAAAACATCTAAATCGTATCCTGAGTAATTTGAAATTTGTGTGAGAATTTAAGATGGATCAGTATATCGACAATCGAGGTGAATTGTTTAAGTCTGAGTATGAAATGAAGCTTAACGGTACTTGTAATTTGTCTGATAGCTGATATGATTCCCTGACACGCTCGCCAAAAATAAGTTTGTAAATAGTTTACATTGTTTACTTTCTGCAATTTAAGTTTTCTGCATTTCATTTCTTAGTTTAGAACACTTTATAAAATCCAAAAAGATTTTATTTCTGCTTTATTTCCCGACAAACCAAAGTGGAGAGTTGATTGTTGGATTCTCAGATGATTGAAGCAGATGCAGGAGATTCTGGACTGAAGAATGAGGAGAGCTTATCTTGATGAAGTTTGAGTTATTTTCAAGTTAAAACAAGTTCATTAATTTGATGCTTGTTACATTTTTCAGAAAATATTTGAAAATGTTTTTCAAAATCAGTTTGATTCGTCAAATGATCAACCAAGGTCATTAAATTGAACTTGGTAGATTAATTGAGTGACGAGGGTCATTAACTTGGACCTGAATACTTGAGTGGATTTCTAAAACTGATTAAGTTTGTGATTTATTGTTGAAAAGATAGTTTGTAATGTTTGATGTTTGAGACACAGGTTTTGGACTTCATTATTTCCACGGAAGCTAATTGTCAAAGCTTGAACCAGATAAAGACCTCATATTCTAGCATATTGAGAGGGGGAGTCTGTGAAAGGGGGAGTCTGGATCAAAGATCAAAGGGAATTCTGAAGATGAAGCTAGGACAAGATTCTGAACCTGTGAAGATAAAGTTGTTTATGATGTGAAGACAGAGTTGGAGAAAAGACCAAGACTGAAGACTTGGAGCTGAAGACTTCGTCAACATCCAAGGGGGAGTCTGTTGATGCATGGAATGTCTGTTGACTATGTTTGCATTAAGTCTTAGGTCAAGATAAGTCAAGATTAGAGATTAAAAGTCAAAATTAGGGTTTAATGTATAGGTTTCGCTTATATGTACATTGTTAGAGTAGGTTTCGCTTATAGGTACATTAGGGGGTTTCACTCATAGGGTTACCAGGTAGTTTCGCTTTTATGGTTCACATGGGGTTTCGCTTATATGATGGACTGCCATATAAGCGAAATCAGCTAGTCTATATATACCCTCATGTGTGAGTTAGATCTGGACGTTGGAGCGGAACCTTGTCATGCTTTGTGTAACCAAACTCTGTCAAAATTGATTCAGAAAGCATAAAGAGAGAAAGAATTGAAAAGGAAAAGCAGTGTAACTTCATGTGCATTGATTCCGCCTTTGTATTTGAAGATGAACGTTCTCAACTGACTGTTTAGGGTCGCAAACTGGTCCAACAAGTGGTATCAGAGCTTCAGGACGAGGAGTTCATACTACTACAGCTGATTCGACCAAATTCTCTCATTTCTACTCACTTTCTATTATACTTTTTCGATTTGAACTGGTTCCTACGGTTGAAATGGCCTGATTTTTTAGTATAACGTGTGAAACATACAATTAACAAACCCTAGAAAGATTCCAGTTAAAACACGGCTTAAAAATGGTAAAAATCAGTTAAAAATAGGGTTTCGCTTTTTCGGACATCAAAGGTTTCGCTCAAAATAATCATATTTCGCTTATACGAACAATCATATTTCGCTCATACAGACATTGAGTAGTTTCGCTCTTACGGACAATACCTGGTTTCGCTTTTAGGAACCTTGATATTTCGCTTATCTGTCATTGTCTGGTTTCGCTTTTCTGTCAAGAGTGGTTTCGCTTATTTGACACTTTCGCTTATCAGTCACAATAGCTGATATTTCACTCTTTTGTCACTATTGTTCAAAATCTTGAAAATTTTTCTAAGTGTTTGCTGATTTTGCAGGGTACACTCAAGATGGATGACATATTCTTAAACCCGTTTAGCGACATGTACGCATTTGCTGGAAATTCGGGAGACGATTCATCTACAAGCAACAACAATGAGAATCCACCGAATACGAAGAAAAAGTTAACGGAAGCTTGGGGAATCTGAAAGTGCCTTTGGAACCTTCAATAAACCTCCAAAGCTAATGGCTATCGAGGAATATAGTCGGTGGTCAAGAAAGTTTGAAGACTGGTTGATGGCATTTGCATTTCCTAGCTGGAAGAGTCTGAAAAACGGTTATGATCATGGAAACAAAACTGGTGAAACTTTAACATCAGCTGAGGAGATTGAATCATTTGTGGCTGAACAAAAATGTGTGGCATTGTTATTTCAGTCAGTTCGGGAAGACATAATCTCATTGATCGATTATTCAAATGCAAAAGATCTCTGGAAAAAGCTAGAAACAAAATGTTTAGGAAGTTCAGAAATTGTGAAAAACAAAAGAAAACTTCTTAGAAAAGAGTTTGATCTTTTTGGATGTTTAAAGAACGAGTCAGTTTGTAAAATGATAGAAAGGTTTGGTCATCTGAAGCTGGAATTAGCAAGACATGATATCAGATATCCTGAGGATGAGCTTATCAACAAATTGTTTGATTCATTGCCAGACGAGATGGATTGGAGATATTATGCGCTGACGCTGAAGAATACCATCAAGGCACCAGAAAAGTTGACTTTAGATTTGTTGATTGAGAAACTCGAGAGTCACGAGTTGGAACTGAAAACGACATTCAAAGTAAATCACTCATCTTATCAATAGAATTTGGATTTGTATTATCCAAAAAGCATGATGCCAAAAGCAACTTCTCCCAAGACTGCGTTTTTTGCTGAGAATGTGTCCACAACTAGCAAAGAAAGTCAAAGCAATCAAAGCAGTGGAAATCACAGTGGATCTTCATCATCTGCAAGTTATTCTGATGCAAAAAATCGTTTTCAATGTAACATCGCAATAGACTTAAAGAATGCTCAGAATTTTGATGAGGAGTCTGCTAAACAACAGATGATCTTTCTAGCATCTGTGTTGGAATCATATGAAGGGTTAGTAGCAGGGAATATAGGCAACACCAACCTGACGAAGGAAGATTATGATCAGATAGATCCGGAGGAAATGGAGCTGATCGACATTCGTTGGTGTATGACCAGTGCTGTTCGTCGAGCACAGCGTTTCATGGAAATTACCAGCAGAAAAACAATCGGTGGTCTATCTACCAAGCTAGGATTTGACAAGTCCAAGGTGACGTGCTTCAAGTGTAAGCAGAAAGGTCACTTCAAACGAGAATGCAGAAACGCATATGCTGATGAGTCGGAGAACCCATTCAGAGAGGATTACTACAAGAAGGCAATTTATCACCAGAATAAATCTGAGCCGCCTAGATTGAAGCAGGTTGAAGACAACAAAGAGAAATCTAGAGCTCTTGCGGTGATTTATGATGATGAAGGGTATGATTGGAGTCAAGATGTTCTACCTGAGGAAGATGCGGTTGGTTATGCTTTCATGGCAAAGAATGAACCTATTCCGTGGAAAGACAACAGAACTGAAGAGCAGAAGTATAAATACAGAAAAATGCAGGCTGAAAACAGGATAATTAGAATATCCGGTATCTATTTGGAAGCAAGGAGAGCAAATAGATGGGATCCGGACAGAGAGTGTTATCTTGATGAATATGGAAATATTGCAGTCGATGACAAAACTCTTGATCTGGAAGCCATAATCAAGGAGTTCAAAGATGAGGATGATTAATGGCAGAATAAATGGTGGGGAACTGGAGACGAGAAAGAGAAAGAAGAGAAAGAGAAGAAGGAGAAAGAAGAGATAGAGAAGTCAAAGAAAGTTGACACTGGGGTTATTGACACAACGCAGGAGTTAATTGCTGAAAACCTCAGAAAAATGGCTGACAAAGTGCTGGCTGCTAAGGCACTTGAGGAGACTCTAACTCCGTGTATGAGTCAAAAAGCCAGGTCAGTTCAAACTTGTCAACAAATGTTTCAGGTAAGACAATTGATGGAAATGTTGATTGCAAAAATTGCATCAAAGAGTGCAAATTTTGTAATACAGTCACGTATCTCAACGGTAAGAAAGTTGAAGATCTGACAGCAAAAGTCAGAAGTGTTGAGAATCAAATTCTTGATCGTGACAAAAGAGTTAAAGCTTCAACTGAACGGATAAAAGAATGAACTAACCAAATTGAAAATGATAAAATTGATCATGAAAGAGTTAAAAAGGAAAATGAAAAGTTAATTCTTGAAAACCGTCAGATTTCTGAGAAGTTTGAAAAACTCAAAAGCACAATGAAAGATAATGATGATCGAAATGGTAAAACTTATAAAGAAAACGTTCAACTAAAAGCAGTGCTTAGAGTAAAAGAAGAATCAATCAATCAACAACTGGATGAAATCGCTAAACTGAAACTTAAATTTCAAGAGGCTGAAATTGAAAACGAGCGAATCCAGTTGAAGCTTAACAGTTACAGCTCCGCAAGCTTTGTTTTGCAACACATTGTTCCCAAACCCATCGGGAAAAACAAAGCTGGCGAAGATGTTTATTCTGATGGAACCGGGGTGGGTTTTTATAGAGTTCCACCGCCGATTTTGGATAATTACACGAAAAAGCAATCAGGGTTGGTTGAAATTGAAGAAGAAAGTGAAATGAATCTTCCGGATTCAATTGATGTCATGTTCACATCTTCCAATGACGATAATGTCCAAAATGATATTGTAAAAGGTGTTGTTGAAAATGTGCTAAAAACGGATAGTGACACTACTGAGGAAGATGGGTGTTTCTTGGACAACTACATTCCAAAACAAAAGTCCAAGAACAACTTAATTGAAGAATCAAATCTTGTCATGTACAAGATGTTGGGTTCAGATAAGTTGTTTTCGGATTCTGAGTTTCCGATTGAGAATGTTAATATAAACAAATTGACAAATGTTTTCAAGTTGGTCGAAGTTGAGTTGTCAGAAGTGAACAATCTGAGTCAAACAAAGAGAAAAATGAGTTTTGAGAAAGATAAATCATACTACAAGAAATCTGTTAATCCATCACGTTTTTATAATAACAATCGAAATAACTGGTCGGGTGGTTATCAGGGTGGTAGGAATTATCAGAAAAGAAATGTTCCAAACAAGAGGTTTACTGAAAAGAAAAAGTTTGTGAACAGTTCGAGTTCACTTGCTGATGAAGAGAAAGAGATTTTTTCAAAATCGAATGAAGAGTTCTTTGAGAAACGAGCTTCACAGTCTCAGTCTGAAGGCACAAGTCGAGTTGTTGATACTCGAACATGTTTCAGATGTAATCAAGTTGGTCACATTGCACGAAAGTGTAACAATGTGAAGCCTAAGACTGAAACTGTGAAGATTCAAAAGAAGAAAGTTGACGAAAAGGGTAAAGCACCAATGGTTGTTCAGAAAAAGAGTGTGAAAAATGACAACACAAAAGTGAAAAATGAACCCGTAAAGAAAGTGGTAACTAAAAATGACAAATTTTACAAGCGGGTTGCATTATCTCAACAAGTTTGGAAACCAAAAAGTGAGAAAAAGATTTCATCTTCTGAGGATTCAATTCAAATTGATTATGATGCAAATTTTCCACCTTTGAAGGCTGAAAACTTCAAAATTCAAATTGCGAGAGTCAAGGTTACACCTAAGGCTGATGAGGCCTGGGTGGACTCCATGTTCGATTAAACAGTTTGAATTGCCGGAGCTTCCTTGATCGCGAAGCATGAATCGGTATCTTTATTAAAGTTTAAGTCAAAATTTGTTATGTGCAGGAACTTCCAAAACTTGTATCCAGATGGATCATGGATAGTGGAGCTTCAAGACATATGACAGGGAAGACTGCGTTGCTGTATGATGTGAGAAATATCAATGGTGGTTACGTAGGTTTTGCGGGTAATCAAGGAGGAAGGATTATAGGTGAAGGAACGTTATCCAACGGGATTGTGACGTTTGAAAGAGTTAATTACATTGCTGAGCTGGAGAACAATCTGCTGAGTATCTCCCAGATCTGTGACAGGATGTATACTACTCACTTAACTGATAAAGAATGTTTGATCTTGAAACCGGGATTTGTAATACCTGAGGAATGGATTATCATGAGGGCACCGAGAGTTAATGATCTGTACGTGTTGGACATGAGTGTAGCTACTACAACCACGGGTCAAGCTCATTGTTTTGTGTCCAGAGCAACTGAGAAAGAATCGAGATTGTGGCACCGCAAGATGGGGCATATTCACCTAAGGAAGATGAATCACTTGGTGCACAATGATTTGGTTCTTGGAGTTCATGTCAAAGGTTTTCATCTGGAAGGGGAGTGCATTAGTTGTGTTAAAGGCAAGCAGAAGAAAAAGTCACACCCTACAAAGCAAGTCAATTCAGTTTCGAGACCTTTGGAAAGACTTCACATGGATTTATTTGGTCCTGTGAATGTCAAAAGTATTACAGGAGATTACTACTGTTTGGTCGTTACTGATGATTATTCCAGATTTTCGTGGGTTTCTTTCTTGAAGACGAAAGACGAAACATTTGACAGTTTGATGGCGTTGTTCAAGAAAATTGAAAATCTATACCAACGGCGTATCAAAAGAATTCGAAGTGATAATGGTACTGAATTCAAGAACAGTAAGATGGAAGAATTTTGTGATGAAAGAGGTATATTGCATGAATTTAGTGCTCCGTACACTCCGCAGCAGAATGGAGTCGCAGAACGCAAAAACCGGACACTAATCGAGACGGCTAGAACTATGCTCGCAGATTCAAAGTTACCGATAAATTTTTGGGCTGAAGCTGTTTCCGCCACATGCTATACGCTCAACAGGGTTCTCACTGTCAAGAAGTTTAACAAAACATGCTTTGAGCTAATCAATAACCGCAAACCGAATTTGAAGTATCTAGAACCGTTCGGGTCACCCTGTACTGTTATAGAGCCTCATGGAAAGTTTGGTCCGAAGTGCATTGAGGGAATATTTGTTGGTTATGCAAATCCGATGCGACGTGTCTTCGTTCCAAGTGAGAAGCGGATTATTAAAGCTGGAAATGTTGAATGTCAAGGTTATACTATGCCGCCACAGAATCCTGGAGATTCATGGCCTTATCATTATGACAAACTGTGGGATTCGTTTGACATGAGAGAAGAATCAGAGGAGGATGAAGATTTCTTTGATGAGTTGGATATTTTATGCGAATACGAGTCACAGCAAAGGTTCCCAGCTGAGTATTTGAGGCGACCACGGGAAACTTCAAATGACGATGAAGCAGGTCCAAGTAATGCTGGTGAACATGATGATGTCCAACAGAATGAAGTTGCTCAGGATAATCAGTCGGATCAGAATGATAATCAAGAAGCTGAAAACATGCCAGTCTTTGATCATGGTGATTCAGATTCTGAGGGGGAGCAAATTCAGATGTCAAGTCAAACAAACCAAGTTGGTGAACAAGATGCAGATCAGAATGTTACTAATCTGGAGGGCAATGTAGATGTTCCAAGCGAAGTGATGCCGCGAACTCTTTCATATCATCCAGAGGAGTTGATTATAGGAGAATTGCAAGCAGGCGTTCGCACGAGACGTCAAATTGACCAGGGCCTTACATGTTTTTATTCTACAGTAGCACCTTTACAAACTGAATTTTCACTAAGTTGTTTCATTTCGCAGATCGAACCGCGAACTTACAAAGAGGCGCTTTCTGAAGACTCTTGGGTCATTGCGATGCAAGAAGAGTTAAGTCAGTTTGAAAAGTTGGGAGTGTGGAAGTTAGTGGATTTGCCGGATGGTCATAGAAAAATCAATACGAAATGGGTATTTAAATGTAAGAGAGACGACAGAGGAGTTGTTGTAAGGAACAAAGCTCGACTCGTTGTTCAGGGCTTTAGTCAACAGGAGGGGATTGATTTTACAGAAGTCTATGCTCCTGTAGCACGACTAGAGACAATCAGAATTTTCCTTGCATTTGCGTCTTGGAAGAACTTCAAAGTATATCAGCTAGATGTAAAATCGGTGTTTCTTTATGGGAAGGTCAAAGAGGAGGTTTATGTCGGACAGCCGCCGGGCTTCACCGATCCAATCCACAAAAACAAGGTCTACTTATTGGACAAAGCGCTGTATGGTTTACACCAGGCCCCGAGAGCTTGGTACGATTTATCTCAACACCTACTAGCCAACAAGTTCATTCGTGGAAAAGTGGATGCCACTCTCTTCACTAAAGAGCATCTTCTGATAGTTCAGATTTATGTGGACGATATAATTTTTGGGTCAACAAATGAGAGTCTGTGCAAAGACTTTGAATCAGTGATGAAGCAAAAGTTCGAAATGTCATCAATGGGGGAGATGAAATTCTTTTTGGGTCTACAAGTTGAACAACTTCCTGAGGGAATTTTCATTCACCAGACGAAGTACGTTCGTGATATTCTAGAGAAATTTGGGATGTCAAGTTCTACTCCAGCTGCTACCCCACTTGCAACAAATCATGGGATTCACCCAGATCTCACCGGAGATAGGGCTGATGAAACGTTCTACCTTTCCATGATAGGTTCTTTGATGTATTTAACTCCTTCACGTCCTGATATCATGTACCCAACGTGCCTCGCAGCAAGATATCAATCTAACCCGAGAGCTTCGCATATGATCATTGTGAAGAGGATATTGCGCTACCTGAAAGGAACTCCTTCATTGGGGTTGTGGTATCCTAGAAAAGGCGATTTTACGCTCGAAGGGTATTCCGATTCAGATTTCGGATGCTGCAAAGTCAATTCAAAATCAACAACTGCAGGATGCCAGTTCTTTGGACCTAGATTGGTTACCTGGCAGTGTAAGAAACAAACGTCTGTGGCACTATCTACATGTGAAGCGGAGTACGTATCTGCTAGCAGTTGCTGCTCTCAGATTCTGTGGATACAGCAACAGATGCGCGACTACGGTTTGCAGTTTCTTAACACACCTCTTTTTGTTGATAATGAGGCAGCTATAAATATAACAAATAATCCAGTACAACACGCTAAAACTAAACACATAGAAATTCGTCATCACTTTATTCGCGATTGTTTCGAGAAAAAGTTGATACGAATTGAGAAAATCCACACTGACGAACAGAAAGCTGAATTACATACCAAAGCTTTTGATAAAAATCGGTTTAAATATTTGTTAAAACTGAATGGTATGAAGCTTCTTTCGGTGTCGGATGGAATTATCGGCGTTGATGAAAGTACTGTTACGGATGAACACGAAAAACAATCTGCAATGGTTTGTCGATTTTTTACTTGTTTTGGTATTTAGGGGGAGTAGATAGATGTATATAGATATATTTGTAGAAAATACAAAAACAGTAAAAAATTTCAAAATATAAAAACAATATAAAATCTGAAAAAGAGCTTGTGTATATAGGGAAAATGATAGTACATCGGCTAGACAATTACAGTATGCTAAAGATTTGTAAAGTTTAAATGAGTTAAACAGTCTCACTAATGATGTGTCGATAGGTTTTCGCACATTTAGTAGACTTATTCGGGATATAAACCTAAAATTTCAAACTTGTGAAATTCGTGGGGAACACTACTTGGATATATAGGTAACCCCTGAAATCTCGTTTGAAAGGTATCGTATTCTGATATACTAGGTTTTTATACTCAATGATGTCTGGGGTATTATTCCGGGACTTCTGCTGAATGGAAGTTCTGACCTAGTCCTTGGATAATACTTTCCACAAATGCTTGAAACATAGCATAAACCCTCAGCATGCTGATGAAACAATAAAATTGATAGTCGCTGTTGTTGTAGCTAAAAGATCCTCTAAAGGGGACATACCGTAAAGTCGAAGCTGATATCTCTCTGCGTATACGGAAGTATCGACCTGAGATCCCTCGGCCCTCGCATTACCTAATTTATGTACAGATATCATTGTAGTATACTCACCTGTAAGACTGAATATTGGGATTCTGGATACGAGAGTATATTCAAGAGTTGGGACACATGAATGAGCTAAGTTCATAAAACATCTAAATCGTATCCTGAGTAATTTGAAATTTGTGTGAGAATTTAAGATGGATCAGTATATCGACAATCGAGGTGAATTGTTTAAGTCTGAGTATGAAATGAAGCTTAACGATACTTGTAATTTGTCTGATAGCTGATATGATTCCCTAACACGCTCGCCAAAAATAAGTTTGTAAATAGTTTACATTGTTTACTTTCTGCAATTTAAGTTTTCTGCATTTCATTTCTTAGTTTAGAACACTTTATAAAATCCAAAAAGATTTTATTTCTGCTTTATTTTCCGACAAACCAAAGTGGAGAGTTGATTGTTGGATTCTCAGATGATTGAAGCAGATGCAGGAGATTCTGGACTGAAGAATGAGGAGAGCTTATCTTGATGAAGTTTGAGTTATTTTCATGTTAAAACAAGTTCATTAATTTGATGCTTGTTACATTTTTCAGAAAATATTTGAAAATGTTTTTCAAAATCAGTTTGATTCGTCAAATGATCAACCAATGTCATTAAATTGAACTTGGTAGATTAATTGAGTGATGAGGGTCATTAACTTGGACCTGAATACTTGAGTGGATTTCTAAAACTGATTAAGTTTGTGATTTATTGTTGAAAAGATAGTTTGTAATGTTTGATGTTTGAGACACAGGTTTTGGACTTCATTATTTCCACGGAAGCTAATTGTCAAAGCTTGAACCAGATAAAGACCTCAGATTCTAGCATATTGAGAGGGGGAGTCTGTAAAAGGGGGAGTCTGGATCAAAGATCAAAGGGAATTCTGAAGATGAAGCTAGGACAAGATTCTGAACCTGTGAAGATAAAGTTGTTTATGATGTGAAGACAGAGTTGGAGAAAAGACCAAGACTGAAGACTTGGAGCTGAAGACTTCGTCAACATCCAAGGGGGAGTCTGTTGATGCATGGAATGTCTGTTGACTACGTTTGCATTAAGTCTTAGGTCAAGATAAGTCAAGATTAGAGATTAAAAGTCAAAATTAGGGTTTAGTGTATAGGTTTCGCTTATATGTACATTGTTAGAGTAGGTTTCGCTTATAGGTACATTAGGGGGTTTCGCTCATAGGGTTACCAGGTAGTTTCGCTTTTATGGTTCACATGGGGTTTCGCTTATATGGACTGCCATATAAGCGAAATCAGCTAGTCTATATATTCCCTCATGTGTGAGTTAGATCTGGACGTTGGAGCGGAACCTTGTCATGCTTTGTGTAACCAAACTTTGTCAAAATTGATTCAGAAAGCATAAAGAGAGAAAGAATTGAAAAGGAAAAGCTGTGTAACTTCATGTGCATTGATTCTGCCTTTGTATTTGAAGATGAACGTTCTCAACTGACTGTTTAGGGTCGCAAACCGGTCCAACAATTGTGCTGTGAATTGATGTTGTCGGCCACTCTAATTGAGTGAATTCATGTGATTGTCAGATAGTTATTGGCCCAATTTATTCTCATAAGTCCATTGTTTGTTGTCGGATTAGTGGATTTTGAGGCCCAATCAAATTGTTCGGTTCATGTGACTTTATAATTCAACGGCCCAATAAAATTTGAAACACATTAAAGTTTGTCGGTTCATATTTGCACTGCCCGAGGATTGCATGTGAAGATTATAGTGCATGAAAAATCAAGAATGCATGTGAATATATAAAGTTTGTCGGCATTTTTAATAAAGAATCAAGTTGATCTAATCAAGATTTATCGGCCCAATCACTTGATTCAAGTGGATAATTGTTGTGATCTAAAAAGTTTTGGTTCAATCAACAACCAGTTTGCATGTGAATTTGAAACCCAACAACATTGGAACGAGTCCGCAAATCTTCGACACGAGTCTTAGATTGATTTCATCAACACACACTGTTACGTATTTAGTTTGTTTAAACTGATAGTTTGTTTGTTTGTTTGCAGGTGTTTTTACGAGGTGATCCAGCTCGTTTGAGACCAGTATTTTTAAAACATGAAAGTTTGTGTTTGTGAAGCATTGAATTTGAAACATGGCTGAAGAATTCTACAACGCATTTGCTACACCGGTTGCACCAGTTACTGCTGCTGAAACTTTATACAGTGAGAATGAGACCGGTACACATCAGAAACCGCCAAAACTGATGTATATTGAAGATTTCAAAGGTTGGCAGAATCGATTTGAGAACTGGGTGCAAGCTTACAAATTTGATGCTTGGTGTTCATTGTTGAAAGATTATGAAAAACCTAAGAATGAACGTGGGATTGTAAAAGCAATTGAGGACTATTCAGAGAGTGACAAATTGAAATTTACAAGTGAAAAAATGATGATCAGTATTCTTCAACAAGCGATTAAGGAAGATATCTTTGTTTTGCTCCAACATAATGGTACAGCCAGATCAATTTGGGAAGCTTTGATTCAAAAGTTCAAAGGAAGTGCAGATATGATTAAAAACAGAAAGGCATTTCTGAAGAAATCTTTTGATATGTTTGTAGCTTTTGATCATGAAACAACAAAACAGACCATTGACAGATATTGTCATCTTGTTTTGGAAATGGAGAGATTGGATATAAAGAAAGAAGATGAGGAATGGGTTGATAAACTTGCTGAAGCACTACCACAGCATAAATGGGGAACTTATTTGATGATTGTGAAACACTTAAGAAAGTCTCAGAGTATGAATTTGGCACAGTTTATTCAAAAGATTGAAGAGCATGAGTTGGATATTCAGAAAACTGCAATCATGACGAATCCAAATGCTAAACAAGATGTCAGTCTGTATTACCGAGGGAACAAGTTTGAGGCTAACCCCAGCCCTAGTCCTAAGATCCAAACTGGTTTTAGTGCTGACAGTTCGTCTGGAACAAAGGATAGTAATGTGACACAGAGTGGTGGATTTTTATCTTCATACTCAAGCTTTGATCCGAATCATACAACACCAAGTCCTCAACACTCGAATTCAACAAATCTGCAATGCAATGTTACTTTGAACATTCAGAATGGTCAGAATTTGTCTCCAGAAATTTCCAAACAACATATGGCATCACTCGTTGCTATGTTGGAATCTTATGAAAGTATGATTGCTGGCAAAATTGGAAATCCGATGCTTACCAAAGAAGATTATGACCAAATTGATGCAGAGGAACTTGAGTTGATGGATGTAAAGTGGTGCTTAGCTAGTGCTTGGAGAAGGGCAGAAAAGTTTCAACAAATTACTGGTAGAGATGAGTTTCGAGGAATGGCTACTTCTCCACTGGGTTTTGACAAATCGAAAGTCACTTGTTTTCGTTGCAAAGGAAAAGGTCATTTTAAACGAGAATGAAAAAACCAAGAAGCTACCGGGAATCAAGAAAAGAACAATTATTATCAGAAATCAATTGTTCATCAGATTACTCAACAAAAGGAACCACAAACTGCACATGCTCGGCCAATTGTGGATGACAAAAGGAAAATGATCGAAGATGCAAATAGAAAAGCTTATTTTGGTATTATTGATCAAGATGATGAATTTGTTGCAGAAGGTTTTAGCTGAGATAAATATATTCCAACCGGTTTAGGTTTTGTTGCTAGAGTTCTGAGTGAAGATGGAACTTGTGCGAAAAGAATCCCGATTTTTCCAGATCTTGGAAGTGATGTGGATACCGATGATGAGGAAGAACATCTCAACAAAGCTAGAAAAGGCATTGATCCTACTAGTTTTAATTTGTTTTTTGCAGATAAAATGGAGATGCTGTATCAGAAGAAGATTGCCAAATTGAAGAAAGAGCTGGAAGTATCAAGAAGGCTAGCTGATGAAAAGACAAAGACAGAAGTTGGAGAAGCGAATGTTGAACCAGCAACTAAGAAAGTAGTAGAGAAAATCGTTGAAGTGGAGAAAGTGGTGGAGAAGATTGTTGAGGTTGAAAAAATAGTCGAAGTTGAAAAATTGGTCGAAGTAGAGAAATTCGTCGAGGTTGAAAAGATAATTGAAAAAGTGGTTGAAGTTGAAAAACCATGTTCGAAATGTGAAGAATCTTGCAAAGCTTTTGAGGAGAAAAACATGAAGATTGCTGATCTGGAGAAGATTAAAGAAGATTTATTGTCCGATGTGAAGTATGTAAAGGAGTCATATGATGTGCTCAACAACACAGTTGATCGTCTGAAAAAGACGAATACAGAAATTGAAAAAGCAATGGAAAAAATGAGCGCAACATTAATGACAAAGCAGAGCGTCATAAATGATTACATCGAAGACTGTGCTAAGCTGAAGCAAGACTTGGAATTAGAAAAAAATTGAGAGTGAAAGGATTAAACGATTATTGTTGAGTTACACTACTTGTGATTATTTGATTGATCGTGTTTATCCTACTGTTGCAGGTCTGGAAGCGTTCATGGATAAAAAGACTGAAGATACTGATACTGGTAAGAAACCAAGTGTCAAGTATAACAGATGTCCGCCTCTGATCCATGAAACTTATTCTCCAAGGAATCCTAACGAGGAGCGTCTAAAAAAGGCAGTCAACATCAAGTTAAAGTCTGAAATCATTGATGAATTACCAGACAATATTGATGTAACATTCACAGCGTCTAACACTGATCATGAGTCTGAGTTAGTAAAGAGAGTGGTCGATCAGGTGTTGGATACGGATGAAGAGTCTAAACCGGAGTCTAAGTCTGAAAGTTCAAGTTCGTCAGAAAAGAGTCCGAGTTCACCGGTTAAAAGGGTTTACAATAAAGAATTCATGTTATCAAAATCTAATTTGAATGACGGATCAATCAAAGTGGCTTATACTTTGTATGATTCAGACAAATTATATTCTGATGAGGAATTTCCAATAAGAAGTGTAAAAACTGAAATGATCAAACAGGTTTTCAAATTAACAGAAATTAATATTTCTGAAATAAAAGATTTAAATCTTGATGAAAAACCTAAAAAATACACTTCAAGAGTTCAACAGAGATTGAACAAGAAAAAGGGTTACAGTTATGGTTCTGGTTATCGAAAGAAATCAAACCACAACGGTAATTTCAAAAAGCAAGGTCTTGGTTTTAGTTCTTCAGAAAATTATAAAAATGAGAAAAATTATAAACCAAAAACAAAATTTGTTGCAGGTGGAAGCTCAGAGGATGAACAGAAGAAAGCTTTCTGGAAAAATCAAACCAGGAGTTTCTTGCTGAAGTGAAGAAGAATGTGAGAATGTTTGATCAAAGAGTTGACAGAAGAACTTGCTTTAAGTGCCAAAAAGTTGGACATATTGCTTGGAATTGCCAACAGTTCAACAACACAAAACAGGAAGTTACTTCTAACTCTAAACTAAAAGAAAAACTTGTCTTTGAGAAGAAACAATCAACTGAGAAATCAAAAGTGTTTGAAAATTCAACTTCTATAGAAGGTGAAAGTTCAAAACGGTTTTACAAAAGAAGAGTTGATTTAACTAAACAAAAATGGGTTGTAAAATCTAAAAGTAGTTCTGACAATGAATCTGATTTCATAAAATCAAAGGAGTCTTGTGTTGAGAAAAAGGTTGATAATTCCGTTCCTGTGGTGAACGATGAAAATTTTCCCAAGTTGTCAAAGGAAAATTTGAAGTTGAAAATAGGGAAAACTGAGATTTCAGGTCAATTCTTTGCTGATAAGAAAGAATTTGATGCTGAAAAGGTGTTTAATGGAAATGTTAAACATATTTTTGGAAAGATGGTTGACAGGAAAGTGAAGGATGCTCAAGAATTTTACAAATCAAAATGTTGGTGGGACAGATGTTTGCCACCAAAATCACCCAAGGCTGGTCAGGCTTGGGTGACAGCATTTTCACCATAAATTCCTGACTTGCCGGAGCTCCCAGATTGGTAAGAGTGGAGTAGGAATCAACATCTTTCTTAGCAAATGATTCTACAAGTGGTACAGTTGGTAAAGTACAGGTGGTATATTTAAATTGTTATATTTTGATTTACAAGTGGTTATAGTTGGTGAAATGAACCTGCAAGTGGTTGAAGAAGGTTTTCATCTTCAAATGGTTAATCAAGGTCATTAAGTTGAACTTGATTGGACCATACTTACAAGTGGTATTTTGGAGAACAATGTGATGAATTGATCCCCTAACCTACAAATGGTAAATTCAATCAACAAAATTTATTTTTCGGAAAAACCATTTGATTAAAACAAACTTAAGTGTTTTGAAATCACAATGGGAAAATAGTTTGTTGTGAGGGGGAGTTCTGATTGTTTATGCCAAGTGGATGGCGAATTGAAGCAATTCACAACAGTTGTCGCTTTATTGTATAGTTTGTTTTCAAATTTCCTAAAATGTGTTCGCATTTTAGGGGGAGTAAAAATTTTCAGAAAATCCAAAAACATTAGAAAATTTGAAAAAGCCAAAAAATGATAAAATCAAAAATGAGTTTTGTTGTATAAAAGAGGAAATGATAGTACATCAGTGGACGATCACAACACGCTAAAGAATTGGAAAGTTAAAATGTGTTAAACGGTCTCACTGATGATATGCCAGTAGGTTTTTGCACATTTAGTAGATTGTGACGAGATATAAAACTAAATTCAAACTTGCTTAATTCGTGGGTAACATCTCTCGGATATATGGGTAACCCCCGAAATCTTGTTTGAAGGACCCCTCTTTCTGAGATACTAGGTCTTTATGCTCAGTGATATCTGGGGTATTATCCCGGGACTTCTGATTTTGCGAAAGCAATGGCCTAGTCCCCGAAGAATACTTTACTGCTTGCTTGAAATATAGCGCCACCCTAAAAAAAATGATGAAACAATAAAATTGATAATCATTGCTGTTGTAAAAAAGATCCTCTAAAGGGGACCCACCCAAGTCGAACCGTCATCACTCTGCTGAACAGAAGTTCTGACCTGAGCTCTCACGGTTTCGCAATTTAACCCCTTACAGATATCATCTAGGTATACTCACCTGTAAGACTGAATATTGGGATCTGGATACGGGAGTATATTCTGAGGTGGGACACGCGAATAAGTTTAAGTGCTTAAGACATTAATCTCGTATCTCGGAACAGTTGAACTTTGTGTGAAAATTTAAGTGGACCAGTATACTGACAATCTAAGTGAATTGTTTAGAACTTAAAATGTTTAAAGCTTAACGGTGTTGGTGATTTGTCTCAAAAACTGATATGATCCTCTTACGCAAACTCACAAAAATATTGAATGAAAATATGTCTTTACTGCATTTCATTTCTGTTATATAAAAAATCCAAAAAGATTTTTGGTGTGTTTTAGCATAAATTTTGAAAATCCAAAAAGATTTTAGACGACTGATGTTGAAGAGCTGATTTTCAAAATTCCGAGTGCTGAACATGACGAACAGGTTTGGGAAAGTTTGTTTGAAGATGTTTGAAATGAAAATTATATATATTCAAGTGGTTCATCAGAAATTGACATGATAAATCATTCTGTTTGATACTTAAAAAATGATGTATTCAGGGTTGTGTCTTCAAGTGATTAGCAAAGTTTTTAAATTTGTTATATCTTATCTTTTATGAAACTTATGTTTTGGGTAGAGAATATGCAGGTGAGTCAGGTTACGATACCTGAACCTGTGAAAGCCAGACTACGATCCCAGCACATCTTGAGGGGGAATCGGTTAGAAAGAGAGAATCGGAAGTTGCTAGAGCCAGCTGTTGATCCTGAAGAATTCAAGAAAGAGTTACATCATCCAAGGAGGAGATTAGTTGAAGAATGTTAGAGTGACAAAGACTGAAGATTGTAAAGACTCGACACTTAAGACTCGTCAACATCTGAGGGGGAGTCTGTTGGTGCATACATCGGTCGTCTTCGTCTTATATCGAGTCTTGGTTTCGTTGCGGATATGATCAAGCATGATGTCATCATATTCAATGATAACATCATAAAGATGACATCACAATATGACATCATCATTGCAAAACACAAAACAAAAGTTGATTTCGTTTAAGAATTTGTTATGATTCCGTTTGAATTAGGTCCATTTGAATCTGTCATGTATGCTTCAAACGGAATTAGGTTGGGTATAAATAGGCTTGTTGTATTGTCATTTGTAACGGATCTGATTTGTGTACCGAAGTGCTGCCGGTCTGTCTACTGCATATAATCATTGTCAAATCAATATACAAGACGTTTATAGTGATATTCAAGCTGTTTCTTTATCTATACGTCTGTTTCCGCCTTTCGTTTAGATAAGAGCTCTTCCGAACGACTCATTCAGGTCGCTACACGATCCTACAGTTCTGAATATTGTTTTACGTGTGTGTGCCTCTTATGTGTTACTTGTGCGTGTTTAATTATGTTATAATGTGGTGATTAAACGAAACGCAATCGAAACTCAATCGCAATCGAATCGCAAACGCTAAACGCAAGATATTTAGGATGATTGTATGTTAGATATAGTAGTTGGGATTAAAAGTAATCTGAATAAGAAACTCTATCGCATCGTAACGCTCGACACGTGAATCGAAATCGCAAAACTCACTGCGCCGTGCACTCGAATCGAGTGGCCAGCCGACCGAGCTACCACCCGATCGGACTGCCTCCTGATCGAGGTGCCACCCGATCGGGCTGTCACTCGATCGACCAGCCCTCTCCTCCCCCTTTCCTTTTATGGAAACCCTATAAATACCCCTGTCAACATCACAAACTTACCTTTTCTGCACCTTTCGTCCGACCAGCGCTTCTTGCCCACTTTTCTTCAGATTTCTCTCGATTCTTGTAAGTATTCAACCTAAATCTTGTACTTTCTTGATCTACACGCACTCCTACACCTTTCTATCTTTTAAATCTTAACTTTTAACCGTGAAATCACTAGATTTGAGGTGTTGTAGGATGATGTCATCATGGTGTTCTTATGAACTTCATGTTTTGGCTTCAATCCACCAAGAACAACTTAGATCTGAATGATTTCCACACAAATAAACAAAGATCCTGCACAGATCTGAACATATTCATGGAAGAAGGATTGAAAGATGGTTTCTAACTTTCTTTCAACTCTTTTACACTCAATGCACTAAAAACCGATAGAATCGGAGCTTGTTCTGATCTCCTACTCATTCTTAGTGTTGGTAGGTTCAAGATCGGGATTCTATCTACGAGGTTTCTGATTTCGGGTTAAACATGAACCACCGTCATGAACCAGTGAACGGGTCGGGTTTGGGTAAATCCTGTTCGGTTGGTTCACAAGGGTCTTGGCAAGGTTCTGTTGCTTAACACGTAGCCACGACGTCTCGAGAAAACTTCAAACTATCAAAACAACCAAGGAAGAAGATGACCAGGTCATCTGGGACGGATAGCCATCCGATCGGATTGCACCTTGGGTCCCACACTTCACTTTTATGTTAATATCTTGAGGTTTGAACATTGAACGAACTGCTGTCCGATCGGATTATCACCCGATCGGATTACCCCTCGACTATGTGATGTTCAGACTTCAACCCTTAAACAATTTTCAAACATGTTCGATACAAACGGATTGCCACTCGATCGGACTACAATCCGATCGAGTGACAAACTGCTGTGAACTTGTTCTCACTAAGGTGTCCAACCAATCGGATTGTCGCCCGATCGAACGGTCATTCGATCAATCGACCTGAAAGGTAGAGATACTTCTATGTTTTCAAATTGCTACAAACAAAACTTCAAAAATCAAGCCATCACACACAAACACATCCTTCCCAAACGAAGTAACAATCCACTCGAAAGGTCACCCGATCGGATGACCGTCCGAGCGGATTATCACTCGATCGACCGGCCACCTGATCGGATTGCCACCCGATCGGATTGCCGTCCGATCCATTGACACATCGCACCGTCTTACGTATCGCTTATCATTATGCTATCGTTCTAATCAGGCTAATCTCACTCTAGCGCTCCCTTCAATCTATCATCGTTGTGAGTATACTCAAATCCTTTTTGCTTTCGCACTTTTGGGTGTTACATACGTTACCTATATTGAAATCACATCAATCACACAACGCAAACACTATTTAAACGCTAACCATTACTGCATGTTATACGTGACTCAATGAATGCTTGTTTGTTATGTTTACACATGGATTGCTGTCTACCTGCCTTAGCAACGATAGTACTATAGTTTGGACTCAGCACCTGTTTCACTCAAGGGTTGTTAAGGACAATTAAATACATGGGTCACAGTGGTGATCATGCATTACGAACTGCCTTGCGCAGTCAACTCGCAGTCATTGGTATTGATAGGATCATGTCGATAACTTACGTGCTTCATTTCACACTGTGTACGTGCTGGTTATGCGTAAACGATTTCGAACTCTATTATGCTATATCAAACTTGTATGCTCATCTTTACACCATGTGTATTAACTTTTACTTTAACGTATGTGGCAGGTGATTAAGATGTTTGAATGCTTTGTTTGATGTGGAATCGAGGCTAGGAAAGGTCTAGAAACGAATAAATGAATTGTCTGTACTTGAAAATCTGAGTTGTCGGAACAGAACAATTTGACTAGATTTTGTCTGTAATAATTATATTACTTTTTATGTCATGGCATGGGACATGATGCTTTAAATAATTGGTAATGTTAGTTGTTATGGAAACTTCTGGACAATCTGTCTCGCTCTGTGCCGCGCCCCAATGATTACGCCATCGGTTGGGGTGTGACACAATGGACTTGAATGAATTACATAATTGACACTTTTGTGTTTTTCATTTGCAATTTCAACATAATAATTCTCTATAGATTGTGCAAATGATATTTTTTTTTTTGAAAATGAGAGAATGTAGGGCAATCTACAAGGAGAACCATGGCCCAGGAACTGAAGGTCCAAATCCATCAAGAGGATGAATCTAAAAAGTACAAAAGAAAATGCATATTAATTAAGTGATGGGTGAATATGGATCATTTTTGTAAGGTCCAAAGAGAATTGGGTTATTTTTGGTCCCTTTTTATAAATACTCTCATTAATTACATTTGAAAAAAAAATATTATTAGAATATTAATATAAGTTTTTTAACACAATCCAGGGTTTTCTTTGCATGACAAAATAGACTTTTGGTAACTATTAGCATATTTGACCTGTTCCCTTTTTCCTATATATTTTTTTTCTTTATTTACACGTTTGAACTAAAACATACTTACATGACCCATACATACCCATTATAAGTAAAAACGTTGAAATAACAATTTGGGTTAAAGCAGAAACTTTTTTTTCCCATTTTCACAAATAACTGTCGCGTTAATTATGATTGCAAAAGCATCTTTAATATTAGTATACATATTCAAATAAACGATTTGGGAAGCTATATGCATAAAAAGTAGACTTTGGGTGACTCTCAAATAGTTTGACCCATTCACTTTTAACTATATTTTCTAATTTGACCCATTTAAGATAAAATATAACCCAAATCAACCCACTCATAGATATAAGGGGTGCCACTTCTATTGTGATCTATAAATAAAGAGGAAAATGCAAATAGATATATGTACCATGATATCTTTTAAATCTGATCTCACACACATTCCTTCTGGTAGTTCATGATATTTGGGCCCAGGCCTTAATCCAAGTGCTTTGGCCTTTTCCTGGTCAAATAAAGCAAATTTACAAAAGCATGCAAGCACACACTCAATGGACTCTTGCTTTACACTTGTGATTGCATCCTGATTAATTAAAATAATCAATTTAACTTAATTAAAATTAATAATCTAAGCTAGATCAATATATCACAACAAAAAACGATCCATACCTGAGGAGTGGCATCAAACTTGAGTCATTCAATCTTTGATTACTAGATATTTGGCAAACACTTCAAACTTCAATATACTTATAACCTGTGGTGGATCCACCCCTATTTCGTGGGTTCATATGAACCCACTCGGTTTGGAGAAAATGGAAAAAAATTAGTGAAAAACATGTATTATTTGGAAAAAATTAGTGAGAATATATCAAAACGAACCCACTGAAAAAAAATTCTGGATCCGCCACTGCTTATAACACTTTTCACAAGCAACACACAGTTGCAAAGAAAGGAAAATAATATAGCATTTGATTTTTTACTATGTAATATAATTATATATTCTTGAATTGCTAACATTTACATGTGGCAAAATGGGCGAGCAGGGTCAAGAAAAGGGTTAAAAGAGTAAAATTTGATAATGGGTCGGACCTAGATAATAATGTATTACAGTTTGCTAAATGGGCGAGTTGTGTCAACTTTTCTCCATGCTTTGGAAGATGATGGCATGGCAGATTTTGTCATTGATGGTCTAAAACAAATATTGAGGTATTAAAGAACAACATAGTGCAAAAGGCAAGCTTGGGAAAAAAACAAAGGATGGCTTGAATTTAATTTTAGACGTGTGTATGATGCAATTGCTGCTTCTCTCCTCCCGTCCTTCTCCATTCAGTTAGCCATAGAGATTATTCATTTACCCGTCGGCTTTAGTAATTAACACATGGAGTGGGGTAGTGGTTGGAGGTTACTCAAATTCAGCCACCATTTAAGAAGAAAACCTTACAAATAGATCAATAACAAATTTTAAGAACAAATAATTTCACTCATCAGAAGCCTAAGTATTTTATATCCTTAATTAAGATAACTTACAAGTAGCATCTCTTCATCATCTTCGCCATCTTCATCTTCCGCAAGAACCGCAACACCATATTTAGATGCATCACCTGTGAAACCATCACCTTCCTTTGACTCAGTTGATGCTGCCAACCTTTTAGAAAGAACTTGCATCATCAAGGTCCATTCTAGAAAAAAAATAGTTCCTTTAAAAAAAATAGATGTTCGTGCATTGCATATAAAAAAGTTTACTTCCTGGTGGATTTGTATTCTCAGTGGTTCCAAAAAGATCCTCTTCATCAGTGATCACCCTCTTGTCCTTATCACGATCACCTTTTATCTGATTCTCCAGATCATTTACCAGCTCCTTCAGCCTCATTGCCTTATCACGGCTACTGGTTCTCTTTGTGAAACCATTATCAATCACAACTTATAACACCATTGCAAGTAAGCGATTTGGAGCAACTCCGACAGTTTTTTTACACAATTTCACCATAAAATCCAACGACGATTCTTCCTGTAGTGTAAAAATTATGAAAATAAATGTGTAAGATTGTTAGATGCATAACATAAAGGATATCTATATGTTGATTATCAATATCCAAATCAAGGAATAATCTGTGTGTGTAATTTATACATACGTACAATCAAGGATATCTATACATACAATCCTTTTGCAAGCTTCTTCCGCACAGTTGCAAAATCCATTGGATGCTTAATCACATCATGAAAATCAGAACTTCAACAAAATGAATCAAATGACAACAAGAATGTAGAGCAACTCAAAGCTAACTCCTCATGGTCAACTTACTGTGAACCTGTGATCATTACCCGGCCTAGTGAAATCTGAAAGACAGACTAAAACCAATAAGCTTTCATATCAGAATCTTTACTTTTGGACATGAAAAGGAGGTACTGAGACAAGAAATTTAACAGAGGGCGAATAAATATTAAGAAAAACATGAGTAATAATTATATCTCGAAACTTAATTGATTTGAAAAAATAAAATAAAATAAAAAGAAATTTATAAAAAAGGCATGCATTTATAACCTTAGGCTTTAGGTCATGGTGCCCTACCCCTTGAAGATGGCAAAAGGTAAGCTTTGTATCTGAACAATTATCAACTTTGCATATGCTTTTGTATGTCTTCCACCTCTGTCTGCATTTGAAACAAAGTTTGACTAAAGTCAACTACATCAACTCATCACTCAACAAATGACACAAAGCACAAACTGACTAACCAACAATATTCACCAATTCACCTCGTTAGGGCATTGCAAATACCTAAACCCTAAAATCCTCAAACTGAACAATAATCACAGCACATTAGTATACAATGACATATATAAAAATTGACCTGAGAGGGAGGATGAGCAACCAAAAACCCAAGATCGACAATGATGAAGAGGGCATCGAACATACCACCGAATGAGTTGAGGCCAGTTGTCGATTGAATAGAAGTCCCTTGAACAACAACAACTAAGCATGAGCGAGAGAAGGAAAGTCAGTAACTGAATTTGGAAGAGAGGGTGAGTTTTATAGGTGAAAAGAAACTGACGGAAGCCTAGAATCAAGGGGAAGTTATCAGGGGACGTGGGGAAGAGGGGGAGGAACCGTAAAACTGCATAGAACTGCCACAAGTGCAGTTGAAAATGTGAGTATAAATGGTTTGAATTTGATTTCAGCAAGATCCGATGGTAGAGATCCATTAGACCTAATGGGAGTAATAATAATAATAATAATAATAATAATAATAATAATAATAATAATAATAATAATAATAATAATAATAATAATAATAATAAACCACCTTTAATTAATGGTTCAAATCAATACTCAAAAAGTGCAGTTAAAAATGTGAGTATAAATGGTTTGAATTTGATTTCAGCAAGATCCGATGGTAGAGATCCATTAGACCTAATGGGCTTAATAATAATAATAATAATAATAACAATAATAATAATAAACCACCTTTAATTAATGGTTCAAATCAATACTCAAAACGGTTAAAAGTGACATTTAGGTGGTTGAGTTATGGAGATAGTGGGCATCAAAAGATGGAGGTAACCACCACATACAAAAACCAAACATAACCTCTTGGAACCGCCACAAGAGCGTTATTTTAGTGAGTTTAAACGGCCCAGATTTCATCTCAGCAAGATCTAACGGTGGATATCGATTTGAAAGATGGTTAGACTTAATGAGTTTAATATATATATATATATATATATATATATATATATTAACCTTTATTATGTGTTTAAAATAATTCTTTCCATTCTTTTATTAGTTCTCTTTACTTTTATATTAACTAATTTCTTGATCTCACATTTTTTGTTCACTCAAAATGAACACGGGTTAAGTTATTGTTCTTTCTTAACATTCTCAAATATTATGAACACCGTTAATTTTTTTTTAAACTAGGGTTAAGACCCGCCCGCGTTGCGGCGCGGGTACATCGTAAATATTGAATGGATTAGTCCAAACGTTATATGATGCATTAACCATATGAGAACACATATTTCGACGTAGCAAAATTTAGAACGAAAAATAAAAATGTTAAGCAAAAGATGCACGCTGTGATGTGTTAAGTCACAAAATTTAGAACCAAGCATAGAGCGCAAAATTTGCGAAAAATGAAAAACTATTTGTTTTTTACTTTTAACCCAAAACTTTTTATCTTTTACAATCTATCCTCAAAACTTTTTTTACTTTCAACTTTGGTCCTTTATAGTTTTCATTTTCCGCAAATTTTGCGCTCTATGCTTGGTTCTAAATTTTGTGACTTAAGACATCACAGCGTGGTGGTCGCTTCCAGCGGTGTGGCATTGATGTTATTTGGCATAGTTTTAGGCCCCCGCCGCAACGCGGGGGTGAGGCCTAACAAATTAAGGCACAATGTACACAAACAAATTATAGACGCTATCTAATAACATTTATAGTGGTGTACAAATGATTATGCATTTGTTAATGTGCCTGTCGTGCGTACCTCTTCTGGAAACCATACGCCCGGTTGTGTATTGCCCTCAAGAACAGCAAGAGCAAATGTAGTTGTTGAATAACCAACTGATCTGAAAAGCATTCATGCAAAATACAATACCAGTCTTTTAATGAATTCTCAAAGAATAGGCCATTGATTCTTCTATATTAAGTCTAGGAAAAATATGACTTACATAGAGAGTCTTTTATGACTGAAAACGCCAATTGTTTGCCGTCCACCTGAACACTCTAAATCAACCTGTTCAAAAGTAGAAAGAATATATATACGGTTACCATAACTAAACTGAGGGCAGCTATGAAGGTCTTATTAGTGGAGATTATATTTTTGTATAAAGAAAAAGATTTTTGAACAAATTACTCTCATTGAGACACGCTCTGTAGCATATCCATCTATGACACGAACTACTGAATCAAATAGCCGAACCATCTCCTGTACTCTGCTTCTGTCTCGTAGGACTTCCTAAAAAATTACAATGAAGCATGTAAGATAAATTTGGGACTTATTCGTCTTCTTTCAAATTCAAACCCTACCAATAGGTTTGCTATATATGCGGGTACTATTGTTGTTATAGCAAGTAACTAAGATCTACAATTTCCAATTGCAGATGTCTAGTAATTCATTCATAAACCACAAAGTTAATAATATTCAACATTCCACTCAAATTAGCAAATTATAACAACCCTAACTAAAATCATAGTTAACAGGAAAATGAAAAAATCAAACATCTATGACCGAAGATCTAGCTTCAAATTAACAGAAACACACCTCTACATACACAACAACAGCAATTACAGAACAATAATAGTAGATCTGAGAGACACTTACAGAGCCAGTCACCACGGTAGAATGTTTGGTTTGCGGCCCAAAGAGTGTAGTTGTAATTGGTGGTCCAGCCCATGTTTCCTCCCACGATGTACCGTTTACCGGCGACTAATTCCGGCAACATCACCGCTAATGTGGCAAACAATGCCAGAGCCGCCGCCAAGAGAGACGATTGGTGGAAACCTAAGCTCCACCGTGAACCACCGCGGACCACCTACTGTTTTAAAACGGGAGAACATGTTAATGTAATAACTGTCGAATAATAGGGGGGGTATGAACGCAGTAGCAGAACTCTAGCAAGCTGAGGAAGAAGGCCGGCGTGTCTCCGCCACCACCTCCGCCACCGCCTCAATCTCTCTATCTCTCCTCTGCACCGTAACCTATTTCTCTGGCAGATTTTGTGAGAAGTTTTTGGTTTTGAGACAAAGAAATAATTTGGGGGATGTGTTGATTTTGTGGGAAAGAAAGAAACCAGGGTCACAACTCACACGCGTATAAGATGATGAAGAAGCACTTGTACACCCAAGTACAACATACATCTGCACAAGAAGTGTGTTTTTTTTTTTTTTTGAAGAACACCCAAAGCACATGTTACAAGTCATGGAAGCCAAACCATGTTGCTTCTTTATATAGGTTTAAATATTATTCTTAGGCAACTTTTAGCTCAAATATTATGCGCACGGTTAATTTTTTTTTAATATTATTCTTAAGCAAATTCTAGCATGGCTTTCATTGACGAGTTGCATGTGGGAGACTTCTTTGGTTCAAATCGTGGAGCAACTTCATTTAATGGACGAGGGAATGAAATTGATCATTACCATTCCATGTCTTGTTTGGTTACACCATCGAGAATGGAATGAATTATTACCATGTATTATTTGTTCGCAAAAAATACAAAGGAATAAAATCGATGGTGAGTGGTAGTGGTGGTTGTTGGTGGCGGTGGAGGCGATGGCGCGTGGGTGGCAGCGGCGATGGTGGCGGAGGTGATGGCGGGTGGCGGGTGGCGGCGACTAATGGGTGGTGACGGCGGCGGGCGTTAGTGGTGGTTAGTGGCAGCGGTGGCTGGTGGTGTCAGTGACGATGGTGTGGGTGGCGAAGGCGGCGGGTGGGTGGTGACGGCGGTGGTGGCCTTCGGGGTGGCGACGGTGGCGGGTGGCGGCGGTGGCGAGTGGTTGCGGTGGTGGTGGGTGGCGGCGATGGCGGGTTGCGGGTGGCGGCGGCGGCGGTGGGCATCGGTGGTCGGTGGTGGTGGCGGGTGGTAGCGACAGTGGTTGGTTATGGTGTTATTAACGAAGGGTGCAAGAGGGGATGAAATGAAAAAAAAACATAGGAGACAAATGAAATGATTTTGAGGGAATGAAATACATTAGGCTGGAGGGTGTGGGGCGCCACCCTTCCGCCACCTAGACCACCATAGCGCCCCCTCCATATTCCCCCACACCGCCGGCGCCATGGTAGGGGCGCCATTGAAGCCCCGCCATGGTGGTAACGAGCGACAACGAGGATCAGGTGGGGCCTACATGTGTTTGCACCAATCAAAGTTTTTTTTTTTTAATTTTTCTCTATAGCGCCCCTAGGGGCTCCATCACCACACCCTCCATGTTAAAGGGGGGGGGGCGCCATCAAGCTTCAGCCGACGTGGCGCCTACGTGTCGCTGAGGTGGCCTTGATAAAGCCCATGGGGCTCCATCCACACCCCATAGCCTTATGTAATGGGTGATTCCGTTCCATTGACCAACCAAACACCATTTTCTTCGTTCATTCTAGTCTATTTCATTCCGCCTCTCATTTCTGCATACAAAACACTACCATAGTTTGACCGGATCATAATGGGCTGGTGCGGACCTAAGCCTGCTACCAAAAAGTGGTTATCTATCTTTTTCGATAAATATTTCCAAAAGGTTTACCTTTTTGTGGTTTCCAAAAGTTTTACCTTTTTTTTTTTTTTTTTGGGAAGTTTTTGACTTTTTTCGGGTTGGGTGCAACAAGTTGTTAAAATAAAAATAGAATTGGAAAGGGAAAATTAATTTTAAATGGTGGAAAATCTGGCAACGTGGAAATATCATACAACCGACCAAACCAACTTGAAAATGCCGCCGACGACGACAATGCTACCATTTCCTTACGTTCTTCAACATAATTCAGAGCTCACATGGCCATGGCGACACGTATTTCTTCTCAATTCTTCTTCTCCGTAATCTACTTATCTCCTTTACTGGTGCTGTAATTCAATAATTCCTTCAATTACACATCCATTTTTTAAATTTACTGTGAAAAACCCTAGTTTTGTGTTTTATTTGACTAAATATGATTTTGAACTGATATATTTGATTTGAATTTGTGTTTAATTGTAGTTTGATAGAAAATTGTTACTGAAATGTAATTGCATATTCATTAATCGACACATAGATACTGAATCTAGAATAACACTGAAGCCTATTAATAAACAAGTTATGTTTTTAGAAGGAGCTGATGTGTGGAAAGCACAATAATATATGAATACCACTTCGGTAGTGTTTCGTTTAACAGAATGGAATGGAATTGGAATGTAGATTCCGTTTATTATGTTGTTCGTTTCAACAAAAGAAGGATTTGGAATTGAATACTAACATTAGAAATCTACATTCCAATTCCATCCAGATTCCATTTCATCACGTGAAATCCAAATCAAATTTAAATTCCTATGTCAATTCCAATTCCATTACATTCCATGAAACGAATGTTACCTTCAAATTCGTTGTAGAGCTATGTTATGAAGATTTCGGGTATGTTTGGCATGGAGCTTTTAGGAGCTTTTAACTTTTAAGAAAAAACTCCTACTCATAAAAAGCCTTGTTTGGTTGAAGGAGCTTGAAACTTTTAGGTTAGGAGCTTGAAGCTGTTGGTTGAATGCTCCTACTAGTAGTGTTTAGAAGGAGCTACAAGCTTTTAGGGAAAAAATGACTATTTTAACCTCTAAAGATAATGAACTTTTTAATGCACAAACTTTTTAAATTTTTAGTTATGTCCATTTTGGTCATTTTATACACTTTATTAAAAGCTCCAGCTACTCTGCCAAACACCAAATATATCTAAAAAGCTACAACTACTAGCTACCAGCTTCCAGCCACCAGCTACTTTTGCCAAACATACCCTTCACCTGATGATAAACTCACTTGATTCAAAATTTGCACATTTTTTTGTTTATCTTCTTAATTGACATTTAGAAATGAATACCACTTAAAGTTACCAAAGTTGGTGAATTTAGAAAAACCCTGAAACCTAGGTTGAAATTGTGAAGCTAAATCTAATATTGCATTTGGAAACATGTAAGGAATCTGAGTTAGTGCTTATCTTTCTAAATATAACTGAATCTGCTTTAATCAGAAATTCTAACCATGGATGGAATTATTATTCTCTTATAAAACTGAATTATTCAAGACCAAAGATTTGTAGTTTCTTGAAATTTAATGCGTCGTATCATTTCACTTTATAACTACCACTGGCACCATCTTGATGTGTTCTCATCTGCATATGCAGTCTTTCAATAACGCAAGGAAAGTTGTTGCACATTTCATGACAGGCAAGTAATGCATGCTTCTTGAAACTCAAAAGTCTTTTTCAAATCATCAGAATGCTGAGTGTGTATAACAAATTGTTATAGTTAATTAGTTTTCTATATCTGTCGTCTTTGAAGGGAACAGATGCAGTCAATCCAGCTAGAAGATATTGTAAAGTTCACAGGAAAGCAACCAAATTATCATTTGGCGGTTCTGTAAAGTATGTTCAGACAGTTTGCAGAATCTCAGCTCCTGGCACCACTTGGGAAGGTGCTGATATTCCACCAGCAGATGCTTTAAAAGATAGGAAAGTGGTCCCTGATTCGGATCCACCAAGTACTAAAGATGTTAATCTATTGTATGAATTTGTTGATAAAAGGTAAGCGGTGATGCGATAAGATTTTATACTGCCATTGAATTTTTGATCTCATTTAACCAGCGTTAGAGGCTTAACATCCCTGACTTTGTGCAGTACAAAACTTGTAGCGCTGACTGGTGCTGGCATAAGCACGGAGTGTGGAATTCCTGATTATAGAAGGTATGTCCAATCTATATCTACATTATAATACTTCTAGAGGTGGCAAATTGGGTAACCTTTTGATTGGCGCGCTGGATCTGAAATACTTTTTTTCCAAAATAATTGATCTTTTTATGTTAATCAATATTGTGTCAAATGTGATGACAATATTGTGCATAATAATAGTTTATTTTTTCGATAAAATGATTTCGGAGTTTATATGCATTGTATTTACACTTTGGGTGACTTTCGACTCACGTATCTTTAAGAATTTTTATTTTATATTACTCATTTTGACCCCTTGGAGATAAAACATAAGCCTAATCGGGTAACCGGCCCGGGTTGAATTGCAACCTCTAAATACTTGTCATGTGATCAAATCTTTGACCTGCAGACTCTTTAAGAGGTTTTTCAAAGAGTTTTGGAGTAACTTCTAATAGGAAGTTTAATTCATTAATGGGGTTTGCATAGATGAACCACATGAAAGATTTGTATTATATATCAAAATCATTTGCAAAATCATACTTAAGCATTGATTACTATACTTTTGTAGTGTTAGTTGTTATGTTAATGTCATTCATCTCCTATAAGTGCAGTCCGAATGGAGTTTATAGCACTGGTTTCAAGCCAATTACTCATCAGGTAATTTAAAGGCATCTGGTTTTCAATGGCTGCGTTTTTCCAGTTGTTGATTGTTCATACATTTTACTTCTCTGGTATCTTCTTTATGTGCACAGCAATTTACTCGTTCCAGCCGTGCACGAAGGCGGTATTGGGCAAGGAGTTATGCAGGATGGAGAAAATTCAATCAATCCAAGCCTAGTCCCGCTCATACTGCGTTAGCATCTTTAGAAAAAGTCAACCGGTTGAACTTTTTGATTACACAAAATGTTGACAGGTTTGTAACAGTCTTATCTCCAAAATATACCAAATCGTTGTTTAAAACCATTTAATTCTAGATTATTATTATTATTAATAATAATCTTTCCCAGGTTGCATCATCGTGCTGGTAGCAGTCCACTTGAGTTGCATGGGACCGTCTATATCGTTGCTTGTTTGGATTGTGGGTTTTCTTTTCCTCGTGAAATGTTTCAAGACCAATTGAAATCCCTAAATCCAAAGGTCAAAACATTCAAAACATTAATTTCTAAATTTATTTCTTTTTTGGTTTATGATGTATGTAAATGTGTAATGAGATATATATACCCCTTTTAGTGCAGTGGGCAGCAGCTATAGAGAGTCTAGATTACGACAGCAAGTCAGATAAGAGTTTCGGGATGAAGCAGAGGCCTGACGGTGATATTGAAATCGATGAGCAATTCTGGGAAGAAGATTTCCACATACCAACTTGCTCTAAATGTAATGGAGTACTTAAACCCGATGTAAGCGAATTCCTTTAAATAGAACTATTTAATAAATTAACATTCATGTATTTAAAATACACTTTGGGAGACTTTCCTGGTTTTCTTTTTATCTATTTTTTACTTATCCTTTTGACTCGTTGAGATGTAACATAACACAAATCTAAATGGGTTAAAAATTACCACCCATTAACTTTTCACATGATCTAATTGTGGTACTATGTGTGTGAAGGTTGTATTTTTTGGTGATAATGTACCAAAGGATAGAGCTAATATAGCTATGGAAGCTGCTAAAGGGTGTGATGCTTTCCTTGTCCTCGGTTCACCGGTTATGACCATGTCTGCTTTCCAGCTTGTCAGGTACAGATTTTTAGTTGAAACGTTAATTGAAATCGTATATTGTTGGTCATTTATTGGTTTAATCTCGAAACGTCTAATCCATGCCGATAGTTGATATTACCTCTATGTGGGCTGCTCAACCGCACTCCAGCTGTTTCTCTTCCCAATTTTTTTTATTTATATTTACACTAGGTTAAATCCCGTATATATTACACAGATTGATAAATGTAGCATTTAAAAAAATATATATGCATTGCGTGGTTGAATAAACTCATGTATTAATAAGCTCATCTATAACATCATTTATTAATATTTTAACCAACATAAGTTTGTAGTGAATTTGTCATGGCGCAACTGGATAGGTCGGGGCAAGAGTAGTACCCTTGGGTGCCCCTTCCCCCTAAAATGAGCTTCTTTCTTCTTTTCTCTCCATTTTTTTTTTTGCAAGATTGTAATTAACATGAAGTTAAATATATTCAGGAGTACCAAGTGCAGTTGCATGTTTAACTTTCCACTTAAATTTAGAATAGAAAATATTTTTCAATAATTTTTAAAGTTAAATTATCTTTAATATACGTTAGCTCATTTAAAAAAAAATAAAACAACATACCATTACTTGTAGAAGTTAATGTTATAGTGTCTTAACCCGTTACAACATTATGTCTATCTTTTCAAATTTGATTTGAACTTGTGATGAGTTTTGAAACAAATGTAACATTATGTCTATCTTTTCGAATTTGATTTGAACTTGTGATGAGTTTTGAAACACATGTATGTAATAAGGCTATGCGGTACGGAGGGTCGTCCCCGCCCCGTCCCGGATCGGCGCCGCCGGCTACACCATTTATCCCCCCCCCCCCTCGTCGTCCTCAGCGTCCACCCTCAGACGTTTGTGACGCTAGCTACGTGACAAAATTTGATTCATTCTCCTCTCACACACATATACATACAACTCATATATATATATATATATATATATATATATATATATATATATAGAGTGGGGATCCTACGGAAAGTGTGTTTTTCCTAAAAAGTGTAAAAAGTCATCAAACACAATAATTTCAGGCATAAAACACACCTAAACCTCACAAATAATAGAATGAATATTACTAAAACACCATATTCAAACTCTAATAGTTCATAAAAACTTCAAACACACCATCGTAGAACTATGAATATAAAACACACAATGCTAAACAACATAAAACACAATAATATTTGTCATTCCACAATCAGAGCCTTAACATCTAAAACACAACACAAAACCCACATACATGATGTTTTAGTAATCTTCATCATATTATTTGTAGGTTTTTGGTGTGTTTTATGTTTGACATTATGATGTTTTATGACTTTTTACACTTTTTAGGAAATTTAGACTTTCTGGCCAACTCCTATCCTATATATATATATATATATATATTTTAGGCCCATCTCTCATATCCATAGTTTCATCCCCTTTGCCCCATCTTCACACCCATCCTACGTGGCGCTTACATGGCGGATCATCCTTCAAAGATGGGCCATCACCATACCGCATAGCCTAATGCGTCTAACTTATTAAAATGGTATGTCCATCCTTCCAGGTTGATTCCGAATTGTAGTGAGTTTTGTTGCATACACATATTAGAGTGTGTAACAATTGCAATGACATGTCCAATTTCCATATTCAATTTGTTTTATGTGAGTTTTGATGTACATGTATATATGCATGTGTAATCCATTACATCGGTGCATTCAACTTCATTGGTTTATGTATCAAACAAAAAATGATAAAAAGGCAATAGAACGAGAAATAATAAGAAAGGGTCTCCAATTGTCACAATGATCGATACCCACGTGCGAAGTACTACATGACAAAGGGGCTGTTTGGTAACCTCTTAATGACCATTCAGATTCTACCTCTTAATGGTTTAAAACCTCTGAATGGTTAAGAGGTAACCTTTGAATGATAAATCATCACATGTCACATTCTTCTACCTTCTCATTGGTAAAATTCTTAATGGTTTCATTAAGAGGTAGCCTCTTACCAAACAGCCCCAAAGAAAGATAAGAATATGGTAGTACTACACGCGTTAGTGGAAACATGAAAAGAGTATGAGAAAATGTTTAATAGCGGGAAGTGAGTAAATATGATGCAATTTAGCAGTGGTGGAGCTTGAACAAAAACTCAGTTGGGGCTGGACTCTCAAAATCCATATCGGTGGGGTCAGACTCTTCAAAATCCAATATTTTACACTAAAAAAATATTTTTGAAAATTTCGATAAAAATTAACACTAAGAGCGAAAAATCGATTAGGGGCAGGGCACCTCCGGCCCCAATAAAGCTCTGCCCTTGCAATTTAGTAAGCATGTGGTCGAGGGTTTGTTTGCTCTAGGTTTGAAGAAACAACCAGAGTTTAGCAAACAATAGCAGTAGGTTATCTAAAATAGAGCGATACATGAAAAGTTTCGGTTTATATCAGGAATGGGCTTGTTTTTAAGTTTGAGAGAGCAGTGTCATAAAAAAAATAAACAAATACTAATATGACATATTCACCCGAATCACGAATACCTGGCGAAACGTACTCGTAAACAGTTTCTCTATATCTTTATTTTCTTTTGTCATTGTTAATATGATAGTCTACTAATTCACTAGATTTTAGTTTTATATTTCTAATTTAGTTAGGTACTAATTACTAAAGATACATACAAATGAAAAAAAGTAGGAAATCTATTTGGAACCCAAAAGGCAATTTATACACCACAGAATACATTTAGTACATTAGAATTAATAGTTTCAGGCAACCACTTGATATTAGACAACCAATTTTAAACTTACTTGAGAGCTAGTATACCTGGGTGCACAATTGTAACACTTCGCTTCCTCCAACCATATTACTTATCACAAACATCCTGCAAAATAAGAAGTTGAAACAAAGCATGTACATATAAAATAAGATGCCCCATAAAAAAACTATATATGAAAGTATAAAATATATATATTTTTTTTTTAACCCATTGTAACTTGTAGTTTTGTTTGCAAGCTAACTATTGTTCATGAATTTTAGAAGAGTACTCTAGTTTGCAAGACAAAATAACTATATAACCAAAATATCTTTACTTCTTAATATCATTTGAACTTTTCCATAAACCATTTTGCGCATATTGTACTACGCCACATTATGCCCCACATTAAACAGACACAACAAAAAAATGAACAGAAATGTAATGTAATGTAATTAGGAGATATGTATAAGAATGAAAGTATATAACAGAACAGCATTAGTTAGACATTCTTACATGAGTTGGGGTCCAAATAGATCATTTCTGCTTTCGGTGAGGCTCTAGGGAACCTCATAACATCCTTAGCAATGTTAAACCTTTTATAAGGATCCAAAGTTCCATTTGATTGGATGGTAAACTTCTCAAGAGAAGGGGATTGAGCAAGTAAAAGCTTTACAAAAAGCAATTGTGGTCTTGAACCTTGTAAAGGTGATAATTCCACAATTCGCAACCGATTCAATGTTTGATCCAAGCAGCCTGGTGATTCCAAATGACTTGAAGTTGTTTCCTCACCATAACGCATTAATTCAGACTCCTAGATATTCATAAATAAGCAACGCAGGCTTAGCGTTTAACTCTTGTATCATATAAGAAAAATAGGTAATTTTACCGTCTGAGTATGCATCATACGCAATTCTTCTAGATTCGGTGAGTTTCAAAGTAAACAAAGAGCGCCATGGAGATGATCTAAATCACCAAGTGAAAAATCCATCAACCACAAACGCTTTAAACTATTAACCGCATGTGGAAACCACCTTGGCTTTTCTGCAATAAAAACCTAGGAGTTTAAAGTGAGATTTTAATTTAGAATAGTGTGAACTACATAAAATCCTATTGTGAAAACACCAATATTCCAAATTTGAATTATGTATCATACCTTAAGAAAATGGCCATCAATATATAACCATCGAAGTCTAGGCATGTTAGCGAACATCAATGCGAGATTCATCCTTTTGAGTCTTACAAAGTCTTCTATTGGTTTCGTGAGTGTTAAACAAACCATACCAAGACGTTGACTACGCAATAACTCAAGTAACATGACATCAGGACAATTCATGATAAGCAAAACCTGCAAATTTGTAGCATGGATTTTAAGATTGTATACTTTGGTGCATGAACGCATGATCAACTTCTTAAGTTGTGGTAAGTTGATCGCAGTTCCGCCTAAGTCAGTCGTAAAGTCAACATTATTGAAAACGAGACTTTCAAGGTAGAGAAATCCTTCAAACTGAAGTGGTGGCTTAAAGATACACTTATTAAGTTCCAACTTTCTCAGCTCGAGACAAGAGAACACACAACGAGGAAGTTGATAACGTTGATTTGAGTTAACAATAGTGAAATCCTTGACACCTTTTGTTGATAAGTATAACATCCATTGATTAACATCTTGGAAGCTATCAAGAAACATGTCTGGTATGCAGAGATAAAATTTGGAGATAGAACCCCTGTGAAGGAGCAACACTTGGTTTATGTTTATTACTTAGCCCATTAATGATAAGCCCAAAAAACCCAATATAACTTGAATAGCCCATTAGTTAAACGTTGTTGCTGCTAACCGGTCAAAAAAAAACTGCTTGCTTGCTTGCTGCTAACTGGAGACGAGGACTCGAGGAGAACAGAAGAAACAAAACGCAGGTGCGGCTGTCTTCTTCGTTCGACTAATCGACTTCGAGGAGACGAGGTTGGGCTGCTTTAATCGATTAATCGGCTTCAACTCTTCAAGGTATGTGTTTTTTTTATCTTTAGGTTTAAATTAGGGCTTAATTTATGTGATTTAGGTTTAAATTAGGGATGAAATTGGACCGATTTTTTGCCATAAACTTGTTGAAATTAGGGATTTAGGGGTGAAATTAGGCTGTAACCATGCTAGATATTAGAAAAAGAAAATGCCTTGTTGATGGTTAATGTTTTCGTGTCTTTGTTCAATTGTTTGTTAAACAATGTTTACGTTTTAATGTTTGAGAACGTATTTTATTTGATATTAATATTTGACCCGATCCGACCCGAATCGAATCACCGACATCCGACCCAAACATAGAATTTTTTTTAGATCCGGTACCTTCCGCCCCCCGAACATTTTTTTCAAGCTTCGCCACTGGTTAGAAGGTCGAGTTTACTCACGAAACATCACCAACTAGCGGTGGTTGTTTGTACAAATCGACTAAGCCATTATAATAGTACCTCAAAACCAACATAAACCTTCTCGTTATCATTCTTTGTCAAAAGATTTATTTTGACCTAAACCAAGTTTAACCCAAACCCGTTTTGACCCATAACTAGACCCACTGTGCTAGCTCTATCAAGCTTTGGGAAAGAGTTTGAAAATATCCTTTGGGAAACAAATTACCTACCCTGTTCCAACAGAAATGATTCTCAAACCACACATGATTAGGAAATTTACTATATAAAGGTGTCAAAGAACAAAGTAGCAGATGCATTATCTAAGGCAACTCATGCAGATATTTTTATCATCTAGTACTAAATTATACAAAACCAAGCATCGATGAGAGGGAGAACCAGCTATGGGGTAGTTCATTGGAAATGAGAACTACCTTAAGCACAAAATTATACTCGTCTTGGACGAGAAAATATACAACTGATCATGTGAAATAATAATATGCAAAACTTAAGATGCACCCTTGTTAACATATACAACCCTCACCATACAGTTGGGGGAATTTAAAGAAGGTATTCCAACAAAGGCCCAAATCCACTAGTCTTAACTAGATATCTAGAGCTACGCATTCTTTACATACATTGTCTGCATACCAGAAAGGTAAAATGAAAGACAAGATTTAAAAGTATGAGATAACCACCGGGTTTCAACGCAGTTAAACTATCTTGTGGAATTATGGCTCTGGATCCATGTAGACCATTTTTGCTTTTGATGAAGCTCGTGGAAACAACATAACGTCCTTTGCAATGTTGATAATTTTCTGAGCATCAGACGTAGCCCTTGGTCGGATATTCATATTTTCCAGATGTGGGGAATGGTCGAGTAGAAGCTTTATAAAGAGCAGCTCTGGTCTTGCTCCTTCTAGAGTTATAATTTCGACAGTTTGCAACATGAACAGTGTTTGATCCATACAGTCAGGAGATTCTAAATAATCAGATGTTAGTTCCAAATCAGCCTCAGGTCCCTACAAATATAATACAAAAGTGAAATTATGTCTAACCATCCAACTGTTTTACTGTATAAGCGACAAAAGTGAAATTATGTCTAACCATCCAACTGTTTTACTGTATAAGCGAAAAAAAGTTAACAGACGTTTAGCCCCTTTACCATCGCCATATGTGTCACACGAAGTAGTTTCAAATTTGGTGAGTTCCGAAGCATACACAAAGCACCCTGAAGTTGATCCAAATCACCCAAACTAAAACTTTGAAAGTTCAATCGCGTTAACCATTGCCACTTTGAAAACTTTTCTGCTGCCAAAAACTGTGTGGTGAGAGTGAGATTTTAACTTAGCAAAATAACATGAGGACTGCATCAAACTAACATCCTAGAAATTATTTATGCATTCTTACATGAAAGTTTGTATCATCCATTCATACCTTGAGAAAGTTACCATCAATAGTAAAACTGAATTTTTCAACTTGAAGATCTTTTATGGATTTCGGCAAACATATTTTAACAGCAAAAAGGTGTTCACCATGCAATAACCGGATCAACATTGCATTAGGGTAACCGTCTACCAGCAAAATCTGCAATTTTTCAGCCTTAATGTTGAAATGGTTAACATTGCCACAACCATAAAGTATCAAACTCGTAAGTTGTGGTAAGTTGATCACAGTTCCACCTGAATTACCCCCAAAATTAACATATAAGAGATAAATCTCTTGAAGATTGGGAAATCCCTTAAACGCAAGTGGTGGCTTGAAAATACAGTTAAACAAGTACAGCTTTCTCAATTCTAGACAAGAGAACAAGGAGGATGGAATATGATAAATCTGGTTTTCGTTGACAATTTTGAGTTCCCTAACATTGTTTCTTGATAGGATTAACATCCATTGATCAATTTCTTTGAGACTATCAATAAATATCTGTTTTGGTATATGGAGATGAAATGGGACCATTGTGAAGGATCATAATCTGGTTTAAAACCCTAATAAACCCATTACAACTGAAGGCTCCGATTTTTAAAAACTGTTGAGAGAATTGCTTATAGGGAGCCAGTGTCTTCATAGTGGTCCATCTGTATCTCCACTTTCTAGATAGAACACTTGTCCTTACAGCATCTTTAACTGGGAGCCGCTCTAAAATTGGGTCTATTAAATCATCAGGCAAGTTACTGATAATGTCTTCATCGTCAGAAGAGGAGGTTACAAACCTCCTCCTCTTATGATAATTATCTGTCATTACATTCAACAAAACATGTGAATCTCATTAAAAAAGTAAACAATATTATAAACATATCAAGATTTCTTGAAACATATGAGAGGACGAGATACAATGCATGTTTGTCAAGTACAACTTACCCATGGAAACCCACGCGATCAAGTAGACCTTTAGCTGGATATTCGAAACGTGAATTTAGGGTTTTGGAAATAAAAAGGGGGAAACGATAGCTATTATCTTATTTTATATCCTTTTTATAATTATCTTATGCCTTTTACCACTACGAGTAACTAGTGGGAAGGCCCGTGCGTTGCCGCGGGTATTTATGATCTTTTGCCGCACGTTTTTCAACGAGTTCACATAGTTTATTTTTTAAATCATTTTCTTTTTCTTTAGACAAAGATAAATTAAAATAAATAAGGGGTTAGTGGTTTGGGTCATGACCACATCCTTAGGATAGTGGTTTTGGATGGTGGATTAGAGGTGAGTTACGTGACACTAACGTGGAGGGTCATGACCCTCATGACCACCATGACCCTCCACGTTAGTGTCACGTAACTCACCTCTAATCCACCATCCAAAACCACTATCCTAAGGATGTGGTCATGACCCAAACCACTAACCCCTTATTTATTTTAATTTATCTTTGTCTAAAGAAAAAGAAAATGATTTAAAAAATAAACTATGTGAACTCGTTGAAAAACGTGCGGCAAAAAATCATAAATACCCGCGGCAACGCACGAGCCTTCCCACTAGTTACTCGTAGCGGTAAAAGGCATAAGATAATTATAAAAAGGATATAAAATAAGATAGTAGCTATCGTTTCCCCCTTTTTATTTCCAAAACCCTAAATTCACGTTTCGAATCTCCAGCTAAAGGTCTACTTGATCGCGTGGGTTTCCATGGGTAAGTTGTACTTGACAAACATGCATTGTATCTCGTCCTCTCATATGTTTCAAGAAATCTTGATATGTTTATAATGTTGTTTACTTTTTTAATGAGATTCACATGTTTTGAGTCATGGTTTTGTTGAATGTAATGACAAATAATTATCATAAGAGGAGGAGGTTTGTAACCTCCTCTTCTGACGATGAAGACATTATCAGTAACTTGCCTGAGGATTTAATAGACCCAATTTTAGAGCGGCTCCCAGTTAAAGATGCTGTAAGGACAAGTGTTCTATCTAGAAAGTGGAGATACAGATGGACCACTATGAAGACACTGGCTCCCTATAAGCAATTCTCTCAACAGTTTTTAAAAATCGAAGCCTTCAGTTGTAATGGGTTTATTAGGGTTTTAAACCAGATTATGATCCTTCACAATGGTCCCATTTTCAAATTTCATCTCCATATACCAAAACAGATATTTATTGATAGTCTCAAAGAAATTGATCAATGGATGTTAATCCTATCAAGAAACAATGTTAGGGAACTCAAAATTGTCAACGAAAATCAGATTTATCATATTCCATCCTCCTTGTTCTCTTGTCTAGAATTGAGAAAGCTGTACTTGTTTAACTGTATTTTCAAGCCACCACTTGCGTTTAAGGGATTTCCCAATCTTCAAGAGATTTATCTCTTATATGTTAATTTTGGGGGTAATTCAGGTGGAACTGTGATCAACTTACCACAACTTACGAGTTTGATACTTTATGGTTGTGGCAATGTTAACCATTTCAACATTAAGGCTGAAAAATTGCAGATTTTGCTGGTAGACGGTTACCCTAATGCAATGTTGGTCCGGTTATTGCATGGTGAACACCTTTTTGCGGTTAAAATATGTTTGCCGAAATCCATAAAAGATCTTCAAGTTGAAAAATTCAGTTTTACTATTGATGGTAACTTTCTCAAGGTATGAATGGATGATACAAACTTTCATGTAAGAATGCTTACTCTATAAGAATGCATAAATAATTTCTAGGATGTTAGTTTGATGCAGTCCTCATGTTATTTTGCTAAGTTAAAATCTCACTCTCACCGCACAGTTTTTGGCAGCAGAAAAGTTTTCAAAGTGGCAATGGTTAACGCGATTGAACTTTCAAAGTTTTAGTTTGGGTGATTTGGATCAACTTCAGGGTGCTTTGTGTATGCTTCGGAACTCACCAAATTTGAAACTACTTCGTGTGACACATATGGCGATGGTAAAGGGGCTAAACGTCTGTTAACTTTTTTTCGCTTATACAGTAAAACAGTTGGATGGTTAGACATAATTTCACTTTTGTCGCTTATACAGTAAAACAGTTGGATTGTTAGACATAATTTCACTTTTGTATTATATTTGTAGGGACCTGAGGCTGGTTTGGAATTAACATCTGATTATTTAGAATCTCCTGATTGTATGGATCAAACACTGTTCATGTTGCAAACTGTCGAAATTATAACTCTAGAAGGAGCAAGACCAGAGCTGCTCTTTATAAAGCTTCTACTCGACCATTCCCCACATCTGGAAAATATGAATATCCGACCAAGGGCTATGTCTGATGCTCAGAAAATTATCAACATTGCAAAGGACGTTATGCTGTTTCCACGAGCTTCATCAAAAGCAAAAATGGTCTACATGGATCCAGAGCCATAATTCCACAAGATAGTTTAACTGCGTTGAAACCCGGTGGTTATCTCATACTTTTAAATCTTGTCTTTCATTTTACCTTTCTGGTATGCAGACAATGTATGTAAAGAATGCGTAGCTCTAGATATCTAGTTAAGACTAGTGGATTTGGATTTGGGCCTTTGTTGGAATACCTTCTTTAAATTCCCCCAACTGTATGGTGAGGGTTGTATATGTTAACAAGGGTGCATCTTAAGTTTTGCATATTATTGTTTCACATGATCAGTTGTATATTTTCTCGTCCAAGACGAGTATAATTTTGTGCTTAAGGTAGTTCTCATTTCCAATGAACTACCCCATAGCTGGTTCTCCCTCTCATCGATGCTTGGTTTTGTATAATTTAGTACTAGATGATAAAAATATCTGCATGAGTTGCCTTAGATAATGCATCTGCTACTTTGTTCTTTGACACCTTTATATAGTAAATTTCCTAATCAAATCATGTGTGGTTTGAGAATCATTTATGTTGGAACAGGGTAGGTAATTTGTTTCCCAAAGGATATTTTCAAACTCTTTCCCAAAGCTTGATAGAGCTAGCACAGTGGGTCTAGTTACGGGTCAAAACGGGTTTGGGTTAAACTTGGTTTAGGTCAAAATGAGTCGCTTTAATAAGTATCAGTTTCGTTTGGGTTGAGCTTATGGGGTTCTCACCACAATGGACTAGGGTTGAAATTAGTTGTTGTATGGATAATTGTGTACGTAAATGGATAGTAGAGGTTTGTGGTGATATTTAAATAAATCTTTTGACAAAGAATGATAACGAGAAGGTTTATGTTGGTTTTGAGGTACTATTATAATGGCTTAGTCGATTTGTACAAACAACCACCGCTAGTTGGTGATGTTTCGTGAGTAAACTCGACCTTCTAACCAGTGGCGAAGCTTGAAAAAAATGTTCGGGGGGCGGAAGGTACCGGATCTAAAAAAAATTCTATGTTTGGGTCGAATGTCGGTGATTCGATTCGGGTCGGATCGGGTCAAATATTAATATCAAATAAAATACGTTCTCAAACATTAAAACGTAAACATTGTTTAACAAACAATTGAACAAAGACACGAAAACATTAACCATCAACAAGGCATTTTCTTTTTCTAATATCTAGCATGGTTACAGCCTAATTTCACCCCTAAATCCCTAATTTCAACAAGTTTATGGCAAAAAATCGGTCCAATTTCATCCCTAATTTAAACCTAAATCACATAAATTAAGCCCTAATTTAAACCTAAAGATAAAAAAAACACATACCTTGAAGAGTTGAAGCCGATTAATCGATTAAAGCAGCCCAACCTCATCTCCTCGAAGTCGATTAGTCGAACGAAGAAGACAGCCGCACCTGCGTTTTGTTTCTTCTGTTCTCCTCGAGTCCTCGTCTCCATTTAGCAGCAAGCAAGCAAGCAGTTTTTTTTTTACCGGTTAGCAGCAACAACGTTTAACTAATGGGCTATTCAAGTTATATTGGGTTTTTTGGGCTTATCATTAATGGGCTAAGTAATAAACATACAATCCAAGTTATAATGGGCTATTTAAATAATTTTATTTAGGCTATATAAATATTTTTTTTATAAAACCGGAGGGGTCGAAAACGTATATACCAAAAAACACTACTTCGCAAAAAGTTCGGGGGGTCGGGCGCCCCCCGGCCCCTCATATCCTGCGCCCCTGCATACGAGGAGGAGGAGGTTTGTAACTGACGATGACGACATAATCGCTAAACTTCCAGAGGATTTGATAAACCCGATTTTAGAGCGGCTCCCCGTCAAAGAGGCTGTAAGAACAAGTGTTCTATCTAAAAGGTGGAGGTATAGATGGACCACTATGAAGTCACTGGATTTCCTTTACGGATTCTCTGGACAGTTCTTGAAAATTGGAGCTTATCGTCATAATGGGTTTATAAGGGTTGTAAACCAGATTATGATCCATCACCAGGGTCCCATTTTGACCTTTCATCTCCATATACCAAAAGAGATATTTCTTGATAGCTTCCAAGAAGTTGATCAATGGATGTTAATCCTATCAAGAAACAATCTCAGGGTGCTTGACTTTCGGAATTCAAATCGGATTTATCGGATTCCATCCTCCGTATTCTCTTGTCTAGAATTGAGAGTGTTGGGATTACGTGGCTGTATTTTCAATCCACCACTTGAGTTTAAGGGATTTCCCAATCTTGAAGAGATTAATCTCCAGAAAGTTAATTTCGGTGGTAATCTATGTTGTCAAAGATGCAAGGCGCAGGCGAGGCGCATCGGCCTCGCCCGGAGCCTAGGCGCAAGGCGCAAAAAAAGCGTGAGCTTTTTTAAGAAAAGCTCACATAGAGAAAAAAATATAAAAAATATGTTATGCTTTGAAAATAAATAAGATTCCACATATAAAATTAAAAAAAAACTAATATATTATGCGCCTCAGCAACGTTTTTTGCGCCTAGGCGCGCGCTTTTTGCGCCTCAGAACCTTTTTTTCAAAAAAAGCCCATTTTTGCGCCTAGGCTACCACCAGGCGCTGTAGGTGCGCCTCGCTACGCCCGGGCGCCTAGGCGCGCGCTTTTTGCGCTTTTAACAACATAGGTGGTAATTTAGGTGGAACTGTAATCAACTTGCCACAACTTAAGAATTTGAGCCTGCATACATATGTCAATGTCAACAATTTCAACATCATGGCTGTAACGTTGCAGAATTTGCTGGTATTTGGTTGCCCTGATGCCATGTTGCTCCGGTTATTGCATAGTAAACGCCTTTCTGCGGTTCATATATGTTTGGGGAAATCTATGCAAGGTCTACAAGTTGAAAGATATAGTTTGGCGAGGATGTTAAGCAACTTGCCCAAGCTTGTTACATTTAACATTGATGGTTATTTTCTTAAGGTATACCAACATTAAAATGAAAACGTTTAACCTTTGTTCTATGTTGGTCATAAACTAGAGTTTGCAAAAACGATTTCTTTGTTTGTTTTTTTTTATTCTGATGAAATTCTCATACAAATTTGGTAAGTTACAATCTCACTTTCACCACACAGTTTTTGGCAGCACAAAAGTTTCCAAGTTTGCGTCTACATGCCATAAAACGCTTACAGCGATTGTGCTTCCAAAGTTTTAGTTTTGGTGATTTGGATCAAGTTCAAGGTGCTCTGTGTATACTTCGGAACTCACCTAATTTGAATGTACTTCATGTGAGGCATATGCAGATGGTAAAGAGGGTTTAAAGCTTGTTAATATCTTTTTTGGCTTATATAGCTATATAGTAAACAATAGGATGATAAGACATAATTTCACTTTTGTAGGGACTTGAGGCTGATTTGGAATTAACATCTAATTATATAGAATCCCTTGACTGTTTGGATCAGAAATTGTTCATGTTGAAAACTGTAGAAATGACATCTCTAGAAGGTTCAAGACCGGAGCTTCTCTTTGTAAAGCTTCTACTCGATCATTCTCCACATCTTGAAAGTATGATTACCCGACCAAGTGCAACGGTTGATGCTGAGAAAAGGCTCAACATTGCAAAGGATGTTATGTTGTTCCCACGAGCCTCATCAAAAGCAAAGATGGTCTACTTGGATCCGGAGCCATAATTCTATAAGAATGTTTAACTGCACTGAAATCCGGTGGTTATCTTGTAGTGTATGTCTTGTCTTTATATTACCTTTTTGGTATGCAGTTAATAGGACAATGTATGTAAAGAGTGCGTAGCTCTATGTATCTAGTTAAGAAGATGATATTAGTGGACTTGGACTTGGGATTTTGCTCGATCAACACAGGTTCTGTTACGTGGTTATCATTATTACTGTTGTTGTTGTTGTTAAGTTTAGCGGGAGTATGCCAAAGCACAAACTCTTTAAATAGCTTTCGAAACATTTGTTTGAAAGTCTATAAAATGAACCGCCGTGACCTAAACCAGATTTTGACCTGTTATCCGACCCGACTGGTCTTTGCTCTATGATTTCAGAATACCTTGTATAATTTTTTATAGCCTTATCTCCCTGAACACTCTGGGTGAAGGTCATAGCAGCCCCACATAGGCTGCATTATAAGTTTTGCATGTTTGGTGCTGTATAGCATAATGAGTTATGAGTGTATTTGTCAACTCCAGTGAACTAAATGTCCATCTCATCTATGCTCCTCAGATATCCATGAGTAGCCTTAGATATTTTAAACTCTTGATAATATGAGATGAGTAAAGTTGCTACTTTCTAACTGCATGGTTGATATAGCAGCTGCAAATGTCTTGTGAATCAACACTTGCCCTATAGTTGTGATTAGCTTGCACAGTGGGTCCAGTAATTAGTCAATCTAGTTATGCAGGCTGGTCAACTGTTCTAGGTCAACATTGCTGGTTTTCCAATTTGCTATATTACGGTTTGGCCAGGGTTTTTTCATGTTGAAAAAACCATATTTTGAACCATACAGAAGCTACTTCCCTAGGGTAGGGGTGCACAAACCATGTTTTGTTTTGGGTCAATAAAAGTCAACCGATTTTTGTTGGAGTTGGGTTGAAGAAAGTCAAAGGATTGACCTTGACCGGTTTGATAACGGGTTTTGACCTGCTCGGGTTGGGTTTGACCACAAGTCGGTTTCACAATGTAGGGGTTCCAACACGATTTCAACCCTAAGGTTTGGGTCGGCTACTAGCTGGTTTTCTTGCCAAATCAGTTTTAGTGCCGGTTTTGGTTCGGGAATTTTTTTTACAACTCTACCCTAGGGTATGGTTGGTTAAATAGAAGTAAAAGTAGATACCGCAATTTGTAACCCACCATGTCACAAAACGCTGGTGTGCTCAGCACAGTGACCAAAATCTATATATGCTTGTTTCAAAAGAGGAACAAAATAATATTAGATATCCCTGCTATAGTATTATATCTTTTATAGTTGAACACAACGACATAGACCCATTTTAATCAACACCTGTTTTGATTTAAACCAAATTATCTTTTAAGGCTGGCTCCCGGCTTAGTTTTGATTGTTGAAAACAGTGTATGGGGCTGTTTGGTAGCCTCTTAATGACCATCCAGATGCCGATTAATCGATTAGAGCCTCCCTAATTTAAATCTAAATCACATAAATTAAGCCCTAATTTAAACCTAAAGATAAAAAAAACACATACCTTGAAGAGTTGAAGCCGATTAATCGATTAGAGCAGCCCAACCTCGTCTCCTCGAAGTCGATTAGTCGAACGAAGAAGACAGCCGCACTTGCGTTTTGTTTCTTCTGTTCTCCTCGAGTCCTCGTCTCCAGTTAGCAGCAAGCAAGCAAGCAGTTTGTTTTTTTTTTTTGACCGGTTAGCAGCAACAGCGTTTAACTAATGGGCTATTCAAGTTATATTGGGTTTTTTTGGGCTTATCATTAATGGGCTAAGTAATAAACATACAATCCAAGTTATAATGGGCTATTTAAATAATTTTATTTAGGCTATATAAATATTTTTTTTATAAAACCGGAGGGGTCGAAAACGTATATACAAAAAAAAAATTAAACAGGGGGGTCCAAAAAAATATATACCTAATTTTTTTTAAACCGGGGGGGTGAAGACATATAAACCTAAAAATTTCTATACGAAAAATAGATACGTAACACTACTTCGCAAAAAGTTCGGGGGTCGGGCGCCCCCCCCCCCCCGGCCCCTCATATCCTGCGCCCCTGCTCGTATGATGATTATCTATCATTACAATCAACAAAACCATGACTCAAAAAAAAAGGAAACAGAGTAGCATATGATGGAATCTAGAACAATGCCATAAAGAGGATAGTTTGGACATAATCTCATTAATTAAAACGTAAACAATATTATAATGCAAGTGTGCGAAGTAGTACAACTTACCCATGAATTTGAAACTCTCAAACGATCATGTAGTTCATTAGCTGGGGATTGGAAACTTCAAAGAACGGGAATTTAGGGCTCTGAAGATAAAAGGGGAAAAAGAGAGAATAAATAGCAAATCTTTTGTAGTAAAATAAATAACAGTTAAATGTCATATTACTTCATGTGGTTTCGACAATTTTGACGGTTTAGTTCAAAAGTTTCATTTTTAACATCTGGATCAAAAAAGGTTTCATCGTTGCCATTTTAGTTCAACTGACTTAACTCCATCCATATGTGCTAAGTCTGTCAAGGGCATTTTAGTTATTTCATAAATATATAAATAATCCTGCCCTACTCCACCCCACCCCATCTCTCTCTCTCTCTCTCTACAAGTACTCATCAACCCAAACACCATAATTGTTAGGCCAAATGAGTTTCAGTGACGGGTCAATCGAGCACACGGTTAACCCAGGCTCGGACACCTGTTGAGCCATGTCTAAACCCGAAGGACCACCACCAACCACCACAAGATCCACCACAAAACCCTTTAGGGATCATACATAGGAAGCTCAAAATCAAGATTTTCTTTCTTGATTTCAGGCACAAACTCCAAAAGAGCACTACTACTAGCTTTAACACAATTTTTATGACGTAATCTGAACTGGATTTCTTAAGGCCAAACCTAAGGTCGTGAATTTGAGTCTTTGATGCAGATCTGTTAATTGGGTGCAGAAATTCGAACGAATTATGAGTTCTTACCAAAGTATCCATGATACCTAGATGAAATTTTAGTTAAACTAGTGATCTTTTTACCCAGTAACTGTTCAACACATATCAAGAATCCAAATAACCCCCAAATTAACGATAAAGTTATGAACTTTAACTCGTTACAGAATCAAGAAACCTAAAATCAGGCAAGAATTGAAGTGGGTTTGTAGAGAATTGAGTGAAAAATCATAGAGAATTGGGGGAATTAAAAAGAAGAAAGATTGAAGGACTTACCAGGAGTGAAGGGGTGAAAGAGTTCATGGTGAGGGGGGGGGGGGGGGGGGGGGGGGGGCGTTGCTGGTAGTAACGGTAGAGAGAGAGAGGGGTAGAGGTAGAGAGAGATATAGATAGAGGGGTAAGAGCATTCTCATCTAAGAGCATTCTCATTCAATCCATCAAAACTTGTGAGGGTGAGTTTTTATATTGTAAAGGGTATAAAAAGTGGTTGTGAGTGGAGGAGAGAGAAAATGTTACTGTTCATCTGTATATTTGGGGGGACACTGTTTACCCAGTATAATTTTTTTAATATATATTGAAAGTGGTTGTGAGTGAAGGAAAGAGAAAAATGTGATGATAATATTATTTAATTGAAAAGGAGAGAGAAAAAATATTTGTTTTTAGTGGAAATATATTGATATAGGAGTTGTTTTTTAGTGAAATGTATGTATAATTTGATGGATTGGATGAGAATGCTCTAAACCATCAAAATTTGTGGTGGGTTTTTAAAATATAAGAAGTATAAAAAGTGGTTGTGAGTGAAGGAGAGAGAAAATGTTACTGTTCATCTGTATATTTGGGGGGACACTGTTCACCCCCTATACTTTTTTAATATATATTGAAAGTGGTTGTGAGTGGAGGAGAGAGAAAATGTAATATATATTGAAAAGGAGAGAGAAAAAGTATTTGTTTTTAGTAGAAATATATTGATATAGGGGTTGTTTTTTTAGTGGAATGTATGTATATTTTTAGTGGATTGGATGTGAATGCTCTCATTCTCATCCAATCCATCAAATTATACATACATTCCACTAAAAAACAACCCCTATATCAATATATTTCCACTAAAAACAAATATTTTTTCTCTATCATTTTCAATTAAATTATATTATCATCACATTTTTCTCTTTCCTTCAATCACAACCACTTTCAATAGATATTAAAAAAATTATACTGGGTGAACAGTGTCCCCCCAAATATACAGATGAACAGTAACATTTTCTCTTTCTTTTTCTTTTTAGCTTTTCCATCATCACTATCACTCTCCTCCAGCATTTTTAAATGAGCTGCCATTCTTCTCGCATAATAATCATCATTATTATCACTATCTTCGGCAACTCGAGCAACAAAGGCTTTGTGATTTAAAGTTTTGTTAGGATCATAATCATCCCAACTGAAATTTGCCCAGCTAAACCCTTCAGGTAATTTTTCATCATCTTGGTTTATTAGACATGCTTTACTATCAGCTGAAACATATTTGTCCCAACTGAAACCTTTTGATGATTTCTGATCTTCTTGATTCACCATACATGCTCTCTTTGATGACTCCTCTATTGTTTTTCTACCATGTGCCACTTGTGGTTCTTGTTGTTGTGCAACTTGATAATAGATGGCCTTCCGGTAGTAATCATTGTTGTTGAACAGATTTTGAGCTCCACTTGCTTCGCGATTAGTGCACTCCCTCTTGAAGTGTCCTTTTTCCCTGCAACGAAAACAAGTAACTTTAGATTTATCAAAACCTAAATTAGAAACACATGCATCACGGAAATCATCTCTTCCTGTGATCTGTTTGAACTTCTCAGCTCTCCTCAACACACTTGCCAAACACCACTTAATGTCCATCAATTCCATTTCTTCAGCATCAATCTGATCGTAATCCTCTTTTGTAAGCATTGGATTCCCGATCCGATCTGCAACTAAACTACCATATGACTCTAAAACAGTCCCCAACAAAGACATGTGACTTTTTACAACTTCTTCAGAATAATTTTGATCATTCTCAAGATTCAATACAATGTTGCATTGTAATTTTCTGCCATTCTTTGTTGTTGACAAGTTTGGATCAAATGATGGATATGACGAAAAACTTGTTTTGCTGTTTGATCCTTTAAATGAACCCCCCAATGAACTTTTTGCATTGAATGCAGTTTCAACCTTCGGTGACATGTTAGTCTTGTCATTGATACCTGCTTTGTAATAAAGACCGATATCTTGTTCACCATCAAAATCTTTCATTCTTGAAATCTTCCTTTGTTCCATCTCCTGAGCTTCTAATTTCTCAATGAACTTGCTGAGAGTTAAACTGCTAAACCCTTTCTTATTTCTTAGCATTATAAGGTATGTGCCCTATGTTTCATGTGGCAACGCATTAGCCAACTTTTCGATCAACTCTTCATTATCTTTGGTGATGCTCAATCTCTTCATGTTTGCTAACAGATTGCAATATCTTTCTATGATCTGTTTTGTGTTTTCATTTTTTAAACCCCGAAATAAATCGAATTCTTTTTTCAAAAGCGATTTTTTGTTCTTGACCATCTCTTGGCTTCCAACAAACTTCGATCTTAATGCTTTCCATATTGAATAAGAAGTTCCATTGTGTTGTAATAAAGCCAAGATATCTTCCTTAACAGCTTGATGCAATAAACTCGTCATCATTTTCTCATCTTTGTATTTCTTTTTCTCTTCGGCACTTAGATCTTTAATTGCAATAATCTCCTCATCATCAATCATCGGTCTAACATATTTCGTCTCAACACATTCCCAAGCATCTAAGTAGTTTGCTTGTACCCAATTCTCAAATCTTTCCTCCCATCCCTTATACTCCTCAATGTTCATAAGTTTGGCGGTTTTTGCATAGTGCCCGTTTCATTTTCTAACATTGTGTTCTGTGCAAGAGTAATCGGGGTAACCGGAGTAGCAAATGCGTTGTAAAATTCCTCTCCCATGATTCGGTTTTCAAAAATTCTCAAACAGTCAGTTTCAAACGGGATTAACACTTCAAACGAAATACCCTCTCAAGCGAAATCACAATTTCACTCGGAATTACACTTTCAAACGAAGTTACTGATTTCGTGTGAGGTACTTCAAGCGGAATCACAGATTTGGAGCGGAATAGCAAATTCAAACGGAATCACTCAAGCGGAATTACCTATTTCAAACGAAATCAACCAACTTCTCAAGCGAAATACCAGTTTCAAGCGGAATTATCCGTCTAATTCCGTGTGAAATGCTGCTGATGTCATTATCTTGAGCTGATTTTCAAGCGAAATTACAATTATTATCAAATTTAGATTGAATTTGAGTCCAATTCTTTCAAGGATTTATTAAAACACAATTGCGCACATACTATGAGAAAATTAACTGATTTTAACCGTGAAATCAAGTTCAATTTAGAAAAGAAGGAGTAGAAAACAGAAATTGCAGCTGAATTGGTAAGAACTCTTCTTCCTGAGCTCTGATACCACTTGTAGGATCGTTTTCAGACCCGAACGAGTCGTTCAGAAGAGTTTTTCTCAATACGAAAGGCGGAAACAGACGTATCGAGTTCAATTCAGCAAGAATATCACTTTAAACTATCTTTAGATTGATTTGACAAAGAAATACAGCGAGTAGACACTTCGGCAGTACTTCAGCTCTCAACCGGAATGTTTAAGACTTACTCAAACGAAATCAGGAAACACATATATATAGGCGTAGTGATTCCACTTGAACTGGTTCAAACGAAATCACATTAAAACGGAATTAGTAATTTTGTTTTAACTACCATGATGTGATTTCAAACGAAATTACTCATTCTAATTCCGTTTTAAATGACCTCTCACCCAATATTTGACATATTTCTCGAAATACGTGCCCTGATCTATCTAATACAATACAAGACGCGATACAAGTCGAAGTCGACAGACGCATGCACCAACATCTTCATCATTTTCACCTTTGAATCTTAACTTTTAACCGTGAAATCAACGGATTTGATGTGATCTAGGATGATGTCATCATGGGGTTCTTATGAACTCCAAGGTTTGGCCTCGTTCCACCAAGAACAACTCAGATCTACATGATTTCCACATGATTGAACACTGTTTTCGCATAGATCTAAACATTTTCATGGTTAGAAGGATTGAAAGATGGTTTCACAACTTTCTTTCAACTCTTTTACACTCAATGCACTCAAAATCGATAGAATCGAAACTCAATCAGGCCTTCTACTCGTTCCTAGTAAGTGTCGGTCTGAGATCTGATTCCTATCAAGGAGATAACCGATTTCGTGTTGAACATGAACAACCGTCACGAACAGTTAACTGATCAGGCTGGGGTGATTCCCACTTTGATCGGATGACTTGGGCATGGTGGGGTTTCTGTTGTGTTAACATGTTGTCATACCCTCTCGATCAAATCACAAACTTCTCAAATATACAAGTTTGCAAAACGGTCAGATTGTTGGACGGATTGCCGTCCGATCAGATTGTCGTCCGATCGAACAACAATCCGAACGGATTGCACTTGGCCTTCAACACTTAAACATTTTCATAATTTTCAAACGATCAGGATATCGAACGGATTGCCGTCCGATCGAACGACAATCCGATCGAATGACATTTGGGTCTCCAACACTTAGACTTTTCAACATTTTCAAAACATGTCAGTTCTAAATGGATTGCCATCCGATCGGTTTGACATCCGATCGAATGACCATCCTGCTGTGAACTTGTTATCACTAGAATGTCTCGCTGATCGGATCGCCCTCTGATCGAATGACCATTCGATCGAACGACCTGAAAGGTAGAGATACTTCTCTGATTTTAAAATGCTACAACAAAAACTTCAAAGCCGTCATACACAAACACATCCATCCCAAATGAATGCCAATCCAACCGAATGGCCATCCGACCGGATGACCATCCGAACAGATTGACATCCGATCGAATGACTATCCCTTCGGATTGCCATTCGTCAATCAGTCAACTCTTCACCGTTTAACGCGCCGTTCATTCACTTATGCTATCGTTCTGTAATCAGGCTGACCTTCCAGCGCTCCCTTCAATCCAAGAGAGTGTTTATTTACTAAACACAATCTGTGAGTATAGTCGATCCCTTTTTGCTTTACGCACTTTTAGGTGTTACATACGTTACCTATTTAAATCACAATCGAGACAAAACGCAAACACTGTTTACACACTGACCGTTATTGCATGTTACGTGTTATTCGATGAATGCTTGTATGTTATGTTTACATAGTGATTGTTGCCTGACACCTTAGCAATGATAGTACTATAGTTTGGACTCAGCACCTATCATGGACGGGGGTTGTTAAGGGCTTTATTTCACGTGTCCCAGTGGGGATATGTGTTGCGCATTCTACAACTCGCAGTCATGTCTGTGCATATTTCATTGTCGATAACCAGTAGCTTCACTTTGCTACATGTTACATGCTGGTTATGCGTAAAACGATTTCGCTATCTATTATACTATTAAACTTGTATGCTCACCTTTACACTATGTGTATTGACCGCTATCTTAACGTATGTGACAGGTGTTTAGGATGACGTGCTTGCTTGCTATCTTTTGTGGAATCAAGATAGGATGGGTCTAGAAACAAACGAACAATTTAATATTTTGAGTTGTCGGAACAATGTTTTGTCTTGAGATATCTATGTCTGTAATAACTGCTTTATTTGGATAAGTTATGGTATGGGACATACTATTAAATTATCTGGTAAATTAGTTGTTATGGGTTTCTCCTGGACAATCTGTTTCGCTCAGTGTTGCGCCCCGATGTTTCCGCCATCGGTTGGGGTGTGACAGATTGTTATCAGAGCCATAACTATAGGGAATTAGGCAAGACTCGACCTAGTCCGCGTCGATGTCTTAGAAACGACCTAGTCTATAGTCTAAGTACCAACAGACCGCCTTGTGCGAACCCGGTAGGGGTTCCGCACGAGCTTAATTCTGTTATTCGATCGACTCGCAATCATGCTATACTATCACACTGCCTTTCCTAAGGTAGCTGCACTGCACTATTTTCACAAATGAACGAATGATTAGATTGAGACTAGGTGTAAAAACCGCAAACTCTTGATCAGATTGCTTGTTCGACCCGCATTTTTACTATAAACAAGAGAATTTGCGTTGAATCAGGAGTGAAATCCGCACTTCGACGCAGTTTTCTCCCTCAATCTCGTGATCCTATCACACAAACAGGGAAGTAGTCGCAAAGTTAGGGGTGAAACCCGAATCTTGATGACTCGTTCCGTTCTCTATTTTGGCTTTACAAAACTCTCACCAAAGTCTCGATGGGTTCCAACGACTCGAGTTGCGTGAATAACTAAAAGGATGCATGCCATTTACCATGTGCCGGTGATAGAGCACAGTCCATTAGGCCAAAACGCGTACTTGAAGAACTTGAGAATAGTCGAATCACTTTGGGTTGTCGATGTCTATCAAGCTGAGACAATCTATTTTCGATTTCAAGCTCGCAATCGCTGATTTTTATGTGTTTTGATCCTGAGCTCGCAACCGCTGACTCTGTAATTTTTGTGATTTATCGTTTTTATGTGAACCTTTGTGTGTTTTATGTGGTTTTATGTGATTATGTGTTCCTGTTGATGCATATTGTGTGGACACGGATCGTTCCGGGATCGTTCCAGTTCGACTCGGCTATGAAGTGAAGGTCGAAGTCAAGATATCCTCCTATCTTGACTCGTTACGTTGTTTACTCTGTAATGTATGATGTAAATGCAACTGCGTGTGTGCAATATGCATATTAGTGTGTTAACTGTTAAGTTGTTTGCTGTTGACAAAGTTCCCCATGGCAAAGTTCACCATGATGAAGTTTAGAGTTCCCCATGATGAAGTTTAAAGTTCCCCATGATGAAGTTTAAAGTTCCCCATGATGAAGTTTAAAGTTCCCCATGATGAAGTTTAAAGTTCACCATGATAAAGTTTAAAGTTCCCCATGATGAAGTTTAAAGTTCCCCATGACGAAGTTCAAAGTTCACCATGATGAAGTTTAAAGTTCCCCATGACGAAGTTCAAAGTCCACCATGATGTAAGAGTGACGACGATCCCAATCTTCGTCAACTTAGGAACTTCGTCGCACAACTTCGTCCACTGCAGATACTTTGTCAAACATGCAGTATATAAGCAGCAGAACAGAACAGATCAGAGAGACAAGTCTGAATAGATTTGAGAGAACACACTGTAAAACACACACACACACACTGAGAGTTTACAGAGACCATTTTAAACACCGCATTGTAACTGTCATACGTATTAATGCATTTGAGTGTTAATCGTTGAATTGTGTTTGTCGTTTTCGTGTTCTAACTTGGTTTAACTTACCCGTTTGGATTTCGAACTCTCAGGTTCGTCGGAAAACAGGGAAGAGGTTTGACTCGATCCTCCGGGTGGACCTACAATTGGTATCAGAGCATTGGCTCGATTCCTTGTTAAAACCAAGTTGTTTTTCTTGTGTTTTGAAAGATTTTCTTGCATTTTTCTGAAAATATATTTGTGTTCTTAAGCTTTGAAAATCATATTTTCTGGAAAAAGGTTATAAAATATGTGAAAAACTTGTTGATTTGCTATTTGTTTCTATAAAAACTTTGTTAAAATTCATCTATACATGCTTAGAAAAGGTTTTTATTAAACTCTTGTGCAAAAGTTTGTGTTCAGAAATTTTCCGGCATCGGAAAACTCATAAGTTTCACCGGAAACTTCATCGAGTTCATCAGATCTTCAACGAGTTCATATTGTTCTTCAAATATAATGTGATTTTGATCTTGTTTGAATTATTATTGGAGTGTGGTTAATTATTATATGTTTGTTTGACAAAGTTGTCAATAAGAATGATGGTATGTTGAAAAATGGGTCTGAAGGTAAAGTAAGTTTGACAAATTGGCCACTTGAAAGCTTTGTGTCAGAAGATAATATCTAATTGGGTTTCTCAAATATCTTAGCTGTCTGGTCACATTTGTCAACGAAGCTCCCATCGATGAACCTTCTAATCTTCGTCAAAATTTGACAGCGATGAACTCCCTAATCTTCGTCATAGTTATCTTTGACGAACCTCCTATTTTTCGTCAAACTTGTCATCAACGAACAAACTATCCTTCGTCATAGTTGCTTTTGACGAAGAATCACATACTTCGTCGATATCACTTGTCAATTTTTAATAGAAGCATTAAAAATCAATATAAATTGTTTGCTTTAAGTGTTTTAAGCAGTTATTATTGTTCATACAGTTGAAATGAATAGAAACATTTTTCCTCGAGTGACAAATGTAAATCCTTTTGGATTTGTACCAGAACAACCCTCCTCAAGTGTTTAAAATCTGTATAGTCAGGTTTTCCGAGTGCCTGGTTTCCTAAACACAATCTCAACCTCAATTCGATCCCAATGCCTATTTGATTAAACTACAAGTTGCTACGCCAGAACCTAAATTCGATGCAAGTGCCTGGTTTCCTAAACCACAGGATGCTACTCCTCAACCCCGATTAGATCCAAGTACCTACTTCGGTATTCCACCAACGGCATCTCAACCCTAATTCGATCCAAGTGCCTGGTTTCCAAAACCATAGGTTGCTACTCCACTTCAACCTCTATTTGTTACACCTCAAGCCCAACCTCAAAAAGGCAACCAAAATCCTTTCAGAAATCAAACAAGTACATCCACGTCCAACTCAAATCAAACTAATGAAGGGTGTGACTGGTCAGTACAATGTGGAGGTGGAGATCAAGGAGGAACTGCGTTTTATGCTAAAATTGTCAAGAATGTTAATGATGGTGAATCTTCAGGAAATGATGACAGTTCGGGATATAGTGGCAGTACTAATGAAGATGGCTCAGGTGTGAGTAATTACAGTTCAGAATCAGACGTGAAGGAGGGAATAGATTCTGAAGCTGATAGTTTGTCGAATGATGCTAAGGAGATGAAATGTCAAAAATCTGACTTGATCAAGAAAGCTGCTGCTGCATCGAATGACATGGAGAAGTTCTTATCGGAAGATGGATCCTTCTCTTGCCAGAATGATACTACGAATAATGTCTCAGTTTCTACAAGTCAGGTAAAATCTGAAACTCCTAGCATATGTAGTGATTGTGCTGATATGAAACATGAATGTGCTAAATTAAAACTTGAATCTGAAACGGTTCATGGTCACAACCAGAGTTTAGTAATTGAACTATCAAAATGCAAAGAGGCAAACATGGCCTTGGCTCGCAATGAAAAGGATTTCAAATCAGTCATTGAAACTTTAAAGAAAAGTGTTTCCGAATTGTCTAAAACTCTTCTTAATAAACAAACTGGTATTAATAACTACATTGATATTATTGAGGAAACAAAGAAGGAGCTAGCAATGGCTAAATGTGAGTATGAAGCGATCAAGCTCAAATTGGATAGTTATTCTAACTCCCGATATGTGCTTGATCACATCAATGAAGTTCAACAACTGAAAGGAAACGTGAAAGGCGTTGGGTATAAGTCGTGTCCACCTCCTTTGAGACACAACTATACCAAGATGCCCGATGAGGAGGAAATGCCTCGGTTTGAACCAAGTGTACCTCTTGATTATAAGGAAGTAACTACAGGGTTAGGGTTCAAATCGGACAGTTATTCGGAGGGCTCATCTGAAAGTTCGGGAAAGTTATCTGTCAATACGAAACAAAGTCCTCCGACAGTTGAGGACTATGATTCATCAGATGATGAACCAGATATGAGTGATGAGGATAAATCTCTTAAAAAGAACAAGGGAGTAGAAGTTCCCATTGAGAATCATATTCTGTGTGATCCTCCTACTCCTGTTGTGCAGTATGCTGCTAGACAAGAGATAGATCCTATCGCTGAGACAGAGTCTACTGTTAAAAGTGATAACGTGTTGTACACTTTAGTCGGTGATGACAAAATTTATTCAAACACAGCTTTTCCAATTAAAAACGTCAATCAATCTTTGATTGATAAAGTGTTTGAAGATACTACCAGTAAGTTTTTGGAAAAGGGGATCCCGAGAGTTTCAGTAACTCAGTGTGATCCGATTCCAAAAGCTGAAGTTAGAAGAAAATTTGGAAATCAAAAATCACCAACGAAGCAACAACCTATCGCTTTTAAGGGTAAACAACAACAACAATGAGCTCAAAATTCTAAAGGTTCACAATCGAAGGTTGAGACAAAAGGAGCTCGTTTCAAGAAGAAAAACAATGATGTTAAATTTGTAGCATCCAAGGGTACTGACAAGGTGGAGACTTTTGAAAATAAATCAAACACCGATTTTGTTCAAAAAGTCAGAATTGTAAGGCGTAACGCTCAAAACAATTACACCCAACACACAAATGGGTGTGATGAAGGAACGAGTACCTCTGGGTCTACAGGTTTAACATGTGAAAGTCAAACCGGATCTCCCAAGTTTGTTGAGAGGTGATCGTGTTTCAAATGCGGGGAGTTTGGGTATATTATCAAAAACTGCACAAATTCTCCGAAAGCAAATTTTGTTGAGAGAGCCCCTCTGGAAAAAGATCACCAAAAATGTCGTTCAGTTTCACCAAAACATGATAAACGAACTGTTAAAGAACAGGAAACAAAACAACGACGTAAAAATGTGAAGGTGATCGAAAAGGCTGTAAAAACGGAAGTAAAATCTGTTAAAAGGAAACCTAGTTTGTCACAACCTTTAAAACCAGAAATTGTAAATAATACACAATCTGGTAAACGGAAACAAGCTTGGAAACCTAAAACGGATAAAGTTTTAGGGGGAGCATCACCAGTTCCAAATCATCGCGAAGTTGAGATAACTTTCGTCGATGAACATGGATAACCCAGGACCATGAAGGCTTGGGTCCCCCTCTCCATCTAATCTCTGAATGAGTGTGCAGGATGTTCCAGGAGGAACTATTGATAGTCTTAGGATTGTTCATAGTGAAGCATCAATGCACAAGATTGGCGACATGCGGCTCTGAAACATCATCATATCTAGGAGTTGTTGCCTTTGATGGAGAGAGAAAAAGAAAAGAAGAATGATGATGAAATAAATTGAAAGCTTCGACAAAATGGAAATCATACCAAAGTTTGATTGTTAAAGGCTTTGATCGGGTCCCGGGATAGATTCAATCAAAATGTACGCACCTACAGCACGTCTGAAGTTCAAAATCAACAAGATGAACGTGGAGTGTACATTTCTCCATGGTGTGACTAAAGAAAATGTGTTTGCTGAATAAACCAACCGGGTGTGCAGATGTCTTGGCATGGATTGAACAACTGCACACTACTTCTCAAAGAGAAAGACAAAGACCTTCGCTGGTGCAATGTGGAAGACCAGCCGGACCCGAAGGTTTATGATCTTGTTGCTGTGAAGAGATTTCTTAGTAGCTACAAAATCGACTTTGAAATCCACACCGGGTGGATATCCAGTTTGGGAGAGCACTCAGATTTCTTGCAATGCACGAAGCAGTTGCAGGATACGGTTTTGCATTTCTAATCTCTCTTATACTTGTCGATATTTAAGCTGCTTTATGAATTATTATCATCTCGTATAGCACTCTTTGGCTAGATACGTTGATCTCAAATATCACCTTACACATGATTGTTTCAATATGAAACTCGTCAATGTTATCATGGTCCGCACCGAGTACCAACATGCCAACTCATTTTTCCAAAATTCGATAAAATCATTTCTGATTAAAATTAATTTTGGTAAACGGCATTGAGGTAAAACATGAGTTAACCGACATCGGGAAATCGTTTTTGTAAATATTTTTCTTTAGAAAATCCAAAAAGATGTCTTTTAAAAGTTTAAATTTACTTTTTGAATTTTAGGGGGAGTAAATCCAAATCCAAATCCAAAAAATTCAAAAACGATGCAAAACGCCAAAAAGGGCAAAAACAATAGAAAACAAAAATGAGTTTCCTAGCGAGCAAAAGAGAAAATGATAGTACATCAGTGGTCTGTTGAAACCTCTTTAAACTAAACTTAAAATGAAAAACGATAAGCAGCTCTATATAAGATGTATCGGTAGGCTCACAATCACCTTAAAGTGTGCAGGGTGATATAAACTTAAATCGACTGAAGACCAGGTGGGAACCGCTCATTGGCATATGGTCTTAGTACCGAAATTTCATTTGAGAGATTGCCGAGGTTCTGAGATATGCGGTCTTTATGCTGTGTTATCATCCGGGTATCATGGTTGTATCTTTTACCGAAATATAACGAAGACGAAGTCTAGATCTTCCATGATACTATGCATACGTGTACATATTGTATACGACCTCAATAAGTGATCATCAATCACATGTCCAAAAAAATAAGTGATAATATATCACAGCTTTCTTGCGGGAGTCAAGTTCGTCTCTTTGCTGTACGTTAGTACTGACCTGTTCACGGACTTGCTCCTGTGCCCTCATGCATCTGAAAATCAAGTTCCTCATCAATAAGTGATTCTATTACATAGGGCTTGCTTTCAATAAAAAATAAGTGAGTATCTCACATTTTCATATATGTCAAAACAAATGATAAATGGTATACTCACCAGTAAGATGAACTCTCGTGCATACCTCGATACGGGAATGTGTCGTGTGTGGATGAACACCAGTCGGTAAGTATAAATCATACACTAATCGTATCCCCTCGCCATGATTACATATGATAAGTTGAGCTTACATGGACAACTATACCGATAATCGTTATAGGATGTTTATCTAAATGTTAACTAATTGAACAACAAGAGCATTTTGGCGTGACCATACACTGATATGATTCTCTTACCCTCGAAACTCGTAAAAAGAATGTTTGTAAATATTTATTTACATTTCTTTGTTTCTGCATCGCTGTATATATTTATTTATTGCTTTCCGTCTTTACATTTGAAGTATTAAAAAAATACCAAAAAGATTTTGGGTGTGTTTTAATATAAACTTTATAAAAGCCAAAAATATTTTGCTTCTAGTTTATTTTTGATTGACTGATGTTGGACCTCGAGTCTATCCAACCCCAAAATCCTGATTTTAAGCCGGAAAACAATTGCATCTTCATAAACGGTCGAAGTTAATGAGTTTTGAAAGTTAAAAGATTAAAATTGATCATTTTTTTAAACTTTCAAACTATTATCTGTCGGTGTTTGATTGAGAGTTGGTCTCATATGTGTCGTTTGTTTAATTTGTCTATATTCCAAGCGGTTGTTCTTATTACGTGTTTAGCTCTGTTGCATGTGCAGATGGTGCATTCTAACCAGCTAAAAACAAAGAGAACATGTCAGATGACAAACCGTAAAGTGAAGACATATCATTGATGCAATCAGAAGATCATGATGATCGAGTTGCAGCTGACCACTCATCAACACCAAAAGGATCAAAAGTATTTGTGATAAAAAGATTCGCGAGCGTCATTCAAGGGAGAGTTTGTTGATACACTCCCTGTTTGCGACACATGAAGACTTTGAAGATCCTACGACAAGAATAAATGAACCATCACGAGATGGAGAACGAAACGAGTAGAAGAACGAGCAACGTCCAAGGGGGAGTTTGTTGATACACTTCCTATTTGTGATGTGTTCGAAACGATCAGCGTCCAAGGGGGAGTTTGTTGATGCATATTGTGTGGACACGGATCGTTCCGGGAACGTTCCAGTTCGACTCGGCTACGAAGTGAAGGCCGAAGTCAAGATATCCTCCTATCTTGACTCGGTACGTTGTTTACTTTGTAATGTACGATGTAAATGCAACTGCGTGTGTGAAGTATGCATATTAGTGTGTTAACTATTAAGTTGTTTGCTATTGACAAAGTTCCCCATGGCAAAGTTCACCATGATGAAGTTTAAAGTTCACCATGATGAAGTTTGAAGTTCCCCATGATGAAGTTTAAAGTTCATCATGATGAAGTTTAAAGTTCCCCATGATGAAGTTTAAAGTTCCCCATTACGAAGTTCAAAGTTCACCATGATGAAGTTTAAAGTTCCCCATGATGAAGTTCAAAGTTCACCATGATGTAAGAGTGACGAAGATCCCAATCTTCGTCAACTTAGGAACTTCGTCGCACAACTTCGTCCACTGCAGATACTTCGTCAAACATGCAGTATATAAGCAGCAGAACAGAACATATTAGAGAGACAAGTCTGAATAGATTTGAGAGAACACACTTTAAAACACACACACACACTAAGAGTTTACAGAGACCATTTGTAAACACCGCATTGTAACGGTCATACGTATTAATGCATTTGAGTGTTAATCGTTGAACCGTGTTTGTCGTTTTCGTGTTCTAACTTGGTTTAACTTACCCGTTTGGATTCCGCACTCTCGGGAAGTGGTTTGACTCGATCCTCCGGGTGGACCTACAGTTCCGATTTTGGTGACTTATACGCTTTTTGATGTTCGCTTTAATCAACACACACAACTCGCACTGCCCAGCTATCTCAAACCGCTAACAAATCGCCGCTACTTTGTGGATAATCGCATGCTATGTTACTCGCTTATGCCATGCTACTCGCTGTGTACTTGCTAATCGCAATCGCTATTCTCGAACGCGCGAACCTTGAATGATAGGTGAATACGTGCAATATATGTAGGTGAACATGTTCAAAATATAGTGTGACCTCGTGGTTGCAGTATTCTATGTGCCTTATGTGCTAATGTGCTTCTGTGCTTATATGTTACATGCTTATTGTAGGTCCCTATCCCGTATGGATCGTAACAAAACTGACAATCTACCAAGGGTGCGGAATCCCCTTGATAAACCAAATAAACAGAAACAAGAACACCAGACGATTTACCAACCGATCTTCTATGATTATCCAACGAAAACGTTTACAATCACTCAAGATCTTCACGAACTCACAGCCAATAATCTGTGTATTCGAACTCTCTCTCAATTGCCTAAAAGTCTCCAAAAGTCTAACAAAAGTCTAACCCTAAAACTCTAGCTTAAGGTTGTTTATATACACACAACCATACAAGTCGAACTGGGCCAAGCCCATACGAATTCTAGATACAATCTGGGCTAAACTAGATGGACTTTAACTAGAACTTGAACTTGGATGATTCAGGCTTTAACAAACTCGAATTCCATTCAGTCTTCATAAGTCTTCGCGGCCCAAACACGTGTTCAATATCCAAAGACCAAACCAACGCTGTTGTCACATAACATGCACCAACAAACTCCCCCTTGACAATAGCTTGCAAAGGAAACTTTAGTCTTCAGAATCTCACAGTCTTTGGTCTTTGGATAGCGTCAGCTTCAACATGAACTCTGTCAGCAACAGACTCCCCCTAAGCTGATGTATCCAATCACCAAATCTTCCAAGTTATGATTCAGCATTCCAAATAAGTCTTCACAGCATCCATTCTGCATTGTAGAAGGAGAACTCTACCTAGCAGCAACAAACTCCTCATCTCTTCACAGCAACTCTTTATCAACAAACTGCTTCAATCTGTATACTATAAAACAAACATCTCGAGAAACCATAAGAATTTTTCAACATAGTTAAAGAATTTTTATTATTCAAGAGCTAGTTAAACTGTATAAGATTAAGCATTTTCAAGTTAAGCACCAACACGCAACAAATTGTTCAACAAACACCTTATAACCTGCATCATTTCAAAATTTTGAACCCACTTACTAACACCGTCTCCCCCTATCAGTAACAATTCCTCCACGAATAACAGTTTTCCGTACATTAAGAATTTTAAACAGAAAAAGACACTATTTTTGAATTTTTGTATTTTCTGAAAACAAATAAATACGAAAAGCAATAAACACTCTATTTTTGTGAGAATCACAGGTAAGAAGATCATATCAGCAAAATCAACCTGTTTCACACAATTAGATAATTCATTATGTAATTTTTCGTGAAAAGCAGTTCAAGACGATTACCAGTATGTTTGTCCCCTTAAACAAATGCATGAACATTTCAAGTACCATTACCGTATGATACGTTAAGGTAATTTTATATCTGATATACTAGTGTGTCCCACTTCAGGATATACCCCCACGATCAAGGTATGCACAAAGATTCATCGTAGTAGGTGAGTATACTGATGTCATCCTTTAAGATATCCTGACAATGGCTAGGTCTGCATATAATCTGTTTTATCATGTTTTAATTGCTTAACAATGAACACCCAAATAAATACTAATCAAATCCTGGAAATATAAACAACACACTCTATCATGCAAGTATCTTCCCTACCACATATTTCACAAGTCCAATCCAGATTTCTGAAATCTTAACTGGGAATAGGTTGAGAAGAGAACAGAATAGATCTTTAGCAGAGATGGTATAATACACAGATCAAATGAGTTTTTCTCAATTTGATATAGGTTTCTTGGGTTTCTTTTGGGCACTTGAGGGCCTCTTTCGGGTGTATTAGATCTATAGCGCGACAACGTACAGCTAGGTCAGCATGTATCTGGATGCAGCAAAAGCTGTCGTTGCCTAGCACCTCCAGGTCAGCATATATCTGGATGCACCAGAGGAGGTACACGACTTTTTTCAGAGAAGATTTCAGAATCAGACCAAAATTGTGTGTATCGGGACACATACAGACATTCAAATAGAAATGTGCTAATTCCAAGTGACTTTCTTTCCTGGGGTTATGTACAATTTTAGTTCTGAACAGAATGACAGCCATGATATCCCCAGATGAAATAACAGTATAAAGACCCAAAACTTCAGATTTTGGCAATCTATCAACGCAAGAATTAAGGTCATTAAACCATACACCACTAATGTGTTACCCACTCATACTCAGTGCATTTAGGTTTATATCACATTGGTAAGTTGATTATTTCATGCTTTTTGCCTACTGGTACATCATATGATGAAGCTGCTATCACACTTAAGCAATTTAATTCAGTTTCAGTGTGACAGTTTAACTTGCTGATGTACTATCATTTCTTCTTTTTCACATAGTGATAACTCATTTTTGATTTTCTATTTTTTTTATGTTTTTAATTTTCAATGTTTTTGTATTTTTGATTTTTAAGAAAAGCAGTAAACTATTTACAAAATTCTTATGAAAAACCAGTTATTCAGGATTCCTCATCCCATTGAGTTCGACTAAATGTTCAAAGCGAGCTCGATCAAAAGCTTTAGTGTAAAGATCAGCAAGGTTATCTAGTGTGTCGACTCAGCACTTTGAACTTCAATTTAAATCAATCAATATAAATATATATCCACAATCTCACATCCCCCTTCATGTGCCTAGAGCAGCCATTATCAACATAGGTTGATAATCCTCCTTAGCAGCTCCTGCACACACCAACTAAGAAATTAGTTAGATTGGGGGACCCAAGCCTTAATGGTCTTGGGTCGTCCAAATTCACCAACCACTGGAACATCCATCCAATATCCATTACTCCTAACTGGAGTCTTAGATCTCAGACCTGTTGATGGAATTTGATTTTGATTTCCACTAGGTCTTTGGTCCTGAGGGTTCCTATATGTGTTTGGACTATTTGACCTTTGAAAATTTTGATTTTGATATCTTGAATTTTGATTCCAAGAAGCATTATTGTTGTAATTTCTAAAGCCATTGTTATAAAAAGTTCGACCACCATCATTTTGGTATCGATTTTGATATTGACCTTGACTTCTGAAATTACTTGTATTTCCATTAAAATTGTTCATTCTAGGTGAACTGCTTCTAGGTCTCTCAAATCTGCCTGGTGGAGATTTAGGCTGAAATCTTGGTTGATTTCTTTGAAAACGAGGAACTTGTGGAGTTCCTTTTTCAGCCTTATCTTCACCAACTGCAACACCCTGTTGTTGCTTTGGAGCAGATTTCTTTGGAGAATTTGAGACTTTCTCCTCATTATCACCTTGCTTCTCAGGTGATTTCCCTCTTTGTTTCTCACTAACTTGTGCTTCAACCTTTTTGTTAGGACAGCAGCTCGCTACATGTCCCTTTGTGTGACATTTGAAGCATGATCTCTTTTTCGAAGACTTCTCAGCTGAAGCCTTTGAACTAGATTCTGGTGTTGATGATGATGCCTTAGAAGGATTTGGTTCAGTTTGCTCAGTTTCAAGATTTTCTATGTTCTTATTTTTTGCAAACTTTAAATTTGATTCGTTTTCAATAACAGCTGTTTCGTTTTTCATGTCACTTCCTTGAACAAAATTAACCTTTTTAACAAAAATTGGATTTTTATTCGTAGGATTTGAGTTTTTCTTTTTCAAAACAGGTCTGCTGTTATTTTCCTTCTTAGCATCATTATCTTCAGACACATCACCTTGACTAGATGTGAAACTACTTGGTGATGTTGACAGAAAGTCTGTGAACTCATCTTCATCAGGTAAGAAAGAATAGTCATGACTAAGAGGAGGTGGGACTTCATTAAATCCCTTGAATCCCACACTGGTCTTGTCATTACTCTTCTTTAACCCACCCATCATGTGTTTCATAACAAAAGTAGAATCCCTGAATTGACCTAATTTCTTTTCAAGTTCAACAATTTTGAGTTGTGCATCTGACAACTCTTTGCATTTTTCAGAAATCTCTTTTGTTTTCTCAGCCATCATGTCATGAGCTAAGTCTATGACTTGAAGTTTTTCGTTTAGTTTGCTGGTTAAAACTTCAATTTCAGCCTCATAGCCTTTTATCTTTTTCAAATATGATGACTCGTTTCTTTTAGCAAAGAAATTTGATTCTTTTACGTTAGATATTTCGCTCACCAGACTTTTGTTTTGAGTTGACAACCTGTCAACTTCACCTTGTAATTCACGACACTTTAAACAAACAGAAGTAGCAGAGTTACTTACCTCTCCTGTCGATTTGTCTGAGTTGGCCATAAGAGCAGCAAGTTGAGCTTCCATTCTTTTGATAATTTCATCTTTCGCTTCATCTTCCCTTTCATGCTCAGACTTTGGCTTTTCTTTTTCAGCATCTGTTGTCTGATCAGCCTTATCTATCTCAGCTTCACTTTTCTTCTCAACCTTAGCATCCACTTTTGCTTCAGCATTCTCCACTTGAGCTTCAGCATCACTCACAGTAGTTTCAGCCTCATCAACTTGCACTATCTCTGCCACGAATGCCTGAGTGGCACTCTCATTATCTTCCAGGTGAACACTACAATCATTTGAACCTTCTCGTGCTGTAGAGATCGCAGCTTTATTCCTTTTGACATCTTCATTTCCTTGATACTTCTTTTCTAATGCATCCCACATATCCTTTGAATTTGTGTACTTCGTAAAGGTATGCTTGATGCCGTCAGGTAAGGACATTTTGATTGCAGCCAAGGCTCTTTTTTCAGCCTCATACCTCTTTTTATCATTCTCTTGCATGTTCACATAGTCTGTTCTACGTGGTCTGCCCTCAACATCGTGTGTTGGTAACGTGTATCCATCTACCATACAATACCACATTCTGGTATCTTCACTCTTCACAACCAATTCAAACTCCTCCTTCCAGATAGCATATTCTTTAACGTTTTTCAGCTTTGGCCAATGTTTAACAGTCTCACTAACATTGTCCATTTTAACCATCTTTAAACACGTTTTTATCGTAACCGTACTGATAAAACAGTACAAAAAAAATTTCGCTAGCTCAGACCCTTTGCAACACACACGAACCAGCTTCCGAACCGCACGTCAAAAACCTGTCAAATCTTTACCACAAACTAAACAAACCCTTTTTTTTATTTTTATAAATAGAATATATATTATATATGTTTTTTTTTTTATTTAGTAAAACTTATTATTATTATTATTATTATTATTATTTATTATAAAAACCAAATGATTGTATAATGATTGTGGAATGATTATTTATATTATAAATATTAATATTATTATATTAATAGAGTATACTAAACGTCAATATCAAATTACGTGTCTGATTGTCTTCTTCTTCGTTTAACAGTCACCGAAACCAAACCCAATTTCAAAGTGAACAGCCGTCTGTCTTCTTCTTCGTTACTCAATGGCAGAATGATGATGACAATCTTGATGTATATTCACCGGAGATGATTGATGCCGGAGATGATAGACGCGTTGTATTGACAGAGAATGGAGGTGACAACGGTGAAGAGGTGATCGGAGAACTCAAACTTTGAGTTGCAGGTTTAATGGTGGTGGTCGCCGGAAGTGATCAGCAGTCGACGGTGACGTTGACTACCGGTGGTGATGAAGATGATGTTGGTTATGGAGGTTGGACGATGATGAGGGTGGTGTTCGACGGTAAGCGGCGATGAAGTAGGAGATACTGAACGATTGATGAACGCTGAACGAGATGATGATGGTGTACGGTGTCGGAGGTGAGTGATCGGAGGTATGGTGGAGTCGGAACTGTGGATGCGGTTGCGAGTCGGAACCGAGGTTGCGACTCGAGACTGCCCGGGAAGAAGATGACTCGAGACCAGACTGTGACTCGAGACTATAACGGTTGCGACTCGAGATGAATGACTCGAAACTGAAACCTTTGCGACTCGAGACTATTTAAGTTGAAGACTCGAGATCACGGTTGCGACTCGGAACTGTGGAGTCGAGACTGGATGAAGATGTGAGTCGAGACCAGTGAAATTGATGAATCGAGACCTCAAACACTCGTTGCGACTCGAGACGGCAGAAAATGATGACTCGAGACCGCTGTGGAGTCGTAACCGGTGATGAGAAGACTTCTAGAAACCCTTGCAACTAACTGTTCCAACTTTCCAAAGAAAAACCCACGTGCAGTTGATTCAATTTTCCCAAAATTAAGGATTTTTCAATCTTTTCCACCAAGGAAACCTATTGAAAATCGATTTATTTTGAGAACTTTCCAACAATAACTTCTAAACTTTCGAAAACAATAAACCACAACCACTAAAACAGATCAAACCAATGAAATTCGAACTGTTCTTCCTTGTTCTTGCTATTCTTCACGAAATTTTTTTTTTTTTTTTTAAAAGAGACACCAAAATTCTTCAATCGAAAAATAACTTGAATCCTGTCGATCAGTCTTGAACCACGCACAAGAGCAAAAGCTCTGATACCAATTGTAGGTCCCTATCCCGTATGGATCGTAACAAAACTGACAATCTACCAAGGGTGCGGAATCCCCTTGATAAACCAAATAAACAGAAACAAGAACACCAGACGATTTACCAACCGATCTTCTATGATTATCCAACGAAAACGTTTACAATCACTCAAGATCTTCACGAACTCACAGCCAATAATCTGTGTATTCGAACTCTCTCTCAATTGCCTAAAAGTCTCCAAAAGTCTAACAAAAGTCTAACCCTAAAACTCTAGCTTAAGGTTGTTTATATACACACAACCATACAAGTCGAACTGGGCCAAGCCCATACGAATTCTAGATACAATCTGGGCTAAACTAGATGGACTTTAACTAGAACTTGAACTTGGATGATTCAGGCTTTAACAAACTCGAATTCCATTCAGTCTTCATAAGTCTTCGCGGCCCAAACACGTGTTCAATATCCAAAGACCAAACCAACGCTGTTGTCACATAACATGCACCAACACTTATGTGTGTTATGTGTCTATGTGCCTATGTGTTTGGATGTGTTCCTAAGCTTTACTTAGTAGTTGTGTGAGGTGAGATTCGATTATATCGTGTTTGAAGTCCTATGGCGATGTCTGTTGCAGACAATGTCGTCATTTGGATCGTTTCACTCCCGCACCGCTCACCGCAATCACGAAGACAAACGCATTGCTGCCCTCGTCGCTAAGCAAATGGCGAAAGTTATCCCCCAGATCGTCAGTGAGCTGAACGAAAATGCCAGTAATTCCTCTAAGGAATCAAGGACTGACTTGCCTAAGGGTACCTTCAGCTTCAAGCAGTTTAAGGTCTGCGGCCCAAAAGACTTTACGGGCGAAGACGGACCTACCGCAATGTTTCAATGGTTCGATTTGATCGAGGTCACGCTCCGTCAGAGCGGATGTTCGGAATACCTACGAACTGTCAACGCTACCGACATCTCTGGAGTGGTGGACGGCCTAAAGGAACAAACGTGGGAATGATGCAGCCTTTGGGCTCACTTGGGAGGAGCTGAAAGACCTCATGATGAAGGAATTTTGCCCACCTCATGAGCTTCAAAAGTTGGAGAATAAGTTCTGGCATATCAAGCAAGACGGTGGCGATAACGCCGGTCTTACTGTGCGCTTCAAACAACTGAGTATCATCTGTCCGAGTTAGGTGGCAACACCTGACATGACGATCAAGAAGTACATCCGAGCTCTACCGGATTGTGTTACTGATTTCATGCAAGCCGTGAAGAGAACAACAATTGAAGAAACCGACCTACTCGCCGCTGAGAAAAATGACAAGCGAGTTCTCGCTGGGTACTTCAAGAACACTCCAAAGAGCCTTCATCAAGCAACCGCCGCTCCCACCGCTGAAACCGCCACCGCACCGCAAGCTTCAAAGTCCTCCCGCCGCAAGAGAAAGAACAACAACAACAACAGTAGCAAGAATTGTGCTGTCACAGCTGCCGCTCCGCTCCAAGCAGTACTTGCTCAACCGGAATCCTAAAATCGCCAAGTAGCGGCACCGGTGACCTATGCACCTGTGACAACTGTCAAAATTCCAGGTATCCGTATAACTATTAAACCATAATTAGTGCTTAATGACGTATTGAAATACAATTTGATTACTGCTTTATACTTACATGTGCATCACATATTGCAAATGATATATCATTGTTGCATGAGAACTTATTTGATTCAAATGATGTACGAAACACAGTTAGCACAATTATCAGACAAATCAGGAAAATGCTGACGGAGTTCAGTACATAGACAGACAATGTGTTGAGACACATAATGGGCCAGAAACCAAGTAAGACACTAGTATAGTGTGTAAGAAAATAAGGATCACAAAACTGCCTTCCTAGTGATAGTTTAAGTGCCGGAAAGTGCCTAAAACTCACATAAACTACAGAATTCTGCAGAAAATAAGCAAATTCAGCATTTAAACACTCTTATATCATGTAGAAATATGGTTAAATGGTCCTGAATGCTTTCCTAAGTGTCAGGAATCAAAAGTGTCACAAAAGGGCACATAAAGCACACTAAACTGCATAGTTTAGCACCTTAACGAACCGGTAACCAACCGAACAACCGGACACTACCCGAAACACCAAATTTTCACTAGAAGCACTGTTTTAACATTACCAAGCTAGTTATGGTCCCCGAACATCATAACACACTGTATAAATACCTAGTAACTAAACATCTAACTACATACTTACATTCCAACTAATAACTAACTTAATGGTTTAAACCTAGTCTACTACCCCCCCCCCCCCCACCTAGTGGACGACCCAAGGGCCCCATTCTTGATTTTCTTTTGTCATAATAATGGATTGTGTTGGCCTTTTTAGAACATATGAACCATGAGTTAAACACATGAAATGGATTTATAAATTAACCTTAAGCACATAAGTCTCATATCTTTCACAAACACTTCACACACTCTTCTATCTTCCTCTTGCTTTGCTCTCGGTCGAAACCCAACAACAATACCACCACCATCATCACTAATTCCTCGTACATTCTACATATAAACCAAGGTGCTAAAAGGCATACAAAGTAGCTAGGAGCTTGTAGAAGTTGAAAGACCTTCTCTATTTGCTTTTATCCACTTTATTTCTTCTCTTGATCATCCCTAGCCTTGAGCTAGTGGTAAGAACACTAATCCTTCCATTTTACATCTTATATAAGTGGTTAAAGAATGATACATGATGATTAACTTGAAGAACACTAAGAATCAAGAGAATGAAACTTGAACATAAGCTTAAATCATGAAGAAACCATGTTGTTTATGTGTTGATTTACTTGTTGATTGTTGTTTACTTGTGTAAATGATGTAGATCATCATGTGATCTTGCTATATCATGATTAAAAACATAATCTAGCAAGATGAGATGATGAAAGTGTTAAAGATTAATGGATTATCCTCACAAAAGTCATGAACTTGAATGAATAAATTGTTTTCTTGCTAAGTGATGAACAAAGTAAGTTTAAAGTCTTGTAAATCTAAAGATTTCAAGAATGATTTTTCAAGAAACCAAGTTAAAAATACAAGGTTTACTTAATCTTGGTTCTTAAATAAACAAATCTCATTTTTGGTGATTAAACAAGTGTAGAAACACTTATGTAACAAGAGAAATCCAAGAAGAAACATTTTTAGAAAATATGCTTACAAGTTGTAAAGATCTAAATTCTTTAAAAATGATGTTTTTAAAGAATCAACCACACTTTAAAGGGTAACAAGACATACTAAATACACTAGTAAGTTACTACAAATTTTTATAAATTTTCAAGTTCATGAAGTGGTAGTTTATGCTTGTTTTTGGCAAGATTGGTAAGTATAGATTATTTATTATTGATTGTTGATTGATTGTGTTGATTTACAAAAGAAAATGATATACCTTCAAGGTATGGAAACCTCAATTTTTAGGGGAAACAATGGTGATTTTTTTCTAAAAATTAAACACTTAGAAAAATATTTCTAAACAAATATTTACAAGTGTATTTCAAACCATGAATTTTTACATAAACTTTGCCATAATTTTTGTTACAAAAAATATAAATATTGGAGGTTGGTTTTTATAAATAAAAGTGGCTAAATATGTATTTAGGGAAAATATATATTTAAATGTCACCATGTGTGTGATTATTTGTATATTACTTGTATTAGTTATATTATTTTAGGACTTAAAATAATATAACTCATCAAATACCAAGACATTTCAATCCAAAATATTACCAAAATTTCAAGGAATAAATATACAAAGAGTACCTAAAATATTGGTGAAACCGAACAAAGGAATATAACTCACAAAAATATTCCGGAAAATTATTCACAAGTATATTTTGGTAAATAATATTTTGGACACCATGCGAATGAAAATATGATTTTTACAATTATTACAAAGTTATATCATATTTTCATCAAGAAGAAAATATATTATTTTTGGTGAATAAAAATATGTTTTCTTGGAATTAATAGAAGATATACTATTTTTGGAAGAAATATATATTTTCTCAAACAAACATGAAGTATATTATTTTTGGGAAGAAGAATATATATATATATATATATATATATATATTATAAGTTAGACTTGAAAATATATTATTTTTGAAGTTTACATAAAAATACAATTATTTTTGCCAAAAGAAAAATTATAAATAATTTTTCTAAGTAGTATTTCTTAAAATATATATTTTGGAAATATATATGGATTTTTATTAAGGATATTATTCCGGAAAAGTTAATATAACATTAAGTATAAGGATACTTAACGCTTACAAGGAAATACGTATTTTTGTACGCATAAATACACTCCGGAATACGACACCAATACATGGCAAAAATATACAAGTATAAGAATACAAATACAAATACACCCATCATTGGGAAAGAAATACATGTATAAATACTTGAAAGGTATCAATTTAAAATATATTCTTTTAACAATTATTCCAAAATATAATAAATATGATTTAAGTTAAAATATTTATTATTTTAACAAATAATTATATAACTTGGAATAATATTGAAGACACGAAGAAACGTAACTCAAAGACACTAATTAATACTAAGTCAAGGCACGACCCGCTCGTCTAATAGACCTTAGTACGTTGTAGGTAGTCGTGTACGGCAGGCGAAGCTTTGAGTTACGGTGCTTACGAAGAATGCAAGATAGTGAGTTCATGTTCCCCCTTTTCTTTTAACTGTTTTCAGTTTTATAACATCGGGGGTGAAGTACATGTTACAAACTGTTTATAAACGTTATTATTTGGTATGGTTAGCTAAGGAAGGGTACTACTAGATCATGTGAGTGGTGGGTATAACGCTTAAGACCATTAATCCTCGTTGCAGGACCGAGGGACATGAGTGATAGATCTATTTGGGTGTAGCGAGCCCCGCCCATGTTGGACCAGGGTTTGGCCCATGGGATGACTATGTCTTACAGTCGGAAGCCCGGTGCAAAGTCTGCTAGGTTTGAGCCTTCCTGCATCACATCACACATATTAATGGCCTTGCAAACCATTAATGATCTATTTTTCCTTGTTGCTTTCATACCAGAATTTACAAACATATATACATACTTTCACTGATTCAAAGGTTTATTCGTGCACACAAACAAACACATGAACTCGCTCAACTTTTGTTGATGTTTTCAAACTACATGTATTTCAGGGAATTAAAAGTGGATCTGGCGGGCGTTTGGATGTTTCAAGTTATGTTGAGAATAAAAGATGTCATTCGATGTTTAAGGGTTTGGATAGTGTGTCCGATCCTAGATGAGGCACATCTTCCAAAGCCTGGTTTTATTTAAAGTCTTTTGTCGAGTCCTTGTGAACTCTTAGAACAAGTTGCATGGTTTGTACTCGAATTTGAAGTCTATGTTTCAAGACAATGTTGTTATGTTTTTAAACTTATTTAATGGATGACCATCTTTAGTTTTATCATATAGTTGTTGTTATGATTGAATGCAATGATATTAAACAAGTCACACATAATCACGCTTCCGCAAAAGTCAGGGTGTGACAGTTTGGTATCAGAGCTTCGATTGTAGCGAACTAGGATTCTTTCTCGAGTCTAGACTACAATCATTAGGGCTCTCATGAAAATGTTTTTACAACATGTTTTTCATTTCATACACGAAACGCCCAGATCCAGGGAACAAACATTTTTACAAATGGAAAGACAAGAAACACAATGCACGGTTACTTTGGTGGTTTAGTCTGGGAGACTAGTTGGTTTAGTCTGGGAGACTGGGTGGTTTAGTCTGGGAGACTAGGTGGTTTAGTCTGGGAGACTAGGAAAGATAGAAAGGGGTTTGTGAGGAATCACCAGGATACATGATTTCATGATACATTGATTTTGCTTGCATACTTAATGTTAATGGTTAATATATGTGCATATGTTGTGATTGTCATGTTACAGATACCATGTCTTCATCCGAGAGTGGATTGTCCGATGACCATGACCCCATGGCTATTGTTTCTGAAGACGAGATCGCTCTAGAGCCGGAGATCTTTACCTCCGATACAGAGAGTGACCTGGAGATGATGTCGGATGACGAGGACGATTTTCAGCCATTTGCGCTGCTCGATTTTGGAAACGACTTACCGCTTGCTGATGCTATCCCAGACGAGGATCCTTTTGTTATTCCCATTCCAGTCCACGATCATCTTATCATCGGTCATCCCGATGGTGAGCATATTGTGGCACCGATCCTCGCTCCTGTTCCTTTAGTGGTCATCGCTCCTGAGGATTGGCCTTTCGATGATCTGTTTGACGATGACTTTGATCTGTTTGTTGATGGTCCTCCCGTTGACGCTCATGGCGATGGAGAGCTAGATGAGGACGTTGTTGCTAGTCCACTTCCTGAGATCCCTATTATTGAGATTTCCTCTGACTCTAGCTTACACTCTGTCTCAGATTCCTTTGAGTCTATGACATCTTCAGCCTTGCAGGCAGTTGGATTACGACGTTATGCCACTAATTTTGATGATGATACGGCCATGTCAACTGCACCATCCCCTCCACACAATCCCGAGTTTGATCTTGAGCTATGTTTTGTTCCTGTCGATCAGCCCGATGTTGCACCTGCTGATCCTAAGCCCCTTCCTGATCATGACCCTATTCCTCTTGGCATACCTGACATTGCACCCCTCCCACTTGATCCAGTTCCTGCATCCGTTGACCCTCCTGTTATTGAGCCATTCATTCCTCCACTTGCACCTGCACCCGCTAATGTTACTCCATTTCACCCAGTGGAGTCTAATGTTCACCGTGTTGATCTACCTATAGTTTTCTTACAGGACATACCCGCATCCTATCCAGGGGAAGGCACTTCAGGCCAGCAGCCTAGTCATGATCCTCATGTTTCAGCAGCTTTTCCACACATACCCCAGTCTGCATCTTTTGCTCCTTTTACTTCTTCACCACTTATTGAGCCACTCAGATGGTTCCCACCATACGCCATGCCGATTTCAGATCCTTACCATCCCTCACAGTTTGTTGGTTATACACGGGATGAGCTACTACTCTCACTTCAGCTCCAGTATGAGATCATGAGTCGTAGGATTTTGGAGCTTGAGATGACACCGCGTCCTTTGCCCTGTCCTTGTCAGCCTGCTTTTGTTCCCCCTCTTTCATCACCGTCCCAATTTTCACATCCTCCTGCACCACTTACTCCATTTTCTGAGTTTGTTGCTCGATTCTCACCGTCGAGTAGCAGATTAGTTATCTGCTGCGTCATGTATATGAGCTTGAGGAGGAGCTTAAGCATGTGCGCAACTTGCTTTTCTTTCCTCCACTTCCTCCTCCACCACCATCAGCAAAGCCGGTTTTTGGTTTTATGTAGGTAGCTTTGCTTTTGATTAGAGCACCACTATTGAGCTGAGCTTGTGAAGCCTTTTGGAGATTACCTTTTGATTATATGACTTCTGTAGACTGATAGACTTGTTGGACGAGGGTAGTGTGACCCTGTGTTCCTTTTGATATGATACTCTTGTAAAACATGTAATAATATTTGTGGTCGATGACTAATGAAAGCTCAATCGTCATGTTCTCATTAAACATGTGATTCAACAACGTACTTGCTTGTTATGTTCCCATTAAATATGCTTTGAATTATATGTTATGCTATGATTGAGATGTTATATGCTTGCTTGCTATGATAGATGCTATTATATCCGTACTATATAGTTATTATACGAACAGGACCTGACCTATACAATCTTCTTTATAGAAGATGCCTCCTTGAAGGAACACTCAGTTGCCCACAACAGAGGCAGAACTGCAAGAACGGATTTCACTGGCAATCGCACAACATGAGGCCCTACGCTCTGAACACAGCAGAGGTACCTTAGGAAATAACCCACCTCACGGTAATGTTTAAGTCACCTAAGACACATTTCAATACGTTTGGACATTCCATGTGCGTTTGCTAATGCTTTCAGTGAATGATGTTGCTTGTACAGGCTGTACTTACAAGCAGTTCCTTGACTGCAAGCCTCTGAACTTTGACGGCACTGGAGGTGCTGTAGCTTTTGTAAGATGGGTTGAGAAAACGGATTCTATGCTGCGAATGAGCAAGTGTGTGCCAGAGCACCAAGTCACTTACATTTCTGGCCTATTCCTCGATGGAACCCTGTCGTTGTGGAACCATCAGGTTCAGACTCTAGGAGAGGCTGCAGCGTATGCTATGACATGGGATGAGATGAAAGAACTGATGCGCAAGAAGTATTGTTCAAGGGCTGAGATTCAGAAGCTGGAAACCGAGTTTTGGAATCTGAAAATGGATGGTCCTAAGATAGCTGAGTACATGCAGAGATTCCACGATCTATCTCGTGTTGTCCCTTACATGGTGGTCAGAGAGGAAATGGTAATGGCAATGGAAACCGTGGTGGAAACGATTATGGGAACAGAAACCAAGGTGGAAACAATAATTAGGGAGGTAATGGAAATCGTGGTGGTTCTGGAAATCAAGCTGGTAACAGAAACCGTGGAGCAAACAACAACCAAGGCGGAAATGGAAACGGAAATGGTCGCGGCCAAGGTTGTTTTGGTTGTGGTAATGTAGGGCATTTCAAGCGAGATTGCCCGAAGAACAATCAAGCCTAAGGAAGAGTCTTCAACATTGGAGCTAGGGAAGCTCATCAAGATCCGAACGTAGTTACTGGTACGTTCCCTATCAATCAACATTTTGCATCTGTGCAATTTGATACCGGTACCGACTATAGTTTCGTATCCCTAGAGTTTAAGAATATACTTGGGTTAGTTTCCAGTAAGCTAGATATTCCGTACTCGATAGAACTAGCTAATGGAAAGCTAGTAGAAGCAAACGAAGTGATTAGAGGCTGTGTGATAGAGCTTGGAGAGCATGAGTTTACGCTTGATCTTCTACCATTTGAGTTGGGAAGCTTTGACGTGGTAGTTAGAATGGATTGGTTGTCGAGTAACCGAGCTGAGATCGTATGTCATGAGAAGATTATCCGTATCCCAATGGCGAATGGAGAGACGATTGTAGTTCACGGAGAAAAGCATGATACGCCTCTAAGGATTATTAGTTGTTTGAAGGCACGGAAGTTTATGCGAAAAGGATGTGTTGCCTTCTTAGCTCACATTGTTGATAAAGAAGCCGAAGAGCCGAAGCTGGAAGATATCCCTGTGGTAAGGGAATATCCTGAAGTCTTCCCTGAAGACTTGCCAGGATTACCACCCCAACGACAAGTCGAATTCCATATTGACTTGGTTCCAGGCGCCGCGCCTGTAGCCAAAGCACCTTACCGACTTGCGCCTTCAGAGATGCAAGAGTTATCGACGCAGCTTCAGGAGCTATTGGACAAGGGATTTATTAGACCAAGCTTCTTGTCTTGGGGAGCTCCGGTACTATTTGTCAAGAAGAAGGACGGTAGTTTTCGTATGTGCATCGACTACCGAGAGCTGAACAAGTTAACCATTAAGAATTAGTATCCTTTACCGAGGATTGATGATTTATTCGATCAACTTCAAGGTTCGAGTTACTAATCCAAGATCGATCTTCGATCAGGTTATCACCAGCTGCGGATTCAAGAAGAGAGTATACCGAAGACTGCCTTGAGAACTCGTTACGGACATTATGAGTTTCTAGTGATGTCGTTTGGTTAGACAAATGCGCCAGCAATATTTATGGATCTGATGAACCGAGTTTGCAAGCCATATCTTGATAAATTCATGATTGTATTTATCGATGATATTTTGACCTATTCACGGACGAAAGAAGAGCGTGAGCAACACCTAAGAGCCATCTTAGAGCTGCTTAAGAAGGAGAAGCTCTATGCTAAGTTTTCAAAGTGCGAGTTTTGGTTGCACGAGGTACAGTTCCCTGGTCACGTGGTAAATGAAAATGGAATTCATGTGGGTTCCACCAAGATCGAGGCGATTAAGAATTGGGAAACTCCGAAGACGCCAACCGAGATCCGACGGTTTTTGGGCTTAGCAGGGTATTATCGCAGATTCATTGAGGATTTTTCTAAAATCGCTCAACCGCTGACCTCCCTTACTCAAAAGGATAAGAAGTACGAATGGGGAGACAAACAAGAAGAAGCCTTTCAGCTGCTCAAGAATAAGCTTTGCGATGCACCTATTTTATCCCTACCCGAAGGCACCGATGACTTCGTGGTATACTGTGACGCCTCGCGTCAGGGATTGGGCTGTGTGCTAATGCAGCGACAAAAGGTTATCGTATATGCTTCGCGCCAATTGAAGGTTCATGATAAAAATTACACCACACATGATTTGGATTTAGGTGCAGTGGTGTTTGCTTTGAAGATTTGGCGGCATTACCTTTATGGTACCCGATGCACGATCTTTACAGATCACAAGAGCCTACAGCACATATTCGATCAGAAAGAGCTTAATATGAGACAACGACGATGGGTTGAGTTGTTAAACGATTATGATTGCGAAATCAAATATTATCCAGGAAAGGCGAATGTGGTGGCAGACGCCTTAAGTCGGAAAGAAAGGATTAAGCCCATAAGGGTTAGGGCTTTGGAGATGATTATACAGACAAACCTCTTGTTGCGTATTCGTGCTGCACAAAGAGAAGCTCTTAAGAAGGAAAACATTAAGGCTGAATATCTCCGTGGGATGGAGAAAAAGCTGGTACCGAATGAGGACGGAACCTTTTATTTTATGGGACGAATTTGGGTTCCTCTCTTTGGTGGTCTGAGAGATGTTATTTTTAATGAAGCTCATAAATCGAGGTACTCGCTCCATCCAGGATCAGATAAGATGTACCAAGATTTGAAGGATTATTACTGGTGGCCAAGACTTAAGGGCGATGTGGCTACTTATGTTGGGAAGTGTTTAACTTGCGCCAAAGTGAAGGCCGAGTATCAGAAGCCTTCAGGTCTTCTGCAGCAACCTGAGATACCCATGTGGAAATGGGAACATATCTCAATAGATTTCATAACGAAGTTGCCCAAGACTCCTAGAGGTCACGATACGATTTGGGTAATCGTGGACCGTTTGACAAAGTCTGCGCACTTTCTGCCGATCAGAGAAAAGGATAACACAGGTAAGCTAGTTGAGCTGTACCTAAAAGAGATAGTCTCACGTCATGGAGTGCCTATCTCGATTATATCAGATAGAGATGGGAGATTTGTGTCAAGGATTTGGCAATCCTTCCAAGAAGCGTCTGGTTCTCAGTTGAATCTGAGTACTGCTTTTCATCCACAAACGGACGGTCAAAGTGAGAGAACGATTCAAACGCTAGCAGATATGCTACGTGCTTGCGTAATGGACTTGGGTGGCAGTTGGGACACTCACCTACCTTTGGTTGAGTTCTCCTATAACAACAGCTACCATACAAGCATTCAAGCTGCACCGTTCGAGGCTCTCTACGGACGCAAGTGTCGATCACCGTTATGCTGGGCAGATGCAGGTGATAGACAGCTGGTTGGTCCCGAGCTGGTCCAAGAGATGACTGATAAGATTATGCAGATTCGAGAGCGCATCAAGGCGGCTCGTGATCGACAAAAGAGTTATGCGGACCAAAGATGAAAACCCTTGGAATTTGAAGTGGGTGATATAGTTCTGTTAAAAGTCTCACCTTGGAAAGGTGTGGCATGCTTTGGGAAGCGTGGTAAGTTAAACCACGATATATTGGACCGTTCAGAATCCTGGAAAGAGTTGGTACGGTAGCATACAAATTGGAGCTACCAGCAGAACTTAATGGTGTTCATGATACATTTCATGTATCTAATCCGAAGAAAAGTCCAACACAAGAAACAATGGTTATCCCTATTGACGACACATTCCACTTTACTGAAGAACCTGTTGAGGTTACTGATTGGAAAGTTAACAAGACTCAGAGGAGTAGTGTTAAACTCGTCAAGGTTCGATGAAACGCACGTCACGGTCCAGAATTCACTTGGGAGCGTGAAGACCGCATGAAAGCAAAATACCCGCATTTGTTCCCCAACTCCCCTGCTGCTAGTAGTAAAGCTTAAAATTTCGGGACGAAATTTTCTTAACAGGGGGAGAATGTGATAACTGTCAAAATTCCAGGTATCCGTACAACTATTAAACCATAATAAGTGCTTAATGACTGTGCTGAAATACAATTAATGACTTGAATTGCTTCCTGATTACTACTTTATACTTACATGTGCATCATATATTGCAAATGACATATCATTGTTGCATGAGAACTTATTTGATTCAAATGATGCACGAAACACAGTTAGCACAATTATCAGACAAATCAGGAAATTGCTGATAGAGTTCAGTACATAGACAGACAATGTGTTCAGACACAGAATGGGCAAGAAACAAAGTAAGACACTAGTATAGTGTGTAAGAAAGTAAGGATCACAAAACTGCATTCCTAGTGATAGTTTAAGTGCCGGAAAGTGCCTAAAACTCACATAAACTGCAGAATTCTGCAGAAAATCAGCAAATTCAGCATTTAAACACCCTTATATCATGCAGAAATATGGTTAAATGGTCCTGAATGCTTTCCTAGGTGTCGGGGATCAAAAGTGTCACAAAAGGGCACATAAAGCACACTAAACTGCATAGTTTAGCACCTTAACGAACCGGTAACCAACCAAACAGCCGGACACTACCCGAAACACCAAATTTTCACTAGAAGCACTGTTTTAACATTACCAAGCTAGTTATGGTCCCCGAACATCATAACACACTGTATAAATACCTAGTAACTAAACATCTAACTACATACTTACATTCCAACTAATAACTAACTTAATGGTTTAAACCTAGTCTACTACCCCCCCCCCCCACCTAGTGGACGGCCCCAACAAGGGCCTCACTCTTGATTTTCTTTTGTTATAATAAAGGATTGTGTTGGCCCTTTTAGAACATATGAACCATGAGTTAAACACATGAAATGGATTTATAAATTAACCTTAAGCACATAAGTCTCATATCTTTCACAAACACTTCACACACTCTTCTCTCTTCCTCTTGCTTTGCTCTCGGCCGAAACCCAACAACAATACCACCACCACCATCACTCATTCCTCATACATTCTACATATAAACCAAGGTGCTAGAAGGCATACAAAGGAGCTAGGAGCTTGTAGAAGTTGAAAGACCTTCTCTATTTGCTTTTATCCACTCTATTTCTTCTCTTGATCATCCCTAGCCTTGAGCTAGTGGTAAGAACACTAATCCTTCCATTTTATATCTTATATAAGTGGTTAAAGAATGATATATGATGATTAACTTGAAGAACACTAAGAATCAAGAGACTGAAACTTGAACATAAGCTTAAATCATGAAGAAACCATGTTGTTTATGTGTTGATTTACTTGTTGATTGTTGTTTACTTGTGTAATGATGTAGATCATCATGTGATCTTGCTAGATCATGATTAAAAACATAATCTACCAAGATGAGAGGATGGAAGTGTTAAAGATTAATGGATCATCCTCACAAAAGTCATGAACTTGAATGAATAAATTGTTTTCTTTTTAAGTGATGAACAAAGTAAGTTTAAAGTCTTGTAAATCTAAAGATTTCAAGAACGATTTTTCAAGAAACCAAGTTAAAAATACAAGGTTTACTTAATCTTGGTTCTTAAATAAACAAATGTCATTTTTGGTGATTAAACAAGTGTAGAAACACTTATGTAACAAGAGAAATCCAAGAAGAAACATTTTTAGAAAATATGCTTACAAGTTGTAAAGATCTAAATTCTTAAAAATGATGTTTTTAAAGAATCAACCACACTTTAAAGGGTAACAAGACTTACTAAATACACTAGTAAGTTACTACAAATTTTTATAAATTTTCAAGTTCATGAAATGGTAGTTTATGCTTGTTTTTGGCAAGATTGGTAAGTATAGATTATTTATTGTTGATTGATTGTGTTGATTTACAAAAGAAAATGATATACCTTCAAGGTATGAAAACCTCCATTTTTAGGGGAAACTATGGCGAAATTTTTCTAAAAATTAAACACTTAGAAAAATATTTCTAAACAAATATTTACAAGTTTATTTCAAACCATGAATTTTTACATAAACTTTGCCATAATTTTTGTTACAAAAATTATAAATATTGGAGGTTGGTTTTTATAAATAAAAGTGACTAAATATGTATTTAGGGAAAATATATATTTAGATGTCACCATGTGTGTGATTATTTGTATATTACGTGTATTAGTTATATTATTTTAGGACTTGAAATAATATAACTCATCAAATACCAAGACATTTCAATCCAAAATATTACCAAAATTGCAAGGAATAAATATACTAAGATTACCTCAAATATTGTTGAAACCGAACAAAGGAATATAACTCACAAAAATATTCCAGAAATTTATTCACTAGTATATTTTGGTAAATAATATTTTGGACACCAAGCAAATGAAAATATGATTTTTACAATTATTACAAAGTTATATCATATTTTCGACAAGAAGAAAATATATTATTTTTGGTGAATAAAAATATGTTTTCTTGGAATTAATAGAAGATATACTATTTTTGGAAGAAATATATATTTTCTCAAACAAACATGAAGTATATTACTTTTTGGGAAGAAGAATAGATTTATATATATATATATATATATATATATATTCAAAGTTAGACTTGAAAATTGTTACACCCCGAAAACAGATTTGGTAATTAAACTACGTTAGTACTAAAATACGGGTAAATTACTGTTAGGGGTAAAATAACCCGGTGAATATTAGGATTTTTAAATAAATAAGCCTAATATTAAATAAAATCTGAACGAAAGCTTTTGGGAAAATAGAGTTTATCGAAGCCAGAGTTAACGAGACTTAATATAAACTAAGTTGTAGATTTCCCGAACCCACTAATTTAACTAGGAATGTTTAACCTAGTTAAAAAGTGGGAATGTTGTTAGAAATAAGTAGGTTGTGTCCTACTTAATAACTAACCAAACAAGAGGGGCCAGATTCGGGTAAATGGAAAGTTTAATTATAAAATAAACTTAAAATACAGAACACACACAAAAGGTGTGTTCTGTACGTCGACCAGAAGGTTCTCCAAGAACCAAAACCCTAATCTCACTTAGAATCATCAAATTGAAGGTCCAAATAGAGTCAAAATTCACAATTGAACATGGATTAATGATCACCCAAGCTAGGGGATCATAAGGTATGTAAAATCTTGACGTTTGGTGAAGTTGTAAAGATTGGATAATCATCCTAATCGAGAATTAGGCATGAATTAGAGAAGCTATGGCTAGATTAGTGATGTATACTTGCTTAGGAACAAAACCCTAAGTGAAAATCATACCTAACATGCTATGAATTGAATGATTGAGTGAATTCCCACACTAGGCTAAGTGGGTTTTAGACATAAGATGAATTTGATGATATGATTATGATTAGAATCATCATACAAGTTAGTAATCAGGAAATACTTGAACAAATTGTGTGTTTAAGTATATAATCATACTTAATAAGAAATAAGTTTAGTATGATATGATAAAAGGATGAAATATTCTTGATTAGAAAGATGTTGATAACATCATGTGTTAAATTGACTTAACCGGTAACATAAGAATGACGATACCGGATAATTGGCCAAGTAATTAGACGAGTAATTGAGCTATTTCGTGAAAATTATTTGTGTTAATAGGCCGTTTGACTTTTTAAAGTCAAAATGACCAATGATATGATCAAATGATAATTTTGACATAAAGAGCGTAGGATGGAATAGTTGTGAATAATTATGACTAGTCTAACCATCTTACAATTTACAATGATAGTTTGACGATTAACAAGCTAGGTGAAAGCTTGGGAACGAAGCGGGTCAAACGAAGCAAGAATGATGGAAAAGCATAATTTGGATGTAAGGTAAGTAAAGCTTACACTCTAATTATTTAATACCTATTGATTTTATAGGCTATGAATGATAAGTCTTGTTTATATTATGATGTTCCGACACAACAAGTGCGGTCCGGAACAAAAGACAATGGTCATAAATTATGTTGAATGGATAAAAAAAAGAGCTAATATGGTTAGATAGTCATGAAATGACTAAAAGATAACGAGTTTTTAATAATTACCTTGTATGGTAAACCAATGCAAATAATAAGGGTAAAATGGTACTTTGGTCACTTGTTGACAATAACCGTTAGTTTGGGGAAAGACACGTTATAGCGTGGGTTATAATGGGTCAAAGGAATCAATAGATGATTTAGAAGTAAAACGACTATACGGTGTAAACCGGAGTTTGTCATATGGATAATATGGTAATAAATATCATCTCATAGAGTTTCATGGTCCTTTAGACCAAACGGGTCAAAAGGTGGAATTATCACCATTTGACAATATCTACTAATGGTTTGTTGAGCTATATGATTATAGGAATAAATATCAGATGGATATGTGCATCGCTATTGCTTAGCGGCTACTAAGGCAAGGTATCGAAACGGATCAATATATTGATCCGAGTCAGGTATGTGTGTTTAGAATTGAAGTTAAGTGATTGGATTGGTTAAAGGTTCAATGAAGTCCTTTGTTGTAAAGGATGGAGCGAAGTTGACAAAAATGCCCTTGATAGGTATATCGGGCAAATGACTTTAAAAGGTTGTTTAGAAACGAGTCATTAGATTAAATGATTACTTTGGACAAGTATGTAAGCGGAAAGTTTGATCTTTGCGAGTCAAAGTCTTAAAAATGCGTAAATAACCTTAACGGGTCAAAATAACATGTAAGCGGAAATGGGTTGAGATGTTGTAAGAAACCCGTGATTGGAACCTTATATGATAGACGACGTTGAAATTATAAGGTTCATGAGGATTTTAGGTCAGACAAACAGGTTATGTTGGTAAATGCATGATATGGGTCAAAATTTTGTAAAAAGGTATTAAGCCGAAGGCTTAAAAGTCTCAAATTTTGTTAATTCGAATGTTAGATATTAACTCCATGGGATGGAGAATTAAATTACGATCGTATAGGAAGAAGAATCGTGTAAAACGGATTAAAAACTAGAGAGTTATGCTCGTTTCCGTGAAATCGGGTTATGCTGGGAATATGCAGCAATAGCTGCAAACTTTCTGCCCATTTCAGGGCGTCGCGTCACACGACGACATGGCCCAAGGGCCGTCGCGTGACGCGACGGGGTCAAGGATTGGCGAAAATTGTTTGTTGGTTCCGTTTTGTTTCGGGGACTCGTTTAAACGCGTTTTAAGTCGCGTATGACTAATTTAACTTATTTTTTTATGAACATATGTATATGCATACATGTAGAAAAGCCATTGGGGTCGCAGCACGCGACGGTCAACGCGGTACAAGACGAGCTTACTAAATCCCGTCGCGGCACGCGACGGGTCATATTGCTGCATTTTGTTGCTGAAACTTGCGTGTTGCTTGTTTTTTACTCGCGAACTTGTTTAGACATGTTATAAACGCTAAATGACCAACTCATTTCATGTTTTATGAAATGTAGGTGCTAACCGAGTTACCGGAAGACGATCAAGCTCAGCAAGGAACCGAACACATAAAGAGCAAAGCTTCCGCGAATAGTTTCGTCGTCATTTTTTAAACGACGACTCAAATTACAAAATGTTGTAACATTATATTTAGTAAAATGTTTTAATAAACTCGCATTTTAAGTGTATGTTTAATTTTAATTTTAAATATAATAATATAATAGCAAAATATTTGATAATTGTATAAAATGGACTAAGGGTCTTACAAAAATATATTATTTTTGAAGTTTACATAAAAACACAATTATTTTTGCCAAAGGAAAATTATAAATAATTTTTCTAAGTAGTATTTCTTAAAATATATATTTTGGAAATATATATGGATTTTTATTAAGGATATTATTCTGGAAAAGTTAATATAACATTAAGTATAAGGATACTTAACGATTACAAGGAAATAAGTATTTTTGTACGCATAAATACACTCCGAAATACGACACCAATACATGGCAAAAATATACAAGTATAAGAATACAAATACAAATACACCCATCATTGGGAAGGAAATACATGTATAAATACTTGAAAGGTATCAAGTTAAAATATATTCCTTTAACAATTATTCCAAAATATAATAAATATGATTTAAGTTAAAATATTTATTATTTTAACAAATAATTATATAACTTGGAATAATATTGAAGACACGAAGAAACGTAACTCAAAGACACTAATTAATACTAAGTCAAGGCACGACCCGCTCGTCTAATTGACCTTAGTACGTTGTAGGTAGTCGTGTACGGCAGGCGAAGCTTTGAGTTACGGTGCTTACGAAGAATGCAAGATAGTGAGTTCATGTTCCCCCTTTTCTTTTAACTGTTTTCAGTTTTATAACTTCGGGGGTGAAGTACATGTTACAAACTATTTACAAACGTTATTATTTAGTATGGTTAGCTAAGGAAGGGTACTGCTAGATCATGTGAAGGTGGGTATAACGCTTAAGACCATTAATCCTCGTTGTAGGACCGAGGGACATGAGTGATAGATCTATTTGGGTGTAGCGAGCCCCGACCATGTTAGACTAGGGTTTGGCCCATGGGATGACTATGTCTTGCAGCCGGAAGCCCAGTGCAAAGTCTGCTAGGTTTGAGCCTTCCTACATCACGTCACACATATTAATGGCCTTGCAAACCATTAATGATCTGTTTTTCCTTGTTGCTTTCATACCAGGATTTACAAACATATATACATACTTTCACTGATTCAAAGGTTTATTCGTGCACACAAACAAACACATGAACTCGCTCAACTTTTGTTGATGTTTTCAAACTACATGTATTTTAGGGAATTAAAAGTGGATCTGGCGGGCGTTTGGATGTTTCAAGTTATGTTGAGAATAAAAGATGTCATCCGATGTTTAAGGGTTTAGATAGTGTGTCCGATCCTAGATGAGGCACATCTTCCAAAGCCTGGTTTTATTTAAAGTCTTTTGTCGAGTCCTTGTGAACTCTTAGAACAAGTTGCATGGTTTGTACTCGAATTTGAAGTCTATGTTTCAAGACAATGTTGTTATGTTTTTAAACTTATTTAATGGATGACCATCTTTAGTTTTATCATATAGTTGTTGTTATGATTGAATGCAATGATATTAAGTAAGTCACACATAATCACGCTTCCGTAAAAGTCAGGGTGTGACAGCACCGCCGGCCAAGCGTGCATATACTGGTCCTCACCCGCTCTGCCCTACCTGTACTTATCATCATCCCGTGGGGATTGCTTGCAGATTCTGTGTTCACTGCAACATGTATGGCCACTTTACTGCTAATTGCCGTACTGGTCCACGTCAAGCTCCAGCTCCAGCTCAAGGTCAAGCTCTTGCGACACAAGCTCTACTTCCTGCTCCTCAAGGCCAATAAGCTCCTGCACCTGCGATCCACGCTAGAGCTTGCTTTGCATGTGGGGATCCTAACCACTTTGCAAACATGTGCCCCAACAGAGTGGTGAAGCAAGAGCCACAGCAGCAGCAGCCTCAACATCAACAGCAGCAGCCTCAGCAGCAGCAGCAGCCAGCAGCCCGCGGACGTGCCTTCAACATCAACACACGCCAGGCTCAAGCAGATAACAATGTGGTTAATGGTACGTTCCTCATGAATGATATATATGCTTCATGTTTATTTTATACTGGAGCCGATAACTGTTTTGTGTCGTTAGCATTCAAAAAGCTCCTTAATTGTAAGCGCGCCCATCTCCCCTCGACGTTCGATGTTGAAGTTGCCACTGGAAGAACCGTTACCGTTCGTTCTGTCCTACGTGATTGTACCCTCGAACTCAACAATCACATTTTCCCTATCGATCTTATCCCGATGCAGCTTGGTAGTTTCGATATCATAGTAGGCACGAATTTTCTTCGTGAAAATTGTGCTGAAGTCGTTTGTTTTGATAAAATGATTCATTTCTCGCTCGCTAATGGTGATCAACTTTGTGTCTATGGTGAAGTCGCATCGAAGAAGCTTCAACTTATGTCGTGTGTCCAAGCGAGCAAGTATCTCCGCAAGGAATACCAAGATTTCTTGGCGTACATTGTAGTAGTGGAGAAAAGGAAGTTAAGGCAATTCATAAGGTGCCTGTGGTTCGTGATTTTCCTAAAGTCTTTCCTGATGATTTGCCTGATTTACCCCCGAGTCGTGATATTGATTTTTGTATTGACCTCATTCCTAGAGCTAATCCTGTTGCTAAATCTCCTTATCACCTCGCTCCGTCCGAAATGCGCGAACTCTCGAATCAACTCCGGCAATTACTTGACAAAGGCTTCATTCGCCCTAGCACCTCTCCTTGGGGGGCACCAGTCCTTTTCGTCAAAAAGAAGGATGGAACGTTCCGGATGTGCATCGACCATAGGGAGTTGAATAAGCTAACTATCAAAAATCGCTATCCCCTGCCCCAAATCGATGATTTATTTGACGAATTGCAAGGTGCTACATGTTTCTCGAAGATTGATTTACGCTCAGGCTATCACCAGTTACGAATTCAGAAGGAAGATATACCGAAAACCGCTTTCCGAACCCAATATGGCCATTATGAATTTGTCGTAATGCCCTTTGGTTTAACCAACGCTCCTGCGGTTTTCATGGATTTGATGAACCGTGTCTGTAAACCGTTTCTTGACCTCGTCATTGTATTCACCGACGACATCCTTATCTATTCGAAGTCGAAAACTGAACACGCGTAACATCTACGTTTGGTTCTCGAATTACTCCAGGGGAATCGACTCTATGCCAAGTTCTCCAAGTGTGAATTTTGGCTAGAGGAGGTTCAATTCCTCGGTCACATCGTCAATAGTCAAGGTATACACGTCGACCCCGCAAAGATCGAAGCTGTTAAGAGTTGGGTTACTCCAAAATCACCGTCTGATGTTCATTCGTTCCTCGAATTGGCGGGCTATTACCGTCGATTCATCGCTGACTTTTCGAAAATTGTTGTCCCGCTTACTTCTTTGACACATAAAGATAAGCCTTTTGTTTGGGGAACCAAACAAGAGCAAGCCTTTCAGACTCTCAAGCATATGCTCTGCAATGCTCTTGTTCTCACTTTACCCGACGTAAACGATGACTTCGTGGTCTATTGTGATGCCTCAAACCTTGGTCTCAGTTGTGTTCTCATGCAACGCGACAAGGTTATCGCTTACGCCTCTCGTCAGCTCAAGATCCACGAGAAGAACTATACAACCCACCACCTCGAGCCAGGCGCAGTTGTTTTTGCGTTGAAAATTTGGAGACAGTACCTTTACGGTACTAAGTGTACGGTCTTCACCGACCATAAGAGCCTACAACACATTCTCAACCAAAAGGAGCTGAATATGCGCCAACGCCGATGGGTTGAACTTCTTAACGATTACGACTGTGAGATTCGTTATCACCCTGGAAAAGCAAATGTTGTGGTTGATGCTCTAAGCAGACGAAGCTATTTGCATAGCGTTCGTAACACTCATGCCCAACACGACCTCGAAGCCTTGATCCGTGACGCTCAGTACGCTTGCTTCGTTGAAGATACCATGCGAGAGGAAATGAAGAAGTGTGGAGCCGATTCACACTTTGTCACCAAATTGAACGGTATCCTTTACTATCTAGATCACATCTGGATTCCAAGCCTCAATAACCTTCAAGATATATTGTTGACTGAAGCGCACAAGTCTCGATATTCCATTCATCCTGGTGCCGAAAAGATGTACTGTGACCTTCATTTACTGTACTGGTGGCCTGGAATGAAGAAGGATATCGCAATCTATGTTTCGAAGTGCCTGACTTGTTCGAAAGTCAAGGCCGAACAACAAAGACCCTCTCGCTTGCTTGTGCAACCCGAGATCCCGATGTGGAAATGGGAGAGCACAGCCATGGACTTTATAACAAAACTCCCGCATACACCTTTAGGTGATGATAGCATCTGGGTTATCATTGACCGTTTGACTAAATCTGCTTATTTTCTGTCGATACGGGAAGGCTACAAGGTAGAACGATTAGCCTGAATATACACCGACGAAATTATCTATTGACACGGGATGCCTCGTGATATCATCTCTGACCGTGATGGTCGGTTTACCTCGCGCCTTTGGGAAACGTTTCAATCTGCTCTCGGTACTACTCTCAATCTAAGTACCGCCTTCCATCCCCAAACCGACGGTCAGACTGAAAGAACGATTCATACCCTTGAAGACATGCTCCGCTCGTGTGTCATAGATTTCGGTGGTAATTGGGACGCACACTTACCTTTGGTCGAATTCTCGTACAATAACAGTTATCATTCTAGCATTCAAATGGCACTGTTTAAGGCACTATACAGAAGAAAATGTCGATTGCCGATTGTGTGGCATGAGATCGGAGATGCCCAAATAACCGGTCCTGAGCTACTACAAGAAACGACTGACAAAATCCTCCAAATTCGAGACAATCTGCTGAAAGCTCGGAGTCGTCAGAAAAGTTACGCCGATAGACGCCGCAAGCCCCTTGAATTTGACGTTAGCGATCACGTACTCCTAAAGGTTTCACCTTGGAAGGGTGTGATCAGATTCAGCAAGAAAGGAAAGCTCGCGCCATGATATGTTGGACCCTTTAAAATTCTGGAAAGAATTGGGAAAGTGGCCTACAGACTCGAACTACCGGAGGAACTTAGCAACGTCCTCCCGACTTTCCATGTATCAAACCTCAGAAAGTGTCTAGCCGAGCAGGATTTACAAGTACCACTTAAGCATCTGCAAGTGGACGAAACATTACACTTTATGGAGAAGCCTGTCGAGATCAAGGATCGAGAAACCAAGAAGCTCAGACGCTCACGCATTCCCATTGTGAAAGTTCGCTGGGAAGGAAAACGAGGTGCATAGTTCACCTGGGAACTCGAAAGTGACATGAAGGCGAAGTATCCACAGTTGTTTGTTACGCCTATGGCCTAAAGTAGGGGAGGCTGTAACAACCCGCGCTTTGGAAGTTAAAATACAAGTCAAAGTCAAAGTCAAAGGAAGAAAAGATTGCTAAATGCAATCTGTCACTCCTTGCTTAATTATTGACTGTACTTCCTTAACTTGTAATCGAATCCTATTATTTTCTTACTTTAGTTGTATTATGTGGAGTATCTATAATAATCGAGGTTTAATCGCATAATAATCGCTAATCTATTTATCGCTTTATCGCTAATCGCATCGCAATCGCATTCGCAACTTGACTGGTAGGTTCTGTATATTGTTTTACGTGTGTGTGCTATTTATGTGTTACTTGTGCATGTTTAAATTATGTTTGTGGTAATTAATCGAAATGCAATCGCAACTCTATTTCGCAACGCAATTGAATCGCAAACACTAAACGCAAGGTTATTTATGTTGTTGTATGTTAGTTATAATATTGGTGTGACTATTAATTAAATCTATCGCATCGCTTAATCGACAATCGCTTAAACGCATCGCAACGCTCAACACGCAAAACGAAACATCGAAACCTAACTCGCCGGACCACTTCGATCGAATGACCATCCGATCGGATGGCCATCCGATCCGACACTTGTGCTCCTTTTCCTCTTTTGGCAACCTACAAATACCCCCTGTCACATCACCAACAGTGATGTGACAACTCTCTCGTTCGACCAGCGCCTCCAACCCTCCTTTCTCTCTATTTCTCGCGATTCTTGTAAGTTTTCAACTCAATTCTTGTACATCTATCATCCACACACACTGCTTCATCATTTTCACCTTTGAATCTTAACTTTTAACCGTGAAATCAACGGATTTGAGGTGTTCTAGGATGATGTCATCATGGGGTTCTTATGAACTCCAAGGTTTGGCCTCGTTCCACCAAGAACAACTTAGATCTACATGATTTCCACATGATTGAACACTGTTTTCGCATAGATCTAAACATTTTCATGGCTAGAAGGATTGAAAGATGGTTTCACAACTTTCTTTCAACTCTTTTACACTCAATGCACTCAAAACCGATAGAATCGAAACTCATTCAGGCCTTCTACTCATTCCTTGTAAAGTGTCGGTCTGAGATCTGATTCCTATCAAGGAGACAACCGATTTCAGGTTGAACATGAAAAACCGTCACGAACAATTAACTGATCAGACTGGGGTGATTCCCACTTCGATCAGATGACTTGGGCGTGGTGGGGTTTCTCTTGTGTTAACACATTGTCATACCGTCTATATCAAATCACAAACTTCTCAAATATACAAGTTTGCAAAACGGTCAGATTGCTGAACGGATTGCCGTCCGATCGGATTTCCATCCGATTAGATTGCCATCCGATCGAACAACAATCCGAACGGATTGCACTTGACCTTCAACACTTTAACATTTTCATAATTTTTAAATGATCAGGATGTCAAACGGATTGCCGTCCGATCGGATTGCCATCCGATTGAAAGACAATCCGATCGAATGACATTTGGGCTCCAACACTTAGACTTTTCAACATTTTCAAAACATGTCAGTTTTAAACGGATTGCCATCTGATCGGGTTGACATCCGTTCGAATGATGTAAGGACCTGCACGAAATTGTCCTAAAACGCTCCGTAAGTAGAAACCCGGACCCCTAAAACCCTAACCCTTGTGAAAAATCAAGAAATTCAATTTTTGTTGTTCTGTCGCGGGCCGCGTAAGACTTAAGTAAAGCTTACGCGGGGCGCGACAGCTTGGTAAGTCTCCGGATAAGCTTTAGGCCAAGTGTCAGACACGTGGTAGACCTAGGGTGTGACACGGCAGCCCTAACCGTAGCTAGGGTGGCCCTCGTGGGTGGCGTAAGATGTTCCTTCAGGTTTACGCGGGCCGCGAGAGACTCAATTTTCAGCTATAAAAGGGACGTGCATGGGCATTTCGTCTGTACTCGAGAAATTCATCAAAATCACCATCTTTCTGCTTAAAAATCACGTTCAAAGTAGGGAAGCACTGCTACGATTACAAGGTAATAACTCGATCACTGTTACGATACAAGGTCCGATCGATTGAAACCGATCCGATGGATGTTTAAGTGCTGCCCGAATCCAGGCTATACTTTGCCATTCGTCATGAGGGTTTTTATTTCGTGAGATTATCGTAAATGTTGTATTAAGTTACTAACCTAGTTTCGAGTGCATTGTTATTTAACTAGGTTACCAAGCTTAATCAGTAGGCAAAACTCTGTCCAACTAAACTTGCAAAGTGAGTCATTCTCTTTTTTATCAAAAGTGTTTTACAATACCTAAATGTTTTCCAGTTATATGTTACAGGGATTAAGTCTTTGTTATCTTAAATTACTGGCAGTAAGTGGGGTATTGTGCACAATTACTACTGTTTTATCACTTTTAGGTGAAAGGACCTAAATAGTGGTACTTGTCACTATTGGGTGAACGGACCCAATAGTGGTATGACCACAGTCATAGATCCGGTCGAGTGACAACTGAACCAACTAATTATAAGATAGGGGCAAATGTAATCGCTCTTAATACTGCAATCTATAACAATGTGTCGTTTTATGTAAATTGAATGACTCGCCAGTATTTCCCCACTGATAAAATCTTTTTAAACATGTTTCAGGTGATTTACTGTGAACCAGGAAAAGTGCCGCGTGGGACTACAGCTTGAAGAAAGTGGCTTAGTAAATAAAATAAACATGTTTTTGTAATTAGGGAATTTCCCCGTGGAATTCCTCTGTTGTAAATTACGGGGTTTGTCCCGAAATTTGAAGTAAAACAAAAGGGGTGTTTTCCGTTTAAATGATCCTGTTAAACTTTCCGCTGCAAAATCAAATACCACGGGTTTTCTGTCTCGCGGCAATCGAACCAGGAAACTGGGTCGGGGGCCGTGACAGAAAAAGGTGGTATCAGAGCCACTGATTTAAGCCAATTAAGTATTTGAAAAATACTTAATTTTCCAATTTGCCATTTTGTGATTCTGTGAAAATTTAATTTAACCAATAAAATTTTAACCTAAATTTTTGTGTGTTTCTTCATGTGTGCTAACAACATGAATGAACTGTCGGAGGCACTCCGAAACTTTACTATCCATACCACCAATATGGATATCACAGGAACTCAATCCGGCTATCAAGCGGATATTGAGGAGCCACCAGTATTCCAGGCCCAACCCTAGGAAAAACCCAAGGCTAAAAAGAGGAGAAGAATCCTGGACTGGAAATGCGGACGAAGGAAGAAGCCACCTGCCCAAAAGGTGAAAAAGACGGAGGACCCAAAAGACAAAGGAAAGGGAAATGAGATAGGGGAAAGCTCGGGTCAGGCCTAGGAGATGCCGCCTTGGGAGGAACTTGATCGCAAACTTGCAAACTGTGACCTCATCAGACCAGCCGACAAGACCCTTTTCAATTTCCCAGCCCAATCTGAACTTCCAATTAATTTGGAACCTGCTATCCCAGATCCTATTGTCAACCCCCAACCTGTTACACGCCAGCTGGAGGAATGGTGGACGAGCGACTGGCATTTTCAGAATTTCATGAATAACCCCAATGCTTATTTTCCCCAGTTTGATCCTGAACCTGCACCATTTGCACCTATGAGCGCAGAAAACATTGCTGAATTACGCCACTACGGCGAGGAACTGGTGGATGCGGGAAATCGGATTCGGGACGTGGGGGGAAGGATTACGTGGAAGTACGACGAGAGGGAGCGTCGTTTTCGAAAGGCCAGCTAACTGTGGTTGTGTGTTTGTATAATAATAATAATAATAATATGTAGAAAAAAATCTTAATCCATATATAATAATAATAATAATAATATAATATTGTATAATAATAACTAAAAATAAAACTTTTGTAAAATAAATGGTTTGTATTGAAGCATAATATTATAAAAATATATGAATGTCGCAAGGTCGACGGTTTTGGCTATATGTGTTGATGTGATTACGTGTCATGATTACTTTGTTGTGTTTGGTTGCTATCTATTCTGTGACAGTAATATATATATTGTTAATGATTCAGATGGAAAACGCGGAAAATCAACCAACAAACGAAGTTAACCAATCTGAACAAAATAATGAGGATCATTTTCTTAATAGGCAAGATATAGAAAATATCATTGCCCAGGGAATAGCCAATGTTATCCCTGCAATCGTCGCTGCTGTTAAGAACCCCGTTGAACCTTCACAAGCCAACCACAGCAAACGCACTCGGGATGATAATTTCAGTAACAGTGTAAATGGAGGTGGCAATAATGATAATAATGTGGTTCAAGCCCCAATACTTAAGAAAATGAAAGTTACAACACCTGGTTGCACTTATAAAGAATTTCTTGCCTGTAAGCCAGTCGAATTTGCAGGCAATTAAGGGGCAACTGCCGCACTGCGTTGGTTGGAAAAGACCGCAGTAATTAAAATAAGTAAATGCGCAGAGGAAGACAAGGTTATGTATGCATCCCACCTCTTCAAGGAAGAGGCATTAGAATGGTGGAATACGGAGTTGCAAGCCAAGGGAAGTGACATGGCTTATGCCATAAGTTAGGAAGAATTTAAGCAATTGGTGGAAAGGAAATTTGGTCCCGACTATGAAAAGGAACAAATGACAAATAAGTTCCTGAACCACCGGATGGTGGATGTTGACTGTCGAGGGTATACTTCGAAATTCTTCGAGTATGCCAGAATTGTACCAACTCTGGCTTCGCCAGAACCGGTACTTATTTCTCACTATATTTGGGGTTTAATTAGCGAGATCTGTGATATCGTCAAAGCTGCGAGACCCCGCACGATTGACGATGCTGTCGAACTGGCCAACACCTTGACTAACGGACTGGTACGCACTAGAGAAGAGAACAGGAAGAAGGAATTGGTCTAAAAGATTACCCAAGGTTTCCGTGGGGGTAATAATGCCAGTAACTTCATGAAAAAGGGAACATGGCAATCCTCCACTGCTCCATTTTGCAGTACCTGTAAAAGAAAGCATTTTGGAAAATGTAAGGGGTACTGTAATTTCTGTAAAATCCTGGGGCACCAAGAGGAGAATTGCAGGAAGAAATCCATGATTTGCTTCAATTGCGGAGAAACAGGGCATTTCAGACCAGAATGCCCTAAACTGGTTAAGCCAGCTGATAACAAGGCCAAACCTGGTGAAGGAACTAATAAGAAAAACACAAGAGCCTTCTAGCTGATAACACAAGAAGCAGACCTGATTCCAGATGTGATAGCTGGTACTTTTCTTGTACATGACGTTTACGCAAAAGTATTATTTGACTCTGGTGCAAACCAAAGTTTTATAAATACTTCATTCTGCCAAGCTCTTAAGCAACCTTTAACCAAACTTAGGCAGATTTATACGGTAGAAACGGCCGATGGAAATTCTGTTAACATAGATAAGGTTCTGCAAGAAGGAAAGATAGAACTCTCAGGCCATAAATTTTCTGCAAACCTGCTACCTATGAATTTAGCAGGATTCGATGTCGTATTAGGAATGGATTGGTTAGTAGCCAACCATGCTCGAATCCTTTGTGATAAGAATTCCATAGAAATTCATACACCCGCAGGGGAAGTAATTATGGTTACAGGAGATAAGCCACGTAAACCAATGAAGTTCATTTCAATAATGAAAGTTTCTAGTTATGAACGAAAACAAGGAATAGTGTATACGATTTCGGTGATCATTAACACTAAAAGCAAAGAACTTAAGGAAATTCCAGTAGTATCAGAATACCCGGATGTATTCCCAGAAGAACTACCTGGATTACCACCCGATAGAGAAGTAGAATTTAGAATTCATCCAATTCCTGGAACTACACCAATAGCTAAGGCACTTTATCGGTTAGCACCCACCGAAATGTTAGAATTGAAAAGGCAGTTAGATGAATTACCAAGCAAAGGATTCATACAACCTAGTTCGTCACCTTGGGGAGCACCAGTGTTGTTTGTGAAAAAGAAAGACGGTTCAATGCGAATGTGTATCAATTATAGGGAATTGAATAAGGTTATAATTAAGAATCGATACCCATTACCTAGGATTGATGATCTTTTCGATCAGATTCAGGGAGCTAGATATTTTTCTAAGATAGATTTACGCTCCAGATACCATCAGCTGAAGGTACATGAAGAAGAAATACCTAAAACTGCTTTCAAAACTAGGTATGGTCACTATGAGTTTACAGTCATGCCATTTGGACTAACAAATGCTCCTGTAGCATTTATGGACATGATGAATAGGATTTGTAAGCTGTATTTGGATAAGTTCGTAATTGTCTTCATCGACGATATACTTATTTATTCCAAAAGTCAGGACGAACATTGTGAACACCTGCATGTACTCTTAACTCTGCTAAGAAGGGAAAAGCTTTACGCCAAATTCTCGAAGTGTGAATTTTGGCTACAGGAGGTTCAATTTTTAGGTCACATGGTAAATCACGAAGGTATTCACGTAGATCCCTCCAAAATAGAAGCAATCACAAATTGGAAGGTCCCGCAATCAGCAACCGAAGTTAGAAGTTTTCTAGGATTAGCTGGGTATTACAGGCGCTTCATAAGAGACTTCTCTAAGATAGTTGTTCCATTAACTAAGTTAACCTGTAAAACAGTTAAGTTTGAATGGGTACCAAGCAAGAAGAAGCTTTTAGGATTTTGAAGCAAAGGTTAACAAATGCCCCAATTCTTGCCTTACCAGAAGGGACAGAAGATTTTGAAGTCTACTGTGACGCTTCTAAGCTAGGATTAGGATGTGTGCTAATGCAACGCAAAAAGGTAATTGCGTATGCCTCAAGGCAATTGAAAAAGCACGAGGAAAATTATACGACCCATGACTTAGAGTTAGGAGCAATAATTCTTGCCCTTAAGATTTGGAGACATTATCTGTATGGAAGTAAGTTTACTGTCTACACAGAGCATAAGAGTTTAAGGTACATATTTGGGCAAAAAGAATTAAACATGAGTCAAAGAAGATGGATGGAAATTCTAAGTGACTATGACTGTGATATTCAATATCACGAAGGGAAGGCGAATGTGGTAGCAGATGCCTTAAGTCATAAGTATCATGAGAAGCAAAGACGAGTTCATACTCTTAGATTAAATCTAAAATTAGATTTAATGATACAACTAAAGAATATTCAGGATACATCAATCAAGGATGTTGCTGAAGGAATGAAAGGACGACTAAAGGAACTAGAACATGGGACTGATGGAATTTGGAGATTCCATAAGAAAAAGATTTGGGTACCAAAGCAAGGAGATTTAAGAAATAAGATTTTAGATGAAGCCCATAAATCTAGGTATACAATGCACACTGGTAATAATAAGATGTACCAAGATTTAAGAAGTAACTTCTGGTGGATAGGAATGAAAAAGGGCATAGCTAGGTATGTTTCTAAGTGCCTAACTTGTTCACAAGTTAAGGCAGAGCACCAAAAACCTTCAGGGTTACTCCAAAAATTAGAAATGCCCGTATGGAAATGGGAACTAATAACAATGGACTTTGTTACTAAGTTACCCAAGACCAGGAAAGGTAACGATGCAATCTGGGTGATTGTAGATCGATTAACCAAATCAGCTCATTTCCTGCCAAACCTTTAGCATGGAAAGATTGGCTAAGTTGTACGTAGACGAGGTAGTATCCTTACATGGAGTTCGACTCTCCATTGTATCAGATAGAGATAGTCGTTTCACTTCACATTTCTGGACGAGTTTCCAAGAAGCAATGGGGACACGATTAAATTTAAGTACTACATACCATCCCCAAACAGATGGACAGAGTGAAAGGACGATCCAAACCCTGGAAGACATGCTCAGGGCATGTGTAATAGATTTTGGTGGAAACTGGGATGACCACCTACCCTTAATCGAATTCTCCTATAACAATAGTTATCATGCAAGCATCGAGGTTGCCCCATTTGAAGCACTGTATGGACGAAAGTGTAGAATTCCAGTTTGCTGGGCAGAAATAGGAGAAAGCCAATTATCAGGTCCTGAGATTGTACAGGAAACCACCGACAAGATAACTCAAATCAAGAAAAGACTGAAAACGGCTCGAGATCGCCAGAAGAGTTATGCAGACAATCGACGCAAGCCGTTAGAATTTCAAGTTGGAGACAAAGTACTCTTGAAAGTTTCTCCTTGGAAAGGAGTAGTTCGATTCGGTAAGAAAGGAAAGCTAAGTCCAAGGTACATAGGACCATTCACAGTTGTCCAGCGGATATGACCAGTTGCCTATCGCTTACAACTACCAGAAGAGCTAGCCGGGGTACATGACGTGTTTCATGTATCTAACCTCAAGAAATGTTTAGCTGACGAATCCCTGGTAATACCTCTTCAAGACATAGAGGTAAATGAAAAGTTGAAATTTGTGGAAAAACCTCTTCAAATAGAAGACAAAAAGGTTAAATTCCTCAAGCACAAGACTGGTACTAGTCAAGGTAAAATGGGATTCAAAAAGAGGACCAGAGTATACATGGGAACTGGAATCGGAAATGAAGCGGAAGTAACCTTACCTGTTTCAATAAATCTCGAGGATGAGATTTTAAATAAGGTGGGGAGGATGTAAGGACCTGTACGAAATTGTCCTAAAACGCTCTGTAAGTAAAAACCCAGACCCCTAAAACCCTAACCCTTGTCAAAAATTAAGAAATTCAATTTTTATTGTTCTGTCATGGGCCACGTAAGACTTAAGTAAAGCTTACGCGGGGCGCGACAGCATGGTAAGTCTCCGGATAAGCTTTAGGCCACGTGTCAGACATGTGGCAGACCTAGGGTGTGACACGGCAGCCCTAGCCATAGCTAGGGTGGCCCTTGCGGGCCGCGTAAGATGTTCCTTCAAGTTTACGCGGGCCTCGAGAGACTTAATTTTCAGCTATAAAAGGGACGTGCATGGGCATTTCGTCTGTGCTCAAGAAATTCATCAAAATTACCATCTTTCTGCTTAAAAATCACGTTCAAAGTAGGGAAACGCTGCTACGATTACAGGGTAATAACTCAATCACTGCTACGATACAATGTCCGATCGATTGAAACCGATCCGATGGATGTTTAAGTGCTGCCCGAATCCAGGCTATACTTTATCATTCATCGCGAGGGTTTTGATTTCGTGAGCTTATCGTAAATGTTGTATTAAGTTACTAACCTAGTTTCGTGTGCATTGTTATTTAACTAGGTTACCAAGCTTAATCAGTAGGCAAAACTCTGTCCAACTAAACTTGCAAAGTGAGTCATTCTCTTTTTTTATCAAAAGTGTTTTACAATACCTAAATGTTTTCCAGTTATATGCTACAGGGATTAAGTCTTTGTTATCTTAAATTACTGGCAGTAAGTGGGGTATTGTGCATAATTGCTACTGTTTTATCACTTTTAGGTGAAAGGACCTAAATAGTGGTACTCGTCACTATTGGGTGAACGGACCCAATAGTGGTATGACCACAGTCATAGATCCGGTCGAGTGACAACTGAACCAGCTAATTGATGTCTGTCATTAGTGACATGCAAAAACCGAAATAAACTAGGTAGCTAGAGTAAGTCGGATATCGAACCAGAGGAGGATTGTGGAAAGTGTCGAATGAAAAGTATTAATTAATTACTACTGAATTGGAAAATCGGTGTGATTGATTATAAGAATTATCTAAATTAAAGAATAAAAATTGAGAAATAGATTGAGTTGTAATAAACAATGATAAGAAAAGGTGATCACTCCGGGATTCAGATTCTGTAATTACTAATAACCTAGTTCTGATTTTATTGGATGCTATTGATTGAATAGTAAATCTGTCACATCTACCAATTACCTATGCAGTTCAAAATCTTAATATTAATTGATCAGATAAATATTAAAACAAGCATACATAGGAATCATTCAATCAACAAAAGCATAATTGGATTCAACACATAATTATAACTCTGACTGTCACTCAGGATTTGTCTGTCACACAAATTATATAATCACGCAAATAGTCGGCTGTCACCCGACTACAAATCCAAATCTCAATACAAAACAGAAACTAGAATTAAAAGTGTCTCACAAGAATCATTCACCCGAAGTGTCCACAAGAGATTTAGCCGCTCATAATAGGTTGTTGATCTTCAATGGCTTCGGTCATCCCTTCTCTGCCTCTCTTGTCTGCGTACCAGACTTCCTTTTTCTGCCTTTTTTGTGTACATAATTCCTTTAGAAATTTAGCATAAGCGGGTACTTGTTTTATTGCATCAAGTAGTGGAAGATTAATTTTTACTTGTTTAAACATGTCCCACAATTCTTCTTTTTGGGGACCTCTTGATGCAATAAATTTTTTCCTACCCGGGTCAAGTAAGGCCGATGGAAACGGGACTTGACTCGGTTCACTCTCAACTTTTTCACTTTTCTCATTTTCACCCAACCCCGGTTTGTTAACATTTGTTTCTTTAGATTTAACCGGTGAAACTTTATCATCACTTTCATTACCCGTGATGTCCTCAACTACCCCCTCAACCAAACCCGGTGACAAATTGGCTTTAAATTCTTTGCCACTTCTTAAAACACTAACATGATGAACATTAACATTACCTCATGATGAACCATGTGAAGAATTTACCTTGGTGTCGCTAGGAAGTTGACCTTTGCTTTTCTTCAACTCCGCCACGTCGGTTGCCAATTGACCCATTTGAGTTGTTAGTGATTGGATGCTCTTGTCACGAACCTCATCCTTTTGCATCCGAACTTCATCGAGTTGATTCCATTTTTGCATATCTTGTTGCATAGCCCGAAGCATATCCATGACTTCATTCCCGCTTGACGAAGGTTGACCCGAACCACTTTGACCCGTTTGTTGAAATTGCCCTTGATAACCATAGTTGTTTCCACCCCGATAATTGCCTTGATTGTATTGTTCACGAGATGAAAAGTTACCTTAAGCTCCTTGAAAATTTGGGTTAGCTTGGTTCGCCGCGTTCCCATAACGGAAATTAGGATGGTTTCGTAACCCAGGGTGGTATATGTTGGAGTTCATATTGAAATTTTGACCACCCCCTCCTTGAATTGCATTCACTTCCTCTACTTGCTCATCAACCACCCCCACTACACAAACTTCCGCCGTGTGGCCTATTTCATTGCAATTAGTGCACACATTGTACACTTGGTTTGTGGTTTGAACATTGCCACTCTCTACTCTATGCACTTGTGGCCTTTGAATCGCATGCCTAGCCCGTCTTGAAGATTGGGCCTTCCTCTTGGAATTCACCGCCATTTGCTCTAAAAATGCCCAATCAACATGTTTATAATTCATACCGAATGTGCCATTAGTAATTGACATTAAATCCCGTGCATCCTCCGAACTCAACCCTTCGTGAAACGCGTTCAACAACTCCCATAGTTGGATCCCATGATGAGGGCAATTCTACAACATCATATTAAACCTTTCGAAGGCTTAATGAAACATCTCCCCCGATTTTTGTTGGAAGCTTCTCAAACCTCTCCTTGCATCATCAGTCTTTTGAGAGGTGTAATACTCATCCAAGAATATTTATTGCATATCGGCCCATGTAAAGATCGATGCGGAAGGTAGAGTGCGAAACCATCTCTTTGCCTTGTCTTCCAAAGAGAATTGGAAGAGAACCAACTTAACATCATCCGAAGAAAACCCTTGACCTCCAAGGGTGTTGCAAATGGAGTCGTATGTCTCTAAATGAAAATAGGGTTCTTCTGTTGCTAATCCTTTGAACTTTGGTAGACTTTGGAGGGAGGTTGTTCTAACTTCAAATGTTCTTCCATCCGCATGATGAGGAATCACTACTGGCGAAGGATTGTTAGTGATAATAGGCCGGAAGTGAGCTTCAATCCCCCGTACGACCTCCCGATGATGTCTTTGAGGGGAACCCAATGGTGCTCTTGGTTGACCCATTTGCATAGGCCCTTGAGGTACAAAGGGTGGTTGAACTTGGTATTGTGGCATTTGTGGTTGTTGTGGAATCGGTCGTTGAAATTGTGGTTGCATATTTTGAGGACGCACTTGGTGTAACGGTGTAGGGCGTTGCAGTTGCGGCCCTTGCGGTCTAATGTGTTGCACCCCAACCGGTAATCTACTCGTATCTTGAAATTGTTGGATCGGTTGACTTTGTTGACCCGCTCCTCCTTGAAGTCCCAAGTATCCTCCATCACCTCCATAGTAAAAACCTTCCTCTTCATACCCTCTAAACTCCTCTTCATAGCCATCATCATATCCATCTCCTTGAATACCCGAGGATTGCCCGAATGGAATGGATGAGTATTGAAAGCCCAATTGGTTTGATGGTCTAAATGTAGAAGTAGCATGGACAATGGTTGAATTTGGTGGTATTGTGTAATTAGAGGATGATTGACCCGTAGTTGGGGGAAAGAAGTGTGATAATGGTGGAATAGTGGAAGAAGGGCTAAAGGTAAGATTGGGTTCAACTTGAGTAGTGATCGGTTGTGTGGTATTGGTTGGTGTAGTGTCATGAGGTGGAGTAGGAATTGTAGTGGTATTAGGTATGGTTGTGTTTGGTGATGGTTGTGTGGAAGTAGGTATAAATGATGAGGTCGTTTGACCCGTTGTGGGTGGTATTTAAGATTCTTGCATGATGTTTCGTGGTGTAATGGGTGAGGTAGGTGAACCAATAATTCTGTTTTCTCGTACTAAAACTCTGTTTTGCCTTAACGTTCTTTCGATCTCCGGATCAAACGAAAATGGTGACGACTTGTGAGAGCCTCTAGTATGCATGCACCTGTAGAACCTGCACACTAAACACACCAGCGTAAACCCGAAAATAACAAAGCAAAACTAACAAACTGACACACGTTGCGCACTACTCCCCGGAAATGGCGCCAAAATTTGACGTGTTGTCGTAGTACACGCAAATTTAATCCAAATAACAACTATAGATAGTGGTAAATGGGTATCGAACTCAGGGAGTATGAGGAAAATGCGTTGATTTTATAGCTTTGCGATTTAACTACAATTAACCTAATTTGCAGAAATTAAAGATCAATGATTTGGATTGTTTGTTATAGAAAACTAAATTATCAATTACTACTAATCAAGATTGGATTTTTTACTTCAGATTATGAGAGCAATGAACATCTTAGGATTCAGTTTCTTTTAACAATTGTTGTGATGAAAGGGAACAAAGTACTCAGATTATATTAATGCAAGGTCGTTTCTCGATGATCAATCAATCAATATCCAACCCTAACCCTTCCCGTGATATCCCGATTGCCAACGGCACCAAGAACGTACGAATTAGACTAGAATTGCAATACCAATTAACAAGCTACAATCAATTACTCATACACCATGATAATCAAAGCAAACACAATGTTATCATTCTAGAAATCAAGGAACAAACACACAAGAGTTTAGAGAAACCTTCACCTAAGATGATCACCACAAGTTTAGCCGGACATTGTTCGGTTGATCATCATAACATCCAAATTCAAGTTCATACAAATCAAAAACAAGAACCAAATGTTTAGAATTGTTTGGAACAAGGTAGAACCAGCCAAAATCGCCCCCAATGTTCAGAGAAAACGTCCAATCATGAGATAATGTGAAAAGACACCCAAAAATAGTTTTAATGAAGCAGTTACGAATCTGTCCGTCACCTCCACCGTAATTTACGGTCTCCACTATAAATTACGGTGGACTCCAACTTGTTACGGTGGTTCAAGCCTGTGGTACGGTGGGAATTTGACATGTTTCAGGGCCACCGTAAATTACGGTGGCCACCGTAATTTACGGTGGAGCCCTGATTCTTGGGTTTGGTTTCTTCTTTCCTTCCATGCACGACCCGTTCCATTCCAAACCGTCCAAAATAGCGTTTTATCCCTTTTTAGCTCCTGAACTGCACCTGAAACATAAGCAACCGTAGTCATCTAATTCAAGATAATTACGCGATTAAGTGAAGGATAAATTCGTCTTTTAACATCATTAAGGGTTGTCCTATGGACCACCCGTCACTAATTATAAGATAGGGGCAATTGTAATCGCTCTTAATTCTGTAATCTATAACAATGTGTTGTTTTATGTAAATTGAATGACTCGCCAGTATTTCCCCGCTGGTAAAATCTTTTTAAACATGTTTCAGGTGATTTACTGTGAACCAGGAAAAGTGCCGCATAGCACTACAGATTGAAGAAAGTGGCTCAGTAAATAAAATAAACATGCTTTTTGTAATTAGGGAATTTCCGCGTGAAATTCCTCTGTTGTAAATTACGGGGTTTGTCCCGAAATTTGAAATAAAATAAAGGGGTGTTTTCAGTTTAAACGATCCTGTTAAACTTTCCGCTGCCAAAATCAAATACCACGGGTTTTCTGTCTCGCGGCAATCGAACCAGGAAATTGGGTCGGGGGCCGTGATAAATGACCATCCTGCTATGAACTTGTTATCACTAGAATGTCTCGCTGATCGGATCGCCCTCCGATCGAACGACCTGAAAGGTAGAGATACTTCTCTGATTTTAAAATGCTACAATAAAAACTTCAAAGCCATCATACATAAACACATCCATCCCAACCGAATGACAATCTGACCGAATGGCCATCCGACCGGATGACCATCCAAACGGATTGACATCCGATCGAATGGCCATCCATTCGGATTGTCATCCTAGCGGATTGCCATTCGTCAATCTGTCCATTCTTCACCGTTTAACGCGCCGTTTATTCGCTTATGCTATCGTTCTGTAATCAGGCTGACCTTCCAGCGCTCCCTTCAATCCAAGAGAGTGTTTATTTACTAAACACAATCTGTGAGTATACTCGATCCCTTTTTGCTTTACGCACTTTTGGGTGTTACATACGTTACCTATTTAAATCACAATTGACACACAACGTAAACACTATTTACACGCTGACCGTTATTGCATGTTACGTGTTATTCGTTGAATGCTTGTATGTTATGTTTACACAGTGATTGTTTCCTGACACCTTAGCAACGATAGTACTATAGTTTGGACTCAGCACCTGTCATGGACAGGGGTTGTTAAGGGCTTTACTTCACGTGTCTAAGTGGGGATATGTGGTGCGCATTCTACAACTCGCAGTCACGTCTGTGCATATTTCATTGTCGATAACCTACTGGCTTCACTTTGCTACATGTTACAGGCTGGTTATGCGTAAAACGATTTCGCTATCTATTATACTATTAAACTTGTATGCTCACATTTACATTATGTGTATTGACCGCTATTTTAACGTATGTGACAAGTGTTTGGGATGCCGTGCTTGCTTGCTATCTTTTGTTGAATCAAGATAGGATGGGTCTAGAAACAAACGAACAATTTAATATTTTGAGTTATCGTAACAATGTTTGTCTTGAGATATCTATGTCTGTAATAACTGCTTTATTTGGATAAGTTATGGTATGGGACATAATATTAAATTATCTGGTAAATTAATAGTTATGGATTTCTCCTGGACAATCTGTTTCACTCAGTGCCGCGCCCCGATGTTTCCGCCATCGGTTGGGGTGTGACAGAAAATGGCAAAAAGTTACAAACGTTGGGGGCAATTTGGTACAAAAGTGTCATTTTGGACGAAAATGGCAAACCTGCCCAAACCTAAGGGGCGATTTTGGCAATTAACTCTTAACTACTGCTATGCTACTTTCTTGTTTTAATTACTAGTTTTACATATAAATTGCCCATGGCTTTATAGCCTAGTGGCTCTTAGGGGTGGGATAAGGTTTTAAGACCAATTGGTTCTAGGTTCGATACCCATAAGGGGGGTTTTCTCATATTTATTGGGTTTCCTCCTAAATTGATGTATAGACATTATGCCCAGCGAAGATGGATATGATTACGCTGATGATACTCCAGTGGTCCGCCAATGATCCAAATTTAACGTTCAAAAAAAGTTTTACATATAAATTATAAATTATGTTTACAAGACATCATTTTGTCTATGGCATTATAGCCTAATAACATTTTTGGGAAGAGATAAGGCTTAAAGACTATAAGGTATTGAGTTCTCTTGAATTGGTGTATAGGTGTTATAGCCTAGTGGAGACGGATATTATCGGGTGGTTTTGATAGTTGCACGATGATACTCTACTGGTCCTTCAGTGATGTAAATTTGCCGCTAAAAAAAAGGTTTACAAGACATTTCAATAATATTTAATTATTTGCTAAAAAAAAATTTTGTGCCCCGCAGGAGTAAAAAACTTAAAAGACATACAGTAAATTACCTTTTGAGTCCTTGTGTTTTAGTGGTTTTAACCACTTGAATCCAAAATAAAAAAGTTTAACACCCTGAGTCTCTAACCGTTCATTTTATAATGTTTTGAGTACAATTTTATTAATTTTTTAACGTTTTGAGTCCAATTTTGTTAAAAAAAGTGGACTCAAAAGGTTAAAATTTAGACTCAAATGGTTATACAAAAATGTCTAGGTACTTAGGGCGTTAAATATTTTGATTTTAAACTCAAGTGGTTAAACCCACTAAAACACAAGTAATCTACTTAAAGACCTAATTTCTTACCATCAACTAAAAACGCTTTAACTATTTTCAAAGTGATGATTATAGAAATAAACTTCCCTGATTTAAATATTTTAAAAGTAGTAATTATAGAAATAAACATCACTAAGTTTTAACACAAATAAGAAGGAATAATTAAATAAATTTTAGGAAAAGTTCATGGAAAGTGTAACGCTTCGCATTTTGTACTTTCCTTATTTAGAAGGTTTTAATCGTATTCATATTTTTTGGAAACTTGTTATTGTATTGTATTGCATTCGTATTTCTTTTCCAATATTGTAATCCGAGACTTTGATCATAATGAAATTCCATTATTTTATACTTATACATGTTACATACTTATGTTATACGTTGCAATCATGAATACATGTTTATACGCCAAAACCAATACTTGGAATACTTGAAACATCAATTATATGTGCATTATACTCATACCTTACACTTTTATGCTAGAAATACTTAAAACCGGCTAAAATACGTGAAACTCGCCCAACATAACCCCCTCATGCGAACCAAAACACTCGAACGGATGTAGACCCTCTTCGTGCGGATTAAACCCCTCTTTCGTGCGGACATACTCCTCCTTCGCACGAACCAGCCTAACCTCGCACGAACCTAACTTCCTTTGTGCGGACCTACCCTTTTTCGCACGAATGAACCATCCTTCGCACGGACTTGACCTCTTTCGCACCAAACGCTCATCCGCACGAACCTCTCATCTGCACGAACCTCTCATCCGCACGAAACGGAGCTGGCAACGGGTTACGGGCAGGAAACACAAACAACCGCGTTTTACCTACTTTTTCACCTTTTTACAACACCCAATCACTTCCTACTTCATTAATGACTAAAACCCTAATCCCATCCTATAAATAAGAGCCCTCTTTCACTCCTAAACACTTTCCAAACACTTAAATCACTCCCAAATCTTTATAATTTCTCTATAATTTACAAGACTTGTCAGAAAGTTGCAAGCCTTCTAAGTGAGTTTTAGCTCATTTCCCTTCTTATTTCTTCATGTTTTCTTATACCATTCTACTTGGAGAACCTCTAGGAAGGTTTTCACAAGTTTGCCATGGCAAACTAAGGTGAAACCTCACCACATTTGAGGTCCAAAGTAAAGTGTCTTCTTTCTCTTTAAAGTAACAAAAAGAACAAAGGAAAAAATCAATAAATAACTGAATTTTTATTTTAGTTATATCTTGAAAATTATAATATAATTATTATTTATAAACTGATAGTGTTAGAGTTTGCTTCCTGTATCTACCGTTAAGTGTTGCCTTTCCATTTAAGAGTCAACTATGATTTGAGTTATTGTGGTTGACACCAGATTGCATATTAAGCCCCTTCTTTTCTAGTTTCAACAATCAAGTCCCTATAGTTGCTCAGATTCATCATATGAGTCTCTTCATATGAGTCTCTGCTATTAATTACAAGTTTAAGTTTAAGTGAAAAGACCAAAATATCCCCTTATTTTTTATTTGCAATATGAGTCTCTCCTGTAAACTTCAAATATTCCTTCCAATTTCATTTTTTTTAACTAACCACCCTAATCAACTAATTAACCACCCTAAGTAACTAATTAATCATATTGTTAACTAACCAACAACTGCTAATAACCTGTTATTAACTATCACACAAATAACTTATCAAAATTGCATTAGCTACTATTGATACAAATTAACACAGTTGCATAGAACCTAATGTACACGATTAACTAATGTACATAATTAAGTAATGATATAGATTAAAACAATTGCATTGAACCTAATGTACTTATCACTGCTGCAATAACTGATATTTAAGTAACTAATCAAACTACTAATTATCTCAGTAATCAAACATATCATGCACACTAAAGAAATTACTAATGATCAACTGCTAATAATCAACTACTAATTAACATCAGGTGATACATGTCAACTCTAGTTCAGTTTAATCAAAGTAATTAACCACAGTTCAAAGTATTGTCTCCTAAACAAATCATGATTAACGTAACACAACTGATATGCTAACTAATCATAACATAATCTGAATTATGCTAAACCTAACACAACTACTAATGTACATGATGCATTGAACTGCTAACCTAATCCTCCAAACTAACACAACTGCTAATGTAATCCTCCAAACTACAAACTAACACAATTACTAATGTAATCCTCCAAACCTAACACAAGTGCCATGACTTCTAAACTACAATTGATTGAACTGTTATGACTTCTAAACTACAACCCTATTACAAACAAAACCATTCAAGCAAATTAACAAAATCATTACCATTTCAAACAGAAGTAAAAAAAAGTCAACCATCATCCATCATCCATTACATATAACTCAAAATGTAGGTCCCCGTAATCCCGTATGGATCGTAACAAGACTGTTAATCTATCAAGGGTGCGGAATCCCCTTGATTGATCTTCGAACACAGAAACAAGATAATGTAGAAGAACAAGAACTCGAACACACAAACTTTCAAACTGATCTTCTGTGATTATCAAACCCTTAGAAGCGTTTTACAATCACTAAGATCTACAAGAACCTAACAGCCGATTTCTGTTTTGTTCTTAACCTCTCAAACTTGAATGCTCTCTCACAAACTCCAAAAGTCTCTCAAGTTGTCTAAAGTGTCTAACCCTAAAACTCAAGACTAAGGCTGTTTATATACACACAACCAAGATCTCGAATTGGGCTTTGCCCATATTACATTTGTCACATAAACTTGGGCCTAAGAGATTTAATACAAACTTGGACTGATTGGGCTTCATAGAACTCGTTTTTATTTAAGTCTTCATGATCCAATCTTCTGTTTAATATCCAAAGACCAATCCAAAGCTGTTGTCATATAACATGCACCAACAAACTCCCCTTGACAATAGCTTGCAAAGGAAACTTTAGTCTTCAGAATCTCACAGTCTTTGGTCTTTGGATAGCGTCAGCTTCAACATGAATTCTGTCTTTGTCAGCAACAGACTCCCCCTAAGCTGATGCATCCAATCACCAAATGTTCCAAGTTTTGAGACAGCATTCCATGTAAGTCTTCACAGCATCCACTCTGCATTGTAGAAGGAGGATTCTACCAAGCAGCAACAAACTCCTCCTCTCTTCACAGCAACTCCTCTTCAACAAACTGCTTCAATCTGAATACTATAAAACAAACATCTCGAGAAACCATAAGAATTTTTCAACATAGTTAAAGAATTATTATTATTCAAGAGATAGTTAAACTGTATCAGATTAAGCATTTTCAAATTAATCACCAACACGCACAAATTTTAACAAACACCTTATAACCTGCATGATTTAAAAAATTTTGAACCCACTTTCTAACACAGTCTCCCCCTTTCGGTAACAACTCCTCAAGAATAACAGTTTTTCATACATTAAGAATTTTAACAGAAAAAGACACTATTTTTGGATTTTTATATTTTCTGAAAGCAAATAAATACGAAAAGCAATAAACACTCTATTTTTGTGAGAATCACCGGTAAGAAGATCATATCAGCACAATCAAACTGTTTCACACAATTATATAATTCTTTATTCAAGTTTTAGTGAAAAGCAGTTCAAGACGATTACCAGTATGTTTGTCCACCTAAACAAAATGCATGAACATTTCAAGTACCATTACCATATGATATGTTAAGGTAATTTTATTATACCGAAATACTAGTGTGTCCCACTTCAGGATATACCCCCGCGATCAAGGTATGCACAAAGATTCATCGTAGTAGGTGAGTATACTGATTATCATCTGTTTGACCGTATAAAAGATGTGAGAAACTCACTTATTTTGATTGAAAACAAGCCCTATGTGATAAAATCACTTATTGATGAGGAACTTTATTTTCATATGCATGAGGGCACAGGAGCAAGTCCGTGAACAGGTCAGTACTTTCGTACAGCAGAGAGACGAACATGACTCCCGGATAAATGTGATATATTATCACTTATTTGAGGGACATGTGATTGTTGATCACTTATTGAGGTCGAATGCAGTATGTACACGTATGTATGGTATCATGGAAGATCTAGACTTCGTCTCCGTTTGTTTCGGTAAAAGAAACAACCATGATACCCAGATGATAAGCAGCATAAAGACCGAAAACTTCAGACTTTGGCAATCTATCAACGCAAGATTTAAGGTCATTAAACCATACACCACTGATGTGTTCCCCACTCATACTCAGTGCATTTAGGTTTATATCACTTTGGTAAGTTGATTATTTCATGCTTTTTGCCTACTGATACATCATATAATGAAGCTGCTATCACACTTAAGCAATTTAATTTAGTTTGAGTGTGACAGTCTAACTTGCTGATGTACTATCATTTCTTCTTTTTCACACGGTGAAAACTCATTTTTGATTTTCTATTTTTTTTTTGTTTTTGATTTTTCAATGTTTTTGTATTTTTGATTTTTAAGAAAGCAGTAAACTATTTACAAAATTCTTATGAAAAACCAGTTATTTAGGATTCCTCATCCCGTTGAGTTCGACTAAGTGTTCAAAGCGAGCTCGATCAAAAGCTTTTGTGTAAAGATCAGCAAGGTTATCTTCTGTGTCGACTCGGTGTAATTCAATTAATCGTTTTTCAACACAATCCCGTATAAAGTGATGACGTATGTCAATGTGTTTAGTTCTGCTGTGCTTTACGGGATTATTTATGATTGATATAGTGGCATTATTATCTATCATAATAGGAGTACGAGTGAAATCCAAACCGTAATCGCGCATCTGCTGTTGGATCCAGAGAACCTGAGAGCAACAGCTACCCGCAGCAATATATTCAGCTTCACACGTAGAGGTAGACACACAGGATTGCTTCTTGCATTGCCAAGACACGATCCTGCCTCCTAAGAACTGATAACCACCTGTTGTAGACTTTCTGTTTGATTTGCATCCTCCAAAATCTGAATCAGTGTAAGCAACGAACCTCAAATCACTATCAGCTGGATACCACAACCCAAGTTTAGGTTTCCCCTTCAAGTAACGAAGAATCCGCTTCACTGCTTTCATATGTGACTCCTTTGGATTTGCCTGATATCTGGCACACAAGCATACTGCAAACATGATGTCAGGTCTTGAAGCAGTCAAGTACATTAGAGAACCAATCATCGCCCAGTATTGAGTTGGATCAACATCTTCAGTGCTTTCATGATCTGGGCCGAGATTGTGGTTTTCACAAATGGGTGTGTTGAAAGTAGAGCAATCATTCATTTTGAATCGAGCCAAAATGTCATACACATACTTTGTTTGATGTATAAACATCCCATCCTCCTTATGTTCAACTTGTAATCCCAGAAAGTAAGACAGCTCACCCATAGCACTCATTTCAAACTTGCTCTTCATCACCTGTTCAAATTCCTTACACATGTTTTCGTCAGATGACCCAAAGATGATGTCATCCACGTATACCTGTACCAGCAGAAAATCTTCCTTCTTTCTCTTAATGAACAGTGTACTGTCAATCTGACCTCTTTCAAAACTATTCTTGACCAGATGTGTAGACAGTGTCTCGTACCACGCCCTGGGAGCTTGATGTAACCCATACAAAGCCTTATCAAGTTTGTACACTCGATCTGGATAGTCTGGATCAACGAACCCATCTGGTTGTGAGACATACACCACTTCTTGGACTTTCCCGTAAAGAAATGCACTCTTCACGTCTAGTTGGTAAACTTTGAAGCCCTTGAATGAAGCAAAAGCAAGAAACAAACGAATTGCCTCCAACCTCGCCACTGGTGCAAACACCTCATTGTAATCAATCCCCTCTTGCTGATTAAAACCTTTGACAACCAACCGAGCTTTGTTGCATGTGACAATACCTCTTTCATCTTTCTTGCACCTAAATACCCATTTCGTGCCAATCTCTCTCTCACCTTTAGGAAGGTCCACCAATTCCCAAACCTTCAACTTAGCAAACTGGGCCAATTCCTCTTGCATAGCTTCAACCCATGAATTGTCTTTAAGAGCCATATGAATGTTCTTCGGCTCCTCTTGGGAAATAAAGCAACTATACAAGCACTCGTTCACTATCCCAGTCTTCTCAATCGAAACAAATAACCCAGAATTTACTGCTATGTTTCTTCTCTTCTGAACACCTGCAGTGGGATCTCCAAGTATCATGTCAACTGGATGATCTCTATTTGCTCGTGTAGTAGCAACAGCATCAACTTCTAGATTATCCCCCAGGTTTGATCCAACCTCCCCCTGAATATTCTGATTTGCAAACGGATTAATGAAATCCTCCCCCTGAATGGGTTCAGAGTCACTATCGCTTGAATCAGGATCAGCAGCACCTTGGGAAGTTTCCGGAGCATCTGACATATCTACATTTGATCTAGGCATAAATTCGCCTTCATCGTCTTCACCAATCACTGTTTGAATCAGCTGAGAAGAATCTGCATCAGAAACTTCAGGAATATTAAATGATTTAAACACACTGTCATAATCATATAATATAGCAGGACCACTCGTTGATTATTGAGGTTTGTAAGAAGTAATTTCTACATTGAAAACAATCTCAATTTTACCAGTTTTTAGATTAAAAACCCTTTTATTCGGTGTGCCAGGCACGTAGCCTAGAAAGTAGCCTTCATCTGCCACCTCACCGAATTTTTGTTTATCTTTGTTTCGCACAATGGTGTAGGGTAATCCAAATGGTTCAAAGCCTGTTAAGTTTGGTTTTTCGTTAAACATCAACTCATGACAAGTTTTGTTAAAACGTTTAACGGTCAAAACTTTGTTTAGGACATAGCAAGCTGTATTCACAGCTTCTCCCCAGAAAAGAACAGGTAGCTTTGAATCTGAAAGCATCGTCCTAGCGGCTTCAATCAACGTCCTGTTTTTCCTCTCAGCGACTCCATTTTGCTGAGGAGTGTACGGAGCGGAATATTGATGTTCAATTCCCTTTCGAAGACAGTAGAGATCTAGAATCTGATTCTTGAACTCCGTGCCATTATCACTCCTTATCCTCTTGATCCTTGCATCATGAACGTTTTCCAATTTTGTAAAAAGATCTATCAGCATCTCTGCTGTCTCATCTTTTGTACCTAAAAAGAAAACCCATGAATAACGTGAGTAATCATCAGTGACAACAAGACAATAGTACTTTCCACCTATGCTCCTCACGTTCACTGGACCGAATAAATCCATGTGAAGTAATTCATAAGGGGCATTAATGGAATTTACAGTTTTAGACTTATGAGGTTTCTTGTGTTGTTTTCCCTTTTGACATGGAAGACATTTATCTTCCACTTGAAACCTCAGCAATGGAACCCCTTTCACTAGCTCATTTTTAATAATGTAATTCATTTTGCGATAGTGAATGTGAGCCATGCGTCTGTGCCACAACATTGATTCAGCTTCAGATGCTTTTGACAGTAAACACGCCACTGCAGCAGTTGGATCCTTGGCGCCCATGTCCATGACATAAGTGTCATTCTTCCTTGGTGCACGCATTACTATCCAATCGTCCGGAATGACCAAACCCGGTTTCAACACCAATGCCTCAGACTTGGTAAAATGGACCGAGTGACCCTTGTCGCAGACTTGTGACACGCTCATCAGATTGTGTTTAAGCTGCTCAACATAGTTCACTTTGTCCAATGTGATCTTCCCATTCGTCACTTTTCCTCGTCCAGTAATTCTTCCACCTTTAGCACCAGCAAAATTTACATGCCCACCAACGTATTCTTCAAAATCAGAAAATAATCTCGCATCCCCCGTCATGTGCCTGGAGCAGCCACTATCAACATACCATAAGTTGATAATCCTCCTTAGCAGCTCCTGCACCCACCAACCAAAAGATTAGTTAGATTGGGGGACCCAAGCCTTAATGGTCTTGGGTCGTCCAAATTCACCAACTACTTGAACATCCATCCAAGATCCATCACCCCTAATTGGAGTCTTGGATCTCGGACCTGTTGATGGAAATGGGGTATGATTTCCATAAGGTCTCTGGTCCTGAGGGTTCCTATATGTGTTTGGACTATGTGACCTTTGAAATCTTGAGTTTTGATTCCAAGAAGCTTGATTGTTGTAATTTCTAAAGCCATTGTTATAAAAAGTTCGACCACCATTATTTTGGTATCGATTTTGATATTGACCTTGACTTCTGAAATTATTTGAGTTTTGGTTGTTCATTTTGGGTGAACTACTTCTAGGTCTCTCATGTCTGCCTGATGTAGATGCAGGCTGAAATCTTGGTTGTTTTCTTTGAAAACGAGGAACTTGAGGAGTTCCTTTTCCAGCCTTATCTACATCACTAGCAACACCCTGTTGTTGCTTGGGAGCAGATTTCTTTGGAGAGTTAGACTCTCTCTCCTTTTTATTACCTTCCTTTTCTGGTGACTTCCCTTTTTGTTTCTCAGTAACTTGTGCTTCAATCTTTTTGTTAGGACAGCAGCTAGCTACATGTCCCTTTGTGTGACATTTGAAGCACGATCTCTTTTTCGAAGACTTCTTAGTTGAAGCCTTTGAACTAGATTCTGGTTTTGATGATGATGCCTTGGAAGGATTTTGTTCAGTTTGCTTAATTTCAGATTTTTCTATGTTTTTGTTTTTAGCAAACTCTACATTTGATTCCTTTTCGATAACAGCTGTTTCGTTTTTCATATCACTTCCTTGAACAAAATTAACCTTTTTAACAAAAGTTTGATTATTGTTTATAGAAGGTGTATTTTTCTTTTTCAAAACAGATTTGCTGTTATTTTCCTTCTTAGCATCATTATCTTCAAACACATCACCTTGACTGGATGTGGAACTACTTGGTGATGTTGACAGGAAGTCTGTAAGCTCATCCTCATCAGGTAGGAAAGAATAGTCATGACTAAGAGGAGGTGGGACTTCATTAAAGCCCTGGAATCCCACACTTGTCTTGTCATTACTCTTCTTTAACCCACCCATCATATGTTTCATAACAAAAGTAGAATCTCTGAATTGACCTAACTTCTTTTCAAGTTCAACAATTTTAAGTTGTGCATCTGACAACTCTTTGTTTTTATCAGAAATCTCTTTTGTTTTCTCAGCCATCATGTCATGAGCTAAGTCTATGACTTGAAGTTTTTCATTTAATTTGCAGGTTAAAGCTTCAATTTCAGCTTCATAGCCTTTTATCTTTTTCAAATATGACGACTCGTTTCTTTTAGCAAAGAAATTTGATTCTTTTACGTTAGACATTTCGCTCACAAGACTTTTGTTTTGAGTTGACAATTTGTCAACTTCACTTTGTAGTTCACTACACTTTAAACAAACAGAAGTGGCAGAGTTACTTACCTCTCCTGTCGATTTGTCTGAGTTGGCCATGAGAGCAGCAAGTTGAGCTTCCATTCTTTTGATGATTTCATCTTTCTCATCAGCTTCCCTTTCATGCTCAGACTCAGGCTTTTCCTCTTCAGCATCTGTTGTCTGATCAGCCTTATCTTCCTCAGCTTCACTCTTCTTCTCAACTTTAGCCTCATCTACTGTAGCTTCACCATTATCGACTGGAGTGATCTCTGCCATGAATGCTTGAGTGACATTCTCATCATTTTCTAAGTGAATGCTCCAGTCATATGAGCCTTCTCTTGCAGTAGATATCAACGCCCTTGAGTTAGAGTTGTTTGATGTATTCCGATTGTTTGAACTTTGATTCGTATTCTCATGCTTTTGTTTTTGACATTCCCTAGCGAAATGACCATAACTCTGACAGTTAAAGCACCTGACTTTGGCCTTGTCAAAACCTACGCTCTTTCCTACAAACTTCCTTCCAGTTCTGTTCATGAACCTCTTCACACGTCTCGAGATCATGGCCATCTGCCCATTGTAGATCCATCTCTTCTAGATCATCTGGGTCAATCTGATCATAATCTTCATCTAAAGTGGCAGGATCAGATATTTTCCCTTGAATGTAGTTCTCATAAGACGCAACAAAAGAAGCAAGTAGAGCAAGATGTTCTTCAGCAGACTTCACACTCATAGGCATTGACTTTGCACTACTACTTTGCTTTGAAGTTGATGTTCTCTTGACTCCTGTTGATCCTCCTGCAGCAGCTACAAAACACACATCACCATCCTCATTCACTGTGACCTGCTCATTATCACACGAAAGAAATGCAGTTGCAGAGTCGCTAGAAGCATCATGAGATGCAGAAGATGTAAGCCCATTGTAGATCCCTGGATCTTGAACCTGATCATAACCAGTGTCCTTTTTCTTCATACTAAGCTCATAAGCTTTCCAACTACTTCTTCCAATTCCTTTGTGTCATAATCTGCTTCTCCCTTAATCATGAGAGTGTAGATATCCCATTTAGCAGGTAGAGCATCAAGCAGCTTGTCATTTTTCTCAATGTCAGTATAGCAATCTATATCATAATTATCCAGTATTGACATCAGATGGTAGTATCGAGTGATGACGTCCTCAAGTGACTCATTTTTCATGTACTTAAACACAGCAAACTGCTTCTTCAGTAGATCAACTTTGTTCTTCTTGACATCAGGATTTCCCTCATATCTCTTCTCTAGTGCATCCCACATTTCCTTTGAAGTAGTGTACTTCTTAAAGGTATGCTTGATGCCATCAGGTAAAGACATTTTAATGGCTGCCAAGGCTCTCTTTTCAGCCTCATACATTTTCTTTTGTTCGGCATCCATATCAACATAAGCAGTTATACGTTGTCTTCCCTCAAACTCATGAGTTGGATTCACATACCCATCGTCTATGCATATCCACATACGCGTGTCCTGGTACTCAACAAAAGATTGAAACCTATCCTTCCATGTCAAGTAGTTCTCCACCTTCATCATCTTAGGTGGTTTGTTGGTTGTGCCAACCTCATGCTCCATCCTTAAGAGTTCATTCAATTTTGTCATGTTCGACATTTTAACGTAACAGACTGATAAAATCGTACAAAATTTTTTCGAAAACTGTGGTTACCAAATTACACTGTTAGAATCGTCTCGAAAAGACGAATCCAATGATATATAATGTCAAAAACTGAATTCGGGATTTTCCAGGTCTTCTGGATCGCACAAGACCCTCTGAAACGCACAAGGTCTTCTGGATCGCACAATCCACTAACTTTGGGCCAAACAGTCACTTTAACGGGCCTGGGCCTGATCGCACAAGTTTCTGATTTGCACAAGCTGACTTCGGGTCGCACAAGAGTAATCCGGGTCGCACAAGAACTCCAAACGTACAAGATCTCCAAACGTACAAGATCTTCAAACGCACAAGCTTAAAACGGGTCGCACAAGATTCAAAATTTCAAATTTTGAATATCAACTGATCGCACAAGAGCTGATTTGGGCCACCCAGCCACCCAATCCCGAAACAGCAGCAGCTGACAACAGCAGCAGCTGACAATCCGGATCGCACAAGCAAGGTCTTAATCAGCACTTCTTTCCATACACGAAATCCAAGCAAAGTCTCCTACAAACAAGAAAACAGTCAAAACAAATAATCAAAACAGATTAAAATACACGAATTTAAACTGTTCTTCAAGTGTTCTTCCTGTTCTTCGCAAAAACCCAGAACTTTAACTCGAAATTTCCAAAAAAAAAAAACCAACTACCAAAACAGATCAAAACTCAGAATTTTGAACTGTTCTTCCTTGTTCTTGCTGTTCTTCACGAAAATTATGAATGAGACACCAAAAAAATCTTCAACCGAAAAACAACTTGAATCCAATCGATCAGTCTTGAACCACACACAAGAGCAAATGCTCTGATACCAATTGTAGGTCCCCGTAATCCCGTATGGATCGTAACAAGACTGTTAATCTATCAAGGGTGCGGAATCCCCTTGATTGATCTTCGAACACAGAAACAAGATAATGTAGAAGAACAAGAACTCGAACACACAAACACACAAACTTTCAAACTGATCTTCTGTGATTATCAAACCCTTAGAAGCGTTTTACAATCACTAAGATCTACAAGAACCTAATAGCCGATTTCTGTTTTGTTCTTAACCTCTCAAACTTGAATGCTCTCTCACAAACTCCAAAAGTCTCTCAAGTTGTCTAAAGTCTCTAACCCTAAAACTCAAGACTAAGGCTGTTTATATACACACAGCCAAGATCTCGAATTGGGCTTTGCCCATATTACATTTGTCACATAAACTTGGGTCTAAGAGATTTAATACAAACTTGGACTGATTGGGCTTCATAGAACTCGTTTTTCTCTAAGTCTTCATGATCCAATCTTCTGTTTAATATCCAAAGACCAATCCAAAGCTGTTGTCATATAACATGCACCAACACAAACATAATTGTTAGTTACATTTCGTGGGAAAATTGGGTATACTTAATCATTAACGATTACTCCCAAAAATTGATCAATAAAAAAACCCATGGTATGGTTCTAGTTAGATTATAGTTATGCATCAATGATATATACAAAACCCACTATAGTCTAACCTAATCTATTTGATCATCATCCCTACTCCTGTGAAACCTGAGCTACACATTTGCGTTGCCCAGAAATCTAAGCACGAGCCTAATGTGGATGGCAAGTTGGCGTGTGGTTGCTCGAACCCTTATTCCAACTACAATTTCAAGTTAAATGTTACAAATCAGCCACATTTCATACTGGTGTACCACATTTTTCATGTTAATAAAGTAAAACTCAACAAAGTCTTACCTGTTACATGGTCATTATCAACAATCGCTACTAGTTGCAACATGGTCGGATAATCACAGGTGATCGGAAATGATAATGGTAATCATAGGGACGACGCTAAGTGGTTTGGGTGATTGAGGTAGTGAAATGTTGCTTTAGGGAGAGGATTGGGGATAATGGAGTATGTGAGGTTTGGGTGAATTTACCTAATTGCACTTCACGTTGTTATCAATTTAAACTACAAAACATATATATATATCATTGTGTCTCTCACATAACTAAATGAATATGATACATTGTTAGTTTGATACAGATTGTTCGGTTTAGTGGATTCCTCATCATCATACAGTGGTGTGTTTAGAGGCCACCACCGTATCCTCCACTATCCGGATAGTCTTGTTGCACGTATAAAGAATGTGATACATTGCTACTTTTGTAAGGGTTGCCCTGGTTAAGGGGTTGTTCATAATAATACGGTTGTGTGAATGGAGGCTCACCATCGTATCCCCGCCATCCGTATAATCTTTTTCCATGTAAAAAGATTCACATCTGTATTCGTAATCTGGATACACTTGTTGCGCTGAATAATATGGTTCATCAACAGGGGGATGCAGAGGTGTTAGGAAAAGTATTGAATAAAATCAGATTCAACTTGATCTATAAAGGAGACAACAGTCCTGAAGATCACAACAAGAAGAAGAAGAAGATCAGATAGGACAACTGAAATGAACAACATCTACTTCAAGGAATCATAAATTGATCAAGAGCTGAAGAAGATTATCAGAGAAGGTCATTTATGATAATATCATCAGTTTCTGACGATTCTGATCATCAGATTTTCTGATGATTTGTTCACCAGAATTTCTGATGAAGTGGTTTATCAGAAATTCTGATGAATACCGCACTTGTCTAAAAATCAGCTCTATCCTGCCACACTAACCGAAGCAAGTTGACATTATTGGAGCTCATGATGACAAAGGCAAATTGATTGTTGGATACAATGAATATGTCAAGGTGCTACTTTTTGCAGGAATATATATGAATAAACAAATGTTTATTCATATATTCAGCCTTCTATAAATAGAAGGCTCATCAAGCAGAGAACAATGGAGTTTTGTAGTATGTATTGAATGCTAAGCTTAACTCATTGTTCTCTTGTTTCTTTTCATCTTTTCTCCTCCTTCACAAAGATTTTCCAATTGATCCCATATTTCCTTAGCTGATGCACATGCATCAACTTGTGAAAATATGTCATTGGGGATAGCCATTATTAAAAGTGACTTTGCCCTTTCATCCCCAGCCACCTTTTCCTTGTCTTCCTCACTCCAAAGTATTTCACTTTTAGGAGCTCGGGAGGTAGGGATAGCAGGTGATTGGTCAGTTGCTGGAATAGCTGGTATTTCAGTCATTGGTATATGTGGACCCCTTTCAATGGATTGAAACAGAGCTCGGTCATGACCATTAAGGAAATTGACCATCCTGATTTTCCATTGGGGGTATTCCTCTCTGACCAGAGTCAGAGGTTTGGACATAGAACCAATGTTAAAATCATTATTCCATGATTGAAAGATGGCCATATTTAGAGAAAAGAAGATAAGCGATTGATCGTTTGAAAATGATTAATTCAATCTGCTCTGATACCAAGTGTTGGTCCTAGTTTGGACTTAAAAACTTCTTTTCACGTAATATGGCAAGTGATTTCAGTAGATATGAAAAAGTGTGCGAAAATGGAAATCAGACTTTCAAGAAACAAGACCTACAGAATTATCAAGTTTATATCACTTTGAAACAAAATGGTTTACAAGGTGATTGTAAGATTATTATCTATTACAAATGAATACTTGAATTCTGAGGGTGAGAGAACAATGAGTTAAGCTTAGCATTCAATACATACTACAAAACTCCATTGTCCTCTCACCCTCAGAATTCAAGTATTCATTTGTAATAGATAATAATCTTACAATCACCTTGTAAACCATTTTGTTTCAAAGTGATATAAACTTGATAATTCTGTAGGTCTTGTTTCTTGAAAGTCTGATTTCCATTTCCGCACACTTTTTCACACCTACTGAAATCATTTGCCATATTACGTGAAAAGAAGTTTTTTAAGTCCAAACTGGGACCAACAAGAGGCTTGTTCAAATCTAGCAATGGTCTATTTTGATCAAAATGAACGCCAGACACAACCTCGTCCTCCTCATTAGAATCAAGAACACCAGAATCCTCCTAAAACAATGGTATGATAAATATTTAATAATCTCAAAAAACAAGGATGGAAGTTAAGTTGGTAAACGTTACCAGATCGGTTTCTAGCACCCATGACTTGTTAGCATACTACCCAAAGAAATAGTCGTTGTCCTAGAATGATGACATTTTTCCAACCGTATTGAATCAAATGTTGAAGCTGATTGTTTGAAGAGTTGAAGAATTATTCCTCTGAAGAATATACTGAAAAATAAATGTCTGCATGATACTATTAGTTCAATTTCAAAAGAATACGTCTCGTATAAACCTATACTCGGCGTATACCTTTATTCACGTGCCAAACAACATCCTATCAAAGTCAAATTAGTCTTGCATGCGTTGCGTACACCCCTATACGCGACATATATAAGCCTTGTATATGCCCTATATGCATCGTATAGGTGACTAATTTGACACTGTACCAGGTTTGACCACTTTGTCTAGCGTGTGAATCAACATTAACCCTATACGTATCGTATAAACCTATACGAAGCGCATAGGTTGGTGTACAAATAGGCATGAGGATGTGTGAATATGTAGACCCTTAAAAAACACCAACATTGAAGAGAAACAATGTAATTATTTGTATTCCACATGCAACTCACCTTTTTTTGTTTCCAAGTTTAACACACATAAACAAAATCACCAACTTTAAAGTCGTCGCTTCTGATCTCCGTTCGATTAGTTCACAACCTTAATTCCTCCAGACCATGATTTCCTCTTTATCGTTGGAATTGGATCAACACAAGCATGCCTTGAGCTATTTCTGATCGCTGGAGTTAACAACCCCATATGCACAGGTCTGTTGAAACCCCTTTCTTTCGTTGCCACTGCTCCAATCCGATTGAGGCTTCTCTGAATCGCTGAACCCTTAATCAAATGCTTCTGAACTGTAGGTTAGTCTTCAATAGGTCCCAATTTCAATCGATTGATCCACTCTGATACAAGTTAAAGGGAATTGGTACTAGATCTGGTTGTTAATCGAAAATAATGAACAGAAAGTAGAATACTACTCTTCACGATTAAACACCCACAAATCTTTATTATCAAGGAAACTATCTCAAAACCTTGAATTACAATTTTACCTATCAATCTGATAGGTATATATAGCTAGGATTAGGTTTAAGAGTGAACACTAGTGTAGCTTGCGAACTGCGTGAACTAATCCTGGCCATACACATGTGTAGATCAATGGCCAGGATTTGAGGTTGAAATACACTAGTGTATTTTACGATTTGATGATGAGATCCTGGCCATACACATGTGTAGATCAATGGCCAGGATTTGTTCACTCAGTTCGCAAATACACTAGTGTTCACTCTAGAACCCCACCCTATAGAGCTAAACAATCACATAGACTATAACTATGAAACATATTAATTAATTACATATCAATTATCTAATACACATCCTAACCCAACATGAATAGGAACCTTAGATAATATCCACTAATTATTTAATATATATTTAATTAATTACTTGATAACCAAGTTAATTAATCTCTAGCCGTCCTTCACGCGCTGGGCCACAATTCGGCTTGGTAATTCCCGACAGAACATAATCACTGTGAATGCAATTAGAGGCAAGAGAAAATGCTCCTAGATGGTTACAATATCAAAAAAGAAGTATACACCCAAATCCGTAGGCAATCAAATCCCCTTGATGCAAAATACTTTGTAGTTTGTATTAATCATGTATCGTTTCCTTGTGATACAGAAGAACACCATTGGTTTATGTTGTTATTAACTTACCCTTGGGTTAGTGTTCCCATCGAACGCCGTACACAGACATAACATTTTTATTTCACAACTAGCGGGTTAATACCCGTGCTCCGCAACGGGTGTATTTCACATAAAAAAGCATGTCGCAAGGGTAAGTTCGGAATCTAAGAGAATTTTGAGTTAGAAAATTATGTTATTTTAAAAATCAACGTTAAGAAATACAAACTCACACTACAAAAAAAGTAACCAACAGAGACTAAAGTACCAGGGAGTGATATATCAGTCTCAAATACATAATATCTGGGACTGATTTTTCAGTTACTAATAATTTTGGAGACTGATTTTATGCGGCATATGTTAGTAACTGATAATTAGTCCCTAATGCATGGACACCTTATTTGATACTAAATTTCAGTCACAAATATGTATGCATAGTATAAGGTTTTGGAAGCTTACTTATTTGTTACTGAATTTCAGTCCCAAATATGTTCACTGCTAAAATGAAAATGGCGCAAATGTATGGCCCACTAATCTTCAGTCTATAATATCGAGGAAACATATTAGTGACTGAAATTCAGTTCTAATATTCATAAAAAAAACCTGATTTGGGGACTGATATTTAGTCTCGAACGTCTGTTATATTTAAAATGATTAAGGATTGATTTTCAGTCTCTAATTATTTTACACAAATTCTACCATTTTAAGGGAATTATATAAGACTAAAATTCAGTCTCAAAAAAACTTGTAAGTGCCCTTTTTGGAACTAATATTCTCGTAGATAAAGGGATTAGGGACTGATGTTCATTTTCCAATAATCAACAAATATTTTATCATTTCGAGAAAATATATTAGAGACTGAAAATCAGTCCTCGAAGTTCTTGTAAAGACTAGGGACTCGTATTTAGTCTCAAATGTATTTTGTGTAGTCCGTTATAAAAGACTAATATTCAGTCTCCCATATTTGCGGTGACAAAACCTCCATGGAAAATCAATTCGCGACTGCTTAAGTTCAGCTGCTAAATTTCTGACCTTTTTTTTTTTGCAAAACAAATGCAAAAAAATGAAAAAAGGTAACTAAATATGATTTCATCCTAAATATCAATCGTAAACCCATAGCAAATAAGTTGAAGAAACAAAACATTTTGGTCACGAAATGTGAAAAAATAAACTAAATTAAAAATAGATTTAAAGTAATTATGGTTAAGTTGAGTTTTTGGTCAATGATGGTAAATGATGAGCAATTATGTTGAAATTTAAGGTAATTATTGTTACACCCATAATTTGAGATATACATGCCCATTCAAGGCTATACATTACTTATATATAATACTAGGTTTTTACCCGGGATTGCTTCCCGGGCTCGGGAAACTTAGTTATATTTACTTGTTATTAATACAACCTCATTACATCAAGCATCTCATTGGATTCAACAACAATGTCTTCACATCACCGGATTAGATCATAAACCCATATTATAGATCAAACAAAAGGACAACAGGACCACAAGAATAACATCATTTCCAATTTTACTTCAATGCACTTAAATGATCGCGTGATTTGGGATTTTGTAAAAATGTTTGTTCTTGTACTTCATAACAAAATTATATAGAATTCAAGAAAACAAAACAATGACTTAAAGAACTCTAGTTTAACACCCAATGTGATCGAGCAAACAGATGTTGACCAAAAGTCAAACAGTTGTTGACCAAAAGTGAAACAGATGTTCAACCAGATCCACTGTCTTCTTATATTTTAGGACTGTTTTCCTCTTCAAAGCACTGTTCAACCTAACATAGGTTTCCATGAACTGTTGACTTAAAGTCAAACAGATGTTAAAACAACTGTTTGAGTTATTCAAACATCTGTTGAATACTAAATGAGATGTTGACCAAAAGTCAATCAGATGTTGACCAAAAGTCAAACGGAGTATACTGTCTTTAATTTACATCTCCACATTGTTTCTGTTAGACATGGACCTAATAATTTACATGTACATATATAGTTTTAGAATCACAACTTCAAAACTAAACAAACAAGTCTAGTATCAGTTTCAAAAAGCAAACAACTACAACCCAAAAACTTGGTTCAACGTATCCTTCTGCATTTGCCTTCTTCAACTCACGAACATTCATCCAAACATAAAAAGCTTTTTATCTTTCACAAAGTTAAGTGTAAATGCTTGACCTGGAGCCATGCCTTTATCTCTCACAAACTTTCTCATTCCTTGCAGATAATATCTTGGTTGACTTCGAGATGAACCTATAGCAGCTTGAATATTCCAAACATCACCTGCCACGTCCACAATCTTCAAACCCATCTTACGATTCAGTCCAAGATCTTCAGCCTGTTTTTTAAAAAAGGCGCTGTAACAAACAACGAACAATTCAATAAACAAAGAATTAACACATCTTTAAAATCTGACTAAAGTATTATATATTAGTAAACTCATTATCACAAACTTACAAAATGACCGTCCACACAGAAAGAAATAGGTACGATCTGATTATCTTCATTCCCAACAACCATACCACTTTCATTGACATTAACGATGTCTTGTACAGCTTCTGTATCTGAACTCAAGACAATCTCTTCTATCACCTTTTCTTTAACAACAGCACAAACCTCCGGTGGAAACACTAAATCACAGGTAGCACAATTGAAAACCGTGATATGAAAAGTCTGAAGATCTATCATCTCAAAGACAATGAGATGATCAGCAGTTAATGACAACTCATTATTTATCTCCTTCCATCCGGTAATTATGTAAAGTTCATTGTTTATATCTTCCATCCCTACAGACCAGTTCTGGTTTTCAGATCCTTTAATAAGAACCAGATATGAAGGAATAGTGTTTAACATCTTGTGATGAACAAAAGAACGATTAATACTCTACAATCAGAATAAAACGCATTATATAGTACATTAGTAAAAATATATCAGAAAATTAAGTAAAAAAATAAAACACAACAATTAAACAACTGTATCTCCAAAAAAAATACATGATGAATAATATTCGAAGTTACACACCACATAATCTTCGTTACCAGATGGTTTGTAGTAAAACTCTTCACAAGGAGCAAGATCAATGTCTTGATAAAAATACAATATTCTCAAACTTTCTAATGCTTCTTCATAATGAAATATCAACCATGAATCTGAAGGTATTTTCAAACTGTCTACCAACTGACACCAACCATTATAAAAATAATATCTGCCATTGCTTAGAGGATAGATCTTGACTTTAAAAACATTTCCAGTTGTGGTCCTGATCTTTGTATTTCAATTGGATAATTAAACTGCTGAATCCAATTTTGATACTGTTTTGGCAAAATCTAAGCATAAATAAAAGAAACACTTTTATTGCTAAATATCATACCAAAAAATTAAAATTAAGTGTTAAACTAAGATCGGATAAAATTACTAACCAAACATTTCCTTTTACTGTTTTCAAGGTAACACGGAAATCCATAAATCATTCTCACAAAAAACTGTAACAATATCAATCATATAGAATCAAAATCAATAACATTAAGAAACAAATGAATACAATCCATTAAGGTATGCAATACATCTAAATAAAAGATGATACAACTAACATATATCAAAATAACAATAGTCAACATCAAAAATCAAAAAGGTGAGAATACATGTAATTTGTTATCATATCGAAATATATATATTTTTTACATCAAATCATATAATTAAAACTTAAAACCTACTTTTCCGATTAAGTATCACAAATAGACATGGAAGATCATCAGCTGAATAAATTGTATAGAAAAACAGGATAGTGACTTGTGTCTATTCCAAACAAAAACTTAAAAACAGTATACCAACTACTAATCAAAATAAGTTCAACTTTTCAAATACACATGAGAATACATCAGATAAAATCAGAAATTTATATTATACTTTAGAATAGCAACGTTACAATAACAACTTTACAAATAAACGTGACAATACATTAGTAAAGATTGAAATTTTATATCATACATCAGAATCACAGCAACAACTTTATAAATAACTTTACAAATACAAATGAGAATACAACAGTAAAGATCGAAATTTTTTATCATAAATCAGAATAAGATAAATACATGAGCAAAGTGAAATCCAATAAAATCAACAATGGAAAAGACAAATGGTAGATACAGGAAATGCAGATCACTTTTTTTAGAATCATATATGTCTATCATAACATGCATAATAACTACATAGTAATCGAATATTCAAAAAAATTAGGACTATCAGAAATTATTCCAATATAAGCCGCAACAATAAACGCAATCATAACCAACAATGGATTGAAAAAAAAATAGGGAGATACATGAATACACCACAATCGATTACAACTTCTTCATTAAAATAGAAAGAACCATAATCGGCTATAGAATTCAAAAATAAAAGAATAAACATGAAAAAATAAAAAACAAATCAGATTATTTAACAATACCTTTATTATTATACAAGATGATATTGATGAAGATCGGAAGAAATCGAAGAAGATGACAGAGTTTGTTGGAGAAGGTGTAGAGAGAAACGTGGAGAGAGAAACGAACCGAGATTTTGTGAGGATCTTTAAAAAGTTAGAAGTTTAAAAATATCCCATGTAACCGGGTCGGATCATCCCATTTAGTTTTTCCTCAACATCTGTTTGACTTTTGGTCAACAGCTGTTTGAGTTTTGGTCAACGTCTCATTTAGTATTCAACAGAAATTTGAATAAGTCAATCAGTGGTTTGAAAATCTGTTTGACTTTTAGTCAACAGATGGATGGAAATCCATGTTAGATTAAACAGTGTTTTGAACATATGTTTAAACATCTGTTTAGACTTAAACAGATGTTGGGGCTTAAACAAATGTTTGACGTTCTATATCAGTTGTTTAGACTTAAACAGATGTTTGAATTTAAACAGATGTTTGGCCATAAACAGATGTTTGGCAATAAAGATATGTTTGGCCTTAAACAAATGTTTGAAGTTAAACAGATGTTTGCTCATAAAGAGATATTTGACCTGAAACCAAACATCTGCTTAAGGTCAACATCTGTTTCACTATTCGACAACATCTGTTTGACTTTTGGTCAACATCTGTTAACATATAAACACTGTTAACATAAATTACAAATAATTAGCTAATAGACGGCACACAATTAGCATTTTAAATCATCAAGACCCTTAACAATTTGACCATATGATTTAATCGTGTGTTTTATCTTAGATGGGACAACTCGAAAACAAAATTCACTAAAAGGATAACATATTAAACGGCTCAAAAAAAAAGCTCAAAGAGTATTTTACTGCAAATCAGGATTAACAAACAATGCCAACAATCAAGTCAACCATGTTTCTTTCACCTTTGACTTTCAAAGTCAATTCAGTTACTTACCAAATTCACAAATACATAAAATTTCTTATATAACCGCAAACATTAACACACCTAATAATCTTAACTTTGCTATAAACTGTAAAACACAAACCCAAATATCATATTTTCCTTGTGAATCTTTATTGCCTCATCAATAATTCCCTGACTTGCCATTTGAATTGTAATTCAAAGTCCAAGGAATCTGTATCATTCTCATCCCTGCACAGTGTAACATCAAGGAGATCTTGCAGATCTTCAACACCCAGACCCAGTGCTTGTTCCCTTGAGAAGTTCAGCAATCGATGGAGTTGAAGCTGACATTTCTTAATTCTTACGGTTATTGTTAGATTTAAAAGTTTAGTTATTCAGAATGTTATTTATGTAATAATTGGACTTTTAAGGTCATGAATAAATGAATAAATTTTAATCTTATGAATCTATGTTGCGTTTGTAGGAAAAAAAGAGAGAGAATATCAATTTTAAATTACCTTTTTGCATATTTTGAATTTCAAAAGTTATGGATATTGTCAGTAATTACTGATTTGATTTGAAAGAAATTGTTATCATGACATTTCTAATTTTTATTTTAACTTTAATTAAGAGAAAAACACCGTCAAGTTGAAATTCCCATTTTGCATATTTTCAATGTCCAAAGCTCAAGAAATTAACATTAGTTACTGATTTGATATGCAACAAATTGTAATCAACAGTTATTTTAATTTTTAGTTTAACTATAATTTTTATCACCAAAACAATATTGGATGAACTCTTATCTCATTGGAATGTAACGATTAGGTTAAATGGTAATTTCATTGTAATTCTAGTTTTCATTTGATAATTTCATTCTATAATTAATTAACCACATCAACAATAAAAATGTGAGCAGTGTATGATTTTTAGGAAAACCAATGATGGTCAATATCAGTGGATGTCAACAATAAAAATGTTAGCAGTGACTATTTTTTAACTATCAGTGGATAGCCAACAGTGATTTAAATTACCATTTTGCATATTTTGAATTTCAAAAGTTATGGATATTGTCAGTAATTACTGATTTGATTTGAAAGCCATTGTCATCATGACATTTCTAATTTTTATTTTAACTTTAATTAAGATAAAATAACTGTTAATTTGAAATTCCCATTTTGCATATTTTCAATGTCCAAAGCTCAAGAAATTACCATTTATTACTAATTTTATATGCAACAAAATGTCATCAACAATTATTTTTATTTTTTATGTTAACTTTAATTTTTATCACCAAAACAATATTGGAGGAACTCTTATCTCATTGGAATGTAACGATTAGGTTAAATGGTAATTTCATTGTAATTCTAGTTTTCATTGGATAATTTCATTCTATAATTAATTAACCACATCAACAATAAAAATGTGAGCAGTGGATTTTTTTAGGAAAACCAATGATGGTCAATATCAGTGGATGTTAACAATAAAAATGTGAGCAATGACTATTTTTTAACTATCAGTGGATAGCCAACAGTGATTTAAATTGCCATTTTGCATATTTTGAATTTCAAAAGTTATGGATATTGTCAGTAATTACTGATTTGATTTGAAAGCCATTGTCATTATGACATTTCTAATTTTTATTTTAACTTTAATTAAGAGAAAATAACTGTCAATTTGAAATTCCCATTTTGCATATTTTCAATGTCCAAAGCTCAAGAAATTACCATTAATTACTAATTTTATATGCAACAAAATGTCATCAACAGTTATTTTTATTTTTTATGTTAACTTTAATTTTTATCACCAAAACAATATTGGAGGAACTCTTATCTCATTGGAATGTAACGATTAGGTTAAATGGTAATTTTATTGTAATTCTAGTTTTCATTTGATAATTTCATTCTATAATTAATTAACCACATCAACAATAAAAATGTGAGTAGTGGATGTTTTTTAGGAAAACCAATGATAGTCAATATCAGTGGATGTCAACAATAAAAATGTGAGCAGTGACTATTTTTTTAACTATAAGGGGATAGCCAACAGTGATTGAAAAACTGATGTTTGGTCAATCAGTGGTCAACATAAAGAATGAAGAAACAGAGGTTGTCTTTCAACAGTGGATAACATTTAACAATCAGATGTTTGAACCAAAACAGTGGTTGTAACAGACTTTTAAGGATTAATGAAAACTATCATTTTTAACTATTTTAAATACGTTTGACCTTAAACAGATATTTGACCTTCTATATCAGTTGTTTGGAGTTAAACAAATATTTGACCTTAAACAGATGTTTGGACATAAACAGATGTTTGCGCTTAAACAAATGTTTGAACTTAAAAAGAAGTTTGCCCATAAACATCTGTTTGCAAAAAAAAAGACCAATTTCAAGAATACTAAATCCAAACAATCAAAATGAGGAGCTTATTTATCATCCAAGTGTACTTCATTTTTATTTAGTAGTATAAAGATCAAACAACTGTTGTATTTATAATACAGATCAAACCAATGAGGTGATGTGATAAATACTGTTACATATAAACACCTCAGTGATATGACATCTAACAATCTAACAGAGTATAAAACACTGATGTGATAAATATTGTTAAATATAAACACTGTTAACATAAACAAAGGTAGCATATCTGATGTTGATGCTGCACCACTGTTGTTGTTGGGCAGTGGTTCATCATTAAATACTAAAGTTGAATCCGTTATAGATGCTGAACCACTGCTGCTACTGAACAGTCGTTTTCCTTTGGTTAATCAAACTCTAGGTACATAAGTGCTTGTCTTTAACAGGGCTTTGTCTTCAACAGTGGATAGGCCTCATCAGTCTTTAAGTCCATCAGTCTTTATAAGGAGCAGTGGTTATTTATAACAGTCCTTAGCATGATCAGCTGTTATAACCACTCCATAACCCTTTGTGAGGAAGCAAGTGTGGGTCTATTTAACTGAAAGGAATGATTGCAGTACATCCCTGTTGAAAAACAGAGTCGGTAAATTTAGGGAAAATGAGGTTGAAAGATGATAAGCCAATAGTGGACGATCTCATTCTACAGTTTCGATAAATTCAGGGGTATTCTCAAATAATACTTCCTAGATGCTTCAAAAGAAGCAGCACTTTGGACATTTGTCGGTTTTCAAACATCTATTATCTATTTTCTACTATCTATTATCTATTATATATAATAAATGAAAGTTGATTGCTCCACATGGCCCAAAGTGGATCAATCAACTTTCATTTATTATATATAATAGATAATAGATAATATGTTACACCCCGATATTTCCACGTATTACCAGTGGGCCCGGTGGGGAGTATCGTGACGTAGTTGATATCATCATAGTCAAACAACACAATTTAAATGCACAGCGGAAGCAAAAGATAAAATATTACAAACCGATATAAAGTAATATCAAAGTATTACAAACGGAATGTAAAGGATCCACAGGCGGATCAAAAAAGATAATTGTTCAACAAATTTTGACATCTAAGCTTGCGAGACTCTTTATTGATGCTAGGAGTAGCCAGCCTATTCCGATTAGTACCTGCACTTTGTGACACCTGTGTCACTGTGACCATCAAACAAATACCAAACCAATGAAATATTGTATTTCATACTTGGGATTTGCATAAATATGTGTATCTTTTTGCACATATCAATTCTTGTTCGATTTAAGCTTTAATTCGCTTTCTGGAAGGTTATACGCACACTGATGCGTAAATATAACCAGTTTAATACAACGAACACTATGGAATAGTGAAATAGTCTTAACACACCTTAAATAACCTTCACATAACTTAGAAATAAGTTTTGAAGGCTTTGGTATGGCAAAATCAAGTTAATTCGCTTACAGGGACTAAATTTGACAAACTATGAAAGTATACCAATTTGAACTGTAACAGACATTCTGGAACATGACCATAAGTTAAACATACCATAAATATCCTTTACATAGCTTAGAAATAGGCTTTGAGGGGTTCGGTGTGCTAAAATAAACTTTTGGGTCATTCAGGGACTAAAAGCGTCAAAAAGTGCACAAGTTTGCACTTTCGCGCATAACTTACGTTCTGAATACATCCGGACATCCAAAAATTTATGTAAGCACTAAAATATTGTATTTTAATGTTTGGCATAAGAAAAATCCATTCGTCGCGTCATTTGGATCATTTTTCGCGCTTATGCGCATTCCGTCGTAATTAAGCGAACATCGCGATCGTACGACCAAACGAACCAACATCCGGCATATTTTTGAGCTTATTTCATGTCCACAATGTTTAGGCATCATTTTAGGGCCTTAAAGTTGGCTTAACGGGCCTTAAACATGTCGGAAATGGCTTTAATGCATGGCAGGGACCTAAACTGTCATTTCAGCAAACTTTCTTCTGATCAGAAGGCCCAGGCGGCCCGCGTAAGCCCAGGGTGATCCTTTACACGGCCCGCGTCAGGCTCCCAGACCAGATTAATTGTTTAAACAGCCTGTTAACAGCTGTATTACCCACAAAACCCACTTGCACATGGTATTTCTCAATACTAGGGGCTCAAATGGTTTTGTAAAACCATGGTCTTGAGGTGTATGGCCAAGATCAAAGCTCGGTATTCGAGGAACGATCCTAAGGGTGGTCCAAACACTATAAATATCCATCCATCCCAACCCCAAAAACCCACAAATCTGATCTAAAAGCTCTAAGTTGAAGCCATTGCTTCATACCTGAGCTATTCGATCAAGATTTACTAGCGGGGACCCTTTGTAAGTGTTCCTTCGTTCTTTTATTGCTTTTCAAGTCCGAAAGTCAAACTATGTTTGACTTTCGGTGTTGACCAGTTTATGGTCAACACGAAGTTCGTTTGAACTTCGCAACGTGAGCGTAATCACGATGGTTATAGTCCCTAGTGACTATACCTACTGAATTACCACGTTATCTAGGCTCAGTGACGAGCCGTAGTTTCGGCCAAAATACGTATTCTTGCGTATTTTGTAACCAAACTACTTTTAGGTATCAAAACAGTTTGTTTTGATACCAAACTTGTTTTCTAACTTAGTTAAGCATGTTTTAACATGCTTAATGTTTTAACATGCTTAGCTCGTCACTTTTAGTTTTGTGCTTATATAGGGTCGTAAGGTAAGCGATCTAAACAATCGCTAATACTTTCGAACCCGACCCATTTGGTCGATCATTAGGATCCGACCAAACACATTAGGTGACCATAGTTGTATAGGGAATAACCTTCCGAGGTTATACCTTATGGTCACATCATTTGAGTAGTTGTATGATAGGTAGTATATATGCCCTAGGTAAATTACCAAAATGCCCTTTGAACGCCAAAATTCATTTTAAGCATATGTAACATAACTTTTGGTATCTAAACTGATTTGGCAACAATGTTAGACATGTTAAGGCATATATTACTTGTCATAGGACTAGTTAAGCGATCCGAACGCATTTCACGCGAACGGCGCGTTAAAGTAGCATAAACTACCTAAACGGGTCGTAATGGGTCGTAAGCACTTAGGTTAGGTTTCATTTTAGTATGTAGGCTTTGTTAAACCATATTACATAAGTTCCCACGCTTATTTGGTTTACAAACCCTCATGCTACCCGATCCTCCGATTTAGGTCCGGTTTATTAACGTAGTTACCTATATTAGGTGTCGTTTGATTTCCGTGATCTCTAGCATTGTTAGATTGTTACTCAAGGACTACTAAGCAATCTCAAGTGAGTACAAAGAACCCCCTCTTTTTACATGTTTTCAAGGTGTTTATGTGAGTACACAGACCCCTCTTTTACTGTTTTCCAAACATTTTAGGGTGAAACACATGTGCCTACTCGTTACTTTCGTGCTTTTCATGTTTTCATATCATATGCTTGTTATGTTCAATAGTACATTTATAGTACATGATTTACAATACATTGTTTTGCTATGTATGTCCATTGTGTGCATACTTAGTACATCGTTTTACATTACATTTCATGCTATGTATGTCCATTGTGTGCATACTTAGTACATTGTTTTACATTACATTTCACGCTATGTATGTTCATTTGATTACATACTTAGTGCATTGTTTTCACATGCTTACATTTTTGGTATGACATTTGGTTTGTTAAATGGGACAAAAATACATTCGTTAACATTAGCTACGCCATTCGTTAGTAGGTAGTGGTACCATAGGAATTGACAACTCCCGTTCCTGACATCCTAGGTATGTTTGGATGGAAGGAATGACCGAATTCGATAAACATAACACAGATTAACCTTTAATTTGTTTAAAGGTCTATCACCACAGTCACAAGGCTTGGATGTATGCATTTTCACAATACCGCATAGATGTTTATATCAGTATAGCATGCATTTGTTCCACAAAACATAACTTTGATTTAAACCATGTTTTACTTCAATACCTTGTTTTTGTGCATTTTTACATATGGTTTAGTTGATATATTTCACTTACCATACATGATATTTTGGATACACATTACATGATTTACATTAGACATAAACATTTTGACATTGATATACACAATTCATGATTTACATTAGACATAAACATTTTGACATTGATATACACAATTCATGATTTACATTAGACATAAACATTTTGACATTGATATACACAATTCATGATTTACATTAGACATAAACATTTTGACATTGATATACACAATTCATGATTTACATTAGACATAGACATTAGACATGGTTTTCACACAAACATTTTGACATTTGATTATACATAAACATTTTCTTTGGTGGTTTGGTTTGAGTAAGTGATTTAAGTAACGAGGCGTGTGTAATATGATACAAGCATGGTGGATACGCCGCTGGTACTTCCTATATATAAGTGCTCGTATGGTATTACATATCGTAGCGTTATTTGAATCATTTCAATTTAGACATATAACATTTTATACAAATAACATACTTTTTACAATACATTGTTTTACAAACAACTTATCTAATACAAACTCATTTTACTTGGTTATTTACTTAACCATGTATTATTCTTTTATAGATATATATCATCTGGTTTATTTATCACTTTTCAAATGATTTACAAGACAAAGCAAATTACAAGGTTCATGACTAAACATTTTCTTAAACATAAGTCATGAATTCTATTTTCACAAAACCTATGTATCTCACAGACATTTTTATGCTGACGTACCTATTTTCACATGTGTTTCAGGATATGATACTTAGGATTTATCAAGATACACTTAGGCGGACTTGGGCCTTAGCGACAATAAAAGATGCAAGACTAGTTATTTATGTTATGCTTCTTTGATTGTCAAGACATTGTAACTCTTTTATTCAATAAAACAATATTTCAATTTCCATGTGTTATGAAACAATGATTCTGTTACAACACTCCCCGACGTTTCCGCCACGTTTTGTTGTTTTACGTGGTCAGGGTGTGACACACTTAGCCTTTTTGGGAAAATACGTCAGTTTACACTGGTAAATACAATTTAACTGACTCATTTTGAAAATATTTTAGAAAATTGATTTGAATGCACGTGGCACAAAACTTTTTATAACTTGGGATAATTATTTATATATAAACTTGTAAAATAATTACATGTTCGTTATACGTTCAGTAGCCCGGATTGACGCCGGGTTAAAGATTAATAGACACACCACATGATATAGTCCCGCGGCGGGTTATTCCCGTATCAGGCGGTTATACCTCATTATTTATATATGCACTGATGGGTGTACGCCTACACCCCGTGCTTAGGTCGTGTCCATTTCTTAAAATGATGTCAAGGATATCCGGGACATGACCATTAACCCCCCAAAGGCTTTAAGCAAACAAAACAATTTAAACAGGACATTTCAATAAATTAATCTTCATACAATTAAAAATTCAATGCCCGACCAAGCGGTATTTTATATACCGTACCCCAAGCCCGTATAGGGAAAATAAGTTAAAAGTATTTACCTGAGCTAAATAAATTCAATCCCAGCCGTATATCAAATCAGCAAGTACAGATAGCTTTTACAGGGCTCCTAATTCTGGAACGAAGGTTTTTAATAACCTATTACATTCCTAACGGGTCTTAATTAAGTCTATGCTTATACCGGTTAGTTTTTAAAGGAGGATACGGTTCAAAACACATGGTTAAGCGAGAACCGGATTAGAATGTGGTTTAGATCCGACAAGCTTGTATACTTGTGTAATAAGGGTAAACTAAACACATTCTGGATTTTGAGATAAAAATGATAAGGTTTGACCCGTTTCGGCTAATTTATGCAAACTAGTTACAAAAGCTGACCCGAACGCGAAAAGTGCGTAACGGGTAACCAAAATAGTCATGAACAGGTTTCCTAAGTTAATATGCCTTAAATATGTTGTGATATTAGTAGGATACCTTCCATTATGCGCAAAACGAATTTAAAACCAATTTATGCCCCGTAGGGGTATTTTGGTCATTTTAAAGGTTATAAGAGAGATTAAATATTATTATGAGTTTCAGGTCCGATATAATCAGTAAAAATACTTAATTTAATAAGTTATATCAGTAGGGTATTACGTATATGTGAAATCCATTAATTACAACCAAACTATTCACTGAAGGGGCATTTTGGTAATTTCACTTAAGCTTTAAATGTCAAAATTAGAATTCTGAGTTTAAAACTTTTGCCTACTGTTTAATTATGAAAATTTACTTAAAACATCAGTAGGTATCAGACCTTATATGTTAAAAATAGTTTTAATTTATACTATGCGTTAAAAACGCGTAAAAATGCGATTTTAAGCGATTTCCGGGTTTTATAAGAAAAACTGATATTTTTATCATTCCAGAAAGCTTAAAATGTTTTATTTATCATATAAAATCAGTAGCAAAAAGTTTGGTATCGAAATGTTATGAAAAACTCATTTTTTGGCCAAAAGGGCAAAACCGACAATTACCGAATCAAAGTCTAGAACCCTATGTTATGCTCAGCCTAAAAATAAATAAAAATCTTTAAAAAATCCCAAAATATTATTTTATATCAGTAGGTAAAATGTTTGGTATCAAAGATTGGGTTTAGATAGGCTATACGCTAATTATGCCGTTTAATTAATAAAAAGCTTTTCATTTACGCTAATGAGCATAACTCCTAATCTAGACCTCAAACTGATGTCAAATTTTAGGGACAAGTTTATAATTCAGTAATAAAGATTATTTTTCTCTCACATTTTCAAAATTCTCGTTTTAGGGTCAAAAGGGCATAATGGTCAACATTTAAGCATATAACGGAAACATGCAATGAATCGGATAACTAAGGAACCAAGTTGTATAACCTCAAAGGGTTACACTAACCTATAACCTAGTACTAAAGGAATCCTAAGGCATATCTAAACTAAGCTAAATCGGGTCAGAACTGAAAGTCAAAGAAAAAGTCAACTTTTGCGACTTTCGGTTCCGAACAGAGCCTATACTTAGAATTGTCGGGTTGAATCATGCTTAGGCATGTTCAACTAATATTTACCAAGTTATTAAAGAGAGAAAACTGATTTTATGGTTTTTATATTAATAGTTATGAATTTTATTTAAAACTAACCCGACTGACTTTTATTTGTCCCGACAATTTAACTAAATAAACGTGGTAATTAGGAGGTGCCCTTTTGAGGGTTTAATACCTACCTAATTACGGTCACGTAGCCATGTTCGTTGCGAACAATGGCTTAACCGTTTAAAAGTCAAAATGTTTATAAAAAACGCTTGACTTTTTAGCTATAACGCTAGAAATTTAAACTAAGCACGAATGGACACTTATAAAGGGTCCAAGCAAGGATGGAATTGATCTTGGATGTTCAGGTATGAAGCATAAGAGCTCCAACTTAGAACAATTCAGATCAAGGTGTGAAATGAGAGCAAGATCAAGGGGGTATATATAGGTTTTTTTGAGAACCGTTAGGATCGTTTCTTGATAACCGAGCCTTGATCTGGACCGTACACTTCATACCCACTGTTTTGGCAATCTATGGGCGCCCAAAACAACCCATAGGATGAAGAGAAACCACTTGCAACACCTGGAAACAGCTGGAACAAGCTATAAACTGATTTTTGCAGCTCTGACATGCTCACACGGGCCGCGTAAGGTTCAAAGGATTCTTATACGAGCTGCCTGAGGTTCCTGGTTCAGCAATCAAGTTTGAATAATTACAGAAATAGTCCCTGATAGCTTTTAAGTTCACGTTTGGCACGTTTAAGGCCCGTTAAGCTATTTACAAGGCTCTACAATGAAGCCTAAACATGAGGGACATGAAACATGCTCAAAAACATGTCGGATGTCGGTTCGTTTGGTCGTACGGTTACGTTGTTCGTCTAATTACGAAGGAACACGAACGGACGCGAAAAACGATCCAAACTACGCGACGAATGGAATTTTATCATGCTAAACACTAAAATAAAATATTTTAATGCTTACATAAATTTTTAGGTGTCCAGGTATATTCAGAATGTGAGATATGCGCGAAAATGCAAACTTGTGCACTTTTTGACACTTTTAGTCCCTGCATGACTTAAAAGTTTATTTTTGCGCATCAAACACCTCCAAGCCTATATCTAAGCTATATAAAGAATAAATAGGGTATTTTAAACTCATGATTATATTCCGGAAGGTCCGTTACCATACGAATCGGCATACTTTAGTAGTTTGACGCAATTAGTCCTTTAATTGCGCAACGTCGCACGAAATGTCGTTTAATGATATCCAAGCCTTCCATGGCCCATATTGATCATTCCCAAGAATGTACTTAAATATTACTATGCTCCCGTTTGCTTAACTGGTCACTGAGAGGCGTAGATTCAAAAGTTGACGCTTTAGGTCCCTCTATTGCGCACACTTGCGCATCTTATCATTTAATAGCATTGAAGCCTCATCTAATCCATATTAGGCATTCTTGAAAGTATTATTAAACATGACGATGATTTGGGTTCGCTAAAAGGTCATTCAGAGGTATAATTAAACATATTGACACTTTTAGTCCCTCTAACTTGCAAAGTTGCGCGTAACCTTACTTATAAGCATAAAGACTTTAGACGGCTGATGTTTGGCATTCCTGAGAGTATAATTAAATATCATGAAGCTCTTGGTTTGTTAAAAGGTCACTCAGAGGTAAGAATGAACATGTTGACGCTTTTAACCTTTCATTGCGCAAACTTTCAATTAATTCCGCAAATGGCTACACTCGATTGCCAAGTGGCTCATTTGTGAACATAAATATTGTGAGAGATTATTTAGAAACTTATTTTTAGGTATGCTAACACTTCCAGTCCTTTCATAATCAAAGTTTTTCGATTTTTCAAAAAATTAGTCCCCTAAATTCAATGTTTGACTTCATTAGGGTTTATTACACGTGTCAATACATCATTGGACGCGATTTTACGAGGTGTTACATCCTCACCCCCTTAAAAGAAATCTCGACCTCGAGATTTTCTATAATGCTGGAAGTTCTTTTTGTCGCATAATGGACTTGACTTCTATAGCCTATCTGGAACCTCTCCAAGCTCCCAAACTGACCTCTATAATATGTACATATATTCTTTTTGGAGCTTCTTAACCTGTAGATCCTTAATCGATACAGGTTTCTCATCATATCATCAATCTACATATTATTATGTGATGGAGCTTCTCGACTTATTGGTGAAACACTTCCTTAAGTCATTAGTGTGCAATGTATTGCGAGCTCCGCCAAGCTCCTTAAATAGGTATTATCTTATAAGCTATTTGATCTTGATACATTCGATTCCCTCGAATGATTCTATATATATTCAGAGTTTAACTAGTCTGATAATCAAATTGGCACACCTTTCCAGGGTGATATCCTTTGTTGAACCTTATTCCTTAACAAGAACTTAAGAGGGTTGCTACTTTCATTAATCCTTGATTTTCTGCCAATTGCTGGCAACTTTCAGATGATTACAAAATTACATGATCTTATTTGTTGTTTCCAATGCAACTTTCAGATCCTGGTAATTGGGCTTCCTAAAGTCTCGTCCATCAAACGGACGTTTTGATATTTTATCTATACAAGGTCTCCAAAGGAGCAATCCTTGATACTTATATAACAACTATTACAAAAAGCTTATTTTAAGGTGAGATGGTTATTCCAACCACTGCTTAAAACTAATCTTAAGGAATAGCTAATCCTTACAGTTAGTCGAACAAATCGACGATCCTGGGCAGCTGATGGCGATTCTTAATTGTTGCCTAATTAGGGTTGCGGTAATCAATGCATAAGCAAAATGAACCATCTTTCATAATTAACTATACCGAATTCTCAGGATATTGAGTTAGGCTATATGAATCCTCTATTTTAAAACTCAGTTAATCAGGGCTTCGATTCTTCCAATGATGGTACTAGCCGTCTTGGAGATTTCATAATAATACAGCCTTAAATGGGATATAAATCTTAACTCTACCTGCCTCTCAGGGGTAAACAGGGTAATCTTAGGAGAAGATAATCAAGATACAAGGAGGTTACAGACATTTTCCATATCTCAGGCTCTAGTTTATCCATCATTACTTGTGTCAAATAAGTGACACATTTATGTTACTAGTCCACGAATTCCTTAATCGGGAACATTTACTTGGACAATTCCATTCTGGATATCTTCTTTGAATGCCATTAGTTGACTTTAGTACCATATGACCATCTGGATATCTTTGTGGTCCCATGCATTGAACCTCCATACTGATCAGGCATGGAAGCAATCTATGGAACATATTAAGATACACCAATCCTCCTATGGCGCTTTTGTCATACCGTCTGGTATTCGCAATCGATAGAGATTAAAGAGATATCAACTATATATGCTGACGCACTTCCTCTAGAGAGAGGATACTTCTAGAATTCTACGCCTGAAGGCTTCTGACAGGAACAGAAGAAATGGTTCTTATGCTTTCGCCTGTAAGTTTTACCTTACACTTAATATCTGGGGTTCTTACGGGAAAATTTCTAAAAGTTTGCTAAGCTTATGATCTTATGAGTGACTTAGCAGCACCTGAACCCAAACGTAACTCTTAGCAATAAAATCACAATAAGGGATTTATCTGGTGTCATTATTAATGTGACTGCCTCTAATCATTCATCAGGAGGGTTAAACGCCTCCATTCTTAATCCTTTTAAACTTAGCTGCGAAATCTTTGACAAATTTTAGGGCAGTCTTAGCTTTGACTGGTTATTTCTTAATCTATATAACGTTAGTAGCTGAGGTAGATCCATAATGGATTTATAATGAGCAGGCTTTGAAACTTTAATGTGCCCTCTTATTGATGTTGCTAACCACCAATAATTATTGCATTAAGCTTAGATTTTGGGTAAACTGAATAGGGCACTATCTCAGCCAATGAATTAAAATTTGTAACATATTGTCGATAGTCTAGAACTTTTATGGTGAGAGTCATAAAATTCTTATTCCATCTTTTTCCATTTCGCGAAGCGGATAATAGGTTTTTCTAATAAGGTCCTTAAAACTTGGACCATCCCATAATGTATAAGAGGATCCTTCTTGTGGATTTCATTAATGTTCTAACTAATCAAGGGTATTGCCATCGAATGACTGTGATGCATACCTCACCGTGTCCTTTCTAGCATAAATGCTGATACACCTAATGGTTTTACTTCATCCAACAATTTCCTGCAATCGATGGTCCCTTTTTATTATTGAAGTCTCTTGACTTCCAAGAGACGAAGTACTTTTTAGTACATCCTAAAAAAATGGGGCTCCTTGTCATATATACTTCGTTTGGGTTATTCTTCGCATTTGAAGTATGAATAAAGCTCTTCTCATGAGCAGCGACATGTGTTTTAGAGCGAGCAGCATCTGGCTTCTTGAACCTTTTCATGACTTTTCTCATAGCCTTTCTAATAGCTGCGTTAATTAGAGTTTTGGAGATTAACTCCATTAACATTGGGGTTCACATTGGATGCACCATTAACATTTGTCGCATCTTCAACATCGTGACTGTTGTTTGTCTCTTCTGAGTTTTCCATACTTGAATCTTTGGTATTAAATACCATATTCAACAAGTGCTTAGGCAATCCATACCCAGTGTCTCCTTGAATTGTCAAAGGCTTACCATAAGGAGTCTTGAAAACCACTTGCTTCTTATCCTGTTGTGACATTGTCATCCTGAATAGCCTCTCGAGCATCCATTTGAGAGCTTCCAGCTTTGGTCTTCTTAGCCTCCCCAGGCTTCTTGGTTTTATTTGGGCAATTTGTCTTGATGTGCCCTGTTTCATTGCAACCATAGCAGGTTGTGTCGTTTATGTCTTGGCACTCCAAGGTCTTGTGCCCTTCCTTATTACAAATCCCACAAGGCCTAGCTTGTGACTCCAAAGTGCATTTCCCTTTAGTTGCCTTCTTTGGGCAGCGGGTCTTTTGTGCTCCTTCTCGCCACAACCATAGCATGTGGCGTTCTTCAAGTCCTTGCATTCATGGGTCTTGTGATCCATCTCTTTACAGATGACACATCCCCTGGTCTGATCATAGAAACATTTTCCGAAGTGCTTCTTCCCGCAGGTTTTACATTCGGGTTTTGCCTCCTTTGGCTTGGACTGGTTATAGCTTGAACCGATCTTACCCTTTTTGAATCCCTTATTCAGGGTATTATCGCACTTTCACTTATGATCCTTTAATGCTCGGTCCACGGCCTTGTTTACGGCTGTATCTAACATAGCATGTAACTCGGCGCCCGTTAAGTTCAGTCTTGCATCATTATTCTGATCAGCTGAATGATTGTGAGCTTCAGATGAGTCGGCCATGGTGAAGCTTTGAAGGCTACAAACCAAGTGGTAATAATTTATTTAATTATATAGGGAGTCGTCGAGTTTGATGATTAAATAGCCATGGTGTAACTTAACCATATAGGCCAATATATAGTATTAAATTTATTTGATTATGTTTTGCCTAGGTTTTTAAATAATCCATCTTTAGCGCTTGAACGGAATATAATCCTTCATATTTATTAGACAGGGGACATAAATGACGACTGTCAATGTCGTACCGACATTTTATATAGCACAAGGGCTTGTTCCAAAGGACTTTTGATGGCATAAATGCCTTGTCACTAGGGAAATTTTAAAACATAATCGATGATTCCTTTGGATCGGAAAATTTCATAGTTCATTGTCTTGACAAGAAGTTATGAAATAAAACTATCTTTTTCATGTATACATCTTTGCCCGAAGGTATTCATCCCAATGGATGTTTTGATGTGTTAATCATGTTCGACGTTTATTAGCCATGATTCCTCTTGATCATTTACGCTAAATAAGGGGTTTGGAAAATTCCTAATATGAAGATGACAAGTGTGATTTTATCGCATCACTGTTGTCAGGAGTGTTAACATATTTTCAGATGTTAACAAGGATCTGAATTTCTTTTAAACAAGTCTTACCATCTTAGCTAGGTCTTTAATGACATTCAAGCTAGGTTATACCTTTTAAGATTTTCTTTTAACATGTATACTGGCAGGAAATGAATGATATTTATTTTATTCAGGATTTTCATTATAATTATCCTAAACTTAATTAAAATATAACTATGGCACAAGAGGCCAAGTCACAAGGGCAACTTTAAATTATAAACCATGATTTTGTAGAATCAAGGTATTTAGGCTTGAACGTTGTTCATGCTTTTTCTTGACAGAGAGTTGTAGGCTACGACTGTCGTTTGTCTTATATGACAATGAATACGGCCCCGTAAACATTACATCCCTAATGGATGCTTAATTCACCAAATAAGAAAGGATTTCGAAAGAATCCAGTATAAGGATGATTTATGTGATTGAATCACATTTGCCCGGAATGTTAACAAGGATTTGAATCTTTTGAATAGGTTCTACCATCTTGGCCTTGTCTGAAATGATATATAGGCTAGGTTGTACCTTTAAGATTCTTTTTAATATTTAACGCAGAATAAATCCTAAATTGAGATGTTAATAAGGATCTGAATCTAATTGAGGAACTGCCATCTTGGCCCTGTTCTTAAAATGACACATGGGCTAGGTCTTGTTCTTTTTAGATTTTGCCATTTTATTATAATGGTAGATCTTATAAAAGGAATGTTATTATTTCATATTTTATATTCATATGCAATGATGAATAAATTTAGATAAAACATTCCAATGATTTTTTTAAAAGAGGTACAGAATTGCCCTAAACGGGACTTGAAAGGAATGATGTTGTCCATGAAGGGGCTGAAAGATAAGTACGCCCTTATAAGGACTTACTAAGGAAACGAACTTTAGCAAAAGGAGTTTTTTCTTCATTTTATTTCTGAATGTTTTCTCCTTGGTTGCACGTTAATCCTAGTCGCAGTACGAAGCTCGGCCTTCCCTAGGCTTCAAATGGGGAGAATTTCCATTATGGCTTCTTTGCTTGGCGACAAATTAAAATATATAGAATTGAAGGCAATAATTCTCCGAATAGAGACGAGAGTATTCCTATGTTAAGTCTAGACTCAGAAGGTCAAGGAATGTGCTACTGTGTCACTGAGATTAAACACAAAAGACTAGTGTTTAATTCACTCAATGTTGGCTCTGATACCAACCTGTCACACCCTGATATTTCCACGTATTACCGGTGGGCCCGGTGGGGAGTATCGTGGCGTAGTTGATATCATCATAGTCAAACAACACAATTTAAATGCACAGCAGAAGCAAAAGATAAAATATTACAAACCGAAATAAAGTAATATCAAAGTATTACAAACGGAATGTAAAGGATCCACAGGCGGATCAAAAAAGATAATTGTTCAACAGATTTTGACATCTAAGCTTGCGAGACTCTTTATTGATGCTAGGAGTAGCCAGCCTATTCCGATTAGTACCTGCACTTAGCATTTTTGGGAAAATACGTCAGTTTACACTGGTAAATACAATTTAACTGACTCATTTTGAAAATGTTTTAGAAAATTGATTTGAATGCACGTGGCACAAAACTTTTTATAACTTGGGATAATTATTTATATATAAACTTGTAAAAGAATTACATGTTCGTTATACGTTCAGTAGCCCGGATCACCGGGTTAAAGATTAATAGACACACCACATGATATAGTCCCGCGGTGGGTTATTCCCGTAACTGACGGTTATACCTCATTATTTATATATGCACAGACGGGTGTACGCCTACACCCCGTGCTTAGGTCGTGGCCATTTCTTAAAATGATGTCGTGGCCATTTCTTAAAATGATGCCAAGGATATCCGGGACATGGTCATTAACCCCCCAAAAAGGCTTTAAGCAAACAAAACAATTTAAACGGGACATTTCAATAAATTAATCTTCATACAATTAAAAATTCAATGCCCGACCAAGCGGTATTTTATATACCGTATCCCAAGCCCGTATAGGGAAAATAAGTTAAAAGTATTTACCTGAGCTAAATAAATTCAATCCCAGCCGTATATCAAATCAGCAAGTACAGATAGCTTTTACTGGGCTCCTAAATCTGGAACAAAGGTTTTTAATAACCTATTAGATTCCTAACGGGTCTTAATTAAGCCTATGCTTAGACCGGTTAGTTTTTAAAGGAGGATACGGTTCAAAACGCATGGTTAAGCGAGAACCGGATTAGAATGTGGTTTAGACCCGAATTGTATACTTGTGTAATAAGGTTAAACTAAACACATTCTGGATTTTGAGATAAAAATGATAAGGTTTGACCCGTTTCGGCTAATTTATGCAAACTAGTTACATAAGCCGATCCGAACGCGAAAAGTGCGTAACGGGTAACCAAAATAGTCATGAACAGGTTTCCTAAGTTAATATGCCTTAAATGTGTTGTGTAATCTGTAGGATACCTTCCATTATGCGCAAAACGAATTTAAAACCAATTTATGCCCCGTAGGGGTATTTTGGTCATTTTAAAGGTTATAAGAGAGATTAAATATTATTCCGAGTTTCAGGTCTGATATAATCAGTAAAAATACTTAATTTAATAAGTTATATCAGTAGGGTATTACATATATGTGAAATCCATTAATTATAACCAAACTATGCACCGAAGGGGCATTTTGGTAATTTCACTTAAGCTTTAAAGGTCAAAATTAGAATTCTGAGTTTAAAACTTTTGCCTACTGTTTAATTATGAAAATTTACTTAAAACATCCGTAGGTATCAAACCTTATATGTTAAAAATAGTTTTAACTTATACTATGCGTTAAAAACGCGTAAAAAGGCGATTTTAAGCGATTTCCGGGTTTTATAAGAAAAGCTGATATTTTTATCATTCTAGAAAGCTTAAAGTGTTTTATTTATCATATAAAATCAGTAGCAAAAAGTTTGGTATCGAAATGTTATGAAAAACTCATTTTATGGCCAAAAGGGCAAAACCGACAATTACCGAATCAAAGCCTAGAACCCTATCTTATGCTCAGCCTAAAAATAAATAAAAATCTTCAAAAATCCCAAAATATTAGTTTATATCAGTAGGTAAAAAGTTTGGTATCAAATATTGGGTTTAGATAGGCTATACGCTAATTATGCCGTTTAATTAATAAAAAAGCTTTTCATTTACGCTAATGAGCATAACTCCTAATCTATACCTCAAAATGATGTCAAATTTTAGGGAAAAGTTTATAATTCAGTAATAAAGATTATTTTTCTCTCACATTTTTAAAATTCTCGTTTAAGGGTCAAAAGGGCATAATGGTCAACATTTAAGCATATAACGGAAACATGCAATGAATCGGACAACTAAGGAACCAAGTTGTATAACCTCAGAGGGTTACACTAACCTATAACCTGGTCCTAAAGGAATCCTAAGGCATATCTAAACTAAGCTAAATCGGGTCAGAACTGAAAGTCAAAGCAAAAGTCAACTTTTGCGACTTTCGGTTCCGAACAGAGCCTATACTTAGAATTGTCGGGTTGAATCATGCTTAGGCATGTTCAACTAATATTTACCAAGTTATTAAAGAGAGAAAACTGATTTTATGGTTTTTATATTAATAGTTATGAATTTTATTTAAAACTAACCCGATTGACTTTTATTTGACCCGATAATTTAACTAAGTAAACGTGGTAATTAGGAGGTGCCCTTTTGAGGGTTTAATACCTACCTAATTATGGTCACGTTGCCATGTTCGTTGCGAACAATGGCTTAACCGTTTAAAAGTCAAAACGTTTATAAAAAACGCTTGACTTTTTGTCTATAACGCTAGAAATTTAAACTAAGCACGAAAGGACACTTACAAAGGGTCCAAGCAAGGATGGAATTGATCTTGGATGTTCAGGTATGAAGCACAAGAGCTCCAACTTAGAACAATTCAGATCAAGGTGTGAAATGAGAGCAAGATCAAGGGGGTATATATAGGTTTTTTTGAGAAACGTTAGGATCGTTTCTTGATAACCGAGCCTTGATCTAGACCGTACACTTCATACCCACTGTTTTGGCAATCTATGGGCGCCCAAAACAACCCATAGGATGAAGAGAAACCACATGCAACACCTGGAAACAGCTGGAACAGGCTGTAAACTGATTTTTGTAGCTCTGAAATGCTCACACGGGCCACGCAAGGTTCAAAGGATTCTTACGCTGGCCGCCTGAGGTTCCTGGTTCAACAATCAAGTTTGAATAATTACATAAATGGTCCCTGATAGCTTTTAAGGTCACGTTTGGCACGTTTAAGGCCCGTTAAGCTATTTACAAGGCTCTACAATGAAGCCTAAGCATGAGAGACATGAAACATGCTCAAAAACATGTCGAATGTCGGTTCGTTTGGTCGTACGGTTACGTTGTTCGTCTAATTACGACGGAACACGAACGGACGCGAAAAACGATCCAAACTATGCGACGAATGGAATTTTATCATGCCGAACACTAAAATAAAATATTTTAATGCTTACATAAATTTTTGGGTGTCCGGGTATATTCAGAATGTGAGATATGCGCGAAAATGCAAACTTGTGCACTTTTTGACACTTTTAGTCCCTGCATGACTTAAAAGTTTATTTTTGCGCATCAAACACCTCCAAGCCTATATATAAGATATATAAAGAATAAATAGGGTATGTTAAACTCATGGTTATATTCTGGAAGGTCCGTTACCATACGAATAGGCATACTTTAGTAGTTTGACACAATTAGTCCTTTAATTGCGCAACGTAGCACGAAATGTCGTTTAATGATATCCAATCCTTCCATGGCCCATATTGATCATTCCCAAGCATATACTTAAATATTACTATGCTCCCGTTTGCTTAACTGGTCACCGAGAGGCGTAGATTCAAAAGTTGACGCTTTAGGTCCCTCTATTGCGCACACTTGCGCATCTCATCATTTAATAGCATTGAAGCCTCATCTAATCCATATTAGGCATTCTTGAAAGTATTATTAAACATCACGATGATTTGGGTTCGCTAAAAGGTTATTCAGAGGTATAATTAAACATATTGACACTTTTAGTCCCTCTAACTTGCAAAGTTGTGCGTAACCTTACTTATAAGCATAAAGACTTTAGACGGCCAATGTTTGGCATTCCCGAGAGTATAATTAAATATCATGAAGCTCCCGGTTTATTAAAAGGTCACTCAGAGGTAAGAATGAACATGTTGACGCTTTTAACCTTTCATTGCGCAAACTTTCAATTAATTCCGCAAATGGCTACACTCGATTGCCAAGTGGCTCATTTAGAAACTTATTTTTAGGTATGCTAACACTTCCAGTCCTTTCATAATCAAAGTTTTTCGATTTTTCGAAAAATTAGTCCCTTAAATTCAATGTTTGACTTCATTAAGGTTTATTACACGTGTCAATACATCATTGGACGTGATTTTACGAGGTGTTACATAATAGATATTAGATAATAGATAATAGATGTTTGAAGGCCGACAAATGTCCAAAGTGCTGCTTGTTTGGAAGCATCTACGAAGCATTGTTTGAGAATACACCTGAATTTATTGAAACTGTAGAATGATATCGTCCACTGTTGGCATATCATCTTTCAACCTCATTTTCCCTAAATTTATCGACTCCGTTTTTCAATAGGAATGTAATGCATTATTACCTTATTTAAGATACCTTCAACTGCATCTTCTGATAAATCAACATTCATTTCACTCAAAAGATATGTTCAACTGCATCTTCAATCATGAACTATTTAAAGAAATGGATGAAATCATCCAAAAATACCCAAAATAAAACTAATTCAACCATCCAACCATCAGATACTTGCGGTATTAGAATGGCCATTTTTACCTTATTTCAACAGGGATGAAATAATGAACTATTAGAATAGCCATTTTTACCTTATTTCACAAATTTCATAATATTTAAATAAGTAAAACATAAAAAAATGAAACCAAACACCTGATATTTGTCGTCCAGATCTTTTAGTTGGTCCTCATAGTCCTACAACCTTTCAAAGTCGTTGGAGACGGTCGGTGATGTCAGCAGCCTAATTCACAAACAACAGCAAACAAAAATAGCAAGTCACCAAACAATCGACCTGAAAATCATATAAAAGCCCAAAAATAAAACAAACCCTAACCTAAAACTCAAGATGGAAAAATGAAAAAATATATTTATAACTAACCCTAAACCACAAATCCATTACAGCATAACCAAGACAACTGCAGGACGCAGAGCCGACAATCTCAGATCATCTCCGTCATCAAGTTAGTAGCGGAACCCTAACCAAAGCACAACAATAAGTAAATACGCATAAAGATCGAATGAGTGAACAATGAAAACAAAGATTGACACTTATAGAAAGGAAGTTATTGATAATCTAACCTTGATTCAGAGCATTAATCGGAATAGAGCAGAGCAGAGGGAGAGAGAAAGTGGGAAGCCCAAAATGAGTAAATGAGGATATAAATAAAAGAGGGCAGTGGTACTGTTGGGCGGGAAAAGGGGAAAACGATACCCTAATTAAGTGACACCTGGCCCAAATCACTTTCATTTATTATATATAATAGATTTTCTATAATTATTATTTTAACCTTGTTATAATTAAATTGTTGTTTGTTTGTAATTTCTGAATAAACAGTTTACGTTTAATAGTGAATTTTATTTCTCAAATTAATATCTTAACTATTCCCCCCCCCCCCAACTTTTTAACCTTCAAATTTTCATTCTCAATATTTCCCACCGAAATAATAACCCTTCAAAATCTCCCCCTCCCAAATTTTATTTCCCGCCCAGATTTTATTCCTTAAATCATATATTTCTCTTTTAAAACTCGTAGTGTTTAGTTTCCCCTTTGTCGCCCTAGTAGAAATCGTCACCCACTCACGATCTGCCGGCTGCCTCCTCATCACTATGACGGTTTGTTCTTCATGTTTATCCTTCGACTTCATCGCTTTTCCTGATTTCGTATGTTTCATTGTTTGTTCGCTACCCTTCATTACTTATTTCCTTGCCTTAATTTCTCCGACTGTAAGATTTCATGGTTTGTTCGACCTACACTGCATCCGTGCATAAATACATGTATACCGTTTTTATGTTTATTATTGTAGCTCTAACTATTGATTATATGTTTTGCTTAACAATGTTGTTTCAAAATTAGTTTTTCTTACTTCATGTCAACATTTTGTTGAAGATCCTTATCTAAAGGGTGTCCGGTATGAAAAAAAGTAGAAATGTTAATATTTCACTATTCGCAGGCATATTGAACATGGTTGTTGATTGCTGACTTAACATGTTACAGGTACATTCTTTAAAATATGTTTTCCTTTTTTCATTGTTCTTTTGATTTATTTGAAATTTTCTTCAAACTCAAACTTGTATAGCAGAGTTGGAACATGAGAAGGAAATTTAAAATGCTCTCAAGGAATTGAAAAGGCGAATAAAGAAAGGAAAAACAAAGAAATGGGTTGTACTTAGAGAAGTAATGAGTTTTTATTTTAAAGACTTTAATTTGAATATCTATTACGTTTGAGTAATATGTATATTTGTTATTTTGTTTGTTGGATAAGGAGATTTTTTCTTTTATGTGATTCTGATATTGTGTGAATTTGTAATATTTAATGAATTGTGGATAGAAGTTTAAATATTTAACAATATATAAATTCTATTTTAAAACATATAACAATATATCCAGGACTAAAATAACATAGTATTTGAGATTATTTTTTAGTCTCTAATATAAACACATTAAGGACTGAAATGACGTGATATTAGAGACTAATTCCTAGTATCTAAAACATCTTACTAGGGACTAAATTGACGTTAAATCACGAACTTAACAAACATATTAGAGATAAAATAGAAAGTTTAAAGCACTGATTTTTAGTCCCTAAAGATATGTGATAGGGACTGAAATATCATAGTATCATAGACTGATTTTCAGTCACATAAAAGATGTATCAGACTGAAATGTTGTGGTATCTGTGCACATATTTAGGACATAATTTATTTGTATTAGATACTAAATGTTAGTTCCTGTTTGTGCTATGCAATGGGGACTGAATTTTAGTAACTAAAACCACTTTTTAGGACTAGGTATCCGTAACTGGTTGGGGATTGACGAAATCAGTCCCCAATAACCATTAGGTACTGATTCGAGAGTATCAGAGGCTGATTTGTCAGTCCCAAATACCCTTCTTTTTTGTAGTGATATCATTGAAAAATAAAAGCAAATGACCACGGTCAATTTTGTAAACGTGTTAATTTTTTAATATACAATATTTTAGAAATATGAAAAGATGTTCCAAACAAAATAGTTGAAACAATTTAATAACATAAATACTTTTTATAACATTAACAACATAAAGAAAACACCACATATGATATTAAAAAAAGTTTCTAATAATTTTTTTTCCAACAATACTATTTTGAAAACAAAAAATACAATTAATCAGGGTGGGGGTTGGGCCTAGTTGACAAATTCATTGAAGTTAAAGTGTTCATCCCCTTGACGTCAGACCGATTTAGTGTAATTTGATTATTTTTTGAAAGGTAACTTTTATAAACAATGCCAACCCCCCCCCCCCCCCCCCCAAACAAGGGCAGCTACATCAAACAACGACTAAACATCAAATTTACACCACTTTTCACAACTCAAATTCCTATCTCTAGAACAATTAACATACCATAAAAACCCAAGAGACTAAATGTCTTGGAAAATATCTTCAGGTTTTACGTCAATGTTAGAGGATCTCTTGTTATTTCTTGCTTTCAAAATAGACCACAACACAACGTACATAATTCCTTGGAGAACCTCTTTAGCCTTTCTACCCAAATTGCAATGCTCATATGATTCAATAATATCTTTCACTGAAGAAAGGATAAACATCTTAACCTTACACCACGCCGATATGTGGAACCATATAGTAGACGCAAAGCTACAGGCACAAAGGAGATGGTTTGCAGACTCGGTCTCCACTCCACATAACACACAAGAGACGTCCTCCCAATAACAGTTTCTAGCCTAAAGAGCCGAGAGAGTCGGAATACGATCCATGACCGCCTTCCACATGAAAACGTTGTATTTTTTTGGAACCCACTTAGACCAATTCATTACAAACCTGTTACTGTAATCAATGCCACTGCACAGACTTTCTTTAATTGCCTTGACCAAAAATTCTTTGTTATTACCTCCCATCCAGACCCGAACGATTGGGTAATCCGTAACTGGGGATTGGGTAATCCAATTAATTGATAGGCGAGGGAAATGATTGGGTAATCCGTAACCGGGGAGGGAAATGTATGAAACTTAGACTATCTCCAATGCTAGGGGAGCCCTTAGGCGCCCTTACCTGCCTAGTTAGCTGCCATATCATATTCTTACAAATCCATAAAAATCTTTACAAATCCTTAAAAAACCCCAATTTCAACTCCAACCATACAAGCATCTTTACATTTTTCACATCATCACTTATTTTTCTTTAAATTTAATTACTCAAATTATTAACATATCTAAATAATAAAAATTATAAATATTTAAATAGTTAGTGTAAGTAACAAGTAATGGCTATTTCAAAAGTAAACAGGATTTCAAAAATATAAATAGATAGAAACTGCATCGTTTTTTTCTTAATTGGATTTTTTAAATTCAAATTAATCCTTAAGCTTGTAATTTACTTCAATTAAAAATGTGTTTAAATAATTAATATAAGTGAATATATTAATATTAATATCTAAATAAAAAACAAACTACATCTCTCTCTTATAATAAATCAAAAGCATTTTGTCCCATGTGTCAACACCACAAGCATCCTCCATTCCCTCTCTCCTACTTGTCAACCTCTGCCTTATTCAAGATCCAGGTGTCATTTCCTCATATTTTTTATTTTTTTTCTAAACCTAAAGAAATAGACTTTTGGGCGGGCAAACGAATTTTTGGGCGGCCAGATTCAATTTTTGAATTCCCTTTGCTCATCCCAATACACCCTGTTTTCTCAGTATCAACTTTTCTTTCACAGCCAGAGAAACCCTGAACGCATCTTCAAGCTGAGTTTTGCCATCACCAAATTTTGAATTCCCCCTCTCATCCCCAAATCCCCATACGTTCAATACTTTCATCTATAGAGAGAGAACCAGAGAAAAAGAAGAGAGAGAGAGAGAGCGGGGAGAGAGAGCAACGATTCTTCCCTCAAAATCGTTGATGTTCCAAAAATTGTTGTTCAAGTGCTTGATCTGAAACCAACCGGTAATAGATACAGGTATGGTTTGTGTGTTTCATCTAGGGTTTTGGTATTTTGGGTATATCTTTTGATTTGTGTGTTTGATTTTGGGTGGTGGTTGAGTGTTTGTTATGATTTAGGGTGACGAAGACATTCAGCCATTTAAAACCCTAATTTCTTCATCTGTTCATCTGTAGTGTGAGAAAACTTCCAGAAATTAAACTCCGGCGAAAATCCAAATCTCCGGTAGACCTAGATCTGGATCTGGATCTAGAATAGAACCAACCACTTCCTCTCCTCTCATCGATTCACTGTGATGTTATGGATTCTTCAGAATGTACTCTTAAGATTATGATTTAGTTCTTCATGTACACTTCAGGTAAATATGGGGTTTTGGATTTGTTTGCAGGGTGTTATGACAAATATCATCGTAGGTTCCGAGGTGTGGGTTGAAGACCCATCAGTTGCTTGGATAGATGGAGAAGTTTTAAAGATTAACGGAGAAGAAGTAGAGATTCATACTACTGATGGGAAAATGGTAAGTTGATAGTGTATTCTGTCAAAAATAAGATGTTGCTATAAGTTTCTAATTTACATTTACTTTCAACTTGCATATTCATAATTGAAGGTTATTTCAAGTTTATCAAAAATATATTCTAAAGACGTGGAAGCTCCTGCTGGTGGAGTTGATGACATGACCAAGCTTTCTTATTTGCATGAGCCTGGAGTGTTACACAATTTATCTACAAGATATCAACTCAACGAAATATATGTAAGCAGATATCTAACTTCTTTGAACTATTTTTCATATAATTATTTTCAATTCGGTGAGAGAAAACCATTAACTACTGCAGAAATGGGCGACTGTGTCATAATATTATATCATATTCTGACATATGACAGACATATACTGGCAATATCCAAATTGCTGTTAACCCATTCAAAAAATTGCCCAAGTTGTGTGATGCAAAAATGATGGAACGGTACAAAGGAGCAGTATTGGGGGAGTTGGATCCTCATGTTTTCGCAATTGAAGATGGGTTGTGTTAAAAAAATTTATTTACAAAATAGTTTTTTTATATGATTTCTTATAAGTGAATAACCATGCTCTGATGGTTACATCGGTTGTCAGTTTGAGTTATTGTTGATTTATGCTTGCTGTTGAATTAGTATATGATGTTGAATCATGCTTGAATTATGGTAATTTGTTTCATGTATGTGTTCAGTTGAAGTTATGTTGATTTGTGTTTGCTGTTGGAGATTATGTTATTGCTATTGAATTAGTAAATGATGTTGAACAGTGCTTACGTTTCGATAATTCATCTTATATCGTTATATGTGTATACAGTTTAAGCTATCGAGATATGTTAGTTACGAAAGTGTATGGTTGATGTTTTATTATGCTTAATCATATATTTGTGGTATATTCATATCTGAATGTTTGATTCGTGCTTGAATTTCGTAATTGGTAGTCAGTTTGAGTTATTGTTGATTTATGTTTGGTGCTGGAGATTATGTTGTTGATTTTCTGTTCAGAATTAGCGTAAATTGCTGTTAAATTAGTAAATGATGTTGAATCTTACTTGAATTATGGTAACTCATCTCATGTACGTGTTTAATTTATGCTTAAATTTCGTAACTGGTGGAGTCTGTTTCTAATTTTGGTCAGGAATTTGGTTTCGTTATGTTTCCACAATGATCGTCTGAATGTTTGATCCATGCTTAAATTTGTAATTGATGGAGTTTGTTGCTAATGGTTTTATCATGTTTCATTAGGTGCTAATTAACATTTCAAAATCTTTGTAATCGCAGGAGTGTTTGAATGGCGAGTTTGTTAGAGTAGGTCCTAATCCAAAGTTTTCTCCTGTGGCTGGATATCACTGCTACATTTCAAAACCCGAACCCGAGCTGTTTTTAATACGGGTCAACCTGAAGTCGTAACTTTTGACTACCCATGTGAGTTTTCATACATATGTTTTATCTAAAACTCTCACTCAGTGCAAGTGTAACTGTCTGTGTCTGGTAGACATTAATGGTAGAAGAAAGGCCGCTCCAAAGCCCGAAAAACTTGTCGGGTTTCACTCGGATATCGTAAGAAACGCTGCTGCCAAGTACCCCGGACATCCTTTGATTTTGGCTGGAAAATCATTGGGTTCAAGGTAACGGCTAAATAGTTGCAGTTCGTAATGATCACGTACAAAAACTGTCACTAAAAAGACGCTTTTAATTTTGGCAGAATCAGTTGTATGGTAGCTGCAGAGAGTGATATCGATGTCTCGGCTGTGGTTTGCTTGGGATACCCACTGAAGGTTTGTTTGCTAACACGATCCTGTATTTGTTTGCTTGGATTGTGTTTTCTGATCACTGTTATTTAATTTTCAGGGTGAAATTTAATGCTTCATATTCTAAGGTTTTGAAATCCTGTTGTTATATGGTGGTTAAATTGATAACTGACGGTTGAGGTGTAAGGTTATTGGTGGTGATAAAGGAGTCACTTTGTGTGGCTTTGATTTTTATTTTACCAATGGCTGATGACAAACATCGCGTAAACGGGCTTGCGTCTGGTTCAGCTTTGATATTGGATGGTGAAGATAGGAAAGAGAGCACTCAGAAAAACCACCTCATTTCGTATTGTAGTGATTTTGGTGAGCAGTCGCTCGGGTAAACGTCGTTGTCAAGAATGAAGCTTTTTGGGACTGATGAACAGAATTGATGAATGAAGATAGTTGGAGTTAACTAAGATGAGCAGACGGTATGTTTTCTGTTATGATTGAATCGTTGTTAGCTACAGATTCAACAAATGTTTGTTGTTAATTGCTATGGTCTAATTTACTGCAAAATAAGCATGATGGTATCGTTTTTGATGGTTTGATCTCAACTTTGTAGCTCTAGCATTCTGTTGATTTATGCTTTAAATCTTAGTAACTCCTGTAATTCCACCTAACAATACTAAAGCTAACTCAAATATGAAGGGTATTGGGTTTTAATCCAAAACCTTGATTAAAAATCTACAAATTTCAATTTGTGCATTCATGACACGTATATTACACGTTTAGCCTTTCCCGCACCACTACCGTCTCCCTTGCTGGGCCCGCTTCTTGTGATAGAGAAGAAGACGAGAAGAGTTTAGGTTTTTTGTTTCATTTAAATTTCGTGTTTTGTACTTAAAAATGTATGGAGGTTTAATCAAGTATCTAAAGTTTCCTATTTATGTATGGTCCGTATGGATCACCAAACGAGTGTAAGTATAGGGTATTCAAGTATTCTGTCAATTTTGGCTTAAATGTGACTGGCTACTTGAAACTTAATGCATAGATGGACGGTCCACAGTCTACACTAGGGATGGCAGTAGTGTCGAGTTGAATTGATGATCTGGCCCCATATATTTATTCGTGCCAAAGGTGGACACACAAAAGTCATGTAACCCATTTTTCTAAATGAGTCAAATAGCTTAATGGGCTGTTGGGTTGTAATACATTGATTAAATGAGTTGACATCAGGACATTACAAACAGGTTCATACACCTGCTTTGCCTTTTTGGCTTATGAATCCAAAGAGGTTCAGACTAAGATTACAATGTTTGAAACAGTAAGGACTATTTATGTAAAAATATATGAAGTTCAGAGTACAAGTTATAACTTTATATGAATACACCTCCTATCCAAGATATCTGGTGCATAACCAACAACCAAACAGGATGATAAGGTATATATACCACTTAATAGATTTTTATGGGTACATTAATAGATTTTTATATTTTATACAACTTAAATTTTTCAACCCGAGCTATAAATTTTTTTAACACAACCCATAACCCGTGAAGCTCACGGGGATATAACCTAGTTATATAATAAAGAAAATGGCACACTAACCTAAACATATAAAGCCCTTGCAGATGGATATTTGTTTCGGATATGGCCAAATCAATTGTGCTCCATTGCGCCTGTAAAGGTGGATTTATTCCAGGTCATCTTGGATGAGGTTACGGATTTCACGTTGGAGATAGTCTTAGGGGGAACATTTTGGAATATCAACTTATTTTGATAAAATATAAAAATTAGCTGTAGAAATAATTAAAGGTATTAACAAAAATTATGTTTAAAAATTCAATTTTAAAGAATTACAATATTATTATATGTTTTGAGAATAAACTGTCATAATGGTCCTTGAGGTTTGTTCACTTTTGCCACATTAGTCTAAAACTCAAACCTTTTGAATATAGATCCCTGTGGTTTCAATTTTGTTGCCATTTCTGTTAACATTCAGCTTTTTTTTATCTTTTTCCTCCTTTTAATGAAGGACAAAATGGGCTTTTAATGTTTTATTATAACAAATTCAAAAAAATTGACCATTTTGCCCTTCATTAAAAGGGGGGAAAAATACAAAAAAAAAAAAAAAACTAGATGTTAACTGAAAAATCTGAGCAGATTTTGCTTTTTGATGAAAAGGGCAACAAAATTGAAACCACAAGAATCCAGATTCAAAAGGTTTTAGTTTTGGACTAAAGTGATAAAAGCAACCAAATCTTAGGGACCATTTTGACAATTTCCTCTATGTTTATATCTAATGCTAGATATACTTTTGTTTTCATCTAACAATATTAACTATATTAGACCATCTTGATTGAGAAATTCTAACATTGGTTGGCTACTTGGCCAATATGTCTCGTAATAATTCATACTTGTTTTAATGACTCATACTTGATGTCAAAAGTCATAGTATGCGAATAGACTATATTCGTCCTTTAGTCTTCATATCTCTTAGTAGACCATGGCAGGCCTTATTAGTTCATCTAATATCATAAAGAATTAGATTGGGTTGTGGTGAGGTATATTATATGGTAGTGAATAATAATAGATATTACATGTTTCAATTCGCCACATTGAATCTTAAGTGTCGTAGTAGCTCTTAACAAATTATGGACTTTGTTGGGTCAAAGTAGATCTTAAAGGAGTAGATTGGGTTATAGTGAGGTATACTAGATCATAGTTGGCAATAATATAAGATACATGTTTTAATGAACCATATTGGACCTAAATAGTCACCATGACTATTAGTAGACCATTGTGGTATTAGGCCATATTACGTCTTAAAGAGTTAGATTGAGTTGTAGTGAGGCATTCTAGATAGTAGTGGGCAATGATAGACATTGAGTCTCAGGGCCTTAGCAGTGATAATGACTGGTAAGACTAAATGGACTACAATGGATATTATTGGGTTACATTATATCTCAAATGGTTAGAATGGGTAGTATGAAGATATACCATATCGTAGTGGGCAATAATAGATCATACATGATTTAATGAAGTATACTAAACCTTAATAATCATGTCTACTCTTAGTAGACCATGGTAGCTTTTATTAGGCAATATTATGTCTTTGATGAGTTAGATAGATTGGCATACCATATCATAGTGAGCATTAATAGATTATATATCTCATAATGAACTATGTTGCACCTTAATATTCATAATAGCTCTTAATGGACAGATGATATCTTAATGAACCATGATGGCTTTATATAATAGGTTTAAAAGGATTACATCAGGGGTTGTAGTTAAACATGATTGAGTCCAATGGTGCACTTAACTAAATGAATACAACTAAGATTAATTTACACGTATTAATAGGGCAATTGAGTGGATTTTGAAGTAATACACGCGTTTCAGGAAGATACGAATTAGGAGAAAAGATGTAACAGTGGAAATGTTACATACCAAACAGGAGAACACAACCCCAAAGACTAGTCTGGTGGGTGAGAGAGCCCATTTGGTATATAAACCACACATCAGTTGCCCATACAACCGATGTGGGACAAGTCCCATACCTTGCAATGGTATTAGTCCATAACAATCGACCCTCCTTAAGGGCCAACGTCCTCGTTGGTCACGGCTGGCTCTTTCCAGGCTACCACTCCGAGCCTCGTTCACGGCCACGTTGGTTACGGCCACGTTGGTCACGGCCACGTTGGTCACGGCCACGTTGGTCACGGCCACGTTGGTCACGGCCACGTTGGTCACGGCCACGTTGGTCACGGCCACGTTGGTCACGGCCACGTTGGTCACGGCTGGCTCTCTCTAGGCCACCACTCCGTGGGCCACCACTCCGAGTTCTGGCTCTGATACTAATGTTACATACCAAATAGGAGAACACAACCCAAAAGACTAGTCTGGTGGGTGTAAGTTTATCTTTTATATATTCAATGCTACGTAACAATCTGGAGATATCCAGAATTTGAGTCAAATTATTCTCTATCTCTTAGCTTCTTTCTCTGCAATATAGTTATAAACCTATCAAGGGTATCAGAGCTATCCCGAATCCTCATCGGAATTCCTTGCCGCCGCCATGACTAACACCCGCATTAATGAAATCGACAACACCCTCAAGTCCCATGGTAAGGCAATCAACGATATCCAAGCTGCGTTAGCGGCCCTGATGAAGCAACAGGAACAATCTTCGAAGCAGCAGGAAGAGATTTTGAAGGCGGTGCGTGATAAAGCCGTGCAGTCGTCGGGTAGTTCCTTCGGGTCCTTCTCCGGCCCAGATGGTGACACACGAACATCCAAACCATTCCGTATCGGTAAGATCGACTTCCCTCAATTTTCGGGGGACGATGTTGAGGGGTGGGCCTATCGCTGCGAACATTTTTTTCGATGGATGACACCCCCGATGACTCGAAATTACGTTGTGCTGCAGTTCACTTGGAAGGCGATGCCCTCCAATGGCACCGTGCCTACTTGAAGACCCGTAATGCCACGGTTGCCGAGGTCCCATGGGCGGACTATGTTCGTTTGATCTCTGCCCGTTTTTCTGATGCAATGTTTGAAGACCCTATGGAAGAGATTGCATCTCTCGTTCAACTTACTGATGACGCCAAGGGTCTACAAGAATATAATTCAGGTTTCGATCGCTTGCTTAACAAGGTTACCGTTAGCGAACTTTATGCTATTAGCCTATATTTGAAGGGTTTGAAGCCGGAAATAAAAGGGCCGGTAAAGATGTTCAAGCCTCAAACACTACGTGAGGCGTATGGGTTAGCAAGAATTCAAACTATCAACAACACATGCTTGATGAAGCGTTTCAACACCGTGGAGGATGGGCTGCCACCCGAAGATGTCAAAATAACACCTCCCGTTAATGGTTCAAAACTACCTTTGCTGCCAAGTCCAACAACCGAGCCATCAAGTTCTACACCGGGAATCCTTAGATCGAGGCGTGATAGGTTTATAACTATACTGCAGAGAAAGAAGCTAAGAGATAGAGAATAATTTGACTCAAATTCTGGATATCTCCAGATTGTTACGTAGCATTGAATATATAAAAGATAAACTTACACCCAAGACCCTCAAACAAATAGAAAACAACCCTTATTACTCCCTACATAATGCATAATATAAAAATGCAACTAAATAAAAAAAGACACGTAACAATACTCCCCCCTTAACCTACTTTTTTCCCTAAAAAAGTACTTCAAGAACCCTTGTCTTCATCCTCTTCTGCTGCTTGTTTTTCATCATCTTCCACTTCAAGTATGTAAAGTTGTTTTTTCTTACACTTGTGCCCCGGAACGAACCTTTCGGTACACCAGAAACATTCCCCCTTTGCCCTTTTTTGCTCAAGTTCATCACTCGTCAAACGCCTTGATACATACCAAACGAGAGAACTCAACCCAAAAGACTAGTCTGGTGGGTGAGGGAACCCATTTGGTATATAAACCCCACATTGATTGCCCATACAACCGATGTGGGACAAGTCCCATATCTTGCAATGGTTTCGATCCATAACAATCGACCCTCCTTAAGGGCCAACGTCCTCGTTGGTCATGGCCACGTTGGTCACGGCTGGCTCTCTCCAGGCCACCACTCCGTGGGCCACCACTCCGAGTTTGACTCTGATACCACTGATACATACCAAACGAGAGAACTCAACCCAAAAGACTAGTATGGTGGGTGAGGGAACCCATTTGGTATATAAACCCCACATTGATTGCCCATACAACCGATGTGGGACAAGTCCCATACCTTGCAATGGTTTCGATCCATAACAATCGACCCTCCTTAAGGGCCAACGTCCTCGTTGGTCACGGCTGGCTCTCTCCAGGCCACCACTCCAAGTTTGGCTCTGATACCACTGATACATACCAAACGAGAGAACTCAACCCAAAAGACTAGTCTGGTGGGTGAGGGAACCCATTTGGTATATAAACCCCAAAAGACTAGTCTGGTGGGAGCAGAGCTTGCTGCGCGCTGAGCTGTGTGTAAACAAGGTTTATAGACGCCATTTGTTCGGCGTACCAGGAAGCCAGAGTTTTTCCATCGGGTAACCCTAGTAGTGCAGAGAAATTCAGTTGAGTTTGATCCGATGGAGCTGAGGGGCTAGCTCCATGGCTCTGTGTTTCACTGGTGGAGGTGTTTGTTGGACTACCCTGGACGGAGGTTGGAAAGTAGCTCCGTTTGTAGTTTGGGTGATGATCCTAGGTGGAGTTTGGAAAGTAGCACCCGTTGTGTTTTGGCTAACAACCCTGGATGCACTCCCAAAGATACTAGGAAAATCGTTGTTCATTTGTCCTTCTTGGATAATTTCGTTCCTCTGGCCCCTTTGGACGTGCACAGTGTCCAAAACGAGCTCAAAGGAAGAAATGTCTCCGTCCACTTGGTGGGAAGGGTTTGTTTCAGCCATTTTGACGAGTGTTTTTCAAAAAAGAAAAGAGATGAGAGTGGTTTTTGCTAAAAGCGGATGGCGCCAATGATGAAACATAGGTTAACACTAGGGTTAATCTGTGGGGTTATTCCTTATGTGGGTTCAATCTATTTTCCTACTCGTAGAAATGACCTGGGTCCTGCAAAACAGCAACACCGTTAGTCTCGTTAAGAGGGGAATATGGGGGTTTCCCTCTTAACCAGGCTCCGGCGTGAGAATAAGTACTGTTCTGAGGGAGAATAAACAGTGTGTATTGAGTGTGAGAGTATGGAGAGCAAGATGATTCAACCTAGATGATGAAGGGTCCTATTTATAGCCGGAGGGTGAAGGAGGGAGGAGCAAGCAGTGTCAGCTGTGGATGCGCGCCAGCTGTCCGACCAAGGGGAATATCCTTTTGGTCTCCTCTGCCGTGGTCAGTGTAGTGGTACACGTGGCGCGCTTACATTTGCCTATTTTGGAGACGTCGTACTGGTACTGTCGGACTGCTCCTTGATTCATCGCAAGCCTATCTGGCGCTTGATGACTGGTGACACGTGTTGTCCTTTTTGTCGGATGGAGCATCTTTGGTGCTACCTTGATGTTTTCCAGAAGCTTCTGGATGATCTTGTTGATGTCAGCGCCACATAGGATGGAAAAGTGGTGTGGTCCTTGCCATGTGGGCAGGGAATTGGGACCATACCTCTTCACGTTTACTATGCAATAACCGGAGCAACATGGCATCAAGGCAATTGACGACTTTCAAAGTCCGCAACTTTACCGCCCTGATGTTAAAATTGTTGACGTTGACACATGAATGCAGGATCAACTTCTTCAGATGTGGTAAATTGATCACAGTTTGACCTACATTACTCCCAAAATTAACTTTCACGAGAAAAATATATCTAAGGTTGGGAAATCCCGGAAACTCAAGTGGTGGCTTGAGAATACACTTAGATAATAACTTTCTCAATTCTCGACAAGAGAATACGGAGGATGGAATTTGATAAAACGGATGTAAATTCCTAAAGTCGAGCACCCTGACATTGTTTCTTGCTAAGATTAACATCCATTGATCAACTTCTTGGAAGCTATCAAAATTTATCTCTTCTGGCATATGGAGAACAAATTTCAAAATAGGACCCTTGTGATTGATCATAATATGGTTTACAATCCTAAATAACCCAGTATGCTGGTAAGCTCTAATATTTGAATACTTTTCAGAGAATTCAAAAAGAAGATCCAGTCTCCTCATAGTGGTCCATCTATGCCTCCACTTTTTAGATAGAACACTTGTTCTTACAGCATCTTTGACCGGCATTCGCACTAAAATTGGGTGTATCAAATCCTCTGGCAAGTTACTGATTATGTCCTCTTCAACTAACCTCCTCTTATGATTATCTGTCACTAGTTACAATAAAACCAAAAACAGTCAAACTGAAATCAAGAACAATGCCATAAAGAAGATAACTCAAACAGAATCTCATTAAAAAGTAAAAAACATTACAAAGAATTCTTGAAACATATATGTGAAGTAGAACTTACGCATGGAATAGTCTTCTGCTGGAGATGGGAAAATTGAAGACCATGAATTTAGGGTTCCCATGATATAAATCGATTAATTAAACCGTAACCAAATTTATACCGAACTAAAAGGAAATCGAATTTATGTCGAACTAACAAACTGGCCCAAACTATAAACGGATTATTTGATTTTTTGTTTTTTTGAAAATTGATTTCTTTGGTTCGATCTTGGTTATTTATAACCGGAAAAACTAAACTGAACAGTTCAACCTTTCTTCTTATCTTGGATCATGATGAGGTATAACCCGGAACGGATAATCCGACCCGGTCATTACGTATTATTTTATTATAAATATGTAATTACACATGTTTATTCTAGAATCTTCTATTCTGCATGGATAAACCACGTAACCAAATCCCCAATATTTTGGGAAGATCATGCAAATCCCCTAACTTATCGGAGTCCATCCTAAGTTAGAGGAAACCCTAATGGTAAACTATAAATAGAGGTAAACATCAAAGGTATTATCATTCTGCTCTCGTTTACTCTACCTCTCTACATACTTTCTTACTCCCACAAACCGAGACTTATTCTCATGCCGGAGGGTGATTACAGGAATAACCCCATTCCTGTAACGAGTCTTAACGGTGTTCTGTTTTGCAGTTAGTTGTTCGGATCGCCAAGAGTTCAAGTCCTAGTCGGAGCCTACCGTTTAGGTCAGTGTTTCTTCATTGGCGCCATTCGTGGGACCATTCGGTAACATCTGTGAACTTAGACCAAATGGCAAGCGATCAGAACAGGGCAACAGCACCAAACCAAGTTGTGATAACCAGTAATCTATTGTTGATGACAAGCTCTGTGGTTACCACTATTCCGGCCTCACCCGCCATAACCAGGTCTCTGGACCTGGAGTTTGAAGCAGAAGCACCACCGGGTTTTCAGAGGTCCTCAGTCGTTCCTTCTGGGTCGGCAGCTGAAGACCCTCTCTCTTACACCTCTTGGCAAGTACGACAGGTGGCTCCAACCAAAGCAACCACCACTACTTCTGCCCCAGCATCAACGGCAATTGCACAGACTATACGTCACAGCACCATGCCAATCATCACATCCGCGGGTCCGAGAAACACTACACAGCAAATGAGCATGGCCCAGTATTACCAGCCGCCTCTCACTTATGCTATGCCGCCGTTGTATTCAGCGGCGCTTACAACAGCATTGTCCACGCCACCCCATCAGCCGGTGATCATGTCTGCTGGAATCATGAATGCTCCAGTCACACCTGGGAATCAAGCTTATTTCCCAGGCTACTACTATGCGCCTCCTTATGGGTACCTACCCTCGTATAACAACCAGGCACACTCACCTCAGATGACAGCACAAAGTTACACTCAGCAACCGCCATACGCGGCTTACATGCCAACAGACTTATGGTCAGACCCCGCCTACGGCGGAACCTATTTATGACAGAGGAAATACTTCAAGACCTCGTTTTTCTTCTAATGAGGGCCCCAGTCCCACCTTAAACCTTACAACATCCCAGCCTCCTGTCACTCAAGGAATAAGCCTGGGTGGAGTGAATCAACATATACAACCTATCAATGTGGAAGATGACGACCTCACTAGGCCTTACAAGCCTGCAGACGCTACATTCAAATCCAAATTCACAAGAAGGATCACTGAAGCCCTGATCAAGGAGAAACCTAAGATGCCCCAGACAGTGGGTAAATACGATGGCTTGAGCGACCCTGATGACCATCTAAATTTGTTCAAGAGTGCCAGGGAGGTAGTCTGTTGGCCCATGCCTCTCTAGTGCAAGATGTTTGTCCAGACGCTAGTCAGAGCAGCACGAGTATGGTGGGACAACCTACCTGTGGGGGAAATTGACAGTTTCGAAGACCTGGTATCTAAATTTCAGCTAGAATTCAGTCAACAAAGGCGACTTACAAAAGATCGAAACAAACTCCTCCATATTCGGTGGCGAGATAACGAGACAGTGGAGAATTTCATCGTCAGATTCAACAAAGAAAGCCTAGTGATCCCAGGTATAACGAATGATTTGGCTTGCGGTGCTTTCCTACAAGGAGTGAATGACGACGAGTTACTAAGGACATTGTATGGAAGGGATGGCGTACCCTCAACCATCGATGAGATCCTAAGAATAGCCAAAGTGTACGTAACACAAGAAAAGACGGTGGCGGCCAGTCAAGCTGCTAACAGGAAAAAGGAAGTACAAAAAAGCCAAGACGATAGGGAGCAGCGGAACTCCAAAGGCAAGAATAGAAGAGACAGGTTCTAGAAAAGTGAGCGGTCAGACTCACGATACGCCAGGTCCCGGAGCTCTTATTAAAAAAATGAATCCTCCTCTAAGTCAAGGTCTGAATACCCTAATCTGAGTAAAACACCGGCATAAATCCTGGCTTCTTAGAACCTAAAACTCAATCCTCCCAAGCCATTGAAAGATACGCCTAATAAAGACACTAGTAAATACTGTGAATATCACAAGGGTAATGGCCATGATACTAACGATTGCTATCAGTTGAAGAAGAAAATTGAATATTATGTGAAGACTGGGAAACTGGCTCACCTGGTTCGAGACATAAAGCAGGGCTCGCCCCTTAGCAAGGAAGATGCGGACAAAGGGGCGGGCAAGAGACAGCGAGAGTTAAACATGGTATACGCCGACAAGGGAAAAGGATCGAAACGAAGTTTCTCCACACTCGAGCCTTGGATGTTGGCAACTATGACGGTCGAACCACGTGTTGATGATTTACATCTCACCACTGACCCCCTCATCATATCCGCCGCTATAGGCGACTACAACATGAGAAGGATCCTAGTTGACACTGGGAGCTCCGAGGATATCATATATGTAACACCTCATAAAATCGTGTCCAATGATGTGCTGACACGTGTAATGAACCCTAATAAAGTCAAAACGTTGACTATGAGGGACTATTTTCGTCAAAATCAAAAACCTTGATTTTAAAAGGACTGAAAGTGTCAACATGCCTAAAATAGGCCTCTGAGTGACTTTATGTGATGTCCGTATTCTCAAATGAGCCACTTGTTGGACGAGAGGAGCCGTTTGCGTAACTATGTGGAAGTTTGCGCAACGAAGGGTTAAAAGTGTCAACATGTTAATTCTTACCTCTGTGTGACCTTTTAACAAACCAAGAGCTTTATGATGTATAATCATACTCTCGACAATGCTTAACATGAGCTACATAGGGCTTTGATGCTATTAAATGATGATACGCGCAAGTTTTCACATTAAAGGGACCAAAAGCGTCAACGTCTAAATCTACACATTCGAATGACTATCTAAGCAAACTGGAGCATTGTAATGTTCGGTCATACGCTCGGGAATGTCTAGTATGGGCCTTGGAAGGCTTGGATATCGATAGATGATAATACGCGTCACTTTATGCGTTAAAAGGACAAAACATGTCCACAGACGAAACTACACTTTAACAGGACCTTTTAAGCAAACCGAGAAGTTTATGATGCTTAGTAATACTACCAGATATGCCTGAGATGGGCCATTAGAAGTAAAGTATCTTATACTAACTTAACATAAAGATTATATGAAGTTTCAGGCCTTTTATGTCATAAATAAAAGTTGAAAAGTGGGAAAACAAAGCACATGGACCGAAATGGCAAATCTGCCAAACTTGTTGTCTGGGCCAGACCTTCAGGTGGGCCGCGTAAAGCCTGGGCCGTCTCTTACGTGGGCCATGTAAGGATGCCCAGTTCCAGAAAATTGTTTTTCAGAAACAGATTGTTAATTCAGGGGCTGTTCTTGAAAGTTCTTTGTGTGATAACCAAGTTAACACCTCTCCAAGGCTTTGAACCTACACCAAACACATGTATGGCCATGATCTCTTGCTTGGTGGCCAAATAAACACATGTCATGATCCAATTCATTCCCAAAAACTATATATAGCCATGATTTCTTCCATTTCATTTGCACATTTCATTCTATCTTCTCATCTCTCATACCTGGAGCCTCCTAATCTGATTTGGAACTTTTTCTTAGTAGAAAAGATAGCTAGGACCTTTTGTAAGTGTCTTAGCCCTCTCTATAGTTCAGTTTTATGTTTTAATAACCGAAAAGTCAAGTTATCATAAATTAACTTTGACTTTCGGTTTAAACTCAAATGGTCCAGCCACTGACCGAAAAGAAAGTGGTTATGGAACCATATTAGGATAGGTGATTAACCCTTAAAAGGGCACCTCCTAATTATTTCGTTTGACTAGTTAATTGTCCGGTCAAACTAGTTTGACAAAAGTCAAACTGGACAAAAAGTTTAAAAATGATTTAAATTAATAAAACAGAGGTTCTAAATTATATTTTAACATTCTAATGACTTAGTAATTAATATTAGAAAATGTTTAATCAGTCCTAACCCGGCAATTATCAGTCTAAGGTCAGTTTATAACCGAAAGTCGCAAAAGCTTGACTTTTGCTTTGACTTTCAGTTCAGACCCGTTTAAGCTTGATTCTTCCATGTTTTAAGCTTCCATTAGGACCGTATGATATAGTAGTATAACCCCCTGAAGTTATATTGCTTGGTCCTTGGTAGTTTGAATTATATGCACATGTCCGTTATTATGCTTATAAATGCCATAATTGCCCTTTTGACTTATAAATGAGATTTTTAGAAATGTAAGTGGACAAAAACCTTTGTTACTGATATATAAGTATGTCCCGAAAATCTCACATCAGTTCTTGGTCTCAAATAGGAGTTATGCTCGATATCGTAAATAGAAGCTTTTTAAGTAAATGGCGATATCTTGCATAAGGCATGTTTAAACTTGGATTTTGACCCAAAACTCATTACCTACTGTTAAGATATTATTTTCAGGGATTGTTGGAATTTTTGATCAGATTATAAACTGATCATATCATAGAGTTCTTGTATTATTCGGTAAATGACAACACCATTTTCATGCATAAAATGAGATTTACAAATGATTGGAATGCCAAAACTTTTCCTACTAATTTCATATATTAATAAATCATTTTGAGCATTCAAAACTGATCAAAATCTCAGATTTCCATAAAACTCCTTAATTATCGTCAATTAGCGATTTTTACGCTATTTAGGTGCATCGTAGGGTTTTAAACCATAATTAACACCTAAGACTTGTTACCTACTGAATTTTTAAACAAATTTTAATATTATTACAGTAGGTAAAAGTCGTGAACTCAGACTTCCAAAAATGTCCGTAAAAGCATATGTGAAATGACCAAAATACCCTTTCGGGGTATAGTTTGGCCATAAGTGGTAAACTTCACATATGTATAATATCTTACTGATGTAATGAGGTAAGTTAAATATTTTTACTGATTTCAAAAGACCAGATCTTCAGTTTGTTATGAAATCTCTTTTATAAGCGTTAAAATTACCAAAATGCCCTTATGGGACTTAATTTGGTTTTAAATACTTTTTGGGCATGTATGTTAACATCCTACTGATGTATTAACATATTTTAAGCATAATAACATAAGGGAATAGTATATAATTCATTTGGTTACCCGTTACACATTTACGTGTTCGGATTGGTTTATGTAACTAGTTTACGTAAGTTTGCCGAAACGGGTTTAACCTTATCGTTTTTTATCTCAAAATCTGGAATGTGTTTAGTTTACCCATATTATACAAGTATCCAAACTTGTTGGGTCTAAATAACATTCTATTCCGGTCATCGCTTAATCTAGCGTATCGTACCGTTTTAGATACTTTGAGCTAGCCGGTCTAAGTCTACGACTTAAATAAGACCATTAGCATTCTGAATTGGTTATATATTACCATCACTCCAGACTAGAGCCACCCGGTAAAAGCTACCTGCATTTAGATAGATTGGATACGACTGAGTTATTTTGCTATGAATCAAGTATTAGCTCAGGTAAATACTTTTAACTTATTTTCCCTTATACGGGCTTGGGATATGGTATATTAATACCGCTTGGTCGGGTATGAGATCATTTAATCGGATTGTGATTTAATAAATCTGCATAACCCGTTTTAATCTGTGTTGTTTGATAACATAAACATTGGGGGTTAACGACCGTGTCCTGGATATCCTCGGCTCATTTAAGTTATTAATGGCCACGACCTATGCACGGGGTGTAGGCATACACCTGACAGATGCAAATGCTAAATATTAAATTACCCACAAGTTGGGGATAACTCCTCTGTGGGTTTTATAAGTGGTGAGTCGGTTAATCATGACCGGCTTCCAAACCGGCCCCATATGTATGACAAACATGTAAAACTGCATACAAGATTTTATTAAAGATTATCCCAAGTTATAAATGGTTCGTGCCTAGTGCACTTAAATCAATTTTCATAAACTCTTTTCAAATGAGTCGGTTAATTGTATTTACTAGTGAAAACTAATGTATTTTCAAAAGACTAAGTGGCAGGTACTACTCGTAATAGGCTGGGAGTTGCTCGGTGTCGAAATAGAGGATCTTGCAAATCCTTAAAGATGCCTTAAAGTCTGCTAAACTTCATTTTATACATTCTGTAAAGATCCACCTGTGGATTTGATATTACAGGCTCGTCTATAATAAATACTTTGATATTTTCAGACATTTGAGTTTGTAATAATATTTTATATTCCAAGACTTCCGCTGTGCTATTCTGTGTATGTTTGACCATGATGATATCAACTACATCACGGTACTCCCCACCGGGCCCACCGGTAATATGTGGAAATATCGGGGTGTGACAGGTTGGTATCAGAGCCAACATTGAGTGAATTAAACACCAGTCTTTTGTGTTTAATCTCAATGACACAGTAGCATATTCCATAAGACCTTTTGAGTCTAGACTTAACATAGGAATGCTCTCATCCCTATTAAGTAAATATTGTTTTTGATTTTATGTATTTTAAATAAGTCGCTAAGCAAGGAAACCGTTGATGGAATTTCTCCTCATCCGAAGCCAAGGAATGGCAAGCTTCATAATACGGCTAGAATAAGCGTGCGACTAGTTGGAGGAAAGACCTTTAAGGACTCATTCCTAAAACCAAACCCATGTTAATTGCAATCAGACTTCAGAGTCCATACCGGAGGTCCCTGAGGCTAAAATTTTAAAGTCTGTTCCAGTGAAGTCCATACTAGGTGGTCCCTGAGGCTCCCGTATTTAAAATAATGCTAGTGAATGTTGATGGCCCTTATTTCTTACCTCCAAGTTTTGGAATCCCAGACTTGGATTATATCATTCAAAACCCAATCCGTGGTCCACATCATTCCTTAACCTTTGAATCCTTGAATTCTACTTCTACAACGGATCCTGATTGGAATATTTATCTTATTCACTGAGGTCTTCAGTGTCCCTACTGTATATGGTAAACAAAGAAGGGAAACAATCGAAATGGAGCAAGGAAGGCGTTCGAAAATACTTCTTTCATAATATTCTTTGTCCTTTAAGTCCTTATAAAGACCTATCTCTTCTATTTAGTCCCTGTGTGGACACACTTTTCGACTAAAGACCCTATACGGGCATTTGCTACTCAGTCCTTTCATGGACATTATATTTCAATATAGTCCCTTGTGGACATTATATTCCGATAAAGTCACTCGGTGAACATACTATTTCAATATAATCCTTTCATGGACGCATGATTTTATTAAAATCCCTTTTGTGGATACACTATTTTAAAATAGTTCCCTCGTGGACTTGATATTTCAATCTAGTCCTCTGATGGACATATTATTTCATCATAGTCTCTTCATGGACATGCTGATTCACCAAAGTCCCTTATGGACATATTATTCCCTTGAAATCCCTTGCGGATATGATATTTCATTAAAGTCCCTTCAAGGACGTATTGTTTTATTAATAAGTCCCAGTGAGGACGTGTCTTTTGACATAAAGTCCCTGTGAAGACATCTGTACAGCAAAGCCTTTTTGTGCGCACGCTGTACCAATATAGTACTCTTATGGACATGTTATTTCATTAAAATCCCTTTGGGAATATGCTATTTTTGAAATAGTCCCTTTGAGGACATTGATATTTCATTATAACCCCTATATGGACTTATAATATTTACAGTCCTTATATGGACTTATATTTTTCCTTTTAGTCCTCTGTGGACAAATATATTACTAAAAGTCCTGATTAAGGCACTATTGTAAATTCCTAATAATTTAGGAAAGTTTTGAAAATTTTATATAGGTATTCGTTTCGTCCTTTATCCAACAATAGTTCTGAAATTTTCTCGAACTTTATTGATCAGCTGAAAATTTCAAAAGATCCTCTTAATGGTATAACCTAGCCTATATGTCTATGAACATGGTTGTGATGGTAAAACCCTCTTAAGATAATTAATCATTGTTAACATCTAAGAACATGTTAACATTCCTGGCTGTGTGACTTGAGAGACCACACTGGCTTCCAAAAGTACTTGGACTTTTCCAAGCCACCTTCATAGCCTATATGATCAATACGAATCACGGCTATCAAACAACAGTATGAAGTATACATCTAAACATCCAATTAAGATGTATGTCTATGGGCGAAGGTGTATTCATGACAATGATAGTTTTATTTTATAAACTTCTTGTCAAAAGGCGATGAACTATGTTCGACCCTTAAAAATCACTGATCCAAGAGATCATTGATTATGTTTTAATTGTCTTTGTGACAAGGCCTTTTGTGACAAGGCCTTTTGTGACAACTAACTGCCCTTCGAGACAAGCCTTATGCTATATGAGGACGTCTCTATGACATTGACATTGTGATCTTTATGATCCCCTGTCCAAGGTAATGAGCTGTGCTCAAGCCTAATAGTCTACATATACGATCATGACTAAAATCGTCAGTACGATGATTAAATCTGACATCCTTAATGATGTTTTGTCTAAGGGCTATATTATATTGTCCAATTGAGACAAGGCAATTGTAATCTTTTGTGATTCCTTGCCCAAGGGGGTGAGCCATGCTCAAATCCCATAGTCTATATGATCATTGCGATCCTGACTAGTATCATCAATATGATGATCATAATATTAACATCCCTTGTGATGAAATGCCTACGGGCTACACTTTACTCTATTTTCGATAAGACAAAGTTAGTGGTGGTCTTTATGATCCCCTGTACAAAGTGGTGGGTTATACCCAACCCCAACAGTCTATATGATCAGTATGATCATGACTAATATCATCAAATGCAATGATGATATATGAACATCCATTAGTGATGTCAATTGGGTTACCTTTGTGCCAAATAAGTCATCTTTAGAGACAACGACAGTTGTAGTTTATGACTCCCTGTCCAAAGGTGAAGAACTATGTTCAAACCTGGAAGCCTCTGATCCAATAAGATTGAGACTTATAAACTAACGTCCTTGATGACAAAACAATGAGTTATGTTTTAAAGTCATTCATGACAAGCTAATGTGCTATAGTTTGTCACTCGTGACAAGTTAACATATTAAGTGTTAACATTCCTAGTCACAGGCCTTTTTATGCCAGCATTGATAAATGTTCTCCGTGACAGGCCTTGGTGCCATATCTTATAACGTCATTGTGACGAGGCCACTTTGAGCCATATCTAAATGTCCTTTGCGACCAGGCCTTCGTTCCATATAATCATTTGTGTCCTTCATGACTAGGCTTTATGCCATATATAAATTTTTTACGTCCTTCACGACAGGCATTTATGCCATATATGTATATAATTATAATAAAAGTTAAGTAAGGCTAGCCTTTGAGCTATTCATAATCGTCCTTGTGACAAAGACAGTTGTGAATTTATGATCCCCTGTCAAGCAGGTATTGAACTCGCTCCAAACTTTGAATGCCATTGATGGTCCTTTTGTGACCTAGGCTAAATGTAGTGGATATATATTCAAATAACATTCATTAGGAATGTTCGGAACATAATAGCCTATACGGTTTATGGATGCCGTGGCTGATCTATGTCAGGTCATCATGATGATGACTAACAATCGTTTAATGTGGTGGTTAGTACTAAATTTCGAGTATGGAAAAACTCGAATGAGGCAGACGACAGTCGCGATACTATTAATGCGACAAAAGCTAATAAAGCTACAAGCATAAACCTCAATATTAATGGAGTTAATCTCCAAGCTGTGGCTGATGCAACAGTTGGAAAGGCCATGGAAAGGTCAAGAAAGAGTTCAAGAAGCCGAGTGATACTCGCTCCAAATCCCATTCAAAACCATATTCAATTGCTCATGAAAAGAGCTTTGTTCATACTTCGAATGTGAAGGATGAACCAAAGGAGGAGGGTAACCCCCAGAAATCTAAGAAAAAGAGCAAATACGGGCTTAATAAGAATGAACATAAGTTCAGTAAGAAGCCTGTATGTAAGACCTATTATAAAAGACACTGGGGACAGTGTCGAATAGAACAAAGACCAAAGCAGTGCGGTATCTGCAAAGGAACTAGTCATCAGTCCCATGAATGTAGGGACATAAAGAATGCATTCTGTTACGACTATGGTAAGAAAGGCCACATCAGAACTAAATACCATAAAGCTGCCAAAGAAGGTGCAGCTAAGCCTGGAAAGGCTAAGAAGGGAAATGCCCGAATTCACCTGATGAATGCCAGGAGGCAGTACATGATGTCATCAAGTACATTCCTTACCATTTACCAAAGATAATGTTTGCTAAGTGTCCTGTTTTTTTAATACAGGCAATAATAAGTCTTTCATAGACCATAAGCTTAGCAAACTTTTGATGATACTCATAAGAGCTCCAGATACTAAGTATAAGGTAGAACCTACCAATGAAACCATAGAGACCGTCTCTTCTATTTTCGACGAAGATCTTTCTGAAAATCTAAAAGTACTCTTTCTTCGAATCGAGTACGACAATATATGTTATTTTAATTATTTCCTCATCGATTTTTATCAACTGCGAGTGCCAACTATGTTTGATAAAAGCGCCATATGAGGATTGGCGTAACCTAGTGTGTCCCGTAGATTGCTTCCATGCCTGATCAGTATGGAGGTTTAATGCATGGAACCACTAAGATATACCAATAGTCATATTGTACTAAAGTCAGTTAGTGGTATTCAAAGAAGATATCCATAATAGAAATGCCTAAGCAGGCGTCTCTACTTAAGGCATCCGTGCACTCGTAAAACAGATGTATCATTTGCATGGCACAAGCGACGGTAAATGGACCAAGGTCAAAAATTGAGCTACCTCTATCATATTTGGATAACTTGATTTCTTCTCAGTAGAACAACCCTGTTTACCTCCTGAAAGGTAAAGTGGAGTTAGAATTGATATCCTATTAGGAGTTGTATCTGTTACAGAAGCTCCATATCGGTTAGCATCAACGGAAATGGAAGAACTAAGGGCTAACCAGATGAGTTTATGAAGAAAGGCTTGTACAGCCTAGCTCATTGTCTTAGGAGCTCCGACTATTATTGTTGATAAAGGAAAGCATGATGCAACACGCTTGTGCATTGGTTATTGCAACCTAACTAGGAAACGATTAAGAATCGTTATTAGCTGCCCAGGATCGTCGATTTGTTCGACTAACCATGAGGGTAGATGATTCCTTAAGATTGATTCGGGTAGTAGTGGAATAACTATCTTACCCTAATTAAGTTCTTCCATAACCAATAACATTATATAAGCATCAAGGCTGCTCCTTGGGAGACCTTGTTTGGGAGAAAGTGTCAACGCCCGTTGTTGGGCGAGAGTTTGGAAAATCCCAATTATCAGGATCTGAGACTGTCCTAAAAAGACGATGGAGATATTATGAATCAGTAATCGTCTGAAAACTGCCAGTAATCGGTAATAGAGCAATGCGAAAGAAAGGCGCAGGTCTCTTAAAGTTCCAAATAGGGAATAAGACTCTATTGAAAATATCAATATGAAAGAGTATGATACATTTCGGTATAAAGGGCAAGTTAAGCCCTGGATAAATAAAATCATTCGAGATCATCAAATGTGTCGGCAGTATAGTTTATAAACTAAACTTGCCTAAGGAGATTAGGGGAATTCACAATGTGATTCCACATCCTTAACTTAAATAAATGCCTAGCTGATAAATCGCTAGCAATCCCTCATAAAGACGTTTAGATTGATGAAAGTCTAAGGTTTATTGAAAGATCTATATCGATCAAGGATCGGCAGGTTAAAAAGCTCCTAAGGAAGCATGTACCTATTGAATAGGTTAATTGGGATGCCCGTAGAGGTCCCTAATATATTGCGGAAGTAAGGTCCATTATACGACAGAAGGAAGTTCCATCTTTTTGAGCAAATCTCGGGGTCGAGATTTCTTTTAAGCGGGTGACGATGTAACACCTCGTAAAATCGTGTCCAATGATGTGCTATGATGTGCTGACACATGTAATGAACCCTAATAAAGTCAAAACGTTGACTATGAGGGACTATTTTCATCAAAATCACAAACCTTGATTTTAAAAGGACTGAAAGTGTCAACATGCCTAAACTAGGCCTCTGAACGACTTTATGTGATGTCCGTATTCTCAAATGAGCCACTTGTTGGACGAGAGGAGCCGTTTGCGTAACTATGTGGAAGTTTGCGCAACGAAGGGTTAAAAGTGTCAACATGTTAATTCTTACCTCTCTGTGACCTTTTAACAAACCGAGAGCTTTATGATGTACAATCATACTCTCGACAATGCTTAACATGAGCTACATAGGGCTTTGATGCTATTAAATGATGATACGCGTAAGTTTTCACATTAAAGGGACCAAAAGCGTCAACGTCTAAATCTACACATTTGAATGACTATCTAAGCAAACTGGAGCATTGTAATGTTCGGTCATATGCTCAGGAATGTCTAGTATGGGCCTTGGAAGGCTTGGATATTGATAGATGATAATACACGTCACTTTATGCGTTAAAAGGACAAAACATGTCAACAGACGAAACTACACTTTAACAGGACCTTTTAAGCAAACCGAGAAGTTTATGATGCTTAGTAATACTACCAGATGCGCCTGAGATGGGCCATTAGAAGTAAAGTATCTTATACTAACTTAACATAAAGGTTATATGAAGTTTTAGGCCTTTTATGTCATAAATAAAAGTTGAAAGGTGGGAAAACAAAGCACAGGGACCGAAATGGCAAATCTGCCAAACTTGTTGTCTGGGCCAGACCTTCAGGCGGGCCGCGTAAAGCCTGGGCCGTCTCTTACGCGGGCCGCGTAAGGATGCCCAGTTCCAGAAAATTGTTTTTCAGCAACAGATTGTTAATTTTGGGGCTGTTCTTGTAAGTTCTTTGTGTGATAACCAAGTTAACACCTCTCCAAGGCTTTGAACCTACACCAAACACATGTATGGCCATGATCTCTTGCTTGGTGGCCAAATAAACACATGTCATGATCCAATTCATTCCCAAAAACTATATATAGCCATGATTTCTTCCATTTCATTTGCACATTTCATTCTATCTTCTCATCTCTCAAACCTGGAGCCTCCTAATCTGATTTGGAACTTTTTCTTACTAGAAAAGATAGCTAGGACCCTTTGTAAGTGTCTTAGCCCTCTCTATAGTTCAGTTTTATGTTTTAATAACCGAAAAGTCAAGTTGTCGTAAATTAACTTTGACTTTCGGTTTAAACTCAAATGGTCCAGCCATTGACCGAAACGAAAGTGGATATGGAACCATATTAGGATAGATGATTAACCCTTAAAAGGGCACCTCCTAATTATTTCGTTTGACTAGTTAATTGTCGGGTCAAACTAGTTTGACAAAAAGTCAAACTGGACAGAAAGTTTAAAAATGATTTAAATTAATAAAACAGAGGTTCTAAATTATATTTTAACATTCTAATGACTTAGTAATTAATATTAGAACATGTTTAATCAGTCCTAACCCAGCAATTATCAGTCTAAGGTCAGTTTATAACCGAAAGTCGCAAAAGCTTGACTTTTGCTTTGACTTTCAGTTCTGACCCGTTTAAGCTTGATTCTTCCATGTTTTAAGCTTCCATTAGGACCGTATGATATAGTAGTATAACCCCCTGAAGTTATATTGCTTGGTCCTTAGTAGTTTGAATTATATGCACATGTCCGTTATTATGCTTATAAATGCCATAATTGCCCTTTTGACTTATAAATGAGATTTTTAGAAATGTAAGTGGACAAAAATCTTTGTTACTGATATATAAGTATGTCCCGAAAATCTCACATCAGTTCTTGGTCTCAAATAGGAGTTATGCTCGATATCGTAAATAGAAGCTTTTTATTAAGTAAATGGCGATATCTTGCATAAGGCATGTTTAAACTTGGATTTTGACCCAAAATTCATTACCTACTGTTAAGATATTATTTTTGGGGATTGTTGGAATTTTTTATCAGATTATAAACTGATCATATCATAGAGTTCTTGTATTATTCGGTAAATGACGATAACACCCATTTCATGCATAAAATGAGATTTACAAATGATTGGAATGCCAAACCTTTCCCTACTAATTTCATATATTAAATAAATCATTTTGAGCATTCAAAACTGATCAAAATCTCAGATTTCCATAAAACTCCTTAATTATCGTCAATTAGCGATTTTTACGCTATTTAGGTGCATCGTATGGTTTTAAACCATAATTAACACCTAAGACTTGTTACCTACTGAATTTTTAAACAAATTTTAATATTATTATAGTAGGTAAAAGTCGTGAACTCAGACTTCCAAAAATGTCCGTAAAAGCATATGTGAAATGACCAAAATACCCTTTCGGGTTATAGTTTGGCCATAAGTGGTAAACTTCACATATGTATAATATCTTACTGATGTAATGAGGTAAATTAAATATTTTTACTGATTTCAAAAGACCAGAACTTCAGCTTGTTATGAAATCTCTTTTATAAGCGTTAAAATTACCAAAATGCCCTTATGGGACTTAATTTGGTTTTAAATACTTTTTGGGCATGTATGTTTACATCCTACTGATGTATTAACATATTTTAAGCATAATAAAATAAGGGACTGGTATATAATTCATTTGGTTACCCATTACACATTTACGTGTTCGGGTCGGTTTATGTAACTAGTTTACGTAAGTTTGCCGAAACGATTTAACCTTATCGTTTTTTATCTCAAAATCCGGAATGTGTTTAGTTTACCCATATTATACAAGTATCCAAACTTGTTGGGTCTAAATAACATTCTATTCCGGTCATCGCTTAATCTAGCGTATCGTACCGCTTTAGATACTTTGAGCTAGCCTGTCTAAGTCTACGACTTAAATAAGACCATTAGCATTCTGAATTGGTTATATATTACCATCACTCCAGACTAGAGCCACCCGGTAAAAGCTACCTGCATTTAGATAGATTGGATACGACTGAGTTATTTTGCTATGAATCAAGTATTAGCTCAGGTAAATACTTTTAACTTATTTTCCCTTATACGGGCTTGGGATATGGTATATTAATACCGCTTGGTCGGGTATGAGATCATTTAATCGGATTGTGATTTAATAAATCTGCATAACCCGTTTTAATCTGTGTTGTTTGATAACATAAACATTGGGGGTTAACGACCGTGTCCTGGATATCCTCGGCTCATTTAAGTTATTAATGGCCACGACCTATGCACGGGGTGTAGGCATACACCTGACAGATGCAAATGCTAAATATTAAATTACCCACAAGTTAGGGATAACTCCTCTGTGGGTTTTATAAGTGGTGAGTCGGTTAATCATGACCGGCTTCCAAACCGGCCCCATTTGTATGACAAACATGTAAAACTGCATACAATATTTTATTAAAGATTGTCCCAAGTTATAAATGGTTCGTGCCTAGTGCACTTAAATCAATTTTCATAAAATCTTTTCAAATGAGTCAGTTAATTGTATTTACCAGTGAAAACTGATGTATGTTCAAAAGACTAAGTGGCAGGTACTACTCGTAATAGGCTGGGAGTTGCTCGGTGTCGAAATAGAGGATCTTGCAAATCCTTAAAGATGCCTTAAAGTCTGCTAAACTTCATTTTATACGTTCTGTAAAGATCCACCTGTGGATTTGATATTACAGGCTCGTCTATAATAAATACTTTGATATTTTCAGACATTTGAGTTTGTAATAATATTTTATATTCCAAGACATCCGCTGTGCTATTCTGTGTATGTTTGACCATGATGATATCAACTACGTCACGGTACTCCCCACCGGGCCCACCGGTAATATGTGGAAATATCGGGGTGTGACAATATATGAACACTGCTTCAATAGGATGCAACCGGAAGATAAAAACCTACTCGAATCAGTACACGCCCCTATAAAGGGGTTCACTGGAGAGCAGGTTGACCCAATCGGCCAAATCACCTTTCCGGTAACATTCGTACTTGCCCCTCGTGAAAGGACCATACTCCTCACATTTCTTGTGGTACGTGCTGAATCCTACCACAACGTAATAATCGGAAGGTTTACTCTGGGGAAACTAGACGATGTGGTATCCACAGCACGAGGGTTCATGAAGTTCCCCACGCCAAGAGGGATTGCAACAGTCTTCCGGGACAAGGTGGGTGAAGTTTTGGATTCCAAAAGATGTCATCAAGGACCTACAGGAGCAATTGGTCCAGAAAGGTGGGTTTTAAGCACACGCCCCCTCAAGCAAATAGTTACAATAGGAGACATCCTTTCTCCTGAAATTAAAAACAGTCTGAAGCAATTGCTAAGAAGAAACGCCGACATTTTCTCCTTTGAACATTCTGATATAACCGGGATACCCCGGAAGGCGGAACACATATTAGCTACACTCCCAGGTATCAAGCTGGTAGCCCAGGGGAAATGTAGCATGGAACCTAATCGAAGAGAAGCGGTTCTAAAAGAAGTACGAAAGTCTGTTGAAGCCGGAATCCTTCAGGAAACGAAATACCATACATGGGTATTAAACCCCGTTATGGTCAAGAAACCAGATGGCACATAGCGGATGTGCATTGACTTTCCACTACCCGAAATGGATTTCAAAGTTGACTCCTTGGTCCCTTTTAGGTATAAGTGTTTCTTAGACGCCTACAAGGGTTAGCACCAGATCAAGATGTCAATAGACGAAGAAGAAAAAAACCGCATTTCACACCGATATAGGCATTTTCTGCTACACCAAAATGCCTTTCGGTCTACGTAATGCCGCGACCACCTATCAGCGACTCATGGACAAAGCCTTCGAGAAGCAAATTGGCAGAAATTTTGAAGTATACGTCGATGACCTAGTCATCAAGAGCATGGAAGAAAAACAAATGCTCGAGGACATCGAGGAAACTTTTCGAAAGTTGAGAGAATACAACATCAAGCTCAACCCCAAGAAGTGTTTATTCGGGGTAGAGGAAGGCAAGTTCTTGGGGGTGGTGGTCACCCAGGATGGCTTTAGAGCCAACCCAGAAAAGATAACCGCAATAACGCGAATGCCACCACCCAGAACTCTAAAAGAGGCACAAGCACTGAATGGGCGTTTAGTCGCTATAAACAGGTTCCTGACAAGACATGCTGAAAGGTCTTTGCCATTCATAAAAACATTGAAAGACTGCCTCAACAAGAACAACTTCAAATGGACCAGTGAAGCAGAAAAAGCCTTGCAAGAGATGAAACGGTTCATTGAAAAGCTACCCATGTTGACAGCACCATACCCAAAGGAACTTTTGAAGATGTACCTGGTAGCAGCCCACAATGCTGTAAGCGCGGTACTCATGGTCGAGAGGGATGGCAAACAAACGCCCATATATTACATTAGCCGGGTACTAGTGGGTCCTAAAACGCGGTATCCAACACTGGAAAAACTGGTACTTGCACTCGTTCACGCCACCCGACGTCTCCGAAGATACTTCCAGGGGGATCGCGTGTAAATCTTCACAAACTATCCCCTACAGCAAATCTTACACAAACCAGAAATCTCTGGGAGGTTAGCTAAATGGGCAATTGAGCTGGGAGCCCTAGACATTGAATATCGAAAATAAACAGCAATCAAGTGGTAGGTAATTGCCGACTTCTTAGCTGAAATTCCTGATGGAGAAGTAATACAAGACCCAGTGGTTAACGACATGCTAGAATCTAGCACGTCCAGGCAAACTTGGAAGTTATACACATATGGGTCTTCCAGTGGAAAGGGGGCAGGCGCGGGCCTCATGCTAATAAGCCCGGATGAAATAAAGTTGATGTACGTCATGCGATTTGACTTTGAATGCTCCAAAAACGAGGCAGAATATGAAGCGCTGTTAGCGGGCATGAGGATGGCCCAGTCCATGGGAGCAACAAGGGTCGATGCATACGTTGACTCTTTGCTGGTCAATAACCAAGTGAATGAGACCTATGAAGCCAAAGATGAGATGATGGCAAAATACTTGGCTAAAACCAAGGAACTCATAGCTTACTTTAACAGCGTTACACTCAATCACGTCCATCGCGGAAGAAATCAAATAGCTAATGCGCTAAGCAAGCTAGCTACATCTGGCATGGAAAAGGAGGTGAAGGTGGAAATGCTCCAGTCACCTTTAATAGAACACCGAGAAGTATCCGGCGTCATGGCGGAAGAAACTTGTTGGTACACTCCCATTCTGAAATTCCTCACAAAAGGGGAGCTGCCCACCGCCAGAGGCGATGCCAAGAAGATACAAACAAAGGCTTTACAATATGAAGTACAAAATGGCATCCTGTACAGGAAGTAATACTTGGGACCACTACTATGGTGTGTGTCCCCATCAGAAGCTACGTACTTGATTCAAGAGATACACGCCGGCATATGTGGCATTCACGCTGGCCCCCGAGCGATCGTTGCTAAAATCCAAAACGCTGGGTATTACTGGCCTGGAATGCATGAAGACGCGGTGGTTGAACTTAGAAAATGCCGCAGCTGTCAAAAGTATGCTCCATAGACACTCCGCCCTAAGAACAACTTGATCCCCGTAACGGCGGCATGGCATTTTCAAAAATGGGCGATTGATATCGTGGAACCATTCTGGCTGGCCCCAGGGAAACTAAAGTACTCGATCGTGGCAATCAATTATTTTACTAAGTGGGTCGAAGCAAACCTGTTGGCCAAGATAACTCCTGAAAATGCCAAGAAATTCCTATGGGAGCACATCGTCTGCCGATTTGGACTGCCGCTATATCTTGTGAGCGATAATGGAACACAATTTACAGACAAGGTCCTACAAGATTGGTGTGCAGAACTACAGATTCAACAAATTTTTACATCGGTTGCACACCCCAAAGGAAAGGGCCAGGTGGAAAGGGCAAATAGAAGTCTGTTGGATAGAATTAAAAGAAGGTTAGGCTATGAAGGAAGCTCCTGGGTGGAAGAATTGCCAAACGTCCTCTGGGCACACCGAACTATGCCCAAGACAAGCAACAACGAGACCCCCTTCAGCCTAACCTATGGCACAGAGGCAATGATACCAGCAGAGGTAGGGCTACCTTCGCTAAGGCGCCTAACAACTAATTATGACAATGACAGGCTCCTACGGGAAGGCCTAGACCTCCTGGAAGAACGTCGTGAAGCGACCGCCATTAGCGAGGAAAAATACAAGAAAACCTTAGAGAGGTATTATAATCAACGCGTGGCTCAGCAAACCTTCAAGGAGGGCGACTACATCATGCGGGATAACGACGCTAGTAGGGCGGAACCCACAGGCAAGCTGGGACCCAACTGGGAAGGCCCCTACATAGTCCAAGAAAATCTAGGCAAAGGGGCTTACCGCCTATCCAGGCTCGATGGCACAACGGTTCCACGTAGCTGGAACGCGGCTCAATTGAAAAATTGTTACATGTAGACATCCGCCCCTAGCGGCGGATTAGACAGTTTTCCATTTGATCAAGTGTAATTCATCAAGAAAGATGTCTTTTTCTCTTTTCAGTTATTAAGTTAATAAAAATTACTTTTCTATTCTCTTTTGTCATCTACATGCAAGCAAGAAATTACCATCGCATTTATACTGCATATTACGGTGCAAAAAATTACCATCGCAATTGAACTGCACATCACGGTAAAAAATGTCTCTGACACGAAATATTTTTCATATATTATAGCAAAGTCAGATGACCAAAACTATACAGCGCTAAAAGTGGGTATCTTGGTAATAGATACATTAACCACTACAAAAGATAAGGTATTTTGGTAATAAATACATACAACTATCTTACAAAACCAAGTACTTGTCCCCGTTGTCAAAAACCAACATATGGGAACACCACCAAATGAACATGTTCTACTTATTTTACACATCGGGAAACATTGCTAACACCTCTGCAGGGGTGTGCAATGCTTCGCCATACCACTCCAAGGGGTGAGGGTCCATGATCAAGTCGTCATCATTCGCCCCACCTGCCGGAGAAGCCACCATCTTCCGATCGTCAACAGGGTTTGGGCATCGACGACCACTTCGACGTCGTTCGTACACCACTCTGCATCGACGTAAGCACTCGGAAGGAAAAGCTTGTGTTAGGATGTCCGCTGTAAAAAACACAGCACCCTTATCAAACGGGACTCCGACAGTAGAAGGACCCTGACCTTCAATAACCTTGCCGGAAGTATTCATACAAAACACTACATCACCGGAGTCTACCTCCTGATGCTCCATCTTTTTCTCCGGCATCTTATCCTGAAGACGGACCATAGCTTCAGCTACATCCAAGGTTTGCGGTATGTCGGAGACTTTCCGGAGACGGTATTTATGACTCATGGTTCATTTACCAAATATGGTAAAAAAGCAAGGGTCAATTTATAAACAGTTAAACATGTTAACAACCATGACGAAAGAAAAATTAATAAGGAATCATGATTACATGTCTAATCACCACATTTTTGCAAACGGCGGCACAGTCATAATGATGGTTTCATTAATTGCTTCTGACAAAATCAAGTGCTCACACGCACCCCAATATACATAAAATATTGTTCTTTACAAAAATATCTAAGGAACAAAAGAAATATCAAACAAACAAATGCTTATTCCTCTCCAGATTCTTCCGCTACATCCAACATATGGCGTAAAGAGTGCACGCCGTCTTCAGCCACCTTGTTAGCCAATTCAGCATACGCTAGCAGTGGATCATTGTAAACTGCCTCAAAAGCATATGCCATCTCCGCTGTTAGTTTGCCTCCTCTCTCCTGGAACTCAGGAGTAATCCTACTTGTCTGTTGGCAACTAGCATAACCCTCGTGGACACCATCATGGTGACCCAACTTGTAAGCAGCAGTAGACAGGCGATCCAGGAGGGCAACAAAGGATTCTGACTGGCGTAGATACTCAAAAGCACCAACCAAACCATTTGATAATAGCCAGTTCCTATCACCCTACAGACCAGCCAAGCAACTGGTCAACGTATCCACTTCAGCGTTGGTCTGGTCCAAGGCACTCTTCGCCTCCTTGAGACGCGCCTACTGGGTGGTTGAAGATTGCACAAGCTGATTCTTTTCAGCGACCAAGGAGTCACACATTTGCTGCAACTCCCTAAGTTTTTCCTCCCGCTCCTCCAGCTCACCTGTTTGGCCTGGGCTTTGGCATTAGACGCTTCTAACTCCAAGTCAAATTTTGGTACCTCTCATGCACCTGATAAACAAAATCGGTGTCAATATGAAACTTTTCCACCTCAGCAGATAACTCAGACCTCACCTTTTGAGCCTCGTTGACAGCTTTACGCTCCAACTCTTCCTGAACAGCCTTGGCATAAGAAAGGACGCGATCCTTTTCTGCTATATCGTGGGCCCATATCACCCTTTCCTCAGCAAGATTGGCCATTACTCGCTTCAGGTCATCCTCGGCCTTGTTCTTCTCTGACACAAACCGGCTCTCCCTGAGACTAGCAATCTGGAGCTGACTTTCAAAACAGAACTTCTCATCCATAAGCTCTTGAATGGTCATCCGCTCCTGGTGTAGCTCGTCATTATCATGCATCCACCGGCGTCGGATTTCAGCCAGCCTCTTGGGTTGACCAACAGCATCCACCATCGTCGTATTCATCAAGTGTTCGTTATATAACCCCTCCACATAAGCAGATTCAGCCAGAGGGTATGCCCGCTCAACCCAGTGATGCACCACTGGGGGGAAACCAGCTTGAAAGACTCCGCTATTTTCCACTTAGGTTGATAGCGTTTTTCCTGAGCATATGGATCCCAGAAAATGGTGGGAAGATAGGGATCATCAGACAAACGAGCACCATCATCAGCAAAAGCACCACTAGATCCCCCAGTATCTCTAACAGTGGTATCCTTGGCACTTGTTGACTTGCCAGCAGCGGAACAAGTAGGCATTTCCTTCCAAGACACAAAAAAATCGCCAACCGGAGAATCAAATATGGATACGGGGGCGGAGCTGGAAAACAACGGTGTGATAACAGAGATGGGTGTCATAACAACAGCGGTAGTGAACAATGGCGGTGGCAGCGAAGAGCTAACAGAAACAACACTTGCTTGGGATATAGGATCTGCAAGGGGAACGCTTTGGTCGCCAGCCGCGGAAGGAGCAATTTTCCCAGAGGTTAAATGCATAGAGGACCCAATCTCAACTTGGGCCTCAGCAAGGGAACCTGAATCAAATCAGAAATTCAGAACAAGAATAAAGGAACCAAATCCTATATTGACAAATACAACCACTTACCAGCATGTAATGCTTGAGTAGCTTTTGTTGCTTGAAAGGTGGTCAAAGGAGGCATCATCCTACGCCTCTTAGGCGCGTGTTGTGGACTCACCAAACTAACAGGGGCGGAAATAACAGTAGCACCCTCTGGGTCTCGGGAATGCTAGCCACCACAGACGAAACAGTTGTCCCCGCGGTAATAATTTTTTTCCCGAATATCTTTATCCGGGATGGTTTCTTTGTCTCTTTAAGGGAAGCACCACTTCCCCCGTTGGGGGAGGTTTAGACACATAAGCAGTTGGATCCACCGGCACGGCGGGAAGCATAAATTGCTCGATGTGAATCTTCAACACATCAGGCTCCTGCTCCCCAACCGCGCGGTCCGCGGACTTCAGAGCAGCGTTCCGGGGGGATCAATAAAGTCAAACAAAATCCATTCACCTATTTGACATTCATACACATTAAAACATACACAATTTTCAAATCAAATTAACAGCAAATTGACACGTACCTCCATCAACCCTCTGAAAGGCAGGGTATAACCGGCTATTACGCCATAGTAAACTCATCCCAGCTATCGCCAGGCCCCCCTCCGGGATCACCGTGCACTTGGATGAGCGTTGGCTCAACCTCTTAAATAGAGCATTCTTGATGTAGGCATCAGCAGGGGGACCGTCATCTTTAAATTTATCCCCGAGGATGACACCAGCATCAATGTAGAAGAATTTCTTCTTCCAGTCCTTATCCCTAGAACTTGCAGGGATGTCTCTCTGGCAAGACACAACAATGTCTCGTCGATCGAATGTAAAAAAGGGGGATTTCCATACAAGAACGAAAAAAGCCCTAAACACCATGATTTCAGGGATATGACCCAAGGCTATGCAGGCAAATTCGAAATGATGAATTTTAACTAACCCTAGAGGATGCATCTGAGAGATGTGAAACTGGTATTCGTCAAGAACGGACTTACAAAATTTGGTGATTGGCAACCGGAAATTGCAGAACTTGAAAAAATCACTAAACAGAGTGATTTTACCCTGTTTCAGTGGGAATGCCATGTCTTTCTTTGACGGCAACACCGGATTCCATTCTGGTTTAATATCGTACTCTTGCACAATATTGTTGAACGATATTGTCCCCCACTTGCAATACAACGCATCGGAACTTGCTTGGGCTGATGAAGACTCACCAGTTTTGGAAGCCATAGTGTGCAGTCAAGAATTCGAAGAAGATGAAGACAAAGAACGAAATGAACAGAACCCTAACTAACAACCTCTTTATAGAAAAGGGGAAAAGAACCCTACTAACAACCCTTTCACATCACCGCCATAATTCAAAAAAGTAACGGTACTCCCATACGAGAAATATGCACTCAAAGGGGGGTATTTTGACTTTTTGTTTTTTAGTCCGATCTCATGAATTTCATTTCATAACTTCGGACTGGGGGGACATGACGAGGTATAACCCGGAACGGATAATCCGACCCGGTCATTACCTATTATTTTATTATAAATATGTAATTACACATGTTTATTCTAGAATATTCTGTTCTGCATGGATAAACCACGTAACCAAATCCCCAATATTTTGGGGAGATCATACAAATCCCTAACTTATCGGAGTCCATCCTAAGTTAGAGGAAACCCTAATGGTAAACTATAAATAGAGGTAAACATCAAAGGTATTATCATTATGCTCTCGTTTACACTCTCTCTCTTCATACTTTCTTACTCCCACAAACCGAGACTTATTCTCACGCCGGAGGGTGGTTACAGGAATAACCCCATTCCTGTAATGAGTCCTAACGGTGTTCTGTTTTGTAGTTAGTTGTTCGGATCGCCAAGAGTTCAAGTCCTAGTCGGAGCCTACCGTTCAAATCAGTGTTTCTTCATATCATAATTCAAGATTACAAGGAATCCAAAACCAATTTTTTATAGGTACGGTTCATGACAATAATGGGTTAAATAAACCCTTTCTAAAAAAACAATTAGAAACAACTTTAAAAAAAATTATTAAGAAAAAACGATATTTATAAAAGATTAAAGAAAATGTTGTTTACAAAATAAAACTTAACGTTTTTAAGTAATGATAATATACGTAAAATTGTGTTTCCTTTTCGAGTTGCTCCCACGGTCTAGGTGAGGCTATATCTTTTTTAAATGCCAACAAATATTTATTAAATTTAGGATTGACAACCGGTTAGCTCATCACCATGAAACATAAACATCTCTGAACGAAAACTAAAGTCTCATACTTGACAAATCGAAATTACATTGGTCCCACGTAATTGCTTGTGACTTTGATTGGTTTTTGATCCAAAGGTATCTGTGGTGCCTTATCTCCTACTTTATACCGCCAATTCTTCCTTCCTTTTGATTGAACATCATGTTATTCCTTTACTTTCAAACACACTAAATTGCAACTTATATTACAGCGCATATCACACCCTTACATCTCTGAGAGCCCCTAACAAATTTCCATATGTTTATAACATCCTTGACTCCAAAAACAAAACAACCATGTATTCCACTCTATTGTGCCACAAACTCCCAACTGCTTGCGCAAAACTACAAGTCACAGATAGATGGTCCGAAGACTCGTCTGCTTCCCCCACAGAACTTTCATCGCAGGAAGATCTTGCATCGTAGGGAGATCATTTGAGCATTTCGTTTAGCTAACGCCACCATAGTCGGAACCCGATCCATGGACAGTCTCCGTAACAGAAAATTCACCTTGATCAGGGTCTAGTTATTCCAATAGAAATATGTTCCAAACTCGACAAAGCAATTAAATTGAAGCTACGTTCTAAGACTCCAAACAGAAAAGGTCCTAGAAAGCTCCAATGTCCACACCAAATGGTCCTTTCCTAACCAAAGATTAAATAACATAAGAGCAATTATCAACGCCTCAGTCTGCCCCATCTCTTCCACATAAGTAGGAAGTCGGCTCCATTGGAACTTTATAACCGTACACCCTCCTTGTAAGGCTACCCAACCAACTTTGACACGTCTTTTACCTACTCTAAAACAAAAAGCTAGGGAAACTTAATGCATAAAGGCTCCTTAAGCAAACATTGCTCCTTTCAGAATGAGATAGTGTAAGTCCCGAAACCGAGATCACAATGATATCGCACAACTCGTAAGGTGACGGATCACGCAAACAAGTTGTAAAAGAAATAAAAGATGAAGAAGAAGGATGATTGATATTCAAATGATTCACAAATCTTGCGTACAAGTGTTTGTCTAATACAAGATTCTCCAAAACCACCAACCATGCACCTATTACATCACTTTCTATTAATAGAAGGAGATTAGGGAGTGTGCTCTCTAAACCCTAAGCCTATGACTACACAAATAGGCCCAAAACCCATAATTAACCCATTACTCCTACTAATCCACTACCTAACTTATCCATAAACCTTAAAGGGCCTAACAATCTCCCCCTAGGTTTATTGGATAAGTTGATGCATCAGACTCTTGGATCAAGAGTGATAAACCTGGCCTTCACACACTCAACCCTAACCCGTAAATCCCCTGAATGAACACCGAAGTTTTGTACGAACTAGAACGACACTTTTTATTACTTGAACTTTAAAGAGAATCAATACAATACAATACAATTAGAAACATAAAATAGACCAACTATTTATACTAATCTAACTTAGACTCCAAGCTACCTTTTCTAATACTAATATAATTCCTTAAAAAACTGAATTAAACTAACAGATAACTCTAAACATAATAAACTAATTATTATGAATAATCTCCTCCATAAACCACCCCTATGAGATTACCGTACCACCCTTTTCTTGTTTATCCGTTTGCTCTTTAATCGGGATTGCTACTTTTACACTCCCTCTCAATCTCAATTTTCTTCATTCCGATAGATAAACACATTTCTTCAAGTTTTGCTCTAGTTAAACCTTTAGTCAAACAATCAGCTAACTGCAACTGTGTATCCACATACAGCAACTCGACTTCTCCCTTCAGAACCTTCTCACGTATGAAATGATAATGCACCTCGACATGTTTGGTTCGAGCATGGAAAGTAGGATTTTCTGCTAACTGGATTGCTGACTTGTTGTCACAAAACAACTTGACTTTGTACTCAACATCTTGGTTTAACTCTTTCAATAAACGAACTAACCAGACTAACTCTTGAGCTGCCACAGCCGATGCTCTATACTCGGCCTCGGTTGTCGATAGTGATACGGTTGATTGCTCCAATCATAAAAACATAACCAGTCGTGGATCGCCGAGAACTAGGATCCCCCGCATAATCTGCATCACAATAACCGCATAACTCCACACTTTGCTCCCTCTTGAACCGTATTCTAAGACCAATAGTCCCTTTCAAGTATCTAAGAACTCGGCGGGCAGCAAACAAATGCGGTTTCCGTGGATCATGCATATATCGACTTAACACTCCGACAACATACGCTATGTCTGGTCTCATCAGTGTCAAATATATAAGACTTCCAATGATACGTCTATACTCAGTTTGATCATCCACTACCTTTCCTTCGTCTGGGTATAACTTCATATTAACATCAACTGGAGTAACCGCCAGTTTTGACTCCCACATATCTAATTTCATTAACATATCAATTGAATATTTTCTCTGATGTAAGATTATATCTTCTTTCTCATAATCGAGTTCCGGACCAAGAAAATGCTTTAGACGGCCTAAGTCTTGCATCTTAAACCTTGTGTTTAAGTTCTCTTTTAGTTGCACTATTTCGTCTTCAAGATCCCCAGTAATAACAAGATCATCGACATACACAAGAACCACTGCCACTTTAGTGCCTTTAACTTTCACGAACAAACTTGCATCAGCTGTGGTTCCAACAAAACCATCATCTCTAAGAACTCAGAAATCTTTCCGTACCACGCTCTCGGTGACTACTTTAACCCATATAAAGCCTTTTTCAGCTTACACACATATCCGGGTTTTGTTCTTTTCTCAAAGCCTGCTGGTTGTTCCATATAGATTGCTCGGTCCAGGTCACCATAAAAAAATGCATTATGTACGTCCATCTGCCAGAGCTTCCAACCTTTGCTTGCTGCCAGAGCTATAAGAACTCGTACCGTAGCCAACTTTGCAACTGGGCTAAAAGTTTCATCATAATCCAAGCCATGTTCTTGAGAGAACCCTCTTGCAACCAAACGAGCCTTAAACCTTTTAACCGATCCATCTGTACGTCTTTTCACTTTGTAAACCCATCTACATGAAACTGGCTTCACGTCTTCAGGCTTGGGAACTAATTCCCAGGTTTGATTCTGAACCAGAGCTTCTATTTCAGCTTCCATCGCCTTTATCCACTCATTGTCTTGACAAGCTTCAGAATAAGAACTTGTTTCTGTAACAATTTTCTCAACTAATGCCATGTTCGCGTACCTTGTATTTTTCCTTCGAACACGAGTTGAACGCTGCGGCTCTGGTACTGAATCTGGCCTATTTTGCTGCTGCTCAGTTCTGATTTGCGGGTCAATTTGTTGCTCGTTTAAACTTGAAGAACAAGTCTGCTGCTCAGTTTCTTCCAGCAAATCAAATTCATCATTTTCGCTAAGTTTGAGTTTCACAATGGAATCTTCAAGCCTTTCTTTCAACTCCACTGTATCAGGTAATAACTCTTTTTCTGAGGACCACCATGCTGAGTTTTCATCAAAGACCACATGATGAGACACATAACATTTACCCGTAGTCGGCTCGCAACACCTCTAGCCTTTACGCTCTTCATCATACCCAACAAGGATGCATCGAACTACTTTCTTTTCCAGCTTTTGTCTTAGGTGGCTCGGAACAAAGGCATGACAAACACACCCAAAAACTCGTAGGTGGTCTACATGTGGCATCTTTTTAAAAATTAACTCGAAAGGGGTTCTATACTTCAAACCTTGTTGTGGAGTTCAATTGATGACATAGGTTGCAGCTCGCATTGCTTCAGCCCAAAATCTTCCCGGAATGTTCTTGCTATGTAACCAACACCCTATGACTTCTTGCAAGTGATGATTCTTACGCTCAGATACGCCAGTTTGTTGAGGCGTATTAGAGCATGTTAACTGTCTCTTGATTTTGTGAACCTTAAGATAATCAGAGAATTCTCGGCTTGTATATTCTCCTCCGTTATCAGACCGTAACATCTTAACAGTTTTCCCGGTAGCTCTCTCGGCTCCAAGACGAAATTCTTTAAAACGTTCGAGAGCCTCACTCTTTTGCTTCATAAAAAATATCCAAACATATCGTGAGTAATCATCAATAAAAGTAATTAGATATTCCATACCGGTTAATGACTTGTTCTTCATTGGTCTACACACGTCCGTATGAACTAGTTCAAGTGGCTCCTTAGTCTTGTAACTAGACTTCTCAAACGGGAGCTGGTGAGCTTTTCCATATTGGCATCCCGAACATACTACATTTTGTTTTACCTCCAAACTGGGCAACCCGACAACAAGTTGCTTCTTCATAATTAATTCGAGTTTATCATACCCGACATGTCCAAACCTTTGATGCCACAATTCAGCTGTATGACTATTTTTGTTTTTTCAATGTAAGCCAACTCAGCTGACAACACGTAAACAGTCTCCTTCTTGCGGCCTTTGAGTACAGGAATTGATGGGGTTTCAAAGTGATAAAAAAAATTTACATCATCCGGACCAAAAAGAACATATCTTCCTGTTTCGGTGATCTGAGGAACTGAAATCAAATTCTTTTTCATGCCTGGGACGTGATACACGTCTTTAAGCACAAGATCTTTCTCTCCTTCATTTGCTGGAAACATAACATCTCCAACACTCGAGATTGGATGTTTCGAATTGTCTGCAATAACCACAATTCTGTTTCCAACATATTTTGAAGGATTAGACAACTTACCTTTTACCCCAACCATGTGATTTGAGCTACCGGAATCCACAATCCATTCGTCTAGATTATTTCCTCGGTTCTCAACTGTGGTTGTTAGTGCGAAGACTTCTTGATCTTGGGCAACAAAAGCATCAACGTTCCAACCCTCTTCTTCTTCAAGTTCAGCCACATTCCCCTCTTCCCTTGGTTCGGACTTACACTCACGTGCCATATGTCCCTTTTTCCCGCAGTTGTAACATTTAAACGGAAACTTTTTCTTTTTGGTTTTCTTTTCACCAGAGGACTCTCCCTTCTAATCTTTTGTGTTCACTTTTATTCCCTTGGTTCCATCACTATTCCGACTATCTTTTTTTTTTTTTTTTTTTTTTTTTCTGAAAACGTGATTTGTTTCTTCCTCTTCCCACATAAAGTGCCTGATCAGTTTTGGTTTTAGCCGAAATTGACATCCATGCCAGTTGCTTGGCCAAAGCCTCTTGGCCAACTAGTAAATTCTCAAATTCAGTTAAGCTTGGTTGGTTTGGCCAACCCTGAATGGCTGTAACAAAACTTCTATATTCTGGCTTTAGGCCAAGAATGATCATACGCTTCATACGTGGTTCGCTAATCTTGGATTGAGGATCCAAATCTCCAATTTCCTGGCACAAATTCTTAATTTTTCGAAAATATTGTGGAATTGAAAGGTCACCTTGAGAAGTGGTCATCAACTCTCCTTCAAATAATTGCAACCGGGCGTCATTCTTTTCGAAAATAGGGTTTCAAGAGTGTCCCAGACTTGTTTGGGATACTAAAACTCTTGGATGTGATCAAGAAGGTCTTCCTCTACAGTGGTCTTGATTACGAACACTGCGTGACCCGCTTTCACATGCCACTTTCCAACAGCTCCATTGATGTCGTTTGTGGGTACCCGAGTCTATACTCCATTCGTAACCTGCCAGAGGTCCTGCCCTTGAAGGTAGGATTTAATACACGTTAACCGCATCTTGTAATTAGAGTGATTTAACTTCTTGATTCCACCAACAACCTGCAATTCAGCCATGATTTGATTGCTTCTAGGGTTTCTAGCGACTTGGTTTCTGAATGATTTGAACAAGCAGGCTGTTAGGATCTGAGGCTCTCATTGTTGTGTTTGTTTGTAATAGATGAACAATGAATAGACATGATTCAATGATTTATGCAGTGGAAATCAACACAAACTTTGTAAACACAATCAAAGAGGAAAATAGTTTTGATAAACAGATGCTTTTCATTGAGTCGAATGATTACAATAGAAATCAAAAGATTACAGAGCATACTTACAAACTAAACTCCCCCTCAGCCTGATGCTCCATGGTTGATTGCACAAGATGAAAGGATTGGATCAGAGGAGAAGAACTCACTCAGTCAATCAAATGTAACAGTACAGGGTACTGTTCCATTTATAGGCAAATCAAACCACTGAAGCATCTTAGCTGACGTCACCATAAAAGTGACATCTAACAACCTACAACCTATAACCACTGTTACATTAACTACTGCTTAGCTGAACACTGATACTATTACAATAAACAAAGTTAAACAACTGTTTCTTCATTCAACTGCTTTATTCCGAGCAGGACTTTGGTCTTTGGCAGCACTTGACTTAGGGTAGTAGATTAAGGAGCAGCACTTAGTCTTCAGCAGTTGTTGTACATAAGCAGTATTTAGTGGTCAGCAGTGGTAGTATATAAACAGTGGATGAGGGCCATCAGATGTTATAACCACTTTCAAGGGGAAAGTCTAATGTAAACAGCTGCTTATGATGAATCCACTGTTGTGAGCCGGTTTTGGCTCTTATTATCTGTTCCTCTGATAGGTTTCAATCCCAACAATCTCCCCCTGGAACAGATAATGCCAAAACCCTTCATTATTCTGGATCTTTATTGTCTCATCAGAAGTTCCCTAACTTGTCCTTTAAATTGTAGCTCAAAATCCATGGAACTTGTATCATCCTCATCTCTACACAGTATAAGCTCAAGGAGATCTTGTAGATCTTCAACACTCAGGCCCGGTGCTTGTTCCTTTGATATGTGCTTTACTTCTCCATTGGATCTGATCAGGGTAAATACATGGGTCTTTTGATCAAACATCCATTTTAGTATTTTTGAACCCAATGGGTTTCTTGGGTGAGTTTTATTTACTGACGAGTTGGGAGATTGTGACCTTGTGAGAATTTATTGATCAGTACTCTGAGCTTTTGCTGGTTCGGAGTTTTCAGCTAGATCAGTACTCTGGGCTTTTGCTAGTTCAGAGTTTTCAACTTAATCAATACTCTGACCTTTTGCTAGTTCAGAGTTTTTAGCTGTCATTTGTTTGAAGGCCCTTTTTATGACTTCATTTGCTGCAGCTATGTCTTCTGCAGTTTCCTGTTCAATCTGCTCTTGCCGTCTTCTTTGATCTAGCTCAGTGGCTGGCTGAGACATCTGCTGAAGTGATCAGTGGTTTAGGGGCACTGATCTGTTTTGGCTCTTTGTGTTCAGGCTTCTGTGGTAAACTAGAATCTATCATTCTTCTTTTCTTTAGCCTTTCATAAGCCTCATCTGTGTATTGCCTAGTCCTTTTTGCTATGGCTTTGGCATTTCCAACCTTTGCATCCACCAGCTCTTGTTTCTTTCTTTTGTATTCTGTGGTAAACTTGTCAATGGCCTGTTTGTATTTGCTCCAGTTTGGAGCTGTCCTTTTCTTACTTGGATCATTCTTGATTCTCTTGATTCTGTTTACCTCATACTTTAGTGCAATGAGTGGCCATTCACTGAATTGTTCTTCTTTGGCTGGATAAAATTTTTCTTTCATGATGAATTCAAGATACTCCTTTCTCATTACCTTTTGTAGGGCAGCATCAGGTGGCATATTTGACATATCTTTGCTCAGGTCTTTTGCATAATCTTCCATTTGTTTGACCTTAGTGAGTAAAAATTCCATTCTTTCAGAAATGGCTTTATCACCTTGATCTTTGCATTCAATTCTAGCTCTTATATCTAATTGCCTGGCTTTGAGCTTTAGATACTCATTCATGTTTATTGGATTCCTGAAGCTAATGAGAGAAGGAAATCTTCTTTTCCAAGGATCATCCACTGTATAGAATTGTTTCATCTCATCTTTTACAGCTTCCAATTCCAGTGGATAAGTTTCAGCAGCAGATACAATGTTTGCAGGGTTTACTGGTTTGGCCAGAGTTGGTGGAGTGGATGGTTGTGGCTTAATAACATTGTAAGGTGTGGAGGATAATGGGGTAGGTGCTGGTATATCATCTTTATTCTTCTGAAATTTCCTTTTTCTTATGTAAAGCTTTTTGGGTGAAGGGGGTTTTGGTTGTGAAGTGACAGTGGGTTGTATGGTGTTTGTAGAAATGGTGAGAGCAGTGGTAGATGGCTGGCAAACAGCTGTTGAAACAACTGGTGTTTCAACCTCTGTTGTCATTACAACTACTGATGTGACAGTAGATGTCTTCTGCTTTTAAGCAGGTGGTGATTGATGAGTGGTGATGTAGTTGAAGTGATGGCTTTTGGTGGTGAGGTGATTTTAGGTGGAGGTAGGGCAGTGGTTGTGGTGTGTGTTGGAGTGATGGTTTTAACAGCTGCTGAAACTACTGATGTATCAACAGTTGTTGATACAGCAGGAGTTACATCAGCTGTTTGGGTAGAGGTTTGATGCTTGGATTCTTTTTCTTTGGGAGATGATGGTTTGGAAACATGCATTTCTTTTTCTGGTTCAACATAAAGGCCATCATCTATCCCCTTTTTCTTCCATTCCTTAATTTTCTCCCCCTTTTTTGGCATTATCTGGGGTAGTTGATCAATGAAAAGAACATTTGAAGGAACAGTGCCAGTGGTTTTCAGAATGTGAGCCTTTATAGCCTTGATGTCTGCTTGGGTGTTTCTAAACCTTGACTCCATCATATTTTTCAGTTCTTGCACATATATAGCATGTTGTTGGTCTGCCATTTGTCTTTGTTTTTCGAGCAGGGGTTGAAATAAATTCCATAGCTCATTTGCAGCAGGTGCAGGTTGTGCAGGTGCTTGAGCTGGAACAGCAGTGGGTTGTGCTTTTTGAGCTTTTAACAGCTGTTGCACCATATCCTTTATTTCAGTGACAGATGTTTCAAGGTTGTCAATTCTCTCTGTCAATTCCTGATATTGTAAATCATCACCTAATTTATTGGGATCATCTGATTCCCCAACAGCAGTGGTTATACCAATGTGTGACTTAGAAACTGAATCCCAAAAATAATTCATCGATGCCCCTTGTTCTTGGTACTGGGGTCTTCTTCCTTCAGCACTTGATAGCCTTTTGAAGGTACCAGTGGTCATAACAGACTCACTGGTGGTTCTCAGAGGTGCTATAGAAGGAATTGCCTTCAAGGGAGTCTTACTAATGAAACAACTGCCCAAATGTAGATTGTTGATCCCACATTTGTAGTTGCTGCTCCAATTGAACTACTGTCAGGAATTACTTGTAATTCCTACAGTGTAACCTCCTCAATTGTTGCTGGGATAGCAGAGGTATGAATATCAGACCCAGTCACTTGTGGGAGTGTACTCTCAGTGATAGGTGATTGAGAGGAACTGGTTTGTGTCTGTACTATATCAACTGCATGCAACAAGGGTATAATGGATTGTGGTAATGAGAGGGGTGAAGATAGGGGTGTTGAAATAGACATGTCCTTGGGATTAGGACTGAGGAAGATGGATCCAAGTGAATCCAGAGCTTCATAATGTGGGGTCCCTGTGTTTACAACCTGATCCTTTTATGAGGATGCAGGAGGAGTTTGAGGCAAAGGTGGAGATCTTTCTTCCATCTGCTGTGAGGAAGTAGTAGCAGTGGTTGTTGGTAACATTTGTGTAGTCACTGGCAGTGGCTCTGGGATCTCATCTTCCAGAGTTGCCTTTGATTTGGGTTTGGGGGGCTTTTTGTATGATTTCTTTTTGGTCTTTTTGGTGATGGCAGGTGTGGGTTTCATAGCAGTGGTTTTGCTACTATGATCACCTGAAGCACTGGGCTCAACAGCAGATACCTGAGGAGCAGTGTTATCTGCTAAATTCTGCTCAGGCACCTCTGCTTTTGTTTTTGTAGGTGTTAACATTCTTGTGAATGTTTCAGGTGTTAAACTATTTATTTGAAAATAAACACCTTGTTTGAGCAAATTTTCATTTTCCTTTCCAAATTTTTGTTTAAAATAGTAGCTTAGAAACCTTGGAAAAAGCAAAAATGATTTGCTATCAACATTTTTCACCAAGTCATTAAAGATCTCCTGGGAATAGTTATAATTTTCATTATGTAAAATAGCAAAACCCAGACATTGAATCTTTAATGGTATTTCGTTAAAAGCAGTGGTTTTATTTGAAACACACATCAAAAGAGTGTGAAATAAAAACCTAGGTGCAGAAGGGAAGAAACCTTTTTGTAAGGTATCCCTTTTTGTTTGTTCTGCATACCCCCTTTCCAGAAAATCAGTTTTTAACTCGTTTTTAGGGAAAGTAGTTTTACCTTGCTGATCATCAAGTTTAAAAACTTCAGAGATGGATTGTGGAGTTATTTGAATCGTTTTACCCTGTATGGAAGAGTTGATGGCTATGATGGTGTCACCTTGAGACTCAAGTGTGGCATTTTTCCAGAACTCTCTCTTGGTCTGTTGGTAAATTGGAGCATCTTCTGTTAGCAAAGTTTTGTACTTTGAAGCAGACATGATGTCGATGATAGAATCGAAGGTGTGGGAGATAGTAGGTTTTGTGAGTAAACCCAAGTAATTGTGAGGGGATTTGTATGGGATTTCAATGGGTTCAGTGGCCATTTGAGTGACCTCTTTGGAAGATGAAGATGATTTTGATTTTGATTTGGATTTCATCATTTTGATGAAGAAGAACGAAGAATGATTTGAGATGGAAAATGGGAAACTGCTTTGAGAAGAGAATTTTGGAATTCAATTCGACAGTGTAAAAACCTGTTTGGGGTTTTGGTCAAGGTTTTATTTAGGGAAAAAGTGAATACTGATGTGGCAGCGGTTATAATGATCTGATGGCTAGAAACTACCATGTGCCAACCTCTGATGAAAAGATGAAATATGGAGGTCAGTTGTTTTAAGAGCCACTGATGGAAGAAGATCAGTGGTTACAACGGTAATAATATGAAAGCAGTGGGAATTTTTACTATCAGTGGTTAGAGCATCAGTGGATAAAACACTGATTTTGAACATCAGTGCTTATCAAGAATATGAGAGAACAGATGTTGACTTTCAGCAGTGGACAGTATTTAGAAAACGGATGTTTGAACACATCAGTAGTTAGGGGTAAGGAAATGGTAAAGATTTGAACAATTATTACATCAGCAATTGTTAGTGCAACAGTGAATAAGCTTTTGACAAAAGTTTTGAGGCTTTTATAAATTCCTGACAGTGGTTTAGTACCCCGGATGATGAAAACTCTTTTACAATGGCTACTCATTTTGAGTCATAATTTTTAATTATGACAAGAGTATCCAAGTATTTTAAGGTTTGTTAGCAATCAATCTTTGATCTGTGTTAAAAACAAACTTGAGTTTGACATGACCTTGACACTTGTACCATTTCCTTTTGATCTATTTTCAAGGATAGTATCACCACAAAAAAAAAAAATAAGGGTTTTACATCCAGAAAGGAGATTGAAACTTTTACTCATAAAAACATGTAAAAGTACAAAATATATCATTCCAAAAAAATGAATAATATATCCTGTTTTATTAAGAAAAACCTTTTTAAGAAAAATAATTAAAGGTTATTCTGAAAACAATATAAAAAAGCATCTGGTATACTTTCCAATGAAGCTCACAGTCACATCATTCTCAAGTTTTAGGAAAATGGTCAATGATTTGAAATACATTATAATGACCACTGTTTGAGACCATTTCCTTGTCAATTGATTGTAAAGATGAGGAGACATGTACACATAGGTTTTGAGAGCATGTTATAGACTTTGTTACTATGTGATGACACTGAAAAACTTGTTTAGTCCTCTTTTAAGTTTAATCACTGGTGATTCTATTGTTGCCTGAACTTCCCTGAATTAATTAATGCACACAGTTGCTTGATGACCATTGTTTACCCAATTTTGAACTCTTAAGTGTTTTATACTTATACTCTTTTCTTCTGATTTCAGAAGTTTTGAGATAAACACACTTTAGAGTTTTTTGTGATTTTTCTTCTTCCCTTTTTACCCTTCCCATTCATAAGTACTAAACTACTCACTCGAAGGTTTTTATTGAAGAAACATTTAACCCAGAATCATTTTGCGGCAATGTTTTGAGAGATCTGGCAGTATTTGTACTTGCTTATATCAAATCTCACATTACATATGATTTGGACTATTTTGACATTTGATTTTCTTGATGCATTTTTCAACAGAGTTGATTTTGGTCCTTTTAGAGGATTCTCAACTTGTTTTTCAATACATAAGATTTATGTGACTAAAGTTTTAATTTCCCTCTTTTAATGTTAACAAAAACACTAATGTTTTTATGAATCATAGGTTTTTGTTGACCAGGGGTTCATACCTTAGTATCAAACATGATGGAAACAACACAAACTTCATATCAACACTTGAAATCAAATTTGTAAAAGAAAATGATTATACCATAGTTATCAGACATTTTTCAGATCTGAAAGCTATAGGGTGGTTTTTGTAAGACATCACTTGTTATAAGAAGCTTGTGTGTCTTATGACATCTTGGTTGTTTTACATAGTTTTTGAGTAGTAACTTTGAATGTCTTTACTCGTTACTCTGTTTTTCAACAAAATACAATCAACCTTAGTATCAATGAATTTTGAGCTAAACTGTTATGTCAAATTGATTGTTAGATCGAATTTGACTGTCCAAGCTCTGATACCAATTGTTAGGATCTGAGGCTCTCATGATTGTGTTTTTTTGTAATAGATGAACAATAAATAGACATGATTCAATGATTTATGCAGCGGAAATGAACACAAACTTTGTAAAAACAATCAAAGAGGAAAATAGTTTTGATAAACACATGCTTTTCATTGAGTCGGATGATTACAATACAAATCAAAAGATTACAGAGCATGCTTACAAACTAAACTCCCCCTCAGCCTGATGCTCCATGGTTGATTGCACAAGATGAATGGATTGGATCAGAGGAGAAGAACTCACTCAGTCAATCAAATGTAACAGTACAGGGTACTGTTCCATTTATAGGCAAATCAAACCACTGAAGCATCTTAGCTGACGTCACCATGAAAGTGACATCTAACAACCTAACAACCAATAACCATTGTTACATATAACTACTGCTTAGCTAAACACTGATACTATTACAATAAACAAAGTTAAACAACTGTTTCTTCATTCCACTGCTTCATTTCGAGCAGGGCTTTAGTCTTTGGCAGCACTTGACTTAGGGCAGTAGATTAAGGAGCAGCACTTAGTTTTTAGCAGTTGTTGTACATAAGCAGTATTTAGTGGTCAGTAGTGGTAGTATATAAACAGTCGATGAGGGCCATCAAATGTTATAACCACTTTCAAGGGGAAAGTCTAATGTAAACAGTTGCTTATGATGAATCCACTGTTGTGACCCGGTTTTTGCTCTTATTATATGTTCCTCTGATAGGGTTCAATCCCAACACAGGCTTTCTGTTTAATAGCCTTTGTTTGTTCGAAGGTTTGTAATCATGAATCCTCCACAGGCCCTGTGATCTCTTGGTCTTCAAAGCTCTGATACCAATTTGATAACCTGGCCTTCACACACTCAACCCTAACCCGTAAATCCCCTGAATGAACACCGAAGTTTTGTACGAACTAGTACGACACTTTTTATTACTTGAACTTTAAAGAGAATCAATACAATACAATTAGAAACATAAAATAGACCCACTATTTATACTAATCTAACTTAGACTCCAAGCTACCTTTTCTAATACTAATATAATTCCTTAAAAAACTGAATTAAACTAACAGATAACTCTAAACATAATAAACTAATTATTATGAATAATCTCCTCCATAAACCACCCCTATGAGATTACCGTACCACCCTTTTCTTGTTTATCCGTTTGCCCTTTAATTGGGATTGCTACTTTTACAAAGAGGACCTGGAGGAGGATCTGCAAAGAGATAGTTCTTCAAAATGTTGGCAGCAGCACTTGTCCATGATTTGGCACATTCCTCATATTTTTTGCTGGTTCGGATTTGATGACTTGTAAGAATCAAGATGTCTTCCTCATGAAAACTCATCAGGTCGTATGAATTAGGGATCCTGATGGACTGTTCTTCAGTAACAATGACAGCTTCGGCCATTTTAGGATCATAGGCCCAGAACTTGAACTTCTTCAGTATTCCCCTTTCAAACTTTCTGGTGAGTGGAATGATCTTCTCTTTGTTAGTGGGAGGCCAGATGATTGATTTCACAGTCCTTCTAGTGAAAGAATCACGAACACCAGGATTTCTTCTCACTATGGGCTCAGCAGTCTTCATTATTGCAAAGTTTGTTCTCACTTCCTTTTCGAGACGTGAGTGGAATGCCCAACCTTTGCCTCTCTTACTCAGATCTGGATCATAGTAAGGAGCTCGTAAGAGAGTTTTCAGATCAATCTGAGTCCAAGATTCGAATTGGCTCTCCTTAGCATAATATTCCCTGTGCCCACTCTTTCGAGTAATCAACCACATCTGTTTGTCTGGCTCAAACCTCCAACATGCCACTTCTGATTTGTTTCCCACTTCATCATAATAAGTAGATCCTAGTTCCATCATAAGTCTGTCGAGCCTTGTTGAGGGATCCTTTAGCTGAAAGTTTTCATCTAGAGGATTCATATCTTGATTCTTCATTACCAGCAGCTGTTTCTTTCTTTGCTTCTCTTGTTCTTTCTCTAAATCTCTCTGCTCGCGTCTCTTCTTGGACTTGCTGCTTAGCTTATTTGGTTTTGCAGCCAGATAAGCTTCTAAATGTAACATTCCTATTTTTATATAAGAATTATAGGTTTGATTAAATTTATTAACCACTAGTAACTAGTTTATTTTTAATATAAATATTCAACCTAAATAGTTTTAAACACTATTTTATATAGTTGGTTGAAATATTATTGCCTTATATATGGGTGACCTTTCTAATAAAATAAAAGTATATAAAAACTTATATTATTAGACGGGTAGATTACGGGTAAGTTGAAGATTAGAAATATGAAGTAATTAGACGGACCCATGAACCGTTTATTTATTAAATGATAAAAAAAATGATATTTGAACCTACTCTGTTTTTAATGAAACTTTGTTCAAAATGTAGATAAAATTATTCTCGTTCTAATGACATATTTATTATTTTATAAAACATAATATTTTAGAAGTTATAAGCGCCAAATAAGTGAAGCAGTTGAATTAATTATAATATATAAATAATAAAATAATAATAATATTTAAATATAAATCTAAATGGACGTGTGTCCATATATTTTGATGGAAATTGTAAACGTGGAGGGTTACTATACTAAATGGACGTGTGTCCATGTATTGCTTAGAGGTGAAGTATGCAAGTTTACTATAAATAAGAACCATCAGTTCCTCCTTTCTTTCGCCACTCCTTTACATACATACATATATATATATTTTCATTTTAGTAATTCACCCCATAATAATAATAATAAAGCTATGCCCCGTTTTAAGTGTTTTAACTCCCGATCACCGCTACCATTTCCGATTGATCTGAGCCTCATAACACATGTCAAGGCTCTGCCTGACTAAGTTCGTTGGGGTTCTGTCTCGTGACATAGGGATAAGGTTGAATTAGGGGTACTATACTTAACACGAGTGCACTATATATTTTTAAATAACTCAGAAGTTATACCCAATATTCTACCAGGAGACTTTCTAGATGAACCCTAAAGTTACAAAGTGGGTCCATTCTCTTTTCTCACTATTTTATTCCCTTTTTCTTTATGATATAATTATATTCAAAAATGTCCCAAATTGATCCATAAGTAAAAACCCGGACCCCTGAAACCCCAATCCATATCAAAAATCAAGAAATCAAGAATTCTGGTCTTCAGGCGGGCCGCGTAAAGATAAGCCGAGGCTTACGTGGGCCGCGACAGCAAGGCAAATCTCCGGATAAGCTTAAGGGACACGTGGCATCCACCTGGCAGACCTACTGGTGACTCAGCAACCCTACGCGTAGACTAGGCGGCTACGCGGGCCGCGTAAGAGTCGAGCCAAGGCTCACGCGGGCTCGTGAGACCCAATTTTCAGCTATAAATAGGACAGGCTACGAGCTTTCAGCTGATGTCGAAACCAAAACTCAAAAACGTATTCCCACTGTTCAAAATCACAAATTAGCACAGCGGGGCGCTGCTACGATACCGGGTATTAACTCGATCGCTGCTACGATTCAATATCCGATCAATTGAAACTATCCGACCGGATGTTTAAGTACTATCCTTTGTCATTAGTCATGATTCTGACAGGATGTTTGAGTACTACCCGAACTAGGGGAATACTCTGTCATTCGTTGTGAATCCGATGGATGTTTAAGTGATTGCACTTTGTCATTTGTCGTGAGGGTTTTAATCTCGTGAGTTATCGTAAATGCTGTATTAGTTACTTACCTAGTTCGTGTGCAATAGGTTACAAGACTAATCAATAGGCTAAGCTCTGCCCGTATAAATCTGCATGCTTATAATGTGAGTCATTCTCTTTTTACCAAATTATTTCCAAAAGCATGTTTATTTTCAAAGTTATAATTACAGGGATTAAGTCTTTGTAGTCACCAAATTACAGCCGGTATGTGGGGTTTTGTATACATTACTTGATAACCGTCACCATTGGATAACGAGTTAGCCAAGGGGTGATATGACCATAGTCACAGACACCATCGGGCTAAGAGGCTACCGATGGATGTTCGAGTGACAAATACTGTGGGTAGTTGGTTGATATCAGGAAACATTGTAATCGCTCTTAATACTGTAGATTATAACAAATGCGTCGTTTTAAGCAAAATGAATGAACTCACCAGTATTTCCTGCTGACAAAACCTTTTTAAAACGCGTTTCAGGTAATTACAGTAGATTGGAGTAAGAGATAGATACGGCACTGAAAGGCTTCAAGAAGTGGCTTATTTTATTAATTAAATCAAATTAAGAAATATTGTTTTATGTAATTGGGTTTATCCCTTATTAAAGCTACCTTTGTAAAACATGGGTTTATCCCATCTATTTAATAAATAAAATCCGGTGTTTTCTAAACTCTGATATTTTTCCTAACTCACGGTCCTGATGAAATTTCCGCTGCAATATTTTTCAAAATAATCACCGGTACCGCTTGGCTGTTCGCGGTTCCCGATTCCGTCCAGGGTGGGTCGGGGGTCGTGACAGAAGGTGGTATCAGAGCCACTGATTTAAGCCTATAGGTGTTGTGATAATCTTATATAAAAGAGTTAGGAGATTTCTATTAACTAGTAGCACACAGGATAATATTTAGACTTGAAGAAAAGATGCCTTAGTATAAGCTTCGAGATAAGCTAAGTACTTGTGTAAATAAAGTATGATGGATTTTGGTATGCCGTAAGAATGATGATTAGAACATTGCAGGCAATAGCACTTAATTGCTATTAATTCTTGCTTATTGATATTACTTGGTCTAGAATAAGATATGTTACGGGAATACAAAATTCCCTAATTCTGGATAAAAGCCTAATAAAAGAGGCACTTTTAAAAATACTATTTATGGGAAATATAAAATTTTCTCCGACAAGACTGTGTATGGTGTAGCAGACTCTCCAGCTTGTCCGGATATACTGAGGTTACCTCTCCGATGCGAACCGGATAAGACGGGGTATATAATATGTCAAACAAGTGACAAGATTTCCCTAAAAATAGTATCATGACCTGATATCTGACTTGTTTTTGGAAATAAGAATCTGTTAAATACATTGACCTTATGAAGGGTATGTATATTATAGCATGTGAAATATATGATTATATAGATATGTATATCTATAAGGAAATCCAAAAACCATAAGGATTGACAATTAAGAGTAAAGCACAAGCATATGTGTCAATAATAAATCTAGATTTCTTTATCAGGAATCTCTTACATATATCTATAATTCTGATACCAAACATTATTTTGTTTGATCATCTACCTCGTAACTCGTGCGACAATATAAATAATGGAAACCCTTTAAGTTGGGACACCATCCAAAGTAAAAGAATTTCCAATACGTTACCATAGACTATTAATGCAAGTAAGAAGCTTGTAAAGTTGTGCTAGTGCACAAGAAAGCACATGAAACTTAAATTATACACAGACGTCAAAGTATATCACATCCGACTTTCAAGGCAAGACTTTTTGAAAATATAATTGGGCATGACGACACCAACGCGAATTCCGTCAGTGGAAGAATTACTAATAAAAAAGCAACACTTGGCCGCGTGATCCTATAAACGACACGAATCTTGCTGAGGTAAGTTAAAATAAGATTTCACAACAATCGGTACACGGACTAATCAAAGTCATAGTATTGGCACTGTGAACCGCATTATTGCTAAACGATGACTCTTTGATATCGAGTCAATGAATTTCTTCAAAAACTCAATTTTCTTTGGCATACATGGTTTTCGTTATGACCATGTCCGAACTTTCTTATCAAAACTCGTTTTGGTTAAACCAAGTTCAATTGTTTGAATTTGCTCGCATTACAATTCAAGGTCCCATATGATGAATTGAAGCCATCATATTCGAAATAATTCCAACAAGCACTTCAATTCTCTTGAACTATAACATGCTTGTTTGATCTTCAACTTCATTAAAGCATTTCTTTAATCACAATCACCTTGTGGTGACGTTATCACAAAATTAAAGCTTGCACTAATCTCGTTTGCACACATCATATACGGATTTAATTATTTATTTATTATTTATATTAAATCCACTTTGTTGATTTATCCTATAAAAGCAATCTTAACACAATCGTGTGCTAAGATAATGATACACAAATTCATATTTCAGTATATCTTTTAAATTGAGCCTTTCGTGATAATTATTGCTTTATCATCTTCAATCGAAAAACATTATATAAATTTAATTGATTATATATGGAAACTTACATAAGTAGTTACCTAATTTACAATATAGTATTACTATATTTAAAATTCTTGTTAAACCATTAAGGTGAAGAATTTATATTTTTATATATAAAAAATTATGTTTAAGGTATACTCTCATTTAAGTTATGTCTAGTTATTTATTATTGGTAATTAATATTAGTTTTATTATTAGTAATAATATATTAATAGTAGTAGTGTTAGTATTATTTTTAGGTACTAGTGTTATTGTCAGGGGCAGGTATTGGGTAGCCTAGCCTTAGTTAGGCATGAACTGATCACCTATGCTTAAACAAGGCATCACTAACCAATATCCAACCATGATAATGACTAGTTAATGTATATAAATTAAGTCATCATACTTGTTTAGTAAATTTTAATTATCTATACTATCTATATCTATACTATCTATATCTATACTATCTATACTATCTATACTATATATAATATACATATCCAAAGGACTTCTTAAGGTCATTGAAATTTCCTTAAAACACCCCTAAAGCATGATGTACAAGTCTTTTAAGCACCAGAAAACTTCACTTTCCACTTATACCCTTCTACTAAAAAAAACACGGGATAGATTAGGGGTTTCACCATTTCAAAACATTTCAAAATCGCCCGCTCCTCTCTCTCTCTCTCTCTCTCTCTCTCTTCTCTCTCTGGCGATTCCAGATCTGGATCTGGATCTAGGGTTTTCCTCCAAGGCGATTCAAGCTGCTACTCAGAAGGAGGCAATATCTTCTTCCTATCAACCCTAAACTTAATGGTGACGGTGGAAAGGGTGGTCGGATATGTTCGAGTTAAAATCTAGGGCTTCCATGCCGTTCGGAACCAAAACACTCCGATTAGGTATGGTCCGATGCAGTATCTGTTCATATCGGAGATACCTACACCCTGAATATTTCTCAAACCCCTTCCTATTTCATAGTTTTTCGCTTCAAAACTGTTTGTATGTTGTGTTTGTAGTTTCAGCCTTTTAGGCTGTAATTTTATTTCGTACCTTTTGTGTAATCTGGATTTAAAGGTTTAATTGTTTTTTTTCTAGGGTTTTGTGTGAGAGATAGTGCTGAAAAAATGAAGCAACTTAAGAACCATTAGCAGTGTGCTTGAAGACGAGGTTTGTTATCGTTTATATGCTTTTTTGTATCTTTATTGATTTTGCGTACTGTACATTACTCTGGATATGCTTAAAATAGATTTTCTGGTGTGTGTGTGTTTATTGTTTATTCTCTGTTAAAAAAAGGGGTAGGAGGTTGTGTTATGAGTGTTTGTACTGTTTGGTAGCTATGAAGTTGTTGTAACCTGTATAAATTCAAGGTTTAAATGTTTATATTTCAGGTTTTTTCTGTTTAGGATTTAGTGATATGTTTTTAAAACTGTCTTCTAGAGACAGATTGCTGAATTTATCTACTGTTATGTTTGTTGCGATCTATTATGATTTTGAAGTTTTTTAATCTAATATGCGTTGTGTTGTTTTATAGTCCGAGAAAGGGATGCCCACTATAGCTGGAAAATCAAGAAGTGAATCAAAGGACAAGGAAAAGAAGCATAAAAGGCACAAGGACAAAGACCGAGACAAGGACAAAGAGCATAAAAAACATAAACATCGGCATAAAGATCGAAGTAAAGATAAGGACAAAGAAAAAAAGAAGGATAAAAGCAGTCATCATGACAAGGTTAGATGCTTTTGACATTCTGCACGCAAAATCGACAACTACTTAACACCGATTCAGACATTAATATTAGTTTTCTGCTTGAAATTCTGATGGTGTTATTTTAAATTGTTTCAGAAAAGGAAGCATGATGGAAACGAAGATGTCAGTGACACTCACAAGCAGAAGAAAAGTAAGGTAATTTGGATGTCTTTATATTGCGTTTTGTGATTTTCTTGTTTTTCTTATTGGTTATCCTGTTAATTTTGCAGCATAAGAACTCAAAGATTGATGAGATAGGAGCGTTTAAAATAGCAGCTTGAACCACATGGACCTGCAATACCGACCCGGTTTCTACCTTACCCGAACCACAGGTATAAAACAGTTTCAGACCCGGCCGAAGAAAAAAGAACCGAACCGGAACCGGATCCACCTTGACAATGTGTTATTATCAGCATGGTTTCATCTTTCCGAAAATAATCTATTATAGTATCAGAGTGGGCTACTGTAGGTTGAGTTGGTGGTCATGGAGGAAGGAGAACTTGATTTCTCAAGCACCGAGATGTTTACGGATCCAAATATGGGTGATATCCCGAGCAATGATTTACTCGATAGATTCTTTGATGATTTTTTCAAAGACTCGCACGCGTGCACCCATACGCATGCTTGTAACCCACCGGGCCCTGATTCATCACACACCCACACGTGTTACCACGTGCATAGGAAGATCATGCCCGCCATGAGCGGCGATGATGACAAGACGCCGACGGATGACACGGCTGAGTCGGCGGATAAAAAGTGAAGAACGTCCGTTAGGTAACCGTGAAGCAGTTAAAGAGTATCGTGAGAAAAAGAAAGCGCGCCTGCTTCGTTAGAGGACGAAGTTGTTAGATTGAGAGCATTGAATCAGCAGTTAATGAAGAGGATTCAAAGTCAGGCTGGGTTGGAAGCTGAGGTAGCGAGATTGAAGTGTTTGCTTGTGGATATTAGAGGGATAATTGAAGGAGAAATTGGTGTTGCTTCAAATTCTGTTTAAAATTTAATTTCATCACTTCTGAAAAAATTAGGTTAAATCAGCTGCGAAGAAGAGTAAAAGCGTTGCGAATGAGACTGATGGTGATAAGCTTCCGACGTTCATGTTCGTGCGCAGAGAGGTCAAGCAACAGATAGCCATAGCATAGCAGAACGAGTATTGATCTTAATTTTCTTAAAATTAGTGCAATTAGTTAATATTAGTGATCTTAATTATTAGTTGGTTTTTATAACCGATTTTGGCAGGCAAGAAGAGAGAAATCAATGCTAGAATGAAGCTTCTTCAAGAGCTGGTACCTGGTTGTAGCAAGGTTAGTTATGTTGAAGTTCAACTGGTGGTGTCATTGAATGTCATTGATTACTTGTACTTTACATTGCTGATTTCAACTGGTGGTGTTGTTAATCTGACTAGCATTTAGAATCGTTTTTACTCTAACAGTGAAATACTTTGTTTATAGCCCCTTGGAGCCAGAAGAGAAAGGGTTTTGGTTAAAATAGAAGACTACGACTTCAATGAGGCGATTAAGCAGATTGTGTCATCAATTTGACTGAAAAGGTAAAAAGTATACATTAAAGATAAATTGTTTGACCCGTTTCATTTCATGCTAAATTGATATGTTACATTGAAAATTCTCTGAATTTGTCCTCATTAGGTGACAAGGGGAAAACTTATGGAAACCTAAGAGACCTGCATTCCTTCACTGAGATCATTACAGTCGCAAATGCAACCTGCGTTGTTTAAAAAATTATTCTCAGGTGTGTCTATGTATAAAATTTGATTTTAAAAGGAATAGTTTCATGCACAATATCAGTTGTTGCTTCCTGTTGGTTGTGGCTAGAATGAGGTTTCTTGTTTAAAAAATTAGTTAGTATTATACTCTGGGCTAATGGGCTTATGGTTACTCGCCAAGAGTCCAATCGCTGGTCAAATCTGTCTCGCAAGGTTGATTTGAAGCATCTGATGCTGGTTTTAGCACAGATCTTGATGTGGATAATCTTTATATACATTTTTCTGTATTCTTCTGGTCAAATCTGTCTCGCAAGGTTGATTTGAAGCATCTGATGCAAGCCTATCGATACTGCCTTTCTTCTTTTTAGGAAATAGGTGGATATTTGGACGATTAAACCCTAATTTCTTCTTCTATGGTGGCAGTTCTCTAGTTTTTTATGAAGTGAACACCTCTCCAGTTTTTTGAGAGGTCGTCCAAACACGGAAAGAAAAGGCGCACCATAACGGGCACAACAAAGTTGAGAAGGCAACAAATTGGATATTTAACCCGATTGCTGCTGCATCTAGGGCTAATGCTGCCACATTTGGTGAGTCACATGGGAACCTCGATTTAGTTTTTATTATGTATAATAAGTGTGTCAACCCATTTGACACGTTCCTTTTACTTAACTATAGCAAGATCGCAAGTAAGCATTGATGGCATAATGAATCAGTTGGACATGGTTGCAGCAGGTCAGGCTTTTCGCTTGATTTCATTTAGGTTTTATGCCTACTTTTAAGGTTTGAAAAGGTTTAACGGGGATTGGCTACTGAGGTCTGGAATCGATAGATATTTCAATCATGTTAGTTCCCATTGCTGCAGGAGGCATCATTGGTAACAATTTTTTTTATAAGATGTTTCTTTGTAAGGCATTTGGCTACAACTAAAGCTGGGTTTTAAAAAGCGCGCCTCCCTAGGCGCGTCAAGGTGCAAGCCTTGGCGCCTTTACTAGCCTGAGGCACGCTTTTTACAAAAAGCGCAAATTTGCAGAAAAGAATCGTTCGAGTACATGACTCACTTTTACGATTTTCCTCGGTTGTTGTATGCTATACGTTGTGCCTTTCTGTCTATGTGACCCTTAATACAGATTCCACGATTGCAATCAAGGTTTAAATACAAAGGGTCGTTAACTTACAAAGTGTAAAAAGGATTTTAATCGGCTGCGTATTTTCAATTTCTTATGCGGAATTTTCATTTGTTTTTTTTTTCTTTTTGTGCTTAATTTTTTATACACTACATTAACTTACCCAATATAAACATTTGATTTCTATTTTTTCAATTAGCAGAGGTTACCGGTGAAATTTACAGATGAGTATGGGAAGTTTTTGTCAGAAAAGGTGACTCTGAAGGTACCACATTCCCCTCTGTAATTGACGAAGTCATGCCTAGAACATCACGAGGAAGGAATGTTTTTCGCTTTTGGTCGTGTATTTGATGGAAAGGTTTCAATCGGTTTGAAGGTTAGAATCATGGGTCCGAATTATGTTCCCGGTGAGAAGAAAGATCTGTACGTTAAAGGTGTTCAAAGGACCGTTATTTGGATGGGAAAGAAACAAGAAACTGTTGAAGATGTTCCTTGTGGAAACACAGTTGCGATGGTTGGTTTGGATCAGTTTATTACCAAAAATGCTACGCTAACTAACGAGAAGGAAGTCGACGCACACCTGATTCGAGCCATGAAATTCTCCACGCTGACGCCATTCACCATGGCGGCGGTCAAGTGATCCCAACCGCTAGGCGTGTCATCTACGCGTCGCAGCTGACCGCCAAACCCCGACTGCTCGAGCCGGTGTATTTGGTTGAGATTCAGGCGCCAGAACAAGCTCTTGGTGGAATCTACAGCGTGCTGAACCAGAGGCGTGGGCACGTGTTTGAGGAAATGCAGAGGCCGGGCACACCGTTGTACAACATCAAGGCTTACTTGCCTGTGGTTGAGTCATTTGGGTTTTCAGGCGCGCATTGAGGGCGTCTACTTCTGGTCAAGCTTTCCCGCAATGTGTGTTTGATCATTGGGGCATGATGTCATTTGACCCGTTGGAAGTCGGGTCACAGGAGAGTACACTCGTGACGCAGATTCGTAAGAGGAAGGGTTTGAAGGAGCAGATGACACCGCTTTCAGAGTTTGAGGACAAGCTGTGAGTCACAATTCTTGTTTATTTTGGTTTTACAACTTTGCTATGTTTTATTTTAGTTATGACATTACTGTAATTGTGTTCAAGGTATTTGATATGGCTGTGTTACCATTTCTTTTGACTGCGTATGCTGGTAAATCAGTTTAGCGACATTTTTTTTCTTCTGATACTGTTCGTTAAGAAGATATACTTCATTTTCTGACTTCTATCATACTTCTATAGCTACAATATATGATTGATTTTCCGTTGGTTATTTTTTATTTGTTGAGTTACAGTGAAGTATGATTGATGATAATGAACATAATCTAATTAATCTTTTTAAATGAACAGTGAGACTTATAAAGTTATAATCAATATGTTATTCCAATCTAAAATGTCAAATATTCAATTTAAATGCATTTCACATATTCAAACCTATCTGGGCTATCCATGATTATCGTGTTTAGCCAATTTATGGGCTTGAATCTAGGTATTTTTTTCTATGATTAATATTTTCTTATTCGTGTGTTTCTTATTATTTAATTGAGATCAGTAAGGCTCATCGCATAGATAAACCACACTCATGCTACGAATAATAAAATAGCACACGTATTATACAATGTATCACGAGAGAACTGATAAACTAACATATAATGAGTACCACATTGTAAATTGTCGACGCCGCTGCTGAAATGGGGCTTAAGTTGTGGCGCCTTTACATGCGAGAACAAGCTATGTAGGCTGTGGGTTTAAGTTGTGGCGCCTTTGCATTTGCTGAAATGGGGCTAACCCATTCAACATGTCTATCACTTAGAAGATTAACCATCTTGAATCGGTTCCTATTGAATATGTGATGGATCCACGTATATATTTAAAATTTATACAACACAAATTGTGGGTTTGTAACTATGGACATAACTGCATTTTTATTTGTCATCTAATTACATTTCCATTTGAGTACTATACAATGTATCAAGAGATGATTAATAAACTAACAAAAAACGAGTATCGTATTGCAAAGTTTCACCCTTAGAATTACTAACAAGTGTTGTGTTTTCCGTTGCATCGTGAATTTGGTTTTGGCTTTGGTTATGGCTCAAAACCGAACCGCCCCGTACATAGCCATAAACTCACCAACCTAAGTGATATGTTTCCCGCCGCATCGCGCGGGTAAACGACTAGTTTTATATATATATATATATATATATATATATATATAGGGAGGGGCTCATGCGAGAACTCCATTTATTGTGAGAACCATGAGAACCAATGTGAACACAACCTAAAATAGCTAAAAAAACCTAACCCCCACCCTCCCCCCCCCCCCCAAAAAAAAACCTAAACCCCCCACCCCCCCCCCCAAGCTAAAATGCTAAAAACTAAACCCCAAAAAAACCTAAAAAAACCTAAAAAAAATCTAAAATTTTTTTTTTGATTTTTTTAATATTTTTTAGGTTAAAATCGTTACTTTTCGACTCCAAAAAAAAAAATTAAATTTTTTTTTTTTTTGGAGTCGAAAAGTAGCGATTTTAACCTAAAAAATATTAAAAAAATCAAAAAAAAAAAAATTTGTGTGATTTTTAGCTATTTTTAAGCATTTTTTGTGTGTTCACATTGGTTCTCGCGGTTCTCGCAATAAGAGGTGGTTCTCGCATGATCTTCTCCCTATATATATATATATATATATACTTTGTACTGTAAGGAGAAGACATATTTTCATAAAACAATACCAGAATTAGAGGGACAAATAAAATTATATAAATAATTGTCTAAATATTCATGGACAAGACATTTTATACTTATAAGTAATTATTTATCTTATATTCCACAACTATTAAATACTTATAGAAGTATTATGTATCAAGATCAACAAAAGAGTTATACAGATCAGAGACGTAAACCCCTAGAGTTTTCATTAAAAGCTTTCGGTTGATTACACGGTGAAATTGTTCAAACAACATAATTATTAAACTATTTCAAATCATTACGACACCTTGCGGTATTGGTATAAACTTGTAGCTCATATTAAAAAGGATAATAATAACACTAAATTTTGTTTTGGTTTTCTTATATTCAGCTTATGAAAGTTACATGTATAGTAGAATTACTTTATATATTATAAAAATATTATTTTACAACCATATACATAAATTACTATCTAAAGTAAATAAGACCAATATAGTATCACATAAAAGTTTATAAGGGATCTTATTGTCTTTTAAAAGTTCTAATCTTTAAAAAAAAAGTTAAATTTTGATAAAATTTCATAAAATGAATTTTATATTTGATAAACTTATGTTTAGATATTCAAATTTACTTTTGTACGTATAGTTACTTACTGTTAACATATTATTTTTTTATTATTCTATTATATAGTAATAAGAATAAAATACCTAAGTATAACTTTCTGCATATATATATTTTTAGTTATACATATGGTTTAGAGTGCGACTTTCTATAATTATTATAAAATTCGCAGAGGACTCGTATTAATTATGTAAAACTAATGTTTACAAGCCAACTAAAATTTTAGTCTTAAGGTAGCTGAAAATTTAATGAATGAACAAAATACTAATTAGAGTTTAACATATCTAAATATGGTTATAACAATATTATAGGATTTCACGATCGTCTAGACGTAATCTATTATCTCACGATCATCGCTTAAGGTACGGACGCAAAAAGTCTTAATACAATTATGTATTAAGACAATAATACACTAACTCTATTGTCTTTTCGTGTATCCTTGCAATTCACTCATCTCAGCACATTGATTTTCTCATATCATAATTCAATATTTGACAAATCATTTTCATGCTTTTATTTCGTTTTGAACCTATCGATTCTAAGTCTTCCTCAGTTGCCAATCAAAGTAAGCTTTCTTTTGACAAAGATTTTTTTTTTTTTTTTGATTTTTTTGATTCTAAAAATCCTTCACATTCATTTTAAATATCTATTGATCATATATCTTTTGGCTTTAACCTAGTCACCTTAGAAATTATATCATTTCATCTCATTCGTTTGTCATCGATTTCTTGAACTAATTCAGTTGAACCATTGAATCCTACTTATTATACAACTAGTATTCACAAAATTTGATATTTTAATTCTGTGTCATCTACCATAATATTGTTTTTATTGACTAAAATATGACATAAGTCTAAAAGAAATATTGTAACCCAAATCTCGAGGATGAGATTTAAAACAAGGTGGGGAGAATGTAACATTCCTATTTTTATATAAGAATTATAGGTTTGATTAAATTTATTAACCACTAGTAACTAGTAACTAGTTTATTTTTAATATAAATATTCAACCTAAATAGTTTTAAACACTATTTTATATAGTTGGTTGAAATATTATTGGCTTATATATGGGTGACCTTTCTAATAAAATAAAAGTATATAAAAACTTATATTATTAGACGGGTAGATTACGGGTAAGTTGAAGATTAGAAATCTGAAGTAATTAGACGGACCCATGAACCGTTTAATTATTAAATGATAAAAATACATGATATTTGAACCTACTCTGTTTTTAATGAAACTTTGTTCAAAATGTAGATAAAATTATTCTCGTTCTAATGACATATTTATTATTTTATAAAACGTAATATTTTAGAAGTTATAAGCGTCAAATAAGTGAAGCAGTTGAATTAATTATAATATATAAATAATAAAATAATAATAATTAAATATAAATCTAAATGGACGTGTGTCCATATATTTTGATGGAAATTGTAAACGTGGAGGGTTAATATACTAAATGGACGTGTGTCCATGTATTGCTTAGAGGTGAAGTATGTAAGTTTACTATAAATAAGAACCATCAGCTCCTCCTTTCGTTCGCCACTCCTTTACGTACATACATATATATATATTTTCATTTTAGTAATTCACCCCATAATAATAATAATAAAGCTATGCCCCGTTTTAAGTGTTTTAACTCCCGATCACCGCTACCCTTTCCGATTGATCTGAGCCTCATATCACATGTCAAGGCTCTGCCTGACTAAGTTCGTTGGGGTTCTGTCTCGTGACATAGGGATAAGGTTGAATTAGGGGTACTATACTTAACACGAGTGCATTATATATTTTTAAATAACTCAGAAGTTATACCTAATATTCTACCAGGAGACTTTCTAGATGAACCCTAAAGTTACAAAGTGGGTCCATTCTCTTTTCTCACTATTTTATTCCCTTTTCCTTTATGATATAATTATATTCAAAAATGTCCCAAATTGATCCATAAGTAAAAACCCGGACCCCTGAAACCCCAATCCATATCAAAAATCAAGAAATCAAGAATTCTGGTCTTCAGGCGGGCCGCGTAAAGATAAGTCAAGGCTTACGCGGGCCGCGACAGCAAGGCAAATCTCCGGATAAGCTTAAGGGACACGTGGCATCCACCTGGCAGACCTACTGGTGACTCAGCAACCCTACGCGTAGACTAGGCGGCTACGCGGGCCGCGTAAGAGTCGAGCCAAGGCTCACGCGGGCCGCGTGAGACCCAATTTTCAGCTATAAATAGGACAGGCTACGAGCTTTCAGCTGATGTCGAAACCAAAACTCAAAAACGTATTCCCACTACTCAAAATCACAAATTAGCATAGCGGGGCGCTGCTACGATACCGGGTATTAACTCGATCGCTGCTACGATTCAATATCCGATCAATTGAAACTATTCGACGGGATGTTTAAGTACTATCCTTGGTCATTAGTCGTGATTCCGACAAGATGTTTGAGTACTACCCGAACTAGGGGAATACTCTGTCATTCATTGTGAATCCGATGGATGTTTAAGTGATTGCACTTTGTCATTTGTCGTGAGGGTTTTAATCTCGTGAGTTATCGTAAATGCTGTATTAGTTACTTACCTAGTTCGTGTGCAATAGGTTACAAGACTAATCAATAGGCTAAGCTCTGCCCGTATAAATCTGCATGCTTATAATGTGAGTCATTCTCTTTTTACCAAATTATTTCCAAAAGCATGTTTATTTTCAAAGTTATAATTACAGGGATTAAGTCTTTGTAGTCACCAAATTACAGCCGGTGTGTGAGGTTTTGTATACATTACTTGATAACCGTCACCATTGGACAACGAGTTAGCCAAGGGGTGATATGACCATAGTCACAGACACCATCGGGCTAAGAGGCTACCGATGGATGTTCGAGTGACAAATACTGTGGGTAGTTGGTTGATATCAGGAAACATTGTAATCGCTCTTAATACTGTAGATTATAACAAATGCGTCGTTTTAAGCAAAATGAATGAACTCACCAGTATTTCCTGCTGACAAAACCTTTTTAAAACGCGTTTAAGGTAATTACAGTAGATTGGAGTAAGAGATAGATACGGCACTGAAAGGCTTCAAGAAGTGGCTTATTTTATTAATTAAATCAAATTAAGAAATATTGTTTTATGTAATTGGGTTTATCCCTTATTAAAGCTACCTTTGTAAAACATGGGTTTATCCCATCTATTTAATAAATAAAATCCGGTGTTTTCTAAACTCTGATATTTTTCCTAACTCACGGTCCTGATGAAATTTCCGCTGCAATATTTTTCGAAATAATCACCGGTACCGCTTGGCTGTTCGCGGCTCCTGATTCCGTCCAGGGTGGGTCGGGGGTCGTGACACTAAAGCTACTGCACGTTCAGCTTCAGCTGCAGCACGTTCAGCTTCAGGTCTTCCAACATAGAACTGCTCGTCCTCTTTATCAGCAAATTCATTTCCAAACTTCTTTTTAAGTTTCGCCTTCATATCATAGACAGTTGACATCAACATCCCTACATCCTCTTGCAGTTGATCTATAGTGAGATCTCTGTTTGTGAGTTGAGATTGTAGAGACGAGATCTGGGCTTCTTTCAATGCAGCGTCTTGTTGTAGAGAAACAATCTGAGCACTTTTTAGTTCTCCATCTTGTTCCAGTATCACCACACGCCTTTTCAAACTCTTAACGTATTCTTCTTCATCACTATCGCTTTCAAAGACTTGTCTTTTTTTGCTTGCATATCAAAACGCAGCTTCATCATGCTCAGAAGTATGTGCACCACTAGAACTTCCAGCTTCAAATTGAACACCACCACTAGAACTGCTTAGCCGTGAGGGGGTGGCTTCAAAATCAAAGTTAAAGTCATACAAGTCTATGTCATCCATGGCAGTTTTCTTTGATGCATCAATTGATGGTGGAACAGGTTGAGGATTAATTGTAGGAGTAGGCTCAGAGGCAGTCGAGGGCTCATAAATAGTGTTGTCTGGTGCAGAGTCGGTTCTTTGTTTCTTTGGTGTTGATTCTTCAGTAATATCATCTTTTCTTGAATATCAGCAGTGGAAATGAATGGAGGGTCTTCATCGCCACCCTGTAAACTTTGAATCAAAGCTGCAAGATTATCAGAGGTCATTGGCACTGGCTCACGAACAGTATCCTCTTCCTTATCAGATGTCACTATCTCTATTTCGCTTTCAGAATCAGTTTCTTAACTGGAATCTGATTCTGATTCAGTATCAACAACAAGAACTTCATCTTCATCATCACCTGCCTGTTGTACTTGCTGCATGAGTTGTACATCATGCTCTTCCGCTATTTGTGCATTAATTGGAGGCGGAACTGGCGCAACAGGGATGACTAGAGGAGCTGGTGCAACAGGAGCTCCTTGTACAACGTCAGTAAACCTCCCATGCTTCTCAAGAGCATATATTCCTTCAAAATTATAATGTTTGGCTCTTTTGTTTCTGCATGCATTCTCAAAGCATCCTGGCCCCATTGGCTTCAAATTGATGTAGTTTGGCCCCTTGACCAACGCTGGGTATTTCTCGTCAAGAATCATCTGCATAAACCTTGGGTATAACATGAATATCTTCTTCTTTGGATCATCCAACATCTTTTTCATGTTATCAAAGATGAAGGCCGATAAGTTGTAATCCCATTCATTCACAAGTGCTACAACTGCTGAAGTTTGCGTCTTGTTTAGTTGATCCCATCCACCCTTGTTTTCAGCAACACATTGGAGGAAAAAGTGAACTAACAGCCTCCAGTATGGTGGAAATGACTTCTTCAGCACAGTAGGATATCCTCCTTCATAGCTCATCCTTCTTAAGGCAACTTGAACTCTAGCTTGATCGTATAATGTAGGATGATGTGGCTGATCTCCCAGTCTTAACACTTCTCGAACCACTGCTTCAGATACGATAATCTTTGTCTTCTGCACAGTAGCTTCAATAGATCCTTCACCTTACCTGTTAATCTTTGCAGTATTCCAAAATGCGTTGATGCAGCTGCTGCAAATCACAGGATTTGTTCTTAAAGCATGCGTGAGAGGACATTTGTTTAGACCCCTGATTAGCGATCCAAACAACTCCGCTTGATCTACCGGAGGATCTGACAAAAAGCCTGCTTGATTATGGAATTCATTGATCTCTAATTGCCGTTGATTTCCTTCTTGCAACATTGCGCCTGCCATTTTCTGCACTTAAAAATTGTCGTTAGATTTTTTTGAAGGGTTACTTACATTTGAGTTAACGACGAGTCGACAAAATCAATACGTCGAAAACTTAAACATAAGCAACCTTTCACAGTAAGCAGTCCAAAAGCAGTCCAAAGGTCCATAAGAAAAAGGGTTCAAAACAGGTCAACAGTCAAAGGTCACAATAATGGGGTTCATTTCAGATGAACTTCTTCATCCGGAATGATATTCCGTCCGTAGTCATCCATAATGAGCCTCATTTGGTCCGGAATCATCCAGAATCATTCGGAATCATCCGTGATGATGATCTTCTTGTCCGTAATGATCCGGAATCATCTGTAATGCACTTTAATGATCCGGAATGATATACCTATGGTCCGTGATCTATCCGTAATCAGTCCGAAATGAAGCGAGTTGAGAGAGAATATTCAGTTGCGTCCGTGATGGTCCGGAATTGTGATACGGACTCTTGTCTGTTCCTCATTAAATACTCCGAAATGATTATGGGCCAGGCCCATTTCGGATGATCCGAAATGATGGGCCTATTCAGGATTGACCAAGTCAATTCCTGATGGGCCTCATTCAGAACAGTGGGCCATCCAGATTCAAATATTTTATCATTATTTTATTCAGCCTTTTCAAGATAGCAAAATACCCCCCTTCAAAATCAACGAAACACCCCACTGAGAAATCATTAAAAAATATTAAAATAATAATAATAACAAAAAAAATAGTATGCACAAAATACCAACATAGGGGTGATTTTGGGAAGACTGTCACGGGATCAACGTTCTCGAACTGATTAAGGGACACTTTTCAGCTCTTCGTTTACTTAGGCTGGTCCATGCAATTGTTGATATGTTTGTCCTCTTAAATCCACCGCTCAAACTTCAACTTTTTGCTTTGTGATACGCTTTTAGGTAGAATTATACTGTAACATCTGTGTGTCCCATTCCAAGGCATACCCCCGCGATCAAGGTAAGCACAACAGTTCATCGTAGCAGGTGAGTATACTGAGATCATCCTTAAATTTTTCAACGCCAGACTTCCTGGTGAACAGGTCAGTACTTCCGTACAGTAGAGAGACCAAGGAAGTTCTGACGAGGGCGAGACAGATACCTTAAACGGTATGAATTTGGCTATGATAGCTCACGAAATTCTCCTTTTTGTGAGATTTCTTCCTTTTTCAGGTTTTGGCCCTTTTTGTGGCTCTTTTAGCAAGATATCCTGACTGTGCCCAGGTCTGCATATAGTCTGGATGCAACAGAGGGACAGCCCTGATATCCCGGATGATTTATCAGTATAAAGACCTGAAACCTCAGATGCTGGCTATCTATCAATGCAGGATTTAAGACCATGAAATCATACACCGTTGGTCTGTTACCCACGAGATGTCCAGTCCATTATGTTTGTATCACTTTGCTTCTTTTGCTTTTCGAGAAGCAGACCTATCAACACATCGCAGTGGAGCCTAACCTGTTTAACATTGAAACCTTATGTGTGTTAATCAAGTTCTTTAACATGAAAGCTCATTTCATTTCCCAGCAACTTGTCTCCCCCTAAATTTGCCCAAAAGCAGAATACTTTATGCCCAAATTTACCAGATGGAACACATAAACACCCCTTATTATTATTTACAAGAGTTTTTTTTTAAATGCTCAGTCGGTGAAGCGAATCATTTCAAGAGGTCTACAAGCACATTGAACCTAGAGATGCTGACAGGTTTGGTAAAAAGATCCGCTGTGTTAGCATAAGTATGGATCTGTTCAAGTTTAATAAGACCTCCGTCAAAACAATCTCTTATGAAGTGAATTTTAATGTCAATGTGCTTGGTTTTAGAGTGAAAAACAGGGTTTTTAGTGATCTGGATGGCGGCATCGTTATCACAATAAATGGTTGTATCAAGATAAGTCAAACCGTAATCCTCCAGCTGATGTTGCATCCAAAGAACCTAGGAGCAGCATGCAGATGCTGCAATGTACTCCACTTCCGCTGTGGAGAGAGATAATGTCTGCTGCTTCTTGCATTGCCAAGAAATGAGTCTGTCTCCCAAGAAGTGGCATCCAGCTGATGTAGACTTCCTATCCCTGTCAGTTCCTTCAAAATTGCTATCTGAAAAGGCAAACAGATCAAAGTTCGAATATCTGGGATACCAGAGTCCGAGTTTAGGAGCTCCCTTCAAATATCTGAAAATTCTTTTAACAGCAGTTAGATGAGTGAGTTTAGGGTTAGCCTGATAACGAGCACACTAACACACGGCGTACAGAATGTCTGGCCGACTTGCAGTCAGATACATTAGTGAGCCGATCATCGAGCGATACAACGTCTGATTGACAGGACTTCCCTCTGGATCCTCAGTCAACAACGGCCACTCTGCAATTGGGGAGTCACTTGGCTTCGAGTCTGTCATGCTAAACTTTGCAAGAACATCAGTTACATATTTACTTTGGTGAATTAAGATTCCTTGATTGTTCTGACGGACTTGCAGGCCCAAAAACATCGTCATTTCTCCTAAAGAGCTCATCTCAAACTTTTTCTTCATGACTTCTTCAAATTCCTTGCAAAGTGCATCATTAGTTAATCCGAAGATGATGTCGTCAACGTATATTTGAACAAGGATAATGTCCTTGTCAACATGTTTGATGAACAATGTCTGATCGATCATCCCTCGGGTGTATCCATGAGCGAGCAAATGTTCTGTTAGGGTAGCATACCATGCACGAGGTGCTTGATGCAATCCATACAGTGCCTTGTCCAGCTTGTAAGCATACCCTTCCTTTTCTTGATCAATGAATCCCGACGGTTGAGTAACATAAATCTCTAACTTGACCTTCCCATAAAGAAATGTCGTGTTAACATCCATTTGATAGACAGTAAAGCCCATAAAGGATGCGTATGCCAAGAAGATACAGATGGCTTCTAGACGAGCGACTGGGGCATTCACTTCATCATAATCTAGGCCTTCAACTTGACTGAAACCTTGGACTACTAATCTGGCCTTATTTCTTACAATCACACCAGAATCATCTTGCTTGTTACGAAATACCCATCGTGTGCCAAGGGCTCGTTTTCCTTGGGGCAGCTTCTCAAGTTTCCATACTCCGAGCCGTTTAAAATGATTGAGCTCTTCATGCATTGCGTCAACCCATCCAGGTTCCTGCAAGGCAACATTAATATTTTTAGGCTCAATCTGTGATATGAAGCAAGAATACAAGCATGTGTTGATGTCTCCAGATTTGCTGCGGGTTTGAACGCCAGCAGATACTGGGCCGATGACATCTGTGATTGGGTGACTTTTCTGAACACGCTGTGGCATTGCTGTTGTAGGAGCTTGTAGATTAGATTGCAAATTTGAAAAACTTCTGGAAGCTATTCCAGATGGCTCCCCCTCACTTGGTGCAGTGGGGTTGATCACATGCGTATCTACAGTGCAATCAGACGGAATTGATTCTTGAAAAGAAGCTCCTTGAACATTTGATGGTCCAGCAGAGTCTTCAGTGTTGTTGGCTTCACCATTGGGGTTGTCTGTTGAAGGTACAGGAATCGACTCTTGAGTAGTTGAGGAATGACTTGGTGCTGCATTTTCTTTGGCAAATCCTGATGGATTCACAGTGAGTTTTCTGATTAAATTCTGCAATGGCACATTTTCATCTTCATCTTCAACGGGAATAGGCATATATTCTGTTGTATTTCCTGCAACAACAGCTTCATTAGACAAAATAGGAAAAGATTTGAACAAGGTGTAATAATCATATAGCCAATCAGAGCCAATGCGAGCATCTTTTGGATTTTCTTCCAGCCAATCTACATGATATGCTTCCACAACCTGCTTCTTGATCTTGTTGTACACACGATAAGAAGTATTTTTAGCATAACCAATGAAATAGCATGGATCTCCTCGAGCTTCAAATTTTCCTTTGGAATCCATGAGAAGAAGGACGCATGGGCAACCGAAAGTGCGAAAGTGTTGCACCGATGGTTTTTGACCTTCAACTATCTCATATGGAGTTTTCATGTGACGCTTGTTAATCAAGGCATGATTCTGAATGTAGCAATCTGTATTTATTGCTTCTGCCCAAAATATAAGTGGAAGCCCTGAATTTATCAGCATTGTGCGAGCAGCTTCAATGAGAGTACGATTGCGTCTTTCAGCAACCCCATTCTGTTGAGGAGATCTTGCTGTACTGTATTGATCATCAATTCCTTTAAGAGCACAAAATTCGTTCAGCTCAGCATTCTTGAATTCGGTCCCATTATCACAGCGAATAATCTTCACACGTTCATTTGACTGATTCTCCATGAGTATTACAAATTTCTTAATTAAACCAGTTGTCTCTCTTTTCTGCTCAAAGAAGAATACTCAAGTGAAACGTGAAAAATCATCTGTGATGACCAAGCAGTAAGCCTTTCCCCCGATGCTGAGTACATTGTCCGGACCAAATAAATCTATGCAGCAGTTCCAAGACCTTTGAAGTGGTGTGAACAGGTTTGGACTTATGAGGCCTATGATGCTGCTTTCCTCGAGCACATGCTTCACGTTTCTCTATCTACCTGAAATCCTTGATTGGCAAGTTCCTGACGAGACCTCCTTTTGCTAATCAATTCAAATTTTTCGTGTTCAGGTGACCCAACCGACGGTGCCACAACATAGCATCATGTTCAGCAATTTCTGAAAACAAACAAGTAACTTGATCAGTAGGAGCTTTATTCATATCAATAACATAGGCATTTCTTCTTCGTTCAGCTTCTATCAGAAACCAGTCTTCAGGTATGAGGATTCCTGGTTTCAAGATAACACATCCACTCTTAGTGAAGAGAACTTCCATTCCTTTGTCACACATCTGCGATACACTCAGCAGACTATGCTTAAGCTCAGGGACATAGTTAACATCTGAAAAGGTGAGGACCCCATTCTTGACAGTGCCTTTCATGGTGATTCTTCCTGATTCTCCTCCCGCGAAGTTGACACATCCACCGTCGAATATCTTGATATCATTCAACTGGGATATATCTCCCGTCATGTGTCTAGAACAGCCACTATCGATAAACCAGAGTCTAAAGATAGCCCTCCATAGTCGTTCCTGCACATAAAACGGAATAGTTAGAGACTGGAACCCAGGCCATAGATGACCTGAGTTTACCATCGCTATCTGTGTAGGTAACTTCACGAAAGAGCATATGGTTTTTATCTTTGTTTGTGACATTGGGCGGCGCGGTAGAAGTTGATGGTTGCAAACACGGAGACTGGGATCTAACAAGATTTTTTGGTCTCCAATCTTTGGTGTCTGAGACACTTCTGTTTGATGAAAAGGATTTTGTCTTTTCTTGAAACCTGTTTGTTTTAAAAAACTTTTGCTTTTCCTGTTTAGCAAGATTCCAGTCTCTGTCAGAAAGTCTTGCTTTGGGATGTCGATTTTTAATAAAACTTGAGTGCATGGCCTTCTGATGGTACATATTCCTAGAGTAGTAGGGATGATGAACAAAATTTCTTGCGATGTGTCCCGGAATTCCACAGTTAAAACAAGTCTGCCTTTTTGAGAAAAAGACATCTAGTTTGGCTTGCGTTATTCTTGAGAACTGATCACGTCTTTTCCATTCATTTGATACTGAGTGCTTTGGAGTGTGCTTGCTCTTGGAGGAACCCGCCTTACAGCTGTCAGCACAAGAGTAAGTATCCACAACCTTACCCTTGAGCTTAGGTTCAGTTTGCTTGAGATTTAAGTTTTCCCTATTTGCATTCTTCCTTTTCGGCTTTCCGTTTCTACATGACCGCTTTCTTTTAGGGGGAACAGATTCAGTTGACTCAGTTCAGTTAAGGTCACTTTTGGGATCACTAGATGAGCTGTCTGTAGAAGTGACTTTCACATCTTCCTTTTCTTTAGAGACCATATCCTTAGGAGAATCTGTAGAGAAGGTTTCCATAATAATTTCTTCTACAGTTTCATCATCTGATTCAACTGTGGAATTGATTTCTATGTATTCCTTCTCCATAGTTTCCATGAGTTTCTATAGAATTGGACTCTATGGATGTCTCTTCTTCAGTCAGATCAGCTTCTGAGTTCTCGACATTGGATGATTCTGGTAACTCAGATGATGAGCAGTCTAAGACAGCTTGACTGTCTTCTTTCGCAATGCTACTAGAATCTGATTGATCATCACAATCGGAAATGCTCGAATATTTGAGCTCATTATCTGGGATCCCTGAATCCTCTGTTTGATTGCCAAGATTGTCAGATGATCCCTGCTCAACAGTAAATTCTTCATTATCACAATTAGTCACGTCAAAATCATCATTGCTGCAGGGAGCATCTGATGTGTTATTCAATGTTTCAGACATACAGGTGTAGTATTCCGAATTATCAGAATTGTTTTCTGAGTTATTCGAAACAGATGTCTCATATTCCTCAGATGACACATCAGGCTCTCCTGCCACATCATTCTCAATATTTACAACATTTCCAGCATTTTCAACACAGTCATTTTTATCACATGCATAATCTAAAATAATAGCACCAATTCATCAGTCTTAGTGGGAACACCCCAAGTCTCAGCAAACCAAGAAAAAACACAGTTCCAAGCATAAAGGCCATTTTTATCAGAAACAACATTATCAGCAGCACTTCGATGTGATTCATCATCCTCCTTAGACTTCTCTTTAGTTCTTACTGACTCTGCACACAAACTAGAACAGTTAGTATTTTCAACAGAATCATAATTTGAGGAACTTTCCTTCATCTCCTCTGCGGGTTTGTTAACTGGTTCTGTTTTTGTTTCAGTTTCGGCTTCTGCATTTATCACTGTTTCATCTATCTGATCAGACTTATTATCTACTGATTTATTTTGAACATTTTCATCTTTTACAAAACTCATTGGTTTTTTGAAATCAGCATGTGGATTCCTTTTAGACTTAGATGGATCATATTCAACATAATCACTAGGTTTGCCATACATCATAGTGTCATAATTTTCCATTTCCTGCTCAGTGATTGGCAATCTGGAATAATTATGATTGTATGGTGGCGGGACTTGTTTATACCCCAAACCCTTTCCCTTGTTTTCTTGATAAGCAAGTTGCACATTACACAGATTTTGAACTGTGGCACTGGAAGTATCAAACTTCTTGATGTTTAACTCGTTCTGTTTGTACTTTCCAGTGACGAGCTCTAGCCCACCCTTCACAGAGTCACATTCAAGAGTTTTGCCTGTGAGTCTATGTTTATAGTCATGAACCTAACATTGCTGTTGATTCACGTCTCTATGAAGTTGAGCTATGTCCTTTTTAAGTGCTTCAATATTTTCATAGAGAATTTTATTATTCTCTCGAAGACTGATGTACTTTCCCATCACAGTATTGTAATCGGTAATTAATGCTGAATTTTGAGATCTCAGCAAAGCAACTTTCTTCCTACAATGTTCAGTACATAAAAGGGAGTTTACCATCTCAGCGAGTGACTTTGGTTCCTCGGTCATCGCCATCAAGCACAGATGAACCTTGTCCACAGCAGTAGATTCAGACAGCTTCATAGATTCCACTTGAGCAACAACATCAGCCCAGTTGAAACCATTCTGCTCTTGAGCAATCAAAGCTCTTCCAGCCCCAGAATTACCCTGTCCACTAGAGGTAGCAGTTTCAGCAGGCGTGACGGGAACCATAGACCTTTCCTTGTTCCTTGCTGTAGCTGCCTGAGTAGCTTCATACCCTGTAAGAACCTTCTTGCAATCCCTAGCAAAATGCTCTGGCTCATAGCACCTGTAGCACCTCAGCCTGTTTTTCAGAAATCCTGGACTAGCAGACATAGGACGACGTCCATATCTTTTTGCAAACTAATCAGCTTTAAAGGCAGACATAGCCATGTTCCAAGCCACATCCAGCTCATCCAAGTCCTCTTCCACGACTTGATTCACTTCTGGTGTTATTTCTGTTGAAGATATGAGTTCTCCTGCCAAGAAGGCATTGAAACTGTTGATCATAGAGGCTGCATGAGCAAGTTTTTCTTCATTCTGTTTGGTTAAGAAACCCATGTGATCCACTGACGGGGTGTTCTGAGGAGCAGACTGAGTGTTTGAACTGAAAGCAGCATTTGTATGTTGTGGCTGAGGCTGAGATTGAGATTGTGGCTGGGTGTTTGTGGTGTTAACAGCAGGTGCTTGAGAGGTAGGAGCAGCCATCCCATACACATAGTTTGGCTTTGGTGAAGCAATGGGACTGAAGACAATGTTTGGGTTGTGATTCATAACTCCATGAATAGGACTGAAAACCAGATTTGGATGAGCTTGAGACATCAGTGCAGCATTGTTTGGACTAGTTACTCCAGCAGCCATCAGAGAGTTCTTGTGATTGATTTCTCTTTGCTGATAATCAATCTTCGCAAGATTTAATAGTGGCAATCAGATCTGTTAGTGTCATTTTATTCAGATCCTTGGTACGCTTGATCATAGAAACCTCGGCATCCCATCCTTTTTTTAGGTAGAGAGTTAAGCAATTGACGATTCATTCCACTGTTTGAGATGTTGATTCCAGCACTCACCATTTGAGATACAAGTTTAACAAACCTTCTGATCTGATTTTCAACCGTTTCTCCATATATATGATTGAAGGAACTGAACTGCTGATTCATCATGTTAACCCTACTAGCCATCATATCAGCATTTCCTTCAAACAGATGTGTTAGTTGATCCCAGATTTCTTTAGCACTTTTGCAGTTTCTGACTCCAATCGAAATGTCTGGGCCAAGTGCCATTGATAGAGTTCCATAAGCAGCTTCATCATCTGCAACGACCTTTCTGTCATCATCAGTGTAAATGTTTTCGGGCTTCGGAATTTGAGTTTGAGGTTCATCTTCAGTAGCGTACATGATAGTACGTGGCCCATTCTTGATGCTTCTCCAAACATGAGGCTCTTTTGCCTTTTAGTATTGTTCAAAATGAAATTTCCACTCGTAGTAGTCATCACCGTACAAGAACCTTGGAACTTTGGTGGATGTGACAATAACTTGGTCAAGTTCTTGATGGAAGGCTAAAGACTGAGTCTGAATTGCAGCAAGAGCGGCATTAGCGAGATCGGCTGCAGTCACAACACCGTTCATAACACCGGATTGGTTCAACATGATTGAAATGTGGTCCGAAATCTAAGGTCCGAAATGATCACTAATCTGAAATGAAACAAGTTTGAAGTGAACAGTGGTCCGAAATGACTTTAATCCGAAATGAGTTCTAATCCATGATGATGAGTCCGACATGAGACAAGCGATCTTCAAACAGTGAGATCCGTAATCACTAACTTCTATCTGTAATCTGATGATTGTGATTCAAAATCTGATGATCTTAATCTGAAATCTGATGACGTTTGTCCGTAATCTGATGATCTTATTCTTAATCTGATGATTGCGGTCCGTAATCTGATAATTGTAATCCGAAATCTAATGATGTGATCCGTAATCTGATGAAGACGATCCGAAATCTGATGATTATGATCCGGAATCAAGCAAAGTTCAAGTCCGTGATGATTAATGACAATCCGAAATGGTCTGAAATCTTCTGAAGACAGTCCGAGATCAGTAGAAACAATCTAAAATGCAGCAGAAACTCCAGAAACCAGAACAGTAGCAAAACCAGAATAGTATCAGCGAAAAAACCCAACGCGATATCAGATCCGAGCCTGGAAATCAGGTTCAACAGGCTCTGATACCAATTGTAAGTCCCGAAACCGAGATCATAATGATATCGCACAACTCGTAAGGTGGCGGAATCACACAAACAAGTTGTAAAAGAAATAAAAGATGAAGAAGAAGGATGATTGATATTCAAATGATTCACAAATCTTGCATACAAGTGTTTGTCTAATACAAGATTCTCCAAAACCACCAACCATGCACCTATTACATCACTTTCTATTTATAGAAGGAGATTAGGGAGTGTGCTCCCTAAACCCTAAGCCCATGACTACACAAATAGGCCCAAAACCCATAATTAACCCATTACTCCTACTAATCCACTACCTAACTTATCCATAAACCTTAAAGGGCCTAACAGATAGATCGAGCATCCACAACCGGGAACACCACTAAACTAAGACACCAGAACAGTATCACATGCCTCAATATCTTAAGGTGCTTTTATAGCCTGCTTCCATGTGCCCGCAATAGAAAACTTCCTTGGAATAAAAAAATTCACATTTTGGAACGGTGGTGCATACTCCATATTACTTTCCTCCAAAAGCCATTATAATCAGTTTTAAACCTCCACCACCACTTGACCAACATCGTTAGATTTGCCTCCCGAAGCGAATGAATACCCAACCCACCTCTATCTTTTGGTACCAAAACATTATGCCAAGCCAATTGATGGGGTCTAGAATGATCTGAATTGGTTCCCATAAAAAATATCTTTGAGTTTGCTCCAATTGGGCAATAAACTTTTGAGGGGCCTGATAAAGAGAAAGTAATACGCTGGAAGGGAAATTAGCACGATTTAAGTATAGTGATTTTTCCACCAAACGACAATGTATTTGCTTTCCATACCAACAACCTCCTCCTTCCAGTAGACAATACATTAACAATGACAAAAAACAATGAGTACCAATGCAACAATGAAAAACTTGGGAAAAAAACCCTAAGAATGAATATAAACTGTGACAACTGTGGCAAAACCAGGTAAACCCTAATTGATACGTACGACTTACACGATTAACGAAACCATACTAATCATGGAGAGAACATGGAGAATGTGGCTGCAAGAAATTAGGAAACCACCCAAAATAAGGTGAGAGACTGATAAACCTCCCTGAACCTCCACTTTTTCAGTTATTTTATAGAGTTTATACGGCTATGATTTAATCCTGAGGAGATTTGACGGTCATGATTAACTCTGTGAGCGGTTGGCTTTCACGCTGTCTATAGAATATATAATAAGCTTATCATGTTTTAAATACACTTTAAGTTGACGAAAATCTAAATATTATTGACTTAAAATATGAATTTTACGGATGCTACATGAAGCTTTCGTCCCGAAACATTTTTCGGCAACTACTTAGACGTTAGCACGGCAACATCGATTGGTCACTGGCATGGGCGGACCTACCCACAACCGTGGGTGGGCGGAGGCACCCCTTGAAAAAAATAGTGCTAATTTTCGTCGAAAATGCCGACCGCACCCCTCGGATTTTCAAACGCACCCATTGGAAATTTTCAACCACACCCCTTAGAAAAAAATCTTATGAATTTAGACAAAAAAGGAGTAAATTGCGAAAATTGTCCCTGAGGTTTGGGCCTGTTTGCCAATTTCATCCAAAACAAGTTTTTAATTATCACCATCGTCATCGTCATTGGGTTGTATCTCGGAACCTTCCAAATATGTTCAACCAAATCCGCTCGAAGGTTGTGATGCGTCTGTTTATTCTGGATTTCAAATCTGTTTAATCTTCTCGCATCGTCACTAACGTCTTCGTCGTATGAGGATGACAAAAAAATTTCTCATACGAATCTGACGAACTTGAAGATTGCATTTTTCTTTTGAAATTTCAGATGGTGTAGAGAATTTGATGTTAAATGGTTTGTGGAAAATGATTTTTCAGTTGGTTTAATATTGTGTGTGTGTGTGTGTGTGTGTGTGTATATATATAGGGTCAAGATTTAGAGAAAACGGTAGAAAGTGTGAGAACGGTGAGAACGCTTATTGATCGTCCGATCAAAACAATCTATGGACTAGATTGGCGCGGTGGCATTTTCGTAAATAACATCAATTTTATTACTTGGACGCGCTTCCTTAAGGGTAAAAAAGGTAAACCACCATTTATTGCATAAAACGCCATTGAAAATAAAACGCCAATTTTATCACTGCGTACTTTTTTCTGGGTTTTTATTTAAGCTCTCTGGCTACAAAAACGCCACAAAATATGAAACGCCATAATATATAACGCCAAACCTTACATCTGAATAAATGTTAATTAGATTTTTGTTATAAAAAAATATCTCGCCTAAACTACGCGCCAAAAAAATTCTATAAATAGAAACGTCTCACCACCTTCCGTTTATCACATCCAAAAAAACACACAAAAAACACAGTGGTTGCTAAAAAAAATACAACTCAATGTAAAACGTCAAAAAATATAACGATGGCAAACATCTTTTCTTTGATACTCAGTAATGTTCTGCATGAAGTTTCGCTGAATGATTTGTTACGTGAGTGTAGTAAGATTTTGCTGCATGAGATGGACAAAATTGAAAAAAGAGGGACTGATGACACCCATATTTCTTTATGTCATCTTTGTTCTTGAAGAAGGTTTGGATGATAAGAAGAGACCTATACCAGTGTAAATGCTACTTTGGCCTCGATGATTATAATGAAGACGACGGGCAGATAGCATCAACCCAAAAAAGGTTGATCTATATCTCCAACATCCACACAGACACTTCAACACATGAACAATGAAAATAAACGCCAAACCCAAAACGCCATTTATTTGTCACAGTTCTTGTAGTTTCAAAAGAAAAAAGAGACTGATGACACTGAAGATTTAAATCATAAATAGCTTCTACTTTGTTTTTTTTTTAATTTTAATTTTCTTTATCTGTTGTTTGTTTTGTAATTTCAGTTAATAAACAACAAAAGTATTTTAATACTATAATGAAAAATATAATAAAATGCCAAAATGAGCAAATGCTTGTAAAACGCCATCATGCCATATAAACGCCCCCAAAAAACAAACAAACTATAATAAAATTACTTATAACAACTACTATTATAAAAAAAAGCGTGAAACAATGTGAAAAGAATATAAAACAAAAAAAGTTCAATCGTTATCTAACCGCCATTGGAAAACAAACCACCATAATTACAGCCGTCAAAGATTTGACAAGTTACACTATAAAAACAGTTGAGTCTGAAAACAAGACACGGTAAAATGCAAAAAACTGTAAAATGAAACATAATTACTAACATTTATTATATTAAAAGCAAAATTCTTGGGGAATTAAATTTATTTATCTTTTTCAAAACGCCATAATTACCTGTCATGCGCGGGAAAAAAAACTCAATATAAAAGAAGACCATGAGAACACAAACTCAAACACACCAAAAAATTTGACTAAAACGCCATATATTGTCCAAAACGCCAAAACCTTTAAAAATGGCTAAGGTTATTGCATGGAGGTTTGAAAGGAAAGAGAAATGATTCATCATAAAGTTCTCTGATAGGAGAAGGGTAAAGGTAAGGACAATCAAAGCCATGCTTGGAATGAATGAAAAGGTTCAGAAGGATATCCTGGCCATTGGGGTTCCAATGGACAACGATTGTGAAAGAACCAGAACTGTAATAAAAAGACTGAAGAGAAAATTTACAGCATAAGATGATGAAGATGATGATGATGATGATATTGACGATACTCCTATACCAAAACTTAGCAGTTGGGTGATGCATGAGGAAGAAGGAACGCTTGAAGTGACTTAAAAAAACGGGGTGCAATATTCAAGGCCAATGGAAGAAATGTTGAAGACAGGGTTGCTATCTATCATTGAACAACTCTGTGATTTAGCACCTTCAAACGATCCAAAATCCAAGGATGCAATGATATTCAAGAATAGGCTGCAGCAAAGAAGAAATGAGCTAATGGCGTTATACGCGAATATGAAATTTGATGATGAAGAATCTGAAGAAAGTGAAGAACAAAGCGATGGATACATCTCTGATGTAATCCCACCTACGGAAGACTATTAGTTTATTTTGATTTCGTATTATCGTAATTTTATAAAGTATTAATCTATGGTAATCAATTATTAACAAAAAGATACAAAACGCCAAAAAATGACATGGAAAAAGCCATAACGCCAAAAAAATTAACTATGTGACACAAAAAGAATTAATTCAACGAGAAGAAATCTGAGAAAAATAGTAAAACGCCAAATAATTAATAATTCTAGATAACGCCAAAATTATCTTGCACGCAAAAAATAAAGCAGCATATCAAACGCAAAAATAGGGAAAGGAGAAGAATACTAAAAAGACAAAAAAAAAAACCCTCGGACCCTGATCATGCCCCGCGCCACATGTTGGGCCAGGATGCGTTCTCACCGTTCTCACACTTTTTGCCGTTTTCTCCTGAATCCGTCTCTACATATATATATATATACTTTTTATTTTTTAGAAGATTTTTTTATTAAAAGTATTTTTAAATTCAAATTGGATGTATGAGATTAAAAGTAACAAAAATGAATGGATGAGATTAAAAGTAACAAAAATGAATATTGAATACATTTTGTCTTATCATGTCTTTAATATTTTAATCCAAAAGAGCAGTTTAGTAAAATTACACTTTTTTGTCTTTTTATCTTTCTTATTTTTATTACTTTTTTGTTTTATTATATTACTTTTTATTTTTAAAAAGATTTTTTTATTAAAAGCATTTTTAAATTCAAATTTTTTTAACATGACAAATATTTTTGCGTGCCGGGTTTTTGCACGTCGGGTTTTTTCAAGCGTCGTTTTTACGCCGTACTTTTTCAAGCGTCATTTTTTAACGATCCGTTTTTACGCGCCATTTTTTCAAGCGTCGTTTTTTTAACGCGCCATTTTTACACGTTTTTTTAACGCGGGGTTTTTTACACTTTTTACGTTTTACGTAAAACTTTTTACGTTTTAAGTTTTATTTTAAAATTTTTACGTTTTTACGTTTTACCTAAAACTTTTAACGTTTTACGTTTTATGTTTTACGTAAAACTTTTTACGCTTTATGTTTTACGTAAAACTTTTTACGTTTTACGTTTTTATGTTTTACGTTAAAAAGTTTACGGTTTAACTTTTTTTTTACAAAAACTTTTTTACGCAAAAACGAACGCACCCCAGAAATCGCAAATTCGGGAGGTGTCTCAGATATATTGTTATCATCATCGACTAAGGGGGAAAAATAAAAAACCAACAACATCAAAACAAAGTGTATCTCGAAAAAAAAACGCGGTTTCGCTCAGATTATCCGATAATCAAAAGGCTGCAAAAGTGGGGTTGCAGGTTCAAAAAACCTACCCTCCGCCGTCCTTGCCGCGCCATCGTCATCTAAATCTACGTTTTTTTCATCATCGCCGCCCAATCGACCATATCAAAACCCACAGATTCAAAAGAACACACATCAAAAGCCCCAACATACCAAATCAAAACAAATCAAAACAGAGGTTAAAGAACACATATCAAAACCCCCAGCATAGCCAAAACCCATCAGATTAAAGACACACAGAAATAAAAACCCAAACATACCAAAATACCATCTGTATCATCATCATCATCATTCAAGAACACATATTGCCGCCCTTCACCCACCGTTGATATAACAACCCTAAAGAAAACCGAAACCCTCGAATTATTTTTGACACCCTAATATATTTTAAATTATCCCAATATGTCTTAAAATACACCCCATACGTGAAAACGGACCCCGAATACCTTAAATATTATTAAAATTAATTAAAAATGGAAATTTTGGGGCTGTCGAGGGGCGCGTAAGCCACCCCTTAAGCTTACGCGGGCCACGACTGAGTGAAGGCTGGCGAAACCCTGGGCTGCCACATGGCCCAACACCCATCGACCCTATGTGCATGACCCGGATCAGCTACAGCCCTAGCCACCTACTAGGCGGGCCGCGTAGGCCCTGGTCTTGTTTTACACGGGCCGTGAGAAAAGCCAAATCAGGCCCTATAAATTGCAACGAAGGGCCTTCAGTCGAAATTCATTCATTCACTCGATCTCTCTCTCAATTTCTTAATAGTAGAAGTTATACTCGGGTCTAATACCCCCGTAAATAACGAAGTTCTGCTCCGTAGTAAGTATCATAACCCCTGGATACGTATTAGATACTCTGCTCGATTGATCTAGGGTTCCGTAACGGCTGTCATGGTTCTACTCGACGTATTCGTTGGAATGCCGTCTCGGGGAGGGTATTACCAATGTTAAAATAGGTTATTATACTAACACGTGTGCATTTGTGTAAATTATAGATTGTCACCAGGAAACCCTAAAGGATAATGTAAGACAGCAATGTGAGTAATCTCCTTTTTGCAAATTGTTTTTACAAAACCTCACTTAGTTAATTATATATTAAACAGTTATTGAGTATTTGTAAGGATACAATTATCGTCGGTATGTTGGGGTTTTGTATACAAAATTTGTTACTGCCTTGCGAGGGGTAACATTTTCACAAGTCGGGTCTGACAGTACCATGGGTGGTAATTGATATGACTTGGAAACAAATATAATTGCGAGACCGCCCTCAATACTGTACAATGATTTTTATTAAAACTTGATTAAACTGGGATTCACTCACCAGTATTTCCCTCTGACAAGATGTTTTTAAACGCGTTTCAGGTAACAAAATGTGAAAGCCAAATAGAAGCCAGCTGGACAGCACTGAAGGCTTGGAAAAGTGGCAATAAAGTTACCTAAAATAAATAGATGTTTTTTATTAAATGAAAAATAGGATTTATTCCTATGAAAATGCATGTACTGAAAACTTGGGTTTTACCCCATGTGTTTAATATTTTGAAAGTGTGGTATTTTACTCTGATCAAATATTTCCTAATTACGGTCCTGATGAAAAATTCCGCTGCCAAAATTAGACAATACCAGATACCACCAAAACTGGCTCGCGATCGCCGGTTCCTGTATTTGCATAGGGATCGGGGGTTGTGACAGAAGGTGGTATCAGAGCTAAGCCACTGATTCAGCCACAGAAGTGTTCTGCTGACACCAAAATTCAAAGTGTTAGGAAATAAATTACAGAACTACGTGCATAATTGTATTTTATTGTTATGTGTTATTTGACTATTTCTTAGTTTACAGTATGAGCGACCTAGGACCATCTGACGCATACCGTCAATTGTCTGGTTCGCCTAGAAGTGAAGGTGCCTCTTATCAACCTGCCCTCTCAGGGTACTCTGCTGATACGGAAGAAGGAATATTCGTGTTTAAGGCTCAGTCTGAAGATCCATTACCTCAGAAAAAGAGAGGATGGTTCAGTCGAGGGGCACATGAGCGTAGAAAGCGTATGAAAAAGTTACAAGACCAGAGAGCACTAGCAGCAGCCAAAAGAGAAACCGATGCCTATGCCCAGGAAATGATTAATAGGGGTATAGCCAACATCCACATCCTAGCAACCACTGCAGCTGACCCTAACCTGGAACAAATGATAGCACCCCAACCACAACCACCAATTCCTGACCAACCAATGGAGATAGAAAACCCTGAAAATCAAGTAGAAATGCATGATTTTAATACAGAGGAAATACCTAGGGTACCCGCACCAAATCCCTTAGACCCAAATTACGACCCATGGTGGGATGACAATAGGGACTATGTGCAACGTTACCCGATACACGAAGACATGCCCATGCCGAACCTAGGAGCCTACCCAGGGTTGGACCCTCTAGATCCCTATTATGATAATGATGTATTCATTAGGGAGATTCTAGAAAATCCTTACCCATACCAGGCCCCTATACCTCCGTACCAGGATCCCGCACCCCAAATTCCAAACCCAGTCCTAGAAGCTGCACCCCCAATGAGTGCAGACAACGTACAAGAACCAAGGACATTTGGTGAGGAAATTTTAGAGAGTAGTGAAAGAATGAGACAGGTGGGAGAGCGACTCGTCTAGAAGTACGACGAGCGCAATATGGATTTCTGGATGAATTCATATCCATGAATGTGATGGTGGAGACGGTAGTAATAATAATAATATTAATAATAAAATAATATAATATGTGTGTATGTGTATGAAAAAAAAACTATGGATGCCTATTACTAGTAGTGTAACTTTAAATTTCAGTCGGTATTGTAATTTTTAATTTCAGTACTGGTGTGTAATAGATGCATATTATATGAATAGAGTAAAGTCGCAATGATCGACGTTTTTGACCAAAGTACGTGTCATGTGATTAACTATATTAGATATTATTTTGTGATTATTAATGCGTGGTAAATGTCTAAAATTCAGATGGACAACGAAGTGAACCAGGAAAACCAGAGTGATAACCACTTGAATAACGATAATCTGAATAATGAGAATCCGAACAACAATAACCATGGAAACCAAGTGGATAATAGTGCCATCCAACACATCGTGGCACAAGGAATCATAGATGCAATGCCATTCATTATTCAAACTGTTAAGGACGCGGATAATAAAAGTAAGCATAGCAGTAAGCGACCAACTGAACCAGAACACAGCATAAACAATGGACCCGTACTTCAAGTGCCCATTCCCAAAAGAAGAAGAACCATGCCTTATGGTTGTTCTTACAAAGAATTCTGGTCCTGCAAACCAATAGAATTCTCGGGCAATGAAGGACCCATTGCAGCTCTACGCTGGATAGAAAAGACCGAGGTTGTTTTAAAGATAAGCAAGTGTGCTGAAGAAGACAAGATAATGTTTGCTTCTAATCTATTTAAGAACTCAGCCTTAGAATGGTGGAACACTATCCTCCAGTCAAGAGGAAGTGATAGGGTTTACAACATGGAATGGGAGGAATTTAAAAATATGATAGAAAGGAAATTTTGCCCTCCCAATGAAAAGGAACAGATAGCGAATAAGTTTCTTAACCTTAGAATGATCGGGGTAGTTAGTAAAGGTTATACTACCACATTCTTTGAATATGCTAGAATAGTACCAACCCTTGCATCACCTGAACTGGTACTAATCTCCCGTTACATCTGGGGATTAATTGGAGAAATTAGGCATGTAGTCAAGGCAGCTAGACCCCAAACCATAGAAGAAGCGGTAGAACTAGCAAATACCTTGACAGATGAATTAATCCGTACTAGAGAAGAAGACCAGAGGAGAAACCTAGCTCAAAGACTTACCCAAGAATTCCGTTCTAGGAATGCCAACCGTAGGAATGTAGGTTCTACCTCTGCACCATACTGCAAAGCCTGCAAGAAGAAGCATTCGAGAAAATACTCCATTTACTGCAATTTCTGCAAGGCCCCAGGACACAAGGAAGAAGATTACAGGAGAAAATCCAGTAATAGATTGTGCTTCAACTGTGGAGAAAGAGGTCACATCAAGCCCAACTGTCAGAAACTGGTTCCAGCCATGGGCAATAAGACTACCAAAAATGCTAGAGCATTTGTTTTGATAGCTGATGAAGCCAAGATGATTCCAGATGTCATAACCGGTACGTTTTTAGTTAATGATGTTCTTGCTAAAGTATTATTTGACTCTGGTGCGAACCAAGTTTTATTAATACTTCATTTTGCAAACTTCTTAATCAACCATTAACTAAACTCTCACAAGAATGTCTAGTCGAGACAGCGAATGGAGAAACGGTTAGGATTTCTGAAATCTTGCAGGGAGCAAGAATAGAATTTTTAAATCAAAAGTTTATGGAAAACCTTTATCCCATGAATCTGGCAGGATTTGATGTCGTATTAGGAATGGATTGGTTAATAGCCAATAAAGCTAATATTTTATGTGATCAAAAGTCAATTCAAGTAAATTCACCAAGAGGTGAAAAGATCACAATTAAAGGTGATAAACCATCTAAATCCACTAAATTCATCTCTGTGATGAAAACTACAAGTTATATAAGAAAATGATCAATAGTGTATTTGATTTCCATAATCACTAACACTAAAGGAAAAGAACTAAAGGACATCCCAGTAGTGTCTCAGTTTTTAGATGTATTCCCAGAAGAATTATCAGGACTTACCACCGGACAGAGAAGTTGAATTCAGAATCCATCTACTGCCAGGAACAACACCAATTGCCAAAGCACCCTACCGTTTGGCACCAGCCGAAATGCAGGAACTGAAGAAACAGTTAGATGAATTATTAGAGAAGGGATTCATACAGCCAAGCTTGTCGCCGTGGGGAGCACCAATTTTATTCGTTAAAAAGAAGGACGGATCAATGCGTATGTGCATTGACTACCATGAATTGAACAAGGTCACGATTAAGAATCGGTACCCATTACCGAGAATCGATGATCTGTTCGATCAATTGCAGGGAGCTCGATTTTTTTCAAAAATCGATCTAAGATCAGGATATCATCAATTAAAGGTACAGGAAGAGGACATTCCTAAAACCGCATTTAGAACAAGGTATGGTCATTATGAATTTACTGTCATGCCATTTGGTTTAACCAATGCCCTAGCTGCATTTATGGATATGATGAACCGAATATGTAAGCCATATTTGGATAAATTCATAATTGTCTTTATAGATGATATTCTCATTTACTCTAAAAGTAAAGAAGATCATGCAAAACATTTGCACGCACTTCTAAGTTTACTAAGAAAGGAAAAGCTTTATGCTAAATTTTCGAAATGCGAGTTTTGGCTAGAACAGTTACAGTTTCTTGGACACTTAGTCAACCATGAAGGAATTCATGTGGATCCCACAAAGATCGAGGCGATTACCAAGTGAAAAACCCCTGAATCACCAACCAAGGTTAGAAGTTTCTTAGGATTGGCCGGTTATTATAGAAGGTTTATTCGAGATTTTTCTAGAATAGCCATTCCTTTAACAAAGTTAACCTGTAAATCCATTAAGTTTGAATGGGGACCAAAACAAGAAGAAGCATTTAGAATCCTTAAGCAAAGATTAACCCACGCACCCATACTAGCATTACCAGAGAGAACCGAAGACTTTGTAGTCTATTGTGATGCATCTAAGTTAGGTTATGGATGTGTGTTAATGCATCGTAAAAAGGTGATAGCTTACGCATCTAGACAACTTAAGAATCATGAAGAAAATTATTTAACCCATGATTTGGAATTAGGAGCTATAATTTTTGCCCTTAAGATTTGGAGACATTACCTTTATGGTAGTAAGTTTATCATATTCACTGATCATAAAAGTTTAAGATATGTTTTCGGGCAAAAAGAGTTAAATATGAGACAGATACGCTGGATGGAAATACTTAGTGATTATGATTGTGATATACAGTATCATGCAGGAAAAGCAAATATAGTTGCTGATGCTTTAAGCCGAAAGTATCATGAAAAGCCAAAAAGGGTACGTTCTCTTAAATTAAATCTACAAATAGATTTAAATGATCAAATTAGGAAAGCACAAGAATCAGTAATCATAGACGATACTGAAAAATTAAAAGGAATGATTAAGGAACTAGAACAAGGAACAGATGGAATTTGGAGATTTCATAAAAAGAGAATGTGGATACCTAAATTAGGGAACCTGTGCCATCGTATATTAGAAGAAGCCCATAAGTCCAAATATACGATGCATCCAGGAAGTGATAAAATGTATCAGGATTTAAGAAAGAATTTTTGGTGGATAGGAATGAAAAATGATATAGCAGCCTACGTTTCTAAATGTTTAACTTGTTCATAAATTAAAGCTGAACACCAGAAACCCTCAGGTTTGTTACAACAGTTAGAAATGCCAGTATGGAAATGGGAATTGATAACAATGGATTTTGTTACCAAATTACCCAAAACAAGGAAAGGTAATGATACAATCTGGGTAATTGTAGATAGGCTAACCAAGTCAGCTCATTTTCTACCATTGAAGGAAACTTTCAATATGGAACAATTAGCTAAGCTGTATGTAAATGAAATAGTTTCATTACATGGAATACCTTTATCAATTGTTTCTGACAGAGATAGCCATTTTACCTCTTATTTTTGGACAAGTTTCCAAAAGGCCATGGGAACCAAACTAAATCTAAGCACAGCATATCACCCTCAAACGGACGGACAAAGCGAAAGGACAATTCAGACAATGGAAGATATGCTTAGAGCTTGTGTAATTTATTTCGGAGGTAATTGGGACGATCATTTACCTTTAATAGAATTTACTTATAATAACAGTTATCACACAAGTATCAATGCTGCACCATTCGAAGCACTTTATGGACGAAAGTGCTGAACCCCAGTGTGTTGGGCAGAAATTGGGGAAAAGCAACTATCCGGGCCTGAGATAGTACAGGAAACAACCGATAAGATCATTCAAGTCAAGGAACGACTGAAAGCAGCATGTGATTGACAGAAGAGCTATGCTGATAACCGACGCAAACCGTTGGAATTTCAAATAGGAGATAAAGTATTGTTAAAGGTCTCTCCTTGGAAAGGAATGGTAAGATTCATCAAAAGAGGAAAGCTAAGTCCCAGGCAATGTTGTAGAAGGCGCTAGGCGCTAGTCGGGCGGTGAGGTACAACCTAGGGATTAATCGGGATTAATCGGAATGGGATTTTTATATGTATTTTTTCAAAATTATATATATATACCCAATAATATAAAAATAATACTTCAAAATTCACATAAATACTTCAAAATTCACATAAAAATTCAAAAATTAACCAACTTTTGACCAACTTTGACCGATTAATCCCGACTAGGACCGATTAATCCCGACCAGGACCGATTAATCCCGACCAGGACTGATTTTTACCAAAAAAACCATGGTCCGATTAGTCCGATTAGTCCGACTTTTGACCGACTAGGACCGACTTTTGACCGACTAGGACCGATTTTGACCTAGACCGATTAATTGACCGATTTGCTTAAAATTAGGCGATTAGCTACCGCCTAGCGCCTAGGCGGCGATTAATCGGCCGCCTAGGCCGATTTCTGCAACAGTGGTCCCAGGTATGTTGGACCTTTTGAGATTATTAGAAGAATAGGACCTGTAGCCTATCAGCTACAACTGCTAGAGGAAATGGCAGGAATACATGATGTATTTCATGTATCAAATCTCAAGAAATGCTTAGCCGATGAATCACTGATGGTACCTCTTAAGGATATAGAAGTAAATGAACAACTTAAGTTTGTAGAGAAGCCTCTACAGATTGAAGACAGGAAAGTCAAGAACCTTAAGCACAAGAGATTAGTTCTGGTCAAGGTGAAGTGGGACTCCAAAAGAGGACCTGAGTACACATGGGAGCTTGAATCGGAAATGCGAAGAAAATATCCACACCTGTTCCAGTAGACCTCGAGGACGAGCTCTAAAATAAGGTGGGGAGGATATAACAACCCTAAAGAAAACCGACACCCTCGAATTATTTTTGACACCCTAATATATTTTAAATTATCCCAATATGTCTTAAAATACACCCCATACGTGAAAACGAACCCCGAATACCTTAAATATTATTAAAATTAATTAAAAATGGAAATTTTGGGGCTGTCGCGGGGCGCGTAAGCCACCCCTTAAGCTTACGCGGGCCGCGACCGAGTGAAGGCTGGCGAAACCCTGGGCTGCCACATGGCCCAACACCCGTCGACCCTTTGTGCATGACTCGGATCAGCTACAGCCCTAGCCACCTACTAGGCGGGCCGCGTAGGCCCTGGTCTTGTTTTACGCGGGCCGCGAGAAAAGCTAAATCAGGCCCTATAAATTGCAACGAAGGGCCTTCAGTCGAAATTCGTTCATTCACTGGATCTCTCTCTCAATTTCTTAATAGTACAAGTTATACTCGGGTCTAATACCCCCGTAAATAACGAAGTTCTGCTCCGTTGTAAGTATCATAACCCCTGGATACGTATTAGATACTCTGCCCGATTGATCTAGGGTTCTGTAACGGCTGTCGTGGTTCTGCCCGACGTAGTCGTTGGAATGCCGTCTTGGGGCGGGTATTACTAATGTTAAAATGGGTTATTATACTAACACGTGTTCATTTGTGTAAATTATAGATTGTCACCAGGAAACCCTAAAGGATACTCTAAGACAGCAATGTGAGTAATCTCCTTTTTGCAAATTGTTTTTACAAAACCTCACTTAATTAATTATATATTAAACAGTTATTGAGTATTTGTAAGGATACAATTATCGTCGGTATGTTAGGGTTTTGTATACAAAATTTGTTACTGCCTTGTGAGGGGTAACATTTCCACAAGTCGGGTCTGACAGTACCATGGGTGGTAATTGATATGACTTGGAAACAAATGTAATTGTGAGACCGCCCTCAATACTGTACAATGATTTTTATTAAAACTTGATTCAACTGGGATTCACTCACCAGTATTTCCCACTGGCAAAATGCTTTTAAACGCGTTTCAGGTAACAAAATATGAAAGCCAAATAGAAGCCAGCTGGACAGCACTGAAGGCTTGGAAAAGTGGCAATAAAGTTACCTAAAAATAAATACATGTTTTTATTAAATGAAAAATAGGATTTATTCCTATGAAAATGCGTGTACTGAAAACTTGGGTTTTACCCCATGTGTTTAATATTATGAAAGTGTGGTATTTTACTCTGACCAAATATTTCCTAACTACGGTCCTGATGAAAAATTCTGCTGCCAAAATTAGACAATACCAGATACCGACAAAACTGTAACACCCCGTGTTTTCGAAAGTCAAAGTCAAAGTCAAGATTAAAGTCAACGATCGATCGCACGACTTGACTTGTAGTGATTCCTTTTATGTGTATATTTTAGTTGTATTATGTGGAGTAACTCTCAATAATCGCAGTAATCGACGTTTATTATTCGCTATCTAATCGACTTACGACTGTGAACAATAGGAAGTGACAATGCGATAAAGTTAACTAAACGATAATCAAACCATGCTAATCAAATCGACATCGAATCGTCATAAGAATCGCAACTCGAATTACGCATTATAGTTATTGTCATACGTGTGTGTGCCTTATGTGTTACTTGTGCATGTTTATTTATGTTATGTTGTGGAAATCAATCGAATCGCAATCGAAACTCAAATCGCAATCGAACTCAATCGCAATCAAAATGGTATGATAATTGGTGGAGAAGAGATAGTGCGAGATATGAATAGTTGGGATTAAAAGTAATTTGACTAGAAAACTCTATCGCATCGAATCGCTCACAATCGCAATCGAAACAGCAAAAATTGTCGCCCCGAGCACTCGAACCAGGTGCCAGCCGGCCGGATTGCCATCCGACCGGGCTGTCACTTGATCGAGGTGCCAGGCTGCCATCCGACAGAGATGACATCCGACCGGAATACCATCCGAGCCAGACGCCATCCGACCGACCAGCCCCTTTCCACTTTGGGAATCCTATAAATACCCCTTGTCACTTTCATTCTTTCCACTTTTGGCAAGTGACGTCCGACCAGCTCGTTTCCTTGCTTTTCTCCGAACGGACAGCCACCCGAACGGATTGTCATCCGAACGACTTGCACCTTGGGTCCCATACTTAACTATTTTTTTCAACGATTCAAGTCTGGTTGTTGAACGAGTTGTTGTCCAACTGGACTACCATCCGAACGGACAGCCACCCGAATCATGAAACATTTGGACTTCAGCACTTAAACAATTTTCAACATGTTCAATTCACAAAGGATGCCACCCGGACGGATGGACATCCGACCGAGTGACCAACCTGTTGTGAACTTATTCTCACTGAAGTGCCAACCTATCGGATTGCCGTCCGATCAGACGACCGTCCGATCGACTGACCTGAAAGGTAGAGATACTTCAATGTTTTCAAAATGCTACAACGAAAACTTCAAAAGACAAGTCATCATACACAAACACATCATTCTCAAAGGAAGAAACAATCCACTCGAACAGTCATACGACCGGACTACTGTCCGACCAGATTGCCATCCGCACTACTGGTTGTCCGACCGGACCGCTGTCCGAGCCACCTGTATTTTGCATCATTTTGCGCGTCACTTATCGTTATGCTATCGTTCTGATCAGGCTAACCCTACTCTCTAGCGCTCCCTTCAATCCATCCACCGCTGTGAGTATACTCGATCCCTTTTTGCTTTACGCACTTTTGGGTGTTACATACGTTACTTATTCTAAATCACATCGAACACACTACTCAATACTTTTAACGCTAACCGTAACCGCATGTTATACGTGACTTAATGAATGCTTGTTTGTTATGTTTACACATGGAATGCTGTCTACCTGCCTTAGCAACGATAGTACAATAGTTTGGACTCAGCACCTGTTCGCAGGGGTTGTTAAGGACAATTACTTGCATGGATTACGGTGGATCTATGTCGATAACTAACGTGCTTCATTTCATTATGTGTACGTGTTGGTTATGCGTAAACGATTTCGAACTCTATATGCTATTATCAAACTTGTATGCTCACCTTTACACTATGTGTATTGACTTTTACTTTAACGTATGTGATAGGTGCTTAGGATCCTTAATTGCTTATCTTTGCGGTGATGAAATCGAAGCTAGGACAAGAGCCTAGAAACCAATAAACATTTGTCTGTAATAATTGAATCTGAGTTGTCGGAACAGAACAAATTGCCTAGATCTTGTCTGTAATAATTTGTTTGCCTTTTAAGACATGGTATGGGACATGTTACTTTAAATTAATTGGTAATGATAATTGTTATGGAAACTTCTGGACAATCTATTTCGCTCAGTGCCATGCCGTGATGTTTTCGCCATCGGTTGGGGTGTGACAGATTGGTATCAGAGCCATAACTATAGGGAATTAGGCAAGACTCGACCTAGTCCGGGTCGATGTCTTAGAGACCTAGTCTATAGTTAGGAACCAACAGACCGACTCGTGCTTGTCCAGTAGGGATTATGTGTGAGCGTACTTACTATTTCTCGCTATCCTCGCCTACGCTACACTATCACTGCATTCGAATTTTCAAATATGATTGAGCGATTAAGTCGAGATTAGGTGTGAAAACCGCAAACTCTTGACTAAATTGCTTGTTCAACCCATATTTTTATCTATAAACACGAGAAATTGCGTTGAAATAGGAGTGAAATCCATACTTCGACGCATAATTCTCTTTTATTTTATCAAAACAGGAACAAAGTTGTTAAGTCAGGGGTGAAACCCGAACCTTGACGACTTGTTCCGACCTCTACTTGGTTTTTACAAAACTCTCACCAAAGTCTCGACGGACTCCAATGACTTGAAGTCACGATATAGCTGAAAGGATGCGTGACGAGCCCAAGATTCGAGGCAAAAGCACAGTCCTAAAAGTCAAAGTGTGTACAACAGGTCCCTGTGAATAGTCGAATCACTTTGGGTATTCAATGTCTAAATAGCCGCAGACAATCTATTTCTCTATTTTTATGTATTTCGATTCTGAGCTCGTAACTGCAGACTCTGATATTCGTCGATTTTATGAGTTATGTGTGTATTTACCTGATTATATGTTTTCGGAATTTTTGGAATTTATCAATTTCGCTATCACGACTCGCACTACACACTATCTCAAAACGTTAACAAATCGCTACTACCATGAGGAACCACCGTACGCTATGTTGCTTGCTATATTATTCGCTTATACTATACTACTCGCTATGCTATGAGCGAATGCTCTTCTCGAACGATCACGAACTTTGAATGATAGGTTTCTGTATTCTGACCGTCTCTGTGTGCATCTAGACAAGTTACATGCTTATATGCTTCTGTGTTTTGTGCCCTACGTGCTTATGTGCTTCTGTGTTTCTGTGCCTTACGTGCTAATGTGCTTCTGTGCTTATGTGAATCTGTGATTATGTGCCTATGTGCTTACGTGATTGTACGTGTTCCTGAGTTTTAGTAGTACAAGGCGTGTGGGGTGAGATTTGATTATGATGTGTCTGAGACCTATGACGATGTCTGTTGCAGACAATGTCAACTGGACCATCATCAGGACCCCGTTCCGCACGACTCTCTTGCCAAGAACAGATGGACAAACGCCTTGCTGCCATCCTGGCAAAACAAGTGGCCAAGGTTATGCCTCAGATTCTGAGTGAGATTTACGAAAACGTCAGCAAGTCGTCTGAAGAGTCGAGAACCGAAGCTCCTAAAGCTACCCCCAAAGCTGCCTTCAGTTTCAAGCAGTTCAAGTCTTGTGGGCCAAAGGAATTCACTGGCGAGGAAGGCCCTACAACATTGTTCCAATGGTTTGATTCCATTGAGGTCACTCTACGACAGAGCGGTTGCCCCGACGATCTCCGCACTCTCAACGCAACTGGCGTCTTCCAGTCCCGCGCTTTAGACTGGTGGACGGCTGAGAGGAACAAACGTGGAAACGGTGCAGCCTACGGACTGTCGTGGGATGAGCTCAAGGAAGTCATGTTGGAAGAATTCTGCCCTCCTCATGAGCGCCAAAAGTTAGAGGATGAATTCTGGCACATAAAGCAGAAGGATGGTGAAAACGCTGCACTCACTGCTCACTTCAAGCAGCTCAGTATCATCTGCCCTGATCAAGTGAAGACTTCTGACATGGCAATCAAGAAGTATATCCGAGCCCTGCCTGATTGTGTCGTAGATTTCGTGCAAGCGGCTAAGACTAAGACGATCGAAGAGACTTACTTACTGGCCGCTGAAATCAACGACAAGCGGGTCAAGGCTGGTGTCTGGGATAAAACTTCGAAGCACCTGCATCAAGCTACCACCACCGCACCAACTGCTGAAATCACCACCACATCGAGCAACAAGAGAAAGAACAAGAGAAAGAGCAACTCCAGCAACAAGAACTGTGCGATCACTGCTGCACCAATTCAAGCTGTACCAACCCAACAGTGTCAAGTAGCGGTGCCTGTGGCAACTGCACCACCTGCTAAACATGCATACACTGGGCCACACCCGCTTTGCCCTACTTGCACCTACCACCACCCAACTACCATCGCTTGCCGTTTTTGTGCTCATTGCAATATGTACGGTCATTTCACTACCAACTGCCGTGCTCGACAAGCTCCTGCTCATCCAGCTCTTCTCACCGCCCCTCAGGGTCAACAAGCTCCTCCGGCACCCGCGGTCAACGCCAGAACCTGCTTTGCATGTGGCGATCCTAACCATTTCTCCAACATGTGCCCAAACAGGGTTGTGAAACAAGAGCCCCAGCAGCAGCAGCCTCACCAGCAGCAACAGCAACAGGCAGCACGCGCATGAACTTTCAACATCAACGTGCGCCAAGCCCAAGCCGACAACAACGTGGTCAATGGTACGTTCCTTGTGAATGGTATTTATGCTTCATGTTTATTTGATACCGGAGCCGATAATTGCTTTATGTCGTTCGAATTCGAGAAGTTCCTTAGTCGTAAGCGCTCCCAACTCTCCTCGACGTTCGATGTTGAAGTCGCTGCCGGAAGAACTGTCGCCGTTAATTCTGTTTTTCGTGATTGTACTCTTGAGCTCAACAATCACATCTTCCCAATCGACCTTATTCCGATGCAACTCGGAAGTTTTGACGTCATAATAGGCAGGGACTTTCTTCGTGAAAACCATGTTGAAGTTGTGTGCTTCGACAAGATGATTCGATTCTCGCTCGCGAATGGTGATTTATTGTGTGTCTATGGCGAAACTGCTTCGAAGGGTCTCAAACTCATGTCATGTGTCTAAGCTAGCAAGTATCTCCGCAAGGAATACAGTGTTTTCTTGGCTAACATTGTAGTAGCGGAGAAGGAAAAGAAAGAAAAGGCGGTAGACCAGGTACCTGTTGTTTGTGAATTTCCTAACGTCTTTCCTGATGATCTCCCAGGACTTCCGCCAAGTCGTGATATCGACTTTCGTATCAACCTCATTCCTGGAGCCAATCCTGTTGCCAAGGCTCCTTACCAACTCGCACAGTCCAAAATGCGTGAACTCTCAAACCAACTCCAGGAATTACTTGAAAAAGGCTTCATTCGCCCGAGCACCTCTCCTTGGGGCACACCAGTCCTCTTCGTTAAAAAGAAGGATGGGTCGTTCAGGATGTGCATCGACTATCAGGAATTGAATAAGTTAACTATCAAGAACCGCTATCCCCTACCCCGAATTGACGATTTGTTTGATCAGCTACAAGGTGCTACGTGTTTCTCAAAGATCGATCTACGCTCAGGCTATCACCAACTACGCATTCAAGAGGAAGATATACCCAAAACCGCGTTTCGCACTCGATACGGCGACTACGAATTCGTTGTTATGCCTTTTGGTCTAACCAACGCACCCGCGGTTTTCATGGATCTGATGAATCGTGTGTGTAAACCATATCTCAACTGTTTCGTCATCGTGTTCATCGAAGATGTCTTGATCTATTCCAAGTCGAAAGCCGAACACGCGCAACATCTAAGTTTGGTTCTCAAGCTACTCCAGGGGAATCGACTCTATGCCAAATTCTCCAAGTGTGAATTCTGGCTGGAAGAGGTTCAGTTTCTGGGTCACGTTGTCAATAGTCAGGGCATTCACGTCGATCTAGTGAAGATTGAAGCAGTTAAGAGTTGGATTACGCCTAAGAACCCATCTGAAGTCCGTTCTTTTCTCGGGCTAGCGGGCTATTATCGACGATTTATCGAAGGATTCTCAAAGATCGTTGTGCCACTTACCGCTCTCATGCATAAATACAAGCCTTTTGTTTGGGGAACTGAACAAGAGTCTGCTTTCCAAACCCTCAAGCACATGCTTTGCAATGCTCATGTTCTCACATTGCCCGACGGAAACGACGACTTCATTGTCTATTGTGATGCTTCCAACCTTGGTCTTGGTTGTGTTCTTATGCAGCGGGACAGGGTTATAGCGTACGCATCTCGTCAGCTCAAAATCCACGAGAAGAACTATACAACCCATGATCTCGAGCTAGGCGCAGTTGTTTTTGCGTTAAAGATTTGGCGACACTACCTGTATGGTACCAAGTGTACGATCTTCACCGATCATAGGAGCCTACAACATATCTTTGATTAGAAAGAACTTAATATGCGTCAATGCCGATGGGTAGAACTTCTCAACGATTACGACTGTGAGATTCGTTATCACCCAGGAAAAGCAAATGTCGTTGTCGACGCTCTTAGCAGACAGAGTTATTTGCTCAGCATTCGCAATGTCCAAGCCCAATACGACCTCAAAACCCTCATCCACGATGTCACACCCCCAAAATCCACATGCGGAGTATCACCGCTTGGAGGCGTGACTGACCAGGATCAAGCCACCAATCATATTGAACAATACCATTAAGTAAATAAAAACCAAACCCAATATAATTGGTGTTTCAAAATAAACCAAACATGTTTAGGAAATCAGCGGAAGCATAGTACTGTGTAAATAACCAAAACATAGTTTAACTTTCAAATGTTAAGCGTAGGACATAACAGTCCGTATCCCACAACGATCACACCTCCCCGTGCAAGCTCCAGAAGTACCTAACGACCTGCAAGGCATGTAACAACGAGTCAACAAAAAAGTTGAGCGAGTTCACAGTTGGTTGTTTAGTTTTACCAGTTTGTTTTGAAATCATACGTTGTTTCATAAACCACGAATTAACCAGTAACCTTTTTTTCCCAAACCATAACCATAACCAGTGGGGGGCTTCCCCATGTGAACCACTAGACCATTACCATATCGACGACTGACGAACAATAGTTGTGCCCTACGTCAATGTCTATCATCCTTGACAGTTTGCCATGATCCATTAGTACACGCCCATTCGAACGACACGGTGTGAGGTTTGTCAAACCTAATAGCGCTATTAACTAATGACCCGCTCGCCATCGGCCTCGGCGATTAAGTCGATATAAAAAATGAGGGACTTCATGATAGAGTTTTGTCTAGTAAGTTTAAGGTTGTTGTCCTACCCAAGGAGGACGAACGTACGTAGTTCTACCCAAGGAGAATACGCAGGATTTATAGTGGCATCCTACCCAAGGAGGATGGCCGTACATATCCTACCCAAGGAGAATATGTAGAGTTCCGTTTTAGTTTCTTAACCCATTCCCAAACCACCGGGAATCCCATGCCTTGTAGAAAGTGTGAACTCACCTTGGTTTGCTCGGTAGATAGTTTACTAGTTAAAATCCTTTAGTTAATCACGTCCTATTATAATATACTACATCTTGTTAGATTCGTATTTCAAACGTTTCCCATAATAATACATAATAATAATTCCAAGTAGCACGTAAGCACGTATTCATATCATCATGGCATACACGTATCCACTCATTAAATACAATTAGTCATTTAACCTAGTCTGTAATGTGCAACCCTAAAAGTTAAGGGCCCATACCAGTATGGCCCAACTTTTATCATGAGCCCAAACAATACCCTTACTGGCCCAACATGTGACTAACAGTCCAATCTTTGGCCTTCCTAGGCTAGTGCGGCCCAAACAACAACACAGTAATCACTACGGTGTGGGCTGAGCTGGTGACCCGTGGTCATGCAGCCCAGCAGTAAATATGCGGCCCTTCAAAAACACCCTCCCCCATCGGCCCAGTATATATTACCATTGAATTGCCACAATTTGAACACCCAATTTAATAATCTGCTTGTATCTTTCATACATATAATGGCTAGCAACTACAATTCTAATCTCAAATCTATTGGGCCGCAATTAATAATGAGACCACATGCAAACAGGACAGTTGAATCATTATGGCAAATTTCATGAACCTTGGTTTTAATTGGACCAACCACTGCATCTAATAATATAACATAGAACCCAATTCATGATTCTCTACATTTGATTGGGCCGTGGTGTTTGACTAACTATATGGCCGGTAACTTTTGATTCACAAATTAACCCTATTGGACCGAAAGGATTTCACGTGGCACTTTGAGTTGACAGGCCAACTTTCTACCTAATTACATCACTTCCAAATTCTAATTAATCATAAGCATATAGACAACATCCACCCTTTGATTCTTATCGAAAACTTATTATTATGAAATTAACAATAATGGCCGACCACATGCTATGATTGGACCGATTTTTAGTAGTGGGTTTGTAGTTTTTTTTTAAATCTTGATAATTGAATTCAACTAGCCTTAAATTCCTTGGCCGACACAACTATTACTATCTTACAAGCGATTGGACCAAAACAAGCATTCACATGGCATGGAGCAGACAAGCCTATTAAATCACATGCAATACTAGAGTGTTATAATATCAATAAAGACTAAGAAATTAACAAGCAATACCCATGCCATCATCATGAACAATAAGCAAATAATCAATAGTAATTTATCATACTAACCGAAGCCAAGAAGGCACGATTGAAAAAGGCTTCGAGTGAAGGGGGGTTTACTGCCGATCGCAAGATTGAGAGAGAGGAGGGGTGTAGGGTTTGATTTTAAGTATGAGATTACGTTTGTTACATGTTACGTATTGCTATATAATACAACTTGGGGCGGTTCCTTAAGTTAACGGAAGTGGGCTCAGGCCCATTCAACCAATTTGTTCAATGTTACACATAATCAATCCGTTGATCAACTTGGGCTTCGCCCGACCCAAACATAACTGCGTTTGGTTTGGGTTTCGGCTCGTGTAACTTTAACTTGGCCCGGGATAACTAGTGTGTGCGCGCGGTCCGAAAGGGAGTGTAACAAGTGCGGCCAAAAAAATAGCTAATAAGGTTTAACAATAGCAAGCATTCATCGTAACATGTGGTAAAAACGTAGTGTAACAGGAATAATACCAGATTAAGAGTTATGAGGTTAGACGACACTAACCTTAAAAGTTCGGGTTGTCACATCATCCCCAACTTGAAAGAAATTTCATCCCGAAATTTAGCACGTGGTTACTGAGAGGAGGCTAGTTAAGTTGTGTGTTTTCCTGGTTTTCCTGGGGTGTCACACACGAAGCCCAGCATGCATGTTTTAACAAACGCACTCTGAAGAAGGAACAAATCTATCACGATGGAGCCCAGCTTGTGAATAAGCCGAATGGAATATTCCATTATCTGGATCGAATTTGGATCCCTAAACGGACCGATTTACGACAGATTATGCTGGACGAAGCCCACAAATCCCGGTATTCTATTCATCCCGGTGCCGACAAAATGTACCAGGACCTTCGCTACAAGTACTGGTGGCCTGGCATGAAAAGGGATATTGCCCTCTACGTTGGAAAGTGCCTGACTTGTGCAAGAGTCAAAGCTGAACACCAAAGACCCTCTGGCTTACTCGAACAACCGCCGATCCCTATGTGGAAGTGGGAGAGTATAGCTATGGACTTTATAACAAAGCTTCCGCACACGTCATCAGGTCACGACTGCATCTGGGTTGTTATTGACCGTCTGACCAAATCAGCTTACTTTTTGCCAATACGAGAAGACTACAAGGTAGAACGATTAGCCCGAATCGACACCAACGAGATCATTTGTAATCATGGGACGCCTCGCGACATCATCTCTGACCGTGATGCTCGGTTTACCTCACGACTGTGGGAAACATTTCAAACGGCTCTCGGTACATCGCTTAATCTAAGTACCGCATTCCACCCTCAAACCGACGGTCAGACCGAAAGAACGATCCGTACTCTTGAAGACATGCTCCGTTCGTGTGTCATAGATTTCGGTGGTAATTGGGATACATACCTGCCGTTAGTCGAATTCTCGTATAACAACAGCTATCATTCCAGCATTCAAATGACACTATTCGAGGCTTTATACGTGATGTGGGGTAAAATACACATATTTGTCCCGTGTAAATTGTATAATTATTGTATAGTTTTTATTTGTTTTATTTAGTTATTAGTAGTATATTATATTATTTTGTGTTTTGCCAGGTCCTGGTGCAAATGGAGCAATAACGTGTAATACGGAAATGACCAGCTAATTGGGCAGAGTGGAACGCCAGTGATCGAAGTAAAATTGCCCCTACTTTCTGCCGAATGAAGTTTGAGCCGCTAAGATACCCAATCTACTATTATATATTATATTGGATAAAGGATGCTATACATTATTATTATTATTATTATTGTTGGGATGGCAGAAAAGAAAAGTAAAAGGGCCATAAAAGGTGGGCCGCAAAAGACAACCGATCAGGACCTTTTTGAATTGTTGTGGGTTGTGATTTTTTTTTTAGTATGCATCATTAATAATAAATCCTATGTGAATATGATGGAAGATAAATATTGAGAATTGGGGACGCCACTTAAAAAAAAAAAAAAAAAAAGGCCATAATATATCATCACGACTGAACAAGTCGATATCAAAAGTCAGCCGCACAACAGAGACGCATGAGCAGCTTTAGTGGACGATTTTTGAAGGCGTTTTATATAGGATCAAGCCTGCGGGAATCATCGGGATCGAGCGGGAAGCTTGGGGAGCAAGAGATTAACGGGTTTTTCTACTTGATTTCTTTAGTTTTCTATTTATCTTGTTTGACATCGATGAATTCTTGGTTTGATTATTTTTAAGAGTATGATTCTTGGCTAAACCTTTTAAGCCACCTAGACTTGATGAATGGATTAATATGAAGTTTTTACCATTTTTGTTATTTGCATGAATATTATGGGTTGATTGTGTTTAGTAAAGAGTTTGTTTTATTGATTTGATGCACATGCGTACTTTAATTTGGTTTATTATTGACATTTGCTTCGTATGATTCTTAGTGACGGTCTATATCACAACATAGAGTCATGCTAGGGTTTTAGTGTTTCGGTGAGTGTCTATATCACATAAGAAATCTTAACTCTTTAGGGTGAAATTGCGCAATAACCCCTAGAAGTAATTGTTAGTTATTTGCTAGGTTTTAGTGTTCTGCTAGTCCTAATACCTGGAAAGTAAGGGGCTATTGGTAGGTCTTACCCGACGAATTGCTTTAGATAGTCCTTGGAAAAGGTCGTGTCTTAGTTGACCTGTCGGTTTTATTAGTCTATCAAGTCAAGTTTAATAACTCAAACTACCCTAGATCTATGATTGGAAAAGAGTAGGTCAACATTAGGCTACTTACGCAATAATTAGACAACTGGAAAGATGTCTAATAACCGGTAGGATTAACAGCCTAGGTAGTTCCACAGGTTTCTCCTTGAGAAGGGTCGAGGGGCTTAGTTGGTTCTTAGTAGGTTTAGTACTTTAAGATCCCGGTTCCATAATTCATGCGTTTAACTTAATTGGTAATCCCTTAAAACAATCCAGAATTCTAGTCTAGGTGGTCCTTGTTATCATATAAGAATCGTCTTTGCCTTCATTCGCATTTAGTCTAGTTCTTAGTTAATTAATTAGTTTAAATAGATTTCTTTAGATTTTCCGTAACCCCCCCCAATCAACAGTTAGAGTCCGTGTCAGTCTAGGTCTAGATAGAGTCTAATTAGCGTAATCAGAGAGTCTCGTGGGTTCGATACTCGGACTTACTTAGGCTATACTGCATTGACCGGTACACTTGCCGGTGGTGTGGTCTAGGTTTTAGAGAGTCTGTTTTTATAAATTTAAAACTTAGAGTGTCTAATTTAGGGTTAAAATTAGTTAGTTTAATTAGACCACTTTTAGCACATCAAGTTTTTGGCGCCGTTGCCGGGGACTCTTGGCGATTGCGTTTATTAGCTTTGATTAGACCTAACTGAAAAATCCGTGCTACTTGTATAGTTGTGTAATTTTTTTTAGTTAGTTTTCTTTTATTCTCTCTACCTTGTTCTGCTCTTTCTACTCTCTTAATGGCAGGTAATCCTATTGACCTGGATTCTTCTGATGCTGAGTCTTATCCCACCGAACCAAAATGGGATTTGTCAGATGAAGAGGATGAGGAAAGTGAAGATGACTTGTTTTGGGAGAGAGAATTTGTGGATGAGTTAGAGGATTTGCAGGAAGATGAAGAAGTAGGTACATTTGATCCAGAGGGGGACCTTGCATATTTAGAAGCTTTACTTGCAAGAAACCCAATGACGGACATCAAACAAGAAGAAGTGGTGGTGGAAGAGGAAGAACACCACAGCTGGCCCGTGGTACTGATAGCGAATGCGAGTAAAAGTTCAAAATCACGGGAGAAGGCTATGAGAAGAACACCTGGCATCATGTTTCAGCGGCTCCTGCTAGGTAAGTTCAAATTTTTGTGTTCTAACCCGTTAAAAATTTTAACATCATTTTATAATTCCACCGTTAAATTTTTAAGTGTTTATGAGAAACGGGTGGAATTAAATGGGTTAGACCGGGTTCAAGTCAAGGAAAAGCCTCCTGATTAAATTCAAGTGTGTGGAGGTTTTGTAGAGTTTGTATAGAGGCGTACTTTTTGTATATTGAGTCTTGTTTAGTAGAGTTTGAGTCGTATTTTGTTTAGAGTCGGTACTGCTTTGGTTTTTGCTTGTTTTTGTTTATGCAGGTTTGATATGTAACACCCGTACTCAATCTCCATTCGGGTGATTTTGGAGCTGCTTATCATATTTCAGGCATTTTCCAAGTGTACTAGTTAGAGTCTAACCCGATCGCGAACGAAATGCTATACGATCGAGCTGGATTGGACGAGAGTTTTGGAGCATATGCGCTAATATAACCAGCTAAGTCCTTTCCATTTATGCCCTTTGTCTTTTACTTCTTATTTATTTTTAGTTTTTTTTAGTCGGTTTCCATCCTACATTGAGGGCAATGTAGAGTTTAAGTGTGGGGATGGGAAACTATCGTTTAGTGTCTAGTTAGCAGAGTCTTGAGTCGTAAAAAATTGAAAAATACAAAAAAATTTAAAAATTGAAAAAATCCAAAAAAATTGAAAAATCAGAAAATGTCTTTCGAATAAAAAAGAAGTTTGCAAATTAAAGCGGAAAATGATAGAAAAGATGAGTTTTTGCTTGGGTTCAAATAATGATAATAAGAGATTAAATAAATCGAGCTTGTGTCTAGTTAGGGATATGTGAATAGGCCCGGGTTTGGTTTTAGGTCCCTTTGATTTAATATACCTTAATTGTCGGTTTACTAGTGGGTTTTCATCCGGAAAATATGGGAAATTCAAACCGCTAATAAGAGTATAAGGGACACCGTTATAAGTTAAAACCGTTAGAATTTTTAATCATTAAAAAAAGGAAAAAAAAAGAGCTAGAAACTGAATGAAAGTAGCACAGGCCTATGTAATCTTGGTTGGGGATAGCGACTCTACAATCGGATTACCGCTAGGGTGTGTGAAATCGACCTTGCAAAGAAAAAGTAAAAAGTACCGAAGCTTAAGTAGTCCGAGTTGGGGATAGCGACTCTACAGCCGGATTGCCTCTTGGTTAGGGAAAGCAACGTCTACGCTCGTTGAAAAAAAAAAGAAAAAAAAAGTGGAAAAAGAAAAAAAATTTGATTGTGAACTCTCTTGGTTTTGATATAAGACGGTTGGGAATTGATCCAGTGATCGTTCCTTTAGTTCTATAAGCTTGAGGCGGGATTAGGTGCACCGTAGATTCTAGCGTGAGACCCTAGGTAGATTGACCGCACTTAAATTAAATTCACATGATAAGGGCTTGAGACTGGATTCGGGTTTAAAGGGACAAGCATATTCGCAATCGCGGCTAACGCAAGTTTTGGTTTTAATAGAATATACATATGCTTTTGACCCAAGTGATTATTTATCTTTGATTCCGTTGCATAATTCTTTTTCGGGGACGAAAAAAGGTTAAGTGTGGGGATATTTGATGTGGGGTAAAATCCACATATTTGTCCCGTGTAAATTGTATAATTATTGTATAGTTTTTATTTGTTTTATTTAGTTATTAGTAGTATATTATATTATTTTGTGTTTTGCCAGGTCCTGGTGCAAATGGAGCAAAAACGTGTAATACGGAAATGACCAGCTAATTGGGCAGAGTGGAACGCCAGTGATCGAAGTAAAATTGCCGCTACTTTCTGCCGAATGAAGTTTGAGCCGCTAAGATACCCAATCTACTATTATATATTATATTGGATAAAGGATGCTATACATTATTATTATTATTATTGTTGGGATGGCAGAAAAGAAAAGTAAAAGGGCCATAAAAGGTGGGCCGCAAAAGACAACCGATCAGGACCTTTGGAATTGTTGTGGGTTGTGATTTTTTTTTAGTATGCATCATTAATAATAAATCCTATGTGAATATGATGGAAGATAAATATTGAGAATTGGGGACGCCACTTTAAAAAAAAAAAAAAAGGCCATAATATATCATCACGACTGAACAAGTCGATATCAGAAGTCAGCCGCACAACAGAGACGCATGAGCAGCTTTAGTGGACGATTTTTGAAGACGTTTTATATAGGATCAAGCCTGCGGGAATCATCGGGATCGAGCGCGAAGCTTGGGGAGCAAGAGATTAACGGGTTTTTCTACTCGATTTCTTTAGTTTTCTATTTATCTTGTTTGACATCGATGAATTCTTGGTTTGATTATTTTTAAGAGTATGATTCTTGGCTAAACCTTTTAAGCCACCTAGACTTGATGAATGGATTAATATGAAGTTTTTACCATTTTTGTTATTTGCATGAATATTATGGGTTGATTGTGTTTAGTAAAGAGTTTGTTTTATTGATTTGATGCACATGCGTACTTTAATTTGGTTTATTATTGACATTTGCTTCGTATGATTCTTAGTGACGGTCTATATCACAACATAGAGTCATGCTAGGGTTTTAGTGTTTCGGTGAGTGTCTATATCACATAAGAAATCTTAACTCTTTAGGGTGAAATTGCGCAATAACCCCTAGAAGTAATTGTTAGTAATTTGCTAGGTTTTAGTGTTCTGCTAGTCCTAATACCTGGAAAGTGAGAGGCTATTGGTAGGTCTTACCCGGCGAATTGCTTTAGATAGTCCTTGGAAAAGGTCGTGTCTTAGTTGACCTGTCGGTTTTATTAGTCTATCAAGTCAAGTTTAATAACTCAAACTACCCTAGATCTATGATTGGAAAAGAGTAGGTCAACATTAGGGTACTTACGCAATAATTAGACAACTGGAAAGACGTCTAATAACCGGTAGGATTAACAGCCTAGGTAGTTCCACAGGTTTCTCCTTGAGAAGGGTCGAGGGGCTTAGTTGGTTCTTAATAGGTTTAGTACTTTAAGATCCCGGTTCCATAATTCATGCGTTTAACTTAATCGGTAATCCCTTAAAAACAATCCAGGATTCTAGTCTAGGTGGTCCTTGTTATCATATAAGAATCGTCTTTGCCTTCATTCGCATTTAGTCTAGTTCTTAGTTAATTAATTAGTTTAAATAGATTTCTTTAGATTTTCCGTAACCCCCCCCCCCCAATCAACAGTTAGAGTCCGTGTCAGTCTAGGTCTAGATAGAGTCTAATTAGCGTAATCAGAGAGTCTCGTGGGTTCGATACTCGGACTTACTTAGGCTATACTGCATTGACCGGTACACTTGCCGGTGGTGTGGTCTAGGTTTTAGAGAGTCTGTTTTTATAAATTTAAAACTTAGAGTGTCTAATTTAGGGTTAAAATTAGTTAGTTTAATTAGACCACTTTTAGCACATCAATACGGAAGAAGATGTCGATCGCCTATTGTGTGGCACGAGATCGGTCACTCGCAAGTAACCGGTCCCGAGCTATTGCAAGAAACGACTGACAAAGTCCTTCAAATTCAAGACAACTTGTTGAAAGCTTGATGTCGACAGAAAAGTTACGCCGATAGACGACGCAAGCCCCTTGAATTTGACGTTGGCGACTACGTACTCCTAAAGGTATCACCTTGGAAAGGTGTGGTCAGATTCGGCAAGAAAGGGAAACTAGCGCCTCGATATGTTGGACCTTTTAAGATTCTGGAAAGGATCGGAAAAGTCGCCTATAGACTCGAACTACCGGAGGAACTTAGTCATGTCCACCCGACTTTCCATGTGTCAAACCTCCGAAAGTGCCTGGCTGAGCATGATTTAATTGTAATGACCTCCAAGTAAACGAAACACTGCACTTCGTGGAGAAGCCTGTCGAAATCATGGATCGCCAAACCAAGCAACTCAGACGCTCGCGCATTCCTATTGAAAGTCCGATGGGAAGGCAAACGAGGCGCAGAGTTCACTTGGGAACTCGAAAGCGACATGAAGGCGAAGTAGCCGCAGTTGTTTGTTACGGCTTCAGCCTAATTTCGGCACGAAATTCCCTCAACTAGGGGAGGCTATAACACCCCGTGGTTTCGAAAGTCAAAGTCAAGATCAAAGTCAAAGACCGATTGCACGACTTGACTTGTAGTGATTCCTTTTATGTGTATATTTTAGTTCTATTATGTGGAGTAACTATCAATAATCGCAGTAATCGACGTGTATTATTCGCTATCTAATCGACTTACGACTGTGAACTATAGGAAGTTACAATGCGATAAAGTTAACTAAACGATAATCAAACTATGCTAATCAATTCGACATCGAATCGTGATAAGAATCGCAACTCGAATTACGCATTATAGTTATTGTTATACGTGTGTGTGTGCCTTATGTGTTACTTGTGCATGTTTATTTATGTTATGTAGTGGAAATCAATCGAATCGCAATCAAAAATCAAATCGCAATCGAACTCAATCGCAATCAAAATGGTATGATAATTGGTGGAGAAGAGATAGTGCGAGATATGAATAGTTAGGATTAAAAGTAATTTGACTAGGAAACTCTATCGCATCGAATCGCTCGCAATCGCAATCGAAACAGCAAAAATCGTCCCGCCGGGCACTCGAACCAGGTGCCAGCCGGCCGGATTGCCATCCGACTGGGCTGTCACTTGATCGAGGTGCCAGGCTACCATCCGACCGAGATGACATCCGACCGGATTGCCATCCGGGCGAGACGCCATCCGACCGACCAGCCCCTTTCCACTTTGGGAATCCTATAAATACCCCTTGTCACTTTCATTCTTTCCACTTTTGGCAAGTGACGTCCGACCAGCTCGTTTCCTCGCTTTTCTCTGATTTCTCGCAATCCCGGTAAGATCTCGTCCTAAATCTTTTACTTCCTTGATCTACACGCACTCCTACACCTTTCTATCTTTTAAATCTTAACTTTTAACCGTGAAATCATCAAGATTCAAGGTGTTCTAGGATGACGTCATCATGTGTTCTTAAAGAACTTCGTGTTTTGGCCTTAATCCACCAAGAACAACTTAGATATAATCGATTTCCACATAACGAACAAAGATCTTTCATAGATCTAAACATATTCACGGTGAAAAGGATTGAGAGAAGGTTTTCCAACTTTCCTTCAACTCTTTTACACTCAATGCATTCAAAACCGGTAGAATCGGAGCTTGTGTCGACTCACTACTCAATATTGTGGTTGTATTGGTTCAAGATCCGTATTCTATCCACGAGATTATCGATTTCGGGTTAACCAAGAACTATCATCCTAAACCGGTGAACTGACCGAATTTGGGTGATTCCTGTTCAGTCGGGTCACTAGAGCTTAGGATGGGACTCCGTTGGTTAGCACGATATCAACGCGTCTCGATAACACGACAAACAATCAAAACGGCCAAGTTTAAGACGAACGGAACAACCAGGACAGAGTGTCATCCGATCAGACTGCTGTCCAAATGGACAGCCACCTGAACGGATTGTCATCCGAACGACTTGCACCTTGGGTCCCACACTTAACTATTTTTTTCAACGATTGAAGTTTGGTTGTTGAACGAGTTGTTGTCCGACCGGACTACCATCCGAACGGACAGCCACCCGAATCATGAAACATTTGGACTTCAGCACTTAAACAATTTTCAACATGTTCAATTCACAAAGGATGCCACCCGGACGGATGGACATCCGACCGAGTGACCAACCTGCTGTGAACTTGTTCTCATTAAAGTGCCAACCTATCGGATTGCCGTCCTATCAGACGACCGTCCGATCGACCGACCTGAAAGGTAGAGATACTTCAATGTTTTCAAAATGCTACAACGAAAACTTCAAAAGACAAGCCATCATACACAAACACATCCTTCTCAAAGGAAGAAACAATCCACTCGAACAGTCATCTGACCGGACTACTGTCCGAACGGATTGCCATCCGCATGAATGGTTGTCCGACCGGACTACCATCCGACCGGACCGCTGTCCGAGCCACCTGTATTTTGCATCGTTTTGCGCATCACTTATTCTGATCAGGCTAACCCTAATCTCTAGCGCTCCCTTCAATCCATCCACCGCTGTGAGTATACCCGATCCCTTTTTGCTTTACGCACTTTTGGGTGTTACATACGTTACTTATTCTAAATCACATCGAACACACTACTCAATACTTTTAACGCTAACCGTTACCGCATGTTATACGTGACTTAATGAATGCTTGTTTGTTTTGTTTACACATGGAATGCTGTCTACCTGCCTTAGCAAAGATAGTACTATAGTTTGGACTCAGCACCTGTTCGCAGGGGTTGTTAAGGACAATTACTTGCATGGATTACGGTGGTAATCATGTATTGCGAACTGCCTCAGGCAGTCAACCCGCAGTCATTGGTATCGATGGATCTATGTCGATAACTAACGTGCTTCATTTCATTATGTGTACGTGCTGGTTATGCGTAAACAATTTCGAACTCTATATGCTATTATCAAACTTGTATGCTCACCTTTACACTATGTGTATTGACTTTTACTTTAACGTATGTGACAGGTGCTTAGGATGCTTAATTGCTTATCTTTGCGGTGATGAAATCGAAGCTAGGACAAGAGTCTAGAAACCAATAAACATTTGTCTGTAATAATAGAATCTGAGTTGTCGGAACAGAACAAATTGCCTATATCTTGTCTGTAATAATTTGTTTTCCTTTTAAGACATGGTATGGGATATGTTACTTTAAATTAATTGGTAATGATAATTATTATGGAAACTTCTGGACAATCTGTTTCGCTCAGTGCCATGCCCCGATGTTTCCGCCATCGGTTGGGGTGTGACAAAAACTGGCTCCCGACCGCCCGTTCCTGTATTTGCATAGGGATCGGGGGTTGTTACAGTCGACATCAACCCCCAACATCGGATCCGTCAGCCTCAAAACCCAACATCGGAGCCGTCGACATCAACCACTGCCACACCACCAAACCCACCGCCACACCACCAAACCCACTGCCACACCACCACACCCACCAAACCCACTGCCACACCTCCGTTGCATCATCATCTTCGACCTCTCTTCTTCTGTCTCTCTCTCTCTCTCTCTGATTATCCGTCGCTCTAACCGGAAAAAAGGATACCAGAATCGGGACGCTGTAGAAACGTGAGGGCAGCCGGATGGGGTGTGGTGTTTGGGGTCGCCGGAGTGGGGGTGTGGTGGCGGATGAGAGGCTTCAACATCATCTGTATCATCATCATCAACGATGGGAAACAAAAACGGCCGAGACACAGAGTTCTCTGTGTGTGTTTTGGGGGGTCACCGATGGGTGTTTGGGGTCGCCGGTGGGTGTTTGGGGTCGGCTGTTTGGTTCAAAAATGAGAGAGACAAAAGAGGTGGAGGAGATGGTTTAAAAAGGTGGAGGAGATGGTTTAAAAAGGTGGAGAGAGAGTCTGACCATTATAAATGAGGAGAGAAGTAGGGAAAAGACATTTGGTGGTAAAATGACCAAACTACCCTTTTGAGTGGCAGAATCTAATTGGTTGAGAGTGGTTCTCGCGGTTCTTACAACTGGGGGCGGTTCCTATTTTAGCGGCTCTATATATATATATATATATATATATATATATATAGGGGAGGGTTATCTTGAGAACGTTAAATATTGTGAGAACCGTGAGAACGAATGAAAAAACTAATTAAAACCAATTTTTTAATACAAATCTCACTGTAATTAAGATACAACATCAAAAAAAAAAAGAATTTTTAACATCAAATAATTCATTTCTCCTTTCAAAATCACTCTTTTTAGATTTTTTTACACATGTATAAATATAACAGATTTACACATGTGTAAACGGCAAACTTACACATGTGTTAATTTTCTTTATTTATAAATTCACATAAATTTAAACGTGTAAATTAAATTTCTAACATTGTATTCGTATAATAATGATAATTGTAGAACAAAAATTGAATTTGAATTGTTTTTGACCAAGTTCTCGAGTTTTTTCATTTGTTCTCACGGTTCTCACAATATTTAGCGTTCTTATTTAAACCGTCCCCTATATATATATATATATATATATATATATATATATATATATATATAGGGTCAGGATCATTTCAGAACCATAAATATTTACAGAACATGCAGAACTCCTAATAAACAATCTTTTTATTTATATATTTTTATGTTTAGGATAATTTATCATTTATTATGTGTATTTTTACAATTACATAAATGTTAAGAGTAATTTTATCATTTTTTATATGTAATTTTATAATTACACATATGTAAACTAGTTTTTTTACATATATGTAATTAGTTATGACACATATATATAATTTTGGCAATTAAACATATGTACACTACTTTTAACATGTATGTAATCAAAGAAATATATATAATAGATAATAAAAAGATTCTAAATACAAAAACTTATATATAAAATGATTGTTTATTAGGAGTTTTGAAAGTTCTGTAGTTATTTAAAGTTCTGAAATGAACTCAACCCTATATATATATATATATATATATATATGTATGTATGTATGTATGTATAATTTTTTTTACAACGGTCATAACTTAACGGTAAAAAAAAGCCCAATCAACCCAAGCCGCCCCACGCCTGGTTAAAAAGTCACGCCAAAAGGGCACACGACATCTCAAGCCCATGGGGTGGTGGGGGGAGGGGAGGGGGTTGAGGCCCAAGTCCCACTCCCCATAGTCTAACAATCCAACGTGGTAACATTAAGTGGAGGGGTAAAAATCCATACCTTTTATGCTGTTAAGATAAATCATATCTTTGATCGTTCATTCGTCGAATTCTATATTTAGAGCGATGGGTTCGTTAAGAATTTAAAGTTATCACATGTTTTTATATACGTTTATTATGCAATACTCATATATTTCAAAGAAATTTTAAGGCATAGTATTTAGCTCGTTAGCTTGTCCTGTTGTGCTGTTAAGCAACTAATGTTTAACAATTTATCTTTTTCAGGTAGCCAGGATCGGTGGCAGTGGGGCGATGATGGTAAAGATTCATTTTCAGTGGCGCTGGTTAAAAATATGATTCGAGATGACAACGAGGTTCGCCGAGATCATAGTATGCAATGAGAATCATGGATTCCTCTCAAGGTGATTTTGTTTATTTGACGGGCCGAGATGGAGCAAATTCCTACTAAACTGGCCCTTACTAGAGAAGGATAAACATATAAGATGTCTCTTGCAGTCTGTGTGAGACAGTGGACGAGGATCTGGCACATTTATTTACAGGTTGTGGTTTTTCGTTTGGGGTGTGGTCCGCTGTGGGGAATTGGTGCAAACTAGCTCCGATTTTTGCTTTTGATTTCAAGGATTTGCTAGCCATTCACAATCAAGTTCAAGGAGACAAATGGGCGCAAAAAGTTGTTAGAGGTATTATTATGATTTCGTGTTGGGCTTTATGGAAGGTGCGAAATTCAAAAGTGTTCGAGAGATCTAACCCGATGGTTATCGAGGTAGTCGCAATGGTCAAGTCTTTGTCTTTTTTGTGGCTCAAAAACAGGTCTAGGTTTGTATCAATTCAATGGAAGGACTGGGTTGTTTATCCCTTTTATGTTGTAAGTGCTCTGCTTTGGCGGTCCTTGCTTTGAGGGCGCGCCTGTTTTGTTAATGAAGTTTTCTTTTCAAAAAAAAAATTACTGACTATTTGATTTTTTTTCTTTATTCAACCCGTGTAAGACATGAGGTTATAACCTTGTAAAATATAACAAAATTTATATAATTATTCTTGATTTCTTTAATACTTTAAGTATTTAACCACTTAACCAATTAACCCAATTACCAAACACTATTATAATTTAGAAGCCCAATGAGGAATCCATTGTAATTAACTCAACTACCCAAGCCTAAACCCAAACAAATTTTGAAAATAACCCAACCCAATCGCCCTTTACAATTTCAGTCGAACTCCTGCCCTAACAACCTGAGTAGTCCATGGCCGGGCAATTTTTTTGTCGGAAAACCTAAATTTCGGCCACAAAAGGAGGTTCTAATCGTCGGAATCCCTTATAAGATCGGTATGCATTGTTTATTTATTGTTTTTTTATGTGTTGATTGTGAGAATAGAGATGTAAAAGGGTTTGATTTTTTTTTTTTTTTTTTGTATTTTGAAGTTTTTTTTTGTTGTTCTGGACTTTTAGTGATTTGATTTTGATGTTTTATTTAAAGTTTTGTTTGTTTAAATGTTTAGTTACAAGTAATCACATTCAAAATTAGGGCTTGATGCTTGAATTTTTAAAAATTAAAATTGAGAATTATGGAGTATGGTAGATGATTGTGTAAGACTTTAAGTGTTTAGTGTTGTTTTAAATGATTTTGTTGTTTTATATGTGAAGGGAACCATGAGTAGGGATGTTATGGGGTTTACAAGACTGAAGGGAGTGGATGAGCTTGAGTTGAGGGCATGAGTTGACACGTGGCATGTGTTGGCTTCACAACTCAAGCCCCAAAAGAGATGGGAGTGGAGGGGCTTGAGTTGTGGGCATGAGGTGACAAGTGGCATTATTATATTCTTTTTTTATATTTTCTTTTGTTAAATAATTGAATTAAATATAAAAAAAAATTATATTATATTAATTTAAAAAAGACAATGAAATAAAACTAAATAAAAAATACATCAAATTAAATAAAAAAAACATCAAATAAAATAAAACTACTGCATCTCATATTTTTAATTATCACCATCGTCATTAGGGTTGTATCTCGGAACCGTCCAAATATGTTCAACCAAATCCGCTCGAAGGTTGTGATGCGTCTGTCTGTTTCGGATTTCAAATTTGTTTAATCTTCTCGCATCGACACTAACGTCTTCGTCGGATGAGGATGACAAAACAAATTGCTCATACGAATCTAACGAACTTGAAGATTGCATTTTTCTTTTGGTATAGAGAATTTGATGTTAAATGGTTTGTGGAAAATGGTTTTTAAGTTGGTTTAATATTGTATATATATATATATGGGTGGGGTTCGGCTACAAAGTCTATTTTTCCTACAAAGTGTACAAAGTCATAAAACACCACAATTTCAGCCATAAAACACACTCAAACCCCACAAATAACGGAGTGAAGATCACTAAAACACAATATCCAAACCCTAACAGTACATAAAAACTTCAAACACACCATCATAGAACTGTCAATATAAAACACAACATGATAATCAACATAAAACAAACTAATGTTAGCCATTCGATAATCAAAGTCTTATCATCCAAAACACAACACAAAACCCACACATATGGCGTTTTAGTAATCTTTACTTTGTTATTTGTGGGTTTTTGAGTGTGTTTTATGGTTGAGATTATGGTGTTTTATGACTTTGTACACTTTGTAGGAAAAATGGACTTTGTAACCAACTCCCACCCATATATATAATATAATTTTTTTACAACGGTCATCCCCAACAGTAAAAAAAATTAGCCCAATCAACCCAAGCCTGCCCCACGTCCGATCAAAAAGCCACGCTAAAAGGGCACACGCCATCTGAAGACCATGGGTGGGGGGGGGGGGGGGGGGGGGTATTGAGTGCTTGGGTGGGTTTCCCACGCCCAAACCCAAGTCCCACTCCCCATTGTCTAACAATCCAACGTGGTAACAATAAGTGGAGGGGTAAAAATCCATACATTTTATGTTGTTAAGATAAATCTTATCTTTGATCGTTCATTCGTCAAATCCTATATTTAGAGCGACGGGTTGGTTAAGAATTTATAGATATCACATGTTTTTATATAAGTTTATTATGCCATACTCATATTTCAAAGAAATTATATATCTTTGATCGTTCATTCGTCGAATCCTATATAAGTTTAAAGGCATAGTATTTAGCTCGTTAGCTTGTCCTATTGTGCTGTTAAGCAACTAATGTTACATATTTTTCTTGGATTGAAGAGTGACTTGGTGCGTATTGACCCAAACTTTTAAAAGAAGGATTTATGTTCATATAGTCATCACCACCCTTGTTGACCTACAACCGTCATGCCCACCGCCAGGCGGTTCACTACCACCGCTGCTAACCTCCACCACCACTGCAAGCTCCACTGCCTCCACCTCGGTCGCGCTCGTTGCCTCCGCTCGCAAACATCACTAGCCACCATAAAAACATAATCTTGGGTAAACTCATTTAGATATTTTTTTTCTTAAAAAGACTCGCTTCAACCTGAGTCCATTTTGGTCGGAACTTGTTTTGACGTGAGCGAAAATGATACTTTTTTAAAGCGATATGTTTTGACCTGAACCTAGTTTGACCAAAACCCGTTTTGACCCATCCGCGGACTGGACTGTGCTAGCTCTAGCAAGCTTTACTTCAACTTTTACAGTTAAACACAACAGCTTCTAGTATAGGGCGAGTGTTGATGCTCAAGGGCCATTTTATAACATGTATATGTAAAGCACAATCTACTACTGCCAGGCATTTAAAGCTGCCTTCTTATGTGGGAGAACTTCTAGTTATTATCTATGCAGTCAGAAATTAGCAACGATACTTATCATGAAGAGCTTGAAACATCTTTACCCTTTTCCAGCAGAAATAACTTTCCAAATTCACAGGATTTGATTATGAAATTCACTATAAAAAGAACTAGCTATGGGCAGTTAATTGGAGTTGAGAAATACACTCGGCAAAGGCCCGGGGAGATATGACTATGAAAAGGCCGAAGTCCAAGTCTTAACTAGATATATAGAGCTACGCGTTCTTTACATACATTGTCCTTTCAACAGCATACCAAAAAGGTTAAATAAAAGACAAGATGTAAACTACGAGATAGATACTGGATATCAATGCGCTTAAAACATTCTTATAGAATTATGGCTCCGGATCCAAGAAGAGCACTTTTGCTTTTGGTGAGGCTCGTGGGAACATCAAAACATCCTTTGCAATGCTGTGCCTTTTCTCAGCGTCAATAGTTGATTTTGGTTGGATTATCATATTTTCAAGATGTGGAGAACAATCGAGCAGAAGCTTTACAAAGAGGAGCTCTGGTCTTGACCCTTCTAAAGATGTCACTTCTACAGTTTGCAACATGAGCAATGTCTGATCCAGACAGTCTTGGGATTCTAAGTAGTTAGATGTTAATTGCAAATCAGCCTCTTGTCCCTACAAATACAATACAAAAGTGACATTATGTCTTACCATCTAATTGTTTACTATATAAGCCAATAAAATTTTATCAAACTTTAGCCCTCTTTACCATCGGCATATGGGTCACAAGAAGTCTTTTCAAATTAGGTGAGTTCCGAAGCATACATAGAGCACCTTGAAGTTGATTCAAATCTCCGAAACTAAAACTTGTGAACTCCAGTTCCTGTAAGCAATGTACTACATGTGGAAGCGAGTTTGGAAACTTTTCTGCAGCCAAAATCTGTGTGGTGAAAGTGAGATTTTAAGTTACTGAAATAACGTATCAGACTAACAAACTAGAAATCTTTTGTGCAAATGCTGGTTTGTAACTGACAAAAAACAAAGGTTAAGCATTCTAATATATAAGTTTGTATCATACCTTGAGAAAATAACCATCAATAATAAAACTAAATCTTTTAACTTGAATAAATTTAAATACGGGTGACAGACATATACAAACTGCATTAAGGTGTTCACTATGCAACAATTGGAGCACCATGGCACTGGCATCAAGAGGACAACCGGCGACCCACAAATTCTGCAAATTTTCAGCCTTGATGTTGAAGTTGTTAACATTGCCACAACTATACAGTTTGAACCTCTTAAGTTGTGGTAAGTTGATCACAGTTCCACCTGAATTACCCTCAAAATTAACAGATAAGAGATAAATCTCTTGAAGATTGGGAAATCCCTTAAACGCAAGTGGTGGCTTGAAAATACAGGCAGACAAGTACAGATTTCTCAATTGTAGACAAGAGAATACGGAGGATGGAATATGATAAATCCGATTGGTGTTCACAATGTGGAGTTCCCTAACATTATTCCTTGATAGGATTAACATCCATTGATCAACTTCTTTGAGATTATCAATAAATATCTGTTTTGGTATATGGAGATGAAATTTGAAAATGGGACCATTGTGAAGGATCATAATCTGGTTTAAAACCCTAATAAACCCATTACAACTGAAAGCTCTGATTTTTAAAAACTGTTGAGAGAATTGGTTATCGAAAGCCAGTGTCTTCATAGTGGTCCATCTGTATCTCCACTTTCTAGATAGAACACATGTTCTTACAGCATCTTTAACTGTGAGCAGCTCTAAAATTGGGTCTATTAAATCCTCAGGCAAGTTACTGATAATGTCTTCATCGTCAGCAGAGGAGGTTACAAGCCTACCCTTGTGATAATTATCTGTCATTACATTCAACAAAACCATGACTTCAAAAGTAAACAGAGTAGTATATGATGGAATCTAGAACAATGCGATAAAGAGGGCAGTTCCAACAGAATCTCATTAACTAAAACGTAAACAACATAATGATAATAAAAGAATGAGATACAAACAATAATGCAAGTGTGTGAACTAGTACAACTTACCCATGAATTCGAAACTCTCAAGCGATCATGTACTTCACTAACTGGGGATTGGAAGGTTCAAGAAAGGGAATTTAGGGCTCCGAAGATGAAAGGGGGAAAAGAGAGAATAAATGGCAAAAATTTTTGTAGTAAAATAAATAAATATTTTCAATTGGGTTTCTTGCAGAGTGGGCAATCTTGCCCAAAGCGTTCCAATTGGGTCACTTTAGGTTGTTTTTTAAATTATATGGGTTGGTTTAGGTAAATTATTTTCACTCAATGGGTCAAAATGGGTAAATTAAAATTCCATCTCATATATTTTCGGGTCTAAACGGAATCTAGAACAATGGCATAAAGAGGATAGTTTGAACAGAATCTCATTAAAACGTAAACAACATCATTATTAGAGTGAATTTCAAGTTTTGTCCTTTATCTATATAGCACATATCAGGCGGTGTCCTTTGTCTTTAAAATTGATGTGTTTTGTACTTTATGTTTCAAAATCTTACATGTTACGTCCTTTAGCACTAACCCAGTTAATTTTTAACGTTAACTTAGGTCATGTGCAATGCACATGAGGACAATTTGGTCATTTAGCTTATTTATTATTTAAAACACCATTTTACTTATTTTAATAACTAATACAAAAATAGATTATATATACCTAATAACACACACTCTCTCTAAAACACACACTATCTCTCTCTAAAAAAAACACACTATCTCTCCCTCTCTAGCACCACCACCACCCTCACACCAGAATCACCGCCACTGTCACACCACGAGGAGCCGGGTGGGATTTCTTGAAGCTGACGGAGCAAAGTCGTTTAAGGCCCGGCAAGAGCCTTTTTCCGACATTAGATCTGGTGAGCTTCAAAAGCGGTGAGCTCCGACGAGGAGTAGGGGCGTTTAAGAGCCGTTTTCCGGCAAGAACGTTTAAGGTGGTCCGACCATGGTGCGTCTGTATCCGATTCCGGTTCATCTTCTTCGTCGGACAATACTTATGCTACATTTGGCAGTGGTATTTTGTTTGAATATATTTTAATTGGTTATTGTTTACTTGTAATTTTAAACGAATTTAGATTAATTTTGGGTGAATTGTGTTATGACAAATTTTGCCCTAATTTATGAATAATATTGAACCAGATTCACCGTTATTGCATTTATTTTAGATTCAATTTTGCTGTTAGTAACTTAAAATCTTAAATTGTGTATTCAAAATTTGAAATCAAACTTATTTTAAACAAATTTTGCTAAAATTTTAATTACCTAGAATAAAGGTGGACCAACCACGGTGAGCTCCATATTGGGGGTTTCTCAGTTTGGGCGTTTTAAGGTCTGACCATGGTGAGCGTTTTTCCAGCAAGAGCCGTTTTCAAATTGGAGGAACTGTGAAATTGATTGAAGGGTTTTGTTGCTTATGATACGATCCGAAAGGGCCACAAATGAAGTTGATAAATTTGATCGAATTTGATGGTTGAATAGTGTGTTGTTGAGTGAGGTGGTGTGGGGGTGGTGGCAGGTGGTGGGGATTAGAGAGAGAGAGTGTTATAACATATAATTCATTTTGTTTTAATTAGTAAACGGTGTTTTAAATCAATAACATAAAAGACTAAATTACCCTTTATTTAACATTTAAAAATAACTGGGTTTGGCTTAAAGGACATACATTGCAAGATTTTAAAACAATAAGTACAAAACTTGTTAATTTTAAAGATAAAGGACATCACCTGAAATGTGCTATATAGATAAAGGACAAAATTTGCAATTCACTCTTATTATTATCATAATAAAAGAATGAGATACAATAATGCAAGTGTGTGAACTAGTACAACTTACCCATGAATTGGAAACTCTCAAGTGATCAAGTAACTGGGGATTGGAAACTTCAAGGAACCGAAATTTAGGGCTCCAAAGATAAAAAGGAGGTAAAAGAGAGTGAACTGCAAGTTTTTTTCTTTACATAGAGCCAATTTCAAGCGGTACTTTGTATATAAAAGCAAATTGATGAGTTTTATACCGAATAATTCTCAACCAATTAAAAAGACAGTACTTTTTAACTGGGGGCAAAAGTGTAAATGTATTTTGAAGTTGAGGCAAAACCGTATTTTTTAACTGGGGGCAAAAACGTAATTTTAAAGTGGATATAAAATAATAAACTGGTTGGTCCAATGGGTATTGTTTGCTTCCCATTTGAACCAATGGCAGAGAAACACTATTCCAGGGCAAAACGTAATTTTAAAGTGTGTATAAAATAATAAAATGGTTAGTCTTGGTCCAATAGAGGAGGGGCGGGCGACCATTTGAACCAATGGCAGGAAGATACTATTCCCTGCCATGTTCTTTGTATATGTTGAAAATCTTTTAAAATATTACATGCTATCTCCTTTAACACTAACCCAGTTAATTTTTTCTGTTAAGTATGATCATGTGTCTTGTACAAAAGGCATTTTTGTCACCAAGTTCTAATTTTGACCTATGCATCTGATATGATCCTTTACAAGTTCTAATGTATAGTATCTATATTTTTTTTTTGAGGTTGATCACCAAGTTCCGACAAACTTGTTAAACATTACAATCAAAGTTCGAAAAAAATTATTAAAATTTCTAATTTCACATCAAATAATATACATTTTTAATTCATTTGATTTTTTTTTTCAAATAACTTGTATTCGTTAACTTTTTTTAAAAGTTGAATAAGGAGTTATGTTTAATTTTTTTTTCACTTCACGTTCTAATATAAATTCCGTTGAAAATGAGTTTTATCCAAAATAAAGTATTTATTGGTATCGTAAATTGTAGCGAGTCCGGTGTCACGTCGGTTGCGTGACGAATCAACCCCATCCCGACAACACAAGGTTGATATCAATATTGGTATTACAGGAACCGGTATCGGTATCGGTATTACCGGAATCGGTACATGTATACCTTTTAATTGTTTTTGTTTGATGTAAAACACACGTTGATATCATTTTTAGCATATCACGACTTTATTGTTTGCCCATATTCATTAATATGGCTTATTTCCGATACGAGTTGATTGAGCCACCGCAACATAGGGATGAGATTTTTTTTTTACCAAATACTCGTACCGGTATTGATTTTTTTTTTGAATTTCGGTATCGGTAAATAATGGTATGGGTACCGGTATTTTTTTGGTAAAAACGGTATTAGTACCGAATTTTACTAATGAATTGGTGATGTATTTTTTTCTTATAAACCAGTGGAATATTTGTTTACAATCAGTTTAGTTATTTATTGTTTTTGTAAACTAAATATATAAGTATTTGAATAGTTTGTGAAATGAACAATAGACGGATACTAGATAGTAGTAGGGGTGTTCAAAACCGGATATCCGAAATTTTTGGATACCACATTTCACTATCCGAATCAGTATCCGAAATTTCGGATACGGATTCGGATAATGAATCGGATATCCGAAAATCCTACTTTTTATTTAATTTTTATTTTTTTATTATTTTTTCATATTCGGAAACGGATATTTTGGATAGTTTCGGATATCCGAATATAAGTTTTCCGATATTTTTCGGATATTTTCGGATATTTTTCGGATACTTCGGATATTTTCGGATATTCAGATATCCAAAAAAAATGAAAATTAATATTTCGGATATCCGAAATATCCGAAAATTTTGAAAATCACTATCCGAATCCGAAAAATTCGGATATCCGAATTTTGGATATCCGAAATTTCGGATATCCGATTTTTCGGATATTTCGGATTAGGATATCGAATATTTCGGATCGGATTTTCGGATACGGATAGTTTTGAACACCCCTAGATAGTAGTTGCATGATTGAGTCGATTAATTAAAACAAGTTATGCATATGTGCCAGATTATCTTGTAGTTCATTAGCTGGGGATTGGAAACCTTAAGCGATCAAGTAGTTCATTAGCTGGGGATTGGAAACTTCAAAGAAGGGGAATTTAGGGCTCCGAAGATAAAAAGGGGGTAAAAGAGAGTGAACTGCAAGTTCTTTTCTTTATATAGAGCCAATTTCAAGCTGTACTTTGCATATAAAATCAAATTGATGAGTTTTATAGCTAATGTTTTAAAATATTATATTCTCTGTGTTTTAACACTAACCTAGTTAATTTTTTCTGTTAAAGCATGATCATGGGTCTTGCACAAAAGGTATTTTTGTCACCAAGTTCTAATTTTGACCTATGCATCTGATATGATCCTCTACAAGTTCTAAGTTCTAACGTATAGTATCTATTTTTTTAAGGTTGATCACCAAGTTCTGACAAACTTGTTATACATTACAATCAAAGTTCGAAAAAAATATTAAAATTTCTAATTTCACATCAAATAATATACATTTTTAATTCATTTGATTTTTTTTTTCAAATAACTTGCATTCGTTAACTTTTTTTAAAAGTTGAATAAGGAGTTATGTTTAATTTTTTTTTCACTTCACGTTCTAATATAAATTCCGTTGAAAATGAGTTGTATCCAAAATAAAGTATTTATTGGTATCGTAAATTGTAGCGAGTCCTGTGTCGTGTCGGTAGTGTGACAAATCAAACCCATCCCGACAACACAAGGTCGATATCAATATTGGTATTACAGGAACCGGTATCGGTATTATCGGTATCGGTATTACCGGAATCGGTACATGTATATCTTTTAATTGTTTTTGTTTGATGTAAAACACATGTTGATATCATTTTTAGCATATCACGACTTTATTGTTTGCCCAGATTCATTAATATGGCTTGTTTTCGATACGAGTTGACTGAGCCACCGCAACGTAGGGATGAGATTTTTTTTACCAAATACTGGTACCGGTATTGATTTTTTTGAATTTCGGTATCGGTAAATAACGGTATGGGTACCGGTATTTTTCGGTAAAAACGGTATTAGTACTGAATTTTACTAAGGAATTAGTGATGTATTTTTTTTCTTATAAACCAGTGGAATATTTGTTTACAATCAGTTTAGTTATTTATTGTTTTTGTAAACTAAACATATAAGTGTTTGAATAGTTTGTGAAATGAACAATAGACGGATACTAGATAGTAGTTGCATGATTGAGTCGATAAATTAAAACAAGTTATGCATATGTGCTAGATTATCTTGTACTAATTCATTATTAAATTTTCATTATGTTGTGCTTTTCTATTTATTTAGATCTAAATTCCAAACCAATATCCCATCTCCACGGTTTTTCTTCTAACTTGTTCATGGCATCTTTATCATCAGCAAAAATCACGGCCCAAGTGTATCTATTCATGGCATCTTCTAGTATGATAATTTAAACTTATTTGTAATACAATGGTTCATATCCATCAGTTATGGAGATTAAGTAAAACAATGGTTTTTCTTCTAAGTTGTTCATGGCATCTTTATCATTAGCAAAAATCACGGCCCAAGTGTACCTATTCCTGGTAGTATGATAATTTAAACTTATTTGTAATACAATGAGTTAATTACACAAATGGACCATGTGGTTTATAGCAAGTTTCATCTTTGGGTACTAACTACAGGTTCAGGTCTTGTGATTTCAATTTTGTAACGAGTTTAGGTATTAACGTCAAATCCAGTTAAATTTTTTGTTAAATTAAGATAAATGACTAATATACCCTTACAAACATAGAGGGCCATTTATCTAATCTATATATATAATAAAGTAAATCATATGGGGGACACATGGCGCTCTATGAGTTGATCTCAACGATTTTTTCCCGCCTAAATAAATAGATATAGATCATATTTATTAATAAAATTTAAATAAAAAATATATTATTTTAATCCATAAATTTTATCTTTTTATCTTTTACCCTAAACAAATAGATATAGATAATATTTGTTAATAAGATTCAAATAAAGAATATAATATTTTAATCTATGAATTTTATCTTTTACTATTTTTTTTATATTTATCATGTCTTTACTCTATAATAAGGATTAATAAAATTGAATTATAATAAAATAAGCATAGGTAACTCATGGCTTCTACTAATGTTTTAGATTTTTAATGTAAAAATATAAATGAAAATACAAGTAATAATTTTATCTTTTTATCTTTTACTGTTTTGTTTCCCATTTATTATTTGGTATATAAAATTAAATTTATTCAACCTGTGCAATACACAAGTTTTTTTTTAAATTTTCTTTATTATTTAATTTATGAAATTACATACTTCAGGAACCTTTTTCTACTAAAAGAGCAAATTATTAAGGTCGCTGTAAATTCTTTCATTGCCGGAAAACTTCTTTTTGTCTGGAAAACTCAAGTTTTTGGCCGAAAAACTCAACATTTTCGTCCCAAACCTTTTTGTAACCTTAGATCAGACCTTTAGGAACCCTTTTCCGACTAAAAACGTTTTTCCAGCGATCGAAGACTAACAACATTAGGGTTCTGTTAGTCAGGGTCCATTGGAAGCCAATATGTTAATAGTTGGGACAACCAGTGGTTATTTTTGAAATTGAAACTGTTAGCGGCCAACGACGAATAGTTGGGATTATTAAAATCCAATATTCCTTTCTTTAATTCAACTTTTCCCAAGTTTTGTTGGTGTGAATTTTGATGACTTTGTTTTTTATTTTATAATTTTAGGAGGTTTATCCCATGAAATTCAACGTTATTAGATGTTTGTCCCATGAAATTCAACGTTATTAATGACAACTTATGAATTTATAATGTATGTTCAATCAAAACTATCAAGAGTGGATTAAAAATAATAAGTATTTACAAATAATAAATCATATCTTTTTCATTAATCAACCCGTGTAACACACGGGGCCATAACCTAGTATACTATATTTCAAATTAAGGGACGATTTATGTAACCTCTAAAAGTAAAAATAAACCCTCATCCAGCGGCGTGACTTTTGTGTGTGTTTTTGAAGGTGTGATTCTAGAGAGCCGAAGATTTCAAGACTTTCTTCACCAATTCTACGATTCTTCTTCTCTGTGTGTGAAAGATTTCCATTTAAGCTCGTAAAGGATTCCAATTTACAAGCTTTATTCCATCATTTATCCATTTAATTTATGGGGAAGTCAAGCAAAGGGAAAAGGGGTGAATGGGAAGTAGCGATCCTCCAGACCCTCCCTGGTGTGTGGGAGGGCATCTTTTGGCTTCAGAGCGATCAAGATATGGATTATAGCAGGTTTAGTTTAGAAAACAAAGGAGGGGATTAGGCATTAAAAACTCGCTCACAAGAAAGAAAAAAGGAAGCGGTGTACAGAAGACAATTGAGGATGCTAGTTGTTACAAAATTGATACGTCGAATAAAGAGAACACCCCTAAGAAGATTGAAGGCAATTAGAAAACAAGATCTTCAAAGGGAGAATCACATGTTCAACGCAAGATGCTTTGATGAAGGATATGGAGGTCGACAATGATCAAGACGTGGCCAAAATCAATGCGGATTCCACTGATAATCCGAATTATGTTGAAGATATCAAATTGACTGACCAAATTGATGTCTTTGTTCCTGTCGATGAAGAAATAGTGTAGAATGGAGGCCAAAAATTTTGAAATAATTGTGTACGGCTCAAATAATTATTTGGATTCTTCGAATCTCGGGTCAAATCAAAGTCAACAGCCGCAGCTATACACATCTGAATAATTGTGTATGGCTGGAGAGGGTTTATTTTTAGGGAGTTTCTATTCTAACATACCTATTATTTTATTTTCACATTCCTAAATGTATACGGGCCGTATAAATTTATACGGCTCGTATAGAATAATGTTGCACAGAAATAAATGCACTAGAATGTTTTTTTTGTTTTACCTGAATACGGGCCGTATAACATTATACGAGTCATATACAATTGTATAAGATCAATATAATGTTATACGACCTGAGGAGTTTTTTTTGGTGAGATTTTATGAGGTTGTGGGTTTTTAACATTTGTGTACGGGCCGTATAATGTTATACGACCCGTATGTATTTTTTTTTTTTTGTAAAAACGAACAACCGTTTAATAAGTTTTAGTAATTGTTTAGATATTGTTTGCCGTATTATCTATACTATATAATAAAAGAAACCACTTTGGGGACACTTGTCATCATATTAAGGCATCTCTTATAGATAATTATTATTTTAATTTAATTTTTTCTAATTAATTATAGATAACCCTCTTATTAAATATTATTTAGTTTAATATCTTATGGATAATTATTATTTAGTTTTAATCTTCTCATTTATAATATTATTTAGAGAAAATTACGATTTTTCCCTTATGGTTATATCACTTTCACCCTTTTAGCCCAAAAAAGAATTTTTTAACGTCTGAGTCCCTAACGTTTTCTTTTCTAACCATTTTGGCCCCTAACACTAACCCCGTCCATTAAATGTTAGGGGCCAAAAGGGTTTAAAAAAGACGTTAGGGGCCAAAAAGGTTAGAAAAAAAAGACGTTGGGGTCTTAGATGTTAAAAAAATCATTTTTTAGGCTAAAAGGGTATAAGAGATATAACCACGGGGGCCAAAATCGTAATTTTATTATTTGATGTATAAAATTAGATTTATTCAATTCGTACAATACACAAGGTTTTTTAAGGATATATATATTTTATTAAGTAGTACAGAAAATTACATTTATTCAAACCGTGTAATACATATATTTTTAAAGATGTAATTTTTTTATTATTTGGTATATAAAATTACTTTTATTCAACCCGTATAATAAATGGGGTTTTTTAAAGATGTATTATTTTATTACTTGGTAAACAATATTACATTTATTCAAGCTGTACAATATCGTTCTTATAGATATAACTTTTTATTATTTAATATATAAAATTATATTTATTCAACTCGTGCAATAAAGGAGGTTTTTAAAGATATATTGTTTTATTATTTAGTATATACAATTTATTTATTCAACACGTGTAATACACGGGGTTATAACCTAGTTTAGATATATCGGGTTATGTTACGAGTTTGTAAAACGTCTATGTTACAAACTCGAAAAGGTTCAAAATGGGTCGGATTTTGGGAGCCCATTTTGTCGGATGTTACATTAAAAAAATCCCATTTATTCAAAGAAAGAACACAAACGACCAGTTAATAAACATCAAGCAACTGAAACTAAGACTCCGAAGCTACTGATGCGGACTCTTGATAATCATTGTGAACTTTAGAACAGGAAGTTCAACAATGGTGGTAACAAGTCTGCTTATGACTTTGTTTATCTACTCATTGCCTTCAACAAAGTTTGTTGCGTTTTTTTGAGCAAGCACGACTGATGATAGACGACTTGTACTATCAGAAGGAATCTCAAATCAAGCGCCCAAACTAGGACATCAACATCAAAACAGATGACCAATTGACAAACACGAACCACCAAACAAAAAGGGATCATCACTTCATGTCCAATTGATGAACATAAAGCACCAACAAGGTGGCAATTAAAACCGTGATCATCCACCTCATTCAGTTTTATCAATACGACAGTATTCGTATAGCACAATTGTACCGGCAGGGGCAAGGGTTTCAATTGGGTTGTGGGTAATGGCGAGTTCATACTCATCTTATGTCATCGTCTCAAAGGTTGATTCGAAGTTTGTGCGGCATTACTATGAGGTGCTTCAGCGTCAGTCTGAACTTGCTCACCGGTTTCACAACGCTTCTAGTACCGTCAACCGAGTCGATTGCGACTCTACTAAATCCGCATCGGATATAACCATCAACCAATTAATAAACATGAAGAAGGAGTAAAAGGCCTCGGCCTAGTATCTTCTCCAAACTGATTTCAAGGACACCCATTTCAACCATTAGTCCAGCATTCCACCCACTTGCAACTTGCGCATGGAAGCAACACTGGACTGGGGGGGGGGGGGACTTGAAGGGGTATGGTCCCAAATCTCGCACCAGGCTTGGAAGCGAGTGACCATCACCCGTCTCATTGCCACAAATGACGTACCTAAGTTCGTGCGGGCACGCGTGAACCCAGTTTGCTTTCCCTCTTGGGGAAAGATGAGAAAACTCACCTTGTATATGAAAATGGATGTTTTCGTCAACATACAAGAGGTTCTGTAACTACTACCAAAAATGATATTAGTTCACTACATTCACTTTCTGTCAAACACATTTCCATGACTGCGGTCCTGCGTGGGCGCGCGCAGAGCGGCGATGGAAATGTTGGCACCTATGCACAGTTTACTGCACATAGCGATGCGGTGCTAAACCGCATCCTATCATTGTACAAGTGGAACTGTCACTTTGACTCCCGTGACCAACCAACAAGTGGTATGGCACTGACAACAGCGGTCAGCTGACCGCCCAATGCGTAGCTGCCCAGTCCACGTGCATAAAGCTGGTGAACAGACTGACAACCCCAGCAGGCCACGTGGAGGGTATTCTTTTGTGCAACCAATACAGCAGGACACATGACAATACCTCCGCGTGCGCCCAACACTCCCGTGACCTGAGCTCATGTCACGTCTACAAAAAGCTGCAAGTTGTCAGTCGGGCCCTAGGCCTATCAAGCGGGCCATTGGCCCTTCTCCTTCACTCTTCGCCTATAAATACCCACCCGAACCAGGTTTGATGTAATGCTAATCTGCTCTCTCACAATTACTACTTAAATACTTATCTTGCTTCCAAAGCAAATACTTATTCTCACGCCGGAGGGTGGTAACAAGGAGCAACCCCCACTTCATCCTTCTTGTTGCGAGTCACGGTGTGTTTCATTGTGCAGGAGACGGATTAGAGTGCGACCCAGCCATCAATCAAAGAAATGAGGGATAACCCTATTTGACGAGACACGACCCGTGGACTAACCTCTCGGTTAACCACTGTTTCATCAACAAGCAAGATATGAAAACTAGCGTTGGAGATAGTCTAAAGGATACGAAGAATCCTTACACGCACACAACGTAACTATGGGAGTTATGGAGTCTTTTAATTCTGCAATTAATACTTCGAATCCGTGTCACCAAGAGCTTGTTGAGATTTGCCTTTGTTTTGTATATAGCTACAACCTGTTCAGATAAAGTGGCATTCTTTTACACAAAAAAAAGAAAAAAAAAACGAATATATAAAAACAAAATTTTATATTGCGAATGAATACAAACTTTTTTTTATAGAATTTTATCCGCCACGTAGAGAAATCCATAAAATCAATTACTGATGTTACAAACATTAGTTAGGTTCGTCAAAGTAAAGAACAAAAAAATTTAACTATATTTGACTCATTCGAATAGAACTTTTATTAAAGCGCTGATAAGAATAAACAAGTCGCAACGGTATATTCGAAATCATATAACACATTATACTATTAGAATAACGAAAATGGTAAAGGTTGATACTTTATATTAAAAAAACTAAACCGTGAGGCAGTTTTGATAACATGTACATGTACATTTGTATTTTGATCACCTTTTACAATGCTATTCATAACCCGGTTTCGACCTAAGTTTTTACAATTCAGGATTACATATATTCGAAATTTGCATATAAAAATACTTTTTATATCTCTCCTGTATGTCAATCTCTTACATGCTTATAACTTATAAGTAATCATACTTGTTATTCCATACTACAATAAAATACAAATTAAAGTTCTTGATGATGTAAAACTAATGCGTACATGCTCATAAATAGGAAAGCTGCTTGGTAAATATAAGTGTCACATTTAAAAATTAAATTCCATTTTAGTCCCTGTGGTTTGGATCATTTTGCCAGTTTAGTCCAAAGGTTTCATTTTTAACCTGTGGGTCCAAAAAGGTTTCACAGTTGCCATTTTAGTCCACTGGGTTAACTTCATCCATTTTTTCTGTTAACGAGAAGGCCAATTTGGTCATTTTGTATGTAATTCTGTTAACTAAAAGGGCAATTCCGTCATATAAAATGACCGAATTGGCCTTCTCGTTAACAGAAAAAACGGATGAAGTTAACCCAGTGGACTAAAATAGCAACTGTGAAACCTTTTTGGACCCACAGGTTAAAAATGAAACCTTTGGACTAAACTGGCAAAATGGCCCAAACCACAGGGACTAAAATGGCATTTAACTCTAAAAAAAATATATATGCCTAAATTTGAAGACATGATTCAATTATTAAGTAATAAATAAATAACAAATATTTATAGCTTATATATATGTACTCATCGTAAATATTCATTCACAAGAAAATGGATGATTCGTATCCTTTATATGCATTTTACCATAATTACTACTAACTTAATGGTCACAGATTGACCATCAACCTATACAATGCACATACCATGACTTGACCGTGTATAAATTATCCTTGGGTCACGCACGCTACAATCCATTTGGATAATGTGGCACGAAAGTTTGTCTTTGACACAAAAAAATAAATAAATAAAAGAACCAGGATATATGAGTTGGTTTTATGAGTTACCCTTGTTAAAAAAGAAGTATCACACCACCAGGTTCACGAAGCAATGCACCTATTCAAGTTGCGGTTGACAAAAAGTGATGGTTAGAAGGTCGAGTTTACTCACGAAACATCACCAACTAGCGGTGGTTGTTTGTACAAATCGACTAAGCCATTATAATAGTACCTCAAAACCAACCTAAACCTTCTCGTTATCATTCTTTGTCAAAAGATTTATTTAAATATCACCACAAACCTCTACTATCCATTTACCTACACAATTATCCATACAACAACTAATTTCAACCCTAGTCCATTGTGGTGAGAACCCCATAAGCTCAACCCAAACGAAACTGATGCTTATTAAAGCGACTCATTTTGACCTAAACCAAGTTTAACCCAAACCCGTTTTGACCCGTAACTAGACCCACTGTGCTAGCTCTATCAAGCTTTGGGAAAGAGTTTGAAAATATCCTTTGGGAAACAAATTACCTACCCTGTTCCAACAGAAATGATTCTCAAACCTCACATGATTTGATTAGGAAATTTACTATATAAAGGTGTCAAAGAACAAAGTAGCAGATGCATTATCTAAGGCAACTCATGCAGATATTTTTATCATCTAGTACTAAATTATACAAAACCAAGCATAGATGAGAGGGAGAACCAGATATGGGGTGGTTCAATGGAAATGAGAACTACCTTCAGCACAAAATTATACTCGTCTTGGACGAGAAAATATGCAACTGATCATGTGAAACAATAATATGCAAAACTTAAGATGCACCCTTGTTAAAATATACAACCCTCACCATACAGTTGGGGGAATTTAAAGAAGGTATTCCAACAAAGGCCCAAATCCAAGTCCACTAGTCTTAACTACATATCTAGAGCTACGCATTCTTTACATACATTGTCTGCATACCAGAAAGGTAAAATGAAAGACAAGATTTAAAAGTACGAGATAACCACCGGGTTTCAACGCAGTAAAACTATCTTGTAGAATTATGGCTCTGGATCCATGTAGACCATTTTTGCTTTTGATGAAGCTCGTGGAAACAGCATAATGTCCTCTGCAATGTTGATAATTTTCTGAGCATCAGACGTAGCCCTTGGTCGGATATTCATATTTTCCAGATGTGGGGAATGGTCGAGTAGAAGCTTTATGAAGAGCAGCTCTGGTCTTGCTCCTTCTAAAGATATAATTTCGACAGTTTGCAACATGAACAGTGTTTGATCCATACAGTCAGGAGATTCTAAATAATTACATGTTAATTCCAAATCAGCCTCAGGTCCCTACAAATATAATAAAAAAGTGAAATTGTGTCTAACCATCCAACTGTTTTACTGTATAAGCGAAAAATGGTAAAAGACTTTTAGCCCCTTTACCATCGGCATATGTGTCATACGAAGTACTTTTAAATTTGGTGAGTTCCGAAGCATACACAAAGCACCTTGAAGTTGATCCAAATCACCCAAACAAAAAGATTGAAAGTTCAATCGTTTTAACCATTGCCACTTTGAAAACTTTTCTGCTGCCAAAAACTGTGCGGTGAGAGTGAGATTTATGCATTCGTATAGAGTAAGCATTCTTATGGATTTCGGCAAACATATTTTAAAACTGAAATTTATGCATTCGTTTGTATCATACATTCATTCATTCCTTGAGAAAGTTATCATCAATAGTAAAACTGAAATTTTCAACTTGAAGATCTTTTATGGATTTCGGCAAACATATTTTAACCGCAAAAAGGTGTTCACCATGCAATAACCGGATCATGGCATTAGGGCAACTGTCTACCAGCAAAATCTGCAATTTTTCAGCCTTAATGTTGAAATTGTTAACATTGCCACAACCATAGGCATAAAGTATCAACCTCTTAAGTTGTGGTAAGTTGATTACAGTTCCACCTAAATTATCCCCGAAATTAACATTCGTGAAAATAATATTTAGAAGATTGGGAAATCCCTTAAATGCAAGTGGTGGCTTGAAAATACAGGTAAACACGTTCAGCTTTCTCAATTGTAGACAAGAGAATACGGAGGATGGAATATGATAAATCCGATTGGAGTTCGCAATTTGGAGTTCCCTAACATTATTCCTTGATAGGATTAACATCCATTGATCAACTTCTTTGAGACTATCAATAAATATCTGTTTTGGTATATAGAGATGAAATTTGAAAATGGGACCATTGTGAAGGATCATAATCTGGTTTAAAACCCTAATAAACCCATTACAACTGAAAGCTCGGATTTTTAAAAACTGTTGAGAGAATTGCTTATCGAGAGCCAGTGTCTTCATAGTGGTCCATCTGTATCACCACTTTCTAGAATCTAGATAGAACGCTTGTTCTTACAGCATCTTTAACTGGGAGCCGCTCTAAAATTGGGTCTATTAAATCCTCAGGCAAATTACTGATAATGTCGTCATCGTCAGCAGAGGAGGTTACAAACCTCCTCCTCGTATGATGATTATCTGTCATTACATTCAACAAAACCATGATTCAGTGGTATCTCAAACAGAATCCCATTATAAGAATATAAAGATTTCTTGAAACATATGAGAGAATGCAAGCTAGTAAAGTAGAACTTACCCATGGAAACCCACGTGATCAAGCACTTGTTTAGATGGAGACGGGAAATTGAACAACGTGAATTAGGGTTTCGGAAATAAAAAAGGGAAAACCATAGCTACTAAAGAGTAAGAGCATTCACATCCAATCCATCAAATTATACATACATTCCACTAAAAAACAACTCCTATATCAATATACTAGTTTAAGTCCCCGTGTAATACACGGGTGGCTAAACAACAAAAAATTTATACTTTAATACGTAAATACTTTATTACAGGCTTGTTCGAATATTAAGATAAATAATATCTTATAAAAATTAACGATTACATTTCATATTAATTATCATATATACGTGGTACCCACGGGTCGCTTTATTTTAAGGATATTAACATTTTATTAATTTTATTACAAGGGTTTTTTTTTATAAAATTTGTGAGGATATATATACAATGATTCAATGTTAATCGTATATAATAATATATGCAAACAATGCGATTTATCAATGGTAACAATTACCATATAATTTTCAACATATTACCAGATAATTTTCTACGTATGTAGAATGATTCAGACCAAGATGAAAGGATGATAGCCCGTCTCGCCATTCTCTGGATACACATTTGAAGCGATGAATTGATATAGCATTTAGCTTGGTTAAAATCTCAAAGAGTAGCATTTCAAAAGGAATATAAACCATTGTATGAACGAATGAAACATATAATATATTACTGAGTATAACATATAGATTAATAACGTAATTTATATAAGTAAAATGAAAATGGGCTTGAAACATAAATTCAATTTACGCCCATATCCATCGATTGAAATGCTGATTACTATTTAATAGAATCAATTAATCCATTGAAATATTTGTTCAAAGTTATTGCAAATATTCCACTTTTTCAAAATGTTGAACAATCTATATCTTAGCAATAATATAAAGATGTGATTTTTATATTTGAATTATTTAAATATGAATAAGTCGATTGCAAACATAACGTTAGTTGTAGTCTTTAATTTAGAACCAATATTTCAGTGACTTTTACAAAGCATATATTTTGAATTATTGAATTATTAATTAATAGATGGGCGGTTGGTTAGAGAATTGATTAATTAAAAAATCAATTCGTAAAAATGAAATCAAAATTCCATCCATAAACCAATGTTACGGTTGACTAACTTATAATGAATTCATTCAATTTTGAATTATAAATACAAAATATATAAAGAATCCACATTAACATTTATAAAGGAATTAGCATATTTCATTTTGAATTGGGCTTTTTATGTTTCTTCTATTAGGCCTAATTCGATCTTATATATAAAGAATCTACATAACATATTGAATTTGTAGATAACCTTCGACGTTGCTAATATGTTCGTATTTTTACTGAATCAAAGGACAGTTGTTTAACAAAACTTGACGACCATGTTTATTGAATATGGAGAGGTGTGTACCTGTTGAAACGCTAACGGATCAAGTATAATCATGATGAAGTTCGGACCATGACGATACATGTTAACCAAAACACCAAAAGAAGAAAAAGAAGACTAAAGATTGAATAGTACTTGCAACACATATAATGAAAAGGAAAACTGTAGAATACGTATATTAAAAAAACTAAACCGTGAGGCAGTTTTGATAACATGTACATGTACATTTGTATTTTGATCACCTTTTACAATGCTATTCATAACCCGGTTTCGACCTAAGTTTTTACAATTCAGGATTACATATATTCGAAATTTGCATATAAAAATACTTTTTATATCTCTCCTGTATGTCAATCTCTTACATGCTTATAACTTATAAGTAATCATACTTGTTATTCCATACTACAATAAAATACAAATTAAAGTTCTTGATGATGTAAAACTAATGCGTACATGCTCATAAATAGGAAAGCTGCTTGGTAAATATAAGTGTCACATTTAAAAATTAAATTCCATTTTAGTCCCTGTGGTTTGGATCATTTTGCCAGTTTAGTCCAAAGGTTTCATTTTTAACCTGTGGGTCCAAAAAGGTTTCACAGTTGCCATTTTAGTCCACTGGGTTAACTTCATCCATTTTTTCTGTTAACGAGAAGGCCAATTTGGTCATTTTGTATGTAATTCTGTTAACTAAAAGGGCAATTCAGTCATATAAAATGACCGAATTGGCCTTCTCGTTAACAGAAAAAACGGATGAAGTTAACCCAGTGGACTAAAATAGCAACTGTGAAACCTTTTTGGACCCACAGGTTAAAAATGAAACCTTTGGACTAAACTGGCAAAATGGCCCAAACCACAGGGACTAAAATGGCATTTAACTCTAAAAAAAATATATATGCCTAAATTTGAAGACATGATTCAATTATTAAGTAATAAATAAATAACAAATATTTATAGCTTATATATATGTACTCATCGTAAATATTCATTCACAAGAAAATGGATGATTCGTATCCTTTATATGCATTTTACCATAATTACTACTAACTTAATGGTCACAGATTGACCATCAACCTATACAATGCACATACCATGACTTGACCGTGTATAAATTATCCTTGGGTCACGCACGCTACAATCCATTTGGATAATGTGGCACGAAAGTTTGTCTTTGACACAAAAAAATAAATAAATAAAAGAACCAGGATATATGAGTTGGTTTTATGAGTTACCCTTGTTAAAAAAGAAGTATCACACCACCAGGTTCACGAAGCAATGCACCTATTCAAGTTGCGGTTGACAAAAAGTGATGGTTAGAAGGTCGAGTTTACTCACGAAACATCACCAACTAGCGGTGGTTGTTTGTACAAATCGACTAAGCCATTATAATAGTACCTCAAAACCAACCTAAACCTTCTCGTTATCATTCTTTGTCAAAAGATTTATTTAAATATCACCACAAACCTCTACTATCCATTTACCTACACAATTATCCATACAACAACTAATTTCAACCCTAGTCCATTGTGGTGAGAACCCCATAAGCTCAACCCAAACGAAACTGATGCTTATTAAAGCGACTCATTTTGACCTAAACCAAGTTTAACCCAAACCCGTTTTGACCCGTAACTAGACCCACTGTGCTAGCTCTATCAAGCTTTGGGAAAGAGTTTGAAAATATCCTTTGGGAAACAAATTACCTACCCTGTTCCAACAGAAATGATTCTCAAACCTCACATGATTTGATTAGGAAATTTACTATATAAAGGTGTCAAAGAACAAAGTAGCAGATGCATTATCTAAGGCAACTCATGCAGATATTTTTATCATCTAGTACTAAATTATACAAAACCAAGCATAGATGAGAGGGAGAACCAGATATGGGGTGGTTCAATGGAAATGAGAACTACCTTCAGCACAAAATTATACTCGTCTTGGACGAGAAAATATGCAACTGATCATGTGAAACAATAATATGCAAAACTTAAGATGCACCCTTGTTAAAATATACAACCCTCACCATACAGTTGGGGGAATTTAAAGAAGGTATTCCAACAAAGGCCCAAATCCAAGTCCACTAGTCTTAACTACATATCTAGAGCTACGCATTCTTTACATACATTGTCTGCATACCAGAAAGGTAAAATGAAAGACAAGATTTAAAAGTACGAGATAACCACCGGGTTTCAACGCAGTAAAACTATCTTGTAGAATTATGGCTCTGGATCCATGTAGACCATTTTTGCTTTTGATGAAGCTCGTGGAAACAGCATAATGTCCTCTGCAATGTTGATAATTTTCTGAGCATCAGACGTAGCCCTTGGTCGGATATTCATATTTTCCAGATGTGGGGAATGGTCGAGTAGAAGCTTTATGAAGAGCAGCTCTGGTCTTGCTCCTTCTAAAGATATAATTTCGACAGTTTGCAACATGAACAGTGTTTGATCCATACAGTCAGGAGATTCTAAATAATTACATGTTAATTCCAAATCAGCCTCAGGTCCCTACAAATATAATAAAAAAGTGAAATTGTGTCTAACCATCCAACTGTTTTACTGTATAAGCGAAAAATGGTAAAAGACTTTTAGCCCCTTTACCATCGGCATATGTGTCATACGAAGTACTTTTAAATTTGGTGAGTTCCGAAGCATACACAAAGCACCTTGAAGTTGATCCAAATCACCCAAACAAAAAGATTGAAAGTTCAATCGTTTTAACCATTGCCACTTTGAAAACTTTTCTGCTGCCAAAAACTGTGCGGTGAGAGTGAGATTTATGCATTCGTATAGAGTAAGCATTCTTATGGATTTCGGCAAACATATTTTAAAACTGAAATTTATGCATTCGTTTGTATCATACATTCATTCATTCCTTGAGAAAGTTATCATCAATAGTAAAACTGAAATTTTCAACTTGAAGATCTTTTATGGATTTCGGCAAACATATTTTAACCGCAAAAAGGTGTTCACCATGCAATAACCGGATCATGGCATTAGGGCAACTGTCTACCAGCAAAATCTGCAATTTTTCAGCCTTAATGTTGAAATTGTTAACATTGCCACAACCATAGGCATAAAGTATCAACCTCTTAAGTTGTGGTAAGTTGATTACAGTTCCACCTAAATTATCCCCGAAATTAACATTCGTGAAAATAATATTTAGAAGATTGGGAAATCCCTTAAATGCAAGTGGTGGCTTGAAAATACAGGTAAACACGTTCAGCTTTCTCAATTGTAGACAAGAGAATACGGAGGATGGAATATGATAAATCCGATTGGAGTTCGCAATTTGGAGTTCCCTAACATTATTCCTTGATAGGATTAACATCCATTGATCAACTTCTTTGAGACTATCAATAAATATCTGTTTTGGTATATAGAGATGAAATTTGAAAATGGGACCATTGTGAAGGATCATAATCTGGTTTAAAACCCTAATAAACCCATTACAACTGAAAGCTCGGATTTTTAAAAACTGTTGAGAGAATTGCTTATCGAGAGCCAGTGTCTTCATAGTGGTCCATCTGTATCACCACTTTCTAGAATCTAGATAGAACGCTTGTTCTTACAGCATCTTTAACTGGGAGCCGCTCTAAAATTGGGTCTATTAAATCCTCAGGCAAATTACTGATAATGTCGTCATCGTCAGCAGAGGAGGTTACAAACCTCCTCCTCGTATGATGATTATCTGTCATTACATTCAACAAAACCATGATTCAGTGGTATCTCAAACAGAATCCCATTATAAGAATATAAAGATTTCTTGAAACATATGAGAGAATGCAAGCTAGTAAAGTAGAACTTACCCATGGAAACCCACGTGATCAAGCACTTGTTTAGATGGAGACGGGAAATTGAACAACGTGAATTAGGGTTTCGGAAATAAAAAAGGGAAAACCATAGCTACTAAAGAGTAAGAGCATTCACATCCAATCCATCAAATTATACATACATTCCACTAAAAAACAACTCCTATATCAATATACTAGTTTAAGTCCCCGTGTAATACACGGGTGGCTAAACAACAAAAAATTTATACTTTAATACGTAAATACTTTATTACAGGCTTGTTCGAATATTAAGATAAATAATATCTTATAAAAATTAACGATTACATTTCATATTAATTATCATATATACGTGGTACCCACGGGTCGCTTTATTTTAAGGATATTAACATTTTATTAATTTTATTACAAGGGTTTTTTTTTATAAAATTTGTGAGGATATATATACAATGATTCAATGTTAATCGTATATAATAATATATGCAAACAATGCGATTTATCAATGGTAACAATTACCATATAATTTTCAACATATTACCAGATAATTTTCTACGTATGTAGAATGATTCAGACCAAGATGAAAGGATGATAGCCCGTCTCGCCATTCTCTGGATACACATTTGAAGCGATGAATTGATATAGCATTTAGCTTGGTTAAAATCTCAAAGAGTAGCATTTCAAAAGGAATATAAACCATTGTATGAACGAATGAAACATATAATATATTACTGAGTATAACATATAGATTAATAACGTAATTTATATAAGTAAAATGAAAATGGGCTTGAAACATAAATTCAATTTACGCCCATATCCATCGATTGAAATGCTGATTACTATTTAATAGAATCAATTAATCCATTGAAATATTTGTTCAAAGTTATTGCAAATATTCCACTTTTTCAAAATGTTGAACAATCTATATCTTAGCAATAATATAAAGATGTGATTTTTATATTTGAATTATTTAAATATGAATAAGTCGATTGCAAACATAACGTTAGTTGTAGTCTTTAATTTAGAACCAATATTTCAGTGACTTTTACAAAGCATATATTTTGAATTATTGAATTATTAATTAATAGATGGGCGGTTGGTTAGAGAATTGATTAATTAAAAAATCAATTCGTAAAAATGAAATCAAAATTCCATCCATAAACCAATGTTACGGTTGACTAACTTATAATGAATTCATTCAATTTTGAATTATAAATACAAAATATATAAAGAATCCACATTAACATTTATAAAGGAATTAGCATATTTCATTTTGAATTGGGCTTTTTATGTTTCTTCTATTAGGCCTAATTCGATCTTATATATAAAGAATCTACATAACATATTGAATTTGTAGATAACCTTCGACGTTGCTAATATGTTCGTATTTTTACTGAATCAAAGGACAGTTGTTTAACAAAACTTGACGACCATGTTTATTGAATATGGAGAGGTGTGTACCTGTTGAAACGCTAACGGATCAAGTATAATCATGATGAAGTTCGGACCATGACGATACATGTTAACCAAAACACCAAAAGAAGAAAAAGAAGACTAAAGATTGAATAGTACTTGCAACACATATAATGAAAAGGAAAACTGTAGAATACGTATATTAAAAAAACTAAACCGTGAGGCAGTTTTGATAACATGTACATGTACATTTGTATTTTGATCACCTTTTACAATGCTATTCATAACCCGGTTTCGACCTAAGTTTTTACAATTCAGGATTACATATATTCGAAATTTGCATATAAAAATACTTTTTATATCTCTCCTGTATGTCAATCTCTTACATGCTTATAACTTATAAGTAATCATACTTGTTATTCCATACTACAATAAAATACAAATTAAAGTTCTTGATGATGTAAAACTAATGCGTACATGCTCATAAATAGGAAAGCTGCTTGGTAAATATAAGTGTCACATTTAAAAATTAAATTCCATTTTAGTCCCTGTGGTTTGGATCATTTTGCCAGTTTAGTCCAAAGGTTTCATTTTTAACCTGTGGGTCCAAAAAGGTTTCACAGTTGCCATTTTAGTCCACTGGGTTAACTTCATCCATTTTTTCTGTTAACGAGAAGGCCAATTTGGTCATTTTGTATGTAATTCTGTTAACTAAAAGGGCAATTCAGTCATATAAAATGACCGAATTGGCCTTCTCGTTAACAGAAAAAACGGATGAAGTTAACCCAGTGGACTAAAATAGCAACTGTGAAACCTTTTTGGACCCACAGGTTAAAAATGAAACCTTTGGACTAAACTGGCAAAATGGCCCAAACCACAGGGACTAAAATGGCATTTAACTCTAAAAAAAATATATATGCCTAAATTTGAAGACATGATTCAATTATTAAGTAATAAATAAATAACAAATATTTATAGCTTATATATATGTACTCATCGTAAATATTCATTCACAAGAAAATGGATGATTCGTATCCTTTATATGCATTTTACCATAATTACTACTAACTTAATGGTCACAGATTGACCATCAACCTATACAATGCACATACCATGACTTGACCGTGTATAAATTATCCTTGGGTCACGCACGCTACAATCCATTTGGATAATGTGGCACGAAAGTTTGTCTTTGACACAAAAAAATAAATAAATAAAAGAACCAGGATATATGAGTTGGTTTTATGAGTTACCCTTGTTAAAAAAGAAGTATCACACCACCAGGTTCACGAAGCAATGCACCTATTCAAGTTGCGGTTGACAAAAAGTGATGGTTAGAAGGTCGAGTTTACTCACGAAACATCACCAACTAGCGGTGGTTGTTTGTACAAATTTTTTTTTTTTTTTTTTTTTGAAAACTATTAAAGAACAGTAACACGTGTTTTAAGATTTTTTTTTTTTTTTTTTTTTTTTTTTTTTTTGACCACAAAATAAAAACACAATACGATTACAAACTAATGACAGGCAGACGGGCAACAAGCTGCGCCGCTACCCCCTTCTGAATGGCAAACCCTATCCTGCTAAACACATAATTTTGCCCCTTAACAAGTGTGGTGTTACTGCTTAGCACCTGTTGAACCCGCTTTAGGAACCGCACCGCGTCATGGGCGAGAGCGCCAAATGTATTGAAGGCGAACGGAACGAACACGTGCTGATTCTCGATACAAGCTTTTTCGTGTTTAGCTACTTTCCCCGCCTCTGCCTTGGTAATCGCCTGTCCCACCACAAACCCGTGGTCCCTTAGCCCCACGAGGGGGGACACACCTGTCAAATCGACACACGCGTGTTTCCCTCCTTCCCATCCAAAAACGAGAATGTCAGCGGGCCGTAACGTAGATCTCCCTTCTAACGGATCAGTCAAGAAGTTCACCGGAGCTTCCTTTTTAGCCGAGATCCCTGCTCGCCTAAGGACATCATACAGCACATCTCGAACTAAATCGTGACGATACTTAAACCCTGGTAATTCTTTGCAATGTATTGCATGCTCCCCAAAAGAATCCAAGCAACATTTCCGACACACAGGACACCGGTCATCAGCCGGGAAAATGGGTATCATTAAACGGTACTTGAGGATAGCCCGGTATTCCACCGCCGACATACTTTGCCCTAAACCTTCGATGGGAACAACTGACAGGAAATCCTGAGCATGGGGGGCTCGCAAACACTCAAACACGGCTCGCTGGCGAGGGGAAAAGGCAAACTTCTCTTCGACTGTCTTGACGATTTCTCCATATAAGGCATTCGCCAGAATTTTCTGGGCTTTAGGGGGGGCGGTGCCCTTAATGTAGAAATCGCTAAGATCAAAATCGGGGAGAGAACTATGCAGATTGTCCAACGAACCCTTGTAATCAGAGTCCAACAACTCTCCCCCGCATTCGCGAAGGATGTGGTCTTGAAGAACCCAAGAGTGGGCCCTTGAAGCCACAAAAGCGTAGGTAGAGGCATCCTCAGCTGAGCAAATCCCAAGTCCCCCAAAACGTGTTGGGAGGGAAGCTAACCTCCATTGTAGGTCCCCAAAAAAAGGCACCCCCACAAACAACAATTTCCTCGATCGCCTCCCGTAGCCCCTTGTCAAACACAGAGACGGCTTCCCCGACATAAGAAGGCTGACACGTTCTAAGCCCAAACAGCAGTTTAGCAACCCCCATACACGAACGGAGCAGGAGGAGTTCGCTCTGAGGGTCCTTGAGGCGTTTGAGGCATCCCATCAGCTCAACTGCACATTTGGCTCTTTTGAGGGCCAACCCGCGAATAAACTGCCCATCTCTACTGACAGCACCACCCAAGAGTTTCACACCATGCACCGGCCTACCAATCTCCCGCGGAAATAAACCCTCCTGGGTCTTCACCCCGTCGCATGTAGGCCAAAAAACTTCAGTTTTTTTAATGTTGAGAAGGAGGCCCAAGGAGGGGCCCTCCTCTCTAATGATGTCTAAAGCCTTGGCAACCTGAGCAGTATCTCCAATAATGGTCCCATCATCCAGGTACCAGGCGTGGAAAAGAAGCTTACACCGATCTCTGATTCGGAGAACAAGAGGGTGTAAGACAAGAGCAAAAAGAAGAGGCCCTAAAGGATCCCCTTGCTGAACCCCCGTAGAAGACCAAATAAATTCATTCCCCACGTAGAGCCTAGCCGGTTGCCCATATAAAAAATCAACCCAAGCAGAGATGGATGGACACATTTTCCTTACCACATTTAAAAGAGCAGTTCTATCCACAAGGTTAAAGGCATTCGTGAAATCGACAGTAAGCATAGCCAACGACCCGTCTCGGTGGTGCGCATTTAATAGCCTGTTCGCACTATGAAGAACCGCCTCAGACCCGTTTGGGACCCCGACCCCAAACTGAAAGTCGCCAAGATATTTGGCCATCTCCTTCCCCACCCCCTTCATCGCTACCTTGGAGACCGCTCTCCTCCAGATCGAACCCACTGCAATAGGTCTAATCCCATTATCGGGCTTGAGAAGGGGCGTAAGAGGAGCAGATGCAACAAACTCCGCCAAACTCCTCGGACACCCCCCTCGCAAAAAAAGGTTAACCACTGCTGAAATCGCTCTGAGAAGGCTAACCGCAATCACGGACCCCTCACCACAAAGAGCGTCCAGAAGGTGTTGAGCCCGCAAACCATCTCTCCCACATGATGTCCCTTTCGGGAAGGATTTGATACACCCGAGCACACTGTCAGTCTCGGCTATAAGGTGAGGTTCTGATGGAAGGAAAGCGGGCATGGTCGGAGGGGGCATGCACGGGTGTTTATCCACGAGAGCCTTTATAGTTTTCTTATCATGTGGTGCGACCCCAGAGGAACAAAGGACCTTAACCGCAGCGGTAAAATGACCATCGGCAACCTTACGGAGACACCGCTTGACATTAGAACTCTCATCCTCGCTTTTTTTTCCAAGCATTCTCTTAGAACCCTCAGGACCCTCCTTCACAGGTTGAGCAAACAAGGACTGGATGAGAATACCAAACCCCTCGCGGTCACCCCATTGGGCCAACGCCCTTTGTATACTGAGACATTGACCATTTTTCCTGTTGCCCGACCGCGTATCCTGGCGGCTAACCGGCGTAAACACACGCAAGGTACATCGAGGTAATAGCAGAAGTCGAATCCATGCCTCAACCGAATCAGGCATAGCCACCACCTTATCCAAGGCTGTGGTTAAGGCATGGGCAAACGCCATGCGGCAACTAAAGGGGATGCTCTTAACAGTTTTAATCGGAAGAGAGAAAACTCGGTCAAGTAGAGCGACATCAACACATACCTCTCCAGATGTGGAAACCGCCGAAACAGTACACGGTCTAGGAACACCCACAATAAAACCCATATCACCCCCTTCCGTTGGCACAAACCGAACAACCCGATCTTCATGGTGACACCCCCGCCGGGGAGAATGAAGGCACATGCACTCCCAACATAACCATTGATCAAACAACCTAAGGGTTTCACAAACCGAGGTAAAAAGATTAGGGTCTTCAGCAATGGCACGCCTCAAAGAATCTTTCCTATCATCTGAACCAAAATGCTGACTTTTGATATGAGCCATAAGCCTTGGGATTCCCTTAGACCCAGCAACCCCATCGGGGCAACAATGAAACCCCTTGAAGGGGCAAGGCCAAAAACCATTCGCCATGGCCCAACAGAGAAAAGCGAGATGAGAACAACTTCAACTTCAACAAGACACTTAGGCAATGTCTCCAACCCACGACAACAAGACACTTAGTACAAATCGACTAAGCCATTATAATAGTACCTCAAAACCAACCTAAACCTTCTCGTTATCATTCTTTGTCAAAAGATTTATTTAAATATCACCACAAACCTCTACTATCCATTTACCTACACAATTATCCATACAACAACTAATTTCAACCCTAGTCCATTGTGGTGAGAACCCCATAAGCTCAACCCAAACGAAACTGATGCTTATTAAAGCGACTCATTTTGACCTAAACCAAGTTTAACCCAAACCCGTTTTGACCCGTAACTAGACCCACTGTGCTAGCTCTATCAAGCTTTGGGAAAGAGTTTGAAAATATCCTTTGGGAAACAAATTACCTACCCTGTTCCAACAGAAATGATTCTCAAACCTCACATGATTTGATTAGGAAATTTACTATATAAAGGTGTCAAAGAACAAAGTAGCAGATGCATTATCTAAGGCAACTCATGCAGATATTTTTATCATCTAGTACTAAATTATACAAAACCAAGCATAGATGAGAGGGAGAACCAGATATGGGGTGGTTCAATGGAAATGAGAACTACCTTCAGCACAAAATTATACTCGTCTTGGACGAGAAAATATGCAACTGATCATGTGAAACAATAATATGCAAAACTTAAGATGCACCCTTGTTAAAATATACAACCCTCACCATACAGTTGGGGGAATTTAAAGAAGGTATTCCAACAAAGGCCCAAATCCAAGTCCACTAGTCTTAACTACATATCTAGAGCTACGCATTCTTTACATACATTGTCTGCATACCAGAAAGGTAAAATGAAAGACAAGATTTAAAAGTACGAGATAACCACCGGGTTTCAACGCAGTAAAACTATCTTGTAGAATTATGGCTCTGGATCCATGTAGACCATTTTTGCTTTTGATGAAGCTCGTGGAAACAGCATAATGTCCTCTGCAATGTTGATAATTTTCTGAGCATCAGACGTAGCCCTTGGTCGGATATTCATATTTTCCAGATGTGGGGAATGGTCGAGTAGAAGCTTTATGAAGAGCAGCTCTGGTCTTGCTCCTTCTAAAGATATAATTTCGACAGTTTGCAACATGAACAGTGTTTGATCCATACAGTCAGGAGATTCTAAATAATTACATGTTAATTCCAAATCAGCCTCAGGTCCCTACAAATATAATAAAAAAGTGAAATTGTGTCTAACCATCCAACTGTTTTACTGTATAAGCGAAAAATGGTAAAAGACTTTTAGCCCCTTTACCATCGGCATATGTGTCATACGAAGTACTTTTAAATTTGGTGAGTTCCGAAGCATACACAAAGCACCTTGAAGTTGATCCAAATCACCCAAACAAAAAGATTGAAAGTTCAATCGTTTTAACCATTGCCACTTTGAAAACTTTTCTGCTGCCAAAAACTGTGCGGTGAGAGTGAGATTTATGCATTCGTATAGAGTAAGCATTCTTATGGATTTCGGCAAACATATTTTAAAACTGAAATTTATGCATTCGTTTGTATCATACATTCATTCATTCCTTGAGAAAGTTATCATCAATAGTAAAACTGAAATTTTCAACTTGAAGATCTTTTATGGATTTCGGCAAACATATTTTAACCGCAAAAAGGTGTTCACCATGCAATAACCGGATCATGGCATTAGGGCAACTGTCTACCAGCAAAATCTGCAATTTTTCAGCCTTAATGTTGAAATTGTTAACATTGCCACAACCATAGGCATAAAGTATCAACCTCTTAAGTTGTGGTAAGTTGATTACAGTTCCACCTAAATTATCCCCGAAATTAACATTCGTGAAAATAATATTTAGAAGATTGGGAAATCCCTTAAATGCAAGTGGTGGCTTGAAAATACAGGTAAACACGTTCAGCTTTCTCAATTGTAGACAAGAGAATACGGAGGATGGAATATGATAAATCCGATTGGAGTTCGCAATTTGGAGTTCCCTAACATTATTCCTTGATAGGATTAACATCCATTGATCAACTTCTTTGAGACTATCAATAAATATCTGTTTTGGTATATAGAGATGAAATTTGAAAATGGGACCATTGTGAAGGATCATAATCTGGTTTAAAACCCTAATAAACCCATTACAACTGAAAGCTCGGATTTTTAAAAACTGTTGAGAGAATTGCTTATCGAGAGCCAGTGTCTTCATAGTGGTCCATCTGTATCACCACTTTCTAGAATCTAGATAGAACGCTTGTTCTTACAGCATCTTTAACTGGGAGCCGCTCTAAAATTGGGTCTATTAAATCCTCAGGCAAATTACTGATAATGTCGTCATCGTCAGCAGAGGAGGTTACAAACCTCCTCCTCGTATGATGATTATCTGTCATTACATTCAACAAAACCATGATTCAGTGGTATCTCAAACAGAATCCCATTATAAGAATATAAAGATTTCTTGAAACATATGAGAGAATGCAAGCTAGTAAAGTAGAACTTACCCATGGAAACCCACGTGATCAAGCACTTGTTTAGATGGAGACGGGAAATTGAACAACGTGAATTAGGGTTTCGGAAATAAAAAAGGGAAAACCATAGCTACTAAAGAGTAAGAGCATTCACATCCAATCCATCAAATTATACATACATTCCACTAAAAAACAACTCCTATATCAATATATTTCCATTAAAAACAAATACTTTTTCTCTCTCCTTTCAATTAAATAATATTATCATTACATTTTTCTCTCACTTCCACTCACAACCACTTTCAAAATATACTAAAAAATTATAACGGGTGAACAGTGTCCCCCCAAATATACAGATGAACAGTAACATTTTCTCTCTCCTCTACTCACAACCATTTTTTATACCCTTTATAATATAAAAACCCCTCCTCACATAATTTGATGGTTAGGATGTGAATGCTCGAGTTAAATACACGGATAGTCCGTGTGGTTTGATCTTTTTTCAGTCTCTAACTTTCTAAAATTACCTCTATAGTTCTCAACTTTTCAATTTTCGTTACCGGATAGTCCCTGAAACGGATGTGGGTTAGTTTTTTGTGTTAAGTGAGTGTAAAATTACAAAAATACCCTTAGTGTTAAATTAATGCTAAAAAGTTAAAAAAAGATATACTTAGAGATTTATGTGGGACCCACCCACTTCATCATCTTCACTTTCACCATCTCCACCTGAAACCAACCTGCTACCCATACACCATCGTCTGAAACCAACCTGAAACACAACATGTCTCCTTCACACCTTCCCACATCCGACACATCTCACCATCAGCCACCATTCCACCTTAACTTCCGACACACCTCACTACCCACCTCTGACACACCACTCATCCCCTTTCACCTCCTACAAACCTCACCACCCGCCTCTGACGCACCAACCACTTCCAACCACCGCAAACCTCCACCTTTACCATATTCTCCACCCTAACAACAATCTACGACCATCATCACCACCTGTTTCCATCATCATCATCTACCAGCATAACCAACCCGGCGTAGCTACGGTGTCCAACATCATCAGATTTTTGGAGAAACCACAAAAATCGTCATTAATATTCAGAAAAGAAGAAAAAGAACGAAATAAAAGGAGACGTGGGGTTTTTACCATGAAACTCGCCGGAATCCACCATCACCGTCGTCGTCTCCAACATCAGTGGCCGAAAAACGATCAAAGCCGCCGCCGCAGACGGCGGTGTTGCCGTCGGATCTCCCTCTCTCCGTCTTCGATCTCCACCGCTCACTCTTTCCTTGGAACAGTCTCTCTCTACAATTAGTGGTGTGTGTGAACTGGTACATAAAGGTGATGAAGAGGGGAGGTTTAGGGAGTGTTGTCAGCTGGTTAACATGGCTGGCGCCGACCGGACTTCTCTCCGTTTGCCGGGCTGGTATCATACAGACGAGAGAGATGGGGTTAGGGTTTGCTTTGGCATGTGAAGAAGAAGAAAGTTTATGACCTGTGTTTTATGTGTGTGGGTGAGAGTGTTTGGGTCCCACCTGAATTAATATATTAACTATTTTATTTTAATGACTTAATAGTTATTTTTTATATTAAGGGCATTATAGTCATTTTACACCAACTTAACTGATAAAACTAACCCTCATCCGTTTCAGGGACTATCCGGGAACGAAAATTGAAAAGTTGAGGACTATATAGGTAATTTTAGAAAGTTAGGGACTAAAGGTGAAAAAAGGCCAAACTACGGGCGTTTAACTCTAAGAGTAAATTACAATGGCTGGTCTATTGGCAAAGGCAATGCCTTTAAACATCTTACGAGGAGGAGATCTTGGGTTCGAGTCCCACCGATGACTGTGAGTGCACGAATGTCTATCGTCTCCGTCAATCCGAACCGTAGCAAGAAACAGAAGAAGACATGGTTTTATATTGTAAAATATAGAAGAAAGTCAATTTAGTAGCAAGGTGGCAAACTTGTAATTAAGGAGAACTTCCTTAACACCTTGCCTATAAATAGAGGAGTAATGTTAGATTTTTAGGACTTTTGCTCATTTTGTGACTTGGAAGCTTTGGAGCCTAGAGAGAGAGTCTAGAGAGAGAAAGTAGCAAAGGTGATTCACGGTGCTTGTACTTTGTCATATCATCTATAGAATCACAGAATATATTACATTCTTGTGTTCGGTCCACGCACGTGCACGGATTCCGCACGTCGCACGTGTCGTCTCGCAATCGTTCGGGAGTCGTTTATGGTCCTACAACGCGTTCACAAGCGGATAATCATCCGTTCGGTTCTTCATCCGAGCCAATTACATGTGCTGATATTTCATCCAAACCAAAATTCAAGTGAATTTGACATATTGCATGTGATGATTGATTGTCGGCCCATTAAAGTCAATTGGTTTTCACGTGATGTTCTATTATGGTTGCATGAGATTTGTGGTTCAATTCATACTTATCGGATAACCATCCGATCAACATACAAAAGTCAGCAAAACTGATAGTTGTGAACGGATGGTCATTCGTCTGGTTACCCATCCGATCAAGTTGATTTCATTTGAATATAGTTGTTGTAACACCCCAAAAATTTAAAAGTCATAATTTAATATTTTATTGTTAATGCTTTATAGAAGAAAATGGTAAATGTAAGTTTTACCATATGAAAATAAATAAGGTGCTAGTAATTGAAGTATTGGTAATTAAATCATTGAAAGTAACCAAGTTAGTATATGGGTCATTAAATGACAAGATAATTAGTTGAATCTCATTTATAAGCAAATAGAAACTTGAGGGACTATTATGGTCATTTTGAAAGATGAAAAAAATTAAAATTTATTAGAACACAAAACTCACACACTGATGTGTGTGAGGGTGTCGACCAAACAAGAGAAGAACAAGGGGAAACCCTTGTTAATCATGAATCAGCCCAATTGAAAAGGAAATTGAAGATTTTTATGATGCATGTATCAAGATTTTCGATCTCCTAAGTGTTTTTCACAATTAAATAAGTTAAATTTTATGATTTGGTGATGTTGGGTGAAGTGGGTTTCGATTAATTCGTCAATCTAAGTGAAGTTAGGATGGATATGTGATAGAATTACCTTATGAAACTTGAATTATGCTTAGATTTCTGATTGTTAGGATATATTTATGAAAACCCACTTGTAGTGGCTCTTATATAAGATGATGATGATGGACTTTAGTGTTAACTTGGTGATGCTTGATATTTGACAATAAATGTTATAGGTTATTGATTTTGAATCTGAATTGAAGTGGAAGTTATGTGAAAAATTGATGAATATGATGGTCTTGGTAAGAATTTGGTATGGTTGTGCACAAGTTACTTGTACACTATGCTTGGAAAGTAGTACGCACACCAAATGTTTGATGAAATGCCTAGTATAGGTTAGTATGTGTTGTCACTTGTATGGAATGTTAATTAAGTAGTAATGAAGATGATCATGTATTATAAATATGAAAAGTGCTTAATTGTGATGTTGTGTGCAAATCGAACATGATGTAAATACATAATTATGCATGCTAGAAGCTTATGTGTGACTTTTGTGAAGATGGAATGATAAATTGCTCGATTGATTAGAATTATAGTATTATGATACATGTTGGACTCGTTAAGCGATTGACAAGTGAATAAGAGTGTGATTAAAGATGCGTATGATTATGCATACTAAATATTTAATGGATGTAATGGAAGGAGATAACAGGAACGTGTCAAGGAGAGCTCAAGCACGGAAAGGCTAACGAGTCAAAGGTAAACATGGGAGCTATGCCCGAACTCGGACGCACGAGGTAAGTAATTTCCCGGGCTCCCTCTTTAGTAGTAAAGAGATTATTTGCATGATAAATGTTAATAGTTGTGTCGAAACGTGAATTTGATGATGATATCAAGTATTAGTATTAAGTGAGTGATTTTCCGGAATCACTTCTTAGTTTATGAAAGTAAGGTTATGTGCTAGTTATTTAAGTATGGTATTGGAGTTTAGAAAGGTTTGAGTATATAGAAGTGAAGGTTTCCGCTAAGTCGACCAAACGGGTCAAAATGAGAGTTAACTCATTAAGGTATGATTTACATAAGTTATGACGAAGGTATTATAACCGGGTCATGGATAGAATTTCTTACAAGTGCACTAACCGAGAAATGGGGACATGGGTTAATGGTCAAAAGGCTGAGTCTTGAGTTTAAACAAAAGAGTTGTTTGATAAAAACATGAATGGGTCGAATAATTCGTAAATGAATATTAAGCCGAAAGCATATAAGTTAAGAACTTCCTTAGTTCAGATGTTAGATTTTGAGTCCATTTGATAGAGGACCAAAATATGGTCATGTAGGAAGAAACGGGAGGTTAAACGGGTGAACGGTTTGAAAGTTACGGTCGTTTTCGTAAAAGAGACAAAGTTGGAAAAGCTGCAGAGCAGCCAAATCGTAAGCTATGGCTCAGCTGTAGGCTACAGAGCGTAGCTGCTGTTTGGATCAGAACAACCAAATCGTAAGCTACGACTCAGCTTAAGCTACGGAACGTAGCTGCTGTTTGGACCAGAACAACTGAATCGTAAACTACGGCTGAGCCATAGCTTACGGCGGGCAGCTTTTGCAAAATGTTGATTGTTTTGTTATTTTGGCCTTCGGGAATAAATAGATACGTTATAAACTCCTCATAACTAACGTTTTTGGATTATAAATGTGTATGGGAACGAGTAAGTATGTATGTTAATATGTATAACACCTATTTTATGAGAGTTGTGAATATGACATGTTAGTATAAGTTTATGTGTATAAAAGAAATAAACAAGTACTCGTATGCATGTATGCGTGTATGAATGAAGCATGTATATAAGTGTATATGATTGCATAAACATAGGTATGAATGTAAGTATGTATGAATGCAAGATGCTATGAATGTAAGATGCTATGTATGTACGTAGGAATGGTTTCAAGATGTCTGGGTATTGACGATTACTAATGATGTGCCTTGAGTTTGGAAGGAAATGCAGGTATGAAATCGTCGGGTTCATGAGGAATTGAAGCCAGACTTGGATTAAGAGTATTTAAGAGAATGCTTGGATAATTCCATGTTTACATTATAGAATGCTATGCGAATTTCAATTATATAGTATAATGTTGTATGGTGAGATAATGACTAATGGTTAAGTTGTATATGATGTCCACATGTATTCCTCTACTACTAACGAAGATAAGCGGGCGTAGATCGAGGCAAAGAACAAGGATTATACGGAAGAAGAGTCATACAGTATGAATGTTGTGAATTCCTTTTATAAAACGTATGAAATTTTGTAATTTAGCCCTCACGTAATTAATGTCGTTAATAAAGAAAGAAAATTTTAAGCTCATATTTCCGCTGCGTCGTTTTTAAGATCTTACGTGTTAGGGTGTTACAAGTTGGTATTAGAGCCCTGGTTTGAGAGAAATCAAGTATGAGGAGGTAAATACTTGAACTCAAACTCGTGTGCTCTTGTGACAAGGAACCCGTACAATCCAAGACTCGATCAAGATCTAAAGGTAGAAGCGAATGTAAGTATGTACTTGAGTATGCATATAGAGAAAACTAACAGTATGTTATGTGTAAGGAAAGCATGATTGTTTGGAGAGGATGATCCGCGAATGCGGTCTAGGACCGACACCAAGGCATGTAATAAGACAAATTGAATTCAGGTATGTAAATTCAGTATGTGGATACATGTAATGGTAAAACTTGTTAAGGGAAGGAAACATTTTAAATGAAGGACATTGATGATATAGTAATGAAGTTTTGAAAATGTTACATGTGCCGAAACCTAACTCTTTGGACATAAGTCGATGATTACATGAAGGCACGGAAACTAGTATGTGGATTGCGTACCTGGCCAATACGCAAGAAACATACGACGTTCGTGAGACTGTGATAATTGTTGCAGGTATGTCCGAAAGAATTGGGTACTAGGTGGACGTGTGGGTGAAAGGAGTAGTAAGACTCTCAAGGAAAGAAAAGTATGAATGATATGTTTGAATCCGCGAGACGGATTCAAAACATAGAAAGGAATGAAAAAGTAGAATGAAAAAGTAGAATGAAAAGTTTGAATCCGTAAGTAAGTATGAATCGAACGAGTAAGAATGAATGATAAGAATGAAAAGTCCGAATTCGTAAGTAAGTACGAATCAAACAAATAAATATTCTTTAAAGCGGATATTATCCAAGTTATGTTTTAAACTTTTATGTATACATATATATATATATATATATATATAAATACATTGTATGCAAGAATGGTTGAATGGACAAATAAGTCCTACGGGTCAAATTGTAATCGCCATTTGAACCCGGTATTTAATGTTTTGAATTGTCAAATAAGATGGAAATGTAAAGAAGATGTGATGGCTAAGTTTTGACTTTAATAGGTCAAATTAGCAGACTATGAAAGGCATTGAAGTAAGTCTAAATAATGATCCGTATGAATGGGTCAGATGAAATGTAGAGTTTGATGACGATTGAAGTAAGATGGAAAATGATACGATGAAAGAAAGAAAGGCATGGATGAAAATGTTTGGATCCGAGCAATGGATTCAAACATGAAGGGAATAAAAAGTAAGAGTAAAAGGAAAGGAATGAAAGGTTGGATCCGTAAGTAAACCCTGATTGAACCAATAAGAACAAAAGGTAATGAATTAAAGGTTTGAATTCGTAAGTAAGTAGGAATTAAACTCGTGGGAATGAAGAACACGACCTATAAACATGCAAGGATCACGCAAGGGTGGAGGAAGAAGTGTGCTCCCCTTCCCAAGTAAGATAGGTATAAACCCTGTAAATAAGTAGTGATGATAACCTTTCCCGGTTAGGTATGTTGTGCAACTAAAGTAATGCATATATAGTGCATAAGTGAAGATGCTAGGGATAGATTGCAACTAAAAGATAAGAACGCAGGTAAGAAAGTAATTACAGCTTGACTTTCTGAAAAGTCAAGGGAAGATGAATTGTAATAATAAAGCAAGTAATAAAAGAATAGAAAGAGCAGTTTGGTCCATTAAGTAAGTAAGTATAAACCATTGAAAATGGTTGATGTGGCAAGGAGCTTTAGTTGTTGTAACAACCCGCACGTTCGTGCGTTGTTACTACTCTTTATACTCGTTACGCCTGGCACCAGAGATTCAGATCATAATGTAACTATGTCGCTTACATCGCTATATCGCAGTATTTTAGCATATTTCGCATACTTTATCGCTATAACACATCGCATCGCACGTACTAACTCTCACGATGACGTTGAGTGAGGACCTATTCTACCCTCCTCGATAGCCGTGATGAGTCGCAAAGCAACGCACATTTGAAACACGCACCTCGATTATCGCAACGCGGACTTTGATATATGGATATTTATACGACCCTATGTGACTAGTTATAATAAATATATGAATGTGGGTATGAAAATGTGTAACCAAACTATCGCAATGCTTAACGAACGAAACGGAACATCGAAACGCAACTCGTCGGATGCCCTCGATCGGATGACCAACCGATCGAATGGCCATCCGATCAAGGTGTCACCCGATCAGATTGCCATCCGATCCATGGCACTCCATCACCTTTCTCCTCTTCACCTATAAATAGCCCTGTCACATCGCTGTTCAAGTGATGTGATAGCTCTCACTCGACCAGCACGCTTTGGGGCTATTTTCTCTCGATTTCTCGCGATTCTTGTAGGTTTTCAACCTAAATCTTGTACTTCTATGATCTACACACACACTTCTTCATCATCCTCTCTTTTGAATGTCAACTTTTAACCGTGAAATCAGTGGATTTAAGGTGTTCCAGGGTGATGCCATCATGGAGTTCTTATGAACTTCAAGCTTTGGCCTCATTCCACCAAGAACAACTCAGATATGAAGGATTTCCACAAGAATAAACAATGTTTTCGCATAAATCTATACATATTCATGGTTAAAAGGATTGAAAGATGGTTTTCTAACTTTCTTTCAACTCCTTTACAATCAATGCACTCAAAACCAATAGAATCGGAGCTCGTTCTGATCTTCTACTCTTTCTTAGTGATGTGTCGGTTCAAGATCTGATTTCTATAAAAGAGACTACCGATTTCGGGTTAAAAATGAACAACCGTCTCGAACAGTTGACTTATCGGACTAGGGTGATTCCTGTTCGATCGGGTCACTTGGGTCTGGACGGGGCTTCTGTTTTTTAGCACATTAACACATCGTCTCGATCAAAACTACAAAACTTTCAAAATAAACAAGTGACAAGACGATCAGGCATCCGATCGGACAGCCATCCGATCAGATACTGTGACATCTGTGCCTCCATGGCCATCATACAATTACAAATCCAATGAAATCTTGTGTTTCAATCTTGGGATTTGTATAAATATGTGTATCAATTGCACATATCAAATCTTGTTCGATTTCGAGCTCTAAATCGCTTTCTGGAAAGTTATACGCGAACTGATGCGTAAACGTAATCAGTTTAACGCAAAAAACACTCCGGACCAGTGACATGGGCTTAACATACCTTAAATAACCTTTACATAACTTAGAAATAAGTTTTGGAGGGTTTGGTGTGTCGAAATCAAGTTTATTCGCATACAGGGACTAATTTCGACAAACTGCGAAAGTATGCCGATTCGTACTATAACGAACATTTCGGAATATTATCATAAGTTAAACATGCCCTAAATATCCTTTACATAGCTTAGAAATAGGCTTAGTGGTGTTCGGTGTGCAAAAATAAACTTTTTGGTCAAACAGGGACTAAAAGCGTCAAAAAGTGCATAAGTTTGCATTTTCGCGCATATCTTACGTTCTGAATATATCCGGACATCCAAAAATTTATGTAATCATTAAAATATTTTATGTTAATGATTTGCATGATAAAATTCCATTCGTCGCGTAATTTGGATCGTTTTTCGCGTCCGTTCGTGTTTCGTCGTAATTAACCGAACAACGCAACCGTACGGCCAAACGAACCGACATCCGAGATGTTTTTGAGCATGTTTCATGTTCCATATACTTTAACTTCATTATAGAGCCTTAAAATGAGGTTAACGGGGCTTAAACGTGTCAAAAATGCATCGAAAAGCAAGTTTTGGACATGTAGGGACCTTTTCTGCCAAACTGCCAAACTTATCTCTCGCGGGCCGTGTAAGAGAAGACCCATTCTTACGCGGGGCGCGACCTATACCCAGTTCAGTAATTCTGTTTTATCAATTCAGCAGCTGGTTTATGGTTTTGGACATGGTTTTCTTCATACTCGGAGCTTGTTTTGGACACCCATAGTATTATTATAAATCAGGGGGCACGCTTGTAAGGCCAAGATTGAAGCTCATTTATCGAGGAACGATCCTAACGGTGGTCCGAAATCTATAAATACCCACCTTTCTTTTCCTTTCATCTTCACACTTGATTCATTTCTGCTCTAAGTTGGGGTTTCCACACTCCATACCTGAGCAACTTGAATCAAATCTCCATTGCTTGAACCTCTTGTAAGTTTCTTTCATGCTTTTATGCGTTTTTAAGCATGAAAGTCAAACAATGTTTGACTTTCTGCTTTGACCAGTCAATGTCAACACGAAGTTTGTTTGAACTTTGTGACACCTAGGGAAAGTCCACAGTCATCCTGATCTAACACCGATCCAAAGATAGTTCAATATTACTTCTTAAATCTGATCCGATCGAGTCACATGTTAGTATCTGATTAAATGCTTTGATGGTCAATTGTGTCAGCCCACTAATTTTCATCGGTCCAATTATATGAAGTTGTCATATTTGTTGTTGGTCATCAGTCCATGTGATTTCTATTTAGTGGCCCAATAAATCATAGTTGCATATGTTATCAATTCAATAGAAATAGAAAGAGTTTTAACTTGTGTTATCAATTCAATATATTCAATCAACTTAACTGTGAACTGAAGCCCATGTGATGATAAGGTGTTCGGTCCAATAGGATTATTTTATTAAATAGACTTGTCGGCCATATGCAATAGTTGTATTAGTTTGCATGTTATTAAGTTGTATAAGATTACATGAAGCCCTAAGAAACCACCACCCCACCCATATAGTGCGACGGCAACAGGAGCCCCCTTCCCCCTCTCGTGACATCATCCTAGCCAATCAAGTTTCTGGTTAGTGGTTCTGACTTGTTGACTTTCCTACTTGTGTGATATGGTTTATGTGTGTATGTGATGATTAGTATGCTTTTTCTTGTCGATGATTGTCTTGATCGATGCTATTCATTGTTAATTATTAGAATACACGGTTATAATTGTATGTATTGATTCTCCTTGATCTTGATTTGTGAGACTCAATGAACAAATAAAGTGTCTGGCCCACTAAATGCAAGATTCGGTCTAATTGAAATCAAGTTTCATTGAAATTGGCACAATGATTCAACTACTAAGTATTGCATGTGATCTCATTGATAATTGCGGCCCAATGGTATTAGGATTAGGAGTTCAGTTGTCGGCCATATAACCTATGATAGTTGAATACCGATGATAATGATGATATGATTTTTTTATATAAACAGCTTATATGTCAATATGGTAGGAAGTCTGATGGTTTGTTTTGACCAATTGGTGGTTTTAAAAGTGCAAAGTGAAGATGTGATTTTGTTATATTTATGTTAAATTGTCAATCGTGATAACTGGTACATGTGCTGAACTTGTCATCTTCATGTGTTGTGAATAAATTGCCTGTGGATATGCTGTTGTGAATATTATAGTTGAATTCCAAATTAGAAATTGGGGATTTGTTTAATAATGTAAACCTTGTGATCTCTTAAATATATTCATATGTTGTACATATGTGTTTAACATAAACAGTACACTATATATTAATTTATATATATGCTTTTACATACTCATACCCTATTGCACTTATGCTTTGTTTATATTATGAAGTCAGTAATCTATTTAAGTGCATAATAGTGTGCTCATTTAAAGCATGATGGGTCTCGCGGTAGTATATAATTGATTTGTATATATATAACATGATGTTTATAAAATACTGGATGATAATGAGTTGTTAGATAGATTTTAAACCTAGATCCGTTTGATGATGCTTTAATGATGACTGATTTATAGGACCGATAGAATGAAATATCTGATGATTATTGTGAACATATATAAATGTTAGTATTACATACAATGACTGTTACTTGTGCACTACTTGATACGTGTTAGGTACGTGTGGTTAATACATGATTACTTGAAAATGAACCTAATCAATATACTGTTACTTGTGCACTACTTGATACGTGTTAGGTACGTGTGGTTAATACATGATTACTTGAAAATGAACCTAATCAATATTAATAACCATCATAGGATACGGTTGACCAACATAACACAAGTAAAATGCTTTACCTACCGAGCAAAGCAAAGGTGAGTTCACACTTTCCACAAGGCATGGGATTCCCAAGGGTTGGGAATGGGTAAAGGATCTAAACTAAAACCGCGTGATATCCTGGTTTGGAACATGTACACACCCTCTTCATTGAAGGGTGACAACATGTGATAAAGAATTGAATTGGAACCTACGTAATCTCCTGGTTTGGGGATTTCGTACACACCATCTTTATTGAAGGGTGACAACACAAAATACTAGACCAAAACTCTCTATCATGAAGTCCCTCCTTTTATATCGACTTAATCGCTAGGCCAATGGCGAGCGGGTCATTAGTTAGATAGCGCTATTTAGGTTTGACAAGCCTCACACCGTGCCGCAGAGGACGGCGTGAACTAATGGATTTGGGCACTAGTCAATGATGATAGACATTGACGTCAGGGCACCAACTTACTTTAGTCAGTGGTCGATATGGTAAACGGGTCTAGTGGTTCACATGGGGAAGCCCCCACTGATTATGGATATGGTTTGGGAAACAAAGATACTGGTTAACTCGTGGTTTACGAAACAACTTATGGTTTTCAAAACAAACTTTTGAAACTAAACAACCAACTGTGAACTCGCTCAACATTGTTGTTGACTCGTTGTTACATGCCTTGCAGGTCTTTAGGTGCATATTTTTGGAACTTGCTGTCTGGGAGGCTGGAGTGGTCATGGGTCGAGTTACATGGAATCGCAAGACAAGACTAATGGTTTGAACATGTGGTTTATAAACTCATAACGAACAAATTATGCTTCCGCTGTATACTGTGTATGATTTGTAACGTGTAACACTTAATGTTAATAAATGAAAGTTATATTTAAATATACATATGAGTTCAATGTGATTGATGGCTAGATCCTGGTACGTCATACGCCTCGCGGGGGTTTCCGCAGGTGGTATTTTGGGGGTGTGACAGATTGGTATCAGAGCCATTGGTTATAGTGAACTTGATTTTAAAAAAGGGGAAAAACGTTTTTGTAAAACCAGACTATAACCGAACAGTTCTGAAAACGTGAATACGACCATGACACTCAGCTCCAGATTGCAAGGTTCGTCTCTCGTATACTCATTGTACTGCATAACTAGTGAACACTTATATATGATATTGCATGTGATTGCACGTTTAGCACAACAGTATGAATTCATGTATTACTTGCATGTGTTATGTGACTGATAGGGTGGTATTTCCCTAAACCTTCATGACTAACGCTTCGTGATGCTCCTTGTTTGCTACTCGAGTTTGAGGAACCATTTAACATGAGTTAAGAGGAGCTGAGATGAACATGCAAATCACAATATTATTGTGGGTGCACACATAATAATAATGTGGGGTGCATGCGAGTCCCAGTGAGGCTTAACAAGTGAAAAAGGGGTTATGTTCCGTTATTTGATCGATGTGAAACGTAACAAACCTATAGGGGTCATAGCAGTGATTGTCCCCTACTCGAACGTGAACTTTCCATTCCTCTCTGGATCCTTTCGAATCTCGATGCTATCGAGTATTATCTGAACACCCATCTGGACACCTAGCGAACTGTGTAGAATATTAGGTGCTTGTGCGAACATCCCCGAGTTGGATGTTGCAACGACAATGACTGGTCTATATCTCTCTCACCTTTCTTCGTTTGCTGGAAACTTAACGTATTGACGCCTTAGATCCCGAAGTGCGATCACTTCTGCAACACCCTCGTAACATATCGTGTATTACTCAGTCAACTTGCAAGAACGATGGACTTTAGCATTTGAACGATCCTAGTTACCAACAATGAACATTAGCGATTTGACTCCAATTGAATCCTTAACCCTAGTCAGCGACTTATGGGAGTCAACTCTTACGAATCAATCGGGACATGAACGATGAAAATTGACTGTAGAATGGAATGTGTAACTTCCCGCGCAGTGAGTAGAGCCTTAGGACGTGTCACGGAATGTGAGGAGATGGACTCGGTTGGTGAAAGATCGTAGAGCTCCGTTTCAACCAACAGCATTAGAGCCAATAGTCACGGCAACATCAAGGTGTTTGTAATGGTAACCAACAGTATGGAAAATGAAGGTGCCTGCGACATGGAGCGGCTGTTGTTAAAACAAACGACAACAACCAAAGGAACAACAACAGTACTGGAAATCTTTGTAATGAAAACAGCAACACTGGAAATGATGCTCATGGAAGGGCATTTAGGATTGGCGTGGGCGACGCTAGGATTGTAATAAGATGGTGGCATACACGTTCTTGGTAACGAATCACTTCGTCTCTGTTCTATATAACCCTGCTGCTTCTTGAAACCCAACCTGCTATGGAATCGGCTGATGGCAAAACAATGGAAATCTCATATGATCGTTGGGATGCCAACTCGACCTTGTGGGACAACTGTTCGACATCGACCTTTCTTCTGTTGTTGTTTTTTTAGATGTACCCTGTGAGGAGAAGATTCTACGTATCCCTCTCCTTAGTGGAGGATTGTTATCTGTTCTAACGCGTCAGAGTGGCGCAACGGTTAGCGTCATTTCAGGAATGAAAGCCTGGAGTGACTACGTAGGGACTACCCCGCTATGTTAGCAGCTGTTATTGATGTAAGGTTAGGAAAAAGAGGATCGAGGATCCACCAGTTGTTCGTGATTACCCTCAATGTGCTACCCGAGGAACTTCCAGGATCATCTCTACAACTGATAGGTAGGAACTCAGTTTGACCTCATGCCAGAGGCAGTTCTAACTGCTCGTACTCTTTACCGTCTGGCACCAGGAAGGTTGCAGGAACTGCCTAATCAACTTCAGGAACTATTGGACATGAGTTTTTTTTTTTGGATCTAGTTTTTCGCTTTGGGGAGCCCCGGTTATACTAGTGAAGATAAGCCTTTTCGTATGTGTACTGCAGAGTTGGAATTTCGTAAACGTTATATTTTCGAAAATATATTTTTAAGTCTCACTTGAAAATATATTTTAAATCACTTTGTCTAAAATATTCTGTCTTCCAAAATAAACATATTTTTCCCCCAAAATATTATATTTTACTTTATACAATTTCCAAAATAATACTTTATCAAAATACATATTTAAGAGTATTTTCCGAAAATACATAAGTTACCTTTTTAAAGTTCGTGTGGTAATAGCAGTACCGGTGTAACTTAAATATTTATTTGTCAGGGCGTTGGTATTATTTTGGAGTCGATACTTCTCAGTGTATTCAAGTTATATTATTTTTACTGTAAAAATAACATGTCTAGTTCACAAAATAATCATAAAATCACACAAGCGTTTTACTATGAAATAAATATATATTTAACAAGTTTTATTTATGAAAATCCACCTCCGACACTTGGTTATTTTGTAATAAAAATCTTGGCGAAGTTTATTTGGAAAAACAAGTTAAAATATATTTATAAACACTTGCCACAAAATATTTCTAAGTGTTATATTTCTGGAAAAATTTTGCCAGAGTTTCCTCTGTAACTGGAGGTGGCCACGCTTACTAGCGTATCATTTTCTTTTCAAAATTCAATCAAACAATTCACCAATCATCAATATACATCATTTAAACATCAAACTTGTCAAAATAAGTATAAATCGCAAACTCATGAACTTGTAAGTTGTGTAAAAACATGTAGTAACTTCCTAACATATTTAGCGGATCTTGTCATCTTTAAAAATAAAATTAGTTTCTTGAAAACTTTATTTTTAAAGAATATGTAGTCTTACAACTTCTAGTCAATATTTACGAAAATATTTCTTTGTCAAACTTTCTTGTCGTACAAGTGTTTACACACTTGTTTATTCACTAAAATGCTTTTAGTTTGTGTAAGATCCGGTTTTTAAGCAAGACTTGTATCTTTTACTCGGTTCTTCCGAAAAATCACTTTTACACAAGTTCATGAGTGGAAGGGTTCATCATCTTACAACTTTTATACTTAACATATTACTAGTTCATGTTCCATGAAAATGACCTAGTATGGTTAGATGATGATCCATCCCACTACTAGCATCAAACAACATAAAATAATCACATCTAGACAAGATTCACAAGATTTACACCACTAGTTACTCTTTATCCATCTAGTTCATCATTCTTTCAAGACTTTTAGTTTTGATCTTGTGTGTTCTTGAGTTTTATGCATTAAATCACCTATTAACCACTTTAAACAAGAACAAGAGGATGTTTAGAAGCACTTACTACTAGCTCGAGGCTAGGGAAGAATCAAGGCGTAAACAAGGTGGATAAAAGAAATGTAGAGAGGTCCTTGCACTTCCGAATGCACCGAGCTTGTTTGTTGATCCTATTGCTCCCTTGCATGTCTTTAGAGTGAATGATGAAGCTTGAATGAATGTGATGATGGGTGTGTGTGGGTTCGGCCGAACACAAGCAAGAGGAGGGAAGGAGGAGCTTGTTTGAGTTGGTGATTTGTGAAATGAGGATTATAACCTCTCGTGCTTATTTATAATCCATTTCCCATTATCCATCATATAATATGCTAACTAGATACTAGACAAGGTTTAATAAAATAATCAAAGAAATGAAGGTGTGTCCCCACCCTTGGGGGACCGATCGGATGAGAGGGGGAGTATGGTTGGGTTTGAAATGTTATAGTTAAGGATTAGTTAGGTTCTAAAGATCTTAGTTAGAGTATTATGTGTGTTATGTAATATAACGGGTGTTCGGGGACCCTAACTGGCTCAGAAAAGTATAAACAATGTCATTGACAATATTTTTATGTTCCGGGTAAAGTCCGGTTGTTCGGTTGGATATTGATCCGTTAAAGTGTCAAATAAAGCTTCAAAGTGTCTTTTATAGTATTTTTAGTGACACAGTAAATTCCTGACACTTTGGAAAGTGTCTAACATTATTTTACCAAGTTTTTGCACCTTACTAGTTATGTTAAATGCTGAATTTTTGCATAAAGTGCAGAATTTTGTAATTAAAGTATGTTTTAGGCACATCCGGTCACTATAACTATCACCTAGTGACGCAGTTTTATAATCCTCACCTCCCTACACTCCTTACTAGTGTAGTAGTCTATTCCCGGCTCGTACTGGCCTCAGAGACAATATCTGTCTAGGTGCTGGTAATGTCAGCATGTTTACTGGGTTATCCGTTTAGTGTGCTAACTGTGCTTTTGTGCATCAAGGTTGTCACTGATGTTTGTGAGTAAGTAATAGAGTGACAGTATAAAATGTGATGCATGAGTATGTATGTATCAGAAATCAAGAAGCAGTTTAACCACAGTTGTAAGCAAGCACAGTAATTAAGCATTAATCAAATATTAATTAATTCGTACGGATACCTGGTTTAGTGAGGGTTGTCACATTCTCCCCCCGTTAAATAATTTTCGTCCCGAAATTTAAGCTCTGCTTCTAGTTGCAGGGGTCTTAGGAAATAAATGGGGGTATTTCTCTTTCATACGATCCTCACGTTCCCACGTGAATTCAGGCCCATGTCTGGCATTCCATCGAACTTTGACGAGTTTGACACTGCTCCTGCGTGTTTTGTTAACTTTCCAATCCGTAACCTCAACGGGTTCTTCGGTAAAGTGGAGCATGTCGTCGATATGAACTTCGTCAGCAGGAATGATCACTGTCTCCTGTGTTGGAATCTTTCTCAAATTTGATACATGGAATGTATCGTGAACACCATTGAGTTCAGCAGGTAGGTCCAACTTGTAGGCTACAAGCCCAATCCTTTGCAGGATTCTGAAAGGGCCAATGTAACGCGGATTTAACTTCCCACGCTTTTCGAAGCGTGCCACACCCTTCCCGGGTGAAACTTTCAATAAAACCATATCCCCAACTTGAAATTCCAATGGTTTCCTCTTTGGATATGCATAGGCTTTCTGTCTGTCGCGAGCTGCCTCGATGCACTTTCGAATCTGCGCAATCTTGTCGGTCGATTCTTGGACTATTTCAGGACCAACGAGTTGTCTATCACCTGCATCAGCCCAGCATAAGGGTGATCGACATTTACGTCCATAAAGCGCTTCAAATGGCGCGGCTCCAATGCTTGTGTGGTAGCTGTTGTTGTAAGAAAATTCGACCAACGGTAAATGATTATCCCAACTACCACCTAAGTCCATTACACATGCTCTCAGCATATCCTCCAAAGTCTGTATAGTTCGTTCACTTTGACCATCAGTTTGCGGATGAAATGCAGTGCTCAGATTCAGCTGTGAGCCAAAAGCTTCTTGGAAGGATTGCCAAATCCTTGATACAAATCTCCCATCTCTATCAGAGATAATCGAGAGAGGCACTCCATGATGTGCGACGATCTCTCTCATGTATATTTCCGCAAGTTTACTTGTGTTGTCCTTCTCCTTGATTGGCAAGAAATGTGCGGACTTTGTTAGGCGGTCTACTATCACCCAAATCATATCATGGCCTCTGGGCATCTTGGGCAGTTTCGTTATGAAATCCATTGAAATCTGTTCCCATTTCCATTTGGGAATTTCAGGTTGTTGCAGAAGTCTTGAAGGCTTCTGGTATTCAGCTTTCACCTTGGCGCATGTTAAACACTTGCTAACATAAACAGCAACATCGCCCTTCATCCTAGGCCACCAATAATAATCCTTAAGATCTTGGTACATCTTAACCGCTCCTGGGTGGATAGAGTACCGTGATTTATGAGCTTCATCAAAAATAGCTTTTCTCAAACCACCAAACAGAGGAATCCAAATCCGTTTCATGAAGCATAAAGTTCCTTCCTCGTTTGGCACCAACTGTTTCTCCATCCCACGGAGATATTCGTTCTCAATATTCCTTTCTTTCAAAGCTTCTCTCTGCGCGGCACGAATGCGCAATGAGAGATCTGTCTGGACAATCATCTCCAAAGCCCTAACCCTTATGGGCTTGATCCTCTCTTTTCGACTCAGGGCATCAGCAACCACATTTGCTTTCCCTGGGTGGTATTTGATCTCGCAATCATAATCATTCAACAGCTCTACCCAGCGTCTCTGCCTCATGTTAAGCTCTTTTTGGTTAAATATGTGCTGTAGGCTTTTGTGATCAGTAAAGATCGTGCAGCGCGTGCCATATAAGTAATGTTTCCAGATCTTCAACGCAAATACCACTGCGCCTAACTCTAAATCGTGCGTGGTATAATTCTTCTCATGAATCTTCAATTGGCGTGACGCATAAGCTATAACCTTCTGGCGTTGCATCAGCACGCAACCCAAACCTTGACGCGAAGCGTCACAATATACCACGAAGTTATTCGTTCCTTCGGGTAGTGATAAGATCGGTGCATCACAAAGCTTGTTCTTCAACAACTGGAACGCTTCTTCTCGTTTGTCACCCTAATCGAACTTCCTGTCTTTCTGTGTGAGCGCGGTCAGAGGTTGAGCGATTTTGGAGAAATCCTCAATGAATCTTCGATAATAACCAGCTAAACCTAAGAACTGTCGAATCTCGGTTGGCGTCTTTGGAGTCTCCCAACTCTTGATCGCCTCGATCTTTGTGGGATCAAAATGGATTCCATTTCCATTAACCACATGTCCAAGAAACTGGACTTCGCGTAGCCAGAACTCACACTTCGAGAACTTGGCGTATAATTTCTCCTTCTTAAGTAGCTCTAGAATAGCTCTTAAGTGCTGTTCGTGCTCGTCCTTTGTCTTCGAGTAAATCAGAATGTCGTCAATAAATACAATCACAAACTTATCCAAGTACGGCTTGCAGACTCGGTTCATTAGGTCCATGAAAACTGCAGGTGCGTTCGTCAACCCAAACGGCATAACTAGGAACTCGTAATGTCCATAACGAGTCCTAAAGGCTGTTTTTGGGATAGTTTCCTCTTGTATCCTAAGTTGATGGTATCCGGATCGAAGATCGATCTTTGAATAAAAGCTTGAACCTTGCAGCTGATCAAAAAGATCATCAATTCTCGGCAAAGGGTATCTGTTCTTGATAGTCAACTTGTTAAGCTCGCGGTAGTCTATGCACATACGGAAACTACCGTCCTTCTTTTTAACAAACAGAACCGGAGCTCCCCAAGGTGAGAAGCTTGGTCTGATGAATCCTTTGTCCAATAGCTCCTGGAGTTGTGTCGACAACTCCTGCATCTCTGAAGGTGCAAGTCTGTAGGGTGCCTTGGCTACAGGCGCGGCGCCTGGAACCAAGTCAATGTGGAACTCGACTTGCCTTTGAGGCGGTAATCCTGGCAAGTCTTCTGGAAAGACTTCCGGATATTCCTTGACGACTGGAATGTCTTCGATCTTTGGTTTAGCAGCTTCCTTATCCACGATGTGTGCCAAGAATGCAACACATCCCTTCTTCAAGCACTTTCTAGCTTTCAGACAGCTAATAAACCTCAGCGGCGTATCATGCTTCTCTCCGTGCACTACGATTGTTTCTTCATCCGTCACAGGGATACGGATGGTCTTCTCATGGCAAACAATCTCGGCCTTGTTGCTGGACAACCAATCCATTCCCACTACCACATCAAAGCTTCCCAACTCGACAGGTAGCAGGTCTAGCGTAAATTCGTGTCCTCCCAATTCTATCACGCATCCTCTTATAACTTCACCCGTTTCAACTAGTTTCCCATTCGCCAATTCAATCGAGTATGGAACATCTAACTTACTAGCGGTCAGTCCAAGTATATTCTTAAATTCTAATGACACGAAACTATAATCCGCACCAGTATCAAACAGAACAGATGCAAAACGTTGGTTTATCGGGAACGTACCAGTGACAACATTGGGATCCTGGCGCGCTTCCCTTGCTCCAATGTTAAAGACTCTTCCCCGTGCTTGATTCAAATTTGGGCATTCCTTCTTAAAGTGCCCAATGTCACCACAGTTAAAACAGCCCAGTCTTTGCCCATTACCACCTCCGTTCCCAGCTTGAGTGTTGTTTTGGTTGCGATTGCCACTACAGCTTGATTCGCAACGTTTCCACGGTTCCCATTTCCTCCGGTGTTTCCTTGTGGGCGGTTTCCATTACAACCACGGTTGTTGTTCCTATTACCGAAACCTCCTTGGCCACCCCGGCCAGCACTAGCCCAGCAAGTATCCTTCAAGTGGCCAACTTTCCCACAAGCTTCACATATTTTTGGCCCACACCGGCCAGAATGATGACGCTGACAGGTGTTACACTTGGGCTGTGTACCCATATAACCTTTCCCTTTCTTCTCAACACCGGTTGCAGCTTGGACCAGTGACTCACCTTTCTTGCTTACATGGCTGGTTCCTTGCTTGAAGTTTGAAAACTTTCACTTGTTTTCACCAGACGACTCAGCATGTGTTTCTTTCTTCTTTGTTTCAACATTTGGAAACTTGTTCAACCGAATGACCTCCTCAGTAAGCACCACACTAAGATCGATCGCTTCCGTGATCATGGCAGGTTTGGATGTGGTAACCATACTCATTATTTGGGGAGCCAATCCCCAGATGAACCTTTCAACACGTTTAAACTCTGGTGTGACCATGTACGGTACTACGTGAGATAAGTCATGGAATCTTTGAACGTATTCTGCGATCTTGGGACCATCCATCCTTAAATGCCAGAACTCAGTCTCCAACCTTTGTATCTCAGCACGAGAGCAATACTTCCTTCGCATTAACTCTTTTAACTCAGCCTATGTCAACGCGTAAGCAGCAGCTTCTCCTAAAGTCTGCACTTGTAAGTTCCACCACGATAGGGCTCCATCCAGAAACAGCCCTGAGATGTAAGTCACTTGTTGATCGGGAGCGCATTTGCTCATTCTTAAGACAGAGTCTGTTTTCTTAGCCCACCTAACAAACGCAACGGCACCTCCTGTGCCGTCGAAATTCACGGGCTTGCAGTCTAGGAACTGCTTGTAAGTGCACCCTGCACATACGTTAGAATATACAGATGGTATTAGCGGACATGCTATAAATATCCAAATGTATTGTAATATGTCTCAAACGACTTAACATTACCATGTGGTGGATTGTTATTGCCGTTATTGTTCGAATTGCTTCCGCTGGTTCCTCCTTGTGAGGCTGCATACTGTGCTATGGCAGCAGCAATGATTCCTTGGAGTTCTGCCTCACTGGTGGGCATGCGCATCTCGCGTCTTGGTGGCATCTTCTAAAAGATGATCGTGTTGGTCAAGTCATTATAAGTAAATGAATCATACGTATTCCATTTATCAGACACATAACATCTCATGTTACAAATAAATCAAGCACACAACATCACATGTTATAAAATATCAATAATCAACCCGACATCACATATAATGAGAATACTGCGATTGCGCTGTCATAAATCAAGACCACAATGTAAGGTTTACAAGTTCATAACTGTATCATACATCATCAGTGACTAAGGGCCACATCGCCCTAGTCCAAACTATCTAGTCAATGACAACAACAACAAAAATACAAATCATCAAAAGTCATAATCATCAAAATGCGGTCTCCAAAAGCTGTGTAGTCTGCACAATCGCGGTCGTCTCATCAAAAGTCTACCTGCGTCGAATTAAAAAGGCCTATGCTGATGGCGGCGGAGGAGGGGGAAAACGAGAAAAGAGTAGAGACGTTGCATGTGTAACCAGTCCTCCTCCATAGCGCGATGAGCGCGCAACAGGTATGCTATCTGCTACTCAGGAGTCGAAAAACGAGCGGCAGAATCAGGTGAAAGTGGACATGGAGGGTGTGATACTGCAGGTGGGGTCTGACAATGACACGGTGGTCGCTGAGCTCTCTCCAGCTCCTGTATGCGACGGGTCAGCGCCTCCTGCTGTATCATGAAAGATGTGAGAATATCTTCCGTAGAATACCCCACGTGGTATGGGTGATACGGATTAGATGGTGGCATAATGGGGGGCGTAGTCCAGAGGAATGGCTCACTAGATGGAGCGAAGGATGGTACAGTAAATGGTGCAACAGTGGGAATAAGAGTAGGATGAGAACTCTGGGGCATGAACTGGCTGCCTCCTGCCATGAAAGGTGTATGACCAAACGGCTGTCGAGATGAACCCTCCCCAGGACGTGGTGGAGGTATGTCCTGAAGAAAAGTGATAGGTAAGTCGGTGCGACGAGCATCCGTGGTATGTGTGGGAAGCAAAGGGACATCAATGGGGGCTGGAACTGGGGCTGAAACGGGGGCTACAGGGGGTGTAACAGGGAACACAAAAGGTGGGTAATCATCGTCATCATCTATCCACCCGTTGCGGGTGTGAGCGTATCGTGGATCAATATGGGTCGCAAAAGGTGCACGGTCGAACATCACCAGCGTAGGATCAGGAAATGGTGCAACAACAGGATCCTCTATCAAAAGTGGAGCGTCAACAGGAACGTCAGCAATATGATCATCCACTAATGGTGGAGCAACAACGGGATGATCGTCAACAGGTATGCCATCAACAAAAGGAGCAACAACAGGTGCATCGTCATGAACAGGGTCATGCTCTAATGCAGGGTCAGGAGCAACGACTGGCTCAGGGGCCACAGCAGGCTCTGGATCAACAAACTCCATATCAAAATCAGCTGGATCAGCAAATAAAGGATCGACAGGGGCTACAGGATCCTCTAGGGGCTGGTCTAAGTGAATGAACTCAATATCCTGGTCAGGATCAAAAGCAGGGGGAAAGATGGGGTCTAAATCATCGTCAATGTCGTGATCAAACTCGAGGTCGTGTGTGGGAGCAGGTGCAGCTGATAACGCCATGTCCGGGTCGGCGTCATGAGAGTGATGCTGCCCTCCCTGAGTGTGCAAAGAGGCGGACGCCACAGACTCAAGGGAATCTGGGACAGGTGAATCAGCAGGTGCCTCCTCTGCAGGGGCATCGGCAATGGGTAAAATGGCATCAGCAACAATAGGGGCCCCGCCCTCATGGTCGGCCTCAGGTGGGTCCTCCTTAAATAGATCAACATCGTCGTCGGAAACATCATCAAGTGGCATATCAACAACCGGATAAGTAGCAAGGGGTATAGGAGCAGGGATCACTGCGAGTGGTAAATCCCCAGCGAGATGGCCATCAGCAGGCTCGGCTACGACGTCAGGCAGCGCAAAGGGCTGGAAGTCGTCATCGTCTGTGCTGGTAGTATCGGAAGTGTGGACCTTGTGCTCCGATGAAACTATGTCATCTGATACTATCGCCATAGGGTCCAGAGTGTCGGAAACTCCAGTGTCTGATGAAGAAGGCATGATGTCTGTAACACAAACACACATACGTACAAATAATCAATCATATAATCATATAAACATGTTAGTCACCAATAAGCAAACAAGTAATCATCCTAGTCTTCCCTAGACTATCCTCTCAGCCTTTCAGACTGAACTTCCTAGCCTCTCAGATAATCTCCCTGGTTTCTAAGACCAACTCCCTGGTTTCTAAGACCAACTCCCCCAGTCTCTCTGACTGGACTCCCCCAGTCTCCCCGACTGAACTCCCTCAGTCTCCCCGACTGAACTCCCTCAGTCTCCCCGACTGAACTCCCTCAGTCTCCCCGACTGAATTTTAAATCTTTGAAAAGTGTATTGTGCCCTTTTTGTTAAAGATGTTTGTGCCTTGGATCTGGACATTTAGTGTATGCAATGTAAAAATGTTTTCGTGAGAGCCCTAGTGATTATAGTCTAGACTCGAGAAGGAATCCTAGTTCGCTATGATCGATGCTCTGATACCAAGCTGTCACACCCTGGCTTTGCGGAAGCGTGGGTTTATTTTGGTGTGACTTCTTAATACCATAGCATAATCACAACAATGCTATATGAAAAAAAAACCATGATGTTCATCCAATTAACAAGTTTTAAAAGTTAACACGACAACATTGTTTTTAAAAGTTGACACTCACAACCATGACATAATTAGAACTTGTTCACAAGACACAACTAAAAGACATGAATAGAAACACAGTTTAAGACTTGTGACCCGTCCAGGCAAAGATCACATTTCCTAAACTCAGATGACATCATTACTCCTACGCAGCTTAACATTCTTGCATACTTGGCCAGATCCATTAATTTCCTGAAATACATGTAAGTTGAAAAATCAACATAAAGTTGAGCGAGTTCATGTGAAAGTGAGTATGTAAAACCTTTGTAATACATTTGTATGTATGAAAATCCCTGGTATGTAGCAATTAAGGAAAAAGAGATCACCATTGGGTTGCAAAGCCAATGATATGTGTGAAGTGCTGTAGGAAGACTCAAACCTAGCAGATTTTTGCGTCGGGCTCAAAGTCACCCCAAGGTCCGTACAGTTGGGCCTGGAGTTGGGCTCGCTACACCCAGATAGATCTACCGCTAATGACCCTCGGTCCTACAATGAGGGTTAATGGCCTCTAGTTTCCGCCTACCCACTCACATGATCTAAGTAGTAAACCTCCTTAAGCTAACCATACCATGTATAAAAGTATCCGTAATCATTGTAACATGTATTCCACCCCCGAAGTATAAAAACTGAAAACAGTTAAGAGAAAAGGGGGACATGAACTCATTGAAGTGCGTCTCGAAATAGTCAATCCCAAATCAACCTGCTGCGTGACGACCTACACGTACTAACTTCTAATAGACGGACGGCCGTGCCTTGGCTTAAGGTTTAACGTTTTGTTGGAGAAATAGTTAGGTAACTATTCCGTAACCACACTTCTTATTTATTTAACAAGTATATTCCTTCCCAAGGATGGGGGTTTTAATACATGTAAACGTTATATTTCCGAAAATATATTTTTAAGTCTCACTTGAAAATATATTTTAAATCACTTTGTCTAAAATATTCTGTCTTCCAAAATAAACATATTTTTCCCCAAAAATATTATATTTTACTTTATACAATTTCCAAAATAATACTTTATCAAAATACATATTTAAGAGTATTTTCCGAAAATACATAAGTTACCTTTTTAAAGTTCGTGTGGTAATAGCAGTACCGGTGTAACTTAAATATTTATTTGTTAGGGCGTTGGTATTATTTTGGAGTCAATACTTCTCAGTGTATTCAAGTTATATTATTTTTACTGTAAAAATAACATGTCTAGTTCACAAAATAATCATAAAATCACACAAGCGTTTTACTATGAAATAAATATATATTTAACAAGTTTTATTTATGAAAATCCACCTCCGACACTTGGTTATTTTGTAATAAAAATCTTGGCGAAGTTTATTTGGAAAAACAAGTTAAAATATATTTATAAACACTTGCCACAAAATATTTCTAAGTGTTATATTTCTGGAAAAATTTTGCCAGAGTTTCCTCTGTAACTGGAGGTGGCCACGCTTACTAGCGTATCATTTTCTTTTCAAAATTCAATCAAACAATTCACCAATCATCAATATACATCATTTAAACATCAAACTTGTCAAAATAAGTATAAATCGCAAACTCATGAACTTGTAAGTTGTGTAAAAACATGTAGTAACTTCCTAACATATTTAGCGGATCTTGTCATCTTTAAAAATAAAATCAGTTTCTTGAAAACTTTATTTTTAAAGAATATGTAGTCTTACAACTTCTAGTCAATATTTACGAAAATATTTCTTTGTCAAACTTTCTTGTCGCACAAGTGTTTACACACTTGTTTATTCACTAAAATGCTTTTAGTTTGTGTAAGATCCGGTTTTTAAGCAAGACTTGTATCTTTTACTTGGTTCTTCCGAAAAACCACTAGTAGATCTTTAGATATACTAGTTTAGAACTCTATTTTACAAGAAAAATCACTTTTACACAAGTTCATGTTCATGAGTGGAAGGGTTCATCATCTTACAACTTTTATACTTAACATATTACTAGTTCATGTTCCATGAACATGACCTAGTATGGTTAGATGATGATCCATCCCACTACTAGCATCAAACAACATAAAATAATCACATCTAGACAAGATTCACAAGATTTACACCACTAGTTACTCTTTATCCATCTAGTTCATCATTCTTTCAAGACTTTTAGTTTTGATCTTGTGTGTTCTTGAGTTTTATCTGTTAAATCACCTATTAACCACTTTAAACAAGAACAAGAGGATGTTTAGAAGCACTTACTACTAGCTCGAGGCTAGGGAAGAATCAAGGCGTAAACAAGGTGGAGAAAAGAAATGTAGAGAGGTCCTTGCACTTCCGAATGCACCGAGCTTGTTTGTTGATCCTATTGCTCCCTTGTATGTCTTTAGAGTGAATGATGAAGCTTGAATGAATGTGATGATGGGTGTGTGTGGGTTCGGCCGAACACAAGCAAGAGGAGGGAAGGAGGAGCTTGTTTGAGTTGGTGATTTGTGAAATGAGGGTTATAACCTCTCATGCTTATTTATAATCCATTTCCCATTATCCATCATATAATATGCTAACTAGATACTAGACAAGGTTTAATAAAATAATCAAAGAAATGAAGGTGTATCCCCACCCTTGGGGGACCGATCGGATGAGGGGGGGGGGTATGGTTGGGTTTGAAATGTTATAGTTAAGGATTAGTTAGGTTCTAAAGATTTTAGTTAGAGTATTATGTGTGTTATGTAATATAACAGGTGTTAGGGTGTTCGGGGACCCTAACTGGCTCAGAAAAGTATAAACAATGTCATTGACAATATTTTTATGTTCCGGGTAAAGTCCGGTTGTTCGGTTGGATATTGATCCGTTAAAGTGTCAAATAAAGCTACAAAGTGTCTTTTATAGTGTTTTTAGTGACACAGTAAATTCCCGACACTTTGGAAAGTGTCTAACATTATTTTACCAAGTTTTTGCACCTTACTAGTTATGTTAAATGCTGAATTTTTGCATAAAGTGCAGAATTTTGTAATTAAAGTATGTTTTAGGCACATCCGGTCACTATAACTATCACCTAGTGACGCAGTTTTATAATCCTCACCTCCCTACACTCCCTACTAGTGTAGTAGTCTATTCCCGGCTCGTACTGGCCTCAGAGACAATATCTGTCTAGGTGCTGGTAATGTCAGCATGTTTACTGGGTTATCCGTTTAGTGTGCTAACTGTGCTTTTGTGCATCAAGGTTGTCACTGATGTTTGTGTGTAAGTAATAGAGTGACAGTATAAAATGTGATGCATGAGTATGTATGTATCAGAAATCAAGAAGCAGTTTAACCACAGTTGTAAGCAAGCACAGTAATTAAGCATTAATCAAATATTAATTAATTCGTACGGATACCTGGTTTGGTGAGGGTTGTCACAGAGAGAGTGATGGAGTTAGAAAGAGGAACTGCGCGACACACAACTGGCAGTGAAAACCGTGGTCTTGGGATTTTAGATGGTGGCATTACTTGGACGGTACCAGATGTGTTATTGAGACCGATCACAAGGGCCTCCCGTGTACCTTGACTTCGACAAAGCTAATTCAGTTAATGGCATCACTGGAGGAAACTTCAGGATGATTACAACTATGAAACTTGAACGTGCACGAGCTCTGCAGCTCGCTATCGACTCTAACTTACCTGATCAGACTCGCTCTGTTCAAACTGGAGAACTGAAGGAAGAGGATTTTCAAGTTGAACCCATGCGGGGCATGGAGAAGAAACCTTTGACAGGTCGGACGATACTCGTTACCTCATAGAACGAATGTGGGTTTCACTATACGACTACTGTAGGGAACTCGTGTTGAGCAAAGCACACCGGCCTCGATATTCTAGTCGCCTGGGTTTTGATGAGAGATGCTAGGATCTATAAATCTTGCACTGGTAATCCGGCATGAAGGCCCACCTAGCTATGTATATGAATGATGTTTGACTTGTGGGAAAGCCAAGGCGAAGTACCAGCAACCAGAAACACTTAAATGGAAATGAGAACAAACTGCCATGGATTCTGGCACTAATCTACTTACAACTCAAAACGGAAACAATATCACCTGGATGATCGTTGATTGTCTCACGTAACGAGCACACCTTTTAGCCATCAAGGAAACAGATAGGTTTTCTTCACTTGCAGTCATCTACCTGAAAGAAGTGGTTGCTAGGCACGGGGTGCCAACCTCCATTATCTCTGATCGTGACCCACGATTTGCATCTGATTTGTGACCAGCGATGCACAAATCCTTTGGTTCCCGTCTAGACAGGAGCATAACATATCATCCACAGACGGATGGGCAGACGGAACGCACTATCCAAACTCTTGAAGACATGCTTCGAGCATATGTAATCGACTTTGGCAACAGCTGGGAAAGACACTTCCCTTTAGTGGAGTTTTCGTATGACAACAATTACCACACCAACATCCAGGCTGCTCCGTTCATGGCATTGTACGGACGGAAGTGCCGATCACCACTTCGTTGGGCAGAGGTTGGCGACAGCCGAATCACTGGCCCAGAACTCATCGTAGGCACAATAGAGAAGATTGCTCAGATACGACAACGAATGGCGGCAACTCGTGTCTGACAGAAAAGCTACGCCGATAAGCGCAGGAAACCACTCGAGTTCCAGGTTGGGATCGAGTACTACTTAAAGTCTCACCTTGGGAAGGTGTAGTTCGAGACAAACTCAACTCGTGATATGTTGGACCTTTCGAAACCACGGAGAGAATTGGCAAGATGGCCTACAGGTTGAATATACCCGAAGAACGCAGTGTAGCTCACAACATATTCCATGTGACGAATCTGAAGAAGTGTCTGTCAGATGAAACCCTCATAGCTCCTTTCAAGGAGCTCACCATCGACGATCTGTTGCGATTTGTCAAAGAACCAGTGGAGATCTTGGACCGGGCGGTCAAGATTCCCAAACGCATCAGGATACCTGTTGTTCGAGTTTGTTGGAACTCCCGTCGTGGCCCAGATTTTACCTGGGAACGAGAAGACCAAATGAAACACAAATATCCCCAGTTGTTCGAGAACAATGAAACCACTACTGAGGCTGAAGCTACTGCGGAATTTCGGGACGAAATTCCAAACCAACGGGGGGATGATGTGACACCCCAGGAAACCATGCAAACTAAGTAGCTTCCTCAGTGACTACGTGCTAAATTTCGGGACGAAATTTCATTCAAATTGGGGATGATGTGACACCTGGGGAAAGTCCACAGTCATCCTGATCTAACACCGATCCAAAGATAGTTCAATATTACTTCTTAAATCTGATCCGATCGAGTCACATGTTAGTATCTGATTAAATGCTTTGATGGTCAATTGTGTCAGCCCACTAATTTCCATCGGTCCAATTATATGAAGTTGTGATATTTGTTGTTGGTCATCAGTCCATGTGATTTCTATTTAGTGGCCCAATAAATCATAGTTGCATATGTTATCAATTCAATAGAAATAGAAAGAGTTTTAACCTGTGTTATCAATTCAATATATTTGGCCCAATCAACTTAACTGTGAACTGAAGCCCATGTGATGATAAGGTGTTCAGTCCAATAGGATTATTTTATTAAACAGACTTGTCGGCCATATGCAATAGTTTTATTAGTTTGCGTGTTATTAAGTTGTATAAGATTACATGAAACCCTAAGCAACCACCATCCCACCCATATAGTGCGACGGCAACAGGAGCCCCCTTCCCCCTCTCGTGACATCATCCTAGCCAATCTAGTTTCTGGTTAGTGGTTTTGACTTGTTGACTTTCCTATTTGTGTGATATGGTTTATGTGTGTATGTGGCTCATTTAAGGCCCCCTTCCAAGACCCATACATCTCATAGGGACGATTCTCGACATTCGTCGAATCAGAAAAGTTTGCCGTCTAAACAAATTATTCTTAATCAGGAACCACGTACAAAGACCTGCTCTTATAAATACTTCGTCTCTTGCAAGCCAAGGGACTTTATAGGTGAAAAGGGTGCCATAGACTGTATGACATGGCTTGATGAGATTGATACCGTTGTGGATATTAGTGGTTGTGTGGAGTAGGATGTTATGAAGTTTGTTTCACAGTCATTTAAAGGGGACGCATTGGCTTGGTGGAGATCGTTAATGCAAGCCATGGGGAAAATCCCACTCTATACCTTGTCATGGATGCAATTTATGGCACTAATCAAAGAAAACTTTTGTCCTCAACATGAGGTAGAAAAGATTGAAACAGACTTCTTGACTCTGGTCATGAAGAATTTAGATTGCCAAGCTTATGTCACAAGTTTCAATACCATGTCTCGACTTGTCCCTTATTTGGTTACACCTAAACCTAAGCGCATAGCGCGCTTCATTGGAGGCCTGGCCCCGGAAATAAAAGGAAATGTTAAAGCTTCCAGGCCTACCAGTTATAGGTCCGTGGTGGATTTGTCCTTATCCCTCACTCTTGATGCAATAAGGAATAAGTCTGTTAAGATTTCTGATGAGGGAAAGAGGAAGAGAGAAGATGAGAGCTCACATCGCTCCGATAAGAAAAGGAAAGGAAATTCCATGCAAAAGAAAGGTTCTGAGTTTCAGAAAAACTCAAATCAGTCAGATAACAGACCTAAGTGCAAGAACTGCAGAAAGCGCCATACAGGAAAATGCACTATTGACCGACATGCTAAACTTTGTGGAATTTGCAAGACAAAGGGTCATAAAACCCTAGAATGCAGGGAGTTGAAGAATGCGACTTGTTACAATTGTAACGAGAAAGGGCATATCAAGACCAACTGCCCCAAATTTGCAAAGAAGCCTGAAGAGGCCAAGAAAACAAATGCTCGAGTCTTCCAGATGAATGCCCAGGAGGCAGTACAGAACGATAATGTTATAACAGGTACTTTCCTCATCAATGATGTTTATGCTAGAGTTTTGTTTGATTCTGGCGCAGATAAGTCTTTTGTAGACAATAAATTTTGTAAACTGTTAAATCTGCCTGTTAAAACTCTAGACATAAAATATGAGGTAGAATTGGCTGATGGTACCTTAGTGACTGCTTCAACAATTTTAGATAGATGTTTCATATCCGTTCGGAATCACTCTTTTCCGTTGTCTTTGTTACCGATGAAGTTGGCAGGATTCAATATAGTTATAGGCATGGATTGGTTATCTCGTAACCAAGCCCAAATTGCCTGTGATAAGAAGCAAGTTGTCATTAAGACCCCTTATGGTGAATCACTTACTATTCAAGGAGATACGCAGTATGGATTGCCTGAACAAGTATCTATGCTTAAGGCATCAAAGTGTTTGAAGAAAGATTATGTCATTTACATGGCACAGGTGACTATAGATGAACCAAAACCCAAGATAGAAGAAAGTCCTGTTATTTCTGATTACCCAGATCTATTCCCTGAAGAACTACCTGGTTTACCTCCAGACAGACAAGTGGAATTCAAAATTGATATTATTCCAGGAGCAGCCCCAGTAGCACGAGCTCCTTATCGGTTGGCACCGACCAAAATGAAGGAATTAAGAACACAGTTGGATGATCTATTGGAGAAAGGTTTTATTCAACCAAGCTCATCTCCTTGGGGAGCACCCATTCTATTTGTGAAGAAGAAAGATGGCTCAATGCGTCTATGCATCGATTATCGCGAGCTGAACAAAGTTACAATCAAGAACAGATATCCATTGCCCAGGGCAAGTTTCGTCTCAAAGATTGATCTGAGGTCAGGTTGTCATCAGCTGAAGGTTAGAACCGAAGATGTGCACAAGACTGCATTCAGAACACGATATGGCCACTACGAGTTCTTAGTGATGCCTTTTGGGCTTAATAATACGCCTGCATCATTCATGGATCTCATGAATCGAGTCTGCAAGACGTATCTGGACAAGTTTGTCATTGTCTTCATTGATGACATACTTATTTATTCGAAGAGTCAAGCCGATCATGAAAAGCATCTCCGATGCATTCTCAAACTTCTGCAACAAGAGAAGCTCTACGCCAAATTTTCCAAATGTGAGTTCTGGCTCCGTGAAGTCCAATTTCTTGGACACGTAGTAAGTAAGCGTGGTATCCAGGTGGATCCCGCTAAGATTGAAGCGATTATGAACTGGAAACCGCCTAAGACCCCTACGGAAATTCACAGCTTCTTAGGTTTGGCAGGATACTACAAACGTTTCATTGAAAACTTTTCAAGGATTGCTGCACCTTTGACTTCGTTAACTCGCAAGAATATAAAGTTTGATTGGGGACCCAAGCAACAAGAATCTTTTGAGATTCTTAAACAGAAGTTAAGTAATGCCCCTGTGTTGACGTTGCCATAAGGGATTGAAGAGTTTGTTGTTTATTGCGACTCATAGCACACTGGTATAGGTTGTGTGCTTATACAAAAAGGTAAAGTAATTGCCTATGCTTCACGACAACTAAAGGTGCACAAAAAGAATTACACCACCCATGATTTGGAACTGGGTGCCGTTGTATTTGCACTAAAGCTTGGGAGGCATTACCTGTATGGAACCAAGTGTGTGATTTATTCAGATCATAAAAGCCTTCAACATTTGTTTAACCAGAAAGACCTCAATATGAGGCAACGTCGTTGGATGGAAACATTGAATGACTATGATTGTGAAATTCGCTATCACCCGGGCAAGGCGAATGTTGTTGCTGACGCACTAAGCAGAAAAGAAAGGATTAAACCTATTAGGATCAATGCCAAAAGCATTGAACTAAAGAATAGTTTAAACGAAAAATTATTATTAGCTCAAAGGGAAGTCGTTATGGAAGAAAACTTTCTAGCAGAAAGATTGGGTACAACTGTTAATCAGTTGTCACCTGGGAACGATGAAATCCTTAGATTGAATGGTCGAATCTGGGTTCCAATCCATGGAGGACTTAGAGATGAGATCCTCCGAGAAGCTCATAGTTCTAAATATTCGGAACATCTGAGCAGTGATAAAATGTACCAAGATTTAAAGGCAAATTACTGGTGGATAGGTTTGAAGAAATCTATAGCCACATATGTGGCTAAATGTCTAACGTGCTCACAGGTTAAAGCCGAGCATCAAAAGCCGTCAGGTTTACTACAACAGCCTGAACTTCCAACTTGGAAGTGGGAAATGGTAACTATGGATTTTATTACCAAGTTACTAAGGCCAAAACATGGGAATGATATAATATGGGTTATAGTCGACAGACTGACGAAGTCAGCTCATTTCATACCCATAAAGGAAACGCATAGCTCCGATAAATTAGCCCAACTTTATGTGGATGAGATTGTATCTCTTCACAGAGTGCCAGTATCTATTATCTCTGATAGGGATACTAGATACACATCTCATTTTTGGAAAAGCTTTCAGCAATCTTTAGGCACTCGTTTGAATTTCAGTACTGCTTACCATCCTCAGACGGATGGGCAAAGTGAGCGTACAATTCAAACATTAGAAGACATGCTCCAGGCTTGTGTTATTGATTTGGGTGGAAGTTGGGATGACCATCTTCCTTTGATTGAGTTTTCATACAACAATAGTTATCATTCGAGCATCCAAGCAGCGCCTTTTGAGGCCTTGTACGGAAGGAAATGTAGAACGCCAGTTTGTTGGGCGTAAGTTGGAGAAACCCAACTATCAGGACCTGAGATAGTCCTAGAGACGACAGATAAGATTGTTCAGATCCGTGATCATCTAAAAGCTGCCAGGGATAGGCAGAAGAGCTACGCAGATAAAAGGCGCAAACCTCTAAAATTCGAGGTAGGTGATAAAGTATTACTTAAAGTGTCACCCTGGAAAGGGGTGATGAGATTTGGAAAAAAGGGCAAGCTGAGCCCAAGATATATCGGACCATTGAAGATTATCGAATGTGTCAGAACTGTAGCCTATAAGCTGAATCTTCCTGAAGAACTTAGCGGAATACATAATGTGTTCCACATCTGCAAATTAAAGAAATGTATAGCCGATGAATCGCTAGCAATGTCTCATAAGGACGTGTAGATTGAAGAAAGCTTAAAGTTCATTGAAAAACCTTTGTCGATCGAGGATCAACAGGTTAAGAAGCTTCGAAGAAAGAATGTGCCAATTGTAAAAGTTAAATGGGATGCCCGTAGAGGCCCAGAATATACGTGGGAAGTTGAATCCACGATGAAACAGAAATACCCTCATTTGTTTCAGTAAATCTCGAGGTCAAGATTTCTTTTAAGGGGGCGAGGATGTAACACCTCACAAAATCATGTCCAATACAATGATGACACGTGTCATAAACCCTGATCATGTTAAAAGTTAAACTTGAGGGACTGAAGTTGTCAAACAGTGTAAAGATGTATGTGGAAGGACTAAAAGCGTCAACATGCCAAACTTGTGCCTCTGATTGACCTCGTATGATGTTCGTATTCTTTATGGAATAAATTGTTGGACACAAGAAACTATTTGTGCTTAAAACAAAAAAATTACAAAACACAGGGGTTAAATGTGTCAACATGTTAATTCTTACCTCTGAGTGACCTTTTAACGATCCCGAGACTTTGTAATATTTTATTATACTCTTGTGAATATCGGATGATGATTTCGTGTAGTTTCGATGCGAATAAGTGATTAAAGTAATAAATTCCAAGAAGAAGGGTTAAAAGCGTCAACGAGATGAAACAGTGTTTCCAAATACCGTTTAACGAAACCGGACCTAACGATGTTTGATTATATCCTAAAGATCATCCATGTGCTAACTTTATGGGTTAAAAGGGCTTAAAATGAAAGATTAAAGGTTTTAAAAGGTTCAAGGGTCGTTTCTGCCAAGTTTAAAACTTGGTGAGCTGGTCCAGCATAGCGTCGCTCTGCACGACCTCAACCTGGGTGTGCCGTCGCGCGACGCGACGACCTAATATTGACAAAAACTCTGCACAGGTGTAGGTTCTGCAGTGTTTCTTCTCCAATCCAGCTTAAACTCGAATTCTATGGGTTCTAATGGTTTCTAAAAACCACCTTGCCCACTTGTACTCATCAGAAAACATCTTGTAACAGCTGGAATGATCTGAGGCTGCTCTTAAACACTATAAATAGAGCATTGAAGCAGCCACAATTCTTGTTCATTTCAAATCTTTCACACTCCTCCCTTGCTGAAGCTTTGGAGCATTCTCTGGAGCATCCTGATCATCAAGGAAGCTCTCTAAGTTCAAATGTTCGTGCTAAGGACCATTGTAAGTGTTCTTGGCTCCTGTAGTTTAGTTTTTATTAGTCTAAGGACCGAAAGTCAAAGATAGCGTAATTTTGCTTTGACTAATAGTTTAATCTTAAACGGTCCAGCCATAATTCAAAACGAATATTGCTATGTGTTGGTGATTATGTAGGTGTTAATCCCTCAAAAGGGCACCACCTAATTATCACATTTGCTTAGTCAATTGTCGGGTCAAAGTACTTAACAGAAAAGTTAAACGAGTCAGTTTTTATTAAAAATTCATAACTGATAATGTAAAGGTTATAAAATACATTTTATCACTTTAATTACTTGGTAAATATTATAAGAATATGTTTAGACATGTTCAACCCGACAATTCTGAGTTTAGGCTCGGTTCGCAACCGAAAGTCGCAAACGTTGACTTTTGCTTTGACTTTCAGTTCTGACTTGATTTAGCTTAGTTTCTTTGTGACTTAGGGTTCCTTTGTGGCCATATTATATGTTAGCATAGCCTTCTGAGGTTATACTTCATGGTCCCTTATAAATCATAGTTCATTTACATGTTTCCGTTAAATGATTAAAAATTGACTATTATGCCCTTATGTTATAAAAATGAGATTTTTGAAAATGTGAGAGGACAAAAAGTTTTATTACTGATATATAAGTATGTCAAATAAATTTGACATCAGTTTCTGGTCTCAAACTAAAGTTATGCAAGATATCGTAAAATGAACCTTTTTGTTAATTAAATTACATTTTTAGCATAAATCAAGTTTAAGCCCAATTTTTGACACCAAACTCATTGCCTACTGTTATAATATAATGTTTAGGGATTTTTGGAATTTTTGGTCAAATTTTATATTGATCATAACATAGAGTTCTTGCATTAATTAGGTAATTGACGATAATGCCCTTTCATTAATAAAATGAGATTTACATATCATTAACATGTCAAACCTTTTCCTACTGATGTTATATGTTAAAATATTTTAAACATTTAAGACTGATCAAAATCTCAGAATTTCATAAACATCTCAAATATCGTCAATTATCGACTTTTACACTAACTAGGCGCATAGTATGGTTTAAAAACCATATTTAACACCTAAGACTTGTTACCTACTGATTTTATAAATAAATTTTAATACTTTAACAATAAGTATAAGTCTTGAACTCAGACTTCCAATTTTGTCCCTAAAAGCATATGTGAAATGACCAAAATGCCCCTACGGTGCATAGTTTGGCCATAAATGATAAACCTCACATATATATGATATCTTACTGATGTAACATAATAAAATAAATATTTTACTGAATATTTTAGACCAGAACCTCAGTTTATGTTTAAACATCTTTTATAAACTTTAAAATGACCAAAATACCCTCACGAGACTTAAATTGGTCTTAAATTCATTTGGGGCATAATCGTTGATATCCTACTGATATCAAATCATATTTAAAGCATATTAACTTGTGAAACTTGTATATGACTCATCCGGTAACCCGTTATGCATATACGCGTTCTGTACGGTTTATGTAACTAGTTTACATGAATTAGCCGAAACGGGTCATACCTTATCATTTTTATTTCAATATACAGAATGTATTTAGTTTACCCATTTTATTACAAGTCTTCATACTTGTCGGGTCTAAATTACATTCCAATCCGGTCACCGCTTAATCTAGCGTTTCGAGCCGTAAACTTCCCTTTAAACTAACCGGTCTAAGTTTATAACTTAAATAAGACCCGTTAGGAATCTAATAGGTTAATAAAACCTTCGTTCCAGATTAAGAGCCCCGGTAGAAGTTATTTGCACTTGTTTGAGTAGAATATACGGCTGAGAATACTAAACTTGCAATTTAAGTTTAGGTAAATACTTTTAACTTATTTTCCCTATACGGGCTTGGGATACGGTAAATTATTACCGCTTGGTCGGGTGTAGAAACCTTTTAATTGGATATGGTTAAATTGCATAATCCCGTTTTAATCAGTATTGCTTGATAACAAATAACATTGGGGGTTAACGACCGTGTCCTGGATATCCTTGGCACATTTAAAAAGCATAAATGGCCACAACTTAAGCACGGGGTGTAGGCATACACCTGTCAGCTGCGTATGTAAAAGATATACTCATTTGCTGGGATGACTCGCCATGAGTTTATATTTGTGGTGTGTCGATTAATTCTGTTCGGTTTAGTTAATACCGACCCTAAATGTTGGACAAACATGTAAATCTGATACAAGATTGTTATTAATATAATTGTCCCAAGTTATTAAATGTTTGTGCCTTGTGCATTCAAATCAATTTTCATAAATGTTTTCAAAAGAGTCAGTTAATTGTATTTACCAGTGTAAACTGACGTATTTTCCAAAAAGACTAAGTGACAGGTACTGTACGTAATTGGCTGGGAGCTCTGGACGTTTGTTAAAGAATCTTGCAAGTTTTGACCGCTTCAAGTCTATTGAACAATATTTTATATTTTTGTTTTAGATCCACCTGTGGATCCACTTACAACCGCTTGTATAATATTTATTTATACTTTGCATTTCGGTTTGTATTATTATTTTCTACCAAGACTTCCATTGTGCATTAAACTGTGATTATTTGACTATGATGATATCAACTACGTCACAATACTCCCCACCAGGCCCACCGGTAATACGTGAAAATATCGGGGTGTGACAGTATCACACAGATTTCCTCTACCACTAACGAAGATAAGCGGGCGTAGATCGAGTCAAAGAACAAGGATTGTATGGAAGAAGAGTCATACTGTTTGACTTATGTATCGCCTTGAAGTATTAATTTAAGTATGAATGTTGTGAATTCGTTTTATAAAACGTATGACATTTTGTAATTTAGCCCTCACGTAATTAATGTCGTTAATAAAGAAAGAAATTTTTAAGCTCATATTTCCGCTGCGTCGTTTTTAAGATATTACGTGTTAGGGTGTTAAAGTTGTCAAAAGTCAAAGTCATCCGATCGAATAACTTTGACCTTATACAATCGGATATTCATCCAATCCGACTGTATTTTGACCTCATCCGATCAGGTTTATCCGATCGAGTATTCATCCGAACATCATTATTATCAAAAATTGGAACGAGTCCACGAATCTTTGGCACGAGTCTTAGATTGATTCATTTCACAATTTTCGCAATATTTTACCGTCACACATTTCACGGACTTTCACGTATACGGTTCATTTAAATTGATTGTTTGTTTGTTTGTTTGCAGGTGATAAACGAGGTGAAAAATCAAGGAGCGAGACGCGAAGGAGAAAAACAAGGAATCAAACGTCAGGGCTGAAGAGTTTTACAACACGTTTTACAAGGCGTTCACTTCCGAATCTTCTGAAACATCAATTGTTACACCGAAAACCATTACGAAAGCTATAAACGATAATATAAAACATGATAACTTTTACGGAACACATTCTAAACCACCGAAACTCGAAAACATTGAAGATTATACATGGTGGAGAGAGAGATTTTTTGAACTGGACAAAAGCTTATGCACACGAAAGTTGGTTTTGTCTGGAGTTCGGGTACAGTCGACTTGTTAATGATAAAAATGAAGAAATTAATCTCAATAGCTTATCAGATGAAGATGAAAGAAATTATTCATACGAACAGAAAATGATTGCTTTAATCCAATAGTCCATCAGAGATGATATTTTTGCACTGTTAAATCATGATGGTTCATCAAAATCAGTTTGGGAAGCTTTGAGAGTAAAAGCCGAGGGAGGAAAACAAATCAAAAAGAACAAAATTGCTTTACTTAAAAAGTAATTTAATTTGTTTGATAGTTTAAAAGGTGAATCTGTGAGGCAAATGATCGAGAGGTTTTGTCATTTACAAATTGAGCTTAACAGATTTGGAATAACTAAAACACTTGAGGAAGTTATTGATAAAATCATTGAAGCGTTACCACGAGCTGATCAGTGGCAAACGTTTGTGTTTATTTTGAAAAATGATGTGTTGTATGATACGATTACTCTTGATGCTTTGATTGAAAAGATTGAAAGTCACGAGCTTGAATTGCAGAAACAAAGCAAGATGAGCAGTTCATCATATCAACATAATGCAGGTCTTTACTACAAGGGCAGTGTACCCTCAGTGAAAGTTAGTGAATCGCCAAAGACTGCATTTAGTGTTGAAAAGTCGAAAGACTCACAGACAAGCTCATCAAGCTACAATCCAGGGTATCATTCATCTTCAACAGCTTCAAACTCTGAAGAATCTGAAGAAATTCTCTGCAACATCGCATTAAAGCTGAAAAATTCTCCAGCAATGAGCATTAACGCTGCTAAACAGCAAATGAGTTTTCTGGCATCGATTCTGGAATCATATGAAAGTCTGGTAACTGGGAAAATTGGAAATTCCGAACTGACAAAGGAAGATTACGACCAGATAGATCCAGAAGAGATGGAACTCATTGATCTAAGATGGTGTTTGGCTAGCTGTATTCGTAGAGCTCAGCGGTTCATGGAAATTACTGGCAGACAAACAATCGGAGGACCATCAACAAAACTGGGCTTTGACAAATCAAAAGTGACCTGCTTCAAATGCAAACAAAAAGGTCATTTTAAAAGAGAATGCAGAAACTCTACTGTTGAAGAAACCGCTAATCCATTCAAAGACGATTACTATCGTAAAGCGATTTATCACAGGAGCAATGAGGAGCCACCAAACATGAAACAAATTGAAAACAACTATGAGAAAGAGAAGTCAAGAGCATTTGTAGTTATCCAAGATGATGAAGGATTTGACTGGAGTAACTTTATTCCAGAAGAAGAACAAGATGATGAAGGAATCAACTGGAATGATATTCTTCCAGAAGAAGAATATGGATTCAACAAACAGAGTGCTTTTGTTGTTGTTGTGAAAGAGAAAACGAAAGAAGAAATTCTGAAAGAGAAAACTGATAGAGAAAGATTCTTTGTAGATTGCAGAATTGAAAAGATGCATGAAGAGTTTGAAGAAGCGAAGTTTTATGGAAGATACGACAAGAAGCGAGAGTGTTACATCAACCGAAATGGAGATCCAGTCGTTCATAGACGAGAGGTGGTGTACAATGATGTACTGGCTGTTATTCCTCTATCCGACGAATACTACTAAAATGTTGAAAAAGATAGAAATTATCTGAAGAAGCTGGACAAGATAATTAGAGATGTAATGACAGCAAGTCTGAAAAAGAGGGATAAAGAAAGAATGAAGAAGAATGTTGATGAGTTGGTTGATGATTTGAAGAAGGTTGTTGAGGAACAGAAGAGTGAGGATGTGAAAGAAGAAGAAGCTGATGAGAAGTTGGAGAAGTCAGTTGAGGTTGCTAGTGCTGGTGAAGCTGTTGCCGAGGAACGGTAGGAGAAAAAAACTAACCAGAATCAGAAGGCAGAAAAATCCGAGGTGCCAACGGTTGAGGTAAACATTTCAACTGAATCTCCTGAAGTTATAAATAATAATGCTGAACAGTGCAAGAAATGCATGGAAATGTGTAGTGCTTGTACTGAAAAAGATGACAAATTCAGAACAAGAGATCTAGAATTTACTAAAATTGAAAAAGTTTTCAAAGATAAATGCAAAGAAATGTTAGAAAACGAAAAAGTTTTGAAAGATAATGATGAAAAATTGACACAAAAATGCAAGAGTTTAGAAAAAGAAAATGAAATTTTGAAAGAAAAGGTTTAAAAAATGACCGAAGAGTGTTTGCAAAAAGAAAATTCGTATCAAGAAATGAAAAAAAGAGTATTATTCAATAAAACTTGCATACCATATTACAAAAGAATCATATGAAGACGTGAAGAGTCAATTGAAACTTGTTCAATCGAGATTGAAACATTTTTCTGAAACATCTGATACGCTTAAGCGACAGTATGAAATTAAACAACAAGTTGTAAATTCTTACATTGAAGATGTTGCTAAGCTAAAGCGTAAAATAGATGATTTAGAACAAGATAACAACAAGTTACACAGTTATCACACTTCATCATATGTTCTTGAACGTATTTTCAATCTAAAACCGGAAGATAAAGATTCTGAGAAAAACAAGAAAGGAATTGGATCAGAGTATCATCAGGTTCTACCACCGTTTGAGGAAAAATTCACATTCTATGATGACGAGAAGGTGGAAAAAGCTTTCAAAATGGTTGATCAATTCCCAGACAATATTGACGTAACCTATTCCAAATCTGATGATTCTAGTGATTTAGAGGTGGTAGGTAAGGTCGTTGAAAGTGTTTTGAAAGAAGAGTCAGTTGAAACAGGTAAATCTGAGGTAGTTTTCATGAAGGTTATCTGAAAAACTCAAAATCTGAGAAAAAGGAGAATGATGATTCAAAAGGATTGGTTTATACCATGATTGGATCGAACAAATTATTCTCAGATCTTGAAGTCCCGATTCAGAATGTGATTTCAGAAAAGATTGACAAAGTGTTCAAGTTGATTGAAATTGAAAAATCTGAGATTTCAAAGTTTGCTGGAAAGAGTCACAAAACTTTTTTATAACAAACCTAGTTTCAAGAAGAAAAACATGAAGGCTGGGTTGGGTTATAAAAAGAAACAGAATTGGAAAAGAAATGAAACGTCAAACTATCAGAAAAAGATGAATTTTGTTCACGGAACAAGTTCCGAAGAAGAGAAAGAACTGCAATTTAGACGACAGTCTAATGAAGAGTTCTATGCTCAGAAAAAGCAACAACAACAGGTCAAAGACGTTTCAAAGAGAACTTGTTTTAAATGTGATCAAACTGGACATGTTGCACGCAAGTGTCCAAATCCAACACCTGTTGGTGTTGAGACGAAAAAGAAGTCTGATGATGTTGAAAAACAGACATATGATGATGTGAAACAAAGGTCAACCAGATTTGATTCAAAACAAACTTGGAGGTATAACACAAACAAGTTTGCTTCAAATCAAACATGGAAATCAAACCCAACTAGGTTTGATTCATGACAAACCTAGAATTCTCACACACCCAGATTTAGAACAATACAAAGTTAGCAAACATCGGTTGATATGATCAAACCGCATCAATCTGGGAAGCTAAAAGTTAATATTTCAGAACAAAATTTTCAAAATGATTCACATTTTTACAAAAGAAATGTTTCAAAAGGACAAGTTTGGGCTATTAAGAAACAAACTGTGTCTGAAAATGAAAAACAGAAAATTAATTTAACAAACAATGATCAAGTGAAAAATGAAAAAATTCTTTGAGAAAAATGACAAAGATTTTCCATGTTTAAATGATTCATTTTGTGTTGAAATGCCTAGGGTCAAACAGATCTGGGCTAACTTGTTCAAGTAATTGAATAGTTTGAATGTGCAGGTGCTCCCGAATTCAACTGAATGTCAGATAGAGAAGTATTGGAGCAGCCTGGCACCAAAGAAGGCTGCTGAACCCTGCAACTGAAACAGGGAGTTTGTCCATTTTTGTACATAAATAAACCATATTAAAAACCCTAAAAACAGAAAAAAATTAAAACCCAAAAATATATTTTTATTTTGTCAAAAAATTAAAAAAAATTGTTTGTGTTTTAAAATTTCTGTCAAAAATCAAAAATTCGAAAAAATATGTTTAGTGAATATGCCGAAACCCTCACGGCGGAACAAACATGATTAATTTCACAAGATTGAAAAAAAAAAACGGTTTTCAAACCGTCAAATATCAATGTGTTGTAAATCATGGGGGTATACTTTATGCAAAACAGAGCATGTGATGCAGAAAGTTGATGGCGAGACAAAGCTATCAGTATCAGGTTGCCAAATTTTCTTTAGATGTTTTGAATTTTAGGGGGAGTAAATGTTGTCAGAAAATCCAAAAACATTTGAAAATTCGAAAAAGCCAAAAACAATAGAAAATTCAAAATGAGTTTTGTGTAAAAAGAGGAAATGATTGTATATCAGTAGACAATCACAGTACGCTAAAGAAATGGAAAGTTAAATGTGATAAACGGTCTCACTGATGATATGCTAGTAGGTTTTTACACGTTTAGTAGATTGTTTTCGAGATATAAACTTAAATATCAATATACTTAATTATCTCATGGGGAACAACTCTCGGATATATGTGTAACCCCCGAAATCTTGTTTGAGAGATTGCGAGATTCTGAGATACTCGGTCTTTATACTGTTTGATATCTGGGGTATTATACTTGGTCTTCTGATATTGCGGAAGCAATGGCCTAGACCTCGTATAATACTTTACGTGCTTTAAAAGTTTACCCTCTGCATAAAAATTGATAAAATATTGAAAGATACGAATCAAGTGCAGTTGTAAAGAAGATTCCCAAAGGGAACACACCTAAAGTCGAGCCTTCATCTCTTTGACTGAACGGAAGTTCATACCTGAGCTCTCAAGGTCTCGTACTAACCCAGAGTACAGATATCATTATGGTATATTCACCTTTAAGACTGAATCTAGGGAATTTTGATACGGGAGTATATTCTGAGGTGGGACACGCGAATAAGTTAAGTGCTTAAAACACTAAATCTCGTATCTCGAATCAATTGAACTTTGTGTGAAAATTTAAGTGGATTAGTATATTGACAATCTAAGTGAATCATTTAGAACTTAAAGTGTTTAAAGCTCAACGATGCTAGTGATTATTCATAAACTGATATGATCCTCTGACACGAACTCAAACAAAAATATTGTCTGTAAATATTTCGTTTACTGCTTTATGTTTCAGAAAAATACAAAAAGATTTTGTTTCTACTTTATTTTTGACAACCGATATCTAAAAGTTGAGTTTCAAAATCTGAGTATGTTGAATGTGTTTCTGAAAATAAACAAGTTCATTAATTTGAAACTTGATGTTTTAAATGAAAAAATCAAAAACAGTTTGTGATATCTCAAAGATCATTAAGTTGGACTTGGATGATAAATCGTGAGGTTTTGGATTCTTAAAACTGTTAAATTCTTGAAGTCATTTGATAGGGGGAGAGAGCCAAGTTAATCCTGGATAATTTCATACTGTTACATTTGTACAATAGAGCCAGGTTTTCGATTTGAAAATAGTTTTAAGAGCCAGGTCATCATTCCTGGAAAACCGAAAAAGCGTTCACTGTCACATATTTGAAATGCTCCAACTTATACTGAGAGTTAGGTTTTGAATCCTTATATTGTCAAATTTCTTACAAATGTTTTAGAAATTGCAGATGTTGTACCAGATTACGATCCCGATAGCCGAGTCTAAGGGGGAGTCTGAAGACGAACTCAACGCAAGGGGGAGCTTGTAATCGGAAAGCTGTAACACCCTCAAAAGTTTACTTGAATTTAATACTAATTTTATACATTTTTTTTATACAAAAGATTTTAATTTGACATAAGTTTCTTAAGTCAAGTTCACAAGTAGCATAAACTGTAGTCAACTAATGACTAAGTTGGAACATTCAAAAGTTGTTTAAGAATTTGTTTACAACCCATGAACAACTATCTAAGTAAAATTAAAACATTGCGGAAGCTTCAAAAGTCGTGTTCGGTTCTTCGACGTTGCTTGACCGCCATCCGTAAGATCCACCTAGTCACCTATGGTCAATACTGTTAAAACATTAGTTTTGACATGGTTATATAGTATATAAACACAAGATCCAACATCAAATTGTGAATAATAAAATATAAATGTTCTGGTTCCACCGTAACTTACGGTGTCACCGTAAGTTACGGTAGGTCCTGAAATCTTCTGGTCCACCGTAAAACAGGGGTGAACCACCGTAAGCACCTGACCTTTACTGTAAGTTACGGTACTACCGTAACTTACGGTAGTCCCTGGAAATCCATGTTTTGTTTGATTATTTCATTACACTCAAACCCAAATCTCGGATTTCGCTTTCCTAGCATACCATTACATTAAATCCTCGTATTTCTAATATGTTGTATATATATACCAATATCAAAGATCAATACATCATATTGCGAAGCATTAACCATGCCTTACTTGATTATTCGACCCGTTTGGCTCGTCTAAGGAATCCTTCTTTGTGACGACTACCAACGAGTTCCAACCAAATTTGACCTATTATTCAATATAGCGACATCACCGCTTTAATTCAAAACAACCCTTATTCTAAACTTCATTTACGCATTATATATTCATCAAAATCTACTTAACGTAACGGGTCAAGTTACATACCTTTATAGCACACCCTTCAAGCGAGTATCTCCCCCGGTGTGTCCGCTGGACGTTCCGGATTCTTTACCTAAAGAGTTCAATTTCACAACAAGTTTAGAACTCTTTCGTAAGTTTTAACGCATAATTCTCTATAATAATCAAATCTGCGTTTTTGTCCAACTTTCAACATTTTAATTCTCACTCAGGCATTTCCACAAACACCTATCGGTCAGATAATCACATAATCATCACCAAGTTTATGACTTGTAATTATTATCCAATTTCACTTCAATTAATCAACTTTACACCTATCTTCATTTCAATACTTCTGAAATTACTTCTTAAATTCAGATTGTGCTAGAACAAAATTATAATTTTAGCATTTATCAAGTTCTCTTCAAGCTCATCAATCACCCTAAATGGTGATTATGAAGCTCTACAATCATCATGCAATGTTTTTCACAAGAATCCTCTAGGGTTTAACTCTAGACATCATATAACTTCAAGATTCAACCATGCAACACATATTCAAGCTAAATTCTTGATCTTCTCATTTAACTTAAAACTGAACTCGAATCAAAGTACTAAAGTTTTACATACCTTTTGATCCCTACATCAAGGTGATCTCGAATTCGTGTTCAGAACTTGATTTAGAGTGGATTGAGGGCCTTGATTTGTGAATTTTATGTGAAGTTAGGGTTTGGAGAGTTCTCCTGGTCGCCCTCTCTCTCCTGTTCGATCGATGCCCACCCACATTGAGTGGTTTTTGTGTTTTGTTTATTATTTTAGTATTAAACTTTCAGTTTTGACTAGTTTGGTCCCTCAACTTATCATTTAACTTTAAGTTTAAGTGTTTTAACTTTAGAGTAAGTTATTTCAAGACTATCAACTAACTGGGTTATAGGTTCCTAGTTAGTTGATTCTTGTTAAATTAACATTACATAATAAACGCAAAGTTTTATATTTTTGGGGTGTTACAAGTCCACCCCCTTAAAAAGGGTTTCGTCCCCGAAACCAAAGTACGTACCAAATAAAGTAGGGTAGAGACGTCGCATCTCCTCTTCGGACTCCCATGTGGTATCCGCACCCTTCCTGTGTTCCCATTTAATCTTCACTTGGTTAATTACCTTGTTCCTCAAACTCTTCTCTTTACGATCTAAAATCACAATTGGTTTTACTGCATAGTTGAGGCTGTTATCCACCTCGATATCATCGTAGTGGATATGAGCAGTTTCATCTGCTAAACATTTTCGGAGATGTGACACGTGGAATGTGCTATGAATCCTGCTCAACTCCTCGGGTAATTCGAGACGATATGCCACCTTACCAACCCGTTCAGTGATCCTAAATGGCCCAATAAATCTTGGGCTCAACTTTCCTCTTTTTCTGAATCGTATTATTCCCTTCCACGGCGATACCTTCAGCATAACCTTGTCACCAACCTGGAATTCGATTGGCCTGTTCCTTTTGTCAGCATACGCCTTTTGTCTATCCTGGGCCGCTTTCAAGTGCGCCCGAACTATATCGATCTTTTCATTCGTGGCTCGTACTATATCTTGGTGGGCGAGTTCACGTGGACCCACTTCACCCCTACATACCGGGGTTCAACACTTCCTACCATAAAGCATTTCGGACGGTGCCATTTTAATACTAGATTGGTAGCTGTTATTATACGAAAACTCGACTAACGGTAGGTGAACATCCCAACTTCCTCCAAAGTCGATTATACATGCCCGTAGCATGTCCCCCAATGTTTGTATCGTTCTTTCACTCTGTCCATCTGTTTGAGGATGGTACGCAGTGCTAATGAACAATTTGGTTCCCATTTGCTCTTGGAAATCTCGCCAGAAATTTGAAGTAAACCGGGTATCCCTATCAGACACGATGGATACCGGCACCCCATGACGTGCTATTATTTCATTAGTGTAAACCTCTGACATCTTTTCTGATGTATAAGTCTCACGGATCGGAATGAAGTGAGCACTTTTCGTCAATCTATCCACCACTACCCATATGGCATCAAAACCACGATTTGTTTTAGGCAACTTGGTTAGTAGGTCCATTGTGATATGTTCCCATTTCCAAACCGGAATTTCTAACGGTTGGAGTTTTCCGTATGGTTTCTGATGCTCCGCCTTGACTTGTAAACATGTCAAGCATTTTTCCACATACTTCGCCACATCCCTCTTCATTCCAGGCCACCAATAATTTTGTTTCAGATCATTGTACATCTTGGTCGCACCCGGATGAATTGAATATCGAGATTTATGAGCTTCATTAAGTAGAAGCGCCTTCACCCCACAAGTATGCGGGACCCATATCCTTCCGGATCGAGTCTTCAACCCATTATTCCCATCCGACAAATCTTTCAACTGACCGATTATTCTTTCTTTCTTCCAATTCTCTTCTTTCATTGCTTCTAACTGCGCCTCTCGAATACGTTCAAGTATACCCGAGGTCACCACGAGTTGCATCGACCTTACTCGTATTGGGACATAGTCCGCTTTTCTGCTCAGAGCATCCGCCACCACATTAGCCTTTCCGGGGTGATAATGTATTTCACAATCAAAGTCTTTCACCGTTTCTAGCCATCGCCTTTGTCGCATATTTAACTCCTTCTGATCGAAGAAATATTTCAAGCTCTTGTGATCGGTGAATATAGTGCACTTTACCCCATATAAGTAGTGCCTCCATATCTTTAAGGCAAATACCACCGCAGCCAATTCAAGATCATGCGTGGGATATTTCTTCTCGTGTGTCTTCAATTGTCTCGAGGCGTAAGCTATAACTTTGCCCCGTTGCATCAAAACGCATCCGAGCCCCGATAGTGAAGCATCCGAATAAACCACCATATCTTCGATTCCGCCCGGCAATGTCATTACCGGAGCTTGAGTTAACTTTTCCTTTAGCGTTTGAAATGCTTTTTCTTGATCGACACCCCAAATGAACGTTTCTTTCTTTTGGGTTAGCTTTGTTAGCGGTGACGAAATCTTGGAGAAATCTTGGATGAATCTCCTGTAGTATCCCGCAAGCCCCAAAAAGCTTCTAATTTCCGAAGGGTTCTTCGGGGGATTCCATTTTGCCACAACCTCGATCTTGGACGGATCCACCAATACTCCGTCGGCACTTATGACGTGGCCGAGAAATTGTACCTCTCGTAACCAAAAGGCACATTTAGAGAATTTTGCATATAACCTCTCTCGCCTAAGTGTCTCCAACACCTCTTGTAAATGGTGTGCATGTTCCGCTTCATTTTTCGAATACACCAAGATGTCATCGATAAACACGATGACCGACTTATCCAACATTGGCTTGCAAACCCGGTTCATGAGGTCCATAAAAGCCGCGGGTGCATTTGTTAGCCCAAATGACATCACGAGGAATTCGTAATGTCCGTATCTCGTGCGGAAAGCCGTCTTCGGCACATCTTCTTCTTTGACCTTTAGTTGGTGATACCCAGATCTAAGGTCAATTTTTGAAAACCAGTTCGCACCTTGTAATTGGTCGAATAAATCATCTATCCTCGGGAGCGGGTATCGGTTCTTTACCGTGAGTTTGTTTAACTCCTGGTAATCGATACACATGCGCATGCTCCCATCTTTCTTTCTCACGAACAATACCGGTGCGCCCCAAGGAGACACACTCGGCCTTATGAATCCCTTATCAAGCAGGTCTTGAATTTGGGACATTAACTCTTGTAATTCCGACGGTGCGAGTCGGTACGGGGCCTTTGCTACGGGTTTTGCGCCCGGAATCAACTCGATCCCGAACTCTACTTCCCGTTCAGGCGGTATCCCCGGCAAATCCTCCGGAAACACATCTTCATAATCCCGTACTACCGGTACATCTTCAATCTTTCGCGATTCCTTCTCGGGCTCGTTTGCGTATATCATGAACGCCTTGCATCCTCGCTTCATAAGCTTGTGAGCTTTCAACATTGAACACACTATGGGGTTACCTCCCTTTTCGCCATAAATGGGGACATGTTTTCCGCTCAGAGATGTTAGTTTTATCTCTTTACGAAAACACACGACTTTTGCATGGTGCTGGGCCAGCCAATCCATCCCAACGACTACTTGAAATTCTCCCATTGACATCGGGATTAGGTCTATCAAGTATTCCTCATCGTCGATGCTTAATTTGCAGCCTCGACAAACATCACAAACTATAAAACTTTTGTTGTCCCCTATTTCAACTTCTAAGGGTACAGGTAATTTCGTTAATACAAATGAAGGATGTCGAATAAATCCATGCGAAATGAAGGATTTATTCGCACCCGTATCAAACAATACACGTGCTGGAATTGAGTTAATTGTGAATATACCTGAAACCACATCGGGTTCTGTCTTCGCTTCAGCCGCGGTAAGTTGGAAGGACCTAGCCTTCGCTTTAGGAGCTTCTGTTGGAGACTCTTTTGTGTCTCTCTTTCCCACCAACTCGGGGCATTCAGATTTCTTGTGACCGGGTTGATAACACTTGTAACAAATAGAAACTTTCCCGGGACATAGTGATGCGGTGTGCCCCGTCTTCCCACATACCGGGCACGGCTTGTCTTTGAAGCGGCACTCGCCTTTGTGCCCTTTACCACACACTTTGCAACTCGGCGACCCACCTTTAGCATCCACTTTCTTTCCCAATTCAGTAGTTCTAGCTTTCTTTGTAGGGCTTGGATTCACATCCTGTGCCCTTCGTTCACCTCTCTCCACTTGTTTCTTTAACTCGATTTCCCGCTCTCGGGCGGTGTTGATAATCTCCGTGAGGGTTTCGTATTTTAACGGAGTCATAAATTCCCGGTACTCGGCACTCAGCATGTTGTAATAGTAATTTATCTTTTGCTCTTCGGTGGTGACTAACTCGTCACAAAATCTCAGCTTATCCATGAAGATGCCCGTGATCTTATCAATTGTTTCACCCTTTTGTCTCAGCTGGATGAATTCTTCTTTGATTCTGTTAATAACCGCTTTGGGACTGTGGTGTTTAAGGAATGGTACCTTAAACTCGTCCCAAGTCATAGCCCTCGCCGCTTCGGCTCCCATTTCCTTCTTTTTGTTATCCCACCAATCCTTGGCTTGATTTCTCAATTGACCCGTTCCGTAAGCAACAAAGTCACCTACGTCACAATGGGTTCGTTCAAACACTCCTTCAACATCACTTATCCATCTTTGGCAAATTATCGGGTCAACCTCCCCGTTATAGATTGGCGGTTTACACGCCATGAATTCTTTGTACGAACATCCTTTGCGTTCTCCCGTTTTCTCCCTCATAAGGTTGACAATATCCTCCAACCTTTTAACTCGCTCTTCCACAAGCGACAACACCGTGTTTTGAATTTTGTCTATAAACCCGGATAGACTTCCTTCAATTGCCTTTCCTACCTCTTCGGGAATTGTCTCTTTCATTTGTTCGGTGCTTGTTTGCACCAGATTATCATCATTCCCATCAGACATCTTGAAGCTGAAATGTTTACATTTAAACATTAAACATTTCATTTATAATATTGCTTCATTTGTTTCGGTTTAGCCAAGTTCCTAACTTGCTTTAACCGTTCATACTTAATGCACTTTCCGGGTTTGAGTGTGTTAACACACTCTTCCCATGCATCTCAATTTATTTCCCGTACTTACATATGGTATAATCTACTAACATAAATAAGTTAATTCTTACCGGACGATCGATCAAGCTTGAACCGAACACTTTGTTGACAACCTTAAGCTCTGATTACCAACTTGTAACACCCTCAAAAGTTTACTTGAATTTAATACTAATTTTATACATTTTTTTTATACAAAAGATTTTAATTTGACATAAGTTTCTTAAGTCAAGTTCACAAGTAGCATAAACTGTAGTCAACTAATGACTAAGTTGGAACATTCAAAAGTTGTTTAAGAATTTGTTTACAACCCATGAACAACTGTCTAAGTAAAATTAAAACATTGCGGAAGCTTCAAAAGTCGTGTTCGGTTCTTCGACGTTGCTTGACCGCCATCCGTAAGATCCACCTAGTCACCTATGGTCAATACTGTTAAAACATTAGTTTTAACATGGTTATATAGTATATAAACACAAGATCCAACATCAAATTGTGAATAATAAAATATAAATGTTCTGGTTCCACCGTAGCTTACGGTGTCACTGTAAGTTACGGTAGGTCCTGAAATCTTCTGGTCCACCGTAAAACAGGGGTGAACAACCGTAAGCACCTGACCTTTACCGTAAGTTATGGTACTACCGTAACTTACGGTAGTCCCTGGAAATCCATGTTTTGTTTGATTATTTCATTACACTCAAACCCAAATCTCAGATTTCGCTTTCCTAGCATACCATTACATTAAATCCTCGTATTTCTAATATGTTGTATATATATACCAATATCAAAGATCAATACATCATATTGCGAAGCATTAACCATGCCTTACTTGATTATTCGACCCGTTTGGCTCGTCTAAGGAATCCTCCTTTGTGACGACTACCAACGAGTTCCAACCAAATTTGACCTATTATTCAATATAGCGACATCACCGCTTTAATTCAAAACAACCCTTATTCTAAACTTCATTTACGCATTATATATTCATCAAAATCTACTTAACGTAACGGGTTAAGTTACATACCTTTATAGCACACCCTTCAAGCGAGTATCTCCCCCGGTGTGTCCGCTGGACGTTCCGGATTCTTTACCTAAATAGTTCAATTTCACAACAAGTTTAGAACTCTTTCGTAAGTTTTAACGCATAATTCTCTATAATAATCAAATCTGCGTTTTTGTCCAACTTTCAACATTTTAATTCTCACTCAGGCATTTCCACAAACACCTATCGGTCAGATAATCACATAATCATCACCAAGTTTATGACTTGTAATTATTATCCAATTTCACTTCAATTAATCAACTTTACACCTATCTTCATTTCAATACTTCTGAAATTACTTCTTAAATTCAGATTGTGCTAGAACAAAATTATAATTTTAGCATTTATCAAGTTCTCTTCTAGCTCATCAATCACCCTAAATGGTGATTATGAAGCTCTACAATCATCATGCAATGTTTTTCACAAGAGTCCTCTAGGGTTTAACTCTAGACATCATATAACTTCAAGATTCAACCATGCAACACATATTCAAGCTAAATTCTTGATCTTCTCATTTAACCTAAAACTGAACTCGAATCAAAGTACTAAAGTTTTACATACCTTTTGATCCCTACATCAAGGTGATCTCGAATTCGTGTTCAGAACTTGATTTAGAGTGGATTGAGGGCTTTGATTTGTGAATTTTATGTGAAGTTAGGGTTTGGAGAGTTCTCCTGGTCGCCCTCTCTCTCCTGTTCGATCGATGCCCACCCACATTGAGTGGTTTTTGTGTTTTGTTTATTATTTTAGTATTAAACAATCAGTTTTGACTAGTTTGGTCCCTCAACTTATCATTTAACTTTAAGTGTTTTAACTTTAGAGTAAGTTATTTCAAGACTATCAACTAACTGGGTTATAGGTTCCTAGTTAGTTGATTCTTGTTAAATTAACATTACATAATAAACGCAAAGTTTTATATTTTTGGGGTGTTACAAAAGCCAGGTGTCGATCCCAAAAGCACGAAAGCTTAATAAAAGGGGGATCCTGAAGGAAGAGTCAAACGAAAGAGGGAGCAACTAAAGCTGAAGAGAGATCCACGGGGAGTCTTTTCGAGCAAGAGAGAGTCTGTGGTTGTTGATGATGTCAAATCTTCAAGAAGACTCAGATAAAGAGAGAAAAGACAAGATGCTACGAGATTGACTGCGACAATATCCAAGGGGGAGTCTGTGAGTGCACGGATGTCTATCGCCTCCGTCAATCCGAACCGTAGCAAGAAACAGAAGAAGACATGGTTTTATATTGTAAAATATAGAAGAAAGTCAATTTAGTAGCAAGGTGGCAAACTTGTAATTAAGGAGAACTTCCTTAACACCTTGCCTATAAATAGAGGAGTAATGTTAGATTTTTAGGACTTTTGCTCATTTTGTGACTTGGAAGCTTTGGAGCCTAGAGAGAGAGAGTCTAGAGAGAGAAAGTAGCAAAGGTGATTCACGGTGGTTGTACTTTGTCATATCATCTATATAATCACAGATTATATTACGTTCTTGTGTTCGGTCCACGCACGTGCACGGATTCCGCACGTCGCACGTGTCGTCTCGCAATCGTTCGGGAGTCGTTTACGGTCCTACAACGCATTCACAACGACGGAAGTAAAGAAATTTATCGTTAAAAAAAAATGTTGATACCATGTTACAAACTATATCTTTTACCTTTAAAAAATACAAAAAAAATGTACTCAATGTTTACGAACACTTGCAGATCACGTCCTTTGATTCTAACGTAGTTAATTTTCATGGTTAAGTATGACCAAATTGACCCATTTGAGGGCAAATTAGATTTTTTACCATTTATTTATATAAAACAATTTTATTATCAGAAACATATAAAAGTTTATACCCTTTTATTCACACATTCAGATCTATCTCTCTCCCATCCCCCTCTCCCTACACCCACCGCCCACAACTATCACCACCACTATCTACACACCACCACCACCTAACCTACACACCTGAATACCACCGTCACCACCAACGGCCACTCGAGCACCACCAGCCGACCACCGCTGTAAGCACCACCACTGCCTTATAATCTCACTTTTGCGTTGTTCCTTTTCTTATTCGATTGTGGCGGTGGTGAGAGTTGAGGTTGATAAGGACGGGTCAGATCTGTAAAATTGCATCTAGATCTTGGTTGGAGGTTGGGGTGTTGATAGTTGTCGCAACCAAAATAGTAAAATCGTAACCCAGTTCAGAGGAACAAAGTGTGAGAAAACCAAGGTCGTCGGAAATCGTTATTTCGCCAGTGTTGAGATCTGATTTAACAGTGGTGACCGATGGTGTACGATGGTCAACAAAGAAGGTTTCAAAAAGAAGAAATCCAATGGTTGCACGATTTGATTATTTGAAAGTTGAAATTCAGTAGATGTAGATGGGTAAATTACAAAAGAGTGAAAGGGAGGTATCATATATATTGACAGGATGGGATGGATGGGTTGTATGTACTCGCTTTTTTGTATTTCTATACTTTTAGAAAATTCGTGTTCGTTTCCTATTCTTTTTGGAATCACAGTCGACAAACGGATTTAAAACGGAAAACAACGCATTCTACGTGATTTAATACAAGGATTTTATTTTATGATGTTGTCTGACGTTCGGGTGCGTTAGCGGGCTTTAGAAATATGACGGGCCACTCAATACACGGAAAGTGGGCTTGTGGGCCATGGGCCCAAGCCCACTACCCAAACCCTAATATAAGTTACCTTATTTACAACCTTATCCGTATTTCTTGAAAAGTTAGACCAAACTCACGCACACACACTGGTTCCTTCTTTCCCTACATGTGAGAAACCCTATCTCCTTCAAACCTCAGACATAACAATACCACCCTGTAACACCTCGAAAATTTATGTCCAATAATGTATCGACACGTGTCATAAGCTTTAAACGTGTAAAAGAATACTTTAGAGGGACTAAAGTTGACAAACAAGGAAAGTATGTGAATATAAGGGTTTAAAGTGTCAACAATGGATAAATATGTTTTTTAATAACCCTACACGATGTTTATACCCTTAAACGAATGAATCATGGATCATACGAAGCTAATTGTGAAAGAAAGTGAGAGATTACAAACTACAGGGGTTAAATGTGTCAACATGTTTAAAGTATACATCTGAGTGACCTTTTAGCAAACCCAAAGCTTTGTAACGATTAATTATGCTCACTAGAATATGTGATTAAAATTTCACCAAGTTTCGTTATCGTATGAGAAAGTTATGACAATATTCGTATACGAGGGGTTAAAAGCGTCAACGTTGAAATTTATGACTTTTCGGGTGGTCACAAGGTTAACCAAGGACTTAACCAAGTTTGTATAAGTCTTAAGGTCCTTGAAAATCAAGTTAGAGGGCCAAAAGTGCAAGAAATAAAGGTGAAACCACGTTTGGAAGGACCAAAGACCTAAAGTGCAAATAATGAAACTTGTTTGGCTGGTCCTGGGGAGTCAATCCAGGCGCGTAAACCCCCTGGACATTCTTACGCGGGCCGCCTGGGACTGCCAGCATCAGAATTCACCTGCAGATGTCTGTTCCAGCCTGTTGCACCGCCTCAAAGCCTTGTTTTCTTATACCAGGGACTCCCCCACTGATTTTACATGCACTAGGGGCACTTGGCTTGATCTGGAATCAATTATAGACTTGCTTGGCACCATCTAAAGCACTTAAATTCCATATATAAGCATCCCTCTAGTTGCAACATTGAACTCATTCATTTGCAAAAGTTCACAACTTCATTTCTGGAGCTCCTCTGATCAGCAACAAGCTTTCTTAAGATCCCTAGTCGTGCTTAGGACTCTTTTAAGTGTCCTTAACCGTTCCTAATTCAGTCTAGCTTAGTTAATTAGCTTAAAGTCAAACCGTCGTAATTAAGGTTTGACTTCGAGATTAATCAATAATTGTTCAGTCAAATTTCGAATTGAAAGTACCTATGAGTTGGTAATTATGTGGGCAATAAACCCATAAAAGGGCACCCTCTGATTCCCACTCTAACTAGGTCAATTGTCGGGTTAAAGCTAATCTTAAAAAGTCAACAGAAAGCTTATTTTCAAATTTATGCATAATTAGCAATGTAGGATCCATGCAACCTTTTTTATCATTAATATAACTTGGTAATTAATGTAAGAACATGTCTAAACATGTTCAACCCGACAATTTTCAGTTTAGGCTCGGATCGGAACCGAAAGTCGCATAATTTGACTTTTGCTTTGACTTTCAGTTCTGACCCAATGTAGCATGGTTTAGAATTGCCTTAGAGCTTTATTTGGACCAGGTTTCATATAAGTATAACTCTCTGAGACTATACAACTTGGTTCATTAGTTATCCGATTCATATGCATGTTTCCGTTAAATGCTTAAATGTTGACTATTATGCCCATATGACCTTAAAACGTGATTTTTGAAAATGTAAAAGAATAGAAACCTTAGTTACTGATTATTAGACTTGTCCCTAAAATTTGACATCAGTTTGAGATCTAGATTTAGAGTTATGCTCATTAGCGTAAATAAGAAGCTTTATACTAAATAAACGGCGTAATTAGCATATAGCCTATCTAAACCCGATTTTTGATACCAAACTTTTTACCCACTGATGTAATATATTATTTTGAGATTTTTTAAGATTTTTATTTAATTTTAGGCTGAGCATAACATAAAGTTCTAAGCTTGATTCGGTAATTGTCGGTTTTGCCCTTTTGGGCTATAAAATGAGTTTTACAAATCTTTTTTATACCAAACCTTTTTATACTGATCTAATATGATAAATAAAATATTTTGAGCCTTCTGGAATAATAAAAATATCAGCTTTTCTTTAAAAACCCGGAAATAGCTCAAAATCGCCTTTTTAAGCGTTTTTAACGCATAGTATGTATTAAAACTATTTTAAACATATAAGGTTTGATGCCTACTGATATTTTTAGTAAATTTTTATATATTAACAGTAAGCAAAAGTTTTAAACTCAGATTTCCAGTTTTGACCTTTTAAGCCTATGTGAAATTACCAAAATGCCCCTAAGGTGCATAGTTTGGTTTTAAATGATAAATTTTATATATATATAATACCCTACTGTTATAACTTATTAAATTAAGTATTTTTACTGATTATATCAGACCTGTAACTCAGATTATTATTCAAACTCTTTTATAACCTTTAAAATGACCAAAATGCCCCTACGGGGCATAGTATGAGTTCAAATCCATTTCGGGCACAATAGAATATATCTTACTGATGTCACAAAGTATTTAAGGCATATTAACTTAGGAAACCTGTATATGGCTCATATGGTTACCCGTTACGCATCTTGCGCGTTCGGTTCGGTTTATGTAACTAGTTTGCATAAATTGACCGAAACGGGTTAAACCTTATCATTTTTGTCTCAAAATCCAGAATGTATTTAGTTTATCCATATTACACAAGTCTCCAAAATTGTAGGGTCTAAATCACATTCTATTCCGGTCTTCGCTTAATCGTGCGTTTGAACCGTATCTTCCTTTAAAATTAACCGGTCTAAGTTTAGGCTTAATTAAAGACCCGTTAGGAAATCTAATAGGTTATTAAAAACCTTTGTTCCAGAATAGGAGACCCGGTAAAAGCTACACGCACTTTCTATTTGTGATTAATACTTGCAAAGGTAAATACTTTTAACTTATTTTCCCTATACGGGCTTGGGGTACGGTATATAAAATACCGCTTGGTCGGGTATTGAATCTTTAATCGTATGAAGGTTAAATTATTGAAGTATCTCGTTTAAATTGTTTTGTTTGCTTAAAGCCTTTGGGGGGTTAATGACCATGTCCCGGATATCCTTGGCATCATTTTACGAAATGGCCACGACCTAAGCACACGGGTGTAGGCGTACACCCGTTAGTGCATATATAAATAATAAGATATAACCGCCGGTTTCGGGAATAACCCGCCGCGGGACTTTATCATGTGGTGTGTCTATTAAGCTCTAACCCGGCGTCAATCCGGGCTACTGAACGCATAAGAAACATATAATTCTTTTACAAGTTTATATATAAATAAATATCCCAAGTTATAAAAAGTTTTGTGCCATGTGCATTCAAATCAATTTTCATAAACCTTTTCAAAATGAGTCAGTTAATTGTATTTACCAGTGTAAACTGACGTATTTTCCCAAAAAGGTTAAGTGCAGGTACTACGCGTAATAGGCTGGTCTCTCCTTAGCATCGTTAAGAGTCTCGCAAACTTGGATGCATTTTAAGTCTGTTGAACTACGTTTTCTGTTTATTTGATCCGCCTGTGGATCTGTTTCAACTACATTGTGATACTTAATATTACAATTTTATTCAGTTGAAATAAATCTATCTTTTGCTTCCGCTGTGCATTTAAAATTGTGTTGTTTGACTATGATGATATCAACTACGTCACGATACTCCCCACCGGGCCCACCGGTAATACGTCGAAATATCGGGGTGTGACAGGTTGGTATCAGAGCCAACACTGAGTGAATTAAATACTAGCCTTTTGTGTTTAATCTCAGTTACACAGTTGCACATTCCAAAATTTTCGACTCTAGACAAAGAACTTAGGACAAATCCCGATTTGTTTTTATTTTTGTCATTTATATATATATCCCATGTTGTTATCTTTGTTTATGTTGACAGGTTAAAAGATGCCACCAAGAGTCAGAGGGAGAGGAAGAGGCAAGGGGCCATTCGTTGCCCCGAATGATCACGAGGCCGGGCCTTCGCACCGGCGAACACCGTCAGATTCCCATAACCGGGGTCCTCAAGATAACTGGAGGACCCATGTCGAACCAGCAAGGCACTCAGTTTCATTGAGCTCTTCCCCTTTGTTTCACAACTCCTTTGGGCCTCATTTTGAGCCCCATAATTCCCACCAATCTTACATTCCTCTCCAGGGCCACAACTCACCTTTTGATGACCAAACGCCCTTTTTTCGGAGCCAGTTCAATCCGGCAAACTACCTTGGAGAACCAGTGGGTTTTAACCCACTAGGATCTGAAGACCATTTCTCTGGTGACCATGCAATGGACATGGATGAGGACACCGATCCTGCAGAGCCACCGTCCGGAACCCCTAACCACCCCATCGAAATTTTGGATCACCTTTCGTGGGATCGCCTTATAATGGTCCCGACAGTTATGAAGAAAGGTTCCGACAGATCGACTGGGTGTTTACTCCCAGTTACCACAACTCTCCACAGCAGCAGCAGGATCCCTCTGAGGATTCTCGTTATGTCGCGGTCACTCCGCCACCACCACCAGTCCAGCAACAGCCTCCGGAGCCACCGAGGCGAAGAAGAACAACCGCATAGATGTCCGTGCGAGGAGGAGTGCGAATCGGCACCCCTCAACCTACTAGTGGCAGCCGCTACTCACCACTCCATGAAGAACCGCAGATGGGTGGATCTTCAAACCCCATCTCGGAAGTAAACTCTACGCCTGTCGCGCCGCCACCATTGGGTTTTGGAGACCCTATACCTACATACACCGGTGCGGCGGCGTATAATCCCTTTGAGCAGCCGGTCCATACGAACTACAATTATGCAGAAGCCGACCCTTACCTAGTAGCAGCGGCAAACTACAATGCCTATCATCCGGAAGGATCCTTTGGGATCCCATATCAAACCGGATACTTACACTATGGGTACCCACCATATGGGTATCATCAGCCGCCACCTCCTCAGCCTCCACTATATCAGCAACCCTCGCAGCCGCCAGCAATGTCTCCACCACAGCATCAGGAGATCCTTCAAAGGATTAATGAGGTGCGGCAGGAAGTGCGGGAAGACCGTAGGCAAAACCGTGGAATGTTCAAGAGTCTGGCGAACTTAATTAAGGGAAAAAACAAGAAGGACCGTTAAATCCTTCATTTGTTTGTTTGTTATTAGTGTTGTAATCATGTCCCTGCGTGGACATTTGTTTCTGTATTCTGCCCCTGCGTGGGCATGTCTTTTTGTATTTTGCCCCTGCGTGGGCATGTCTTTCTGTTAACCCCTGCGTGGGTATGTTATTTCAGTTTAAGCCCCTGCATGGGCATGTTATTCTTGTAGAAGTCCCGTTTAGGGCAAATTTGTACTTGTTTAAATTTTTGCAATGGAATGATTTAATTTAAATTTTCATTTTTATTAAATCATATACATAAATATAATATGTAAAATAAATGAAAATATAACATTCCTTTTGTAAAACCTATCATTATAATAAAATGATAAATATCTAAAAAGGGACAAAACCTAGCCATGCGTCATTATAAGACAGGGCGAAGATGGTAATTCCTCAAATTAGATTTAGGTCCTTATTAACACCTCAATTTAGGATTGTCCTGCGTTAAATATTAAAAAGAATCTTAAAGGTAAAACCTAGTCTATATGTCGTTGCAGACATGGCCAAGATGGTAAAACCTATTCAAAAGGTTCCAATCCTTGTTAACATCTGAAAACATGTTAACACTCTTGACGAAATGTGATTCGATAAAACAAATCGCATGAGTCATCCTTATATTGGATTCTTCCAACTTCTATTATTAATTAAAACATCCATTAAGGATATAACGCCTACGGGCTATACTCATTGTCATATAAGACAAAAGACAGTCGTGGTCTTCGACCCCCTGTTAAGAAGAGGTAATAAATTATAATTAAAACCCTCAATACCATGACCATATAAGATCATGAATAAAGATTTAAAACCGTCCACGTGACTAGGCCCTTTTTGCCATTAATATATTTTTAATTCTAACTAAGGATTATTATAATATCTTGAATATATATATGCTTAGCAAATTAATCAATAATGGTTCTTAAATACCATGATTAATAAATCTTCTAGAATGATAAAACTGTTATAGACCTCTGAATGAGTTAAAATCATTATTTTATATAGCAAACAAGCTACATGCGTGGGTCAGACGAAGTCAACAGTCACCCCAGAGATAATCATGACACCTCCAGAGTCAACATAGCAGGAGCATAATTACAAGCATTAATAGATAATGCTCTGACGCGAGCTTTGGAAAGACAATTCAATGAATCCAGTGGTACGCATGTCAGGACCCAATCTGTACCACACTCTAAACCACCCTCAAAGACTCATACTGCTCACAAGAGTGATTCCCATCACTCAACAAACCAGAGGAGTGTTCCATCTAAGAGAGTTGTGCCGAACCAAGAACCACGTGCTAAAGGTTGCACCTATAAGTACTTTGTTTCATGCAAACCCAGGGATTTTACTGGGGAGAAGGGAGCAGTTGACTGCATGTCATGGTTAGATGAGATGGACACTGTAGTAGATATCAGTGGTTGTGCTGATAAGGATGTGGTAAAGTTCGTATCTCAGTCTTTCAAAGGCGAGGCACTTGCGTGGTGGAGGTCTTTAATTCAAGCCACTGGGAAGATCCCATTGTACAATCTGACATGGGATCAGTTTGTTACTCTCATCAAGGAGAACTACTGCCCTCAGCATGAGGTTGAAAAGATTGAGTCAGATTTCTTGTCATTAGTTATGAAGAATCTGGATTGTCAAGCCTACCTTACGAGTTTCAATACAATGTCAAGGTTGGTTCCTTATCTTGTGACACCAGAACCCAAAAGGATAGCTCGTTTCATTGGGGGTTTAGCCCCAGAGATCAAGGCTAGTGTGAAGGCCTCCAGACCAGCTACTTTTTGGTCTGCAGCTGATATATCATTGTCCCTTACTTTGGACGCGGTCAGGCAGAGATCGCTGAGAAACACAGACGCTGAGAAGAGGAAGCGTGAGGATGATAACTCACGACGTTCAGACAAGAAGCGTAAGGGAAACAATGACCACAGAAAGGGTTTTGGAGCTAAAAAGGATAGTCATCAGTCGGGTGATAAGCCCAAGTGTAAAATCTGTAAGAAGCACCACTTCGGGAAGTGCAGATTCGAGTCGAAATCCCAGTCGCAGCCAAGGCCTTGTGGGATTTGTAAATCTTCTGAGCACAAGACCTTATACTGTAAGAAAATCAAGGATTCTACGTGCTATAGTTGCAATGAAAAGGGGCATATCAAGTCCAAGTGCCCAAAGTTTGCTAAGAAAGCTGAGGAAGGGAAAAAGACCAATGCTAGGGTCTTCCAGATGAACGCAAAGGAAGCTGTCCAGGACGATAATGTCATAACAGGTACCTTCCTTATTAATGATGTTTATGCAAGGGTGTTATTTGATTCTGGAGCAGATAAGTCATTTGTTGATGATAAGTTTTGTAAGTTGTTAAACCTACCTGTTAGAACCCTAAGTGTAAAATATGAGGTTGAATTAGCCGATGGCACCATAGAAACCGCATCAACCGTGTTAGATGGATGTGTTATATCCATTAGGAACCACTCTTTTCCGTTATCCTTACTTCCTTTGAAGTTAGCCGGTTTCGATATAGTTATAGGCATGGATTGGTTATCTCGTAACCAAGCCCAGATAGTGTGCAATAAGAAGCAAGTGATGATCAAGACTCCGTCTGGTGAGCCACTTACCATTCAGGGAGATACCCAGTATGGACTGCCCGAGCAAGTGGCTATGCTCAAGGCATCCAGATGCTTGAAGAAGGGTTGTGTCATTTATATGGCACATGTAACTATTGATGAGCAGAAGCCCAAGGTTGAAGACATCCCTGTCATTTCTGAGTACCCAGAAGTTTTCCCGGAAGAACTACCTGGTTTACCACCAGATAGGCAAGTAGAATTCAGAATTGACATTATTCCAGGAGCAGCACCTGTTGCAAGGGCACCTTACAGGTTAGCACCAACATAAATGAAGGAGTTAAGGATTCAGTTAGATGAATTGTTGGCAAAAGGTTTCATTAGACCTAGAACGTCTCCATGGGGAGCACCAATCCTGTTTGTGAAGAAGAAGGATGGGTCGATGCGCCTATGCATCGACTGTCATGAGCTTAACAAGGTCACTATCAAGAATAGATATCCATTGCCCAGGATCGACGATCTGTTCGATCAACTGCAAGGGGCAAGTTACTTCTCTAAGATCAACTTGAGGTCAGGCTATCATCAGCTGAAGGTTAAAGAGGAAGATGTACACAAGACTGCATTTAGGACTCGTTATGGTCATTACGAGTTCCTGGTGATGCCTTTTGGGCTTACTAATGCACCTGCCGCATTCATGGATCTCATGAATCGCGTTTGCAAGCCTTATTTGGATAAGTTCCATCGTCTTCATTGATGACATTCTCATTTACTCGAAGAGTCAAGCTGACCATGAGAAGCATCTCCGTTGTATTCTGAAAGTGCTTCATCAAGAAAAGCTCTATGCCAAGTTTTCGAAGTGTGAATTCTGGCTTCGTGAAGTCCAATTCCTTGGACACGTTTTTAGTGAACGTGGTATCCAAGTAGATCCCGCTATGGTTGAAGCTGTCATGAATTGGCAAGAGCCAAAGACGCCTATAGAGATTCGTAGTTTTCTAGGTTTGGCAGGATACTATAGGCGATTTATTGAAAATTTCTCAAGGATTGCTGCGCCCTTAACTTCGTTGACACGTAAGAATATTAAGTTTGACTGGGGCCCTAAGCAGCAGGAATCCTTTGACATTCTTAAACAGAAATTGAGCAATGCACCTGTGTTGACATTGCCTGATGGAATAGAGGAATTTGTAGTATATTGTGATGCATCGCACACAGGTATGGGATGTGTACTCATGCAGAAAGGGAAGGTCATTGCCTATGCTTCTCGACAGTTAAAGGTGAACGAGAAGAACTACACCACCCACGACTTGGAGTTGGGTGCCGTGGTATTTGCACTTAAACTGTGGAGGCATTACTTGTATGGTACTAAGTGTGTGATCTACTCTGATCACAAGAGCCTTCAACATCTGTTCAATCAGAAGGATTTGAACATGAGGCAGCGACGTTGGATGGAAACCTTGAATGATTATGACTGTGAGATAAGATACCATCCTGGCAAGGCGAATGTGGTCGCCGATGCCTTAAGTAGGAAGGAAATAGTAAAGCCTATAAGAATCAATGCCAAGAGCATTGAGTTAAAGAATAGTTTGATTGAAAGGTTGTTAGCTGCGCAGAAAGAAGCTGTATTAGAAGCTAACTATCCTGATGAAAAGCTAGGAGTAACTAAAGAGCAGTTATCCTATGGCAAAGACGGAATCCTAAGGTTAAATGGACGAATATGGGTTCCAGTGTATGGAGGACTTCGAGATGTCATCCTCCAGGAAGCCCATAGTTCTAAATACTCCGTTCATCCTGGAGCTGATAAGATGTACCAGGATCTGAAGGCAAATTATTGGTGGATAGGCTTGAAGAAGTCTATAGCTACCTATGTAGCCAAATGTTTGACGTGCGCTCAAGTCAAAGCTGAGCATCAGAAACCGTCAGGTTTGCTACAACAGCCTGAACTTCCCATCTGGAAGTGGGAGATGGTGACGATGGATTTCATCACCAAGTTGCCAAAGACAAGGAAAGGAAATGATACTATATGGGTCATAGTAGATAGACTGACTAAGTCAGCACATTTCTTACTCATTAAGGAGACTTATAACTCCGATATGTTAGCCCAATTGTACGTAGATAAGATTGTATCTCTGCATGGCGTACCAGTGTCTATTATCTCTGATAGAGATACTAGATACACATCACATTTTTGGAAAAGTTTCCAACAATCTTTGGGCACACGCTTAAATTTTAGTACGGCTTACCATCCTCAGACGGACGGGCAGAGTGAGCGTACCATACAAACTTTGGAAGAAATGCTTCGTGCATGTGTGATTGACTTAGGTGGTAATTGGGATAACCACCTGCCATTGATTGAGTTCTCCTATAACAATAGCTACCATACAAGCATTCAGGCTGCGCCGTTTGAAGCTTTATATGGAAGAAAGTGCAGAACGCCCGTTTGCTGGGCAGAAGTTGGAGATGTCCAACTAACAGGACCTGATATAGTGGAGACGACAGACAAGATTGTGCAGATAAGAGATCGTCTCAAAGCTGCCAGAGACAGGCAGAAAAGCTACGCAGACTTAAGGCGTAAACCTCTAAAGTTCGAGGTTGGTGATAAAGTGTTGCTTAAAGTATCACCCTGGAAGGGAGTGATGCGATTTGGTAAGAAAGGTAAGTTAAGCCCAAGGTATATAGGACCATTCGAGATCATCGAATGTGTAGGAGCAGTGGCTTATAAGTTAAACTTGCCTGAAGAGCTCAGTGGTATTCACAATGTATTCCACATCTGCAACCTGAAGAAATGTCTAGCTGATGAGTCACTAGTCATGTCACATAAGGATGTGCACATAGATGAGAGCTTAAAGTTTGTTGAAAAACCCTTGTCGATCAAGGATCGACAGGTCAAGAAGCTTCGAAGGAATCAAGTGCCGATTGTAAAGGTCAAATGGGATGCCCGTAGAGATCCCGAGTATACATGGGAGGTAGAATCCACAATGAAAGAAAAGTACCCTCATTTGTTTCAGTAAATCTCGAGGTCGAGATTTCTTTTAAGGGGGTGAGGATGTAACACCTCGAAAATTTATGTCCAATAATGTATCGACACGTGTCATAAGCTTTAAACGTGTAAAAGATTACTTTAGAGGGACTAAAGTTGACAAACAAGGAAAGTATATGAATATAAGGGTTCAAAGTGTCAACAATGGATAAATATGTTTTTTAATAACCCTACACGATTTTTATACCCTTAAACGAATGAATCATGGATCATACGAAGCTAATTGTGGAAGAAAGTGAGAGATTACAAACTACAGGGGTTAAATGTGTCAACATGTTTAAAGTATACCTCTGAGTGACCTTTTAGCAAACCCGAAGATTTGTAATGATTAATTATGCTCACTAGAATATGTGATTAAAATTTTACTAAGTTTCGTTATCGTATGAGAAAGTTATGACAATATTCATATACGAGGGGTTAAAAGCGTCAACGTTGAAATTTATGACTTTTCGGGTGATCACAAGGTTAACCAAGGACTTAACCAAGTTTGTATAAGTCTTAAGGTCCTTGAAAATCAAGTTAGAGGCCAAAAAGTGCAAGAAATAAAGGTGAAACCACGTTTGGAAGGACCAAGGACCTAAAGTGCAAATAATGAAACTTGTTTGGCTGGTTCTGGGGAGTCAATCCAGGCACGTAAACCCCCTGGGGATTCTTACGCGGGCCGCCTGGGACTGCCAGCATCAGAATTCACCTGCAGATGTCTGTTCCAGCCTGTTGCACCGCCTCAAAGCCTTGTTTTCTTATACCAGGGACTCCCCCACTGATTTTACATGCACTAGGGGCACTTGGCTTGATCTGGAATCAATTATAGACTTGCTTGGCACCATCTAAAGCACTTAAATTCCATATATAAGCATCCCTCTAGTTGCAACATTGAACTCATTCATTTGCAAAAGTTCACAACTTCATTTCTGGAGCTCCTCTGATCAGCAACAAGCTTTCTTAAGATCCCTAGTCGTGCTTAGGACTCTTGTAAGTGTTCTTAACTTTTCCTAATTCAGTTTAGCTTAGTTAATTAGCTTAAAGTCAAACCGTTGTAATTAAGGTTTGACTTCAAGATTAATCAATAATTGTTCAGTCAAATTTCGAATTGAAAGTACCTATGAGTTGGTAATTATGTGGGCAATAAACCCTTAAAAGGGCACCCTCTAATTCCCACTCTAACTAGGTCAATTGTCGGGTCAAAGCTAATCTTAAAAAGTCAACATAAAGCTTATTTTCAAATTTATGCATAATTAGCAATGTAGGATCCATGCAACCTATTTTATCATTAATATAACTTGGTAATTAATGTAAGAACATGTCTAAACATGTTCAACCCGACAATTTTCAGTTTAGGCTCGGATTGGAACCGAAAGTCGCATAATTTGACTTTTACTTTGACTTTCAGTTCTGACCCAATGTAGCATGGTTTAGAATTTCCTTAGAGCTTTATTTGGACCAGGTTTCATATAAGTATAACTCTCTGAGATTATACAACTTTGTTCATTAGTTATCCGATTCATATGCATGTTTCCGTTAAATGCTTAAATGTTGACTATTATGCCCATATGACCTTAAAACATGATTTTTGAAAATGTAAAAGAATAGAAACCTTAGTTACTGATTATTAGACTTGTCCCTAAAATTTGACATCAGTTTGAGGTCTAGATTAGGAGTTATGCTCATTAGCGTAAATAAGAAGCTTTATTTTAAATAAACGGCGTAATTAGCATAGAGCCTATCTAAACCTGATTTTTGATACCAAACTTTTTACCCACTGATGTAATATATTATTTTGGATTTTTGAAGATTTTTATTTAATTTTAGGCTGAGCATAACATAGAGTTCTAAGCTTGATTCGGTAATTGTCGGTTTTGCCCTTTTGGGCTATAAATGAGTTTTACAAATCTTTTTGATACCAAACCTTTTTCTACTGATCTAATATGATAAATAAAACATTTTGAGCCTTCTGGAATAATAAAAATATCAGTTTTTCTTTAAAAACCCGGAAATAGCTCAAAATCGCCTTTTTAAGCGTTTTTAACGCATAGTATGTATTAAAACTATTTTAAACATATAAGGTTTGATGCCTACTGATATTTTCAGTGAATTTTTATATATTAACAGTAAGCAAAAGTTTTAAACTCAGATTTCCAGTTTTGACCTTTTAAGCCTATGTGAAATTACCAAAATGCCCCTAAGGTGCATAGTTTGGTTTTAAATGATAAATTTTACATATATATAATACCCTACTATTATAACTTATTAAATTAAGTATTTTAACTGATTATATCAGACCTGTAACTCAGATTATTATTTAAACTCTTTTATAACCTTTAAAATGACCAAAATGCCCCTACGGGGCATAGTTTGAGTTTAAATCCATTTCGGGCACAATAGAAGATATCTTACTGATGTCACAACATATTTAAGGCATATTAACTTAGAAAACCTGTATATGGCTCATATGGTTACCCGTTACGCATCTTGCGCGTTCGGTTCGGTTTATGTAACTAGTTTGCATAAATTGACCGAAACGGGTCAAACCGTATCATTTTTGTCTCAAAATCCAGAGTGTATTTAGTTTACCCATATTACACAAGTCTCCAAACTTGTCGGGTTTAAATCACATTCTATTCCGGTCTTTGGTTAATCGTGCGTTTGAACCGTATCTTCCTTTAAAACTAACCGGTCTAAGTTTAGGCTTAATTAAAGACCCGTTAGGAAATCTAATAGGTTATTAAAAACCTTTGTTCCAGAATAGGAGACCCGGTAAAAGCTACACGCACTTGCTATTTGTGATTAATACTTGCAAAGGTAAATACTTTTAACTTATTTTCCCTATACGGGCTTGGGGTACGGTATATAAAATACCGTTTGGTCGGGTATCGAATCTTTAATCGCATGAAGGTTAAATTATTGAAGTATCCCGTTTAAATTGTTTTGTTTGCTTAAAGCCTTTGGAGGGTTAATGACCATGTCCCGGATATCCTTGGCATCATTTTACGAAATGGCCACGACCTAAGCACACGGGTGTAGGCGTACACCCGTTAGTGCATATATAAATAATAAGATATAACCGCCGGTTTCGGGAATAACCCGCCGCGGGACTATATCATGTGGTGTGTCTATTAAGCTCTAACCCGGCGTCAATCTGGGCTACTGAACGCATAAGAAACATATAATTCTTTTACAAGTTTATATATAAATAAATATCCCAAGTTATAAAAAGTTTTGTGCCATGTGCATTCAAATCAATTTTCTTAAACCTTTTCAAAATGAGTCAGTTAATTGTATTTACCAGTGTAAGCTGACGTATTTTCCCAAAAAGGTTAAGTGCAGGTACTACGCGTAATAGGCTGGCCTCTCCTTAGCATCGTTAAGAGTCTTGCAAGCTTGGATGCATTTTACGTCTGTTGAACTACGTTTTTTGTTTATTTGATCCGCCTGTGGATCCGTTTCAACTACATTGTGATACTTAATATTACAATTTTATTCAATTGAAATAAATCTATCTTTTGCTTCCGCTGTGCATTTAAAATTGTGTTGTTTGACTATGATGATATCAACTACGTCACGATACTCCCCACTTTTCTGTTATACACCCCCTTCTTTCGATTTCTACTGCACCCCAAAGAAATGTCAGTGCACCTTCCTTCTTCACATACATCTCACACACCTTACAATCACACCCACCTCCTCCCTTCACTGACGAACGGCCGACCACCACCACCGCGGTCTAGTGGCGGTGTGGTGACGAGAGAGATGACGAGGGAGAGAGAACGAGACGAGAGAGAGAAGGCGACGACGACGGTTCAGGTTCGAACGAGCCTTGTTTCGGCTCGGATTCCAGCGGCGGCGATGGCAGTGCTGCTGTGAGCGGCGGCGGTCCTGATTCCATTCCGACATACCTCCGTAGTCCCGGTAAGTGCCAACTCCCTGTTCAGTTTTGGTTCGAGTTTGAACCGGGTTCACTTCGATTCATGTCCGGTTGTTTTTTTTTTGTATTACAGTTGGTTCGAGTCACGTTTCGGTTAGTGTTTCAAGCTTGGTCAAATTCGTTTTAAATTGGATTCATCTCCGGCAGTGGCATCGAGGATGACGACGACGGTGGTGAGGACTCGGGTCTCGGCTCATGGCTCGATTCAACAAAACAATTACGAGTTAATTTCGGGTCTCGGATCCGGTAAGGGTTTTGAGCCTTTTCGCTTAAAAAACATCAGTTTTATTCCAAAGTCAGTGTCTGTTTTGAGTTATGTTTCATTCATTCAGTCAGCTTCGGTTCGAGACGCATTCGGGTCAGATGTTGTTAAAGGCAGTCGACTCCGGTCAACACCATGTTCAGTTTGTTTCAATTCAGGTTATTCAGATTTTGAGTATTATTCGATTGATTTTCAGTTTCATTTCAAAATCGACTCAAAATAATGAAATCGTACCAGATCCTCGTGTTCGGTTGCACGGATTCGGGTTCGGTTCAAGAGGCGTGTCGGGTTACGGCTTGATGTTCGGGCTTCGGTTCGATCAGACGTGTTCAAAGCCAGTCAACCGGTCAAACACGGTCAATTGACGGGTCATCGGGTTAAACTTGAGACTCGAATAAAAGTGGCGAAAGTGTAAATTTTATTGTTTTATATCTTGTTATCACTAAACCGCATCATATATTTTGTTTATAAAAAAATACATAGGAATATATATAATTATATATTGTTTAGTTTATTGTTGAATTTTGACAATTAGATCGACAACTTGTGTTGTCGGGGATCGTCCAAAAACAGAGGAAACTCTGCCCGTTTTTCGTAAAATTCCGTAAAACGAAACGCGTTAGTTTTATAAATCGAAATCTATCAATTTCGTATAATTTTTATAACAATAAATATAAACGTATATTTGTTTTTGACAATACTTCTATAATTCTCTTATTGAATTAATTTAGAATTAATACATAACTATATGAACTATATGTGTATATATATATATATACATATATATATATATATATATATATATATATATCTACATATATATATCAACAAGTTATACTTATATTCTATCGAAAATAGTGTAGCAAAAAGTTTTGAAAATAGAAAACCAAGTAACGATTTTGCAAAAGCCTTTAGTAGAAATAGCACCACTTGCCCCACAGTGGGCGCCAAATTGTTTTGGTAAAAAATTACCGAAGCAATTAAGTGATCAAATTAGTTAAGTGAGGTAGTGTGCTAGAAATGTGTGTTGAAAATATGCTAGTTGAGTTATTTGCAAAAACAGTTTCAGGATACAGCTCAGGATATAAAGTTGTATCTATGATCAAACAATGAGCAAAAAAGTAAAGGGTGACACGAGATGTACGAGGAAAGCCCTTGATCAATCTAGATCGCCGACACAAAACCTCGAGAGCTCTCATGCACCATCGTTTGCCCATATAAAGCCCTTGATCAATATTAGTCAGGATATATGTTCAGAAAATGACCCATAACATATTCCACTTCAAATCCTCCGTCATAATTCCGTTTACTCATGCACCATCGTTTGCCCATATAGGGTGACCTCGGTGTTCCATCCTCCTAATCTTTTTCACTCGTCAACGCTTGGATAATCGGAAAGCTTAGCAATTATGTGAGTATACTTGACCCATTTCACACTTTTGGGTGTAACATGTTTTTATATACAAAACATGCTTAGTATACATATTCTCATGCAAATACATAAACAAACAATCCAATACATGCTTACTATTTGTTATGCTTGATTCGTGTTTCCTGGACCATACTTATGTGATGAACTTGTCATTAGCTTCGTACAAGCCTCCACTTAACATGTATAGCGCTATAGGAGTAACGCACCGCCCGTAAACTAGTGGTCATGTTAGGTTTATTCATACATACTTGCGTAAACAGAGGGTTGACTTGTAAATCGCATGCCAGTTCATACTTTAATCTCTATAACTAGGTTTGCCATGTGTCACACCCCGACCACGTATAATATACAAAACGTGGCGGAAAACGTCGGGGAGTGTTGTAACAGAATTAATTGTTTCATAACCATGGCATACAAAGTTGTATTTTATTTATCAACATAAAAGTTACATTGTTTTAAACAGGAATCAAAGAGTTTATAACATAATTAAACTAAGTCTATCTTCATTTTATGTCTCTAAGGCACAGGTCCGCCCTAGTGTCACGATCATCATCCTATGCAAAAGCTCCTGAAAACACATGTGAAAATAGGTACGTCAGCATAAAAATGCCTGTGAGATACATAGGTTTTGTGTAAATAGGATTCATGACTTATGAGTTTAGAAAAAGTTGTTTAGCAAAAGTCTGTCATGAACCTTGTAAATTGTTTTGTTTTGTAAATCGTTTAAAAGCAATAAGATCGAATGATATGTATAAATAAAAGAATAAAGTATGGTTAATTAAATAACCAAGTAAAATGAGTTTGTATAAGATAAGTTGTTTTGTAAAACAATGTCTTGTGAAAAGTATGTTATTTGTATAAAATGTCATATGTCTAAATTGAAATGATTCAAATAACGCTATAATATGTAATACCATACAAACACTTATATATAGGAAGTACTAGCGGCGTATCCACCATGCTTGTATCATATTACACACGCCTCGTTACTTAAATCACTTAAACAAACCACCAATGTATAAAGTCCATGTTTAATCCAATTGTTAAAAAGTCCTTGTATAAGCCATGTCAAATGTTTAAAAGTCCAAATGTAGTCAAGTAATGTGTAACAAATGTTGTGTATTGTAAGTAAAGTATTGTCACATAATCCAAATGTAGAAATGTACAAAACAAAGTATTTTGAATATATCAAAAAGTTATGTTTTGCAAAGTAATGCATGTTACATTGATACAAACATTTATGTGGTAAGTTAACGCATACATTCAAGCCTTGAGACAGTCGGATAACCCTTTCAGTCAAGGTTATCAAAAGAAATATTTTCGGATTCAGTCATTCCTTACATCCAAACAAACCCGAGATGTCAGGAATGGGATTTGTCAAGTCCTATGGTACCAATACTTACTACCGAGCGGCGTAGCTAATGTTAATGAACGTATAATAGTCTCGTTTGTGCAAACCAAATGTCATAGCAAAAGTGAACATGTTATATGAAAACAATGTACTAAGTATGCTAAGTTAACATACAAAGCAGAAAAGTCATGTAAATCAATGTGCTGGCATGCTATCAGTTAACATACATAGCAGAAATGTAAAGTAAACAATGTACTAAGTATGCACACAATGGACATACATAGCATGAAATGTAATGTAAAACGATGTACTAAATACGCACACAATGGGCATACATAGCATGAAATGTAATGAAATCATGTACTATAATGTACTAACGAACATAGCAGGTATATGATGTGAAAACAGGAAAGCATGAAAGTAACAAGTAGGCACATGTGTTCCACCCCAAAACAGTTTGAAAACAGTAAAAGAGGGGTCTATGTACTCACTTGAGATTGCTCAGAAGTCCTAAGATAACCACCAAGCAATGCTAGAGATCACGGAATCAAACGGCACCTAATATAGGTAACTATGTTAATAAACCGGACCTAAATCGGAAGATCGGGTAGCATGAGGGTTTGTAAACCAAATGAGTGTAGGAACTCATGTAATATGGTTTAACAAAGCCTACATACTAAATGAAACCTAACATAAGTGCTTACGACCCATTACGACCCGTTTAGGTAGCTTATGCTACTTTAACGCGTCGTTCGCGTGAAACGCGTTCGGACCGCCTAACTAGTCCTATGACAAGTAACATATGCCTTAACATGTCTAATATTGTTGTCCAATCAGTTTAGATGTCAAAAGTTATGTTACATATGTTTAAAATGAATTTTGGCATCAAAGGGGTATTTTGGTAATTTACCTAAGGCATATAAACTACCTATCATACAACTACTTAAACGAAGCGACCATAAGGTATAACCTCGGAAGGTTATTCCCTATATACTATGGTCACCTAATGTGTTTGGTCGGATCCTAATGATCGACCAAATGGTTCGGGTTCGAAGGTATAAGCGATTTATCAGGTCGCTTACCCTTACGACCCTAGACAACGTGGTAATCAGTAGGCATAGTCACAAGGGACTATAACCATCGTGATTACAATCACGTTGCGAAGTTCAAACGAACTTCGCATTGACCATAAACTGGTCAATGCAGAAAATCAAAAAAAGTTTGACTTTCGGACTCGAAAGAAATAAAAGAACGAAGGAACACTTACAAAGGGTCCCCGAATGCTAATCTAGATCAAAATAGCTCAGGTATGAAACAAAGGTTTCAACTTAGAGCATATTAAATCAGATTCTTGTGAGGAAAAGTGAAGGGTGGAGGTGGGTATTTATAGTTTTCGGTTCACCTTTAGGATCATTTCTTGGAGAAGAGGGAATGATCACATCCCTACCCTTGTTGGAATGTTGTGGTAACTGATTTTGCCCACCACAAGAGATTAACATGTGGCACTTGGCCTTTGGAGGGTGTTAGGGGCTGTTAACATGTGTTTAAAATGGCCTTTTCTGATCAGAAGAGGCCTAGCGTGACGCCAAGGGGGCTAGGTGTCACGCTAGGGTCCCCCTGATCAGCAAACACTTTCTAATGTTCACCTTTCAGTCCCCGTTGCGTATTAAGGCCATTTCCGACATGTTTAAGGCTCGTTAAATAATTTTCAAGGCTCCACAAGGATGCCTAAACATTGTGGGCATGAAACATGCTCAAAAATATGCCGGATGTCAGTTCGTTTGGTCGTACGATCGCGATGTTTGCTTAATTACGACGGAATGCGCATAAGCGCGAAAAATGATCCAAATTGCGCGACGAATGGATTTTTCTTATGCCAAACACTAAAATAAAATATTTTAGTGCTTACATAAATTTTTGGATGTCCGGATGTATTCAGAACGTAAGTTATGCGCGAAAATGCAAACTTGTGCACTTTTTGACGCTTTTAGTCCCTGAATGACCCAAAAGTTTATTTTAGCACACCGAACCCCTCAAAGCCTATTTCTATGCTATATAAAGGATATTTAAGGTGTGTTTAACTTATGGTCATGTTCCGGAATGTCCGTTATAGTTCAAATTGGCATACTTTCGCAGTTTGTCAAATTTAGTCCCTGTGAGCGAACTAACTTGTTTTTGCCATACCAAAGCCTTCAAAACTTATTTCTAAGTTATGTAAAGGTTATTTAAGGTATGTTAAGTATACGTTGATGTTCCGGAGTATTTGTCGCATTAAACTGGTTACGTTTACGCACCAGTTTGCGTATAACTCTCCAGAAAGCGATATAGAGTTTGAAATTGAACAAAAGTCAAAACATGAAAAATGTAAAACACAACCAAACAAACAAACATTGGGATCAAATAACATTGTTTTATTGACAATTGAACTGTTCATAATGATTACAAATACAGATGTTACACCATGTGGATTGTTCCTTATTTTATACTTATATACTACGCACCAAACTTGTATGCTCGTCAATACTTTTTGTATTGAACTACACTTTTAAAACATGTTGCAGGTTTAGCGATGATGTTGGTGATGCATGGAACCTAGTAGGATGCTTAGATACACACTTTAATTTGTATTCATATTGTATTGTATTTCATTATTCATGATGTTGTATTTACTTCAAATTCTTGTAATTGATTCTTTAGAAATGAAATGGAATTTACTATTTAAATACTTGTCACGATTATTAGTGTTATTATGTCTCGAGCAATCTATTTCGTCTCACTCTGATGTTTCCGCCATCGGTTGGGGTGTGACAGATTGGTATCAGAGCCATAACTATAGGGAATTAGGAAAATTGCCATGCGTTTGACCTAGTCTATAGTTAAGCACCAAATTCGACCATATTTGCTTCACATGTGTTAATTTCTTATGTGATAACTTCTTGAAGACGTTTCCTATGTGTTAATTTCTTGAAATGCATTATGTGTTGTACTTGATTAAATATTTCAAACATTAGCCTTCCTAAGACATTTTACTCGTTTATACTAAACTCGAAAACACTCATATTATACAAACGAGACGAGTTTACCGAAATAGGCATGAAACCCACAATTCGGTAAACGACTCTCATTCCGCTTGATTCTATTTTTACACGAAATTCACCATTAAGTCAGGAGTGAAATCCACATCTTAATGGTAATTTCGAATTTCAAAATTTCAAAATCTCGTGGACCCTCGTCAACAAGTCGAAATTAACTTTTTGACCCGACGAGTACCAACCACATTTAGGGTACGAAATCGTCAAGCTAGGGGTGAAACCCGCACCTTGTCGACTAGTTCAGCTCCTTGATTTTCAAAAATCCCGCCAAGTCTTGAATTTCCGATTGATTTGGAACATGTAGTAACTGGAAGGGTGAATACTGTTAACCGAGATATCGGCGAGAGTATCCCACCTGTTAGGCCAAAGCATGTTTCTCAAATTCAAAGGAAATTTCGACCACTTTGGTTTAGTCAAAGTTCCGTTTTGGAACAATCAAAGTTTTAATCAAACCTATGCTTTACTATCATCGCTTTTATACGACACAATTCTCTCATTTCAAATTCAAATTTATTTTCGAGATCATTTTTCTCACACACACATCATACTAGATCTTTTCATACATTTATACATATGCATGATTTCAAAACGTCACTCAATTTTGTTTAAATTCTTTGTAACACCAAAAAGGAGACATATCATCAAGATAGGAGTGATTTCCTTACCTTGACGATTAACTCCACACCTTCTTTTCTTAAAACGACCTCACCGACGAGTTAGGGGTGATTCCCTTACCTAGGTGATCGTTACCAAAATTTTATTTCAAAAAGAGACTTCATCATACAACACAGTCCTATTTTACACCTAAATCGTTTATCATTCGTCAAAATCTCTACTTATGTGAATTTCAAAACTTATTATTTTATCGAACGTATTCTTTATCTCGTAATATATTTCACGTAAATCACATACACGAAAATTCTTAATCATCCCTTAAAACGTTTTATCACCCGAATTTCAAAACCTTGCGAAATGCTACCTATCAACTTAATCGGTCCAATGGATCTCTTGTCCATGAACTTCTTATTTAACCTAATCGCTAAAACACGCTCATGTTATATCATTATACTAAAGACTTTCATTCTCAGTCAAAAATCAAACCAACTTTCTCTTACATCGATAAGATCTTATAGATATTATAAGACCATTTTACCACAAACTCTTTTCAAAACCAACAAATCATTTTGTTAAAAACTCTTTTCAACGAACACCAAGTTAATTGCTAAACTTCTTTTAAGAATCAACCTTTTCACAAGAACCTCCAAATTTCAAATTTCATATTTTAATGAAAGATCCTTTGAAATAATACGAATTTATTATTTACAATGAACTTTTATACACCACTCAATACGTTATTCAAAATTCTAAACACGTGGGCAAGAAGACTTCATGGGGACCGACAATCTTCAACTTACGTAAATCTTCTTTTAAAACAAAGGTAGCAATTCCATTCCTTGCAAAATACGTTATGTATAACCAATAAGTACCTTATATTCTTTTTACATTTACAAACTAGAATCTACATTACTAGTCAAACTCAATCTATTTTTTTGATTCGATAAACTCCACGTTTCGCTTAAACAACTATACATACATATCATCGCACATGTTTTACTCAATGCCTCACAAGGATTTCCTTATATCATTCGTTTTACATACTCAAACTTCTCGATCATTTTACATGCTTAAGTTTGTCGCATTCAATACATGTCATACACGAAATCATCGTCATTTATGCCTACTCACATTCATACTTATACACATTTTCATGTTCATACTCATACGTTTTAAGTTCATGCTTACATACTTATTCATCCTTGTACTATTATTTATATTCATACGCATACTTTCATTCATACTCATAATTCATACATTCGTACCCGTACGCGAGCGTAATCTGAGGGATTCGCTTACGTGGGTCCCACACTTACGTAAGCATGGACTAAGTTATATACTATATTCTTATACGTACACATTCTTATTTTTAAATTATGTATACCCTGATTCATACACAACTAGTACAAGCTATGCAGATCATGCGACGATCAAAATAATCGCGGGTGCACATGGGATTATGGTGATAGGTGTATGAGAACCATAGAGTGTACTACTGTGTATGGTAAGACACGGAACGTAACATGACACCGAATACGAGATGTACTTCCTATATATAAGTATTTTCATCATGTTACCAAACTTTCGTAAAACGTGCAATGAGAAATTCAGTGTTTTGCAGACCTTTTGGACCTGATACAAACTTTAAACAACTCACAAACGCATTATATCCTATTATCCACGACGAGACTTCATTCTTAACATAATACTTTCGTCTATCCAATGCTTATGCCATTCTTATACTTGTATTCATTAAGAGTCAATCGCTCACATCCATACTCCTATTATGCTACATTATTCTTTTCTTTTGTACGAATTTCGTTCGCAATCAAGTCTGTTTAATCGTTCGAAACCTAACTTACCTCCTTACCTTTAAAACAATCTACCTATTCTTGTACTAACATACTTAGTAGACCGATATCACTTCATTTTAAAGTACCAAACCTTTTCGTTCCTCTCAATAGACAATTTTTGCGAATGTATGATTTTATACTATCCTAAAAACTTCCTATACAAACTACCACCCTTTCCATCAAAAGACAAACCGTCTTGTACAAAACTTTCTTCTTGACACGACACATTTTTGTATACACGTCTGCAATTGGATTTATTCAAAACTGTTTAAACTCACTTTGCCTATGCGCACACCTGCACGTTATACTTATGCTTAATTCTTTAACTCATTTTATTCAAACAAACTCCTTTTAACAAAACTTATCCTTCCATCCTCCTCTAAGTCTTCCTCTTGAATAAATTTCAGGACGAAATTTCATAAAGGAGGAGAGACTGTAACGCCTCGGTTTTTCGTATTTCTATACTTTTAGAAAATTCGTGTTCGTTTCCTATTCTTTTTGGAATCACAGTCGAAAAACGGATTTAAAACGGAAAACAACGCATTTTACATGATTTAATACAAGGATTTTATTTTATGACGTTGTTTGACGTTCGGGTGCGTTAGCGGGCTTTAGAAATATGACGGGCCACTCAATACATGGAAAGTGGGCTTATGGGCCTTGGGCCCAAGCCCACTAACCAAACCCTAATATAAGTTACCTTATTTACAACCTTATTCTCATTTCTTGAAAAGTCAGACCAAACTCACGCACACACACTGGTTCCTTCTTCCCCTACATGTGAGAAACCCTATCTCCTTCAAACCTCAGACATAACCATACCACCCATAACCCGCTTGTCTGTTATACACCCCCTTCTCTTGATTTCTACTGCACCCCAAAGAAATGTCAGTGCACCTTCCTTCTTCACATACATCTCACACACCTTACAATCACTCCCACCTCCTCCCTTCACTGACAAACGGCCGACCACCACCACCACCGCGGTGTGGTGGCGGTGTGGTGACGAGAGAGATGACGAGGGAGAGAGAACGAGACGAGAGAGAGAAGGCGATGGCGATGGTTCAGGTTCGAACGAGCCTTGTTTCGGCTCGGATTCCAGCGGCGGCGACGGCAGTGCCGCCGTGAGCGGCGGCGGTCCTGATTCCATTCCGACATACCTCCGTAGTCCCGATAAGTGCCAACTCCCTGTTCAGTTTCGGTTCGAGTTTGAACCGGGTTCACTTCGATTCATGTCCGGTTGTTTTTTTGTATTACAGTTGGTTCGAGTCACATTTCGGTTAGTGTTTCAAGCTTGGTCAAATTCGTTCTGAATTGGATTCATCTCTGGTAGTGGCGTCGAGGATGACGAAGACGGTGGTGAGGACTCGGGTCTCGGCTCATGGCTCAATTCAACAAGACAATTACAAGTTAGTTTCGGGTCTCGGTTCCGGTAAGGGATTTGAGCCTTTTCGCTTAAAAACATCAGTTTTATTCCAAAGTCAGTGTCTGTTTTGAGTTATGTTTCATTCATTCAGTCAGCTTCGGTTCGAGACGCATTCGGGTCAGATGTTGTTAAAGGCAGTCGACTCCGGTCAACACCATGTTCAGTTTGTTTCAATTCAGGTTAGTCAGATTTTGAGTATTATTCGATTGATTTTCAGTTTCATTTCAAAATCGACTCAAAGTAATGAAATCGTACGTGTTCGGTTGCACGGATTCGGGTTCGGTTCAAGAGGCGTGTCGGGTTACGGCTTGATGTTCGGGCTTCGGTTCGGTCAGATGTGGTCAAAACCAGTCAACCGGTCAAACCCGGTCAACTGACGGGTCATCGGCTTAAACTTGAGACTCGAATAAAAGTGGCGAAAGTGTAAATTTTATTGTTTTATATCTTGTTATCACTAAACCGCATCATATATTTTGTTTATAAAAAAAAATACATAGGAATATATATAATTATATATTGTTTAGTTTATTGTTGAATTTTGACAATTAGATCGACAACTTGTGTTGTCGGGATCGTCCAAAAATAGAGGAAACTCTGCCCGTTTTTCGTAAAATTTTGTAAAACGAAACGCGTTAGTTTTATAAATCGAAATCTATCAAATTCGTATAATTTTTATAACAATAAATATAAACGTATATTTGTTTTTGACAATACTTCTATAATTATCTTACTGAATTAATTTAGAATTAATACATAACTATATGAACTATATGTGTGTATATATATATCTACATATATATATCAACAAATTATACTTATATTCTATTTTGGTAAAAAATTACCGAAGCAATTAAGTGATCAAATTAGTTAAGTGAGGTAGTGTGCTAGAAATGTGTGTTTAAAATATGCTAGTTGAGTTATTTGCAAAAACAGTTTCAGGATACGGCTCAGAATATAAAGCTATATCTATGATCAAACAATGAGCAAAAAAGTAAAGGGTGACACGAGATGTACGAGGAAATCCCTTGAACAATCTAGATCGCCGGCACAAAACCTCGGGAGCTGACAATCGCAGCTGCCTTGTTCTTCTATTACTTCAAATATCAGGATACAGTGCAGGATGTGATGCGGATCAACTAGGTGTTACAATGTAATTCGAGTACAAGTGTTTGTGTGTAGTGATTGTTTGTAGCTAGAGAGAAAAGTGTGCGAGAGATAGTGTGTGCCTTAATCTGATCCGATCAATCTATTTATAGTAACAAAAACTAACTAAATATCCTATTATTCCGGGATCCAGCGGATATTCCCATATGAACGTTGCAGTCCTGGTCTTCCGGGTTCAACGTCTATAAACTAACTGATTCGCCCGAGTCTCGAGGAGAAGAAGTCCACTTGAACGTTGGAGACGTGCACCTTCTAATCTGCACGTGGTTAATTCAGTCACTACCAGGATATCGTATCAGGATGATACCAATATCCTGATCCGGTATCCTGATCACAAATAAACAATCAAAGCCAGAATATTAGTCAGGATATATGTTCAGAAAATGACCCATAACAATTGTCCCCAAATATATCTCGTAAATCGAGGCAATTAAAACGAAATGACGATTGAGATGACATTGTGCAACTTCCAATGCGACATTTACTCTTCACCTCCCATACTTAGCCTATATTAGCCGAGGGATTTTTCATTATGATCATCTCTATCTCCAAGCAAGATTCAGGTATTTTCTCTACCTCCCTTCTCTGTCTTCCTTGTTTAAATCACTTACTCTTTGGCCGAGATTCTTCATGGCTACCCGCACTAGATCCCAGACGACGGATTCTGTTTCCCCCTTTCATAAACAAAACCTGCTTAAAGAACCCTTAAAAGAGGTGTGTTCGTTCGATAATGCCGATATCGCGGCTTTACGAGCTTCCGGTGCCTTTCCCGCTGGGACAATCTTCCATCCATTTGACCGAGAGGTCTGATCGGATTTTTGTTCCGACGATTAGGTATGCTTTTTTTCTTATCCTTTCTCCATAGGGCTTCAGTATCCATTTTCACCCTTCATTTCCCGTTTCTTTGAGCTTACTGGCCTTAGCTTCGCCTAAACCATGCCCATGGTTTGGCGCGTATTAGCTACCTTGGAGCGGATTAAGGCTCATCACATGCTTAACTTGTGCATAGAATATCTTCCGATGGCCTATCGTTTAAGATCCCATGGTTCCAGCCGGTTCCTTCTATTTTCTATCTTCAAAAATCCTCTCATTCTTAAGGCTACCAAGAACGAGGATAAATGGAGAAGAAAATTCTTTTTTGTAAAAAGGGATTCCATCGACAGGGGTTTTGACCTTCCTAAGAGGTGGTTGACTTCTGGTAGGATTTAGGGTTTTAGGAATATCCTCAATCATATCCCGAGACTACATCTCGAACTGATATCCTGATATGTTTATCTTTTGCAGCAAACTTCAAGGAATTAGCTCCCCCAAGTGCCGAATCGGAAGGAAGGATAAAAGAAATCTACAAGCTTCCGGAAAGTGAGAGGACTTTTACCCTGCTATCTACAAGTTCAAGTCAAAGATCAAGTTCCAACATGTCTGGTAAGCATATTTTCAGAAATTATTTTTATTTATCAAACCGATTATATTTTAAAGGTATAACAAGACTGATCGTATCTTCCCTTATGTAGTGCCAGTTATCAATCTTGAAGGCTTCCAACTCGATGAGTTGGATAGTTACTCCAGCCTCGCACCCGTCAAGCAAGAGTTCAGTCCAAAGTCAGCCACCACACCAAAGCCTACCGGTTCAAAGACCGCTACTGCTCCCAAAGCTCCCCCATCATCTAGGACCCGGGCCTCCAGCTCCCGGAAGAGGAAGGAAGCAGACCCCCATGTGTTTCCATTTGAGAAATATGGGTTCACAGAATCCAGCAAATTCATGACCGGCTTCCTCAACCAGGTTAGTATCCTTGACCTATATCCTGCACCATATACTTGCACCATATGCTGGTTATAAATGTTTATTAAGGCTAATACCTATTCTCTTATTTTGCAGGGTCTCGAACATCTGGTATTCCTTTATGAAGACGCGTGTGGCGCAAATGTCATGCTAGAGAGTAAGCTGAAAAAGGCTGAAGCCACCATTGCGGACCAAGCAGCGGTCGCCACCGCTAAATCGGAGCATTACGAGGCTAAATACAAGGCAATGGTCCAAGAGCACCAGTCTGCCATCCAGAAGGTCACTCACGAGGCTCAAGCCAAGTTCGATGCTGCCCAAGTTCAACATGAGCAAGACATGGCTTCATACCGGGAAAGCCTCAAGAACTCTGTTATCGTCTCCCTCCTCCAGGCCAGACTGAAGATGGCTTACGAAGCTATGGCTATGGGGTTTAAATTTCCTTCATGGAATATCAAGGCTTGGGAGATGAAACTGAAGGATCTCGGTGGTAACCCTATGGAGCCCCCTTCAAAGCCTGCTGCAGAGGAACCTGCTAAGGTGACCGAGAAGGTAGATGATGCTTGTGCTTCAAAGGATGCTGGCGGCGATGATGGGACGAATGCTGGAGAGGATGCTGGAAGGGATGCCGGAGAAGACTTTGCTGATGAAGTCATGATGGAAGAGGGTACTGCCCCTTAAAAGCAGTCAAGTGGGCGATGATGGATGTATGTGCCTAGGCTGGAGCCCACTTTTTTAGATCTGATGGTCGTGGTTTGTTTGAACAATTTATTTTCATGTCTTTGAACAATTTACATTTCCTGCATTCAGACAATATGATGACCAAAGGTGGATGGGTCCTGGGTTTCAGGATGAAGCCCTTGGTCATCAATTAGTATAACCTGTTTTGAACAATTCAACGGTTGGAGGCGGATGGGTCTCGGTTTGAGATGAAACCTTCAACCATTGCATAAATATGGTTAGAAACTAATAGTGCTCTTGGTGGATGGGCCTCGGTTTGAGGTGAAACCAAAAGCACAACTTTTGACATGTTAATAATATAACCACCTTTTGACTTACTTGCTGTTATTTCTCAATCTTTTGTTACACATTGCTTAGTTTAGATTTCAATTTTGCAAAACTAGTGCAATCATTTTTTGTAAATATCCTGATCAATATTTTCAGTGATATCCTGCAAAGACTTTCGCCTAACAGAGTTTTCCAACTTCAAACAATTCAGATAAAGTCTTTAAAGAAAAAAGGATAGTTTATTTTTCAAAATTCGCTTTCATAATACTTGTTCGAACAGAGTATTAGTTTTTAACCCAAGTATTATATCCCAAATACTCCAACCGAATATCCTGAAACATATTCCGAAAACACCTTTCGAGAATATATCCTTAACCAGAATATCAAAACCTTTTCCAAACATAGTTTCAAAAGTTTAAATGACTTAAGTAAGGTTCACAAAGGAAAGATCATACCGGGAATTGAGTATACCCTTAGTATCGAACTTCAATCCTTTTGCAACTTATTGCACTAAGATGTCCCTAGTCCGAGATACTTGGTATACTAGGTCCAAATTTGATCTTTTGAGCTCTACACAATCGCCTCAGAAGGAATGTCCCCTGTGTATGAAGTCTTTGAACACTTAGAAAATTTTTAAATACTAATTCCAACTGTTCGAACAGTTCTTGTGTCACAGGGGTAAAACCCAAAAATGTTCTGGAGATAAATCCTTAGTATCCTGGGGACGAACCCATAAGTATCCTGGGGAAAATCCCAAATTTTCTTGCACTACAGGCGGGAGTGTATAAACTCCAAGACTTAGAATGGTGATAACCTTTAAACCTTAGAGAGTATGAAAATACCCTTCCGTGAGAGAGGGTGATCAATCCTCATATACCTTTAGGATCCAGGATATAGCTAACAATAACGAAATTGTCAGCCACTTTTACATGGACTGGTCCCGCTATCTTGAACTATCCCTGGATAACTTGCGCTCCAGGCGGGGTGTTTAAACCCAATTCGAGAGAAAAGTGAATACCTTTAAACCTGTGAAGGGATCAGGATCCCTTAAACTTGAGAGAGGGGGCCAATCCTCTAATCTTTCGAAGTATCCTGAATGTGTATCCTGGAGCTATATCCCGAAGCATATACTGCAAAACAATTGTAAGCTAAGGTGGGTGTTAGCCTGGCTAACACCCCTCCGATGCTTAAGTCAGTAATGAGTTCAAAACAATAAATAATATTAAAACATATTAAAAGAGATAGAATCCATACCATCCTGAGTTAGAATTTAAATTCCAAACTCAATTGAAATAGAGCTTTAGAAGTATAGCATTCCAGGATCTTGGTAGCATATCCCCCTCCATATTCTTTAGTCGGTATGCTCATTTTCCTGATTCTGATTCAATCTCATAGGGTCCTTCCCATTTCGGTGCCAACTTTCCATCTGCAGGATTAGTAGTATTCTCAAAAGCTTTTCTAAATACCCAATCTCCAACCTGGAACCTTCTAGTCCTTATATTCTTGTTATATGCTTTAGATATCCTCTGTTTATATGCTGCCATCCTTAGCCTTGCTGCGTCTCTTGTCTCATCAATAGTATCCAATTCCTGGCATAGGATTTCAGGATTCTGCTCAGGATCCCGGAGGTTGGATCTTGCTGTAGGTATTACCATTTCTGTCGGGATTACCGCTTCTGCTCCAAATACCAAGGAAAACGGGGTTTGGCCAGTTGCACTTTTCACCGTTGTTCTATCAGCCCATAAAACAAAGGGTAGTTCTTCTGCCCATCTTCCTTTTTTAGCTCCTAGTCTCTTTTTTAGGTTGTTGACAATTATCTTGTTTGAGGATTCTGCTTGTCCATTTGCTTGAGGATGTACCGGTGTGGATGTGATCATTTTGATTCCCCAACTCTTGCAAAAGTCAGTAGTCCTCTTACTTATAAATTGAGATCCATTGTCACAAATTATCTCGGCTGGTACACCAAACCTAGTCAGGATATTCCTTTTTATGAAGGATACCACTTCTTGATCTCTAACTTGAAGAAATGCTTCAGCTTCAACCCATTTAGAGAAATAATCGGTCATTGCCAGCATGAAGACTTTCCCTCCTGGAGCCTTTGGCAATTTTCCCACTATATCCATTCCCCACTTCATAAATGGCCAAGGGGGAACAATAGGATACAGTGGTTCAACAGGCTGATGTAATATATTACTATGCCTTTGACATGCATCACATCTTCGAGCGTATTCTGCAGCATCTCTCCTCATGGTTGGCCAATAAAATCTTGTTCTTAATACTTTTGAGAATAAGGACCTGCCCCCAGTATGGTTACCACAATCCCCTTCGTGTATATCCTGAAGCACTTCTTTGGTTTCGGGATCCTCCAAGCACCTCAGATATGGTCCTTGTTATGGGTGAAATTCTGAGCCCATATCCTGGGTAATATCTTAAGTTATATCTTGGTTGTATGATATATGCTCATTCAGGATATTGGTAACATCCTAGATGGTATCCTGAGGATCACTAACGGATTATGTGCAGGAATATGAGTCCAAGCTCGTAACGTTCATAAGGACCCTTTCCCCGGAAGACTCGGTCTAAGTCGTTCAAAAGAAGACGTTGAAGCCGCTTTACTCGGTCCATAACGTTATCTATGGAATATTCAGAGGCATCCCCCGTTTATAGGAATTTTTGTTTGTATTTCTTAGCTATAAATAGGTGGATAAATCAGATCGAATAGGACACAACAACACTCACTGCTCTATAACACTTTAACTCTCTCGCAACTTTCACTTTCACAAAAAGCATTGTAACACTTAGCGATCTGATCAATATCCTACATTGTATCCTGACGTTTGAAGTAATAAGAAGAACAAGGCAGCTGCAATTATCAGCTCCTGAGGTTTTGTGCCGGCGATCTAGATTGATCAAGGGCTTTCCTCATATATCTCGTGTCACCCCTTTTACTTTTAGCTCATTGTTTGATCATAGATATAGCAAGATATCCTGAGCTATATCCTAAAACTGTTTTTTACAAACAAGTTAACGACCACATTTTCGATACACTTTCTTAGCACACTACCTCACTTAACTAATTTGATCACTAAATTGCTTAGGTAATTTTTGACAAAAACAAATTGGCGCCCACCGTGGGGCAAGTGGTGCTATTCATATTAAAAACCTTGTTAAAATCTTTACTTGGTTTTCTTTTTTTGAAACTTTTTGCTACATTATTTGCAATGGCCTCAAGATCAAACATGAGTACCTCCACCGTGTCTGCTACAACCTCTGCAACAATTGGTTCGGTGCTCCCTCCACCTCCTCCAAGGATGCAAGCCTCCTCGCAGCCTCAGGATATTATACCTACTCGGAGTGTTCAGGGATCTGCCCCTGTTCTGGCCTCTAATGAAGAAATTCTAACCTTGTTTGGTAGTGTACAGGAACAGATGAGGCAACAGCAGGAGACCAACTGAAAGATTTTAAGAGAAATACACCTCTTGAAATCCAGCTCAAGCAGGCCTGCTGAGGATACTGTCACTCCCCTGCAACCCAGGGCTTTGAACTTCAAAAGCTGAAAGACATGATATCCAGTGTACCTGGGGTGGTTCAGCCAATTCCTGAAGTGTAACATCAGCATTATGTAGGGAGCTTCAAAAGCTGAAAGACATGATATCCAGTGTTGGATCTTTGCAGGATGCAGGTGTAACATCAGCATTATCTAGGGAGCTTCAAAAGCTGAAAGACATGATATCCAGTGTACCTGGGGTGGTTCAGCCAATTCCTGAAGTATCCCAGGATAGCCACAGGATATCACGGTTTGCATATCCTATTTGTGATGCTGAAATCCCAAAAAGATTTCAAACCCCCAACATGAAGCTCTATGATGGAACCACAGATCTTGAGGAGCATATTGCCCAGTATAGGGAAAGGATGGAAAGCAACCCTATCCCTCCAGACCTCAAAGAAGCATGCTTGTGCAAGGGTTTCGGTTCTACCTTAACAGGATCAGCCTTAAAATGGCTGTTAAACGTTCCTCCTCACTCAATTACATCATTTGCTCATTTAGTGAACTTATTTAATAGTCAATTTTCTTACAGTCGAAGTTTTGAAAAACTAACAAGTGATCTCTACAGGATAACTCAAGGACCTCAGGAATCTTTAAGAGATTATGTGAACAAGTTTAGTCGGGAATCCTTAGATATCCCACATCTTGATGTTGCGATAGCTGTGCAGGCTTTCAAGATGGGATTACAAAAAGATTCTCAATTTTACCAAGATCTTGTGATGAATCCTTGCAGGAACTTGGACGAAGCTCGAAACAGGGCCTTGAGATATATCAGGCTGGAAGATGATAAGAAAATGCAAGAAAGGATGAATGCATCCACAACCTATGAGTCAACTAACAGGAAATCAGAATCCTCGTATAAACCATATCGCTCCAAGCCGTATGGTAGAAATGATAACAAAAGAGTGAATGCTGTCGAAGATGAGGATCCTGAGGAGTATCCTGAATTATCCGAATACTGTTTTTCTGTTAACATACCTGAACTGATGTATGCTATGCAGGGTTTAGGAGACAAAGCCAGGTGGCCTCGGAAGAATCAACAAAAAGCTGATTGGAAGGATAAGTCCAAATGATGTGCCTTCCATGAGGATTTCGGACATGTTACTGAGGATTGCATTGCCCTGAGGAAAGAAATAAGTTACCTCTTAAGCAAGGGATATCTGAAGGATCTCCTAGGAAAAAAGAAGAACAAGGGTCAGGATACTGAGAAGGATCCTGAACGAGCAGCATCACCTCCTGCAGATGCCAAGATAATTAACTTTATCTCAGGAGGATCCGACATTTGTGGGACTTCATATTCTGTGGCCAAGAGACATGCAAAGGAGGCTAAAGCCGAAAGAGGGGAAAGACCAACCAGGATGACAACCCTCACAACTGACAAAGTGATCACTTTTGACAATGATGACAGGGATACTATCCAGGATCCTCACCATGATGTTCTGGTAATAACATTATATGTGGCTAACCATTTTGTACACAGGATATTGGTGGATAATGGCAGCTCCGTCAACATAATCCAATTAGAGACATTGAAAAGGATGAATGTATCTCCAATGGATATCACTTCGAAATCCACTGTACTCGTTGGCTTCAGTGGAGAAGCTAGGAACACAGTGGGAGAGATAAGATTGTCAGTGTATGTTGAAGGGGTCAATTCAATACAGCGCTTCTGTGTGATGGACTCCCTATCCTGCTACAATATCATATTGGGCAGGCCATGGATCCATGATATGAAAGCTGTACCATCAACTTATCACCAGTGCATCAAGATCCCCACACCTTGGGGAGTTGTCAAAGTGGATAGTGACCAGCAGGAGGCAAAATAATGCTATTCATCCTCCATGAAATCCTCTACCAAGCCTAATGCAGCATAGCAATTAAAGATACGAGCCCAGGATATTGCGGAGGCTTCGGAGCAGGATGTAAAGAAAATTATCCTGGATCAGGATAATCCGGATATCTCGGTGCTCGTGGGAACCAACATCCCTCAGGATATTGAGGACCAATTGACTAATTTTTTGAAATACAGGATGTCAACATTCGCATGGAAGCACGAGGATATGACAGGTATTTCCAAGGATATTATAACACACAAGCTTGGTATTGACAGGTCATTCAAGCCTGTCCAACAGAAAAGAAGGAAATTCGCTCCAGAACGAAATATAACCATTCATGAAGAAGTAGACAGATTATTGAAGTCCAAAATGATCAGAGAGGTTAAGTTTCCGAGGTGGCTAGCAAATGTAGTTGTCGTACAGAAGAAAAATGGGAATTGGAGAGTTTGTGTAGATTACACAGACCTAAACAAAGCTTGTCCAAAAGATCCATTCCCTCTTCCTCATATTGACTCAATGGTGGATGCTACTGCCGGCCATGAGATGTTAACCTTCATGGACGCATCCTCAGGATTTTAGCAGATCCAGATGGAACCTTCAGACCAGGAGGATACTGCCTTCATGACACCAACAGGTATTTATTGTTACACTGCTATGCCTTTTGGTTTGAAAAATGCAGGTGCAACATATCAAAGATTGGTAAACATGATGTTCAAAGACAAACTGGGGGACACTATGGAGGTGTACATCGATGACATGGTAGTAAAATCTAAGAAGGCTGAGGATCACCTCCAGGATATTAAAGCAGCATTTGATATCCTGGATCAGTATAACATGAAGCTGAATCCTGCTACGTGCCATTTTGGAGTGGGGGCAGGAAAGTTTCTAGGATATATGGTGACTAAAAGAGGGATAGAAGCAAGCCCAGAACAGATCAGAGTCATCCTAGATATCAAATCACCTTCTAACATGAAGGATGTTCAAAGACTGACATGACGAGTAGCAGCATTAAACAGATTTATCTCAAGATCCTCGGAAAAATGCAAGGAGTTTTATGATATCCTGAAGAAAAATAAGAAGTTTGAATGGGGGGGGGGGGGGAAGCATGAAGCAGCCTTGCAGGATTTGAAGCAATACCTCTCAAGTGCACCTCTACTAATGAAGCCTGAGGATGGTGAACCATTATCCCTGTATCTTGCAGTATCAGGGAATGCAGTAAGTGATGTCCTTGTAAAGGATCATGAAGGTCAACAGTATCCTGTTTATTATGTTAGCAAAAGTTTATTAGATGCTGAAACTAGATATTCTCATTTAGAAAAATTAATACTAGCACTAGTTATGGCATCAACAAAACTTAGACAATATTTTGAAACACATAGGATTCATGTTAAAACCAACTATCCTGTTAAAAATGTGCTTAGGAAACCCGAGATGTCAGGTAGAATGGCTAAATGGCCAGTGAAGTTAAGTGCCTATGATCTAGTGTACGAACCTAGAAATGCCATAAAATCTCAGGCTTTAGCTGACTTTGTGGCTGATTTCAGTAGTGATATTCAAAATGAAGTAGACTTAGAAGTTCAACAACTAGGAGAATCCTCAGAATCCTGGACATTATATACTGATGGTGCATCTAATGTAAGAGGTATAGGTTTAGGTATACTACTAAAATCGCCACAGGGGGACATAATACCCCAGGCTATTAGATGTGAATTTCCTGCCACTAATAATGAGGCAGAATATGAGGCTTTGATTGCGGGATTAGAATTGGCTAAAAACATGAATATTAAGAATCTGCAAGTATATGTTGATTCCCTGTTGATTACTAACCATTTCAATGGATCTTATGCAGTAAAAGGTGAAAAGTTAGCTGAATATCTTGAAATTGTTAAAAAATTAGCAGGATATTTCGATATTATTACACTTGAACAGGTACCACGAGAGGATAATGCTGAAGCTGATGCCTTGGCAAATCTAGGATCATCAGTCAGGATACCACAAGGGACCCAAATACCAATATTGCATATCCTGTATCCTGCGACGGATCCTCAGGATAAGTGTGTAGTAAGTATTCACGATCCTGATGTTGAGTATCCTGAAGAGGATCCTAAATCCTGGAAGACTCCAATCATAAGATATCTCAAGGAAGGACATATCCCTAAGGATGAAAATCCTAAGACATTTACAATGAAGGTATCACGATTCACTATTATAAATAATGTTTTGTATAAGAAATCTCTTGCAGGACCATATTTAAGATGCTTGGAAGATCCTGAAGCCAAAGAAGTACTTCAGGATATACATGAAGGGGATTGTGGTAACCACACTGGGGCATGTCGTTATTCTCAAAGGTATTGAGAACAGGATACTATTGGCCGGCAATGAAGAAAGATGCTGCAGAATACGCCCGAAGATGTGATGCATGTCAAAGGTATAGTAACATATTGCATCAACCAGCTGAACCATTATATCCTATAGCTTCCCCTTGGCCATTCAAGAAGTGGGGGATGGACATAGTAGGAAAGTTTCCAAAAGCTCCAGGAGGAAAAGTCTTTATGCTAGCAATGACTGACTATTTTTCTAAATGGGTTGAAGCTGATGCATTTATCCAAGTTAGAGACCAAGAAGTAGTATCCTTCATAAAAAGGAATATCCTGACCAGGTTCGGAGTACCAGCCGAGATAATCTGTGACAATGGTTCTTAGTTCATAAGTAAGAGGACTACTGACTTTTGCAAGAGCTGGGGAATAAAAATGATCACGTCTACTCCAGTACATCCTCAAGCAAATGGACAGGCTGAATCCTCGAACAAGATAATTGTCAACAACTTGAAGAAGAGGCTAGGAGCTAAGAAAGGAATATGGGCAGAAGAACTACCCTTTGTTTTATGGGCTGATAGAACAACAATAAAGAATGCAACTGGCCAAACTCCGTTCTCCTTAGTATTTGGGGCAGAAGCGGCAATCCCAACAGAAATGTTGATACCTACGGCAAGATCCAATCTCTGGGATCTTGAGCAGAATCCTGAAGCTATGTGCCAAGAATTAGACACTGTGGATGAAACAAGAGATGCAGCAAAGCTAAGGATGGCAGCATATCAACAGAGGATATCCAGAGCATACAACAAGAATATAAGGACTAGGAGGTTTCAAGTTGGGGATTGGGTGTTAAGAAAAGCTTTTCAGAATACTACTAATCCTGCCGATGGAAAATTAGCTCCAAAGTGGGAAGGACCCTATGAGATTGAATCAGAAGCAGGAAAAGGAGCATATCGACTCAAGAATATGGAAGGGGATATGATACCAAGATCTTGGAATGCTATACATCTAAAGCTCTATTTCAAGTGAGTTTAGAATTTAATTTCTAACTCGGGATGGTATGAATTCTATCTCTTTTCAATATATTCGAGTTTATTTATTCTTTCGAACCCAATACTGACTTAAGCATCGGAGGGGTGTTAGCTTAGTTTAAGGTTGTTTTGCAGAATATGCTCCAGGATATACACTCAGGATAACTCGAAAGATTAGAGGATTGGCCCCCTCTCTCATGTTTAAGGGATCCTGATCCCTTCACAGGTTTAAAGGTATTCACCTTTCTCTGGAATTGGGTTTAAACACCCCGCCTGGAGCGCAAGTTATCCAGGAATAGTTCAAGATAGCGGGACCAGTCCATGTAAAAGTGGCTGACAATTTCGTTATTGTTGGCTATATCCTGGATCCTCAAGGTATATAAGGATTGATCACCCTCTCTCACGAAAGAGTGTTTTCATACTCTCTAAGGTTTAAAGGTTTTCACCTTTCTAAGTCTTGGAGTTTATACACTCCCGCCTGTAGCGCATGAAAATCAGGGTTTATCCCCAGGATATTAAGGGTTTATCCCCAGGATATTAAGGGTCTATCCCCAGGATATTAAGGGTTTATCCCCAGAGTGTTAAGGATTTATCCACAGGAAAGCTAAAGTATGACCATATGATAAACACAGGGGACATACGATTCAAAGGATGACTTAAAATTTACACTGGGGACATTCCTAAGGTGGAAGATTGGAATTGACTCTCTAAGAGTCTTTGGTATGATCTCTCCTTTTTTATTCAAATGGCTTAAGTTTTCTAAGTTATATGACAATATCCTGACCAGGATATCCCTTAGGATACTCTTAGGATACTTATCAGGATATTCTTAGAATATGTTCCCAAAATATTCCCAAGAATGTTCATACAAAACAATTTTCATAAGTAAAATTTATGCACTAACGAAAACAGAGGTAAGGCCAAAAGAAAAGTTATATTATTAACATAGCAAAAGTTTGTGCTTTTGGTTTCATCTCAAACCGAGATCCATCCACCAAAAGCACAATTAGTCCTTAAATATATTTACCTAACAGTTGAAGGTTTCATCTCAAACCGAGACCCATCCACCTCCAACTGTTATATTGTTCAAAAAGCATGCAGGAAATGTAAATTGTTCAAGTGCAGGAAAAGTAAATTGTTTTGGGGATTACAAACCAACATTCAAGTTTAAAAAAGTGGTCTCCGGCCTAGGCATCAATATCCATCATCGCCCACTTGAATGCCCTCACACAGCGGCATCTTCACCAGCTTTCTCCACCTTCTCAGCATCCTGAGCAGCATCCTCACCAGCATCCTTCTTCTCTTCAGCCTTGTCCACCACCTCTGCTGACTTAGAGGATTCACCAGCCTCGGCAGGATATGGCACAGTTTTGCCTCCAAGCTCCTTCAGCTTTGCCACCCAGGATTCAACCGGCCAGGCTGGGCACTCAAGGTCTGTCTCCTTGGCCTCGTAAGCCATCTTGATGCGAGCTTGCAGCAGAGAGACAACGGCTGAGTTTTTGATCCCTTCCCGGAAAGAGACCATGGCCTGTTCATGCTCCATTTGGACAGTAGCCAGCTTGATCTCGGCATCCTGAGTGACCTTCTTTAGTTTATCCTCATAGTGTCGGGTCTTGGCCTCAGCAAGGGTGCCCTGGTCAGCAACAGTAGTTTCAAGCTGTTTGATCCTGGCTTCATTGAATGTGGCTGTACCACAAGCTTCAGTGTAGAGACGAAGCAGATGCTGGAGACCCTGTAAGTCAAAATTCAAATATGAGTCAATATTTACTAACCAGGATATCCTGTCAGGATATTCTATCAGGATATATGTGCAGGATATAGTGCCAGGATATTACCTTGTTAAGGAAGGATGTCATCGGTTCCAAGGAGTCGGTGAAGCTGAGTTCCTCATACGAGAACCCTTCGCAGCCGAAGGTGCTAACTTCAGAACCCTTCCTCTTCTTGGCGGTGGAAGTACGAGCCCTCAGGTTGGGCTTGGGAGCCGGGAGCGGTTTGGAGCTAGTAGTAGCAGGAGCCTATTTCTTGACGTTGACTGGAGTAGGGTAACTGTCAAGCTCATCAAGATCAAGGAGGATTGGAACTTTGCTGGAATCTGCATACAGGGAGTAAAACTCTTTCCTAAATACTTCAAATAAGAACATGTATGCATGATATTGTACAGGATCCTTACCAGACATGTTTGCACTGGAAAGAGGACTTGGAGATGGTGGAAATGGATTAAAACTTCTTTCAGCTTCGGGGAGTAGTCTGATGGCGTCAATTCTCTTCTGTGATTCGGCTAGAGTGACGTGATTGTCGTGGGTCACGCAAATTTAATCCCAATAACAACTATAAATAGTGGTAAGAGGGTATCGAACTCAGGGAGTATGTGGAAAGTATGTCGATTATTTAGCTTTGCACTTAAACTAAGATTAAACTAAAATTGCAGAAATTAAAATTCAAGAGTTGATTGTTTTGATTTTAAGAACTAATATTAACTAATTAAATTGCAAAGCAAAGAGTGTTTTTGTAAACAGATTAGGAACAAGCGACCATCCTAGAATTCAGGTTTTAATCCACACTAATGTTTATGCTTAACTAGAAAGAACCACATAGACATGGCTCGTGTTTGATTATCTGTTTGTGATGAAAGAGAACTAAGTACTCGGATTATAAAATGCGAGGTTGTTACTCGATGATCAATTGACAATTATCCAACCCTAATCCCTCCCATGATATCTCGATTGCCAGCGGCACCAAGAACGTATGGTTTAGATTAACATCAAACAATAATCAACAATTTACAAACAAATATCGAAACACCATAATAACTCAAACAAACATTCAAAGTTATTATTCTAGAAATTCAAGCACAAACATAGTGTTTCAAAAGCAAACCTTACATCTAGGATGATCACCAAAAGTTTAGCCACGCATGACTTGGTACATCATCTTCACACAACGATTAATGTTCATACAAATCGAATACACAAACCGAATGTTAGGAATTGTTTAGAACCAAGCAAGAACAAGCCAAATCGCCCCCAATGTCTCCCAAAAACGTCCAATCATGAGAATACTTGAAAAGACACAATAAAAACTGATTTAATGAGGCAGTTACACAATTTCTCTCAGCCACCACCGTAATTTACGGTCATACCGTAAATTACGGTACACTTCAATGTTTTACGGTACAAACAACCTGAGTTACGGTGGGAATCAAGTTAAAATCCGGTCCACCGTAAATTACGGTAGGACCGTAATTTACGGTGATAACTTGATTGTTTTGCTTTGCTTCCAATGTCACATGTGCCGCCCAAATCCATCTTCACATGTGTTGTGTTGGAGTCCAACCTGATGATGAAAACAATCGGCCCATACTCCAATGATGATGATTTGATGGCTTCACAAGAATATTAATGATGATCCATGTGAGTTCTGTCACCCCTAACCGTGATGTTGTGCATGATGATGATGGATGTTGACCGAAAATCCACTTAATAATGGCTGCCAATTTCTCCTGCCCCTTGCTTGTGTGGATGTATATTCAAGAAATAAATTCCTCTCCACTCAATTAATATTCACCTTGGTCCACGTGATTGTTTTGCCGCCCCCAAAGTCAAGGTTGATAGTAATCGACCCAATCCAAAATGCGGCCCAATCAAACAAATCCAAAAGTCCTTCATGTTGGCTGACCCACTTGTATTGGCGGCCCAATCACAAGAGACTCCCAAAGTCTCCTCATGTATTGGCCCAAGATGAGAATGTGATTGTTTTGTTTTTGTTTGACTTTTTCGTCCCTCAAGAGTCTGCATCCAAGCCCCTTATTCGATGTGATCTTCAAAGAAAATAACAAACCCCCACAAATACACAAAGTCTGCACGTGCCTTTCGAAGTGTGTATATTGTTATATTTGATGTGATGATTAGGTTGTTGACCTTGTGCCTCTCTCCCCTTTATGGTGATGATGGAATGAGTTATTTTCAAACCTATGAATCTTTTCCAACTAATATCACATAGGGCGCTGCCAATTATTGTTCCACCAAACCATGTGCATGCTTGCCTTTTATCTTCAGCCGTAGCCTACGCGTTCCAATTTAACCGAATTAAGCGATTTACCTGTAAAACACACGACACTCGTAGTTATCACATTCACGATATATAACCGTGTAAAATATGGGATATGCACGTATTTAGCTCATTTAAGGGTTGTCCTACGGACCACCCGTCACATCCCCACACTTACCCGTTGCTTGTCTCAAGCAACTCATCAAATCAATTTCTCAACAAGTGATCAATGTAAGCCAAGCAAAAACAAACAATCCTTTTTCTAACCCCGTTTTAACACCCAACTAATGCACCCCTCTCTAAATCTCTCCTCTCGGCTACAAGTGAAAACTAGCAAAGATAAGCTAGACACACATTAGGCAAACGGGTGGTTGCACAACTATAAGCTTGTACCTAAATCGATCCTTCTCCTAAAATGTGTCAAATATGAATGCAAATCAAAGGGACTTTCAAGGTTGTAACGTGGCTAGGTGTATGGGTAGGAAATGGAATATATATGAAGTAGCGAAAACTTGACCCGGTCTTTTTATTACAAAAATAAGCAAACGAACAACTATCAAACTTAACTACTATAAACAAGATAACTAAACATCATTTCTTTTTCCATTTTTCTCATTGCTTTTTTTCTTTTGTTTTTTCTATTTTTTTTTTCTGATTTTTCTGATTTTTTTTTTCAATCAAAGCAAGCAACCATACAATAAAGCTTCAAACATATCTACATCATACTACTAAAACTACTACTACTATTACTAACACTATTAGACCGGGTCAAATTTGGGTAAATTTTTAAGTAAGTAGCTAGGGGTAACAAACAATAGGCTTTTAGGCACAAAATTGGCAACTAAATGTCCAAACCCCCGCCCCTCTCGCAACCATGCTCATATATATAACTTATGAGGTCCAACCCCCCAAATCCCACACTCACACACACTAAGACGAGGCTACCTAAATGCCCTTATCCTTTCTACATTCATGTTCAACTAAGGCCTCGAACCGCATTCAAGCACAAGTTCTAATGCACCCCCACCCAAAGACACTCTCATCAAAGATAAGCATTATTTATGTACAAATGTGGCTTCAACTCTCACCAAGAATGAAAGGGTATCAAGGGTTGCCGGTGCACCATTTGGGGTTAATCTAGGGTGTTCAAATTTTCACAATGTTTCGCTTGATTCAAAATTTTTCAAAATCTTCAAAAATTCCCCCCATCCCCACACTTGGGATACATTGACCCCAATGTATGGTTTTAGGAGGCTTTGATCACTAAAATTCATTCAACATCAACAAAAAGCTTCTTCACTCAAACCACAAATTTCTTTTTGTACTTTTCATTTTATATTTTTTTATGTTTTTCTTCTTTTAAAACATGACACCACCAACTCGCAACCCAACACAAAACATTAAACTAATACACCCCCAAACCTCCCAACCATAAACAAAAGCAAACAACTAACTACCAATATTTCAAAGCAAAAGAACATAACAAGACTAAGGAAATAGTACATTGACCTGGTGAAGTTTGCCACAACAGATGTTGTAGATAATCCGACTTCCTATCACCACCTTCACCCAAATATCCGTACATCCTCCCCACACTTGAATGTTGCCATGGCCCTGAAACATAGAAAGATAAAAACAACAAGATCAATATAAAACCCCGGGTTGCCTCCCGAGCAGCGCTAAGTTTTGAGTCTTCAGCCAGACCGAGCCACCCCCATTTATGGTGGCTCAAAGAATCGGTTCCTGCCATCTCCATCACTTCCTTGTGCCATTGAACAAAATGCATCCATCTTGTTTTGACTCGGTGGGTAATCAAATACACTCTTGCTCGCACCCATATATGTTTCTTCACGGTCCGGTGGGTGCTTTTTTCTCATTCGTTGTAACACATTTTTCATACAATCACTAGACTCACCACCCTTCCTCTCAATGGACTCATAACTAATCTCTCTAGTTTGAACATCAAAGTACAACTTACGGTTCTTTTCGATCATGGTAATAATCTCGTCTCTACAATTAATTTGAGCATTTGCTGTGTATAGAAACGGTCGACCTAAGATTACCCTTTGTTGTGCTGCCATGTTGGTAGAAGCATAGTCAAGAACTAGAAAATCCACCGGGTATTCAAACTCTCCCAACTGAATCTTAACATTCCTAACCATTCCCCGTGGACGCCTCCAACTTCCATCCGCCAAGCTCACCATGGTGTCTATACCTTCAAGCAGACCAAAGTCGTACATATCGTATAGATCGCTTGGTAGCACACTCATGCTTGCCCCGTAGTCCAACAATGCGTGAGGGATTTTTAATTTTCCAACACGGATAGGCACGATTGGCGCATCATACTCTTTATCATTCTCGACTTCGGCATCTTTTTCCAAACCTGCATTCACTTGATACGAAGAAGTTAGCAATGTTTCATTAAATTTAGTATTTGGAACGGTGCTTACCACATTGATGTTAATGCTTTTTGTGTTCTTGGGATTTGTCACCGTGTCACTTGGTAATTGACCTTTTGCTTTCTTCAATATCGCCACGTCACTTGCAAGTTGACCCATTTGAGTGGTCAACGATTGGATGCTTTTGTCACGAACCTCGTCCTTTTGCATCCGAACCTCATCACGTTGGTTCATTCGTTGCATTTCACTTTGCATCGCCTTCAACATCTCCATCATCTCATTTCCACCCGAAGAGCTTTGACCCGTTTGATATTGCCTTTGAAATCCTTGGTTTCCTTGGAAATTCGGGTTAGCTTGATTTGAGGGGTTCCCATAGCGAAAATTTGGGTGATTCCTCAACCCGGGGTGGTAGGTATTAGAGTTCATGTTGTTGTAGTTTCTACCACCCCCTCCTTGACCTTGACCTTGAACCGCATGCACCTCTTCATATTGCCCTTCCACCATCCCTTGGCAATTTTCAGCCGCATGACCTATTTCATTACACAAAGCACAAACATCATAAATTTGGTTAGTAGTTTGAACATTACCATCATCTATGGCGTGTACTTGAGGTCGGGCAATGGCCGGTCGGGCTCTCCTCGATGCTTGAGCTTTTCTTTTTGATGTAATTGCCATATTCTCTAAGAACTCCCAATCATCGTTCTCATAATTTGTGCCAAAAGTCCCACCGGTAATGGACATCAAATCACGAGCATCTTCGGCACTCAACCCCTCGTGGAAGGCATTCATCAACTCCCAAAGTTCAATCCCATGGTGAGGGCAATTCTTTATCATCATATTGAATCGTTCAAATTCCTCATGGAACATCTCACCATGTTGTTGTTGGAAGCTCCTCAACCCCTTTCTAGCATCGTTGGTCTTTTGGGCGGTGTAAAATTCGTCTAAGAAAATTTGTTGCATCTACGCCCAAGTATATATAGATGCTGAAGGCAAAGTGTAGAACCACTTCTTTGCCTTATCCTCCAAAGAAAATTGAAATAATACCAACTTGATATCATCGGCCCAAAAACCTTGACTCCCAAGAGTATTGCTAATTGAGTCATAGGCCTCTAAGTGGAAATACGGCTCCTCCGTTGCTAGCCCTTTGTATTTCGGCAAACTTTGCAAAGAATTTGTTCTCACTTCAAAGGTTCTTCCTTCATTGTTGTGAGGGATAACCACCGGTGAAGGGTTTTGAGTAATGATCGGCCTGAAATGTGCTTCTATTCCCCGTGCTTGTTCCCTAAGATGCCTTCTTGGAACACCCAATCGACCCCTTGGACGAATAGGACCCATAGGTCTTGGTATATTCCCTTGTGGTACGAACGGTGGTTGTTGAATCGGCCTTTGAATTTGTGGTTGTACATTTTGTGGCCAAACTTGTTGCAAAGGAATAGGGCGTTACATTGGTGGCCCTTGTGGTCTTGGCCGAATATGTTGCGGTATGAGTTGTTGTTGCGGTATTCCACAAACACTTGCCATTCCTTGAGATTGACTTTGCACATAACTGAACTCTCCTTGATCTCCATCACCCCCATACACATATCCTTCTTCCTCGTATCCCTCAAACTCTTCTTCATAACCGTCAAAATACCCATCTCCTCCTATACCCGAAGATTGCAAATAAGGATAAGACGAATATTGCATACCCGGTTGGTTCGATGGTCGATATGTAGAGGTAGTATGGATAACGGTTGAGCTTTGTGGTAGTGAGTGAGTAGAAGATGATTGACCCGTAGTTGGAGGAAAGAAGTGTGATAATGGTGGAATGGTGGCAGATGGGCTAAAGGTAAGACTGGGTTCGACTTGAGTAGTGTTCGGTTGTGTGGTGTTGGCATTGGTTGGTGTAGTATCATGAAGTGGAGTAGGAATTGTGGTGATGTTTGGAATAGTGGTGTTTGGTGATGGTTGTGTGGAAGTAGGTATAAAAGAGGAAGTCGTTTGACCCGTTGTGGGTGGTACTTGTGTTTCGTCCATGATGTTTCTTGGTGTAATTGGTGAAGTAGGTGAACCAATGATTCTGTTTTCGCGTAGTAAAACTCGGTTTTGCCTTAGCGTTCTTTCAATTTCCGGATCAAATGACAATGGTGACGCTTTGTGAGAACCTCTAGTATGCATGCACCTGTAGAACCTGCACACTAAACACACCAGTGTAAACCCGAAAATAACAAAGCAAAACTAACAAATTGACACACGTTGCGCACTACTCCCCGGCAACGGTGCCAAAATTTGACGTGATTGTCGTGGGTCACGCAAATTTAATCCCAATAACAACTATAGATAGTGGTAAGAGGGTATCGAACTCAGGGAGTATGTGGAAAGTATGTCGATTATTTAGCTTTGCACTTAAACTAAGATTAAACTAAAATTGCAGAAATTAAAATTCAAGAGTTGATTGTTTTGATTTTAAGAACTAATATTAACTAATTAAATTGCAAAGCAAAGAGTGTTTTTGTAAACAGATTAGGAACAAGCGACCATCCTAGAATTCAGGTTTTAATCCACACTAATGTTTATGCTTAACTAGAAAGAACCACGTAGACATGGCTCGTGTTTGATTATCTGTTTGTGATGAAAGAGAACTAAGTACTCGGATTATAAAATGCGAGGTTGTTACTCGATGATCAATTGACAATTATCCAACCCTAATCCCTCCCATGATATCTCGATTGCCAACGGCACCAAGAACGTATGGTTTAGATTAACATCAAACAATAATCAACAATTTACAAACAAATATCCAAACACCATAATAACTCAAACAAACATTCAAAGTTATTATTCTAGAAATTCAAGCACAAACATAGTGTTTCAAAAGCAAACCTTACATCTAGGATGATCACCAAAAGTTTAGCCACGCATGACTTGGTACATCATCTTCACACAACGATTAATGTTCATACGAATCGAATACACAAACCGAATGTTTGGAATTGTTTAGAACCAAGCAAGAACAAGCCAAATCGCCTCCAATGTCTCCCAAAAACGTCCAATCATGAGAATACTTGAAAAGACACAATAAAAACTGATTTAATGAGGCAGTTACACGTTTTCTCGCAGCCACCACCGTAATTTACGGTCATACCGTAAATTACGGTACACTTCAATGTTTTACGGTACAAACAACCTGAGTTACAGTGGGAACCAAGTCAAAATCCGGTCCACTGTAAATTACGGTAGGACCGTAATTTACGGTGATAACTTGATTGTTTTGCTTTGCTTCCAATGTCACATGTGCCGCCCAAATCCATCTTCACATGTGTTGTGTTGGAGTCCAACCTGATGATGAAAACAATCGGCCCATACTCCAATGATGATGATTTGATGGCTTCACAAGAATATTAATGATGATCCATGTGAGTTCTGTCACCCTTAACCGTGATGTTGTGCATGATGACGATGGATGTTGACCGAAAATCCACTTAATAATGGCTGCCAATTTCTCCTGCCCCTTGCTTGCGTGGATGTATATTCAAGAAATAAATTCCTCTCCACTCAATTAATATTCACCTTGGTCCACGTGATTGTTTTGCCACCCCCAAAGTCAAGGTTGATAGTAATCGACCCAATCCAAAATACGGCCCAATCAAACAAATCCAAAAGTCCTTCATGTTGGCTGACCCACTTGTATTGGCGGCCCAATCACAAGAGACTCCCAAAGTCTCCTCATGTATTGGCCCAAGATGAGAATGTGATTGTTTTGTTTTTGTTTGACTTTTTCGTCCCTCAAGAGTCTGCATCCAAGCCCCTTATTCGATGTGATCTTCAAAGAAAATAACAAACCCCCACAAATACACAAAGTCTGCACGTGCCTTTCGAAGTGTGTATATTGTTATATTTGATGTGATGATTATGTTGTTGACCTTGTGCCTCTCTCCCCTTTATGGTAATGATGGAATGAGTTATTTTCAAACCTATGAATCTTTTCCAACTAATATCACATAGGGCGCTGCCAATTATTGTTCCACCAAACCATGTGCATGCTTGCCTTTTATCTTCAGCCGTAGCCTACGCGTTCCAATTTAACCGAATTAAGCGATTTACCTGTAAAACACACGACACTCGTAGTTATCACATTCACGATATATAACCGTGTAAAATATGGGATATGCACGTATTTAGCTCATTTAAGGGTTGTCCTACGGACCACCCGTCACATCCCCACACTTACCCGTTGCTTGTCTCAAGCAACTCATCAAATCAATTTCTCAACAAGTGATCAATGTAAGCCAAGCAAAAACAAACAATCCTTTTTCTAACCCCGTTTTAACACCCAACTAATGCACCCCTCTCTAAATCTCTCCTCTCGGCTACAAGTGAAAACTAGCAAAGATAAGCTAGACACACATTAGGCAAACGGGTGGTTGCACAACTATAAGCTTGTACCTAAATCGATCCTTCTCCTAAAATGTGTCAAATATGAATGCAAATCAAAGGGACTTTCAAGGTTGTAACGTGGCTAGGTGTATGGGTAGGATATGGAATATATATGAAGTAGCGAAAACTTGACCCGGTCTTTTTATTACAAAAATAAGCAAACGAACAACTATCAAACTTAACTACTATAAACAAGATAACTAAACATCATTTCTTTTTCCATTTTTCTCATTGCTTTTTTTCTTTTCTTTTTTCTATTTTTTTTTTCTGATTTTTCTGATTTTTTTTTTCAATCAAAGCAAGCAACCATACAATAAAGCTTCAAACATATCTACATCATACTACTAAAACTACTACTACTATTACTAACACTATTAGACCGGGTCAAATTTGGGTAAATTTTTAAGTAAGTAGCTAGGGGTAACAAACAATAGGCTTTTAGGCACAAAATTGGCAACTAAATGTCCAAACCCCCGCCCCTCTCGCAACCATGCTCATATATATAACTTATGAGGTCCAACCCCCCAAATCCCACACTCACACACACTAAGACGAGGCTACCTAAATGCCCTTATCCTTTCTACATTCATGTTCAACTAAGGCCTCGAACCGCATTCAAGCACAAGTTCTAATGCACCCCCACCCAAAGACACTCTCATCAAAGATAAGCATTATTTATGTACAAATGTGGCTTCAACTCTCACCAAGAATGAAAGGGTATCAAGGGTTGCCGGTGCACCATTTGGGGTTAATCTAGGGTGTTCAAATTTTCACAATGTTTCGCTTGATTCAAAATTTTTCAAAATCTTCAAAAATTCCCCCCATCCCCACACTTGGGATACATTGACCCCAATGTATGGTTTTAGGAGGCTTTGATCACTAAAATTCATTCAACATCAACAAAAAGCTTCTTCACTCAAACCACAAATTTCTTTTTGTACTTTTCATTTTATATTTTTTTATGTTTTTCTTCTTTTAAAACATGACACCACCAACTCGCAACCCAACACAAAACATTAAACTAATACACCACCAAACCTCCCAACCATAAACAAAAGCAAACAACTAACTACCAATATTTCAAAGCAAAAGAACATAACAAGACTAAGGAAAGAGTACATTGACCTGGTGAAGTTTGCCACAACAGATGTTGTAGATAATCCGACTTCCTATCACCACCTTCACCCAAATATCCGTACATCCTCCCCACACTTGAATGTTGCCATGGCCCTGAAACATAGAAAGATAAAAACAACAAGATCAATATAAAACCCCGGGTTGCCTCCCGAGCAGCGCTAAGTTTTGAGTCTTCAGCCAGACCGAGCCACCCCCATTTATGGTGGCTCAAAGAATCGGTTCCTGCCATCTCCATCACTTCCTTGTGCCATTGAACAAAATGCATCCATCTTGTTTTGACTCGGTGGGTAATCAAATACACTCTTGCTCGCACCCATATATGTTTCTTCACGGTCCGGTGGGTGCTTTTTTCTCATTCGTTGTAACACATTTTTCATACAATCACTAGACTCACCACCCTTCCTCTCAATGGACTCATAACTAATCTCTCTAGTTTGAACATCAAAGTACAACTTATGGTTCTTTTCGGTCATGGTAATAATCTCGTCTCTACAATTAATTTGAGCATTTGCTGTGTATAGAAACGGTCGACCTAAGATTACCCTTTGTTGTGCTGCCATGTTGGTAGAAGCATAGTCAAGAACTAGAAAATCCACCGGGTATTCAAACTCTCCCAACTGAATCTTAACATTCCTAACCATTCCCCGTGGACGCCTCCAACTTCCATCCGCCAAGCTCACCATGGTGTCTATACCTTCAAGCAGACCAAAGTCGTACATATCGTATAGATCGCTTGGTAGCACACTCATGCTTGCCCCGTAGTCCAACAATGCGTGAGGGATTTTTAATTTTCCAACACGGATAGGCACGATTGGCGCATCATACTCTTTATCATTCTCGACTTCGGCATCTTTTTCCAAACCTGCATTCACTTGATACGAAGAAGTTAGCAATGTTTCATTAAATTTAGTATTTGGAACGGTGCTTACCACATTGATGTTAATGCTTTTTGTGTTCTTGGGATTTGTCACCGTGTCACTTGGTAATTGACCTTTTGCTTTCTTCAATATCGCCACGTCACTTGCAAGTTGACCCATTTGAGTGGTCAACGATTGGATGCTTTTGTCACGAACCTCGTCCTTTTGCATCCGAACCTCATCACGTTGGTTCATTCGTTGCATTTCACTTTGCATCGCCTTCAACATCTCCATCATCTCATTTCCACCCGAAGAGCTTTGACCCGTTTGATATTGCCTTTGAAATCCTTGGTTTCCTTGGAAATTCGGGTTAGCTTGATTTGAGGGGTTCCCATAGCGAAAATTTGGGTGATTCCTCAACCCGGGGTGGTAGGTATTAGAGTTCATGTTGTTGTAGTTTCTACCACCCCCTCCTTGACCTTGACCTTGAACCGCATGCACCTCTTCATATTGCCCTTCCACCATCCCTTGGCAATTTTCAGCCGCATGACCTATTTCATTACACAAAGCACAAACATCATAAATTTGGTTAGTAGTTTGAACATTACCATCATCTATGGCGTGTACTTAAGGTCGGGCAATGGCCGGTCGGGCTCTCCTCGATGCTTGAGCTTTTCTTTTTGATGTAATTGCCATATTCTCTAAGAACTCCCAATCATCGTTCTCATAATTTGTGCCAAAAGTCCCACCGGTAATGGACATCAAATCACGAGCATCTTCGGCACTCAACCCCTCGTGGAAGGCATTCATCAACTCCCAAAGTTCAATCCCATGGTGAGGGCAATTCTTTATCATCATATTGAATCGTTCAAATTCCTCATGGAACATCTCACCATGTTGTTGTTGGAAGCTCCTCAACCCCTTTCTAGCATCGTTGGTCTTTTGGGCGGTGTAAAATTCGTCTAAGAAAATTTGTTGCATCTCCGCCCAAGTATATATAGATGCTGAAGGCAAAGTGTAGAACCACTTCTTTGCCTTATCCTCCAAAGAAAATTGAAATAATACCAACTTGATATCATCGGCCCAAAAACCTTGACTCCCAAGAGTATTGCAAATTGAGTCATAGGCCTCTAAGTGGAAATACGGCTCCTCCGTTGCTAGCCCTTTGTATTTCGGCAAACTTTGCAAAGAATTTGTTCTCACTTCAAAGGTTCTTCCTTCATTGTTGTGAGGGATAACCACCGGTGAAGGGTTTTGAGTAATGATCGGCCTGAAATGTGCTTCTATTCCCCGTGCTTGTTCCCTAAGATGCCTTCTTGGAACACCCAATCGACCCCTTGGACGAATAGGACCCATAGGTCTTGGTATATTCCCTTGTGGTACGAACGGTGGTTGTTGAATCGGCCTTTGAATTTGTGGTTGTACATTTTGTGGCCGAACTTGTTGCAAAGGAATAGGGCGTTGCATTGGTGGCCCTTGTGGTCTTGGCCGAATATGTTGCGGTATGAGTTGTTGTTGCGGTATTCCACAAACACTTGCCATTCCTTGAGATTGACTTTGCACATAACTGAACTCTCCTTGATCTCCATCACCCCCATACACATATCCTTCTTCCTCGTATCCCTCAAACTCTTCTTCATAGCCTTCAAAATACCCATCTCCTCCTATACCCGAAGATTGCAAATAAGGATAAGACGAATATTGCATACCCGGTTGGTTTGATGGTCGATATGTAGAGGTAGTATGGATAACGGTTGAGCTTTGTGGTAGTGAGTGAGTAGAAGATGATTGACCCGTAGTTGGAGGAAAGAAGTGTGATAATGGTGGAATGGTGGCAGATGGGCTAAAGGTAAGACTGGGTTTGACTTGAGTAGTGTTCGGTTGTGTGGTGTTGGTATTGGTTGGTGTAGTATCATGAAGTGGAGTAGGAATTGTGGTGATGTTTGGAATAGTGGTGTTTGGTGATGGTTGTGTGGAAGTAGGTATAAAAGAGGAGGTCGTTTGACACGTTGTGGGTGGTACTTGTGTTTCGTCCATGATGTTTCTTGGTGTAATTGGTGAAGTAGGTGAACCAATGATTCTGTTTTCGCGTAGTAAAACTCGGTTTTGCCTTAGCGTTCTTTCGATTTCCGGATCAAATGACAATGGTGACGCTTTGTGAGAACCTCTAGTATGCATGCACCTGTAGAACCTGCACACTAAACACACCAGTGTAAACCCGAAAATAACAAAGCAAAACTAACAAATTGACACACGTTGCGCACTACTCCCCGGCAACGGTGCCAAAATTTGACGTGATTGTCGTGGGTCACGCAAATTTAATCCCAATAACAACTATAGATAGTGGTAAGAGGGTATCGAACTCAGGGAGTATGTGGAAAGTATGTCGATTATTTAGCTTTGCACTTAAACTAAGATTAAACTAAAATTGCAGAAATTAAAATTCAAGAGTTGATTGTTTTGATTTTAAGAACTAATATTAACTAATTAAATTGCAAAGCAAAGAGTGTTTTTGTAAACAGATTAGGAACAAGCGACCATCCTAGAATTCAGGTTTTAATCCACACTAATGTTTATGCTTAACTAGAAAGAACCACGTAGACATGGCTCGTGTTTGATTATCTGTTTGTGATGAAAGAGAACTAAGTACTCGGATTATAAAATGCGAGGTTGTTACTCGATGATCAATTGACAATTATCCAACCCTAATCCCTCCCATGATATCTCGATTGCCAGCGGCACCAAGAACGTATGGTTTAGATTAACATCAAACAATAATCAACAATTTACAAACAAATATCCAAACACCATAATAACTCAAACAAACATTCAAAGTTATTATTCTAGAAATTCAAGCACAAACATAGTGTTTCAAAAGCAAACCTTACATCTAGGATGATCACCAAAAGTTTAGCCACGCATGACTTGGTACATCATCTTCACACAACGATTAATGTTCATACGAATCGAATACACAAACCGAATGTTAGGAATTGTTTAGAACCAAGCAAGAACAAGCCAAATCGCCCCCAATGTCTCCCAAAAACGTCCAATCATGAGAATACTTGAAAAGACACAATAAAAACTGATTTAATGAGGCAGTTACACGTTTTCTTGCAGCCACCACCTTAATTTACGGTCATACCGTAAATTACGGTACACTTCAATGTTTTACGGTACAAACAACCTGAGTTACGGTGGGAATCAAGTCAAAATCCGGTCCACCGTAAATTACGGTAGGACCGTAATTTACGGTGATAACTTGATTGTTTTGCTTTGCTTCCAATGTCACATGTGCCGCCCAAATCCATCTTCACATGTGTTGTGTTGGAGTCCAACCTGATGATGAAAACAATCGGCCCATACTCCAATGATGATGATTTGATGGCTTCACAAGAATATTAATGATGATCCATGTGAGTTCTGTCACCCTTAACCGTGATGTTGTGCATGATGACGATGGATGTTGACCGAAAATCCACTTAATAATGGCTGCCAATTTCTCCTGCCCCTTGCTTGCGTGGATGTATATTCAAGAAATAAATTCCTCTCCACTTAATTAATATTCACCTTGGTCCACGTGATTGTTTTGCCACCCCCAAAGTCAAGGTTGATAGTAATCGACCCAATCCAAAATGCGGCCCAATCAAACAAATCCAAAAGTCCTTCATGTTGGCTGACCCACTTTTTCGTCCCTCAAGAGTCTGCATCCAAGCCCCTTATTCGATGTGATCTTCAAAGAAAATAACAAACCCCCACAAATACACAAAGTCTGCACGTGCCTTTCGAAGTGTGTATATTGTTATATTTGATGTGATGATTATGTTGTTGACCTTGTGCCTCTCTCCCCTTTATGGTAATGATGGAATGAGTTATTTTCAAACCTATGAATCTTTTCCAACTAATATCACATAGGGCGCTGCCAATTATTGTTCCACCAAACCATGTGCATGCTTGCCTTTTATCTTCAGCCGTAGCCTACGCGTTCCAATTTAACCGAATTAAGCGATTTACCTGTAAAACACACGACACTCGTAGTTATCACATTCACGATATATAACCGTGTAAAATATGTGATATGCACGTATTTAGCTCATTTAAGGGTTGTCCTACGGACCACCCGTCATAGAGGAGGTGCAAGCTTCCTGAAATCAGCTGTATACAAGACAATAAAAAATTGATTAGTTCAAGATATGAAGCAGGATACAAAACAGGATCATCCTAAAACCCTAGGTCCTACCCTTTTTCAACCATTTCACCAGATAATCTGCTCCACCAGGGATTGAATCTCTTTTTACAAAGAAGAACTTGGATTTCCATTCCTTTTCGTTCCTGGTGTCTCGGAGAACCAGTGGGTCGCTGGAAGTGGAATAAAACAAGAATCGAAAAGAGCCGTGACATCTAAGCCGGTATGCCAAAGGGAGGTTATGGACGGAAAAATCAGGGATATGGTTCTTCTTGATTTGATCAAGAACAGACAGGACCCGCCAAAGCATAGGCATTGTTTGACTAAAAGAGATTTTGGTAAGGTTAAAAAACTCAGTGATAAAGTCCGAGAAAGGAAACTGCAATCCTAAGGTAAAGGGAAAGGCATTAAAACCTAACCACTCGTCGGAAACCATGTCCGACCGGATTTCCCGGTCAAACGGCCGGAACACCGTCCCTTTCGGGAAGATGCCAGAGGATTTGAGAGCCGACAAGTGAGCACTATCGAAGGTACATATTTCCTTCTCCGGATCTTGGAGAATATTCTGGTGGATGAACGTAGGAGCAGAGTCACCGGAGCTTGATCTTGTTTTTCTTGCCATATGATGCCGGAGTATGGAACAGATGGGAGGATGAGGATGAAGATGAAGATGACAGAGAAAATATTTAATTTTTTTCTCTTCGGTAATGGTTAAAAAGATGAGGATGAGAAGTTATAGGGAGGTAATGAGTAATTATAGACTAAGTGGTTACAAGCTATCGCATCAAGGTCTAATCTCTTAATTGCCTCGTTATTCGAAAAAAATATAACCGTTAGTACCAGGATACTAAACGGTAACATTTTTTGGGGAAAATTGTTATGGGTGAAATTCTGAGCCCATATCCTGGGTAATATCTTAAGTTATATCTTGGTTGTATGATATATTCTCATGCCCGGGATGCTCATTCAGGATATTGGTAACATCCTAGATGGTATCCTGAAGATCACTAACGGATTATGTGCAGGAATATGAGTCCAAGCTCGTAACGTTCATAAGGACCCTTTCCCCGGAAGACTCGGTCTAAGTCGTTCAAAAGAAGACGTTGAAGCCACTTTACTCGGTCCATAACGTTAACTATGGAATATTCGGAGGCATCCCCCGTTTATAGGAATTTTTGTTTGTATTTCTTAGCTATAAATAGGTGGATAAATCAGATCGAATAGGACACAACAACACTCACTGCTCTCTAACACTTTAACTCTCTCGCAACTTTCACTTTCACAAAAAGCATTGTAACACTTAGCGATCTGATCAATATCCTTCACTGTATCCTGACGTTTGAAGTAATAAGAAGAACAAGGCAGCTGGGATTGTCAGCTCCCGAGGTTTTGTGCCGGCGATCTAGATTGATCAAGGGCTTTCCTTGTATATCTCGTGTCACCCCTTTTACTTTTAGCTCATTGTTTGATCATAGATATAGCTCGATATCCTGAGCTATATCCTGAAACTGTTTTTTACAAACAAGTTAACGACCAAATTTTCGATACACTTTCTTAGCACACTACCTCACTTAACTAATTTGATCACTAAATTGCTTAGGTAATTTTTGACCAAAACAGTCCTGCAAGAGATTTCTTATACAAAACGTTATTTATAATAGTGAATCGTGATACCTTCATTCTAAAGGCCTTAGGATTCTCATCCTTTGGGATGTATCCTTCCTTGAGATATCTCATGATCGGAGCCGTCCAGGATTTAGGATCCTCTTCAGGATACTCAACACCAGGATCTTGAACACTTACTACTTCCTTATCCCGAGGATCCGTCGCAGGATACAGGATATGTAATATTGGTATTTGGGTTCCTTCCGGTATCCTGACTGATGACCCCAGATTTACCAAGGCATCAGCTTCAGCATTATCCTCTCTTGGTACCTGTTCAAGTGTGAAAATATTGAAATATCCTGCCAATTTTTTAAGAATTTCGAGATACTCGATTAACTTCTCACCTTTAACTGCATAGGATCCATTAAAATGATTAGTAATTAACAAAGAATCAACATATACTTGCAAACTCTTTATATTCATGCTTTTAGCCAATTCTAATCCTGGAATTAAAGCTTCGTATTCTGCTTCATTATTAGTGGCAGGAAACTCACATTTAATAGCCTGGGGTAATATGTCCCCCTGTGGCGATTTTAGTAGTATGCCCAAACCTACACCTCTTACATTGGACACACCATCAGTATATAATGTCCAGGATTCTAAGTTTTCTCCTAGCTGTTGTACTTCTAAGTCTACTTCATTTTGAATATCACTACTGAAATCAGCCACAAAGTCAGCTAAAGCTTGAGACTTTATGGCATTTCTAGGCTCATATACTAGATCATAGGCACTTAATTTCACCGACCACTTAGCCATCCTGCCTGACATCTCGGGTTTTTTAAGCACATTTTTTACAGGATAGTTGGTTTTAACATGAATCCTATGTGTTTCAAAATAATGTCTAAGTTTCGTTGATGCCATAACTAGGGCTAATATCAATTTCTCTAAATGAGATTATCTAGTTTCAGCATCTAATAGACTTTTACTAACATAATAAACAGAATACTGCTGACCTTCATGATCCTTTACAAGGACAGCACTTACTGCATTCCCTGATACTGCAAGATATAGGGATAGTGGTTCACCGTCCACAGGCTTCATTAACAGAGGTGCAATTGAGAGATACTGCTTCAAATCCTGCAAGGCTGTCTCATGCTTTTCTCCCCATTCGAATTTCTTATTCTTCTTTAGGATATCATAAAATTCCTTGCATTTTTCCGAGGATCTCGAGATAAATCTATTTAATGTTGCTACTCGCCCTGTTAATCGTTGAATATCCTTCATATTTGAAGGTGACTTGATATCCAAGATGGCTTTAATCTGCTCCGGGCTTGCCTCTATCCCCTTTTCGTCACCATGTATCCTAGAAACTTTCCTGCCCCCACTCCAAAATGGCATTTAGCAGGATTCAATTTCATGTTGTACTGGTCCAGGATATCAAATGCTCCCTTAATATCCTGGAGGTGATCCTCAGCCTTCTTGGATTTCACTACCATATCATCGATGTATACTTCCATGGTGTCCCCCAGTTTGTCTTTAAACATCATGTTCACCAGCCTTTGGTATGTCGCACCTGCATTTTTTAAACCAAAAGGCATAGCAGTATAACAATAAATACCTGTTGGTATCATGAAGGCACTATCCTCCTTATCCGAGGGTTCCATCTGGATCTGCTGGAATCCTGTGGAGGCATCCATGAAGGTTAACATCTCATGGCCAGCGGTAGCATCCACCATTGAATCAATATGAGGTAGAGGAAACGGGTCTTTGGGAAAAGCTTTGTTCAAGTCTGTGTAATCCACACATACTCTCCATTTCCCATTTTTCTTTTGCACCACAACTACATTTGCCAGCCATTTAGGAAACTTTACTTCCCTAATCATCTTGCTTTTTAGTAGTCTTTCAACTTCCTCTTGGATGATCACATTTCGCTCCGGAGCAAATTTCCTTCTTTTTTGTTGGACAGGCTTAAATGATTTGTCAATACCGAGCTTATGAGTTATAATATCCTTGGAAATGCCTGTCATATCCTCGTGCTTCCACGCGAACGTCGACATCCTGTATTTCAAAAAGTTAGTCAATTGATTTTCAATATCCTGAGGGATATTGGTTCCTACGAGCACCGAGATATCTGGATTATCCTTATCCAGGATAATTTTCTTTACATCCTGCTCGGAAGCCTCCACAATATCCTGGGCCCGCATCTTTAATTGCTATGCTGCACTAGGTTTTGTCGAGGACTTCATTGAAGAAGAATAGCACTCTTTTGCGTCTTGCTGATCACTTTCCACCTTTACTACTCCCCAAGGGGTAGGTATCTTGATGCATTGATGATAGGTTGATGGCACAACTTTCATATCATGGATCCAAGGTCTACCTAATATAATATTATAGCAGGATAGGGAGTCCATGACACAAAAGCGCTGCATTGAGTTGACCCCTTCGACATATACAGGCAATTTTATCTCCCCCACAGTGTTTCTAGCCTCTCCACTGAAACCAACAAGCACAGTGGATTTCGAAGTAATATCCATTGGGGATACGTTCATTCTCTTCAATGTCTCCAGCTGAATTATGTTGACGGAGCTGCCATTATCTACCAGTATCATGCGTACAAAATGGTTAGCCACATATAATGTAATTACTAGGGCATCATGGTGAGGTGCCTGAACCGTATCCCTGTCATCACTATCGAAAGTGATCACTTTATCAGTTGTGAGGGTTGTCATCCTGGTCGGTTTATCTCCTCTTTCTGCCTTGGCTTCCTTTGCATGTCTCTTGACCGCAGAGTATGAAGTCCCACAAATGTCGGATCCTCCTGAGATAAAATTAATTATTTTGGCATCCGCTGGAGGTGATGCTTCTCGTTCGGGATCCTTCTCAGGATCCTGTCCTTTATTCTTCTTTCTTCCCAGGAGATCCTTCAGATATCCCTTACTCAAGAGATAGCTTATTTCCTTTCTTAGAGCAATGCAATCCTCAGTAACATGTCTGAAATCCTCATGGAAGACACACCATTTGGACTTATCCTTCCAATCAGCTTTTTGTTGATTCTTCCGGGGCCATCTCGCTTTGTCTCCTAAACCCTGCATAGCATACATTAGTTCAGGTATATTAACAGAAAAACAATATTCTGATAACTCAGGATACTCCTCAGGATCCTCGTCTTCAACAGCATTCACTTTCTTGCTGTCATTTCTGCCATATGGTTTAGAGCGATATGGTTTGTATGAGGATTCTGACTTCCTGTTAGTTGATTCATAGGTTGAGGATGAATTCATCCTCTCTTGCATCTTTTTGTCATCTTCCAGCCGAATATATCTTAAAGCCCTGTTTCGAGCCTCATCCAGGATCCTGCAAGGATTCATTACAAGATCCTGATAAAATTGGGAATCCTTTTGTAACCCCATTTTGAATGCTTGGACTGCTGTTGCAACATCAAGATGCGGGATATCTAAGGATTCCAGACTAAATTTATTCACATAATCCCTCAAGGATTCCTGGGGTCCTTGAGTTATCCTGTAAAGATCACTGGTTAGTTTCTCAAAACTTCGGCTGCAAGAAAATTGACTATTAAATAAATTAACCAAATGAGCAAATGAAGTAATTGAGTGAGGAGGAACGTTTAAAAGCCATTTTAAGGCTGATCCTGTTAAGGTATAACCAAAACCCTTGCACAGGCATGCTTCTTTGAGATCCGAAGGAATAGGGTTGATTTCCATCATTTCCCTATACTGGGCAATATGCTCCCCAGGATCCGTGGTTCCATCATAGAGCTTCATGTTGGGGGTCTGAAATCTTTTTGGGATTTCAGCATCACAAATAGGATGCGCAAATCGGGATATCCTGTGACTGTCCTAGGACACTTCTGGAATTGGCTGGACCACCCCAGGCACACTGGATATCATGTCCTTTAGCTTCTGAAGCTCCCTAGATAATGCTGATGTCACACCTGCATCTTGCAAAGATCCAACACCGTTAGTAGCAAGAGTATTATTATTAGATACATTACCGATCTGAGGATTCTGGCCATGTTCTGAAGCATATCCTGAGCTTCTCATAGTTGACACTCTAACTGAAGAGGGTATCCCAGGAGTATGATTATGGGAATGGCAAGGCACGATATTTCCCCGGTTATCCTCAGTATAAACTGCAGAATTGAAGTTCAAAGCCCTAGGTTGCAAGACGGTGACAGTATCTTTAGCAGGTCTGCTTGAGCTGGATTTCAAGAGTTGTATTTCTCTCATCAGCATCTGATTAGTTTCCTGCTGCTGCCTCATCTGTTCCTGTACACTACCAAACAAATTTAGAATTTCCTCATTAGAAGCCAAAACAGGACCGGACCCCTGGATATTGCGAGCGGGGATAACATCCCGAGCCACATGAATTTCAGTTCCTTGGGAAGAGGCTTGAGATGTCGGAGGAGGTGGTGGAAGCACCGAACCAATTGTTGCAGAGTTTGTAGCAGACACGGTGGAAGAGCTCATGTTTGATCTCGAGGCCATCGAAAATAGTGTAGCAAGTAACGATTTTGCAAAAGCCTTTAGTAGAAATAGCACCACTTGCCCCACTGTGGGCGCCAAATTGTTTTGGTCAAAAATTACCGAAGAAATTAAGTGATCACATTAGTTAAGTGAGGTAGTGTGCTAGAAATGTGTGTTGAAAATATGCTAGTTGAGTTATTTGCAAAAACAGTTTCAGGATACGGCTCAGGATATAAAGTTGTATCTATGATCAAACAATGAGCAAAAAAGTAAAGGGTGACATGAGATGTACGAGGAAAGCCCTTGATCAATCTAGATCGCAGGCACAAAACCTCGGGAGCTGACAATCGCAGCTGCCTTGTTCTTCTATTACTTCAAATATCAGGATACAGTGCAGGATGTGATGCGGATCAACTAGGTGTTACAATGTAATTCGAGTACAAGTGTTTGTGTGTAGTGATTGTTTGTAGCTAGAGAGAAAAGTGTGCGAGAGATAGTGTGTGCCTTAATCTGATCCGATCAATCTATTTATAGTAACAAAAACTAACTAAATATCCTATTATTCCGGGATCCAGTGGATATTCCCATATGAACGTTGCAGTCCTGGTCTTCCAGGTTCAATGTATATAAACTAACTGATTCGCCCGAGTCTCGAGGAGAAGAAGTCCACTTGAACGTTGGAGACTTGCACCTTCTAATCTGCACGTGGTTAATTCAGTCACTACCAGGATATCGTATCAGGATGATACCAATATCCTGATCCGGTATCCTGATGACAAATAAACAATCAAATCCAGAATATTAGTCAGGATATATGTTCAGAAAATGACCCATAACATATTCCACTTCAAATCCTCCGTCATAATTTCGTTTACTCATGCACCATCGTTTGCCCATATAGGGTGACCTCGGTGTTCCATCCTCCTAATCTTTTACACTCGTCAACGCTTGGATAATCGGAAAGCTTAGCAATTATGTGAGTATACTTGACCCATTTTACCGTTTTCACACTTTTGGGTGTAACATGTTTTTATATACAAAACACGCTTAGTATACATATTCTCATGCAAATACATAAACAAACAATCCAATACATGCTTACTATTTGTTATGCTTGATTCGTGTTTCCTGGACCATACTTATGTGATGAACTTGTCATTAGCTTGGTACAAGCCTCCACTTAACATGTATAGCGCTATAGGAGTAACGCACCGCCCATAAACTAGTAGTCATGTTAGGTTTATTCATACATACATACTTGCGTAAACAGAGGGTTGACTTGTAAATCGCATGCCAGTTCATACGTTAATCTTGATAACTAGATTTGCCATGTGGATTGTTCCTTATTTTATACTTATATACTACGCACCAAACTTGTATGCTCGCCAATACTTTTTGTATTGAACTACACTTTTAAAACATGTTGCAGGTTTAGCGATGATGTTGGTGATGCATGGAACCTAGTAGGATGCTTAGATACACACTTTAATTTGTATTCATATTGTATTGTATTTCATTATTCATGATGTTGTATTTACTTCAAATTCTTGTAATTAATTCTTTAGAAATGAAATGAAATTTACTATTTAAATACTTGTCACGATTATTAGTGTTATGATGTCTCGAGCAATCTATTTCGTCTCACTCTGATGTTTCCGCCATCGGTTGGGGTGTGACATTTTACTTGTTTAAAAAAAATAATTATTATTGTCTTAGGATGGGAAATGACCAAAATATCCTCGCATGGTGTTTATGTGACATTATTAAATGAAAAAAATTAACTGAGTTAGGCCTAAAGGATGTGACCTGCAAAGATTTGTAAACATCAAGTACGTTTTTTGTACATTTGAAAGATAAAGGATATAGTTTGCAATCTGGTGTTAACATAAATGATGATTTTTGTAATTTACTATTTTCATAATTATATTATGCGTTTTACACTAACGATGTGTTACCGAGTTTTAGAGTTTCATTAAAGGAGAGAAAAGAAAGGATTTGGAAGAAAATTATTTTTAGTTGTGTTCCTGAGTTTCATTAAAGGAAAGAAAAGAATGGAAAATGAGAGGTTTTTGGCCTAAAATTAATCTTTCCAATTGGGAATGGAGATAAAAGAAAAGAAAGTGAGAGAATCTTTTCTTTTCTCTCCTTAAGTTAACTCGGGAACACAACGTAAGAGTAGATTGTCTGGTTTGTCATCTCTTTATACTTAGGATAAATTACATCGTCATCTATTTTTGTATGGGTTTGTCATCTCTTTATACTTAGGATAAATTACAATCACGGTCCTTTATTTGTAAAACTCATTACACTCTACGTCCTTTAGCACTAACCTAATTAAAATTTTCGGTTAATTCTTATTAGGATATGAGTTTCTTATGATTGTGCTCGTTTGATAATAAAGAAGATAAAATAGAACTAAGTGCAGCAGAATTAAATGGAACAAACTTTCAACACACAATCAAATGAGAGAATTGCTTTCAACAAACATGTTTAACATGAAATCGAATGATTATATATATTACAATCTTCAATAACAATGCATGCATGCATACAATCTCCCCCTCAGCCTGAGCTCACAGTGATTTGTTTGTACAGAATGACAAGTGATGAAGAGAGCTAATAGAACAGTACAGGGTACTGTTCTATTTATAGTACAGAACAAACCACTGAAGCTGTTGGTGCACTAGTGTCTGTTAACTTCGTCTTAATCGAGTCTTATGTCTAGATAGGATAAACGAGCACACAACAGGGTAGAAATTAGGGTTTTATATGTAAAAGTGGGTGATTCCGCTTGAAAGTGTCAATGTGCAGTTCAAGCGAAATCAACAAGATAATTCCGCTTGAAATGAACATTGACATGTTCAAGCGAAATTACTTATTCCGCTTGAAACTCACATGTCATGTTCAAGCAGAATCTCAACTCTATATATAGGTGTGTGCTATGTTCATTTGAAACGGAATCAGGTCATATGTTCTGAGTTGAGGTGCTGTCCGTTTGACATTTGAACGTGTAAAAGCTCAGGGATAATTAGAAAGGAACAAGCTGTGTTGACATCTTTTACATTGATTCCGCCTTTGTATTTGATGTTGAACTACTCAGATTGACTCGTTAGGGTCAGACGACGATCCAACAAGTGGTATCAGAGCTCAGGACGAGGAGTTCATACCAATTCAGCTTGACTTTACCGGATTCTATCACTTCTACTCATTCTTTTCTGATTTGAACTAGATTTAACGGTTGAAATGGCTTAAAACTCACACATATCAAGCGAAACATAGTTTTAACTAATCCTTGAAAGAATTGGACCTTAATTCGAACAAAATTTGATAAAAATGGTTAATTCCATTTGAAAAACGTATCGGACTTGCTGACGTCACGTTAATCCCGCTTGAAATTGTCTGTATTGTTTCAAACGAAATCATTGATCTCGCTTGAAATTGCCTTAATTCCGCTTGAAACTACTGTTGAGTTCAAACAAAATAACATATTTCGCTTCAAGTGACCTGATTTCGCTTGAACTGCTATTCCGCTTGAAAGATATTCCGTTTAAAAAGCCATAATTTCGTTTGAAGCTATTTCGCTTGAAGCTATTTCGCTTCAACTGATTCCGCTTGAAACTGCAATTTTCAAAATTTCAAAAATTTTTCTAAGTGTTTGTTAACTGTTTCAGGTACTTGAAAGATGGATGATTTCATGAATCCTTTCTGTGATGTGTTTGCATTTACCGGTGGTTCGGGAGACGGCACATCAAATAACACGAATGAAACCACACCGACATCAAGTGCAAAGAAAACTCTCAATGATGCTTTGAGTGTAGAGAGTGCCTATGGAACGTACAACAAACCTCCAAAGTTGATGGCGACTGAAGATTATAATAGGTGGGCTACAAGGTTTGATGAGTGGCTTCAAGCTTTTGCACATCCAAGATGGAAAAGTTTAAAGAATGGTTACGTTAGAGGACGGTTTGGTGAAAGTTTGACAGATACTGATGAGATTGAAAGATATGTTGCTAAGCAAAAGTGCATCGTGTTGATTCATCAGTCTGTGAGAGATGATATAATTTCGTTGATTAAATATGAAAATTCAAAAGATCTTTGGGAGAAACTGAGGGTAAAATGTGTAGGTAGTGATGAGATAGTCAAAAACAAAAAAGAAACTGTTAAGAAAAGAGTTTGATTTATTTGGTTGTTTAAAGAACGAGTCTGTTTCCAAGATGATTGAGAGATTCGGGCATCTGAAGTTAGAGCTGGAAAGACATAAAATTGTATATACTCAAGAAGAGTTGGTTGACAAACTGTTCGACTTGCTGCCGAATGAACAAGATTGGCAGTACTTTGCATTAATGCGGAAGAATACAATCAAGTCTGAAGAGTTGACAGTGGATCTGCTTATTGAAAGACTGGAGAGTCACGAGTTGGAGATCAAGAAATCTAGCAAAGTCAACAACTCATCATATCAGCAGGATGTAGAGTTGTACTACAGAGGAAATCTACCAAAGACTGGTTCTCCAAGAACAGCATTTTCTGCAGAGAGTTTAAATAATGTGAACCAAGAAACTCCTCATAGTGGTTTTCATAGTGGATCTTCTTCAACAACTCCAAGCCAATCTGCATCAAAGAATCTGTTCCAATGTAACATTGCTGTGGATCTAAAGAACGCTCAAAATTTCAGTGAAGAGTCAGCAAAGCAACAGATGGTGTTCTTAGCATCGGTGTTAGAATCGTACGAGAGCCCAGTGGGGGCAAGATTGGAAACACCAACCTGACTAAAGAGGACTATGATCAAATAGATCCTGAAGAGATGGAACTGATCGATATCAGGTGGTGTATGGCCAGTGCTGTCCGACGTGCACAACGGTTCATGGAGATTACTGGTAGACATTCTATCGGTGGACCGTCAACAAAACTTGGCTTTGACAAATCAAAAGTCACATGTTTTAGGTGTAAACAAAAAGGACATTTCAAACGTGAATGTCGTAATTCTCCTGCTGATGATACTGCAAATCCATTTCGTGAGGATTACTACAAAAGAGTGATCTATCATTAGAATAAATCAGAACCGCCCAGAATGAAGTAGCTTGAGGAAGCCCCCAAAGAAAAATCAAGAGCTCTTGCTGTTATTCATGATGACGAAGGTTTTGATTGGAGTGAACTGCTACCAGAGGAAGATGCAGTAGGATACGCTTTCATAGCAGAAAAGATTGTTCCTTACACAGACACCAGAACTGAAGAAGAAAACTACCTTAGTAGAAAGGGTAGAGCAGAATTCAAGATGATGAGATTATCTAGGGTGTTCAGTGAAGCCAAGAGAGCAAAGAGATGGGATGCTGATAGAGAATGTTACCTTGATCCTCAAGGAAACATTGCTATTGATGCGAAAACTCTTAGTATAGAAGCTTTCATTGAGGAATTTGCTGAAGAAGAAGAAGCATTACAGAGAGAATGGTGGGGAGGTGGAGAAGAGAAAGAAAAATAAAAAGAGAAAGAAAATGAGTCGCAGTCTAAGAAGATTGATGAAGGGATTATTGATACTTCACAAGAATTCACCGCTGAAAACTTCGGGAAGATGGCTGACAAAGTGCTTGCTGCAAAGGAACTTGAGGTAGACTCTAAGTCTGAAACTGAGTCTAAAAGCAAGGTCAGTTCAAACAGTTCAACAAGAGAGTCAGGTAAGAAAGTCAAAGGTGATAGTGACTGCAAAAGTTGCATGAAAAACTGCAAGTTTTGTAGTACACTCACTTATCTTAGTGATACAAAGGTTGAAGAACTGACAACAAGAGTCAGAAAGGTTGAAGATCAGATTTTAGACCGTGATAAAATGATAAAAGCTTCAAATGATCGAGCTAAAAAGTTAAATGAGAAAATTGAAAATGATAAAATTGAAGTAGAAAGAATTAGGAAAGAAAATGAAAAGCTAATTCTCGAAAATCGTCAAATCTCAGAAAATTTTGATAAACTAAAACGAACAGTAAAAGATTCTGATGAAAGAAACGGTAAAACCAATAAAGAAAATGAGCATTTAACTGTAGTTCTGAGATACAAAGATGAGCAAATCAACCAACAACTGGATGAGATTGCTAAATTGAAGCTTCAGTTTGAAGAAGCTAAGATTGAAAATGAGCGTATCAATCTAAAATTAACCAGTTACAACTCCGCAAGCTTTGTTTTACAACACATTGTTCCTAAACCTATCGGGAAAAACAAAGCAGGCGAAGATGTATACGCTGATGGAACTGGGGTTGGGTATCATCAGGTTCCACCGCCAGTGTTAAACAATTTTTCAAAGAAAACATCCGGGTTGGTTAATGATGAAGATGAAACAAATGAAATAAAACTTCCAGAGTCAATTGATGTTACATTTTCTTCATCTGATGATAGTGTTCAAACTGAGATTGTGCAAGGCATGGCTGAAAGTGTTTTGAAGTCTGATAGTGATTCAGTTGAGGATGAAGAGTGTTTTCTGGACAAATATATTACAAAATCAAAGTCCAAAAACAACTTACATGAAGAACCACATCTTGTGATGTACAAGATGGCAGGATCGGATAAGTTGTATTCGGATTCTGAGTTTTCACTGGAAAATGTTAATGTTGCTAAATTGACAAATGTGTTCAAACGGGTTGAAATTTATATGTCTGAGATTGAAGGTTTAAAACAGACAAAGACGCAAATGAATTTCGAAAAAGATAAAGCTTACTACAAGAAACCAGTTGTTCCACCGCGTTTTTCTAACAACTATCAAAACAGATGGTCGGGTGGATATTAGGATGGTAAGAATTATCAGAAAAAGAATGTTCAAAACAAGAAGTTTGCTGAGAAAAAGGTGTTTGTGAACAATTCAAGTTCACTTTCTGATGAAGAATCTGAGATTTTTTCAAAATCAAACAAAGAGTTCTTTGAGAAGAAAGCATCGCAGCCTCAGTCTGAAGGCACAAGTCGGGTAGTTGACACCCGAACATGTTTTAAATGCAATCAAGTTGGACATATTGCACGAAAGTGTACCAACTTGAAGCCTAACACTGAAGTTGTGATAAATTCAAGAAAGAAAGATGTTGTGAAGGGAAAAGCTCCATTGGTTGTTGAGAGAAAGGTTTTGAAAAATGAAAACACCAAGATCAAAACTGAACCTGTTAAGAATATGGTAACTAAAAATGACAGGTTTTACAAGCGGATTGCATCGTCTCAACAAACATGGAAGCCAAAAGTGGTTGAAAAGAAATCAAGTATTCCAAAACCAAAGGTTTCTGAGACTAAAAAACAATCGTCTTCTACCACTCCGGTAAAAATGGATGTTCCTTTGGATTATTATGAACAATTGGAGAAACAATCTTCTACTCCACCAGAGAAGAAGAATGTTCAAAAGAAAAATCAACCAACTGGTCAATCTAAGAAAGATGAGTTTTTCTTATACACAAAGGTTGAGGGTGGATCTGAAGATAGCTTGAAGATAAATGACAAAAACTTTCCGCCACTTAATATTGCAAAATCTCACATCAATGTCAAGTTACCCGAGTCAAAAGAGGCTTGGGTAGCATCAAAATCTCACTAAGTGTTTTTGAAATGTGCAGGAGCTTCCAAGATCCGTTTCACGTTGGATTATGGATAGTGGAGCTTCTCGGCACATGACAGGGAAGAAAACCCTACTGTATGATGTTAGAGGGTTTAATGGAGGTTACGTGGGATTCGCAGGTAATCAGGGTGGTCGGATAGTTGGAGAAGGATGGTTATCTAATGGGATTGTTACGTTTGAAAGAGTGAATTACATCGCAGAGCTTGAAAACAATCTTCTAAGTATTTCTTAGATTTGTGATCGCATGTATACAACGCACTTTACAGATAAAGAATGTTTGATCTTGAAACCAGGATTTGTTGTTCCCGAAGAGTGGATTATCATGAGGGCACCTAGAGTGAATGATCTGTACGTGTTGGACATGTGCGTAGCTACTACAACCACGGCTCAGGCTCAATGTTTTGTGTCAAGAGCAACGGAAAAAGACTCAAAGTTATGGCATCGAAAGATGGGCCATATTCATCTCCGAAAAATGAATCACCTGGTACATAACGATTTAGTAACTGGTGTTCATGTGAAAGGTTTTCATCTGGAAGGAGAGTGTATAAGTTGTGTCAAAGGAAAGCAAAAGAAAAAATCACATCCTAAAAAGAAAGTCAACTCAGTCTCAAGACCGTTAGAGAGGCTCCATATGGATCTGTTTGGTCCAGTAAACGTTAAAAGTATTACTGGGGATCTCTACTGTCTAGTAGTAACTGATGATTACTCGAGATTTTCATGGGTTTCTTTTCTGAAGACAAAGGATGAAACTTTCGAAAGCTTGATGGCGTTGTTCAGAAAAATTGAAAATCTGTACCAAAGGCGTATCAGAAGAATCAGAAGTGATAATGGTACTGAGTTTAAGAACAACAAGATGGAAGAATTTTGTGATGAGAGAGGTATATTACATGAATTTAGTGCTCCTTACACTCCGCAGCAAAATGGAGTAGCTGAAAGAAAGAACAGGACACTAATCGAAACGGCTAGGACGATGCTTGCTGATTCTAAACTTCCTGTAAACTTTTGGGCAGAAGCAGTCTCAGCTGCGTGCTATACGCTCAACCGGGTTCTCACAGTGAAGAAATTCAACAAGACATGTTTTGAGCTGATCAATAACCGCAAACCGAACCTGAAGTATTTAGAACCGTTTGGGTCTCCCTGCACAGTTCTAGAGCCTTTTGGAAAGTTTGGTGCAAAGAGCATTGAAGGATTTTTCGTGGGTTACTCAAGTCCACAAAAGCGAGTTTTTGTTCCAAGCTTGAAGCGGATCATTGAAGCATAAAATGTTGAGTGTCAGGGGTATACTATGCCGCCTCAGAATCTCGGTGACTCATGGCATTTTAATTACGATACTTTATGGGATTCGTTTGACATGGAAGAAGAAAAGGAAGAAGAAGAAGATTTCTTTGACGAGTTGGATATTCTGAGAGAGTATGAGTCTTCGCAGGAAAGGTTCCCAGCTGAGTATTCAAGACGACCGCGACAAACTTCAAATGATGATGAAGCAGGTCCAAGCAATGCTGGAGAACATGATGATATTCAACAAAATGAAGTTGCTCATGACAATCAGACGGAAGTCAATGATAATCAAGAATCTGATGATAGACCGATATTTGATCATGGTGATTCAGATTCTGAGGGGGAGCAGATCCAGATTTCAAGTCAAACAAATCCAGTCGATGAATAAGGTGCAAATCAAAATGTCACAAATTTGGAAGGCGAGGTAGATGTTCCAGGTGAAGTGATGCTAAGAACTCTTTCATACCATCCAGAGGAATTGATCATTGGAGAATTGCAGACAGGCGTTCGCACAAGACCACAAATTGACCAAGGCCTTAGCTGTTTTTATTCTACAGTTGCTCCTTTACAAACTGAGTTTTAACTAAGTTGTTTTATTTCACAGATCGAACCGCGAACATATAAAGAGGCGCTAACTAAAGATTCTTGGGTCAATGCCATGCAAGAAGAGTTGAGTCAGTTTGAGAAGTTAGGTGTGTGGAAGTTAGTAGACTTGCCTGATGGTCAAAGAAAGATAAACACCAAGTGGGTATTCAAGTGCAAGAGGGATGATCGAGGGGTTGTTGTTCGTAACAAAGCTCGACTCGTAGTCCAGGGCTTTAGTCAGCAGGAGGGTATAGATTTCACCGAAGTGTATGCTCCAGTAGCTAGACTAGAAGCAATTAGAATCTTCCTAGCATTTGCATCTTGGAAAAATTTTAAAGTATATCAGCTAGATGTGAAATCGGTGTTTCTCTACGGGAAGGTAAAAGAGGAGGTATATGTCGGTCAGCCACCGGGCTTTACTGATCCAATCCACAAAGACAAGGTCTATTTGCTAGACAAAGCGTTGTATGGTTTACACCAGGCCCCGAGAGCTTGGTATGAGACATTGTCTCAACACCTGCTAGCCAACAGCTTCATTCGTGGAAAAGTGGATGCCACTCTCTTCACCAAAGAGGTCGACGGACATCTTCTGATAGTTCAAATATATGTGGACGACATCATATTTGGGTCAACAAATGAGAATCTGTGCAAAGATTTTGAACAAGTTATGAAGCAGAAATTCGAAATGTCATCGATGGGTGAGATGAAATTCTTTTTGGGACTGCAGGTTGATCAACTACCCAAAGGAATTTTCATACATCAAACGAAGTATGTTCATGATATCTTGGAGAAATTCGGGATGTCAGGTTCTACTTCAGCTTCCACCCCATTAGCGACGAATCATGGGATAAACCCTGATCTCACCGGAGAGAAGGTAGATGAAACGATGTATCGTTCTATGATCGGTTCGTTAATGTATTTGACAGCTTCAAGACCCAATATTATGTATCCAACCTGCCTCGCAGCGCGGTTTCAGTCTAATCCTAGAGCTTCGCATATGGTGATTGTGAAAAGGATATTACGCTACCTGAAAGGAACTCCATCGTTGGGGTTGTGGTATCCAAGAGAAGGCGATTTCATGCTCGAAGGGTATTCTGATTCTGATTTCGGATGCTGCAAAGTTAACGCTAAATCAACAATAGCGGGTTGCCAGTTTTTCGGACCACGATTGGTTACCTGGCAATGCAAGAAGCAGACCTCTGTGGCTTTATCCACATGTGAAGCAGAGTATGTATCTGCTAGCAGTTGCTGCTTTCAGATCTTGTGGTTCCAGCAACAGATGCGCGACTATGGTTTGCAATTTCTTAACACCCCTATCTTTGTTGATAATGAGCCAGCGATTAACATTACTAAAAATCCAGTTCATCACGCTAAAACCAAACACATTGAAATTCGTCATCACTTCATTCGCGATTGTTTCGAGAAGAAGTTGATACAAATTGAGAAAATCCACACTGACGATCAAAAAGCTGATTTACATACCAAAGCATTTGATAAAACACGTTTTCAATATTTGCTAAAACTGAACGGTATGAAGCTTTTATCGGTGTTGGAGGAGATTCTTGGCGTTGATGAAGGAGACATTGTAGATGATATTGAGAAGCAATCTGCAATGGTTTGTCGATTTTTTACTTGTTTTTGGTATTTAGGGGGAGAGTATAGGGTAATATTCAGAAAATACAAAAACAGTAAAAATTTCAAAAATACAAAAACATGAGATATTTTCAAAATCCAAAAACAATAGAAAACCAGAAAAGAGCTTGTGTAAAAAGGGAAACTGATAGTACATCAGCTTGACAGTTACGGTACGCTAAAGAAATGGAAAGTTTAAATGCGTTAAACAGTCTCGCTGATGAAGTGCCGATAGGTTTTTACACATTTAGTAGGTTTGTTCGGGATATAAACCTAAAATCTTTACTTACTTATTTCGTAGGGAACACTACTTGGATATATAGGTAACCCCTGAAATCTTGTTTGAATGATCCCTCTTTCTGAGATACTAGGTCTTTATACTCAGTGATATCTGGGGTATTATACCGGGACTTCTGATTTTGCGGAAGCAATGGCCTAGTCCCCGGAGAATACTTTACCGTTTGCTTGAAATATAGCGCCGCCCTCAGCATAAAGTGACGAGACACTAAAATTGCTAATCAATGCTGTTGTAAAAAAGATCCTCTAAAGGGGACCCACTAAAGTCGAACCGTTATCTCTCTGCTGAACGGAAGTTCTGACCTGAGCTCTCACGGTTTCGCAATTTAACCCTTTACAGATATCATCTGTGGTATACTCACCTGTAAGACTGAATATTGGGATCTGGATACGGGAGTATATTCAAGAGGTGGGACACATGAATAAGTTTAAGTCTCTAAAATACTTAATCCATATCCTGAACAGATTGAAATGTGTGTGAAAATTTAAGTGGATCAGTATATCGACAATCTAAGTGAATTGTTTAATTCTAATAATGTAATTAAAGCTTAACGGTACTTGTGACTTGTCGAATAGCTGATATGATTCCCTAACACGCTCACCAAAAATATGTTTGTAAATAGTTTACTTTTACTGCATTTTATTTCTGTATTTCATTTCTAGTTTAGAATTTTTTTAAAAATCCAAAAAGATTTTACATTTCTGCTTTATTTTCCGACAAACCAAAGTGGAGAGTTGATCTTCAGATTCGAATTGAAGCAGATGCAGGAAGTTTCTGAGCTGGAGGATGAGTTTGGAGCTAATCATGTTAAAATTGAGAAATTGAAAAATATAAACAAGTTCATTAAGTTGAAACTTGTAAATTTTCAGAAAATTGTTTGAATATATTGAACAATAGTCAGTGTGTTTTATCTCAAGTCAACCAAGGTCATTAAGTTGGATTTGGTAGACAAATTGAGTAATCAGGGTCATTAATTTGAACCTGAATACTTAAGTTGATTTCTAATTCTGACAAATTCTAACAAATTAGATTAAATGGTAAGTTTGGGATTGAAACTATTATTGTCATATATCTTATATTTAGGTAGAGATTGTGCAGGTAATAGGTTTGTGATTAAAAGCAGCTTAGCAAGATCCCATCCTACTGATAGGGGGAGTCTAAAGATTTAAAGTCAGATACAGTTACTGGATCTACAATTTGGAAAAAGACTAAAGACTCGACGCCGAAGACTTCGTCAACATCCAAGGGGGAGTCTGTTGGTGCACTAGTGTCTGTTAACTTCGTCTTAATCGAGTCTTATGTCTAGATAGGATAAACGAGCACACAACAGGGTAGAAATTAGGGTTTTATATGTAAAAGTGGGTGATTCTGCTTGAAAGTGTCAATGTGCAGTTCAAGCGAAATCAACAAGATAATTCCGCTTGAAATGAACATTGACATGTTCAAGCGAAATTACTTATTCCGCTTGAAACTCACATGTCATGTTCAAGCGGAATCTCAACTCTATATATAGGTGTGTGCTATGTTCATTTGAAACGGAATCAGGTCATATGTTCTGAGTCGAGGTGCTGTCCGTTTGACATTTGAACGTGTAAAAGCTCAGAATCAATCAATAAAAGGATAATTAGAAAGGAACAAGCTGTGTTGACATCTTTTACATTGATTCCGCCTTTGTATTTGATGATGAACTACTCAGATTGACTCGTTAGGGTCACACGACGATCCAACAGAAGCATCTTTGCTGACGTCACCATGAAAGTGACATCTAACCTCCTAACAACTCACAACCACTGCCTATTACAAACACTGCTAGACTAAACTACTGATTACAATAATACAAAGAAATAAACTAAACTACTGCTTCTCATTCCACTGTTATACTCCTAGTAGTGCTTTGTGTCTTCAGCAGTACTTGAACCATGACAGTAGATTGAGCATCAGTGCTTTGTCTTCAGCAGGCTTTAGTGATCAGTAGTTGTTTGTGAAGGGCAGTACTTAGAAGTCATCAGATGTTAGGCCACATTCAAGGAGAAAGACTGATGCAAACAACTGTTTATTCTGAATCCACTGATCCGATCCAGTTTTGGCTTTAATCAGTTGTTCCTTTGTAGGGTTCAATCCCAACAATCTCCCCCTGGAACAGGTGATGCCAAAACTCTTCATTATTCTAGATTTTTATTGCCTCGCCAAAAATTCCCTGACTTGTCCTTTGAATTGTAATTCAAAGTCCATGGAATTAGTATCAACCTCATCCCTACACAGTGGAAGCTCAAGGAGATCCTGTAGATCTTCAACACCCAGGCCAAATGCTTGTTCCCTTGATATGTGCTTCACCTCACCATTGGATTTGAGCAGAGTCAATATGTGTGTCTTTTGATCAGACTTTCACTTTAGTATCTTTGAATCCAATGGGTTTCTTGGGAGAGTTTTTATTGATGATGAGTTACGAGATTGAGGCCTGGTGATGACAACTTTGGCAGGGTCTTGAGATTGTGTTGAGCCTTGTTTTTCTACCATAAGTATCTGAAGAACCATCTTAATAATAGATTCTTCTGAAGCCTGGTCTTCTTTTGATACTTCATCCATCTACTTTTGTTTCTTTCTTTGATAAAAGATGGCAGCAGTTGAAACAGTAGATTTCCTGATTTGTAACTTTTGTGGTTTGACTGGAACCACTGTTTCTAAATAATCAGGTTTTTGAGGAGCAGTGGGATCTCTCTTCCTCAACTCTTCCAACCTTTTGTTGTGACAACCCTCATAATTACATGTATCCGTACGATTTATTAATGTTAATTAAAGTGCTTGATGACTGTGTTGAATTACATAACTGCTTTCTAATTACTGCGTCATACTTACATGTGCTTGTTAACATACTAGTCTTGTGCAGAAAATTGACTAAATAGTCCTGTATGCTTTCCTAAGTGTTGGGAATTAAAAGTGTTACAAAAAGATACATAAAAGACACTATACGGAATAACTTAGCACTTTAACGGAACGGTATCTAACCAAATAACCGGACATTACCCGGAACACTAAAATATTATCAGAGACATTATTTTAATTTTTCTGAGCTAGTCTTGTTTCCCGAACACTTAAACACACTACATAATACATGGTACACACTAAACACTATACTTGACACTTTAACCTTCCACTAATTGAATCATTTACCAAATAATTTTCATTTTACCCCCCCCCCCCTTGCAAGTAATCGGCTCACATAGGCCCCACTTCAAAGATTTATGTAATCTTCTTAAAATCCCCATGAAATCTCTTCTTGGACTTGGGGAGATTGTGCTTGTACTTGGGGAGACACACAAACCATTGGATAAAAGAACAATTGGAGATTATAAGCAACATAATCATCTTCATCACCAACACAACACAACACAACACCCTCCTCTCTCCCTCTACAAAGCTTCGGCCGAAACCCCCCTTCCACCACCACCATATTTTGTTGCAAGATCATTCAATCCAAGCTTCATACAAGGTGCACAAGGGTGATTTAGGAGGTGTGGAACTCATGGAACTTGAAGGACCTCTCTAGTGTGCTTTTATCCATCACATTTTCACTAGTGTTCTTCCCTAGCTTTAAGCTAGTTGTAAGCTTCTTGTTAATCCTTAGATACTTCATGTTTGTAGTGGTTAATAGTTATATCTTGATGAAAGCATATGAACACTAAAGATCATAAACATAAAACTTGAACATAAGCTTTACATAAGATGAAATAATGCTAGTATGATGTTGTTATGTTGATGATGGTACATGACATGATAAATCTGAGTTAAATAAATGGTAACCTGCTGCCAGTGATGTTAAATGTCGTTGTTGATCACTAAACATGTTAACGGAACAAATAGAACTTGCGTTAGAGCGCTATAAGCTGAAAACAGCTTCTGTCCAAACATTTACAGCCAACTTCTGTTGGCTGTAAACATGTCAATATTTATCGAAAAACTGATTTTCTTGAGTCTATAATGTGTTATTTCGAAATACGGTTCTAATGGCACCAAAAGCTGCGTTTTTACTGTAGAAAATGTGTGTTATGTTTTTCGTCATAACTTGAAATCTGTGTAGAATTAGCTCACGAAATTTGTATTGTAGATGACCACTGATGTCGATGTAATGCTCCAACTAGAATTTCATCAATCGGAGTTATGATGAATTTTAAATAAATTATTCCGTGGACTGCAGTCAGAAAGTGATGAATCTGATTGCAGTCAGGTAAATGATTTTTTATAAAATATTGGTAATGAATTGGATCCCGATATTTTTAGAGAGTAATATTTGGATTGTTTAGAACATTCTGTAAAAGTTTGGGAATTTTTAGAATAAGTTAACTATTTTATTAAAATACCTGAAAACAGTCCAGTTTTGGATGTTTAAGCTGAGACAATATAACTAGTGTTTTGCATGTCTAAATGTCGATTATGTTATCTGAGAATGATCTAACATGTTACATGTCTAAATGAAACTGTTATGTGCAATATCGTATGTTTGCTTTTGAATGGGTATAGATGGGATGTTTATATGGGCGTGAAATGTTAACGTGAGTGTGTGCTATGTGATAGAAGTAATGAGTAGATAAATAGTACGTAGGATACGTATGCATGCACGAGAAACTGATTGCTATATGTACCTTATTAGGATGTGCTTGATTCCTGTTTATTAGAGTAACCAATCTAACCGAGCAAACCAAGGTGAGTTCACACACTCTTAAGGCATGGGATTCCCGGTGGGTTGGGAATGGGATTAAATAGCTATGACGTAACTTGTACTTTCACCACTACTAGACTACTTACCACCATCCTCGGATTGGGAAGGACACCAGTGCTAAACCTACGTAATATTATACGTACCTCTGTCCTCGGATTGGGAAGGACGCCAGAGCTAAACCTACGTATTCTTATACGTACCTCTGTCCTCGGATTGGGAAGGACACCAGCGCTAAATCTACGTATTCTTATACGTACCTCTGTCCTCAGATTGGGAAGGGCACCTGCGCTAAACCTACGTATTCAATACGTACCTCTGTCCTCATATTTGGAAGGGCACCTATATATATACATCTAGTCTAGTGGTCTACAACATGGGGTAGCCCCCACCATTTATGGTTTGGAAAATAAGGAAAGTTGATTTAACCTGTAGTTGCAATCAAACTCATAGTTCTTGAAAAACTACTTTATAACGAACACCTACTGTGAACTCGCTCAACTTTGTTGTTGACTCGTTGTTACATGCCTTACAGGTCGTTAGATGCTTATGGAGCTTGAACGAGGAGGAGGTCGTTGTGGGATATGTGTTATGTCCCGTTCTAAACATTTAAACTACTTATGTTTTGGTTCCACGTCTTATGCTTCCTCTGTTTAATTTAAACTTGGTTAACTAGTTTTGAAACGCCAATTATATTGCATGGTTGGTTTTTATCTATTTTAAATACATTGTTCAATATGATTGGTGGCTGGATCTTGGTCTTGTCACGCCTCCAAGCAGTGATACTCCGCATGTGGATTTTGGGGGTGTGACAGATTGGTATCAGAGCCATTGGTTATAGTGAACTTGGTTTTAAAAAGGGAAAAGCTTTTTGACAAAACCAGACTATAACCTGTACAGTGCTCAACGATCCACAACGACGCTTCGCTCCACGTGCAAGACTCAACACTATAGGTAATATGGTTTATGTTCGTATTGCCTACTTGCTCGTTTAAGTAGGACATTTGATTATGGTATGCTTAGTTAGCGTAACAACTATTGCTTGAAACCCTGTGTGTTTGCTCCCTTCCGTCACTCCACACTTACGCACTTTCGCGACACTTTTCTTACTTATGTTTCCTTCGATGTGAAGATCATGAGTGGACGCCTGAACTTGACTCAAGCCCAGCTGACGGCTCTAATCAACGAACGAGTGGCTGAGGCAGGAGGTATAACCTACCATTTCGACCTATCCTAGGATGATTAGATCCTACTCTCGCGAACCAACTCTTGTGCTTAACCTTGTCTTTTATCCTCGCACAATAGGTCAACATGCTCAGCCTCCCGTATGTACGTTCAAAACATTCATGGATTGCCGACCTAGTACTTTCAGTGGCACAGAAGGAGCTGTAGGCCTTCTCCACTGGTTCGAGAAGATGGAGTCTGTTTTTGAGATGTGTGAATGCCCTGAAGATCGTAGGGTGAAATTTGCTACTGGAACACTCAAAGGTGCTGCGTTAACCTGGTGGAAAGCACAGGTCCAACTACTAGGGCTGGCGGTTGCTAATGCCACCCCATGGAATGACTTCAAAGAATTGATCAAGGAAGAGTATTGTAGTCGTGACGACATCCACAAGCTAGAGGTGGAATTTTTCAATTTGAAGATGACGTGGTCTGAAATCGAGGCATACACAAAGAGATCAAACGAATTAGCTATCTTGTGTCCTACTATGGTGGATCCCCTTATCAAGCGTATCGAGCTATACCTTAAGGGTTTGGTGCCAGAAATTCAAAGCCACGTGACCTCAGCAAATCTTGGCACCATTCAGCAAATCATCCGGTTGGCTCATCGTCTCACTGATCAGGCAGTTGAGCAGAACAAGCTGCCCAAGCGTATTAGCGCAACTACTTCTGATGCTCCCAGTGATAACAAGCGCAAGTGGGATGGAAATTCGGGCAAGGGTTCTACTTCAGTTCAGTCTCAGTCCCAGCAGCGAAAGACAGATGAACACAGGAGCCCCAGTCAGCAGTCTTCTGGAAACCAAGGTCAGGGTGGATACAGGGGAAATCACCCTAAGTGCAATCGATGTAGTTTGCACCACAGCGGGCCGTGCAACAAGGGTCGTTGTTAGAGATGTAACAAGCCTGGACATGAAGCCAAAGATTGCAGGAGCCCACGTCCTGCGAATCAGAATCGACAACAGCAGCCACAAGCTCCCCAGAACCAACAGCAACACCGGCAGGGTAATAAGGGATGCTTCCAGTGCGGTGCTGAGGGTCACTTCAAGAGGCACTGTCCACAGCTGAATCAAAATCAGAATCAGAACAACAACCAAGGAAACGGGAACAACAATGGAGGCAACAACGGGGGTAACAATAATGGCAATGGTGCCAGGGGACGTGTTTACGTGTTGGGTCAGGGTGATGCAAGGAACGATCCCAACGTTGTGATGGGTAAGTTTCTTCTGGATGACTTCTTTGTTACTGTTTTATTTGATTCGGGTGCCGATACTAGTTATGTGTCCTTAAAAGCTAGCCAAATGCTTAAGCGCAGTCCAACACTTTTGAACACCAAATACACGGTAGAACTAGCAAACGGTAAAAGTCTTGAAGCCACACACATAGTTAAAGGTTGTAACCTCGTCTTAGCGGGTCAGACCTTCTCTATCGATCTTATTCCTATCATACTTGGTAGTTTCGATGTCGTTATTGGGATGGATTGGCTATCTCATCATCAAGCGGAGATTATTTGCAAGGAGAAAATCGTCCGCATTCCTCGTTCTGGTGAAGAACCTCTCATGATTTATGGCGACAAGAGTGGTGCTGTTTTGGGCATCATCTCTTTCCTTAAGGCCCAGAAGTGTTTGCGAAAGGGCCACACTGCTATTCTAGCCCTCGTTTTCGATACATCTTCGAAGGAAAAGAAGATAGAAGACATTCCTATTGTGCGTGACTTTCTTGAGGTATTTCCTGAGGAATTACCTGGTCTTCCGCCTCATCGACAAGTTGAATTTCAAATCGAGCTAGCTCCTGGAGCAGCGCCCATAGCTCGAGCACCTTATCATCTGGCTCCATCAGAACTTAAAGAACTGTCCACGCAACTACAAGAAGAAAGACGGTACCTTCAGAATGTCCTAGTTCTTCGCCTTGGGGAGCTCTAGTATTATTCGTAAAGAAGAAAGACGGTACCTTCAGAATGTGTATTGACTACCGCGAACTCAACAAGGTGACCGTGAAGAATCGTTATCCTCTTTCACGCATTGATGACTTATTCGACCAGTTGCAAGGGTCGAGTTTCTATTCCAAGATAGACCTAAGGTCGGGCTACCATCAACTAAGAGTCCAAGATGAGGATATCTCTAAGACAACATTCAGGACTCGGTATAGGCATTACGAGTTTCTGGTTATGCCTTTTGGATTAATGAATGCACCTGCAGTCTTCATGGATATTATGAACAGAGTGTGCAAGCCTTACCTGGATAAGTTTGTCATTGTATTCATCGACGATATCCTGATCTATTCTAAGAGTCAGGAGGAACACGAACGACACCTGAAACTTATTCTGGAACTTCTTCGAGCAGAGCAGCTTTACGCCAAGTTTTCGAAATGTGACTTCTGGCTTCGCGACGTCCACTTTCTAGGCCACGTGGTAAACGAGGATGGAATTCATGTGGATCCATCCAAGGTTGACTCGATCAAGAACTGGCCTGCACCCCGTACACCAATAGAAATTCTCCAATTCTTGGGTTTGGCAGGATATTACAGAAGATTTATCAAGGATTTCTCAAGGATTGCGCAACCTCTCACTTCACTGACTCAGAAAGGTGTCACCTATCGTTGGGGTGATGCACAGGAGTCTGCATTTCAGTACTTAAAAGACAGAGTTTGTAGCGCGCCTATCCTCTCATTGCCTGAAGGCACAGATGATTTCGTGGTTTACTGCGATGCTTCCATCCAAGGACTTGGTTGCGTGTTGATGCAACATGACAAGGTCATTGCCTACGCATCGCGCCAACTTAAAGTTCACGAAAGGAACTACACTACACACAATCTGGAATTGGGAGCAGTTGTTTTCGCACTTAAGATATGGAGACATTACCTGTACGGTACCAAGTGCACCATTTACACCGATCACAGGAGCCTCGAGCATATCTTCAAGCAAAAGGAGTTAAACATGTGACAACGCCGATGGGTCAAGCTCTTGAATGATTACGAATGTGCGATCAAGTACCATCCGGGTAAAGCCAATGTTGTGGCCAACGCCTTCAGTCAAAAGGATACTATACCTAAGCGTGTACGTGCGTTACAGCTTACCATTCACTCTAGCCTTCCCGCTCAAATTTGTGATGCTCAGGTCGAAGCATTGAAAGCAGAAAACATCAGGGCTGAGTCCCTACGAGGATCAAGGAAACGGTTAGAACAAAAGGAAGACGGCGCCTACTATATAAACGGGCGCATCTGGGTTCCACTTTATGGAAACTTACGCGAGCTTGTGATGGATGAAGCACACAAGTCTCGTTATTCGGTACATCCTGGTTCGGATAAGATGTACCACGATCTCAAGACTACGTATTGGTGGCCTAGTATGAAAGCCAACATAGCGACCTACGTCAGTAAATGTTTGACTTGTGCGAGAGTCAAGATTGAATATTAGAAACCATCAGGCCTACTCCAACAACCAGATATCCCGACATGGAAATGGGAGCAAATTTCCATTGATTTCGTTACTGGCCTGCCTAGATCTCAACGCGGAAATGATACCATTTGGGTGATCGTGGATCGACTGACCAAGTCTGCACATTTCCTGGCTATCAAGGAAACGGATAAGTTTTCTACTCTAGCAGACATCTACCTAAAGGAAGTAGTATCAAGGCACTGAGTGCCAACCTCCATCATTTCTGATCGTGACTCACGTTTTACATCTGAATTGTGGCAAGCTATGCACAAGTCCTTTGGCTCTCGATTAGACAAGAGCACGGCATATCATCCACAGACGGATGGGCAATCTGAACGCACCATCCAAACCCTTGAAGACATGCTTAGGGCATGTGTAATCGATTTTGGTAATGGATGGGAAAAACACCTCCCGGTAGTGGAGTTTTCGTATAACAACAGTTACCACACCAGTATCCAGGCCGCTCCGTTCGAGGCATTGTACGGACGGAAGTGCCGATCACCTCTTTGTTGGGCAGAGGTTGGCGACAGTCCAATCACTGCCCAGAACTTGTAGTAGATACAACCGAGAAGATTGCTCAGATACGACAGCTAATGGCGGCAGCTCGCGACCGTCAGAAAAGCTACGCTGATAAGCGCAGGAAACCACTCGAGTTCCATGTTGGGGATCGAGTGCTACTCAAAGTCTCACCTTGGAAAGGTGTAGTTCATTTTGGCAAACGAGGCAAACTCAATCCGCGCTATGTCGGACCGTTCGAAATCATTGAGAAAATTGGCAAAGTCGCTTACAAGTTGAATCTACCCGAAGAACTCAGCGGAGTTCACAATGTTTTCCATGTGTCAAATCTGAAGAAATGTATGTCAGATGAGACCCTCATAGTTCCTCTCAAGGAGCTCACAATCGACGACCAGTTGCGATTCGTCGAGGAACCAGTTGAAATCACAGACCGAGACATTAAGATTCTCAAGCGTACCAGAATACCCCTTGTTCGAGTTCGTTGGAACTCCCGTCGTGGCCCAGAGTATACCTGGGAACGAGAAGACCAAATGAAACTCAAGTATCACCAGTTGTTTAAGAAAAGTGCAACCACTACTGAGATTGAAGCTACTGCAGAATTTCGGGACGAAATTCCAAACCAACGGGGGGATGATGTGACACCCCAGGAAAACTAGGAAACCAATGCAACTTAACTAACTTCCTTAGTAACCACGTGCTAAATTTTGGGACGAAATTTTCTTAACAGGGGGAGAACGTGACAACCCTCATAATTACATGTACCCGTACGATTTATTAATGTTAATTAAAGTGCTTGATGACTGTGTTGAATTACTTAACTGCTTTCTAATTACTGCGTCATACTTACATGTGTTTGTTAACATACTAGTCTTGTGCAGAAAATTGACTAAATAGTCCTGTATGCTTTCCTAAGTGTTGGGAATTAAAAGTGATACAAAAAGATACATAAAAGACACTATACGGCATAACTTAGCACTTTAACGGAACGGTATCTAACCAAACAACCGGACATTACCCGGAACACTAAAATATTATCAGAGACATTATTTTAATTTTTCTGAGCTAGTCTTGTTTCCCGAACACTTAAACACACTACATAATACATGGTACACACTAAACACTAGACTTGACACTTTAACCTTCCACTAATTGAATCATTTACCAAATAAAATTCATTTTACCCCCCCCCCCCTTGCAAGTAATCGGCTCACATAGACCCCACTTCAAAGATTTATGTAATCTTCTTAAAATCCCCATGAAATCTCTTCTTGGACTTGGGGAGATTGTGCTTGTACTTGGGGTGACACACTAACCATTGGATAAAAGAACAATTGGAGATTATAAGCAACATAATCATCTTCATCACCAACACAACACAACACAACACCCTCCTCTCTCCCTCTACAAAGCTTTGGCCGAAACCCCCCTTCCACCACCACCATATTTTGTTGCAAGATCATTCAATCCAAGCTTCATACAAGGTGCACAAGGGTGATTTAGGAGGTGTGGAACTCACGGAACTTGAAGGACCTCTCTAGTGTGCTTTTATCCATCACATTTTCACTAGTGTTCTTCCCTAGCTTTAAGCTAGTTGTAAGCTTCTTGTTAATCCTTAGATAGTTCATGTTTTTAGTGGTTAATAGTTATATCTTGATGAAATCATATGAAAACTAAAGATCATAAACATAAAACTTGAACATAAGCTTTACATAAGATGAAATAATGCTAGTATGATGTTGTTATGTTGATGATGGTACTTGACATGATAAATCTGAGTTAAATAAACGGTAACCTACTGCAAGTGATGTTAAATGTCGTTGTTGATCACTAAACATGTTAACGGAACAAATAGAACTTGCGTTAGAGCGCTATAAGCTGAAAACAGCTTCTGTCCAAACATTTACAGCCAACTTCAGTTGGCTGTAAACAGGTCAATATTTATCGAAAAACTGATTTTCTTGAGTCTATAACGTGTTATTTCAAAATACGGTTCTAATGGAACTGGAATCATAATTTTTGGACTTCGTTTGCTATTTTTAAAGGGTCGTTTTTCACAGCAGCAAAAGCTGCGTTTTTACTGCAGAAAATGTGTGTTATGTTTTTCTTCATAACTTGAAATCTGTGTAGAATTAGCTCACGAAATTTGTACTGTAGATGACCACTGATGTCGTTGTATTGCTCCAACTAGAATTTCATCAATCGGACTTATGATGAATTTTATATAAATTATTCCGTGGACTGCAGTCAGAAAGTGATGAATCTGATTGCAGTCCGGTAAATGATTTTTTATAAAATATTGGTAATGAATTGGATCCCGATATTTTTACACAGTAATATTTGGATTGTTTAGAACATTCTGTAAAAGTTGGGAATTTTTGGAATAAGTTAACTATTTTATTAAAATACCCGAAAACAGTCTAGTTTTGGATGTTTAAGCTGAGACAATATAACTAGTGTTTTGCATGTCTAAATGTCGGTTATGTTATCTGAGAATGATCTAACATGTTACATGTCTAAATGAAAGTGTTATGTGCAATATCGTATGTTTGCTTTTGAATGGGTATAGATGGGATGTTTATATGGGCATGAAATATTAACGTGAGTACGTGCTATGTGATAGAAGTAATGAGTAGATAAACAGTGTTATGCATGCACGAGAAACTGATTGCTATATGTACCTTATTAGGATGTGCTTGATTCCTGTTTATTAGAGTAACCAATCTAACCGAGCAAACCAAGGTGAGTTCACACACTCTTAAGGCTTGGGATTCCCAGTGGGTTGGGAATGGGATTAAATAGCTATGACGAAACTTGTACTTTCACCACTACTAGACTACTTACCACCTTCCTCGGATTGGGAAGGACACCAGCGCTAAACCTACGTATTCTTATACGTACCTCTGTCCTCGGATTGGGAAGGACGCCAGCGCTAAACCTACGTATTCTTATACGTACCTCTGTCCTCGGATTGGGAAGGACGCCACCGCTAAATCTACGTATTCTTATACGTACCTCTGTCCTCGGATTGGGAAGGGCACCTGCGCTAAACCTACGTATTCAATACGTACCTCTGTCCTCGGATTGGGAAGGGCACCTATATATATACATCTAGTCTAGTGGTCTACAACATGGGGTAGCCCCCACCGTTTATGGTTTGGAAAATAAGGAAAGTTGATTTAACCTGTAGTTGCAAACAAACTCATAGTTCTTGAAAAACTACTTTATAACGAACACCTACTGTGAACTCGCTCAACTTTGTTGTTGACTCGTTGTTACATGCCTTACAGGTCGTTAGATGCTTATAGAGCTTGCACGAGGAGGAGGTCGTTGTGGGATATGGATTGTTATATCCCGTTCTAAACATTTAAACTTTATGAACTTATTGAACTTATGTTTTGGTTCCACGTCTTATGGTCCCGCTGTTTAATTTAAACTTGGTTAACTTGTTTTGAAATGCCAATTATATTGCATGGTTGGTTTTTATCTATTTTAAATACATTTTTCAATATGATTGGTGGCTGGATCTTGGTCTTGTCACGCCTCCAAGCAGTGATACTCCGCATGTGGATTTTGGGGGTGTGACATTTGTAGGTGGCTAACACTTTATCCTCTGACCACCTTGACCCATAATCAGCCGCTTTCAGCTCTTCTTTCATTCTTTTCAGCCTTGGGGTCCTTTCTGGTACATTTTTCTTGTACTTGGCCCATACTGGAGGAGTTTGCTTTACCTTTTCTTTAAGCCTCTTTTGGATTCTGGCTATCTATTCTTGTAGTTCTCTGAAAGTCCATTCTTTGTATTGATGCTTATCTGCCCTGTACTTTTTGTATGCCATGATGTATTAAAGGTAGTCTTGCCTCACACTTTCATCATCCTTTTCAGACAACTTTTGGCAAAGATCTTTTGAGAACTGTTCTAAAGTCCTGACCTTGGTGAGCAGGTGTTGCAGATTTCACTGAATCTCTTTGTCAGACTTTCACTCTGTATCTCTTTTAGATATATCCTCTGCTTGTTGGGCTTTTATCTTGTTATACTCTTCTATGTTTCTTGGGAAAGGATAACCTTGAATGGAAGGAAGTTTCCTTTTTACAGGGTCATCTTCAGAGTAAAAAGATTTTATCTCCTCCCTAACTGCTGGAAGATCCAATGGGTATTGTACTCCCACTGGAACAATAGCAGTGTTTGGATTTAGAACTTGAGCTGAAGATAATGGAACAGGGTTTGGAATGGGGACAAGGGACAGTGGTTGTGTAGATGTTGAAGTTGGGGAAGTGTCATCTTCCAGTACAATGTTAGTTACCCTTCTCCTTTTGTGTTTTGAAGAAGTTGGTGGAGTATTTGTGGGTTTAGTTATGGTGATTGAAGTGGTAGGTGTCTGACTAACAGTTGTTGAAACAACTGGTGTTTCAACCCCTGATGTCACTACAATAGTTGATGTGTCAACTGTTGTCTTCTGCTTTTTGGCAGGTGGTTTTTGTGGTGGTAAGTTTGTTTTTGGTATGGTAGTGGATTGAGTGTGTGTTGTTGTAGTAGTGATGGCAGTTGTTAGGGTAACATCTGTTGAAACAAATGGAGTACCAAAAATTGTTGATACAACAGGTGTCTCAACATCTGTTGGTTTGGAGGTTTGATGAGATGAACTTTTGGGGGTTTGAGGAGTATGTTTGGTGGTTTTGGAAGGTGTGATTTTGGGTTGGCTTACTTTTCTGTTAGGTTGTCTTCTTTTTGTTTTAGAATTACCTTGCTCTTCCTTTTCTATCAGAACTTTCTTCTCCTGAGCAAACCTTTTAGACCCTTTTATTTCCATTGACTCTTTCATGTTTGCTTTTAGATCAGCAAAGGCATTTTGAGTCTCATCAACCTTTTTAGAACCATCTGGCCTTGGGATTTCCACAACCAGTTTAGACAATGAATCTGGTTTAATGTATAGACCATCTTCATATCCCTTCTTCTTTTTCTCCCCCTTTTTGGCATCATCAGGAGGATTTTTAACAAAGATGATTGAAGAAGGAGCAGTGCCAGTGGTTTGTAGTAAATGGGCCTTTGTTGGCTTGATATCTGCCTGTGTATCCCTGAACCTAGCTTCCATCAGATTTTTGATCTTTTGAATTTGAACTTCATGTTGTTGATCAGCATATTGTCTTTGTTGATGAAGCATGGGTTGAAATAAATTCCAGAGCTCAGCAGGAGATTGAGCAGATGTTGCAGCAGTGGGTGTTGCCTTTTGAGCTTGTAACAACTGTTGCAGCATGGTTTTGATTTCTGCAACAGATGTGTCAAATTTATCAACCCTCTTCGTCAATTCTCTGTATTTTAAACCATCACCAAAGTTAATAGGATCATCTGATTTCCCACTGGCAGTGGTTGTATCAGCAGTTGACTTAGGGAAAGTTTTCCAAAAGTCATCCACTTATGCCCCTTTTTCTTGGTACTGGGGTCTTCTTTCTTCAGCAGAGGTTACCATTCTAAGCTCACCAGTGAATATTGGATATACACCAGTGGATAGTATGGTTCCCAAAGAAGAAATTGCCTTCAAGGGAGTCTGACTTATGAAACTACTGTCCAAGTGTAAACCAGTGGGTTCAACACTTGTAGTAGTTGCTCCACTTAAACTACTGACAGTAATTACTTGTAACTCCTGCAGTGTAGCCTCCTCAACTATTGGTGGGTTAGCAGAGATAGAGACACCAGACTCAGTCATTTGTTGTGGCATATTCTCATTGATTGGTGATTTAGAAGAACTGATTTGTGTCTGGGCTATATCAACATCATCTAATAGACGTAGTATAGATGGTGGAATTTGTGAAGTGAGTATAGGGGTAGAAAGAGAATTTGCCCCCGGAGGAGCGCTGTGGATGATAGAATCAAGTGATTCCAGAGCATCATAATGTGGTGTCCCTGTGGATACAACCTGATCCTTGTGAGAGGATGCAGGAGGAGTTTTAGGCTCAGGTTGAGGTCTTTCTTCCAACTGCTATGAGGAAGTAGCAGCAGTGGTTATTGGTGACTTTTGTGTTGTCACAGGTATAACCCCTGGGACCTCATCTTCCAGAGTTACCTTTTTGGTGGGTTTGGGGGGCTTTTGGATATTTTTCTTTTTGGGATTTTTGGTGATTTTAAGTGTGGGTTTCACAATAGTGGTTGTGCTGCTGTGATCACCTTGAGCAGTGGGTTCAACAGCAGGAACCTGAGGAGCAGTTGTTGCTGCTAAATTCTGCTCAGGAGCCTCTGTTTGTGTTTTTGAAGGTTTTGACAACCTTGTAAATGTTTCAGATGATAGGCTGTTTATTTGAATAGGGTTTCCTTGGATAAGCACATGTGCATTATCCTTTGAAAATTTCTTTTGTAAGTAAAAACTTAGAAATCTTGGAAACAACAAAAATGATTTTTTATTAACATTTTTCACCATATCATTGAAAATTTCCTGGGAGTAGTTAAAATTTTCTTCAGACATGATAGCATAACCCAGATATGGAATTTTCAATGGTATTTCATTAAAAGCTGTTGTTTTATTAGACACACACATGAGGAGGGTATGGAAAAAAACCTCATCGAAGGAGGAAAACTGCCCTTTTGTAAAGTATCTTTTTTCATTTCCTCTTCATACCCTCTCTCAATGAAATCAGTTTGATACTCAGACTTTGGGAAGAGCTTTTACCTATAAGATCGTTGATTTCAAATACCTCTAAAATGGTTTGAGGTGTGATTTTAACTGGAACTCCCTTTATGGAAGAATTATTGGCTAAGGGATTTTTGTCCTTAGTTTCTAATTTTGCATTTTTCCAGAATTCTTGTTGGGTGTCCAGGAAGATGGCTTCATTGCAAGTCAACAAAGTTTTGTACTTTGAGGACGAAAGTGCATCAATTACAGAGTGAAAATCTGTGTTTTGGCTTGTTTTAGCAAGGGTACTCAGATAATTATGAGGGGTTTTCAATGGAAGAGCCATTATGAATCGAAGATGAGTACAAGCGAATGAAGAAGATGAGTGATTTAAGAGAATTTGATGATAACTGCTTTTGAAAGGAATTTTGGATTCGATTCGACAGTGAAAACCCCGTTTGGAGTTTTGATCAGGGTTTTATAAGTGGAAAAAGTGAATGTTGACGTGGCAGCGGTTACAAAAGATCTGACCGCTAAGTACTGTCCACGTGACAACCTCTGATGAATAATGGATGACAGTTGTTTAGGAAACCACTGATGGAGCAATATCAGTGGTATACAACGGTAAAAATGAGAACAGTGGCTGACTATAACTATCAGTGGATAGCCTATCAGTGGATTAAAACACTGTTTTACCAACATTGATTAACAATGAAAATGAGAAAACAGAAGTTGACTTTCAGCAGTGGACAACATTCAGCAGAACAGATGTTTGAACCAAAACAGTGGTTATGGCAGACTTTTAAGGATTAATGAAAATTTTCATTTTTAGCTATTTTTAAGGATGAAATTTTGATTTTCTGAAAACATTTTAATGCTTTTATTCATAGAAAAACAAGATTTTGCCTGTTATTCCATGTTTAGCATGCCAATTCTTGAGATCAAGCTTTCAAAGGTAGATGTGTCTAAAGCCTTTGTTAGCACATCTGCCAGCTGATCTTTGGTATGAACATGATGCAGAGAAATCAAACCTTTTTCATAGCAATCCTTCACAAAGTGATGTCTGGTGTCAATGTGTTTGGTGGTTGAATGGGAAACTGGATTTTTGATGATATTTTCTGCTGCCTGACTATCCAACATGAGTGGTGTCTTTAAGGCAGTGATACCAAATTCCAGCAATTGATTTTGAAGCCATAACAGTTGGGCTGTACAGCTTGCAGCAGCTATATATTCTGCCTCAGCAGTAGATGTTGAAACAGTTGCTTGCTTTTTGCTTTGCCAAGATACTAAGCAATCACCTAGAAATTGGCACCCTCCTGATGTGGACTTCCTTGTTGCATTGCACCTTGCAAAGTCACTATCTGTGAAACCTGAAAGGTTAATATTCCCATTAGCAGGATACCAGATACCAAGTGTGGGAGCACTTTTTATGTATCTGAGTATCCTTTTCACAGCTATTAGGTTAGACTTTCTAGGGGCTGATTGGGATCTTGCACAAACACATGTTGCAAACATGATGTCTGGTCTAGATGAAGTTAGGTACAATAAAGACCCAATCATGCTTCTATATAAATTTTGATCCACCAAATCATCCTTTTCATCAGTCATGACTAGCTTGGTGGTTGCCATGGGTGTACTATATGGTTTACAATCATTCATCTCAAATTTGTTTAATAGTTATTTAGTGTGACAACCCGAACTTTCAAGGTTAGTTACGTTTTAATCTTGTGATCTTAACTCCGTTAAACATAGACGCCTGTTAACTGGGTTTTTATAACTTATCGGAAACTGTTGGGCCACGTATATTTTGGGCTTTATAAGTATACCTTGCAAGCACTCACAACACTCACCATATCGGCCCAAGGCCCAAGTAATTCCTTGTGTGCTGGATTGTTCTTGTATGTCTTGATAATTCGGCCCAAAGAGTGTAGCCAAAGTAAACTAAATAAGCGGCCCACTTTAATTTAGTATTACTCCTTTTATAAAGCCATGTACGTATAAACATCTTGGTTAATCTTAAAAACTACAACAAACCCTACCCTTCCCTATCTTCTACGCACGGCAGTGGATACCCCCCTTCCATCGACGCAACATCTGAATAAAATCGGACTCGCGGTTAGTGCATGATTTATGTTATTAGATTTAATTTGTTGCTGAAACATGGAATTAATTATTGTAACATGAAACTGATTTTTTTGAAACATACTTGTTATTAGAGTATATATGTTTGATGTTTATGGATAGTTTGGATGTTAGTGCATGTTGAGGAGGTATAACCTTGAGTAAATAATGAATTGTTGTCACTATTAGAAGGTTGACGTATTATTTGTTTGAAATTGACTATGTGTTATCAAGTGAGAATCGGTAACGAGGATGAGTCCACAAAGTTTTGTTGCATGATTATTTGGTTCAGACTTGATAGTGGTTGTTTAATGTTACTCGATTAATTGATTATTTGTTGTAGAAGACGGATAATGTTGATAATCTTATGTTAGCAATTCATTCGACAGTAGGGTATTTTATTAGATGAATTGGATTGCTAGTTATATGAAAATAGGTTATAGTGATGGATAACAGTTAATGGTAATTAGGCCGGCTAATTAGTAAAAACTGGCTGGTTTATGTATATAGTGAGTGGGCCGATTTATTTGAATTAAGTAACATATACATACATCGGGCTTCACACATAATTGGGCCACATCTATGAACCGGGCGGCCGAGCAGCATGACAACGATAGGCTGGGCCAGTTGGGCCAGCCGGCTCCTCCAACATATGCTAGGTTTGGCGGTTCTTTGATTAGATATATTTTTGGGCCTGTTAGGAACTCGTAACCCACATACTCATTTTGTACACATCTGTATTTGGGCCGCATATCCTAGAGTAGTTCAGTTGGGCTTATTATAGCATTTGGGCCATGCATGTGGGTGGCTGTACATCAGGTGTGGGCTGCCATTTAGAAACACATGAATAATTTGGGGTCACACACACTTGTTGTACACTTGAATCGGGCTTTGAATTATTGTGAAACATACTTGCATGATAGAGGTTAAGAACTGTTAACATGGACTAATGGGCCGTGTAAATGAACAGTAGGTGAACCACACGTTTATTCTATGACTTTATGATGTATGTTAAAAGGTAGTGTAACATCTGTGCTTGTAATCATTATGAACAGTTCAATTATCAATAAAACAATGTTATTTGATCCCAATGTTTGTTTGGTTGTGTTTTACATTTTTCATGTTTTGACTTTTATTCAATTCCAAACTCTACATCACTTTCTGGAGATTTATACGCAAACTGGTGCGTAAACGTACTCAGTTTAATGCAACAAATACTCCGGAACATCAACATATACTTAACATACCTTAAATAACCTTTAAATAACTTAGAAATAAGTTTTGAAGGCTTTGGTATGGCAAAAACAAGTTAGTTCGCTTGCAGGGACTAAACTTGACAAACTGCGAAAGTATGACGATTCGTACTGGAACAGACATTCCGGAACATGACCATAAGTTAAACACACCTTAAATATCCTTTACATAGCTTAGAAATAGGCTTTGAGGGGTTCGGTGTGCTAAAATAAACTTTTGGGTCATTCAGGGACTAAAAGTGTCAAAAAGTGCACAAGTTTGCATTTTCGCGCGTAACTTACGTTCTGAATACATCCGGACATCCAAAAATTTTTGTAAGCACTAAAACATTTTATTTTAGTGTTCGCCACAAGAAAAATCCATTCGTCGCGTCATTTGGATCGTTTTTCGCACTTGTGCGCATTCCGACGTAATTAACCGAACATCGCGACCGTACGGCCAAACGAACCGACATCCGGGATATTTTTAGCACATTTTAAGTTCCCTATACTTTAAGTTCATTTTAGAGCTTTGAAATGGGGTTAACGGGCCTTAAACGTGTCGAAAATGACCTTATTGCATAACAGGGACTAAAATGGTAATTCTGCCAAACCTGTATGCCTACGATGCGCATGCACTTTTGCCCTACGATGCGTATGGGTTCTATCAGACCAGATTCAGTGCATTTAACAGCAGATTGCAGCTGTTTGATTATCAACCACACATTCTAAGTTGCTTAGTCAGATGATAAGGACCTTATTTAGCTACCATAACTTTGCAACAAGTGTACGAACAAGATTAAAGCACGGTTTCCATGAAACGATCTTAACGGTGGACCGAAAACTATATATACCCCATGCCCCCATTGCTCAAATCACTAGAATTTTGATTTGAGAAACTCTAAGTTGAAACTATTGTTTCATACCTGAGATTTTTGAATCGAAATTAGCATTCGGGGACCCTTCGTAAGTATTCTTTCGTTCTTTTATTGCTTTTCGAGTCTTTTAGAGTCTGAAAGTCAAACTTTGTTTGACTTTCTGCATTGACCAGTTTATGGTCAATGCGAAGTTCGCTTGAACTTCGCAACGTGATTGTAATCACGATGGTTATAGTCCCTTAGGACTATGCCTACTGATTACCACGTTGTCTAGGGTCGTAGGGTAAGCGATCTAATAAATCGCTTATACCTTCGAACCCGACCCAGTTTGGTCGATCATTAGGATCTGACCAAATACATTAGGTGACCATAGTATATAGGGAATAACCTTCCGAGGTTATACCTTATGGTCGCTTCGTTTAAGTAGTTGTATGATAGGTAGTTTATATGCCTTAGGTAAATTACCAGAATACCCTTTTCATGTATAATTGGTAATTAAGCATATGTAACCTAAACCTTTGTCACATAACTGATTATGTAACATGTTTAGGCATATAATACTTGTCATAGGGCTAGTTAGGCGGTCCGAACGCGTTTCACGCGCACGACGCGTTAAAGTAGCATAAGCTACCTAAACGGGTCGTAATGGGTCGAAAGCAATTATGTTAGGTTTCAATTAGTATGTAGGCTTTGTTAAACCATAATACACGAGTCTCCATACTCGTTTGGTTTACGAACCCTCATGCTACCCAATCTTCCGATTTAGGTCCGGTTTATTAACATAGTTACCTATATTAGGTGCCGTTTGATTCCGAGATCTCTATCATTGTTTGGTTGTCACTCCAGAACTACTGGATAATCTCAAGTGAGTACATAGACCCCTCTTTTACTGTTTTCCAAACTGTTTTGGGGTGGAACACATGTGCCTACTTGTTACTTTCAAGCTTTCCTGTTTTCACATCATATACCTGCTATGTTCGTTAGTACATTATAGTTCATGATTTCATTACATTTCATGCTAGGTGTGCCCATTGTGTGCATTACTTAGTACATCGTTTTACATTACATTTTATGCTAGGTGTGCCCATTGTGTGCATTACTTAGTACATCGTTTTACATTACATTTCATGCTAGGTGTGCCCATTGTGTGCATTACTTAGTACATCGTTTTACATTACATTTCACGCTACGTATGTTCATTTGATTACATACTTAGTGCATCGTTTTCACATGCTTACAATTTGGTATAACATTTGGTTTGTTTAACATGGAACAATACATTCATTAACATTGATCATGCCATTCGTTAGTAGGTAGTGGTACCATAGGAATTGACAACTCCCGTTCCGGACATCCTGGGTATGGGGATGAAAGGAATGACCGAATTCGATATACATAATTTAGATAAACCTTTAATTTGTTTAAGGGTTTATCGCCACAGTCTCAAGGCTTGGATGTATGCATTTTAACAATACCGCATAGATGTTTGTATCAGTATAGCATGCATTTGTTACACAAAACATAACTTTGATTTAAACTATGTTTTACTTCAATACCTTGTTTTTGTGCATTTTACATATGGTTTAGTTGATATATTTCACTTACCATACATGACATTTTGGTTACACATTACATGATTTACATTGAACATAAACATTTTGACATTGATATACACATTTGGTGGTTTACATTGGACATAGACATTTTGATATGGTTTACATAATAACACTTGACAATTGATTTGTACATGAACAAGTTACATCGGTGGTTGTTTGGGTAAGTGATTTGAGTAACAATGCATGTGTAATATGATACAAACATGGTGGATACGCCGCTGGTACTTCCTATATATAAGTGTTTGTATAATATTACATATCGTAACGTTATTTAAATCATTTCAGTATAGACATATTATATTTTATACAAATAACATACTTTTCATAAGACATTGTTTTACAAAACAGTTTATCATATACAACTCATTTTACATGGTTATTCATTTAACCTTACATTATTTACCAATATCATCGGATCTTATCATTTTTCAAATGATTTACAAGACAAAGCAAAGTACGGGGTTCATGACTAAACATTTTCTTAAACATAAGTCATGAACCTTATTTTCATAAACCTATGTATCTCACAGGCATTTTTATGCTGACGTACCTATTTTCACATGTGTTTTCAGGAGCTTTTCCGTAGGATGTTGATCATGATTCTAGGGCGGACCTGTGCCATAGAGACTAAAAATGGAGATAGACTTGTTTAATTATGTTATAAACTCTTTTGTTTACTGTTCAAGACAATGTAACACTCTTGTTTAATAAATAAAATACAACTTTGAATGCCACGGTTATGAAACAATTAATTCTGTTACAACACTCCCCGATGTTTCCGCCACGTTTTGTATGTTATACGTGGTCGGGGTGTGACAGAAGAGTTGGTATCAGAGCCAATGGTTATAGGGAATTAGGTTATTAGTAATGCTTTGACCTAGACTATAACCTTTCTAGGACCCTAACACAAGTTATCTTGTGTTTAGATCTTAAAACATGTACATCACCTATCCTTAGGTGATTATCAAAACAAGAACCAAATTTTCCGAAACGATTTTTGAAAAACAATCTTCTGTTTTTGAATGATTTATTACAAGGTTTTGAACCCTCTATTGTAAGGTTTTGAACCCTCTGTTATATGGTTTTGAACCCTTTTCAGTTTGGTTTTTGGCCTTGTGCCTTCAAATTTTCAAAAATCTCGTCAAGGTTTTGAGTTTTAAATAATGTGAACATGTGCAAACTGGAAGGGTGAATGCCTGTATTCTGGGTTTTCTGTCTAGGCAAGCACTTCGTATATATCTCATCAGACGCGAGACCAGTTGTGCTTACCTGGGAATTCTTGGGATGAGTGTCCACTTATAGGCGAGCATGTCTTCATTATACATTATTTTTGACCCATTTACTTTGATTAGTCACTGTGATTCGTTTGTTTGCTTGGTAATGCGGACGAATGATCACCATCCTTGCTTTTGTTGATTTTGTTTCATCTCATTCTCTTCATCCAATCATCTCACTCGTTTCCTTTCATGTTTTCCTCTTTTAGATAGCAACTGCCGAACTGGCAGAAATCATTGCGCAGCAGATGGCTGCTCAATTTCCAAATCTCTTTGCTCAATGGAACCAGGCCAACAACAACAACAATGTTCCATGCAAATACAAGGATTTTAACCAGGCTAAACCACTCAAGTTTAGTGGTTCTGAAGGAGCAACTGGGCTTCTTCAGTGGTTCGAGAGCATTAAGAATACTTTTCACCACGTGCAGTGCCCGGATAATCGCAAGGTCGAGTTTTCTTCAAGTGTGATTCAGAAGAGGGCTCTTACATGGTGGAATGGGGTAATGAGAGACCGAGGTGCAGAAGTTGCTCTCGCACAGACATGGGCTGAACTTAGAGCCCTTATGATGAGGGAATTCTGTCCTCGTCATGAGCAGCGAGCGTTGGAGAAAGAGTTTGATGTTTTGAAGCAGGATAGTGGTGAGCATCGGGCGTATACTGATAGGTTTGAGGAGTTGAGTCTGCTTTGCCCGACTATGGTTACCCCACTCGACAAGGCTATCGAAAGATACATCGACGGCCTACCTGACTCGGTACAAGACATTCTTACTGGTAGTGAACCTACCACACTTCGTCAGGCGATCGAGTTATCGGCAACATTGACTGAGTCGCAGATTAGGAAGAATAAGCTACACAGGAAGGGTGACAAGGGCAAGAAACAGTCGGCTGACAAGGAAGATAGCAAGAAAGGTCAAAACAGGAATGGAAAGGACTCTGGTTCTTCGAAGAGGTCAAGGAAGCGTAAGGCTTCCCAAAATTTTGCTGCCACTGCCCAAGCTAATCAGGCAGCTCTCAACCAACCCGCACAGCCTCCAGCGAAGAAACCCTATTCAGGGAATGCACCTTTGTGCAATAGATGCAACAGTCACCATCAGCCGCAACATCAGTGCCGTTTCTGTACTAGCTGTGGGAAGTCAGGTCATCTTGCCGATGTTTGTCGGTTTGCTCAGAATCGCGCAGTTCAGAACCCGGCACAACAAGTTGCTCAGCCTCCTGCTCAGCAACAGGGTCAAGCTGCACGACCACAATACCCACCTGGTGCTTGTTATAACTGTGGGGATCTGACCCACTACAGAAACCGATGCCCAAGGCTAGCCAACCAGAATCAGGTTCAGGCTCCGGCTCGAGGCCGAGCCTTTAACATGAATGCCCAAGAGGCACAGGCTGACGATAATGTGGTGAACGGTACGTTCTTTATTAATAATCAGCCTGCATCTGTTCTTTTTTATTCGGGTGCCGACAAGAGTTTTGTGTCATTGTCTTTTGAGCCGATGCTTCCCGTGTCTAGAACAAAACTAGGCAAATCTTTGACAGTAGAAGTTGCTAGTGGTGAACCCATTATTCTTGATTCTGTTCTTCACAACTGCCAGCTGAACCTTAACGACCATCTTTTTCCTATCGACCTCACGCCTATGCAACTTGGAAGCTTCGACGTCATTGTGGGTATGGATTGGTTATCCAAGCATCACACAGAGGTAGTTTGTTTCGAGAAGATCGTTCGTGTGCCACTTTCAACAGGAGAGATCCTACAGGTTCAAGGGGAGAAATCGTCTGGTGGCCTCAAGCTCATGTCTTGTTTTAAAGCTCGGAAGTATCTGCGGAAGAACTATGTGGCTTTCTTAGCACAAGTTACAGAAGATAAAGGCAAGGGAAAGACTATTTCAGATATTCCTGTCGTTCGGGATTATTCTGAAGTATTCCCTGAAGATTTACCTGGTCTACCTCCAGCACGCCAAGTCGAGTTCCGCATTGATCTCATACCTGGTGCAAATCCCGTTGCCAGAACTCCATATCGTCTTGCACCGTCTGAGATGCAAGAGTTATCTAAGCAGCTTCAGGAGCTCTCTGACAAAGGTTTTATCCGTCCTAGCTTTTCACCTTGGGGTGCTCCCATTCTTTTTGTCAAAAAGAAGGATGGATCTTTTAGGATGTGTATCGATTATCGTGAACTTAACAAGCTTACCATCAAGAATCGATATCCCCTACCTCGCATTGATGATCTCTTTGATCAGCTACAGGGCGCTTCTTATTTTTCTAAGATTGATCTACGTTCTGGGTATCATCAACTTCGGGTGCATGAAGAAGATATTCCCAAGACAGCATTCCGTACTCGTTATGGGCATTATGAGTTCACAGTCATGCCATTCGGTGTGACTAATGCTCCTGCTGTTTTCATGGACTTAATGAATAGGGTCTGCAAACCTTATTTGGATCAGTTCGTCATTGTTTTTATTGACGACATCTTGATTTACTCTAAAACGCGAGCTGATCACGAGCAACATCTTCGTCTTACTCTGGAACTCCTAAAGAAAGAGCAACTTTTCGCCAAATTCTCCAAGTGAGAATTTTGGCTTAAAGAAGTTCAATTTTTAGGACATATAATCAACGAACGAGGTATTCATGTAGATGCCTCCAAGATCAGTGCGATTAAGGATTGGGATACGCCTACTACTCCTACTGAAGTATGTTCTTTTCTTGGTCTAGCGGGTTATTACCGGCGCTTCATTGAGAATTTCTCAAAGATTGCAGTTCCTCTAACTGCTCTAACTCAGAAGAACAAGCCCTTTGACTAGGGATTCAAACAAGAGGAAGCTTTTCAACACTTGAAGCGGAAGCTTTGCAACGCGCCTGTTCTATCATTGCCTGAGGGTGATGATGATTTTGTCGTGTATTGTGATGCATCGAAGTTGGGTCTTGGTTGTGTTCTGATGCAAAGGAACAAAGTCATAGCATATGCATCAAGGCAGTTGAAGATACATGAGAAGAACTACACCACTCATGATCTTGAGTTGGGTGCAGTTGTTTTCGCTCTAAAGATCTGGAGACACTATTTGTACGGTACAAAATGTGTGGTTTTCACTGACCACAAAAGTCTTCAGCATATCTTCAACCAGAAAGAACTCAACATGAGGCAACGACGTTGGGTTGAGCTTCTAAACGACTATGACTGCGAAATTCGCTACCATCCTGGTAAGGCGAATGTCGTGGCCGATGCATTGAGTCGTAAGGAACGTACTAAGCTTCATTGTGTACGTGTTCAGTCAGTTATTCAAGCTCGATCCGATATCCAAGCGCGCATTTCTCAGGTTCAACAATCTTTTGTTTCACAAGGTTTGATGGATAAGGAATTTCCCTATCACATAACACCTGCTCTGGAACTGAAGGACAATGGATCGTACTACTTCATGGACCGTTTGTGGGTCCCAAGCCAGGATGATCTTCGTACCTTGCTTATGGATGAAGCCCATAAGTCTCGTTATTCTATTCATCCAGGCTCAGATAAGATGTATAAGGATCTTCGTATTCACTATTGGTGGCCTGGTATGAAGAAAGACATTGCCTTATACGTGTCAAAATGCCTTACTTGTCTTAAGGTTAAGGCTGAACATCAACGTCCTTCTGGTTTATTGGTGCAACTAGAGATCCCAGTTTGGAAATGGGAAAACATTACTATGGATCTCGTTACCAAACTTCCACGCACAAAGAAAGGTCATGATGCCATCTGGGTAGTTGTTGATCGTCTTACAAAGTCAGCTCATTTCTTGCCAATCCGCGAGGATTTTCCTGCTAACAGACTTGCTCAAATCTATGTGGATGAAATTGTGGCTCGACATGGTGTTCCTTTGAACATCATTTCTGACAGAGATGCTCGTTTCACTTCTCATTTTTGGAGAACCATGCAATCTGCTATGGGGACCCAACTTAATCTGAGCACAACTTATCATCCACAAACGGATGGTCAATCTGAAAGAACAATCCAGACTCTGGAGGATATGCTAAGAGCTTGTGTGATCGATTTTGGTGGTAGTTGGGATTCACATCTTAAGTTGATTGAATTCTCCTACAACAACAGTTATCACACCAGCATCTAAATGGCTCCTTTCGAGGCTCTCTATGGTCGAAAATGTCGTTCACCAGTCTGCTGGAATGAGATCGGCGAGGCTCAACTTACTGGACCTGCCCTCATTTTAGAGACAACTGACAAGGTCAAGAAAGTTCATGATAACCTTCAGACAGCTATGAGCCGTCAAAAGAGTTACGCGGATCCAAAACGCAAACCCTTGGAATTTCAAGTCGGTGATCGAGTATTACTTAAGGTCTCACCTTGGAAAGGTGTGATCAGATTTGGAAAGAAAGGAAAACTTGCACCTAGATACGTTGGACCATTCAAGATCGTCGAAAGAATCGGAAAGGTAGCCTACAGACTTGAGTTACCTCCTGAACTTGGAAATGTTCATCCAACTTTTCACGTGTCCAATCTCAAGAGGTGTTTAGCTGATGAGAACCTCCACATACCACTTGACGAAATTCGTGTTAGTAAAACACTGAAATTTGTTGAGAAACCTGTGGAAATCATGGAATGTGAAGTCAAATGGCTTAAACGCAAGCGCATTCCTTTGGTCAAAGTTCGCTGGGAAGCTAAACGTGGACCTGAGTTTACTTGGGAACGCGAAGATCAAATGAAGGCGAAATATCCGCATCTTTTCCCACGAGTTTCCTCTAAATAAATTTCGGGACGAAATTTCCACAAGTAGGGGAGACTGTAACATCTGTGCTTGTAATCATTATGAACAGTTCAATTATCAATAAAACAATGTTATTTGATCCCAATGTTTGTTTGGTTGTGTTTTACATTTTTCATGTTTTGACTTTTATTCAATTCCAAACTCTACATCACTTTCTGGAGATTTATACGCAAACTGGTGCGTAAACGTACTCAGTTTAATGCAACAAATACTCCGGAACATCAACATATACTTAACATACCTTAAATAACCTTTAAATAACTTAGAAATAAGTTTTGAAGGCTTTGGTATGGCAAAAACAAGTTAGTTCGCTTGCAGGGACTAAACTTGACAAACTGCGAAAGTATGACGATTCGTACTGGAACAGACATTCCGGAACATGACCATAAGTTAAACACACCTTAAATATCCTTTACATAGCTTAGAAATAGGCTTTGAGGGGTTCGGTGTGCTAAAATAAACTTTTGGGTCATTCAGGGACTAAAAGTGTCAAAAAGTGCACAAGTTTGCATTTTCACGCGTAACTTACGTTCTGAATACATCCGGACATCCAAAAATTTATGTAAGCACTAAAACATTTTATTTTAGTGTTCGCCACAAGAAAAATCCATTCGTCGCGTCATTTGGATCGTTTTTCGCACTTGTGCGCATTCCGTCGTAATTAACCGAACATCGCAACCGTACGGCCAAACGAACCGACATCCGGGATATTTTTTAGCACATTTTAAGTTCCCTATACTTTAAGTTCATTTTAGAGCTTTGAAATGGGGTTAACGGGCCTTAAACGTGTCGAAAATGACCTTATTGCATAACAGGGACTAAAATGGTAATTCTGCCAAACCTGTATGCCTACGATGCGCATGCACTTTTGCCCTACGATGCGTATGGGTTCTATCAGACCAGATTCAGTGCATTTAACAGCAGATTGCAGCTGTTTGATTATCAACCACACATTCTAAGTTGCTTAGTCAGATGATAAGGACCTTATTTAGCTACCATAACTTTGCAACAAGTGTACAAACAAGATTAAAGCACGGTTTCCATGAAACGATCTTAACGGTGGACCGAAAACTATATATACCCCATGCCCCCATTGCTCAAATCACTAGAATTTTGATTTGAGAAACTCTAAGTTGAAACTATTGTTTCATACCTGAGATTTTTGAATCGAAATTAGCATTCGGGGACCCTTCGTAAGTATTCTTTCGTTCTTTTATTGCTTTTCGAGTCTTTTAGAGTCTGAAAGTCAAACTTTGTTTGACTTTCTGCATTGACCAGTTTATGGTCAATGCGAAGTTCGCTTGAACTTCGCAACGTGATTGTAATCACGATGGTTATAGTCCCTTAGGACTATGCCTACTGATTACCACGTTGTCTAGGGTCGTAGGGTAAGCGATCTAATAAATCGCTTATACCTTCGAACCCGACCCAGTTTGGTCGATCATTAGGATCTGACCAAATACATTAGGTGACCATAGTATATAGGGAATAACCTTCCGAGGTTATACCTTATGGTCGCTTCGTTTAAGTAGTTGTATGATAGGTAGTTTATATGCCTTAGGTAAATTACCAGAATACCCTTTTCATGTATAATTGGTAATTAAGCATATGTAACCTAAACCTTTGTCACATAACTGATTATGTAACATGTTTAGGCATATAATACTTGTCATAGGGCTAGTTAGGCGGTCCGAACGCGTTTCACGCGCACGACGCGTTAAAGTAGCATAAGCTACCTAAACGGGTCGTAATGGGTCGAAAGCAATTATGTTAGGTTTCAATTAGTATGTAGGCTTTGTTAAACCATAATACACGAGTCTCCATACTCGTTTGGTTTACGAACCCTCATGCTACCCAATCTTCCGATTTAGGTCCGGTTTATTAACATAGTTACCTATATTAGGTGCCGTTTGATTCCGAGATCTCTATCATTGTTTGGTTGTCACTCCAGAACTACTGGATAATCTCAAGTGAGTACATAGACCCCTCTTTTACTGTTTTCCAAACTGTTTTGGGGTGGAACACATGTGCCTACTTGTTACTTTCAAGCTTTCCTGTTTTCACATCATATACCTGCTATGTTCGTTAGTACATTATAGTTCATGATTTCATTACATTTCATGCTAGGTGTGCCCATTGTGTGCATTACTTAGTACATCGTTTTACATTACATTTTATGCTAGGTGTGCCCATTGTGTGCATTACTTAGTACATCGTTTTACATTACATTTCATGCTAGGTGTGCCCATTGTGTGCATTACTTAGTACATCGTTTTACATTACATTTCACGCTACGTATGTTCATTTGATTACATACTTAGTGCATCGTTTTCACATGCTTACAATTTGGTATAACATTTGGTTTGTTTAACATGGAACAATACATTCATTAACATTGATCATGCCATTCGTTAGTAGGTAGTGGTACCATAGGAATTGACAACTCCCGTTCCGGACATCCTGGGTATGGGGATGAAAGGAATGACCGAATTCGATATACATAATTTAGATAAACCTTTAATTTGTTTAAGGGTTTATCGCCACAGTCTCAAGGCTTGGATGTATGCATTTTAACAATACCGCATAGATGTTTGTATCAGTATAGCATGCATTTGTTACACAAAACATAACTTTGATTTAAACTATGTTTTACTTCAATACCTTGTTTTTGTGCATTTTACATATGGTTTAGTTGATATATTTCACTTACCATACATGACATTTTGGTTACACATTACATGATTTACATTGAACATAAACATTTTGACATTGATATACACATTTGGTGGTTTACATTGGACATAGACATTTTGATATGGTTTACATAATAACACTTGACAATTGATTTGTACATGAACAAGTTACATCGGTGGTTGTTTGGGTAAGTGATTTGAGTAACAATGCATGTGTAATATGATACAAACATGGTGGATACGCCGCTGGTACTTCCTATATATAAGTGTTTGTATAATATTACATATCGTAACGTTATTTAAATCATTTCAGTATAGACATATTATATTTTATACAAATAACATACTTTTCATAAGACATTGTTTTACAAAACAGTTTATCATATACAACTCATTTTACATGGTTATTCATTTAACCTTACATTATTTACCAATATCATCGGATCTTATCATTTTTCAAATGATTTACAAGACAAAGCAAAGTACGGGGTTCATGACTAAACATTTTCTTAAACATAAGTCATGAACCTTATTTTCATAAACCTATGTATCTCACAGGCATTTTTATGCTGACGTACCTATTTTCACATGTGTTTTCAGGAGCTTTTCCGTAGGATGTTGATCATGATTCTAGGGCGGACCTGTGCCTTAGAGACTAAAAATGGAGATAGACTTGTTTAATTATGTTATAAACTCTTTTGTTTACTGTTCAAGACAATGTAACACTCTTGTTTAATAAATAAAATACAACTTTGAATGCCATGGTTATGAAACAATTAATTCTGTTACAACACTCCCCGATGTTTCCGCCACGTTTTGTATGTTATACGTGGTCGGGGTGTGACAGATAGGATTTGCATGAATGAATGTGACAACTAGCATGGCAATACGTGGTGTTATTTGCATAGTACATATAAAGGATGTATGATTTGGAACTACAAAACTGATGGATAATGATAACCATTCTAGGGTTGGTTGGTCAACGGTAAACACGTAACTAATCTTACCAAGCAAACCAAAGGTGAGTTCACACTTTCTACAAGTCATGGGATTCCCGGTGGTTTGGGAATGGGTTAAGAAACTAAAACGGAATTCTACATATCCTCCTTGGGTAGGATATGTACGGCCATCCTCCTTGGGTTGGATGCCACTATAAATCATGCGTATTCTCCTTGGGTAGAATACGTACGTTCGTCCTCCTTGGGTAGGACAACAACCGCCGAGGCCGACAACTTACTAGACAAAACTCTATCATGAAGTCCCTCACTTTACATCGACTTAATCGCCGAGGCCGATGGCAAGCGGGTCATTAGTTAATAGCGCTATTAGGTTTGACAAACCTCACGCCATGTCGTTCGAACGAGCGTGTACTAATGGACTATGGCAAACTGTCAGTGATGATAGACACTGATGTAGGGCACAACTTATTTTCGTTAGTAGTCGATATGGTACGGTCTAGTGGTTCACATGGGGAAGCCCCCCACTGGTTATGGTTATGGTTTGGGAAACAAAAGGCTACCGGTTAACTCGTGGTTTACGAAACAATTTATGATTTCAAAACAAACTGGTAAAACTAAACAACCAACTGTGAACTCGCTCAACTTTGTTGTTGACTCGTTGTTACATGGCTTGCAGGACTTTAGGTATATATCAATGGAACTTGCTGTCTGAGAAGCTGGAGTGGTCATGGGTCGAGATACATGGAAACACAATACAAGACTAATGGCTTTTTACATGTGGTTAATAAACACTTAACGAATGATTTATGCTTCCGCTGTAAACTGTAAATTATTGTAACGTTGTAACATTTACAGTTAATAAATGAAAGTTTTATTTACATATACCTATGAGTTCAATGTGATTGATGGCTAAGATCCTGGTACGTCACACGCCCTGCGGTGTTTACGAGAGTGGTATTTTGTGGGTGTGACAGATTGGTTTCAGAGCCATTGGTTATAGTGAATTTGGTTTTAAAAAGGGGAAAATGTTTTTGTAAAACCAGACTATAACCGAATAGTTCTAAAGACGTGAATACGACCATGACACTCAGCTCCAGATTGCAAGGTTCGTCTCTCGTATACTCATTGTACTGCATAACTAGTGAACACCTACATATGATATTGCATGTGATTGCACGTTTAGCACAACAGTATGAATTCATGTACACTCGCATGTGTTATGTGACTGATAGGGTGGTATTTCCCTAAACCTTCATGACTTATGCTTCGTGATACTCTTTGTTGCTACTCGAGTTTGAGGAACTATTTGACATGAGTTAAGAGGAGCTGAGATGAGCATGCTAATCACAATATTATTGTGGGTGCACACATAATAATAATGTGGGGTGCATGTGAGTCCCAGTGAGGCTTAACGAGTGGAAAAAGGGTTCCGTCCTGTTATTTGATCAATATGAAACATAACAAACCTATAGGGGTCATAGCAGTAATTATCCCCTACTCAAACTCAATGTGAACTTTTCATTTATCTTTGGATCCTTTCGAAACTCGTTGCTATCGAGTGTTACCTGAACACCCATCTGAACTCAGCGAACCGTGTAGAATGTTAGTTGCTTATACGAACGTCCATGTGTTGGCGGTCGCAGCATCGAATGATTGATTGATATCTTTCTCACCTTTCTTCGCTTGCTGGAACTTAACGTATTGACGCCTCAGATTCTGAAGTGCGATCACTTCTGCAACACTCCCGCAACATACTGAGTATTACTCAAACCACTTGCAACATCGATGGACAGGAAGATGAGCGTAGCACTTTACCGACCTCGGTACTTTGACGACCCTGATTACCGGCAAATAGCACCAGCGAATTGGCTTCAATAGAATCCTTAACCCTTGTCAGCGACCCATGGGAGTCAACTCTTACGAATCAATCGAGGCATAAGTAATGATAATTGACCAAAGTGTGGCATGGTAACTGCCAGCACAGAGAGTAGCGATTCAGGATGTGGCTCAGGATGTGAAAAGATGGACTATGATGGTGAAGAATCGTAGGGCTTCATTTCGAGCAACGACATTGGGGGCAGCTGTCACAGCGAAAACAAGGTACCTGTAACCCTAGCTTTCAGTAAGGAAATAAAGGTGCCTACAACATGGATTGGCCGTAGTTAAGTTAAGAGGTCAACGATCAAAGGAAACAACGACAGTACTTGGAATCCTAGTAATGAAAACAACAACACCAGAAATAATGCTCTTGGAAGGTGTTAAGATCGGAGACTCTCATGATTGTGTTTGTTTGCATAATTTGAACAATGAATAAATATGAAACAATGTAAAGTGCAGCGGAAATGAGAACAAACTTTGTAAACACAATCAAAGGAGAAAATAGTTTGATAAACATTTGCTTCTCATAGAGTCAAAAGATTACAAATCAAAGCAAAAGATTACAGTAAAAGCTTACAAACTAAGCTCCCCCTCAGCCTGATACCCCAAGGTTGGATTGCACAAGATGAAAGGATTGAATTGAGGAGAAGAACTCACTCAAGACGAATCAAATGTAACAGTACAGAGTACTGCTCCATTTATAGACAAACCAAACCACTGAGGCATCTCAGCTGACGTCACCATGAAAGTGACATCTAACAAACTAACAAACTCTATCTACTGTTCTATAACTACTGATCATACAGACATTGATTATATTCTAAACACTAATATATAAACACTGACTCTTCATTCCACTGTCGTAATCAACCACTGTTGTATGAGCAACAGTGCTTTCTTAAAAGGGTGATCAGGCCTTGAATGAGCAGTGCTTTAACTCTTCAGCAGTACTTGGAATCCAGCAGTAGATTGAGCTTCAGCCTTTAAACTTCATCAGTGCTTTGGTTTCACAGTGGTTTATAGGATCAGCAGTTGTTGATAAGGGCAGTACTTGGAGTATGTCAGATGTTTGATTCACTGTCAAGGGGAAAGCTTAAAGTAAACAGTTGATTATTGTGAATCCACTGTTGTGACCTGGTTTTGGCTTTCATTATCTGTTCCTCTGGTAGGGTTCAATCCCAACAATCTCCCCCTGGAACAGATAATGCCAAAACCATTCATTATTCTGGATCTTTATTCCTCATCAGTAGTTCCCTTGTAAGTTTTTTAAATTCTTCTTCAAATTATTTGGAACTGGTGTCATCCTCATCCCTGCACAGTGAAAGTTCAAGGAGTTCCTGCAAATCTTCAACACTAAGGCCTAGTGCTTCTTTCCTTGATATGTACTTCACTTCGCCATTGGATCTGACCAGGGTCAATACGTGGGTCTTTTGATCAGACATCCACTTTAGTACTTTCGAACCCAATGGGTTTCTTGGGAGAGATTTATTTGCTGATGAGTTGGGAGATGTTGGCCTTGTGAAGACTTGCAGACTTTCAGACATTCTTTTGAAGGCCATTTCAATAACATTGTTTGCTGCAGCTATGTCTTCTGCAGTTTCTTTTTCTATCTGCTCCTGTCTCTTTTGTTGATCTGGCCCAATGTCTGAAACTTCTGAAGTAGATGGTGATGCAGGTTTAGTTAACGCCTTCTTAAAAAGGTTTCGAAGTTTTTCCGAGTTCTCTTCTTTTAGACCCATTTTCATGATGGTTTCTGTGAAGTACTCAACTTCCTTTTCCTGTACCTCTTTACTGGTCAGCTGTTCTCCTTCTTCTTGGTTTGTCACAAGAGTAGAATTTTTAGTTAACAGGAACAGTGCTTTGAGGTTTTCTATCTGCTGTTCAAGCTTCATCATTTGTTCATGCTTCTTTGAAGTGCCTGAAACAGTTATCTTCCTTTTCTTCAGCCTTTCATAGGCTTCATCAGTTTGCTGCTTTGACCATTTTGATATGGCATTTGCAGTGTCCACTTTTGCATCCACCAACTCCTGTTTCTTTCTTTTATACTCAGCTGTTAGGTCAGAGATGAGCTTTTTGTATTTACTCCAATTTGGAGCATTTTTCTTCTTTCTAGGATCATTCTTGATTCTATCAATCCTATCAGCTTCATGCTTTAAAGCCACTATTGGCCATTCTTCAAATTGGTTTTCTTCAGCAGGATAAAATTTTTCTTGCATTATGTATGCAAGAAGTTTTCCTCTCATCTCTTTTCGTTGTTCTGCCTTTTCTTTGCTCAGCTCTTGTTCAAAATCTTTTATTTGTTTGACTTTTGTGAGCAGAAAATCCAATGTTTCAGCAATGGCTTCATCACCTTGACCTTTACATTCAACCTTGGCTCTTATCTTAGCCTGTCTTACTTTGAGCTCAAGATATTCATCCATGTCTTCTGGAACCATGAAGCCAACGAGTGAAGAAAATCTTCTGTTTGAAGGATCATCATCAGTGTAGAATTGCCTCATCTCATTTTTTATAGCTTCCAGTTCTAACGGATATCTTGCAGCAGTGGGATCATATTGGTCCTCATCTGGCTGAGTAAGTTTTCTTTTTCTGGTGTAAAGCTTTGCTGGTTGAGATGTGAGACTGGTGGAAACAGTGGAAGATGACTGACTAACAGCTGTTGAAACAACTGGTGTCTCAACATCTGTTGTCATTACAACTACTTATGTGTCAGTAGATGTCTTCTTCTTTTGAGCAGGGGTTGAAGTGGTTTTTGATGGTGGTGATGGTGGTGGTGACTCATCATCAGGAATGAAAACCCTTCTCCTTTTTATTGTAGGAGAGGCTGATGATGTCGTTGGTGGATCAGTGGTTTGACTGATGGAAAGTGTCTGACCAACAGTCGTTGAAACAACTGGTGTCTCAACCACTGTTGTCATTACAGCAGATGTTGTAACATCTACTGTCTTCTGCTTTATGGCAGGAGGCAGTGGTGGTGATATGATTGTAAATGATGATGGTGGTAGAACAGTGGTGTGTGTTGAAGTTGTGTGTGTTGATGAAATGGCAGCTGTTTGGCTACTGACAGCAGTCTTTGTAACTACTGATGTATCAGCTGTTTGAATGGAAGTTTTGGATTTTGTGGTTTGAGGTGGTTTAGATGGTTGTTTTTCTTGTTCTGGTTCAATATACAGCCCATCTTCTATTCCTTTCTTTCTCAACTTGATTTTCTCCCCCTTTTTGGCATTATCTGCAAGAGGTTTATCCATGAAGAGGATAGTAGAGGGAACTTTTCCACCATGGGCAGTCTTTTGTATGCTGGCCTTTATAGCCTTGATATCTGCTTGGGTATCCTTGAATCTTGATTCCACCATGTTTGACAGCATTTGTACATGTATAGCATGCTGCTGATCAGCCATTTGTTTTTGTTTTTCCAACATGGGTTGAAAGATATTCCAGAGCTCATTTGCAGCAATTGCTTGTGGTGGAGCAGATGCTTGAGTTGGAACAGATGCGTGTGGTGGGGCAGCAGTGGATTGTGCTTTTTGAGCTTTTAAAATCTCTTGCACCATCTCCTTTATTTCAGCAACTGAGGTTTCCAGTTTTTCAACTCTTCCCGTCAATTCCTGGTATTTTGAATCATCACCCACTTTAATGGGATCATCTGAATCCCCACCTGAAGTGGTTATATCAATGTTTGACTTAGGAACTGAGTCCCAAAAATCACCCATTGATGCCCCTTGTTCTTGGTACTGGGGACTTCTTTCTTCAGCACTTGATAAACCTTTGATGGTACCAGTAGTTAGAACCAACTCACTGGTGGTTACCGATGGTACTATGGAAGAAATTGCCTTCAAGGGAGTCTTACTTATGAAACAACTGTCCAACTAAAGATCTGTTGATCCATCAGTTGTAGTTGCTGCTCCACTTGAACTACCACCGAGAGTTACTTGTAACTCAGGGGGTGTAACCTCCTCGGTTGTTGCTGGGATAGCAGAGGTATAAGCATCAGACCCAGTCACTTGTGGGGGTATACTCTCAGTGACAGGTGATAGAGAGGAACTGGTTTGTGTCTGAGCTATAACAACTGCATGCAACAAAGGTAGCATGGATTGTGGTAATATCATTGGTGAGGGTATGGGAGTTGAAAGAGACATGTCCTTGGGATCAGGACTGAGGAAGATAGATCCGATTGAATCCAGAGCTTCATATTGTGGGGTCCCTGTGCTTACAACCTGATCCTTTTGTGAGGATGCAAGAGGAGTTTTAGGCAAAGGTGGAGATCTTTCTACCAACTGCTGTGAGGAAGTAGCAGCAGTGGTTTGTGGTGACATTTGTGTTGTCACAGGCAGTTGCTCTGGGATCTCATCTTCCAGAGTTGCCTTTTTCTTGGGTTTGGTGGGCTTTTTGTATGATTTTCTTTTGGTCTTTTTGGTAATGTCAGGTGTGGGTTTCAAAGCAGTGGTAGTGCTGCTATGATCACCTGGAGTAGTGGGCTCAACAGCAGATGTCTGAGGGGCAGTGGTAACTGCTGAAGTCTGCTCAGACACCTCTGCTTTTTTTTTATTGGTGCCATCATTCTGGAAAATGTTTCTTTTGTTAAGCCTTTTATTTGAAAATAGGCACCTTGTTTAAGCAAATTTTCATTTTATTTTTCAAATTTTTGTTTGAAATAATAGCTCAGAAATCTTGGAAAAGGTAAAAATGATTTGCTATCAACGTTTTTACCAAGTCATTGAAGATCTCCTGGGAGTAGTTGTAATCTTTATTGTTTAAAATAGCATAGCCCAGGCATTGAATCTTCAATGGTATTTCATTAAACGCTGTTGTTTTATTTGAAACACAACTTAAAAGTGTGTGAAATAAAAATCTGGATGCAGATGGGAAATAACCTTTTTGTAAGGTATCTACCTTTGATTGTTCTGCATATCCCCTTTTCAGAAAAATCAGCTTTTAACTCGTTTTTGTCAAAGGAAGTTTTACCATTTTGATCATCGAGTTTGAAGACTTCTGAGATTGTTTGCGGAGTGATTTGAATCACTTTACCCTGTATCGAGGAGTTAATGGCTATGACTTTATCGTCTTGTTTTTCAAGCGTCGCCTTTTTTTCCAGAACTCTCTCTGGGTTTGCAAATAAATGGGAGCATCTGCTGTCAACAAAGTTTTGTACTTTGATGCAGATAATGTATCAATGATGGAGTCGAAGGTGTGGTTATCGGTAGGTTTTGTGAGCAACCCCAGATAATTATGAGGAGATTTGTATGGTATCTCGATGGATTCTTCGGCCGTTTGAGCGACCTCTTTTGAAGATGATGGTGATTTTGGTTTAGATTTTGATTTTGATTTTGATTTTGACTTCGTCATTTTGATGAAGAAGAATCAGAGAGTGATTTGGGAAGAAAGGTTGGAAACTGCTTTGAGAAGAGAACTTTGGAATTCAATTCGACAGTGTAAAACCCTGTTTGGGGGTTTTGATCAGGGTTTTATTTAGGGAAAAAGTGATCGCTGATGTGGCAGCGGTTATTATGATCTGAAGGCTAAAAACTGACCACGTGTCAACCTCTGATGATATGGATGAAGAATGGAGGACATTTGTTTTAAGAACCACTGATGTATCAAGCATCAGTAGTTACAACGGTAATAATGTGATGACAGTGGAAGATTTTTACTATCAGTGGATAGCATATCAGTGGATAAGACACTGATTTTGAGCATCAGTGCTTGCCAAGCAAAATGAGGATCAGTGGTTGACTTTCAGCAGTGGATAGTAATTAGGAGACAGACGTTTGAGCAAAACAGTGGTTAGGGTTAAAATAAGGGCAATGGTTTGAAAGTTCATATTCAGCAACTTTTTGCAGAGATTTTCATTCAAGGTTTTGCCACATGTCAATTTTCTATTGAAATTCATACGAATTACTGACAGTGGTTTTGTACCCCTGATGATGAGAACTTTTTACTAAGGCAACTCATTTTCGTTTAATATCCAAATTAAAACATGAGTGCCCCAGTAGTTTAAACACTGTTTAGCAATCAGCCTTTGATTAGTGTTTAAAACAGCCTTGAGTATGACATGACCTTGACATATGCACCATTTCCTTTTGACCCATTTAAAAGGACAATAATACCAATAAAAATAAGGTACTATTTCCTGACAGGTAACAGAGACAATTGCCAATAAAAACAAGCAAAAGTTCAAAATATATTATTCTTAAAAAAATGAACAATATATCCTGGTTATTCGAGAAAATCCTTTGTATAAAAAAGATTAAAGGATTTTCTGAGAACAGCATTAAAAAGGATCTGGTATATCTTCAATAAAATACGTAATCATATCATTCTCAAGTCTTATGAAAATAGTCAGTGGTTTGACAGTAGTGGTAGGAAATACATTTTGACCACTGTTTGATACCATTTTATTGTCAGTTGATTACAAACATGAGGACACATGGACACATGAGTTTTGAAGAATTTTCTAGTCCTCTTGTAAGTTCAATCACCGAGAGTACTATTGTCACCTGAACTTTCATGAACCAATGAGCACAAACAGTTGCTTAATGACCATTATTACCCCAAGCTTTGACTCTTAAGTGTTTTATGTTTATACTCTTTTCTTTTGACTTCAAAAGTTTTGAGATAAACACACTTCTGACCTTTTGTTAATTTTCTTCTTCCCCTTTCACCCTTCCCATTGATAAGTAATGAATTACTTACTGGGATGTCTTTATTGAAGGAATACTCAATCCAGAATCATTTTATAGTAATGTTTTTAAGAGAATTGGTCGTATTTGCACAAGTTTTCAACCCATCTCACATTACATATGATACGGACTATGTTGACCCCTGATTTTCTTAGTGTATTTTTTTAACAAGGTTGATTTGTTCCTTTTGAGGATCCTCAACCTGTTTTTCAACACACCAGATCTTATAACTAAAGTTTTAAATTCCCTCTTTCATGTTTACCAAAAACACTAATGTTTTAAGAACATAGGTTTTGTTCATCTGAGGTTCATACTCTAGTTTTAAACATGATGAAACAGCACAAAGTTCACAACAATAGTTGAAATCAATTTTGAAAATAAGAGATAATCCCATAGTTTTAATAAATATGTTTTCAGATCTAGAAACCATGAGTGTCTTGTGCATGAAATCACTTGTTATGTGAAATTTGTGTGTCATATGACATCTTGGTTGATTTACAGAGTTTTGAATAACCATTTTGAACATGGGTTACTCGGTACTCTGTTTTTCAACTAAATGCACCCAACCTTAGTATCAATGAATAATGAGCCGAACTGTTATGTCAAATTGATTGTTAGATCGAATTTGACTGTCCTTGGCTCTGATACCAATTGTTAGTATCGGAGACTCTCATGATTGTGTTTGTTTATATAATTTGAACAATGAATGAATATGAAACAATGTAAAGTGCAGCGGAAATGAGAACAAACTTTGTAAACACAATCAAAGGAGAAAATAGTTTGATAAACATTTGCTTCTCATAGAGTCAAAAGATTACAAATTAAAGCAAAAGATTACAGTAAAAGCTTACAAACTAAGCTCCCCCTCAGCCTGATACCCCAAGGTTGGATTGCACAAGATGAAAGGATTGAATTGAGGAGAAGAACTCACTCAAGACGAATCAAATGTAACAGTACAGAGTACTGCTCCATTTATAGACAAACCAAACCACTGAGGCATCTCAGCTGACCTCACCATGAAAGTGACATCTAACAAACTAACAAACTCTATCTACTGTTCTATAACTACTGATTATACAGACATTGATTATATTCTAAACACTGATATATAAACACTGACTCTTCATTCCACTGTCGTAATCAACCACTGTTGTATGAGAAACAGTGCTTTCTTAAAAGGGTGATCAGGCCTTGAATGAGCAGTGCTTTAACTCTTCAGCAGTACTTGGAATCCAGCAGTAGATTGAGCTTCAGCCTTTAAACTTCATCAGTGCTTTGGTTTCACAGTGGTTTATAGGATCAGCAGTTGTTGATAAGGGCAGTACTTGGAGTATGTCAGATGTTTGATTCACTGTTAAGGGGAAAGCTTAAAGTAAACAGCTGATTATTGTGAATCCACTGTTGTGACCTGGTTTTGGCTTTCATTATCTGTTCCTCTGGTAGGGTTCAATCCCAACAGAAGGGCATTCAGAATTGGCGTGGGCGACGTCAGGACTTAACGACATGGTAGCAAGTATGAGTAGCAGCCCGCTTCGTCTCTATTCCGTTCGACCCTGATGCTCTTAAGAGTTTGAACCAGTTGTGGAATCGGCCGATGGCTAGACAATGGAAACCTCATATGATCGTTGGGATGCAAACATGAGCTTGTGGGACAAGTGTTCGGCATCGACCTTTCTTCTGTTATTCTTGATAGATGTACCCTGTGAGGGGACAATTCTGCGTATCCCTCGTGGAGGATTGTTATCTGTTCTAACGCGCCAGAGCGGTACAATGGTTAGCGTCATTTCAGCAAGAAAATCTAGGAGCGTTTACGGAAGGATTACCCCGCAATGATAGCACTCATTACTGATGTCAAGGCTAAGGAAAGGAGGATCGAGGATCCACCAATTGTTCGTGATTCTCCCTAAGTACTACCAGAAGAACTGTCAGGTTTACCCCCACATCGTCAGGTGGAATATCATATCGGTATCATGTCAGAGGTAGCCCTTGTTACTAGTATACCTTATTGTCTTACACCAGGAAGGTTGCAGGAACTGCTTAAACTTCAGGGATTATTGGACTTGAGTTTCATCGGATCTAGTTTTTGCTGTAAGGAGCCCTCGCTATACCCAGGAAGAGAAGCCTTTTCGTAGGTGAACTGATTATCGGGAACTCAACAAGGTGACAGTTAGGAACCGTTCGCATCGACCACGTATTGACAACCCGCCGACCTGCTTCAAGGAACAAGCTTCCATTCGAGGATTGGCTAGTGAACGAACTATTGTCAGAAGGAAGTCCAATAGGAGAATGCTCTTAGAACAACACGTCGAATGCATGGCAGCCATTTCAACTTTGTACATCATGATCATTGAGTGAATCAACACACTAGCAGCTTCGGGTATCACATGAATCGACCGTATTTATTGGTGACATTTTGGGTCATTTCCGGGAGGAAGGGACAGCATGGACGATGCCTATATTGTATCTTAGAACTCCTTGGGGAGGAGTATGTCGCAACCCCCGATCCCTGTTTATCCCGGGAACGGGCGGACGCGATCTCAGAGTTTCGGTGGTATCAGTTGTTTAAATCTCGCAGCGGAATTTACATCAGGACCGTAGTTAGGAAATGTTTATCAGAGTAAAACCACCTCATTTAATATTAATAATCACATGGGTAAAACCCAAGTTTCTTAGTACAATACATTTATAGGGATAAACCCTATTTTATTAAATTTTAAAACATCGTTTATTTGGTAACTTTTATAGCCACATTTTCCCAAGCCTTCAGTGCTCTCCAGCTGGCTTTTTATTAATTGGCTGTCACATTGGGTTACCTGAAACGTGTTTTAAAAACATTTGTCAGTCGGAAATACTGGTGAGTGAATCCCATTTTAACCAAGTTTAAATAAAAGTCACAGTGAACAGTATTGAGAGCGATCACATTGTTTATGTCTACACAATTACTCCATTAGTACTGTCAACCCTGACTTGTGGGTCATATTACCCATTGGCTAACTCATTGTCCAATGGTAACGTATTGTCATCCTCGACTTACTACTCACAGTGTAGTACATTTTGTATACAAAACCCCAACATACCGGCAGTAATTGAAGAACTACAAAGACTCAATCACTGCTAATTTTCATAGTAAAACATTTAAGGTTTTGGTAAAACATTACCAAAAAGATTAACAAAAAGAGGATAAACTCACATTGTTATCTTAGATTTCTTGTAAGGGTTTCCTGGATATAATCTATAATTTTTACAAATGTACATTGGTTAGTATCATAACCCTTTGAAAATATTAATGATACCCTCCCCGAGACGGCATTCCAACAACTACGTCGGGCAGAACCACGACAGTTTTTACGGAACCCTAAATCAATCGGGCAGCGTAACTATTACGAAACTGGGGTTATAATACTTACAACGGAGCAGAACCTCGCTAATTAGGGGTATAATACCCAACTATAATGCTTATAACTTCAGAAATTCGAGATTGAAAGAAAGAAATGAACGACGGAAAGTGAAACCCGATGGCCTGCTTATATAGTTGCAAAACCTGATTCTCACGCGGCCCGCGTAAAGGTAAGCTAAGGCTTACGCTGCTCGCGTCAAAGCTGGGTCAACACGTAGCTTAGCTGATTCGATATGTAGGTCCGCCACGATGTCGACACGTGTCAGCTCAGGATGTCTCCGCATTATAGGTCTCTCGCGGCCCGCGTTAACTTAAACGGGGTCTTACGCGGCCCGTATGAACTAAAGAAATCAACGATATCAGGTTTCCACCCTGATACCGCCCGCGTGAATGGTTGGGGTGGGTCTACACGGCCCGCCTCAACTTACTATTTCTTGTTTTTAATTTATTTTAAATATTATAACATAATTTGGGCTCGGTTTTCATACACGGGTTGTATTTAAAGACATATAAGGGTATTTTAGGATATAATAGGGTGTCGGAAATATTATGAAAGTGTCGGTTTTACCGAGGGTTGTTACATTCTCCCCACCTTGTTTTAGAACTCGTCCTCGAGATCTACTGGAACAAGTGCGGATATTTCCTTTGCATTTCAGATTCAAGCTCTCATGTATATTCAGGTCCTCTTTTGGAATCCCACTTTACTTTGACTAGAACTAGTCTCTTATGCTTGAGATTTTTGATTTTCCTGTCTTCAATCTGTAGAGGCCTTTCTACAAACTTAAGTTGTTCATTTACCTCTATATCCTTAAGAGGTACTATTAGTGATTCCTCAGCTAAACACTTTTTGAGATTAGATACATGAAACACATCATGTATTCCTGCCATCTCCTCTGGCAGTTGTAGCTGATAGACTACAGGTCCTATTCTTCTAATAATCTCAAAAGGTCCAACATACCTGGGACTTAGCTTTCCCCGTTTGATGAATCTTACTATTCCTTTCCAAGGAGAGACTTTCAATAATACTTTATCTCCTACTTGAAACTCCAATGGTTTTCGCCTGTTATCAGCATAACTTTTCTGTCTATCACGTGCTGCTTTCAGTCGTTCCTTGACTTGAATAATCTTGTCGGTTGTTTCTTGTACTATCTCAGGTCCAGATAGTTGCTTTTCCCCAATTTCTGCCCAACAGACTGGGGTTCGGCACTTTCATCCATAAAGTGCTTTGAATGGTGCAGCATTGATACTTGTGTGATAACTATTATTATAAGAAAATTCTATTAAAGGTAAGTGATCGTCCCAATTACCTCCGAAATCAATTACACAAGCTCTAAGCATATCTTCCATTGTCTGAATTGTCCTTTCGCTTTGTCCGTCTGTTTGTGGATGATAAGCTGTGCTTAGCTTTAACCTAGTTCCCATTGCCTTTTGGAAACTTAACCAAAAATGAGAGGTAAATCGACTATCCCTATCATAAACAATTGATAAAGGAATGCCATGTAAAGAAACAATTTCATTTACATATAGTTTAGCTAATTGTTCCATATTGAAAGTTTCCTTCATTGGTAGGAAATGAGCTGACTTGGTTAGTCTATCTACAATCACCCAGATTGTATCATTACCTTTTCTTGTTTTGGGTAATTTAGTAACAAAATCCATTGTTATTAATTCCCATTTCCACACCGGCATTTCTAATTGCTGTAACAAACCTGAGGGTTTCTGGTATTCAGCTTTGACTTGTGAACAATTTAAACATTTAGAAACATAGATTGCTATGTCCTTTTTCATTCCTATCCACCAGAAATTTTTCCTTAAATCCTGGTACATTTTATCACTTCCTGGATGCATCGTATATTTAGACTTATGGGCTTCTTCTAATATACGATGACATAGGTTTCCTAATTTAGGTATCCACATTCTTTTTTTATGGAATCTCCAAATTCCATCTATTCCTTGTTCCAATTCTTTTAGCATACCTTTTAATTTTTTTCAGAATTGTTAGGACCGGTTTGACTCCGAAACGATTGCTAAACGAATGTGCGACGTGCGGAATCCGTGCACGAACGAGACCGAAACACACAAGACCATAATCTAAACGTGATTCTATTGAATATTCGACAAGAACAAGCACCACGAATCACCTTTACAACTTTCTCTCTCTAGTTTCTCTCTCTAACCTTCAAAGCTCCAAAGTTGCAAAATGGCAAAAGTCTAAAATGATTTAGCTTGAAAGCTATATATAGTGATGATGATTTAGCTTGAAATGACATATGTCACTTTCAAGGGAAATCATGATTTAGCTTGAAATGACATATGACACTTTCAAGGTAAATCACCACTTTCAAGCTAAATTACCTTATGTACTGATAAACCTATTCTATCCTATTACATGATACAAGACGAAGTCAATAGACGTAATGCACTAACAGACTCCCCCTCGGATATTGACGAAGTCTTCAGTGACTAATCTTCAATATGACACATCTTCAGTCTTGATCATTCTGTCTTCTCTTTCAAGTTATAACAATATAAGCATCTTTCAATCTTTATCTTCTCCATCAGCTTCAGGCTCCCCCTTTCATCAAGCTTCCGTGCTTTGGGATTGATGCCTAGCTTTCCATCTACAAGCTCCTCTTTGCTTCAAGCTTGTCTTCAGACTCCCCCTTAGACTTTGCTCTCAGAATCGTAGTCTGGAATATCTGCAATCACTCAAACATTCATAAATACAATGTTTTCATATTATCAATCAATCTTCTCTAATCCACTCCCCCTATCAACAAACTTCATAGATTTGGCAATGTTAAAGAATCCAACTCCCTCACAGTTTATCATCCAAGTTCAATTTAATGACCTTGAAGATATCACAAACTGTTTTTGAAATTTTTAATTTTAATTCAAGTTTCAATTTAATGAACTTGTTTTATTTTCAGAAACACAATCAGCTTACTTAGATTTTGAAACTCAGCACTCAGACATCGGTTGTCGAAAATAAAACAGAAATCAAAATCTTTTTGTATTTTCTGAAAATATAAAGCAATAACGAAATATGTACAAACATATTTACAGACACTATTTTTGTTTGAGTATGCGTCAGAGGATCATATCAGTTTTTGACAAATCACAAGTACCGTTGAGCTTAGTTACACATTAAGAATTAAACAATTCACTTAGATTGTCGATATACTGATCCATTTAAATTTTCATACAAATTTCAACTGATTCAGGATACGAATTAGGTATTTTAAGAACTTAAACCCATTCATGTGTCTCACCTCTTGAATATACTCCCGTATCCAGATCCCAATATTCAGTCTTACAGGCAATTATAACACAAATGATATCTGTAAGGGGTTAATAAATTATGAAGAATCATGAGAGCTCAGGTCAGAACTACCGTTCAGCAGAGAGATCATGACTCAACTTGTGGGTGTGTCCCCTTTAGAGGATCTTTTTCACAACAGCATTGCTAAGCAATTTTATTGTCTTATCATTGATGCTGAGGGTGATGCTGTGTTTCAAGCATTTACATAAAGTATTATTCGAGGACTAGGTCAGAACTTCCATTCAGCAGAAGTCCCGGAATAATACCCCAGATATCATTGAGTATAAAAACCTGTATATCAGAATACGAAACCTTTCAAACGAGATTTCAGGGGTTACCTATATATCCAAGTAGTGTTCCCCACGAAATAAGCAAGTGTGAAATTTAGGTTTATATCCTGAAAAAGTTTACTAAGTGTATAAAAACCTACCGACACATCCACGGTGAGATCGTTTAACACATTTAAACTTTCCATTTCTTTAGCGTACTGTAACTGTCTACTGATGTACTATCATTTCCTCTTTTTACGCAAAACTCAAATTTTTGAATTTTATCATGTTTTTGGCTTTTTCAAATTTTCAAATGTTTTTGTATTTTCTAACAACAATATTACTCCCCCTAAAATGCAAAATCATATAAAGAAAATTTGACAACCAATACTAATAGCTTTGTCTCGCCATCCATTTTCTGCTAAAAGTGCTCTGATTTGCAGAAAATATAACGTACCCCCATGATTTACAACCCATTGATTTTCGACAGTTTGAAAACCATTTTTCAATCTTGTGAAAGTAATCATGTTTGTTCAGCCGTGAGGGTTTCGGCATATTCAATCAACACATATTTTTGTATTTTTGAATATTTGAAAAAAATTGAAAACAAACATATTTTTGGTTTTTCAAATTTTTCAATTTTTTAGGGTTTTTGAAATATTGTTTATTTATTTACAGAAAAACATATAAACTTCTTGTTTCAACCAACACAGAATCCAGCAGCCTCCTCTCCTTGTTGTGCCAGGCTGCTCCAACCTCCATTCTCACAATCTTTGAATTCCATGAGCACCTGCACAAACAAACTACTCAATTACTTGAACAATTTAGCCCAGGCCTGTTGAACCTTAGGCATTTCAACACAATAATTTTCATTCAATGCTGGAAATTCTTTGTCATTTTTCACAAAAACTTTCTCAATTTTAACTTCAACTTTCTCATCTTTTACCAAATCAACACGTTTCTTAACACTCCATGTTTGACCTTTTGGTGTTCCTCGTTTGTAAAAATGTGAAACTTTTTGAACATTTTGATTTTGAACAACAACTCTTGGTTTCCAAAACTCTTGTGGTTTTGTCATATCAACTGTTGTTTTCCAACTCTGTGTTGTTCTGAATCTGGGTGTGTGAGAATTCCAGGTCTGTCTTGAATCGAACCTGTTCTGGTTTGATTTCCAATTTTGATTTGAAGCAAACTTGTTTGTATTGAACCTCCAAGTTTGTTTTGAGTCAAATCTGGTTGACCTTTGTCTCACATTCTCAGATTTTTGTTTCTCAGCATCAATCATCTTTTGATCAACATCCACAGGTTTTAGATTAGGACACTTGCGTGCAAGATGTCCTTTTTGATCACATTTGAAACATGTTCTCATGGACACATCTTTGACCTGTGGTTGTTGCTTTTTCTTTTGAGCAAAGAATTCATCATTAGACTGTCTCATTTTAAGTTCTTTTTCTTTTTCTAAATTGTCTCCTTGAACAAAACTCATTTTTGCTTGAAAATTCGGTGTCTCATTTTTGTTCCGATGTTGTTTCTTCTTATAACCCAACCCAGCCTTCATGTTCTTCTTTTTGAAACCAGGTTTGTTATACGAACCTTTACAACTCTTACCAACAAACTTTGAAATTTCAGACTTCTCAATCTCAACCATTTTGAAAACTTTATCAACCTTTTCTGAAATCACATTCTGAATCGGGAATACAACATCTAAGAATAATTTGTCTGATCCAATCATGGTATAAACCAATCCTTTTGAATCATCATTCAAACTTTCCTCGGATTTTGTGTTTTTCAGATATCCATCATGAAGATTTCCTTCATCTTCATCCTGTAATTCAGATTTACCTGTAACAACTGACTCTTCTTTCAACACACTTTCAACGACTTTACCTACCACCTCTGAATATTGAGAATCATCAGATTTGGAATAGGTTATGTCAATGTTGTCTGGCAATTGGTCTACCATGTTGAAAGCTTTTTCGACCTTTTCCTCATCATAAAATGCAAATTTTCCCGGTGGTGGAACTTGATGAAACTCTGAGCCATTGCCTTTCTTATTCTGCTCAGACTCACCATCACCCGGTTTTATATTGAAAATTCGTTCAAGCACATATGACGACATGTGGTAACTCTTTAACTTGTTGTTATCCTGTTCTAAATCAGCAATCTGCCGCTTCAACTTAGCAACATCCTCAATATAGGAATTAACAACATCTTGTTTTATCGCATACATTCGTTTAAGCTCTTTGGTTGTTTCAGACATATAATTCATTCTAGATTGAGCATATTTCATTTCATCTTTTATTTTATCATATGACTCTTTTGTAATGTGATATGATAATTTCATTGAGTCATATTCCTTTTTCATTTCTTGACAAGCAATTTCTTTTTGTTCACATTCATTTGTCATTTTCAAAACATTTTCCTTCAAAACTTCATTTTCTTTCTCTAATTTGTTACATTTTTCTGAAAGTTTCTCATCATTTTCTTTAAAAACTTTTTCTTTTTCTAGCATTTCTTTGCATTTTTCTTTGAAAATCTTTTCAATTTTTGTGAACTCAAGATCTCTTGTTCTAAATTGCTCATCTTTTTCAGTACAAGCTCTGCACGGTTCCATGCATTTCTTGCACTGATCAATCAGTTTCAATTTTTCAGAATCAGAATTTACCTCAGTGATTGGCACTTCGGTGTTTTCAGCAGCTTTTGTCTGCTTCTGATCAACATCATTCAACATTTCTTCAACACTGACTTCATCACCAACATTATCAGCTTCCTCATTCTCATTCTTTTCTTCTTTCTTCACCTCTTCTTCAATCTGCTGTTCTTCAGTAACAGCTTTCTCAACCTCTTCATTCACAACAACTTCTTCACTTTTGATTTCCTTCACAACTTCAATTTCAACAGTTTCTGCTTTAACTTCTTCAGCATCTTTCTTCAGATTGTTCACCATTTCTTCAACATTCTTCTTCATTCTCTCCTCATCCCTTTTTCTTAGACACGATAACATAGCATATCTGATCTCCTTTTCAAATCTCTTAACATATGTGTCATCTTTCAATACATTTCTATAGTATTCAGCTCTCAACGGGACTTTGAGAAGAACATCATCGAAAATTATGTCTTTCTTGGGAACAACCGGTTCTCCTTCTCTGTTATAATAGCATTCTCTCTTTTTATCCCATCTTTTGCTACCGACAGCCATCTCATACTCCTCTTGCATATCATCCATTCTGTTATAGACCACGTTTCTTTCTCTGTAGGTCTTCTCACTCAAGATCTCTTCTCGAGTTTTCTCTTTGATTTCAACTTTTTCTTCATGGACTTCAGCAGTGTCTTTGTCTTTGTTTTCATCTTGAATCTTAGCAACAAAAACAAACTTTCTTTCTTCTGTCATAGCTCTCCCTTGAGCTGTTTTACGAACATTCTCTAAACGATCTTCTTCTGGACAAACTGTGCTCCAGTCAAATCCTTCATCAGGATAGATTACTGCATATGCTCTTGATTTTTCTCTCGGCTTATCTTCAATCAACTTTGGTTCTTCTCTGCTTCGATGGTAAATCGCCTTTCGATAATAATCATCGTTGAAAGGACGTTCACTTCCTTCAGCAACTTCAGAGTTTCTGCATTCTCTTTTGAAATGACCCTTTTGCTTGCATTTGAAGCAGGTCACTTTGGATTTGTCGAATCCAAGCTTTGTTGAAGCACCTCCAAGCGATTGTTTCCCGGTAATCTCCATATACCTCTGAGCTCTTCGGATACAACTAGCTAAACACCAACGAATGTCAATAAGCTCCATCTCTTCCGGATCAATCTGGTCGTAGTCTTCTTTGGTCAATTCAGAGTTTCCAATTTTGCCAGCTACTAGACCTTCATATGATTCCAGAACAGATGCAAGAAAACTCATTTGCTGCTTCGCTGCATTGATGCTCATTGCAGGAGAATTCTTCAGTTTAAGAGCAATGTTGCACAGAATTTCTTCAGATTCATCAGAATTTATCTTTGAAGATGAATGATATCCAGAATGATGACTTGTTGACGTTGTTGGTGGTTCTTTCATCTTTTCACCACTAAATGTTGTTTTTGGTGAACCAACGCCTTTATCTGAAAGCACACTGCTTTTGTAGTACAAGCCAACGTTCTATTGATGTGAAGAATCAGTCATCTTGTTTTGCTTTTGTAGCTCCAGATCATGACTTTCAATTTTTTCAAACAAAGCATCAAGAGTAATTTTATCATACAAAGCATCATTTTTCAAAATAAAAACAAACGTTTGCCACTGATCAGCTCGTGGTAACGCTTCAATCACTTTGTCTATCAATTCCTCTCTTGTTTTATTTATCTCTAATCTTTCCAATTCAATTTTAAGATGACAGAATCTCTCAATCATTTGCCTCACTGACTCTCCTTTTATGTTATCAAACAGATCAAATTCTTTCTTTAATAAAGCGATTTTGTTCTTTTTAATCTGTTTACCCCCTTCAGCTTTAACACGTAAAGCTTCCCAGACAGACTTAGATGACCCATCATGAGTTAGTAAAGCAAAAATATCATTTCTTATTGCTGACTGGATCAATGCTATCATTCTCTGTTCAGCTCCGTATTCAGCTTTATCTTCTCTGGAAAACTTCTTGAACACAAGATCTTCGCCTTTATCGTCTTTTGGTTTTTCATACCCATACTCCAAGCAAAACCAGCTTTCATGAGCATACGCTTTCGCCCAGTTGATGAAACGTTCTTTCCACCAGGTATAATCCTCAATGCTATCAAGAGTTGGTGGCTTTGAGTGAGTTCCGTAAAAGTTATCATGCTTGATGTTCTCATTTAGCACTTTAGAAATGGTTTTTGGTGTAATATTTGTAGCCTCAGACGATTCGGTTGCGAACGCGTTGTAAAACGTATTGTAGAATTCCTCAGCCATAATGCAAACCTGAATAGACAAACAAACAAAAACACAATCAGTTTAAAGGTTTTTCAATTAACTGAAATAAACTGGTACTCGAACTGATGATTTTGTGTGTGGACTGAACGTTGACCAACTGTACGGACTGATATGACCCGGAATGAATTCAATTGACCTGACCCTTCGAAATCTTTGAACTCCGAACCGTATGAACTGGACAATTATCACGCAACTTGACCACACAAAATGACTTGACCAATCAAACGTATTGATCAAACCGTGCTCCAAACCTTGTGACCTGATTACCGACAAGTGACAACTGACAAACTGATATATCACTACACTATTTCAGCAAACACTTTTGCAAATAACCGACAACAACAATGTATATCTAATTCTGATTGGGCCTACAACAGCACTAAACCGACACTATACACTCAAATCATTGAACCTACAAATTTAATATGGCTGACAAACACATGAATACAATTTACGATGATCACATGCACATACAACCATTAAATTCGAAATTTTCACATTCCTCAACACATGTAATCATGAATTCACATACAATCTTTTAATGTCAGACACTTTTTCACGTGAAATATGCAGCACAAACTGAAACAAATATTGTTTTGAATTCAACACATTTAGATTGAACCGAAAATAACACTAAGTTGACAATATTAAACACATTCACATACACATCAGACAATCTCGATTTACTTTACACGTGACAACCACTTCAAGTGAAATGTATTTAAAAGTGGTCGATGTTTTCAAGCGAGATCAATTTTTTTTTAAGTGGGATGTCAAATCAAGCGAAATCAACAATTATTTTCAAGCGAAATTGAACAGCGAAATCTTCAGAATAAGAATTTCGCTTGAATTTCAAGCGAAATTTTGCTGTTAGCTACGAAGTCGGACAGAAAATCTTGAAATTCTCCTAAACGACTAGGAATTTGATTCTCAAACTTGGCAGGATTATAGAACAACTGTTTTCGCACATCATACTAAAATATCAGCTGATTCGGACCATAAAATCCCGTTCAATTTGTCAAGAAACCGTAGAAAACGTGAAAGAATAAGTAGATGATGAAGAAATGATGCAATTCAGATCTGAAAATGCTATAATCTGGTACGAATCTTGTTGTTTGATCAACGCAATCGAGCTCCTGTTCTGATACCACTTGTTAGGACCGGTTTGACTCCGAAACGATTGCTAAACGAATGTGCGACGTGCGGAATCCGTGCACGAACGAGACCGAAACACACAAGACCGTAATCTAAACGTGATTCTATTGAATATTCGATAAGAACAAGCACCACGAATCACCTTTACAACTTTCTCTCTCTAGTTTCTCTCTCTAACCTTCAAAGCTCCAAAGTTGCAAAATGGCAAAAGTCTAAAATGATTTAGCTTGAAAGCTATATATAGTGATGATGATTTAGCTTGAAATGACATATGTCACTTTCAAGGGAAATCATGATTTAGCTTGAAATGACATATGACACTTTCAAGGTAAATCACCACTTTCAAGCTAAATTACCTTATGTACTGATAAACCTATTCTATCCTATTACATGATACAAGACGAAGTCAATAGACGTAATGCACTAACAAGAATCATCCTTGATTACTGATTCTTGTGCTTCTCTTATTTGCTCATTTAAATCTACTTGGAGATTTAATTTAAGATAACGTACCCTTTTTGGCTTTTCGTGATACTTTCGACTTAAAGCATCTGCCACTACATTTGCTTTTCCTTTATGATACTGGATATCACAATCATAATCACTAAGCATCTCCATCCAACATCTTTGTCTCATATTCAACTCCTTTTGTTTGAAAATATACCTTAAACTCTTATGATCATTGAATATGGTAAACTTACTACCATAAAGGTAATGTCTCCAAATCTTAAGAGCAAAGATTATAGCTCCTAACTCTAAATCATGGGTTGAATAATTCTCTTCATGATTCTTAAGTTGTTTAGATGCGTAAGCTATAACCTTTTGGCATTGCATCAACACACATCCATAACCTAATTTAGAAGCATCACAATAGACTACAAAGTCTTCAGCTCCTTCTGGTAATGCTAGTATGGGTGTATGGGTTAATCTTTGCTTAAGGATTCTAAAGGCTTCTTCTTTGTTTTACTCCCCATTCAAACTTAACAGATTTACAGGTTAGCTTAGTTAAGGGAATGGCTATTCTAGAGAAATCTCAAATAAATCTTCTATAATAACCGGCCAATCCTAAGAAACTTCTAACCTCGGTTGGTGACTCAGGGGTTTTCCATTTAGTAATCGCCTCAATCTTTGTTGGATCTACATGAATTCCTTCATAATTAACTAAATGTCCAAGGAATTGTACATGTTCTAACCAAAATTCGCACTTTGAAAACTTAGCATAAAGCTTTTCCTTTCTTAATAAACTTAAAAGTGCGTGCAAATGTTTTGCATGACCCTCTTTATTGTTAGAATAAATTAGAATATCATCTATGAAGACAATTATGAATTTATCCAAATATGGCTTACATATTCGGTTCATCATGTCCATAAATGCAGCTGGGGCATTGGTTAAACCAAATGGCATGACAGTAAATTCATAATGACCATACCTTGTTCTAAATGCGGTCTTAGGAATGTCCTCTTCCTGTACCTTTAATTGATGATATCCTGACCTTAAATCGATTTTAGAGAAAAATCGAGCTCCTTGCAGTTGATCAAACAGATCATCGATTATAGGTAATGGGTATCGATTCTTAATCGTGACCTTGTTTAATTCACGGTAGTCAATGCACATACGCATTGATCCGTCCTTTTTAACAAACAGTATCGGCGCTCCCCATGGCGACGAACTTGGTTGTATAAATCATTTCTCTAACAATTTATCAAATTGTTTCTTCAATTCTTGCATTTCTGCAGGTGCCAAACGGTAAGGTGCTTTGGCAATTGGTGTCGTTCCTGGTAGCAGGTGAATTCTAAATTCAACTTCTCTGTCTGGAGGTAGTCCTGGTAATTCTTCTGGAAAGACATCTGAAAACTGAGATACTACTGGAATGTCTTTTAGTTCTTTTCATTTAGTGTTAGTGATTATGGAAATCATATACACTATAGAACCTTTTCTTATATAGCTTGCAGTTTTCATCACAGAGATGAATTTTTGTAGATCTAGATGGTTTATCTCCTTTAATTGTGATCGTTTTACCTTGTGGTGAATTTACTTGAATTAAATTTTGATCACATAAAATACTGGCTTTATTGGCTATTAACCAATCCATTCCTAAAACAACATCGAATCCTGCCAGATTCATGGGATAAAGGTTTGCAATAAATTTCTGATCTAAAATTTCTATTCTTGCTCCCCTGCAAGATTTCAGATATCCTAACAGTTTCTCCATTAGCTGTCTCAACTAAGCATTATTGTGATAGTTTAGTTAATGACGAATTAAGGAGTTTGCAAAATGATGTATTAATAAAACTTTGGTTCGCACCAGAGTCAAATAATACTTTAGCAAAAACATCATTAACTAAAAACGTACCAGCTATGACATCTGGAATTAGCTTGGCTTCATCTGCAGTTAGAACAAATTCTCTAGCATTTTCTTAGGTACTTTAGTCACCGTAGCTAAATTTAATTACAGGTTTCTCATAGTAATGCAAGGGGAATTCTTATACTTGTGATGGCATTTCAACTTTAAAGAGTTACTGCCGTTCATCTTTATCGCATAGATTGATGATCAAACGAAATAATGTTTATGATCAGAATTTACAGATATACACACGAGAGATTCCTGATTTAAATCTAAAATTATAATTGACACATCTGTTCGTAATTTATCCTTAATTTTCAATCATTATGATCTTTGGATTTCCTTATAGATATATATATAGGGAGGGGCTCATGCGAGAACCACCCTTATTGTGAGAACATTGAGAACCAATGTGAACACAACCTAAAATAGCTAAAAAAACCTAAAAAAACCTAACCCCCACCCCCCCCCACCCAAAAACCTAAACCCCCCACCCCCCCCCCCAAAAAAAAAAAAACCTAACCCCCCCCCCCCCCCAAGCTAAAAAAACCTAAAAAAAACCTTAAAAAACCTAAAAAAAAACCTAACCCACCCCCCCCCCCCCAAAAAAACCTAAACCCCCCTCCCCCACCCCCCAAAAACCTAAACCCCCCCCACCCCCCCCCCCACCCCAAGCTAAAATGCTAAAAACTAAACCCCCAAAAAACCTAAAAAAATCTAAAAAAATCAAAAAAAAATCCAAAAATTTTTTTTTGATTTTTTAAATATTTTTTAGGTTAAAATCGCTACTTTTCGAAGACAAAAAAAAATTTAAAAAAAAATTTTTTTTTTTTTGGTTCGAAAAGTAGCGATTTTAACCTAAAAAATATTAAAAAAATCAAAAAAAAAAAAATTTGTGTGATTTTTAGCTATTTTTAGGCATTTTTGGTGTGTTCACATTGGTTCTCGCGGTTCTCGCAATAAGAGGTGGTTCTCGCATGATCTTCTCCCTATATATATATATATATATCATATATTTCCCATACTGTAATATACACACCATTCATAAGTTCAATGTATTTAACAACTTCATATTTCCAAAAATCAAGTCATGGTACTATTTGGAGATTTTCATTATCATAACATATACCCCATCTCACCCGGTCTTGCCGGAGAGGTACCCTCATCTTACCCGGACAAGCTGGAGAGTCTACCGCACCATACCCAGTTTTACCGGAGAGGTAATTATCATTGTATTTCCCATAAATAAACTTATCTCAAATTAGGATTTTGAAAGTACATTGTTTATTATAGTTTGCATCAAGAAACAAGGAAATCAGTACTCTCATGAGGGATCATATTCTAGAATCGAGTAATACTAATAAACAAGAGATAATAGTGGCCAAGTGTTATTGCTTATTTATCATATTTGCACTTTTCTAGTTATTATCCTCATGGGATACCAACATCCATCACAAAAAAAATCACGAGTAACTAGCTTATTTCAAAGCTTATACTAAGGCATAGCATTTAGGTCTTAGGTTTCCATTATTATTATTCTTCTGGTTTTCTTGGTTCACTTTGTTGTTCATCCGAATATTTATTTATCACAAACGAATATCTAGTACAGTTATATGATCAGGTTAATTAAAACGAAATATTGCGACATATATATATATATATATATATATTACAAACTAGAACTTAAATTCGAAATATACTTGTGGTTATGCATCCGTAACTTGTTTTAGTCTAGCTAGGTTATAGGAGTGTTATGCTTAACATGCATTTATGTAAGGTTTATTCTATCTCTTCCTTCTTACTAGGTTGTTATCAAATGAACGAAGTTCTTTTAAAGTTTCTAGCTCGTAGGTGGCATGGGTGTTGGTACTGGTTTGGCGGTTCAACTATAAGTTAACATTTACTGCTGTAGTGGCTAACATGTAGAGATTTTCCCATTGGCTATCTAATTCATCTTCCCATGGTGGGTTATTACCTGTTTCCTGGGTTTCCTTATTAATTATCGCTTCTTTTTGTTGTGATTTCTTTATTTTCTCTCGACTTTTTCTAATAATCCAACTTCTCTTCTCAGAGGAAAATGGTTTCTTAGACGGTGCCTTACGAATAAATATTCCTTCTTCAGTATCTGCTGAGTATCCTGAAGTATTTGGTTGAAATGAGGTTCCCTTATCTTTTGATGAACTATCTAATTGACGATAGATGTCCAAAATTATTTGCTTACCCATACTGTAGACTAACAAATAGTCAAATAACACAAAAACACATAATCTCATAAGTTATTTCCTAACACAGAATTTAAAACTTAAGTGTCAGCAGAACACTTCTTTGGCTTAGACCAGTGGCTAGGCTCTGATACCACCTTCTGTCGCAACCCCCGATCCCTGTTTATCCCGGGAACGGGCGGACGCGATCTCAGAGTTTCGGTGGTATCAGTTGTTTAAATCTCGCAGCGGAATTTACATCAGGACCGTAGTTAGAAAATGTTTATCAGAGTAAAACCACCTCATTTAATATTAATAATCACATGGGTAAAACCCAAGTTTCTTAGTATAATACATTTATAGGGATAAACCCTATTTTATTAAATTTTAAAACATCGTTTATTTGGTAACTTTTATAGCCACATTTTCCCAAGCCTTCAGTGCTCTCCAGCTGGCTTTTTATTAATTGGTTGTCACATTGGGTTACCTGAAACGTGTTTTAAAAACATTTGTCAGTCGAAAATACTGGTGAGTGAATCCCAGTTTAATCAAGTTTAAATAAAAGTCACAGTGACCAGTATTGAGAGCGATCACATTGTTTATGTCTACACAATTACTCCATTAGTACTATCAACCCTGACTTGTGGGTCATATTACCCATTGGCTAACTCATTGTCCAATGGTAACGTATTGTCATCCTCGACTAACTACTCACAGTATAGTACATTTTGTATACAAAACCCCAACATACCGACAGTAATTGAAGAACTACAAAGGATCAATCACTGCTAATTTTCATAGTAAAACATTTAAGGTTTTGGTAAAACATTACCAAAAAGATTAACAAAAAGAGGATAAACTCACATTGTTATCTTAGATTTCTTGTAAGGGTTTCCTGGATATAATCTATAATTTATACAAATGTACATTGGTTAGTATCATAACCCTTTGAAAATATTAATGATACCCTCCCCGAGACGGCATTCCAACAACTACGTCTGGCAGAACCACGACAGTTTTTACGGAACCCTAAATCAATCGAGCAGCGTAACTATTACGAAACTGGGGTTATAATACTTACAACGGAGCAGAACCTCGCTAATTAGGGGTATAATACCCGACTATAATGCTTATAACTTCAGAAATTCGAGATTGAAAGAAAGAAATGAACGACGGAAAGTGAAACCCGATGGCCTGCTTATATAGTTGCAAAACCTGATTCTCACGCGGCCCGCGTAAATTTAAGCTAAGGCTTACGCGGCCCGCGTCAAAGTTGGGTCAACGCGTAGCTTAGCTGATTCGATATGTAGGTCCGCCACGATGTCGACACGTGTCAGCTCAGGATGTCTCTGCATTATAGGTCTCTCGCGGCCCACGTTAACTTAAACGGGGTCTTACGCGGCCCGTATGAACTAAAGAAATCAACGATATCAGGTTTCCACCCTAATACCGTCCACGTGAATGGTTGGGGTGGGTCTACGCGACCCGCCTCAACTTACTATTTCTTTTTTTTAATTTATTTTAAATATTATAACATAATTTGGGCTCGGTTTTCATACACGGGTTGTATTTAAAGACATATAAGGGTATTTTAGGATATAATAGGGTGTCGGAAATATTATGAAAGTGTCGATTTTACCGAGGGTTGTTACAGAGTCATTACGTGAGAAGTCTTGTTAAATGTAACACTTAGATACGAGAAAAGCATTTTGATCATGTAATCAGCGAAGTGGAAATGCACGTGGATCTCGCTAAGATCCGTCTTGGTTGGAACTGATCGACACCAAAGAGTCCTTCGTGGACACAGCAATTTCTTGGTCTCACTTGATGTTATCACCGATAAATCACAGGATTTTCGAAGGTCGTGCAGCTTAAATCTCTCTAGCACAGCAGGGTGCTGTGTTCGTGAAGGACAGAACAGGAGGACGTCTTTCAGCTTTCGAATCCTAACTCTGCAATGCTCTGAGCATTGTTTTACCTGGGGATGCGGGTGATTCAGTGTTTTATCCTCACGGTCTGAATCAGAGTCCCAGCTGCACAACGACGCAACACGAGAGAGTGATGACATACGTGAAAGAGTCACAAAGAGGAACTGTGCGACACACTCGACGGACGGTGAAAACCATGGCTTTGGGATTTTGGATGGAGACATCACTTGGACGGTACCAGATGCGTTATTTAGACCGATCACAAGGGCCTCCCGTGCACCGACGTTCGAAAGAGCTAAAGCATACAATGACACCGCTGGATGGAATTTCTGGATGAATAAAACTACAAAACCTGAACGTACACAAGCTCTGCAGCTCGCTATCGACTTCAACTTACCAGGATCGGACTCGCTCTGTTCAAACTAGAGAAATGAAGGACGGGGAATCTTCAAGTTGAACCCATGCGGGGCATGGAGAAGCAATCTTTGACCATTCGGACGGTACTCGTTACTTCATGGAACGAATGCGGGTCTCATTACACGGCAACTGTAGAGAAACTCGCGTTGAGCAAGCACACCAGTTTTGGCATTCTAGCCATCTAGGTTTTGATGAGAGGCATTAGGATTTATAAACCTTGTACTGGTAATCGGACATGAAGGCTCATCTAGTTAAGTATGTGAATGATGGATTGACTTGTGGAAAGTGAAGGTGAAGCATCAGCAGCTAGCAACACTCACATGGAAATAAAAACAGACTGCCATGGATTTGGTCGATAGTCTACTTACAACTCGAAACGGAAACAACATCACCTGGATACTCATTAAATGTCTTGCGCAACCAGCACACTTTCTAGCCATCAAAGAAACGGATAAGTTTCTACACTTGCAGTCATCTATCTAAAGGAAGCGGTTGCTAGGCACGGGGTGCCAACCTTCTTTACCTCTAATTGCAACCCATGATTTGCATCTGATTTGTGGCAAGCGGTGCACAAATCCTTTGGCTCGGGTTTAGACATGAACACAGCATATCATCCACAGACGGATGGGCAGACTGAACGCACCATCCAAACTCTTGAATACATGCTTCGAGCATGTGTAATCGACTTTGGTAACGGCTGGGAGCGGTATCTACCTTTAGTGGTGTTTTCGTATAACAACAGTTATCACACCAGCATCCAGGCTGCTCCTGGCTGCTCCGTTCGAGGCATTGTACGGACGGAAGTGCCGATCACCTCTTTGTTGGGCAAACATCGGAAAACAGTCGAATCACTGGCCCAGAACTCGTCGTAAGCACAACAGAGAAGATTGCTCGGATACGACAATGAAAGGAGGCAGCTCGTGACCGTCAGAAAAGCTACGCTGATAAGCGTAGGAAACCATTCGAATTCTAGGTTGGGGATCGAGTACTACTTAAAGTCTCACCTTGGAAAGGTGTAGTTCGTTTTAGTAAACGAGACAAACTCCACCCGCGTTCTGTTGGACCTTTCTAAATCACGGAGAAAAATTGGCAAGATGGCCTACAGATTGAATCTACCCGAATAACTCAGTGGAGTTCACAGCGTATTCTATGTGTCGAATCTGAAGAAGTGACTGTTAGATGAAACCCTCATATTTCCTTTCAAGGAGCTCACGAGCGACGATCAGTTGTGAATTGTCGAAGAAACAGTGGAAATCTTGGACCGGGAGGTCAAGATTCTCAAACGTGCCAGGATACCTAATGTTCGAGTTTCTTGGAACTCCCGTCGTGACCCAGAGTTTACCTGGGAATGAGGAGACCAAATGAAACACAAATATCCCCAGTTGTTCGAGAACAATGAAACCACTACTGAGGCTGAAGCTACTGTGGAATTTCGGGACGAAATTCCAAACCAACGGGGGGATAATGTGACACCCCAGGAAAACCAGGAAACCACGCAACTTAACTAGCTTCCTCAGTAACCACGTGCTAAATTTCGGGATGAAATTTCTTTCAAGTTGGGGATGATGTGACAACCCGAACTTTCAAGGTTAGTTACGTTTTAATCTTGTGATCTTAACTCCGTTAAACATAGACGCCTGTTAATTGGGTTTTTATAACTTATCGGAAACTGTTGGGCCGCGTATATTTTGGGCTTTATAAGTATACCTTGCAAGCACTCACAACACTCACCATATCGGCCCAAGTAATTCCTTGTGTGATGGATTGTTCTTGTATGTCTTGATAATTCGGCCCAAAGAGTGTAGCCGAAGTAAACTAAATAAGCAGCCCACTTTAATTTAGTATTACTCCTTTTATAAAGCCATGTACGTATAAACATCTTGGTTAATCTTAAAAACTACAACAAACCCTACCCTTCCCTATCTTCTACGCACGGCAGTGGATACCCCCCTTCCATCGACGCAACATCTGAATAAAATCGGACTCGCGGTTAGTGCATGCTTTATGTTATTAGATTTTATTTGTTGCTGAAACATGGAATTAATTATTGTAACATGAAACTGATTTTTTTTAAACATACTTGTTATTAGAGTATATATGTTTGATGTTTATGGATAGTTCGGATGTTAGTGCATGTTGAGGAGGTATAACCTTGAGTAAATAATGAATTGTTGTCACTATCAGAAGGTTGACGTATTATTTGTTTGAAATTGACTACGTGTTATCAAGTGAGAATCGGTAACGAGGATGAGTCCACAAAGTTTTGTTGCATGATTATTTGGTTCAGACTTGATAGTGGTGGTTTAATGTTACTCGATTAATTGATTATTTGCTGTAGAAGACGGATAATGTTGATAATCTTATGTTAGCAATTCATTAGACAGTAGGGTATTTTATTAGATGAATTGGATTGCTAGTTATATGAAAATAGGTTATAGTGATGGATACCAGTTAATGGTAATTGGGCCGGCTAATTAGTAAAAACTGGATGGTTTATGTATATAGTGAGTGGGCCGATTTATTTGAATTAAGTAACATATACATACATCGGGCTTCACACATAATTGGGCCACATCTATGAACCGGGCGGCCGAGCAGCATGACAACGATAGGCTGGGCCAGTTGGGCCAGCTGGCTCCTCCAACATATGCTAGGTTGGGTTGTTCTTTGATTAGATATATTTTTGGGCATGTTAGGAACTCGTAACCCACATACTCATTTTGTACACATCTGTATTTGGGCCGCATATCCTAGAGTCGTTCAGTTGGGCTTATTATAGCATTTGGGCCATGCATATGGGTGGCTGTACATCAGGTGTGGGCTGCCATTTAGAAACACATGAATAATTTGGGGTCACACACACACTTGCTGTACACTTGAATCGGGCTTTAAATTATTGTGAAACATACTTGCATGATAGAGGTTAAGAACTGTTAACATGGACTAATGGGTCGTGTAAATCAACAGTAGGTGAACCACACGTTTATTCTATGACTTTATGATGTATGTTAAAAGGTAGGATTTGCATGAATGAATGTGACAACTAGCATGGCAATACGTGGTGTTATTTGCATAGTACATATAAAGGATGTATGATTTGGAACTACAAAACTGATGGATAATGATAACCATTCTAGGGTTGGTTGGTCAATGGTAAACACGTAACTAATCTTACCGAGCAAACCAAAGGTGAGTTCACACTTTCTACAAGGCATGGGATTCCCGGTGGTTTGGGAATGGGTTAAGAAACTAAAACGGAATTCTACATATCCTCCTTGGGTAGGATATGTACGGCCATCCTCCTTAGGTAGGATGCCACTATAAATCCTGCGTATCCTCCTTGGGTAGAATACGTACGTTCATCCTCCTTGGGTAGGACAACAACCTTACAACTTACTAGACAAAACTCTATCATGAAGTCCCTCACTTTATATCGACTTAATCGCCGAGGCCAATGGCGAGCGGGTCATTAGTTAATAGCGCTATTAGGTTTGACAAACCTCACACCGTGTCGTTCGAACGAGCGTGTACTAATGGACTATGGCAAACTGTCAGTGATGATAGACACTGATGTAGGGCACAACTTATTTTCGTTAGTACTCGATATGGTACGGTCTAGTGGTTCACATGGGGAAGCCCCCCACTGGTTATGGTTATGGTTTGGGAAACAAAAGGCTACCGGTTAACTCGTGTTTTACGAAACAATTTATGATTTCAAAACAAACTAGTAAAACTAAACAACCAACTGTGAACTCGCTCAACTTTGTTGTTGACTCGTTGTTACATGGCTTGCAGGCCTTTAGGTACATATCAATGGAACTTGCTGTCTGAGAAGCTGGAGTGGCCATGGGTCGAGATACATGGAAACACAATACAAGACTAATGGCTTTTTACATGTGGTTAATAAACACTTAACGAATGAATTATGCTTCCGCTGTAAACTGTAAATTATTGTAACGTTGTAACATTTACAGTTAATCAATGAAAGTTTTGTTTACATATACCTATGAGTTCAATGTGATTGATGGCTAAGATCCTGGTACGTCACACGCCCTACGGTGTTTACACGAGTGGTATTTTATGGGTGTGACATTTAGCATATTTGCTTTGATGAATGAATGTACCATTTTGCAGTTGTTTCACTTAAAGACCAAGGAAATACTATAGTTCACCCATTGCACTCATCTCAAACTCAGCTGTCATGAGTTGTCTAAACTCTTCACACATTTTAGAACATGTGCTTACAAAAATGATGTCATCCACATAAATCTGGACAATCATCAAGTCTTTCCCTCTCCATTTTAAAAACAGTGTTTTGTCAATTTCACCTCTTGTGAAACCAATGGAAAGAAGAAAGGTGGAAAGAGTTTCATACCAGGCTCTTGGTGCTTGTTTCAAGCCATACAAAGCTTTGTTTAGCTTGTAGACATGATTTGGATTAAATGGATCCTCAAATCCAGGAGGTTGACAAACATATACCTCTTCTTGAATTTTACCATAGAGGAAAGCACATTTGATATCCATTTGAAACACCTTTATGTTGTGGTTGACAGCAAAGGCCAAGAACAGTCTGATAGCTTCCAATCTAGCTACAGGGGCAAAAGTTTCATCATAATCAATGCACTCTTCTTGTCTGAAACCTTGAACCACTTGCCTTGCTTTATTCTTGACAACAATGCCCCTTTCATCAGTTTTATTTTTGAAGACCCACTTTGTGCCAATAGGACTCACACCCTCTGGCACTGGTACAAGCTCCCATACTTGTTGTCTTTTAAACTGCTGGAGCTCCTCTTGCATGGCTTCTACCCAGCTGTTATCTTTTAGTGCCTCTTGATACTTGACTTGCTGATGGAGAGATAGAAAACCAGCAAAAAGACAGATGTTTTAGGATTGACTTCTTGTGAGCACCCCTTCCCTGATGTTGCCAATGATTTGGTCTGGTGGATGAGACTTCAAGAAGATTAGATCTCTTTTGTATGGAACAATGGCATTTAATGGTGAGGGCTGCAGATGTGAATCATCTGAGCTAACAACTGTTGTTGACTTTGATCCAACAGTGTCTTGAAATGGAGGTGGAGGAATAGGTGGAATTGGTGTGGAAACATGTTGACTTTTATCCACTGTTTGAGGACTTGTATCAACAGTGTTTCATGATGTGGAAGCAGGGGTTAAAGGGCTACTTTGGTCAACAACTGTTGAGGTAGCAGTGGTTGAGCTTTGACAGCTGTTTTGAACATCTGCTGCTCTGGCAATGGATTTGAAGGTTTGTTGTGGAATGATCACTTCATACCCATTGTCTGATGGAGGATTTTGAGATGAACCTGCACTGTTAGTCTTGACATAAATATTTTCAAAAGTAAATTTATCAAGATCAAACAACTCTGCAGGGTTTGCAGAAATTTTCATTGAAGAAAGTTCATTGAACTTTACATTCAAAGTCTCTTACACTGTTTTGGTACTTGTGGTAAACACTTTGTAGTCCTTAGCAGTGGTTGAGTATCCCAAATGATATCCACTGTCTACTTTGGCTGCAAATTTTGAAATTGAGTCTTTTAAGTTCAAAATAAAGCATGGGCAGCCAAATACTTTAAAGTATGAGATCAGTGGTTTGATTTTATACAGAAGTTCATAGGCAGTCTTTTGATGCCTGGGGTTGATTAAAACTCTATTCTGGACATAGCAAGCAGTGTTACTGCCTCTGCCCAGAAAGTTAATGGCAAACTTGAATCAGCAAGCATAGTTCTGGCAGCCTCAATCAGTATCCTATTCTTTCTCTCAACAACCCCATTTTGCTCTGGTGTCCTTGGAATGCTGTACTGCCTTAGAATTCCTTTTGACACACAAAACTCATCCAACTCCCTATTTCCGAACTCTGTGCCATTGTCACTCCTGAAGACTTTTACTGGCAAGTCAAACTGCTTTTCAACCTGTTTGACAAAGTCTTGCAGAATGCCTGCAGTCTCATCTTTGGAATGTGAGAAATAAGTCCATGTAAACCTAGAAAAGTCATCTACAATTACCAAATAATATCTTTTCTTTTTTAGACTCATGACTTTTACTGAGCCAAACAAATCCATGTGCAGCATTTGCAAGCACTTGGTTGTTTTGGACTCTTCAATGGACTTAAATGAGCTTTTATGTTGTTTTCCTTTTAAGCAAGAAACACAATGCTCAGGAGAGGTGAACAGTTTTTGAGGAAGACCTCTTACTAAACCCTATTTTGACAAAGCAATGATTGTCTTAAGATTTGTGTGCCTCAATTTCTTGTGCCAAAGTTCTGTCTCTTTGTTAGAGGCAGCTGAGAACAGACAGGCATCAGTCCTGGGGCTCTCTTTTGACAACTCAACTACATAAACATTGCCACTCCTTTGAGCAACAAGTTGAGTTTTTCCATTTTTTATTATTTCATCAATGTTTTTGACCATTTCTGGTCCAACAATCCTACAACAATCCTTAGTGAAGAATGAGCCATAGCCCTTATCACTCATTTGTGAGACGCTAAGAAGGTTGAATTTTAGATTGTCTATCAGATTGACATTTTCAAACTTAACATTTCCAGACTGTACTGTACCATAACCCATCACTTTCCCTTTACTATTATTACCAAAAGATATATCACCCCCTCCATGAGTTTTGAATTCTTTGAGTAGGGCTCTACATCCAGTCATGTGCCTGGAGCCTCCACTATCTACACACCAAAGACTATCTAAGCATGCAGAATCTCCCTGCACATCAAGTAAATAATTAGTTCAGGAGGGTCTCCAAAGCCAATAAGGCGGCTTTGGATGGGGTCTCAACAGTGTCTGTGTTAAGCTCTGGTGGATGGACAGTGGTTAGCTCAGGTGGTTGGACAGTTTTGGAACTGTTTTTCTCTAACCACTGTTGGGGGTCCTGCCCTATCAGCTGTTGATACCCAAAGGGATATCTATTCACTCTTGGTTTAGTAGGCTTTTTGTAAACCTCATAAAGATGTGGGACCCTTGGGTATGGAGGTTGACCTTTACCTCTTTGGTACTGGTTAGCAGGGGGTGCATCAGTCACCTGAACCTCTCTTTTGATAGAGGTTTGGTTCAACTGTTTTGTAACAGCTGTTTGGGCTGGCACAAACAATGGTTGTTTCTTGACTGGTGGTTTTGATGAACTCATGAGTGTTTTTGATGTGTATTCTTCCTTTTTGACCTCAAAGGATTTTAAATACACACACTCCTGAGTGGAATGATTTGATTTACCACAGATGGTGCAGCTCTTGGAAGGCACAATGGTACTTGTTTTGTTAAGGTCATAAGCTTTTAAGTGAAAACAATCTTTGGTCAGGTGATTTTTCTTTTCACAAAATTCACAAAACAGGTTTTTAATATTTTCTCTTTTCTTCCTCTTTTCAGACTCCTTTGCGACAGAGTTTTGAACTACTGTTGGGATTTCCTTAAGAGGAATGACCTTGGCCTTTGGAGCTTTGACACCATCTATAGTGGTGAAATCCATGGGTTTAAAGTTTTCAAGAATGTCACACTCATCAGACCATGTGGGTTTGTATTGGTATTTCTCAATCTCTTCAAAAGTTGAGGACCCCACAGATCTTTCCAAAGTGATTTTGTTACCAAGTTTATCAGTTATTTTAACTTCTTGGCCATTCTTGTTTGTGGGTATGATTTCAACAGAACCAGTTTGATTTGCAGTATTGTTTTTAACTTAGTCATTTTTTTCTAAACCCTATGCCAAATTTTACATTGCTTTCAAGCTGTTTTTCAAACATAATCTCATAACCTTTGCAGGATTCCACCCATTTTTCACAAGTGATTTGGGTGGTTTCCAACTCCTTTTTACAAACTTGATATTTTTCTATCATAGTCTGAAGTTGGTCCTTGGTTATGCTATGCTCTTGTTTGAGGCTGCAAATCTCATTTTCTTTTTCTGACAATTTGTTTTTCAATTCTTTTAAAAAAAATTCAAATTGTACTTCGTCATTTAACACTCTATCCCTAAGGTTTTCATTCACCTCTTTGATGTTTGCAAATGCTATGATGCATTTGTCTGAACAAAGGTTTTTAAGAACCTGAGGTGATACCTTAGCTGCAGCCATCATGGCACAATCACAGACATGTTCTTTTTAATATGGCACCTTCTCTTCTTTTTCACCTTGTTTCTTCTCTTCTTCTTCTTCTTCTTCAGACCAGGGGTCAGACAGTGGTTCCAACAGGGGTTCTGAATTTTCTCCCAATAGTATTTCATCAGCAACAGCAGTAACCACTTCTTCAGCAATTTCATCCACTATTCAGCACTGGATGTTCCTAATTCAGTTTCCAGCCCCTCAGAAATTGACTCTAATGCTACAAAACAGAATTCATCACTAGAAATAGCAACATTAGCATAAAGAGCAAAGTTTTCATCTCCTAATTCCTCAGGAAAGCTACTCCAGTCAACAAATCCTTGTGTGAAAAGGCTTTGCTGATCTGCTTGAACAGCTGTTTGAGGTGCAGCTTGTTGAGGTGCAGCTTGTTGCACCTGAACCTGAGGAATTGGGGCTTGGACATACTATATTTGAGGAACAGTGGTTTGGACATATTGCACAGGAACAGAGGTTGTAGGATATGCATAGTGAGCAGTGTTTACATGGGCAGCAGGGGTATATTGGGCATAATGCACAGTGGTTTGGTTATTTTGTGGTCTAGGGTTTGTGCTAGGATGTGTGATGATTGGTCCACTGTTTTGACTCCTACACTCTCTAGCAAAGTGACCCAACCTATTACACTTGTAGCATTTTATTTTAGATTTATCCAACCCCACTTTTAAATTCCCATGTAAACCTGGAAATTTTCTCCTTGTCCTTTTGTAAAATTTGCTGGTTCTAACACTCAGCAGTGCAAGTTGATGTAAAATATCCATCTCTTCCAGATCAGTTGGATCAAAATGCTGGAGATCATTGAGTTCAAAGCACAGATTATCAGAATTCTGGCTTTCTCCATTTGCTGTAAAAGCATAATTGGATGAGTGAGAATCAGAGTTAAAATTTCCACCAGCTGTTATGTCAATAAAGTGATCATAGCTCTGATCCTTACTGCTGCCAGATTCTTCTTGACACAAAAGAGCTGTGTTGCCAAATGAATAGTCATCTGCAACTTTCCCAGACTCTTGTAACTTCTTTTTCTGGTTCAACTCCCTTTCATAGGTCAGGAGTCTACCATGAAGCTGGGTTAGGGTCAGATCTTTAAACCCAACTGAATTCCTGGTTACAAAAGCAATTGTGTCCCATTTATCAGGAAGTGACCTAAGAAACCTGCTATTTTGTGTTGCGTTAGCAAATTCAACCTTAACAAGTTTTAGTTCACTTATGAGACAGCTGAATCGCTCAAACTGTTGTGTTAATGATTCACCCTTAATGTGACATCAGGTTTCATACTGTTGGTTCAAAATTTCCCTATTATTTTCAATTACTTCTTCAGTCCCCCAAACTGTTCCTTAAGTGCATCCCACAATTCCTTGGTACAGTGTAACAGCCCAGCATAGATCTCATTTGGTAGTGCGGATGCAACGATGCTAAGTGCCTTGGCATCCAGTTCAATTTTCTGAAAATCCTGGTCAGTATAGTTCTCAAGTTTCTTAGGAACCATGACCTTTAGATCCTCAGCACTTGGCACCATTGGAACATGTGGTCCAAAGATAACCGACTTCCAACATCCGGTATTCTGTTGAGCTAGGATGTCACCCATCCTTCGCTCCCAGATGTTGTATTCAGATCTCTTCAACATAGGTGGTTTGAAGAGAGAACCGATGTTATTATTAACATCCTGTGATTGTGACGTCATTCTGGTTTTTTTCAGGCACTGAATAATCAACTTTGTACGTGATTACACCTTACTCTGTTTTACAACAAAACGAACAATTAAAAGTATCAACGATTATGAGCTGAACTTTTACGTCAAAATGATTGTTAGATCAAATTTGACTGTCCTAGCTCTTATACCAACTGTTAGGATCTGAGTTTCTTATGATTGTGCTCGTTTGATAATAATGAAGATGAAATAGAATTAAGTGCAGCGGAATTAAATGGAACAAACTTTCAACACACAATCAAATGAGAGAATTGCTTTCAACAAACATGTTTAACATGAAATCGAATGATTATATTTATTACAATCTTCAATAACAATGCATGCATACAATCTCCCCCTCAGCCTGAGCTCACAGTGATTTGTTCGTACAGAATGACAAGTGATGAAGAGAGCTAATAGAACAGTACAGGGTACTGTTCTATTTATAGTACAGAACAAACCACTGAAGCATCTTTGCTGACGTCACCATGAAAGTGACATCTAACCTCCTAACAACTCACAACCACTGCCTATTACAAACACTGCTAGACTAAACTACTGATTACAATAATACAAAGAAATAAACTAAACTACTGCTTCTCATTCCACTGTTATACTCCTAGCAGTGCTTTGTGTCTTCAGCAGTACTTGAACCATGACAGTAGATTGAGCATCAGTGTTTTGTCTTCAGCATGCTTTAGTGATCAGCAGTTGTTTGTGAAGGGCAGTACTTAGAAGTCATCAGATGTTAGGCCACATTCAAGGAGGGAGACTGATGCAAAAAACTACTTATTCTGAATCCACTGATCCGATCCAGTTTTGGCTTTAATCAGCTGTTCCTTTGTAGGTTTCAATCCCAACAATTCTCTTCATATAAGGGTAGTTTAGTCTTTTTACTTAAGTATTTATAGTTTATAATAAATAAAGAATATATCATTTAAAAACTTATGAAAAACAAATATAATTCCCCCCTCTCTCTCATTCTCACTATCTCTCTCTCATCTGTGGCGACTTGATTCTACAACAATGCGATTCTTCAATCAGACTTTCTCTCTCTCTCTCTCTCTCTCTCTTTCTCATGTAAACCTTTTTTCTCCCAGCGACCCGATTCTTCAACAAATTGTATTGGGTTTGGTGAATTAGGTTTGAAGGCTTGAATCTGGCACAGAGATGATTGCCTTGGTTGGAGAACGACAACCGGGTTGTAGCCTGCGGCTATCGCAAACGACGTTCAGGTCCATCAGTGGTGTTAGATCTAGAACAATGCGGTGGTTGGAGAATGATAACAATTAGGATCTAGGGTCCCGGCGATCATCTTGGCGGTTGGGTGATTTTTTGTAACCCACGATCAGCCGCCAGTCGTATACAAACCATTCCAGATTTGTTCACAAGCGATGGCTGTCGGATTTGTTTTGGTCATCATTTTGATTTGTCATTATTTCAGTTGAAAGGGGAAAAATATGACCATATTATGTGTTAGATTTGTTTGATTCGTTGAATGTTGAAATCTTAGTGGATTTCATGATTGGTTTTGATTTTGAACTCTAGTAATTAGTGGGTATGTAGGTTTAAATTGATTGGAATCTAGTTGTTAAGGAATTGCACTCGTTTGGGTTGAATGAGCAGATGAAGTATTTATATTTACAATGCTCTAAAAAATTGGGGTTTTTTGCTTCTGTTTGAGTGTGCGAGATTTGGTGGTGATGGTGGTTACAAGATGGTGGTTTTTTTCTTTTTTGTGTAGACAAAGTTAATTACACAAATCGCCTCTAAGATAGTAAAAAGACGTATTTACATTGCACGTGACTAATGCTGGTTAGTGGAAATGACGTAGAATGTAATGTGTTTTACAAATAAAGGATTGTAACTGTAATTATTGAAGTTAAAGGTCATCCATTACAATCTAATACAAACATAAGGACGAAAAATGTAATTTGGGTATGTTTGGCATGGGGCTTTTAAGAGCTTCTAGCTTTAAGCTCTTAAGAAAAAGATCCTACTCAATAAAAAGCCTTGTTTGGTTGAAGGAGCTTGAAGCTGTTAGGTTAGGAGCTTGAAGCTTTTGGTTGAACGCTCCTACTAGTAGCGTTTAGAAGGAGCTACAAATTTTTAGGGAAAAATGACTATTTCAACCTCTAAAGATAATGAACTTTTTAGTTATGTCCATTTTGGTCATTTTATACATTTTATTAAAAACTCCAGCTACTCTGCCAAACACCTAAATATATCTAAAAAGCTACAACCACCAACTACAACTACAGCTACCAGCTTCCAACCACTAGCCAACAGCTTCCAGGCACCAGCCGCCAGCTACTTTTTGCCAAACAACCCTTTACCCTTTATACTTTGTCATCTTTTATACTTTGAAAGGAGTAAATTACTTTTACCCTAAAAGCTCGAAAAGAAGTCTTTTGAGTGAAATTTATGCCCCCAATGTATTTTTTTTTCTAATAATTTTGTCCCTTATTACTAACACCATCCAATTAACTGGTTAAATGTTAGTCATGTGCCCCTTACATGATGTCCATATATGTCATTTCACCTACCCACTTAACACCCCCCCCCCCCACACACACACATAAAAAAACCCTACATAGACTTCACTTCGTCTTCCTCAACTTAGAACCCCCCATCCCCGCAAACCCTAATTCCACGATGGTTGTCTATAGATGTGGGTATCCAACCATGATTCGAACCTCCATGACTGATGCCAACCCTGGAAGATGATTCCACTACTGCTCACGTGGGGTCACGTGGGGTAAGGTTTCATTCCTTTTT